>CM062919.1:136982500-146982500 GCA_031878705.1 Tapirus indicus | reverse complement strand
ATAATCAAATTTAAAATTTCTTTTCTTGTTCTACTTGTATATTTGTGTTTATATTTTGCTGGATCTTGGCTATTTTGAATAATGTTTCTACACTTATACAATGTATATAGAAGAATTTTTCAAAAGGATTATTTTTCTCCCCTTGTAAGTTTTTGAAAAATCTATGTTTTCACTTATTCTTATGCATTGAATTTTTAAGGGAATCAACTATGTTTAAGACTCTGACATTATTTTGAGAGAATTGTTAGATTTGAGAGTTTATGAATTATTTCACTTTTTTCCCCAGTTTTGTGATTTTTTTCCTTAATGAGATAGTTTATTGCAAAGGATCTAATGAAAAGAAAATTTGCCAATTTAAACTTAGTTTTAACCTCAAGTTATAAAATTTTAGTGATTTTTTTCAATCTATGACTACATATTAATGTTATTATATACCATAGAATGTGCTCCATGAGGGCAGATGTCTCTCTTGTTTATCACTGTATCTGTGATGGTCCAGCCACCAGTGGCTGGATTTTAGTAAATAATTGAATAAATAAATGTGAGAATTAATGAGTGATAGAATTTCAGAAAGGCTTTAAAAAATAATATAAAGATATTCAATATAAACCATGCTACTTCACTCAGAACACTGAAATATAGATTTTTTAAAAATTTTCAATCAGATTTGCAATCTCTCCTAGCCTATTCTGGAATGAGCAATAATTTATACTTTTTAAAGGTGCTAACTCCACTGTGTACATTCAAGATAATGGTGATCTGTTTAAATAGTTTATGAATTGATAAATACAGAAGATGTTATGTAAATATTATTTTATATACATGCTATATATAGTGAGAATTCTGTATATTATAGAATTATATAGATATTAAGATACTAAACATCTTTAGTTTTAACACAATGTTAGATGATGAGAAATGTGAATCTCTGGTCCTGAAATGAAGACAGGAAATGAGGGAAACATGTCTTCCACCTCCCTTTCTCACCATTCTTTTAGGAATTGTGCGTGGAAACCAGTTGACTTAGATTGTGTCTAGTTTTATGTGGTAAATATCTGTATTACTTCTTTGGGGTGAGGTTATGTTATATGTCTCACCGTTTCAAAGGTTTACTTCATAATATTCTCTCTCTCCTTGTCTTGTATTCTGCCCTGGTTTAAAGTTCACAGATGATCAAAGGCATGTTTTTTATTGTTTGTCCTCAGAATGGCTTCACTCCTTTATACATGGCCGCCCAAGAGAACCACATTGACGTTGTAAAATACCTGCTGGAGAACGGAGCCAATCAGAGCACTGCTACTGAGGTAAGACTGTCAAAGCTTCAAGTTCTTTGATCTTAAAGTCCACATTCTTTATATCTAGCTGCTAAGGGTCTCCATTACCTTGTCTAAAAAATGTGAGGAATGTTCATGTCACTATTGCAGTTGACAACAGTGGCCGTGAATGAATGGCCCAGTGTACACGGTTCAAGGAGTTTACGCCATGATTTGAGATTCATGTCCATTTATTCTTATGTGAAATCATGGTTCCATCCTTTTGCCATTCTCTAGGTTTGGGGAGCTTTATAATTCTAAAATTAGATTGCAATAAGTTTGACCCTTCTCTTTTCATCAGTATTTTATCTTTGTTAGGATCCAATACAATTCCTTAAAGGAGCAATTATTAATGATCAAAAATAATTCATAGATATTTGTGTTAGCACAACTTTATGAGGAATATGTCACTAAGAAAAGCTGTTCATATTTTCTGAAGCACAAATTATGATACGTAGTTGTGTGACTATGATTATGGCAACAGCTGAATAGAATGTTCAAAGTCAATCCAGTATTAAACATTGAGGACATCTGGACATAAGAAGGGGTTGGCGTGGGCCAACTTAGACCATCACTTTCCTTTTTCTATGCGTGTTCTCCAATAAGCAGAACTTGCTGTGTATTTGCCTTCTCATGTTTGCCTAGGTAGATTAAGAAGCAAGTTCAATGCCTGTTTAGAACAGTGATTTTTAAGTGATGCTCCAGAAGCCCTTGAGCTCAGAGAAAATGCCTCAGGGGTCACTGGAAGGTTGGGAGTGGGTGACATGAGAGAGAAGGGGAAGAGAGTTCCACTTGGACATGCCTCTCCTCACCCCTTTCAACCAGAGTACACAGGCTTTGTTTTTCCTATTTCATGTTCTGCTGCTCCAACGATCAAACTTTAAAACTCCCGGCCTGGAGTGAAAGATGACTGGTAGATGCTTGTCACCCAGAAACGATCTTGATAATTTTTAATGTCTAATATGACTTCCTTTCTGGAAACTAAGTCTTTAGATGAAATAAACATGAACTCCCTTCTATCCTGCACTGGGGGGAGAGGTCATTATAATCTATTAAATCCATTTCCCTTCCCTTCGGGAGAAAAATTTTTATGGAGCCAGTCACAATAACTTTGACAGCTAATTCTTTAGTTAAAAGAATATCCCAAGAAATCACTATTAATGGGACCATGTTTCCTGCTTATGACTGGAAAACACAACTGCCCAGTAGGAAATGATCTCGAGTTCTCTGCTCAGCACACACAGATTTTACACTCTTACCACAAGTGTACAGCATTATTATTATGATTCGGGGCCTTTATTTTCTGAGACACTAATTCTGTCAGTGAGTAGCATGTGAATACCTTCAGGCAAAGCTTGGGTAACAATATGAGACTATATCTCTGCATCGGGACTGAAATAAGGAAATCTGTGTTTGTTTTATTTCCTTGAAAGTGGAATCATTTACCTAAAGAAATCTTTACACTACAGAGTTCTTGTACGCACCAAATAGACTTAATTAGGGAAACTCAGCTTGCTGGCATTCTCAGCTGTCTCCAGGCCCCTTTGGTCTGGCCTTCTGTAGCATTTCAGTCTGGTTCCAAAAATACCCCTTTATGCACAAAGCATCGGCAAAGGCCATGTTACACTGTGAAGCTCAGAAAATTTAAAACTCTCACAGAAATATGGTTTTTGCAAGTGAATCATATGAGGTTTTGAATCCTAGCTTTGACACCTATATACCTGTTATTTGTTTTCATTTTTTAATCATTTAAATAACTAAAATTAATTTTTCCTGGCTGTTCATGTATAAATTTAGTTGGTTAACCCCCCACCGCTGGCCCTAACAATTATTAAGGAATACAGATTTGGACAAACCTTTACACATTCTCTTTTAGTCTATCATTCTGTAAAAAATAACATCTTTACAGGGCTATATGGTTGATTACTATTTGATATTTTATGTTGTTTCACTAAATACCTTCTACAGTTCATGTGCTCCTGTGTGAATATGCCTAAAGATGACACTTACTCTGAACGTATTAGTAGCCCTAATTTGCAAAAATTAATTAGTAATCAAGATATTGTGGCCACTTTAACAATCAAATAGTTATTAAATGGTTCCATATGGCAATGAAACTCATGTTTGAAAAGGAATATTTAAAGTTTTGAAATTTCCCACAATTATAGCAATTAGCATTGGTAAATAAGTGATGAAAAATGAAGCTACTGAATTTTAATATGTGTTTCCTTTTCACAGAGTTAGTCGAGGTACCTGAAAAAAATCATTACAAATATTTACCCTCCTCCCATGGAGTATAAATTAGAGTGAAATCAGTGTGGTGGAGCTCAAAGTTAAATTCTCGGAAAGAATTCACTGTCCCTCCAGAATCATTTTTATAATTCTCTACTCTCTTCCTTCCTCCTCAACCAAAATTGAAGGCGAAAAACTTTTTAATTCAGTTCTGTACTGTCAGCAAATGCCCCGTCTCTACACTCTTTCATTATCAACTATCACAGTTTGCAGGGTAGTCGAAGGAACAATGTAGATGAGAGTGAGTCAGTTCTTCCCTCCCTCACGGAGTGCTTAACTGGTGTGGAACAAAGCTCTCAACTGAGGCCACTATTTGTCCTCTTAAGACACTGCACGCTTTACTCTTCCATTCTGTTAAGTATTGTGTTTATTTAAAATTCAATTCTTACTTAAAAAAATCACTTCTTATTGTGGTGGTGCATAGATGATATGAATCATTTGAGGAAAATGATTGTTCCTCAAAAGTCTACAGTTACCTTTTTAAAAGTCATTTTGAACACAAACGAAGTAGTTAGCTTATGGTAAACTGCCGTTGTCTCGAGAATGCAGTCATGAAATGCACCATCCTATTGCCTTCATCTCTTTTCTCTTTGAGTGAAAACTTCTAAATCTGTGACTTGTTTTCAAGCTTTTGTGCATTAGGGGAGTTCCTAACATAAACAGAGACTAGAATATATTTTTCCCACATATTTGTCACCTTGCCCTTAACTGAATACTTGTTTCTAGAGAGAAATCATGGCTCCTAAGTTTTCTAGCATAGTCATCCCTCTACCCCTAACACTCCTCTAACTCTGATGAGCTGTGCTATTGATTTTTTTTTATTGTTTTATAAGTTTAGAATTTAGTCTAGAATCTAAGTTTATAATTAAGCTGATTTTTTTACATTGCCTAGCACATGTAATTTTATATCTAAATGATGTAAATAATATAAAATTCAACTAAGTGCAAAATTAGTGAATTAGCCTTATTTGCCGAAGAGTTTGGGATCATATTATGTCCCAAACTTCCCAAATTAATTGGTAACAAACCATTCCATTAACAGTTGTTATTGCTTTTCCTTAATCAATACAGAGAGATTTAGCAACTTGCATAATCATATAATTTATTTCCCTGTCTTGGCTACCATATCTTTGATTCTCAATCAGACTTGGTTGCCATTATTTCTACCCTTCTCACTTTTTCCTTTCCGTAAGTAGGCATTACTTAGGGTTGGTTCTAATTTTCATTTTTCCATTCTAAATGTACGTTTGAGCACATCCTATATGCAGCATGCTCTGTTAGGGAATGCAGATGTTTTTCAAAATATATAGAATAGAAATTAAGAAAACAATCTAAGGAAGTCAGTCCATACTATGGCAAATAACTGATTATAACCTGCTTTGGTCTTCACAGAAATATTTAATCCTTTTGCTTTGCTTGTCAATTGTAATCATTACTTTAAAAATCAGACACATCATTGCTTGAGGTTGAATCCCACGCTTCCAAGAGTTAATAGAAGATTTTTTCTTCTTCTGTTTTACTAGGATGGCTTTACGCCTCTAGCTGTGGCACTCCAGCAAGGTCACAACCAGGCAGTGGCCATCCTTTTGGAGAATGACACCAAAGGGAAAGTGAGGCTGCCAGCTCTGCATATTGCAGCTAGGAAAGATGACACCAAATCTGCCGCACTCCTGCTTCAGAACGATCACAATGCTGACGTACAATCCAAGGTAAAAGCTGAACACATTGTGGAAAGGAGCTCTTCGCTGCCAGACTCCTCCTGGGGGATGATAAAGAAGTAGGCCATGGTGATAATGCAAAATTACTTCTGGTCATCAAAAGAGATAAATTACTTACAGAGGTATTTCAGAAAGAAGGGGATTGTGTATTGGGTACAATAACCAAAAAGAAATTAGTTATCTTTAAAAGATAAGGTTCAGCTTTTTAGAAATCTGCTTATTTATTCTACTTACAGTCAAAAATAATACAAACAGAATTAGAAAGATAAAATTGTATTGTATTGTACTATGAATGTCTTTTCTCAGTAGAATGCATTTTGGCATGTTGGAACAGTGTATCCAATTGCTGCGAGCAGATTGTTTCCTTCATTTTGCAATGTGTAATATCTTCCCTCTTTTTCCCACACAACACTGCTTCAGATGATGGTGAATAGGACAACCGAGGTACAGTATCATGGTTATACCAAAATATACCTTGTTTTTATTTATTTTAGTTTTCTTCCCAATTAGAATAAATGCTCACTAATTCATACTAATGATTGGAACTTCCATTATTAGAAAATTAATTTGGAAACTTTTCCCATAATTAAGGCAAATGGATAATTCAAAAAAATTTAAGGCAACATATATTTGAAGAATTATTTAACCATTGAAACTATTTACATAGCTTATTAGGGTAGAACATGGAATGAAACTTCCTTAATATATATCTTACTGAGTGAGCTTTACAATTAGCTTTTTGCCAGTGAGAGATGTGACCTACTTCTCTTAATGAGAATTCTCACGTTAGAGTTTAGTGAAGTAAAATTTAAGGAGATTTCTCTGTCACTGTTTTAATCCTTTTATCTCACGGTTGCCCTTTTTTGGGGTTTTTTTACCACATCGTATATAATCAATAATGATATTGAGCATATTGTGAGCAAAGCATTTGCTTCTATCATCTTGCTAAGTCTTACAGTACTTGTCATGAAATTGTCTATCTTCCACATACCAAGATTAGTCACATCGATCAGCAAGAACATTCAGTTCAGAAGCCTCTCAGGATAGAATGTGTGTGTGTGTGTGTGTCTGTGTTTAGTGGTCTCTCCTTGACCATTGCTACTGAGACGCATTAACATAAACATTGTTGAAAGTATATTATAAAACTTAACCAATATTCAGAGGCAAGTGACTATTGATGTAGGTTGATTTTCATTTTGTTCAGGGGATTCTTAGACTAACATCTCATATAATCAGTGAGTTGTGGACCTGTGGGGGTTTTGAGCATTCACACTTTACTGAGAGTAGTATATTTCTAAAACTAATATCTTACCCAATGCGTTGTGAATATACATGAATTATTCATATCATTTCTTCTGTTCCATATCTGTGCATGGAAATTAGGTTAGAGATAAAAAAAAAAAAAAAAACGCCCAACTGCTTGGTGAAATTGCTCAAGACTGGAATCAGACAAATTGATACTTTAATTACTGATTTTAATACCTTTAATTTTTTCGGTGATTTTTGGTGATTGTTTAAGATACATTTTTGAAAGCAGTAGTTTCGGTAGATTGGTACTGAATTAGAAATATTTCTTTGAGTAACACAGAGGGGAAAGCCCTCCACTGACCATCCTGTAGAAGGGTGGACGGAGCCTTCTGCCTCCATGTTCATCAGGGAGGAGCTCCTCTCAGAGGCTTAAACCAGCCTCCCGTTGATCCAAGAGTCACAGCATGAGACAGCATCAGGGATGGTCCATGAGGTCGTTGTCACATGATAAATTAGTTTATTTTTGCAAATGAGAAAAATAATATTATTATGTTTGAATAATTTGAACATGATTCACCACCCATCCCTATGTTTTCCTGAAATTAAATTGTGACTTGAATAACAGACACACATTCAGGATATGTCTGGGTGACAGGAAATATCAAGATAAAAATGAAAAACATCCAGTCAATTATTTCCTAAAATATAAAAATTTGACATTTTATAAGATAACAGCCAGGTTGTAGACTGATTTTCCCCTCCATCTTGACATGAATGTTTGGCATCCTGTAGGAACAAAGTGAAAATATCGTGACCACAAGTGTGGGATTTGGATTGAAAGTTACTATTCTTGTTTTATGTCTTGCTTCTCTATGGTCAGAAATTATTTGCAGCTAATTTGGCTGTTAGCACAGAAGAATTTCTATTACTTAAGGTGTCTGAATCCTTATTTAGGCCCATTTTAAAAACAAAATCACCAGAGCATATATATCAAATGATAGAAATATAATAGTTGTGATTTAGATAATATTTCTTAAAAAAATATTATGCACGTCAAAGTTCATTCCAAATAAAAGAAAACAATGCAGAACAACCTCAGAACTGCAGGATTTGGTATCCAATTTTATAGGAACAGTCTGTATTGTTCCTATAATCTTTTATTAAGTAATCAAAATTATGGACAGCAAGGATAACACATCTCTGCCTACTTTAATGATAAAAGAGTTGATATGCTTCTATTATGAAATGGCAAAAATTTCTAAGTAAATTTTAATCAGAAAAAGAAAATGAAAGGAAATATACTTTTCTTCCATTTAGGATTTTCAACTCAGTTTTTAAACATTCTGAGAGTAAACAGTTCTGTAATGCCCATATAATTGATTTAACCTGCTTATTTTATTTTATATCAATCTTATTTTATTGATCAAATTTGGTTTAATTAACATTCAAAATTGGGTTCAGCTGAATTTTTTGTTTAGTTTATATTCATATTGATGCCAAGTATATTGTTTAAGTTTTGTTTTTTCACTTTTTTTCATTATAACATAGTCTGATTAAATGCAGTTGTTAATGAGGATAGAAATATCATCATGACCGTGTTAGGTGATGTGGGATGAATTGTCCATCCTCTGTAAGAATTCTCACAATATTTTCATAGTTCCAAAGATACAATGCCAACCTATGCTGGTTTTCATTAAAAAAAAACCTCAAAAAACAAAAAAACAGCAGTTTTGAGTTTTTCTGTTGAGAGAACATTTTTTGTTCATAATTTTGTTAATCCTATGGCTGAAACCTTGTGTTGTTTAATCATATTCTGCTTTTCCCTAAAGCTAAACCAACTCAAGAAACATGGTTTTACATAAACAACAAATCTCATAAGTAGATAAATCGTTACGGTAATTAGAAATAAGGTGGCCAAGAAATACAGGATATTTATTTACCTGTTTATATATTTAGTTATTTATCACCTTATGGCACTACAATTTAAAGAGACTTAGTAAAGCATTTATTATCTGAATTGTATTGCTCATGTGTCAGGTAAACAATTAACACGTGATTTTCTGCACTAAAGCAACTGCAACATATGGAGGCAAAATGCTTCACCGACTGTTGGTTTCTTTGCTTTCCACAGAGCGGTTTTACTCCTTTGCACATTGCCGCCCATTATGGAAACGTCAACGTGGCAACTCTTCTTCTAAACCGAGGAGCTGCTGTGGACTTCACAGCCAGGGTATGGATTAAAATAGTTTCTTATTTCAGATGGCCATAAATGGGCATTTGACTAAAGTAAAAATGAACACAAATAAAGGTTTTGTTTCTTTTTCCTTAATTGGATCTGTGCTGAAGATATTAGATTTTCCATTTTTTCCTTCAAATCACAGGAAGTCATCATGACCCAACAAGTGAAAAATAAGACTGTGTAAATTCACATGCACACCAATCATTTGCAATGGTTAAGGAGGATATTAATTCGGACATCGGTATGAGCAGTTATATCTAAAGATCACACTGTGAATCATGAACAGGCAGCTTCAAGTCAATAAATAATTAATAAACTGTTAAAACATTAAGTGTAAGATGTATAAGTACACTTATGAAATGTCTTAACAAAGATTATAGGGCACACAGTTTGACAGGGAATTTTTTTTAAATGAATTGAGAATTTGCTTGTATAGTCTTACCAAATACATAAAAAGACATCATGTTGCATTATATGTTTAAAGGTATGCTTTTATTGGAAAGAATTCACTTACATGATAATTATAAAACTCAGTATACTTAATATGAATCATTAAATGCAATATTTGAATATTTGCAAAATTATGACACATGAAAAATTACGTACATATCCTTGCCATAATGATGACATATGATAGCCAATAAAATAAATAAATATAATTTGTGTATATAGTGTTTTTGTTCTTAGAAGTCTTCTGCACTGAAACTGTGTTGGGTTATTTTCAAGTTGTTTATCGTACTGAGTTTTTCTGAAGAAGGTGTTTTTAAGAATCATTTTTCTGTTGGGTATTGATATGTATATGTGTATTCCATTTTTAAGCATAGGCAACTTTAAGATCCCAGATTCTTTAAGTGCCTGGGTGTTATAGAAAGAAAGATAGACTTTGGACTTGGGCTCAATCCTAGATAGAGTCTGAAATTTTGTTTCTATTATGCAAAATGCTCCCTTTGTCTCTTGACTGTAATGTGTACATTCAATACCTGTGTTGTAGTTATTGACTAACTTAGTTATATAGTTTCCTTCCATTTTTCATTCCCTAACTGTAGTGCTTGTAGTTTGTGTGCTTTTTTGTTCCTTAAATATTGAAGACATTGAGACCTTAGAAAGCTTGCATCAAATTGCCACATAGGTCACAACCTCTGTTGTGCCCTCTAACACAAACTCTTCACCATCATGCCCTGTCCTACCCAACGTGCTTTTGTTTGATCTTTCCATGGTATAGAATGGGATCACTCCTCTACATGTGGCTTCCAAAAGGGGGAACACAAACATGGTGAAGCTCTTACTGGATCGTGGTGGTCAGATCGATGCCAAAACTAGGGTGAGTGTCTCTGTTCTTTCAATTTCTTACCATTACTATTTCTTGTATTCTTTTAGCAGACACCTTAAAATACCAGTCCCTAAACATAGGCAATGCAGGGGGCTGGCCCAGTGGTGTAGTGGTTAAGTTCACATGCTTTGCTTTGGCAGCCCGGCGTTCGCAGGTTCGGATCCTGGGCATGGATCTATGCCCTGCTCATCAAGCCATGCTCTGGCAGGCATCCCACATATAAAGTAGAGGAAGATGGGCACAGATGTGAGCCCAGGGCCAATCTTTCTCAGCAAAAACAAAAAACCATAGGCAGTGCATTTTCAAGGAAATTGCTTCCTTGGATTTGATTGAAACCTCATACAGTATTTAAAGGTTCACAATGTAAAATGGAATTATTATTTGCTCATAAGTTCCTGGAGAAACAGAATGCAAGGCTTCAATGAGATGGTTTTTCAAGTCCTTTTGCTTATTGATTTTCTGAGAACAAAGATCAAAGATTGGACTTAACACAACTCTCATGTGGTTAGTTGTAAATATCAAGAACCCAAACTCATTACATTAAGCTATGAGAGTGTGACTTTTACATAAAATATTTTAATACATGTTGAAAATCTTTTGCTTCTAACTTCTCAATTCCTAAATCATTTTTCTTAAGTGGTTATGCTATACTGACCTGAGCAGGAGATCTGCTGTCTTGCTTATAGGAAAAAGGCATACAGTTATTATGTTACATTTTACTCATGTCAACTTGGTAAGAGGCAGTGCCCTTCATTCATTTCAATCTTGTTATGCAAAATATAATTCTGGGTTTTTATGCACTCCCGACAAATAGATAATAAGACAGGCAGGAGAATATAACTGTTAAAAGTGAAGACTCTGAAGGCAGATGACATGATTTAAATCCTACTTCCACTACTTCCTAGCTGTAGGATATTGGCAGTTTACTCAGCTTCTCTGAACTTAGGCTAATAACAGTACCTACCTCATGGGTTGTATGAGAATTGACTCTTAGGTATTATTGTTTATCTTTTTTTTAAATGGGGTGGGTGACTTAGTTGCTAATAATTTGTGATTATGTTACTGAAATTATATGCAGTTACTTGTTGAAACATTACACTAGTACTTCAATATTAGTTCTCTGGAGTGGATTTGGTTAATTATACCCAAACTTGGGTAGACTTCAGCAAAACTTTAAACATTCTTATAATATGAAAATTTTGAAATATATGGTGTAAGAAGTCTATGAGGATGGTAGATAGAATATATCCCTTGTGATATTTTATCTTCACTTTGTTTAATTCTGAGACTTTATGTCCTCAAAGTCCAAGGAATAAGAATCAGATCTAGTTCCCTTGCAAATTTTGAGGCTAGCAAATGCTTTTGTTTATAAACCTTAACATCTTTGAACTTCGAGAAACTACTCCAGTCCTACACTATATATTCTGGCTTTTAATGACCTCAGGAAATGTTGCTTTCTTAATCTCATTTCTCTGAGACATTTCGTCCAGAGCACCTGTGTCATATTATCATGTGAGAGATCTGGAGTGGTTTGCTTTGTCTGTCAAGATCTTTGTTGTGCTGTCCAGTGTCTTTGCATCAGTTTTATGTGGATTCTACCCTCTGCTTTGTTGACATGCCTTTTCCCTTGCTATGCTGTTGGTAGCAGAATTTGGAACAATTATGCACAACGCTGCATGCTTTGCTTACTTGTTCTTTATATTTAAAGAAAAGAGTTTTGGTGCCTTTTCCTTTAAGTACGTTACTAACATAATGTCTCCCTTTATAATTACCTTTCTGTTTTTGTTGAGACTCTAATAATTGAGAGTACCAATAGAAAGACAGCACTTTGTAAATGCAAAAAAATTTTATCTTAGTGTCTTAAGGATTCACATTGCTCTTACTAATGCTTTTCTGGAGTATTCATTCATTATTGAGGCAATTGATTTTGTTCTTATTAATCATCACAAAATTTGCTAGTTCTTTGAAATATGCTCTAATTTGCATGACCTACATACATTTGCTTATACAATTTAAAAGTCTAACTCCAAACAGGCATTGTATTTTCATAAGAGTACTAAGAAAAGGAGAGAAATCGATTCTTATGCTACTTCTGCCATTAACTGTCCTTCAGCAAACTGACAATCAAATGTAAGCCTTGGTTTTTTCTGTGAAGGGACTTTCTGGACTGTATTTCATCCAATGTAGCTTTTAGATACAGCAAATAAATTGAATTTCATTCAGGAATTTATAAAGCAAACATAGATTTTCTAATTGTATACATTGTGTGGACATTCTGTTCATTCGTTCCTAAACAAATAGTTATTGAGCTCCTCTTTGGTGCTATGAACCCTAGAGATAGAGTGGTTAACAAGGCAGACTAGGTCCCTGGACTCAGAGATGCAGGTTAACAGTACCCAAGGGATCAGGTTAGCGGTGTGCTGCTAAAAGTGGAATAATCGGGCTTCCAAACAAAAAAGCCCTGATTTGTAGCCTTTGCCTTTGCTGATTTCCATGGAGTCAGTACTTCCATGCTTCCATCATGGCCAATCAGAGCTACCACTGTGCTTTAACTGAGTGCAGAATTGGGAAAAGATGTGCAAAAAATTGGCTGTCACCAGTTTGTGTGATCTGGCTCCAGCACACCCCAGGATGAGGTACAATATTGAATGGTGGCACTGAGCTTTCCCCTGCATAAGTTAGAGTCTTCATCTCTAAGGAGGATGATTGTAAAAGCAGTTAGGTTCTTTCAATTCTGGCTATAACTAGAAGACATGTCTTTCTTAACAAAGGCAAAATCAAGTAAGAGGTAAATAGTGAAAATGAGGACTGTGGTCTGGAATTGGGAGGCCAGTTCTGGAGCTATAATATTTGATTACTAAAACAAAGGAATATGGTTTGCTTTTCCTTTTGTCCTTTGAAATATATTTTAAAATAGAAAAATGTTATATTTGTTTTTGACTGTCTTTTTAGGTAATACAATAGATCTTCTATATATGGAATTAAAAATAATATAAACATTATTCTTTCATTTTTTTATCAGAGTTCTCAATTTCCCCTACCAATCAGCTTAGTCATAAACATTCTGAATTTGTGAATTCAAGAATTCTTATTAAAGAATTTTTCCTTGATCTCATTATTTTTCTCATTTATAAGGTTTTCATTATCTGGAGAAAAGCAAGATATATAGAGGCTTTGGAGTAACTAAAAATAGTCTTACCCAGAGTTTCTCCCCACTTTCACCAGCATTTTGTCATTTATTGGGACATTTTGCATCTCATTGGCATTTTCATTATTGACTAGGATCTAGTGTGACATGCTGAGACATTTCCACCAGAGCCCCGGTTTTCTGGTACCTGAAAAACCTCATTTTAATGCTAAAACAGAAACTTTATAGCTAGTTAAAAATGATATTATTAATTCAGGTTTTATTAAGGGCATTATTCTCTTTTATTTTTAAACTTATTTATTCTTTCAATGTGGAGATACTCCATATAAGGATTATGGTTAAAATATTGAAATACATATTTCAATGCAAACAATAAAATTGTATGAAAAACATTAAAGCATAATGAATGCAAAACAATACATCAGAAAAAGAGATCATGCTTGCTACTTGTTATTAGAAGTAATAAAGTAAAAACAATAGTGACTACTAATCGTCACAAACATATGTTCTAAGCACCCTGCTAAGTGCTCTACAAATATCATCTTATTTCATCTTCCTAACAGCTTATGAAGTATGTGTGATTTTTTCATTGAGAATATATGGAGGTTTTCGATAGAGAAATGAGACTACCAAACGGAGAAATGAGTTTCAGAGGAGTTGTGTAACTTGACCTAGGACACACAGCTTAGTAGTTAGCAGAGCCAATATTAATCTACAGACTTCAGGATGCACCTCTGGAAGAACAATTTAAGCAGAGAGAGAGGAATGGAAAGGACAAGGAAGGAAATGGTAGTAGGCAGCCAATGCTGTGGGTTACCAGCTAGATAAATGGTGTCCCTCTAATGTTGATTGATCGAACCTTTTAAGAATTAGCAACATCATGGTGTGATTTGAACTGATTCTAGTGAAGAAAAAAAGAGAACATAGGGAAAAGGACTCTGGAAGGGAAAAAAAAGTAAGCCTCAAACACAGCCTTCAGAATTTAAGTGAAAAAGAAAAAAAAAATGAACAGATAATTGCCTCTGAGAGCAAAGAAAAAAATTTAAGTAAAAAAGTCCTTGAATACAAAACCTTGATGGAATTTTTTTTGGCAATAACGAGATACTGTAGTTTGTAGAAAATATCCAAAATCTCAGATTGAGCATACTGGGCAACTTGAATTTGATACAATTCACACATTCTTTATAAGAGCAGATAAATTGCATTAGTAAAATGTAAGATTTATTGTTCCTTGTTGTTTTTGTGGGTTTATTAAATATTCTCCATATTTTCCTATTGCTATTCTGAGAGTATTTCGGAGGTTTCAACATGATTACACAATGAAGATTTCATGTAATCCGTAGAAAACCGTACCTTTTGTAAAAATGATTTAAGGCAGCATCTCCTCATCTTTCAAACAAGGCTATAAGTTAAATGGGGTGAGAAAAATCATCCCCATTTTCTATATCATGAAGCTGGGTCGCAGAGAGATTCGCCCGTGATGGCTGACCTGAGACTCACACCCAGGGCTCTGGGATTCCGGAGCCCACACCCCGGACCGCTGCACGTAATGCCCACATTCGCTATGTTGGATTTCTCAAACTCCAGATCTCAACAAAGCCCCCACCAAGACTCTGTTTGAGAAATGGGGCTATATCTAATTGTCGTATAACTCATATAGCCACTAATGCTCTGTCGTTCCACCGCAAGGTACTGTTGTGAAGCTACAAAAGCATAATCATTTGAATCGCTTTACCGGCTCAGTTTCTTTTTTAGGCTCCTCTCTGGCAAACTTTAAAATAACTTGGCATCTCAATTACAGTTGTTAAATACTTTTTTTCTGGAAAGGCAGTTTTTTTTCATGCTAATTCCCACATACCAAAACCACAAAGTCTGTTTGGTTACTTGGTATCTTAATACTAGCTAAATAGTTTTAACACAGCAAGGAATCATTATCAGTCAAGGTCCTAGCCAAAAACAGATGGTGCACTCAAATTTGATAATTTGGATAGAGATGATTAAAGGGCCTATTTATAACACTGTGGGTGGACTGAAGGGAAGGCACAAGGGATAGTGCAGCATCCCTGGGGCTTGAAATAGCAAGGCTCCTCACCAACTCCAGACCTGAAAGGTGAGAAGTAGAGTGGCTACCAGAACCTCAAAGGAGAGAATTGTATGGAGAAGGCTGCTTTGGCAGGAGCTAAAGAGACAGCCAGAATTAGGAGGTCCTTCAGGGAGTCGCTCCCATGTCTTGCTGCATTTCCTATTGGCCAAACCCAACCAGAAGCCAGAGGGCAAGATCACCCACGAATACTGTCTAGAGGAGTCTGTCTGTCGGACATAGATCTGGAGAGGCAAGGGAAGATATCTAGCATAGAAATCCCAGAATGTTGGATCAAGAAGAGTGTTGTAATCCAGATGAATTATATTTATTAGGAGGAAAGCATAACCCAGAAAGATGGTCCTGGAAATAGAGACATGAAAGATAGGCCATAGAATTCTGAATAAATCAGAAGCTTCTGAAGTCCTCTTAATGGCTCATCACCCCTCATTTTCTCTGCTTGCTGCCTTTCTCTTAACCTCTTTTCCTACGACAATCTTTGTTTTTTTTTCCTTAAGCCCGAAAACACTAGTTAATTTATGTACTCAGGATTTCATTTTCTCTCTCACTTCTTGCCCAGTGTTCTTACATTTTGCCTCATATTTCCCACCCACTCTGTTTTCTGGCCATGTCAGCCTAAACAGAAATAAAATCCAAAAGATAGAGGGCATTTGGGGATTGCTCTGGAATCAGAAACTACCCACAAATTATTGGGGTCAGAAAGTTTTATAAATAACATAATATATAGTTGTGTCATAATTTTATTTGATGCAGTTTTAGCACTATTTATTAATAACAAATTCATCTTTGGGAAATAATTATGTAGCTTATAAAAATGTTGAAAAATATGTGTGGAAACCTTTGAGAGAATGTGAAAAAATGACTTCCTTTTTCTGAGCAGCAGGGAGCATTTTAGGAGAATTTATGATAATAGTGACAATTCAAGAGAGGACATAAATGGACAAATTATATTCAGAAGAATTTTTAGGTAAAAGTTGTGTTAGGACAACCAAAATGAAAACAGTAAACAATCAAAACTTTTGTTGTGGTTCCAAGCAAGTAGGGCTTTCAAGGTCAACAAATACAACATACTCTGCTTCTCCATCTTCCTGAATATGTAAACACAGGACCAGCAACTGAGTTTTTTACAGTGAACCTCCACAGATGGGTTCTCTCTTGCCCTCTCCCTGTCTCTGTTTTGTCCCTATCTTTCTCTTTCTCTCTCTTGCTCTCTGTCAAGATCTCTGTCTTGTTTTCTCTCTCACTCTTCTTCTCTATCATTTACCTAATGGTAATTCTATTCCTGACCTACTGAGTCACTAGGATTGAGCTCAGGAAACCTTCTCTTTGAGGTAGCAAAAGATGCAATCTTGGTCTTTTAAAAAAGAGTTTAACTCAGGCCTAGTTCTTTAATTCTTTTGGCAGGATGGGTTGACACCACTTCATTGTGCTGCAAGAAGTGGGCATGACCAAGTGGTAGAACTTCTGCTGGAACGGGGTGCTCCCTTGCTGGCAAGGACTAAGGTGAGTCATTATGGGATCCAAACAACTCTTGAAGCACTTTTTTGATAATCTCTGTTGTTCTTGGAATCAAAGCATCAGCCAAGCATTTTCTAGTTACTAAATAATTGTGTGCTAGTAATGAGCAATATATATCAAACTGTTTTAAAATTATTTAAAATTAACAAATATGTGCATTAAGATGTATTGAATGTATACCTTCAAGTTCTTTCTATATTTTTACCTGTTATTCTTACTACAGATGGAAATTTGAATATATTTATGTTATATGTAAATGACAATATTATATATGTGAGAATATCTCATACATTCTGTAAGTCTATATTTTTATGATTCTCTGAGATACTGTAAAATACATATAAAATTGTTTTTTAAAGCAGCACAATTAGCAATACAAGATAAATCTTTTAGCTCTCCAATCTTTCTCTGTTAGGCAATGTTAGTACAAAGAATTACTCACTAGTGGTGTTTGTTGATTATAATTGGGATTAGTAGGTGATATGGAAAGCATGAGTTAGGATAGGCCATCAGCAAAGAACCATTAAACAAGCAAATTGTTCTCTATGGCACAGTACATCTAGCACTTTTTGTCTCATTTCATCTCTATGCTCAACCATGGGAAAACTCTTTGTCCATATAAATAAAAACCACGTGGTGAGCTGATTCATTGGAGGTTTTCATTATCCAATGTATTTTAAAGCTTTATTATTGTACAGTTCCCCATTTTCCTAGCTATGAGTTGGACTACCAGAAAATACCATGAGACACAAACTGAAGATAATCACACAGAACTATTTAATAGGATATGCAACAACCCTTCAATTTTTCAGTTCAACAAAAATTCAGACAAAGGACACTTATATTTTCTCCGTTTCAATCCCCCAACCAGGGTTGGTATCAACTGATATTGTTACAAGGGTAAGATGAGAAAAATAAGGCAGCCAACATCAGCAAACATTTTTCAATTTATATTATACTTTAATTGAATATTTAATTGAGATTATTTGGAGCAAAAACCAGCCCACACATTTAAAATATGTGTAGAATGAACTCAATCTTTAAAGATATGCCCCACAGGCCATCAAAAGGTGGCTTCAAATCATACGCATTATTTTCATTCTTTTATCTAAACTGTGACTGTTGGGGAGCTCTGCCTTTAAAATGTGACATTTTGAGCTGGGCAATGCAGAGATAATTGTGGAAAGTTTTGTTGAGGAAACCGATTGAAGGTTAAATGGAAATAACAAAATTTCACCAGTCCTGTTACAACTAATGAAAAGCCTCTATCAAATTGAGTCTAGGCAGATATGTCCTTCCACACACTATAAAATAATTGTGTCTACAGAGTTTGCCTATAATTGTCATGTCACTGATGGAGACCATGGATTACCTTTATGGAGTTTTTTTTTAATGGCCTTCTTGTGAGATCAAATATTCAAATGCAAGGATCCAGCATAAAATATCTGTGACTGCATGATTATATTCATTCCTTCATCCGTGCATGCAACTACCATAGTAATTAGTTACAATGTGCCAGGCAGTGTTCTGATCACTAAGGGACTATCAAGAGAAATCATACACAGTCTATACCTTCAAGAAGTTCAGAATTTAGTGGGTAAGATCAATATGGAGATAATTACTAAAAGTAGAGCTATGTACAGGGTAAAGAACACAGAGAAGATGAACTAACCACGTCAGTGAGGTGATACCACTAGCCTGAGTAGAAAGAGCGTCTAATGCCAGACTATTCTTCCTCCCCCTCCATTAAAAACTCCCAGTTTTGAATCATCCATTATTCCTCCTTTTAGCAAATATTCATCTATCTAGATGTCCCTCACCCTCATTCTTTGAAAATTCTAGCTCTCAGCAAACTGTGACTCTTCTCTGCAACCCCTATTCTAGTTCATGATGACTTTAATGATCTTGGCAAGAGCAGTAGATGATCTTTCTGGTTGGCCTCTCAGTTTGGTAACTGTAAACCCTCTGTAATTTCTGTGTCTCATCTCTCACTCTCCAACCACTCCCTTCTGTGTTTCAGCTAACTCTCTCCAGAACCCCAACTCCAGAAGTTCGTTCATTCTGCTGGATCCATCTGTCATGTGTCACTGTCCTTCATTCACCTTATGCCCTCACCTCTGCCCAGCACAAATTCCATAGTTATTCACACCACTCCTGACATAGTCATAATCACTTGCTACATTTCACCCTGATTAAATACAACTCACATTATTACAGTGGTGGCAGACAACACCTGTCCACACTGCCTGGGCTCACTTGAAATTCATGATCCCTAACCTCAAGTCGGCCTTAATCTGCGTGACGATCACGGTATATTTCCCGAGTCTATTCAGTCTCACTCCCTGCCACCTGACCATTCTGTACTTTTTCTTTTTTCTCCCAACTTCTTAGACTTCTTTCCTTGTCTCGACCTCCCAAAACACTGAGAAAATGGAAGCAATCAGAGGAGTGTTTCTACAGACTCTTACCTTCCTATTTCTCCAATGACATGAATCAGAGCCCATATTGTCTACGTTCTCTCCTCTTGCTGTCATCTGACACAATTGTTTACTCCTCCCTTCTCAGAACACTTTCCTTATTTGCCTTCTGGGACATTCTACTCTTCTGGCTTTCCTTCTGTTTTTCTAGCTGCCACTTCTCAGTATCCTCCAGTAGTTCCTCCTCACTCTCAGGCGTCTGAATGTTAGAACTTCCAAAGCTCATTCTGTGTCTTTGTCTGACTCACTCACTAAGAAATCTCATCTAGTGTCATCTTTAATACTACCTGTATGCTGATGACACACCAATGTGTATCTCCAGAATTCCATATGTACATGTCAGCTCACCATTACTGCTTAGATGTCTACTGGGCATCTCAAATATAGTAAATTCAAACCTCAGCCCCTGATATTTTCCCCACACCTATTCCTAATCCCCTTGTAATGTCTCTTAACTCAGATAATGGCCATGCCATTCTTTCAGTTTCTCAGACGAAATGGCTCATGTAGTGCTAGACTCCTCTTTCTCTCTCTCTCCACATCCTGTCACCAAGCCTTGTCTCCTCTTCCTTCAAAATGTATCACCAAGTCAGCAACTTCTCAACAGTCTCGTTACCACCACCCTGGTCCATAGCACCATCAGTCTTACCTGGAGGACTGCGAGAGGCCCTAATTGGCCTCCCTTCTTCCCTCTTAGCCCCGTTAGTCTATTCTCAACACAACAGCCAGGTAATCTTGTTGTCCTAACCCTCCAGCAGCACCCCAACTCACTCGGAGTAAAAGTCAAAGCCCCTGCTCTGACTTGGGGGTCTCTTACCTCTGAATTCCTCTCCTTATACACCCTCCTCATCACTTGCCTTCAGCCGCATTCTCCTCCCTACTGTTAATCGGTCATGCCAGGTATGGTCCCAACACAACATGTTTGCACTTGTTTCTCCTCCACCTCAAATGTTCTCCTGCAAATCCACAGGACCGGCTCTCTTACTGTCATCACTTTTTCATCAAAACTCACCTTCTCAGTGAGGTTGTTTCTGGCCACACTATCCAGAATACAGGCTATACACAGTCTCCCTTGGCTATCCTATGCTTTGGTTTTCTTCTTGACACTGATGGCCTTCTAACGTACTCTGCATTTTCATCTTGCTCTTTCTGAATTGTCTGCCCACCACTCTAGGATGGAAGCTCCATGAGGACAGGGGCTCCCCGCCATTGTGTTCCCTGCTGTCTCCTCAGCACCTAAACAGGGCTGAGTAGGCATGCAGTAAATATTTGTAAAGTGAACAAAGGATTAAATGGTGAAGATTTTATTTTCCACATAATCTTTAAATGGATCCAATAGCATTAAAGATGGATACAATATCAGAGAAACATGCAACACACCAGTCCAAACATTACCACAGCCTCAATTTCTTCTACACTTTGCTCTGTATGCTATCTTCCCCCAATGCATAAATACCTTCTCACCAACCTGCTCTTCTTTTCTAAGTTCATTTTATGGATTTCTAAATATAAAAGCAATAATTATGAATGAAGAGTATTTCAAAAATAAATATATATTAATAATTTTAAAATCACACACCCACCCACAAACCACCACAATTAAAATTTTGATATATTTGTTTTTAGCGGTCCCTCATTGTTGAAATCACCTTCCTTGTTGAGAGTATTCAGCCTTGAGCCTATTCTGGCTTCTTATCCAGACACAGTTTCTGCTTCTTTGAATGTAATGACTGCTAAACTGGATACTTGGTCAACGATTATTTTCTTGTTACCATATCTGCATTGACTATTAAGAAAAGACAATAGTCTACTCTCTTTAATGGGCAAATGTTTTTTAATTTAGTTCCCTAATTTTACATATTTCTTCCTGTAAGCTTATTTATTTAACATTAAAAAATGAGAGTCTTACCCAGAATGATAATTATCAGTGAATTACCTTTCTGTCTTGTGTTCCTGCTGTTGACTTTCTCTAAGAATTAAGGCTGAAGCTATTTGGGGCAGTATCAATGATGAGAAGTTTAGATCATCCTCAAAATTTAAAAGGTGGGAGGTCATTGACACATGGTCCACATTTGACTCATACTTTTCTAGCTCTTACCTGACTGCTTTCTCCAAGTCCAATTCAGGTCTCATGATAGAAAAAAGGCATCGTAGAATTTCAGAGCAGCATGGATCTAAGAGTTGATTAAAGTCCTTTCTCTCCCTGACCCACCCACTTCCTCCTCCTTCATCCACCTCCTCTTCCATTTAGAAGTAGAGAAATTCATACAGAGAGATTAATTGAATATAGATTTCTGTGTATGGAATTGCATACAAATAATTTAAGCATCAGCTATCACTTGGTTTTGTATATCTAAATTGCCCTAATATTTATGAGATCCAACTGAATTGCCACACATACTATGTATTCATTCATGAAAGACGTACTAATTTGTGTTTTTGCCTAAGAATAGCGTAATTATGAAATTAAATGTTCTCTTAGTTTCCCTCTCCACCAAACATAATCTGCTGTATATTTAGATGTCAAATGGAAATTATTTCTTTCCCTGCTACCAGCTGTGCCTGAAATCAAGAACTGATTTTGTTGTGTTTCAGAACTTGGAAGTAATGACTAAAATGTTGTCTTGGTTTTGTTTTGTTGTGATGCACAGAATGGGCTGTCTCCACTTCACATGGCTGCACAGGGGGACCACGTGGAATGTGTGAAGCACTTGTTACAGCACAAGGCGCCTGTTGACGATGTCACCCTAGACTACCTGACGGCCCTCCACGTTGCTGCACACTGTGGTCACTACCGTGTAACCAAACTCCTTCTGGACAAGAGAGCCAATCCAAACGCCAGAGCCCTGGTAAACCTGACCCAGTCCACATTAACTGAATACAGATCGAGACGAGCAAACCCACATTGATTGACCAATGGTGCAGACACCAGCAATGCATGGTTACAGATATGTAGTTAATTCTGCTAAGTTTGTCACTTCCCACAAGCTGCCTGCCTACTTCATGCCTCCACAGTTTGCTGTTAAATGATAGTGAGCAAGCATAGATTTGAGAGAACACCAAGGTAACATCTCCACAACTAGCGAGCTGCAGATGGATATGAAACCTCTGGAGTGATAAGCAATTTTAAATGGAAAATAGAAATTGAAAAGTAGGAAATTATAAAATAAGTTCTAGGTACCTCTATATAGAGTCGGAATAAAAGTGTGAAAGAGTTGAGCTTTATTAATCTCTTTTTGGAAAAAAAACGGGGGGGGTGGTTGAAAGTGGTAAATAGATTTCCTATGTAAGATAGTTAAAATGTGAGCCTGTGAAGCCTGTGATTCTCCTTATTGACCTTATTACCCACCCATGGGCTAATAGAAATGTGATGCTTAGCGTCTTCTTGTTTCAGGAAGCATTTTATAGAGACCATTCCAGGAACCGCTCGGATCTCCAAGAGGCTGTTCCTAGAGCAGTCTCTGTGTCTCTCAAGGTCTAATATTGAATAAATCTTTCTCGCTTCACTGATATTCTAACAATAATCACTGGAAGTATTAGGCATGTACTAATTTATGCCTCTTGCTTCCTAATTCCCAAACTAAAAGCAAATCATTTTTTCCTATATATTTATGTGGTTTACGTCTGTTAAATTAGTCTTCAGACAATATTTAAGATGAGAGAATGTTGTTAGAATTATCAAATATTAAATCTTATTTTTATTGGAAATTTTCCATTGGAATCAATTTATTCCTAATTGCCTGGGAAGCAAATGTACTTTTAGTGTTATATGCAATTATATGAGGATATTTATTTTCTCATAAGGAGGAAAATAATCATTTTCAATTGGATAGTGGTTAGTAAGCTTATAAAATATCACAGTCTAATAATTACAATCCTTAAGCACTGCATATACATGTGGCTGTTTCTATCTGGCTTATGAGATAGCTCAGAAACGGGAAATGACTTAACAAGCATTGCAAAGAATATTAGGTCATTAGGTTAAGTAAGACCATATGCTTTCCTGAGAACTGCTAGTGACTGATGATCAGACCCCCACTGAGACATGCAAAGTTGCAAACTGGGAGAATATATATAACTATTCTCTATATAGGGGTCATTCTTCACATAAAAATGTAATACTTCAATATAACACACAGGATTATACATGGGGCTAGTTACCAAATTTTTATGTAATTTCCTCCAGTTCCTACACTTTAGCCTAGTTCAGAAAGTTAGAAAGTGCCTTAAAAACTTCTCCACATTTCTTTGCCTCTGAGAGATATCTCCTAACAGTTATTCCAGAAATTCTCCACACTTTTCTTGAAAATATTCAGATATATAATCACTTCTTTCCAAAGTAAAATAGATCTGATTGGAAAATGTTATAAAAACTTTTTAATATAAGAAATATAACTTTTGGATGTAAATTATCATCAACATAATGATTTCTGCTAATATATAACTCCTTATAAAACGTTTTTAATATACAATATATAACTTCTGGACATAAAAAATTATCAACATAAATAATATTTCTGCTAATTTGCGACACTTCCTCCCCGAAGACAATGGTAGCAAAATTGAAACTTTCATTATAGACGAAGTCATGTTCTTAGATTTTTGAAGTAAAACAGATAAATGTGTTTTATGCTCTAAGAAATGGCCCTTCATCAGAAAAATACATGCTTATCTTGGACAGGTCAAGCCATTTCATAACCTGATCAATAATATACTTTAAAACATCTTAGAACTTCTAAAGTACAGTTGCCCCTCTATTTTTCCTTCTTTGAAGAGTAGACCCATGTAGTTTTCTTTATGTTTGTTTTCTCTGTAACCCCCCAAGGAGAGTTATATGCAGGCCCACTACATATAAGCAAAGTTGAGTTCCTACAGGGACACACCACCACTTTTCTTTCTAAATTGCAACACCCACAGCATTTGAAGAAATGGTAACAGTATGTGACGATGTAACGTTATTGCCTGCAATGTGCCAGCATGGAGTTGTGTGAGAATCGTTTCTGCATGTCTTCAACTAACTTGATTGTCTTTTGCACAGAATGGTTTTACTCCACTGCACATTGCCTGCAAGAAAAACCGCATCAAAGTCATGGAACTGCTGGTGAAATATGGGGCTTCAATCCAGGCTATCACAGAGGTAGAAAAATGTTTCAGCTTGTCACGAAACATTCTTTCTCTTACTCCTCCTCCCTATTCCTTTTGCCCATCTTCTGTCCTCTGCACTCAAGTTGTATCTATCTGAAGAAGCCCCAAAGCCCCCATCGTGCAGAGGAGTAAAACTGCTGTTGCTTTGTTCCGCAGTCTGGCCTCACACCAATACATGTGGCTGCCTTCATGGGCCACTTGAACATTGTCCTCCTTCTGCTGCAGAACGGAGCCTCTCCAGATGTCACTAACATTGTGAGTATGGCTGGGGTCAGAATAACCACAGGGAGAGCGAGCGAGAGGAGAAGCGAGTGTGGGAGTGTGCAGGGGCGTTGTGTGCATGTCCTCAAAGCCAGCGGCTGAGCTTCAGGAAGAGAGCCCGTGATATTATTGAAGCAATTGCTAGAACTTCACCGAGAAGAGCCTGAGTAGGATAAGAAATGTGTTAGAACATAAAATGGAAACTGTGGAGCACAACCGTTTCAGCTTCCTGGTGCACACGGATTGAACATGCATCTAAAATACGTTTATTAAAACAAAATTCACTTTAGAAGCTCCTCTGAACGTGAATGAATGACTGGTCAGATTAAAATCTTCAGGGCTCCCTCTAGTTGCTTGAGTGAATTGTATTCCAGGTAATTTTGGTTAAAATATCATCAGTACCATAATTAGTCATATCAAATGATTAACCAGAGATAGACCAATATTTGGGATTTTTACTTGATATCAAATTCTCCTTCCTTCAGTTACATGGATTTTTCATTTTCTAACCTTACATTGATTTTTCATTTTGATTTGAATTTGTTTGCTAGAATCCTCTCTTACCTGAAATAGTTATTCCATTGCAACTTTTTCACGTATCTGCAACGAATGTTGGTCTCCAGACAACTTTCATTCTGCCAATAAATACTGGATATCCCAGAATTATTCTACTTAATCTAGATTAGGATTTTTACTTCCAATTCCTTTATATTTCTCTCATTTCCTTGGAGTCTGCCCCTTTAAACTTTGTCTGATCATCATATGCAGATTTTCTCCTGAGCAAGAGAACTTGCTCTGCACAAGATGCAGTCACGTATTTGAAGCTCAACAGGGGCCACTGGAATATTGAGATTTTTTTTAAAGTATGCAACAGAATAACTTTCCCCAAATAAACATTATTATTAAAATGAATCATATTTTCAAAAGCAATTGATTGACTATTGTTGCTAATTTTTGGTATCTCATTCCATTTGAGTTATGCAACAGAATGTTCAATTTCACT
The DNA here is from genome assembly GCA_031878705.1 of Tapirus indicus. NCBI lineage: Eukaryota > Metazoa > Chordata > Mammalia > Perissodactyla > Tapiridae > Tapirus > Tapirus indicus. The sequence continues at coordinate 146,956,707 of CM062919.1, read as the reverse complement.
TTTTATTTGTTTTCTCTCTCATAGTCTCATTTCTTTGTATTTTACACACAGTTTCTGTGCTGAAGGTTCTGATGCATGGACAAAATCCATGTGAAATAAATTTATTTGATTTAAAATATTATTTAATACTCTTTATTCATATTAATGACAATTGGAGCATAAACCACTAAAGAATGGAAATATAGTCTATGTTTATAAGTTTGCCTCATTATAGCTTATTGGTCCCAAAGTATTGGTATGTTAATCTTTAATTACTCCATTAAAGATAAGAGTAATTTCACAACATGCCAATTTGAGTTTAATTTCTAATCAACTCCTAGAACTTAAAAAAAATCATCGTCATCCTTTTTCTGTTCAGAGATGATCACCTCCCTTTTTTAAACTGAGATCTGTACAAACCTGTAACTTTTGTACTGGTACTCTTTGTATTTCCCTACTGTACTATATTTTCCTTATTTGCATTTCAATGCCTACAGGATCACAGGAGCAATAGTGATACTAGGTTAAATTATGTTACCATGTTATAATAATAACATGTACAAGTGCATTCTATGTGATGCTTGATTGAAATCCCCTAGGCTAATCTTTCCGAGGGGAGACTTTTTCCAAAATCATCAAAGAAAATACACATGAAATGGTTGTATGATTCTGTGCCTACTCTTAATTTGCTTCTTAACTGACCAATTCCAAATCATTTGATGGTTATGAATTTACTCCATATTGATATGCTTACCTCTGCAAAAAAAAATGTTATATAGCCTACATGTAGATTTTCAAATGAAAATAAATAAAACATTAATTAAAACAATAAAAATGTTGACATCCTTCAGGCTCTTAAAGACTTTCAAATTTGGCAATTGCTCTATTAAACTTTAACTTCCACCAGTTGGTGATAAGTTCTTCATTTTGTTTTATCTTCTCATTTGTCTATTACATACTCTTTCCCTTCAGCCCCCTTCAGACAAATAGTTGAGAGGCACATGCCACTGTAATCCTCTCAACATGTTTCCTAGTTCTTTTTTGTTTATCTTTATTTTTGTATGATGTGTCCTTCAGGAAACAATACCATATATATATATATAGGGTTGCCAGATAAAATACAGGACCCCCAGTAAAATTTCAGTTTCAGATAAACAGTGAATAATTGTTTTTAGTATAAGTATATCCTATGCAATAGTTGAGACATACTTATACCAAAATAATTCTTAGTTGTTTGTCTGGAATTCAAATTTAACCAGCCATCCTGTATTTTAATTTGCTAAATCTGGCAGCCCCACATTTAGAACATCTAACTTTCTTTAACAGTGGGATGCCTGTGACCTTGTGTATTCTCAAAACAGGAGGATATAGCATCTGGATCCACAACTCTTTGCAGAACACCGACTGCCTGCTTGCTGTGTCAGAGTTGGTCGTTTCCTGACCCCAAAGTACCCCACCCTTGGAGCCTTTGTGTGTTGCCTGAAATCATGTTGCATTTTTGAATGCAATGCTGTCTGCTGTGCTTTGATGCTTTCCAACTGATGCAGCCACAGTGGAAGTCAATGTAGCTGTCGGCAGAGTCAGTTTTAACAACTGAGAAGAGGGGCATGAAATTTAGTACCTGCTTTGGACATGAGCATTCTCATTCTCTTGCCAGTCTTGTTTTTGTCTCAAATTTCACTCCAAGTGTGAGGTGTACCAATAACTCAATCATCTGCAGATATTATTATTGCAAAGTTCCCTTTCCAGAAAGCTCACAAATGTACTTTAAAACCTAGAAAGCTAAACTGCCAGTTGTAATACATCCATAATCCAAAGTATTTATTGACAACCATGGGAGTAGGAAACCAAGCACTTTGGGGACCATCCAGAGTACAATGTGGGTGTTACCAAAGTTTCTCTTCTTATAGCAAATCAGTGGATTCATGGCTAAGTTCACACTTCATATTATGTTTAAGGATTTCCCCAATCTTAAATTAGCTTAACATAAGGAAAACAAGGGTGTTGAATAAGATGAGGTGCCCAACAATCAAGAAATGGAAATTATTGATTAAAATAGTATCTACCCTCTTTCATTTTCTTATTTATATTTATGTATAAACAACGGTAATATAAATATAAAAGGTAATGGCAATGTACTAAAAGTCAGTTACCCCAGAGTCATTAAATAAGAATTGAACAAGACCCTTGTTTTAAGGTGGAGAGACCATGTGTGTATATATAACTTTTCTTTGAATATAATGTTTAATACTTTAGATTAGGTTTTATATCTAACTCATCAATTTCAACTGTGTAAATGCCATAAAAATAACTTATTTAAGTATAAAATAAGGGTATTGGAAATATTAAAACTAGTAAGGGAACACAACATTTTGAAAACACCTTATTAATAAAGCTTGGCTTGTAAAGTTAATGTATAAATTCATCATTGAGTAGGTATTCCCAAGGCCTTTTGACTTAACTTCTTGTAGCAAAATTTATTTTTGTCTTCATTTCTATCAAAATTAGTAAAACTGCTATACTTTTATAAGACCTAAAGATAGAGTAAAGATGAGGGGTTTTTTGTTTTTGTTTTTTTTTTCAAAAGTTAGAAGATCTTAGCTTCATCTATTTAGAGGCAAGTTTTAAGCGACATAGAAAACAAGTTAGGAATCACGGTTGTCCACAGAGGAAAAATCTTGCCATACATCCAAAATCTGAAGACGAATCTTGCTATTCCAAGAATGTGTTATTTTATTAAACAACATACTCCAGATACATTTACTTTACAAAAGTCAAAATATGTCATCAGAAAAGAAGGCCATTAGAGGTTAAATGATTCATCAACAAAAAAGAGAGAGTTAGAGTAGATGTCCAGTTTAATGCTTTCAAAATGAAATAATTTGAAATGAATTTCTCATAACTTCATAAAATGGGTCTCTGAATGCTGGGAAAAAATGAACTGTGAGCTATGTACCAACCTAAAGTTCATCTTAAATCTTCTAGATTTAAGGGTTTGTTGTGCAAGGAATCAGAAGAAATTCTTCACTGGAATTTGTCAGAATTATCCAATTACCACAACCAACTTTAAGATCACTTTAGTTCATTTGGAATAGTTTACTTGGTTGAAATCAGCCTTATCTTCTAGAATAGTTGTGGTGACTGAAAGTAATAACTTCTATTCCAGTAACTTGTTCATTTTTAACTGCAAAACTGTTTGAAAGAATGAACTTCTTCAGAACTACGTGTGGTTTTAAAATATGCTGATAAATAAAAAAAACAACAACAAAAAAAACACCCCTCTGTCTTACAGGCAGTCATTAACAGGCTTCCCAATGAGAAAATTCTCCTACCTCTAATCATTGTTCATGCTGCAGCTTAAGCTACCATTTCCTACCATCTCCTTGATGCGGCACGAAGATCCTTCAAGAATGACCTCAGCAGATGACACTTTTAACAGCTGCTTTTCATCTCTCAGTATTTCTCTCAAATAACTGTCTATATTAAATATGCTCATTAATAATAAACAGGGGACCTCCTGGGCAAATGAGATTTCTTGTATGAACAGTCATTGTCTAGTCTGATAGCACACAGACAAATCAGATGTAAAATAGTAGTTTACTTCAGAAGTAAATTTTGAAATCTGGAAAGGAATGACTTTTACATGGTACAAATGATGTGATTCTTTTGCACAGTATTGACTTTATCTTTAGCCTCTAGAGTTTCTCATTAAAATGAGATCAAGTTGTAATCACTAAGTGTGACAATGACAGATTTTAGGTTTGAAGGATAAAAGATAACTTCATATCATCAAATACAATGTAGGTTATGTGAGGTTGACGTGAAGTTAAAACTCAGGGTATCCCGGATGTTTGGGTAAGTTCACAGGTTTGTCATGGACTGAAAAAAAATAAATAAATAAAAAAGCATTCGTTTTATCCTAATAAAGACAGAGAAGATAAAAACTCTATTTTTCCAGACTCAATAATTATGCCTTTTCAAAGATTTCTTAAACCTTTGGATATAGTGCTGAATTTCACAAAAAGGCACATTCTTATTCTTTACCCTCCAGCACAGTGGGTTTACTTAGATTCTCTCATCTCTTGTTTTCCTGCAGCGTGGGGAAACCGCACTGCACATGGCAGCCCGGGCCGGGCAGGTGGAAGTCGTCCGGTGCCTGCTGAGGAACGGCGCCCTCGTGGATGCCAGAGCCAGGGTAGGTCTGGGCATCCTCACGGGGGGGCGCTAGCTTCATCTCCTTGACATGCACATGCCAGGGACTGTAAGCAAAAGCATCATCAACAACGGTTTTTGGGCAAAAAAACAACGGTACAGTAAATATACAGAATGGAAAATTTCACAGACATTAACATGTGAAAAAATGTATAGTTTGGTATCTAAGAAATACAACATTGACTAACATTTTAATCATTTCTTTACTTATAAAAGCACTTTCACGTGTCTTTTTATTTTCATGAATTTTAGAATTTTACCTATATCAATATTATACATTCATTTCTTACCACCAAAGCCAATTAAATTTCCCCATTCTTTACTAGTTACTTAAAAACAAATTATACTCAAAGTTTTAATGTTTTCCCTTCATCTGTTTCACTTTTCTCTTTTCTATAGTGGGTTCTACTTTTCTTCTTATATGATTTTGTATATTTAGACACTCTGTACTTCCATTATTCCAATATAGAAGAATTTGGGCCCTGGAGATGGCTTTACTGGACTTCTCCTGTTTCTAGGTGCTTCTAATTCCAGTAATTTTGTATCAATGTACTGTATCTTCTACTTCGTTTTCCACGTGTCCCATTAACTTTTGCGCTAGCATCTTTGGGATTCTCATGGAGTATTTAAACACGTTTGCTTCTTCAATATTTGATGCACCGAAGCTAGAACTGACTTCAGCTCGAGTCATACCATCGCGATTTCACTTTTGAAACAGTACTGTATTGGAATGACAGCATTTGTCCAGAGTCATACAAATTGTCATTTCAGGCCAATCATTTTACCTCCAGATCTTTATCATTACAATTTGAAGGTTGGACTCAGAAACCTTGAAACTCCACTCCAGACTTTCTTCACATTGTCTGGCTCTATGAATTTTATAGCATTTTTTTTCCACAGACCATCATGCAGAATCCAGTACTACGTGGTCAGCCTTGACATTACTCTTGTGTTTTTAGATTTTGTCTGCCTTTCCATCCATTGTACAAGTAGTGTAATTTATGTTCTTGATAATCAGCACTGGTATTTTATGTTCTTATATATTTAGAGCTTTCATTATTCAAGCTGTATTATTCCCTGCCTTGGCATTTTTCTTGTTTCTCTTTTTTTTTTCTTAAAGATTTAATTTTTTTAGAGCAGTTTTAGGTTCAGAGCAAAATTGAGAGGAAGGTACAGAAGGTTCCCATATGCCCCCTGACCTCACACATAGACAGCCTCCCCCATTATCAGCATCTCCCACAGTGTGGTATATTTGTTACACCTGATGAACCTACATTGACACATCATAATTCCCCAAAGTCCATAGTTTACATTAGGGTTCGCTCTTGGTGTACATTTTATGGGTTTGGACAAATGTACAATGACATGTATCCACCATTATAGTATCATACAGAGTAGTTTCACTGCCCTAAAAATCCTCTGTGCTCTGCCCATTCTTGTTTCCTTTAAGGTTACCTGGCATTCAGCTATTTAAAAAAAAATGTTATGGTCAATCAGTGCGTCTGAATATCATGAACTTCATAATTTTTACCAGAAATTGTGATAATGATCCTATAAAATATTTTGTAATCCACATTTAATAATAAAAGGGTTTCAGGGCTGGCCCAGTGGCATAGTGGTTAAGTTCAGCACACTCTGCTTCAGTGGCTTGGGTTCCTGGGTTCAGATCCCGGGCGTAGACCTACACCACTTGTCAAGCCATGCTGTGGTGGTGTCCCACATACAAAATAGAGGAAGATTGGCACAGGTGTTAGCTCAGGGCCAATCTTCCTCAAGCAAAAAGAGGAAGATTGGCAATGGATGTCAGCTCAGGTCTAATCTTCCTCACCAAAAAAATAAATAAAATGGTTTCCCATTTCTCTCTCAAAATAAAACTGCTTAATATTTTCCAATATTCAAATTTTAATTTATTCTATTTTTTAATGGGAATTTTCTCATTTTCTGCCAATTTTTTTGTGTTATTGAGTTAACCTATTATTATCATCTTACACCTTTTTGGATACTGTCTGAATCCCCTTCCTCAAAAACACAACTGGCTACAGACTCTTTCCTTTGAAATATCATAACCTTTGTTTATTTATCTATTTTTTACACACAAATTTCATCCATTCTATTGTTTCACTTCTCTTTTGCAACTACATTTAGTCTCACGGTCTACATACATAAATAAACATCTCTTAATTTTTTATTCCTCCTTATTTAAATGTCACATTTCATGTCATCCTTTGTTTATTTGTTCGTCTCTACCACCTATCCTAAGAGGCAACTGAAATCCCTTCCCTAGAGCATCCTCTGACTGTGGGCAGGAGAAACCACTGTAGCCTCACAGAGTGGTGCTACCCAAAGGTCATGATGCATAAAAATGACCCGGGGATCCTGATAAAATGCAGACTGTAACTCAGTAGGTCTGGGGCGGGGCCTACGTTCCGCATTGCTAACAAGCCCATGGGTGGTGCCCGTGCTCCTGGTCCTGGCATTATAGTTGAGCAGCGAGGAGCTGTGCTTTCTGCTTTCCACATGTTCTATTTTAAGCTGTACCTTCACTATGAGTTTTTGATTCTCATTTAACCCCTAAATGCTTCCCTGGAACTCTTGATTTAGTTAACACTTGTACAGTGGTTTCTAATTCATAAAGCGTTTTAACACAAATTATCTTATTTGACACACAGAGCAACCCTGTGTTGTAGAGTGGCTTAGGATCCTAAAATTCAAGATTGTGCTGACATGCCTGCGGTCACAGAGTTAGAAGGGATAAAAAAGAGGGTTCCTCCTCTGGTTCTGTATCTTTCTCTCCTGACATCATTATCTTCCACGTCAGATGTAGAGATACCCCTTCTCTCTTTCATCGAAACAACTGAATTCTAATTAATCGCATTCCCTGCCTGAGCTGATCACTCTGGCCATGATATAATACCAATCCTGGGCTCTATGTCCATTCATGTGGCCCCTTCATGAGGTGGGATGAGATGATTGGCAAGCCCCCCTAGAGCCACATGGAGTCTGGGATGTCCCCTTCCCCCAAAGGAGGGAAGGCTGTTCCCAGAAGAAGGGTGTAGGGGATATTGGGCAGAAAACGAACACCTATCTGCTCTGTTTTACTTCTTGGTTTCCCAGCACACATCCACATGATGCACTCCTGAAAATTCCCTCTCTTAACCTAACAGTGCTCTACTATTCACTCTTTCCCAAAGGGGAGATAGTCACAAATTATGCCCAGTTATTACAGTGACCTCCAAGGTCAAGATCTCTGGTAGTCTGCATTCTTCTCAGTCAGGTTTAGAAGTAATACCTCGTGTTTCTATAATCATAGGGCTAAGTCATATTTTTGCTTACTCCCAAGATATAATGAAAAGAATCATATAATCACAATAATATCTCTCATTTAAAAAGTGCAAGCAGCTTACTCTATTCACCAGTCAGGAGCATAAGACATATTTTGCTGGACAGACTGTACAGCCGGGGCTGCAGGAGCATAAAGTCTCTGGTCAGCCAGTGTGCTTGCCCCTGGGCCCTGCTCTCAGGAAGGTCCTTCCTTGTCCGGTGTCCTCCATGGCCATAACTGAGGGCCACCAGGACCTGCCCTCCTGGGAGCTCTCCTGCTTTAGATGCCCACGTTCTGTTGACACAATATGGAGGTCTGGCATTTGCTTTAGGCACTGAGCAATCACAGGGATCCTTGGCTTACACTCACTTGAAACTTAACTCATGAAAAACTTTAGTTAGCTGCCCATAGATTTGGTTCCTGGGAATCCTGTTAGCTAGGAACTAATAGCAGACATTTCATCAAATCTTTGAACTCTGTCCCAGTCATTGCTACTTCTGTCTCTTAGTAAAAGGAGTCGGGGCCAAGCAAGTCTCCCTAATTTTGGTTGCTTTGGAGCAAAGTAAAACAGTAAGTAGCCTGTGGTCTCAGGCAGAGCTCATCTCTTCCTGGTCTGGGCTCTATCACGGTCAATGATGCTTTATGATGAGGGAATTATTGCCCCTTATATTTGAAAGAGGTCTAGGAGATCAAGCTGCCCGCCATTTTTTTTTTTTTAGCTCTTCTCATGAATATTATCTTCTGTGCTTTCCCAATTCTTTGCTTGGCTTGACTTAGCTTTAGCTTGGGGCAGCAAATTCAACTTTTGGAAAACAGGGAAATAATTACTCGAACTTCAAAAGATCTTATGTCTCTGGTTACAGGTGGAAGGACTTTCTTACCAAATTTGTATGTTCTTCTCTTTTCCAGTTTCAGATAAGATTGTACCAGAAGTTGAAGAAAATGGGCAAGACAGCTTCTTTCTTTCTTTTTTTTTGTAAACACGTATCTACTGCTCCTTGGTCTGAGAACCAAGGGACAGTAGTTGATCATTTAAATAATTACTTGGCTACCATCAGTAGTGAGATTGCCACTTCTCAGCTATGGATTACTGGGTCATCATTGCCCCAGCTCTCCCTCTCACTCACTGAAAGCACATTTTCGAGTGTGTTACTTGCAATACCCATCTCCATCCAATCTGCCAGCAGAAGTCCAAGAAGGGAGACCCCAAAACAACAAATGTTCACAACAGCTATTCTCAAGTTCTTCGGTGTTTTAATTGCTGTTGTTTGTTTGTTTTGCTATCCATTTATCTTTGTAACTGTTAATTCCCCTGTGCCCCTGTCATCTCCTCTGTATTTCAGAGAACGTTGTATCTCCTACAGTGTTGTCCGTCTCCTTTCCTATTGAGAGTTACCTTGTCCCATTAGTTTTCTTAGTGGCCATTTTATTGTGTCCATTTCTGTAGAGTGTTTAGGCAAATAAGTGTCTTTAGAATCTAATACCTGAATTCAACTGCTGTTTTCATAGCTGAGTGAGCTTGGACAATCCTGGAGAACTCATTTAATTCTGCTTAATCTCTCTTCTCTGGAAAATGGTCTAATAATACATTTTATGCCTTCCTTTCAGGTCTCTTATAAGGATAGGATCAAATATGCATCATACATGAAGGAAGTTTATAAATTGCAAATTTTTATAAAACTCCAATTCTGTTACTAAAATAATTGTATTATGATTATTATTTACGCCTCACCACCCTGAAATTCATACAATGCTATTTCATCTCTTCCTGTAGCTCCCTCCTAATTCTTTTCTTTCTTATAACTTGAAGATTCTGCATTTATTTGAACAGCTCTTCCCTAATCTGTTATATCTTTTCTCCATTCATTCTTAGCTCTGGAAGCTGGCCCTACTTTTCCTTCCTCATTTTTATTATGACATGCCTTGGGCAGATTGTAAAGATATACCTCTTTCATCACTTAGGTTACACAAAATTTTCTTTTTTACAAGAGATGGTTTGCCTGGTTCTCTTGACACTGAAAACATTGTCCTGACTACACATTAGAGTCAGGTGATCTCTTGAGCCTCCTCAAACATGTCCTTCCTGTTCCTTATACCAGCTATTTCCTCTCTGTGTTTTTAAATGAAAAGCACTTGGCAAACAGTGAACCCCATTTGCCTCTTGCCAGAGTTCCATTTCATCTTTGAAGTCCTGGATGCAAGTCCCAGACTCATCTGCAACATTTCCTGGAACAACATCTTTTTAAATCAGATTACAATATCTTCTTTATCCACAGTCTCTCCTCGAGGAAAATGACCAGCATTTGTCTCGCTGAGTGAAGTAAGAACAAAGTTTTCCCAGCATTCCTTGTTCTTTTTCTCTTGATACAGTTCCCAGAAAAATACTGGCTCTTCATGAAAGCTTTGGATGAAAATCTAGGTCCGAGGACTTCTGGACTAGATTTCTTTCTTATTCAGAACTATAAGTTGGTTTATATTCAAACATAAGTGGGAGCTGAAGCTTTAATGAGTTGAGAAACATTTTGGTGTGCCCAGAAAACAATGCCAAGTACATGGAAGTACATACTTTAAAAAAATTTAAGGAAGATTTTGTGACTGAACATGTCACCTCTATAGCAAAATATAAGATAAGTTGTGGTCAGAGTAGTAATAATTTCCTTTTGGATAGGGGTTCCCAGAGATGCCAGGAAGACATCATGAAACATCTGAGTGAAATACATTATCAGTGAGGTTTGGTCTGTCCTGGCACTAACTTTTTACTTGACTTGAGTTGTAGGAGGAACAGACGCCTTTGCATATTGCCTCTCGCCTGGGTAAGACAGAAATTGTCCAGCTGCTTCTACAACATATGGCTCATCCAGATGCGGCCACTACAAATGGGTACACGCCACTGCACATCTCTGCCAGGGAAGGCCAGGTAGACGTGGCGTCAGTCCTCCTGGAAGCAGGAGCAGCCCACTCCTTAGCTACCAAGGTAAGGGGAATGGCTTCACAGCAACGTGGACCAAAAGGAATCGAAAGTCAGGGCCCCTCTGCTCTACTACACCAAGCACTAAGAAGGATACATCTCCCTGAGCCCTCTGACTCACTTCTTTCTCTTTGAATATTTTAGATTCATTTTCTAAATGATCAGAGGGGATTGTGCGATTCCATATAATATCTTGAATAAAGAGCGCTGGGTTCCATTCTTCTAATTAATGCCAGTGTTGTTTCTAGTACAGGTATCTAGTGCTTTAACTAAGGTGATTTCCAGAAAGCGAGGGCTACTTTCTCATTGCTTTCCATTATAAAACCTTTAGTGTATTCCCAAGAGGAAAAAAAAGGAGATTCCCAAATACTTTGAACTAGTATTACTAATAAGGAAAAGAAAAATGCATTAAATTGGCAAAACAGTATTTGTTAAGAGTTTTAGTACTATCTCGAAGTACACTTTACTTAATCTTGCATTTTTCCAACTCTGGTATCAGCTATCATCCCCATTCTGCTCTCTAATCTTTACTGGCCACACTCTTGCCTGGGTATTTACAGTGTCTACACAGAACTGGGCTGGAGAGTCACACTTTATTTGTTGTTACCATCATCTAACAAAGGATACACACCAGCCTGAATTTTACTTATGTTCAAAGTTTCGTGCTAGGGCAGAGTAATTTTTTCTCCACTTGATACATTCTATTTGAAAATGACTATTTGGGTGTGACTTAGAATGAAACATGAACCACTCAGCTAAGTGGAGCAAGAGAAATTGGACGAGTGTAGAAGAGCAGGAAAATGAGACAAGTTAAAGCCTAGAATGAGAGAATGGTTCACAGGGCAAAATAATTCCCACAATTACAACAGTGATTCAGATTATTAAAAAGATATTTTCAATTTGCTCATGACAAATAGAAATCCTGCATCTGGGCAGAAGGACATTTGCAAGTATGAACCACAAGGTGTTGTGGATCCTGTCCTCTTAGCAGTTGGAGCAACCCACCAGCAGTTACGGCTGATCTGGTTCCCCGTGGCTGTAAAACATGTTATGCTGTAAGAAACTGGTAATTATTCAAATGCTGAAATCTGAAGAGTTGAAAGGATTTTATTTTTAAAAAATCAGAAACTAAGCAAAAAACATACAATAATAATAATAGTAATAATAATAATAACCCAAGAGAGACTGGGTGATGGTCTCATCAGATGAAAGTGATAAATAAGTGAAATTCAGATATGCAAAATACAGAAATAGAGAGTAAAACATAGTCTTGTCTTCCAAAGATTTTTAGGATTTAAAAAATATATCTAGAGCCATAGTCAATTAGAGCAATAAAATAGAAGAAACTATTAAACAGAAGAGTTCAGCAGTGGAACTGACTGGGTTCTGAAGAGTAGTTGACTCATCATCATTAAAGCCATTTAAGTGTTTATAAATATCTGTGGGTAAATGAAATCCTGTTGAGATTAACACAGGGGAAGAAGGAAGATGTGCCTCAGGAGATGCCTTCCAACCTCTAGCTTGTGATTCAACAGTAAAGATTCTATGTAGTTTTGTCTAATAATAGTTTCCAAATTTATAAAGGGGCTGGATCACTATTCCAGCAGGACTTCAAGGGTAAGGAGTTTCGTTTTTCTTGCTCACCACGTGGTTTGTGTCAAAGAACTCTCCTTCATCCCGAGTGTCGCCCCAGTCATTGTGTGCATTGAGTGGAGGGAGGAGAGCAGTTAACAACTGTTGGTTTGAACAGACTAATTCAAGGAGGAAATCCTCCCTATATGTGTCCCATACTTGGAAAAAGCAGATTTACTCTCCTCTAAGGACTTATTAGTACCAAATGTTCAAAAAGAAGAAAAGAAAAATGACATCTTAGTTAAAAACAATTAGTATGGTGACAGTGTGCAAGGGCAATATTGTTTCCTGGGGGATGTTCTATGTTATGACAAGGGCTTACATGGTCCCAAGAAGAAGCCATATCTCAGACCACCTCACCCAGGCATATTTGCTGTGTGTTTTATGGGCCCTGGTCAGAATTCTCTCACTCCCACTGTAGGGCCAGAAGAGCATGTGGTGAGACTGTCTGGCCATGAGGATGGATTTGAGATCATGGTGTAGGAACCATGCCTTCCTTGAGATCTGAGGTCGGGGACTTGGCTGTATCTGTAACACACTCCTATTACAGAAAGGGGCATTAGTTAGGCACACAAGACATTGAATCTGTACATACAAACGTGTAGGAGAGCAGTCTTTAAAAAAGCTTTAAAGCCGCGGTATGTTTAAAAGTCTGGTGTTAATCAGTTTAACATTATGCCAGAAACAGAGTGTCTTTTACAAAAGGAATTGGTCTTTTATACAGTGGGGGTCTTTGGGAAAAGGGGGTCCCAGTCAGGATGAAAGGCGCTTTTTCATGGGAGCATTTTTTTGTTCTGTTGACCATTTATCTTGCTATTTCTGCAGAAAATACAAATCAACTGAATTGCAAATAAAAAAAACTTCTTTTTACCAGGGCTGCCGAAATATCCTAAAATTTAAATGAAGAAATTTGGAATTCAGGTATTATAAAAAGATAAAAAGAAAGAGAAGGATTGGAGAGAAGGGAGCTATTGTCTCAATTCTATTAATTTTAGAGGCAAGAAGAAGACGGGCTTTTTTTTCCACTCACAAATTGGGGTCATTTTACTGACGCTAGTGGCTTTAATAAATCCCAAACCTGTAAAGTCAAATTTCAGTCTCCAAGCCCTTAAATAAAATTTCTTTTGTTTAGTCTATCGAGCCAAACTCTTGCATGTTAACTTTCTTTATCCTAGTCCTTGGTTATGGCTAACAGATTTCATGCTTCCAGTATTTTTCCCAAATGGAGAATCAACATAGTTTGCTTACCATGTTAACAAATAAAAAAGACTTTGTTAGGAGTCACAAAAATAAATACTACATTTACTTTTGTTCTTCACATTTTCAGAAGGGTTTTACTCCCCTGCATGTGGCAGCCAAGTATGGAAGCCTGGATGTGGCAAAACTTCTCTTGCAACGCCGTGCTGCTGCCGATTCTGCGGGGAAGGTAAGGGTTTTCAGTAATACGTGTTAGTTGTACAATTTATGCAAGTTGGACGCTTTGGAACTCTGTATTTCAAGACATTTTTCTCACTCTTCTGAAGGGAATATGAATGTAACTGATGAAACTATGTCAAATAGACATGATGGAGATGTCTGTCCATGACCTGTCCACATACACACCAATTCAGAAGGCATTTAGAGCTGTGCCTCCAATGTGTGTTCTTGTCACAACAGGGCCCACATCCGCTCTGTATTAAGAAGAATCCCCACATTGTTAAAGTAGTAATTCTTACGTAGCATTTTAGACCTTTATTTCTGGTGGACATCAACATGCCCCGTGCTAACTGTAAGCTCGACAGTCATTTTCAGTTTTAGTTAAGGCTCTAATATAAAAACCATTAGATATTTATTTTGATTCTTTTTTTCTATTGACTGTATTAATTAATTAACATGGACTTAATCGATATCAATTTCCACGCATCCTGTAGCTTCAGGGCAGCTAACGCTCATTTATTAATGCTGAAACTTAAACACACCCTTTACAGAATGGCCTTACCCCGCTCCATGTTGCTGCTCATTATGACAACCAGAAGGTGGCGCTGCTATTACTGGAGAAGGGTGCTTCCCCTCATGCCACTGCCAAGGTGAGGACCCCAGAAAAGGATTTACAGACCTGGGGTGTAACTATAATCCGACAGCACAGGGGAACTGGGTTTTAAACACATGGTATGGCATAACTGCAACTAGTCCTAGTAATAGTAATGTTTGGTATTGACATTTTTTTTCTTTCTTTGTATTTCTACTAGTTGCTTCCACAAAGCCTTTTAAGATTTTTTCAGTGAGCAGATATTAAGGGGAGGAACCATGGAGATGACTCTTATTGCCGACACTTGGTGTTTTAGAGACTGAAGTATGAAATTTGAGAAATGAAAAATAATAAATGCAGTGCAGGTTTTTCCTCCCCTGGAAACAGTGTGTTAGGATATATCATCGACTTTAGTTGCTCATTCCTTGACTTCAGATTTTTCACTGTGCTATGTGAATGACTCTTTGTTTCTTTGCCTTTTAAATGTTTCATCCATGTTAACTATAGCATACATCCCTTTAAGTTCCCAGCCTAGGAATGCCTTTTTGGTGTAAATGTAGCACCAACTTCTAAAATAGCTCCAACTAAGACTTGTACCTGTGGACAGGGTGTTTCCCACAGTTTGAGTTTCCTTCTCATTACACTGAAAATATGCATTAGTGTCATATAATACATAAGGTCATCATTGCATCTTTCATTTACTCATTCAGCAACATATACTAAGAAGATATCGGGGTTTACTTAAAAAGAAAAAATATTTATTGTGATGGGAAAATATTCATGCTATATCAGGTGATGTAATAAAACAATAACTGCTACCATTAATATGCCAAACACTGTGCCTAGCTCCTTAGATGCAATATCTCATTTAATCTCATAAGAATTCCACGAGTTTGGAATTGTAATGATTTCTATTTTACAGATGAAGAAGTGTGATTTAAGTAGGCTAATTTGTTTGTCCAAAGTTACATGACTAATAAGTGACAGAGCTAGAATTTGACCTCAAGCAATCTAACTTTAGAGCCAGCACTCTTAACCACTAGGTCCACTGTGTCCCAGAGCAGTGGAGAGAGAATTATTCCACTTCTATTATATAAATATGTACATATATATATATACCCACATATCTATTTAAATTATACATATGCATATTTAACAAAGTGGAATATTCTATGTAAAAGTATATTCTGTATAATGTCATATGTATGTAAATACGTTATATATAATATTATAAACATATATAACTTTGTATACATACCTACATATATATCTACATATCTACATATATGTATATATGCATATTTTATTGGTACAAATATACAACTTACAATAAAATATTTAAACTATCAAAAGGGGAGGGCAAATTTTTATAATTGCACATACTATTCTTACTCCTTTATACCTTTTTTCTGTAATCTCATCAATTCTGCATTTATTTTATGTCTTTCTTCCTACTAGATTATAAACTACTTGAGGACAGTAATCATGTCATATTCATTTGCATATGCCTGAGGTGTCTCGTACACTATTATGTGCATTCTCAATAAATTTGGATGAAAGAATGAAGACTGAGCAACTGTTTTGATGGAATAAAAAATACCTGCTCACTTAACATGCCAGTATTCTTTTCATTAACTTTCCAGGTTGGCCATTCTTTTTTTTTTTTTTTTTTTTTGTGGGGAAGACCAGCCCTGAGCTAACATCTGTTGCCAATCTTCCCCTTTTTGCTGAGGAAGACTGGCCCTGGGCTAACATCGTGCCCATCTTCCTCCACTTTATATGGGACGCCACCATGGCATGGCTGACAGGCAGTTCGTCCGTGGGCGCCCGGGATCCGAACTCGCAAACCCCGGGCTGCCAAGCGCGGACTAAACCGCTGCGCCACCGGGCGACCCCCCCAGGTTGGCCATTCTTAATGTAGATATGAAAGACTTGATCAATACCCAACACAACACTTTATTTGAACTCTTACTGTGTAAAAAGAAAGGACTGTAGAAAAACTATAAAATACATGTTCTCCTCCCACAAGGGACTCTCAATCTACTTGGGAGAGAAGACCTAAATTATACAGTAATGTGTATGGTTGTCCTAAAGAGACAAATGTAGCCTTGATCTCCAGCCTCTTTAGTGTATGGTCCTTACTCAGGCAGACACATAGAGTCCAGAAGACAGGGTAGAGCAAGCCTGTACTCCAGAGTCTGCAGTAGGGCGGATGTTGAGGAGGCTGCCCTAGTGTCTCTCACTCATCTGCCCCAGCCTGTTGGTAAGCACGAGTCCTTCAGCTCTGGGACCTCTCCAAGATGCTTCTAGGTGGTTTGACCCTCACCCCCATCTCCACTTTCGACTCTCTATTCACTACAATCCCCCCAACACATACACACAGCACACACAGTCCATTGGGCCCTAGAACCTCTTTGCTTCTTTCTATCAAAGTCTAGAAACTTTTCATGATCTTCAGTGGGGGTTGGGGGGGTGGGTCGGTTATTTGATTACAAAGAATTTTACTCTACGTGGAGTAGGAGGGCTTTTCAGGTTTTCTAGGTCAAGTATCTACTGGACAGTCAGACCCCTTATATTGCCAAAATTGACACTTTTTGATGGTGTCTTATGTTGTTATGTTAAAATCTCCCTGTCCTCCCCCACATGAGTCTCTGACTTTACCCACCTTGCTAAGTTTACTCTGGTACTTTCCCTAACCTTGATAGAACCTATGCTTCAGGAATGAGGGAAGTTGGGACTGAAGAAAACACAATGTAGCAAAAAAAAAAGATGCCTGAATTTATACGGCCGACAAATATCTGTGCTCTTTTACTCATAGAGCCCCTGGTCCAAGTGCAATGTTCTAGAGTACCTAGAGCATCGGGGGCCTGATCAGACCCTGAAAAGACTTTCAGGAGCTGAAAGAGGAATATCATTTATCTGAGCTGGAAGATGCTTATTTTAGCTTGGAGAAAGGGGGACAGAGTAGATAGATCCCCTTTGAGGATCGTGATCTTATGACTGCACCTAAAGGCATTTAAATTCTCAAAACTGCTGTTTACTTTTCGGTACACTTTGCAGTTAGAATTCAGGAAATAACATGACCTAAAATGACCTCTTATCGTAGGTCTCACAAGAAGCACTTGATCATTATGCTGTCTTTCCCTTCAGCATGTCACAGTTAATGGCAAAGCCACTGTTTTTAATTTCTGTCACACATTTTTCATGGAAAATTCTACCAGACTTGATAAAGAAAAGGAAACAATACAGGTTTCAGACTCATACTTGTTGCAGAGTTTTATGTTTTTTCTTTTAGCTCAGTATGGCGTCTAAAGTCTGGCTCTTGTAAGCCAAGTGTGAGTTCCTCTGGTTCTCTCCACAAACTCCAACAGAAAATTAGCTGCCTCATATTTCTGCCTTTGAGCCAGCAGGTTGTAGAGACGAAGGGGAGATCCAGGATTTTAGTTGGCCACAGGATTAATATAAGCCAATTTTGTTGTTTAATATCTTTTCCTCTAGAATGCAACCTCTTAAAGACAGGGGTCATCTCTTGTCCACTTTTGTGTCCGCACATTTGACATACTGCCTGGCATATGCTGGGTCCTTATTAAACAGTTGTTGAATGAGTAAAAAGTACAATTCAACCAGAAGCATATTCGGAGTGTTATAATAAGACCATAGAAATAATTCCACTTTATTCAGTACTATTAAAACCATATCTGAAGTATAGCATTCTGTTCCAGGTAGTACAACTCAAGAGCAATATTGACAAACTAGAATCAATCCAGAACAGGTCATCTTTAGTGGAGAGAGGTCTAGAAATGGGGCTTCTATCAGGAATTGTTGAAGGAATGGGGAAGTTTAGAAGGAAAAGAGAAAACTAAAGGGAGATATGAAAACGGTCTCCAGGTATTGAAAGGACGGTCATGTAGAAGAGGAACCTGGTTTATTTTATGTTGCTCTTCGGGAGAGAATCAATACTATAAGGGGGAGATTTTAAGCTTTGGGGCTTTTGTGTCTATATCAGTCTCACAGTAGAATAGGATGCCTTGTGACATTTGTCACAAAGGTTTGGATGTTGTTGGATGGAGACTTGTGATGGGTAAGAATTTGGATTTACTATAAACTCACTTTTAACTTTTCTGCTAACTAGAGATTCTTATTTCCTTCAGAGATGTATATTAGTGCAATTGTTAAGCTTACTATATCTATCTATCTATAAAATGTTTTATTTCTTTATTTATTTTAGAATGGCTATACTCCTTTACATATTGCTGCCAAGAAGAATCAAATGCAGATAGCTTCCACACTCCTGAACTATGGAGCAGAGACTAACATTGTGACAAAGCAAGGAGTGACTCCACTCCATCTGGCCTCACAGGAGGGGCACACGGATATGGTCACCTTGCTTCTGGATAAGGGAGCCAATATCCACATGTCAACTAAGGTATTCTGTTTTTGCCCCTTGTTTTAGTAAGAGTCTTTTGGACAAATGTAAACAGAAACCAGCCAAAGATAACTTGAAACAAAAAGCGGGGTTGTATTAAAAGGTAAGAGGGCTATCTTACAGAATTCAAGGACAGTCAAGGAGTCAAGCCTTGTGAGGACTGGAAAACCACAAGGAAGCAAGAAGTGAGAGGCTCACAAGACTCTTTGCCTGTTTGGCTACATTTTTGCATCTTGACTTTTCCCTGCAAGTCAGTTTCATTTACCTCTCTCTGTAGATCTGCTTTCTTTGCTTCTCTGTGTATGTGATCAAAGAGGCTACCCCAGAGCTCCCAAGAGTTAACATCACTGCAGTCAGTCCAGATTCTTGCTAGTCCTAATCCAAATTCTGGAGAGAGAGAGCGGGAGAGAGGGAGGTGACAGTTTCGTCTGGGGTCTGCCCCCAAACAACTGCTTCTAAGCTGTTGGTCCATGCCCACCACCCAAATCGTTCTCCAGCCTGGCTGAGCATTGGAGGCACCTGTGGGTGGGGGCACGGAACTCAATAAAATATATATTTCTGAGCCAACTTCAGCCTAGCTTGGGTGATTGTGGTGGTGGTGGTCAAAGAATGAGTGTTTTTAATACAACACCTCAATCATTTCAGTCTTTCTCCAGAGAATAACCTTTGTGGACAAGCATATTAACTACAAGAGAATAACAGAGATATAGGGGAAAAGATATTATTCAAATATAAAAATGTTTAGATTTTTACAAGTACATATCTGTTTCTCTCTCTCTCTACATATATATCTATAGCTCTATTATCTATCTAATCTAATCTGTATCTATCTATCTTATACTTATGTATACTCCACTGGAGCCAGCTGCTGAGAAACTAAAAATTGGAGCCTATATTTATAAGTTAGCTCACAATTTAGATCTCTTAATGCTTTTTGTAACACATGGTGTGGGTTTAGTGGAAATTAAGTTTCTTAAGATTTTCCATAAATATAAAATACTATGTTTTCTACATTTCACTGTTGCGTGAGTTAGTGCTTTTAGAGACTCAGCTGTCAATTGGTCTTAATAGCATTTGTAAATAGGTTATGTAGCATCTGTCCTTTAGAAAGAGCTATGAAAAAGATGGGTTGTCTTGACTGCCTCTAGAATCCTATCCTGTTTTTCTCACTCAGAAGTGTTCTAGTACATCCCTTGCCCTTATGCTCTTCTTTGTCCTCTATCAAAGTCCCCACAGACCCTTTTTTAAAGTATGGTGAGAGCTAATTATAGAGTTAGCCCTCCAAAAGATATTTGCATTTTAAGAAGAATGGACATGATGAAGCCTTATGGTGAAATTCAATGTATCAGCCAACCAGTCATTAAAGTCTGGGCATGGATTTCCTTGTGGCCACTGAACTCACGCCATTCAGGTGGTTGTTTACCCTATTGGGGGTATTCTCACCATGAAACCAATGGTAGACTGTTTCATTTAACATCAGTATACGAAGGGGGCATGTAAGTGTTTATTGTCCATTAAAAACACATCTTCATTTGAAAATAAACGCAAGAAAGTCATAAACAAATCAAGCAAAATTTTGAGTAGAATGAAAATTCTGGACATTTCATGAAACTGATCAAGCAATGCTTCTGATGGTGTTATTTTTAATTCATAAAAATGGTACATACATATCTGGAATCAGTTCACTGATATATGCAAGTGCCTAGAACACTTTCAGACCTATCAAAGGTACTCAAAAGACACTTATTAAACATACAAATGATTTAGGTTTTAAAGATATTCTTTAAATTTCAATTTTCCTTGATGGAAGGTACTTGCACATGTAGTGAGGCTGCCAGATTGTGGAAGAATAAACCACTTTTTCCTTCTTTCTCTATTCTTTCATCTTTTATTAATTCTTAACTGTTTTTTAATTACATATTCAATTAATCAAAATAATTGATGTATATATGCCAAGCATTTTACATAAAACTGGCCAATTTATGGTGTCATATATAAATGATGGGGTTACTTTTTATTTAGCATTTAGAGGAACCCAAAAACAGTATACTATCTTTGGATGCTGGAGAAAATTATTTTAAACTAATTTCCCGTAATTCTGTACACTTTTTACATTGACATGATATTTTATTGATGAAAACATAGATTATGCTATGGTTATAAAGTAGAAGTAGTAGTTGGTTCATCAGTTATTTAAGTGAATAAATAGATTCAGCAGGAGGCACAGATGGGTTTGAAATGAATGTTGTTTGGAAGCTTATTAGGTGAGTTATTTTAAAGTCTCACATCATAACACAAGTACCCAATATAGGAAATGTGATTTGCTGCAAGTGTTGATTAACCTAGAGAATATATCTTGGATGGAAAGTCCGAGATCCATCAAAAGATGCAGTTTCTGGGGGGAGGAAATGAATTTTCCAGGATTTTTTCAAGACATGATATTATAGATGATGTACTGTATTTTCTTCTTCAAATGTACCCCTTTGCTTCCATTCTCTCTATAGAGTGGACTCACATCCTTACACCTTGCAGCCCAAGAAGACAAAGTGAATGTTGCTGATATTCTCACCAAGAATGGGGCTGACCAGGATGCTCACACGAAGGTAAAGCAAATCGCTGTCAATACTGTGACGGGTTCTGACTTGGATGATTCCCAGTAGCCCCCATTCAGTCACCCCAAGTCCAAGTCCCCCCTCTTTAGAAGTCCATTCTGAATTAATGATGACTCTCTCCTGCTCACAAATCTATAATGATTCTTCAATTTTGCTGGAATCAAATCCAAATGGAGAGCATAGTATCAGGACCCTTTACAAAACGATTCCAGTTTTGCAGGCTTAAGTCTACCCTCCTCTCTTATTGCTTCAGCTAGTCAAGATGACTTGCTGTTTTCTTCCTGTACTGGCTAGCCTCCATGCCCTTGGTCTTGAAATGGCTTTTCACTCTTTGTGCCATTAAATTCTTCAAGCCCACCTTAGCGACATTTTTCATGCATCTCCTCCAGATCCTCTTATCAGACTCAATCTCTCTTCCCCGTTTTCATGTCCTATTATTTGTGCTTCTCTCTTAGGTCTTTGTCAGATTAAGTCACACACGTCTGATGTCGTTTGCTGGTGTTAAATTCCTTGTGTTCAGGGATCTGCTCCTATCCAGATTTGTATCCATGGTGTGCAATATATAATCTGCTAAGGAATATTTGTACAATCAAGAGAATTTCTACCCATCCTACCATAACTGAAACTCTACCTAATCCCTCTCCCCTGAGTATTAACCACAAAAGCAGTAATTTATTTGTTTATTATTATTTATAGCTTGGTTACACTCCGTTAATTGTGGCCTGTCACTATGGAAATGTGAAAATGGTCAACTTTCTTCTGAAGCAGGGAGCAAATGTCAATGCAAAGACCAAGGTAAATTACTTGTACTCATTTTCATTTGCCATAAGCAAAAAGGTTCAGCCATATGGACACTTTGCTAGCTCACCATAGCTGCAAATGTTTTTTTTTCTTTTCAGTTCTTCTAAAGTGATTTTGAATAAGTGATGACGATTTGTACAATTGTTTGAGACTTTTCATTGTAATAACCTTTGACAGTCATCTAGGTTAACTTCAGAACTACTTCTATTACAAAGTTAAAGTGGCCGACACCGATTTAACAATTTACTGCAGGATACAATAGATGCTTGCTAGAACATCTTGATGTTCTGGCCCATTTCCTTTACGTTGTTTCAGGGCCTTGGCCCCCTCCCCCAACCCCTTGTGAGGAAAAACAGACAGGCAGCCTAGACTGCATTCCTTTCATTTTTTTTTTGTAAGGAAGATTAGCCCTGAGCTAACATCTGTTGCCAATCCTCCTCTTTTTGCCAAGGAAGATTGGCCCTGGGCTAACATCCATGCCCATCTTCCTCTACTTTATACGTGGGACGCCTGCTACAATGTGGCTTGATAAATGATGTGTAGTTCTGTGCCCGGGAGCCAAACTTGTGAACCTGGGCCACCAAAGCAGAGCGTGCAAACTTAACCACTACACCACGGGGCTGGCCCCCTCTTTCATTTTTTTAAAAACTAATATTCATTAAATGCATGCTATTAGTCATACATATATATGACTTTATGTATATTAAATCACTTAATCCTTAAATAACCCCATTGTCAGATGCTATTACTACCTCTATTTTACGTTGTGAGTTTAGGTAACTTGTCTGAGGTCACAAAGTATTAGTTGACAGAATCAGACTACAAACCCAGGCAGTCGGGGTCAGGGCAAAGCTCTTACCTGCAGTGGTACACTGCTCTAGTTCCCACATCGCTACAAGTCAGTAACCTCAACTCACTACATCTAAAATCTTGTCAGTCACCATTCACTCTCCTACCTGACATTTATTCCATGCTATCAGATCCTGTTCCTTCCTTCTCTTAAGGAGTTCTCTGACCTATTCATCCTCTTCTATTCTTTTGAGCCTCTATAATGTGACCTGACCTAATGTAACTTTCCAGATGACCTCCCACAACTGTCCTACAATTGAACTATAGCCTGTTAATTCTTCATTCTCTCCCAACTAATATTTTCCCATTTTGCTCATAGCCTTTCCTCTCCCAAGGTGTTCCTTCTTTTATCTATTCAAGTCTTATCTGTCCTTAACCTACAACGTCTATAATGCTTTCTCCAACTACTTGAACACTTTGTGATTGCTATGTCCCAAGAATAACAAACAGTGCTTCCTTTTTGAATTCGCTCATAAAACACTTTTTTAAAATTATCAGTACATACTTTTAAATGCCTTTGTGTTTTTATTGGTGATGCATTATAAAAGATGATGTATGTTTTAATCACCTCCTGTTCACCCCTGAGGGAAGGACTCCTCTCCTTAAATAGTAGGAGATAGCTGAACACAGGACACCCAGTATAATGTAAACTTTAAATTCATTTTGTTTTCTTTTTACTTTTTGAACCCGTTCACCCAGTTTGCTCACCCCCTCCATCCTCTGCCTCTAGCAACCACCAATCTATTTGCCATATCCATGAGTTTGGTTTTTTTTTTTAGATTCCATATATAAGTGAGATCATTCAGTATTTGTCTTTCTCTGTCTGACTTATTTCACTTAGCATAATATATATATCATATAGCATAATATATGTGTATATATATATGTACATAACACTATTTCTCTAGCCATTCATCCATTGATGGACACTCAGGTTGTTTCCATATCTTGACTCTTGTAAATAATGCTGCAGTGAACATGAGGGTGCAGATATCTTTTCAAGTTAGTGTTTTTGTTTTCTTTGGAGACATACTCAGAAGTGGAATTGCTGGATCATATGGTAGCTCTATTTTTAACTTTTTGAGGAACCTCCATACTGTTTTCTATAGTGGCTGCACCAGTTTGTATTCCCATCATTCCTGCCAGCTCTGTCGCATTTGGATATCATGTGGTCATGCTCGGTGAGGCGATATTGGGTAAGGCCTGAGTTGGAAGTTCTCAAGGAGAATGCAGAGCTGACCTGACCCTGTTTTCCCCGTGGCATGCAGCAAAGCGAGGTGGGAACATAACAGTGTGCTCCCCTTCTCTTCTTCAAGGGGAAGAGAAATGCATAAGAGAACTGCAGCTACCATGCATGATATGACTTGCAGCTTAGGTTCCTTGGTCCAAAGAAATATGTAATTGCGTGTTGTTTTCTTAAGTTATATATCAGAAACCCCTAACTGCAGCTATGTGAGTGGGCTCAAGTAAATTACTGTGAGCACATTTAGGAGTCTTCAAAGTCATCACTCAAGATGCTACTAATTAGAAACATAAGAAGTTTAGGAAGTCAGTCTTTTTATATCATCTTAGAAGTAGAAACAAAATCATTTCTCTACATAAGCATATTTATAAGTGAATTAAAAATAAAGTTATTTTTCAAATTATAAATAATACTATCAACATTTGAGATTCAAAACTTCTAACCTGACTCTAGCAAGAATAGCTGCTGCCTAGTTTCTGAGCAGTTCCTGAGTTCTCATGAAATTGTACTTTGAGACTTATGTCTAATATGAATTCTCAGGCAGTCGCACCTAACACCATTTTTGCTGACTCAGCTCATACATAAGCACTACAGACAAGACATTCTTGTTGGAATCCAGGTATTCTCCTGAAAAGCATAAATGCAATGATTCAATGAGACTTTGGCAGAACTTGAAAATGTTTACCATGTCTTTTGTTAAGTGTTTGATTGTTGAAATCGTTATAATATTTAGAAGCCAAACATACTATCTAGATAACATCATTTGCCCTCCTGGAGTTTGATCTGCATTCAAATGGACATTTGGTTGAGAGAAAAATTTCATTTTAACTTTTCAAGTTTTTTTGAAGTGAACTATGAAAATTTTACTTGCTTTCGGAAGTAAATATATCTTTTCACATATCTTCAGCGGAGTGGATAGATAAATACCTCAAAGCCTGTTCTTTTAATAAACACTTCAGAAATTTTCCACAGAGAATGACATTTTTGGAGAAGAAATTGTGTTTTCTTCCTCACATCTCATGTGTAACCATAGTTACTGAAAACTTGTTTTGTTGCTATGAAAATGTAAACATATGTGTTGCCTTTACTCCTCAAACATTCATAACTTGCTCTAAAAATTTGGAAAAGTGAACTTGTTTTATGGGACTATTGCTCAAAATTAGAACGGAACTCTGTAACATCAGCTGGAGGCAAACCAGATTTGGTTAATTATATGATTAATTTGCAAAGAGTGTTTAGAACTTTAACATGTAAAAGGAAATTTTCTTTATAAAATATACCACAAAGATCATAGAGCTCTTCAATGTGAAAGAAAAAAAAATGATGTTTGCTGGCATTTTCATATAACTTTAGATAAATTGAAGAAAATTTTCAAGGACAACATATTTGATCCTTCACCAAACTTGAAATCTTAGCCATTTTCATTTTATAAATGAGAAAATTGAGGGTTAGAGGGGTTTAGGGAGATGCTAGTAGTTGGTAGAAAAACTGGATCTATAGTTCCTAGCAGGGTGGGCCTAAGACGGTAGATTACGCTTCAACCAAATACTCATGTAAAAGCTTCTGAGTTGCTCCCAACTTCCCTGGAGATATACTCACGCACAGAGGCTTCGGGTAAAGGTTAGATGGAATCAGGCCTGGGTGACATTTTCCTGGCCACAGTGTCCACTGAGGACTCAGTATAGTGTGAGCTATCGAGGGCAGGAATGTTGCTGTGGCATTAATTTATGTAAGCACAGTGCCTCCTATTTAGCACATAGCATGTGGTGGTAACTGCTTGCTGAATGAATTAACTTGGCTGAAACTGAAGAGGTGAACTAAATTCGGTTGGTAGAATAGGTGTCAACACAATGGAAAGGAAGAATTTTTAGGAAAAGAACTATCACTTACTTTATGTTCCTCAAATGTCCGTGGATTACCTGATTTGAGAGCAGAGTCCTGCAATAGCTATGAGTTTCTCAGAGTCCCTGTAACTGATTTTTATGTCCAGGTTTCCTGGGGTCATTCCATTGTAGGGATATATAGCGGACATGGCAGAGCTGATGATGTTCCAGACTGAGGCGCACTCAGACTATAGACTCTCACACACATGGGTTCATCCCCATGGACTGAAGGGCCAAAAGCATAGAGGGAATCGTGGGGCACCCTGCACATGCAGATAGATGCTCCATGTAGACAACACAGGAGACAGGAGAAGCAAGTAGGCATTTTGGTCATGTGGCGATAGTGACGCTAGATAAAAGGGATGCATACTCTTAGAAGTTTAAGGCATGAATGGGCTACTCAGAACTTAGAGCCCAGGACAACTGGGCCTGAAATATACAGATACAATTTATCAGGGGTGAGGCAGGTAGATAAAAAACTAGTCTGATAGCCATTGGCTCTCATGATCTGGTACACTGGCTCTGAACCTAGAATGACTGTGAAGAAATTACTATTGTTTTCAGTTTCATCATCTCTGAAGTGGGGAGAAAAATATTCATTTATTCAGTCATTTGTTCATTCACTCCTTTATTCACCCATTATTTATGAAACACCTCCCATGTACCAAGCACCCTCATTTTCAGGATGACAGTAAAGATTAAAGGAGACCATAAAGATAAGGTCCAGTCTCTGGCACAAATTGAATGCTCGGTAAATGATAGCTATTAATGTTTGCTGTGCCTCCAAGAATTCCAGTGCAATTCGTTTAATTAATGTGATTATGTGACCAACCTGTACCATGCCCTACTACCCACTAGAGTTCTGAGTAAGACTGGCTTCCCGCTAACCTTGACAGCAGTTGCTCACAAATCATGGATTACAGAGCTTTCATCTGAGTGAAAGTTTACACCAGAATGTTAAAAAGAACCTAAGTTTTAAAAGATGTTTTTTTATTGAAAGCAGGCCACTCGGCTTCCAATGAAATCTTCTGTTCTCTAAGTGTGCTCTTCTTTGGCCGAAGCTGTGCTCTCAAAGGAATATAAGATTTAGATTTACTTTGCTTAACTTAGAATCCCTAAAGCTAGCCCAAAGATTATCAGGAAAGTCATGACCAACAAGCAGTGGCTTGTATAAGCCTCTGCAACTTTCAGTTCAACACATTTTACTCTTCCTTTTTCCTAGGGAAGAAAACAGTGATAATGCTTTTCCTCATTCTAAATCTTCTCTCAGCATACCCATTTTTAATGCTAACTGGTGAAGATATAATAATAGTTATCATGTGGAGTCTGTTGATCTTGCTATTTCATAAGCTAGTCTCTCCTCTTTGTTTAGGGGACCATAAGGTGCGAGGGAGTGTTTGCTGCTGAGAAATGGGTTGCTGGTGAGATAGCGCTCCACATAAACAGGCATCTGTGACGGTTTGGTTGTAAATAAGACTAAGAAATTCCAAATGAATTCTAACCTAGTTTTCCTTCTCCTGCACATCTACGCCCGGTCCACCGCCACCGGCATCCACAGAACGGCTACACGCCTTTGCACCAGGCCGCCCAGCAGGGCCACACGCACATCATCAACGTCCTGCTACAGCACGGGGCCAAGCCCAACGCCACCACCGCGGTAAGGGGCGCGGCTGCCTCTCGCCGCGCTGCGCTGCGCTGCCTCCTCCCCCGCCCGGCCGCCCCTCTCGGAGCTCAGTCCAGACACATCCCGCTTCAGTAGGCCCCCGCACTCTGGAAAGCCCGGGGTTTCTGGAACGCCCTTCCAGAAATCGGCATGACTTCGCCCGGAGGCTTGCCGGGGAGGGCGTTCGGCCTGACTCAGTGTCTCCCTCGGGGGAGCCGGCTCTCAGATGTGAGCGGTGGCCGAGGCTCAGACAAAGCTCTTTGGGATGTGGAGCCATTGAAATGTAAACTAGGCGGTGCAGTTAAACAAACCGGGGTCCCGAGCGGCCCGGGCGGGAGCCCGAATTGCTGGCCGCTGTTCGTTTGCTGCACAGCGAGCCCCCGCACAGCTGCAGTTAAATGTTGCTGCGTCCCCTGCGGTGACATCTCACCCGCCGCCGAGGGCCTGACCTCTGATGAGGAACCCGTGTTCTTGGTAATCGCTCCTAGTTTTCGGCACCATCCTCAATGCAAGAGGTGCTCTCCCAAGCGCGGGACGGCGTTGGTAGAGAGAGTTGACAACCTCAGGGTTAACGCGTCAAGTGCTTCTCGTTAGAAGGAGCGGGCAGATGCAGCTTGTTGTGTTACCATGGTGACCTGGGCTCTAGACTAGAGAAGTCACCGAGACAGATTCAGATGTAATGGTAAAAACGAGTGATTTTCCTAAGCTGTGCCTTGTTTTGGAAGGAAATGCTGGCTCACGCGGAGCCGCGGGTGCGCTCATTGGCTCCCAGCGCCGGCCTCCCTCTCAGTTCTCACTCTTGCTCTCTCGCTCTCTTCAGAATGGCAACACCGCCTTGGCCATTGCTAAGCGTCTGGGCTACATCTCCGTGGTCGACACCCTGAAGGTTGTGACCGAGGAGGTCACCACCACCACCACGGTAAGTGAAAGGGACTGCTCTGCTTCAGCTCCGGCTCTGTCGTCTTGGTTTTCAAGCCACGTACTTTCTCACTTACAAAATGTTTTGAGCTTTTAGTTTTGAACTTCTTTTGGTGAATATGTTGTAGAGCATACATTGAGATATGCAGATGTAAATGCATCTACACAACTAAGACAGGGTTTTAGCTTCCGTTAGTCAACACAAATCTATATAAAAATGTATGAATGTAATTTTATAATATTTAGTTCCTTTTTCTGTCACTGACCTGTTTTTCTGGCTCCTCTGCCCTGTTGCTGTGGTTGGGTGTGACACTTTCTGCTGGCAAAGGGGTCGGACACTCCACAACAAGCTTCTCACCTCGGCCAGGAGGTCAGCCAGCCTCTGGAAAGACCCTAATCCTCCTCATGCGATGCTCACACTGGGTCAGATGCATTCCCAAAAGAACAATTCATCCTTACTTTCTTCTTCTTTCTTATCTGAATGTGCTTAGTGGGTACACTGTGTCTGCATCCTGACAGAGTATATATTTAAATTTTTTTTAATGTTCACTGTTGTGAATGCAACTGCTGATCCTGTAGGAGAGAACAGTGATCATCATGGACCTTTGCCAGAGAAACTCTAGAAGAGTGAGGACCGTGATGGTAATGGATGCTAATGATCTTGTACCACTCAGAGCAGAGCTTGCAAGAGGCCTCCTGAGAGGGAGACTCATAGGTGGAAGTGGAAATGCTATGTCTTTGCATTTGTTTGTTTATTAACCTTTCCCCTGAAGCATGAACTCTTAAGAACAGCAGCACTTTAATTTCTCTTTGTAAAGTAGAAACGTGGAGCAACAGTAGGACGTTAGATGTTCTTTAGAGACAATAAGATCATAAATCAACGAATAAAACATTCTGAATGAGGTTCTAGTAAATGCCCCAAGCTGAGAATGATGCACAAAGGGTTTCGATAGATGGGAGGAAAAAGAAAGGAATTTTGTTCTTCAGCATGACAGCAAATCCCTGTGACATACATTGCGGTGAATGGAATACTGTTGGTTTGATGTGAAGTTTTAAATGGAGTGGAGTATGATTTATTAATGAACTGCAGGACACAGACTGAAATTAGATGGGAGAGAACAGCGCTGCTTGTTTTCTCAAAAACCTTTTGCCGGTGCACCAAATGTTTTTAAAGTATAGCTTCAATAAATTATATAGGAGAAAAACAAGTCTTGTCACTGCCCAGCACTACACTTCTGAGTCACTCTGTATGGCTGAATCAATGGCTTTTTCGTACTATGTGATTTTTTATACCAGGAAGATCTTCACATTACAGACTTATATGTATATGTCTTTATTGGATATTGTTGAAAGAGTGTGTACATCACAGATTAGTGAAGCCTTCAGCAACCAAGCACATCTGTTTTTAAAAGTCATGTTTTCTGTCAGTTTTGTAACCCTGTCTCTGATAATCGTGGATGTACATTTCTATCAAGTTACCACTAGATGGCAAGCTTGCATCTTTTTTGCCATCTTGACCTGCTTTTCTTCCATTCATTTCATTAATTCATTCATTCCTTCAGTATTTACTGGATATGAAATATGTGCTGGATTCTGTGCTGACTGCTGAAGAGTCACCAGTGGTGAGAACATTGCTCCTCCCCACTAGCAACTTACATTGTAGTGGGAGTGGAGAATGAGACTTATGTTTGGTAAGAAAATAAATTCTTTAACATCAACAAAACCATAAAACTTACACATCCAGTTTCAAAGAGATCTCAGGCTCATAATTATTACTTAGAGTGAATGACTTGATACAGATCTGTATTTTGAAAGAGGAGCAATTAGCTTTTTCAATACTATTGCTAAACAAGTTCAGATACCTTGTCAGAAATCAGACATGTGGTCCTATCTCCACCACATCTACCTCTAGAGGGGTTCCGAAACTCCTCTTAGAACTCTCTGTGAGCTTTTTTTTCTTCTGGTAACTGTTATTCTCTACGCTGTCTAGCTGAGCATTGCTCCAACAAAAACCCCTGTACTTAGGAATCAAGTTTCTAGTGAAAAGCCAACAAACAAATATAAACATAATAGCATGTCTGTGTTCAGTCGGGGTAATAAGAAATCGTGACCCATATTAACTAAACAAATGCCCCTTTATCTAAATGAGTAGTTTTGTTTATTTGTTGGTTACATGTTTTGATGCTGCCCTATCTTTACTTTCTGCCTCTCTTACAATTAGATTCTTTTCTTAGAATTGTGAGTTTTATAGTTTGGTAAAATGGAATTTGGAGTTAAGAGTTAGAAATAGGAACTTATTCCTGTCTGTCATGTGAGTCTTCTTACTTTACACTTCCTCTCTCTGGGAAGAGATTTTCATTCATTCTTTTTCCACATAATGGTGTTATTAATGATATTAAAAACAGTAATTAGTATTTAGTAATTACAGATATGCCGGGCACAGAGGGCAGATCTAGGATTCAAAGTTAGGTTATCAGATACCCAAGTCCATGTTCTTAACCACCCTGACGTAACTGATCTTGGCTTTGCTACAAGTTGCTTAACTGGAATTTTGTGAATGATGTTTTCACCTAATTTTCAACTTAAAAAAACCCCACTTAAATTGTGCTCTTCTTTGATTTTCATGAAAGCATCCTATTCAGTATCATTTTCTAAAGTCTACAGATTCACTAAAAATAATTTGGAACTACTCCTGGTGATAGGCACAGAGAACAGCACGGAGACAATTTAATAATTATATAAAATTATTAAAATTGAATTTAATATTATTACCATTTAAATATAGTGGTTGAATTACAGCTGCACAACTCACATACGAATTTCACAACCTTGGATTCATCCGATGTGCCATTTGAGCAGCCAAGTGAGTTCTGTTTCATCAGAGAAAGTTTCCTTTGCTCTTCCTCCTTCCAGAGTTCTTTCCCCCAAAGTATGAATAAAGTCATTGTGTATAGAGAAGAGTTAGGCAGCGGTTTGTAAAGGAAATGTCACTGCCACAGAAATTTCTGAGACATTTTGGAATTCTGTTTTGTTTCCTTAACCTCTGCCTTTCTAACTACTTTGAAAGACCCAGCAGGGGCAATGAGACAGTGTAGCCTTCTCCTGGCATTCCCATCATTGTATATTTGACGGAATGGAGGTCAGGGTGATAGGAACACATTTCTGGCAGCAGAAGCCGACAAGCTCAATCTCCTAATGCAGTTTGGAAGAACTGTGAGATGTGACTCATCCCTCCACTTACTGATCAACTATTATCAATTATTTGTATTATTTGGGTAATTTTAAAGTGATCCTGTTTTATGTTGTGTATGATCATTGACATGTCGAGCATAAATTACTGAATAAATTAATAAAATAAAAATGATATTATATTTATAGTATCATTTAAACATTGGGGAATTTTTTGACAAGAAAATGTAAATATTCATAGTCCTAAATCTTGTCTGATGCCATAAGTCATTTAAAAGGGGAATCATAAAATGGGAATGCAATAAATATGTGTAAAGTCATTTGACACGTTCTGAGGTGGGGTCCAGATCTTCTCTTTGAATGTAGGTCCATTGACTAGAAGGCTAATTTGTCATTCTTGCATAAACACCAATCATATATACTATGTTGTGTGTGTGTGTATATCCTATAATATATCTATATAATATTCTGTGCATTATCTTAAAGAGACACTATACTGAGTGCAAACCCTTGTTAAACCTCTGGCACATTTTTTTCCAATCTGTTATAATTGTCTGAACACACCTAAATGAGTAGCAGTTACTTTTGGTGACTCATCTTTGTTGAGACTTTCCAAACCATTTATCTTAGTTTTTATAGAAAAATATTATTTACATACTATTTAATTTATTACAAAAATTATATTAACATGTACCATTGATATAAATAGGTTTGGGAACAAAACCAGTTTTAGCCTGTAGCTCCACTGATGGGAGCCACTGTGTGTGGGCGTTAGAAGGTGGCGTATTAGCCAAGATCGCTCATCATGCTTTGGTGGCTTGATGACTATGGAAGTGGTTGACTAGGGGGATTGGCTAAGTGAAGGTCTGTTAAGCACACTTTTTCTTTTGCACAGAACAAACCAGATATTGTTCACCATTTATAAAACAGCATATTAAAGACTCATGTTTTATTTTCTACATCTTTCCCCCACATCATGATAAATATTAAAAACTCATTATTAAGTCTTCCATCTATCTTATCCTGTTTGCCGTATTATCTGATTTAATTATATCCTATTAAACTTGTGCATAGTGCACTACTCATTTTAGCTTTTAAAGTAGTTTCTAATCTTGACCACAGAATCTTACATTCTGTAGCAGAAGGAGATGCCCATGATCATTTAATTATATCCTTGTTTTCTGTATACTATTCAGATGGAGTTGCATAAAATGGTATTTATGTTTTGATAATCAAATTTTCAAGGGATACTTCATTTGAAAGGAAAATATGTATTCATTTCTTATAACATTACTCATGAGTGGGAAGACTTGTTATCCATTCAACAAATATTTATTGACGGCCTTCTAAAGGTCAAGCATGACGTCATGTACAAATGCATACTATATTTACTACATTGCATATAGAGGGCATTTTTAATATCTACACAGAAAAATATTCATAACCAATATGATAACTGTCTGTTATTTTTCTGTTGCCGCATGTATTTATTTATTTTTTGTGAGGAAGACTAGCCCTGAGCTAACATCTGTGCCCATCTTCTACTTTATGTGGGGTGCCGCCACAGCGTGGCTTGATAAGCGGTGCGTGAGTCCGCACCTGGGATCCGAACCTGCAAACCCCGGGCCGCTGAAGGAGAGCGCTCGAACTTAACCACTACGCCACCAGGGTGGCCCCGGTTGCCACATATGTTTGCTGATAATAACTTTGATAGTATTCAGTGACCAAACTAAAGCAAAGCGATTTCCACTCTCACAAGTTCAAAGAGAATATAGTCCCATTATTAGCCTTTGAAAATAGAAACTAAGAATGTCAGGCAATATAGCTTAATCATTTAAAAAGTGTTTCCGTCAATTATTTTCAAGTGGAGAAGCATCCTCTTGTGGAAATGTTTCCTATGAAGGGCAAATGCTCTAGGACATTTCTACGAAAATGGATTTTCTGGTGTAGTCTAATACGGTAGATGTCCCTTTGCATTTTTTAATCATTTTATTTACATTTAGATACTTATTTTAAAAGTTTCAAGAAAAGTTTAATAGGATGTCATAGTTTAATAGGATGTCATTTTCTCTATCCTATATTTTAAATGCAAATCATTTTTCTACAGTCTATACACTTTCCTAATCCAGGAAAATGGGTTGTAAATTGAGCTGTACAATAGACCCACCTGAGGAACTTTTAAAAATACGCATTGCTGGTCTCTGGCCTCAGGGATGCTGATTTAATTGGTCTGTGATGGGACCCAAGCAACAATGTTTTTAAAATTCCTCTAATAATTTTAATGTGCAGTATGAGTTGAGAACCATTGCTGTAGAACATAGGTTATAATTTATCTGTGTTAAATTTATAAATTAATTAATATTAAAATAATAATTAAATGGTGTATTATAATTGTCTTTTTTTGTTCATTCAACAAATATTTATTGACCTCCTATTATTCTCCAGAACTTTGGATGGATGCTTTTGTCTTTCCTACAGCACTGAGTTTGTTTTCAGTGAATAAGACACTACGGAATTATGTAAACATCATACACGACATGCAGGGGAGCGGAAATTATTGCTCTAGTCTTCAACAGTGACTTCATCTGGAAAACATGTGACTTTCTTTATCAGTTTCTTCCTATTCTTTCAGTGTGATATCAGCCAAAAGAAAATCCATTTAGTCATTATGTGGATTTTAAATGTATTTTGCATAATTTTATATCATTGATTTATGTGATATATATTTGAGAAGCACCTACTGTGTTTCAAGTTCTGTGGAAACAATGTTACTCTTTAATGACTCACATACAGTTGTGTATGATGTGGTAACACAAGCTGTAGGGTACAGAGTGGCAGATCAATGCGGTTAAACAAGTAAATGCA
The DNA here is from genome assembly GCA_031878705.1 of Tapirus indicus. NCBI lineage: Eukaryota > Metazoa > Chordata > Mammalia > Perissodactyla > Tapiridae > Tapirus > Tapirus indicus. The sequence goes on along the minus strand of CM062919.1, from coordinate 146,922,137 downwards.
TCGGAGAGGGTCAGGTAGTGTTTCTCCAAGGAAGTTACATCTAATATGAGCCAAGGAAAGAGGGGGAAGAATATATGGGAAAACTTAGAGGCATGAGAGAGCATGACCTGTCAAATGGTTGTAGCATGGCGTGAGAGACAGGCCACCCTGCCTCTCCTTCCTGCGTTACCCGGGGTCTTCTGTGCCAGTTTATTTTTTTTCCCTGAAGAAAATGGGGAGCCACTGAAAAGTGATGCAGTATCACATTATGATTTAAAGAGTCCCTCTTAACACACAGCTGTTATACAAGTATATGTGAATATATTTTCAAACCACAGTTGAATCTCCCTGTAAATATATTTGAAGTTCTCTACTGCTTTTAGAAAGAAAAGAATTGGTGATGGGGTCATTGTAGCCCTTCAAGCAAGTCTGTAATATCTATGTAGCAAACTTAAAAACCTGGACAACCTATTTGTTGTATTTTGGTGGCTTTAGTTGGAGATTTTACTCTTATTTCAAGAGATTTGTTTTTTCAAGTTCCCGTAACAATGCCAATCGATGCACTTAACACATTTTCAATGCAGAAACTAGAGAGATGAATTTGAGACTCAACTGTCTCTGGTGACATTTAAAGTCATGAGATTTGAAATTTTATCTTTTTTTTTTTTATCACTGTGATATCCCTGGTGTCTAAAACAGCGCCTGGCATACAGTAGGCACTCAAAATGTCTCTTGAGTGCCTGAAAGACTAAAAAGCACAGAGGCCCTTCATTTTTAAGGTTAATTTAATATTGAATTACAATAATAATAATCATAAATTATACTAGCTAATATTTATTGAATACTAACATATGCCAAGCACTGTTCTTAGACCTCTTATATATGTTGTTTCATTTAATCTTCATAACAATTTTATGAAGTAGTGGTATTAGCCCCATTTTACAGATAAGGAAATTGAGGCATAGAGAAATAAGGGGACGTGCTAAGCCTCATAGCTAAGTGATGAAGTTAGAACTTGAACCCAGGCAGCCGGATTCCAGAGCCTGGTCTCATATCCTTACATCCTACATCAGGAATGGAAGGCAGTGACTTGACAGCTCTGCAGTGCTATCACGAAGGCAAATAAGCAGCAGACCGCATTGTAGCCCAATGAAATACTGTAAGGATGATTGATTCTCTAGTCCCAGAAGAGATGCGTTACATTTTCTGCCCAAATAGTTTCCATCTTTCACATTGTTTATAACTTCTTCTCCATGGGCTTTGTTTTTAATAAATTGCATATGTTCGTTGCTTCTTTTTAAAGATTTTTCTGCAGACATTCCTTAGTTCATTTTAGGGAAACCCTGAAAGCATTAATCTGCTTTCTTAGTATGACTAATTATTATTGCCATTGCTAAAGAATTTATTTTTCAAATGGGAACTCAAAATAATGAACTTTCTCTTGTGCAACTTCACTGGAGTAAATGATCGTTTATCTTCAGAAGGAATGAATGAGTTTTCATGAAAGAGAATAAGCTTCCAAAATATACAAGAGGAAAAGATGGAATGCGCAGGGCCTGATGGCTTACTGATGCAAAGAGGAGGGCCTCCCCGATTCTTTTGATCTTTTGTTTGATTTTGTTTTTAACTTGAGCATTAATGATTTTTTTTCCTTCCAGACTATCACTGAAAAACACAAGCTAAATGTCCCTGAGACGATGACTGAGGTTCTTGATGTTTCTGATGAAGAAGGTAAGACTTTTATTCCATTTTCTATGACATCTGTCGTAGTCTCACACAAGGGCAAGCCATGTTTTTCTGAGGGACGATGCTGGTCAGTGGGTGTGGATGACAGCATCCTAACATATAAAGTCACTTTTTCACCTTTCTTTCAATACATTTACTTTTGCCATTTGGGGGAGGGAAGATTCTGATTAGTATGTATTCAACTGGTATTATCTTTTAATGTCTTACTAAATAATGAGGCTGGGAAAGGGGAAAGGAAGTGGAGATTGGCCATCTGTTAAAATATGTATCTGGTAATAGAATTATTATAGGTATGTTTTAATTATGTTAAATATATTTTTTGTTAAAATGCCTTAAAGTAAAGGACCTTAAAGTATACTCTATCCGTGGTATGTTGAGAAGTCTCTCCTTTCTGATTGGTTCAAATGTACAGAATATATTTTAAATCCAGAGGAAAAGAGGCTTAGAGAACGTTAAAAATAGCATAGCAGTAAATCATACAAATTCAACTTAAGAATTTGATTCTTTAAGTCAGAAAATATGCCCCCTATAGTTTTAGAGTTGATAAAAAAGTTCTAAGGCAGTGGATTTCAAAGTCCTGAGAAGCCTGTTGTTCTAGAAAGAGCACTGGGGACTGCCTGCAGTGGGGATGGGACATCGGGCGAGACATCTTCCCAGTGGAGTTTCTGACTCCCTGCCTCTACTTCAACTAGAGGAGTTGATTTTTCTTTTCTTGCTTTTTTCATTGAGGTATAATTGACATTTAACATTATAGTAGTTTCAGGTGTACAACATAATGATTCAATATTGGTATATATTGCAAAATGATCACTATAAGTCTAGTTACCATCTGGTAGTTGACTTTTCTTGAACAAAAAATTCTGCTGCTAGAAAGTCATGAACACAGCACATAAAGTATGCAACTAAGTTTTGGTAGTCCAGCTCTTGGTCAAGTGTACATGTTTGAAAAATTATTGCCATAAAAGATGGTACTGGGCCCAAGACTAATTACTTTTATGAAGAAATATTAAAGATATTTCTTTAGATTCTTCAAGATATAAGGTAAAACTTGACATTGAGATGTCATTTGGAACCAATTTGTTAAATCACCTGTTGGTAATAAGCATTGAGTTATCTCAGCTTTTATAAGAACTTATGACAAAAATGAACAAACATTGGGTCAGTGTATGGTTATGAGTAAATTAAAAGGTATTGTCAAAGCCAGAAGTTCCAAGTATTTACTATAATAATTTTGTGTTCCATCCTAATACTAGCCAACTAATTTTCAGCGTTCGTATATGCATACCATATTTTGTTTTGTGGGATCATCTTTCTTATCTTTGCTTGTATGTTGAACAGCTTTTAAACAGTTCGGTGACCAGTTTATTGATGGGGAAGCGCTTAGCGATTCAGGTACCTTTAGAGGACGTTGTTGGAGTGAAAGCTTTTGTTTTCTTTTAGTTTTTCTTAACTGGGGAGAAGCAACGTGCTTACTACTAATCTGTTTCTTTTGAAATAGCATGTGTAATATGGGTGGACTTGTGTATGTGTGCATTTAAGTGTGTGGATTTTATTAACTTGGAAGCTAAAATCTATGAATTGCTTATACTCTTAACGAAACCTGTTAACATAATTAATTATCTAATGACAGCTTGAAATGAAGTCAGTTAATATCATTCTTCTTGGATAAAGATATATTTTAGGTGTGGTAAAAATATATTAAATTAGTAGTTATGTGATTTTTTTTAAGGTAGCTAGGAATAGAGATAAAGTAACCTTTAAAATTGTTTAGGGTGAATTTTGGCATATAAGGAAAAGTGAATAATATGAAATATTCTATCTAGCAAGAAGGTTCCAAAGTACGTGTGGTATCACATTAAACAAACTTATTACATGAAAATCTATAAATCAGATAAATTAGTGATTATTTAATTTAAAAATAGTTCTTTATTTCCAAAATAATTGTTAAAGAATTCCAATAGCTAATTAATTCAAAGTACTTACTGGGTTTATAGAAATTCCCTTTATATGAAACAGCCTCTTGGACCTGCCCATTGCATAATATAAGATCTATCTATAGCATTCTTGCACTATTTTATTAAAACTGTTATATATTAAAAGTTATTAGTGATAAGAACTCTTGATTTGAGGGGAATATTGGCTAATAATCAAGAATATCTTTTGTGGTGAGAGAAGTTTTCCATTTTTAGGTATAGCCAAAAACTTAACATTTTGTTCCCAGAAAGAAATTCAAGTTGAGTAATTTTTATGTTGAGGATATATTTGAGTATCATGAAGTAACTTTTTAGTGCAAATAGTTAGTATGAAGGAATTTGGCTGGTTGACATTGCCAACACATTAATGTTTTGTGTCGTTAAAATGTTTTCATGGAACTTACTCCCGTTTGTATGGACAGAGTGCAGACGCATGTGTTTGGAAGGTATAAGCCAATCCCTGTTTTCTTTACAGCTCCACTATTTTAATGCTAGTGTGTGTATCAATACTCAAAAGAGTATTCAAGCCAAGTATAGATGTCCTTTCAGGCTAACTTGCTATAATAAAGCAGTCAGCATTATCCACCATGAATCCAATCAACAGATAGTGAAAGTTATGTTATTGTGTGTAAAGCTCTATAGTTGGTACCCTGGGGGAATCAAAGGTGAACCTAGGGCACGCCTTCAAGAAACATATATGGAGAGCTAATGTATGCGTTAAATGAAGGATAACTGAAGGCACTATGTCCTCTGCTCTTCATATCTGCCTGGGAGGTCAGGAGAGGGAGAGACCAGCACAGCGTCATGGACTTGCAGAAAGCTGAGATTAATCGGAGGCTGGCAACAGTTTTCGGCAGTAGAGAAGGAACAGTATGGGAAGGTCCTGAGATGGGAAAGTGCAAGAGAGAGACACAGAGTGGCAAAATAATCTAGTCATTCTGTTTGGCTGATTCATTAAAACATACTGGGCTCCATTGTGGAATGTTTGCATTCTTAACTGAAAAAAAAGTCTGGGAAATTAGGATACATTAAAGATTTCCATTAATGATTGAAACAATTAAATCTGTTTTTTACAAAGATTAAACCGGCAGTGATACACTGAAGGAGTGTATTAGGGAGAAATTAGAAGGAAGCAGATACATGAGGGAAGAAAAAGCATTTACTAAATATCTACAGTGCTAGGTGCATTGTCTCTTTTAATCCCGATAGATCCATATAAGGTAGGCTATGGATTTCCCTCATTTGTTTTTCAGGTGAGGAATGCCTTACCTGAAGGTGAGGAGGCTGAGGCTTAACCACATTAGTTTGTTCAGTGGCACACAGCTACTAAGTGGTGGATGTGGATTCTAAACCCAGGATGAGAGCTGTTGTAATAGCTCAGTATGATATACATAAGTCCTGAAGGAGCAACATGGCAGAGAAATGGAAGGAAAAGACAGAAATGGGAATTCAGTCTAAGAGAATTCTACCCTGCAGACTAAAACAGCCATAAATGTGATCCTCTACATCTTCATAGGGTCATGAGCTGATCCTTGTCTTTGCTGACTCAGCTCCACAGCTGTAAGTTACAAGGTGGGGTTCAGGGGTTATAACACATATAACACAGAACGCCTGTAGAAATGTGACCCACGTGTCCCTTATTCTCAAAGATTCATAAGTGGCTGGTTTCCCACTTCTCTGGAATGATGTGTACTAATGATCAAGAAAACTCGAGAACGGCTGAGTGTTGGAATGAAGTACAGAGCACCCTCATTTCTATTGTGCTCACCTCAGGTTTCAGCCCCTTTCCAGTTTCTCAGCAGGAATGCTACTTGCTTGAGAGAGAGAGGGCTCAGTGACATTTCAGAGAAGCTCCTTCTCCCCAAGATTGTGGCGGTTTGTCAGGATGGACAACCCTTGTGACCATCCCACTTTATCTTTGTCCTATAGAGGCTGGTCATGGTTAAATGTGCCACTACCACTGAGGAATCTTGTAGTTTCCAGATATCAAAACATGAAATTTACTGAAAAAGCCAGTAATAGGGGCCAGCCCAGTGGTGCAATGGTTAAGTTCGCACACTCTGCTTCGGCAGCCCGGGGTTCATGGGTGCAGATCCCAGGTGCAGACCGATGCACCACTCATCAAGCCATGCTGTGGTGGTGTCCCACAAACAAAATAGAGGAAGACGGGCACAGATGTTAGCTCAGGGCCAATCTTCCTCAAGCAAAAAGAGAAAGATTGGCAACAGGTGTTAGGTCAGGGCCACTCTTCCTCACCAAAGGGAAAAAAAAAAGGAAAGGTCAGATGGGAAATATCAAAATTTAAGGAGAGTGGAGACTGGGAAGAAAGACTCCAGAGGTAGGGGGAAGGTCAGGAGAGATTTGTGTCAGAGAAATTCAGGACGGTAATTTTCCAAAGAACAAATCACGTCTGGCCACTGGTTAGTTTGTAAAATTAGCAAGCATCTGTTTGGTAGGTTCAACTATGAAAGGAAGAGGGGAGGAGTCAGTGTGAAATAAAGAGGGACTAAGAGTTGGAGGAAGAAGTTATGGTATTTCAAAGATGGCCCAAACATGGCTGTTTTATCTGTGGTAGGGAAAGGGCAGAGGAGGGAGGTTGAAGATGAAGGACCCAGCAGACAAGGCGTCTAGGAAGATGGGAGAAGATGAGCATCCAAAGGCAGGGATCAGCTAGCCTTGGACTGGCAGAAGTCACCTCGCCTACCAAGATGGGAGGCAAGGATATGATTGTCCTCTTTTGAGGGCACATTAGAAACATCTAAAGCTTTGAGCTAAAGGCAGAACTTCCTAGGTATGGACCAACTTAGGCAATTTTGTTTGTTCCCCAAACTGATTTTGTATTCTACTAATTTCTGCAGGCATTTCTACTCTCAATCTCACACTGCTAATATGCACTACTGAATAGCAGGCTTTATATACAGGTGCCCTGGGAGAGAAATTTTATAATAGCACTGGCAGGATTAGTGCCCAAACAGGTGCCTTTCCAGCTAATTCCAGCATTGGGTTAGGATCTGACCACTGATACCCACATTTAAGGATGTTGTTTCTTTGGGCCATTTCTCTCTGAGACAAACAAGACATCAGGATAGAGTCCTACATTGCTTAACGACGGGGATACATTCTGAGGAACGCATCATTAGGCGATTCATCATTGTGCAAACATCATAGAGTGAACTTACAGAAACCTAGATGGGACAGCCTGCTATCCCCCTGGGCTGTATGGTGCTAATCTTACGGGACCACCAGTGTATATGCCATCTCTTGTTGACCAAAATAGCGTTATGCGATATGACTGTGTATACCTAAGGCCCCCATAGGTGTCTATGAAACCCTGAACTTCAGGTTTAGTAACAATGAACCCAGGAGAGGATTTTTTTATGTAGTGGCTTTCTTACCCAGGTAACACTGTAACAAAACCATCAAAATGCAGACAATGAGGAAGAATGTAAAGGACATTCATTCTCATGAACTCAGTGTAATCAGAGGTTTTTAAGTTGTGCCTTGACCTGTCACCAGTCACAAAGTTGGATAAATGTGATTAAAATGACTCTTCAAGGGGCTCACCCAGTGGCGTAGTGGTTAGGTTTGCACTCTGCTGTGGCGGCCTGGGGTTCGCAGGTTTGGTTCTCTGGCGCGGACCTACATGTCGCTTATCAAGCCACGTTGTGGTGGCATCCCACATAAAATAGAGGAAGATGGGCACAGATGTTAGCCCAGGGCCAGTCTTCCTCAGCAAAAAGAGGAGGATTGGCAATGGATCTTAGCTCAGGGCTGGTCTTCCTCACACATATGAAAAAAATTTACTCTTCAGATTGCTTTCTTTCAATCTTCTAATAAGATTCTGTAAACACAAGATGGGGAAGGCTGAGTTCTTGTGGTTCATTTGCGTGTTCTGCAAGATACAGCTGCAACACCGGCCTTGCTTCTTCAGACTTGGAGTCATTCCAACTAGGCTTCCTTCATTTCTTTTTTCTCTCCTCTTCTTTCCTTCACTCTTATAAACCTTCTTCTCTCTACTAAGGGCTGACAAGAGGGGAAGTCGAGAGGAATAAAACAGAAAACTTGAAATTTAGGCCCTATTTTATTAAGATATCTTGAGTAATTTTAAGAACCAAGAAATTGAAGCTTATTTTGAGTTATATTTGTTCCCTGTAACCATCTTGGCTGCTAGGAGACTGTGGTGAGAACTGGCAGATTAGAAGAAGCAAGATGAAATGCAAAAGCAAATTGACTCTGAGGATGGACAGGATGCCCTAATCTGAGTGGAATTAGGAATTTGATGCCAGAAAGCAAAGCTCGACTATATTGAATTCTTGTGGGTTGAGGGTGGGTGGGGGTAGGATAGTGGAGGATAGAGAAAGAGAGTATTCAAACAGACTTTTGAGTTTTAAATTATCTTTTTGGCCTCTTGCTCAAGGGATCCATAAAGTGCAGCTTATATTATGTGTTAGATCCTACTTTTAACTATTCCCTTCACTTTTTAATAAATTAGAGTAGACTTAGTCTTCCCAAATGTTAACAAAACTCGCATATTTTTTCCTGAAAATAGTTTTGGCTTATCTCCAAACTAGACAGTGCCTGCATTTTGGTAAACTGATTCTTAGACTTGATCTTAGATTTTTTTTTCTCCCAGAAATAAACAAAGGAGGATCCTAACATTTTTGGCTCTTACACTCTTATGTAAAGATAAACCAATTATACAGGAGGGGGAAATGGTAGAACAACAGTAAAAATAAGTCCTGCAAGGCCTATAATAAAATGTCTAAGCTTCTTGATCTTGTCACTATGTTCAGACACCAGCTTTCTTCCCACACTTTTCGCCATTGCTCACCAACATGAACATGTATTGCCAAGTGATTCCGCTTAGTATGCTCTAAATAAGTAATGCATATCACTCTTTCATTCATGCTGTTTTTGCTGCTCTCCATGACCCCTTACACACCAGCCTCTTGCCTGAAATACCATCATCTGCCCATCAAAACTGCACCCAAACAAGTGACCAGTTCCAGTTCCTTCTTCAGTGATTCCTTCCCTGGCTTCACTGGAATTTCCCAGGGTTACCACTGCAAATTACCACAATCCTCGTGGCTCAAATTTGTTCTCTCACAGTTCTGGAGGTGAGAAGTGGCACCGTGCTAACCTCTGAAGGCTCTGGGGGAAGAATCCTTTCTTGCCTCTTCCAGACCCTGGTGGCTGTCAGCAATCCTTGGTGTTCCTCGGCTTGTAGGTACATCACTCGGACCTCTGCCTTCACGTGGCATCCTCCTCTGTGTCTCTGTGTCCTTCTCTGTCTCTTATAAAATTACACTTATTGGATTTATTTAGTATTTGTCTTATCTCAATCCTTACCTTAATTATATCCTTACCTTAATTATTGGAGACTTCATGTCCAAATAAGGTCACATCCTGAGTGGACATGAAATTTGGGGGGGACTCTACTCAACCCACTACACCATCCTAAAGTGATCTCTATCTCCTCTGGCCTTTTTGGTTCTTCAGGTTGACCAACATCCTGCATTTTGTGTTTGACTATATTGTTATTCATCTATCGGATGCTATTATCATTGCATCTTGATTTCTGAGGGATCACTTTAAAGAAGAGAATATACACAAGGGCAGGGGAGAACCACTTTAACAAACCCAATTTAAAAAAATTATTCATGTTTTCATTAGCATGATCAGATTTATGAAACCTTTAAACGGAGTACAGTTATATTTATTTCTTTGAAAAAGATGTTCTTGCATAAAAGATATTTAGCTCATATTTCATTGGTGTGTTAACACTTTGATCATTTTGTATTAATAAAAGTAATAGCAATTATTAAGTCTAGCACTCTGTTACACATTCTATATGATATTTAATCCGTGTAATCACCGTGTGAGGTCGATTATGAGTATCATCCCCGTTTTCTGGTTGTGGAGACAGGTTCAGGAAGATTAGCTGGCCAATAAGTAGCAGAATTAGAGTGTGAACCCGGGTCTATCTGATTCTAAAGACTCAACTTTTAATTGCTATTCTCTGTAGCCTAACTCAGCCAAAACTACATAAAAATCTAATGGTGTCACTGAAGGAACAATGAAAGTAATTTCAATGATGAGACCTGTAATTGTCAAATATTAAATGCATGGGTTTTTAGACAAAAATCTAGTCGTGGATAGATTACATCTCTATTTTCTGGAAGGTCTTTTCTGGAAGGTTCATACTATCTTGAACTTTAAGTAATCTAGAGCACTAATAATCTTTTGATATATACCTGGGCTCTTAGGCTCATATGTACAGAGAAGTAATGAAATGTTGAAGACATATCCCTCTAATGCTGTATCTTTATAAATAAATTAGTGTTGATTGAGAATAGTTATTTTAAACAAATGAGATTAAAATAATTAATACTTAAATTCATTATAGGAATGAAGTGCATTCCTTCAGGTTTTTCCTTAGATAGGTTATCAGGGTTAAAGTGTGTGAAGCACTCCAAAGAGTCTTCAAAAACAGTTTCTCCAGGCTGGCCCAGTGGTGTAGTGGTTGTTTGCCTGCTCCACTTTGGTGGCCTGGAGTTTGGGGTTTGTGGGTTTGGATCCCAGGAGCAGACCTATGCACCGCTTATCAAGCCATGCTGTGGTAGTGTCCCACATATAAAATAGAGGAAGATGGTCACAGATGTTAGCCCAGGGCCAGTCTTCCTCAGCAAAAAGAGGAGGATTGGCAACAGATGTTACCTCAGGGCTAATCTTCCTCATCCAAAAAGAAAAAAACCCAATTTTTCTCAGCTGTATTATTCCTCCATTCCAGCATATGTGAATAAGGTATTATTTATTGAATTACCTGAAATCTGTATTTTTGAAAGCAGGCTATTCCAGTTCACAGGCAGGGAATGTTCCCTTACCATTTGGGCTTCCAGATGTGAGCTACAGCACTTAGTCATCTCTTTCTGCCACCACTTAGTTACTTAATTCACTTTTTTCCCTGTACTTCACCTCTGGGAAGCCATGTAGTTTCCAACGAAACATTCTTTTTATGCTCTGTAATGTTTAAAAATTAAATTCCAGTTTGTTTATTAAAATGTCACAATCTGCTCAGTTCGTCCCAGTGTTCTTTCCCTAATGTGCATATTTTGTTAATCTTATAAATTGTATTACTCCATTTAATATGTCTCCTATTTGTTTTAGAGCAGTAGACATTTCTTAGCATATTGGCAATTACATGAGGAGATGCTAGACATTATGTACAAAATTGTTGAAACTACATATAGAAGCTAAGTAGTCTATGTATTGTACTAATTGTTAAGTTAAATAATATAAGCTATAAACCAGTTATCATCATAAAGACACGAGTGAAGAAAATTGACGATATTAAAAGAATTACAATTCACGTAATTATGTCTTCTTGGTAAGCAACAGAAAAATGAGTCAAATATTGTTTCTCTAAGTTTTAGCACTTTTTAGTTGCATGTGTTCTGTTTTCTTCTAGCGTGCTGTGTTTCAGTGATGTCAATGCTATGATGCTGTTGTTTTTCACAATCATCATCATTCTCTAGTTGATAATATATTCAACAAGTAATTCTTTCTCCATCTTCCTCTGATTGTTTCAAGGTGATGACACGATGACAGGCGATGGGGCAGAATACCTTCGGCCTGAGGATCTAAAAGAACTGGGTGATGACTCTCTACCCAGCAGTCAGTTCCTGGATGGTATGAATTACCTGCGATACAGCTTAGAGGGAGGACGCTCTGACAGGTATTCATGTAAAGCTTCTACTTTTTATCAGCCAGAAATGAGTACAACACATTTTTATGATGATGATAAAAAAGGTAGACATATTTATTGACGCTTAAGAAGTACCTCACTACTCAGCAGTTGGCGTGTTATCTTAATGCATCCTCTAACAACTTTAAGTGCCCATTTTAAAGAACAGGAAACTGAGGCCTTGAGAGATTAAATAACAGTAAGAGTCAAATAACTAGTAAGAAGCAGAGCCTTGGTAAATAAAGAGCTCTTTACCTTTAAATATGATATTTTTAATCATCCGCCACTTTTTCTCTAGGCAAGTAAAAAGGACAGTTTTGCCTTATGGGCACTCTTGTTAAGTGGCAATTATAGACACTTTCAATCCCCTTGGATTTTTTCGTTAGTGCCGTAATTTCTGTGAACAACAGTATGCTGTGAAGAAGGATTAAAAAGAAACAATTTCAGAAGGAAACTATGTCTGGAACTGACTTTTTCATGAAAAAGAGTCACAACAGAATCCCGCAAGAGCCTAGATATAAAAAGCATCTGAGCGGGGCCGCCCGGTGGCGCAGCGGTTTAGTCCGCGCTTGGCAGCCCGGGGTTTGCGAGTTCGGATCCCAGGCGCCCGCGGACGCGCACTGCCTGTCAGCCACGCCGTGGCGGCGTCCCATATAAAGTGAAGGAAGATGGGCACGGATGTTAGCTCAGGGCCAGTCTTCCTCAGCAAAAAGGGGAAGCTTGGCAACAGATGTTAGCTCAGGGCTGGTCTTCCCCACAAAAAAAAAAAAAAGAAAAAGCATCTGAGCAAAATCTGAACAAGCCCAGGTTTTATAGACAAATCTGGGGAGGTTTATATAATACTCTGAAATATAAGATCAATATTTTTTGGTTATTGGTAACTAGTAGAACTGGTGTTATTTTAGTAGGCAAGCTGAATAAGAACATTGCATGGTACCTCATCAAAAAGTGTGACTGCCAATTTAGGTTAAGCATGTGGTTGTCCATATGGTGTAATGTCTTTCTCTAATCAATAATCTCAAATTTATAGTTTTAATCTTAGCTCTGTTCTGAGCTGTATCCAGCATATTTGGAGTCTAAGAAATAAATACCTTAAAGAGTAGTCAATTCTAAATGGATAATTAGCAAAAATAAGCTTTTCTTGGGCCTTTTCCTTGAACACCAATACCCTTTGTCCTACCTTTTTCTTTCTTTCTTTCTTTTTTTTTTAACACTTCAGTAAGTATGTAATAAGTGCCTTTCTAGGCTGGCTTTGGGATAGGTGCTGGAGGTACAAATATGACTAAGACACGCTTACTAAATTCTTAGTCTAATGGGGTGGGAGAAAGACTAGGCTGGTGGTACCCACAGAGTGCAGCTGGAGCCCTGAGGCTTGGGCTCCTGGGGGAGACTAGCACAAACTGAGATGGAAGGATGAGTAAAGATGGTGGGAGGGGCGTTTGAAGCGTTAATAGGATCACGAGCAAAGGCTCATGGTGTGTATGAGAAACAGAGTAGTGGAGTGTTGCTGGAGGCTAAGTCTGAAGGAGGGGGGATCGTATTTGCATTTTAGGTGGATCCCTCTGACAATGAGTTAGAGGATGAATTTTAGAGGAGAGTTGTCAAAGGGCTAACCTAGCTGCAACCGTCTGAGAAATTACTGCGGTAATGTTAGCTGAAGTTGTTAAGAGAAGGCTTGAACTCCAGCCGTGGTGGTAGCAGTCGTGGGAGAATTTGAGAAATGAAAACATGTCTATGAGGTAAACTGGCCAGATTTGGCCATGGATTTCATAGTGTGGGTGAAGAAGAGGAAGAAGATTAGATTGACTTCTTGGCTTCAATGACTTAGACAGAAGGTGATCCTTGGGGTCAGGAGACAGAAGGAGGAGCCACTCGGGTGAGAGTGGAGAGGGCTGTGAATTCTGACACACTGATAGGTTTGGACCTCACAATCTGAGATTCTTAAAAGACTTCAAATTTCCATAAAATGAAATGTTTATGGCTTTATACGAATTCATAATAATGTATGAATAATCATATTACTGTCAGCCAAAAAGCCTTTATTTTCAGCATGTTCTCTTTTATTAAGAATAAGTGCTTGACTTGATTCTTTTTCCTTCTTTGAAAGTACTCAGGTGAGAAAGAATCTAGAACAATACTTTCTATAAAGCAGGGGTCGATGGTTTGACGATTCTACTTAAACTGAGTACTTACCAGCATGTAAGGACAGGGGATATGAAACTAACAAGACATGATTGGCTCTCCACGTCCACACTTGCAATTCTAGAACATCAGATGTATTCATGATCTCCAAGATGAAATTACAGGCAGTGTTTCATTTTCATGTTGTTTTTGTTTATTTATTTTGCTTAGACAATTCAATGTAAGTTACCTATTTTCGGTAACCATTTCCTTTTCATTATTTCTTTATTTGGTATGCTTTCAATAGTACCATGCCCAGGTAGGTATTATATAGCATGAAAACATGATCTTCCTGGATACATCCACATTTCTCTGCTCACTGCTCAATGTGTGTGTGTGTGTGTGTGTAAATTGGCAGGGAGTGCTTATATTCTAGAATTATGGATTTATTCTCAAATTAGGATTTTTATAGATTAAATTGAATAACTTTTAAGCTCGAAGGGTGAATATATTACTAGAATGAAAGTCTTCAACATGCTCCAGGCATGACTCGTTTTAACGGTCACAGTTTCACCTTGTCATTGATAAAACATTAGCATCCTTCCCCAAGAGAAACCTAATTAGCCAGTGTAGTGTTGGAAATAATAGAAAAATGATTCTGATGTCTAAAATGTACATGGGGGGCCAGCCCAGTGGCGTAGTGGCTAAGTTCACAGTCTCTGCTTCAGTGGCCCGGGGTTCGCAGGTTCGGACCCTGGGCATGGACCTACGCACTGCTCATCAAGCCATGCTGTGGCAGGCATCCCATATACAAAATGGAGGAAGATGGGCACAGATGTTAGCTCAGGGCTAATCTTCCTCAGCAAAAAGAGGAAGATTGGCAACAGGTGTTAGCTCAGGGTCAATCTTCCTCACCAAAAAATAAAAATAAAACATGTACATGGATGCAGAAGAATAAAAATAGGGACAATTTAATGTACATTGAATAAAAACACAATCAAGTTCTGATTAGTTGGATTTTGTGTCCAATTTATTTTGTTATTGCTTACAAATTAAAAATGCTATTCAAATTCAGTGTGAAACACTAATGAACAATGAACCACAGATTCTTCTCCATGTTTTAAAGGAAATACATTGAAATTTTTGGATATTCACTTATTGAATAGGGTTTAAAAACTCCATTAATTGAATATCTAATAAATCTTGCAGCTTACTATGATAGTAATTATTACGGTTTCCAGTGAAATTACAGACTTTGATACTACCTAATATGTATCCGTGAAGCAGTTGTATCATAGTGAAAAAAGTATAAATTTAAGACCATAATGAAACTTTTGGCACACCCCCTAGCTGAACAGTAAGTAAAAATTTACACTTCTTTGGATAGTGTTATTGTAAATTTATTTACTAAACAGCATGACTTCTGAATTAATTTTAAAAATGGCAACTCGATTACAAAATATTTAAACTTGTTTGTGATGTTTTAAATCAGGGTGGACATTTCTGATCCAGAGACTTCAATTATTCCAGACCTTTGTGAGGGTCACTATTCCTTCAGAGAGAATAATTTCTCTACTGTTGGAATATTCTAACCTTATTTCTTTTAACTAGATTCTATAACATCATAGACAAAAAGAGCAATTAGAAACTATAAGCGTTGATTAAATAACCAAGTCACTTTTTGGAAGGCAGTAAACAGAGTGAGCTAGAATAAAATCATAGAGGATAGAGGTATTTAGACATAAGGTTCCAACTTGTTCATTCTCCCGCCCTCTCTGTCTCTCCAGCTTTTTTCACTCTCTGTCTACATGTCTTAATACCTTTCTCTCTCTAATCTCCTTTTTGTGGTTGTAAGTCATTTTATCTTTTTCCTTTTTTCTTCTTCTGCTGTATTTCTTTCCTGTTGGGGCTTTAGGAAATATAAAAAATAACACCAACACCCCCTGCCCCTCGTGGTTCAAAACCAATTAAGAGATAGACCCAAGTATCAGGTAGGTGGATATCAAAAATCCACCTTTATTACTGATGCATTTACTGCAAAATATGACTTTACATTGGCAGCCAAATGAGTTCTTTCAAACCTCATTCCTAGAATAGATAGACATCCACCCAGCTATGGTATCTCCCTGAGAGTGGCAATTGAGACTTGGCTGCCTTCTTTCAAAGTTTAGACATTTACAGTGGTGGCACCATGTCACTATGTCTTGTTTGGATTACTTTTATTTCCCGTTTAGTTTGTTCCCATCCAAGCTAAATTTCCATTTCCCCTTTGAGGCCTGCGTTTCTGCTATCCTGGTGCTGCATTTAGAGGTCAGTTCTACCTGGTGACAGAGTCTCCACTTGCTTTTATGAGCAGGCATTTCTGGTCCTGTATCCCAGTGCCTCTTGCTCCTTTTGTGCTGTTCATTCATATAAATCTAGCACCTTTAAATGTGTGATGTTACAATCTGGATCTTTGAATTCCAAAACCATGGATAGAGACTATATAATTAACAAATCTGAGCCCAGTAGAACTTGATGGGGGAGGATGGTTGAGCCCATAGACAGACAAATCATTTCAAGAGGTTGACCGCTCCACTATTTTCCCTCCCTTGGCCCAATTCAAAACAAAATCAAGGAGAATAGAATTTAAGAGCTGGTGATCTACTGCTGCCTGGTACAAAACACGTACAAGTGAATCTTAGCTCTCTTTGTGGTTTAAAGCAGGAAAAAAAATGGTTCAGTCAGTCCACCAATTGGGACAAGCTTTTGCTGAGATTAAAACCCTTTTCCCTAATAATTTAATCCATTTCTAATCCTCAAAGTCAGCCAAGGTTAGTCACAGCAGCCCGCAACCTGTTTGTGAAGTGCGCCATCAAAACCCAGCTGCACAGCTGCAAAATCAGTCATAATAAGAGCTGCCTCCTACTGCCGGGATTAACACCCCATGGATGGGTTTACTAAGGCATCCAGGATGCTCCTGACTTGGCCATGTCAGGAGCCTCAATCATCTCCAAAAGCCTATATAACATAAAATAGTGAATTCCCAAATTATATTTAGATTTCATTTCACTATAAACACACAGATTTATATAGTATAACCACATGGGATCAGACAATCAACTCCTTTGATTCAGGTCACTTACCCTTTAATAGTCAGGGTCTATTTTTTAGGCATAAAACCTACACCAGAATAGGAGGGAGAAGGTGCTAAATTGCTACGAATTATCTACCAAGTGATGATTTCCTCAAAGATTATTGAAGTTGGCTATATTGTTACCTCATAAAGATGACAGTATGTGGTTTACGAAATTAGGTATATTTGTAAAATGAAAATAGTTTTCTACTAATAAATATGCTAACTTGACATTTAGTCCATAATTCTACAGTGCTTCACTGGCCAAATACCAACTAGCTGAAAGTAAATGAAATTTGCCTCCATAAATATTGTGAAAGCTTGCAGATCTCTTTATTTTCCCCTATGGGCTTTGGGCTAACATTTTGAGTACACATCTTTAATTCTTGGACTAACATGTATAAAATATAGCTTATTTAAGATATCAATCTATTTGTCATTTGATGAGGAAGGAATGAAATTGCATTTATGCGAATGTCAAGTTTTACCCATCACATTTGAGTATATAATTCAGAAGTTTCACATCAGATTTATTAAAAAAAAAAGCATTGGTTTTCAAGGCCTAAATCCCATTTTGAAGCCAAACCTCATTTTTGGTCAGTGTCCATTGGCAGTTTGCTTTTGTGCTGGCAGATGTGTCTGTGTTCGTGGTTGGTGCTTAGAAACGGTTTCTTGTGCTCTTGCATCTCATCGCCACAGCAACCAGCACTCTTTGGGACTTCACTCACCACACACAGGACATGCAAATGGAACAGTGCTGTCCTTTGAAATAGCATTGTTGGAGACACCAGAGACAAACAAGAGGAACTCCACTTCCGCAGGAAGCATGCATCTGGCCACGGTTCATTTCACTCTGTACCTTCCAGGGGAATGCATCCACATTCGGTCACTCACAGTTGGAGAGGAGGAGAAAGAGGCATGGAGAGAATGGGAAATGAGTGAAAATGAAACCTCTGCTTTCATTTTGTTCTCTGTGAGGGCTATTTTCCCCCTAATATTTTTGTTAGTTGCAGGGGGATTAACATTTAACACAGATTTAAGCAATCTATCCTGGAATTATTTCTGGTGTGAATTTCTTGTACTGGCAGTAAGGAAACCACAGTTGCTGGTTTCAGACATTTCTGGGAAGAAAATGAATCAGATTAGGAGTATCAAATTTTAACTTCTGGATTCCCCTGTGTCCTTGCCATTGAGTGGTAGGAACCAGTCAAAAGGTGTGTTAGTTCAGTTGTTGGACAGAGAGGTAGGACAACACGGAGACATGTGTTTCCTTCTCCCACAGTTGCGATTTATGTTCCCCTGGAAGTTGCACTGTTAGCTAATAGCACGCTTTTTTGCTCTCCTACTCGGCTCATCATTTCATCCTCCCAACCCTACTGCTGCTGTTGGTATATGACCATGGCCTCCTGCCAACCTACCAGCCTTCGATCCTTCAGTTCCGACAGGTCTCACACCCTGAGCCATGCCTCCTACCTGAGGGACAGTGCCATGATTGACGACACAGTTGTGATCCCCAGTCACCAGGTATGTGACATTTTATCTTCACGTTTCTGCTTTCTAGAGAGCTTTTGAACATTACCTGATGCTGGAAATGTCCAGAGAACGTTTTTCACTCTAAAAAAAAAAAAATCATCTCAATTCAGTTGACAAACTATGATAAGATAAGAGATTTGAGGGTTTTCTTAAAATCTGAATACTGTTCACTAGATTTTATAGTAAGCAGAGTTTTTCTAAAATAATATACTGCTTGTTTCTTCAGCTTTATTGAATTCTTCTGTAAAGATTATGTATAAAAATCAGTTTCTTTATAAAATCTCTACTAAAGGAAAAAGTGACCTAGGATGTCTTTAAGGTATAAGATGAGTGATACAAGTTAAAAATACACCTTAATATTTAAAATTGTTATCTATTAGAAAAGATGGAGAATTTATTATGAAATATTTTAATTTTAGGTATGATTTTATCAGTTTTGGCTGATTGGATATAGGGAAATAGATGAACACCTACTCTCTTCAAAGGCAGTTACATAAATGTGATCCTATATCAATAACATAATTTAAATGGGAATGCATTACAAGAGATTCCTTTTTAACCATCAATCTTATATTTTTAAATGAAAGTTTTTCCAGGTAATCCCACCTTCCTGTGATACCACTTTTTGGAGTTCATTATATTTTACATTAATTTAAGGGAAGTCTTGTTATTAAATTCAGTGTTTTTTGTGTTAAGGTGTCAACTCTAGCCAAGGAGGCAGAAAGGAATTCTTATCGTCTCAGCTGGGGCACTGAGAACTTAGACAACGTGGCTCTTTCTTCCAGCCCTATTCATTCAGGGTGAGTGAATCAATATTATGTATCCAGATCAAGAGGTAAAAAGAGATGAGAGTGAAAATAACAGCTTTGTCCAGTAGCTTTAGCTGATGGCTAGCTTACAGGGGAAGTGACCTTTGTTTAAACTTGTAAATAACATTGCTTTATCCAACATGGACTCTATCTACAACAACAAACCAGCAAAAAGGATTGAATTCAGCACAGAAAAACTGACTTTTGTTTTAAAATGACTAGTAGAATTGTGTCAAACAGCTTGCTAACTAACCAGTAATATATCGATGACCTTACTGCTCACATTTTGTCTTTAAGACATCTTAAAAGGAGATGCAGGATCATTTGCTTTCTAGAAAGTTCTATTTACTAAGATTAACTGACTAGTTTAATAAATGCCTTTCCTCACATAGTAATGCATTTAAAAGAATGCTTATGGGAGTTTGAGTCACACAGATAGATAGACGAGTTAGTATGCTGTTTGAAGTAGGGATTTACTGAAAAGGCAAATCAGAATGCAACCAGTCAGGTTCTCAGCCATCTTCTAAAGGTCACCCGGGTAATATACATGCCACTGCTGCTTAGGGAATGCTGCCTGTTGATCTTAACTCATTAAAAAGTAGGACTTTGACTTAATCGTAAATATATTTAAAGATCTTCTTAAGGTGTAAGAATTCAATTATGTGGACTATAAATTCCTTAAAGAGTTTTAAATTGTAACACTCTTCAAAATTGGTTTTTACCTCACATTTTAGTAGTTTCAAGTCATATAATAATTTCATAGTTATATATACATTTAAAAATATTTTTTCATTTAATCATTTTTTAAGCCCTACCCATATTTTATCTAACTAAATGCAACACTTTGGTTTAAATTATTATCCTAAACTCTTTATCCATAATCCCCAGAACTGTTTTGAGTAGTGGATCCTTTCTTGTTTTTATGATTCTAAAATAGTCTCCTTTCAGGAAAGCATTCTGAGATACTGTAGTTAAAAATTTTGGACTTCTTAGTCTAGTCTTTTACTAAAGGCTCATAGAATATAAAATTAGTTATATTGATATTGAAAATAGTCATAATACTCTTTTCCTTGTTAAATAAGTAAAAGTTAGTTCCTGACACAAGAGTTATTAAGGGGAATAAAAACCAAATTAAACCTCATCCTAATTTACTTTCATATTTTTAAGTATAAAATGAGATAGTTAAAATCTGACAAATATAAATTATTCAAAAAACATAACATTTCATTCTGGTAGTAAATTTCTCAATGATGAGAAGAAGGAAGAGAAGCTTGGACCTAGAGTGTTGAAGGGTAATAGATCAGAATTTAGAAACCATAATAAAGTATTTGAAGTCCATATCCACCCTACAAACTGACAAGATTATTTTAGGCAAAATCTGATTAACTATTAATAGCTGAATTTACAAAAGAGTCAGTGTTGTGCTAATACTTCAGTTTTCAAAATAAATAATTTACTTTAAAAAGGAATTTCTTAAGTCTTTTAACTACTGAAGGTCAGTAAGTACATTAATATACATACCAATCGTATAAAATTAGATACATATATAAGTAATTATAGTAGATTACTTATGATGAACCAAGAGCATCCAGTGGCTAAAGATTAATTACTTATTAAGATAAGGATCTTTAAAAATCTCGTTCTTTAATAAACCAATTTTTCTATGAACTTCAGTCATGATCACTGATGCCAAATAATTCTCAACTCTAACTATACAGTAGAATCTCCTGAGAGCTTTAAAAAATACTGATGCCCGGGCCCCAACCCAGACCAATTACCTCAGAATCTCTGTTGTTGGGGCCTTGGCATTGGTATTTTTTATAAGTGCCAAGAATCTAAATATATAAGTTTTATGTAAACTGTTATAGAGGAACATCTGTCTCTAATAAAGCTTTGATTATTAGGAAGACCTAGGTAATTAACATTTACCTAGTTCTCTCAAACCTTTTTTATCTCTTCTGTTCATTTAGGTATTCATTCTTCACACATTGTTAATTCTACAAAGTACCAATCCTTGTGCCAGGCACTAAGGAAAATAGATAAGTAAGACCTAGCCCTTATCGTTAAGAAATGCATCTATATGTTGTTATTTGAAGTTGGAAGACAATTTCTAGAAGAGAGATGACATGATGGTTAAGAGTGTGCTTTGGAGTCAGACCAATCAGAATTCCAGTTCTGGCCCTGATGCTCAATATGTGACACTGGGCAAGTTACGTAAAATCTCTGAGTTTCAGTTTACTTATCTGTAAGATGAATGTTATATTATGGATCCCACAGGGGAGCTTTAAGGATTAAATTCTTAAATAGTTGGCATTTTGCATAGAAAGAATAAGTCCTCATTAAATCATAGCCATTAGTATTTATACAATCCCAATACACATCCTCCAAATCTTTCATAAATTCCAACTCAGTTAAGCAAAATGTATTCTGAATCCTCTAAATACCAATACCAGTATGGTACAATTCATAATGAGAATGCTTGATTTATTGTTATCAGATAATCTATCATCTAGTAATATCTCTAGTACCGAACAAACAGTGCAACAGATGACTCTAATAGGATGGGTAATTACCACTGAAGGCTCAATGGTTCTGAGTGTATTTGAAAGCTCCTATAATATTAATGTATATGAATAACATTCATAATATCTTATCATGTAACAATAATTTCTTGTAATTTTATTCATTACACACCAGCTTCCTGAGTAGAAGTTTTTATATATTTTTCAAGGAACTGAGTTTCTCTTTAATTGATTGGATGAATTCTTAAGCCACTTCAAAATCTGGCCAAAATGCAAGAAAAAAAATGATTTTTGATAGAGGGGATAATGAAGTTAGCTTTTTTATCCACATGCCACTAATTTTTTGTATAGTGTTCTGTTAGATTCCATAAAGGGATTTTAGATAATAATCTAGAAGACACAGGTTCTACCAATATGCAGTATTAGCATTTTCTTTTACCTCTCCTCTATGTTTCCAGTGACTAATGTCCATGACTACAGGAAAATAGGTATCGGTGATTAAAAAGACTGTTCTGCCCAGTAGATCTGACCAATGTCTGACAAAAGAAAGGCGGACAGTAATATTTTCCTTGTTGTTCTTTAAGGGGTTGCATTACTGATTCACATCCCAGTTATAAATCATACCAACATAATCTTGGGCAAGAATTTGAATTTTACAATTCTTCTCCATTTCATAAGTACATAATGAATTAGCAGATATAAGGCATAGTTCCTAGTAATAGCTAATTTTGTGATTCATTTTAAATATTATTACTCCAAAAGTCTTTATTTTTATAGTTTTTTAATGACAGCCAAGTGCCAACAATTAAATGTCAATTCATGATGTTATGCTACAAGATATTATAGTAACTAGAAGTCTATAAGAAAGTGATCATTTGAAGGACTTCTTTTTCATAAAAACATGTTGAGGACAATTGTGCAGTGAAGCTAAGACTACTCAAAAAAATGTATTGAAAATGTGAAGCTATTAACTCAAATAGTGGAAGTTGATATTTTAAATGCAAGGAAGTCAAAGCTGTTTTTCATTTGACAGCATTAATATTTATCTAAATACATATAGTAGTTAATTTAGTTTTTCATGTGTTTCAAACACCCTAGGTTTATTTTAAGGTACATGAAGGATGAAGAAAATTATTTTATAAGTAGCAAAAACAACTGTTTAGTAAGACCAGATTTCTGGTCCATTAAATATGTATCCTTTTGTATATCATCAGGTGTTGAAAACACAAGAGAACTGTATGAAAACTTATGGAGGGTTTTGAGGACGAGCAGACTCAGGTGGAAGAGGAGTGAAAGGCAAGACTGTAAAGGGGATTAGTCAATATGACCAGTGAGGAGGACAGCAGTCCCCAAAGCAGGGAATGAAAGTCTTGAAAAAAAGCACTAAGACTTTGCATAGTTTTTTGTTACCTACTATTAGGTAATTAATGTTGCCTACTTTGCCTTATAGTTTATGCTACTGTTTGTCATTGGAGCTATTCTTTAAATTGTTTCTTTTCTGTGTGCATTTCTTCTGTAGTAGCCCAAAAGGGCATTACCATTATTTTGAAAGTATTAAAAGTATGAATGAAAATCTTTGGAGACAGACTATGTCCATCAAATCAAAGACTTTGTAACTTTCATCATAATGCCCCTTGAGGTTTGGTAGCTTCTAGGGCATTTTAAATACCCCCACAAGCCAGTGTTGAATTAGGCTACAAATCCAGATCCAGTGATTTTATAACATCTCCAGTTCCCTGAGTCACCACAAAACCCTCCTCCCTTGCTCTTCTCTCAGCATTTGCATAGAGCTGTATCTCATTTGTATTTCCATCTTTTTTTTCAATGAATATTGAATTGGTATATAAATAATATATTTCTGTTGAAAGTCACTTTTGATTTCCTTCTTTATATTTCACTTTCTCCATTCCTTCTCCATGCTAAAGTACCTATTCTGTTGCAGCCGCACCTCTCCATGTGTTGATCGTGACAACAGCAGGTGAACTTCTGCATAATTCCTTCTCTGAACATGTTTCCTATTCCTCTCCCCCTTTACCATCTCCTTCTGCATAAACCCACCTCAGGATGCTTTAGTGTGAAGATACCTAGCCAGAGAGAGAGAGAGATTTGTATTCTCCAGATCATGACCATTGGCTGAATTCCCCTTTCTCTACGGTGAAAAGAAATTTTGTGCCAAAATTAATGTAGACCTACTCTGTGAACACTGTCTTGGTCATGAGTCTTTACCTCCTAGCTTCTTTTGTGAGAAAAAGTGCTACACAGAGCTGGAAAATGTTATTCCTGGCAATTATGCAAATTGGTTGAGCTATTTTAAAGTTGTCTTAAAGGTTATGATTTTAAGTGTCACTTAGCAGAGGCTTTTTAAACTATATTCTGGGTGAACCAAAGGCTGAGAGTTTATTAATAGTGCATCTCTTTGCTACTACTGCTTTAAATGCAATCTTTTGATATTTTGGAAATTGTGCTATTGAATGAGTCTAGTTAGTGTTCTAAAAATATCCATTATTCTATGTTATTAGGGTAAAGTTATTTTTAAAGGTTCTTAATAGACTGCTGATAATAGTATTTTTAATATACAGTCATCTATCATGATACTGCAAATTGTTTACAAATAAGACAATTTTATATTTCCAGTTTTGAAAATTTTATACCCATCCTTTTACTTTTCTGAAACACACAGTGCATATTATGTTTCT
The DNA here is from genome assembly GCA_031878705.1 of Tapirus indicus. Lineage (NCBI taxonomy): Eukaryota > Metazoa > Chordata > Mammalia > Perissodactyla > Tapiridae > Tapirus > Tapirus indicus. The sequence goes on along the minus strand of CM062919.1, from coordinate 146,897,899 downwards.
ATACATGAACATAGTGAGTGGTAAGTAATTGTTGGGTGATTGTAACAAATTTGCACCACTTTTTTCAAAGCCATTTTCTATCCATTTTTCTGTTTATGGAATTTGGAGGATAAGGAAGGAATTAAGGAAATTACAGAAGAAAAAGAGTTCATGATGTGGTTTTCTCACAGTACCCCAGAAATCAGATTTAATGTAAGGCCCTCTTGCTATGTATATGTGGATCACTGAAGCACCCTGATGACTTTATTTTTTCCTATTTTCACCCAATAACTAACTCTGAATGCAATCTCCTTCCCATCACCACCCCGTGGTCTTGGATGAATTAAAAGTAAACCTAAGGATTAGTAACTTTTGGGGTGGAGGATGTAGTCCTCAAAAGACCAGAATCATTGATTTCTGCTGCCTCCTCTGAAGCATGTTCCTGTTTAGCTAATCAAACTGCAAATTTGTAGGCAAGTCATCTGCATAATAATGGTGAATCGCTTTTGCTTTTATTCTTTTTAAATTGTGATAACATTGTATCTCACAATTTAGAAAACTTCAACAAGAATTTCTACTTTGCATGATTGCTGAATTTCGTTTGGAGAGTAAGATATGCCATTAAAGCCAAATATGTTATGTGGTATTTTTTGTCTGTACAGTCTTAAGTCAATGTTTAGTGCAGTGTGTGTATACATTTTCTGCAAAACTGCTTGTTGACTGTTTTAACCATAACAAACCAAACCATAACCATAGCAAAAATAGTATATATTTCTTGGAGTAATAGCAGTTTATTTTCCAAATAGGAATTCTTTCAGAGCATCTGAAATGGAACATTTCAGTAGGTTCCCTAACCTAGTTAATAGTAAATGGTACATAGAATTTTAACATCAGGAGGCCATCTTAGAGTTTATTTAGTCACAGCCTCTCATTTTATGGATGAGAAAACTGAAACCTAAAGATGTTCAACCACTTGCCCGAGGTTACAGCAGTAACTCAGGACAGAGATCTCGTGATAGATCAGAGATGAATCCAGGAAGGAGCATGGTACTTGCTGCATTGTCTTGTGCTCTGTGATAATAGTATGGTGATATCTTATTTAAATAGTAAGGTTCATAGACTAATAAAGACTCCATCATCATATTAAATTGCTTTAGCAAAGTTCTGAGTTCATTGTAGGTAGTCAATAAATATTAACTTCTCCATTTATTTTTTAGGTGTTGTATTATATTGTACTATAATATTTAAGACATTCAAAGTGTATAAAATCATATGGGTGCAGGGAAAGAGAACGAGCATTTGTTGAATTCTGTATGCTTTACCCACACATGATTTAATCCTCTCTGTACCCTTGGGTGGTGACGTGATTATCCCTCACTGACAGATGAGGCTTCAGTCTTCCAGCTCACGAACAGCAGAGCTGAGCGTCAATCCATACCCATCTCCTCTGTACATATTTAATTACATGTTTTTACTTCAATTCTTTTCATCTCCAAATGTTTGCAGGCATTATCTTGTCCCATTTTTAATCTCCTGAAAATATGAGAAAAGCATATTTATTTAATCAGCTCTAGTATGTGAACTGATTCATCTCATGACTCACACCTTCCAACCTTTCACTTTTTCCTATGGTACAGAAAAGTAAGGGGTCTCTTAACAATCTGCTTTTTGCTTTTTGAAATTGTTTTATACGTTGCAGAATAACTATCCACTAATTCTACTACTTATCCAAATCTTTTGGTATTCTGATATTTTTAATGAAAATGCTTATCCAATTTTATGTCGTAAACTATTGGGATTAACTGATTAGCATATTGACTTTTATCTAATAAGACTTTTCATCAGCACCTAGATATAAACTTGAATCATTATTTCTCTTATTCCCTCTTATTTGAAGAAAAGACTTCTTTTCATATAGTTTTACATATTCAGTGTTTTTATTAGTTGTTTATTCTGCAATTACATTATTTGAATCTGATTTGTTTAGAGTATTTTCTTGCTAAATTTATAGACATTTTCATTCCTTTTGACTATTAATATTTAGCTTTCATGTCTTCCAATCCTTTTGTTTCTTTCTTGACATCTTTTTGTTTTGCTTTATTCTCAATCTCTTCCTCTCTCTCTTGCTAAGGAAAATCCCCTCACTAGAGCTTGTGACTTTTTGTTAGTCTATGCCACTTTCTTTGGTTATTTGATAAAGAAACAAAGGCTTATTTTCTTCGGAAATTTAATTTTTCTTTTCTCTTAGTTATGCATATTGGCACCTTAATTTTTCTAGTTTGCTTTATGTTCTGATGCAGTACTTAGGTATTATTTTCCAGATCTATAATGCCACCAAGACACATAGAGTTAAATTTATCTACTTGCAGCTTCAGTCTTTAAGTTATTTTATTTTGATTTCCTAATCTTTGGTCTGTCTTCATATAATTTCACTCCTAATAAAATGGTTTACTTTGGTCTATTCAAATTCTTGATTTTTGCTTACTCCGATTTCCAACTAATCCTCTATCAAGGGAAATAAATTTATTGGTCCTCTCATTTTAGAGCAGGAAAAGGCCTGTAGAAGAAATATTTAACATTAAGGATAGTCCTTCCCAACTATTTTGCTATTTTATGAGCTGAAACATCTGAGTGTAGTAATTTGAATGATTTCTAACTGGATTGGTTGTCCAGAGACCAAATTAAATTGCCTTCTTCTCTCTTTATTAGACAGATATATACAACTTCTTACAACTTACCCTTTTCAGTCTTCCATTCATTCACTTATCCTGCAATTATTTATCAACTACCTATTATGTGCTCCATACATATTTTGCTGGGCCCTGGGGGAACACAGGAAGAAATATGGAGAACAAGGTCACTGCCGTTATGGCACTTCTATGGCTCCTGTATGTGGTTATAATTAATTTCTCGCTGACCAGGAGAGTAAGTTATTCCAAGTAAGTGAAACCATCATGTGACATCTGGGGCTTAGACTGTGAACATCGTGGCAGCAGCAGCTATGTCTTTACTCTCTGTGTCCTCAGTTCCTAGCAGGGCATCTGGCATTTGATAGGAGAGTAACAACTGTTGCATGAGGAGCATGGAAATGAAAATTATGGAGTAAATGAGAACAAAAGAGAATTTCAAAAGGAACGGTCAATGACACAAAATCAGAGAAAGTAATCAAATATGTAGTTACTTAAACATTGTTACAGCCAAGAATGTAGCTACTTCAATCAAAGCACCACTAGAAGATATCCTACATGTTCTTCTAGGTGGAGGCATTATATAGGCTATAAGTCATCACCGGGATAGATATAGTAGAAATACAATGAGATGTAACATGAGTGTGGAAACTCCCTAAATGCCTTCAGAAGGTACAAATAGTATTGAAGATTGATAATATTAAGCAGATGCATTGTAATAATTCCTTACTAGTTTGAGTCCCTGTTCTGTTCACCAATGGTGATAGTAATCAAAAGATGAAAAAAAAATTAGAGAAAGTCAAAAATATTGCAATGAGTTTGGAATAGCACTGGTTAAAACTTAAGTAGCTTTTTCTAGTTTTTATAAAAATCAACATAAATATCATAGTCAAATAAAAATAATACAATGGCAAGGAAACCTTTATATTCATTGAGAAGTTTTACCAGTTCTTTCGTTCTTTTGAGCAATAGTATGTTTTAAAAAACAAATAGGAAAGAAGTTTTTTACGAATTCATACTGAAGGACTAGTAATAAGAAAAGCAGCCAACATTTTCTGATTGTGTTTTGACAAAGACCAGAAACATCCACACTTCAGTACTGAACTGTTGATGATATAGGGCAGGATATGAAGGGTAGGTCTATTCTGGCTCTTGCACGTGGGAAGGACTGTGACGCCTCTTCTTGTGGTCTCATCCTGCATGATGTGCTTCAGGCGGGGACTCGGGGCTCCTTTGCATCCATTTTTATTACTAGCAAAGGGATTTCTGTTTAATCGCATGCTTACTGAGTTCTGTGTTCTGCTGTGAAGAGGTTGCTAAGATATTTTTTCTTCACTTGTCTAAAAGTAACATAAATGTATTGTGTTTCTATCCCATAATTTACTTTGATGAAATACCTCTCAAATATTTTAAATGTCATGGATGCAATCTCTAGGTGTGGTGAAGCTGGTGTAGTTCTGTGCTGGTTAATCTATAAGTAGGTCCATAATACACCTATATGTTGCTTTCCTCTTTCTGTTTTGGTCAAAAAATCTTGCAAATGCAATAAAAATTGGGAAAGGCAGTAATGTCATTTGTGTAAGGGTGTACACACTGTTTGTTTGTGTCCGTGTGTATATGTGCACCACAGTCAGATTGGTTTAATTTTTGCTCCTTGACAAAGTGAGTGCCTCCAAGACTTTAATGAGTGTTATGACTAACAAAGTGACAGGAGCTCAAATGAAGCTGCATCAGGATCTGTTAAGACCATCCCAAAGGAAACAACTTCCAAGTGAAGACAAACCTTTTCTCTTGGTACATTTAAAATAAACAGACCGAGTCACCCTGGATTGCGGTTCTCCATATGATTCATGAACAATTAGCTTGGCAGAAAAGGAGCGAAAATAATAGACAGGCCTTTACATTTCTAAATTATTAGCTGTGATTTTCCACATTCAGTTCACTATAATTTGGGGAACATCACAATGCACAGATATCCTCCATCAGCATGAGCCCAGGGTTTCCCTCTTCAAAACACAGAGTAGAGAGGATTTGTGATCTTGTTTCCTGTCCACGCCATCCTTGCTTCAGCTAGAATGGTATGGCAGAGAGATTCCTACTTAAGAAGTGAAAAAGTGCATTTCAACCAGTAAATTGGTTCTATCTAAAACATTTAATTATTTTGCTTTTCCTCTTCCTTTGGAATGTAATCAGTTAAAAACGTGCATCCTGGGTAAGATGATGTTGGAACAGGATACACACCCATGGGTTACATCTTGGGAGAAGGCCTAAGAATCTTTATTTTTTAAGTCATACGATTATATTAAAATGAGCTAGACAAGATTTAATTTTGAAAAGTTGAGTTAACTTGGAAAAACTGCAATTTGGTCTTACCTTTCTGTTCTATCCTTATATTATTTCAGTATGGGGATTTTTCAGGACACACATAGAAGGAAGCAGAAATCTTTGCATTTATAATAAAAGGAGACTTCTCAGTGTTCTTTATATAATTTCATTCCACTTTCTAAGTCAATTGGACATATTTTTAATTCATAGTTTATATTTAATATCGCCATTGTCAGCAAAAATTAGCAGAATTCTTTAGTTACAGATCGAAATAATACAAAAATTGAAACAACAACAAAACAGAATTAAAGGCATTGGTATAAAGTAAAATAACTTTAAAGGACACATTTTTTACCACCATGCATATAAATAGAAAAGAGATGTTTTGAGAGCATAGCATTATGGAAAAAATTAACTTGACAAAGCTTATCTCTCTGCCTCTGATATTTCAAAACACATCTAATCTTCTATTTTAATTTTTAGTTTCCTGGTTAGTTTTATGGTGGATGCCCGAGGTGGTGCTATGCGAGGATGCAGACACAATGGGCTCCGTATCATTATTCCACCTCGGAAATGTACTGCCCCAACACGAGTCACCTGCCGACTGGTCAAACGCCATAGACTGGCGACAATGCCTCCAATGGTGGAAGGAGAAGGCCTGGCCAGTCGCCTGATTGAAGTCGGACCTTCCGGTGCTCAGTTCCTTGGGTAAGGGTTTCTGATAAACCTCCCACTTAGTCACCGATGAGCTTGTGTCCTCTACATGAAATCACTAGGATGGAGTGGAAAAAGGTACGTCAAAACATTTTGAAAGAAGATTGGCCCCTATGAAATTTTTTAAAACTTGAAGTAGCACCTCAGTGTTTGACTCCAGTTACATGCCTCTTCTTTGAAGGCATTAATGAGTTAAACATTCATTATTATTCTTTCTCTTTGGATGTGATAATAGCTATTAGACCCAATGTGAATAATCATGTTTTAGCTGATGGTAGGTATTTTTTTTTTCATCTGAGACTTAAGTGGTAAAGTCATAAAGAAAAAATACTACTCTATTTAAACGTAAATTTAAAGCCTCATGTCGTTATGAAACAGAATCATTATCTTCGCTTTGGAAAGCAGCGTTGCCTTTATAGAATATCCAAAAATTTAGTCTATGTGATTGTCTTTTCTGTTATCAAAATTGCTACCTTGAATCTTAAAATTACACTGGCAGTCTCTTTAGTCGTACTTTTCATGAAGACAAAATCCAGACTGACTTCCACCATGCTCGTTTTAGCAATTTTGAGCAGACCTTAGCATTTCTTCTTTCTTCTGTTTGTTTGTACGGTTGCTATTATGTTACGTGGTATCTCAATATGCCAAGAAATGAATAGCTACCGCTGAAAACTGACAAAAGGATGAAGTTTTGGAGGGGGACAAGTTTCAAAATATTTTGAAACAAATCAATTGTATTTAAGTCTTGTCGTATCAAGTCTTTGTGCTCAAAAACTGGGAGAAAATCCTGTGAACCATGAACTCTTTTGTTTTGCCAGTGTCATACTGGGGGGAGGATTTCTTGCTTTAGAACTCAGGAGATGTTCTAAAGCCTTGTAATTTGGAGCAGCCTACTAACAGGTTGCTCCAAATTATGTTCTCCCCTGAAAAGGGCTGTGTCTGTATTTCCCAACTATAGAAACCACTTCCCGTGTCCTCCTATCAGATAGACCAGAGATTTAGAAGGAGCCTGTGAAGTTCTGGGTTGCATCAGAAAATGCCATTATGGTTGGAGTAATTCCCCGATGAGTCCTTTCATGTTCTGTACCAGGCCCTTTTCCCTCCCTCATGCTCAGGTCATTTTAGGCTTTTTAATAATTTTCAAATCTGTTGAGGAATATCCATGAAAACATCTGGCCTCTCTACCGAGTCAGAGTTTTTATTGTGTTCCCAACAGCTTTGTCTTTCCTGTGGAGCGTGTTTTCTTTTCTTTTTTGGCTCGTGCCCTGGCAGTGAACCTGAATAGGGACATATCCGACTTCTAAGTGCTCTCCTTCCACGTGCCTCCATTGTACACTCTGGGTCTTGGTTCCTTGCTTTTTGTGACCAATGGAGGGGGCAGAACCAAACGCAGTGTGAAACCAAACTTCACCCTGTTGATCAGCTGGTGACGCTGGGGTTCTGTGGAAAACAACACCTGAAGCTTACCTATGTTCTTTCTTTCACTGCTGCTTGGATGTACTCAGTAAACTTCACCTGCCAACGGCTCCTCCCCCACTTAATGAGGGAGAAAGTTTGGTCAGCCGCATCCTTCAGCTGGGGCCTCCTGGAACCAAATTCCTTGGGTAGGAGTGACTTAAAACAAATTGATGGCTGCTGGCCCCCATTCTTCTCCTTCTTCTGCAATATGATTTCTCTTTTTGTCATTGTGCCCATGACATGTCCCTCTCTATGATTTAAATTCTGTATAATCTATCTTTAGTGGACCATTTCTGACCCTTGTGGTATGTGACTTTTATTTTTGAGTGATGTTTTTTATATCTTTTCCCTTAAAGTGCTGTGACCTTCATTTTCATTTAAAGCATGAGATCTGCCTAGTTGTACTCTGTGCTAGTTATGATGTTGTTACGATAAATTTGGAGTCTGTATCAAAGCAACCTGGACTGAGAAATCAAAAGCCTCTATAAATCTTGAGAGTGAATGCGACCTGAAAATAGTCAGGCAGTGCATGTTCTGGATCCTGAATATAATAGGCATTGGACTCAATTGGGCTGTCTGCTGAGGTGCTCAATTCGGGCCACACTGTGTATGCATGCCTATTGTTACCCTGAGTGGAGAAAATGTAAACAAAAACCACGAGTGCATGACTCTTTAGTTCCCAAGTTGTCAACTTTTCTGACATCTCCTCATTTACAACACATCAAATTATGCAACATATGAGCCATCTTCCCTCTTAAACCATTCTGTCGTGTTGCACCTTGTAGAAAATGTTTCAGGAGATTGGCACACATCACAGATATGCATGTACATTTCTTTTGGTTAAATGTGTTCTACTTACATTTATCAAAGGAGAAGTTCCAGAATGCCACATGCACTCACAGGGAACCATCATTTGGCTTAAGGTAGCAGCATGTCCCTGAGGATTGGTGCCCCTGAGGTGGAGTGCTACTGTGCAACCATCTGCTGGCTGACAGGCTCCAGAGGATGGCCCACTCTGTCCCTGTCCCCAGAAAGAGAAGAATTCCAGGTCACTTTGCAACAGACAGAGTCAAGGTGCTTGTCTTGCTGTTGGTTAGCTCTTGTCCACGCTAAATGTTCTGCCTTACTATGCCAGGCCTGTGATCGTGGAGATCCCTCATTTTGCCGCCCTTCGAGGAAAGGAGAGGGAACTGGTGGTGCTGCGCAGTGAGAATGGGGACAGCTGGAAAGAGCATTACTGCGAATACACTGAAGATGAATTGAATGAAATCCTGAATGGCATGGATGAAGGTACTTCATATTGAGGGTTTTAAAAGAACTCTAAGGTGGAAACGTGAAAATGATGCACTTCTTTCTTATGACCTAGAAAATTCTGGTATGTTCCAGTGGTGCTGAGTTGGAATGCACAATTTATTTGACTAGTCTTCTGTTACATTTAGGAAGATAAAGTCCTTTAAATAGCAAATATCTCATTTTAATGAGGAATTAGAGCACATCTCCATCTTTAGTGTAAACCTTTTCAAACCTAAAACACAAGATAGAAAAGATATTGTTGTTTCATAATAAAATGAACTGATACTGGATAATAAGTCTGTGATTTTTAAATGCCTCACTTGAAAATTTAGATATTTAAGACATAAAAATTGCTAAGCTTTTCTATTGGAAAACTTACATATACCCATAACTAGTGTATTATAAGATAATATAATTTCTTTTTAACTTTCTATTATTAAGGAGATAGGAAAATTAAGTTCACTTAAACTTCTGCATATAATTGACACAGGGAGTTAGCCAGGGTTGAATTTCATATACACACATACATGTTTAGTTAAGAAACTTATTTTTTCATTATGGCTTTAATGTCTATAAATCTCAAATCCAGCTTGGGCCATTTTGCCGCAGGTTGAAATACCTGTTTGACGAGCGGAAAGTGGCTCATTCTCGGGCCTCCTTAGGTTGCACAGAGACAAGGTCCAGCCCTAATACCAGGAGACCTGTTCTACTTTAAGGAACTACACAAGTGGGGCAAGTGGCACCTTCACCTAAGTGGCAAGAGCATGCCAAATATTGTACACAGCTGGTCACACAGCTGCATAGCTGATGTCGTGTCTGCAGTAGCTTCAGGTGTGGCTTGTGGGAGAGTAAAGTGTAACCTGATAGCGGGTGCGTTAATATTTCTTTCTGTGTCCTGTTGAGATTGAATAAGAATAGAGGCCAGGCTTCCCCTGTCCAAGGGGTGGATGGAAGAAAAAAGTATGCCCTCTAGATGTATAAGTCAGTATCTTCCAAGCAAGATCAAAGATCAGGATTCTTACTGATAAAGCTCATTCCATGCAATATTTAGCTGCTCTGCTTCTTGGAACCATTTCTTTTGCCCACACTTAGGTTGAGGATGTTTTCCTCTGAGATGTTTACCTGTCATTAACACTGCAGTGAGCATTGGCATCTTGTCCTTGGATGGGGACCCACTCTTGTAACTTTCTACATATATAAAAAGCTCGTTTTAAAACAAAGACTCAGATTCATGTATTTTTACGTTCGTTGTGTTTGGAAATGCATCCTTGCGTAAGCATGTGCAGTGTTTTCTGGAGCATCGGGGATGCAGGGGCAGATCCCGGGACTTCAGGCTTTTGCTCCCTGGTTATTCTCAATAGTCAGGAAAAACATAGTTGCTGTTCCTGCCTTTGTAATGAATTGTAAATGATTTCTACAAATGGCAACTTTCCATGACCCCTTAAAATTCAGTAATCCACTTAGTTCAGATTTTCTACATTTTAACGCAGCCTGATCTTTTGTATTGTCCTACATATCTACACAAATGTAATTTATCAGGAGCCCATGATCCCATCCTCCTGAAGCTGGACGATAAGTTTGGTAAGTTAATGGTCTCAGGGGAATATTGAAACCCTGAATTCATAGTCACTGATCTTTTTTGATATCCACAGTGACTATCTCAGAGATAACCATGTCACTCAGAGACAACCATCCCACACAAACACAAACCTTACCCTCCAAGACAGGTTTTATTCCCTGCACTGTTCCCCTGAGAACTGAAAGGGTCTTATTACTTCTTAAAACCACAATAACTGGTTTTTGAGCTAATTTTGAAATTTGCAAAGGAAAGGAGTACATAAACAATTTCCTCTCTATCACGTGAGCCAAGAATAGAGCAGGTTCGTTTTCTTCCCAGGTTTGCCCTGAAACTCCCTCATTTACAAGGTGGCTCTGCGATACTGCTTCTGGAACTAGATGCTTTTCTTTCACAGTGCCCTGGAAAGACCTAGTTTCCACACAAAAGGAGAAAATGTGCAAACTAAGTGCTGACAGGTCTTGAGATATTGCAGGTTTTTTTCTGGTGTTGTTAGGATAGCCTTGCTTTTTGAATTTTCCTGTTATTTAAAAAAAAGGGGGTGCTTTGCTGCCACATCTGTTCACTCTTAACTGTGCCAGTGAGTTTGCTAGAATGCTTTCAGAAGGAAGGCCTTGCTATATGAAGACGGGTCATTTCTTGTCTCAGTGCTGGATAGCCCGGAAGACCTAGAAAAGAAGCGAATCTGCCGCATCATCACCCGTGACTTCCCACAGTACTTTGCCGTGGTATCTCGCATCAAACAGGACAGCAACCTGATCGGCCCGGAGGGAGGCGTGCTGAGCAGCACGGTGGTGCCCCAGGTGCAGGCCGTTTTCCCAGAGGGGGCCCTGACCAAGCGGATCCGTGTAGGCCTGCAGGTATGCCCGTGTTAGATGCGAGGTCACCCAAGGTGGATTTTATTCCAGTTGGTAAAAATCAGCTTTTCAAATGGGAAATAAATGGTTAAAGAATCACATTATTCCTGGGTGAGCAAAAGTTGCCATTAGAGATCATAAGTCTATCATAAAGTTTTATGTCAGTACTTAGTGACAGTACTAAAGTTACAGTGGCCATACTGAGGCTGCCAAACTGATTGGTGAGATAAAAAGCAATGCCTTGAGTAAGGAATTTAACATGAAATATCATGATATATTGCTTAGTTTAATATTTTTCTTTTCCTCGAAAAGGCTCAACCTATGCACAGTGAGCTGGTGAAGAAGATCTTAGGCAACAAAGCTACCTTCAGCCCTATAGTCACTTTGGAACCTAGAAGAAGAAAATTTCACAAGCCAATTACCATGACCATTCCTGTCCCCAAAGCTTCAAGTGATGTCATGTTGAATGGTTTTGGGGGAGACGCACCAACCTTAAGGTTACTATGCAGCATAACAGGTGAGTCACACATGACTGTGTTAGTAGAAGGTTCTGAAAGAAGAAACTTAGATGGTTGCAAATATTAAATTACCTTTGTCATAAGATGTCTGCAGGGTTGTATGCATTAATTCAAAAAAAGCATTCTAATTAACTAGGGAAGTGAAAGGTGATAGGAAATGAACTAATATTTACTACGTAAAGCCTGTATGCCAAACTTTCAGACACTTCATATCATTTTAGTCTTCATAGGAGCCCTGTGAGGAAGCTTTAACTGCAATTTACTGAAAAGGAAATCAAATTTGAGAGAAGTTGTATAACTTGCCCAAGATTATACCGTAAATATCTGGCAGAGTTGAGATTCAAATCCAAGCCCATATACCTCAGAGCCCAAGCTTTAAGGCTCCATTGAAGACATCATCTTATATCTTTTGAAAAATAAATAGCGTCTTGAATAATTACACCCAATAGTTCAAACCAAACTTTTCTGTCTAAGAATTGGTTATGTCTTTATCATTGATCTATTCAACTAACTTTGGAAAAACAAAGTAAAGCTTTTTAATGTTTAACTGAATTTTGGTCTTTTTCAATTGGAAGTTGTACTACCTTTCAGACAACTACCAAACTCCGGAAAGACATTCCCAGAACATTGATTGTCTCTGCCCAATAATACCGTCACAAACGGTAAGAGGGAAAAAATCCATACAAATAACCTTGTTAGAGCTACACAAAAATTTCCCTATTTAACAATTACTATATGGTATTGACATTCAGTAAATATTCCAGTTTAAGTAGGGATAATAACCATCCCTGGTTGTTTAGGTATTGTAGGATTTTTTTTTTAATTTCTCCTTCATATTGTCAGGAATGTCCCCTCCTTATTTTGTTCTCTTTCCAATCCTCCCTTCTTATGATTGTTTTTTCCATACTTATGATAGCAAATCATTGAGACTTTACCCCATAGGTTTAATAATATGACAGAATTTTCAAATATATGGACTAACATGAGTGTAGGGGGAAATCATATGCTTCACCTATGTTCTCTTTCCTGGTTGCTCATTTCTGGTTATTACCTAGCATTCCTGGGCGTCTTTCCCATACTTTTTGGTCTGTGTATATGTGATTAACTTTTCTATGATATGCAGCATAATAGCGTGGAAGCAAAACAAGTAGGATTGAAAATAATCTGTGGCATGCCCTGCCCTTATAGATGATTAAGTAAACATACCACATGGACCTAGACAACATCTAATCTAGTTATTCCAACGCTCTATCTTCAGATGGGCTTGCACTAAACTATTTCTTAAATGTATTTATTAAATTAGAAGAAAAACATGATTAACCTAAGTGTTTGGATTTTTGTGTTTTGCTATGTTGTGCTGTACAGTTCTGCTAAGAATTTATATTTTAAAGGCCTATTAGAATAAATTGCCATGACTTTTCTTTGATAACCCATTTCCTTCCTTAAGAAACTTTAGGGTCAAAATTTTTCTTCATCTGAAATATATATTCCTCCTGCAGTGTTAAAACTATTTATCCTTGTCTACACCAACTTAATTTCTCAGTAGAAATGAAAGTTGGTGTCAGCCTTCATGGTGATTTTCCTATGTACTAAGGCCAGCCTGTGGCATTCATTCATTTATTTATTCACCCTGCATGATTTATCATCTCTTAATATTTTTCCAAGCATCTCTTTTTTGCCAACCTTCAATTGTAAATTGAGAGGAAATTTTATTTCTTGAAAATAATTGCATAAAATATGAAGGTCAGGAATATAAGAATATTTGTATTTTTCATTATTTTAACAAAGTATTCAGCATCTTGGTTGGTCAAAGGATCTTTTAAAATAATCAACTGTATACAATTCAAAATTATCTTCAGAGCCTAGCAATTAAATAAAAGCTTCAGAATGTCAGGCAGAGAATAGAACACCTAGTAACTTAAAGCAGTTATTCAAACGACCTCCTTTAAATTTAGTTCCTTGGAAGGTGGTGTCTGCTGTTTATTTTCAGTGTGTCATTATTTTAGCTGTAGTTTTTAGTTATTTTGTTTCCAGTGTGTCATTTTGAGGGCTGGGTGGGGTATGCTGGTGAACCCAGCCAGAACCACAAAGACTTTATTTTACAATCCAGAGTCTGGAGTTTTGCCTGATTTTTTTTCAACAATCATATTATTTCAGGTGGAACCACCCCTGCTCAGTGGGAAGATATTACAGGAACTACGCCATTAACATTTGTCAATGAATGTGTTTCCTTTACAACCAATGTGTCTGCCAGGTATGGTTATGCAGCACAGAAAAGCCACTATGATATTGTCTTCCCCCTAAAATGTCTTTTGTTTTATTTTATTTTATTTTGTTTCTTACATAATTTAAAAGTGAATTTTTTTTGGTTTGGTTTTAAATATGGTCTGAATTTATTTTCATATTCTAAACTAGACCTGCCAGCAAATGTAATAATGATGATACAATAAAAAAGTACAACCAGTCAGATTAAAATCTAAGGAAAATAAGTGATGGTCAGCTTTGACTATATAACCCTGACTCTGGTTTTAGCAGTCACCACTGATTTTTCCAGTCCCAAAGGTCTTAGGAATGATCAAGTTCCTGCTGTCAACAAAATAGCCTGAACTGTTTTTTCCAACAGAACGATAACAAAAACGCAAAGCCCTGGGTGGTTTGCTTAAATAGTTTAGAGGTTTCAGTGACTCTTCTGTATCCTAACATTTACATATTACCCATTTGTGTATCACACATCTTTAAAAAGCTGAAGCTATCTAGTTTTACTTCATATGCACACACTAACTCAAGTTTATTGATATTAGTTCCCATTTGCATGATCTTTAATGGATTGCTGAGCATTTTCCCATTTATTTAATTTGATTTCTACAACAATTTCATGACTTAAGTAGGGCAAGAGGTATTATTATTATTATGTCCATTTTACAGGTGAGAAAACTGAAGCTAAGAGTGGTTAAAGCTTAAATGCCTATTCGAGGGGAAAAGAAAAGATAGAAATGCATGAATAATTTGATAACAGTGCGCAGCAATGGTTGGGTGTGGTAGCACATGTTTGTAGTTCCAGCCACCCAGAGGGCTCAATTATTGTCCCTGGTTCTGTGCGTCAGTGTGCTCAGCCACTCCTGCACCTACATTCTAATGCCAGAAAATGACAAGTTCTGAGTGATAGGTACACCAGAGGTGGGGGTTCACATTGGGGTAGTCAGAGATGATGTCCGGGAAGAGATGACTCATGAGACATGTAGGAACCTAGTAGGCAGATAAAAATGGAAAAGAGAGTAATATAAGCAAAAATAGAATGCAAAAGGGTATTGGGGTATAGGAACAATGATCCGTGAGGTCTGTAATTCAGAAATAATGCTGGACTGTTGTTTGACAACATTGTTTATAGAAAGCCTTGTAGGAGACACCAAGAAGTCAGGAGTTATTTAGTTATTGTATTAATAATTTAACTCCCAGACAATTGAAGAAACAATGAATAAAATATAGTTGAATCGGTATAAAGAGGAAGGTAATATTGAGTGCCTGCCAAGAGCCAGAACTATGCTGAACCTTGAAAACATCATGCTAAATGAAACAAGCCGGACACAAAAAGACAAATATTACATGATTCCACTTACATGAGGTACCTAGAATAGGCACATTCGTAGAGACAGAAAGTATGATAGAGGTTACCAGGGGCTGGGGTGAGGGGGAGAGTTGGAAGTTATTGTTGAATGGGTACAGTGTTTCTGTTTTGGAGATGATGAAAAAGTTCTGGAAATGGATAGTAGTAATGGTTGCACAGTATTGTAAATGTACTTCATGCCATTGAATTGCACGCTAAAAATGGTTAAAATGGTAAATTTTATGTTATGTATACTTTACCAAAAGCCAATTAAAAAAAAAGAAAGAGATGGATCAGGAACTTGAAGAAAAGAGAGGCTAAGAGGACAAGGAAATCTCAGGAATGTGTAAAGATTATGGGAAACAAGTCAAGAGAAGGAGGGTGATGGTTGATGGAGAAAGATTTCGGAGCAAGAGGATGTGGAATAAATTTTTGGAAGTGTGTAAATAGTAAATTGAAAAAATGTTCATCTGATGGCCTCTGCTTTCTCAGTGGAGTTGTCTTTGAGGGACGGAGGTGAAGGGGAAGCTCAAAGAGTGTCATAAAGGTTTAGCGACGTTACCATACTGAATAAAATGATATCTGAGGAAGAAGTTGCCAGGCAATGTCACAGACTTAGGTGAGGCTAGAGATCATAAATTAGTCACAAAGCCAATCATTTCTTCTGTGAATTATATTCAGCAATATTTAAGAGTTCTGGAAGAAGAGCAGATTTTTGAAAATGGTTGGATTGATCTCACCTTGCTGCCTGGAGAGGTTATTGGAAAAGAATGAGGAGATGAGGAGAAGCTGGGTAAAGAGTTTCAGGAAATGACATGAAGACTAGAACGGGGAATCGAGGAAAATAGAAACACATCCCATGAGATACTTGTCGTTATGTCCTACATGGGCATATACCACTGAAAGATTCCAGAACACTGAAGGTACATTTCAGAAAGTTGAGTACTCAGAAGAGTTTCCAAGGAAGAAAATGACAAATGCAGTATTTAATAGTTGATCTTAAATGCCCAATACATCTTTCTCTCTTCCCTTCCCTCTCTTTCTTTCCTATTACTTTTACTTTCTCTCATTATTTCCCTCTCTCACTCCCTTCTTTTTCCAAGAAGCAGTTAATGACTACTTTGATCATATTGAAGGAACTGTTGTTGTTTTTTTTTTTTCAGCTGGTATACTTTAAATCTCAGATAACTGGCCTTATTTCATTTTCTAGGTTCTGGTTGATAGATTGTCGACAAATCCAGGAATCTGTTACCTTTGCATCCCAAGTGTATAGAGAAATTATCTGCGTCCCGTATATGGCCAAATTTGTAGTGTTTGCCAAATCACATGACCCCATTGAAGCCAGGTTGAGATGTTTCTGCATGACTGATGATAAAGTGGACAAGACCCTTGAACAACAAGAAAACTTCTCTGAGGTGGCCAGGAGCAGGGATGTGGAGGTACTGTGTTTAGAAAAAACAATTGATATTGACATATTGTTTGTACCTTTATTAATAGATTATATTTAAAATAGTATTTAATAAATAGAGTCATGAATTTAGAAAGACCAGTTCACGTCTCAATCAGTTAGGAGGTCAGGGTCCAAATCAGCCACTTTTAGCCAGTTTGGACCTATCCTATAGGGATAGTCTTGGTGTTTTTGAGGAGGGAAAAGGACTCAAAGATTATTTTCAGAAAAATCATGAGTTATTGATAAAGTATGTAATTGACTATAACAGCTTAGATGTTTTTAATCTTTCCTTCATGTTATTATTTTTTGGTAGTAAAGAAAACGGTCTGGGAAGTATTTTTTGTATAAATGTGAAAGTACGATATCCAGGGCTTTTCTACATTACTTTTTCTTATTCAGAATTTTCCATCAGTGTGGACCTTTGGATATTGAAGTTGAGTAACCTGGCTCATTGTGATGTCAAAAATTACCTAATCATACATTTAAATTTAGGATTTAAAGATATATTGGTTTTGTGGGGTAACATGATACAGGGTTAGAAGTGAGAATATTAACATTAAATAGCTCCATGCATTTGAAGTACGTGCTTTGTCGTAGATGACACAAAACGTCAGTCAGCAATTTAAAGATCGTTGTATGTGTATTTTAAGAATTTTAATGTTCCAAGTAGCACTACCACTTCTTTACGTAAATAACAAGTAATAATTGCAGCTAATATATTCTGTGTTATTTTTCTCTCTTTTCACCAGGTATTAGAAGGAAAACCCATCTATGTTGATTGTTTTGGCAACCTGGTGCCACTAACCAAGAGTGGCCAACATCACATATTCAGTTTTTTTGCCTTCAAAGAAAACAGACTTCCTCTGTTTGTCAAGGTAATATATACATGGAGTTTTGTAGTATTTTATTCAAGGTTGAGTAAGGATTTACTTCCTTTAGTTGGAGAGAATATTTGCTTTTCAATCATTTCCAGTGATTTTTTTTAAACCATATCTGTAAAATTTTAAAGTCCTGGAAAACCAATCATTTTTATTTTTGAAGTTCAAATTTAACCTTAATTTTTAGTTATAGACTATGTTTAAGGCTAAAAATGAGGATAAAGAGCCAATTCATTAATTAGAAAAACTGGCCATTCTTTTCCAAATTTTGAGGGAAGGCTCTCTCTTTTAACTATTATATCTTTTAAATATTTGTGCTTAAATTTTGAAAATGAATTTCACAAATGTGGAGACCAAAAGAGTTCTAAGTGACAACTTTTTGTAATAAAAGCTCTCGAAAGAGCCAGGATCTCATTTAATCTAAGAGGGTATCCCAGATAGAGCTATAGATGGGGTATACTTTCATCAATTCATTCAACAAAAATTTATGGAGACACTTTAATGCCCCAAGAATTTGTTGTCTCTGTTTAAGAATATTAATGCAAATTAGGAATTTGGCGGTGATATATACACATTTAATTTTAGATTCCAATAAAAAGGTAATAATAATTCCATTCTGCTCTATGTCTCCAGCCACTCATTTTTCCCATTTCTCACAATGTTATTTCACTAATCTAGAGGTCCTAATACTCAGTCCTCACAAGATCCTCATAATATAGAAGCTGTCTCCATCAGCATTTTACTAATCCTAACTTCAGATTACTATGTCCCCGTTCATCAGCGATGATGCCTTTTATTATGTTAACCCCTCATGATTTTTCCAAGTTGTGTCTGTGAACTTCTTTTAAGTTTTTTTTTAAATCTGTTAAGTTTTGCTAAGATCTCTACTGAGTCTTTCATTGTGACAGTTCTGGTTTGATTATTTTGCCTGGTTAAAGATAGGCTGTCAGATCACCACATTAAGCAGTAACTGCTGAGGGGTAATGGATTCATTTAACACAAATAGCTATATAATTAAGCTAATATCTGATATTGTTGATGTGCAAAAGTCATTCTATAAACAACCCAATATAAAAATGGGCAAAAGATTCAAATAGACTTTTCTCCAAAGAAGGTATGCAAATGGCCAGTAAGCACATGAAAAGATGCTCAACAGCTTAGAGAAATTCAAATTCAAACCACAATGAGAGACCATTCCATGCCCATTAGGATGGCTATTATCAAACAAACAAACAGAAAATAACAAATGTTGGTGAGGATGTGGAGAAATTGGGACCCTGATGCATTGCTGGTGGGAATATAAAATGGTGGAGCCACTGTGGAAAACAGTATGGTGATTTCCTCAAAAAAGGTTGAACATAGAATAACCATATGATCCACCAATTCCACTTCTAGGTATGTGTACCCCAAAGAATCGAAAGCAAGGACTCCCCCAAAAAACAATTGCTTTCACACCAATGTTCATAAAAGCATTATTCACAGTAGCCAAAAGGTGGAAACATCCCAAATATCCATCAAGAGATGAATAAACAAAATGTGGTATATACATACAATGGAATATTATTCAGCCTTAAAAAGGAATGAAATTCTAATACACGATACAACACGGATGAACCTTGAAGACGTATGCTAAGTGAAATTAGCCAGACACAAAAGGACAGATATTGTATGTTTCCACTTGTGTGAGTTACCTCGAGTAGTCAAATGCATAGTCAGAAAATAGAATGGTGGTTCCAAGGGGCTAGGGGAAGTGAGGAATGAGAAGTTGTTGTTTAGTGGAAATAGAGTTTCAGTTTGTGAAGATGAAAAAGTTCTGAAGATGAATGGTGGTGATGGTTGTACAGCAATATGAATGTACTTAATGCTACTAAACTGTGCCTGTAAAAATGATTGAAATGATGTTTTCTGTTATGTATATTTTAACACAATAAAAAAAGGATGAAATTCTGATATATGTTGAAACATGAATGAGCCTTGAAAATGCTATGCTAAGTGAACTCAGACACAAAAGGACGAATATTGTATAACTCGTCTATATGAGGTACCTAGAAGAGGCAGATTTATAGAGACAGAAAGTAGGATAGAGGTGACCAGGGGCTGTGGGGAGTGGAGAAGGGGGAGTTACTGTTCAATGGGAACAGAGTTTCTGTTTGGGATGATAAACATTTCTGCATCGTAGTGATGATTGCACAACTCAGTGAATGTGCTTAATGCCACTGAATTGTACACTTCAAAATGTTAAGTATAAAAGTGAAAAGGGTAAATTTTGTTATGTATATTTTACCACAATTATATTTTTGCTGAATGATTTTTTAAAAAGTCATTCGAAATGGTAATAGGAAAAGGAAAAAGGAACACCTCTAAATCCTTCCTTCACATTATCAAATGAATTTTATTTTTCCCTGATTCTTTTGAGGATCGTCTAATTAAAGTAAATAGTAATCATCATATATGGGTGAAGCGTGTGTGCCTTTCTTGTTCAAGGTGCGCGATACGACTCAGGAACCTTGCGGACGACTATCATTTATGAAAGAGCCAAAATCCACGAGAGGCCTGGTGCATCAAGCTATCTGCAACTTAAACATCACCCTGCCGATTTACACAAAGGTATTGTAAAATCTGCTGTGGTGGAGTGGAGGCGGTATGAGATTTGATTTTCAAAGCCTTTAAAAATAAGTAAAAGCAAAGACGCTGAATGCAAGCACAAAAAACAATCATTTTTGATTCCCTGTCAAATTTATGATTTTCCATTTCAGTAAGGAAAAAAGTAGCTCTACCTTATTTCTCATTAAATTCACTTCGATGGAAAATTTTCTATAAATGCATATTGGATATGGGAGAGAGAAAATTTGAATTTAAGATTTAACTTTTTGGACTCATTTTTAAAAATAAAATAGTTGGCTTTATCTTCATGATTATTTTTATGTGCCTTCCTGGGACCGTACCAGTGCATTTGGCCCTCCCAAAATCTTAGGAGTCCATTAGCTCCTGTTGACTACCAATTCACAGGTGGTTTATATGTTATTAAATTCAGAGCAACCTCATGATATTTTGTTGCTAAAATAATTACCTGTTCAGCTTATGACCTATAATATTTTAGGAGTATCAAATTAATTTTTCAACTATTTGTGTGTGTGTGTGTGTGTATGTGTGTGTGTGTGTGTGAGGAAGACCAGCCCTGAGCTAACATCCGTTGCCAATCCTCCTCTTTTTTGCTGAGGAAGACTGGCCCTGGGCTAACATCCATGCCCATCTTCCTCCACTTTATATGGGATGCCGCCACAGCAGAGCTGACAAGCGGTGCATCCACTGGCACCTGGGATC
The DNA here is from genome assembly GCA_031878705.1 of Tapirus indicus. Taxonomy (NCBI): domain Eukaryota; kingdom Metazoa; phylum Chordata; class Mammalia; order Perissodactyla; family Tapiridae; genus Tapirus; species Tapirus indicus. The sequence goes on along the minus strand of CM062919.1, from coordinate 146,877,236 downwards.
CGAACCCATGAACCCCGGGCTGCCAAAGCGTGACCTAAACCACGGCACCACCGGGCCGGCCCCCTCAACTATTTTAAAATGATTAGTGTACAAAATACTTCCATGTTACAAGGAGTAGATTTGAAACGTTGTTGAAAGACAAAAATTCATTAATGTCTGACCCAAAGTCTACCTACAGATGTTACTTTCTATTCAAACCTGTCCCCATTACAGAACTCCTTGATTTCTCTGATCAAATCAAAGAAGGCAACTGAATGAGTTAAATGTTGGGGATAACTTCTTTTTTATTATTTAAAAAATTTTTAACCTGTACCCCCTTTTTAATGGATAGTCCCACATGGCAGCCTATAGGAGGTTGTAGCAAGTTGTCAGTGTGTGTGGTAGAAGTTGGGGATGGAGATGAATCGTGGCAGCTGAGGCCTGGAGAAGTGGAAATATATTTAAAATCCTAAATCTTGACTCTAGGAAACAAACCATTTCTTATACTTCGTTTTACCCCCCACAGTATATTTTTCTTAATTAATTATTCTTGTAAATAGAGATCAGTCACATAGAGAAAAGCTTGTAGCACCATGTTGAACATTGTAAATTCTTATTAAATGATAGGATGAAATGTCTATATATATAAATTTACGATAACAGCCAAGAATTAGAATACAGCAATAGGTCTATCGACCCAAATGAGCGTAATCTAATTGCCCTCCAGCGGTGCAGAACGTACTTTGGGGTTAGTAGTGTTGCTCACATGTGAGTCGCCGAAGCAGAATGCCACATAAGAACCACAAAGAAATATGTGTCACTGTGGGCAGTCCACCTGAGTGATGGAGAAAGAGGTGTGAGCTTTGTCTCTGATTTCCGGGAGCTTTCGGTGTGCGGTAAAAAGAAAGCATTTACTTTATTATTACATTATTTTCCAAGTCAGGACATATCAGACACAGTTATTAAGGCTGTAATAGTCCAGCACAACGTCTCATTTAGTAACTCAAAACAAAAAGAAAAAAATGCCAAACATTGATACTTCAGATATATTTAGGAATTTAGTAGCTCTTTATTATAATAGAACTCCTAAATATTGCCTGAGTATTGAAAATATTTCACCATATCCTTATTCGTGGCTTTTAACATTTTTAGCCAATATCTGTGATAACTGGGATGTTATCATCTCCATTTCTGTAGACGTGTGCCATCAAATCCATTAAATGTCAAACTGTGAGGCTGCTGGTGACCTAGCATCTGAAATTAATATATTTATAATTTTAATTCTTTTGTCTAATAAATTAGTATATTTATAATTTTGGCTCTTTTGTGTCTTGAACCTACAGACTTTTACATTTGTGTCAATCCTCTTTGATTTTTGTGTCTGTCTTCTATAAACTATTAGTAAGAAAAAATAAGGGTGCACCAACTGTATGCTTGCCTGTTGATGTTTGTGGGCAGGGTATTTAATCTTTTCTTTTCTTCTAAATATTCTGCTCTTCCTGCTCCCTTTTTTCCATCTTGCCTGGCATCTTGGGGCGGCAAGGAATCAGAGTCAGATCAAGAACAGGAGGAAGAGGTAATTGTGTGACATTGTCACTTAATGGCTGTCATGGCTGTAACCACTAATAGAAGCACATGGTTTACCTGTGTTCTCAGAAGGGTTATATCGTTGTTCTTAGCAACTAGAGGGTCACAATTTTACTTAACCTCTCTGAGCCTCTGTTTTCTCATCTTGTGGACTGCAGAGAGCAGTCAAGTTTCCCTGTAAATTGTTATCCTGTCTCTATGCAATAATATATATTTCTCTACCAACTACTGAAGACCAAACCATTGTCTCAGTGGTTCTCAAAGGTTGGTCTGGAGATGCCTGGGGGTCAAAACTCTTTTTTTAATAGTACTGAAACATTATTTGCCTTTTAACTCCCATATCCTCACAAGCTACAGAGAAGTTTTCCAGAGGCTACATTACGTATGACATCATCACTCTGACACTGGAATGTGTGCTCCTGTATACTTGGGTTCCAGCATTTTCTCAGCTTTAATTTGTAATACAGATATTTATTTATATAAATCAAACATAAACAAAAGTTCTGCAGGCTCCTCAGTAATTTTTAGGAGTGTAAAGGGGTCTTAAGACCAAAAAGTTTGAGAACTGCTGAGACCAAAAACTTGAAGGAGCATATAGTTCATCCACTAGACTGTAATGACATTATAATGCAGAACTCTACTAATAATGAGCACTTCTTGTATGGTAGACTCTTTACTAAGTGCTCCACATACCTCATCAACACCGATTGCTCACAATCACCCTGTGAGGTGTGTGCTGTCATATCATAGATGCTATCTCATAGATGGAGAAAACAAGTCTTCGAGAGGTTACCTTCAATAAGTAGCCATTTGAATTATACCTGCTTCAGAGTTAAAGCAAGTATGTGTTTGTTTCCCTTATAAAGACCTGAAAATGCCCGAACATTATCAGAGAAATGAAAGAAATCACTGGAAAATTCCTTATTCCTACCTATTAATATATTGGTTTTTATTTTATCCTGGCAGTGGAGCAGGACAAGAGGGGTGATTCTAGACTGGTCATCCTGCTGTATGTCACCATATACACAATACACTTAGGACAAGACTGAAGTCATTCTTTCCCTCAACTGTACAGTCACTCTTTGTCTCACATATTCAATTTCCTCCCTGTACTTGGTGACTCGATCACCAAAGCTGTTCAAAGTGATACCTACACACCTTGAAAGAGCAATATGATTATGAAACCAACTTCGCTAAGTTCAAATGAGCTTTTGTCCATTAGGTTATGATTTTTCTATTGAATATTTTCAGGAACTCTTCAGGGCAATATATCCAGTTTGTATTCTTTTCAGGATTTGGCATTCGGGCTTGTAATTAATGATAAGGAAGCTACTTCTGTAGAACATATCACCCTGGCATGCTGTTTGTTCTTTCCTTCTGTTTCTCAACTAAATTGACACTTACTGTTTAATTCCTACTTCCCTCTTTTCCTGGCCTTTTACCTAGTAAATATATATTTCTAGCATCAAACACATCCTGGATCTTATCTTCCCAGGAATAATATGTTAGAAAGGACTTTCTACTCATAATGTCTAGAAAGGAGATTTGTTTTTTCAAAGTTAGGTTAAGAACTAGGGAGACCTCAGGAAGAACTGTAGCAAACTATTCTGACCTTCCTCTAGCTGATGGGGTCTCCCCATATGTGTAATTATGAATGGGAGCTTATTGTGCACATCGGGGGCTGGGAGACAAGACGCTATTTGTAACCATTCAATTTATGTATGTTTTCTTTCAGATTGATATGACATCAGAAAAAAGTAAGATTTTAAATAAAATTGAGTTTGTTTGAAAGCTGGCTATAATAAAGAGAAGCATGAATTAAGATGCAAGCTAGTTGCCATTACTAACCACTATAATAATTATATTTTTATATTATCCTTATTAATCATTAATATATATTTAGAAAAGCAGCTTGGCCAGTTAAATGACAAATATATCTAATGTGTGAGCTAATTCACAGTAAAATGCAATGATTATTCATCTAAGCATTCACTTTCTTTTGATATCCCTGTTAACCCTGCTATCGCTGTTATGCTTGTTTAGAAATCACCCTACAGTTTTTGTCCATTTGTTAGCATAACATTGTCATCTCATTTTTTTCAAGCACTGACATGACAGTATCACTTTTTATGTCAAGCGACATTGACTTCAGTAGAGAGCTCGTGCTTTTGTAGACCGCACCTGCGAAGTGATACTGTGTTAATAGCTCTGGGCTAAAGCTAACTCTCCCCCACCCCACCTCACCCCGCGCCTCTTACTGTGGTGAAGTGTAACTGACTTCTTTAGGGCTGAGGTCTAACCGACTTTGGTGAAAACTTGCTGAAAAAAATAAGAACCAAGAATGCAAAAATTAAAGTCTCCTGGATGAAATGGCTAATCACAACAGTGTGTCATCGTAGGGCTAATTTTAAATAATGATGCAAATCCCAAACATAATCTAGTCCAGAGAGAACTGGTTTACAGGATTTTAGGAGAGCTATTTTAGAACTCATTTCAGGTCTGTAACATGCAATTAACATTTCAGTTTGTTGGCCTGTTTCTGGTGGCTCTGGCTTCTTGTGTGGAAGAAGTTGAATTTTTCAAGTGTCTTTCTTGCTTTTATGCCCCAAATGCTTTAGAAAAAAAAAATCCAATTTCTAATATTTATGCATTTTAAGATTTATTTTGATTCATTGTATTTGAGGTACTATTACCTAAAGCAGATAAAACTTAGAACCATGTGTAATATGGTTATCTGGCCCTACAGTGACCTGAGGGCTTTTTTTCTCTTTTTTTTTTTTTGAAGTCCTAGCACAATTTAACTTACTACTGAATTATTGGAATGCATTTAATGGACAGTCTTCTTACCCTCATGTTAAATCAGTATTCAGGACTAGAATACTTGAAATTTTGGATGTTTTCATTGGTTTTTGAACAAAGCATTGCCATGAATTATTTTAATATATCTTGATAGATGCATATTCACAGAGATGTCTCCTCAGCAAATACTGATTCTCTCAAGAGAAGGCACTTTTGTGTATAAAAAAGTGAAGTTATCATTGCCTTCATTAATTCCTTTTTTTTTAAAGAGTTTTTATTTTATCATCCCACTTTCTCCTTCAGGACTCCTGTGTTTATTTACATGGCCCTTTCTTTTGTTCCTTCAATACAAGCTAGTAGGAATTAAAATTTAATACATCCACCTGGCTCAATCATTTAAAAAAAGAAAAAAGTTACTATGTTGCTATAATGCCACGGCTTCTGAATGACTCCTAAGTGTTGTGAATATTTTAAAAACTTCAAATATAGGCTCATGTTTGCTTTTCTTTTAGTTTACAGAAAATCGTTAAATAATCTTCATCTAGATATAAAATAATCTCTAAATAAGGGCTCTGCTGAAGGGACTCTTTCCTAAAGTCTTTTCATGAGTAAATCCTAAAAGAATTCCACTGCGTTTTCCTTTTTGCTTTTAGTGGGTGCAGGCCCCCACTACCTATGCTTCAAATATAGTGCATTCAGCATCTGATGTAGGGAAATATTGCAGGGAAATAACTACGCTTCACCACAGTAATGCTTTACATACTCATTCTAATTTCTTCCCACCCTCCTGCCAGTGCGTTTCAGCAAGGCCGCCTCTCCTACCAGTTTTACTCCACCTTTGCTTTGCATGGAAATAACTTGGCTTACATAAACTGTGCGTGTGTCCGTGTGACTGTCTCTGGTTTGGGTTGCCATGCATCACATTTTAACTTTGGACTCACATATAAGTTTCATCACAGTTGTTGTTTTTGTTGTTTTTCTTTCCTTTCCTTTATTTCCCTCCTTGGTCTGTCCATTGTGTGTCTAAACAAGGAGGTTGCTCCAAGGAAAGGGCATGCCTCTTAGCACAAGAGCATTTGTTTCATCGTTAGGTGTGAATTTCCCTTAGATGAAATGCCAGTTTGCAGCTGATTCAGATGTATTTTATGTCGTCATTGTATACATTGGCAGAACTGAAAGTACTGAATTCCACATTTTTTTTATGATTTAAAACATGTACATACATCATTAGAAGGTATTCTGAATTTGCTACTACTGGCTTTCTCCTAGCGGAAATCAACTTTCTGCAATTTCTAATGCTTTTTACCTTTTTTTTCCCCATGTTTATTTTTTTTCAACATTGATCTGTAACATCTGAACAATCTTGAGATATCTCTGTGTAATTTCACTGCGTTTGTTCTGTTTTGGTTTGTGATGGGTTTGTGTGTGTGTGTGTCTTGGTTATTTTTTATAGCTTTGTTGTATGTGTGGATGTGCTACAAGTGAGAAAATTAAGCAAGTTATTTCCTGCTCATTTTTTCTTTTCAGTTTTTCTTTCCGTTAGCCTTGCTTTGCTTTTGTATCCTGAGACCTTGTGGATCCACCATTCCCAGCCCATTTTGTTGTCCCTCCCACCACGACAGGAAAAGACACTGTGTCGTTTCAGTCCTGATTACATTTGCCAATATCTTTTTTGATTTCCATTTTACTTTCAATGTTTTTCATTCACATCAAAGATGATGAGACAGAATCTACAGAAACATCTGTCCTGAAAAGTCACCTGGTTAATGAAGTTCCTGTCCTAGCCAGTCCGGACTTGCTCTCTGAAGTTTCTGAGATGAAACAAGATTTGATCAAAATGACCGCCATCTTGACTACAGATGTATCCGATAGGGCAGGTTCTATCAAGGTGAAGGAGCTGGTGAAGGCTGCCGAGGAAGAGCCAGGAGAGCCTTTTGAAATCGTTGAGAGAGTTAAAGAGGACTTAGAGAAAGTGAATGAAATCCTGAGGAGTGGGACCTGCACAAGAGATGAAGGCAGTGTGCCGAGGGCTGAGTCGGAGAGAGAATTAGTGGAAGAGGAATGGGTTATTGTCAGTGACGAGGAAATAGAGGAGGCCAGGCAGAAAGCACCTTTAGAAATCACTGAATATCCGTGTGTAGAAGTTAGAATAGATAAAGAGACCAAAGAGAAAGTAGAGAAGGACTCAACTGGGCTCGTGAACTACCTGACTGAGGATCTCAATTCCTATGTGTCTCCTCATGAAGAGCAACCACAGCCAGTTCAGGAGATCGCGGGGGAGACACCCGAGGCTCTGGCTGTCGCCAAGAGCTCTGAACATGAAGGGAAGGACACAACCCCAGATGAGGTGCAGAGTCCCCAGAAACAGCACAAACCAAGCCTGGGAATAAAGAAGCCAGTGAGAAGGAAATTAAAAGAAAAACAGAAACAAAAAGAGGAAAGTTTACAAGCTGGTGCAGAGAAAACAGAACTTAAGAAAGGTAGTTCCGAAGAGTCGTTAGATGAAGACTCAGGTCTGGCCCCCGAGCCGCTTCCCGCTGTAAAGGCCACGTCACCTTTGATAGAAGAAACTCCCATTGGCTCCATAAAGGACAAAGTAAAGGCCCTTCAGAAACGAGTGGAAGATGAACAGAAGGGTCGAAGCAAGTTGCCTGTCAGAGTCAAAGGCAAAGAGGATGTGCCGAAGAAGGTGACCCACAGGACACATCCACCCACATCACCCTCTCCGAAGTCAGAGAGGCACGCACCAGCGCCACCCGCCTCGAGAACCGAAAGACACGCTTCTCTCTCCTCTGCAAAAACAGAAAGGCATCCTCCGGTATCACCATCGAGTAAAACCGAGAAACACTCACCCGTGTCGCCCTCTGCAAAAATGGAAAGGCACTCCCCTGTGTCATCGTCAAGTAAAACTGAGAAACACTCACCCGTGTCTCCCTCGACAAAAACGGAAAGGCACTCCCCTGTGTCATCTTCTGCAAAAACAGAAAGACACCCACCTGTTTCGCCTTCAGGTAAAACAGACAAACGCCCACCCGTCTCGCCCTCTGGGAGGTCGGAGAAACACGTGCCAGTGTCACCCGGGAGGACGGAAAAACGTTCGCCGCTGTCACCAGCCGGAAGAGTGGACAAGCACCCGCCTGTGTCAACCTCGGGGAAGACCGAGAGGCACTTGCCTGTGTCACCTGCTGGGAAAACAGAAAAGCAACCACCTGTCTCCCCCACCTCAAAAACAGAAAGAATCGAGGAGACCATGTCTGTTCGGGAGTTGATGAGAGCTTTCCAGTCAGGGCAGGACCCGTCTAAACATAAGGCTGGGCTCTTTGAGCACAAGTCAGCAAAGCAAAAGCAGCCGCAAGAAAAAGGCAAGGTTCGGGTAGACAAAGAAAAGGGACAGATACTATCCCAGAGAGACACACAGAAAACAGAGAGTCAGACAATCAAACGAGGCCAGAAAGTCCTGGTAACAGGAGCTCCAGAATCCAAAAGAGGGGTCCGTGCTTCCTCCATAGGGTTTAAGAAAGAAGATGCAGTTGGAGAAAAGGAGAAAGCTCTCAGCCACAAACCACCGGAACCTGTTCAGTCAGCGCCAGAAGAAGAAAGCCATAAAGAGAGGGAAGTCCCCAGAGGAAAGCTGGCTGAGGAACAGGGAGACCTGGATCTCCAGATCAGCCCAGACAGGAAAACTTCCACTGACTTTTCTGATGTCATTAAGCAAGAATTGGAAGACAATGACAAATACCAAGAATTCCGCCTGAGTGAAGAGACGGAAAAGGCACAGCTTCACTTAGACCAAGTCCTCACTAGTCCTTTCAACACGACATTTCCCCTAGACTACATGAAAGATGAATTTCTTCCAGCTCTGTCTCTGCAGAGCGGTGCTTTAGATGGCAGTTCTGAGAGCCTAAAGCACGAAGGGGCGGCAGGCTCTCCATGCGGCAGCCTGATGGAGGGGACCCCTCAGATTAGTTCAGAAGAAAGCTATAAGCATGAGGGCCTCGCAGAGACTCCTGAGACAAGCCCAGAAAGCCTTTCTTTCTCGCCAAAGAAAAGTCAAGAGCAAAGTGGGGAAGTAAACGAAACCACCAAATTAGAAACACCAACGGAAGTTCATTTAGAAAAGGAACCTCTCTCAGCCACAGACATTCCTGATGGTTCTGAAGGGCAGGGTGCTGCCATCACTGCGGGCCCAGAGCCCTCAGCTGAGTCTTTGCTGGAGGAGGCTACCCCAGACCCTTCCAAAGACACATCCCCCAAACAAGAAGGCGATGACCTCGGCAGCGGTAGTGTGTCACTAGCACAAGACACACCCAAAGGACTGGCTGAGGAAGCAAGCTGCGAGGAGGGTCAGCTCACGCCTGTCAGTTCAGCCCACGAGACACAAACTGAAACTGAAGCTCAGGGGTCCGCGACCACCGAGCCCCCGGCTGAGACAAAGGCCTCCCCGCTGCCTGATGTTTCTGTTGAGACAGGGGCAGGGACCGAATCAAAGCCCCAGGGACTCATTAGAAGTCCCCAGGGGTTGGAACTCGCACTCCCTACCCGCGATAGTGAGGTCCTCAGCCCCGGGGCCGACGTCAGCCACAAGGACTCCCTGGAAGCCAGCCCCGTGCTGGAGGACAACTCCTCACACAAAACTCCGGATTCTCTGGAACCGAGTCCTCTGAAAGAATCCCCTTGCCGTGACTCTCTCGAAAGCAGCCCTGTGGAACCAAAGATAAAGGCTGGAGTTCTCCCAAGTCACTTTCCTCTTCCTGCAGCCGTAGCCAAAACAGAACTCTTGACAGAAGTGGCCTCCGTGCGGTCCCGGCTGCTCCGAGATCCGGACGGCAGTGGTGAGGATGACAGTCTCGAGCAGGCGTCACTCATGGAGAGCTCAGGGAAGAGCCCCCTTTCCCCTGACACCCCCAGCTCTGAAGAAATTAGCTATGAGGTCACACCCAAAGCCACAGATGCAAGCACACCAAAGCCAGCTGTGATTCATGAATGTGCAGAGGAGGATGACGTGGAAAATGGGGAGAAAAAGAGGTTCACGCCTGAAGAGGAAATGTTTAAAATGGTAACCAAAATCAAAACATTTGATGAACTTGAACAAGAAGCAAAGCAGAAAAGGGACTACAAAAAAGAATCCAAGCAAGAAGACTTGTCTTCCTCCTCTGACCTAGATGCTGATAGCTCAGCCGACGTGAAGGAGCCAAAGCACATGGAGAGTGTAGAGGATGAAAGCGGTGTCCCTGTGGTTGTGACATCCGAGAGCAGAAAGGCGTCTTCCTCCTCTGAAAGTGAACCTGAGTTGACACAGCTTAAAAGAGGTGCTGACTCAGGCCTCTTACCAGAGCCAGTTATTCGAGTGCAGCCTCCTTCCCCACTTCCATCCAGCATCGACTCCAATTCCAGTCCCGAAGAAGTACAGTTTCAACCGATCGTTTCCAAACAGTACACTTTCAAGATGAATGAAGATGCTCAGGAAGAATCAGGTAAATCAGAAGAAGAAAAAGATTTTGAATCCCATTTACCTGAAGACAGTCATACTGTTTCTACTGAGGGCCCAGATATGTCTTCTGATGATGTAAATGGAGATGATGATCAACCCAAAATCTCTGATGGCCATGATCATGAGGCTGGGAGTCCTAGCAGCCCAGCCACTCCTGTCTCTTCAGGTCTCCACAGTTCCACTGGTGATGATACCAATGAGCAGCTAGTTATCCATAAGGAATCATTACCTCTCCAAGACACTGATGAAAAAGACACAGAAGGGGAAGAGGTTGATGTTTCCGGAGTGGAGTCTCCACAAGTAGAATCCCCCAGTGAAAGCTCTTTTTCTTTGTCCTCTTTGCCTCCTTGTCCAGCATCTGAAAGAAAAGAATTAGATGAAGATGTAGTTTCTCCATCTTCTACTACAAAAATGGAGGCCACAAAAGCTGACCAAGCTTTTGAGAGCTTACCAAAGGACTGTTCCACTGAAGACTCATTGATTACCACTCAAACAGATAGATTGTCCGTGGATGTACCAGTGTCTGACACAACTGAGACTGATGAAATCTCTGATCCTCAAATTATAAGCCCTTATGAAAATGTCCCTTCCCAATCTTTTTTCTCTAGTGAAGAAAGCAAAACCCAAACAGATGCAAGACACACAAGTTCTGACTCTTCTGAAGTGCATTCTGTTACAGTCACATCCTCTGTTGAAGATGTAGTAGTGCCAGGCTCCTCTAGCAGAACTGTTTCAAGCAAAGAATCCAATTTTGAGGATGAGAACATGGAAACAGAATCCAAACAAGAAAGTACCTTGCAGGAAATGCAATTAGATGGAGCCCCCTCATCTTTAGAGCCTACTGTACCAAATACATCAGCAGCCGTTGGTGAAAAAGTAAGCAAAGTCATCATCACAAAAACTGATGTGGATTCTGATTCCTGGAGTGAAATCCGTGAAGATGATGAGGCCTTTGAGGCTCGAGTGAAAGAGGAAGAACAAAAGATATTTGGGTTGATGGTAGACAGACAGTCACAGGGTACCACCCCTGACACCACTCCTGCTAGGACCCCAACTGAAGAGGGGACCCCAACCAGTGAGCAAAATCCATTTCTCTTTCAGGAGGGAAAATTGTTTGAGATGACCCGAAGTGGTGCTATTGATATGACCAAAAGGTCCTATGCAGATGAAAGCTTTCACTTTTTCCAAATTGGGCAAGAATCCAGGGAGGAGACTCTCTCTGAGGACATGAAAGAAGCGAGTACTGGGGCTGAGCCCCCACAGCTGGAGACATCAGCCGAGTCACTAGCACTTTCAGAATCAAAAGAACCAGCGGATGATGAAGCAGACTTGCTTCCAGATGACCTGAATGAGGAAGTAGAGCAAATACCTTCTTCAGATGCTCAACTTAACTCCCAACTGGGGATTTCAGCCTCCACTGAAACATCAACAAAAGAGGCTACTTCTGCAGAGGCCGAGGACCTCCCCACCACACAAATGAGTGGTACCCCTCCTGAATCCAGTGTGAAGCAAATATCTTGCCTTGACTCCCCTGAGCCAGTTGTACAAGTTCAGTTAGATTTTTCCACAGTCACTAGGTCTGTATATTCAGATCGGGATGATGATTCTCCTGATTCTTCCCCAGAGGAACAGAAATCGGTAATTGAAATTCCTACTGCACCCATGGAGAGTGTGCCTTCTACTGAAAGCAAATCCAAAATTCCTGTAAGGACTATACCCACTTCAACCCCAGCACCTCCATCTGCGGAGGATGAGAATTCCCTTTCTGAAGACTTTCCACCCAGCCTGGATGAGGAAAGTAAAGAGGATGAAACAAAACCAAAGTCTAAAATCCCCGTGAAAGCACCCGTCCAAAGAGTAGAGCAGCAGCTTTCACTTCTGGAGTCATCTCTCCAGAAAACAGTGGCTCCTCAGGGTCAGGACGTGATGAGCAGAGCACCAGATAATAGAAGCAAATCTGAATCTGATGCCAGTCCTTTGGACTCAAAGGCCAAATGTGTGGTAAAAGCTAGAAGTTACACTGAGACAGAAACAGAGAGCAGAGAGAGGGCAGACGAGCTTGAGTTAGAATCAGAAGAAGGGACCACAAGACCAAAGATCTTTGCATCCCGATTGCCAGTTAAGAGCAAAAGCACCACGTCTTCCTGCAAGGGGGCTGTGAGCCCCACAAAAGAAAGTAAGGAGCATTTCCTTGACCTTTACAGGAACTCCATCGAGTTCTTTGAGGAAATTAGCGATGAGGCTTCCAAGTTAGTGGATAGACTTACACAGTCAGAAAGGGAGCAGGAATTAGTTTCAGATGATGAAAGTAGTAGTGCCCTGGAGGTTTCAGTCATTGAAAATCTGCCACCTGTTGAGACCGAGCACTCAATTCCTGAGGACATCTTTGACACAAGGCCCATTTGGGATGAGTCCATTGAGACTCTGATTGAACGCATCCCTGATGAAAATGGCCATGACCATGCTGAAGGTATTTGCCAGCCACTGGGATTCCCTTGTGCTACGCATGTCATAAATTTGATATAGTTTTTTTGTGTCTGTTTTATTTGGTGATTTGTGTCTCATTTTCTTTAAGCTTTCTATAGTGATTACTGTGTTTGTGTAAGCCCTTTGTGTTTTGTGCTTTCTCTGTGTACTCTTGTCTATGAAAACAATCTCAAGATTGAGTAATGAGAATGCTTATGGAAAACATCAACGCGATAAACGGGCAGTGGTGAACTTGCCTTTCTCTAGCCGCTGCACGTCAGGCCATGCAAGCTTTGAGTTTTGTTGTTCTGAAGTCCCAGGCTTAGCCTCTCAAATTAAGCACTTTTGCTTTTGCACGTGAATATATTGGATTTTGTTTCACATTATGAAGAATTCATTGCTTTTTCTTCTTACCCTTGAGTATTTTAAAATAATTTGTGCTTAACAATTTGGTAATTGTTAGGAAGCCATTTGCCCAAGAAGATTTCACATATTTCAATTGTTGTGGATCTGTTTTTGATTCAGAAAGATTGCATTTCAGATACCATTGGTAAATACTTTAAGCAAATAAATATAAGGTAAAAATATACTTTTCATTTTAGTGGTAGGTGAATGGAGAATGTACTCGGATCAGATGCAGCAGACAACAAAAACTCAAACTTTGCATGATTTAAGTTGACTGTGAGGGGATGATGACTCATTGAATTATAATAAAAGGAAACCATAGATGGCTTTGAGAAGTAGCCACTGGTCTTCCAATATCTCTACAATAAAGACTGTTAATCTTGAATTTGGGTTATAAAAAATATCATGATACCCTGATCTAAAATGCTGCCTATCAATTAATGGGGCTTAGAAATGATTGGGAAAATTATAGTTTGTGGGAATAATATATGAGTTTACTTAGCAGTAAGCAGATAGAAACTTTGCCCGAAAGACATATATAGATACTAATACAACATACAAATACATACACTTTTATCCTTCCTTCTTCCAAGGTCACCAGGACCAAGGGAAATGTTTCCAGTCACACTGAAAACAGCCAGTATGGTCTGATCAACCCACAATCTGGTCTCTTGTGAATCTCAGATGTGATTTCTTCCAGACATGACCTGGAAGTGATCTCTACTGCCACAGGCAATAATTGGAGGTCCTAATCAATTACTCCACTTCTGCATCTCATTTGTGATTTTTTTGGTGTTTGATGCACAAGATGATTATTTTCTGGTGGGCAGTATTCTCTCAGCTAATTTAAAAGGAAAGTCCTAAGATTCCTAGAGATCAGCAACTTATATAATTATGTCCAGTGACGAGTCTTGATTGAAGAGATATGGAAGCAGATGGTTTCCATGATTCATAATTAAATTTATTCCCCATTTCATTCCAGAAGTCAGGCAAACACACAATTTAATGTGATTTAAAATGTAATAGCTCATTTGTGCTATTATCCCATATTTGGACAAGTGACTTTCTTTCTTTGGATGGTCAGTACTGTGGTTCCTCTCCTGTCATAGACAACCGTTGGCCATTCTCTTTTTGACCTTCTCTAGATCAACAGGATGAGCAGGAACGGACCGAGGAAAGGCTGGCTTATATTGCTGATCACCTTGGCTTCAGCTGGACAGGTAAAATGAGAGTGATCTTTCTTTTCAACAAAACTTACTTGGTTTAAATGACATAATTGCATCAGCCAAGTGTCATTAACAATGAAAAAGGTGTTTTTTTCTTTCCTTGAGGAAGACCACATGGAATAGTGAAAAGACTAATAAACTACGAGCTAGAAAATCCAGGCTCTGCGTTAACTCACTGTATGAACCAGGGTGGGCCTTCTATTGTCTATGAAATTTAGAATAATAGAACTTTAGATTGGGAGATTTTGACAATATACCAACCCTCACCACCCTCCTTTGGGACCTGTGGATATCCAAATTTTGGGGAGATTACTGTTTCGAAACCATAATTTGATGTAATTGTCATAAAATTCAATTTGAGATTTAACCAGCGCTCCTTATTTTAGATACCATGTGTCAGATATCTTCATCATGCACAGTATTAAAACTTGCTTCGGATGGATGTTGAAATACATGTGAATGAGATGTTTCGCTCATTTTCTGAGAAATGGGAATATTTAAGTATAGAAATTATAATGTATCTTAAGTAATTTATTAAGGGAAAGTGAATTCTAAAATCAATATAGCTTATTTGCAGATTATAATTTGTAGGTTTTAAAAACTATAGCCTTTCATCTTACCTGTGACTTAACGTATTAAAGCAAAATTGTGAGTCTGGCTTTCTTTTTTTTTTGACTTGGTCTGACTTCCTTTTATATCACTTGCGACTACTTTATTGAAACAAATAGTATAAAGTTAATATTCTTCTCCTTTCAGTTTCTTAAAGATGTGGTGATGAATAGGAGTTTATAATACCCTTAAAAAGTTCATTGATAATGTAGAAAAATGACTGGAAGCAGGACGAATACCCATTTTCTCACTTTTAAACATTTTCAAGTAATTTTTAAATACTGATCAGATTTATTTAATTGAGGGATCTAGGGGAAGGAAAGGCATCAAAATATCCCTAGTTGACTTAATAAATTGATAACATTCAGGATTATTTGTTTTGTTTCTTAAGTATGTTGTATGTATACATATGCATTAAATGTAATATCTTCTACTTGTTGAAAATTCAAACCCTACAACCATACAGAATGGTATAGAATGAGAAGTAAATAAGTCCCTCAGACCTACATCTGGTCTTCTAGCCCCATGCCTCAAAGGCAACTGCTAACACTTTCTCACATATTCAGAAAAAAATATGCAGAGCCTACATCTGTGCCTATTATGTAAAAATAAACAAAATTTTACTTAATATTCCTCATAAATACTCCATCAGCATAGACATACCTGTCTCATTCTTTTAAATGGCTGTTATTCTACCGTGTGGAGGTATTATAATTTTATCAATGGCCTTTATTGATGGATATTTAGGTTGTTTCCTGTTCATGGCAATAAATATCCTTGTGCATTTGTATATTTTTTGTGAGTATATCTATAGGGCGTATTCCTAGAAGTAGAATTGCTGGGTAAAGGATATGCACGTTTTTAATTTTAAAACATATTGGCAAATTGCCCTCCAAACAGGACACCTCATTTACACACACACACGTGCACACACACACACTCACATACGCACATGCACACCACAATGTATAAGTATCAATATAAAATGTCAATGGTAGACTTTAAAGAAAAATGTTGTGGCTTTTTCCTTAGGCCGATTAATGCTTCCTAGACCTTTTATTCATGTGACATCAGATCAAAGAATGGAATTTCTCCAACCACCAGAGTATATCCACAACCAATATTTATCCAAGTACCTGGAAACAGGTACTAAACGCCACCTAATGATGATTAAAAGTGAGAAATGGTCTGTTTCTCCTGTTTTCAGTCATTTATTTTCCATTCTTATTAAGAGTATAAGCCAGAATGAATGGTCTTTCCTGCATTTTGGAATTAAATGGGCCTAAATTATACATATTTTATCATCATTGCCTCAAATGTACTATTTCCACTATAACAGTGATCAATTCCATACCCAGTTTTAAGGAAAAAATCTGCAATTAGGGTTAGAAGAACAAAGGCATACAAGAGTTACTTTTAGTACATAGGGGAAAAAAAAGGAGCCCTATAAGTCACAGCAATACAAAGAACACATCATGTACAAAATCACATGGAGACTCAAACAGTGAAGTTAGTGTGTTTACAGAGCAGTATTTTCTCTCCTAGAATTAGCAAGAGAACTGGATTTCACTGAGGAGCAAATTCATCAAATTCGAATTGAGAACCCTAACTCCCTCCAAGACCAGAGTCATGCGCTACTGAAGTACTGGCTGGAGAGGGATGGGAAACATGCTACAGGTTGGTGGGGACTGAGTGTAAAAGGCATTAGGCTAAAGGTGGAAGTAAGTCTTGTTCCATAAACGCTTTCTTCCAAATTCAGTAAAATCATGCAATAACAAATGCCATCAATCTGAAGTACTACTACAGGCAAATGAGAACAAGCTGTGACATTTCTCTAGTACACACACGTGTTGCATAAACGCTTACGCTATATTCCCAGGAACAGCATTGACTACTGGAAAGTGGTACCCCCACTGGCTGCTGACAGGAATGTTATTAACATCCCAAAATTTTCTAAATATTGTCAATGGACACAATTGCTTTATGTGTCAATGTGTTATTGGTAGTGCATTACCTTCAGTTCTTACTTCCCTTATTCCCAAATAAATGGGGAAAAAAATGTCAATTAGGTTATTCCATATCATGGTTTATATATGATATTCTGACTACATCAAATAAATGGGAAGTAATATAGACCATAACTTCTCATCCCTCAGTTGGTCTGAATTGGCCACTTCCTTTAGTGTCTCTCTAAAGCTGTTCCTAGGGACCTCCCTTATTCACATCCAGTCTGCATTTATCTTCCCTTCTCTGACCATTCTTCAGGTAGGATTGCCAGATTTAACAAATAAAAATAGAGGGCACTCAGTTAAAATGAAATTTCAGATGGTCAATGAATACTTTTTTAGTATATTTGGGATATACTTATACTAAAAAGTATTTTTTTTTAATCTGAAATTCAAATTTGACAGGGTATCCTATATATTATCTGGCAACTCTGCCATTAGGGCTGTGCCCACGCCATTCCACCCTTTTTGTGCATACTTCTTGTTTATCTGTTTGCTTATTTTTACAAAGACCCTTAATTGGGCTTTGGTTGTTTCCAGTACAAACATCAAAATTTTAGTAAGCCAACTAAATGAAAGAGATTTTTAAAAGAGTACCCCTCAGATGTAACAAATGCTTTTTCTCCCATATCCCAGATACCAGTCTCATTGAATGTCTCACCAAGATCAACCGAATGGATATTGTTCATCTCATGGAAACCAGCACTGAACCTCTCCAGGAGCACATGAGTCACAGCTATGCAGAAATGGAGCAGACCATCACACTGGATCATAGTGAAGGTGGAGCCGTGTGTCTGGGTGTGGGGGTGTGTGTGTGTGTGTGTGTGTGTGTGTGGTTATTGCATGCTACTGTCTACATACATACTGTTACTACATACATTCATAAGACCTACTATCTTCCGTTTTTTAGAGGATGGACTCTGGCCTTGGGTGATCACACACTTTTCTCCTTGCTACCCTGAGACTTCCCTGCCCATTTTATAGGTGCCCCCATACTGCTCATTCTTTGTTATTTCACCATTGTCTTAGTCAGCTTGAGCTGCTATAACAAAATATCATAAACTGGGTGGCTTAAACAACAGAAATTTGCTTCTCACCATTTTAGAGACTGGAAGCTCAGATCAGGGTGACACCACAGTCAGATTCTGGTGAGGGCCTCTTCTGGGTTGTAGGTGGCCGTCGTCTTGCTCTGTCCTCACATGGAGGAAAGAGCTAGCTAGCTTTCTGGCCTCTTCTTGTAAGGGCATCAATCCCATTCATGAGAGGTTGGCCTAATTACCCTCATGCCCTAGTTACCTCCCAAAGGCACCACCTCCAAATACTATCACATTGGGATTAGGGTTTCAATATATGCATTTTAAGGGGACACAAACATTCAGTTCACAATCATCAACATGGATGATCCACCTAATGCCCTTTCCTTGGTTCCTGATGGCACTTCTGATGCTTGTGTCTTTTACTCTACCTTAACCACCCATTTCTATGCACACAACCAAGACTATGTCATTATCAATGACCGAACTACGTACAGGTCCTAACGTGAAGCATTACACTTACTTCCTCTTTGGCTTCACCAACAACTCTTCAAACCCACTGGGACCTCCAGCCATTGGTCCTACCACCTTTTCAGTGTTAAAATTTCTTTTATCCATTTATTTGCATGCTTACTCACTCTCTTTCTCCTTCTCTCTCTCTCATCGCTATTTTCACCTTCTCTTCTTTCAAGCCTCCAACATTTCTCCTCTCCTTTTTATTCCAAGCTGATGACCAAGCTTCCTATTTCTTAGATAAAATAGGAATAATAATAAGCAAATGTCCATATTTTTCCACCACAAAATCTACCAACCTAAGTGCCTCTCAATGCTTACACTCTACCTTCCCTCCTGTATGAAATTTCCTTGCTTTGATAAAACCATTATCTCTTCCTTTGTACTAGATCTCATCCCCTTTTATTCAGTTAATTATCCACCCCTGCAATTATCTGCTCTGGCTTCCTACAACTGGACCATGCTTAACAGCATTAAAACCTGCTTTAGCGGCCGGCCCGGTGGTGTAGTGGTTAAGTTTCCGTGCTCTGCTTTGGCGGGGTTCACCAGTTCGGATCCTGGGCACAGACCAATGCACCGCTCATCATGCCATGCTGAGATGGCATCCCACATAGAGCAACTAGAAGGATGCACAAGTATGACGTACAACTATCTACTGGGGCTTTGGGAAGAAAAAAAAGCAAAAAAAATAAAGGAAGAAGATTGGCAAAAAAAAAAACCCTCCTTTAATGGACCCCATCTTTAAAACAGAATAAAGCAAACAGCACCCTTCACCCAATCATACAATCAACCTGTATGATTGCTCTGTATCTCCTCCATTTTGTGGGAAATCACTTCAAAAGAATAGTCTAAATTTCCTGTATCTACTTGTTCTCTTCCCATTCTCTCTAGAACTGTCTCTAGAATCCATGCCAGTCCAGCTTTTGTCAACACAAAATTCAACAGAAAACAATCTTGAAAAATTCACCAATTGTTTCCTCATTGCTGAATGCAGTGAGTAACTCATTCTTCATCTTGCTGTACCCCTTAGTGGCATTTGACACAAAAAATTCAGCCCTTCTTAAAACATTTTCTTTCCTCACTCTCCATGGCACCCTCTCTTCTTGTTTTTTTTTTTTTTTTTCCTATTTTCCTAGCTATTCTTCCTCAGTCTGTTGCTGTAGCTTCTTACTTTTCATAGATTTAAATGATGGCACGTGTTACTGTTCAGAAGAGCCTCATAACTTGCCCCATCTCCCATCTCCCGTCTTTCTCCCTCTTTCATAAGCCCCAGACACCTGGTCTTCTTGCTGTTCCTTGGGTACCCTAAACATTCTCGGGCTCCAGGGCTCTGGTGCTTTCTGTTGCCTCCACTCTGGAGGTGTTCTTCCCTCAGATCATCAGGTACCTTTTTCTTTCACTTTATTCAGGCCTCTGCTCAAGTATCACCTCCTACAGGGAGTCTTTCCTGAGCAGTCCATCTAAGATACTAGTCCTATTTACTCTATACCTGTACTCTGGTTTCCTTTTCTCCTAAAATTTATTATAAATATGAGTGTGTATATATATATATACACACACATATATATACATGTATAGATACATATGTATATATTATGTATATCTGCAGAAACACAAGTTCAATGAGGACAGAAGCTTTTTCTATCTTCTTCACTACTATATATCCAGTGTCTAAACAGCACCTGCTACATAGTTGATACTCAATATGTATCTGTTGAATGAATAAATAAATAAATGAATGTCAATCACACCTCTGCTAAAAATGTTTTGGTGACGCCTCATTTCCCTGGATATACTGAAATGCCTTAGCCTGGCATAAGAGACCCTCCATAAGAAGAGTACTAACCTCAGAGTGTTGTCTAATACAAGTTAATACTTGCAAAGCACCTAGAACAGTGCCTGACACATAGTGAATATTTGGAATGTATTGGCTATTATTATTATTATTATTAACTCTCACTCTTCCTACCACCTAGATTCTGTGCCTCGGCTATCTCACTTGATGCCTACTTATCATTAGGTCTCCTTTAGATGTCACGCCCTCTGCATTTCCTTTCCTGGTTCTTTAACCCTGACTCAGGTGCTCCCATGTTCATTGACTGGCCCTCTGGTGCAGTCACTCTGCAGTTTAGTAGACTCTGGCTTGCCTGAGCTCCCCTAGATGACCAGCATCTTGAAGGCAGACATAGCATCTGGTTCAGCTTTGTAACCGTGGACCTATCACAGGATGTGGCACATAGTAGTTACTTAATAAATACCTATTTAATATAGGTGAGCTTCAATTAAATACTTAATTTAAATTGTTCTCTACTGAAGGGTTCTCAGTGCTTCAAGAGGAGCTATGCACTACACAGCACAAGCAGAAAGAGGAGCAGGCTGCTTCTAAAGAAGGCGAGTCCTGTGATCACCCTCCCATCGTCTCAGAGGAAGACATTTCTGTCGGTTATTCCACTTTTCAGGATTGCACCCCCAAAACTGAGGGAGACAGCTCAGTAGCAGAGCTCTTTCCCCAAACTCACAAGGAGGAAGTTCAACAGGATTTCTCAGGGAAAATGCAAGACCTATCTGAAGAGTCACCTCTTGAACATCAGCAGGAATACTTGTGAGTTTCAAAAGAAAGCCTGTCAAATGTGATTCCAAAGAAACAAGCCAATATGGCGAGGTTGCCGGGCATATACAAGTAAATAGCTTTCAAGCGACCCCACCAATAACAAATGCCAGAGCTACAGAAAAAAGCAAAATATTTTAGAGACAAAATTGTGATTGTGTCATGTGGCACAGATCTGCTTGAACCCACTTCCAGTTCTGTGACCTTGGGCAAGTCCCAAAGCCCTTTGAGTCTTCATTTCCACACCCATATATTATGATAATAATATACACCTTCTTCATCTCACAGGGTTGAGGGTCAAGGATATGCCTGTGAAAGCATTTTTTAAGCTGTAAAATTTCATGTAGACCACATGGTTGTTACTTGTAAGACTGCTGCACCTCCCTTCTCTGAAATGCTCCTGATAGGTGCCCATTGCACCATGGCTGGTTCAGAGGATGAACAGTAACGGTGGAGGTGTATCTCAACAGAGTGGCTAACGGTAAAATTAGAAATGCAACACAAATTATTCACACAGAATGAAAGACCATTAAAATGAGGTGGGATGGGGTTGGAGCAGGAATTAAAAGAAGTATTCTAGAGAGCTTCCTGCTAAAGGAAGCTGCAGACCACAGTCAGCTTAGAACTTAAGTTCTGGGCTTTATGGAAGCAAAAGAGAAATAGAGTTTAAACAGCACTTGTTGTCTAGAAAAAGAAAGATCGTGAGAAAGCAAACAAGTCCGTAGCCCTGAAATCTGAGACCAGGGTGTCAGGACATTGCAGCACAGCGTTGCCTTTGTCAAGAAGTGAGGTTTGAGCTGGGCTCACTGGAACTTGAGAAGAGGGTCAAATGGGAGATAAAACTATCTCTTCTTCCATGGAGCCACCCCCCACCCCCACAATCTACCTTTAGATTTTAGGGGAGAACATAAAGAAGAAGTAAGGAAAAGAGAGAAGGACAAAGGAAAAGATAGGAAGCAAAGAGGGGACATCAGAGAAGCACTCTGGACATTTAATGTCTATGGAGTAACAGAAAATTGCAATAAATTTTTAAAAAGCAGAAAGGCAGAGAATTTTCTTATTTAGAAATTGTGATTATAAAGATTGCACTGGAGTAACTCCAAACTCTATCAGTAGAAAAACTTTCAGTGTCAACAGATCTTTCTACCAAGTAATACAGTTTTCCAGAAGCAGAATAAGAATCGCCCTCTATTTACAATTGTGGTAACTATATTAACGTGGGCTTCATATGCTGCTTTTTCTTAATTTTGCAAAGTTTTGATTCTTGCTTCAAAAGCCTTGATTATCTACAGATCATTGTTATGTAAACCTCCTCAAATCTTCAATATTACTTTGAGTTATCAAAGAAAAGGTGAAATTATAATTTATATGCTTTGTAGTGATTAGGACATGGTAATACGTTTTAGGATAATTTTAATCTCTAGAATACGTCTTTCCCAGTCAATGCTAGGTCCATAAGCTGTAACTCTATACTATATCTTACATATAAATTTTATTCAAATTTCATTTCTTGGCCAAATTTACAGTCTGTTTGACTCTCATGGCCTATGAAATTGAGTTCCATCTTCTCTCCTAACTCCCTTGCTTCATTCAGCAGCAGGGGAAATGCACATGCTTTCGTGATATAATTTGGCTTTTCCATTTCAGTGTGACAACCCCAGGGACAGAAGTGTCAGAGTCTCAAAAGGCTACGACAATACCTGGCTCTCCCAGCAAGACACCTGAGGAGATGAGCACCCCTCCCGAGGAGGAGAGGCCGTTCCCCCAGAGCCCGACACAGAGTGAGCGGGGAGACTCGCCCATTGTACAGGAGCCCGAAGAGCCCCCAGAGCAGAGGGAGGGGACTTCCCCTCAGAAGAGTAGCCTCGTGATCGTGGAGTCTGCTGATGACCAGCCACCGGCCTTTGAGAGACTCGAGGAAGACGCAGCTTTTCAGAAGGTCAGACTCTCCTTCTCCATTTCCTTGCCCACGTGTAGCAAAACTACCAACCTTCTAGTTTCTGCTTCTCTCATGGCTTATTTTTCACTGCAAAACAGAAAGGTTGCCAAATTAATTAACCTGGGCCATGCAAAGCCCCCAAGCCCTTTTAAAACCTGGGAACCAATGAATCTAGGGGAAAAAAATGATACACCATTCCAATTGTAGCTACTTGACCATAAGCCCTAATTTTATAATTGGAAACCCTGTTGCTAAGAAAAATAAATGCTGAGGTGAAACAATATACCTGATGTTGCTTTTTGAAATTAGTAACCGTAGGCATGAAGACTAGCAAGAGGGATTAACAGAGCCTCAGGTAAGCCGGCAGCCGTGGGAAAGTGCTGGAACCCACACTCTAATTGTTAGATCTTGTCTGTGCTGTCGGGTGACAGGCACACAGACTCTGGATATCGGGTGGTGTTTACCTCCCAAAACAAATTTTTCTCATTAGGGGAGGGATTTTCTCCAAATTGGATCCCCTGATATTTATTTAAGAATGACTTAGAAAAAAAGGACATTGTCCCTGAATCTCTTGCTGGTTGTAAATGTCGGGGTCCTGAAAGCAGTGTGAGACTGATGCACGGGGTTTCCTTTGTCACCAAGTGAGTTTTGACGTTGTGAGGAGGGGTGGAGACCATCTTAAGAAATTCATTTAAACCATTTATTCTCAAAATGTGTTCCAAATGGTTCATATCCCTCCTCAGAACTCCTGAATCAGAGTGAGTCCAGGGAGGGGGCGGAGCAAGAATCTGCATTTTCAATAACTCCCTAGATGATTCTCAAACACAAAATAGTGTGAGAATCTGTTTGCTTTGAACTTAATTTAATGTAAATTAAATATATACTTTCTTTTTAGAATTTAAAAACATTTTATATGTCAAAGTGTTTTTTAAGCATTAATATATACATCTTAGTAGGAAAGAATAAGTCATATAAAAGAGTTAAAACTTTGGGGAAAAAAGTGATACAATGTATCTTTGGGCTTAAGACTGACATTTATTTTTGTTCACTATGAGTGTGACATCTGCTAGTAGGATTTATCTAAAATCATAACTACAGATAGGAGAGGGCCAGGCAGATAAGAACTATTCCTGATTTTGGCAGTTATCTGAAGTAATGAATTCATCCCATGAATGGATTTGTATTCCAAGTTTGCCTTTACACAGAATTACTCATCTCTCAAGTTCTTGGCTTAAATGAATTCTAGTAAAAATTTTTCGTAGATGCTGTTGGAGCTTAAAAGTTACCAAATTTAGCCTAAGAATCCATGGGCTAACTGAAGTATAGACTTGAAACAATTATCTTGATAGTTCATATATTTAATCTGTTCTCTGCATATAAGTAAATTTCGATAAGTTGTTCAGTATTCCAGATTCTTTATCCAGGCCTGTTCCACTTATTCCTAACGAATACCCAGTTCTCTCTCTGTAAAGCTTTCGTTTTGACCCTTAACTTCTCATAACCCTGACTTGAGGATCCAGTTTCAGTCACTTTTCTTGCTGATCCTGTTTCTAGGCAGCAGACTCCTCAGTGTATTTTAAGTGTAGTTTGGTTAGAATTTACATGTTTTCCTTTAGCAGAAAAGAATATAGATATATAAGTGGTATTTAAAATATGTTGAGAAAATTTAGTTTTCTTTTCTTTAAAATAACATTTTATTAGGAAAGAGTGATTCGATATATGGCTTCCAAGACATATGTTCTAATCTAAGATTATGTTGTTAGCTCCATCTCTGGCTTTGGGCCAGACCCATAAAATCAGACTGACCTCTGCATCTTCGCTGCAAAGTGAGTCTAATCCTATCAGAGCCTGCCTTCCTTGATGCCAGGGAGATGCAATACTGGCTGAATAATAGCGGCAGCAGATTTTGACTCCCTGCAGACAGTTCTGCTGCAAGCATAAGACATTTCTAGACCTTCGGGCTAACCATCCCAAGCTTCAGGCCGGAGTCAATGGCTCACAAGCGTTGGTCGTGCTGCTTAGGTTCTGTGTTGACATTTCGGTTATTTATTGGGAGTTTAAGTCCAAGAAGTAACTGGGGCAAGCTGTTCATTTCTTCTGACAAGCTCTCAGAATTCTACAATTTTTTTTTCATTCATTAAACAAAAACCTATGTCCTCCCTGATGTGTGAGGCTAGCACACACTTGTGTCCCCTGCCGGCTTTTCTCCTGAAGCCTGCATGAAGACAACTTTCAGAAACCGGTGTGAGCTAAAGCAGGAGCCAGGAGTGGAGACCTTCCTTAGCTCATTAAACAAAACAGTGCTTCCGTGCTTCCACCAGGAGCTGATGGAGGAATTAGGTGAGCTGGAGGCCAGCTCAGATGAGGAGGCGATGGTCACCACCAGGGTTGTCCGCCGGCGGGTGATCATTCAGGTACCAGCTGTTCAGTCACTGCACGTCCGCCGGCTCTGTGCCCATGACTCTTAGGGAGTGAGGGGCCTGGAGCAGCAGGGCGCGGCATGCTCCTCAGGTAGTGCATGGCCCTCGGATGCAGACCCTGCACTCCCCTAAGCTGTGTTCGTGAGGAAAGGCAGCGGCGTGACTCCTGCAGCCTGCCCCCAGAGGAGCGAGCAGCAAGAGCAAGAGCAAGACAGCTTCTTCAGCTCCTCCGGCCTCACCTCTCGCTTGTCCGTTTTCGTTTGTTTGTTTGAAGATTTCCCTAACTTTGGTCCAGTTCCCCTAAGCATGATGTTACCCACCTGTTTTTTTTTTTCCTTTTAAACATACTACTTGACAGGATTTGGCATCTCAGCAATGCTTCTCAACAGCTCCTTTAACATTCTAACAATGCTCACGTTATAAGCACTTGGGAGAAGTTCCTCAGACTTGGTGTTAAACATGCAAGTGACCCTTTTCTCTTACTCTTTAGGGAGATGATGTGCCTGACATTCCCCCGGAAACAGTCACAGAAGAGGAATACACTGATGAACACGGGCACACAGTGGTCAAGAAGGTATTGTCTGATGTGTCCTGATGTGGTTCATTTCAAACCTGCTGTTTACAATGTGTCAGTGCCCTGGGATGGCCACTCACAAACAGGCTCCATGAATGGAATATCTTCCAGGTGACGAGGAAGGTCATTAAGCGGTACGTATCCTCGGACGGCACAGAGAAGGAAGAGATGACGATGCAGGGAGCGCCCCAGGAGCCCGTGCACATCGAGGAGGGGGACAGCTATTCCCGAGTCGTCAAGCGTGTGGTACTGAAGAGTGACACTGCGCTGTCAGAGGTGAGGCCACTGATTCTCCAGCCTGGATCTATGGAGAAGCGTGAAACAGAGCTCAAAAGAGACGGACAGTTGTCTGTTCATGTTGATCTCCCTTCTCCCCCTTATAGGGCAGTCTGCTTATAGTTGCACATTCATTTTTCCCCCCATGATTTTGTGGAATTTAATAATAGCCATCAAGGAGATTTGTAGCCATTATACTCATTGTCTTTATTTGGTCCTTTTTATTTCTGTTTTGTGTTTAATTCATAATTGACTACAGCAGAAATCCAAAAGTGAAATTTTAAAAGACTAGAATCCCATTTGCTGGCAAGCAGTACATTAGGAAAAGACCCTGTGCAAATGTCCTCTGGTGCTTGTACCCAGTCAGCACAGCAGCCTTCTGTAGGGGACTTTAGATAACCATCTGATATTCAAACTTCTGCATTTCAGAGTCCCCAAAATCAGGATCTGGAAACTCCTTGACTTATGGTTTTATTTCATTCTGTTTTACTTCCCTCTTTGAGGAACATGTTTAGTCTCTTTGGCATATAATTGTGACAGTCTCACCATTTTGCATCCATTCACATCCTCAAAATTTTATTATACACATGAGGTTCTCTAGAAATCCACTTGTTCAGTTTCTCATGTCTTTTGGACTTCCCCCTTTGGGGGTTAATTTTATCTTTGTGATGCCAAAGCAAACCATGTAAATGTGGGAAAAGAGAGTTCATCCACAGGTTATGTCTGCTCTGAGCATCAGTTTCTTATTTACAACACTTCCTGACAAGTTTTTGTTTAAGTGACTAATTAAGTGATTGATTTGGTGCTGTGTAGATAGAGTCACTATGTAGACATTACCAATTGATTATAGGTTTTTTTTCCCTAACTGCTTCTCTTTTCCAAAATAGCTGGTTTTCTGGAAGGCCAGTATATAACATTGTGTGTTTTTGTTTTTTACATAGAAAAGTTCATTTTTGTTACATTCTGGCGGTCAGAAACTGTGTATTCTGTGTCCTTCATTCATTAGGTGACTTTGTCTGAGCCCCGCATTTTGCCCAGTACCTCAGAATTTCAGGCTGAACCAGTGGAAGGCCGTAGAGTCAGCAAAGTTGTTAAAACAACTATGGTACACGGAGAGAGAATGGAGAAACATCTGGGAGACTCTAGTTTAGCCACTGATCTTCCTTCAGCCAAAGATGACTTTGAAGAGGTATAGAAGTGTCCTCACTTTGTCTTTGTGTGTATTTTATGTTTTCTTTGTGTCTAAAAAGAAAATGGTTTATCATTGTGTCATTCCGTATGTGTATTCATGGAAGGGTATAGAATAATTCAAAAGAGTAGGATTCCTGGTTGAAAAACTTGTACAGTGAGGTTGTATTTCTTCAGCCTACAGTATTCATCAGTGTCAGCTCGAGAGCTCTTAAAAATCCAGATGACCAGGGCTCACTTCAGCTGAATGGAAATCAGAACAGCCAGAGTGGGGCATGATTGTACATCTTGCTTAAAAGTCCCAGAAGTTACTTGCACTCCCAATTAATAAGGGAAAGAAGTAAAGAGGTTGCAGATTACCTTTGCTAGCTAATATTCTCAAATATTTCCAATGGTAGGCATTAAAGAAAATTCAGATAGGGGGCTGGCTTGGTGGCATAGTGGTTGAGTGCGTGCACTCTGCTTCAGTGGCTTGGGGTTTGCAGGTTCAGATCCCGGGTGTGGACCTACGCACCACTTATCAAGCTATGCTGCAGTGGCGTCCCATATATAAAGTAGAGGAAGATGGGCATGGATGTTAGCCCAGGCCAGTCTTCCTCAGCAAAAAAGAGGAGGATTGGCAACAGATATTAGCTCAGGGCTAATCTTCCTCACCAAAAAAAAATAAATAAATAAATTAACAAAAAGGAAAAATATGAATTCTGAAACATGTCTGGCCCCAAGGGTTTCAACTAAGGGATTATATGTGTGTGCAAACATCTACAAAACATTTTTCGCTATGAAACATTTTGAAGTTAAATGTTACCTGTGTGTCCTCTTCTACACCCACAGTATACACTGAGATTATATATGAATGCGTTGGGATATTAAAAGCCTACTTTATTTAAATACTTTTAGTTTTTCACATTTTGACATCTGGTGACCTTGGATGATCAAAAGATGAATTATCTGTGTTATACACTTGGGCCTTATTTATTTGTTGCTTATTCTTGCCTCTGGTCGTTGTATGTATCATTGGCGTCTCCGCTGTAGAAAGGAGGGGTTGAGGTGAGGAAATTACAAGTCAACCAGGATGGATGTCACTCAGCAGCGTTTGTGAAGTAACATAAAGGATCTCCCTCACAAAGGGGAGAAATTTAAATAAAACTCAATACTTAGATCTGCTCCTAAGAGATGTTTTTATTTATACTTTGAAGTATATCTTTTTATACTGACTATCAATTAAGCAAGGTAATAGCTTATTTTAAAGTCTGTGGTTTGTGATGGGTTTTGTCTTGTTTTCTTTTTTCTTACTTCAGGCTTTGAGTTACACAGGGAGCCACATGAAAGTCCACTCCCCCAGTTTAGTAGAGAATGAAATCCTGAAAGAGGATGGATCAGTAATTAAAAGGTTTGAGTTAGCATGGAGTGATGCTTTGCCAACTAACACACTTTAAAATTTTTTCCAATTTTTATGAAAAGAAAAATAGAGCCACTACATACACCGTAAAACCCCTTGGAACTGCCACTCTCCCTTTTTTGTAAGACTCTGTCAAGGGGGGAATCTATCAGTGTGTCACACCTGTGGTCCCCTGGAGGCTCTGGAAGTGAAACTAAGGCGTGATGATGGTGAGATTCTGTTTGCACAGCCACTCCCTGGGTTTTAGCAAGTCATCAGTTTCACTGAGGCCAACCAGCTGGGATATTCCCTTGTACTGGTAAATTTGGAGAGCACAGGAAAGGGAATCTAAGCAACTGCTCACAGATTAATCTTGTGACCAGCTACCTTCAGCTCAGTCTTAGTAAATCATTACTTTGGATGGTACATGCTTGTTTTTTGGTTTTTTTTTTTTAATAAGCTCTTTCCTGATTCTGCATGTGAGTAGCAAATAAGATGAGCATGAGTTTGGTGCCCGTGAACCTGAATATAACTAGGGATGCCGAAACCAGTAGCTTTAAGGGGTTAAGAACGTGTCACGAAAGCAGTAAGCATCTTACTTCTGTGCCTGTGAAGGGACCAGCTGGGAGGCTCTCTGGTCTGCCCGTCTCCATCACCTATTTGGTGCGTAAACTTCCACCCTGTTGCCTTGGCCAACTGTCACTTCTCTCTGGTCCTCCAGCAGCACTGTAAGTATTAATAAAGTGTTCTCAGCTTCTCGGTGAAAAGACACAATGGAAATTCAAGTTCCTATTGTGCTTTCATTTCATTGAAAAGATGAGAAAGATTGTCATTTATAGTACTCTACAAAGCTATTTTTAGCCTGTAGAACATGATGATTAGAGCAGTGAAATTAAAGGTTCTGTCACAATTCCGCCCTCCAATCACATGTGAAAAAACAGCAGCAGCTAGGAGTTTAAAAGAGCGTGATTGCTCACAGAACTGTAAAAACGCTGCGTGAATTAAGGATACAGTATGTTTTATACTCCGAACTTTTAAGTCTTGTATCCAGTTGTTCAAATGAAACCACATAAACCGTGCACACCCTAGCATCGTGAGATCTGCAAGTTGGAATAGACTTAGAGACCAGTTAATCCGAAGTTCTCAGTTACAACTGGCGAATTTGAAGCCAGGGATATAGACAACACAGTTAAGTTTCACAGCTACTCAATTACGGAACTCTGTCTGTGATGTGCAGCACTTTCTCTTATACGTCGCTGAAGACACTTTCTCATGCCCCCCGCTCCCCTGGTACACATTCGAGTAAATTCATTCCATTGCTTGAGTCATATACATATGCACATTCATAAACACCTTCACCTACATATGCCTGCGCAAAATACCAGGGACTGTCCTGTGATAGAAGCTTATTCCCCGACAGCAATGCCATAAAGGCTTCTACTAGTTCCTGGCAGAAATAGTCAGATATTTGCCTTTTTGAAGAAAAAAAGATTTATGGATGCTGAATAGTTAGGAAAATATAATCTGAGTTGGCCTTGTGATCAAGAGGAACAAAGTTAGGTTTGCTTTCAGATAGAAAATAATTCATGTGGGATCAAAGGGAAGGGGGGAGTAAGAGAACATGAAGGAAGAAGGAAGCAGAAATGTCCAAAAGCAAGCTGAAAATATTCTGGCTGGAGTAAGTCATTTTTTAAAAATCAGGATGATCTTAACAAATGCACAGAGCAGTTGGAAGATGTAGTAATGATAAGGGCAGCCGTGGGCAGAACCTGCCACTTCTGGACATTAGGAATCCATAAGGAAAGGCTGAGTAAAGCCGCTAAAACTGATCATCCCTCCAGGGGTTTTAAGAGCAGATGCACGAGAGTGGTGATGGATGCTGGCTCTGACCCCGCTACATACTGTGTTACCTTTTATTTGGAGCATTGCTTCAATTCTCTGAGATTCAGTTTCCTTATTTGTTATACTAATAGTACCTGGCACATAAAACATGTTCACCATGTATTTGTGGAATGAAGAATTGTATTTAAGAGTAGAAAGTGAGAAGAACTGAGAGTGAAAATTATAATGTAACCATTTTCAAGTACAACATATAATAGAACATCATAGCCCTTTTTCTCAAGTAATCACCAGTCTGACGAGGGATCCAAGAAAGCAGCAGACTCTTCAGTGGCGGTAGGAGACTGAAAATGGGCAAAGTATATGGGGCCCTGAGAGACAGAGGAAAAATTTGTGTTTTTTTCCTTTTCCTCTCTCTTCCCCACCATCTTCATGAAGCTTCAGAGGCCCGGACAGACCTTCATCTCTTGTTGGTAGTCACCTTCCTGTATATTGATAGAATCATATCCCAGTTTTTAAACATCTGTGTCTCATGGAAAAGTTCTCTTAGAACATTTTTGGGAAGTTTGAGTCAGGATGTGACTAAAAGGAGTAAGCTAAAGTGTTTTAAATAAATTAAATTAAAAACTATTTTTCTTAGCCTGTCAAAAAGTCCACATGGAATTGCTATTTCAGGATGAGCCAAGCTCTTTTCTATCAATCAGTGTACCTTAATCAAAACGTGAATGATTATAAGGTTACTTTTTGAGAGAATCATATTAAAGCATGGTTTCATTTATTTGAAATATTTTTTTAAAGTTTTAAAAAATACATCTTGTTCCAAAACTCTTTAAAAAAATCTCATGATTCATGTCACATAGGGGATCCATGTTTAAAAGAAAGGCATGAAAAGATGGCTGTAGTTGTTATATTGATAGGTTGGTGTAGAGATATCTAGAGGTAAGACAGTAAGTACTTGAATGTGATCGTTACCCCATACCAAAGGTAGTGGCTGCCTTTTAGCAGTGAAGAGAGCATAATGCCTTCTTGTCTGCTTTCCTCCAGGACGACAATGAGTAAAGCCAGCACACGGAGGAGGGCTGTGGTGAAGGACCAGCATGGAAAACGCATTCACTTGGAGCACCTGGAGGATGTACCAGAAGCACTAGAGCAGGACGACCTCCAACGCGACCTCCAGCAACTCCTTCAGCATTTCTGCAAGGAGGACTTGAAGCAAGAGGCCAAATGAGGGGCTGCTCAATTCTCACACCAGAAACCACACATTCACTCAATATGCAACTTCCCGTTTCATTAGCAGAGTGACCTAACTGACCTAATGGGATACCCTGAAATTTCCACCTTGAGCAAATACTCTGCATTTTGTTTTAGTTTTTGCCCATCCTCTTTAACTATAAGCTAATTTGTGACCAAAGATAGCGTCCTTCATTCTGGATGCTGTATCCACTACTTTGTTGTGTCTGTGCTAACCTGGGAACTGGCCACCTCCATTGTTCTTTGCTTCTGCACAAGCTCCATGAAAACCATTGATCAGAAGAACTTCACCTGCAGACCTCTTCAAGTGACGATATATAGGAATCCTTCCAAGGGATATCCATGTATGTATATAGCTAAAATGCTCAGATGAACAACATATTAAAATTAAAACCACTGCCTATCATAACTACACTGGGCATCATGGAATAAAAGGCCTCTAGAAATTGCTGAACAATGGTTAGTTAAGATGTTGCTAACACAATCGAATGATAATACAGTTCTACTGCAAAAGAAGCACTTCAGATCTACCACGTCCTTAGAACTTCCAGAGTAGCCATTGCTCCTAGTTAAAGATGGGTTAATAACCTTGAGGAACTGTCCTAACTAAGCACTTATTGCTGGTGCTGGCCAGCGGTGATTTGTGACTCTCCTAAAACCACTCTGCGGGAGGAGAGGAAGGGAGCAGAAGGCAAAGGGAATGAAACAAGGAGATATTCAGTTGCTAGCTGCAGCATCCTGTGGCATTCTAGCATCTTCAGGTCTTTTTGATTTTGGACACGTTGGCAGGGTATTTTAAAAAGCTATAACTACTGTAGTTTCCCAGTTTTCATTGCTGCTTTAGCAAACCACGCTGTCTTATTGGTGGTACTTCCTTCTGGCCACTGCACTGTAGATACTTCATTGGAAACAAGATTTGCCCACCACACAAAAGGTTCAACTCCTTCACCGTGTTGAGGGGTTTCTTCTTTTTTTTCCTCCAGGTTTATATCTTCTCTAAGACGTGCATGTAGCATTTGAAAATCAAAACCACAGTCAAAACCCCTCTTCTAATCACATCAGTGGTTTTCATTCTTTATACCCTGAGCAAGCACTTTTCACTGTTCAGCTAGGTCTGTTTTTCAGCTTGCAGACAAGGTTGAGAAATCCTTAAAAATTTGGTTTTGGTTAAAATTTTTGGTTTATTTATTTGAAATCCAAACTCCCTTGGAAACTCTTAAGTGCATTTGTGCACTTTTCTGTTCATTTGTTTCAAAGAAGGGACTTTAATCATCTGAGTGATTTCCACGTCCTGTTCCTTATTCCTCTAGTGGTTGAAGCTGTGTAGCATTTTAACATATATATATATTCACAAATATATTCATATAAACAGTATACATTTTGAATCAGTTATTTGTTAAAGAAAAGTATATTCAATGAAGATGAAATTTAAAAAAATAACACCAGAGTCCATCCTCCAAGGATTGAACATTTTCCAATTCTATCTGGTCTTTTCCTGTTGTGCAAAAATGAGTCATTGCTCCGAATGTCAAAAACAAACTCGACAAACAATGGCACTTCATCATTTCAAGTAACATTGCCAAAAGAGAAAATTTCCTGGGAGGGAGGTTTCCCACAAGCCGAATCTCCTAGGCCTCACATACTAGCACGTTTTGGCAGTTGGATAGGAAATAAAGCATTCTTTGGCAGCCAAAATGAGAGAGGCCCATGGTGAAACTTTTTGAGACACACCATGGCCTTCTTGTCAAAACCTTCACTGGAGCTCAAGAAAAGCATTTCTGTTGTGTTCTTTGCAGTGCAGATGATGTCTGTGTAACAGCATAATGGTTATTCACCTTTTTTTGATTTTGATTTTTGCTGTGTAATCAAAAAACTTGAATACTGTGAGAAGAAGTGAATTTTCAGTTGATGAATCAGCATCTTGTTCCCATGGTGATAACACTAATTGAATATATCTATGAGGGCATGTATTAGTTAATGGAAAAAAAATACAACACTAACAATACATAGCTGCAATGTGTACAATGGCTGATTTAATTAAATAAAATGTACAAGTGTTAAATGTGGCAATGGTGATTTGTTCTTCTTTATCGCTAATCTGTGATTTCAGGAGATGTGAGATTATTAAAGAGATGACATAAATTTGAAGCCAAAAGAAAGTCACAAATTGCTTTTGTTGTTTTTGTTTGGTAACTGAATATGCTAGGTCCAACACTATGTTTTGTCCCTGCCCTCAAAGAACTTCTGTTGTTATTGTTATGCAAAAGGAAAAGACCAAAGATTTATTTCTAGTTTTGAGATGCCTGGTAAAGGAGAAACAGGAATCTGGGGGCTCGAGGGAGATGAGGAGAGGGTAGCCAGGGCTTGGCAGCACAGCGAGGCCCCCGGGCAGGGCCCATTGCAACTCTCTCCTACAGGGTAGTGGCTCTCAGAAACACTGCTGCCTTTGGGAACAGCATTTCGCTGTGTGTGTTGGGGGGTGGTATTTATCTCTTATAGCCCAAGAATTAGAAATTAAATGGCTACGTTAATATAAATAAAGACAGGCCAGGAATATGCAAAAGTGAAATCAGTTGTATTTGGAGAGTTTTTTTGTTTTTTCAAAAAACAAAATCCCCTTAGTGCTGCTATATTAATATTTTTTTACTGCAAAAGTTAAAAGACTCAGTTTAGAAATGGAGTCGGTTTTATTTAAATCTTATCTAGTATGAGATAGGAAGCTCACTGGATCTGGCTTATCTGCCTGGTTGATTTACAAGATCTTCGAAATTAAAGTACAGTTATGCTTGAAAGTTTTCAAAGGAAGTAGAGCCAAAGTTAAAAAACTTTTTCCATCGTAGGAGTGTCTGTGTGACTCTTCCCCTTCCTCTCATTTGCTTCATGAGCTGTGCTTTCCATTGATGGGAACTCTGGCCTCCCAGTGCCTTGAGTTTGATCAAGGAGATTAAAGCATCAGAGAATATTCAGTATCTTCTCTTGGTTAATTATGTGGTGTGCAAACCCCATTAAAAAGTGAACAGTGAGTCATATGCCCTTTTACAAAAGTATACTTAAAATGTGGGAGCCCTCCAGACTGAGGGAAGATGAGGCTCCCCTCATCAATGACTTGCATTAGTCATAAAGAGGTGCAAATTACACATACGCACATTGAAACAGGCTTGGATGGAATTTGAACTTAGGTTGCTGGTGTCATTCGATTTATGTCAGCACGGAGGGTCTGGGTGTGGGCAAGTAGACAACATACGAATAAAATAGATAAAGGGAAGCTAAACAAAATTTAATGAGAACAAAAATCACTAGAAGGTTTTCTTGAATAGTGGTTTGCTCATTTTCATTATGCTATAAAGAAAGAGATTGAGAGTCTTTGTCTTCAGTTGCCCCTCACTCCTTGCTGAAAAACGACACTCTCCTTCCTTCAGTTAAGGTGTGATTTCTGTTTCTGATCCAGTTAAAGCTAGAATTACAGTCTTAGAATGAATCACCCAAGTAAATATGTACTATTGTTTTTTCTCACTGTAATAATAGGATATTTAAGAAAATCTTTTATTATCTTAAGGAAAACCTTCATTCCCAACTCCTGCACACAAACGAAAATATTCTTTTTTGGTGTCACTCAGACTTCCTGGGAAAGACAAAAGTACTCCCTTGCTTTAAACTAGCTCCCTAGTGGAGTAAACGACACATAGGAGTATCCTTTGGTGGAGCTGGTGTGTATGGCAGATGGGACATTTGACAGTGGTGTTTGTCGTACTTCAATCACTGGAAATGTTCAGTTGGTAAGTCCTTGAAATGTCCCAGTGAGACAATAGGACACAATGGTTAAATAGGTGATCTTGGAGAACAACTGGATTGGAATCAATACTTAGGTGACTTGGTGAAAGTTTACCCTCTGGAACACGATTCCCTCATAGTAACATAAGTGGTAATACCTGCCTCAGGACCCTCTCTATGCTGTACCAGAACCAGGGAAGGGCAGCAAGTCCTGCCCATGTGTCAGCCCTTTAATGTAGAAGTGCACAGTGGCCATGTGTCCTTGGAGGCCGTTAGTTATGGACCCCACTTTTTGACCTTTCACCTCTTTTGGGGAGGAGACAGCCTCTGAGTAGGTTAGCCTTTTAGGTTAGAAAATAAAGTTACCCACTTCCTCCTAGGGACTCACGGGGCCTTCTTGTCAGTTGAAGCCCTTGGATTCGCTTCCTTTTCTGAGGGAGGATCTTCAGGATCCCTTTTCTCAGTCGGCCCTTGTAACTCAGTTCTAGTTTCCATTCCTTTTCAAACTTCCCACACATACTCTATTTTGGGTTTTCTTCTTTCTTCACTCTCAACATTGACTGCAGAATTGGATAAAGCCACCCAGCCCCCTACTAAATGTTCTCTTCCAGCACAGCTGCTACAAAGAGAAGGGCTGGCAGGGCCCTGGGCTGGACTGGAGGGGGACGTGAACACAGCAGCTGTCCCTGCGGATGAGCAGAAACAACTGAATTACCATGTCAGCACGAATTCCACATTGTGCCCATTTTTCCTGGGTGTTGTTCAGAACTCAGCCCTCATCTAGACCGGGACAGTGTAGCAGCAACTTCTGGAGGAGTTGGACCTTGTGTGAATTTTCCAAGAGACTCACAAATATGTAACACGTTAGAGAACCACTTCCCCAACCACGTTCTCACCACAAGGGGTCAGAGGGACAGTGTGGAGAGTCTGTTGTTCTAACAATGCAGTTAGTGTTTACATTGGTATACTAGTTTCCTAGGGCTGCCATAATAAAATACCCCAGACTGGGGGGCTTACACAACGGAGATTTATCTTCTCACAGTCCAGGAGGCTGGAAATCTGAGATCAGAAGTCAGCAGATGGGTTTCTTTTGAGGCCTCTCCCTTTCGCTTGCAGATGGTCACCTCCTTCTGTGTCCTCACACGGTCTTTCTTCTGTGAGCTGCGTCCCTGGTGTCTCTGTGTCCAAATTTCCTCTTCTTATGAGGACATCAGTCCGATTTGATTAGGCCCACCCACACGGCCTCATTTTAACTTAATCACCTCTTTAAAGGCCCTATTTCCCCAAACAGCCACATTCTGGGGTACTAGAGGTTAGTGTTTCAATATACGAATTTGGGAGCCCACAATTCCACCCATAACAATTGGGTTTAGTCCAAAAAACAAAGCCCACTAGATATTTTAAGCCGGAAAAGATTGATGCAGGGAATTAGAAACTTATACATTGTTGGAAGAGCCAAAAGAGTGACGGCAGGAAAGCCACTGCTGCTTTCCGAAATCCATAAGTGCAGAAATCAGAACTCCACGGCGCCACTGACGGTTTGGCTCCAGGCAGCAGCAAAGTGAATGCTTCTTAGAAGGCCCGGATGTAGTCACACGAAGCCTTCATCTGTGTTCTGCCAAAGTCCATGCACTCTCCCCAGCTGATAATTAAACAAATAATTATCTTCCTTCTCTTTCCCTTTCAAACCTTGGGCAAACTTGTGTTATTGGCAGAATGTAACACATAACCCCACTGGAAATGGGTTCCAAGAAATATAGTTCTGATCTTCCCCCAACCTGCAGGGAAGAATGTAGACTAGGGCAGAAATGATGCTGAGCTGGCAACAATTAACCATAGGGGCTGAGCCACAGAATAACAGTCTTCTTCCATCCACTGATTCATGCGTTCAAGACCTACCATATTGCAGGCATTGTGCTAAGTGCCCAGGTAGATTGAGGCCAAGATGGTCACGAGTTTTTACTATTGCCAGTTACCACTGAAAGCGCCCTTGAAGCTTCTTTAATCTCTACCACAAACTTATGAAGTAGATACAGTGAGGAAATTGAGGGG
This sequence comes from Tapirus indicus, assembly GCA_031878705.1. Taxonomy (NCBI): domain Eukaryota; kingdom Metazoa; phylum Chordata; class Mammalia; order Perissodactyla; family Tapiridae; genus Tapirus; species Tapirus indicus. The sequence goes on along the minus strand of CM062919.1, from coordinate 146,839,825 downwards.
GCAAAGAGGTTGAGTAGCTTGCCCAAAGATCATGCAGCTCGAAAACAGCAAAGCTGGGATAAGAACCCAAGCAGATGGCTGCTACAGTAAACCATGCTCCATTTTGGAAAGACACAGTCCTTACCTCTTGAGTTTATAGTCTTGTAGTAGAGGCATAGGGAACCAATAATTTCAAAATTATTAATTAAACATTTTTCTTCTAGAGAAATACCTTGTTACCTTATTTATAAGGAAACAAGCCCTGTTCAGTACCATTCTTATTTCTAGTCTTCCACAAAATCTCTTCCTTTCTCTTAGAGCCTACTGTCTCTTCCACCCCCGCCTTGTGCTCAGCAGATGACCTCGACTCTGTTTTATAAGAAAGTAGCTGTCAGTGGGCGTGGATTACTTCAACGCTGTATTGTCAGGGTTCTACAGAGAAACAGAAACAATAGGATGTACATATACATAGAGACACTTATTGCCAGGAATTGGCCCATGTGATTTTAGAGGCTGAGAAGTCCCAAGATCTGCAGTCAGCAAGCTGAGCCCCAGGAGAGCCGACGGTGTGGGTCCAGTCCAAAAGCTGGCAGGCTCCAGACCTGAGAAGAGCCAAGGTTTCAATCAAGCTGGAAGGCAGGAAGACACTGACATCCCAGGTCAAGGCAGTCAGGCAGAGGAGCTCCCTCTTACTCAAGGGAGGGTCAGCCTTTTTGTTCTTTTTGTTCTAGCAACTGATTGGATGAGGCCCACCAACTCTGGAGAGGGCAATTTGCTTTACTCAGCCTACCAGTTCAGATGTTAGTCTCGTCCAGAAATATTCTCTCAGACACACTCAGAATAATGTTTGACCAAATACCTGCTACCCATGGCCCAGTCAAGTTGACATAAAATTAACCATCACAAATGCCTTTCCTATTCCTACCCCTAAAATTATGTATATCCACCTGCACCCTAGTGCTCACTCATAATGCTCTCTGCTGGCTCTCTCTCACAGCCTAGGCACATGCTCAGGTTTCTCCTAGTTTCCAAGAAAAACAAATTTATCCTTTGATCCTGGCTTTGCATCTAATGCTTTCTCTCTCTTTCTTTTTCTTTATTCCCCCCTATATAAGTTTCCCTAGTTTCTTATTTCTCAATCCTCCTTCAAGTTTGGCTTCAAAAAATCTAAAAACTTGATGTATTAGGAACTATGAGATATGGCTAAGCAGAGGCCCTGGGAAAACTTATAGCCTTAAACTAGGGTCATAATTCTTTTGCCTCGAGTGGCCAGATAGGAAAATGATGTCTGAATTGTCTAGGCATAAAAAATAAGAACTAGTGGTGCGTGTGGCAAACTTAAGAGAGCGTGTGCGTGTTATATATCTATTGAGATAAATATAAACCTTTGAGGATCAATTTATTAATTAGAAAAACAGTAAGAATACAAAATATATCTAAGAGCTGTCTTTTGAAATAATAATATAGATAATTGCCACTAAACAAGAGGTGAAGGGGAAGCAGAAATGTGCCATGTTAAACAAGAGAATGAGGAGAGTGATATTGTACTTTATAATAAGAAACAGATATTTGGTCTTCGTCCGTTTCTGTTGCAGAGCTCCTATAAACCCTTGGAATTTCCTGGAGGATAAGAGCAATGGGAGCAACTTCTGTTATAATTTTTGATTTCTTGACCTCACTTCCTGAAATGGCTTCAGAGCTGTAAAGGTAAAATGGGTGACTTATTATTCCTAACAAGCCACTTTCCACCACACCTGAGTTTATATTAACGCGACGACTTTTGGACTCTACCTAAGGATGAGGGCTGGTTGCCAGGGGAACCAACCATGTGATTAGAGGATTGGAACTATCAGTCCCATCCCCTGATTTCTGCCGAGGGGAGGGGGCTGGAGGTTGAATCAATCACCAACAGAGAGTGATTCAGTCAATCATGCCTGTTTAATGAAGCCTCCATAAAAACCCAAAAGGACGGGATTTAGACAGCTTCCGGGTTGGTGACCACGTGGAGATGCAAGGAGAGTGGGGCACCTGGAGAGGCACGGAAGCTCTGCGTCCCTTCCCCACACCTTGCTCTATGCATCTCTTCCATCTGGCTGTTCCTGCATTACATCCTTTTATAATAATAAATCTAGTAAGTGATCTAGTAAGTAAAATGCTTCTCTGAGTTCTGTGAGCCGCTCTAGCAAATTAATCGAAACTGAGGAGGGGGTCATCAGAACCTCCCGTCTGTAGTCCGTCAGTCAGAAGCTCAGGTGACACCCTGGGCTTTCTATTGGTGTCTGAAGGGGGGAGGGGAGCACTCTTATAGAACTGAGCCCCTAACCTGTGGGATCTGATGCTAACTCCAGGTAGATTGTGTCAGAATTGAGTTGAATTCTGGGACATCCAGCTGGTGAAGGAGAATTGCTTGTTAGTGTCAGGGGAGAAAACCACACTGGAATTAGGAGCGGAATTCCTTTAGGGAGACAATCAGGGAGGAAATAGTTATAGGAAAATGTTACCTATTTTAATGTAAATAAATGTAGAAATCTGAATAAAAGAGATGATTTTATTTAAATGGAAATTACTAGAATTTACCACAGAAGAGACAGTAAAGGAAAACCCCAACGTGATGGTTAATTTTATTTGTCAAGTTGACTGGGCTAAGGGATGCCCAGATAGCTGGTACAACCTTATTTCTGAGTGTGTCTGTGTGGCTGTTTCCAGAAGAGATTAGCATTCGCGCGGGTAGACTGAGTAAAGAAGACCCACCCTCTACCAATGCAGGTGGGCATCATCCATTCCACCGAGGGCCTGAATAGAACAAAAAGGCAGAGAAAGGGCAAATTTGCTCTCATGCTTGAGCTGGGACATCTCTCTTCTCCTGTCCTTAGACATCAGTGCTCCTGGTTCTCGGCCCTCCGGACTTGGATCAGGACACACACCAGGGGCCCCCTGGTTCGTGGGCTTTTGTGTTTGGACCAGAACTACACCACTGGCTTCCCTGGGCCTCCAGCTCATAGATAGCAGATCATGGGGCTTCTGAGCCTCCATAATTGCATGGAGCAATTCCTCAAAACAAATCTATCTACCTGTGTATATCCTGTGGGTTCTGTTTCTCTGGAGAACACTGATTAACACACCCAATAACCACAGAAGAAATCAAGCAAGTAACCAAAGATTTACCACCTTGTACAAGAAAGCCCCAGAGTTGGGTGCTGTCGCAGGTGGGTTCTATTAAGCTTTCACTAAACAGATGATTTCAATGCCATTTGAACTGCCACAGGGCCCTGGGAGAAAAGAAAAGTTCCCAATATTCTTTTTAACAAAGCAAGTACATTATTGGTACCAAAACTAGACAAAGTACACCCCAGAAACATCCAAAATAACAAAAACTCATAGACCAATTTCACTAACGAATAGCTATGCAAAAATCACAAATAAAATAGCAAATCCAATCTGGCACACATTTCAAAAAATAATAAATTATGACCTAGTGGTTTCATTTCAAGATGCAAAATGGTTAATTACTAATAGCTATTAATAGAATCACCTACATTGAAAGGTCAAAGGAGAAAAACAGTGGTTATTCCCATAGATGACCAAGAGGCATTTGGTAGAACGTAGCATCCATTCTTGATCTTTGTATCTTTATAAGAAAATCAGAAGAGAGATATTCTTCCTGAAAATGATCTAATGATACACGTGCATGTATAGAAGGCACTTCCTTAACAAACATTCAGATAAGTGTATGTGAGGAGCATCTAAGCTATGCCCATTATAACACAGCTTCTGCAATAATTTGCAGTCTAGAGAAAACCTTATCTCTGACTCCACATCACCCATGACTGCTTCCCTCCACCGCCCATCCCGAGCCAGCTCTCCGCATCACCAGTTAGACCAGGCCTTTTTCGTTTGTATCCGAGCTTGTCAGCTCTTCCTTGTAGGGTGATATCAGCTGTGGAATATTCATAAATCCTCTCATGTAAAATTTTCAAAGTTAATACATTCATTAAGTTATTTTTTCTTAAATGAGAACAGAAAGAATGAATGTGCAACAAATAGGAGTCTTTTGTTTGTTACATAATGCAATTAGAAAGAATGTACTTTTAGGATGCAGTTCACAAATGATGTTGCAATATTAACCAAAATTTGGGCCTTATAGAAAATAACTTTTACTTCATGCCTTTTTGACTTGTAACCTGGACTTTTGTTTTTTAATGAATTAAGGGCACTACGGGAGGGGACATGTGCTCCTCACACCAAAATTCATCTTGCTTAATGATAAATACTGGGAGCATTTATTTTAAAACTGTAAACCAGACCCAAAAAAGTACATTATTACCCAGAATTGATTAGGAAGTATTAATCAATACAAATGTGGGGGAAAAAAATAAAGCATAAAAATGGGAAAAGAAGAGGCAAACATTATCAATTTATGCAAATAATATGTTTGTGAACCAGGAAAACCAAAGAAAATCAAACTGAAAGAAAAATTAGTCGACAATTTTGTCACTCTTTTCAAAATTAATATAGAAAATCTATAATTTTACTTAACACAGAAAATCTCCGGATTAAAAATGGAAGAAACAGAGACAGGCCCAGTAGTGCAGTGGTTAAGTTCATGTGCTCCGCTTTGGCTGCCCGGGGTCTGCAACTTCGAATCCCAGGCACAGACCTACACACCGTTCATCAAGCCATGCTGTGGCAGACGTCCCACACAAAATAGAGGAAGATGGGCACAGATGTTAGCTCAGGGCCAGTATTCCTCACAAAAAAAATAAAGAAAGAAAGGAAGAAACAGTACATAAAATTTATAATAGCAACAAAAGAGATTAAATGCCTAGTTATAAATTTAACAAGAAATGTACAGGGCCTATTAAAAATTGTTTAAAAGTTTTACTTAACTGAATGAACACACAGAGTCTTGTATATAATCATAAAATACTGTAAAGATGTCAATTCTTCATCAACTTATTTCCTAATAGGATCACAATAAAATTGCTTATAGAATTTTATTTAACTTGAGTTTATATAACAAATAATAAGGATGTGAAATTAATCAAGAAGATGCTAGGGGTTGAAAAAAAAGGAATATTTGTAGCAGGTAGCCCTGCCAGACGCTAAAATGTACTTTAAGCTACTGTTTCTAAAACAGTTTGGTGTGAGTGTAGCAATTGAGAGTGAGAGCAGTGAAATAGAATGGGGAATCCAGAAAGAGAAATTGATCCAAAATAAATTGAAATTTGGCATATGATAAATATAGCCTTTCAAATAAACCAGAAAACAGCAGACTATTTTATACAGTGTTAAGTCAAATGACTAGTTATTTGGGGGAGGAAATAAGCTAAATCCCTATTTGTTTCCCTTCACTAAAATAAATTATAGACAGCTCAATTATTTAAATGTAAAATTTTTTTAAAAAAACTGTAAAAGTAATAAAAGAAAGCAGGGGCAAATTTTTTATTACATTCAATGAGGAAGATCTTTGTAGATGAGAAACAAACTCAGAAGCCTGGGTGGAAAGAAAACCCCACACGTTTGACTTTAAAAATATTTAAAATTTCCACATGGAAAAAGCATTATAAGCAAAATTAAAAGATAAATGGAAAACTATGAATTTATTGATTATATAAAGAGATTGCATATGTCAACAACTTAAATGAAAACAGCAGAGGATATGGCAAACTGTTCACACAGGCCCAGGGAAAGTTCAAATGTCTTGTTTACCTGGGAAAACAGCCCAGCCTCACCTACAATTAGTAGGTGAGACTAATCATAAATTAAAATGATCATAAATTAAAAGACTAATCACAAATTAAAACAATAAGATGCTTTTTAAAAACCTATCAATTTGGAAACAACTACAGTTTTCCTAAGACCGAGTGTTACCCCAAGTGCAGGAACATGGGACACTCATATACCTGTGGGAACGAAAAATAATATGCAAAGGCAATGTCTCTCAGAATTAAATACGTACAAATCCTTTGACTCAGCAGTCCTACTTTAAGGGATTTATTGATAATCTCCACGTGAAAGGAAAATATTGTACCTTTTTAAAATAATAGTTTAAAAAAGGACAAATTTTATATCTTCAGTAGGTGAATACTGGAATAGTATGTGGCTGTTATCTCCAAGCACGTCTTATAGGAACAAGTGAGGTCCAGAGGAGGGAGTATAGTATGCCCACGTCTGTGTAAAACTTAATTTATACGTGTTGGTGAGAATGTGTGAATCTATCGACAGTTGTTCCCCAGGTCTGTATGTTAGGGAGACTAACCCTGTACTGCATAGCCTCTGGCTGTGTTTAACTTCTTTCTCCTCCCCCTCCTCCTTCTTCATCATCACATGCTAATTGAGAGAGAGAGGATATAGTTGTTATATAGACTATTAACCCCAAGCAGAAATAGACGCTGGTAATAAGATATTGTTAATACATAACCAACATTTTAGTTTCGAACAAATCGAGAGGTGCTTAAACAAGGAAACAGTAAACACTCAAAAAGAAGAACAATCCTTATATGATTTGTATGGAAAGAATTTTAGCTACCTGTAAATAGAAATAATAAAAACATCTAGTCGTTTTAACTTGAGCTTCATTATAGAGACAATGGATAGAGACTTTGTTACATGCCCGGTGAGCCCGCTACGAGTAAATCGTTCTTGTGACTCCATCATTTCTAGTATTGTACATAAGAAAATTCCCCCAATCTGCCACCAGAGGGCAGCAGATGATCGGTATTTGTCCAACAGCTCCGGGGGGGGGGGTGGAAATCTGCCAGTTCAGGAGCTTTGTGGCCGGAAAAGTTGCTGCAATTTTCTGGATTTCGATTTTACCTGTGAAATGTGGAGAGGGTTGTGGGCTGGATGACTCCCAGAGCTTTGCCAGCTCTAACAGGCTGTGATTTTAAGCACACAGATTCACAGAGCGACCATAGTGACTGTTGTTAAATTAAAATTGAACCATGTTAAACCATTAAACAAACAAAATCTATTTAAGCCCAAATCTGCTTAGATTCTATTCTGTTCTTTTAAAAATAGCTAACACTTACTATGAGGTTCTTATGAGCCAGAGACTGTTCTAAGCACTTTGCTTGTCTTGTTACTTACGCAGAGCTCCTGTTGCGGTAAATGCAGTTACTATCCCCGTTTGGCAGATGAGGAAGGTTGAGGCACAGAGAGGTAAAGTAACTGGCCCTCGGTCTCACCGCTAGGAATGGTAGCTCTGACGCCAGAGGCCACGGTTTTAACTGCTCCATCATACTGGGAACTACCAGCGCAATGAAAGGCAACCCGAATGTCTAATAAAATGTTATTAATCGCATCTGGCTGCCAGTTCAGTTTTGTCCTCATAGTAAATGACTTTTTGGGGAGCTTTTCAGGGCATATAATCGTACAACTGCATCCTATACCTTGTTACTTAAGCGGTATTTTGTTACCATAAAAACATTGTAATCCGTCCGTTGCGACGGGCGTTGTTCTCTGAGCTATCCCTCCCCGCCCCCCACTCCACAGCTTTGCTGCCCTGCGCCCCCACTGCAGCCCATGGGAAACGCTTCCAGGAGCTATCTCACGAATGGTCTCCCTGCAAAGCTCTCCCTGACTACAGGGCAGTCTAAGGTGCTCTTTCTTGCATATCTCTACTTTGGCAACAATCTCATTGTACTGTATTTGTTTATTTTGTTGTTTTTTCCTGACTAGATTTAAACTCTATTAGATCAGACACTTTTCTCTATTTTCGTCTTTGTACACTAAGGTCTAGTACAACACTTGGACTATAGTAGACAACAATTATTCTTTGAAGAAATCAGTGAATGAATGAATGCATGCTGATGTTTCCAAACGCTTGGTCTGAGGACTTTTAACCAATCTGCCTTTTACATAGATTTCTTTTTCCTGCCAATCACCTTAATTGTTTTGAATAACTTAAAATAATTCTCTGACTTGGTTTACTTAATTGTTCCATAAGTTTGCAATGACAGTTCTTTTGTTTTGTTTTATCTTTTAAATCATTGTTCCCAAGTATTTGGATGCTGAAAACGTTATTAACAGTCTCTGGGTACAAGCTGGTATGCCCAGTAATTCTGAGAACCAGAATTAGATCTTCATTGCAGGGAGGCAGGATTGTGGGAGAGTCCATGTGGGAGAGTCCCAGCGTCTAGGGGGGATGTAAACATCTGATGTGGTGGCAAAGTTACTACTTATCAACTTCTGAATAAATGATTAAAATCAGAAACACGTAACTTCCATCTAGAAACACCTTACCTACTTGAGGGGTCACTTGACTGAAAACATTCTTGCTGATTCTAAAACTAGATAGTTTCTCCTCCCAGGTGCTCAGGATTCAGGCCAGGGATGGTGCCCAGGGGGTAGACATTTTTGGCCCCTTGGGTCAGCTCTGCTAGCTTTGGTTTGGTTTTAAACCAGTCTTTGAGTCTGCCTCTATCCAACCTTTGGTGCTTTTTCGTAAAATGTCTTTCTAAAATGGATACCTTTCTATTTACAAAGACATAGAATCAATGTCCTCAAAATACTCCCACCTCCCAGTTTTCTGCATGTAGGACTCTCCCTCATCGCCCTGTGTGTTTCTAGCATCCTATCCCATCTCTTCTTAGTCCTTCTAGCTCGTGAAACATGAAGTTCACTCTCCGAGACTATACATATGGTTAAACTCTTTCTAACCTAACTTGAAACTAACTTCACTGGAATCTGCTATTCCCCTGAAACACATTCCGTCTCTCTCTCCTTTCAGGACAGAATTTTCAACTAACATTCCTAGAAGGGTGGAGGAGAGCCTGGAGGAAGTGTGTGAGCACAACCGGGGAGGAGGGAGCCTGTCAGGCACGCTCGGGAGCATGAATAGACCAGTTTCCCTGATGCAGGAAGTTGGTTTGCGGGAATGATGAGTAGTAAATCTGAAAAGATTTTCTAAATTAAATTCGGAAAGTCTTGAAGGCCAAGCTGTGGAGTGTGGATGTCATGTGGTTGGCCATGTACAACCGTAGTGGATATTTGATCAGGAAAGCGCTGGGCGGAACGGGTTTAAGGGGCAGGCAGGAGACAGAAAGCTGTAGTGTGGTCTAGGAACAAGGTCCTCACAAACACTGAAAAGAAAATAAAAGCCTGATGATGTTATCAAAATCAAACTTTTTGAAAATAAGATTGTTGGAAAACAATATAATTTACCAAGGACAGGTTTCTTTTTTTTTAAATAAAACTGTAACTAGTATTCAAAAGTGTGTTTATACGTGGGACTTATACAGTTGAAAAATTTAAATGAAGGTTATAGTATGTGGAGTAAAACGTCATTTTGCAAAGAAGAACTGCATGTACAAACACACACATGCATAACCAATGTTTTGCAAAAACCTAAATCAGGGGGATTAAGAGGGACAGGGTGGTCTTCCATGCATTTTTGTGTGTGTGCATGTGTGTGTGCATGCGTATGTGTGTGTGTATGAGTTGGCTTGGGGCCCTCCCTCCATCCTCTTCTCCCTCTGACTGTGTCTCGCCATCTCTGGAGCCCGTCAACTGGCTGCTTGCAACCAGCTACCAATAGTCTGTTTTGGGGGCTACCTCACTTTGCCGTGTCCTCATATTGAGTCCTTCTCAGGCCATCTCAAGGCCAGTCACCTTTCTCGTCCGCTCGGCTCTTGTGCATTCTTGCCCTGTTAATATCTGGAAGTTCAGGCTATACCAAAGTAGACCTGCTTCTTGTCTTTGCTCTGCCACCACACATCTTCTGGACTCTTCCAGCCTGAGTCAGGCTATTTCAATCTCCCAAATTCTAGAGGACACATGCTTATCTTTGCAAGTGGCTTCCTTGAAGCTCCACATGCTTAGCTGGGGAAGTGAAAGGGGACATCACAGCCTCTGCAAAGTGCTCCACACCAGGCCTGGCTCTTCCTCGACCTTCCTCTTTCTGTTCAGTTCTTGCAAAGTCATTCATGAGCTAGGGGGTCGGACTGATTTCACAAACTCAGCCTGTCCAGCATGAAGGGATGGTTAAGCACTATAGTTCCTGACCTCTGGGGCTCTCAGAAGCTCCAAGCCCTGAATCAGCAGGAAAAGTATCATTTAGCATCTGAGACACACACATACTTATACATGCCCACACAATCCCAGGCTCTCACACAGCTCCGGCCCCCCCTTCCCCCCCAGGGGGGAAGGGCTTGATGGACAACACTTAGCTTTGAGTGTATGAATTAGCTCTCCATATTTTTCTTTGTGTTTTCCAAAATTTCTGCCTTGGAAGTATATTACTTTTACAACTAACAAAATAGTAAATACTATAAAATAAAAGAAATTATAAGCAAATAAATTTTATATATCTGCTCCAATTTAATACAACTCCTCAGAGAAAGAATATTTCTTCTCTAATATGTCTAATGACCCATTAACTTCATTTCTATTTGTGAAACTTTATAGTTGTGTTCTTTACCATGCAGAAATCCTTACTAATTTATATAATGAAATCAGTGAAAGAGTTATATAAGTTATTGTACCTTAAAATGGTGACCCTACAATTGTGCTGATTTCACATTTGGTTGAAAGTTTAGTTTGGGGCTTCATGTGGGGTTAAACATTGTTGTGGCTCATAAATATTTATTTAGAAAATCTGATTAATGCATGAATGTTCTTCCTTTCCTTCAGATAATCACAACACAAGCCCTGAGTCACACACGTAACATCAGCAAACTTCATCCCACCCCTGTCACCTCACCACAGACTGGGGTTCTGAATGTCCTCAAGTTTTGGCCTGGTGTGTCACGGTCAGCCACCTTATCATTGCTGGTGAGATTCACAGGTGACCCTGAATCTGATCAACAACAAACTCAACAAATCATTCGAAAGAGATATTGGAATTTCTACTTTCAAAATAAATTTTTGAAAACAATTTTTATAAACTAAATCTGAACCTAGGTATACATATAAGGAAGTTAATATGTTTCCTTAATTATCCATTCCTCTCACAATGGGGTCTGAGGGTAATGGTGAACCATATCCTCTTTTCTGTGAGTTCTCCTCCAGATGGGGAAAAGTTACAGGAGTAAATATCAGCTTTATTTTGGTAAGTAAAAATAAAATAGGATCGGGCATGGATTTGGAGCCAAAATTGGGTTTCCTACTCTGTTCCCACTTTTTTGTACTGACTTTTCCACCCATTTCCAGTGTGGGTAGAGAGGCTTTGCCCTGATGAGTTTACTTGTCATGTGGTAGCAGCATATGTGTCCTGCAACCTCTCTGGACCTAACCAACCATGGTGAGAAAAAAAACGATTTTCTTCTAAAATTGTTCGTTCGTAGGGAATAGAGCTCCCCTCTTTAGCAATATAAGAAATGAGGTAACAAATGCCTTACTACTGAACACGTCTGAATTCTTTTTTCCCATTGCTAAAAATGTAGGACTCTGCAGATGAAATGAGGCAATCGGCAATCACCTCTTGCATTGTCCGTGGTGGGTATTTTAATAGTGCTTTACTTAGGATTTAATATATTTCCTTCATTTGGATTGAATTAGTGGGCTTAATGATCATCAAAATGAAGAGAATAGATCACGAGGATTTTTAAAATAAGAATTCCATTTCAAGAAGTGCTAATAGCATTGTTTATTGGTCTTCCTGTTTGGCTTAGGGATGAATGGAGTAAACAGATCATTATGGCATCATTCCCTTACCTGTCAGAGGGAGATCTGATAACTGAGCTGTCCCTGAACAGCCTGGAGTCCTGCAGCAAGTGGAAACCAATGAATAGAGGTCTTGTTTGTTTCTGGCCTCGATTCTTCAATAATCATCCAAGATGTTGTGCAGAGAATCAAGATTTGGTGTCGATCCAGGGTTTTGAATTAGGAGCCGATTTGAATCAAGAGCAAGAGCTGAGGAGAGGTCAAAGGCCTCTCCTGGCCGGGGAGGAAGGATGGAGCAGAGATGAAGAAGGAGGCTCCTCTGGTCTGCCTCTCGGCAATGGCTCATCTTCTCCTTCCTCCTCAGCTCCTGTGTCAGTGGAGGTCAACTCTGTTCTGCATTTAAATCTCCCAGAACATGGGCAGATGTATACATGGGAGTAAAGTACTTCATCTTAAAGGAAAAACAGGAAAGTTCACGCCCCAGCAAATACTTAATGACCAGCACATTGTAGGTACTCCAAAAATGCTGTTCTACTAAATTGGACTTGCTTGAAAATGGCAGTTTGGGTCAGGGAAAGACCCTCAACCATTTCACTGCTGATTAGCAGCTGAACCAGATGGTGAAGCGAAAGAGCTAGAGATGGCAAAATAAACATAAGCCTGTTAATTACTTCTTAAAGCTGGTGAAAACAGAATTGGCCAGTTGCAGGTGAAATGCAGTTAGAACTGTGGATAATCATCCTTTATCTCCTCTTGGTCTCATAAGCACAGATACTTGAGAGGTGTCTGTGATATTATTTAACACTCTAAATTGATCACATATTCATGTTAAGAAGAGTTTAATGCATTTTTCTCAGTGTAATATTGTGATATTGTGATTCATAATAAGTAACATATATTTGGTGAACAGCAAAGCCCAAGTGAGCCCAGTGAATTGAAGCTCCTTTGGAAGCAGGCACCAGTATGAAAAGCGTCAGCCGTCACTTTGTCCAATGGGATCCTCCAGCCATGGTGACCTTGACTTCCAGATGTAAGCCCCCCCTTACCCTGTGGGAAGCCCAGCCAAAACTCCAGAGGTCCATTGACTCTTGGAGGGGGAAAGCAACTCTTTTGGACATCGTGTACATTAGCTGGCACACAGTGGGTTCTCAATAAATAGAGAGGAACTCCTTTAAACATGCCTCAGAGAACAGCAGACACCCATGTGGCCAGGTTCCTGAACTAGGCTGGGAGAAAGGCCATACATCCTATAAGCAAAGAGAGACTAGGGTATGGTCTTCAATAGCTACCATGTTGGTTAGAGCAGGTTCCACACGAAGTTGTGAAGGACATAAAGGTCCCTCTCATCTACTCTTTCAGGGTCTTGATCTCTTCTCTCTTCTTATATGTTCCTATCTCTTTATATGTCCCCTCCTCTGTGACCCATGTCATAATCACCTCTCAGGAGATCTCTGATTGAATCATCTCATTAGGGAGAAAATTACATCTTGCCCTACACATCTCTTCCATCCAGATGCTCATCTGTATCCTTTGTCATATCCTTTTATAATGAACCAGTAAAGGTGAGTAAAATGTTTCTCTGAGTTCTGTGAGCCACTCTAGCAAATTAATTGAACCCGAGGAGGGGGTCATTGGAACCTCCGATCTGTAGTCGGTCAGTCAGAAGCTCAGGTGACAACCTGGGCTTGCATTTGGCATCTGAAGTGTGTGTGGGACAATCTGGGGGGATCTGATGCTGTCTTTGGATAAATAGTGTCAGAATTGAGTTAAATTGTAGGACACCTAGCTGGTGTGGAGAATTGCCTGGTGTGGGGGGAAAAAATCCCACACATTGGTGACCAGAAGTGTCAGAAATGAGGTATTCGGTGTGAGTGGTAAAGGAAAGGCAGGAAAGAAAAACAGACTCACAGGAGGGAAGACTGGGTTTTTTTTCCTACCCAATAGGGAAGAACTGTAAGTTTTTCTTTTCAAATGTGTAACAAGCAGCAATTATAACAGCAAATGTTTATGGAGAGATTATGCGTCCAGCACAGTCTTAAATACTTTATGTACATGGTTTCATTTGATACTCCCTACAACCCTGAGTGGTAGGTACTTTTATTGCCCCTATTTCATAGCCAAGAAAACTGGGCCACAGCCAAGCACACATGCCTGATGAGCGACAGAGGAGGTACCATCTGACGGCAGAGCCCAAGAGCTAAACCTTCATATTATTCACCCTCCCTACTCCCGGAGGAAACTATGGCACACTCATTTTTAAAGAAAATATGGTGAGTGTATCTTTCTTTTGAGAAAGTGAATTAATCTATGAAATTCTTCTTTCTTCCCTGACATTAGAATGGAGTGAGATATCTAATGGAGAACTGAGACCCCTCATTCGATGTTGATAACTCAGTCATTACCGCAACACTCCCTGGAGTCTTCACAAAACTCATGGGCAATAAGCGGTCGTGGAATTTAGACAACCCACACAATTCAGCCTACTGTAAGGGGAGAAGAAAATTAACAACAAATGAAAATGGAAGGCAGAGGGAGAGAGTCACACTGTGTATCCCTGTCCCCACACACAGAGGACAGAATAGATGCTGCTGGTACCAGTTCCTGTTGATTAGCCTACCTAGTTTATGGAGAAGATCTCCTGTGAGGGTAAACAGCAACCATAACTGCCATCATGCATCACACTAAATCCTTTTCTGCCCTTACTGTTCTGTAACTCTGCAAATCATAAACATGTCTCTAGCAAGTGCCAAAGAAGGGTAGCAATGAGTACAGAGCAGGCAGCTCGGGTCACCTGGGGACACACCAATAGCTGTGCCTGATGACAATATTGGAAAGCCCAATTAAGCTCTAGAAAGTTCCCTTGAGCAATCCCTGATGCGCTGTTGACGTTTGTGAGGGCTCAGCAATGCAGAGCACCTGCAAAAGGCTCATTAACTACCGGAAGTATCTTGTGCTGTTCAATTGCACCTCCATCTCAGAACCATCAGACTCTTGGCAGGTGGATCCTGTCAGCAGCTCAGGGAAATCTTTTCTTTGGTTTCAGTTCATGAGCTTTAGCAACCTATTCCATCATCTGTGAAGGAACTGAAACTCCATAGTAAGATGCAGCCAACTCACCCATTTTTAATTGTTATGGCCATGCACACGATTGTTGTAGAGTTCCGAGCATGATAAAACACTCTGGAGAATTAGTCTCTCTACTCAAACGTAGAATTTCGGGGGTTTTCCCCACAGAGCTCACCCTTTCCTATGTTCCGTTGCGTAACATCTAAAAATAACATGCCACATTTACTATCACTGTTTGTTTTAGTATGTTTGATTTTCCCTCCAGAGACCTTTTATGATGTATTTTTCCTGGATATATAAATTAATTCCATTCATAGCAAAGTGACTTCAGAGATGACTGCAAAGCATATGTTCAGTCACACAAATCTTCCTTCCTTCGTTCAATAAGTCTTTATCTACTGTGCACTCTGTGCCTGCACTCCCTTAGACCCGGGGATGTGCCAGCAGATAAGAGGCAAAGGTACCCTCTCTCATGGAAAGGGGAGACCTTCCTAAAAAAATTAAATGAATAAAATATAAAACAACATATAGATGGTAAAGGTCCTGAGATGAATAAATCAGGGAAGCGCAATAGGAACTAGGGTGCAGTGGTGGGATTGTTATTTTGAACTGAGTGGGCAGGGAAGGTCTCTCAAAGGTGATACTTGAGTCAGGACTTGCAGTTATGGTGGGGTGGGGAGCGACCGGTCAGAGAGAAGAGTGAATGTGGTTGTTTGTATATCAGCTGATTCTTTTTGGTCCTTGTATTGCAAAGGGAGATGATAGTTATACAGTGACCGGTTGTGTTTGTGACTAAAACCCATCGCAGTGGAATACAGGTTGGTGTCCCTCCCAAATTCATATGTTGAAACTCTACTCCAATGTGATGGTATTTGGAGGAGGGGCCTTTGGGAGGTAATTAGGTGATGAAGGTGGAGCCCTCATAGGTGGGATTAGTGCCCTTATAAGAAAAGGCTAGAGAGCCCTCACCCTTTCCTGTGAGGGCACAACCAGAAGTCTGTAGCCTGGAAGAGGACTCTCACCAGAACCCAACCACACTGGCTCCCTGAACTCAGAACTGTGAAAATAAATTTCTAGCGTTTATAAGCCACCCAAAGTATGGTAATTTGTTACAGCAGGCTGCATGGGCTGAGACACCTATAAAATTAATGAATTGGTTTGGAAGGATAAAACATTGTGAAGAAATCTCAAAAGATTTGGTCTAAAGTGGCTGTGTTTATCCAGATTTGACTATTTTATTTTAAAGCATTGTTGGATTCAGACAAAATGAAAATCTATCTTATCAAATAACTGATTTAACTACATTTCATTTTTACGACAAGTAACGGAAAAGGTTGTCTGCACAGAGGAAAAGTGAAGGTGTGAGGCAATGATCAGTAAACTCAGGGAAAAGTCTTTCTTCGAGGGCACATCTGACTTGATTTTCCACCTTCTGTTTCTCAATCAAATAAATCTAACAATTTGAAAGTATTTCATTTCACAAGTCTGATATGATCCACATCTCTGAATCTTCTGTTAATCACTGAGAATATCCCTAAACTATTTTTGTGTGTGACAGCAAAAGTTTTGGCCATCCCCTTTATATCTTGATAACGACACAGGGAAATCCCTCAGTGCCTATTCAATTGTTATCCTATTTTCCAGTATGAGGAACTATAGGGAAGGAAATGGTAAGAAAGCAGAGATGCTGAAACCCTTTAGCTGGTTTTGCTCCAGGGTGACACTATCCAAGTCCCAGGAAGAGGAGACAAGCATCCTTCGTGTCTGTCTTGTGTCGGAGAGGGGACTCCACTCTGCTTTGGGCCTGCAGTGAGCACATCACACCCTCCCCTTCTCTGAAGATCCGCACGGTTTCAAGTGTTCAGGAAACTTTTCAATGTGGACACAATGATTAGTTTAGTCTTAGAGTTCAAAGGCTGTTTCTATTATTCCGAGTCAGGACAGCTCAAAGAGGGTAAAGACAGCGCAGGAAAAAAAGCAAAGGAATGGGATCAAGGATTTCTGGCAACGCACAGGAGGTTCCAGATAGGGCCTGCACTCAGGTTAGGCCTGATCTTGTAGACTCTGCTCCTGCAGAGGCATCTGTGTCTTAGAGGACACAAAAGGTTGAGAGATACTGGGCACTTTAAATCTCTCATTTAAACATTGTCAACTTCCTGCTAAGAATTTCTCTTTTCCATTTTCCTAGCTCCTTCTAAACCCATGCAGCATTTGTTTTTGGTTTGGGACGATAACATTGAAGCAGCCTTCCTCTGCAGAGACCTCGGGAATCTGCCGGGATTTTCAGAGACTTCGTGCTCTCCAGCAGTGCTTTTAAATGCTTTCTTTGTTTTTGTATGTTTGTTTGCTTTTAATCCAAACTGCACTATGCGGCTTGTCAGCTAAATGGGTATCTCTATCTGGTGTGTTGTTCTTAGTGATTCTCTGTGGCATCCTTTCCTTTCTCCCTCCCTGATCACCCGAAGTTAATCACAGTAGAACTCTGAACAAATGAGCCACTATTTCCCGGGGACCCTGTCTGCCAGCATTAGATTATTTTTGTATTGTGTGAGCTTGTTGCCTAGGAGGCTTTTATTTTCAGTAACCACAGTTTTTGTTGTTTCTTGATTTCAGAGATGGTAAAAAAGAAAGCAGTTTTGGATTATATGTAGAAAAATTGTCTTTAAGATCCCCAGTTGCATACCATATAATTTCCTATAAAATTCTTATTGTGAAACACAGAAGAGGCTTTTAATGGAAATAATCACGGTGCTTTAATGGAAAGCCTATAGGAAAGAGTTATTTTATAAGCGGAATCCCATATCTTAGGGCCCATTTAAATTCAGTAGGTGTATTAATCATAATGTTATGATTTCAGCCCGCAGAAAAATAATTTTCCCAGACTGTTTCTTCACTTGAAAAAGTCTCTAACAGTGGACAAGGACTTTTAACTGATGGAGAGATATTTGGTTGAACTCTGAAACAGCAGTTTTTTGCATGTTAAAATGGTGGAATATCAGCAATTTCATAGGATCTAACTTAATGGAATACTTAAAATGATAGAAGAAGTTAAAAAAATATACAGTGACCTAGATCCATGCAAAGGCCTGGAGAAGTGGGAGAGAGGGGATCTGTAAGGATAAAATAGAGAGGTTGGGCAGTGAGGACCGATTCGCCACACTGGATGCTCTTGTGCGTTGGTTAAGAATTTAATGCTGCCTGGTCTGTGGAACACTTACAGTGAGCCAGGCACTACGCTAACTAATCTTGGTGTGATCTATGCATGCTGAGTAGAGATACAGTATTCATGTTGTCAATAATCTGTGAGGTATTTTTATCTTCATTTTTATGGATGAGGGAATTGAAGTTCCTAGAGTTGACATAACTTTCTCCAGGCCAGACAACATTCAAGTCTAATTTTGTCTGATTCTAAAACTTCTGCTCTGAATCATTGGGCCATTTTGTCTTGTGACCAGAAAGCAGGAGAAAGCCCAGGTGCTGGGGAGTTTTGTGGGTGCTCTGCTCTTTGTATTATCAAGAGAGGATCTACATCTGAAAGCAAATTCTACAGTGTTTCTCTTTTTCAGGCAACTCTTTTTTCTTTATATATCAGAACGTTAAACCAGCAGGTGTCAGAGTCATGCAGATTTTAAAAGAAATCATTCCATTTCCTGCTCTACCTCAAAGATTAGACTTTTATTTACAGTTAGAGTCTAAGTTTTAAATGCCATTGCTTACTTTTTCCACCAAGAATGCATCAAAGGTAGAAAATAGCTCAGCCACGAGAGCTGTGGATGGATAAGAATGGACCATGGGGATGCTAAGGAGACAAGAGGTTTTCCTTTCCCCTTCTGGGTGGGATTGGAGAAATGTCTTAATGTTTCATTGCAGGATCCTGATGCACTAAGCACCTTTTAGGAGATGGTGAATGATAAACTCTTGCAAATCACCATATTTCCTTTTCCAACTTTTGTCCAATTCATATTTTTAAAAATAAAAATAAAAAATAAAAATAAAAATTACAAGAAGGGACACAGTTGAAAACAAGGGAGAGAAAGGGCT
The DNA here is from genome assembly GCA_031878705.1 of Tapirus indicus. Taxonomy (NCBI): domain Eukaryota; kingdom Metazoa; phylum Chordata; class Mammalia; order Perissodactyla; family Tapiridae; genus Tapirus; species Tapirus indicus. The sequence goes on along the minus strand of CM062919.1, from coordinate 146,821,135 downwards.
TTAAGAAGGTTTTTAAGTCCTTGAACAAATCTTTACTACATGGATTCAGTTGTGAAGGGTTAGGTTCAGAAGCTTTCTAGGCTGCCAGAATGCCTTTCACCTCCAGCCCTCTGTGCACACACATGCCCCCTTCATATGTCTAAGCTTGCCCTTTACCTTGGACATTGCATATTTGGGAGCTTAAGCTAGATTTTTTAAAATCTCTTCCCAACCAATCCTTCTAGAACAAATCTGGTGAAGCAGATGCAATGCAAGGTTGAGACATGGGGAACTGGCTAGGCTGCCAGCTTGAGTACCAGTATGGATCCAACACCCCTAGAGAAACTAGGAATTTTCCTAGAAGATGGTGGGAGAAACTAGCTCTATTTTTCCAGGAGGTTAGTTTATTGATTCATTCATCAGACTATTGTTTTTTCATTGCCTACTTTAAGTCAGGTATTTTGCCAAGAGCTGTGGATACACAGATGGTTTCGACACAATTCCTACCCTCCAGGAGAAATGACCGTGGGATTCAGATCAGTAAACTGTCAATGACACAGTGGTGTAGGAGGCTACAGAGGGGTGAGGGGATGCAGGGTGCTCGACTGCACCAGAGGGAGTCAGAGCCAGTGTCTGCTGGAGGTGCTGAAGTTACAGGGCTGTCCATGCAGAAACCTTAGCCCTACTGGGGTGTTATTGCCTACTGGGGGAAAATTTATTTAGTTTGGGCACAGTGCTTCTGGCCTTAATGGAATAATTTTTTCATGTGCAAAATTTTTGTGATTGACAAAATAAATGTGTCTTCCTCAACTGACATCAGAGAAATGTCAAGAGAGGTGACATGCTGAGGGACAACAGAAAAGGAGAAATGAGTACATCTCTATAACTATAAACACTTTTCCATTTATATGTTCTCAACCATAGAGAGAATAGCCATCTGTAAGAACTGTTGTACTAAAAAGAATTGTATGCACCAAAGAAAAGAGGGAGTTTTAGTAACTTGTCTGAGAATTAATGGCAATCTCTACTATTTGGGGGGGAATAAATCCATTAGTCTCTTATTCTGTTTCTCTGTGGCTAATGAACTACTTAAAATTCCATTTCAGTACAGCCAGTTGGCTACAAAGAGTGCTTATACAGCAATTTTCAGCAGCCAATGACTAGAGTTAGTTAACTACCTATTGGCATAGGGCTATCTCCATGAATGATATACATCATCTTAAATGAGATTAGTCCCCACCCTTTCCCTTTGTTTCCTAAAGTGGGCTCCAAGGACTAGCTGCGTCAGGACCATAAAGTGTGCTTGTTACAGGTACAGGTTCTTGGGTCTCTCTTCCAGATATACGGATTAAGAATCTCTTTAGGTAAAAACTCCAAACCTGCATTTAAAAAAAAATAAATTTCTCAGTGATTTTTATGCACAACACAAGTCAGGAAGTACTGCTATGGCAGTTTACAATCTTAGAGTGCAGTCTGGAATAAACATACACATGAAGTAAGAATATATAGAGAGAGATATAAGGAATATATTTAACACATGATAATAAAAGTGGATAAAAAGAGAGAGAATAATACTCATGATATTGCAGTCCCAGAGACCATTGAAATGCAATTTATATTGAGCAAAAATCCTTGAAGACAAAGTGATATTTCAGAGTTCTTCCTCATGGACCTGCTAAGATTATAAAAAAATATCTTTTAGCTGGACTTCAAAAGAGGTAGTCTAAAAATCTCTCCTTCCCAAATTTGTGGAATTATAAATTAGTTCCATCCATGTGACATAGATGTATTCTAGACATGTTGCATATATAAATGGCAGAGGCTCAGATAAGGTTTCCCGCGGGTGAGGGCAGAGACGGGATGATCTGTGAGCAGTCCAAGAACACGTAACCTCTTCGTGTGTCTATCATGTCTTTCAAAGAAGGAACAAAAAGCTTTAAATATGCTACAAGTCTAGCATTACAATCCTTCTTGCTAATAAGTGCTAAGCACAGAGATGCTAATTGCTGAGCAGTCTCAGATCCAGAAATTTTAGGTAAATTTTCTGGTGGGCTTAGTTGGCTTTTGTACTATGTGTATCTTGCTAGTGGTGAGTTCAAGGATTATTTCACAGGCACTAATGGCATCTTGGCATAAATACGAATTTCATGCCAGAGCCAACTTTATTCCATGGTAATAGCCAGGATCTGGGGTGAGGGGGTATCCTCTCACAATCAAGAACAGTTGCACAAATTTTATCAACAGCTTTACAAGCAATTTTCTTAATTATTCAAGCCTGGGTTAATGGACTCGCAGATTCAGAATCTCACCTTTCCTTGGCCATTATTCTTCTCATTGTGGATGCTGATTCCTCCCTCCCTTGCTCAGCCCCCTCCCTCTTTCCTGGGTTTAAGTACCACATTCCTAGCAATCCCGGCTAAACAAATAATTTCAGATTGTGATCCACGCTGGCTAAAACTAATTTGATGAATGAGATAACTGGAAGAAAAAAACAGAAGGTTCAAAAGTTTGCGTCAAATTCTTAGATTTTCATATTGCATAGGATGAAAGAAATAAAGAGTGATGGGGAAAGGAAAAAACGAGGAGAGGAGGTGGAGAAAATTATGCAAATATGAAAAGAAAGCAAGATGATGCCAACTAGAAACATCAGAAGACAGTATCATTTTATAAAAGTCAAATTTAAAGGAAGAAACATTTTTACATATTAAGTAACATTTCTTTTCCTTCTTGTTATGGGTCGAATTGTGCCCTCCAAAAAATGTTGAAGTTCTAACCCCCAGTTCCTGTGAATGTGAACTGATTTGGAAATAGGGTCTCTGTGAATGATTAACTTAAGATGAAGTCATTAGGGTGGGTCCCATCCAATATGACCGATGTCCTTATAAAGAGGAAATTTGGGAACAGAAATAGGCTGGATAGAGGGAAAACAATGTGAAGACACAGGGAGAACGCCATCTACAATGAAAGAATGCCTGAGGCTACCAGAAACTAGGAGAGGGGCGTGGAGCAGAGTCTTCCTCACAGACCACAGAAGGAACCAGCCCTTCCAACACTTTGATTTCTGACTTCCAGCCGCCAAAAGTATGAGACAATACATTTTTGTTGGTTAAGCCAACCAGTTTGTGGTACTTTGTTATGGCAGCCCCAGGAAACAAGTATACTTCTAGAAAATATTTAAGAATTAAAAAGAACAAATTAGAATGTCGTCAAGATGTAGAATTTTGCTCCATGGGACATGAGAATTTTCTAAGCAATTTTCTGGTTTGGTAAATGGATTGATAGAAAATAAGAGTGGGCAAGTAAGATTGATAGGCAAGGTTGTAACTGAAGAAGTTGAAGTCAAATTTTCTGAATTGTTTTTCTATCTTCTGAATGAAGATAGAAATAGAATTACCATGTGCTAAATAATAGAGACAAAGTCCAAAAGCCCTGGGTCCAAAGTCATTCTTAGGCAGCTCTGTGCAGACTGATAGAGCTGAGAGGGCTCTTATAGTCTGGAACCAAGTCCCCTTTTTCACACAAGGAAATTGAGGCCCAAGGTAGTTAAATTACTTGGCCAAAGAGTAGCTTTTAGCTAAAAGCCTGTCGCATTGGATATGTGAACAGAAGCTTGACATACCAGAATCTATTCCATATACTTTATTACACAAAATAATTAACTCAGAGGCAGGCATCATTGTCTTCCAATATGCTTCCAGAACCCAGCCTCGGCTTAGGAGGAAGGGCATTAGAATTCTTCTGGGAAACTTTCCTTCAGTGAATAGCTGCATGCCATGTTCACTCACCTGAAAGGAGCAAAGAAATTAAGGTTTTAAGGGGCAGGGTAATAACCATTGCCACCCTCACCACATTTATTTTATTATATGGTTTGAAGATGGCATGCAAGATAATCAAGCAATGTCTACTGAACCTGGAAAAAAATGCTTATCAGACTCTCTCCTGCCCTTTCTCTCTCTCTCATCATTAGGTGATAAGCAGGAACTGTTTCAGAATCAATTAAAATTCATGGAAGAATCTCTTTCTAAGATCTCAGGCTGGATGGCTGTTTTACACAGCACAGAAAAACAAGAAGTCTTAAAGCTATAGTTGAAAGTGAGCCCCATTTATGGAGGCCTCCATGTTTTGAAGAACTTGGATGCTGTTGCAGGATGCAAGAATCATAATTTGATGGGGTAGGGACTTCATTTCTGAACTAAATGCTAATATTCATAAACTGTGCTGGTATGCCATTGAGTACTTTTTCTGAGAAAATCTTATAACTGTCAAATGTCACCTAATCTTATCACTTGGCTCTAATTTTTAGGAGCTATGCTACAAGAAATATACTTTTCGGGTTGGCCATCTCACTGATCATGGTATTCACTGATAATTATACACATAAACCCATATAATTAGGGCAAGGATTCTGTACTTCTGTCAACTTTCAATTTTTTTTTTTTTTGTCAAAGTAAGCCTTCATAACCCGTAACAGTAACTAAAAGAAAAAAAAACTTATTTTAGATTTACAGAAAAATTGGGAAGATAGTACAGGGAGTTCCCATATACCACATATCCAATTTCCTCTATTATTAGCATCTTACATTACTATGCCACATTAGTTACAACTAATGAACCAATATCAGTACATTATTATTAACTAAAGTTCACACTTTACTCAAATTTCCTTAGTTATTACCTAATGTCTTTTTTCTGTTCCAGGATAACACATAACATTTAGTTGTCACATCTTACGCTCTTATTGACAGTGAGAGTTTCTTGGGCTTTCTTGTTTTTGATGACTTTGACGGTCTTGAGAAGTACTGGTCAAAGAATGTTCCTCTGGGATTTGTCTGATGTTTTTCTCACAATTAGACTGGAGTTATGTGTTTGGGGGACAAAGGCCCCAGAGGGAATTCGCCATTTTTGTCATATCATTTCAAGAGTACGTAGTATCCATCTCACCATGACATCACTATTCATATTTAACCTTGATCACCTGGCTGAGGTAGTGCTTGTCAGTTTTCTCCACTGTACAGTTTTGCTCTTTCCCCCACCTTTTCCAGCTGTGGTCTTTGGAAGAAAGTTCTTTTGCACAGCCTACTCTTAAGTTGTGAATAGTTATACTCCACATCTTTGAGGGAGACATCTACATGAATTATTTTTAATTCTTATACACAGGAGCTTTGTCTATTTTCTTCATTTATTAATTTATTCATATCAGTATGGACTCAGGAATATTTATTTTATATCTTGGGTTATAATCCAATATGACTTTATTTTGTTAATCAAAGTGTTTCAACTTTGGCCATTGGGAGCTCTTTCAGTTGGTGCCAGTGTTTCCTTGGATATGTTCCCATCATTGTGGGTTTTTTTTAAGCACTTCCTTACTTTCTGGCACTACAGATACCCCACACTCATCTTGTTTTTTCCCTGCTCCAGTCCTAGACCCAGCCATTTCTCTGAGCCCTGGTTCCTTTCTTTGGAGGACGGTATAAAAGATCTGGGCACCAAGTATGGTCATTGCTACTGGGGTACTGTTTCTTCTAAGCCCTCTCAGCAGACAGAGCAAGGACATGTGTGTGTGTATAATAACCCATACATATGCATATATTGAAAAATAGTATTATATGTACCCATGTGTATCTCCATTAGGCTAAATACAAGTTCATGACTGATGTCTCCAACTCTAATCCATTACTACATGGATCATTCTAGCCTCTTCCCCTTACTTATCTGTAACCTCCCATTCAAACCATGCACTTTTCATCTATATAATGTTTGCTTCCAGTATATGTGTATAGTGGTATCAGAATTATTAACTCATATCCCCAGGGGAGACAACTTTATCAGTTAGATGCAATGCTTATATACAATTTCTTTTGCTTCTAGTCTTATAGGCTCCACTCTTTCCCAAAGTTACCTAGGTCAGCTCCTTTTCCCTCCCCCTCTTCTGTGAGGTTGTTTCATGCATCTGTAATACAGTTGATCGTATAGTTACATTCTGCATTCTATCCTTGGATCCCCAACCTCCTATGTGATATTTTAAAAATTTATAATATTAAGATTCATTCTTTGTACTGTAAAATTCTATGGGTTTTGACAAGTTCAGTGTTATGTATTCACAATTACAGTATCATACAGGATAGTTTCACAACCTTAAAAAAACATGCCCTTTGTTTCACCTATTCTGTATGTCCCTCACCCTCAAGTCTCTGCCAACCATTGACTTTTTTTTAATCATTGCTAGAGTTTTCTTTTCCAGAATGCCATATAACTGGAATCATAGATTATATATCTTTTTCGACTGGCTTCTCTCACTTAGCAATATGGATGATTCATACATGGCTTTTTGTAATTTATAGCTTTTTTTCACTGAAAAACATTCCATTGTATGGATGGACCAGTTTGTTTACCCATTCACCTTTTGAAGGACATCTTGGTTGCTTCCATTTTGGGGTATGAATACTTCTATAGACATTTTAATACAGATTTTTGAGTAGATATACATTTTCATCCATTTGGGTAAATACAGAGGAGTGTGATTGCTGGATTTTATGGTAAGACTATGTTTAGCTTTGAAAGAAATTGCCAACTGTCTTCTAAATTCACTGTGCCATTTTACATCCCCACAAACAAAGAAGGAGTGTTCCTGTTGCTTCACATCCTCGCCGACAACTGATATTGTCAGTTTTTTGGATTTGAATCAATCTAATGAGTGTGCAATGCTATCGCTTTGAAGTTTTAATTTGCAATTCCCTAATGACATATGATCTTTTCATATGCTTATTTGCCATCTGTCTATATTCTTTGGTGAGGTGTCTGGTTTTTTTGCCTTTTTAATATTTTCTTTTTGAGGAAGATTGACCCTGCACTAACATCTGTTGCCAATCTTCCTCTTTTTTCTTTTTTTTTCTCCCCAAACCCCAGTACATTGTTGTGTATCATAGCTGTAGAGTTGTAGCTCTTTTATGTGGGACCCCACCTCAGCATGGTTTGATGAGTGGTGAGCAGGGCTGCTGAAGCAGAATGCATGAACTTAACCACTATGCCACCGGACCAGCTCCTTTTTGCCTATTTTTAAATTTTGTTTTCTTGCTGACTTTTAAGAGTTCTTTGCATGTTTGGGATACAAGTCCTTTATCAGATATGTGTTATGCAAATATTTTCTTGCAGTCTGAATTGTCTTTTCATTCTCTTAACAGTGTCTTCCACAGATCAAAAATTCAACTTAATTTTTTCTTTCCTGGATTATGTTTTTGGTATTGTATCTAAAATATCATCACCAAACCCCAGGTCACATAGATTTTCACCTCCTAGAAGTTTTTAAAAGAAACTATAGAAGTGTTATAGCTTTTCATTTCATATTTAGGTTTATCATGCATTTTGAGTGAATTTTTGTGGAAAGTGTAACGTCTATGTCTAGGTTCACTTTTTTTGCATATGGACATCCAGTTGTTTCAGCATCATTTGTTGAAAAAAGTATCCATTCTCCATTGAGTTGCCTTTGTGTCTTTGTCAAAGATCTGCTGACTATATTTGTTTGGGTCTATCTCTTGGCTCTCTAGCCTGGTCCACTGATCAGTGTGTCAGTTTTTCACCAATAGCATGCTGGTATTGATTACTTGATTACTGGAGCTTTATAGTAAGCAGTGAAATTGGGTAGTCTAAGTCCTCCAACTATATTCTTCTTCTTTAGTATTGTGTTGGCTATTCTAGGTCTTTTGCCTTTTCATATAAACTGTAGAATCATTTCGTCAATTATCTACAAAATAGCTTCCTGGGGTTTTGATTGGGATTGCATTGAAGCTATAGAACAAGTTGGGGGAAAAAAATGACATCTTAATAATATTGAATCTTCCAATCCACACACATGGAATATCTCTCTGTGAATTTCTATCTTTCCCGATTTCTTTCATCCGAGTTTGTAGTTTTCTGCATAAGATTCTGCATATATTTCGTTAGTACTTCATTTCTGGTGCTATTGTAAATAGCATTTTTTAAAGACTTCACATTCCAATTGTTCATTGACGATATATAGACAAGCAATTGAATTTCTTTATTAACATTGTATCCTGCAACCTTGCTGTATTCACTTATTCATTCCAGGAGTTTTCTTGTAGATTATTTGGGTGTTTTGACATAGGAAATCTTGTCATCTGTGAACAAAGACAGTTTTGTTTCTTTTTTTTTCCAATCTGTATGCTTTTTCTTTTCTTTTCTTGTCTCATTGCACTAGTTCAGACTTCTCATGTGATGTTGAATAGGAGCTGTGAGAGAGGACATCCTCGCCTTGTTCCTGTTCTTGGGGGGAATGTGTTCAGTTTTTCACTACTAAGTACGATGTTAGCTGTTGGTATTTTCTAGGTGTTCTTTATCAAGTTGTGGAAGGTCACTTCATTTTCTTTTTTCCCAGTTTTGTTGAGGTATGATATATAAAAATTTTATACATTTAGGTTGTACAATGTGATACACATATACATTGTGAAATGACTACCACAATCAAGCTCATTAAAATGTTCACCACCTCACATAGTTACCTCCCTCCCTTTTATTGTGGTGAGAACACTTGAGATTTACTCTCTCAGCAAATTGCAAGTATAGAATACATTCTTATTAACCATAGTCATCATGATGTACATTAGGTCTCCAGAACTTGTTCATCTTATAACTGAAGGTTTGTCTCCTCTGACCAACATCTCCCCTTTCCTCCTACTCCCTGACAAACACCATTCTACTCTGCTACAATAAGTTTGACTTTTTTCTTAGATTCCACATATAAGTGAGAAGGGCAGTATTTGTCTTTCTGTGTCTGGCTTATTTCACTTAGCACAATGTCCTCTAGATTCCTCCATGTTGTCACATACGGCAGGATTTCCTTCTTTAAGGCCTTATAATATTCTATTGTGTGTGTGTGTCTGTGTATATACATATAATATTTATATATGTAATATATGTAGTACACTTTCTTTATCCATTCATCTGTGGATGGACACTTAGATTGTTTCTATATCATGGTCACTGTGAATAATGCTGCAATGAGCTGGGAGTGCAGATATCTCTTAGAGATAGTGATTTTATTTCCTTTGGATATATACCCAGAAATGAGATTGCTGGATCATGTGATAGTTCTATTTTTAATTTTTTGAGAAAACTTTATAATATTTTCCATAATGGCTGTAAAACTTGCATTTCCACCAACAGTGTACAAAGATCTTCTATGTACCACATCCTCACCAACACTTGTTATTTCTTGTCTTTTTGATAATAGTCATCCTAATAAGTGTAAGGTGATATCTCATTATGGTTTGATTTTAATTTCCCTGATGATTAGTGATGTTGAGCATCTTTTCATATACCTGTTGGCCATTTGTATGTCTTTTTTGGAAAAATGTCTATTCAGGTCCTTTGCCCATTTTTCAATTAGGTTTTTTTGTTTACATTTTTGCTATTGAGTTGTTCCTTATATATTTTGGATATTTACCCCTTATTGGATATATATTTTCAAAATATTTTCTCCCATTCCGTAGGTTCCTTTTTCGTTTTGCTGATGGTTTCCTTTGCTGTGCAGAAATGTTTTAGTTTGATGTAGATCCACTTTTTTTGCATTTTTTTTTTGGCTTTTGTTGCCTGTGCTTTTGGTTTCAAATCCAAAAAAATCATTACCGAAACCAATATCGAGGAAATTTCCCCTATGTTTTCTTCTAGGAGTTTTATAGTTTCAGGTCTTACATTCAAGTCTTTAACTCATTTTAAGTTGGTTTTTGTATATAGTGTAAGATAGTGGTCCAGTTTCATTCTTTTTGCATGTGGATATCCAGTTTTCCCAGCACCGTTTGTTGAAAAGGCTATCCTTTCCCCATTGTGTATTCTTGGTGTCTTGTTGACGATTAATTAACCATTCATACAAGGATTTATTTCTAGGCTCTCTATTCTGTTCTATTGGTCTATTTGTGTTTATGCAAGAACCATACTGTTTTGATTACTGTAGCTTTGTATTATAATTTGAAATCAGAAAGTGTGATGCCTCTAGCTTTGTTTTTCTTGCTTAAGATTGCTTTACCTATTTGAGGTCTTTTGTGGTTTCATACAAATTTTAGGATGATTTTTCTGTGGAAAATTCCATTGGTATTTTGACAGGGATTGCATTGAATCTGTAGATCACTTTGGATAGTATGGCTATTTTAACAATATTAATTCTTGCAATCCATGAACATAGGCTATTCTTTCATTTATTGGTGTCTTCTTCAGTTTCTTTCATCAATGTGTTATAGTTTTCAGTGTACAAATCTTTCACCTACTTGGTTAAATTTATTCCTAAGTATTTTATTCTTTTTGATGCTCTTGCGAGTGGTACTGTTTCTTTATTTCTTTTTCAGAAAACTTGTTGTTAGTGTATAAAAATGTAACTGATTTTTGCAAATTGATTTTGTACCCTGCATTACTGAATTCGCTTATTAGTTTTAACATTTTGGTCGTGTCTTTAGGTCTATATATAAGATCATGTCATCTGCAAACAGACAATTTTACTTCTTCCTTTCCAATTTGGATGCCTTTTATTTCTTTTTACTTGCCTAATTTTCTGGCTTGGACTTCCAGTGCTATATTGAATAAAAGTGGAGAGAGAGAGAGAGCATGCTTGTTTCGTTCCTGATCTTAGAATAAAAGCTTTCAGCTTTTCACTGTTGAGAATGATGTTAGCTGTGGGTTTGTCTAAATGGGCTTTGTTATATTGAGGTACATTCCTTCTATACCTAATTTATTGATAGTTTTTATCATAAAGAGATATTGAATTTAGCCAAATGCTTTTCTGCATTGATTGAGATGATCATATGATTTTTATCCTTCATTTTGTTAATGTGGTGTATAACATTGATTGATTTTTATTATTTGGAAACCACATCCTTGCATCCCAGGGATAAATCTCACTTGACCATGGTGTATAATCCTTTTTATGTGCTGTTGAATTTTGTTTGCCAATTTGTTGAGGATTTTTGCATCTATGGTTATCATGGATATTGGCCTGTAATCTTCTTTTCTTGCAGTATACCTGTCTGGCTATGATGTCAGGGTAATTCTGGCCTTGTAAAGTGAGTTTGGAAATGTTCCCTTGTCTTCAAATTTTTGGAAGTGTTTGAAAAGGATTGGCATTAATTCTTTAAATGTTTGGTAGAATTCACCAGTGGAGCTCTCTTGTCCTGGACTTTTCTTTGTTGGGAGATTCTTGACAACTGATTCAATCTCCTTGTTTAACATATTAATATATTTATGTGCTCTAATGTTGGATGTGTATATATCTATAATTGTTATATCCTCTTGATAAATTGACCCCTTTATCATTATATGATGACCTTCTTTGTCTCCTCTTACAGTTTTGGACTTAAAGTCTATTTTGTCTGAAATAAGTATTGCTACTTCTCCTCTTTTTTTGGTTTCCATTTACATGGAATATCTTTTTCCATCACTTCACTTTCAGCCTATGTGTGTCCTTAAAGCTGACATGAGTTTCTTGTAGGCAAGTATATAGTGGGTCTAGTGTTTTAATCCGTTCAGCCACTCTGTCTTTTTTCTTTTTCTGGCCATGTGTCTCTTTCTCCCCCTCTTTCTCCCTCTGTCTGTATAATTGACATACAATATCCTATTCGTTTTGGGTGTGCATCATAGTGATTTGATATTGATATACATTACAAAATGATCACCATGATAAGTCTAGTTACCATCTGTCATCCTACGAAGTTATGACAATATTATGGACTGTATTCCCTATGCTGTACATTACATCCCCTTGACTTATTTATTTTATAACTGAAAGTTTGTACCTTTTAATCCCCTTCACCTATTTTGCCCCCCCCCAAAACCCTTCCTCCCTCTGGTAACCACCAGTTTGTTTCCTGTATCTATGAGTCTGTTTCTATTTTGTTTCGTTCGTCCGTTTTATTTTTTAGATTCCACATGTAAGTGAAATCATACGGTATCTGTCTTTTTCTGTCAGACTTATTTCACTTAGCATAATACCCTCTAGGTCCATCCATGTTGTCACAAATGGTAAGATTCATTCTTCTTTATGGCTGAGTAATATTCCATTGTGTATGTATACCACATTTTCTTTATCTGTTCATGTATTGATGGACACTTAGGTTGCTTCCATACTTGGCTATTGTAAATAAAGCTGCAGTGAACATAGGGGTGCATATCTCTCTTCTAATTGGTGTTTTCATTTTCTTCAAATACTCAGAAGTAGAATTATTGGATTGTATGGTAGTTCTATTTTTAATTTTTTGAGAAACCCTCATACTGTTTTCCTTAGTGGCTTCACCATTTTACATTCCCACCAACAGTGCACAAGGGTTCCTTTTCTCCACATCCTTGTCAACACTTGTTATTTTTTATCTTCTTAATAGCAGTCATTCTGACAGGTGCCAGGTGATATCTCATTGTGGTTTTGATTTGCATTTCCCTGATGATTAGTGGTGTTGAGAATCTTTTCATGTGCCTGTTGGCCATCTGTATGTCTTTGGAAAAATGTCTATTAAGTCCTCTGTCCATTTTTTAATCAGGTTGTTTTCTGATATTAAGTTGTATAAGTTCTTTATATATTTTGGGTATTAATCCTTTATTGGATATACAATTTGCAAATATCTTCTCCCATTCAGTAGGCTGCCTTTTGTTTTGTTGATGATTTCCTTTACTGTGCAGAAGATTTTTAGTTTGATGTAGTCTCATTTATTTTTCCTATTATTGCCCTTGCCTGAGGAGACTGGTCTAAAAAAATATTGCTAAGCCTGATGTCGAAGAGCTAACTGCTTTATTTTCTTCTAGGAGTGTTATGGTTTCAGTTCTTACATTTAGGTCTTTAATCCATTTTAAATTTATTTTTGTATAGTGTATAAGAGTGTGGTCCAGTTTTATTCTTTTGCATGTAGCTGTCCAGTTTTCCCAATACCACTTATTGAAGAAACTGTCTTTTCCCCATTGTATATTCTTGCCTCTTTTGTTGTAGATTAATTGACCATATATTTGTGGGTTTATTTCTGGGCTCTCTATTCTATTCCATTGATCTATGTGCCTGTTTTTGTCCCAGTACCATACTGTTTTAATTACTATAGCTCTGTAGTTTAGCTTGAAATCAGGAAGTGTGATACCTCCAGCTTTGTTCTTCTTTCTCAAGATTACTTTGGCTATTCAGGGTTGTTGTGGTTCCATACAAATCTTAGAATTCTTTGTTTTAGTTCTGTGAAAAGTGCCACTGGTATTTTGATGGGGATTATATTGAATCTGTAATTGCTCTGGGTAGTATGGACTTTTTAACAATAGTAATTCTTCCAATCCATGAGCACAGAATATCTTTCCATTTATTTGTATTGTCTTCAATTTTTTTTCACCCATGTCTTATAATTTTTAGAGTACAGGTCTTTCACTTGGTTAAATTTATTCCTAGGTATTTTATTCTTTTGATGCAATTGAAAATGAAATAGTTTCTCTTTCTGATTGCTATTATTAGTGTATAGAAATGCAACCAATTTCTGTATACTAATTTTGCATCCTGAAACTTTACTAAATTCATTTATTAGTTCTAATTTTTTTTTTGCTGGAATCTTTAGAGTTTTATGTATATAGTATCATGTCTTCTGCAAATAGTGACAGTTTTACTTCTTCCTTTCCAAGTTGGATGCCTTTATTTCTTTATCTTGCCCAATTGCTGTGGTTAGGACTTCCAATACTATGTTGAATAAAAGTGGTGAGAGTGGGCACCCTTGTCTTGTTCCTGATCTGAGAGGAAAAACTTTCAGCTTTTCCTTGTTGACTATGATGTTAGCTGTGGGTTTGTCATACATGACCTTTATTATATTGAGATATGTTTCTTCTATACTCACTTTGTTGTGAGTTTTTATCATAAATAGATGTTGAATTTTGTCCAATGCTTTTTCTGCATCTATTGAGATGATCGTATGATTTTTATCCTTTGTTTTGTTAATGTAGTGTATCATGCTGATTTGATTTGCGATGTTGAACCATCCTTGCATCCCTAGAATAAATCCCACTTGATCGTAGTGTGTGATTTTTTAAATGTGTTGTTGAACTTGGTTTGCTAATATTTTGGTGAGGATTTTTGCGTCTGTGTTCATCAGGGATATTGGCCTGTAATTTTCTTATATTGTAGTGTCTTTGTCTGGTTTTGGTGTTAGGGTAAGCTGGCCTCATAAGATGAGTTTGGAAGCATTCCTTCCTCTTCCGTTTTTTGGAATAAGTTGAGAAGGATAGGTATTAACTCATTAAATTTTTGGTAGAATTCACTGGGGAAGCCATCTGGTCCTGGGCTTTTGTTTGTTGGGAGTTCTTAAATTACTGAATCAATTTCATTACAGTCATGCACTGCATAATGAAGTTTCGGTCAATGACAGACTGCATATACATTGGTGGTCCCATAATTTTAGTAACATATAGCTTAGGTGTGTAGTAGGCTATACCATATAGGTTGTGTAAGTACACTCTGTGATGTTCACACAACAATGAAATCATGTAATGACACATTTCTCAGAGTGTATCCTGGTAGTTCAGTGATGCATGACTAAACTAAGCCTATTCAAATTTTCTATTTCTTCATGATTCAGTCTGGGAAGGTTGTGTGTGTCTAGGAATTTATACATTTCCTATAGGTTTTCAATTTTTTTTGACCTAAAATTTTTATAGCTGTTTCTCATGATCCTTTGTGTTTCTGTGGTGTCAGTTGTAACTTCTCTTCTATTTCTGATTTATTTGGGCCCTCTCTCTTTTTTTCTTGATGAGTCTGGCTAAAGGTTTATCAATTTTGTTTATCTTTACAAAGAACCAGCTATTTGTTTCATTGATCTTTTCTATTTTTTTTGGTCTCTATTTCATTTATTTCTGATCTGATCTTAATTATTTCCTTCCTTCTACTAACTTCAGGCTTTATTCTTCTTTTTCTAGTTCCTTTTGGTATAAAGTTAGATTGTTTATTTGAGATTTTTCTTGTTTCTTGAGGCAGGCTTGTATGGCTTTGAACTTCCCTATTAGAACTGCTTTTCTGAGTCCCAGAGACTCTGGAAAGTTTTGCTCCCATTTTCATTTGTCTCAAGGTATTTTTTGATTTCTTCATTGGCCCATTGGTTCTTTAGCCATATTGTTTGGTCTCCATTTGTGGTTTTTTTCCAGTTTTCTTCTTATAACTGATTTCTAGTTTGATACTGTTTTAGTTGAAAAAGATGCTTGATATAATTTCAATCTTCTTAAATTTATTGAGACTTGTTTTGTGGCCTAACATGATCTATCCTGGAAAATGTCCCATGTGTACTTAATGTTTATTCTGCAGTTTTTGGATAGAATGTTCTGAATATATCTATTAAGTCCATCTAATCTAATGTGTCATTTAAGGACAATGTTTCCTTATTGATTTTCTGTCTGGATGATCTATCCACTGATGCAAGTGTGGTATTAAAGTCTCCTACTATTATTGTATTACTGTCAATTTCTTCCTTTATGTCTGTTAATACTTACTTTGTATATTTAGGTGCTCCTATGTTGGGTGCATACATATTTATGAATGTTATATTTTTCTCTTGGATTGACCCTTTTATCATTATGTAATGCCCTTCTTTGTCTTTAGCCTTTGTTTTAAAGTCTATTTTGTCTGATATGAGCATGGCTACCCCAGCCTTCTTTCAGTTTCCACTTGCATGGAATATCTTTTTCCATCCCTTCACTTTCAGTGTGTGTGTGTCTGTAGGTCTGAGTCTCTTGTAGGCAGCATATAGATGGGTCGTATATTTTTTTCATTCAGCCACCTATATCTTTTGATCGAAGTATTTAGTCCATTTACATTTAAAGTAATTATTGATAAGTGTGTACTTATGGCCATTTTGTTGTTTTCTGGTTGTTCTTGCAGTTCTTCTCTGCTCCTTTCTTCTTCTCTTGGTCTCTTGCAGTTTGATGGTTTTCTTTAGTGTTATGTTTGAATTCCTTTCTCTTTATTTTTAGTGTATCTAGCATTGGTTTTCAGTTTGTAGTTACTAAGAGTCTCATATGTATCGACCCATATGTGTAGCAGTCTATGTTAAGGTGATCGTTGTTTAAGTTCGAATGCATTCTAAAAGCACTACATTTTTACTCCCCTCCCCCACTTTGATTTTGATGTCATATTTTACATCTTTTTATTTTGTATATTCCTTAACTACTTTTGTAGTTATAGTTGATTTTACTACCTTTGTCTTTTAACTTTCATACTAGATTTTTAAGTGGCTGACCATTGCCTGTAGTAAATATTTGCCTTTACCAGGGAGATGTTTTTCTTTCATATATTTTCTTATTTCTAGTTATGGCCTTTTATTTTCCACTTAAAGTTAAGATCCTTTAACATTTCTTGTAAGTCCAGTTCAGTGGTGACACACTCCTTTAGTTTTGCTTGTCTGGAAAACTCTTTATCTCTTCTTCAATTCTGAATTGTTGGGTAGGGTAGTCTTGGTTGTAACATTTTTCCTTTCAGCACTTTAAATATATCACTCCACTCTCCTCTGGCCTGCGAATTTCTGCTGAAAAATCAACTGATAGTCTGATAAGGGTTCCCTTGCTTGTGTCTTACAGTTTTTCTCTTGCTGCTTTTAAGATTCCCTCTTTATCTTTAACTTTTGCCATTTTAATTATAATATGTCTTGATGTGAATCTCTTTGGGTTCATTTTGTTTGAACCTGGATGTGTTTCCTTGCCCAGGTTAGGGAAGTTTTCAGCCATTATTTGTTCAAATAAGTTTTGTGCACTGTTTTCTCTCTCATCTCCTTCTGGGACACCTATAATATGAACGGTAGTGTGCTTGATGTTGTCCCAGGGGTCACTCAAACTATCTTCATATTTTAAAATTCTTTCTTTTTGCTGTTCTAATAGGGTGATTTCCACAATTTTGTCTTCCAGATCTCTGATCCATTCTTCTATATCATCTAATCTGCTTCTACTTCCCTCAAGTGTATTTTTCATTTCAGTTACTGTATTCTTCAGCTCTGATTGGTTCTTTCTTATATTTTTTAACTTTTTGTTCAAGTTCTCACTGTGTTCCTCCATTCTCCTGAGTTCAGTGAGCATCTTTATGGCCATTACTTTGAACTCTTTATGAGGTAAATTACTTCTCTCCTTTTCATTATGATATTTTTTCTGGGGTTTTGTCTTGTTCTTTCATTTGGAACATATTCCTTTGTCTCATTTTGTTTGACTTTCTGTGTTTGTTTCTATGAATAAGGTGAAACAGCTACATCTCCTGGTCTTGGAGGAGTGGCCTTGTGTAAGAGCATCCCCTGTGTAGATTACATGTGCTGGGCAGCTTTGGCAGACTGGCTGGAGCTGTAGTGGCAGCAGGCTTGGGAAGTCCCAGGCATGTCACATCTGGGCCACCTTGGTGAAAGACTGCAGCTGGAGAAGGTGTGGGCCAAGAGGTCCTGGGACATGCTTCACTGGGCCTGCCTTGGTGATATGGCTAGAGCTGGAGTGGGTGTGGGCTGGGGGTGTCCCAGGGCGCTCTGTGCCAGGGCTTCCCTGGCAGAATGGCTGGAATAGGAGTGGGCATAGGTGTGGGCTGAGGGGATCCCTGCTCTATGTCTTTGATTGGATAATTTAAAGTAATTATTAATAGGTTAAGATTTATTATTGCCATTTTCTTAGTTGTTTTCTAGCTGTTCTGTAGTATCTTTGTTCCTTTCTTCCTCCCTTGTTATCTTCCTTTGTTATTTGGTGATTTTCTGTAGAAGTATGCTTTGATTTCTTTTAACTTTTGTGTATCTACTGTAGGTTTTTGCTTTGTGGTTGCCATAAGGCTTACATAAAACATCTTACAGTTATAACAATCTATTTAAAGCTGATAATAATTTTGATTACATACACAAACTCTATGCTTTAACTCTGCTACCCACATTTATGCTTTTTGATGTCACAATTTACTTCTTATATTGTGTATCTATTAACAAATTATTGTAGCTATAGATATTTTTAATACTTGTCTTTAATACTTGTCTTACTTTACTTTATACTAGAGTTAACAGTAATTTACACACCACCATGACAGTATTAGAATATTCTAAATTGGACTATACATTTACCTTTACCAGTGAGTTTTATACTTTCATATGTTTCATGTTATTAATTAGAGTTTTTTGTTTCAGCCTCAAGAACTCCCTTTAGCATTTCTTGTAAGACAGGTCTCATGGTGATGAAATACCCCAGCTTTTGTTTGTTTAAGAAAGTGTTTTTCTCCCCTTCGTTTTGAAAAGACAGCTTTGCCAGGTAAAGTATTCTTAGTTGGCAGTTTCTTTTTGCACTTTGAATATATCATTTCACTCTCTCCTGGCCTGTGAGGTTTCTGCTAAGAAATCCACTCATGGCCTAATAAGGTTCCCTTTTATGTTAAGAGGGTTTATTTTTATTTTTTTCTTTTTTTGTGAGGAATATTGGCCCTGAGCTAACATCCCTTGCCAATCTTCCTCTTTTTGCTAAGGAAGATTAGCTCTGAGCCAACATCTGTGCCCATCTTCCTCTTTTTGTACATGGGATGACGCTACAGCATGGCTTAATGAGCGGTGCATAGGTCGCACCTGGGATCTGAACTTGTGAACCCTGGGTTGCCAAAGCGGAGCCCATGAACTTAACCACTACGCCACCAGGCTGGCCCCAAGAGATTTTTTATCTCTTGCTCCTTTCAAAATTTTTTCTTTGTCTTTGGTTTTTGACAGTTTTATTATAATATATCTTGGGGAAGTCCTCTTTGGATTGAATTTGGGGACCTATGAATCATGTACCTGGATGTCCATAGCTATCTTCAGATTTGAGATGTTTTCAGCCATTATTTCTTTAAATAAACTTTCTGTCCCTTTCTCTCTTTTACTTCTTGGACTCCCATAATGTGTTTCACTGGATAGTGTCCTCTAAATTCCATGGGTTTTCTTCATTCTTTTTCATTTTGTTTTGTTCCTCTAACTGGGTAATTTCAGATGACTTGTCTTTGAGTTCACAGGTTCTTCTGCTTGATCAAGTCTTCTGTTGATGCTCTCCATTGCATTTTTCATTTCATTCATTGTATTCTTCTGCTTCAGAATTTCTGTTTGGTTCTTTTTTAATAGTTTCTATCTCTTTGTTGAACTTCTTGTTTAGTTTATATACTGTTTTCCTGATTTCATTTTGTTTTATCTGTCTGTATTGTCTTATAGTTTGTTGAGCTTCCTTAAAACAATCATTTTGAATACTTTGTCCAGAAACACTCAGATCTCCATTTCTTTGGGGATGGTTACTGGAAAATTATTGTGTTCCTTTGGTGGTGTCATTTCTCCTTGATTTTTCATGTTTCTTATACACTTGCATTGATGTCTGCACATTTGATGGAGCAGTCATCTCTTCCAGGACTGCTTTTGGTAGGGAAAGATCTTCACCTACCGGTGGGTGTGAGGGTGCCAGCTGTGTGGAGTGTGGTGGTTCCAACTCTGGTGAGGGTGGAGTAGCAGACTCTCTATGCAGCTCCATCAGTGAGGCTACAGGTCTAGGGTGTGGGCGCTCTTGCTGCAAACCTCTTGTTCTGGTGTCCTAGGCACAGGTGCTCATGGAGGGGCTGCTGAGTCAGGATCTGGAGTGTGGACATAGGCAGAGCAGCCACAGAGCTAAGCTCTGGAGTGTGGGTACCACAGAGTGGTGGTAGCTTTGGGCCTTGGGCATGTACAGGGTTGCAAGGGAGGGGGAGAGGCATGACAGCCCTGGTCCTGGGGTGGTGCAACAGTTGCTCCTTCTTGGGAGGAGGGGCATGCGTCAATGTCTCCCTCTCTAGGGGTCTGCTGCAGTGATTGTAGGGGAACAAACGCTCATATCTCCTACTCAACAATCTTGCTGACATCACTTACGGAAGGCTGAGAGTTTCTAGTTTGCTAAGAGTTATTATCATAAATGGGCATTGAATTTTGTCATATGCTTTTTCTGCAACTGATATAATCATATGATTTTTCTACTTTTTACCTATTGATGTGATGGATCACATTAATTGATTTTCAAATGTTGAACCAGTCTTGCATATTTGGAATAAATCATTTCATCATGGTATATAGTTCTTTTTATACATTGTTGGATTAAATTTGCTAATATTTTGTTGAGGATTTTTACATCTAAGAATTCATGAGAGATATTCATCATGAGAAATATTGATCTATAGTCTTCCTTTCTTGTAGTGCCTGTATCTGTTTTTGATATTAGGATAATGCTAGCCTCATACAATGTGTTAGAATGTGTGCACTCTGCTTATATTTTCTGGAAGAAATTGTAGAGAACTTGTATTTTTTTTCTTCCTTAAGTGTTTGGTAGAATTCATCAGTGAAATGGGCCTGGTGATTTCTTTTTCTGGAAGTTTATTAATTATTGATTCAATAACTTTAATAGGTACAGGCCTATTCAAATGATTTATTTCTCCTTGTGTGAGTTTTTGTGGTTTATGTCTTTAAAGAGGCTCGTCCTTTTCATCCAAGTTATGAGAGCATAGAGCTGTTTATAGTTTTCCTTTATTATCCTTTTGATGTCCATGGGATCAGTAGTAATAGCTACTCTTTCTTTTATCATATTGGTAATTTGTGTCTTTTCTCTTTTTTCCTTGGTAACAACTTAAAAGTAATAACTTTTAAATCTCTGAATTTTTAAATTTGCTTCTATCCAATATCATTAGTTATTCACCTTTATCATCAAAGTTTCTCTACTTTATATGTGGGTTGCTGCCACAGCGTGGCCAACGAGTGGTGTAGGTCCGCACCTGGGATCCAAACCCGTAAACCTGGGCCACCAAAATGGAACGTGCTAAACCTAACCACTACACCATGGGGCCAGCCCCAAATTTTCCTTATTTTAAAAATAAACTTTCTTGGGGTATATTAGAATAACTCCCTCCTGATAAGATGCATAGTTCTTCAGATACCACTTTGCTCCAGGGCAAGTAGCATCCACCAGAGATGGATTCTAGACTCACATTTTCTAATCTACAACAGACTAAAATCCCCTCTAACTGAAGAAGCATCACAGATAAATAACCCAAGGCCTTTACTAAAGTGGTCAGGGCACATTTTTTGGAGACTGTATCCCATGAGGTCATTTATTTTCAGTCCTACTTCCTGGCATATTAAATCATCGTGTAAGGAATGTTCCCATGCCATGACTCAAAAAGTTTGCAACTGTCTATAAAATAATTACTAGTCTACAAGTTTATACAAATCTGACAATCTTCTACATAAACCTTACTGTTACCCCATTCTCAGTCTCTGTCTCCTTGTAAAGTTCATTATACCCACATGCAAAGAAAACTTAATATCTTCCAATAGAAAACCTTGTACCACTGCCTGATTCTCCTCAGATTTATCTAGATGCCAGTAAATAATTATTTGATTATGTGGGGTGGTGGTACTCTGCTCCCAGAAGTAGAGAAATGGGTTAAAACTTAATTATTAAAATATAATCAAAATGAATAATTAGGAGATGATTTACACTCTCAAACTTCATAGAGGACAGGGCATGTAAATGTAAAATCATTTCATCAAACAGGGTTAATTTTAGGACAGTGCCACTAAATCAACACAGGTGTTTTGATCTAGTTCTAAAACATAGGTAATATAGTTAGGAAGCAAGTCTGAAATCAGAAAGAGAGATTGAATCATAGTTCTGATCTCACTAATTCTGTAGTCTTAGGCAAATTACTTAATTCTCTCTAAAGCTCAATGTTATATATAAAATGGTGAAGCAAATAATCATTGGTTGATATAGAAATGAGATAATGGAGGCAAAGCATTTTAGAAGAGGGCCTAGTACAAGTACCTATAAATATTAATGATGATAATAATGTTGTCAATGATGATTAGTTGAATATATTCAGAGGAGAGCAGGAAGTGCATTTGCGTACCTTACTTCAGTGGTGACCCTTTTTAAAAACATATTTATTGAAATTTACTTAACATATTACAAAATTCACAGATGTGAAATGGTGAATTCAATGGTTTTAGCCTATTTACAGAGTTGTGCATCACCACCATCTAAGTTTAGAGTATTTTCATGCCCCAAAGAAACTCCATGTCCATTAGCAGTCATCCCCCACTTCACCTCCCCGTCAAGTCCTAAGCAAACACTTATTTGCTTTCTCTGTGTGTAGATTTGCCTATTCTAGACATTTATATAAAAGAAATCATACAATATGTTGCCTTTTGTAACTGACTTTTCACTTAGCATTATGCTTTCAAGGTTCATCCATGTGGTAGCATCTATCAGCACTTCATTCCTTTGTATCATCAAATGATATCGTCCATTGGATGGATGCACCACATTGTATTTACCCATTCATTAGTTGATGGACATTTGGGTTGTTTCCACTTTTTGGCTACTATGAATAATGGTGCTGTAAATATTCATGTAGAATTCATGTGAACATATGAGTGGTGACCATTTTTAAGAGGACATTTTCAAATCTCCTCTGATACACATGAAGAAGCACTGCCCAGATCCTCTTCAAAGAAAGGCTCACTGCTCAGCTTGTGGGGTGATTATCAGACAACCTCTAGCTGTCAGCTCCTTCAAAGTCTGCCTCAGCTTCAGAGAATCCCCTCACTCAAGTTCATACCCTTCCCAGGGCAGTCCACATAGGAAAGCTGACCAGAGAAGGAATACAAAGGCTGGCCACTTCAATTTGATGTGTGAGACTCTTGACAGGCCACACTTGCTCAAAAACTTCCAGTCTGGCTGGCCAAGGTTTGTTGGCACTCCATTGTAGTTCGACTTCTTCCTATGCACAGTCCTGCTTCCTCCCTTTTACTTTATAGGTGTTGATCCATAATAAACATCTTGCGCCTCTAACTCCATATCATCATTGCCTTCTTGGTAATCCAATCTAGAACATTCCTGGATGTGGATGGTGTTGGGAAAGAATTAATGACACTGATCACTTGATGATGATGATCATGAATCCTTCCCATCGCTAGTCCATTGATTCCAGGATTGCTTTGGAATCATAAAACTAAGAAATCCAGAATGGTGGCATTTTATGGCCATTGGTAAAAAGTAGCTATGAGAGATTTCAGAGGAAGAGGTCCTCATATATCTAATGGCAATGTGACTAAAAATAAAACAAAAAAAGACCCTGGAAAATTCAAAGGATAAATCTGAGAATGTGTTGACTTTTACTCAAACATTTGCTATCCTATGGAATAATCCTTGATAAGGCAGAAATTCAATATTACTTGACTCCCCAAACCTCCTAATCTTGGTTATCTTGATCCAGATTATCTTAACTAGATATTTACCAAGAGAAAAAAATATAAAGATTATCTGAACTTGTCTCAGATTCTCTGTACTGCTTCACTTAGGGCTTACCGTTCAATTTATGAAAAGCAAAATGAAGATTTTAGACAATTAACTAATTATTAATCTGAAATTTTAATATATCTCATGGATGAAAAGGGATGTCTTTCCTTCATCTTGAAACATTTTTGTATCTAAGGTGGAGTGTGAAACAAACTCCATATCCATGATTTAGTCAGGACATCTGTTCTCTTCTGAAGCTCTTATTTAAGGTAACTTTGAGAGCGAAAGGGGCAAGCAGAGAGAATGGTAGACGTCCCAGGGAATTAGAAAGAGGTTGGTCAGTGGCCGTTACATGGACAATGGGCTGTTTAGTAGATCTTAAGTACCATAGATTTTTAAAGACAGTCTTAGAATCTCTACAAGTATTTTGCCATCAATCTTGCCTTGTTAATATACACTCTATTAGTTACAACTGCCATGCTCTTTTCTGTGGGAAATCACGTATCCATTCAACCCAAGCAAAATCAGACTGCTTTAGGAAATGTGAGCTTGGACTGACTAGCATATTTCAGACTAAATATAGTCACTGGCTCTTTATTGCCTGCACTTATTTACAATTCACATTTGGGTATTTACTCCTCAGTAACCCCATTTTATTAGAGGTCTCTGGAGCCTGAATCTGTTTTGTGTACTTTATTGGATTTCTTCCATCCACAGGGCACCTTTGACCTCAGGAGCTTCCTAAAGTGCTCTCCATTTGCACATGAGCTGTATGTTTCAGCTCTTGGTACCATCCTGGGCATCTCTTTCCCCCAGTTTTGCTGTCATTTTACCCAATTGTTCTACACTGTAATGTTCTTAACAGTGAGATCACATTCACCTGGGCTCTTTAAAGATACTCCTCTTTGTAACTCTTATTCACAAATTAGCCTCTCCTTTCATCTTACTGAATAGTCTTGCTGCTGTCATTTCACCCCACAAGATGCTCTGTTTGGGACCAGAATCCTCAGGAAGTCTCCACATAAGAATGTTGGCATGATTGCTGTATTTAAGATAGTGAAATTTTAGAATGTCATCTTTACAAGAAAAATCATGGTGCTTCAATTAGCTATTTGTACTGAAGGCCTCCTATATGTTTAATGGGGGAAAGAGGAAAAAATTCTAGTTTGAACTCTGTATCTTCTAGGCTGTGTGTATTTAACCCTGGGAAAACTTGATCATTAATCCTTGCTTAGTCAAATTTGAGTTGAACAGTTGCATTTTCGTATGGTCCAGCTCAATCTCTTTCGGGTCCCTTCACTTAACAAAACATATCTACGTTTCCAAAAGCCACACAGTTGCTTCAGAATGTTCCCAACTGCCTAATTGGCTCCCTTCCACACAACACCATTACTGGGGCTTCTATTTCCTGTCCACTCGACCCCACGTTTCAGTAGCAAGAAGACATAGCCTCTCCTCTGGCTCCAGTTCTCTTCTGAAGAGGCACGTTCAACCGGGAATCACAGCAACCTGTCTGTGCTTCAGGACCAAGTGGGAGACTGTTTTGGTTTTCTACGCACTGTGCACACTTTAATTGACGTTTTCTTCTAACAACCAGGTGGTTCTGACTCTTTGAAGAACACGTACATTTAAAGGGTTAATGTGGTTTTCTAGAATTGTGTTTTGGTTTTGTTTTGGTTCACCTTCTCTTCTTCCAAAGCAAAGTTGGGATTTGGAATTACTTGCTGGAATTCTCACTGCCTGGCTGCAACATTTTACTCATTTGGTTAACTGTTTTTTGCTTTTTTAAAAATCTGGTTGTGAGCAGACAGAAAGGCTATACCATGGTAATGAGGCCGAAAGCACTGAGTCACTCTGGGTCTGGAAGTGCTGATTTTGCCCTCGTGGGATTGAGAGCAGAAACCTCTTTAATCAAGACGAGAGGATGAGCCTTGCTGCTATGGTGATAGACACATGTTTTCAGGGGTAGTCAGAGCCGGATGGCACCTCAGCATCCCCCTGGGGAGAAAGACACCACTGCCAGCAACTCCACTCTGATCCCAGGCGATTTCGGGAACCAATTGCTTACCCTGATGACGGTTCTTAATTATGAGTCACAGCAGTATTAGGTCAGGCATGTCTGGAAGGCCCTTGTGTCAGCCTTACACTTTTTAAACTTTGCCCAAGTACAGATCATAATGGTGTTACTTTCTGGGCACTCTCATTTTTAAAAAATGACTTATTAATGAAGTTGCTTTTTGTGTGTGTGTGTGTGAGGAAGACCAGCCCTGAGCTAACGTCTATTGCCAATCCTCCTCTTTTTGCTGAGGAAGACTGGCCCTGGGCTAACATCCGTGCCCATCTTCCTCCACTTTATATGGGACGCCGCCACAGCATGGCTGACGAGCAGTGCGTCGGCGGGCGCCAGGGATCCGAACCCATGAACCCCGGGCTGCCAAGCGCGGACTAAATGGTGCACCACCGGGCTGGCCCCTGAAATTGCTTTTCATTGAGAAAAGAACATCTTCAAACACAATTTGAAAAAGCACCTATATAACCCCCACCTCTGTTCTATTACCAGCCCCTGAGAAACCAAAGGCTTTTGTATGTGAGCACTCTTTCATTATTATTATTATTTAGTAGGTATTTGTTGAGGATCTTCTATGTGCCAGGACTCAGTAGTAATGGTTTATGTCTTAGGGACACTTACATCTGGTTATTAATAGCTACATCCTTAAACAAAATTCTCCTTTTTCTTATGTCAAAAGTATTTCATATTAATTATAGAGCATTTGGAAAATTCAGAAAAGCATAAGGAATAAGACAAATAATCAGTAATACCAATATTCAGACATGTTTATTAAATTTTTAACGAATAGTCTTCCTTTTTTCTTCCTTGTAGATGATTGTTGTGACAAAAATGGCATGATTCTATACATATGTGCTTGTATTGTTTTTTCAATGAATATGTCAAATGTCACTATTTGAGCTTACCTTATATAGTCCATCTTTTATGATAAGCTCTGTGTATTAGTTAGGACAATGCTACCTACTATTATAAGCATGCTGCCAAATCTCAGTGACTTAACCCAACACAAGTTTATTTCCACCTCACTGAACAAACTAACGTGGGTAGCTCTGGTTTGCGGGCAACCTTCCACGTGTGGATTCAGGCATCCAGGCTGTTTCCATTTTTGGTTTGGCCTCCCCCTAGAGTTCCAAAATACTTTGCCTTCAGTGCCAGGTGGAGAAAGAGAAAGCACACCTATTTCACAGATTCCGGGTTTAAGAGTGACTCACATCATTTCCACTTACATCGTACTTACACGCTGGGAACTGGTCACAGGGCTCTACCTCGCCATGCAGGAAGCTGGGAAATGTGGTCTTTAGCTGGGCAGCTACTTCCCAGCTACTTCCCAGTGATGAGTATATACAGTGGAATGGAAGCACAAAACTGCGGTGATCAGTTAAGTGTTTCTTACACGGTCCAGCCGCCTCAGCAACCAATATCCACATACAAACTTCTTTCTGAATATAGAACCCACCTACTTCCACTCCAAAGAACTTTCGATCAATGCATCCCCTGAATCCTAGATCTCTGGGGGAGTAGCAGTCTCTCCATCGGGTTTGGATGCTGATCCTCATGGTTTGGCAATATTGGAGTTAAAAGGCACTCCCTGCCTCCCATATCATGATGGAGCAAGGACAGGACAGCTGGAATAGTGAGAATTGAGACTTTGTCAATGTGACTTAGATAAATATTGTGGACCACAACTTTGTTGATTGTTCTAGGAAAACTTTGACCTGGAAAGACATGGCTATAACTCAAGAAATAACTCCATGATTTGCTTTAGGAAATTCCCACAGATTTTTTTGTTCTTCCCCAGATACAGAAGTCTGTTCACCTGGGTAAGTAGCTCCATTATCAGTAAAAGTTTTCTCATCAAGGCTTTGCTTTAAACCCTCCCTTTCACTTAGGTCCACCAACTGGGAACTGTTATATCACGTCCTTTGTCTTGTCTCAAACAGTTCCGCACCTTGAATGACTTGCTTAAACCAACTGATCCTGGACTCTGAAACCTATACATATCCCACTTCTGATTTATCCCTCCTGAGATACTGCTACACCTCCATCAAGATGGTAATCTCCCTTCCTGCAGTAAGTTCTAGAAAAATTAGTTTTGTTTTATCACACTATCTAATGACATTGGGGAATTCAACAATCGAGGGGAAAAATGGGAGTCATGCAGCAGTCACTGGTCCCTGACAAAGTTGAAATCATGCTGAGTTTATGACATTGGGAAGTCCCTCTGTCCTGGACAGGGGGTGGGTGTGGGTGTGGGTGGGGAAAGTCTCTTGATTAGACACTGGACCAGCTCTCTCATGGGGCTTCCATGGGCAGGAATGGCCATACCCAGAGGGTGCTGGAGAATGAACTTTGGCTCTGTTGAGCTTTCTGTTTGTGTGAGTTTTGGGGTTTGAAGATGATGCTTAAACATTCAACAGTGTTTTTTTTTTCAGGATTGTGGCTTCTTTGGCAATATAACTCCCTCTCTCAAAACCTCTGTAGGTTCCTGTTCTGGGCAGTTCCATATGCCAGGACTTTAACTAGAGTTTTTGCCCAAACCTCATTCTTAGGCCTGCTTTATTTCTTGGCTTTCTCGCCTCATGTCTTTCTCTTAATGATGCCCATCTTAAAGCTCTCTTAAAATGATGGGGTTAGGTGGGAAGGAAACATCCCGATTCTGATTTTTGATCCAAGACTGAGTCACTTTTTAACTGAAAAAGGGCCTCTGTTGTTCAAAACCTTTTCACTTATCTATTAATGTTTGAATTCTAGAATTATGCAGACTTTCCAATTGTGAGAAGCCCCAGAGAGCTGGATTCTCTCTATTCCCTTTCAGTTTTGCTTGCAAATTGGTCAGTTCTTTCTTGAGCTCACCTTTCTTCTAATAGCCTGCTAAAAGCAGCCAGTAACACCGCTAACACAACCAACCTTCTAATTTAGAGCTACATGCTTGGCATGTACTTAGTTATCAGCAGCCAAGTATTTTCAAGTCTATTGCCACTGCATGATGTGACTCTCCATCTTTCCAACTCCTTACATCAATTTCTGCCAGCCACTGAATGATGGCACATATTGCAGGGTTCTGTTAAAACAGCATTCCAGTTGCTGTACCAATTTTTAAGATGAAAATAAATAAGCCTCAAAATCAGTGACTTGAAAACATAGAATTTTATTTCTCGCTCATCACACAGACCTATGTCAGCAAGCGACCTTCCACCTGGAGATTTGGGGACTTCCTTTCATATTGTGGCCACTTAGAGCCTCAGAATCTTCATTCAGCCAGAGGATGGGGAAAGAGTACAGAAAGCACACCTGGTTTTTTAGGTCTTTCGTCTTAGAAGTAACACACAGTGTTTCTGTTCACATTCCATTGGCAAGAATTAGTCACATGACAATACTTGCAGGGGGGCTGAGAAATGCAGTCCCTCACCAGGCAGCAACTTTCCGGTGATACCATTGTACTTTGGAAGGAAAAGAATGATTTGTGGTCATAAATTAGCCATCTGCCACATTTCTGTTTTTAGAGCAAATTTCCTTTTGTTCTGAACACCAGAACACTAAATTTCTATGGTCACAACTCGATAAATACCCAGTGAATTCTCCTCCTTCTCCACATGCAGTGGTGCCATTGTGGCTCGGGCATCTCCATCACTCACCTGGATTACTGCGTTAAATTCCTAGTTGAGATCTGTACTAGTTTCCTATTGCAGCTGTAAGAAACTATCACAGACTTAGTGGCTTAAAACAACTCGTGTTTATTTTCCTACCGTTCCGAGAGTCAGAACTCTCCCTGGGCTGAGATCAACGTGTACCTTCCGGAGGCTCTCTGAGAGAATCTGCCTCCTTGGCTTTTCCAGCTTCTAGAGGCCACTTGCATTCCTGGGCTTGTAGCCCTTCTTGCATTTTCAAAGCCAACAGTATAGTATCTTCAAATCTCTCCTTCTCTCTCTGTAGCCTCATCTCCTTCTTTAATGTTCCTGCCTCCTTTTATCCCTTATAAGGATTCTGTGATGACACTAGTCCCGCCCAGATAATCCAAGATAATCTCCCCATCTCAGATTCCTTAATTCACTCGTATTGGCAAAATCCCTTTTGCCATGTAAGGTAACATATTCCCAGGTCCTGGGGATGAGGATACAGACATTAGGATATAGAGGGTTATTATTTTGCCTACCACAGAATCCCCATCTCTAATCTTGACCCACTTCAATACATGCTCCACACTGCTGCCAGAGTAACTTTTCCAAAATACAGAACTAACCAACTAACCAACTAACTTACAACTTTTTCTTTAAACAGTGGTATATTTTATTACTAGACTAGTAAGTTTTGGAAAATGACTTCTGAAAACAAACCTAACATATGAAGAATCAAAAGAGATCACACCAATGGGAGAAAATCCATATGGGATATGGAAGCAGGAGCGTTTATAATTTCCCAGTTTACCTGGTTCTGTCCAACGACATATATGATTTTTAAATTTCTAACTGAGGTATAATTGACATATTATATTAGTTTCAGCTGTACAACATAATAATTCAGTATTTGTATATATTGCAAAATGATAACCACAAGAAGTACAGTTAACATCCACCAACATATATAGTTACAAATTTTTCTTGTGATGAGAACTTTTAAGATTTACTCTCTAGCAGTTTTCACATATACAATACAGTATTATGAAATACAGTCACCATGCTGTACATTATATCCCAAGGACTTATTTATTTTGTAGCTGGAACTTTGTGCCTTTTGACCCCCTTCATCCATTTCACCCACCCTCCACCCCCTCACCTCTGCAACCACCAATCTGTTTTGTGTTTTTTTTAGATTTCACATATAAGTAAGGTCATACAGTATTTGTTTTTATCTGTCTGACTTATTTCACTTTGCATCATGCCCTCAAGATCCATCCATATTGTTGCAAATGGCAAGATTTCCTTCTTTATGGCTGAATAATATCACATTGTGTGTGTGTGTGTGTGTGTGTGTGTGTATCACATTTTCTTTATCCATTCATCCATTGATGGACATTTAGGTTGCTTCCATATCTTGGCTATTGTAAATAATGCTGCAATGAACATGTGGGTGCACGTATCGTTTTGAGTTAGTGTTTTCATTTCCTTTGGATAAAAACCCAAAAGTAGAATTGCTGGATCATATGGTAGTTCTATTTTTAGTTTTTGAGAAAACTCTACACTGTTCTCCATAGTGGCTGCACCAATTTACATTCTCACCAACGATGCATAAGAGCTCCCTTTTCTCCACATCCTCACCAACACTTATTTCTTGTCTTTTGGGTAATAGCCATTCTGACAGGTGTGGGGTGATATCACACTGTGGTTTTGATTTGCATTTCCCTGATGATTAGTGATGTTGAGCACATTTTCATGTACCTGTTGGCCATTTGTATGTCTTCTCTGGAAAAAAGTCTATTCAGATCCTGTGCCCATTTTTAAATCAGATTGGTTGTTTTTTTTTTTTTTTTTGGTATTGAATTTTATGAGTTCTTTATATATTTTGGATATTAACCCCTTATCAGATAGATGATTTGCAAATATTTTCTCCCATTTGGTAGGTGGGATTTTCATTTTGCTGATGGTCTCCTTTGCTGTGCAGAAGTTTTTTTGGTTTTATGTTGTCCCACTTGTTTGTTTTTGCTTTTGTTGCCTTTCTTTTTGGTGTCAAATCCAAAAAATCATCGCCAAGACCCATGCCATGGAGCTTACCACCTATGTTTTCTTTTAGGAGTTTTATGGTTTCGGGTCTTACATTCAACTCTTTAATCCACTTTGAGTTAATTTTTGTGTATGGTGTAAGATGGTGGTCTAGTGTCATTGTTGTTCATGTATCCATTCTGTTTTCCTAACACCACTTATTGAAGAGACTGTCTTTTTCCCATTGTATATTCTTGGCTCCTTTGTTGCCCATATATGCATGGGTATTTCTGGGCACTCTATCCTGTTCCATTGATTTATGTGTCTGTTTTTGTGCCAGTACCATACTGTTTTGATTACTATAGCTTTCTAATATAGTTTGAAATCAGGGTGCATGATGCCTTGCTTTGGCTATTCAGAGTCTTCTGTGGTTCCATACAAATTTTAGGATTGTTCTATTTCTGTGAAAAATGCCATTGGAATTTTGATAGAGATTGCATTGCATCTGTAGATTGCTTTGGGTAGTACAGATATTTTAACAACATTTATTCTTCTAATCCAAGAGTACAGAATATCTTTCCATTTATTTGTGTCTTCTTTAATTTCTCTCATCAATGTGTTATAGTTTTCAGTGTACAGGTCTTTCACCTCCTCAATTAAATCTATTCCTAGGTATTTTATTCTTTTTGATGCAATAGTAAATGGGATTGTTTTCTTAATTTCTCTTCCTGATAGCTCATTATTAGTGTATAAAAAGTGAGCAGATCTTTGTGTATTGATTTTGTATCCTGCAACTTTACTGAATTTGTTAATAAGTTCTAACTTAAGTTTAATAAGTTTTTTGGTGGAGTCTTTATATTATATTTTAATATCATGTCATCTGCCAATAGTGACAGTGTTACTTCTTCTTTCCAATTTGGATACCTTTATTTCTTTTTCTGGCCTAATTGCTGTGGCTAGACTTCCAATACTATGTTGAATAAAGTGGTGAGAGTGGGCATCCTTGTTCCTGATCTTAGAGGAAAAGTTTTCAGCTTTTCACCATTGAATATGATGTTAGCTGTGGGCTTGTCACATATGGCTTTTATTATGTTGAGGTACATTCCTTCTATACCCACTCTGTTGAGAGTTTTTACCATAAAGAGATGTTGAATTTTGTCAAATGCTTTTTCTGCATCTATTGAGAGGACTGTATGATTTTTATCCTTCACTTTGTTAATGTGGTGTTATCACATTGACTGATTTGTGGATGTTGAACCATCCTTGCATCCCTGGAATAAATCTCACTTGATCATGATGTCTGATCCTTTTAATGTAGTATTGAATTCAGTTTGCTAATATTTTGTTGAGGAATTTTGCATCAATGTTCATCAGGAATATAGGCTTATAATTTTCTTTTCTTGTGGCTTCCTTGTCTGGTTTTGACATCCAGGTAACCCTGGCCTCATAAAGTAAGTTTGGAAGTGTTCCCTCCTCTTCTGTTTTCTGGAAGAGTTTGAGAAGGATTGGTATTAATTCTTCTTTAAATGTTTGGTAGACTGCACCAGTGAAGCCATCTGGTCCTGGACTTTTGTTTGTTGGGAGGTTCATTACAACTCTTCATTGGTTCTCTATCCATTATCTATCAGTAAATTCTGTTATTCTCACCATACATGATATTGCATGTCTTTTGCTATCTGATGCTTTTAGTAGATTTACCTGCCAACAGAAAATACTAAACCACCAATCTTTCTAGTACTATTTCTAATACCCTTCCTGCTCTTTCACTTTTTCTCCACCAACATTAAACTACATGTAGGTTTCTGAATGTACCATGACATTTTACTCTTTCATTTCTTTGCATGTGTTGTTGCATCTATCTGAATCTCCTCTTTAGTCCTGCTGGCAAATTTCTATTAATGTTTCAAATTTTAACATATGTATCCACTCAACTGAAGTTTTGGATAATTGCCGTGCCTAACTCTGACTAAATCCAACTATTGATTTTCTCAATATCAGCAACCAAGCAGATGAACAGATAGGAGAAAAACATTCCACTATGCTGACTTGTCTCATATTTTGTTTGTTACCACAAACTCTGTGGGTTCACAAAACTTCCTGCCAATCCAATTACATTTCCCTGGCCTGCTCACTCTTCTTCTCCTCCCATCCCCACAATATTTCCTACCTTCTCCTTCCTTAAAAGCCTGGTATCCCCTCTTCCATCCTCACACTAAGCTGGGGATTTTGCTTCCTATTGAGTTGAAATAGTAGGACCAAAGAGAAGAGAATTTCACGCTGCCCATCCAATAACCTACTATCCTATCTGTAGTGAATTACTATTCTCCACTTTTCCTCCAGTTATATGAAAGGTCTGTCAGTGCTCCCATCTAAGGCAACCCTTCTGATGCACTGGATCCCATCTCCTCTCAAGGACATTACTCCTGCAGTTGTCCCCTCCCACTCCTGTATTGTACAACTCACAAATTCAAAAGCTGGTGAACACAAGAAGCAGACAAAATATACCAAGACACATTACAATCAAATTATGGTTATATTTTTCATCAAAATTGGAGAATTTTGGCAATAATTTCTTCAAATATTTTTTCATTTCCTCCTATTTCTCTCTTTTTATGGGGACTCCAATTACACATGTATTAGGCTGCTTGAAGTTGCCCACAGCACACTGATATACTGCTTATGCTTTTTTCAGTTTTTCTCTCTGTGCTTCATTTTGCGTAGTTTCAATTGCTATGTCTTTCAGTTCACGAATTGTTTCTTTTGTAGTGTCTAAGGTGCTAATAATTCCACCCAGTGTATTTCAACCTCAGATGTTGTAGTTTTCATATTTAGAAGTTCTTTTCAGAATATTTTCTATATGTTTTTGAATATTTCTACTTAATATACTCAAATCTTTCCTCTACCTTCTTGAACACATGATATATAATAACGGTTTTAATGCTCTTGTCTACTAATTTCATAATCTTCACCCTCTCTGAATCTGTTTCTTCTATTGATTTTTCTCCTCATCATGGTTCATGTTTTCCTGCTTTTTTGCATGTCTGGTGATATTTATTGTATGCCAGACATAGTGAATATTACCTTATTTATTGCTGAGTATTTTATACTCTTGCAAATTTTTCTGGGGCTCAGTTCAGTTACTTTGAAACAGTTTGATCCTTTTGAGCTTGTTTTTACAAATCTGTTAGGTGGAATCAGAAAAGCCTTTAGGGCAAATTTTCTCCCACTACAGGGGCAATATACTTTTGGGTACTCTATCTGATGCCCTGTGGATTACAAGGATTTTCCACTCTGGTGAAATCACAAACTATTCCCAGTCCTTTGTGAGCCCCAGTGGTTAGCTTTCAGGTGTTTTTACCCCAGACTCACTAATCAGTACTCAGCTGAAGACTCAAGGAGGATCCTTTGCAAATCTCTAGAGCATTCTCTATGCAGTTCTCTTCTTTCTGGAACTTTGTCCTGTGAACTCTACTTGCCTTTGCCTCCCTGTTTCCCACCTCCATCTCCTCAACTCAAGGAGACTACTGAGCAATGCTTGGACCCTGTTGTGTTATAGGCTAGAAACTCTCTCCAGGCAGTAAACTAGGGTAATCATAGGCTCATCTTGTTTATTCCTATCTCTGAGATCACTGTCCTATGGTACCTAACACCCAACATCTAAAAGCCATTGTTTCATATGTTTTGTCTGTTTTTTAAATTGCTACAGGCAAGAGGAAAAATTAGTGCCTGATACTCCATCTTGGCAGGCTGAGTAGTTTTGGATGCTTGGCTTCTTCTCCCCCTGTTACTGTTTTACTTTTACTCTGTCATGAGCGTGCAGTAGAGTCTTCTAGAGGCTGAATGATATGTGATGACATTATTGCTCTAAGGGCTAACGGATGATGTGCTTGTACATTATCATGTTTTAAAGTCTTCTTAGTTTTAATTTCTAATATGGCAAATGTCAAATATAACATGCATAAACAATAGCTTTATGAGGTTGTCAATTATTTTTAAGAGTATAAGTTGTCCTGAGACTAAATTGTTTGAGAAACATTGCTCTAGGTTTCATAAATTCATCCTTTTTCATTCCAGTTTTGAAATTGGCAATAGCTATTCTATTTCTTGGGATTTCTTATTCATAAGATTGGTTATTAGATTGAATGCCATCCACAAGTTGTCCATTTATCTGGTCTTCTTGAAAATGAGACAGATTCTTCTTTTTTCCCCTTCTTTCTTGTACTACTGCTAATACTTGTGTGATTAATCTTATGTGTCAACTTGATTCGACCATGGGTGTCCAGATATTTGGTCAAACATTATTCTGAGTGTGTCTACGAGGGTGTTTTTGGATGAGATTAACATTTGAATTGATAGATTGAGTAGAGCAAATTGCCTTCCCTAATGTGGGTGGGCCTCATACAATCAGTTGAAGGCTAACCCTCCCTCTAGTAATAGGGAATGCCTCCTGCCTGACTGCCTTCAGCTGGGACTTCATTTGGACTTTTCCTGCCTTCCAGCTTGAACTGAAACATTGGCTCTTCTTAGGTCTCAAGCTTGCTGGCTTTCAGACTGGAACTACAGCGTTGGCTCTTCTGGGCCTCCAGTTTGCTGACTGCAGATCTTGAGACTTCTCAGCGTTCATAATCATGCGAGCCAATTTCTTATAATAAATCTCTTAAATCTCAATAGGATATGCATATATCCTACTGGTTCTGTTTCTCTAGAAAACCCTAATATAATCAAAAGAACAAAAATAATAAGAGGAAGTTACAAAGGGTCTTGGATCCTTTTGTGTTCTCACAGTCATTTTAGCGAATCTGTAGTTCCCAGACTGATAATCCAGGCTGAGTAATTCCACCAGGACTTCCTAGGCTTATCTAGGGCACTTGTGAGCCCAAGTAATATTTAAAAGCAACCTAAAGGATATCTAGGAAAATGGGTCTGTCCCTTTTAAAGGGCAAGATGAGGTGAAAAAATGACAAAAATAACAAAGCAGGAGCCTAAATAAACAGCAAGGTCCATGCATAGGAAGATTTAGAGAAGAATGTAATCAAGTGGAAAGAACAGTTGGGAATAGCATTTCAAAACTAAAGCTATGAATAGCAACAGCATTCTGGAACTTCCCTCCTATGTGGGACCTTGTCTTTCCTTGTGGTGACCAGAGTTGAGCGTGGTGGCTTAAAGGAGCTGCAGGTGATTGGACAGTGGAGGGTCTACTGGACATGAAATGAGGAAACCTAGATTTGAGATACCATTTTGCCACTGAGTGAGCTTGGATATGTAATTTAATCTCTGATAATTTCTGCCCTATAAGTCATAACTCTTTTTGTGAGACTAAAGTGGAATGGATGACTCAGCATTTTCTCCTCTGGTAATTTACTTAAGGAAATAATCAAGGGTCTGTGCAAAAAATTAGCTACAAAGGTGTTCCTTGCTTATTGATGATAACAAAAATAAGAAAATACATATTCAACAATAGGGGATTGGTTAAATAAATGGCATATCATTTAGGTAAATATTATGAGGCCACTAAAAGTAATAGGAGCATTTTGTTTTGTTGAGGAAGATTGTCCCTGAGCTAACATCTGTGCCAGTCTTCCTCTATTTTGCATGTGGGATGCTGCCACAGCATGGCTTCATGAGTGGTGCGTAGGTCCACGTCCGGGATCCAAACCCACAAACCCTGGGCCGCCAAAGCAGAGTGTGGGAGCTTAACCACTATACCACTGGGCCGGCCCCTCTAGAAACATATTTTTGAAATGAAATTTGTTTATGTGCTAGTAAGTAAAGAAAGCAAGTTAATAAGAGAAAGTATAGTCTGATCTTGCTTTTGTTCTATGTGCAGTTGGGGGAACTGAGCATCCCTTTTTCCTTTCTGCAGATGAAGAATAAGAACAAAAGCTCCTCAGCATTTCAAGCCTCTCCTGAGAAGTAATCATCAGGGATAATAAGGCTCTGTAATTTTTCTAGTGAGCTCGAAGGGGAAGTAGGAAAGAAACCAGATAGGCTAAGAATGAGAAAGGACATTGATGATCATGAGACAGCTAGCAAAGGATTTTCTTTTTAGGTCCTGAAAGAATTAATATTTGTTCTTGAGAGAGTGTGTGTATTCACGCTTTCAACAGATACGTTTAAAAAAAAAAGAGTGAATGTGGAACACAAACATGGGATTTACCCAAAAGAGAAACTTGAGGTTTCATGCTGCTGAGATTTGGAGTTCAAAATGCCCCATTTCCCTCATTCCTTCCTTCTCTCTTTCCTGACGCCATAGCATCAGCATAGAAATCCCGTAGAAAGTACAATATAAGACCAGGCTGCTTCTCCAGCCTCAATGTCTCAAACCCTGGGAACGGATCTTGGGGAATGAGTAATGGATTGGGTGGTGAAAGACCTCTTTTTGTGACTTCTCCCAAAAGTAGGGTGTATTTCCTTGGGCAAGTTTTAAGGAGTTTTGTGGCCTAAGTATGACTCAGAGGGCAGTGGAGCCGGGTTAAGAACAAGGAAGAAGCCCACAACTGCAGTCTCCTGGCAAGGGGCTCTCTCCTTCTGGGAAGATTTTTGTCACCATGCCTGTGACATAGTCAGCACTTGATCAGTGTTTCCTTCTGTTGTTTCCTGCCTATAAGGAAATTTTGTTTTATGTTGTTCTTCCCACTCATCATCTCTAATTGCCAGCCAAATGCCTGTTCGCCATCCTTAAGTGCTTCGTCTTCTGTATTTCTTCATACATATACATGTTTATGTGTGTGTATTCAGATCTTCATTTTTTAGCAGAGCGGTCTCAAGATGGATTAGCTAATTTTCTCATGAACTGAAAGAAGGGCATGCAGGATTGTGAATTCAATTGTCACTTTTTAAATTTCTCCTCTTAGCCCTATGCCCTGGAGGGAGTCCCTTCCTCAGAGTTTGAACAATCAAGAATCTAGTTCTTTTGTTTGGGGGTGAAAAGGTGGTCATGAAAATATTAAGAGCAAACATGAGGGGAAGAACAGTTCTGAGAACTAAGGCTTTTGTAAGAAAGACTGTGATGAGTAACCAACCCCACCTTCAGGAGAAGATGTCTCTGAGTCACCTAGATTTGCAGAAACGATGCTGACAAGAAGGAGCATCATACACACAACACCAGTTAATCACAAAGCAGTTAGCTCAACATGTCCTCCCACACAACAGCAAATTGTTGCTTCAGACCAGGCGGGAACGGGTTCTGTGGATGAGCGCTTGTTCTTTTGTTCACTTTCCAGAGCAAAACCAAGTGGGTGGATGGTGAATAAGATCGTTGATGTTACCTAGTGATTGCACTCCCCCACTTTCCTACTTTATTTATTTAAAGGAATAAAAAAGAAAAGCAGAACTGAAGACAATTGATCACTACATGTGGCTTCAGGCACCAAGTGTTCTTCACCTCGTTTTTTTTTTTTACAAGTTTTCCATGGAAGTTGTTAGGGCAGGGCAGAGAGCCTATCTGGAGAAGCAGGACACACTTCTGGCTTCCTGGGCTCTTTTAGGGCCTGAAGTTCCTGGAAGAACTTCAGAGAGAGTGAATTGACTGAACTTCCCTGGTCCCAAAGAGTTCTGTGATGGAAGAACTGTCCAGCACTGAACTGACTGGGCATATGAAGAACTACTGCAAGAGAGAACGCATCGGCGCATCAGACGTTGTAGTGTTTGGAGAAGATGACAGTTCACTTCCTTACATTTTATTTTTTCACTACTCTCATGCATAGAATAGCAGCTCTAAAAGGGACAATAAAAACAAAGATTTTTCTGACTTTCCCAATGTACTTACTATATCAGACAATGTTAGTTTCTGAACTCTTTCTTGAAAAAAGTCCTACAATGCAGTCTCTGTGCAGGTATCGTCCCCTCCCTGAAGCGAGAGAGGCCACCCTCTGGGATAGGTCCTTGTCACTCTAAGCCAACAGGGTATGGCATGCGACCCAGTTCTGGGCCAACTGGACTTCTGAGCAATGTTTCTTTGCTGGAGGTGGGGAGTGGAGAGTGAGCAAGTGCTCTCTCATTGGATGCTGTCCTGACTGGGTGTGACACTAGGAACCAAGTCATGCATTTGGGGACCATGAGATCTTGTAACCTGGAGTATAGAGTTTACACTGTTGGAAGGACAATCTGAAAAATGAAAAGAACCTGGGTCCTTTCTCCTGTGGTTGAGCACTGAAATAACCCTGGAACTAATTCAACCATCTCTTGTTCTGTGGAATAACGTATTTTCCTCATTATTTAAAATATTTGGAATTGTTTCCTGTCCTTGCGGCCTAAAAGTTCTGAATTTGTTCATTGATGCTGAAAGTTTGTTCTTTACAGTAGAGTTTTTCTTTTTTTTCAAGTAATTTTGATTTAGGCAATTTATAGCCCTTGGGATTACTCTGAGGCAACTCACACATGGGCTGGGACCCTCAGCTTTTCTAACTGTAAAAGAGGAGAGTGATTTATTAATTTATTCATTCAACTACAAATATTTATGAAGCACCTACTGTGTTACAGACACTGTTCTAGGAGCTGGGAATACACCAGTGAACAAAAGAGACACAAATCCCTGCCCTCACAAGAGATATAAAATGAGGAAAGCAATATGTTAAACAGTAAGTGCCAAGGAGAAAAAATCAGGGGAGAAGGATATGAAGTGTGCAGTGGAGGAGTTAAGTTTGGAGTCTTGGATAAAATGGCCAGTGAAGGCTTTACTGAGGTGACTTAATTTTGTAAAGGAATAAAGTGAAGGAGGTAGCCACTTGGATCTCTGAGGAAGAGTATTTCAGGCACAGTAACCAGCAAGTGCAAAGGCCCTGAGGTGGGAGCACTCCTAGCAGGTTCACAGAAGGGTGAGTGAGAAAGGTAATGGGAAGCTCATTCAGGTAGGGCCTCTAAGGACTCTGGTGTTTACTCCGAGTGATAAAGGAAACTGTTAGAGGGTTTTGTGTAGCGAAGTGACAAGCTTTGATTTATATTTTAAGCAGCTCTTTCTAGCTGTTGCATTGAGAGTAAACAGAAGAGAGACAAGAGCAGAAGCTGAGAGACCAGTTAAGGGGCTAGTCCAATAGTACAGAGAACACAACGGTGAGTTGGCCCAAGGGAGGCAGCAGAGGCCATGGTGACAAGTGGTCACATTCTGGTTATATTTTGGAGGTGAAGGTGACAGGATTTCAAATAGAAAGAGAGGAATTAAGAAAGACACCAAGATTTCTGGCCTGCTCAAAGGAAGAATTAAGTTGCCAATTCTTGAGATATGGAAAGACCTGGAGGGGTGCAGGTTTTGGCACAGACTATCAAGAGCTCAGTTTTGGACATTTTATTCTGGAATGCCTATTAGATCTACACTGTAGATTTCAAGTAGGCACTTGCGTCTACATGTTTGGAGTTCAGGGGAGCGATCCAGACCGGAGATACATATTTGACATTAACATAATTTAAAGCCACTGAGATTGGACGCCATCATCCTGGGAATGAGGGAAGACAGAAAAAAGAAGAGTTCCAAAATTTAAGTCAGGTTGATGAAAAGGGACCAGTTGGAGATTGGGAAGGAGCATCTAGAATGGTAGGAAGAAAACGAGGCAAAGGTATTGTCTGAAAGACAAGAGAAAAATATATTTCGAGACTGAGACGGTCAACAGCTGTGTTAAAGGCTGCTGAGAGGTCAAGTAGTAAAATGAAGACAGAAAACTGATCCTTGGAATTAACAACATGGGGGTCATTGGTGACTGAGGAAAACTGTTTTGTGGAGTGGTAAGGGCAATTGTGGGTATGAGAGAAATGGAAGGAGAGAAAGTGCAGACAGCAAGAGCAGGCGGCCCTTTCAAGGAGTCTGGCTGTAGAGGAGAGAAATGGGGCGTTGGTGGGGCCATCCAGTACAGAGGAAATGATCACGACGACAGGGTGAGGT
This sequence comes from Tapirus indicus, assembly GCA_031878705.1. Taxonomy (NCBI): domain Eukaryota; kingdom Metazoa; phylum Chordata; class Mammalia; order Perissodactyla; family Tapiridae; genus Tapirus; species Tapirus indicus. The sequence goes on along the minus strand of CM062919.1, from coordinate 146,780,298 downwards.
GGTGGAGCTGGTAGAGCAATACCTGTGCGTAGGTGCGAGCAGGGTAAGTGTTGGCCTTTGCCAGGTGCACGAAGTATTTATCCACAGCAACGGGAGAGAAGGCAGGGTCGTCAGACGGATGCAGAGATGGCTTCAGTTCTTGTGGTGAAGTCGGAAGCGAGGTCCTCAGCCGAGTGAAGATGGGGGAGGAGGTGTTGAGGTGGAGGAAAATAAAGTCTGTACTAGTTGGTGGAGAGGAGGAGAGAGAACGGACCTGGGAAACAGGATTCCCTGGCAGCCATCAGGACCCCGCGAGGAGGTGATGGGGCCACGGCCGTGTGGCGAGGCCCGTCAGCAGGGTGCTGTGTTCCTCCAGCCGCGGGAGTACGTGCGGGGCCCAAGCAGACAGGTGTACGTAACCGTGCTCGTGGATTTCCAGGTGAGTGAGAGAGGAGAAAGAAGCAAGCGAGTTAAGTTCTAACAGCTTTGAAAACAGCTAATTTAGATTAAACCCGGACTCTAGTAATGTGCTATCAACCGAGTCAGGCCTTGGTGACCTTATGGTAAGTCACCCTCCTCCGCAAAGCAGTTTCTAGGTATAGACAGAACGTTCAGGATGTGTATAAATAGTTCACACTTTATCCTGCACTGCCTATATAAGCCCAGCCATAAAAATTACCTCACAGTTCTTGGCCATTCAAGACTTTGAGAAAGGGATAAAATCATTTTACCTGAAAATAGCAGCTCCTCTTCCTTTTTTGTTTTTGGTGAGGAAGACTAGCCCTGATCTAACATTTATTGCCCATCTTCCTCTTTTTGCTGAGGAAGATTGGCCCTGGGCTAACATCCGTGCCCAACATCTTTTTCTTTATATGTGGGACGCCGCCACAGCATGGCTTGATGAGCGCTGCGTAGGCCCGCACCTGGGAGCGGTAGTGGAGCATGGGAACTAACCACTACGCCACCGGGCCGGCCCCTGATGTTCCTTTAATAAATCAAATAGTACCTCAGAAAAATTTAGTGCTTTGGGTTCTTTTTAATGGGTCTCAATTTTCTTGTTAAAAGGAAGTCAAAATAATCCTGGGTACTTTAGCTGGAGAGGCCTAACAGGAAGACGACTGCCTAAGAAGTCTGGTTTAGGGATGCTGGGAGCACTCTTTCTGCAAACCAAATGCCCAACCTGTGCACTGAGCCCTAAGGAGCCAACAGAGGTGCCCCCTGACTTTAAGAAAACGTCAAAACTCCAACGTCCACAGGAGTCAGCAGCAAACACGAAGGAGGGAAGCATTTGTGGGTGGGGGGATGGCAGAGCACTCACTCCCCCCGAAAAGAGGCATTGGCTTTTCTGACTGTTGCCACAGTGAACACAGATTCAGTGTGGCAGAATCTTATAATTTTTCAAATGAATTAGGCTAGAAATCATGACTTTTATATAAAATAGCCAATTTTAAAATGTTGGTGACACACATACAAAAGGGTAAAAACATTCTTCATGAACATACCAGAAATTTCTGACTTCTGTTGTAAAGCAGTAAAAGCCGTGAAAATGAAAATCCTTCCAGGGTAAGATTAATACTTCATTTCAATATTTCCTGCTAGTGTCTCCGGGAGAACATTTCAGTGTGCTTTTGAGAACCGGTTTTGTTTGATAAAGTAGGAATACTGTAAGAGCTCGGTGCTGCTGTCTCAGGCCGTGGTGGTTCTTGACGGCTTATTGCTCAGATCAGGGACACACGGTCTAGAACACTGACGTTCATTATAATCTTGTCATGTAGTCTCACTTTTATTTGACAAAAGAGACCAGGAAAACAGTGAAACGTTCGGAGAAGTCAGTAGAATTTTATTTAACGAAATCACTCAAAGGTTGTGCTTTTTTTGGTTTACTTTTACATTATAATTCTCTTATTTATACAGAGATTCAAAATTTCAGTTACTTAAGATCAAGATTCCTTGAGAATTTTCCTAGAATATACTGATCTGCTCCATTTCATCTTCCCTCCTTTCGGCTAGATGACTACCTCAACTCAGGATTTCTCATCTTCCTGCTGAGACATGTGGATATGAGTATATCCTCAGCAATCTGAAGACACCGACATAAGGAGAGCAGGCTATAGCAAAACAAGAGCTATCTCCTCCCCTGAGTAAGGAGTAATAAGAGCAATGGGAGTATTAATATCGGTGGTTAGAACAGTTACAGCTGCTACCATTGAATATTATCTACCAAATATTAAGCTAGGCACTCTGTACCCATTATCTTTAATCCTCACAATATCCTATTTTTTTCCTCATTTTACAGATACGGAAATGAAGGTTCAGAGGGAAGAGGCCACTTGCTCAGGGTGCCAAAGACAATATAGCAAGAGAGCCGAACGTGAAATCCAGGACTATCCGATTACATCCTGAGGTTCCCACTTATGGTTTGGCCACAGTTCAACAACTATTAACAATTCCTCCCTTCCTGGTCCTCGCCTGGGATTTGGGTTACCAACACACAGTTTTTGCCTAGAGAAACATTATACTCCAGTAGAGGAGATGCAACTAAAGATGTATTTTCAAAACAATGTGGTTGGCAGGAGAGGTAAACACAAACTACTAAACAAGTATTGAGAGAGGGAGCACACGCAAGCTTTGAGCGTGGTCTAGGAATGTTTGCTGGAGGGGATGATATTCTACACTGAATTTTAAAGAATGAGTAAGAATTAGGTTGAAGAAGTAGGAGTGAATATTCTAGGTAAGAAACATGAATGACATAAACAGATGTGTGGTGCTGTCAGTAAACTGGAAGAAGTTGAACACTTCTGTACACGCAAGTTCAAGTTGAGGAGTAGGAGGAGGTGAGGTGCCTGCCTGTATATTGGAGATGATAACACTGAAGTGTTAGATGGTCAGATTTGGGTTAAAAATGGAACCTAACAGCTCTGTGAAGGATGGATTGGATGACATGTTTAGAAACTTTTAGGACTCTTAATTGTTTTTAACTACTATTTTCCTAGGAGAGACCATTTATTTTGTGCATACAGTAAATTAACTTGCCATTACCATCATGTGCATTCTTACAAGGAAGCACAGTTCAATAACTTCATCTTATGTCAAAGGTAAATCGTTATGTACTAATGAGACCATAGTAGGACACATTGCCATTGGCACTGGCCAGCATCATGCATGCATCAATACAGTACCTCTTCTTAAGAAATAAAGATGGACGCATTGTCAGCAGAAATCACAAATTTATTAACTCTTAAATATATCACTCAATCATTTACCATTATGGCAAGAAATATATACAGTGTCCCATGGTAAACTGCAGTGTTTCAAAATGATAGAATATAATGTGTAATTCAATTGTGGTGGAGAGAACAAATCACAATTTCCTCACTTCTTAGTGTGGAAGACAAACTTGATCTACGGTAATACTTCAACACCACATGCTAAGTCAAAAGTGTAAAAAAAAAAAAACCCACTCTATACCTATTTTTTTAAAATACATGTATGCCACATAGAGCCGCTTCGCAAAAAGGTAAAAGAAATTAAAAAGGGAAAAATGAGGCCATTACTTTTTCACAGATCTCATTGGCAGGTTAACATGGCTCAATACATTTACTGTATATATTTATTTTAAATATATATTGTCTTAAATCGTGTAATAATTATCAGAAAAGCTTCAATCCATCTACCATACATCCACTAGCAACAATATCTAAGATGATTAGCCATCAACACAGAAAGGTGAAATGAGAGAAAAGAGGGAGGGTTTTTTTTGTCGTTTTCATTTTTTGCTTACGCTTTAAAAACAGGCTTCTGAGGATGGCGAGTTACCATTGTTAACACAGCGCTGTGAAGACACCATGCACTAGAAAGCATTTCAGGGAGGAGAAACAGCCTCAGAGCAGGTGAATCAACACAGGAGAAATGAGGAGCACAAGAACACCAGCACATTTCCCTTTTCTGTTTTTTTAAACTGGAAAATCCTCACTTCTCGCAGGAAGATAACGTTACTCTGACGCAAGAGAGAAGCCAAAAAAGCACAAGTTACAGAGATCAAGATCAAAACACTTATGAGAATGGAAAACACTCGCAGGCCTCGCTAACTTCAGACAACTAGCCAGTGATGGTGCAGGAGGGCCCCTTCCACAAGGCAGAAAGACGTGCATTTGCACAAAACCCTGATCTACCACCAATTCGGGGTTCTCCGGCAACTGCCCCGTCAGGAGGCCATGTTGTAGGTCTAGTAGGAACCGAATTGCTTTTTCATAAGTTTAAACAATTCTAATACCTCCAAAATAAGTTAGGATCCCTATGTCCAAACTAGAGCCTAAACGGAATGGAAAACCTTTCAATCTTCTTGATTGTTTTTTGTGGGCCCCAAAGATGATCAAAAGTGCTAGTTGAGCTACCTCCAAAAGGCCTCGATTTTTGTCTTACCTTCAGTACGTAAATTTCACTTTTTTTCACAAACTACTAGACAAAAAGAAAAAAGAGAATGGAAAGAAAAAAAGGAAGCAAACAAAAGGAACAAAGAGATAGGATAAAATGAAGAAAATAGAGCACAGATTTGAGAAAGGAACAAAAAATTCAATTCAGCGAATTCACCAGAATAGTGCGAGTGTACCCTAGAGTGATCAAACTCGTAAATGATGTGAATTTTTCCAGTTTACACAGTTTGACCAAAAACAACATGACTTTAGAGGGTAGCAAACCACCTGATCCTTGCTTCCACATTCATAAGTGATTTTGCCCACATATCAACCCACTTTAATTGTTAGAGCAACAAAACTTTCAGTGAAAAATCATCCATTTCAACCAGGATCACACCAGAAAACTGAAGGTATTTTTTTTTGCCTTTTTTTGTTAAACAAACAAGCTAAAACAGATTAACAGCAAAGAGTTTTTAAAAATTTACATTTCTCTTACAAACTGTTATTCAGAGAACAATAATGTTGAAGTCTGTTAAATCTTGGCATAAACAGAGAAACCTGATGACTAGGTTGTACTTGGAAAAGTGTGGGATTTTTTTCTGACCTCCCCCTATTGTTTGCCAATGGAACATCCCCATAGTTGAGGTGTAAACAATGTATAGGAAGGAATATATGACAAGATGATGCATCACATATGCATTACACGTAGGACCTTCACAACTTCATGCACTCAGAAACATGCATGAAGAGGAGGAGAGGACGGCCTGGGGTTACCATCCAGGTGCCTTGCGAACAGAGAATGCAGAAGTGTCACTGTTGATATTTAGCTGAAAGGAGAAAGTGGGGAGGGAGAAATAAATTATACTGTTTTACAAAATATCATCAAATTGCTTTGCCAAAGGTGAGACTAGGCAATGATTTTATAATTCAGCTAAATAATAGACTGAAAATACCATCTATGAGAGATCTTTGCTTGCAATCTTTAAAAGATAAAATATACAATGCTAAACAGAGACAATATTAAAATAGGAAATTTATCTGTCAATTTGTCCACACAGAGCTAAGCTAAAAATAAAGAGACAGGGACCCAGGCTTCAATCACATTATTAAATCTAGATACGGTCATCCCTCGGTATCCACAGGGAACTGGTTTTAGGAGCCCTGTGGATACCAAAATCCACTGATGCTCAAGTCCCTTGGTTGGCCCTCTGTACCTGCGGATGTGGAACCTGCGGATAGGGAAGGCCGACTGTACACTTTCTTTTGGTGAGGAAGATTAGCCCTGAGCAAACATCTGTTGCCAATCCTCCTCTTTTTTATTCTGAGGAAGACTGGCCCTGGGCTAACATCCGTGCCCATCATCCTCTACTTTATATGGGATGCCGCCACAGCATGGCTTGACACGTGGTGCACTGGTCCGTGCCCGCGGTCCGAACCTGCAAACCCTGGACCGCCAGAAGCAGAACATGCGAACTTAACCGCTACGCCACCGGGCCAGCCCCTGTATACATTTTAAGTGCTCATGTTTAACTAGACAAATTAATAAATGAATATTATCATTCGAATGAAACAGACTAAAAGTTTAAATTCATCCTTAGCTTTTGTCATTATTAGACTCCTTGGGAAATCAAACCTAGAAGTCAATTCAACTAGGAATATAGCCTGAAAAGTAGGGAAAACGTGATTATTCTTATTTAATTGGAGATCTTGTTTCTTTAAACCAACAGCTGGGAGCACTGTTTCTTAAAAGCTCTGACCAAGGTTCAGTGCTCTGAATGGGGAAAATATTCACAACGGTTCCACATACATCGGAGTCCTTCTAATCCAAGCTAAGAAACAAATCTTAAAAAACAACACAGGCATGAATTTAATTACAGTCAACTTTCAATTATCCTCTGGAATTACCCACTTGGTGAGTTTTAAATTTCAGCTTGACTTCTCCTGTGGCCTGTCCTCACGCTCAAATACCATTATAATCAGTCAGCCACAGCAAATTGATTTACATATTAACCTTTGCCAAGTGTGTCACAGGACTGCAACCTCTTGAAGAACAGTAAGACACCAAAGGATCCCAGCGCTCAATAGAAATTAGGTCTGGATAATTGAGAGTTGCCTGAATTGACCCAGATATAATTGACTTTTGATGGGATAACTCCAGGATATGCTAAAATGCCACACTCCACAGGCTGACGCTAGGCTCTTCCCAGCGCTTATTACCTTTAAAACAAGGGTTAGGCTTCAAAATGGCGCCAAACATTAGACTCAAGAGCTCATGCAAAAATGCTATGCATTTTCAAAGACCTTTTATGGTTTTCATTGACTATAATGCAAGAGAAAATATCCTCAAAGGGAAGAAAGACAGCCATGCAGCTTTCATTTATTAGCTCCAATCACAAAGTATCACGGAGCAGGATGTTACTTACAAGACCCATATGTGAATGGTTTTCAGGCCTTAGATGTTTTGCCACAAAGAGGTGCTTCCTGAGAGGTTGTCTTTCGCATTTGGAATACAGGGGGGCCTATTAAGAGAAGCCCCACTTAAGCCACTTGGCATGAAATGACGTTTTCTTAAATAGGCTCTATCCCATAAACGCTTCAGGGAACCGAAGAAAAACCTAACCCTCTAGTACCGCATGAATATAATCCCTTCTATGTTAACTGGCAATTTGTGTTGTACCTCTTTGGGGTAAAAAACACACAAACACATAAAAATGGGTGTCTTCAATATCGTTATATTCCTTTTGTCTTTCTCTTAATTACAAAGCTATTGTTTTTAGAATGAATTTCAACTTACCTTGTTTTTTTCCTTGTTGACCCACTTTTTACAAATCCAACAGTGATATATAATTATTAAGGCTACAGAGATGGCCTTTGAAAACCAGTGTGGTACATTATTAAACTAAGAAAATTTGAAGAATTCTCTGGAGTGAGTTGAATGGCTGTTGGTATGAACTTGACTTCTCATCTCCCATCCCCAAATATTAACAGGTGATCCTGGTGAGAGACTGTGGAATGTGATCAGCAGTGGACCAAACTTCTCCTGAGTCTAAACTCTTCTCTTTGATTTCAACTCACCCCACTGTACTGATGAAACCTTATTTCCCATTCTTCCCCTTTACTCCACTTGGAGCCAGCCTTCCTTACCCATAATCCTCTACTACGTGAAGCTAATGTCCTGACTTGGTGCTTTTCATGAGGTTCCCTGAGCTTGGACTATCTTCTCCTTGTTCTTTGTCTCCGGATTCCACTCATCATTTAAGACCTCATCCAACATTCTGTCTTCTACACTAAGTATACTTCCAAACTGTTCTAAACAGTTTGCTGCATTGGTCATTCATTTCATTCTGATCTGAAGTTGATGATAAATTTTGTTATATAGTTTCTCCTTTCGTATCGGGGATAAGTTGCTGTCTAAATTAGAAAAAAGTTCCTTGGGGGGGGAACATCTTTTACCTCAAATTTTATCTGGCGCAACTTAAGTGCCAGGAGATGTGCAATAACTATTTGTCTAATTATTGACTGGAGGAGCAACCACGACCTCTAAGGTGGTGTGGTGCAGTGAGGGAGACATGGAGATACCTGATACTTGCTTTTTAAATGCTGTAAAATTTCTCCTAATATATGTAACTGAGCCCCAGGAGATAACCTGTTAAATGAAGCTCCTGATATTATATTGGTCATTTTAGAAACTCCTCCAATATCCCCTTCTTCTGCCAATAGTGACAATAAAGTCACAAGCAGTTTGCCTTTTTACATGAATTCTCTCTGATTTAACCCTAAGAAATCAGCTTGATAGGGTATTGCCTAGTTCCTACCTGAAACTATTGTGTACTGCTCCAGGGCAAGTTTCAACAGACAAATGGCTGATCTGATTGATCTTAGAGAATTATAGACTGTTTCTCATGAAACATGTATTCCCACCAATGTAACTGACCACTAGCATTAAATAACACATGCTATTAACAATGGAATAAGTAAAAGACGCTGACCATGGGTATATTAACAAAGAAGCTGACAGACTGGAAATATTTACTTGATGGGTACTGTTGGCGACCCCGAGCGATGAAAATGAACATTCTGCCACTTTCCATCCCGGCGGTGCCACACACGTGTCTCTTCTGACTGCATTGTCTTGGGCATTCCGCTGCCATCCATGTACTGTGTGAGCCTAATGTATGCTATGCAGGCAGCATCATCGCCTACCAGATGTACATGGGGGTTCAGGATGATAGTGTGGATTGGTTTATTGCTTTTGGACAAAGCTGAAAGAGAACAACATGAATAACAGAATTTAGTTCCTATGTAAAGTAAACCAAAACCAGTAATAACTTCAGTTGGAACCAATGAATGGAACGCCATTCATTCAACTACTAATTATTTGCACTAATCGAGTGCCTGGCACTGTGCAAAGTATAAAGGAAAAGAGAGCAAAAGTAGATACAGTCATTATTTTCTTTGATTCCCTTGACAGACAATTTGAAAACTTTGGGGGAAAAAGCTGGAGAAATGTATTTATTTATAATGGAAAGTGGTTAGAAACAGAAGTCATAACATGAACAGAGATGGAGAAGGCCTGGCCCAGGTGCACAGAGCAGTTCCTCTCTTTCCAATGAACAAACCACTGGGGCAGTTGACAGGATATCCTGCGGTCTTGTTCGTTTCGTTAGTTGGTGAGTTCATGGGACAAGGAAAATATATCAAGTGTCAAGCATGGAGATTGCTATCTCCAAAAAAAGGCTAGCCGTGGCATGAATTTGTTTCCCCATCTCATTCTGTGACTCCTTTACTTAGTAGAGTCCATTCGATGATAGTCCAGTTGTGGTCATCCAGTAAAAATGCAAAACTTGGTGTTGGCATATAGTCTGATCTTCTAATTCTTTCCTTTGAGCAGCCCTCACTAGGCTCCGGTCTTTGGTATTTGACAATAGCTACCTATTCTAATTATTCAATGACTAAGAGATGTGAAGAGTTAGTTCGAATGATTGATCGACGATGATACTCTCTTAGATCACTAAAACAGGTTGAACTGTTTTACCTGTTGTCCAAATGTGCTTCCCCATTCTCAGGAAAGATCTGCATAAATTACTCAGTGCTAGAGTCAGATAAAAAAGCATACCCCATTACGAAGAATATATATTCATGAAAAGTAATGATGTACAGTGCTATGCTGAAGTAAGTTAAAATATTAATGGGTTAATTAATTCTTTTACTAGAGATGAGATGGTGTCAACTGAGAGTCAAATGAAGGAAATACTACGAAATGCTGTCAATCAGAGTGCTGGAATACAAAGAATATGAGAACATTCACTGAAGCTCTGTTAAGGCCAATTTACCACATAATTATCTTTGTTTGCCTACAAATGCCTAGCGCATCTAAGAAAAAGTAATTCATTAAACATAACTGAAAAATCCATGCCAAGGAAGACATTCTTGTCAATGCTTATAATTCCCGGAAGTGAGTTTGATAATCCTAATCATTACTGCAGTTCCTCTTTAATTCATCAAGATCTCACTGCAAAAGGGTGACTTCACTCTATGCATCTTGCAAACAAAACACAATACCCAATGTCTTTAGGTGTACAGAAAAGGAGAAGGATAAAAGGAATTTCAGATTTATACTTTTCTTGATGACCTGAAGGGTTTCTGCAGGAGTTTCTTTTGTCACTCTCTCTAGAATATGGCCATTTCTTCTCTGACAACTAAAATTCTTGTAATCTGAACTGAAATATTTATTTAATTACTCATCTTCAGTTACATTTGGCTTTGAAAATGAGCACTAAATATGCCTGAGAGCACTCCTCTATGTCAAATATTCCAGTGTGCTGGGGTTTCTTTTATTCTTTCATATGTAAACAACATTTTATGAAAACTTGAAATAATTCAGCATATTTTTTGGTAACTCATTTTGCAGCTTGTATCAGACATTTACTGGGACTTATACGGGGTGTATTCAATCAACATTACTTTTTATACAAAATCAGATATTTTTCAAAACACACCAAAACAAAATTTGTATTTCAAATACAAAAAATTTTTATGTTATAAAATGCTGGACTAAGGTGAAAATTCTCATTGCAGAAAAGAGCCAAATAATCTGCAAATTTTGGAGAAATTCAAAGAGAAGTTGCAAGAGGCATGTTATTAAATTTAGAATAAATGTACCATTTTCAAAGTAGAATCGATGAAAGTCCATCCCTTCCACTAAATTACCCAAAGCTTCAGGTTCAAAAGCAGTAAGGCCTGGGTCACAGATTTTTCTGTAGGAAAAAAAATAATGAAAATAACCAATAAATAAGTTAATGTATTTTGTTATTTCACACATATCCATTCTTATTTATCAAACAGTGAAGGAAAGAGTCTCTTAAAAAATCCCTAAAAATATAAAATTTCTATCACAGGCCTTGGCAAGGTGGGTTGAGGAACAGACTCTAAAAAAGCATTTTGCAGAGAACTCTGATAGGGTCAAGATGATATGACCAGTTCCAGCAGATGAGAACCTACAACTCTTTAGGAGTCTCCTTTTCAAAATTGCTACTTTTTAAATTCCAAGGTGAATTCTCTAGGCTTTTCCCAGTTTTTCTAACTCTCCACTTAAGTTCACTATTTTTTAAATGCTCTCCAAGTCCTATAAAACCAACTTTGGCTCTGAAATTAAATACTTTTGGAATAATTTTTGACACCTTCTATATTCATGTCAAACATCTATATTATGATTGATTTGATGGCAGGTGTGACATCCTACACTTCCTGGCAATGTCTACAAGACTTAATTAAGCTTGTGTTGAAAGTTTATTTAACTTTTAAAATAAAATTAATGAGAGGTTCAAGTGCACATATTAGTTTTCTTTTTGATCCTAGAAATATAATTCAACAAAGAGATACACCATTTTAAATATTGAGAGAAAGCCAATGGGCTTTCTTTGGAGAAATTTACTTATTTCACAAAGAATTGTTAAACATCTACTATGTAGCAGATATTCTTTGAAACAACTATAAAACAACAATTAATATTAGAATAGAAATAAATACAAAGTGCTCAGAAACCAGATTTCTTATACATGGGACAGGAAAGATTTAAGAGAGAAAGAAAACTTGAGCTGGGCTTTTAGGAATGCATAGGAGTTTTCCAGGTGTGTGGAAGGCAGGAGGAGGGCAGCACGTATAATGGCACAGTACTGTGAAAATGCAGAGTGTGTGGGGAACAGGGTCAGTTTGATATGATGAGCGCTGGGGCACCGGGTATGTACAGGAGTCCCATGGAAACATAGAGGGGGAAATATTTCCTTGGGCCTGTGGTGATCAGGGTAGGCTTCTCAGAGAAGGTGCCATAAAAATCTGGATTTGAAGAATTTGTGGAAGTTCACAAAGTACATAAATGGAGTACAAATTGAAAGACTTTGGACTGCTTATTAATTTGATGGGGCTACATCTAATTTCATATGGAAATTCCCCATTTGGGAGGCAAAACATTTTAACTGTTCAACAGAAATACAAGTTTGAAGAGGCTATTGCACTATGGTTCTTGAAAGCACCGTTCATAGAATGTGGAACTGATGTTTTTTTAAGAACACTTCTAAAATAGAAAATACTTATAAAAGAAAAAAATCACAGTGGTTATTCTTTGTGGTAAAGAAAGCCTTAAAGGCGGGGGTGAGGTGGGGCGTGGGTAGGAATTTAACACTTTGCCTCAGACTTCCTGGTGGGCAGGTACTTTCAAGCTCAAAGTCAAATATATATAATCCTTCTAAGGAGCAAAATGAGAAGAACAGCATTCCTATGGCAACAGGAATTTATTCTGCCAGGGGCTATTTCTTCCTCTATAAATATGAGGTTTGGTTGTCAACATTGGTAAATGAAATTTTTTACTACCTTATATCAGGTAGTTTTACTTAAATCAATGTGCTATGATGACTCTTTTTACCCCACCATCAAGAGTCAATATATCTGAAAACCTGTTAGTCTGTTCTTTCTCTCTCCCCCTCTCTTTCTCTCGTATGTCTGTCTGTCTGTCTCCCTCCTCTAACATGCTTGGGTTAATAAAAGATTCACAAAGCTGCCACTTGACATTGGGTGTGTGTGTGCTCTGAACAGGTGCTCCAAGGACCAGCTGACAGCTATACCAATACATTCGACCATCCCAAAGCTCCCAAATGGAAGGGCCTGTTGGATTATCCCTTGGCCTGAGGGTACAAAAGGAGCCCAGATTACAGGCCTCTGTAGGCAAAGGAATTAGCGAACTGATGTCATTCCAAGGAAGTGTATTATTTAAAATACCCTACTTTAAACTGTCTGAGAATACAGGAAATGCTATATTTTGCCACTTTTGCCTGGCTACCACCAACCAGAAAAACACACTTTTTACCATCGTATGGGGGCATGCTATTGCAAAAGGAGGTTTTTTTTAAAAAGAATATTCTTATGTTTGGAGAATCACATGGGTCTAAAAAGGTTATATCAGCAAAAAGAACAAAAGAGAACAGGTTCTCTGGCACAGAGTTCTAAACAACTGTGTAACAGGAAGGTGTTGTCTCGGACAACAGAGAGTGTTCTTTACACTCCATTTCTTACTATTTCTTTCATCCCAAGTATATTTTATTAGATCATGTTAAAGAACTGATACACATAAATACATACAAATGTATATGCAGGTGCCTGTATGTATTTGCACACACACTAATTTAGTTTATAAGAAGCAGTCCTGGATTTAATTTAGTTCTTACATTCAGTTACTCTCTTCTATATTTTATATTTGGCTGTCTATTCGTAACTGATGATAAAATACCTTCTTATTACATAAAACTTGGAAAGAAGCAGGAAGAAAACCTCACACATAATAATTTCATCTCCCTGAGGCAACGTCTTGTTATCCTTTTTAAAACCAATTTGGCATTAATGCTTTTTCTCACGCAGTTATAAAAATTACGTACACACACTTTTATATCCCTCTTTATCTTCAGTGAATATATCGTAAGCATTTTGCCAGCTCACTAGAAAGTCTGCACAAATATCCACTGTACCAAATGAAGCACAGATTACTTAACAGTAACCATAATGGTGGACATATAAGTTGTTTCCAGTTTTTCACTATTATGAATAATGCTTCAATAAATATCTTTGTTCATCATTTTGGTCCATGTTTTAGATCCAAAATCCATGCCCATGTTTTATAAGTAGAATTAAAGGATGAAAGTTATTTGAACCTTTATAAATGCTTTCAGATAATTAACTAATGGTCCCCCTATCTCCTGCCACCACTGCCACCCTGAGTGCTGGCCCCATTGATACTCCATCCAGTGGTGGAGGACAGTCGCATTGTCCGGCAGTCTCTGCCCGCCTCTGGCTGTCAGGAGCGTTTTTATCCCACTGATCTGATAGGCAGGAAACGCTCCTGCCCTCAAGTTTGCATGCACTGAATTAGTGGGCATGAACAGGGGTTTATTCATTTACTTGTCATTTTTATTTCCTCTTTTGCTAATAGTTCATGTCCTTTACCTATTCTTCTACTTTTCAATCTTATCCACTCAATATAAATGAACTTTTGACATGTTTTACAAATATTTTTCCATATACTGTTTGTCTCTCAGTTTTGTTTTGGCTTTTTTAAAATTAAAGTATACAAGTTTTATCTTTTTTGGTAGCCTAACCATTTTATCTTCTCATTTGTGATTACATCCCCTGCTTTTAAACTTAGAAAGATCTTTCCAACCAGAGGTCAGATTCAACCTCTTTTTTGCATTTAACTCTTTCGTTCAAGAGGAACTCACTTGTAAGGCATAAGGGGAAGGCTGAGGCTGATTTTTATCTCTATTCAAAAAGCTAACTTATTGATCCACATACTTTGTGCAATAAGTCTTCATGTCCTACTTATCTGAGTGCTCTATTTTTATTGGATTGAAATGACTTCCTTTATATACCTATGATCCAGTAAACTTTCAATTTAGCATTAGAACCGTTTCTTCAAATAAAATTTTACCTAAGAGACAAATTTATAAAAGAGATGAAGATGAAGTTGAACTGTGCTGGCTGAAGAGGGAGAAGACTGCCTGATGTCACCTCCTAATCCCTCTGACCCAGCACCTCCGCAGCACTGGGAGGAAAGACATTTCTTAAGCCAAAATGCACTTTTTATGTGCTTTCTGGTTTCTTGTGTCTTTGTGCTCATTTGGAGGTGTGGGTGGTTACACTTCTGTGTTGACAGAGAAATCCCCAGGTCTCCTAACAGAAGTCTTGTCTTCTCTCTCTGAAATCTCATTTCTCTCCTGGGGGCACTTAAGTCATCATACCTTGAAATAAAGCTATTGCTGACACACCAAACCTGGGGTTAAATATACATGAATTCAGGGACACTGAAGAATGCCTTTATATAGAAAATACTTTGCCATATGCATGAAAGCACGACGAATGTGCCTCGACTCACGTGTAAGCTTCAAAGTCCCCGTTGTTGATGGCTTCGATCAGCTGCTCAGTGACTTTGATAATCTCTTGCTTTCGTGCTAAAGGCAAAGACACAGAGTGGGGTGAGAATAAATGACAAAAGCCATAAAAAATACTACTCATAATTGCTATTTTCCTTAAATAGAGTATTACCATTTAAGACACATCACTCACAAAAGCCTAGTGTTATTCTCTCCACAATCTCACTGTTCAAAGTGCACAGACCAACATTATCTGCCTCTTCTGGGAGCCCGTTAGAAACAGATTCTCGGGTCCTACTCCAGACCTACAGATTCAGGGTCCGCATTTTCACAGGACCCTCAGGTGATTGTTGGGCACGTTCGCCTGGGAAGCACAGGTACCTTTCACTGGTCAGAAAACAGTTGCCTGGAAGGTCAAGGCTTCATTTCTTTAACTAGTTCTCATTACCTTTGCCAACATGACTGAGTTGGCGAACATTTTTCTCTTAACCATTAACAAAAGTGTTATTAAAAAAGTAAACCTCTAAAAAGTATCACTCTACCAATATATGTCTATCTTTAGAGTATAGATGATACATTTAACTTTATTTGCATTTTTATACTGTTCAGCTCAACCAACTCTACAAAAGCAGACGGCAACACTGTAATTACCATCGTATTTAGATAAATGGCCTTCAGTAAACTCTACAAATCACAAAAGCAACATATGAATCAATACTGTGGATGCAGGCAGATAATCAGATGGAAGCCCTGCCATATAGTGTCAACTCTAACACCAAACATGATTTGTTTCTATTCCTAGCCCACAATTGGTAAAATTATTAGTAGTTGGCTTGGCTCAAATCCCACCTATTCCGTAAATTCTTTTCTGATTACATCTGCCTCAAGTGTTCTTTCCTTTTTTTTGAATGCCTATAGTGTGTCATTCACTTGGCAATTAAGCATATGCTATATACCATGACAACTTCTTCAGTTAAATCAAATTATTACTTGTTTTAAATTTTTTATAAAACTTTGTTCACTGTGTAACCTATTTTCCTAGTGAAATTAAAAGCTCTTTGTGGGCAAAGAACATGTTATTTCTTTGTATCATCTAAAAAGCTTTATCCAATGTTTTTAATGAAATAGATACTCAGTAAGTTTGTGAATTTGGTCAATTGATATTAGTGATAACCTTTTCTTGATTTCAGAACACTGTTCTCTCACCAATGAAATTAATGCGTGAAATATTTAAAATTAAATTTCACTGAATTTTGTTTTAAGAACATTGTGATACTTTCTTAAATGACTGGAAATAAACTGGGAGAACCACAAAAAGTTATTTCCATTCTATCTTAGTGGGTCAGTGAGGCTACTATTCATCATAGAAAAAGCTGAAGTCTGGTTTTAGTTCACGACTGATTAAAGGCAACCAGTTTGCATTTTTAATGAACCTGATCTTCATGAAACAGGTTTTAACCACAAACTTAAATGTTTACATTCACTTTCAAAACTCCAGGTGACCCAGGTTATAATATTCCTTATTTAAAATAAAAGTTCTGTAAATCTACCTTGACTTCATTGAGACTGTGTGAGATTACCGTAAAATATGATTTGTCCATACAATGGGTGCTAACAACAACAAGTTTGATAATATCAAAAAATCACTATATAAGTTAGATTTCAACCTATATTAATTTTCATTTATATTAGGAAAAAAACATAACAGGGTTCCTTAGCTCCTACACATATCTAAAACATTTCTTGCCCTTGTTCATTTGATTGATGAATACCCATAATATATCCAACATCCAAACATACTGACAGGGAATAATTCTATCATGGGGATGCTGCCAGTGGCACACTGTAGCTTAATTTAGTTAGGCAATAAGTGATTCATCTGTCTCTGGCCTCCACAGTATGAACATTTGGCAAAAACGCATGACAGCTGACCCAATTCTGGAAAATAAAGGATACTGGTGTTGAGGCGCTCAGAAAATGAGATTAGGAAAATGTGACTACCAAAGCTTCCTCCTCATGTTAAATCCTTGTTTGAAACTCATAGATTTCTTAGCATGCTATATGGCTAATAGGAAAAAACTACAGTTTAGAAAACAATGTCCATTTTTTAAAACTAACGAAGAAGGAAGAAATGAACATAAGGATCAGTGTCCTTTGTAGAGCTTCGTTCAGCTAAGACTCGGTTTACAGAGTGTGGAAAGTTCAGGGTCACTTGCTGAAGTTTCTGAAAGTCTCTGCATTCCCTCATAAGCACAACATGGAATTAGTAACATTGAGTGTATGTGGCCATCTCTCTCTCTCTGAACCACTGTGGAAATCCTCTTTAGATCATCAACAGTTTACATGCTACAACTGGCTTAATTTTTGTCCTGCATAATCAAAGCAATACAAGTTGCCCTCTCTCGTAGTTCTTATGCTCAGAAACAATGGTGCTTGAGTTGGCAGGACAGCAGATGGGCATCAGCCAGGATGCTTCTGTGCTGCATCATCATAAAAGCAACGTGACTATCTTGGCTCAAGAGGGGCCTGGAACGCAGGGATCTTTAGAGTAATTATTGCCCTGGGGCAAAGGAGCTTGAGTGAGTCACGGGCAGCACATGACAGCTGACTCTTTGAAGAAAAGCAGCAGGCTGGAAGTGAATCATTTGTATATAGTAGTCTATTGTGGTTGGAACTGTTGCCACAGTGATCTAGAAGAAGAGGGAGGGTTTGGTGCTGGCTAGCTCTACTCTCATCAGCAGGAGGTTAAGGGACAATCCACGAGCTAGGTGCCTGGATGCCCAGGTTCTGTGGAGAGGTGCCACTTTCACCTGGCCTTCCCACTTCTTGAAGATCAAGTAATAGCCACTCCAGAGTCAAAGTGGGGAGAGCTTGTGATGCCACTATTTATACTTATGGTGAGGGAAGAGTGTATCAGTAAAGCATTCCCTGAATACCAGAAGCTTCTTTCACCTCAGAGCTAGCCATTTAATCATGGGGAACCGATTACCAAGTAGTTTTATTTATAGAATGGAGGTGCTCAAGCCTATACCCACAGGTCCCAAAATAGCTTCTGGGGATTTCCAGATTCCTAGGGGAAAGGCAGGAGAGAGCAGCAAGTGGGAGAGATGCCCCAGATTTCTACTTCCCATGTAATTATGCAAAAGAACTGGGAATACTATCATGTTCAAATTCATATTTTTTGGCTCTTTTATTGTTCTAAAGAGGCCTGGAAGAGTAAGATAAAGTGTGAATGGCCCCAGTGTTTGAAAAAAAAAAAAAGAACCCTGGGAGTTGAGAGTAATTATGAAATAAAACAATTGATAGATTTCAATATCTCTCAAGCATTATCAGATCTGGACATCACAACACTGCTCTGAGATGTGCAGACAAACATTTTCTCTCTGGTTAACAATAAGTTATTACAGGCACTGCCCAAAGCTACAGAGTTTGCTGGTTACTCCTTCCCTCCACCTTGAAACCCTCTCCTCCTTTCACTCTCTCCTGCTTGTCTTACCAATTGTCTGATCATATGATCTCACTCTCATTGCCGTGTGCTCTTTCTCAGCCAGGACTTTAAATGTTTCAATTCCTTTTAAAGGCTCAGTTTGAGGCCTTCTTCTCACCAGGCACCAACCCCTATGGTCCTGTTTATACCAGGGTTTTAAATTGCCATCTATATCCCACTGATTCCCAAATTGTTACCTCCTTTCTATACCTTTCCTCCAGATCTGTGTGTCAATGCCTATTTTGGAATCTCCATTTGGATATCAGAAACGCATCTTGAACTCAACATACCCTAAACTGAGCTTATGAACTTCCACCACCACAAGCCTATTTGCTCTTCCAGGGGTCTCCATCCTGGCGAAAGGCAACGTCATCCATCCAGTTGCAGAAGGAGAAAGAAGCTTGAGAGTTATCTCGGACTCCCTCATCCCACTACTCTCACACAATCTTTCCAGTCCTGTTGACTGTGCCTTTTAAATGTCTTACGTTAGTCCACTTCTTTCCTTCTTCACCATCACTCTGATGCAGGCACCCATCACTTCTTGTCCAGATTAAGTATCTGAAGAGAGACTACAAAACCTTGCATCATCTGGACCCTTCCCATCTCACCAGACCCGTTCAATGTCCCTTTTACTTCTTTCTCTCCACCCCACCCATAGTGACTTCTCTCAGTAATTCAAAATGGTCATGGTTCCTATTTCCAGCCCTTCACATAAGCCTTCCTCTCTTCTTGGAAAACTGTTCCCCTTCTTGGCCTCCATTTCTTTTATCAGATCTCTACTCAATTATTATTTCTTCAAAAAAGTCTCCCTAACCCTCATTTTAGGAGAGGTCGCTGTGTTATAAATTCACATATATCCTATACCTACTGTTTGAAAGCATTTAGTACAACTGTATTTATATATTTATTTGTGTGTATTTGATTAATCAGTTTTTTTCTATTACTTTGTAAGGTCCACAGGGGGAGGTACCTCACCATTGTAAGCCAGCATCTAGCATGGCATATTTGGTAAATGTTTGACAAATATTTGAATGAATAGTGGGTCCAGAACAAACTCAAGTGCTTTCTGACTCCCAATCCAGTGGCCTTTCTAACACGATAGCACATTTTTCGGTAATGGCCAGATAGCCTTTTAAAAATTTGCACTCATAAATGGAAACAAGTGTAAAGCAGCATGTCTTATTATTTATTGACAATGAAAGAAAATACTTTTCAACTTGTCTACAACTGACCGTCAAATTCCTCTCCCTTCCCGACTTTTTCCTTTTTCTAACAGAACCACAATTTTACCAGTTTCCTAGCTCTAAACCTTGGGTTTCTTCTGGACTCTACTTTCTCCTTAGTCTCCACATCCGGTCACCCAGGATTTCCATCATTTTTCTTTAGCAGTGATGGTGATGGTTCCCAGGGTGCATCCTCAGCCTCTTCATTGTTCCTTTTGCTTGACATTGGTATTCTCATTCCTCCCTCCGGCTATGCCCATACACTGAAGACTGCCAAATCTCTATCGCTGACCCTAGTCTTTCTGGGCTCCAAGTTGGTATTTCTAACTGTATTGTAAACATCCCCAGTTGTCCTGGCATTTCAGACCTGGGGTGCCCAAAGCTGACCTCAAGTATCTTGCTTGCAAAGCCTGCTGCTTTTCTTGTTATTTCTCATCCTGGATGGTGGCAGCATAATCTACTCAGTTGCCCAAACCAAGAGCCTTGAGGCCTCCTTTCCTTTTAATTCCGCATAGAGTTCATTCTTCATTCTCTTCTTCATTCATCCGAATCTACCTCAAATCCATTTCTTCTTCTCTGCGCTCACTGCCACTGCTCTGATTCAGGGAACAGTTTCTCCCCTCCTGCTCCAAGGTCTCCTCCCAGACCCTCTCCCCACCCTGCCCCACTCCTCACTGTTGCAGAACCATCTCTCTACAGAACAGGGCTGACCATACCCCTCCCCACTGTCTGGATGCCAAAGCCCAAACTTCTTTGTTTGTTCTTTAAAGGTCTTCCTACTCCATTTTTCTAGCTTCATCTCCTGACACTTCTTCTCCCCCAGGGCTCCCACATAATCTATTCTACTGCCACACCAAGGGGCTCACTCACTCTTCCTCAACCAGTCCTGGCTCTTTGATAACTCTGTGCCCTTCCTCTCACTACTTCCTCTGCCTGGAGATTCTCCTTCTTCTGTCTGGAAATCTCCTTCAATACTCTGCTCCAAGGTCACCTCCTCTAGCCTTTCCTGAGTGCTCCAGACCAGCTCTTTGATCTAACTGCAGTCCTCCTATAGCATTATCACAGGATGTTCATATATCTGACCAGGACTTGACCGTTTTCTACCTTCAACACCTAGTACCGAGTAAATGTCTGTAAATGCATGCACATATGAATAAATAAATACACGGATAACGTATATAAAATATTGTGTAAAACACTAGATAAATGCCAAGTGTGTAGGCAATGACGACCCTGTCTGATGGCAGTCTGGATGTGACTGCGCTAACTGAAAGGCACTCCTGGATCTTGCATACCTCAGAATCAGCAGAATGACCACCTATGTGGGGCCACAGTATTTTGGATGTCGAAGTAATCTGTGCAGCTCTAGTAAGATAAACTAGACATTTCTAGAAGATGTTTAAACTCTTCAACAGAGTTGAGTGCAGACAAAGATCCTTGTTATTCAAGCTTGAGCTTCTCAGTTGTTCACATTTGGGATTTGTCAGTTTTCTGAGATGAAACTACTTCATAATAAGCCTTATTCAGGAAGCTAGCTGGCCTGCAGTGAAACTCAGGCTAGGAAATGAAGTGAATTTATACACGCAAACTGATTGTCACTAAAATGTTAGCAGAATATGGCATATCGAAATCTTTTAGTGAACTGTGCCTAAAGATTACTTATTCAGTGATCAAAAGTTGCACAATTAAAATAGTTGTTGAGCTTTTTGGGGGTATATCATCTTAGCTTAGTCATTCTGCTCATTTACTCCTTGTCAATATGTAGTTCTATGTAATTTAACTTCTTCTACATTTCTCAGTTATGGGTACTTGGCTGCCAGAGATTTGAAGGATAGGAAGGTTAAGTGACTTGCTCAAGTCATCCAGCAAATTCAGAAGCTGTGCCAGGGCTGGAGCTTTATTTGGCTGAGGTGCCGTGTGCTGTTTAATTCACTAATCTATGTTCCTTCCCAGCCCACAGTGCCTAATTCAATATTTTGAAATTATAAACTTAAATGAACCACCTAAATGCCTTTGACCTTACTCTGGCAACATGACTGACTACTTAATTACTGGGCCAGGGTTGTAATTAATTATTATACCAATTTCACAAAACTGGGTGCCCCACGGTTTTATTGTCTTTTTCCATGTTGCCATTAACAAAAATAACTCTTGGGAATAGTTATTATCCTAGGCAAATATACAAATTAGAAGAGTTTTCACGCTTCTGGTATTTTTATAGAAAAAGGTGCCTATCAACTCAGCTATGTTTGGAGTTTCCTATGCAATTAATGGCTTGTTTCTTAGTGACTTTATTTCTGTTTCACTAGTTTGATATATTAGTTAACATTCGGGGGAGTAATTTCCATGATTTTGGCTTTTAAATTAAAACCCATTGAAGATTCTGGAGTTGATTGGCTTAATAATCTATAATATTTTATTCAAATATAAGACTGAAAATTACCAAATTTCTATTCAAGAATGCTTTCAAGAAATTTGTAAACCTCACTTATCCAGAAGTTCCCTGTTCAATAACATCAACTTTTCAGCCCTTTAATCTCTAGAAGCCCTCCAGATTAAAAAAAAAATTATTATTTAAACCAACTTTGCATTTTGCTCTATAAAAACTAACTATTCTTAGTTTTAAAGCATAAATTGTTAATTGGGGGAGAAGTACTATTAGTCTTAGCCTTGTTAAACTGCTATGGTCTGACAAAATTGATTACCACATATTTAAGAACACGCAACTCTAGCATTGGGATCATTTAGTATAAGTAATAATAGGTTTAGATTTTTTAAAAAAGTTTATGAGGATATCACTAGAGCAGTAAAAGAATTTACTATTCTTTTAAAAATTAAGGCATAGGTAAGGAAGTTATAAAGTTTTTCATAAAAAATGGCATAATAAAAGTTTTAGTCTAAAGAAACTATATATGGTTATATAGAACATTTGCTTATATGAAAGAATTCAGCCAAACCACATTTAACTATTTGGGTAATGTTCTGCCACCCCCAGCTGACTTGCAGAAGCTAGAAATAGCACAACATTATGATACCATTGAGTATTTTAAGTATTAAGATGTTTCATGAATCAGATAGGTGTGGTACCACTTCCAGTCAAGAGCTGATGACATGGAAACAAAAGATTTTAAGAAACTGGTTCAAAGATTCATATCAACTGCTTGGATTTAAGATTAAAATTGTAGTCTCCTAGCCTTCAAGTTCATAAACTTGCATGATAAGAGAAATACTAAGCATTCTCAAGGGGTATCTCTTTCATTGCAGAACCAAGGTGAAAGCTATTTTCTCAAAAAAAAAAAAAAAAAAAAAAAACCAACATCAGACTTGGAAAAGAGACAATGAGACTTAGAATTTTAAAATATTTGTTAAGTTCTTTTTTGCCTTTTTGTTTGTTTTGTCATGAAGGAAATCCAGTTTTCCCCAAATCTTGGAACTGTAATGATTCCAGCTAATCCCTCCAATCAATTTTACATGATGTTGGCCAAAACAGGGCATTTAACTTTCAGGTCAAAAGTAAATGTCAGGTGTCAATGCTCCGTCCTTCAGCATGAATAGTCAGAAGTATAAAATATTGAGAAGAGTTAAAATTCTGTGCATCCATAAGAATAGGATTTTTATTTTTTCAATGATTTCTACTGCGGTGGTTTAGCTTATAGCTAATTTAGTTTCTTTTAAATAACTCATTCCTTCATAAAAAATATAAAATTTGAGTTTAGTAAAAAATAGAATTCAATATATTCTTGGGTAAGTTTATTTATAACTACACTTTCCTGAATAATTCAGCTGGTAGATTTGCAAGTGCTTCCCTGGGTCAAAAATGCAGGAAGAGCTGAAAAGCATGTTCTCTATGCTACGAAGCCATCATATACCTTTGATAGTTTTGCAAAAAGTAAGCTTAAAACCTAAACAAAAAGATCCACTAAAATTAACTGAAGTGTGATGTCCTTGAATTACTTTTTTGAGAAAGAAGTAGGCTGACAAAAGTAAGAGTACGAAAAAATGATATTCTACCTCCAGATTTATTGAGCCCCATGTGATACTTTTAAAGGTCTTTTCCCCTTGTTTTCAGGTTCACACAAGCTCTTAGTCATGTTTCAATATTTCTCAGACCAGTGTTGCCTCAGTTGAACCTCAACTGAGGGAGAAGCTAAGCAGTTTTATCACCTAGCCTTCTACAGATATTTTAACTATAAGAATGTCATTTCACTTTTTTGTAAGTGTTAAGTATTTCTTCCCATGTTGACCCTTTCCCCTCAACAAGACTGCCAAGATGACAGCAGATCTTGCTACCACCCAAGAATACGCAGCAGCATCTCCTGTCGTTGTAATCCCATAACTTTGTGGCTGATTCTCATTTTCAGCAGCTGCAAAAATAGTAGCTTATGCTTTCGTTACAAAGTCTATCCTCATCCAATCCACACCTTCCAGAATCAATGAATGGGAATCACAAGGGCAGATCAGGTCTAGTGAAGTGAGAAGAGCCCAATTCATAAAATGTATCATGGAATTCAGTCTCACCCATACATTGTTTAAAAGAACTAGAGCATCTATAATCAGTAGTAAATTAGGGAAATAGTGATTTATAATACATCCTAATTTATAGTACATCCTAGAAAAAATGAGAACGACAGTAAAATGTTGTTAGTTCTGAAATATATGGTTCCTAAATTTAATTTTTACTGTAGTTACACTGGTTAAACCAAGAATAACTTTACTGGGCCTGTGAAACTTGGCCAAGATATTCCAACAAGTACTTTTAAATTGATTTTCTAAGCTGAATTTAGGGCAGAACATCCCAGAGCTGAACTGGTTACAGATGGTGCCAGTGTGAGGTATCGCTTTAGTAAAAAGCAGCTGTTTGAGAACTCATTGAGGAACTTCTGGTCTAACAGGATCTTTTCACCCTCCCAAATCCAGCTTTGAAAAATGCAGTCACTATTCACAGAAATGATTCTTGGTTCTGGGAGTCTGGTCACCAGCTATTCGTCAAATGCATGGGGACATCAGTAGAGTTACAGGAATTCTCATCATTTTGTGAGTGTGTGTGTGTGGTAAAAATGGGATGTTATTTTCCTCCAAACCCAGGAAGTCTTGCAAATTGTGACAAGCCATTGTAAATTTATCCAGATTGACCCATTTTGAGATAACATGGAAATATTGCCCTGGGAGTTCCAGATCACCAGGAATGCCTATAAAGGTTATCTTTAGCACTTGCACAGGCAGATTATACAACCCAACACATAACACTGATGAGGAAAATCTTTAGTAACTCTCAACACTGCTCATGTTAGAAAATTCTAGTACAGACTCTAAGAATACCAATTCAGGTACAGATGCTTACACATTTATTCCAGACAAATGATTTGTTTGTTTTATCATTTATAACAAGCACCACATTTCATTTTTATTAACTGTTCATATATTTAAATAGCAAATATTTAAATATTTAAGCTCCATATTAGCCTAGTCTTCTTTCTACTTGTAAAGGTTATGAATGAGGAGCTTCTATTGCTTGAAGAGAGATTTAAATACACAATCTCATATGCTCACACTGTTTCTACATTCGTCAAAATACCTCTCAAAAATCACAGTAGTCTCTTTGAAGTAAGCTATCTCTTCTGTCACTAAAGACCACTAACCTTTTCAGAGGTATTTCTCCCCTGTTCAGGAATAGCTTTACATTTTTGTTCACCTTAACTTTGCATAATGTGATACAATATTTGATTAGGATATTACTATAACTTTGGGTAAAGTGGGCTAGGTATAGAGTAAAAATACTCTATATTCAAAATAGATATCATCACCACAAGTTATTTTTCCCAATTGAAAACATTCTTTAGTTCAGATTAAAAACAAAAGACGTTTTGGAGTAGAATTTCTTTCTTTTTCAATTTGAAAACACATAATGGCAATGGGTTTTGTCTATTAAAACCCCAAATTCTCTCCTTCACATTTGCCACCTGTGTTTTGCTAGATAAATATAACTGTAAATAACCACATATAGGGATGTTAATAAAGAAACCAATGATCCTGTAATGAATTATTTCAAAAACAAACAAATAATAGGTCTTTCACACTTAATTTGTTAACTTCTATTAAGATGGCGAGTGTCCCTTTGAGGAAACACTGGACTGGGTAATCAGTCTCCAGGAGGGACATTTTATGTCATGGCTCTTGAGACAGTTTGCTTGAGAAGTGTTTAAATAATTTTGCATAAATATGCTCCTTTTTAAATACATATTTTACTTTTGTCCAAATCAATCAGTCTACATCTCGACAGGGAAAATCAAGACACAGTAAAAGTGAGTCAATTTTTCAAAACACTTGAAAACATCCAGGGATAAAAGGATCAGTTGAAATGAGGGAAAACTGAGCCATTACTTAAAATGTTATGTTTAATTAAAAACAAAATATGTGTCTGAACTCAAAAATTTAAGAGTTCAAACAAAATTAACTTAATATAAAATCTCATAATTAATTCATTAATTTATAAAGTGCCTACTATGTGCTACTATGGAGGCAAAAACCAGTGAATTAAATAAATCAATTGTTTAAAATTCTTCACAAGTTAAAAGAATACTGTTACCTTAATAAAAGCTTTAAAAAATATTGAGTTCAGTTTTAAAGGAAAAATGAATTTATTTTCTGTACTTAGGTAGCTTCTAGGTTTGTTATGTACGTAGATGGCTCAATTCTATATGTGGGTCTTAACATATACAGATGTTTACCCACTTAACTAAAATAAGTGGCTTAGAAAATAGAAACATTAACACTAAAATAAAAAACACAGGTCCCGTTAGATTTATGGATTCTTAATAATGAACCTCTGTGCTTATATCATCTACTCATAGGAAAGAATGGCCTGAAATAGTATAATTTTACTGAGTAACTATCATGGGCTAGGGATTATACCAGGCATTTCACAAACACGATTTCTAGTCAACATGACCATGCTTTGTTATTGTTGGGTTGAACTGGATGAAATTGTCACCATTTAAGGTATTGAGATATTACTGTCCCCACTGTGCATATAACTCAGAGAGGTTTACATGAGCAGCTGGACTGCACAGCTGAGCAAAGGCTGGGCTGGACTTCAAACCTAGTGTGTTTGGCACCAAAGCACATGCTCCATCCAAACAGGAAAGATGATCCTGTGGCTTTTTAAATTCACATTTTCTATATTTTTAGCTCCCAAATTATGTGGGGGGGGGGTGGCCAAGGGACACGTGGACAAAAACCTATGCAGATAAAAAGTTGTGATGTAATCATAACTTTTAGTGAATTCTAGTCATTTTAGTGGCTGCTAGGACATGGCATGACTGGTATCCACTATGCTTTGTTTCTCCATCAATTAAAGTATTTATTATTCCTACTATTGCCAAAAACTGGTTTAGGTATTATGGATATAGCTGTGGACAAAACAGACAAAAATCTCTGCCCTGAAGAAACTTCATTCTAGTAGGGAGAAAGAGACAGTAAATAGTAAGTAAAATCTGTATTTCAGGTAACGATAAATACTAGAGGGAAAGTAGAGCCGAGGAGGAGAATGGGGGTGCTGGATTTAGATACTAAAAACGAGGAGAGGCAGCAAGCCATGTGGAGTCTGAATCAGGACCTACCAGGCAGGGAATGGCAAGTGCAAAGACCCTGAGGCAGGAACCTGCTTGATCCATTTCAGGACAGATCAAGGAGGTGAGATAAGAGGGCAAGGGAGGCGTGGCTGGAGGAGGTCCTGATCACGGAGGGCCTTTGAATCCATTCTAATGGCTTTGGCAACCACTGGAGAATACAGAGCAGAAACATTACATAGAAATATCTGATCTACTTTAAAAGTGTCACTCTGACTACCATGCTGTGAATAGACTGTAGGCAGGTAATGCAAAGCAGAAGACTGGCTAAGAAGTCATGTCAATAATACAGGCAAAAGATGATGCACCTTGGACTGGGGTGATGGCAGTGGAGTGAGTGAGAAGTAGTCAATTTCAAAAACAAATTGTGTGTATTCTGGAGGGAGAACCAGTCGGATCTCCTGATGGACTGGATGTGGGGTATAAGTAAAACTGAGGAGACAAAGAAGGCTCCAAGATGACGACCTGGAGCGTTAAAGGAACTAGAATACAACACAGCCACGCCCGATTCAGGTTTCATAGATGTGTCTGAACACAAATATATGAAAAAAAAGTTGGAGACATGACATCTAGGAGTAACACGATTAGATCAAAACATTGCAGGCTGCACCAACAGTGCAACGGAGGCGAGAAGGAGTAAAAGAGGGACGTTTTCCAGAGGCCTCAGGGGCATAGACGTTTTAAACATATGGTTTTATAGAGAGTTTTTATATTTGTTTTTAAAGAAAACACAATTGAGTAGTTTGGGAACGTTCTAACCGAAGTATAATTTTTAAATTGTCTGTTCTAATCTAGAGAGATCACACCAACCATCCAAAGGTATTTGCGTATTGCAAATTGTTTGCTGCGTACTGAAATACCCACATGTATGTAATTAGTAGGATAATATGGCTGTAGCAGGGATGTTCATTTTCCCACAGTGAAACAAATCACAGCAATCCCAACAACTAAATCAGTCTTTTCATACCAAATATGATGCTTATTTTCATATGGTGGATAGCAAATTCTGCTTAATGCCATCGTCCAAAGGAAAAATGCTATACTATTACATATAAAAAGAAAGAAAGAGAGACTACCTAATTCACTAAGTTTTAAGGACATTTTATTCAAATACACTGGAAGAAATATTTTTTAACATAGAATAAAATTTTAATGCAAAATAGTCATTCACTGGGAAAATGCACCAGCAGATGTAATTTCATAAAGGAGTTTACTACAAGACTGAGAACTCCTTGAGGAAAAAGGTAAAGCTTTTTAGCCTTCACCTGCTACCATGTCCAGCACATAGTAGGTGTTAAATAACCTTTTTTAACACACCTAATGAATCCAAATATTTCACATAGAGGTCTCTCTGTTAGGAATTACATGTGTTATATGCAGCTGAAATTTTCTACACTTGCTCACATATGACTGTTTGCAGCTATGTCCTTATGTTTATTTTTTAATGAATACATTATTCCTTGTTTTAGAATTAGCTGGATACCAGCCAGAAACAAAGAAGGTACGTCATCACGCAGAATCATCTTTGTCTTTTCTAGACTTGCTCATGGGGGCAAGAGAGATGTAGATGTGGCCAGTGCCTTCTCAGTACCCCTTACACTGTGGGTGCCCATGGAACATTTGTTGCACTAAATTGAAAAGTGAAAATACGACTATTCTAGATGCAAATAATAAAAATCCTTGACTTCTGGATAGTCTCTTCCATTAAGCTCCTTTGTTGAGTAATGCTTTCTCTGCTTCTCCTTGTAATATCTTAGTTCTCCATTTAACATATTGGTCTGAAACTGAATGACCTGTAACCTCGTAGAATGGATTAAAAATGCACCAGGACTAAGATTTATTTCTTTGACTACTTTAGATCTAATTTCTCCTGAGCAAATCGAAGGGATTATAGCAGAAATCCATACGAGAAAAATAAATAAATAAGGCTGTTTCATTGACTTACAAAAAGAATCACTAAATGATACAGACATATAATTTACATAATTTCTAGAGATATATTTATTTGTAGAAAGTAATACAAACTCAGCAAAGGAGATAGTATTTCACTAAAGTAATTATTTTACTCTAGTAAATAATTTCAGAATTATATAAAATTCATAGTGAATAAAAACATAACAGATAATTATAATTTAACTTCTGCATAGAAATGCATGAGGTCAGACAGTAATTTTAGATATTAAGTTAAAGTAATTTTAAATAGTAGATATGTTAGAAATATGAACTACATTTCCATAATAATTCTTACTGGAATGTGTTTAAAGTACTAATTTTACAGTCCATTAGTGCTAAGATGACATTTTGGATATACAGGTTAGTGGACACCATTTTTTCCCCATTGTAGTAATATTCCCTAAAACTGCAGCAATTTATTCCTGCATTTAACTTTGAATTAAATGTCTTTCTGTAATTATTTTGAATAGTTTATATTATTAACATCTATACTGCATTATGTATTATTTTATAATGTATAATTGCACATACTTTAAACATATGAGACTTCATAAAAATCTGTTAATAGTATTGCAGTAAAGTGGGGTAGGAAAAAAACTTACAACTCTGTATTATTGATTTCAACATCTAAATTCTGTACCCCGGGGAAACCTGAGCCACAGAGAAGTTACGTGACCTGCTAAGGCAGGCTGGATAGAGGCTGGA
This sequence comes from Tapirus indicus, assembly GCA_031878705.1. NCBI lineage: Eukaryota > Metazoa > Chordata > Mammalia > Perissodactyla > Tapiridae > Tapirus > Tapirus indicus. The sequence continues at coordinate 146,750,493 of CM062919.1, read as the reverse complement.
ACTAGAAACAGTGTAGACTCCAGATTCCAATCAGTCTTGCTAATATATTTTTTTATACCAGTAAAAAAAAAAAAAAGTAAAAAAGTTATAATTTCAAAAGATAAAGGAGACAAGAGGGAGTAATAAAGTATTTTAAAACTTGCATATAACTTTAAATTTAGCAGCTTATTAAATTGGACCATTTTATTAGGTAAGGGGAAAAACAGACACATGGAAAAAACCAAGTTTTACCCTCAATATATATGCAACTATATTATAATGTAAATTAGATCTTCTATGAAATTTTTGACTATATAAATTGAGTCTGATTACCTCTCATATTTTTAACTTCCATATAAAGTAATATCTATGAATGGTAAATGATAGATTTTTAAACTGAATTACTAAAATGAATTCAAAGTTAAAAATCTGGTAGCTTAATCAAGATTTAGAAACTGATGGAAGGAATCTTACAAGATATATGCTTTTAGAATTTATGCAGTATTTAATAAAATAATGTTACATTATTTTGCTATGGAATTTTCTAAATGTGCATACAGAGTTTTGCAAACTTGCTAAAAAAGCCACTTATAGAAACTTTGAATGGAGAAAGTTTATTAATATAGAATGAGCCTATGTTTTGCTAAAGACAAAATGGGTAGTTATATGTTTTTGTTGGTTGGTCTCATTTGTTTTGTTTTGATTTCGGACTTTGTTTTAAGCTGGGTTGGCAACAGTTTTGACCCAGTATTTTGTCAGTGGTGCTAAACAAGCCTGAGGCCATCACTCACAACTTTAAGATACAAACCTAGAAGGCGGCAAAGAGTAAAAAGAGAAACAGAGTGAGTATTGAGGTAAAATAAATGAACGTGAAAAAGAAAGCTAAAGAGAAAATGAAGTAATTTTTACACTGGTGGTGGAGGAGAATCAATTTACCAGTCCTGTAAGTTACTGATCCTGATTTAAAAGTTAAAAGATCAACAGGTATATACACACATGCAGACAAGAGTATTTTCTAAATACCTTTTTAAAAAATCAAATTTTGGATTAGAAATCTGAAAGAAGTTAGTATACGCTGCACTATAGGTCTTCTAGTATACTTTTAACTTAATGGAACGACATAATCATCAAAAGTCTTTAAATAAAATGTCCAGGAGTTTCTTGATCTGCACATTCTCTCGAAGTAAGAAATGCATGCAAGACAGTTACATGCTGCATGTGGAACTGAAGAAGACTGGCATCATGTGATCATCCACCCCAGGGAACCCTACACAGAAATGCAGATTTTCATTGAAAACAGATTTAAAGATAGTCAAATCTGAGTAGTGTGTCATCACACTGTCCAATAACATGCAGATTTACAAAAGACACACAGAAAGCTCATTAATCCAGTGATTCTTTAGATTAGCTGAGACCATAACATCCGGGAATCATCAAATACCAGCCCCATTCAGGTAATAAGGGTGTCAGCACCTATGCCTTAATTGGGCCTTCTGCAAACATGCAGCTTCATTACCATCACCTACTTGTCAGCAAAACGAAAAAGATAAACAAGGATGAAGTTCCCACACACAGTCAATCTCATAGCAGTACACTCCTGCTTGTTGTGCAGAGCTCCACTGGCCTAGACCTGTGAAATGCGGCAAGAGATCCGAGCAGCTGCTGAATGGTGAGCTGAAGTGAGATGCTGGAAGCAGGATGAATGACAGGTGACATGAGGGCATACAGGAGCCCAACTTCGGCAGGTGTTGCACAACTCCGGAATTCTGGGAAAGAGCAGCAGATGGACCAAACCGATGCAGCCCCATCAGGAAGAAGTAGCTGACTCTGAGCAATGGTGCTGGGCAGGTTATGAGGTGGAGAGGCACTGTGGCATACAGCGACAGGCCCTGCAAACTGTGGCTACAGCCACAAACCAAAGGACAGTCTTCAAATGTACAGAGTGCCGGAAGGACCACTGCTACATGTCACTGGTTTAGGCACACCCACACTCTGAGAGCACATTGTTAGTACTGCCATCTACTAATTAAAGGCTACTGATGGCAGCTGTTCCTTAACACCTGAAATTTATCAAAGTAATTATTTTACTACAAATGGATTCAAAACAGAAGGACTATTTCAACAATTTAAGACCTAAAGAAATTTCATATTTTGAAAACACCAGTGAATTCTAATAGGAAAAAAAAATTTTTTTTCAGTGTATGATTGGCTGTTTTTTACCTCAGTGCTTCTATGGAAATAACTATGCCTCATTAAGACTCCCATTTGTTTTTAAACTATAGTATCTTTCCCTTACACTGAGTTTGTGGCTGAATTTACTGACATAGCATTAGAGATAATATTTGGTTTTTGAATACAGAACAAAATTAGGAAGTTGCTCAAAAAGTCAACATTAGGAAGTCAATACATGGAGGGAGAAAGAAAACAAGAAAGTCTAGAAGTTTTTAAAAAGAAGAGTCGTAAAACAACGCAAGTTCCTCAGGATGACTGTGAGCTTGGGAAGGAAAATGTTGAGGTTATAACTACATGCTGAAGGTTTTTAAGAAAAATAAAATAAAAGGACTTTTAGATATAAAATACATTGATCTTGGGTCTCACTTTTTCATTAAGTTTTTCTGATATCTACTGAACTAATAAGAGATATGGTCTAAATTACAGCATAAAAGATTCATGTTAAGCATAAAGAAGAACGTTTGACTCTGAGTGGTTGAAAGCTCTTGAATAAGACTAGTTCACAAAGAGAAGATGGTGGAGTTCAGGCCAACTGTAGGCATTCAATAAATATCTGCTTAATCGAATGAAGAAACTCAGATAGCCTTCTAGTCTCAAGATACAATTCAAGAGTAATGCACAGATTGGGGCCTCATGAAAACCAAAGGCTGTTCTGAATGGAAACTAACAAGCAGAGCTCAAGGAAGATGGGTCCTCTCCACACCCTGGCTCTCTAGGTGCTCCATGTTCCCCTGAATGTGATGGACCATTAGTCTACGACGACTTCTGCATTCCTCCTCCTATGAGAATAGCTGGCCTTTCTACCATTTTCCTCCACAAGAGGCCATAAAAAGGTACTCTGCTATTGGTTCACCTCAGTTCTTCCTTCAGCCAGCTCACCAGGATGTGTTCATTTTCTCTCTGTTTCTTTACAGTGGAGAGGATGCAGAAGCTGTCACTGCCAGGTTGGTCCTTGGGGATGGCGCAGAATGTGCATTCCACTGGCATGAGAAGCACATGAGACGGTATTCAAGGGATCTGTATCACCATGAAACAATGAGAGTCTAGGTGCTGGTTTAGGCGGGACGGCTAGCAGGAACGGGAGGAGCATGTGGCTGCATGCAGGGGTGTGCTATGGGAACACACCTGTAAGAGTATGTGGAAAAGTGTGGTGTTTCACCCTGATAACAGGGTTGGACACAGAAGGCATGGGGTGGAAAGCATATGTGTGGAAGAAAGACAGGCGATTTTGTAGATAGGACATGGTTTTGCAGAGGGGTATGGTTTTGGTCAGGTTCTATCACTGACGGTCTTTGTGAGTTCCTAGATATTAGCTATATAGGTAAATTTGGCTTCTAAGGGAGCTGGATAATAAACACATTCCTAACCAAGCTACCCAGACTTAGCAAACTCTGAAGTAAGAAGAAGAGAGCACGGTCATTCAAATGTAGAAATCTATTAGGGTCTTTCTGGAGGACAGTGAGGATTAACGGAGAGATTCCCACACGAGCATATCACCAGCGCAATAAAGGTGTGAAAAACATTTATGATGGTTTTAGGTACCGCCTGTTTTACAGTCAGAACAATGGCCTGGTGGATCCCTCAAAGCGTCTTCTAAAGGTTTCTGATATTCAATATTAAAAAGATTAGCCACCAAGAGGCTGTATGGATCTTATAGAGAACACAAATGAGCTCTAATGTGTTCTATCTCCACCTCTGTGATCATATCTACACTAGTAAATTTAAGCAGAAACTTAATTTATTCATTGAGTTCAAGGAAATAAACCAAAGTCCTTTGGGCTCAATTGTCAACTGGACGTCTTTTGACCTCAATATTATGCTTAATTTCTCTGACATGTGGTGTGTATAGACTCAGCATAACTGTGATACTGTCAGCAACACTGTCTCAATTTGTGACATCACAAAGGCAAGATGAAATCCGTATCATTGTTGCAGTTTGAAGAGGAGACTGTTTTCTGAGAACTGCTGATATAACTTCACCAAAAATATATAAACTGTAAGGTAGGACTGACAGGGACTGTTTATACACTGATATTTACACAGATTAATAGCAATCACCCTAAACCAATACTCAGTATAGTGAAGAGTCACATTCAAGTGAGAAAGACCACTTATGAAAAGCCTGCTTGTGATCACCGAGGAATGAACATTTTCCTTGGAGGACGAACTGCATATAGTAAGGTGCTGTAGTCTCCTAATTTTATTCAGTTATTTAAAGAGTCAGTCTCTCCAGTGGATAATGCACAGGTTATTTTCTCTTTCTGATTCTCGCTCAAGGAAAGAATGTAAAAGATCATATAAACATTTTGGTTGGCTGAAAGGGCTAATGAATCCAAAATACTTATAAAGATGATGCTTTCTGAATCGTCGGGAAAGCTAAATGGCACATCTGCTCATTTGGTTAAAAAAAGGAATCTCTTTATCTAATATGACTGGCATCAATGATTCATAAAATTACTTCAGTTCAAATTTTAGCTCAGGGACAAGAATGAGATGAACAGACTTACTAAATAAGATCCTTGACACAGCTATCCACCTTTCCATTGTAAAAAATAATGACTGACTACCTCTAGCAGAGTTAAGTTAGTGCGCTAGTTGTATAAATAGAGAACACTTTAATAGTGTCAGCTGTTCTATTCGACCAAGAGGAAAAAGTCAGCAGAGGTGACTGGCAACTCGCGGTCTCTAGCCGTTTTTGTTTCCTAAATTGCCTATATGTTTCCTTGACATGAAAATTTCCAGATTCTTTATTCTGTAACATGAACATAATTCTTCAAGATTGGATCTTACTAGTACCACCTATAGAATTAAAGCCTATGTGATACTATTAGGTAAATAATCTTTCCAGACAAGGTTTAAGTAACTGATGGATCATTTCTCTGATCTTATTTTATACTTTTCCTTTAATACTTCTATTTTAGATATCCCTATTGCTACCATCTTTTTTTGGAATGGCTTCTAGACAAGTGGCCTGTAGAAACTGTAGGTATGTACACTGAATTACAAAAATGAGAAAACAAAGCTGCAAAAGCAACTGAAGCAAAATGAACACTTCTAAAACAGCAAGAGACCAAAAAGAAGGAAGCTAACTGCAAATGTGTGTTTAGTATCTGTGTGCAGAGGCACTAAGATGTCAGCAGAAACACTGGCAAAGACTCATGTGCGGCTAAAAGAACTTGGGCAGCTGAACTGAATGGAGGCCAAGGATGTATTAGGAAAGTACATGAAAACCCAGATACAAAGACTGCCAAATGCAAAATCCCATTGACACCCACTAGAGACCACTGAAAATTTAAAAAAAACTCCACTTATTTTCATACTCCATTCTTGAATATAAATTGTTTTCTAGAAGGTTTCATGAATGTATGTAATAATTTTTACATTTCCTTTTGACTGATACATTTATAATTTGATACCATGTTTCTAAACTGTCATTACTAGTTTAACATCACAGTGTGCTTGAATATACCATGTTGTCTACAGTTTAAAAACAGAAAAGAACATAATGTGAAAAATAATTGATGAAATCAATACACATAATCAAAATAATAATGTACTTGTGAAAAGAAAATTATTTTTGCATCTTAGGATAGGCCTAGTTCCCAAACTCATTAATTATTTGAAACAGATATTTTTTTCTGATATATATATGGAAATCTGAGTTATGATTTTCCATTTCTGGCTTAATCATACCTTTCACATCTTCATCCTCAATTGTTGTATTTGAACTCTCTGTTGACTCCTGTTGAGAAGAAAACACATTTTAAGTTGCAAACAACGAATAGCTTGACTTTTTTTTCTTCTCAAAAAACTGGCGAGTGATTTACATATCATGCAAAATTCTTCAGCAGGCTGTGTGCAGATGCTGACATGCAGATGGACAGATACACTACGTGGTTTTCACAGAAAAAAAATGCCAAACGCTGCAAATATTTAAAAAAGGGAGTACTCTGGTTGCCTAATCTCTGAAGCAGGACAAATCTCGGTGATTTGGAGAAGTAGCTGAAGTATGCAACTTATTTTAAGAACTGTGTAAAGATGTGTTTGTGTAACAGTGCCCCATAAAGTGTGCTTTTTCTATGTATTTATGAGAAATTAAATATATTAGCCTAATGACTTTGCATCTTAAAATAAAACAATTTTTATTCCCAATTAATTAATGAATAAAATTGTCCCTTCTTTGCGTAAGGCACTATGGTACTCTGTCAAGCACTGAATTCGCAGCCCATCTGTCTGCCTTACTACTGTGTAGAGACAGCATTTCACTGCATCTTTGATGAAGAAGCTGATGGTACTAAGCTGAGATAGGCTACAAGTGCTTTTAAGAAGAATTTCCATGTTTGTGGTCAGTACAATGGAATTATAATGAATAAGTTACTTTCAAGGACAATCAGATTTTTTTTCATTAATTTCTAAATTAGAAACTGGCTGTTACTAATAAGAAACCTGCTCCCATAATGAAAAGACGCTATTTCTTTGTAAAACTACAAATGAAGTTGAAGATTAATAAGCACACTTAAAAGGACACTGTAACTGCCAGTATTAAGGTACGTTTCTTAAAATGGTTTGATAAATTTTTCCATTAATGACATACTCATAAAATATTTTCTAGCAAAGAAATTTAGTAATATTCATAAGAGAAACACAATTTTCTATGTGAAATGATTAAAGGTAGGTAGAGCTGAAAAAAATTGGAAACAAACTTCTAAACAACAGCTATGTGCTCAGTGATGAAAAACAGATTTTGGAAAATGATGCAAATGCCAGTCAGTGTCCTTTTAGAGATTCAATATTCAAAAAAGTGATCAATTTATATAAATATCATATGTAATATTTAAACCAAAGGGACTGACTAATGAAAGATGTATCCAGAGTCTCCATACACACAAAACCAAAGCAAAGAGTCTTCATGCGTTTCTTAATGTGACCTAGCGCTCAATTTAAACTCAAGATGAAGGTAAACCCATGCACTGTAAAAATAAACTACTTCATGGAAGCACGGAATGTCATGCAGCAACTCTTACAAACAACACAGCTAGAACTAGCGAAGTGTCCACTCCAGCTGTTATGCCTGGTCTTTCATTTGCTAATGATATTGAAAAAAACTGTTCTCATATGTGATACTCCTGACTACCTCAAGTCTTTTAGGGACTGAGAACATTTTAAGTATCATGACTATAAAATACATCTCATATTAAAGAACACGTCATGTTTTTTACTTCAATGATTTTAATATTGATCAACTAAATGTTAAGCCAGAGGAAATGTGTTTTCTAAGACTAAAACATTGTTGATAAAAATAAGAAGACCCATGACTATACTTAATATTTGAGAAAAGTATGATAAAGTATTTTTCCTCTCCTTAGAGATATAATAACATATGAGAAGTAATAAACCGGGAACATGGTACACATTCAGAAAATATCTCCTTTCATCCTGTAGACATGTATACAAGTACTGATATTTAGTTAACATGCTGTGCGAATGATTTACAACAGATAGGAAACATTACAGTCTTCCTTCAGCATAAGCAGTTAAATGTTACTGAAATGCATATAATTCAACAAAAACAAACATATTTCACAAGAAGTGAAAGTCCCTGATTCTCCTCAAATTCATGCCAAACAACATCAACAACAAGAAATGAAAAGAAAAAACACTACAACAGAAGAAATAAAACTCAAAGGCAACATTCAACTTAAACAAATACCTATGAACTCAAGTTGATTTTTTTGAAGACTGTGGAATGATATAGCAAGAAATTCTAAAATTTCATGCAGAATACATCTATAGTACAATGCACAGACAGGCATGGGAAAAAAACAAAAAAAAGACCAGATGGAATTGTTTAAGATACACAGTCATCTTGACATAAAGACTTTGCTTAACCCAACTTTTATTGACTAATGGTATCATTAATTTCTTTGAAGATGTCATTCATTTTTGTTTTGAAAGAAATACATGTACAGTTCTAGATAAATTAGGCCCAAAAGAAAGTGTGGTAGAAAAAGGGTAAGGATTTTCTTTCCTATTTTTAGATAATGAATTTTGCTTTGCATATTTGATGAGACGTGTAATCTTGTTAAAGCAAGATGATGTTGATTCTTTCTGAATACCTTGTTTCCATCAGGGTTGTGGATTACAGTAGTTTGGGGCTCCTGAGTAAGAACAAAATAGAGAAAGAAACAGTTCGCATTGGTAAGTACATTCTTACTAGTGTGAAAGACAGAGCAGAGTGAGCCAGCTGACAAAACTAAATGGTGACAAGAGCTTAAGCGTTGTTGACTACTGTCAGAGGTTGCAGCTGACAAGATCTCTGATGAAAGATCTCCCTGGGGAGCCCATGAGATAGGACACCTCAGCACCCAGCAGCAGCATGCAAAGACCTTATTCGTGATCAGCACACAGACAAGGCTTTGAAGTCTGGAGACCTAAAGAGGCACTCACTGTTTCACAAAGTCCTGTACCAGACAGAGCTTTCCTTTCCTCATTAATGAGTAGCCTGGTAATATCTGCCCCAGGGGACACTAGCCAAGGACACTGGAGATTAGAACTCTTTGAGATCATCTCCAATTCTTGTGAAGATATTTTTCAGCTGTATTGCTCTGAGAATTGATTATGGTGTCATCAGCATAATTAATACACAGATAAATACCCTCGGGAAATCTAGAATCATCGGACTGCACTTAAAAAAAGGGCTGTCCTAAAGACTGTATTTCAAAAGTCCATAAGAAATTCTAATGAACATTTAAAAAGTTCATTTAAAGGGTTCTAGGACTAATTGTATAATCACTATAATTTGAGACATATTCCTGTTAATTCAGATCTAAAAGAAATTTCTGCTTTATGCCCTATATATCCAGAAGATTTGCTTGTAAAGTCATGTTTTTCCATGAAGGGAAAAAACCTATTCTTCCTATTGCTTTCTACCAGAAAATTGAAGAAATATTCCCAAGTGGAAAATACACAAATAACTGATTTAAAAAAAGATTCAGTGTCCATACAGCAATGGCATGCTTGTCACTTTCATTACACGATGTCTTGGTACTGGGCATTAACACAACCCCTTGAGAGTTTTCTCTAACCATAAGCACTCTCCCCCTCTAGGATCTCCTCTCCACCACAGTTTACACCGAAATAGTTAGAGAACATATTTACTGCTTCCCTTCTTCCTTTCCCTGGCTACAGGTGTGATCAACACTGTTTTTTTTTACTAGCAGATAACTTGCTATCTTGATGTGTCTTTCCATTAAACGTTTTTAAATTGAGCTTTTGGTTAACCCAAGTGAAATAATCCTTTGACGTTTTCAATTCATTTGAAATAACAGTACCAAGGACAGTAAAAAAAATCAGAAACATTTCTGAAAATCATAAATCAAAATATTGAATAGTTTGGGGAAAATATTACGGAACTCAGAGCACTGAATGATAGTATTCAAATCTTGAATTTTACCACCACCGTCTCAAAGTGTTAAAATGATTTAGTTCTTAATGGCGTGAATTTGATTGAAATAGACAAAAGTGGTTTCCATTGATAACTCAAAGCTTTATGCTATGCAATTTCATTCTTTGGAGTAAAGTGAAACAGGGATAATTTAATTTAAAACACAACAAACAAAAAGCCTTAAATTATCCAGTGCCTCTTTATCTCAGAAAGGGAAATCTTACAAAGCCCTGGCATCTTGTAACATGAGGAAACCGAGAACTCTGAATAAGGTCTATGTTTACTGTCGTCTAGCAGTCATCCCCTTAGCTCTCCTTGATGTCAACATATGCATCATGAAAGGAAGAAACCATTGTCTGCAGCATCTAGAGCTACCATCAGAAGAAGAGCTAAGAGCCACCAAAGCGCATTCTACTGCATTTCTAAGGCAGCATGCAACAATGTCAACTAAAGAGACCACAGCTATCAGTACAATGTTCAACAATGAAATGAGATCATCTCATGTTAGAAACACACCGCTTGACAACTACCTTAACAAAAAGAAAAAAAAAAGAACTTTTTTCACATCTTAAAGAAAGCAAAAACAAAAACAAAACCCAACAACAGAAAATATTTATATATACATATTTATCTATATAGTGAAAGCAAATGAGAGAAACAACAGAAAACAGTAAAGAACTTAAGAAGGGTTACAAAGAGTCCAGGTATACCAGCGCCGGGGTAGGAATATTTTCTTTGGGGCTGGTTACCACGTTGGCTTTGTTGTTTATCTGTGGGTGTGCAGAAAATAGAAACAGAGATGCCTTAAACCCCTTGGAAGCCAAGGTCTCTATACGCAGCATGTCCACACGGAGATGTAGACACGAAAATAAAGAGCCACTGAAGATGAACACGAAAGACACTGCGATGACCGACAGGAATGATGAGCAGTTCTAGTCTCCGATGGCTACACACAGGCTAGGACTGTGTCTGAGATGATGGGATAATAAAACAGACTTGGCTGCTTTGGCTGTGCCACCTTAGCAAACAGACAAAGAGCTGCTTCAACGGAGCTCAAATCACATTTCCGAGTATGAAATGAATAGAAACATTTTCATACTCTTCAAGTTGGATTTGTTTCCCAGCTTCCAATTGTTTACTGTGAGGAATACATTCCTTTTTTCCTTTTATCCTTGAGCCTGAAGTCACACAGACTGTCTTTCTCTGGGGAACCATTATCACTTTGTTTAGCAGGCATCCAGTTAAAAACTCAGATCTTCTGATGAAATGCAGGACTTACAATATATTTTTTTAAATGATAACTCTTGGTCTCCTTTAAAAAAATACATCTTCAATTATAAATAGGTAAATTGAACTCTTTACCATACTCCAAATGCATTTTATTTTTCACTATTCTTTGAGAAGAAAACTACTATGTTTTCTGTCAAAGCGTTACTGCTATTGTTGAAGACTATCTTTGGTAATATCATCCCTTGCTTTACCGTAATTGGGTTTGACCTTAAAGAAGAGATCATTGTCACTATGGAAGCCACATTGTGAAAGCAATTTAGAGGGTCAGTAAGTATTGTAATGGGCCCACAGAGAAGACTCTTTGTAGACAAGTGGCAACTTGAAACTACAATTGAGTTTGGGCACTAAGGAATCAAAGACTAAAAAGTAATAATCAACATTCATTTCAACTCATGCATGACAACTTACATTTATGGTTATCAAACAGAAATATAAATTAACATTCATTTTCTTGCACTATATTACCTAAGTATTTTCCTTACACATTATTATCTAAAGGAATACATCCTATAATTTTAGTATAAATGTAGTTAAGGACTTAAAGAGAAAAACACACTGCATAAAATAAATGAATAGCAAATGAGCATTTATAAGCAATTACACCCATTTAATTGTTTGGACTTTGTGAGAATTCTTTTCTTTCATATTTTATACTTCTCAATCATATTGAAACTAGCACTAAGTGGAAGACAGAAGGTTAAAGAAATTAATTTAGGTCTGTAATATTTTGGTTTTCTATTCATTCACATTTGTGTGATTATTTGGTATCAGTATTATTTAAATAAGCAATAACACTGTGCTCTGTGACATGCAGGAAAAGAGAGAAAACTTTTAGTGTTCTTTACTGGAAGACTCTTTATATGTTAAGCCATCAATCTATATTTTGCAGATAGTTTATTTACAATTTTTCCTTAAATAAAAGTTCACAGAATTTATCATAAAATTTGTGCAACAGCCACAAAGATAAGAATAATGGAGTCTATTAAAGAGGGATTACAATTCCGTATTTATGTTAGTATAAAATGAGAAAAGAGGAGGGATGCACACACAAATAATTTCCCATCAGAAAGAGTGCTTGGCAAAACACAGCTAACTTCTTATCAAATTATCAGAGGTACTAATGATTAAAGCACCACATGTATTTAATATGCTATATTCAGTTTATATCAGTGGATGCAAAGAATGAAGGAGAAATATACTGAGATACTTTTATTTCTGTTTTGAGACAAGAGACTTGATTTTTTTTCTAGGATATGGTTGCCAAAAGCTGCTGCTTTTTTTTAGTGAAAATGTCCTGCATGTACACCTATGCATACATACTCATCTGCACAAGCACGCACACACACACAACACACACCCCTACATACGTCCCCACATAAGATACACGGCATACACACACCATCAGGTCTTCCAATTGAAGGCCATTCTGTCAGGATGAGCCATCCTTTATCGTCAGACATGGCAAATGTGAGTTAAATGAATATGTGCCTTAACCATGTATTTAGTTGTGCACATTTAGTTGTATTTAAATGTGTAGCTAAAAACTTTTTTGTTAATGTAAAGATTAGCTTAATGACTTTTTTTTTGTTATGGGAAATCTTTTGAAGGTATTTGTAATATTAATTAACTGAAAAATAATAGAATTTCTAAGTAAAAGGCTAAGAAGATTTCCTTTTAAAGACTCAAATATCAAGTATGGGTTCAACTATAGCCATCTTTTAAACATATAAGAACTCTGGCACTTTCGTTTGTGAAATGTAGTTATTTTGTGTTATGAAAGCAGAGTATTTTTCTTTAAAAAAAAAACGAATCAAACCAGATATTTAAATGCTGCACTGACTTATGATGCATGGGCAAAATATTCCTATTTCTCAGGTGTTCAGTTTACTCAGTTTTGAGGTTAACAAATATTTCCTTTAACGGTGCTTAACTAGGATGGGTCCATTGTAAGATCACTTTCACACTATTTAGAAAGTCCATGGTAGGTGTATTATGGTGTATCTGAACTAAGAACCACTCCTATTTCAGTAATCATGATCATTATTTAAAAATAATTCTCTAGTATTTCTTCACTTATCAGTAAATAGACATTAATTATGTCATGGTCTCTTCAGTTTCAAGAGAAAATTATACTTTGTCCTTGTAAAAAGATCCTTTAATATCAAATGGATGAAGTTATAAACTTTTTACATGTTTAAAAAATTCAATTTCAAAGAAAAACCATATTATGTGAACATGAGTGCTGTGTTTTGATAGTTAATTAACACTGACCTGTAATGGTCCTACACTCTCTCCACTTACACTAACTTAGGTAAATATGATCGTTTTATTCCTAAGTGTGAATTTTCACAGGAGGAGAAATCTGGGAGATAGAAATCCTCACCATCATTTGAACACTCGAACTGGACTTCCTTTTCTGAATTGACCAGTCAAAAAGAAAGGAAAAGAAAAACACATGACCGGTTGAATTTTGAAAGTATCAAAGCATGGAGCACAGAATAACTTTGTCTTTAAAGAGGAGCTATAAGTTGACTAGAAGAAAAAAGTTCTGGAAATGTTTCTTTCTATATCAGAAGAGTAGTGAAAATAAATCTCTCAATAGGAGCTGTGAGCCCTGCATTACTGAACGGTACAGAAAAACACGGGAGAATAGAACATTTGGAAAATCTACAATATCACATTTCCACCAACGTAACACTGGGGAAAAGGCAGACATCAACAGTCATTACTGAAAGTGAAACTGAATAAACTAAGCAGAAGGAAGACAACATCACAGGTCGAGGAAGGCAACTGATCAGTGGCAAATGCCCTCCTAACGGGAATCACAATGGTACGGTCACCACAGCTCTGGAAATTCCCAAATCACACACAGACAGGTGGTGAGGAAATGGCTGGGCATGAACATAAGCAGTGACAAATGATTTTCTATTTCATATTTTCAAAATGAACTGACCACCCAACTTCGGGTCAAGTTCAAATGTTAGAATATTAACTAATTCCCAAGAATGCTGAAGTGTTCATGGGGAATGTAGGCATCTGCCATTGGAAGAGAAAGAAAAGGATTAAAGAAATAAAGCATTTAGGTAATACTTTGGAAAGATAACAAACATAATGCAAATATAAAGTTACATTCAATCAAAGGTAAATTCCCATGAAACAAAACAGAATCAGTAGAAAATAAGTTGTATTATTTTGTTTAGAAACCCAAGAAAGTCAAAATATCCTGCTGTTACCTTTCTTGGAAAATTTTTCTAATATTTGTTCAGACTATACATCTTGAATATGTCTCTCAATGCCTTATGATACAAGCAAAGGAACAATTAAGACCTTTATAAAAACTGCCCAAATAGAGAAATTTAGTTATTTGACATTTGATTTTCCAGATTGAATGATTCAATTTTGTTTTCAGGCTATACATTTCAGCAGGCTTCAAAAGAGCACAGTGTAACTATTTGGAAAAGCATTTGGTTTTCACAGATTTTCAGGTCACCATGATAGCCTGGGATTATAGTAAAGCAGAGAGGATTTAAACATTCAGTTTCTATAGCAACTCCACATAAAAGTAATATTTTGTCATGATTATTTAATATATAATAAAATAGAAAAAATACAGCTTTTCTTGGTATAAATATTAGTCATCTTTGTGTATGAAATTATTTTATTCTTCAACCTGCATCCTTTATCAGGAACTATATAAAATACAAGCTGCAAAAACTTAGGACTTATATTTATAACATTTAAAAATTATTCAGCATCTGAAAGTCAGAAATGATTTTAGGAGCACCTGTTTAACTTACCTTTACTCCATCTGGTTTCTTCAACAAACTCTTGGCTGCTGCAAAATGAGAGTGAAATCAGTTTAGCGAGTTATCCATAGAAACCCACAGCCAGGCAACAAAACAAGGGTACTGTGTCCTTCTACCACCTTTACTGAGTTATGGCCAACATATGCCAAGTTATCAAGGTCACACTGATGAGCGCGAGCTTACAGGACATTGAAATACAGTATCACTTTTCTTGGTTTTGCCACATCAAATTCAGAACTAAATTCTTATTTAGTTCATTGCATATAATTGAACACTTTGCCAGTTATGTTATTGGACTTTATTTCACTGTTGGTTGTGAAAAGGATACTGGAACTTTAACTGGACTATGCTTTTGTAATCCAGAAAGTTGATTTCAGTCTTCAGACATCAGCTTACAAATTGTATTACATGTTCATTCACACCACAAGTAGGGTGACCATGTCAGTTCTGCCACGTAAGCCCTCTTTCTAGAGGTTTAAAACTCAATTGTGAAAATTTGCTCTGGCTAAGTAACATCTTTTTAAAAATATATATTTGAAATGAGATTTCGTTTTTACAAAAAATATTAATAACTATACTGAAAATGAGATGGCATATTATTGATCTAGAGCAAATTTTTAAAATGCTTAGCATATGACTTTTTAAAAAAAGGCATTATGTATTCTTTTATAGTTCAAAATCAGAATACAAAGGCTTCATAAACAAGAGCCTTTTACATTGAAAAATTAAAAATCATAAAATTTGAGGTGAGATGTAAAACAAAATGAAATCTTCAACTAAATCAGAGAACCCTTGAAGTATATGGTCTTATATGAAGCTTCATTTTCTTGGAGGGGAGCTTTTAGCATTCCTTCTGTTACCGGACTTGGTGAGTTTATTAAAAGGTGAAATTATCCTTTCAAAAAATATACTTATGAATGGGTACACACACAGTGAACAGATTATACAACTGTCAGACAATTAGTACACCAAGTGTGGAACATTCACTAATATGCAGGACAAAGTACACATACATGCTTCCCTCTAATGTTAATTGTATACAGAATCATTTAAGTATATCAGAACAGAATTTGGCATCTGAAATGGAAATACCTAGCTATAATAGAACTGCATGAACATGTAATTTCCTGACATCCATTTGACTTGGGACATTATTTTGGTATCACTTTGGTATAATTTTAAATTTATTTAAAAGATACAAAAATGTTAATTTTATTTAGTCTTTAGCAACAAAGCTATTAATTGGAATTGTAAGAAATAGTTGCCTTAGCTATAATACTGTTTGCCTGGAGCTAAAAAGCAATATTAAGTAAATCCTGTGGCAGTTAATAGGTTAGAAAGCAAACAGAATAATCGGAATTGCAGTAGCAAGCAAAGAGAAGACAATGATTTGGGGTAAGCAGGGATTTGGCCTGTGGGATGCAGAAATGTCCCTTTTGGTTACTATTCACCTTACCTCACAAGAAATACATTCCACATAAAGGGAGAAAAGAAAAAATAAAAACAACTTTATAACCATATACTTATGGACAAATTACTTTAAAGAACATGTTTGGCAATGAAACAGAATGAATAAAATATTCAAAACTAAAATGCAATATCAAGTACAAGATGTTGTAACTGAGTCTAATGTTATTCAGTTGATTTTGAAATGATGGATTAAAAAAAAAGTTTGCTTTTCATGCTAAGACATTCAGAAACAATATAAAATCCACATATTAGTCATGAGTTTTTAGTTTACATGATGGTGAAAAGGAAAATGAGGTAAACAAAAAGCTTCTATATATGGGTGCATTTATTAACAAAGGCCCAATGTATGCCTGAGTATATTTAACACGTTAACAAAATACATAATCTTAATTCTGGAGAATTTCTTTTCAAGTTAGTCATTAACAATATATACTATATAAATCATCGTACCTTTTAGTGATTCACTAATTATTGGGCCACAGTGAAATATTTATTTGAATATAGTATATATTAGTTAATATTTAATGAGATAACATTGAACTCACCCATATAAATGTCAACTATATTAATCAACTGTTCGTAAAACAGGTAACTTGACAAAGGCAGTAACAAGGTTTTGTTACACTAAACAAACTGGACAAAATACATACAATTGACTAACACGGTCCCTCAATTGGAAGCAGGATTCATTGTCTCATTACTGTTGTTGAATAGCTCAGGGGAAGCCTTTGGAAAGCCACCCAAGGCCTCACATTATCTATAACTAAATACAACGGGGGACAAAAGGTGACCATTTCATACAATCATACACAAGAACCTTTGATAATGAAATGGATCATCACCTCAAATCACTACAGCACCCAGGCTACGTACGTAGCAGGAATAAAGAAGTGAAGAAATAGCTGGATAATTTGATGCTGCAGATCATTCTCATGGAAATGGTAAGCAAGATAAAAGGGTACAATCTGGCACAATCTTTCGACAATTGTTCCAAGTCTAAGCAGCCAAACAGTAAGTTTACTAAGTGCAGCTTTCTCGCTGCTTCATTCCCTCCCTGTATATAGACTGATTAGCATTTACCAACATTTTGGTTTTGGAAACCTGGTCCTTTGAGATAATCTATCAAAGAAGGGGGCTCCGAAACTCAAAACTTCTGGAAATAATATATACTTGATGTTGATTTTGGCGAGTCACTCCTACAATAAAGAAATGGTTTAGCTTCTTTTAGTCCATTATTTGACAAACATTTTCACCATGATCATTTTGAGGAACGTTTATTATTCTAAGATATTACTGTGAGAAGACTATAAATTCTTGAGTTGAGATACCTTTGAAAGCTGTAACCATCCTTATAGTATGCCAAGATACTACTGAAAGAACTTTCAAAAGAACTCAGGCCTAAGAAAACTGGGTTCCTCAATAAGGGTCTTCTTTTAAAAATCTTGCTTACTGGGATTTCCTATGAGAATGAGACCAAAAAAACCTTACTCATAGTTATTACTTAATGAAATAATTAATTCTAGGTTCGAAACTCTGAGCTTCAGGATGAGGGAACACATATTTCCACAACCTGTGTGCACCCAGTAGGGACGAGAGATGGTTTCAAGTGCTGCGCCATCACTGACGGGTGGCGGGGCTCCCGGGCAGCGCTCCCAAGAGCCCACACCTAACGTGTCCGCAGAGACAGCTCCGGGCGGGGTCCTAATGGCGGTCATGGGTGAGGAAGGAATTCATGCCACACATTTGCCATTCCTGAACAACAGTATTTTTCTAATTATTATTACTACTTTTTAATTCCAAAAAGACTACTAAAGATGAGAGCAGAGGAGAGGAGCAGAGTTCTTAACACATGTACCTGAGAAGTTCCTCGTAGCCAGCATAGTTGTCAAGATGGCACCCTGTCAGAGACATAAGAATACAAAATTAAGGTCGCCTCTGCAAATCTCTGAGCTAACAAATACGCAGTCCTGGATAACAAATCTTCCCCTAGCCCCACATCCAGTCATGGGGAGCAGCAGGCCTAGCCTCTCATGACGCTGGGACCTCCCTCCTGTGCAGTCAGATGCGGTTTTCAAATTGCACAGCTGTTTTCCACTGAAGGGAGGAACCACAGCACACATGGCCACACTGATCCTAGCTCTTCACTGTGGGTTTAATTCCGGTGTATATTCCATTTTCTCTTATTCTTTCTCTGAAGAATAAGAGTATTGAGGTCTACACATTTAAAAGCTTTTGCTAACAGTTATTTTCCTCAGACAGAATCTCACTTCCCACTCTGCCAAATCCACTTCCCCACAAATATGTAAAATGTCTTACCTTTAGTTTTCTTCTAGCATTAAACTTCTTCAAACAGTCTACAGTCTCCTGTCTGTGCATCATGGAAGCAACAGTAGAACGTTGCTGGAAGAGGAGAAAAAGAAACTTAATCGAGGATATTTCAAACATTCTAAGCATAATAGTATCCTCAGGTTCATCAAATCTTTATTAACGGTGCCCGCACCCATACGATGAACCCGTTAAGTATTCAATTGCAAAAGTTCCCTAATAATAAAAGACCAATTTTGCCAAGACTATTCATGACTAAGATTCAACATTTATCTGTAGAACATATAGAAACAAGTATCAGTAATTTCCCAAATTATGTTTATTTCAATACGTTTTTAATCATATTTCTATTGGATTTCTTTTTGTTTACTTAGCATCATATTTACCGCCCTAACATTTGACACTCATCCCTAGAAATTTGCTGAAATCTGTACATTCCCCCCAAGTTTCATACTATTTTTCTTTTTTTTTTTTTTTGTGAGGAAGACCAGCCCTGAGCTAACATCCGTTGCTAATCCTCCTCTTTTTGCTGAGGAAGACTGGCCCTGGGCTAACATCCGTGCCCATCTTCCTCCACTTTATATGGGACGCCGCCACGGCATGGCTGACAGGCAGTGCGTTGGCGGGCGCCCGGGATCTGAACCAGCGAACCCCGGGTTGCCAAGCGTGGACTAAACCGCTGCGCCACCGGGCCGGCCCCTCATACTATTTTTCTTAGTATTTCTGAAGCACATTCAATCTACTGTGGCCATTCTGTCAGGCTAGTAAAACTCTATTCCCAACTTCCAAATGTCATATCTTTTTCTAAAGCTGCCTAAGGATAAGTAATTGAACTTTGTCTGATCTTTTCTTCTGGGATATATTTAATCTTGGTGTCATTTTCTTAACCTCTGTTCATGGGTATTACCAATAATTGGTAGGGGGAATACTCATTCCTTGTGCTATTGTAGGCAATATTTAGTTAGCAATCTATGTAAATCAGATTTTGCTACCTGAAATAGCATTTTCCACCATTACAAAATTAATTTTGTTGAATACCTTGAGTCAAAATTTCATTCCTTCTGAGTCTCATCTTTCTCTGCAAAAATTATTTTAAATCCATGAAAAAAATTTTAAAGGAAGAGTTTATTTTTCATTTTAGCTCCTGGGGTCTTTAGAGAACTGTCACTTACACAGATCCATGGGTGTTTTAGGGCCTCCGAGGCGGTGATGCGCTTGGCAGGGTTGATAGTAAGCATTTTATTGATGAGGTCTTTGGCTTCAGGAGTCACTGTGTCCCACTCTGGTGATGGAAACTTCAAAAACATAAATTTATAGAGTTTAAAAAAGATACACTCAGTTGAACAGGGAAGAGCCAAATATACCAATCATTTCCTTAAGTAGTGAATTTCTTCATAAATTTACTTTTTGCATTAAGTTGTATCTTGTATCTACATATAGATAAATTGATGTAGAGATATATATCCCCCCATGTATATATCTACATATGTTAAAGAAGAGTAACTGATAAGGGACAAACATATATACTAAGTTGTATATTATATCTAGTAAATACATTTTAAAATTTAGAAAAATAAACTTAAGAATATTCTAGTCCTCTCAAAGTATCTTTGATCTGAAAATGAAATTTTATGCAATCTTTCTCATATTTATTTGCAAAAATCAATAAATGCTTAGAAGTTGTCACATGTATCGATGTCATCATGCTATTATGCCAAGGTTCGAGATGAAGTATTCCATACTTTCACAACTCATGAACAGTAATAGCAAAGACAATAAAACAGCTTCAATTCCTGTGCCCAAACTGACCTATTAATCGTGGCTGTTTGGAGCGCAGTAATAAGAAGAAAGCTGAGACTTCGGAGCCTTAGCAGGATTTCATTTTAACACTTCAAAAAGGCGAAGCTACTTAATTACAAATTTCACCAAAGCAAAGTTCATGAAAATAACCAAATCTCATAACTCTATTAGTAATCCATTTGTACATTAATAACTATCTAATAAAGCTATTTATCCTAAGTTTCTTTATGTGAATTTTTGGTTGATAATTATGCAACCTCACTTTCACATACTTAGTGTATTTAGTAGAAATAATATTCTTGATGGGTTAAGAAAAATTCACATCACATTTGTTTCTGAACAACAGACAGAATATCAGGTTCTTTTCCCGATTCATAAATTTTTATACATAGTCCTGCAAAAAAAGTAATGGTCATTGTGTCATGGACTTAAGTTAGTTTACTTTTAGTAGTTAAAAATGGGCAGTTTGTGAGCCATTGGCTAAATGAAACATGAGGAAAATGATACTGACCCTTTCATACTTGTAAATTTTGCCAGTTTAACAATTGTCATTTTAATTCCAGAAGCTTATTTTGGGCAGTTGTACAAACTTGCTAATGACTAGGAACTATTGAGGAAACACTCAAGGCTGCTGCTTAATGATGTGCAGATCTCCTGACAGCAAATGAAAAGCTAGTTTAGCCTAGATAAAGGTGGATCTTTGTCTTCTTTTCTAGTCTTCACAAAGGCTCTCTTCCACATTCTCCAAGAAGTGCATCCACAGGGCTGTATGCTCAGAGGGGAGCCTAGTTCTAGTCTGTAAAGATGGTGAATGTGCTGGCTGTGGCCAGGTAAATAATTTGGTCCAATTAATAGTCTGACTAGAATGAAGTGCTTTGAAATTAAAAGAATATACATTATATATTCTCGTGATACACACAGCCATCTAAACAGAATATATATATATATTTTTGTGTGTGTGTGGAAGCTTAGCCCTGAGCTAACATCTGTTGCTAATCCTCCTCTTTTTGCTGGGCTAACACCGTGCCCATCTTCCTCTACTTTATATGGGACGCTGCCACAGCATGGCCTGACAAGTGGTGCGTTAATCCGCCCCCGGAATCTGAACCTGCGAACCCTGGGGCACCAAAGCGGAGAGCGGGAACTTAACCGCCATGCCACTGGTCCGGCCCCTAAACAGAATATTTTCACAGAGCTGCATTGAGGGATGAGACCTGAGAGAATATAATACAGACTTTTTATATTAACTCCTCTCACTTTACATTGAGCTTTTCACTTGTGCACAGAGAGTGGACTCAGTATTGCCTATGACTTAGTTACTCCACTTAGCAAAGTATGGAAAGCATCTCTAGACCCTGTACTCTGACTTCCAGAGGGCTCATGTGAGGTACAAACCAGAGGAGGTGGTAAATCACATTTACAGACATATTTATCAAAGGAGAGAAAATTATATCAATGAACACAAAAATTAAGCCATGAAGAGAAGATAGATAAGGCCTTATTCTTCAGATTTAGAACTTAATTCATGTATGTGTATATATGTATATGCCTACTTTGAAATATTCTAATTACAATTGAATTGTATTAGAATTGTGATTTTCAAATATTTTTCAATTGTGAAAACCATTCTTCAAACGAGAGCTTGCACAGAAGCTTATTAGGTAAACAAGACAAAAAAATTCAAAACTGACATAATGGAACAACGTTCTATTTGATATATGGATCACTGCAAAATATTGTTGCATATAATTTAAAATTATGGAAGGAGTTTGGAAGATGGTGGCGTAGGAGGATCCTGAACTCGCTTCCACTCATGGACACAACAAAACTACAACTAACTGTGGAACAACTTCCTCTGAGAGATCTGGAAACTGGATAAAAAGAACCTCCACAATAAGGAACAGGCAGAGAAGGGGGTGGAAGAGGCAGAGAAACAGCCCTGCTGAGGAAAAACCCATACCTAGCTGCGGCACTTCAGGGCCAGGGGCAATCTCAAAGGTATGGAGCTTTTCCTGGAGGAGCAGGAGTCTTGAGCTCCACATTGGGCACCCAGCCCTTAGACCCAGCACAAGAGAGATGAGATCCCATAATACCTGGCTTTCTTGGCTTTGAAGACCAATGGAGAATATGCCCAGGAAAACTACAGAACTTCAGGGAAAGACAAACCTGTTCTTAACAGCCCCACACACAGACTCACTCAACAAGGAAATCAGCACAAAGACACCAGATAGAAAAGTACATAGTCCATTGGTAAAAAAGACTCATTCACTATGCTTGGAATGCATCCCAGAGAGGCAAGAGGTGGCTGGGCCAACCCCCAGGGACTGAGACACTGGAGGCAGCCATTACTGTGACCTAGTTTGGTTGTGCAGACATAGAAGCTGGCAGGTGGCATTGGACTCCTCCTCCTAGCCTGTAGGTGCAGGGGTCTGCCCTGCCTACTAGAGTACCCAAGGAAATTGAGCACAGCCAGCAGCAGGCAGCCCACCTCAGGGACCAATACTACCCACCAGTGAGCCCAGGGCAGCTGTGTGGATCTGCAGCCTATGGGCCCATGGCAACTTGTGCTGCTGGCCATTGCAAACAGCCACACAGGGGATCTGCCCTGCTTTCTAACACCTGAATGGTTGTGTGCTGCTGCACCTGGGGCCTGCCCCGCCCATTAGCCAGCCGACAACAGCTGCAGGAACCTCACCTGAAGCCTGCCCCCTCCCTCCTCCACCAAAACAGAGACAGCTGAGTGCTGCAGGGAGCCACACTGGGGCCTGTAGCACTTGTGTGCCCCAGAGCCTAGCAACCAGCCACAGTGGAGGCTTGACTCTCTTACCAGCAAAACTGCAGTAGTTGTGTGCTACTGAACTTGCAGCAAGCTGTGCCAGGGGCTTGCCCACCTAATAAAGTGCCTGTAGCAGCTGCACACAGCACAGCCTCACAACCAGCCAGCCCAAGGGCCAACCTACTTGTGCACCTGCAGCAATAGTGACCCTGACACAACAGAAGGGCATGTGCAGTCCACACAGGGGACACCCCTGGAGCATTTGGCACAGATGAGGAGAGGGGACAAGCTGCTGTGCCCCATAAAGCATCTCTTACTTAAGGCCACATTTCCATAGCTGACCTATCTAATACATAGAAATACACACAGAAAAGTAGGCAAAATGAGGAGACAAAGGAATATGTTCCATTTAAGAGAACAGGACAAATCCTCAGAAAAAGAACTAAACAAAACAGAGATAAACAATCTACCTGATAAAGAGGACAAATTAATAGTCATAAGAAGGCTCACTGATCTGGTAAGAATAGAAGAACATGTTGAGAACTTCAAAAAGAATTAGAAAATATAAAAAAGAACCAATCAGAGCTAAAGAATACAATAATGGAAATGAGGAAATCAACAGCAGAGTAAATGACACAGAAGAACAAATCAATGAGCTGGAAAAAAAAGAGTACAGGAAATCACCCAAGCTGAACAGAAAAAAGAATTAAAAAGAACGAGGACAGTCTAAGGGACCTCTGGGACAACATCAAGTGTGCTAACATCCACGTTATAGGTTTCCCAGAAGATGAAGAGAGAGACAAAAGGGCAGAAAACTTATTCAAAGAAATAATAGCTGAAAACTTCCCTAACCTGGGGAAGGAAACAGGCATCCAGGGACAGGAAGCGCAGAGAGCACTAAACAAGATGAACCCAAAGAGGCCCACATCAAGACACATTATAATTAAAATGTCAAGAATTAAAGTTAAAGAGAGAATCCTAAAACCTGCAAGAGAAAAGCAAAAAATTACTTACAAAGAAAATCCCATAAGGTTATCAGCTGACTTTTCAGCAAAAACTTTACAGGCTAGAAGGGAGGCATGATATACCCAAAGTGCTGAAAGGAAAAAAACCTCCAACCAAGAATACTCTACCCCGGCAAGTTTATCATTCAGCATGGAAGGAGAGAAAAGAGCTTTCCAAACAGCAAAAACTAAAGGAATTCATCACCACTAAACCAGCATTATAAGCAATGTTAAAGGGACTTTTTAAGTGGAAAAGAAAAGACCACAGTAGGAATAAGAAAATTATCAAAGAAAAAATATCACTGGTTAGGGAAATATACAGGTAAGCTAGGGGACCAACCACCTACAAGGCTAGTATGAAGGTCAAAAGACAAAAGTACTAAAATCATGATATCTATGATAGGGGGTTAAGGGCAATACAAAAGTAAAACAGGTAAAATATGACATCAAAAACATAAAATGTATGGTGGGGAGTAAAAGTGCAGGGCTTTTAGTAAGAGGTCAAACTTAACAGACCATCAACTTAATACAGATTGCTCTTTACATAGGTTATTATATATGAATCTCATGGTAGCCACAAACCAAAAACCTATTATAAATAAACAAAAGATAAACAGAAAGGAACCCAAACATAACACTAAAGATAGCCATCAAACCACAAGGGAAGAGAGCAAGAGAAGAAGAAAGGAACAGAGAAGAACTATAAAAACTTCTAGAAAAAAGTAACAAAATGGCAATAAGTACATACTTATCAATAGTTACTTTAAATGTAAATGGACTAAATGCTCCAATCAAAAGACAAAGAGTGGCTGAATAGATAAAGAAACAAGACCCATATAAATGCTGCATACAAGAGACACACTTCAGACCTAAAGACACTCACAAACTGAAAGTGAAGGGATGGAAAAAGATATTCCAAGTAAATGGAAAAGAAAGCTGGAGTAACAATACATACATAAGACAAAACAGATTTTAAAACAAAAACTGTAACAGGAGGCAAAGAAGGGCATTACATAATGATAAAGAGAACAATCTAACAAGAGGACATAACACTCATAAATATCTATGTGCCCAACATAGGAGCACCTAAATATATAAAGCAATTATTAACAGACATAAAAGGAGAAATTGACAGTAACACAATAATAGTAGGGGACATTAACACTCCGCTTACATCAATGGATAGATCATTTAGACAGAAGATCAATAAGGAAACATTGGCTTTAAATGACACGTTAGACCAGATGAACTTAGTAGACATATACAGAACATTCCATCCCCAAACTGTAGAATACACATTCTTTTCAAATGCACATGGAACTTCTCCAGGATAGATCACATATTAGGCCACAAAACACGTCCTAATAAATTTAAAAAGATTGAAATAATACCAAGCATCTTTTCTGACTACAATAGTATGAAACTGGAAATCAACTACAAGAAGAAAACTAGAAAACTCACAAATATGTGGATATTAAACAAAATTCTACTGAAGAACTATTGGGACAAGGTAGAAATCAAAGGAGAAATCAAAAAATACCTGGAGATGAATGAAAATGAGAATATGACTCACTAACATTTATGGAATACAGCAAAAGTGGTACTAAGAGGGAAGTTTACAGCAATACAGGCCTACCTCAAGAAACAAGAAAAATCTCAAATAATCTAACAGTGCACCTAAAGGAACTAGAAAAAGAACAAAGTCCAAAATCAGCAGAAAGACAGCAATAATAAAAGTCAGAGCAGAAATAAATGAAAAAGACTCTAAAAAGACAATAGAAAAGATAAATGAAACTAAGAGCCTAGTTCTTTGAAAAGATAAACAAAATTGACAAACCTTAAGCTAGACTCACCAAGAAAAAAAGAGAGAAGGCAAATATATAAAATCAGAAATGAAAGGGGAGAAATTACAACAGACACCACAGAAATACAATACTATGAAAAGCTCTACATTAACAAATTGGATAATCTAGAAGAAATGGATAAATTTTTAGACTCATACAACCTTCCAAAACTGAATCAAGAAGAAACAGAGAATCTGAATAGACCAATCACTAGTAAAGAGATTGAAACAGTAATCAAAAACCTCCCAAAAAACAGAAGTCCAGGACTAGATGGCTTGCCTGGTGAATTCTACCAAACATTCAAAGAAGATTTAATACCTATCCTTCTCAAATGCTTCCAAAAAATTGAAGAGGCAGGGAAGCTTCCTAACTCATTCTAGGAGGCCAACATTACCCTGATACAAAAACCAGACAAGGACAACACAAAAAAGGAAAATTACAGGTCAAGCAAAATCACTGATGATTATAGATGCAAAAATCCTCAACAAAATATTAGCAAATCGAATACAATACATTGAAAGGATCATACACCATGATCAAGTGGGATTTATTCCTAGGATGCAAGGATAGTTCTGCATCTGCAAATCAATCAACATGATACAACACATTAACAAAATGAAGAATAAAAATCACATGATCATCTCAATAGATGCAGAGAAAGCATTTGACAAAACATAGCACCCGCTTATGATAAAAACTCTGAATAAAATGTGTATAGAAGGAAAGTATCTCAACATAATAAAGGCCATATATGATAAACTCACAGCCAACATCATACTTAATGGTGAAAAACTGAAAGCCATCCTTCTGAGAACAGGAACAAGACAAGGGTGCCCACTCTCAGCATTCCTATTCAATATAGTACTGGAGGTTCTGGCCAGAGCAATCACGCAAGAAAAAGAAATAAAAGGGATCCAAATTGGAAAGGAAGACATGAAACTCTTGATGTTTGCAGATGACATGATTATATATATAGAAACCCCTAAAGAATCCACCAGAAAACCACTATAAATAATCAACTACAGCAAAGTTGCAGGGTGTAAAATCAACTTATAAAAATCAGTTGCATTTCTATTCACTAATAATGAACTAACAGAAAGAGAAGTCAAGAATACAATCCCATTAACAATCGCAAGAAAAAGAATAAAATATCTGGGAATAAATTTAACCAAGGAGGTGAAAGACCTATACACTGAAAACTATGACATCATTGAAAGAAATCGAAGAAGACAAAGAAATGGAATGATATTCCACGCACGTCGATTGGAAGAATAAACAGTTAAAACGTCCATACTACCTAAAGCAATCTAGATTCAATGCAATCCCAATCAGAATCCCAATGACATTCTTCATGGAAATAGAACAAAGAATCCTAAAATTCATATGGGGCAACAAAAGACCCCAAATAGTGAAAGCAATCCTGAGAAAAAAGAACAAAGCTGGAGGCATCACAACCCCTGACTTCAAAATATACTACAATGCTATAGTAATCAAAACAGCATGGTACTGGTACAAAAACAGACACACAGATCAATGGAACAGAATTGAAAGCGCAGAAATAAAACCACACATCTACAGACAGCTAATCTTCAACAAAGGAGTCAAGAACATACAATGGAGAAAGGGAAGTCTCTTCAATAAATGGTGCTGGGAAAACTGGACAACTACTTGCAAAAGAATGAAAGTGTAGACCATTGTGTTACACCATACACAAAAACTAACTCAAAATGAATTAAAGACTTGAAAGTAAGACCTGAATCCGTAAAAATCCTACAAGAAAACATAGGCAGTATGTTATTCAACATTGGCCTTAGCAGTATCTTTTTGAATATCCTGTTTCCTTGGACAAGGAAAACAAAAGAAAGAATAAACAAATGGGACTATATCAAACTAAAAAGCTTCTCACAGCAAAGGAAACCATCCACAAAACGAAAAGACAACCTAACAACTGGGAGAAGATATTTGCAAACCGTATATCTGATAAGGGGTTAATCTCCAAAATATATAAAGAACTCATACAACTCAACAACCAAAAAACAAGCAACCCAATTAAAAAATGGCAGAGGATCTGCACAGATGTTTTTCCAAAGAAGATGTAAAGATGGCCAGTAGGCACATGAAAAGATGTTCAACATCACTAATTATTAGGGAAATGCAAATCGAAACTATGATGAGTTATCACCTCACCCATCAGAATGGCTATTAATAAAAAGACAAGAAGCAACAAGTGTTGGAGAGGATGTGGAGAAAAGGCAACCCTTGTACACTGCTGGTGGAAATGTAAATTGGTGCAGCCACTATGGAAAACAGTATGGAGATTAACGAAAAAACTAAGAATAGAACTACCATATGATACAGCTATACCACTTCTGGGTATTTATCCAAAGAACAGAAAAACACTAATTCAAAAAGATATATGCACCCCAGGTTCACTGCAGCATTATTCACAGTAGCCAAAAGCTGGAAACAACCTAAGTGCCCACCAACGGATGAATGGATAAAGAAGATGTGGTATGTATTTATACAATGGAATACTACTCAGCCACAAAAAAGGATGAAATCTTGCCATTTGCAACAACATGGATGGACCTTGAGGGCATCATGCTAAGTGAAATAAGTCAGATGGAGAAAGACAAATATTGTATGATTTCACTTATATGTGGAATATTAAAAAAACAAAACAAACACATAGACACAGAGAATAGATTGGTGGTTACTAGAGGGGAAGGGAGGAGTGGGGAGGGAGAGAGGGCTGACAGGGCACATGTGTACAGTGATGGATGGCAATTAGACTTTGGGTGGTGAACACAATGTAGTCTACAAAGAAATCGAAACACAGTGATGTATACCTGAAATTTATATAATGTTATAAACCAATGTGACCTCAATAAAAAAAATAAAAGATTTTCAATTTATTTTTCAATTTTCAAATTTTCAATTTTTATGTTTTAAAATGCACTAAGATCCAAGCATTTTGACAAGCAAGGTCCTTCCTCAGGTACTTCAGACTGTTTTCCTTTCAATCTTAAGAGAGAGTGAGCTAAAAGGAAATGCAAACTGCCCATATATGTTGCATTTCTTACTCTTAATCTCCTTTTCCCTAAGAGGAGAGAAAAGAAAATAACACGGGAAATGGTTGAGAATTATGGTTAAAACAGCAAAGAAAAAAATCTGGTTCTTGGTCAATAAACAAACAAACCCTCATCTAAAGCGATATGAACATTTATTACTCACATCATAAGCTCCAGCCTTGATCTGCTGATAGAGTCTGTGTTGGTCTTCATCCCAGAAGGGGGGATATCCCACCAGTAGAATATAGAGGATGACGCCTGGAGGGAATGAGCATATTAACATAATGTTGAGTCACGCAGACAACAATACGTTCAATGTGGCAGATCCACAATGACACTAAGCCACACTCATTCAAAGAGAGGACACTGGATGGTTGGAAAACTTCAGAGAGACATGTTACCATCTACTCCGCGGCGTTCTGTGGAGGGTGAAGGCTCCTCCTTCTATCTACAAGTGGCAGTCCAACACAGGGGCCAAAGAATTCTAAAGGGGCACAGCAGGGCAATTCCTAAAGGCGAAACTGACCTGTCATGTTGGGCGACACATTCTTCGGCCTCCCTGAACTCTTGCTTGTTTATGATCTCCCTGCACTCTTATCTAGATAGATGCTACGTGACTTTAGTCACTTTGCAGGTTGATGTCTAAAAACTTAACATTTATCTCCTCTTAGACATTTTGCTGGTAATGAGGACATTTTTTTGAGCGATGGTGCCCTGGTTAGAAATTCATGCTCTAAATAGCCAGGGTCCCTGGGAATGCAGATAATGTATAAGGAGATGAAAATCCTTTTCTAT
Organism: Tapirus indicus; assembly: GCA_031878705.1. Classification (NCBI taxonomy): domain Eukaryota; kingdom Metazoa; phylum Chordata; class Mammalia; order Perissodactyla; family Tapiridae; genus Tapirus; species Tapirus indicus. Next base: position 146,720,657 of record CM062919.1, on the reverse strand, counting down.
TCAATGATCTCAGTCTTCAAAAATAGAGTTTTTCAATAAGACAACTAAACCAGTGACACTACAGAAAAGTATATATTACAGGAGAGGGAAGGGGAAGAGGAGGCTGACATTGCACATAAAATTCAAATCAATCAACACTGGGCTGGAATACAATTTGATTCATTTTCATAAACATGTAATTATTTACAATTAATTTAATCAACATCTGATTTAACTTTTAAATTTTTTTAAAAAATCTTGTATTTACAGGTTTTTCAACTTGTCCTGAAATCATATCTGGGGTCTCAATGTCTGTTGGGACTGTTTGACACTAGGTCCTCTTTATCATCCTCTGTCCCTCCCTCTACTTTTGAAATACTTGATTGCCCCACTTAAGGTCTTTAGTTTTTTTTGTATCTCGTTATCCGGAGGAAGGTCGACCATTGCTCTGACCTCTCTGCTTACTTTCCCCTTGCTGCATTCCCTGCTCGTTCCCTTAGACCCGGGACACCTGGGAGAGGTGGGTAAGTTAAACTGCCAGCATGTATGCCCTCCGGCTTCTTTCCCCTACCAGAGTGGGTCTCTTCGTTTCCTTACCTCTTTGTTAGGGAGATCTAGCCCTGCTCCTGTCCATCGTCCTGACATCTTTGTACAAGACACACTGGTGCAGCTAAAATGGCTTTTAAACACTGGTTTAATTGCCCTAGACTTTTACAGCCTGCTTCAGGAAGACCCAGTTCAAAAGCCGATCACTACTAGAGTAAAGCATTTTAGACAACATTCTTAAATTAAAAGCCAACAAGGATTTTGTTTCAGATTGGAAGTTATTTTACCACGGTAGAGTTTTTCTTTTAAAGAAAAAGGACCATGAAGAAAATTGCAATATATTGGTACCTCACCTTCACAACATAAAAACACTTTTTCCATCTTTCACTAAGTTATAGACTTAATGTGCATTCATTTACATTTATTTTCATATCATTTTTACTATCTGATGCAACAGATGCATCCGATGATGATGAGTGTCAGAGTTTGTGTTCCTAGGACACAAGTAGAACAGAGGCTGTACCTGTCATTTTAGCTGTCAGTTATGGTTTAGGGTGAAGAAAATGAACTCTGTACTGGCAGTAGTCTATGCTGAATCTGGACATTTGTCTAATAAACATCTGGAGGTAGGCTGTTATAAAATTATGAATCAGACTCACAACCGAGACATTTAGCATTGTGGACCTAAGCTGAGTTGCAAGCATGGCCTGCCTCTGAGGCTCTGTTCTGGAGCCTTCTGTCTGCAGTCCTGCTGTTGACATTGATGTGGTACTTCTCTGGGAAGGGGAAGGGATAGTACATTCGCTGAGAATCGGCAGCCACTTCGTACATAAATAAATGCCCACATTTAACTGTTTTGATTGAGGGGTTTCTACCAAAAATGTACTTATGATAAAATAATAGCGTAGACACAGGAAATTTTAAAACACTTCCAGGCCAGAAGATTTAAAGAAAAAAACTACCTAGGTGTTTCTGAGTAGACTGATGTTAAATTGTCAATGCCTACTTAAACAGACAGTGTTCTGTAAGCTTCCTGTGACTCACTCATTAGACCGGAGTCTGAGGCCTTCCTAAGTTATACGCTCCTTTGTGCCTCTATTGACTGAAAATGTAGAACAACTGTGAGAGTCATGGCATAATCATAACAATAACATGAAGAATTTTTACTGTAGGTAGCGTTTACTGAGCAGTTACATGTGCTTTAGGGCATTACCTCACGTAATCCCTGTACAACGCTAGGAGGTTCCCATTTTACAGATGAGGAAACGGAGGCAGACAGGTTAAGTGACTTAACTGTTTGAGCCACAAGCTGGCTGACAAAGCCACGTCTTCCACATTCCCTGCAGCCACTTCTTTATCCATGAGCTTTAACAAGAATGGTCATTTTAAAAGTTAAAATTTTTGTGTTGTCTAATTGAGAGACCTTGACCCTACTGGTAAGGTTTCCATTTGGTCCTTCCGTAAATGTTCCCTGAAGCCCCTTTTTCCTTTTCTTCTGTACTTTAGCTTGGTTATTTTAAAGTATTTTGTCTAATTGAGAGTTTTTGTCTCACTAGTAAGGTTCCAATTTACTTTTTTCTTATAGCCCTAATATTTCACCTTTTCTCAGAGTCAGAGAAAAAAAATACAGGGTCTTTTTCTCTCCTTCTAACAAAGGTACTAAAATCTTTAGAAGCCAATGAGAAAGTTCATTTTCTTTGCAGGACACTCCAGGGTGGTGCTGTGACCTCCACATGTGGGGGGGTCTCTCCTGAATTAGCCCCCTTGGACCATCACTGCCCGGATGTTTCACGAAGGCTTGTGCAATAGCGATACTCTATTACACCTTCTTTAGGCAAAGAACAACTTACTTCATCAACTATTCGGTTACTGTGAGGTACAGTTCATACAGGAGATAGGGTAACTGATTTTTCCCCCTTTATTAACCAGTTTTCAGAATAATGCATTGGTTCCCCAGCATCTGCCAAAGGTTAGGATTTCTATTGTATTTTGATTATCATTATGAACGCATGGATTTCAAGTTATTTGATGTTTTAATCCATTACTGCTATTTTTCTTATTTATCTTCTCATTGTGCCATCTTTAACCAGTAGCAGCCTCTTCAAGTTGGCTCCTGAGTCCTGTTAATACAAACTCTGTGGCCTTTAATAGTTTCCTTTCTTTCTGGTCTGACAAGATGCTCCTGGATCATCCGGTATTTTTCCTGATCCAGACTTGGAATCAGCCACTTCTAGGAGTCCTGGTTTCAAACAGTGGTAAATGGTTATGTAGAGACCAAGACTGGATACTCGGTAGGGGTGCTGTGCAGGAACTGCAGTTTCTTCAACAAATAAATTGAGAAAGAGGAGAGAGAAGCGAGAAGAGAGAGACAGAAAGAGAAAGAGAGAGACGTGGAACCTACGAAGACTTAAGTGACCTAAGAGACCTACTAATAACAAAATTATGAGACAAGAGCAAAATTACTGGATATATGATTACTAAATGTAAAATTACTAGATATATGATGATCTTATATTACATTTTAAAATATTGGTATTACTGTCATGCTTTTAAAAGAGCCCTTTTCTTTGAGAGATATACATTAAAGTATCTACAGATGTATTAATAGGATGTTTGGATTTGACTAAAATAATCTTGGGGTAGAGGAATGAGTAGGGTGGTACAGATGAAATAAGATTAGCCATCAGTTCATTCTACTTTTGCATGTTTCAAATTTTCCATAACAAAAAGTTAGAAAGCTATTTTGACACAGTTGGTCCCATACGACATTTAAAAATGGAAGCAAAAACTAGTTTTCGTTATCTTACGTATATATTTATGCTTGGGAGGTGCCAGAGATGTTTGATTAATGAGTTTTGAGAAGCACTGATTACTGATTAGGTAGAAAGACTACATTATCAAGCACATTCCAAACTGATTTTAATAAAAGCTAGAGTTAGAAAAATGATTACACTTGTAATGACATTAATGATTAAAACCTTGTGAACTCTTGTGCTTATGATAAGAAGCAATGTCGAAAAACTCTGAGAAGTTAGTGTGAAGTTAATGGGACAATCTAACAAGACATCCACTTAATACTCTTAGTAAATAAAGGGCATACTATGAGCCCGCATGCAAAATGCATGTGGAGTTTGGAAATGCACAATTAACTACATGAGGGATAAGTATGGCTCTCTTTTATCTTGCTGTAATATCTTAGGCAAAAATATCACCATACGACTCAAACAGAGAAAGTGCTCAATTAACAGTCTGTGACCTAATGGCACACTAACATGTACATGTCCTTTTGGCACCAGGCAGAGACGAATGCCTGTGCCTGCACTGTGCACGAGACGGGGTGGCACCCAGAGAAGACCACCTGTGTGTTCATCTGACAGGTACACTGCTATGTAAGAACAAAAACATCTTGTTATTGGTTCTTTCATTACTTTAGAGGAGCCAGAAACAGATAGTTTTTAAAAAAATCTCCTGATAAATTATAAAGATAAATAATAAATGTCACCACCCCCCAAAAAATAAGAAGTCCAACCGTCTGGCCAAGACATCTGTAAACTGCCTGTCTGCAACCTCTGCTATGTTGTGGAAGAATGCTAAAATTTGCTGCCTTAGAGGAATTTGCAACAGGTTAGGGTAATCCTGTCCAACACTGGTATGCATCAGAATCACCTTGCCAGCTTGTTAAAATGCAAATTTCTGCACCTTGCCACAGAGAATCTCATTCAATGGTTCTTGGGTGGGTCCCAGAAAGCGCATTTTTGATAAGCACTCTGGTAACTGTCCATGGTCCATAGTGTGAAAACCAGCAAGCTAGGGAAACCATAAATACTATATCTAGAGAAATGTAAGACAGTACATAAGTTCAGAGGAAGAGGATATTGGTAGACTCTACGATTGGGAGTAAAGCCCCATGGGTTGGGCTTTACTGATGAGTAAAGACTGTTGAGGATGTGGATCCTCAAGGATGCAGCAGAGAGCCTTCTCATTGTGAGGCATACCTGTGATGGTCCACTGTAAGGAAATCACAGAGCTGGTAACAGCAACAAATTGCCCAGTAGGGTTGAGCTTTCAAAATAGTAAATACTTCCTAAAAAAGTACTTGATGCTGACATATCCCAGCTGAAATATGAATAAGCTAAGGCCCAGAAATTACACAACTGAACCTAAATTGACCATGTAAGAAAAGAAGAAATGAATTCCATAATATTCCAAAGGTTTGCCAAAAGTTATGGTATATTGTGACAGCCACTAATTTATTATTACTCATAACTGTTCTGAGTGATATCTAATTCAGGTAGAGAAGTAGTAGGACAAGGTGTGTGTATGTGTGTGTTGGCTATGTTTATAGGCTTACATTTATTGCCTTTTTTTTTTTCTGCTGAGGAAGACCGGCCCTGAGCTAACATCTGTTGCCAATCCTCCTCTTTTTGCTGAGGAAGATTGGCCCTGAGCTAACATCTGTGCCCATTTTCCTCTATATCGTATGTGGGATGCCGCCACAGCAGGGCTTGATGAGCAGTGTGTTGGTCTGCATCCAGAATTCGAACCTGCGAACCCTGGGCCGCCAAAGTGGAGTGCGCGAACTTAACCACTATGCCAGCGGGCCGGCCCCCATTTATCATTTTTTTAAGCCAAGATATAGAATAAAGTTCTGTTAAACATCAGTGATTCAGTGACATCTATAAACAACATTTGCTCATCCCATTAGGCAATTATGGAAACAGCTATATATGCAGGAAAGCCATCAAAATCAATTTACTCTTGTTAATGGCAGAACACAGGGCTATGTTCTTGCTTCATTAATGTCTATTATTTACCTTCCAGTAATGGACTAGTTGCTTTCAAAGACCGAGTACAGGTCAGACTATATTCTGTGTGAGATCACAAAAGCAAGGTAATGGCGGTAAGTATTTGAAATTTCCTGTGTACAAATAATTCCATATTTCTAATAAAAACAGTGTAGACTTCTTTTAGCCATTATACCAATGCTGTGCTTCACTCTGCTCTGTATCAATTGCCAAAAAGACAAAGAATCTGCTGTAGTGAGTGCTCATAGCTTAATTTACTTAGAAGATCAGCTGCCATTCTACTAAATGGCTTGTTCTGCATGTCTTTTGTTATCTGGGTAGTGTCATTTCTTACCACACTCCCCAATGTCTAGCCTTTAAAAGAAGTAGTTATTCATTTGGCAAGAGCTAATGCTGATGCATGGTTGAAAAAGAATTTCTCTCAAGACATGCCATAACCTAAAGGCAATGGAACCATGTGTATACTACTTTGGTGGTTATTACAGTGGGGAGGGAGGAGCATCATCTTATAAATAAAGTGAATTTAATGTAACTTTCACATCACCTGAGTGAGATGACATAAAATAAAATGGTAAAACAATATTCCACACCGATACCAGTGACCCAGTAATGTAACAAAGGGCAGAAGAATCTATTATCATTGTTCCTGGTAGTAGGTAGTGGGGGTCATTTCCCTCAAATATGTAACATTAGAATATCCAAGACATTTCCATAGTCAGCTGTGTGATCCCAAGTGCATCTCTAGGCATGCAATTAAAAGGTGCCACAATCTCTAAAGAAAATGGGCGCTGGTGGCGAACAAGTGGGGCCTGGCTTGGCACACAGGGATTTGGCTGCTTGTAGCAAATTGTGTGAAGAAAGCAAAGTAAGGACAGAACTGAGCGAAATGAAAGGTGGCTCTGCTCACAGCAAAGTCGGGGGGGAATCTGTGAGGTGCCCATGGCTCTAAGTTTCTAAAGGCATCCATGAGATCTGTGTGTGCATACGTGTTAGTGTGTACCCATGGAGTATCTATCCATCTATCTAATTTTTACTTACAGTTTTTAGGAACGTTATGTAGGTCAGACAACAAGGAGGGAATCAACTCTTCACCTATCTTTTTTCCTCTTCCAGCCAAGAAAGTTAGAGCTTCTACCCTAGAAGTTACCTCACAGATGTAAAATCTGATTCTTACAAGACATGCCATTATTTTAAAAGGTTAGCTATATATTACGGAAATGCACTCAAACAGAAAATCCAAAAACCAAATGTACTCAAATTTATCAAAGGAATATTACAATCGAGCACAGTGTGTCTGATGAGTCTAAGACAGCGATTCTAAATCCTGATGCTATGTCAATGTCATGGTTATTAAAAATGCAGATGCCGGCACTGAGCTTAGAGCCACTGAAGCAGAGGGCCCATGTAGGGGCCAGACATTTCTCTGTGTAAGTTTCATTACTGATTCTGCTCCACAACCACGAAAGAATCCCTAAGACCAAATATCACTTTTTTTGGTTTCTTTTTAAAGGATCTGATATTCTTCAACACCAATAAAATTGATACATTGTGAAAAAAATGTTTTTAATGCAAGAACCAAATAAATGATTTATTTAAATTATTTGAATGAATGAAATGTGATTCAGGAGCTGTGAAACTGGTCCACAATAACATCTTTTGCAGAGTAAAGGCACGCAAGCAAAGAATTTAAAAGGGAACAAAGAAAGCAGAGAGAGAATGTTTGGTATTCAGGTAATCAGAGGAAGGCATCATTTCAGCTGATGATCATAACAATGCTGAGTCATCCACCAAAATGTGTTAAGTCTCTCTCTTACAAGCTTCCTTATCAGTTATCTAAAAACTTCACTTATAAAGAAACACTTTCTAATAATAATAGTAATAACAGCTAACACGATGGTACTGAAAGATCCTCTCGGCAGTCCTAGGAGGCAAGTACCATCACTATTCCGTCTTCTAAGAGGAAGCTGAGATATCGAGGCCACATGATTTGTGACAGGTCACACAACACGAGGACTGAAGAGCCCAGTGAGCAGATGGGAAGGAGGAGAGAGAAGACGAAAAAATAGGAAGGAAATCAGGAAAAAAAGGAGGGATAAAGAAGAAGGGAAGTGGGGTAGGATGGAGACGACCTTCGATAAGTGCAGCAAAGCAAGACCACACAGCGTCCTTACGGGGAGCCCTCCTTTTCCTGGTCCTCACCAATCTACACCACACTACCCCTCTACTGCTCAAGGTCCAAGGGCAGCACTCTAGTGACACCCCCCTGCATTCTATCCTTCTTAAAACCCACCTGCGTCTGCCTGCCTCTCGGGCACTCTTCGCTGCTTCTTAAATTTATCAGCAGAAACAGATCTGCGATGGGAGCTGATTTATTGCAGGGGAAGTATCTGAGTTATTTGCCATGAACACTTAGATCTGAACAAGGACATTTTGAGACAATGATCCAACCCAAAGGCATTTGAGAGTTTATGCTTAAAAGATATTGTCTGGTAGCAGGAGGAAGAGGAGCTTGTGGCTCACCTGAGACCTCACCCTTTAATTGACAATTCCAACCTTTTAGAATAATAACAGCTGTTTGCATTTAAATTGCTTTACAAACTATAAAATGTCTTCATTTAAAGTGTACCCTATTTGACCATCATACAATTCTACAAGGGTAATATATTCCTATTTTACAGGTACAGAAACCAACTCAGAGATATTAAAGAGACAGGGTTAGCAGGTGCCAACCAAAGACTTGAACCCAGGTGTTGTGAATCCACGTACAGTGCTCCTCTCATGACTGCCTGCCTAGGCATGGAAGCAACTCTAAAAGCCCAAGATGCAGCCAGTTTAAGATCAAACACCAAGTTGCTGTTGCTAATGAGATAAAGCTGACAAGAAATATAGTGTGAAATAATCTATCATTACAAAGTAGTGGTAATGAATTTATCATTACTTTAAAAAAATAAAACCAAATATAAAAAATTATTTTCAGAATCAAATAAAGTTCTTTATCAACTCTTTCCAGGCTTACTGACAAACACCAAAGGCAACGAAATCTGTCTGTGGCACAGGAAAGCCAAACTATTTATAGACTGGTAGCAATGACTAGAGGACTAGCCGTGTCAATAACCCTAGTAGAAAAACATTTCAGAACATCCTGTAGTATCCCTTTTATTTCAGTCTTTCACTTATTTGAAGTATATTTTAACACATAGAAAGTCTGTTATAAAAATTGTGGTGGAAATCCTCCTCATTATGTATCTTTGAGCCTGCACAGGATACTTATTTGACTGGAGTTGGTTGCTAAAGGCCTAAATCAGGGTTCAGTCCCCACAGGACAATTTCATTCTTTTCCAAGATCCACTGTTTCCCTCTTATCCCCTGCTGAGCATCGTGTGCAAACACAACATCTGTTGTAAGGGCTGCTTGGATGAAGTGAGAGGACAGTGGCGTAAACACACGACCATCAGGGGGATGCTCTATGCCCCTGGTCTCAAAGTGCTCCCCAAGACGGGGAGCAGCACCATCACCCGGGAACTTGTGAAAATGCAGATGCGCCCACCCCAGACCTACTGAATCAGAAACAGCAATCTGTGCTTTAACCAGCTCTCCACGTGTCCCTGCTTCAGCTGAAGGGTGAGAACTTCTCCTCTAAGTTGATCACTTAAGAGCATGAATTTCAAATTATTACAATACTTGTGTACTACAAAATTTGCACAAAAATATGATTCCTTACCACATGCCCACATATCCACTGGCTTTCCATAAGGATCTTTACGTAAAACTTCTGGAGAAAGATATCCAGGTGTGCCAGCAAAACCTAGGGAAAATAGATGTTAATGAGTCAGAGTTGACAAAAGTGATAGGAAATGCGAAACTGAGGAAAAAAACATTTTTGGAACGTTTTATCTGAAGAAATGTTTATCAAAGTAAAATAAGGCTCTTCAAGTGCTAAAATACTGTAGATTAGTATTAACACTAATCTGTCCTGCTTTGTAGTTTATTAGGAAAAAATACATCTTTTCTCCAGATCGGAAGGCCAATCTAGGGTGCTATATAGTCAGTGTGTATGCTTAAAGCCACTTGTAGCAGTTCTTACTCTGACTCACTTATGTGGGAGTTAAAACTAAACCTCTGAGGGGGATCAGATCATGCCACCCCAAAACATGCCACTGTGCCATACTGATTATTTTGAGTGAAAGGCAACTGAGAAACAGCAGATGAAGGAAGGGCTCTTTAATCTCCCCCTTTCTACCAAAAAGTAGGGCATAAATTTCTTGCGAGAAAGGCACCCTCCCTGTACCAGGAAGAGGAGAACATTCTTATCACTAGAGATGGGAAGATGATGCCAAGATGAATCCATACAAACAAACAAACCTTACTAAATAACCCTGATCTTCCATCAGTTTCCCCCACATATTTCCTAGTCACTTTCCTACAATTTAACATGAGCCCAAACCCCTTCTTCCTTTGTCTTGTCATATCTCCACAATTTATCATTCTTAGTTAAAATGGGCTATAAGCCCCAGGTCTAGTCTTTCTGTAGGTCTTCACTTGTTTTCTAGGAAGGCCTCTCTGTGCACGTAAAAACTAAAATATTAACATCAAATAAAATGTATATGCTTTTTTCCTGTTAATCTGTCTTTTGTCAGTTCAACTTGCAGGCCCCAGGCACAGACCTAAGATGGGGGAGGAAAAGTCTCTCCTCTCCTATACCTGAAAAGAAATAAGGAGAAATTGAAGATAGGGTTATACCCTGGTAAAAGACGATAGTTATTGTGATACCTACACAACTTTACTATGAGAAGCATTCATCTATAAAACAGAAGGACCTAAAACATAGACCCTAAGGACAAACTTAAAGTAAATTTTCAGTAAATATTTTTGAAAGTGAGGTAGTCAATGGGAGGTGGGGGATGGGGCTGAGAGTAACTGAAGAACTTGCTAGGAGAAGAAATAAGCCTAAAACACATCAAAGAGCTCACCATGTACTAATAAATAATCAGTGTGTACTTGTAACTGGCAACTAAAGAGAAGACTCAGGAATATTCAGATGAATCACTATTGAACAAGTACCAACTAGACTTTTAACTTAGAGATGCGGTAAGAGAAACTGGATGGTAAAAGAGGGCTTCCTATTATATAATTGGTGTAGAATCTAATAAGGTACATTTAAATAGCAATCAATTTATAGCTAGAATCTAGAGTAAAATATTTCCTCTTATGTCTGAAAATAATAGTTTTCAAATAAAAATAATTACTTTAAAAATACCAAAAATAACTATTCTCATTTGGAAGTTTTCTTTAAAGGCATACATAAAAACTGGAAAAATCTCTTTCAAAGGATATGTAATCCAGAATTCCTCTGACCACAAATCACTGATGAAGCGCATCATATATTTACTGGGATGCAAAGTGCTCAAGAAAGGAGCTCTCCCCACCATCTTCATGACAACTTCATAATAAATACAAGCAATGTGCTAAGAGGTATAAAAACAAGCATATACATAATAGCATGGTAACTTCTCTGAACAAAATTACATTGGAAAATGAGGCAAAGGGTTTTGGATTTCACCTTCTTCCCTCCCTCTCTTTCATTACTTCTCCTTTCCTTTGTTTTGGAGGAAGATGGGGAGGACAATGAGAAGGGACTCCAAGAAAAGACCTGTATGTTGTAGTTTAAGCTTTACGTGGACCATAGTGGATCCACCTCTACCTCAAACTTTGCTCGAAAGAAACATTTGCTTGGCAATTGTGAAGTGAAAGAATTACTGAGCAACAATGGTGGCTCCACTGCCTAAAGTCTGAGGATTACCTGAAGGAGCTATGTGGAGTCAGCTAATTCCAAGGTAGGGATGGGCACAATAGTTTTAAAAGAGCTTCCCGGTGCTTCTAATATATGCCATACCTGCTCCCTCTCTATCTCATTCCAACCCTCCCTTTCCAGCTCCTTCCCAGTTGAGACAGACACAGGGAATCCAATGAGAAACTGATGCCAAAGTCAAAATTAAAGACCAAGGTCCCAGTGGGTACTTTAAGATCCATTATCATCTGGTTCCCCTTCATTCATCCAACATGATTTCTTCCTACTTCTGAGCACTTGACCTGATTAATCTCTTTAGGGTCTCTTGAAAACAGACTTCTTATTTTCACCACTGATGTTACTTTTCCTGTTTCTTGAACCCTCAATCTTTTAATCTCTTCTCTAACAGAGGGTGGCTCTAAATTATTTTTATCTTAGAGATCTCCTTAGCTAACTGCAGTTCTCAGTGGTCCATTTTTACTCTGAATTTCGACCACCCTTTTTTGTACAACCTGTACCTTCCTATCTAGAATTAGCAAACTTTAACGTATGTCTTAAGTAACTTAGTAGAATACATGGCCTAGAGCAGGAAATGTTAATGATATTTCATCTAGGTAGAAAAGATAGGGAAGTAAGTCACTATGTGAGTAAGAAATGAAAAGATAATTTTAAATGTAAATTATTAAAAAACCTTTTCTACAATGCTGAGGAACTACAATGCTAAGAGAACCCCATCACATTCATTCTTACTGAGCACAACTCTCATCTGAGCAGCCAGTGGGGTCCTCACTCCTAAGACAGTGAAGCACACGTCTAAATGCACCAGCGTTAAGAAACTATGTACTGTACAACGTGTTTCGTGAACACAGAAACATGGCGGGTAAAACAGATACGGCCTTCGTGAGCAGGAGAGTAAATTCAGCATATATCACGATAAACTAGATTCTTCTATCAACAGGGAAATCAACAAGAGCCTGCCTTCTTTAAAGACAGCATAGTTTCTCACTCTGAAAAACCAACAGGAATATCAAAACAGATCAAAGGGAGACAGAATTACTTACTGTTGGAAATGTATCCATTGCAACATACTGCCATTATAAAAAAAACCTTAATATTTAAAAAAAGAGACATAATAGCAACCAAGTAAAATAGTTCTTGCAAGAAGCAAGATTGTGGTAGTTATCGTTTTTCCTACCAGCAGCAAAACCCCAAAAATGTATTACAAATAGCATTTCCAGTCCTACCAGAGAAACGAGCCACATTTGGATATTACTCTTTGGTAAATTTTCTAGCCATTTAACAAGTGCAGTGACACAGGGTGTTACTTCGAGCATTTTGGGCTAGAATTCAAATAGATCACAGCTAGGAAGATGGAAGAAGTGAAGACGGGAAAAACAAACATTTGGACTTGAAAATGAGAATTCAAAAAAATCAAACACAATAAACAGCTTCTGTAATGCTTTGTATGGTTTTATTTTTCTTATTTGTAATACACTTCATATTCATTAAAATAAAATTATGCAAAATCCTGAAACTCGGGCATTACACATAATGAAGAAAGAGCTCTGCTCTTTTCTTATTAAAATAAAAAGGCTCCCCCCCAACACCGATATTACATTTTAAAAGATAAAATTAACAAGTCAAATACATAAGACTATGATGGCAGATAATACTGAATAAATAACAAAACAAATCATTCATACTAAAACATGCATTTACCCTGAAACCTGAAATATATCTGGCAGGCCCCCTGAAAGAAATGCAGTACACCACAAGCCTCCTTTCCCTCAGTTAGGTTACCGTGAGGATTCACTTGGACTTGAATAGAATAAACTAAAAAAAAAAATTTTTTTAAATAAGCTAAAGGAAAAAAGAGAAACTTGCATATTATCTTAAGCTTAGAAACTGTGTTTTTCTACACTTTTGAAATGCTGAATTTTCTTAGAATTTAAAAGGCACCTCTTAAAAGTCATAGGTACCTTAGCAAGAACTTAACTGTTGATAGCACAGTACTGAAGAAGAAATGGGAATTTTACTCTCTGTTATTGCTTCTCTGGGACCAGCTTCCTTTTAGAAATGAATTATCACAATCTGAAAATTTGTGTGCTTTTATTTGGATGCTATTGCTTCCACCATCCTGACGTTCAGTCTTCCACTCACAGGCTTACTTGACAGCTTTCACTGTGTAGGCAAAGAACCGTGACCTGGTGTTTCACACCGAGATGGTTCTGAAAACTTACTGAACAGCTTTCACAGCCCAGGCAGGGTCCCACGGATGACTTCATTTAGTCTCATAACAGCCCTGCCAAAGAGTGCTTACTACCTCCACTTACAAAGAAGATGCTGACCTCGCAGAGTGAAAGGGGCTTCCCAATGTCACACAGCTGTAAGAATCAGAGCCAGGATATGAGCTCAGGTGTTCTAACTCAAAAAGCAGATTTTTTTCCACCACACACAGTCCTGCCCTCAAACAACTTCTGATCTAGCAGAGGAGATAAAATACAGAGCAAAAACCAGGAGAGACTTAGGGAGCTCGATCCCAGCACTTGTGAGCATCAAGCCAAGGTGCAGATGCTAATTTTGAACCTCAGCTCGGATACTAAGGCTCTGGTTATTGCTGGTGTCCAATCATCATCTTGTACTCAGCTCTGGCAATTATACACCCGAGCCGAAGTCCCTATGTTGATATCCCGTCTCACACGCTAAGACTCATGAAGTGGGGTCTTGCTTTGCTCTAGACAGGACTAGGGTCCTGTGTCTGAATGCAATGTCTGGGACTCTGATTTCCTCTAGGCAGATTACCTTCAAGTTCAGAGTCCCCATCCGCTCTGCATGTTATCTGGAACTTGCCTGCTCCTACATATTCCTCAGTTCAAGCTGTCTTCATGCGTAATTTGAACTACTGCATTAGCCTGACTGGTTCATTGCCTTCAGGGTAACTATCCTTCACCATCCTCCACATTGCTACCGAAATCATTATTACATAACATAAACCTAATTATGCTCCTCTCTACTTAAAATTTTTCACCAGATCCCTGAAACTTCTAAGATAAAAGCCAAACCCTTCAAAAGGACATAAAATCCTCTTCTCCTCATTAACTACCGCTCATCCCAGCATACTTTATACTTTAGCTATATCAAACTGCTTGTTATTCTTGTAATAGAAAAGACAGTTTCATGCCTCTGAGATTTTGCATATGCTGATTCTTCTGTCTGCAATGCCTTTATCTCCTTGCACACCAGGGAACAAACTCTCATTCACCCAGTAGGGAGGCAGAAGAGTTACTCCAGTCACTGAAGCTTTCCCCAGAGGCAGAATTTCCTATTTCCTCTTCTGTGCTCCTCAGCCCCTCATGCAGGCCTCTGTTAAGGTGCTCCCACACTGCCTGGGAAGCAGTTGTTGATACAGAGGTGTCAGCATCTCGAAGGGCTGACCTCCTGTTTCATTAATGTACCTCCAGTAATTTGCTCTGCCCATCTCTGGGATAGCCCTGCTACTTCCTGTTGGGCCCCAACTCCTGTTACTGTATATTCTTTATCTATGTCAACCATCTTCTTACCCTGGATACAAAGATGTCTTTGAATCTCAAATTTACAGAACTAGGTCCTATCTTCTTTCAGTTTGCAGTTAACAAAAACAAGCTTATTCATATGTCAAAATGTGACAAATCAAATGCCAAGTTTGGAGGTATTAAATATATCTGCTGGGTAAGGAGAGACTTTAAAAGGTGGTATTCGACTTAGGAGGGATTGCAGACAAGGGTAACAGTCAGTACTACTGAGACAGGATAGGCAGAAGAAAATGAGGTCCTAAATCAGGCTGCTGGCAGAGGAGATGGGGAAAGGCTGCCACGCCATCCACCCCCATTTACCAGCTGGGGCAGGTTAGCGATACGGCAAATCCTGGGAGCTCTGTGTACATCTTAGGAGATGTGTATGTTTAGGGACACAGAGAAGGGTTCACATATAAAACAAAAGAAGCAGTTTCTGAGTTCTCTGTTTGTTGTTGTTGTTCAGAGGAAAAGCAATTAGAAGTGATTGTTATAATTAAATTATAATTTAAAAAGATTGTCTAACCGCAATACATTGAAAGTCAGAAAAGAAGAGAGACTGAGGCTTTGGGAGGGGTTATATTTTAGGACATTGCATGAAAATTGGGTTAATACTGGGAAACGGCAGAAAGAGAGGCATAAGAAAATCAGTGGATAAACTAATTTAACAGGTTAATATTGAAATAATCCATAAGTCTTGTTAGAAATACTCTAAATTTATTTAGGGTTAATTTCTTCCTTAATTGTAAAGAAACAAATTTCATCATATGGAAATTTAAAAATTGTCAAAATTTTAGAGAGGAAATTGGCAGTTCAGAGAAATAGAAGATAATTAAGATGAAACACAGACATATATACACAGTCATGCATTGTTTAACAACAAGGATACATTCTGAGAAACGCATCAGGCGACTTTGTCATTGTGCAAACATCATAGAGTGCACTTACACAAAGCTAGATGGTGTAGCCTACTACACACCTAGGCTGTATGGTACTAATCTTATGGGACCACTATTGTATATGCGGTCTGTTATTGACCAAAACGTCGTCAACGTGGTGTATGACTGCAGATATATGTGTATAGATATAAATATAGTATATTGTGATACACTTTATAATGTTTTTTTTAAACTTTAATTTTTTAATCACAAAATATGTGAAATAGTCTGTATTTCCTGAGTATCTACTATTTACATAGCAGTTATGGCATCAAGTGAGGTTGTATGTGAACAATCAATTTTTTCTTAAATAAAAAGTACTCTTTGAATACTGCAACCCTTGTATTTATTCTGAGTACGGGATCCATTGTCTCACCCATCCTTTAAAAAAAAAGTCTATGTGTTATTTCTCCCCTATTAATACTTTCTCTTAAATCATTTCTAGATTATATGCCCTTTAATGGCAGTAAAATCAAGTGCTTACAAAGGTCCAATATCTTAAAATGAGTCAAATTGTTGTCAGCATGAACATTTCTGTCTTATTTTGGTTAGGAAGTGGGATATGACTGGAGCTAGAAGAGTTAGATCAGTAGAAAGGAGAGAGAGACCCTACTCACCAAACCACGCCTGCTGGTCGCCTTGAACTTCTATGGCTAAGCCAAAGTCGGCCAGTTTCACAGCTGCTCCCTTGGATTTGCTAGCTAAAAGCAAATTCTCAGGCTTTATTTAGAAAGAAAAAAAAGAGAGACTGAAGTGAGAACCTATTTTAAGTGACTCTTCAAAACTGACAACACTTTATAAGATTAGGGGACAAAAGAAAAAGTCATGCACTGTTCTCTCTCCCGGAGACTGTCATTCCTAAATCCCAGGGAAAATATGGTTAGAAAATGATTAAAAATGATCATGTGTGCAGGCTTCAGACAGATGCATAAATGTTCTAGAAAGCTACTGGGAAGAAGAGAGAACACACTTGGGGAGAGATCAAACGAATGGAAGCACCTGTCTTGACCTGCTCACATGTTTCCAAGGGCCACTTGAGGTCCAGACTTGGCCGTGGCCATCGACTTAGAAGCCTAACAGAGCAAAGACATTTTCAGCAGAAGGATTCTTGGCAAAAAGATAACAAGAGTTGGACCAATCTACAGACATTTGGCAAATGAAACAGTGCAAATTAAATCCTAGTTGACTTCAAGAGTTTGGACCCAAATGTAGTGATTTTGATTCTTCAATGTTTGCAAACAATTTCTGTACAAATTTTGGAGTCTTATTCTGAATTACATATTAAAATTGCTGTCTTTAAGAATCTGTTTATTCTTAAAGGCAGAAAGAGTATACTACTATTTGCCAAATGTTATAGTTAGCTTTTTTTTATAAGCCAGTTTTTTAAAACATAATTTACATGTCTTCAAAGTGTGATCCAAAGCATTACTTATATATTTATTTTCACATCTTGGAATACTATAAGAAAGATACATTTTTATTTTCTTGGCTATTTATCATCACTCATGGACTGATAACTCAGTCTTGGAATAAGGCTGTGTTTATACCACTGTTTCCCAACCCCAGAGCACTGAGACACACTGGTACTTTGAAAATAAGCACCATGGCAGTCTTGAATTTCCTTGGACCACCTGTGTGGATTCTAAGAAATGAAAGAAGGTGGTCAGGAAAAGGAGGCTGATTAGCATGGACAGTGAAGTCTATTCATTCCGAGATATCTGGATGAACACATGGCTGGACTGGTGTATACACATGAGAGAGCAGTTCAACACCTTTGTACCTTGGGATAAGACCCAGCAAATTTACAGGTGTGTCTCAGACTGAAAAAAGCTGGGAAAAAATGGACTCTACAAGTGCCAAAACGACTGTCTGAAAATTTTAAAAATGCAGTTAATCAAATTGGTTTTGGTTACATGTTGACAACAATGAATTTCATATTTTTTTCATGAAATTGGCTACTTTTTTTTCTTACTGAATTAGTCGAGTCTGTTGGTTGTTTTGACCTTGGATAAACACAGCCTAAACCAATATTTAATTGATTAATTAAGCCAGCCATGCAAATTAGCAAAGACTCATAACCAGAACTTGGAAGAAATTAGATTAAGTCTACAAGAGTAAGAGTGTAGGCAAGTAAGTTTTCATCAAGTACCAGACTTCTTCAGGCTATTGCTGCTCACTGCCATCAGATTCGTCACTATTAGGACAATTGGTAATTGTAAGGAAACCTCTGTAATGTTTTAGGGCTGATAGGGTTTTGAATTACCTCAACACTAAATACATGATAATTTAATTTGGATGTTGGGATGAAGATGTCTCATGAATATGAAAGATCTCTGTGCTGAAATAACTTTACGTGAAACCTAACATTCGAAACTACTTGGAACTCTGGTTGTCTATCAATATACTACAGTATCTAATCATGTTACATTATTAACATTTGACATTTTATATTCAGAACTGAAGTTTATGGTCCACCACGTACACATATTTTCTAATTTAATCAAGAAGTAATTTCCAGCTATTAATTTACGGAATAAATAACTTGGAAAAACCATAACAAACTGTAAGCAATCGTTTATTTCTTTGTAACTGTCACATTTGAAAGCATTGAGATGTCAGAAATCTCTGCTAGTATGTATCTGTCCTAGTTTGTCAACCACAGACTCATTCAAGAAAAGAGTTCCAATCACTTTAGAAATCACAATCACTTTGGAAATCACAATCATTTTAGGGCTTTTTAAATCAAGTGGGATTGAAAGTTTGTTGAGCAAATTCCAGTGTCATCAGCGAATAAACAAAAAATTTAACGTGCTTTTATTCTTATCACTTAGTCAAAAAGCTTCTGGGCAGTGCTGTGTTCATTATGCGCTTAAACACCAAGTATCTGCCAATTCAGAAGAAATGGAACGCCTTAGAATGTTATCATGCATGGCCTCTGAACGACTGGGGCAAATATTCACACCTAGAGATGATCTAGAAGACCTCTCTGGAGGGCCTTGTGAGTCATCCAGGAAAATAATAAGTCTGTCTGGATCAGTGTTTCACCTTTTACCCATGAAGACTGTTCAGCTGCAGTTATGTTCAGGAAAAGGCAGGGCTAGTTCAAAGTTATTGTATAAATTTAAAAATTAATAGCACTGAAATGGCTTCATGTTTATGTATATCTTTTAGGCAACCCTAAAATACAGAATTATGGAATGCGAACAGAAAAACTGGGATGATTATTGATTTTATTAAAGGATTATTCATTTTATAAAATGTTTCATCACAAAATTGCTTCTAATGGCCAGCTTCAATGAAATATTAAAAATATCACATATGACTCTTTGGAATTTATC
This sequence comes from Tapirus indicus, assembly GCA_031878705.1. NCBI lineage: Eukaryota > Metazoa > Chordata > Mammalia > Perissodactyla > Tapiridae > Tapirus > Tapirus indicus. The sequence continues at coordinate 146,701,712 of CM062919.1, read as the reverse complement.
AGTTTGAATAATCCTGTTATCATGTTCTACCATTCATATAGCCTTCAACTTAAAAATACATTGTACTACAAAAGTTCATTTGGCAAGTGAGTTAAGTCAAATTCTGAATGCTTCCTTTCTATAGAGAAAAGATGATAATTTGTGGTTACACTCCCCAAAAGCTGAAATAATAAAATCGCTCAGTTAATTGGTGGCTACTTTCTTAAAAAGGATCTCCACTACACACTTATCTGCTACTATTGAATTATTTTGATATTCTAAAGCGAATGAGAAAGGTAAGATCAGAAACACGTATCTTTCAGTGCAACTATGGTTGAACACGAGGGCAGCACGCTATGAAAGAAATGGGCAACATGGTGATCTAGAAAGAGGGTGAAGATCTGGGTTTATGTCCTGGACCTGACTGTTATTAACTATGTGGACTTGGGCAACTCAGAGACTCTTAAAGCTAAGCAATTAGTTCCTTCACCTCTCAAATGAACATTATAAGCATAAATTCTATCTCGTAATAGCATATATGGAATTATAAAATCCCACTGGATTTTATCACAGGAGCGCTGTCCTCGGAAAGGGACAATATACATATTAGTGAAGAACTATTACACTCCTGTACAGCTGGCTATTTCAATATGCAGAACATTGAATATTGGTAATGAATGGTCATAACTGAGGAATTTCGGTATTCCTAAATTAAGTGCAATTTATTATGCTAATCTTCATATACTGAGATTATCTCTAAATTCTTAGAACGCAATCACATTTTAGGTTGGTTTTTAAATAGATTCTACTGACATTCTCACACATAGGTTCCTTCCCCACCCCATAGCTTCCTAATGATGCAGGATTTTCCACGACATCTGGTCTTAGTGTCAACAACCATTTATAGCATATCAGCTGTAATGAACAGCAACTGTTTGCAAGTTTTGTCCTGTACTTCCATATGGATACAATGGCAACTTCTTTCATTGTTTGAGATTTTCTTGAACTGTTCAAATGTCTCAAAGGACCTAGGCAAGTTGCTGCAATCACTTTTGGGACTGGAAGAGACTTGGGAGATAAAATAACTCAAACCCCTCAGTTTCTAAATGACATAGGGAGGTCCAAAAAGATGAAGCAAGGGCTTGGAGCCAGATTTCCCGATTCCTTCTCTTATAGATGTGACAGAAAGGAAAGCCCTTGATGGTACAAAAATGGTTCATTTTCAAAAGGTGGTCCATTCAGTAGATATCTATAGAAGAATTTGTACTCAAAAATATTTACTACCCATTTCCAAATAAAACAAAGGGACGACTTATGAAATATAGGACATAGTTTTCATCTTGCTTCTCACAAATCTCATAAAACACATCCCGAGGATTTGTAAATTAGTGTGATCTGTATTCAGGCACTGAGCTGGCAAAGGTGATGATCATCTTCAGCGTCGGTCACACAACAGATTTATCTGTGCACATACGTGGTAACCAGCCAGTAAAACACAAACATTAGGAATAGATGTGTGTAGTAAAATCATGTGTTTTACTTTTTTATGTTTTTCTCTATGAATATTCTGAAAACAAATTACTGTTTTATTATTTTATATTATCTGATTCTTACATTCCCTTGGACATTAGCTTTTAAGAAGTGAAACTGTCTCTTGAGATTTCTTTCCGCTATTGGAGAGCCTCAACATTTCAACACGAAGTTAACCATTCTGTGCTTTGGTGTGTTTTCAGTCACTTTTTCTTTGCCAAAGAAGGTGTGAACAAAGCTCCTAGAAATAAACTAAAAGAAGTTTTGCATGAATCAAAAAGCTTGAATATCAAACTCACTCACGCACATGGTCGAGTTCTCTTGTGCACAGGGTACAAGTGACTTTTGCTTTTGTTTTTATATGGAACGGATGCCCGAATTTACACACTTAGCACAGGGAGTTTTCATCTGACGCACGTGCTGTAAATTTGTAATTAGGATGTACTGTTTCTATCACCACGTGTATATGAGCAAGTCCATCAGAATCACTCTGTATTCCATTCCTGTTTCTTGATAAGTTCTTTATCAAATGATAAAGTTCTTTAAACTTTATCACGCAAACTTTCACACAAATGGTAAGTTCTTTAAACTTTATCTAAACATGGTTCTGAGAAAAGTGGAATAATTATGATTTTATAATTACTCCAAATGAAAAATTCAGAATTTGATATATCTTGTACCCATGGTTAACAAGGATTTACTGAATGCATGCCATATTCCCCCCAGAAAACTAATTCCTTTCTTTTTCTGGTCATAAATTAATTTTATTCCTATGAAATAGACTTTAAAATCCCTCCAAATCTCCAGAATTATTATCTTCATTAAAATCTCTATCTATCTCATATCCCTCCATCCATCTATTGATTTTTCCCTGAAATAACATTGTTTTTCAGGAGGCAGGCTAATAAGAAAGGCAGCATTCTTGACTCAGGCAATTCACAGGTGCTGATCTGCTGTTACAGGATTCAATTGTATGTAAGAAGCCTCCTATCCAGATTGCTCTTCATGAAGTCGTTCAGTAACCATTTCTGGTTACTTTGAATGAAAGAAATCTTACTAATTTGTATGATATAGTTATCTGAAAATGCACAGCTATATAACTGAATCTATTGACTTCTGTCAACTGATTCATAGAAACTGTATTCTCCAGGCTCTGAAACAACAGATTTCAGATCTGATGCCTCTGATATTCCTTTACTTCTTGCGACATTTAAGAGTTGTCATTTGTTACTGCAACCTTCTTTTGACCTCAGATTTTTCTGGATGCAGTACTTGTCTGGTGTACTTTCTTCTTTCTGCAAAGAACAGCACTGACACATTTTCCACATATTTTTAAATGATCTTTAATTCAGTGGCCTGTAGGTTCTATGCACACAAGGTCTGTTCTTGTTTGCTCTGTAATATATGCCCACAACTAAGACAGTGCCTTTAGTAGGTGCTCAAGAAAGGTTTGATGAATGTTTGTTCTTCTCTTTTTACACCTAAATTTTCAATCATTAGTTCACAGATATCCCACACTGAGTTACAGTACTCCACTCTTTATAAACAATCTATTTTTAAGCACTCCAAACTGACTGTCTTGACGTGGCCTCAATTAAATGTGGCAAATGCATTTCATTCTTCTCTCTGTCTCGTTTTCCAAAGGCTGTGGCCAAAGCCACCTTACTGATTTCCTAATTCTTACTTTATACACCAGTCTAACGCCAAATTACGCTGTGCCCTACTCCTTCACATTGTATCTTAAATATACCTTATTCTTTTATTCCTAATGATACAGATTTGTATAGCTCTGAAAAATCCATAGGCAGGATTATTTTAATCTTATGATTCACTCAATTTAGGAGCACTTTCCCAAATAATTCTCAATGTTGCTGGCCAAATTATTTTCCCATCATTGTTCTGTACTGTTCTTTGGTCTCTATGAAGGTTTTCAATTTATTCAGTTAACTGAATTGAGAAGTGGTAGTGATTAAGCATGCAGACCCTGGAACCAAACTGCTTGGGCACAAATCCTATCTTACTGGCCAAGCGACCTTGAATACGTTCTTTCACTCATGGTTGCTACATCTCCCCTTATGCCACATGGGGATCTCTGAGTGCCTTCCTCAGAAAGGTGTTGTGAAGATTCACATGATAACACAGTGCAGGGTATATGTAACTGCTTGACAAATGGCAGCTATTGCCATTTTTATTATTAAGGTCCTGCACCTTAATCCAAATCCTCCCAAAGACTAGAGTCAGATTTCCACACTGCAGTACTATAATTGTGTCACCACTGCTAGATCTCCCTAATAGTCCTTGGATCTACATCAAACGGCATGACACTGGAGGCACCTTAGACAACAGGTTGCGGTCCACGGATCCACTGGATACTGCCTGGTGGTGACTGATGTGCTTTCTTGATGCTAATACCCCACCACTCTGAACCTGCTCCTATTGTTTATTTCTGGGGCATCCTCCCACTGCCTGCTGTGCCTCAGTCTTCTCTCCAGGTCCTGATAATTTTCCACTTGGTGCATTCCACTGTCTAATGAAACCCAAGGAGTGGCAGTTATTCAAATATTCAAATGGTGATCTTCATGTGGAAGATATACTTCTCTTTATTCAATATTAATTAAAATAATTTACTTTATTCAGTGTTGCCTTTTATATTACAAATGTGCTTTTGGTTGAACTTCATGTATTCCTAAATTGAAGGAATACGCTGCAAGGATTCACTAGGTACAAGGTCCTATGTTGGGTACTGTAGAGTAACACAATATGTTAAACAGCTATGGTTCTAGGAGGGGCTCACAGACATTTTACAGTCCTCATATGCTCATAGGTGCCTGTGATAAGGATGATAAACATAACACTTTCCGTGTTTTATCTCACTGGTATGGACAAATTAAACTGTGCATCAAACATCCGTATTGTACACAGATTAACATATGAATCAGGACATGGAAACAAAAATATATGGCCTGATAAAAGTAAAAGGCAACATTTTGTGTAAAGACTGATAATAAGAAATTTCAGCAATTGAACTTTTTTATTTTAATACACTAGTAAATACCTATTACAAGTAGTCTATTTATCAGATAGACTATACATGGTGAATATAAAAGACACAAAACAAAGCCAGGGATTTAACATACTCCAGGCGTGCATAAATTCCCTCCAATGTGCAAGTTTTAGACTCGCTAAGTATGTGTATGAAATGACCTACCGACACAAGCACTGAAAACCAGACTAAAGCGAAGTCTATCAGCAATTTGATGGAAACTAAGACACAATTACAGAAATTATAACCAGCTCTATTAAAAGCTCATCTCTGTCCTCTCCTAAAATCAGAACAAGAATGGAAAGCAAAAACACTTTTCCCCCTTGACAGGAATCTGATGGGTGACAGAGCAGCCTATTTCTTCGGTAGTAAGTCTCCCTAGAAGTCACCTGCCTGGTTTTTTAATTAGTGACTTTAGCTCCTATGTCAGAAAAAATATTTTTCTTCACAGCCCATATCCTAGGCCCACTGCCATCTCTGATTAAAGTTCCAGTCTTTGAAGGCTCAGCTGACTTTGGACACTTACAGAAGTCCAATATCATGACACCACGAAATATATTTTAAAAGGCATGGAAGAGAATTCACATTTTTTATCCTTGGCTTTTAGAGTATATTTTTAAGTACATAACATGGAGTAAAATGTTTCAAATGATAAATTTATTAAATAGAGCATCTGATAAAACAGCATAAATAATGTTCATGTTCCTATATGTTCACCTAAAAAGGAAAGCAGTACTGTGAGCTCTGGGAAGTAACCAAAGGGGCTCCATCTGTACACAGCTACTGAGGAATTTTGAGGTGATCACCAAAGACAGGAATTTTCAAAGGAACATATTGTTTTTCCTCTATCCTGATGGGTAAATTTTGGTAAGCGTCAGCAGATGGACACAGTCCCATCTTGGCTCCCTCAAAGAACATGCCATTAGCCACACCTTTGCTTTTGACATTTAAAGCTCTCAGACTCAAACTGAAACCAAAGGAAGATTCCAGAAAATTAAGGCAGTGTTTTGCTGACAAATCACATGATCAAGTAACTCCTTGTGGATCCTTAGAGATAGACTCTTCTAGAACATACTAAAAGGATGGAAATGATAGATTTACAATTTATTATAACCGGAGTGTCTGCAAGTGAGAAATCAGCCTAGGTTCTCCCACCAAACACATACAGTTCAGGACATTCTAACTTACCCTTTGCCACCTTTATACAGTCATGTGTCGCATAATGACGTTTTGGTCAACGACAGACCACACGGTGGTCTTATGGGACGGTGGTCCCATAAGATTAGTACCTTGTAGCCTAGGTGTGCAGTCGGCTGTCCATCTAGACTTGCGTAAGTACCCTCTATGATGTTTGCACAACGACAAAATCGCCTAATGAATGCATTTCTAGAACGTGTCCCCATCGTTAGGTGATGCGTAACTATACTAACATCTGGAAAAGACTGAGGCTTCAAAGAATCACAACTACATGGTGCTCACATTTGCTATTTTGCCCACCCACAGTTTTCTTTCATTTAAATTTCTAAGCCTTCACTATTTCTCTGAAGTTCCACAAGTAAAACTAGAATGCCAAGAGAAGCGGACAGAAAATTAATAAAAGAGTAGTCTCCTTCTGAACTATTTAATTTCTAAATGATGTAAACATTTCTCATCCTCAATGGTACCAGCAGCTGAGTGAAGCCTTACAGGCATTAGTATGTATGTATATATATATATATATATATATATATATATATATATATATTACATAAATATTATTTGATAATAAAATTTATTTTACTTTTTTCCCATCTGTTTTAAAAAGCCCTAGTATCTTGGCCCCTAGGAATATAAATAAATAAAGAACCAGGAAGCCTTAATGTCCTCAGAATTCCTGGGACTAATGTTAAGGGAAAGAGATTTCAGAGTCCAAAATGGGGTTCTTTAGCACCCAATCATTTGGGCCAAAAATCTACTTAATAACTTTATTCACTTTATAATTTTGATAACCATTTACAAAATATTAGCTATATACGGTATGACTATAAAATAATATGTTTGATCAATGTCCACAGAACAAGTTTAGATTGAAGATGAGATCATCCATCCTACTCAACGTCACATTAAATGCTATAGCCATTCTTAGGAGGAAGGAAATACAGCAGCCTATTTATTGTTCATGTTAGGAGATTATTTCTCTCTGGATGAAATGGGATTTCTATGTCTCAAGCGTGTATTAGAGAAGAGGTGAAGTAACAGAGACTGTGGTGATGGAAAGTGTTTTCGTAATGTGTTGGAATGAGTCCACACAACTGTATTGCTCATAGTTTTGCCTTTACAGGCATAATTGCAGCTGAACAGTCATTAGGAACTGTGTGGTGGTTGATCTTCTCCAACGGCATTACTCACCTTCAGGTCCCGATGGACTACGCCCATCTGATGGCAGTGTAGCACAGCCTCCAGGATCTGCTGAATGCAATGACTGCATGCAAACACCAGGGGGCGTGTGTTAGTTCCAAGCTTACACTCACTGTCTGTATACCCTCAGAGAGACTGGGTTAAAGTGCACAACCAGCAGACAACTGGGGTCGTATTTTACCATCTTCAGCAATGTAAACATATTGCTCAAGTAGAGTGACTACTACCTCAGAACAATCAGGATCTTGCCAGATGTGAGCCAAATGTGGATCTACTTGTTCTAGAAAAATCCATCTTAAAAATATTTAATTCAGGAGCTCATTTCCTGATTATAAATTCTTACAGGAAATGAACTGGAACACACATATAATCTCTAGAGTTGTGCTCCACCTCCACCCCACACAAAAACGCTGTTTCTCTCTCCTCTCCCACTTTTCTCGTATCATTCCAAAGCTGTCACATTAGTAGTCAAGGCACCATTAAGGTTAAATTAGGATATGTAATGAACTTTTGATAAATCATTAACTTCTTGTGCTTTAATTTATCTGGCAATTATTATCTCTTGCCTGAGGGTTCATCAGACTCAAATGGAGCAATGCGTAGCCAGTTGTTCTGCCGCAGCAACCCGTGGTCTCAGAACAGAAGTGGTGTTTAGATCTACAGGCGGACATACATCACAGGCCGACTTCATCTCCAGGCAAATGCTGGACGTTTCAGGAAAGCCTGCCCCCAAACTGCCGCTGGTGGGTTCCTGCTTGGAAATCTAACAGGTTGTGTTCTTAATACCGTCCTTCTCTTTTTGCTATGATGTATATTTAGCCTGTAGATGAGCAAACTGAAAGAGGCATCATGCATTATCATTTCATCATTTAGTCATTTTAGGGAAAAATCGGGAAAGGCAAGGGAACCATTTTAAATACCCACCCTCTGCCCTTTCCCCAGAAAAAAACAAAAAAAACTCCTTTGATTCAGATTTATGGACTCCATATACTGACCTTCAGGTCCCTGTGAACTATGCCATTTAGGTGACAATGATTTACACTTTCTAGAATCTGCTGTATACAATGACTGTAAAGATACAAGGGCAGAATGGAAGGGAGAACATTTTAAAGGCACATAGTCACATTGAATACAAAATAAAATGAAAGTTCAAACGAAACAAACACACAAAAATCATATTTTTTCACAATATTATTTTAGCTTTACACTGAAATTAAATAATGCTGAATAAAGCTAATTCTGGTTCTAACAAAAAATGACATCCAACATAGAATTTGTGACATGTTCAGACAAAACAATTTGAGTTGTGCTTTTTTTCACTGCAAGTGTACAAATTAAATCACTTTTATACAGAAGTCAAAATTTCCATATTCAGGGAGAAAAATTTATAAATAATTCCCATAATGTTCTGGGAAAATTCTTCAAGGATATAAAATTTATGGGTATTTCTCATACACATCTAAACTGTTTAAAATCTGAGGTCACAATTAAACATAGGTATTGAAACAAGAGGGTAAACACAGATGAAGTGGCAGGTGAAACAGGGGTTAAAAAAAAACGGAGGGACACATTTACCATTTTGACTTAGCAATAGTGCTTCTTGTATAATATATTAAGAGGAAAACTAATGCAAGTCTTCAACAACAGAGGGAGAATTTAAAGTAAACCCATAACATGAAATAAACCCCTCTTCAGTACAGTATACACTCTGGGGCAGGCCTAGGAACTTACAAAAAAATAAATAAATAAAATTTTAAGATCCCCTGGAGCACTGGCAATTGTTAAACACATTTCCACACACCTCAGTAAAGGAAAACTTTTGCTAATTACTATGTCAAAATGCACAATTTATACTACTCTTAGTAAAGGCTTACTGAAGTCACATAGACTGCTAATTAGATTAGAGGGGAGAAATCATTGTTGGCACCTATGGGTCCTGCGAGCTGTCACCTGACATACGGTAACGTAGAACACATCACACGGATGAATTCTGCACAAGTTCACTTTGTGGTTTGAATGCAGGTACGTACAGAACTACATTCATCCATTTCAGGATTAAGTAAACATTTTTATGAGCATATTTTCAACCATTTAATGTACAAAATAATGTTACTCCCAGGTAAATTCTTGAATTAAAAAAGTAATCACCATCTGATTTATCACCATGTAAATGTCAAAAAACTGATCATGATTATGATTTTCTAGCTCTAACTCTATTAAGAGTGCCACTAAAAGCCTCACGTGGTTGTTTTTGACTATATAGTCTGAGTGTTGGTAATTATTTTTTAAAGTGAGTGACTTTTTTTCCTTCTACAATAATGTTCACTTTGTACTACTTTTTAGGAATATTTCACTTTCTCTTCTCAAACCACAGGTATAAGTTATTGGGCCTAGAAAATAAAGAAGTAAATGATAATTCACGTTAAATGAACTTTATCATTTTTTTTTCTAGTGAGAATGGATTCAATTCTTAACATTTCGAGGACTAGTAAGAAAACAGCCTTCTACAAATTATTTGCAGAATATGCTCTTTATTATTGTAGTTGGGAAGAGAATGTTTCTTTCTCTCTGATTTTGTGTGGGACCTATCCTTAAAAATAACCTATAGGGAATTCTCAAACTTAATATGAGCATGCACATGAATGACCCAACCCATAGGGTCTACTCTGTTATCTGTAGGGCTCTCAATAGTGAAAATGGTCTCTATTTTAATTTCATCCAATATTTTTCAAACATAATAACAACCTGTTTACTTAACTGTAAAAAGCAAAATAAAAGAAATTCCTTAATGTGTTTACTACCTTGATGAAAATTATTACTCTCTCTTGGCAAGTGGACAAATAGCTAATTCCAAGAAGACTGTGCTGAAGTCCCTGTCAGGGGCCTAATGTGAGGATTTGGGGTAAACTGAGCAAAGGGCGATTTACTAATAGTGTAAATGATACACAACATTCTATTTGACTTTGGCAATAAAAATTCCATTAAAAAATTAGAGTGCAGTCATGTACAGATAAGATTCACAGCATGTCATAAGCAATGGCATTAACCCAAGAAGATTAATTAGAAATTTGGAAGTGAGCCTGTGTATGCATGTGCTACTCTGGAGGGAGGGGGAACCTACGATCAGCTGACTCTCCCGAGGGCCAGGCTACAGCGGGATTAGCAAGCCTTAGGAAGCTCCGAAAGCGTCAGAGGGGGAGCAGACGATCCGTAACTGAATTTTCATAATATCTCATTTTCATGGCTAATAATGAGCTAATTGTTCATGGCCAGATTTTTCAAAATAAGTGGCAACTACAGAATATATATATGGAATGCTGAGGAGAGTTAACACCATACAGTCTAAGTCATATCTTAGTAAATAGATTACTGTTGCTTCACTCCAAAAACATTGCCTTTGCATAGCCTAGGATGTTTCAAACTAGACAAAATGTCAGCCATTTTTAACTTCCATAAAGATTTTGCCAGTTAACAAGATTGGGAAATCCTTTTGAACCCTCTGAAATACCTAAACAAATATTTTTCAAGCGAGAGTTCCAAGGGCTTTAACGAAATTTCCAGAGTTAAACAGCTAATAATGCTTTACAGAGACCACTGGAGATTTTGTAGTCTGTTTCTTTTTATGGTCTCTGATTTGACAGACGTGGGCCGTTCAGTGGAGCTTCTCTGCAGATGGAGATGCTCTATATCTGCTATGTCCAGTCAGTAGCCACAGCCCACTTGTGGCTATTAAGCACTTGAAATTGGCTAGTTCAACTGAGGAACTAAACTTTTTATTTTATTTAATTTTAATCAATTGGCACTTAAATTAAAATAGCCATCTGTGACTAGTGGCTACCACACTGGGCAGCCCAAGATCCAGACCTAGAGGTCTCAATCCTTGATCTCTTAACTTGGCTAAAAAACATATTTCTTTAGTAGAACTCATTCCAATTAGGCTTTTCAAAAAAAAATAATAAATAAATAAAATATGAACTCTAACTATAGATGCTAGATAAAAATAAAGTTTAGCCCAGACTGGTGGATTTTTTTTTTCAAAGATATCAGATTCACAGGTTTTTGTTTTTTTTCCCCAAAGATGCATCTTGGAAATCCTCAAGAGAGAGGAACATTAATTAAGAGGAACCCATCATGAAAAGAGGTCCAAGATGGTATTTTGAGATTCTCATAAATACTAAGCATCATGATTCATCTGTAAAGAGATATACTGAACAAGTGTCATTCGAATGCTGAGTCTTGTATCTTGCCCAGGGCAAGTCACTTACCTGGCATCGGCTTCACTGTAATATTCTCTCGCCACTATGTCTTCAAACAGCTCACCTCCAGTAACTCTGTGAAGACAAACAAGGCATTCACATTAAGAAAGAAGAAAAAAATAGGCATCAAAAGATTTGTACCAGTGTTCACATAGAATTTTTGTTTCCAGATTATTTTTAAAATTATTATCACAGCAAAGTATTTTAAAACATTATGAGACTTACAGTTTTCATAATGGTCAATCTATATCAATCTAAATATTTCCTTTTTTTCTATATGTGTTTGTATCACTAGATCCTGAGGACATAATTTTCTGTATATTCAGTGATATCTCTTACAGAAAATGGTTTCTACAAAACTCATTTCAATTCTACAAATATTAACTGAGGTCTGACGAAGTGCGTGAAACAGTTTAGGAACATTTTCTGAACAAAAAGAGAAGACGATGGGCCAGCCCCAGTGGCCTAGTGGTTAAGTTCAGTGCACTCTGCTTTGGTGGCCCGGGTTCAATTCCTGGGTGCGGACTTACACTACTTGTCAGTAGCCATGCTGTGGTGGTGGCTCACATACAAAATAGAGGAAGACTGGCAACAGATGTTAGCTCAGAGTGAATTTTCCTCAGCAAAAAAAAAAAAAAAAGAGAAGATGCATATTATGGCTGTAGGGTATGATTTGCAGGCTACATCTCTCTGGAGGGGCTCATTTTTTAAACTGCAATGAACATGCCTTTATGGGCTAGAGGTGGCCTTCCAAAAAATATAATGCTTCTGGGCTGAGTGCTCGATTTTCTTTGTAAGGCTCCCCAATTTCTTTTATGCTACATGTATTTGCCAGTGAACAAAGACTTAGGGCTTTTGGCAACATTTTGGGAAGCAGCAGTGATCTTTGCTGATAGGAAGGAGCCAAATCTGTCTGCCCTCTGTAAGTGAAGACCTTCCTACAACTCAACAATTGAATTTCGTCACTCCAGGAAGTTCATTCAAACCACAGTTTTGAGGTTCTCAAAATATGGAGATGTCAATATATTTGGGATTCACTTTTTTCTTCAGGTCCAAAAGACTCCTGTCTTGGGGCTAGAATTCTCTGATCAGTGATTCTCTGGTGTAGGCTTCTGCCCTACCCCCAAAAATATGTTTTTAAATTTCAAAGTGATAAGAGTTGAGAGGTAAAATTAAAAAAATACGGAAGTGTACCAAGTACTCCCCTATCTCTCAACCCCAATTCCACTCTCTGAAATAAACTAATTTTAACTTTATGCACATCCTTTCAACTTTTTGTGTGTCTTTAAACATTTATACTTTTCCTGTTGCAAACACACATGAAGAAATACAAACTTTTCTCACAAAAGTGAGACTGTGCAACATATATAAATTATTAGGCTGTGTTTTTCATTTCACATTAAATCACGGCCACCGTTTCCTGTCAGAAGCATTTTTCCCTATTTAAAATAAGTAATAAGTAGAGATATACATGTGTGTTTGTGAATACACATACCCACACATATTTTTGCATATTTGAGAGTACTTATAGAAGATAAATCCTTAGAAGTAAAGCTGCTGGGTCAAAAAGTATCCATAATTAAAATTTTGTTGGGAAGACAAAGCAAATTGCCTTCCAAAATGGTTTGTACTCCTACATTGTGAAGGTGCCCACAACCCACATCATTACTAGTAACGGTTGTTATCAATAAACAAAAACACCTATCTAACTGGATAAAAGTTATCTCATATTAATATGAATTTCTGGATTGTTAGTGAAGTGAACCATTTTCTCCTGTATTTATCAGTCATTTCTTCTTCTATTGTGATCTGGCCTGATTTTAAAAGGGAATTTCGGCTTTGGAGTTTAACCCTGTAATAGAGAATATTTGCTGAGTGCTTCCTACGCGTCACATGGTGAACTGAGCATGATATTAACTCTGAAATCCTCACAATTACTCTCTAGATGAGTTTTACCATTAGCCTGATTTATTGACAGGAAAATGGAGGTACAGAGAAGTTAAGTAACTTGCCCAAGATTACACAGCCTTCCGTGGCACAAGAGGGCCATCCACTCTACAGGCCATGCTCTCATTCACTACATAGTGCAGCCGTTCCACCAGTTACACTGTCAGTCTTTCCAGAAGTTTAGAAGGCAGGAGTCATTTGGAAAAGCATTGGGTGAAGAAGGTACAAAGCCTGGTGTATGTACATTATAGAGTGAGATAAAATTACTAAGAAAGCTTTTTTTTTTTTTTGGTTCTCGTTTGTCTTTTTGTTTTAATAAGTTCTGAAATACCATCAAATGAGAACATGTTCCAGAGATCAACAGTTATTATTCTCCTTTTCTACAGGAAAAGATGTGATACTAAAAACTATAAATTTATCTGAAAGTGTAACTTTTCCGCCTCTCCATTGCATTCCAGATATTTACAAGTCCTTTAATGTTGACATCATTATTTTGACCCCTATTATTTTTACATATAAAATGTGCATCTAAAATTATCATTTAAAGCTTCATGTGGGCTTGTTCTGAAAACCATAGGTACATGTCATTTCATTTAATAGCACAGCTAGGTTTTTTCCCCAATTAGCGTCTATAATAATAATGCAATCACACAATGTGCCCTAAGTTATAATAAAAAATAATTAAATATTAGACAGAAAGTAGTTCCAACAAATCCATTAATTATCTCTATAATGATAATAAGTCGTGGGATTTCTTCCTTTGAATGTGACTGATGTAGATATGATATATATTCACATTTATTTTTGTTTTTTGACCACAGGTACCTAGAAAATCTGTATTGTAAACAATTGTGGATTACAAAATTGTTTAATAAATATTGATTAGAAAGTCTATTGTCATTAATGAAGTTGCTGCTGCTTACAGTAGCTCCTTAAGTATACTGAATACCTTGTGAGAACTGTCAGATCCTAACCCACTGGGATCTTTGTTACCTTGGCGCCTAACCTAGTGTCTGACACATAGTATTTGCTCAATTAATGAGTGCTGAAGTAATGATTAAATGAATTATCAAAGTTAGAAAATCATGCTATCCATTAACTATAAGTCTGGACCTTACATGCACTTGAAAAAAGAAACACTAAAATTTAGCTGTACGTGGCAATAGGTTTTATTTCTTAAGGGGTTTGTATTTGAAGAAGAATATTAAAAAGTCAGAAGGCCTAGATACTGGTAATTTTCAATGAACTACAATAGCTATGAAACAAAGTGAAGGAGTGCGGAGTTTTATGTTGAGTTTTGGATAATGTAGTTAACTGTCTCTGACAACAGTCTTTCTCATTTTCTAGCATTCATTCTTCCCATTAGTTAAAAATATCCTTGTGTAAATGAAACCACTTTATCATTTCTGCTATGTGTATAATAAATGTCTGGGAAGGAAAAAATGGAGTTCTAATAGGACACACTGCCTTACAGAGAAACACTGAATTTTCTAACTTTAGACATTTCTATACTCACATTATTGTTTAATGGAGCACAAAATTACAGTAGTTATTACAGATTTTTGAAAATTTTTAGTGTGTTATGTGAAATTTCATACAAAGCCACAAATTAAATCAGTCTCATGAAAAAACTGTTAGATTAACTAATTAGAGATTTTGTGGATAAATTGATATTAGAGTTCTGCTATGGTATGAGGCCTCTCAATTATATATTTGAAGCATTAATTACCACTTATGAATCTCTAGAACATTAGGGCTTACAGGAAAAAAAAAAGATAATTCTAGGACCATGAGAAGATGTTACTCCACTGTTTTTGCTGTTGTTATTGTTATTTATAGGGATGATGATTCATCCTGTGCTATCTAGCTGAATGAATTGTTCTTCATTTCCAGTGTATATACCTGTTACTGAGAGATGGTTGAAAGGAGTTTCATCTCGAATAAAACATTTATAAAGTTTCGAGAGGAATACAGCCTTGACCATGAGGCTAAGCAGCTGGGAGAGTCCGAGACTGGGCTCTGGAAGATAAACCGGTGCCACATTAACCCAAGACTAGCTCTGACTTAGAGATCAGAAGGAGCACCAAGGGGGTGCTGGGGAAACCAGGAACCTCAGGCTGGAAAACAGGAACCAACAGAGGGTCCGGGTAACTCACAGTGAGGAGACAATCTCGCCACGGCAGGGCCAGGAATGTCCCCTGGAAAAAGGAGTAATCCTCCTGGCTCTAAGTGTAAAGCTGAAGAACAAACCTGATGAGCAGAGGCCACCAGACCTGAAACCCAAGGCTTGGAGCAGAGGCAGCAGGAGTCATGTGAGCAAAGAATCCCCACAGTTGGATTTTTGTTTGTTTGTCAAAGACCATATCATACCCTGCCTTGCACTGGGGTGACTGGTATGTCCTCTTCTAGTAATCTTCAGGGCAGAAGCTGTGATGGCGATGCATTTGTCTATGTCAGCTGCATGGTGCTCAGCATACTGCCTTCTATATTGTTGCACAATAAAATCAACAGAAAATATCCATTGAGTGCTTGTCACATGCCAAACCCAAGCACTGTTCTGAGTTTCCACAGGTTTTAACACAACAACCTCATGAGGTAAATACTAGTGCTATTTCCATTTTACACATGAGGAAGTTGAAATAACAGACATTAAGGACTTTTCTCAAGAACATACAGCACAAGAAAGAGAAAGTTTGTTTATTCTCATCTGTGCTGGCCTAATAGCTGCCCCTTGGACACAACCTAGAGAGCAGGAGAAGGGCAAGTCAAAGGTCTCTGGAGATCCCAAAAGGTCACACGGAAAGACTGGGAAGAATACTGACATAAATCATTCCCACTTTTAGCCCCTATAATCCTCTGACTAAAGTCAGAAAGTCAGACTGCTGGCAAGCACTGGAGAGTAGTCCCTGGTCAGAGTGAAGCTCATCAGGGTCCACTGACAGGAGTGTTACAGTCCCTTGCATGGCAAGACTGTCAGCACCAGGCCCCATACCAGGTGCCAGAAGCATTACCTTGTCAGTGTGGCAACCAGAGTGTCAATCCCACTCCCCCCAAGGGACCCCTAGGCACCCCTGATGAGAACCACTGAACTAAGGGAACAAAGTCTATGGAGACTGAAATCTTAGGTCTTAGCACCATGTTCTAATATAGTCATTCAAGCCAACCACTGGTGCAAGGCTCCTTCAGGCAGACATTTATGATGGAACATTGTATCTTCAATACCTTACAGAGTGCTTGGCATACAGAAGGAGCTTAATAAGTCTCTGCTGGATGAATAAATGATTAAATAATTAAATGAGTGAATTAAGCCATAAGCATCAGTCCACAATTTTATGGTTTAACCTGTATTTAAGCTAGAATCTGAGGGTGAAGACGCCTAACTACCTTTTCATATTATTTATGTATCAATCTCTAACCAAATCCTGACAACTTTATCTCCAAAATGGATCTTGAACCAAGACTTCTTTCCATTTCCACTACAATGTCACCAGCCCAAGTCATCACTCTGTCACTGGCACTACTGCAGTAGCTTCCTAATTGGCCCCGCTTCCTCTCTTGCCCCTCTGCCACCAATTCTCCAAATAGCTGCTTTAAATGTACTTCAAATTTTGTCTCAGGCCTACACGAAGCCCTTAAGTAGCTGCCCACTGCTTTTGTAGGTAGAACCCTTACATGACCTTCAAGTCTCGGCCTGATTTGTACTCCGCCCGTCTCTGACCCTCCTGGTACCCCTTCTCCATCCTGCTCCAATCACAGTGGCCCTCCTCCAGTCCCTCAATGCACCAAGATCCCTCCCACCCCTGGCCTTTTCACATGTTTCTCTTTCTTCCAGGACATAACCAACCTGTCTATCTCCACTATTTGGTGAGTAAATCCCTCTTATCCTTTAAGATTTGGCTTAAATTTTATATCCTCCCACTCATCTAAGATTCCCACTCATCTAATTTATCTTACCATCTAGAATCCTGTGTTATTCACAACAGTTATCACCATTATAACTATGTTTGTTTGTGTACTCATTTGTTTATTGTTTGTCTCTCTCCTAGTACAGTAGCTCTGGGAGGATAGAACCTGTTCTTTCTTTTTCACTATAAAATAACCAGTGCTGAGTCATAGTGCCCGTGACAAGCTCATTAAATGCTTAAGTGAAGATCCCAGAGTTTTATATTTCACTTCACAGAGCCAGATGTGTGGGATGATCACATGTCAATGCCATAATGTTGATATTCCTGACATCACATCACTTACCACTACATTTTGATATGAAGGTAAGGATCTCTCCAGCAGTTTTTCCCTAGAAATCATATATTTCAGTTTTGGATCTTGTCGTATCTTTCCCATAAGACAGAGTTTGTCAATGAACTAATCATGTCTGATAAATGCAGGAAGTATTTGTTGAGTCCATTATAACAACATATTTGGATTAGAGATCAAGAAGGGAATAAAAGCATGGTGTTTTACAATTCTGGGATGATAACTAGCTATGTTTATATTTCTTTTTTTCAAGAAGTGAATCCATGCCTCTTTTTACTATTATTGAATAAAGAGACCAAGAATAATCTACACGTCCAACTTCTATTTGACACTATGCCTCTCTTATATGTTTGGAAACTTTCAAAGCTCTCTGTGAATGATCAGTCTTAAGATGAGTCAAGTGGTGTAACCATGATATGAGCAGAATCAGATGTGTCAGCCAAGCCTGTCAGGGCTGCAATGGCAGGCATGGGAGCGGCTGATGCAAACTGGGGATGGAGGGATGTGAAACAGAACTCTGGCTTCACTGTTAAACTATTGTTACTATCTGATTTAGATAAGATCTATTTCTTATGTAAGTTATTTTCTAACTGAATACATAGTATTTGATGATATCTCTGAAGTAGTGGATTATCTGAGGGTGTCCAGAAATGATTTTCTGAATGGATTCCAAATTGGATGATGGAAAACAAAAAAGGTTTAGAGTTGCTTCAGTAGAAGTCCCAAAGACTTTCTTATTGATCCTGATATAGATAGATCTGCTGAGTCATCTTAAGAATTACAATCAAGATGATAAAACTGAGTCAGGCCATTGGAATTGTTCCATTCAAAACCTGATTCAAGCCGGGAGGAGAGAGGTAGCTGCTGGGGAGGCACAGTGTGGGCTATTAGAAGCAGAATGGTGTATGCACGGGAACTGTCCAACCTGAGGTCTTATTAAGCAGGGTGGAGAAGTGGAGTGGGACGGCAGGTCCTAAACCCTTCAAAGGAGTGCTTACTTGACTCCTGTTTTTCTGCCTAATCTCTGATTGCTGAATCTATCTTTTTAATATCATTCTAGATTTCACCTTCTTTCATCTTACTCTAGTTTATTCATGATCCCTTCTGTATGCTCCCTCAATTTTAAGACTCATGCCAACTCTACATTACAATTCCCTTCTCGTTCCATCCACACAAACACACGCAAAAAATATGAACCACTTTCAGAAGTTCATATTCTTAAAATTGTTTTTCCTATTCTATGACCAAGAAAAAGCATGAATGAAAACAGCACTGCTGACCACAAAGAAGAGTACATGGAATAAAGCAAAAGCAGAAATGGGCTATTTTTGTTCTGTTAACATTGCAGCCCTCCTTAAGTGAGCAAATCAGCCATTATGCTTATTATATAATTTTTGTGTGTGAGGTTTAACAAGATGCAGTAATCTAAGATTGCCTGATTAAATGAGCAGGAAATGTTTTGCAAAGGTGTGCATATCAAAATGAGTGCTACCTGAAGGCAAGGAATAGACGGCAATGCTATGCATTAAAAAAAGTTTGAATCAAATTGAAACCACAACGAGATACCAATTCACCCCCATTAAGATGGCTACTGTTAAAAAGACAAACAACAACAACAACTAGAAAATAACAAGTGTTGGCAAGGATGGAGAGAAACTGTAGAAAACAGTATGACAGTTCTTCAAAAAATTAAAAACAGAATTACCATATGATCCAGCTTTTCTATTTCTGGGTATAGAGCCAAAAGAATTGAAAGCAGGGTCTTGAAGAGATATTTGTACATCTATGTTCATAGCAGCATTATTCACAATAGGTAAAACATGGAAGCAGCCCGAGTGTTCATTGGCAGATGAAGGGATGAACAAAATGTGGTATATCCATACAATGAAATATTGTTCAGCCTTAAAAAGGAGGAAATTCTGACATATGCTACAACATGGAAGAAGCTTGAACACATAATGCTAAGTGAAATAAGCCAGGCACAAAAAGATACATACTGTATGATTTCACTTATATCAAGTACCTAGAATAGTCAAAATCATAGAGACAGAAAGGAGACTGGTGGTTGCCAGGGGCTGTGGGAAGGAAGGAATGGGGAGTTAAGTGTTTAATGGGTGCAGAGTTTCAGTTTTACAAGATGAAAAGAGTTCTGGAGATGGATGGTGATGATGGTTGCACAACAATGTGAATGTACTTAATGCTACTGAACTGTACACTTAAAAGTGGTTAAGATAGTAAATTCTATGTTATGCATATTTTACCACATTAAGAACATTAAAAATAAAAAACATTTGATGATGATAATGATGATGACAATGACAATGAAGAAACAGAGTATAATCTAATGAAGACTAAATAAATATTGCTATTTCCCATTTGTCTTTGTGGGTTCCAGAGGGCTTAGAAAATTATCCACACCATAATCTCAAATGCTAATAAACAATTCTACATCAGCCACTTCTTAAAACTGATCATTTGCTTCACTTTTGTTTTTCACATTTAACCAGCACAGTCAAATAGAAAATGAAGTGGATTCAACATTCTAGTTTGATATTAGCCAACTGTGTGAGGTCAGGTCAGGTCAGGTCAAAATTTTTCTGTGCTGAATTTTGCCTATTCATAAAATGCAAAGAGAAAAGACAGCATTTCTCCCTATTGAAAGTCACCAGATAAGGGTTGCGCAATTTGTGTTCTACACAAAGGCACCAGCCGGACTCTACGCTAAGCAAAGTGCCCACACCAGGAGCTTTTTCTAATGGCCTAGAAACACCAAACAGGCTAACAGTGGCTCTATCCATATCTGACAAAGTTCCATGAGTAATTCTGTTCACATTATCCCCTACTTACCAAGATAGGACTTGATAAGAACCCCTTTGGGATTCCCAAGGACACTCACTGAGGCAAGTGAAGTGTTCTCACCCTGAGAATATAAATTTTGAATGTAAACGGTTTTACTGTAGTGTCTGTGAGGTGTGAGCTATTTATAGGACCTTTATAAATCCTTATGGAAATCTTAAAATTGAATTTAGGGCTTTGCAAGCTGTGTTTTGGAAACCAGGAGAATCGTTTGCCTCTCTTGTGTCTTACCATAGTACTTATCTTTTATGACTTGGGGCTGGTCTACTAAGGGGCAGATTACCTCTTTGGCAACTCATGACTTGCAATTACATAGCTTTGTACCAGTCCTACTCTTAGCTCACCAAAATCCTGCTTGGCACAAACACATATAATGTGACAACAGATGAACAGATATAATAATGCACTCAATTCTTCAGAAGAAGACAAAACAATTGACATCAGAGTGCCTGTGTATATATAAAATGGAAAAAAAATTGAAAAAATTGGTAATCCATCCAGGTAAACCATGGTGAGTGCCCTGTGGAGACATTAGGCTCCCCTGGCAAGCGTGGGCTCTGGTCCTGTATAGTTCCAGCCCCTGGAGTTGAAGCTGAACCCAGACCCAAATGTGCAAGACATTCTTGGAGGTGAGGGAGCTAGCTAAAGAGAGTTGGTTTCAGGGGCCGCCCGGTGGCGCAGCGGTTAAGTTCACGCTTGGCAGCCCGGGGTTCGCGGGTTCGGATCCCGGGTGTGGACCTACCCACCACTTATCAAGCCATGCTGAGGCAAGCGTCCCATATAAAGTAGAGGAAGATGGGCACGGATGTTAGCCCAGGGCCAGTCTTCCTCAGCAAAAAGAGGAGGATCGGCAGTGGATGTTAGCTCAGGGCTGGTCTTCCTCCCCCCCAAAAAATAAATAAATAAATAAATAAATAAATAAAAGAGAGTTGGCTTCAGCCTAGACCTGGAGTTGGGGAACAATAACCTTCAGTTAAAGATGAGAGACCAAAGGAGACACACCCTTAGACACACTCAAGCACTATGTACCATGGATAACCCATACACAGAACAGCTCCATTCTTACAATTACTAGTTACTTTTCTGCTTCATCTACCCGACAACTGCATATCCTAGTCACATTTGAAAAAGAAGTTAATATTTATCTATTTATAGCAAGTTTTTAAAAAATATTGACGTCACTGATCTTTATTTGATGGCCTCAACATTTTAAAGTAATTTGCGATTGAGTTATATATATTTATTATACATGTTGTATATAGAATGTCATATGTATAAAATCTAACTTACAAAAAATAGAGATACTAATCTTAAAAAGTGAGAAAAAAATTTCTAACATTTATCAAACATCTCAAAAAGATATCTGATACTCTATATTCTAATGTGCATAAAAACATAAAAACCAAAAACAAGAGGAAAGCAATCACCATTTACAGATTTACATATACTATAGATGTTCTAAAGAATCACAAGAGAATATTTACAAAATGAATTTTAAATCGAGTTTAAAAGTATACCTAATTAGAAACAATTTGAGTACTATGGAGACATTATCTGTTAAGTGGACAACTGGAATTCAGTAAACCTATTAGAAGTACTGCTACATAAAAGACAAACTAAAATCTTGATACCTATGCTATCTCTTGTCATTCACTAGACTAAGTTCCAAGCAATACAATATGGACATGATTATTTTCAATTTATCTGCATATCAAAATCATTGCCATTTAAAAAAATCTCTTGTATTACCAAAATTTTTGCTCATATTTTATTATTTATTATGCCTGGGTAATCCTTAGAGAAAAATTATAATCACTTTTTAAAAACTATCTGCCATTAGTCCTCTGATGAATGTTACTAACTGATCATCATCACCTTCTAATCACACACCATTCATCTTTTACTTACACTGGAACAGCCTAGGAGTCCTGCTGTGGTTATGCTGAATCTCCCTGTGACTGTAAGTTTTCACTGTTAATGTCAAGGCAACCGCCTTTGACTGAAATATCATTGCAGCTAAATTTTGTTTCACAAGTTAATTGGGCTACAAGCGTTTCTGTACCTCAGTAATTCATCTGAAAGTTGGCTTTAGCCACTAGAGGAATGTGCCTATATTTAGCCACAAAATGTTTAGATCATGTTATGAAAGCAGCAAAGCCACTCTAAATGGTGGGTGAATTTATACCCCAAACTGAGACTCTGACCAACAATATTCCAGAAGGAATCCTGGAATAGAGGTGACAAATGAGTGAAGCTAGTGATTAGATGACCCATCCCTATAATACATCAGGTTTTCCAGGTTCTGGAACCCTGGGGTTTTCCAAGATGACAGACAGGAGGAGATCCTACCATTTATCAGTCTTGAATACTGAGAGACCAGCAGACCTCTGCTGGAGAGGACATACTGTTATTGTTGACCCCTGTGGGTGTGTAGATGTTTACAGAGGAAGGGCCCACGCTCTCTGCGGCTGCAAACTATCAAACGGTGCTGGTTGTTCTGAGAATTGGGGGATACCAGGAAGTCCCCCACTAAGTTCTCCAGTTGGAGACTCATTTGTTCTCACAGTTTTCTTTCTGATAATACAAATAACTTCATGGAGAATTAAGCCTGCCATCTATACATCAGTGTCATTTATAGACCAAGTCCACAAGTATTACTGAACTGCATCCCTAGTATGTATGAGGCTTGCCCACACTAACAGATAGGAATATAATGAATGGAGTTGTAAGTTCTATCATCAAGCACCTGGTCTTGTGGAAAAAGCAGATACATAAATCAAGAATATGTTTCTGTGGAACATGCTTTAACTAAAGCACAGGTCTATTTGTAAAGCCAGCCTTGTTAGGACTCTGGCAAATCCTAGTAACTAGGGAACCTTCTCATTACAGAGGAAGCATGTGCACGTGTAAGTAAAAAAGTTTCACCCAACACACATCTTTTTGGCATGATAAAAGGAAGAAAAGTGAGCTCAAGTGCACCATATGAGGACTCTACAGGAGCTCCTCGATGACTAAGTAGCAGGTGACACCCTCACGGGAGCATTACACCAATTGACGCCCAGGGCCAGTAAGGCTGGGAGTCCTTTCACATCTTGCCACTTATTGCAGTTTATGAAGAATTCCTGCTACTTTCTCCATTTTCTATGCTTCACAGAGGGCTCCAGACCACTGCTATACAGA
Source organism: Tapirus indicus (assembly GCA_031878705.1). Taxonomy (NCBI): domain Eukaryota; kingdom Metazoa; phylum Chordata; class Mammalia; order Perissodactyla; family Tapiridae; genus Tapirus; species Tapirus indicus. The sequence goes on along the minus strand of CM062919.1, from coordinate 146,678,270 downwards.
TTCAGAAAGTTACGCTGTTTGTACAAAGGATAAGCAACAAGAGAGGGGGGAAGAATAAATTAACGAAGGATAAGAGAAAAGAGAGGAGAGAATTACAAATTCTTTTTGGGGGTCAGAGAAACCTTCACAGAAGAGGTGCTGCTTGAGAAGGAACTGACATAAACGAGGAAGAGTCGGCCAGGAAGAAACGTGTGATAAGAACGCCAGGCAGAAATGGGAGTTTAACTGGAGAAAGAAGGAGACAGAAAGGGAATAAAACGATTGGAAGGAGGAATCTCAATCTCTTCTTATTTGGTCCCATATTGTTTCCTTCCATTGTACACAATAAATACTCAGGATGTACTTTACCACTAAAGAGACTTCCAGAAGCTACATTATCCCAAATGCTATCAACTTCCTACTTCCTGCCAACATTCTTTTTGGTAGGCTCTATGATTATGCTTTCACACTGGAAACTAGTAGTAAGTTAATTTCTAGTATCACAACATTTCCCCAGATATCTGAATAAAGAATCATCCAACGAGAATCAATCTAGTGGCTTTTTTAAAAAGATAATGCTGGATTAATTTTCACAAAGAAACAATGCTTCTTGAAGGGATGCCTAAGGTAGTAATCTCATTTTTTTTTAATACCAAGAATTAGTCCTGGTTTTATTCCCAAACTTTTGATTTAGTCAATAGCAAATAAGTAATTTAGTAGTTATTTCTAAGTTTAGCATTCATCCTCACAAGTTCTGCTTCATGCTTCAACTGGAGTATTCTTTTGCCAATGTACTACACTCACTACAGATTTCTTATTTTTCACTTGCATTTTTAGTTGGCTCTCTGGAATATTACTGAATAGTTTATTGCACATGTGCATGCATACACTTGCACACACACCCACTTAGAAGTGTGAAAAAGCAGCCCCATTTTCTTGGGTAATTTTATCTAACTTTTTATTGGCTATAAAATGTTTGATGAATTTCAAAATAAAAAATAAGCATCACAGTAAAGCTGTAGTAATTCAAATTAATTGGCTGGTCTGAATAGCCATATTTGTGAATTATGGCATATTTTTCTAAGGAAGTGAAGCTATATTTCTTTTAAATAAAAGGTAATAAAGACTTCTTTGCCTCCTTTGCAAATTAGCAGTTCTGCCAGAGCTCCACTGAGAAATAGCTAAGAATCTTACATCAGCGCACTGCATGCACATTACTGTAGGTACTTATTTGAAATCTCATTTATACTCACTTTCTTAGCATATTGCCTGTCTAGAATAGCAAGTAAGACCTAGGCCGAGATCATTCAAATGACTGTCAATTTAAAAAATTATTCATTTATTTACGTATTTGTATGTTAGTTACACTGCCTTCCAAAAGGGATGTGAGACAACTTATCATCTGTCAAATTATCTAAATTATCAAATTTCCTCACCTGAATTCTGTGTGCCTGTACCTATGTTTCTTATTCAAGCTAATATACAAAAGAAGGAGTAACAAATTTATACTTAATTGCTACCTACAAAAATCTATACGTTCTTAGATTGCCTCCATATTTTATCCTAGAAGCTTAGTAAGTCTGCTTGAATTTAATAATTAATTGTTCCTTGAATCAAAAATATTTGCCACTTATTATGTACAAGCCATTGTGTTAAGTGCTTAATTTCTGAACCTTGGTTTAGTCATTTGGTTCAATGGAATTTAAAAAAAATAAGACAATTAGGTTCTCAGGAATGTAAGGCTTTAATTTAATTCGTTACTGCAGAACTACAAACTCCTAATTCACAGTTAGCAGTAGTTTTATCACTATTCAACGATAAGATAATATGATCTTTAGAGAGGGATTTAAAAATAAAACATATTCTTACGTACACATTACACACAGTACTTGTAGGAATCATTATGGATAGCAGTTCATCCCCAGAACACAAATGTTAAATTAGTATAATGCAAATCAGACGGAGCAAGAAGCAGGCTCAGATACTCCGGATCTGGGTGTTTGAAGTCTAATGTGTGGGCTTTTTCTCACTGAGAGCGTCCTCTCACTTGGTCTCTCACTGAAGCCTCTCTTCTGGTTTCTCCTGGATTTTGTTCCCCTCTCCCTGCCTCCAGCCCCACAGGGAAGGGGGTGTTGCAGACATACTGAATCACTTTGTGGGACCCTAAAAAGGAAACCCTAGGACGTTTCAGTGACTTGTTGCATTTCCACCTAAAATGGCAGGTTGCTAGATGGATAGGTTGATGGATGGTGCTACTGTGCAGATCTCTAATGCTGGAGACAGACAGGTGATTCTCTAGAATGCACTTCTTGGGATGAAAGGGAGAAGAGGCGGTGGCAAAATTCTATTTTAGTTGATCACCTGAACGCTGTCTATTTAACTACATTACTCAAGTCTGGAGTATACCTGTGCTCAACTCTTTACCATTACAGAGAACAGTAAGAATAGGCAAATTCACCCTAAATATATTCAATATCAAGATTGATATTTTGCTTAAGCAAATTTTAACATTAGCAGTCCTTGGGAAAAAGAGGAGGGGAGAATTTAGTGAAAAATATTACAGATTGTGATAGTGTAAAAGAAAGCCAGCCAAGAGTAGGTTAATAATTACAATGCAACAACATAATGAGATATTACACTCAAACTAAAATTGTAATAATGGGGATGCTGTATGAACATAAAAAAATGTGTTTATAGTATAAGTGAAAGTATCAGAATACAAAGTAATTCAGTACATGCATATCATTGCAAAAATGTAAATGCACATGAATTTTCCTTTATTTAACTGTAAAAAAACTCTTCTCCTTTGAGGTTTATGCCATCTGCCATACTACCATCTATCACCCCAATGTCTGTTACCCTTACTACTTGCAGACAGTCACCTCCAGCCTCCTCCCCCAACACGTCTCAGCATCTATTATTCTCATTGACTTCCTTGTCCTTTTGGCCAGCTCTTCCCACACTTCACCCTTTTAGTTCCTTGAAGTGGTTCTGGGTGATGATAAGGTCGAGGGTGTGGCCAAGGGTAGGAGCGGCTGACATGAATTTAAAGTATAAGTAACTAAATACAGACATCAGAATTTGTGACCACAGCATGCAATTCTTCCTTAATAAGAATCCCAGCCCCTTGACTCCTCCATTTTCTCCTTATCTCTAAGCCTCTTCCTGATCTCATTGATCTCCGTATCCAGCCTACACAGGGGGATGGATCACCAGAACACTCAAGGACATTCTCAAATCTTCTTTATCTCACTTAATCTCAAATCTCATTTATGAACAGTGACTCAGGGTATACTGGGCCTCTCCACTACTTTTGAGGTTGCCGATTGTTAGTTCCACATTCCCTTGTTTCCACAATGCTCTGTTTCAGGAATTTCTTCCTTGCTGTCTCATTCGTAGACACTCTTTGTTCTCAGTCACCTCCGTAAGCTTTGATATGGAACAAGGTAACTCCCTTGTGAACATGATACTTATGATTTAAACTGACCCAGACATGCCAATGAATATGTAACTTGGATGTGCCACAAGCACTTTAAATTCAATTAACTTTATTGTCCTTATCCCAAGACCTGCTTCTCTCATATCCCAAATCTCATTTAATAGTACAATAGTCTACAAGGTCAACCAAGCCAAATACCTGGCTAATCATCCTTGACTAATTTTGCCCACCTTTCTCCATCTATTAATAAGCTCTGTTAATTTTACCTTCTAAATATTTCTTGATTCACTATACGTGTTTTCATCCCTCTTACTGTTGCATGGCCATATAATCTCTCAAGTGGAGAAAAACATTGGTTTCATGACTGATCACCTTCCTTGCAAGTTTATCTTCCTCCACATTGCAACCAGAATGATCTGTCTAAAAAGCAAATCTGACCATGTGACTTCCCTGCTGAAACTCTACCATGGCTGCCATTCCTTATGTCAGGGCTTCTTACCAGAGGCATTTTGTACATATGTGGTTAAAGTGCAAAATCAAGGTGTCAGTGACCTTCTCCCAAAAAGCGAAGACTCAATGGCCTGGAGCACACAGTTTCAAGTCCTCTCCATGACATACACATACCTCCACGACCCCGGCTCTTATGTGTCAAGCTCTTGCTTTTTATTCCACGCAAATAGCCTTGGACTTTGGCTACTTGCATTATGTCTTCGTGCATTTTTAATACAATTCCCTGCTGATAATGCCTAGACAGCCTTGATTTTGTTTTCCATGAGCTTCCACTTTCTTCAAGAAAGAAGCCCGAGGCCTCACCGGGAATACTTCTCTAAAACCCACTCACTGTGCTTGTTTGATTTAAATTTCACATGACACTGAGACGACCTGTTATACATCTAAATCCCCAACTCCATCTCAAGATCAGGACTGGCAAAGACGATGTCTTATTTATTGTTTTTGTATCCCCTATGCCTAACACCTGAGCCTAATACACTGACAGAGACGTATTAGTAGCTCAATGAACATTACCGTGAAAGAGAAGATGCAGATAGGAAATCAGTTAAAACAGAGAAGTGGAGTTATGGATAATTTTTATTATTAAAATTTTCCTCTAAAGGGGAGATTTAAAACTCCTGTTCTTCCAGTCATTTGCACATTTCTTCTTTTGACAAGTATTTACTAAGTGTCTCTGTACTAGAGCCTATGTTAGGTGAGGGATGTGATGGTCCCTAACCTTAAAAAAACTAGAAAATACACAATGTAGCAGGACACCATCAAGGTATAAGCAAATATCCACATGATACATAAAAGGATATCAATCAAAATTTTGAAACATAGATGCTTAGATATTAGTACAAATAAGTCAATTGAAACATCAAATGAAAGCAGTTAAGACAATTAAAGAGTCTTCAAAAAAATAACATGTAACCACAGGATGTGGTCAATACTCAATCAGACCACAAAGATCTTGCCACTAGGTCATAGATGCAGATAAGCCTAAATGTTCATAGCCCGTGCCACAGTGTACTGGTTTGTGAAAGAGAGCCAACAGGGTATGAAGTTGATTAGATAGAGCCATGGTCTAACATTTATCTAACATAGAAAATTTAAAAGGGTTCATACAATATTTTTCTTTCTTTTTTTCTTTTTGTGGCCAATTGCCTGGAAGAAAGCCTTTCACACAGAAGTTATACAATAAATGAATAAATGAATGTATGCATGCAAGACACAATGCCATTGATCCTGATCTTTGCCACCCCAAGGACACAGTCACCTTAATTTGAGAACTAAATCACTTCTGGAAATTTTGAAACATGTTGAGGGAAGACAGAGAAGTAGAGAAAGGAGCTTTTCTGAACTCAAGAGTTTGGATTCCTGCAGAATAGAAAAAATTTAGCAGAGAGTAATAATGATCCCAGTTGCACCTCTGGGAGATTTTGTTGTTATTTGATATTCTGAAATGCCAAACAGAATTTCTATATATCCTCTTCATTGTAAAATATGTTTTAATCTCTATCAGTTATTCTGAGAAGTTGTCACTTTTTCCTTTCAGTAGGAAAAGTAACTAACGATGTCATCTTATCAGCTCTGTAATTCTGACCCAGTACAGGAGCAGGAATCCCTTTCTTTTGAATCCATATCTCCTCCTAAAGCTCTGAATGTCCAACATTCTTTATACATTTGCAATACACATGTATAGTTCATTTTTAAAAGCCCAATGTCCCTTCTTAAGATGACAATTAAGTTTCTCTCCCTCCCACCTGCCCTAACCCTTGCCCAAATCACTATCATTTTTTTTCTTGAACTCCTGCAATATCCATTTTCCCTCCTTCCATTCTGGCCTCCTATAATCCCTTTGCCACACCACAGCAAGAGAGAGCACTGTAAAATGAAATCAGATCATTTAATTTCCGGCTTTAACTCTCCAATGGTTTCCCACAGCACACAATATAGCATCCAAATTCCTTTTCTTGGCCTACAAGGCCTTTTGAGCTCTGACCCAGATTTATCTTGTGTGTCACTTTACACCCCTGCTCCCCAGTCCTTGTGAAGTTTTAAGCCTCACTGGCCTCCCTTCTGCTCCTCATTGAGGTCACTCTCTCTTAGGGCTGTCCCTGTCGTTCACTGCAGCTGGAATCTCTATGTCCAGATTTTTTCAATATTTAGGTTTCTGCTCCTGACACCTCATAGAGGCCCTTCCCTGATCATCCCCTTTAAATCAGCCATCGTCTCCTAGTCACTCACCATGTTATCACTGTTTTCTTCACAGCACTAAAAATGATCTAAAATTATCTTGCTGGGTTTACTTGTTTATTTACTTATTGTTTATCTCCTCCTCCCCTGACCAGTACAATGTAAGTTCTGTCTCATCCATCACTGCATTTCCAAGGCTTGGAAGAGTACATGCATTAGCAAACATGAAATAAATGTATGTTGACTGAATTAAGTAACGAGTAATCAAATCCACTGCCATTAAGATCAACCAACTAGAAAAAGCAGATCAGAGCCAAGGAATAAACATTATAGCAAATACTGGATGGAATCTGCAATTGGTTAAAATGACAAGCTCAGAAGCTAGCCACCTTGTGCTGAAATTGTGGGTCTGCTACTTAGCTATTAGCTGTGTGACTCAGGAGAGTCACAACCTCTGCGAGCTTCAGTGTCCTCATCTATAAAATGCAAATAGTACCTGACAGTACCGATGTAAGCATTAAAGAAGTTAAAATAGTTGAAGAACATGAGCAGCGTCAGGTACACAGTAGGTCCCTAGTGAACATTAACTATAATTATCATTACGTCAACGCAGCGGGTCCACGTCAGTTAATATACAACAATCAACTAGGCATCATTGTACTGGGTGTCAGGTTTATAAAGTTAGACGTATAGGTGATTAACAATAACGATACTTAAACCATAAGATTTATAAATAGAATATATCCATATAGTGTATTTAAATGCCTCTAATGATATTTTTTATGATAAAGAGATTTTTTTTATTGTGGTAAAATATACATAACAAAATTTATCCTTTTTACCATTTTCAAGCTTACACAATCCAGTGGCATGAAGCACATTCACAATGTGCAACCATCACCACTATCATTTCCAAAACATTTTTATCATCCCAAACAGAACACTGTACTCATTAAACAAAAACTCCCCACTCCCTCCCCACCCTCAGACTCTGGGAGTCTCTACTCTACTTTATGTCTCTATGGATTTGCCTATTTTAGGTACTTCATGTAAGTGCATCTATACAATATTTGCCCTTTTGTGTCTGGTTTATTGCACTTAGCATAATGTTTTCAAGGTTCACCCATGTTGTGGCATGTATCAAAACTTCACTCATTTTTAAGGCTGAATAATATTCCATTGTACTTATGTAACACATTTTATTCCTCCATTCATCTGTTGATAGACATCTGGGTTATTTCCACTTTTTGGCTATTGTGAATCCTGCTGCTGTGAACCTTGGTATATAAGTATCTGAGTCCCTGTTTTTACTTTTTTGGGTACATACTGAAAAGTTAAATTGCAGGATCATATGGCAATTCAATGTTTAACTTTTTGAGGAACTGCTGAATTATTTTCCACAGTGGCTGCACCACTTTACATTCCACCAGCAATGCACAACGGTTCCAAGCTCTCCACATCCTTGACAATATTTGTTATTTTCTGGGTTTTTTCTGTTTTCTTTATATAATAGCCATTCCAATGGGTATAAAGTGGTATCTCACAGTGATTTTAATTTATATGTTCCCTAATGATCAGTAATGCTGAGTGTCTTTTCATGTGCTTATTAGCCATTTGTATGTCTTCTCAGAAGAAATGTCTATTTAAGTGCTTTGCTCATTTTTAAATTGGATTGTTTTTTGTTGTTGAATTGTAGGAGTTCTCTATATATTCTGGATGTTAATCCCTTATCAGATATAGGATTTGCAAATATTTTCCCCCATTCTGTGGGTCATTTTTTTTAAAACTCTCTTAATAGTGTCCTTTGATGCACAAAAGTTTTTAATTTTGATAAAGTCCAACTTATCTGTTTTTTCTTTTGTTGCCTGTCCTTTTGATGTCATATCCAGGAAATCATTACCAAAGGCAATGTCATGAAGATTTTATCCTATGTTTTCTTCTAAGAGCTTTCAAGTTTTAGCTCTTATAGTTAGGTCTTTGATCCATTGTGAGTTAATTTTGTATATAGTGCAAGGTAAGGGTCCGACCTCATTATTTTGCATGTGAATACCCAGTTATTCGCTAATGATTTTGGTATGACATAGGAAAATGGCCGAAAGGGCCATTAAGTTGTATATGTCTATAGAGATTAATTAAAAATGCATTCAAAGTTTCCTTTAGACATAGACTATAAAGCAATACAATACACGTGTTATCAGAATTTTAACCAATTCACTTCTAAATATCTCACACAATAATTTGAGAATTGGCTAATTTCCAAATCACAAGACCCTTTACAAAGGGCAGAATTCATGCATTGTTTTTTCTTTATAGTGAATACAATCTAGATAATTAGTTAAGAATGCAGTTCTAAATAGATCAGAAAATTCACTACTTGTGTGTATACATCTCTGTTTCTTTTCTATAACTTTACTATTTGAAGCCTAGCTCACAATTCTCTGCAATTTCGAAAGAGCTGAAATAACTTGCTGACATAACAAGGTGGCCATCACACCTCGTCACAGGATGAATCACCTCTATTGCAAACTTAAAGGTACACTACTAAGATATCCATAAGTTCCCATCCATCTATCTTTCTTTGGGACACTAAAATGTTATAAAAAATAAAGCTATGATGTTTCATTCTCTGTCATCAAATTAAGTTTAGGATGTTATTGCTTTTTTTATGAAAAGATTTTAAGTAATTATTCCAGTATGAAAAACAAAAGAATCAAAAGCTATTTTGAGATGTTTTATGAGAAGCAATCCTTTCTATCAACAAGGAGAAGGGCAGTCATGTTTAGAGCACCACAAATAAGTATAAGGAAGAAACAAACAGAAAATATGAAGATGAAGACAATATAGAAATAATGCAATAATAAGACTTAGACACCCTCAGTAGCATTTAGAAAAATGTCATCCACAGGATCCTGGTCAGACTTTGGTTGAAGTTTTGCTCTACCATTTACTGTTCTTGGGGAAGTTTATCTGACCTCTTTATCCGTCATTTATACAGTGACAAGACCAATAGTTATTTTGAGTTTACATATAATAAAGCTTATAATATACTTAGCAAAATACTTAGCATATATTAAGAACTCAACAGTGTTATCTATTTTTATTATTATTATAATGATAGAAAAGCATGGACTTTTGCTGTGTCAACCATTATTGTGTCTTGCTTCTATTCTTGAAGCCAACACAGCATGAATAGAGATTTGCAATAAAAAGTCTATGTATAAACCGAAGAAAATACATTTGAGTGAAGGAAAGGTTTCAAAAGAAGAATGCTTTGTTCTAAATAAAAATACAGAGAACCATACGGTTTTAGAGCTTTTACCTGAGATATAATTTATTCCAACTACCTAATTTAGCCAGAGACACTATGGCACAGAGAAGAAGGTACATCCAAGGTCATACAAATAGGCTAGACATTCATAATAAGCAAACTTATTAAAACCTCAAGGTTCCAAACTTTCACAATCTTTTTTTTTGTTGTTTTTTGGTCAGATTACTGCAATAAAAGAAGTATAAAATGCAAATGCTTGTACCTCCTGAGATCCATCAACACGGAAAATCATGAACGAATATCCAAGCATGGTAACTACAAGCACATACTTCAGAGCATAAGGATTCACCTTTCCCAGGTCCTACCATCACTACTTTTTTGTATCCAGTACCAGTTTGTGTCCAGACACCTCTTTCTCATTATGTTTTGTTTTTTTCTTTGTAAGTCTGATCAGCTGCTGAGAGACAAGATGTCTTGAATGGTTCAAAAGAGCCACTGTAGCTGAGACTTGGTCTTTGAAAGATTAGCCTAGCCCCCTTCCTCTGTCTTTGGCCTGTCCTCTGTGTCCACTCCCATAGCTGAAAAACTGAGCTGGAAACATCAAGGTGGCCAACTATCAACTGTGACTTTATACCTTGAGGGTACCTGCCATAATAGCTGACATTTAGAGAACAGGTAAGATTTATTAAGCACTTGCTTTGCTGGGCACTTTGTGAACACTGTCTTATTTAATCCTTTCAAACACTTTATGAAGAAAACAGTATTATGTCCATTGTAGAGATGAAAAACATGAGGCTTGGCACAGGGAGGTTCCGGAAAATCACATAGCTAGAAAGTGGCTGATCTGGGACATGTATACGGATCTGAATTTATATACCATTCTCTTAACCACAGAGCTTACTGCATCCTACAATGGAACGTACCAAATAGAGCATATTTAGTTTTCATCATATTTCCAGACATGGATTTTTATCATAGGCTATATCTAATATTTATTTTACATCAACTGCATGGAATTGTATGTGATACTAGAAAAATATAAAAAAACACACCAAAAATGAAACAACTGTGAGCTCTAAAGTGGACACATAGACAGAGACATTATAGGACAATCATGGATATTTATCTCGAAAGCTTGAGCCAGTGCCAAAAATAACATTTCGATGTCAGAAAAAGAGGAATCAAAAAGTAATTATCAATCAAAGTTCCACTATAAACAAGATTCCTAAACAGTTTTGCTCATGTCTGGGGTGGGAATTTGGCTTTGGAAAAGAGGATGTGTAAAGAAGGCTCCTCAGATTCAGCCATGGGAGGTCTGCCTTCAAGGGTTAGGTTGACTTTGACAACGATCTGTTCTGTACCTGTCCCTCTCACTGGGAAAGCACATGCCCAGTGACACCATACAGACATCAGGTCTTTCTTCCCTGCAACTTGTCTTGTTCCCCTCATATTTTCAAAGGGTATATTTATAGAAACTTCTAGATCAGGTTGCTTCAAAGTTGCCTTGGCGAAAATGCCAGTCAGACAACTGAAAAGATTTCAGATTAAAATCCTTATAGAAATAAAAAAGAAAAACATCCACTTGCATTTTAGTATAAATGAACAAAGATAACATTGTTCTGAGATCTAGCCTCTGAACATCAACATAAAGAGTGCCAGCTTTAAAAAGGCTTATAATAATAGGAAAAGTAAGTCAATTAGAAGTCTGATTTGCATTAAAATACATTCTTTTGTTAAATTTATTCTTTTAAGTAGAGAGTTCAAAATTGCTAATACTTCACTAAGTTGACAGAGAATTAGAAAACTTGATCTGCAAAATAATACATATAGTTTAAAAAAAATCCTGGAAACTATATGAAGCTAGACCAAATTAAATATTATTTTTCTCAATAATATTCACAAAAGCAGAAATGAAAAGTGAAGAAAACAAGTTATAGGATTTTGATATTTTAATTATTTATGGATAGGGTTCTGATTCCTTTTGGTAAAATTTATCTATAGCTGTCTACCTGTCTGTTGCTCTAGCTATCCATCTATATTACACTTTTTCCATGTGAGATGCTAGTTTCATAAATATTATTAACAGAACACAGACTGTACTAGAGAAGTGTGAAAACTAATTTGGACACAATAAATTCAACTAGCTCAAAAAACTTCAAGAGACCACGTCAACTTGTTTATGTGGAGGGACATGTCGACCCTGATGCCTGCAAGATTATTTTACTTCAAGACAAGCATAAACCAAGACTTCGACAAATTAAAAAAAAAAAGCAATAGTTTCAATATCTCTTATTATTATTTTTTTTAATCTATGGCTACAGTACCCTTCAAGAAATGGTGCCTTCTTCCTCTCCACAGTATGGCTTACAAAACCAGAGATGGAACTGTTTAAATATAGCACATTTACATAACAACTGTTTTACTATAAATGTTGGCAGGTAAAGGGAAAAGCGTCTGGAAATACATCATTAGCTGACAAGGGCTGACTGACCTTCAACTCTTATTTTTACTTTGAAAGCCCTCTGAGACGATTTAGAAGATTCAAAAGACATGGTAAAGGTGGCCTGATCTCATATAAAGAAAAGGATGGTTAAAATATTTATTGGTAGCAATTTCAATCTGGTAGACTAGGATGAAATTCTCATTAAAACATACGCACGCACAAGATCTTTAAGGAAACTGATTTTATTACACGGAACCGGATTGTTTGAGGTGTGATCTTTTCAATGCTGACTAATTTATTCAGAAACTACAATTATGTTTCTGATTTGCCCAAACATTTTGGTACTGACTTCATTTCTCTCCTTTCAGGAAAAACATGTATACGAGAGTTTGAATGAATCAGCAACCATTTCCTCAACTGAACTCAGCCCCACTTGGCCTACCTCGCAGACTCCAATAAAACACACCTGGCCTGTGGGGAATCTGCAGGTGAAGAGGCAGGAGAATAGTGAAGACGTTGGCTCAGCAGTGTAATGAACAGCAATTCCAAGTATAACCTTTAGACACTGTACAATTAACCAACCAGAGCTTCCAGATAACAAATAGAGAGGCTTTGTAGAACTATCTCCATAAGTTTTCTAACTCCCACCTTTGATGTAAATCCAGACTTCCTCCTCCCTCCTCCCTCAGAGAAAGAAGTCTCCCTCCTTTGAAGATCAAAGGCTTCAGATATGATCTCAGTTCGTTTGCGCTCTTTCCTTCTGAACCTTACTCTTCAGTTCCCTGTGACTCTCACCTCTTTTTCCTGGATCTTCAATAATCTCTTCTTCACTGGCTCCTTCTAATCAGCCTATAAATGAGTTTCCCATCAAAATCTCTGTCTACCCTCATTCTCTCTCCAGCTATTAATCTCTCATCTTTTAACTAGCTCCAGCCAATGTCTCACAGACATCTCAAGGGAATTTCAAATTGTGCAAAAATACATCCATTTTAATCTACATTGTCATATTATAATGGAATTACTATTTACATAGCCCCCATCCCAATCAAGCTAAATTCTTGACTCCACTCTCTTCCTCACCATAGCATTCAGCAGTTCACCACACTCTGCCAAATCCTAGCTTCAAAATACCTCTGGATTTGATCCCCTCCTCTCCATCACCTATTCCACCGTTAGTGCTTCATCACGTCTCACATAAACTAGTAGACAGTGTCTTATCTACAAATTCACCTCTCCCTTCTACAAATACATACTCCACATTGTTGCTACAGTTATGGTCCTAAAATGCAGTATGACCCCATTAGATTTCATGAATAGCACCTGAATAAATTATAAGGTTTTAAAGCCCAGAAAGGACCACTGAGATAATCTATTCCAGCACAGAAGAGAGGAATACTATATCCAAGGGCATCAATCACTGAGTAACACATTAGGTGTTAGAACCCAAAGGTCCTGATTCCTCACCACATACACGTCAAAGCTCATTTCTGAGTCATCTTGGTTTATAAATTGAGACACTTCTTTTTCACTTTCAATACCATGCAATCATTAAGCGCTCTTTTCAACCATGTGTCTACATTGTAAGGAATTTGTGAAGCAAAATATGCTCCAGATTCTAGAGAGGTTTTGACAAGAGTGCTTCACTGGACAAATCTCATTGAGAACAATATTTCTCTCCGTTGATGTCAATGGAAAAACACTAGGACTATTTGCCAACTCTCAAACTCTGTTAAATGTTAAATAAGCATGCAAAAATGGCTACAGAACATTGTAATGAAAGCAATAATCCAGTAGGTAGCAGAAGGATGCTGTCATTCACCACCACTGGATTTGAGAACTCTAGAAAAGTTCTCAGAAACCCAGTTCTACCAGGATATGTCTTCCTTTCTCAACAGCATATGGTGTGATACATAGGTGGAAGAAGTTGAAGAAAAAATAAACGGAGCATCTGTGCACTCACTTCTTCAAGTTTTAACAGCCAATTAGGCTTTTTACTGTAATATTTATAGCTCTACAAAACTCAGGTAATAAAAGTAATCATTTTTCCCCTCTAGAGAATGTAGGCTATTAAACTACAGAAGTAAGGGGGCATATTCTATGTATTTGCTGTCTTAAGGAACTTAAAAAGAAGAGTAATTGTTTATTTGAAGATTACCATCCACTCCGTGGACAGAAAGAAAATAGACACTAATGCTATGTGCCTGTATGCTAATTGCAGTGTTTTCATGCAACAAAATGTAAAACAACAATTAGAGAAATGCCTCATTTGCCTGGCATCATTAGGAATGGGAATATTTTCTTAAGTTATTTTCCAAATAACAAAAAATTACTCCATTAAGTTCCCAAACTCTATTTAACTTTTTTGATGGCTATATAAAAATGTACTTTAAATAACTCTGAATTCTTAATTTAAATATAAAAAATATAATTTTTTTTTCTTGGTGAAGAAAATTAGCCCTGAGCTAACATCTTTTGCCAATCTTCCTCTTTTTGCTTGAAGAAGATTGGCTCTGAGCTAATATCTGTGCCAGCCTTCCTCTATTTTGTATGTGGGATGCTGCCTCAGCATGGCTTGATGAGTGGTGTGTAGGTCTGCACCTGGGATCTGAACCTGCAAACCCAGGCTGCCGAAGTGGAGCACGTGAACTTAACCACCATGTCACAAGGCCAGCCCCCAAAATATAATTTTTAAATGACTCAGGATCATAGTTATGATTAAAGAATTCAGTGTTCTGTATAGTTTTTGGTACCTAAGAACTATAGAGGTGAGCAGAAAAATTTGCCCTCTACCTAAGTCCTCTCAAACCATGATGTTTTCCTGGCTCTGGTTTCTTTGTTTTTCCCATCATTTAAAATTTGCTTATTTACTCCATCAGTCAGGCAGTCAACTCTTTCCTCCTCTTGTTACTGCAATCATTGTACCACCTTTCTAGTACTCTTTGGTCTCCTTGCAAATTTCTAGCTTTTAATTGACAGAGGATTTGGATATTAGATCATAAAACCTGTTAAAATACATGAAAGTCAATATGTTCTGATGGAGGGTCTGAGATTCTTTATGGAATAAAGTGCATGAGCTTTAGTGATATGTTTTCTGAAAAAAATCTTAGGTACATAAAGACCTTTCTTGCTTTCTGACTTCCTAATAAGTGGGGATTTAAAGCATAAAATGCTCTGCTTTTTTTTTAAAGAGAAGCCTTGTGGGTCTTCAATAAGTATCTTCTCACTAAAGTAAGACGATACCTAGACATCACATTTTAAGCTCTTTTAATATTTTAGTTTTTGACATTTCAAGAAAGTACAGAGAAGAATAAAAATCTATATTCACAGCTTCTCAAAGTTTAATCCTGTTAACATACTGGCACATTTGCTTCCAATCTCCCTTCACCCTACCTTTTTGTAAAAAGGAAAAAAAAAAATCACTCAATTATTTTTATAAAAGTTAGATATGCTCAGTATAGAGAATTAAAACAATGCAGAAAAGTACAAAATATAAGCAAAAAGAAGAAAAAAATTGAGACTAGAATAATTTTTAACTGCACGCTTTAATTTAGATGGTGTCAACCAACCCTCTGCTTTCAATGAAAGATGAAGGTGTTAGTAGTCTCATGCTCCCTTTTCATTCCCTCTCTCACCTCTCTATTTTCTTAATTATATTATAATTTTTAAATTGTCTAGACTTATATGTTCACATTCTTTTGGTTGTCAATAATTCCCAGAATTGTTTAGTATTCATGTCATCTCAGAGAGGATTAAATGCTCTTAGCCAGACCTTTACCACAGCTTTTTCATTCATGAATTCTTCATTTTGATTGATCTGCTGGATTTTAATTTTTGAATTAGTTCCTCCAGCCCCTACTCCTTCCCCATAAATGCACAGTGAATTTTGTACTTTGGGAGTTTTTTTCACGTTTGAGAATTTTTACCACTGCCTTTTTCCTTAGATGGCATCTTGCTGCCTGGATGCCTAGAAAATTCTTTCTTCGTCTTACAAGTGTATTAGCTTAACTAGGATGCATCTCAGATTCATGTTCTGATTCAAAATTTCCTGGAACATATTGTACTCTTTTAATATACAAGTTCAATTCTTTCTTCATTTTATAGATGTTCTCTTGAGTTATATATTCTGTTCCATATTTGGGGTTTTCTATGCAGGGACACCAATTACTCTTAGGTTGAATTAGCTTTAGCTCTAAATCGATTAGATTCTCTAAAACTACTTTATTCTCATCTCTTTCATCAACATACATTACAATTATCACATCTTTTTACTGTGTCACTAATTAAATGATCAGTGGTGTTTATATTCTGTTAGTCCCTTAAATTTGATAATGATGTCCATGTGGTCCTCAACTGTTTCCTCAGGTATGTGACATCCCTTTTATCTTCTAGGCTTTGGGCTCTTACTTTATTGTATAATTGTTTGCATAAGTGCTGTGCCATAGCATTTTTTTTTCATTCTCCACATGTCTGAGCATCTTAGTCAAGACTTTGTATGTGCTCAGGAAGAGTGTGCCTGATCTGAGTCTTTCCCCACCATAAATGAGACTCCACATAAGACCACATTCTTTTTCACCCACTCTGAGCTACTGATTGAAGTCTGACAGTGGTGTTTTACAATCCTACCATCTTTCTGTAGCTTGAGAGACTGATAGGGTGGAAAGAGTTGCAGAGTTTGGCTGTATGGTATGTATTCTTTTTTGAAATACCTGGGGGCCCACCTCAATGGGGAAAGATAGTCTGTTCCCTTGGAAAGATATCCTCATACTTCAGATAATTTTCCTAACAATGAAATGTCCATTCAGTTCTGTCATAGTCAGCCCCCTTGTCCATATTTCCCCTTTCATTTATTTCTCCTAGGCCACTGCTTCTAATACATCTCGGTCAGAGGATCAAAAACATAACCCATTAAGATTGCTTCTCTACAGATTTGGGTATTTGTGAAAATTGTCAGGATTGAGTCAACTTACATGGTTCAACTCTAGAGTATGGAGGTGGTTTAAGAACCAAGCCACACTATGCCTCTCTGTTCCAATTCAGAATTTTTGTTTTTCATACTGTTTTTTAGACAAGGTTTTCAAACGTATTGTTTTAAGTTATGCCCTATTCCTTATTTGGTTCATATTAGTTAAAAAAAAAAGTCTTGGCTACTTTTGCTTATTTGGTAGGTACTGGAGGGGAAGGGGCAGTTAGATTTTACGATGCAGTTTCAACACGATACCTTAAGCCAGAAATTTTATTCAAGTTTTGCTACCATTGTTAAATGATAATTTAATTAACATTACAATCAAATTCTTCAGTAAAACTGAGCTCATCCGAAAAAATGAAAAATAGTTTCAAAAAGAATATCTTAGAAAATAAAAACTCCCCTTTTCCAATAAGCAGGGAATGCCTCTTAATTTTAACTATGGAAGAAATGAAAAAAAAGCAAACTGTACAAATTGGGACACAGGTCTGTGTTATGTGTACCCATCACTCACATCCTCTTCCCTCCTAAATCTGATGTCAGAAAAGGCCAGTTTAAATATATATATATATTCTATTGAATGCTATATTCTACTGAACATATATATATGTTCTATTGAATGTTTCTGGAGATAAGAGCTCTGAAGAGAAATTTCTCTGAGGTGAGGATGGTTACACAAGTGGTAGAGGAGGTTCTGAGTCTTTCCTGGAATTGCTGCTTCTTTCCCGGGCGTGGCTGCTCCTTTTCTCTGGAATCACCATACCCATTCTCAAAGCAACATCATGCTCTCCCTTTTACTTCCCCTTACGCAAGTTCTCCCTTAGCATGTTGGAAATAGCCTGACATTTTCAAACGGAACTTCATTAAAATCCAGAAAAAAACTTCACAAAATATTTACTGAAAATACAGTCACTGTTCTAAAAAGTCAACTTCACAAACCACAGATTTTCCGTTGACAGCACAGAAGAGCTTTTCTTCATCCAACAGGTTCTTATCCTACACACATTTAAGGCCACTTTTGACCAGCATGGCTGCTTAAATACCTATTTGGTTTCCTTCTCTCCTAGGTCCCAGGATCCACAATAGAAGATACTATCTTATTTTCCAAAACAAGGGAGTAATCTCCTATTCATTTTGTTCTCTTTTAAGGCCAAATACCATGACCTTAGTAATTAATCTTTTTTCATTCAAATTTCTTTGACATAGCCAGTTCAAAAAGCAGCAGAGAATGACATCTTTGAGGCTCAATGAATAATCTAATGCCCCTGGCTTTGGTTCTTTTAACTTTTGGGATATTCTATAATGGCAAAGTTGACAAGTGCTCTCTAAGGACATAGTTTATACACACAATTAAACACAAATAGAAATGGTTTTACATAACACGTTCATTAAATTGCTATAATATATCAACATTTTAACCATACCATGAAGATAAAATGATAATTTAGTACTGGTTCTGTAAGACTTACCACATTGTCTTAAACCTGGATATAACTATCTTTGTAGTTAGACAAGAGATTCAGAAAAAGAATTAAAATCCAAAAATGATTGATGATTCCTTCCTTAGCTTTAACACATTGATATACTCTTTGTTGTGGTTAAGAGATGGGACTCAGAAGTAGGTCTGTTTGGACTCAAATTCAATTGTTAAAACTTACTACTGTGGAGCTGTAAGTAGCTTACTTAACTAAGGCTTATTATCTATCAAATGACAATAACAGATTGTTATGAGGATTCAATGAAATAATGTATTCAAGGCACTGAGTGTGGTGGCTAGCACATATTAGGCACTTAATTCAAGTTGGCTGTAATTAATTTTTAAAGCTATACTCCAATCTCTAGAAGGAAGGTTTTTCTTTAAATCTTGTTTTTTTAACAATATATCAGTCATCAAAAACTCACTGTGAAAGTAGAGGTAAAATGGTTTCCACACAAAAAGGATAATTTTACTAATAAAAGGAGCTAGAATCACTCACTGTGACTCTGTTTTACCTTTCTGTCTCTAAATAACTTTCTAGAAAGGAAGAAAAAAAAGCCAAGTAAAGTGTCACATTCTTACTTAGAAGGTATATGGTTTAAAAAAAAAAAGAAGTCTGAAGGTTCCAGATGAAAACGGAGCTGACAGAAGTAGCTCAGACTTCTGTAAGATTCCATTCCTCTTTCCCACTACTAAAGCCATGTATTTTAGGAATAAAAGAGGTGGTGCTATCAAAAATTTGGTATTTGCCTATAATTTTGGATGAAGAACATCAAATGTCATTGGTTAATTTTCCTGTTCTTTTTATGAAAACTGAACTCACACTGGCTATAAGTAAAAGTAGATTTATCAGGGAAGAAAGTCGGAGAAACCAATGACAACCTCAGCCCAGCCTCTGAGAAACTGGGAAGTCATCGGGGTACAACGTCCATCTCTTTCCATGAAGACACAAGGGCTCTTGCTCAGCGCTTCTCCACATACCTCTCAGTCCTCCTTCCTCAACCCTGGCTGCCTTTGCATAACTCTTCGTATTTGCAGCTCCCCATAACTCTCACTTGCCCATGGCTTTCAGATAGCATATGTTGACTCTGGCCCCAAAACTACAAGAACTTACAGCATCAATCTCTGTCTTGGTTCCAAATCCAGGTTGACCTAGCTCCAGTTAGGTGTCCACACCTAATCCAATAAATTGTGTCCAGAAGGACAGAATCATGTGACAGGCAGGGTGGCTCATTCTGGGGTGTGAGTGGGATCTGTTCTCCAACAATAGGATGAGGGTAGGAAGGAAATTTGTGAACGAACCATAAAAGAAATAAAACATTTAAATCTAGGACACACGCTTCCATTTAGTATAGCTCTCTATTTGACCTGCATTTATCAAGGTATAATTTATATACAGCAAATACACCCTAAATTCACACTAAAAAGTGTACAATTCTATGAGTTTGACAAACACACAAAGTCATGCTACCATCACATGTGACAAGACAGAGAACATTTCTATATTAACTTATAGTTAAAAATTCTCAAAATTACATATTTTAAGTATCCCTCCTTTCACTTTAAAGAAGCAAGCTGATAAGCTACTATTACTTAGCAGCTTTCATTAAACAAACCTGCCTTTAAGGAATAACATAAAAATTGTATATATTGATATGGACACTTGAATGATTGAATTATATGAAAAACAGAAAATAGAGGCTCTTTCTTTCTACTCATAGCCTACTTCAGGCTGTTGTTTCAATCAATATTGAAGGGACCACCTTAGGCTAGGGCTTCACGAAACACATAAGAGGTCCTCAGTCTCTAGGGGTTGACAGAGTGCCTCTCCGGTGAAAAGTCTGTACAGCACATACAGTAGACACTTATTGTTATAAGCTTTAGACAATGTCTGAATCTAGCCCACAGCTTGCTGATAAACATACACTTTCCCATGGCACTCTGCCAGTGGAGAGGTAGAAAAGCTTGGGAGATAATCAAAGGTCACAGCTTTATTTAACACCATCACACACCAAATAGGAAGACAGGCATTCCCTACTGGGGCAGAGACAGTCTGTCCTCCCGTGACTGCTCAGCCCTGCGGCAGAGTCAAATCCTGCCTTTAAAAGGTGGGGCTCACCAAGCGGCCTAAAACAGGTCTCATCTTTCATCGAGGGCTTCTAATTTTAAATCGCTGCCACGCTAAACTTTATCTTGAGTGTCCCCTGGAGTCTCCACCCAGTTTGCTCAGATGTACCACTGGTTTTAGACAAGAATTTCCCAGGGCTGTAAATTCCAATCTGGATTGTTTAACACACAGCCTGCATGGGTCACAAAGCAATGCAAGCCAATTAAAAATTTGAACAAAAGCCTCATATATCTGCTTTTTACAGATTTCATGTGGGTATATGTAAGCTAACTTATAAAAATACTAATCTCTATTGATATCACTCTCTGCCATAACAGAATCCACTAGGGAGAAATTAAAAAACAGAAACAATTGTTTCCTAGGAAACAAGTTAGAGATCCTACTTAAATGCTACTTAGAAATGCTCTGTAGCAGTGCTGTAGGTTGCTACCTGGACTCAACTGGTAAAAATGGGTCATATCACACGGTATGCAACTCAGCTCCACTAAGAGGTGAGGCAGCGGGTTTCCTCAGGGTAACTTTGCTCAGAACCACTGCCAGCGGGAAGATCCAATAGATAATCATTGTTAAACCACTTATTGTTTGAAATAGAACCATTTAGGAAAAAACAAACTTTCCAGTTTTACTTGCTGCAGCTAAACTTACGTAAGATGAGGGTACAAGCAAAATGTACTTACAAAGATGGAGTTCACATAACCAGCTAGCTGTTAAAATTTTTTTTCCATGTGTTACAGAAGTCAGATTCCTACACAAAGGTTTATCTCACCTGAGGGTGCATTTTATTCCCCTCGTGGACTGACCTCCCACTGGCTCCACGTACAACGCAGACGGACTGAAATGCCTGAAATGCTTGAATCAGGGCCACCATTGCTCTGACGGCACATGCTACATGTGCCTTCACAGACCTGAAAAACCTAAACTACTCTTCCATAAAGCTCAATCATTAGCTGGGACATGAAGATATCTGATTCTTGCATTTGTATTATAATATCCAATGTAATATGAGTACATGGATATCTCAAGTATTCCCAGCAGTCTCTGTCCACTTGCGTAGAAAAGAGTTCCTTATCTACAGAATGGGGTCAAGAGTTGCTGTAATCTTTCATAGCTCAGTGGAATGGGTCTTCTGGGATCTCGTGCTCTCAGACTCAGAGCAGACTAAGGCTGGACAAAACCTTATGGGGACGAGAATGCGGGAGATGAGGAGTGACCCAGGAGTCTAGGGGTTCTTGGGGTGACTCCTAAAAGCAGGGCTAAAGAAGGGCATAATGAAGTGAGTTCAAGTGGATTCAAAGCACCAAGGCTGTGTGAGTTGTAGGACATGGTGGGTAGGAGCAGGTGAGGTTCCTGGGCTTCCCTCTTCCTCCTCTGACGATGGGGACAGAAAACACAGGAGAGGCATGCTCCTTGTTGGCAGGCCTCCTCTTGACCACAGATGAAGGGGGTAAAGGCCTCTTCAGCCAAATCAGGTTATCTATTGTCACCAAATAAAATACACGTCAGCTCTCACTTTTGTTCAATCTGATCTCTGACTAGAATTTCTGTTTTCTCTATCTATGTGTGAAAATTTACATGGGCTTAAAGATCAAGTATAGGTAATGTTTCTCATCCTCTGTTGGAAAAAACTCTCTCTTTTCTCCAAACCCCTGCAGAGCTTTTACACATTTCTCATGGCATCTTTCTGTCTTGCATTAGATATAATTACATCAAGTACCAAAATCATATTGTGTGCAATTTGATGGCAGGAACAGTGCCATCACCTTTGTACTCCCCATAGTGCCAACCACGATGACATCACACATTAGGTGTTCAACAAATATTTACTGACTGACACAATGAGGTATAAATGAGGTAGAGACAAGAGAAACTATTTTTTCTTTCTATACAGAGCTCAGATTTATAATCACAGATAACATTATTAAGTGCTTAATCTCTGTCAAGCAGTGTTCTGTAAGTTTTACATCAATTGAATCATTTGGTCCTCACAGCAATCCTAGAGGTTATAGGCTACTGCTATTTCTGTCTAACAACCAAGGAAGTTGAGGCCCTGAGGGTTAAGCAAATTGTTCAAAGTCAGGCAGGAAGCAACTGGCAGAGCTGGGGATCAAATCTAAGCAAGTGGGTTTCAGGGCGCTAGAGTTCTGCACAACAACCTCACCGTCTGCTTGGTGGAATACGGGCCGAGTTGGAGGAAAAGCATTATTTCTGGAGAAAAGACAAAAGATAGCTCCTTGAGACTAGACAGGCTGAATCTTAGTTCTCTTCTCTTTCCTCAATTTACTTATTCTCTGCTTTCCTTTTTCTATTCTCATCTCATCTTCCCTTACTTTTCCTTCTGCTTCAATTGGCCACAGACTGATTTGAAGGCCACAGAAACCACTTCTGGCTTACGCAGGACATCAAGGGGTTTACCAGCAGGATGTGGGGTAGCTCACAGAATCAGAAAGGGAGGCCTGAAGAAGCAGGCTCAGAAGTCAAGAACCAGGGAAGCTTCTTGGCCGTAGAAACCGCTGGGTCTCTTCTAGGCATCTCCACCACGAGACCACTCCTACCATTTCAGTCTTTCAGTTACTTGACTCAGGTGTCAAATTCCAGAGAGAAGGGGGAGCACCTGACAGGCCTAGCTCAGGTCACATGCCCACCCCTTAGATAAAGGAGGACAGGACACCTAGGACAGACCCACCAGGCTCTATATAATGGGGAAGGGTAGTTGCTCCCACAGTTAAATTGTGGTGGTTACCAAAGAAGACCGGAACAAATGCCAGGTCTTTGGACCAAACATAACTAGGGACTTCACAGCTTATTTTCAGTAACTGTTACTTAAACATGATATTTTCAATTCCTTAATCAATAGTGTCTACAACTTTTTCATTCAAGGAGAGGAAATAAAATAGGTTAGAAATGTCATCTATTTGTTAATTAAATTATCTATAGATAAGAGTAAGTACTGCTTGAATTTCAAACAGAAATAAATCAAATAAATTAACAAAAAGATAATATTTTGGTATAATCAACATAAGAAATTTCAGGCTTGAAGTAGAACCTCTAAACTGATTTTTTTTCCCTAAGCCTCACTAGATGTCTCTCCCCAGCCTCATGTGTGTGTATGTGCACACACAAACATACATGAATGCACACATATACATATATGGATAAGTGCACACACATATGTATATACACACATATATGGATATTCTTTGTATATAATAAAGCATACTTCACAGGTATTATCTGATTTCATGAAATTTTATGTTACTTTATACATCTTTATTCAACATTTTGAATCAGAAAGCCATATGATGAAAGGAAAACTCGTTAAGCAGAAATCCATAGAGTTGTCTGAGTTTATCTGATACTGACTGAACTAAATATGCAAGATTTTAAATTTCCAATGTCAAAATTGACTTTACTGGAGCCATTTTAAAGTGGATTTGGAGCTGCCTTTCCAGAGAAACTGCCTTACTGTCTTGAACCTTGGATTGGGCCAAACCTTTGGATGGGGTCAAAACGGCCATTGTTTTACGAGCAACTGAGAAGTCAGCAGGAGACCAGGCATCCTGATCACAAAGACTGAGGATGGTGGACTTTCTGAAGACAGATCAATAGTCAATCAGTGTTTAGCCAAGACTAGTTTCTGCCTCCAACTCCAATTAAAATTCTTTGCAATACAATCTCCCTTCTTTGCTTTTAAAAGCCCCTGACTTTTACTCCCTAGCGAGACAATATTTGGATTTCTACCCGAATCTCTGCTCCCTGAACTGTGATTCTTTGGTCCCAAATAAACGCTTTGCCTCTTAAACTGGTTTCTGTTTTTGAAGGCTGACACCAGTATAGATTAGCATATAGACCTTTATGCTTAAAAAATAAAAGCAATTAGAAAGTATTTAGTGCCTGTTTTGTAAAGGTAACTTGAATTATTACCTCCAGTATTAAACTGGAGGTAACCGTATTTAGGACAAGAATGTTAACCAGCATGGAGCAAGCCTTGCTCCCAGACTTCCGGCTTCTGGCCACTGTTTCCTTCTCTTCAAAGGTACTTTTCCCTCTAGCTTGATTCCTGTCAGCCTTTTCTTGTCATCTGTCTATAGTGGACCTCTGTGGTTTTTGCTTACCTGGCATTTATTTCTCTTCTGATAACTGCACCCCCTTTTTGCTTTCAGTAAACTGTCTTAACCACCATCCTTTTTCAGATCCACAGGCTACTGTGTAATTCCCTTGGTCAGAGTAGTTGGTTCAGGGATGGACAATACAACTCAATTTTGGTACAATCATTGGAATTAACTGGAAAAAGAGGCTTTCTTTGCAATAAGACTTATTGGTATAAGAAAAATGTGAGCCTGGAACTGCTGGGAGGCACATATTGGGAGAACATGCCTGACAATAAACCAGGAGAGTGCATGGGGCCAACTGCACTTGGCCATTTTTTAGCGTATCTGAAACCAGATCTACGCATGAACTTGTCATTTATTTGAGGAAATAAATTCACTTTTTGTTTGAAGCTATTTTGGACTTCTGTTCCTTGCAACATCAAGAGTCCTGAAGAATACATCAACTTTTACATGTTATTGTCACCACTTCCCAGCAAAACTCAAATCTGTCTACTAGGTGATTCAATCTCCCAGGTGACTCTAGCACTAAAGATTTTGTTCCCACTTCTGTCAACAGAACCACCTAGAATATGAGGCTCAGCTCAATTTCCATTTACCCAAACACCTTCTGATTATGCACATTTGGATTTAGTTCAATAGGCCTAACTTTCACAAATCTAGGGTTTATTTCTGTATTCAACAAAGGAACCATCTCCAATACCACTGATTGAGGATCTGTGACATCCAGAAGCTTGCAGAAAGCCTTTTTTCTATGAACATTTGCTAGCTGTAGTAAGAAAGGGATGGAATTGGTATTCTGTTAGCTCCATGTTCAGGGCATGCAGGTAAAAGAGTTGGTCCACGGAGTAGGGGAGGGGTGCAACAGGTAGAGATTGAAAGAAAATAACAGACTTCAGAAAGCCCCACATTAACATTCAGATTGAAAGGTGAGAAGATAAAAACAAGTCATTTAAAAACAAATGAAGCAAATGATACTCCACCATTTAAGTTTTGTAAATATAGAGCAATATTTCACAGTGGTTCCTAGCATTGTCTTCAGTATCAGGAAAATCTAAGTTTAAGTCTTAACATAGCCACTCACTCTGTGACCTTGGACAAAGCAATTAACCTCTCCTGCCTCAATTTCCTTATCTATTAATGAGGAATTAAATAATACTATATACCTCATAAAGAATAAAGGAGACAATGTGTAATAATATGCTTTCCATAGTTTGGGAAGGGGAGTTCATAACACTTAACAAATGTTAGCTCCGATTAAGGTCAGACATTCCTTTGCAAAAACCGAATGATTTTCCAATAATATAATGTATTGATAAGGGCAGTTTCATAACACTCATGTAAGCAAATTTCATTTGAGTATATATCTTTTATTCTTGGGTTTTATTCACACACTCAGTAACTTTGTTTCATATATATTCATACTTCTACTCAACAGAGACCAAGTCAACATCATAGTTCCTAAAACTCTCTTTACATTACGACACTCAAATGAAAGTGTGTGGTGTTTATTTTTAACCCCTTTTGGATTTCTTTAGGCAAAGAGATTACCTGAACAATCAAAGAGAATTCCCATGTTGAGGTGGCCAACAAGAGAAATCATTAACACTGAAGGACAAAGTGACAGAAGCTTCAAGTCTGAGCATATAAGGAAAGTGTTCTTGCTTTTCTAGAATATCAATAACTATCACTTATAAAGTTTTTCTAAACCCCATGAATAAATTTTAAGGGTCTAAATATTGTAAGTCCTAAGGCACTACGCCTTATCTATTCATCTTTTCACTTTTATTCATAGTCTCCAAGTGTTTTGGGTTTTATGACTGCCTGCCAGGCATGCCCTTACAAAAGGTCCATATCATCACTAATGCTAGGACAAGAAACCAGATGCTGATGATGTCATTCATCCAGATCAGTGGGTTCTTTGTTCAAGTAAGAGCAAGCAGAAAGGATTTCTTACTGCCCATGAAAATGCCCCAATTGGGTCAACATTTCTGGAAAGGGTTGAATAGTTTTCAAATTCCAAAATAAGAGATTAAAAAAGCAAACAAAAGAGGTTTTCTTTCCTAAGACTCAATGAAGAATGTGACCACTAAAGAAATATATTAGGTCGTGTATACATTGCATGTTTCAATCTTGGCACTTTGTGGGTTTGAGAAAGAGAACAACAAGAACGAATTCAATGGCCTAAATAATTACAGTCATTAGCATCAGGCTCCCAGGGTAACTGAATATCCTACTTTGCTTGCTGGCTAAAAATAAGTAACCAAAATGTCCCTAGGAAAAGTCAAGGTAGATGGTAAACATCAACTAATTAAGCATTATAACAATCAAGAAAAATCAGTATTTGAATTTAAGTACATCATAATTATCATGCTTTGAGGACATTTCATCCATTTTGACCATAAAGGCATAGGTACTTCACTTTTTTTTTTGCTGGGAAAGACACGCTCTGAGCTAACATCTGTTGCCAACTTCCTCTCTTTTTACTTTTCCTCCCCAAAGCCCAGTACATAGTTGTATATATTCTAGTTGTAAGTCCTTCTAGCTCTTCTATGTGAGCCATGGCTACTGACAAACAAGTGTTGTGGTTCGACTGGAAACTGAACCCGGGCTGCCAAAGCAGAGCACACTGAACTTCACTAGGCCATCAGTTCATGATGTCACATTTTGCTCCAAAGTAGATATTTGGCTAAACTAAATCTCCACTTTTAGTTTTGGCTAAAAACCCATTTCTATGATTCTGATAATGCTAATGAACTAGTACTTAGGCAACTGGCCCTTCACACAGCTGGCACTGTGGCACCGTTAAGTATCCAAAGTAGCAAGTAAATGAAAGAAGGCATAAAGTATTCACTTCAAACTCTCTGAACTCTTTACAGAACAATTTTATATTTTTCTGGAAGCTTCCTCATTTGCTCTTGTGCAAAAATATTTACTGAATGCCTACTATGTGCAAGCATCATTCTAGGCACTGGGGATAAAAAAGTGAACAAAAGAGAAAAAAGTCCCTGCATTCATGGAGCTTACATTCTAGAGGGTGATAGAGATAATTAACCAGGTAAGTTAAGTTTAGTTTATGATAGGTTAGGTAGTGATAATCAAGGGGGGAAAAAAAGGCAAAGAAGGAGCTGGGAAGAGTTGGTGAAGAAAGAAGAGCAACTTTTAGGTGGGGTGCAGAGGGAAGGCCTCCTTGAAAGGTGACCTGTGAGCCAAGTCCTGAAGGAGGGAAAGGTGAACCATGTAGGTTTCTGGAGAAGAACACTCAGGCCAAGGGTTCAGGAGGTGTAAATGCCGAGCTAGTTCCAGGCTGTGAGGAAGGCAGTATGGCTGGAGTTGAGTAGGCAGGAGGAGAGGAGTAAGTGATGAGACAGTGGAGTGCTCTGGCCAGAGGAGTGACATGCTCTTTGATTCTGATAGGATCTCTCTGGCTGCTGTGTTGAGAGTAGATGCAAGAAGGCAAGGGCAGAAACAGACACTATTAGGACTCTTTTACAGTGATCCAGGCAAGAGATGACAGTGGTGTGGGCCAAGGTGGTGCTGCGGACATGGTGATGAGTTACCAAACTCTGAATATATTTTGAAACTAACAGGAGTTGTGATGAATCATATATAGTATGTAAGAAAAAGAAACGAGTCAATAATTTCTTCAACGTTTTTGACTTGTGCAACTGGAAAGATGGAGCTGCCACTAACTTATAAGAGCAAGTTTGGCCGTAGGGAGATGAGGAAGTCAGTTTTAGACATTTTAAATTTGAAATGCCAATGAGACATCTGAGTGGAGATGGTTAGTAGGCAACAGGATATGCAACTCTGGAGTTCAGGTAGAGGTATGAGCTGCAGTTATAAATTTGGGTGCCATTAGTTTACAGTTGGGATGTAAAGCCATGACACTGGATGAGATACTTAGGAAGTGAGTATAAACAGAAAATAAAAGATGCCCAAGGACCAAGCCCTTGGATCACTCCTATGTTTAGATGTCTAGGAGATGAGGAAGAATTAGCAATGAAGACACAGAAGGGTAGAAGGATATTATCCATATGATAGATTTTAATTACCTCTATGGTATTTTGAATATATGCATGTTGTTTAATGAATATCTAAAAAAACTTCAAATGCCTTAAAGAGAGGGACAAAAATCTAACTCATTGTGGGCCCCAGGGACCAGCATTGTACCAACCATTATTACCAATATAATAAACAGTAAATGTATTTGTTGAATAAACAAGTAAGTGAATGAGTAAATGAATTCAGGATCTTGAGAGTTCAGTTTAGCTCAACAAATATTTATTGGGCACCTTCTAGTTCCAGAAATTGAGCAAGACACTGGGGAAAAAAAGATAAGTA
Source organism: Tapirus indicus (assembly GCA_031878705.1). Taxonomy (NCBI): domain Eukaryota; kingdom Metazoa; phylum Chordata; class Mammalia; order Perissodactyla; family Tapiridae; genus Tapirus; species Tapirus indicus. Next base: position 146,649,432 of record CM062919.1, on the reverse strand, counting down.
AGTAAGAGATCTGTCTGATAGAGAAGACAGACAGGTTAACTCGGTAGTAAATTGGTCTAACTTCTTACCAAGGGCAGCATCAAGTCAGTAAACACGAACATACCAGGTATGGATGAAAACAGCATGTTCTTTAAAAGGAATGATAGTCTCTCTTTTTTAAAAAAACATTATTTGTTAAGATTTGATTCCCTACCCTATCTTTTGGGCAAGATATCTGAGAAATTACAGTGAAAGTTAATGGAAAAATCATGATCCAAGATAGTAAATCTACTACATATAAAACCTTTCATAAATACATCTATCACTACACTAAAATAGCAAAGAAGAAAAATGAACAAGATCATAAATTATAATTTTCTTCAAAATTCTATGTTGAAAGCTATTTTTTTTGAGGGTTTAATATAAGCCCTGATTAATGTCAGGTTACTGATTTGGAATTCAAGACATGAAATTCAAAAACTTTATGAAAATGTTTTATTTCTCTCTCAAATATTTTTTAAAACAAAAGAAACATCTTACTTAAAACAATTATTCTTGTCTGCCAAAATCTTAGCAAACTTGGGGCCACATGAACACATATGAAACACTTAACACACACACAGGCAAATGGCTTGCTGGATGGCTAAAGAGATTGGTGGTGAAATAGGGAGGGAGGCAGGTGGGCTGAAAGACTGTCACATACACAGGCATAATAAAAGAGACGTAATGTTTAAATACTGACTCATATTGAAATTATATTATTAGTCAAATATTACCCACAAAATTATTACTAAATCATGAGTGGCCATTTTCAGTATTTTAAATATTTCAGTTCTACCTTTCTAAATCAAATCAATTAGCAACACAGTAATTTTCACAAGTTTCATCCAGACTACTGGAAAGAAAACTCTGCTCAGTTAGATATTTGCCCTCATCCCCTCATAGAACTGGCACACATCACACAATATGAGTGTATGTTACATATGCGTACATTAAGAACAAATATAAGCAATGGAATTTTGATGTAACCTCAATAATTGCTTCTACTTTTTCTGACGTATTTAAAATGTCAAATAATTCAAGTCATTTATTCAACAAGTACTTAACTGAGTGCGTACTATGTTTTAGTGGTATATACAACTTTGTTTTAGTTAGTACAGCAAGGTCTTTTTTCAAAATTGGCTTGTTTGTCAAAATTCACATGCTTTTAGATGTTTTACTTATTTTATTTACATAGTCAAAATTCCAAAACACTGAACTGGTAACTATTTCTGAGTCTGCAAAGTGCCTATTAAACAAAATGTTATTGTTTTAACTGTTCTCAATTACACAGCTATCAACACACTAGTCAAAGCATTAAAGAGATAAAATATTCTTTTCTCTAATCGGATTACTGTAGTTATTTTAGAAATGGAATGTTCTAAACAGAAGGCTTCAACAAATGAGTTTCAGGTCCAATTAATCATCATATCCTTTACTTCTACCTCTCAAATTACTCTCAAAGCTTTCCACTTCTCTTCATTCCCACTGCACTGCTTAGTTCCAGAAACGCGTATTTCAAACTAGGACGCCAATATGTTCCCCAACTTGTAGCTGGAATGGTTTTTCTCAACACATATCTCATTACATCATTCCCCGTAACTCTCCTTTTTAAAAATCAGGTTTTTGTTCAAGGAATGATAAATAAGGAAGAGGCTTTGAGAACTGGCCCCTGCCTGCTGCTTCAGTCTCATAGACCCACGAGGCTCCCCTTTCCCCTCAAACTCAAAGGCTCATCCACACTGAGGTACAAATGTCTCGAACTGTCTACAGTCCCTCTCCTCTGGGCCACTGTATATGTTGTTCCTCCTGGCATTGCAGGGAGGAGGAATCCATGACTGACTCAACTCCACTTATCCTTTAAATCTCAGAGTAGAGGCCCCTCCTCCGTGCTCTCGTCCCTGCACCCATTAGGCTCCATTCCTTCCCAAGAACTGGCTCTGTCTTAGGGTTCACCATAGTTTACTGTCTCACTTCCCGATTAGGCTGTAAGCTCCTAGTGGGCAGGGATGGTGTCTTAGTCATGGTTTTATCACTAGTATTTAGCAAAGTGCCTGGCATATAATTAGCGCCCAATCAGTATTCTAGTCATTGGATGGATGTATTATAATAACAAATCTATTTACAGAGAATGTCTAAAGTACTAAGCTTGGGGGAAAATTAACTGCAAGCCAACAGTAGCACCTGCCAAGTTTGGGTGTCTCAAGTAGAAGTGACAAGCAAGCAGGAATCAAGTGGGACTTGGGCTCCCTGCCTACAGAGTCCAGGCTGGGAGACGGAATGGATGAGAGTACGGAAGAAAATATCATCACATACTGAACAAGCTGACTGCTAAACTTAGTCCAACATCTTTTACATTGTAAGTTTTCCAGATTCTCTTACACAGCAGAATGTCACTGACAGTTCACAAACACCGTCTCTAAAATGACAATTAATACCCAAGATAGCAATTGCAGCCTTTTCTAAGAAGAACCATCTGACCCAGGAGCTGAAAGGCATACACTTAAGAAGGAAACACTTTAATAAGCATGCATTATTTTATATTTAATTAACTTGTTGAGAAAATTGTGCTTTCAGAATCTGGTTGAACAAAAGAAGTAGTAAATCTCTTTAATGACTCTGAATAGCAAATTCCAATGGAATAATTAAGAATAGTTTCAGTTGTTTTCTGAGAAATACTCAAACTACTTCTTCTTCAGTCTTGGTAGCCTACAGTATATGAGAAACACATTGGTCAGACTTCTAATTATCTTAAAATGTGTCTTAAAAATTTAAATTTCTAGCCTTGATTTCTGACCTCCAGCTAATAAATGACTATGCCTTGCTTGTCTTTTCAATTCCAAACAATTTAGACATTTTTAATTGAGTTTTACAAAATTCAAGATTTTTAAAAAATCATTGTGGGAACTTCTGGTTTCTGGTCTGGCATATGAGGAGCTTAGAAGCTGTCACTCTGTCCTAACAACAAGCAAAAAGATGAACAAACTGAAAAAAATTAACAATTCTTTATAGTTCTATCAAATAAGGTTACAAGGCAGACTGCTACCCCAAAACTAGAGAGACAGGCAGATACAGAAATCACAACTTACTGGAGCAGAAACCTCTGCAGGAACCATGCCGTGTAGGAAAATCTGAACTGTAATTGACAAATTGCTGGAGGCTCAGTGTGGACAAGCCTGGGAGATAAAACTCCAGGGGATCTAGTCATGGTCAGAGGGGCAGACCTTTGTAAGGTTTACCTCCAGCAGAGCTATCAGGTCTTTACAGTGAATATCAGAGAAAATCTCCTCATGCTTCTAGCAGTGAGAGTGGAAGAGGAACCGTTTCGAAATGGTAGAGTAGTCTGTTCCTTTTAACAAGGCCTGCCTTAAGGAGAAACTATTTTGCCAGAGCCTAACCTGCTGGGGTATTAACAGAGCCTAACTGACCTGGGGGAAATGGAAATGCCCAACTCTAGCCATCTCTAGCCTTTCATGTGAAAAAAGGGAAATGCCCAACTCCAGCTCCCTCTAGCCATTCTATCCCACCTAAAAGGGAAACAAAAAACAAAGCAAAACTGAAGCGCACCAGTGAAGTTCATAGTCCAAGGGCAAAGGCTCACCGAAAGGCTGAGGCCTAATCACTGCACTGTAGAATGCTTCCCCTCCCCCAACACCTTACCACTACATTACTAAAGGCCTATTCACTGCAGTTCCTTTTACCCAGTACATCATGTCCACCTTTCAATAAAAAATTACAGGACATACTAAAAGATAAAAAGCACACTTTGAAGAAACTTAATAAGCATCAGAGCCAGAGTCAGATATGGCAGGAATGTGGGAATTATCAAGCCAGGAATTTAAAAAAACTATGATTAATACGTTAAGGGCATTAATAAAAAAACTAGACAACATGCAAGATGGGTAATATAAGTAGAGAGATGGAAATGCTAAGAAAGAATCAAACAGAAATGCCAGAATAAAAAAGAAAACACTGTAACAGAAAAGAAGAATGTCATTGATGGGCTCATTAGTACACTGCACTGGACATGGCTGAGGAAAAAAAATCTCTGAGCTTGAGGAAATGACAATAGAAACTTACAAAAAAATGTGGAAGATAACAATAGGAACAAAGAACAAGGGAAACAAATAGAAAACAGTAACAAATATGGTTGATAGTAATCCAACTATATCAATAATCACTTTAAACATCAATGAACTATATACACCAACTGAAAGAGATTGTCAGAGTGGATGAAAAAACAAGACCTAATTTTACGTTGTCAATAAGAAATTCACTTTAATTATAAAGACACCTGTAGATTAAGACTAAAGGCATGGAGAAAGATATACAATGTTAACACTACTCAAAAGAAGGTGAGAGGAGCTATATTACAGACAGCGCAGACTTCAGAACAAGGAAAATTATCAGGGAAAAAAAGGGACATTACTTAATGATAAAGGGGTCAATACTCCAAGAAGATATAACAATCCTTAATGTGCATGTGCCTAACAACACAACATCAAAATATGTGAGCAAATATTGATAGAACTATCAGTAAAAGTAAATAAGTGAATCTACTACCATAGTTGGAGACTTTAACACTCCTCTATTAGAAATAGACAGATCCAGCAGGAAGAAAATTATTAAGGACATAGTTGAACTCAAGAGCACCATAAATCAACTGGATGTAATTGACAGCTATAGACTATTTCACCCAACAACAGCAGAATACACATTCTTCTGAAGCTCACATGGAACATTCACCAAGACAGACTACATTCTAGGTCACAAAACACATTAACAATTAGAAGAATAGAAATCATACAGCGTCTGCTCTCAGACCACATGGAATTAAATTAGAAATCAATAAGAAACACAGCTGAAAAATACAAAATACTTGGAGATTAAACAACACATGGATTAAAGAAGAAATCTCAAGAGAAATTTTAAAACATTTTGAATTAAATAAAAATGAAAATGCAACTTATCAAAATCTGTAGGATGCAGTACATAAAGGAAAATTTATAGCACTGAATGCACATATTAGAAAAGAAATATATAAAGTCAATAATCTAAGCTTCCACTAGGAAACAAGAAATCGAAGAGCAAATTAAATACAAAGTAAGCAGAAAAAAAGAAATAATAAAAATTAGAGCAGAAATCAATGAAACTGAAAACAGGAAATCAGAGAAAAATCAACAAAAGCAAAGAAGCTAGTGCTTTGAAAAGATCAATAAAGTGGATAAAACTATAGCCAGGCTAACTAAGAAAAAAAAGACAGAACACACAAATTGCCAATATCAGAAATGGAAGAGAAGCCATCACTTACATACCATGGACATTAAAAGGATAATAAAGGAATACTATGAACTCTATGCCCATGTATTTGATAACCTAGATGAAACCTTGAAAGACACAATCTGCCAAAATCACACAAGAAGAAATAGACAATCCAAATAGGGCTATCTGTTAAAGAAATTGAATAAATAATTAATAACCTTCCAAAACAGAAAGCACCAGGAGATGGATTCACTGGTGAATTATACCAAACACTTAAGGAAGAAATTATACCAATTCTTCACAATTTCATCTAGAAAACAGAAAGAGAGTGGACACATTCCAGCACATTCTATGAGACCAGCATTACTCTGATACAAAAGCCAGGTAAAGACATTACAAGAGGGGCCGCCCGGTGGCACAGCGGTTTAGTTCGCGCTTGGGAGCCTGGGGTTCGCTGGTTCGGATCCCAGGCGCCTGCCGACGCACTGCTTGTCAGCCACACCGTGGCGAGGTCCCATATAAAGTAGAGGAAGATGGGCACAGATGTTAGCCCAGGGCCAGTCTTCCTCAGCAAAAAGAGGAGGATTAGCAACAGATGTTAGCTCAGGGCTGGTCTTCCTCCCCCCGCAAAAAAAGACATTACAAGAAAGGAAAATTATAGACTGATATCCCTCATGAACATAGATACAAAAATCCTCAACAAAATATTAGCAAATCGAATCCAATCATGTATAAAAAGAATTATACACCATGAACAAAAGGAATTTATTTTGTTTTGCAAGGCTGGTTTAACGTTTGTAAATCAGTACATGTTATCCATCACATCAACACGCAAAAATAAAAAATTACATCATCATATCAGTTAACGAAGAAAAAACATTTGACCAAATTCAACTCCATGATAATAACTCTCAGCAAACTGGGAACAGAAGTGACCTTCCTCAACTTGATAAAAAGACATCTACAAAATATCACAAGCTAACATCATATTTGACAGTGAGGAACTCAAAGCTTTCCCACTAAGATCAGGAACAAGGCAAGGATGACCTCTTTCACCACTCCTTTTCAACATTATACTGGAAGTCCCAGTTAACGCAGTAAGACAAGACAAAGAAATAAAAGGTATACAAATTGGGAAGAAAGAAATAAAATGGTCTTTGTTTACAGATGCCTTGATTGTCTATGTAGAAAATCCTAAAGAACTGACAACAGAACTCCTGGAACTAATAAGCAATTATAGCAAATTGCAGGATACAAGGTTAATATGCAAAAGTCTATTGTTTTCCTATATATTAGAAATGACCAAGTGAAATTTAAATTAAAAACATTCTACCATTTACATTACACTCCCCCAAAATAAAATACTTAGGAATAAGTCTAACAAAATATGTAAAAGATCTATACAAGGAAAACTACAAAACTCTGATGAAAGATCTCAAAGAAGAACTAAATAAATCGAGAGATGTTTCATGTCTATGGATAAGAAGATTCAATATTGTCAAGATGCCAGTTCTTACCAACTTACCTATGGATTCGACACAATCTCAATCAAAATCTCAGCAAGTTATTTTGTGGATATCGACAAATTGACTCTAAAGTTTATATGGAGAGCCAGAAAACCCAGAATAGCCAACACAATATTAAAAGAGAAGAACAAAGACAGAAAACTGACACTATCTGACTTCAAGATTTACTATAAAGCTATAGTAATCAAGACAGTGTGGTATTGATAAAAGAAAAAAACAAACTGATCAATGTTACAGAATAGAGAGCCCAGAAATAGACCCACACAAATACAGTCACTGATATTTGACAAATGAGCAAAGGCAATACAATGGAGAAAAGAAAGACTCTACAATGAATAATCCCGGAACAACTAGACACTTACATGTAAAAAAAAAGAATCCAGACACAGACCTTACACCATTTATAAAAATTGACTCAAAATGCATTATAGACATAAACGTAAATGCAAAACTATAAAATACCTAGAAGATAACATAAGAGAATATCTAGATGACTTGGATATATGGATGACTTTTAGATACTAACATGATCTAAGAAAGAAAGAAAGGTGAACTACATTAAAATTTAAAACTTCTCCTCTGCAAAAGATGCTGTCAAGGGAATGAGAAGACAAGTCACAGACCGGGAGAAAATATTTGCAACAATATCTGATAAAGAACTGTTATCCAAACTAAATAAACAATTCTCAAAACTCAACAATAAAAAAATGAACAATCCAATTAAAAAATGGGCAAAAGACTTGATGAGATACCTCAGCAAAAAAGATATTCAGACACCAAATAAGCATATGAAAAGATGCTCCACATCATATGTCATTAGGCAACTGCACATTAAAACAACAATGATATATCACGACACATCTATTAGGGTGGCCAAAGTCCAAAATACTGACAATGCTAAATGCTGACAAGGATGTGAAGCAACAGGAACTCTCATTCACTGCTGGCGGAAGTGCAAAATGATACAACCACTTGGGAAGACGGTTTGGCAGTTTCTTACAAAACTAAACATACTGTTACCCATACAATCCAGCAATTGTACTCGTTAGTATTTACTCAAATGAACTGAAAACTTATGTCCACACAAAAACCTGCACATGGGTGTTTACAGCAGCTTTATTCATAATTGCCAAAATTTGGAAGCAACCAAGATGTCCTTTAGTAGGTGAGTGGATAAATAAACTGTGGTTTATTCAGAAAATGGAATATTATTCAGAGCTAAAAAGAAATGAACTATCAAGCCATGAAAACCACAGAGGAAACTTAATTGCATATTGCTAACTGAAAGAAGCCAATCTGAAAAGAGTACGTACTATATGATTCCAAGTATATGACACCCTGGAAAAGACAAAACTATGGAGTCAGTAAAAAGATTAGTGGTCTCTAGGGGTTAGGGAGGAGGGTGAGATGACTCATTGGAGCACAGAGGATTTTTAAGGCAGTGAAACTATTCTGTATGGGACTACAATGGTGGATACATGTCATTATACATTTGTCAAAACCCATTCAATGTACAATCCCAAGAGTAAACCCTAATGTGAACTATGGACTTTGGGTGATAATGATGTGTCACTGTAGATTCATTGATTGTAACAAATACACCACTATGGTATGGGAAGTTGACAGTGGTGAGGCTGCACATGTTTGGGGGAGGGATATACAGGAATTCTCTGTACTTTCCACTCAACTTTGCTTTGAACCTAAAACTGCTCTAACAGATAAAGTTTATTAAAAGTGGAAAAATTAAAATAACATTTTAAAAGTTTCAAAAAGTCCTAAATTCTATAACATTTTTTCCTGTTTAAAGATAAACCTGGGAGATGCTATAATATCAAGAAATCCAGACCTATTAAAGAATGAAAATTACTATGGTAGGATACATAGATCAACAAGAAATCATTATTCACAAAGAATGACAATTACTAAAGTGAACAAATGAGACAGAAACTGGCCCTCTGGAATTTAGGACAATTATCTCTGATGATAATTGTAAAGAAGCCATCAGATAGTATTCATCCTGAAGAGTCCCCTTCCTCCTGTAGGTTGCCAACTAAAGGGTATTCATGAGACCGGGTAATATCTTACCCCACACAGACTCCAGGTGCCTATTAACATAAAAGAACCATGAGGCATGGGTAGAAGGGTTGAGTTTGCCACCTGGGAGCAGCACCATAATACACGAGAAAAATTGAGTGTTTATTTTGCCTTCCATTCAGAAAAGAATCAAAAAGGTGAATATCTCTATCCCTTTCCATTAAAAGTACAGGATGTCATGGTCATTTAAAACGTTTTTCCTTAAAAAATAGAATCGTTAACATTTTATTAATTTTCCAGTTAATGGGACACTGAAATTATTTAGTATAGCCTTGTAAAAGCTGTGACCTTTCACAATTCTAGATTTATAGATTTCCACTGTAATGGACATTTAATTTCATTTTCAAAGTGGCCAAGGTATTTTGATTCAAACATAACTCTGTTTTCTAAAAACAAATAAGAAATGCAGTATCTTTACAACATCAGGGTTTCTTCTTTATTTAAAATACTCTCCATTTTATATAGACTGATTGTTTTTTGCATAGACATTGTCAACTAAAAACGAAATCCACAGACTCAATTTTGTTCTAAAAAGTATTTTCAGAGGGATTATACCTTTTTACTTCTTTTTTTATTCCTACCAACATCTTACCTCAGGGACTTACTACCCGCCACCTGGATGTTAGTGCAGCCACCTTCTAACCGGGTTCACCACCTCCAGTCTGAGCTGTTTGCCTCAACCCATGTATACAGCAAAACACCATGGCACAAGTCATACTCTACTGTAATTACTGACTTAATTTTCTGTCTCTTGGCAGGTGTTTAACCTGGAGACTTTTTCTCCAGTTTTGTTTACAGTGCACTGATTGATCAGATAGTCTTCAATACTGTGCTTTCACATTCTGATCTGAGTGTGAAAATTATTTTGCCCCTACTGTTTGCTATATCCACTGTTACAGTGATGTAAATCAAATGCAATATTCCACTAGGTAGGTTTTAAGAGGGATAAAATTTGTCATGAATAATAGGCAAAAGGTATTCAGAAAAATCAGACTAGCCCTCCATCTCTGAAAAGACTTAATAATCACTGGAATATCTATGGAATATCTATGCATTATGAGCTATAGGACAGTATTATCAGCATAATAGAAGAATTCTGCCAAATAACTATAAAGATGATCAGGTGACTAGGGCACACATCAGATGACTTACAGACACCGTGAGACTTGTTACACCGTCTGTGTGTGTGTTTGCACATACTGCTGACCTGTTAGTTTTGCAACCAAATATTCTAGTAGATGAAAGAATGCCTTAACGTAACAAGTATGACAATGCTTTCAGTTCTTCTGAAGGCAAAAATTGCCATTCACCTTCCCTTCATTCGGCTTATTTACCTGGTACAGAGTAAGCGTATACCAAGTGTATATTTGTTGAATGAAGGCATGTTCCCAAGGACATAGGTAAGATTGCCCCAACCTCAGTTCTTCCCATTGTGTTTCCTGATATTTCTGGCTGAATGAATGCCAGCTCTCTCTCCCAAACTCCTGTGTAACTCTTACAGCTTTTACCACTTTGGTCTATATCACAGATTTTTTTGAAGCTATCTAATCCCCTTTCTAAATTATAAAATCTTTGAAAAAATGATGGTGTCTGACATATCCTTTAGTCCTGATATTACCAATAAAACTATCAGCGTCCCAGTCCAATGGGTGTAGTTTGAAAAAATATTTTTAATATTAAGACATAATTTCAAATTTGCAAAAATAAAAAAAATATACATGCTTTCCTAATAGTAACTGTAAAACGTGCAATTTGACCAAGCTTTCTGGCTGGTACAAACATGATAAAATGGGGTAGGGGGAAGCAGCACATCAGATTCAGAGTATTTCTTTTTGAATTTATCAAAATGGGACATTTATTTTAAAATATTCAGAAACACTTTTTTTTTTCCTAAGACAGTGTTTTGTATTTAGTAGGCACTCATTATGTATTTGATGAATAGAATTTCTTATCTGGGGACAAAAACACAAATACTTTAAAACAGATGGGGAAAAAAGAAGTAATTCACATACCAAGATGTATTTTTGCTAGGGAAAAAAGAAGTTCTTTTTAAAGATATAATAATAGCATTTTTCTCTAATAGTTTAGAATCGTAAGAAATTTTATATTGTTTAAAAATGACATCAGGAGTCCATTAATTCTACCAGAAATCTCAAATTGATGAGAATGGCATCCTCACAGAACAGGAAAAGACTTGAGAGATGTCTAACAAATTTTTCATTTGGTCCTACAGCCTCGTTCCACATGAGAAAAACAAGGTTTAGAGAAAAGATAATGTTCAGTGTTTAGCCCTGGTTACCTTGAGACTGAAACTTAAGTCTTTTCATTCTAGGTCAGCATTCTTTCCAATAAACTTTAATCTATTCACTTTAGTTCTCTATTGAGATTACGAAATTCAACCTAAGTGTTAGTCCTTATCCGTTTACTTAGAGAGAGCTGTGATATTTCTATACTTCATTATATGTATTCACCCAACATGCACATTATACAGATCTTCTCTGACATATAGTTCCTGAAATATATGTGTCACATTCAGATGACTGCCTTGTCAAGACTCATTTCCCATCAGTCCTAGAAACAGACTGGATCTGCCTTGTCTGCCTAGGGCCAACAGCTCTGCCATTAGGCCTCTCCCTTGGGAACTACAATTCTAGCCCCATTACTTCACTGTCCTTCCTTCCCTTAGATGTCAGATGAATGTGCCTCTCTTGTCTCCCAGAGCTGCTGAGGTGTGTCTGAAAACCTTGCTGGGCACAAACTCTGAGGAAGGATGATCCTAAGAAGTGGGCAGTGAAGATGTCTTTGCTTTCATGCAGGCATTTCTCACTGATTCCTGAGTGTATCTGCAAACGAGACTACCAATGCTTTGTAGTTGGAAATGGTGGATAGATACCTGAATACAAAATGTAAATTTAAAATAGCAAGAAGAGAGTATTTTTCACAGAATTCATAGCCTCTTCTGTTTGCTTCTTTAGAAAGGGAAAAGTATTCCATTAGAAGAAGACTCAATGCACCTATAAAAATAGAACTTCCCATTAGGTTCTAAATAGCTGACATTCTACAGGAAGCATGTGCAAGTACCACACCACCAAAACCATCCTCAGAAGGACAAACACAGGGACATTCCTTCTTTAGGAATTCAAGGAGTCATCTTATGTTGGAACTGATTGGCCAAGTGACTTCCAGTTTTCCCATATGAATATTTCATTGATATCTTTAAGATCATACTTTATAAAGTGTGTTTAAAATGTGCATTTTTCTAAAGTTACTTACTTTTTCTCTTTATAGAATACCACCACCACAATTAGATAATTTAGAGGAATTATATGTGTATATCTATTATAATCTCTTTCTAGTCATTGAAAATCTACGCTTTTAATCATTGTTTTCCAGTTGTCTCTAAAGCTGGGTGCTTTAATAGATTGTGTTTAACTAGCTTATTAATCTCATCTACTGGCAAAGCATTTTGATGAGAACTGCTGATAACCTCCTCTTAAACTTTAAACACTGAAGAATAATTGCAGAGTCTGAGCTCTTCAGCCTAGAAGCAGAGGTTCAACTGCCTGATGCAGCATATTTCACGTTAGTATGGTGCAAATGCAAACTTTCACCTCCAGAATACACTCGGTTTCAGAGACATTAATAACACAAACAAATATCATTGCTACAGATACGATCGACTGTAATTGAAAATCTTATTTTGTTTTCACACAAACTGCTTTGTTTATATGTTCTGCACCAATTATTAAGGGCTGAATAAAAAAACTGGTGCCTGAAAAAAACGTTCTAAACCATGTGATTCTTATCATTCCCTCCATTTGGTAAGGAATATAGAAATCTATAAAATTTAAAATGTGGCTATAAATAACTTGGTGACTGTGGAAAAATGGCATGGCAGGGGAAGAAGGGTGCCTTCCTTTTACATGTGACCGAACACTGAAGGGTTTCTTGCAGGTGGAGGGGATCAGAATATGCCACTTTGGCATAAGGACTATTTTGAGCTAAAGGCAACTGAGAATCAATAAATACAGGAAGAGTTCTCTCCCCTCCCCTATCTGACAAAAAGCAAGGCATAAGTCTTCCTTTGAGGAAGGTGTCTGCTCCATGTACCAGGGAAAGAAGAGTGATTCTTATCTTCCAAGACAAGGAGTTGACACCCTGAGGCTAATTGCTTCTTTAGTTTCACTTCTTTTCTACAAACTCCCATGCACATAAATATTAATAAAAATTGTGTACCTTTTCTCCTGTTAATCTGTTTTTTGTTAATTTAATTCACATGTCTTCATGCACTAAACTTAAGAGGGTTGAGGAAAAGTTTTGTTCTTTGATAGAGCTGTGATCAAACTCAATTCTGAATGATGGTACTTAGGCAATGAGCATTATTAGCAAATGTGTTTTTCATTCCAGCATTTATCACAGCATGAAGGACACATCCTAGTTTATAATACCATACCCTTGATTTACATACAAAGGAGATCTGACAAAATAAATCTATCAAGAAATATCAACAGGTCTAAAAAAATAGAGTGAATGCATTTCTTTCCCTAAATACATCAAAAAAGAAAAAAAAAAATCTCTGTGCTCCCAGCCCTGCCCAGCAGTAAGGAGACATACTCTTGAGGTGTCAGTGGAGGCTTAGCAGGAAACCTGGACTTCCACCCTCCACCTGTCAGTAATAAGATGGCACCTCCTTAGCCCTGCCAATGTAGAATCAGAGGAGGTCTGCTAAAAAGACTTAAATCCAGCGTCTCACGTAATAATACCCAAAAAGTCCAGGATATAATACAAAATCACTTATCAATCAAGAACCAGGAAAATCTCAATATGAATGAGAAACAATGAACAGACACCAAGGACAAGATGACAATGCTGAGGAATTATTTGACAAGGATTTTTAATCAGTGTGAGGGATCAGAATTGGCCACCTCAAGATGTGCCTATTTGGCATGAGGATTATTTTCGACTGGTTACTTTTAAGAAACTGCAGACAGGGCAGAAGCTCTGAAAACCAAGAAGAAGTTACCCTTTGTAAGAGACATTTACATTTGTAAGGGAAATCTCCATTTGCAAAGACATCTCCCTCTCTGTACTAGAAAGAGAGGGATGACATTATCTCTAGAAACTCTTATCAATGTGAAAGGCAAGAACTTAAATCTGTATAATAACCTTACTCTTGTTTACTGTGCTTTTCTGGTAATCTCCCATAGCTGACTCCCCCAACCCCCATATCCTCCTTTGCTTTAGCTTAAGATGATATTTAAGGTGGCAACCTCAGCCATTCTGGCAAGTTGCCCAGTTTTCCTGGGTTTCTCCCATGTGTACATGTTACAAAGCTTTGTTTGATTTTCTCCTGTTCTTCTGTCTCATGTCAATTTAATTTGTAGCCCAGCCAGAAGGACCTAGAGTGGGTAGAGGAATTTGTCTTCCCCCGCTAAAACGCTTCAGAAACCAATTATGAATACACTTCAAATAAATGAAAAAGAAAATAGAAAGTCTCAACAAAGAAATAGAGGATAAATAGAAGAACCAAAAGTCAATCGTAGAACTGAAAAAAATATAATAACTGAAATAAAAAACTCAATGGATGAGCTCAATAGCAGGGTGGAAAAAAACTAGGAAAAGATCAGTGAAACAGGAGTGAGAACAACATAAATTACCCAATTTGAACAACGGAAATAAAATAAAATGAAAATAATAAAATGAACAGAGCCCCAGGGACTTATGGGACTGTAACAAAAGAACTAACATCCATATCATCAGAGTTCCAGAAGGAGAGGAGAAAGAAAGTGAGGCCGAAAAAGTATTTAAAGAAACAATGTCTAAAAATTTCCCAAGTTTGGCAGAAGATATAAACCTTCAAGAGGTTAAGTGTACATCAAATAAGATAAACTCTAAGAACTTTAAGCCAAGACACATCATAGTCAAACTTCTAAAATCTATAGACAAAGGAAAATTTTTTAAAGCAGCCAGAGAGAAATAATACCTCACCCTTAGGGGAAAAGCAATTAGAATGACAGAAGATTTCTCATCAAAAAACAAAGAATTCAGAAGGAGTTGACACAACAGTAAAATAAAATAACTGGCAACCTAGAATTTTATATCTAGCAAAAATATCCTTCAAGAATGAAGGGAAAATCAAGACATTCTCAGAAAAAGGACAACTAAGATTTGTTGCTAGCATACCAACTCTAACAGACTGCTAAAGGAAGTTCTTAAAGAAGAAAGTAAATCACAAAAGGAGGAGTCTTGGAACATCAAGAAGGAAGAAAGAACAAGGGAAAAAGTAAACATATGACCTCTGAGAAAGACTGAAGAAGACTAATGAGTGCAACATGAGGTAGTGCCAAACTTCAGCCATGTAAACAAGCCATGGGTGGACTGTGACTGTGGAGAGAAGGCTGTGCAGTAGGATTGTGCATAATCAGAGGTTTACTCTCTATTCTCCAGCACACACATGGATCACCGATACGGCAGACATGTTTGGCTGCCCAGCCAACAGGCAAGACTCCCCTTTTATCTAGATATCAAAGCCATGATGTAGTTCCTAACTGAGTATTCATATGATTCAGGGGAGGCCAGTTCCCTCCGAGATGTATGGATTGAATTTATGATTGCTTAAAGCCAATTGCTGTAATTCCATTCCCTTTACCAATACTTGGTTCAGATACGGGCCTGAGAAGCAATTCTAAATAAGAAAGCATTAACATATCTTCTGAGGAATTGCTGAGAAAGTTTTTCCCTATAGATAAAAATATATGCAATGGAATTAATATTCCCTTTTTTTCTGACTTTGGAAGTCAATGTGATACCTGAAAATGAGGCAGCCAACTTGAGACCAAAAGGGAGCCTGAGCATGAGGGCAAGCCCACAAACTACAGAGAATAGACAGAAAGATGGAATGAACTTGGTTTCTTAATGACATCATTAAAGGGCTAAATTAACCAAATCTAACACTAACCTACCTGTAGACTCATATCACATGAAATAATATTTTTTTCTTATCTATTCTCCAAATATCACATTAAAATGCTAGAGACTAAGTAGTCCATTATATGAATTTACTGTAATTATACAAATGTTTCTTTATTATTGGATCCTTAAGTTGGTTTTCTTTCTTTTCTTTTTTTCCCATTATAACGGATGATACAATGAACATCTTTCAGCATAAAGCTTTATCTAAATTTAGAGCATACTGTCCATGAACTTTGTTCCTAAAACTGAAATTACTATGTCAAATGATATAGACATTTCTGGTATGTAGTATCAAATTGATTTCCAAAAGTGTGTTATTCATAAAACTCCTACCAGCCATGTGTGTGGCCTATCTCACTATATCTCATCCAGCAGAGCAGATGCTCTGGATTGTTTCTCAAGAGTCATTATTTCCCTTCGTTCTTGTTGATAGAACCTCAGTTTATGAATCCTGATTGGTCTAAGTCAGTCTTGGCAACCTCAATCCCCTTGCCAGTGGTTGGGTAGAGGGCATGTGACCCAGTCCTGGCCAATGAAATGAAATGGGAGGTTTACAGAGTAAACTTTTCATTCTAAAAAGGAATAAGAGACGATATCTTCCACTGGGTATCACCATATCTGCATATATGAACTTGAATCATACCAGTCTGAGAACAAAGCCAATAACCTGGGGTAAAAGATGAGAGTTTGATGATGTTGTTGAACTCCTGCATTAACAACTTCAAGGATCCTTCCTTGAGTCTTTTTATATAAGATAATAAATTATACTCTTAAAAAATTCAATGGAAAATTACGCTTATGTCAGTCACTTTTGTACCCCAAGGTAAAACTGAGAAATACTTATGAATATCACAATGAACAATCCAAAAGGAAACAGACTCATAACTTTCACTTATAAAGATTAACTTAAATTTTAAATAAACACTGCTGAGCTTCCTTTCAAAAGAATGAGAGTTGAATGTTATTTGAAGAACATTTAAAAAATATTATAGGGTCATTAATCTAGATTGTAAATTGGTGAAAAAGCATGTTTAATTCAAAATGGACTTGAAATAGAGAGCAAAAATAAATGAACACAAAGTGTATTGTACTTACAAATCAAACACCAAGTAATGGAAGCCCTCTTCTGATATGCTGTCATGAAGTCGCACTAAAAAGGAAAAAGAGAAGAAAGTTTGTATCACACATATGCCAGTGATCACCATTAAACCAGACTTCTAATGGGCACCTGTCTCCTAACTAAAAATGGTAGCATCATTCTTTATTTTAGCCTCTGATATGTCAGTATCCTCTGTAGCAGGGCTTGGCTTCAGACAGACCCAAAGTTTAGGTTCTGGTTCTGATAATTATTAACTGTGTGATCTTAAGCAAATTAATTAACTTGTAATGATAATAGTACCTACACTTCATAAAAAGGTTAAATGAGACAATAAAAGTAAAATAAATTCACATATTGCCAGGTAAAAACTAGATAAATATTAATAATTGTTATAATATATCTCCGTATATCCCAAGTTAGCAGGTTCTAGCAATTCTCCACTAAGAGTCTCTCCTTGCCATTCCCTTTGCTCTCAGCCTAGTCCAGGTCTTCAACAACATGCGCCCTGATCATGCAATAGGCAGCAAGAGGGCTCCTTTTCAGAGTCTCATAGATGGACTCCTGCCTCTGCTCTCTCTTTTTTTCCAGGAAATTTCTACATAGCACTCCCTGGCCAACCTGTCAAAACAGTTTTTATTGATGAGACTTCTAAACTCAAGCCACTAAAATTCATTTACCAAGTCATCAGCCAAAAATGTACAGCTAGAACTTTAGTAAAATAATCTCTGAGTTCTTCAAATTAATACAACTTTAAATTTTCCAGTGAGCTAGACTTTCACTGATAACCAGTCGAAACCAATGTTTCCCACTTCCGAATTTAAAACACTCATTGCCTGCTCTAAACTAAACCACACATGTAAAGCTTACTTACTGCTTTTTCTGCTATTTATTTTTGCCTAAGTCTTCTGTCTCCTCCAACTCGCCCCCACAGATGGTAAACTCTTCCTACTTATCCAGATCACATGGGGTGGCTTGGCCTTCACCAGGAGCAACAGAGGTCAGGAAAAGCAGCAACTTGTAGGATTCAACTCCTCTTGAAAAGTCACCACCAAAGGATAAAGATTTCTCCTACAACCTGTTCCTAGTATGTCCCCATGCAGTGATGACCACTGTATGGAAAATGTGGATTCAAAAGAACATTTGATTGTCACACAAACCGCAATCATCTACAGAAGGAGTTTGTAGTACCCACGAAAATCCCAAGCTCATAGACTTAATATAAGGTCCTTTCTTATAATCCAATTCCATCCCCTTCAGATATCATCCTTGGCCCACTATTAAAATCTTTTCCGAATCCCTCTCCAGAAATTTCTCCAAGGTAGAGAAAGAGAGATTTTTGCTTCACCCATAAATATAGATTATAATTTGAATAACGTGGATTTTCTATTATCATTAGCATGAGGAGGGGGCCCATAATGTAGGCAAGTGGGAGTGTGGCCGATGCAGCTCAGTCTCAGACCCCCTGTTTGTCTCCTGAGTGCATGAAACATGAACACACCGCAGTCTCCCTCTCTTCATCTTGTTTCTCAGTGAACCCATGGATGCAACGTATTTTATTTTTATTAACTAACTCTAATAACTGCCCTTTGTTCAGTAGATAGAATTTCTTTCTCATCAACTACCAAACAGGAACCACATTTCATAAGTCTTTGCTTCCCTCACAGAGACTTGGCACATAGTAGATGGTCTTTTGTTTTTGAGCATTTAATCTATCAGGTGCTAGACATTCTTCCAAGTTTTTGGACAGAAATTTTCACCAAAGCTCAGTATACCTATATATGTCTAAAATAAAACGATTGATGTGCAAACAATTCCCGTGTAACTTTAATTGTGGGAAGGCTATTCTTCAATCTGCCAATATCAGAGATGCCTGTTACCCTTGTTTAAACTTATGCTCCAAAGAAAACCTAAAGTTTGGCTCAGTAATGTGTCTTCTATCTGTAGTCATTCAGCACAATAAAGAAAGCCAGGTCATGGCTGATAACTCTGTGCCCTTCTTGAATGACACAGTCTCACAGATACCTCACTGAGTGGCTATGACACAATCTGTGTTTAAATGAGTTCAAATAATAGTATGTCTACTTACAGAACACAGTTATTCTGTGAAAATAAGATGGATTTCCATGCTATCAAAGTTAAACTGAAAAGTAGAAATCACAATGTGAGCAGGAGGGAATGACTACTTCTTTCTTCCACTATCTCAGGTAAAAGCTTCAGGTGGACAGGGATCTCAGGTTTTCAGATCAAAGAGTTGTAGAACTACACAGAAGGGGAAATTTTAGGTACAACTGGAGAAGCAGTACTAATTTCTGGTTATATCTGGAATAAGATTTTCTTAGTATGATTATCACTACTTTATTAATACTTGGAAATAATCATCATTTGGGAATGGATTACTTTTTGAACAAGTCAAGAGTAGCCCAGATGCAAGCCTGATGATCAAACATATGATATTGGTTTTGGTCAAAACCAGTTTCATAAAAAGATTTAGCCAACAAGAACATGATAATGTTTAAAGATAAACCATTTGGCCAAGATCACTCCTTTTGCATCACATAATTCCAGAATAATCTCTAATATTTCCAACCAGCCATTTGACCAGATGAGATTAATTCTGAATGAATGTTATTGATATAGCAGAAAAAAATAGCATCACCTTTTCTTAGAATAAATACGTATTCCTTCTTTTATTCCTTCTTTCCTTATGACCCTCTCTACTTTCTTCCACTTCTCTTTTTAAAATAAAGAACTGGAAAAACACAACTGAACAAAATTTTACAATTTTCATTTATTAATCAAACTATCTAATATAGTCTCCACATGTTTACAATTACTTTGAGAATGAGTTTGCTTCCTTTTAAAACTTTTAACTCTCTAACTATTATTCTCAGAGCTGGAGATATCTCTTTGCAGTCTGGAAGACAGTGTCTTACACAGACATCATCTATTTCTCTTCAAGACTCTTCTGTCAGTTGAAAGTATCCATCCTTTTTTTTTCTTTTTAACGTTTGTCAAGGGTTGAAAATTGTGTTTACTTTTACAAAAACTTACATTAATTATTCTCTATAAATAACTGTTAATTGATTTTTTTACCAAAGGAATTACAGGCTGTTCTGTTCACCACAGCTGTTAGCTCAAGATGGACTGCACAGCCAGCCTTGCAAGGCGCGTTGAAACATACGCATCACATTCTCACTATGACTGCTCTGTTAGTGCCATAAGCTGCACATATGGATGCACACAATTACCTAAGGACAGTCATGCCTCAGATGCTTTTAGAAAGAAATATTAAAGAAGATAATGAGAAAAGCATTTAAGAAAACAGGTTATAATACATCTTGGCAGTCATTCTTTTCTGAAGTTTGTTCCAAGGTAAAATCAAGTCTATGAAGAAATGCATTTTCATAAACTGAAACAGCGTAACACTTCTTATCTAGAATAAAATTCTAAATTCTAGGGCATTCAGGATGGGATTTATAAGGGGGAAAAGGTTCTTCTGAGGCTAAAATATTTCTAAAGTTTAGTTGACCTAAAGCCAGCTCCTCTTCCTCTCTTGCATACATTATCAACTTGGTAGTTTGCATTCAAGTTATCATGGAACCACTGCTTTCTCTTCCTGCCCCACGTTCAGGTATGATTTCACTGGAGTTTCTAGCTAAATACTAGCTCCACAAAGGGGTCAAATAGGACCAAAGGGGATCATGCAATAATCTAAGAGAAGTAATTTTATTTAAATGTGATAGAAGTTTCCTATTTATTCTAATATTTCATTTCATTTAAGAGGTTAAAAGATATAATAAAATTTATAGCAATACTGCTTACTCTATCAAGCACAATGCAAATAATTTTTGCGAGAGTTATTTTAGTTAATATATACAACCACCATAAGGATACCTTCCCATCACCTTTTACAAACGAATGTGCACCGGCTTAGAGAGGTGAAGGAAACTTTCAAGGCTTAACAGCTAGTAATTGACCAGGCTAGGTCCAAAATCCAGAGATGGAGGATTGCAAAGACCCGGTTCTTACTCAGAATACTATATCAACTCTCCAAAATACATTTGTCAACAAACTACTTCCCAAATGCCTTGTAGAGTCTGAATTGCTTTGTCAGGGTAAAATAATATTTAAAAGAGGAAAAAATAGTTATGGTGACTAGAGAAAGAAAAGCAGTGCTAAGTAAAAAACTATACAAAAAGAGAAAAACATTTGAGTGTAGAAAGTTTAAAATTTGCCGCTATAATTTGGGGGATATGGAGACTGCTAGACAATGTCTAAGATACAGAGTCAACACCAGCCACATTTGTCTCTCTATATACTTCCTAAATCCCCAGAAATTAATTCTCCTCTTCATTTCAAATTAGGAATGTTAGAATTTCCAGTGACTCAGCTATTTTACCTGATAGGATATTTAATGTACCAAAAATCCTAATTAGTTAAAGAATCTGGAAAACTCACACAACATGTAAAATATCCAAAAATTTAAATTATTTTCATTTCCAAATTAACAGTTCATGTCATGGACATTATGATAACATGGAAAGAGAGGTGTGTGTGTGAGGAGTAGAAATGGATGTGCAAGGGAGAAGATGGAAAAAGAATAAGAATTAGACTCTAAATAGAAACCATGTCAAAATCGCTTATTAGGCGCATCTTATCCATTTTGACATATATTAAGAATATTTATGTCAAAAGGAAGTGAACAGGGGGCCGGCCCGGTGGTGTAGTGGTTAAGTTGGCGCGCTCCGCTTCAGCGGCTCAGGGTTTGCAAGTTCGGATCCCGGGTGCAGACCTATGCACCGCTTATCAAGCTATGCTGTGGCAGGGGTCCCACATATAAAGTAGAGGAAGATGTGCATGGATGTTAGCCCAGGGCCAATCTTCCTCAGCAAAAAGAGGAGGATTAGCAACAGAAGTTAGCTCAGGGCTAATCTGCCTTACTCCACCTCCCCCCCAAAAAAGGAAGTGAAAATATTCTTTTATGGCGATTTATTATCTTTCAAGAAAGACTACTAGGATACGAAGTCACTTGCCTCAACTTCAGTATACTTCCTTCCTTCTCCATTTCCTAACAGCATCCTCCAAATAAAATCAAGGTTGGTAATTACAATTTTGTGAAATTATTTACACAACATACTATTTGGTTCAAATTATACCACCTCTTACTTTTCCATACAACCAAACTCACTACCTGTCGCTCTCCACTAGAATTTATTATGGAGATGTGGCAGCCTCCTACATTGGTGGCCCCCAATGGACCATGTCTATCAATATTCACGTCCTTGTGCAGTCTTCCCTCCCCCACTGCCTCAGGGCTTAGTCATGTAATTTGCTTTGAGTGATTAGCAGGAATGATGAAAGCAGAGCCTTAATAAGCTCTGTACACTGGAGGTGTCCTCTTGGAAACCACATGCTATGTGGCTAAAAAAAGTTCAGGTTAGACTAAGATAAGAGACCACATGGAGAGAAACCCTGGAGGATGAGAGGTCATCACTAGCAGAGCTCATAGCTGAATGAAACTGCATGAGTGATCTCAGTGACACCACATGGAGCAGAACAATCATCTGACTGAGCCCAGTCAGTCCACTGAATCATGAGAAATAATAAATTGATGTTGTTCTAAGCCATTAAATTTGGAGTGGGAGTCGTTAGCCAACAACAGATAAATAAAACAGTAAAGACAATCTGAAATGTGTGATTGACCCATTGTCCTCAAATAATTCTTTCATTATCATAAGCAATTTTTAGCAGAAAAAAGAATATTTCACTTCAAAATATGAAAGCGTTAGTAAAAATCTCTAAAACTGAATATGGTAAGGCAATGCTGCCAATGTTATCATAACGCTAATAGAGTAATTCATACAGAACAGATTGTACTGCATCCTCATAATCACTGTTTGTCAGCTCTGAGCAATAGTCCTGGTTATAAATGAGGTAGATTTTGCATTTTTAGCTTTGCTATGTTGCAAGGATTGAGGTAGTTGGATTTGGTTCACACACTGTGATGAAAAAATGGCAGCTTGTAAGTCAGATACTTTTTATATTCCCATCAGCAGTTAATTATATTTCACAGCTAGAGCAAGCACTAGCCAAGCTAGACCATGCAATGTGCCAAGGCTTCTCAAAAGAGAGATGCCAACATTGAGTTCATTTGTTAATTAAAAAAAAAATTGACTAGTCTCAGAGATTATAACAGTCATATGGCACCACTCAAGAGAAATTTCAGCTCAACCATTACTACTGGTTCTTTTGTGACAAAGCTGATCATTTCTAGAGAGAAACAGAAAACACAGAAACACTGAAAACCAAATCTAAAATCAAAGTGAAGGCAAACCTGTGTATGTGCTTTGTTTTTCTTAATTTCTATTTAATACAAGTAATACAGTTAATAAACAACACTGAAAAATATATGAACTTTATTTCTTTGAAATATAGATCCATGTATACTGTATATTTTATTTTAAATAAATATACGGATATTTCTTTTGTTATGGTTGTCAAAGTCAATAGTCATAGCATTTATACTTTGATTTTCTTTACTTCTCTTAACATGATACTTTTAAAATTGGGGCATAAATAATTTCAGAATTTGACTTAGATGGCTAAGGCAAACAAATAAACTGGTCAAGCAAAGAAACCATGGTCTGTTCTAATTTCCAATATTTGAAAACAAATTCCAAAAGCTGCATAAGGGGTACATATTTTTGACAAAATTCTTAGCAATATGCCCCATTAATAAATGCCAAATAAGCCATTATTCAACAGTCAAAAATTAAAATAACTTTTAACATCAGAAATCCAAAAATTGTTTTAATAAAATTTCAAATATTTTTCTTGTAGTGACCTGAAAATCTTTTTAAACTTAATATTAACTAACATCAAATTATATTTAAAAGCAATTCAGTGCTTATATTTAAGAAAAAGAGACTGAAATTAAGAACTTATTGAAAAAAGCAAATATAATTATGACATGAAAACTCAGTAGAGAATGCCATCCATATTAACATTAAAAACTATTCTAAAAGTACACACAAAAAAGTCATTGTATCCCCAAATCAGTCCTGAAGGTCAAAGTGTATCAACTCTCCTGACCATGATCTCCATCCTTATTCCCAAATTTCTACCTCATTTCCTGGTTCCAGATTAAAAGTCAAGCTTAGATTAGCTTCAATATCTAGAGGACATAAGAAATTGTGATGTTTTCTAATAGGTCAGAGGTAATTATAACCCAGATTATTCAAGGGGCTTCTGGCTGGTCAAAATATTTATTACTTAGGAGAATCCAACTCGGGAAGATGGTAGAAAGGGAGGAGACATGCCCAGTGACTGCTACCAATATGGCTACCAGCTACTCCAATCATGTGACACCATGAACAGCATGAGAGAACAATCAATACTTTTGTTGGAAAGAAAAAAGTCATAAATGGCTAAACATAGAATTTCAGAGATGCTTAATGAAACAGAAAAATAAATAGATAATTCATTTAATACCCTTTCCTGTTCATTTTTAATAAAATTACATATGTGAGCAGAAATTAAATTATAGACTTATTACTAAGACTACTAATATCTAGAAATATTGTTTTCTTTGAAAAATAATTCAAGATTATCTTGTTACATATTTTAATTGCATGATTCCATCATACTTATTATAATTTGTTTTAAGGGAAGTTATCTCATTTCTTGGAAAAGTTAGTACTCATTTCAAGTTTCCTTTATTTAAAAAAATCTTTCCTCCTTCAATTATAAATCAGTATCATTTATGTATTTCAATAAGTGTTCTAATTTTCTTCATTTTCCTTTTTCTTGCCTTACCTTTTTGTTATTCCATCTTCCAATACTTACATAAAGCTCATCAGTGATCACTCATAGGTACCCTTAAGCATTAGGGATATCAGAAAAGAAACAGAAGCTGCTGTCATCAGATGACTTGCAATTATAGAAATCTCAAGATGGTGCACTTCCAGATTGTACTTTATAAAGAACGAACAGAGCTTTGGGCTGCCATCTTTCTGTTAAATTTATAAAAATGCACACACCTATCTACTGTGTATTAAATGTGTAAGAGTGTCTGGTTAAGACAAAAAAGCAGCCATTGGTAATTCCTCTGCTCTAAGTATCTGAAGAGCATCACTACAGTTCTGACTGTAGAATCCAGTGCAGTTCTACCACTCTGCCTCCTAGAACCTGGCTCAAAAAGAGAAGCCCTATTGTTGATAATTGCATGCCAGGCTGCTCATTTGGCTCCACATCTATCAGCAAGATACTAGCACATTAAATGTCTCAAAGTAGTACAGCAATTTGCTACATTTGAAGATTAAACAAAGGCTATGTGATTTACGATGAACTCAGGATATCACACAGGAAGGAGGCTGCATCGTGCCAAAGGATGGACCAGATAAGGATCTTGTTTTCAAAGTGCAGATCAAGGCAGCGTTTAAAACAAGAATAAATATATCGAAGTGCATTTTGCATTTCAGATAATTATAGCTTTGTGAAACTTCTGCTTGAGTTTTACATGTATATATCACATACTGGGTCACGACACAAAGCCTTTTTTTAAACTGTAGATCACAGAAAAAATGTTTGATAAGCACTGGGTTATATGATCCTTTAAAAGGACCCTATAAAGTCCTTTCCAATTCTGTTTCTACATTTCTGGATGACTGTGGCTAATGAACAGTGGGGAAAATAAACAGTTATTACCAATATCAGGTTGCATGCAATCCTCTGAATGTGAGATATTTCCCTCTTCAACATTCCAACAAATTTAAGTGTAAAACATACTTCATTTTATTTTGAATTTGTTCTTAATGAATAACTAGAGAGAAAATCTAAGACATTTATCTTGCCAAGTTAAAAATATGCCCTCTTCAAAAATTTACCAAGCAGATGAGTTGCTTTTCTGACAACAGCCCTTGGAGAACAGAGTGAATGGAAAAACTTATTAGATCATCCTCTCTTTGCAACTTACTACCGTATTATCTTAACACTTGCAACTGAATTTTCCCTAGACACATACCAGTCTAAACGCTCCTGTCTTTCAAACTCCTTTCTGAAAATTCATATCTTGCATAAACTATTTTCCCAAACTTGATTCATCCTATAAGCAGGAAATGTGTGAGTTTAAAATTCTACTAAAATGATAAGAAATGCAGTGTAAAACTGTAGCTGGTATCCATATTCTATCATCTCATAATATTTATCAATTAACTATTTTTATGCTGAAAGTACTTAAAAATACCAGTTTATTTATTTCCTCTGAATAATACAGAAAAACACAAAGCACATGAAAGAAGAACATACTGTGATCTTAGGCCCACAATGGAGGAAAAACATGAAAGTTATTTATAAACTTATTCATGAATTAGATATCATTGGAATAATAAAGGATATTAATAAATATAGCTGGGGTATTGTGATGCCAGTCAGTACCACTCAGTATCAGGTATCTGGTAATATATTTTTGGTCAAGTGTTCAATGGAACAGTTAGTTCATCTGGGTCAATGATTTCTTTTTTGTGAAGTAAAGAATAATTGTCCATGTATCATGAAATCAAGGAAGTTATAACGAATGTCAGACATCTCAAACATTTGGTGCATTTGCCTGTCTCACAGACGTCTCGAACCAAACAAACCCAAAGAACTCATGATCTCCTAAAACCTGCTCCACTCAGTGTCTTCCGAATCTTTCCAGTTGCTCAGGATAAAAACCTCAGTGTAATTCTTGACTCCTTTCTCTCATACCTAAAACCCAATCTGAAAGCAAATCCTTCAAAATATATACAGGGGACAAATTTCTCTGTTTCTACTCTGCCCCCTCCCCACCCCTACCACAGCAGCCAGAACAATCCTTTTACGACTTAAATCTGATTATTGTCCAGCTGCTCAGAACCCTCTAGTGGCTCTCCAACTGCCTCTGAGTCAGTCAAAACCCTATTCCCAGCCCATCAAGTCCCATGAAGCCCACCTCCCTTCCCCCTCCCACCATCACCCTTCCCAGCTCCCTGTGCTCCAACCCCACTGGCCTCCCTGCTGCTCCTGAGAACTCCAGGCAAACTCCTGCCTCAGTCTTTGCACTCGCTGTCTCCTTGCCTGGAATTATTTTTCCCCAGATATGGCTCACTACCCCATTTCCTCCAAGTCCCTCCTCAGCTTTTCACCTGTTTTTGTGTAAACACAGTTTTACTGGAACACAGCCATGTCCACTTGTTTCAGTATGATCGACGGCTGCTTTCAAGCTAGGACTGCAGTGTTCAGTAGGGCCGGGGAAATCGAAAATATTTACTATTTGGCCCTTTACAGAAAAAGTTTGCTGACCCCTGGAGTAGAAGAAAAGGTTGTTGAAAGAGAGAAGATAGGCTGTGAGAGGCCAGGGTGTGGCCTAGATGATCTATGTGGCTAATTAAAGCCACCAAGAATGATGGTTAGAAGTGGGGAAGGAGAGATGGTAGCAAGACAGCTCCTGCGTACATACTAAATGATGGGGAGCACCAAGAGAACGGAATGGTAGGAAGCCACTGCTAAGATGCGCAGGATGTTAGAATCTGAGAAAATGCATTTCAAAGATGGGCTGGTGGAAGGATGCGGGCAGGGGATACTGAGGGAGGAAGTGCTTACAGTGGTTTTATAAGAGCAGCAAAGAGCAAGAAAACACCCACCCACCTCCAGGTGCAGTGCCGTGTGGAGGACAGAGGACACTGCCCAGGTCTGCAGCGGCCTTGGGAGAAGGCAGAGCGCCTCAGCACAAGAAGTGAGCATCAGAGACCACGGGGACGGCAGAGGGCATTTTGCAGGCATTTTGCAAATATTATGACATCAGACTTATTATGTTATAATTAAAGGGAAAAAGAAAACTAATAAAAGGTGCTACAAGTCGGCAATTTTCTCACAGTCTAGATATTAACCCAGCAGTTTATCAAATTGCTGAAGATTCTCTTTGATAAATTTTCATATTTATTTTTCTTTTTTAGAAGAGACATCTTTAAATAAATATATTAATTTTTAAAAACCAAATTTAAGAAGTATGAGTATCTGTCATTTTATTACTATCATACTCCTGGGGGGGGGTCCTAAATCTTATTCAAGTGTTCTTGTGATTTTAAATGTTTATGCCTATGTCCTGTATTTATAGCATCTAAATTACTTACAGAATAATATATAGTTAATCTGATTTCTTCATTCATATCATAACGATTTGAATATCTTCATACTCAGTTTTAATTAAGTTTTTCTTCCTGGTTCTTATTTGCCAGATAGGAATACTGGAAAAATGAATGAAGAAGATACATCTTTTAATTTGTTCTCAATAAAAACAACTACATGACATTAATTCTTTTTTTTGATGGAAATTGGTTTTGCCATCTCTACTCCTAAGCAAAATATTATGTCAAACTGTTCTTCGATCCTGAACAAAAAACATTAATAGAAAATATATTTCAGATTTATTGATAAATATTTTTTCCTCTATAATCTTGACCATAGTCTTCATTCAGAGATTCTAAGCCAATGGGATAAATGTTTAAGGAGATTTATGAATGTTGTACCTAAGATGTTTAAGAAACAAAGTTCTTGATGGAGGTGGGTAGTTCATTCTTTCAGTTATTAGTCAATTTTCTTGAATGCAACATGCTGGGGATATAATGTGAACAAGTCAGTGGTGGTCCCAGTCCTCCAACAGTTTTCAGTTGTTGGGACAAAATCCTTTTGCTAATTTTGTGATTCTGTATTCTAGACATCTAAAGCACATCCCAACAATTTCATTTTAGTCTTCTCATTATCCCGCCCATGGGAGCACATGAACACAACACGACTATGTGGCAAACAAATCTAAACAAGCCATCAGT
This sequence comes from Tapirus indicus, assembly GCA_031878705.1. Classification (NCBI taxonomy): domain Eukaryota; kingdom Metazoa; phylum Chordata; class Mammalia; order Perissodactyla; family Tapiridae; genus Tapirus; species Tapirus indicus. Next base: position 146,620,615 of record CM062919.1, on the reverse strand, counting down.
TATAACCAAATGCACCGTAAGATGCCTTCATCTATGTGGGGCTACTAAATCAACAGTCTTCACCACTGACCAACTGATTTCATCCAACACATTTCCCTGATTTCTTTTTTCCTGAATTGACTTGCTGTTGAGAAAATTTATCAAGTTGTTTATCCTGAAAGATAAATTTCCTAGTAAACAGCAAATTAACATCCCCTGTGACCTACCCAAATCCATCATACACAGGCAAGCCATCCTTTTCAAAACGGAAATCTGGTTATATCACACTTGCTTGGCTTAAAATTCTTCAGTGGCTTCCTACTGACTTTATGTTAAGGAGCAAACGCCTTAACACGACCCATTTATCATATAATTTATCATCCAAACTGGGACACTTTGAGAGTGAAAGAGGGTGATTAATTTTTATACCAGTAAACCAGGACAGCCCTGGAAAAGAGGTTAGCCTGGTCATCCCACCTGGAAGGCTCTACCTCTTCAGCTTCCCTCACATTTCCCCTCACTCTTTCCCCCCAGGGCCCTCTAGCAACAGCGGTCCTCTTTCAGACTCAGGCACTCTCAGTTACCTCCAGCAACAAGCCACATCTCCACTGTTAATTCTTTGGCTTGACATTCTCTTTCCTCCTCTCCACGTTAACCCCTCTCTATCCTTCGGTTCTTATTTTAAGCATCACTTTATCAGGAAAAGTCCCCTCTGGCCTCCCAAACTCTCATGGCACTGCCCATCTCTCCTTCAAAGAATGGAACACACTTGCAATGATAGCTCTGATTGTGTGATCATTTGACTAGCACTGACTATCCCATTTAACTGATCCCCTCAGATGACTACACTCATACTCCCCTGGAAAATACTTTCATAGCAGCAGACACCTCTGTTAGGAAAATACATATATACCCCAAACCTGCAAATAGACAAAAAGACAAATACCTGTCCCTCAAATGTCATAATGGAACATTGTCTAACTTCTAACCCAAAAATTACCTGTTCTCTAGGATAGTATCATTCTATTTTCTTATTTACTATTGATTAGGCCCTAATCAGGAGTCTGTAAACTACTCCATAGTTTACAGCTACCTGTTTCTGTACAGCCCACGAGCTAACAATGGTTTTTACATTTTTAAGGGACTGCAAAAACAAAACAAACAAAAACCAGATGACATAGGACAGAGAGCTTATATGGCCTATAAAGCCTAAAATATTTACTAGTGTACAGAAAAAGTTTGCCAATAATGATGTACAGCTGAAATTTACATGATGTTATAAACCAATGTGACCTCAATTAAAAAAAAAGTGTCAACCTGTGGATTAGGGTATTTCACTTGTAAAAAAATAGATGACAATGCAAACAATTCTTGTCTGATAGTGATGCAAATGAGTGCTGTGCTATAGAGATGTAAATAGATTCTCAAAGGTTATAATTTTATTCCCTATAGGGAAACAATCATTTTAGCACTGTAGCAATCACATTCCAGAATTCTTTCTTTCCATGACTATAAATATTTCTGTTACTCCTATATGTTTTTGAACTAGCTTTGGCATCCTGCTAGTTCTCTCATTAGTTAAGTAAATCTTTGTTGTTACAGATAGATATATAATGCTTTAATTGGTGTATACTATCATATTATATGGATGTACCACAATCTATTTAACCAGTCCCCAAGGGAAGGACACTTGGATTGTTTTCAATCTTTTGTTCTTCAGCCCTACTGCTATCATTTACCCTCAGTGAGCTCCTCATTGTTTGCTAAACACATATATAACAACAAAGGAGCCAGGATTTCAAGGCCTTCTTTGGTCTAGAGGTATTTAACTGACAATCAGTTTGTATTTTATACTCCAGACTAGCAGGGGGACTTAGCTTTTTTGACCTTTGAGACCCAAGAGCTTCCTTTCCTGAAATGTTACCTACTCCAGTCTCCACTGTGGAAATTTAATCTATTCTTTAAGCTCAAATGCCAGCTGCTCACAATCTATGGACTTGACATGGATTCTCCTTCCTTTATTTTCTGTAGTCCTTTGGGCCTCACTTTGGGTAAGTTTAAGGAAAAGGAAAATTAAGTTACCCATTGAAATAAAAATACAAACGTTAATCAATCTTGAGTAAGTTTACACAATCAGATCAAGAAAATCAGAAATCATATCATCTGATAAATAAAATGGCAAGCAATAGGATATATTGGCGTATATGAGGAAGCCATTTGGCGTAAAACTAATTTGGCCTGACCTTATTTTTCCAAAAGGGCCTGACTGACCTTTGAACATGCATTGTATATCTGCTTTGAGCATTTACCACATCCCAGAGATAAGAACAAATGCCCTTAAGATAAGGATGGAACTTCCCCCACACTGGCATTTCCTTAAGGATAAGCATTTCTCCCTAGGCTAGGATTTGTTTGCTGTGCTCATCCTGTGACCACCCCCATGGAGACAACAGACCTGTTACCTGCTGTGCCCATCAAAAGCTGTGCTGACAGGGCAATCTTGTGACTATTGTAAAATGGACGTTGCATTCATATGTGATCTTTGATGGTATATAACCACTCTGTATACCCCACTTCTTTGGTGCCCTTCCTTTCTTGGGGAGGAAGGCCCCGGGCTATATGGTCTTCAAATTTGGCTCATAATAAACTCACCCCAATTTTGATTTATAGATTGGCTATGGATTATTTGCATTGACATATCAAATTTACATCCAGAGACAAGGTATACAATGGAAACATAGCTTGAACATAACTGATCCAAAACCAAAACCAAAACCAAACAAAACTGAATCTTTTCCATCACCTTGTAACCTGCTTGGTATAAGATAATGATAGTTTTAAAAATTGGTAAAAAAGAGAGAAATGGAAGACAAGAATTACTGTTGTCCTTAAGAGCTTTAATCAGTTAAAATGAACATTCCTGCTCACTTGATAGAAAACTTGGCCATATTCTTTTGCTTTGATTTTATATACATTAAGCCACTTTCTGTTCCTACTGTGCCGTCTAATGTGAACTTGCATACAAATGAGACAACACAGACTGAGCCATCAACAAGGTAGTACCCCCAAGGTACTGGGCTCCTTGAAATCTGGAGCTGTATTTCTGGTTGCTGTATTCACAGTGACTAGTATATTCTGGCAAATAGAAGAAACTGGGTAAATGCTTCTTAAAGGAATGAATGGATTCTAGTATCAGTGTATTAGTGGGTTGGTTTAGGCTAAGTTGATCTGCTAAACCATCTCTTGAAGAACTCGATAAGCCCATATTTCTATAATTATAAATTAAACAGAAAGTCAACCTTTGGACATGTGGTGACTTACAACCAACATACAGGCATACTAAAAATTGCCAGGAAGGCTTTCAACTTACTATAAAAAAGTTAACATCCTCTTAGCTACAATAATATTTATCAAACCCTGCCTTGTCCTGAAGTTTTATGTATGTCCTTGATAGAGGCCAAGTCCTTTCTTCTTTCTGACCTAGCACCTGGAATAATGAGGAAGGGACCACCTGCCTAGAAGGCTGGATGTCTGGTGATCAATGGAGCAGACACGGGGCTTGCAGCCAGATGAGACTTGTCTTATAGTTCTTTATATATACCTTCTTTAACCCACAGAATGTTGAAGGCAGGGGACAAGCACTCAATAAGTAGTTGTTAGTGGTGAATTCATTTATTCCTTCAGTAAATATTTGTTGAGTTCCTACTCTGTGCAAAGTTCTGTAAGTACTAAGAGTAAAGCAGGCAACCAAACAATGTGCCTGACCTCACAAAGCTAATGTCAAACAAATAGCAAATATGCATGTAAGAGAGTGATAAGTGCTCTGAAAAACAATAACGCAGAGTAAGGGGGAAGTGAGTACCAGAAGAGAGACGGAGAGCCTTTGCAAAAGCTTCATTGATGAGGTGAATTTTGAGGGGGAGACCAGAAAGAAATCAACAAAGCAAGCCATGGGATGGCTCAGGGAAAATCAGATGGAAGACAGAGGGAATATAAGATCCGAAGACAAGACTACACTCGATCTGTTTGAGAAGCAGTGTCTGGTAAGCGTGAACAAGGGACAGGGTAGCAGAAGATGAAGTCAGGGGTATGAGTGTGCGTGTGTATGTGGGGGGAGTCATATAGGGTTTCAGAGGAGGGTATTATTAAGGGCTCTGGCTTCTCCTCTGAGCTACATGGGAATTCACTGTAGGGTTCTGAGGAAGGGGTGATGTGTTCCGCTTGTTTTAAAAACCACAACATAACTGATGTGTTAAAAACTGTACGGAATCAAAGGCAGAAACATAGAGAAAATAATATAAAAAGCCAGGTGAAAGATAATGGAGTTTCAGACGACAGTAGTGGCCCTGAAGGTGCTGACGGAGTCAGATTCTGGATATATTTTGAAAGTAGAGCTGACAGAAACTGCTGATAAATTACACGTGGGATATGAGAGAAGGAGAGGAATAAAGTAGGACATCAAAGGTTTTATTCTGAGTAACTAATATTTCAGAACAGGTGAAGATGGAGGAGGAGCAGGCTGAAGAGATGAGAGTAAACTGGAAATGCCAAACATATATCTAAATGGAGAAATCAATAAGACGGCAGATAAATGAATTCATTCTTCAGTGAATGAAATCTCCTCTTGCCCAGTTGAATAGAGCACATTCACATTAAAACTAGGTTTCAGAACATTATACATCATGTTTCACAGCAAGAGCTCTGAAGTCGGACTGTCTAAGCTCCAATCTTGGTCCTGCCCCTTATTAACCACGTGCTCTTGGACACTTAACCTCTCTGTACCTCAGTTTCTCAGATGAAGAATGGGGATAATAAGAGAATCCTTCCATTGTCTTGTTGTGACAATTAAAGGAGACAATATACGTCAAGAGCTCAAAGCAGCACATGGTACATAAAAGCACTGAATGAATGCCATGTTTTATCGTTATCATTAAATTAAATGACTGAAAGTACTGAATTAAAAGGAATTGTTATTAAATAAAAGTTTGTTTTAAATTTTGTATCTAAATTGATAAATTAATTTGTATAAGTAGATATTGTGAGAAATCAATTCTTTCGTACTTGTGGTTGTCACTAGGCAGCTACTGTAGGACGCATGACAATAGGGTTTTGGCAAATGGATAGCCAGTGGAAGAAGAGAAACGTGACTGACTCAGGAAGCTTTAGTTCAGGCCCTGGCTAGCAAACAGCTTGCTCTCCAATCTTGGCCAAGGATCTAGGCCTCCATTCCTCGCATGAGGTTGGAGTCAGATGGGTCTAAGCTGTCTCCCTCAGCTAGAACAATCCACCAGCAGCCAACTTTAAGCTACATTTCTTGTAACACTGATTATACAAATGAGGAGTTAAACTTTTTCATGGAGATTTGTAAAGAATGTTTTTTAAATAATTCACTTTAATTTTATCCATGAATAAAGCAGCAAATTATCACCTGGAAACCTTCTCTTATTTCTCTTTAATCATTGATTGCCAAAAGAGGCTCTCTTTGAAGCTAAGGGAAGTAGAGAAAAATATCTTTCAAATAATTACGCTATTAATTCTATGCAGAAATGTGTTCCCTTAAAAGTGAAGGTAAATTTGATTCAGTTCAAATCACTGTTTTCCATCATTTTTCACTATAACAAGTTTCAGATCGCTTAATATAGTCAATTCTCATTATTCGCAGTAGTTATGTTCTACAAAGTCACCACGAACATTAAATTAGCAAATACTGAACCACTGCTCCTAGGCGAAATGCAGGGTTAGCTTCCTACAAGCTTCTAGTCACAACATTTTTGTCAACTAATCAATATATAACCTTGCTTTATACATGTTTCTGTTTAAAGACACCTTATTTAACACACAGTATTGATTTATTAACACTGAACCCATGGCCACAGCACTATAACTCATGCCTGAAGGCACCTTCTCTAAAAGCTTATCTAACACATGTATTGTCTCCATAAGGCACATTTTTTGAGCTTAGAAACACCAGACAGCACTTCAGCACAATGCATGGGGGCCACTTTAAACAGGAAAATCAGGCACTGAATAGATGGTGAAAAGGACACTTGTTTCGAGGATGACAGCTAACACAGGAAGGCAGAGGGGTCAGGCTGTTAGTCCTCAGCTGGGAATGCCCATGCACGTTGGGTGACTCCAATTTTTTGCTGCTCTGCACACATCTGGGAATGCCAGAGAATGAGCACAAAAGCACCCCAGGTTCGATGGGATTACAAATAAATTTTAGCAAGCAGGTGAATTCGCAAATATGGAATCTGCAAATCATGAGGACTGACTGTATTTATTTCCTTACACAGCTTCAACTGATCATGGCTCTCAGCTCTTTAAATATATTCACCTGCTCTTCGTCATTACAATCAAGTATTATTAATAAACACAAATAATTGCAGATGAGGAAACTAAACCTATGTGGTTAATCATTTATAAAGTAAAACCTTTTTATATATCAATTAGCATCTGATCAACCTACTTTATAAGCTTCCATTTTCCAGATACAATCTTCCTAAATGTTTCACTCTTTCTGTATAATCATAAACACTATTAAAAGACCGTCTACATACGATGACTCTGTGGTAAATACCCCACAGCAAATTGCATTGCAGTTTATAACTGACTATAAGATTGGCTTCCATTCAGGAAAGAAAATAAAAAGGAAAGAGAAAAGGAATAAGAGATATAGCCTTGTTAATTTTAAAAAGCCCTCTTTAACATTAATATGAACTATGATTAACACTAATGTGAAAATTATACTTAAAAACGAGCAGTAAAATCAGAACTCTAGATGGCTTTTCTTGTGGATTCCTGCCATGGGACAGTGAAGTTTGAAGAGTGATTATCTACCACCTTCTCTGATCCTCTCAAAGCACTTCTCTTTCCTGCTACAAAGCCTCTGGGTATTGAAATTATTCATCATTTCATGACATATTTGGGGCTCCCTGGCAAAAACAACTCTCTAAAGATGATGTATATGAATAAAAAGGATAGAAAAGAAAGGTATTTTACTATACAACGAAAAATTAGGGTAATGCTTTCTTTCTGGTAAAGGTGAAGTCCTTTATTTTTTCATTTTTTAAGGGCAATAAAATCTTAGAAAATAAAATGTTATTTCAACGCCATTTTGGAAAAGTTACAATTCTATTCTCTCCTACACAGAAATGCTTTTGAACCGGGTTGAAGGTTTGTCTGAACAATCTGAGAACTGAACAGAAGGGCGGCTGTACCAGGTCCTCTTGCTTCGAGTTACCAGTGACACAAAACCAAACTGCACCAGAAATGCCAGCCACAGTTGGAAGAACATTCCCACCAAGCTAAAAAATTCGTTATTACAAAACGAAAACTAAATAGTAAAAAATTTTGTAAATCAATGGTACACCGAAATTAAAGGACTAATGTTTTTTATTTCAAGCATAGTCTTTCAATTACATAATTCATTAAAGACAAAAAATAACGAGGAAGAAACTGTGCTAAGTGCCAGACTGAACAGAACTATCCATTGGGCTGAGCCTCAGAAAAACTTCCATCAACAGCTGAATTGAACCATCTGAATAAGTTTGTATCAGAAACTTCTAGAACCTAGGGTAATACTTTCTGTTGTGACCATTTGAGCCATAGTCCATTTTGGAAACCAAAAGTGGACTCAAAACAATTTTGATAATTTGGTTTTTTAAGGAAAGATAGATGGCACTGACTGACTAAAAGTAACTTTTTGGTCTTTTAAACTTTTTTTCAGTAAGAAAAGACTCTCAGGAAAACTTACATTCTGTACAGCACATATATAAACAAAAAGGCATACACATACACACAACTGAAACATGGTACACAAAACAATACTAACCTTACTACATGTAATACACTCTGGTATCTTCTCTTATTTATTTATCTCAGTAAATAAATAGTGGTCACCAAGGGGTCATGATGTACTTTGAAAAAACACTGGACAATAGTATCTGTCCTCTCTCTCCGGGTTCAGGTCCTCAGTGCTAGAAGTGAACTAACTTAGGAACTTAGGTTCCTTAGATGATAATATATATCATATAAACTTACTCTTGTCCATTAGATTATGTTCTTAGGAAAAAATAGAAAGGATGGGAAAACAAATTCTCCATTCTGCTATTTTACTTTGATAGCTTTCAAATCCAACTTCCCTCAGGCACACTGACATAAGGGAAATGATGTATAATTTGCAATGTTAAAAAAGCTCTTCAGTGGACATTTGGGATGTTGACCAAGAAGAACACTTTATTTCAGCAGCATGATGAATCAGGCCCACGTTATCCACAGAGCAGGAAATTCAGACATAAATTCAACAACTTTACCTAGGTTCACCCTTATCTTCCTTCCTATTTACATCTAATTCAAATCACTGTACTAATAATATCCACCTGTTGAGTAGCAAAAAAATGAATGTTATTTTCAATGAAGAGAAATGTTTAGTTGGGAGGTGAGGGGATAGAGGACAAAGCATAAATAGAACCAGTTTTTTGCTACTGTTAAATTGCCTTGGAAAACATTATCAATGTATGTTCTGTAATGCTTTTGATCAGAGGTTTCACAAATACATATTTATGTCTCCTTTTCTAGTCTGTTCATTAATTCATCCTCACTGAAATTAATGAATTATTAGACACTGGATATGTGGTTAGAGGAAAATGACTTACACATTTATTCAGTCAGGGTTCTTAGGATTATTAACTGAAAACATTTGGATCTACTCCATCTATTCTAAGAAATTTATTAAACCAATATCAGTTAGCTTCCAGAATTGTTGGGAGGGCTCAGGACCAAGTTTCCAGAAAAAAAAAAAATCCAAAAACCAAGCTCCTGAACTAGCCTGATGAGAAAACAGATGCCACTATATCTGCCACCATTAATACCAATAACGTACCGAACTGTGAATGCCTCCAGATCAATTTTGTATCAAGCATTAGATATTATACTGCTGACACCTCAAACCAGAGCCAGCTACTACCACACTGACTGAAAAAACGGAAGGTACATACAAAACCTGTTTCCTGATATTGATCAATCCCCAATTTAAGTCAGGCAAAAGTTAGTCAGATTGGATACACCTAGGTGACATGCCTGCATCCTAGTTGCAGGGGAGGCTGGGAATTTGATTTTTTGACTTCTAAGTTTGTAAGACAGGACTCATATCTTGTGATTTCATGACTTTAGAAAGGCTACTCAGAAGATCCTGGGATATGGCAGTTGTCCACCACACCTGTATTTTGTGTAACATCTTGTGAACACAACATATTAAAAAAAAAAAGTCCAGAATTTCAGACCTGACAGAGATCTTAAAAGTCAACCACAATCCAGCTCCTTTGATGTGCAAATGGAGTCCAGGGGTTATCTACTCATTTAAACTAGAGCCACACACTGTTATTCCAAAGCAGGTGATGGTTTTTGTACTGGACCATTCAAAAATCAACTCTTATTTCCTCCTCGTGTTATTGGTGAGCAGAGAAGGGCTCAAGTGAAAACGTAGGGAATTATGCTGAAGGTGGTACATCTGACGACTTTAAACAGTATCCAGACTGGCTGCAGCTGATACCTCCACCATCCAACACCATTCCCCTCACCTGAGAGAATCTGCTAGCCGATGATTTTGTGGGTTGTTGCCCATGAGTCAGAGGGCTCCTGGAACACTTCTACTCCCCTACCCACCAACATACAAAATAACAAGTCAAATGCCTTAGAGGGATGGTCCAGAACAGAAACAAAACGTTAATTGGGTAAATATTACCGTTGGCATCTATTTGCTTTTCATTAGGTTGGAACTGGGCTGCAGCTTCAGGGAGACGAGTGAGGGGAGGGTGGAAGGGTGAAACCGTGGTGCCACGAGCCTGCTTGCAATTAGCAAGAGACTCTAACAAGTAATTTAGAAAAGAGATGGACAGCCACAGTGAGCGAAGAAACACATGGTCTGGATGATGGTCATGCTTTCTTCCCATAATGGTGAAGTCAGGGTGTCGTTATAGAGGTCTATTTAATAAGTTTTGAAGGAAAATATAAAAGGATAGCAGACTCCAGCGATGGAATTGCAGATACAAGCCTACTTTTGTTAGCTGAAACAGAATTATGTAAAACTGGGAAGATAATAAGCATATGTATTTGTGATCCTCTCTCGGGAGCTTTGGCATAGTAAGTTACAGAATAACTATAGCAGTTACCCTTATTATCTAGTCAAAGCTTATACAGAGATATTCCTGAGCAAATTGAAAATCTTCCCGAAATCCAAATCTATGAACTTCTTACAGCTCCCCTCTCATTCTTGACATTAAGTGTCCTCATGTTTCTCTCTGGTTCTCAACTTTTTTCCTCTGCTATCAACTTCAGCATTAACCTAAGGAACATAAGACCGGACTCATTTCTAAACAGAGATAGAACTCTTAGAAAGAACAAAAAAGGAAACAGTTTATCATCCATTATTCTGTTCTGTGTCTTATAGCATGAACTTTCACACTCCTTGACTTAGAATTAAAATCTTTCATCTGCAATAATAATTTGATTCACACATTCACAGGTTCTAATCATAAAAGTACAACTTCAAAACATTTTGGAACATTCTCAATATGAAAATAGTCAACCAAATACATTCCCTCCTTGCCAAAAAAAAAAAAAAAAAAATCAAAGGAGATAGAGAGAGCTAATGGGACTTGCGAGCCTCGTCCTGCCATGGTATGATACATAATGTAGTCACTGAATGGTACCCGCCCTGCTAGAGCCTGGCTTCAAAGTCAGCAACACCGAAAAATGGTTTTAGGAAGAAACGGAATAGAATCTGAGCAATTTGAGGCCCCAAAACCTAGGTCCTTCTCAGCTTGAACTGGAAAGTGACAAGAGTGGCCCAGAATCTCAAAGAAATGAAAAGCATCACAAAGTAATGTTCAGCACATATTTCCCCAGGATGCGGAAACAACCTCCTAAAGGCATAAGGTCAGTCATATAGTTTTCAAAAGGCAGCTCTTTTCCTACAAGGATCTGCTCTAAATGGAAGAACAGTTGCTTTCTCACGCAAAGACCAAAGTCAGGAAATCTGGCCATAAAACTATAAAGTAAATTCTATTGAAGAATATGTTAGGAATTCTGCAAGCAAATCAATATGAGGAAACAAAACATCAGCATGAAAAGGTGTCACATGTTGAGTTTTCATGGGTTGTAAGATTATGTATGTACAAAAATACATTTTTAAAAACTTATCTACTTATTCATTTGTCTATCGCTGCCAGCTTTTGGGGGTCAGTAACCAAAAGGTAACTCCCATTCCATGTGGGTTTTGGTCATTTCCACTCAAAGGCTATGTCACCGTTGTTGCCACATTTACTTAGTTCTCTTATGAAGGCTACTTTCAAAAGATACGATTAAAATAGCCTAATATACAAAACACTGTCAATGAGGGGAGGACAAAAACAGCATGGACTGCAACAGGACACCAAGTCCAATACCAGCAGTCACAGCTCCAAACAATGTCATTTGTAAATCAATTAAAAGCTGTATTCATAGAAAGCAGACACTCATTCAGTTTACCAAACATAATCAAATTACACTTCCAAGGGGAATTAATGTCACAGTGTATTTGGCCATTACTGCAACTGTCACTTCCAAGAGGATAAACAAAGTAATCCCAGGCCCCCATACCCATCACTGAGAGACGTAGTGCAGACGGGAGCGTGGGCTCTGCAGGCAGAATGCCTGGTGTGCAGTCCCAGCCTGGCTGCTGGCTGGGCAACTGCGTGCAACAGGCTGAGTGTGTCTTAACGCTTTTCTGCATTTGTACAAATGAACACAATACCACACATAGCTCAGAGGGTGACTATGACTATTACACAAGATAACGTACACAGAGCATTTAGCATCACGCCTAACGTGTGACATACAGTCAATAAATTTTTAATAGTTACATTTCAAGAATTAGGTTCAAAAAATTTACATTTACAATCATATAACAGTTGGAAAAGGCAGGGTATTGTACATGTTTTATTAGAAATATTTCTGAAGAAAGTCTTTGCTTTTAAAAATAGGGCAAAAGCACAAGCAGAAAGCACAGTTCAGTCTGTGGCAGAGTGCTACCAAACTCTGAAAAGCCTTTGCTAGCTTCCAGAGTGCTGTTCGCAAAACAGCTGCCTTCAAGGTTTCTCTGTTCTTCCCTCCCTTTTCCTATCCTCTACAGCTGTCCATATTTTCATAGGCATATTGTGGGGAATAGACAGTTTGAATCATGGCTGTGCCCACTGCTAGGTTTTGATACTTTTATTCAGGCCTGTCAGAGAAATGGGAAAAGGGATCTACGTTAAAGAGGACCTGAGATTCCTCCAAGGAGAAAACTCTTTCCAAGAGAAGAGAGAACTGGGCAATTAACATTGACCCAGTAATAAAATGGAGAGTACAGTATTTTCTATATCTCTTTGGTGGGGAGAGAAAAGCTGGTAGGTAAAATCTATCATTTTAATGAGGAGAGGAAAATAAATAGCAACATGGAGCACAACAGGACAGTTGAGTTCAATATCAGCAGTCACAGCTCCAAGTAATATCATTTGTAAATCAGTTAAAAGCAGCATTCACAGAAATGAGATATTCAGGCAGTGTCTGCTTCCCTCAAAATTCTATGACACTGAGGTACAGTCAGCACTGCACTGCTCTGTTTCCATGTATTAATTTAACAAATATTTCTTGAGAACCAATTTGTGCCAGGAAACTTTCTAGGTATTGAGGAATCAAGAGTAAACAAAACAGTCTCTAACCTTACTTCCTTCCATCTGGGAAGGCAGCCAAGGCTTTCTTCCCACATCTGCCCAGAACCAAGTGGCATTGAGGACTAGAATGTACAGGATCTTTAGAAGCTTAGAAATCCAGACTCTCCCCTACCCAACACACACATGTACTTGGTCCTGTAATTATCCTTGTATAATGGCGCACAGTGCTGAGCTCTGAAAAATCAGAGCAAGAAAGAAACGGAATCCTTGTCCTTATAGGAGCTCAGTAACAAAGGTGAGGGGTTCACGATCACCTGGCGATGGTGTGAGAAGCAAATATTATAGAAAGATATAACTGATAGCTTACACAGTATGAGAAAGCACTTTTTCAAGTTTGACTTGTGAGAAAGTACTAATTAAATCCAGGTCTTTCCTCTGATAACCACTCAGACTTTCTCTTGGTGAAGAGGGGTGTCCAAGTGTGCATAAACCTAAGGCAGAACATTACTGAATGTAGATTCTAAATCCAACATAGGTGGCACAAATATTGTTATAACAATTTGACTAGTTATTATTAAGAATGCAAGAGAAGGTGAGGTCCCTTCAAATCCTAAAATCTTATGGTTTAGCCGGGAAATTGTACCACAAATAATGGGCACTGTGATACGTCCTTTACATATAGAATTTCTAATCCTCATAGCAATGGAAGGTAGTCTTATCTTCAGTTTTACAGATTTTGCTTTCAGAAAAAGGAAGGAAAAGAAACTTGTTTCTGCAAACATAGGTAGTAAAGCAGAAGATCCAGGATTCAAATACAGGTCAGTTTCACTCAAAAACCCCATAGTTTCGAAGTAGTCTTCAAAAATATGTTAATATGTTAAATACTTGTATTTAACCTCTAAAGGAAAACAGAGTAAGCATAATGCGATTCAGGGAGTGGAGAAATGAGAAAATAAATGTACCCTGCCTATGCTTTCTAGTTAGTACCTTTCTGGTTTTTATGGGAAACGTACATTTATGGTTTATCTGTAAAGTCTGTAGTTTATTTGTAAAGACTGAGAATGGCCATAGTGGGAAGGTGTGTCTTTAGCAAAGGTGAACATATGCTGCACTGATACTCTGCTGATAGGGAGCTGCACGGCCACGTCTGCTGGTAAGGCTGGCACCCGTCCCAGCTGGTTGGTACTCAGACCATACTCGTTGTTAAATGTTTAAAATATCAATTCTAGTTGCATGCTGTCAACTCCTGATTTTATATTTCCAGCCCTGAGCTCCCACCGAACTCCAGACTCACATCCAATGACTTATTTGACATCTCCACTTGGAAGTCTAATTGGCATTTTAAAATCTATGTGCCAGTAACTAGTCCTCTCATCTTCCTTCACAACATACCCCCCACCCCTAGTCGTGCCCATCTTCAACTGGGGCAATTCCATCCTTCCAGTTTCTCAGGATTGATCCTTGACTCCCCTCTGTCTGCAACAACTCAAATCCAATCCACCATATATTCAGCTCTATCTTCAAAACACATCTGACCACAGTGTTCCATCTCCAATGCTGCTGCCCCAGTTCAAGGCACCGATTACCGCGACTGCCTCCTAATGGGTCTCCCAGCCTCTACTTTGGCCCATGCAGCCCTCCAGCAACACAGTAGCCAGAATGATCCTCTTAAAACAGAAGCCGGATCAGTTCACTTCTCTCCTCAGAACATTCAAAGACTTCCCATCTCTCTTAGTCACCTTGGGCTGCCATAACAAAATACCACAGACTGGGTGGCTCAAACAACAGACATTTATTTCCCACAGTTCTGGAGGCTGGGAGGTCCTAGATCAAAGTGCTAGTAGATTCGGTTCCTGGTGAGGGCTCTCTTCCTGGCTTGCAGAAGGCCACCTTCTCACTGTGTCCTCACATGGTAGGGAAAGCTCTGGTCTCTCTTCCTCTTCCTATAAGGGCACTAATCCCATCATGAGAGCCCCACCCTCATGACCTCATCTGAAGCTAATTACCTCACAAAGTCTCCACCTCCAATACCATCACACATGAACCCAGGGGAGCCACAGACATTCAGTCCATTATACTATTTCAGTAGAAGGGAAAGTAAAGGTCCTTACCACAATCTACAAGTCCCTGTCACCTCTCTGGTGGCATCACTTACAACCTCCTGCCCCCTCACTCCACACCACACCATGTCACACTGGCCTGTGTGCCACTCTCAGCCATGCCAGACAACCTTCCAGCTCACATGCCCTGAAAGGCTCTTCCCCTGGGTGTTGCAAAGCCTGTTCCCTCACATCCTTCTGGGCTTGGCTCACTGATCACAATCCGACCATCGACAGGCTTTATTTGTTTATCTCCAGCCCTTGCCCCTGAGTAGAAGCAGTACAAGGGCAAGGATTTTGTCAGCTTTGTTCACGGCTGCATCACAGGTGTCCAGAAGAGTACCTAACATGGAGAGTCAACAAATATTTGCTAAATGGACAAATAAATGACTGAGGTTGATTCTTTAGGCCAAGTGTAATTCTAAATCTGCAGTGATTTTCCAACAAGTCTTGAAATAGTTCTATACCACAAATCCAGCATATCCTCAGTGTTTTGTTTTTCAAAACAATGTAACATAAAATATATCAAACAGAATAAGAAAGTTAAGTGACAGTAAAGTATAAAAGGGGGTTATTTAAAGTCCCATTGGCAAGTTTCATAAACTTGTGAGCACTTATCTTTCTTCTCTTGGTTTTGTTCGTGTTTGGTTTCAGAAATCCTCACTGAAGAGGCTAAATGCATTCTTTTGTTTTGGTTTGGGCACAGAATCAACAATCTTTAGCAGCAAGCAAACACTAATCCAGCTATTCGGGGGAACCCTTGAAATCTGTCATCTATAGATATACTGTGGTATAAAAAATTGGACACAAATTGCTACAAAATATCTATCAAGTAAGATACCTGAATTTTATTTCGGAACTATAAAAGTGTAAGTTTTTTTGTCTGTAGGTTGGTTCCTAGGCCTTTACTGGGTAAGCCTAGGCTGCCTGGGCAAACCAGAGTTGAAATGCTCTTGAAACAATAATCAACTCTAAATCTGCAGGCAAGGATTCCAAGTCTCTGAATTGGTTCCCTAGATCTATACCAGTTTGTGGACCAAAAGCAAGAAAGAATAGCAACCTTGTCCCTGTCCACCCTCACGTGGACACACAGCTCTCCATTCTCCCCTCCACCATCTGGTCTTATATGCTCACTCTTTGTCCCTCCCAACTTGTGACTGCAGAGCCTGACCACACGCTCTTCTAATTTCTGAGTCCTCTAAGCAGAAGGTATGAGCTAGTAGTGTACTCAAATAATTCTGTTCATTTGTTCAGGCACAATATAAAGAAACAAATTCAGATGGAGAAAAGGGAAGCCTGACTGGGAAGATGAGGTTTAAAACTGTGCAGCATGAATAGAAACGTAGAAAATAGCTCTCGTTAGAAAGACAAGCATAAGTGTGTTTGTGTGTGTGAAAGAGAGAGAGAGAGAAAGAGAGAGAGAATGTGAGAGAGAGAGAGCCATAGAGTACAAGAAGGAAAATAAGGCAGGTGCTGGAGAGCATGAGGATGAAGGGTTGGGCAGGAAGGGTACTTCCTCTCTTCTCTTCTCAGGAGTGATTCCTAGGGGGGACATCTCCCCAGCGGGAAGGTTAGGTACCTACAAGATGCAGAATACAATGTTCTCTCAGTTCTGCCAGGTGCACATTTGGGAGAAAAATTTGCAATTGGATCAGTTTATGACCTTAGCAAAGGGAGATTTAAGAAAATAGAGGAATTTCACCCTTACTAAGCACATACCTGCTTCTAAAAGGCAAATTCATTAGGGCTCTGCTCCTACCCAGCTTTCCTTCAGGCAACTCTAAAGAAAGTACTATTCAAATATCCCCCAAATCTGTCCCAACTCAGCCAAGAGTTTTGAAAGCAATGACTTAGAGAAACACAGGGACCATCCAAAGTGCTGTTTTGGGGAGAGAATGGTGGTAAGCATTCCCTTGTGAAGTAGAAGGTAACATTTTAATCTACTTCCTCCCCCTTCCCAGGTGGCTAATGACCTAGCCTCACTGTGAATCAGCAAAAAATGATAACTATATAAAACACAGTAAGTTCTGAAAGCAACGCACAGGCATGAATATTGTGCCATTGTGTGTGCTGGATTTAATGACAACCCTTCTGCCAGTCCCTGAAGATAAAATGTCGGAGATCCCTAAGGCCAAGGAGCTGAGTTGTGGGGCGACCATAGATACGCAACAGGTAATGAGGTACCAGAGCTGCTGCCAGCCTGCACAGCACCTCCGTGCAAACGAGAGAAGGGCAGCCCTCATGCCAGCCCCGACACCCCTTCACGACCTTCCCTAGGCCACCAACCACGGTGACAGGAAGGCTGAAGGTTGATGTCAGAAATAAGGCCTAAAGAAAAAGGAGGAGATTATCCTGGCCAAGGGGGAGAGACAGAGAAAGGACATGTCCCACCAAGCATGCAGGTGAAAAGGCATCAAGGAAAGATGGACAACTTAGAAACAGGGGCTGAAGGAGGGGTGGTCTGTAAGGCTAGCGAGCAGAGAACAATTAAGGGAACTGAAATGTGAAAGATTTTGCAATCTTAGGATTTTAGAATTTAGCTTGAGGAACTAAAGAGCCATGGAAGGACTTTAAGGAGAGAAGTGACAGACCTGATTTGCATTTTTAAAAGACCCCTTTCTCAGAAGCAAGGTGAGGAACTGCAAAGAAGAAAGGTCTGTTGGAGCCTGGCCTGTGGTATGTGGGTAAAGAGAGGGGATAGACTTGGAAGCTATTAAGGAAGCTGAGGTAAGAGGAGTTGCTACGTGATTATGTTAAGTTGGCAAGGGAAAGCGAGGTGGACAGGTGGCATGAGGTTTCTGGCTCAGGCAAGGCTGTAAGGTGAGACAGGGAACACAAGCAGAGGAGCAGGTTTGG
Organism: Tapirus indicus; assembly: GCA_031878705.1. Taxonomy (NCBI): domain Eukaryota; kingdom Metazoa; phylum Chordata; class Mammalia; order Perissodactyla; family Tapiridae; genus Tapirus; species Tapirus indicus. The sequence goes on along the minus strand of CM062919.1, from coordinate 146,602,986 downwards.
GTGGGGGCCGGGTGGGGCAGGGTGGAAAACAAGGTCCATTTGAGGCATAGCATTAGTATTAGAGAACCAGTGCAACATTCAACTGAATATTCCAGTGGGTAGCGGGAAACGTGTTTGGAGAGGAACGCTGAACTGTAAAAATAGGTTTGGGAATAAACAGCATGTTACTGAGAGGCCCTGTGTAGATGTAAGAGATAGGCAAAGGAAGAGGAGCTCAGGAAGGACACCGAGAACGAGATGTTAGAGATAAAAAAGAAATCTAGACAACACTAGTGTTACAAAAGCCAAAGCAGGTGACTCACACTTTCAACTGTAGAGGGACTTCAAGACCAGAACCTCCAAGTCCCCTGAACTTGGTAAGGAGGAGGCGGCTGATGATCATGCTGAGAGCAGCCTCACCAGAACCCAGGAGCAGGGACCTGAGCGCAGCAGCTGCGGGAATGGAAACAGCGCTGCTTTCTCAAAAAGTGAACAAGAGGGAATTACTTACATAGCTAATTGCATGTCAATAACTTTTAAAATGTAGAAGGATGATTGCCCAGCATTATCCACAGAACTGACACATTTCAACTTCCATGATTTGGAGGCAACATCGTTCCCTCCTCCCTAAATCTTGTCCTTCAAGATACTCAGATCCAGCCAATATCCTGCATAAAGCATTCCACAGACAACATGAGCCTCTCTCTTCTCTACAGATCTAATTTGGGCACTTAATTACATGCTCCTTTGAACTGTTGAGTATTTTCATGTGTAAATGTCCTAACTTCCCGCACAAGTAGGAAACCCCTTACATGTCAACAATACTTGATACCGTGTCGGTCACATTCTAGCGTTTTATTTAAATAAAAAGTAATGCAGCTGCACAGAGAGCTCTCACAGCTTTGAGCAGAGGAGGAAGTAAAGAACAGAAGGTTTGTGTAGTAGAAACGTGAACTTTGGAATCAAACAAATGTATTTGAATCCTGGTTCCACCCTTTATAAACTAAGGAACCTCATGCAAATTAATGAATCTCTCTGAGACTCAGCTTCTTCATCTGTGTGAGGTATACAGCAGGTGCTTACTATTTACTGGACTGACTCAAAATGGAGACAATATTAATACCTGCAGAGAGTTGTTGGGAAAATTAAATGAGATAATTATGGTAAGTGTTTAGACACAACAGGTTTCAGGTTATCGCCATCTACGAATCTAGTGATCTTAAAGGTTTCATTCTCTAGACCGCTTATGGAAAAGATAAAGAAGATGGGGGTCTAGTGGTCTATCTGAGTTGAATAAAAGGTTCCTGGTCCAAGACTTCATTGGGGATTTAGTTCTTTGTAACATGTTCTCTGCGAAGCCTTGTGTAAATCGTGGTCCTTGAAAACCTGCATCAGAATCACCTGGAGTACTTGACTTAATAAATAAGTAAATAAACTAAAAAAAGCAAACAAATAAATGGTAGATTTCTAGAGCCCATCCCAGGTCATTCTCTGATGCTGAAGCCCAAGAATTTGCACTTTTATCCAGGGAGCCTTAGACATCTGATGTTTCTGAACCACCTACTGGCAGTCCAACACACCCATGATTGTACTGTGTTCCAGAAACATCAGACAACAAGTTTAGTTTTGAGTATTGGAATTATTCATTAGGATTCCTGTTCAGGATGGGCTTTACAGAGCTCCTTTTATCGCAGGGAAGCCACCGTCTTAAAGCAGGGTAGAGGGTAGAGCAATGGGTGGGAGGATTCCAGAACTATTTTCCAGAGTCACAGAGAATCAAGGAGTATCTGGCCATTCTTAGAACCTCCACTCTCTTCCACTCCCCCGGCTCGCACCTTCCTCACACTTGCAAATGCCATCAGAGGAAGATGGCTGGACACACTCAAGCTGAATTAAACCCAACTGACACCAAAGTATGTACTCAGAGGGGAACCTGCTTCATTATCCCCAGAACCTCTCCAGGTCAGGTGTGGCAGGGGGAGCAAGGCTGTTTATCTTTCCTCTCTTTTTTGTGCAATATTCACAATCCAGCCTAAGGATTTTTCCTTTAAAGAGGTTGTGAAACCATAGCTTTCTCTTCCAAAACTGTCTTTGGGAGCTGGTGAGGACAAGAGCAATTCTTTGTATCTTCCTTCCATCATAGGACACTGGAAGATTTCACTCCTCCAGAAACAACTGGAGGCCAGATCCCTCCTCTTGATCTCTGATGAAAAGGATCATGCCATTTGGTGGGACAATACACCCATGGAAGCATTAAGGACCTTACTGGCTGATACAGATTGAAAGATCAGTTTAATAAAATATCACTTACTAGAATTTATATTTTCCATTGCCTATTTCTTCAGTTCTTCACTCAGAAAGCTTCGAGCCTTTCAGGTCCTGAAGTTACTGGGTCATTCACTTAATATATCCACTTAAATATCATGTGATATTAAAACACTATATTAACTATTTCCATACCCTCTCAAAGTACTTTTTAGAAAGAATGTTATCTTTAAGAAAAAAATATTGTCAAGAGTCTGTAATATTAGCAGAAAAATCCTAAGGCAGTAAATTTACTATTGGAACTTAATAAAATCATGATACAATTTGTGCTGGGCGAAGTGATGATCCATTCATGGTGATCATTCAAGGCCTCAGTTTACAAAATGAACATGGGGTAAGATTAAAATATACCTGTGAAATAAGAGACATACCACAATTTAAAATTACGAACAAGAAAGAGAGAACATTATATATATATAATAAATAATTATATTATATATATATTATATGTTATATATGTGTAGCAGGAATTATCTCTATGTTATATAACTCATGGATTAGAAATTAAACAATCTAAGTACCAAATGAATAAATCACAAAAGTGAAAATCTTTCTCAGAGGACCAGTTATATTCCTTCAGTCTATATCCATTCAAATATATGCTAAAAAACGTGATGTTTCAATAGAAAGGGATAATTTTGTCTTCTAGGCAATGAGAGGCAAGCAGGGTAGAAAAGTCGGGCAAGGACAGAAGCATTAGTGTAGAGTCAGGAGTTTGGAAGGTCAAGGCCAGAGGCAGCTATCACAGGTTGAGGTCACAAATACGGCTGTCTGTAGTCACACGTCGGGGCTCACGAGCCCAGATTTCAAGTGTGTAGAACAAATGGCCCTGGGCCCACGAAGGGCAAGTCAAAACACAAGAGCTATGTCAGCAGTATCAATCACCGGCAATAGAATAGAGTCTGGGACTGTGTTCATGGTCTTCTGAGGCCAGGGAATTCCGATAAGCTTGTCGGCACAAAGTAAGAATGGTTGACCATTGCTGGCAGCTCGCAGACTACATCCACATACAAGTGAGTGAGTAAGAGTGGGTCAGGATCTCCCACGCTTAGCAGCAGAAACCAGCAGCCTTTCCTTCCGTTGACCATCTTGATACTCTGCTGGAACGGCTCTGTGCCTAGATGGGGTTTGTCTATTTCCCTCACCAAGGGAAATTTCTGTTATACCTGAAAGGCCGACATGTTCAGAGTGGTACTGGCCTGTCTGAGTAATAGACTGCTCGTCAGTGCTCACACTACACTGCCCCATTCTGATTAAACTGGGCAGAGTATTTAAGGGGATCCAGGTCAGCTTTACAAGTGCAAATAGAGCTAAAGAATAGAGGGAATTTCCCCATGAGATATTTGCAAATGAAGATGACTATAATATGTTCTCTTCTGTACTCACATAGAAAGGGTCCTCTATTATATCAAAATTAGTTCACTCTAGTTTATCCCCATTATTTTCAGAATTTTTTTGTGTCATTAAGAAGGGCAAGCTCTCAACTGAGGTCATTCTACCTTCAACTTCATAAGAGGTGCAGACCCTGACATACTCAGGGTGTTTTGGGAAGGATGGAGGAAAGGCTAGGTACAAAAAGAAAAGGACCTCAACAATATCAGAATAAGCAGAAAAAATAACATTCTGTCATGTTCATGGCTTAGAGGGCAGCAGATCTGCCAAATGAAGACAAAGCTGGCCTAGGTCATGCATAAGCTAAAAGTTTTAAAGTATGAGAAAAAGTGAGGGGTCAAAATTATTTTAGAAAGAGCACATGTATGTGTAAATTCAGAGGTAATCTGAAACAGATCATCAAATTTCAAGTAAAAAAGAATTAAAGGTAAGCTTTAAGTGGTAGCAGCTCAAGCTCTAAACCAAACCCAACATTCATCAGTTACCTGGTGTGGTAGCTGGCTGATGAGGCAGAAAGAGGTGGGCAGCAGCTATCTTGAACCTCATCACAGGGCAAGAAATCCAGTCCATGGGCAACTAGGAGCATAGGGAACAGTGAGAGCAATAGCCAGGCTGAAAGGAAACTGAGCAGCAGGGTAAGGCTTTTCATAATCACATTTGACCTGGAATCTGGAACAGTGCTAAATAGGAAACTGGAGTTGAAATGGCACTATTTTCCAGAATTAGAAGAATTCAGAAGTGGAAAGCCACACAGGTCATCAGATAGGTTAGCTTCTACCCTCTGAGACCCAGAAAATACAAGGTGGCCAGGAGACAAAGATGAGGCTGTTTCCCAGGCCCAGGAAAGAAAGCATTAGGGAGTTCAGCAGATACCCAAGGTCCAAGTAACCCACAAAGAGAAAGTCTCCTAGACTCTAAAGTAGGGCTTGGCAAACTACGGCCCCCAGATCAAAGCCAGCTCAACACCTATTTTTATACAGTCTGTAAACTGAGAACAGTTTTTTATATTTTGGCATGGTTCCAAAAAAAAAAATCAAAAGAAGAATATTTTATGGCATGTAAAATTAAATAAAATTCAGATTTCAGTGACTGTAAATAAAGTTTTATTGGAATACAGTCATGCCTACTCATTTTTGAAGTGTCTATGGCTGCTTTGCACTACAATGGCCAAGCTGAATAGTTAGGACAAGAGATGGCATGGCCAGTAAAGTCGAAAATATTCACTACTGGGTGCTTTACAGAAAACCTTTGCCAATCCTTGCTCCAGAGCGGGACTCCCAGGGGCCTCTAAAGGAATCACTGAGGACAGGACAAGCCTATTATAGAAGCAGGAGTGAGACAATCAACCCTCTTCTTTACTCAATAGTTTGGTCATTTCATCTGAAAACAGGCTTTTCCTTTGAAGAGCAAAGTAGTCAAATTAAGGGCTCTCCCATAAATGTCTAAGAATGAGGCCCACCAATTAGATCAGTAGGCCATCTGGCAAGGGGGAAAAACATCAGTGACATTTGTTGATAGTACAGTTCTGCTTCCTGAGGTATCATTAAAATGCTCCCCAGGGAGGTGGGGAAGGAGCTAGCAGTTTTAGGTGTCTGCCAGATAAAGAGACAGTGAGATCTTGACCTTCCTGGCAAAGATGTCTCAGATTCTCGGTTGCACGGGAATACATCAGAGATCACCAAGAGGCATCTGGGCCAAGATTCCGGCCAGCAGGATGGGAATGTCAGACTAAGTGATAAGGGATTATTCAGGAAGACCCAGCAGTAACAAGAGAGATGCTGACTCACATGGGTTGTTGACCTGCCAAAGCAGGTAGAAGCTGTCTGTTTGCTCTCAGGTTTTATAGTCTTTGTTTAGGCGTGGGCTTGCCCTAGGCCACTGATACTCGTTTTGGCCAGAAGGAAACCGAAGTCCTATAGATGAATCCTGTGCTTGAATAAAACAGCTGTGTCATAAGTTAAAATTTATGTTTTTCTTCTAATTATATTAATAGAGAAGTGTTTGTTCCCCTTCAGATTATCTAAACTTAATAAAAATATATGCACCCATACAACTGTTTAATCCCTGCCACATTTATTTATCAGGCATAGACTCTAGGCCAGATATTATTTTAGGTACAGGGGATACAAGAGTTAACAAGCAAAGTCCCCACCTTCGTGGGATTTTACATACTAGTGGGTAGAAAATAACCAAAACAACAAGTAGATATACAGTCTCATGGTAAGTGCTAGAGAGAAAACATAAAGCAAGGAAGGAGGAGGGAGAGTGTAGGGTGGGCATGGGCGAGGGGGCTGCTCTGTCACACACAGCTCTTGGGGGAGGCCTCCCGATGAGGTGATAGGTGAGCAGAGGCCTGAAGGAAGCCAAAGGCCTGCTGGGGAGGAGCCCTGAGAAGGAAGAGGTGAGGAATCCCAAGGAGCCGAGAGGGCCTGAGGCAGAGCCTGTGACAGGGGGAGTAGCGGAGCTAAAATCAGGAGGTAAAGGGGTGGGTGACCCTTGTACAGGGCCTTGGACCAGTGTGGGGACTCCAGGGCTTGTCCTCTGGGTGAAGCAGGAGCCACTGAGCAGGTTTGGACAGACGAGAGACATGGTCACTCACAGCGGCCAGAGGGACCCTGATAAAATTAAGCTGGATGCTGCCACTTCACTATTTAAACATTAAACTGTTCCCAAATTAAAAACAGATGACTGCAACATAAACGCTCTGTTCATTTATTGTCTAAAAAAAAATAACATTTTCTAGTTTATGGAAAGACCTTAGGAGAGAGTTACAACCTTTCTTTTTTTTCATTTTATTGGGAGATGCTTTGCCACTGTTACATCATAGTAACGCATCACTGATTAAGATTAATTGGGGACAAGACCTGTCAAAATTAGTTAAAAGACTGAATTATTCTATTTTATTTAAATAAATTTCATTACCCTTTAGTATGTGAAGTAGGAAGCAGGCTTGCCAAGGTTGCCTAATAAAACTTGTTCTAATGAACAGATTTTTAAAGGGTTGTCATTAGCATATGTCAGCACCAGTCTATGCGAGGTTGGCTGCTGCTTACAGTGCAATTTCTATGCTTCAATTTAATTAGATACTTCTAAATTGTTTCAAAAGTGGTTTATTCTCTCACTAGCTACATATCTAAAATCTTACATTATTCATTTTCTTAACAAATTCTTTTTGGAAGGGGAGGCATTAATAATGTAAAGGTATAAATAGGCATAAATAAATGTGAGGTGCGCTCAGTTCCTATCTGAGGGTTTAATTCCCAGGTGAACAGGGTGGTGTTTCTCCCCTACACAGTCAGGCTGCAGCCCTGTCCCCAAATGCATGCTTCGAGAAGGTGAGAAATGAGGTGGAGAGAACTGTGCAAATCTTATATGAATACAGTCATTGAGACTAACATGTGAGTCACACTCAAGAGTAAGAGGGCATTTTACTGTATTTCTTCAAAATAAGTTTTGTTATACTATGAAATCTATGGTCCAAAGGTCGATTTTTGGGCTCAATTGGTCTCTGTAAATACTCCAAACTATATGAAAAATTTGGTGTCATATGTAATTTTATGGAGAGGGGAAATCTATAGCTTATAAAAGTTCATCCAAACGAGGTTCAAGATCCAAAAGGAATAAGAATCACTGTTCTAAATGATTTGCAATAAAGATAAGAATCTTATTTCACTAGAGAATTACTTCTCTTTTATCTCCATCTGATTCTCGGGAGGTGTTCTCCTCATTTTACTTCAATATCAACTTACATGGTTTTCACTTAGTTTTAAATAAAAAATGTGTCGTTATATAAATATCCTTTTCAAATGATTTAGAAAAAACAAAAGTCTAATCTGTGACTTTATCTTATTCATGGTTGACATTTAAACTAGTTCTTTATTTTTCTACTTTTTCATTAAAAGGGAAACTTTTAGAAACTTTTGCTCACAGTATAGTCTATCTAAGTACCACTGCCTGCTTGTTCTTCATTTAAGGGGACACATTGACTAATTTTTTTTTATAAAAGGAAGCTGCTTGGGTCCAGAGCTTAACCAAGTCAGGCTGGGTGTTTTATTGTCACTCTTACCCTAAATCAGGATTTCTCAGTCTCAGTACTGTCAACATCTCGGACCAAATGCATTACTGTGAGGGGCCGTCTCGTGCACTGTAGGATGCTGAGCAGCATCCATGGCCTTTACTCAATGGATGCCAGACAGGCGCCCCCAGTTGTGACAACCAAAATGTGCCACCACATGTGCTCAGGAGGAGGAGAGAGTGAAGGGGTGCAATCATCCCAGATTGAAAACCTATCTTAAATCAATGATTCTTTGACTTTCTGGGGGGGGCGGGGGGATGGCCTTATCTCATTTATCTCGCCCATATTATGAATATATTTTTAGAAAGTGACTGGGAGATGTAATTTAATTTTGAAGGGCAGATTTATATAAGGAATATCAAAAGAAAAGGTCACTGGAATAATCTACACAGATGAGAATGACATTTGAAAACCATGTTTTATCAGTTCTTCTCTTGAAAAGTTCCTAACAAATAAGCTCAAAAATATATTTGTATTACCAGCTTCTAAATGAGAAATTGTTTGGGGGATGGCAATTGGCAGAAGAAAAACTATGACCTTCAATATAGTAACTTCATTATAGCTCCAAGAAAATTAAACCTGTTAATAAAACATAGGCTTGGTGCTTTTCTTATAGTTATAAGAGTAAAAATTGATGTAAGCCTATCTAAAATCAACAGATTTGAACTATTATTGCTAAAAATGAAAAAAAGCCAATACTGCTTTTTTGTACACTTCCAAATATTTTGTCCCCAAACATAATTTCCTTTTATTCATCTAAAATAAAATTTTAGTTATTTTATACATAAATTTGTTTTAAAGCACATTCAGAATAAAAATCATCTAAGAAAATTATTGTTATTGCTCTTAAAAACACAAAAACAAAACTTTTCACGCTCTTTCCAAGTAGGCATTTGTCATCATCTGTCTTTGGCCTTCTTCATAATCTTCATACTGCTGGGTGCATTTATCTACTTTCACTATCCCCAACAGATAAACGTCTCCAAAATATATATTCCCACTCTCTAGAGCTATAGGTGATGCCCCACATGTAAATCAGATAGGATATATCCAAATTAAAGTAGTTAAAGTTACTGAGTCAATAGCAGATACATGTTTGGCTAAGGCATGAGGGACCAGTGAGAAGTAAGCCTTACTCTGGTTGACAGGACATGGGAGAAAGAGCATTCTAGAAATGCTAAACCACAGTTAGGCGGCAGAGTTGGTGCAGTGACTATCTTGATAGTTCAAAAGATACTTTGAGAACCCAACTTTACTGCCTTGACTTCCTCCATAAAAACAAGGACCCCAATCCAAGAGTCTCACTACATTGGTCTAGGAGGGATAATCATAATCATTGCCAACCACTTCCATCCTGAAGAGGAAAGCCCAAATGGGGAGAGGCTTACAGTTTTGGCAAAAAGCGAATGATTAGGGTCTTAGGTGGTATCACTTGCTATTTCTATTTTTCCTTTTTTGGTCCATGGTCCCCCTAAAATAGGTATTTTACCATCTTTAAAGAAATAATTTCATCATGTTCTCAAATCAACTAAATTTCTAATTTCTCCCAACTTCCTTTTCTTCCTTTGTTCCCAGTTCTTAAAGGGATCAGTATCTCTCTGGTCACTCAAACTAGAAACCTCAGAGAAACCTCCTTCTATCCCATCTACCGCAATTGAGCTGTTGCCCAAGACACTCCGATTCTACTTTCACAACATCTCTGGTTTCTTTGCCCTTCTTGCCATCTCAGCTCTCATTACCATGGTTCAGCAACTCATCATGTCTTACTCATAAATTAATTCAGAAGACTTTCAAATGCTCTTTCAACACCAGCTTCTCCTGAGTGTAAACAATTATGCTTATTATTACCAAACTTGTCTTTCAGAGAAACTGATATAACCATGAGTCAACTAAATAAATTTTGAATAATTCCTCATTTTCTACAGATTAGAGATTAAATTCCTTGGCACAGAAAGTCAAGACTCTCCACTATTAGTCCCAATCAACTTTATGGCCAACACACACATTATACTCCAATCATTGCAGATTTTCTATCATTCTGCAAGTGTGACAAGGACTTTTCCATATGATCTTTTCCTTTCGTTGATCTCTCTTTCTGTAATGCTACTGAGTCCAATCCCTACTTCTCTATGGCAAAATTCTGTTCAACACCCAATGTATTTCACTTAAAATTCTTACCTTATTCCTTAGTGCTCTCATGGCACCTTAGTAACAGCTTCCTTATAGTATATAGTATATAACCACATTGAATTTTAGTTGCATACATAATTATCTGCCCTCCTAAAATGCAAACTCCTTGTGGTCAAGGCTTATGTCTCAATTCATCTTTGTAGTCTTTCAGTATTTAAACTGCAACAGAGTTAGCACTATTCAACTCCATCAATGCTTAATACTAATCACTGGAAACAGAAGACAACTTGCAAATTATATATACTTTTATTTTGCTCATCTTCTTTCATGTCACATTTACCCAGACTGGTATAATTCTTTAATTCTGAAATCAAATGTTGATATAAAAAAATTCATGTAATGATTGTTTAAAAAATTAGAAGAAAAAAACAATGGACGGAAATAAATTAAATCAGTATATTTTCTTTACTATATTTTTCAAAAGTTTTTAAAGAAATATTTTCAAAGCTAATCAAAATATAACACTATATCTCACCACTTCAATTTCAAAGTGAGAACTTTGCTCTTAATGAAAAACAGATTAATAATTAAAGCATAGTTTGTTTTGTTTACAAATAATCCAACCCAAATTCATCTGAATATGCAAAACCACTGATAATTAAGGAGATCATAATTATTGATATCCCTACAGGGGAACTGTTTACATAATGTAAGATTCCAATTAGATATTTGTAAGTAAAATCATTCATTTTCTGAATAGAACAAACTAAAGACAAGACTTCCTATACCTCAAAATCACGGACTCACAAAAATTACTGCCAGCTTCGTTGGTGATTACCTTTGTAGGCTACAGAAATTTTTCTTCTTATTCTAAGGCTTTGGTTAAAACACACAATAAACTCATTACTAAAAAATTGAAAGTAATCCTTGAACAATGAACTACTGAACTTCAATATTGTGAACAAAACCTTACCAAATAATTTTCCTGTCATATCACAGAAAATATATTGTAAATTACCACTAAAATACAAAATGTAAAAAAGTATTTTAAGAGAAGAATTCAAGTCATATTACTGTATGTATCTATTTCCTTCAATACAAGCCATTAGCCTTTTAAACCAAATAATCTAGAAAATTAATATAGCAAACAATAATCATCACTCCATGGCAAGTTCATTAGAGTTGGGTTGTTTTTGTTAATCAGATGAACTATAAATCAAATTCAAAGAACAAACACTTCTACCTGTGGAGCATTTTTAAAGAAACAAATTCCTATTTTCAAATTTATAAATAATGGGAATACAGAGCTGCCTTTCCTAAAGTGGCAACTTTCCTACCAAACTAAACCACAGGTAGCATTATAAAACGCTAGAAATAAATGTTATAATTGGACTCTAAATTACACTTTCAAAAGTAATCTCAAAACCCTAACTTGGCAGGCCTGTGTGTGCCCTATTATGATAAGTTATGAGCCACGGTTGCTTAAAACACACACACACACCTGAGGGCTTCCCTGATCTTAGACTTCATCACCCCATAAGTGTCCTATCCTGATTCCTTTTCTACAATTCAAAGAATGGTTTTTAAAATTTGTTTTGTCCTATGTTACACATCACATTCATTACTGTCGTTGGTTTGTTTCCTTAACCTTCATTGTTTTCTGACAAATATTTCATTCACTTTCCTTATCAATGAGAGAGGAGAGTAAAAGATTGTCTTACATAGCAAGTAAATAATTAATTCAGGGTCAAATATGACCACTTAAAAGATTTTTCACCAAGACACTAAAAATTATTGTCATTAAAATATCATTAGCTTTACAATATCTATATTTGCCGAAAGTGTTTCAATAATCTTTTGCTATTTCCCCTCTGGAGTAAGGACTAAAGATAAATAGTAATATTATATAACATCTCTAGGAAGAGATATCGGTCTACTGTTCATAACATTTTTTTTCTCTACTTATTAAACAACAGTGTGACTAGTCCAGTTACACAGCAACTAGGGGCAATACAGTGTGTGCTGAAGAGCATAGGTTGTGACATCAGAATGTGCAGGTTTGAATCCCAACTCTACCAACTTACCAGCTGTCTGACCTTGGTTAATTGTGTAACCTTTGGGGCTTTAGATTCCTTGTCTATAAAATGGAGATAAAAATGGCATTTGTTTGTTTTGAGGATTAAAAGATTGAATGCATGGAAAGCACTAGACCAGTGCCTGATAACAGTTAAGTTTTATTATTAATTCTAGTGACAAAGTTCATTGGAATTCCAACCTAAGTTTCTTCTTTAATTAACCCCTTTTCAACTCTGAACACAACAGCTTACTGCAGGTAGATTTATTTTTATTTTCAAAGCTATCAGAAGAAAGGGAAAAGAGCAATGATTTTTGAGTGATGAGAAGGTTCCTCAGCTCTTTTCAGCACTCCCTGGCTGCATGGGCTCGTCTTGCTCTTGATGAGGTAGTGAGTGTAGAGGGGATTCTGTATAACTCAAGCCCCAATCAAACAAACCAAGAAACAAAAAGGTGCTGGTAATGTTTGGAATTATTTTCCTTTCAAGTTTCAGTTCAAGGCATAATTCTGAGCCTAAGAAACTATTACAAACTTCCATCACTCTGTTAGGGGATGCTACCCTGAACTTAATGAAGACAGGAAAAAATGGAAATAAAACAGGTTTAGTGGGGACATCGGAAGATATATTTGAGTAAATATGCACTGATGGGTCAAAGTATACTATCCAATAAGTCTAAATGACAAATTGTCCTTCTTTTGTAACAAGGATCATTTTTCTCTGTTTCATACAAAATCCAACTACTTCTAATATAACTCAGGAACTGGCTTTTTCATTGATACATGGAAAAAATAATTTATTTACAAAGGAACCAGTAACAAATGGACTCAGATCCAAACTCATCAATTAAAAGAGAATTTAAAATATTATCTTGAATCCACAGTTTTTATATCTGTATTTTATCTTCCTACTAAATAAGTTGTTTACTTAAAAAGATGATGAATTTGACTTTCAACCAAGGATTATAAAGGGTACATCACTGGCACCATATTAAATGAACAAAAGGGAAAAGAAAAAGCTAGATTAAATAACAGAAATTTTTGAAAACATTTATTTGCTGGAGGGGAAAAAAAATCTGTGTGTGCTGCTTCTCACATTTGTTAAAAGAGGATAATCAATTCTGCAGACAGTAAGATATTCTAAGAAGTAATTTAGCCTTCACACCAAGTAATCAAGAAAAAGAGGTGAGATTTAATCACATGAAGAGTGAACATAAAACAAGAGTACTTTGCTTTTTACTACTGAATAGTGTTAAATTACCTTTTATCTGTTGGAGAGTCACTAGAGAAAGTTGTTTAGCAATAAAAATTACTTCTTGCGTAATTACAAACCATGATGAATATTAGGCACAACTGCCAATAATGGGGGAGGTCATAGAGAAAAACTGCTTAAATATCACTCTTGGAATGTTGTTGAATTTCTCACAACATTGAAGAAGACTTTTGACTGTCCTTCACAAAACCATTGCGTCTCAGCACACCAATTAACATTCACTCTCCACTCTGTTCTCCTTTCCCATGTGACTTTCTTTCAGAGGGTTCAAACGGGAATATCGTAGCAATAGACATGTGAGGCAATTTAATCATTTGATAACTACTGGGAATATTTATGATTTAATACTTATTGAGTTTAAGCTTATACCATGCAATTGGATTGGTTCCTTATAAATTCTGGGAACCTGGGAGAGGACTGCATGCAGAGTAGAACAAAAATGTAATATTTTGTTAAAAGAGCAAACAAACAAAAATGACTGTTAATTTTGTCTTGTGAAAATTAGAGGGATGATATGTGACCTAAGAAATTTTTGCAAAGACTAGGGAGATCTAAGATTGAGGTTAAAATTGTACTTTTACCATATGACACCAGGCCTCCAAGGTCAGGGAAAAGAAGAGGCACTACACGCAAAATGATGTCACAAGCAGGTTGTGCATTTTTCATCCCTTTGGAGATCTGTGTGGGACCTCGGGCATATCGCTTCCCTACTGAAAGCTCCAATCTCTACCTGCAGCATCTAGGTTGGGCTTAGATAATTCCTAAGAGCTCTTCCAGTTTTGCATTTTAGAAAAAGGAAATTATATAAATCCCAGATCCCATAAATTATCACTCACAGGCATAGGAAACCTGCTTATATAGAAAGTAAAAGCTTTATATATTTTTTAATCTCTACCTGTTAGCGTATGTAATTTCGTGTGTTGTTATATATGTCAAACCATAAAACTTGCTCAGGCAGAGCAGCTTTCTGAAACATAACAATTCCCTCTCAGGGTTAATATATAAGGTAGGTAGGTATTACTTAATGCTCTCCAAAACGTAAACAAAATTTCTTCTCTTGTATTAGCATTAGAAGTTTTTAACTTTATGTTTATCCTATATGAAGGGAGGACTGATTTGAATCAAAAACAACTTCAAAATTCTCCTTGAAAGGGAACACTAATACCAATGCCTTTTCAATCTTGTTGCCTCATGTCAGGTTTCCTAAACACCACTCCCTCTTTATATAGAGGGTATCTAGAATTTAGGTTTTGCAATGTCATTAAAGAATTGTGACTTTGGATAAGTCATATAGATTTGGGAAATTTCAGTTTCCTTAATTACTAAAACAAAAAAAATTAAGAGTTTGTACTAGGATAATCTATGAGATCTCTGTTATTGCAATATTATGGTTCTCTCTATATATTATAATATAAATTATATATAATATATATGATATACACATACTATATAGCTATTATATTATATTTTATTATGTTACATAAAAGTTTCTGAAATGTTTTCCCACTATTGAGTATATATCTCTCAGGAAGAAACTACTAAACATTAAGAAATAATTAATTAGGTAGTACTTGGTAAGTAATGCACCATAATAATTTACTCAACTGTTTATTTACATTAAACATCTTCCAAAGTTTAACTCCTCACCAAAATGCTAAGATGCATTATCTAAGTCTAATAATTCTCAGAGGGAGAGAGACTAGAAGTCAGTGAGCAGATGGGATGTGCTTCAGCAGTTCACAGAACAGGCCAGCGTCAGAAGCAGAATAAAGAGGGTCCATGGAGTCTGTGGAGTTTCCCATTAACACTATGTCTTTAATTTTCTATTACATCTTATAATAATATAAGAGTGAGTTTTTATGTGTTTTGGAGTAGTGGCTGGGAGAGCTGGCAGGAGGAAGGTAATCATTCAGACATTACCATCTGATCTTAGGAAGGTTAACTCGTTGCACCAGTGTCCCAGGGCACAAATACAGACCAGATAAAATAAGGCCACCTGGCCCTTCCTTTGGATCTCTAGCTGCTGGGGTCCACTGAGCCATATCAGTAAAGGGTTACCTTACAAAGGTGATACAGATCTACAAATATAAATGGTTTTTTCGAACTTTCAGAAAACTGTCTTGCTCTTTCTAAAGTCTATACAAAGTGTAAATTCAGGTCTTTAGAGAATGGAATAGCCCGGCAACAAAATATTTCATCCTGCCAACTGCACAGTTGTCTCAAATATCAATCTCCTCACAAATACAGGGTCAGAAGTGGGTATCTTTTCACTTGGGACATCAGATGAGTCAGATCAAAGTTCCTGGTATTTTCTCTTTTCCTGTCCTGGTCCAGTTCTTTTCAGATCCACAGAGTTGGATTAAGTGAGAGTTTTGGCTATCTTCCTAGCCCCTCTGTTTTTAGTTATTTGGGCTTCACCATAGGTTTCAATAAATTCCTCAATAAAAATGCTTATAAAAAATCAAGCACAAAAACAATGGAAATACAGAATGATTTTGAGAACAATTTGGCTATTACTTCAAATATGTTATTCCATTACTTTAAAGGTATTTTCCCCTTACTTAGTAGATATGTTGACATACAGCTCAGACTATTTGGTTTACCACAAATTTGGTTATACCCCAAGAGAAAATAAGCCCATTACATTGAAGAAAAGATGAACATAATGATCAAAAAATAGGTAATTAACGGAAGCTTGAAGTAAGACATTCTCTCCAAATTGCTTCAACACCTTAATGTTAATTTGGAGTTAGCTATAATCTTTCCAACTTGGAGTTCAAACAAAATTGTCCAGCTAGCTGCTCTGAAGGCAGAGCAAAGATGGAGCAGCTTAGGAAATTGCTTGCACTCCCTAATTTGTTGAACTAAAAGATGGATGGTGTTTCCATAGACTCCGTGGACCACACAGAAGAGACAGCCAGCCTGGAGCTATTTAAATTCACACCCAAGAAGATGGAGGCGAGGGGCGCAAGGGTGATAAATACTAGATTCTGATGAACTGGTGGAGGACTATTATCCCTGATTCTGCTCATGTGACTGCAATCCATTCTACACACAGCAGACAGCAAATCAGATTAGGACACAGTCCTCTGGCTTAAGATCCTTCCATTGACTTCCCATTGCTCTTAGAATAAAACCCACACATTCTAACCTAGTTTACAAAGCCCCACATAGTCAGGCACCTACCCACCCTTCTGACTCATCTCAGGTCATCTGGCTCTTTCCCCCATGGCAGGTCACACACTAGTCCCCCGAATCTCCCCCTAACAAGGGAAGCTCCTTCTGCCCGCAACCCTTTCTCCCTGAGTTTTTTCATGATGGCTTCTTCCTGTCATTAGGATATCATTTTAAATGTGACCTCTGCAGCTATATCTTGCCTGACAAACCACTCTAAAGTAGTGACAAAGACTCCCTCCTTGACCAAACTTTAGACAGGCTCCTCTGAGCCCTCTTTGGACTAGGCCTTGCCCTTCAGGACCCTGTCCTCAACCTGCCTAAGCTAGTCTTAGCAAAGAATCCTTCTAAGTCAGCCCCCACCCTTGATATCTGCTCACCCTTGATATCTGATCAAGTTCCTCATCACTCCTCCTTGATGTCTAAGTCCTTGGCCTGCCTTTAACAAGAATCTTGTTAGGCCAGTTTAGCAAGAATCCCCCTACCCTGATGTCTCCTCTTAGTGATTTTCCACCCACTGACCCCTCATTCTGCTCCTTGGCTATAAATCCCCAGCTGTCTTTGCTGTATTCAGAATTGAGCTCAGGTCTCTCCCCTACTGCAGTGATATTGAATAAAATCTGTCTATCACCTTTAACTAGTGTCTGATTCTGTTTCTCTTTGACTGTAACCACCCAATCCCCTTGTATCAAACTACTCTATTTTAATTCTTTGTATAGACCCAATTCCTGTGACATTATTCTGACAGGTTATTTGTTTATAGCCTGTCTCCTTACACTAAGGTGCGAGGCTTTGGGAAAGCAGGGGCAGTGTCTCTCTTGACCACTGCCTCATCACCAGTGTGCTGAACCTAGAACACGGCCTGGCAATGGCCACACACTCAATCAATTTTGTTGGATGAGACAACTGAAAATTACATTTTCATGGTTTATCTAAAGGGGTATGAAAATGCACACAAGAGAATGCTGAAAGTTAGCATACTCGTAGATTTATTATAAAAAGGCAGAAACGAATACAACAAATATAAAAGTTGTTTCCTCTGGTTTCTTCTTCATATATGATTGTGTTTTCCAAATTTTCCACTGTGTGTGTGTCTTACTTTGAAAATCAGAAAAAAAATTTAAAAAATAACACTAAAGAAAAGAAAGTGGTTTGGTTGAATCATCACTTTTATTTGGTGTCAAATGTGTTTCTTTGGGAGAAACCTTTTACTTGCCGCAAGTTCTCAGATTATCGATTCTGTGCCAAGAGAAAGGCAAATAAAAAAATAAAAATGTAACAAGCAAATTTTCACAGGGGAAAAAATTTTCAAAGACAGTATTTCCTTCTTTGAAGTTGTAAAACCTGACAGATTTTCAGAAAATTGAGCAAATAATAGAACAGAAAAAAGAAGAGGATAAGAGTCTCATATTCCTTAGATATCACATTATCTATTTCAGGGAAATCAAGACCAAATGTCGTTTTCCCTGCGTAATGTGAACCAGTCGTAAGGACAAGTGATGTATGTGGAACTGTTAACTAGGTGCAGTAATCTCAACAGAACTGCAGTACTCTGCTCAGTACATACTGTTCGACCCTACTCTCCAACACTCTCAGATGTCCACTATGGCATGTCTTTAAAACACTCATTGTTCGATGCTGCTTACTATTTTATGACAATTACTATTGTGGTTGTTTAATCATTTTTTCTTTACTGGAGTAAATACAACATTGTCAGATTACATGACATGGAGAGCCACCAATTAAGATAAGATAAAATAAAAACTCATCCTCATTTCTCCAATTAGAAAAAAAGCTTTGGTGGAATCCACTGGACAAGCTTCTGCCTCAGGGCCTTTACCCAGGCTGTTTATTTCCTCTGCCTGTAAAGCTTTTCCCCAGAGAGACAAATGACTTGCTTTCTCCCGTCTTTTAGATCTTTACTCAAACTCCATTCTCAATGAAGTCATCCAGACCAACTTTTTAAAACTGTAATTCCCAACATTCCCAATTTCCTTTCCCTGATTTTTCTCCTCAGTAATTATCACACTCTAACATCCTATACTTTGCTTATTGTCGGTCTACCCCAACAATGCCAGCTCCACGGAGACAGGAATATTGGTTTGTTGTGTTCCTACTGGATTCCCAGAATATTAATTTGTTGAGTGAATGAATGACATGAGTGAATTTGCCACTGCTATGATTTTTGAGATTGTGTCTTAGAAGTTTAACCCATCTGTGATTTATACCCGGAAGTACAAGATCACTAGAAATCGCTCCTGTGGTTAGGAACGAGTCCGAGAGCTCAAGGACTTGGAATCTCCGTAGCTGCGTTTGTACTCCTGAGATCTTCAGAGAAGACAACCTCAGAGACAACCAAGGAGTTAGGATGCTGGCTGCCATGGACCCCTGAGAAAATGACACGCTGTGTCAGAGTGTGTTGATGGTGCTGTCTATGTCACAAAATTTAGAACTTTCCCTAGTGTACAACTTCCCCTTTTCTGGTAAGGTTATTCTGCATGGTGTGTCAAAATGAAAACTGTTCTTGTTTTAGTTTGGGTATCCTTAGAACATTTGACGTTGGTCTCCTAGAGGAAATGGAGGCAACTAGTTTCATTAGCTACAAAAATTGAGTTTCATAGAGGGACCCTGATTAAAAACAAAATAAACAAACAACTCTCCTTCATAGAAATAACAAGTTCAGTAAACAAAGATTTTGTTTTATCTTAAACCTGGGCAAAAAGTACTCTTTGAACTATAGTGGGCCATATTGTGTAGTTTCTCTTTAGTCAGTATTATGGGCTGAATTGTGTCCCTCCACAATTCATGCTGGAGTCCTAACTCTCAGTACCTCGAAATAGGACTGTATTTGGAGATAGGGTCTTTAAAAGGGTAATTAAGTTAAAATGAGCTCATCAGGGCAGACTCTAATCCAATATGACTGGTGCCCTTACAAAAAGAAGAAATTACACCAGAGACATCATACAGAGGGAAGACCATGTGAAGACACAGGGAGAAGAGGGCCATCTACAAGCCAAGGAGAGAGGACTCAGCAGAAACCAACCCTGCTGACACCTTGATCTCAGACTTCTTATTTCCAGAATTATAAGACAATAAATTTCTCTGTTTAAACCACCCAGCCTGTGGCACTCTGGCAGTCCTAGCCAACTAAGGCAGCCAACCAAGAAATGCCAAGGACGTTTATCAGAGAAAAACACTTGGAAAGAGTAGATCTACCTTTCAGAGTTGTTTTGTTCTCTCTCCATATCAGAAGATTCCTTTTAGACAGCTGCTAGTTTGTTACTGCTTCAGATTTATTGGTAGTGTCTATTCATTCACTTAAGAACCCGAGAAGCACCCACAAAATGCAAGATACTGAAAACTTCAAGGCAGGAATAGAAATCGAATGGTCCTATACATACAAATAAAAGAACTATACACCTCCTCAGTCAATGATTTTGCTAACTCTACCGCACTGTCACTCCCTTTTGCACCACTTCCACATCAGAAACACTTGGGATGACAATAAAACAACAGAGCTGGGACAGTAACATTTTCCCAAAACTATGAAAACTATCGTCACAGACTCTAGCTCACATATATACATATACTTTTTGTTCTTTTCTTTCTTCTATTTTTCTTACACTTACTAATTTTTTTATTTTGAACATCATGCTATTTTATAATTCATGAGGGATAATATTCCAAAATAATTTTACTAGTTTCTGGAATAGAATCAATGATTGTAAGGTAAACCTTTTACAAGATAGGTGAAAACTAATTTAGCTGACTAAAATAATGGCATCAGTTCTGTCTCTCCATACTCCAGCAGCAGCAGCTGAACAATCCTTAAAGACACATAAAAGCACCATTCAACTAATAATACCTTATATTATTTTTAAAGAGTTGGTATATAGAGAACTGCTACCTTTTGAAAACTTTAAAAAGAATGAAATGTAGCCAAGACCAAAAGTTAGTAACCTATTTGTTAATAGTTGCAAATATTCTACATTATTAAAGGAACATTTTTTTAATTGTGGTAAAAATACATAACATAAAACTTTAATATTTAAAATATATTGAAAACTTTTCCTTACCAATATTGGGGTGCTTCAAAAGACGGCAGATTCTAGCTTCCCTTTCCAGTTTCTGATGATCTGTTAAAATAAAACAAAAAAACCCAGAAAAATAAATCACAGTATTTACCAAAAAAGATTACAAGACCACATACCAAAACAACATAAAGCCTTTACTTTTACTTATCCTTTGTTGTTTTTTTTTTAAGTGATCATTTGAATTTGGAATTAGCTGAACACAACATAGTTTAACAATCTAATTTTTTTTATTTTCATTGGTGTGATGCTTGATAGAGTGGGGCATAGAATAGAACTGAATTTAGACCTGGGCTGGGAAAACAGTGAAAATGGCACAAAACAATTGTATTCTTTCTTTTCTTTCCTCTAAGTATACACTGTTACAACAATTTCAATAACCCAGTGTAGACGCACATTTAAGCATACAATGCATATCTGGAAAGTGGAATGCCAATGGTACTAGTACTAAATGGAGTTAATTTCAGTTATCCCTAGTGGAACAGTGTTCCCTGTTGAGTAATGTTTTCTATCAACCACACTTCATACAGTTGTTGGTCCAGCTTCCTAGCTGTATGATGCTCTTCCTCATAAAAAAGATTTCCAAAAACCCCAAACTGCCTGCCCATCTTCACCCTTCCGTGTGTCCCTAACCACTTCTTTGAAGGGGCATAGACCACTGTCAACTTGCATTTTAAGAATTGTCTGATACTCTTCTTTGGTTTCTTTGTGTTGATACCTATGTACATAGTTATAACCAAAATCACTAGCCAAAGCACACACACACACACAAAAAAAAAAATGGCAGAGAGCGGCAAGAACACAGCAGAAACATGTTGCCAATAAGGATAGTGCTGCAGAGTGGCCCTTAGTTGAAAGCCTTTACACAGAGTACCTGATTTAAACCTCATAAGAGCACTCTGAGATAAGCAATACTATTATCCCTATTTTATAAACATGAAAACTAAGGCATAGAGAGATTAAGTGACTTGCCCTAGATTATAAAATTAGTAAATTGCATCTACCAAATCGGCTCTCATTAACGAGTGTCATAAAATAGCCTTAAGAGGATAAAGGGGACACCTACCTAACCACCCACATAGTCTATGTCAATGGTCCTCAAACTCTGTGGTCTCAGAACCCCTCAACACTCTTAAAAACTACTGAGGACCCCAAAGAGCTTTTGTTTATGTGGATTAGATCTATTAATGTTTACTGTATTAGAAACAAAACTGAAAAAAACTTTAAATATAGATTTATTAATTCATTTAAAAACAATAATGAACCCATTACAGTTACATAAGTGACTGCATTTAATTTTTAAACTTTTTATTTGGAAATAATTAAAACTTACCGAAATTTGAAGAATAAGAATAGTACAAAAAACACCTGTATATCATTTATCCGGATATATCTATTAACATTTTACCCATCATTTATGCTATCTCTTCCTCCCTGTGCATGTATACGTATACACATATTTATCTAATTGACAAACATATGTATATATACAAATATATAAGTGTACATTTATATTTATACCTAAAGCAATTTTTTCTGAACCATTTAAGGTAAGTTATAAACATCAATGCCCTTTACCCCTAAAATTTCAGTATGTATTACTCAGGAATTGTGATATTCTCTTACAATCGCAGTATAGTTATCAATCTCAGCAAATTTAACATTGATACAATACTTAAATCTTCCATCCATGCTCCAATTTTGTCAATTTAATCCAATGGTGTCCTTCGTGGCATTTTTCTCCTTTTAGTGCAGGATCCAGTCCAGGGTCAGATAAGGCATTTAGTCGTCATTTCTCTTTAGACTCCTTTCATCTGGAATATTTCCACAGTTTTTCTTTGTCTTTTGTGACCTGACATTTTTTAAGAATACCATTATGTCCATATTTTAAAGAAATGCTTTTCATTTTGGTTTTGTCAAATGTTTGCTCCTGATTTGATTCAGGCTATGCATTCTCAGCTGGAACATTATCCTTCTAGGCTGTCCCATCTGGAGGTACACGTTGCCCAACTGCTCCTCCAAAGTGGTGATAACTTGGATCACCACGTCAAGGTGCTATTGAATTGCTCTGCTAAATAATTACTTTTTATTTTTCCTTTGTAACTAAGAAGTTATGTGGGGAGATATTTTAAGACCATGAAAACATCCTGCTCGTCATAAAAATTTCCCTCTAGATTTAGCATTTGGTGATGATTCCTGCCTGAACCAATCATTACTATGATGGTAGCAAAATGCTGGTTTCCCAACTCCAGCACAGTAATGTATTTTTCATGAAAAATACTATGTTTAAAAAAAAAAAAAAGGCAAGAAGAGTGGTACCCTTTTACATATTTGCAAATCTCTTTGATGTCTGGATTAATAGAAGACAGCTGTATTCTCATGTTTTCTTCTATATTCAATCTGTTGCAATATGTTGTTTTGGTTGAAGTGTATCAAGAAAAGCTGACCTCACAAGGATACGCAGTTGGAAAAGGAAGAAGTATTATAATAGCCTTTTCAGATAATTGTGGATATTATTCTTTAACATTGCACCAAAACCCAACAATTGGTAGTTTCTTAATGGTTAGTTGCCATGTGAAATCTGAAACTTATCCCAAACTTTATGAACCATATTAGTGAAGTTATGAACTTTAATGTTTAAACCAAATTTATTTTCAACATTGTATATTATCCAATATAATCAAATTTTACTCTGCTATATTAAAACCCATTGCTCTTTCTTGCACTTTGCATCTCTTACCCAGGCATAATCTTATAACACAATGCACCCTCATTTGGAAAATATTGGTTCAATATGTTATATAGTTCTTCCAAATGTTGACACATTTCATTACAGACTATCATAAAAATAACAATGGTTAATATCACCACTAATCTCATCAGAACAATCTTTAAATTTGGGAATCAGTCAAGTTCTCATGGGCAGATACAAGTTTTCCAAAATTCTAATTTTTGTTCAAAAGCTTGAATTGTGTTATTGGCAATAAATGCTGTCAGTTTTTTTCCTTGAATCAATAGGCTCACTTTATTCATTTTTGAGAAACTGTCTGTTAAAAACTTAAGTCTGAATAATCATACCTAGTTTTTCAGTTTTTATTTCAAGTAAAAATGGTGTCCCATGAAAGAGCAGCTGGTTCAGCTTCCAACTCAAACAACTGCATAGGCACTTTTCCTTGGAAAACCACTGTACCTTGATATGGAACAGAGGTGCTTTACCCTTCTTCCCACTTCCCACTGCATTCCCATGCAGAATGTTGCAAAGATGTGTGACCAAAGGCCACGATTTGGGGCCAGCCCGGTAGCATAGTCGTTAAGTTTGCACATTCCGCTTCAGGGCCCGGGGTTCGCCGTTTCGGATCCTGGGCGTGGACCTACTCACTGCTCATCAGCCTTACTGAGAGGACGTCCCACACAGAAGAGCTACAACTCTACAACTATGACATATAAGAATGTACTGGGGCTTTGGGGAATAAAAGACAAAAAGAGGAAGATTGGCAACAGATGTTAGTTCAGGGCCAATATTCCCCAAAAAAGAAAAAAAAAAAAAACCAACAAAAAAAATTTCTTTACAATTAAAAAAAAAGGCCAAGATTTAATAACAGTAATAATTTTAATTGGCTCATCAAGGACAATCTTAAGTCAAGTGAGCTTTTTTTTTGGTCTACGAGTGCATGTTGCTAAAAAATACAAAGATTAACAGTACAGTTTGATGCCACCGCCTTGATTCATCCAGAGGCCCCAGCAATTTTATCCACTCTTCCTTTTGCATTACAAGTACAAACATCAACACATATTTTAAAAAGGCAGATAATGTTTTAGTTTCATTATGAAAATAGTTTTGACCTTGTAGATTCCCTAAGAGGGTTTCAGGGACTCCTGGGTCAGCAGACCACACTTTGAGAACCACGTGTATGTTCTAAAAAGAACTCTTTCATATAATGCTTATCTTTTTGGCAGTTTAGGAAAATATTTTGAACATATATAGTGTTATTAATAGCTCAAAGAGAAACAGTGTTTTAACGAATCAGCACAACACTGGATAGAATTTAACAGTGTATCCATTACATCTGGATTACCAAATATAAAGACAAACATTCTCTGGCTTATAAACTACAAGTACTTCAAATAAATGTAAATTCTTCAAACCCTGTATCTCTTTAACAGGTCCTCATTCTTTTTTTTTTTGCTGAGGAAGACTGGCCCTGGGCTAACATCTGTGCCATGTTCCTCTGCTTTATATGCAGGACGCCTGCCACAGCATGGCTTGATGAGCAGTACATAGGGGTCCACACCCTGGATCTGAACCTGAGAACCCCAGGCCCCCGAAGCAGAAGTGCACGAACTTAACCACTACGCTACTGGGCCATCCCCATCAGGTCCTCATTCTTAAGACAAACTACCTCTAGAATATTCTTATTTAGAAATATACAAGTAAACACAAAAGGTTAAACCAGATTTTGAAAATTCATCTAATACCATCTTAAATACTGTAACATGTCACATGTAAAGCATATGAAAAACATATGCTTATAGAAGTTATAATTTTGTTATGGAGACAGGGATATGCAAATATATATGCTAAAACCATGTGAGATATATTATCATCTGATACATATATAATTATATTGAAATAAAGAAAAACAAGGTAGCAAAAGGAACTTTATTGACAATAAGTGGTAGAGTTTTAGCTACAGAGATGAACATAATTACAGAATTTTATATAGCCTATTCTTATGGGCTGAACTGTGGCCCTGTAAAATTTATATGTTGCACTCCTAACCCCTGGACCTCAGAATGGGACTGTATTTGGAGATCGGGTCTTTAAATGGATAATTAAGTTAAAATGAGGTCATTAGGATGGGCCCTAATTCAATATGACTGGTGTCCTTATAAGAAGAGTTTAGGACACTGACATGCACAAAGGAAGACACAAGGAGAAGATGGCTGTCTACAAGCCAAGAAGAGAGGCCTCAGTAAAACCCACCCCTGCTGACTCCTTGATCTCAGACTTCTAACCTCCAGAATCTGAGAAAATAAACTTCTGTTGTTTAAGCCACCTAGTCTGTGGCACTCTGTTAGGGCAGCCCTACCAATACATGTAGGTATTGGTTTTCTATTGCTATATAACAAATTGCCACAAACGTAGAAGTTTAAAACAACATACATTTATAGTCTCACAGTTTCTGTGGGTCAGGAACCTGGGCAGTATTTAAGATGGTATTAGGTTCAGCTTAACTGAACCCTTTGCTTTAGGGCTTCTCACAAGGCTGCAGGGTGGGGTCTCATCTGAAGTCTTGACTGGGGAAGGATCTGCTTCCAAGCCCACACGGTTGGTGGCAGTATTCAGAGTTGTCGAGCTGAGGGCCTTAGTTCCTAGCTGGCTGTTGGCTGTCCCCTCACTTCTTTGTCATGTGCCAACATGGCAACTTGCTTCATCAAAGCCACCAAGGGAAAACATCTAACAAAAGAGAAGTCACTATCTTATCCAGCCTAATCACAGAAGTGACATTCCATCACATTTGCCATATTCAATTGGTTAGAAGCAAGTCACTAAGCTGGACTTTTAAGAGGAGGTAGTTATACAAGGGCAGGAATACCAGGAAGCCAGGACCACTGGGGCCATCTGAGAGGTGTCCTGCCACATCTGACTTTATAACAATAGAACTGATGTTTTCATGAGCTTTCTCTCTGATAAGCAGCTTTGCTTACTTTTTCTTCCATACAATCACAGAACTTATGATCTCCTATGAATCATAAGGCATTCTGCACTCTCTCACTGGGGCATGTTTTGACATCCCAACCATGATGATAGAAGTAAAGTTTTCATTAAAACCAGAATTTAGCAATAATGGAAATGCACATCACCTGGTGTGCTTCATGTTCAACATCAAGTTCACAACATTACCTTGGGGGGGTAGATATGTGAGGAGGAGTGATTAAGTGCCTATTATTACCAAAAGCACTTTTCTGTATTTACCCTGCTAAAGAGAAGAATTAGTCTTACATTTAAAATTTCCTTTATTTTTAATTCAGTGGGCAACAAAAGTCATGCATCTGAGCTCATCATTCCTAGCTCTCACAACTACAATGGTAAGAGGCAAAGACAGATTATAAAAGGCAAGACATCCATTATACTGTTTATCACTATTTGAAGATTTTCTTTTATTTTCCACATGCCCTGCAGCTAGTGTAGGTCCAGCTTCATTTATCATTTAATATTTATTAAAGTACTCAAACTATAATAGTTTGGTTTTATTCTTCCTTTGAAGCTCAAAAGTCCACACTATTATATGAATAAACATATAACCCTTCAGGCTACAATCATGTTGGGTCTGAGAAGGTGCATGCTGTTTGCAATATACGGTTGAATAGCTACCATACAAACAATGCCTTAAGAAAAATATACTATCATTCAGTCTTGATGTGAAATCAGTAAGGAATAGTATTACCCAGTATGGAGACCTCTGGATTTTAAAACAGTTTCTGAGAATTTTGAGAATATGTAATTACTTCCTCTCAGCTTTGAGATACTTTTTTAACTTAATCAGATATTTTATTCCAAATAAAGTGAAAAATGTGAATTCGGGTCTAATGAGGTAAAATTTTTCCAAATCAAATTTTAATCTTTATGCAGAACAACTCTGATCATGAATGGAAGTTGAAGTGCTGGCCCTGACTCACTTTCACAAGGCAACAGAAGGATCACTAAAGCTCCATAGAACAACAACTTACTGATCTGGCCATATCAAGGAGTGAATTTTTATCAATAAGTCAATGTCAAAAGTAATTACGCCCCAAATGCCAAGGTTTAAAATGTTAACTTCTTGGGGGGGGGGGGGAATCTAATAGTTATTGCTTTCTTACAAAGATGACATATAAAATAATTTAATCTTTTTGATACCATAGGGACATCATGATTAGCATTAATTATTACTCTGCTATAATTCAATCAAGCCCTCAGAGGCTACTGAGCCAGAAAGCCCACAGGTCTCTGCCCTGTGTCCAGGTCTGCCCCCTGGCCCTCCATGTGGAATCACCCTGTCAGCACAGGCAATGCCAAGGGATGGCTTGAGCATGGGGAGGAGTTTGGCCTCCTCTTATAATTGGTCACTTATACCTCCTCCACCCCAACACACATGAGAGTGTAAACATAAAACCTAAAGACATGGATTTGCCACACCCAAAAGGATTTAACTCTTCTAGCTCCCTCTCCCTACAAACAGATTCCCATCCCTAAAATAATCCTATATAGAAATTATGGAGGAGTTGCCCCTGAGGCCCATGAAAATGGAGAGTTTGAAATTCAGCTCCATCATTCAAGTTTGCTCTGCTGGCCTTTTGGCTTGCCAGCTGAAGCTGCTGCCTCCCTTGCACCTAGCTCTTTGGTTCCATGCTCGTTTGAGATCAATGCCTCAAATCTGTCTATTTTTGAGAGCAGGTTAATCCTGCTTTTCTGGCTTCTGCACTACAACCAGCCCAATGTGATACTCAACTTTTCCCACATTTGTTCAGTTTCTAAGAAACTACAGTCTCAAATGACAGGTATTCCTGCTCCTCCTCCAAAACCAAAGCTAGCTGGCTCTCCATTCTCAGAAGAGGAAAGATGAAATAAAACGGACCTAAACTGCTTTAAGTTTTGTATTGTTGCATCTGTTTATTATACATTTTCTATTTCTTCATGAGTTTTTTTGCTGTCAGCTCTTATTGCTGTATTTCCAGTACATAAAACAGTTTCAGATGTACATAACAGGCATTAAATAAATGTTTGTCGAATGAATAAATGAATGATAATTGCCCTTTCCTTGTATCACAACTGCTGTGAACTAAGAATTGAGAAAAACAAGAATATAAAAATATAAAATAATCACAAATAACCTGGCAGTGAGAAGCTGAAAAGATCTTGTCTGAATAAAAGCTCCAATCTTTAGTGCATGGATTCTGGAGCACTACAATGCGGGTACTCAGAGGTCTTATTCCTGGAGGTTTTGGAATTCATTCTGAATACATTTTTCTTGTTAGAGAAATTACTTCTAGCTAAATGAGGCATTCCTCTGGTAGGAATATAGATTCTGTCCATTTAAGTAGGTCACATTTAAAACCACACTGTAAGTTAGGAGCTATTTAAAGGGTCACTTCATTATAAAACCTGAGCATGATGCATAAAGATTTAAAGCCGTCAAACTCATTTAACAAAAGGTTTTTAGAATTCATAATTAAATATTATACTTTCACTGTACCCACTTATTTTGAACCATGCTTAATCCATATCATAAATTTGATTTTTTAATGATTTGACCTAAATTCTTTCTGACACCAGGTACTGGTCACTCCCCATTACTTCTGCTGCCCACTAATATCCTGGACAAGTCAGTAAGATCCCTGACTATATAGGATGATGTTCTTCCTTTATATATGCACCGAAAGTTCATATATCTTAATTTAGGAATGAAACCCTTTGAAAAGTTTTTTCTGTGTGGGGAAACTCATTCAAATGTTAAATTCTGAATGATGATGTCAGTCCAACCTCAATTCTATATGGACTGGAAACTATGGTTTATGGTTTCTCTTTTGTGAAAACCTTTTTCCCCCCAACTTCTTATTTAACATCCATCTCATGGACGATGAGCCAGGCCTGCTTCATTTTACCTTCTTTCTGCAGTTTCACCTGTGGAGGAAGATGGAATTGTCCACTGGTGCTGGCCCATAATGAAAGTTCGTGATTTTGTAGAATGCTAGACACAGAGACAGCTCAGAGTGATGGAAAGATCTCAGGTTTCAGAGCAGAGCAGACAAGAGTTGCTATCTGGTTCTACCATCTTCTGCTAGCTGGCTGTCAAAGTTTTTTGACCTCTCAAAAGATCCATCTATAAAGTGGGCATAAAATATCTAGCACCAGGCACTATATCTGGACAAAGTAGGTACTCAATAAATTATAGTATCATTATCATTATTATTACTAAAACTCTGTTCAATTTTAAAAGAACTAAATTCCTAGAAGACATATTAAAAAGTATATTGGGGCCGACCCGGTGGCACAGTGGTTAGGTTTGCACACTCTGCTTCGGCAGCCTGGGGTTTGTGGGTTCAGAGCCCAGATGCAGACCTATGCATTGCTCATCAAGCCATGCTGTGGCAGTGTCCCACATACAAAACAGAGGAAGATTGGCACAGATGTTAGCTCAGGGCCACAAAAAGAGGAAGACTGGCAACAGATGTTAGCTCAGGGCCAATCTTCCTCACACACACACACAAAAAAGTATATTAATTCCATCAAAAAGTATTCATTTTACATGGACTCTAATATACTATGAAAATAACTATTTTCCATAAAATCATATGATTATGCTATTCAGGCCATTGGTAATTGAAATAGTGTGAGAATTATTGATATCTATGGTCAGAAAGAGACAAAATCAACACAGTAAAATATGGACAAAAACTCAAAATTATTCAATTTCATGGCATACTCAGTATCTCAAAAATAAAAAATACAGAAAAAATTTGTCTGACTATAAAATTTTTAAACAAATTAAATTGGCCAGTTTTATATACAAACTAACTATATTCTTTTATTCACCCATTTCACACATCCAAAATGAATGCTGTCCTGATAAATAATTTATCATATAATATTGTTTCAGAGTGAGTTACCACATAATATATTTAGCCTATTTCCTAGAACTATAAAGGAATAGATAGTGAAATTTGATAGCACCATTCTTATGCTGTCCTACAGGAGAAATATTTTCCCTCTTCCACTGCAACAATGGCATTCATTCAGAGACACGACATTATATCTGCTATGAAAATAATGCTTTACACAAAATTATGCAAATGCAAAATAAAATCTCTATCTTATAAGGCTTCTGTTCAGTAGTAATTTAATGAGGATACAATATGTTACAGACCTTTTAAAATTGCAAACAATAGTCAACACTAATTTATATAAACTGTTTCATACAAATGTTTATTTAATATCTGAGTATATAGAATACCTACAAACCTACCAAGAAGGTAACAAGCCGATGGGAGCACTCTGTTCAGACACAACAGAAGTCCCCCAGCAGAGTCCCTCAGCAAGCCTCCCACTAGTTCTAGGTGACGATGGACCCAGGGAATTTGACCTGAGCTTTTATCCTTCGCGAGGGGACGTGAGGGCATAACTGGTGAAACACAGGCATAGAGCACATATGCTGAAAAGGAGACTGCTGTTGGAGTGTAGATCTCCTCTAGACCTTACGGCGAGGAGACAGGCAGGAAGCGCTGCTGACGCCCCTCGCAGCACCAGGTGACGCTGGCCAGCTCCCCCAAGGCCGTGGCCTCTGACGGTGGTGCTGCCCTCCTCTCCCGGGTGCTCCGCCCGCCTGTGTTTATCATTCTGCCAACATGGCGATATCACTCACTGCACGTTCCAGGGCAGGGACTTGTACTGTGAGGGTCGCCAGAGAATTCCGTCAGGAGGAGCAAACCAGGAAGCATAAGAACACGAGGGTGGCATCCAGAACAGGCAGAGAGCCAGGACAAGTCCCTGCACTAGGTCACAGTCACGGCTTGTCCACAGGAGGCAAGCAAAACTTTCCAAGACGGCATTTAGGACACAAGGTATTGGACTGAGAGTTCACACAGAACAGAAGAATGTCAATGGTACTATTTTAAATTATTACGTCGCAAGTGATTGTTAATATAAAAACCAAATCTTTATAGAAACAAGTTATGAGGATATTAGTTGGTGCGTATTAAGAATTAAAGACATTTCAATTTATCTATATCTTTAATTGTACATCAATAATTTAATCCAAATTTTTAAAAAATATTCTAATTATATTCCTGTAAAGAGGTAATGAGATAAATTTTGTATATCATCTGCCCTCAGTCTCCACAATTTGGCCTATACAGCACTGTCCCCTAGGTGCAATTTCACTTGGGATTTTGGAAGACTTTGCCGCACAATTCCATTTTTCTGTGTAGGCATAATAGAGCTAAGTCACCGGAGACACTTCGTATTAAAATCTTTCAAACTTACTATCTAGAGACAAAAAGGACCCAGAATGGAAACAAAGCATACTAAAGATATATACAATCCACACTTTACCATTTTTTCCAGTGGCCTACATGATTTTTACAGGCAGTTGCATAGTAACACAACAGAGCATTTACTTCAGGGATTTTGCCATTCTAAAATATGTTTTTCCAATAATTAAGTACAAACAACTTATTCAAAATGTGAAAAATATTAAATATTTATATAGCTTTCCAGATAACATTTTTCCTTACGTAGTTTATAACAACTTTGGACGATAATTTAGAAGAATGGAGGGAAAAAAATGTAAGAAACATAGATTTTTATGGTTCATTTAAGCATCTGGAACATTTAGTTATTCATCTTTCTGTGAATGAGTTTCCCCTGAGGTAACTGTGGAGCTAACACAACTTAAACCTCAGGGCCTTTCAGATGCACGAGCCCCTGAGAGGATTTTAGCTATATGATCATATATTTTCATAAAACTTGCAAAACAAGATGTTTTAACATAATCAGTTACGATCACTATTTCTTTCTACTCCCGCTTCCCCTCCATCATACTTCCTCTTGTGTTGATTGATACTGGAGTGGCCATGAACACTTTTGAGATATAGGTAAGAGGAAGTTGAGTTAAGGATACAATTTCGTTTGGATTTAATGAAACATATTTACCTGATTTGCGGTCACTTCTGGGTATAGTTCTGTTATTGCTAGTCATACCAAGGTAGGAGTGCTTCCAGGAATGCGCCCCCATCCCAGCCTGCCATGGATGCTGGGACACCCCACAGGTAGTATCATGATATGAGCTTGTACTAGAGTTCACCCTGCAGGTGTGCGTGCGGAGGAGGAAGATCAGCATTTATTTTTGCTGTTTCTCTGGATTTTGTTGTGCTTTGCAGTATGTGTCAGCTTTTTAACATTTATATTTCCTTGCAAATATTTTTGTTGTAAATACATGTTTACTTTTGAGTTTAATTTTGTATTTTTAATTTTGTTTTCTTTTCCTTAAAAAGACTCTCCCAAATTGCACGAACTTCGGGCACACTCCTTACTATACTGATGAAAAAAAGAAGAGAACTCACTGTTTAAATTCAAATATAAAAAAACCGCACATAATAAAATACTTTGCAAAATTTATAATACTAACCTTCCTCTTTAAGTAAATAGAAACTCATTTATATTGCTGAAACCAGTCATTAAAAGCCATACATATCTTATATTACATTAGTCATGAGTGACCAGCCATAGCGAAAAGATCACCAAGTTGAAAATTAGGGGAAAAAAATGGCTTCCAGTACAGGATCTACCAGGAATAAAGGCAAAAAAAGGGTAAATCTTATAAATGCGAAAAACTATACTTATTCCTCACTACCCTATGAGAATACTACAAGTATGAGTTAATAATCTTTAGGGTGAAAAAATTTCTATGTCAGATATAATAAATATATGATAAATACATTTATTAAGCGTTTTTATTAAGCAGACACAAGGACACTGATGGATGTTTTGGAAAATCAAGTAACTTATTATGGTCTAGCTAATCATGAACTAGTAATTAAACTAGAAATTATTGGTTTTAATAATACTTTCACTTTCCTTCTCCAAATTGAAGGGTATCATCTATTGAACTGTACTCCCCAAGTTAAAAATTCAAGACACTTAAAGTCTTGCCTCTACACATTTTAATCATATATTTCTAGTTTACTACATTTTGTGGATGCTTCTGTTTCCTACACACACATACACAAACATGAGTTTAATGTAGCCACCTAAATGAAAAAAAATACTACTGAAACAAGTTATTAAAATGAAATGAATAGTGTTAGCTGAAATCCTGAAGGCTAAAAACAAAACAATTGTCAGGTACCGGGCGCTAAAACTATATATACAGGACTTGCCAAGAGGTCTGTTGAAGCCCTTCTGTGAGCCCACTGCTCACTGGCAGATGTACAAGAGCAGATAATGAGACCATCAGGGAGGACCGCTCTGGATAGAGCTGTCAGAACACTCTGCATCCCCTCCTGCCCGACGCTGGGAAGGAGCTCACTCAAGGGTACCAAATTAAGGGAGGGAAGGTGTGTCTCTGAGAGAACTATTTGAAGAGGTGTATCCCTTAGAGTTTGAGAAGAATAAGAATGGCTACCTATTCTATACCTGACAATAAAGGCATGAAATTGTGGCTGGCCAGCTGCCCTGGAATTGCAAAGAGGGCTCTGTGATCAGGCTATACTTTCACCAATGGCAAGACAAAGATGAAGGTTTTCATGAAACCAGATGTGAGCCCACAGGAGGGGCTCGTTGTTTTACAAGAGACAATCCCCCAGAGGACCACCTGGGGAGGCAATGTGATCCCAAAAGAGGGGTGGAATGCCAGATGCCCAGGAGCTAGAAAGGCAGTTAAAAATAGCCAAGCAGGAGAGACATGGCCATCATCAGCGTAACTGTTGCCAGAGGCCCTTGGAGGAATTGTCCAAAACCCACAATAACGCCCCCCAAGAGAGAGTCGGCAATCATGCATCAGACAGTAGCAGTGCAGATTAGAATTGTGCCATTGAAATCAGACTCGCCCACCTCCTTACAGCTCTGTCCTGAAGGCCACAAAGAGCAGCCAGTGAGCGAGAGAGGAAGTGTTGGGTACCACAGCCTCCCTGGTCCATGGAAGCTCTCAAGCCTGAAACAGGTCTGACCTGGGAGAAGGTAGAAGTTTCAAATGATATTACACTAGTCAGGACTTGGTAATTTTTGAAATGAGACTGTTCTTGTGACTAAAAGAAACTGCAAAGCACTGAAATCTGACGAAGACTTCATCAAGGGCAGGAATGAATACATACAGTGCTTATGTACAGGAGCTAAGGAGGGGTGGTTTCAGTGGGGTGCAAATGATCTGATTATAGTATTTTAATATAATAGAGATCATAAATACTTTCTTTAACAAATCTGTAATCGTCTAGAATTTGGGTTTACTGAATATTATTTCCTTCCCAACACATTCCCTTGCTTTCAGAGTTCCATGTTCAGTTCTCTTTGGAAGCAGAGCTAGGAAGAACAGTCTAGATGGATTACATCAGAGCACCTCTTAAATGTGCTTGTGTACTTTCCAATCACCCTGAAATTTTCTAGATAACTTACACCTTAGGAATGCATCATCGCATCCTTTCTGATCTTGAAATTATAATGCATCTGAAATGCAGGATAAAATTCCCTGGACTTAAGGGAGTGGTATTCTTAATTCATCGTCATTCTAGATGTCATCCTTCATCATTCACTGGGAGTGAATATTGATCTTTAGCTAGAATGCTCTGTCTCAAGTAAGTGCTGCATCGTTAGACCATGTCACTGGCATCAGCATGGCATTACAAACTGGGCCAGCTCTAGAGCAAGAGCTTTTTGCAACTCTGCCTGGCCCAATGCCCACGGTTTACAGGGAGGCAGATTAAACGCCACCTCAATTGACTTTGGTTCCTCCTAAACTCTGAAAGAGGAAGATGTCTGCCTCTATGTGGCAAACTTTAAAGCTGACAGGCAAAAATCTGTGCTGGACTGACATATGAAATTAACTTCCACTCCCATATGAAATGAACAGATCCACTGCCCAGCTGCTAAGTGTCTGACTTCAGAGCAACACTGAAAACAATTCCTGATTTGTGTTAATCCTCAGGTATTATCAGAATCAAATCAAGGCTCCCTAACAGCTGGAAAGGGGGCAGGGAAGCCCTAAGAGCTTACTGGGTTTTTGTATCACAGTTAAAAGAAATCAATGGCTGCCTCGCCCCAGGGAATAAAATACCAGACGCACTAGGGAGAAACCCACACTATTTGCTCCTTAAAACCTGAGACTCTAGGAATTCTGCCAAGTGACCTGGAAATATGGGACTGTGACCAGAGGCCTCTGAAGACAGCATCCTGCATTAGCTTCTTGTAGGAGACTCAAATATGCGGCAACAGTCCACCCTGGGCATTCCATCCTTGACAGCTCACCTATCTCCTACACAGCAAATCTCTTCCTTTTCATGTAGCTTAACTCCCGGCTTGTTTGTTCCCATCCTTGTTCCTTTCACCCTAATATTATTTTTAAAAATCTATTGTAAAAATGATATTCTAACTGAAAATATATATATATGACATGTTTCAGCTAAAAGAAAGAAAGATCATTTAAAACTCTACTACCCAGATATACCATTATTTACACTATGATGCATATCCTGCCAGTCTTTTCCTTTGCATATACATAACACACTCCTTTTGACTTTCAAATCATAGTTTATACACTTTTATAAACTGTCTAAATCCCTCAGGCAATTGCTTGGTACAGAGGCTGCTGGCTGGCTGGATAAATGAGTAAGTGATAAAAGCTTACAAACCTGAATTTGGGGAGGGCGGAAGATTCCTTCCAGACAAAATATACCCAAGTCCCATCAGAAGATGCCCCTCCATGCAACTTCTGTCAAAATGACGTGACTAATTGGCTCCTCAAAATATTTGTACAAATGGTAAAGTTCCCATGCAATCAGAGGGAAATTAATTATTCTGGTTAAAAAGTTCACTTTTGAAAGGAAAAGTTACTTTTCCTTTGTACATGAGACTACTATGTAAATAATGCTAAAAGGTAATTGTAGTCACCGTAGAGGTAAAATGCCATGTAAGGTTTATGACATGTGCAGACATATGAAAATAAAAACAATGAAACCTTCCTTCTGAAATAGCTGCACTGTTTACTTCACTCATAATTTATGACTATGCTTTATTCATCAGTGCCCACCATTTGTCTTTGGGTAAGCCAGGAAGATGCAGACAGGCTCTACACAAGTGATTAAGACTCAATTCCTGCCATCTTGGAATTTGCAAGTCAGATGGGGAGACTCCTTTAGCTCTGATTTTGATATATCTATATACTGGCTAAAATATAATGAAAACATGGGAAAAATAACACTCAAAATCCAGGCTATCACCATCATACAAACCATTCAAATCTCATGAAATATGTATTTGGCTTAAGTGGTCTCCCTCCGTCCCCTCTCCGTTTCCCTCACCCCAACCATTCAGTTGAGTTTATTTATTAAAGACTGGGCACCTAGCCAGGCTTCTACTTCACTCAAAGTCGGCCAACATGTTGGATAACTGTAGGGTCGACAAACACATGGATAACTGGTCACAGCCTCTTGGTTCCCTGACCTCTTTGTCTCCATGATCTTCACTTTCACTCCATTTTATTCCCCACTCTTGCATTTATTCTGTGTAACTCGGTCATCTATCCTCTAGAATCAAGAAGTTAAAAATCCTCATCTCTAACCACCAACTGCTCACTTTCCAAACTGTTTGTTCAACACCTGCCAGGTAACTTTTTCAAAGCATCAGGACCAGCAGTTCACTAGTTCCTCCACTTTGCCCAATCCATATGTCCTCTCCATTAGGTACTTTCCTCCACAATCCTATGCACTCTCTGCTCCAGCCACACTGGCCTTCTCTGGGTTCCTCAAATGTGCCACAGAGACTCCCACCTCAGAACCGTGGTGCATGCTCTCCCCACTGCTGGAATACTTTCTCCTCCTCTCTTTGTCTGGTTTATATCCACTCATTCTTCATGTTCTACAATGAGTATTTTCTCTTCAAGGAAGCCATTTCTAACATGCTCAAATACCCTACTATTATAGACTCTCACACACAGTATAAATTCGACTTCAGAGTTACTTGCCACATTTGTGATGTTTTTTATTTAGCTGTATGATTTTTTTAATGATCTATCTCTGCAATTAAGGTCCAGGACAGCAGGATCTGCTGATTTTTTTGTTCACCATTTTGTATCCGACACCTAAGACAGTGTCTGGCACATAGCAAATAAGCAACAAATATTTATTAAATGAATTTGTGAAGAAACAGGTAAGTAGGAGTAAAAAAAAGAATGGAGACCACTCTTGAATCAACTTGGCTTCCTTCCTTCTCCAGGGGCTACAGAGATATGAGGATAATCTGATCAATCAACCCAGAGGCTGCTGTAAGAGTCAGACAAGACAAAACCGTCTGAGTAAGAAGGCCTTGTGTCAGCATCCAATGAGAACTGAGCCTAGATTCTAGAAAATTCAATGCTTGTTGGATTGACGAAGATGTGATTACTCACTAGATTATCAGAAAACTAAAATCAAGTTTATTTTATATATATATATACACATACACACACATATGTATATCTGAACGATAGGCCCTAAACTAAGGAGAGTAATCAGTCAAGTAAAAATAGCCCCATGTATACAGAGAAAAAAGTGGCTTTTCAAGGTGGCAGAATATGTATCTTATTAG
The DNA here is from genome assembly GCA_031878705.1 of Tapirus indicus. Taxonomy (NCBI): domain Eukaryota; kingdom Metazoa; phylum Chordata; class Mammalia; order Perissodactyla; family Tapiridae; genus Tapirus; species Tapirus indicus. The sequence continues at coordinate 146,565,162 of CM062919.1, read as the reverse complement.
TGTTATATTGGGCATTTAAATAAATGTGCATACAAGAGTATCTAGTAGCATTTTGATTCAAGCTTGAAAGATCAAAACTATTCTTAAAATAGCTATACAATAATAGCTAATTGATAGACTAACTGTCACGAAGGTAAAGATTTTAAAAGCTATGGTAAAATTTCAAACAAATGGAATATTTTATAACTTGAGAAAATAACTGATATAACTTGGTCGGCTGAGAGTTGGATTACCCGAGGGTTAAATGAAAGAAACTCTTTTTGTATGAGTTGTCACTAAAAGTCTTCGTGAACTATGTTAACTCAAATCCCCTTTACAACCAAGAACAGGCCCGTGAGAGAGCAGTTTCTATGCGGCGGGCTGAAAGAGCTCAAGCAGAGGAGGTAGGTGGATCAGGGCTCCCCTCAGCAGGCTTGGCGGGACCCTAGGCAACTGAACCTCCCTGAACATCAGTGTCCAGGGTTGTAAGGAGTGAAATCATAGTTCCACAGGACACACATAGTGGCCCAGACCACGATCTTTCCCATTTCTGTGATTCCAAACTTGGTTCCGGGATTCGTACAGGTCTAGGGGGAGGCAAAGTACATGTAGCCCCAGGGCATTTCCCTAACCTGATATTTTAAAAAATATTGATTTAGGCATTGCATATGCCATAAGTGTATTGTGCAATGATGTTTCACAAAATGAACATGCCCATGTAACCAGCACCCAGATCAAGAGACAGACCATTACCCCACCCAGAAGCTCATGCTCCCAGCCCTGACCTCCCACACCAGAGTAACCACTACCCTGCCTTCGAACAGCCGAGATCTAGCTTGTTCCTGCACTCCATGTAAAAGGAATAATACAGTATGTGCTGTGCCTGGGTTTTATTTTGTCCTTGGGACACATTCCATCTGCGTATTACTGCTCTGGGGGTCTGGTATAGCAGTATCATTAAGACCTGAAAATGTGTGAAGATGGATGAATGGGCAGATGAAAAACAAACAAGGAAGCATGAAAGGCTGTTCATGCTAAAGAGCTAATCAAACGTTCCCAGGCTTGCCGTACTGATATAATGAACTTTCTGACCACAACGTAAATAAACAGTGGGTGAAATCACAACAATTTAGGTTACAAACACACACTGGGCAAAATTCAGTCTCTCACCCTCTTCTCTGCTGACACCTGTCCTTGTTGTAAAGGCCTACTCCTCCCCAGCCCTTTTCTTTAACTCTTCTCTCCACGTCTGCCATGCAGACTAGTCATACACAGTACTCCCCAGTCTCTGCTTTTCTGCTCTGGGTTTAAAGACTAACAATAATATGTGAAAGAAAACAGGGGGACCAGCCTGGTGGCATAGTGCTGAAGTTTGCGCACTCCACTTTGGTGGCCTGGGGTTTGCGGGTTCGGATCCTGGGCACGGACCTACACACCACTCATCAAGTCATGTTGTGGCAGCATTCCACATACAAAATAGAGGAGGATTGGCACAGGTGCTGGCTCAGGGCCAATCTTTAGAGGAGGATTGGCACAGGTGCTGGCTCAGGGCCAATCTTCCTCAAGGAAAAAGAGGAAGACTGGCAACAGACATTAGCTCAGGGCCAATCTTCCTCACCAAAAAAAAAAAAAGAAAGAAAGAAAAAGAAAATAGGGAAATACTAAGTCATATCCCTTAACCATGGATAGGGAGAAATCAAATTTTTTAAAAGTTACATAATTGAGTTTTGACAACTCTCATTTCAAAATATAAACAAATTTTAAGTCAAACCTCTAAATGCAAATTCGAAATTAAAGCACAGGCAAGGAAGCATCACCCTCCATTACAATGTAAGATCAAAGCCCTGGAATCGCTCAGCACACTTCTCTACAAGGAGATCGACTTCAGAGCAGCTGTCAGTAGCTTACTCGTTTCTTAAAGACAAAGATAACCAAATCCAAACCATTTAGGAAGGAATAAAGGAAAAAGAGAGAAGGAAGGAAAGGATGGAAGGCCTGTGTTACACTAAAATGACGTATCTGAAGACCAGCTAAAGAACACTTTATGTATCTCTAATGCGTACTGGAAAAAGCTGTAATATTTGATGTATGATGCTTCTTTCCAAAGACTGATAAAAGTCAATTACACAAAAAGTTTGAGGAAGATTTATTTAGAGATAAAGAATGGTGATTGAAAAAAAAACAAACAAACAAGGGGCCGGCCAGGTGACGTAGTGCTTAAGTTCACGTGCTCTGCTTTGGTGGCCTAGGATTCGTTGGCTCGGATGCTGGCGTGGACCTACACACTGCTCATCAAGCCATGCTGCGGCGGTGACCCATATACAAAACAGGGGAAGACTGGCACAGATGTTAGCTCAGGGACAATCTTCCTCATCAAAAACAAACAAACTCACTACAAATACCACTAACAGAACTAAGAACTTCACTTATCAAAAGCTTCATGTCCAACAGAAAACTCCTATACAATTATCCTACACAAAATTTCTATCACAAACCTAATAGTGGCTAAACTCTTCCTTTTTGGGTGTGCTTTGTTTTAATCTGAAAATATTACTTCCAAATTAATAAACTACAGAATATGACACAGGCCTATTATAAAGAAGTCTATTCATTTGTGCCTCGAGGAATTCCCTTCTACTAGTCCCGTTTTCTCACAATGCTTAAATTCTCATCACCGATCAGGTTCTACAGAAGCAGAAGCTGAGACAGAGTGCGAGGTGCAAGATATTTATAGGGATCAATACTTATAAAAGAAAGTGGAAGGAAGGAAGTCAGGCAGTGTGAGAAACTGAACTGTGTGCCTCAACCCCCCAGACCCTGGGAGAGCCAGCTCTGCGCAGCTTAGGCTGACCCTGCCTGCCTGCCAGAGGCTCTGATACCGCCTGCCCCACCTCCGGCCAGCGAGGCATTCCTCTGAGGAGGATCTGAATGGCCTATCTCAGCGTCTGCCACAGGTCGTTAATTGCACATGAGTTTAAAAAATAGTTTAATAGGTTTGAGAAGCTGGGTGGGACAAGAGAAGCAAAAAGACATAAATGGAGCTACTCTAGGTAAGTCCCCTTTAGGAGTGACCTGGCTGTGGACTGCTGCTTCTACAGGTGAGGACACTGAGGTACGCAGAGGGGGAAATTTGCCCAGTCACAGAACTAGAAGAAAAAATGTTCTTTGTGTTATGGGAAAACCTGTTCTGGGCCTGAATGTAGGTGACTCCCATTAGGACATGGAGTGATGGCACCATCCTGTGCAGGGACATGAGACCAACAAAGGCCTCCTAGTGACAGGTCTGATTTATGGACACCTTTCTCCAGGGCAGAGCTGGGTACTTGGCCGGCGTGGTATAATTAATCTCCACCATCTCCCCAGGAGGTAGGTAGGTCACAAAGAGCTTTACGCGAAATTAAGAGTCAGAGAGAATGAAACACAAAAGGAGTTTCTGTAATTTTCCTATAATCATTCAGTAAATTAAGGCAGTATCAGTAGGAGACCAGATATCAGCTCCCTGTTGACTGTATTCACTGGAGCAAATATCCAGTTTTGTTGCTAGCTGTATTTAAGCTTAAGCTATACTTCTTTTCCTTTCCTTCCTCCCATTTATCATGGATGATACTTCTATATTAAAAATGAAAAATGAGATTTACTGTATACTCTTTATTTTCAGTGCAAATATAGTGACATGGCCAATCCCAATAGATCATTCACCAGCCCCAAATTCAAGACTGTTCAGAAAAACAAAATTTGACCTCAAATTTTATCCTGCGTTCATCCCAAGCTATAGATGCAAGTGCTCATCCTGAGGGACAAAACTCATAGATCAACACCTGGTTATCCCATTTAATCAAACCCTCTAATGAGATTTAAATAACAATTGAAATATGAATAAATCTTTTATTCAGATGACTTCTAATAACATGACTTCTAACATGTGCCAAATGACATATCCAATATAAAAAACAGCCTGGAGTTACAATTTGTTGTTTGATTAGTTTGGTAATTCCAGTATGTTTGTTTCCCTAACTCAAGGGATATCTGTAGCCAAAACTGAAATTCCCCACCCAGTGAAAAAAGTGTGGGATGCAGGAGCAATGGAGCTGAGTCTGACTCCTGCTCTGCCCCTTAGTTTCTGGGGCAATTGCTGAGCTTCCTTTCCTGTGCTTACGTGATGGAAGATGGTAATGCTTTACAGGGTAACTGCAAAAATTAAATTAGACTACATACATGGAAACTTCCATCACAGAATACAAGCTAAATATTTTAGCTGTTTCGATGTAGGAGGAAGAACAATTATATAGTTTTTATATATTAGGTCTTCTTTTAAAAATTTCTAGATATAACAACTTTAAAAACAGAATAAGGTAAAAGAAAAAACATACACTCAGATTTTCATAAATTGAATTAAAAATAGTTTCATTACTTTTTCTAAATTGCAGAAATTATCACTCATCTTTTTGACTTTTTCAAAATTTACATGCTCTTTAAATTCAATTCCCTAATTTATTTCAGTGCCATTCAGACTTCCACTTCTAGTCCAACACTGAATAAAATTACATTGCAGTTAAGAGGAGACCAAGCTTCTCTTCTTATCCTCTTTTTCCTCCTCTACTATAACTCAAGTGCCTAGAATCCTCAAACTCCATCTCTCTCCCCCTCTATTTTGCTAAAATCATGCAGAGACCTTTAATTTGGCATTTATCTTATTTAAAATTAGAAATTATATCATCTTAGCATTTAGTTCAGTAAATACAAGGAAAGTGTTCCTCTACTACTATTATTAAAGTAAATGTTTTAATTCAAACATTCTTCAACTAAAGTCAAAATGAGTCATCCGAGTTTTGCTGAAGTACAAAGAGAAGGGCTGAAGTACATGGTGCTCTATGACTGTAATAAAAAACACTGAACTCATTGCTTTCTTGAGAGAAAGAAAAGGCTCTTAGTTTCACCAGGTTCAATCATCTGCCAGTTTCCCTAAATACACTTGAGTCAGATGATCTATAATCAAGAAAACAGAATAACAGAGGGTGCTGGGGAACCAGTCAACGCTCATCCAACATCTGGAAATAGCCTTTCTCAACTAAAATGAATAGAAGAATGAGGAGCAAATATTTTAAACACAACTCATGTGGGCTATTTTATCCCATTCATGACATTTAATTGGCAGTCTCAACGCCACGAAATGGGCTGTGTGCACTAATTTCTTCCCACCCACTTCTTATCATACACAGACAAGAGAAACTATTTTAAGTGGGTGTAATGGTTTGGTTTCAGGCATTTCACAATCCTCCACCACCTGCACAGGAAACTCTGACTGAAAACCAGGCAGGGCCCCTCAGAGCAGTACCCGGGACATGGCAGCATGCCGAGGGTTGAGCCTAGCTACGAGACGGCCACGTGAAATCAGCAGCGGGGACCTGGTGCTTCTGGCGATGGGCACGGGACAACTTTTCTTCTCAATAGAGGCTTGCAGCCAGATTCAGGCCGGATCTACCTTCTTGCAATTCTACCACGCAAACTGGGTCAATGCTGAATTCAATTACATACTGACAATATTTCATGAGTGCCAACTATGAATCAGGCAGTGTGCTAGGTGTGCTGAGGATACAAAGATGAGGAAAATGGACCCTGACCTCCAGAAGCCCTGCAGGTCAAGAAGGCAAACTATAGATAGATAAATAACACCCTAAAATGAGAGAAGGAGCAAAACAGAGGGACATATTAAGTATTGTGGGAACACAGATGAGAGAGAACAATTTTACCAGAACGCACAAAATAGGTGAAGTTTGACCTGGCCCTTGAAGAATAAGTAGGGGCATTCCTGTACAATGGCAAAGTAAATTCTAGACAAAAAGTAGAGCATGATTAACACTAGAGAGTCAGAAAACATATTTGGAATGTTTGAGGAAGGGCACACAGTCGAATGCACTTGACTGTGGACAGTGACCCCGAACGTGAGCAGGGAGAACCATCAAGAGCTGACAAACTGATCCTACGCTAAGAAGTTAGGACTTCCTGCTGCAGAGAATGGGTTTTAATTAGAAGGGTGAGGTAAGAAGGTTTTGTTTACAAGGCAGTATAATATACTGATTCTAGAGTTAGACTGACAGGCTTCAAATGTCAGCTCTACCATTTACGAGGTGACCTGAGGCCAGTGTCTTGACCTCTCTGTGCCTCAGTTTCTTCTATGAAATGAGGATATTAATAGTACCTACTTCATGCAGTTGTTGAGAGATTTATATATGAAAGCAAGAACAGTGCCTGGCATACAGTAAGCAATACAAAGTGTTGCTTATTGTTATTTTAGAAAAAGTAGGTTGATGATATTATGGAGTGTGGAACCAGAGAAGGAAGGATTATAGGCAAGGATTTCAATTAGGAAGCTAATGAAAATTGTATCTATCTGGAAAAACTAAATGGATCTGTGAAGACACTTGTCTGTATAGATATCCAAACAGAATAACCATGTACCATATAAATTAACACATAATTCAAAATAGATATACATAAAAAATTACTATTCATACATTCCAAGTCAGACGTGTGTGTTTGTGTGTGTGTGTGTGTGTGCATGTGTGTATCTCCAAATCTCACTAACAGATAGATATGCCAGATTATAAATTATAAACATAAATATACTCCCTACAGACAACCTGGTAGGTACTGTATGTATAAATGTAATTTAAAATGTAATAATTTGGAAAGTAGATGACTGAAAGGAACGAACACCTCTTTCTTCTTTGTATATCACAGGTTTTGCTCAGAATGAGGGACAAGGAAGATTACACCCTCTCCGCAACACTCCTCCAGTCCTAGTGTCAGAGATACAGGTCAGCAGAAATAGAGTAAGCACACTGCTTCCCATCTCTCCTTTCTGTCCAGAAAATCCCACTTACTGGAAAAGCTTTAGAAATCTTTACCAAAAATCCATTTAAAATCCCAAAATTCTATTTCTCAGAAAAATAATATTACGCTTCAGTCTAGAAATAACATTCAGGCCTCAAAGTGCTGTACTGTCATTACTTCTAAAAATAAACTGAGCAGATCAAAATCTTGGGGTCAGTTTCAAATAATGTGCTGCAGCAGCTACATAAGCAGTGGCCCCACTCCATTTCCCTGGAGGCAGTGGGCCCCTGAAAGGACAGACCTGCTTGTCCCCATCTCTGAGCACACACCTGCAGAGGGCTGGCAACAGCTAACCACCGGACAGACCTCCCGGACAGAAGAGGCTGACCAAGGTCCCTCGCTCTTTGTCAGCTGCCTTTAGTGAGGTACCCGGAAAGAGCAAACCAAAGAAAGGGGAGATTCTCCAAATCCAGTAGCTTTTCCAAATGGCATCTCAACCTACCTTCCTGGATCCTATAAATGATTTCTGGGCCCATGACCATGTGTAAGAGCCCCTATACCACCTTAGATCATTTGAACAGACATACATAATTTACACTCCAAATTTTAAAAAGGAAACTCATGAGCCTATACAGGATAATACGTCTATAAGTTATGAAAATAAATAAAAATAGGTAATATTGTAAAAGGTGTTGAGTAGGGACATTTTGATTTTATGTCATCATGAAAATTATCCATTTATTAGAATAAATAATAGATGGCTTTGGGAACCAGGAGAAGTGAACATTTAATTAATATTTCTTCATTATTTTCTTTGAAAATTACAATTAAAAAAGAAATTAAATAAATGAATAATGAATGAATGCCAAGACGCCAAAATGTGTTTGATTCTAAGCAACATCTTTGACACTAAATTTAAATTAACTTTTATCTTGAAGATAATGGGAAGATTTTTTCAAAATATTTTCAAATTACAAGTCCAAATAATTGAGATTTATCTACACGCAAAGGCACCTCTGGTAGACCCTGGAGTATCAGTCTCTGTACCTTTTCCCAATTCTTTGCAAAAATATCCATAAACAATGGTGCTAAAGAGAACACTTTACTTCTCCTTTTTTGCTAACAACAAAATTGCCAAAGTCTTAAGTTATTCTGCTAAATGCCATGATGATTCTAACATTTCTTTGGGATCTCTGATCTTCTTACAAGAAATTTTTATTACGTCTTTGATGCATTTACTTTTAAATTTAAGAAGGAAGTACAAAGTTTACTTCTGGAATCACTTTCTTCCCCAAGTAATTAGGAATTTGGGAAATTAAATCTGCAAAAATTTTGAGCCACAACCCAAGTATCTGGAGTCTTGTAATGCTCTGGATATATTTTTAATATGATCATTGAGAAAAAAGCTTTCAGCCCTGATTTCTCAATAAGAGAACCATTCTCATCCATCCTGGTCAGTATGAGATTTTATGCTGCAAGTTTTAATGCAAACATATTAAGTCCCTTTCTTGTTTTCAATACATGCATGTGTATATACACACATCAAACTGCTCAAATAATGATTATCACTTAAAATAAAAGTACCTTAAAAAAACAACGTAAGTGGAAGAAAAAAAGAACAGTTTCACACTACAAAACTCTAAGATTAATGGATGATATAAGTTTTTCAGAAGGGGAAAAAAATCAATTATATATATAATAAAATGTTTGCAAAATTCACCTGGGAACTAGCCAGGGGCACTAGTGTTGTCTTCTTTGAATCTGTATCTATTGTGACCTTTCCTAAACTGAGCTCAGGAAATTATTAACAATCCTTCTCCATTTTTTCCCCCTTCCCTCATTTGAAGGAAATAAGTCCATCAGTCCTCATGTTAGATTTTCAGCCACGTGTTACTGAAGGAAAGGAAAATATATTTGAGAGCATGCAGTAACCATTTCATATGTTCCCAGGTAATCTGTTACAAATCACTGCTTAGCTATGAACAGTCACAAAACCTCCAGCAGTGCAATGCCCACACAAATGGGTGACACATAAATGTTTATTGACTGAATAAACATCAATTAGCCTCACATGTCATTTTATGTGGCCTGTGGTCACAAACCATCTTCTTAAGGTCAAGCCAGGTCATCCATCAAATCCAGTTCAAATGGTTTAACCAACTAGGATTAAAAAGTGGATAGCCTAAAAAAGTCAGTCCCTTTATCAGAAGGACCAGTAACTGAAATGGACCAATGGGCATTGCCCTCTAACTCAGAATTCACAATAAAGTCAGGCAAAGGGTAATAAAGCACTCTGCTACAAGTAAGCATCAAGTTTGGCTTGTGGCTAAACAAGGAAATCTTCACTCTTGAAAGCTTTTTACCTGGCATATGCTTTACAAGAAACAAGAAACTCAAGAATTCCTTGGACACCCACCCACCAGCTGAAAATGGGTAGCTTCTGACTGTTCTTGTCAATAACATAAAAGTAGCCAAAAACAAATAGGGTATTTTTATTTTCCCTTTGCTCTTAACATGAAATATTAAATCACCAGGCACTCGACCTGCTTCCTATTCCTGCACCCCTTGGTTCAGTCATCACAGAGATCTCACATCAACACTGTAATGTTCAGACGATTCTTGGTTACAAAATAATACACGAATTAAAACTTCTAAAGCACTATGACAGAATAATGCCTGCATTTACAAATTGAAATACACACACAGAAAAAAAAACTTTTTTCAATTAAACAGACATTCACACCTTATCAAATAAAACAACCAAGCAGATCAGGCTCAGCAGAGGAAAATCAATTCTCTTAATTACTAAATGATGACTGATTACTATAGTTGCTAAATCTGAACAAGCTTTCCAGAAGATTCTGCACTCCAGCTTAGCTGTCAAAGCTGTGTTTACTGCAAGGCAGTCCAAAACTCTTGCCATCCAAAAGCAGCACAAGGCAAACTAAGTGGACTTCTCCTTTACGTTACGTATCTTCCAGAGGTGTGCCCTCCATAAGGATGTCCGTCTGTTCTCAGAATTTCGTCTGGAAAGCAACTTTACTCAAAAGAGCTTAGAAGCCCTGCAGGGAGAGAGGGTGCATTCTCTTTTTTAACCATGCCCAGTCTTTAAATATGTGACAATAAAACCACTTTCCACCATTTTCCAGTTAAATGACATGGTTTCTGTTACATGTACTTGACATAAAAATAAAAATAGCATAGTAAACCATCTATTTACATAATTATCTTCTCCATGTAGATGTTTCTAAAATTCCTGTCTCCAGCCTGACCGCTATTCTGATTTCCAAATATCTCTAGCTGCCAGAGGCCCATCTTCCCATGGTTGTCCTATGAGGTGCCTCAGAAACATTCTTCACAGACCAGAACTCATCCTCTTCTGGTTCCTGCTCTCAAACTTGTTCCTTCCCCTTTTCCTCCGTGCTTTCCTTCATCCCTGTATGTCACAGAATTGTCAACTTTCTGACCCTGAAACGTCTCTCAAATCCATCTCATCTTTGCCTTCCAACTTCCACTGCCCAAGCCAGCCACATCATCATTGCTTCTTGTCTGAACAGTCAAGATGGATTTATAACCCTGTCTTCAGTCTCTTTCAAAATTGGTCCTACACCAAAAAAGTGACCATGGAAGAAAAAAGAGCAAAAAAAGGTTAACATACAAAGAGAGGGATGAAGGCATTTGAAAAAATTATTTAAAAGGATAAATTAGAACAAAAGGGAAGAGAAAGAGAGGGGAGAAAGCGGGAGGAAGACTCTTCCCCAATCCCTGCTGCTTTTCTCATCCTCAGTCAGCCTCACCTTGAACTAGAACAAAGCTGTTTGATGCTGAATTCCCTCCGTTCCAAGTTCTGTCCTTAAAACACACAAGTATACACATATAAGTTAATGAGAGAACTTTATATATACACATATAATTATGTGTGTGCATATATAACTGGGCCTGCTGTCATCTCAATTTTTACCAAGTAATTTAAAAATATAAATGCAAACAGTGTTCTGAAAAACAAGTGGAACCATAAATATTGGGCAATTTCCCTTGGTGTGATAAATGCTGTGGTACCCTTCTTCAGGACCAAGGCACCCATTCCTTAGCTGCTGGGATTGTTGGAGGTGGCTGGCTCTCAGTTGAGTCCTTCTCCAGGAATTGTGAGCTGCCTCAGCTGAAGAAGGTCATACCTGCATCTATTGGTGGTCCATGCACATCCTTACCTAAAGGGACAATTTTGAAGGCATGACCCCACTCCAGAGCCTACCATAAGATTGACTGAGGCCTTTCTTGGGATGTATTACAGTTTCAGCTCCTAACTCTGCCCAGTCCCCTATCTTCACTCCCTCACAGATACTGATCCAAAGAAAACCCCCTAGTAACTTTCCTTCAGGCACATCTCCACCCCAGAGTCTGTTTCAAAGGGAACCCAACCTAAGACTCACGGCCTGTAAGTTCCTATGCAAACCCATCACTCCCTATCTTTCCAACCTCATTTTCTTCCACAATCCTTTTTGCTCATCGTACTCCAGACGTGTTCCCATCCCCTACCATTCTTCCACTCCCACTGAAACATTAACTTCTTGAAGGCAGGGAACTTGTCGCATTCAACATTGTTTCTTCAAAGTCTAGGAAAGTGCCAGCCACATGATGGGTGCTCAATAAATATTGGTTGAACGAATGTCAAAGCTACTAACTAGGCTTTAGCATCAACTTAAGTTTGAAAACCATGAATGCCATGGTGGGAGAAGGGGTGACATGGGAGAACATCCCCATAAAAATGACAGAATGAAGCCAGATCAAGAACGATAAGACAAACCAAAGGTAGTTAAACCAAAGAAAAGAACACAACCTTGCGAAGTTCAAAATGTGACAATCAAGGAAAGCAACAGAATATTCTGGAACAATTCAACATGGTTTTCACCTCCAGTGCAACCGCACTCCCATTCATCCTGGGGAAGGTGTTGATTAAAATCTGAGAGGAGACCAGGGGTCACAGGTCTATAACCCCTGCCACCCTGGCCAATAAAACATCTCATCTGAATTCCCATGGCATCCAGCAAGGAATCCACAGGGGAAGGTTCCAGGAGGTTTAAGGAGGCGATTCATGAAAGAAAGGAAAATGAGCCCCCAATTGCGGGAATGAAGGTCCTCCTGAGCAGGTCTGTGCCTCACTGATCTCTGGTCTCGTGTCTCCAAACAATTATTACCCCAGAGAAACAGGCAACAGAATAATTGGAAATGTTATTGTTGTTATTCTTTAATAAACAAAGTTGTATTTTTCAAAATGTCTGTTGAGCGATTTCTACATTCCTGGGCACTTCCCAGCAACTGCCTCCTCCTTTTGCCATGTGTGATAATGTTCAGACCTCCCCCCCTTTAAAATAGTTAACATTTTCTTACTAATGTTGAACAATTTCCAGATCAGCCCTATGCAGGCTTTAACTTGAATTTATTCCAAACATATTCATCGATTTCTCTGTGCACGGTGTATCGTGCTAGATGTATAAGCTACTGTGAGACTGAAATTCAAGAACTGCAGTTCTGTATATGGCATTAGTTTCCCCAGAGTCGTGGGCTAGTTCCTCCGAATACTTCCCTATTAATAGGTAATAGATTACATGGGAAATATGAAAGAGATTGTTTGTGAATGCCCTGAGACACATAACCTTTAGACATAAATTAAGATTATTTTACGGCACTAAAGAAGTTATTATTACAAGCACAGAGTAATAAAGATTCACGATTGTCTTGGGATTTACAACACAGGATATTCCTTAATAGAGTGCTCTGTATCCACAACAACCCAAACGTATTAAGGAAATTCACCATCATCACTGTCAGAAAAAAGATACTCCTCAAGAATGGAACACTCTCCATTAAAGTGAAAAAGACATGGATTATCCATCACAACACTTTCGAAAACTGGAAGAATGAAAATCCTACCTGCTCTGCTAGATTCCTAGACTTAGGTATCATATCTGCTAGACTAATAGTTTAGAACATGAAGGCATATACTTTATAAGATTAAAGCTAATTATGTCTCCTAAACTGGAAAACTGGGTAGAAGAAGTGCACAGTCTGATGGTGGGAACCAAGGCAAGGCCATCAGGCTGAATAGACTCTCCTGGGCTACCTTCCTTCTATGGCTGCACCTACAATTAAAAAAAGACTAACAAAGTTCCCAAATGGTGGGGGAAATCCCAATTACTTCTGCCGCCTGTTTAAATGGGTGGTGAGGGAAAATGACCAAATTACACTATGACTCTTCTGTGAAGTGTGGCCAATGAAGATAATTCTGTTTTGTGCTTTAAGGAAATTCTCTTCCTACTCCTGAGAAAAGGACAAAGAAAAATAGCAATACATGAGAAGAATAAAGTCAACCATGACACAGTTACATAAGCAAGACTTAAAATGCCGCTGAGGAAATCACTGAATAAGTGTCCTTGCTAAGTATCTCAATCTTCAATCTCTTGTTCTCTACGAAAAGGTTATCCTCAAAGTTATACATATATACACATGTCTATAGCACTCAAAGCTCCTCACGAACTCCAGGTGTCTTGTCCCTTCATCAGCGTTCTTTGTTGGCCACGTTTCTTCCACTCATACAACAAAATACCAATTCAACCCTATCTGAAGAGGATGAAAACAGGTATCCTTAGTCCTCCTGATAAAATATATTTAAAATAAGTAATATCAATTTGATATCATTCACTAAATAAAAATGTCTATAATCTTCAGTTTGTGAACTTTTTGAGTAATATTAAATTTTGATGATTTACATTTACACAGTGTTAATTCTGGTTGCGTTACATATTTATAGAAAACATACATTCACAAAACATCTGTGCATATACTAATATATTCCCTGAATACAAGTGTATGAATTTTACAATATTCTTAGGAATATTAGCTTCACTGACTATCATTTAAAACGAATTTTGTTTTCAAGTTCTATTAATGCAATTTGCAGAACTGCTTATAATGGTTTTCCTGAAGTCACAGGGTTCATGAAAGCTTTTACTTCCTTATTCAGGCAGGAACCCACAGGAAGTCATTTATACTCCCTCTGACCCACAGGAGACGTAAAAAAAATAAATAAAACAAGTCTACAGCAGCTAACTGTAAACTGGCTCTGAGCTAATCTTTCTGACAGATACCATCCACAGAACAGATGATGGGCAAGGAAGGATTCTGACCAAGGGGTCAGGATAAGAAAGCCAATCCCAAATAATCTCCAGCAGCAGTCCTTCCCAGTGTGGTTTCATTATGCTGTCAGAAGCAACATTTGTAAAGTTTATGGGCTCCAAAGCTCCCATAAAAAATTCCTAGGAGACCAGCCTGGAAGTCAAGAAAGCCAAAGAAAGACTTCACTAGTTCAGCTTAATTCCAAAATGTTAAAAGATTTTTTTCGAAATTTTATCGGTGTAAGGTATTTGGAGATGACCCAATAAAATACCGCCTTTTATTGGTAGCTTCAGTTAAGCCCTTGCTAAAGATCAGCTCCTTACTTCCTAAGACTCAGATAGTCCTCTGGTTCTGATCCTTAAGAGAAAATGGAAACACATTAAGCAAAGGCAGCAAGTGGCAGAGGAGAAGGAATTAATGCCGCAATTCCCTTCTCCTTGGGTCTAATTGTTACGCATATTCCTTGCATTCCAACCAGGATGGAAATGTTTGGTTTTTGAAAGATTAATGAGATTCAACTGGAAATTTTTGCTCAGCACCTAAGAATTTAAAAGCATGCTCTGTGAATTCTCAGGTTGGATATGGCTATAACCAAATATAAGTACAAAAATCAAACAATATCTTATAATCAGTAAAAGTGTTTTCACTTGTCTAGATTAAAGCTGTTTGGGGATTATCCAAAGAAAATGTTTTAGACTTTCTTACATCACCTAAATAATATTTTCTAATTTTAATATCTACTGAAATGAACCCAATTAAGAAGACATTATCTACTACAAAACCATTCTATTAAGCATTCCAAAACTAAATGAAAATGAGTTTTAATGTATCCATTCTCCCTCACTTGTTCATGCTAGACTAGTATTACCAAGCAAAAGCCAAAACTCACCCCCTCTATATACAAACCTCTCCTGTTAGTCTTAAAAAACCTTATACGAAAATAAAGGATGCATTTATTATCCACGTCACCTAACTAGTTTATCTGGGGGTAGGTGGATTAATCCAGGGGTGTAAGAATCAGCCAATCTGTTCAGAGAATGGAAATACCATATGATATCATCTGACCTCAAACTTTCGGAGTTTCCTGACCCCTAGACCAATGGGGCATGGAGATACATTAAAGTCTTGAGGAAAAGGAAGATCTAGTTTCTTACCCACTGCTGATTTATTAATGAAGCATTCATACAAGCTTTCACTAATGCTTTCAGCTCTTGCAATGAAGCTGCTCTCCAGGTGCCACCAGTGTGTTTATATTTTGACAAGTTAATAGTTAAGAATAAGAGGCAACCTGCAACCCGCTAAAACATGCTTTATCTATTTCTCAAAAGTGGGTGTTTTGACAAATGAAAAAGTCAACATCTGGGTCTACAAGAGTAAACCTAAGTCCCCACAACTTAAGTCCCTTACTTTGGGAATGTGGGTCACATGCTCATTAACCTTAGTGAGAGGAGCAAGCGGCTCTAACTCTAATTCCTCTCAAAAGTATCACCAAGACCTGTAGAGTATTGGACAATGGGAGGGAGAGAACCCTTTGCTGTGCACTCCCCATCTTGCCCTGTGCTCCATCCCATCCACATATGATAAAAAGAATGCCATTTATCAGAACATTGTCAAAATATCCAAAAGTTAATTTTAATAAGCTCTTCCTTATACTGCTGAACTACACAACCTAAGATACAACTCAGTGCTGTCCTACATTGTGCTCTAATTGGTTTACCTGTGTGAGTCCAGGCTCCCAAAGGATGAGCAAGTTTCTCGAGGCCAGAAACTTAGCAATCTTTCTCTTATATCATCCCAGCACAGGAACACAGGGTTCTACACATGTTTATAGGCTGATTCATGGATGGGTAGACCTCGCTTAGCACACAGTTGATACAAAAATAAATACCGCTAACAAAAGGAACATGAAAATAGGCTTACAACTTTCTATTTAGAACATGATCTGATCACAACTGGAGAGTCATGAAGGAGAGTCCTTCACCTCACTAAAATGAGTATTTATCCTGACTACATCTCAAAATGAGCAAAGAAAAGTAGAATGCTCCTCCATATACCCCAGGTTTGACGATAACTGTCAATACTAAAGCCATTTTGGATTTTGTGGGTTGGGAAAATGGCTAAGAAGAATGAGTAAAGTAAAGATAGAGAAACTAAATTTTAAAAAGGTGTAGGAAGGTCAGGAGGAACTTGCCAACTAATTAACTCTCCAACCTCAACATTTCAAATACTATCTATACATTGACAAGCCCAAATTTGTATCTCCAGCCCTAACCTCACCCCTGAATTTCAGACTGTATCTAACGGTCAGCTCTCTCTATTTGAATGTCTAAAAAGCATACCAATTTAACATGTCCAAATTTAGCTCTTGTTCTTTCCCTCCACACCTACTGTTCCCTCAGTTTTTCC
Source organism: Tapirus indicus (assembly GCA_031878705.1). Taxonomy (NCBI): domain Eukaryota; kingdom Metazoa; phylum Chordata; class Mammalia; order Perissodactyla; family Tapiridae; genus Tapirus; species Tapirus indicus. Next base: position 146,548,770 of record CM062919.1, on the reverse strand, counting down.
CATCTCAATAAAAAACACCTCCATCCTTCTAAGTGCTCAGGCCAAAAGTCTTATCCTTGACTCCTCTCTTTCCCTCATATCCCATATAACCATCTACCAGCAGCTCCTACTGGCTCTGCTTTCAAAATATAACTAGAATCCAGCCACTTCTCACCACCTCCACTCCAATCCCCCAGGCCTACACCAACATTATGTCTCACCTGGATCACTGCGGTAGCCCCCAATGTGTCTCCCTGATTCTGTCCTTGCTCCCTTCAGTCTACATTCAACACAGCAGCCAGAGTCATCCTTCCACAACCAAAGTCACAGAATGTCACCCATATACACAAAACCTTCCAAAGGCTCCCCATCTCAGACAGCACAAAGGACACAGGTCTTGCTATGATCTACAGTGTTCTGCATGAGTTGTGCCCCCATCACCACCACGTTACCTCATCTCCTATGTCTCTCTCTCTGACTTACTGTGCTCCAAAGACACTGGCTTCCTTGCTGTTCCCTGAACATACCAGGTATGCTATGGACTCTGGACCTTTGCACTTCCTGATCCCTCTGCTTAGAAAGCTCTTCCCACAGATATATACGGTTATTCCTTTACCTCCTTCAGAGCTTTTCCAAATGTGCCATACTAAGTGAAGTCTTTCCTAACCATCATATTTAAAATTGCAACCCACACCCCTAGACAGACAGACAGACAGGCACACACCACCCCCCTCAGTTATACACACGTCCTCATTAGCACCCTTCTGTTGCTTCATTTTTTCCACAGCCCTTATTACCATCTCACATACCATATTTTACTTATGACTAAAATGTAAGCTCCATGAAGGCAGCATTTTCTTCTATTCTGATCCCTGCTGTATCACCAGGACCTAGAATGGTGCCTGGCACACGGTAAGCAAGCCATAACTATTTGTTTAATAAATTAGTGCACCCACTAAGAAGCAAGAGAGAGGAATTACTGTCTCTACACAATCACTCAAAAGGGACTCAGTTACTCCCTCCCCTCTTGAGAGTTGTTATTACCTACCTTACTAAGAATCTGTTAACAACAGCTATTAAGTAACTATACTTGTGTGGTCCAGGAGTAGCCCCTGCCTCCCCCTCCTCATCATAGATGAGACAAAATGTACACAGAAGCAACCCAGTCATAATCAACAACATTTACTGAATGCTTACGGTAAGTCAGGTAATTCAGGCACTGTGCTAAGCACTGCAACAGATTATTCAGTCCTCACAATATTATAAGACGCAGGAGTCTGCTACTTTCTTTCTTTTTAAAGGAGGAAACTGAGGCTCAGAGACTTTCAGAAATTTTAACATGGCTAAGAAGAATCAGGATTTGAATTCACATCATCTGTCCAGAGGCCATGTTCTCAACTCTTGCATCTAACAGAAGGACAGTCCCATCGTGGGGCACAGAGAAGGTAACGTGTAAGCGTGCTTTGAGGTAGTCTGAAAACCAGCCTCGTAAGAAATAACACTCAGATGTACAAGGAATCACAACGTCCCTCACTTGAAAGGAATCTGGATTTGGTACAGGAGGCAGGAGGACCTGTGGCATCTGAGCCAGGAAGTCAGTGAAACTGACTGAGGGTCTCTCCACAGGTATACTCACGCGGGTCTAAAGGCTTAGAAAAGGTTGAGGACAGAAAGGAAGACAAAAATCTACATATGGAAATGTGTGCGTGCAAGAGTATGAAGACAGAGATGGATGCATTCATTCACTCATTTGCTCAACAGCCACAAGTATCCTATGTGGCAGGCACCATTACATGTAGCAGGGACATTAAGGACAAACAGACGACCCTGTGCTGAAGGAGTTCATCTCCTGGCAAAGGTAGTTACAGGGGAACGATTAAGAAGCCAGCCGAAGAGGCCAGATGAGGCGAGGGAGTTGACTGGAGAGCAGTGAGGGAAGAGGTTAACAGATAAAAAAGGGAAGAGACGATGGAGGATTTTGAAGGTCTGAGGAGTTTGAATTTAGCTGTAAAAATATATTAATTGTAGGTTCCCGAGGTACACAATAAATATTTGTTGAATGAAGGATCACTGTTCTAAAATGCACTCAGAACCCTGGCCTAGAAGCTATTTTTCTCCTTCCTGTACTTGAATAACTACTGCAAGAGAGAAATCATTTGTTAGCATCTCTCAACCCACCAATAATCTTGGAAAATATGAGAAGGATTCTTTCTGACTATACTAGGCCAGTTCTTATGAGAAATGACTCATGTAATACCTCTCTGTTTTGAAATACCTACAAACAATTCCAAAGCATAGCTGAATTTTTCCCCTGGAAATGACTCCTCAAATAGAAGTCCTCGGAATGTATCAAATAGCCCATTCTCTCCTTGAATTAAACTTCTAAGAATCACTGCTGAAGCCATAGGGTAAAAGAACCCACCTTCCGTTTCCTTCCTGCTCACTAGTGAGCCACGGTGTTAGCCTTCTAGGTCACATAGAAGAGATCATTTATAAATGGCAATATTCATTCAGTACCTATACCCAATGCTTTCATTTGACTCTTTGCTCATACACTGACTTGGACACACAACCACGGATCTCTCTGTGCCTCAGATTCATCATCTATGAAACAGGGATCACAACAGATCTACCTGGTAGGATTTCTGTGATAATGTAGTGAGTAAATATCTGCCACATATATGCAACAACTAATAAGCACTCAATAAATATTAGCTATTATCATTGTTATTATTGTATGCATTTTTACTTTCCTATCAGTGGTTTATAGTTAATCTTAAAATATTTTACAAATATATTTACTGCTAAAACAATTCAAACAGTACAAAACAAAAAGTAAGCACGAAAATCCCCTCTTCTCCACCCCTGGCTCCCTCAATCCCACCCTCCAAAAGTAGTGCTGTCTGCACGTCCTTCCAGACCTATTTTGTGACAGGAAATGTAGCCATAGACCTAGATATTTTCTTTTTTTATTTATATACATTAGATCACACTACATAAACTGTTCTGCAATTTGCTTTTCTTTCATTTAATGACACATCTTGTACACCTTTCCGTGTATGTTTCCATCATGTTTCTAACATGGCAGTCAATAACTTGGATGCACAGTTGCCATAATTTATTTACTCAGTCTCCAACTGATAGACATGGATGGGGTGTCCAGTTTTTACTATTACCAAACAATGCTTCAATAAACATCTTATATGTGTACACACATTTTGGGGATTATGTCATTCTAGAAGTGTGGGTCAATGGCTCTCTATATTTCAATTAGATAAATATTGCCAAACTGCCTCTAAAAATGATATACCTCATTGGTACATTCTTAAAGTCTTAAAGGTTACATTAATCTAATATGAAGAGAAATAAAGGGACTCCAGCAACTAAGAACAAATATGATAAGATCCTTGTGCCTGTCTCCTGGTATAGATAGTTACAGAGATTGATTAAGGAACCAGCCTGAATAGACCAGAGGCACAGGGATGTTTTCTGGCAAATGGAGGAGGTAGAGCTGTATCTCTCACATGCCATGAAATTAAAGTAAAAGCCGTCATGTAAAATGCTACTTTTTTTCTGCTTATCTGATATATTTTCCTTATTTTATTATCTGTACCACCACTCACATACTTGTGCTATCCAGATTTTACTTTCCAGACAACATATTCTCATAAAAACACTAAAATATTTAAGTACTGTAGATTCCTTTCACTATTATGCCCTGGGGAGCTCAAGCATATGATCTAAGGTGTATCAAGAGGTTAACTCTATCATCAGTCCAAAAACTCTAGAAGGCAAGTGACACCACCACATTCCTTCCTCATCCCGTTGTGCCCCACTTTCCAATCTCCCTCCATGCCTAAAAAGTGATTTACATAATCCATAATGTAATCCAATTTACATAGGGGATCTATGTTCCCATCCCCAAGAAAGATAATATGATTTATGGGAAATAAAAAATTAGCCGTATACAAAACAAAACACACTTTGGGATCTCTGATATAGTTAAATAGAGAATATTTAAATAGAGAATATTTTGAATGTAGAGACCAAATTTTTCTGATTCAGATTTAAATTAAGAAACTCATTCATATGCATCTGCATTCATTAAAATATATACGTCAACTTGTGTTTCGAAAAACCAAAGGCATCAACTTTTAGGAAGAGATTTATGAGCAAGAGACAGTCATTCTTTTAAGAAAACTACTAGACATTTTTATAACGCAAACGTTGCTTGGGAATTATGAGTCACATTAAGAAGCTAGTTCTACTATTTGTTTATCTCATTTGAAATGACTATGTACTTAAGTATCCTACATTCCTGCTTGTCCATAATATCTCCATCTGGTACTTTCTGAATACGAATTGTACACAATTGTTTCTGTGGAAACACAAGCATATAATATTCAATGGGCAACTGAAACTGCATTTACTTCAGAGGGCTGACCAAAAAAGATGTTTTTAAAAAACATCCTAAGAAATTCTGCCAACTTGAAACAGGCAACCATTTCACTGTCCTGTCAAAGCGTTATTTTTAATAAGCTCATAATTGTATGCTGCCCATCTTTGCTTCTGTCAATGAAATTTAAGTAATGTAAATTCCACCAATTCATAGCCAAGGCCGAGGGAGGATAAATCCTTTCAGGTTGAGAAAATTACCATATAATATAATATTTCTTTTTCCTGCTGGTTCTTGGAGCTGCAACAGTGGTAAGACAGCAGGCTATTTCAACTCCAGACCTCTGTCTGCATTATTCCAAGCCTCGTCTGGTGCCACACTTCCCAGCCCTGGTAACAAAGGCTTTTCCTCCTTAGCTCTAAATAGCAGGATCAAATAACTAATGACTCCTTCAGATCAAGAAACAACAACAACACAAACCAGAACACTTCCCTCCAAACCAGACAGAGAGGGCAAACTGCCATCTGCCTCCCCAAGAAGACCACCCAATTCAGTGTCCCCATGATTCTAGCTGTGGGCAGGTCTGTTTGCCCTGTAGATGAGAAGAAAGTGGTCACAGCAAACTCAGCTGGCAAGAGGAAGCTCAGCTGTGTCAGCTGGTATTTGGAAAAAATGGAGTGGGTACAACGCCAGGCAGCCTGTGGACGAGCCCAGGACACTCTAGAAGGGCACTCTTCCCACCCTCTTCAGGAATAGACTAAAGGCAGGGAACCTGATCCAGCCTTCAGAAGAGATCCAAAAGAATACATTGCCAGAATAATTGCATGTTCTCAAATCTCAACTATTAAGATTTTGGTTAAACAAGGTATTCAATCATCACTCACTGGCAACCCACAAAATCAGGCACTGATGAAAAACCAGCATAGAATGGATATTAATTTCTTTAACAATCTTGTTTCCTATAATCCACACTTCTCTTTACTAGATTAATTCACTTAAAGCACTGTTTTCTTCTTCATGCCACATCCCTGCCCCAAAAGCTTCCTGTTCTCCCCAGGGAGAGCCCTTTTGGCAATTTTACAGCCTATCATTTCAAACACAAACACCCTGCACCACGCAGGTAATTAGTTTCACTATCCCCAGCAGAGCCTTTATTTGTTCTTGCCTCTGCCCCTTTGTTTCCTCAACTCTTGACAAGTGGAATACTATTCACCTTGCTGCCCAGTCGGCTTGGATTCTCTGGGTAGCAGGCTGAGATGGAGTTCAGCGTGCAGAACATTTACTAGCGAATGCCCTTGGGATCAAAACCTGAGGAGAGGAGAGAAAGGATGAAGAATTGGGTAGAGGGGGAAGTGGAGCTATGACAGCCTCAGCCAACACTTCCATAAGCTCTGTGGTTAAAACAGCCCTTCAGAGTTGTCTCAGGTTTACCGAAATGGTGAGGGCTTTATACTCCACCCTGATCACTCACTGCCCCCCTGGGAAGGGTGTGACCTTGGGCAAGGTGACTCTCTACAAACGCAGTCCCCGAAAGGGCTGGTAACATTCCCAGCAGCTGAGCCAGCAAGAACTTGTTTGTAGGGGGATCTGGGAAGCACACCACTCCCAGCACTCTTCCTGCCCAAATCGCCTCATCCTTCAAGTCTCACCTCTAATCCATTTCCACATCATATGGTGCCTGAACACATATACCATCACTTAATAAAACTTCAACTTTGTTATGTAACATTTCAAAAAGGTTATTTCCACTAAACTATACAAGATGCTGGAGGGTAAGAACCATGAGTTATATCCTCATAATTTCTTTGGAACAGGGAGAAACAAACTTTATATTAAAGGCCCAATAGTAAACATTCTAGGCTTTGCATATCACATATGGTCTCTGTTGCACATACTTTCTTTTCTTTTTTCTAAAATCCTTCAAAACGTAAAAACCATTCTTAGCTCATTGGCCATATAAAAACAGTCCAGATATGGCCCATGGGCCATCACATTTACTAACTTTTGCTTCAGAACAGCACTGTCAAATGGAAATTTAATGCAAACCATGACGTAATTTTAAATTGTCTAGCAGCCACATTAAAAAAAGCAAAAAGAAATATGTGGATAATGATATGTCTTATTTAATCAAAAATATTAAAAAAATCCTCATTTCAACATGGAATCGATATAAAAATATTAATAACTTAATTGACATTCTAAATCTTTGAAATCTAGTGTGTATTGTATATTTATAGCAAATTGCAATTAAAACTAGCCATATTTCAAGTGCTCATTAGCCTTACAGAGCTAGTGGCTACCATACTGGACACCACAGCTAGAGAAAATAAGGGACGGTGTTTCGATAAACATGAATTTGTTCACTTCCACAGCATTTACTGAGTTCTAGCTGTTGAGAACACACTGATTTGTGCTACATGAGAATACAGACTGAACGAAATTCCATTTTTGCCCGTAAGCAGCCCAGAGCCTAGCCAGGGGTGCAGATAGATACTATAACAACAATGTGATATACTGCCGTCTGGAGAAAGTGCCAAACTAGAATAAAAAAAGGAATTAGGTCTTAACTGGTCACCAAATCTGTGAGAACCTCTTCAATGCATTAAGATTATTTAAAATCATAATTTTTTTTTAAGTTAAAATGGTTCAGACTTTCAAAAATGTTTTTCTTTCTTTAAATACCCTCTGAATGAGAGAAATGAATTCAGGATGCGACGGAATAACACTACGACAACTGGATAAGAAGTACACAAACTTTCATGATGAACTGATTATTCTATTTTATAGAAGGCGTAAAATGGAAGGTATATTTCCTCAAAATATATTTCAAATTTCTGCCACAGGTGCAGCTTTCTATTTCTTATCACATCAGTTCTTAAAGGACCAGGTGATTTATGTGGCCAAATGATGCTTTCTGAAACCTCAACCAGATAGTCAGAAAGCTTTTTTTTTGCTTTTGTACAATCAAATTTTATGATTCCCCAGAAAATATAATTGATATAAAATAGCCTTAAAAAAAACGGTATTATTCTTAATGAGGTAAGGTAGGATCTGCCTTCTCTCTGGTGTTTATCTGGGAGTCAGAAGGGATACTAAAATGAAATTTGAAAATCTTCTATAAATATGCAAGATTAGCATTTCTATGAGTTTTCCTCCAATAATCTAAAAAGCTTCCCAGACGTTTTGTCCTTATTTCTAGCATAAAAGTAATATAACCAGTAATGGTATTTTTCTTTGTGCCTACCGAAATTTCACGGTTATAAACTATTTGATTGTACTGGGATATTCTGTTATATTTAACTAATTGTAAAAAATGAACTTTATTGTTATAATAAAAGAAAGAAGGAAACTTAATTTCCCTGACCAGCAATTTAAATTTTATTAACCTAGAATAATTTTATTTAAAGCAAGTCCATAACTAAATTTTATTCTTAATAGAGACATGTATATCCTAATATATACTGATAGAGAATAAATATACATTTAAAATCTCATTAGCAATGTGGAATGTCAGTGTAATTCACTGGACGTTTTCTATGCCATCTTTCTCACACTGGAGCAGAAGGGTTACCAATTTGGGGAAGGAGAAGAGGGCATGAGTGGTTACACACACTCCTGGAAAATCTCATAAAATCTATAGATCCTCTCCTCAGAAAAATTCAAATTCTCATACACACTATAAAATCCACAATGAATCCATAAAAGTTCATTTACTCCAGGTTAAGAACCTTTCCACTAAAAAGTAGATCAAATTTATCAGTGAAAAATAAAGCACTGAAATTAAATGACCAAGGAAGTATTATCTATGCTACTGCAAGTTAATGTCACATGAGAATACGCTGCCTCAGTAAAATAAGTGTCCAAAGCGGGAGGAGGCTCAAACCAACCACGGCAGGTCAAACAAAAGATGACGAGCAGATTCTTTGGCATTCAGTTGCTGCTACCAGGCTAGATTTGATTAGAGATAGGGGAGGTTCCAGAAGTACTTCTTCCTTCTTAAGAAGTGCTAGACGGAGCCTTGCACTCCTACTTCAAAAGCTTGTTCAGATGTTTCATCTCCTCTCATTCCTGCTCAGTGCTGGTGCCCGGCATCTACGTTCTCCACACCACCACCACTACAGACACCCAACCATCCAAAGGCCTTAACGCCTTTAAAAGGTAGCTGTTTTGTGGACTTAAAGCAGGAGACACTATAAAAGCTATTCTGCCTTTAAAAGTTTTAGCTCTGAACTAAGCAATGGCTCTATGAGAACATTCTGTACTGTCTTTGCAACTCTCTCGTAAACATAGAATTATTTCAAAATAAAAAGTTCTAACATAGGTGTGCTTTTTTTTTTGCGGTAACATTGGTTTATAACATTGTATAAATTTCAGGTGTACATCATTATACTTCTATTTCTGCCTAGATTACATCATGTTCACCAGCCATGCTCCTGAGAGCCTATTTAGCAGTAGTTTTTGTTTTCTTCCTAGACCTGCTGAGACTGGAGACTGATGGAAAAAAAATTGATGGCAAATGGAATTTAAAGGGAAGCAAGGAGGTAAGGAATTATTGTCAAGAATTCAAAGAGGAAAACCATTCTCTCAGTCTCCTCAGAGCAAAGGAGCACTCGCACAGTTGTCAGGAGAGCTGTGCATATCTATGTCACAACACACCATGGTGGAATGTGGTGGGGAGGGGAGACAAGAAGTGGCTACAGACACAGGCAGTAGGTCTCTTGTCAAGACCAAGGCTAAGGAGAGAAAACTGCTACTTTATAAAAAATGTTCAGTTAATGAGTCATTCATAAGTAAAGATGCTAATCGACTGGTAGGAAGTTAAGAGATTGTGAAATGCTTTTCTAATAGGTGCACTGAGCTAGAAATTTTTTTCTACACAAAATGGCTAATTTTAGGGATACGTTTTATAGAGAAAAGCTAACTTTTATCAAGTGTTGATTCAATGCTATTAAAGCAGTGATGAACACCCTCTCAAGCATCGTATGTAGCACTTACTGAGTGTGCATAAACTTTTAATTAAACTAAAAAAGCATGCATACAGAACTCCAATTCTAAACTGGCAAATTTACAACACTGGAAAAGAATGAAAATGGCAGGTCCACTAGTAGAAACCATCACATTTAAGTTGAATAAAAACAAGACATTCTCCAGCTAAATAAAAACGAAAATTTTGACCCCCTACCCAATATAAGAAAGGTAAAGTATTGGCATAAAACTGAGTAAAAAAAAATAAGCAAATCTAAAATTGAAAAAAGTACTACAGTTATAATACCTCCCAAGAAAAAAAGTGATTTTATAAACTACAAACGTTCTGAATGGGAAGGAAAAAAGGCTGGCTATTTTAACAAAAAACACACATTTTGGAGTGAGTTTTAAAGGACAGTATGGCTAAAACTTGCCCTGATATTTAGTACCATTTAACATTTCCTCGATAAAATAGATAATGTAATAGATAGCAAGTTTCTCAAGTTCCCATTAGGAAATAAGCCAGAAACAAAGACAGAACTTTGGTGGATTCTAATAGTATGCAAAATGGGGTCGGTCTATTAGAAAATCCATATGTAATGAATTAAATGATTGAGGCAAAGTTGCATTATCAACTGTTTAGGTATATATGAAGTATTTCAATATCCCATTGTATATAAAGAACAAAGCATTTTTAAAAGCAAATCTTTTAAAAGTTTTTTTTTCCCCATCAAAATAGTCTTCATATGCAGGTCCTTTCTGTCATTCTGGAAAATAACATTTTTTAGAATACAAGATACAGCACACACAGGTAAGGCTGGCCGTGTGAGATCAGTGAACTACAACAGGGAGAAAACCACCCTGGACCACAGCAGACCTATCAGTGAAAGGCGATAGCAAGCCACCATGCTCGTTGTGTTTGAACCAAGCACATTACTGGGGTTCATAAATAGAAAATTAGTTTAGAAACTCTGAGGTAAGCTTCTTATTTTACTCTTCACTGCTTGACTCATGCTGGATATCCATGCCCAGTTCTGATCTCCCCATCTGAGAGGGAACGCAGAGAAATAAAAAGGAAGGAAGCCCACACAGATGATGAAAGGGTTAGAAAATGCAAGAAGATCAGAAGGCTAGAAGTATTCAGGCTGGGAAGAAAGAGCTGAGGAGATACTTTTTAAAGACCTTGAACTATATGGACTGTTATACTGAGAATGGTAACCAGCTGTTCTCCATCTCTATTTAGGGCAAATCAGAAGAAAATGGCTTAATTCAAAGCAATGACAGATTTAGGTTACTAAGCGAAATTATGGAATCTTTTCCAGAATTATTTACAACTAGACAGACAGTTTACCTATGGTGGTTAAGGTACAGGAGAACTACAATCTGAGTGACAAGATCCTTTTAAACTCTAATATCTACATATTCTTTAACAAGACATACATTAAAATGCATAAAAAGAACTATCAGATATTATTGAACATAGTTACTCTGAATTATAGGAGGCAATGGAAAGAAAATTGCTTTGGATCAAACCACAATGTGAGACATTGGGCAAGATTTTTAACCTCAGAATGCTTCAGCTCTAGGGAAGCATTCATCTCTAAAAGGGGATTATAAGTGTTCACCTTGTAAAAGTGATGCGATGAGAAAAAGCGAGATAATCTGTATAAAGGGTCTGGTACAACTTCTTAGACACGGTAGATGCTCAGTTAATGTTAGTTCCCCTCCACTCCCTGATTCATGCAACACATGAGGTTTTGAATTTTGCGAAAGGAATAGAAATACAATACCATGGAACTTTCCAGTATTTTTGCTCATATTATTCACAGAACTAAAAAGTAGGAAAGTACAAGTACCAACCATTAAAAAAAGACCTCTCTCCAATCTATAATTTCCCATCCTCTCATTCCCTCTCCTCTTCCTGTCTCACTTTTCTCCTGGAGTTCACAAGTCTGAGCCTTATTTGGAATATCATCACATCACTGGACCATATGCAAATTGTCGTAAATCAAAGGGGCTCCATGTCGTCCATTACAGGTCTCACATGTCATCACAGCTCACTTTCTAAGTGGTCCACAACGAAGTCAATGCTGGTATAATATGAAGACTTCCAAGGTGTTGGGCATTCACAAAACAAAAGCTGGGACAGATTATTCAAAAGCAACCAACTCCATAAAACTCCCCGGAACTGGGCTGCATGACTGGAGAGTCTAACAATTAACTGAAATAAGATTTGCGGCTCACATCTTTTAACCTGTTATCTGTTGCCTGCTAACTGGGCTTACTTCTGCACTCTGACCACTTCACACATGCTTCAGCAAAATTATTCTAGCACGCAAATCACCTAGTAATTTTCACATCAAGAGTGGGGGAAGTTTTCTTCATAGCTTTAGAGATAATCTTTTTATAAAGCTAAACCTTCCTGACGGCCTACAACTTACCCATAAGATAGATGTGTTATCAAATTGAGTATGTTTTATTCCCTTCAAAATAAAAGTGTTTTTGGTTTTTGTGGATCTTTTTTTTCTAATGGAACCAAACTCATGAAATTTTAAGGACAGGAGAATATTGATACAGCAAGCTGATTTGGCTATAAAACAGAAAATTATTTTCCTGTCCACTTTTTTTATGTGTGTGGGTGTGTGAGGAAGATGAGCCCTGAGCTAACATCCGTTGCCAATCCCCCACTTTTTTGCTGAGGAAGACTGGCCCTGGGCTAACATCTGTGCCCATCTTCCTCTACTTTATATGGGACGCCGCCACAGCATGGCTTGACAAGCAGTGAGTCAGTCTGCACTGGGGATCCGAACCTGCGAACCCTGGGCTGCCGAAGCAGAGCGCGTGAACTTAACCGCTACACCACTGGGCCGGCCCTTTTCCTGTCCATTTTTTAAGTATAAATCAACCCATCATCTCTGAAAGAAATTACATTCTCTCAAAATCACCTTATTTCTTTAGGCACCTATATTATAATCTAGTTTTTCCTTTAGAGAAATTTTACATGTAATTGAAAATATGTTTTTTTTTTTCATTTCCAGAGAAATGAAAATTAGTGATTTTTTTTTTTTTTGCTATTTAAGAACACAACTTTTAAAAATTTAAATACATTAATAGTCACTGAATTATATCAGGTTCAGAAGAGAAAGAAGTGCTTATAATAATGGTCCTACACCTTCCAATTCTATTAAGAACACAGGCCAAGCAGAAAAACTGGTTAAGAGGAGACTGGGGACATGGGTATATGGACCTAAAAGGTAAAAGTTATAGGGTGGAATGATTTAAATATTTTGGGAGCTGCTTATCTGACTCTAACTAGAGTGTACTAGAGGATCACTGTAGTCTGACAGTCTTCCAAATGTCACACGTCCCTGGATCCAAAGTGTCTGAAAGACCCAAATACCCAGGAAATCTACGCTGATAAACGACAGTCCAATCCTTTCTGCTTTCAGAGAGGCCTCTGCATGTGGAGAAGTAAAAAAGCTAAGAGCTGTGAGAGATCTAGGCATATGTAGGTGAGTCTTCAGAACTGATTCTAAATGTCCCAGAAAATAAACAGGAATTAAGTAGTATAACCTACCTAGAATCAACTAGGTAGGTGAGCAAAAGCAGCCTCAGGTCTCATGTCATGTGGGGAGAGGTGCAAACACGCACTTTTATCTTTAACTCTATTTATTTCCAGAGTCTGATGCTAATATGAGAAGTAAAATAGAGAAAGAAATCAGGATATTTGGAAGGCAACAGTTTAAAGCTCCACCTTTTTGAGTACACTAGATCTCAGAACCACAGATTTTCAGAGACATTTATATTTCAAGATATTTAAAAATTAGGATCCTTTGACAAGACTTATTCACATATTTGTGAATAAATTCCTGTCATTTTAAAAAAGGTCAAAAGATTTCAATGACATATATGTAGACTACATCAGGTTAAACTGTATTTATTTACTAGGGTACAGGACATAAGCTAGAAACTCATCTCTGAGCAGCCCGACAAAAGAGGACAATTCTAGAACTAAGAAGAGGTAGTAACTAATAAGTCCTTGTCTGAATTTTGATTCCCATCAGATCTCTGGCACAAACTCAAGACATGCAAACAGTTCCTTAAGGCTAGAGGAACACAAGCCAAGGAACTAAAGCTATAATTACAAAGACATTCTGAGTTCCCAGGACTATCTGAGGCCACGTGTTTCTGCCCTCTGAAGAAGACAATAAACACCTTGCTCTTTGGCACCTACCTGAAATTACTGTTTAAGACACAAACATACACACACACCCCCCATCAGTCCCAAGTGTAAATCAATCATTCTTTTTCCTCATTTATTCAGGGAAGATGAAAATAGAGGGATTATAATTAAAGGATAAATATTTTAATTGATACAGTGAAGCAGACTTGGTAGAACGAGCTTGCAGGAACCAAACCTTAAACGAGTCTTCAGTCTTGCGTGTGGCTGCGGTTCCACCCCCACGACTATTTCTATTGACATATTGCTGCTGTCTCAGCTGTTGCTGCCACTACAACTTCAGCAGCCAGGCGAGGCAATGCCAGGGGCAGAAGGCGAGTCTGTGCTCTTTTCAGAGAAAATACAGAAGCAAAGACTGCTTACTTCAAGTATACTAAATTCATACTGAGAAACGGGAAACTGCCTTAATAAGCACTTGGGGTATCGATCAAGTACACAACTCCTACAGCAAGAGATCAAACGTTTCTCCAATGCATGTCTTCTCTGAATTAATTCCGAAATGTGTTCTACACAATAGTTTCTAGCTCACGTTCTTTGAAATCTGAATCCTGTGGAACTGTCAGAAAGTTTTGTTTATAGGAGTTTTAACTTCTAATAGTTTTGTTAGTAGTTTTACCTTCTCATACCTATTTGAAATTTTACACTTTGATGAATTTACCAAAAACTATATAATTTTTATTAAGTATAAATATATAACATATAAATATTTCTATATCTAAGCATATTTGTAAATATAAAATATGTTCATCTATTATGTTTTATTATTTTATCATATCTATTTAAAGTTGAATGTATATGTAGGTATGTATGTATAATATATGTACATATTAGAACTTTCCAACTTATCCTTTGCGATACATTTAAAAAATACTAATACAGCCATGGAAAATGTCATCAAATCTCCCATTTTTACACAAACTATCTCAATGGAAAATGTTAACAAGCTTAAAAGAGAAACTGTTTAATACTGAGGAATTAAACGTCTATACTAAAGCTAAAATATCTTCTTGTAGGCGTGTGAACATATTTCTACTTAGGCATTCAAACTAAAAGAGAAATTTAAATGAGTTGATGAAGTCTGGCCTCAAGGCAACTGCAAAACTAAACCGAAATAACATAACAACATTGATTTACAATGAGATGCGTATTCCCCAAAGATTCACATCAGCATGGAACTAGCCTTTATGTTGACCTATGAAAATAAATAATAGAGGAACTGACTGATAATGGCCATGGCAGCGAAATGGACCCTACAGTAAGCTTATGGGAAGCCTATCACTGGACTTCCCCTAACTCACCACATCTCCTTAGCTCATCCTTCATTCTAAGCATATAAAGAGTATCTGAATACTAAACATTTTTCAGGTCGAAGAGGTTGTGTGATTTCTAATTTTCCTCTAATTTGCCATTTAAAAAAATAACATTATCATTTCCACTAAGTATATTTTTCCCTCATTTTACTTTCCTAGCTAAAAAGAAGTGTTCATTTGTCTCCTAAGTACTCTCTAGGTGATGCATATGAGAGGTCACATGAAGGCTCGTCAAAACATCTACCCCCCCCTCTAGTGAAGGTAGCCTTAACTTCCACTTTTAGAAATTCGTTATTTTGGTGTAAATCTTTGAACTTCCCTAAAATGTAAGTAAGTATCATTTGAAAATGAAACTCATTATTCCTCTTCAGACACTCACACTTTGCTGAGTGTGAATTTATCAGCTCATGACAGTAGATTTTTGTAGGAGAGGATATAGCCACCAATTCCTGAGGGACAGAGAAAAGCCTGAAGGAAGCCTGGAGTAGCCAACAATTAACTTTGACCTACTTGACAATGTGTATTTTCTAGGACAATAATAAAAAGACATTTACCCATCACCATGTTTAAACCAATATCAACATTTCACCATATTTGTTTCGAATCTCTTTTCTTACAAGGAAAGAAAGAAAGTCACGTTTTTAGGAAATATTTCTCGATTTATTTCTGTGGAGCACTATTATCCTAGATGTTACAGGTGATTTTGTGATCAAGTGGGCTTGGGAAATGCCATGAAATAACATACCTCTTTCTCAGAAATGCACAATACATATTGGCTCTACATATTGGCTCTGAGATATCCTGTAGTGAAAAAAATATATTTCACTATTTAACAAAAGTTTCTGAAATTCACTTGATCAAATAATTCTCCTGTCTCACAACTTATTGGCATTTCCAGGGCATTACTGTACCACAAAACTGACTGGGAGACCTTGCTTTGGAGGAATTTCAAGAGTCATTAAGCTTTATCACACACATAGAGAGCCATTACCCCCACTACTTTCTCTGAAAAACCCACCACTGAGAAACAGAGAAAAGCCATACTGCCACATCACAGGAGACCAAAGTCACTGAAGAGTCCGCTCCCGGTTTGCCTCAGGCATGCGCCTCGAAGTAGGTACACATCTGCAACAACTGTCTCTGCGACTGCTTCACCTCAGTCAGTGGCTGTGACAGTAGTAAAAATATGTGTCACAACTGAATCTGAATATGGATCACAACTGACTTGATAAAGCCCTCAACCTTTTTCAATCAAAACGCAAATATGAAAAGCCAAATACCATGCTATTATATGCCACAAGGAAGTGCTTTGTTGCTTGACTGACATTACCTGGTCATTTAATAAATCTTGAACAAATCACAAGCCTGTAGAACTCATCCCTAAGCCAAAATCTTTCCTTTGATGTATTTAATAAAATGCCTGCAAGAAAGTCATGACATCCAGCAAAGCGTACTAGTAACTTAAGGAAGGACACTTAGTAAAGAGCAAAATGTTTCATTTTATGTGTTTATAAAACTGAATCCCTACAAATTCATGTTTGGTACCATTTAGGAATATTCTGAAAACCAAAAGAAAAACAACCAGTGATGCTATTACGAATACATAAGAGTGAACAGGTGAATAGAGCTTTAATGTTCCAATTATTTTCATTTAGCTTTCAGAATAAAAGTTTGAAAGGATTCCTATAAAAGATTAAATTTCTCCAGCCTACTTTACCTTCCTAACTTTTAAAAGTGATTAGGTCCAAATAAACCTTCTGGCGTTTTGCTGAATAAACCACTGGGCTATGTCTTTCCTGTGTCTCTCAAAATTGCAGTAACTGTTACAAATTAAGAGCCAAAGTTAGATGACTCAGAAAGCAATGAATTCTAATTTGTGGGTGGTTGTATTTTCCAGAATTGTCTATCCTTTGTATTCATTTTCAAGATCAATTGGAAATAGTATCAATACCTGAAGAAACTGCTTGTGAAAACAAAATAAAACACAAGAAACAAAAATCTTACCTTGCTGGCAGAAAAACTGTCTTTGCTGGTCTCTACCCAATATGAGTTTTAAAAAAATATAGATGATAAAATAAATGGTTTAAAAAATTTATAGAAATCTCTTGGAGAATCGAGAATAATGAATTTTTATAGCATGTTCATAATTAAATTCTCAAAAAATTCAGGGACTTGGTACTACCTGAAACCTGTGTTATAAATATATCTCAACTGTACTTTTATTATGTGGATAAGCAACAGAAAACAAATCTTTATTTCCAAAAGTAAGTGTTGCAATAAAGCCAAATGCCTTTCTGTGAACACAATTTTAAACAATTCTACTAAATCTCTGTTCTTGTTTTAAATTACGAAGGCAGGGGAGGGGAGGACTGAATTTGCATTCCTAAAATCTTTGATCATTGGATAGAGAACTGTTCAAATGCTTAATTATCTTTTATTTCCTTCTGAAATTAGTAGTCCCAGTTAAATAATTATGCCTTAAAGTTATAGTTATATAACTATATTAAAGTTATATTCAGACTATTGACTTTAGTCATATTATAGGAGTATTATGTATTATATCACAGTTATTCATGCTGATAACCCTTAAATATTATATCCTGCCCTTGTGCTTCCAATAGTTTTTTTCAAAACAGTCTTCAATAAAATTAAAGTTGTTAAGGGGCATAACTTAGAGGGGACTTATATTTTTAAAGCAAATCTGTGGGAATTATTTTTCAAGCAGAATAGGAACAAAAGACAGATATAAATACAATTTTAGACATAAGCACATAATGACAAATTATTTCTTTTTAGAAAGAAAACTAAATAACACTAAATATTAAGAAAAGCCAGTGAAAACTTTTAAATTAAATAAAAGGAACAGATAAATTAAGAAAACCATATGCCTTTATCCTCAAATAAAAACCAGAGTGAGAACAAAGTAAATATAGGATAAACACAAACTGCTTGGGAACAACGAAAATGATGA
This sequence comes from Tapirus indicus, assembly GCA_031878705.1. NCBI lineage: Eukaryota > Metazoa > Chordata > Mammalia > Perissodactyla > Tapiridae > Tapirus > Tapirus indicus. The sequence continues at coordinate 146,530,909 of CM062919.1, read as the reverse complement.
CATAGCTCACATGTCTGTCATTGTGGAATCTTCCAGCATCTTATATCCATTAATCATCCTAGCATTACTTTGAAACAGGATGGAGGGCAACACACCTTGTAGGTGACCAAATAGCTACAGTTTACAAAACTTTAGTAAGCTAACGCCAAAAATTTAAGGCCCCCTTGGGGTTATGAGGGAGGAAGGAACTTCTAATATCCCTGTTCTTTTTTAATATCTAGTTCAAATCCTAAATTTAGTCAACTCTGTGACAGTTTTTCTTTTTATTGTCAATATAAATATTCTTCTATAATTCTTTTGGTTTTAAAATTTCTTTTTCTTTTACCTATGCAATGTCAAAATTTTTTGGTTTTTCAGACTTTGACATACTAAATCTGTTTTTCCATTCATTTTATTCTTTTTTTGCATTTAAAGACCACATTTTCTTTCTCAGGTTTTCTAATTTCCAAAAGATCCATTTCTGAGAAAATTTAAAAGTAGCAATGCATTAAAATTCTCTTTAATAAACTTAAGATGTGGGATTAAGAATGAATTATATCAAATGAAAATAAACCAGAAGACAGAAAATGGAAGAAAGGGTCTCAGATTGAGTAGCATCAAAACCTTGTGTAAATCTAACTACTTATTTTTTAAAGGTTTATGGCTAGAAAAGATAAATGCACATCACAATTCTGGAATAATATACAGGTAACTACCAACAGACAAACAGTGATTATTTTCACAAAGTGGAAACAGGGTTTGATGAAAAATCTTTAAGTTTTCACTTTGTACCTAGCCTATTGAATTTTATTCATAAAAATGAACTACTCTTAATAATATAAAATATATTTTTAAATATGTGTATGCCAACTCTTTGCTCTGTATCAAATTTACTTCGCCTAGAAAGGAACAAGTCCTTCTGCCTTTCTAAGTCACTAATGTGAAGTAAAGCAGTGTTGCCCTAAATAGTTCACAAGTAGCTTCTAGTAGCTACTAATAGGTTTAATCTGCTTATAACAAATCACTTTAAAATTTATTATCAACAAACATTTCTGGAGTAGCTATGATGCATTAGATGTAGTTTTTGCATTGCCCATAACTCCACTCTTTTATAATGGTCCTGAGCACTCTTAAAAAACTGAAGGATGATCTCTTTATATCCTATAATATTTATACACATCAACGTTTACCTACTTCAAGAGAAGACACTTAATTATAATAGTATAGTTAAAAATTCAATTGGGGGGCCAGCCCAGTGGCATGGTGGTTGAGTTCGCAAGCTCTGCTTTGGCGGTCCAGGGTTCGTGGGTTCAGATCCTGGGTGCAGACCTACATACCGCTCATCAAGCCATGCTGTGGCAGCGTCCCACATACAAAAAAATGGAGGAAGACTGGCACAGATGTTAGCTTGGCAACAATCTTCTTTAAGCAAAAAGAGGAGGACTGGTGACAGATGGTAGCTCAGGGCCAGTCGTCTTCACCAAAAAAAAAAAAAAATCAATTGGTTGTAGAAGCATTAACTCCTCTCTTTCTCTCACTAAAGATTCACATGGGTTCTGTCTTAAAATATATCAAAATCCAACCATTTCTCTCTACATGAATGGCTCCCCTATACAAAACCATTATCACTTATTTAGAATATTTTAATAGTTTCCTAACTGCACCTGTTGGTTATGCCCTTGCCCCGGTATAATTTATCTTCCACAGGACAGCCAGGGTGATCTTTTAAAAATAGATCAGATCATAGAAAATCCCAAGGAATCTACAAAAAAGCAAGATCACAGAATATAAGATCAGTCCACAAAAATCAAACATATTTCCATATGCTAGTGATGAAGATGTGGAAACTGAAATTAAAAACAATACCATTTACAATTGCCAAAAAAAGTGGATTACCTAGTACAAATGTAACAAAACATGTACAGGATTTGTATGCTGAAATTACAAAACACTGATGAAAGAAATCACAGATCTAAATAAAGGGAGAGACACATTGTATTCATAGATTGGAAAACTCAATAAAGATGTCAATTCTCCCCAAACTGATCTACAAATTTAATGCAATTCCTATCAAAATCCCGGTTAAGATTTTTTGTAGATATAGACAAGATTATTGTAAAATTTACATGGAAATGCAAAGGAACTAGGATAGCCAAAAGAATTCTGAAAAAGAAACATAAAGGAGAAAGAATCACTCTATATGATATTAAGACTTAGTATATAGTTAGAGTAATTCAGACAGTGTGGTATCAGAGAACAGGCAGACACACAGATCAGTGGAATGGGGTGGAGAACCCAGAAACAGATCCACACAAGAGGCTCAACTGATTTTTGACAAAGGTGCAAAAGGAATTCAATGGAAGGATAGCTTCTTCAAAAAACGGTGCTTGAGCAATTAGACATACATAGGCCAAAAAAATGAACCTCAACCTAAACCTAACACCTTATACAAAAAAATTAACTCAAAATGGAAAACTTTTCAAAAATTAAGAGATAATTTTCAGGATCTAGGGTTAGACAAAGAGTTTTAGACTGGACACCAAAAGCAGACCCATAAAAGGAAAAATTGATAAATTGGACCTCATCAGAATTAAAATCATTTGCTCTGTAAAAGATCCTGTTAAGAGGATACAAAAATAAGCTAAAGAGGTGGAAGAATATATTTGCAAACCACACATCCAACAAAAGATTAGTCATTACAATATATAAAGAACTCTCAAAACACGAGTAAAACTCAAACAATCCTATTAGAAAATGGGCAAAAGACATGAATAGACATTTCACTAAAGAGGAAATACACATAACAAATACGCACATGAAAAGATGTTTAACATTATTAGCCATTAAGGAAGTGCAAACTAAAACCACAAGGAAACACCACTACACACTCATCAGAATGGCTAAAAGAGAGCGACAGATACTGGTGAGATGCAGAGAAACTAGATCATTCATTTGTGGCTGGTGGGAATTTACAACGGCTCAGCCACTCTGGAAAACAGTCTGGCAGTTTCTTCTAAACTAAACATGCAATTACCATACACCCAGCAATTGTACTCCTGGGCATTCATCCCAGAGAAATGAAAATTCAAGCCCACACACAACCTATACACAAATGTTCACAGCAGCTTTATTCCTTTTTTGTGTGTGTGTGAGGAAGACCAGCCCTGAGCTAACATCCGTTGCCCATCCTCCTCTTTTTGCTGAGGAAGACTGGCCCTGGGCTAACATCCGTGCCCATCTTCCTCCACTTTATATGGGACGCCGCCACGGCATGGCTGACAAGCAGTGCGTCGGCGGGCGCCCGGGATCCGAACCTGCAAACCCCGGGCTGCCAAGCGCGGACTAAACCGCTGTGCCACTGGGCCAGCCCCAGCAGCTTTATTCTTAATAGCCAAAAACTGGAAACAATAGGGATGTCCCTCAACAGGTGAGTGGCTGATCCATATCAAAGAACAAAAAGGAACAAAATATTGATACAGGCAACAAATTGGATGACTCTTAAAGGAATTATGAGTAAATGTACAACTGGTGAAATAAGATTAGTACACCACATCAGTGTTAGTTTCCTGGTTGTGATATTATTTTAAAGTTTTGCTAGATGTTGCCATTGGAAGAAACTGGGTAAAGAGTACGTGGGATCTCTCAGTATTACTTCTTACTACTGCATATGCATCTACAATTATCTCAAAATAAAGTATAATTTTTAAAAATATGTAGGTTTAAATAAACGTTTAGAGATAAATTTATATCTTTAAATACTAATATTAGAAATCTTAAAATCAACAACCTAAACTTCTGCCTTAAGAATTCAGAAAACATGAGCACATTAATTCTAAAGAAAGTAAAAAGAAGGAAATAAGGAAGAGTAAAAATCACTGAAATAGAAAAATGAAAACTGAGAAAAATCACTGAAACTAAAAATTGGTTCTTTGATAAGATTAATAAAATGGATAAACCTGTTTGCTAGACTAAGGAAGAAACAGAACACAAAGTACCAATATGAGTAACTCAAAATGACATTATTATATATCATAAAGATACTTAAAAGATAATAAGGGAATATTAACAACTTTATTCCAATAAATTCAATAATAGAAATAAAATGGATATATTCCTTGAAAGAAAAATCACAAAAAGTGACACACAAAAAAGAGCAGAGCTATGAATAGCTCCTCATCTATTAAGAAATTTAATTCACAATCAAAACCTTCATGTGTAAGAAGACTCCAGGCCCCAATGGTTTCAGTGGTGAATTATATAAAATATTGACAGAAAACAATAATGCCAATCTCATGGAGGGGAAGAGGAGGAGGACAGTGAGGGGGAAGGGAGATGGGAAGTGGGGGGCGGGGAAGAGGGAGACGAAAAGGAGAACTCCAGCAAACTAGGAATAGAAGAAACTTCCTCAATCTGATAAAGGACATTTAAGAAAAACTACAGCTAACATCCTATTCAATGGTGAAAGACTGAATGCTTTTCCTTTAACACTGGAAACAAGCCAAGGATATCCACTCTCTCCATCGCTATCACTTTTATTCCACATTGAACTGGAGGTTCTAACCAGTGCAATATAGCAAGAAAGAGAAATAAAAGGCATAAAGTTGGGAAAGGAAGAACTAACAGGATTTTTATTCATAGACAGTTTGATTGTATACATAGAAAATATTACAACATCTAGAAAAAAATGCTAGAAGAAGTGAATTTATCAAGTTTGCAGGATAAAAAGGCAGCATACAAAACTCAAATGAATTTCTATTTTATATACTAAAAACGAACAATTAAAATATGAAATTCAAAACATAGGATTATTTACATAAAAATAAAATACTTTGGAATAAATTGAATGAAAATGAGCAAAACCTCTATAATGAAAAATTACAAAACACTGCTGAGAGAAATTAATGAAGACCTAAAAAAACAGTCATATGTCATGTTCATGAATTGGAAAATATAATATTGTTAAGAGGTCAATTTTCCCCATATTGCTATACAGATTCATTGCCATGCCAAATAAAACCCCAGCAAATATTATTGTAGATATTTATAAGCAAATCTGAGCTTTACAATAAAATACACAAGATCTAGTCAAGAGAAACAATCTGGAAAAGGAAGAACAAACTTGGAGGACCACCTGACTTTAAGACTTAGTATACAGCTACAGTAATAATACAGTATGGAATTAGCATAAGGATAGATAAAGAGACTAACAAAATACATGTTGGAGTCTAGTAACTGTCTCAAATATATGCAATCGGTTAATTTTCAACAAAGATAACAAAGTAATTCATTGAGGGGAAAAAAAGTGTTTTCAAAATCAGTGGCAGAATAACTGGATATATATATGGTATAAAATGTACCTTGAACTTCACTTCACACCATCAACAAAAATTACCTCAAAAATAGATGACAGACCTAAACATAAAAGTTTAAACTATAAACTTTCTAGAGGAAAACAGGAGAAAATCTTTGTGCTCTTGAAGTAAGCAAAGATTTCTCAGGACACAGAAAGTACTGACCATGAAAGAAATTTGCTGAACTACACATTATCAAAATTTAACTCTTCTGCCTATCAAAACACAGTTACAAAAATCAAAGACTAGGAGAAAATATTCACAATACATTTATTTGATAAAGGACTTCTATCCAGAATATATAAAAAACTCCTATAAGTCAAGAACAAAAAGTAGAACAGTCTAATTTAAAATAAAATTAAGAAAAATCACTTGACCAAAAAAGGGTATACAAATGGCCAATAAGCACATGAAAAGACGTTTAACACCATTAGGCATCAGAGAAATGAAAACCAAAACCACCATGAGATAAAATTTCACACCCATTAAAATAACTAAAATAAAATAACTGGTAATACCAAACGTAGTTTAGGATTATGGAGCAAGTGGTACTCTGATACAGTGCTGATGGGAATGCAAAATGGTACAACAACTTTGGAGAACTACTTCGCAGTTTCTCACAATCAAAGATATATAACCTAACACGGGGACCAGCCTAGTGGTGTAGTGGTTTAGTTTGGGTGCTCCACTTTGGTGGCCCGGGGTTCACGGGTTCAGATCCCGGGCACAGACCTACACATCACTCAAGTCATGCTGTGGTGGTGTCCCACATACAAGATGGAGGAAGATCAGCAGAGATATTAGCTTAGGGACCTTCTTCCTCAAGCAAAAAAGAGGAAGATTGGTGACAGACGTTAGCTCGGGGCCAATCTTCCTCATCAAAAAAAAAAAAAAAAGACATATAACCTAGGATGCAGCAATTCTACTCTTAGAAATTTACCCTAAAGAAATCCAAAAAAAAGCCTTGCATAAGAATGTTTCTTACAGTTTTGCTCATAATGGCCAATAACTGGAAACAATATATTGTTTTATATATATAGAGAGAGAGAGAGTTATTTTATATATATATACAACGGCAATATAAACAATAATATTTATATAATGAAATACTACTTCTCAATAAAAAGGAATAAATTAATAATATAAAAATATAGATGAATCTCAAAAACACTATGTTCAATGAAAAAGCCAGACACAAAAGAATACTGCATTATTCCACTTATATGAATTTAGAGAATAGGCAAAAATAATCTGTGATTCCATTTTTATGAAGTTCTAAAAGAGACAGAAGTAATCTATTGTGATAGAAATCAAAACAGTGGTTAGCTGGGTGGGAGCCAGGGCAGAGGCAGGTTGGCCTGGGAAATGGCACTAGGGAACTTTCTGTGATGATGGAAATGTTCCCTAGCTTCACAGACAGCTGGGTCACACAGGTGAATGCATTTGCCATAACTCACTGAACTGTATACTAAAGACCTGTTTGTTTCACTGTAAATTCAACTTAAATTCAACTCCAATGAAAAATTTAAAACGAGGAAACATTTTTTAAATTAAAATAAATGCCCCAAATCCCAGCAAGTAATTTTGTGAATACCAATAAACTGATTCTAATATTTATATGGAAAGCCAAATGATCCAGAAGAGCCAACATAACATTGAAAGAGAACAAGTCAAAGGATTGACAATTCCTTGACTTCAAGACTTAATATAAAGCTTCATTAATCAAGACAGCTTGGTACTGGCAAAGGAACAAACAGATCAATGGAACAGAATAGACAGCCCAGAAATAGATTCATAAATATGATCAACCAATGTTTGACAAATATAAAGGAGAAAAGAGTCTCTTCAAAAAACGGTGCTGGAAAAACTGGGTATCCACATGCAAAAAAATTGAATCTAGACACACATCTTACACCCTTTACAAAAATTAACTCAAATGGATCACAGATCTAAATATAAAAGGCAAAACTATAAAACTCCTAGAAGATAACTTGAGAGAAAATCTAGATCATCTTGGGTATGGCAATGATCTTTTAGAACCACCACCAAAAGCATGACCCATGAAAGCAATAATTGATAAGCTGGACGTCATTAAAATTAAAACCTCCGTTCTACAAAAGACACTGTCAAAAGAATGAGAAGCCACAGACTAGCAGAAGACATATCTGATAAAGGACTATTATCCAAAATAAACCAAAGAACTCTGAAAACTCAACAATAAGAAAATGAACAATCTCATTTAAAAATGAGCAGAAAATCTGAACAGACATCTCACCAAAGAAGATATACAGGTGAAAAATGAACATATCAAAAGATGTCCAATATCATATGTCATTAGGGAAGTGCAAATTAAAACAACAACGAAATACCACTACACTCTCATTAGATTAATGGCCAAACTCCAACATACTGACAACACCAAATGTTGACAAGGACGTGAGCAACAGGAACTCTCATTATTACTGGTGGGAATGCAAAATGGCACTGCCACTTCGGAAGACAGTTTGGCGGTTTCTCACAAAAATAAGCATACTCTTACCATATGATCCAGCAACTGTGCTGCTTATTTACCCAAAGGAGTTGAAAACTTATGCCCACACAAAAACCTCCACATAGATATTTATAACAGCTTTATTAATAATTGCCAAAATTTGGAAGTCACCAAGATGTCCTTCAGTAGGTGAATGGATAAACAAACTGTTGTTCATCAGAGAAGGGAATATTATTCAGTGCTAAAAAGAAATGAACTATCAAGCCATGAAAAGAATGGAGGAAACTTAAATGTATATTACTAAGTGAAAGGAGCCAATCTGAAAAGCTATGATTCCAACTATACGACATTCTGGAAAAGGCAAAACTATGGAGACAAGTAAAAAGATGAGCAGTTTCCAGGATTGGGGGAGAGGAGGAATGAAGAAGCAGAACACAGAGGATTTTTAGGGTAGTGGCACTACTCTGATGATACCATGACGATGGATACATATCACTATACATTTGTCAAAACCGACAATATGTACAACACCAAGAGTGAACACTAAGGTAAACTACTGACTTTGGGGTGATTCTGATGGGCCAATGTAGGTTCATCAATTGTAACAAATGTGCCACTCTGGTGGGGGATGTTGATAGCTGCTGCGGATGTATGCGTGGGGGCAGGGAGTATTTGGGAAATCTCTGCACTTTTGCTGTGAACCAGAAACTGCTCTAAAAAATAAAGTTGGAAGGACAGATGGCCATTCATTTTATAAGCACAAAGAAAGGTTTTGAAACCAAAAAACCTTGCCTTTTTGCAATATCATCATACACTATGCTCCCAGAATTTGGTATATTTTCTCACAATTTATCTTAATAAAGTGAATCCTAACACTTTAAGGAAAATTTTACTCAGTCCTCTGAGTTTTGTTTTCTCAGATATTATTGATAATAATAGCACATTCTCAGACACTCCACTCCTTTGGTTCTAACAAATAAAAAACAAGCAAGCAATTTTTTAATGATAAAAAGGTATTACTTCTTACAACTTGAAGAATCTATTTTTAACACTTACTGCATTTCAAAGCAATTTTAATAATACATAACAAACATATACAGGCTCACCACATCCATATAAACACACATATAGTATCCTTTTTATTTCCCGGTGAAGGGGCAAAAAAAAGCTTTAATTGATCAATATACTTAATCAATTTTATTTGGTAGGAATGTTGGACTATCATCTTGACAAGAACTTTTATTCTCAAAGAAAGGTATGACAATGTGAAAAGTCTACTACTGCTCATTTTTAAAATGGAATTGTTTTAATGACAGAGCCCCACATGTGAAGCATGTCAAGAGCTCTTCATTTAGATCACCTTCCGCAAAAAATACCTACAGTTATACATGTTCCATGAGCTTGAACCATCACATCTGGCTTTCAATATGTAAATCCTGGTGAATCTAATTTTATTAAGATTTATTTTATTTGTATCAATAATTTTTCTTAAAGTCTCTATACTTAAAACAATTATAAAAACTGCAATTAAACTGCTTAGATAGCCAAAACCAAAATAATAAAAAATAAAGAAGCTACAACTCAGGATAGGTCAGGTCATGTGGAATATTGAATATTTTAGTGAACATGTTTGTTAGAAGATCTTATGAAAACATTTGTTTAAAGGATGTGTTTCTAGCATTTTATCTTATGCTTTTCCAAATAAGCGCCCATTAAAACCTCTGGAAATCATGAATACTTCTATCACTGGCTAACTGATCTATATATAAGAATCATCATGCTGTTGGCCGACCAAAATTTGCTTTGGGAAAAAAAAAAAAAGACTGTGTGTGTTCCAAGTGAAACGCTCCAGCTATGAAACAAAATTCCAAACAAACAGGATCTCTGGGCTCTTAGGTACCTTCCCAACTCAGGACCATGTGGCCTGCATATACTTCACTTAAACATTGACTCAGAATCTGGAAGTATAAATTCTCTGGGTTCCTTGGCACACTGCCAAAGAAGAAAGGCCCTATTTAATCCTTATATTAAATTTGCACAAATAGATTTAGAGATATAGAGATAAATTCACAACACACAGACCCTCATATCCTAAACACAGTAAAAAAAAAAAAAAAAAAAAAGACCCATAAGTCTGAGTTTAATGATAACACATAATGTTAAGCAGAGTATTGGGAAGGAAATTTCATTATTCATAAATAATTAGATCATCTCCTTATTAATCACTTGTTTGCTTAAATTTGAGACAAAAAGCGTTAAACTACATCCCCACGCATTCCTTCCTCCTTTCCAGCCTCCCTATTTCCATCTCTGACTTATATTCAGAGCTAACATCTAGATTGAAAGTCTCTCATGTTTATGGAAAGGTAACAATTTACATCAATTAGCCACACATTCCAAATTACACCATGAAAGACGATGTGATGTAATATCTCACATAACGAATATGGTAAAACCCAGCTATAATGTAGGAAACAAGTCAAAAATAATACATAACAATATAAATGCCATGGGTCCATAAATTAACCACTACCACTGGACACAGAAAAAAATTTATGGAGTTTCATTCGTCTAAGTCAGCAATAGTTTCACATCCGATAAAAGAAAGGAAAATCTTTTAAATAAATGGACACTGACTATGTACATGTTAGGTATTGTTTACTTGATTGGGAGATAGGATTCAAAACCAAATTAACATTCCAGAAAAGTTGCCCTTTTACAAAGAGTCTGAACACCATGATCTACAAGACCGTTCTAAAGCAAGAGCACAAGAGATTAACCAGGTTGAACACCTGCACCCAGAACCTGTCCTGGATCAAGATAAAGAGAGAGAGATGAGTTCACTGAGAGGTTTCCTTATGCCACACAATGTGTCAGCACTTGACATATATCTCCTGCTCTAATCCTCACGATAACCCTGTGAGGTACATGTCATGTTACTCCTCCATTATCAGGTACTGAAAGATGAATGCTCTGAATCACTATTTATTACCACAGGCACACTCAAATCCCAAAGGCTGTTATTTTCATTAGTTCTGTTGTACTGATAAGGCAAACATTTCCCCTAGACTTAGAAAATGCAGCCATACTCACTAGTTACTTTAAGAGGCTTTGTGAAGCCAGCCCTGATAGCCTATTGGTTAAAGTTCTGTGCACTCCACTTTGGCAGCCCAGGTTCGATTCCCAGGCACAGAACCACACCACTCGTCTGTCAGTACCCATGCTGGGGGGTGGCTCACATAGAGGAACTAGAAGGACTCACAACTAAAATATACAACTATGTACTGGGGCTTTGAGGAGGAAAAAAAAAAGAGAGCAAGAGGAAGATTGGCAACAGATGTTAGCTAGGGGCAAATCTTTCCCAGAAGAAAAAAAAGAGACTTTCTGACTGCCTCCATATAAGACTGTTCTATATGCAATATTTTATGAGAATACTAGTCATCACAGACCAGCTTAATAGGTAATTGATTTAAACCACGAGAGCTCATACTTTCGTTAGTACAAAAAATATATTAGTAGTCAAAAGACTATATAATTTTTAGAAAGCAATGTTTTTTCAGAACCAGATATAGTAGTGAAGTTTTAACTACTCCTCATAATGCAATGAAGCATAGCTCGCCCACTTTCACAAGACAGCCTCTGTAAACACCAAATGTATGCTTTCTGAGAACTAGTGTTTTAATAGACTTATAAGAGAGAGAGAATTTCCTATGTCTGCTAGAGGTAAGTGATCATACAGTCTGGGCTATGAAATAAATGGAGAAGCAATGTCATGTATGTAGGTTGGAAGACTCAATCTTAATAGGTCCATTCTCACAAAATTAATCTATAGGTTCAACGCCACTCAAACAAAAATCCTAGGTTATTTTTATAAGAAATTGATAAGCCATTTCTAAAAATTACATGAAAATGAAAGAATCTAGGATAGATAAAACTAGTTTGAAAAAGAACAAAATTAGACAACATACACTGCCTGATTAAGCTATAGTAAACAAGGCATTGTGTCATTGGCATAAAGATAGACAAATGAATCAGGCTAGTGTCCAGAACCTGATTCACACATATACGGTCAATTGACTTGACAAAAGCACCAAAGTAATTCAGTGGAGAAAGGAAAGTCGTTTTCAACAAAGGTGCTAGAACAATGAGATAAACATGAAAGAAATGAACCTTGCCCTTTATCTCATACCATACACAAAAATAAATTCTAAATGGATCAAAGACTGAAATCTAAAGCTAAAATAAATTCTTCTAGAAGAAAACACAAGAGAAAATCTTTGTCACTGTGAAGCAAGCAAAGATTTCTTAGGACACAGAAAGCAGTAACTATGAAAGACAAAACTCATAAACTGGACTTCCATCATTATTAAATATTTCTGCTCATCAAAAGACACTGCTAGGGAAATGAACAGGCAAACTACAGTTTGGGAGAAAATATTCACAATACATATATCTGACAGAGACACATGTACCTGGATTATATAAAGAATCCTTCGAAATTTGCAATAAAAATACAAATAATCCAAAAAGACTTTAAAGGGCAAAGGTCTTAAACACTTCACACACAGAAAAAAGATATACGAAGGCCAATAAACACATTAAAAGGTGCCCAACATCATTAGTCATTAGGGAAATGCAAATTAAAACCACAAATACCACTTCACACCCACTGGAATGGCTAAGATAAAAACAATGACAATACCAAATGCTGGTGTGGATGTCCAGCAACTGCAATTTCCATACACTGCTGGTGGGAAAGTAAAATGATACAACCACTCCAGGGAACTGTGTGCAGCTTCTTAAAAAGGTAAATATATATCGTACCTGAATAACCAGCAATTCTACTCCTAATTCTACTCTATTTACACAATATAATGAAAACATATTCTTGTACACAAATGCTCGTAGCAGTTTTATTCATAAAATAGCAAAGAACTGGAAACAATTTAAATGTCCCTAAACAGGTAAATGGATTGCTCTGTTATGATATAGTCATATAACGGAATACTACTCCTTGGCAATAAAAAAGAGTAAGCAATAAGCAACAACATAGTTGATTCTCCAAAATGTTATGTTGGGTAAAAGAAGCCAGACACTAAAGTATATATATTGTTTGTTTTCAGTCACATGAAGTCCAAGAAGATGTAAAACTAACATATGTGACAGAAGCCAGAAAGTTGTTGTTTACGGGGTAGGAGCTGATAAGAAGGGACACAAGGAACATTATGCAGAGTTAGAAATGTCCTATATTTTGTTTGGGGAGGTGGCTACATAGGTGGACACAATTGGCAAAATTCATAGAATTATACACTCAAGATCTGCGCATTTTATTGTATGTAAATTATTTTTTATTAAAAGATATGTTAGTTTTTCTTAGAAAGTGCTTTAGCTGTGGTATCAGAGAGAACTAGGTTCAAATTCCAACAGCACAAACTTCCTCTGTGAGACCTTGGGGAAGCTCCTCAACTTCTCAGTCCTTTAGTTTCCTTACTTTCAAAATGGAGATAATAAAAGCACCTACATCTACCATAGGTTATTGTGAGGATTAAATGAGATAATGGGTTATAAAGCACTTAATATAGTGCATGAAATAAGAGTTGGCTCAAAAAAACCTTCACTATTATTATTATTTCATTATTAATCAAAACTTTCCAAAGAACATGCCTAATACAATCATAAGTAAGTACACACACAATTCTCCACTTAAAACTAATTTCTTGCCACAGTAGGTTACAACAAAAAGTCTCTTATGGTATTGTAGTTATGATCAAAAAACAGTGATTATTGTAAAATTGCTTTTCAGTGGACAATGGAAAAACACAGGATTGAATCTGCAGCAATAATAACTGTAGATTATGAAACAAAACAAAACAAAAAAAACTCATACCCACATCCAAGTCATCATCATCCCTTCCCCGCACTATTGTCAATAGTCTCCTACCTAGTCTCACGCTTCTATTCCTGGACCCTTCCTCAATGTGTTACCATAGGGAGGCCAGAGCCATTGTTGTATAAACATAATTTAGATCTTATCATGCTCCACTTAATTATTTCAATGGCTAAGCAATGACTTAAGATAAAATTCACATTTCTTACCATGGCCCACAAGACCTTCCAATGACGTAACTTTTTCTTACCTGTCCAACTTCAGTCCATCCCCTCTACTCTCACTAATGCATTTGAACTACACCGGCCCTCTCTCCCGTTTCATCATGCCAAACCCTGTCTCATCTCCCGGCCCTTGCACTTGCCATTTCTTCTGCCTCATGTGCTCTTGCCCAGCTTCTCCTCTTCCCTTAAGCCTCGGTTCAAGTGTCTTATCCTCAGAGAAACATTTCCTGGCCTTCTGGAATCAGCTTCTATTACATCACCTTGATGGCATTTACTAACTCCTGCACACACCTTATGTACATGTTTCCTGTCCATCTCCCACCACTGGACTAGAAGCTTCATGAGGACAGAAACTGTCTCATGTTCACCCAGCATCCTCAGTTCCTAGCAGACAGTTAATGCTCAATACAGAGTTGTTTATATTACTTAACGAATCCACAAAGGTGACTATGATTTTTTCTTAGCTTCTCAGCTGGTATTAATAGCAAATTCATTTCGGCAACATACTCACCGTCAACTTATTTCTAAGCTCATCATTTTATGGTTCTGTTCACTTCTTAGTCTCATGTCTTTTGTTTGGGTAGTGGCTTCTTCTAAGTGACATGATGAATTAAGATGATGAGGGCAGTAATGATACAAGATCTAAGATGAAAGAATTTCATATAAATGGAGAAAGCTCTTCCTGTTAGAGATATTTTACTAAGGTACTCATGAATACTGTTAGCCATATATACTGTATTTCACTTGCTATAAAGACCTTTTCAATCAAACTACAAACACATACTGCAGAGGAACATTTACCTGGAATAGGTTCACCAAAGAACCAATTACAAAGGGACCAAAACCATCACGTTTTAACAGAGCCAAGCCTACAGTCGAGGTCCCTTCTCCATCATACAACAACACATCCTTACTCCAATTCATGGAATTCTGGGCTTTACTGTAATTCCTTCACCTGCCATAGAAAGGACTGAAAGTGCTGCTACTTTCAATCACCTTCCTCACAGCAACTTCCTTCTACTTGCTCCCTGGTTCAACTTGTGGACTTGACCCTCCTTCTGCAGAGTGAATGCATGGCTGAACTTTTTCTACCCTTGTTTATTCTTATGTCACTTGTATACAAAATGCACAAGGCACCACGTTTATATCTTCTTTTGCCAACTTACATGAGTGAACTGGTAAAGGCTTATAATCACAAAGTCACTCACTTGACAGTTACTGTGGTACCACATATTTCAAATAACTGACTTAAAAAATGCAACACTTATAACCCTTAGATGTTATTTAAGTCACCTATTTCAATACATTCGCCAACTGATTCTTTTCAAGAAGTGCTAGCAAAAAGCCAAACTGACTGCCTAGCATTTCAACCTCTTTCCTGTAAATCTGCTCCCTCACTAAAAGAACAAAGAAAAGCAAGACACACCACAAAGTTAAAACACAGATAACGGATATAAAATAGAACTGAGGGTTCAGAGACCTAGATTCAAAGACTAAGAAGTCCATGACCATAGGCCATTCATTGAATTTCTCTGTTTATCAACATTCCCAGGTCTTTCAAAAAGGGCTCACCAAACCTTCCCTAATTGTTTCTCAGGCTTTATAAAGGTATAAAATTATAATTGTAAAAACTATTTCAAAAAGTTTTAAGAGTACTGTCAAAATGAGGATTCTGCTCTTATTGAGTTTGCAAGGAGTCAAAATTTAACAGTGTAATAGATGAAACAATTTTCGTAAGCATTATATAACATTATCTTCATTGATCAAGTTATTCCTTGCCTCTTACTCCCTAACTATGAAGAAAACCACTTCAAACTATTAAAAGTAATCTAAGAAAGGATTTTTGCTCTCTTTATACCACTCACTCTCACAAATTCTACCCCCTTTGTTAAGTCCATAGCTTTATAGCTAAGTAATATGATTACAGAGCCACAGAACACCAGAGCTGTGCTCTATCCTTAACTTTGAAGTTGGATGGGTCATTTCACTTACTTGGGCCCAGCTTCCTCACCTAAATTAGGCAGCTGGACTCCAGCAGTGGTGCCTAGACTCTTGGGGCATCAGCACCCACTCTCAATGTCAAAACACTTGACTGCCACATGACAGTAGTGGTGTTTCTAGTATTACTGATTGAGCTTTTAGGAATTCAGTTAAACTTTTAAATAAATTTATCTTTAATCAAAATGGCATTAATTCGCAATGGTATCAGTTACATGGTAGTTCACATATATTAACATATGTTAATCAGTGTACATGAATACAAAGACCTCTAGGAGTAATACAATGACAAGGGTCCTGGGCCTATGATATGGGAATATTTTAACTAAAAGAGCTTTAAAAACTCCCCCATCCTGTCCTGTGCCCAGTTATGACATGACATGATCCTATACAAGGGGGGGGAACATAAGCAAGAAGATACAATATCAATATTCACAGTGGAAATTTCAGTAATGCCCACAGGGTAGGTTAACGGTTCAAAGCAAATGCTCATTCTTCTAGAACTTCCATTTAATACATCCATTTTAAGACTTGAAAATGTCTCTTTCTATAGCAATCTTTCTTCAGCCATCTTTGAAAAGTGACTTTTCACACATTATTCAAACAAAAAGAGCTAAATTTGAGTTTTCATTAGCCACCCTGACTGACTCCTCTTGAAGAGTTCATGCCTATTCATTTAGAACTCACGTACCTCGTCCACGCAATGCATCCTATCAAAAAACATATGTTAGGGGGGCCGGCCCGGTGGCGCAGCGGTTTAGTCCGCGCTTGGCCGCCCAGGGTTCGCTGGTTCGGATCCCGGGCGCCCGCCGACACACTGCCTGTCAGTCATGCCGTGGCGGCGTCCCATATAAAGTGGAGGAAGATGGGCACGATGTTAGCCCAGGGCCAGTCTTCCTCAGCAAAAAGAGGAGGATTAGCAACGGATGTTAGCTCAGGGCTGGTCTTCCTCACCAAAAAAAAAAAAAAAAAAAAAACGTATGTTAGGAAGTCAAGCTCCACAAGACGTGCTATACATCACAAATTAAAAAGATGCACAAGGAGTTATTTCATAATTCCCAAATAATTGAAAATGAACATAAGGTAAAAATTAATTTAAATGCGGACTGAATACAAAGTAAAAGAGCCCACGTAAAACGACTTATCAAAAAGTTTCCCACTGAATAATCTGTGAGTTTAGTTTTGAAGGGAGATAAGGTAGACCAGGGAGAGGAGGGAGGAAGGAGCTTCAAGTGGTGAGAGTTGTTTATGCAAAGAGACAGACAATGAAGCAATGTGCTAATGACTGCAGGCGTCATTCAGCAAACCAGAATCAAGAGAAGAACCATTTCTTGAGGCTCCTGAACTATTTCAAAAGAAATCTTTGTGACTCACCCATGTACCTGTAATGACAGTCGCCTTGTATTTACGGAAGGAGTCTCGGTCCTCGATGTCTTCTCCTGCATAAGCATCTTTTTCTTTAGTTAGTTTTAAAATGTCTAGGCACAAACACCACACACGAGAGATTAAAGAGTAACTAACTGCTGGTCTGATTATAAAAACTGTTCCCGGCAAGTACCAATCCCTTTTTAATTGCTAAACTGAACATCTGTTTTACTCCTACTTTTTTTCAGCCACTTTTGTTGTAAATGAGTTAAAAATCCCCAGATAAAGAGGAGAAAAGTCAAGTAATCAGGCATAAGCATAAATTCAGATAAAATATACATAATGTTGAAATTATCAAAAATTAATTTGCCATTCTATTGAAAGCTTGGCTATCATTCTAAAAGCAGAACTATGGAAAAAAGATCATTTCATTTTTTTTTTTTTTTTTGTGGGGAAGACCAGCCCTGAGCTAACATCTGTTGCCAATCCTCCCCTTTTTGCTGAGGAAGACTGGCCCTGGGCTAACATCCGTGCTCATCTTCCTCTACTTTATATGGGACGCCGCCACGGCGTGGCTGATAGGCAGTGCGTCGGCGGGCGCCCGGGATCCGAACCCGCGAACCCCGGGCTGCCAAGCGCAGACTAAACCGCTGCGCCACCGGCCGGCCCCAACCATTTCATTTTTTAAATATCGAAATATAGGCTCTGCTCAAGCTTGCAGTTTTTAAAGCACAAAATTATATAAATGGCATTTTCTTCATGAGTAAACTGTGATGCACACATCTAATTATAATGGGCCTTTTTATAAGGTGATTACTTGACATCTGCCTTTTAAAATGCATACACAAAGTAACTTTGTTCATGACTCAACCACTGGTAAGCCACGGGTAGGCCAACTATGCACAAATGAGAGCAAGTTTCCGTTCTGCTTTTAAACAGAACTGACAAGAAAAATGTTTTTTAAAGGAAAAAATAACTTTCATTTTTAAATATCAGAAAGAGTCTCACCTGACTTCTTTTAGAATGAAAGAACAGGAATTTTGTTTGAAATTCTCATGTTTAAAAATCTTTTTTTTTTAAATAAGGCTAATTGACGTGTTTTAGCTTTTACAGCTGAGTGTATAAAATAAAATCTTTGCACACAAAATCCCTAAGAAACACAGATCAAGAGTAATATAAAAGCCTTATTCTAGATGTTGGTTGCAAGAGGTTAGTTCAAGTTGTTTCAACTTCCTTCTTTCTTAGCTCTCTCTAAAATACAACTTGACATGGGCATGGAGACCCCTGTGGCGATCTTTACTTGATCTAATTGAATTGGTAACTGGAAGGAAAGGTCATAGAACCACTCACTGAATCACGACTAACAAATTCACAGAATAATATTCTACTATATTCTAATATAGCAGAATATTTTATGTCGTTCTTTCTCATTCCTATAGTAATCTCTTGCCTTTTCAAAAGTAATTTTTCCAAATAGATGGCATATATACAAATCACTTAGTGAGTATGCAAATCAAATAGTTCAAAATGTTCAGCATTATCTATTGACAATAAGAGAGTGGGAGGTCTGAGCATTAATGACAAAGCAGCTTCAGCATTTCACCATTTCTAGCTGACAGCATAGAAAGACTGGTTATTAAAATGACAAAACTTTCATAATCAACAAGATACAACAAACTTGAAAAGCTGATGGGAAAACACATTTTACTGTGAACATGTTTACATTATTCTAAATGCAATATATGCATGCATGTTAATACAACAGAAAGACAAGAATAAAATGTGAACATTCCACTTAATCTTTTAAAATGCCTCAAAAAGAATTTTTTTAACCAATTTTACTCCTAAGTAAGGAGTAATGAGTTTTAGGAAAGTGAAAAAAAGAGGCAGAAAAAAATCAACTTAAATGAGCCAGAATTTTTTATTATTTTATATGGCAAATTTCTAGGTTATAATTTATAATCACCAAATGAAGTGGATTCTGAAAATGATCTAAGACACATAAGAACTAAAACACACAAATACACAAAAACCACAATGAAATTATTTTCCTATCATAGAAACTGTAACACCAATAGCATATAGGAGCCTAGGCAGAATAACATATAGGGAATATTATACATAAAGTTCTGCCTTTACACAAATTGTATAATATGTAATTTATAGAGATAAATAAAATGTATATGGTGCTTTACAATTTGCAGAGTGCTTTCATATTAAATTGTTTGATTCTTACAATAATCCTGCAGGACACAGGGTATTATTCTTGTTCTAATAATGAAGAAATGAACCTCAGAAAGATTAAAATATAGCTGTAGTAACTTAATAAACAGGAGTTTTCTAAGAAACAATAAAGTGGCTGAGAAACTTTTACATTTAACATAAAACAATTAGAAAGAAAGAAAAAACCAAAAGGAGACTCAAGTAGACAGATAAAAGCCAAATGACATTAAAGAAAGTATATTCATATAAATATATCACCACAATCACCTCTGCAAATGGTAAGAGAAAATAAGAGTTCCCATAACTTTCTACAAAAGAAAGTAGCTAATATTTTGAATATCAGAAATAATAAAAATGAAAAATATCCTTTTACCTTCTTTGTTAGAACATCAGAAAGATTTTAAAAGACTCCACCAACTTTATATAACTACTCAGCAAGGACATATAGACGGGGATTATTTAGAAAGAAGTGTCTCATCTGTAACCCACACTGAATTAGAAGTCTACCTGATTCACCGCTAGAATAAAAAGAATTCCATCCACTAACATCCCCATGGTTGTATAAGAGCATAATTGAGCTTTCTGCCATCTTTGAATAACAAACAGGCAAGGGAGCTATGATCTGATCACCTGGTCACATAAATCCTTTAAAATACAAAAATTAACAAACAAAACACAGACTTCAACCAGAGGGCTTTTCAAAAAGGCTTTCTTTCCCACTCAAAATTGTAATTTTACTTTGAAATAGTCACATACAGTCAGATCTTCCAAGTCATCCAACTTATTCCAAAAGCTTTTGAGATGCTATTCTTCAGTGCTGACATATTTTAAATATGGTTTTACTGTATCTAGTGTTAGACATTAAGCATACAGTGAAACATATTAAACCCTAAACTCTTCATCCAGATTAATCCTGGAAACCAAAACTGTGCATACTATACTTCGATATATTCTAGCATTTAAAAGATACTGATTTAGAAAGGCAATTAACTGCAAAAGTTAATCAACTGAATTTAACCAAAGTTTGTTTGTTTTATTGCTTTAAAACAAGTGAAACAAAGCAAGAAGCAGGTAATGCAATGGCATATACTCACCTTTAGTATCTTTCTAAATTAGCACCTGCAGAAGTTTAATGAAGTTTGCAAATCTAGGGCACGGAAAATACTCCACGTCACTACAGTGAGGTACTTGACCAACATTTCTTCAACAAAGGATATGGCACTTTAGATTTGAAAACATAGCAAACACTTCAGCCCTTCATTCATATTAAAATTAATATGATAAAACTAGTCAAATGAAAAGTAATAATGAAAGCCAGGCCAAGGGCTAAAGAAAAAATATATACTGCAAAGCTAAGGGTTAAAGAAGGCAAAAACATCCCTATGGCTCCTTTTGACTTACTAAATCACTTTACCACACATCAAAAAGGTCAAAATGCAACTGAGAGTTTAGAATTGGCAAACCCCATCAAAATGTCAAATATGCATACTATGAAGAATTCTATTTTTCCCTTCAGGTAAATAAATATGCATCATTTATTTACCTCTATATAAAAACCTCTACTCATGAAGTAGAATATTCAAAGTAAGCAGTTTACAAAATAATAAAAATATCATGTGGTAAAATGATCCCACACATTCCTGTGTACAATAGAGAAATCAAAATTATAAAACATATATATTCCTTCCTTTCTTTATTTCACCCAATCAGAATGTTCAATTTAACGACCTTATATAGGTTTTTAGATAGAACTCTTAAAAATCCCTACTATTCACAGTTGCCAAAAGGAGGAAGTAACCCAAGTGTCCACCAACAGATAAATGGATAAACAAAATGTGGTATATGCCTATAATGGAATATTATTCAGCCTTAAAAAGGAAGAAAATTCTGACATATGCTACAACATGGATGAACCTTGAGGACATTATTCTAAGTGAAACAAGCCAGTCACAAAAGGACAAATATTGCATGAGTCCACTCATATGAGGTACCTAGAGCAGCCAAACTCATAGAGACAGAAAGTAGAATGGTGGGTGCCAGGGGCTGGGGGAGGGGAGAATAGACAGTTACTATTTAATGGTACAGAGCTTTAGTTAGGGAAGATGAAAACATTCTGGAGATGGATATTAGTGATGGTCACACAACAATGTGAAGGTACTTAATGTCACTGAACTATAGACCTAAAAATGGGTAAAAGGTAGATTTTACTTTACATATATTTTACAACAAAAAAAATCTTTATTAACTACATCGATCCTTCACTTTCCTTTATATTTTTGTTAAAGAATAAAGCATTTTCATAATTCTCTAGTAAATATTTTACTAGAGAAGTTATGAATATCTTCAAAAGGCAATGCTTCTTGGGGCCAGCCCCGTGGCACAGCAGTTTAGTTTGAGCTTGGCAGCTCGGGGTTCGCAGGTTCGGATCCCGGGCACCTGCCAACACACTGCTTGTCAGCCAGGCCGTGGCGGTGTCCCATATAAAGTAGGGGAAGATGGGCACGGATGTTAGCCCAGGGCCAGTCTTCCTCAGCAAAAAAAGGGGAGGATTGGCAACGGATGTTAGCTCAGGGCTGGTCTTCCTCACACACACACAAAAACAAACAAAAACAAAAAGGCAATACTTCTTGGGGCCGCCCGGTGGCGCAGCGGTTTAGTCCGTGCTTGGCAGCCCGGGGTTTGCGAGTTCGGATCCCGGGCGCCCGCCGACGCACTGCCTGTCAGCCATGCCGTGGTGGCGTCCCATATAAAGTGGAGGAAGATGGGCACGGATGTTAGCTCAGGGCTGGTCTTCCCCACAAAAAAAAAAAAAAAGGCAATACTTCTTTACAATAATAATTAAAATTGGAAATAGATCCAAAACAAAACATCAAGCTCTCCAATGAATGAGAACGTGCACTGAGAAAGTGGAGGCAAGATGGCATTTGGGTCAGTGAATCTGGGGCAAGGCCTAGAGCCACACGGTTGCACTTTCTTTTCTCCCTCTGGGGAGCCAGGGTAAGATGGAACATATGCACCTAAGACAATGTGCCTCAGAGGTCCCCTCATTGTTTCTCACAACTCCAAATTAGGCTTTCAAATCACAGTCAGTTAAGCAAATTGCCTAGGGTCATCTTGCTGATGTTAGAAATCAAAGTTTCCAACTCTCTATAAAAGAACTGATAAATCACAGCTTTTACATATTGCAGTGGTGGTCTAGTGGTTAAGAGTCAGTGCTCTCACCACCACCACCCAGGTTCACTTCCAGGTCAGAGAACCATACCACCCGTCTGTCGGTTGTCACACTGTGGCAGCTGTGTGTTGCTGTGATGCTGAAAGCTATGGCACCTGTATTTCAAATACCAGCAGGGTCACCCATGGTGGACAGTTTTCAGCGGAGCTTCCCGACTAAGAAAGACTAGGAAGAAGGACCTGGCCACCCAGTCTTGACAAAAAATTGGCCAGGAAAACCCCATGAATAGCAGCGGAGCCTTGTCCCATACAGCGCCAGAAGTGGAGAGGATGGTGCAAAAAGACTGGGAAGGGTTCCACTCTGCTATACACGGGATCACTAAAAGCTGGAATCAACTTACCCGCACTAAAACAAAATATACTGCAGACCCACAAGAATGAATGAAAAATCAAAGTACTTCTTTGAGAATCACTGTTGTGAGAAGGAAATATTAAGTTAGATGAAACAAATTTAATTCATATCTAAGAAACCACTGTACTTTTCCAATAGTTCTCCCTAAATTAGACCTAAATATTATACAAGATGCCTGTAAATGTTCCCTTTCAATCCATCCTCCACAAATAATGGTTTCATGTGGCTGTTTAAAAATATCCATATAAAAACCCACAAGGGAGAAAGAATGTGTGGGAAAGTCAGCCAGTCTCATATTTCCAGTTGACTTACCAACCTGAACTTTTTAAATGAAAATAGGATATTGCACAATAAGTGAATGCAAAAAATACTTTTTATGTGTTGTCATCCATCCTATTTGGATTCTGGCAAACATATGTGGTACTTTTCATAATCCCTATATTTCCTTCATTGGAATCCTGTCTACTTGTGTGTGTGTGTGTGCACGCGTATGTGTGCATTCACAAAAGACTACATAATATATGATTCTATTATACTTTCATTTTTCAAATACTAAGGCAAACTTTTCCAATATAAATTTCTCCATGTCACCAAAAATTTCTTGAGAACACAACTCTAAAAGGCATAAAAGGCTATTAATCCAACCTAGTTTTTAAGATTAATTAAAGCATTTATGAAGGATGTAATGTGGAGAATAATACCTATTAATTTACTTGGAAATATACATCAAATTGTAAATATATAAGACAATATACAACCCATCCAAAAAAAAAGTCCTGCCATTAATGCAAAGTAGGTTTTTTTATGTTGTAAAAATAAATAATGTTAATTAGACTATCCCTTCAAAAAAAAAGCAAATTTCTTAGTTCTTTTCCATTTCTAAATTGTTCATAGCACTTAGAAGCACAGTACACAAAAATACTCCACAGATGGGTTAATCTTGCATTGTTAGATCAAGAAAACACAATACTGTAGAAAAGAATGGAAATTCAGCTTTCAAATTCCATGGGAAAGAAAGGCAGGGTATTGCACTCTTACGCCTTCCATGAATCCTAAATTCACTCTTCAATTTAAAAGATGAAAATGGACACTTCTCACCGATTACCAAACTAGTCTGGGATTTCAGTGAACGATAACTTCAGCTACTTCTCCTCAGCCCTCCCTCAGTCACCTCAGTCACCCCCCAAAACAGCTCCCCACCTCAAAAGCAAAATGTCTAGAAAATTTTACACCACTGTCAACAGACTATAGAGATCTGCCACAGCCTGGCAAGTAATGTGCAGAAATAGATACCTCTTCGGCAAAGGAGGAAGAGGACGAAGTGGGTCTAATATAAGAATATCAACCACACTTTCTGTTCAATCAAAAGACAAATACCCATCTGCGTCAATATTCTAATAAAAACCCATGAAACGAGTAAATATGTCCATGCCAAATTCTTTCTAGTAAGAGGCGACACGAGTGAGGAGATCATACAGGAATAGACAGGTTGGACTGATGATTCTTTGACATGAAACAGATGTTCCTTTCAACTCTGGGCACAGCTAATTTGAAATAATGGTGAAATAAAGACCTTCCTACTTGGTGTGATGTCTTTATTTCTTAGAGACAAGGGAAAATTGTCATAATTCACTTTCTCACTCTGAAACCCAACTTCCATTTCTTTTTCACACATCAAAATATCTAAATTATAATATTTCCTTACCTATTTGTTACATGTACGTGTTTATAATGCAAATTAATCAGGTTAGTAATCAATAATTTCTATACTACAGTATAAGACACTGTCATTTTCACAAATTCTATTTGTATTTCTTGAATGTGTGTGTATGTATATAGTATTTCCTCCACTCCTAAGAACATACACAAGAGAAATAAAACATAGGTCTATACAAAAAACTTGGACACAAATGTTCATAGAAGCATTATTTATAATAGCCCAAAAGTGGAAACAACCCAAATGCCCATCAACTGACGGATGGATAAACAAAATGAGGTATATCCATACAATGGACCATTATTCAACAATAAAACATGCTACGACATGGATGAATCTTGAAAACACTGTGCTAAATGAAAGAAGCCAGTCACAAAAGACAACATAATGTATGATTTAACTTATATGAAATGTCTAGAATAAACAAATCTATAGAGTCAGAAGGTAGACTAGTGGTTGCCTGGATTTGTGGAGGGCGGGGAGGAGGAAGAGGTAGGAATGGAAAATAACTGCAAACAGTTAAGGGGTTTCTTTTGGGGATGATGAATCTCACACTTAACATGTCGAAAATTGAACTCATGATTTCCCACCCCAATTTAATTCTGCTCCACTCTTCCCCATCTCAGGTAATAGTATCACCATTAGATAGTTGATTTGGCCATAAATCTAGCAGTCAAGTCTCTTCGTTTTCCTTCACACCTCATAATCTTTCCCTTAGCAAGTGCTGTATTTTCTCCTTCCAAATTATACCCTTCTTGCTATTTCTACTATCACTTTCACATCTTCCAGAGACTGCAAGATTCTCCTAACTAGTCTTCTCGTTTTCACTCATACTTCCTTACAATTTCTTCTCCACGTGGCAGCAGAGAGAGATTTCTTAAAACAAAATCTGATCACATCACTTCCCTGTTCCACATCCTAAAATGGCTTACCATTGCATTTAAAATAAGATCCAAATTCCTTAATATTGGCTAAAAGGCTGTACCCAATCTGTCTTCTGCCTACCTCCCAAGGACGATGTGTACTTCTCTCCTCCTGGCTAATTACACTCCAGCCATTCTGACTTTCTTTCTACCCCTGTGCAAGCTCATTGTCACCTTGGTCCTTTGGCCTGCAATGTTCTTCCCTCATATTTTCTCATGGTTTGCTTCTTCTCATCATTAATGTCTCAGCTCAAATGCTATATCCTCAGAGAGGCCTATCTAAAGTAACCGCACCTGAGGTCACTATCTTACTTACAGCCCTGTTTTATTTACTTCATAGCACTGCACAGCACTTATCCATCCAAAGACTCTTCCAGCCTCTCCCACACCAACTTTGCTCACCACTGTATCCCCAGAATCAAGAACTGTGCCTGCACATAGTAGCTGATCAATAAACATTTTTTAAATAAATGAGTGACTGAATGAATGATGGCTGATACAATGAGGGTAAGATATGAGACCCCCTGGGAACTACAGAAACAAAGTCCAGGGCTTCAAAAACTTCAGCATAAAAGGTATCAAGTTGCCACTTACAGCAGTCCCCTCTTATTCACAGGGGATATGTTCCAACACCCCCAGTGGATGCCTGAAACCAAGGATAGTACTGAACCCCATATATACTGTTTCTTCCTACACATACATACCTATGATAGAGTTTAATTTATAAATTAGGCACAGTGATAGATGAATAGTGCTTTGGGGCCACTATTAAGTAAAATAAGCGTTACTTGAACACGAGCACTGCCATACCAAGACTGTAGATCTGAAAACCGAGAAGGCTACTAAGTGACTGATGGGCAGGTAGTGTCGACAGTGTGGACCCGATGGACAAAGGGATGAGTCACGTCCTGGGCAGGATGGAGTGGGACACTGGGAGATTATCACGCTACTCAGAATGGTGCACCATTTAAAACTTATGAATTGTTTATTTCTGGAGTTTTCCATTTAATATTTTCAGACCACGATTGACCAAGGGTAACTAAAACTATGAAAAGTGAAACCACGCATAAGGGAGGGGACTACTATATTAGAAAAAAGCTAATAACTGAGAAAGGCGTAAAGAAGATGCTGTCTTTTCTAGAATTTAGAAGTCTGAATGCAAGACACAATTTTGTTTGTGGGAAATTGGGTGGTAGAAGGAGGGAGAAGTAGGAGTGATTAGATATTAACCATCAATAGTAACAGCAAAGGGAGAAAGAATGAGGAAAAGAATAAGGGAATGGGAAAAACATTTTAAGGAAAAAGAAAAAAATGAAACACACTCTGATCACATCTACCTCAATAACAATCTTTGGGTTCATTGCTTTTCTCAGGCAGCAAAGTAAGCCTTTGTAGTGAACTTAGAAAAACAAACTGAAAAATGACATAAACTTCTAAGAAAATTATTAAGAACACCACTGCTTTTGGGAAAATTTACAAAACCAAAAGTCCTTATCATCACAGACAATGACCAGAGATATGTAGACAGGAAAGTAAGCAAGGCTCATGAAACAGAGTATTCATGATGATAAACCTCATTAAACTTCGGTAATAAAACATCACTATGAACCAGCTTATGTCGTTACAATATTTATGTCATATTCCCGATCTGCAATAATTCTTCTCCATAAACAGTGCTTTCCTACTGATGAAATTATGTACAACTCTGAACCATTAAAACCCGCCTGCTGAGTCTTTTGTTTACGGAGAGAAATTGAATAAAATTGAATAGAAATAAGGGAAATAGCTAATTTAGACTGTGAATTAAAGACTCCCTAGGCTTCCCTTTCAGGTAGAAAAAGAAATCTGCTGCCAAACATTCCAAAATGGTATCATTCTGGCTGCCACTCCTGTAGAATAAAATTTCCTTCCCAATTTTGTGCTTTCTAACTGCCTCCCCACCTCCTCTCTCCTGTTAGATGTACCCTAGAAAGAATATCACAGAATGACAACAGCAAGGGCTTTTGTTACATAGGGTTGGGTTTAAACTCTAGCTGTTCTATTTTTACTAGCTGCATGAATTAAGGAAAATATAAAAAAACAAACAAAAACATTTTCTCCTTAAATATTTAAAAAGCACCAGAATCCCTATAGTCTCACCTTCTTAAGCCCTAAGTCCCCAGAGTCCTCTCTGAGCTCTTTGGGGCCAGTTTCAAGGCCATGTCAGCTATACCTGCTAATGATCCACTGCACAACACTTTCAGCGGACTCCTCTCTACAGTCCTCAAAGACCATCCAAGATCTGTTCTCTCAATTCTACTTCTATTTCTCTTATTCTCAGCTGAACTCTGTCTTCTTCCCCACCCTGAAACATCTCAGTATATGTGCTGTCTGCTCGCACTCCTGCTGCCTCCTCTGAGGAAGAAGAGTGTCTTTTTCTCAAACGAATCTCTTGCTCCCACTCATACCCAACAGTCTCCAGGACTCTGTCCAATAAATTTTACCTTCTCCCCTTGCACCCAGTCTTTCCATTCATCCAGATTCTTTTCCCTCTTCCTCCAAATAAGCTTCCATTTTTTTTTATCCCCAAAGTTAATTCCCTCGACCTGGCTAAACCCTGAAATTACTCCTGAGTGTGCATCTATCTGTCTCTGTCTCTTTTCCTATTCTTAAACAAGCATGCTTTCACATGTTATCTCCATTTATTCTTTAATCCCAAGAAATAATCATTTATTCTTTATCCATTTGGCAGATATTTATTAAACACCTATTACATTTCACGCCATATGCTCGGTTCCAAGGATGTGAAGATCGGTACCAGACAGAGGATTGGGCGATCATCACCACCTCTTCCCGAACGCTGAAGTTCTGCTACAGGGAAAACCAGGCCTTTCCTCCATCTGTTTCTCTCTACTTCCCTCTAACACTGAACACACCAGCCATCCCTTCCTTTGAAAAATCTCTCTCCCTCAGAGTTCAAGGCACTGCATTATTCTAGTTCCCCTCCTTTTCTGACTTATCTTTCCATTTCTCCTAAACTATTCCTACCTCCTCCTTTCATCCATTAAAATGCAGGCACTCCCCTGTCTACAGTCCTAGGTCTCTCTTCTCTCCTTTCTATATTCTCTCCTTTGTGATCTTTTCCACTAAAATAGTTTTTACCATCATCTCTGTGTGGACGAATCACAAATCATAGCAGTGAAATTGACTATCACAGTTTCGTAGATAAGGAAACCAAGGCTTAGACAAGTTTAGGAAGTCTTTCAAGGTCACAAGGACTAGGAAGTAGTAGAGCCAGGTCTGGAACCCTGGCAATATCATTTCAGAGCCAATGCTCTTAACCTACACAGTACACTGTCCTGCTCCCTGAGGCCCTTTCTCAGGGCCACACCCAATCCTCAATGGTTTTTCGATGTCAAGCTCAATCTACTGCTTGGACCTCAAACATATGTCAACTTATCATCTTCCTTCATCAAAATCAGTTCGTGATTCTGACTTCTCAATTTGTTACAGGAAAATGACAATTTTCCCTATGATTCAACCTTGAAACCTCAGTGTTCCTCGTGTCCTCACTCCTCCTTATCCTTTATTATCTTAAGGTTTCAGAATCTCAGTATCTCACATTCTGTGCCAACCTATCCTCTTATTCACTGCTGCCAAGTAATGTCCCGGATGCCCTCGTTAATGTGTCTTCACTATATATAAGGTAGTGTTCTCAAGTTGGCAGTCAGAGACCTTTACATGTTTTCAAGCTTTTCTTTCCTGATTTCCCATCGATTCTCTATCCTTTGCCCTAACAGGCATTTTTGGTTGTTCTCTGAACATTACGTGATATCCTGCATCCCCGTGTGTCTGTCCTTCTTCCTTCCATCTGTCGATCTTAACTTCTGCTTCCTCAACATCATTGTTCTTGCTTTCAGTACGAAATGTCATTACAAGGTACACTGAATTCTCATACTATGTTCTTTCACTACTCATCTTTATCTCCTCAATAATTATTTGTGTGTCTCCTCTTCTCCAAAGCAGGCTGTAAGTTTTTTGTGGGAACTGGCCATATTCTATTATCTTCATGCCACCTACAGCTTGCTTTTGACGGGAACAACACAAATGGTTCTATTCTGATATCTTGTAGAGGCAATGCTAACCTTGCCTTCTTTCATCATCAATAGTAGACAGAGGCTATCATGTTCCTCACTGTTAAATGTTAAGTTCCCAAAAGTACATAATCACACAGATGAGAAGTGAGGCAGAGTTTATTTTCTTGAGGATAAAGCAGAGTTTAAAGATAGAACATTTTTATAGGAATAAGGTTACTGACCCAGAGATCTAGCCAAATTCCAACTCAGGTAATTCACTCCTTGCTCCCTAAATCCCTTTGCTATTTCAGCTGGGTAATGCTGCCTTCTCCATTCCCTGGTCTGGGAGAGAATGTGATGTGCACTATGAAACAGCTGCAACATGCCACTCAGGGATGGCAGGCCTTACAGCACCGGGCACAAGAACCCCTCAGTGTCCCTTACCCAAACCCCAAAAGGACTGTGGGACTCAACCAGGGATCATCTTAAGATCCTTGAATGAAAGATGCTCAATAAGCATTAGTGTGAGCTATAAGAATTTTTCAAGACTCATTTCTGAATCCTCCCCTTTTTTTCCCCCAAAGCTTGTTATAGAAGGTCTGAATAAAACACATGCAGGGTGGAGGAGAAATGATAAGTGATATTTCAGCTAAGTGATATTTTTAAAACTGACCTTGTGTGTGTTCACTGTATATTTCTAACACTGGTGTCTCTAAATTTGGATTTATTTGGTTTGGATTATTTCAAAACATATACCTTAAAGTCTCCTACCCAAAATAATTTTTTAAGGTTTGCAAAAGGTCAACAAATATTAACTCCATTCAAAAATTTATTTTAAAAGTTAAACTGTCTCAGTGATCCTTTAGCCATTCCTGTTCATGCCTTGGGGACTTCTCTTTGTTGTCACTGGCAGGTTAGAGACACTAGGATTATCAGCAGTAAATGGAGGATACAGTGCTATAGGTGATCCAGTAACTGGTTCTCTATCAGTGTAAGATATGATATATATATATATACATATATATATATATATATATCTGTTTTTTTTCAAACAGACTTAAGATTAACAAATTTTGTTTTCCCTTTTCCTGTTCATAAAGATGCATAGGAAGCAGGGGGCAGAGTCAATCGAAAGAATGTTTTTTTCAAAAATAACTTCCAAAGCACATAAATATTAGAGAAAAGTAGGCCTCAATTCTATTTATAAGAGGCAAATAGTTCTCTTTGACAGCTTTTTTTTTTTCCTTCTCCAATTCTACTAGAATGAAAACTGGCCTGAAATCAAGAGATCTACATCCAGATTACAGGAGTAGACTGGGACCCTGAAATTTCTGCTTATGGTCTAGAATTATGATTTTTCTCAGGCTGTTTTCTAACGACTAAACCAACTTTGGATCACTGTTTTTAAAGTCAACAGAAGGCTTTCTGCTCTATAAAGCTTCTAAAAAAGTCTACTATAAATTATATATATGCATTGAGTAAAACAATATTTTCCCCTTTAAACTATAAGTTATATAGTCCTTAATATTAATAAAACTGCAGAGATCTTACAAATTAAAAATTTTAATAGCTGCTAAGATCCTTTTAAAAATAGGGGAACATATTGCATGGCTGAGCCTAGCTAGGGAAGTTAAATATTTAAACTGAAGTTGTCTTCTAAGTGAATGAGAAATTTTTCCATTATTTAAGTGATGGAAATAAATGACTATTTTCCAACCACCAGCTTGTGCTAAATTATAAATTATATATCACAGAACTAATCTGTTTAATTTTGAGCTTTTCTTAAAAAAATTTGTTTAAAGGCAATAGTTGGGTATAGTGTATAAAAATCTTACTGCAAGTTCTGGGTCCCTAAATGTGTATTCATTAATCATAAGATGACGTAGTTTTGGAGACATGTATTCATTCATTTATTCAACAAATATCTGTTAAGGGTGCCAGGCACTATTCTAGACACTGGGAATTCAGGCAGTAAATAATGTCAATACCACTTGTAGACACCTTATTTACTTTTGGTTTTGAACAGAAACCTACGAACATTTTTTGCAACAGTCATTAACCCAATATCCCAACTGCAGATTTCCTTGTTTGTAAACACAAATGGGATTCCCTCAGGCACTCTTATAATATTAGTTGATTTAAAAAACAATCTCTAATTACCCTCCCATTCTTTATCTTCCGCTTAGTAGCTCAATTGTTTTTTGTACTGCCACCTCAATTGTTTTTTGTACTGCCACAAAGCTAAATAAACAAAATGTGAGATTGATAAGAAGTTGCTATTCCTTTCTCATCAGTTGTTCATCCCTAATGACTCAGGGCTGTAAAACTCACAACCCACCATATTTAATACCTTCCAACAGATCTTGCTGCACTTAATCATTCACTGAAAGACAAAATCTCCTCTTTACATCAGTTTTTGCATGCTTTCCTGAACTTTTATACAGTGTAAGTCAATCACTCAGGGTTAAGAAAAATTTATCTACTACTTTCAAGTTCGCTCTTTATTGGCACTTTCTGATTTCCTTGCTTCTCACAAATTTTTTTTTATAATATCCTGTTAATTTGGATCAAAACTGGTTATTTTCAGGGGCCGGCCCCATGGTCAAGTGGTTAAAGCTCCCCACACTCTGCTTCAGCAACCTGGGTTCGTAGGTTCAGATCCTGGGCACAGACCTATTCCACTCATCAGCCATGCTGTGGAGGCAACCCACAGACAAAGGAGAGGAAGATGGGCACAGATGTCAGCCAATCATCTTCTTCAAGCAAAAAAAAAAAAAAAAAAGAGGAAGATTGCCAACAGATGTTAGCTCAGGATGAATCTTTCTCACCAAAATTAAAAAAAAAACAAACAAAAACGGTTATTTTCAGAACCTAGTTCAGACATCCACTCCTGTAGGAAGTCTTCCCTTCCCTTTCAGCCACCCAGCAGTCACCTCCTCACACTCAGAGAGAGTAAGCACTTCCACTGTGACACTTATCAGTCTCTATGGTACTTCACTGGACTCCACATCTATTTCACCTTGAAATGAAGGACCTCATCTTTATACCTTTGTTTATCCAGCACCTAGCAGAGTGTCTGGAACAAGGTGAAGAAGCATTTTTTTGATAAATTGAAACTGAAATTTAGAATCATCACCCCAAAATTCACTTTTACTAGCATACTTAAATGTCATTGGTGGAAATGTACTGAACTTGGATGGAGTCTAGCAACAATTTATCAAGAATTTTGATAATATTCAATCTGCTAACCCATTAATTCTCCTTTATGAATATTTCCTAAGAAAAGAATCAGAAATATGAAAAAGTTTTAGAAAACAATGTTTACTATTATTTATGTCAGTTGTCATACCAAAAGGCAAATTTTTTTTTAAACTAGCAATACTAGTTATTAGTACTAGTTATTAATACTAGCTAATGGATGTTAGCTCAGGGCTAATCTTCCTCACAAAAAAAAAAATTCAAAAGATCTGTAGTAACATAGGAAAATTTTATAAAATTAAGCAAAAAAGCAGGACACAAAATTGTATATTTTCGTCCAGTATTCTGACAAATTAAAAAAAAAGACAAAATGTTAACAATGATTATTTTGGGGAACTGAACTATGAATGTGTTTCTTCCTTCTACTTCCTGTATTTCCCCAGATTCTGTAATTAGAATATATATGTGTATGAATTTTCTTTTTTTTTGGTGAGGAAGATTGGCCCTGAGCTAACATCCATTGCCAATCTTCCTCTTTTTGCTTGAGAAAGATTGGCCCTGAGCTAACATCTGTGCCAATTTTCCTCTAGTTTGTGTGTGGGATGCCGCCACAGCATGGCTTGATGAGCAGTGTGTAGGTCTGTGCCCAGAATCCAAAGCCACGAACCCCAGGCCGCTGAAGCAGAGTGTGCAAACTTAACCACTATGCCATCAGGCTGGCCCCCAATTTGTGATATAATTTTTAATATATTTATACAAATTGGTATTAACTAAAAATTTGTTTCATAGGACGTGCAAAGTATACAATTTTCTCTGTACCTGATATTAATATATATATACCTTTTTAAATATAAAAGCATATATAATTTGCTTTATTAAAATAATAAAAGATTCATTATGGATAAGTCCTACAAAATGGCTAAAATGTTCAGCTGAACTAATTTCACAAATCAATTTTGCCACCATGATTACAGCCTTTAAGTTGCCAATATGATTGGAATGCTTTTATGAAAAGAATAGCATATTTTCTAAAAATATATATATATACCATATATATACATATGCACACTATAACATTATAGAATTGTAAAACACCCAATTTCCTGCAACTTATCACACTCGAGAAGTTCCCTTGAGGAGGGAACACAAATATGTGCTGTTTTAAGGGCCTTGTGATATTGAAATGAGCACACTTTCCAGTCCTTCCACCAAGTTTCTGAACTGACAGACACAGCGGTTCTAACAGCTGGCCTCTAATTGCCTTTACCAAAAAAATCCAATAATTTATATTGGATATCCATCATCTGTGAACCCAAAACTCTATAAACTATCACCAAAATGCATTTAAAAATGAACTTTGTTAAAAGACAGGTGAAAAAGTAAATACCTCTGCAAATGGATCAAGAATTTAAAAACACAAACATTTTAAAATACTTTAATGATGACACGAGTCTGCCATTACTAAAGTGGTACTGATGGACACACGGACCATGAACATGGTACCCCTTACTACTGAGCCACTTCACCTTGCACGGTAAAAAACAGCAATAAGAATTTGCACATAGTTGCTCAAAAATTTACTGAATTACACAAAACTCTTTTCAATAAAACATAATTTGTCATCAGAGAATTAATGAAATAATTTATGAATTGGAAATTAATTTATGGAGTTAGTGTATGCCATCTGACATGAAGCCTTAGCTCCATTTTCATTTACTTTATCTGTCACAGGTCTCTTTGTTAAACTTATGGCTATTTTGAGAGACAGAATCTGACTTGCTCACTCATTCATTTGTCCACTCACTCAAGAAACATTTACAAGTTGTCTGCAATATTGTAATTACTGTGCCAGGCACAGATTCAAAGATAAGTTAAAAAATGTCCACAAGATACTTGAAAGTTACAACATATATAACTGCAATATAAGGGGAGAAATGTGATAAACTCATTAGGAAATGTGAAAAAGCTATTCAAAGGACGAGGGGAAAAAAATCACATCTGACTAGAGAATGGAAGGAGGGGTGAGGAAGAAGTCAGAGTCGGCTTCATGGAGGAGGCAGCGCTGGGTCTTACAGCCGAGAGGATTTCAACAGTACCACGTGTACCCATTCTGTCTGGAAGGTGGAGCCAGAACTTCCTTCCTTCCTGTGAACATGCTGCTTCCTTTGCCCAGACAACCATTTCTCCCATCTCTACCAGCTCGCTTAACTTATTCAAAACACAATCTAACACATAAATCTCTTCAGGAAATCTTCTGACACCAACCTCCTCCAGCCCGTATCTACGCGACGGCCCTGTGCATACCTCTCTTACTGCCCTCAAACACTATACTGTAATTGCCAGGCTGTCATCCACATTAATACACCATAAAATACTTTAGGGCAGAATCTCTTTCACCTCTATATCCCTAAAACTTTATCAAGATGCCCAGCACAGTAGGTACTAAGAGGTCTAATGATGAACTGAATAAATGAACAAAAAATGCAGCAACTGTCAGCTGGAAAACCTATTTAGGAAGCTGTTGAAAAGAGTTGAAGCAAGAAGAAAAGAGAGCTCAAATTAGAATGGTGAAAAAGAGGAAGAGATGGAAAAGGTGTTGAGACGGGTTATGGAAAAGAAAGGAACAATGTGTGCTTGAAAACCCAGGAAAATTATGGCACCATTTACCGAAGGAAAAACTGGCAAGTCTGCTGGGGATGTGTAGAGTTTGGGCCTGGACTACCAGTGAATACACTTCAGCAGAAATTCAAGTTATCTAGATCATAGCCTTCAAAAACCGCAGCAGTATTTCTTCACCAAAACATCAAATTTTAATTTAAACACTAATGGCATAATGGGGCATATCTCAACTCTCTATAACTTCTCTATAAGACACAATAAAAATCTGATTAATTTGGACTTACTATATTTATCTTTAACCAGGTAGTTTTATGTAACTTACTCTTGACTTATTTCAATGTGTATACATCAACATTAACGAAATTTCCTCAAAAAGACACAGGAGGAAAATAATTTCCCATTACTAAAAAAATTCCAAATAATTTAAGCCTTCCCTAGCCTTAAGGGAGAGGGTAAAATTATATACTAATAAATGAGAACTAATGCAGTTTATTCCATGAATTTATACATATACAACACAGATAAAATAAAATGCAATTTACCTGGATCATGAGGGTGTAGATTTTCCATTGGTAACTGATTGGTCAACTGAGATTAATCAGTTAATTTAAAAGCCCCAGGGTATGGAAAAATAAAAAAGAGGTTTCTCTCCTAAAAAGACAGGGATAGTGATTAACTCTTGGAGAAAGGAAAGGGATGTGGATCAGCAAAGGACACACAAGTAGCTTCAGAGTTGAGGGAACGTTCTAGTTAAATTAAGTGGTGGTTGACTGGGTGCTCGATTACTGTTTTACAATTATATATGATATACTTGCATGTATCATATGTTATATAATAAAATTTTTTTAATCCCTATGTAATCTAACTAAGAAAAAGTAGAGGACTTTAGGTAAGACAATTCACTGCACATAAATACTACATGACAATACTATCTGTATACTTTTATACTACTTGCTGCACCTAAGATTTATTTCTCCAACAAACATAAAACTTGATAGTTTTACATATTTTCTTTCAGTTGCCACGTTTTTTATGAATTTGACGCATACAACAGTGTTATCCAAGAAGAAACAACAAACATTTGCCTTCCATTCTCCACTGGTTAAACAAGATGAGCCAGAGGAGAATGCCTTTCTGAATAGGTTTCTCTGGACTTTACTTAAGGACTGAGTTTTTCTTCTCAGCAACAAGTGAATCATTTAGAAGCAGTAATCCTAGGAACTTATTGTATGTATATTGGGATATTTTTAATCAGTTAATGATTTAAGTTTACCAAACATTTCATCCTTCTGTAATCACTTCCCCATCATTTTAATAAGATTTTTCACTACATTGTTTTCCTTCCAGAAAACAGCATGGAGGGGCTATCTGAAACTTCAGTTTGACCTTATGTTACTGCAGCAATTAAAACACTATCTTCTCTCATAAGTTGGAACTCTAAACACATTTTCCCAAAGAAATATTCAATTCTACATATTGCACTGGGACTATAAAGATGGTTAAGGCATAGTTCTTTTCATGAAGGACCCTGAAGTTCAGTGGGGAGATCAGTCAAGCACATACTGAGAAGACTAGAAAGGTTAGGATAAGTTCTCTGTAAGAGCAATCAAGGGCATGTGATAGCATAAAGAGCTGGGCTTTAGACCCAGAGAAAACTGGGTTGACATTCTGACTCTGCCATTTACTAACCTTGAGGCTCTAGTAACTCTGAACCTCAGTCTCCTCTTTTTAAAAATGGAGATAATATTGTCTGCCTGGAAGGCTGCAGTGTGGGTTAAATAAAGCCAAATGTCTTGTAAATATATACCTGTCACTTAGAAGTTTCTCTTTACATACTGGCTATTAACATTTCTATTACTTTATTATTATTATTCATTTTGGTACTAATCAAGTTCCAAGAAGTTAAAAGGAGATTATAGAACCAGAAAAGGGGTTCACTTAACTAAAAAATCAATGATGATGTTGTTCTGTGACTGTATAATTATAATGAGAGTTGAGATATTTAAAATCAAAACCAAACAAAAAACAAAGCTGTCCTCTTTCCCCTCCAAACCTACCAGTTTCCCAGTCCTAGAGTAAGGGACAGATCTATGAATTCACCCTACGAAGTACTGTTATATCTACCTAAACTGAATTCATAGGAACTTTGTCACCTAAAATATTTCCTACTTCATTTAAAATTATTCTAAAAATAACTTCATACTGACAGTTGTAACAAATTTACCACATGATAAAATAACATTTTCACTATAATCAGATATTTAAGCTATTTTGAACAATCTCTCCAAATTATTTAGACTTTAGTACTTGAGTCCCATCTGCATTATGGTTTTAAAAATTTATTTATCTATATTATATAAAAGCTTTCCGTCATCTCCCTAGGGAAAGAAATAATCTTTCCCTCCTCTGAAAACCCACAGCACTTTATTCATGCTAGACTTATAACACCATTTATGTCTTCTACAACACCTATTTGTGTAAATAGCCTTTTTTTCTAACACTCTGACCATTGTAGTCATTCAATATTTATTAAATAAAAACATGTAAAATGAGGTCATATATGCGAATGCGTTTAGTAATCTATAGTCATATAAGTTACTATTATAAAGATATTATGTTTTAGAGTCAAAATATTAAGATATTTAATGTATTACAGTTTACTAAATGATGCTATTATAACTTAAAAGCTTTAACACAGCCTCCTATGTAAAAAATCATTAGTTAATTGCCAATAATTTATAAAAAACACTGTACACAATGCACCCTAATAAATGAGAATGCTAAAAAACAAGACAAAACCACCCAGCCCTAGAGACACTTAGGAGTTGGCCTCAGTATCAACCCAAGGAGAAGACTTTTAAAAATTCCAGTTAACAAAAGACATTAAATGCCCAAGAAAATCCTAGTATGTGCTTTATAGTAGTTCATGATTATTACATTAAAACAACCTGTAAAAGATAACTTACTACTAAATTTTAATTTTTACAGAGTTGATTCAACATTTCAATGGAAATGAAAAGTATTAATCTAACTGTAGAAAGAATCAAGGTTCTCAAAGTATTCAGTCCTACCACATGATCAGTCAGGTAGAGGTTGACACTGGTTATTACCATCACAGTGAGGTACCTGACACCACCTTCTTTATTAAGTTTGCCTCAGTTAATGATGCAGAAATACAGAAAGGGTTTTTATTATTTCCTGGACAAGTAGATATACATTTTTATTTTTATCTCCTAACAAGTTTTGGATATCAATAAAATTCTCATTCACCAAAAGAGGAAAATAAATGTCTACTATCAAGGCCTAGGTAAGAATGTAAATACAACTAAATGTAACTAAAGGACAAAATGATAAGGATCCTACATGCTACTTTGGGGCCCAATAATTGGAGAGCTGTGGAGATTCCATGTACAAAAATAAAAATGATTTATTAATTTTTTCTTAAAACATTGTTCTAGCCAAGAAACTTTCAAAAATTGCTATCAATTTGCCCAATTAGTTCCAACTGCCAAATCAATAATGTATAATCCAAACAATTTGATTCACCTATATCGTCTCAGTTCTACTTTCAATTCAAAACAAGTAACCATGAGGCTGAGAAATTACAGTCATTTCTTGACTATCTGAATGCCAATAAAAGAAAAAAAGTAGCAAGAGTTAGTTACTGACATCCCTATCATAACATAAAAAAGACTACTTAGGGGCATATACACAACATTCAGATTTAGAGCTAAAACCTAATTTTGTGTACATGGCCACGTATTTCATAAGGTCCCAATTCATGTTCAACTAATATCATCAATTTAGGAATTAAGAAAACTAGTAAAACCAAAGAATACCACAATGATTTAACTGCATTATATCTAAAGTTTTACAGAAATATAAAATGAAACCTCTTTTTAATTTTTTTGTAACTTTAGCAATGGAGCAGAGATAAAGTATACTTGTAATAGCATTTATTATTTCAAACTTCTATTGTAATTTATTTTATAAAAACAATGACTTGTGGCATATCAGACTCTATGTAATAATAAGTGGTTTCTAATGATCAAAAAACACACTGGAAGATGAACATCAACAAGTCATTAGTACCATAAAAATCTTTCACCACAGGGAGGCTTTAAAAAGAGAAATAAATCACACGTCCGATTTCTAAAGACATCTGCCATCAGAACCATCAATCCACCGGACCCTGAATGGCAGTCACGGCCCTTTGTGGACTTCACATAATCTGACAATAACTTACAGTTATAAACATGTGAAAACAAACAAAATATCAAAACAGCAGAGCAAATTAGCATTTATTAAGTACTAACCTGTGTTTGGGATCAAAATGATAAAATTTCTAGTTCTCATGGTAAAAATATGAGATAGAATTCTATTATTACTATTCACCATTTACTAAGCATGCCTTCCACTCCTATCCAACAAAAAACTTTTTAGAAGACAGAAATTACATATAAAATATCAGAGGTTTGAGATGTTTCTACATTATTTCTTATTTTAAAAACAAGCCAAATTATATGTCACAAGTGTACTTTTCTATCTGATCGTATCATGTAATGAATGCTCTGTGCATGCACGTGTTAACCCAAAAGGAAAGAAATTCTTCAACAGACTCTGAGTCTCCCAAATACGGTGTGTGTGACTAACAGCTGAGAGGAAATGCAACTGAAGCCGTCTGCTGGAAATCCACTAAAATCCAGGCACAGAAAAATGCCTGGGTGACGGTGTATCTGGATGTGCAAATTTGTGGAGGAATGGAGCCAAATTTTTGGCAATTCCCTCATGGTCTTAGATTTATTGACAATGGCCTTTCTTTTTCAGTTGTAATGTTACATTTAAAGAACAGTATTTGAGTTGGAGGAGCTGCTTGTTCTTTAAAACAAATAGGCTTAAAGTTTAGATTTACAAAGGCATGGTATTTCAAATAATACGAACAAAAAGTTGTACAAAAAATTACATGTCCACAAAAGCTGCCATACACAGACAAAAAAATCAATATCTTAGAAAAAAATCAGCACACTATTTTGCATTCTATTCTACATTTTCCTTTAAATATATAATTTTTTAAATTGTTCTGCAAAAGTAGTTTTTTAGTAGTTTTGAGAAGGGAGTGTTTTTAAAGGAGAATTCATATTTTAAAGTGTGTGCTCTTAATACACTGTAGATTTTTTTACATCCAGTATTTGTTTGGTTTTAGGAATAAATTAGGTATCTAACTCCTTTACAAACCATTGAATAGCCACACTTAATCCCAGTCACTCAGTACTGAGCCACTCCCGTGGTCCTTAATGCTGGGGAATGTTATATTAAAAAATGAAAGTACAGTATTTTTCCTTTAAGAGTTTATAATTTATAGGTTAAACAAACGTATACCTTCAAAGGTAAGATCTAAAATAAATTGAGCATTTTGAAGAAAAAGTATTGTAATACTTCACAGGTGAGCAGTAATAATAGGTAAAATTGACACAGCACTTTGCAATTTAAGAAGTGATTCTCATAAAATTCACGGATTCCTCAAAACAACCCATAATATGCTATGGGGAATTTTTTTCTCCATTTTATTGAAGAACCATCTTAGACCAAGAAAAGGTAACTGACTGAATCAAATTTACACAGTAAGTAATAGAGGCAAGATTCAAATTGGGTTCTCACACCTAAATCAAGGCTGCTACTGGATTTATAATTTTCAAGTTCTTTCATATAAAGTAATCTTATCTGATTCTTACAACAGCCAGTGAGGTAATAACAGCAGCTAATACCACTGAAGGCATACTCTGTAGCAGGCACTGCTGTATACTATAGTAATTCATCCACTCCTCACAACCCCATATAAAAGGAAGGGTTATATTATTACCGGATTTTATAGATAAGAAGACTGAGGCTCATGAAAATATGTACACTGCCCACAATCACACAGCTAATAGGTAGGGAATCAGAATTTAAACCCAGGGCACCTAGTTCCAGCACCTACTTCTTCATCACTTCATTCTTAACATAAAAGCAGGTTAAGAAACTTGCCCAAAGTCACAAGGAAAGAAAACTGCATGGGGAGAATAAGAGCAGGTCTTCTGGTTTGTCACCCTAACTACTTTTCCTCAGTGTAACTGGAATCACTA
Organism: Tapirus indicus; assembly: GCA_031878705.1. Taxonomy (NCBI): domain Eukaryota; kingdom Metazoa; phylum Chordata; class Mammalia; order Perissodactyla; family Tapiridae; genus Tapirus; species Tapirus indicus. Next base: position 146,489,174 of record CM062919.1, on the reverse strand, counting down.
GAATCATGAAATCCAGAAGGGGCCAGGTGCCTCTGGGTGTAGATTGTTTCTTTTTATTTTGGTGAGAGTCGCCCTGAGCTAACATCTGTTGCCAATCTTCCTCTTTTTGCTTGAGGAAGATTGTCCCTGAGCTAACATCTGTGCTAATCTTCCTCTATTTTGTATACGGGATGCCTCCACAGCATGGCTTCATGAGCAGGGTGTGTAGGTCTGTGCCCAGGATGCGAACCTGTGAACCCCAGGCCACAGAAGCAGAGCACGCAAACTTAACCACTACACCACCTGGCAGGCCCCTGTAGATTGTTCTTTAGAGCAGAGTATGAGCAGGTGAGGAACATGGGCTGGGTAGCAGAGAGAAGGAATTCCATCAGGCTAGAGGACACTTATCTTCCATAGATTGGTGGCAGAAGAAAATCAAATAAAATGTATGTCAGCAGAGACAAGTGTATTTGCCATTCTGACGTAGGGAGTATGGATTAAGGTGGATGAAAAAAGGGCTGATTCTGCTTAAGTAAATTAGTAAAAGTGAAGCACAAGACTGATTCGTTCTGAGAGAAAATTTAAAGCCACCGAAAGATTTGGGATAGGTGTTGTAATGCCTCCGAAAGAACTGATACCCCACTCTTGCCAAAATTACTTAGTACACAGGAAGAAGTCACACAAGCACTGAAAGAATTTGACTACACATTTTCATATTTTTCTCTACACCAAAATGTCATTTACAGTTTAGCAACTCCTGTTTGCCATTAAAAACCTTCCTGCGGAGTAGAAGGAAGAAGGGAAGAGGAACATAATCGAGCATATCCTGCTTCCCCTTAGTTCCCATGCCATGAATCTATGGTGCTGGTTACTTTAGCATATAGATCTTCCTCAGAATCACAGTAAAATGGGATGAAGGAAATCACAACAAAATCCCATTCAAACGAATAAACTGAAATGCCACCCTAAACCTAAGGTACATGTTAAAAGTATAATTTGCAATAAATAGGGAAAAAAATCATGGCAGAGACCAAACACAATGATCCCAGGATACCAGGAAGCAGCACTTTTTAGAAGACAAATTAAATGACCAAAACTAATCCTAATGGAATTTCTTCTCTCATTAGTTAAAATAAACCAGGTCACTGAAACGCGCTTTCACTACGGCATTTTGTTCATTTTAATTTCATCAAACCATAAATTCCCATGGAAATACCTCAGACACGTGCTCACAATCATTGAAATGCCTAACATTTCAGTATAAGTACTTTTGCATGAGTTCCACAAAATAAAAAGAATGCGGGGAGGGCCCTCCAAGTTTTGTGCTTATGTCAACAGCTATTTTATGAGTATGAATTATCTTCGTGGTTATAAAGCATGTGTAAAATACATTACACGCGTCTGTGAGAAGCCTTACTGCAGAAGATCAAGCAAAGGTCTGAACTGCACACAGAAAACATCAAAATCGAGCTGAACTTCCTAGAATATAGCAATGGTTAAGATTTTCCTCCGAAGGCCGTTACTGTTAAATATACCTTGATGAATTAAGTTCAAGTGTAACTACAATTGAAATATATGATTCAACTGAGCTATGACCTATTTTTCCTCTCAAAAGCAAAAGGGAATAATGACAGTTGTGAGACTTGCATTTTTCCATTCCAGAGTTTTTCTGAAAGTTATTTCACAGTAGAGCTAAAGGCAAAATGCACTCAGTGACATTTATTTGCTTTAAAATATAGTTATTTATGCTACAGCTCATGGGACAGATAGAATTTTAACAATTATTAAATAATTATATTTGTTCATTTATTTTTAAACTGTACAGATCAAGGGGCATTCAGGAAGGAAATAATCTCAATATGTAATATGATAACTAAGTCTACAATTCAATTATAACTAAATGACATATTTACATATAGCAAGACCAACACTCAACATGACAAATACAAAATTAACATATATATGGTTGGAAATACCCACCCCTAGCAGAAAGCTTTTTGGTGTTGATAATTTTGGCAGCATATTCTTGTCCAGTAGGGATTTTCATACATCTTCTCACCACTGAGAATGCCCCCCTGAAAACCAATAATTAGCAGGTCATCAATATAATCAGCTCTGATATTCTATTAAAAAATTACAACAATCTCAGCATTTTTACTGAATTTAGGGAATTGTCAAATATCAGTGCACTACAGTAATAGCCAGAAAATGAAGAATTCTTCCCGGAAACCCAGACCTTCTATAATGTTGAAGAATAAAAGTAAATTTTATTTAACTAGGAGCACACATCATTCATCAACAAAATGAAAGGAACTGCCAATTAAGACGGCTCTTGTTTGCACACAAAATTTGAAAACATTTTACAATTCATACTCACACAGCACCAAATGCTCTGAGGAAAAAAACCCTGCAAAGAGCAGAGCTGAGGAGGAGCAGCAAAAAATTTGCTGCCTATTTGTTTTGGTAAGGAAAAAAATTACTGTGGCTCCAAGTCAGTAAATATGGCGATTGTCTTCATTAAAATACAAATCTTGGGAACATTTGTGTGGTTTAACAAATTCTGGTTCGGTGATTTCTCTGTGCCCTGTTTTGGGCTGGGGGAGGGGAGAGATTTGAATTAAGCTGCTCTTCCGACATATTCTCCACGTTTTAACAGCAGACAACATATAAATATATAAAGATAAAATTTTCATTACATTTCCTTTGATTCAACGGTACAAAACAACAACATACACATAAACGCACCCCTTTCATAAGTAATAGTCGAAACTAGCGATAGAGGAATTGGGTTTGATGCTACATAAATCAACATTCACCGCTCGGTCCATAAGTCCCTTTGCACAGGTCCTCAGTAGGTCTCCTGTCCCCTTCCTTAACATCTCCAAGTAGTTCTGCCAGTCGGGTTTAGGAGGTCGTTTTTCACAACGCTAGGCTACCCTTGGGAAGTTCGCTGCCGGGCTCCAGAGGGCTTTTCCGCCGCCTGTATAAATAAATCCTCCCAGAGAATGCAAAGATGCACACGTAAAACCTAGGAAGGATGATGATGAGCGAGTAATCTAATGCAAAGAATGACAGTGGATATGGGGCAGGGGGTCGGGCTCCTCGGGGTGGCCCTTTTCCCGGGCAGAACAACTACTGGATGCGAAATAGACTCTAAACCAAGTTGAACTTTCGGCATCAATAAATATGGCACCGTCTGTGGCAGCGAGTTCTCATCCGTACGTGGGTCCTACCGCCGGCTAACCAGGAGGCATCTCTATTTACAGAAAACATGATCTATGTTGCATTTTACATGGGTTCTTGTTTCCTCTCCACACGCACACGCTCGCACACTTCTCAGGATGACAGCTACAACTGCAGGGCTCGTAAATCCACTAAGTCTCTAGGGCAAGAGGGTGGGGGAGCGGGAGAAGGTGGGCTGAGGATTATCGGAACCGGCCACGGCCGTGGTGGAGGGTCTTTCCCCTACCGTGTCCCATCCCCTTACTCTGACAGCACCTTCCTCCGAGCTGACACCCAGGGGCCCTCCTCCCTCTCCTCTGTCCTCCCAAACTCCCTCGCCCCACGCGGGAGGCCAGTGGGTCGAGGGTAACGCGACCCGCCCTCTGCTGGAAAGGGGCCGCGCGGGTGCCCAGCAAAGGCGCTTACTTTCCGAGCTCCTCGAAAAGCTGATACTCGTCCGTGAACCTGGTGCACGTTGTAGTCGAGGCCATCTCGGTCCGGGCTGTGCCCCTGGCCGGGCGCGCGGCGGACGAGACGCGAGCAGACGCGCGGCTTCCCCGGGACTGGCCCCGCGGCGCTGTCACCCAGGGCCGCCCGCACTTTCCTCGGCCGAAAGTAGCTCGCCCGCGAGGGAGTGTGCGCAGGGGCGGGGCGGGAGGGGAGATGACCAGAAAGGGTGGCGTGGGGTCTCCTCCCCGCGGTCCGCCGATCCTCCTCCTCCTCCGGGCCTCGCTTCCTCCTGCTGCTCTGCACGCTCCACCCGCCCCCTTTCCAGCCCCTCTCCCCAAACGCAGGGGGCCAAGTGCTCAAGAGGGGGCCGGGGAACGGAACGCAGCCGGGCTCGGGGGAAGCGGAGAGCAATTGCGAAACGCTCCGCACCGGGGCAGGAGGGGCAGGGCGGAGGGGAGGGCGCCCGGGGGGCGGAGGCCGCGGAGCCGGGAGCGGACGGCGCGAGCCCAGCTGCAGCTGTCAGCGGGCGCGGGCGCGGGGCGCGCCGGGGCTCGGCCGAGCGTGCGCGCCCGGGGCCGGCCTCCCTCCCGCGGGCTCCTCGGCGGCCTCGCGCTCCCCACGAGCCCGCGCCGCTGCGAGCCCGCGCGGCCAAGACAGCGCGCTCAGCTCGGGCGAAGCGGGTCTGCGTCCCCGGCCTCCGCCTCCTCCTCGGCGCCTCCCCCCGCCCACCGGCCCGCGCCCCCTCCTCGCTGGTCCCACACCTCCCTCTAGCGACTCCAACCGTGTCCCTCGTGGAGCTTCCTCCCTCCCTGGGTCCCACACGCGCACACCCGTCTAGGGAGAGACCAGGTGGGTGGAGGAGGATGCGCGGGGAGAAGCCTGGAGAGGCTTTAAGTGAATGAGGCGAGACGTCCAAATTACCCAGTTTAACCCGCAGTGAGGCTGCTCCCTAAACCCGGGGCTGACTTAGGGGCAGATGCGGGGTGACTCGTGGACCGCCCGGGGCCCCCGGCCCGGCTGGGGGCGCGAGGCGCGCAGCCCCTCGCCCTCGGCCGGCTCTGCGTTGACACGGCGGGGCCGGATGTGGGCACCTGCCCGCTTCCAGAGACGGGTCCCAGCCTCCCCACGCAGTGGAGGCCGCTCCGCCGCTCCCCAGCCCGGGCGCAGGTCTCTCCCGCCCTCGCAGCCCCTTCAGGAGGGGCGACGCCCGCCGTGCGCCACGTTTCACTTCTGATATGACTGCCACCCGCTCTCCCCCGCCCCCGCCGCGTGCTGGGTTGGCTCGCTCAGACTCTGGCGATCCCCAAAGGCCTTTGCTTGGGCCATGAACGTTAGCGGCATCAAAGCGACAACGCCGCCGCTCAGCCACACCTTCCCTTCTGAGTAACTCCGCGGTAACCTCGGTAAGTTCTGATAGTAAGACGGGTTCTCGCGAGATTTCCTGCTCCGGCGGCGGGGGCGGGGCAGTGGGAAGGTTGGGTGTGGGTCACGCGACCTGCTGGGGACTGACGTCACTCGCATCACATGAACGTGTCTAGCCTGTTTCATTTAGCAAAGGGAGAAGGAAAAGGAGAGGTCGCGTGTGCTCTGCTTGCATGCTCCAAGCTCTGGCCAGTTACTGGCACATGAGTATACTCCGTAAATGGCTCTCTGAAAAACCACTCAACAGTTCAAGAATACGTCCTACTCATTGGCATGTCTGTCACTGTTTACAGTTGATACGAGAAAAAATGATTTTGCATTATATTTAAAATGGATAAATTGCTGATTGCTAAAACAACCCCTGGGCCTGCCTTCCAGTCCTATGTCGTTAATAAACTACAATTGCAGATTTAGAGGCAGACCAAAACCAAAAACCTTTTGAACTGTCTATTCCAAATTACTGCCTTTTGTTTTAGAGCAGGGACCCTAAAAACTTTGCAATTCTATTGCTAATTTGTTCATCGGTAGCATTACATCTTGGACTCAAAATTTCACAGCTGGGAGACAAAAGATGACTTGGAGATAGGGAGATTTTAAGATTTAAAGGAGTTGTTGCTTGCTCCCAGAGGCTGCTGTTAATTAGTAAATTACCTTGTCCACTGTCACACATAATCCCGATTCCCTTATTTCCTGATCTGGGGAATGCTATTCTGCTGCTAACTGAGCGTTTACCAAAGTTCTCAAAATGTTCACGATTTTTAATGCTTTTTATAACGAAAGTGACATTTATACATATTTTGACTCCCAACCATAAAAAGCGAGGATAACATTGTGTAAAATGTAGTGATACGAGAAAAGATGATATCAAAAACTATACAAAGGAAAGAAATAACGTGTCTAAATATTAATAATTTGGGCTATAAGATTGAAAAAAAAACCAATTTGGTCTATGCTAAAGATTTTTAATATATATCTTAAATATTTAGCAATATGGTTCCAAGTTATAATGCAATAATTTAATATTCTTCTGAATCTAAAAATGAAACAGAAAAGTGAAATTAAAACAATAAATAAAGGTAATATAAAATTTTACAACTGGGAGAGAAAATTGTTTTTTAAATATTCAAGTAATGTGGCCTACATAATTACAGTATTTATCTCAGTTATTTAAACTACTGATAATTATAAATGGTTATGATAATTGTGTAATACAATAAAGGAAACATAACTGAGTTTTAATATTGATATATTATTACACAATAAATGTGTACTTTTTAAAGCAAACACTGCTTAATCTGTATTTGTACTGTTCCTTGATCTATATCTTGGACTAATTAAAATAGTTCTCTTGTTTAGATAAATATTGACAGTTCTAAAGTTTGGACCTCCTTAAAACAGTAATCCGTCTAAAGTTACACAAAAATTCTGTTCGGATTATCATCTCCTGCCTCCTTCCTGGTCTCCTGGCTTCTGCCCTTGCCCCCCTTCATTATAGTCTCAGCACAACAGCCGGAATGATCCCTTAAAACCTCAGTCAGAGCAAATCATGCCTTTGCTCAAAACCTGAAGGCTTCCCATCTCAACTGGACCAAAAACCAAAATTCTAAAAAGGGCTTACAAGGCCCCAAGGGATCTGCCCTCCATCTCTGCTCCTTTAGCCTTCTACCTCAGTTTGTGCCCTGGCTCATTCTTCTGTGGCCAGCCGGCCTCTGCTGTTCCTGGAGCATGACTGGAATGCTCCTGGTTAGGGACTTTGCATTTGCTGTTCCCTCCTTCCAGAATGTTCATCTATTAGTTACCCTCCTATCTCATTTCTTCACCACCTTCCAATATTTTCTCAAATATCTGCTTATCAGTGTGGCCTTCCCTGGCCACTCTATCAATTACTGCACCTCTTTCAGACATGATTTCTATCCCTATTCCCTGCTTTTTTTCCCTTTAATACCTATTACCATCTAGTATACTATAAATATTATTTTTTCTTGTTAATTGTTTATACTTCCCAACTGGAATATAAGCTCCCAAGGGCATGAATTATTGTCTATTTTGTTCACTGCTCTGTTTCCAGCAACTGCAATAGTACCTGGCACATAATAGCTGCTCAATGAATGGGCAAATTAATTATTTTGGGGTTTAGATTATCTAATCACAATTTTCATACTAAAGTTGGTAGTTTATAATTAACATACCAGTAAGACTTCTTACTGTAAGGGTAGTCATTTTCAATTAAGGTGGTCACAGTATCCCATGATTAAAAGTGCCTATGCAGAGAAATGGATTTAAAAAATACACTCATAATTGACATCAAGGGAAAAGAATCTAGTACTAATTTTCTTGCCATTGAAGTCCATAAAGGAAGAAGGAATTTCTGTTTTTTTAGATACATTGGCCTTACTAAATTTTACATTGTAATAAGACAGATGCTAAAAGTTTCCAATAACTACATCTCATTATGAAGACACAAGTCAATGTAAGGAAATGAAAAATATTGTTTTAAAATGAATTTTTGAAGAGCAACATGGAAAAACATTTCTCAACAGCATATTTGGTTTCTCAATTGATTTAATCATATAAAAATTGAGATCAGCCGTGTATTGCTTCCATCTCCTAACTTTCTATTTTGCTAAGATGCAAGCAAAGCATTCATAATGTTACCCTCTTTTAAAATTTACCGTTTAATACTGGCAAGCCAATAACAGCAAACAAAAGAGGAGGGGTGGGGGTGGGGAGTGGGGATGCTGGGAGGGTTGAATAGTATTTGTAAGCAGAGCCCTATCACCACCTAGATTCCTAGACTTCAATCAAATGAAACCATGTTAGTGCCAAGACCAGGCCAAAATCTTGCTCTAAATGTACCCATCCCTTTGTTGTGATAGCATCAACTGACAAATAGTAGCAGAGAGATAGAAGACAGACTGAAAATGATCACTATATACAATAGAACATGAGAACCAAAGAGAGAAAGTATCTTCTTTCTCTCTCTCTTTTGGCAGCTTGCAATTGAAAATTGCAAGACTTCAGTAATCCCACTAGGAAGGGATGTTTTTAATACTTAAATAAACAAAGCAGATATTGACAATCATTGATTTCCCTTGCTACAAAGTTACAAGACAAGAAAACAAGAAAAGATGATGCTATCTCCATAGCTCCCCAAAGTGCAGGATCCATAAGTAATAGGTAGATTTCTGTGAGAATTTTAGCAGGGTCTGTATTGTAGCCACTCTTCACCACAGATTTAGAGGCAAGAAGAACACAGCAACTTGCTGTTGCTTTTTCCATTTAGCCTTCCCAAGGTACAATAACTTAACCTAGACCCAGGCACAAATACAGTCTAGTAGTGAGCGGATTCTAGTAGTAATCTATTCACCAGACCATCCATTTGTGCAAGATGAATTTACAGGTAAAGAAATGAACTAGTATTCATAAAACAAAAGCTAATAACAGAAAAGGTTTTCTTTGTTTCATCAGGTACTGAAAAAATTAATTTGTTCCTAAAAATAAAAGTAAATGTGTGGAGGCTGGCCCGGTGGCATAGTGGTTAAGTTTACATGCTCCGCTTCAGCAGCCTGGGGTTCTCAGGTTCGAATCCTGGGCACCGACCTATGTACCGCTTGTCAAGCTGTGCTGTGGCGGCATCCCATATAAAGTAGAGGAATGTGGACACAGATGTTAGCCCAGGGCTAATCTTCCTCACCAAAATAAATAAATAAATAAATGTGTAAATACGTGAGAAAATAAGCAATATCCACACAATGGAGAAGTAACTCATTTCCCATTACTTCCAAGTATATTGGTTAGCATACTTGATCCTCCACAAACATACGTGTGTGCCTAATAGTCTGCTAAAAGACTGGTAGCAGGAAATTATATTAAATATGTATGAATCAAAACAACTGTATAAAGGGTTGTGGAGTCATTAATATAGTAAAGAAAATCAATTAGCAGATGTTGTCTTCCTCTGTGCACCGGTAATGGTTTTCACTTACTACTGTTGCAACGCCTATCATACTGGACTGTAATTAGACTATTGGCCCCCTCGTGACAGGGGCTGTCATTCAAGTCCCCCACCACAGTACTAGCACAGGGCTTGTGCCATAATAGGTGCTCAAAAATACATTTTATTTTTAATTTAAACTTTTTTTTTTTTTGGTGAGAAAGATTAGCCCTGAGCTAACATCCATGCCCATCTCCCTCTATTTTTCATATGTGGAATGCCCGCCACAGCATGGCTTGATAAGTGGTGCATTGGTCCCCCCCCGAGATACGAACCTGAGAACTCCGGGCCGCCAAAGCGGAAGCGTGCGAACTTAACCACTACACCACCAGGCCAGCCTAAAAATACATTTCATTAAAAAAAAAAAAGGATATATGTTATCATCAGTCTTTGTCGTCCAACATATTAAAAATATCCAATCTTTAATAGGATATAACGAGGCCTTTTCAAGGCTTACGTAACTTGGCTTCTCTGCATCATTTCATACACGTGACTTGATCTCTCTGTTGGTTTCTGTGTCTGATACCACATTCTCCATTCACAGCATCTCACCCACCCCTACAACTTCTTTTCTTCAGGCTCATTCCTGGGCTCCTTTTCTCCACCTTTATGGTAAATGGTTTGCTCTCAGGATTCCATCTTAGGCTGCTCTTCTTATTTACACACCTTGCCAGGGCTACCTTAATACTCTCATTTTCTTGATTTTTGTGTCTTAAATTTAGCTCTCCTTAGACAATAATGTCTGGACAAGGGGTTTATTGAGGCAGTGCTTTCAGGGAGAAAGGTAAGGAAGTGGAGGAAGCAGGACCAAAACAAAATAAAAACACACAAAAAAATGGTGTGTGTCTTCAGTCAAGTCCTAGCCTCAGCCCTATCGGCCAGTGGCTCTGGAGCATAAATTACACCCTCCAGGCAAGAACTTTCCTCTTCCTTCACCATTCAGTCCCTGACCACCAGCTATGGGGGAGAGGAAAAAAGGGGACTTAAACTCCCAAGGGATGGGATAGGGTTCTTCTTCCCTGCAGGTTCACAGAGAATGGGGAGGGGAAGAAACAAGAGTCAGAAGATATCAAAACACTAATGACTCTGAAATCTGCATCTCCAACTCCCGTCTGTCCCTGAGCTTCAGACATATGTTGTCAGCTCCCCATTGGAAATTGCCTCTCGGATATTCCACCTCTACCCCAGACTCAACATGTCCCAAATTAATCTCCTGTATTCCCTCTCCACCTGCACCTCTTCCATATCTCAGTGGAATGTGAGGGTCCCCCGTGACAGGCCCTCTCCCTTATTCCCACAACCAATCACAGGTCCAAATACCTCATACCGTCCCCCCTGCAAATGCCTTCGTCTAGGCCACCACCTTTTCTCGCTTGGATTAAGGCATTAGGCCACCCTTCTCTAGTGAATTCACACTAAAGAAATCTCATGTGTCTCCCTTAGGGTAGTCACCGTGATTAGCTCACCATATATCCTTAGAAAAATGTCCAAAATCTTCAGTATGGCCTACCAGATGTTTCCTGGTCTGGGCCCTGCTTAGCTTCATAGACCATCTCTCTTGTCCCCACTCCATACCACAACTCTTGAACATTTCTAGAATTGTCTATACACTTCTCTCCAGTTCTCATCATTGCCATTCTAGACCCAACTGTCATCATCCCAACCAGTTTGCTGAAACAGGCTCCTGACTGCATTAATTCTCGCACCCTCTTCCATCTCCTCCATGTCTAAGAGAATGATCTTTTGAAAGCAAATCTGATCCCACCATTCCTTTGCTAAAATATTTCAATCACTTCTCTAGTCACCCTGAAATAGAAACCAAAATCTTGTACATGTTTTAAAAAGCCCTGCAGATATGTTTTTGTCTGTTTCTTATATCTTGTTTAAGAAGCCTTTTCTATTCAAAAGATAATGAATATGTTTACCTATATTTTCTCCTATTATTGTTATACTTATTATGATTAATATTTTAACCTGTCTATGGTATAAGGCAGGGATCTACTTTCATTTTTTCCCTAAAATAGCTAGTTTTGCCAGTGCATTAACTGAATAGTTCATCTTTTTCCCACTTATTTAGAAGACCTTTTTTAAAAAAATCAAATATCCACTGATACGTGGGATTGCTTCATTACGGTCTATTATGTTCTGTTAATCTGTCTATTTCTATGCCAATACTCTTCTCTTGATTCATGTACTTTAGAGAAGGGCAGCGTCTCCCTCATCATTCCTCATTATTAAAACTTAACTTTTTCAAAAATTCAATGATTTGAACTTTAAATTACCTTTGCCAAAAATTGAAAATTATTTTTTCATCATGTAGGGGCCAATGCCAAATGTTCACTGTATGCTATGTATCAGGTGGACAACACAAACTGGACACAGAATAGATTTTAAAAAAGATTTTCTTACTCAATTTATCACCAATCCTATATAATTATAGTACCTTTTGTCCTATTTGCATGACAGGACCAGCTGATTTATTATTATTTATTATAATTTATTATTCATATACTACATATTCATCTCCTAGATCATCAAGACCTCTGATATTTCTTATCTCTCTGCTTATTTGCTTCCCAGACTTGGTTATAGACATGCTCATTCATTCCTTCAAAAAGAACAAAGAGAAGAGGCTTTAAAAATCTATTCGCCCAATGAGATAATACATGTGGCTAAACCTACCCACCAAAATCTATGCTATCCTTCTACAGAAATAGAGTTAGAGCTGAGCACTTAGGTAGGATACATCTACCAGACTTCTCTGCCTCCACATTAAGTTCTTGACAAAGGAATGTGAACAGAAATGACGTATACCACTCCAGGTTTTGCCCCCAAAAGCCCCCATGCATGCTCTTTAATGTCCTTCACACTTCCTGAATGACCAGGATGGCAATTCCTAGGGCAGTCTTGTATGTGTCATGTTGAAGATGGCAGAGCCACTGTCAGCCTGGGGCCCTGAGAGACTTCCTAAGAGCAGAGCTACTGCCAACCTGGAACCCCTGCTCTGGACCAAAGAAATAAATGTCTTGTTCTTAAACAAACTGAGTTTTGAGGATCCTGTTTGTTTCTGTAGTTTAGCCTACCCTATCTAAAACAAAGTATGTAAAAAAATCTCAAAATCGAGTCCCGTACAAATATAAAGTATCGCTATAACACAAAGCTTATGAATAAAATTACAATTAATGAATGAATGGAAATAACAAATGATTTGGTTATGACCACATTTTATTTTTCTGTATTACTCTAGTTTCCATTAGTGTGGTAACTGAGAGTTAGCTATGTTGTAGAATGGCCCAACTTCACAGAACAAGTATCTATATGGTTCAAGTTGAAAAAAATAAATAAAAGAACCAGCTTATCATTCCTACTCACTACTACACACACACACACACACACACACACACACACAGTTTCCATTCAATCAGGGAAACAGGTTTTTAGAGGTTCTGGAAGCTATAGCAATACCACTGCAAAAGGCTATGTACCTTTCTCTCTAAAACCCTCCTATTTTTGATGCTTTTCTGATTCATTTATTATATCCATGGGGGAAAAAAGTTTCAATTAGTAGCTTATTTGTGAGCAACACTTCTTTTTCACAACTGCTTGGTTCATTTAACAAAGAAGGTGTGCCCTTAAATTAAAAGTGAAAAAGTGTTTTTGAAGGTGGAGGCAATTAAGCTGGGTGAGTTATCAAAGTACATAGAAAACAAAACAACTCCTGCTGTGTAAATGTGAAGAACCGTCCTGTTAATTCTGTAACATTTATTCTATAAATTGTGTGTTTGTGTATTAGTTCAGGCACTCTGAGGATGTAACGTAGAGCAAAATAGTGTCCCCACTTTTATAGGGCTTACTTTTGAGTGGAGGCGATAGGCGTTAAATCAAGTATTTGTAATACATGTAAACAACATAAAGGAAGAATGTAGGGAGCTATGAATATGTGTGATATTTGTCATGGTTGGGTAGGCAGAGCAGGTTTTCCTGAGCAAGGATGAGCAAAGTGAGATCTGAAGGATAAGTAGGAATTAACTAGATAAAAGATAAAGTACAGGGGAAAGCTTTCTAGCAGATGCAACATGGCAACTTCAAGGAGCCAGCAGAGGTCCAGTGTGGTTAGGGTGCAGTGAGGAAGACGAGGCTGCGGAAGTGGGCCAGGGAGGCTCGCATGGGGAGCCAAAAACTATATGAAGAAACATGGAAAGATGGAAACATGGAAAGGATTTAAGAATGAATATGACATTCTGTATCATCAAGTTCATTCTGGCTGCCTTGTGGAAAATGAATGCTAGCAACTTAGGGAGATCAGCTTAAAAGGCAAGGTAAGAGAAGGTGATAGCTTGGATTTAGGTGGTGGTGGTGAAGATAGAAATAAATGAATATTTAAAATATATTTGGGAAAGTTCATATTAAAATAATAAAAAAACACACTGACAATTGAGACCATCTGTATTAATATGAATTAGATAAAACTGTACACTGTCTATGTTAGCATGACTTAGATTTTGTTTTTTATTTTTAGGACAACTCCACCCAGGAAATATAGTACTATAAATGAATAAATAACTTTAGCGTTGCTTCAGGAAATTTCTTCAGATCAAGTTACTAGAGACAGTAATCTGCTCACCTGGCCAAATAACTTGCTCATCAGTTTAATTATCAAGACTTACTTGGCAGTATCCACCAATTTTAAACTATTATGTCATGAACTTGATCCAATTCTCAATTTCCCTTCTTGAAAGACTTCCTTAAACCTTTTGAGGCCAGACCCCCAATCCTATAAATATCTCATCTCTGACTTCTTTCTTCTGAAACCTGCTTAGACTCTGTCAAGGTGGTCTTCTCTGTATTGTAATGAGTTTGTAGTGCTTTATTAACAGGTTGTCTGAAGATATTTTGAGGAGTTCACCAATGTAAACACCAGAAGTTGTTTCACAAATACTGGCATAGCCGTACAATGAAATATATGCAGCTATTATTGCATTCAATTATGCTACAGCAAAGTATTGGCACGGAAAAATGTCACAATATGTTAACTAAAACTTCAAGTTACTAAAGAGTTTATTTTAATCCCAATTTAGTTTAGTTTAATCCCAGTTTTATATGTTTGGTTGTTTGGAAGGATAGATAGATAGATAAAATTCTCGACGGACAACTTCCTAAATTTTAACTGTGATTGTCTTTGGGGGTAGGAATGAATTTTTTCCAGTATTTTCGATTTTCCTTCACTGAATACGTTTTATTTGTGTAATAAAAGCAATGCATGCTATAAAGAGATAAAAGTTTTGAATTTGCATATATTTGGGAACCAGAATGTGGATTCCAGAATCAAAAAGAAGTTTAGAATTTATAAACTCGGTGATTTCTTCTTTGAGATTCCCTTGTTTGGTGATGGGGAAAAAGGATGGAGGAATAGTAATAATGATTCTTCGCATGGCATAGTTTCGCAGTAATCGTGTAAGAAACATGATCTTTTTCATCTAATGGATGAGAAAACTGGGGCACTAAATGTTTAAGTAACTTTATTTCTCACTAGAAACAGGGCCAGTTCAAGTTTTACACTCAGGAATGTCTAAGATAATAATAGGTAACATTTGTTGAGGTTCACTATGCAACTCAGAATCCTCTGAGATAGTTTTCTATTCCCTTCATTTTACAGATGAGGAAACAGGAAGAGACCCGTGTGTCCAAAGGAAGGGACAAGGTAAGGAATGAAACCCAGCTAAGCCAAGCCATAGAGCCTGTGTTTTTAATCACTGTATATTGTCTTCCATGTTTTTATTCATTTTACATTCCACAGTCAGATGCTCATAGATATGCTTTATATTTTTCAAACGAGTAACTGAGAATATTTAGCTACTTAGGTTCAGCTGCTCTTCGGGGGAGGAGCAGTGTGGAGTGAACAAATGGACTACGGAAGTCATTGTCTTCTGGGGAAAACCAGCTGAATTTCCTACTTCACTAATTACCTACACTAATCCCTAAGTGTCTCATATCAGCCAGGCAACAACTGCTTTTCCAGAGAGATAGGTGACTAATTTTCTAAACCTACTGCTTATGTAGCTATCACCTCCTGCTGCAGAGGTTGGCTGAGCCCATCCTTCCTCTCTCCCTTGAGGCCTCATCTTCAGCTTTTGCTTTTCCCTGGCTCTGGTACCCCATTCCTCAGCTTAGTTTCTTATTTTATCTCAGGGCTAATGCTGGTTAGGATCTGCAGATCTGACTAAATGGGGGCGAGGGGGGAGTTAAGGATAAACTCCTAAATCCTCACTAGATATTCCGGTGACCAGAGGCAAACCTTTTTCCTTAATGTTCCCAGGCCATCTCATTTCTTAGCACATTTCCAAGGTCTACTTCCTGAACTTCAATCCAGCCTCTTCATCCAGGCCTGGCAAAGCCGGATTCCGGGGGATCCTCAGAAACGTAAAGGAAGGATTCACATTCATATGGGTTCTATCAACAGCTACCACTGCCACCTGTTTAAGTCTGTACACTCAGCTTCTGTCTCTCTACCACTCTGAGGATCCTGCTAATAACCAAAGACTCCCAATGACCAAATCTAGGCAACTTGACTCAAGCCTCATCCTTGTGGGAATCTGTAGACGATTGCACAGCCAACTACCACCTTTTTTTAAACCGTCTTCCTTTGACTTCCTCAATTCCAGTTCTCCTGGTTTTCTCACTGCTGTGAATTGTGCCTTCATTATTCATTTTTCTGCCTTGCTCTTCTTCCTTCCCTTTTTCTTTAAATTTAGGCCTCTCCCACTACTTTGGAGTGGACATCACTGCAAAAGCCCTTGTCTATTGCCTCCATATAGATATAACTCCCACATCATGATCCCTCACTGCTGGAGCTCTCCAGAGTTACTCATTCTTATATGACACTTCATGCTCTGATGCCAAAGTATATCCTTTCCAAAGTCTCAATTTCTGTTAATGCTACTATTTTCACACTTATTCAAATTCAATCCTTGGACTAATGTTCAATCTCTTCCTTATATTCCCCATTTCCAACATAACCACATCCTGCAGATTCTGTAGTAGGAATATCTGTAATAAAAATACCCACGAGGAGGCTGGCCAGGTGGTGTAGTGGTTAAGTTCTCATGCTCTGCTTTGGCGGCCTGGGGGTCTTGGGTTTGGATTCCAGGTACGGACCTACACCACTCATCAAGCCATGCTGTGGCAGCAACCCACATATAAAATAAAGGACGATTGGCAACAGATGTTAGCTCAGGGCCAGTCTTCCTCACATACACACACACACACACACACACACACACACATATATATATATATATATATATATACCCAACTGACTGTTTCACCTACTGAGACTTCTCCCCAAGCCACTAGCCCACTTCTCTGGTCTTCTATGATTCCCGTTAGTCACCTTCTATATCAAAAATGAGGCCAAGTTAAAAAATGAGACCCTAAATAAATTTTCAGGCTCATCTGCATTCCTCCCATAATAACTATTATTTGTTTAGCATCTGCTATGTGCAAATACTTTGTTAACCACTTCACATATATCATTTTTAATCCTTTCAACAATCCTGAAAAGTAAGGCTTATTGTACCTATTGTACATTTGAGCAAACAAGATTCAATTAACAGTGTGTTTGCTTTCACACCTACTAGAAGGCCGATAGAGCTGTCATTTGATCCGGGTCTCTTGGATTCCAAAGTCTGTTCTAAGAATTTAATATATGTTCAACGATATACAAATTAGACAATCACTGGATAAAAAATAAAATTTTTGTTTTATATGTGGCTGTATATATCAGGAAAAATTAAAAAATCAATCCAATAAAGTTAAAAAACTCACTCTTGGGATTTTTGCTGATATAGAGTAAGGTTAAGTATAAGTACAAGAAAATAGTTGTTGATACTTTAACCTATTCTAAATTTCTTAGCTCAGATTCAAGAAATGGTAATTCCCCTGATGGCCAAGTGTTTATTTATACCCAAACTGTGATTGTCACTGTTAGAAGGAAAACTATCTACCACACACCAAACAATGGTGGAGACGTCCTCTGGACGCTGTTGTGTAAAATGGATGCTTGTCAACACATGCTTATACAAAAGATGTCTATAATGAGCTATGCAGAAGAGTTAGTTTGCCTCTCATATAAAATGATAGAAAGACAACAACAAAAAGACAACTCCCTATTTCACCAGCTGGAAGGAAAGTAAATATGTCTATGAAAATGGCCTGTGACGATCCAAGATGCCACAGTTTATCAAAAAGCAGAGCTTTTCCCCACAATCATAAAAACAAAACAGAACAGAACCAAACAAAAAGACTTGGTGAGCTGTAAGCTACTGCCCAGAGAGGTCTTATTAACACATTAAGTGGTTCCATTCTTATGCTTGTTTATTCCTCTGTTTTGTTCTTTGTTTCTTTCATGTCATTAAGCTGTTTTTGTATAAAAGCTCTGATTCCTTCTTTTTACCACCTCTCCAACTCTATGTTTACAAACTGTTTCAAAGAAAGAAAAGGCGTTTTATATCAAACAACACAGCTTATAGTCTGGACTGAGGAACTCATTATGCATAGGAAGTGAATGAAAATTAAATTCATTCTGGATGCAATTGAAGGCAATCCTTTCTGTTTGCTGAAGGATTTGTCAGCCTCTGAAACCAAGCTCAATCCAGAAGTAAAAGGAAGGCACTTTGGTGTATTCAAATGTCGATTCAATATAGATTATTGCCAGCATCTTCTCAGAATCTGCCAGTGATTCTTAAGGCATTACTTTCAAGCCATATTTATGTAATTGTTTTCAAGTGTCAGGAATAAGCTTGAGCTACCTTAAACAAAGTGGAAGAATATATTATAAACATTTAAGAATATTTTACAAAACAAAGTGACAGGAATAAACCTTTATCTCGAAGCGGTTTGGAATCTAGAAATGGAAAAATATCCGAACTAGCAGTATTCTTACTCCAGCTCTCATTTGCACTTCTTTCTGTGCTCTGCTTTTTATTTTGCATGGCATAAAATGGCAAGGCAATCTCATAACATTGTAGAGGTTGCTCACCACACAAGGGTGTCCAGCCAAGGGAGTTAAAATGTAATCTAGTTCTACTAGCCAAGCTATGAACCCTCAGACCTGAGCTGTCCTAGAAAGGGTAACTTTTTCTAGCTTCTAAAAGGCAGCATACGGGCAAGTGGAGATCTCATCAAATGGCCATGGTTTTGCATATTTCAGGTCCAGTCACACAAAGAAAATGAATATGGTTCAAACTCCAAGTCCCTAGAGGAGAGATTTTGATTGAATGTGGTACTCACTCCTGATTCAATTAGCTATGATTCAGAGGGTAAGGATATGTTTAAAAAAAAAAAACTGAATTGGTTAGACTTTGGTGGGTAGGGCAGTTATTCACAATACCTCTAAATTTCTATATTTCAGACTGCCCACTAACCTCTAACTCTTAGAAATTTCCTAAGAGTCAATTAATTATGAGGTTTATATCAGAATGGAAAATATGCCAAGAGCAATAGAAACAATCTAGATTTGGAGGAAGATCTAGTTCTTTTTTTCTTGCCATATGCATAAAATTCTTTATGAGTTGGCCTTGCATTTCTAGGGCCTGGAGGCCCATTTATTTTGCAATTAAAATATAAGGTGTGATTATTAAAATATTTGTTTTGTATGTTTCCCCCAAAATAATTTTTGTCTGCTTTTTATGGTTACCAGATTTAGCAAATGAAAATACAGGGCTCCCAGTTAAATTTGAATTTCAGATAAACAATGAATAATTATTTAGTATAAGTATGCCCTTGTAATATATGGGACATAGACATACTACAAAATTATTGCATGAGACATACTTCACTAAACAATTATTCATTGTTTATCTGAAACAAATTGAACTAGGCATAGTTTATTTTATCTGGCAACCTTACTTTCATTTCATTATAAGTTGAACCCTATAGAACTACTTTTAGACATTTCTAGATCTAAGTTGGGCAGAGGGATGGAGTCAAGGAAATGGAAACAGATGTATATCCTTACATGTACAGGACATTAAAACTTGACTTGCTGACTTTATAGTGAAATATGATATGTGATCACCTGGTCTATATGAGTGAAAGGTCTATATTTTCTTTGGTGGAAGAAAATGAATGAAGAATATGTTGTATTTTTCATAGTATTATACATGTACTCAATTACATAACGGAGCAAGGATTTTTTTTTAAGTAAAATATAACTAACTAAATAGCACATCATTCATCAGAAAGCTAATTTATGTTTTTAGAGCCGAAAGAAGTCAGATGATATTTCCATATATTAGTATTGTCACGTTTTTACTTCTCATTTTTATGTTAAATATTTGTAAAATCCTAAATTAACTATAATGAATAACTGCAACTATTTATAGTTAGTCATTTAAAAAATCACCTAATGTTGCCCTTAGTCCTTGAGATTTAATCCCACTTTTAAAAAGATGGCACAATGTATGTGTGTTAAACTTAAAAACTTAAATCATAGAGTTTTGCAAGAAGGTAACTATCTCACTAAGTCATATTTAACTTAAAAACTTGGAATAATTATTTTTTAGGTACAGATAAAATGCACTTGGTTTAGACTTAATCAGGTAATTTCAATAAAAGTATGCCTTTTGTAAGAAATTAAGAGAACTATCTTAATTTTCCTTTATTACTCAAAAGTACCACCACCATATTTATTTTAGGGATTTGATGAGCACTATTCTGTTCCATGCAGTATACTAGTCAAGATTTACATTTTAATCTTGTTTCTTTTTTATAATTCCTCAAGGTAGATATTATGGTCTGCATTTTTTAAAAAGCTATTAGAAACTGATGCTTAAAAATATTTATTAGCTCCTCTAAGCCACACATATAAATAGCAAGTGGTCATATCTGGTCCTGAAGCCTATATCATATACCATAATAAAAAAATTAATGTATTGTATTCCTAAAATATTTGACTTACCCCCAAGGTAGGAAGTATTGATAATTTACCTTGGTTTCTTGATTTTTTTTAAATTACTAATAAAAAATATATGATTTTAAGAATTAATTAATATTGATATTCAACAACTTTTTTTGATGTAGTGAATTATTCAGCTTCAACTGTGGTACATTATTTAGGGGACATGGATAATGACCTCTCTGTCATCTTTTGGTGGAAATAGTTTTGTCAATTATAGTAATTTTTTATCTTTGAAGAATACTGTCAGTCTCAGGGAATGAGCAATGTGGTGTTGACCACTAGAGGGCTTGAAATGTGCAATCCCTGTTAACAACCTGGTGCTATAGGACTGATGGACATTTCATTAATGGCTTCTGGTAAACTTTGAAAAGGAAAATAGACACACAGACTCCATGGAGAATGTTATAATCAAAATTGATTTCAATGTTTGTTAGAATCTTCTAAACAATTGTACCATTGGGGTGGTTATTTTACAATTGTTATTTGATAAATGTCCCAGGGAATCTTAATGAAATTGGAATATAATGTAATTGAAGTGAAGTATTGGAATTAACAATAGGGAGAGGCCCTTAGAATACCTACTGGGAAGAGAAGCCAGTAGAAGACTGGAAGAGATCCAAGAGAGAAGAAAAGAAAAGATGACAAAAGAGAAAGGAGAACCAACCAAAAAAGATTAGGTATTCTTCCCTTGGAGGGATTGGCATGCACTTGGCCGTGTGAAGTCAGGGGTTGAGAAACTGTCTAGATAATAATAATAATAATTGTAAAAGTGACATTTATTGGATTTTTACTAGGTGCCAGGACTCTACAAAGACATTTATGTATATTAACTCATTGAAACATCACAAAATCCTCATGACATTTGTCCTATTCTTATTATTATTTTACAAATAAGGCAACAGAGCCTTCCCTCATGGACCCTTGCCCCACTTCCCTAAAGAAAACAAACATCCAATGAAGGCTGTGGCAGATACAAAGCAGCATTTCTAAAGCAGATAAATCTATAAAGACTCAAGATTTGGAGGTGATTGAGTTCAAGATCTAGAACAAAGCAATGGTCCCAGGTGACCATGCATCTTTGATGAGTTTTGGGAGTACTGAGGACAGTGCATTTAATAACATGTGATAGTAGGAATTAAAGATCATTTAAAAATATGTGATAATTGGAAGTTCTGAAATTGGACATGATCTAAAATCTTGTATGGGGGATAAGGGCGAGGGAAAATGTTAATAGACTGAATTTTTAGAGGACGAGATATTTAAAGGCTGATCTTGCCATAGGTTCTTCGTGCCTTTAACTAGTAAAACAAAGCAAAACACGATAGAAAACAAATGCCTGATGTACTAAATATGTGTTTCGTAACAATTTCTGGCAATTAAATTTCTTGGTCCAGCTAGTGGTGAGAAAACCCTATATTTTTGATATTCTTTGAACAGCTGAAAAAGAGGTGGTGAAAGGTCATTCCACTGACCCATGGAATATTACCTACAGGGAATCCTATGTAAATATGCACTTATGATGGTTTTAAACACAAACACACTTAAGGCTGTAGCACACAATAATAAGTAACATACCTAGAGAAAAAAATATTTCAGAGAAGGCAGTGACAGATGAAGACATTGAATTAGCCATTGTCTTTAGCAAGATGTTGTTCATGGATGACTCCAATAAGCATAATAATATAATATTCTCTAGGAGTATTCAGCCACTTGAATGTAGGAACAGATTAACAAATAGTTGGATTTGACCAGAATTTAGGTTTTGCCAGGAAAGAATGCTTGAGGGGAAAAAGGAAAAAAAAGCAGTTAAGGATATTTGTTGGTAAGTAGTTATAGGGCAGAATCATGAAAAACAAGCTGGATAGGGTGACATGTGAAGACATGGGTTTGTGATGAGTAAAGATAAGTTATAGGGTCAATAGATTGATGATCTTGATGAGTTGGTGAATTGCATGAGTGGAGTACTAGAGTGAGTAGACTGGAAGAATAGGAGGTGATAGAATGAGATGTTTGAAACTGAAATTCAGAGATAGTACACTCTTGGGTGATGGCAAGGTGTAGGTATGACATGTGAGTCGGCCGTGGAGAAGGGATGGAGGAAAAGATTACTGGGGCTAAGAAAACAAAAGAATTTAGAGGCCAAGGTGTTAGTTGGATCATCTAGTTGGATTTTGAAGTAGGTAACCATGATGACAGGAAAGGTGTAAATGAGTGAAGATCAATGACTCAGAGGTCCATACATGGTCCAGCAAGGAAGGATACAAGGTGGAAAAGTATGAGAATGTATATTTCTAAAGACATGAGAGTTTTGAAGAGGGAAAGAATAATGACAACTTGGAAGTAGGAACAGAAAGCAGAGAGGACACTACCTCAAGCCCCAGGCCTACATAGTACTTAGGGGAAAAAATAAAAATGAATCCTTCACTTGAAGGTGTCCAGGGAAAGCAGTGTTCTCAGGAGCCAAGCTAAAGTTCAGCAAACTTCTGAAGGGAATGTTCAGTGAAGAGGTTAAGGAAGGAGAGGAGTTTTCTGATGACAGGAAACAAGTTTGGGTGGAAGGGCTTGGTGACCAAGAGTGTGGGAGATGTCGTCAGATTAGTGGAGGCTGAGAGCAGGGTGGTAAAGAATATCTGTGTGAAATTGGGTGATCTGGGAAACTTGAACTTCTCATGGTGATAGAGAGGAACTGGTGTTGGAGGCATGATGGGGTTTGTTTCAGAAGTCACAGGACAAAGTGATTAAAGGTCATGGGGTGGCTGGTCTTGCCTGCAGCTGGAGGTGAGGTTATGGTGAGGAAGTATTCTCATCCCTGGGGTTTCAGAGCAAAGGATATCTGGAAATCTTGGGCCCAATGTTGCTGGAGAAAGAGCAGCAATTCAGTGCCCTTTGCTTCCCTCTCTAGTAAGTAATTCTAGTTATTAGAAAAACTTCTACAGAATCTCTAAGCCCAAAAGTCTCCTGTTCTGTGAACCCTTTCCAGACCTCTGAATCTCATAGTTATGCATTTCCTCTAGAACCTAAAACACTTTACACAAACAGCTCTTTGGACCTGTATGGCATTTCATTGTAATGATTTATGTATCTGTCTCTCCCAGTACACACTGAACTACTTGATGCACAAATTCTGGCTTACTTTGTATCTATACCAAGAAGTGTATCATATCCCACACAGCTGGTAACAAACTTAGGATCTATTAAGTGCTCAATAGTTTTTGAGGAATGAATTAAAGTGAGTTAAAAGGCTGCTTCAGCAGTATTACTATTATGACTAGCTGTTGAGAGTTTCCTGTGGGTAAGTGTTGTGCTAGATGCTGTGTATCCCCCATCCTGATTTGGTAGATGTCTTGGTCAACTCAGGCTGCTATAGCAAGTGTACTATGGACTGGGCAGCTTCAACAACAGACATTTGTTTCTCACAGCTCCTGAGGCTGGAAGTCTGAGATCAGGGTGCCAGTGTGGTGGGTTCTGGTGAAGGCCCTCTTCCTGGTTTACAGATGGCCCTCTTCTCATTGTACCCTCACATGGTGAAGAGCAGAGAGAAGAAGCAGGGTCTCTCCCATGGGTCTTTTTAGAAGAGCACTAATCCCATCATGAGATCCCAGCCTCATGACCTACTTAATGCCCAAAGGCCCCCCTCATCACAGTATCACATTGGGGGTTAGGATTTTCATGTATAAATTTTGGGGAGACACAATCATTCAGTTCATAACAGTAGATGACACTATTGTCATTTTACAGATGAGAAAGCTGGGACTCAATCTCGAAGGTTATACAGTCAGGAGGATGTAAAACTAGGAATTGGTCCTAGTTTATCTGACACTAAAGTCTTTCAATTCTACCAGATTGCTCTCCTGATTCTGCTTATGTCCTCATCCTAAGATATAGGATTTTAACTATTATCAATGCAGATTTAATACTGCAGTGAGAAAAATCGAGAAAATAAAGGTTGGTAATTTTATTGTGATATTTACTATTTATTAATGTGACTTTTTAAAAAAAAAACAAAAATATCTTTCTGGAGAGTAAAATGATATAAAAGGAAAAAATGGCTTATATAATTCAGATTTGATCAAAACTTACTTTGGTTTATAGGACAAAATATGCAAATTATACTGTTTGAAAGTAAGCTCAGCTAGGAATATGCAAAGAACCCCCAAACACTAATTCCACCCAGACAGAAAAAAATATAGAAAAGTCCTAGAGTGTCGTGAAGTTTCACAGAAATTCTGACACAGGTAATAAAATGTGAGAGTCTATTTTGCATTTAAAGTTTTTAAATTATAGCACATATTTTAGGACACGAGAGGCCAAATACCCTCATGCGTTTCTAACTTTGTAATATTCTCCTTCCCTAAGTCAAATGCTGTTGAATATCCAGGGCCCATGTTGGGCTTGCGCATGTCAGAATCCCAGAGGGTCCCTGATGTGAATCCTATGTTCTAAGTTGTACAAAAGAATCATAAAAACTTCCTTCACTGGTAAAAGCTTAGATGTGCAAGGCCAGAGTAGAGGCTCTCTATCCCTCTGGAAAGAGGAAGATTTGAGCACTTCCTCAGACCTGGGAAGCAACAAAGAATCCTATTTCTTTTTTCTTATCTTCTGGGCACTCACAGGAGCAAGTTCAATCTGGACAAATGAAAGGATTCCAGGTATTCAGTGATCAAAACATTCAATTGTTGGTCCTGTTCCTGTGACAGTAACTTGACTGTACCTGGGAGACAAGTGGAAGTAACATCAGCAGCAGCAAGTCTTTTTCAAAACAAGGAATGGTTGTAAGGGTTGCTGTCCGTGAATAGGTCCTTAACAGATAAAGCATTAATTTAATTGACTTGATCCAAGTGGCCAGCTAAATCAGATGATTCAGTAAAATAACTGAAGCCATTAAAACACAAGGCCTTGAATTGTGTAGTTTGGGTAATTCGCATCCAAAAGGGCAGATAATTTGTAAGTCGTCACTTCCTTTGATGCTTCATGGGCATATCTTGAGGTTTATGGACAAACAGAGCAGTAGTTGGTTCATTATATAATTAAAGGTCCAAGGAAGAGGCCAGACTGGCAAAATTGGAATTTAACTCTGTGGGTCACAGTGTCTGAAAGAAGGGCGTTACATTTCATTGGCTAATCTGCCAAAGCTGCCGGACTCTGAACGACCTTCAGGTGCTTACTCAGGTTTGACTATTTTAACACTCAGCAATTTCTGTCTAGATTAAGTAAGATCAGACAGATTCTCTGGCATAACTGCTGGACACATCTCAATAGAAGTTATCCTGTTGAGTATTTAAAAATTTGAACAGGAAACAGGAACAATAAGAGTTAATAGTTATGTTACTAAATTGATCAACTATAATCCCAGAAATCCTATCTTTACCTTTAACTTTTACTTGCTGACTCTATTAACCAGAGTTTTAAGTCTTTTCCTAAAATCAATTATCCTGCTAAGACTTGGATGCTGAAGGTGTAGGGTAAGTTAGGAGTAGTCAGGATGTGGGGTTGGCCATGTAGGAATGATACTGGCTGATATGGTAAATCAGAAAGGCAAGAGATTGTATTCAGAGGGGTCAGCTAGGAAGCAGAGAGACAATATGAAATATTCAGAGTTTAGAACTGCCAGGTTGTAGGGATGAGAATGCCAGGCTGAGAGATTGGGATGAAAAGGCTCAGAGACCTGGAAGAAATGGAAAATAAGATAGGTCAAGTACTTAAACTTATGAGTGTGTATAGCAGGAGGCAGAATCTAAAGCAGAGTCTAAATAGTTGTAGATCATTATTAGTAGTAGTGGCTATTCTTAGCTATTTTTCTTAGTTTTATACTGAAACTACTAAGGCAGAGATTCTTACAGAACTCTTGTAAGACCTGAAATGTTGTTAAAATACTGGGCTTGAATGAATGGGTAGTTAGAGGCAAGTGAGACCTGCGTGGAGTAGGAGAAAGAGGGGTAGGGAACCAAGCAGTTTCCTACCCGCAGGATTCCAGAAGGAAGTGGACTTAGGTTTGCATCCAGCTCCATCATGTATACCTGTATGATTGAATTAAAGCCATTTAATCTCTCTCTAATATTTAAAATATATGGTTGCTATGATAATAAATAAAATAACATATGTACCATGTCTGATTTAGAGTAGCCACTTAGTAAATGTTAACTTCCATCCTTCTTCATCTATCACTTAAGCATACCTTACTTACAGTATACTGATGGCACTAAGTGTATTCTTGTACATCTCACTAGACTCTTTATTCCTTGATTATAGGAAATGTGTGTTGTCTTTGTATCACCAATATCTACCTTGCACATAACAGGTGATCAAAAATGTATTCCACAAACATGGCATATTTGGAAAGTATTCTCCTCTTAAAGGACACCAGGTAGATAAAATGGACAACATCTAAAATTTTAAGACATTCAAAAACTTATCAAGGCGTTTAAAAAAAAAGTATGCATTACTTATATTTTCTAGCGTAGTGGTCAATGAAATTTATAAAAAAAGAGTGATGGAACTCTCTGATGATAGGAATTAGAAATATGGTATAAAGTCAATTAAAATACTTTGAAATGGGCCTACTCCCAACTATAGTGGTTGAAAATACTAGACTCTTGTTTTCCCAGCCTCCTTTGCCACTGATGTGGAATATCCCCAGTCACCCACCTTGTTAAGAATTCACTCTGAGGCAGTAAGGACTTCAGGGAGCTAGCATTGCTGGGACTAGCAGTGGTTCTGGGTCAAGGTCCAACACCAGTGCTGGGCAGATTGGTGGCAGAGTGGTGTCTCCACAGATGGATCTGTCGTGCAGATTGATTTGGGACATTCTCTCTCAATCTTTTATCAACCTCCCCTGGAGATTCTGTGAGCAATCAATACTGTCCTTCTAAAATATTCATTTCTACTTGCAACAGAACAGAAAGAATAGACTTTAAATATTTTCTCACCCAAGGTGCTCAGAACATATTTTTACTTTTCTTTACATTTTACCATGATGATGATGATGACATAGTAAAGGAAAAGGTGATGGGGTGAGGGACATCTTGCAGGGGAGAGAAAAGTTTTATGTTGGTACTTAAAATGAACTAAAACTTATTTCTAATAATAACAGAGACAACACACAGCAAGCAATAGCAAGGAGAGAGACTGCGTATAATAGATAAAAAACTGAAGATGTAATCCTAATATGCTGTCAGAAATGTTGAGTTTGATTCTCTAGGAGTTAAGTGCTGCTGGTTAAGATGAGGGGAGATTCAGAAAGGGAGAAGACTCAGATGTAACTAATCACACTGGCACTGCTCTGTCTTCAGTAAGGGTGCTAGCTACTCCCAGAACATACCCACATCCATTTATTTCAGCCATGCTGCCCTTCCATGTCATCAAATCTTCACTCACTACTGGATCATCCAAATCAGTATACACACATATAGTAATATCTCTTACATTAAAACAAGCAAACAAAAAACTGGCTGTTTTTACATCTTCTTCTGTCCATATTATACCCCATTTGTAGAAAAACTCAAGGAAGAATTGTCTATACTCATCTCTATTTGCTATCTCTCTTGAACCTACTTCATGAGTCTTTCTTCTCCATTCAACTAACACTACTTTTGTCAAGGCCACTCGTGACCTTCTTGTGGCTCAATCCAACAGTCAATTTTAGTCCTCAAATTACTTGATCTCTCATCAGAATTTGGCACAGTTGATTAAGCACTTTTTTTTAAGCACTTTCTTCACTTGGACTTTAGGACAACACTCTCTCTCCTACCTCACTCGTCATTCTCCTGTCTCCTGTGGGTTCCTCTTCATTTCTTGGTCTCTAAATTTTGGAACCCCCCAAAGCTCAGTCCTTGGAACACCACTGTTCTTTAATGCTTCTCACTCCTTAAGTGATCTCAATCCAATTTTATGTCTTTAAATTATATCTATACAGGATAGATTCCAAAATTCATAACTCCAGCCTAACTCCTATAACTTCACTTTTATATATCCAATTACCTACTTGACATCTTCACTTGGGTTAGAATAGACATCTTAAACTTTACTTGTCTCAGACCAGACTCCTGATTCCCCTACTCTCAACACTCAAATCAGCTCTTTCAGTGATCTTCTCCATAAGTCATTGGAGAGTTAATGAAAACTCTATCTTTGCGGTTGCTCAAGGCAAAACTCCAAAGTCTTCCTTGTTTCTTTTCTGTATCCCACATCCAATTCGTCAGCAGATTTTGTTGGTTATACCTCAATCTGTCCACTTCTCAGTATCTCCATTGCTACCACTCTGGTTCAAGACACCATCAACTCTTGCCTCAATTACTGTAAATCTCTAACTGGTCTCCCTACTTCTGCTCTAGACACCTAGAGTTTATTTCCATGCAGCAGTTGGTGTGAATTTTAAAGAATATATCAGTTTATGTCATTCCTGTCTGCACTCGGTAAAATCTGAAGCCTGTTCTCTGACCCTCAACGCCCTACTTGATCTGCTTCTGCCACTTCCCTGAGTCCAGCTACTCCTGCTCTCCACCTTGTTCACCATGCTCCTGCCACACTGGCCTCCTTGCTATTTCCTGCCTCTGCACTTGTCATTCCGTCTGCCCAAGACACAGATAGCCAAAGCTTGGTTTTCCTCCCTCATTTCCTTCTTGTCTCTGTTTGAGTATCATCTTATTGTGAGGCATGAAATCCTTCCCAGACCCAACCTGTCCATGAAGCTCTATAGGGTATAGGACTGTAGTCTCTCTGAGTTATAGGCTTAGAGCCTAGGCCTCAGAAGCTGATCTACCTTGAAACTTATCTTTCCTGACTCCAGGTAATCTCTACAGCTAGTTGCCAGCCCTAGCTGTGACCCAGCCTAACTTTGATCACAATTAAAACCAGCTGCCCACTGGAGCAGTTCCTCAAATTGGCAGCTCAGTTCTCTGGCCTGTTTCCACGTATTGCTGTGATTGTTACTGTCCCTTTGAACCCTGATGATGAAAGAGGGACACCTGTAGAGCTTGGAGGAGACACAGCGGTGATAGGATAGACAGAGGACCAGATGTGCCAGCTGACTAAGCTTGGCTTCTAGGCCTTGGATAGATTCTAATCCTTCCCTAGAATTTCTTTTGCAAATCAAGTGAATTATACTATCCCCAAGAAATAAACTCTTTACTTTGACATAGTTCAAATAATATATTTCTTATAAATATGAGGGAGAGTTTATAGCATCAGAAATTGGACAAAAGTAGAAAATTACTTTATTATTTAAGAAGAGAAGAGTTTAATCAGTTTTTAGTAGATACTAAATTAAAGCATGATGATTCAATTAGTATTCCCAGGTTATATACACTTAGAAGTAGCATGGGCAGGTGCCTTAAGTGGAAGGTCTTTTGGTGTTCGTAGTGAATTTAAGTCTAAAGACAGTGAGTCACATGAAAAGTCAGAATGATCAACTTTTACAAAAATGCTGGTCAGGAAGAGAAGCTTCAAGAAAACTAGATGAAATAAATTCAGATATTTTTATACCCCAAATACCTTCACTATTATTGTTTAAATAGCCATTTAAATGGTCTTTTCTGTTGCCATTCCTTTTTCTCTCCCCTCCCTTCTATCAGCAAACAGTGATTTGTCTGAAACATGCCACTGCCTTGCTTAAAAGCATCTGCTGCCCTCCAGCTCCCAGAATCAAGCCCAAATCCATCGTATGGCATGCAGACTCCTACATTTTTTTTTTTTTTTTTTTTGGTGAGGAAGATTGTCCCTGAGCTAACATCTGTGTCAATCTTCCTCTATTTTGTGTGTGGGACACCGCCACAGCATGGCTTGATGAGTGGTGTGTAGGTCCTCGCTTGGGATCTGAACCTGCGAACCCTGGGCCACTTAAGCTGAGCACATGAACTTAACCACTATGCCACCAGGCCAGCCCCCAGACTCCTACTTTTTAAGATTCATCCAACTACCTGTCCACTTCTGTACTTTTAGCTATAAATTGGAGTTCCCTACCTGTCCAGACAACTTTGCTCTTCCAGGCCTTTGCTTGGGTTATTTTACCATCCAACAATGCCTTCATCCTCCTTTCCTGGCTGGGAGGATCCTGCATATTTTCTAAGTCCGGATCAAAATTCACTCCCTGTGGAAAGTAGTTACTCTTACTCAAGCAGGATTTTAAAAAGCTTTTCTTGGGGCCAGCCTGGTGATGTGGTAGTTAAGTTCATGCGCTCTGCTTTGGTGGCCCGGGGTTCGCAGGTTCATGCTCATCAAGTCATGCTGTGGCAGCGTCCCATAGACAAAATATAGAGGAGGATTGGCACAGATGTTAGCTCAGGGACAATCTTCCTCAAGCAAAAAAAGGAAGAAGATTGGCAACAGATGTTTACTCAAGGCCAATCTTCCTCACGCACACAAAAAAGCTTTTCTCATTGACCAAGGTGAATTACAGTAAAGGTGTTAAAACACATATAAGGCCAGTATTTGCAACAGAAAGGGCACATGGCATGCTTATAGAGTTTCTCAATTCAAAACTTGTCATTTTATAAATATAAAGAATGAATTGTCTTTACCTCCAGAGTAGAAAAATAAAATGAAGCCAAATGTGATGACATTATTAAACATACTCACTTAAATGCCATTGGGTGTTTAACACACCAGTAGCCCCCAGAAATACATTGTGCTTATCCCAATGTTTGCAAGGGCCAGAAACAAGCTAAGAACATTGAAGCAATTCCTTGCTTTTGGAAGTGTTCAAAAATATTTGCAAGATATGTTTAATTAACACTTTTGGAGTGTGTGTGTGTGTGTGTGTGTGTAAAGGATCTCGGACAGAGCTAAAGTTTTTCAGAAGTGTCATATAGGTCAAGGACTCTTTGGTCAAACTGGGCAGTTATGCTACATTCTGCTTTGAAAACTGGTGGTTAATGTGAACTGATGTTGCTTGCTTGCATGGTCAAGAATGAAGAATCCTGAGAATTTCTTGAGCACCTGGGTAGTAAATCCAGCAGCCAACCCAAGTTCTTCTTTGTCTTGATGATTCTTATTTTATAGCCAGAGTTAGAAAAAGCCAAAATAGGCCTGCTTCCTGTGTGCACTGGCAGGTTCTGGTTAGCTGACAGACAGGCCTCTCTGGCAAAAGCCAGACCTGGCTTTTTTTCCTTTCGTAGAACATGAAAGGAAAATGTTGTTGATGGCTGGCCCACAGGCCCTGATTCAGAAAGAGTCTGAGTCATGATAGATAGATTTAAAAAAAAAATTTATGCCAGCGTTGGAGCCCTCTAATTCAAAACTGTAAAAAAAGAAAGCACAAAAGCAAAAGATAGCTTTAATGACATTTGTTAGCTTGGACATACCAGGCATTACATGTCTGTTGCTTTCCTTGTTCAGAGAAAACCCCTTTAAACAAAACCATGACAAAGGAAAGGAAATCTGACCTGATTTAATGAGCTTATTGGTAGTTTTCATTTTAGATGATATTGTTTCCAAGAGTTATAAAAAATGTCAGAAGATGTACAGAGCTTTAGGTAGGATTATTTTCATTAAATTTAATGGCTATGTTTTATGATTCAGAATATAAGCATCTTAATCATTGCAATAAATATTTGTAATAATCACTGTAATAATTATTGCAATAAATATTTGTAATAACCTACAGTTTAGCTCATTTTCTTGTTTATTTTCCCTCCCCAGTTTTATTCATCAGCCTTAAATTATATTCTTAGGGACTGTATGTCTGTAAATATTAAAAGGGATCTTATATGCCTTACATATTTTAAATACTATTGTTTATCAATGTTATTCTAGAAATTTAATTAAAAATGTAAAATATCTTCAAACAGTCTGGAAAAGTGGGTATTTATAAATTAAAAACACATACTGCTTAGGGAAGAAACAGACTAAATAAATAAAGGTGTAATGGGATCAGACTGCTTTTGGGTAGACATGACAGCAAGAAACCCCAGTCAGTATGTCATAAATAAATGGAGTTAAATTTAAATCTAATAGTCAATGGTTTAATGGAAAAAATAACTATGGGCCTAGAATATATAAAAAGAACCATAGCATGAAGGAGCTATGAGTTTCTATTTTTATAATGACTGTTAATCAGGTTTTATACCAGAGTCATGATAGATTTGGTTCTGAGATTGCTTTGTAATATGGAGAATTTGCAATGAGATTCAAAGAACAATCCATTTACAGCTTAATCTTGAGGAAAAATTTCTTGGGTTAAATACCACAACCAATAGGGGTCCAGTAGTGAGACTGGGGTGGTACTTAGAGCTGATACAGCAGCTCCTTCCTTTAAAGTTTATAAGATTACTTCTATTGCAGGCATTTCTAGTTCCTCTAGTATTTAGAAGTGTAGATGTTAAGAGGGTCACTTTAACACTTCTAGAGGTCAGAAATTATATTACTCAATTACTTGAATCATTTTTTTTATTGAATTCTAAGTGCTGTGTAAAATCAACAAAACATGTTCATTAACTAACCAACTAGCAACATTGAATGCCTATTGAGGGCCATTCACTCTGTGGTGGAGCATACATTAGTTATGTATTGCTGAGTAACAAATAATCCTGACATTTCATAGCTTAATACAACAAATATTTAGTATCTCCTCGTTTCTGTGGGTCAGGCATCTATGGATGGCTTAGCTATGTACTTTTGCCACAAAGTCTCTAATAAGACTGTAATCAAAATGGAAGCCATGGCTGTGATCTCTTCTGAAGGCCTTCCTGGGGGAGGATGCAATTTCAAGTTCACTTGCATGTTGTTGGCAGGATTCGGTCATTTGTAGACTTTTGGACTGAGGCCTCAGTTCCTCGCTGGCTGTTGGCTTATGACCTCCCTCAGTTCACTGCTATATGAGCCTCTCCATAGGGCAGCTCACAACCTAGCAGTTGCTTCCATCAGAATAAGTGAAGAGGCGAGAAAGAGAGGGCATCAAGATGGAAGCCACAGTTTCTTTGTGACCTAACCTTGAAAGTATCATACCATTATTTTTGCCATATTCTATTGATTAGAAGTGAGTCACTAGTCCAGCCCACACTCAAGAGGAGAGTATATTACACAAGGGCATGAATACTAGGAGGTGAGAATCATTGGGGGCCGTCTTAGATGTTGCTCACTACATGCTGATTCATAGATGAGGAAGCATTCAGAGAGTTTTATAACATTTTAAAGCAAAACAGATAGTAAATTTAGGAGTTGGAATAAAAATTGAGGTCTAATTGATTTCAAAGCCCAGAATGTTTCCATTGCAACACATTGCACCCCTGTGGTAATGAAGGAGTAGGTTCAAGTGACCTGGGAAAGCCCAAGGACAAGTCAAAGTATCAATATTAATAAGAATTTTTTTAAGGGGCTAGGCTGTAACTTAGAAAGTCAGCCCAGGGGAAGTGTATTATTTTTATTTGTAGAATATGAAGAAACCAATGTTTCAGGATGACATGGCTGTGTATATAAATATTTCAAATGAATCCTATAGATAAATATTAGAATTCAGTAAATGAATCTTAAAAGTTTGTTCAAAAATGTAAAAAAATCAATTGAACTCTAATTGCCAGAAAAAATTGTTAAGAAAAGAAAATAAAAGTACAATACTATTTAGAGAGGCATAGAAATCAAACACCTAGGAATAAATATAATGACATACGCAAGACCTTCACTGAGGAAACTACCAAAACATTGTTGAGAGAAATTAAAGAGGACCAAAATAAATGGAAATACGCCATGCTCGTGGTTTGAAAGACTCTATATTGTAAAGAAGCTAATTCTTTCCAAATTGATTTATAGATTAAATGCATTCCAAATCATAATTCCAATGCTTTGTGAGCATGTGTGTGTGTGTATGTGCAAATTGACCAATTGTTATAAAATTTTTAGGGAAATACACAGGGCCAAGGACAGCCACAACAACCTGGAAGAAGGAGAATAAGTTGGAGGATTTACCCTCAATATGAAGCTCATAAAACTACATGTGGCATTGGTCAAAGGTTAGACAAGTAATCAAAGGTACAAGCCCCCAAACAGACCCACATATAGTCACTTGGTTTTTAATAATGTTGCACTTCAGAGCAATAGATAAAGGAGCGTCCTTTGGTACTAGGTCATTTGGATACACACATGAAACAAAGTGAATCACACCATATGCAAATATCAATTTGTAAGTCTAAATGTGAGTAATAAAACACTAATCGTTTAGAGGAAAGCACAGGAAAATACCTTCATGAATTTGGAATAGGCAAAGATTTCTTTAAAGGGGCACCAAAAGCATTAATTGTAAAGGATAAATTGTTGAATTGGACTACGTTAGAATTAGAAACTTTTTTTAATCAAGATACCACCAGGAGGTGAAGACAAACCACAAAGTGGGGAAGATATTTACAACATTTATAACTGACAAGAGACTTGTATCCAGGACATGTAATGAATTCCTTACCAATAAATGTGAGTGCAAAAGACAGCTCAGTTTGAAAAATGGGCAAGAGAATTAAGCAGGCACTGCAGAATGTGATACCTTCATGGAGAATAAATAGATGAAAAGAAGAATTAACTTCATTGTTAATCAGAAAAAGCAAATTAAAACCATGAGCTATAACCACACACCCATAGGATGATTAAAATTAAACTGACAATCACAAGCATTGGCAAGGATGTGAAGTTGGTAGGATCATACTTCACTGCAACCTTCAGTGCAGTCACTTTTGAAAACCTTTGGCGTTACTAACAGTGAACCCTATGACCTAGAAATCCTTGGTTTACACCAAACAGAAATGGGACAAAATAAATACCCAAGAATGTCCTTATCAGTATAATTTGGATTTACTGGAAACAATCCAAATATTCATAAGCAGTAGAATGGGCAATAAGTATGCTACAGCCATGAAAAAGAATAAGCTACTGCTATTCATAACAACGTGGATGATTCTACAAATATCATATCGAAGCTAGATATAAAAAATACATTCTAGGTGATTCCATCATATAAAGTTCAATAACAGTGCTGGTATTGGGAGAAAAGATGGCCTAGTTAATAGATATCTAGTAAGATATTTGAGAGGTCAGGTTTCTAAGCATACAGTAGAAGAAAAATTAGTTCTACTAGAAATAGTACATCACGGAAAACAAACCGAATTAATGAACTGAAGAAAATTAAGTTGCTAAAAAAAATTTTAAAAAATGTTCCTACTCATTTAAGTAGTTAATGTATTCAGATTTTTGTCTCTTCTAAACAATAGTATTTTAAACTGTGTTGACCTCTCTCCTTTGTGGTGAGTGGTAAATTTTTTATCCACATACACAAGTCTGATGAATACACTTAGAGATTAAAACAATGCCTAAAATGTTCGAGAGCCACAAATTAAATGAAGTGAATATTCTAAAATAAATTTTACAGTAGCTTTTAATGATAATTATATAGTCCTAAAATATGAGAACAAACCTTTTAGTAAGTTTCACCAATGCAAGTATGTGGACAGGACATAGAAATGGTTACAGTGACTAGTACCCAATGTTACCTTTTGTGCATCTGTAATGGGTGATTATGAGGTGGCTGTTTATTATGGAAATTTTAATTAATTTATAGACAGAAACCTAGGTGCTGGCAATGTTCTATTGTATTTTAAATATTTCTGAAAATAAATTTCTTTAATTAGATTCTTAGATAATTGCAATTAGTAACCTGATGTTGTAACACCTTTATAACTCTTTCTACATGAAAACTTACACTCTGGTTTAACAAAAGGAAAAAAGCACTTAATAGCTATCAATTTAAAACTCCTTTTTGTATATGGCATTTTATCTGAACAAGGATGACACAATTGTGCACCTAATTATTGTTTAGGATCCTGCAGAGCATCCTAAAAGTAAGGGCACACGTAATTCCTGATGCAGGGTCAGAGATGGTGACAGGGAAGACGTCTTCTGTTGTGGTCATCTTAAGTCTAGCTAAACACAGAATAGAGGAGCTTCTTACCTCTTCTGCATCTTATTTCCAGATATCAATAGTTCCTTTTCATGAAAACACTGACATAATTAGGAGAAGGGTACATAACTTTGATGTGTTTTATTTATTATAAGTCTACATAATGCATCAGAATCAGCTGTCTGTCAGATGTAGGACATTTAGAAAGTCCATGTCCATATAAGTAACTAGTGCTGTGTTTATTAGGTGAATGCGAGGAGTGGACTGAGATAGAGTCTGACACCTGGCCTCTAATCTTGACCATCATCTAGCTGTGTCCACACGGGCAAATTAGTTAACATCTCTGAACCCTATTCTTCTCACATATAAAATGAGGGTGTTGAGCTCATTTGAACAATTAAAAATTTTCATCTTACTTTATAAAATCATGCGGCAGCCATGTGATGAACAATCTTTGCAACAAAAAGGGCAAAAATTAGATGGAAGCCCATACCTTGCTAGACCTGTGTAAGAAAATGGAGAGAGCTTTACAGTATTGGACCCAGAGTCAGGAAAAGGAGAGTGAATCCCAGCTCTGTTATTAGCTTTAGAGTGCAGAGAAAGTCACTACAATTTTTTAAACTTTAATTTTGTTCTCTTTAAAATTTCTACCTCTAGGAGCACTCACTGTATATATCATAGGGCAGGCTCCCCAAATTGTTAGCTGAATCTCAGTACAGCATACTTACAAGTTAGAAAACTTACTTATCCTTTGCTGTTTCTTCCCCAAAGGATTTTTAGGAATTTTAGGGTCATTCTTACCAGATTTTCCACTCTTTACCAGCTTAATTTACAATCGGCTAAGAACCAGAGACTGCCCTCCTTTGATCTAAGTCTCTAAATCTTCATACTTCCATATTTAGTGAATATTTCCAGTACCTAACTTCTTTTTTCCCGTGTAATACCATATTCAGGGATGTGCAACATTTTAGGTTATCAATTTTTCTCCCATAGCAGCCTCAGGGCTGCTATCCCATGTGACTTGTATAATATGACCTGTGATATATTCAGTGCACATTTAAAAGTTTTAAAAAGCCTCTAACTGAAAGCATATTGGATGAATTAACTAGCAGAAACCTACAGCAAGTGTGCTGGAACCCAGGACTGTGGCTAGGGGAGTTTTTGGAATTGCTGCTTTGGTTTGGGATATTGGTTGCCCTGCCTGCGGACAACCATAGTCTCTGTCTCTTATTTAAATTCTTGTGAGGTAATGTGATTGGTGTCACTCAGCCAAAAGACTGGATTCCCTCCAGTCGGAGTCCAACACTGGAGAAACAACTGTGGTCTGGGTGGTGGAATTAAAGAACAGAAATGTGGCCATCTGGGGATGCCCAGGAACAATGGATGTGATGGTGTTCACCAAAAGAGGCCATGAATGGGAGCATGTTCGTTGAGGAAAGGGTTCAGCAAGGGTAGCATGGTGTTTTGCTTTTTTTAAAATTATTTTATTGAGGTCATATTAACTTATAACACTGTGTAAATTTCAGCTGTACATGATTATATATCAGTTTCTGTATAGACTGCATTGTGTTCACCACCCATTGTCTAGTTTTTGTCCATCACCATACGTATGTGTCCCTTTACCCCTTTTGCCCTCTTCCCGCCCTATTCCTCTCTGGTAACCACCAACCTGTTCTCCTTATCTATGTGTTGCTTATTTATCGTCCACATATGAGTGAAATAATACAGTATTTGTCTTTCTCTGTCTGACTTATTTTGCTTAGCATAATACCATCAAGGTCATCCATGTTGTGTCATTTGGCACAATTTTTGTCTTTTTACAGTTGAGTAGTATTCCATTGTGTATATGTACCACGTCTTCTTTATCCATTCATCTGTTGATGGGCACTTGGGTAGCTTCAACATCTTGGCTATTGTGAATAATGCTGTGATGAACATAGGGGTGTGTGTATCTTTTTGAATTATTGATTTCATGTTCTTTGGATAAAGAAGGGGTGGCATGTCTTAATGTGCCCACTGCCATGCAGTGGAGCCTGAAGACAAAAGGTGTTTATGGTTTGCTCAAAGCTGAAAAAATAAAGATGCTAAAAATTGATAACTGTAGAATATCTGTGATCTCCAGATTTCAAATTTCAACTCTAAGACTGCATGTTTTTAGAGTTTAGACAACAAATTATTACGTACTGTAACCATTCTGTGTTATGCCACATATGTGCCATTATTGATCATATTTTTCTCATTTAGTTCAGTTCATCATGTAAGAAATTGAACATATATGCATACATTTCTAACTTAAGATTTATCCAAGTCTTTAAAATCTTCTATGTTTTTTCTGTAGAACTTATGATTTTGAAAAATCAAAAAGTACTTAGAATTTAAAAAGAGACAGCTAAAACTCGAGTGAATTAAATATATCTTAATCATTCCTTAAACCAAAGTCCAATTTAAGATAATGTTCTAAGTGGAATATGTTACTTATTTTGACAGTTTTACCAGTTTTCACCAGATGTTCTTCTAGCATCTGTTCAACTTCAAAATCTGGAGAAATAAGATAAAGGAGACTGGTTTTCTTAGGAAAGCTGCCTTACAATAAGCTGTGCATGGTATCACCAAAATGTTGGCTTCCTTTACATGAATTTAGAACTGACGTAAATAACTCAAATCAAAAAGTCTAGCAAATTCTTTTCTCAAAGTTTCCAGCTTTCAAACATGGCGATATTTTCCCTCCTAGTGTT
Organism: Tapirus indicus; assembly: GCA_031878705.1. Lineage (NCBI taxonomy): Eukaryota > Metazoa > Chordata > Mammalia > Perissodactyla > Tapiridae > Tapirus > Tapirus indicus. The sequence goes on along the minus strand of CM062919.1, from coordinate 146,450,544 downwards.
GCCCTTTAAAAGGAAAGTAGAAAAAAGTCTTAGAGTGAAGGAAAAAAGGTTGTTGAGAAGACAGGGAGACCACTGCTGTTGCGCTTGGGCGGCCCTACCCTTCCCCACCCTGGGTCATGCTCTGAAGCCGGGCCAATGGTGAAATGTTACATCACCAGGAAAGTGGACTGTGTGTGTCACTGCTTCAGAGCCTTGGCCAGTCCCCAAGTTGGCATTATTATCTTAGAGAGGCATTTCTTGGGGCATGGAGGTGTCTCAACTATGCCAGATTTGCAGCTGCAACCCCCTTCTCCCCCAGTGTCGTCCTTTAAAAGAAATAGTAGTTTTGAAAGCCACCAACAAGCTTGATGTTTCTGGGAATATTTTATTTTCACTCATGTTCTTTAAAAAAAGTCTTAAGCTGGATGAATTTAGAAAAAAGAGTTATAAATTCATTAGAATAAATTATTATATGAACTAGAACTTGTAGTGCCTGAATTCCTACTAATAGTTATTGTTATTATAGATACCAAGCTTTAAAATAAATTCTAATTTATTCCTTTTCTTGTTGTTGAATTTTGACAGAATTCTTTATGCCTGACTTTTTTAGGAAAAAAAGGACCTTTTCTGCCCTTCGAGTAATATATAACAAAAACTTTTTTCATGATTTTGAGAAATGGTGAGCATAAAATTCAAATTACAGCCGTTCTCATTATAGTAGCACTGAATAATCACCTCATTAGTAGTGATTACCTGGATATTAATAGAAGTTCCTGACCCACAGATTCTTTTTGCAGATGTTTAGTATGATCTGCAATGTGCTACAAAAATGTAGCTATATATTTTTTTACTTTGCCTTAGTATTGAAGGAATGAATTCCATGAAGATTTGTAGGATACAGAATGATGTGAACTTTATTGACTGTCAGCAATCTTGTCTAGGAGCTGCACTTCTCTTTTTACTTCTATGTGTTGTGAACAGGAATGTGTGTGTGTGTGTGTCTTTCTTCATCATTTATTTTCTTGTGTTGTGTTATTACATACTGAATCAATTACATACTGAAATGAGTAACAGCCTTAGGAGAAGCACTGTATTTTGGTAGTGAGTGATTTTGCACAGTATACATGATTGGTGGTAACATTTGGATTGTATTATTGAAGAGTTTTCCCATATCAAATACTGAGAGGCAGAATTTGTTTTCCTTCTATTTTCTATTGCTTGTTTTTTAAAAAACCCTCACTTTAGCAATCCAAATTTCTCATTACTCACTGCCTTGGTAGGAATAATTTGGTGAAAAATGTGAGCCAACATTTTGTCTACTAAAAACATTTTTACCTTTTTATGGGCGATCATTTTTCTTAATTTAAAGAATCAAGCCATTCAACTAGATACTTTTTTATGTTGAGAGATAAAAATTAAAACACACCATTTGTTAGCTAAAAAAAGATATTGTTTAATTCTTTATCCTCTACTCAAAAAAGATCATTCTTTTGCATTGGCCAATATTTTAATACACTTCTTTATGATGTTATTACTCATGGCCTGAATTAAATAAGAAATTCACAAGAAGAAAACAACTAAGAAGTAAAAATATCTAGTTGTCCCATTTCTAATACATTTTAACATGTTATTTGCTAGAAGCAAAGGCCAAGAATCAAATCTTTCTTCGTTGAAAGTTGCTTGAAATAAAATGTTTTTAGGAGTCAAATTAGTACTTTGAAAGGGACCCTGGAATGATTACCTCATATGAACCCTGGTGTCATCCCCACATTGGTTGAAATGAATACTTATTGTGTGGAAAGTGTTTTGGGACAAGTGTGTTAGAAAGATGCATTTCAGAGAGATAGCTGGCAAAGCAGTTAGCATTTTATAATCAAGGCTTCTTCTTAAATGCATTTTTATTCTGCCAATTCTGTCACATAAAATTTTAAATGCCTCTTTGCAGAACCAATTCATTATATTTCCCCTTATACTTTCTTTGGATATAGATGACAACAATATCAGAAGTCGCCAAAATGCCTAAGGGACCATCTCAAACACAGCCCTTTAGGTGGTTTTACTGAAGATTAGATAATATTCTGCCAACTTCAGAAATCACTCTGATTTAGGAAATCAGCCCATGGCAGAGTAGTCCTTACTTATGATGTCAGAATTCTCTGAGCTCCCCTTTCACACCTTCTGGTTTCTAGTTTCTTATGATATTTTTGGAGAAAACCTAGCAGGAATGAAGTTCAACATAGGAAATCTAGAAGATGAGTCTTCACGGGAGCCTTTTAGAAAGGAACCAAGTCACTTCTGAAGGAAGCTCTTGTCTAGGCAGTTTGCAGATGAAGCCAGCATGTCCTAGGCTCTTTGTTTTCTTTTGTCCCAGTGGTGCAAGAAATATGAACCAATGCTGGTGCTAATTCAGGAACAATTAGCAAAACATCAAACTGTTTAAGTATTCTAATTAAATAGGGAAGAGATTACAATGAAAGCAAGAGATTACAATGCCAGAGGAGAGTCCACAAGGATGTACATTTGTATATGCTTTGATATTTAACAAACTGCTTGGAAAGCAGCTTTAAAACTTTAGAGACTGTCTGTTAAATACATTTATAAATTAGGTTGAATCATAGTTCTATTGATGCAATTTGTCAGCATTTAAGAATTAAGACTTCTGGCACACTTGCAATAAAAACACAAGTTGCGCCCTCTGAAGTGGAAAGTTACAACATCCATCCGATCATTGATTTTCTGCCTCTTGTTGAAAAGAGACTGAAGTCTGAGGAAAGCTACGATTGAAACATCAGTTCTCAGGAAATATGTTTCGTTTCTCCAAAGGATGAGCACATATCATTCCAGGTCTGGGTTTTCTTATTTATTTGAATGTTTAAATATCCTTTGCTTAATTAAACAATGGATATGTACTCAAGTATGTAAGTAGGCATGGAAAAATTGAGTAGACTCCAGACAGAAAATTAATATTCTCACAAAGAAGCAAGAGATGAAGCACAGGGAGCTCCTCATGCATTGATTAGTTACAGGAGTTGTGGCAAGATGTGCTTTGAATTTTTGGTTTTCCTGATATTTCCTAGTCCTCTATCATTTTCTCTGTATTCTTCTGGAAACACTTACACAAACATAAACAACCTCAACAGAAAAGCTATCCAATCCCAAATTCCAGTTAGTCTGACAATGTTCCTTAATTCAGTATTTTCATCCCTAGTGAATGCAATATTAAATATTTTTCCTTTGTACAGCAAATTTAAATTAGGGATTGGGATTCATAGGCAGCAGTATTATCTTCATTATGATTGTTGGAATGTTTCAGAAGATTCTGATATTCATTGGATAATATAAGGGTAATTTCAGAAAAAATTAGTGCTACTGGTCCACAGAAATCTACATGCAGCCATGTTGCTGCAATTTAATAGCCATTTAATTTTTTAAAACATTGAAGCATTTGAAAAGAGGAATGAAACTTCAGCATGACCTTCCATTTCTTTCACTTTATATCTGAAGAAAAGCGAAGGCTCTCCAGACATTTGTTCTTGTCAAGAAAAGGAACGTTGAGGCATCATTCAAAACACACCTGATCCTAACGCTTGAAGTACCTGCTGAAGAAAAACAGCCATTCAACCCACCAGCCAAAGACCCTTTGTGAAGACATTATAGTGATTGCTGAGTGCTGTGTGTACTGTGTGTAAGGAACTTCAACGCTCACCCCAGTTTTTTAATTTGTAAAAGAGAAATACAAGTTATAAGGGCATCTACTTCATTGGATCCTGGTGAGGAGAAATGAGAGCAGGTGTTATGGTAAGTGTGTCAGCTGTGATGATGGTGATGATGGTGACCATGGAAACAAAGGCATTGGACTCTATATGAAGGCCCTCGTCTCCATTTTCCCTTAATTCATTACTTTATTATGCTGATTAATGATACATTATAAGATTCATTGAGAAGAGGTACTTATTTTATCCCCTCTCCTATCTTCCACGTGTGACCCAAGTTCTGCCTACAATGGATGCTTAAATTATAACTTCAAAAATGATTTTGTGGGGCCGCCCGGTGGCGCAGTGGTTTAGTTCACGCTTGGCAGCCCGGGGTTCGTGGGTTCGGATCCCGGGCGCCTGCCGACGCACTGCCTGTCAGCCACGCCGTGGCGGCGTCCCATATAAAGTGGAGGAAGATGGGCACGATGTTAGCCCAGGGCCAGTCTTCCTCAGCAAAAAGGGGAGGATTAGCAATGGATGTTAGTTCAGGGCTGGTCTTCCTCACAAAAAAAAAAAATGATTTTGTGCTGGTTTGAAAATTTGCCTTTCCTTTGACTGGCTTCTTCATCCATCTGCCCTAAAGCCTTTCTCTGTTTCTACTTTAGCTTAGCCATTTTTTCATACCTGTTTTAAATTACTTCTATGTCGAATTTTAAAGAAAAAAAAGTTTGTTCATCATATTTCCTATGTGTGAGTATGTGCATTGCATTTTAACCCATTTGGCTGCAAAAACCACGTGTGCTCTTTGATCAGGGTTGAGTGAAAGGAGCTGCAGTCGTCTGCATGAAAATGCATGGCCTATGCAGGCCCAGGCTTATTACATGTTTATTCTTTGAATGAGTTTGTCTATCTGCAAAGCTGATTAAATTTAAATATTGAAAGAATAAATATTCTAAATATTTCATTAGCTCCTCACTGTGCAAATGATAGACATGAAAAAGCTATATCCTACCTAAAGTGTAGGTAAGGTGGTAGTAATTAAAGGAAACAATTCAATGAAAATGTCCTTTTCAAATAAGAACTGATGCACCTAACCCAGTGTACAACATGACAGTAGATTATGAAAAATAATGTTTTGATTCTAAATCCTAATATATGGCTAAATCAAATGCCCAATTTCTCCTGCTCTTCCTCTCCTATTCTCTGACACTTGCCAAGAGCAACAATATGGTGGGCTAAGACAGAACACATCAGGGAGGAACCAGCCTGTGTTCTCACCAAAGGCTCGTGAACCAATCGTCAATAGTTTATTAACAGCAACAACAACCACGGGGTGATATTTACTGGGTGTCTTCTGTGAGCAAAGCACAATGAAGGGGTAAGGAGATAGAAATTTAATTTTCCTAATAGTTCAGTGATATTATCCCCATTTATACATGGGGAAACTAAGGTATACAGAGATTAAGTAACTTGTCCAAGTTCGTGCAAACTGTAAAGTGATTTGAATCAGGTCTATGTGTTTGCAAATCCAGCCCACGAGGAGCAAGCTGTCTAGTAGTCGAGATAAAATGTGCACATAAAAAGATGCCACAAAGAGCCCCAGGGGATTTTGCTTAGCAGTGTCCCTGTTGTTGGAAATACCTCCATCCAGGCCACTTAAGACTAGGAAACTATATTGGACAATTCTTGTCTTTCTTTTTTTGCAAATATGCATAAAATAAGGCTACAAAAAAGAATTAAATGGGAAATATTACATATTTAGTAAATATCTGTGAATTCTATGTGGAAATTATGATGCCTTCTAGGCAAATCTCAGTGTAGAGAGGCATTGTAACATAGAGGTTAAGAGCATGATCTTAGATGTCAGTCTGTCACCTATTAGCTTGAGCAAGTTACTTAACCTCTATGGGCATCAGTTTTCTAATGCATAAAATGGATATAAAAATAATACTGATAGAGTTGTTACACAATTAAATGAGGTAGTAATACTTGTAAAACCCTCAGCGTAGTGCTTGGCACATAATAAATACAGTCATGTGTCACTTAATGACAGGGATTTGTTCTGAGAAATGTGTCGTTAGGCGATTTCATCATTGTGTGAACATCATAGAGTGTACTTACACAAACCTAGATGCTATAGCCTACTACACACCTGGCCTATATGGTACTAATCTTATGGGACCACTGTTGTATATGCAGTCTGCTGTTGACTGAAATGCCTTTATGTGGCTCATGACTGTACTCAATAAAAATTAGTTGTTGCTGTTGTATTATCATTATTACGTCTAAGTAAATTATAGGAAACACAGAGTCTTGTTTTTCTTAGTATTTCTCCCCAGGTTGTCAGAAACCATAGTGATGCTCTTCTTTCAGATTTCCAGAACCAATATTTGGGATATGGGCATCCTAGTGACATTGCTCTTTTGTTTTCCTGTGGCTCATTTCCTTTCCTGATTAACATCACTTTTCCTTTCTTCCCTTTTGCCACTGACCTATTATCCTCTCCCTCTTTCTGGGGAAAAAACAACCCAACAACAGTGATTACAACAATAGATTCTCTCTGCTGCCCTTTCTTGCCCAGAGTCCTATAGCACAAACCTGGCCATGCTCTCCTAGTGGTGGTCTTTGAATTCTTCCGCTCCCACACCCTCAGAATCCCTGTGGTTCACACAGTGGTGATGGAGAAGTGCCCACAGGATATCCAATTAAGTAATGAAGTAAGGTCAAGAAGGGAGAAGTTATTTCCACTGGAAATTGTAAGAAAGGCTTCATGGGGAGGTAGATCTGAGCAAAAATGGAAGAGTGTCATAGGAAGGGGAAATAGCAAAAGCAATGAGCTGTGATACACAACACTCTTGATAGTTCCTTTGGAAAGAATCTTTTCCAGTAATTGTCAGGAAATCCCACAGATTTTGAGTGCTATGACCCTTCTAAAAATTTTTGGAAAAATGATCAAGTGTTATTCCATATGGAAATTGTACAACTTATGGTCCTATCGACATGGAATAGGTTTAGGGCTAACTCTTGGCAAACTGTTAAATATTAATAGTTACTACTATTACTTTTAATTAAATAATTAATGTTACTATACTATTAATAGCTATGCTGTAAATAACATTACTAGTCTATTTTCCAATCACAAAATGATTTTATGTAGCATCTTATTTGATCTTTAAACAATGCCATGGAAAAGTTAGGTAGCTAAGCATCATTTTGTCATTTTATAATGAGGAAACAGAAGGCTACTCATTTAAAAAAAAACACTGAACACTTGCCTCTTAAATTTCAGATCTGTGATATCAATTCAGGTATTCTGATTTTATTCTCATGCTTTACTAGCATCCCTTCTCTGATAACTCGAGAGTGAACAGTCATAAGAGGAGCCTAGAATCTTACTAGGCTGGGTCAGCAAATGTGCATGGAGCCCTGCATTGATTCAGACACTGTCCTGAACATTGGAGCTAGAACAGTGACCAAGATAGATGCAGTCCCCATGGTCCTTGAGCTTATGAACTGCTTGAGAGACAGATTATAAACAAAAGGCAAATGAATACATTTATAACCTTATAGATTGTGGTAAGTGCTACCTATGAAGGAAATAAATAGCATGGTGAGATAGACAGTAACTTCAGGAAGCTGTTTATGGTAGGATGATTAGGTGATTTGGTGACATCGACCTTACAATTAAAAGATGAGAATACACTGTCATTTAATAGGTTGGGGAAATGCATTTCAGGCCAAACTGAAAGTAGAAAGGCTTGGATATAAAAGAGACTTGTTATTAAGGAACAGACAGCAAGCCACTGTGGATGGATTTGTGGGGAGTGAGGGAGAAGAGTGGTTGGAATTTGGGGAGGAAACAGGAACCACATGATGGAGTAGATATAATGGGCACATTTTGGAGGGTCCAGCTCACAAATGCATTCTTAACTGCATTCCAGACTCAATGCACAAGGGTAGACTTCTGGCAGCCACTTTGTACATGGTTCCAGTTCCCTGGCCACAGCTGATCAAACCATTCATTCATGCAACAGACATTCATTGAACATCTGCTATGTGCACTGTGTAATAATAGGTAATCAAAACACATGCAGTTGCTGCCTTTGTGGAGTTCTGCAGTTCCATGTGAGTGTGCCCAGACCCAAGCAGGGCCAGTTAGAGCTTCTTACCTAAGAGTTTGGAACTGGGACTGGAGAAGGATTCAGTTTCTATGTGACTGGAGCTATAACATGCAAACTGGGAGCTGCTGGAAATCAAATCCCACCACATTAACGGTGGAGTCCAGGAGTCCAGTCTGCAGAGAGAAACGAATGAAGCACGCAGAGAGAAATAATACTCTCATGATTACTCATAGCTTTATGTTGATGAATTTTAGTTCTTCCAGAGGCCAGTGTGCATTTTGCCCTCTTGTTCTTTGAGAAACCCTATAATACTGTACTCTGTTTTTCATTTTCCCAATATATTGTGAGCCATTTTGTTGTTGTTCCTTGCAACAAAATTAATTAATCTTCCAGATTGGATAACTAGGGCAGCACAGGCTCAGGAGAAGAAATAGGCTCCAGTCTGAGAGTTGAGAGTTAGGTGAAAATTTATAGCTGTAGAGGGTAAGAAAACCTCTTCGTATGCTTCACACAAACTTAGAGCACTGCGTGGAGAGAAATAGTACTCAAAGAAATAGAAGAAGAACTCCATTGAAGATGATTATGTTGATGATGCTGAAGATGATGAGAGGATGCCGTATATTTGCTAGATTGGGAACAAATGTAGTGAATCCCTTTGAAGCAGCTGTCAGGCTCCAAGTTATTTCCTTCCTTATGTGTACTCAAAAACTCGGTCACAAGGAGGGCAGATTCCAGGAGCCATATTTCACATGATGCCTCTGTGACACCCATAACCGATGGGATTGTTCACTCATTAAACAGATGTTTATGGAGCACCTACCTATACGGAGTGGTGAACCACATAGACACAGGCTTTGATCTTATGCATCTTATAGCCCAGATGGAGTGGGCATCAGATCCAAGATCCTGTGCTTGATGCTTCCATGTAGATTCACTCTAAGCTTCATAATAATCCTTCAAAGTAGTAGTATTCTTATCTTACAGAGAAGGGAACTGAGTCTCCCCCCTTCCAGGGAAGTTCAGATGGTAATGGTTGTAGAGTGAATAAGGGTAAAGGCAGAATGCAGAATACAGGTCGGTTCTGTGCCCTATTCCATTTATGTCATTCAAGTCCCATGAGTAGCAAACAGAAACATGCAGCTGGGTGACCCATGGGCCAGAAAGCCACAACTACTGCTGCTCTAGGATAGGGAGCTTGGCCCTGGATGTCTCCATGCAGAGCTGGACTGCCAAAGTCAGCTCTACTACTTCCCCCCCTTTAGATTGCTAAATTTTTCTGCAAAACCCTAAACGTCTCCATAACCATGTTTGCTGGCAGCAGCAAATTAAGTAGCCTAGCGATGACTTCCTCCTCACTTCTGCCTTCCACGCTGTGTGTAAGTACATCATGTTGTCAGCACCTAATTTGCACTCAGAACCTTAACTGCGAAGGACTCTGAGGAAATGTAGCTTTCAGGTCGTTATCCTATGAATGATGACATAGCAGGAGGAGAGGGTACCGTCTGAGCAACCCAGTCCTTCGTATTTGCCCTTCTATATTCCTGGTACCTTTTGTACTTCATGCTTGAATGTTTACTGGGAAATATGATACTTCATACTGATAAGTCTGGATGAGCAGAAAGTTTGAGATCCTCTGGGGTTTGTTACCCCACATTTTTTGTCACATAATTAACAGCCTACAACATTTAAAAGTAAGATGGACTTTACAAACAGATACCTATAAGCAGAGTGGAGAAATGACTGAACTACCTGGGAGTCAGAAACCTGAGGTTGTATGTGTGTTTTTCCCTCCAGGCTCCCAATAACTGTGTGTCACCTTCAACAAGATAGCTAACCTCTCTGGGTTTTTCAGTGTTTTCTCCACTATAACACAAATAATGGTTCGTGTCACTTCTCTGCCTCTAGGGGTGTTGTCAGAATTAATGAGACACCAGGGTGAAAAGCTGTCCACTTTTTTTTTCCTTCAGAGAATGCTGGAATGTAAATAAAAGTAATATCTCTATTTTATGAACGCTTTTCCCTTCTGTATGTCTTAATAGCATTAAGAAAAGGTTTTTTGAAGCAGCAGCAATTACTGTCGGTGTGACATATAATAAAGGAACCTTATTTGCCAGGAAAAACAAAGGAGGAACCAAAGCTTAAGTCAGAGAAAGTCTGCTCCTGGCTTACTCTTTAATGGTATCAGCAGGAGGGCTGGGATTATCACAAGTAAAATATTATTGTACAGAGAGCATACGAAAGTAGGAGGAGGAACGACTAATTAGAGTTGCCATCTTGAAAGTCGAGAAAGAAAAGAGATGCTGACTGCTGACATGTTGCTGAAAAGTTCTTAGATGTGCTGGAGAAAGAAGACGAGAGTTGGAGGTCAAAATGTTTGTGCATTCAGGTTGAACTGCTCAAAGCAATGAGAATAATATCACTGCTCATTATATCCAACTGGAAGTTAAACTTTAATAAGATAGAAGTGTTCTCAGCAATTCCTTTGATTAATTAGCCGATGAATTGTCTGTTAACATAGGCAACGTGCACTCTTATCAGTTCTGTTACTTCCGGGGAACGCAATCCTCTGGTTTTGACTGATGTTAATGATGTCAAAGACACACATCTTAAAAAGATTTATTCTTTTCCATCTGTAGATGATGAATTTCTAAATAAGGCTCTTCTCGGGGATAGAAAATAACCAACTTTTCTGGTGATTATAGTACTGTCCATATTTATAGTAAAATTGCTTTCTTTGTTTGGACGCCTTCCTTTTAGGATGTTAAACATTTAGAATAACATTCTGGGGGCACGGATAATGATCATTTCTGATGGATAAAATGCAGCTGAGCAAGGATGGGCCAAATGTCAAAAAGTGGGCCAGTAGTCAGACTGAGAATTAAATTTTCTCTCCCACTGGTCACATTCAGTTAATGCCTCTTGAAGAAACACTAGCAATCATTTCTTCTTTCAACACGTCTTTATGAGTACATTATTCTCAAAAGTATTTAATTCAGTTTCAGAAAATTTTCTATTTTTTAAGATATTTTCCCTAACTCAGAGCAAATAGTATTAGTGGTTTTCAGTATTCACAGTCCCTTTCCACACCAATCCTTTACCACACTGGTCTAACAATACTCCTTGAAAAGAAGTCAGCTTGATAGAACAATATATACTGAGTTGAGAATGTGCTCTTTTCTTCTGATCAGTCTTCACCTCTTCACTTCAAGCTCCTTGCCTTAAATTCAACGTTTCTTCAGGATAATAATAGCTCATGGAGAACTTTTTTTAAAGGTAAAGTTTCATAGAAACAAGGACTCCAGGTAATTCAAATATATTAGGAGTGAGACTTGGTAGAGAGCATGAGGCTTACTTGTATCTCAGATATAACAGGATTAGGAGTTAAGACAAAGTCTAAATAAGATAATTCAAATAGCATATTGACATCTTTTTCAAAATCCCTCAAAAAATAATATTTGGAGCAATCAGAATAATCTACATATTTCTTGTAAAAAACATTTGTTTTACAAAGAGCAAGATGAGAAATTAAAGTAAAACCAATAAGGATGCTGTAAGGGTCTGGAGCTAAATTCTCAGAATTAGAGTTTGGGATTGAGAAGCAATCCCTTCATGGAGACCTTAAAGCTGTAGAGGTGCCAATCTGAATGTCTGCATGGTTTCTTCAGTAGCACTCATTTATGCAGGTGTGGGTGATGATAATGGAACCCTGGCATTTACCTTTTTTGTGATTTAGCTGGGCAGGAACAGGAAAGGATAGTTGTACAAGAGAATCAATGGTGCAGGTCAGATAAAAGTTCTGAGGATCAGCCAGGTCCAGAATGAATGGGGATGAAGAGAGAGACTTGTAAATGTTGGTAAAGAAGAGGCATAGACAGACCAACTGACTGGCAGTCTCCAACTTTCAGTGGTTAAAAGTGAAAGAATAGATAGAAAACATGCTCATAGAGTTAGATACTTCATTTAAATTTTCAGAAGTTTCAGTTTTCAGGGAATGACACAGTGTTGGGTAGAGCTATGAGAGTGGGTAACTGTACTAGAAGAAATGCAAGCAGAAATTGTTGTATTCATTATCTATTGCTGTGTAACAGATTACCACAAACTTAGTGGCTTAAAACAACATTTATTATCTCAGTTTCTTTGGGTCCTGAGCCTGGGTCCCGCTTAGCTGGTCCTCCACCTAGGGTCTCCTAGTGCTGCCATCAAGGTGTGGGCTGGGCTGCATTCTTATCTGGAGGTTTGAGTGTTGGAGAATCTGCTTCCAAGTTGACTCAGATTCTTGGCAGCCTTTCCTGTGGCTGTAGGATTGAGGGCCAGGGCTTTGTGTTGGCTGTGGGCTGGAGACTTCCCTTAGCTCCTAGAAGCAACTCTCATCTCCTAGAGGCTGCCCCAGTTCCTAGAGGCCGCCTGTGGTTCTTTGTCCTTGAGCTTTTCCAACCCGGCTCCTTACTTCATCAAACCAGCAAGGAGAGATGCTAGAGTGACATCCCATCATCTTTGCCATATTCTGTTGATTAGAAGTAAGTCACAGGCTCCACCCACACTAAAGAGTAGGGACTTATGCAAAGATGTGAACACCAGGAGAGGGGGCATCATTGGGGATACCTTAAAACCTGTCCACCTCAATTGGTAAGAAAACAGTCTCTGAGACTATTATGACTTTGAAATTTTTCAGGATGATAGAATGAACCAGGTGCCAAAGTCTAATAAATGCAGGGGAATAACTAAGAAATAACGGAGAACATGAGGGACAAAAGTTGAGATAGCTGGGTTACTCTGAATCTTAGAGGAGCAAAGATTTTTGTATTTGACTGGAGGAGTGAGATAGGAAGCAGCATTACCCACAGAAGGAGAAGACTTAAACTGGGGCACAGGGAGCTTGGGAGAATTAACAGCCTCCAAGGTAGAGGCTTCAGGGAAAGTGGTTACTCTGGTTAAAACCAAGAAGTGGAAAGACTATTTTGTGAATAGCTGATATGTGAAAAATGCCGTTTACCATGGATGAGTTGGAAGAAATCAACGGAAACATGAGATAAAGGAGAGCAGTGGAGAGTTGAGTCAATTTGATTACTTTTACACCTACTTCTGGTTCATTGGCATTTGGCTCTATCCCTTTATTTTCAGTATTTTTCTGATACTTTTATAGATGTGTCTCTTATAAATAGCACATATCTGGATCTTTTTTTAACTCCAATCTGAGTCTGTTACTTAGTACAAGAATTTAATCCTTCCACTGCTTTGTGTTGACTATTATGCTTAGACTTATTCCTGCCTTGTTTTATGCTTCTTTTTATAGTGCTTTCTATATTTCTTATCCATCTTTTGTATGATTGATATAGTAGGCTTTGTTCCATTTTTTATCTCTATCTGCCAACCCAATCTTCTTCCTTTTTATTGCTGAGTGGTATTCCATTATATGGATGACCACAGTTTGTTTATCCATTCACCACCTGAAGGACCTTGAGTTGTTTCCAGCTTTTGGACCTTGTAAATAAAGCCATTACTCACATTTGCATAAAAGTTTTTGTGTGAATATATTTCTCTTGGGTAAATATCTAAGAGTGGAATTGAAATCGCTATACTGTTTTCCAATGTATATGCACCATTTTGCATACCCCCCAATAGTTTGGGGTTTTTTTGCTGAGGAAGATCTGCCCTGAGCTAACAGCTATTGCCAATCTTTTTTTTCTTTGCTTGAGGTAGATTAGCCCTGAGCTAACATCCATGCCAATCTTCCTCCCTTTTTTATGTGGGTTGCCACCACAGCATGGCCAACAAGTGGTATAGGTCTGCGCCCAAGATCTGAACCTGGGCTGCCAAACCAGAGCACATGGAACTTTAACCACTGTGCCACAGGGATGGCCTCGACCCCCAATAGTTTAGATGGACTTTTAAGTTTACTTCCAAACCGTTAGATTAATATGGGTACAATTTATTTACAGGTTGAGGATATTGTTAAAAAATTTAGCTGTTATTCACTCCAGAAATTATATTTATAGAATTATGTCTAATAAGGTCCTTTTCATTATGAAAAGTGTTACCATGTGTAATTATGTAAGGATCAGAAAAAAAGATAGGGGAAACTGAAATTTCCACAATGATCTCTGGATAATCTGTGTTATAGTTAAGATTCTTTGTTGTAAATCACAGGAAACTTAACTAAGTGTGGGAATATATTGGCTCTTATAATCTACATGAATTTCATGAGTAAACCTGAATTCAGGATCATTTGGGTTTAGGACTTACAAAGTATCATCAAGTGGTAATTTCTCCCATTCTTCTGCTCTGCTAATCATTGTTTTGACTTTATTCTTTATCTCCAGGTAGGGGTACAATGGTTACAGAATTTCTACATTAGAAAAGAGTGAACATCTTCGTCCTAATATCCCCAGCAAGTGTCCTGAGAATCTCTTTGACTGGACTGGTTTAGTGTACATGCCCACCCCTGATCTAATCTAGCCTGTAGATTGTGTTGCTTTGATTGGCTTATGCCTGAGTCATTTGTTTCATTCATGGGCTAAATGGGGAAAGAAACCTACCCACACTATGTGGATAGAAAGCAGAGGGGCGGGATGGGTTTGGATGGGGAGATGGGGGATGGCTCCCAAAGGAAAATTGGGGATATTAATACTGTGGAAGAAACCAACCAATGTCCATACCACTGTGTTTATGGGACATTTATGTGTGTGTGTGTGTACATACTACATAGTATATATAATACTATATACTTATGTATTATATTCAATAATATACATTATTATATATAAAATAACCAATGTCCACACTGTTATAATTGTGATGCATTTGTATTTATATATAAATATTATATTATCTATACTTCATGCATATGTACCATAAAATCTCTACATTATATACAATTATACACACACACACAGTAGTTTACCTAATTGGCATTACTTTTAAAATAATGGTAATACCATTACCTAATTTGTATTATTTTTAAAATACGAAAAAGTAAACATTAACAAAAAATGTGGCATCAGTCAGTATTTCATAATTTTGGCTGAGTCACTCAATTTAAAAAGAGTACTCTTCTTTAAAAGGAAAGAAAAGTACTCTTTTCTCTTTTGTACTCTTCTACTCTTTCATGTATTTAGATGAAAACTTTATGCCTTCAGGCCTTGACAACTACCAGGAAAGCATGAATTTCTATAATGAGGTCAATTATACTTTATGTACCTAAGTAAATGATACGTGAATCTAAACACTTAAATTTAATAGTGGCTTAACGTTTCAAGTAGGCACATTGAGGGTAATTTAGTGGTGTTTTGGAGCTGTTTTCTTGTCTTAATTTTTTCCAGGCTTTTGAGAATGGAAAATAACAAACTCTAGTGTCAATTATATTTTATATTAATTTGAGAGAAAGTGTTTTCACTCATCATTTAAAAATCAAGGCAATTAAAAAGAAGCAAATGGAAAGTAAAACCATGGCTTCCAATCCTAGCATGGAAGATTTCTGACGTAGGCAGAGAAATGATGACTGAATTTTGAAGAAGAACCATTCTCAAAAGGTAGTGCTATTCAATGGCAGCAGTGGAGGGAGGAGCAGGAGGAATCCTGAAGGCTTGCACTCTGTCCCCTCTCTGCGAAGCCTGTGCAAACTTTTAGGGGACCTTCTGCCTCCCCCAATAAGACTTCCTGTTTTTTCCTTTCCTATTCTCTCCTTCCCAAATTGCAAAGTTGCTTTAGGTAGATTGAATGTGGAAAAAGTTTGAGTCAAGATGGTAAGAAGAATTGTGGAGGAGAAGGGAAAGTGCAACATTCTAGTTTATTTCTTCTTTTTTAAGCTTAAGCAGAAAAAACAAAAACAAAATACCCAAAACAAAGCCTTTCGTTAAAAGATTAAGGGAAGACGCCTGTTCTCTCCCGCTAATGTGAAGATGGTACTGACAGCTGCTTTAAAAGAGCAAATTTGTAAGAGTTGCTTTAAAAAAGCAAATTGCTTTTTCTTCCTTCTCTCTCCTTTCCCAGTATGCATACCAGTTCTGAGATTCTAAACGAGCTAGCCTAGCTTTGAGCCCTTTGTCAAACAAAGAAGGAAAAAAAAATCTGGCTTCAAGGGCAAAGGAGGTTTGCCTGGCTTCCACGTAGGAGTGCATATACTAAACTGTCAAAATTACTCCTCTTCAAAGAAATAATTCACACATAATCACTTGATTAACTGTTTCAATGAACAAAAATTGGAATGGAATCAACTTCTTTGATATTTTCAGTGTACTATTACTTTGAATATTCAAACTGGCTACAAAAAAATTAAATGACTAAATAAAGAATAAAAAACCCTTGAGAGAGTCCAAAAAGAGCTTTGAAGCAGAACCTAGGAATGATCGTGAGGAACAACCCACATTGGCTGACCTAGCTTGTTATGTAGCATTTCTTATCCAAACCTGGAAGAGTCTGTGTTGGGGCACCATGTGTGCAGAGCTTCCTGCCGGGATGCCAATGGTGCAGCCCAATGCTGTCTTTCATTAGGCTCTCTGCTGGTGGCCTCCAGGTGGTTAAATGCTTCTATCTAGTTTCAAATGTGTTTATTTGACAATGCTTAAGTGGGTTATTTAATGAAGGATTATGGAATATGACAAAATAACTAGTTGAGAAAAGCTCAAACAGCACTATGATAAACTATATGCTGGTGTTCCTAACAGTTAATTTAAGCATACACAGATAGCTGGTTACCTATTCTTGACTATCTTGTAATCTCTCCACATTAGCATCATTTATTTTTCATACTTCATTCATTCGACAAATATTTACTGAATGCAGACTATGTGTCAGACACTATTCTAGGTGCCTAGATACAAGGATAAGCGCACCTGGACTCGGTCTAGTCAGTCCTTGTGGAACTATATCCTAAGGTGGAAAGAGGCATACACTAATCAAATAGTTTTAAACAAATGTAAAAATCACAATTCTTCAAATACTGCAAAGGAAAGGTATGTGGTCGTCTTATGGCTACAGCCAGACAGTCAGTTTTCATCCTCTTGATGAAAGATTCTTCTGGTGCCCATTCCTGACACAGTTCATCCCCCACCACCTTTCTCAGACTCTACCCATGCTTTGAAGACTCGGGTTTCTCTACCCCTTACTGTCTGATCTGAGTTGCCCCTCCAGCTTCTTAATCAGGTCCCTCCCCTTCCATGGCCTCTGATTCATCAGCAGAAAAATTCAACTTTCAAGCTGGCTTCCAAATCTTTCTGTCTCAAGAGTGACTAATGGCTTCATTCTTTGCATCTTTGGCTCATGTGGGCTATGGGTTTAGGAAAAATGCCTTCAGAGTACTATTTCGAAAGCAGGAGAGACAACACTCAGAAAATGTACCGTTAATACTTTTAGTATAGTCCTGCTATATTAGTAAAGCAGATAGGTAGACATCTGGTACAGAAGGAGGGATAGGGAGTGGTGGTTAGGCACAAAATGGGATGAAGTTCAAAGCAACTAGTCAGAGATGAGCCAGTCTATAGGGATGACAAGGTCAGATAGTAGTAAGATAGATCCATAGCTACGTTAATGAAATTTGATGAATATGTGAAATTCTAGTATGCCCTCTGGGCATTCTAGTGGTTTCCTTTGTCAGGAACAAATCAGAGTAGACTTGCTTAGATAGAGCAGGTGGTTGGGTGTATATAGCAGAGGTGGGAGAGTGAGGAGATTCAGCTGGAACTCCTATGAAGACTATTCAAAACCATATGGTCCCAGATCTTGTCTAAGGCTTTCGAAATAATTGTATCCTTTAATGCTGGGCTGAAAGTAAGACTCTATCTCACACCACTTTGTCTGGAAAAGAGTAGACATGATAGTTGTCTTCAAATAATTAAAGGATTGTAGTATTCAGAAACATCAGGCCTATTGTTTAGGACTTCAGAGGGCAGAGGTAGAATTTTGTCTAATAAAGAATTTTCTGACAGTGGAAGCTCTTTGAAAGTTGAATAGATTACCTCGTGGGACACCTCATGTAACAATGTTCAGAGGCTGCCTGGCCTTTTGTTAAGATGAACAGAAATTCTTGCATCAACCAGACGTTTGAAATGAACTCTAAGCTTCCCTCCTGCTCCACAGCTTCTACAATGAACACTCCCAACGGAAAAATCTCCTCAAGAGGACAACGGTCTTAAAATATTTTTGGGTGAAAGAAAATGTTTTTATGAGCACAGCCACAAAACATTTAAGAAATAATAATACAATTGAAAATTGCATGATTTTTAAGGGGCTATGATAGATTTTTCTGGTTTTACGTTGACTATGTTGGTATGCCTTAGGAAAGGAGTTGGGATTGAATAAAAAAGTTGAGAATCATTTATTTTTAACATCTGATGTTCCAAATGATGTTTTGTTTTGTTGAAATTTGCAGTTCAGTTACCAACTCCATTATAAGCCATAAATTCAATTTACCATTTCACACAAAATATACATTTTTTTTTGGCATGAAGCATGGTTATAGTAGGTAATATAGAAAAATTTGGAAATGATTGCTGCTCTTTCTCTCCAATGTTGACTGTTAGCGATCCAGCAAATTCTCTTTAATTAAGATAGGCTCTTCAAAACAAAATTCCTTTCTGCCTGAGTTGTAGGTTCTGGAAGATAAATTATTGAACATAGTCACTCATGACTAATATATACCACTGTATACACCAGGCATATCATAAAAATGTCAGTTTGCAAATTGTTCATTTCTATGATATCTTTCTGAAGATATGCTCCATGTCTGAGTTCCTCTTTGGCATTCATTCAAGTAGTATTTATTGATCTCCTACTATGTGAAAAGCACTGTTCTGGATACTCTGAGAAATACAAAGATGTATAAAATAAGGCATTTTCCTCTCTAGTGGTTACAATATTAGAGTTACAAAATGAGACAACCACATAGAACCAGAACATTAGGTAGTATCCAATAAGCACATTAATAGTGGTATAAACCAACTGTTCAGGAGATGAGAGGAGAGAAAGACCTCTTCTTACTGGGGAGGCCACTTGGGCTTCATAGAGGCAGTAGCATGTGACTGGAGCTTTAAATGATGAGTAGGATTTCCTAAGTAGAGATGGGTTGTTAGATTTTTATGGAATGACATTTAAAAAGGCAAAAGAGAAAAATGTTCTAGAAAAAGGTTTTAGCTCAGCTTAGTTGTATTTCTTACAAAGGAATAGTGTAAAATATGTTGGATACATCAAGCATATGCTTGCTGCCTCAGGCTAAGGGGTTTGGACTTGAGTTTATAAGAATGGAATGATTGAAATAGTGCTCTCGGAGGATTGGTCGGAGAGCAGTATTCGGGTGAGAGGTGTGAGGCAGAGTGAACTGCTGGGTGACTGCTGTAGGAGGACAAGCATGAGGATAAGGGCCGCAGGAATGGGGTGGAAGCTCTACACAGGAAAGATACTGGGAGACTTAATCTATAGAACTTAGTGTATGGGGGAGTGGGAAGAAGGTGGAGAAGTTTACAATCATTCCAGGGTTTTCAGTTTGGATGATTAACAAAACATTAATAAAGTAATAGAAATAGCAAAGACAGGGCAAAATGTTGGTTTTGGATTTTTGAATTCAGATGTCTTGATTTTTGAGATGCTGACAGTGTATCTATAAGAAAAAATTTAAAGCATAGGAATAAGAAGATTGGGCTCTGAAATAAGACACACCTAGGCTTGAATGCTTTCCCTACCACATATTTGGGTAAATTACTTCATCTCCCTGAGCTTCTGTTTCCTCATGGGCAAAATGGGGATAACTTTGCACCTAATCATAGGTTTATGTGTGGATATAATGAAGTAATTTATGTAAATTTTTTCTCGTGGTACATGATATAATGTGGTTCAAAAGCTAACTACTTTTGCTCATAATGTTGTTGTTAGTAGGCAGGAGGAAGTAGGGGTGTAGAAATTGTGAGAGAAGCCGGGAGTAAAAGTATAGTCCTGTATGTCATCCCTGAAGCATGGCTGGTTGAAGGCATTTTAATGGATGAAAACAGATTATCAGGGGGCCGCCTGGTGGCGCAGCGGTTTAGTCCGCGCTTGGCAGCCCGGGGTTCGCGAGTTCGGATCCCGGGCGCCCGCCGACGCACTGCCTGTCAGCCATGCCGTGGCGGCGTCCCATATAAAGTAGAGGAAGATGGGCACGGATGTTAGCTCAGGGCCAGTCTTCCTCAGCAAAAAGGGGAGGATTGGCAATGGATGTTAGCTCAGGGCTGGTCTTCCCCACAAAAAAAAAAAAAAAAAAAAAGAAAACAGATTATCACACCTTGGGAAAGTATCCATATTTAGGAGATGGGAAAGAAGAGGATTCATTAAAAGTGTCAGAGAAGGAGGAACAGGAGATACTGGAGTGAAAATTCTTAGTCATGGAATTCCAAACAGGTTCATTTCAAAAAGAACTTTTTGGGTCAAATTTTGCTAAAATCGTAAGAAGGATATGGGTGGAAAGAAGGCTTTTGAATTATTTCAGTCATTGCTACCATTCAAAGGCACTTATCAGAGGAGTGTGTTTCTGGATTTTGGCCTTTGGCAAGTTTTCCTCCAAACTGTATTTAATGGTGGCCTCACATTCCATAGCATTATTTATGCCTGTCAATCACCACTTTATACCTAGAAGTCTTAAACATCTGAGCCATATTATAGGTGGAGAATTTCTAAGCCTTCTACAAACCTTCCAAAGCCATCAGGGACTCGTTAACAATAAGCATCGTGCCTCTGTTTGTTTAAAATGAATGTGATACTAATACTTTGAAGTTGAATGGCACTTTCTACTTTTAATGCATTTTTTCTTAGACTAGTTAATTTTATCCTTACAACTACCTTGTTATTTAGGTAGGGGAAGTATTATATTTCCCCTATTTTATATGCAAGGGATCTGAACTTTGAAAATGTTAAAAAGTGAATAAGTAAAAATAGTTGGGGCTTGAATTTAATACCTAGTCAAGAATTTGCACCAAAACACATGCTGGTCCATTCCCTGCTTATACACCCTCTCTTCCCTTCTTTGAAATCTTTCCCTGTGTTCTCATTTAGCAAAATCCTTTCTTCATTCCTACATCATTTCTTTTAATTTCCATTCCTCTCTTTATTCTTTATAAATATCTTTAATTGACACCTCAAGTGAGTAGTCATTTCAGGCCAGAGACGTGAGTCCAGGCTACATTTTTTATTTGAGGTGAAAGAGGAATGGTGAACTCTATCAGCCTGATTTGGGCTCTGATAAAGAAAAGACATAAAGAGAAAGGGAAAAAACACCCCGTGATTAGGGGTTTAGCAAAAGCACTAGATAGTCTTGGTTGTCATGGAGACATCACAGCCACTGCTTTAGATGCAGATAATGTGCAGGAAGGGTAGGCAGGAAGGTTAGCTATAGATACTAGATATAGTTCACAAATGGTGAAGTGGTAGCAATAAAAAAGCTGCTGGCCTCAGAGGGTAGGGATGACCAACACAGGTCATGGCAGGAAGAATGTCAGAACCAGAGGTTGAGGTAGAGGGTTTGACTTGGAAGCCCAAGCAGGCAATGTCTATGAAAGAGCTTGTATAGTTATCATTAGTGCTGCTTCCTGAATATTTCTGGCTCTTTTCCTCCAAAGTACATGATGGGACTAATACTTCTGGCACCTTTAAAGATGGGAGGAACCATATGACTAGGTTTGGCCAATGAGCTTTGATCAGAAGTGACGTGTGTCATTTCCAGGCCTAAGATTTAACTGCTGGTGCAAAACCCTCCAGAGCTCTATTTCCCTTTAGCCCAGTGGTTGGCAGTGTCTATTAGCTTGAGTTCCTGAGTCCCTACCATGAGGGGAGCGATGAGGTGAGCCTCCCTGTTGACCCTCAATGGGTATGCAGTGTGAGTACAAAATGAGCCTTTGTTATTTAAAACCACTGAGATTATTGGGCTGTTCTTCACCTCACTGTTACCTAGCCTGTCCTGGCTAATACAGCTCATGAATGGTAAGGGTAAAATTGGTTGGCTCTGTGTGAGAAGTTTTTCCAGTTATTTATTGCTGTGTAATAAACTACCCCAAGACTTAGCGGCATAAAATAACAAATGTTTTCTTGGGATTCTGTGTGCCAGGAATTCAGAAAGGCAAATTGGGGATGGCTTTTCTCTGCTCCACAATGGTTGGGATGACTAGGATGGCTGGGTATTAAAATCATCTGGTGGCTTCTTCACTCACATGCCTGGCACTTGGGCAAGGATGGCTGAAGAACAGGCTAGGCTGGGCCTGTCCACAGGAGCACCTACATCTGACTTCTCCACGTGGCATGGTAGCCAGAATTTAAAGGAAGCATCCTGAGAATAAGCATTCCAGAAGGCCCACGTGGAAACTCCATGGCCTGTTATTACACATAGTGTCAGATCTGTGCATTCTCTTAGTTATGAGAGTCCTAAGGACAACCAAGAATCTGGTGATGGCGGGATGGGGAGGGAGGTGTGAAATTAGACTTTGCTTCTCCATGAGAGGAATATCTAAGAATTTGCAGCCATTTGTAAAGTCATCATTGAAGGGTAAAGAAAAGCTTGCATAATCATGGAAGGAAGCTCATGTGGAATGTGATCAAATCACAGTTCATTTCATGAAAACAAGATCTTATCTCGTATAGTGCTCTGCATCTTACAATACACGTTCACAAGCCTTGCCCCGGGTGATCCTCCCAACAATCCCCTGCTGTAGTGCGGGGCTGTTATCTTTATCCCCAGAATATAAAAGAGTAAGAGAAATTCTGAGAGGAATCTGAACTAACTAAATACTGTACCACTTAATGGATAGATATTTAAATCTATCCTGTAACATTTCAAACGACAGCCTACAACTTATTCTGAATTAAACAAATAGTATTGAATGCTTACTAGTTAAGAAGCACTCTCTTAGGTGCTGTAAATATACAAAGACAAGTAAACTTTCTTTGTACACTAGTGGAGGAGAAAAACTTGAACACAAAAAATAAAACAAAAGGCCTCACAACAAGAGCCCAGTGACAAGGATATGTAGAGGAAGGGGCACTTAGTTCAGACTATGAGGAAGTTGTATTTAAGCTGAGCCTGAAAGAATGAGAAATATTTAGATTGGTGGGAAAGGGGTGGCCAAGCCTCCCCAGTATGAGCGAAGGCACAAAATATGAACATACATGTTCGAGTTTATTCCAGAAGAAGAAAGTGTGGCTGGAGTATAAGGCAAAATATGAAGGGAGGGCATCTAACACTGTACATTAGTCAATTCACCTCAAATTGTCTCAAGCCTACCAATGATGTCTTTATTTTGAGAGCTATGCAACAGAATATATTAAATATTTTTCGTGTGTAAATTGTTTTCCATCTCTGTAGCTTGACTCATCATCACCATGGTCTCATAAGGTTCTTCAAAATCATATCTCAGTTGATGGCTTCACTCTCGTTGATTGCTACTCTCTTTGATTACAAACTACATGTCCTTCTAGCAGAGACTTTATTAGTCATTTACCTCCTTGTATAGACTGTACCAGAAATTAATAATAATTTAGGTGGTCTTAAAATTTTCCAAAAAACCTTCGTAGAGGAATAAGAGATAATTATTATAGGAACAGGTAGAGAATTATTAGCTAATTTTATGGAATCACCCTTACTATGGTCTAACTCTAAAATAACATTGAAAAAAATGAAGCATCTTCCTTCTAGGCTGGTTTTCAAAAGGATCTTTTTCGACTCAATTCTTAACACCCTTCTCTGGGTTGCTCCCTCCTGCCTCACCCCTAGTTTCTGCTCTCCTCTCCTTCCTCAATTTACTCGAAATCCATTACCTATTTATCTATTTCCTGTCACTCACCATTAAATGCCCTTCTGGTTACAACAACAGGGATTAAAAGCTTTGCGTTTACAGAAAAATATTATCTCACCAGGATTTTGCTATGTAACTTTTCATGACCACTAGGAGATACAGAGCATGAAATGATTAAATAGAAATGACTTTGAACTACTGTTGCTAGGAGTATTTAATGTATTACATTGACATGTAATGGCCCTGAGCATATGGATCTGATTTCATTTTATGCTCCAAACAGGAAATTACTTTCTTGCCTAAAGGCGTTTAAACCTTTGTGAAGTTCCCACAGCGTGGAGAAGAATATTGGTCCTGCAGAGAACGCAATAATTAGAGCAGAAGACACCCATCTTGGCCCAAAGAAAAAAGCATAACATCATGTGGCCAGCGTGTTAGAGCATATATGAGTGCAGACCCTTCTGTAAAAATCACCTGATGCTGAGGAAATCAACAGGCACAGGACCTGACATATAAGAGCAGCTAAATACATACCTGTTAAGAGAAAGAAAGACCAACACTAGAAGACTGTATTTTGGGCAAGGACATAAGCATAATTAAAACCTATTTAAAAAATCCTGGAGGAAAGAAACAGATACCCCAGACCCGATTATGTACTAATATACCTGTATGTACAGTGTATATAAGGTTACATGATAAAATTGGCTGTATTTCTCATTATAGAGTGTGGGTTCAGTTAATTTAAGTAAACATTTTTGCCATTTTCATAAAGTTCGCAATGAAATAACTCTTATAGATATTGTTTAATATGAATTTCTAAATGCAGTGGTCTTAGAATTTTCCAAAAACCCTTCTTAGATTTAAGAGATAATTGTTACAGGAACAGGTAGAGAAGTATTAGCTAATTTTATAGAATCACCCATATCTGGCTATTACAGTTAAGATTCTGGTGGTTTGACTGGCAAAAACTGGAGAGAGGTAAGTAACAGAATTAGGTCTTGATGAAATATGCTACATGTTTCACACATAATTCTGTTAAATTGGAGAATAACTTGAGGCTTAGTGAGCAAGGTAACTTGACCAGTGTTACCCACCCGTGTAGCGAGAGGAAGAACCAGTATCCAGGTATTGGATTGTCTGACTTTATTTAAAGCACAGGCTGTTTCCATTATTTGCTGCTGCTTCAAGACTTAGGAAACAACTCCTGCTTCTCCTTGAGCCTCTTACTCATGGGGGACTTACTAAGGCATTACTCACAGTAATTATCCTGGTGGGTAGGAGCAGAATTCCTGGATTTACTCACTGATTATTTTTGCTCTGGACATTGGCCCCTTTGATCTTTAGTTTTAATGTAAATGCCACACTATTTTTCTTTTCATTTATACACTCATGATGAGAGTTACAGGAGTTTACAAATGATGTTGTTGAAAATAACAATTCTTCCCTTTAATAGCTAAGGAAAATATGCAACTAGTATCTATCAGCATTCTTAGAACTTTCCTTTCTAAGTTGTAAAGTCTTTTGCTGAATGTATGATGAGAATGACATTCAGTA
Source organism: Tapirus indicus (assembly GCA_031878705.1). NCBI lineage: Eukaryota > Metazoa > Chordata > Mammalia > Perissodactyla > Tapiridae > Tapirus > Tapirus indicus. The sequence goes on along the minus strand of CM062919.1, from coordinate 146,425,452 downwards.
AAAATATTAAAATTGGTGATATATGTTATGAATTCTGCCTCTGAAGGGTCATTTTGGTTCAGAGGAGAGCATCTTAGCTTGTAATTACATGATTATGCCAAAATGCATCTGCAGGAATGAATAGGCAACTATTGCTCATCTTCGGAGTTATGACTTTGGCAAAATGCAGAACTTTCAGGGACTCTCAGGATCTAAGAGAAAATGATCCCTCAGAACTGCAGACATTAATAATATCTAGTTGGAAAGATATTTTCAACAGTTAGCACTTTTAGAATTGGCATTGGCTTAAATGTTTTTGAACTGTTCACACAAAATAAAACATACATCAAATACTCAAAGCAACAACTTTTCTTTAGCAAAGTCTTGCATTAGGGAATAATATGGACTAAAATTAGGTACACAAAAATAAAACAAACAAATCGCCTTAGGGTCTATAGTTCTCTCTTCCACTCTTGGCAGCACTTAATTTTATGTAGATATCTTTAATATATGTCAACCCCTCACTCTTTTCCACAAATGTGCATGCGAATCGTATGGTAAATAGTTTTAAAGGCATTTTTGATCTCTTGGGCCAAATTCTTGACAGATTGCTCTTATAATAGTCCCAAGAGCAACAAACAGGTGTCTGCTGCTTTCAAGGACAATCGGCTCATTAGCAATGGAGCTGACATGGCCAACTTAAAGCATTTTTAAGTCAGCCGGACTAAAATGGACACAACTGGATTACCTTGCTGAATTTCACATAGCTAATTCAAAATACAACTTAATGACCTAAGGATAAAACATCCCATCCTGTTAAGCAATGCAGTTGGGCACTTGTTTGACTTCGAAATAGTATTATTCAGGAGCGGCCAAATGTGTGTATATACCTCAAAGGAAAGCATGCAGACACTATGATGATTAACAAGCAGTTTTTAAGACTAAATATGTTGTGTTTACATCACTAAATATATTTTGGTTAAAATTTTTTAGATTTCTTTATTGAAATATATAAAATAAAAATATAACTTATTTACCTAAACATATAAACACACATATATAATTAAAAATAAAAGTGCTGATACATAGCATCATGTTGAACTATTTTAAATTAAGAATATACTGTGGTTGTAGAGACTGGATGATTTGGACTAGAAAGATACCAGTCCTCAGTGCTATGGAATAATTGGGAAGAGGAAAGGAAGCTGGGGCCAGGACTGTGGAAATTAACCTGGCTTTATGGCTGGGGTCCCAGTGGAGTGGTGGCCAGCATCCAATATATGGTGTCCAAAGGGTGATGCTCGCAGCTTGAGATTCCTGCTTGACAGCAAGGCAGGAAGAGTTTGCAAGAAGTAACAATAGTCAGGATAGAGGACAAGGCCGCATCATGGTTCCAGATGGTCTCTCCCTAAGCCCGGATTATAGAGAGCAAGATGCAGCCCCCGGAAGCTGAGCCAGGGCCCCCAGTTTCTAGTGTCAGCAGGAGATCGTGCCGGTAAAGCCAGAAAAGCACAGTTGTTAAAATGGTGTGTGGTCTTTGGAATCAATTCGACCTGGATTATAACCTGGCTCTCCCACATACTCATCATATTTTGTAACGTCTTTAAGGTTAACCTCTCTAAACCTCAGTTTTATCGCTGGTAAAGTGGAACTAATAATACTTACCACAAAAGATTTTTTTGAGGATTAGGTGATGTATGGTAGAATCTAGTGGTTAAGAATGCAGGGATTAAGGATATAAAGATTGAAGGTGTAGGTTCTGGAGCTGGACTCCTTGAGTTTGGATGGTAGCTGGTGGCTTGGGGCAATTTACCTAACTCTCTCTGCCTCAGTTTTCTTATCCCTATGGAAGGGATTCTAATGCACCTCTCTCTCAGGGCTTGTTGTTAGAACAGTGCTGGTATGTAATAGACATCAATAAAGTTAATTATCATTATCTATAACATTATATCAACATATGAAAGATTTTTTTATTGTTGCTATTATTCTTGTTAATAAGGCCAGTCGTGTTGACAGCTAAACATGGTGGTGAATAGGAGAAAGCTGGGATTAGCAAGCACCTGTGGAACCAGGGCTTGCTCTAGGTGTTAAAATCACCAGCCTCATCCCAGATATGTTGCTGGAGTCTGTGTGTTCATGTGCCATTTGCCATCACCAAGAAGTCTGAGTAGTGAGGGCCATGGCTAAATGAAGAGGCCATAAGCCGAGGCTCCACAAGGTGGGGGAAGAGAGGAAATACAAGACCATGTGGTCGGTAATAGAGGTTTTAAGAAGAAAACCAGATGTGTCTGCTTAGAATTTTGTTATATCTTTCTCAGAATTATTGCCTCATTCCTGGCTTGTTCTGCTCTGCTAAGAGGCTCCTGAAGATGTGTCAAAATAAGTCATTCCTCACTGAGACCATCACTGTAATTGCATTTTTTAGATTTACACTAAAGTGCATGACTAGACACTCAGTTTCTCAGTGTCATGGTTTCTTTAGCCATAAAATGGAAGGATTGGATGAGAAATTCTGTAATAACCTTTCAATTCATAAATTATGTGATTCTATGATCCTGTACCTTTCTGTAGAATGCCACCTTCAGAGACTAGGACATATGATAGTTGTAAACACATTTTAATAAAGTCCTTATGAAACTTCATGTAACTAAAGACCTTTGGATGAAGTCCAAGGTCATTAAACTAAATTCTGTGATGTAGTGGGCTCTATTCTGTAGAGATTTTAGTTTATAACATGTGTGCATTAAATAACTTATAATGAACTAAAGCCTGAGGGAGATCTGATTATTTTTCAATATGTTTTGTCTTACCATTTTCTATTAGACAATAGAATTCCCTAGAGAGGAAGTTACTTTGAAATTTATATCTATGATTCCTATCGGAAGCTTCTCACTTCACCTAATTCTTTAAGCCTTATATGGCTGTTCCGAGTTCTGTGTCAGACAAATTCTAAAGTACTCTTGGCTTTATAAATATCATATATCTCAATAACTACCATTACTTCTTGGGAAGCATTTTGCTTTTTTCTCCTGTGATGTATTTATTTTGTCATGATAACAATAACTGACATCTCCTGGATGCATAGAATATGCCAAGCTCTGTGCTCCGTGTATTACGTGTGTGATCTCATTTAATCTTCACAGGAACCCTGCAAAGCAGGGCTAGGGTTACTCCTGTTTCATAGAAAAGCAAATTAAGGCTTTGGAAAGTTAAGTATCTTGCTCCAGGTCACACAAGTCAGGACCTGAACTACCAAGTTCATGCTTTTAATCCCTCAGCTTTCTAGATGAGCATAAGGGAGAGGCTGACAATGAGGATGGCAAAAGCTTCTGAATTTAGATGTGTGAACTTCACTAACAGGAAAACCTCAAGATTTTCAAGTCTATTTTATTTGAGCTTTGTAGTTGTTTTGTAGAACTTGGGGATTCTTTCTTATGGCATGTATTTTGCTTTCTATAAGTCTCTTCACTGTATTTTTCTCAGATGGAGTTTAAATTAAACCTATTTTTATCAAAACTCACAATTCATCCATGCTTTCAGAAAGTTTGGTAATTATTTCTATTTGGAAATGGTTTATAAAACTTCCCTGGAGGATCTTTGCCTTTTGTGCTCTTGAAAAATAAATTATTCTGAGTTCCCTCCATCCTCCAAGAGCTATTATTACCAACTGAATCCTTAGCATCACAAATAGGCCAAAGGGTAAGAGGCTTTTATTGATACTGTTCATTAAAATATTCATAACTAGGAATTTGAGATGCATTCCCTGTTGAGTGTAATCAAGCTATTATTGCGTGTGTATCCTTTTACCTACGTATTTTTAAAGTAATTTTCCAAAGTATAAAAAGTATTAGACCTTGTAAGTGGAATGCATATTTTTGTTTTGGTGTAGGGTGGGAGATGGGGAGAGGGAACGTTATAGAGGCTTTTCCCCCCTAATATACCCTGTCAATTATTTAACCAATGAGTGGGGCGTGGTACAAGGCATAGGGTTAGGTATTATGGTTGATACAGGGAAATAAAAAAATAAATGGTCTCTGGGGCAACAGGATATATATTTAAAGGAATAAAGGGCAACATATGAAGTCTCAAAAAAATACTGACAATACTATGGGGGCCGGCCCGGTGATGTAGTGGTTAAGTTTGTGCATTCTGCTTTGGCAGCACAGGGTTCACTGGTTTGGATCCTGGGCGCAGACCTCCTCACCACTCATCAAGCCGTGCTGAAGTGGTGTCCCACATAGAAGAACTAGAAGGATGTACAACTATGTACTGGGGCTTTGGGGAGAAAAAAGAGGAAGATTAGCAATAGATGTTAGCTCAGGGCCTATCTTCCTTGGGGAGAAAAAACGCTAACTAAAAAAAAAAAAAGAATACTGACAATACTAAATGCTTGAATGAGAGAGGAATTTGTATGGGGAAGATTTGACAGATGAGATGAGAGTTGATCTTGTCTATGAAGGATGAACGGGACTTAGATGCAGGGAAGGATGCAATGAACTAAAGCCAGAAGCAGGACCATGACATCAAGAAATGCTCAGGACAGTGACTAAGTTCTCCTGGCTCAAGGGGAAAGTGTGTGTAAGGGCAAGATGAGAGAAAAAATGAGAAGTGTATCTTGTATTCAGATAGTAAAGAAGTTTGAATGCTAATCAAAGCAGTTGGATCTTAGGTATCAAAGAGGCACTGAGAGTTTGAAAGTGGACAACTGACATGATGTTGTTTAAAGATAATTTTAAAGAAAGATAATTTTTAAAGAAAATCGTGATTCTCCTGCAAGATATAAAATAAACATGTATTATAGATTTTATTTAACTCATAATAAGGGAATTAGGCAGATGTTCAAAAAAGAATTCAATGAACAGACACATTTATCGATCAGGAATATTGAAATAAATGTGCAAATGGAGGCAAACTATTTTCTTGGAGAAGGAAGGACTGTCTCTCCACTGGACAGAATTCATTGGCATGTCTATAGGCAACATTTATTTTGCATTTTTATTAGCTATCTCCAACTTATAAAGTTGTAAGAGTCAGAAATCCCAGAAGCGTATAGTATTGTGCAAGTTGCATTGAAAGAAAGACTAGAGGTTTCTATAGGAGTGGTTAGTATGTTTATAATGTACATGATATGGGAGGAAGGAATGCAAAAGATATACAAGTAAACAAGTTGCCTGGGTGTAATTTCATTATCAGTCATGAAATTACAAGGGAGAGTGAGGAATCCACGATTAATCTGAGTTTCTAACTTGCGTCATTGGGTGAGTAATAGTACCATTGACAGATTTTTAAAAATTATGAGATCAATTTAATACAAATTGAGTCGAAGTGCCGTTTAAGTGGAAATGTCTAATTGTATCTCACTTATTTCCTTCCCATAGTGGGAACTGCATGTTCTGCTGTCCTTTAGTATTATGCTTTCTTTAGGAATTTAAACTCTGCTGGGATGGTGGGCCCTACTCCTGCGAGGTGAGCCTTTTGGTAAGTAGGGTACAGGTCAAAGAAGGTCTAGTACACACCGATGTGTAGGATCTTATCACTGGATAAGGCATTTTGTTTTCCGAAAGGCCCTGAAATGAAAATATGTTTTCTTGCAGGTAAGATCTTCCTTTTTGAGGCTAAAGCTATCAGATTAACGTGTTAAAGGAAGAACAGTGTCCAGAGAAAATGTGACTCAGGGCTGGTGAATTTGGGGGCTGGAAAATAGCAAACATTTATTGTGTGTTTTTGTGTGTATGTCACTTTCTTGGCATTAGCTTCTGTTACCCTCACAGGAACCCATGGAGTAGGTGATATTATCATCTCCATTTACCAATGAGGAAATGAAGAGTTTAAGCTACTTGCCAGGGCTCACAGACCCAGTAACGTCAGAACCAGGGCTGAGCTCCTACTAGAGACTCCAGATTCCACCCGACTCCACTGCCACTTCTCTAACGAAGAGTGAAAGGTTCGCAATTACAGCTCTTCAAGGGAAGGCAGAGTCAGGATGAGGATCATAGTGAGAAGTCCTGCTCAGAAATCTGAGGTTAGTGAGTGTCTGGGCACAGGGACATCGAGGTGCATAATGAAAGAAGGATCATTCCAAGGAGAGAATCGGGGGTGGTTTTAATTCAAGAGACAAAAGATATAAAATTTAATTTTAGGATCGTGTCTGCATAGAGTTGTTTCTTTGCTGAAAATCATTATTCTAATGGTTAAGAGCATGGGCTATGAAAACCACCCGAGCATTCAAAAATGTCTCTGCTACTTGCTAAGCAGTTTAACCCTGGGCAGTGTGCTCTGTCTGTACTGTAGTTTCCTCAACTGTAAAATGGGGATGAAACTGCATAGCATTATTGTGACGACTCAGTGAGTTAAACTGTAGAGCACTTAGAAGAATGTCTTAGTAAGCATCAATAACATTTGCTATTATAATTATCATTAATTTATATTAATGAGGTAATTCACGTTCCAAAGTGTTTGAATATATTGTGGTTGTATCAGTCAGGGTTCTCCAGAGAAACAGAACCAATAGGATGTGTATATATAAAGATATTTATTTTATGGAATTGGCTTACATGATTTTGAGGCTTGGTGAGTCCAAAATCTGATGGGTGAGGCTGGCAAGCTGGAGGCTCCGGAAAGAGCTGCAGACTGAGTTCAAAGTCAGTCAGGCTGGAGATCCAAGAATGGCCAATATTGCAGCTGAAGCCCAAATCCTTCTTGTTGGGAGAGGTCAGTCTTGTGTTCTTTTCAGGACTTTAACTGATTGGATGAGGCCCGCCCCCATTATGGAAAACAACCTGCTTTACTCAAAGTCCACCAATTTCAATGTTAATTTCATCCAATAACACCCTCACAGAAACATCTAGAATAGTGTTTGACCAATGTCTTAGTCAGTTCAGGCTGCTATAACAACATACCATAGACTGGTAGCTTAAACAACAGAAATTTATTTCTCATAGTTCTGGAGGCTGGGAGTCCAAGATCAAGAAGCTGGCAGATTTGGTGTTCAGTGAAGGGCCTCTTCCGGTTGCACTTGGCTGCCTTCTTGCTGTGTCCTCACAGTGTAGACAGAGAGAAACTGGAAATGGGGCTCTAGTCTCTTCCTCTGCTTATAAGGAAACTAATCCCATCATAGGGACTCCATCCTCATGACCTCAATAAACCTAATTACCTCCCAAGTTCCTGTCTCTTAATACCATCACGTTAGGGGTTCAGGTTTCAACATATATGAATTTTGCAGGGAGACAAACATTCAGTCCATAACAACCAACTATCTGGGCACTGTGGCCCAGCCAAGCTGACATAAAATTAACCATCAGAGTGCTAAATCACCTTAATCTTTGCATCACAGGGTTTGCCTACGTGGTCTACTTATTTAGTACTGTAGAAAAATGTACTTAAAACTGCATTCCCTGAGTCAGTCATTTCTTGACAGAGTGTATCTTTTAGAGTATACTTACTTCCTTCTTTTATCTCATATGATGTTAAAGCATTTTCCCTTTCCTCTTGCATATTATACTAGTGGGACCAGATGCTAAACCTGAGGTCTAGCCTTCTTGGGAGGTATTCAAAAGCATCCTCCTTAAAACACCTACATATATACAGTCAAAGCTCATTCCTTTAAAGTAATTCATAATGAACCTATGAAGGAACAAAAGCAAATGAGGCTAATGGAAATTTATTCAGATTAGATTTTGACTTTTTATAAAATCTTGTGTGGGATCTTACTGTTTGCTTCTTTATGCAAAGTTTGAGGAGCTCCACGTCAAGAGGTTTATACTGCAGATGATGCTAACATTGCTGCTGTTTAAAAATTTCTTTTGTGAGATCTTTCATTTTTCCTACCAGGCCCTGTCTCGAGGATAGCTGTTCTCATTCTGTGGCAGAGCCTCTACTACACACACCTTTGGAAATGCTGCAGGAGCGCTGTCCGTCTATCTGTTAATCGTTCTGAGTCCTTGTTGAGTGGCTTAGTCTTCATTCAGGGATCTCTGGAGTGTATGTCAGTCACAGCCTATGTGCTAGTTCTGTGAGTACAGTTTTTAGTATTTGCTTTACAATGATGGTCTCAGGCAAGGAATTACGTTTTTGTCCAAGGTTAATAAAAAGGCTTATGATAGAGTTTGTACTTCAGCTGAAGTCCAACAGTACAGTTATTTTCTTCCTTATCAAATAAGGAAGTTGGAAGTTCTTTTTCCTGGGATGTTGACTTGATGATGATTTTAAACATCATTTTTCTTTTCAAAGTATTTTAAATTGTGCAGTTAATATGTGTTCACTGTAACTAGTGAAACAATGAAAAAATTGTTAAGAAAAAGCTAACCGTTTCTTTCTACCTCCCTGAGGAGACCAATGCCAACAATTTGATGTGTGTCTTTAAACTTTCTCCAAGGTTATAGAAACACACACACACATACACACTTTAGTGTTGCTTGTTTTTATAAATGGCAACACACGCATTAATCTGCAATTTGTTTTTCCTTGTTTAACAATTCACTAGGGACAGCCTTTCAGGTCAACAGATATATTTCCTATTTTTAAAATAGCTACTGTTTTGGTGTAGCGGTTAAGTTCGCAGGCTTTGCTTTGGTGGCCCGGGGTTTGCAGGTTTGGATCCCAGGCACGGACCTATGCATCGCTTATCGAGCCATGCTGTGGCAGGTGTCCTCTATAAAATAGAGGAAGATGGGCATGGATGTTAGCCCAGGGCCAGTCTTCCTCAGCAGAAAGAGAAGAATTGGCAACAGATGTTAGCTCAGGGCTAATCTTCTTCACACACACACACACAAAGCTGTTTTAACCTGGATTCCCCCAAAAAGTCTGAAACAAGGACTCGTCTGCAGACAGTTTATTCTGGAAAGTGATCTCATGGACCAGAAGTAGAGAATGAAACAGGGGAGGAGAGAGTCAACCAGTGGTTCATTACCAAGCTGGTCAGAACTGTGGGAAACAGGGACTTCTGAGGAACAGTGTAGAATGCATCTCAGAACTGTCTGCCCAAGGGACAGAAGAGAAACCATTTATATACTGGTACCCACTACCTAGTGGTCAAGATATGCCTGTGCCCTTTTCAATTTTGTGTTTACACGTGTGTTGGAAAGGCTAAGAGTTCCTATAAATGTTCCAAGTGTTGATGACAGAGACTCTGGGCACAAAGCAAGAAATATATGATGCAGCTGAAGGAAGGTGCTGTCTATTCTACCTACAAGCAGCTGGTTGCTACAGCAACAGCTGGAGTAAAACGCGGACTGAGAGGATGTGAGATGATACCCGAGAGACATCTAAAACAACTGCAGAATGTTTTATAATGTGTATGCACCACACTTATTTAACTATACACAGTGGGATAGATAGTTGTGTTGTTTCCAGTTTTATTTTTTTGCCACCACAGTATTGCACTGAACATCCATGTACATACATACATTATTCTTATTAGCTGGTGCTTTCATGTCTATATAATGTATCCCCCGAAGTGGAATTGCTGGTTCAAAACACTTTTCATCTGTTAACTCATTCAGTCCTCCCACAGCGTAGTTATTATTACTGTCCTCATTTTTCACATGAGGAATCAGAGGCACGTAGGAGTCTAGGAAATGAAAGCAGTTAGAATTTTGTAATAGATACTGAAAGATGAAAGGTTAGATTCCAAAAATTTCTTGGACAATAAAAAAGAAATAATTTTAATATTATTAAATCAATGTGCTTTTATTTCTTTAGCCTGTAAATCATGTTTCCTTGCAGCCATTTAAGCAACATCTCTCCAGGGGAGGGAGGGAGGTGGATGCCAATGCGAAAAAGGAGAAGGCTCTGATTTAGCAGAACTCTTTTCACGCAAGAAGGTGAAGTAGGAGGCCCAACCCTTGCAGGCAGGCTTCCCTGGAAAGTCACCATTGGTGTGGGGTCAAGGGAATGACCCTTACCTGAGGGCTATAAGGTTGATTGCTTGAGCTGTAGCTTTTTGCAGGGGAGAACCCTGGGCCCTGACCAAGGGAAGAGAACCATGTTCATGAACCAAACTTATGCACTTAAAGAGAGCAGGGGAACCAGCTAGCAAGCAGACACTAGCATGGGCAAGTTATAGGGCACATAATCTGGGCTAGATTACAGAAGTCTTTGGTAATAAAATATCTCAATTTGTCGGAGTAGCCCTCAGTCAAAATGTCTGAGCTTCTTGAGGGAAACTCAGCATCATTCATTTTGTGACTCTGGTACTAAGATACTCTTCCAAGCCCAGAGGAAGAAGTGCTTATGTTCAGAAGAAACCAGGAACAAACAAGCCATAATATGAAGGTCCCTTATGAAGCAGAGACGAGGAAATTCAAGATCTGCCAGTCAATTCCATTCAACGTTGACTGAAGTGGTTCTTGGGACCATAATCCTAAGGACAAAAGCCTCACAAATGGGTAATAGGAAGTTCCCTGACTCAATGAACTGATGTTCTGAAGAGGGTAATCAGTGTGTAAACAACTAATTTGAACATGATCTGGTGAGTTGTGTTAGTCTTCTATTGCTGCTGTAAAAAAGTACCACAAATTTAACAGCAATACGATTCATTTTCTCACAATTTCTATAGGTCAGAAGTCCCTGTGAGCTCAGCTGGGTCCTTTGCTTAGAATTTCAGAAGGCTACATTAGGTTTTGGCCCGGCTGCTTTCCTTACTAGAAGCTCTGGGGAAGAATCCGCTTCCAAGCTTATTCAGGTTGTTGGCTGAGGTCACTTTCCTGTGGTTGTAGGATTGGGGTCGCTGTTTCTTTGCTGACTGTCATCCAAGGGCCAGTCTTTGCTCCTTGAGCGGCCTGCATTCTTTTTCATGCTTTCCAAGCGGCCCCCTCTAGCACTGGTGGGTCACATCCCTCTCAAGCTTTCAATCTATCTGACTTCTCTTTTCTCACGTCTCTCTGACTCTAGCCAGAGAAAGTTCTCTGCTGTAAAGGGTTTGTATGATTAGATTGGGCCCACCTGGATAATCCAGGATAATCTCTTTATTTTAAGGTCTGTAATTCCATCTGTCCCTTTTGCCATTCAGTGTAACATATTCACAGGTCCCAGGGATTAGGGCTTGGACATCTTTGGGGGTTCACTCTGCCTCCTCCCTATATTATAATAATTGCATGAACAAAGTGTTAGTGGGAACACAGAGAAAGGAGGGGATAATTCTGTCTGGAGAAAAGGCAGTGCAGAGAAAGACTTCATCAGAGAGGCAACATTTGAATTGTATTTCTAAGGAGGAATGTGATTCACCAGCGAGGATGGGTACGTAAAGGTTATTTCAGGCAAGTACAAAGTCAGGAGGACATGAAAACACCTGTCATGTTTGGGATTGGCAAATAGTCTGGTACAGGTAAAATATGCCTGGGTTTACATCCTAGCTGTGCTGCATTACTAGTTATATAGTCTTGGACAAGTACATCTTAGCCTTGGTTTCTTCTGTGTAATGGGGGTCATCATAGTACCTATGTCACAGAATGTGAGCATTAAATGAGCTAAAATACCAAAGCACATAACATAGTGTCTTTCACGTTGCCAATGCAAATCAAAGGCAGCTGCTATTATTAATGTTCCTGTTATTATTGTTACTAGAGCTAGATGATTGGGAAAGAGTGGAGAAGCGGCAGGAGTAGGTGAGGCTGAAGACGTAGGCTGAGGTCGGAGGGCGATGCCAGAGTGGGGCGGTATTAATCACTGTTCTTTTGGAATCATATTCTTCTTTTGGCTTCTCTGACATCACTCTTCTCTGGATTTTATCTTACTTTTGAAGATCTTATCTTAATTTTCTTCAGTGGGTTATGCTCTGAGTCCTCCAGACCTCTTCTGACACTGGGTCCTGTCCCTAGAAGATTTAGCCTATTTCCATAGATTTAATGACAATGTCTTTATCTCAGGCCCCCTGAACTGAGACCTGCACTTGGATATTTCAACCTAAATATCACCCCCCCACCCATTGTTCATATGCCTTGACTGCTCCCTGCTCTCCCACCTCATCCCCAGTACCACCCCCAACACCATACCCAGGAGCCCTTCATATTCTAGTGTTCTCTGCCTCAGTTCTTGATATCGACATTCCCAACAATAATAATAATTGCAATGAATACATCCTGGGATGCTGTTTTATTCTCGTGTACTTTGCATATGCCATTCCCTTTACTTGGCATACCTATCCCAAGCTCAGACATGTTTCCACTCTGAAACCTCTAAAATAAGTGATCACTCCCTGTTCTATGCTGCTTGCGTACCTCGCACGCACTCTTGTGGTTATATATATTGTAAATAGCTATTAATATGCCTGACTCTCCTAGAAGTCCACTGTAGGCTTCTTATGAGTCCAGACCTTTTCAAATCTCTGTATTCATCATACTTAGTAGACTGCTTGGCTTGTAGTAGTAGATACTAAAAAAATGGTTGTTGAAATGACTTTGAGTTTATCTTACAGGCAACGGAGTCATCAAAGTCAGGTTTTAAGTTAATGAGTGACATTATCAGATAAATGTTTCAGCAAGATAATTCTGGCAGCTGTACTAGATGGATTGGTGGGAAATGAGAGACAGGTGGCAGAGAATCTATTTAGGATCCAAATGAGTTCTTTATAATCCAAATGAGAGATGATAAAGGTCCAGCAGAGACTGTGGAAATGAGAAAGAATGAATAAATTTGAGCGATTATTACAGGCAGGATTTCTATGACTTACTGAGCAATTGGACAATGGAGATGTGGGAGAGAGGAGTACAGGACAATGGTGCAGTTTGGGCTTGGTTGACCAGGTGAGATAAATGTTGAGTTAGGGAGTTTAGAAAGAAGACTGTTCATGGGGAAATAAATACTAGGTTTGGTTTTGAACATGTTGCGATAGAGGTGCTAAAGGGCAAACTGGGAGAAATGTCCAAGAGGTAGCTAGAGTAGAGGTCATGTATATATTTTGTATGTTTTAAAACATTCTTCCAAATATGTATGCTGATATTAAGAGTATTTAAATAAATTTATGAAGCATTTCTTATCTTTTATTTTCTAAAATAGAAGCCTTTCTCTCCTTTTCTACTATCTAGGCACAGTGTACTCAGTGCTGTATGTTGAAAATCAAGAATAGACAAATTAAGTTGACAAGGTGTTGGCACCTCCTCACCACTCCTTTACTCTGACCTCCTCAGTGAGAAGGAGCACAGACACACCACTGATCATCATGGAAGCAGTGGATACACAGAGGTCAAGAAAGGAACTTGCTCAAGGTCCTATGGGAAATAATAGTGAAACTTAACTATATTTCCTGACTCCTCCAATGTTTACCTCAAGAGGGCATTAGACAAATATAGTTTGACTTTCTCAAAAGATGTTGAGGAATCCATCTCTTCTCCTATCCAAGATCCAACAATAATGGATCCTTGAAGGGCTGTCTCAATGCTAGTGTTTCCAGAGAGTATTAGACTGTATTGAAAACCTGTGACTTTAGGCTTTTAGTTTATCTGGATTCTTGTGCTTGTAGACAAGACATTTGGGGCTACCTGTCCTCTGTGACCTCTAATGCAAGGGAAGGGGCTCATTAGTACGTGTGTCTCTGAACAGGAAGGAAAAGAGAATCATGAGGGATATGACATGAGGCAGAATTATTTCCCTGAGGAGTGTGATTGCATCATGCAGGTTTTGTGCCTGTTTAGTGTCTCCAAATACAGATTCAGTACAATTGAGCATGTTCATTTTTACCAAGGATATAAGAACAAGTAACAGCTTTCTCACCAGTAAGGCATCTTATTTACCTAGTGCTTACTGGCTGCATAGAAACCACAGACAATAAATCTCTCCTGAACATTTGTGAGATTTCTTCTTAAAATGTAGGAAATGTAGCCCTCCTACAGATTGCAAGCAATTCTAAACTCTTTCCTAAGAGATTTCTTAAACTCTTTGTGCCAAAATGCAATTTATTTTGAGTACTCTTGAGTTTCTTAGGACTTTAATGAGTTTAACGAGTGCTTGACTGTCATTTTTCACATCAATCCTGTCTATTATGAATAGCCCTGAGCTTTAGAGGCTGGCTTTTTGTTATGGTCTACCAGATTAGCTCCCTCCCTGGCTGGCAGGTGGACATTAGGCATTTAAAAAATTGTTTCACTCTGAATGTCATAAGGTACAACAGCAAAAAGTACTTAATTTCCTATGCTGTGTGGTGGATATCAGAAATAAAATAATAGGTTCATCAAAGTGTTGGTACTTGCTTGTCCTCTCTTATTCTGATCTTCTCAGGGAAAAGGAACACAAATGTCTATCAAGACCACTGTGGGCACAATAGACGTAGAAGCACCAAAGATGGTTAGATACACATGCAGATGGTGGGTGGGAGCACTATAAGATAATGTGTCACTCAGATCATGTGAGTTGGAGACTAAAGCTTTTATGGGAGAAGTGAGGGGATTATTATAAACGTAGAAGTTCTAGAGGCTGTCTTTCTCCATTCATCATCTGACTGGGAAGGGCTTTGGGCTGGCTGTACTTTTTCTCCAGCTTTATTGAGGTCTAATTGACAAACAAAAATTGTATGTATTTATAGTGTACAATGTGATGTTTTGATATAGATATACATTGTGAAATGATGACCATAATCAAGTTAATTAACATATCCATCACCTCACATAGTTATCGTTTTTTGTGGTTAGAGCATTTCAGATCTACTCTCCTAGGAAATTTCAAGTATATGATGAGTATTGTTAACTATAGTCACCATGCTGTACATTAGATCTCCAGAACTTATTCATCCTGCATAACTGAAACTTTGTCCTCTTTGGCCAACAACTCCCCATTTCCTCTGCTCCCCAGCCCCTGGCAACCACCATTTTACTCTCTGCTTCTATGAGTTTCACTTTTTGGGATTCCACATATAAGTGAGATCAGGGAGCCTTTATCTTTGTGTGCCTGGCTTGTTTCATTTAGCATAATGCCCTCCAGGTTCCTCAATGTTGTCACAAATGACAAAACTTCCTTCTTTTTTTTAAGATTTAATAATATTCCATTTTATATATACATACTACATTTTCTTTATCCATTCTTCCATTCATGGATGCTCAGGTTGATTTTATATCTTGGCTATTGTGAATAGTGCTGCAATGAACATTGGAATGCAGATGTCTTTTCAAGATACTGATTTCATTTCTGTTGGATGTGTACCCAGAAGTGGAATTGCTGGATCATATGGTAGTTCTATTCTTAGTTTTTCGAGGAACCTCTGTAGTGGCTGTACCAATTTACATTCCCACCAACAGTGCACAGGAGCTCCTGAGTTGGGTGTACATGCAAGTAGGATAGGAGACGAATGCCAAGGTGAGCCACACGGGACAGAGAGGGAGGATCAGATTTCCAGGCCTAGTCTGTCTCCAAGATTGAAGGAAGAGTGGCAAGAGGGAGGCCAGGTGGTCCTCGAGGCCCCAGCATTGTCTGATTTAGTTTCCTAGGTTAGGAGAAAAGATGCACATTTGAGGCAAAAGCCCCAACTGTGAATGAGGAGTGTGCATTGATTCACCTGAGCCATCAATGGAATCCAGGGACAGACACCATTCAGTTAAGGAGGGAGAGGCCCTAGCATTTGACAAAGTAAGCCTAGTGGAACAGCAACATCCATAAAATCCTCGGCAAGAACCACAAACTGCAAAATGGAAAAACAGAGTTGGTTTCAAAAGAAGATAATTATGTACCAAGCCATAGCATCCTGATTTAGATATTCTTGTTAAAAAAAATAAAAAGGCAATTATGAAGTTTGTCATGTGGTATTGGAGAAAATCTCCCTATTCAGCTCTAGGATTCTTCAAGACAATTTGGTTTCCACCTGGCTGCCCAGAAAGAATTGCTCGGCTGCTATAGCAACTGTGTCCCTGGATATATGGCAGTTGACAAAAGCTCTCTTTATATGCTGATTTTTATGCTTACAAATGTAGGCTGGGCTGGTGAGATGGATAAAATAACAAACTGGATGATAAAATTGCTGTAAGACAATGTTTTAACACTCCTTTCTTTATCTCATACTTCACAGCCCGTTCATCACCAAACCCTGTCAAGTCCACCCCTCCCACCTGGTCTAAGCCACCGCCATCTCACCCAGACTCTTGCAGTGGCCTCCAAATGGGTCTGTTTCCACTCTTGTCTTTCTTCCACTCTCTAAACGGCTGTCAGAGTGGTCCTTTTAAAATATAATTCAGATTACTTTATTCCTTTGATTTAAACCCTCCAATGGTGTATTGGTCAGCTCCTGTTCAATAAGGCCACTAAACAAACCGTCCCGACTCTCAGTAGTTTATAACATTAGGAATTCCTGACCTGACAGCCCACAGGTCAGCTGGGGTGGTCCTGTTTCAGGCCTCAGGATGGGGTCTGGTGTGCTCCACAAATCTTGTTCTGGGGCCCTGGCTGAAGGCACAATGACTACCTGGAGCCAACTGTTCAAATGGTCCTCAGAGAAGCTCTAGAAGCTGAGACATCCCATGGGAGCATATTTAAGGCCTCTGATGTGTCATTTGGTAACATTCCACTGGCACACATCAATGACATGAGGAAATATTGTCTACTTATGTGGGAGGGAACTGCAAAGAAATGTGGCCAAAGGTATGAGTGTCAATCCTATTACAAGCAAGTGAAAAATTGCAACCAGTAATCAAATCTCCCCAAAATGGCTTCCCATGGCACTTGGAAAAAAACCCCAAAACTGCAGCTCTTACTACAGCTTACAGGATCTTTGTGATCTGGCCTCTGACTACCTTTCTGAAATAATTTCCTACCACTTTTCTCCTTTTTCTCTCTGTTATAGTTGCTCTGGTCCTTTTTCTATTCTCTGAACCCTCCAGGCATATTCTTGTCCCTGGACTTTTGCATTTATTATTGCTGCTGTTTGAAATTCTACCCCCACCTCTGCACAGCTTACTCTTCACCTCATTCTGGTTTCTGGTCAAATGTCTCCTAAGAAAAGCCTTCCTAGGACGCACTGTTTAACATAGCAGCTCTTGCCACACTCCTTCTTTTTAACCTGCTTAATTTTTTTCCCACAACACTTAGCACTACCTGTTATGTGTTCTAAACTTCTTTATTTATTTGATTTTTCTCTGTCTCTTCCATGAGAAAGTGAGCTCTGTGAAGGCAGGGACCTCAGTATTCCCAGCACAGAGTAGGAACTCAAAATATAATTGTTGAATGAATGAATAAACTGAATTGCAGTCACTTTCAGGTTCTATTCATTCCCTATTGCTCCACACAACATTTGAAGCCTGGGAATATGCTGGCATGTGGCCATGTAAAGACGTAGAACACTCAAGGCCAACGGCAAAGTTTTTTTTCCCTATAGATTCTTATATACAAGCTCCTTCCACAGATGGAAAATATTGATCTCACAGTAATTTTTCTTGCATTTTCTCTTCCAAGTCGTTCGTGTCAGGTTTTTAAAATTGAAGAAGGCCCGAGGATTTGGTTATGACCTTCTATTAATCATTGCTTGAGTCAATGCCCTTTGGACTGTTTGTGTGTTTGTGTGTATCAGGGGTCGGCCAACTTTTAATATTGGTTGCCAGGTTTCCAACTCCTGCCTTTATGTTTTTGTTTTAATTTTTTTTGAGGTGTAGAAGCTCCCTGTCACGAACAGGGCATGCTTATATTTGAATGTACAATTGCTCTTCTTGTCCAGGTCTGAGGGTTTGACTGGGAGTAAGAGGTGTCAAAGAAAGCACAATCAGAAACAGGATCTCTTTAAACAGAGGTACATAGAGAGGACTGGAGATGGCTGAAGGCCCAGTTTCTACTGGGAATGTCCAACGATAGCACACATACCATGGGAGGATAATGCTTCACGTATGTGTGCCAAACCTACAATATCTTGTCCCTCTTCTGTGGACCAGGCCTAGCCAAGTGTCAGCTGCGAGGAGGATGGTATGAATGGTAGAAAGGTTGGAGTCATTTCCAAAGAAGAGCTTATTATCAGTGTATAATTTGAGATGATGTTAGGAAGAAGAACTGTGATTTGGAGCGCAGGGAATGAAGCCAACAATCTGGAACTGGGATGGCAGCCAATCACTGTGTCAGGCCGAACAGCAAGGGGACCAGGGAACAAGAGAAGGTTAACCACGGGGTAACAAGAAAAGGAGCAAGTTCGGGGGCAGGGGGCAGTTCTGAATGTTGTTCTGTGAAGGCAGCGCGTGAGCCATGGTATTCTTTTTAGGTATCACTTGAAGTTGAGCTGGACCAGGCCCATCAGATATGTGTGTTTAGTATTTTTATAGAGATTACAGTTCAATTTATTTATTTTTAATTGCCATTATTTAGGTAAAAAGGTGTAATTCAACAGTTGGATAGGGGTATGCAGGTTTTGGTATTTGAAGGAATCTGAGGTGTAAAAAACAAAATTCAAAAGTGTGTTTAAACGTTCTTCTACCTCGAGTCATCTGGTCCATGAACATTTAGTCCTAATAAGAAGCAGGACTGATGCTCGTTACGCCAACTAAGGGTGAAGGAGAACGATGTGAGAATAGAGAAGTGGCTCTGTCCCTAAGTCCAGGTCTCTTCCTTCAGCACTCTAATGGTGTATTCAGATCCTAATCGAGGTGACATTTAATGGAATATACCTTTATAAATTATGAAAGTACACGGTTCAAGTAAAAAATTTTTATGTATAACCAATGAATATTTCAACATCTTTAAATTTTAATTTATCATCCCCATTATTGTGTCTTTATTTGTAGCATTAGCTCAGTATGCTGAGATAAAGGACAAACCTTTGAAAAAATAATATGTAATTATCTTGGCCACATTAAAGATAATAGTAAGCAAGTAGGCCTTATTCATGTAATTGTTTTAGGCATCGGGTAGTTTTAAATAAACACTGGTTAAAACTGCATTTCACTATTTCAAACTGCTTTACTAAATTTTTGTCTTTTTGTAGAAAATCACATAGCCTAGGGAAAAATCTTCTATCTGAGACACTGATAAGGCACACTTTCTAGGATTATTTTGGGTTCATATAATTATTATTTCTGCTCTGCTTGAGAGCATTTTATTTCCATCAGGTTCCTTTTCTGTATTTTCTCTCTTTCTAAATTAGTTGTGGGCAGTGGATACTTTCATATCAATTGTCTTAAATAATATAATTACTTTCTTGTTTATTCACATGAAGTCTCTACCGTGGTGTCTGGCACAAAATAGGTATTCTCTAACATTAGTGTCCATATTCTTTCAGACCCACACATTTCCTTGTCATTTTCCGTTGTTCCCTCATTCAACACACATTGACTGAGTGCCAGACAGGCTCATAAAAAATTGTATGATAAGGAACTACCCGGTGGGCTGCATTATTACAGTGTACAGGGTCAAAGCCGAGACTATGACCAAGTTATATGGTCCATTTATATTTCCCACTATTTCTAACAGAGCTGTATCTTTTCAGATTTAGTCTTCAATAGTTCTGTAAGCAAAAGGTCCTACTAATTTCCTAAATTCTTTATGCCAAAATATAAATAAATATTTATTATTCATTTACAGTATTTTTCATTATATAACATCATTAATGTATATTAGTGTCATTGTATTAGTTATCTATTGCTGTGTAACAAATTACCCCAAACCCCTAGCAGCTTAAAACAACAAATATTTATTATCTCACAAAGTTTCTGGAAGTCGGGAATCCAGAAGCAACACAGCTAATTGATTCTGGCTCAGGGATTCTCATGAGGTTACAGTCAAAATGTCAGCCAGGGCTGCAGTCATCTGAAGCTTCTATTGGGCTGGAGGATCTGCTTCCAAGATGGCTCAGTCACATGACTTGGCAGAAGGCCTCAATTCCTTGCTATGTAGACCTCTCCACAGGGCTTGACATCTCACCTAGCTTCTTCCAGAATTGGCAATCCAAGAGAGAGCAAGGGGCCACCAGCAACGCCTTTTATGACTTATTCTCAGTCTCTGCCACCATATCCTATTCTTAGTGAGTCATTAAGTCCAGCCCATGCTCAAACAGGGGAGAATTAGGCTTCACTCTTAGAAAGGAGGAGCATCTGAGAATTTGTGGACATATTTTAAAACTACCACAATCATAAGAATCATCACAACTATCTAAGCCATTCCCCTACTTTCACAAATGAGGAAACTGAGTCCCAGAGATGTGATGACATATAAAAGCTCTTACTACCCTCACACTTCTGCCCTATATGGGATTGAATCCTTTCCTTCTTTATCATAGGTCTTTGCATTTTCTGACTTCTGGGTGTTACTGATGTTCATTCTGTCCCTTTCACTGCTTTCTATCATATATATAGTTAACTAAATAATAATAATAAGTATTTATCTATAAGTTCTTCATAAACAAAGAACATTTATTACTCATATTTTTATCCCCAATGCCTAGCACAGAGCCTGACACAGAGTAGGGACTCAAATATGTATTGATCTGAACTGAGCTGGTTAATATTTGCTCACCTCTCGTTGGCATGCCTTTCAAACTGGTGTGCTATTGTTTGAGGTCTTAGATTAAAAATGGCCAGTGGATAACTCTTAATTCCATTTTGTAGCCCTTAAGTAAAGGATGTGAACATTTGATCATGAAGCTGTGAGGCAGATAGCAGCAACAGTAGAGAAAAATGTTCTTTGCCTGCTATCATTCTGCTAAAGGAATCATGTGGTAGGAGGTGAAAAGGTAGATTTGTGAAAAGGAATGAAAAAATAGGTTCATTAATGGCTATAGAATTTAAATTGGTAACATTAAATGGAATCTGATATCTAAAAGATGGGATCAGCTACTTCTCAGATGTCAGGGTTTGCTAACAGCTCATGTAGACACCACCATAACAATAACTTGATAAAAGTACAAATTGTATTCAATAAATAAATGTGAATGAATGAGTGGTGAAGGGAAGACATTGTATTTTATTCTCTATTCTTTCTGCCTGAGTGGAGCAAAGTCCCAGAAATATGATGATCAGCGTTGAAATAAGCCTACATGCAAGAGCTAAATCTCCTTGTCTGCTTCTGGCTGGTTCCATCCATCCTGTTGCTTTCAGGGCTCTTAGTCCATTTGCAGACCAGGTCTCTGAGTCTATTAGGGAAAGCAGTCTCTGGAAGCCTGGGGATTAGAAGCAAATAGGGGCTGGACTCTGCCTGTTGCTCTATCGCATTGTGTTCTTTCTTGTGGGATAGCTTTTAATTGCTATGAGCTATTCAGTAAGGCATTCATTTATCCATTATTTGGTAAGCACTTGCCTACATGATGGGCATTGTACTAAGGACCTTAAGAAGTTAGAAACAACAAATAAAACATGTTCTATGGCCCTAGAGACATGATAATAATATCTACTTGCTTAATGTTTTCCAATGGACAAGATAATTTATGCATCCGACCTTCATTCGTTGACATCAGCAGGGTAGATATTATCCCCATTTTACAGATGAGGAAAGTAAGACTTGGGGCGTTTAAAGGACTTGTCCTAGGTTTCAGGCCAGGAAGTGCCAAATCTGAGCTCAAACTCAGGTTGTCTGACCTTACATAGAACGTGCTTTCTGTACACAAGGCCCAGCATCCAGCACATAGCTAGTGCTAAAAGACGTCTATTGATTTGAAAACAAGAACATGATTACTAAAATTCAAGGATGGTTATAGTCCCAGATGAATGTTACAAAAAATGTTTCTCTAGATCCCAGATATGGAATGTGAGATCTGTTACATCTCAGGATAATCTATTCAGGCCTCAGAAAAGGAATATGGGGAAAGTGTCTGTGGACCAACAGTGTCTCTTAAGAGTCTTTGTTTTGCTTTAAACACTTAAAAAACCCCACACATTTAGTATAGTTAAAAATGTATTTAGTCCCCTCATCACTTATCCTTTATTGCTACCTTCTCTTCCTTATAGTCATCATCTTATTTTGCCTACTTTCCTTCATTTTGTTTTGTCTTAGTCCCAAAGGGGAAGAGAAAAATTAACATTAAAAAAAATAAGAGGACGTAAGATGTAAAATTTCTTCAAATGTTTCTTACCTCAGTGGCTATCCATGTCTTGTTTGTGTGGGGGAATCAGGTCTGTAGGAAGCCATGTTCTTGGGTGCAGGCATACCTTGGAGATATTGAGAGTTTGGTTCCAGGCCACCACAATAAAGTGAATACTGCAGCAAATCACACAATTTTCTTGGCTTCCCAGTGCATATAAAGGTTATTAGGTGTGCAATAGCATTATGTCTTTAAAAATGTACATAACTTAATTAAAAAATACTTTATTGCTAAAAAACGCTAACCGTCATCTGAGCCTTCAGCGAGTCGTAATCTTTTTACTGGTGGAGGGTCTTGCCTTGATGTTGATGGCTGCTGAAGGTGGGGTGGCTGTGGCAATTTCTTAAAATAAAACAACAAAGAAGCTTGGTGCATTGATTGACTCTTCTTTTCATGAATCATTTCTCTGTAGCATGTGATGCTGTTTGATAGCATTTTATCCACAGTAGAACTTCTTTCAAAATTGGAGTCAATCCTCTCAAACTCTGCCACTGCTTTATCAACTAAGTTTATGTAACATTCTAAATCCTTTGTCATCATTTCAACCATCTTCACCGGGAGTAGATTCCATCTCAAGGAACTACTCTCTTTGCTGATTCATAAGAAGTGATTTCTCATGTATTATTTATTATGAAATTGCAGCAATTCAGTCACATCTTCAGGCTCCACTGCTAATTCTAATTCTCTTGCTATTTCCACCACATCTGCAATTACTTCCTCCACTGAAGTCCTGAACCCCTCAAAGTCATTCATGAGAGTTGGAGTCAACTTCTTCCAACCTCCTGTTGATGTTGATATTTTGACCTCTTCCCATGAATCATGAATGTTCTTAATGGTGTCTAGAATGATGAATCCTTTCTGAAAGGTTTTCAATTTACTTTGTCAAGATCCATCAGAGCAATCACTACTATGGCAGCTAAAGCTTTATGAATGGTATTTTCTTTTTTCTTTGGTGAGGAAGATTAACCCTGAGCTAACATCTATTGGCAATCTTCCTCATATTTTGCTTGAGGAAAACTAGCCCTGAGCTAACATCTGCGCCAGTCTTCCTCTATTTTTTATGTGGAATGCCTCCACAGCATGGCTGATGCATGGAGTATGTCCATGCCTGGAATCCAAACCCATGGACCTGGGCCACTGAAGTGGAGCACATGGAACTTGAACCACTCAGCCACTGGGTGGCCTGCTGAAATGTATTTCTTAAATAAAAAGACTTAAAAGTCTCAATTACCCCCTTGATCCATGGACTGCAGAATAGATGTTGTGTTAACAGGCATGAAAACAACATTAATCTCATTGTACATCTCCATCAGAGCTCTTGGGTGACTGGGTACATTGTCAATGAGTAGTAATATTTTAAAAGGAATCTTTTTTCTGAGTGGTAGTTCTCAAAAGTGGGCTTAAAATATTCAGTAAACCATGTTGTAAACAGATGTGCTGCCATCCAGGCTTTGTTCCATTTATAGAGCACAGGCAGAGTAGATTTAGTGTAATTCTTGAAGGCCCTAGGATTTTCAGATGGTAAATGAGCTCTGGCTTCAACTTAAAGTCAGCAGCTGCACTGGCCCCTAACAAGAGAGTCAGCCTGTCCTTTGAAGCTTTGAAGCCAGGCATTGACTTCTCCTCTCTAACTATGAAAGTCCTTGATGGCATTTTCTTTCAATATAAGGCTGTTTCATCTACATGGAAAATCTGTTGTTTAGTGTAGTCACCTTCATTAAGTATCTTAACTAGATCTCCTGGATAACTTGCTGTAGCTTCTACATCAGCACTTGCTGCTTCCCCTTGCACTTCTATGTTATGGACATGGCTTCTTTCCTTAAACCTCATGAACCAACTTCTGTTACCTTCAAACTTTTCTTCTGCAGCTTCCTCACTTCTCTCAGCCTTCACAGAATTGAAGAGAGTTAGGGTCTTGCTCTGGATTAGACTTTGGCTTAAGGGAATGTTGTGGTTGCTTTGATCTTCTATCCAGACCACTAAAACTTTCTCCCTATCACCAGTAAGACTGTTTTGCCTTCTTATCATTTGTTTGTTCACTGGAGTAGCGCTTTTAATTTCCTTCAAGAAATTTTCCTTTGCATTCACAACTTGGCTAGCTGTTTAGTGCAAGAGGTTTGGCCTGTCTCGACTTTCAACATGACTTCCTCACTAAGCTCAGTCATTTCTAGCTTCGAATTTAAAGTGGGAGATGTGCAACTCTTCCTTTCACTTGAATACTTAGAGGCCATTGTACGGTTATTAACTGGTCTAATTTCAATATTGTTGTGTCTCAGGGAATAGGAAGGCCCAAGGAGAGGGGAGAGAGATGGGGAACAGCCGATAGGTGGAGCAGTCAGAACACACATATATTGATTAAGTTCACTGTCTTACGTGGGCACTGTTCACGGCACACCAAATCAGTCACAATAGTAACATCAAAGATCACTGATCACGGGTCACCATGACAAATAAAATAATGATGAAAAAGTTTGAAATATTCTGAGGATTACCAAAATGTGACAGAGACACACAGTAACCAAATGCTGTTGGAAAAGTGGCACTGAAAAACTTGCCTGACGCAGGGTTGACACAAACCTTCAATTTGTAAAAAATGCAATTATCTGTGAAGTGCAATAAAAGCAAAGCACCATGCAATAAAATGAGGTATGCCTATATTTTTGATTAGATGAGCTATCTGCATTATGGATATATGAGAAAGTAATAGTGTTAAATGCACCATATATATATTTGCATTACACGAAGTTTAAAATTATTCCTCTAGTTTAGTTTTAGTTTTGTTTTTCAAAAATGTCATTTTCCCTAGAGAGGTAGAAGTGGAATCACAAGGTCCAAAGGGAAATTACTTCACAGAACTATGTAACTTTATTGGATTTATTTTTAATAATGTGTGACATGAAAAGGTTAATTTGAAATGTTAAGAAGTAGTGAATTCCTTGGAGAATTCACTAAAAATTAGCTTTACTTTACAACTTATTTTGTCGTACTGTCTTTCTTTCCTGGGGGTCAGGCTCTTGTGTATAAAATAATGAGAAGAAATAATATCACATAAAAAAGAACAAAATTTCACATTCAAATTAAACCACTATCTTACACATTTTTTTCATTCCCTTCTGGTTTTAGTATATTCCCTAAGTTTCAGAGCATTTTCAAAATCGAATGCCCTAAACCTTACATAGTTTAGTTAGTAACCTGATAAAAGACAGAATAAGAAGATTTAACATGCTAAGAACAATTTTTACTTGCTTTTTTCATTATAGTGAATTCCTTTTTGATTTAGCTTTTTTGGATTATTCCTGAATGTAGTTTTGAAATACTTTCTTCAGCACATTTAGCTATATTTTTTGGAACTGATAAAATAAACTGAGAAATGTTTAACATTCCTGGTCAGAATTTAAGGTTGCTGTAGTAGTGTCCAACCAAGTAAATAAAATAACTATCTTTTGTGTTGGATAATTCACTAGTTATTGACCCAGTAATAAGTCATCTTATTATTAAAATAGTTTCAAGGCCATAACGTCAATATCATTTATTAATTCATTCTCCTGTCAAATATTCATTAAATATCTTTTAGTTCTATACAAAAGTACCAATCAATTTTATGCTGATTATTACTCTACTAATAGCTAAAGTGACTATTAGCAGTATCAGATAGGACTATACTCCTAGGTTAGTGCTTTTTGTATTGCAAGAATTTCCTCCAGAAGTTTAAAACTTCAAGCAAATTTCTTTAACAAAATACATCCCCTCACGACTATCTAAAATGGAGAATGGGAGCTCTTGACCCCTGCCTGTTAAGTACAAAGAGAAAATAGTTACTGGTTGTAGAGAGACTCAGATCTAAACTGGAGAAGCTAAGATGGAGAATGGCTTAGAGCTCTAACACATTATTATTAGTTAGGGAGCTTTTGCCTGCAGGATGCAGACACAGATCCCAGCTCTTCCGTCTGTGTCACCAGGAGCAGCTCAGTTAACTTCTCAGCTTGTTTCCTGTCTCGGGTACAACCACCGTCCCAGAGTACTGTTGTGGGGACGAAACAGAGTAATACATGGAGCCGTTCTCAGT
Organism: Tapirus indicus; assembly: GCA_031878705.1. Lineage (NCBI taxonomy): Eukaryota > Metazoa > Chordata > Mammalia > Perissodactyla > Tapiridae > Tapirus > Tapirus indicus. The sequence continues at coordinate 146,399,443 of CM062919.1, read as the reverse complement.
AAAAATGGTCTTCGTTTATTGATTCATTTTCACTTGGTAAATATCGATTGTATACCTCTACATTAGGCACTAGAGTGCCACACACTAGTGGATGAAGCAGACACGGCCTCTTCCTTTAGGAATTTTACCAAAATGGAGGAAAATGTGAGGTGACTCGTAGTTGCTCACTGTTATGAATGGTTATTAAAATATCCCTTGGAAAATAATTAGCACAAATGTTTAGGTAGCTCCATGGGAGTAGTGGCATTTCTAGGTTTCACCAGATTTCAGTGCTGAGTTCAGACATTGTTGTTTTCACTTAAGGTTTTTTTATTAACTGGATTTATATTATTATACTCTCATTCTTTGGAAATATGAAGTGAAGAAAATACTCTGGGTTATTGATAATTATTCTCCAAATACAGGAGTAGCATGACACATCAGCTGGCATCAGACCAAGAGCGACGAGGTATGATTTTTGATCATTTTTTCTAACACTAGCACAACCATAAACAATCACTTAATCTCTTTGTGAGTTGAATTCTGCATTTGTTAAATGAAAGGGTTGGCCAAGGTCCTTTAAGGAAAATCATATCAACAAATATTTATTCTGTGTGCAAAGTATTTGACAACATTTCTTAGTCTATAGAAGGGAGGAAAAGACGGTTGCAAAAGAGTTTTCAATCCAGCTAGAGATAAGTATTCAAAGGGTGGTAAGAGACTTAAAAAATGTGTCAGAAGTAGAAGAAATCATTTGACAGAAAATGCTTAATTGCCTAGTGAATGGTGCATACAATATGTTCTACAAGTACTAAGATGAAAAAGGATTAATTTAGACTATAAAGGGCAGGGAAGAATTTGTAAGAAAAATGGGGGAGGGTACTGAATCTTGAAAGGTAGGCATTTGAAGAGATAAAGACTGTCCAAGTGGAGAGAATTTCTGAAGACACTCTAGGATCCATAATTCCCTTGAGGAAATAGAAGAAAAGTTTGCAGCACCTACACTAGATGGATAGACAGGACATGTTTTCTTAATCAATAACTAATCTCTCTCTAAAGAGTTCTGCCTAACATGCCTGTAGGAATTTCTCACATGCCACTAACAAAAGGACACAAGCATACACACAAACGCGCACACACCATGTCATTCTCTGGTCAGATATAGGAGTGAATGATGCCTTAGCTTAGCATTTTTTATTTGTTGGCTGTAATTGCCTACTCCTTCAAGTCCATTCCTTATTTACAAATAAAATTGTGGTCTCCTAAAACGTTCTCTGTAAGTAGTTCGGAGTGTTGAAACTGGACTGCTTAGGTTTAAATCCCAGCCCCACCACCTACAACATGTGTGACTTTGGGCAAGTTGTTTAATCTCTCTGTCCCTTGGTTTTCACTTTAATAAAATGGGGATGACAATAGTATTGATTGTACAGGGTTGTTGAGAGAATTAGTTAACATATATAATGTGCCTAAAATGGAGCCTGGCACGCAGTATTATATACATGGGAGCTATTTATATGATTATACATGCACATAAATATATAAAATAAATATATAAGCATGTATATATGACAGTTGCTAGCACCATACTCTTTTGCAACCCTATCTGCAACTGTCATAACACTGTAATAATTACATTTAATATTTTTCAGTGATAGAATGATCGCTGTTGAAGACAATATCAACATTTACTGAGTGATAGAGACAAAGATGGAAACTAGAAGTTTTGAGATAATGCATGAGAAAAAGATAAAATTGAAATGCGCTCCAAAACACTTTCAATATTGGCCTTGTAAACCACAACGTGGTTTACATTTTTCCTCAAAGCTGTAGCGTTTCTGAATGTCAGTTCCATAGGCACTGAAATCACTCAGTATGCAGAGAACCTTGTGAGGCAGCTTCAGCTGATGGAATCTCTGGCTTTGTTCTCCTCGAGAGGTTTTAAAATTTCATTGGTTTGGGTGAACTTTGCCATCTTTTAGCAACTGCTTTTCTCCTATTCACATTTGCCTGGATTAAATGAGGTGACAGACTTTTAAAATAGTAGATGTTTTTTTCTTATCTGGTTTGGATTCACTGTGTAAAGAGGAGTCATTTAAGTGTGTATTATATATGCATTTGGCTACTAATGTGTGAAGCAGAGGTTTCATATTTTATCTATAATTTGTTGTGTTGAAAGGCCTGATTCAAAATACAAATATAGCCACAGAGCCACTGTTCAAAAATGATATCTGATTTTTTATGACATTTTGTTTCTATGAAAGAGGGCTAGTGTTACTTGGGAAACGTTCTTTTTTTTTTTAATACTGAAGCCTAGAGAAAAAGCTATTTAGTTTATTGGTCAACTTTAGGTTATTATTTGTATTCTTTTTGACTATCTATGCTCTCTCTGGTGGATAACATCACATTAGAAAATTCTCCATTTATTTCCCCCTTTATCTCTGCCAGGCCCTATATGTCCAACACAGTAATACCATACCTGATTAATTGAAAACTCTGCACCAGAATGACACCTTCTGTCATATTCCTTTTCTTATATAGTACTGTATCAGTGTAGAATTTCCCCCATCATAATTTTTGAAAGCTAAATGACTGATAGCACAATTAGCTATGTGTTAATTTTCCATAATTAATGTCAATAGCAAAATTTTTTTCATGCTCATGAGACAATTTATATGTCATGGATATGTCAGAATCTTTCATCATGAATACTTAGGATCTATTTATTTCTATTTTAAAGAATAAAATAATACAATTAATTTGATTTTTGTCATCTTATTATTTTTGAATGTGCAAGGAATCCTTTGGGAATTATACATTTATCCACTCATACTAGCCAGGAAGGAATGCCCTGTCTCTTCTGCTTACCACACTTTTTAATTTTAAATAAATAAAGCAGATTAAAAAAACTGTTGGATCTGAACTCTTAAGTTACCCAGAATGTATATACTCAGAATTCCACAATTTCATGAGTAAATGTCACCATTTTTAGAAAAACAACGTTTTCTTCTTGGCCCACCATTACCAACCTTGCAAAGCATTCTTCAAAAAGGCCTCCAATATAATCTTGCTTTCAGCTTGAATAGAATGAGCAATGGTAACAAGCACAAATCCAAGAATTATTACTCATAGAATGAAATTCTTTAGTTATAAACGCAGTCTAAAGCAGTAGTTTTTATGGAATTTTTAGAGCTGGGAATTTTTCAGCCATCTCCTCCCAACCCAAACACACACACACCGGTTTGAAAACCAGTGGTCTAGACTAGAGAATTCACTTTTTCTCTCCCCAAACTACCTTAGATACAAATTGATAACTAGTATTGTGAAAGACTGTATTCATATTGAAAACTAGACGAGTTAAAAACAGTGAATTACTGTCCATATTCTTAAATCTCTAAACTACATCTTGGGATTAAGGTGATGGTTTACATTTTAAAGGATGAGTGCACCATTGACATGTGCAACCCTAGATGTTATTTAACAATTAGGGCAAAAAAAAGATACTTTCTGTCCATTATTCTCCATATTGATTAACCCTGTATTGTCCCATTCGAACTTTGCATACAAGTCAATACCAAAATCCTTATTTCTGTTTGCGCAGCTATTTGGCTTTCCATTCCCGTGAGTAAGCCATTACCAAACATATCAAAGAGAGGTTGTTCTGAGTTTGTTCCTTAGAATCTCCTCAGTGATAAGAGAGGCACAGACATCCTACATATAAGTAGTATCAATGTAAGATTTCTTGATAAAGCCTCCATGTTTCCTGCTGCTTTTTCACTGCCAGATCATTCCCATAACAGTCCTTTCAGTTCAGCTGTACTACTCATAATATTTTTGTTCTCCAGAATCACAGCTTTATCTATGGTTAGAGGTTGATAAGGCTTGGTGGATGGAAATGTTGTACGTCTAAATGAATACATCCTTCTTAGCTCATTTTCCACTGACATGTCTCTGACTACACACTGAATCATTCATTTCTCTGTTCATCAAACATCTAGTGAATATCTAATGCTTGAAGCTTTGTGCTACGATTACAAAAACAAAAACAAACAAACAAAAAGTGTGTTGGAGAAGATCTTCCCCATGAAATGTCTGAATACTGGTATGGGAAACAGAATTACCAAAATTGGATGAGAACTTCAAACAAGGATGGGGTTCTGAAATTGACAAAATGACCTAACTGTGGCAGAGATTAGCAGCCAGGAAAGGTCCAGTCACTCACCAAATATTAGTTGAATGAATAAATATATCATGACACTGTTCTGGAATTATAGCCAATGTATAAGACATTAAATAGAAAAAGAATAAGGTTTTTATTTTGCAGTGAATGAGGCGATAATGTTTATTTGCTGGCAATGTGGTATATACCAGGAAACTCAAGTAAAATAAGTTGAAAACCCGCAGTGTGGACAAAATAACTCAATACAAGGGTTGGGTATGTAAAATATATGAAAACCAATAGCTTTCCAGTTTAATTACAACCACTTAACAGATATAAGGAAAGAAAATTATTTCACTCCAAATAGCAACAAAATCCTACCAAGGGACAATCCTAAGAAGAAAAATCATGATCCACATTAAGTAAATTATAAAACTTTACTGAAAAAAGGAAAAATTTTGATGTGTATAGACATAAAATTTTCCTTATGAGAATATTTTGAAGATATCAGTTCTTCTCAAATTAATTTATATACATCTTGCAACTCTAAGTGAAAATAACTTAGGATCATTTTGGGACTTTGGAAAAAAAGATTTGAATATTTATTTGGAATGATAAAAAAATGAAAGCTAAACTTTTCTTCCTTTCTTTTTTTTAAAGACAGGAAAAATTGAACGGGCATCCTGCTCTAACAACTAAGAGATTTTAAAAATGTATAATAAAATTAGAAATAATGCCATTTTGGGGACAGCCCAGTGGCGTAGCATTTAATTTTGCACGCTCGCTTCGGCAGCCCTGGGTTTGTGGGTTCGGATCCCAGGCACGGACTGACGCACCGCTTGTCAAGCCATTGCCGTGGCGGTGTCCCACATAAAGTAGAGAAAGATGGGCACGGATGTTAGGCCAGGGCTAGTCTTCCTCAGCAAAAAGAGAATTGGCAACGGAAGTTAGCTCAGGGCTGGTCTTCCTCACACACAAAAAAAGAAAGAATGCCATTTATTTTTATAAGAATTGATAGATAAATTAATCAGACCATAGCATGTGTACGTGTGTTGTGTGTATATGTATATACAATATATTCTATGTTAGAATTTACCTATACATATGGATATGGATGAATGAATTCTTCAATAAATGATGTTGAGAAATGGCCTTTACTTTGAGGGGATGTGTTAGCTTAAAACTTCTCATTGCATTGTGTGCCAAAATAAAACCCAAGTGAACAAACAAGTTAAGGTAGAAAATTCTAGACTCTCCTAGAAGAAAATTTAACTAAATATTTAACATCTCAGGATGAGGGAGGACTATCTAAGGATATATGCTATGAGAGAAAATACAAATGAAAAGATTGATAGATTTCAAAAGTAAAAAAATTTAAATTTATTGTGTGAGAAAAACATCAAAAAGGCAAATGAGAAGCCAGGAAAATATACTAAATTGCAACAAGAAGTTAATATGCTTTGTTATATGAATATTTTTAAAAATAAATGAAAAAATTTAGTTCCATCAGAAAAAATGGAAATGATGCAGATAATTCATACGTTAAAGTATATAAATGACAAATAAATATATTTTATAAAATCTCAAATTCACTAATAATAAAAAAAGTGCAAGTAAAAATAAGTTCTTGTAAATTTTAAAAATGCAGAAATACCCAATGGTGCTGAAAATATGATTAGACAGACTGTTTTATACGCTGCTGATCAAAGTCTAAATGGAAACAACATTTCTTGGAAAACAGTTTCTAGGAAAGGACATTTATATTTATTTATATACATTTACCTTCACATGATTTAATGGGAAAAATTATAAACCTAAATATCCAATTATAAGGGAATATGGATATCACTTTTTGTTTGCATCTATATAATGGAATAGTGTACCACTAGTAAAAATTTACCTTTTAGAAAAGAGCATTTATTATTATTTTCTGATACAGAATTAACATTATTTTGGAAAATCAGAAAATATTGAAAAATATAACAAACAAACGTACAAAAAGATATAGCTCAACCACACAGAGAAAACTTTTTTATGTGTGGGTTTTTTCTCTATCTTTAAAGTTAAGATTACACTGTATATTTAATTTTTAATCTATCCATCTTTTTCACATTATTTTATCCTAGGAGATTATATACATGTGTGGGAGCATGTGCAGAGAGAGAGAGCTAGAGAGAATTAGAGAGTGAGAGAGAGAGAGAAGAAATGGGAATTCCTTGAAAAACAGATTTGAATTAAGGCTGACACTATTGTTGACTGGCTGTCCTTTGATCTGTTACAGCCTTTTCTAAACAGTGATTCAAATAGAGGTATCTATGTATGGTGGACTATTTGCAAAAATGGCCACAAACAATTCCTTCCATCCCTCTCCGTGTATGCCCCTCCTTCCTTCAAGAGGTGATGTCTGTTTTCCTCTTTCCTTGAATCTGGGCTGCTCACGTGACTTGCATTGACCAGTAGACTCTGTGGAAGTGATGTTGGTTGACTTCTGGGCCTAGGTCTTAAGAACTTTGCAGCTTCCATTTTTTTCACTCTTGGAAATCAGCCGTCATAAAGAATTCCAACTATCTGGCCAGAAGGAGTTTGTGGGGAGAGAGAGAAGGACCCTAGAAGATGAGAAATCATGAAAAGAAGGAGAGAGGCCCAGTCAATCCCCAGTCATTCCAGCCACCCCAGCTGAATGCCAGGTTTGTGGTTGAGGCCATCTTGGATCCTCTGACCCCAGCTGAGCTGTCCCAGCTAACATCACCTGGAGCAGAGACTAGCTGCCCCTGGTGAAACCTATCCAAGTGGCAGAATTGTCTGGCTTTTGATTGTTGTTTTAAGCCATTAAGTATTGGGATGATTTGTTATGCTGCAGTAAGTTAACTGAAATATCATAGGAACCAGATCAGGCTGATGATGAGAGGGGCCTCTGAGGTACAGAGCCCATGGCATGCCCCTTCTGCTTTTCCCCTTTCTCATTCTCCTCCCTGAAACATGACAGCTACAGACGCAGCAGTCACCATCTGACCACGAGGTGACCAGCATGAGGATGAAGCCCTATATGCTAAGGACAGCAAGAGGAAAGATGGAAAGAGCCAGATTGCTGATGGCATCCTTGAACTACTATGCCTGCCTCAATTCGGCCTGTGCCTAGAATTCTTGTAGTTGGATAAGAACTTACATGTTTAAATGTTAAATTTGTTAGGTTTGCTCTCCCTTCCAGATGAATGTAAACCGATTCAGCAGGCTTTTAAATTTTTGGTAAAATTTAAAGCCATGAAAAAAACCTATGATACAATTGTATGTGGCAAAATCAGGTTTCAAATATGATTATCCTAACAATAAGGAAAGTATTTATATCTATCTATCCATCTCTCGATTGATCTATCTTTATCTCTATCATCTATCACAAATGAATAAATGAATAAAAACTGGGATATAACACATCAAAAGCCACTTATAACTTTTATGATTATTGGTCCACTTAATCACTCAATTCACCTCACTGAGTCTTCTTTTCTTCAGCTATAATAAGAGTTAAGCAGTGTATCTACTTTGTAGGGTTATTGAGAGGTAGAGAAAATGTATGTAAGATAATTAGCTTTGTGTTCACACTACGTAAGTGCTTAATACATGTTAGATATAAATATTTCTATGAAGTGTTTTTTTTTTCATTTTCATTTGTCTACTTTTTTTTTTTTTTTTTTTGCTGAGGAAGCTTCACCCTGAGCTAACATCTGTGCCAATCTTCCTCTATTTTGTATGTGAGCTGCCACCACAGCATGGCCACCAACGAGTGGTGTAGGTCTGCACCTGGGAACAGAACCTGGGCCGAACTTAACCACTAGGCCACAGGGCTGTCCCCGCATTTGTTTACTTTTCTGCTGCTTCTATTTTCCACAATAAGAATAGTTACTTGTATAATCAGAAAACAAAACGAAGCAAAAAGAGTCTTGTCGAAAAATCTCTGGATGATACTAATACAGTATTGAACTGCAAAACAAATATAAAGTTCTATGGAGCAGAGGTTGAGTTTCAAAGTTCGTGGCTTAGAAATAGAGTCTGCCAGAATAATTTTATCCATTACCTGAAATATTTATAAGTATATTTAAATATTTTGTTTAATATTAAATGGCAAAAATGAATCTTTACAGCAAAATGGACCTTTACGTTCTGCTCATCTCCACATCCTTGACTAAACTTATGTACTATGAAATTATCACAAAGCCCCACCTAGTAAAGCCTACAGTGTTTCTAGATGGATGTTCACAAGACATCAAGTTGAACTTGCCTAAGATTTTTCTGAACATATGGCAAAGAGGTGGGAGCTAACGTTTTCAGTTCCTTATACTCCCTGGATTTGTCTGGGCTGATATATTTCTGGAAATTTAATATTACTTAAAATAAAGTAGAGAAAACAGCACAAGGAATTTGATTATTTCAGACTGGTAGTTGATCTCCAGTGTTGATGGAAATCTGGCAATTATATCATAGCAACAAAATCAGACAGCTCTGAACTCTTGAATTTTAAGTCATTTTATAACTTGAAGGTGGATGTTCCAGTTTCAATTCTGCTACTGACTGCCTATTGTTATCACATTGTCCTGTTTTTTTTATGTGTAAAATGGGGTTATAATGCTGACATTTTCTTTGTTTGTCTCCCTTGCAGAGTATTTCAGGTTTCAAAATTCGTTAAGGTAGAATATAACAATGCATGGAATATATCCAGATAAAGTGAAAATATGTAACTAAGAAAATAACTGCAAAGGGAATATTGAAATGGGAGAAATAAAATGAAACTAGAAATTAGTAGTAAAATGTTTGCCAAGTGATACTGTGAGCTTGTTGGGTATGGGCCATGATTTTCACTGTGTTCTCTAGCAGCCAACAAAAAAGAAAGGAAAATGGGTTACCCAATTTAGAGGGTCAATAAGATAAAATTGACCGTATAAATAGCCATACAAACCAAAAACAAAGCAGTTGCTCCAGGGACATTATGTTCCCAGTACCTTCTCTGTAGTAGATATTTTTAACACTTTTATAGGGCAATTTCTTATAAAATTCTTCAAAAGAGACCACTGAGAGAACACCAAAGTACAATTTTGTCTGACCAGTCTAGATGGGACCGGAACACCATAAACTCAGGTACAAGCTTTCTGATGATCTGACTTCATCCAGGGATTCGTATTGAAGCATCTAGAGAGAACAGAAGGGTTGCGCCACTTTTAAGCAGTCTTCAATCAACCACGGTTCTTTCAAGTGAGCCTTTGTTAAGAACTGGATTGCAATTACGATGGGTTGCCAGTTACATTTCAAGTTAATTGCCAGTTAAGTTTCAATGGAGCTGGCAAGGAGAATTGACATTCTCTTGTGAAAGGTGAGTTTGTCAAGGACAGCAGAACAGAGAGCCACTCTATATCTTCTTGCAGGTGGGCTGAGGAGTCATCTCTGGGCAGGGTCAGGATTCTCCTCTTGAATATAGGCCATGGAATGAGGATGTTCAACAGAACAGAAAAAAAATTAAAACAATAAATGGAAAAACAGACATTTGAATAGATGAAGTCTAAAGAAAGAAAAGAAGCAGAAATAGAATATAATTTTAAGGTAAGAGAATTTATCCCAAAGACAAAATGTTAATTTTAAAATATGTAAAAAGCAATTAAGTTGAGAAAATTAAACTTGAAAATAAATAGATGCAACATAAAAAGCTAGGTCTAAAAAGTAAAAAGTTGACAGAGGTTATTAAGACTAAAAGTAGTTTTTAAGAATATGCAAATAAAGCTAAATTATTTGTGTTAAAAATGTAGGAGTAAGTATTTAAGTTAGAAAATAAGAGGGAGGCAGAAAATCTAATATCTAAAAATAAAAAATGAAATTAAAATAAAAATTAGGAGTAAACACCTTACAAGTTATTAATAATAAATTTTAAGTCAGTGTTGAGGTGATGAACCATGGAAATCAGTTTTTAGTAAAGGCAGAAAACGCTGCTATGCTGTAGGCAGGCTGGTAGGAGGGTCCCCAGTAAAGAAAGGTTTGGGTTGGAGGGGGCTCACCAAGTCAGGTCATCTGAAGGTGTGTCCTTCCTTGAAGAGCAGAGCTGTGCAGACTCCTTAGCCCATGTTTTCAGTAAAGGCCTTGCTCCCATTAGAAACTTTCACAAATATAAACAAAATTGTGATAAACATTCATGTATCTACACCTTTACACACATTTTTTTAGGGAAAAGTTCTGAAAGTTTAGTTCACTAAAGTATATATACATTTTAAAAAGGGTTTTGATGATCTATAAGTTCAATTTTTCCTCCTGTGGCTGGTAGCAATTTATATTTAAACTAACAGTGCATAAATCATCTATTTCACTTCCCCCTTGTCCACCCTGGTATTATCACACTGTTTTCTTTACTAATCTGATAGGTGAAAAAATATCTCGTTTTAAATTGTGTTTCTTTGATTGTTATTGAGGTGGAAGCAATTCTCACGAAGGGAAATTTTGTTTATTCAGAACTCTTCCCTTCCTCTTTCCTCTGTCTGCTAATCTTGATATAAATAGGCTAGACTACTTTAATTCTCACAAGGCAGATAACTTAATTGGCAAATGACTTTGGAGTAGTCACTGCATACAAAACATGTTTGTTCATATCCCTTTTGTTAAACAGACCTTTGCCAAGCTTCCTGCTCACTAATTAGTTCTCAAATCTTGCTTGATTCCTAAGAAAATGGAAATAATGATTAATTAATGACAATAGTTGTTTGAATTCCCAACATTATTTGGTAACATAAAACATACTAAGATGACGCTTATGTATTTCCAGTTAGTTTAACTAAAATTAAAACTAAAACAAATTAAACTCAAATTACTCTATTGAACAATTAAGAATAGTTGTCTTTTATGGTAATAAGTTGTATTATACATTTTTTTGAATTATTAGAACTTGAAAATTAAAACTAAGTGACATAAAATTAATATGACATTTAAATTGCAGATACTATCCTACACAATTCAAATTTTATTTTCTGAATACAATTTATGGACCACACATTTATATACTTGTCTAATGCATACTGAGTTTTCTTTGGTTGGCTTTTAAAACATTTCCTTACTGCCTATTTAGAGGATATTGAATATTCAGAAGATCGGGTTAATTGTTTCTATATTCTAAGGTCAGTGAACGAGAAAATTCCGTCTGCATATTAAGAAATATTTACATCTTTCACAAAAATAGTTTCAGTATTAAAAAGGGAAGACAGATGTTCTCACATTTCAAAATTAGATTTCAGATTGCAACATATGAAACCACAAGAAAGGTTTTAAATTTCTTAGAGAAAATAATAAAACATTTAGTCAAAAATTTCAAGTAGCTTACGTTTTTATGGCAATTGTTCAAATGTACAAAACTGTTTGAAAGCCCTAAAAAATTCAAGATTAAAATTTCATTGGATACTATTTTAGAATTTTTTTCTTGCTTTTAATAGAGTTTATTGAGAATTACTTTCAACAAGCAAAGAGATATTAAAGGTATAAATCCAAGACTTTAATCTTAGTAAAATGGTTGACCAGTTGAGCAGAGAAACCCCTTCCAGCATTGAATGCCTGAAATAATGGATTAAATGTAAAAAATGTTTTAAAAATCGTTGCTAATGTGGTACTAAATTAAGAAAAACCATCAGAGGGCAGAATTGACAAGAAAACACAAATCCAGAGTGTGAGCGAGCACCGGAGTCAGTGTTTGCCTGGAGAGCACCTGCCAGTCATTGATAGCCTTGAGCCTGGATTTTAAAGTTCTATATGCCCAGGAGGCTGGAGGCAAAGCACAGGCCTGAGTTTCATAGAAGGCGGGGTCAAAAATCTGAGACCCGCCCCTTCCAGAAGACAACACCTTCAGTGACTGAACTTGGGGAGAAATCTCCTTATAGAGGAAGATGTTGAGAATACTAGTCCATTTAGCCTTGTGTATTGTGTATTTTTTAATGATGCTTTGACATCTTGGGGTCTTGCTGATCCTGAAGAGACTGTCCCTCCCAGGGCTACCTAATTCCTAGAATTAGCACACAGCTTGCCTGTGGGCATGCTTTTCATATGCAAGTCAAATAATCCTGAGTCCATACCCTCAACTACTTCCTTTGTGTAACTTGCACACACTCAACCAAGATTCTCCTTAACCTAAATCACCCCAAGACTGGGTACTAGACAACTAGGGACCACCCCTATAGTCCAGAGCCCACTGAAATTATTCAAACTATCCAATCCTAAACTTGCTCAGCTTGCCTACCCTGTTTTGCCCCTTCCTTATCAGATAAAAATCATGACAAAGATTCTACCCGTGTGCCAGCCCTGATGGCCTAGCAGTTATTCGGCGTGCTCTGCTTTGGCTGCCCAAGTTCAGTCCCTGGGCGCCAAACAACACCATTTGTCTGTCAGTAGCCATGCTGTGGTGGAGGCTCACATAGAGGAACTTACAACTATACACAACTGTGTACTGGGGCTTTGGGGGAGAGAAAAAAGGAGGAAGATTGTCAACAGATGTTAGCAAAGGGTGAATTTTCCTCTAAAAAAAAAAAAAAACTTTACCCGTGATTTTCCCTTGCTCCTTCCACCTCCTGACCAACCTGGGTGCTTCCCCATGTGGCCCTGTATGGCGTGGCCTGCCCCCTCCTCTGGGGACTGTGAGTAATAAACTCTTCTTTCAAGGCAGGTGACTCCATGTCTGTAATTTTACCACACCTGATTCAAACAAACTCTGGGTACACATTAAAACACTTTGGTTTTGGATGGAGTAGAATATAAAATTAAAAACAAATATGAAAACAACAAAAATCCTTTAAGAGTTTCTCTCTAACCAGAAGATCTCATATAAATGGATATGGGATGTGAATTTGCACTACTATGTGATTTTAAAACCCAAGCCAATAATTAAGCTAAAATGATTCTGGATTGGTAGTGGCCCCAAGAACCTGGCAAAAGAAAACACAAATCTGCAATGGGGAAAAGAGCTTTATTTTTAAAAACTTTTTGTAATTGCTCATGTTCTATTTATTTTTGTTGCAGTAACATTGGTTTATAACATTATACAAATTTCAGGTGTGCATCATTATATTTCGATTTCTGTGTAGATTACATCATGTTCACCACCCAAAGACTAATTACCATCCATCACCGTACACATGTGCCTAATCATCCCTTTAGCTCTACTCCCTCTCCCCTTCCCCCCTCTGGAAACCACCAATCCAATCTCTGTCTCTATGTGGTTGTTTGCTGTTGTTTTTATCTTCTACATAGGAGTGAGATCATACGGTATCTGACTTTCTCCCTCTGACTTAGTTCACTTAGCATAATACCCTCAAGGTCTATCTATGTTGTCACAAATGGCCGGATTTCATCGTTTCTTATGGCTGAGTAGTATTCCATTGTGTATATATGCCACATCGTCTTTATTCATTTGTCCCTTGATGGGCATGTAGGTTGCTTCCAAGTCTTGGCTATTGTGAATAATGCTGCAATAAACATAGGGGTGCATATATCTTTATGCATTTGTGTTTTCATGTTCTTTGGATAAATACCTAGCAATGGAATAGGTGGATCATATGATAGTTCTATTCTTAATTTTTTGAGGAATCTCCATAGTGTTTTCCATAATGGCTGCACCAGTTTGCATTCCCACCAGTAGTGTATGAGAGCTCCCTTCTCTTCACATCCTGTCCAAGACTTGTTTCCTGTCATGTTAATTATAGCCATTCTGACAGGCGTGAAGTGATATCTCATTGTAGTTTTGATTTGCATTTCCCTGATAGTTAATGATGTTGAACATCTTTTCATGTGCCTGTTGGCCATCTGTATATCTTCTTTGGAGAAGTGTCTGTTCATATCTTTTGCCCATTTTTCAATTGGGCAAAAAATTGCCCAATTTTAATTGGGTTGTTAGTTTTTTTGTTGTTAAGATGTATGAGTTCTTTATATATTTTGAATATTAACCCCTTATCAGATATATGGTTTGCAAATATCTTCTCCCAATTGTTAGGTTGTCTTTTGGTTTTGTTGATGGTTTCCTTTGCCATGCAGAAGCTTTTCAGTTTGATGTAGTCCCATTTTTTTTTTTTTTTTATTGTTTCCCTTGCCTGGTCAGACATGGTACTTGAAAATATGTTGCTAAGACTGATGTCAAAGAGCATACTGCCTCTGCTTTCTTCTAGAAGTTTCATGGTTTCAGGTCTTACGTTCAAGGCCATTTTAGTTAATTTTTGTGTATGGTGTAAGAAAATGGTCTACTTTTATTCTTTTGCATGTGGCTGTCCAGTTTTCCCAACACCATTTATTGAAAAGACTTTCCTTTCTCCATTGTATGTTCTTGGCTCCCTTGTCAAAAATTAGCTGTCCATGGATGTGTGGGTTTGTTTCTGGGCTCTCGATTCTGTTCCATTGATCTGTGTGTCTGTTTTTGTGCCAATACCATGCTGTTTTGGTTACTACAGCTTTGTAGTATATTTCAAAATCAGGGAGTGTGATACCTCCAGCTTTGTTCTTTTTTCTCAGGAGTCCTTTGGCTATTTGTGGTCTTTTGTTGTTCCATATAAATTTTAGGATTTTTTGTTCTATTTCTGCAAAAATGTTGAGACATTGATACAGATTGCATTGAATCTATAGATTGCTTTAGGAAGTATGGACATTTTAACTATGTTAATTCTTCCAATCCAAGAGAATGGAATAGCTTTCCATTTCTTTGTGTCTTTTTCAATTTCTTTCAACAATGTTTTATAGATTTCAGTGTGCAGATCTTTCATCTCCTTGGTTAAGTTTATTCCTAGATATTTTACTCTTTCTGTTGTGATTGTAAATGGGATTGTACTCTTAATTTCTCTTTCTGCTACTTCATCATTAGTGTATAGAAATGCAACTGATTTTTGTATGTTGATTATGTATCCTGCAAATTTGCTGTATTTGTTTATTATTTCTAAAAGTTTTTTAGTGGATTCTGTAGGGTTTTCTATATATAAAATCATGTCATCTGCAAATAGTGACAGTTTCACTTCTTCGTTTGCAGTTTGGATCCCTTTTATTTCTTTTTCTTGCCTGATTGCTCTGGCTAGGACTTCCAATACTATGTTAAATAGGAGTGGTGAAAGTGGGCATCCCACTCACACAGCTGCAGAGAATCCAGTCACCTAGTCTATGCAGGCCCACAAGTTGCCTAAGGGCTTGCTGTTGGGTGGCCTCAGTCCCTAGGGCAGGTTGCCTGCCCTGGCTGAGCTGGATTAAAGTGGTGCTCTAGTGGGTGGGGCAGACCCTGGGCTAGCAGGCCATGGGGGAGAATTCCAATGGCATCTGCCAGTGACTGTGTCTGCACGCCTGCACCAGGTCACAACAATGGCTGCCGCCAATGTCTCAGTGCCTGGAGAGGTCTTACCTCTCACTGAGATGCACCCAGAGTCTATCAGTTGAGTCTCTTTTTACCAAAGGCTGTTCACCTTTCTTTCTGGTGATTTTAGGTTGCTTTCTGAAATGGGTGAATTTGTGCATGGGTCCTTTAAGAGCTGGTTTTCTTTTCTTTATGTCCAATAGCTTTTCTAGGGATATTCCCCATTGTTGTTAGTAGCCAGCAAGGCCAGATATTATGACACTCGGTTGTGCTGGGTCCAAAAAATGCTTATAGTGGCAACACTCCCGCACTCAGGTGCCCCTCCAGGGAAGGCTGCATAACTTTGGAATCCTCCCCGGCAGGCGTGAAGCGCTGTGCTTGCAAAGGTGGCTTTTTTTTCTCTCCAGAAGGGAATTTCTGCCTCCTCCACCTCAGTTAGGACCATGGCTTGTTGCAGGGGTTCCTCTTATCCAGTTTTCAGTTCTCTCTCAGAGGTAATTGTTCCAAGAGTAGTTGTAGATCTGTTGTGTCTGTGGGAAGAGGTGACTTCAGAGTCTGCATACACTGCCATCTTAACATCAACTGGGGAAAGAATGTTAAAAATAGTTTTCAAATAATTCTCAGAGTTCCAATGAATATCATCTCCCAATAAAATGTCATTAAAAACATGAATAAATAAGCCATAAGCAAGGTTAGCAGAAATTAAACATTATGAACCATCTCTGCAAAGCCTGTAGATATTGTAATAATCAGAAGAAGAATATAAAGGAGAATTTTTTAAATCTTTAAGGAAAGAAAAGAGTGAATCAAAAATATAAACAAAGACCAAGTTACTACTGGTAAAGAACCAAACAGAAGTTCTAAAAATTAAAATATAAAATTAGATTTAAAAATCTGATTGATGGATAAAATAACACATTACACAGTTGAAGAAAGAATTAGTAAATGGAAGATTGATGCAAAGAAATTACCCAGGATGCAGCAAAGAGAGAAAAGGAAATGAAAATATTAAAGGGAGAATAGAGGGAAGAGCTCCCAGATACTCCTAATGATAGTTCCAGAATAATAAAATAGAAAGAATGGTAAAAAGGAAATATTTGAAAAGACAATTGCCATTTCATATTTTGTGAAAGCACCAATACACCAATATCAAATTCAGGAAACTCAGTGAATCCCAAAGAGGTAAATAAAAATGATATACACCTAGACACAGTGAAATTAAGACAAGGAAAAAGAGGAAATATTTAAAGCATCAGAGAGTAAAACAGATTAATCACAAAGGAACAATTAAATTAAAAGTTGATTTCTCAACAACAGAAACTGAAGCCAGGAAACAGTGGAATAATATACCCTAAGTACTGAGAGAAAATAATTGTTACAGATTAAACAGAATTACAGATTAAACAGAACTCTCACAAATGAGATGTGCACAGGTATTTCACATAAGAAAAAGAATACAAGTTACTGGTTGTTAATATGTAGTCCCATCTATTTTAAAATGTAAATCTTATAATCAATTTAAGCTCTTCTTTCCCCAGGGTCTGGCAGCTTGGAACTTGAGTTTATGGTGGGAGTGCAGAAAACTCTCACATCCTTGTCCCTTTTCAAGCCCTAAGTCCTGTGGTGTTGGGACAGGGAGGAAGCAGAATCAAAAGGTGTTTCCATGTACAACTGCCTGTGGATAATTGGCTGATGTTTACTTTATTAGTTGAAACTGCTCTTCCATTACTTGAACAAATGCACCATGGGGTGGATTGCTCTTCCCTTTCTGTCCGTTGCAGCTACTTCTCTGTGGAAGGCATCCTAATGTTGGTTTTCTAGTGGACAGATGCTTATTGGTTCTGTGAGAGACCCTTTATAGTGCCCTGGCTTGAGAGAGTCGGCAGAAGCCTACCCACTCACTACCCCTCATTTTTGCCATGGGATGTTCCCCTCATTACCTCTTGCCACTGGGGAGTCCTAGTCAGTAGCTCTCCTGGAGACTATTAGCAAAATAACTTGATTTCTAACCTACACCCATAGTGACTGTGAGAAACATAGATAGATATCCTTGCCATACCATACAGTGGGAATACAGGCTGTGCCTCTTTGCAGCTGTCCCTCCTCATCGTCTGTCTTCTCTCATCAGCAGGTTTAAGTCTAGGGCACCAATGCCCTGCTGGTTCAGTTGCTTAGAAAATTTCACATGAGGGATGATCAGCAGTCACAAGTTAGTGGAAGGAGTACTGGCTCTGGCATCCTCAGTCTTGTAGGATGGGACAGAATATATTGAATATTCCTCCTCACCTATGGGACGAGTATGGGAAGCTGCTCCACAAACTCTCCTTCCCTTCAAAGATGACTTCTAGCCTTCCTTCTTTTCATATAGTCCAGATGAAGTGAGGAAGTGGACGGTTGGGGTGATGGATGGTTCCAACTGTGCTGTAACAGTGCCTCTCAGCAATCCTCTCTTCAGAGTGGTTGGCCCCACAGCTAGTAGTTTTTTGAATCTAGAATTTGACATTACTTGACATTAGAATGTGGATTCTGGGCATTAATTTTGGGAAAGTAAGAAAATACACTTGCATTACTTGGTGTTAGACTATGGACGCTTAAGCATTAATTCTGGGACAGTGAGAAAGTCTTCCACTGGTACTCTACAACACCATGTTATAATGACATAACTTATCACAGACAAAAATTATCCTTTGCATTAATGTTATGTAAATATCATTGATGGTCATTGAATTCCCTGCACTATATTAAAAACTAATGTTTGCAATGAAACAATCCAAATTTTAAAATATGGACAACTGTGGTTGTTGGAGATAACATCAAACTATAAATAGGATTAGAAATAAACAATGAAGGTAAATAAACTATGAATAACATTAGAAATGAGCAATGAAGGTGAAGTTAAATACAGGTAAGAAAGCATTCTGGTTTACAGAATTGTCCAGAATGAGTAGTCTATGAAGCCACTCAACCTGAGAACGTTTAGGGTGCTAATTTCCTTTGTAAATTCAATTTAATACTTCTGAGACTTATTCTGACTCCTAAACTACACAGGACTTGGAAGGAAAACATTTTCTATTCTCATTTCTCTTCCCATTATTTCTTAATCAGATTAGTACAATAATAACAATATAAATTTTGAGTGACTATGCAAAATATTGTAATCTAGTCTTTCTATAAGTTAATATAAGAAAAAGCCAAGTTCTTTCCACACAGAATATTCAGCCAAAAGTATAATTAAGTGAAAAATCAATTCAAGTCCTCGCCTTCTCATCTGATGGCCAAAGATCAGTAGGGTTTGTTTTTATTTAATGTTTATTTCTTCATGAATTTTTACTGATTTCATACTAACAGTTAATTTCAGACTTCTGTCTTTCAAGAATGGTATATACATCATTCTTGAAAGATATATACATGTATATATATCAGCATATATCTGTGAATGAATTTAGCGAGCTTGTAATTCATATAATTAGGAGAAATAGCTCTCAGAAACTCAGCTAAGGTTTATGACTTGACTCTTGTCTGATGCAACACTTTAAGCTCCCTAGGGAGGGTTGATCTCAAACACCACAAACATGTGAATGGCTGCCAGCTGAATGAAATTTGGGAATAATTGGTCTGTCCCTAAAGTTTCTATATAAAGTTAATATAAAGGGCAATACTTTTCATAAGTCCACAAAGCCACATCCTAAAAAAAAGAGAAATAACTTTTAAAAGTTTTCTTTTATGGGGGCTGGCCTGATGGCATAGCCGTTAAGTTTGCATGCTCTGCTGTGGCAGCCCAGGGTTCACAGGTTTGGATCCCAGGCGTGGACCTACACACCGCTTGTCAGCCACGCTGTGGCAGGCGTCCCCCATAAAGTAGAGAAAGATGGGCACAGATGTTAGCTCAGGACCAATCTTCCTCAGCAAAAAGAGGGAGATTGGCAGCAGATGTTAGCTAAGGGCTAATCTTCCTCACAAAAAAATAAAAATAAATACATAAAAAAAAAAACTTTAAAAAAAGCTTTATTTTATGGAAGAAATACATCTTCAAGATACACTCCCAGAACTTCATTTTGAAAATGTCTGTTACCTTGTACATTATTCAAAAGCAAACATACATGAAAATCATCCTAAGCTACTTGAAGCTTTCCTGTTTCCACTGGATATTTGGTCAGATAATTGATGTGATGGAAGCCTAGATTTTAACCATTAGGAGGTGGTAAAAACACAGGGCTTATTTGTCCTTGTTGTGAGATATGAATTATGGCCACAAAGTTTTAGATTGTCATCCGAGATCTCAGTTCCCTCACTGACTAATTTTTTTTTAGATAATTAAGTGATTAAGATGAATAAGAAAGAACAGGCCCTCTGAACTGTTTCTCAAGCTACCTATTTAAAAATCCTGCCGTTCTTAGAAAAGAACTAACTCCAATTAAACTTCCTCAAGTTGCATTCTTCAGTTTTGAATATATAAGAGGAAAAAGCAGAATTTTTGATTGGCAAGCACTATTGTTACTGATTCTCCATTCTTTTCCAGAAAACTCTAGTAGCTGCAGATGATCTATCAATATGCTAAGAAAAATTGCTGTTATAAAATTTCACTTTTGTAAACTATTTTTATGCTTTTAACCCTTCCATTGTTTTGAAAAGCTAAAATATATGTTTTATTAAATATATTTTTATTATATATTTTATTATATATTTTTTAAGTTATTTGTGAATGTGCTTTTCTATTCCAATATTCACTATGAATTAGTGATGCAGCAGGCACTCCTGCAGTGGGTCCTCTGGTGTTGCCCTTCCTGCCTCTTGTAGTCACATAGACTATCTAATGTATGATCTAATGTCAATGCTATGGCTACTCATGTTCTTTTTCCCCAAAAGTAATGAGGGCTCCTTGAAGTATAGCTGACTCCACTTAAGATCAGAAAAATAAAAATGGGCTTGAAGTATCTCTTTAAATAAACAAAGATGCTTTCAGAACTATCTGAGGTGGTATGAAAAAAGACAAAGAGGCTCGTCTGTGAGAGGGCTTCCAGGGGCCCAGTATATCAATTTTGGCGGGGGGGGGGGGTTGGATGAGGAAGATTGGCCTTGAGCTAACATCTGTGCCAATCTTTCCTTTATTCTGTATGTAGGTTACCACCACAGCATGGCTTGGTGAGTGGTGTAGGTCTGTTCCAGGGATCTGAACCCATTAACCCGGGCCACTGAAGCAGAGCACACTGAACTTAACCACTATGCCACCAGGCCGGCCCCCCAGTATATCAATTTTAACATCAAAAAGAAAAAAATGATTACAGTCAATTTGAACATGCTAAGTATGTTAAAGGAGAAATGATTCCATGATGAAACTAAGAAAACACATGATAAAGTGGTCGTAATGCTCATGTAGTTTTCCAACACTTATATAAAAATGCAATATATTGAGTACCCTAAATTATTTGAGACATACTCTGAAGTTTTGATCAATTGCAGGTTTTTAAAATACAGACGTTTATTCTTCTTTATTTTTTTAAATGGAGATGAAATTTTGAGACAGACATATGTAAAAGATGGAAAAAAATATCTTGCTTTCAAGGTGGGGAAATGTATTTGAATTAGTTAATAAAAATAAAATGTCAGTAAATCAAAGGAAAAGGAGTTAGATCAACAAGACCTTGTAAAGGACAGGCACAATAAGAAGGGGAAACTGCAGGATGCTCACATTTTAATGACACCAGAGTGAGGCCAGCCTAGAATACAGAGGGAATTTGAGCAGGTAGTATAGGTTTTAAGGAAAGGAATTGTGCATTTAGGTTGCCCTGGCAACAGGGATGTCTTGCTATGCTAAGACATTGTAAGGAGAAAAGTACATGAACAGAAAATCAATCATAATTAGAGGTGGCCCTCTGTCCCTTGGAGATAGGTTTGGAAAAGAGTTTGGGACAGGTTTATGCCATTAAGAAAAGACCAAGTCATGAGAGAGAAAATTGAGTTACATCCCAAAGAGAGATGTTGAACCTGTATGTATGCTCACGAACTTCTGAGTATGGCACAGATTGGTTTTTTCTACTGATTTCTATTGAAGTCAGGGAAAATAAATAAATTGTGTACATGTATATTCACATTGTCTCAATTGCTAATCACTGCTGGGAAGGCACTTTGGACTGGAAAACTAAGGGAGCTCATTTTTCTGGTCACCCGTGTAAGGTGGGTTTGGACTCAAACTATTGTAGAAGTCTGCACTGTGGATGACTCTCCTTGTGCTTATTAACACAGAGAGTCTGGATGTGTCCCTCGCATATACTGATTCCACTTCTGTTAGACTTCTTTCAGTAACAGGAAACACAATGTCTTCCAAGTCTACCACATTCCACCGAAAGCAGCACTAATTTCTAGGAAGTTCTTGCTTCTATTGAGCTGAAATTTGCCTCTCGGTAATTTCAATCTGTTAGTCCTAGGTTTACTTTAGAACCACCAATGGCAGTTTTAAAAACATTTTAATCTATTCGTGGGCTCTAATGAATTTAACCTAATGCCTCTTACAATGTCATTAACAATGATGTATGTTTAAATATGCCTCTGAGTCATGGTACTTCTATTATTAACCATAAGAAATAATCAAAATATACTTTTATTTGTAGTAGTAATAATGATAATATTTTATTATTATTTGTAGTTATGCACAGATTACTTTATATTTTTATAAACAAATAGGAACAACACCTGAGTCAGCTGGAGAACGTGTGAGGCATTGAGAGAAGAGAGGTTGAACTCATGATGTGCTTGCTTTCAGGCTTTTCTTGTTCCTTGCTCTGTTAACCACCTGAGCCAAAGGATGATGTGAGACTCGGGTGAGACTCCTGCGGGAGGCGTCTAGCTCAAGGGAGTCAGTGACCTCTAGTTTTAAACATTACGATTTGTGAAAAATCAATTTTGCCTTTTGCTGTCTTGCTTTGATTTAGCCCAGTGTTCTCTTTTTGTAGAAAACTAAGGCCCCGTACAAATGACTGGCCTAAGAGAACACAGTTCTACAAAGTTCTCGTGTTTCTCATCTTGGAAAAACACAAAAACAAAATATAAAAGGCCTGGATCTAAGTAATACAAGTTTTGTGTTTTGTGTTTTTCTCTGTAGAGGATATACACCAGCCGCGCGAGGCCTCCAGCTACTTGTTTTTCTTTCACTTCTCTATCAAGATTGGTTGTCTGATCCAGAGAAAGGGAGTAAGATAAAGTTACTGATGTTTTTATGAAATAGGCATTCTCTCTCTTCTCACACGCAATTACAGGAAGTTCATTCGATAATACTGGTTTAATTTCTGACTCCTGGAGAATTTCAAAGATGACATGTGTTATGAATGTGAGGTGAAGCTGGGTGACTGGTTTCAGCATGGGGAATTCCACTCACTGCTCATTATTTATAAGGTACACTCATCTTACAGGAAACTTTAAGGTTTTCAAAAGAGATATTAAATAATAATAGTAACAATATTAATAGTACATTTTCTAAGATAAAGAAATGTTAGAACATTTGAACAATAGTTGAAACTTATGTGTTCAAGTTCCTTCACGTCAAGAAACTGAAATAATAAACCTTGGAAGCCAGATTTCAGAAATGTACATTTTGCGCATAAACAGTATGCACAATACTTTTTAGTGTAAGAGAAAAGACAGGCAACAACAGGGAAATTTTTCAAAGATCGAGTTGGCATGATTTCGTGATCGTGCACAGCATCCAAATCAGCTAATGAAATGCCTCAGCTCAACAACTGGCTGCTTATGAAGGAATTTTAAAGACAAATGTCAAAAGAGAAAGATGCTTAAAAGGGCAAATAAATTATGGAGTAAATTAGCATTAATAACAAGTTATAAGGAAATTAGAACATTTTCATATTAACCAAAAAACCCAAGATTTTTGTAAGAATCGTAGAGGAAACAGGATATTTCAGGATAGAAAAATGGTCAAATGATGTTTAGAGGGAAAAAGAGGAATATCATGTTATTAATAACTTGAAGTTTATTGATACTATAGCTTTGGTTTTAATAGGAATAGTTAAGTGAAATTTAGAGGTAGAACTAGGTAACTCATAAAATAGCTGCTGTTTCTTTAAATTTATCAGTCAACTTGAGACAGTTTAGAATAATTAAAAATATATTCTACTAAAATTATCCTATAACATGGCATAGGTTAGGTAATTTGACAAATACTGATATTTAGTAGAATATAACTTAATAAACTACTTCTTGCTTGAAAAGATTAATACAGTTTAATAGAAAATAATGATTCATCTATTTGTTCACAGTATTTAAATTAAATCTTGCATCAATTTTACTTATAAAAATGATCATGTATATCAAAATATTGATAATTCAGGCAAACTGTGAATAATACAAATATTACAATTCACAGTCCACAAAGCAGAGCCTTGCTTGTTGTTTTATTGTGCAGGGTATAGGGAAGGAAAAATTTTTCCTCTACCCTTCTAGTCTCTTTGGCTAGTCTAATAATCAAATTGACGTAAGACAGATTAGCAAGAGAAAAACAAATTTAATTATGTATGTCTAGGGAACCCACAGACAATGAGACCCCAGGACAAGTTGGCAATCAAGGTTTATATGCCATTTTGAGCTAAGGAATGGGATAGGGGCCTGAGGCTTCAAAGGGGAGGAGGGTAACTCACAGAGTGATAAGAAGAGCAGATGTTTGGTGATTTGTCCTCCCATGTAGATAGGTCATTCAGATAAAAAGTTCAAATGTTCTAACATCTCTTTATCTTAGAAAATGTACTATTGATATTGTTACTATTATTATTTAAAGACAATAGCTCTCTGTCTGGGCCAGACCCCCTATCTAAATTCTTCTTAGGTAGTTAATGGAGAGGTAAATGTTTTTCTTGAGTCTCCTGGATCCTGATTGCCTTCAGCTCAAAATAGTCCACATACCAAAGTGGTCCATTTTGGGGAAGCTCATTCTGAATCCCTTCAAGGGTATTAACATGAATCCACTTAAAATTAATTAACATTCTGTCAGTATGTGCCTTTTTCCACTAGGAAATATAACAAGACAAATTTTCGAGCTGCAAAAACATTTTATTATTTAATAGCCAGTAACAGCTGTAATTAGTTCTGGGAACCATCAATAAAGCAAATGTGTGATTGTAATTTAACATATGAATATATACACAAAGATACTTATGAATCTAGTAATAGTAAATAAAGTTATCTATTGTTGAAATACAATCACTATCTTTGTAGGTAAAAATACTAATTTTCAATCAATAATCCTTTTCATTCTTATATTAGGTTGGAACATATGTGGCTATTTGGTACAATGCCTCCTAATATGAAAGTTTGCTCAAATTTTTTTAAAGATAGTTGCCCAGAACTAACAAATTAATATTGAATTTCAACAAGTAAGTTGGGTTAGTTTTTAGAGACATTGAACATATTATATTTATTGAAAGAGGGGGAAAGATAAGGATGAGAAAGAGAAAAGAGCCAAAGATGAGTGAGGGATAGACAAATAGGCAGAGGAAATAGTGGTGGGGGTGGAGGAGCAAGGCAGAGAAAAGAAGGATGGAAAGATGAAAACAACAGAGAGGGATTTAAGTACAGCATTTTTTCAGTACAGCATCATATAATCAGGAAGTTATATATGCAGGACCCTTGGTTTTTAATTTCAAATTTATATTTATTAGTAATTTTGATTGGAATTGAGTTTGAACTGTGATTATAGGGCATGAAACAATTGTGAAATAAATGCATGCGTAGATTTGATTGTACTTACCATTCAATATGATTATTCACATTGTCTCAGTTTCATGATTTAATTTTAAAGGAATTGGATTTGAATAATTAAAAATTATAGGGGCCAGCAGCATGGCCGTAGGGTTGAGTTTGGCACACTCCACTTAGGCAGCCAGGGTTGGGTTCCCGGGTGCAGACCTACACCAGTCAGTGGTGGCCATGCTGTGGCAGCGACCCACATACAAAATAAAGGAAGACGGGCACGGATGTCAGCTTAGGGACAATCTTCCTCAGCAACAAGAGGAGGATTGGCAACGGATGTCAGCTCAGGCTGACTCTTCCTCAGCCAGAAAAAAAATTATAAAATTAGTTACATACAGCTTCAACCAGCTGAAAGAACCCTGCTGGCATGACACCTGGTGGCAGTCATCTACAACATGTAATGAGGTGATGTTTATTTAGGTCCCACTAGTGTCCACATGCTGGTTAACATGCCAAAAAAAAGATTCAAATATCGGGTGAGTGTATTAGGCCATTTTTTTTCTATGTTCAATGTTAATTGGGAACTACAGTGTGCAAGACATTCTTGTCAACCTTAAACAGAGCAAAGAATAGTTTTATTTAAGAAAAAAATGAGTTTATTGGGAATGACTGAGGAATTACAATTTGGGAATGCAAACTGTGGAGTACCATAGGCCAGTCCAGACAACAGTGAAGGGCTTGCTTTTACAGAAGAAAGGAGGAACTTGGGAGGGGCTATTTTGAACAAAAGTCCATTGGAGGAGAGAGAGAGTTTCAGGGTTGTGATGACTTCTCATTGGCTGAATCACAGTGGCTTCTCATTGGCTGAGTTGTTGCTGGGCAAGGGGATCTTCTTTCCCCCTGCCGTGGTATGTAAAGTAAGATTTTTCCTGCCCAGGAATGGAAAGGAAGCTGAGACAGAAGGTACAGTGCTGAGAGCCCCTCTTCAGGGCTTCCTGACTCCATGTTGAATGAGGGTTCCTTTATTTATTTTCACACTCTGCTAGGTACCTATTAGTTTTTATCACTGGGTTTGGGTAAATATCTGGGAGTAGAATTACTGTGTCATACGGTAAGCATATAGTAGACATGCCTACTATATACATCGTAGACTCTGGTGGTGGTGGGGTTGGTGAGAAGTATAACAAAAATACATAAAAGTTCACAAATCATCGGTGAGTAGCTCAATGAATTTTTTAAAAGCGAACATACTCCCATCAGCGGCACCAAGATAAAATATTAACCGAAGCCCCACTTGTGCCCCTTCCAGTAATCTCCCAACACTTCTCCCTGTATGGAATAACATTCCATTATATGAATGTGATATTGTGTTTTAATAAGAAATATATATTTTGGTTTTCCTGCTGGCTTCTAGCCAGAACTCCTCAAACCCTTATAATTTCGTAAGTGATAAAAGCCATAGGAACATCTTTTGCTGTAATATTTCATTTTTGTCCCTGGCTCCTGAAATAGCTCTGGAGTGATGAAGGTGAAAGGAGTGTCTTTTCTTACTCATAACAAATCCTTTTCCACCACATCTGAGTTTATGTTAATGAGGTGACTTTTGGAAAGCCCCTAAGGATGGGGGCTGGTTACCAGGGGAACCAACTATGTGATTAGAGGAACTTTCAGCCCCACCTCCCGACCTTGAGGAGGGAGAGGGCCTGGAGGTTGAGTTAATCACTAGTGGCCAATATTTAGCCGATCATGTTTATGAAATGAAGCCTCCATAAAAAGCCCTAACCTAAGGGATTCAGAGAGCTTCTGGGTTGCTGAACACATGGAGGTGCTGGGAGGTATGGCCTCCAGGAGAGGGCATGCAAGCTTTGCACCCCTTGCCCACCTTGCCCTATGCATCTTTTCCATTTGGCTCTTCCTGAGTTGCATCCTTTTATAATAAACCAGTAATCTAGTAAGTAAACTGTTTTTCTGAGTTCCATGAGCCATTCTAGCAAATTATTGAGCCTGAAGAGGGAGTTATGGTAATCCTCAATTTACAGCTTGTAAGCCAGAAGTATGGGAAGTCTAGTCTTGTGATTGGCCTCAGAAGTGGGGGGTGGGACAGTCTTGTGGGACTAAGCCCTTAACCTGTGGGATCTGTGCTAACTCCAGGCAGTTTGTATCAGAATTGAGTTAAAATGTAGGATGCCCAGGTGGTGTCCATCAAGAATTAGAGTGTTGCTTGGTTTAGAAAACCCCACACATCTGGTGTCAGAAGTATTGGTAAGAATAGAGTGGAAGAACAGAAGTGGTTTCCTTTTTGAGTACCTATACCATAATTTATTTATTCATTCTACTGTTGATGGATATTTGGGGTACTGTGAATAGGGGTATTATGAATATTCCTTTATATGACTTTCGGTGAATATATATAATGTTTCTCTTGGGTGTATACCTGGGAGTGAAGTTTCTGGGTCATGGGGATATATATGTTCAACTTTTCATTGATACAACCACAACCACACAGTTTTCTAACACAGTTGCACCAATTTACACCACACCAACACTCACCCCACTGTTCCACATACTCACAAACACATGGTTTTCTCTTTCATTTTAGCCTTCTTGGTGGGTGCGTAGTGCTACAGCATTGATTTTAATTTGCATTTCCCTAATGTCTGATGATTTTGAGCACATTTTCATACATTTTTTGGCCATCTGGGTGTCATCTTTTGTGAGGGGCCTTTCTATTTTTTTCTTATTGATTTGTAGGAGTTCATTAGATATTCTGGAAACTGATCTTTTGTTAAGTTATATTTTACTATAAATAATTCTCCCAATCCGTGGCTTGCACTTAATAGCTTTATTGAAGCATAATTTACATACCACACAATCTGTCCATCGTAAGTGTATATAGTTCAGTGATTTTTACTATGTTATGCAATTGTGAAATCATCCCCACAATTCACTTTTAAAATACTTCGTTCACCCCAGAAGGTTCCCTCATGCCTGTTTGCTGTCAATCCCTGCTCCAACCTCCAGCTGCAGGCAGCCGCTGATCTGTGTGAGGAAGTGAATATTTTCATGGTTCTGCATGGTTAGGACTTTCTGAGAAAATGTTGCTGACACCTGGGTTAAACTACAAGTCTTGGAAGTTAACGGGTGTTGGATAAACCTGGAACCATCTGCTCTCTGTCAAAGGGTAATGAAACCCACCTCTTCCAGAGACAAATGCTCTGCATTCTGGGGTACACACTTCCCTTCCGTCTTCCTGAGAGAATTCATTTACATTCCAAAGGATTGTAAAACACTGGGGAGCAAAGATTTCTTTCTCTCTCAGGAATGGAGGAGAGGAGGGGAGCTATTCTGTTCCTATATAAAACCCCAGATCCATAATTTCAGGGTTCCTCTCCTGTGGGGCAACTCTTAGACATGCAGTCCTAAACATGGGCCTCTCATTGGGTCACCTCTGGGAAACTGGTGAAGTCACTGTAGTAGGGAATAATAATGACTCTGATCTCTTCTCCAGCAACTTCACGGTTGCTTTCAGGAAAACAATGAGGGAATATACAAAGTAAAAATGTATGAATTTTGCTGACAAGCATGGGATCCTGTTTGAAACATCGTGTGTTGGAAGAGACGGAGGAGAACCCCACAGGCTGACAGGATTTGAGAGAAGTCCACAGAAACCAGACATGAGGAAAGGATTGGGAGACATCTGTTGGCCGAGGAGGTAGGATTGAAACAAGCAGCCCAAATGGTGTTTTTGGGTTTTGCTCTCTCTTCTAGGCCCGGGGAAGAAAGTGTCCAGGAATTTCCCAAATTGGGCTGTGGGTGGGTAGGGAATGTTAGAGTTTCTGTTGCTCTCTCCTCTGTGCTAGATGAGAAAGAGCAGGAATTTCCAAAGGCGGGCTTTGGGTAGGCCAGAACAGGAGAAGTGACTTTGTTTCTTGCTCTCTCCACCAGATAGAAGGAGAAAGCGTTAATTAGTTCCCCAAACTGAAGCTCGGCTTTGGGCATTGCAGCTGCTAAGGTCCTTGAACCTGATGGGAGATGTAGCTCAGTTATTCGTGTGGAAACACTTTGTCTGCTTCCCAGGGTCCCTCACCCTCCTTCCACCTTGATCTGGGCTGCCTTAAGGTTTAGGGGTGGGGTTCAGGACTTCTTGTCTTCAGGGGTTAGGGTAACTCTACATATCCATCCCTTCTTGCTGGGGAACTTCAGGAGGGGAGAGATTCAATGCTAATATTCTGTGCAACACAGGTGTCTATGTGTCTAGTGTGTGGAAGAAGGGGTGTGGGACTCAGGGGTGGATAATAACGGTGCCCAGAATATGAAATGTGGAGTCATGGCCGTATGTGGGAGGACAGAGAGAAACAGCCCAACCATAGCCCAGATGCTGGGAGGAGCACAGGCATGGAGCCAAACCCCAAATGAGGGAAAATCCTCTCCACTCATCCCCTCACCTAGTCTGACTGTCCCTGCAGCCACTTCTCCAGCTGGGAGGTAATAGCTCACCCTGGCAGCCTTTACTGCAATCTTCAAAATGATAAATTAACTCTTAGGGCTTTAAGCAAAACTTGAAGAAAAGAAAAACAAGTTTAATAAAAAGACTGCATATTTTAATTTTACATGTACATGGGTGCCGTCACAGGAAAGTGAAAACACAAAGAAGCAGTTAGAGCTGAACGCTATGTATTAGGTTGGACAAAGGGTAGTAAATTCTGAGAATCTGACGAGACAAAGAGGTTCGGGCTAGGGCAGTGAATTGTGGAAAAGTGACTAGAACGATGAGGGTTAGTGTAATGAGTTCGTACAGATTCTCTCAGCCTTGACTCCCCTTCTCTGGTGATAGGAATGTCTTCTTCCCCCTCAACCAGGGAGGGTAACTTTCACACAGAGTTTATCTCCTGTTTTCAGTAAGAAAAGACAAGGTCAGAGTGCCCTTCTTGCACCTGTTGTTCCTCAAGTGCCTTTAACTCAAGATAATCAATATGCCAAGGTGGCATATTTTGAGGTGACATGCTCTGAACCCCCACATTTTGTTGCTACTAAGTCTGAATGTATAGTAGAAATTAATGTGGATGCTATATACTTGTAATTCCCTACCACCCAGGTGCTAGAGGGGATTGATGATTCCAGTCAGGGAAAGCTAAAAATAGAGAAATGTTAGCGGGACATGGATTTAAGACAGAATGAGTCTCCACGCCTGATGAGTTATGCTGTCATTTTTGCTGAAAAGGAGCCTTTGGAAGTTCTGGTAATTGTTGCATTAGAAAACACAGTTCAGATACTAAATAAAATTAAGATTTTGGTTTTTTTAATCTTGGCTATAAAAAAACTTCTTTTTCATAGTTGTTTAGGCTTTAGAAGTTCAGGTGAAAGTATTTGCCAGTCATTCACAACTCTCAAGGCTGAAGGAACATTAATTCTTAAAGTATTGTTTCTGGAGAGATTAATATGTCATGTTGAAAATTGCTTTTGGATTTTTATTCTGAAAGACAAATTTTACTTTTATTTGATTCACGAGATAAGATGTTCCCCACTTATAATTTCAGCTAAAGAATTTCTGCCAAGAGTGAATATGTCGGCATTTCTAATGAGCCTATTTTTTTGCTCCTTTTCAGTTGTTCGGATTGATTTTATGCAAAATAGCATAAACCAGTTGGCCAAGAATATTATAGGATTGTAGCAAATTTGAGAGGAAGGAAATTTCAAATCATAGACATGAAATGTAAAGTTAGGTAAATATGTTTGTCTGCTTAACTCCCAAGGACAACATTTTGCTATGCTGTGTTCAATAAAACCATGTCTAACCAATCAATCAATAAACTTCAAGGAGATGCTACAATCAATAAAATGCTTAAGAAAGTCATATCTTTAAAGAAGCAGAATTCCTGCTCTGCCAAATGGGAGAGCTTTCTCATAAAATACCCAAGGATGTGAGGTGTGGCTTCATAATTCTATGAAGACATAGAGGTTTATTTACTATTTATATTTTTCCCTTTCACAACTTGCTGCAAAAAATTATTCACAATATAAGCCCTCATCTCTCCTTTCTGGAAACTCTCATTAAAGCTAAAGTATTCTGTAATATTCAAAGCAGTGTTAGAATAATTGTGTTGTACTCTGTTAGGTAATAAAGATTATAGAGATAAAATTTGCTCTCAATTTTGTGTGATTTTTGCTTGGCTTTTGCTGTAACACTTTGTTCCTGTAAATATACATTATTAGAGATTAGAGTTATTTATTTATTTTTTGGTGAGGAAGATCAGCCGTGAGCCAACATCTGTGCCCATCTTCCTCTATTTTGTACGTGGGACACCACCACAGCACGGCCGACGAGCAGTGTGTAGGTCCACAGCTGGGATCTGAACCTGTGAACCCCAGGCTGCCGCCGAAGCAGAGTGTGCAAACCCAACCACTACACCACCGGGCCGGCCCTACGTTAGTAGTTACATTTTTTAGTGCTAGAAATGTCTGTGTTTCACATTGTTGCTATTATTATGAGGAAAGGTATTAAGGATGATTAGTTCTACCTTCAACAGTGAAATCCTATACAAGAAATGGAAAATGGAAATCCAAGCAAATTTCTGAACATACGGATATATGTGATTATTTTCTTTATTCATTCAACAAATATATATTGAGTGCTGACTATGAGCCAGGCATTGTTTTACATCCTAGCAATACAGATGTAAATAGAGCAGACATGAGTCACTTCTCTGAAGAAGCTTATACTCTAGAGGAAGGAAACAGAATAAAGAAAGTGTGTAAGTGAAATATGAAATATATTAAGGGGTGATAAGTGATGCAGAGAAAGATCAAGGAGGGAAGAAAGGTGGTGGGGGAAGGGTGTTTGGTTATTGATTTATGGCTGTGTCTCCCAGGGGAATGTACATGATCTGAAGGCAGGACTCTGTCCCATGTTACCTATCACCATACCTAGCATGTGTCATTACAGGTGGCACTTAATAAAATTTGAATGAGTAGATGGATACACTTGGTGTTGAATGAATCCTCCCCTTACCCTGATCTACTCTTTCTTCCTCACACTACTTTATATAGTATGTAATGTACTTATTAGTTATGTTGACCATTTATTGTCTGCCTAACTCAGCTAGAACATAACCTACACATGAGTAAGAATTTTTACCCATTTTGTTCACTAACGTATCCCAAGCACCTAGAACATGGCCTGACAGGTAGTAGGATTTAATAATTATTTGTTGAATGATGAATGAATTTTAATAAGTAATTTTCCCTAAGAGGAAACAATGAAGTTATTAGCTTAAAACATAGGAATTTTGTTTGCTACTTTTGGGAAGCCAGCTTATTCCTGGCAACAACACACATTCTGATTGCTACTAACAAATTCACAATTTGTGTGCTCAAGACTCCTATGAATAAAATGCTTAAGAAGCTAATCCGATGACAAATTAACATACCTTGGAATATCAGATGTTAAAATGTATTAACTGTATGTTTATTCAACTATCAATGGCACAGTTTCTCCTCTATTCTTAATATTCTTTAAAGGGGCTGGGTCAAGAAAACTGTAACATTCACTCAATGTTTAAAGAAGCAACAAAGAGTGTGTAAGTACAGATGAAACAAGTCCTTTAGACAGGCTTGACACACCCGGGTGGCTGTTTTCACCAACTGAAAGGCACCACAAAGTTTTGTTGGTTTGTTTTTTATTTGAATAAAATGTTCTATATCCTTTCTCATCCAAGACACATAGTCATATCCACAAATTATTTTCTGACACAGCAAGTAGGATACTTATTTTTCAGTCCAGGAGTTTCCTTTGTGATCTTAATAAAAGGATCAGAGGTTTTAAAGAGGTGCATTTTACACCTGAAAGAGCCACAAACAGCTCTAGAAATGCAACCTGAAAATCACAGTTTAGGAGAATGACACCTGAGAGAAAATGCCCAATATTCACATAGTTTTAATGAGTAGGGCATACACGTCAAGTGCACCATATTTCCCTCCCTGGAGATCTTGAAAAACCCAGTGATTTGCTGGCAGCATTTTGAAAACATTTTTGTTCATTATTTATACACGACTACTGAATTAGATTTTAGGTTCTTAAGGGCAAGACGCAGACTTCTCTTAAATCACAGCCTACCCAGCACCATGTGCAGGTGGCAGGTATTCTTTTTAAACAGTGAACAACATCTGTGAAGCCATTTCCAGGTAGAAGACTGGGGGCTAATTTATTTTCATTGACAAGGTTATGGTCATTTATAGAGAACTTAAAATTAGATCATATTACATAATACCTACTGGGCTCAAATGTGAGTTAATTTTCATAATCCTAATTTGCCTCTTTGTTCTTTTTTTTTGTCTTGCTAGGGACTTCTAGAAGATTCTATGTTTAGACTAGCAATTTTCAAAGTCTGTTCCACAGAACCCTAGTCCTGTGCAATGTGCCAAAGAGAAGGGTTTTATGGTGAAATAAATGAGAAAATACTGTATAAAAATTTCCTTCTGGGGGCCAGCCTAGTGGCATAGTGGTTAAGTTCATGCTCTCCGCTTTGGTGGCCCGGGGTTCGCAGGTTCGGATCCCTGGTGCAGACAGACACACCGCTCATCAAGCCATGCTGTGGCAGGGTCCCACATACAAAATAGAGGAAGATGGGCACAGAAGTTGGCTCAGGGCTGATCTTCCTCAGCAACGGGAGGAAGATTGGCAATGGATGTTAGCTCAGGGCCAGTCTTCCTCACCAAAAAAAAAAAAAAATTCCTTGTGTTAGAGATTTACAAGGCAAACTAGGATTTTAAAAACTCTAAGAAAGTCTGCATTAAATCGACCCCTTTAACTTTGTTTAACTCAGCATTTCCTGCACTTATTTTTCCTCAGAACTCTTTTTTAGTGTAATGGTAACTCTATTTTTTGAATTATAAGATACCACCTATTGTAAGTCACATCATTATTTTATGTGCCACTAAGAAAGGAAAAACAACACTGACAATATGCCTTTGATTTTTAAGACTCATTTAAATATATGGTCAACGAAGCACAAACTCAAGAAGTAGTACTTTATCCTATATAGTGAATGGAAATATATAGTCTAGAAGTGAAATATTAAAATTAAAATTTTTTATCATTTTGCCCATTTTAGTAATTTCAGTGACTGTCTGTAGGTTCTTTGGTAGATCTCTTGAACCACGAGAGGCGGTCTTTTGAATCCTGACACAGGCGTGTCTAACAGAATGCTCCCGCACCACCACACACATGTCATCATCACACAGCACAGCTCCCGGTCTCCGTGAGTTTTCAAGTGTAAACTATAAGCTTAGAGGCCTCTGAGGTAGGAGAGGGCACTTTAAGGAAAATGCCAGGGCAACGGGAACCACATCAATCTATCCTCATCGATGACCCACGATACCCGTCATTACAGATCTCCCTCTTTAATCCTCCTCGTGATGTTTGTGTGTGTGAGCTCCAGACTGGATTTTTAACCACTCCAGGTGGGATCCATATCTTCATCTCTCTGTATCTGCCCCCCGCATCCACTTTGTAAAAGAGTAGGATCCTTAGAAATGTAATTTATTAACAAGAGAACATCTTTCTCCATGTAATAGCCAAGGGGAAATATCTCTTATTTGCAAACTCCATATTATATTACTATGGTTGTTAGCAAATCATACCTTCAGCTGCCTATTTGTAAAGATTTTTGTTTGTTAAGATGAATAATATAATTTTATCTAGAAGTTAGATCAGAAAAGCCATACTAAATCTGCTAGTGCCATAAAATAAGTCACTTTAATAATTAAGATACATAAATAAAGTGTTTATGATAGAAACAATAAAGTTGTCTCTCAACTCTATATAAACACTGAATTTCTACATAATTTGTAAGGAATATATTCATCTTATTACATTCAAAATAATGGCTGAACAATAATGATTATCCTTTTTTTTGAATAACTTTCTTTTTATAGTCTATGAATTCACACAAAATTACAGTAATTTACAGTATTACAGTGCTTCATAATCTTGAAGATATGAAATAAAATTCTAATGGTATGTAGAAAATAAAAATAAAATAATTAAAAATCATTTGCATAACTTTATGAAAACAAAATAATTAATATTTTTTCTGTAAAAATAAATTATGTACTTTATGCGGAAATGTCTTTCTATTAAAGTGTTTAGAAAATAGTTACATTCATGTTTTGGCAGCGTGCTCAAACATTCTTATCTGCCATTCTCTCATGCACGATAAAATGAGGTGCATGCTGTTCACACATGAGAACAGCTTATTTTCACAGGAAAGGAAATGATACATGAAACAGAATTAATTAAAAAACCCAAGTGTCATATGATAGAGATACAAAAATCCACTAAGAAAAAATATTTTTCAAGGCCTATGAGGTGAGGCAAGCTTTGACTATATGTTATCAAAGGTAGTTTTTAATCATGCTGCCATGTAACTTCCATCAAATTAGCATGTTCATCGATCGCGGGTTATCATCCCCTCTACTGATTTAAAGCATAGCGTTTGGTCAGTTGACTCAGGCACAACAGTTGAACTCATCACTGACCGCCTTTTATACAGGAGCAGGAGGAATAAACATCTCCCTTCTCCCCTAAGCATCGCTCACAAGATTCGCACCTTTGGCACCAAGCAGAACAGTTTTTCCTGTGGCGACCAGGTGGAAAAATCTCTGGCGTGGCCCAACGTGAAAAATCTGATGCTTATGGCAGTGATACTATTGAGCCAAGTTTGTTGGTTTGCCTAGAAAACAGGTGAAAAAATTGATTTAAGTTTACCCAGATAGTCAAAAATTTGTACTTATCCTCGAGCAACACCTGAAGAGCAATTTGGAAAGGAGCCTGCTTTCTGCTTTTTCTTCTTTGTCTTACTTTTCTTCTGCTTTTTCTCAGCCTTCTTTTTGCTCGGCTTCTTTTTCTTGTTTTCTTCTTTATACCACGGCCCCCAGACTCCTCCATTGAGCCGAGGGTTACTTCTGGGGTCTTTGGGGGGGTACCTGACGGGCACTGCGGTTTTGTTGAACTGTGAGAGCCTCCGGAGGAGCTTCTTCACGATTCCAGGGTAGCGGTTAGAGAGGTCCACTCTCTCATATGGGTCAGCTGTGATGTTGAAAAGCCATACACTTTTGCCAGTGGACAAGGTAATCCGTTCATTGTGCCACCGGTTGGGCCCCAGGTTGCTGAAAGACTGCGGGGGCACCCAGTCACTGTACCCAGGGTTTCCAGTAAGCAGTTTCCAGTGCTGCACCCTGATGGCTGACTGGATTGCGGTGTTCCAGATCCCATAGCCGGCGGCCAAGGAGCCATTTTTCGCCTTGGTGTAAATGGGGTCAATGTTGTGCAAAATATCCACCCGGGGCGAACGAAGTCCTTCGCTTATGGTCTCCCAGATGTCATAGCCATCCAGTTGAATGTCCTCATCGATCTGTCCTTCAGCCAGTGAAATCAGAGTGGGGTACCAGTCAGTGATGTGCACAAGCTCCTTGCACACCGTTCCCTTGTTTTTCAGAAGCGGGCTATGCACGAAGCCAACAGCCCGGATCCCCCCTTCCCAGTATGTTCCTTTGCTGCCTCTGAGAGGCCAGTTACTTCCTCCTGCGGTGGGTTGGCCGCCATTATCTGAAGAGTATATGATAATGCTGTTGTTATAGAAACCATATGTCTTCAGAGCCAGGGTCACATTGTTGATTGCTTCATCTAAGCAGGAAAGCATGGCAGCATACCTCCGCCTGTTTATGTTGATGATGGATCTGTAGTTTTCAAAATACCTGCTAGGGGCTTGCAGTGGTGAATGAACAGCTTGGTAGGCAATATATAAAAATATAGGCTTTCTGGGGTCATGGGAAGCTAAGATTTGCTGCACTCTCTGAGTGTACATCTGTGTGGAGTATATGCCATTGTCGTAGTCCCAGGCAGCATTGTCATTTTCATATAAGTCATAGCCACACATCCCGGGACTGTCACATTTGTAGTGTGTATAGTAATCACCACTTCCCAAGAGGGAACCGAAAAAGGTATCAAATCCTCTCTTGGTGGGCATGCATTCTTTTCTATAAAAACCCAAGTGCCATTTTCCAACCATATGTGTTGAATATCCAACCTCCTTCAGCTTCTGAGGTAGAGTCGCGTTGTCCAGAGGTAAGCAATTGGGTTGGGTAGGTCTTATGATGGAATGCTGAAGTCCCGTGTGTATCTGATACCTTGACGAAAGAGTAAAAATGTCAGTGAAGCATAAAAGAGATGTTCTACATAAAACAATGATTCCTAACGTTTCTATGAAGAGAAACTTTACCCCAAATAAAATATGACCAATTCAGCATTTCTACTATTGACTCAAAAGTCTTACCCTAATTAGCTTCATATTTAAGATCTGAAATATGTTTAACTCTAAATCAAGACTTTTGAAACTGATTTCACCACTTATCTCAAAGTGTTTAAGTTTTTGTAACAGAATTAATTTGAATAAACTTTAATCTTTTAATTAATTATATGACATAGAAAACTAACATACGAGAGAGGATATAAATTTCAGAGTGTCATCATCGTTATTTAATGTTTTTAGTCTGGAGGCCTCACGTTAGCTCTTAAATCATTTCCTGAGATCATTTATGTCAAGCTAATTCTGAAGTACTAAAAATACATGCAAAAATTATACAAAAATCTGTTTGATTGTCAAAAATATTTTAAAATTAGTCCCCAGCCTGTTAGATCTCTGTAAAGAGAGAATGTTTCTGACTCACAATACATTATGTTTGAAAAACCATTTTCGAGTAAATGTTTTAGCTCCCGCTAAGGAAGGATTACATTTTCCCCAAAATAGCAGGAAATGAGTCCTTTCATATGCTTCCCACAATGTCTCCTTTTTAAAAAACTTACATTCACTTCCAATATAGTCTAAGAAAACATGGTAACCCTCTCCAGACATTAAAATTGAGTAAATGTTAATTTCTAGCATTGTTCTTTTCCCAAGGACTTTTTCTGGAGAATGGTTATTATCACATAAGTGCATGAATTTTCAATTGGGTCAAGATGTGCCTATTAGTTCATGACATTTTAAAAGTAATTGATTCTATAGTTATTATATAAGATTAAAAAGACTTTTTAATAGAAATCTGAGAAAAATGAAGGTTGCAGAGAGTGTTAGGGTAAATGTG
Source organism: Tapirus indicus (assembly GCA_031878705.1). Classification (NCBI taxonomy): domain Eukaryota; kingdom Metazoa; phylum Chordata; class Mammalia; order Perissodactyla; family Tapiridae; genus Tapirus; species Tapirus indicus. The sequence goes on along the minus strand of CM062919.1, from coordinate 146,361,140 downwards.
AAAATATTCTTGGAATCAAATTACAAAGAGTAATATTGATATCAAAAACAAATTTTTTTTCAAATTGATTTAACCTGAAAGGCCAACATATTATAGGTGCCTTGGGTGAATAGTTCAATTTATTTTTAAATGTTTAAATGATAGTATAATGCAACTGTGAGTTCTTTCGAAGCGTCAGTCGGTGTAACACATTGATAGTTTTTAGGAGCTGTAGGGACATCTGGTCACTAATGCAAAGCAGCATTCCTATGAGCCTGTCTACTCTGCTGATCATTTAGCTGTCCAAGTTTCACAGTGATCACAGTTGTGGTAATTTAAAATGTAATAAACTCACAAAGAAATAAGCATTTCATAAGCATGATTTAGCACCAAATTCAGAAGGTGTTGTTACTGCCCTTGATAATTTTTGACCCAGTTCAGGATCCAGAACCACTAATTTTGTACAAGTACATGAGAAATTGGTAACACTATCAATGTAAACATTGAGGAAATTTTTTTAAAAAGTAATCTTTATGGGTAAGAATTTAGGGAAGAATTCATGGGCATGTGTTATTAACTAAATAATTATCTTATGCAGAAAATGTACTTGGCTGGAGTATCTATTCAATTCATTGAACAGCTAACCAATTCAAGTCTTTCTAATTAAATTGGTCATTTTCTCACCTAGAACTAAAGGCAAAGGAACTGAGGCTTTTGAAAAGTGTGAATTATAGGAAACGCGCACAGAAAAAGGAGTACAAAAGAGGTCTGCTGCTTTCAGAAGACGGTGTAGTGTCAGCAGATAAATAAGAGAGTTCAGAGCTATTAATCAACTCTGTGGTTTCTGTCTTCTCCAGAGAGTAGAATGGTTTTCATATTGGAAAATTTAGAACCAACAACATAAAGGTTTGGCAGCAGCTCATAGAGAAGAGAGATTTTCAGGGCAGCTCCTGATTAATGAATTCCAGCTTCTGGGGCCAAATGGGAGGGAGTTTGGAGTAGAATTTGGGGCATGGGTTAAGGGCATAGGTTTTGGGGTCAGACAGACCCGGGTTTGAATTTGCTCCGCTGCTTATTAGCTGTGTGACTTAGGGCAGTACTTAATACTCTGATCCTCAGTTTCCTGATCTGTAAAATAGGGATAATAATACATATTGGGTTGCTGTAGCATCAAAAGAGAGCACAGAGTCTGGTAAGGAGAGTATATTCAATAAACAATAGCTTATGCTATTATTATCCCAGGGTTCTGAATCATATGTTACTAACATATTTGTATAAAGTTTCATAATTTATAGGCCTTTCATGTGCATTATTGCATTCAGTCCTCATTACAACCCTGAGACGTAGGATTCTTTATGTCCATTTTATAGATGGGAGGATAGACACATAGAGACGTCCCAACTCCCCCAACCTGCCCCACCCGGCTGTGAAATTGATTTCTGAACAACAGGGGCTAAACCTGATACTCTCTCTGTTCTCTTTAAGAGTTAGCATCAGTACTTGAAAAATCAAGGAGCAGAGGAAAGATGCCGTCAGTCTTGAGAAGTGAATCTGTTCTAACTTTCTAATTAAAGACAGGAAGGCTTTGTAAACCAAATAGTGAGGCTCATGCTGATCCTAGAAAAATTTGAGGATAATTTTTTAAGTAGATGATTTGTGAGCATTTCAAAAAGAACAAATTAGGTAGAGTCAAAAAAGAAAAGTCCTGCCAAGTTAGCTTCATTTTCTTTTTTAAAAAGGATCAGTATTAGGTAAATAACTTGGGAAAATGATGGGCATTTGAAAAATCTGCCCATGATTTTCTCATAAAATAATGGAAAATCAACTGTATGATAGCACTATAGATTCATGATAAGATTAATAATCTTATACTTTAATACTAGTTAATAGCACATAGAAAAATTTCATTTACATGATCTTTTCTGGCTTAACAACTCTGTGGAGTAGACAGGGGTGTTCCGTTTATTAGTTCCACCTAACAGCAACAAAAGACACTGAAACTCAGAGTAATTTCGTAGCTTTCCCAAGTTTTACAGCTGTAAATCTTGAGGTTCTACACTAGAATCCAGATTTTTGGCTTTGGAGACTTTTCCGTAGTACACTGACAGCTAATTGAACGGATAGACCTATTTAAAATTGAGGTTAATTCATTAGTATTAGTCTTCAGTATTTATTAATTTGCTCAGTTAAGCAATATTACTGAATGTATAAAGTGTGCCAGGAACTAAGTTTTTGTTTTGTTTTCCCTTCATCTCCCCGAAGCTTTGAAATCACTAAGTGTAAAGATCCTACTAGCAATGGGGGTAACTTGAAGGTATGAGTTCTCTCAACCCTGGGAGCAGGTGGAGATGGAGACAGCGCTGTCAGTCATGGAGAACAGCACCAAATGCTAACAAATTCTTTTATTTCGGGAAGGAGATGGTTGGAATCTAGGGAAGAGCTTCATAGAGTCTTTGGCTCGACGGTGAGTTTGACTTGGCAGCAGCAACTAGCTTGAAGACCAATCAGATAGTTCTCCAAAGTATACTACAAAATCCCGATTAATTGGTTGAGGACCTCTGATCTGGAAGGTAATTTCTGGAGCAGCACAGTGGGGCCCTTTCTTTGGCCTCAACTCATTGATCATTATTATCCATGACTTGAATAAATAGAAGAAATGCTTACTATTTAGGAGAAATAGTTAATATTATAAGTGTCACAATCAAGATTCAAAGTAATCAAAGTGACCTGAAATGTTGTTGAAACAATGAAGATGAAATATAGATGGAAAGTTAAGGAAGGGCTCAAAGATTGAAGGGAATATGTCAAAAAGATGCAGAAGCCTGAATGGAGGGGCTCTCACTGGCCAAATCTGGGGCCATGTGAGCATCAAAATAAATAGTGAGAGTAACAAATTATACCCAATGAATAAGATAGGACACCCTAAGTCCATGCTAACACAAATAAATATGTAAGTAAAGGTTTGACATGCAAGGAGATATTGACATAGTCTCAAAGTACCTCCCCACAAAACACTTATTAATTATACAGGGAAAAGAGTAACCATACAGTAGAGGCGCCTGATAAACACCGTATTAATCAAATGATCAAAGTTAACATCATCTGTAATGGGAGCAAGTCAACATCGTGTGCCACCAGATAGGATGCAATGAGAAGAATTTAGCATTGTTTTTGTGGTATTCCAGGCTAAAATGCATAATCTGAATCTAATCCTGAGGAAACATCAGGCAAACCCAAATTGAGAGGCATTATAGAAAATAACTGGCCTAAAATCTTCAAAGGTGTCAAGGTTATGTGAGTAAAAGAAGGAGTGAGGAACTTTTCAAGTTTGAAAGAGACTAAGGAGACATGACAAGTAAATGCAACACGTGGTTCTGAGTTCAAATGGTAACAATAAAGGACATACTTGGAGAACTGGCACAATTTAAATGGGGTCTGAGGATTAAATGGGAATAACAATGTTAATTTCCTGATTTTGATAGTTGTTTTGTGGTTAATACAGGAGAACATCTTTGTTTGTAGGAAATATCTACTAAAGTATTGGAGATGATGGGGCATCAGGTCGGCAATTAACTCTAATGGTTCAGGAAAACATGTTATTTGTGTTGTACTTGAATTTTTCTATGAGATTCTTTCAAAAAAATTTTTTAAATGTGTAAGAAAAGCTAATTGAGATAAATGGAAGGCATTACATGTTAATTTAAAAAATCAATTGTTTACATGTTAGTTATTTAAGACTGTGTAAATGGATCTGGGAAGTTGGATATATCAGATTATGAATTTAATAAAAAGCAAACGAGAAAATAAGAGCTAAAGTGATAGTAAGATCTTACATTATATAAAGGCAGTGTGCAAATTCTGAGAAGTAATAATTCCATTCTGTGCTAATCAGAACATATCTGAGTATTCAGTAGAGTATTCAATATTTAAGCATGTTCCCCAATATATGTACACTTATTTATTTATAAATTACACATATGCACTATTGTACTAATTTATAAATATAATAAAATGTACACAAAATAGAAATTTAAAAAGATGAGACAAAAATAAATAGAATTTCTGGTATTCCTTCTGGCATCCTAATGAATCATCCTGTGTTGCTCTACGATGTGTGGACTACAATTTGGAGACCACTGGTATAGAAAGGAGATTGTAGAGAGATGAGAATTGAAACATAGAGATTGTTTAGAAGGCTATTACAGTAGTCTAGGTCAAAGATGATGGTAGCTTGGACTACCATCTAGTGGCAATAAAAATGGAAGTAAGTGGATGGATCAAATGTATACTTTGCATTTAGAACTGGTAGAACTAAATAAATCAATGAGGGGAGGATTGTGGGGGAAGAAAAGGAAAAACTCAAGAATGACTTTTAGCTTTGTGGCTTTCGTAACTTGGTGAATGGTGGACGGACCAGCTTATCTCCGTTTTATTCCAAAGTATACAATTAGGACTAATGGATAACATTACAAGGAGGCAAATTTCAACTCAATGCAAATAAAGAAAATTCTAAAAAAGAAAAGAAACAAAAACCAACAAAATAGGCCAGATGACCATCTGCCAAGGATTCTGTAAAAGATATACCTGAATTGGAAAAGAAGTACTAGATGGCCTCTAAGATTCCTTCTAATTATAAGAATCCATAGGTCAAGGACTATAGCTTAATGTCTCTATAAAGAATTCCATGCAACCTCCGAGCAGCTTTACAAAACCAAACTTATAATATTATGTACAGATAAAGAAGTTTCTACAATGCAACAATATATATTTAACTTCTTTCTTTGAATACTATAAAGTAAGCTTAAAATGGGTTTTTTACATAATATATTCTGAATGCTATAATTATGTTGGCTAAAAAAATAAACTAATTTTGAAATTTAGCCAGTCACCATCTGGCTGCCATGTGAAGAAAATTCCATATGAACAATAGTAAATCTAGAGTTGATGCCAAATCTGTTAAAATCAATAGCCATCATTCTTACTTTCCTGCCAACTTAAAAAAAAAAAAAGCCAAGTGGGACTTCCAGCTTGGCATTTAGACTATATGAAGAGTTTTGTAATCTTTTAAAATATTAACTTATATCGCTGGGGGAGGATAGTAGCAGTTGTTTTTGAATTCTCCTTTGTCTAGGAATGTCTAATACAATATTATTGTTTTAATCCAATTATATATTTAATGTGCCCTTGTAAGTACAAAATACTTATAGGATAAAATATGAACCCTAATAGTTCCGTGCAGACTCTAAAGTCCAGAAGGCTAGAGAGTACCAAACCAGCCAATAGTGCAGGAGGAATTGATATTCTGAAGGGAAGGAAACAGGTACGAGAGGCTACAGTTTACAAATCAAATGTCACTTGGATTATTTGTAAGTTAGAAAAATATAACTAATTTTCCATATTCTGAAAGGTGTTCCTTTATCACTTCCTTCCAGATGACTCTTTTGTCTCAAAGACTATAACTCTATTTATAGGCCTTAATTTCATCTTGCAGTTAATTATATCTTCTGGTGGCAGCTGGATGTGGGGGAGGGGTATCAAAAAGCCTGTGCTTAATTTTTCATCTCATGTTTTCATGATGTTTCAGTTTTCACCATGAGAAACTAGGCATAGTTTAGAATGAACTACTTACTGAACACTCATTCACCTACCACGAGCCAGACACTGCCAGCTTTGGGGGTCACCAAGTTGAGTAAGACGGTTCTTGCTCTCAAGGAAGTTAGTGTAGCGTGAGAGACAGACAACAGTCAGAGGATTATGGTGACAGGAGTAAAAGCCTCAACCAAGACAACCACGGCATTCTATAAATGCTCAAGTGGGTCAGGAAATACTCTCAGAGGGGGCCATGTAAGATCTGAGTGCATTCGTAGGAGTATCTAGGTGAATGTGGGAAAAAGGCAGATATTTCAAACACCTGGAACAACACAGACAAAAGCACAGAGTCACGAGGGAACATGAATCTGAGATGATTGTGGAGGGAGGAGGAGCCACCAGGTGAAGAGTTGAAGGGAAGGCAGAGAGTGTTTTAGTAAGAGGAGCAGAATGTTCAAATGCAAAAGGGGTGAGAGTCTGGCCCTCTGTGGATCGGCAGTTCCGAATATGAGAACAGAGATTCAGATATATCTCGATGGGAGATGAGACTATAGAGATGAGTAGGTACCAAATTACAGAGAGCTGTGTTACAGCATACAGCTGTACTAAGGTTTTTCACTTGATGCAGAGCTCATAAGAAGTCACAGAAATACTTTGGGAAAGAAAATAACATAATAAGTTCTGTATTAGAAAAATCACTCTGGTTGTAATATGAAGGCTGGACTGGAGTGCAACAAGACATAGGTGGGGGATTTGCCCTATTCTAAGTAAGAGACAAACACTGATGGTCAAAACTGGGATACGGGGGCTGGCCCTGTGGCCAAGTGGTTAAGTTCGGCACACTCCACTTTAGTGGCCCAGGTTTATGGGTTTGGATCCCTGGTGCGAACCTATACCACTTGTCAGCCATGCTGTCGTGGCAACCCACATATAACAAATAGAGGAAGACTGGCATGGCTGTTAGCTCAGGGCAAAACTTCCTCAGCAAAAAAAAAAACCAAGACAACAACAACAAAAAAAACCCCACATGGGTAGACGGTGCAAATGAGAGAAGGAGAAGATTAGAGATTACAAAGAGGGACATTTGATAGGGTTACAGACCATATGTTGGGAGCATGGGAGAGGGGAATGTTAAAAATGAGTCCCAAGAGTCTGCTCTGGGTGGCTAAGTGAAAGGAAATTTCTTGCTCTAAGTTAAGAAATCCAGGAAGAGGAAGAGGAATGAATGGGAAGATGAGTCCTGCTCTGCATTTAGCTGGAAGCACCTGTAAGATATCCATCTGGAGATATACAGGATGAAGTAACATAAAGATATGAGACTCATTAGCATACAGGTGGGAGGTGAATTCATGGGAGCACAGACACTATGTAAAGACAGATGGAGACTGAGGGCCAAAGATGGAGTCCAGGAAATCCCATCATTTAGAAGAGAAGCAAGGAGCACCAGTAACAGAGTCTGAGTGACTGTGTGAACTAGAGTCGTGGAGGGGAGTTCTACAGAGTCGACCGCATCACATACTGTGGAGAAGCCAAAGAAGGCGAGAGTTGAATAGCACCAACTGGACTTGGCAATAAGCACGTGTGACCTGATAAACTATATTTTAGTTGAATGGTGGGGGAAGAAGCCCAGACTTTAGTGACTTGAGACACAAATGGAAAGTGAAAACAGCTAGATGGTAAGCATAGACTATTTCAAGACGTGTAGATGGGAAAAGAATATTATGTATATGGCATGGCTCTGAGTACTGATGTGGAGAAGTGCTTATGATGTATTGTTGAGTGCAAGACATCTGGGCTATGGCAGAGTATCAATTGTATTATTACATTTTTATAACAAAAAATGTGTAATTTCCACGAGGGCAGGAACTATTCACTGCTGGATCCGCATCACCTAAAACAATACTTGGTTCATAATAGGACATCAATAAATATTTTTTAAATGAATGAATGAACTACAGTGTATATGTATTCACTGAGAGAGAAAGAGAAAGAAAAAAATGTAAAGATATATGCAAAACTGTTAGACATTATTATTTCCAGGGAGGTAACAACTGTGGGAGAAGAGGAAGCTTTCACTGTCTGTTTTATAAATTTATATATAAAGGATATTTAGATGAATGGGTTTCAAAATAACTAGCTTATTCTACTCAGACTAATTTACTAATATGGGACTAATTTTACCAAGGCAATTAATTAATGTAAAATGGAAAAAGAAATCCAAATGCTCAATGAATGGAAACACTCATTCATCTCATCAAGGAACGTTCTTCCTAGTAGGGACACCTACTTTAGACCAGAAGAAAGGGAATGGAATGAGCTAAATGAATTCTGTCATTACCCCCTAAGGGCAAGGGAAAATGCCCCTTTCACTAAACAAGCAAAAGGATACCTTGTCAAGTAATTATTTCAATCCCTGCCTTTGAGTGGTCTTTCCCAGTCCTCAGAGCCTGCTGTTTGTTCTGGCCATGGCCTCGCTCTCCTTGCTCACCCCCAGCATGTTAACATTTACGACATCAAAGCTTTTGCTACGTGATTACAGTTTTCCTGGTCTCATTAGAAACATGGCTGCAAATCACATGTTAAGTGGTTTCTTTCTGCAAACTTCCTTTTTAATCTCATCTATAGTGTGTGAATTCTTGGTAGTTTCCATCAAAAAGTAATTTTAGTTCCCAGCTAGAGGGTCTTTTCCTGACCATTTTTTTTTTTCATGTTCTCTTTCTCTTTTAGAATTATTGCTTTTGAACACCCATACTTTCTATACTCCATTATGTAAAAAAAATTAAGTTTAATACATAAAGACTACCAAACATCTATCTAAGTGAACATTCACTTATATGATTAATGGGTTCCTTATTTGTAAAATTATTTACAGGGTAAAATTTAAGAGGGATTTCCAGAGGTGCATTTGAAATTATTTAATATACACACACTACACACATTATTTAATAAGTGCCCTTAATTATTTCAAGGACACATGTATTCCATAAAGCAAAGTGCACACATACTGTCAAAATAAAATTTCTATTTTTCTCGCTGTTCTCACTACTACCACAGAGTATTATTATATCAGTTTTTTAAAAATGTGCAATTATCTCCTGTATTCTAAACAGAAAATGTACTTAGAGGTGTAGACCAGAGAATAGCTTAAATATTAAACCACATTTCAGATGACCAACTTTGCCCTAGAGACAAGATGTGTTAAGGAAAATATCCTTAACCAATATCTTATTGATATTAGTTAGAATTCTCCATGTAAGATACAGATTCCTTCAGAAAAAAAGTCCTTTACATTATTTTGAAAATATGATCTCTCAGTTTGCTCTACACGCATCAGTCCACCATTTAGTTGTTCCTCCAGAAATAGGACTGCCATGTTTAAGTCCAACATTTTCTTCATAGTTCTTTGAAGAAAGAAAAATTATGAGGAGCTTGACGTTTATGCTCACCAGATGGCTTCTCTAGGAGTTAGCCCAACAACAAAGTGGTAATGTTCTTGCATTCTAGATCAGAATTACTTCCTCTTAGCCATGATGAGAGATCATCTTTCAGATAACTGAGTGTCTTGGCACCTGAAGTTAGCCACACATAGCGAAAGTATTTCACGTCAGATTCATGTGGAACGCGTCAGTGTCTTAGCTGCAAGCCACGTGGAAACAAACCGGAACTCAAGATGGCGAAGCAGAGAAAGTGATGGCAGTCCCCCGGAAAATTCACAAATTCCATTTAATAAAAACTACATTTATTAAGAACCTACAATGTTCCAGGCACTGTACTGGGTGGGGGGGGGGGACAGAAAGGATAGTGAGAACTTATGGTAAATAACTCTATGGGACATGTCGTGATGTACTAAGTATCAAAAGTAGAGGATAATTTTTATGTTTTGGGGAAAGTTTAGAAGAGAATATATTTACTTATTCCTCAAGACTGCTGGGTTTACTATACTTTCAGTTAATTAGCATTATTTTTAAAGGAAGTTTATAATTCCATACAGCAATTTCAAATAAGATAAGGAGAATGATTGAGTAAAAACTGCAGTATGACCAAATTCTCACGGCTGGAACCGTGCATTTTCACGCAGGCATCATTAGAAATAGAACGCAGGCACCAACTGACATATATATTAAATGTTTTTTTTTCCCTAAAAGATAAATTCATGGACTTCTACTTTATCTGTGACTTTGACTTTCTATTGGTGTCTTTTCTAAATTCTAGCAGTGATGACTATTGAGTCTATCCTGAATACAGATATTCAACTATTTTGAATAACTTAGGATTTATTATTAAAATGGCAGCATTAATAAGCAATCAGCGCTGGCAGACAAGGATGTGGAGTTGATATTTTATATTCTGAAGTGTTGAACTTTATAAGTAGCTTTAAATGAAATAAATTTAGCAAATTAAAATGAATCCCTTGCATAATAACTATTATAGATCATCTTTCGTCTACCACATGGATAATAACGTGTTATCACTGTCTTAATTTTATAAAATAATTCTTTTCATTCAACTTTCTCCTTTATGTAGGAAAATATGCAGAGCATTTGTTATATTTTCTTAAGAAATTTTAGTACGTTTGAAATATTTCACAATGATGATAATTTTTAAAACTGGAAATAAAAAAGAAAAATAAATATGCCCTGAAGATCTCTAATAGATAAAATCTACGGCCTTGACACACACCCAGGGAAGCAAATTCCCGCCACTCTGGATCACCACCAGAACGTCTCTATCACACTTCACCTTGATCCCTCTTGCAGGTGAAATCGTTTCCCCTTCTGTCGTCACTGAATATGAAAAGCAGCTGGTCAGCACTCTATGCTAATAGACTTTTTTTCCAGAAAAGTTATCCAAAAATTACTAGAAAGTGAAAATTAATCATTATACAGGCAGATGATTTCCTCAGGAGAGGGCTCACTGCTTATAGACTGGAGAGGGCACTAACTAGAAGGTTCACAGTGTTTCTTTCACATGCGTTCTGTCTGTTCAGTAGTCCCCCCTTATCTGTGGGGGAATGTTCCAAGACTTCCAGAGGATGCCTGAAACCATGGATAGTACTGAACCCTAGATATAGTATGTTTCTTCCTATACATTTTTACCTATGATAAAGCTTACAAATTAGACACAGTAAAAGATTAACAACAATAACTAATAATAAACTAGAACAATTGCAACAATATACTGTAATAAAAGTTACTGTAGATCTTAGCAACCTCAGCATAAAATTCTTTTTCTTTCCTTATTAAGTTGAGAACTTTCACCTTTTCACTTAAAGGAAGCATTTTACGGCTTCTCTTTGGCATATCCAAATTGCCAGCATCACTACTCTTGTACTTTGGAGCCATTACTAAGTAAAATAAGGGTTACTTGAACACAAGCACTGCGATACGGCGACAGCTGATCTGATAACCTAGATGCTACTAAGTGACTAACGGGCGGGTATTAGATACAGCGCGGATCTGCTGGACAAAGGGATGTCACATCCCCAGTGGGATGGAGCAGCACTGTGGGAGATTTCAGCATGCTACTCAGAAGAGGGCAATTCAAAACTTATGAATCATTTATTTCTGGAATTTTCCATTTAATATTTCCAGACTGTGGTTGACCATGGGTAACTGAAACTTAGGAAAGCAAAACCGTAGATAAGGGGGGACTACTGTATTTTCTGCAAAAGGTTTGTCCCTGGTGGTCAGGGTTGGATCCACAGCTTTTGGGGGGCAACCACCCATTTCCTGGGTGGCATGTGGGGAAATGTGTCCTTCATATTTGTTAGAAATCAGATTGGTGGGGTGGTTAGTAGAAGCCTTACTTTATCTTTGGACATTCTGCCAACGGCTTGACATCATAGGAAGTTTTCTAGCGTGTACTGTGGAAACAATCCAGCCCACGTGGTGGTATTGAGAAAAGCCCACAATATTAGGAATCAAAATGCCTGGATCTGAATCCTGCTCTTTACTGGCTGCGTAGCCTTGAGCAAGCCACTTACCTGAACCTCAGTCTCTTGATTTTCAAAAGATATTAGTAATAGCAACACAACAGCTCCACGGGATTTTTTTGATTAGGATTATATGAGATAAAATATACAAAACATATTGTAAATTGTAAAGTTTTATACAAATGTTAGTTATAACTAATTATTGCCACATCTCTTCTCTTCATGTGCTCTTCTTGTCCATCATCTCTTCAACTCCATGTCCTCCTCCCACTGCGGTGTTGTGTGCACGTGGACGAAACCAAAACCAAACCAAGGCAATGCACGATACCATGGCTTGGACTAGTGAACCAGGAGCCTCCCCATTTTCTTTCTTCCTGGCAGTCAGATGGGAATTTCCTATGATTCTGTTTTATGGTTTTCAAAATTTGTCTTTTTGATTGCAAACAACTTTGAATTAAAAAATTAGCAGGTGCCCCCAATGTATGCATATATCTTTAATCTTGTAATACATGTACAAATAATATTTAATATGCATTATAAAACATAATACCCCCAAACAGAAATTTTATAAGAATGATAAAATGCATAGTGTATGTATGTACAGTGTTTCTAATCTTTTCTTTCGGCCTTGTACCTGCCCTGAGGTGAACACATCCAGGTGAGAGACCACTAACCAAGTACTTGCATCTTTGCTGTAGAGATAAACTTGTCACGGGAGCTGGACAGATAGAAGAGTCCGATAACCGAGGCACCCAAGTGACAGAGAAGTCAGAGGCACAAAAATAAAGACTGCCCCTCTGACTTCTTTTTCTGGGTGACTTGCAGGTCATTGGTCCTCATTCTGAGTTACGTATTCCTTTTCATATAGGTGCTGATGTCACTGGTAACTAACAGTGGATGTTTCCACCAAGTAACTTTTATATGTACCTACATCCTTCCCTAACGTGGTTAACTGTGTCAGTTAATTCTCAAAGGGTGCATCTTTTTTTCCCACGAGTTTGTGAGGGTGCTGCTCTTACACACCCCTTCACAGCAGCCCACACGGTTGCACTGGGTGTGGTGAAGCTGGTCCTCATTCTGTGGAACTGTCTCTGCTGACCAGACACTGTCAAAAGTGAGGCGTATGAGGTTGGCTTCCAGTGTTCCAACCTTCCATTTCAGTACTGCCCTCCCTGGTAACGGGCTCCGTTACCCCGTTGCACAGTGCCCTCCTGGTGTACCTCACTGCCTAGTCCTGCCTTTTGTGGACAGCTTCAGGGCTCTATACTTGTCTCTCCCACAGTCAATTTTTGGATGTAGAACTTTTTGAGAAATTTTTGGGGAACTTTATGGTTCCCTGTTCCTTAGTAGATGAACTCTCCTTGCTGTAACTTGAAAGCTAGAACATCTTGAAAACTATAGAGTTCTATTGGCAAAGTCACATCAGCAGACACTCCAGTTAGCTAGTTTTACCTGTCCTTTTATTACACAAAACCCTTCCCCACATCCTGAACCCTGGTTCTTGCCTGCCATATTGAACTATTTATAATTCCACCATTGTTCCTGTTCACAGCATTTGGCCTTTGCTTGAAAGGTTCTTTCCCACCCTTCTTCAGCTTTCTATTCTACATTCAAGTCTCAGCTTAAATATTTCCCCAGGGAATATTTTCTTGGACTGAGAACATTTGAATCCCCATATTACACTGTCATCACCCCTATTTAAGCACTTAACACACTAAGTTGAAATTATCTGGACATTTACCTTATCTTTTATTATTTGGCAATAAACTCCTTGAGATAAGCCACTATGTCTTGTTCACTGCTGTTTAAGCAGCACATTGTTGGGGAAAAAAAGAAGGGAAGGAGGAAGTTAATTACAAAATTAAAGAAAACTAAAGAGCTCTGGGTCTTTTCTTCCATTTTTAAACAAACAAGTAAGTATTTGGTGGAAATCCTTCATAATATGAAGGATAGGGACATAAATTTGAAGTTTTATAGTTATAAAATAAAAAATTATCTTTGTTCCAAGATATTCATCTCAATGTTTCTGCCTAATTTACTTCTTATGGTGCTTTTAGAATTTTTATATTACTTTGATATACAAATTTCAAACATATGCATTGCTCTGGGAATATATTTCATATTTTATTGATTATAAGATACCATTAATAGAAAACCCAATATATTAAATAAAACCATATTAAATATGTAAGTTAATTATAAAGTACTTCACAATTTTGGAATTGTTAAGTTATAAAAAATGTGCATTTTAGAATTGGGGACTATGGTAATATTACTAACAGTAAAATCTAATAATAATAATATATTTCTAAGACACTTTTAAAGGCATCTTTCTTTATTCTAAGTAATAGTTTGTATTAGTCAGAGTTCTCCAGAGAAACAGAACCAACAAGATGTGTGTGTGTGTGTGTGTGTGTGTGTGTATATATATAGAGAGAGAGAGAGAGAGAGAGAGAGAGAGAGAGAGAGGGGAGATTTATTTTAAGGAATTGGCTCATATGATTGTGGAGGTTGGCAAGTCCAAAATCTGCAGAATAGGCCAGAGGCTGGAGACCCTAGGGAAGAGCTGATGCTGCAGTTCAAGTCCAAAGGCAGTGTACTCAGGAAATTCCCATTTCTTCAGAGAAGGTCAGTCTTTTTCTATTACAGCCTTCAACTGATTGGAATGTGCCCACCCACATTATGAAGGGTAATCTGCTTCATTCAGTCTGCTGATTTAAATGTTGATCTAATCTAAAAATTATTTTCATAGAAACATCTAGAATGTTTGACCAAATATCTGGGTACCATGGCCTAGCCAAGTTGACATATAAAATTAATCATCACATAGTTCACTCAACATTTTTGTATGCAGTACAACATATTGCATTGTTCCATGGAATGTACTGGAAAGGAATTTGACTAGTATTAATGTGAATTGCTTTAATATAATCAAACAAAACTGACAGTTTAATAAATCATCAGATAGAGCAGTCTAAATTAATGTGACATTGTTTCAGGGTATTCTAAAACTCTTTGATGCTATCTAATTATTATCAAATACTACTTTCTTGTTTTCCATAATATGTGAGTAAAAGTATGGAGACTGCTCCAAATATTATCATTTTTTCCATGGTGAAAATATAACAATGATTAATAGGAGTTGAATCTACCATTACTTCCATCAAGTAACTACAGAACATATCTAGTATATTTGAAAAAAAATGCATAACAATAGAGCTGATGGGATGATATTATGTTACCCATGCCATAATCAAGGAACAATAGCTAATCATGAAAGAATAATTAGAATATTTGTTAATAATCCTGTTCACATTTCAAATATGAAAATTAAGTGTTAAATTACATTTCTTCATTGATTGTAAACTCTTAGTAATTGAAACTATTTAAAATTGAATAACAATATTTGATTTGGGCTGGTTTTTAATTTCACACCAAGGATTTCAGCTTAGTACTCTCCTAACATAACATCTTTGACTAAAGCATGAGGTTTTACATAAAGGAGGGCAGCCCTTGGAAAAAGAAGTAAATACAGAGACATATCCTGCATTTTAAGTGTATTTCCCTGCAGTAGACAATACTTTACTTTCCTCACAAACTATAAGGTCAATATTGTTCTCGTTCACCTTTGGATGAGGGAAACGGATCACAAGGTAAAAAATGTCTGCCCTGTTCGTGTTGTACAAGCACGATGGTTGTTATTTGGTTTATTCTGAGAACTATTTGAGAATTCAGTGATATCTGCCTACTTCTTTGGACTCCTGTCCACCTGGAGTTTTCACCAAGGCACCCATTCCTGGTTGCTGTCCACTAGGCTGTCTGTGTGTGGCTGTTGTGAAAGATGAAATTTCATGTTGCATTTGGATTAGAAATTACTGGGTACAGCCTTTATTTTAGTAGTTTGCGCAATAGAAAGCTAGACTCGAAGTGACCATAGCCTTTCTGACTAAGGGCAGCCATGCCATGTGGTGAGTTTAATTCACACAAGGCTGTGAGATTATTCCTAGAATGATGGGGTAATAGGCACTAAGCTGGTGGTTTCGTTCATAGCCTAGATGAGCAAGCCTGTTCAATCAGCTTTGTGGGTAACTTAGCCTCTTGGTTAAAAGTTACATTTGTGGTAGATTAAACAAATTTTGTAGTTTCAGGTAAATAACTCTGAGAACCTCTTGCCCCTTCTCAATGAACATTAAACAGAGAAACCACCACTCAACATAGTAAGGAAAAGAGTGTGTATAAACCAAAAGAATCATACCTAAATCCTTTGCACACACCTCCCACCTCCCAGTCTCCTAATAAATAGCCCAGTTCTTTGTATTCCTCCTTTTGTTACTGGAATGAGTAATACTCAGCACAGTTTCTGGAAGTTGCAGAGTACGTGTGTCAACAAGATTCTTTTCTCTCAAGGCTTGCCATCAAATATTGTGGTTTCTTTTCATTTTAACCAAAGCTGACTCAAAATTTAAAACATAATTTTTCTTTCTACACTCTGGTTTCCCAGTGGTTTCAGTTATGGAAATTTAAAAATGTGTGTCTGTATATCTATTTCAGAGAATTTTAAACAATATTCTGCTCTCTCTCTTTGTGTGATGAATCTAATTCTGCTCTATACAAGGTCTACACAGTCCAGCCATCCTATTTCATGTAGGAAGCTCAGCTTTAATGCTCCAATATGTCATTATTGGTGCCACTGCTTTTTATCGAATACTTTCTAAAGCTTGTCAGTAGCCCAGATTAAATTGTTCAAGAATGTGAATGTGACATTTGTGGTTATCCTGGACCTTAGGGCTATTTAAAAATTTTTAAACTTCATTCTTATTCTAAAATGTGATCATGTACATTAAATACCTACCAGATTGGCTTTTTCATTGTCAATCAAAAGAGGCAACTGTCATAACTTGTGCCCCCTCGTGGATTTCATTTGATCTGGACTTTGATGCTGAGTATGTGCCACTCTTCCATCAGCCTCCAAAGAGACATGTCGGCCCCTGGATTCTTTATGATTTCTCTCTTTAAACAAAGTTTTCATTTTAGGAGAATTCAGTCCATCTTTCAGCTTTTAATTGCTAATAAAAGTTATTGATTCATAGAACATTAGAACCAAAAGTCCCCGGAGACTCCCTCATTCCAGACTCCTTTTTTTATATAAGAAGTTTTTCAGTGTTTTGGAGGATTTTCCTGATGTTGCCTACTGTGTTTCTCTGAGTGTGTCACCAGCAGTTATTCTAACCTGTTTCTGCAAATGTCTGAATAGTCCACAGTGTCCAGGGATGTTGCAAAGTGATCCTGGATAATTTTTATGTTTGCTGCTTTGTTTTATGAATGTGTACTTTAAGTCTGCTCACCTTTACCTAATAGCTACTGAACGCTTTTCTGAGAATATTTTGATATTTGAACATTCATGCAAACATCAACATTCTGTGGAAGTCTTTTTGTCCACACTGAAATTTGCCCTGTTATAAGAGCTAGACAATAATGGTGATCTTTGGCAGAATGGTGGTATCAATTTTTCTAAATCTCAGAAGCCAGCTGTGGGCTTTATACAAAGGAATATCAAGCTACTTTCTCTTATTAAAATTCAAAGGGGTATAGAGCACTGTATTCAAAACACAGTAGGAGGTGCTTCCTCTCTCGAGAACGGCATGTTTCTAGTTCCTACTAGAAATCTTTAATAAAACTTGACCATGCTCACTTTACAGGGCGTGATTCCTGTTAGATACAAAACCCTTTCAACACCCAGCTTATCTCTATGGGAGGGAGCTACAGGACTCTGTCTTGCTCCTATCTTACTTAATAATAATAGCTAAACTTATACAATGCTTCATTCTTTATAAAGGGCCTTTATACATATTATCTTACTTAACTTGCACAACAATCTGAAGAGAAAGGCAAGTGTTATGGTTATGACTGTATTAAATGAAATTCAGCAGTCATTTGGGGAAGAGATTTAATTAACCACGATCCACAGCCCACCTCCATAATCAGGGCAGCCACGGCCATTCCCATTATTTCTTGGCCGGTCTCCAGCTGCTCTCCTACATCTGCCCAGCTTCCAGCTTCCTCCCCTTGTCACACTGAGCTATGAACCTCCACCCTCTCCTTTCTCCACAAGATTCTGAGCTATGAACTTCCGCCCTCTCCTTTCTCCACAAGATTCTTCAAGATTTCACAAGATTCTCCTCAAGATGCTTTTCTGAGGCACGAGTAACTTTTCCAAAAATGTGGGGTTACGTTGCATAGCAACAGTTTTCTGCCATCTCTCTGACTGTCCACCTCACAGACTACTCCTTCCCAAAGCCCACAAGCATCATACATGTTCTACCACTTCATACAGATGGAGAAAGTTAGCTTTAGGAAGGGTAAGTGATGGAACCAAATGATGGAGCGTGAGTTGAAAGCCACGTGTTCTAACTACAGATCCAAGGCTCCACTCATTACCTTAACAATATCAGCAATACCATTTGTTTAGCACATTATAGTTTACATGGACATTTAATTTACATTAGCTCATGTTAATCTCTTTAATAACCCTGTGAGGTCAGTATTCTTCTTCTCTTTTGCAGAAGCAGATGTGGATTCATAGAGAACTGACTTTCCTAAGGCGATGCCTATTTCTTATCGCGAGACTTCACCCTTTCCTTTGAGATTTTATTTACATAAAATTGATTTCAACTCTTAACTCACATCTTCTGGGAAGTCCAGTAGTCTCCCAAGGATTTCTGTTTATTACTAGTGGTTCATAGTCTCGTGGTCACCTCTGCCTACAGCTGAGCCCTTGATCTCAGCTGAATCTCATCTTCTGATCTAGGATAATATATCTCTAGGCTTCAGGGCAACCCAGATATGAAAAATAGTCCTTATTTATTTATTTATTTTTGAATTTTTGTAAAAAATAAAGCCAACTACTCCAGAAGTTGAAGGAAGCAATATAGAAAATTTTCACCACTGACATGAATTTTGCCAGAATTGGCATCCTAGTTTGACTTTAAAAAATAATGGATTCAGTATTAGAATGGTTACTCCTAATCTCACATTCTTTTTACTACACAACACTGTTTCATGAAATTATTTCTCATTTAGGTTTGGTAATGATTGATATATCTATTCAGAAAATTTTAACCATAGAATGAATAATTTGGAGAATATTAAGACATCGGTGGTTCTCAAACTTTTTGGCCTCAGGACCCTTTTGCACTCTTAAAAATCACTGAGGACCCCAAAGAGCTTTTGTTACATGAATTAAAACTATTGATTTTGTTTTGTTTTGTTTTGGTGAAGGAGATTAGCCCTGAGCTAACATCTGTCGCCAATCCTCCTCTTTTTGCTGAGGAAGATTGGCCCTGGGCTAACATCTGTGCCCATCTTCCTCTACTTTATATGGGACAGCACCACAGCATGGCCTGACCAGCAGTGCGTTGGTCTACACCCAGGATCCGAACCAACAAATCCCAGGCCACTGAAGCAGAGTGCATGAACTTAACCACTATGCCACCGGGCCGGCCTCTTAAAACTATTGTTTTTTATCGTAATCAGAATTAAAACCGAGAATTTAAAAACATCTATTTATTTATTAATTCATTTAAAAACAATAACAAACCAGTTAGATGTTTACATAAATATTTTTATAAATATAACTATATTCTCCAAACAAATAAAAAATAGTGAAAAAGAGTAGCATTATTTTTAATTTTGCTGATCTCTTTAACAGCTAGCTTAATAGAACATAATTGGATTCTTATTGTCATATTTGTTGCTATTGAAGTATGTGAAGAAAATTCAGCTTCATAGTTGGAAAAGGGAGATGTATTTTGAGTCTTGTTTCCAGATACATGTGGATATTCTTCTTTGATACCACACCAAAATTTGACAAGTGGTTGTTTCTTAGAGATTCTTACTTATTCCTGTTAGAGTGGACGAGACAACAACCAAAGGTTGAAAAATGTGTTAAGTCTGCCAAAACTCTAATCACTCCATTGAACTCCGTAATTTTTTCTATGTGCTGGACACTGTTCTAAGCACTTGGCATATTTTAACTCATTTAATCCTCACAATAATTTCTTACTGCTCCCGACTCTGACTCTTCCCCAACACTGTGCTCTGGAGCAGTCATAAGCACAGTTCCTTTTATCTTCAATCTCTTCTGGAAGTGACCTTCATCTTCTTGTTGCCACTGAAAATTGGCTCTCTTCTGAAGACACTCTGTCCCCTGTAGCCCTCTCAAGTGGTGGCTCTTCTCTCTTCCACACCTCTCACATCACTGGGCCTGTAAGTGGGGTAAATGCCCTACTTCCATTTCATTACCACTTCCAAACAATTCTCTTTCTCCTCTCTGTAAACCAGAACTTTGAATCCCATGTATCAGACTATAGAATCTACTGCATCTCATTTTTCCAGCCCTCCATCATATCATTCTTCTCCTTCAGTTTTTGAAGATTTTGATTCTTGGTTTACTTTAAAACACTCTTCAGTTCTACCTCAATGTCCACATGAATGATTCTCTAATGACTTGGACTCTTGGTTCCTTGACATCCTGTCCTCCTATTATGTTGTCTCCCCAGCTACCAACTCCTGGGTCCTACCCTAGAAGATTTTGTCATTACCATTTATGAAAACCCCACTCTAATCACAATTTAAGTACTTCATTCTCTAATCACTGACTCTGATTTTTTTCTGCTCATTCCCTCTAGTATCCTATTTAAAATAAAAAAAACCAACCTGTACCCACCGAGACTAGTAATCCATTGATTCTACTACTTTTCATTATCCCTATACCCATTGCTTAGTTTAAGTTCCACCTGTCTTCATTGTAATTACCTCCTTGCTCATGTGTGAAACTCTCTTTCCTTCCCTCTAACTTTATCACACTCTTTTGGTAAAACCCTAATTCTGCCTACATTCAACTCTCTGCATAAGCCATTCCCAGACAACCTAAAATGATGTGTTCTGATCTCACTTTAAAGTCACACTCACTAATCTCAAGTGGGCCCTTAGTGCTGGCCACCAATCCTACTTTATTCTGCTTGTTCATCACCTCTTTCATTTTCCTAGATAAATATTTCATACCGTACTCCTCTTCAGATCTCTAACAGCTCCTCCCTCATCCTCACTCTTAGCTCGTAAAGTTACTTCTTATTTCACTCAGAATCACTAAGATTCTATTCTAACTTCCACAAGGTACCCACCCCAATCTACCACCTTCTTGCCTCTGTGCTCATACACTCTGCCTTCCTTCCTGTGTTCATGGCTAAGGCCAATCCCTGGCCTTGCACACTAGCTCTCATCCTCTCTTGCCTACTCAAGAACATCCTGCAATTCTGCCACTCTATCTTCAGCATCAGCAAATTTTGCCTCTCTGTTGAACCATTCCCATCAACTTACATATGCTGTTGCTGTTATTCATTCCTTCTTAAAATGCCTTCTCTGGATCCTACTTCCCTTTCCAGGTACTGCCCCGTTTTTTCACTTCATTTTTATATCAAAACTCCTTGAAATATTTGCTGATGCTTGTCTCCACTTAATTTTCTCCCATTCTCTCTTGAACATATTCTAATAGGTTTTTCTTCCCACCACTCCACTAAAAGATCACCATTGACCTCCATGTTGTTAAATCCAATGGTCAATATTCAGTGTTCCTCTCACTTGACCCTTGAGTAGCTTTTGACAAAGTTGATATTTGACTCTCCTTTACACACTTTCTTCACTTGGCTTCTAGTACACTCTTTTTTGGTTTTCCTCCTACTTCACTGGCTGCTGCTTTTTAGTATCCTTTTGACTCCCCCTCATCCACTAGACCTCTTAACTCTGGAGTGCTTGGGGTTCATCTTTGGATCCCATACAGTCTCATGGCTTTTAATGTCTTTTACATATATCTTCAGATACAATTTCTCTTCCAAATCCCAGTTTCTTGTATCTAATTGCTTCCCTGACAACTCCACTTAAACATCTAATATGTGCCTCATACTTAACAAGACCCAAACCAAACTTTTTATTTACCTCCCTCCTTGAAAGGCATAAATGATTCAAAACAATAAACAATTTAAAATTTGAACCTTGGAGTTTATCTTCTATTGTACAGTAATATGAATTGGTCCAAGACAGTAAGAGCCAAGAAAGCCAGTTTTCTAGTGCAAACCCAATACAGGAATTCTCTATGTCCTTATTTCGACTATTTGCTCAACAATTCCTCTACTTTCCTATTTATCCTAAGTGTAGACCATGATTCTCAAATTTCCCTAAAATAGCAATTAATAGTGTCTGGATTTCATATTACTTTCCTTCAGAAAGTTAGTCTCTCTGAAAACTTAAAATGTATTTTAAATGTTCTTTCTAAGCTAAGTAATTAATTAAGGATACAAACTGAGGGAATTAAATGTCAAATAAAAGCAAATCATCAGGGAAGGTGCTATTATATCCTCACCATAATTCACAATGTAAATAAATGCAAAATATGATGCCCTAACCTACGAAAAAACATTGTGATCATGTGGGCAACAGCTCTGACTTAGTCTGACCTTTCCTCATTCATGTAATTAACATGAACGGAGCAACTTCTGTGAGTAAGGCACAACTTTTGATGTCATGAAGAATGCAAAGATGTATAAGAAATAAAGAGCTAAGTAAGGAGGACAAGACATATATAGAAATATATGTAAGACGGAAAATTCTCTGGGTGTTCTGAAGAGCAGCAAACTAATTCTGGCTGAGTAGACAGAAAGATGAGGGAAGGGTTCGTATGTCACATGGTTTATCATTTACAGGGGGGTAGAGTCTGAGTCCTGGCTTTCTACTTCATATAAGCACACTGAAATAAAGGTGTCACTTTAAAGGTTATTGAGTGAATGGGGAAATGAATAAATGAATGAATTTTGTGTACATGTATGTCCATGGATCAGATTGGCATTCAGAAGAAAGAGGGTGGATCTGCTACCCAAAAAAACAGGATATTTGCATGTAGAGGTAGACAGCAGCAGGCCAGATGTATTCCAAAGGGGAATCTGGTTTGGCCAACAAAAATAATTTGAGAAACACATCTATAACTTCCGTTAGGTAGCTGCTTTACACACTTCACAGGCACTTGAGTTTGTAATTTCTGGTTATATAATAGCTACTTAACAAATAAATAAATTGGATAATACATGCATGAGTGAAGATTGAATGCTAAATAGTATTCTCTGTCAAATCAACCTGTTTATTTCCTGTTTAGTATAATCTGAAATTATCTTACTCACTGGTTGGTACTTGTCCCCCATTTGCTGCCTACTAGAACTAGAACGTAAATTCCACACAGGCAAGGGCCTTTTCTGACGTCTCTGTCACTGTATCATCAGTGCATTGCACAGTGCCCCATGCACAGTATGACTGAAATAGTACAGCACGAGTGCTTTAATGTACGGGTGTGGCAGAGCGGAGAAGGGAATAACGTTAACTATCACAAATGAGGAAAGGTGCCTTAAAAATGGACTCATCACAGGGCCAGCCTGGTGGCGTAGTGGTGCACTCCACTTTGTACACTTCACTTCAGTGGCCCCAGGTTCTTGGGTTTGGATCCCAGGTGCAGACCTACACACCACTCATCAAGCCATGCTGTGATGGAGTCCCACATACAAAAAATAGAGGAAGGTTGGCATAGATGTTAGCTCAGGGACCATCTTCCTCAAGCAAAAAGAGGAAGATTGGCACAGGGCAATTTCTTCCTCACCAAAAAAAAAAAAAAAAAGGACTCATCACTAGCAACTGATACTTGTTGAATAGTCACAGTTTATGTGGTGTTGGGCAGGATGCTATATGGGATCTATACACTAAAAATCAGACAAAGAATATATAATTATAGTGTCTTTAACCCCTGTTCATAAAATGAAGAAAATAATATGATCTTCCTCACTATAACCCATAAACACAGAAAAATATTATTTTCATTAAACATAAAAATTAGAGAATGTTACCACATAAAGAAGACAAATTTTTTAGTAGCTAGAATTAGAAATCATGGAATAATTTTTTAAAAAATAATTTGATTTCTCTTTTTTATACTACACTGAAATAATCTAACCACAAAATCAATTATTAAAATTAAAAAGAAAAACTAGCACACATTCTTTTAGAATCAGAATCAGATTCACTGTAGGCATATTTTAATCTAAAAATAATTAGAAAGCCACTGTCATTAATCATAGAGATGAAGATATTTTATTATAGCTCCAAAAGCAAACCATTCTGCTCATACAAGCAGAATAATAATGCAGCAAAACAAACAAACAAAAATAAACACCTCTAAGAATGCGATAAGTATTTGGTTATTTCAAGTGAAATATTAACGTGTCTTTAATATCTCCTGTTCACATGTTCACATCCCCACTTTTAGTTATATTGCATTGAAGCCTGTGAACATAAGAACATTACTGCATCTGAAGGACACTAACACCTTAGTGAGAATTAGGTCCTGCTGGATTAAAGTAACAGGAAAACCCTGAATGCCCAGAACATGCGGATAAAGACAGAGGACTCAGAGAAGGAGGTGGAGTTACCAAAGATGGGTTTCACCCGCTTTAAAAATAGGCCTAGAATTGGCTCTAAGAAAGAGTTACAGTTAAAGAGTAAATTCAAAATGGATTATAAATTTAAAATAAGAGAAAAAACATTTCACATTAGATCCAAATATTTTGACAGGTGGCATGCATACTTGAAGTTGGGTATTTATGTTTAAAGCAGATTACTCTTGGTGTAAGGTTCTTAGGGGTCCTTTACACAATTGATTTCCTTGTTCTCTTCCAGTTTCTACAATGCCCTCCCTGAAGTCAACCTCTAGGTCACAGGGAAAAGGAGAATGCCTTCCAACTGAGGAGCTTTTGAGGGTTTACCACCAGAGAGCAAACAGGTCTTTCCATTTGGTTCTACTTCTGAACTTCGGTGCTACTCACAGGGCCAGGAACATTTTAGCGGCTCATAAATACTTCTAGAAGGAATGAATGACTTCTTTCCAGATGTAAATGTGATGTACACAGCAACATAAGAACATCCTTCATATTCGGAAAATAAGATGCACTAGTCAGAGTTCCTGAGGTCTTTGAAAGTCATAAAACAAAACAAATCCTTCTCAGTTACATAAACAAGCAAGCCAAAGTGTAGTTCTTTGGCACCTCGGAGAATTTTAAAGGATACCGGAGTTGCTTCCCTGTGTTCATGTTTTGGTTCAGCAAATATTTGTTTGGTTCCTACCATATGGAAGAAAACCTACTAGGAGTTTAAAAGATGGGAAGGCATGGCCTATGTGCCCTCCAATGACTTGCAACAAAATAGAGTATCTCGTATTGGTGTGTTGCCAAAAAGCCCCCAAATAATAATTCAAGACAGATGTGCTACTAAAAATTATAAAATGTCACTTAATTCAAGTTAAAAACATGAATTAAATGCCTAATGTGTAAGGCACCACACTAAACTCTCTGGTGGAAACAAAAATAATACACAATTTCCACTTTTAATTAAATTATAATCTAAATGAAGCAATAATTCATACATACAAATTACTGTAAGGAAGGCAAAATGCTAAATTAATCTTGCCAAGTTAAAACTGCACCAATTCAAAACAAGAACGCTCAAAACCTTTTCATTCATCATTTACTTTAGCACAATTCTGAGGGGGATTCTATTATTATTGCAGATTAGAGATTTAGAAAGGTAAGATAAGAGATCATGTTTCCAGAAAGTGGAGTTGCAAGGATAATGGTAGGAGCAGGTTAGGGACAGTGTCAAGGACCTGACTTCATTGAAATAGGATTAAACTCTTGAGACACTGAAGGAGGAAGACTGGATACCGGTTACAAGGAATCTTGTTAGGTAAATGTGTCGAATTTGAAGAGCACAAGAACCATCAAGTTTAACTGGAACATAAGCGATGAGTAGTGAGCAGTGAAGGCAAAGAAAGATCAGATCATGGAGGACTTGAAGACCTGGTCAAACTATGGTAATAGTTGCTGAATGCATGTTTCCTCTCCTTCTTCTCACTTCCCATGTCTTTTAGCTCAAATTAATTTATCAAGCAGTTTGTGGATCAATATTTTATAAATAAAGCCCAATGATAGAATCCTGCTGCTAAAAAACCAGTTACCTAGAAAGTACACAAGTGTAGGCATCTCAGAATATGAGGCCCTTGAAATTATGGCTGCAATTTTTCAGAGACCCAAGTAACAAGAGCCCATTTCCTCACTTTTCCAGGTAAACCCCACACAGCATCATTCCTCTGACTTTATTCAAAATGAATCTTTGTTCCAGAACCACTTGCATATTTAAAGGCCCATTTCAAATGCCACCTCTGCCATGGAACTTTGCCCTCTCCCTCAAACACAAAGTAGAACACGATCAACAATGACTAGGGAATATTCTTCTTAGATTTTGGCAAGCAGTGGATATGAGTGATCTTTTCAGATCTTCCTTTTAAGTTGGCATATACACAATGGACAGTGCTGCTAGAATTTCAGAGCTTTTTCTTAAAATGGAAAAGTCATAAAATATGAATACAATGTACCACATGCTTATTTAAATAGCATCCAAGACATATGTTCCATCATAGCCTAGAATAATTAACTCTTTGGTGCAGCTAATAGATATATATGAAGGAAATATCTTGCCTAATAAGTCAGAAATTTACCTAGACAGTAAATAACAACTAGGAGTTGAAAACATCTTTCTGCTAAGAATCACAAGATATTCACTCACAAAGGTAGACTTTGAATCTCTTTGGTGGATCCCAACACCTATCCTCAAAACCAAGCAGTGTCAGGGCTTATTTGGCAGTCACTAACATCCTTTTCACTCAAGTTCATTGCTGGGAGCTCAGAGCTGCTCAGACACTTTTTCAAAGTTGACAAAGAGGAGTCAGCATGTACCACAGGCTCCAATTTCAACCCTCCCTGCTCTTGCTCTTCTCCTGGGTCTCCTTTGATCCTGAGTCCAGGCTTCAAAGTTTAGCTCACACCTGAGGACTTGACTTGTGCCTCCTAGTCCTAAAGTATCTACTGAAGCCCTCTGCAGGAATCTCCACCACTCTTATGCTCTACTGTGACGTGGATGACTAGATCCATTATTGTCCCGAGCACCATTCCATGCTGTTCTCTCACATTACATGTAGCAGAATGGATTCCTAAACTGCGCAGAAATTCCTCTTTAAAGATCTCAGACACATTTTACTGGGGTTTTCCTATGGCCTTCTTTTAACGTATATTAATGAAACACTACTTTGGGCCAGGCACTAGAGTGTACAGGGGCTGGGGCTCCTCACTTCCCACAGGGGAATCAGATAATGAACAATTAAACCAATTGGCAAATAAGAAAATTCACATAGTGGTAACTGCTATGGAAAAAACTAAAACAAGCTAACAGTAGAGTGACTTAAGAAAGGTGCATTAATAGAAGGAAAAGGGAAGGTTTCTTTGAGGGTGTAGCTTTGGAGCTGACACCTGAATGATGAGATGAAGCCCGTCAAATGGCAGGAACAGTGAACGTAAGCCCTGAGCCAGGAATCAGATAGACAGGCCCAGGAACAGAGAGAAAGGTGGTGTGGCTGGAGCACAGTGACTTGGGGAAGATGGTGGGAAACAAGGCCGGGGAGGCAGGTGGAGGCCAGGTTATGTTGGGCCTTGTAGGCCATGTCATGGAATTTGGATTTTATTCTAACTGAAATGGTAAAGCCACTGGAAAGTTGTAAGCAGAGGAGTGATACGGTCTGATTTAAGGTTTTCAAAATCTCTCTGGATGACTTGTAGAGAATGTAATTTTGGTGGCAAAAAAAGGAAACGATATGAATGCTGCTGCATTAGTCCAGGCAAGTGATGCTTGTGGCTTGGTCTGTGGCTTGGAACCAGGAAGGAGACTCAGGAGTGATACTGAGGAAATGATCTGCTTGTAGATCTGACAGGGCTAGACAGGGGTGTGTGTGTATATGAGTGTGTGCATGTATAAATCTGTGTGGGTCTGTATTTGGGGTGGAGCAGATGGATGAACAGGAGCCAAGATGATTTCTAGGATTTGGGATTGAGCAACTGTGTGGACAGCGGGAAAACCGGGAGAGGAATGTATAAAGAAATCAATAGCTCTGTCTTAAAAGTTTGAGACTACCACATCAATCTCTTAGATTTCCTCAAGAAAAATGGTCTCATAATTTTAGTCATCTAGTCACCAAAAGGGATCCATTACCTAAAAGAAAAATAATTAAGACCAACATGTCCAATGAAATTATATACATTATCAAGGAAATATTGTCCAAGACCTGGAAATGGGCAAAAGAGATTTCCGAGTGTCTTTTCAGGAGTATGCTGGGAGGCAGAGTGTTCTATCAGATCCTCTGGGGTTATCAATTCTATAGGCAAGTGAGTCTAACTATTGACTAGGCTATATTACAGCTCTGTAGGGTAGAAAATTGAGGGTAATTCAAATGATTCTTGTCCACAGGATTGCAAACGAATTTTGTCCGGTAGAGATAGAACTGGTTTCTGCCCTATAGGAAAGATGACTCCAAACATTATATTTTCTTGCCCTGTGAATATTAACCAGTTTTGCACTTGTTAACAAATTCATTTCAGTATTCATGACTGCATATATATCATTCTTCAAGTTCTCATTTGAACTAATATTTACATCTTAATGGTTCTCTACTTAATTAATGAGTTTAATAAAATCTTTGACATGTTTATTTTATATTTGAATGATAGTAATATATTTATCCTTTGAAACTACCTATGTTGAAAACAAGACAACCATCCCAAAATGGAGTCTCTTACACTAAGCTCCATGTCACCAAACTGAGACACAACTTAATGACAGCTTCGGCTCTCCCAGAAATGGAATCTTAAACCAGTCCATCAGGAGTCACCTGGTCAGCACTAATCAGGTCATCTGCCTGCTAGACCCCTGCCATCCCCTAAGGAAAAGTAACTCTGCAATCACCAACCTGCCATTTGCCTAGTAGAACTACCTCCTTGTTCCTGCTCCCCTCTGCCTGTGCAAGTCTTAATTTTGTACAGCCCCTCAGAGCTCTTTTCTATCTGCTGGATTGGATGCTGCCCGATTCAAATTGATTTTTGCTCAAACTCTTAAAAATTTTAATATCTGTCAGTTTATCTTTTAACACATGTTAACAAGAGTAACAATAGTGCATTAAAAATGAAGGGACGTTCTGGGGCCGGCCCGGTGGCGCAGCGGTTTAGTCCGCGCTTGGCAGCCCGGGGTTCGCGAGTTCGGATCCCGGGCGCCCGCCGACGCACTGCCTGTCAGCCATGCCGTGGCGGCGTCCCATATAAAGTGGAGGAAGATGGGCACGATGTTAGCCCAGGGCCAGTCTTCCTCCTCAGCAAAAAGGGGAAGATTGGCAATAGATGTTAGCTCAGGGCTGGTCTTCCCCACCAAAAAAAAAAAAAAAAAAAAAATGAAGGGACGTTTTTGAAGTCCAAATAGAAACTTACTTTCCGTGATTAGTTCTATGGTGGTCTCCCTTAAAATGCCCATAACTGACAATGAAACAAGAGAGGACAGAAATATGTAAACTTTAAATAGTTAGCATTATAACTGACCAGTAGAGATGTGGGTAATATCATTATTGTGATTGAGTATATATGCTATTGTTCCTAAGACACTCAAATTCTAGGAGAAATATTTGTTTGGGTCATTCTTTCAAAAAAGACATCATGGACAACTATGAGAAAACTAATTTAATTGCCATCATAAATCCCACTGCTCCATTTCATATTAAAATCCTTAATGTAGCTTACCTTTGTATATCTGACATTTATATAAATAGATATAACAACCATTGTTTAGAAGTACCCTGTATACTTGCATTTTGCCTGTCCTTTGATTTCTTCTTACTCTCTTCCTAATGAAAAGAAAAAAAATTCTCCCAAGTAATTTCCACACAGCTTCTTTTCTGATGTGAACCAACAATCTTGGTTGTCTCCTGGGAGCTTAAAAATATCAGTCTGTAATCAGAGTAATGTAGGAAAGCAATTTCTCACCAAGTACTTTCCTACTCTTTAAAATGTTTCCCCTTAAGAATCACTTTTGCCCCTTGGTATAAAGATCATATGTGCCTTGTGGTCATACGGGATGAGTAGCTTAAAATAAAAGAGGTGTAAGTCATTTCTAACTACGTTCCCCTGGTTGGGAGAAAGGAACTAAAAAGTGAGCCAGAATTTATTCCTTCAACTCCTCTAAATGCCTTTCTCACTGCTTTCTTATCTGCCTCCTTTATACTTTCCTAAGACTGGAAACAAGAGAGACTGCTTGCTCTCCAAAATTAAAGTGAAAAGAAATTCTAAACGTAATCACAGTCTTTTAATGACTTGCACATCACTATGCATAAATACAACAATGCAGGCACACATACAAGTTTCACACAGAGAAGACTCCTTTGCACATCAAGTGGCATTTTTAGGAGCATAAAAAATTGTACCCGAAAGAAAAGAATGTTGAGATATTGAAGACAATTTAAACAAGTCACGTTTTACAGTGGATCAGCCTCCCAAATTTTGCACATAGTCTCCATTGAACATTTTGGAGTTAAAAAGAAATCAAGAAAAGGTGGTATTATACATACACAGTGCACAAACACATGCACGTGTGTAGGTGCACACAAACATGTCAGTAAATATGACATATATTTAATATGCCAAACTCTCCAAGTTCTACTTTAATTTACATAAATTTACATTTCTCCTTGACCTTAATAGTAGCAATAATAATGCATCTCTCTTTTGCATTTGTATAAATTATACAATTTATTTTCACACACATTATTACAATTGGGCTCAGTGGGTAACCATGAGGAAACAAATGCAGTATTAACATTATTTTGGTGATTGGAAATAAGCTGTTTTCTTTTCCTATACAGTGATTTCTAGGTTCTTATTTTCTCTTCCTAAACGTATTTACTGTGTTTTCATTATACACATTTTAATGATATTGTAATAAGAGTTAAAAGTTATTTATATAATTTAAAAGTTAATATAATCTTATCTTTATGCATTAGAGCTAAGACATCAGCAAAATGGAGTGGTATCCAGTATTGGATGATTCACTAAAAAAACTGATGAATTCACTTCTCATCAATTCCATGATGTAGGTGGAAAACATTCCACTTTTTAATAACATATTTTATACAACATTGATATATATATTCAAAATGTTCAAATTGTGATGTTAGGTACTTTGTGATTTGAGTGGAAAACAGCTTTTTCTTTATTTGGTAGAGAATAAACTGCCTTAACAATCAAAGAAAGAAATTATATGGACTGTATTTTACAAGTTACTTAATAAATTTTGCTTTTTCTTTTTGATCGTTAACTTGAGAAACCTTATACTTTCTCTGGATAAGTGTAATATGATAAAACATATCACCAAATTTATCTGGATACAGAATGTTATTTATAGCATTCGGAAAGTAAGTCTTTAAACTTTTTATCTAATGAAAGTATAGTCAAATATAGTATTTAGATTTTTATATTATGAAGTGATGGGGTTCAGGATGTGCCACCCCAAAATATGGCCCCTTAGTGTATTGAGTATCTTAAGCTGAAGGAGTTTGAGAAGCAGGCAGAAGCAGAAAGGGCACTCTGACCTCCTCCTCTTCCCCTGAAAGCAGCAGATGACCCTCCCATGTGAAAGGTACCCTCCCCGTACTGGGAGGAAGGGAGACATCCCTATCTCCAGAGAAGGAGGATTTAGGGCTGAGAAGGCTGTAAGAACAAACGTCACTACTTCACCATTTACTGCCTCTAGCCCCAAACCCTCTGTCTTGTCAATTCTTCACAAATGTATTGTTTCTTTGTCTAAAAAGTATAAAAGCTTCCTGCTCTGGTTACTTCTTCCAGTTTTCATTCTCTTGTGAAGGCTCTCATGTACACGTAAAAATTCAATAATGTTTGTATGCTTTTCTCCTGTTAATCTGTCTTATGTCAGTTTAACTCCTAGGCCTAGCCAGGGACCCAAAGTGGGTAGAGGAGGACACTGCCTCCCCTACAGAAGTAATATGCTAGGAGTTATTTACAGTTTTGTTCAGTTTCTTATCTATATGAGCCTGAGTAGGGAACTACTTGTTGAAATTTATATTCTTTCATAACTCTAGATCAGTAAACCCAGACGGTTTATAATCACGAAGAAACTTGAACCAGGAAAAACTTTAAAATTATTATTCTTTTCTTCAAGAACTTCTCTACAATTAATAAAGATTAGAGCATTTCCTGAAACCCTAAAGCTATATGAAATGTCATATTTTATAATATCTAGGGAGTTTTGTTTATTTTAAAACCAAACACTTATACTTTATTATGCCCTGCTAATAGTTGCAAGTATGCTGTATTCTAGCATCTTTTCCAAGCATATTGTTAATGTTATCCTTATAACCTTGAATTTTATTGTGCTTCACTGATTTTATCTATCTGGGTCTAGGCAATCACATTTTAGAACCGAATTCCAAAGTATATACTGGGAAACATAAAAATTATATTCTTGCAGGGGCACAAACAGGAGAGTGCAGCCCTGTGCACATCCGTGGATGAGTTGGATATAGCTGTTCCACATCCTCTCCCAAGTTTCTTGGGTGATATTTGGCTTTGCTCTTAGGATCTTCTGTATCTCTTCATTGCAACAGATGCTCAAAGAGTTTCTAAGTCCACCTTTAGGAAATGTGCTACCTCATTGACGGCACCTTTTTCTGGCTAGAACTGAAGACACAGTAAATACCAGAGACCATCTTTTTCCTTTATGCTTGGCTTTCATCAAAGGAGGAAGAACAAGGCACGTGGACTAAAGTCCAAGATCAGCACACACTGATCGAAGACTGGTATTCAACGGGCCCACCTCCCTTCCACAGGCGTTACTGACGGCCCCTTCAACGTCCAACTTACAAACAGACAGAATGATGCAAAGAGCTGAGTGTTCCTGAGGATTTACTCCACCCCAGGCCCTGTGCTAAGGGCTTTACTCCTTCTTCCTATTTACTCCTCATAATTACCCCATGGGTTAGACATATTAGCATCATTTTAAATATGAAGAAATGAAGGCATGAAGAGATGAAGCTGATGGTGTCATCAGCAATAATGCACATTTGAGATCTCCAGAGTATCTACTCCATTTGTATCCTATTGGCTCCTCATGCCCCCCAACACCCCTGCAAAGCAGAAGTCGATCATTATTATCACGGCTCGTGGCCTCTCCTCTACTTGATTTTTAAGATTTTTAAGGCTCTTTAGAGAAAAAAATAGTGTGGGGGATTTTCTTTCCTAGGTTTTCCCTACTTTAATCTGGGAATGGAGTCAGACATCGCAAATGCCAAGACTCTAGCGGTCCAGAGAAACGCATGCTACACAGATGCAAACTACACGGTTTCTCAGGAAATAAAAGGAAGTTCTACAAAATGTCCTGAAAAGCAATTATGCAGGACTAGGAATCTTGGGCCGGCTGAAAGGAGAAATCTGCTTCTGAAAGAGCAGCGTCTCTATTTCCCTCCCTTTGAAGCCATTTCGCGGCCCAGAGCTGCGTGAAGGAAATCCATCCCTGAGAAGCACGGGACATTTCTGTTCTCACCCTCTCCATCCCTTTTATGCTCCCCCCAGCTGCCTCCCCTGCACCCTCAGGGTTGCTTGACTGCCAGCGGGTGAAGGGAAAGCTATTCCTAGTGCAGCAGATGTAGAAGCACCGGCCAGATGAGTCTGGACCTGGCAGTTGGTTGGGTTTGGTAATAAGGAAACAGCTCCAGAGAAATACAGGAACAGGCCACTGGATCATTCTACTGAGAAATGTTATGCAACAGCTGTGAGATAAATCTTGAAAGAAAGAGAGAGAAAAAAGAGGGAGGAAAGGTCGGAGGGAATAAGAGAAAAAGAGTTGATTTTGCTTCAAAAGGCCTGCAAATTCTGGAGTTATATAAATTCTATCTGGTTCTGTAACATGAGTATCAAAATATTGCACATCGGCTCCTTAGGCTGATGCTGAGTGACCGTGCGCTATTTTTATAGGCACTGAGTATCAAGGCTTGCACAGGAAGAGGCTCTGCTTTTCTGATTATACCACAACCAGGCACAGGAATGGGAATCATTTTCTCTGGAGTCTGTTCTGAGACGGCATCCTATCCTTAAAGAAATCCGCATACAGTTGCAGCACTGGCACACTGGTCTGGCCATGATATCCTGTCATTCTGTTTATGGCACTTCCTTGTCCAACTTGGAGCAAGTTTGGGAGGAGGGCCTGGGGAGTAAAAGAAAATAAATGAAGGTTTCTGTGTTTGAAGAAACAAATGTAAAAGAGGGAAAGGAACCAGAGTCATAAAGAGCTAAAGATTTATGAGAAAGGCATTACAAACCCCAAACAGGAAAGCTGTAAAGAGCCAGACTTGTTTCTTAGTCCTACAGCTTGCTCTAGAATGCTTCCAGTGGTGTGAAGTTCAATTTCTCACCAGACGGCTCACTTTATTTCTGAAGAGTTGGCTAATAGAAGGTTCTTCTCTGGATGGATCCAGGCTCTACTTGTCTGGAATCTTAATAAATGTAGCATCCCTTCCACATTACAGTTCTTGAAATATGTGAAGACAGTTACCATGTTTCTGAGCTGTCTCCATGATTTCAGCCAGTCCTCACACTCTGCAGTTGCCAGATCTCCTCCTCGGCACACACTTCAGTTTGCCGGTGTCCCTCTTAGAAATCTGGCACTTTGAATTAACTGTAACACTCCAGATGTGGTCTAAACACTGCAGAGTTCCATGAGACCATTACCTTCCTTGATCTGACGTCTACACTCGATGAGGACTCACATCAGCGTATTTGGCCGCTCATCACACGGTTGGCACGTGGTGAGCCTGCAGGCAGCTATAACCCTAAGTTATTCTTTTTTCATGTATTCTTCTTAAGCCAGGTTTCCTGCATCTAGTGGAAGAACAGTTTGACTTGTGAATCTACACAGGGAATTTTCCATTTCTTGACGTTTTCTCTCATTCTTCCTGCCATTTAAAGACCTAGAAGATACTTGATTTTGTCATCCAATCTGTTAGCTATTCCTCCCCTGCTAATTTTGGTAAATACACGTCTTCCTCTGTATCATGCGGTAAAGATTTGGAGGGGGCAGCACTAACTCAGAGCAAAGCCTTATAAACTGTGACTGAAGACCCACCCTTAGGTTCGCTTTGATTTATTACTCAGTTCAATTTCAATGGCTCATTCAACTTTTTACTTACCATTCAATCTATTTTTTTTAATTTAAAAGGATTGTCTTGTCTATAGGCTTTGTTGAAACTGAGATATAGCATACCTATAGCTTCCTCTGATGTTGGCATGTCAAAAGAAAATTAAAGGATAATTTTTCAGCATGATTTCTTCTCAATTAACCTAAGGTAGATTCTAATGATTCTTTACTAACTTAATCAATTGCCTAGTCACTTAGAATTTTTTTTATCAGGGCACCATAATCAATTAATTGGTCTTGTTTCTACAATCCAGACTTTTCTCTTTTTGACATTGAGATATTACACATCCTCAATATTCTGACATTTTTGCTTTTCAGGAGTTTGCATTGGCTGCTTTTCAATTTTTTCACACATGTATTAATGTGCAAAATATGGCATGTAATTTAATCCTCTCTGGATTCGCAATTCAGCTAACTGTTCTTACAGTCTCCACCCAGGGAACCAAGTGCTTCAGCACAAGGATAAACCCCTGGATGAGGTAGTGCTGAAAGCAGTCACTAGAGGGCAATAGAGGGCTGAGAAATAGGTACCCACTGAGCGACAGCTGGTTAGAAGGACCAAGAGACCTATAGGCTAGACAAGGCCACCCCGCTGTAGGAGAGGCAAATCACTTAGGCTTATCCAAAAATTCCAGTTTAGTTACGGTTCACATAAGAACTGGGACATGATCAGGATGGATCTGCCAGTCAGCACTCAGTTGGAGGAGAGAGCAATGACATTTTTAGGAAGTTTGATATCAATGTCAGAAAATAGTCTTGGCGCCAGGAAGCTTGGAGCCTTGTTGAAGTCTGTATTCAAAGCTAAGACCAAAAGAGCAT
The DNA here is from genome assembly GCA_031878705.1 of Tapirus indicus. Lineage (NCBI taxonomy): Eukaryota > Metazoa > Chordata > Mammalia > Perissodactyla > Tapiridae > Tapirus > Tapirus indicus. The sequence goes on along the minus strand of CM062919.1, from coordinate 146,325,601 downwards.
GGACTCAACAATAATAACTACGATTTATTGAGTGTCTACTATATATCCAGCAATAAATCAACACCTCCCATTCTTGGAACAATCCTTGTAAAGTAACAGCATCCTTATTTCATAAAAAGGAAACTGCAGTTTAAGAAATTGAAGTGGCAGAACTGGGATCTAGACAGGGGTCTGTTGAGCTCCAAAGCAAGTACTCTCTCTATTGAAAGACTGTAGAGTATCTTGATGCAATTACAACTCTGGGAAGAGAGCATGGCAAAGCTTGTGGCAATCTGCTTCCAAGACCTGGCCTTCTCTCTTAGAATTTGTGGAGAGTGGACGCATCTTCTCATTTATCTTGGGTTTCTATTTGCTAGTAATCATATTTCATCAGTCCTTCACAGTTTGAAGTTCATTCTGCTTTTTAAGGAGGATGTAAACAAAATACATTCTATTAAGACATTCCATTTTCTTTAAAGTCTTGAGGCAAATGTATACTTTGTAAACATAATATATGTCTTTTGTTTTTTAGTTCTATGTATTTAATATAAACTTAGTGCAATGAAAACTCTCAGTAATAATTTGAATTTCAAATAGAACCTGCACCTTTTGGCCCCAAATATTGGCCACATAAATATGGCACCCAGTCAACCTAGTGAAAATGCATACTAGTTAATTAAGGGAGGAAATATTTAAAGGGGTAAACAAAGATTTTCAATTTTAGTTCTGTAAAAGCAAAAAAGTGATTGGGGTGGCATAAAAAATGGATTTTGAAAGTGCTGAATGTTAAATAACTTGGATGGAAGTGAAGATAAAATGTTCTGGAAAAAAAGATTCAAAAGGTAGCAAAAGTGATGGCAAGGTCACTGATGTCAAAGACGCATGACATAAGTTTGAAAAAATTGTCCCAAGAAATGTGAGATTCAAAAAGGCAATATTTCTAAATGTATTAGAAGCATTCTAGAACAAGCCATAGGACTAAGTAAACGAGTATGGCTCTTTATAGCTTTACTGTCCTGGGTTTCTAATGACTTTCTCGGCAAAGAAGTAATTAAAATAGTGTATTACCACCAAAATCTATTTTAGACTTTCTGAAGGGACATTCCCGGTTTCCTAGAGTCACTGGCATCTCATTAGATATGTGACTATATCCATTATATATCTAAATGTATGGAAATCTATTAACAACCTTCTCCCTCCTCTTTGTCTCCCTCCTTCCCAGTGTATAAAAAATATTTCTTTCAATTAATACAGATTTTTCCTTGAAATTAATATATAATGTTTCCATGGTAGCTCTGTCTGTTCTTAAAAAATATAACTTGCAAGGAGTATGAAATGCAACAAAATTTCAGGTTTATGGAATTTAAACCCATTATTCATATTATTTGCTTATGTTCTCATCCCTTATGAGGATACAGATTTTAAGTATTTGTAAAAGAAAATAAATGAAATGTTTGTTTCAAATTCTACCTCAAACAAAATCCTAGGAAGCTAGGAAGTTTTTCAAAAAACTGAAATATCTTCCTTTATTTCCTTTCAAGTTAAACATAGATTGTACTTTAGAAGTCCTCATCTATCTCCTTTAACTCTCACTGCACACACTGTCCCAAGGACAAAGATTTCCACTGTTATGATGGGCATTTTTGATGCAAGGGTATTACCAATAGGTGGGAATTTATCTCAGAGCAGAGAGACAGATGAAGCCAGTTCACACTGGGCAACAACCCGCCAAAGGTCCACTTGCTGAAAATAGAGCCGTGCCTCTTAAATCTGTGCTGTTTCTAAAATGTCCGTGGATCTTCAACACCTGTACCCCAGGAGCCAGATGTCTGGAACCTCTTAGAAATGATTCCCAACCTGTCCTAACACGGTCGTGCTTCCTCTTTGCTATTCTCTGCACACTTACCTGTCTTGTGTTATTTTGGTCCCCTTCTCTCCCCTACACACAGCTATGTTCTTTTTTATACCCCTTCCCAATTTCTTGACTGTTTTCTTTAGCATATGTGAGCACACAGCATCTGTTTCTGAGTCTATACCAGATGGATGAAATTAATTATTGGAGAAATCTGAGGAAGGGAGATGAAGGTACTTTTAACACAGGCAGGAGATAATGGGGGGGGGGGGGTAGAACAGGAACTGAGAAACGGACACTCATCGTCAGGAGCACCCCAAAGCCCCTTCTCGGAGTTCTGCCAGACCCAACAGCATGGCACACACCGAGTCTGCGCAAGTCCTTGCTCAGTTAGGGTAGGTGTACTACACCTACCTCCCCCTCCCCCAAATTCGCATGAAAATCTGTCAAAATAAGGGGGCAGACTGGTTATTATTTACACAATAACTCAACCAGTTAGCGAACTTCTTTTAGGTCCCAAATCTACAAGGACTCATGGTAATTTAAATGATTATATAATTGAACAGGAAATTTGGGGAAAAAGATCAATGGAAATACTAGGAAGCCCAGATTCCAGGCCATCCTGCAGGGCCTGTGCCAGAGTTTTCATTATAAGAGAAACTACTAGGATGCGGTCTGTTGGTATTTCCGAGCACCAGATTCATACGGGTACAGCTCCACAAATACCATGAGAATAATAATGACTAACATCTGCAGAGCTTTCCGCTCTACCCTCTGCTTTGTGTAACCTTCCTGACTGTCATAATCCTCACTTACAGATTAGGAAACCGAGGCTTAGGGAGGTAAAACGAATTAGTTAAAAGCACATTGCAAAAGACAGCGTTTTAAACCATAACTTTCAATTCCAAAATGAGGTTTTTGATTCCAAATCTGGTGTTATTTCTACAATGTTATGCTGCCTCTCTTCAAAACGTTTTAACAAATTCTACACTGTAGGAACTAGAATGTTGTGATTATACTTTTTAATGTAATTTTTAGAAAATGTTGCCTTTTAGTATCTTCCAGCCATAGGGGCTATGGGCTCATTTTTTATGAAGATAGTATTTCTGAGTCATTTGTGGTATGGAAACTGAATCTTTTAAACTGAAAATTTGGAAATGTTATTGAAATCTATTTAAACACTTTTCTTTGGTTCCACTTTATTTTATTTGATCAGCAATACTTTTTTCTATGTATTGAAACTTGCGGTGTAGGGAGACTGTAGCCACAGAGCAAACCTAGAACCCCACCCAGAGATCCTCGTGGTCACCGACATGCACTCTGCCCAAACGGGCCAGCACATCATGCATGAAATAATCCCTCAGAATGAGGAGCACTGATTTAAACAAAAGGTGTTAGGAAAATCACATCTCAAAGCACACTAATTTTGATTACCTTTGCTTTAAGTGCTGTCCCAATTATTAGTGTTTCTGAACGAAGGTTAAGGATATACATTCATTTAAGATGAGGGAAAAACAGACAATCACGTCTTTACTTAGACAATATAATCTCTAGGGCAGTTAACATGTTTTCATGTTAAGCGTGTTTGAGCTCATACATTTTATAAAAAGGCCTGAAATATTTCTACAGTGGAAAAACCTAAGAAAAGTTGAAGGCAATTGCTCAAATTTTAAAGCCAGTATGTTCACTCTTGCTTGGGGCAAAACATGAAACTATTTATTGAATAGGGAATGGTTTATAAAGTTCTAAGTAGCTAAAATAAGAGTGCTATTTTTTAAGCATTGCAAGTGACAATTTTGTAATTTTAATAGAAACAAAGAATACAATTAACAAATCTCTTTTTATAGATTTTGATTTTGTCCAGAGGCCTCGTTGTTCCTCGGATGGACAAACGGCTCAGTGAAGGGCCTATGAATGACCTATGAGCTGCCTATTTACGATGCTGCCCCAACTCCCCCAAACTCTTCCACTAATGGGCTGGGATCAGGGACAAGGCCCCACACCCACCAGCTGGCCGCGTTAGATGAATAAGCTATGGAGGCTCCCAGAGCCTGCAGTGAGGTATGGTGGTGTTCCCTGCTTCTGAACACTTGGGCCGGGTTTGGAGCAGGAACGGGGAAGGCTGCCTTGGAAATGGGGTGTCAGACTACATTTGTGCAGGTGCATGAGCCCATAGTTTGCTGTAGAAGCTTGTCTGCAGGTCAACATCTGCCTCTGTGGACCAGCTCCCCTTGACCTAGCCCAATATGCAACGCTATGAGTAGACAAAGCAAATTCTGCTCTATCCTGGGAGACACACTATCCTTTATTCTGAGAGATTGTAGTCCTCTCCCTCAACAGTCCAACTGAGGTACTGAGAGCTAGAAAAATCATTTTGAAATATAACTTAGATCACATCACACCTCGGCTCAAAACTTTTCAGTGGTGTCCCACCACCCTCTGGTTAAGTTTCAAAGTCCTGACCATGGGCTGTGAGACCGTACATGGTCTGGCCCCTGACTTTGTCTCTGTTCCCATTTCCTACCACACTCTGCTCATTCACTCCACACCAGCCCATGGACTATTTCTGTTCATTCACTCCACGCCAGCCCTGTGACCATTTCTGCTCATTCACTCCACACCAGCCCACTGACCATTTCTCGAACATGCCAAGCTGGCTCCAATCCCAGGCCCTCTGCCACTGTTGCTCCCTCAGCCTGGACCAATTGTGGCTTAGCTTGTTCTTCATTTCATTCAGGTCACAAATGTTTCCTCTTCACAGACACCTCCCTGAGTGCCCTATAGAAATAGGGCAATTCCTCTCATTCTCTTTTTTCTTACATTGCTTTATTTTTCTTCACAGTATTTACCACTTCTTGATATTGTATCGTCTTTTTATTAATGCAAGTATTAGATACAAAAGTGCCATTTTTATAGGTTAAAAAAGCCCAAATATCAGGAACTTAAATGACACATCACCTAGTAGATATATATGCAACCTGTTTATTTTCATTGATCTAGTTTTTATTTATGTGAAAAAATTTCATGTAAATTCACTTCTATTAGGAAGAATGAAATGTTGGTCAGATTATTCTAGTCTATTTTATCTATTCTAAACTATTCTGTTTATTTTTTAAGTCAGGAGATTAGCTATTGTCACAAAATGTTCTTTTTGCGTTACAAAAATGCACTTATTATATGAAAACTATAATATAATATATGTCAATAAACCATTATATAGTTTATGAACACTAAAGTGCTTTGCTAACATTTCCTTCACATCGAGCCCTCCTTACATGTGTAATCCAAATATGATGAAACAGAAAACACTCCACAAAAACAAAAGCTCAGGGAAATGAAGGCTAAGGAATGAACTAAGGTATTTATAAATTATGAAAATGATAGATTATGGTAAGTATCCTAATCTCACTGAGTATGAGGAAAGACGGAAGAAGCCTAATTAGAATTTAAAATTGGTCATGAAGGGGAACTTTTCTGCTTATGTGGTTGAAAATAACTATGACTTTTTTAAATTAGAAAAGGCTTTGGAATTTTCTGCTTTAGATTTTTTTTTTTTTGAAAATTACCTTTTGGAGATTATTTAGCTACCATGTAATTCCAACTTAATACAAGTAAATAGACTATGTCCAAACTGCTACAGAAGGAAGTAAAACTCATTCCCTAATTGTTCTAGAATAATAATACATCATCTTCATTATGAGAAGATAAAGTACATAATTCAACCTCTGCTGAGTGTGTCCTGATTTCAATCAGAAAATTAATATATTAAGGAAATATGGCAAATAAAAAATCCATTTATAATAAGTAAAATTAATGGGTTTTATTCAGTAAGGACAAAACAATTTTATAACTTTAAAAGATTTGATTTGAAATTTCTGATAGAGATATAAAATAACTGTTTTTCCACAGGATATATTAATGACAAAACCCAAATAAATGTAAACTATCTGGAAAATGCACAGCATATATTTATGCTTCTTTGCCAACTATACCCAAATGGTAGTTATTTGGCTTACAGTCTGATGATAATTTCTCTTTTTCCCTTTCTCTTCTCTTTGTCTTTACATTTCCAGCTGACTTGACTTAGGCTTCTCTCTAATTAGCTGGAAGAAGATATAATTTAAACTACAGCCAAGGATTCATTGAACCCCATCTCTTAAACGAGACTGGATGAGTAGTAGATGGGACAAGTTAACAAAACAGACTTGTACTGAAACAGTAATTTTTCAAACCAGCACTGGAGTTGAATATTCATTGAGCTATATGCCCAAGCTGGAAAAAAAGCATTTAAAATATTGTATTTAATTTCTTCTTCTAAAAATATGAGAATAATATTGGGGAGGATAGTGATGAAGGAAAGTGAGGTAAAGCCTACTCTATGAAAACATACACTTAGAATTTAAAAAATTAGCATCCAAATTATTCATAATAATAAAGGAGACTCCCCTTCATACATGGTATAGTTAATACAGTGTTCCCTTAGAACATAAAGAATTAATTATTAGGCATTTAACAGAAAGAATAGGAGAAAGGGGTCTAAGACACTAAAATAAAAAATTTTTAGAAATATTACAAATATACTAGAAATCAGTGGAACACACATTCACGTAATATTTATTGACTGCTTACCATATGCCATGTAATGCCAGATACAGGGCAAATTTAAATTTATAAGACAGCCTATGCCTTTGAGGATCTCAAAGCACGATGGAGAATATGGGGATGAGTGCTATAGTGCTGGTAAGTGTAAATAAAATATGTGAATAAAAAAGGAGAAACATCTGCAGGAATAGGCAAAGGAAGTAAAATTGGATTTGAGTTTTGTAGGATAAATCACATATACACAGGATGAGAAAGGGGTAGAAGGTATTTCAAAAGGAATATCCTATGAAAAGGCATAGAAGGAAGAGAAAGAGAGAAGTTCCTGAAGTGGTGACATGGTGATGATGTGACCAGCACGAGCAGATCACAGGGTACGTGGAGGAGTGGTGAGAAAGGAGTTTGGAAAGTCAGTGAACGGCTTGTTTGTGAGGGGCCTTTTGTGCCGAGATGTGGGCTCCCCATTGTCAACAGCACCATCTGATACACAATTTAGAAAGACAATTCCAGTGACTGAAGGGAGAAAAATGGTGGAAGGAAGAGAATGGGGGCAGTGGATCATTTGCAATTGTAAGGGCAAGATGAACCTACATAATTATGTACCTTGTCATAACTAGAGAATGCATTTTACTTTAGAATAATTAATGTTTTTAATAACTGTGGGCAGCTCATGATGATGAAATGTTTTTAGGCAAGGCTAGGTTTAGGGGGAGAGCCTTGAGGAGGTTTCATGACAGAGTAAGTTAACAGCAATAAAGACTTCAGTGCGATGTCTGATGCCTTGGGAGGGTGACAGTTCTTTTTCCTTCAGCTCTCCAACAGGTATTACCACCATTTTATTTACATATCTTTATTAGCATCTTTAAACATCTTCTTTTAAAAGGTAAATATCAGAAAGCTCTCCTGAGAAAAGTGAATAAAAAATAAATCCTTTATGACTGCAAAGCTAATAAGTAATACATTTTATTGGAAAATAAAATGTAAAATTAAGTAGACTAACCATGTATTTGAGAACGGCAATGGGTGTTGAAAGTTCTTCCGCAACAAATGTGATTTTTAGTTCTGTTCAGTAGGAAAATTTTCAATCAGTCTTTCCAGGACAGAACACAGAACCAAAAACTTCAAGCCTTCTCTCGATTGTTGAGCACAAAACCATAATCACAAATGCACAACATCTGTTTTCATAGTTCATGGCCACTGATTTGTTTGTATATTGAACACAATGGTTTGTTTCTTTTATGTTTCTCAAAAAAAAAAAAAAAAGTAACATTAACTTGCAAAAAAGACTCCAAATTGCATATGTGAGAAAAAAAAGTCAGATAGAATTTCATCTACAAGGCTTAAATACATCTTTTAATTTCATGATGTAATGTCAGTCTTAAAGCTTTTATGAATAAATGATAAATCAGTCAAGCACACAGACCTTCTAAGACATCCTATCCTGATAACATCCTCTTCGTTAGGGCTCAGTGATTACCGTTCTATGTTCCATGCTAAGGTGCTCAAGAAAAACAACTTCATACTGAGTGACAGATACAAGTGCAGCAAATCTTTTTAAATTTGCATGTTGTTTTGGGAACCTTTTTACAAGGAACTGTAAGCCAGCATATGGGAAGTTATAAATGCAGCCCAAGTCCGCCTGGAATCTAATCAGAGATGCCTTCCAGCTGTTGCCACTGCCTGGAGCCTCTATTTCCTTTTACTCTCCCTCCAAACTACCAGGGAAAAGAAAGCTGAACAGCAGTTCTGATGCAACTGGAACTGAGTAAGGCGGCCTTGTAAAAAAGGAGATGAAAAAGCAGCCACCTTATTGAATGTTCCTGTGCGTAAAGCGTCGCGCTATGAAAATCCAGTCTAATTGGGGAGAGAGTTATAGAAGCAAAATGAGTGTTAAGTAAAACAATATGTGCATAACCAGTAGCACAAACAGTGTTATCGATGTTATGACTAAAGATAGAATGGGGTCTAATATTTCCCTGTGTGTAGAGAAATTAAGGAATCCATTAATTATTTTTGTTTGTACTATGTTCTCCAAACCAGGCACCTCTGATAATTAAATAAGCTCTTTAAACCATTCGCTTTGATAAATATCAGGTCCCTACATCATAGATTTGCTATTTTTTTCTCTATGGGTATTAACCTGAATATTTTGTCTTCAGCTGTTACATATACAGATGTATACATAACGGAGCTTAGGACACAGAGGCTTTGGAGAAGGATGAGACATTGATCTGGATCTTCAAGGATAAATAAGATCTCAAACAGGCTGAGAAGAGGGCAATTCTGGCTCAAATTTACCTCCCCTGTTTGTTTACTCATACAATTTCCACTAAATTTTCTGGTATGCCCTCACCCACATCTTCAAGCACATGTTTCTCTATTTTGAAAATACCCTGTCTTTGAACCTGCTCCTTTTTAAATTACCACAATATTTCTCTCTTGCCTCTGTTTCAAGGCCAGACCCCTCACACAGGTCACACCCTCTCTCTTCATTTCTACTCCACCGGCCCTTCTAATAACCTCTTCCAAAGCCATTTGTGTTTTGGAAGTGGGGGGATAAAAATAATGTCTTCCTTCTTAAAACAGTGACTGAAAAGCACTATAAAAATTTTGGTAATAACTAGAACTGTCTGAAAAGAACACTTTTTTCAGGCAAATATTAAATTAAGTAATCTGCCTCAGATTGCTGTAGACATTTTTCTGAATGGCTCACACAGAACATAAACCTCACACGCCACTGTGGGGGAAATAATTTCTGTTTACCCTCAGTTCAGTGTCCTGTCCCATTAACAGCTTTACCTCTAAATATGCAAGACATTTCCTTTAAAAAAATCTTCTGTTGAAGGTTTCAAATGCACAGACTAATTCTGACCCAGTGAATCAATTCCCTAATATTGAATCATTCTGGCCAAACATGAGTCAGAGTAATAAAGCACTCCGAGACACTTAGCCGTTAGAAGGTAGGGACAGAGGTGAACCTGTGAGCAATTTCACAGTCTCAAGGGAGACAGAATTTTCAGCTTTTATGAGAGGCCAGGGTAAAAGAGAGACAGTACTTCATTTGCTTTTATGTCTTATTTTTTCTGAATTTCAACATTAGTAGAGGAACCTCAATCTGCTATCTTTTTATTTATATAGGTACAATGATCACGTGTAGCACTTCAAAATTTTGCAGGCACTCGCTATGTTTCACTTTATATTTATTTAGCATGATTTTTTAGGCCATTTGGCAACTACAGTCAACAAGGGATTAACTGTTTCACCCGAATGTGTTTATATGGCTGCATATTATTAAGTGGTATTTGGTTCCTGAAAAATGGCATGCAAATATGAAGCCAAATAGCACAGTTTAAAGTCAGAAGATTCCCCATCTTGCATTTTGGTTAATGTTACTATGACCTACTAGTCACCCAAACAGAACTTTTCTGAAAGTCTTCTAGTTTCTCCTCTCTTCATTTCAAGCTATGTTCTTTCGGGCATTAAATAACGTCCATTCTATCACTGTCTCTTGAATTTTTGTTCTCTTTTCCACTCTCACTTATTATGTCTCTTCAGCTTCCCATCTCATCAAACAGCTTCCTACTAATTCCCTGCTGTAGAGTTAGAGAAATAACAATGAGGCAGTAGAGTTATAGTAGCCACTTTATAGAATACACATAGAAGGAGAACCAATTTTAAGTGTTGGTTCCCGATAACTGTGCTGCAGCATGCTGACCTACAACTTAGTCATTGAATAATAGTTTCCTTGTACTCTTTTCTCTCTACGGGGCTATTGAAATGGTATTTGATAACAAGAGAAAAACTTGAAAGTCTGGTATTACCTGAAAAGTCTTCTCCACTGTACAGACATTGTTGTTTCATTGTTATTTTCCACATACCTCTCGTACCCTTGTTTGGATGTTACAGTTTTTCATGCCCCTTCCACTGTGGCATTACAATACCTCAAGATTATTACAGGACTGCCTCATCTTTAAGAGCTATAACCAATTCTTTAAAAGCATCAAGGTAAACACCACAGTTTGTAAAAAAAAAAAAAAAATATGTTGTAATCAAAGCATTTTCTTATAAAAGACGTGTTTAAGAGATTGGTGGCTTTTTGTTGTTGCTGCTGCTCCCGTGTCATTATTTTTACATTTTGTAGCTTAATGTCTATATTCTATATTCTTGAGAATGACTGCATTATCAACAAGGTACTCATTTGCAGCATTAAGTCAGTAACTTATCTTGTCTGATGTGTTGGACAGTTACTCCCAAGTATCTCAAACAATGGCCAGGAGCCCTGGAGACGGGGCCAAGGGGCCTGAGCCTGCCTGCGAAGGAAGGGGCTAAGGCTCCGCCCGCAGCTCTGCCTCCATCTGTTTTATATACTGGGCTTTCTGTCATAGAATTCATTTGAAGAAAAAGTTCCAGAGTAAAAAAAGAGTTTGTAGATCACAGAACAAGTTTCAAGTCCAACAAGGAAATAAATCAATTTACCTATTGAAGACAAACGTGTGAACTGGCCAGCTCCTCAAGGTCAAAAATAAGTGATGGAGAAAGAGACCGCTGTGGTTCCTGTGTAGACAGCCAGGGGACGTGACACTAGATCCCTGCTCCGGAGACAGGGGAAGCCCTCCGGCACTTGGGAAGTGAAGTAACACTCAGATGACAAGACAACTGGCTTGACCAAAGTTTCACACAAGGTTGTAAAATTGAGGGACTTAGAGGACGGATTTGAAACTGTAAAAGATTCTTGAGATTCAGCATTCTTTAAGAAATAAATTGAAACATTTCTTTTGCATCAGTAAGAGACTTTTTATAGTGCTTGTCCTTAAAATCCAAGACAGGGAAAGTTTGGGCTCACAGTTACAGCAGTGGAGGCTGGATCTTTGATCTCCAAAGCAGGGGGGGAACTGAGGTGAACACATTGAAACAAAGCTTTTCTCAGCATCTGCACAGCTGTCAGCTCCTTGGCCCAGAGACAATGGCAGAAGCCAACAGTATGACAACTTACCCAGGGTGGTTCATAAACCATCTAGAGAGTGCTTCACTGATTTGGAGAACAAAAAGAAGAGATCAGCAACGTGGAAAAAATTTTTTAAATGACCGTTTTCTAAAAATGAAAGCAGATGTTCTATTTTTAGCCATTTTAAACTGAGAAACAAAATGAGTGTACCTCAAATTAAAAAAAAAAATCTTACCAGAAGTAAATCCTTAAAAATCATAACTCTAAAAATACAGGGGCAGAACCAGCCACCAAGTACTGCCCAGACCCTCTGGCCCCGATATTAATCCAAGAGAAAGAGAGAAATGTGTGCATGTGCGTGTTGGTGTGTGTGTACACTTGATATTCACTCTGTCTGAGTAGCTGCATTTTCAGTGTGATGGAAATAGAGAGGAATGTTGAGTTCATACATTGGCTCTTCTCATTGGTTTCCTTCTTTCACCAACCAGCTGAGCGACTCTGGATGTGCTAATAATGTGCAGGGTTTGCCTGCAAGCCGAAGTGGTAAAGTGATGGCAATGGAGAAGTCACCCAGTTAATGCCATCCTGGGACAGCCTTGGGGCGAGACAAGCCCCGTCCTCGCCCTGACACAGCCCCCTCCTGCACAGTCACCTGTGCTGCTTTGTCTTTCTTTTGCAATATTAGTAAGTGGCTGAGCCAGGTCTTCCTACCCACCTACTATGCTCTTTTCCCTGAACCATACTGAAAATGAAAAAAATATATATAGTATTACCACAATCCCTCAAACTAGAAAACCTCAGGAATTAAGCAAAGGAGAAAAGAGAAACAAAGACTATTATTTATTGGTGGGCTTTGAAGTATAAAATGTACTTGCTGAAGAGCTTCCTGTAATTTGTGATCAGTAGTAACTTATCTGCCTGAGCAAGCACATGTTTTTTTCCTAACAGCAGAATGAATGACCTTGAAGTTGTCCTTGACTCCTCCTTTTCTTCCCAACCCATTTCTAGTCCATCCAAAACTCTTGTCTGCTCTACCGGTGGAACACACTCAGAATCCACCACTTTCTGTCACCCTCTCCACACCCCATCATCTCTCATGCAGGTTAGTGGGATGGTCTCTTTACTAGGTCTTCCTGCTGCAAACCTTACCTCTAGGATCTACCCTCACCACAGCTGCCGAAGCGATTCCGTTAAAACCTAAGTGAGGTCACATCACCTCTCTGCTCCAAGCCTTCCAGTGGCTCCCATTTCACTCAGAGTGGAAGTCAGCGTCCTGTGCTGCACTCCAGGATCTGGCTCTCTTAACCACTTTGACCCCACTTCCTCTTATGTCCCCTGCCCTCTCTCTGATCCAGCCTAGCTCTACTGGCCTCTTGATAGTACCTGAACACACCAGGGCTGTTCCTGCCACGGGTCTGTTCATTTACTGTCCTGCATGCCTGCAGCAACAACATTCAAGGCTCCCTCCTTCATCTCCTTTCTTGGTGAGGCCTTCTCTGGTCTCCATAAGATTTGCTCTCTTAACCCTGCGACTCCTGTCCCCTTTCCTGCTATATTTTCCTTCACAGAGGATATCGCCCTCCAGCATACTATATATTTTACTTATCTGTGTCTCCTTGCACTAGAATATAAATGTTATGAGAACAGAGATTTTTGCAGGTTGGGTTGACTAATATGTTTCCCAGTGCCTAGAACAGTATTTGGCAAAGAATAGGCGCCCAGTACTGAATGAATGAATGAATAGTGAATGAATTTCAGGGAAATAAAAACAAGAAGCCCAATTAAATCGAGGGTCATTACCTCATTAACTGGTGATGGGAAGCTTTATGAAGGTTTACACATGAGTTTGACAAATTAGTCAATGCATAGTTTTCTCCCCTGGGGAACTTCGAAGGATGTGCTTTTAACCTTGGGAGTGTCCTTTATAAAACTGAGAGATAATAACACTCACTTACCTCATAGATTTGTGGTGAGGATTAAATGACGTAATATTAACATTTGTCTTAAAAAAAACTCTATTTTAAATTAGTTATGGTTTTTGTTTTGTTATTTTGACATCTGGGATCATTCAGAGCCACATCAGAAAAGAAAAGGGATCAGAAGAGTTGTATTGTTAGAAACAATCATTGAATTATTCTAGCAAATCTTAGACTATTGATCCAAATGACCCAATTTTCTTTTAAAATGATGACAGTGAATTTTGACTACCTGTAACACTTTAGAAAATTAGGATATACATGTACTCATCCTGATACTGATGCAAATTAGATCAAATTCATACTTTATTGATTTAAACAAGACCTCGAAATAAACGTCCATTTTCTTCAAGTTGGCATTGTGGTAGAAAGGTTCTAAAAGAACAATTTGCCAAAATGTCTTTGTTTCCTAGCATCTCTGATTTTATGATCTAGTTCTCAGAAATTCAGTTGCTTTTTGCTCTTGAGCTCATTACTTTGCTCAAAATAAGAATCTTTTTGTCATTTATTTTATGGGAAAGCAGAAGTGTGTTAATGGAGAAGATGTCTCTTCCAAAAGTCAGATCTATGTGACCTGAAACAAGCTTTCAGTTGTAGAGTTGGAGGAAAAACGTGAGTGAACTGTCCTTGCTACTTGGATAGTACTCAAATCAAATAGTCATATGCATACAGTAGATGTTAAATACATGGTGAAAAAAGAGAGGTAGAGATGGTAATAAACAGTCACGGAGCACTGAAGACCAAAACTGTATTGCGGTGTCACTCAGTGTGGTTCTCAGACCAGCAACTTCATCGTCACCAGGCAGCTTGTCTGTCAGTAATGTGGAATCTCAGCCCATCCTAGATCCTCTGAAACAGAACTTCTGGAGAAGGGCCCAGAGGAATGAATGTTTTAACAAATTCTCCAGGTGATTAATAATTTGATTAATAATTGAAGTATTCTTACAAATTCTGAAAGGTAAGTTAATAATGTCATCCTTAATTTATATATAAAACAAATAAAGAACAAGAACGTATTCCAATTTTCCCAAATTATACAGGAAAGCCAGTTTGAAATGAGTTTCTGGCTTTTAGAATAACTATATCTATTTAGCCTGTTGTTGCTTTACATGAATAAGAGATTCATTTATTTCTACTCTCAAGATAAGCTGTGCAGCTATACCAAACCCATGCTGTCAACCATCTGAATAATGTCGTGGAAAAATCATAGTGTTGGGGTTGGAATTCTAGCCTCATTACTTACTATGAGTCTTTGCCAAGATACTTTACTTGTGTGAGCTTGATTTCTTCACATGTAAAATGTGGATAATAATAATTATTCCTGAGTTATGAGGCTTAGAGAATATATATATGTTTAGAGAGAGAGAGAGAGAGGGAGAGAGAGAGAGAGAGAGCTACATATATAGATAGATTAGAGAATATATATTAGAGAATTACATATATATAATATATTCCTTAACACTGGTTAAGTGCCAATGTTACATCTCTACTAGCAAGACTTTATTTTCAACTAAATCCTTTAGCTAGAAAAACGTATGATTAAACTAGATTTTATAATATTGCGAAGACAACCAATCTAGGATCAAAGTAAATATCTGATTTCAAGTATTTGAGCTTATGTTTTCAAGTGAGTTAAAAAATTTCTAAACGAAATTTTAATTTGATGAGTGTGAATCCCTCAGATCACAGACATTTATTATGGCCTTATCCTGTGCAAGAACCTGAGATGTTCAAAGGATATAACAGTCTTTAACTTCATGATGTTCATTCTCAAAGATACCTTTCTAAAATCTGATAAAAAAATTTAAAAATTCTTGAGTTCTTCAGATTCAAGATTATGGCACAATCTTTTTATAAATTTTTAATAAATTATAGATTTATGAAAAATCTTAAAATTATAGATCATTTATAGTATATATTAATATGGTAATAAACATTATTATAGTAAACATTAATATAATTAATATTATAAGATTACACTATCAAAATTATAGTATAGATTGATAGTTATAGTATAGATTAACACAGTATAAATTAATAATTGGAATGGACTTAGCAAGTATAGATGACTCATGAATTTTTACTAGGTAGGAGAGCAGAGACTCTTGGGTCAAACTTATTGGGTCAAATAAGTTTTTGCTTGTTTTTAGCTAGAAGGAACTTAAAGTCATTTACAAGCTGATGGAAATGATTTCATAGACATGGAAACATTAAATAGGGAGGAGAGAAAGGGTACCATTGTAGGAATCAAGTCCTTGAGGAGGCAAGAAGCAGCTCTGGGTGGCTTGGGTCTTTGACAGGTGCCCACTGGAGACAGAAAGGCAGAGAACATGGCTATCGACGCCAGTGGGTTGGGAAATTTCATGTTGGTAATATGAAATAGATGGTTCATTATTGCTTCTTTTCCCTCAATGGAATTTTAAAGTAAGGTAATGAGCTGATGAGAGGATACTGGCAGTTTGAGATGAGAAATTTTGAAATAATAGCTCTGAAGAATGGGACACATCCTAGAAGAAGGTCAAAGGATCGCTGGGCATTTTCGAGTGCTTATTTTGGATTTGTGGTCATGAGTTTAATCAAGCATTGGTTGCCACTCAGGTTCCTGCTTCTGTGTCTATGTTCTGGTTGGACCTTTTGGGACACTGAATGTTGACAAACCATGCTTATCAAGCCTTTTTGGTCACTGTGCATGGAACAATCCAGTACTCTCACAGGGTCCTGTCAGCTTCCCTAGCCTCTTTCTCATCCAGGTCTGATTCCCTTACCCTCTCCACCAAGTCTGAGAACAACCAAGTCTTGAGAAAAGCATATCAACGTATGTATCTCCTCAGCAAGGGGAACATGACTTAGTGATTATCTTCTGGCTTGTCTCCCACCAGGCCCAGGTGGCTGGTAGATGTTGTAGATGATATAGGAGAGATGTGCTATTATTGATTCTGTTTGGTCAGTGGCGAGAAGAGCTCCATTCATTGTTATAAAATGAAGGGGTTGGAAAAAATGATGTGCAACATGCCTTTAAATTCTAAGAATTCTATCACTCTATGTTGGCCCCTACATCTTATTATACCCAAGAAAATGTATATAAAGCCTGTGTATAAAGGTGTATAAATGATCAGAGAAGGATTGGAGAGGAGATGAGGGTGGTAGAGGGTCTGGAAGGATGCAATGACGTTTTCCCAGAGGAGAAGGAAGAACATTCTAGCAAAAGGGATCCTGCTTAGAAGGAAGCAGGGGGTCGAGGGGGCATAGCCTTTGTGGGATGGTACAAGTATCCTGACAGTGATAATCCAAAGAGGGTATAAATGAGAAAGTGTTGGGAGACTGCACCAGAATTTATCAGAGGCCAGGTTTTGACCTTATATGGAATGCTTAGGAATTGGGCTTGAGTCTACAAGTGATGGCAGCTTCTGAAAGACGTTAAGCAGGGGAGCGGCATGATTCCAACTCTGCTGCAGAGATTTCACCCAGGTCCTGGTGTGGAGTGTGGATTCAGATGCTGCAGGCAATAGAACCATTTAGGAGGTTATTGAAATAGTGATCATACAGCTTCCAATGCCCATGAAGCCTAAAACAATGTCTTAATTCCAAATTTTTTATTGCATACCTACTGAGTGGTATTCCCTGGGGTGAGCTAGCATTCAAAGCTGAATAAGATATATTAATGATATTCAATAAAATGTTTTAAAATTATTGTGGATTGGAGGAGTTTGAAGTAATTAATCACTGACCATCCCATTACCCTATTTTCAATTCTTCTCATTTACTGTTGTACTCTTCATGTCACTGTTTAAGCTGCTTTCGCTTGTCACAGGCTTAGCAGGGTTCCATCAGTTTCTGCCAAGCATGACAAGCAACAACACAGACGATGTCCAAGTGCAGAAACTTAAAAAATATATACCCCTAATCACCTTCCTGGAAATCTCAGAACTAAAAGTATCATGTGAAAAATCTTAGTGGATAAAATATATTATAATTAAAACATATGGGGTTTAATTTTAACTCTTTGTACTAACAGATTGAAATTGGAAAAGAGATATGACTATACTCACAAAAAGCTTTTAAAAAGAATAGTTGGTTCTTTTAAAGTTTGTATACAATTAAAAATTATGGAGATGTAGCCCTAAATTTAAAAGAATTTTTACTTGAAAATTATATAATACTTAAAAGTTTTCAAACTATTTTCACATATGTTACCTCAACTGATCAGTGGAATAACCTTTGAGATTGGTAAAACAAATAATGTCCTTATTCCTAGTCTACAGATGAAAACATTATTCAAAGTCACAGTCAAGAATGTGTTGAATCAGCACTGTAATTCAGATTTCCTCACAATAAATTCTATGCTATTTCTGCTCTATCACACTGCCTGTCAGAGAGAAATAAATAATCATTTATTCATCTATTCATTCATTCATTCTTCACACATCTATTTAGTGCCTATTAGTACAAAGCACTGGATTGGGTGCTGTGAGATTTATGGAGATAATAAATCAGAGTCATGCTGCTCAGGGGATCAGCATGAGTGGTAAGAGGTTCAGTAATAGCTCTGTACACGGTGGAAAATCGTGCCTGATAAGACAGTAATAGAAAGAATTATGTAAGATCATCATTGGGATAAATATTCTGACTGATGAATCATGGAAAGCTGTATAGGGAAGGTGGTATCTTAGCTGAATCTTAATGAGTGGTTGGCATTTGGGAAAAGAAAGACAGGGTGTGAATTCCAAGGCGTGGAAACAGTATGTGCAAAAAGAGGGAGAAACTCAGGTGTAAGATGTGCTCAAGAAACAGCAAATCATTCTTTTCTCTGGAGCAGACAGTTTGAAGACAGAGGGAGGAAAAGAAGGCTAAAAACTTTTTTGAATACTGGATAAGGTGCTTACAATGTTCGTAGCAGGCAGAAGCAGGTGATAAAAACAGCAAGGGTTTTGCTGAAGCCACACAAGTTTAGGTTCACGAATAGACTCTGCTACTTAGAAGCTGTGTGACCACGACCAATGTGTATAATTGCTGTAAAGCTTATATATCATCCATAAAATGAGGACATGTGTTAAATATTTCATAAATATTTTTCAAAATAATAAAAATATTTTACCTTCACAGTGGATGTGAGGATCAAATGACAGGATGTTTGAAAAGCGACTGGAACAAGAAGGCCCTCAGTAAAAATTAATTCCTTTTCCCATTCTGTGGTTGTCAGCGGGGAACCCAGGAGGGTGTTTGCTGAGGGTGGTGATGTAATGAGAGTCACGTCTGAGTAAAGCAAATGTGCTGGGTGAATTAGAAGAGAGAGGGAGTAAAAGATTAGAGGCAAAAAGTCTTTTTTGCAATAGACCACACAGAGAAATGAAGGTCTCAATGAGGTAACACTACTGGGAATATTTAATATCTAGAATGATAAGAGAACATTGCCACAGACTCTAATTATATCAAATTTAAATGCAGAAAAAGATGACATCCAAATTAATTCTGGAATATTATATAGGAAAAAATCCGAATGAAACCAAACTTTGAAATAAAAGCAGCTTTCATACGGAGCTAATATTAGAAGCAGGGGTTCCAAGTCTCTGGTCCTCCCATCTTTGATCTCTGCAGAGGTCATCTGGATGAAACAAAATGTTCTCTGCCCTCTGCACCCGGATAAATTTCCACCTTTCAGAACAGCTATTCAGGAAACTCAACAGAATTACCCGAGTAAGGATTCACTTCAAAGGGTGTCTTTTTAAAAAGACTCATTTAAAATTAGGGACTTTGATCATAAGGGTGTGCCAATAGCTTACTTGACCAAGATTCCACTGTCAGAAAAGTCCACCTGGTCAAAGAGGAGGAGGCAGCTGTTTGTTGAGTGATCTTGTCTATTGAGCCATTCTTTTTGAAATGGATATGTGAGGATTGAAAGCCCTCCTCTCCCCGTGTTGTTATATTCATTTTCCAAAGCCAAAGCAACGCTTGGAAAAAACTCCTATTTCTTCTAAACTTCTAACCATAAACATTTAAATTTTTCTAAATGTTTGTGTATTAACTAAATATTTATGAATGTGACAAGTGAACTCTTAGTAACCGATATTTATTGAGTACTCTCCGGTGTACTGAGAATACTCTAGTGTTCTATACCACTACTTAAGACCAGGCCTTGGATAAAAGAAGTGGTTGGAAGAGGGAGCAGGCATGACCCTTGATGTTTACAGTCTCAGCAGAGGGGAAACCTGTGTGTGAACCCAGATGCCTAAGAAATGGAATAATCAGACCTGCTCTCCTTAGCTTCCCTGAACCTTTCTCCTATGAGAGTGGATGAATGAATTCAATGACTTTTTCAGGGTTTTCAACACTAGGATAATTGTTCATTGATAGCTTCATATCTAAAAGCAATACTTTGTAAACTCCTGGGAGACACGTTCCCCTGTCTTTACTGCCCACTGCAGTCCCCAGAAGAGGCCTATATGGATCCTATCTTCCTGAAAAAAACCAGGCCCCCAAGCTCCTGATTGCACAGTGTGGCTGCAGTCGTTGGTGATGGACAGTCAGGAGGCCCAGCTCAATCCATCTCGGAAAAAGGCTGTAATCAAGACCGAACACTTAACCATTTCCTAAGAGATAATCTGGAAAAAATTCCACCATGTCTTTCAGCCCTATTTATTTAAGTCTTCATCATAACTCCAAACTTTCCAACGTATCTGCTTTCCCTCAGATTCTAATCTCTACATATCTCTGCACATCCTCTACTCTGCTTCAACCCTTCTCCCCTCCTAACTCCCTAACTCTTTCCTAGGAAACTTCTGTTACTGAAAGTCTGTCATTAGCAAAATCCTCTATGACATCATCTCTTTCCTGGACACTCCCTCCACCTTCTTGCTCTAGCTAACTGTTGGCTATCCTTGCCTTTGAACTTGGGGCTGGTCTTTTACCCACACCCCAGTTATCACAAAGTCTGAAGAGGGATGGTTGTCCTTCCAGTTCCTCACTGGCACTTCTAGACAATTTTGGCTCCTGTCTCCTTTTAAAAGCTCAACTTTTGAAAGGCAAGGCAACAGACTACAGACTCACCATCTTTCCTGTTGGAGTCCTTTACCCAATTCCATGCCCTTCCCCCAACCTCTTAGTCATAGATGACTCTAGCACCTGGTTCACTGTCCTCTTTACTATTACTCCTCTCATTGTTCTTAATGATTTCAATATCCACTGAAGTGACCCATCCAATACCCTGCCCTTCTAATACCTTGCCTTCCTCACTTCCAAAGATGTTTCCTCCATCTCACCTTAGCACCCATTCCCCTATCATTTCCCAAAACTGTACTACTTACAAAATTTTGATCCCAAGCATACACTTTTCTGACTATGGTTATCTATCTTTTCAGATTTCCAAATTTACTGTAGTGTCCTCACTTCAACCCCAGCCAGACAGTCAATCCATTGACCCTGGCAATTTTTTGGAAAACATAAACCCCTTACAGTCTTTCCCTTTTCCTTGCCAAATTAGAGTCCACGATGCCACTCTATTCATTTGGAAAAGCCCCAAATCTAGTTAAATCCACCTCTTCAACGGCACTTCTTCTGCACACAAGCACCTGAACATGGTGCAAGAAAAACAAACAAATGATGACTGGTCTCTGTTTAAATTTATGACCACAAATCTCAAGTGAGCTCTCATTGCTGCCCAGTATTTTTACAGCATTTTCCTGCTTAATTCACTTTCTCGCTCTCCTAGGAGAATATTTCCTATCTCTGTCTGCAGATCCTCATTTTCAGCTAATGACTTCATTTGTTATTATTTCACGTAGAAAGTAGGATAATTCAGAAGAGAACTACCTCATATTCCCCCAAACCAAATTTTTTAACCTATTGGCATCAGTACATCCATACTCTCCCTTCTTTCATATTAAAATGGTAAAGAATAGCTAAGGCAATTTTCAAGAACAAGTATAAAGACTTATATTCCAAACATTAATATTTAATATAAAGCTATAGGAGTTAAGAGAATGTAGTATTGGCACAAGAACAGACAAAGAGACTAACGGAACAGAACAGAGTCCAGAAACAGACCCAAACATGTACATTTATCTGATTTATGAAAAAGGTGACAGTGCAGTGAAGTGGAGAAAGTATGGTCTTTCTACCAAATAGTGTGGGTCAAATGGATGGAAAAAAAATTTTGAACCCTTACTTATACCATACTAGAAATTAATTCCAGATTTAGATCCAGATTGCAGATCTAAATATAAAAACAAAACAATAAAACTTTTAGGAAAGTAAAAGACCATTGACATGATCTTGATTTAGTCAAAGATATTTTAAATAGGACATAAAAAGAAAAAGATTATAAATAAGACTACAATAAAATTAAAACCTTCTGTTCATCAAAAAACACTATTACGAGAGTGAAAAAGCAAGTCACAGAGTGAGAGCAGACACTTGCAATGCAAATATTTGACAAAGAAATAGAATATATAAATAACTACCACAAATCAACAAGGAAAGGCAGATCCTAATGGGAAAACAGGCAAAAGACTTGAATAGATACTTCTTAAAAGGAGATATCCAAATAGTCCACAAAAATATGAAAAGAGGCTCAATTCCATTAGTCACCAGGGAAATGAAAATTTAAACCCTAATGGTATACCAGTGCATAACAACCAGAATGATTAAAATGAAAAAGAGAAGGCCAAATGATGGCAAAGATATGAAGCAAACAGAACTCTCCATACATTGGTAAGAGTGTGCGCTGCTGAGGGTGCCGACTGGTAGAACTACTTTGGGAAACTGCTGGGCAGCATCTACAAAAACTGAACATACGCATCCCTATTATCCGGCAATCCCACTTCTTAATAGGTGTCCCAGAGAAATGTATACATACGTTCAGCAAAAAACATATATGTTTATGGCAGCACTATTCATAATTGCCCCACACTGGAAACAACCCAATGTCCATCAACAGTAGAATGGATGAATAAATTGTAGTATATTTATACAAAAGAACACTATTCAGTAAAGAGAATAAAGGAATTATATCCACAAGCAACAACATGGATAAATTTTACAAACATAATATTAAGAGAAAGAAGCCAGACATGAAAAAATATGTTCTCTATAATTCCATTTATATAAAGTTCAGAAACAGATGAAAATTAATCTAAGGTGTTAGAAGTTGGGAGAGTGATTACCCTGGGTGAGAGGCAGGGGTTGTTTTAAAACAAAATGAATTTATGAACTATCCTATTACAAACGCATATGATTTGAGTTACCTTTGCATTTGTTAAAAATGATCATCATGGTATTTCAAGTGGGAAAAATAATAAAAAAAATAGTAAAAACACAAAATTATTGCCAAAGATATAAATTTGGTTCCGATTGCCAATCTTTCCTTCTCTCAAGTCAGCATAAAATGAGTGTCTGTTTTGCAAAACTTATAATTCTTTCTGAAGCCTTCACTATATTCTCTTTAAAGAAGAAATGGTGTCATTTCTCTATGTCTTTATTTTATTTGCAAAACTGTAAAAAAAAAAAAAGGTGAGAAAATTACTTTGAAATAAATCAAACAGAGGCCACCACTTTCTCTAAACATTTATATCACCAGGCCAACTTTGACACCTACAGTACTGTTTCCCAAAGTCAGTGTACTTGGAATTGGTGGCCACTTCTATATAAAATGGGGATGACAATAGCAACTATCTCAGAGAGTTGTTGTCAAGATTAAATGAGATAAAAATGCATTATACTGGAACACAGTAACTGCTCAGTGGATGCTAGCATTTAATACTCTCTTGATTTATATTAATAGCATTAACATCAGAATAGCCTGACATGCTTGTTAAATCACTACTGATTTCTGGGCTCAACCCCAGACCTGCTGAAGTGGATTGCTGGTTGGGCCTGGAAATCTGCATTATTTTTAATTTTTTTATTTTTTGGTGAGGAAGATTGGCCCTGAGCTAACATCCATGCGAGCCTTCCTCTATTTTGTATGTGGGTCACTGCCATGGCATGGCTTAATGAGCAGTGTGTAGGTCCATGCCTGGGATCTGAACCCACGAACCCTGGGCCGCCAAAGTAGAACATGGGCAAATTTAACCACTATGCCACTGGGCCAGCCCCCTCAAAATCTGCATTTTAACCAGATTGGGGTGATTCTCTTTGCACACTCAAATTTGAGAACCACTGTCCAGAGATTAGGGCTGACTTCTTATTTGTTCCTCATTGCACACAATGAATGCTTGTTGACAGGCTGACTGATGTTCAATATTGCCAGACGGGTCTGATGTAAATTATTAAAGGAATCTGGAGTTTGTTATACAATTGTGCAGTACAAGGAAATAGATTTTTACATTTTGATTCCAACAAAATATAAAGGGAGGGTTGTTTTGTGAATAATATCAAAAGTAGCTTCAGCTTCAATTATTTAAACTCTTTACAAATGTGAAGATATTTGAATCTTCTCATATTTCACATAACCTGTTTTTTCTCAACATAATTCAGTTCTTTTAGATTTTTATTGCTTTTTTTTTTTTTTTTTAACTTTAGAGGATCCAGAAAGCATGGACATGTGCTCGTGGAGAGGACAAATGACCATATCCTCTGGGCTCTGCATTATTAATATTAGGCCCAGAACTAGACTTCCATAACCACTTTCTTTCTTACATCTGTGTTCATTTAAAGGAAAGTTCCAGCAATTTGTCTAAAAGGAGAACTGCAAGTGAAAATGTCTTCAACTGTTTAATTCAAATAGAAATTTAAATCAAATCACGGTAGCTATTTGAACTTTTTGTCTATAAAACAGTCACACAACTTGTTGCATTGAATAGAAAATTGTAATAGGAGAATAAATTCATGAGATGCTTGATTGCATTGAAAGAATAGAAGAGTCAACCTTTGGCAATAGAGAAAAATTAGGAATTATTTCCAGCTTCGTTTCTGTTTCATGTCATTAAGTAAATATAAAGATTAAAAGATAAAACCTAGATATTTTATCTGTGCAAGATATTGTTTAGGAACTAAATGCTCTTGTTCGGTGAAGAGCCGTAAACATATGCTCTATTGTGAAAAATAAATTCATATAATTCAGCTACATATTTTTCAACTACTGTTGGCTATCTGAGTAAACCTGTATTCTATAAATTAGTGGAGGAGGTTCAGAGCCTTTATGACACATTTATTTCACAAGCCAAACATAAGATTGGTTGGGATTAGACATGAAGAACTTGACCTCCAGGCCATCAGATGGGCTTATTTTCCAGCCAACAATCTGTTGCTTTATAAATATCAAATGCCCTTGACTTTCTGATCACACAATTAACCTTTAAAATGACTCTGAACCACAGTGAGACTTTTCTCTCTCTCTCTCTCAAGAGAGGAAAGGATGGGATTTCTTTCTTTCTTTTTTTTTTTTTTCTGGCAGTGATGCTTAATTCTAACAGTTTGCTAAGCAGTGGAAATCATGCTGTAAGCAAGTCTCTGCAAGACAGAGATTCCGACAAAACAGTCTTTATTTTTCCAATGGATACTGGCTACTCTTACAGGATCCAATTCCAAGAACAACTGCACTCAAGCAAGGGTTCCCTGAAACTGAGATCACAAGACACACGGAGACCACTAAGGATTCTCTTCCACCTCTGTCCAGTGGTAGCGGGACCCGGGATCTCCTAGTTAATCTCCGTTCCACAGGCTGAATTTGGACACCCAAATCAGTTACAGTAACCTATGTTCTGATAGGATAGAGTAAAAATATGAAAATGAGTGAATATTTTAAGTAGGAGATTTAGCTATTTAGTGAAGCTACGATAATATTAAAAACACTTTACTTAAGCATCCAAATAGTCTGATTTTTCTTAATCAGAAAATTCTCAGACATGTGAGGAGCAGCAGAAAACTTCAGACGAAGTTTGACTCCTGTTGAGCATTTACCATTGAATTTCCTTGCATTTTGAGAACTGCCTTGGCAATGACATATGGCCTTCATTAGTGATCCAGTAAAAGAAAATTACCTATCAAAAGCCTGGAGTCACATATACTCTGGTCAGATTTTACATTGCCTTTTAGCTGTTTTCTTGGCCTCTCCTCTCTCTGTGATGACCTGTGGCTTTGATTACTTATTTCTAGATTTAAGAACAAGCCAAGAGTTGTAGAAAATTTTTGGTCTGTCTTTCTTAGGGGTGATGGTGACTGTGAATTCTATCGTGACACCTGAAACAGAATCTGAGCATGCTCCAAAGCCAAAACAGATTTGGAAAAGACCACTTCTGGAGATCTTTGGTTGGTAGGTGACAGTTTACAAGTCCTGATCTCATTTGAAAACTCAGAAGGCACTTCACAGCAGGCTCTAAGAGTAAGCAAAGCAAGACTACACTAGGGAGGAAACTTTCAAGATCATTAAGAGGGCATCCGTTTTAATACTCACCATAACTCAATACCACATTTCATTCATTCATTCATTCACCATATTTTCTGTTACTCCCTTAAATTAGGAGCTGGATCTTAATTAAATACTTAAGATTTCTTCAAGGGATAAATATATAAAGCAGTAACACTTACTTTCCAGTAATAAACTGACTCCTGGACGGTGTGCAAATAGGCTGGACATAGTAGTTCTCCAGTTTAACTCCTTCCGCAGCAAGCTTGTCAAGAGTGGGAGTCTTTATCTCCGATCCGTGGTAACCCACATCTCTAAATCCCTGATCATCGGCTAGGATGAAAATGAGATGGGGCTGGGAGGTGGCAGCTGGGCTGGGCTCCGGCCTCTCACCAGCTTGAGCTCCAAAGGTCCCTTCCTCCTCCTCCTCCAAGCCCTGGCCCCAGGACAGGTAACCATAGGTGAGGAGGCTGATGACCCAGAAGCCTGCCAGCGCCCCCACGGCTAGCATCTTTCCGGGCCAGACCCAGGCCTGAGGAGGAGGCGGAGGCGGACGCCCCGCGCAGCCCCTGGGGGCCATTCACTCGGGTTCCAGCTGAGACTCCACGCGCAGACCCACGCACCCCGCGCCGCCGCCGGCGCACACATGCACGCGGGAGGGTAGACCCAACGGGCGGTGGAGGGTCTCCACCTGGAAGGAAGTCCTCGCTCCTCTCAGCTGTCGCCACGTCCAACTACTTTAATCTTCTAGAAGTGACGGCTTAACGGATGGGGCGTCGGGAGAACGAGGAGTCGCTCTTCTCCATCACATTTCACTTTCTCCTCCTCTTCCCAGCTCCCCAGAGTAGCTTCCACAAAAAAAAAAAGTTAATGCCTCCACTCAAAAGTTCTTGGGAGAAAAAATTCAAGTAAGGAATTGAGAATCACCTTGGGCAGGACCTTTTCGTGGCCAGAGCGCTCTCAACATTGGGGAGCGGGGCTCTCCCGAGCGCGCGCGCACGGATGGCGGTGGGTCATCTGTTCGTCCAGCAGTCCCCTCACCTGGAAAGCACAGGAAAGTTGAGCCGCCGCGCCTCGCTCTTACTCGGGCAGATGAGGAGCTTCCCGGAGTGGACCGGCTCCCCGATCACTTTCTCCACTTTTCCAGGACTCTCTTTCTCCGGCTCCTCTCCGAGGCGTTTGCCAATCTCCCCGACACTCACCAGGCGGCGAAAAGTGAGAAAAAAAGCCGTTTCCTGATCTTCCTCCACCGCTTCTCTGCAGGAGCTTCGGGCAGCGATTCCTTCTCCGGGCCGCTGGAGCGCGTGGTGACCGAAGCGGGGTCCCTGCCCCCGTGGCCACTCCACGCCGAGCCCACTTGGTCTCCGCGGAGTTGGTGCAGCCGGCGGAGGCGCTGCAAGCTGCGTGCGTTTGGTCAGCTAACTTATTTAGTTTTGGCACTCGGAGTTCTTTGCTGCCTCCTCCCTCTTTTCTCTCCAGTGAATCACAGAACTGTACTTTCTGCGTTAGCTCCCCCAGGAAGAGGGGGAGGGGTGAGGTCGGTTTAGAGGTTCGATCTCTCCTTTCTCCTTTCCGGATGGAGGAGGGAGGGGAGGCTTTGAGAGAGAGCGAGCGAGCTGCGCGCTGCTCGAGCCCCGCGCGATCGGGGGGATCCGCCAGGGCTACCGCTTCCCCGGGTCTCGCCGGCCGCCCTCCATCATCCGGAGAGGGGGGAAGCCGAGGCCGCACGAACGCGGAAGGGTGCAGCGGGCGCTTCTCTTCGCGGGTCTGTGGATGAAGAGCCCGCTCGCCCATCCCGAATGCTGCGCTTGCAAACTTTTTCTCGCTTTCGAGGGAGTGACAGGGGAAGAACAGGAGAAACGAGAAACTGCGTGGCACACTCTTCCTTCCTTCCTCTTCTGGTTTTCCTTTACCAGTCCCTTTTCCCCCTGCTCCCTCCCTCCTCCCCCCATTTTTCCTACTCCTATCCCCGCCTCCTTTTTTTTTTTCTTTAAACAGGCGCGACTACAAGTTTTTAAGTTGAGTTTCCTTTCCCTATTGCTGGCCTTTCCGGCCTGACTTCCTTATTAGCGTCTCCCTCCGAGAAGAGGTTGAAATTGCCCCGTCCTCTTACCTCTCCCCAAACTTACCCACAGGGTGTCTCCAGCCGAGAACGTGGGAAGAGGAGACATTTCACCCTCAAGAACCACCAGGCCAGTCTGCCCTCCTGCAGGAAAGAAACCACCATTTCCCATCTAGTAATTCCGGGAACTTCATCACTTTTTTTTTTTAAACTATGTGGAGTAAAATCTTTGTGAAAGCTTGTCCTGATCCTGAAGATACGCCTGCTTTTACTAGTATCACAGATTTTTAAAGCCCTGCACAAAGGCAGGAAAGGGATGTATAGCATTTATAGAGGAGGTAATCTAATGCCAAGAGCCATTGAAGTATTTTTTCTTTCCCCAAGTTTATTCAACAGTCATTTATTTATTTATGATTTTTTTAAGTTTATTTTTTGTATTGAGGTAACTTTGGTTTACAACATTATATAAATTTCAGGTGTACATCATTGTATTTCAATTTCTGTGTAGACTACATCATGTTTACCATCCAAAGACTACCATCCGTCACAGTACACGTGCCCTATTACTATTACTCCTTTCACCCTCTCCCCTCCTGCTTTCCCCTCTGGTAACCACCAATCAAATCTTTCTATCTGTGTGAAGTTAGCTATTGAACACCTACTGTGGGCTGGCACATAAAATGTCAGATTCTCCCAATTGTCTAAGCATAAATCTAGGGTTCATTTAGTCATTTACTTTTAATTCCTTCGCGTTGCTGGAGTTCCTGTTGAGTTTCTAGGCAAAACATTTGTAAAATGGAAACTTAGCTACTTTGAAACTTGCAATGTGCTCCATGCAGTTAATTTTACTAACGTGTAGTGTTCTACGAGTCTCTTCTCTTCCCTGAGGCCATTCTGGTTAGTGGATGGAGAGAGGGTCAGTCTTAGAAGACCTGTTTGGAAATGTTATCTTGACAATTCTCTGAGTTAAATCACCAAATATGTAATGTGTAAAGCCAGTATTGGGAGATAGAAAAGCACTGTGAAGTAAGGCTCCAGGCTTCGTGGGCCTAATAAGGTGCTTGAGTGGAAAAGATGCAAACAGACATTCAGATCAGTCCAGGTAGTTTTAGTCTGGGATAGTCAATGACACAGCACAAGAAGTGTCCGTGTTGCTGTGCAAGAAAGATGGCCATTTTCAGTTCAGATTTCAAGCAAGAATAAAAAAAAAAATAATGTTTACAGAATACTTACCATGTGTTAACCATTGTACTCCACATACTGAAACATACACACATATATATGCTTTTAGTATCTATATAGTGCTTTATATACTTTCTCTCCTTTCCTTCACTACCTGATGAGGCATTCGTCCCTTCAACAAACATTTGAGGAGCTGGGCCAGTGCTAGAGGCTGGGCACGTGATGGTGAACTGAACCCGGTGCAGCCTCTGCTCTAGTGGAACTTTGTTGTGGGGAAGAAACATACTGATCAGCTGATCACCCCAAAACTCCAGTAGTCACCTACTATTCTGTAGTATTCTGAGTAAGTATTTAGACAAATGTTCTGAAGGAACAAAATTCAAAGAAATTTTAAAACAAAGAATCCCGATGTAGACCAGGTGTAGTTAGTGGGGGTTAGAATTCTAATCCCCACACAAGGCATGCAGACTCTCCACACTCAGGATAGAAGGGCAGAACTCCAGCCCTTAAAAAGCCATTTCTGGAGTAAACAGGATTAACTCTAAGGAAGACCAAGAACTATTTACAATTAGTCATAAGAGCCAAGAAACAAGAATGGTCTTGCCATGGTAGGCCAAATGAGCTGTGACTCAAAGGGGAAAATCCACCAGCTAGATGCCCTACCCACAGTGGGAAATAGGTAAGAGTTATTCCCACATCTGTAAGGAAGACCTAGAGAGTGAAATCAGAGGCTGTTGAACTCCCCATGCTTTGTTGCACATATTCTGGTATGATATGTAAATAAACTCACTTCTCAAAGGACTGAGTTTCATGCACTCTAAGCAATAGTTTCAGGGTCCTCATGAAATCCCAAGTGAAAGACCCTCTATAATTTAGTAGTTCTTTCCTGACTTGCCTGAGCCAACATTTTGGTGTTTAGGCATCAGCTTTCCTTAGGGAATCACATTTTAGGTTTATTTTGGCTTGGATGTGGTCACATTACAAACACACTCCTCTAGTAATGGAAGGATTATATAAAAATTAAAGGTACTATTTGATTTGGCTTAAAAAATGAGAAAAATAGAATTACTTAGAGATGAAATTAATGTGGACTAATTATTCAGGTGGGGCTTAGGAGGTAGGAATGAAGCTATTCCTTAAAGGATGATGAAAGTTTGGGAAGAAAGAGAGGAAGTTAAAGGAAGGGCATTTCAGGTAAAAGAAAAGACCAGCTGGCTGAGACACATTTGGACTGGGAGAGTGTGGGAATCCTGTTAGCAAGTTCAGGTGACACCAGATATTGAAAGGCTTCAGAAAGATATGAAGGGTGTGAATTTGATTATGGGGGCATTAGGAGCCATGAAGTCCTTTGAGCAGGGCATAACGTGATAAAATGTGTTAGTATTTCTGGGGTGGATTTACAGAGATAGAGGCTACAAATGAGTTGCTTCAGTTGGTCAAAGTTTGAAGAGTTGTCATTTTACCCTGAGAGTACTGAGTATCAAAGTTTTTTGGTTAGAGCAAGACATGATGAAAAGTAAAGGAAAAGATGTCCCAGGACGTTTTCAGGGAGAAGTTTGAGGGACTAAAGACGAGAATCACACAACTGCCACAATGTGTAAAATTTCTACAGCAATACATTCCTTAGGTTAAAGAACGATGCTTTGAGTGCCATCTGATGGGAGAGAGGCATTTGTTAAAAGTTTAGAAAGAAGTAATTAATCAACTAAGAGGAAAATAAATGACAAAGGAATCAGGGACCCAAGATAGAACTTTCTTTGATTGGATAATGGAAAAAGAAAAGCTAGAGTAGGGTATTTGGCATGATGGTCACCATCAGAGAGGGGACATCAGAATAGGGCGCCATAGTGTGGGCTGGGGCTCTTCAGGGGACAGACAAAGGGTAGCTGATGGCCAGAGGTGGAGGGTAGAATGAGGGAGTAGATATGAGGAGCCTATCAGTAAATAGAGAAGCTAAGAAAATCCCCGGCAAGCAGTAAAATGGGTGGTTGCACAATATTTCTTTGAGACATCTATGTTAGTTTTCACCATAAAGATATTTCCTGCAGCCCTCCAGGATGCATGGAGAGAATTGTCCCAGCTTACAATTGCATACACCTAAACAAACTTTTTGCCTAGTAAGACAGCATGCCTGCCACACTATTCCCCTTTCTTCTGTAGGTATTTATTTTCAACTAAACATGTACTCAGATGCTTACAAGATACTGCTAGTTTTTAAATGTAGTTTTAAAAAAGTTGTGAAAACGGTCAATCCAGGGATTTACAGATTATTAAAAAGATTGAAAACTTAATTGCTGCTTGTTTGGGTTTATAAGTACATCAAGTACTTAAAAATGAAGGAATGTCACCAAGTTTAAATTCATGCACAAATAGTCTAAAACAGACATTTGCCCTAATATACTCATCTTGACATGGGTCCCATAATAATAAACTCCTTATTAATCATTATTAACTCTTTATTAGACTATGGGACTAAGGCTGCTTTGAGCCATTAAATTGTCATAAGAAACAAATCAAACAAATCTCTGAATCAGGCCAAGTAGGATGGTGAAGGAGATGGTTTAGTAATTGCTGAGTAAAGATCACTTCCGTTTTTTGGGAAGTCTCTGATAAAACAAGCTGTAATGATTTATAAAGAAAAGATTAGTAATGTGAGAGACAAAGTTCCAACCGTGTATAAATGTAGCCACCCAAAAGTAACAAGGCTTTTGACATGAGAAACTCAGAACACCTGAACTGTCAAAGAAGAAATCTTTCTTTCATTCAACAAACATCTTTATGTGAAAGCACACTTTTAAACAAAATTTTACAAAAGGAAAATCTGGCAATTTCCACAATTTTAAAATCTTTTCTTATTGCTTAAACTGTAAACAAAACTCTATTTTCTGCTTAGAATATCTATTCCTAAACGTGGCTGCTCATTGACTACTTTAGGGATCTTTTTTTTAAAAAAAGGAAATTCCCCGCTCCACCCAAGACCTACATCAAAATATCCAGGACGTGGGAATATCTATGTTAAAAAAAGCTTTCCAGGTGATTCTGGTGTGTATAGACTTTTGAAAACCACTAATTTAGAATCTAAAGCATCAAAAAGTTTTGATGGGATTGCTTAATGGATGAGGTTGGTACCATATATCAAATATAATATGGGAAACAGCTGAAAAATAGATGTATAGGTCTAGAGTCAGAACATCTGAGGGTTGAGCAGCAAGTTTCTGTAAGATGGCAGGAAGAATCAGAAGCTGGGATAAGGCCAAATCACCAGGATTAAGAAAAGAAGGGAGAGGAATAAAGCTGAAGTGGGTGAATGTCGGGGACAACATTCTGTATAGGCATTGCTGGATTCAGATACCCTCAAAGAAAATGCCAGGAGGAAAAGGTAAGTTCTGGATCCTGCTCCTCCATAGTAAGGGCTTTGGGCAAGATTCCTGGTATTCTCCCTGTGACATGGGCCAAAGGTGTAACGTGCTGATCTCCTGAGATTGAAATGTTCTGGTGTCTGGTCTCAATGATGCTATGCAGATGTGAAATCCAGAGTCAAGGTTACTCAGTAAGAGTAAGTGCCTGATCTGGCATCCAGGAAGTAGCACATTCCCAATTACGGACTGTATGAATTTATAAGAATCATACAAATTAAAGAATATAAGAATCATATGAATCATAAGAATAAAAATCATATGACTTTATAAGATAGTCAACAGCAAAATCAACAGAAGTTGGTGATTGGAGAATAAGAATGAGGGAGGAACAAATGATTATACCTAGTTTCTGGTTTGGGGAAATTGCCTGAATGGTGGTGCCATTTATAATGGTAGGAATCATGAAAGGACTAGCAGGTTTGAGGAGTAGATGGAAAAAGTTACGTTGTTGTTGTTGAACTTGAGGTCTGTGCAGTGTCCCAATGGAGGAGTACAGTAAATAAGTGACTATGTGCGTCTAGACCTCAGGGAACAGGAAGGACAGAAAGTTTATCCATGTCTGGATAGCGTGCATAAAATTTCCCAGGGAAAGGTGGAGAATGAGGAGCGAGAAAGGAGACTAGGACAGATCTATTTAAGAGAAGCATGAGATGGGGTCCACAAGGAGACTAAGAAGTAGGGAGGGAAATACAACTGCAAACGTGGCAACATTTATTGAATGTGACTCAATGTCATGGAGCCAGCACTGTGCTAAGTGATTTTCCATGAGTTATCTCAGTGCCCTTTACAACCTATGCAGGTAGGTGCTATTATTACCATTTTACATGTGAGGAAACCAAGGTTAATTACACCAGATGGTCAACAAAGGAGAGGGAAGCAGAAGGTCATCAAAAGAGAGCAGGGTATCAAATAGCCAAGGACCAGAGAACCAGCACACCAAGAAGTGGGAGAGGTCAGCAGAGTCAAGAGTGACAAGGACGGTGAGATAAGGAACACACTAGGTGTTACTTCACTGGAGTAAGGTGTCTGCAAATAGCTTACTAAAGCTTTCTCCTTTTATCTGAGTTAACCGACACTGACAATGATAGAGCTCTATGGTATTGAAGCATTGATGAACAAAGTAGGTTTGAAAAGAAAACAGCGTTTAAGCCCAAAATCTATTAAAAATATCTGATAATTATTGAATCATATGAATGTCAGAATAATCTAGATGAGATGTGTAGAGTCTTTAGAAAGAAAAATATATATTTATATTGGAAGATGAAAATATTTGAATAAATGGTTTTGAATAAACTTTTTTCCACACCAAGGACTCAGTATTGCAGAGATAAGTAAAAGCATGCAGTCGGGAGTCATATTGCCCACTTGCTAGCTAATGGTTACTTAACCTCTCTTTGTCTCCTTTTTCTCATCTGTAAAATAGGGATAATAGTACTTCACAGTGTGCATATTACTTAGCTATTGCCAAACAATGCTGCTTAACAAACCACCCCAAAACTCAATAGCTTAAAGCAACAGTAACTCATTCTCACAGATCTGCTGGGCCACCTCTGCTCCAAGCATTCCCCATGTCCTCCTGGGATCAGTGGGATAGACACGCGTGCTTCTCGTGGCGGTGGTTGAAGCTCCAGAGAGCAAGCCCAGCCAAGCAAGAACATATCAAGACGCAGGTTATCTGCTTACATCCCACTGGCCGGTGCAAATCTTACAACCAAGCCCGGAGTCAAGGAGTGGGAAATACACTCTTCCCAGGATGCGGCCATAAGAAAGCTGTTGATGCAGGAAGAGGTGAAGAAATGAGGCCAATAATTAAATTGACCAGAGTTCTTTTGAGAATTAAATGAGTTAATATTTGAAAGCATGTAAAAGAGTGCTTGGTCCGTTACAAGCACTATTAATGTTTGTTTGAATTTGCTACTCCTATTATAATTATTCCTAAATTAATTTCTAGTTTAATGTCATTCCAACCAAAACCTCAGTCCAGTGATAATTCAGAACTCAACATATGGTAATCTTTAAAAGAAGAGTAACGTGAAGGCCCCCACCTTATCTCAGAGTAGAACATATTACTATACAGAAATGATGAAATGTTAATTAATGAAAGAAATGGGAGGTCAAAAATTGATCAGATGCTATAGAAAGACAATATATAAAAGAAACTTTTCAAAATAAAAAAAAGTAAGCATTCAGACTGATGAACACAACATTTGGATAATTATATAGCCAAACTAAAAAAAAAAAATCCAAATCTTATAGCACGTACCAAAAGAAAAACATATCTAGTTGAAATTGGAGAGCTAAATGAAAAAGAATAATTAAAGACAGTTCAACGGAAAATTTAATTGACTATATATCAGATTTGTGGGAAAATATTTTATTTTTGGTTTTTAAATAATATAGCAATTTCAGTGGCAAATGACTGACTATGAAATACTTTTAACACACTATTAAATCAGAAGTTTTAACTGAGGCACCAAGATTCAGAGCTATGATTTTCCAAAGAGGTGTGCCAGAACAAGATGCCAATTTTCAAAGGAGATTATTAAAAACCAGTTTGACAACTCTTAACATTGTTACCCATGCAGAGGTAATAAAAGGGTCAGAGTGTGCAGAGACTGGGACTATGTGCGAAGAGACGTTTTTATAAAGTTGTTCTTTTGTCCCGAGAACATCAAACCCTGCCTACGTGGGCCCAAGGTGGGAGGTGCTGACCTCCTAGATTCAAGGGATCTGGTGTCTGGCTGCTGCTTGAGAAAGCCTCAGGACTGGCTGCCAATGAACCAGAGGAAGAGAGGAGCTTACAGGGACTGGCCAGCTCTCCCTGAGTTTGTCAGAGCCAAGGATGCTTGCGTGTCTCCTGGGAACTAGATATGGACCACGTGTGAAAGAAGGCGGACCTGGGGTTGTCTTCGGTCCTGTTCAGGAAGGCCTCCAGCAGGCTCACTCAGACTTCCATAAAGAGAATCAAGAGGTGGTTGTCCAATCTGAGGGGTTGACTCTCCGGATTATGCCTAGAGCTGCCTGTTCCCACATCAAGGGAACTGCAGATAAGAGACTGTCAAAGGCCTCACACTGATCCTGGAGGAGTAGAAGTGAGGTTAATGAGCTAGGGAAGGAGGAGTAGGAATACTAGGCAGGGAACAGGAAACTAAAGGAATACTCGACATTTCCACGTGGAAATAGTACTGATCAGGGGAAGGGACAAAAGATTTCCTTTAAATGAAGTTCAAAGTTTTCATAATCATATATTATTGGGCAACCTAGTTCTGAATTGATATCAGGTTTTGTGATGCACAGCGACCACAAGATTATTTGTTGCTTAGGAGTGACTCCAGAAGTCTGAGGGGCAAGAGAAGTTAGGCCCACAAAATTTAAAGGGACATTGAAAAATAAAAACAAAGTTGTGTGAATCCACTGGTTGTGCTTGTTCAATGTAACAGATATAAAATTTTAATTGTATGAAAATTGATTACAAACTAAACCAACCAACTAATTTTCTAAACATGAAAATAAACTGGAAAAATATTTCTAGTAATATAACTAGAAAAAAAGTTCACATGTATTCCATATAAAGTTCATTCAAATTTTTAAAGAAATAATCTTGACCACAGGTAAAAAATATGTAAAGAATTTGGACAAACAATTAAGGCAAATAGAAATGGATCAAAAGAAAGTAAAGATATTTATCTCATTTGTAATGAAAGGAATAGAAAGTAAAGCAAACTATTGTACATTTTATACCTGTTAAGTTAGTAAAAAGAACGGTATATGATATGTAATATTAGTAAGATTGGAGTGAAACTGGTACCGAGAGCAGTGATTTCATCTATCCCTTTCAAAAAAACAACTTGGCAGCACTTATCACAATATCATATCACAAACCATACAAATATCTCTACACATTAGTTCAGTTATACCATTCGTTGACATTTATCCTAAGAAAATAATTCAGTAGAATAAAAAAGGTATATTAATAAAAATGATCATGGGAGCACAACCTATAACAGAAAACATTGAAATAGCAAAATGGGTAAAATAAATTATGGATCATCAATTTGATGCAATGCTATGACCACCAGGAGTGATAATTATAAATAAAGAACATAAAATATGCATATAATGTAAAGCATAGTGAAAATAAGAAAGTGAAATATTTTGCACACCAGAACTATAACTATATATAAAATATATATTTTAACTATATGAGATATATATATATGTATATCTCATGTATAGCTTCAAACTAGAAAGTTTGAATAACTGGGCAGAGACCGTGTTAAAAAGAACAGAGTGATAAGAAATTAATGAAGAAAGAATAAAATTAACCAGAGGGACTGAAGACATTTCACAGGACACAGAGAGAAGGGGAGCCTCAGAGTTCTGAATCAGATGAGGTTTCATGGTCAAACTCTCTTCTTTCTCTCTGTGATTTAGGGCAATTCATTTAACTTTTCTGAACCTCAGTGACCTCAAGTAAAAATTAAGAGTTAGATGAATTATAGTCCTAAAATTATATCCTTTGTTTCCCTTTTATATTCCTTTTCTCTTTCCTTAACAAAAGAAAGTTCAGGATTTCTAGGGCATAAGCCAGTTGGACACCAGCTAAATTGATGAAGTCAGAGAGATTTCAAACAGAAGCCAACTAGAGGAATTTATATATTTTCAAAGAGTACTGCACCATCTTCTCATGGTAAAATTACATATATATATATATATATATTCACTGTAGGTTTATATATCTTGTTTGAAAAAAAACCTCAAGTTTTGTAAATATGTCACTTCTTTCCTCACTTGAAAAATAAAAGGATATTTGAAGACTAGGTTCAAGTTCTAGTTCTGCTCTCCATTGTGGTGCAAGCTCTTTGAGTTTCAGTTTTCTCAACTGTCAAGAAGGAAACTAATACCTTCCTTGTCTACTTTTACAGGGTGGTTCTAAGAACCAAATTGAGATAATATTCATGAAAGTGTTTTGAAACCATTAAGCACCATATATCTGTAGGTTCTTCTTCTCTCCCCAATTTTCTTCGTTTCTCTGACTTCAGAAAACCCTTGCCTCCGGGGACTCCTGAGCAGATGAATGACTCAGTGTCCATCTGAAAAGAGTGGGTGGAACTCTACACCTAAGCCAGGATTTGTGGAATAGTCTGTTAACTTTCCACATAAAAATAAGAGTTATGGTTACTAAGAACTCTACAGCCAGCCAAGATCAACCTGTAGTGAAAGATCATTTCAGAATCATAGCTGTCTAGTATGAGGTAAACATCCTGGCTAGGCCTGCCCCTAACACTGCAGGGCTGGTGTCAAGATTAAAAATGCAGGCCTATATGCCATATATTCAAATATTCAATGGGTACAAGTCAAGATAATAAATTGTTAAATAAAATGTCTCTATCCTCCTATCTACAATGAATTCCTCTAGTTGGCTTCAATTTGAAATCTCTGACTTCATCAATTTAACTGGCGTCCACTTATTTCTGCCCTAGAAATCCTGCATTCCCTTTTATTATAGGGAGAGCAAAAGAACACACATGGGAAACAAAGATATATTTGAAAGCTAGAAGGTATATTTACCTTCAAAATGATTTGGAAGCCTGATTCAAGATTAGAATTTCTGAACTTGTCAGAGTTCCATGTCATTTGTTGGTGGTTTGGCTCCCAGCCCATGCTCACTCCTTTCTCTTTATGTCTCTGCTCCTGCACCACAAGACCCTTGGATACAAGTGTGTAGACACTCTAGACCACAAGACCAAACTGTCCACATCCTCCTAAAGCAGCCCTGTCTTGCTGTCCCCTTGATCCAGGGACCATCCTATAGCTGTGTGGTCCACCCTCAAAAAAACAGAACTGCAGAAGGGATCTTTGCATGGAATTTTGGGGTCCCAGATATTCCAGATGTGATCTAAAAGGTGTGTGGATCTGGGTGGACTCCCTACCCTCTGGGAAGGAGTGCTGGGCAGATGCCCACCTTGCACAGGTCTACAGTACTCCTCTGGCTTTTTGATTGATCCACCTCTCTAATTGCTCAATGTCCTATTTACCTGCACGTTAGGCTCACTTTGGGCCTCTTAATCTTTCAGAATGGGAAATGTTTGCTCATGCCCTTCTTCTACTTTCATTCTTACCAAATGTAGCTTTACTTGTTGTCATTCTCTCAGTGGATGATCATTTCCTCTGTGGACTTGTGCAGGCAGGCCCCTCCATTATTTCTTCCCTCACTCAGTTCACATCCTCTCAACCAGTTTCAAAATATGCTGCATCTTTACCTTTTGTTCTTTCCTTCCTCCTGCCTTGAAATTCATTCAGCTATCCCCTACCGAGGTCCGCTAGTGGTCAGTCATTGGACGGACACAGCAGGGCGTAAGACAAGCATGGCCGAGGCCTTCAGGAAATGGCAGTTTACTGGGAGAATTGATAATGGGTGATTAGTACAACTGTGATGAGTGCTGGGAAGGTGATGTATATAGTTCTATGAGGGTCTAAAATGGGGATCCTAACCCAGTGTGGGAGCAACCACACCTCAACTTAAGGTAAATACTTCCATTTATTTTCTTTACTTTGGCTTCCATGCTGCTAAGTATTGCTTAATTTCATGCTATTCAATCTCAGCTGGGTCTTCCTTACTGTTTAGTTATCTTTTTAATGATTTTGAAGGTTCTCTCCCATAGCTTTTAGAGGGAGTAAAGGAAGGCTAAAATGGAATCAATGTAAAATAGGCTGTGATGTAATTGTCACCTACATGTGGTGATCTCATGCCAGAAGGATACAGCCAAATTTAACAGAGAAAACATGACAAACCTAGGTTTTCCACTTCATACTGGAGCCTTGATACTCTCAGCTTCTATCTATGCCTGGATGAAATATCTTCTAAGAATCATTATATCTATTGGCCCTGATTTGCTTCTTACTTCTTGAACTTTAATTAGTAGTATTCACACTAAGAGGAAAACAGAAAGCAGTTACATTCACCAGCAAATGCAACCCATCTGGCTACTGAAAAGATATACCCATTTCAAAATAATAAATTGGCATTCTGATTTTTTGGATCACTTTCTCATGGTTTTGATTACTGTAAATTGCTCACACATTAATTGCTTACCTGCTTATGCTTGGATGAAATAATACAATAGAGCTAGAGTTTCTGAACCTAGAATGCTGAGAATGTATCCTGAATCCATGTTAATATCACTGACCCCATCAAACTAGGATGAGCTGTTAAATTTTGGGTTTACCTCTGAAACTGCTTCTTCTAAAACTGTATCAACTATGGATGCTAAGAGAGAAGAGAAGTAGAGGGACTGAAAGAAGACCCCTAGGGTGTCTAAATGCTATGGTCTGAAAGTTTGTGTCCCCCCAAAATGCATATGTTGAAATCCTAATTCCTAAAGGTGATAGTATTAGGAGGTGGGGCCTTTGGGAGGAGCTTAAGTCATGAGGGTGGAGCCCTCATGAATGGGATCAGCGCCTTATAAAGGAGGCTGCAGAGAGACCCTTAACCCCTTCGACCATATGAAGACACAGCAGAAAGGCACCAGATAAGAACCAGGAAGAGGTCCTTCACCAGAACGCAACTATGCCGGCACTTCAATCTTGGACTCCCACCCTCCAGAACTGGAAGAAATAAATTTAAATTGCTTATAAGCCACCCAGTCTGTGGCATTTTGTTATAGCAGCCAAAATGGACCAAAACAGTAAGTAATGAAGGGAAGTTGGTGCTCATCTTTGCTCCATATATAATTTAAAACATCAAGATCCTATATCATTATAAGTGTAAGGAAATCCAACTTAGTACTGATTTTTTCCATTATAATCACTTTAATGCTTTTTTGAAATGTCAAATATCAAAAAATTCATTTTTACTACAATGTTTATAATGTCTTGTCTTGCCTTTTTGTTTAAGCTTGGCCTCTTGTGCAAACTGGCCATAAATTCTTGCCATCTCTGTGTGCTGTCCCTTTGCAAAGCTCCTCCCATCAAGAGGAGGCATCTATTTTTCTCCCCCTTGAATCTGGGCTTGATTATGTGACTTGCTTTGGCTGATGGGACATGAGCAAACTTTATGTAAACAGAGGCTTAAAAAAGTGCTTGCACTTGAAGACTTGCCTTTTCTCTTTCTGCTTTTCAGAACCTTGAGATCCGCCTGGATAGAAACCAGGGCTAGCCTACTGGAGAATGAGAAACTGCATGAAGCAGAGACAAGTTGTCCCTCGTGCCAGAGACGAGGGCCCTAGAACTAACTAGCTATGAATGAGACCATCCTAGACCAGCAGCCCCTGCTGAGTTACCACGTGACCACAGAGGTCTGTCAAGCTGGCCCAGACCAGAAGAATTGCTTATTCACCGAATCACAAGCAAATAAAATGACTGTAGCCTTAAGCTACTCAGTTTGAGTGTGTTTGTTATAGAACAGTCCTCCTGCCATGTTTAATTTGGTTCTGCCTCTACCCAGGCCCCGGTACACAGCCTGACAACAAAGGTTCAGGATCAGTGGAGGCTCTTCCCAAAGGAGAAGCATCCTGAAATGAGAATGAAAACACCAAGGACTGATTCCAGGGACCAGTGAGGAGAAATTGGGGAATTGGCTGGCTTCTTGGAAAGGAGATGCAAAACTAGAGGGAAAAATCTCCTGGGAATAAAAGTTATGAACATAATGTACACGGTAGAAAGTTTATTCTGACCTTAACCTTTGTCATATAATAAAAAGGCCTTTTTGAAAGAAATCACTTCAATATTATGCATACAGAGTTTCAACATATTTCTGGCACATATCAGTAAATATTTGTGGAAAAGAAGTGAATTCAATGGGTGTTTTTTCATTAGGATATTTCAAGATTAATAATAGCACACTCTCTAGTGCTATCCACTTTTAAAAAATTATTTGATGTCAGATTTTTTTGGGTCACAAGCATAATACCATCCTCGTGATATTTTACTTCAAGAGAGTACCAATTACCATGTAGCCTTTTTTGCCCCGGAGAAGATTAATTGGCCATAGAGAATGAGATGATGATGTGAGAGCGTCATGCACAGTACCTGGCAGGATGTGATATGCTCATAGGAACTAATGCTCATTGAACAGCTGAGTGGTACCAGGCACTGTCTTTGTGCTGTGCATGTATTAACATATTTAATTCTTGCATCAGCCCTATGAGTGGGTAGTATCTTTACCTCCATTTTGTAATTAAGGAAACTGAGACAAAGGGAAGTTAAGTAATTAGTTATGCAGCTAATATACTGGAATAGAAATTTGATCCCAGTTAGTCTGGCTCGCAAGCCACCTCTCTAAAACCAACAATTTTTTTTAGCACTTTCTTATTTCAGGAATTTTGCTAAGGTTTTTCCATTAAGAGCCAAGTTCTCTAATTTTCATAATTTCTCCCTGAGGTACTATTGCTATCTACATTTTACAGCAGGTGCTCAAAATGTGCTAGTTTTGTGTCCCTCCTTTCTCTCTTTTTCTCCCCCCTTCCTGTTTCTGCCCTCTCTGCTCCTGGTTCTGGAAGAGGGCCTGACTCCCAGTGCAACCAGCCTTTCTCTGCACACTATCACCCGAGCGGCCTATGCCATCCTTTCTTCTGCTTCCTCTAGTCAGCTGTTGAACCCCTCTGGTGTATTTTTCAGTTGAGTTATTGTACTCTTCAGCTCTTCATCTTCTGCTTGGTACTTTCTTATATTTTTAATCTCTTTGTTGAAATTCTCACTGTGTTCATCCATTCTGCTCCCAAGTTGGGTGAGCATCTTTATGACCATTACTTTGAACTCTTTATCAGGTAAATTACTTACCTCTGTTTCATTAAGGTGTTTTTCTGAGGTTTTACCTTGTTCTTTCATTGGGAACATATTCCTTTGTTTCCTCATTTTGCTTGACTCTTGTGTTTGTTTCTACACATTCCACCTCTCCCAGTCTGGGAGGAGTGGCCTCGTGTAGGTGATGCAAGTTATCATTCAACCCTGCCCTAGCTCTTGGTTGTCCCTTGAACCCTCGTGATTGTCCAAGCAGGCTATTTAATTTTTAATAGCTCCCAGTTGTTGAGGGTGTGACACGGCCCATCAGTGTCCCAAAGAGAGGGATCTCAGTCAGCACCTAGTTTCAGGCTGATTGGAAGCCAGGCCCTCAGGCAGTAGCTTTTCAAGTATGCAAATATATACAGTCCTGTGGGACTGCAATGGCAAACCCTGCTGGCCTTCAGACGAGGTGATCTGGGGCTGTCCCTGGGGTGACAGTTGCAAAAATCAGGGTTCCAGATACATTTATAAGCTCCTTTCTGGGAGACACCAACAGGCTGGAGTGAGGCAGAGGCTGAGTGCGGAGATGGTGGCCCCTGGCCTGTTTCCTGAGAGCACCTCTGTAGCCTGCAGAGCACCTCAGGCGGAAGCTCCAGGACGAGGAGATCAGCCTCTCTCACAGAAAGACCGGGGGTATGTTTCTGTCTGCTGTCTGTGCAGTGCCCTGGGAGTGGTAGCCTGACGAGATGGGTCTCTTCGATGGTTACGGTCCCCTGGGACCCAGGAATGAAACCTCCCTTGGCCACCTGAGCTAAGTGACCGAGGGGTGTCCCTGGGTCTGTTGCCTCTTGCCGTGCCCCAGGATGGTAGCTGTTTAAGGACTCTTGCTCCATTGGTTACAGTCCTGTGGGACCGATGAGAGCCAGGTGATGTAGGTGTCCCCTGGCAGCAGCCACAAAAATTAGGGCACCAGACAAGGGTATAAACTCCTTCCTGGGACATACCAGCAGGCTGGAGCAAGGCAAGAGGACAAAGATTGCGGCCACCATCCTCCATTCTCTGACAGCACCTCCTAGGCCCCTAGAAGTGTGCCAACCCAGAAGCCTCCTCAGGCCAAAGCTCTTGGACAAAATGGGCCTCTTCCTCAGAAAGGCTGGGGATGTGTTGCAGTCTGCTGTCCGCGCAGTGCCTTGCGGGTGGTAGTCTGCCAACAACTGTCTCTCTGATTGTCACAGTCCCCTGGGACGCAGGAACGCAAGCCCCCTCGTCTCCAGAGCCAGGCGATCAACGGGTGTCCCCCGGGCTGCAGCTGCAAACACCAGGGCACCGGACGAGTGTAACAGCTCCGCCCTGGGAGACCCTGGCACGGTGCAGCGGGGGAGCGGGAGGCGGAGGAGACGGCGGGAGGGAAAACGTGGCGCCCGGCGGCTGCGGCACGTGGAGGGAGAGCCCGACGCCGCGCCCGCCAGCGCCTCGCTCCCGGAGAGTATCCAGCCAGGCCCCCGCCCCTCGGTGGAGCGGGCAGACGACCCTCCTCACACGACTCCCCTCACACTGCGCCTCACGCCGGGCCCTGGGCCGCGCGAGCCTTGCAGAGGCGCGTCTCGGTTCCCCACGGCCCTTTGGGTCTCTGATCGAGCCCCACTGGTTTTCCAAGCCAGATGTCTGGGGCCTCAGCTGTCAGGTGCAGGCCTCAAAAGTTGGGGTACTGATGTGAGGTACAGACCTTCACTCTTCAGAGAGAAGCTCGGGATTTGTGGTTCCCTCCCGATCGTGGGTCCCTGTGCGGGGTCGGGTTATGGTGAGACGGGTCAGCCTCCTCCACCCGCCGCCCTGGGGCCCTTTCCCCATTTGCTCGGGTGAGCGAGCTGTTCGGAGAGTTTTCAGAGGGACTTATTCTATTTGTAGCCGTGGACTGGATGTGTCCATGGGAGGAGCTTAGTTCCAGATCTTCCTAAATCGCCGTCTTGGGCGAACTCCAGCCTGGTGCCATCCTGGATGGTGTGCTGCCGGGGCCTGCTCGGGGATGCAGCCTGTGCCTTTTGGTAATAGGCTCAGCCAGGCCTAGGAAACAAGGGAAGATCCCACTCAGACTCATCCATCCTGGAAACAGCTAGTTACTGTCAGTGTGTGTATTTGCCTCACAGGTAAGCAAAGGGGGGCTACGAGTTGGTTTTTCAAGGTCACATAGCAAATCAGTGACTAAAGAGGCAGTGAAAGTACAGGCCTCTTGCCTCTGCTTTCATGCTTCCTTTTTTGATTACATCATGCTCTTGATTATTATTTTTTAAAGTAGGTGTCTTCCTTCTTGTTTATAAATTAAATGCCAAAAGATTTTAGTTTCGAA
Organism: Tapirus indicus; assembly: GCA_031878705.1. NCBI lineage: Eukaryota > Metazoa > Chordata > Mammalia > Perissodactyla > Tapiridae > Tapirus > Tapirus indicus. The sequence continues at coordinate 146,281,177 of CM062919.1, read as the reverse complement.
AGAAATTTAAAACGTACCGTTCTGGAAGAATGTTATTAATGAGGTCAGTTCTTACACTCAGTTATTCAGAAAGAATTTAATTTTCAGAAAATAAGTGAAAATAAGTGGAATTGGCAATGAATGTGCTCTTATATTATGATGACAGTCTTGAGGAGCACCCTTCCTCCTCTTCCCTGCTTAGCCCCCCACCCCAGCCTTTTAGGAAGCATTTGAGTTTAAGTCACTGGGTCAACTGAAGCAATAACACGGTCTTTGGCAGCACTAAAACAAGTGCAGATGTCTTGCAATTTTTCTTGTCCAGAATGGGGAACACTAATTTTGCTGATAAGATTTTTTTTAAATGCCATTTTCATGTTTAAATTTCATATTTCACTTCATTTTTAAAATTTTGTTTGTCAGATTTTCATGTTAAAATAATCCCATGAGAAAATTGCTTCATTGCTTTAAACATTACTGTAACTGATATAATTTCCTTTTGATATCAAAGATTGGCTCATAAAAATAAGATTTTATAGGACATGTTTTCCCTCATGGCTATCTTGTGTTTACTTGCCACAATTAATAAAAAAACTAGATTGTCTGCAGATGCTTCTATTAGCATATTGAGAATTCAGAGCCATAAATTCTGACTGTAGTTTATAAAAAATATCCACCTTAAAAACCTTTGGAAATAAATGTATTTATTTTCTTTCAGCTTAATACCACATGGAAATTAGTTTTGTAACATTCCAAATTTCTTTTGGTATGAATTAATTTAAAGAATCTGTACTTTATGATGATATGTTAATAGTTTTAGCAAAAAATTTGCATGCAGATATACATTTAATCTTACAGTATCTTTTTGTGGAAGAATCCAATTAATTTACATGTATTTGAATTCAACATAAAATAACCAATAGTTTTATGTGTATAACTAGTGTGATGGGAGCTTTTTAAATTCATAAATAGATTGGTAGAAAATAATTCTGACTTTGGTTAGGCATTCTTTCCCAATTGCTGTAAACTTTGAAGACATTTGTAATGAGAGAATTTCTAGTTCATAACTTGTGAAGTAGAGAAGGTCAAAATGCAAGGGAAAGAAGTAAGTACTTTATAATGTTAAAAACCGTCTGAATTTTAGACTCTATAGGGAGTGGTAAGCAAATAGTGGTGTTTCAAATAAATTTGAGGTTAAACAGGAAAATATTGTAGAGGAAAAATGGGATTTTTAGAGATAATACATATACAAATGTATATTATATAAAGATGGAAAGATAAAAATGGGGGAGTTGTCTCATTATACATTTTGAAATATATTCTATTTAAATCACTTTCAATAAAAAGGTATCTTTTTCCCATACCATTCTAATTTTAACATTTCTATATACGTCAGTTAAGTTTCTTAAGTCAGTGTTATTTTCTGGAAATAACTGGAAGAGTCTATTATGGCTAGGTATATTTTCTGTTGTGATTTCTTTCAAGGATCCATGTTGTTGACCTAGTGTTTTGATTCAGAAGTAACAAACAACTAGCTGAATCTAGTCCCACTGGTAACCATATTCTGAAACTTTATAAAGCGAATGATTAGAGCAAGTATTAAAGTGTACTTGGCTGCCACCCACTCAGACCCTACTCCAGTTAAATCACACCTGAAAAGAATACACAAAACATCACAAGTACCATGAACATGAAGTAATTGCCTGAACATTGCCCAGCTTACATGTTTGCCCACACAGAATATAAACTTTCTTTTTCAAAGTTCCAGACAAGTGTACATAAAATGAGGTTTCTTCTATGTATATTTTTATTAACCTAATATGAAAGTGAGTTCCCTTGAAAAGTGACATCAAAACATTTTACTACTGAATAATTACGTGCCTTTCAAACAGAGAACAACTGAAAAGTGAATGATCTGTTATGCATATAGTATAAGTGAGTAAGATTTTTCTGATGAGCTCTTGGCTTTTAGTTAGGTGTGGAGTAGGTATGGAGTGCAGTCCAGAAGGACCAGCTTTCATTCAAGGGTGTGAATGCCAGAAGGTGGGGATCATTGGGGGCATTTTAGAGGCTGCCTACCACAGTAGCTGAATTCCTGCTTCTAATACAACTGTGCAGACAGTTGGAATTACTGCCATTTTCAGAGAGGGCACTGTATTATCACTGCAAATGTAGTGTTGCCTTGAGCTAATCGTGATTTACACTTGCTGAAATGTTTGCATTATTTCATACATTTGCAGACTTGACCTTAAATTTACTTTTTTTGACCTTTTATTTCTGTGTATTTACTGCCTTTCCACTTTTTAATGGCATTTTTTTTTTTTTTTTACCAATTCTTTGTTATCACTGCCCCCTCCCCACCCCTATGGAAAAGGGACCTGTTAAAATGTTTGAGAACCACCAGCAAAGAAGCTGGATAGGGAATTTAATGCTGTATTCAGTTTAGAGCCAAAACCAATAAACTGTAGTTGGCAGTTTGAAGCCCAAAGATCTTTTCCTCTAAAATGCACTTTGAAAATACATTTAGTCAAGATCAGGGTAAAGTTGTTTCTTTCCCAATTCTAAAATTTTCTGATTATGATCAGGCAACTTATCGGAACAAGGACATTCAATTTCCCACCTTCTCCTGTAGATAAGATTTAGGGGAGACAGAATAAAATCAAAGCATTTAGCTGAAAGGGAATCTTAGAGATGGTGTACTCGCTGTCTCATTTTATAGACAGCCCATACAAGCCTCGGTGTCACAGCTGTAGTTCAAAGACATCCCAAACATAGTCTAAAACCAGAGTCGTGCTCTTCTCTTGCAAACGTGTTCCCTTTCAGTCAGTGGTCACTTGCAGTCCCCACACCCTCAGTGCCTGCTGATGCTCTTATCTGCTGTATCCAGTCTATCACGAAATCCTGTTGATTTTACTCTCCAGTAAAGGATATTTTGAATCTGTTTACCTTCCTCTCTTCCTACCAAACACCTCTCTGGTCCAAATGACCACAATCTACATTCTGGATTCCTGTATTGGTCTCTTCCCCAATTCTGCTCTTGCACCTTTTTAATCCATTCCCCACATATTAGGCACAGTCATTCTTTTTAAAATGAAATCAATTCAATTTCTTCACAGTTGCTGTCAACACTGAGACCAAAATTGCTAACAAGTCCTACTAGATCTGGCAAGATCTGGCCTCCTGTCACACGTGGAATCTTTCCTCCCTGTAGTTACAGGCCTAGAGTTCCTCATTTAAAGTACTCTGCTGCTTCGGGGCCTTCCCTTAGACCCTTTGCTCTGTCTGGACCAATCTTCCCCGCGTCCCCTGACCCTGCATTTCATATCTGGGTCAGATATCACTTCTCCTAGGAAACCTTCTTTAACCTCCTGGGGCAGTCAAGTTCTCCTACATCCTAACACATTTATCACATATTGTAATTACATTTTATTTGTGTGATTATCTGATTACCTCTTGCCTTCCTCCCCAGCCATGTCATGGGAGTAGGGGCAATGAATGTTTTGTGCACCTATTATTTCAGCATCGGGCCGTAATTTGAGATCTAGAAACACTGTGACAATGTCTGAATAATGTTTCATTTAAGACTCAGGTCCTTTACCCTCTGGTCCAATGTGATTTCTATCACATTATGCTACATTTTTCCTCTCTTGTTCAACAAATAATTCTATCTTTTAAGTGAAAATGAAAGGAACATAAGAATTTTAACTTCACAGAGAATTTTTAAAATGTGAGGTGAATAATAATTGAAATGAATAAACAGGGTCAATTGTTCATAATGGAATTGTGTAAGCAGAAAAACCAAGTTCACACAAGTCTCAGTGCTGAAAAATACAGAAGGACCTAGAGGCAACAGGGGAAAAATTAAGGATTTTTCACCATTATCATGATAAAATAAAAGCAGAGACTATATGTTTATCTATGTTGTACTTTGGTCCAGTGAAGAGAGTAAGTTAGGAGGTCAGAAAGAGGTAGGGGCAGAAAGAGAGCATCTGTCACATTCCCATTGCTAGCGTATCTGGAGAGAGATGGGCAAAGCAGTGGCTTCTTTTTAAGCTCGAAAATATAATTCACTGACTTGTCACTTTTCTCTAGCTAGTCCTTAAAAACTATAGAAAAACTGATCCTGTTGATATTTGGTTATGGCATCCCCACCCTCACCCCGCCCCTGGAAAAGATTAGCTTAAAGTATTTCATTCACCTACTAACCTAGATTATTAGAGTCAGCCTTTGGCTACCAAATGATTTCCTATGATTCACACGGGACTCTGAGGAAATATTCTAAAGCTTTTGGAAGTAGCTTTTTAAAATCACAATATTTTTTGCAAATGATGAGAAGATCTACCTTGAAAGTTATGAGTGAGATGCTTGGAATTCTGCTGTTCCCTGTGGAAAAAAGCAAATAGAAAAGACTGCCAAAAAAATACTGAAGCACCTGGAAAGAATGGGCTCTAAGCTGTCTCTCAGGAAATAATCACGCTCCACCCGCCACACCAGGGTGGAGGTGTGCGCTCTTACTAACATCCTGAGTAGGACTGTGTTATTTTAAAACTGACAAATGAAAGACTTGCCTACACCATATCTGATTGTGTAACAGTTATTAAGAATGATCACTCTAACAACAAGAAGTTGCTGTTACACAAGTATTCACAGGTACCAATTTAAAACTTTTTGGATGCGATACAGAAGCTAAATCAATGAATTTAATTTGAAAAATACATTTGGAAAAAGGAGAAATCAGTGTCTAGAGAGAAAAGAAAAAGATGGACACCTGTATCTTTTTTACTTCATACAAAAATCTCTGCAAATAAAATAAGATGAAAAATTTTCAAATAATGACATAACTGAATCTGTTAATTTCTAATGAAGATGCCTAGATTAGGTTTGATCCTAAACTCATATGCATGTTGTATCTGGTTATTTAACCTCAAGGAAGCAGAATATACTGAATCAGCAATTATATTTTAACTCAAAAACAATCAATAATTGGGAGAGAATTTCCCCTTGCTGTTATTGTATATTACATGAAAACCTTTCAAGAAATAGTTTACTTGTGATATTTGAGCAGTGGATATGCGTGACATTGCTGAAATATAAGGCAATAATGTTCATGGCAAGTTTTTGCATTTTGGTGGGCTTCAGTTTCTTAATTTATAAAATAAGGATAATGATTCATTATCTCATAGGGTTATTGTGAGGAGTTAAAGTATATATATATTCTAAGCACTTTATGTAACTTAGTATTATAATAAGCAGTGAAATTAAACTATAAAGGAAAACTCAAGAAGTAGGAAATGAGACACATCTCCAACATCCACAAACACGCAGACAGAAACTCACTTTCTGGGTCTCCCCAACTTGTCGTTAGAGGAGAAACAAAAACATTTTTGGCTTTCAAAGGTTTAGAGGTGTTAGTTTATCAATGACTACCTTTTAAATAAAAAGAAGCAATAATAAACCTCCCAATGCCAGGACTTAATTCGGTTTGGGTTTCATAGGTATCTCAATGGGATGTTTTTCCACCTACAGACTCCTTTCCTAAGGCTTTATGAAGCAGAGCTTGGATATCCCCTGTCCCCACTTCCCCAGCACCACTGATACTGCAGCCTGCAGTAGAGAAAACAAAACAGATAAAATAGTAAATGTACTTTTCATAGCTGGACAATGTTTATGGCCTAGGAAAATAGTATTGTTTAAGAAGGATGAGGATGTGATTCTAACTACTGATTTGCAGAGAAACCTTAAGAAAATCACTACATACTAATTTTATGATCTATGGAATAATTGATAAGAATCCTGACATACCTCTTAGAAATGGCTTGTCCAAATGTCAAATTATAAATGTAAGATTTGTAAAACCATCTACCAAGTTGTTATACAAAGAAGGCAATCTTTTGACAAGGCATAAAGCCCGTGGAGACTGTCAAAACAAAACAAATTAGAAACATTCTCATTTTGCTTAGCTCTCCAAGGCATAAATAGATTAATCGTTCTTTCTTTTATCTCTGAGATTTCTATCTAATAGCTTGGTCTGAGCAATGTGATTCTGAGTGGAGAACTGGAGAACTTCTTGTTCCGTTTAAATTCACGTGACTAATCCCAGGCTGTGGCCATTTGGTAATGTGTTCAGAGTCTCTGACGCTTAGCACCGTCCTGCTTTGTCAAAAATACGTGAGCTGCAGATGTGGATGAATAATCGGCAGAAATTCAACACTAGTTTATATGCCAAATTTCCATCCTTGTAAAAAGATGCCATTTATATTAAAGCTTGAGATCTCCCTCTTAGCCTATTTTTTGGAGTTCACAAAAGCCACAATGCCAGACAACAGGTCAGAATTTTGAAAACATGGTTTCTCTGTTAAAGGAACAACATAAAGAGAGCAGATATGTCCTGCTTTATAGAAATTAACCTGGCCCAGCATGTTACCGATAAAAAGAACAATGGGGTGGACGAATAAACCAGGAAAACATCAACTCATTTGGCCTCAGTCTCATTTGTAATGGGCATTTTCCAAAGCTGGGTACATTTTTCTGGTTTCCTGTCTGCCCGGTCCTCCTGATTTAGTGATGTGTTTGACTCCCTCCATTCACAACCATTCTGATTCATTTCCTTCCTGGCTTTTTAAACTCTTTCCTGGCATAGTGCCTTCTTGGGTTGCCATCTCCGAAGTAGACCCCTCTTCCTTCTTTGGACTTTTTCCAAAGTCAACTATGTTCAACTCAGACCTTTTATGTGAAGTCTTGACCAACCAAGGCCCAGATGCATTTACTTTTCCCTCTACCACAGATAAAATAACCAGATGGAAGCAACATGCCTCCTTTGGTCTTCTTTACTTTGGACTTTAAACATCAGTTTTTAAATTATTTTGTTGACGTATAGGAAAAACACAATTGGTAGTGTTGACTTCTAAGACGATTCTGTAACAATGGAAAAGCATTGTAGGAACAGTAAGTCAGCATCATGAGGCACTGTTGCGTCCAATGAACAATCTTTAGTCATACCTCCTAGGTTTTCTGTCTGTATCTTCCAGTAAATCCTTAACTGATTCAGAGGATTACTGGATATCTCCATACCTCATTTCCATCTCTTGTAAAAATGTGGAAAAAATTGTGGCCACTACCATGTTTGCCAAAATAGCTTTCTAGATGCTTTGTTCTTATTTTTTTAATCCGTTGGCCTGAAGATTTACTCACTACTCCTCTAAAACCTCTGAGTGTTTTATTGATACATTTGATGTAAAGGGTACAAGTATCAAAAATAATTGCAACTATCCTATTATCTCAATTTGCATTTTTAAAAATTAATTCTTGACTTCAAGCTGCAAAGCACCCAGAAGGTCTCAGAGGAAAAAAAATTAATGATGTTTTGACTTTTGCTTTTAGTTGGAATATATGATACGGTGAGGTATATCCCCAAATTGTGAAAAGTATCCATGGTTATTTTCTAGTAGAAAGATTTATTTTAGAATACTTAAAGTTTGATCTTTTTATATGAGCAATACAATTGCATATACTTTTTTTGTGTGCTAATAACTATAGAAGAGCATGCTGTCACATTATTATTATTATTATTTCTTCCCGACACATAATGGAAACTTGGAGATGTCCATATGATTATGACCTCGTGGTCATAATTGTGGTACTTATGTAGTACTGCTAGACCTACAGAGAAAAATGCCCATTCTAAGACCCCTGGTGTTAACCAGCTGCTATTCAAATTTGAGGTCTAGGTGAAAAGACAGAGAAGAAGAGAGAACATGGGTAGCATATAATCTAGAATGTGTAACATATTCTTCATGTAAGCAGACTAGTACATGGAACCCCCTTGAGCAAAATTACGCCTCATGAATCTGTAAGAACATGCTGACAGTTTTAAAAATGATCCTGGTTTCAATTCAAAGGTGGAGTGTCCCACCATAGAGGTTACAGTAGGGTAGTGGCAACATGTGCAGTAGATTGGCTCCCAAACCTGGCTCATTGTTGGAATCCCTTGGGGTAGCCTCTGCGACTGCTAGAATCAAAAGTTCTAGGATCTGTCCCGAGAATCCTATTTTTAAAGGCTCTCTAGTATGGGAGCTACCATTGTGATAGACAGAGAGTAGACTTGAAGTCAGAGAAACTGGGGTCTAAGTTTGCTGAGTCTCACTTTTCTCATCATTAAATAGGGGGAAATGATATCTGCTCTGTAGAGTGCTGCAAGACTGGAGGAAATCTTATGTAAAACACTTGTCAAAAATTGTTAGAGGATGACCACTATTTTAAAATTGATAATAAATGTTTTAATTCAAGATGAAGAACTTCAACCAGGAAAACAAGATTTGTCAAGTAGGACTAGAGAAGAGTTCAGAAGCTGAGGGAAATAATATAATAAAAAAGGAAAATGGTGCGTGAGGAAGTGGGTGAGCAATTCTAAGTGATGGGGGAGGTGCTGACATGGGTAGGCATGAATACATAGTGAGGTCAGACCATAGAGCGACTGAGAGCCAAGTTGTCAAATAGTGTTGAAGGGTCAGATTGGAGAGGAAGCCAATCCAGAACTCAGGGACAAAGTCCCTAAACTCTACATCAAGAACCAACATGGAGAGTCCATGCAGCAGAGATCAGAACCCGGCAAGGTGGACCAGCACCATGAGAGGGTGGCACGTAGCCCACTAGGTTACTGTTGAGCAGCTCTCTAGATTTAGGGGATGGGAGCAGACAATGGGGAGCACGTAATTATGGATCATAGATGAGCACAGGTGATTCTAGACCATAGTGTCTAAGGTGATGGTACAATTCTCCCCGTTTGCTTCCCTTGCTGTGGATCTGAAGAAACTGATCAAAAGACCAAGGCAGTTGAAATTCTTCTCAAATTTGAAAAGAAATTGAAGAAATACATGTGTCTTTCATGACAATAATATGACACTACATTTTTATCAATTAGTGTAGAAGGTTTTTCTTCATTGCAAAGATCGAAAAATTGGGTAGCTTTGGATCTGAGAGAGAAAGGCCAAGACTTTCCCTGTGAGGAAAACATGGACTGAGACTTGGAGGTAAGAATAACGATGTCATTTCAGAGAGAAAACTGGTCAACCGACAGTTACTGGTGGATGGAAGTGGAGTTAACAATTGAAAATAGAGTAATTAGAATGTTACTGCTATATTGATTTGGGTGTTGCATTTACTGAAATTTTACTACTTAGTCCAGATCATTAGGATCATGATAAATTTAAAAATAACATTTGTGTTTTCTTTCTTTCTATTTTATTTCAGTAAAGACATTCTATTTCCTTTGAGGTTCATGAAATTTTTCATGTGGTTTTAATCCTGCTATTTAATTGTATAAGTACGAGATAGAAGTAAAGATTAGTTTCTTGTTTGAATGTTGTTTACTCAAAATGTTTGGCAATGTCATTTGAATACTTTGGTTGGGGCATGACCATTTAAAAGCCTTCAGAGAATCTAGGAACTTTTAGAGGTTGACTTTCTGTTATATCAAACATATTAAGATGCTCCCACATCTCACATTAAACATTATACATAATTAAATAAGCTGATTTTCAATGCAGTTGAATAGTTGATATAATGTACTATTTTGGATACATTTTATTATCAGTTAATAATCATTTTAATTTATAATTTTCTTTTCACATTTTTGAGCCAATAATTTTTTTAAAGAGTCTTGAAATTCTGGCAAGCCCAAATGCAGTGCTGTGAAAGATTTATGGAAAAGCAATTGGCATGGGAGTGAGGATTATTTTACATATGGAAGATAACCTCTTAGAAAAAAACATGTCTTAACACACATTGTAAAAGAGTATGAGAGAATGTTTGTTGATCCATCAAATATCTCATTTCTCAAAGTAATAGGAATTAGTGATTGGTTTATTGTGTTGGTATATTTTACATTTATGTGGCTTCTTCCCTAAGTATCTTGTAAACTTCCTGGAGGCACGGCTTCTCTTTATTAGGCCTCATTTTATCCTCAGGGTCAGTGCAGGGACTTCTACTTAGTAAGAATTGATAGATTAATTGTTCCTCCAAATTCTAGCCACCTCCTTTAAAAAAAAAAGTTTACTAAACTTTTACTTAAAAGTTTTTGTGAGAGGGGCCAGCCCGGTGGCGTAGTGGTTAAGTTCCCACGCTCCTTCAGGGCCTTTGCAAGTTCGGATCCTGGGATCGACCTAACACCGCTCATCAAGCCGTGCTGTGGGGGCAGTGGCCCACATACAAAATAGAGGAAGGTGGGGCCTTCCCGGTGGCGCAGCGGTTTAGTCCGCGCTTGCGGGTTCGGATCCTGGGCGCCCGCCGACTCACTGCTTGCCAGTCATGCTGCGGTGGCGTCCCATAGAAAGTAGAGGAAGATGGGCACAGATGTTAGCCCAGGGCCAGTCTTCCTCAGCAAAAAGAGGAGCATTGGCGATGGATGTTAGCTCAGGGCTGGTCTTCCTCTCACACACACACACACACACACACACACAAAATAGAGGAAGATTGGCACAGATGTAAAAACTTTTTGTAAGTAAAGTTCCTTTGTTGGTGCCAGCTGGCAGAAATCATGGAAACATGTTACCGATAGATTGTGCAATATTTAAGAATTGACTGCTGACTTCCTATGTTCTGACCAACTGAAAAAATTTAAAAGGTTGGCATATGGGTTTTTTTTAATCAAAAATAACCTTCTCAAAGTTTACATCTTTGCATATGTTATTGAGTTTAATGCCAGCACTGAACTCAATATATGAGTAGAAAAAAGAACATCTGCCATTTCACAGAGTTGCTAATAAAATTTTGTTACAAATTAACTGGTTCCTTTGCAAAGTATTTTCTAGTTTGAAGGAAACTTATAAACATAATAAAACCCAACGTATATTTAAATTTTATATGCCGGGTCTAATCTCATCTACTTTTCCTTTTCAACTGGCAAATAAACTGTTTAAAATGAATCGTGTTGAAAGGCATCATGCCACACCTGAGCCTGAGAACTGCCTTAGAGCTGTCACTTGGGAGGAGGTGGGAGAAGAAAAGAGTTCATAGGAAGGCCATGTGAAGAGATCACAGAGCCCACTCATTACATGTTGCAGAGCAGATTCAGAAAGTCACCTTAGGCTACAACATTGCTCTCTTTTCTTTTTTTTTTCGGTGAGGAAGACCAGCCCTGAGCTAACATCCGTTGCCAATCCTCTTCTTTTTGCTGAGGGAGACTGACCCTGGGCTTACATCCGTGCCCATCTTCCTCTACTTTATATGGGACGCCTGCCTCAGCATGGTTTGATAAGTGGTGGGTAGGTCCACACCCGGGATCCGAACCTGCTAACCTGGGAGCCAAAGTAGAGTGCATGAACTTAACCACTATGCCACCAGGCCAGCCCCGACATTGCCCTCTTTTTATAGTCAAGTAAAAACATACAGTTTATAAAATGGTGGAAGTATAGAATGGGTAAAATGGGTGTAAATGTCCTAAACTGTTATTATGTAGTGGAACTGATTTTCATTTTGAAATGGGATTTGTTTTTCTGTAATTAGGTTTTTTTGTTCTTGTTGTTATATTGTTTCAAAAGGAAATGATAGGGGGCCAGCCCGGTGGTGTAGTGGTTGATCCGCTTTGGCGGCACGCAGTTCACAGGTTCTGATCCCAGGCACCGACCTGGGCACCGCTTATTGGGCCAGGCTGTGGTAGGCGTCCCGCATATGGAGTGGAGGAAGATGGGCACAGATGTTAGCCCAGGGCCAATCTTCCTCAGCAAAAAGAGGAAGATTGGCAACAGATGTTCGCTTGGGGCTAATCTTTCTCACCAAAAAATAAATAAATAAATAGAAATGATATTTTCTGCTAAAATGTCATCCATTTGGAAAAATATACCATAGATATCATCTATGCATACTAGTAAGAGGGATTAATTCAAAATTTAATTCTATTATATGGCATTTAGGAGCAAGAGAACAATAAGATCATTTAGCAGTTTTTGAATTTGTAAAAACATCATATGACAAAACAAGCAAACACGTCTAACCAGCTTACATCATCAGAGATTCTCACACCATGTCTTCATTCCTCACAAAGAAACACAAATATATGGAGGATGAAATACACCATTTTAGTTACAGCTTTGGATATATTTCTTTAGCAGCTTTTGGTTACATCTAAATGCTTCTAAATAGGAACAAAATTAGATTTTTGCCTGAGCATGTGCAAGGAAGTTTTTTTTTTTTTTAATTCCTTAGAGAAAAGAGAAAGGAGTGAAATAAAGAGTGCAAAGAGAAGCAAGAAAAAAGACATCTCTGTGGTCTGATAGCATAACGTGAGGTAGAAGCCTCTAGAGAGATCCCTATGGACTCGAGACAGTGCTGGAACTCCTGAAAAGAGCTTAGTCTAAGTAAAATAAAGACATTCCTAAATATAGACGCCACAGAGTAGGGTCCCAAAGTATATTTGTTGAGCTTAGTTGAATAGTTTATGATATATTTGAATATTTGGTTCATGTTCAAAAAAAAAAAAAAAGCACAGTTAAAAAAATCTGTAGCTGCTGCTCTCCTTCCCAAAGCTGCTGCCATGGAAACCACACTTCACTTCCAAGCAAGCATGAGTGTTTCAGTCTCATGTACTTAATGATACTCTTTTGGCCATTTTCAACATAGTGGGTTTTCCTTCCCAAACATTGAAGCCCAAATGCTGATGCAAAAGGTCCTGTGATGAAGAACATTGCTCACCGACTACCCAGGATCAGAACATGGAATTCTTCTGAGCAGAAGGGAAAGAATTTGAAACTAAGAATTGTGGAATTCTGCTAGACCAACAATTTATGGTTGTTTATTTGTGTGTGGGTGCTCTGCCTGGCTAAAGGGAGCATTCCCTCTGGCTGCAAGTTGGAATTTTCTAGCAGTAGACTGGAAAGAGTGATGACTGGGAAAGTCAGTCCACATTAGAACTTTTCTTGGTACTGTCCAGAAGAAACAATTTCAGAGAAGGCATTCTAGTGTCTCCACTTTCTTGTTTAAGAAGTCTTCATCAAGGTCTTAGAACCTTTTGTTAAATGGAGGTGAAGATACCTACCTTTCAGTGTAGCTATGAAGATTAAGTAAAATAATGTTCTTAGACTAATAAAATAATCATGATAATAAGACTAATAATAGCTGTTATGGGCTGAACTGTGTGCCCCTCAAAATTCGTGTTTTGAAGCCCTAATCGCCAGTACCTTAGAATGTGACTGTGTTTGGAGATGGGGCCTTTAAAGAGGGGATTAAGTTAAAATGAGGCCATTAGAGTGGGCCCTAATTCTCTCTGACTGGTGTCCTTATAAAAAAGAAATTTGGACGCTATGGAGAGACCCCAAGCATGCTCCATCATGGAGGAAAGGCTGTGTGAGGACACTGAGAGAAGGTGGCCATCTGCAAACCAAGGAGAGAGGCCTCAGAAGAAACCACACCTGCCAACACCTTGATCTTGGACTTCCAGCCTCCAGAACTGTGAGAAATACATTTCTGTTGCTTTAATCACCCAGTCTGTGGTATTTTGTTATGGCAGCCCTAGCATACTAATACAATAACTAACATGGATTGAGAACTCGCTATAGTTTTATCATTAGTACTATTTCCTGGGAGAGTTGCTGAATGAATTTAGAGAATGGATGAGGATGCTGGAGGGAGCACTCTCCCACCTTTGCATTTCACTTCCCAGGAGACCAGCTGTAGCTTAGGCAATGTATTGTATTGGTATTATTATTGCAAGAACAAAGAGAAATCATCTCTGACAGTAACTCACAGGGTCCTTCACAGTTTGTTATGTTACTTAGTTCTGGATGGAATCTACTTAATTATCAAATAAAGTCTGCATATTTTATTAAAGTTTTATTCACCATTTGCATTGTGGAAACTTAAATACACAGCAGTGGTTCAGATTTTTCTTTCTTTCAAATATTGTGATATTTTGAGCGTGGAGTGAATGGAAATGAAAATCCATTCCTTAGGATATATGTTTTTTACTGTGTTCTTGCAAGGCATCATTCATATTGGCCCAACTTGGAAGATTTGCCACCCTTTCTCTATTCTGGTGTGTATGGATATGTTTATTCATTCTTTCTTAGCAAGCAGGAAGAAGGCTGAATCCCAATTCAAAATGCAAATTTAGTCGAAGTCGAAAATTGGGGGAACCACTAAATAAATAAGCAATAGTATTATGATGCTTCTAAGAATGCCATTAAAATTTCTGTTGGTTAATATTTCTGTGTGTGTCTATATATTATACATGCATATAGATGTGTGTGTATTATCAATTACATATTAGAGATAACCTATACTGTATGTTTATTTATATATATTTATATATATATATATATCATCTATTTTCTATCCATTTTAACCTAAGACATAGATACAGATTAGGTAATGATTAACCCTTAGAAAATTAATTAAAATGAGAATTCTTTCAATGAGGTTACACATATCTCAAGTTTTAGGTACCAACCTACATGTTTTCAGTGTTGATCTTTTCCTTTAAAGACCAAGTATGATTACCATTTGTAAGTTATTCTTTTAGGCAGTTACTTAACTAATATCTTGGCTCACGTAAGAGAGAAAAGAGCAAGAATTGAGAACATTCATTCAAAGACATATTGAATACAAGCTGTGGTAATGCTAGAGCTCCTAACGAAAATCAACTATGTAAGGGTTAGTTATACAAGTTACTAACGCCTAGGGACATCTTAAATTTGCAGTGTGTGTGCGCTAGTTCATCTGAACTTTAATTGAATAAGGTGTACTTTGTAACCTGCTTGTTTTGATTACTGTTTCTTCATGGCTCTTCTAGTTTTTCTTCCATGGTCTACTCATTTTTTAATGTTTGTTAAAATACATGTTTAATCTCAAAATTACATCATTTAAACCAAGGAACAGATGTCTTTCATAGAATCTTCTAGTACTAGTAAAATTGTGATAATTTTGGGTTGTCTTTGCTGTGTATTTTTTAAATAAATTTTGACAAGCCCTTAAATTCATTTTTTCCCTCTACCCCTGCATATTTGCTATTTTAAAATTGGTTACTGTTGCTTATATACCTGGGCAGGAGAATAATTTTTGTGTGTTAAATAGCAGAATAAACATTTGAATATTTTTGTTTTTGGATTAGTGTAATGTACTTGGAAATATAAATCAGTATAAACAAATATTTTAAGATCTTCTAGGTGCTTAGTGCATATTAGAATTGTAGCAGTGTTTGTTGGGTGAATAAATGAACAAAAATTTTAAATATAACTATCATAATTTAGACAAAGTCTAAATTTTTAGCTTACCATTTTTAAAGGATCATACATGGGGCCCATGACTTTTATACGTGTTTTGACTGGCAGATTCTTTTCTCAATTAATAACTCATTTGTAATATCGTGAAGGTAGTAGTTTGCCCAGAAAAATTGATAACCACTCAACAGTAGTTGAGTCACACACTGTGACTTGTACCCACATTCCGTATGAAAACAGATTACCTCCACTGTTTCCACTATTTTGTTTCTTATTAAAGCCCTTTTATTCAAGAATATAGATTCCTAAATCTTCTGTATTTCTTTTTTACTTCAGCATCCACATAAATAAATCATCAAAATGATGTCTTTTTGGATGTTTGGTCTTCTCATGTTCAAATTTCTTTTCATTTCTCTTGGCCAACCACTTTCACCCTGAGTCTTTCCAGTCCCAGAAAATATATCACTTCTGAAATCTTGGTTTTAAATATTCCATTCTCCATAATGACCATCTATTTTTCTGGAACATTTATTCAAGTATCTCTGCTGCCACAATACTTCAAATACATCAAGACTCTGACCCCTACTCAATGTCTTTTTAGCAGTCCACTCCAAGTTTCGTTTTTGTGTGTGTTCAGCCTACCTTCTCTGTTCATCATTAATAGTTACTTTGTTGCAAATATCCTTCAATCCTTTGTCCCTCTGTTCTTCCATTTTAATCATCTTGCAAAATGCAGCCATTTGCCTTTGTGACTGAACTTCACTTGGGAAACTTTGCTAGAGAAAGATGACATAACTCTGTGATCTAAAATCTCAAAATTCCACCCAATAGTACTCATTGATCCTGCCATTTTCTTCTAATGGTATTATGTTTCCACTTTCAAAATGAAACTTCCATACCTTCTCTTCTCTAAATCACCTGTAACTTCTCCTTCTCTCTCACTCTCAGTTGATCATTGTGTTGTTTCATTTTTTCCCTTTCCATTTTCACTTCAACCCACCGTGATTGGATTTCTGTGCCCACCACTCTGTGCCCAGCATTTCTCTGAAAATCTTCTTAGCTGGGTCAACATTAATATTCTACTGTCTACATCTTGCTCAATTTCTCATTATTATTTGAGACAGTAGATAATTTTTTTTCCACTTATTTTCTTCTTTGACTTCTGCTTCATGACACTACTGATTTTCTTTAACTTAACAGCAATATCTTCTTTGTTTCCTCTGCTGGCTACTCCTCTACTCAACCTTTAAATTTCCAGGTTCCTTAATTCTAGATCCTAGATCTTTGCTTCTTCAACACGCTTCTTCTAGGTGATCTCACCAACTGACATAGATATTAGTTCAGTATTTATTCTGATGACTCTCAAATGTTTATATTTATCCCTGAGCTCTTGACTTGTATTTTAGACTGCTCATCTGACACCACCATTGGATGGTGTCATATACCTTTCAAACATGACTTATTGAAAAACAGAAACTCATTATTTTCCTCCTTAAACTCCATTCCTTTCTGCCACCTTGGCAAATGCCATCAAAATCCATCTAGTTGTTTATTCTGGAAGGAAAAGAGTAATTTGTTCTTTCTTTTCTCTACTATACTGATCCCTTAGTAAATTCCTTTGATTGTATCCCCAATTTACTCTCCAAATCTGTCAACTTCTCTCCATCTCCACTTTCCTATCTCAGTTCAGATCACTATCCTTTCTTGCTTGGAATATAGTTTGCTAACTTGTTTCCTTAGTCTACTAATGTTCCCATCAAAACATTTCCCACAAAGCAGGAAGTATGATTTTAAATTAAATTAATCATGCCATACCTCTGCTTAAAACCCACCAATGGCTTCTAATTATGCTAAGAATATAAAGCAGACTTCTTTCCATGACCTATAGAGTCACACATGCTCTGGGCCTTGCCTACTTCTTCAAATCCATTGCAGGCCACTCTCCCAGTAGTTCACTACGTTATGGACACTCCAGCCTCTTAATAAGCCAATTAAGGTTTTTCCCAGCCAGATTATTTGCAGTCATTGTTGCATCAATGAAAATCTTTTTGTAGGCTTCAATGTCAATGCCATGAAGGTTGCATCTTTGTCTTTCTTGTTTACTAATTTCCCAGCACCTAGAATGGTTCCTGTCACAGAGTAGGTGTTCAATATGCATTTGCTGAACTAAATACATGAATACATTTCATCCCTAAGATCTTTGCTGAAATTTCCCCTCTACAGATGGGCCTTTCCTAAGTACTATTTCTGAGATAGCTCCCACCTCAGATTAAGTTACACTCTATCCCTGACCATTTCAATGGTGTCCCATACCATTTTAATTTCCTTCGTAGTAGTTTTCACAATCTGTAATTATCTTGCTTACTTATGTGTTTGCTTGAATATGTCTGTATCCTCTAGTAGAATACAAAATCAGTGCAGGCATCTTCTGACTTGTTTACCGCTGAGGCTTTAGTGCCCAGCACGGTATTTGTACACCCTAATCCTATGCAATAATCCCCAGTAAATATTTATGAAACAAATGAACAAATAAGTAAATGCACAAAAAGAGCAATATGGAAAGATTTCTGAGGAAAAGATGAGGGAAGATAGCTGACTTTGATCAACAAAGTTTAGTGAAAGTAAACATAAAGAATCTGTTGTTTATCCCATTAAGATTGTTTATAAAAATGCCAAATTACACAGGTTCTTATATTAACTCATCCAGAGTACAATTTGTTCTTTCCCTTTATTTTTTCCCCGCTGTTCTGAGCCAGTTTCTTACCCATGACAAATGTTCCCCAACCCCTAGTTATGTTGGTAGAAATTTTTTTTCAGTCTTTGATGTGGAAAATTTTCAGTGGTTTTTGGAAGTTCAAATAGCTTAGATTAGTCAGACATGGTTTTTTTTCCTCTGCTAAACTAGGAATATATTCCTCCACAGGTAGAATTTTGTCTAAATGCTTAGTAATCCTACCTTTTATGCATGCCTGAACTTAACTGAAACCTGTCCCTACGGTGTTTTATGGTTGTCAAACTTTTCTAAAAAAATTACTGTTTATTATGTTTTTAAATTTTTTATTTAAGATGTAATCCAGTCATCAAAAAGTACACAAAATATGAATGTGGAGATCAGTGATAATCTACTTTCCAGATCAAGAAATAGAAAATCACCAGCACTACAGAAGAACTATTCCCTTATGTACTCCCAGTTTTTATTCTTTCCCTCCTCCACTATGGTGTGATCTGATTTAAAATTCGTATAAATAAAATCATAAGATATGTATTTGTTTATGCCTGGCTTCTTTCTTACAACCTTATGCCCCTAAGATTTATTCATGTTGTTATGAGTAGCAGTATTTCATTCTTTGTCATTGCTGTTTTTGTTACACTGGACAGAGATATCACAATTTATCTATCCATTTCACCGTTGATGGAAATTGTGGTTGTTTCCAGTTTCTGGCTCTTATGAGTAATGCGAAAAATTCTTCTATATGCCTCTTGAGATGCATGTGCAAGCATTTCTGTTAGGAATATCCAAGTAAGGGAACTGCTGTCTTATAGGGAATGTGTATGTTCAGTTTTAGAGGATACCACTTAACAGATTTCCAAATTCTTTGTATCAATTTAAACATTAACCAACAGGATATGAGAATTTCAGTTGTTCCATGTCCTTGCCATCCTTGGGTACTGAAAATCCTTTTGTTTTTAGCCATTCAAATGGGTGTGCAGTAGTATCTTGTTGTGTTTTAATTTTCCTGGTGACTAGTACTGTTCCAGACTTTTTCAAAGATTTGTTGGTTATTTGGGTGTAAGTCTCTTGCCTGTTTTTCCTTTGGGTTGTGTGTTTTTTCCTTATGATTTCTGAACATGTATTTTATTTTATTCTGAATATAAGCCCCTTCTCAGTTGTATGCATAGCAAATATATTTGCTCATTCTGTGACTTGTTTTTTAACTTTCTTAATGCCATCTTTTGATGATCACATTTCTACTTATTAAAGTGGTTTAATTAGTCATTTTTTCCTTATTCTTAGGACTTTCTGCTTCTTGTTTAAGAAATCTTTACCTAACTCAAGATTGTAAATATATGATCTTGTATTATCAAGATCATATCTGAAATTGTTTTTTTGTGTGTGGTATGAGGTCGAGATCAAGATTCAATTTTTTCCATTTGGGTATCCAGTTAAACCAGCACAGTTTATGGAAAAGTCCATCCTTTCGCTATCGTATTATAGGGCCACTTTGGCATAAATCAAGTGGGTATTTTTATGGTCTCTCTGTTCTGTTACATTGTTCTATTTTTCTATCCTTCTGCCAATACAACATTGCTTTAATTATTGTAGCTTTATAATGTCTTGATTTCAGTAAAACAAATCCCACCTTATTTTCCTTCAATAGTACATTGGATATCTCTTCTTTTAAAAGACTTAATTTTTTTAGAGCACTTATAGATTTGAACAAAATTGAGAGGAAAATACTGAGATTTCTCATATATCCCCTGTCCCTACACATGCATAGCCTCCTTCATTATCAGCATCACTCACCAGAATGGTAAAATTTTTACTGAAGGTAGACTTACAGTGATTCATCATAATCACTCAAAGTCCATACTTTACCTTAGGGTTCATTCTTGGTCTTGTACCTTTGGACAAACGTATAATGACATATATTAATCATTATAATATCACACAGAGTATTTTCAGTGCCTTAAAAATCCTCTGTGCTCTGCTTATTTATCTCTTCCTCCCTTCCCATCCCTGGCAACCACTGATCTTTTTATTGTCTCCATAGTTTTGCTTTTTCCAGAATGTCATATAGTTGGAATCATACAGTATGTAGCCTTCTCAGATTGGCTTCTTTCATTTAGTAATATGCCTTAATGTTTCCTCCATGTCTTTTCATGGCTTGATAGCTCATTAGTTTTTAGTGCTGAGTTATATTGCATTGCCTGGATGTACCACCATTTATTTATCCATTCACCTACTCAAGGGCATCTTGGTTGCTTCCAAGTTTTGGCAATCATGAATAAAGCTGCTATAAACATCCATGGTTTTTGTGTGATATACGTTTTTGACTCCTTTGGATGAATACCAAGGAGAACGACATCTGGATGGTATGGTAAGGGTAGGTTTAGTTTTGAAAGAAACCTCCAAACTGTCTTCCAAAGTGGCTGTACCATTTTGCATACCCACCAGCAACGAACGAGAGCTCCTCTTGCTCCACATCCTCACCAGCATTTGGAGTTCTCGGTGTTCTGGATTTTGGCCATTCTAATAGGTGTGCAGTGGTGTCTCATTGTTGTTTTAGTTTGCGTTTCTCTGATGACATAGGATGTGGAGCATCTTTTCATATGCTTATTTGCCATCTGTGTATCTTCCTACGTGAAGTGTCTGTTAAGGTCTTTGGCCCATTTTTTAATCGGGTTGTTTGAGCTTGGGCTGTTCTTAATGCTTTGTGTTTCCATATAAGTTATAGAATCAGTTTGTCTACCTCCACAAAAATCAAAAACAAAAAAATCTGTTGAGATTCTGATTGGAATTGCATTGACTTTATAAATTAATTTGGAGAAAATTAAATTCTTTAGAATATTAACTCCTCCAATATATAATCACAGTATTTTCCTTCAAATATTATGTAGGTCTTTTAAAATTTCTGTCCATTAAGATTTATAATTTTCTATGTGGAAGTGTTGCACATATTTTGTACATTTATTTTAAATATTTGATATTTTTTAGTGCTATGTAAATGGCATCTTGACGTATTTTTTTAATTGTGTGATTGTTTCTGTTTAAAAGTAAATGCAACTATTCCCAATGGCTAAAAAGCTCCTTTTTGAAAACATCATGGTAGGCAACTATGGGACTATGTAGAGAATAAGGGTAACGCTGGATATTTTGAAGATATAATTCACATAGTTTTTGATGTTTGTAAACCATTTATTCATTCATTCATTCCAACCTTAATGAATACCTTCCATTTACCAGATCCCATGAGAGGCACAAGGACATAAAATGGTCCCAAATACAATGTAACAATTCTGTAATAGAGGTATGTATATAGAACTGTAAGTTTTATATATATATGTATACAATTTTATGTATAATTCATATATAATTATATATACACATACAATTTTAAAACTTGTAAATTCTTTTTTCCATTAGAATCATCTAATTTAATCCCTTTGACTGTCTTGTGAATTTAGTCTTGTTAATCCCTGTGGTAGGAATGGAGACTCACAGGATAGATAATGTCCTCAGATTCCCCAAGTTATGGTTATGGGGCTGAGACTCGAGCTGAGGGCCTGGACTCTGAAGGAGGAGTCCACTCCACTGTATCATAAACTTCCCTGGCATTGAAGCGCCCCCACTCGGTACGGTGCAGAGATCCCAGTGGAAGCTTCTGATGAATGGAGGTCATTGATGAGATCAGCATGCTTTCCCCTGGAGTGTAAACTCCTGAGGGCAAGGATTTTAATCTGTTTTGTTCATTGCTATATCCCCATCATGTAGAATAATGCCTGTGTTATAGTTAGCAATTGATAATTATTTATGGTATGAATAAAAATGAAGAATTAAACTTTACTCTGAAGCAGACAAGGTGAAGAGAGTCTTAGGTACCACTGGTTTATTCGTTTAAGCATTTAAATTCAGTGCAAGAATTAGAGATATGTACATAGTGGGTGACATGGCCAGGGAATGGCCTGCACCAATGAAATATTTACAGGCACCTCTTTGATCTTTAATGGTAAGTTTGCCTCTCTAAGTTGTTTTTCTCCTGCTTCCAAGCTAGCATCTGAGTCATCCCACAATAAAGCCATGGAAACACACTTTAGAAAAGAGTTAAAGATCCTGAAAATAATGATAACTATTTTGAAAGCAAAAAGAGAATCATTTTTGGATTATCAACTCATTTAAGTCATTTGCTGTAACTCCTTTGTCATAGGTAATTGACAACTGGCTCATCAACTCACCTTTCTGACCCTCAACACATTTAACAAATGTATATAAATATGTAATTCTCATTTGAAAGGCATATTGGACTATATTCTCATGCTTACATCACTAGTACTTTGTCAAAACCTTGGGGATGTGAGTTATTCTGTTTCAAATAAGTAGTCATTTTATATATAATTTACTTAATTTCTTCAGTTAGTTACCTGTAACATGACAGCAGAAATTATAAATTTAATTCAGAATTTTAATTTAACTTACAAGTGTATCATAGAATCATAGAGATGAAATATTTTTCATGTATACTTTTTTCATATATAAATATGAATTTTTCTAGGTTTTCTGTTCTGTATCATTGGCTGTTTATTTCTGCTCCAGTAATACCAAACTGTCCTAGTCATTATAACTTTCGCATTTTAAAAAATTGAGGTGAAATTAACATAGCATAAAATTAATAATTTTAAGAGATACAATCCAGCCACATTTAGTGTAATTACAATGTTGTGCAACCACTACCTCTATCTAGTTCCAAAACATTTTTGTCACCCCAAAAGAAAACCCCATACCCATTAATCAGTCAGTCCCCATTCCCCGCTCTCCCCAGACCCTGCAATCACCAAAGGCTTTCTGCCTTTATGGATTTACCTATTCTGGATATTGTATACAAATGGAATCATACAATATGTGACCTTTTGTGTCTGGCTTCTTTCACTTAACATGTTTTCAAGGTTCATCCACGTTGTAGCATGTGTCAATATTTCATTCCTTTTTATGGCTGAATAATATTCCACTCTGTGGCTATATCACATTTGTCTATCCATTCATCAGTTGATGGACACTTGGGTTGTTTCCACCATTTGGCTGCTGTGAAGTGCTGATATGAATGGAATGTTCTTTAAAGGTTCCCTTATGTCTAATCTCCCACCCACTACACCATTCCCAACACCGATCAAATATACTCACTATAAGTCTCATGAGGATACCTCATAAAAGAAGCTATTCCAGTTTTAGTCAGCAATAATTGCTAGACAATTCTCTATATCTAGCCAGAAATGTGTGTTTTCTAATTCTTTTAAAATATATATGCATATAAATCACTCAAGGGAGAAACTGAAAAAACATGCTTAGCTGTATGTGATCATGTTTTTAAAAAGCATAATCAATTTGTCTAATATTTTTTAATTAGCTAAAAAATTAATCCACTGTATCATAAACTTTCCCTGGCATTGAAGCGCCCCCACTTGGTAGGGTGCAGAGTTCCCAGTGGAAGCGTTCTGATGAATGGAGGTCATTGATGAGATCAGCATGATTAAAGTATTTTTTAACTAATTAAAAAATACTTTAACTCTCTTTTACTTTAATGAGAAATCATTTATGCTACTCTATGAACCTTGATTTTATTCTCACTTGGTGACTTCTGGAGCTTTCTCCTCCTCAGAAAATTCCCTACTATCACATAGGCAAGAATTTTTTTTTTTTGAGGAAGATTGGCCCTGTGCTAACATCTGTTGCCAATCTTCCTCTCTTTTCTTTTTTTCTCTTTTTCTCCCCCAAACCCCAGTACATAGTTGTGTATCATAGTTGTAGAGTTGTAACTCTTCTATATGGGATGCTGCCTCAGCATGGATTGATGAGGGGTGAGTAGGTCCGCACCCAGGATCCTGACCAGCGAACCCGGGGCCGCCACAGCAGAGCATGCAAACTTAATCCCTATGCCTCTGGGCCGGCCCCAAGAATTTCTGAAAGCTGTCTTTTTCCTTAGAGCTGAGAATTCTGAAGTATGTCCTTGAGGATTCAAATTTTGTTTGTGTGGAAAAGAGGGGACCATGAGGAAGGAACCAACTCTGATCCTATTGCAGAAAGGCTACTGTTTAATCCTCCTCTTTAAAAATAAATGCAAATCCCAAAACTAGCAAATTTTTTTTGCACTTTGACCTTAAATGCATCACATCACATCAGTCACTCATTAACATCATTTGTCATCCTTGAACATTTGCATAGTAACACTGATGTCTGAGCCACTCTCCTATTAAGGGTTTTAGATGGACATGGACATCAATAAATCCAAGTTCTATTCTCAGGTGAACTTACATTTTCTTGGCTCTAGATAGGCAGTAAATGAAGTGAAAAACTGTCTCCCCTTTCCCCTTTGGGATGTAATGCCCATGCAGGTGTCTCTTTACCACCTCTGTACTATGGACAGTGTCATTAGCTCAGTTCACCAGGCGCAAAGCATTTATACATGGAACAGAAATGATTTTATACTGCTAGAGGAGTTTTCTAGGATGTCTAACCCTGTGAGTTTTGTATAAAGGTGGATGCCTACCCTGTGTAGGAACAGGAATAGCAGTGAATTCAAAACAATCATTGTTAGAGGCATGTTTTTTAGAGAATACCTTTATTTTCTTTTACAGGACTTCATTACAAAGGTCTCCTGTTTTATTGCCATTACTTTTCTAGGCCAGTGTATGTTTATGCTCTGGCCAGAGGTAAAAGATGGGCTCCAGGTTGTATGCAAACACCCAGTGGGCAATATTAAAATTATTTTCAAGATGGTCTCTTGGGAAAAGGTATTTGCTGTTGGCCTGTTGGTATCCCCCCAAAACTCATATATTGAAACCCTACCCTCCCTCCTCATGTGATGGTATTAGGAGGTGGGGCCCCTGGGAGGTAATTAGGACTAGATGAGGTCATGAGGGTAGACCCCTCAGGAATGGGATTAGTGCCTTTATAAGAGTCGTGAGAGAGCTTGCCTCCTCTTTCTGCTCTTTGTCATGTGAGGATGCAAGGAGAGATTGGCAGTCTGCAACCTGGAAGAACCTCGCTAGAACTCAACCATGCTGGCTGCCTGAGCTCAGACTGTCAGCCTCCAGAAATGTGAGGAATAAACTTCCGTTGTTTATAAACCACTCAGTCGATAGTACTTTTGTTATAGCAGCCCAAATGGACTAAAACATGTGCTTTCCACTGAGAATCTGTTACATCATGGATATTGTTGCTAGAATGAAAAGAGTGTTCTTAATAAGTCATTCAGTGCATTTGAAGGACAGTGTTATTTATCTATTTTTTCTCATATTTGAAATTGTCTCACATCTTCTTTGGTCAACATAAATGAAGTCAATGTTTTGTGGCTTGAATGAGGACATGGTACACACCTCCTCCGGTACACACAGGAGAAGGGTCTGGACATGGTGCAGGTTCTAGAAAGGGACGAGTCACTATGGATGAGTCACTTCCGCCCTCGCCCTACAGAGGTGAAATGAGGTGAATGACTTGCCTGGGGTCATGAGTATACCCAGTGATAATATTGGCAGAAGCATAATATCTGCAGACGTCAAAGTAGTGTTTCTTCACACAGTACCTTTGGTGTGAAGCTGTAAAGAACTGCATAGGAGATGACAGGGGCAGATAACATCAATCTTGATATGATTCTCCACTTACAGGACAGTTGACTCCACCAAGAAATGAAAAAAAGAGTGGTACTTGTTTTACTATTAGAAATAGTGTGAACTACAATTGTTAGATAGTCTAGTCTTTTCTCATAATCAAGTTCCTTTTATAAAATAAGTGGGATAACAATTTGACAAAAATGTATTCGGAAGCATTGCCCCATGAGATAGTACATAGAAACAAGAGGAGTGGAATAAACCATCTGGGTTGAAAACTGTAGGAGAAAGAGACTTGGTTGGAAGCTTGTACATTAAATGAAAATATTCGTACTAGAAGAGTTTGATTTTTGCATGCATGGTGACAGGCAATTAATTTCTTGGCTGTGCTAACCCATGCTTTTGAATTCAAAGCTAAACATCTAGCATTTGGAAGAACTCTTAAAAATGCAACATATAGATAAGCCTACTTAGAACACAGTAAACTGAGGGCATTGGGTGAGAAGAGTTATGAAAAATCTACACTTGTGATCCACCATGACTTCTTGCCCTGCCCTCAGCTCTCTCCCCATCCCTAATGCAGTTCTTTAGCAGACTTCCTTTCAAGCAATCATTCAATGAGGGGTTACTATGTGCCAGGTATTATACTAGGTGATTTACACAGATTATTACGTTTAATTCTCAAAACAACCCTGTGAGAGAAAGTTAACTGGACCTGCTGTGAAGCCATTTCTTAGAATCCACTCTGAACCGACAACTCAAAACTGGTGTATTTTTCCCCGAAATCCAAAAAGACCCACCAAGCATTGTATTTCTTTCTTTATGGTAGATGATAGAAAGTATAGCAGTCTTCTCTCACTTCCTAAGCAATATCTTGACATTTCCTAGACACTGGACTTTTAGAAGCTTCATCAATGTGGCAGACCTCTGAAACTTCTTAGGTTTAGCTTCTACCCTCTGACACGCATGTCTTACGAAAGCATCTAGGTTCTTAATTCCTGATCACCAGATGCATTTAGTATAGCATTGTCAATATAATGAATAAGACAGCATAATATTCTATGGCATATAAAGACTATAAAGGACTATGTGATGACAGAGGGCCTGAGGCAAAGTGGTAAAGACACACTTTTGTCTCTGTGAATCTAACTGCTTCTGATTGTCTTTGTTAAGTTTTTAAAAAATGGATTAAGTCAATAGCTGTATTCTAGCTGCTGGGAACTGGAGGAATTTTTCCTCATCTGGAACTGCAGATTAAGTTTGTGATAATGCTCAGTCATTGGTCATGCTCGCTCCAAGATCTATCAAGCTTGTACATCAACCCAACAGGCTATTTAAATGGACATGTGGTGTGAATCAACTCCCCCTGCAGTTTAAAAATCTTTTGTTATGGAGTTAATTTCTTCAATTCACCCAGGCATGTGGTGTCAATTTTGGATTGCTACATTTTGAGGAAGGTGGAGGGAGAAGGAGTGAGAGGAGGGGAAGTTTTACTGAAAGCAGAGAGAGTAGCTCTGTAGAGAGGACCACCTGACAGAAGCTGTGACCTTCAACTTCCAGCATCCAGCAGCGAGGGACCTGGAAGAATACATAAATGCCCTGAACTCATCCTACCCATCCTCCCAGATGTGCTGGTGCCTCCCATTGGCCAAACCAACCAGAAGCCAGAGCGGGCAGCAGCTATATGTGGATGCCATAGAGATCAGCCTCCTGGAGAACAAACAGAATAAGCAAGGATAGAGAGTATGAAGGGTGGGGAGATAGATTAATGAAAATAGCCAAAATACAGACCTTTCACAATTTAAGTACATTGCTTCTAGTTGAGAAGGGGAAATGAACCCAAATTATAAGGTTTACAGCATATTACAAATTTTTTTCAAACACAGATCTTGGTCTCCATTTTACTGCCCCTATTCTTACATGCCACTGGAAGCTCGGTTGAACTTCTATGGCATGTAAAGTTTTGAATTCCTGTAGTTGGGGTCACCTCTTCCACTCTTCTCTTTGTTTAAAGCTGAACCCCTTCCTACAAAATGGCTGCTTTTTACAGCATCTAGGTCTAAAGTTGCAAAAATAAATAAATAAAATAATGCTCTAATTTCTAAGACCTCGTTGTGTGGGTAAACACCATTTCTCGGAAACTCTTCTCCATTGAAAACTGCTTCTATCTGTGGCTTTTAAGTATCGAATAGAGGTGGTTTCTGTCTCTCCTTTGGAGGGGTGAACATGTTTGGGGTTGCCACTCGGAAGTACCTTATTCCCATCCCAGCCATTTCTTAAAAGAACTATATTCGCTTGGTAGTATTTTCTGTGTCATGTAATCAAATATTTACCCTCCTCACAGCAGCAACGGCTGTTCTTAAAACCATTTACTTGCTTCTACAATAGATTACTTCTGACTTTTATTCTGTCCAAAGATGCATGTTTTACATTTACCGATTGGAGGAAGCTGGTGCCAATCAAGTGGCTGTGGAATGGAGGTGTCATTCTTGTTGTGTTTGTGGGGTTTTAAGCTAATAGATTTATCACATATCTGAAATCTAATGTACAATTATTTCTGAATCAGAAATAAGCTGTAAATAATAAATTGATTTGAGATTCCAAATATTTTAAGACACAATAAAGCATTACCTCTTTACTTTTCCATTTCAAAGAAAGTCCCTCACCAATCAAATGTTGTTTGCCTCACATTGAATTCCGAGTAGTGCAGGGGAATTGGCGTTCCAGAAGAAAGATAGTCCTAAGATTGGCAAGACTCATTCTTTTCTGAATTTATATATAGTAATTTAAGAGTTTAACAACTAAATGAAAATTTAAAGGAAACATTTTAAAACTTAAAACATTTATTTCCTCCTACATTGGTGGGGGACTTTGGACTATAAAAAAAGAACGGAATTGCCTAAACATGCTAAAACATCTGGTTGAATTTTGCTAGTTCTTAATATTTCAGGCATTCCAGCTTTCTGTATTTGAATGAAAATATTTAAGTGGGATAATTGTTACTGTTCGTAATGCTGATCTTTCAAAAGAGAACATTGCATTGTTGTGTGCCTAGTAATGTAGGAAATTGTTGTTTGTCATTCAGTTAACTTGCTTAAGCATTTTTGGTGAACATTGCTTACCCCAACAGAAATGATGTGGTTTACAGAGTGGATTTTCTAGCTCTCAGCAACTCAAACTCTAATCAGCCATACCCAGGGTGAGTGTCTGTTGGAACATAGAACTCTTGTCCAGTAAGTGCACTCCTTGAAGAAAGGAATTTGGGCAAGGTCTGGCAGAACTATAAATAAAACACACAGTTTAGTTAAGCCAGAATGGGCTCCTACAGGAATTAAATGTTGCTTATCCTCTCAGGGAAAACTGCAACATTGAAGACAAAATTTGGGGCTGTTTTTAAATGAAGAAGAATATTATTGTTTGATTTTATTATGTAAGGATTTTGGTTTACAAAATGTGGAACAGATGGAAAAATTCAATTACCATCAGTCGCAGTTTTTGCATATCTATTTCACGTGAAAATAAATATGAAGATGAAGATAATTTCCAAATTACTATTAATTTATGTATTTTAGTGAAGAGCAGCTGGTGTGTTATTCCTTAGATAATAAAGCATTAAAAAAACCGTTTTATTATGGCAAATTTTAATTATATAAAAAAGGAGAGAACAGTATAATGAAATTCCATTACTCATCATCAAGCTTTAACAATCTTGAGCACAGAATTAAATTTTTTCTATCATAGTTTCAGAAAATTTGAGAGCTATGAGGTCTCCAGGATATCAGCCCAATATGATGACAGTATTTTACAGCTGTGGCTATTGAGGACTAAAGAAGTTAAGTGACTTGACCAAAGTCACCCAGTGGCAGAGCCAAAAGTGGAAACCTTGTCTTCCAACTGATGGTTTAGCAGAATAAAGTATGCAAACTTTATTATTATTTTTTTTTATATTTTCTGGGAAAGATTCACTCTGAGCTAACATCTGTTGCCAATCTTCCTCTCTCTTTCTTTTTTTTTTTTCCTCCTCAAAGTCCCAGTATATAGCTGGATACTTAGTTCTAAGTCCTTCTAGTTCTCCTGTGTGAGCTGCCGCCACAGCATGGCTACTGACAGATGAGTGGCGTGGTTCCATGCTGGAAACCGAACCGGGGCCTTGAAGTGGAGTGCACTGAACTTCAACTGCTAGGCCATCAGGGCTGGCTCCAAACTTTATTTTTTTGAGTCCTGATTTCTTAAACTGAAAAGTGAGAATAATAATCATAACTCGTCATGTTGCTTTGAGTGTCAGGCATACAAAGAGCCTAGGTCTGTTCCTGGAAAGTGGTAGGTCACCATAGATGTTGGGTCCTCTCTCTTCCTCCTCAGACTCTGGTATCCTTGGCCACACATGGTAAGAACGATTTTGTTCAGCTTTTGAGGCCACCATGAGATTGAAACTTCAGCTGTGGTGAAAAATCTCTATCAGAAGTAACAGAGCTTAGGGAAATGGTTGGAAACACAGATGCTTAAGCCCACAAAATGAGGTGGAAACATTAACAGTTGGAACCACCAGCTCTCAGAGAGAGGCAGTCTGGAGTGGACAGTGTGCAACCCAGTCCCAAAATCCAACAGCTCTGTGAGCTAGACATCCTCAACAGGCTGACACTCAGGATTGGAGCACTCTTCTAGTTTGTCCCAGGAGCCAGATACTCTTAGAATTATGGGTAGAGAAGAGATGATGAAGTAAGTGACTAATTCTGAAGGGGAAATACACATCCAAACACAGAGGGGAGAGAGGAGAGGCAGAACCACGATCAAGATCAGAGATCAATTTTGATTTCTCTCCTGTGTGTTTTATAAAAATGCTAACCAAAAGAATTTTGGACTTCGATTATTGCCTCTTTGTTTATGCATGAATTCTTCATGTAGATGTCAGGTGGTGGTGCAGCTTCTTAGTAATTTAGAAACATGTGGAAGCCACCACCTGTGCTTGTGTGGAATCTTTGCCGAGATTTTTATTCCAGGGCAGGGACTAGGGTTCTGATAAATGGAGCTTGCCTGAAGCTCTGACATGCGTGTGCCAATCTACTTTTATTCAATATATTTTATTCTACTTTTTATTCAATCTACTTTTATTCCTTTGAAGATAAAATGAGACAATAAGTAAAGTTTTATGTTTCGGTTATAGAAATCTCCCTGCCTTTTTTTATTATTATTTTTCTATTTTTTTCTATGAAAGTACATATAGGAAAGAATCTCTTTGGCCTGATTTATGTCTTCAAATTGTCTGATATTATGAAAATTGGATCGCTTTTGGACATTTTCTAATTCCACAATGAAAACCATAGTTTTTTTATAGCATCACCCAATAAAGCAAAATAACTTAAAATCTGGCGAAATATTTTGCTAATTTCTTCCTATTTTAACACATGTGTGTTTTATCAAGTCTCAAATCCTGTTATAGTCCCTGGACATACACAAAGAATGCTGAATTTAGGCTGCTATTTAGTCAGATGGTAGAAAACATGTTACTATTAATATAGTTTGTTGTTTTAGAAGTCCAACCAGCATACAAGCAACATCTCATTCAAAATTGAGTCTTTTGCAGTTTAATATGGATAATTTAAATCAGACAACAGGATTTTTATGAGAATCAAACTATCTAAAGTGAGACTTGAACACTTACCAAAGGAAAGAATTTTGTCTTTTTTTCTTCCCATAGTTCAACAGTTCAATAAATATGTGAAGCAATCAGCACTCATTAGCACATTTTCTGATTAGCCCATTCTAATTGGAGAGTAAGCTTAGGGAATGGTTCAGAAGGTGTTAAATTTGATTGGAGAATAGCAACCCATGGATCAGGGACATGGATTCCATTAGTGTAGTGTAGCTCTACGCTGCTGGGTGGTGTCTGACAGGGAAGCCACGGAGAAACACATGGTTGGGGATGGGAAAGTGAGGGTCAAGGATGGGAAGTACATGTGTGGTGCACAGATAGACTTCATTTAATTCACACTAGTGCCTTTGGCTGATCTTATTAGGATAGTAACATTTCCATGATTTCCTCTGTTCCTCAATTTGCTATTCAACAACTCTCATAATCAAGACGTTTATTCTAGTGTCTAGTCTGAACCAATTCTCCTGTAAGATTATGTAGTTTGCCATTTGTCCTAACGTAGGGGAACTGACAAGCTACACATTGTCACACTTGAAAACTTGGCTTTGTGTTCTTTTGATCAAATACACCCACTTTTCTTACTCAACCTCATACCAAGACCAAATTAAAATTAAACAAAGATTTCTTTTGGCTACTGAACCATTTCCTAATAAGTATTGGTGTTGAGGACAGAAGGCAAATTACATCACTATCTCTGTTTATTTTACTGCTCTGTTTCCAATGCAGGATGCTTATTCATTCAGTACAGAATGCCAAAAAGGAAGGGTGGTTTCATCCATGAAAAACTGATAATCTGAGCTTTTCTTGGACTAGGGACTGATGATCGAATGGAGATAAATACATCTGAATAATCATAAACACTGTATATTATAGATTTTGACAGATAGTTTGATTTCACTTTGACTTAACTCCTTCCAGGTGACCAAGTAACCACTTGATGTGTTACAGCATTAAAAAAAAAAAAAAGGAACTCAAAGTGCCATTAAAAAAAAAAAAAATCACAGTGTATGCTACTTCCACATGTCTTCCTCTACCTTTTTTTTTTTTCCAGGTCATAAATATTCATCAGTCATTTCTACATTCACCACTGTAGCACTGATGAATTCGATGTCATTGACTGAGAATCGGCACACTGAAGTGCTCTAATGTTAGATTGCATATCATTTAAAAATATCTTGATTACTTAAAACTCAGCCTTCAAATATGCAGAACAAAACTACTGTATTTTTACACTAATGCATTTCTAAATGTGTCATATTCTTAGAGAGCAGCTAATAAACTGGGAAAGTATATCATTATTATCTATGTCTATCTCTATCTAACTTGCTTCCTCTATGTGTATTTGTGTAAATATGTAAAATATGTATATAGTGTATGCTAAAGATGTTGTAAATATTCTAAATATATTATCAAGGAAATATGATGATTATTTTATGATCTCAAAACAAAATGTATTAAATGTTTGAAATGCCTTTAACATAAATGTGAACTCAGTGAAATCAGGGGTTAAAAGGACTTGACAGTGTAGTAGAGTCACTTCTTTGGTCCTTCTTTGTCTAATAAGTAAAGTGTACTGTTTCTACAGAAACTGCATTTGGAGAAAATAATAACTATTATTTTAAGTATTAAAATATCCATGGTATTATAAAGTCAGTAGAATGATTTATTCTTTATCAATAGAAACACTTTAACATTTAAAATATATTGTATACTCTGAGCACAGCACATATTTCATAGTTTAAAACTGTATTTCAAGGAGTTTCTTTTGTTATTAAAATGAATGGTCAACTCAGTGCCCCTCC
Source organism: Tapirus indicus (assembly GCA_031878705.1). Lineage (NCBI taxonomy): Eukaryota > Metazoa > Chordata > Mammalia > Perissodactyla > Tapiridae > Tapirus > Tapirus indicus. Next base: position 146,248,217 of record CM062919.1, on the reverse strand, counting down.
AAACATCTACTATATACATATTAATTTCAAGAAAAATCTTTGAACAATTATGTATAATAGTTGGCAGTATGTTGTGAAATAAAAAAAGTACCTTTGGCTAAAATTGGCTGGCTGGTAACACCAGAGAAGAAACAAAACAAAACAAGTCTACATTACCACAAAAAATAGACACTTTTTGTTGGAACAATTTTTATAGGTAATTGTTAACAGATTAAATGTGGCATAGTTTTTTTATGTAATTAAGTTGGGTAACATTTGGTCTTTCATTTATTTAGCTGATATTGCCTATGCTCTGCTAAATTAATATGACCCATTACATTCATGATGTACCACAGAAATGATCACTCAATTTTAGCATCTTCTAATGGCACTTGATGGAAAATAGAGTAACTGCCTTCTTCAAAGTCATTGCAACTGCATCTTTGCAGCCCTGCCTGGAACTTTTTATAGATCAGTTTGCTCTTTCAGCTAGTATGATGATTCTCTTCTCATTTGTCTGGGTTAGCTATGGCTCCACACCCTTGAGGAGCTGGGCTCCGGAGGGCAATGGGAAGGGGTGGCAGTCTTTTTTTCGGAAGGTAATGCTTATTCCTCAAGGCGTGTACAGATTTAAAAATGTTAAGAGGTATGAAGTTAGCTGGCTGACAAAATGAGGAGAAATTCGTTAACCAAAAGTCGAAGGAGCCTTCCTTACTTGGGTCTTCCACCAGCTTTGAGATTTTAAGACATTTTCATATTACCTTGGTCCAATGCCTTTAAGATATATTAACAATGTATCAGGCATCCTTTTCATTCTCCTTGTCTACTTTCTGCTTTATTCCTTTTGCTCCTTTATTCATAATGGGTTGGGGAGGGGCTGTGCCAAATTCCATGAATATTGTCCCATTTGTAATAAAACTGAAGTCAGGAGTGGGATCAGCAGTTTTCTTGTTAAAAGGCTTTAAGCAAACCTCTACACTGAGGCAAGAGGCCCACCATGAAGGCTGATGAGTCATGTAGGGCAATAATCCTTTGACCTAAAACATTATCATCCATCTTTGCTGAAGTGATTCTTAATGAACCACATGAATGAGTAAGGTGTTACACCAAAATAAACTACAAAAAAAAAAGTGTGTGTGTGTATATGACTATGGACCATTCAAAGTTTAAGAGCAGGGCAGTAACATGTGCAAAACTGTGCTTTAAAGAAATTAAGGTGGCATCAGTATCAGTAATGAATTTGGGAGACATGATGAACTCACTTAGGCAATAGGGTACTGAATCTTAAAAAAACGGTAAATTCAGCTCAACTTAAGATTTGCAATTATTTCTTTAGCTTTTTACCCAAACAAGCAGAATTGACACAAAATAGTCTTGAGAAACATGATTAATGAAATAACAATTGAAAGTAAATGTTTTGAGCATGGAGTTAAAAAAAAATCAGATCATGGATTTAGAGTTAATGTTTGTGTGTTTTATAAAATCTCAAAAATACATAGAAAACATTCATTTTGAAATTCTTGAGAAAATTCTACTCCATAATTTATGTTTACTAATTTATGTAATGTATAAGTAAATGTTTAACTACAAAAAAATGTCTTATATGTGGGCTGGTGAAATTGCTATGAGGTATTCATCCCTTAAAATATATTTGTATTTTTGTGATCCATAAAACACTAATGTAAAACAGATTTTTAACAGTCCTTGTACATTTGACACAGCTGTCATGGGGCTAATGCAATAACCAAGTATCCATATATGGTCAGTGATCTAATCATTTGATGTGTATATTAATGTTTAGTAACTTATGCTCAGAAACTGGTAAGATTATAAACTGATTTTCCAGGATCCTAATATAGTGATTGGAACATTGGTTTAACTGTTAGAGAAATTGGACCTGGTTAGCAGTTCTGGATCTCAGTTTCATCATCTCAAAAAAAATAATGTTTACTCGGTCTGCTTTAGAAGGTGGCAAAAGGATCAAAGGCAAAAAAAAAAAAAAATCATGATCCTCTTCCAATATGTCATTAATATTTCATTACTATTTTACATTAATAAAATATAAATTAATTTTAATTAATATTCTTTCTCAGTATTGTAAATTTTACAAAGAATGTATAATTAAAGTGTGTGTATGTGTGTGTTTAAAAAAGAACCTTTAGTGGAACAAGAGAGGATATTTTGGTATCTCATTTATGTTTATTGTTTCAGCAGATGTATTAGATTTTAAAATAATAATATGAAACTCAAGCCAGGATTGAGCTGCTGAAATATTTCTTAAACTGTCTTATTACAACCCAAATTTAGAGGTCAAGTGTCATTTAGCTATAGAAAACAAGCTCCGTTTTTAGTAAGAGAAACAATAGATCTTTCTTTCAAATGAATAATGATAAAATACATGTTATTGTTCCTCATATGTTTGCTAGGGTTCTTTCTCCACCCTATATGTCATGGCTTAAATTCTGTAATTTCCACCACATTTGGGTCCAGATCTTCACTCCCTCACAAAGATTTAGTGTCTATTGTTTGCCTCACGCATTCCTTTCCTCCGCTGTGCTTGAGTTCCACTCACTTGTTCTTGATTCATATTGTCTGACAAAGAAAATCAGTCTCCAATTTGACCCAATATACTGCACACGTGTCCTTAGCACACTGTAGACTCATTGGAAGAAAATCTATCATTTTTGCCCATGATGGGTGCTCTTTCCCAAGATGACTTACAAATACATTTACTTTAAAAAGAAAAAGTCATGAAAAAATAGTCCACCTTTGGGAAGAAATAAAGTCCAGGTTGGTTGTTGTTGCTGGAAGACAATTCTCTATGGGTCTCTTGTATTTTTTGCATGTCTTGTGAGTCTTGAAAGAGAGAGATAGTGTCTCCCTCTTGAGTAAAAGGCAGATGTGTTAACTGCTCATTATAAAAGATTCAAGTTCTCTGAACTGAAAGTTTTGCTCCTATAAAGCAAGCCACTGTATATGCAGGTGTCACCTGCCCCTACTGTTGTTACTTTGTGGGAACTGGGGCTCAAGGAAGCTACACAAATATATTAATATGCTGCCTACTTGTGTGCTATAGACTGAATGTTTGTGTCCCCCTAAAATTCATATGTTGAAACCTAATCCTCAGTGCGATGGTATTTGGAGGTGGGGCCTTTGGAAGGTGATTAGATCATGAGATTGAAGCCCTCATGAATAGGATTAGTGCCCTAGTAAAGAGACCCCAGAGAGCTCTCTCCCTCCTTCTGCCATGTGAGGACACAGAGAGAAGATGGCCGCCTAGGAAACAGGAAGCAAGTCCTCAGCAGTCGCTCAATCTTCCTTGATCTTGAACTTCCCAATGTCCAGAAGTGTAAGAAATAAATTGCTGTTGTGTATTAGCCTCCCAGTCTGTGGTATTTTTGTTATAGCAGCCAGAATGGATTAAGACACTGTGCCATGAATAAGCATATCCTTTTTTTCTCAAACTGTAGCAAGCTAACTTGTTAACTTGCAAGTAGGATAAAATCTCAGGGCCTTCAGAATTTTTGACAGTTTTGATGATGAAGAGGGGATGGTGATAGAGACATGGCTTTCTGGAAGAAGGATGAGGGCCATGTGGGCAGATCAATAAGATTTGAGAGCAATCCAGCAATCCATAGGAATCAGTAGCAAATGTCTTGGCCATGTTGAACGGTCAACTGGGCAATAAACGATCCTCTACTTTATTGGTCGTTAATAAAGAGGAATTGGGGAAGTTGATTGCAGACCAAATCGTACTGTGGTTGTTAACTCTCCTCTGGGTGGGAAGACTTCTGCATCGATCTGGTGGCAGTCTCCATTCTGCCCTATTGTAACAACCAGTTCAAAGATTCTTCCTGGGTAGGCAGAGGTTCTGCCCCTGTGATAATTATTTTTTTGTGTCAACTTAGCTAGACCATGGTACCCAGTTTTTGATCAACTACCAGTCCAGATGTTGCTGCAAAGGTATTTTTTTAGATGTGATTAACATTTAAATCAGTAGACTTTGAGTAAAGCAGTTTACCCTCCATAATATGGGTGGCCCTCATCCAATCAACTGAAGGCCTTAAGAGAAAAAGGCTGAGATCTCCCAGAGAAGAAGGAATTCTGCCTACAGATGCCTTTGAATTCAAGACTGCAACATCATCTCTTCCCTGGGTCTCCAGTCTGCCAACCTGCCTGGCAGATTTCAGACTTGCTATCCCCAAAATCCCATGAGCCTATTACTTAAAATAAATCTCTCTCTGAGAGGGAGAGAGAGGATAAGCCTGGCAAATCATTATACTTTGGTTGATTCACCTGGGAGACGAGGGGCAGGCGTGTATCGCTTGTCAAGGAAGAATGGCAAGAGGTGGGCTGTGTTGTGACACAGTGTATCCTGCCAAATTTAGATCCATTCAGAGACAATAGTAAAAGTTCTCAGAATTTTTTTGCGGTAGGTTGTGGCTGTTATAAGAGAGTTTTAGTATTCTTAGTAAGATTTCTATGAGATAGGTCAACTCCCACGGGGAATCATAAATAAGGCGTCGAGTAGTATTTGGACTCTTACTTCTTGAATGGGGCTTATAAAGCTGATGAAAGTGAACCTCTGGAAAGTAAGTATCTGATCCAAAAGAATCTAGATAAATTCTTGTGGTCAGACCTGCTGTCCTACAAACTTCCCTTATTCCTTATGTTAACAGCTATGAAAACTCGAGGTGTCATCACAACAGTGTGGCAGCAAAAGCCCTGGTTTAAGTGGACTCCTTGACAAGAGTTGATGCTGTTTGAGTCAAGGCCAAATCAGCCACAGGGCACTAACCAGTGGCCCCAGCCAGAAGGCAAAGTGGCTGTAGCTGCTCAGTCAAGGGTCCTCAAACCTGAAATAGCTGGTACCAGTAATGATGACCTTGCTGCCTGATACAGGGCTTCGAGTGGAATGAAAACATTAGAAGTCTGTTTGATGGACTGTGAGCAGCTGCTGCCCTGTGTGAAATATGCCTTGCTTGCTTGTGTGGAGCCATTTGCTCCCTCCCACATCCCCCGATCCCTGGCCTTCTCCTTTACCTGACCTCAGCTACTTAGGGAGAAAGATGATCTGAGGCCTCCCTGTCCCTAAAGGGTTTCAGAGGCAATATGCATCTGTCTGAGTATGCTGGGGAGCTTCACAAACTCCAACTTTTATAGATTTGTTGGAAACAGACAATCAAGTCTCCATCCTATCCTGTCCCATGTTGGGAGGGGCATCCAGTTCAACTGATGGGGTCTGGGCAAGTTCCACTGTAGTGACAGGAAGCTAATATGATCTCTTGGGTCTTGTCCCATTGGGCCAACTCAGTGTTCTGTTGCTGTAGATTCCTATCTAAATGTATAGGAGTGATTAATGTGCTGTGTGCTGGTAGATCCCTGTTCCATAAGTGCTAGAGAGGAGTCCCTCAGTCAGTAAGAGCGACATGGAGAGAAATGTTAATACCTTTGGGGCCCCATGACCTAGTGATCCCTTTGAGCTACCTGTTTCTGTGACTGGCTATTGTGCTGATTTTGCCCCTGGCAATGGGAGACAGCCTTCACCCAGAGGCATCCTTTGGGGTTTCGTGTTTGTCACCTACATGACATGGCTACCAGGTCAACTTCTTCTAAAAAGCAGCTATTAGCTTGCTACTATGGTCTTATGGAAATTGAATGTCTGATCCACAGGGACCTTGTGACTCTCTGGTCTGATGTCTCACTTTGGGATGTGTAAATTAGACTCTGACTAGCAAGGTGGGAAGGACCAAATACACTTCTCTTGTCAAATAGAAATGGAATAGCCAAGAACACAGCTGGCCTGGCTCCAAGGGCATCTCAGCTTTATACTAAAAGGTGACAACTCTCCCTTTAGGAGAAACCTTACCCCTACTCAGACTCTTGAAGCAAAGTCGCTGGCTCGATGGGACCCTCAACTCACAGAGGTTCCCCTAGATGCCGGAGCCTGGCTCACCAATGGTTAAGTTAAAGTGGTATTATTTAACTCACCTCTTCAAAAATTGGCTCAAAAAGTATTCTGATTTTACCTCTTACCTTCTCTTGGTCCACACATCTGTAAGAAAGTTTGGTCACTGAATGTGGCTGTCCCTAGAAAGGTGTTATTTTCTCTCACACACCTCCTGGGTACACTTGGTTGAACCATGTCCCCTAAAAATTCGTATCTATCTGGAACCTTGGAATGCGACCTTATTAGAAAAAAGGGTCTTTGCAGATATAATTGTGGATCTTGAGATGAAATCATCCTGAATTTAGAATGGGCCCTACATGCAATGACAGGTGTCTTTATGAGAGAAAGGAGAGGGAGGTTTGGACGCAGAGAGACACACAGGGAAGACGGCCGTGGAAGGTGGAGGCAGAGATTGGAGCTATGCTGCCACAAGCCAAAAAATGCCAGGAGAAACGTGGAAGAAGCAAGGAAGGATTTTTCCCTAGATCCTTCGGAGGGAGCATGACCCTGCTGACATCTTGACTTTAGACTTTTAGCCTCCAGAACTGTGAGAGAATAAATTTCTGCTGTTTTAAACCACCAAGTTTGTGATCATTTGTGTGGTAGCCTGAGCAAACCAACACACTGTGTAATGATCTGGATGAAGGGTGGAGGGTTCTAGAAACCAATTTTGAAAATTTGGGATTCCAACCTGACCTTTCCTGGACATGATGGTTCTTTCTTTCTCTTAATTGCAGTCCCAGGTTGGCCTGATTGGTATGATTTCCAGATTTAGCTTGGCCAAAAGGGGGCTAGTGTATTCACATGTAATGCTGGGTCAGCCATCTGCATTCTCCTGTGGGACTGACATGGTCCTCGGTCATAAAAAGAATGACACTTGGTTGAGTATTCCTGTTGGCTGAGTTCTTCTCCAGAGGCTCATGAGGGCTAAAGCAGGGGACATAGTGGGGTCACTGTAAGTTCTATAGGAATGCTCTTGTCCCTTATGGGCCTGACTCTTGTACATGAAAGGTCTAGGCATGATTAAGGAGTGATTGGAAAAAGGTAAAATTATAGCTACTGGAATGGATTGCATTGATTTTGTGGCAGTAGAGGGAGAACAATAATGTCGGCACCTGGAAATGGAATTTCTCAGACCTAGATGGTCCAGGAGAGGGCAGGGCACTGATGATCTTTTCTCTTTTAGAATCGTCCCTAGAACCTTTCTCACAAGGGAGAAATGACCTGTGTATTTTTTATAAATGGTTGCAATGATGTTTAACTTACTGGTAGGTCTGCTGTCCTCTGCCAGACAGCTCTGACTACAATCTGATCACCATTCACCTTAATCTTACTAAGAAGCTTATTGGAAATAGCAGGGGATGGTCCCAGTTCCTTCACCTTCCATGCAAAACATCTACCACTGCCTCAGGATATCTGCTCCAGCCCCACTCGTGGAGCAGTTGCTCAGTCATTCTGTGGGGCACACAAATTCCACCCAGCTGGTGCGGAAGGGCAAAATGACTGATTGGACTGACTGTCCTCACACAACTCCTCCAAAAAAAGGACTGTATTCAGTTATGTGAACTGAACTGGGAACCCTAAGGTCCATCATCTGGCTATGAGGTCACATTAGTGGCACTATCAACCCATGCTCCCCCAAGTGATGTAGGGCCCAACAGTCACAGACATTTTCTTCCCAAGGGCACCATCGGTGTCTCTGGGACTGAACTTCTTGTGTGGAAGTTAGATATTAATTTGCCTCCTTTCTGAAAACATAGCTACTTATACCTTTGGGGTTGTCATCTGAGACCTTCTGGTGTTTAAGGAAACACCATCAGTATATCAGGTAGACCTCAGATGACTGTGGGGTTCTCTCTAAAATGAGGCTTCCATCACTTTCTCTGGGGAACTTCTTGGAGGGTTAACTGACTCATTATTTTACACATATCCTGTTGGCAGTTATCCCTGTGATGTGAGTCATCCAGTTAGAAAAAGTACTGAGATTCCACATATAAGTGAGGTCATACAGTATTCGTCTTTCTCTGTCTGACTTATTTCACTTAGCATAATGTCTCAAGGTCCATCCATGTTATTGCAAATGGCAGGATTTCCTTCTTTCTCATAAATGAATAATATTCTATTGTGTATATACATATATATACACACACACAGACCACATTTTCTTTATCCGTGTTCATCTGTTGACAGATACTTATGTTGTTCCGTGTCTTGGCTATTGTGAATAATGCTGCAATGAACATGGGAGTGTAGATATCTCTTCAAAATTATTTCCTTTGGATATATATCCAGAAGTGAGATTGCTGAATCATATGTTAGTTCTATTTTTAATTTTTTGAGGAACGTCCATACTATTTTCCACAGTGGCTGCACCAATTTACATTCCCACCAACAGTGCACAAGTATTCCTTTTCCTCCACATCCTTGCCAACACTTGTTATTTCTTGTCTTTAGAAACAGAGAGTAGAACGGTGGTTGCCAGAGGTCGGGGGGTGGGGGAAATTTGGAGATGTCGGTCAAAATGTACAAACTTCCAGTTACAATATGAATAAGTTCTGGGGATCTAAGGCATAGCATGATGATTAGAGTTAACAATAATGTATTATATACTTGAAAGTTGCTAAGAGAGTAAATCTTAAAAGTTCTTATCAAAAAAAGAAATAGTAATTACTCGACATGATGGAGGTGTTAACTAACACTACCGTGGTAATCATTTTGCAATATCTAACTATCAGATCAACAAGTTGTACACCTTAAACTTGAACAATGTTATGTGTCAATTATATCTCAATAAAGCTGGGGAAAAAAGAAAAGAAAAGGTGCTAAGAATTTTGTCCCTGACTTTAGCTGAAGGTTTGGAAGGCATTCAGGTTAGCCCCATCTCATTGGCCAGAACTGCTATAGATGCCAGAATTATCCTTGTGGGCCAACAAAGTCTATAATCGCTAATACATCCTGCTGTACCTGGATTAATGCTGTGGGACAAGTGGAAATGTCAGTATAGAAGGTTAAGGAGAAAGCCACCTTAGTTTCTGTTATGGGCTGAATTATGACCCCCCACCCACCTGCAATTCACAGGTTCAAGTCCTAACCCCCAGTACCTCAGAATATGACTGTATTTGGAGATGAGATATTTAAAGAGGTGATTAAGTTAAAATGAGGCCATTAGGGTGGGCCCCTTATCCAATATGACTGGTGTCCTTATAAGAAGGGAGAGAGACACCAAGGATGTGCATGCACAGAGGAAAGACCACGTGAGGACACAGTGAGAAGGTGCTAGCCAAGGAGAGAGGCCTCAATAGAAAGCAAACCTACCAACACCTTGATCTTGGACTTCAAGCCTCCAGAACTGTGAGAAAATAAATTTCTGTTGTTTAACCCATCCAGTTTGTGGTATTTTGTTTTGGCAGCCCTAGCTGACTCATACACTTTCTAGATAGACTCTAAGAATTCATGGAATTTGCTAAGCTCTTTGGGTTCAGGACCCCAGGGGCCTGGTTGAGGACCTAGATTGTTCTCATCCTGCAACAGAAGCTCTAATTTTATGTTGTGTGGAACAAATTAATGGATTTGGTTCCAGCCCTGTGGGTCAGTTTAATCGGAGTGGCCAATGGAATGGTGTACTCATGAAAAATGTTACCAGAAGTCAAGAGGATGTAGAAGTGAGGGATGGATATTGTTGGGAGATGCTATGGTTGTCTCATGTCTCTGAACAGCTTGTGAGCAGAGGCACTGACTGACCATTGTTCTAGACTCTCTTTACAAGGGCATTTGTATAGGAACAACTTGGGGAGACGGAGATAGTGTCTCCCTTTGGAGCAAAGGGCAGGCTTGGTTACTGCTCATAATAAAAGATTTGAGTTCCCTAAGCTCAGGGTTTCTCTCTCTTATTGCAGCCCAGTGTGTGCAGGTGTTATTCAGCCTCCGTGTCCCCTTCTGGAAATTGGAACTCTAGGAACAGCTATGAAATATGCTTGTGCTCGTGCTGCTTGCAGTGTCTTGAGTAATCAAGTCTTTGTTGTTGACCCCGAAGGCTTGTGTCTTCTGCCAGCATCCTTGAAATTGTAGCAGGCTGACTTAGCTTACAAGCAGGGCAAACTCTCAGACCCTTCACAGTACTTGACAACTGGAGGAAAATTCTCTTTCTTATTGAAAGAAAAACATAGGAAACAATTGAAGTCTACTTCAAATATTCTGTTGGTCAGTTGGAGGCTACATTTCCCTTAATGTCTGGGAAAATTTGTTATGGACTCCTATTCTCCTTTCTGTTTTCTGCACATTTCTAGATCAATTGCAACAGCTGCCTTTTGGACTCCTGCGCAGCCCGATCCATTCTCTGAATGTGTTCCTTGTCTTGATTGTGGGGATGGTTTCGTGGGAAGATGCTCACCTCAGAACTCATAAAACTGTACACTTTACGTGTGTGCAATTTTGTATGTCAACTATACCTCAATAAAACTATAAAGGAAAAAGAAATAAAAACCGTTTTGCTGTTTGTGACTACCCTGTTGGCCCACACATCTCAAAACCCACTCACTCACCTCTAGATTTTCAATAAAGTTAAATATATGTAAATGTGATATTGTATGAATACATATTTTTTCCTTTTTATATAAGTTTTTGACAAGAGAATAGAATAAATATGATAGAAAAGAGTGCAGCAAAGATTCAGAAGAAGGTAAACCAGGTTATGCAGGAGACCAGAAGGTCACAACCGGCTTTTTTGTGATACTGTATATTTTACTTCTACATATGGTTATAAACCCCTAAACACATGTTATTATTTTTCTTTAAACTTTAATTATTTTTTAAAAGGCAATAAAATAACTTTAAAAGTCTTTCATATTTATCCATATTTTTACCATTTCTGCTGCTCTATATTACTCAGCATCCAGACTTTCATCTATTATCATCTTCCTTCCGCCTGAAGCAGTATATATATATATAAATATATATATTTAAACAAATGATATATTTTAAAATATTTAAATATATATTTAAAAAGAAATATATATTTAAGTAAAATATTTAAAATATAAAATGGTAAAAGTTATTAAATTATAAAATAATGTATTATATATTATTTATTATAAAATAAAATTATATAATATATCATTTTATAGTGCAGGTCTACTATTAAGCTTCTGTATATCTGGAAAAGTCTTTATTTCACCTTTTTTGAAAATTATTTTTACCAAGTATAGAATTTTGGTTGACATTTTTTCATCTTTCAATAGTTTAAAGATATTGCTTTCCTGTTTTCTGCTTTGCCCTGTTCTGACATGAAATCCTTGGTTATTTGTTCCTCTATAAATGATGTGTCTTTTCTCCCTCTGGCTGCTTTTAAGATTTCTTTTTATATCTGTTTTTCAGCAATTTTATTTTGATGAGCCTTGGTATAGTTTTCTTTACATCATGTGCTTGGGATTTATGGAGCTTCTTAAGACCTGTGGATTATGCTTTCATTTAATTTCAAAAATATTCAGCCATTACTTCTTTATATATTTTTGTCTTGTCTCCACCCTCCCCCTTCCTTTGGGACTTGAATTACATGTACATTAGGCCATTTGAGTTGTCCCACAGATCACTGTTCTTTTCATGTTTTTTCAGTCCTTTTTTCTCTCTGTGTTTAATTTTGGATATTTTCTATTGCTATATCTTAAAGTTTGGTAATCATTTCTTCTGTAGTTCTAATCCATGGTTAATCCCATGCAGTGTATTTTTCTCTCAGATATTGTCTTTGTCTTCTCTACAGATTTAATTTGGATCTTTTTTTTCGATCTTCCTTGTCTCTAGTTAACATGCTCTAGCTTTGCTCTTTTTTTAATTGAAATCTGGAAAAGTTATAATAACTCATTGAATGTCTTAATCTACCATCACCTCTCTGTCATCTCTGTTGTTTTTGAGTGTGTGTCTGTCGATAGATTTTTTTTCTCTTCATTAAGAGCTGTATTTTCCCAATTCTCTGCATGGCTGGTGACTTCTGCTTGGATGGAGACACTGAGAACTTTGCCTTGTTGGATGTTTTGAGCTTTGGTCTGGGATGCAGTTAGGCGGAAACAGTTTGATCTTTTTGAGGCTTTCTTTTTTCCTTTTTTTTTTACGGTAGGACCAAAAGCAATCTTTAGTCTAAAGCTAATTTTGCTGCACAATTTAGGTGCTCTGCCTGAGGCCCTGTGAATTATGAAGCTTTTCTAATCGGACTAGTGGTAATATAAATTGTTCCTGGACAGTATGAGCTCTAGAGATTGTTCTTTTTGGTGGTTCTTTCCCTGGCCTTGGGAGGTTTCCTTGTGAGCACATGCTCTTCAGAGAGTCCTTTGGAGCTCTCTCTCTCTCTCCGCGCAGTTCTCTCCTCTCCAGTACTCTGCCTTGCAAATGCCGGCTTGGCCTTTCTGGACTCCCGACTCTGTCTCTTCCTCTCAGGGGTCTTTGGTGTCTCCCCGCATTCCCACTCCCTGGGCTGCCACCTTGAAATCCTCTGCAGTCAATAGCCGGGGTAATTATAAGGGCTGATTTCATTTGCTTATTCTTTTCCATGGATCACTGCCCTGCACTGCCTAAAAAAAATCTTTGTTTCTTATATTTTGTCTGGTTCTTTCATTGTTTCTGGCAGGAGGGGAAATCTGGTTCCTGTTAATCTATCTTGTCCAGAAGTGAAAAAACAATGTAAATCTTGTACTACACGTTCTCTGTTCTTCAAAACCTGCTCTCTGGCTCCCTTGCCACTGAAGGTTCTTACCCCTCTCACCTTCATGTGGCCAGTTTCTGCTCTTCTCATCTGCAAAAGCCCTCTCCTTTGGTGTTCTCACGGTAGTTGCTCCTTTTCTCTAAATCCTTGGTTCCAGCTGGTTCTGGTCTTCAGAATCCCAGCTCTACTCCCACCAACAGGCAGTTTCCAAATAAGGACAATTCCTTTCCTAAGACTCATTAAGCCAACTGTTGAGACAAAAATTCTTCTTCATAAGTCAATAAACAACCAACCTCTCTCTCTTCCTGTCTTCCTCCTTTCTTTGCATTTTTTTGTTTAATTTTTTTAAATTATTTGTTTTTTCAGCATTTTAAAACATGAGAGAATAGAAGATAGAGATGCATTTAAACAGATGGAGAGGCCCAAGAATGAAGTAACAGAGAAGGAATCACTTGTTCATCTTCCTATTTAAGTACAAACATTCATGAACGCAGTGGATCCCATACCCACCTTGTGCACAAAAGACTTTTTCGCTACAGTTATCTCTTTTCTCCATCAGAGCAGAAATGTAATATACAGTCTTTCAGCTTAAAAAGGCCCTCCCTGTTTCCTATGTGCCTTTAGCTTACCATCCCATTTTATTGGTCCACTTTGCAGCAAAACTCCATGAAAGACTTGTCGAAACTCACTTTCCCACTTCTCCTTCCATTGTCTCTTGGGCTTACTGTAATCACTCGCAAACAAAAACAAAAGCATAAACCAACACACACACAAAACAAAACCACAAACAGACAAAAGCAGCTCTTCTCCTCTCCCATCATCTCCCCCTTTGTTATGGGCTGAATTTTGTCTCCCCCAAATCTGCATGTTGAAGTCCTAATCCCCAGTACCTCAGAATGTGACCATGTTTGGAGATAGGGCCTTTGTTTAGGTAATTAAGTTCAATGAGGTCACTAGGGTGGGCACTGATCCAATATGACTGGTGTTCTCATAAGAAGAGGAGATTAGGGCATGGACACACAGAGGAAAGATCAGGTGAGGACACAGTGAGAAGGTGGCCATCTACAAGCCAAGGAGAGAGGCCTTCAGAAGAAACCAACCCTGGAGACACCCTGGTCTTGGACTTGCAGCCTGCAGAATTGTGAGAAAATAAATTTCTGTTGTTTGAGACACCCAGTCTGTGGTACTTTGTGATGACAACCCTGGCAAACTAACACATCCTCCCTCATTCTGCTTAACTACACTTGCCTTCTGTAAACACATCAAGCATGTTTCTTCTCAGATACTTTACTATTCCCTTTCCCTGGGATGTTCTGCTTCCAGATATCCATTCCTCACTCTCCAGATACACACAGCTTACTCCTTTCATTCAGGTGCCTGCTCAAATGTCATCTTTCAAAGACGACGCCCTTGCCTCTCAAACCACAAGCACTCTTTGTCTTCTCTCTCTTTTAGTTTTCTCTTACCACTTATCACCACTAATATATTATATACTTATTGTGCTTTTTTCAGTCTCCCCTCACTAGAATGTAATTTCCACCAGAGCAGGCACTTTGCCTTTTTCGTAAATGTACATCCAGTACCTAGAAGAGTTCCTTGCACATAGTTGGTACCCAGTAAAATTTACTGAGTGTTGAATGAATGAATGTGCTAGACATGGTGTTTTGTCTTAGATGGGGAAAACTGAGACATACAAGTGTAAAGACTCACATGTGTGTAAATATCAAAATATTGATGGTAATCAATATTCTGATATTTCATCTGGTATAAGATGAAACTGATATGTTATTTGGTTCTTTTCTTTTATGATTTGGAGGGATTAACATCAGTGTCACCAGTCAAAGAACAGGAAAAAGATGAAAAGAAGAAAGCAGGCAAAAGAAATAATTAGATCCTAAACTCACTATACAGTTTCTTTGTTTCTTCAGTCATTGTGTCCTTTATTCCATCTCACATACAACAAATTCAGAAAATGAAAGTTTTCTTTTTTTTTCCCCAGCATTATTGAGATAAAGTTGACATGTAACACTGTGTAAGTTTAAGGTGTACAATGTGTTGATTTGACACATTTATATATTGCAAAATGATTATCACTATAGCGTTAGCTAACGCCTGCATCATGTCACATAGTTATCATTTCATTTTTGTGATGAGAACATTTGAGATCTAATCTCTTAGCAATTTTCAAGTATAATACAGTATTATTAACTATAGTCACCAAGTTGTATATTAAATCCCCAGAACTTATTCATCTTATAATTGGAAGTTTGTACTTTTTGACCAACATCTCCCCATTTCACCCCCCCAACCCCTCTTAACCACCATTCTACTCTCTCTTTCTGAGTTTGTTTTTTTTAGATTCCACATATAAGTTAGATCATATAGTATTTGTCTTTCTCTGTCTGACTTATTTCACTTAGCATAATGCCCTCAAGGTCCATCCATGTTGCCACAAATGGCAGGATTTCCTTCTTTTCTCATGGCTGAATAATATGCCATAGTAAATATATACCACATTTTCTTTATCCATTCTTCCATTGCCGGACACTTAGGTTGTTTCTCTATTTAGGCTGTTGTGAATAATGCTACAATGAACATGGGAGTGCAGATGTCTCTTCGAAACCTCATTTTCATTTCTCTGGTTATACACCAGAGGTGGAGTTGCTGGATTATCTGATAGTTCTCTTTTAATCTTTTGTGAGGAATCTTCATACTGTTTTATATAGTGGCTGCACCAATTTACATTCTCACTCACAGTGCACAAGGGTTCCCTTTTCTCCATATCCTCTCCACACTTGTAATCTCTTGTCTTTTTGATGATAGACATTCTAATAGGTGTGAGGTGATATGTCATTGTGGTTTTGATCTGTATTTCCCTGATGGTTGAGATGTTGAGCACCTTTTTATGTAGCTGTTGGCATGTCTTCTTTGGAAAAATGTTTATTCAGTTCCTCTGCCTGTTTTTTTCTGGGTGTGAGGAAGACCAGCCCTGAGCTAACATCCATTGCCAATCCTCCTCTTTTTGCTGAGGAAGACTGGCCCTGGGCTAACATCCGTGCCCATCTTCCTCTACTTTATATGGACGCCGCCACAGCATGGCTGACAAGCAGTGCGTCAGCGGGCGCCTGGGATCCAAACCCGCGAACCCTGGCCTGCCAAGCACAAACTAAACTGCTGTGCCACCAGGCGGCCCCCCCTGCCTGTTTTTTAATCAGATTGTTCTTTTGCTATTGAGTTGTATGAGTTCTTTATATATCTTGGATCTTAACCCCTTATCAGATTTAAGAAGTAGTCTTCTATTCCAGATTTTATGGACTGACTGTGGTATGAGAGGAATTTCACTGCGAGTAAGGGCATGCTGGAATGTGCTGAGACCCTGGGTTGAGTGGTGCAAGGCACCAGGTGCAGGGGCATGTAGCGCCACCAGCTCTGCAGGACATGATGTCTCTTTGGCTCAGGCCATTGGGGTCCACAGCATCAACAACTGTGTGGTCCCTGGTGAGCAATGCAGGGGGTCTGCTGTGGCTGCAAGGTTGTTGAGGTCCTTAGTGGCACTTCCAGGTCCAGTGGCTAGGGACCAGGGCAGGCAGTGGTGGTAGCCAGAGCTCATGGTGTGCACACACTCGGCTGTGGGGGCCAGCTTCAGGTGCCTGTGGAGTGGCAGGGGCTGTGGAGTGTCTGGTTGCAGACACATGCCCAGTGGTGTGGTCCAGGGCAGGCACTGAGGGCCGGGGCCAACGGTGGGTGCACTGATAGCTGTGGGCATCCTGGCTGTTGGTGTGACTACCGGGGCAGCTGGGTGTGTCTTGCTTTGGGCGCACAGTGGTGGAGGCCGATGCAGGGAGTGGGGTTGGGGGCATGCAGATGCACAGCTGGAGGGCCTAGCTACAGGTGAGCACAGTGGTGCAGGCCAGGGACAGAAAACAGGGCCTGATAGGGGCCCACAAGCAGCTGCAGAAGCCCTGGCTGGCAGATGTGCTCTCCAGTGGCTGCACTGTTTCCCCCGGGGTGTGAGCATGGCAGTGGAGGCCAGTGACTGGTATCAGGCTGGAGGCACGCAAGTGCACAGCTGGAGGGGCTAGCCTGAGCATATGGGCAGTGGGGGTCAGCTGCAGGGGTCTAGGCTGGTGTTTGCACTTGTGCAGCCGCAGAGGCCTGGGCTGGCTGGCAGCACGGGTCCCGGGCTCCCGAGGGGCGGTGGGAAGCAGAGGAGGGCTCAGGTGGCTGGTGTCAGCGAACCTGAACCTGAACACCTGTGGGGCGAAAGCTGGTGAAGTCTGCGGGGTCCGGGGCAGCCGCTGGGTTCCCCCGGAGAGCAGCTCACTGTAACCTCCATGGCTCCTGCTGTCTGGCTGCTCCAGGTGGTCCCCGCGTTCCTCCCCGTTCCTAGCCTCTCTCTAGGGCTCAGCTTGCCTGGTCTGGGTGGGGTGAAATCCAAGTGGGACCCTGGGGCCCTGAAAGGCTGGGAAGCTGGTTGCTCTCCGCTCGCTGGCTCCTCGTCTCCCAGGGAGGAGAACTCTCTGGAGCTGGGCATCCCTCTGGGCGCTGAGCACCGCTGGCTTGGGGGCTGGGATAATGGGGCACGAGGAAGCTGTCTTCCTTCTCTTGCTGTGTGGTTATTCTCAGGTTTTTGTTCCCCTATGTTGCTGAAATTTCTTAAGCGGACTCCAGACCTCTCCCAGAGCTGTCTTCTTGGTGGGTAGCTGTCTCATTGTTGATCTTTGTGTGGAGACCGAGGCTGGGGTCGCCCATGCCACCGTCTTGGTCTGAAGCCTCCCCGAAAATGGCAGTTTTCAAAAAGAAATTCACGGGAGCAGATAGTTAATAAATTTAAATTTGTTTTTAAAAATTTCTTTTGAGAAAACTATTATCTGGTTATTAACATTGACCGTAGTTCAAATTTACTATTAATGACCAGTTTGTAGCTTTGTAAAATCTGATTCTGTATTCTTTTAACTACTAAAGTCACATAAATTAGAACCGTTAATCCTATATTTGAAACACCATATTCAGTAAGAATGTCTTTGATGGCACTGAGATCACTCATTTAGAATTTATTGAATTTTTTCCTTTTTTATAACTGCTGATTTAAAAACTCTTCACATAATCTCCGTAGTCAATAAAGAGTACTTAGGAGGGATGCACAGTGCCTTATGCAGACTAGACAGGCAAGGAGACAAAATCTTATTGAACTTGAATATGTGTGGAGAACTTTACACAGCTTCCCACACTAAGTCCGCATGAAATCAAGTAAGATAAATATGATTACCTCTAGTTTACAGATAAGGAATTGGGTTAAGTGAGTTATACAATGTCACCCAGCTAGAAAAGACAAGCTCCATTTTTCTATATTGAATCAGTAAATAGGTATTGCTTTTATTTAGGGGAAAGTGTTATAAAATTTTCAAAAATTATTCTCAAAAGCCAGTCTTTGCTTATCAATGTACACTATCTTATTTTCCCGGAAATATTAATAAAAAACAAATCTGTGTATAAAAATTATTTTAAGCTAGCTGCGGTTTTTCTTCAATGATATGTTACTATTCAAATTTTTTTTCTAAAAATCTGAAATGAACGATAATTTGTCAGGATTCTATTGTAAAACATACAGAACAGAAAGCTTAATCAGTGAAATAATAGAAGAGGGAGTTTTTAAATGTGAAATAGCATTTTAGAGTTGATATCATAAAAGAGCTCTTTAGACCCAATGGAGATTCTGATAACTTCCTTATTAAACAATTTCTTTAAACTTAAAGATTTTGGAGAAATGTTTGGGAATATCCCTCAGAGAGTGTCTAATTTTTCAATACTTGGCTTTTGATAGTTGTAGTTTTCTGCAAATAGTCGTGTTGCCTTTTAACCACCTTCACACATCTGATTTGCTCTCCTCCCTATAACCCTCTCCTGGCTCTTTTCTAGCAACTGTCTGTTATCCCAGAGCTCACAGCTAGCTCAGCAGCTCCCCAGGTCATCTTCAATCATTAAGCAGTGCTTGCGATGATGTTTTTTGTTGCTTTTTAAATGAAGGAACAGTGAAAGAGTAAGAAAAAAATCCTTTGTAAAAAAAAGCATTTCCTATTTTGCAGTGGTCTAAATTCCATTGAATATTATTCAATTTTGCCAGAAACCACTTGTTTCATATTATACCATGCTATATTTTATTCATATAATACTCTGGAGTGCACTTACTTTTCATATTTTCTTCATTCCTTTAGGGGAATCCTCCCAGTTTTTATTTTTCTTCTGTTTCCAGGGCTCTCTATGTATTTTCACGTTTCATTAGTAGTTAATTTCAAAATGCAATTAGAAAGAATTCCATTGAGGATAGCAGGCGATAACTGGCTTTCTGCTCAATCCTTATTCGATAACACAGGAAGATGGTTTTCAACTAAGAATGTTTAGGACAGAGGCTAAAGAGAAAACCCCGAAGCAAATTATTGGTATTTTGGCATTAGTATAGCATATGAATGGGTCATTAAATAAATCATGTCCCTGCATTTGCCTTTTAGGTGGATTTAGCAATAATAATCGACCCAGTTGAAAGGCAAACTTTTGATGCCTAGGTTCTTTAAAAGTGAAAATACACATCATGTTTTGGGTTCTCTTAGTTAACAAAATCCCAGGCTATTTCACTGTGTGTAAATCTCAGCATGGAGTAGTGTACATGAAACATGACTCTTATGTTAAGTGCCTTGTACACCAAAGAATCCAGGAGAGCTTTATAGAGATATACAGGGGACTTCCTTAAAGTCTCCACAAACTATGCCCCTGAATCACTTACGCAACTTCAGAATGCCTATGGGATATCTTAGTGTATTAAGGTATGGCAGCTTCTAATTATCGACATTTCAATTTTATAAGGGCGAATTATCCTGATGAGAAATGAAGTAGAAAATTTAAAAGGCATAGAGGTCTGTATGAGCGCGTAAAAGAACATCCCAGGGAAGCTGCTGCTGATCTTCTTAATAATAAAAGGGAAACTTAAACCAGAAGGACCCTGACTCTTAACAGCTTCTCAGATGTTATGTCAAGATGGTGGATAATCATTATCAGCTAAAATTTTCCAGTTGATAATTCTGTGGTGAAAAGTTCTCTGTTTTACGGCGTGGGGTTGTGTAAGGAGAATGGAAGAGTCCAAGAGAAGTCCTGGCTATTCGCAGGTGCCAGATAGCATAAGTGTGCTCTAGAGAGGAAGAAAGAATTAGAGATTATATCACATGGTGATGCCCCCAACTCCAACATCTATTTGACATCTTGATTCACCATTAGGGACTAAGTATTGGAAATTTGCAAGAGTGGTTAAGAGCATGTATATACTCTGGTGCAGACTTTCTTGTATTCAAACCCTAACTCTGCTACTTTATAGCTGTGTGACCTTGGACAAATTAATCATATCATCTGTTCCAGTTTTCATATCTGTAAAATGGGGTCATAAGAGTATCTACGTTATAGTTTGTTGTGAACAGCAAAGGAGTGCATTGATGCAAAGCACTTGAAATAGTCTGGTACATAGTCTGATGCTTAATAATTTTTAGCCTTGACTATTACATTGAAAAATACAGATCTAAAATATGATTCATTACTACAATTTCAATTCATTTCTTCTTGAACAGCTTCCTTTGTTGACTGGGAACAATTAATCAATGTGTTCTTTGACTTGCTGCCTCAGACCCTTGAACTTCAGCATCAGAGGAATGATGATGGAACATGCCGTAGAATCATGCAGGGAGCTTAATTTCCCCTGGAGACCCTGACTGGACCTCTTGTTGGTAGGATCTGTCTGGGTTGTGTAAGTGGGCACTGGATCAGGAGGCAAAAGACCTGAGTGCTAGTTCTGACTCTGTCTGACTAACTATCTGGCTTAGGATAAGTAGGATTTGATTTTATTACATAATCGTTATGGCCATGACAAGTTATACAGCCTTTCATTCTAAGACTTCTGTCCAAACATATATGATGCTTTATTTGTAAACTTCCCCAGCAGTAACAGCAATAGGCTTTCATAAATATAATTTTTAGTGCTAATGCTGTACAAGCTTTCAAAGTTCTTTAAAAAATGTATTTTACAGTAATTATGTTTTAAGCAATTATATTAACGTTAATTTATCTGTGGCAACTCAGCTACTAAGTCTTTACCCTTAAAATTACTCCATCATCATTTAGTTTTAAGTAGAAGTGACAACTTAGCATCAATTCATTCACCCAATGCTTTAGTTTTATATTCTCTCCCCTGTCCCTCTCTTCCATGTTCATTCAACATTGAATGTACACTATGGGTCAAGAACTGTGGTGTCACACATATTATTTTATTAAATGCCTTCAGTTTTTCACAAAAGTACCTAATTCTCACAAGGCTATAGGAAGTGAACAAATCATCAAAAGTAACATTAAAACAAGAAAGAGGAAGACACCATATGCGTTTTAATTAAGCAAACTTGCATTGTGAACATGAAAGGAACTTTGAATTTCTGCAAGGAAGGAAGAAGACAATATTTTTACAGAAAGAAAAGCAGGGACTAAGAATTCTTTGCACTTATAAATTCTAATCACATTGCTCTCTCTACAGTTTTAAAGTTATAAAGCAAGAGTCTGTTAAATGTTACTGACAAGATCTGATTAAAAATTGACACAGGACATAGGCATTTAAAGGCTGGCACCTACACTGCTCTTAATTTTGTTTCTCTCTGAAGACTGTACGAGGAGGAAAGCCTTATTGAATGAAATCTAGGCCAAGCAAACATATGGCAGTGGGATTTCTTTTAGATGAAGTAATTTTAAACTGAGATTTCTCAGAGAAGAATTTTTTCCCTGCAGACTTTTATAACAGTATCCTTAAAATCTGGTCATGACAAACCAGAGAAAATGATCTTTTAAAACCTGAGGATATGCTCAATTCTTTTCTCTGAAATCAATTCTTGGAAGATATCCATATCATTTGGAAATAGCAAACAGATTTGTCTGGTGGAATTTTGCCAGGAAAGAAGTAGTGTAGACACGTTGTGTTCTATTGTGGAAAAACGCAGCATCCCTCTCTGCTGATGATTCATGAACAGGAAGAGGACGCATCCTTGCAACTATACCTCTCTTCTTAAGTGAAATATCATGCTCTTTGCATCACTGCATATGTGTTCACATTGGTTCCCAGGCATTGTCATTGCATATTGTTAGGCACAATGGTTAGACTCCTATTTGAAAAAAACAAAACACCATTATACCACATAGCACTAAGTATTTTAGCTGTTACTTCAACCTAGCCAAACTCCTACATTAATTTACCTTGGTAATGTTACTGGGTTAAATTTTATTAAACAAACAAGACTTTGTTACAGTTGCTTAATTCTCTGTCTGTTTAATAGCCAGACATTATCACTACAATGGATAGTATTAGCAATAACAATTATCACATAATTGCCCTTTATAAGAAGATAGTCACTGTGTTCATTTTATATTATTAAATAAGGTACCTTGCTTCCATTATCTCATTTAATCTTTCAAACAATCCCAAAATGTATGTATTATACCCATTTTGCATGTGAGGAAACAGCAGCACAGAGAGGTTAAGCAATGTGCTTAAAGTCACACAAGTAACAATCAGCAGAACTAGGATTCAAACTAGGTGAACCTGAATACAGGCTAAAGCAATAGGAGAAGGCTTGTTGGAAACAGGAAAATATGTTTTGAAAACTAATGATGATTCGATGGGGAGAATACATTTCTGCTGTGTGGAATAATGTGGCAGCCAAAGAGGAGCAATAGGGTAGAAGATATGTGAAACATACGTGTATAGGTGGCCTGGAGAGACAGACGGTAAAAAATACAGAGAAAAATCCTGTATCACTCAAACAGTGAAATGGTCACCTGTACAAGAAAAAATTAATTAGTATCAGGCTTTAATGCAATTCCTTGGAAAAAAAATCTCTATAAAGTTTTGAGCGAAAGATATTATTTGAAGAAGATTACCTAGCATTTATGTGTGTGGGCAATTGAAAGACATTTTTCGGAATGTGTGAAATGAGAAAGAACACCACTCCCATAGTCTCCCTGGAAAAAAGAAAAAGAAAAGGAAATCCTTGAAAAATCATGCCAACTGAGAAATAAATTTAAAGAAAGAACTCAAGATTGGAGAAGGTGTAGCATAATAAAAAGAAATGGACAATGAGACAATGAGACCAGTGAAACTTAAAGTTATTGTCTGAAGGTTGTTAATATTATTACAAAATAATGCAGCTGTCAAATAGTTCATATAAGTAAACGTAAATGGTGTAAAGCAATAATAAAATCTAGAACTAAGTTGTTGGATTATCCCAACAAAAACAACAACAAAAAGGATGAAGCCTCCCTTATACTCCCTCATACAACTGGGGGTAGAATAAAGTTTGTATCTTAAAATGGGAGAGTGGATAGTTATTGCTTCTTTATTGTTAATGTTAGAGATTTGCCTGTTCACATTTAATAAGAAATGAAAATAATTATTAATAGAGTTAAAAACAAGATAGAGAACATCTGAATCATTAGAGAAAAAGCATGAATCAAGAAACCATGTTCAATACATGAAGATAAAAACAAAAATTAAACAAACATAAAAAATGCCAAGGAAATATAAAATAAAACCACACATAAGCAAACCTATAAGTTTTTACAATAAATATGATTGAGTTCAAGATCTTATTAAAAGAAATAAATCATAAAATAATTCAATGATATACTGTTTAGGAGACACACATAATAAAATAGTAAACTAAAAAGAAGGTAAAAATAAATATTACTCAGTTAATGAAAGCACAAAGAAATCAGGGGCAACAATACTAGTAACAGATGATATAAGAATTCAGGGCAACAAAGATTTAAAATGTCAAAGAGCATCGCATATATTTGAAATGTCCAATCTACTGTTAAAATATAGAAATCACAAACATTTATGTTCCAAATAACATAGTTCTAAATTATGTAAAGCAAAAAATATTAAAAGTACAAACAAGTAAAGGAGGGGGAGAAGTTACAAGCAAATAAAATAGGAGATTTTTAACCCAGGTCTTTTTCAGGTCAGGTAGACCAAAAAAAAAAAAATATATATATATATATATATGTATATATATAAATTATTTGAATAATGCCACAAATAAATTTCATATTGAAATTATTCTTCCCTAAGGTCCCTCTCAGCTACTAGTCAGTGATTCTTTCTCTTTTTCAACACATTCCCACACATCCTCTAAAGTTCCTTTCCTGGACCTCTGGACCACTCTAACATTATAACTCAGAGTTTTCTCTCAGCTTCTGTACTTGTCCAATACTTTCACACCCATCACCTAAAACTATCTTTAAATGTGTGAAAGGCCAGTAAGCAAAAGATCCGCTGGTTATTATTATGGCCCATGCTCTTAAAAAAGTGGAAGAGGTGAAGTGGGGTAGAGATAAATATAAAAAGCAAATGTGTTTTCTAGTTATAAAGGTGCTTACTTGGAATTTGTAGTGGGTCAAAGCACAGTGTAAACTTATGGTATTGGACATGAAGTAATTCATGTCTGTAAAACTTTTGGATGCTGTTCCAGGTGATGGGGGGAGACTATAAACATTATTTACTGTAGCAGAAGAAATATAGTTGTGTTCATTTTTCTAATCTACTATTTCATCTATTTTCAGCTTCCATTCTTATTGGGGATGGATTCTTTTTTACAATAAGTATTTTAACACCCATTTCTCAAGATCTTTGGCTGTTGAATGCTGAACCTGTGTAAAAATATCTACTACAGTCAGACCATAGACACAAAGGACTCAGATTAAATTGTCTGCTTAAGGAACTTAGAACAAGAAACATATTTTTCAGTACCAGCTGAATGGGGTAGAGCTATTGTTAGGCAGAAAAAGAGCCAGATCAGTTCAGAATAGTCAAAGCTTAAAAATGCCCTGGGTCCTGAGTGAGGAGAGGCAATATCCTGATATCAAAATTGTACTTTGTATATTCTTTACAGTTACTTTATATATAAGCACAGATAGTAAATTATATATAATTCTTAACATAGAGTGTAGGTTCAGTCAGAATTAAAGCATTCGTTTTTAAGCAGGGAGATGAACTGAGATGACCCTCTCTGACTAATAGGGCAGCAATTCTGCTGCCAAGAGTCAGGAAAAATTAGGTTAATGGCACTCTTTATAGAACACTCTTAATGAGGCTTTTTTGTTAAAGAGGTTTTCATTTTCTGCCTCATTCCATAAACAGAGACAGTGAAGAAGTTTCCAAGACCAATTTCATGTTCAAGATAAAAATTTGGTAGTAATGTTTGGGGAAGAGCATTATATCTCCTTATGTGTAGAACCTGGTTGCTTAGTGGGCCTGGCATTACAGTGAGTGGAGTCATTGTCTTCAGGTTCTGAAAGTGCCATTCATCCATCCTCCCCAACACTAGAGCTGCCACGTTGAGAATATTCTAGAAAGGTATATTCTCCAAGGTCTTGACCAGAAACTCAGAGCAAAAAAAAAACCACAACAAAGTTTCTAAGTCCAAGTGTAGTATTTTTCACACTGTAGAAAAAGAACTGGTTTTAGAGTAATTGTAGAAAATGCTAAAGCAAATAGTTCATTAGCCATGTACTTGGATAGGCCATGTGCACTTCTGTATTGCTCTAGGCTCCATTACACTGTCATCCTCTTGAAGAATTTCAAGTTTATAGCATTTAAGTGCTGTATATTCTTCACTTGTAAAGGTTGTTAATTATCCCCATCTAAAGAAAAGCATCAGAATTGGAAGAAAAATTGTTCTTCATTCTGGAAAAACTTGATTTTGCTTGATAGACCAGGTAAAATCCATATGATACCTATACAGATATCATATAGTTTAATATGGTATACCTAACTGTATGATAGTAAAGGAATGACAGAAAAGATGTGCCTGCACCAGATATAAACTGCAATTTAACTTGATATAAAAGATTTGATTTTATAAGAGTAAGTGTGAAATTTAATTTATCAATACAATGAGCTTTTGTTTTAAAATCAACTCCATTTTTTCCCACAAATACTTTTTTTATGAAAGAAAAATATAATAAGTGAATTTGTAATTAAGAAGGTCCATTTTCAAAGACACTTTATTTTTTGAGCGTGCATGTTTCATTTTTTATATACAATGAAAAGTTAATTGTCAGTATTTTTGTTTCTTATTATATTGACATTCTCTAATTGCTCTTTTCCAGCGCTACCATCAAGTAAAAGAAAGCTTTGCATATACATTTTTATTGTGATCCTTTCAAAGTTACTAGTTATTTCTTGTATTAATTCCTCTGCTAGATTAAAACCATCTCAAACATAACCAACCAAATCATACTTCCCTTACAGTTTAGAGAGTGCCATTTACACTGGCAAATCTTTCAGCTACCATCTATTAAGTTTAATGTGGTCCTCAGTAACTGTTCAACAGTGTAACCATTTTCCAACATAATTTACTAGCATGCCATAATATATAAATCCCAGATGACTAAAAGGAATTTATGGTGAAATAGCATGAAATTAACTTGATAAGCCTTTCCATTCATCTTCAATGTTTTTTTTTTTTTCATTTTAAACACTGGTGACGCTGTTCCAACAGTGTGGAATAAGAGGAGTGTTTTTCCACTCTGGTTAAATAATGTCCTGATATTGTAGATTCTTCTGAAAAACTGCCTGACTCTGTTTAATGTGCTCAGGAAATGTTGTGGGAGAAATGCTTTCCTTATATTATTGACTACAACTTACATATTTCAAGTTGACTATCACATAGGACTTTCAAATATTTATTATTTTTTTCCTTTAAAGCCGGCTGCTGAGATTAGAGAGAAATATCTTTTTTGTGTGTGTGTGAGGAAGACCAGCCCTGAGCTAACATCCGTTGCTAATCTTCCTCTTTTTGCTGAGGAAGAGTGGCCCTGGGCTAACATCGTGCCCATCTTCCTCTACTTTATATGGGACGCCGCCACAGCATGACTGACAGGCAGTGCGTCGGCGGGCGCCCGGGATCCGAACCGGCGAACCCCGGGCTGCCAAGCGCGAACTAAACCGCTGCGCCACGGGGCGGCCCCTAGAGAGAAATATCTTTAAGAATTTTCTTCATCCGCTTTCAAAACATGCTTGAGTATTTTTAATTCTAATGCCTTTGAAATTGTAAAGAAAATGATAAAGGAGTAATTCCATTCTCAAAGTAAACACATATATTTGGGAAACTGTTAATATGACATATATAACTTTATATAATGAGGGGACAATTCTTCTCCAAATAATGCACATTATTTCCCTAATTATTTTAATCAGAAAAAAGAACTAGAGTTCAGAATCAGTGTTTAATTCAGAGAGAAGAAATAGAAAATTATGAGTGGTGAGGTCATTTGTAGACCCTCCCTAAATGCTACATAATAAAAAAATGAAACTTACAAATGTATTATTTAATTTTGTGAAATATTTTAATTTATAGTTTTCTTTATTCACTTCTCCTCCCTAACTCTGCAAACCCCTAAAAAGCAAGTGATTAACAACTACAAAAATGCCACAATCTGAGAAGGAACTGAGAAAACAGAGGGACACAGTAATTTTACTACTACATTTGAACAAATTTGGGAAGGCAGGGAGAATGAAAAAAAAATCAGACAAAAATATAACCTTGGAAAAATAGAAAAGCACAAATTTTCAAAATCACCAATCTTCCCAGTACCCAGAAATAACCTTTATCATTTTGGCATATTTCCTTTCAGTTGAAGTATACATATTGACAGAGCACAAGCAGGCTAACAATAGCATCATAAGACATATATATTTGTGTTTTGAGCAAATAAAATATTGACATTTTCCAATGTCAATAAATACTACATTTTAATATTCTAATTTTTCATAATATTATAAAATTATAATTCATTAATCCTCTAATGCAGATATTTGAGTTGTTTTGGAATTGCAAACAATGCAGAGATGAATATTTTATAAAGTATATAGATTTTTGCCCACATTTCTGATCATTTCTGTTGGATTAGTTTGTAGGAGAAGAATTACTGGGTTAAAAGATATGAATACTTTAAAGTCAAAAAAATATATATCTCACGACGCCCGGTGGCGCAGCGGTTTAGTTCGCGGTTGGCAGCCCAGGGTTCGCCGGTTCGGATCCCGGGCGCCCGCCGCTGCACTGCGTGTCAGCCATGCTGTGGCAGCGTCCCATATAAAGTAGAGGAAGATGGGCAAGGATGTTAGCCCAGGGCCAGTCTTCCTCAGCAAAAAGAGGAGGATT
Source organism: Tapirus indicus (assembly GCA_031878705.1). NCBI lineage: Eukaryota > Metazoa > Chordata > Mammalia > Perissodactyla > Tapiridae > Tapirus > Tapirus indicus. The sequence continues at coordinate 146,220,352 of CM062919.1, read as the reverse complement.
GGCGATGGATGTTAGCTCAGGGCTGGTCTTCCTCACACACACACACACACACACACACACACACACACGCAAAATATATATATATATATAATCTCTTGTCAAGTTGTTTGATGAAAATGTTTAAACAATATCCTCTCCCACAACCCCACTGTGTAAGGTGCCCATTTCCTTAAACTCTTTGTTAGTTTGATACATAGAAAATATAATCTCATTTAAAACATTTTTTATTAAAGGTATGTTTATTGACCAGTAGTATCTCTTTTCATAGATTACATGTTAACCACCCACCATCCTGGGTCCTTCTGGGTCCTTTTCTTCTATTACTGCATTCATCACTTTATATTGATTTATGATTGCTTATTTATGAAATATACTAAGATTTGTATTAATATTTTCAGTTTGTCTTTTACTTTTTATGTGTGGTCATTTTTGAGGTGCTGATGTTTCAAATTTTAATGTTGTTAAATCTATAAAATTTCCCTTTGCTGGTCTCTGACCTAATCATTTTGTCTCAAAAGTCCTTTTCATTCCCAATAATATATGTTCACCTACCTTTTCTTTCAGTTCTTTGATTTCTTCACTGAGCACTTTATTCTATATGTGTTCTACTAGAACTAACAAGTGGACCAATGCATAAATCTCTGTCCTTTAGATTCAGAATCAGCCACACTTATTAATTATATTTCATGATGAGTAACTCAGTGAAGGCTAACTTCATGTGGTTTATACTCCCAGAATTTCCATTAATATTGACATATTAATGGAAAAGGCATTCTTACCCATCCTCCGTAAAAAGAATATTGTCTGAGTTAGAGAAATAAACTTAATAAAGAGATACATAATCAGTAGTTTTACTATGCCCCATTGTTAATGTTAAATATCTCCTGAAGTCCTTATATTCATGGTATCTGCATATCTTTATGAAAATTTATACTCAGTAGGATTGGATCATCGACAAGATAGGAAGTGGGGAGAGCTCTGATGCACTAGAAGCCAGAACTACTGTGTTACAAATCCCCTCAAGGATATGTTCATTTTAATTCTTTGATCTTCGCTGACTCGCTTCCTAATTACAATGCATTTTTCAGAAAAAATATTGCTCAAGTTTTTTATGGCAATTATCTTTCACGCTTTTCTATTGCCACCATCCTGGGTCCTTCTTTTCACCTTTTCATCTTGGTAGGGTGGGTTTTACAACTGTCTAAAGAACAATTCATAATCTGGTTGCCTCTTTGAGAGCAGTATCAGCCAGGTACAGTGGGGGAACAGAAATGACATTACATATTTAAACAGAGAGAATTTTGTATGAATTGTTAAGGAGGCATAAAGTTGTTAGCTAAGTAATTGAAAGGGTAGAAAGAGAACTATAAGCTCTCATGGAGGTAGCAAATGCAAGAAACAGCTACCACCCTTAGGGAAGAGATCGGAATTACTAAAACTTCGAAACTTAAAGGAGGGCCCTAGGGGGCTGGGAACCAGAGCTTGCAAGAGGGAGCACCAGCCAGCTTGCGCAGTGCCTCTGAGGAGTGGAGCACGCTGAAGCTGGTTCTGCAAGTTTGGGAAAAACTGAAACCTGGATTCATTATTTTCTATGGGACGGAACTGCCCATTTTAGGGTGAAAAAGAATTGCTAGGATGATACTCACAGAAGTAAGAGGAAGCCAGGATGCCCACAGGAACCAATCAGGAAGGTGCAAGTCCCTTTTCCCTCCCCATCCCAGGCTCCCAGTTTCCTCTAGCACCTCCTACTGGTAGAGTCTAATGTAGACCCAGGTGGCAAAGCAGAAACGTGGGTTGCAATGTCAGCTTCAATATCAGAACACGGAGAGGAGAAAGGAGGGCTTGGAGCTGAAAGATAACAACTTAGCAATTGGTCCAGGGGGATCCCCTCTACCCACTACTCCTTCTGCAGTCACTCTGACTTTTAGAGTCCTTAACACTGACCCTCACATCTCCATCCATGCCCACATACTACTCCCATCCCTGCTTTGCAGACACCGTGATCACAGTGGTTTGCTTGTTATTTCTAGTTACTTCTTTGTGATTTTTCTGTTAAAATGTTTCATAACGACCTGTTTTACTATATAGGAAAGTCAATTTTACCCCCAGCATGGGAGTGAAATTGGGCTAACTTAGGGTTGACTGCTTTCTGAAGAGTTCTGGGGTGAACTACCAGGAGGATGGAGTTGATATCACAGAATAGTGTGTTGAGAAATGCAGTAGGGCAGTGAGTAAAAGAACCTGTTGGGAATCTCCTGGTGTTAATTCTATAGACAAAGCCCGTGCTTCTGTACAAGTGAAAATGTGGATCAAGCAAAGTATGTCCATTATTTTATCCCTGTGCCAGGGTATCAATTCATTCTGTCTACAGCGTTCAAGCTACAGAAAAAGACACCAGGGTATAGAATGGATGATTTCCCCAGAGAAGCATGATGTGTCGGTAGGAGCAGAAAGCGTAGCATGGAAAAATTTCAAGCCCTGTACGAAGAAAATAACCACAGCCGTCAGCAGCTGAACTCATAAACTGTAATAAAATGATAAATTGTAACAAAGCTGTAACAATTATCATATCAATTTACCCATAAACTTTTCTAATCCTTTTCACATGTATCATTCCAGAAAAATACCCAGATGTAGTAATTACAGGAAATTTCCAAGTCTGTTGGCAAAAACTCAGAAGACTTAGGCCCATTGAAAGTCTTACTGCATTAGCAGAAGCTGTGTAAATGGGCCATTCTGTAGTTGCAAGGCAAGACCTATTGGCTTTGATTCAGTTTTTAAGTGACTCTGAGGGAAATTTCTTACTGGGTTTTATTGACTATGAATTGCTATTTCTGTTTAACTAGAGCACATGATTTTTGTAAAATACAATGCTTAAGGTATATAACTAACCATTATCCAACTGCATAATAGGAATTGATACTCTTGCTTAACATAGAGATGTAATCTTGTGCTTTTTAAGTTGGGAATATTTCAGTTTTATGAAAATATGGAATTTTTGCAGATTATATCATATGAAAATATTTTGTTGCTCGGAAAATAAGTAGCACTATACCATTTCATATTTTTGAATGATTTGAAATATTAGAATTTAACTGTTAATTAATTGGCATGTAATTGACACTTAAGATTCTGTGATTAAATCAGGTCCAGATGCTTAGTTGCTCAGTGTTTCGATACACAACTGAATACAAGGAGATAGAAAACTGTACTCGATATAAAAACGACTCCATATAAAGCAAAAGTTACAAAACTGTTATTTGGCCTTGTACTGCTGTTAGATAGCTCTTTAAAATTTAAACTTCTATATAGGTAAAACAACTTTTGTTTGTTTTGAGAAGGAATCTGAGAAAGGAAGTTAAATGTGCATTTATTTTCGTATTATAATCAACACCATCAATAGTATTAAAGGCCCACTGAGAACATAGCCCTAAAGTGGACCAACTTATGATGGATGTAAGTTGGGATATCTATGTATATTAATGTAATGTCTTGGGTATCAGTCAGGGTATTAATTGGAAAATACAATGTATTTGAAACAGAAAGAATTTAATGTAGGTAATTGGTTACATTGATAATAGAAGAATTAAGAAGCCATCAGGTTGGCAAGGCAACTCAGAATTTAACAACTGCAGGGAGCCACCATTTCTAGGCTGGAGGGACAAAGAGTGGAGGTAGTTTTATCACAGCCCAGGGCACAAGGTCCCGTGTGATAAGATGCAATCATAATGGAGCTGGGAGTTGGAGAGAGAGTAGAAATGTATTGGGAATGCCACCTGTGGCCCAGAGGGAGGAATACGCTGGCTGCCTTGCCCTTTCTTCTGCTTTCCAGTAACTCCCATTTGGCAATCTGTGTCAGAACCAGTCCGCAGCCAAGAGACATGAAGCCTGGAGGTGCAGCTGGCAGGACTCGGTCCCTCCCATCCCTACAGCCACCTTCCCCCATGATACAGAGACAAGCAAGAAAAGGATCAGTGTAAACAGATCCAGGAAAGGTCAAGATTATTAAGTAAACCATATAACTCATGAGCCAAAGGCAAGTGTTTCATGTATCCCTCATATATGAAAGCTTTATTGGTACGTGAATATTCAGAATGTGGTAATAAAATCTCTAGGAAATCTAATTTTTTCCTATAGATTACTTAAATAGATTTTAAAAAGGGGGTAGATACAGATTTTACAAAATATGTACAGAAGAATAAATTTCATCTTCTTTAATATTTTATAATGCTATCTAAATTTTTTAATGGCAATGTAATTTATTTCTCTTTGGTTGAAGAGAGAAAAATCTCCTCAAATGGAAGGACAAGAGAAGGTCATAGGACCAAGGACAGACATATGTTTTTGCCACTGCATTAAAAAGAAGCTGTAAGGGAGGTCATAGATCCACTATAGAAAGCTAGCGGTGAGGAACTCCTCTCTGATCTGGCTGGTATCGTAACTAGAAAGGAGGGCAGGGAGAGTCACACTTGACAGAGAAGGCTGGACAGCAAAGAAGTTGGGGAAACCAGAGGTAGAAATTAGTGCTACAGCTTTGCTAAAAAGAGAAATGTGCTTGGAGAGACTGTTGCCCTTCAAAGGCTCTGGCTCCTTCCTCAGGCTCCCAGGCTTTCTGGACTGAGAAGGTGAAATTGTATCAACCGAGCCTCCAATTGAAGCTTCATGCCTGAGAATAGAGTTCTAATAGCAGCCAGGTGGTCAGTGAATGGTTCTAAGAGCCCTCTGTCCTGTTTATGGCCAACACCTGGCCTGGATAAATCACTCTCTCTTCTAGGATGAGTCAACAGAGGGAAAAACTACCCCGTCAAACTAAGGTCTATGGAAATACTCTTCAATGTTAAAAGAAATGTAATATAGAAGATGTGGAAAAAACATATACTTGAAAAAGATCTACTACAGTAAAATTGAAATACATTTGAAAAACTTTTTGCATTGAGCTGGTAAAAAAATTCAAGGAATCAGACTTTATGAAAAAAGCAAGGAACTATTAATTTAATATAAAAGGTGGAAATAAAAAAGGAAGCTAGGGAGGTAAGAAAATATTGTAATTTTTAGTAGAAGACTAAAAATGTAATAGCAGAATTGAAATATGCATAAAACACTAAAGAGCAGAATAAACATTACATAAAATTGAATCAGTGATGTAATAAATAAACTTGATAGATCTCCTGAAATGAAATGGAATCTGATAGAAGGACAATGATAGGAGAGATTATTATGCATAGAGAGGACTTAGTTTAGTGATCTAATATAAGAAAAAATTGTATTTCTGAATGAGAAAATAAAACAAATGGAAAAAAATCAGCAATGCGAAATACGATAAAAGGAATGCATTCTGGAGCCAGTCCTGATGGCCTAGCGGTTCAAGTTCAGCGTGCTCCACTTGTGGCCAGAGCTTGGTTTCCAGGCGTGGAACCACACCACTTGTCTGCTTTGGTGGTGGCTCACATAGAAGAACTAGAAGGACTTAAAACTAGAATATACAACTATGTACTGGAGCTTTGCGGAGGGGAAAAAAGGGGGGAAGATTGATGACAGATGTTAGCTCAAGGCAACTCTTTCCCAGAAAAATAAAGTATTGTTAAAAAAGGAATATATCCTGAAATAAGGAATACCTGAATGTGATTTAATTTTTTCCTTTATTTTACCAGGAAAAATTAATGAAAAAATACCTTAGACATATTGTGGTAAATTTTATTATTTTTGTTTCAAGGATATGAAGTAGTCAAACACTCAAGAAATTTAGGTACAAGAATTTAGCTTTGATGTGTCTTTGTATCTCCAATATCTCTCATTGGGCCATGTTACTCCCATTTCACAGATGGAGACACCAAAATTAGACAGATCAAATACCATTCTTAAATGGCTGCAACATTTTCTCCACAAATATTACCTTGGTAAAACTGGAAGGATTTATGTATTACACGAATTAAAGGCAAGATTCTTGACAAGGAAATTAATATGTGTATTGAGCATATTAAGTACACTAAGAGTTGAAATAGCTTCCCAAAATATATGAAGGAAAATAATCATAAAAAGAAGACAAAGAAATGGGTCTCTGGGTTCAGCTGAAGTGCCAGCCTTCTCCACCCAAAGAAGCTCGTTCCAGAATCAGTGGTGAGAATGCTGAGCTGCTGGGAACTATTCCTGATGACTTCATGGCATAGTGGGTGCAAAGAAACAAAATGTGGTTTGTGAAATAGTATGTTAAATAGTACACAAGGATTTATAACAAAAAGCAAGAGTCCCATGCCCTTCCCCTCCTAACCCTTAATTCTCTTACCCAGAACCATACTTTTAAGCATTTTGTTTTAATTCATCTAGCACATGCTCTTTTTCTTCCCAAATGTAGTTAAATATACTTCCCTTTTTAGTATCTTGATTGGTTAAATTTAAGTCATTGGCTATTTTGAAACCACTAAACTAATATCTTGTTTATTCTTTCTTTTTTCTCCCGTAGCAGTCCATCAACATAGGTCTAAGAAGAGGGGATGTCAGATGGAATATGGAGAAATGTAGAGGGAGACCTTGCCAAACGAGAAGGGAGTAAATGAAAGCCCTTTGCAGTCAGTGGATTGTGGGAAAGAGAAGAGGGAGAGAAGCAATAGAAACACCTATTTACACACTTTTCCCTAGCTCCCTACCACCAGGGATGGAGGCTGGAGTGCTGTGTGGTTGAGAGAAAAGCAGAGACAGTGAGGTCTGCAGAAATGTATTCTTGCACAACACAGCAGGGTACACATGAAGGCTCAGTGTGGTTACGGAGAGAAAGGGCGTAATTTATGACTTTGTGATATAGAATCCATTCACAAGTTCCTCGTGTCCTGTGGGGACAGGGAAGTAGCTGAGATGAAAACCAGCTGGCCTGCCATGGGGGCCGCTAGGGAAAGGTTTGAGATGTTTAGACGTGTGAACTAAGCCAAGGGCCAGAGGGGGACTTTGCTGAGCCTGGAGGGATGGGCAGCCAGATAGAGCCAAAGTAGGGTTAAGTCAAAAGGGTAGTTCATCAAGTCCAACAGAGCCAAGAGAACAAAACACAATTCTTCATTGCAAATGTTAGCAGAGGAAACCAGCAGGATACCCAGGCACATTCGGAACAACCCTGAGGAGGCGAGAGGACCCAGGGCAGTGCAGTAAAGAGCTCACCTGCCCCTCTCCTACTTAGATTTGGCATCAAGCTGGGGTTGGAGGGGAGGAAAGTATATGGGGGGGGGGGGGGAGAAATCTTAAAGACAATGCATTTACCTAGAATAAACTGAGTTATTCAAAAGGAATGGTTTAAACTGGAAATAATGGATTTAATAGGAGCTTTGTTAGAAAGATTAGATCAACTTTAGAAAAAAACCAACTGCATTATTTTTGTACTGCTGAGTGGTGGTGAGGTCATATTGCCATACAGATTATATAATCAAACTTCTATTTATCATTCAGCCAATGTCTTTTACTTTCTCAATTTGAAAGATGAAAATATTTTCTCTTCTGCTTTTCCCTCCACCTTTCCACTTCCCAACAGCTGTCCCCTGTATTTTACATGTATTTGGTCAAAGTGGATAATAATTGCCATCTATTTTGTAACCATAATTAAGTCTTTACAGCTTATCCTAAAAGTTAATTCTAAAGGTAGGAAATCTGGGAATCATCTTCCTGCTTGGATGTATGTATTGCTCGGAATATATTTCATCCCCCTAATTGAAGGCCATTGAATTCCTTTTCCAAGTTGAATAGTTTCTTTATATCTGGACTACAATTATCTTATATTGCTTGTCACTTTCCTGGAGCCTTATCTGGTTGCTCTTGAGACCTGCAAACACTTGTAATGCTGGGGTTTCCCTTGGTTGCTCTCCTTGGTTAGATCCTTTGTTTCCTCTTTTATAAAAGTTTGTACCTTGATTATTTTTTCTAGAGTAAAATCCTTAAATAAATTACTCAGAAAAGATATGTGGGAGGTAAATATTCTAATGTTTTGCATGTCTGATGATATCTTTATTTTACCTGCAGATTTAATAATGATGTGGATGGATATAGATTTCTGGATGAATGTAACTTTTTCTACATTTTAAATGCATTGCTTCATTGTGTTCAACCTGTAGTATGTCAGATGGACAGTGAGATGCCAATGTGAGTCTCTTTGCTTGGAACAAATGTGTGTTTTCTCTCTTTCTGGATGGTTTTATTCTTGAGGCATTTAAGTTTCCTATTGCTCTGTCCAATTATGAGTGTTTGTCCTGCTATTGCATGGTAGTCCCTTTCAATCTGAAGGCTTGTTTCTTCTTCAGCTGGGGAAATTTTGCTTTTTTAAATTAATTTTAAAATGATTTCTCCTTCTCAGTTTTCTATTTTTCCTTCTGTTTGTTGCATCTCCTAGCTTTATCTTCTGGATCTCTTATTTTTTTTCCACATTTTTCATCTCTTAATTTTGTTTCCATTTTCTTGGAGATTTCCTAAACTTTATGTTCCAACTCTTCTATTTATTTTTAATTTTGACCATCATATATTTACTATGTAGCACTACACTTAATAGCCCCAAACTGAAAACTACCCAAATGCCCATCACCAATAGGATTAGTGCCACATGGTGGAATACAGTGGAATTCAATGGAATGAATGCGACACTATGAATACATTTCAGAAATACCATGTTGAGTAAAAGCCAGGGACAAAAGAGCACATACAGTACAATTCCAGTTATAGGAGGCTAAAGGAAACAAAACTAACCTATGCTGACAGAGTCAGAATGTTAATCACCTTTGTGGGGAGAATAAGGACTAGAGGGGCAGAAAGGTCTCTGGGTTCCATGGTGCTGTTTCCACATGGGGCTGCTAATTACACAAGTGTGTTCAGTTTGTGAAAACTCATCAAGCTGTGCACTTGTTTTGTACCCATAGTATACTTGAATAAAGAGTTTAAAAGGGTAATAGTGAACTGGTAAAACTAATATTGGCAATATATTTTATAGAAAATAGTAATTCTTTAATAGTTAACGAGAGCTCTTCAACATAAAGAAGAAAACGATAAACATCCTATTTAAAGTGTGTAACGGACAAGAATTTTAAAAAATTATAAATGAATATATACAAGTGACTAATAAACATTTTAAAAAGGTTAAAACTCACTGATAAATAAATGCAAAGTAAAACGGATATGACACATACATAAACTGGTGAGAGTAAAATGAGGGCAATGCTCCGTGTTGGTGAAGTTTTGGGGACATGAGCACTCTGAAATACTGCAGAGGGAATTAGTCCTGGGAGAGATTCTCTTGTGGATGAATTGACCATGACAAGAAAGAGCCAATAAAAGTGGATACTCCATGGCCTGCTATTAAACTCTAGGAATTTATCTTAAGACTTAATGTGGATGCTCATAAATATTCCATTGCATCCATTATTTATCAAAGCCTGATTTATCCAAGTTAAAACTTTTTAACAACTAAGTCTAACAATGAGAGATGGGCTAATCAATTTGTGTTAAAGTTTTACAACAGAATCTTGTGCAGCCTTTAAAAATGACTCTGTGGATAAATATTTCATTACATTCAAAGATGTTTAGAATACACTATTAAGAAAAAAATTCCAAAACTATATATGTTTTTTTTTAATATACTATTTTTGTGTACTTTTTTCCCCTGAAAGGGAATGGAATGCAGCTCATCAAAATATTGGGTTGTGTCTCTCACAAATGGATTATCAGCAATTTTAATTTTCTTAGTTTACTTATTTTCTGGATTTTCAAATGTTTCTGTAGTCGACCAAAAATTATCTGTCATTTTTAAAAGATAAAGTATCTTGTGGAAATACTGATATTTTGCTTTATAAGAGAAATTATTCAGATTCACAGAAGTTTCATTTTTGCCTTTCTGTCACAAAGTGCCTTGATCATTTTCATTCATGTAATTTCTAATGTACTAAGCACATCATTTTAATTGCCATATGCTAGAGAGTTATTTTATTCCATTCAAATTTAAGTAATTATATTTTTAAAAGAGTGAAAAACAAGTAAAGAAAGAAAATTTTGTCTCATGTGCAAGGAGAAAGTCAAATTATATAATTCTTGCACAGAAGCAGTGAGCAGACAGATTAATTTTGGGTGCCTCTGCCATTTAAGCAGGAACCATAAATACTACACTCAGTTCCTGAGCTGGGTACAGAGGCCAGATACAACATGACTAATCATATGCAGGCTACAGAAAAGCAGGACTGAGACTGACAAGGCTTCAGGGCTCTGCATCTTTCTTTGGATGATTTAGAATTTAATCAATGGCATATGTCAGGTCCTAAAGGGAATGACATTCCTAACTAAAAGCTGAAGATTTAGTTATATAATCTTGGTAACAGTAGAAAGTATGATATTGAAAGTTAACTTTATAATTGCAAGTCTAATTATCTTTAGACTTTTTGCAGCATCACATTTCACTTAATTTTCCATTTATATGCAATGAAACTAGTGATGTAAAACAGTTGAGCTATTGCATGAATGCTTTTAAAAGTGTATTCTTCAGGTGCGTAAAAACCAAGATAGTCTCGGGAGAGGCAAGAGAGAAAGTACAAGAAGTAATATTGATAAGGGCAGTTCTTGGAAATGTCTACATAATCCAAAATAGCAGTTGGTAATGCTAAACTAAATCAACCAACTATATGATGTTTCCCCTGAATTGTCTTTATTTCCCTTATAATTCTAAGTACAATAATTATGTAAATATAGTCTAATTTATCCCAACTTTTAAATAGTTAACCTAACATTTAAGTTCAATCTACATTTGTATAGCAGGTATGAATCTCAGTCCATGTAATGTTTTCCTTTTTATATTACTTAAATTAATTTTTATTTCCATTTCCTATTTTGCCAGCTGACAGTTTAATCTTAGTCAGTTCAGGGTTTACCCACTCCTTGGCCTGAACTCCCGTTAAGTTCCAGGGGGCTTACAGAGTGCCAGATCACAGGAGGGGAGGGCATCTGTTAGTGTCTCCTCTATCCAGATGGCAGCTACTGGGGCACCCTCATTCCCATCTGGTCTTAAGTCATTGGTCTCTGTAGGTAGCTGCTGAGTCATCCTTTGTCCCAAGCACTATGTCTTGCCAGTTTTCCAGCTACTTCCTTGCCCTTCCTATTCTCTACTGGGCTTTAGGAAACTGTGGATCTGACTAAGGTTGGTACCATTCTGGGATGTATAGAATCATACTGCTCATGGGGTATGAAACCCTGTCCCCCATATCTCCATATTTTTGCTTAGAGGGACCAACTTGAGTCTAATCTATAAAGCCCCCTTACAAATTTTTTGAGCATATTAAAAAATGGCACCCACTCTGGGAAAATGAGCTCTGAGATCGGAAATCCCGTTCTGTGGATGTGCCTCCTGCAGGTGGGTGTAGCACCACCCTGGGCACATGGCTTGGTGAGTAGAATGTGAACAGGATTTCAATCTCCTTATCCCCAGGTGCCATGATTCAAAATACATTTGTTTTTTTAAATGGCTGATGGCTGGCTCTTAGTGCAATACATAGTTGTTTAGAACACAGTTGTTTAGGCGGCTGTCAATACACCCAGCAGTACAATCATCAGACCTATATTTCTCAGTTACATCCAAAGGCAATTGATATATTTTTGTTAAATGCCTTGAAAAAGCCACAATGCATCGTGTCTTTGCCGTTACCCTAATCTAAAAGCCCAATACTCTATTTTTTAAAGTGAGAGTAGTCTTCCACAACTTTTGATAGTTACTCATTATTATTTCTAGTAATCACTGATAGGTTTCATAAGTACAAATAATCTTTTAATAATCTGCTAAAATTTGCCTTACTTACAATATCATGCATACTAATACAATCTTCCTAGAAACAAATTTTCTCTCTTCATTGCTTTTCTGAAAGTAAATGTTTTCCAACCCCTGTGATGTGTGAGTTATTGTGGTAGATATTATCTCATGTACATATATATATATATATATATATATAAAATCAATATGGCATTTCTGAGTGTGTGGGTAATTGGGAATGGAGTTAGGGAAAGAAAATTATATATTATTGAATGTCTATGATATTTTAGGCATATTTTATTATATTTATTTTTTCCAACCAGATTCATATGGTTGGTGTTATTATTTTTGTTCTCATTTCATGGATAAGAAAATTCATGTCCTGAGAGTTTACACAACCAAAGGACATTGAGCCGTAATTTCACACAAATGTATCCTATTTCAACGTCAATGCTATTTCAGTTCATCAGTAGTGTTCATGTTTTAGTGTATGTGATGCCAATTTATTAAAAAGCAGATTGTCTATCCCTAGAGATATAAAGGCAGTCAATCAACTGGGAGCACTAGGATCTGATTTTCAACAAGCTATCCAAGTGATTTTGATGCAGCCAGTCTGTAGATCATAGTCTGAGCATTTGTACTAAAACTTATGACCTCAGAAAGTGACAATCCTGTATGGGACTACCAATGCATATACAATTGCTATAAAGGTAAACTGGGCTGATTCTATAATGCATTTACAAAGTACTCTTGTAGAACAACAAAGGAAAAGTTTGGTTGAAATTTGGATTTGAAAGATGTTTAATATGGGTATTAAAAATTGGCTTTGATGTAACAGGAGGATGTGATCGTGAAAAGATTATGAACCTCTATACAGAGATGGCAGTAGAAAAGTGAAGCTGTGCCTGGCTAGAGGTCACGGTGCAGGGCAGAGGTGTAGGAGATGACGACCTTTGCAGTCAGGCTGTGCTTAGGTCACTCACCCAAAATCGATCTATGAGAAAGATTATACATTTGAGGTAATGTGAGCCATCTATTTTTAAAGGATGTGAGTGATGTAGGTCAGATCTATGTTTTAGATGATAAAAATGGAGGTGTTTAGAAGAATGAATGGGACAGGAGTTATAATCTGCTTTAGAAAAAGCTCTGGTTTTAGACCAATAAATGTTTAATAAGTATCTGAGAGAATGGAAAGTGAGTGGAATGAAGGGGACAAATCTCAGAATGTCTTATGTTAAAATTAGCTGGATGTGTTGATTGACTGTAGTAGCTAAAGAAAGACTTAAATATTTATTTAACACTAAATCAAGGTGACTGGAAATGTGGCAGTGCCATGAATTCTGAAGGGAAACATAGAAGGAACAGTTTTGAGTGGGGCATATGAGTTCCAGTTTTGATTTATTGTGTTTGAGGTTCTGACAGGGTATCACTGTGGAGCTAGCATTATAAGCAGTTGGAAATATAGACTTGGAACAGAACAGAGAGGCCAAAGCTGACATATGCGCTTGGGTGTATTCTGCACGAAGAGTTTGTAAAACCATGAGTGTGCTTGATATTAAATTTGATATATCAGCTAATAGTACTTTTGGGTCTCAAATTTGGAGAAATATACTTTTAAGAGGTAAGTAAAGAAAAATGAGCCAGTAAAGAATATAGAATAGAGTCCCTCAGAAAGTCATGAGAAAAAGCCAAAAGAATACAGTGTCACAAAATTCTAAGGGAAAGAAGCAATAGGGAGCAGATAATAAATAGTTCTGAATGTTGCAGCATGGTCAGGATGCATGGAGAAGAGAACAGTTATCTGATTTGGCAATTAAGAAATCATTAAGCAGCTTTGATAAGGAAAAATTTTTGCAGATAGTGGGCAAGAAATCCTGGCATCAGTGGGTTGGTGAGTTGAGGTTAAGTAAGTAAATATAGCCTGCAAACCTAGATGACATCTTTGAGAATGACAGATGTAAGGGTTCCCTTTTCTCTACATCTTCTCCAACACTTGTTAGTTCTTGTCCTTTTAATGATAGCAATTCTAATGGACATGAGGTGATAGCTCATTGTGGTTTTGATTTGCATTTCCCCGATGATTAGTGATGTTGAACATCTTTTAATGTGCCTGTTGGCCAAGCTATATGTCTTCTTTGGAAAAATGTCTATTCACATCCTCTGTCCAATCAGGTTTTTTGTTGTTGTTGTTATTGAGTTGTATGAGTTCTTTATATATTTTGGATATTAACCCCTTATGGGATGTATGATTTGCAAATATCTTCTCCCAATTGGTAGGTTGTCTTTTCATTTTGTTGATGGTTTCTTTTCCTGTGCAGAGCTTTTTAGTTTGATGGAGCCCCATTTGTTTATTTTTCCCTTTGTTTCCCTTACCTGAGGAGAAATATTCAAAAAGATTCTGCTAAGACTGATGTCAAAGAGCATACTGCCTGTGTTTGCTCCTATGAGTTTTATGGTTTCAGGCCTTTCATAAATAACAAGTATTGTAGAGGATGTAGAGAAAGGGGAACCCTTGTACACTGCTGGTGGAAATGTAAATTGGTGCATCCACTAGGGAAAACAATATGGAGATTCCTCAAAAAATTAAGAGTAGAACTACCATATGATCAAGCTATTCCACTTCCTGGAATTTATCCAAAGAATATGAAAACACTAATCCAAAAAGATATATGCACCCCTGTGTTCATTGCAGCATTATTTACAATAGCTAAGACATGGAGACAACCTAAGTGCCCATCAGCAGATGAATGGATAAAGAAGATGTGGTATTTTTATATACCACATATCTATATCTATATATTTATAATGGAATACTACTGAGCCATAAAAAAGATGAAATCTTGCCATTTGCAGCAACATGGATAGACCTTGAGGTTATTATGCTAAATGAAATAAGTCAGACAGAGAAAGACAAATACTGTATGATTTCACTCATGCAGAAGACGAAAAACAAAACAAAACAAAACAACAAACAAACACATTGATACAGAGAACAGACTGGTATTTACCAGATGGGAAGGGGGTGGGTGGAGGGTGAAATGGGTAAAAGAGGACATTTGTATGGTGACAGATGGCAACCAGACTTTTGGTGGTGAACACAATGTAACACATACAGATGTCAAATTATAATGATGTACCTCTGAAATCTGTATAATGCTATAAACCAATGTTACCACAATTGAAAAAAAAAAAAGAATAGCATGGCTGTGAGGGAAATAGAAATAAGAGATAATAGTTTGAGGAAAACACAGGGTAAGGAGAGAAGGTGATTTTTTTTTTTTAAGAACTGGGGAAATTTAGTATGTTTATAAACTGAGATGAAAATAATCAGTCAAGAAACAGGGTGAATTAAAGGGGTAGAAGAGGAAGCAGATGATGGGACAAAAAGAAGAAAGAATGAACTGAAGAGCTTAAGTGAAGGGGAAAAAATGGACCTCTTTCAATATAAATAATCAGCTATGGAGTACTCTGTGTCAGATCTTAGAAGACCTCTTTTAATTTTCACAACTTTAAGGTATATATTTTTACACCTATTTTACAGATGAAGAAACTGAGGTGATAAAGAATTGACTTAAGTTTACCCAGTAAGAAAATAGCAAGTCATTTTTTTTTTAAACTTTTATGGGTTGTCTCCTTCCTTTGTGTCAGAAGATTGATAATAAAGAATTAGGAATTAAAGAACATTTGAGAAAGAGGAAAAGGAATTTGAAGTATATCCTAGCAATATTGATTTTTGCTTTATAAGATAAATTATTCAGATTCACAGAACTTTCATTTTTGCCTTTCTGTGACAAAGTGTCTTGATCATTTTCATTCATATGATTTGTAATGCTACTAAGCACATCATTTTAATTTCCATATACTAAAGTTATTTTATTCCACTCAAATTTAAATAATTATGTTTTTAAAAAGAGTAGAAAGCAAATTTAAAAAGAAAATTTTGTCTCATGTACAGGGAGAAAGTCAAATTATATAATTCTTGCACAGAAGCAATGAGCAGACAGATTAATTCTGGGTGTCTCCGCCATTTAAACAGGAACCATAAATACTCCATTCAGTTTCCGAGCTGGGTACAGAGACTAGATACAACACGACTAATCATATGCACGCTACGGAAGAGCAGGACTGAGACTGACCAGGCTTCGCGGCGCTGCATCTTTCTTTGGCGTTTTTGCATAATCACCGCAGGAGTGATTTTATTTCCTTTTCAGTGCATCATTCAGGAGGTTCATCTGGTGGTGCATGTCAGGTCTCTCCACTGTCAAGTGACTGTTTTTCCTTTTGCAGTTAATACGTGTCTTGTAAAGAGATAATTTGAGGCTATGTAAATATCTTGTTTCTCATTAAAATTTTAGTCATTAGTTTTAGCATTTATTGTTAATTTTTGAATGAAACAATTTTACCAACATATTTGCCAAATGGTGCTTTTCTAATGCTATATCCTTTCTATTGAAAGAGCATTCTCTTCTCTCCATTGATTTATTCATTTCTTTATTTACTTGTGTGAGTATGGATTCATGGTCTTTATTTTATTCTGTGGGTTACAATCTGTTACTATCACCATTTATTTTGGTGCTCTGTGTATTTTTGGACTGTGTATTCAGGATTAGAACACTATCTGTTGCTCAGTAGACTGGACATGTCTGATTAGAATGCTAGCTGGTCCAGGGTCATAGCTTAATCTAACATCCCCCGACATAACATCACACTGTCTATGCTGAAGTATTTTCAAGTGAATTACTGACATTGTGACTCATATAAAGGACCACTCTAGTAGGGAATGAGTTAAAGTTGAAATATAGGCCTCCAAATGAGAACCATAGACTTTGAAAGCAAATATTTTGAAAATACATTGCAGCATAGGTATCAGTAGGTTTGGAGTGAATTCAGGTAAGGCTTGTCATTTGATGTATCACTTACTGAGGCACACAATTTCTTTGACATTTAAAAAAATAAGCACTCAAATTTATATGTTTCTTTTTTATTTGGAAAACAAATTTAGATTGAATTAGCCAAGGATTAGACACGCCGAAATACTCTTTGAAGCTAATCTTTTGTTGGTTTCACTTCTGGTGATTTCTGGAAAGTACTGGAACTTTCTCGTTATTATTCCTAAGTTTTTCAGATAATGAAAGAACTGCATATGTTAATTCAAAGTGATCTTGGGAAAATGAAAAACTGCAATCAAGTCCATATAGAATATGGATGAAAAGGATGTTTACTCATTTATTTTTTCTAGTAATTTGCTCATCATGTATCTAAATTTTATAGTTATAAAAATGTTTGAGTTGTCAAACTTCATTTCTTCTGATAGTTATTATTTCATAAAATCTTGTTCTAATGAACTGACGTTATAGAAGAACATGAACTCAACATATGGACAAAAATAAAAGCCAATAATAATCTTATATTTTTAGACCTCAGAGGTAATTCACATAAGAATAAGATCAATTAGGATTTAAATTCAAGGAAGGTATAGCTTTTCTAAGGCAGTCAAAAATGCTTTAGAGTACCCTCAAACATGATGATCGTAAGTCTATCTTAATTCTAATTTTTCCAGTGCTTTGTAGAGAAAAAGTAAAAACAGAGGGGGAAATAATGGCAGTGTATAATTTCTCAGTGCTTTTCAGCTCCAGTCTGTTTATTTTCATAGTTTCATTTCATTCTAACAACTGTCCCATGAATGAGTGTCATTATCCCTGTGTTTCAAGTGAGAAAATTTAATTTCCAAGACAATTTGCCCCTGGTTATTTAAATGAGCTCACTGTATTGGAAATGGGACTGAAACCTAGGTAATTTTACTTCATATCCTGAGTTTTCTTTCCACTTAACCATGCTTTGCTTTGTGGAAATACAAAATGTGATGGAAAAAACACTCGGAAAATGAGTTGTCATCCTGGCTCTACCATGTTTTGTGTGTGACTTTGAGGAAGTTTTCTCTGAGGTCTCTTCTGGCTCTGAGCCAGTCATCCGGACATTCGTTCAGCACATCTTCCCTGCCTGCCGACTCCCGCGAGGCACCTTCCTACCCCCGGAGATCCAAGGTGAACAGTATCACTGTTCTTCAGTTTATGTTAATGTGGGGGAAATATAGGCAATAAACAAGTCAACAGGTGTACAGACATAAATTCCTTTAACATGTATGTACAGGGAGAAAATTCTAAGATTTATACTTGCTTAAGATAACCTGAAAAAATTATTGATATGTATAATACTGACCAAAATCTGGACCTTTCAGTCAATCTTACTAGCTAATTCATTTTAGTGTGATTGATTTAACCTTTTTGATCAGGTTCTGAGTTTTATTTCAATGATAATATAGGCATGCATAATCTGATTTCCACTATATTTTATTTTTTCAAAAATGTTTTTATTTAAAGATGCTAAACTATTTCTTTTGCTTTGGGCATTAATTAACTTGAACTTATGTAATGTACAGCTGCATTTTTTAAAATACAGTTTTATTGAGACATAATTCTAATTGATCCATTTAAAGTGCAAATTCAGTGGGTTTTAGTCTGTTCATGGAGTTATTTGTGCAATCATCATCACAGTCAATTTTGTGAAATTCTATGAAAAGAAATTCATACCCATTAGTGGTCCCTCCCCATTTCCCTCAATCTCTTACCCCCAGTGTTTCTGGTGTTTCTGACCATAATGGAATTAAATTAGAGACAAATATATCTAAACATCACTGAAATATCCTCAAATATTTGGAAACTAAATTACACACTTATAAATAACCCTTAGATCAAAAGAGAAATCAAAAGAAAAATTAAAATGTATGAAAATTAATCATAACAAATCAAAGAATGTACTAAAGCAATGCTTATGGAGAAGTTAGTAGCACTAAACACCTATAATAGAAAAGGAAAAGTTCTCAAATCAATAATCTCAGATTCCATTCTAAGAAATTGTAAAAAAGAGCAAATTAAATATAAAGTCAGTATAAGAAAGGATGTAAAAATCAGAACAGAAACTCACCAAATAGGAAACAAGAAAACAATGAAGAAAAACAATGAAATCAAAAGTTGGTTCTTTGAGGGACCAGCCCGGTGGCGCAGTGGTTAAATTCTCATGCTCTGCTTTGGTGGCCTGGGGTTCGCGGGCCCTGATACCAGGTTCAGACCTATGCACTGCTCATTGGGCCATGCTGTGGCAGCATCCCATATACAAAATAGAGGAAGGTGGGCACAGATGTTAACTCAGGGCTAATCTTATGAGGAACCTAACAAGGTTGCAGAATACAAGATCAACATAAAAAAGCACTTGTATTTATATATACTAGAAATAAAAAATTTGAAATTAAAATAATACCATTTACAATAGCATCATATTATGATACACTTAGAGATAAATCTGACAAAAGATGTGAAAGACATAAATACTTAAAATTGAAAGCACTGCTGAGAGAAATTAAAGATCTAAATAAATAGATGTAAGACTCAATGGTATGACAATGTCAATTCTCTCCAAATTTATTGTAAATTCAACTCAATCCCAATAGGTTTTTTTTTCTTGGTAGAAATTGACAAATTGATTCTAAAATCACCTGGAAATGCAAAGGACCTAGAATAGCCAAAACAATTTTGAAAAAGAAGGACAAAGTTGGAAAACTAACACTATCCATTTTCAAAATTTAAAAATCCACAGTAATCAAGACAGTGTGGTGTTGGTGTCAATATAGACAAATAGATAAATGAACAGAAATGGACCCTTATATTTGGCAACTGATTTACATCAAAGCTGCAAAGACAATTCAAAGGAAAATGATATTTTCAAAAAATGGTGCTGGAACAATTTTGTTATCTATATGAAAAAAATTAACTTCAATTTGTTCCACTCATCATATACAATATTTAACTCAAAATGGATGATAGGCCTAAATGTAAGTCTGAAGACTATAAAACTTCTGAAAGAAAAAAATGGGAGGAAACCTTTGTGACCTTGGGTGAGGCATAGATTTTTTTAGCTACAACGCTAAAAGTCTGACCTATAAAAGAACAAATTGGTAAATTGTACTTTATCAAAATTAAAAATTTCTGCTCTTTGAAAGAAACTGTTATGGAATGAAAAAGCAAACTAGACACTGGGAGAATATTTACAAATCACACATCTGATAAAGGATATATTCTATTCAGAATATGTAAAGAACTGTCAAAACTCAATAACAAAATAAAAATAGATTTTAAAAATGCACACAGGATTTAAATGGAAACTTCACAAAAGAAGACATACAAATGCAAATAAGGACATGAAAAGATGCCCAATATCTTTAGTCATTAGGGAAAGGCAAGTAAAACTACAATGAGATGAACCACTATAATAGGTGAACCACTATTCACCTATTATAATGGCTAAAACTAAAAAGCTTGACTCTACTAAGTGTTGGTGAGAATGTGGAGGAACTGGGACCCTCTTACACTGGTACAACTTTGCAAAACCAGTTTGGCAGTTTCTTAAAAAGTTAAACATACACTTACCATATGACCTAAGTGTTCTACTCCTAAGTATTTACCCAAGAGAGGTGAAAGTCTATGATCCTATAAAGACTTAGAATGTTTATAGTAGCTGTATTAATAATAGCCCCAAACTGGAAACAACCCACATGTCCATCATTAGGTGAATGGATATATAATTGTGTTATAGCCATATAAAAGGATACTACTCAAGGGTAAAAAAAGCAATAACCTATTGAAACATGCTACAACATCAATGAAACCAAAACATTTAAGTTGGAAGAAGCTAGACAGAGTACGTGCTATGTGATTGCATTTGTATAAAATTCTAGAAAATATCACCAAACTCTCATGACATAAAACAGATCACTGGTTGCTTGTGGAGGTGTGGGGGCATGGGATATGGGGAATGGGGAATTACAAAAGGCATGAGGAAACTTTGGGATTGGTGGATATATTCATTATCTGGATTGTGGGAGTCATCTCACAGGTGTATATACATGTGCAAATTTGTCAAATTGGACAAGTTAAATATGCAGAGTTTATTCTACATCAATTATATATCAGGAAAACTGTTAAATTAAAGAAAGGAAAAAGAGGGGCTGGCCCGATGACGTAGCGGTTAAGTTCGCATGCACCGCTTGGGCTGCCCAGGGTTTGCAGGTTTGGATCCTGGGTGCAGACCGACGCACTGCTTGTCAAGCCATGCTGTGGTGGCATCCCATATAAAGTAGAGGAAGATGGGCATGGATGTTAGCCCAGGGCCAGTCTTGCTCAGCAAAAAAGAGGAGGATTGGCAACGGATGTTAGCTCAGGGCTAGACTTCCTCACAAAAAAAAAAAAAAAAAGGAAAAAGAAAGAAAATTCATTGAGTGTACTTCATTCTTTACATCTCTAGTTTGAAATACCTCACATTTCAAAACACTCAATTTTATTTCACACGAATTTAGGTTGTTTAATGTCTCATTACCTGAACCATTAAAGCTATTGAATATTATTTCAGAATGGATTTCAAAAGTTGAAGGAATAATTTAGTCAAGCCCTTTTACTATAAGTCTTGGCTTTCTGGAAATCTAGCTAAATGATTACTAAAAACTACAATGACTTAGAGTGGCCATTTAAAAAATTTAAATACATGTTTGATTAAATCCCTTACTTATGTGCCCATTTGCTTTATAAGTACAACAATCACGTATAAAGTATCTAGTAATATTATTGTTCAAGATGGTCTCTTCAAAACAGACTTTCAAAAAATAACTTAAAAAATAATGATATTAATAAAATCTAATTTTTTTGTTTTTCCACATTAACTTTCTAACATGAACTAATTTTAATTCACAAGCAGCAGTACACATTTGAAATGAAGTCATTCTTGAGGCATGAAAATAAACATTCCTTAATTCTATTCCAGTACCTCCATATAATGTTGCCTACCTTGAGATTCAAAAAGCTTTTTTTCAGTTATTTTATTGTGGTCATAATGGTTTATAACATTGTGTAATTTCAGGTGTACATTATTATTTATTAGTTTCTGTATAGACTGCATCATGCTCACCACCAATAGTTTAATTTTTATCCATCACCATATATATGTACTCTTTTGCCCCTTTCGCCCACCCACCAACCCCCTTCCCCTCTGTTAACCACTAATCTGTTCTCTTTATCTATGTGTGTTTATCTTCCACATATAAGTGAAATCATGTGGTGTCTGTCTTTCTCTGTCTGGCTTATTTCGCTTAACATAATAAAGTTTTAAAGTGCGTAGTCAAACATCACCTGATCAGGGAGCTATGTCATTCCAGATAGGACTACATCTCCTTTCCTGGTATTAATAACTTCAAATTCTATTTTCTTCTAAGTTCTATGTAAAAAATTTAGCAAGAACCCAGCACTTGTTAATTGTAAAACACATACATCTTTAAACTTGTCTTAAAGATAGATCCTTATGTTCTGGTTATGTTTTCTAACAGGGAAGCAACTCAGTCTGTATTAATACATCTTCTATTTATTTTATTTTATTTTGGATGAAAGTATCAAATATTAGCAAACACTCATGCATTTGCACCTATTCACATTCATTTTCACTTCTTTGATGCCCTCTGTAACTACGATAGAGTACAAAAGAGATGAACTTTTGTTAGTAAGAAATATCCCAGTAATCTACCAGATATAATTAATAATGTCATTTTAATAATCAAATGCAATCTATTCAAAGATATCAAAATGGTTATGTATGGTTGCTAAGCAGCAAGGTAGAAGAACCTAGAGCAAATATTCTTAATTCAGGATATGAGTTGTTTGGTCTATAATTTCAGACTAGTCACTTCATCAGCCTCTGGTGAGGTTATGCTTTGGACGGCAATTCCAATTTGGTCAGGAGTATATATATATTTTTTAAGTTTATTTTTATTTTGTGTGTGTGTATGTGAGGAAGACTGGCCCTGGGCTAACATCCATGCCCATCTTCCTCTACTTTATATGGGATGCCACCATGGCATGGCTGACAAGCAGTGCGTCGGCAGACGCCCAGGATCCAAACTGCGAACCCCGGGCTGCCAAAGTGCCAACTAAATCACTGTGCCACCGGACTGACCCCAGGAGTATATTTTGTATAATTAAAATATTGGCTTCCATTTCCAGAACAAAATGTCATACAGTCACTTCCCCCCCGTTTCTCCCCTATAGATATAACTAAATACCTGGAGATCATTCAATAGACAATGGTAAAAGGATTCTGAAAGCTTGAAAGAAGAGCATGGGCTGCTTAGGAACTTGGGACTTGAAGAATGACCATGTGGTGACCTCTCTGCATTTCCCTTTTATTTCTTATGTCCCACTGTACTGGATGCTGGAGAGAGGGCTGCAACCTGGAACCACCAAAAAAGCATAGATAAAAAAACAAACAGACAAAAACCAAAACAAACAAGCAAACAAGAAAATCCTGCTCTTCCTGGCCAAAGGACTGAGAGAAGGGAAGTCCAACAGAGATACAGTGGGAGAGTCTCACCCACAGGTCCACAAACCAGGCTCTAGACAGTCTGATCCTCTGGAAGTAGAGCAGTAAAGACACAGGCCATCCTAGTCCTTGCTCTACAACTGGAGCATCCATGGGTGTTCTAATCTGGTGGCAGTGGTGGTGACAACAGTGAACCTCTGTGTCTCCTTGCTTTCATCCACTAGCATAAGGGGACCTAAACACAGAGTCTTCTGCACTCTTCCCCAGAAGGTTGCCCAGCAACAACAGGTGGTCCAGGGATGTGCCTTCTCCATCTGCAAATGGTACCAGTAAGGACTGAGTGGGAACCCCAAAAGTGCCAGAAGAAGAAAGCAGACCAGAATAACATGACAAGGGCTCAGAAAACTAAACTGCCATTGGAACTGAAGTCCACAAAAATAGACCAGAATCTACACGTGAACCTAAAATGGAAGATTTAAATAGAATGAAGAAAATAACCAAAATGTCTAGGATACAATAAAAAAATCACTTGTCATACCAATAACCAAGAAAACAATCATTTGAATGAGAAAAAAGCAATCAACCGATAGTAGTAATGAGATGAATCAGATGTTGGAATTATCTGACAAGGATTTTAGAGAGCAGTTGACATAAAAATACTTCAGTTGTCAATTATGTATACTCTGGACACAAATGAATCAACAGAAAATCTCAGCAAAGAAATCAAAATTATAGAAAAGAACCAAAAGGAAATTATAGAATTAAAAATATGATAACCAAAATAAAAATCTTACTAGATGGATTGGATAGTGTAATGGGAATGACTGAGGACTGAATCAGTAAACTTGAAGACAGATCAATAGAATTTACTCAATCTGAACAATAAAGATAAAAGACTGAAAAAAAATGAAGAGAACCTCAGGAATCTGTGGGATAATAACAAAAGCTATGATATTTGTATCATTAGGATCTCAGGAGAGGGGAAATGATGTGGAACTGAAAAGATATTCAAAGAAACAATGATTGAAAACTTCTAAATTTGGTGAAAGACATAAACCTATAGATTCAAGAACCTGAGAAAACTAGAAGAAGAGGAAATCCACACTAAGAAACAGCATAATTAAACTTAATAGCCAGAGAGAAATGACATATTACCTATGTGATAGCAGATTTCTCATCTGAAATTATGGAGGCCATAGGAATGAAAAGATTTTTCAAGTGCTTAAAGAAAAGAACTGTCAACCTTGAATCCTAGATCTGGTAAAAAAGTCCTTCAAGTAAGAAGGGGAAAAAGGACATTCTCCAATGAAGGAAACCTAACATAACTTCTTGCTAGCAAATCTACCCTTCAAGAATGCTAAAAGAATCTCTTCAAATACAAAGACAATGATAACAGAAGGCTGGGACCTTCAGAAAGGAAAGAACAATGGAATGGGTAAAACCAGAAGTAAACAAAATAGAGTTTTGCCTCATGAATTTCTTTAATCATACTTTAGGTTTGAAGCAAAAGTGATAACACCATCCGATGTGGTGCTTACTCTATGTAGAGGAAATGTTTAAGGCAATTATATTTAAAATTGGGGAGAGTAAAGGGACTTCAATGGAAGTAAGATTCCTATTCTTCTCTCAAAATGATAAAACATCAACACCAGTAGGCTGTGATAAGTTTTGTATGCATATGGTAATACCTAGAACAATAATTAAGAAAACTGCAAAGCAATATACTTAAAATATAAATAAATCATAGTAGCACTCTGAAAAATGTCCAAGTAACCCACAAGAAGATAAGAAAAATGAAACAGAATGAAAAACAGAGACTGACAGCGTGAATAAATAAAAATGACTCAGCTGTATGCTGTGTATAAGAAACTCACTTTAAACATAACAACATTGGTAGGTTGAAAGTAAAACAATGAAAAAAGATAGATCATGCAAACATTAATTTAAAAAATTTAATTAAAAAAAAGAGTAACTACATTAATATCAGATAAAGTAGACTTCAGAACCAAAGAAGTTACTATGGACAAAGATCTATCAATCTATGGTTAAAGAATCTAGTTATTCACCAAGAAGATATGGTGATCCTAAATTTGTATGCACCAAACCATAGATCTTCAAGACACATGAAGCAAAAACTGATAGAGCTGAAAGAAGAAATTGAGAAATCCACAATTATAGTTGGGGAATCAAGAGAACTGAAAGATGGTAAATCAGCAAGCATATAGAGAATTGAATAACACTATCAAACAATAGGATACCATCAACATTTATAGAACACTATACCTAACAAAAGCAGAATACGTCTTCTTTTTAAGTGCCCATGGAACATTTACTATAATAGACCAAATCCTGGAACATAAAACAAATTTAACAGATTTAAAGGAACTGAAATCATATAGAATAAGTTTTCTAACCATACTGAAGTCAAATTAGAGAGCAGTAACCAAAGACAACAGAAGAATCTCCATATGCTTGGAAAGTAAACAACACACTTTTAAATAACCTATGAGTCAAATAGGAAATCTAAAATGAAATAAAAAGAAATACATTGAACTGATTAAAATTAATACACAACATAGCAAAATTTGTGAGATGCAGCAAAAGCAGTGCTGAAAGGGAAATTTATAACACTAAATTCTTACATTGAAAAAGTGGAGACAGTTCAAATCAGTAAGATAAGTTCTTGCTTCAGGAAACTAGAAAAATAAGGGAAAAATTAAACCAGAACAAGGAGAAGGAAGAACATTAAAAAGATAATGACAGAAATAGATAACACTGAAAAGAGGAAAATGTTCGAGAAATTTAATGAAATTAAAAGCTGTTTCTTCAAAAAAAAAAAAAAAATCAATACAATTGATAAACCTCTACCAAGAGCAACAAAGATAAA
Source organism: Tapirus indicus (assembly GCA_031878705.1). NCBI lineage: Eukaryota > Metazoa > Chordata > Mammalia > Perissodactyla > Tapiridae > Tapirus > Tapirus indicus. Next base: position 146,194,298 of record CM062919.1, on the reverse strand, counting down.
ATGTTGGGATTTTAATATTTATCTTCATTTATTTTCTTCTACAAGTGCAGACAAAGAGTTCTGGATCAGAGACAGATTTCTTATTAAATACTATTTAAATACTTATTAAATACTTATTAAATAATAGGTGTATCCTGTCCAACCCCCCCACCCCCATAATTATTTGCTCTAGTCCTTACCTTTAAGACAATGTGATGAATCAGGTCAATCATCTTACATGAGTAGCTGGATACCCCCCCCCCTTAGGAGACAAGGCAAAATGATTTTTCACTGCTTAGTAAATGGAAAGGAGACAGCTGTCTCCTTCACTTTTAAGAACATCTTCCTTACTTCAGCTGTTTGGTATGTAAATAAAATCTTTCCAGAAGCCAATTAGCCCCATTTGTCTCAGACCTATAGATGTTTCCAAGTTTCTGACCTTGGTTCTCCTTGAAATGTAAATACCTGGGGAGAGAGTTTCCAGAATTCCTGGCTCTTTGGATCTTAACCTCAGAATCTAGTCTGGGGCAATAACTACTGGCTCTCTCCAGAAGATAAAATAAATTTTACTATCCTTTCTGATTGCTGTAATTAACAAGGCAAATAGATACAGATGTCATTGTTATGATATGCAAAAAACATCAGGAGGCTAAGACTTTTTGCAGGAACATCGAAAAATCTAGGGAAGTTTTATTTTCCCACATAAAATGAGAGAAGACACAAACAGCTAATGTCAGGAATGAAACGGGATAGCAGAACAAATCCTGTAGCCATTAAAAGGATAATATGGAAATGTTACAAATAACTTTATGCTCATAAATTTGACAATTTAGAAGAAATAGACCAATTCCTTAAAAAAACCACAGACTACCAAAACTCAGCCAAAGTGAATTTGATAACCTTAACAGTATTATACCTATTAAGGACATTGAATTTATAATTTAAAGCTATTGAAAAATATCCAGGCCTAGGTGGTTTCAATGGAGAATTTTACCAAACATGCAAAGAATTAATAAAAATGTTATGCAATGTTTTCCAGAAAATAGAATTGGAAAGAACACTTCCTAACTTCCAATTTTATAAGGCAAGTATTACCCTGACAACAAAAGGGAGCACACACATCCACCCACACAAAGAAAACTACAGACCACTATCTCTTATGAACATAGATGCAAAAATCCTCAATAAAATTTTAGCAGTCGGAGGTGACATCATGGGGAATAGCAGAGTGAAAACCTGTACAAATCCTCTCCTCCATAAAACATGATAAGGACATTTGCAAAAACTTTCAAAATCAACTTTCATAATTCTGAAATTTAACAAGGCTTGCAACTATCTGTGGAGAATTTACTCAAGAAAAATGATTGAATCTTGGTATGCGATTTGTGGCATTTTATTTTGCTCAGTTTCCATCCACTCCTCTCCCTCCCCAGTTCTGTGATAGCCTTTAAAACCAATAGCCCACAATCACAGTGAAACCATCAGCCTGGCAGACAATTACAGACTCCAAAGAGCAGCTGGAGCTCATTCAAAGCCTCGTTCTCAGAAAATTGTCATTATTTGACCTGTCTGGCAGTTCCCTAGAAATATCCACTCACAAATCTTGTCTTTTTTTGACTTCACTCAGAGCTTACCTAGTGTGAACAGCCTTTTCCTCAGGGGCATTTGCTGAAAACAATCAGTGGCAATTGTTTAACTTCACAGCTTACTGAAGTAGCAATAATAGTTGAGGCAAACCATAAGCTAACCAAAAGACTTAAAAGGAAAAGCTGGGAAGTGAGATTTCCATAGGGGGAATTTGAAAAGTTCTGACATATTTTTTTGGAGTCTAAAAGGCCACACCTATGTATAGGGCTCTGTACATGCTCAGGACAGACCTGGGGAGTCCCTAAGCTCTCTTACCTTTGGTTGATCTTGATAACCTGTAGGAAGTGAAGGTTAAGTCAGCCTGGCTGAAGTGTTGAAGGCATGCCGCATTACATACAGAAGCCCCTTAACAAAGACTGGGAGACTTATTAGTTCTGTACATTTAAGGAAATCTCTATCTAATAAATAGTCAACTAGTATCCTAACTAAACAGAGACTTTCAGTGGCTACACACAATGAAGAATATAGACTTTACAAAATTAGTTCAGGAAAGTGACTAAACAAACAATAACAAATCCTGAGGAGGTGAAAGAAACTGATTTCCAGAATTGTCACATTATATGTAAAATGCCCAGTTTTCTACAAAAAAAAAGTACAAGACATGCAAAGAAACAAAAAAGTATGACCCATACACAGGGCAAAAAAAGGTAGTCAAATAGAAAGTGTCCCTGAGGAAGCCCAGATGTTCAACTTACTAGAAAAGACTTTAAATCAGCTATCAAAGAACTAAAGGAAAGTATGAGAACAATTTCTCCCCAAATAGAGAATATCAATAAAGATGTATATATTTATTTATTTAAAAAACAAATAGAGGGTCCGGCCCGGTGGCGCAGCAGTTTAGTCCGCGCTTGGCAGCCCGGGGTTCGCTGGTTCGGATCCCGGGCGCCCGCCGACGCACTGCCTGTCAGCCATGCCGTGGCGGTGTCCCATATAAAGTAGAGGGAGATGGGCACGGATGTTAGCCCAGGGCCGGTCTTCCTCAGCAAAAAGAGGAGGATTGGCAACGGATGTTAGCTCAGGGCTGGTCTTCCTCACCAAAAAAAAAAAAAAAAAACAAATAGATATTGTAGAGTTGAAAATTATAATAACTGAAATGAAAAATTCATTAGAGAGGCTCAATAGCAGATTTGAGCAGGCAGAAGAAAGAATTGGCAAACTGGAAAATAAGGCAATTAAAATTATCCAGTCTGGGGAACAGAAAGATAAATGAATAAAGAAAAATGAACAGTGACCTGAAGACCTGTAGAACACCATCAAGCACACCAACATAAATATAGTGGAAGTCCCAAAAGGATAAGAAAGAGAAAAAGAGGCAGAAAGAATATTGAAATATTGTGGTTAACAATTTCCCAAATTTAATGAACAAAATTAATCTGCAAATACAAGAAGCTCCACACATTTCAAGTAGAATAAACTCAAAATGACCCTCACCTAGACACATCATAAATAAACTGTTAAAAGCCAAAAACAAAGGCAGAGTTTTGAGAGCAGCAAGGGAAGCAACTCATTGCATATAAAAACTCAATGAGATCAACAGCAGTTGTATAAACAGAAATTATGGAGGCCAGAAGGCAGTGGAATCACACATTGAAAGTGCTGAAAGTTGTGGTGGTTATATGAAGCAATACCTGTGGTAAAATTCCAGACAGCTACATACACATGCATATACAACTGGTGAAATATGAATAAGCTTTATATTTTATACAAATGTTGATTTTCTGGTCTTGATTCAAGATGTTAACATTGGGGGAAGCTGGGTGAAGTGTGCATGGGACCTCCCTGTAAATTTCTTTACAATTTTATATTAATCTATACTAATTCCAAAATGAATTTTTAAAAAATATAACCCTTAATCTTATGAGCACCAAGTAAAATATTACTGTTAAACAGATAATTCTCAAATTCCTTAAACAATAGTCATCAAGCTAATGCCAGTTGGTGTAATTTTACTTTTCTCTTTATTCTCTGAAAACTTTAGAATGAGGCAGTGTGTGTACCATCAACCTGGTACCAAGCTACCACTGTTCCATTCTTGAAGCTGTCCTAGAATTGTAGTATGACCTTAAGCCAGCCATTGAATTCATGTACTCTTGAGAATCTTCAACTGCTGCCTTAACAAAGTGATTTTACACGTGACATTAGGCAACATGTGTTTTAGTTCTTTGAAAACTAAGAGGCGTTTTGTAAAAAATGCAAGATAGTGAAAAATTTTTCTAATTCAAGTTTATACTTACATTAGAAAGTAGTCCAACAGTGTACACAGAAAAATAAAGGTATTCATGAACGAATGTTGCATCTCGATACTGGCTTATTTCATTTTATAAATTGTGTGACATCCAAATCTGTGGCTCCCAGTAATCTTAGTTATCTATTTTTTGTTAAAACTTTTCACATGCTCATTGAGTCCACAGGCTTCCCTTCATCTCTAAAAATTCTTGTCTGCCCTCTGTTAAGTTCTACGTCATTTTCAATACATGATGTCTAGTTTGGGGATATTCTGGCTCACCATTTTCACCTTAGTGATATTTAGGCATCATGTTAAATTATTGTGCTTTTGATCTCGTTGACTGGTCTCTTACCCGTCAACAACAAGGCAAGTCACAAGAAAAACTGCAGTTTTTGCCTAAAGTCTTGGACAGCATTTAATTTGCACTATCTTGAGAAAGGTTTGATTTACGTGGTGACTTGAAAAAATATTTGATTGCTTTTGGACATTTTGAGAATACCTTCATTGATCAGCATGGTCAAACTATAAGAATGCCATGGCCTGTTCTTGCTTACATGATTTTCTCCAAAGAACAAGAGATCCAATATGATGAAATATTCTCTAAATCCTAGGGTAAAAATGCATCTTTGATACTACTCAAAGCATATTGAATGTAGAATGAAACAGGTTACATTCAATGATATTCAATCAGTAGATAATTAAAGTGTTTAGAGAAACGCTTCCTTCTCCCTTGTACATCAGAAATTCTTTCCCTTCTTTGTGTAAACCTGAGCTTTAGACTGTCAGTTGCTCAGAAATCTTGATGAAATGGCTGCTGTGGTAAGTAAAATTTAGGATCAGAAAAAGAAAGGATAAAAAGCCAGAAGTGTTCACCTTTAGCATTTTAATGAAGAAAATCCAATATCGGCTTATATTTTCCTGAGGAAAGACTTTAGAGCAAATGTTTTATTTCACATTTTTTAGAATTTTTCTCTGCTTCTGATTTAGTTTGTTCTCCTGACCACTTCAGGATAATCAGCACAATGAGATAGTCATTTCTGGTGAATATACAACCCAGACTTAGGATAAGATCCAGGAGCATTAATAGGTGGTCCTCACAGGAAGTCAATTACGGAGAAGTTTGTGGTTGGAGTCTCATTTCAATGAGCACAAGGGTTTGTTTCAGGCTTAAAACAAAGATGGGCTTTTATGCACAGAAATATCTTGAGAGGAGACTGCATTTTCAGTTGGATGTTCATAAAATGTGACCCTTGAAGAAAGAAAAGAAAAAAATTATGATACATTTTTCTCCACCAGGATGACATTTTGTTACAGCTTGAGAATGTGATTCGAGTTCCATTCACTGAAGGCATAAATACCACAACATCCTTTTAAATGCTGCTGTGAGGGCTTAGTGCTAGGTTCTTCACAAAGTATATTAAACAATACAGGATTCGCTTTTCATTAGGAGACATCCCATCACATCAACTAGTACAATCGACCTATTTTTTTCTTTGTGGTTGAATTCAGTAGGGGGCTGACCTATCAGAAAATTTCGATATACCGCTAGTTATACTACATCTATAGAGCACATCTTACTATATTAAATGCCTGATATAAATAGATTTTGATTCTATAATCCGATGTCAGTGATTAAGCAGCTCCTTGTATTTACTTTTATTTTTATTTTCTGTTTTGTAGAACATCTCTCTCTCTCTCACTAAAAAACAGGAGTGGAAAGTGCATTGGATCCACACTCCCCTTATTTAAAAAATGCATGCATCAGGTATTCAGAATTAGTTTAATGATAAACATTGATTCCATGCCACACTGTCATCACTAAGCCATGCATAGCCACATTTAAAATTTTCTTTTTAAGAATTTAGTCAACATTCATGAACCCACTACCAAACTGGAGATCTGTAAGACTGATAATAACTTACATTCATTGTGGTGTTCCTCCCCTTGAGTAAACTCAAGTTTGCTAAGAATTTTTATGATAAATTCATGCTAGATTTTATCAAATTCCCTGTGTCAAATTTCTGTTAGATTTTCTTGCTATTGAGATAATCAGTTATGACATTTATATATTAAATGCTATACATCATTATGTATTATTATTTATATGTTAGATGTTTATATATTAAATAGTAACCCTTCCTTATATTCCTGGAATAAATCCTACTAGTTGTGTGTGATCTGATATATGTATATATGCTATTTGATATATATGTGTTTCTATTAATAAATATATATATATTTGACCATAGATGAAAAAAATCCTAAATCAAATATGATACTTGATTTAGAGTATTTTCATCTATGGTCACTCATGAGAAGAACCTATAATTTTCTTTGTTAAGTGTTGCATTAAGATTTTATAGGTTTGAGATATATTCTCTCGTTTTCCATTGTCTAGAAGAGTTTCTACTAGATTGCAATGATCTGTTTTATGAAAATTTGGTAGAACCCATCTGCCAATCATTTGAGACTATTGTTTTATTATGGGATGATTTTAGCAATGGTTTCAATTATGAGTCTTCATTTTTCTATTTTTTTGGACTCAGTTTTGGTAAATTACATTTTTCAGGAATTTGTCCAAGGTAACTAAATATTAAAATTAATCATTATCAATTTATTTATATTATTTTATTACATCTTTAATGTTTTATGTCTAGTAATATCTGCTCCATCTTATTCAAAATTTTATTTATATATGTCTTCTTTTTTTTTCCTTTATCAGTCTTGTTAGAGGTTTGTGTTTCATTTATCTTTCTGAGCAATCAATATTTGGATTTTTGAGCCTTGTTTTGTTTTCTATTTCATTGCTATCTACTCTTACCTTTATTACTTTTTCTACCTACTCTTTGGTTTCATTTTTTTTCTCTTAAACTCTTAATATTTATACTTAGTTTATTAATTATTGGCATTTGTTACTTTACTTTATTATTTGAGGCATTTAATTTTCCTTGAAATACTGTTTTTGCTGCAGCCTCAAATTTGATATGTATTCTTATCATGATTATGTAGTTTTCATTATAATATCTTCTTTGAAGCAAGACTTACTTAGTATGCTCTTTCCATTTCCAAATATGTGGATATTTTTGTTTGAATTTTTATTAACTTCTAACTTAATTATGTTGTGGTCAAATAATGTTGTCTATATGGTACCTATTCCATGATCCTGACATACCTATTTTTCATTTAGAGAGCTCTGTTTTAGTCTTGTACTCTGATTGGCAGATTTGACAATTTCTCTTCATAACTCTCTTAATTTTGATTTTATAAATTCTGAAACTGTTTTTAGGTATAGTATGCTTATAGTCATTATAATGCCTTAATAAATTGGACCTTTCACTTTCATGAAGCAATCCTGTGTATAATATGAACTTTTCCCTTAAAGTTGAATTTATCTGAAAATGAAATAGCTATACCAGCTTTGTTTTGTATAGTATTTGCCTGCTATCTCTTTCTTTCTTTTACTTTTAACTTTTCTGTGTCCTTAAGTGTCACTTGATTCTCTTGTAATTGAACTATGGCTAGAGTTTTAAAAGCCATCTAACAATCTCTGTTTTGTAACTGATAAGTTTAGTCCATTTATATTGATTGTGATTTTAGATACTTTTGAACTTATTTATACCTTATTTACTTTTTATTTCAGTTTGTCTCTCTTCTACAAAATTTCCTTTCCCTTTTTTTCTGTGTTACTGTTACATTTATATCTATATCTGCATCTAGGAAAACAAGAGCATTAGAATCTTCTTGGCATGCTCTTAGATCCCTTGAACTCCCTTTCACTTCAATAATGTTGAAATCATCTAGAATTTTAATTCTGGGTATTTGAAATTTTCTCTCTCTTCCTTCTTTCCATCCTTCCTTACTCTTCTCCATAGTTATTTCCTTTGTTTGTCCTAGATAGCAACAAATTTTCCAAGTTATTTTCATCACTATTACTACTTTTCCCTAAGTGCTGCAGGATTTCTTAGATTCTTCTCTCTTCTTATTGGTCCACTTCCTCGAAACTATTTTCAGTGTGGTTTTCAAGCAGCAAATTTTCAGGGAATTTAAATGTCTGAAAATATTGTTATTGTGCCTTCACATTTGACTGAAAATTTGTAGGATGCAAAATTCTGATTTCAAAGGTCTCTTAATTTAATGGTTAAAATATTTCTGTATTGTAGTCTTGCACTCCATGTGGCTGTTGAGGGGTCTGATGTTAATCTAGTTCTTGTTCTTTGGTAGTTGTTTTGCTCTTTCACTCTGGGAGTTTTTAGAATCTCCTTTTTGTTTGATATTTGTCTTAGTCCACCCAGGCTTCTATAACAAAATATCACAGACTTGGTGGCTTATAAACAACAGAAATTTATTCCTCACAGTTGTGGAGGCTTGGAAGTCCAAGAGATCAAGGTGCCAACGTGGTCACATTCTCATGAAGGCCCTCTTCCTTGTTCATAGCCAGTACCTTCTTGCTGTGTCCTCACATGGTAGAATGGGCTCGGGAGCTCTCTGGAGCCTCTTTTATAAGGTACTAGTCCCATTCCTGGGGACTTTACCCTCATGACTTTATTACCACCCAAAGGCTCCATTTACTAATGGGCCCCACTCAGGCATTAGGATTTCAATATATGAGTTTTGAGGAAAGACACACTTTCAGACCATAGCAATATTTAAAAATTTTCCTGAAATGGTTCTATGTGTTTTTTTTTTTCCTTATTCCATCTGTTTGGAAATCTATTCATTTATTCAACAAATATGTATTTAACACTTACTCTATCTAGTCATTGTTCTAGGCATTTAGAATATAGCTATAAACAAAACAGCCCCACATATTTTGCACCTGTCAAGTTTGTATCTTGATCAAGGGGAAGAGGGTGAGGAGCAATGATCTAAAATAAACATAATAATTAAGTATAGTATATAGTTTGTTACACAGTACTAAGGTTAGAGTGGTTTGAGGTTGTTGGGGGGACTAGTTTACAATTTAAATGCAGTGATCATTGAATAGGTTACGTTTGAACAAGATTTGAAGGAGGCGGGAGAGTGAGCCTTGGGATAACTGAGAAAGAGAGTTCCAGGTAGTGGGAACAAGCAGTGAAAAGCCATGAGGTCAGGGCATTCTGGATCTAAGAAGAGTGGGAACAGTGTGGCTGGAGCTGAGTGAGGAAGGGGAAAAGGTAGTAGGGGATATGGCCAGAAAATACTAGGAAAGCCAGGACACGTAGGGGATTGTAGGTCATTATACGAATTTGTTTTTTATTTATTTTATTATTATTATTATTATTATTTTTTGGTGAGGAAGATTCACCCTGAGCTAACATCTGTGCTAACATCCTCTATTTTGTATATGGGTCACCACCACAGCATGGCTGATGAGTGGTGTAGGTCCATGCCCAGGATGTGAACCTGTGAACCTGGGCCTCTGACGTAGAGTGCGCCGAACTTAACCACTAGGCCACAGGGCCAGCCCCAAGAATTTGTTTTTAAATGAAGTAAATCCATACATTATTCAGGTTTCCTTACCTTTTACCTAATGTCCTTTTTCTGTTCTGGGATCCCCTCCAGGATATCACATTACATTTGCTCATCCTTTCTGCTTAAGCTCCTCTGGGCTGTGACAGTTTCTCATACTTTCCTTGTTTTTGATCATTTTGAGGACTCCAGGTCAGGTATTTTACAGAATGTTCCTTAACTGGAATTTTTCTGATGTGTATCTCAAGATTAGATTCGGGTTATATATTTTTGGGAGGAAGACCGCAGAGGTAAAGTGCCACTTTTATCATATCACATTAAGGGTACAGCCTATCCACATGATTTATCACTGAGTGATGTTGATCTCCATCACCCAGAGGAGGTACTGCTTTTCAGCTTTCTCTGCCGTAAAGTTACTCTTTTCCCTCCTCTTTCCAAACTGTTATCTTTGCTAGGTAGTCACTGTGCACAGCCCATGTTTAAGGAGTGGAGAGTTATGTTCCACCTGATTTTGTTATGTCTCAGCTGTTCCAGCTTCTCCAAGAGCAAGTATCTGCATAAATTGCTTGGAATTCTTCTACACAGGAAATTTATTTCTCTCCCTTATTTGTTTATTCAAATAGTTACATACATCAGTATGGATTTATGGATTTTTTTTTTTAATACTTTAGCTTATAATCCAAGACTACTTTACATTTTGTGGTCGTGTTATTCTAACTTTGGCCACTGAGAACTCTTTCAGTTGGCTCCTATGTCTCTTGACATACCCCCATTGTTGTTTTTATTTTGAACATTTCCTTACATTCTGGCAGTACAAGATGCTCCAAACTCATCTTGTTGTGTTTCTTGTCCTAGTTCTAGAATCAACCATTTCTTCAAGGAATCCTAGTTCCTTTTATTGAGGAATGGTTTAGAAACCAACATCTGGATGCTAGGTGCATTGTAAGAATTTTGACTTTTAATCAGAGCTGTCATTACGGGGTTTTGAGAGAAGAGTGATGTGTTATGATTTACAATTTGGAAAGTTTCCTCTGGGTGCTGTGTTAGACCAGACTATAGGAGGGCAAGAGTGGAAACTACTATGGGGCTGCTACAGTTATCCAGAAGATATTATGGGGCTAGTTACCTAGGCCGGAGGAGATGGCCTGGATGAAAGCAGTAGCAGTGGAGCGAGTGAAAAGTTGTTGGTTTATGACCCTTTCAGTTTGAAGAAAGTTTATCTCACTTATTTTTTCAAATATTCCTTCCTTTTCTTTTTACTCTTTTCTCCTTCTAGGACTTTTATTATGTAGATATAAGCATATCTATATCTATCCTATCTCAACTAATACATTTTCATTTTTTTGTCCTTTTCTACCATTTTATGGGAAAATTTCTTAATCCAATCTTCTAATTCACTAGCTCATTCTTTAGCTGTATCCATTTTTTTACTTATTCTGTTTTTTTATTTCACCAATTATATTTTACATCTCAAATATTACTACTTATTAAATTTCTACTGCCACCTCATTTGCTATTCCCATCCTTTGCTTTATATTTTTCTTCAGCAATTATCACTATGTAATGTACTATATATATATATTTTTATTTTTTCTCATTTATTGTCTGTCTGCCACTAGAATATAAGTTCCATGAAGGCTGGGGTTTTTGTCTTTTTTTTTCACTGCTCTATCCGCTGAACTTATAGTGCCTGAAACACAATAAGAGTTCAATACATATTTTTTGAATAAGTGAATTGATAGAATAAATGGCTTAGATAATCTTGCAGTTGAGAGAGTGGGGACATGACAGTTGCATTAGGGGAATCTTATGCTACCTTTAGCTTTCGGAGAAATAATTTATTTCTTGGGCTAGTCCAATGACTGTTATTAAACCATGTGCTGGGCCTTAGGCAAACCCACCTTTGGAATCTGCCTTTTATACAAAATGCTGTTCAAATCCACTGTGTCTGAGAAAGGAAATGTAAAGAGTGTAGGCAAGAAATTTCAAGTGGGAAGTAAAGGGAAAGACTTGATATTCTCAAGTGGTCTGTGTTTGACACGGTCTAAGGTTATCTCATTATATCTGTGGCTCGATCTTTTTCCAAAATAGAGAGGAACTGAGAGTTATTTAGCCTCTAAACTAGGTGCCATTTAGGGAAACTGGGTGGAAGAGCACCTCTTCTAATGAGTCTTCCATCTATCACTGATTGTTTTTCTGCCTTTAGTAGCTTCCATGTTATTTTTTAAAACAATAACAATTTCATTTTCCTCTTTGTTTTGGCTGTAACAAGACTTCATTAGCTAAGGGGGAAAGACTAATGAGGACGAACTTTTTTCTTTTGGAAGACTTCTTGCACTGTGTAGTCTCTTTGTCCTGATTCTCCAGCCCAAATCCGTTACAGAGAAGAGAGATTCCTTTAGAATATCTTCACAAAATCTGAGTGCCGCAGAACACCACTTTATTTTTAAGATCGTTTATATCGTGTTAACATATCTGTTTCTCTTGTATACACACACATAAAGGAGCACACAAAGATGTATAAATCTATATTGGTATACATTTAACTTAAAAGCAGATTTTTATAATGCCGTTTACCCAAAAGTTAAAGCAAGGTGGGCCTCTCCTTACGCGTGTGTTTGTGGTTGTTTTTGCATTATCACCAGTTCTTGTTGATTGCCAACGTGTTTTCCTCTGCCTTTGCAGTCCTAAGCATTGATGCTGTTTGGGGGGTCTAATTATCCAACTTTTTCCCAATTGTATTTTCAATGTATTTTTTCTAAAATGCCTGCAGCATATGGCAATGCCCCAATTTTGCTTGTTCAGCCCAAGTGCTTGCTCAGCATATCTTCCTTCCACGAGCACGTCACCTTCAATGAAGTCTCACTTTCCTGACAGAATATTTTTTATTGGCATTTACATATGCCAGCCAAATCCTGTCCTTCTTTTGCACTTGCCATTTTAATTAAGGTTTCTTGACCACTAAGTAACCATAATTTTGGGAACTGGTCAGAAAATGCAAAGAAAAAATTAATAGGAAGACATATTTTAATGTATCATCTAATTAGTTTTCCATTTTCAACTCTTTCTTATTAAAACACATAAATAATGCTTTTCAATCTAAAAGTGTTATGTTATTTCATAGTAATTGGGTTGTCCCAGAGAGTATTTCCTAATTAAATGGTTCATTTAAAAATTCTTTTATTAAGAAATTGTGGTAGTAATAGAACAGCTGAATTCCCATCTCCCCAAAGGGACAGTTACATAGAGTCTTAGGTATATATCATAAATAATATTTAAGAATATTGAGTAAAAAATTACATGAACAAGGAAAACATAGCCTTGAGTATAAGTTTTAACTTCTAGATTCTGCAAGGTGCTGTTTATCCCCATTTTGGGGGTGGGGGATATGTTGTGAATAAGAATTAGAAATTTTTAGAGGACTCACTCAGAAATTGATATTTCAAGCAAATAAAGTATGTGTAAAGGTAGATAAAAATTCAATAGCAAGATCAGTGAGCTTGTTTTTATGTATATAAGTGTACATACAAACGTATCTTTATATCCAAGTACAGAATTCATGTTTACTTCAAAAACACATAGAATATTTACAAACATTGACAATATGCTAGTCCCCCAGAAAGCCCCAATAAATTTTTAAAAGATTAATTTAAAATTCTCAAAAGATTAATATCATACAGCTTGATTCTCTAACCAGAATGCAGTAAGACTAAAAATCAGTAAGAAATGGCTAGCTCTAAAAAGTCGTATGTGACTAGGAACACATTTTTTAAAAAACCCACTGAATAACTGTCTGTTAAAGAGGAACTCAGTAGGCAAATCACTAAGTTTTTAGAACAAGGAAAACATTGTATGTCAAAATGTGTGAAGAATATTTAATGCAGCACTTAGGAAAAAAACAATACATTTCATACATTTTTCAGGTGCCAAAAGTGATTGAAAAAAATAAGATAAATGTTCATTTCAAGAAGACAGAAAAAGAGCAACAGAGAAAACCCAAAGAAACAAGAATAAGATGAAATAAAACAGCTGTGGATATCAATTTCTATCAACCATATTGACAAAAAATTTATAAAGTTGGATCATATCAAGTACCAGCAAGGGTTTTGGCAAGAGGGACCTTCATTCACTGCTGGTGCAATGAAAACTGGTGGAGAGATTCTGAAGAGCAATTTGGCAGTTTCTTAGTGAAGTGATGTGTGTATATATCTTGCAATTGCACCTTAGTATAAACTGAAAAACTCAAAACTCTAGCAAAGGTACACATTGTGCAAGAATGTGCAAGACTATTCACTGCAGTGTTGTTTAGGGTAAACAGACGGAAATAGAATGATGTCTATGGCACAATAATCTTCATGTACTTTAAAAATCATATATAAGACATTTTTTTCTTTTGAGAATAAACATATTTAAATAAATATATAGACAGTGGATTTCAAGTTGCATTAGTTAAGAGACAGGCTAAGCTGCTGTAACACAGGGACTCAAATAAACAGAGACTCAAACTAGGTCAAAGTTTATTTCTGTCTTAAGTAAAAACCCAGAGGTAAGTAATCCCACGCTGGTGGGATGGCTCTGCCATAGACACCTGGCTTCCAGGGTTCCTCCACACGCTCCTGGAGGTTAAGTATGTGCACCTTTGAGATGTAAGACAACTAGCAGGGCTTCTCCCTCTTCCAGCAAGACCCTTAAACATGTTTATTCTTATTAAGCTGCTATAAATCTGACTGCCTGGAATGTGTTGTAATAATTGAATGACTGTCAGTAAAGACTTACCGAATGTAACTCAATTCCTCTATATTTTCTTTCCTATGAAAACCAACATTAAAAAAACACAAACATTTTTAATCTGCAAAGCTTTGGAGTTTATGAGGCAATTTTATGTACATTAACTCATTTCACTGAAATTGAGAACATGAGTGTGGAACATTCATAATGTAAACACTAGAACAAATCTGCTTAGAGTTTCTAAAATTTGGTATATTTCTTATTTAAAAGGTATCCTGGAATACTACTCATGTTTGGTCAATCAATGTGCTTCATCCTCCAGCTAAAATGGGTCTTCTTGCTGGTGTTGATGTTTGTCTTCATAGGACAGAACACAACTTGGGTAGAATTAAAACTCTACCTTGCTACCATAGATAAACAGAAATGAGCACAGGAATCCTCCTTCTAATAGAGGCAAAATTCTGTCTAGCTGGTAGCACAATTGCTACTGTGTCACAGTGTAAGTAGTACAGTGCTTGGCATCGAGTCTGCACTAACTCTGTCAGCTCATTAATCCATCAGTTGATTGACTGATGACTATATGTCTCATCAGTAAAGGACACAGCAGTTTGGTGTCATTTCATGTTCTGCCTGTGTCTGGTGTTTAAGCATGTTACGACTATGTCATAGGACATAAGGAAACAGGTAAAAAAGAAGATGTAGAAAATTAATACACTTAAGAGCCAGCTCAAAGAGAAGTGTTTACAAATGTGTGAAACATTTATAAGACATGGATAATATTTGCCTGCATCATTGCATTTAATGTAATCAGTTTAGATTATTTAATTCACTTGATTTTTTCCTCTGAGAGCAATACAAGAATAACTGGCATTGACCCTGATTTTATTTATATTTGTGCCATGATTAATAGCACAAGATAGTTCACTTTATTTTCCCTGTCAGGACATCTGTGATAAATGGGTTGCCTTGATTGTACGATATGGACCTCGCTCCTCAATTTTCTCAGTCTCATGCTTCCTCTGAACAAAACAGAGATTTATTGGTGACCCTCCAATCAGGCGAATAGAGCAATAAAATAAAGATGGTGATATAGACAAAACCCAACAAACCCACAAACTTTTCCTTGATGCATCTCCTTCCAAATATGGGGGAAATTTCCTGATATTCTGCCTATTGGTGGCTTTGTAATGAATATTCCTCTCAATATAAGCCTTCATCATAAAACATGTTTGAATTATTTTTCTTTGCTGAGGACTGAAGTGTGCTATTTCGCACATTAGAATGGAGAGCCATGCAAAAAGGAACAGGACCGCCGGCTTTTGTCTGCTGTGGCTCTCTTGACAAGGCCAGTTGCTCTAATGATATAAAGGTGCTGGCAACCTGAAGTAGGCCTCTGTGCAGGGCACAGGCTGTATGAGGAGCCACTGGGGTGTGGTTCCCAAGGAGGTTTTGTCAAATCCTCAGAATGACCTGAATGTTGGCCAGGCTTCTCCTGTGAAGACTGTCCTTCCACCTACCCTGAAAAGAGGACGTGCTCAGTGTGGGAAAGGATCTAGATGGTATGATTTAGAGGTGTAACCTCTGTCTTTCATATAAATGTTGGGTTAGATCCAAGAGATAACGTGGACACTGAGACTTGTTCCTTCTGGTAATATTTCCATTTCCATAAGCGGAAACAACTCCTCCCACCTCCACACAGGCCGGAGCCCCTGAGGAGAGAAGGGCTTTAATGGCCCTGCACCTAGCCCTGTACTTATCTTAAAGTAGCACTTTAAGTGCTTGTCTAAATGTATTTGTACCAAATGGAATAATGAGCAAATAAGAATATTTACCTGTACTTACTGTTGTTAAAAAATGAAGCTTTCTACATGAATGTTTTTTCTAGACATCTGGAAACAGTCACTGAAGATCCTCAGGTTTTCTTTAGTATTTGTTAGTGACAGCTTACGACAATGCTCTCTAGAATTCTTGCCTTCTAACATTGAGGAAGTGAACAGATCTTGAGCTCTTCCCAATGTCTCGGTGTGTTGTAACCCAGGCTTGGGTCGGGGCAGGATGGAACAGCTAGAGGCCTGAGCTCAGACAGACCCCTGGCGGTAGAATGAGTGTTGCTGTCAGCAAGCATTGGGAGAAGGTTGGGCAAGGGGACAGTGGGAATCAGTGATGAGCCCCCGTGAGCAGCCTGCCGATGACAGATAGAGAAGCCACATCAGGCCGACCTGGCAGGAAGCGGTAGTTTGAAAACCAGGTAGAGGAGACCGTGGCAGCATGGAGTTCTGGCCAGAAAGAATAGGGATTCAGCCAGAGAGGGATCAAGCGTCGAGGAAAACTGGAGAAAGAGGCAGTCTCCGAGGGTCTGGAGCCCTGAACACAGGCCAGGCCGTTCACTAACAGGGAGCATGAGACTAAATCCGCAGGGCAAGTGAGAAAGGAGCTAGCGAGTGAGGTTCCTTCTCAAATCTCCGTTATGTAAATTTAGCATTAACTAAACCAACCTTCCAGTTTAGAACTTGGAAGGTGTTGATGCTACAGGTAATAGTTTAGGAGTTGAAGCAGCAAAGGGTTAGAGTTGATAAGCCAGTCACTCCATGGATGAACTTTATGAACATGAACGTCCTCAACTAGTCGGGTACAGAGGTATTTCCAGAGGTCCACGCTCCCTCCCTCCCTTCCTCCCTTCCTTTCTTCCTCATGTCCTTCCTTGCTTCCTCCCTTCCTTCCTTCATCATCTATCCTCTCTATCAGCTAGGTATCTATAAAGTATTAACTATGTTTCACTGCTCCCAGAGTTCTATACTTTTTTTTTGTTTTTTTAATTTTGAGCCCATTTTCAGGTTCTGAAAGAGTCTTTCCTCACTTCTCTTATTGTCAGCTGTCACTTATCCCTGAGCAGGTCTGTCTGTTCTGAGCTGTTATCCCCTGCTTTCTAATTCGTGTCTCCTAATCTATTGTTGTGTCTCCTAATCATAGCCAGACATCCCTTAATCTGGAAGACACAGTGATGACATCGTTACTCTTACAACTCTGCAGGAAGATTCTCTTAAATGTGAAAAGAAATCTCAGAAAGATCATGCCCCAAATCTCCTGTATTCTGTTTACAGGTGAGTCTCTCAGGCTTTTATCCAGATTTAATTAATATTTATACTCTACCTTCCAAAGATGTTCCTTTGATTCAATAGCAAATCCATCCCTTAACATAATTCAGAACTGGTAGAGGGAGAGAGACACAATTACTTTAACCTGAATATTTTTTCAAGAAAATTACTTCCAATGTGTTTAACATTTAGGCTAATGCTGAATTCATTACATCATTTATTTACCTACAAAAGTTTTGCTTGATTAATAGTGAATCTGCAATGGATGTTATTTTGAAGCTTGGAATGATAACAGAAAGTTATCTAAAAGGCATAATTTGTTGCTCACATCCTGCAAGTCTTTATGTTCCAGTCAAAAAGAAACAGACAAAAATAACACTGACAATGATGATAAGCAGGAATAGAAATATTAGCATAGGGAAGTATGAAATTAAGCAGTTAAAACTATATAATTAACAGGCTTAAATCTTTCCCATCATTTTGTTTGCTTTTCCATCCTTTCCAATTTTTCTCACTCCTGTTGCCCACTTTGCTCTTACTCATTTTCTTCTTCCCTATATTTTTATCTTTTTTTTTAATACAGACACTATTTTTTTGAGGAAGATTGACCCTGAGCTAACATCTGTTGCCAATCTTTCTCCTTTTTCCCTTTTTTCTTTGCAAAGCCCCAGCAGATAGTTGTATGTCATGGTTGTATCCTTCTAGTTGCTCTATGTGGGATGCCACCTCAGCATGGCTTGATGAGCAGTGAATAGGTCTGCACCCAGGATCCAGACCTGCGAACCCCAGACACTGAAGCAGAGTGCATGAACTTAACTGCTACGCCACTGGGCTGGCCCCTATTTTTATCTTTTTTTTTTTTAACTATCAATTTTTTTCTGTCTTCTTTCTTTCAAATAATGTGTTTCCTTTAAAAGTGCTTTGTCATTATTTTATCTTGTCCCATTCTACCTCTTTTATGTTATATTTTAGTGGCTTTTTGATTATATCTCTTCAAAAGCTGCATCAAGGATCAAATAAAACTCAGCAGCAATTCAAAGTTGAAAAATAATGTATTAAAACTGCTAGCCCCAGGATGATGTTTTTATATAAATATGTCTTGCAACCTGACCTCAAAGTCAGCCAACTGGGCATTTTGCCTGGCTGAGGGAGGCAGCCTGGAGGGTGGGGAGGTTCTGTGGCTTTTTCCATCTCCAGGCATATGCTTGTGTTCTTTTAGCCCAGGGGTAGTAACGAGAGAGGGTAGATAGGAGACCATTAACAGTGGGCTGATGAAATTGTTGGAAATTTG
This sequence comes from Tapirus indicus, assembly GCA_031878705.1. Classification (NCBI taxonomy): domain Eukaryota; kingdom Metazoa; phylum Chordata; class Mammalia; order Perissodactyla; family Tapiridae; genus Tapirus; species Tapirus indicus. The sequence continues at coordinate 146,175,883 of CM062919.1, read as the reverse complement.
GTGATTTTTAAAAAATACATATTTATCTGCAGCCAGCGATTTAACTTCTATAAGTGACACTAGTATCTTTAACAATTAGCATTCAGTTATAGGTACATTTAAATCCCCAGCATACCAATACTGTTTGTACTTTTATAACTACCCTTATACTATCAGTCAAACTTAAGATGTTTTTTGTGGATCATAAAAGATTTTCAGTACAAAATATGTTGAAACCACGAAGTTAATTTGGATTGGAGAAAAAGGGGTGGGAGGTATTTCAGATGACTCAAATTTGTGTCTGAGATCATTTCCTTCACATCCTCAACAGAAAGAGCTTACCACCTTGTCTGTCCAAGATAACCATCCAAAAAATATCAGAAATGCTGCATGCCAGCAACGAGAGCCCAAACCTTCTCCCACCCATTCTCATTCTCACCCTGGACACTACTTTGCTTTCTAGTCTTCATAGCACATAACACTCCATGAAAGAAAACATGTGATGAAGGTATGCTACACATGAGGAGAAGGCAATGATAATGCTGTTCCCTCCCGCCTGGGCTTAGGAGACTGGTTCTGTAAAGGAACATTTCCCAAGCTGACGTTAAAAACATAAATCAAGCAGCAGCAGATCCTGTACCGGCTCTGGCACTGAGTAGCTATGTGAACCTAAGCAAAGTCTTTTATCTATTAAAGGAGCAGTTTCCTTGTTAGTTTTATGAGATGACTATAACAGATAATTGCACAAGTTCCTTCTAAATGTAATGTTCTGGGATTCAGATGCAACAGAGAGAATGGCCAAATTAAAGGTAAAGGGTTGTTAGCTTATTTTTAAATTTCTAAAATCCTTTTTAAAAGTAAATTAGTACAGTTCCACTTCCTAAATGGTGGCATTAGGAACCCTGTGGCTCCGTCCCCAAGGAAACAACTATAATTAGTAAAAATTATAAAAAAACAACCAATTAAAATCTTTAGAAATTGTCCTAAGCACATACAGCAAAAAAATAAATATTTATCTGAAAAAAAATCTACCAAATCTTGGTAAGAGTGAGTATCTGTGCACTTGAGCCATGACCCACTCTTTCCTCCTTACCCACCCTGAGGGGGTGTGGCCAAAAAGATGAGGCTCCAGGTGTCCTTAGCTCCCAATCAAGGGATACAGTATCTCACCTGGAGGGGCAGGCTACCAGCATTTCTCAGGCCCTCCAACTCTAAGTTGAAGAGGCAAAATTCCGAAAAAAGTGTGGCCAAGAGGTTGGGGGTTCCTTTCCTTCCTTCCCTCCCCACGCATAGAGTGGAGGCTCTGCTCCAGGTGGAGGAGGCAGAGAACACTGCCCTCACCCCAGGTCTCTGGCAGAGTGGAGGTTCCATGCTGGAAAAGGGAAGTCTAGAAGGCCAGATTCAAAGGACACTCTCAAGAAAGGGAAAAGACAACCCAGAATGTGATAAAATACTGCAAATCATATTCTAAGGGACTAGTGTCCAGAATATATAAAGAACTCTCACAACTCAATACAAAAAGACAAGACAATTTAAAAATGGGAAAAATCTGAATGGATATATCTCCAAAGAAGATATACAAATGGCCAGTAAGCACATGAAAAGATTCTCAACATCATTAGTCATTAGAGAACTGCAAATCAAAACCATGTAACACAGCACACAGATGATAGCAATTGTTTGTAAGTATGTGGAGAGATTGGAACCCTCCTGCACCTCTGGTGGTAATGTAAAATGGTGCAGCCACGTTGGAAAACAGTCTGGCAGTTCTTTGAAAGTTTAAAAATAGAATTACCATAGGATCCAGCAATTCCATTTTTAGATATATATCCAAGATAAGTGAAAGCATATGTCAACACAAAAACTTGTACAGAAATATTCTTAGCAGCATTATTCATAATAACCAAAAAGTGGGAACAACTCAAATGTTTATCAACCGATAAATGGATAAACAAACTGTGGTATATTGATACAGTGAAATATTATCATCGATGAAAAGAAGTCCATCAATAAAAAGAAATGAAGTTTTGATAGGTGCTATGTTACAACATGGCTGAACGTTGAAAACATTATGCTAGGTGAAAGAAGCCCCTCACAAAAGACTGAATATAATCTATCAATCACTTTTATGGAATGGGCAGAATAGGCAAATCTAGAGACAGAAAGAAGGTTGCCTCTGGCTGAGGGAGCTGGGTTGGGATAAAGTGGGGAGGGACTGCTAATGGATGCAGCATTTCTTTTGGGGTGATGAAAATATTCTAAAATTTTCAACAAATTTTGTGATGGTTCCACAACTCTGTGAATATACTGAAAACCATTGAATTGTACACGTTAAGTGATGACTAGTATGGTATGTGAATTATACCTTAATAAAACTTTTATAAAAAATGTAAATTAGTACTTCGACTAATGTGCCATAATTATATATTTTCCCATTTTGCTATTTTACTTTATACTTAGTTTATAATATTGTTACCATACAAAATTGTTATTTAGTTGAAATTATAAATAATTTTCTTTTTGGCTTTTGTGTGCTGTATCTTACTTTAAAAAGGAGTTCCTTAAAGCAAGATTGGATTAAAGTTCTCCATTTTTTGTTCTAGTACTTTTATGAGTTTTGTGTTTGTTTAAATTTTTAATCTATCTGAAATTATTTTTTTTGAAAATCTTTTCTCCCTGGTTGATTATCATATACTAACTACTGACACTTATTTAGGACTATTTCTGGAAATTCTCCATCTAATCATGAAGGTATAGCATATTCTTTTAATGACTTTACCTACCAAATGTGTTTTAATAGATGGTAACTGTTGTCATAAATTACCTCATTTCTAACATTTAAGTATTTTTATGGCTTCTCTTTTATGGCTTCTCTTATTTTCACTGTAAACTTTTTGTGTGTGTGTGAGGAAGATTAGCCCTGAGCTAGGCAACATCTGTTGCCAATCCTCCTTTTTTTGCTGAGGAAGATTGGCCTTGAGCCAACATCTGGGTCCATCTTCCTCTACTTTATATGTGGGTCGCTGCCACAGCATGGCTTAATAAGCAGTGCCGTAGGTCCCCACTGGGATCTGGGCCTGGAAACTCTGGGCTGCTGAAGTGGATCACGCGAACCTAACTAATACCACTGGGCTGGCCCCCTCAAAATATTTTAAAGAGCTGAAGTAGCTGGCTTTAGGTTGGGCTTCCAAGTACAGCCCCTAGACCTCAGTATCATACTTGCTGCCCTCAGCTGGAAAGCAGCTGACATTGCCATTCAACTGAAGCTGACTCAGGAAGCTGTGCCCACGGGTCCACAAAGTTCTGCCTTGATCTCTATCACAAAGCGGATCCTCAATCCCTGCCTCTCTGCCGCTTACCTTAGTTCTGAATTCAACCCTCAGAGTCTACTTGGCAGAAACTAAATCACACCTGGCTTCCTAGTTTCAAGTGTAGGCTTGAGAATTCCAGCCTCTGAAGTACAAGGAAAGCACACAACAAGGGGGCCTAAATGGCTATGGAGAGAGACAGTCTACAAAACCGGCCGCACTATTAATATAGTGAATTGTACGAAGAGAGTTTGTGGTATTGGAACAGCTTTTCATTTCTAAAAGGAATTCAAGTTCATATTATCTTTCTGACATCTTAGTTAAATCTATGGGCCAGTGTTTTGCATCAACATTATTAAATGTGATTGGTCTGATTTTTTTCTTTCTTTGCTGTTTTTGTCCAGTTTTGTGATCAATGTTATATTGAATTTATAGCATTTGGAAGCTTCCCTTTCTCCCATGCTCTGGAATATTTTAGCTAGTTGGAGTTATTTATTCCTTGAAACTGTGATAGACTCACTTGTGAACTATCTGGTCTCTATCATTTCTACAGAGCAGCTCTGCAGTTTTTCTCATTCAAAAAATGTTAGACTATACTTTATATCTTTATTCCTTTTGTGGTCAATTTTAGAAATTATTATTTTCCTAGAAAAGCATCTATTTTTTCCAGGTTGTCAAATTTAATTGCATATATTCGAGCTAACTATATTATTATTTTAATGTCCTGTCCATCTGTAGTAATTCTGCCATACGTATGTCTTGTTGTGTTTTTGCATCTATGCTCTTTTTTCTCAGTTAGGTTAGATATGGGCTTAATTATTTTACTGCTTGCTTGTTGTTTTTTCAAAGACATATCTCTGGAATTGATTTATTAATTTTCTTTTTTCCCCAAATTTGTTGTTTTCTATTTTTATTCATTCTTTCTATTTCTTTAGCCTAAATTTTTCTGTTTTGTGTTGAATGATTAATTCATGCAGCGACTTTCTTTTCTACTAAAATCAGCATTTAAATCCATAGATTTCTCTTCTATACATTGTTATTTTTTTCATATTTTCTACTTTCCAAATGGCTGGCTATTTTAGTTATTTTATTTCTTAACCTAAATAAGAAAATAATATTCAGGTAATAGATAGTTTCGGTATTTTCCTTTTGTGTTTTCTTCTTTGTATTAACTTGTGATCAGATGATTTTATCTCATGATTTTATCTTTTTATAATATATTGATATTTCCTTTGTAGAGTAATATAAATTCAGATTTTAAAATATTACATAAGCCCTTGAAAGAAAGATGTGTTCTTTGTTTTCAGAATATAGAGATTAATATATCTTTTTGATTCACTTTGTTATATTATTTAGATTTCCTGTTTGCTCTTTTTAAAATATCTGTTTGATTCTTTAGAGGCTGAGAAAGGTGAGTTAAAATCTCCTATTATTATTAACCCTTTGTCTATTTCACATTGCATTTCCTGAAGTGTTTGTTTTATACATCGTTTCTATTTAATCAGATGTATAATAATTCACAATCTTTGTGAATTTTACCATTTACCATTAATGAAGTTGTCATTTGTCTTGTATAGTGCTTTTGCTTCAATTTTGACCTTCTACAATTTCTACCTTGACTAATTTTAATATTTCAAGCCTTTCTTTTCATCGCATTTACTTTTTACTTCATTGAAAGTAAAATGGTAATTTCATTTTCAACTCTTGTGAGTTACTTGTTTTAATTTTCTCCCCTTATACACAGGTTACTGTTGAATTTTACTTTTAGATCCAATCCATTTGTGTTAATAGACTAATTTCTCTCTTTTATACTGATGGTTAAGACAGATATGATTGGTTGGTCTTAATTGTATTGTACTCCCATCCTGTTTGATAAAAATGAGAGACTAGGGGGCCAGCCCGGTGGCGCAGTGGTTTAGTTTGCGCTTGGCAGCCCGGAGTTCGCATGTTCGGATCCCCGGTGCCCGCGGGCGCACTGCTCGTCAGCCACGCTGTGGCGGCGTCCCGTATAAAGTAGAGGAAGATGGGCATGGATGTTAGACCAGGGCCAGTCTTCCTCAGCAAAAAGAGGAAGATTAGCAACGGATGTTAGCTCAGGGCTGGTCCTCCTCACAAAAGAAAAAAAAAATAAATGAGAGACTAGATGAGATCAGCAGATTTCAGTCACATCATCTTTTCTGTTTTCTTCACTCTGATGCTCTTGTTTATCTTTAATTCTCTTAGCATTTGTTTAATACAGGATAAAACTAGCTTTGAATGTTTATACATATTTTCTTTCTTTCTTTTTCTTTGTTGTTCCTATTTATTTACATTTCATTAGAATTAAAAGAGAGAAATCTGATTTCATTCCTCCACTCTAGTTCAGAAATCTGAACCTTATAATTTTTAACGACACACAGCATATCATATCATAGATGTTCTGAATTTAGTTAAAATGTGCCTAACGTATAGGTTATTTCTAATTTGTCAATATTATAGGTAATATTGAGTAGAATATCATTGTATTTGGTGCAATTATACAAGTATTTCTGTAGAATGGAAACCTAGAAGTATAATTTGGGGGCCAGAGAATATTTACACCAGTATACACTCTACCAGCAGTATATAAGGAAAGTTGTTTCCCCATAGATTAATCAACAGTGAATATTTTCAATAGTTTGAGTCATAGTTTATCACTTTGATAAGTATAAAAATGATGTTTTGTTTATATCTCTATTTCCCTTATTTGTAGTGTGTGTATATTAGTTTTGTTGTCTGTTTTTATTTTATTTTCTATATTTTATTTTTTATCTTTTTCTTATTAATTTTAGAAACACTTTATATATTGTGGCTATCCCTTCTCTGTTACACATGCTGCAAATAGTTTCTCCTTGTCTGTCACTTGTATTTTAACTTTTTATAGGGGTTCTTGACATACAATTTTAGCTGGCATGTAATCAAGCCTCTCAGGGTATTTTTGTTTTGGGGGGGCTTTTTGTTTATGATTTTCTTGATAATATGATTATTGTCAAGAGGCACCAGGTGTCCAGGTGGTCAGTTAGGACAATGAGGCAAAGTGACAGTAGCAATTAAGCCTTTATTCACTTACTAAGAGAAAAGTTCTGGCTCCCTCAGTGTTCTATTTTTCCCCGTGGATCAGCACCAGGTGGGGTCAGTCAGGTGACTTGAAGGGCAGATGGAGGAAATAGCTCCTTGTTGAGGGAGCCCTGAACTAAAGACTCCTGCCATTTTATGGACCTGAGTCCTGGGGGAGGGAGAGGGAGAAGAGCTAGGAGTGGAAAGTACTGAGTCATAGTGGAGAAAATTGTCTTCAAGGACACTACCCCCCCAACACAGACAGCAATGCACTGGCTGTGCACCAAGTTTGAACTAGGGATTAGTCCATCTGTGAGGATTGCCAGATAAAGCCTTTGTAATTACCTATGGTTGGGCCTGAAAGATCACACGTAGGATTTTGGCTTGGAACCAGACTCCTCAATTACAAATAAGAATTACTTATGTTTTTATCTTTGTTTATATCTGGTGTGTGTGTATAAACATTTAGCTCTTTACACTTTCTGGAATTAATATTCTTGTGTTAAGTAGAGATCTACCATATATTTTTAAATCTAAGACTTTATCTATTATAAGATTATTATTTTAATTGACATACCTCTAAGAAAGAAAAAATGCTTTCAATTAAACTATGACCCTCCACTAACTGTAAGATAAAGAATGATTTCAGAAATGATAAAATATGAAAAGAAGTGAGTCTTAGAATCAATGAATTGCAGTAACTTTACTTATTTGGTTACAAATTGATAACCAATGGTCTTTCTAATAATAATTAAATACCTCGTGCTTTTCTCACTGGTATGAAATATTTTTTTAAAAATTATATCTCCACATAAACATAGGTTGTTCTGGACCCTCCATTCTGTTCTATTCATCTATCCATCTATTATTACACTAACAACATACAATTTTAATTCCATATTTGTTTTTTTTATACTGGATAGTGTCCCTTCTTGTTATTCTTTTTTCAAAATTCTATTGGCTTTTCTTGCATATTTTCTCTTACATATGAAGTTTGAAAGTATTTTGTCAAGTTTTATGAAAAGAACTATTAGTGATGATTATTATTTCACTGAGTTTACAAATATTTTGGGGTAAAATTGACATCATTACAATATAAAGTTTTCCAAAAGATATTTAAATTGCTCTAATTTTTCACACCTACAGACAATGCATATTTAAATTTGAGTAAACTAAAATTTTGTATTTAGATTAAATTTCTGAAAGTGAAATTGCTGTCAAAGGATATGTAATTTTACATTTTTATACATTTTGCCAAATTTTACTCCAAAATTGAATTAATTTAATATCCCATCAATAGTATATAGATGAATTTGTTTTTCTACACCCTCATCAACACAGAATATAATAAAATTTTAAAATATTTTATATTAACCTGATACATATAAAATAATATCTTATTGTAGTTTTATTTGTGTTTCCCTAATTATGTGTGAAACTGAGCAGCTTTTTATATTTATATTCTTATAGTAAAATATCCATTTTACTAGTTTTGGTATTCATTACTAATTCTTTTTGTTCCCCCAACTAATCAACATTTTATTAATATGCAGGTTTATTTTCACTTAAGTGGGAAAACCCTTATGGTCTCCTTCATTATTCCACATACCAAATTTGTTATTCCACCCTTATTTTCATATTCTGGTAGCTATTGTCTTTTTTCCCTTGAAAATTTTAACCTCATTGACCCAGATGAAAAAATAAACTTTTTAAAGTAAATTATGAATACCTTTTCTTTTGGCCAAGTTTGTCTCAACCATGACTGCTCAATATTCCTGAGCAGATTGCTGAGCTCCCACTTTATAAATGTACACAGCTAAAGGCTTGGCCGGTCACCCAACAATACAGCACGTTCACCTGGAAATAATTTTCTCTTTTCCCATACACCACAGAACTTTTCCAAAGCACAACTTGTTAGCATGAATACCAATCAATTACCCTTCCCATTACAGCATTTGACCTTGAAATCATATATCTTGGATTTTGTTTCTTCATGTTGTTGGAATCCATTCTAATCACTTCTCAACTTATCAATCTTTTCCCCACTATAACAAGGTTTGTTCAGTGCCCTTGTAAGAATAGTCGCTAAAACCAGTGTAGCCTCCAGGCCATGTAGACCCTAAAGGCTGAACTCCTGGACAGCCCCTGAGAAGAGGAGGTATTGATCCATACCACAGCCATCTCAGATTGCTCTACAACAATTGGTGTGTCACTGACCTAGACCTCACCCACAGTTAGCTGGAGGCCCCTGCTGATGGAGTGGAGAAGGATGAGAGAATGGAGGACAGAATGGCTTGGTGAGTGCCATGGAGAAAGCAGCAACATCACCAAGGTGGAACCCTGGAGTGCAACAGGGTCATGTGGGAGTTGTGCTTGTATAACAATGGGTGGCCCCCAGGACACTGCTGTAAATTTTGAGGTAGCTGATCACCTTGGGCCTTACTCCAAAGCAGTCATTGACAGCCAAGACAAAATTACTGTAGTAGAGTAAGTGCCCTAAAATTCATCTCAATTTCAGAGAATATCAGGTTCTTGATGTCCCTCAACACCAAAAGGACTTCAATCCAGAGAAGCTGAGCAGTCCTCCAATATGTGGTGGCTCCATGGATTATGGCCACACCCCACATTTTATATTCCTTTTTACCTGAGAGTGCCTTACCCAATTGCAGGCTGTTGTCTTTTCTGTTGAGTTCTACTTCAGTCTGTGGAAATATTCAAACAGATAAAGACTTTTATGTAATATTTTCCTTTTAATTCAGGATATCTGCCCACCATAGGGTCTAAGATGAAGTCTACACTTGATGCTATCTTAAACTGATTTCCAGTGGACATTCATTCTCTGCAACCCAAATGGAAAGTAGAGCCCTTGAGATTGTTTTAACATATGTTAAAAATGAATAGAAATGGGAAATAATAATACATTGGTGGGTACTCCAAGAAGGAGATATCTCAGGGCAATGAATACAATGATACCAACAAGGAATACCATCTTCCTTACTACATCACTCCAGCAGCCTACTAAAGTGCCAGAAGAGTTGTGAACCACTATAGCAGGAGTCTACTATTTCAGCAACTGTCAAGCATGTTCCAAGAGACTTGACATATAGCCTTCATAAAAAACAAACAAACAAACAACCATGCTTACACTAAAGGAAAAAACCAAATCCAAGAAGCTCACCAACTAGAGGCAAAGCAAGAAGGGGTGGATGGGCTCCTTAGAAGGCTTAGGGACAGTCTCTGCGATTTGTCACTACTTCTTACTTTGTCTGTGATGCTTAGCCTATTCATTTTAAATTCGTGTGCCCAAGGCACAGTAGGCCAATCACTGAGACACCAGTGCTTGGAGGTAGAGAAAGGTTTATTCAAACTGGCCAAAATGAGAAGGCAGAAGGATAGGTTCTCTCAAATTGGCCTTAACAAGAGAAGAAAGCAGGGGGTTTTATAGAGCTAAGGGCATTGGGAGGAATTTCAGAGAAACAAAGGGGAAATCTGTATTTCTTTCACTGCAGGTAAGCCCTTGGGCAATCAGACTTCTGGGCATTTACTGCAGCTGGGGGCTGGTTATCTGGTGATTGTAACTTTTTGAAGGCATTCTTTTTTTTTTCTGCAAAATAAGCTTATAAATCCTTGTGACCTTTGAGTCACCCCTCAGCTTAAACAAGAAAACAGCAAATTAACAAGATTAACTTGTTTTCATCTGTGTCTGCATTGGGAACAAGGTTGAAGGATAATCATGTTCTTATTGAATATTTACAATAACCCTCAGGTACCCGGCTTGTCTGCTTGAGGCTCTGCTGGGCGGTGGTCCTGCCCTTTGAAACTGCGGTGGAGGTAGCCTTGCTCCCTGGGGCCTGTGGTGAGAGTGGCAGCCTGATGATCTCTGAATCACCTTTGGGTCTTTCTTCCCTTTTCTTGAAGGATAGCACCCCTTCACAGCTGACTAGCTCTATGGTCCTGTCCTGTGAAATCCAAGAAGTCTGACAGCTTTCTTCATTCTGTCCCGCCTTCTCTGTCCCCTTTAATTCAAATTGGCAACGTCTCCACCGGTATAATCCCATCTCTATTCCTGACCTCTGTTAAAACGGCTGACTAACTTCATGAATTGTACCGATGATCTATTCTGTCAAATGGTTGTTCAGCCACACCTCTGAGATCAGGGTACCCGCACAGTCTGTTTCTGCTGAAGGACTCTCTTCCTGGCTTGTAGTTGCTGCCCTCTCACTCTCTCCCCACCATTTGAGGACACAGGGAGAAGGCAGTGTCGATGAACCAGGAAGAGAGCTCTCACCAGAAACCAATGCTGCTGGCACCCTGACTTGGGCTTCCAGCCTCCAGAACTCTGAGAAAATAAACCTCCATTGTTCAAGCCACCCAGTCTATGGTATTTTGTTATCGCAGCACAAGCAGACGGAGATGTCTGATAGAAATCTTTATCTTGATTTAATTTTCACTCTGCTGACCTTTCTCAATTACTTAGAATTATTATAAAAGTGGTGATGGTAAAATCTTAGCTTCCTTGCAAGTCCCCAAATGTTTGTATTTTGTCTTGTATAAGAATGAAAAATTGCTAGGAATATAATTCTCAGATCATGGTTCTTTTCTCTGAATATCTGTTTTCTTAGCTTACATGAGAAACTTGATGTTGTTTTGATTGTTTTTCCTTCTGTATGTAATCTATTCTCTCTAGCTACATACAGGTTTATAAAATTTTCTCTTTATGTCATTCAGAAAATTCCTTAGCTTCCTCTTTCTAAATTAATCCTGTTTTAAACTCAGTAAGGTTTTCTATTTGAAAATTTAAATCTTTCTATTATTCAAGGAAGTTTTCTTCCATTATCTGATTATTTCTTCTTGCCCAGCTACCCCTCTCTCATTTTGGGAAACCCCGGACCAGTTCCCTGTTTCTTATCTTTTCATTTGTGCCCTCCATCATTTTTGGTCTGTCTTCTTTTGATCTTCCAGAGACATAATTTGGTTTACAGCAGTTTTGAGTTTGATTATTGAAATTTAAAATTTTGAAACCATATTTTCTATTTCCTAAAACTTTATTTTGTAGTTCTCTGATTGTTCCATTGTGCTGTGTTGTAAAACCTTAAGAATTTACACTACAGTTCATTCAATATTGTCTTCTATTTTTTCAACTAAGTATGTCCTCAGTGGGAACCACCCCCCTGAGCACTTGGCTTGGTCTAACTCCTTAAAATTAGTGTGTTCTTATGACCTGTAATGTTTCTCTCTCCTCATGTCTTTGGGTGAGAGTTCCCTCAAACCTACTCTAGTCATCGTTTCAGGTTCTCCAGGGAACCTGATTTCAAATGGTTAGAGATATAGTATGTGTTTCTTTGCTGTTAGGCAAGCAACTCTGCTGGCTCAACTAAGGCTAGATATTTAGGCTTTCACTTCACGTTCCTTTCTAGTAAAAGGGGGAGAGGGACCGCCATCTCCCAGCTGCACTGGAGAAAAGCAGTTGATTCCAACTGTCAATTTCTACTAAAATGTGGTTACCAAATCCTGATTACTGGAATTCTATCATAACTACCTGTATAGGGCAGGACAAAGTCCTTTAGAGGCCTTACTCACTGAAGAGAAAATGGTGTGTCCCCTGTACTGCCCTACTCTATATGTAATCCACAATGAAAAATAATAAGTGTAAGAAAATCCAAGTAGGTTGTGATCTTCACATGATACTTTAAAATATATCATCAAATGCTGTTCATGTTTTAATTTTCTCATAGTCTCTGCTTTAATATTGCCATAAGCACTTGCTTGTCAGATCCAGAAATAATCCAACAGTTTATATTGTGAGCAGGCTGGGGTGGTTCACCTATATGTGTTAAAGGAATCAGCCCAGTATTCTGAGCTGGAACACTCTAGTAGTTGTGAAATCAGAAGTCTTTGCTCAGATGCTATCTGGAAGGAAGACCTTCTCCCAGGCCTCTGGATCTGAGTCCTCCTGTGGGGCAGTAAGCAGAAGCATTCTGATGTAGACATCTGCTGGCAGTGACTGCCCTGTTTTCTCTGGAATGGAAGCTTCAGATATGTTTGGAAGTCCCATTATTTTCCAGGAATAGGTTTCACTCAAAATACAAGTGGAGTTGTCTCTGAACAGAAAAAGGAGAAAAAGGGAGTCATAGATGTATCCTTAGGCACCCATTTTCCAAAGACTTATGAAAAAACACTTTCAATGTAATTTTTAGAAGATAACATCATTCAATTTCCATAAAATAGGATGAACAAGACTCATTTCTAATTTGACAATTTGCTGTCTACAGAATGTTTCAACATTACTTGAATTCTATAGTGAAAAAAATTTCATCGTAAGAACTAGAGCTGAAATGGCACATAAAATGATGTAGCCTTGAGTGCTTTTTATATGAGTAAATGTTCTTCCAGGACTAGATTCAATTAACTACATTAGTTTAATGAGAAGTTCAATTTCCTATCTACCATCTTTGATGTTCAGAATTATACTGAAGTTTTCTGTATGAAAACTGGTGATTAGTAGAGGAAATTGATTTTACAAAGTTTCGAACATTTTGAAATGCTAGATTGTGAGTTTCCTTGGAGATATGTGTCAGTCGTACAGTTGGTATTTTGGAATACTAATTACTATTTCATCAAAATTATCAAAATGGACATATACATGATTTTCTATTCATCCCATCTATGTCTGTTTCTCTTTGACTTGTTCAGATTCCTAATGGAGAGGAAAGTATAACCAGCAACACTGGCTCCTTCCTGGCTTGGTTTAAGGACATAAATTGTCCACACCTGACTCTTTCCACAGTCAGCAAGTGCTGAGTCAGTGCTCTGCACCGCTTTCCCTCACTTTTCTGTTGAACTCAAGGAAGTGAAAAATAACTTCTCCTCATAAAAAGCATGGGGGTAACTGTTGACTTTAGAACAGGACTCTTGCATAGATTTTTGCCAAGATTTCATTCTCTATCTAGAAAATTATTCACATGTTTATGCAGTACAACTGAGTAACCCAAGTGTTGAATAATAGTCACAGAGATAATAATAGGAGTAATTCTTTTAATGTAGAGAAAATTTTACTCATGTTGACTTCAAATAAAGGTGTCAATTCCTTTAAGATGTCTGAAGAAGATATATAATATAAAATGATATTAAAATAGAAGGAAGACACATTAAATTCATTTCCCACCCAGAGAAAGAGGTAAAGGAAGTTACATTCAATTCATAAGTTTGGGGGACACCTTTGATTCCTATCTCTTGTCTCATTTTTGTCTCCTTCCCGTGGGAAGAGAGATGTCTTTTTGTACTAGATGAGACTGGAGAAAAGGACATTCTTCTAGCATAGCCTCAGATCCTGATTAGGCTCTTCTCTGTTATATAGATTACAGGTAAAACACCCCCCTTTTCTGCTCCTGTTCCTCTGAGGTGTACTCTAGAATGGAACGAGGTGGAGTGCCTGAGGGGCGGGGCAGGAGTTGTGAAGCTGTTCCGCACCCCACCGGAGTAGGCTCTGGTTCTCCAGCTGTAGGTGAAGCAAGCCAGTTCAGGAAGATAGACGTCGAAAACCTGACATGCTGTCAGCTCAGGCCTTTGCATTCACTGTTCCCTCTCCCTGGAATGCTATGCCCTCAAATATGCTGGACCCCTCCAGGTCTTTGCTCAGATGTCACCTTCTTAGTGAGGCTTTTCCAGACCACCCTATTCACGATGGTAATCCCCCCAGTAGCACTCCTTACACCCATTCCTGGATATGCATTACCTAATTACTTCTTCATTGACTTGTCTTTTCCCCACTAAAATGTAAGCTCCATAATAATGTAGTTAACTGCTCTATTCCCAGTGCTTAGAATAGTTCCTGCATAGCTCTGTCAGTATTTTTTGAATAAGCGAATTAAAGTTCCATTTTGGTCTTCAGATCAAGCTCTATTCTCAAAGATAGTTTTACAAAAAAACTTGTACTTTGGAAAGTAAAACTAGTACGACATTTTAGTTCCTATACAGCTCCTATGTATATTTCTCAAATTTGTTAGCGCCCTGATGAAAAGGATTGTGATTGATGAGTGTCCTTGGACCCAGAGAATAATATGTAAAATCACACATTGTACCAACCAAAGCTGGTAAGTTTTGTTAGGGAGAGGGTGGGTGGGGAGAAAGCAAGCAGGGATTAGGTAGATTCACTTTCATTCTTGGCTTTAATAATTATATATATAATATATATTATTATATTATTATAATGTATATATATACACACACACACAGATATACACACACACATATATATATACACACACACAAATACATATATATATATATATATATAAGTAAAATCACTTAACTCTGAGATAACCACTACATATATGGAGAGAGAGAGAGAGAGAGATATCATCTCCATCCATTCATGCATGGTGTATATAATAATTATATATAACTCAACTCTGAGAGGTATAGATATAAATATATCTCAGAGTTAAGGGATTATGAGTTTCCATTTTCATTGTTTTTGAGGAGTTTAGTTCAAATTTTTTTAAATGAACGTACATGATTTATATACTACACAGGGAATAATAAACTCTATTGAAGAATAATTTTAAAGCAAAGGGAAATTGCTTCCTTTGGTAATAATATGTTCCACTTAGCATGCTGAAGAGAACTTTCTGTCCTCAGTTTGCTTGGTAGCAACCCTGTCTGAATGTTGATACAGACAGAACACTTGTCCTTCTAGATATGAAACCAATCCCAATAGTTCCCATGTTCACACAGCAAATTTTCTCAGAATAATGCTTTTATCATAATTTACTATTTTCAAGCACAGAATAGCTACTAATGGTAGTATTGGCTTCTGAGTAAGGTGACTGGCAGGTTGCAAATATTTGGTCGATTTTTAAAAAGAAATTATTTGAATTATAATCTAATCGTATTCTGCAAAATAGTATGCAGTGTCAATAGTAGACAATGTCAAGCCTTTTGCACTCACTCCCAAGAAAATAAACTTATTAATTCATTCAAAAAACATTTATTGATCACCTACTGTGTTTCAGGTACTAGCTCAGGCACCAGCAACATGGTGTTGAGTTCAAACGGACGTGGTTCCTGATGGATTTTACTGTCTCCAGGGAGTGGGCTCAAGTCTCAGGTCGCTCCTCTCTCCCACCTGCGCTGTATTTTCACCTGCCTTTCTTTAGTCTCTAAAGCCCTTATGAAATCTCTGTAACTCTTCACATTTCTCCTGTAGTTTTGTATTCCATAAATCTTGTTTCAGAGCAGACATGGCAATTTCAGCTGACTTTTAATGACTTTTTGAAGAAGGGATTCTTTATAACATAAAGAATATGCATGTTCCCTACTCAGGGAACCCCTGTGTGGTAAGTGTTATGCTTCATTCCCTATCTGAAATTTCCTCCTCCTCATTCCATTTAATTTTTCTAAATCTCATTTATCCATTAAATTCCCTCTTCTTTCAGATCTCCCCTGTTCAGTTCATCTCAAGCAGATTTGTCCCTCCTCTGGGCCCCTAAAGCACCTATGTTGTATGCCATATGGTCATTTGACACTTACAGTGGGAAGACACCATTGTCTGTCACTGTTACTCACAGTTGCTGTCTGTGTAGTATGCAGCTATGCACGCTATTTTTAAAATGTTCAGGAGGAAAACATATCTGGTACTTTTAAAAGCAGAAATAAAGTTAGACGGATCTATATAATTTGGTAGAGAAGTTAAATATATTTAATTTAAAATCTTTGGAACGGGAGCTGTCTTTTACTGATTAGAAAAAGATAGTCACGACGAAATATGTCAAGCACAGCCATCATTTTTCACTATTTCTTTTTGTCCCTGATTATATCAGGAGAATGTTGCAAATGGTCAGTTTCTTCCTCTTGCAGAACTGTTAGCTAAAGAGTTGGCAAGAGCAGAGCCTGGTATAAATGGGCAAGACAGTGCTGTAAGAAACCTATGTTTGGGTGGAATTGTAGGCTTACGTGGCCCTGAACAGTGGGGCTGTTCCGAGGTAGGCTTCAGGCACCCAGAAGATGTTTCATGGAGAATGGCTGAGCGCTGATAGTGGCTAATTTCAGTGTGGTGATGCCTCCCCATACCCAGTGTCATAAAGACTGACTCCATTTCTTAGTGTCTGACTGCTGGCGCCTTTAAGCCCGCCCCATATCTTCTCTTTGCCCCAGCTCTGGACAAGCCAGTAAGAAAGCCCAGGTGCTCCCTCCTTTGGCGCTGGTGATTTAAACCAGGGAAGCTCCTCCCCTTGCTCACGGCAATAAAAGTCTCAGCCCTTTTCCTTTCCTTGTCCTCTCAGGCCTTTTCAGACCTGGGAGGCTGCCCTGCTCTCGCCAGAAAAGCCTCACTTATGTGAGTAATAAACCTTTTTCACCCTCTGTGTGTGTGTGTGATGTCATCGGTCTTAATGTGAACCAAATTTTGGGTGGGAGGCCATCTGCTTTTTAAGCAGAGTAGCCACAATGGCCAAAGTTTGACTTAATAAAATTTTGCCATACATTGTGTTTGTTTAAAATGATTGAGTTTAATTCTTTATTTTTTTAAATAGTAAAAACATACATTATTAGCTTATAATGGCTCTTATCTAAATACATGAGGAAACTGGGACATATGGGTCACAAAGCTATAGCATAAAGCCGTAACGGTGCTCACCTTGTGACTGATTCTTGAATTGCAATTATAAGCATTAAAAAGAAATAAACAGACTTATTTATATATGCTCACCTTAGACACTCAAACCAATATAGGGGCTTTAAATGCCATCCTGAGAGCCCTGTAAATATTAGGCCTGGAGCACCTCTTCAAGTGCTTGTTAATGGCTTGTATCGTTTAGAGTTTATGTATAATCTAATCATCCCAGTGACCCTTGAAGGCAGGAGATCCTGTCAATTTAGCTTCTGTATAACCTAGAAATGATAATACTTCCACTGCTACTAGTACTAACTAACTTATTATTTATTTACTACCGAGTTCCAAGCACACTGATAAGCTTTTTCCATGTATTATCATGGGTAATTCTCCAAAAGCCCTATAAGGCAGGTTTTAGAGCTATTACTCCTTAGCAGAGGATACTGTATTAGGTAATCTCCAGTGCAGGGTCACCCAGCTGGAATGTCAGGCCTGCTTGTCTCCAGAAGCTGGTCTCCATAACCTTCTTGTGCATCTTCCCCAGTCTCCTGTGTGTACCCCACTCTTGGTACAGCTGCACCTACTGGATAATTATAATTGCTTTTGTATGGAACATGCTCACAGAAAGTCGAAGTGGCGTTGTCAGAAGAGTATTGACTAGGTTATTTGCACACATAGCTTTGAATTTCCACTATGTTGCATATCAGTTTGTTGTCTGAAAAATGTACCCTTCTAGTGACGTTATTTATTTATATATAAAATTACAGGGTCGGATTAGGTCAAGGGTTCTTACTCCGGGATTCAGAGAACTCTGTAATTATATGCTACTGTTATTTTTACGTGTGCATGTGCATTTTTTTTAAGGAACAGTATTCATAACATATCTATTTCTCAAAGGATTTCATGAAAAATTGAAGAATGCTCAACTGGATGGTTAAATTCTCTTGTAGCTCTAAAAATATTATGACTCCATCCAGCTGAAGGATGACAGAGAGAGAGCAGAAAGGAGCAGGAAATGAAAAAGAAAAGATTAGATTTCATACTTTTTATTTAAACAATAATATTTGGCTTAAAATTTATTTCTGAATGTGGCATTTCAAATAAATAACCTATAGAGTTTTTTTTTTACAAAGTCCAAATCTACATCTTTGTATATAAGTGGTTAAAATTATAAATCTGTTCTGACCAAGATTCAAATGGAGAGAATATAATGGTGTTGTTATGAATTATAATCCATTTCAGTAGAAAAGAATGGAATCCCAGAACCATTCCCTGC
Source organism: Tapirus indicus (assembly GCA_031878705.1). NCBI lineage: Eukaryota > Metazoa > Chordata > Mammalia > Perissodactyla > Tapiridae > Tapirus > Tapirus indicus. The sequence continues at coordinate 146,157,633 of CM062919.1, read as the reverse complement.
TTGAATGGATCAGTAAGTGTCTTTATAGTTTGGGGAAAAAAATAGTGGAAAATTATCTATTACTTTGCATTAGCTGACATTGAATATTTTATTTGCTTGACTTTAGCTCAGATATCCAATTATTAAAAAGTCATTTTCTCTTCTCTTTCAAATAAATAACTGAAAACTCTGAAGCTTCTGATTATTTGGAGCTGTGGAATTTCAGAGGAAATAAAGAGCTAATTATCTTTCAATTCCTCATATTTAAAAAAAATTATATTCTGGGGGATAATAACAGAGTACATGTATCCTGATCGTATAATGAGGTGACCACCAGAGTGAGTACAGCAGGGAAGAAGCTATTTAAACTAATCTCCTTGATTGCTTTTCAAAGGTACAGAAAGTTTCAGTGAAAAAGCAATTGCTTCTGTTAGGAATTTTTCCACAGTCAAAATTTTATGGAAGAAAATCTTAGGGATCATAGGTAACACCACATAATGTCATTGTCTGGATTTATTAATTTTGCCTGGCATCATCCATGAAATATACTTGTTACCATTACATTGTAGTCATGTTTGAAAGAAAAAGAGTTTGTCAAAAGGATTATGATCAGTATTACAATTTAAAGAAATTAAACCAAATTTTCAAAGAAGTAATGGGAATTCATTTCTGCAGTCATCACCCATTCACTTTAAAACTTGTTGCATTTTGGATCCTCTACCTCTAGCACCCAGTCCTCATGCCTTCTTTCTCTCTCCAAACCTGTTTTTCCCATTGGTCATCTAATAATCTTGTCACCAATTTTCATGGTTATTTCTGAGTGATTGACCTTCATATCCATTCAGAAGACACTACTCATCTCCAGCTCTGTTTTGTAACTGTATCTTCTGTTACCTTCCGTGATTATTTTTGACTCTTCTAGTTCTTCTCCACCCTCCTACTCTCTCTATCTTTTACCCTCTAAACATAAGTTTTCACCAAGATGATATTTTCAGTCCTGTTTTCATTCTCTCTAAACTTCCTTCTTGAGTGATCTCATTTTTAAGGGTTAATTCCAAGTGGAGCACAACCAATTAGCTCCCATGCATTTACTAAAAAATCATAAAATATTATAATTGAAAGGAGATATGGTGGTTATTGAATAAACAGGTCTAAACAGTGAAGCAACTTGCCTAAGATGCACTGATGAGAAGGGGACATGAGACTCAGATCCAGTTATTCTGATTCTCAATGCAATCCTTGTTCTGTTATACCAAGAGCCAGGAGGCCATGGCTCAGGCAGGTGGAGATGGAGAAGGAAGCCAGATACAGCCGTAGATGAGGTTGCTCAATACACTTTAGGTGAAAGCAATTAGATAGAAAAGAGGTTGCTTTAGGTGACAACTGGTCTAAATAACGATTTGCCTTCTATATTGAATATTCCATGTCACTCTTTGGTTTGTTTGTTTTCCCTTCCATATTGGCATTTGTCATGGCCCCATTTCTCCTGGTTTCTTGAAATACTCTAGTGGCGTTCCAAAATATTTTTTTTCTTTTTTTACTTTAAGCTTGTTTAAAAATTTAAGCTACTTTCAACAAAGGAAACTTGCCTAAGATATTTGTTTTTGGAGTTTAATAAAATACACAACTTACTGTCTTCTCATTAGTATAACTTCAGTTCCTTTGAGTGGGACTACTAATAAATATAACCTATCACCCATCTACTAGAATGCTTCGCAAGTTTCCACTTGCACTTGCTATTATGTGACCTGAAATTCCCTTTCCCTAATACTCATATTCCCACTTTGTTTACTAAAAAGTCATTTTCAGTGAAGCCTTCCCTGACCAGCTTTTCTAAAATTTCAGCCCCCAACCCTTCATAATTCCTTCCCTGTTTTTTTTTTTCTTTGCATAGTCCTTACTGCTATCTAACATACTCTGTATTTTATTTATTTATTTTTTCCCCTCCCCAAGGCCCCAGTACATAGTCGTGTATCATAGTTGTAGAGTTGTAGCTCTTCTATACGGGACACCGCCTTAGCATGGCTTGATGAGCCGTGAGTAGGTCCACGCCCAGGATCCAAACTGGCTAACCCTAGGCCGCCAAAGCAGAACGCCCGAACTTAACCGCCATGCCACTGGGCCAGCCCTTTTAGTTATTTGTTTTGCTTATCACCTGTCTCCCCTTTAGGCTGTAAGCTCCCTGTGGGCAGGGTCACTGCCTGTTTTGTTACTCTTCTGTCTCCAGCAATAGGAGAAGTCCTGGATTGTGGCAGTTACTTGTAACAGATATCACTGTGTTCCACCCAGAAACCTTGTTTACCTCAGTGAGATCAAATGAAGAAAATACGCTTCTAGAGCAAGATGAAAGAAACTGAATTTCCTCATCAAAAACATAAATAAGATGTCAACTTTGGAAGAAAGAACACCTCTGTAATATGAAATAAAGTCAACTCGTGTCTTGCACATCAAAAATCACTCTCTCCACTGACAGCCTTGACTCTTGGAATCCTGATTAGCAATTCTATCCTTAGCTTCAGTTGTCATTTCCGAACACTGAACACCTGAGATTGCAAGTGTCTGTTTTTGTTAGGAAACAAATGCTTCTGTCAGTGCTGCCAAATTTCAGAAAAATATCAAGGAAACAATGTTTTTCTATTCCTTTCTATGTTTCCTTTTGAAAGAAAATACAAGTAACAAGGAAAGTATTGGTGTTTTCAGAATTCATTATCCAGGCATAAAGAAATTCCGATGTCAGGAAGCCAGCGCGATCCACCCCATTCTTGCTCTCGGAACAGGGTTGGAGGACAAGGTCAGTGGGCAACTTTTCTTCCTTTTTCTCATGCATTTTCTGAAGCCTCTTCAGAGAAAATCCAAAAAATGACTCTCCTCATTGCAATGTAAAAAGTAAAAATTGTCAAAAGATAAGAAGGACCATCAAGATTGACTCATTCACCTAAATCTAAACCAGAAAATGTAAAGGTAGGTTTGTTACCGCTCAGAAAGGTGATTTGTCTGCCCGCCACAAGACACACCAATAGTCAAGAGGCAAGGAGGTAGGACAGAAAGGACTTTTTATTACAGCTTCCTAGCAAGAGGGAAGATGGCTGACTCATGTCTGAAAAAACCATCTTAAGGGGGCACAAAATCTTACAGCAGTTATATAGGCCAGTGGGTTATAGGGGAGGGGGTTAGGAAAGTTGACTCTTGGGTGTTACAGACTGGGAGTCGCCACACCAGATCTTTCAGTTGCCATTGATGATGGCTATCAGCATAGACTCTGCCCGGGGGTCATCACACTCCTAAGGAACTCAAAAGAACAAAGTTATCAATTTATAGCAGCTGGGAGGGGCCATAAAATCTACAGAGCATGTCTGGGTTAGTTAATCAGAGGTCATTCAAAGATACAATAGGATTTCTTTTCTACAATATGTCTTCCCTCACATCAACCTTGTGTTGAGCTGGTATCAGGTTTTGATCTCAGAAGAGGCAGAAAGTTTCATGGTGTTCATATATTTTTGAATCGCATACCTTCTTTTCCTTGCTTGGTGTCATGGAAAAGAGCACAAACTTTGAAGGCAGACAGGCTGAGATTTAAATCTCAACTTCAGAATTAAATAGTTGTATTGCCCAGGGCAAATAATTTTACCTGTTTAATTCTTGTTTTCCTACCTCAGAAATGTGCTTAATATATCTCATAGGGCTGTTGTGAGTATTCAATGAGATCATCTATTTGAAGTATATGACATAAAATAGGCAAATAGATACTTAAAATTACTAATCCCTCCCCCTACATACACACACATCTATTCTTCTTATAACACGTTAATTTATTTCATTTAATTACTAATTTAAAGAAAAGGGTGTCAAGGAATTTAAATTTTGGCTATATATAAATACCTATATATTTAATATAAGTATTTTGGCAATTTGCTGATGGTAGCAAAAAGCAACTCTGACATATTTTTAAAAGGAGTAAGGAAAGCTGCAGAAACTGTGGTCAGAAAACTCCGTCAGAATTCCTACATTTATTTTCTATGGCTGAATGTTGAGGTTGTGCCATGAATTTGTGTAACATTGTTGTTTTTCCAAGACATTATTCTCTCAGCAAGTCAAATTTAATATGCTTAAAAATATTATCCCTAAGATTACTGCTGGACTCTTTAGGGTAAATTACTTAGGTACCATTTTTCATTTTGGGTGAAAGTGTTGTCCTTCATTTACTACAGTTTTCCATAGCAAAAGGATTTAAACTACCTGAAAAGCTGTTCTTAATCTTTGTTCTCTTAATTCTCCAAAAGTGAGAAAATGTAATTGCTGTAAACCTAAATAATCTGAACATAAGTCTTACACAGCCCTTTATGGGATTTCTGATTAAAATTGATGACAGAAACTAAATTGTAAATAGATGCCTCTTGCTTAATGCATTCATTTTTATGTACTCTTGTATAATCATTTAGATAAATAATTTGACAAATATGAAAACATAATCTCTTCTACATATATGCTCATCTATATAAATCTTTGGTTATGTTACGTGACTCCAAATTTGATTACAAGTACACAGCATTCTCACAGGTGAGACTGAACAAGTGCCGTGGTGAAGAATGTTTTCTTTCATTTGTTAAAGCTCTAAGATGTTTCTTTAACCCTCCTTGAAAGAATTAAGTTTTAGGTGTTAATTAGCATCCTTGTCAAACTGTCAAGCAGTTACCGAAACGGGAATCCAAAGATTGTTGAGGCAGAAAGAAAGTATAATCTTTAAAATATTTATTAGTTAGAAAATAAAGATCCAAAGGGCTTGTTTCAGATAGCATTTTATAGCTTTATTTTTTTTTAACCTAGAAAAGGTCTTGGAGACCTTCTAGTTCCACACTGCCATGTCCTGCACTGCCATCCCGCCCGCACTTTCCCTTCTGTGGGAGTGCATGGGTGGACTGCAGTGGACACTGCTGCACGGCGTCCCACAGAGGAGCCCCTGGGACCCCTTATTCTAGCTCTGTGCACTCGTCTGCCAGCTTCTGGGTGCTTTCCTGCTAATGCTTCTTACCTGTGACGTTTGGAGGATTGCAATGGAGCCCTCTCACCTGTAAAGGTTGCTGGAGGTCCTGGGAGTCCTTAGGACATCCCCTCCCCCCAAGCCCCCATAGTCAATTACCAGTGCAGGAGTACAAAAGCCCAGCTTCTTTGCCTCATGTGTGATCAACTTTGAGGTGTAATTTACACCCCAGGGCTCCTCATGGTGTCAGGCTGTCTGGAAATTTTCCTGAAAACTCATCTGTGCTTGGTTTGTCTCCCTTCTCTATTCTGCTCTCCTCCTAGACTTTCTGATTGCTCCTGGAAGCACCTTATATATTCTTTCACTGGAATCCTTGCCTTAGGTTGGCTTCTGGAAGAACTCACCCTGTGACACTTCCTATAGCATTTTATAAAGAAATATATTAGACCTAAGCAGGTTAATCGACTAGATCTACTCACGAAGTTTACAAAGTGAGAGAGGGCAGAGGGTGCATATACTCCAGTATTTATTTAACAGGCTGCAAATCCCTCAGAGCAGTGATTCTCACCATGGATGCCCATTAGAATCATATAGGGAGCTTTCTAAAAAACAATGATGTAAAAGCCACATTCTATACATGTTAAATAAGAAGCTCTAGAGGTGGAGGCATGGGAGTGTATTGTAAAGTGCTCCAGGTGGTTCCATATGCAGCCAGGATTGAAAACCTCTGCCATGGAGATAAACACTTGGTAATATTTTTAACTTAAGTGGTGAAATAGAAGTAGGGTTGAGTAAGGAAAGTGGAATTTGAATTTGGCAGTGCTAGGATATTCTCTGTTTATTCTTTCTGATTTGATAGGGAGATGGGAACAGATAAGTTTTTAAAACAAAGTTTACAATTTTAAATCGCATGAATAAATGAGTAAAGCAGACAAGACCACTCTTCACAAAACTTTCTTTTATTGCTTGGTATTAAATATGTAGAAACAGTCTACGCTTCCACCATATGCTCTTCCTCTCCCTCACTCCCACTTTATGTTGAAATACATAGCCATCTCTGCTGATCTTTTATTTTCCTATTTTTGACGGAATGTGGATACGAGAAATGTTTTATTTTTTAAAAAAATTTCGCATCTGTGAAAACATTAGGCCGCTGACACTGGTTCTCAGTCCAGCAGGAGCAATAGAGAAACTGAAATGCCCTAAACCATGAGGACAAGCTGCAGTATTGCTCCAGCTGATCACTGCCTTCTGGGAACTCGGGACCGGTGTTGCTGGAAATTTGATTTTTCAAGAGGCCAGAGATTTTATGAAAACTCACATATATTTAAATGTTAACACATAATTTTTTAAAATTTAAGAAGCTGTGATGACTGAGATGGTGTTAGGACAACTGAAATAAATTTGTGCAATGGATTTTTCCTGCAGGTCACCAGTTTTTCATTTCTAGTTTATGATATATTTGTAAATCTATGAGTTTTTTTGAAAAATACTAACATTTCAAAATTTTATTTTACATTGCTTTATCACTTTTCAATGGTCTGTAAATTTTGCTAGCTTTATATGATTCAGTCTTGCTCCCCTTCACACTATACATTTATTTATGTATGCTTATGGACACTTTATATAATGTAAACACATGGAAGTGAGCATGCACATGTATTATTAGTTTACATAAATTTAAAGATTAAAATTTCCACCACAGTCTTTTGGGTGGAAATATCCTAATAACGCTTAAGCAGGCTTTACATAAGTCTAAACTAAAAGGTATTTTCATGGGAGTATTTTTAACTGTCCCCACATTTCTTAGGTCCTTTTCCCTTCCTATTTCACAAAGCTTCTTGCGAATTGGTAATTTGATCAGCTGTTCAATATATATTTGCAGAGGTGCTGTGTTTATGTGAGTTTGAGGGGTAAGAACATATAAGAGAAAGGAAAATAAGGATCTAAAAATTTAAACATATATAGTACCTGTAAGTCAAAATGTAAAACAAGGAGAGAGGTTGGCATTTCTGAAACAACTCACCAAAGGAAAAAATATGAAAAATGCATTCTAGACTTTTTGATGTACTCAGGTCCCAGAGAAAAGATACACAATGAGAATCTTTGCAGCTGTAGAAGACAAATGAGACAATAGCTTTTCGCGTCTGCCTATTTATCATTGCAATTACATATCACAATATTGGAAATTTGGAGCTCAGTGTAGAAGCGAGGTAAAGATGACAGATTTTTTTATAAGCCTGTCACATGAATAAATGGTTTATCTTGCAAGAAAAATTTTAATGTCTGAAAAGAAAGAGAATAGGGAAGGTAAGGGAGGGAAGGGTTGTTAAAAGCCAGCTCTTGCTTAATTAGCAATCAGAGGTGGAACAACACATGAGGGCCTGAACAATCTGGTTTGTCCGTTAATAAATGTCTGAGTGGGCTGAGGGCGCAGAGGTAGTCACAGCAGGAGCGGAGATCATTATCCTCGGCGTGTTACAGGATACCAAGAGGAGCCCTGCTGCAGAGAAACTTATAAAATAGGTGTGACAGCATTCTGAATGCACACCAAATATTAGATAATAATCTAACATGAGATATCACAGAGCAGCGTAGGATTTTACAAAAAGAGATGTGTACATGCCATGAGTTCAAAGGACAAAGAAAGTTCATGAAAGAGAAGTTGAGTTGTACCCAACTCATTTGAGGGATTAGACATTTCTAGATCAAAGCTTTGATTCTACCCCTAATTCTCCTTTTTTTTAGTGAAGAACCTTGTTTAGGTTAACACTTGAAGTCTTGTTACACACTATCTCAGTGTCCTGCCAAGTAATTTGTAGTCTATTAAAAAGTTCTATTGTTCACTTTCTGTTTAAAATCACAGGGCAGGAATCCTGATTCCTTGTTAGTAAATACCTATTTATTTCCTCTTCCTTCACCTTCTTTCTTTCATTAGTTCCTCCTCTAATCATCTTCCAAAATTTTCTTACAAAATGATGCTCCTTGGGAATGAAGAGTTGGTATTTGTAACTGGTCTGGAAGAGCTAATTGATTATTTGATTATGTAACATAATTTTGGAAAATAAGCTTAATTAGAGTCATATACTCTTACAAGTTCTTTAACATCAGATATATTTAAGAAAAATAAATGTAAAATTGTGTCTGTGTGGTATTTGAATGAATATTAATTTAATTCAAATTTTAAACCAATTCTAACATACATATTGACCATTATACTATATGTAAAATATATTGACAATTGATTTACTTTTTCATGTTTAGAGTGTTACATATGTTTGTATAAAACAGTTCATTTTCATTTTTTTAATTTTTTTTTTTGTGGGGAAGACCAGCCCTGAGCTAACATCCGTTGCCAATCCTCCCCTTTTTGCTGAGGAAGACTGGCCCTGGGCTAACATCGTGCCCATCTTCCTCCACTTTATATGGGACGCCGCCACGGCATGGCTGACAGACAGTGCGTCGGCGGGCGACTGGGATCCGAACTCGCGAACCCCGGGCTGCCAAGCGCGAACTGAACCGCTGCGCCACCGGGCGGCCCCTCATTTTCATTTTTTTTAATGGGAAAAAAGAGTAATACCTAATCACTATTTTTGTTGATTTTGATTCATATGAAAATACACTAACTGCAAAAGATCTGTAATTTCTATCACCTTCTTCTTTTCTGTGTTCTCTCTTTGTTCTTGTTCTTCTCATCCCCCTCTTCCTCCTTTTTTATTCTTTTTTCTTCATCATTTCATTTTCATAACAGATGAGATAACATGGGGTCTACTCCCAACAATAAAAAGGGTATGCATTTGTCTGGGATAGTCTGTGTAAAAAAACCAATATTTTACTTGTGTATGCTATAGGCAATGCAAATATGAAACCATTTATATTAGAGAAAAATTATGTGCCTTTTAAAAATGTGGAGTAGGTATACAATGGAATATTATTCAGTCATAAAAAAAGAAGGAAATCCTGCCATTTGCGACAACATGGATGAAACTTAAGAGCATTCTGCTAAGTGAAATAAGTCAGACAAAGACAAATACTGTATGACATTACTTATATGTGAACTCTAAAAAACACATAAACAGAATAGATTGGTGGTTGCCAGGGTCTGAGGATGGGGGAAATGAGATGTTGGTCAAAGGGTACAAACTTCCAGTTCCAAGGTAAATAAGTTCTGAGGATCTAATGTACAGCTCGATGACTATAATTAACTGCATTGTATACTTGAAAGTTGCTAAGAGAATAGATCTTAAATGTTCTCATCTTAAATGTTTTGGTCATGGAGGTGTTAACTAACCTTATTATTGTGGTAATCATTTCACAATATATACATGGATCAAATCATTATGTTGTACACCTTAAACTTACACAATGTTATATGTCAATTACTTCTCAATAAAGCTGGGGAAAAAAAGAAAAAATATACCTTTTAATAATACTCGTAGTTTACAGGAGAAAAGAAGAGTAAGATGTAGCTGGACTAATTCAAATAAATAAGTAGTGATAAGAAGGAGTCATAGCAACAGGCTTCTTACTGTGAGCAAGAGAAAAATTCTACAAAGAAGATTCAAAAATCTGCATATGACTAATAAATCAAGTGAAAAATTGAGTAAATATAGTAGCAGAAGCCTAATAACATCCATAAAAACAAAATGGTTTTAGCAGATAAAAAAATCATTTCATATAAGATTCAGGATTTGGCTTATTTGATAAAATCAATCACCAGTCACTGGGGAAATGAAAGTCAAAACCATAGTTAGGGGCTGGCCTGGTGGTGTAGTGGTTAGGTTTGCGTGCTCCACTTTGGCAGCCTGGGGTTCACAGGTTCGGATCCCAGGGGCAGACCTACACATTTCTTATCAGCCCATGCTGTGGTGGCATCCCACATACAAAATAGAGGAAGACTGACACAGATGTTAGCTCAGTGACAATCTTCCTCACCAAAAAAAAAAAAAAAGCCATAGTTAAATATCACCTCATACGCATTAGGATGGCCACTATAAAAAAAACAGAACAACAAACGTTGGTGAGGATATGGAGAAATTGGAACACTTGTGCACCATTGGTGGGAATATAGAATGGTGCAGCCACAATGGAAAACAGTATGGAGGTTCCACAAAAAATTACAAATAGAACTACCATGTCATCCAGCAATTCCACTTCTGGGTATTTATTCCCCCCCAAATTTTTAAATCCAGATCTTGAAGAAATATTAGCACCTCCATGTTCACTGCAGCATTATTCACAATAGCCAAGATGTAGAAACAACTTAAATGTCCATCTACAGATGAGTGGATAAAGAAAATGTGTTATGTACAATGGAATATTATTCAGCCTTAAGAAGGAAGGAAATTCTGCCATATGTGGTAATATGGATAAACTTGGAGGATATTAGACTAAGTGAAATAAGCCAGTCACAAAAAGACAAATACTAGATGAATATTTATAACCCCAGTTATATGAAGGATCTAAAATAGTCAAAGTCTTGGAAATAGAAAGTAAAATGGTGATTGCCAGCGGCTTGGGGGAAGGGCAAAAAGTGGAATTGTTGTTCAATGGATATAGAGTTTCAGTTTTGTAAGACAAAATAATTCTAGAGATCTGTTGTACAACAATGTGCATATAATTAACACTACTTTACATTTAAAAATGATTAAGATGATGCATTCTACGCTATGTGTTTTTGATCACAATAAAAGACATTATGAGTTATCAAATGGAGGACACACACATACACACATCTCAAAGAAAATAAAAACTGGATGAGAAAATAAATAAAAATAAAGCATTTAACATAGAATATATTATATGAAGTAAGATAGAATTAAGGTAAAACTATTTGTTACATTAAATTTAAAAATGACATAAACACACCTTTTAAAAGAAAAATTCTCTGGATCAAAACCAATGTCTGATTACCATATAAAAGGAGTACATCTCTAACAAAATAATTAAGAAAAGATCAAAAGTAAAGAGATGTGCAAAAATACGCTAAGTAAATGCAAACAAAACTAAATAAGCAATGAAGATATTTATCACAAAGTAAAATTGAAGATTAGACTCTCACAAGTACTCTTTGTAATGATGAAAGATAAAATAAACTGTGAAGATTTTGATTGAATGTGCATCCAGTTAATAACATAGCCTCAAATTTCATAAATCAAAAACTGGCAAAAAATCCACAGAAACACAGCAGTTATATGAAACGTTGTCACATGTACCCATGAAGATCAAAGACACAATATAAATACATAGAAGAGCAAATAATTATGAATAATAAAATAGATTATATGTATGCATATGTATATTTATATGTACTTGGATATTTCAAAACAGAAAATAGACCATATTAAAGCACAAGAATAAGGACCAAGAGTTGAAATAGGTTATCTTATTTTCATCAGCTCATGCATTTTAGTGGCTGCTGATAGTTTCATGGAATGGCTCAATCACTATTTATTCAACCATTTTTCAATTGCAGGGCACTCAGTTTCTTTCCAACCACCCTCTTTCTCCTAACCCACTGCCAAGTACCTACAGTGCTGCAGTGAACAGCCTTGTAGCTATATATGAAATGAGTTGTCTTTCATTTTTAAGAGTAAAGGCTCCCAGCAGCTGGATCAAAGAACATGAGTATTTTAAGGAATTTTTTCAGTAGTATTTTTTGGTATTTATCCTGCTTTGTGTTTTCTGAACTTCTTGGAACTATGGTTCAGCGTCCATCCTTAATTTTGGAAAATTCTTCTGCCTCATTCGCCCTTCCTTCCCCTTGGACTCTAATTATGCATGTGTCATACTGTTTCACATTGCCCCACAGCTCTATGGTGTTCTGTTCAGTTTTTTGCACTCTTTTTTTCTCTTTGGGTTTCAGTTTGGGTAATTTCTGTTGACCTATCTTCGTATTAACTGATTCTTTCTGTGAGTGTTGAAGCTAATGATGACCCTGTTAAAGGTTTTCTTTATCTTTGCTACTACTTTCCCCTGGCATTTCCATTTGATTCTTTCTCTTAGAGTCTACCTCCTCACTGAAATTACTCATGAGGGAAATTTCTTCAGGGCTCTCACCAAGTGACACCTGTGTAGATGGACCCTGCAAGAGGGTGTCAACTCCCTCCATGTCTGAGTCAACAGTTATAGGAATTATGTAGCTAATGATTAATCAAGTAGCTAATGGCCAACCATTGTCCCAAGTGATTGAACCAATTTATTATCACTCTTAAATTTTAGTTTATTTGATCAGTGTAAAGTTACAGATCACTATTATTTAATTATTGTTTCCCTGGCTACTTATGAGATGAGCATATATTTTTAACCTTTTTTATTAGTTCTGCTAGACATTTTCTATTAGCGTCTTTTATCAATTTTTCTATTGGCTTCTTTTTGTTTTCATTTTCTAAAGGACTTTTTATTATAGAATTAAACTCCTTATTTGTAATAAGCTTCCCCCAAATATTTTGCAGTCTACTATTGGTCTATTGTTTTTGTTTATATCTATTATGATGCAGAAGTTTTTAATTTTGTATAGTCAGTATGTCCATCCAGCATGTCTATCTTTAAAGCTTCTCTTTATCTCATCTTAGGTGGGAGTCTCCCTGCTGTCTAGGTTGTATATATATAATCTCCTAAATTTTCTTTTCTTTCTCTTTAAATTTATTTTTTAAAAACCTTTTTCATTTAAATTTTAATATATTGGAATTGATTTTTATAGATGGTGTACAATAGGACCTTTCTTTTTTTCCAGATAGAGAGCCAGTAATGGTAGCACCATTGATTACATAAACTATCTTTTGCTAACTGAGTTGAAATAACAAGTTTATCATAGATTACATCTGTGTATTTATTTCCATGGATATATTTGTTCTTTTTTCGCCCATACCAGTAACATACCTAAAGATTTTAACTTTAAAGTAATTTTATGGAATTAAAAAAAAATTGAGATTTTAATTAGATGTATGTTAAGTTTACATATTATTTAAAGTAAAATAGTTGTCTTCACAGCCAAGAAAATAAAATGTACTTTCTTGTTTTAAATCCCTAATAAGATTTATAATTTTCTTAATATGCATCTTTACTCTAATTGTTAGATGTACTCAAGCTTTTCTTTTGTTATTGTGAATGAACTTTAAAAATTTTTTGCTTTGACCTGGATATTGTTCCTTTAGAGAAAAGCTAATGTTTCCTACAAATATTCCTTATATCAGACATTTTCCAACATTTTCTTTTTCAGTTTAGTAGTTTTGATTTTACTAGAAGATATTAGATTTTTCTAAGTGTAATATCAATATATTCTGCAAGTAACAAGAACAAAACCCCACTTAAATAGCTTCAGGCCATAAAGAAAACTAATTTTCTCACACAAAGAGAGTCTCGTAGATAGAAAGGATCTAAAGTTGTTTAGTTCAGCAACACAAGGACCTGTGCTCTTTCCACCTTTCTGTCTTTGTGTCAACTTCCTCTCAGCTAGCTCCACTCACTGTTATGAGATGGCTGCACGGTCTCATGCGTCACACAGTAATATTACTCTCAGAGTAATATACAGAGGCCACACAAGGGAGAGACTTTCTCCCTGAATCCCTTTTTAAGATTGAGAAAAATACTTTCCCCAAATATTTCCATCAGATTTCTTCTACTATGTAATTGAGTCACATGCCTATACCAAAATCAGTAGCTGAGCAGGCAAATGGGACTCCATGATTGACTTATACCAAAAGGACATAACAATGAGTAACAGGAAATGGGAGGGTACCAAATAAAATTGTGGTTTTGTTAGCAAAAAAAGAATGGTGGGAATGGCCATTGGTTAGACAGCTAACAGAAACTTCACATGTTGTCACTAAAAAGAATTAGGTTTATCTATTCTTGGCCAATCTGTATATAAGAAAAGTTTTTTATTTGATTTATTAAATTTGCTAGAATATCCAAAAGATGTTGAATAAAAATGGTGATGGTAAGCATCCTCAGTTCTTTCTGTTTTTAATGGCTTTAGCATTTAACCACTTTCAATGAGGCTTGCTAAGTTTTTTTTTCATAATAGTTAAGAGGTTTTCTTCTACACATACTTTTTCAAAAGTAAAAGCTTCTAATGCAATAGAAAAGAAGAGCAACAAACATAGTATAAAGGATAATTAAATCTAAAATGAGAATCCCTGAAAGACAATATTAAAATAGATAATTTTCTCTTGCTCCTAATAAGGGGAAGGGACTTAAAATGTTAGAATAAATTAAAAGACACACCTGATATTTGGCTAATAATTTTTAAGGCTGTAAAGATGCAAATTCTTCCTAAATTAATCTAAAGTATGTCATCCTCATAAAAACAAGAGAGTTTTTTTACTTGATATGATTACATTAATGGTCCACTGGAATGGTTACATGTGGAAGAATAGGGAGGAAACCTCTTGAAAAGCTGAGTAAAGCGCAGGATGGAGTTAGCCCTGCCAGAGAATGAAGCTTAAAATAAAGCTCGAGCCACTAAAGCAGTGTGTTATTGACTCATGATTAGACAGACAGAAAAGTGGAACAGAAATAGGCTTAAAGACACATGAAAATTTAGAATAACAAAATTGCTATTTCATGCCAGAGATGTAAAGTTGAATTGATTAACAACAATGGTAAAATTAATGTTAAAATTTGTAAGGTAGTAGGAAAAATATAAGCAGATTACACAGTTAATTGTATATATGTGATATAATTTTACATAGAAGAAAGACACAAATATTTAAAAAGAAAGACCAAAACGTACTGTAAAATGCTCATTTTATTTTTTAATAATTTTTCCAGGAAGTGGAGTGATTTCTAAGCGTGTCATAAAATCCCAACTTCACAAAGACAAGAAATAATTGACAAATTATATTAAATATTTTTAAATTATGTAATGCAAAAAAATCCTTAAAATGTCAAAAGACAACTGGAAAATTAGAAAAATTATCACTCATTTGAGGGGAAAAAGTGTATAATTTTCAAAAAGTTAAGAAGATGACATATACAAATATAAAATGAACATGTTTCAAAGATTTAATTAACTCATTATTGAAATAACCAAGCTTTTTAGAATTATATTTTGCCATTAGGTAACTTTCTTAGTATAAAATGAACTCTTAAAGATCAAAAAGAAAACAAGACCCAATGGAAAAATATGCAATGGATGTAAAAGACTGTAGGCAAAATAAGATAATTTAATAACCAAAAAAATTATTTAAAATGTTCAACCTCATTCATAATTAAGAAAATGAATAGGGACAAGAATACATGTAACAGAGTCACTAAAATCTGAATTTCACTGAAGTTCATAGAGAAATTTTATTATCCACATTTTGCAAAAAACTTGGTCAACTCTCTGGATAGCTGACTTTAGGGAAACTTTTTAAGTTGGTTATCCAAAGTAAATTACCTTAAAAATCTTTGATTCTAGACCTCTCCATTCTGTTTCTTTATGTTGTGGATGTCTGCAGAAACACTTTGCTAATATAAGTGTTATTATTTCAGATTTTTAAGCTTTAAAAGGATTCTTGGCACCCTCGTTGTGGTACCCTAAAGAATAATTATCAACTTCCTTTACCCTTGTTTCTTGTATAAAATAAAATAATTCCCAGTAATATCTTATTTTGATTTTCTAAAGATAAAGATTGATGTGTATAAACTCTAGTTTGTGAAAATATTGTTACACTAATCTATTTTCATTTATGAGGAATTATAAAACAGTGATAAAATTACCACACTTACCTGTATTCTGTTCATAGGATCTGGGAAGTTTCCACTGAACCTTGAATTAACATAAAGTGAAAAGGTTTATTTTACCTTTTTTTCTAGTGAAACTAATACATGTCTAGAAACAAAGTAAGACAGAATACAAATTTATTGAAAGTTATGGCTGTCATTATAGGCATCACAGACAAGGGCCTTCCAGCAATATCTTAATGGTATTTAGACATTTGTTTAATAGCAATGTCAAAATTTGGTTATAGATTTTCTAATGATATCAACGAACTAAAAACTTTCTAAAAGAAAGAACTATACTGACCCAAAAGGCAATCTTTAATGAAAGCATCGAGGCTGCAGCAATCTAAAAACTGGAAATTTAAGGAATGTGTT
The DNA here is from genome assembly GCA_031878705.1 of Tapirus indicus. Classification (NCBI taxonomy): domain Eukaryota; kingdom Metazoa; phylum Chordata; class Mammalia; order Perissodactyla; family Tapiridae; genus Tapirus; species Tapirus indicus. The sequence continues at coordinate 146,141,591 of CM062919.1, read as the reverse complement.
TTCGAGTTGAATATAGATCTTTTGTGTCTGCCTCAATCCTCCTCCCTCACCTTTGGAGAAATTCCAAAAGTAGAATTGCAAGAGTAAAAGATACACCCGCTTAAATTTTCATATGTAACTGTTCCTTAGCCTAAGTTCTCTTGAATGTTAAACACGAGACAAAGGATTGAGTGCAGAAGGTTAATTTGGAAATATGATCCCAGGTAGTAGGAGTGCAGGGCAGGCTAGTAAAATAAGGAGGAAGGGAACCTAAAATAAGACTCTGTCACTGAAAGACTACCACTTCAGGTGCAGGTGCTAGATTCCTAGTACCTCATGAGGAAGCTTAGGAAAGGATTCTCAGCACTTTCTGCCCATTGCCTCCTTTCTCCACTGGTCAGGGTGGCTCCTTGGGCATTAACTCCTTCTCTCTTGCAGGCTATTCTGAGAAGATTCCATTGAAAACTCGAACCAGAGCATCACAGAAGCCCCATGTCCCAAAGCAAAAGAGAGGGAGTAAGGCCAGAGGTGAAGGGCTGTTGGTTGTACATGAACAAAGCAGCTAGCAGTGTCAGGGGTGAGAGGTGGGGTCGAGAGGAATTTCAAGTGGGGTGGAAGTGTCCAATAAAATTGACAACTTTGACTTTGGAAAACTTGTTCTAATTTGGACTTCTACCAGCAGAATATACCAATGTCTGTACACATACACATGCAAACTGAGTAATATTACTCCTGCTAATCTTAGTCTGATTACACAATGTAGACTAATTAATATGAGAATTTTTTAGTATTAGCAGTCCTTTACCATTTAAATGAACTGTACTACAAATAGTAAACATGGCTAGAGAGGACACTGTTTGTTAACATTAATTAAGTGTTAACAAGGTGGCAGACAAACTCTAAGCAGCTGTCCATTTTTGCTGTCAGTCCATTATAGAGAATTGTCAGTGAGCTCCATTTTCAAGTGAATCAGATTCTTAAGACAGTTTTATCAAAAAGAAAACAGGATGAGTTAGGATAATGGATTCTCAGCTTATATTGAAATCCTTTATTTCAATGTAAAATTCAACAAATATTTATTGAAGTGTCTGTTATGTGTGAGGAATATGTTTTATATATATTCATATTGCAACATTATTCATGAAAGAAAAACACTGAAAATAGCCTAAATGACTATTAAAAAGAGGTTGGCTAAAACAATTATGAGTACTACTATGCAGCCATTAAACATAATGATATATATCTAATTTCATTGAAATGACAAAATGTCAATAATATATTGTGAAATTTAAAAAAATCTGTATATAATATTATGTTTATCATGTCCTAATGTTTGTAGAAAAACAAAAGTATGTGTGTATATGTCAGCATAGCTGAAATTCTGGAGAGATATACTCTAACATAGAAGTGAAAATTATCCCCAAGATATAGGATTCTAAGTAATTTTCACTTTCTACCTTTTAATTTTCTATATCTCCTAAAGATTTTATCAAAGAGTTTTTTATTTTATAACTTGAAGAAGTTTATTTTTGCTTAAAAATACGTTTATGTTTCTCTGTGTTTCCTGTTTTAATATTGGCTCATACAATGAACAATTTTGATGTTAGTGAGAGAAAAGACTATTGAATGCAAATTTAAAGTGTCCAATTAAAAAGAATGTTAGCAAGTTCGAGGCCCCACCCAGCTGCAGAGCATAGCGTCTAGTCCCACCCAACCGGGAAGCCTGGCCAGAGAATCCAGGCAGCTGCAGAACCCCTCCTACAGCCTTATTTGGGCAGGGAGCCAAGCCAGCAGCCCTGCCCAACTATTGAGCATAGCCTCCAGCCATGCTTGATCAGGGAGCCTGAACAGTAATCCCAGGCAGCCTTGGAGCACTGCCTACAGTACCGCCTGATCATGGAGCCCAGCCTACAGGCCTACCCAAAATCTGAGCAAAGCCTGTGGCCTTGCTCAGGCAGAAAACCAGTCAGTGACCCCCCAATTGCAGAGCATAGTCTGTGGTTCCACCTGAACAGGAAGCCTACACAGCAACCTTGCCTGACCATAGAGCAGTCTCCAGCTCCACCTAAAGGTGAGGTACAGCTGGAGGCCCCACCTCATCAGAGAACCTAGCCAGCAACCTTGCCCAACAGTGAAGTACAGCCAGTGGCCTGCTTGACTGTGAAACCTAGCTTTCGACCCCACCCAACTTCAAGGCACAATCTGTGGATGTGCTTGAATGCAGAGCACAGCCTGTGGTTCCAAACTACTGCAAAGCCTTGCTTATGGCCCTGCCTGAAATGAGGAGTCTAGCCAGCAGCACCATCCAGTCAGGGAGCACAGCTTGAGGTCTCACCCAACCAGAAGTGATTGGGAGCTCAGCCTGCAGTACTACCCAACTGCAGAGTCTAGCTAGTGGCCATGAAACACAGCCTGCAGCCCTGCCCAACCAGAGGTGATTGCAAAGCGCAGCTAGTGGTCCTGCTGACCACAAAGTGCAGCTAGCAGCCCCACCCAACCAGGGAGCCCAGCCAGCTGCCTTGCTTGAATGCAGAGCCCAGCCAGCAGAATCACACCCCACCCCACCTCAGAACATGATCAAAGGCCTTGCTTAACCAGAGACCCCCAGCAGCAAGCCCTGCCTGCCCATAGACGCTACCAGCTAACCCATTTAGAACTCCAAGTTGAGCTGATTGGTGAAGGTCTTCCCTGCCAAAGCAAACCTGTGAAATCTGGAAGAAGAGACTGCTTCCTCAGATGAACAGATACAAACACAAGGATATAAGCATCATAAAGAATCAGGTAAACATGACACCACCAAAGGAAACTAATAATCTCCAATAATTGATGCTAAAGAAATGGAGAGCTATGAACTCTTTGACAAGGAATTCAGAATAATCCTCTTAAAGTAGTTCAGTGAACTACAAGACATACAGACAGACAACTAAATGAAATTAGGAAAATAATGCATGAACAAAATGAGAAGTTCAACAAAGAAATAGAATCCATCAAAAAACACTAAACAGGAATCCTAGAACTGAAGAATACTACTGAACTCAAGAACTCCACAGAGAGCTTCAACAGCAGACTCAACCAAACAGAAGAAAGAAGCAGTGCACTTAAAAACAGATCACTTGAAATTATCCAGTCAGAGAGAGTGGGATGATATATTTAAAAAAAGGAAAGTCAGGGCCGGCCCGGTAGCGTGGCGGTTTAGTTCGCGCTTGGCAGCCCAGGGTTCGTGAGTTCGGATCCCGGGAGCCCGCCGACGCACTGCTGGTCAGCCATGCTGTGGTGGCGTCCCATATAAAGTAGAGGAAAGACGGGCACAGATGTTAGCCCAGGGCCAGTCTTCCTCAGCAAAAAGAGGAGGATTGGCGATGGATGTTAGCTCAGGGCTGGTCTTCCTCACACACAAAAAAAATAATAATAATAATAAAAAATTGAAAGAAAAAACTCAACCAAGAATACTACACCCAGTAAAGCTATCCTTCAGAAATGAAGGAGCGATAAAGACTCCCAAACAAGTAAAAGCAGAGAGAGTTCATCACCACCAGACCACACATGGTGGAAAGAGATAGATATAAGGACACTGGTTCTATTGGATCAGGGCTTCACTCTTATGACCTCATTTAACCTTAATCACCTCCGTAAAGGCTGTATTTCGAGTATAGTCACCTGGGGGGTTAGAGTGTCAACATATGAATTTGGGAAGAATATAATTCAGTCCATGGCGCCAAACTATCGTTATTTCTTGTCTGAACTACTAAATTAACCTTCTAACTGATTTGTCCGTATCCTCTCCTGTCCACATCCAAATTGTTGTCGTTATAACTGAAATATTTTTAAAACACATATCACTCTTCTGCTGATGACAACTAAATGGCTTCCCATTAGTTATCAGATAAAAATAATTTTTAAACTTTGCCTATAATGCCCTGTATGGTTTTGTCCCTAGTATTCTCCAGCCCTGTCCCCACCATGCCCTTCTGTGCTCTCTGCCTCCAATCATACTGGACTTGAACATCCATGGTCCCTCCCACCAAATGGCCTTTGGGCATGTTATTTTCTCTCTGGGGAATATTCTATCTCCCACAGCTTTCTTTGCCTAGTGAATTCTACTATTTCTTCAGATCTTAGAAAGAATTATTGAAACTAATTAAGCTAAAACTCCTGAGTAAGGGGACCATGCCCATTTTGTTTGCATGCATTCACAGTGTCTATTAGAGAGGCTGGTGCATAAATGGTGCTTAATAAAGTCTTTCAATACATTATTGAATTAATGACACAAAATAAATCCCAGAAGACTCCATAGCCAAATAAAGCCATACCACTCTCTCCAAGTTCCTTTAAGGCAGAATTCCTCAAACTATGATTCATTAAATACTAATGTTCTGTTAGATGTTAATAGATATATTATGAAATAGAGTTCTTTGGTCTCTGGAAATGCTGGGTTAAATGAGATTTTTTTTTTTTATTGCAGGACTCCTTAGATCCTTTAATAGCTTACTATACAATGTGAATCTTCTAGAGGAGATCATACTATTTAACATAACTTCTTGATCACAAAACTCTTACAAAACATCCCTTAACTCATGATGACACCAGCATTCCAAATGCATACTTTGGCACACAGTCTTAGGGAACTTGGCTATACTTAGGCTTAGGTAATTAAAATAAATGCCAATTAATAGATATCAGAATCATTAATCTTTATTTATATTAAAATTTCCTTTTCTGAGCCACTTTATTACACAAGGTGGCTTTTGTTCTCTCCTTTTATTGGCTTCTGAACTTGAAAATAAATTACACAGTCTAAAATTCCTTTACACTGTGTTTATTTTGAAACAAAGACCAAGGTGATGGAAGCCAAGGCGTTGTCCTTTCTTCCTAAATACATTCATTTAGCAAATGCTAATTAAGAATTGTTTGTGTAAAAGGCTTGGCTCTGTGGGAGATACTCATTACTATTAGGTATGGCCTCTGTACACAAAAAGTCTATAATATAAAAGAAGCTATGACTGCGTATACAATAATTGCAACACAATAAGCATATAATGTGTACCATATCAGTGGAACAAAATTCTGTAGGAATTTATTGGAAAAACAGATCACTTTTGCCTTTGAGATGCAAGCAAAGAACACCTAATAAATAGATAAAAAATAGTAAGTGAGATGAGAGCCTCAGGTGAATAGTCTTAACATTAACGTCTTCGATAAACAGGGCAGGCTGTCTGCAGATCTAGAGTGTGTAGGAAAGTGAGACGAGAATTTGAGAAGATGAGAGAAGATCTAGAATTTTAGTTTTGGGGAATGGACTAATTTGTTGTCTAGAAATGAATAACAAAATTGTCAAGTAGCTTTGAGAACCCAATAGAAAATAGTCAGCACAGATTTATGGTAGTTCGGTCAGCATGGTTCTATGATTAGCAAAGTCAAATGAGAGAAAAGCTCTTCATAACTATCCATCGCAGACACTGTGGACAATTTAACTCTTTATTTGAGCAAAAAAGTCTATTTTGAGCTATAATCGGCCATTAATCTTCATTGTTAATTCCTCAGGTCGTTGAATTTTTAGAAGCCTGACGTCAATATCAAAGAACTGTGCACTTCAATCTGTGTTTCTGCCTCTCAAGTGTTGAAATATAAAATAACAGAGGACTCAGACTTTATCTCATGCTCGAGGTGCTGTTGGTTTTCTATAAATATTATGTAATGAGAGAGGGTAATGTTCTGTACAGTTGTATTTCACTCAGAAAAGTGTGTTATGTTCCAAGTGGTTACAGATGATTTATAATTGTTGGTAAGATGGTTCTGTAAGGCAAACTGTGTTATGGCTTATTTTCACTTATCACATTCAATAAATCACTATAAAAACAGGCCACAGCATACATGAAGCACTGCAAAACAGCACTTGAAAATTCACGTGCCTAAATATCGTGTTATGGAGGGCTTCAATTTATTGGGAAAGTAAATGGATTTTTTTTCTCTAAAGATCAAGTATACATCCCCAACATTTTTTGGCCTATTTCCACTAAAAGGATAACAAAGCTGAAATTATAGTGTATTATTTTATACTTTTATATCCTCTGTCCTTGTTAGGTATTTCCAACTCTGTCATCACATAAGCTCTGAGGACATAATGTAACTCCAGGATATCCTCAAAAATGAGTCTTCAATAAGAAATTTCACATTTTCTTAGTATTACAGTTTGTCATTTCCCTTCCATTCACCTTCTGTGTGTAAGTAGGAGGAAAGGGAAAGAAGAAAATGTTAAGAGGGAAAGAAAGAATGCTTTTATTCTTGCATCTTGACCTGAACAAATGAGCCATGCCCTGTATGAAGGTAATCATTATCTAATAGGGATTAAGATGCTTTTCTCTTATTGGAGGTAACTAGTGTAAGAGGTCAAGAAACATTTCTGACTGTTCTCTAGCAGCCTTCAAGCACATGGACTGGTAGATGGACCACTGACCCTAGTCAGTGCATAGGTGGTCTTTGCATCATGAAGGATAGAACAGACAGGGAGTGCTGTAAACACACTAAGCCCTGGCCACAGTTCTCAGGGGTGTGGCAGCTGAATGTTGCATCATCTTATTCTGATTATACCTTGAGACGCTCTGTCTCTCCATGGATAGAAACTTGGTGACTTACACAGCCATGCCATGGTACAGAAAGAGCCATTGACACAACTTGAATCATCAGCTCATTAATCTTTTGAAGGAGACAGTCCAGACCATGAGATTATCACGTTGGCAGATAGGAATGAATGCCGACAAAACCTACAACATCCAGACTCTTGTTTTTCTTCTCTCCTGGTTCAACCTTCATGACAATTCCCTCTACATGTTCTCTAGATTCCATCTCTTCTCCTCTCCTCAAACTTCTTGGCTACCTTGAGTGTCCCCTCTCAGTTCTACATTACCAATATTCACCCTCCTCTGAATTACTCTCTTCAGCACACCAACATGGCCTAGTATCTCCCATATTTAAAAAAAAACCCTGCCCCACATCTTTTGAGCTACCAACACTTTTTATTTCCTTCTAATGTAGCCAAACTTTTGTCTATAATGTGCTGCCTTCAAGGTCACAGAGTAGAGACATATTTCTTGTGTTTTGGTTTGCCTTGGTGCATGGTCCTGGTTACCCTCTCTGTTTCCTTTTTAGGTCGCTTGGCAGAGAATTGGCTCAGCAGCCAATTCTGGGCAAGCTCATCAAAAGAACACGAGGTTTCTCTCCAGCTTTAAGAACCAGCATGCACACTGCCACGGAAACCTCATTTATCTTTACAAGCTTCTCATTTACTTATGCCTCTACTGTGGACATTTCTCATCATCTTCTTTGCCAGATTAACCTCCTTCAAATGACCTCTACTTTCTCCTCATAGTTCGGTCTCTCCCTTCAGTCCTCAGATCTCATCCAGTCCAATGGCTTTACCCATGTATTTAATCTCTAGTCTATACCTTTTGTATAAAGCTGACTACTCTTTAAGCCTTAGTTGTCACATGGTGTTGTGGTGAGGGTTAAGTTGTAAACATCAATTACTTTAGCTGAGACAAAATTGGTGCCGTGATAATTAATAAAGCAGGAACACTAATACTTGGTAATCAATCATAGATTGTATACTGTTTTAAAGTAGGTCTTTAAAAGATAAATTCAGACCCTAAAATATTTTCAGAAATATTAAATTTTACATAGGTAATTCCTCTAAGTTACAACTCCATAGCTTTGATTATTTTGGCCTTGTTTAAAATTTGTAGCATCATTCGTAGTTTAAACGTTTTAGTATAATTAATCTGACTTGATAAATTATATTAAGTTCTATTTTCAGTCATTGCCTGAACAGATTTAGATCAGGCATTCTGTCAAGTTTTATAATTATTTATTACATAATTTTATCCAGCACTTGGAAATTTTATTGATAGTATGCCCAAAGAGGAGCAGTCGCTTAACAAAATGAAGATGTAGTTATTTAAACAAATGACTGTTTGACAGCATAATTCTTTCATGTTGGATGGAAACACTCATCAACTTTTTGTGTAAGGAAAGCAATGTTTATTTCTAGAAGGCCGTTCTAATTGCACTATTTTTTGAAGTTATATCATCACACTTCTCATGTTGAAAGAAGCCTGGTATGGCCATCCAGCACACCCTACTGCACACAGGCAGGAAGGAATATAAATCATCTTAAGAATTCCTAATTCCTTTACCTTGTCTATCTTTCTTTACTTGAAAATGTATTTATTTATTCCATGTCTATCTTTCTTAAAGATCTTCAGGAAATTTTTATGACTTAATTTTAGTTAAAAGGCTACTGTTTATGGTGTATTTGACTAATTTTATGCAATAGGCAAGTTCCTCACAATCATTTGCAAATTGATTCATTTGAAAAATAAAGTAAGGTTTAATATTTATATGAGATTTATTTTTCAATAAAGTTATTCACAATTTTTTTCATTCAATTTTCAAAAAGATTATTTTTCATATCTATATTTCTGAAAATTGGGCAGATGTATTTCGTATTCTGTGGTTGTCAAACAGATTTTCACTCTCTGCTTAGATTCCTAACTGACCTGTGCTGAACATTTGGTGTAAGTGAAAAATAAACATTTTTGTTTTCAGCCACTGATGTTTTGGGAACTGTTAGTTACCACAGCATGACTTGGTCTATCCCAACTATGTCAAAAGGCATATTTGGGGGATTTGATCATGGGCCCTTTTAAAAATTTCTCTGAATTAAAAACACTAGGACTTGCCTCTAATCGACAGAATATGTCAAAGATGCCGGGATGTGCGTGATCATGTTACATAAGATTGTAGCGTCTGTCTCCCTAAGAGCCTTTCTCCTTCACTGGCTGTGAAGAAACAAGATGTCATGCTGTAAGATGCCACATGAACAGGACAACACAGCAAGGAGCTAAGGACAGCTTTAGGTTGACAGCCAGCAAGAAACTGAGGCCCTCGGTCTGGGAGCCTGCAAGAAATTAAATGATACCAATAACTTTATGAGCTTGAAAGTAGATCCTTTCCCAGATGACCCCAGATGAGAACCCAGTCCTGTCTGACACTTGGATTGCAGGCTTGCCGGGGACCCAACTATGCCTGGATTCCTGACCCACAGATACTGTGAAATAATAAATGTGTGTTGTTTCTAGCTGCAAAGTTCACGGTAACACGGTTATGCAGAAATACATAGCTATTAAATTGCGGATCTAGTTCTGTGATGTTTTACTAATTTAACAACAACGAGAGATTTCACTGGTTTTGTTGTAACAACTTCAAAGAATAATGCATTTAATGGAGGCAATTATGAGATAACATGTTCTGAAGGCTCAATGCAATTTCAGTAGCTTTGTGAGCCTCGTGTAGTGTTTACCATCATAGATAATGTAGAAGATTGGATGTTTTGATTTTTTGAATATGTAAGACATATTTGTTGAATACTTTGGTCCATTTTGTGATTTCTGTCTGGGTTCAATGTATGGCTATGAGGATTTATGAAGTATGAACTTTTCTGTATGTATATTATTCTTCAATAAAATGCAGAAAAGTATAGCTATATTGGTTTGAAGTACAATCAAATAATCTATATATTTATTGCTTTTTACTAAGATCTAGAGTGAAGATAAAACAGATAGAATCAATAAGGCACCTTTTGACACCACAATTAATAATATAAAGGATTTATAAGGGCTGGCATGTTTGAGAAGTAAAGCAACATCAGAAAGCAATAAGTTAAAATTACAGATGATAGATAGATAGTTCTAAAATAGTGTGTTTTCCCTTCTGACAGTAGAGTCAGGGATGTTTGGTTTTACAGGCCTAATTAACTGTATCTTCAAGTTCATACCTGTTGTTCCAGTCTAGTCTCTTGATTTCTTGTGTTGCTGTTTTAATCTAAGGCACTTTAAAAAAGTGTTCTTACTGTTATTCTCCATAAATCTGTGCATATGGGTAGTCTTTCACTGGTTAATTCTACTATATATAATCTCCTTTCATTCACCTAGCTTTCTGAATATGAAATGCTGCTAGAGAATCACTGAATCACTTTTTATTGCAGAAATTGGATCATGATTTCATGTTTAGCAAGGGCTTGTTGCTCTGTTCAGTCTGATATATGGGCCAATATATCTCCCCACACTTCACAGCAGAAGACTAACTGCATCATGCATTATTGTGGGATACTGGGAATGCACATGAATCTACATCTATAAACCCCTGGTCTGAAGTCTTTATCTCCACATCTCTGAGCCATGTTATCAATCTCAGCTGAACCATAGAACAGTTATTGTGTCATTGCCCTGGGTGAAAGTAATTGATAACACGGTTGGCAGGTTTGTGGTGGGGAAAAAACTATGTAATTTCCAAGCCTTTGAATTCATGGCTGTGAACAGTGGAATGGAGTATATCTACCAAGATTGGTGAGTTTTCTATCAAAGATGGAGAATATGAGGCAGGTACCTTGGGATCCTCGAGTATGCTCTCTGTATATTTTTACTCCTGGCCTTTATTCACAAAAGGTTCTAACTTTCCTTTCCCCAACCCCACCACTTATCTCTATAATATAGAGTGATTAAAAATCACTGCTTGCCTGTCCTTTAAGACTCAACTTATGTTTCAACTTCTTCATACACTTTCTTGGACTTCATTGTCTTCTCTTTATTAATTTTTTTCTTTTGGTGAGGAAGATCAACCCTGAGCTAACGTCTGTTGCCAATCCTCCTCTTTTTGCTGAGGAAGATTGGCCCTGGGCCAACATCCGTGCCCATCTTCCTCTATTTTATATGCGGGATGCCCGCCACAGCATGGCTTGATAAGTGGTGCACAGATCCATGCCCGGGATCCGAACTCGCAAACCCCAGGCCGCTGAAGCAGAGCGTGCGAACTTGGCCACTACGCCACTGGGCCAGCCCATCTTTATTTAGTAATTTTTTAAACTGCTCATCTCAACCATGTGACTTGGAGTTTTATAATTGCTGCTCATATACTGGTCTCATCCTTTTCCAGTGGTTTAATCTCAAGATAATTTATGTTTCGAAATGGGATGAACTTTGTATGTACTTGATCATTTATTCTTGTTTAAACATATTTATTGAGTGCTGTAGTAGGCACCAGGCCCAAATTAGTTTCTGTCTTCCTTCCTTCCTTTCCTTCTTTTGTTCTTCCTTTCCTTCTTTATTTCTCTCTCTCTCTTTCCTTCCTTCCTCTCTCCCTCCTTCCTTTTCTTCCTTCCTTCCTTTTTTCCCTTTCTTTCCTTCTCTATTAATATTTACTGAATGCATACTATTGTGTGAGGCACAATGATAGTATATACAGAACAGTAGAAATATTGGGCATACCCACTTAAGGAATTCTAGTGTCAGAAAGGAAACCATATAAAATTCTATTTCCACAAGCATCCCTAGGCTCCCTGGGAGAAATGGTGAAGGGGATTGTGACTGAAAACAGGCTTTTAACCCTATATCAAATGTCCTGTAGTGGGGAGGGAGCACAAAGGTGCTTTGCTTTGTGTGTTTTCCTGGGAGAGATGGAGCTCTGGGAACTTAGTGAACTACTAAATTAGGAAGAAAAAAATCCATCCAAATACACATGCCCAGTGCTGGAGTGGATAGAACGGTATGGTATCACTTATATGAATTCTAACCCAATACTTAAAACAAATTGCTCTACACTTCTCAATAGGAAAGACTTTAAAACTAAAAGAGTAATACAATCTGTTGAGGAGTAAATTATCCATGTTTTCTTGTAAAGAGTAGATCAGCCTAGGATGAAGATCTGAAAACACTTGGAGGAAAATTGCTCCTCCTAAGTCATGGGAGTGCAGTGAGAGCCGAGAACCAAGAATGCTCAGAAGAATGAAGAACCAGCAGGGGCATCAGTGAAGAAGGCATGGACTTGGGGTCAATACCACTAAAACTTCTATCCAAAACTAAACTACCTCCAAGAGTAGGCCCATGTACTTGGACTCCTTAGAAATGAGATGAATAAAAGAAAGGGAGATAGCTAACGTTTTTGATACCTACCCTCTGACAAGCATCTGTTAAGCTCTTTGCATGTGTTATGTTACTCATTTTTTTTTAAAGCAACTGAAGTAGGCACTATCTCCATTTTACAGATGCAGAAACAGAGGTCATACAGCATTGCCCAAGACCACACAGACTTTAGGAAAAAATTCTGAGATCCCTGCTCCAGTATCCAGTACATTGGGGTCTTCAGCATCTGGTTCCTGCCTACCCCTCCACCTTTATCTTCTTCTACTCTTGCCTCACATTGTAAGCTTCCTCAACACCACTCTACAAGGATGTTTCCTATTTCCCTACCTTTGTTTATGCCGTTTCCCATTAGAGGGACACCTGCCCTGCCCCCTTCTTCACTATGCTAAAACCTACTAGAGTTACCTCCTCCATAAATCTCTACTATTAGACTGGGTTAGCTGTCTCTGAGCTTGTGTGACACCTATAAATATTTCCAACACAGCCATTATCCCCACTGAATTGGAGTACCACACTAATCTGAGAGCAGGAACTCTTTTATTCTTCTGTATAATAAGTGCTTGGCATGAACTGGAGTGATAAAACCAGTATTCAAATCAATGGCTCTGTGATTCTAAAGTTTGGAAGATAAGACATGTTCACAATAATTATGACATATGTAGTTAGTGAAAAGCTCCATCAAAGAAGTTCAGACAAAATGCTATGGGAATTCATAAGTTTGGACTATTCATATATTGTGGCTCTCTAGACTAGAAGGAATTTGACCTGTCTTCCCAGTACCCTTTTTTCCCATAGCTAAGTATTTCTTATCATAAATTGAAGAATTTCCTTGTCATTAACACTCCCTGGACACAGAAAGAATTCATAAGAACTAGCCAACACCGGTTTTTTAATCGAAACACATTTCTTAAGTTAGTGGTGGAGTCAATAGAATTCACATTTTCTTACACAAAATTTGTTCTTTGTTACTAGAGGCACAAAAATAGTTTTATGTTTCTTAATTGCATTTTTATATTGACATTTTGACTAAGAATTTATACTCATAAAGATTCTGTTCAGTAACAATTTATCATGATATTATTGACAATTAAATGTATTTTGGTATTATTATATGAATTTTAATAACAGTGATTTCCTATGGATGTTATTTTGATGTTATTGAAACTTCTGGGTTTTAAAAAGACTTTTTGGGGAGAAGAGATCAGAAGAACTGGTAAGAATTTATTAGCACTTTAAGGTAAGAATCCACTACTTTCTAAAAGAAGAAGTTAAAAAGCTTTAAATTGTATCAGGGACTCTTTGGGTTAAATACAAAGATTTCCCGACAGTGAAGTCGATGTGCATGAGCGAGAAATCATAGACCGAAGCGTCAGAGTCTCATTGTCATTAAAGAAATGTGGAGATTCCTGTCTGCTTCGAAGAGCTAAATTTAGGTAATGTCTGCTGAGAAGTCAATGAGGTGGCTAGAAGGGATGGTTCGCCAGGTGACTTCTAGAAGAACCTTTCAAGATTATTGGAGGGGTTTATGAATTCATTAAAGGAATGAAGTAAAGTAATAAGCTGTAAATGTCAAACGGTTCTTTTCATTTTTGTTTATCCCCTTAGAAATTTCAGGGATTGAAACAAGGTTACAGAAATTTAGCTCCTCCCTAGATACTTCCAACAGAGAAAAATAATAACCAATATTTTGTAGGAAAAGAAGTCAAAGAGAAGAGGAGTTTAGTAAAATGTACATAGCACTGATTGAGGTTATTGTATATCCCAATTCATAAAAAGCAGGCTTTATGTGAGTAAATATTTTAAAAGAGATTTTTGTAAGTGTGTGTGGTAGGCCAAATAATGACCCCTCCCCCATGATGTCTACCCCCCTAATCCCCAGAACCTGTGAATATGTTAATTACATAGCAGAAGGGATTTTGCAGATGGAATTAAGCTTGCTGATTAGCTGACCTTAAAAAAGATTACCCTGGATTACCTGGGTGATTCCAGTGTAACCACATGGACTCTTAAGTGGAAGAGGAAGACAGAAGACTCAGCAAGAGATGCGACAAGGAAAGAAGATGCAGAAGAGATTGAAGCAAGAGAAGAACTTGGCCACAGTTGCTGTCTTTGCAGATGGAAGAAGGGGGCAGTGAGTCAAGGAATTCAAGTGGCCCCTCAGCAGCCACCAGTGAAATGGGGATGTCAGTCCTAGAATGACAAAGAATTGAATTCTGCCAACAACTTGAATGAGCAAGAAAATGGATTCTCTCTAGAGATTCCAGATAGCAAGGCAACTGTGCCAACACCTTGATGAGACCCCTGTCAGACTTCTGACCTACAGAACTGTAAGGTCATGACTGTGGGTTTTTTTAAACTGATAAGTTTGTGGAAATTTGTTTTGGCAGCAATAGAAAGCTAATAGAGCATGCAATTTATTATATAACAACATTTAAGTATTTGTAATTCATGACACACAGTACACTTGTGAAGAGTATCACACTTTTAGTTTTCTGATTTGAGAAAGATGGCTCAAAATATTACGTGAAGGAAACAAAATTTCTCCCTATGCCCAGAAGAATGCAGCCTCTGAAGGATCACAGAGCCATGGAAATTGCATGAGTGCTGACAACTGTTCCAAAGCCAGGGACGGTTCTCTCCACTCTGAGCCTCATCTGGCCACAGTCTTCAGTGCTGTGCTGATGAAAGCTAGGATTCTAGGTGTTAGCAGAAGAGAATGCAAGAGGAGGGGACAATGGTGCCTTCCTGGGAGGGTGCAGTATAATTTGAAATAGAGAGTTGGTCAGTGCACAGCTCATCAAATCAAAGAGAGGTTGCTCAAATACCCACCTTTCAGGCATGTGTGTGATCTCTAAGAGCTGCTGAGAGTATTGGCGAGAAATGGCACTTGGGCTGCTTTTTCCCATACTTTCCACTTAGACTTAGGTCTCCTTTCACCCTGGCTTGGCTGCCCTTGTTGCCTTCCTCATTTTGAGATATCGCTTGTTCCGCCACCATGCCATCTCTGTTCTGACCCATTCGCTGGGAAGACTCAAGACAGCTCTAGACTGTGTGGTGTATTAGGGTATGCCTGGTGCATACCTAAGCAGATGTTAGCTGGAAGATTTGTCTTACAGTCTGGGTTCATGTCTGCTATCTGGGCAGTAACTAGGATGGCAAGTGCTAGACATTCTTTCTGTGGTTCACTGTCAATATATATGCAGCATTTGCCATGCGGGACTATGCTTTCTGTACTTTACCCCTAAAACAATTCTCCAAAGAGAAGCTGCAGCAGAAAGACATAGATACCAACTCTTGAACAATAAGCCTCTGTTTTACATAAACAGCTAAGTTGCAGAAACAATAATCTAAGATTTAACTGTAGAAATTTCATATGGCCATACATAAGCAAAAAGGAATTCTTTTTGTGGTTCCTTGTATTATTACTTTCCTTTAAAGGGATTCTTCATTGCAATATGATGATACTGTGTCAAAAAAAGAATCATTCTGCTATAACTTGAAAGACACTAGGTATTTAGGATATTTCTAAGAGTTTAAGTTCTATTACAAACCTATTTTAGTACTCTCTTTCACCGCCATACTGAGTACTTTAAAGGGATTCTTTATTGCAATATGACGATAAGCACATGAAATTTTGCATTAAAATAACAAAGGTTAACTGTGGTTGAGATGTAAGCACAGATCTTATAAGACTAGGGTTAAAATATTATTTTGAATGTGACAGATGTCCCTCATTAATATCAATTTATAGACCAATGGGATGAATTGTAAAAAGCATCCACTACCTGTTTTGGTGTACCCCCTTCTTGAGCAAACCAATCAGAATCATTTTATAGAACTGTCTGCTCTGCAAGTTTCTGCTCTGCTTATTCATCCTCCCACAAAGACCCCAAGCAGGACACAGGCCCACTGATCTCTCCCTTGTTCTCCTTTCGCCCAAGGAATTTACCTCATCTTCCAGAGAACGCCTGCTCTCTAAAGGGTCTGAGCTCAGCATTCAGTTATGTCGGAAAACTTTATGATCTTGCCATTAGTTCGCAGCTTGTGTCCCTCTCTTGCCCTGAGTTGTGCAGGCATGTAAAGGCTCTCTACTCACTGTAATTCTTGGCTACGTGCCATGTACCCTCCTGCACCCTCGGACACCTGAGCTAATCCTTTTAGAGAAGGTACAAGCTAATGCCAGGAAAGAATACAACGCTGTTGAGGACTGAAGCACTGTAGTGAATGGGAATATGCAAAACCAGCCTGGCTAAGAAAGCAAAAATGAGAAGGAAGAAGCCATATTCAGGGATGTTTAACAGGACCCAGAGGAAATTTTCAAGAATAAAATTCTTAAGGGTCCTTAGTTGAGTGTGCTCAGAAAAAATTAAGATAAAATAAAAACAAGAAAAAGAGATACATAAACTATGCTAAAAATGTGATATTATGCAGCTATTCACATGAATTCCCGGATAAAGAATGAGAAACAAAGATAGGCAACACTGATTTGTCCTATTTAATTAATTTGGTAAGTTTGGAATTGATTTAGCCTCCTCATTAGTTTGGCCTGTGATTTTTATTCAGAAAATAAGATAGCAATTCTTATTATTATGCTTCAGTTAATTGGAAAAATGTAATCATTGATATTATAAATTGAGTTAGCTATATGTAGAACACTTGGATGTAATACATTTAAATTTAAAAGTATCAGTTTATAGCCAAATTCACCATCACAAATTCCATAAAAAAATGATTGAGAAAATTAGGATATCATCCAGTGAAATTACACAGGTTAGCCATCCCGCAAATTGGAGAATCCAGATTATGCTGAGTTAACTCACCTCTGCAGAGGAGAATCCTGGCTCTAGAAGCAAGCAGGTTCACCAGCTGTGGCGAGCTTTTATGCCTTCCTTGGCCGTTGTTTAGGAAGCCCATCATGGGTTGCCAAAGGAGGTGCTCTGTGTGAGGAAAATTATGCCTCAGAAGTTCTAAGAACCTTTGTTACTTCAAACAAGGACCCCTGATATAAGCACCTAGACTGCCATTTCTGATTAGGCTATAATGATTGTTTGGTCCAATTTTATATTATTATATAATTTTATATAAGTGAAAGACTACATGTTACATACATATAAATGACTTCTCCACCATCTCATCCTCCTATATTCCCCACACCCCAACTGGAAGATAACCAGTATCTTGAAGTTTGTGTTTATTGCTGTCTTTCTATTTGTTAAATTGTTTTATCACACACGTATGCACCTCTTAACAAGATATTGTTTTGGTTTGCTTGTGTTTTAGCTTTGTAAAAATGATATCATACTATGTATGTAGTTTTTATGACTTTCTTTTTCTACTCAAAAGTATGTTTCTAAGATCCATCTCACATATGGCTCTAATTCATTCTTTTTCATTGCTGTGTAATATTCAGCTGTGTGACTATATCACAATTTGTCATCCATTCTCCTATTCATGGGAGCTGGTGTTGCTTTCAATATTTTTCTATAATGAGTAATGATACTAAGACTTTTTAAAAAATATTTCTCTTTTGATACACATTTACAGGAATTTCTCTAGAGTATATATTGAGGAGTTAAATTGATGGGTTACAGGATATGTGAATATTCATTACAAGATAATGTTGTTTTCCAAAATGGTTGTATCATTTTACATTTCCACCTCAGTGTATAAGAGTTCCTGTCCATCTACAAACTCTCCAAAGCTGGGGTTGGTCAAAGTAATTTTTTTCTGCTCTAGTACACATAAAACATTTTGGTGCTAATTTACATTTCCCTGATTACTAAAGTTGAATTTATTTTCATATATTTACTAATCATTTGGGTTTTTTCTTCTGTGAAATGCCCATTAATGTCTTTTACTCATTCTTTCATTAGTTTTTTTGTCTTTTTAAAAAAGTTATTTGAACATTTTCTTTATATATTCTGGTTTATGAATCATTGGCCAGTTATATGTATTATAAATACCTGACTCGAGGTATAGCTTATAACTTATTTTTCTTTTCTTTTTTGGGGGGGAGGGGGAATATCTTTTATTGAGTAGAAGTTCTTAATTTTAATATTAGCACATTTGTTAAAATTTTAATGGGCAGTACTTTTTGTATTCCCTTGGAAAAAATCCTGTCTTATGTGGAGTAAACAACAAGGGGATTTTTTTTCTTATATTTTCTTCTAAAAAGTTTAAAGTTTCACCTTTTATACTTAAGCCTTTAATCTATCTAAAACTAATTTTTATATTTGTTGTGAGGTTGAGATTCAATTTCTTTTTCCTTCTGGTTAATTATTCCTCTCAGAACAATTTACTGAGTATCTCTTCCTTTCCCTGCAGTGCATCTTTTGTCATATGTGGAATCTATATGTATGTGGGCCTTTTCTTGGGCCCTCTTCTTGGTTTAGAAAGAACTTCTGATCTGTTTAATGCTGTACTTCATTCATAGTCTTCACTTAAGCATAGCTTTGTCTATCTTCTAACTCTGCATTCTTGACTATCTTGTCAGGGTTTAACTTGTAAGAATAGTGGTGTTTTCCATATTTTTTTTTAATAAAGAGAAAAAAACACCTGGTCTGTTATTCTCCTCCTGTACTATTTTGGTTTCCATATCCTCTTGCACACCCTCCCACAAATGTTGACAGTTCAGAAAGTACATCTTCTTCTCATGAAAACGTGCTCCCCTAACACCTACAAAGACTAAAGCCAGAACAAAATGTATATGTTCCTTGCTTAGCACCGCTGCTGAATGAACGCCTCGTGCTCCTTAAGTAGGAGGAGTTTTAGATCTCTCCTTTTGCCTTGGATTTAGGCAAAAAGAACATACCTTATACACTACTGCTTGTGGGAGGTTGTCCCCCATTCTTTAGGAACTCTTCATTATATGAAAGTTTTCTATCTATCTTCTAACATAAATATTTCCTTGGATGTGGCAGCTGGAATTAAAAAGTGGGTTGTGAAGATTTAATTGGTTTCTAAAATATTGGTACAGCTTAATTATTGGTTAACAAGGACTTCCCTGCTTAAATATTGAGTAACAAGAAACTCTAGTCTCTGGCAAAACTGTAAGGTTGCAGTTTTGCTAATGAATGCGGTCTGGCAAAGATTTTTCATTTAAACAATTGCATATTGTTTACCTTAACTTTTTTGCAACACGTCTCTGAAAACTGCAGAAAAAAAAATCACTGTGTGTATCTAACATAAACAAAACATTTATAAGCAAACATTGGAACTAAGTATTAGATTTGGGCGTGAAATGGTAGAAGAATGTGCTATGACTGGCATCATCCTTGGTTCTCTGGGACTTTGTCACTTCATGAGTGCTAATACTGCCCTATTTCTAAATAAGGTAGGAAAGTTTTCTTGGACAAAACTAAGCATGATTCAAGATAAAAGTCCATAAAGGACATTTGAAACTAAAGACCCACATGTGAGACTTTGTCTAATCAGGTCTATAAACTGAAACGAATGTATCTTCCCTAGCATATTGCCCATCATTCCTCTGCGCTCATTGGAGTTCAAGATGGATCTCGAGAGCTTCCTCTCCACCACATCACGTTGTTGACGCAGTTACACATTTCAACTTAATTTTGGAATTGTGTTCAATGATTACAATGTTATTTGACTATACAATTATTACTTTTACTTCAAGTCTGTGATGTCAGGAACTCCTCAAGTTATGCAACATGTGACCCCAAACTGTGCTGTTATGTTATCTGTGGGTCTTCCAATCACTGTATGTTGAATGTCATGATCCAGATACATGATTCTGATATGTCCGCTTCACCAAGCCCTCAGTGCACCCAGTACATTAAAAAAAAACACCTTAATTTCTGCTAAAAGGAGTTTTAGTCTGATAAATGGATAGATCATTTTATGAATAAGTTCAAAATTAAAATTCCATAAAGTAGAATTTCACCTTAGATAACTAGAGGACTAAATATCTCTGAAGATCAGAAGGAAATCTAATTAAAATAAAGAACTAGCTTTGGAAAAGATGGTAGGTTTCCCAACCTTTCAGCCTCTTGATTTATCCACTCATTATGAATTTTTACAGGTATTAAATATGACACTGCCATTAACGTTTATGTTTAAGGAAATCATAAAAAATGTGCAAAACAAATAGTATAAGTATTAAATAAAAAGCATGATGCGTATCTATGTATATGCATATAAACTGATTTAAATCATGTTGAGAAAAACACCCTGTGCATAGAAAAATAACTGGAAGAAGATAACCAAAAGTTATGAGTGATTTGCAGGTTGATGTGTCTAGATTTATTATTATTTATTTTACTTTCATTTTCTAAATTTTCTTTATAATATATATTATAGATTATATAAGATATACTAAAGTATATAAATATAATATAGTAAATACTGAAGTAAATGTGTATAATTTTATATCTATGTTTATATCTTAGCATAGTCAAATAAAATATCTGTTCAGTGTAAGTTAAGGTATTTCTGAACTATCTTGAATTATCTGCTGTAATTTTTCTGTGTTATTATTATTTAGAATGATATTATTATTATTTATTAAATGTGAAGAAAAATTACTTTTGCACAAAAGTTGTTTAGATTACTCAGGGCTTCCCCAAAAGGATAATTTGATGAGTCTGATATGAAGTAAAAGTTTTATTAATGCTCATAAAATATACAATATTAATTTGGATCTTGGTGAAAAATTTATGAAAATGTTCAAAAATATCCAGAAAATATGTTTAAATGAGTTTAAAAAACCCAATTTAATTGTCAATATAACAAATTAAATTGAATAATATAACTGTTAATGTAGAAGCAAGGCTGAGGTGATTTAGGTAAATTAAGCAAGAAATTTTGAAATATTCAGAAGCATGCAAAACTACCAATACATATGCAAAAATCCTTAAATGGTGAAATTCACCCTTTGAATAGAAAAATTATATATTTTACCAAAATAGATTTTTCAAATACTTCCTTAGGTGAATTAAACATTAGATGGATTTGTATTTGATTAAATGGCTTTAATTGTGTTGACCTAGAGCCCAATTTAAGCAAAATCTTAAAGAGTTGATTGGGTTTCAAGTAGGAGATTAGTGGAGAAAGCACTATGTGCTCAGACTGAGTATTCAAAATACTAAATGATCTGACCCAAATTCACCTTCCCAACTCTATTTTCCAACACTCTATTTAATTTCTAGCATCTTGACAATTTTGAATATCTTAATATTTTTCATATATGTTAATTTTGCATCCATTCCTCCATGCCCTATTAAATGCCAGAAATGTTTTTATGTTACCATTTTTGCATGTTCAAATTCTAATGAATTTTCAAGGTTCAACTGAAATTTTTTCCAAATTGCCAGCACACACACACACACACACACACACACACACACACACAAACTCTTCTGTCTAAACTGTCACAATCCTTTCCTCATACTTCTCTTAAGCACTTATTCTCTATCTCTTGTTATACTTAAGCCCAAGTCAACCCCTATAGTAGACTACATTTTTAGTTTCTTAAATTTAAATAATTTTTCATTAATCCTTGTATCCCCAGAAAAATAAGTGACAATGTCTAAAATGGAAAATAGTCAATATATGTTTGTGATGAGTGATTAATTTTATATTTGAATTCTTTCCTTAAAATATTATTTTGGTGTTGCATCACAGGGAGAAGATTTTGTTAGATTTTATTTTACCCAAACCAGTTGCATCATATCATTAGGTGTGTTTGTGTGTGCATACACAAACACACACACACACATCATTGCAGAACATATCAATGTTGATTTGAGCTTTAAATAATAACGAGCTAGTCAACCATGTTGTAGTCTTTGGAAACTTTACTTTAGGAAGTAGTAGGAGAAAGAAAAGGCTATTTTGTATTTCCAGTTAATTTGTTTCCCCTTTTAGAAAAAAAGAGAAAACTTCAACTTCCTATCTCCATCCATCTTTTCTGCCCAGGCTCACCATGTGCTGCTTTCGTTTAATTTTATTATCCAGCAGGTGGGCAATTTCGAGAGCGTTCAGCATTTTCAATCAGCCCATCAGTGTGATACGGAAGAAGCAATGCATGTCATCTTTAGGGCATCTCCTTTCCAATATGATTTTGGTTTATTAAAGCTATTTATTCATTCGTGAAATTGTAATAAATCAGATTTTTACACTCTTTACTAGAATTGGCCCATGGAGCTTAAAAAAAGTAAGTTGAGCAACGTGAAAATGAAATTTAGTATTATGCATGCTAATTTCAGTCCTTAAACTGAATGTGTAATATGAACTCCATGAAGTTAAAGGATGATTTGCAGAATTAAAAAGGGAAAGAAAGTCCTGGTATGGAAAAGGAATGAAGCCTACAAAGGAAGGAGTGGTTAGATTAAGCCATGAAGGAAAATTAAGACAGGGGGAAATAATAGAATTGGTTCGGTGTTAGTCAGTAAAGTAACTAAAAAGGTGACATAATAATCAAGAGGAAAACAGTGACAGAAAGCAAGCAAATTGGTGAATAATGTCAATAGAAAGAACACTAGTGGGAAAAAAAAGAAAAAGGCAATGTTTTGTGGACTTTATAAAGACCCAGAAAAAAATATTGAAGGTTTAGAACTCTGGGGTTTAATTTTTTTAATTTTTGTTTTTTTAAAGAAGTGTTAGAATTAATGTTCCCTAAGTCACCTAGAAATATAGTTTTATCACCAAAGAAGTGAACATAATGGACCTAAGATTTTTTAAAAGGTCTTTTTCACCAGATGTAAGTCCTTTAGAGTTTATATCATAAAACAATGGTAAGAAAAACAGAAGCTGAAGCAGTCCTACAAATTAAGTTTCTGTTTTAAGGCTATTAAAAACAACATTTTTGTTTTTGTTTTGTAACTGTTGTTTGCCCCACAGCACTCTATCATATTTAGATTCAAAATACAGAAACATTTTTTTAAGTACTGTTCATGAGGCTTAATAATAATCTACTTCCTTTACTATTTATCTTTATGAGACCTACTCAATTTTTCTCTCCATTGTTTCTTTTCATGGCTAGAAGGATGTCTAGGAAGGTCACTTTACCATATTGAACAGATGGATGAAAATAATTGAACGTTATTGAATGCTTTACCTACTGGCTAATCTAGCAAAATAGATTTAATATTTCTAGAGAGCCGAAGGGGTATCATGTCATTTCATTACTTTCGTTTCTGAAAACTAAACTTTTCAAAGTAGGCACTGAAAAAAAAAGGATTGAAACAAGAGAAGTCGTGTTCTCTGCTCTCCTGTGAGGCCCACAATGGAGATTTCTTTGATTTCTTGGGTTCTAATGTACACAATTTTATTTTATGTCATCAAATCATGTTTCAGTGATTTTAGTATGATTATGGCATACAGGAATTAGAAATGTAAACTAGATGAACTAACAAGGAATTAGGCCACTGACTTAAATTACTATGAGGAATTCATGTAACTTCTGTGGGTCACAATTTCCTAGGATAATTATTTCTATTGTTGGCAGAAAATTAAAAGGACAGGATATTGTTTGATATGTCTTTTCTTTAGTCAGAAGTCTCTTCTGAAAGTCAAACGTGTCTTGCAGAGTTATTCCTGGAGCAGACTGACTCAGAGGGCAGCATGACTTGCAGTACTATTCCTCTGAAGAAACAGTTCTGACTTACGGGCCATACTGAGGTCATGATTTTTAAGCACTTATGGCTTTCCTTGAACCCAACACGTTTCACGAAACATAATTTAGGAAGAATTCAAGTTTGCATGTTATATTAAAAGGACCCATTAAACATATTAAAACTTCTTACATGTTTATTAATATTAATGTTTCACACTTTGAATTTTGAAGAAACAAGAAATTTCTCGGTGGTAACAGGCATAGTGGCAAAACTCTGTAGTCTAGACAAGGGTTCTGGACTTGTGTGATCTTGGCTTACTGAATTCCTCTAGGGTCAGTTTCCTGTGTTATAAAATGAAGTTGAAGTCCTTGATGCATAAGGTCTCTTACAGATCTATACATCCAAAATTCAACTTGTTTTACCTATAAATTTAAAAATTTGAATAAACTATTTTAAAATAAATTTAGATTTACAGGAAAGTTGTGAAGAGAGTATATACACTATTATCCCCGTGAGTAACATCTTACATTAATACAGTACATTTGTCACAATTAATGAACCAACTGATATGAAATCATTAACAGAAGTCCACGCTTTAGTTAGATTTCTTTAACTTTAACTAGTGGTCTTTTTGTATTCCCATCCCATCCAGGATACCATGTTTTACCTAGTCATCACATCTCCTGAGGTTCCTCTTGCCTTTGACAGTTACCCAGACTTTCCTTGTTTTTGACGACATTGACAGCTTTGAGGAGTCCTGGTCAGGTATTTTGTAGAATTTCCCTCTATGGGATTTGTCTGATGTTTCTCTTGTGATTCAGCTATGGTTCTAGGTTTTTGGGAGGAAGACTATAGAGATAAAGTGCCATTCTCAACCCATCATATCAAAGGTACGTACTATCAACATGATGTATCGCTGTTGATCTTGACCTTGACGACCTAAGGTATTGTTTCTCAGGTTTCTCCACTGTCAAGTTACTCTTTTTTTCTGCCTTCCTCTATTCTACTCTTTGGAAGGAAGTCGTTGTGAGTAGCCCAGACTTCAGGAGTGGTGAGTTATGCTCCACCTTCTTAAGGATGGAGTATCTATAATAATTATTTGCAATTCTAATGCAAGGGAGATTTGTCTATTCTCACTCATTTATTTATTTAATCAATTTTTTATATCAGTGTGGACTCAAGGATATTCATTTTACAGTTTAGGTTATAATACAATATTACTTCTTTATTGCTTAAATTGTTCCAGCTGTGGTCATTGGGAGTTCTTTCGGTAGGCTGCTGTGTCCCTTTGATATGCCCCCATCACTGTGGGATTTTTGTGTTTTTTTGAGTACTTCCTTACTTTTTGGCACTATAAGATGCCCCGAGTTCATCTTATATATTTCCTGGCCCAGTCCTAGAATCAGCAATTTCTCCAAGGAGCCCTGTTTCCTTTTATTAGAGAATGGTGTTAGAAAGCAAAATCTGGGGACAAGGCATACTCATTGCTACCAGGATATCATTGCTTCTAGGTACTTTCAGCTAACAGAAAACAAATATATGTATGTATACTAACATTTATATATCTATGAATATTTATATTGATATATCCTTCTATATCTACGTTAAGCTAGAACATGAGTTCATCCTAATGTCTCTGACTGTAATTAATTACTATGTGGATCCTTCAAGACTTCTCCCCTTGCTTGTCTAAAACCTCCCATTCCAACAGTGAGAAACCTGGCTCACACCCTCTGTCATCCATTTACTTATTCAATGCCAGTACAGGTGTATAGTGGTGTCAGGTTTGTTAACCCATGTCTCTGTAGGAAACAACTTTATCAACTAGAGTACAGTGCTTATGTGCAGTTCCTTTTGTCTGTACTCTTACAGATTCTGTTTATTTCCAAAGTTACTTAGGCCAACAACTTTTCCCCCCACTTCCTTCAGTGAGATTGTTTCATATATTTGCAATGTAGTCAGATTTTTTTTTTTTTTTTTTGTCACAGCCTTCTGTGCTGGGATCCTCTGGCTTATAAATGATTTTTAAAAATCTGCATACATTGTTTTACTCATTCTGCTGTAAAGTACTATCAGTTTTGACAATTACAGAGTGTCATGTATCCACCATAACATTATTGTATAGAATAGTTTCACCACCCTAAAATAATCCTCTGTGCTGTATGTATTCATTCAACACCCTCACCCCCAACGCAAGTCCCTGGCACCACTGATTTGTTTGCAGTCTCTATAGTTTTGTCTTTTCCAGAATGTCATGTAAATGGAATCATAAAGTCTGTAGTATTTTCAGACTAGCTTCTTTCACTTAACAACATGCATTTGAAGTTCCTAGATGTCTTTTCATGACTTAATAGTTCAATCCTTTTTATTAATAGGATTCCATTGGATGGATATATCATAGCTTTTTTATCCATTAACCTATTAAAGAGCATCTTGTTTGTTTCCAGTTTTCGGCAATTAGGAATAGAGATGTTAGAAACATTTGTATGCAGGTTTTTGTGTGGACATAAGTTTTCACTTCCCAAGTGGCCGTGCTTTTTGTATTCCCACCAGCAATGAAGAGAGTTCCTGTTGCTCTGCATCCTGGTATTGTCAGGTTTTTGATAATTTGTTTGTTTTGGGATTTTAGCCATTCTAATATGTATGTCATAGTATCTGATGTATCTCATTATTATTTTAGGGTTCATTTACCTGGTGTCAAATGATGTTTAACATTTTCCCACATGCTTATTTGTCATCTGTATATTTTCTTTGGTAAGGCCTCTGTTCAGATCTCTTGTCCATTTTTTCATTGAGTTGTTTTTTTCTTGTTGTTGAGTTTTAAGAGTCTTTGTATATTTGGGGAACAAGTCCTTCATCAGAGAATTTTTATCATGAATGAATGTTGGATTTTGCCAAATAGTTTTTCTGCATCAATTAATATGATCATATGATTTTTTTTTCTAAAGCCAGTTGATATAGTGTATTATTTTGATTGGTTTTTCAAATATTGAACCACCCTGGCATATCTAGGATAAATCCCACTAGGTCATGGTGTGTAATTCTTTTTTGTTCTTTTGGATTCAATTTGCTAGTAAATTGTTGGGGATTTTATGTTTATGTTTATGAGAGATATTGGTCTGTAGTTTTTTTGCAATGTGTTAATCTGGATTTTGGTATACAGTAATGTTGACCTCCTAGAATGACTTAGGAAATGTTTCCTCTGCTTGTACTTTGTGGAAGAGATTGTGGAGAATTTCTATTATTTCTTCTTTAAATGTTTGGTTGAAATCACCAGTGAACCCATCTGGGCCTTGCGCTTTATTTCATTTTACTTTTTATTGAGGTATAATTGAGAAATAAAATTTGTATGTGTTTAGGGTGTACAACCTTATGTTTTGATATATGCATACATTGTGAAATGACTACACAATCAAGCTAATGAACATATCCGTAACCTCACATAGTTACCATTTTTTTGTGTGGTGAGAATAGTTAAGATCTACTCTCTTGGCAAGTTTCAAGTATACAATATAGTATTATTAACTATGGTCACCATGCTGTACATTAAACTTCCAGAACTTATTCATCCTGCTTAACTGAAAGCTTGTACACTTTGATCAACACCTCCCCATTTTCCCCAACCCCGGCCTCTGGCAACCACCATTCTACTTTTTGCTTCTGTGGGTTCGACTTTTTTAGAGTCTACATATAAGAGAGATCATCTAGTGCTTTATTTTTGGAAGGTTATTAATTATTGACTTAATTTCTTTAATAGATGTTCTTCTTGTGTGACTTTTGGCAGTTTTGTGTCTTCCAAGGAATTGGTCCATTTCATTTAAGTTGTCAAATTTGTAGGCATAGAGTTTCTCATAACATTCCTTTGTTATCCTTTTAATGTCTTTTCATTATCCTTTTAATGTAAGTAGTGATGATCCCTCTTTCATTTCTGATATTGGTAAATTATGCATTTTCTCTTTCTTGGTTAGACTGGCTAGAGTTTTAAGAATCTTTTAAAGGCTAGCTTTTTTGTTGTTGATTTTTGCTATCATTTTCCTTTTTTCAATTTTGTTGATTTCTGCTCTTCTTTCTCTAATTTCGTAATGTGGAAGCTTCAGTTATTGATTTAAGATCCTTCTTCTTTTCCAATATATACAGTTAATGTTATAAATTCCCCTCTAAGCACTGCTTTTGCTGCATCTCACAAACTTGAATGAGGTATATTTTCATTTGCTTTAAGTTAAAAATATTTTACAATTTCTCTTAAACTTTCTTCCTTGATCCATGAATTACTTATAAAAGTCCTGCTTAATTTCCAAATATTGGGGATATTTTCCTGCTATTTTTCTCTTATTGATTTCCAGCTTAATTTCATCCTGTTCTGATAATATACTAAGTGTGATTTCTATTCTTTTAAATTTGTTTTGGTATATTTTATGACCTAGAATGCAATCTATCTTAGTGAATATGCCATTTGAGCTTGACAAGAATGTGTCTTCTGCTGTTGGAATGGAGTATTCTATAAATGTGAATTAGATCAATTTGATTCATAGTACTGTTCACATTATCTATATTCTTACTGATTTTTTTGCCTACTTTATCTGTCAATAACTGAGAGAGGTGTGTTGAAGTCTCCAACTGTAACAGTAGCTTTGTTTGCTTTTTCTTCAAGTTCCTTCAGATTTTGTCTCATTTATTTTGATTATCGTTCATTACACGAATACTTGATTAGGTTTGTTATGTCTTCTTGGAGAATTGACCCCTTTATCATTATGCAGTGCCACTCTTTATGCCTGATAACCTTCCTATTCTGAAGTCTGCTTTGTCTGAATTTAATATAGCTACTTCACATTTCTTTTGATTAGTGTTAGCATATCTGTCTGTATATCTTTCATTTTTACCCTGTGAGAGTCTATTTAAGGTGAGATTCATGTAGACGGCATATAGTTAGGTCTTGTTTTTATATCTACTCTGACAATCTCTTTTAATTGGTTTATATAGACCATTGCACATTTAAAGTGGATATTGATCAATTGAATTAATATCTACCATGTTTGTAACTGTTTTTTATTTGTGAAATTTATTCTTTGTTTCTTTTTTTCCCCTCTTTTTCTGCCTTGCCTGGTATTAATTGAACATTTTTACATGATTCCATTTTATCTCATCTCTTAGTATATCAATGTAATCTTTAAAAAAATTATAGTGTTTGCACTAGAGTTTGAAAGAGTCACTTTTATATAATCTAAATCCACTTTCAAATAACATGGTACTACTTACCATGTAGTGCAGGTAACTTATAACACAGTATTCCCAATTCCTTCCTCTCATCCCTTGTGACAGTGCTGTCATTCATTTTACTTATCCATATGCTATAATCACCTGATACATTTCTACTATTATTTCTATAAACAATTATCTTTTAGATCAAGTAAAAGTAATAAAATGAAACAATTTATTTTACCTTCGTTTATTCCTTCTCTATTGCTCTTCCTGTCTGTAAATGGATTCAAGTTTGTGACATATGCATATTTTTTTTTTGCTTGAAGAACTTAAAAAACAATTTTTTAGAGTGGTATTAAGTTCACAGCAAAACTGAATAGAAGGTACAGAAATTTCCCACATATCCCCTGCCTCCACATACACATAGCCTCCCCCACTATCAAAATCCCACACTAGAGTGGTATATTTGTTAACAATTGATGAACCTACATTGACACATGATTATCACCGAAAGTCTATAGTTTACATTAAGATTCTCTCTTGGTGTTGTACATTCTGTGAGTTTTGACAAATGTATAATGACATATATCCACCATTATAGTATACAGAATAGTTTCACTGTTCTAAAAACCCTCTGTACTATCTCTGCCTATTCAACTCTCTCTCCCCACTAACCCCTAGCAAACACTGATCTTTTTACTGTCTCCATAGTTTTGCTTTTTCCAGAATGTCATATAATTGAAATCATGCAGTAGGTAGCTTTTTCAGACTGGCTTCTTTTACTGAATAATATGCATTTAAGTTTCCTCCAGGTCTTTTCATGGCTTGATAGCTTATTTCTTTTTAGCACTGAATAATATATTGTTTTCTGGATGTACTACAGTTTATCCATTCACCTACTGAAGAACATCTTGGTTACTTCCAAGTTTTGGCAATTGTGAATAAAGCTGCTATAAACATTCACGTGCAGGTTTTTGTGCAGACATAAGTTTTCAATTAATTTGAGTAAATACCAAGGAATGCAATTGCTGAACTGTAGGGTAATAAGAGTATGTTTAGTTTTGTAAGAAACTGCCAAACTGTCTTCCAAAGTGGCTGTATCATTTTGCATTCTCACCAGCAATGAATGAGAGTTCCTGTTGCTCCACATTCTTGCCAGCATTTGGCGTTGTCAATGTTTTGGATTTTGGTGATTTTAACAGGCATGTAGTGATATCTCATTGTTGTTTAATTTGCATTTCCCTGATAATATATAAAGTGGAGCTTCTTTTCATGTTCTTATATGTATCTTTTTTAATGAGGTGTCTGTTAAGATCTTTTGTCTTTTTTTTTTAATCAGTTGTTCATTTTCTTATTATCGATTTTTAAGAGTTCTTTTTGTATTTTGGATTAACTGTCCTTTATCAGATATGTCATTTGCAAATATTTTTTCCCAGTCTATGGCTTGTATTTTTATTCTTTTGTGAATAAAAAGACAGTGTTTGACATAGCAGAAGTTTTTAATTTTAATTTTAATGTAGTTCAGATTTTCTTGTAATGTCATTGTCCAATTTGGTATTAGGGTAATACTGGACTCAATGAATGAGTTAGGAAGTATTCCCTCTGCTTCCATCTTCTAAAAGAGATTGCAGAGAACTGGTATCATGTCTTCTTTAACTGTTTGGTAGAATTCACCATGAGCACATTTGGGCCTGGTGCTTTCTGTTTTAGAAGTTTATTAATTATTCATTCAATTTCTTTCTTTCTTTTTTTTTTTTGTGGGGAACACCAGCCCTGAGCTAACATCTGTCGCCAATCCTCCCCTTTTTGCTGAGGAAGACTGGCCCTGGGCTAACATCCGTGCCCATCTTCCTCCACTTTATATGGGACGCCGCCACAGCGTGGCTAACAGGCAGTGCGTTGGCGGGCGCCCGGGATCCGAACTCGCGAACCCCGGGCTTGCCAAGTGCGAACTAAACCGCTGTGCCACCGGGCGGCCCCCTCATTCAATTTCTTTAATGGATATAGGCCTATGCAGATTATATATTTCTTGTGTGAGTTTGAGAGATTATGTTTTTCAGTGAATTAGTCCAATTGATGATCTATGTTATCAAATTCACGGGCATAGAGTTGTTCATAATATTCCTTTATTATCCTTTTAACGTCCATGGAATCTGTAGTGAAGTCTCATTTCTGAGACTCTCTGAGATTAGCCTTTTCATTTCTGATATTAGCAATTTATGTCTTTTCTCTCTTTTTTTCTTAGTTAGGCTCATTGATTTTATTGGTCTTTTCAAAATATCAGCTTTTGTTTTCATTCATTTTCTCTGGTGATTTCTTATTTTCAATTTTATTGACTTCTCTAATTTTTGTTATTTCTTTTTATCTGCTTATTTTGGATTTAATGTGCTCTTCTTTATTATGAGGTGAAAACTTAAATTATTGATTTTAGATCTTTCTTCTTTTCTAATATGTGCATCCAACGCTATAAATTTCCCAATAAGCACTACTTTCACCACATCCCACAAAATTTGATAAATTGTATTTTTATTTTAATTTAGTTCAAAGTATTTTTAAATTTTTCTTGTGATTTCTTCTTTGACCTAGGTGTTATTTCAAAGTGTTGTTTAATCTCCAAGTATTTTGGGATTTTCTAGTTATCCTTCTGTTATTTATTTCTGGTTTAATTCCATTCTGGTCTGAAAGCAGACATCGTATATTTTATATTTTTAAAAATTTCTTAGGATATGTTTTATGGCCAAAATGTGGTCTATCTTGGTGAGTGTCCCATGTCAGCTTGTGAAGATTGTATTTTGCTGTTTTTGGATGAAGTAGTCTATAGATGTTCATTAGATCTAGTTGATTGGTGGTGCTATTGAGGAAGATTATGTCCTCACTGATTTTATTCCTGCTGGATCTGCCCATTTCTGATAGAGGGAGGTTGATGTCTCCAGCTATCATAAAGGATTCATCTATTTCTCCTTGCACTTCTATCAGTGCCTCATGTATTTTGCCTCATGTATTTTGATGCTCTGTTGTTAGGTGCATACATGTTAAGAAATGTTGCATCTTCGCAGAGACTTGACCCCTTTATCATTATGTAATGATCCTCTCTATCCGTGATAACTTTCCTTGATCTGAAGTCTTCTCTGTCTAAAATTAACATAGCTACTCCTGCTTTCTTCTGATTAGTGTTAGCATGGTATCTTTTTTCCATCCTTTTACTTTTATTCTTTACATCTTTATATTTAAAGGAGGTTTCTTGTAGACAATATATAGTTGGGTCTTATTTTTTTGATCCATTCTGACAATCTCTGTCTTTTTATTGATGTATTTATACCTCTGATGTTTAAAGTGACTATTGATATAATTGGATTAACCTCTACCATATTTGTTAATATTTACTATTCATTTCCCTTGTTTTTTGTTCCCATTTTTGTCTTCCACTCCTTTTCTGCCTTTTTTGGTTTTAATTGAACATTTTGTATGATCTCATTTTCTCTTCTTTCTTAGCATATCAGTTTTACTTCTTTTACTACTTTTGCAAGTTGTTGCCCTAGAGTTTGCAATGTATATTTATAATTAATCCAAGTCCACTTTCAAATAACACTAAGCCACTTCACAGGTAGTGTGAGAACCTTATAATAACAAATCAAAATAATCCAAATCTTCTCTCTTACCCCTTGTATAATTGCTGTCATTCATTTCACTTTACATAAGAATATAAATGCATAAGCATAATCAAATACATTGTTGCTATTAACATTTTCAACAAACTATTATCTGTTATATCAATTAAGAATAAGAAAAGTAAGTTTTTGTTTTACCTTCACTTATTCCTTCTCTGATGCTCTTTCTTTATATAAATCCAAGTTTCTGACCTATATTACTTTACTTCTCTCTGAGGAATTTCTTTTAATATTTCTTGCGAAGCAGGTTCACTGGCAACAAATTCTCTCAATTTTTGCTTGCCTGAGAAAGTCTTTATTTCACCTTCACTTTGAAGGATAATTTCACAGGGTATAAAATTTTAGGTTGGTTGGGTTTTTTTCTCTCAACATTTTAATATTTCATTCAACTCTTTTCTTGCCTGTGTGGTTACTGAGGAGCAGTTACATATAATTCTTAATGTAATTGCTCCTCTATAGGCAAGGTGTTTTTTTTTTTTTTTCCTTTGGGTCTTTTAAGATTTTTTTCTATATCTTTGATTTTCTGCAATTTGAATATGATATGCCTACTTGTAGTTTTTTGCTTGTTTGTTTGCTTGATATTCGTTCTGCTTGGTGTTCTCTGAACTTCCTGGATTGGTGTCTGACAATTTGGGGAAATTCTTAGCCACTACTGCTTCAAATATTTCTTCTCTCTTTCTTCTCCTTCTGATATTCCCATGACTCATGTGTTACGCCTTTTATATTTGTCCCACAGCTCTTCAATATTCTGTTCCACTTTTTTTTCTGTTTTTTTTTTTTTTATCTTTGCTTTTCTGTTTTGGGTGTTTCTGTTGATCTCAAAGACAGAGATTCTTTCCTCAGCCATGTCCAGTCTACTAATAAGCCCCTCAAAGGCATTCTTCATTTCTGTTACAGTGTTTTTAATCTCTACAATTTTATTTTGGTTCTTTCTTAGAATTTCCAGCTCTCTACGTATATTGCCCATCTGTTCTTGTATGCTATTTTATCCGTTAGAGTCCTTAGCATGTTAATTGTAGTTATTTTAAATTCCTGGTCTGATATTTCCAACATCCCAGCCATATCTGAGTCTGGTTCTGACGCTTGCTCAGTCTCTTCAAACTGTATTTTTTGCCTTTTAGTTGGCCTTGTAATATTTTCTTTCTTCTTTTTTTTTTTGGTTAAAGAAGATTGGCCTTGAGCTAACATCTGTACCCATCTTGCTATATTTTGTGTATGGGATGCCACCACAGCATGGCTTGATGAGCGGTGCCTCAGTCCATGCCCGGGATTCAAACATGCAAACCTTAGGCCACCAAAGCACAGTGCATGAACTTAACCACTACACCACCAGGCTGGCCCCTTTTGTAATTTTTCTTGATAGTCAGGCATAATATATTGGGTGAAAGAAAAAGCAGCAAATAGACCTTTAGTAATGTGGTAGTAAGGTATGAGGGGAGGTTCTATACTCCTATAATTAGATCTCAGTCTTAGCCTGCTTCTGAACTGTGAACTTCACAATTACTCCACAGTTTCCCCACCCCTCTATGGGATAGGTTGGCTGGAAGCAGTGGAGTTGAGTTTTTCCCTTCTGCCAGGTCAGTTAGGCTTTGATAAAACTCCAACAGTTTAAGCTCTTGCAAAATAGTTTCTCTTGAGTGCCAGCCTTGTTAAGAAGGACTAGATTCCCTAGCATATTTCATAAAATTGAAAGAGAAACTGAGACAGAGAGATAGGCAAAGACAGAGACAGAGAGATGGTTTGATTATCACAGTAGTATTCCTGTCATCTAAACAAGAACTGTTTTGTCTCTAATTCCCTTTTCCTGTCACCTTTTGAAATCACTGTAGAATTATGCCACTTTTTGGAATTCTAAAAACTAAAAAATTGATAAGCTTGAATCCAGTGATAACAGACTTGGCCATCTCGAAGAAGTGCATATTCTAAAGTTCTAATTTATAAGGCATCATATCAAATAACATAAGATGGTTATATGAGTAAATCTTTTCTTTTTATTTGTGTAACACATTATTCCTTTTACATTGAATAAAATGAACACATGGTTTGACATTTCAGCAACCTGCATGATGTCATCTCTATACAATTAAGATTTTCCTACTATATACTATCGGGGAATTTTCAAAATCGTGGGAAGTGTTATCCTGTCTATGTCTATGTGCTGGTATTACAATTTTTATGATGCTCTGCTGGTCTTTGCAGGAGTCTGGAATGATTTCAGCTTTAAGAAAGCAGCATAACTTTTCTCTGAGTACTATGCTAATATATTTCAGATACTAATTTTAATATTGTAGTGATTGCAAATTCTCCCCAATTATATACACATTTTCAGCCTGCATGCCTTTCTTACTTTATCAAACCAGAATTTAAAGAAAACTTTGACCCTTGCATTAAGATCTTACTAAAAACAGTTAAATAGTATTGATGAGAAGCATTTAAAAAGAGAGCTCATATAATCTAAGTCGAGAAAAATATTGAGATTTCGTAGTTTTGAAGGCAGAACAGGAGCTGGTTTTATAAATATTTTCTTTTAAGAGAGAAGCCACTATACAACCCATACCAACATGCTCTCAAAAATGTGGTCTCCTGACTAGTGACCTGGGCATTACCTGCAAACCAGTTAGAAAAGCAAATTCTCAGACCTATTGAATCAGAAATTCTGGGGGTGGGATCCAGAAACATGTACTTTAGCAAATCCTCCAGGGGATTCTGATTCTCTTATAGGGATCCAAAAGGAAACAATTGCCAAGAATTGAAATTCAAACAACAAAGGTGTGTAGTCTTATGTCATGCTGTTTCTTAACCTTCTGAAACCTGCTTCTTTCTCTCCTTTCATAGCTTCACTGTTCTTAAGAGAATAACATATGTTTCTTCTTCTGTTAGATATGGCCACTGCTAAAAGTTGAGCACAAATAATTTAAGCACTCAGCTTGAATTCTTAACCCAAAAGGTTATGTTTAATTGGAGAGTAGATTAGTAATTAGCATTCAATTACTTAAAAAAAAAAGTCTCAGCTCAGCTCAGATTAAATCATTCCAAATAGAATTTTGCTGTTGATGGGGGGGGAGGATTTATATATTTCTGTATAGTTTAGGTTCATTAAAATGTAAATTTTATTGCATGCTGTTAAATATGGCTTCAAATGTGTACTTACTTGAGCTTTTACTGTTACCGTTAAAAGGAGAAAATAACCAGACAGAGTTGCTTCTAGGATTTCTCCCATGGGAAGAAAGAAATGGAAAATTAAAAAAGTAAATAAACATTTAAAGGGGTCTAAAGGGAAAAAAGAAGGATAAAGAACATAGGGAGTAAAGCATTATGAAAGAGGGGTGGAAATGCGTTCAGTGGAGTTGGGGAAATCTATCAGGTGGAGCAATGAGAAAAAATAAGGTTGTATTTGTGAAAATAAGTCACTTCTTAAATAAAGGACTTGGACTCAGGAGAGCCGATCTAATCCTTCTTCTACCATTGATTAAAAGAGCTTGTTCAAATCTCTTGCTATGTCTGTGTTTCTGTTCGTCTCCTTGAGGAAGAGGGATCCTAATACCTGCCTACATCTTCTGCATGGGAAAATACAACGGTAAATAATGATACCTAAATATGGCTTTCTTTTTCTTAAGCAGGGAATGGAATCAAAGGGCTTGCCTAACTTTTGCTCCCCATATCTTATTGGACTTTGTAAACACAAAATGACATGTTAGAAAATAAAAGAACTTTGGACTTTAGGAGACGCTAGATATTATCTAGACCATTTTTTCCCATCTTAAAAATTCAGTGCAATTTTAATCCTCAAGAAGTTAGCTGAAAGTCAAGAGCTAATTAACAACAAACACTAGGCTCAAATCCAGTTCTTTAATACTATGCTGTGTATGGGGGGTATTTTTTTGAGGACTGGAAGAATAAGTACCCATATATACTTAGATCTAAATCTTTTTCTTATTTAAGGTTGTGAATAACATTATGGTAACAAAAAATGAAAAGCAACAGCAATATCTCTGAAAATGCATTTTTATTTTCCTAGAATTCACCAAAAATCAGTTCAAAAATGTTATATGTTACTATGCTGCCTTGCTGAAGCAATGCAGGGCATTATCCAAACAAAATGTTGTCCTCAAGCTATCTGTATCATAAAGCTTTGAAAGTGGAATGCAGTTTAACTCAACTCAATTTGAAAAAGAAGTCTTGGGTGCTTACTATCTTCTTCCAAGAATGACTCTATATTCTTGGTAAATAAAAGTGGATAACAACAAATAATCACATACATTATGATGTAATCTATGCAGAAATAGAAGTATAAATGAGGTACACCTGAAATTTATATGTTATAAACCAATGCTATCACGATAAAAAAAATTTTTTTAAACAAAATGGATAAGTAGTTCTCTTTATCCATAAGAAGCCCAGTATCATAAGGAAATTATACATATACACATCTAATTAAAATACAAGTTAAACTGTGATTACTGCTAGAACTAAAATTCACAATTACACATATAAATTATATATATATTTATGATTCATATTTAAAGTTTAACATATTTCCAAGCCCAAAAGTACTTCCATAAGAAGTAATAATGGAAATTTCGTGTCTAGATTTAGCAATGATGCAATTTACATATCATCAATGGCAGAGTATAATCAAGTAATAAAATTCTGGGTCATTCTCATTTGTGATATTTTGACGAACGTTTCCTCAAAACTGAGCAAGGTCTGTATGATAGGCCCTTGACTCATTCTACTGGCTCATTGCCTAAGCTGCTCAAAGATTTCAGGAAAAGCAGAACTTGCTGAAGACCGGGGCAAACACATGGAATGGGTAAATTCTGCATAGGCTTGGGAGACATAGAGGGAATCATTCTTATAAAGTGAAGTAGACTTCTGGCAACCTATCCACTTTCTACAGAAAATGTCAAGTTTTAGCTAGTTCAATAAGTCAACCATGACCTCATAGATAAAAGCATAGATGAGAACAGCAGCTGTACCTGGATGTGGTGTGGTTTCCTTGTTTAATTGTTTTTGTATGGTCATGACCGAAATATAGGCACACATTCTCCCAGTGTGACTGCTGATGGAAATGTTTTTTTGTTAATTCTGTTATGTAAGATAATTCTAAATGTCTGCGTCTCTATCGACCACATGTTGCTGTTTCTAGCTACCATGACAGAACTTACATGTCTGTAAGAAACTCTGGATTCCTTCCATATATGGTACTAACAGAAAAGACATTCCATTCTCATTACTTTGTACATGGAGAATGCCATTTTTAGAATTTTTTCAAAGTATGCCAAGAAATTGTACTATTTGGCCTGAGAAACCTCAATGGCATGCATCTGCCAGCTCCTGCTACTGTTCTGAGGTCATTGCTAAGCATTTTATGAAGTGCTTGTACCAAGAGCTTTTCCATGCTGGTGATTATTAGGCTTTTCCTGAGAAGTAAATTTAATACAGTTACTTCTCCATTTGATTCCAAATAAATTTCATCTAGAAACATAAATCAGTATATTCTTTTCACCAAGTATGTATATTCTATTTGTTTTCGGTATTGCATAAACATAAGATTCAAACAGACCTTGAAAAATCATCTAGTATATCACCCTGCCTTCACGCAACATAATATCCAGAAAAGTATTCAAGATATGTAACAACCAGTATGACCACTGCACCACACATTAGTCTATAGTTGCTAGATTAGGGATGGTTTAGGGCTCTGGGGTAGAAACCAAGTAACCAAGGCAATAGTGAAGCCTTAGAGGGATCAGAGAGCCAATTTTTATCAACGTGAATAGTTGTTGTAGTTCAATATAGTTCCATATTTTATCAACTGGTACATACTGGCTGAATATCAGCCCTGGTAATATCCAAACTAAGCATGGAAAGTCTTCCTCTTTCCTCTGACCCTAATACACATCTCTAAACAATTGCAGCGCCATTTCCTGCTGAGTCCAAACAAGGTCTCAGATTCTACCTCAAATCTTCTTCAGGGCCTCACTACCGATCAAAGCAAGTTGTCTATTTTGAGGAAAAAACTACTCTTCATCTGTGATCTGAAAGAATTGTAAAGAAATGAGAATTCAAAACTTTCTTTTAATGCCAGCCATTCTTCATGGTCATTGTTATCAAGGAAATCTTTCTCACCACTGCCGTATAACACTCATATTTCCCTCCTTAAGGAGAAGCCTTATCCAATTCCATGGGCTCACATTGATATTCAAACACATCTTTTTCTAAGTCTTTTAATATTTTCTCTGAATCACACAAGTTATCACTTGGTTACACAATAATTTGTATTATCTAATTGTTTTGTGTTTGGAAGCCTTACTCTTTTTAACAAGGTGAGCTATTGTTTAAGAGTCATATTTTATATTTATTTTGGATTTACCACTGCATTGTGCAAGATATATAGTCAATATTATTTCTATTCCATATATTTATCACAGATATATCGACATGTTGTATATATCTATAAATATATAGTGCTTCTATTTGCTATTACTTGTATGTCTATTGCTACTTTAACAAATTATCACAAACTCAGTAGCTTAAAGCAACACAAATACATGACTTACAGTTCTTTAGGTTTAAAGTCCAACATGGGTCTCACTGGGCCAAAATCAAGGTGTCAGCAGGGCTGATTCCTTTTTGAAAACTATAGAGATCAGTTTCCTTGCTTTTTCTAGCTTCTAGAGTCACCTGCATTCCTTAGCTCCTGCTCCCTTCCTCCATCTTCAAAGTCAGCAACAGTAGGTCAAGCCCTTCTGATGTCATACTTCTCTGACTTCATAGAACTCATATTACTAGATCGGGCTCAGCCAGTTAATCCAAAATAATCTCAAGGTCTTTATCTTTAATCATATCTGCGAAGTTCCACTTGCCATATAAGGTAACGTAATCACAGGGTTTGGGGTTAGAGCATGGACATCTTCGGGGAGACATTATTCCACTTACCACAAAAACTAAGTAATTACATCTTCTTCTATCCTCAGGGAAAATGAATAGCTGGACAATAAATTAGATGTAACTGAAAACTATTGAATTACCTTATGGAGAAATGTAAAAGGCATCATTCCTTCTAATCAGTAATGGTCTTTATTTTCCTCCTTTTAATATATCTAGGTCAATTATAAATCAAAGTTAATAATCTGGTTGGGGCCAGCCCAGTGGCGCAGCGGTTTAGTTCGCGCTTGGCAGCCCGGGGTTCGCGGGTTTGGATCCCGGGCGCCCGCCAACGCACTGCCTGTCAGCCACGCTGTGGCGGTGTCCCATATAAAGTGGAGGAAGATGGGCGCGGATGTTAGCCCAGGGCCAGTCTTCCTCAGCAAAAAGAGAGGAAGATAAGCAACGGATGTTACCTCAGGGCTGGTCTGCCTCACAAATAAATAAATAAATAATCTGGTTGAGCACTGAGATCCCTGGATATTAAAAGCACCCATTTCTTTTCCCCACTTGTCCTGCCCTTTACATGACTAATTCCATCGTAAAATCCTGTGATGGCCTTAGGTTGGCGTGTGTTTTTCATGCCTTGCCAGTGCTGGCAAAGTTGTCATGGTTATCTAAGGCTCTTCTCCGTTCTTCTGCTCTCCCCAGTAGGCATATGGGATTGGCTGTCACAGTGTTCAAAGGGCTCATGAAGAGGACATGGAATGTTAGCATGTGAAGAGCCCAGAAAAGTTTGACCAGACTGAACTTTGGAGAACTATATTCTGGTTCAATTTTCTCATTCCAGTATATGAAGTTTAATCCCTGCTCCATTGCTTACTATCTTTGTCACTTAAACTTTCTTTGTTTTAATTTTTTCATCTATAAAATAATTAAATGACATAACACAACGTTCAGTATTCAGGAAATGTTCTCTCCTTTCCTTTCTCTGTCTCATTTTAAAATACTTTTAGTAGAAATGACTAACTTTGGCATATCTTACTAATTAGCACATTTCTTACCACTCATTTACTACCTTACACAAAAACACTTTCTAGGTTTTATGGACCCAACCTTTTCTTGCTGTCTTCTAATATCCAACTGTGTCAACGAATAGACAGCTTATTATTCGTGAAGGCAAACTATTTAGAAATTACCATAAACATGACCTTTTTATAAAGTTTTTCTACACTTTATTAAACACAGACCGTGTCTAATTTATTTTTTTCTCATATACATCTAATAATTGCTATACGTATGGTAGATATTTGTCAGATGAATACACAGGGCTTCAAATCACTGCAAACATTTGATTTCCATATTTCTTGTGATTTCAAGTTTTAACAGTTTTATTTACAGATGATGAATCTGCCTCATGCATACTTTTCTCAGAAGTAGCTTAAAGAACTTAAAGACATTTTCTTCCCATCATCCAGGAAATTCAGTCAATATTTAGGCAATCTCTATTTTTAAATATTTATCTTATATTCTTAATTTAAAATGCCTCTGTTGCTTTTCAAAGAAGCATACAACTAAAGCTACAAATTTTTTCATAATTTTCCTGGGTATATTCAGAGGGATGTGATTTCTTTCCTTGGAAACAGATGGGTAAGATGCTGGTAGAGCAGTAGATAAGGTCCAGGCTTATAGGATAGAACCCATATGGGCAGTCCATGGCAGAGAAGGAGATGGTTTCCTCTGGGTTCATGAACTCATACATTCTCATTCAAAAAACTTGTTACTACCACCTCCATCGCAAGGCATTGAGATAAGACAGCATCACCTTCACTCACTCCACCTTCTATTTCTAACTGCCCTTGATAGTAATTTTCTATTTTCTAGTCATTTCTATCACATAAATGTATATAATGATAGGAGAAGTAAGAGTAGAAATAGAAAATCTATAAGATGATTTGCCCTGGTCATTGATCCTCGTTTTAATGATGCTGATTTCTAACTTACTTGATCTTCCTGCTATAAATTATTCTCTTTAATTCACAGCATAAATCTACTTACTCTTATTAAAAATAGGCATCAGATAAATCACTGCCACTTTATAAAAAAGGTTTCCTTTTGATTCCATAGGGACCATGTTTGTGTGAGAGGGATAGGGCTGCTCTAAACGTGTTGAATTTATATTGATTTAGCCAAGGAATATGGAAAGGAGCCAAAGACATGAACCAAACCAGGCCTGTGAGGAGCTGGTTTTGGTAAATTTGTGTAAAATTTCGTATGAAAAGTAGATTTTTGAGATGATTTCTAATATTTAAAAAAAATTTTTAAACATACTTTTGAATTTTTACTAAATACAAAAGCCATTTACAAGATAACATATGCTAATGTGTACGTATAGGAAAGAAGTAGCATAGAACCAGAAGAGCAGACCTGGGGGTCTTTATGCCTCTCGTTCTTGACCAGCTTGGATTCGGGGTAACATACACAGCTCTTGCATTCTCGTTTTCATGTTGTGTATTGCTCGAGAGGAGTATCAGTCTGAGCAGCGTACCTCCCTCATTTTGCACCTAGAAGTGATCAGTCATGTGAAAACGCCGTCAGTCAGCCACTGCAACATGCTCTAGGAAAAGCTGATAATAGGTGTCATTTTCTTAAGCAGTTGTTAACCATAAACAGATATAACTGGCCCATCTTAATTCAACTGTGAATATGTGTGCAGGCGGCTTTCATTGGGATGTTTGAATGTTCTAAACTGTTCATATACCAAAATTTTGGTCTTCATAGGAAAATCAGGAATCGCCGCAGATCTGCTAATACTGGCCAGTTGGATGGGTTCATCCTCACTGAGAACCGTTACACCTACGGCCATGTATTAAGCATTGTGGATGTGACTGGCTGAATTTCTACCATGTAATTAGAAAGATCAGCATGATGCTGTGTTACCGTAATGCTCACTGAGAGCCAACTAATTAATGTTCCCTCTCCTCTTCCTCTTTTCCTGGGTTCCATTGATTTTAAGGTTAAAGAAAGAAAAAATAGATTTTTATAATTAAGTAAATGTTCCTAAGAAAGCATCATAGATACAGCATTACTCACACTGTTGACATTTTGATTTTCCTGTGACATCAGAGACCAGACCTCTAGAACTTAGGTCTTTAAATTTACCATCCTGTGTATTTTAAACTAAGAATTAAATTTATGAATGCAAAATTTATTCCAGCACTTTGTTGAGGACTTAATAACACATTTATTAATTTAATCTATTCCAGAAATTGTGCCCTTCATCCTTAGTCCATTTTTCTCTTTGTTGCTTTATACTGTATATTTCAATTTTAAAGAATTACATAATAGTCTAGATTTGCTGTATATTTCACTGCAAAAATAGCCAATGAACATGTTTTACCTCCTCCTTGTTCTCTTGAATGTCTTCTTACACCATGTTTCACACTGGATAAGAAATGTGTCTTTTCTTTCTGTGAAGCCAGGCAACATAGGTGTCTTGTGGCACG
Source organism: Tapirus indicus (assembly GCA_031878705.1). Classification (NCBI taxonomy): domain Eukaryota; kingdom Metazoa; phylum Chordata; class Mammalia; order Perissodactyla; family Tapiridae; genus Tapirus; species Tapirus indicus. The sequence continues at coordinate 146,098,821 of CM062919.1, read as the reverse complement.
CTGGACTTCTGGTCATCACTATGCAAACAAAACCGACAGATGTCACAGCCCCTCTTGCCACGCTGCTGATGCAAAGACTAGGCATGTGCAGGAAAGTTTGGTTTTGGAATCATATCTATCTTATGTTTTCCACAGTAAGATACCGAAGTTCTTCCTGGTTAAAACCCAAAAAGAGGGTTTTGGAGCTTCTCAGAGCCTTTCTGGGCTCGGGGCACATGAGACAAAGGCTGGGTGTGGTGAACTGACTCAGGAGCACGGTCACCCAGCACGTGTTCCTTACCATCTTGCCAGCATCTGAGAATCATGGCTTCTCCTAAAGTCATTTGCTTACGATTCTAGCATGTTATTCTCCCTCACAAATGCTACTGTTCCTGAGTACAAAAATGTGCCAGATTTCCTCTTCATAAGGCTGCTTATCTTTCTTGCTTTCTCTCTCTGTTCTCTAATATTTTAGCAATAATAACAACTACATTTTATTGAGTACTCCCATGTGTCAGGTTCCATGTTAAGCACTTTATGTGCATGATGATATTGAAGCGGCGTTGTAACCTTATAATACAGATTCTATTATCAACACTATGTTTTAGATGAAGAAACTGAAGCTCAGAGAGGTTGTCACCTACTCCAGGTCCCAGAGCTACTAAGAGCCAGAGCAAGGACTGTGCTGTAAGGAATGATTATGCACTAGAGATGGAGTTTTTGATGATCAGTCTGGTGTGGACATGGGATAACACCAAGGAAGGGCATAAGAAAGTGAAAGAGATTTATTATATTCAGAGGTCCTAGGAGAGAGGGGCACATCACACCACACAAGGGGCCACTCGGGGAAGCACCACGGGGGCAGGCTCAGCAAGCAGGTGGGGAGCCAAGAGAATGAGGGCCAGTGGGCATGTGCCTTTATTGGGGTCAGGGTGGAGTACACAAATAAAAGGATGACAGATTTCACTGATGTGTTTGAATGCCACTAGGTCACAGTCAGAGGAGGGCATCAAGGGGAACTTGTGGCAGGACCAGCCTTGTCCCCCTGCTGCACCTGGTCACCTGGGTGGGGTGCTCACAGCCTGTCTGTGGATGTTGAGGCAGTAGGAAATCAGGAAGTTTCAAAATTTTGCAATTTAGACTCTAACCCGAATGTGTCCAATTCCCAAGTGTCTCCTCAAAACCACTAAACTTTCCTGCCCTTTGCTAAATTCCATTGGCCACAGATTTTTTTCAGTAATGTAAGAAAATATTAATATCCTTATTTCTGTACCTTCTTTTCAGCTACTACAGGTTAAATGATTCTAAAATCTTGCAGTCATATCCTTAAATACTGGTGGTTGTCTTACAATATGACATTTGAACAGATTAGTCATTGTCACTTAAACTTCCAAAAAAGACAAAATATGTCAGATTGAACATGCACGTTTTAGTCAGCTTAAAGAATTTTTAATCAAGAGAAAAAGGTCAGAAAGGTATGCCTTTATTCATAGGAGAAATAAAACATATTTTCAAATGTAAGTGACAAGTATTATTAAAATAGTTCCCTCAGTTTTTATATCCAGTTTAGAATATATAAATAAGGATCTTAAATAGACATTTTAACCATTCAGTGTAACTGCTTTGCTTTGAAATGTATTTCCCTGTACATCATTGTACTTAGAGCAGAGAGACTATTTTCAGTTGAGTATAATTTTATTACTATGCCCCCTTCTCCTTCCCACTGGCCTCCAAATTAGATCAACTTTTGTTTCTGATTGAATTAAAATGCATAATATTAAATCTGGGGAAAACATCGAGATCATGAAGTAAATCCCCTCATTTTAGAGATGAGGAAGGTGAGTCCCAAATTCCGTAATGATAACGTGTTCACACGCGCACATGGCCATGCAGGATAACTCCACGGTCTCCTGTAGCTAAGCTCCTTGCAGCTAAGCTGTGTGTCCATGTGACTGGAGTCTGTGGAAGGAATGAAACAGACGTATATTGAGGTTGCTTCCGGAAACCTTCCTGAAGGGACAACTGGAATGTTTGCTGCAGAGGCTCAGAGATCTCACACTTAGGGTGAAAGAATGAAGGTGTAGCCCAGAAAGAGAAAAGAAAAGGAAATAAACTTTACCTTGCTTAAACCGCTGCTATTTTTCTGTCACTCACAGATAAACCTAGTTCCAACTAATACACATCTATGTTGTCAGAAAAATAATCAAATCCTTCTTCTTGTACCCTACCACAATCTATATCTTTTCAGATAAGAACATGGAAATGCAGGAGATAAATTTCCCTCAAATACAACGCTGCACCATCTATGCTCTATGAGTAGATAAGTGAAGGGTGGGAGTGAAAGTAAATAAAAGTACTTGTAGATTTGTAACTGAAGAGTTTTTTCATTTTTATTTTTTACATCTTTATTGAGATATAATTGATGTAAAATTAATTGCAGATATTTAAGGCACACAGTTTAATAGGATTTGACATATGTACATGCTAGGGCAGGGACTAGAGTGAGGTGAGGGAGGCACTCAGACACATTATTTAAGGGAACACCAAAAAAAACAGTTATCAAGATAATAATATTTTTTAAAAATATCAAATTGACAAGTCATAACCTGTGGGCCACCCACCTACTTTTGTAAATAAAGCTTTATTGGAACCAGATCTTGGATTATGGTGAATTCAGTGAGGTAGGGCTCTGCAAGTGCAGAGTCAGATCTTGTCTTTATTTAAAATTTTGATATTTTGTTCATCTTTTTTTTTTTTTTTTTTGCTGAGAAAGATTTGCCCTGAGCTAATATCTGTGCCAATCTCCTGCTATTTTGTATGTGTGTCACTGCCACAGCATGGCCACTGATGAGAAGTGTAGGTCCATGGAACCGAACCCAGGCTGCCAAAGCGGAGTGCACTGAACTTAACCACTATGCCATGGGGCTGGCCCCTGTTCATCATATTTTAAAAATAATTTGGATGTTTAAAAATGCTGCATTAAAATACTATTTATCTTGATTACTGAGTGTTTGACTTCTTTCCATGCCTTCTTCTGACATCTTGCCAAATATCAAGTGCACTATAAGGAGAACTTACAGTGCCTTAATAGAAGTCTTGCTCTAGGAATCACATTTCTGACTGGCCTTAGGGGAAGATCACTCCACAATACTCTGCTAAACATTCTTCTGGGATAGCTTGCTATTTATGACTAGAAGAAATTGTATTGTAGTATAATGTGTTGGAGTATGGTTTCACTCTTAAGTAGATGTTTATTAGTAGGACTTAGGCAGAAAATATACTGGAATTTGTGCAAAACCACACATAGCCAAATCATTGGTTAGAATTGCACTTTGGAGTTTTATAAAGTATTAATTTTAAAATGTTTGTGTAACAAGCATAAAACCAAGCTAAGTAGGGCAAGTGCAATGTAATCAGGAAATATCTGATTTAAGCTGCATATGTAAATAGACGTGAATATATATCAAAACCATACACAGATTTACGGGGACAACCCAACTCAGAATCATAAAGAATCATGTTTCTGAAATTATTCTGCTGTTACTAATTTCCAAAAGGGTGTGTGTTGGAAAATATGGATATTAAGTTTGAATTATAGTTTTATAATAAATGGTGTATTTGCTTTAAACATAATCATCATTTGTTCAGAGAAGCTTGGTATCATGGGATCTTCTGTTTCTGGGATAAATATGAATGTGTTGAGAAGAAAATAAAGATGAAAATATTCCATTAATATCTTATCTGCTTTGATACAACACATCATCTTTGCTTTAAATGTATAACCTGTGCATTAAGCTCCTTATTCATTCATTCACTTCCTCAATTTATTCACTAATGTACTTTGAGGAATGAAACTGGGTGGTAGAAGGGAGTGAATAGTCAGGTATGTTAGTTCCAGGGTTTAGCCATTGGTCTGGTCTAGAATCACAAAAGACTAGCTGAGATGGACATCACCTGTGAGAGTAGGGTGGGCTGAATTTTAAGTGCAAGACAGTATGCCTCTCCCTTCCATGATTTTAGGTGTTCTCTGCCTATAAGGAGAGGCATTTCTGGAAGTATTCATATTGTCTTGCCTTGTCAGGGCCATTACCTTTGTAGAGATCCATGAGTCCTCCAGTAGCTACCAAATTATTATGAGTACTCACTTCAGTCTTCAATGGGTGAGGACAGCCTGGATAGAGCCCTCTTCTAGAAATGCAAATAACCCTGAGGAAGGTGCAGGTAATACATGTAAACATGATCTGATGAGCAATGAGCAAATAACAGTCAAGAGATAAGAATGTTTCCAAGATGACGCTTCATCACAACCACCCTTCAGTATAAGGTCCAATCTGGAGTAGAGGGAGAAAAAAAATATGGAGAGAGATATCTAAGTGCAGTATAGTGTGATACTGACACATTAATAAACAGAAGACTAAAGAAAAAGAATAGCAAAGTCAGAAATGGACCCATGTCCACATGGAAATTTAGTATATGATAAATATGGAATCTCTAGGCAATGGCAAAAAGGTGGAATTTTAAAAGATATTGGGACAAATGATAGTGGAAAAAAATTAAACTTGAAATCATACTTCACAACATTTAAAAAATGAACTCCAAATAAATCAGAAAACTAAATGTAAAAAAATAATAGAGAAATACTAGAAGAAAACACGCAAATTCCTTTATATTCTGGATGTAGGGAACATCTTTCTATTATCCAAAATCAGAAGCAAAAGAAAAAAAAGGTAGATAAATTCAACTACCTTTAAAAAAACACTTCTGCATGTCCCCCAAAACTCCAAACAATGACAACAAACAAATTCAAAAGACAAATGATAAACTGGGAGGATAAAAGGGCTAATATTGTTAACAAATAAACTTTTAAAAATCGATGTTAAAAAGGCTAAATAAAACACTAGAAAGTGTGGCAAAAGACTCAAATAGATAGTTCACAGAGATGCAAAAGCCTGGCATACATGTAATTGAATTCCTGGAAGTAAAGGGAGGACCTAAAATATATTTGAAGGGAAAAATGGCCCCAAATTTTCTGAATTTAATGAAAATTATAAACCCACATATCCAAGAAGCATGATAAAGCCCAAGCAGGATAAACACAAAGGAAACTACACCAAAGCCCTTTATGAAAATTTCTGAAAACTAGTGGTAAGGAGAAAATATAAAAGCAGCTAGGGAGTGGGGTGGGACAGGGAGCACATTACACATTGTTGTGGGCTGAATGTATTTCCCGCCCCCCACCCCAAATTCCTGTGTTTAAGTTCTAATCCTCAGGACCTAGGAATGTAACTGTATTTGAAGATAGGACCTTTAAAGGAATAATTATAATTAAGTGAGGTCGTATAGGTGGGTCCTAATGCAATCTGATTGGTGTCTTTATAAGAAGAGGGAATTTGGACACAGAGAGATATGAGGTCACACACAGAGGAAAGAGCAGGAGAGGACACAGTGAGAAGGTGGCCATCTGCAAGCCAAGGAGAGAGGCCTCAAAGAAACCAACCTACCTACACCTTGATCTTGGACTTCTAGCCTCCAGAACTATGAGAAATAAATAACTTTTTTTTCCCTTTTTACTGAGAAAGATTCACCCTGAGTTAACATCTGTTGCCAATCTTCCTCTTTTTGCTGAGGAAGATTCACCCTAGCTAACTTCTGTTGCTGATCTTCCTCTTTTGGTATGTGAGCCGGTGCCAGAGCACGGCCACTGACAGATGAGTGGTGTGGTTCTGTGCCCAGGAACCGAACCCAGGCTGCCAAAGCAGAGCTTGCCAAACTTTAACCACTAGGCCACTGGGGCTGGCCCGAGAAATAAACAACTTTCATTTAAGCCACTCAGTCTGTGGTATTTTGTTATGGCAGCCCTTGCAAATTAAACACGTATTATGAACAGAGAAACAAAGAATGACCCCAGAATCAGCTCTTCAGATCTATAAAGTATAGAGAGGCGTGTCTCAAGGACTGTGTTGTAGAGTGTAGGGCATTATGAGAGCATGGAAAGAGATGGAAATAAATCATTGGTGGGCCTTTTATACCATATAGAAGATCTTGTAATCTTGTAACTATAACATTTTCCTAAGTATGATCCTAAGAACATTAGTTCTGAAGAATGTTGATAAGTTTTCTTTGGAAAATAGGAGGGGCTTTAGAAAATGTTATTATTTGCCATAAACCAAATACTTTTCTTGTTTCAAGGAAAATGTATCTACCAAGTGGCATAAGATAATATGCAATGCACTTTCACCAAATACCAAAAAACAATTTAATTTGTCTATTTGGACCTCAGTATATATTCATTGATAATATCTGAAAAATGCAGGAAGGAAATATATTTTCCTTCTAATCTTGTTTGGATAATGTTGATCAAATCAAAAGATTAAAAGACCTCAAATTAAATATTTAAAATATTTTTAGTAAGCTTTGATTGATTGTCTCTAAATCTTTGCTTAATTGTGACCAGAGATGTGAAGTATGGGGGAGATGAGAATGGCATTTCTGCTTTAACTGGGTCTCTGTGTACAATTAAATGAGCTTTGAACTAGATTTTAGAACAAGGGAAAATCAATTCCAGGGGGATCCTCTATTTCCAGTCTGGCCTTTAAGACATATTAAGGCTTTGTTGATAAGTATTTTACTGATTATCTCATAAAACCCTATCATGACTAAATTCACAGTGATGGTGGTTTTATGGTAAAAGGAGATTTAAAATGCACATAAAAATTTCTTTTAGAACCAAACTCAATTGCCAGCTAGACAGTATTCTAGTATTCCTTCATTATGACCAGGATAGCTAGTTCCATTTCTGTTACCTTGTCATTATTTGATGAAGTATTTCTAAAGATCTGTGGTAGTTCTAAATTCTGTGGCTTTTGCTCCTTTTAAGTTTAAAGTGCTTCAAATTCACTGTGGTTTTAATGACTCAGAATACTTCCACCTGGCACAGAATATCATTTGTTTATTCAAAGTGACCTCCATTTTCTTGGGAAAGAATACTATACAGATGACATGGTTTTTCTAGGTTTCCACAGCTGCTTATGAGAGCTAGTTGTTAAAGAAAAAAAATCAGACTGACATATTTACTTTTTAAAACAGAGTAAATGTAAACAGTTTTATATGAGTTTTGGTTTCATAAGGGTTGCACTCCCCATCTCAATTACTTAACTGTGAAAAGAAATGAATTCCTTCAAGATTGGTACAAAGCCCAAATGCTTGATTGAATAAACAAACTTAAGAACAGACTTCTTCATAGGAAAGTAAATGGGGCGGGAGAGGGAGGAGAGTTCAAACAAACAAACCAAAAAATCCCCATTAAATCATAGAATGTTAGAGCTTACACTTCCCTTAGAAACATAGTTTTCACATAAATAAAGTCATAACTAGATAGTTTAAGTGGTTGCTCAAGATCATACAAGTAGGAGATTCTGCGGGATTGTCTTAGAGCTTGAACAATTTGCATGCCAAATAAACACCATTACGTAATTTGTTCCATTTGAGGTATATTTCAACATCTAGGAGGCTGAGTATTAAACTTTGTCATTAATGTTTCCTATAGCTTGTTCCTCAAGACTAAGTGTGGGAATCCTTGCTAAGCCAATACCTGACTGAACAAGATCATTTATTTACAAGTGGGCACCCCAGCCAAGGACTTCTTTTCAAGCAACCACTGCCTTCCATACAGTCTCTTCCCAGCCGCCCTTGGGATTTTCCTTCTTTCCTTGTTTTCTTCTCCAGACTCCACAACTTACTATCAGTTACTTCATCTCTGTGAGCCTCGGTCTCTTCATTTGTAGAATGGGAAGCATAATCATAGAACTTCCTTCCTCAGGGTTGTTATTAAAAGGAGCCGTGATCATGTATGTAAAGCATTTGCATGTTGCCTGGAGCGTGGTAAATTCTCAAAAATGTTTGCTCCTAAGTCCAAGGCTGATTTTATGTAACAAGCAAGCTAATTACGTTAAGGATTTCTCATTTATATTTTTCTCATGTTCTATTCTTGCATCTGAGGGTAATACAAAATAGTTGGCAATCAAGCATGCAGAATCTTGTCATTCGCTTTGTTCTGACAGTGTATTCCTGTCTCCAACTATCTGATTATTTAAATGGACATGACTTGAAGTGCAGAAAGGAGAGAAAAAATCATTTTTGTGACTATTGTGAGGTTTTTTTAGTGGCATGGCAGCATATAAAACATCAGTTAGAGTTACATGTCTTATTTCAAATATAAAAATCTCTTTTCCGCTAGATATCTGTTATCTATCATGGAAGCACTATTAGTGCATGTGTAAAAATCTAGTTACCATGGTGATGTCTGTTTTTGCTCTTAGCTGTAACCTCTTTTCTTTATAGATTTATCCCATAACATTTTTCTAAATTTCAAATTCTAGTTATTTGACAAAACAATTATTCCAAATGATGAGATGAAAATTTGTACAACTCCAGGGTAAAACTCATTATAGCTTTAAAGTTGATGACTTTTTCTATAAGTGACTCTCACCCTCTTGATTTCAGCCATTGTACTTGGATTTGGAACTGGGAAAGGAGAAAAAAATGTGACCAAGATTCTAGATTGCATTTATTAATCTTGAAGTGCAGTGTAAAGTCTGGCACTAGGTTAGATCAAAGCTAAAATAATCATCATGGCCTATTCATTCAATTATCATTTATAAAAAAACAAATTCCCACTTTAAGAGACTGTCCTCCACCCTCTTCCTCTTCATTAGGAACTTCCCGCCACCATCAGTGCCTGAGGTACAGCTGAGTCCTGTCAGCTTTGTGAAAGGCATGTGACCAGGGAGGAGGAGAATCCAAGAATAGCAATGTGATGAATGACCAGTGACCAGTCAGAACTTCTGAGTGAATTTGAAAAGAGGCATCCACAGAACAGGATTCAGGGCCACAATGGCCATTGTAGGCCATGTGAATTTTTGTGAGTAATGCCCGGCAAGAAGTAGGAGACACACAAAAAAAGGAGTGATGAGAAATAGTGCGACTCCAGAGAGATAGAAAGAAAAGCTATCTCCAGCCCTAACAGCTTCATAATTCATGACTCACTTCCACAAGGCTCCTTGTGTTTTCCCCCCATGTCCCTTCAGCAAATTTCCTCTTTGCTATGATCAGAATGTTTGTGTCCCCTCCAGATTCACCTGTTGAAATCCTAATCCCCAAGGTGATAGTATTAGGAAGCGAGACCTTTAGGGATGATTAGGTTATAAGGGCAGAGCCCTCATGAATGGGATTAGTGCCCTTATAAAAGAGGCTCCAGGGAGATCCCTCCTCTCCTTCCATCATGTGAGAGCACAAGAAGTCTGTCACCTGGAAGGGGGCTGTCACCCGATCATGAGGGCATCCTGATCTTGGACTTCCAGTCTCCAGAACTGTCACAGATAAATTTATGTTGTTTATAAGCCACCAGTCAGTGGTATTCTGTTACAGCAGCCCGAGTGGATGAGGACACTCTTTATTTGAATGGGTGTCTATTCTTTGCCCTCAAAGAAGCTTCAATACTACTATTCTTGGTGATGAACTTTGCAAGGTAATCTAATGGAGCCTATGAATTCAGGGTCACTTCAAAAATAAACTCGGAGTGTCTGTTGTTGGCACAACAATCCAAATGTCCTGCTCAGTGGCTTAAATCACACAGTTTAATTGCTTGAAAATCAGCAAAAGTTGGTGATACTTTCTTGGGGATTAACTCCTAGGATTAAGTAATATTCCCAGGACTTGTCTAAAAATACTAGCAATAAGGTATTGACTTTCATAAGATAACAAGATGTCCCAAACAAGAGTAATTTCCCTTCTCTAATTGGCTTGGGTATTAAATAGCAAAAGCTAACTCTGAATGCACGCACTTCTATTACTCACACACTCTTTTAAACTGAATGCAATGCCAATTGGAAACATAAATGTTTAATGAAAGTTGAGATGCATTTCTTTTAATACTAAATTTAATACAAATGTCCCACTTTCTCCTTGTGAATCTCCCCATTGCCTACCGAGTAAAACCTAGATAGAACACGGCATAGGAAACATAAACTCAGCTTTAACATACCTTTTCAGACTCAGGGCCCTCACCCTGGTCACCCTCTGAGCTGCAATCACACAGAAGCACTGGCCACTTGCACAAAAGACTGTGATTTGAACATTCCAATACCATCAAAATAACATCCAAGCCAGTCCCAGTTCCTTCCTTCTTAATCTCAAGGATGGCCCTACATAGAGGCCAGCATTTGGGAGTAGATTACTGTATAAGGAGATCAAAGATTTTAGGGAAATACAACAGCTAGTGTTTGTGGTTTGCAAGAGGAGTCATTCACTTGGGCTGCAGAGTGGGCTTATTTAGGGCCTTGAAATGAGAAAACATGGATCACATGTTGGTTAGAGATAAGTGGTTATTTTCTTGTTCTTCTTCAGGGACCCTGGAGACAAGGAGAAGGAAAGATTCTTGCTAGTGACTGGTTAAACTCATCATAAAACACTCTTTTTTAAAAAACATTTTTGTCTTAAGCAAGGTTGCAAGGTTGTCAGGTCCAGAGAAATCTCTAACAGAGATTCAGTGTGAAAAGATTTTTGGCATCTGTATTGTTAATTCCTGGAATTGGTATGTAGTAGGGGATTGAAAGTCTCAGAGTCTGTAGCTTTTTATTTTCAATGTTTATATGTAGGTTTCTTTTTCTTTGTCGTATCTTTTCTCCTCCCTCCCATTTCTTGAGGCTAAGAAAATGACTTGATTCTTTGTCTAAAGTGAAGTCTCACTATAGCCAAAACTAAGGGGAGAGCAAGGAGTTTGTGATTCCTCAGGAACAAGTCCTTAAAAAGAAGAGGAAAGGCGATGAAGGCTAACATATGATGAAAATCGTTGCTTCAAATTTGGCTTCTAACATTGTGGGAAATTGAAAAATGTCAACAGCTGAGCAAAGGGTTTTGGCTACCATGAGATTTGGGAGCAAAACCATGGCAGAGGTCATATTAATTCTTATTGGGCCACCAGAGGCAGAGATGATGAAGATTGAAAAGCAAAAGCACAGAGCTTTGGATTCTACAGGGCATGGTGAAAACACATGGCAGGAAAATTTTGTTTAACAGAATTTTCCCCCAATTGAGTTAAAGTTATAAATTCTGGACAGCTAGTATGCACAGATTGATACCCTGGATAATGTTAAACCAAGAAGATTTTCTCTTTTCTCTGTCCCCCCTTTTCCCAGAAAACATATCTCCACTCTGATTTTTTATGAGTGTGGGATATGTCAGTACAATGAGGCTAAATCTTAAAATCTTTTTTTTGGAACTCCCGGGAAGAGCAGATCTCTTTCTGCTAGAAATGCTACCTTGAAGAATTTTGTAAACTTGGAGCTGTTGTAAGGCCTGCCTGTGAATGAAGCCTGCATGGAAGAATGGACAGTCCAGGAGTTGGAAAGGAGAAGAGAGAGGTTGGATAACAGTTTGAGGCCCTAGATACAGAAGCATCATCAGTTGTTCTGCTACATGGCACAGTACATTTTACATTTTTATATAAGCTAGTTAGAGTTGAAGTGCTGGTCGATACCATCATTTTGTTTGAAGTAGTTTCTTATAAGAACTTGCATTTTTCCTATGAATTTATTGAGTAGAGGACCAATTTTGCAATAGTCCTAGTTTCTGCTAACCATTTCAGATATTGGAAAATAGGACAACATGAGATTTGGGAGTGAATTAATCCAACCTTAGAAATGTTATAGATGCTGGTTCATGACTCTAGAGATAGGTGCTGGAAAAAAAAACTAAAATTCTACCAAGTCCCTGAGTTAGAACCTATTTGCTGAGAATGAGAAAAATTGAGGGAAGGATAATTTTAGATTTTAATTTCTTGATATTACAATATGAAAGAGGAATTAATTTTAAATTTAATTTTTTTGTGAAATCTTAATAAGGAGAAGAGGATTCCAATTTGGAAGCATTTTTATTTAACTGGCATTGTATTCGAGCTAAGCCACCTTGTACTAATTGAAAAACCTCCCCTAGTGAATGTGGTTGAATAATGCGGCTAGACACACTTTGCAATTCATAATAAATTAGGGAGTGATTTTTCAATCTAGTATATGCTGAAATCTTGGAGATAACCTAATGAATGTCTGTTCAGACACATTACCCAGGCAAAAATAAAACTTCCCATCTCTCTTTTCCCAGGACAATCTACAAAAGCAGCAGTTGTAGACATTAGGAGAGTGGTTTTAGGAGAATGAGAACAGAATTACCTTGATAAGCTTTGGATCTCATTCCACTGGGGGATCATAGTTTTGGGTTCTAAAAGCCCAGTGAGTATAGGAGAGATGATGGTTATCAACCTTCTTCCCATGCCAGGTCCACATTCCCTTCCTAGCTTTCTGTGAATAATAGTAAAGGTAAAATCTAATACATGGCACTTATTGAATATCAGACGTTGTTCTGAGTACTTGATATATACTTGCTCATTTAACCCTCACAAAAGCCCAGTGAGGTCAGTAATTTTATTATCCCATATTTGTGCATGAAGAAACAGCATAGAAAGGCTAAGTAACTTGTCCAAAGCCCCATAGCTCATAGGAGGTTGAGTTGGGACTTGAATACAGGTGGTCTGGTCTCCAAATTCCTTGCTCCTCTAAGGGTAAAAGGAGGTGCTAATCTGATGGGGTAGGGTGTAAGATGTTCATTTGGGCTCTATTTCACCAAAAAGTGGGTTACTGTGTCTCTCTAGTTTTTTCTGGTACAATGCAGTTTTCTCAGGAAATGGACACATGGTCTTTCATGGGGCCCAGTTGTCTGTCTCTCTTATCTCTCTTGTCTCTCTCTCTCTCTCTCTCTCTGCCCTCATCTCCCCCACCACATCTCTCCATCTCATTTTCTCTTCACCACTAAGACACATCTGGACATGTTGGTCCCAATATTAATATTTAAAAACAATGCAGGAATCCCCCTCAAGCTTTAAGCTTAGATTATGTATAGATTCTGTGCAGCAACTAAGCCTTTACCAGAAATCTGCATTGATACCTGTTCAGATATGAATTAAAAGGCCATTTTATCCCCATTTGGCTCATGCTGTTTGTGCATAACTATTTGGAAGTCGGGTGGGACTGATCATGAGTGACCGGCAGGGCAGGATTTGGGCTCTCTATGTTGTTCAGAGTTAATACCATCAAATGGTATGAAAACATCACTTGATTTCTGTGTTATTAACTTGCCTTACATGAATCAAGGCTTTATTAAAGATTTACAACATGTGAATAGTTGCATTCATTGATCATCAGACTACGGGCCCCAGTTGAATATGTAAAATATGCTAAAGTACTTCTTGCACTTGAGTCTACGCATATTTTAAAATGACACAGTGGGGGTTCCTTGATTATTTTCCATTATCTTCAACTGTGCCTGACTTGTTAATTAGTGCAGGTCCCAAATACACCTTTTTAAAAAAATTTTTATTTTATTGTCTAATGCACAGAGAGAAGGCTGTCTATTAATGGCTCAAGGAGAACGGTTTATATATAAGAGGCTAGAGATATGGTAATAACAGGTGGAAAAGTAAACCAGACAATTTCAGCTTTTGAGGTTTGGACGTCTTGAAACTGCATGTAGAACCTGGGTTTCAAACCCTTGAGATTGTATGTGGTTAATCAACGACTATTTCGTCCTAAAAAATGAAATATGCTACATTGCTGAGACTAATGGCATAAAGTTGGTGCCCATTAGTCAAGACCACCGGGAACACACCTGTAGTCAAACAAACCTGAGTTTCTTGATGTTTGCTGCAGCATGGGAGACCCTATACCGTGGGAAATGTGGGGTGCCTCAGTAAGAGGTAATAGAAGGAATTGTAGGGTTTGGGCTTGTGCTAGATAATTTGGGGGAGGGTTCAAGGAAGCTGTCAGGAAGAAGGAATAATTCTACATTTTGATATCTTAATGAATTTTCTCCCGGAAGCCAGAAGAGTGAGACTAAAGCTGTAACTGATTTAACATTCATGAAGTCAGTCACTCATGTTAGCTGGGAGAGGGAGGTATTTGGTCATTTCTGTGTTTTGACAGTGACCTGGTGTGTATCTGTGCTCAAACGTGATTATGAACTGGGTTTGTTTTTGTCTCACTTCACCATGGCCACAGAGTGGCCATGTCTGTGGGATTATGTTCAACAGAAGAACACCATGGCCTCAACCTGGGTACCAGGCCAGCTCTGGGTACCCTTTTGTCTTAGTCAGTTCAGGCTGCTATAACAAAATCCTATAAACTCATGGCTTGTAAACAAGAGAAATTTACTTCTCATAGTTCTGAAAGCTTGAAGTCTGAGACTGGAGTGCTACTATGGTCGAGTGAGGACCTTCTTCCAGGCTGCAGACTCTGCCAGCTTTGTGTACCCTCACACAGCAGAAAGAGAGCGAGCTGGCACCCTGGCCTCCTCTGGCACTAATCCCATTCATAAGATCCCCACCTTTACAGCCTAATTACCTCTCAAAGGCCCACTTGCAAATACCATCATATTGGGATTAGGACCTTGATATATGAATTTGGGAGGGACACAAGCATTGAGTCTGGTGTACCTTTCTTCAAAGGATGGAGTATAACAAAAGTAGAAATAGGGATAATTACTATTTCCTTCTAAGAAAAATGTTGGAATTTGCTATTTCTTCAGCTCAAGGTATGGGAAAATATATGTTTGCTTCAAAGTGGGAAAGGAGCAACCACGATTTCAATTTAACTAAGTATTCAACAGCCATTTCCTTCAGAAAACAAAATTCCTCCAGTTCCGTGTGACCACCAACCACCCTTACAATCACTCTTCTCTACTCCTTAACAGGCAGTGTTCACAAGCAGTAAGACCATCGTCTTAGGAAAATAATGGATATAACAGAAGTCTTCTGCAAAATGTGAAATGCTCTATCTCATTAAGGAACAGTGAACTCAGCAAGGTGATATGCTAATACTCCAAAACCTTACTGGAAGTTAATTTTTTGTAGTTTATTTCTTAAATCTCTAACTTTTCCATCTATGTATGGGAAACTTAGAAAACGTCAACAGTGAAATCAGTTTCATCACGTACAGTATGATTTACAATCCCTTCTGCTCTTTGTATTAGTCAAAGACAAGCTCATGAATCAATGAAGATCAAGGTTTTATTTAGCTTAAGGATTGGTTTTTTTCTGTCAAAATTCCATTTATCAGGCTGATATTTGGAAAGTGTTCTAAATATATATTTTTTTCAGTATTTTAAATCTTTAGCTAGAAATTCAAGAATAAGAAAAAAGAATAAAATAGTATTTTCCTGTATTTGGTTGAGCTGAAGAATGGACTGTTCTTTGTTACTTCACACTCATTTTTAAGATTTCCTCCACCACAACCACTTTATTTTAACAGCATTAAACCAAGGTCATATCCAGGTTGCTCAAATCCATTTAGTACACCAGAATATATCGTTTTTCCAATGAAAATTTATTTAAACATCCATCTGGGATTTTAGTCCTTCAATCTAAAAATAAGCTTAATGTGAATGAAATATTCTTTGCCATTATTTATAAAAGTAATATAAAGTATTCCTTAGACAATTGTCTATTCAGTGATAGGATTTGGGAAACTCTGCCTACTATTATGTAATCATTTCAATGTGTTAAAATTTTTCTTCTGATTATAGTTAATCTCTTTGCATGGATAGCAGGAAAAATGATTATCCAATTCATGGTAACCTGCTGGACGTACAGTGTCCAGATTCTGCAGGTGCAGAAAAATAAATAATTCTTATAAGAAGAATGAGCCCCTCAGGTTCTTAGAGAGTCTGTGCTTTGTCTAAAACAATTCATTTTTTTTTAATTTTTGGTGTAATTTTTCATTTGATTATGTGGTGTTTTTTCCCGATAGAAGCACTAAATCCTTAATAAAACTGTGGAGTTTTAAGTTGCCCGAGGGGAGAGGTCGCATCTAGTATCTGCTAGTTTACTGGAGGTCCAAGAACAGAGCTCTTCACTGGTAAATCCTCAAAATATATTCCTGATTTACTTAGAGGTAGTCTGAACTATTGTTCGAATTCTATTTCTATTTCTACTCTTGTTTTCAATAAATTCAGATGACTGTGTGAGAAATTCTGCCTTTTTGAGCTTCAGACATGTTCCTGATGAGAGTAATTTTATCTGCTCATTCTATTCCTGATTAACTGTGGAAAAGTTTAAATTTGGATACTTTCCAGTCCTTTCTTAGGACCACAGTAGAATGCTAGTATCTTGATTACTTGCAGCTGCAATTATAAGGATATACTGAGCTACTAGAATCACAGATAACACATTAAAAAAATTTTTCCTGAGAACCCTAAAATTCATCATAATTTACAGGTTAAACAATAGGCCCAAGGAGAGACTAAGCCATTTTATTAGGTTTTGGAACAGAATTTAGAACATGATCTAATTATCTCGGATAAATTATGTTGTTTATTGATATGTGATTCTCATTACTATTCACCCATTCTCCTTGAATATACAAAAAGCATTATCTTTAGGGAATACTTGAAATAATCAAGGTGTTTTTTATTGTTAATGAAAGATACTGCTATAACATTAACATTACATTTTTAACGGTGAAAAGGATGTTTTATAAGGACATAGTTTCTCATAATTAATATTACTGGAGGCCAAAATGATAGAGGAAGCAGAGATATGCATACCAATATATAAGGGACTGAAATACTAAAATATAAACTGTACTAATGAAAAAATCAAATGTATCAGAAAATATGTATGCAATATCAGAGAGAAAGTGAAATATTCACAATTACCAATACAGGAAAGGATATATAAAGGGGAAGTAGAAAAGATAAAGAGGGCAGGCTGGCAGGGATCTACAGGTTAGTTCTTTGCTAGTGCAGAACAGACATTAAAAATGATGTTCTATCCCTATCAGTTACTTGAAGTGGACTTCTATCAGCTGCAGGGCAGCTATTCCCTGATTTGTTTCTGGTGTAATGGGAAGCTGGATTCCTGCTTACACAGTCCAGGTATAGCTTACCCTAAACCTGGGCTACTTAGCTTCCTCCTAGCAGAGCTCTAAACCAACCAATTGGATGCTTTTGGCCAAGGGCATAAAAAATACAAAGATCCATGGATTCATAGCTTGACAGTTCAGCACCAAACTGGCCATATTGCTTTATTGCTAGAACCCTGCCCATCTTGCATCCTAGTTCTGTTCAATATTTCTTTGCCTTGTTCTTTGCGGCTTGGTTTAGCCTTGTAACCTGTGTCCACTAATTGGTTTTTGTCTTATTATTCATGAAATCAGCTTTCAGCTTTCAGCTAAATGTAACAGAAAGCCCAACTCACACTATTTAAACAGTAATGGGGTTTTATTTGTTCTCATTACTGGAAGATTCAAGATAATCTGAGTTTCAGGGACTGTTTGATTCAGCAGCTCAAAGGTATCATCAGGGATCTAGTTGCTGGTCCATCTCTACCTTTCTTCCTTGTGTCAGCTTAATTCTAAGGCGACTGATTTAGTTAGCTGCTGCAATAGATAAATCCTGAATTCTTAGAGGCTTTACACAATAAAAATGAACTTCCTGCTCACATCATCATCTAATGTGAATGTTTCTGGTTGAGCAGGCTTCTATGTTGTCATTTAGGGACACAGGTTCCTCCCAATTTGTGCTTTCTTTCTCTTCTAAGTCCCCAGAGTTCTCTACAGTCAGGCATCAAAGAGCAGAAGTGCTCAGAAGTGACAGAAACACTTCAGTTTATATTGGTCACCAGAATTTAGTCACATGGATATGTGATCCCCCTAAATGCAGAGGGCATGGAAAATGTCTTACAGCCCCCGGGAAGAACAGGAGATGGGTTTTAGTGATCATAGAGCATTCTCTGCTACGGTTCACTTCCCAGTGGAAAGGCAAAATGACTGTAGCACTTCTAAGATTCTCATCCCATACCACATCATCCCAAACTGGTGAGTGGACTGCTTTCTGGCCAAGAAAGCAAACAAGGATGAGAAAACCTCTTTCCCAAAATCCCCAGCATGCTCTTACTGGTCTCTTATTAGCCCAGATGGAGTCTTAAGTCAATTACGGAGCTAGACCCTTTCGCTAGGCCAGGAAAATGCCATGTATTGCTCCATATTCACCAAGTAATGTACAAAGAGATGGGGCTACATTTAGTCCAATCAACTCTTCTCCTGGAACTAGAAGTGGGTCAACTTTACCTGAAGGACATGGACTGTATGCAGAAAGATACATTCCCATATTGTGTTGTTGGTAGCAAACGGGAAGGAAGAACATATACTGTTGTGTCGCCTAACAATGCATGAATCTCTCTCTCTCTCTGGGCTGGATTCACCCTTGCTCCCCAATCCTGCACCCTTGTGCATCTCCAATCCTTGGGCGGCTTTAAATAAATCCCCCAGGTTCTGGTGTAGACCACTACTGTCTGAATTTCACTGCGCCCTCTACTTTGAATTCTTTCAATGCTATGTTCTACTGCCTGGTAAAAGGTCTGCCTGTTTCTCTACTGGTAGCATCTTCACCCCAAGCTCTCATCCTCTAACTCTGCAAGGCCAATTGATTGGCTGTCTTGATAGCACAGGCCTTCTCTGGCTTTAATCCTTGCTATCCCCAGCCTGGCCTCTCAGACTCCAGCACTGACATTCTGTAGGAGCTGGTTTGAAGACTGACAACCTTGCCTTATGACTTAAATAAATGAGGTCTGATCATCTCTAATTTTGATAGGGACTAAGTAGAGCACACGAGAAAAGAAGGTAGAAGGAAGAATCGAGGGACTACTATGTGATAACAGTGCTGCAGTTATTTTTGAGTTCTTACACATGGTGGGCCAGGCAACTTGGTGAATTCTAATTTTATTGAAGTTTTATAACAGACCAATGTGATAGATACTCCGCATTTGCTATTTTACAGATGAGGAAATGGAAGCCTGGAGAGGCTAAATATCTTTCTCAATGTACACAAGCCATGGGTGATGGGGTTAACATATAGACCCAGACTGTGTGACCATGACAAAAGACAAAGAAAAAGTAGATTGAGACTCCAAAAGAAAAATGTGCCAACTTCTCAGTTTTGTCTATAACTGGACCTTTTTACTTTTATTAAATCAAAACTCTGCTTATTCATTTACTATTATGAGATGCTTAATATTGTAAGGCTCTGTACTAAGACGTGTGAGTGGATGAAAAGATGAATTACACATGGTGTAGTCTTAAGAAACTTCTTATCTAGTATAGGAAAAGGATATATTAAATGGGATATTTAATATCTTTAATGCACACTAAATTAAGTAAATAAAATATATTAGATATTCAATTTATAAACATATCACAATATTGAAATATATGTCATTTGTATGTCAGAGGATTGGTGGCGCACTTACAATGCCTAAAGTATAAACAAGAAGTAGAGAAACAGAGCACTGAGCATAAGCTGCTTTTCTACGAATCTTTGAAAAGAAGAGAATAGTCCTGGGGGGCACGTAGGGTCAAGGATGAATTATTACATTACTTTATTTTATTTTAGAATTTGAGAAGATGGAATAAGTATAATTTCAGGTGAAAGGGCAAGGAAAGAGCCTGAAGATTAAACACAAAAGGAGGAAAAAAATTCAGTCATATTTGTTCAGTAGATTTATAGAGACTTTTAGTAGCCTACAGTTGTTGGTTTCTATATAGTACCTTCTTTCATGCCTTTTTCTTTGTTTATTTTAATTTCCTTTGACTCTCAGGCTCAGAGAGCTGGGTGAATTGAACTCCTCAGTTCATGCTACATCATCATCATCATCATTGGGTCTGTGCAATGTCCTGCTCTTATTTTATTTACTTATATGTTTATTTCCTCTTATCTTGTGTCCCCACTCCCAATTCCCTTCCTCTCTGATACTCCAAGGGCAACCATTTTAATCAATTTTATCTGTTTACCTGTGTTTCATCGTGTTGCTGCAAAATTTGTATTATTGTTTTGTGTGTTTGTATTTGAAGGTATGAAAATGGTATTGTCTTACATACTTCATTTTGTCTTTTATGGTCTTTCTCTTATTCTCCCCTCAGCACCATACTTTTAAAGTCACATATGTTGCTCTGTGTTCTCCATTGCTTATACCTCCTGCGTGATACTCCATGTGCATATTCCTCCCATTTTACCTTCTGCTCTTCTAGTGATGGAACCAGAGTGCCTCCAACTCTCCACCTCCACAAACTGTGCTGCAAAGGATGTCCTCTTAGGAGTCACCTGTGGCTCAAGGTGAGAATTTCCTTAGGACAACAAATATAGAGAAAAGTTATTGATTTCTTTGAAAAAATCTACTGGGACTTTAGACTTAGAAAACATTGAATGCATAAATTAATTTATGGATAATTGATATTTTTATAATATTAACTTATCTTATCCAAGAGCATGAAAGTTTCCAAATTAAAATTTTTCACTATAGATGTCTTATGAATGTTTGATTTAGGTAATGTTTAGGATATTTCTTAGTTTTTCTTCTTATCTTATTTTTACACATATTTTTTAATGGTTATAGCTGGTGTAGAAAAATGTTATGTAATTGATTTATATCCAGAAAATTTGTTGAAGTCTTAGTTGTTCAAATAATCTATTAATTCTATTTTTTCCCTAGTAGATAATCGTATAATCTGTAAATAAGAAATTATCTCTTCTCTTCTAAAACTTACTCTTCTTTCTTTTTCTTTTATTGCGGCTTGAACCTAGGATTTCAGTATTATGTTCAATTGCGTCAGTGATAGGAGGCTTCTTTCTCTAGCTCCTAAACTTAAAAGGAGTGCACCATTATTTTCTCCATTATGTTTAACATCTGCCATAGATTTTCTTATATAAAAATTTTACCAAGTTAAAAAAGTTCCCTTCTCTTCCTGGGTTGCCAAGAATTTTCATCATAAATATCAAATGCTTTTTCTATACTGATTGAGATAGTCATTAGTTTTATTATTTAGACCAAGGATTGGCAAACTTTTTCTCCAAAGGGCCCAATGGTAAATATTTTAGACTGCAGACCACATCCAGTCTCTGTCACATATTCTTAGTTTTGTTTTGCTTGTTTATTTGTTTACAACCCTTAAAAATGTAACAACCATTCCTAGCTCAATGGCCTTATAAAAACAGGCTACAGGCTGGATTTGATCCATGAGCTGTAGTTCATCAATCTATACTGTAGATTATTATTTTTTATTTTTTTTTTTTGGCGAGGAAGACCAGCCCTGAGCTAACATCCGTTGCTAATCCTCCCCTTTTTGCTGAGGAAGACTGGCCCTGGGCTAACATCCGTGCCCATCTTCCTCTACTTTATATGGGGCGCCACCATAGCGTGGCTGACAGGCAGTGCGTCGGCGGGCACCCGGGATCCACACCCACGAACCCCGGGCTGCCAAGCGTGGACTAAACTGCTGCGCCACCGGGCAGCCTCCATTTGATCTTTATAACACTTTTCAGGTTTGACAAGAAAACAGAAACTCAAGGAAATGAAGTAACTTTCTAAGAGTCGTGTGACTAGTGATTATCAGGACAGATAGATATCAGATCTGTGGCTAACCCAGTGCTCATGTTATTTTCAACTTCCTCATCTCCAATGGATGAGAGTAGGCTTAAATAATAAAAGGTCAACTTATAATATTATATGATTGCATGATTTCTGGCAATAAGGTGTCTGGAAGATACTGTTGAATGTGTGGTAATTGCCAATTGGAGTGAATTGTGTAGTTAAATTACATGGAAGCAGCTTTGTAACCAATGTTATCTAGTTTAACATTAAAGTTTGTTTCATTTTTTACAATGGCATATCAGAAATATTCCACCACCCCAATAGTAGGTAATAATCTAACCAATATATTGGTTTCAATAAAATTTTAATTCTTTCTCCTCATCTTTACAATATTAGTATTGAGTATAATTCTATTACTTGTTTTCAAGATTTAAAATATTGGCAGATTATGCCTTTCAATGTATTTTTTCTTAGAAATGATTAGCATGGCTGATTACTCCTTAAAATTAAAGTGAGTTTAAGTAATACTTTACATCTGATAAAGTGAAAAAAAAAATCAAGGGAAGTACCCTAAATTTAAGAAAGTTTAAAATAATTCTGGAGTTTCTGGGAGCTAAATTTATTTCTGAAGCTAATAGCTTTAAAAAGTCTTTATTCTAGATTATTTAGAAAGGATAAGCATGATAAGATTAAGAGTTAGGGTGAAAAAACCTTGCTGAAGGTTCTTTTCTTTACATCAAATACTATACATCTACTGTACTGTAGATGAAAAATGAAATTTGATTCATGCAATAAATTAATTGGTATTTGTAAATGAGTGTGGGCCTGAATAATAAAAGACATAAGCAGAATAATAATCTCTATAATAATTAGATTTTTTATATAAACATACACATTTTAAAGCTTTTGCTATTTAAAACTTTTTAAGATTTTAATGCGTATAAAAGATTGGCTTTTATAAGACAAAAAACTGAATTTTTCAATAGATTCTCATTAGAAATTTTCCATGGGAATAATGATGAATAATTGTTGAGGCCTTTTTATCCTTTTCTGCGCAGTTCGGTTTGTGGTGTAGGCTACTTTTTGGCAAAGTTTTTGGCCCTGAACCTTGGATCTGAGCCCTCAAATTTGTAATGACAGATAACGATCAAATTAGTGTGCATAAATCTGGGTTTTAGAGATGATGCCAACTCCTGTCGTAAGAATTTATTCAAATTTTGGAAGATATTTCTAGTTACATTTAGCTTCAAGCTGGGGTGAGGTGACCTTCCAGGAGCCATAGATCTTTGTAAAGGATGCTAGCTCAAGTCCCTATGACTCCTTAACCACAAAGGTCTGTATTTAATTCGCAACATAAAAAGAGTCGTTCTCTAAGTGTTTTTCAGACTCCTTAAACTCAAAGTCAGTGCTACACAATATACATATTAGTGTGAGAACAAGGAAACTTTACAGGGGAATTTCTCATAGAATACGCATCCAATGCCATGGAACAAAGGATTTTTATGGAGTTTTTGCTGGGTTTCTTTGTTTTAATTTCCTGATGAAAACAGTTAGAATACCCAAGGATATTAGACATATACATTCACATAGAAAATATTGCACATAATTTCAGGGATTCATGGACCTCTCTTGAAGCCTAAGATTGGTCCAGGGATTCCAGGTAAGGGCTTCTCCTACTAGAGGTACTTTCAGATATACTGCTAACCTATCAGAGCTGCACGTGAACATTTTGGGCTCCCTATAATTTCCATTTGGTGTAAGGTTGTTAGCCTATATTGAGGGATTCCGTTTATTACTGTAAGGATGCACTAAAGCACATTGTAATCCTTTTCTCAGCATCTTCTTCATAAGTATCTTTAAGAACAGTAATTTCAGATCTAAGGAGCAATCCAGTGTTGTGCTCCCCCTAAACAATTGGTGTTCATCTTTTGGATTCTGAGTTGTGTAATTGATTGTGATTTCCTCTGGGAGTTTTCTCAGCAACCAACCATTATCAAGGAGATAAGCCTTATTTTAAAGAAAATAAGTCAACTGATTAATTTTTCTTACTAAGTATCAAATGTAGTGGTGGCATGTGGCAGTGGAAAATACATAAACCTTAGCATTGAACAGATCTGAGTTCAGATACTGTCTCCGCTACTTTCAATAATCCTTTGTTTTTCAGCTTAAAAAAAAATTTGTGTGTGTGTGAGGAAGACTGTCTCTGAGCTAACATCCGTGCCCATCTTCCTTTATTTGTATGTGGGACGCCGCCACAGCATGGCTTGATGAGCAATGCGTAGGTCTGTGCCCAGGATCTGAACCTGCAAACCCTGGGCCACCAAAGCAGAGTGTGCAAACTTAACTGCTAAGCCACCAGGCCAGGCCCTACTTTTAATAATCCTGACAAAGTTTTGTAATGTCTAGTGAGTGTTGGTTTCCTAACCTCTAAATGGAGAAAATAACTTTACTAAATGTCTCTTATTTGCCATACATCATCCTAAGTTATTTATATAAGATATGTATTGTCTAATTATTTTGATAACCTAGGGGGAAGTTATTATTTATGTCTTACAACTGTGGAAATTGAAGCTCAGAATGATTAATACACTTGCCAAAGATTAATACAGCTAATGTATGGTAGAAGAGACACTGAAATCCAGATCCAATTTAACTACAAAACCATACATATCTTTTTCTTTTAAAATATAATGAATTGTGGGGCTGTCCTGGTGGCATAGTGGTTAGGTTTGTGCATTCCGCTTCAGTGGCCTGGGGTTGGTGGCTTTGGATCCCAAGCGCAGACCTACACACCATTCATCAAGCCATGCTGTGGCGGCATCCCATATACAAAATAGAGGAAGACTGGCACAGATGTTAATTCAAGGACAATCTTCCTCAAGCAAAAGGAGGAAGATTGGCAACAGATGTTTAGCTCAGGGCCAGTCTCCCTCACCAAAAAAAAAAGCAAAACAAAAAACACTCATAATGAACTGTTAATACTAAACTTGTGAAAATCCATCTAGGGTAATAGACTATGCATCTGAATTAATGAGTAAGTCCCACAACTCAGAAATCTGTGTCCTAAGTTCAGAGAATCTCCAACTGTTAAGGCCACCCCCTTCTTGATAATATTACGACCACCACTCCCTGTTGATGTAAGATGAAGGTTAAGAGCAGAAAATTGTAGAAAATTTTATGAAAAAAGTCATTCTCTCTGCCCATCTCCCATTCAAATGGGTGGCATGCTTTTCCTTCTGAAAACTAATGTGTGAGATACAAAGAGAATCCCTTATAAATCCAGGGTACCTGTAAAAGGAGGTACCTACATCTCGTTGTCTAGGTGGATATCTATTTAGCCATCAGACTTCCTGTTTCTGTGCTACCAAATCAAGGGTAAAAAACATTAGAGATGAAGGTTTGCTGGGATTTCTAGCCTGAAAGAAGAAAGAGAGAAAGACAGTGTCATCTCAGTGTCTGATCCCACGAGTAGCTCTAGTCTAAGAACTCACCAAGAGGCTAGATAACCCATGGAGCCACAGATTTACAGGGGACCACAGAAGTGTGGGTCAAAAGTGTGCACTTTCCAGAGGAATGAAGTATGAGGCTGATAGAAGGATGAATGTGTGTGGCTTACCATCAATGCCCAGGTGAGCTGCGTAGGAGTGAGCCTTTCACCCGCAGGGCCTCACATGTCAACAGCAAGCCCACAAACAATGAGCAAGTTGAGGAGTTTACACCAATTAAAGAGAGGACCATAGTTTTGTCGTGGCAGTCATTCAAGAAGACTGCCTCGCCACCCCTCCACCCACCTCTAACTTTTCTAGAAAGGCACAGAAGAGGGAGAGTGTGGGGTAGAGATTTGGGAACCAGAACATCCCCCCTCACCTGCCACTTCCAAACTTCCAAGCCACTAAAGTTTAACCTCCTGGGGATAGGGTGAGTAGGAATACAAGAGTGATTGTCTAATATTAGAGAGTTATTGAAAACAAATTGTGCAAGCGGATTGAGATAACGTCAAGGGAGAGGACTTCAAGCTGAATGTGTTCCCTAGAGATGTTCAGTGATGAACCTGTCACCTGTGGAAGGACTGACTGCTCAACACAGTACACTTAGTGCAGTTGTTGAAAACAATAAAACCATTTCATATTTACATATTAGCCTTGATGCTACTCAAGTGCTTAGTTAGTTGCCTGGGACATAAAAGGTACACAATAAACAATATTTTCTTCTCTCCCAAACCACTTCCACTTCTCCAGGAGATTTTACAAATCAAAGTTTCCAATACAACTTTACAAATTTAATATGTTCATTAAAAAATAGATATCAAAAGTCTTCAGCATTTTTACTTGTATGCGTGGAGTCAATAAATTCTGTTCAGGGGCCGGCCCAGTGGCGCAGAGGTTAAGTTTTCACGTTCTGCTTTAGTGGCCCAGGGTTTGCCGGTTCGGATCCTGGGCACGGATCTAGTCACTGCTCAACAAGCCGTGCTGAGCTGGTGTCCCACATAGAGCAACTAGAAGACTGTACAACTATGACATACAACTATCTACTGGGGCTTTGGGGAGAAAAAAGAAAAAGAGGAAGATGGCAGTGGATGTTAGCACGGGGCCAATCTTCCTAAAAAAATAAATTCGATTCAACAAATATACATTGAGAATCAAGTATATAAGTACGGCCCCATTTGATAATCTTTAGGAAACTAGATTATAAGCAAGAGTAGCCTTAAACGCTAGGTTAGGTACTTGGATTTCAGAAAGTTTTAAGACTGTGAAAAAAAAATTATTGCTTTCTGCCACTATTACAATTAAATGTGGACTAAATTCAGTAAGTTCAGATTTAAGAATTATACATAAGTGTCCTAATACCAACCATTAACAGTAGAAGAGCACTCAAATTTTAAAGTTCTACTAAATGGCAACCAACATCTCCATAGAAATTAATTCTAATTCTCACAACAACACAAAAGGTAGGGTTTATTGTCCTTTTTTTTTCAGTAGAAAAGCAATAAAAACAAGCAAAATCCTGAGACTTTGAGAAGTTAATTTCTTTATCTCTGTGATTGGTCAAGTTATTTAAAGCATAGCTCGTACTAGTCATAGTAGTGAGAGGAGTAATAGAGCTATGGATATATGGCTTGCCCAAGATAACAAAGATACTAAGCTTCTAAATGTTCAAGGTTAGACATTTAATTTCTTGTCTATCCTCAAAGCTCTTGTTTTTTTTACCACATCACACAGCTTCTCATAGAAACTGAAGTGTTCACTTGGTTCACCTTTCTTCACATTATCCTCAAGCTTCTGACTAAGTCTGAGTTTCATAACTAGCCATAAACACTTTCTTATTTAATTCTGAATTCTAATTAGATCTCAGAACACCATTTGTTACTTAAAACAGGTCGTTCTTCACCTACAGAATGTGAAAAGTAATGAAATTGACTTGTGGGTCAAGGTCCTGACTTGTTTAAAATTCATTCCAAATGGCTTGCTGATGCGAATCCAATGTCCTGACTCCCAGGTATATGTTCTCCAGTGGCCCCTGACCATGTACAAAGGCAGAAAAGGTTTACTAAAATATTTTTTTCCAGCCTAGACTGATCTCAAAAGACCTTTTAAAAAAATAGTCATTAATCCTTTGGTGAACTGATGCACAGCTGAGCCAGAGGGATAAAAGTTGTTAGCATTTGATGATCTGAGGGGAGCTTAAGGCTAGAAAAATATTCCTAGTCTGCAGTATTAGAAAGCATTCAACAACTTAAAAGGTTTCCCTATCACTGCTTCAAGCAACATGTGACTCTCAATGCATCATAAATATACTCATTTCTGGCTTTGAACACATCATATAATACCAGTAAGAATAAAGTGCAGTGTCGAATATTGCCAGATATTGACAAATCATTTTGTAGATGGACCAGAAATTATCTCATTTAATAAATGAATAATAGACCCAATTAGACTATTCTGGTAAGAATAATTATGCCTAAAGAAGGGTGCCTACGCTTTAACATGTCAAATTCCAATGTGACTTTGTAACCATATAGGTCATAGATGGAGCGGATGAAGTAGTCTTCTGTGTTGGGAATTAAAGCTGTGTTAGTGTGTTTGAAATCCTTGTAGTACAAAAAGTAGACTTTTTATATTTGCTTACCCAAGTGAGAAAAGTCTTACTCCAGGCAAAGGAATATTTTGCTTGTGATGGCATATTCTCTCATGAGTGAATTTTTTAATAAAATAACTTTACAGAAACCTAAAGTTTATAGAAGCCTGAAAGTTATTATACTTAATATAAATAATTCATTTCTGGATATGATATTTAAACACACATGTTGAAGAGAGAGTTTTAAGGCAAAATGCAAAGAGGAAATTAAGCAGGCCTATTAGTTGCTATGTTGTAAATAACTTATACAGCTATTGCTAACAGATTTTTAGGCTCATTATTTTACCTTTAGTGTTATTATGGTGGACCCCTCTTTTAAGCATAGCTTTTTTTAGCTTGAGTGGAAGCCAGGAATTTGTGGGCATAGTGTTAACTGCAGAAACCACTTTGCCCAATTTGGACAACTGGAGACTGGGAAATGAAAAACAGAAAAACTACTGATCTTTGGTGAGTCTTCATGTAAATCTCTGAATTTTAGATTACTGTCATAGGATTAAATATTTGAGTGGTCAGGATGCTAACAGATTAAAGGATTAAGTGTGAGGCGACTAGGAACTAGAACGTACTCCCAGCAGAAACCAAGGAAAAGAATAAAAACAAATAGAAAAACAGTGCTTTTGCTGTCAAAATTAAAGCAGAGGGTTCCTCCACCAATTCGTTATATTGTGTGACCCTGCGCACTCATCCAGTGGATCGATAATCAAATGTTCAATTTCTTAACCACAATCCTACCACCTGGGAATAATAAGGAATGAACAAAGTAAATTCTCATGTTGAGGAACTATTAAAAACGTAAGGAATGTCATGCTGGTAGGTGAACCATCTCCCCAGGAATATTTCAGTCTGCTCTGAATACAGCATTTGGCAATAATTCCGATCATTACCTGTATTATGATATATGTTTTCTCTATCTTTTAATCTTCCAATTTTCACTTCTTCTCTAGAGACAAAGAGAAAGCTACTGGAGTAATAATACTGACAAACTAAGAGTAAAACACAGCAGACGAACAATAAATATTAGTTGATGATGATACTGATAGGAAACATAAAGAAAGCTTTTGGCGAATAATTATGAACACTTTTCTGCTTTAGAAATTAAAGAACTATTTCACCAAGAGTTTGATGATTCCATATGTATTCAAGCTTTGTTAAAATATTCTGTGAAAAAGAGGTTATTCTAAAGACAAACTAGGCTGTGGTTAATAATTGTTCAAATGTCTTTACTTTTTACATGACTATTTCAACACAAACCGTCTGTTGCAATGCCCAGGTGGTGTTTACTTGCATAGAGCACTGTGTAGTTTGTCCATACATTCTTTCAGTCAAGACCTGCTGAGAGCCCACGATGTGCAGGTCACTGGGATACAAGGTGAACAAAACAAAGCCCCTTTTTCATGGAGTTTACAGCTAGTAAAGGTAGACAAACTCCAAACAAATTTTAAGAACTACATGACATGTCAGAGAGTAATAAGTGCAATCCAAAGAAAAATAAAGCAGTCTAAGGGGTTAGAGATTGGTGGTGGTGGAGGGGTGTTATCTTATATAGGGTGGTGAGGGAAGGTCTCTCTGATAAGATAATGTTTGAGAAGAGACAAAAGAAAGTGAGGAAGCGAGCCAGTGGATATTTGGGATAGAGCATTACAGACAGAGGGGAAGAGAAAATGCTAAAACCCTGAGACAGAGCAAACTTGGCCTGTTGGAGAAACAGTAAGGAGGCCAGAGTGGCTGAAGTCAAGTAAGTGAGGGGTGAGTATAGATGGTGAATTCAAAGTGGGGAGCAGATCAGGGAGGAACATGCCAGCCTTTACAGGGAGGGACCCTGGCTTTTACTGTGCATGGGATGGTAAGCATTGAATGGTTTTGCACAAGAGAGTGATGGCATCTACCACTTCTTGGAAGGATTACTCTAGTTGCTGTGTTGAGAATAAACTATAGTTGCATGAAGATGAAAGCAAAAAGACCACTGAGGTCTTGCAATAATCCAGGTGAGGGAGGATGGAGATTTGTTCATGGGGTGCAGTTGTAGCAGTGGAGGTGCTAAGAAGTGGTGAGATACTGAATAGATTCTGAATGGTGCGTTGATAGGATATGCTGACAGATTAAATGTGGATGTGAGAGACAGAAAGTCAAAGATGAGTCTGACTCAAAAACAGTTTTTGCTCAAAAACTGGAAGAAAGTAGTAGCCTTTCACTAAGGTAGAAAAGCAGGATCAGGTTTTAGGGGTAGAATTGGGGATCAAAGAGTTCAGATTTGAGTTTATCAGGTTTGAGATGCTTATTAACATCCAAGAGGAAATATTGGTATACAGAGGTACACAGCAGGAATTAAATAGAAATAATGTAGAAAACATCGTCAAATGATTGCCATCTCCTTGGGAAGGCAAAAGAAAAGAAAATGAAGTATTCAAGGAATTCCCTTAATTTAAGATATCTTCAAAATGCTCAAATACAAATTAAGTTTTAAGTTTTCTTCATGAAAAGAGCTCCATGGCTTGTAAGAGAATCCTGCACCGAAAATGTAAAAATGAACCTCCAAAAATTATGGAGGTTAAGAATCTCTTCATAAGACTATAAAAAATGAAAAATCCTATGCTTTGCCTTGAAATCATCAGTTCACTAGCTTCTCTAACTCCTTATGAAAAAAAAAAAAACAGCTTACATAAATGAATATGCTGCTTTGTAAGCCAATGGTGCATAAACCAAATTCATCATTTCAGAAATTGTTCCCCTTTTTTGGAACGCAAAGGATTTTACCTAAAAGTTTCCAGAAAGTCAGATAGTCAGCTCTACAAAATCCAACTGAGGGCAATTAAAGGAAAATATTTTTCTTTTAAATTTGAAAGAACCTAGTGTTAGAATCACTGTGAAAGCCTGTCCAAAGTTCTATTGAGTAGTATTTGTAGAAAAGGGATACTAATTTTTTTCTTAAAAGAAACACGGTAAAATAATTATGAGGATATATCTGAGATTTCTTTGCTACTGAAAAGGAAGAGAAATTTAAGAAAGAAATATCAAGTTGCTGGATCTCTGTACAAATAATCAAGTCAGAAAGGGCCAAGAACATGGAAACATGATCTTTTTTAAATGAAAGATTCTTTTGGGGGATAGGGTTAGAAAATAGATTTAAATGGATTAAGAATGGGGGTAAAAAAGTCTTTAACATGTACAATAAATGACACCAATTGCCTGCTACAGTTGTGAATAAGCCCTGCTCCTATAGCAACAACTGAAATCAATACAGAGAGAAATGAGCCATCTTTTGTTTCTTGATATGAATATTTTCCCCTTAATAATCCAATGCAATTGCCAATATTTATTTAGCTGCAGACACTACCATAAGTAATTGTCTATTAGTGCATCATTCATTCATGCTTGTATACATATGTTCATCTTAGAGCTGCCTATAATTTACCTTCAGGAAAAGTCTTGGAAAGAAGGTTAGCCATAACTAGGAACAAATCTGTACTTATGGAGAAAATATGTAACTCATCCTCTGCTCAAGGAAGCAAGCGTCTCAACATGTTATACATAACAACTCATTTTAGGCCTCACTTTACATAAATATCGTAGTGCACTATTGGACTGTAAACATAGACTTCTGTTGAATCAGATGGACATAAATCTAACATTATTTTGAATAGCCCAATGAAATTTCATTGTTTCCTAAAGGCTATGAGTGCCCCATTATTTACCAGGCAGGAATAGACATATATTTATATATCTAGTTGATGAATATATTTCACAAATTCTTTTGAGACCTACAAGAAAATGCCCTTGGAAAAATCTCAAAGTTACACTTATGAAGAAAATGCCTGTATCCTTTCCATCTCATCTTTATCAGCAGCTAATCTGAGCAGAGCTGTATAAGATTTCAGTTGGAAACAGGAATGCTGTGTGGTTTCTCTTAATTATCTCGCCTTGATATATGAGACACTTTTGCTAACTCATAGCACACTCTGAATTCACTTTCCTGATCTCTGATTTCACTGAGTAGCATCACTAGAATCATTGTAAATGGAAGTGGTATTTTGTGGTTGTATCAGGCTAGA
Organism: Tapirus indicus; assembly: GCA_031878705.1. Lineage (NCBI taxonomy): Eukaryota > Metazoa > Chordata > Mammalia > Perissodactyla > Tapiridae > Tapirus > Tapirus indicus. The sequence continues at coordinate 146,067,192 of CM062919.1, read as the reverse complement.
TAGAGAATCATTTTCATCTGTAAACATTTGGGAGCATCCCCACGATGTCCTGCAATCTGCAGATTGGCATATGACAGAAGTGTGATGTATGGAACACAACTAGTTGGTAAATAATAACACTGTTGAAAATTTTCAGGGTGACTGGACTTGAAGAGTTGGCTTCAAATTGAGGAAAATGCTTATCTTTGCCAAATTTTTTATTGTGAAAAACAAAATGGAGGGTGGCAGGGGGGCAGAAGAGAAAACAGGTATTTTCTACCACATTTGCTGTCACAATGAACCTTTTGTTGTAAGCATAATGTTGAATTCAGCCAACTTTCCAATACTGTCACTGATCCAGCCATTTGAAGTGGTTCTGAGATATTTTAAGAAAGAGGTGATGGAGTGTTAATCTGATTATGAGAAATTGTTCTTAGGTTGACTTCATTAAGAAGCACATTGGAAATGAACATCTTGGCTTCAATAACATCATGCAGGAGAAAGGAAGAAACTTCTTTTAACACATTTGGGAAGGCTTCCCCTGCAACCACAGAGGGCTCCTAAAGAAATCACTCTCAGCATATCCTATCCTGTCATCCCACATCAACAACCCAGCCTCTGCTTTCATTCTTTTCTACTGCTTACTTTGCCTCAGAGCCTTTAAACCCTTCTAATTTTGAAAATCAAAACAAAATAGTCTGTGGAATTATTTTGTTTCCCAATGAGTTTCAGGAGATCAAGGACTGTCCTGCTGATTGAAATGAAAGGAAATGAACATGGAGAGATGTGTTGTTGGCCAGATGAAGCCTTGGAAGAGGGGGGGAGAAATGAATTAACATCTGGTCGGGAGAGCTGAGTGGCCCAGAAGGACAATAGACATCAGGGATACTTAGATGTAAAGTAAACTCAAGTCCTGAGAAAACAACTTGTGTTGATGAAGTTAAAACCATCGCTCTTGGCATTGTTTGAAAACCTGAACTTATTCTCTACCAACTGTCATCCAGCTTCTTAAAGTTACAGGATATGGTTGTCCCTGTGTCCCATCTCTGTTCTTTTCTCCTCTATTTCCTCTCAATCCTCATCCACAAGCTGAGCTAAAGCACAAATGCTTTCCTTTTCCTTCCCATTTTTTATCTGAAATCTCTTAATAGTGCACAAAAGGTTAACCTTTTGTGTTCCCTTACCAAAGACAAAAGGTGAATATCTTATGTATTTCAAAGAGAGCAACAAAAGCAGAATCAACATCAGTGGCTCCCCCATAAGTTATCACCTCATAACTAGGTGTAATAACTTTTTGGAAAAAAATGGTAAAGCTGATTTCTCCAGGGTGCATTTAGCTATATCGTCTGCATGGAAGACATGATTGAGGGTTACCTTGGTTTTATGGCAACTTCTGCTTATTAAATAAGATATTCACTTCCTCCAATTTTCTAAATGAAATTGTGATTTTTCATTGTGTTTGTATGGAGAGTTCTTATTTCCCTACAGCTGCATACAATAACTTAATAACTTAAATATCAAAAGTAGAACATATGACCCAAGGTTAACCTTTTGTGTTCCCTTACCAAAGACAAAAGTAAATGAGAATATTAAACCCACACTAAATATATAGATTTACAGAGAACACTGTTTACTGAACACTTACTAGACACCAGATACTGTGCCAAGTGCTTTAAACGGGCTATCTCATTTAATCCTGCCAACGGGCATGAGAGGGGTGAGTCCTTACTGCCATTTCACAGGTGGAAAGACTGACACCCAGTGAGGTTAAAGAATTTGTCCAAAGTCAACCACAGTAAGTGGTAGAGTTGAGATTAGAATAAAGGTCTGATTTCAAAACCTTTGCTTTAAACAACTGCATTAAGTTAGTTTCGGTAAAGAGGTTGAAGAGATTTTAAATGTCAAGGAATCCTACTAAATTATATAAAATAAAACACTAGGAAGGAAGAATGTTACCTGCCTGGCTTGAATCTCTAGCTGCTACTTTAAAAAGGATGCTTTTCATTCATTTTGATAGTTCACTGAGTCTAAAACTATTCAACTATAATAATGAAGATTTATTTAAAATCCTGTATTGAACTTATATTATCCTTGGATTGGGAAAAATTGTCAATTTTTAGTCCACCATTCTGTCCCTGACTTTGTTAGTGATCTCCACCCCAGCTTGAGGACTATTAATTAATTCATCTTAATCTCAGAAGATGGGCTCTACCTATGCCATTCCTGTGATAGTTTAAAAAGATATTTTATTTTTTAAGGGTGATATATTTTAAAACATTTTAATATATTTAAGTAGCAAAAACCATATTTTTGTTATTTATATTTTCCACAATTCAATTACACAAGAAATCCCTAATTTACAAATTGATTTTGTTCCAAAAGGCATATTTGCCGGTCAGTTAGAACCTTGGAACTTATTCACCCTTATAAACAAAGTTGCAAGTGGGAGTTCCGTTCTCAGGCCAGTCATAAAAGCCTTAAAAGCCCAGAGTGAAAGCTGAACTATAGTGCTTATGATATTATGGAGTTCCCAGTCTTCAGAGCAGGTCCTTAGTGATTCAGAAAATTTAAGGTGGAGGGGAAATATTCAATTAACCACAAATATTTAATAGAAGTTCTCTATTTATAATAAGAAATAATACATAAAAAACAACCGATTAGAATATTTTAGTTCCTCTTGTTGTAAACTCTGCTGTGTGATAAAATGGCTAAGTCAACAAATGCAAATCTCTGCTTCCTCTGTAAGACCCCCAAGGGAGATGGATCAGAGAGGAGCACTTGAGATAACAAGAATTGAGGGATGAACTTGTGAGAATATGGTCCCTTAACCTGTGACCAGTGTGGTATGCATGCTCGATTCCACAAATCCCTTACATATACTCATGGTCTCCACAGTGGAGTACGCACTTCCTAGGAAGTGTGCAAAGCAATCCATTGGGGTGAAACAAGAAATTCTTATATGTTTTATGTACATATATATTTGGATATAAAATACATAAGCAAACTCTCTTGATATTTTATACCCAATTGAACCTAGAATCCTCATTTGGTCCAGATGGTTTTCTGCCATGTATAGTATTTCTGCCATGTACAGTGAGAGATAACAGTGGTGGTGTTTTTCTTCTTTTTTTTTAAGTAACTGTCAAAATATACTCAAAGTGCACAAACCATAAGCACACCGCTTGGTGAATCTTTCCAAAGTGAACACAATTCGATTGATAAATAGAATATCACCAGCAGCTCAGACACCTCCTCAGATGCCTTCCCACTCCTCATCCCCCTCCCCCAAAGGTAAGCACTCTTCTGTTCTGTTCTATAGTCCATTGTGCAAATATGTCACGATTATTCATTTATTATAATGCTAAAGGAAATTTATGATGTTTCCTCTAAACAATTTTGTACGTGTCTTTTATGTACACATATCTGGTGAGTATGTATCTAGAGATGGGATTACCGGGTTATAGGACATGTGATTGTTCCAATGTACACTTTTGCCCGCAGGTCACGAGTGTTTCAGTTGCTTCATATTCTCACCAAAATTCATTATTATTTTCTTTAATTTTAGCCATTCAGGTAGATATGTAGAAATATATAACTGATTTTAGTCTGCGTTGTCTTGATTACCAATGACGTTAATCATCTTTTCATATATTTATTGGCCACTTGGAAACCATCTTTTGTGAAGCACCTTTTAAGTCTTTTGCCCGTTTTTAAATTGGAATACCTATTTTTCCTATCGATTTTTAATCATTCTTTATGTAGTTTTGATATGAGTCCTTTGTTAGTCCTGTTTCAGATAAATGTATTACAAATACCTTCTCCCATTCTGTGTCTTGCCATCTTCACTTTCTTATTGGCATCTTTTGATAAACAGAAGATCTTAATATTAGTCAAGTCCAGTTTATCAATCTTCATTTATAGTTAGTGCTTTTTTTGTGTGTCTGTTTAATAAATTTTTGCCTAGCTGAATGATGGTGATGATATTCTCTCATGTTACCATGTAAAATATTTATGGTTTTCTTTTCCTATTTGTATCTACTTGGAATTAATTTTTATACATGGTTACACTTTATTTTTTTCTATGGGGCTACCTAGTAGACCCAGTACCACTTACTGAAAAGACCATTCATATCCCCATGGAGTTTTCTTTGTTGTGTATTTGCTGTCATCATTTTTGGACACATTACAGTTTACATGTGCCCAATTAAAAGGATTTATGGATTCATGTTCTTAAAGAGTAGAATAGTACAATATTTCATAATGAAATGTAGATTATCAGGAAAATCTTTGGTATTTGTAGAAGTTTACTGGTTATTTCACAGTAAAGGACTTAAAGATGAGCCAAACAGATTTACTCTACAAAAAAATGGGTTCCAATGTTCTTTTATTTTCTGTGATGACCACCGGCTGGCAGTGGTATACTTCAAGAAGGTATTTTCAATTAAAAAAACTTTCCCTTCAAAATGAAGGTGAATTTATACAAAAAAGTGAATGAGCAAATGCTTTCCAAGCAAAAAATAAATATACCAAGTGGATATGCAGATTAGAAAATACTTCACACTATATGATTTTTCTGCTGAAAATGTCACAAATTTCAAAATAACATTTAAAAATGTAAAAAACTTGGCAAGAGATTTTTCTAACCTGTTTAAAAATCTTATAAACAAAGAATTTTAATTAATTTTGAACACATTTATTACAGATACAAAAATATAATACCTTCTGATTAGTTTCAAGGATAACTGATGAACACTGGGAAATATAAAATTTCTTCCTGAATTTCAGCAAAAGTATAATGGATGTATTGTATAATGGATGGATAGGAGTAAAAATAAGTGTCATTATTTAGTAAGTTCAGCCAAGATACATATATCTCAGTGAGATATCTTTATTAGCTATGAATGATTAAAGCCAACTATCAAAATAATTTAAACTCAACCAGATCTTCTAATCTCTATATGACAAAATGTTAAACCAAGATTTAAAAAACAAAGTGGCATTCAATCACATGGTCCTGAAAATGTCATCAATATAGCTTTTCAAGGAAGGTGTATTCATTTTTAATTGACATACAACGAATTACCAGAAACTCAGTAGCTTAAAAAACACTCACGTGAAGAGTGACATCAGCATCATGGTCGAGTGAGTTGTTCCCTTTGTCTCTCCCCTTTAAGTTACAACTAAATGGACATTCATTAACCAATGGAGGATTCCCTACAAGGTAGAGTAGGACGCCAGAAAGATCCATGCAGCCATACATCTGAAGGTGGGTAAACTGGATCCCCAGAAAGCAATGGAACTAGGTGAGCAGACCCTTCCACCTCCCCAGTGGTAGCGATCCAGGTCACAGGTTCTCACATAGCAGCTGGTGCAACTGTAATAGGAGGCAAGGGCAGCCCAGCCTGTACATGAAATCTTTGAGAATGGTAGCCCAGTCCATGGGAGTGCCCACCAGGCTGCAGGGGCCCTGCTCATGGGAATGCTACCCACTGAGTGGCAGTGGCTCAGCCCCCCAAAGCAGCCTCACCCACCAAGCACAGCAGCTCAGCCAAATTGCCTAAGAGCACAGTGCTGGCCCATGCAAGAAAGAAAGCACCCCTCCCCTCCTGCCTAGTGCAGAGGCTCAGCTGCTCCTCTGCCGAGTGCAGCAGTCCCCCCTGCATAAGAGTGACCTACCAGTGGAACACAGAGGCCCTGCCTGCTCATGCGTGCATGACCTGCCAAGCAACTGTGGCCAGGCCACACAAATGCAGAGCAGCCCTACCGGAACAACTTCCAGCAGATGGGGCAGGATCAGAAAACACAGCTCCTGCCCACCCCCAGTGGTGGCAGGTGGAATCTGTAACCTGATACTACCACAAGTGCACTGGCAAAGGATCAATTCAGCAAACACCATGAAGAACTACAGTAATATTTCAGAACAGAAGGAAAATGACAAGTATCCAAAAACCAATCCTGAAGTCACAGAAATTTACAATCTAAATGACAGAGAATTCAAAATAGTTGCCATAAAGAAACTCAACAAGTTACAAGAAAACTCAGAAAGACACTTCAGTGAGCTCAGGAATAAAATTAATGAGCAGAAGGACTACTTCACCAAAGAGATTGAACCTCTATAAAGGACGAAACAGAAATTCTGGATATGAAGAGCATAATTAATGAGATAAAAAATAATCTAAACCCATAAAAATAGACATGACATTATGGAGGACAGAATTAAGATTTAGAGGATAGAAATATACAAACATTTCAAGTGGAGGAAGAGCGAGAACTAAGATTTTTGAAAAAAGAAGAAATTCTTCAAGAAATATCTGACTCAATTAGGAAAAGCAACATAAGGATTATAGATATTCCAGAGGGAGAAGGGAGGGAGAACAGAGCAGAGAGCTTGTTCAAAGAAATAATAGCTGAGAACTTCCCAATCCTGGGGAAGAAACTGGACTTACAAGTACAAGAGGAACTCCTCCAATAGAACTCCTAATTACCTCAATGCAAAAAAAGACCTTCTCCAAGGCAAATAATATTAAAACTGGCAAAAGTCAATGACAAAGGAAAAATATTAAAGGCAGCAAGACAGAAGAAAATAACCTATAAGGAACCCCTGTCAGGCTTTCTGCAGATTTCTCAGCAGAAACCTTATAGGCTAGGAGAGAATGGAATGATATATTCAAAATACTGAAAGACAAAAACTTTCAGCCAAGGAATACTTTATCCAGCAAAACTATCCTTTAGATATGATGGAGAAATAAAAGCTTCCCCAGATAAACAAAAGCTAAGGGATGCATCACCACAAGGCCTACCTTACAAGAAATGTTGAAAGGAGCTCTTCCACCTGAAACTAAAAAGCAAAAGTTTATAAAACCTCGAGCAAGGAGATAAATAGACAGATAGAATCAGAAAATTGCAGCTCTATATCAGAATAGGCCAGTAAACACTTAATTATACCATAAAAGATAAAGGGAAAGAAAGCATCAAAAATAACTATAAATACTTCAATTTCATCACAAATTCACAACACAAAAAAGGAAAATTTGTGACAACAATAACTCAGAAGGGGAGGAGGGTGGGGAATGGAACCTGCTTAGGCTAATGAATAAGAGGCCATCAGAAAATGAACTATCTCATCTACGAGATCTTTTATACAAACCATGTGGTAACCACTAAACAAAAAATCAGAGCAGAACCACAAATCATAAATACAGATAAAACTGAGAAAACCATGACAGAAAAACCACCAAACTGAAATGGTAATCAGAAATTCAAGGGAAAAGAAACAATAGAAATATAGAACAACTGGAAAACAAGAGACAAAATGGCAGTATTAAGCCCTCATATATCAATAATCACTCTAAATGTAAATGGATTGAATTCTCCAATCAAAAGACACAGAGTGGCGGGATGGATTAAAAAACCAGACCAAAAATATGCTGCCTCCAGGAAACACATCTCAGCTCTAAAGACAACACAGGCTCAGAGTGAAGGGATGGAAGATGATAGTGCAAACTAATGGCAAACAAAAGAAAGCAGGTATTGCCATACTTATATTAGACAAAGTAGACTTCAACATAAAGAAGGCAACGAGAGACAAAGAGGGGCAGTATATAATGATTAAAGTGACATTCCACCAAGAAGCCATAATATTTATAAATATATATTCACCTAACACAGGACCACCAAAATACATAAAGCAACTGTTAACAGACCTAAAAGGAGATATTAACAGCAACACAATAATATTAGGGGAACTTAACACCCTGCTTACGTCAATGGATAGATCATCCAGACAGAAAGTCAACAAGGAAATAGTGGAATTAAATGAAAAATTAGACCAGATGGACTTAATAGATATATATAGAACCCTTCATCCCCAAACAGCAGAATACACATTCTTCTCAAGTGCACATGGTTCATTCTCAAAGATAGATCATGTGTTGAGAAACAAGGCAAGTCTAAATAAATTTAAGAAGATTGAAATCATATCAAGCATCTTTTCCAACCACAATGCTATAAAACCAGAAATTAACAACAAGAAAAAGGCAGGGAAAGTCACAAATATGTGGAGACTAAATAACATGCTAGTGAACAACCAATGGATCAGTGAAGAAATCAAAGGAATAATAAAAAAAACCCCTTGAGATGAATGAAAATGAAAACACAACATACCAACTCTTATGGGATGCAGCAAAAGCAGTCCTAAGAGGGAAATTTATAGCAAGAAAAAAGACTCAACAAATAGGAAAAATCTTAAATAAGTAATCTTAAACTGCACCTAACAGAACTAGAAAAGAAGAACAAACAAAGCCCAAAGTCATCAGAAGGAGAGAAATAAAAATTAGAGCAGAAATAAATGAAATAAAGACTGAACAAACAACAGAAAGGATGAATGACACTAGGAGCTGGTTCTTTGAGAAGATAAACAAAGTTGACAAGCCTTTAGTCAGACTCACTAAGAAAAAAAGAAAGAAGCCTCAAATAAATAAAAATAAAAACGGAGGAGCAATTACAGTGGATACCACAGAAATACAAAGGATTACGAGAGAATACTATGCAAAACTATATACCACAAACTAGATAACCTAGAAGAAATGGATAAATTCTTAGACTTATACAACCTCCCAAAACTGAATCAAGAAGAAATAGAGAATCTGAATAGATGAATCACAAGTAAAGAGATTGAAACAGTAATCAAAAGCCTCCCAAAAAACAAAGGCCCAGGGCCAGATGGCTTCTCTGGAGAATTCTACCAAATATTCAAAGATTTAATACCTATCCTTCTCAAACTATTCTAAAAAACTGAAGAAGATGGAAGACTTCCTAACTCATTCCATGAGGCCAACATTACCTTGATACCAAAGCCAGACAAGAACAACACAAAGAAGGAAAATTACTGGCCAATATCATTGCTGAACATAGATGCAAAAATCCTCAACAAAATATTGGCAACCTGAATACAGTAAGACATTGAAAGGATCATACACCGTGATCAAGTGGGATTTATACCTAGGATGCAGGGATGGTTCAACATCTGCAAATCAATCAATGTGATATACCATATTAACAAAATGAGGAATAAAAACTACATGATCATCTCAGTAGATGCAGAAAAAGCATTTGACAAGAACAAACATCCATTTATGATAAAACTCTCAATAAAACGGGTAGAGAAGGAAAGTACCTCAACATAATAAAGGCCATATATGACAAACCCAGAGTCAACATCATACTTAATGGTGAAAAAAACTGGTAAGCTATCCCTCCAGGAACAGGAACAAGACAAGGGTGCCCACTCTCACCACTCCTATTCAACATAGTACTGGAGGTTTTGGCTGGAGAAATTAGACAAGAAAAAGAAATAAAAGGAATCCAAATTGGAAAGGAAGAAGTAAAACTGTTCCTATTTGCAGACGACATGATTCTGTATATTGAAAACCCTAAAGAGTCCACCAGAAAACTATTAGAAATAATCAACAACTACAGCAATGTTGCAGGGCGCAAAATCAACTTACAAAAATCAGTATCATTTCTATACACTAATAATGAACTGGCAGAAAGAGAAGTCAAAAATGCAATCCCATTTATAATAGCAACAAAAAGAATAAAATATCTAGGAATAAACTTAACCAAGGAGGTGAAAGACCTATACACTGAAAACTATGACATTATTGAAAGAAATCAAAGAAGACATAAAGAAATGGAAAGATATTCCATGCTCATAGATTGGAAGAGTAAACATAGTTAATATGTCCATATTACCTAAAGCAATCTACAGATTCAATGCAATCCCAATCAGAATCCCAATGACATTCTTCACAGAAATAGAACAAAGAATCTTAAAATTATATGGAACAACAAAAGACCCCAAACAGCCAAAGGAATCCTGAGAAAAAAGAACAAAGCTGGAGGCATCACAATCCCTGACATCAAAATATACTACAAAGCTATAGTGATTAAAATAGCTTGGTACAGGCAGAAAAACAAACACACAGATCAACGGAACAGAATTGAAAGCCCGGAAATAAAACCACACATCTAAGGACAACTAATCTTTGACAAAGGAGCCAAGAACATACAATGGAGAAGGGAAAGTCTCTTCAATAAATGGTGTTGGTAAAACTGGACAGCCACATGCAAAAGAATGAAAGTAGACCATTATCTGACACCATACCCCAAAATTAATCAAAATGGATTAAAAACTTGAATGTAAAACCTGAAACCCTAAAACTCCTAGAAGAAAATATAGGCAATACACTCTCTGACATCAGTCTTAGCAGCATCTTTTCAAATGCCATGTCTACTCATGAAGAGAAACAAAAGAAAAATTTAATAAATGGGACTGCATCAGACTAAAAAGCTTCTTCAAGGCAAAGGAAACCATGAACAAAATGAAAAGACTACCCACCAACTGGGAGAAAATATTTGCAAATCACATATCTGACAGGGGTTAATTTCCAAAATATATAAAGAACTCATACAACTCAACAACAAAAAAACAACTCAACCAAACAATGGGCAGAGGATATGAACAGACATTTTTCCAACGAATAGACACAGATGGCCAACAGACACATGAAAAGATGTTCAATATCACTAATTATTTGGGAAATGGGAATCAAAACTACAATGAGATATCACCTTCCACCAGTCAGAATGGCTATAATTACCAAGACAAAAAGTAATAAATGTTGGGGAGGACGTGGAGAAAAGGGCACCCTCATACACTGCTGGTGGGAATGCAAACTGGTGCAGCCACTATGGAAAACAGTATGGAGAGTTCTCAAAAAATTAAAAATAGAAATACCGTATGACCTAGCTATCCCACTATTGGATATTTATCCAAAGAACATCAAATCAACAACTAAAAGAAATTTATGTACCCATATGTTCATTGCAGCATTACTCACAATAGCCAAGACGTGGAAGCAACCATCAACTGATGAATAGATAAAGAAGATTTGGTATATATACATATACAGTGGAATACTACACACCTATAAAAAAGACAAAATTGTCCCATTTGCAACAACATGGACGAACCTTGAGGATATTATGTTAAGCAAAATAAGCCAGACAGAGAAAAACAAACACTGTATGACTTCACTTATATCTGGAAGATAAACAATCACATGGACAAAGAGAACAGATTAGTGGTTACCAGAGGGGAAGAAGTGGGGAGTGGGGTGAAACCGCTAAAGGGGCACATATGCACGGTGATGGATAAAAGCCAGACTATTGGTGGTGAGCATGATGTGGTCTATACAGAAACTGATATATAATAATGCACACCTGAAATTATACAATGTTATAAACCAATATGACCTCAATAAAATAATTTTTAAAAAATGAAAAATTAAATAGGTACAATTCTGCATTGCATTTGAAAAAAAGTCTTCAATATACTAAAAAAAATAATAATTAGCATTTCTAAATGCTTTTAGAATATCTATTGAACAAATCACTGTTTGCACATGAAATCTGTCTTAATTATCCCATTTTCTGGTGATATGGGCAAGGTCTTTGCACAAGAACAATCTGGTTGAAGTCATTTTTATAAGCTTATTGTACTGGTCATTTTACCCTTCTGAGAAGATTTCCTATTATAAAAAAGAAAAGCTGCTTTTTTTGCCCAATAAATTTCTACTTGGTAACATCTCAAGCATTGTCATGAAGTGATGTGAACCTGTTAGGCAGTCTAAGAGAGAGGTAATTTGAGGCAGGGTTTCTGAGGTAGCCTCCCTAAGCTCTCTTTTTTTTCCTCTCGATAATCTATCAGCAGAAGCTGCAATTGTGATTTGTGTGGGTGGGTTTCTTGTATGTTCTTCACCTCATAAAAGGATCTCATCCGTACAAACCATATTAACCATATGTCAAATCTTAACTGCACAGTATTCAAAGTGGCTGCAACATGACATTTATTCAATGATAGTCCTATGTGCTTTATCTGAGACACTAGAGTTATGGAATTTGGGTCAACCAGACTTCTGAGAACAATTAAAGTGACATAAGCTGACAAATGAAGAAGCACATATGGAGGCAGAGGACTGGATCAAGGACTCATGGCCGCTAGAAAGTTCAGTAGCTTGGCCACTGCCTCCAAGACACACTGATAATTCAAATTATTGACTATCAGATGGCATTGTTTTCAAATCCTGTCGGAATCCTGATTGCTGAGTGCTCAAGTCACAGCTAATCCACAGCTAAACCTCTAGTGTATTTCTGTTTTTTCAACAGCTCCTGTTTACTAAATCACATCTCCGCTCAAATGAAGGTAATTCCTAATCTTGATTACATTTTCAAAATGCAATTACCTGGGAAAGCGGAAGGAAATAATACTAACAAAGACCTTATGTTTGTCCTGATGGCCACATGGTGAGAAGCTGGGATGTATTTAAATTTAATACCAATTAGGAATTCTCAGAAGAGGCCTGAACTCAGTGCAAGGATCTCTAATTCCTGGAGCTATCTGATGCTTCCATGAGCAAGTGTAGGTCTCTCTTCTCTGTTCCCTGGCAGGGGAGGGAAATGCACCTTTGTTTAATTGTGTATTATTTCCCAAATTGTACATTATCACTCCCCAAGACAGTGAATCCAGAAATACTATACCAGCATATGGGGAGAATAAGCAACTGTGTTTCCTTTTCTCAAGGGCATGGCCATAACCTACCTAGCTAAACATGAGGACTGAATGAACTCTGAAAGCATTTAAACTTTATTGTATCTTTAGTCCAAAAAAGATCATGAAAAAAAAAGGATATGTCTGTATCACTAAAATGTTTTCCATTTTCAGCTAGCCAGAATATTGTGATATGCCATTCCTAAACGTTGCAATAATGGCTTACATTTTAATGCGTACCTGGACAATAGAGAGGAAAAGGAGAAAAAGAGATAAGGAAAATTGTACTGTAATACACTAATGCTATTCAATAGAACTTCCTGCAGTGATGGAAATGTTCCGTATCTGCGCTGTCCTATACGGTAGCCACTGAGCAACTGTGGCTATTGAAGACTTGAAATGTGGCTAATGTGCATGAGGAACAAAATTTTAATTTTACTTAATTTTAATAAATTTAAATTTGTATTAAAATGGCCACATATAGTTACTGGCTTCCATATTAGACAGCATAGCTATAGACACAAAACAGCGACACAATATTTTGAACTTTGGTTCAAAAGGTTACATACTCAGAGAAACCAAAAATTGCGGGTCAATTAATTTCAAATTCTTACTGTACTTTCTGATTCCCAGTTCAGAACTAGCCCTTGTGGTGCAATTTCACTGTGTCCTTCAATCTATTGTAGGTAATGATTAACAGTACTCAGGCTGTGCTTCCCTAATAGGTTGTAAAAGCTCCCAGAGAGAAATAATATGATCTTAAAATGTACCTCTAATGTACTGTAACCCACCTTAGACATTTAAATATTTATTACGACAATTTACTTGGGGAGAGCACGATGTATGTCTTTAACAGATAAGGATAATTTAGACCAGAAAATATCTAAATGTGCATATTATAAAAATAGGGAAATGATTTACAGCACAGACTGCATATTCTTTCTTTCTGAAGTTTTGTGAGTCTCTGTGTGTGTGTGTGTGTGTGTGTGTGTGTGTGTGTGTGTACATGGTTATTAACTGTGTGGATCCCAGGCAGCAGACACTTACTTTCCAGAGCACTCCAGATTTTTGTCTTTTATCTAGCTTTGGCAAACTTATATGACTAAATTGGTGCTTAAAGTGACAAGCAAAAAAATAAGAACTTTACAGCAACCTCAGACTTCTGAAATGATCTTGAACAAACCAAGAAAACAATATAAGTGAAACTAATAAAATAAACAGTAGTCATAAAGTCTATTTATTATAATTTAAGTTGTAACTTGTGACCTCTCTTATTAAGACTCATCTTTCTGTGGTATAGTTAGCAGTAAAAAAGATATATTTCACACGTCTGGGGGCAAACCAAGTGGCAGTTGCTTCCCCACTCTGCCACTCTCAGCACTGCCTGGGGCCACTGCTCACTTCACTGTGATTATCCCTGGAACCCCAGGTCACAATCCGTCCATTATCATGTTGTGATTGCTATATAGGGAAAGTTCCACTTGTCTTTACTGCCCTCTCCTATAATTTCCCGTAGCCCCACCAAGAACAGAAGGTTACAGATTCTTGATAACCAGGGGGAATTTTAGTCTGGAATAGTGATCTGGGGAATGGACAGGAAACCTAAGACTGGATGCTAATGTTCAATGCAAAAAGAATTATAACCTTGAAGAATCCTGCATGGGCTGACTGTCCTGCTAGCCTTGTCTCCCTCTGGAGTACAATCCTCATCTCATCTTCTCGGAAAGACTGACTCCTTTACACCTTCACCCCTGAGCTCCGTGTTGGTCTCAGGCTCTAAAGTCTATTTTCTTCCCTGAATAGGGCAATCCTCAGGTCCCAATAACCCACACGGTCACATTTATTTCTCCTTGTCAAAGATATTCAGAACAGTCCAGGATGGCTTTTTGTGTACCCAGTCAGGGTCCCTTTGTGATTCCACATCCACTGTGACCAACCTTCCTTGGACAGAACCAATTCTTTTACTGGGTTTTCTCATGCCACTAGTTTCTCAAGTGAAAATGAAAAGAGCAAATCTCCGTGTTTGACAACATCTTCTGATAGGTCTAAGGCTTGGTTTTCTGAAATCCCCCAATAATCCTCAGATCCATCCTAACTTACAACTGAAGAACGGAAAAGAGCCGTGGGATAACAGAGAAACAAATAGTATGGCAGCAATAACAAGTGGCAGGTCATAGAGAAAAGACAGACAAGCAACTAGAACAACAGAGATGTCTGGCAGAATTTTTGGTAAGAAAATAAAGCAAGATATGCCTTACACATAGTGGTATGTCAAGGATGGAGGGAGAGGAAAAGAGATGTTTCCATATTATAGTCCACAGCTGATGTAAAGTAATTACTCTGAGTTAACAAGTAAAGGCCTAATTACATTTAGTCTATTTTCTTTATTAAGGCAGGGAAGGATATAATAAACTTTATGAAGCTATTTATATGTGTTTTATATTCTTACCTCTCATTTAAATTCTGCATAATTTGGTTGTTTCTGGATTGATTTAATTTATGTGATTATATCACAATATCAGCTAAGGAACTTCTGAACTAGTGTTTGTCTTGCTCTGACTCATGCTGACATTCAGTTATGGAGTAGAATAAATGATCATTTTAAGTAGCAAGTTTCACTTATTTTTCTTGAAATATATTTGTCTGTAAATTACTATTTAGTAATTACTAAATACTTAAATAATTGAATTACTAAATTGCTATTAGTAATTTATAAATTACTAGGTAATTTTTGCTAGTTTAATATACTTCTATCAAGTTGATTTTAGTTTAATTCTGTAGTTGAGTCCTCCAGTTCTGGACCTCACTGGTATATCAAACCTGTCAAATTACTCATCATCTTCTCATCATGCTATGAGATGAGCTATGCTAGGAGCATATAGACCAGAGACACAATTGAAATGGGAAGCAGCTATTGGCAGTAAAGTCTTCTGATGTGTTAAGAAGCAGACTACTAGTTATATCTTAACCCTGTCACTAATTATCTGACATGAAAATTACTTAGTTTCCCAGTGTCTCACTTTGCTCAACTGGAAAAATAGGAAAATTTTCTCCCTTAATTTCAAAATTGATGTGAAAATGTATTTGAAATTGACAAGAAAAAAGATTATTGTATTTTTATTATTTTCATATTATTTTGTGTTAAAATTTTTGTATTATTTTGTATTTCATATTATTTTGTTTTTAAAAAGATTATTGTATTTTTGTTACTTTTATTATTATTGTACTTTATTATTTTATTATATTCGTCACAGGAATATAACTGTTGCCTAATGAGAAAAGAAATTTTCCCCATTATTTTCCTTCCCCAACTCTTTTCTCATAATAGAAGTGGGCCGAAATATGGCTTCAGAATCCTGACTGATGACTTGGAACTTATTCTTTTATAGCGATATTGCAGTAACTGCTAGTGACGTTATCAGGATTGTCTAACCCATATGAATTCCTAATGGAAAAGAAGAATTCCACACCTACACTGGAAAGAGAATTTTCCCCAATTCTGCCTTTTTTGTATATTTTGAAGTGGGGCATAGTAACAATCTTGAAGGATAGAGAATTACTATTCGGTGATAACCCTGCCATTTATGTAATAACAAATTCAACAATTTTCACTGAGAGCCGATACTGCTAAATGCTGTGAAGGATATTATTATGAGTAAAGAAAGATATATTGATGTAAAACTAACAATAGGAAAATGTTAAATGGTAAAATGGAATGAGTTATTCATTCTCCTTGAGGTACTGAGGAAAACTTTGCATTTGAGGAAATATAAGATCTGAGTCTTGAAGACTGAGTTGGGTTTTAAAAGGAGAACAGTGAAGAGAGAGTTTTCCAGTTACATATTATAGAACTACATAGAATATGTATTATATATTCAGGTTGTATATGTATGTATAGATACAACTATGTATATGTATGTTTATATATGTAAATGTTTATACAAGAATGGAAATAAACATTATGTTTATGGAATCATGGGAGATCCAGTGGATTTGGAAATTCAGCTGGCTTATGAAGAACAGTTGTGGGAGAGAGACTGGAAAGGTGAATTGAGGGAGAAGATTGTGAAAGTATCCTGAATTCCATATTTATTTTGGACTTTATTTTATGAGTTACAGAGAAATATTGGCTTCTTAATTATGGGAACAAGATTTGTGTGTAACAAGCAATTAGTATTTTAGCAATTCAGTCAAAGCCTGACCGGACGAGGATAGGGAGAGATACAATCATTGTGAGAAGACAGAGACTGAGCTGATTGCTCTCCATTAATAAGGAAAAGAGGAGATATGATTAAGGATGTGACAGGGAAACGATCAGGAGAACTTGTTGGCATACTGGGTAAAAGCTAAAAGAGAAAAAGAATCAGAGATGACTCCGGGACATAGTAGGTTAGAGAGCTGAGATAAATGGGGATTTAATTCAGTGGGATGAAAAATCCAGAAAGAGGAGCATGTTGGCAAGGGTTCTTATGTTGTGTTCAAGCATATGTATCTAGTATGAAGTTTGACCTTTTTTTAAGTGGAACTGTTCTGGGTGCTGAAAAAAATCCATATTGTGGCTCTGTGATTGGATTTCTGAAGTATAGTAGAGACACAGGTTTCAGAGTAACCTTCGGGGTGTCAGATGGATCATAAATATTGCATTCACCAACTGATTTACAGGGTAATGGCAGGAGATGGGCTGGAAATGGGGTAACATTTTTTCATAGGCAATGAGTTTTGAAATTTCCACCTTTGAGTCACATCCTCTAAGTTCATATTTCTCAAAGCATGGCCACCAGAGCAGCAGCAGCAATGTGGAACTTGTTCAAGATACATCATAAACTCACCCTTTACCTACTAAATCAGAAGTTCTGGGCATTTGGGGGCTAGAATCTGTGTGTTAAGAATCCCCATCAGGTGATTCTGATTCATGCTAAAGGGTTTCAACCTTGATTGCAAGTTGGAATCATCTGGGGATCTTTAAAATATACTGAAGCCTGGACCACCTCCAGTGATTCTGATGCAGTCAGGTAGGTGGCCTGGACATCAAAACTGGGAACTTTGAAAGTTCCCCAAGTGATTCTAGTGTGCAGCCAGGGCTGAGAACCACTACTCTATAAAGAGTAACTACAAAGAAATCCCAAAAGGAGTGTTCCTCAAACGTTAAAGTGGAAACCAATCAGCTGGTTCTACTCTTAACAATGCAGATTCTGATACAGTAGGTCTGGGCTGCAGCTTGAGAGTCTCCTCTGTCAGCATGACCATAGGCCACACTTCAAAGAGCAAAGCTCTAGAAGACATTTGTCAACATGTATGATATATCTCTCACGAGAGATGAAACAAGGGATTAGCTAGGGGATGACTTATCTGGCACGGGAATCGGAGTTGGAGCTGATCGAACTTACAAACTTATACAATGTTTAGAATATTTTTAGATTAAATTGTTAAAAAATGGTAGTGCTTTTAAAAAATACTAATTCTTTAAAACAAAATACTGGACAAAGCTAACCTGAAGTGATCAAAGTTAAGTTTTTGCAGGCAGGCTCCAAGGAATCATTGGATTATCTTATTTCTGACCATGTTTTTCTGGAGAGGACATAGGTCTAAGTTCCTGATATAACTTTGAAAGTCCTATGAGCCATTATTCTGGAAGGATTAACCCACATGCATTCATATTAATCCACTCACAAGTCAATGGGGAAGTATTTTCTATTTGTGTGTCCTCACTTATTAGTAAAAGTCAACCTATAATTTTGGAATTTTAGAACTATGGGGAAAACAAATCCCCAAAGGGGACTGTATAGTCTTTTTTTTTTTGGTCATTTTCAAAAAAATGTACCTTTGTGGTTTTAAATGAAAAAAAAAAAATGAAGATTCAGTTTAAAAATGTGGTGAAGGAAACCAATTTAGCTGCATCCATTCACCAATGACAGTAGTCAAATCATTACTTGTCTAATTGGGCTCTGCAATTTCCTAATTAGCAAAGGGTTGATCTGAGTCTGAGGTGGCAGCTTACCCTTTGGCTCTTGAATTCTAGCTGCTTCTTCATTAATCAAAAGAAAAATAATCACACATGTTAGAATGATTAAATAAGACCTCTGCCTTTCCATCGAATCTTTAGGCTTCTGGAGTTAGGAGACATGGACATTTCCTTTTGTAAATTACATTGTAGACTTGTTAATTGATTAGTAAATGAGTGAACTGATCTCGAGTGGGGAAATGAATGAGATATTAATTAATAGTAGTTAGTAAATATTAAAGGAAAATGGTTGAGAATAGAATTAGATATCACACATTCCTACTATGAGTTAATCCAAAATATAAAGCCATGACCCATTTCCCAAGGAGATCCAAAATGAGGGTTTTTTTTTTTTACAAACAATACCATGTTAACATTTAATTATACATAAATTGTAAAATATCAACTTCTAATATTTAATTTATTAAATGTTATATAAATATATTCAAAATCATATATTATTATATCATTATTTATATGGAAATATGCCTTTCCCATTTCTTGATATATTTTAGTCAAGCTCTCCATATGCATCTTCTAAAGTAGTCTCATCATCATCAGAGTTGCTTGTTGAATCCTCTAATGCGTTTGTTGAGAGCACATCATTTTGTCGGTCCACATTTTTTGAGATGAAACATGTTTTGGGTCTGTATATGATATTCTCACTGGAAAATTTATCCTGAGAGTATACAGTCACAAAACATTAGTACATTTGTTTTTTATATTTATGTCCTATGTACATGCATTCGTGATCTCCCCAGCGTAACCACTTTCTGCTTTGCTTTTTAAGTAAACTTTAAAAAGCTTGTTTACAACCAAATACTTGAATTGTGAAGTCATGCCCATGAGAGTGCCAAAGAAATCTGTATTAAAGTTTTTCTTTTGCTTTCTCCTCAATTTAGTCAATCACTTAATAAAAGTATTGACATCTGTGGTTTCAGACTAATGTGTCTTCTACCTCAAACAGTACTTGATTAGTCAAACTTTAGTAAATTTAGTAAACTGAGAGAGGACTAGCAATAAGTAAGACCTTGGACATGAAGTAACTCTACCCTCTTGTTTGAGGGTTAATATTTTAGGAGAAAAAACCCTTTGCCTTATATTTGAGTATGCCCAGCAATAATAAGGTTTAGTTCATAGAAATTCTACCATTGTTTTAAAGCAAATTCATACTAATTATCACCACTTCTGAATTCTACATTCAATTTTATTTGTATCTAAAACTGATTATGACTAAAAAAAATTATGAGATGCAACTCAGGAAATTCTCTAAAGGTGTTCATATATTATGTAGAAAGTGATATACCCACTCCACACGCTATTTTACTACAGTGTGGAATCCCCTTCTCCATTTGCTATAAGGTCTTTTTGCTGGGAGAAATAAATTACTAGGGATGGTATCTGGAAGCAAAATTAGTTCAATCTTAATTTAATCTTAGGGATTTTTCCCTTTAAATTTAGTAACTTCTAAATTTGACCCCACTTTAAAAAATTGTGTTTACCTATATATTAGCCAACTTTTGCTAATAGCAGCAAAGTCAAAATTACAGCAGCTTTCTGCAATACACGTGTTTTATTGTGGATGTAACTTGAAGGCTGTTCTCTGCTGGGCTCCACTGCTCAGCCCAGCTCCATGAGCCCTCTCAATCCTCGGTCTCTTCTGAAGGAGGAGCCATCATCTGAGACATGATGTTCTCACAGCAGAGACAATTGCTCAGGTGGGACAGAGCCAAGCCAGGCAGGGAATCTAAAGCTTCTACTTGAACAGGTACATATCACATCTATTCACACTCCATTGACCAAAGCAAGTTGTATGACTCAGGTAATGTCAATGGGGCTTGAGGATATATTCCCTGACAATGGGGAAGCATGACAAGGCTGGGGAAGAGATAAATAATTGTGAGTAAATGATACAATCTACCCTACCTTGTTAACTGATAATCACTTTGCTGACCGTCTTGTAATTTGCAAAATTTGCTTAAACATCATTATAAAGAAAATTAAGGTCCCTGAGTTTGAAGGACACATATTGCTTTTGGGTACTACAATGCCATGAAACCGAATGAAGATCAATCACATGAAACTTGAGAGAAGATATTGAATATGTTTTCTAATGTACTTATAGTTTCTCATGATGCTGTTAATAATAATTTCCTTTATGCTTCTTAACTTCTCAGAATAATTTCAATGTCTAAAATCTACTTGAGAGTTTTTCCTTCCTGTGCTATTCCTGACAGTGCAGCATCCAAGTCTGGCTCTTCTCCAGCTCTCCCAGAGATTCTAGGAGATATTTAATTTCCCTTAGTATTTCTGCTAAACTAGTTAGACTAAACTCTTTTCTATATATATCCTATGGAATGGATATGTAACTTCAAGAAGCTAATACATAAGAAGGTACCCAGCATATAGTGTACATTTTAAAAAGCCACATCATTTTTCAGTCCTACAGTTTCATGTTGAAAATGTTGATACATTTGCTTCTTTTAAAAAATACTTTATTGTTGATTTTTTTTTGTCATGATGTATTCAAATTCTTAAGAACTGCTTATCCTACTTTTTCTCATTGTCTCTGAAAGCCTGGGGGTGGTAATGAACATAAAAAGAAAAGTAATTTTTCCACCACTTTCTGAAGATGTCTCTAAGCCAATCATATGCCTCAGATTATGAGCCAACTCCAATTTAAAATATGCTGTTTCACTGTCCCCATAGTATACTTTTATATATGACATCTGTGTTTCATGTTTTGGTTCATAAAAATTAAGTTATCCTTGGAACTTCTGGGTTGGTGAACAAGCGAAAATTCAAGCAGTGGCACGCTAGGAAAGGGCATGGAAACTCCGAGCCCTTTCCCCATGTGTCTCTTCCATTTGCCTGTTCCTGAGTTATATCCTTTTATAATAAATGGTAATCTTGTTTTGGGTCTTGCTCCTGGGTAGTGTTCCTTCTTAGACAACTCGAAGAATTAGAAGAGAATTCAGAAAGCACAGTTTACAATGATTACAAATTTGCCATCAAGAAAGACCTTGAAAATTTAGGGCTCAGGCATCTCATTAGATCACCTTTTCACCAGGCACATGTGCATGGATTTTTCATGGATATAACACTCTATCATAAGATGAAACTGATGGTAAACCCATTTGTGTATGAAGAATATAGGAAAGGTAAGATCTGACAGAAGATAGAAGAAACATGTGCACAGAGTCCAATTACAGAAATTGCCAAAAATTAACAAGGAGCTGGCACTTAAATTAATGAGGAAGAGGAAAAGAAGCAAAAATCTATAAGGATAAAGAAAATTAAGAGCCTTCCTAATATTCTCACTGAAGATCAGTTTAAAATTGTTTGAGAACCCTGGCTTCCAAGTAGGTGAAGAGAGTAAAGAATTTAGGCTTTTAAATCCACTCATTTAAAAAATTAGTGAAGAAAAGGAAGAAACTAAGACTCTTAGAGCAACAGGAACTTCACAAAAAAGAAGAGGAGGAGGGACTGGAATGAAAACCAAGTGATGCAGAAAGTTGCGCGGGTTCAGATGATGCAAGGCCTGGGTTGAAGAGGTCAGGACACAGCGCAGACTTCTCCACCAGGAGGAAAACGTGAAGAGGCAGAAAGGACTCAAGGAGGACCAGCACACGGACCTCAGGCCCCGGTTTTCTGAGATCAAAGCAGGAGAAGAACTCAGAAGCTTCAAAGACTCTAACACAAAGCAGAAGCTGATGAATAGAACCCTTGAAGATCGTTTGAAACTTGAAGCAAAAAATGGGACATTGAATGTATCAGACACATGGATGGCAGCAAACAGTTGACATTCATGTTAAAAACGTCTGGACAGCAGAAGAAGCAACAGAAGGCTGAGAAACTGCACTGACAAGAGAGGAGAACACTTCCTCATTCAGCTGCTCACCTGAAGTCAAGGCACAGAAGAGGATGGGCGTTTCAGTGAATCTGGAAATGACCCTACGTATGATTCGGAATTCTCTTCTCCCTCAAATTAATCATTCCGAGAGTACATTAAACCCAGATAGGGGAATGCACATTTTAAAAGCTCCATGTAAATCCTTGATACATCTACACAGGTAAAGATTTAACAATTTGTCCCTAACATTATGGGTCTGACTTTGAAACTGGGGCCCCCAACTGGTCTGTGCATTGTTGTTTTATAATATTGTGAAACCATGAAATAAAAGGTTATCCTGTGCTAAAAAGGAAGATTGATCATGTTCTGGGTTTTTTTCTTGCACTACCTGCTGCTATTAAACCACCCAGAAATACCAGTTCTGTTTTACCTAATTAGTATGTATTGGCCATGCTTGTGTTTATACGTATATGTTGATAGATTTGTTGCTTGCTTGTGTGTTAGTTTGGAATTTTTAAAAAAATATTTTTATAGCAAGAGAATATAATTTAATGGTAACAACAACCTAAAACAAGAAATAGAAACTACTAGTTATTCTTTAGCTTGGCCCAAGATTAAATATAGATTTTTTTTCTGTTTCTTAAGTGCAATTAAAGATAAACTGGCTAGAGAAAACATTTATAAAAATAATTACTTTCATTTGAACAAGAAAATATGTTATTCTTAAATATAACTTCTTCAGTTGAATATGAGGGAATTCTAACTCCAAAATCTGTCACCCTGTTAATTATCTGGATTGATGTGGCATTTAGCTTATTTGGTTGACATTGTGTATGTCTTCCCTGAAGCTGCGTGTTGAAAGGGTCATGGACCCAAATCCTGAAGAACTGTTATGCAGCCGGGGTGTCTGTCCTTCCTGCTGGAGCCTCCAGACTAAGTGGGTTGTGTTAATGCAATAACCCAGGTTGGGTGTGTGAGAAGGAAGGGAAGTAGGAAGAAATGACAGGAGAATGGGCTACCATGTTCGGGATCTGTGGGGTCTGTGGTCCGCAGGGATTCTCTTTAGCATAGAAGTGACAGTCATTTATTTCTACAACAAAAAACTCATTCCATTTATGTAAAATATTCCATATTTTGGAAAATATTTTTTTAATTAAAAAAGATCACTCATGATTCTACCACCTAGAGAAAACCACTGCTAGCATTTGAGCTATTTATTTTGAGTCTTTTTTTTTCCATTTATGTACATTGATTTTCTTTAAAATGATTTCAGACTGTATATTAGTTGTTAATTTGTTTTTGTTTCCTAACACTGTATCTTGAATATTGCCCTGTCTACAATATATTCTACTACATCATTTTGATGATTGCATATGGTATTCTACCACGTGGAAATTACACAACTTTTTAAACCAGCTTCTGATTTGTTTACTTTTCTTTAATTTTTTCACTTTTCAGTCATAAATGTTTTTGAGACAAGCATTTTTACAGATAAATCTTTGGGCAAATGAGTAATCACTTCTTAGGATAAATTTCCAGAAGTAAATCCTAGAGCAAAGAGAATATATATTTTTCAGTTTAAAAAATACATACGGAATCTTTCTCTAGAAAGTTTGCATCAATTTACATTCAATCCAGTAGTGTTTGTGAGAAAGTCTGTTTCCCTACTCCTTCACTGATAATGGATATTATCATTCTTTTTAATCTTGACCAACCCAAGAGTCAATTAATAATGAGTTGTATTTTTTTTTTTTAGAAACTATTTATTTTACATCACCCTTATTTCCATTTTCTGGCTAAGAGCTGGAAGACAGCTTAAGACCACTCAGGGGCTGTTCCTACCCAGTCAGTGGCCTGAGCAGTGGGAGCTGCAGACCAGTCTTCAGTGGTGGCTGAGTGCTCCGGTCTTCAAAAGGGAACTGCTGGACCTGCGCGCGTTCAGACCCGTCTGCGACCTCAGGTTGAGTAGCAGTAGATTTGGAAACTGGAGAGTCCGTTCACCCTGAAATTCCTCCTTCGTCACAGACTTTCAAGCAGCGGCCTGCTCTTCTGTTTCAGTCTCTTCGGGATCTCTGTGGAAGTAGAGATCAGGTGTGAGTGTTCACAGGGGATGGTGCCATGCAGGCACAGAGCTTCCCAGGCCAGCATTTACCACATCAAATTGAGTTCCCTTGTTTCAGGGGATGGCAATGTCCACATTGCCGAGGAGAGTCTGTGTCACACAGAGCAATGGCAGGCAGGTTAACATAAGACCCTCTGAGAGAGGCTGGTGGTCAGCCCTGGGATCAGTAACCACTGAAAGTTGCGGCTCCTGAAAGGCCGCCTGCGTCTGGTTGGTGGAGGTTCCAGGAGTGAAGTGACCAGCAATAGGAGTGGCTCCAGTGGCAGCAGCAACCTTCAGCACAATTCGCTGGCCAGTATCCCTGGAGGATATGACGCGAACGTCTGTTGGGTTTTCGATGACAACAATGGCACGAGCTGCCAGCAGAAGCTCCTCCCGTATTCTCTTCAGATTTTTGACGGAGATGCCATCATTTTTCCTTTTGCAGATGTACTGTTCTATTTGGAAGTCAAGGCTGGTGCCACCTAAGTGAGTTCCTGCTGCAAGGAATTTGAGGACATCCTCCTCCTTCATTTGCAGGTCACCAGGGGCTCCAGACATTGTGAAAGTTTCCCTCTGAGTTATGACAGGAACCCAGAACAACGCTGTATGGACGCCTCTCTGGGTAACACATAAAGGTAATGAGTTGTATTTTAATTTGCATTTTTATTATTATCAACTTACAAATTTTTTCATGTGTATTGTCTGTTTATATTTCTTCACTTGTGAGTTACCATTTGATGTTTTCCCATTTTCCTTTGGAGACTCTGTCTTTTGCTTACTAAGTTGTGAGCATCCCTTAGGTAGTAGCTAATTTAAATAGTAATCACTCAAACATGTCGCAAATGTACTTTCTCAGTTTTGGGTTTCTTTTTAAAATTGTTTAAGAGTATTTAACAAGCA
Organism: Tapirus indicus; assembly: GCA_031878705.1. Lineage (NCBI taxonomy): Eukaryota > Metazoa > Chordata > Mammalia > Perissodactyla > Tapiridae > Tapirus > Tapirus indicus. The sequence goes on along the minus strand of CM062919.1, from coordinate 146,041,745 downwards.
GCTTTTATTTATATTTTTATAGTTTGGGGGCAAAAATGAGGTATTGAAAATAGATTTTCGGGAAAACTAACCCGGCAGAGGTAGGCAGGCTTGTTTAGACAAGGAAAGATCGGTTAGGACCTTAGTCCATAATCAAAAAGTGAAATGAGGGTCTACAGTCAGAAGCCAGAGATGGAAACAAAGCATGATGAATAATTGTCAGATGCCTTGTTAGGGAAGAATGATAGGATTGGTTCAATGTAGGATATAAAGAGATGTAAGAGTCACAGACGATTCCAAAGTTAGAGACTGAGAAAAATGTACCAGTGCTAGAAATATAAACATTGGCAGGCTGTTCCTTTATCTCTCTCAAGGTTCATTTCATTTGATTTTAAGTAAATTGAGTTTAAGGTGACATCAGTCTACATATATGAACATGGAAGAGCTCTTAGAAATATTTTTTCTACCACCTCTTTGATAGGCATTTTAAAATAACCAAACTCATGCTTTGTTCTATTTTATTATTTAGCCAATATTTGTGTTGTCAACTAGTGGCCACCGGGTAAAGAGGACTTTCTGTCTTCCCTCTAACTTTCCATTATGGTTGTGTTAATCCTCCTGTTGCGTGTTGGTCCAGGGTCATAGGTGAGTGGTTGCAATTCTCTGCGGTGACATGAGATCCTGGCATTCAATCTGCTTCTGCCCCTGCCCCTCTGTTTCAGAGTCACCACCTACTGCCATATCTAAGCTCAAGCTCAGTACATATATGGAACCATGGGCAATGGCAAATGGCTTGGCAGATCAGGGCCTGGAGAGAAAAAGACTGAGTGATCAGATTCAGGGAAGTCTGGGGTGGAGGCATGGGGATGGACATGTGAGAATGAGCACCGACTGTGAGGACAAAGAGTAGCTGTCTCTGAGGATAGGAATGTGACACCTTGTTTATGAAAGATTGTCACAGGAATCGCATAGACAGGATTCTCTGGTACTTTCTCCGTCTGTCTGACAATCCCTTATCTACGTTTCCAAAAGTACAAAGATCTCTGACATCCAACAGTTATTTTTATTTTTGCAAACTTATTTGGCAGCAGAAATTTACCTGAACTGACTTGAGGCTATTTATAGTTTTAATTATTTAATTTTTCAAAATAGAGATATCATTGATATACATTATATTAGTTTCAGATAAACAACATAATGATTCAGTGTTTGTATATATTGCAAAATGATCACCACAATAAGTCTAGCTAATGTCCATCACCATACAGCTACAATTTTTTTCTTGTGATGAGAATATTTGATTACTCTCTTAGCAACTTTCAAATACACAATACAGTATTATTAACTATAGTCACCATGCTGTACATTTTATCCCATGACTTATTTATCTATAACTGGAAGTTTGTACCTTTTGACTCGCTTCACCCGTTTCACCTACCTCCCACCCCCCGTCTCTGGCAACCGTCAATCTACTCCCTTTATCTATGAACTCTTTTTTTTTTTTTTTTTTTTTAGATTCCACATACAAATGAGATCACACAGTATTTGTCTTTCTCTCTCTGACTTACTTCACTTAGCATTAACACCCTCAAGGTCCATTCATGATCCATGTTGTCACAAATGGCAGGATTTCCTTCTTCTTATGGCTGAATAATATTCTAGTGGGTGTGTATGTGTATCACATTTTCTTTCTCTTGATCCACAGATGGACACTTAAGTTGCTTCCATATCTTGGTTATTATAAATAATGCTGCAGTAAACATGGGGGTGCAGATATCTTTTTGGTTTAGTGTTTTTGTTTCCTTCAGATAAATACCCAGAAATGGTATTGCTGGATCATATGGTAGTTCTATTTATAGTTTTTTGCGGTCTATTTATAGTTGTTTTCCATAGTGGCTGCACCAATCTACATTCCTACCAACAGTGCACGAGGGTTCCCTTTTCTCCACATCCTCGCCAACACTTGTTATTTCTTGTCTTCTTGATAATGGCCATTCTAACAGGTGTGGGGTGATACCTCATTGTGGTTTTGATTTGCATTTCCCTGCTGATTAGTGATGGTGAGCACCTTTTCATGTACCTGTTGGCCATCTGCATGTCTTCTTTGGAACAATGTCTATTTGGATCCTCTGCCTATTTTTGTTTGTTTGTGTTTTTTTTTGCTATTGAGTTGAGTGAGTTCTTTATATATTTTAGATATTAACCCCTTATCAGATACATGATTTGGAAATATTTTCTCCCACTCAGTAGGTTTCCTTTCATTTTGTTGGTGGTTTCCTTTGCTGTGAAGAACCTTTTTAGTTTGATGCAGTCCCACTTGTTTATTTTGGGCTTTGTTGCCTTTGTTTTTGGTTTCAGATCCAAAAAAATCATCAGCAAGATCAATGTCAAGGAGTTTACTGCCTGTGTTTTCTTCTAAGAGTTTTATGATTTCAGGTCTGATATTCAAATCTTTAATCTATTTGAGTTAATTTTGGTATGTGGTACAAGACAGTGGTCCATTTTCTTTCTTTTCCATGTGGCTGTCCAGTTTTCCCAGCTCCATCTATTTAAGAGACTGTCCTTTCCCATCATATATTCTTGGCTCCTTTGTTGTAAATTAATGGACCATCTATGTGTGGGTTTATTTCTGGGCTCTCTTTTCTGTTCCAGTTTTAATTTTTATTAACAAAGCCAATAAATTAAAGAGTTCAAATGATAATATGGTTTCCCAACACAATAAGGATTACAATGGTGAGAGAAGCACCAACATTACTAAGAATGTATGTCACTCTTATTTCCATTTTCTGGCTAAGAGTCTGTGGAAGAACAGCTTTCTCATTATAAATATGTAAGTATTCGCCAAGGAATATCTTCCTTAAATTTCTATGTGTTTTTTCTATAATATTTCTATATTTTATTTAAAAATAAAAATTAGCATATTATCCTCCATTAACAGCTCAGTATTATTATATAAAGTTTTCCCTTTGATGTATTATAGAAATTGCTTAGTGACACCGGAATGATCCCAACTAACAATTAGAATTATGCATTTTATCTACATTTCTCCTGAAGATTGCTTCCATGTAAACGTTATGATTTTTGAAGTGTTCTCTGGCATTTTAGCTCCATCAAGTGGTAAAATTGACACACAAAGCTTTCAGTTTAATTTCCATACTAGAATTTCTATCAAGGTTGTATTTATAACCAATTATCTCCTTGTCTCAAAGCACAAACTGAGCCATTTTTAATTTGGAAAATCTAATGATTTTGTTCATGGACAGAGATGGAGTATTTAGATTTTTGGTATGGAAACTAAAGAATCACATTCTCTTACTATTTATAATTTGATTCCTCAAATATCTTTCAATGACCATTTGCTAATGGAAGTACCATTGTCAGGCCTCAGGTCCTCACTTTCTTTTAGCCAGAGATGTCAGTTCCTCACCACGCGAGACTCTCCATATGGCTGCTTACAACGTGACATCTTGCTCTGTCTGAGAGCAGCAAATCCAAGAGAGGAGGAAGAATAAGGGAAGAAGAGCAAAAGGGAAGTCACAGTCTTTTTGTGACCTAATCTCAGAGGTGATGTCCCATCACTTTTGCTGTTTTTTCTACTCATTAGAAATGAGTCACTAGGTCCAGCCACTCAGGGAGAGGCTTATGCTACAGCATTAACCCCAGGAGGCAGGGATCCCTGGGGGCCATCTTAGAGGCTGCCTGAAAAAAATGTACTACCTCTGAAATGCTCATACTTTATAAAACTTCAAATATATTATTGTTCACTCACAGAAACCAATAATTTTATTATCAGTAATAGGGTTTACTATGCTCCAGGTACTATTCTAAATATTACCCACATATTTACTCATTAATTAACTCTCTAATCCTGTAACCACCCTATAAGATAAGTACTATTATTATTCCCATCTTACAGACGAAGAAACTGAAGCACAGAAAAATTAATTTGTCAGGATTTGAAACTAGGCTGTTTGGCTCCAATAGAGAGTATAAAGTTGAGCATGATTTCTATTCACCGTACAACAGAAATCGTAAATTGAAGATGAGAAACACCATTGAAATCAGAAGTAAAAACAGATTTCGGCAATGATTCTCACCTTTCTATTGCTCCAATTGATACATCTTGTGATATAAATACCATAACCCAACTTCTGCTTTGCCTGCAATAGCCCTGGTTGAGGCTGGTGCCCTGGTATAATTGTTAATATTGATTTTTTCACCCCCCAAAGTGTCCAGATTTGGATGCTAAATTATATGATAACTCTAAATATAAGGCTGTAAAAGTGTTCCGACACATCTGAAGAACACCACACTTTTCATTATTAGAGAAAATGTGATCTTCCTATTACATCTCCAAGTGATTCTGACGTGGCCCTAAGTGTTGGTAATCACTCTTCTAGATGCTGAAAACTGTAAGAACATTAATGGTAAAACAATATCACAGTGTAGTTTGTCTTGGTTAGAGAGCAGCAGAAATTATTTAGCTAGCTCCCACACATATGTGGAGTCAGAAACTCAAATATATTGAAAAAATTAATTATAATAATGCCAAGTTGTTTTAGAGCTTACGTATCACTTTGTCCTTTATAAATACAACGTAAAACATGGATCTAGTAAATTGATTAACTTTATCAGTAAAAAGTATCCCAACTAGATAGATTATACTCCAAGATTATTTTAAAAATTATTTTAGGCTGCCTGTTTATTAAATTAAGTTGTTAGGCAGGTGAATGCCTACATCATTTATAAAACGCATTCATTTTTATAAGTGATAAGGACTAAACATATTAAAAATTGTCAAAACATATGTTACAAAGCAAATGTATAGAAAAGAACTAAGAACATGCAAATTTCCAGATAATGCGATAGCCCAGAGAAAAGTTGTACTTTGGTCTCTAGCCAGAAGAGGGCATTACATGACTGCCATATGGTGGTGTTTTAGTACATATTTTTAAAAATCTAAAGAATAGATCTCTGAAAAAAAAGCGATGAATCATAGCATCCAAAAACTATAGACTGAAATCTTTTAGTGAAAATAATTTTCCAAATGATTCTGCTTAAAGTACTCAGCTTTCTCTCTACCTGAGAATTTAATAAACTTATTATTTCATTATACATATGGTTGCTATGTTTTATTACAGCCAAGGGTTTAAGATGGAGGAGGATCATTCATTGTTAAAACTTAAAGGATGCTAAGAGTCCCCTATTATAAGTTCCTCATTTTACAAATGATACAACTGAAGTTCAGAGATGATATGTGGCATGCCTGAGACCCCCAGGGCTGGCACTGTCATCTGAGACAGGTTTCCTCTAACCGCCCCTCTCAGACCCGCCCTCCTGTAGTCTCCAGCTCACCACCACATCAGAGCATCACCCTCAACGCCCACACGCACGCAGGGCTTCCTGATTCGTGTCAGCACTTCCGGCAGCACTGGCCTCACCAGAAAAAGTAGCAACCCATTCCTAAATATTGAAGTTAATACAGGTTAAATAGAAACATTTCATTATGACTATACTTAAGAAATGTTTCCAGTGAAACACAATTCTGTCCTTTTCAAAGTGAAATTGAAATGCTCTCCCGGGAAAGAGGGACTGCACAAGAGAAGGCTACACTAGTCTTCCTGCTGGCCCAAATAATGTCAGTCTCCAGTCACAAAATGATAGCATTACAGAACTAGAACATAGGCAATCAGATTGTCTTTACTTACAAATGTTTTATAATGAAGAATCTAAGGCCCTTGGAGGTTAAATGATGGGCTCAAGGACACAAATCTGACAAGTGCCAGAAGCGATGGATCACGTAAGGTCTGTGGAAGGCAGAATTCTATGATGACCTTCTTCCCTGGTGTTGCTCCCATGATTAAATTACCTTAAGAGGCAAAAGGGGTTTTGCTGATGCAATTAATGTTACTAATCAGTTGACCTTAAGAGAGGGTGATCTATCCAGGTGGGCTTAACTTAATCACATGAGCCCTTTAAAGGAGGATAATTTTATCCAGCTGTGGGCAGAAGAGGCCATCAGAAATTTTCAAGGTATAACAGGGATTGGACAGGAGGAACAAATGTTCTCTATTGCTGCGATGGAGAGGCCAGGTGGTGAGAGAAGCAGAGACTGAGAGCAGCCCCCAGCTGACAGCAAGCAAGGAAATGAAGACCTATAGCTGCGAGTAACTGAATTTTGCCAACAATGTGAATGAATTCAGAAGTAGATTCTCCCCCAGAGCATCCAGACAAGAGCCCAGCCCCAGCCCAGCACCTTGATTTCAGCCTCCTGAGACCCAAAGCAGGAAACTCAGTCGAGCCCATGTGAAATTTTGACCTGAAACTGTGAGATAATAAATGGATGTGCTTTTAAGCTGTTAAATTTGAGTAATTTGGTGCATAGGAAGAGAAAACTAATACTAGGTCTAATCTGAAAGCAGAAAGCTTTTGAGAGTTTAAGAAAGAGGGACTTCAACATAAGGATTTTGTTACACAAATGATGGAAGAGCAGAGAAGCTAAATGGAAGATGGGCTGCAACTCTGATTAGCAGCTGCAGAAAGCTACTACCACGCCCAGGTCAGAGGGACAATGGGCCAGTGAGTTACCAGAGTCCTAGGGGTTGGAGTCACACAGAAGTTGAAACCACAGCAGCCTGTCCAGGGGGCACTGAGCTATTGGACGAGCTGTGGTGGCTCCAGACACACAGCCTGAGGCACAGAGAGAGATGCATCTTTCTTCTTACCACCTTCCAATTGTCCACCAGTGCCTCCCATCAGCCAGACCCTGCTGGATGCTGGCTGACACAGGAGCCTGAGAAAGACAGCCTGCAGAGGGCAGCCTCCCGGATCTCAAGGCAAACAGGCCCGAGACTGGCTGAGATGACATCAGAACCTTCGGGAAGACAAGACCTGGTCAGGAAGACAAGCTCTTCCCTAAATAAAGAATTTTCACTTTTACTGAAGAGAAAATACTTTTCAGATCACTATTTTTAATAGCTCAAAACAGTTTAAACATAAAGATTTTTTGTTCACTTATTGGGATTAAGTTTATGATTCCTCCAGCCCTAATATAAGAAGTTTCCTCTTATAATCACAGAATTAAATCTGCATAAGCCTCACAAGATTAATTTGTACACACATTTCCAGAGTTACTTTCTGAGACTTGCATTCTGAAGATTTATGTGGTAGTAATCATATTTAGTGTGAAAGAACTACCTGCTTCTTTTTAGTTTTAATTTTAAAATATATTAATAATAAAATATGCCAAGTTAGAAACACAACTAGGGGAGGAGAAATATTTAAAGGATAGCATAGTAGAGCAATGGTCTCCAAGTCAAGCAGGAACAACATGGACTGGAGTGGTGAGAATAATTGAACTTCTATTTATGTTTAACTTTTTCCTAAAATGAGAAACAATAGTCTTTTATACTCCTTAACATATGGATGGATGTGGGCACCTTCATCTTCTCTGCAGGTCAGATCCTCACACAGATCCCACATCCTTAACGCATGCAGGGCATCCTGACGTGTTGAAGGTACCATTCTTACTTTTTGATCTTTTACAGAATTTTGCTAAGTATTGAAAACATTCTGTTCCTATTAAATGTATTTATAGATAATATTATATTATGTCAACTGTTCTAATTCTAAAAAAAATAAATAAGTAGCATAAAAAAAATTCCCTTCGATGAAACTATCATTCGTATGTAACTCTGGTAATGCGAGTATAGAGAAAAAAGCAATATGGAAATGACAGAGCTGATACTTATCCTAATGTTAGCACTTTTTCAGCCACAAGAAAGTAAAATCCATGATGATTTAGTTGAATATAATGTGTTCAATCACACTATTCTCACAAAACTATTTTCTTACTAATCATATTTTTACTGAGAACAAAATGATTTCTGAACATTATAAATAAACTAGAATTAATTATTTGAAACAGTATATTTTGCCTTTGTCACCTATTTTTGTATTTCTAATTTTCTGAATGTTTTAAGATGTAGACAGTACATGAGTTCGGTTGCAAATGGATACAATGTGAAATTAAATGGGGGTACACATATTGAGGTACATACTCAAAATATGATGGGAGTGCCTGATCTGTGAAGTTTGGAGACTTTGCTTAGAGAATCTTAAGAATGCAGAAATACAAAAGAACAGCTTGTAGTTTGCATTTTCATTAACTAAGGGTTAATTCATTAGTGTGATCTTGCCCAAGGTTACAAAACTATTAAGCAGTGAATCCAGAATTTAAACCTGAGTGGTCTCGCTTCAGAGCACATGCTATTTCTTCCCTTTCTATCAGCACTTCTCAGATTTCTTAACTTAGAAAAGTGTTTTGAGGTGATATTCTGACTGCATAGACAGAAGAGTTTTTACATTTGCTCATTTCTATTCTATGATATAAAGCTTAATCAGGAGCTAGGGATGAAGTATTATCTAATAGTATCTTTTTATCTTCAGATGAACCTTTTGTGTAAAGAACCTGGGTGACTTCCTTTCTTCATACATATATGAAATGCTTTGCAATATATAATGCATTCACTCATTCATTTTCACACATCCAACAAGTATTTACTGAATACCTAATGTCTAAGAGCCAAGCACTGTTGTAGGTGCAGACAAGATAGCAGTAAACAAAATAAAGTCCCTGGTGTCAAGGAACCTCCTTTCCAATGTTGGATACTCTTACTCTATTTGGGCTGCTATAACAAGCTACCATAGCCTGAGTGGCCTAAACAACAAACATTAATTCTCACAGTTCTGGAAGCTTGGGAAGTCCAAGATCAAGGCACTAGTAGATTTGGTGTCTGGTGGGAGTCTGCTTCCTGATTCACAGACAGCTATCTTCTCTCTGTGTCCTCAGGTGGCTGGGATAAAAAGAAGAGTGCTCTCTGGGGTCTCTTTTGTAAGGCCACTAATCCCATTCATAGGCGCTCTGCCCTCATGACCTAATCACCTCTTGAAGGCCTCATGTCCTAATACCATCACATTGGGGGTTGGCATTTCAACACGTGAATTTGGGAGGGACACAAATATTCAGTCTATAGCACACACCAACATTTACCATGGCAGGCATGGGAAGAAGGAATAAGCTAAACGTAAATACAGATTTTCTCTTCTTCACGTCTTTCCATGTATGCTCTATGATTGACCCCACAAAAACAAGTGCTAAGCAGAGTTGTAAAAGAAGAGCTATTTTTCATCAGTTCCATTCACTTCCCCTTTGGCAAACTCTCTTCACTCTCATTTGCCACAATCCTCATCCAACCCAGACCCGTGTGCCTCTGCTCTGAAGGGCTGCCAAGGGCACTTATCATGTCACTCCCTTCTAGATCTCTCTCCTTGGCAGTGCCAAATGCTCCATGTGATTCTTGATTCCTTCCTGGTTTTAAGATGTACCTGTCTGTCCTATTCTCTTAAGATGATTCTAGATAATTTTCTATCTTGACACATTGTTTTGATAAGAATGTTATGAGCTAAAAATTAATTAATAACTAACCACTAAGGAACATAGAATAATCATTCTATTAAATAACTGTATCTGAAGAATTTTGATGTATCTCAGATTTGAGTATAATGTTAGACTCTGCTCAAACTCTGTTCATAACTTACAGCCTTTTCTATGTACAACAAATCTGTCCCAGTATCTTCAAGGTGATCAATCTCCTGGAAACCAAAGATGGATTCACCAGATAAGGAATAGATTGAGTAAGCAGGAGTTTGTCATTCACTGTTTGTGACAGAGTTACCAAAGAAGGGCTGCTCTTAATTGCCAGATCAAGGATGCACTTCCATCATTTCAACAGGCAATGGTCAATGTGACGTGGAAGATTACATCAAAACAAGGCCAGGACACAGAGAATGGCTTTTCATCTTGCAGCACAATGTGGAAAAGTTATTTTAGCATAAATATATACAGGAAATATTCACACAGGATTTAATCTTGCCAGAGTGAAAGGTCTTAGTACCTCTTATATAGAGACCCTGAGGATATTTCACCATGAGACAGCCTCCTATCTGCCCTGTGCCACCACAGGGTGTGATTGTCTCCTCCATTGCCATCCCAAGTTCCCCCAACACATGCAAACACACACGCACACTTTGAGCCCATCCAATAACAGAACTAGGGGGGGATGACTATTCAACAATCCCAAACTCAAACCAAGTATAAGGCCTGATGGGAAGAAGCAAAGTGGTCAAAAGGATGAGGGACTGCGGGAGAAAGTCTGTGATGACGGTGATTGCCAATGGTCAATGGGTGACCATCTGAGGTGCTCCAAGCATTTAAAACTAAAGCCGTATACATTTTGGATAGAACTTAATGGAATAGAAAATCACTCCCATACACCTACCCCTCTCTGGACACAAACACAAAATAAAGGCTTATCTGACATGTCAGTTTTCCTGGCTGATTTGATCATATGGTTACGGACTTGAATTCTCTTCTTTCTTCAATTAGGGCAAAATTGCTAGAATGACACACAGCAGGGAAGCAGAGGCTGCCATCCAAGATTGTTAAATATGGTGTATATCTAAATCTAAATCTATATCTAAATCAAAATATTCATTACTCTGGAGGAAAGAATGTTCCACCATATCATTTAAATTGTTAACAGAATGTGCCAATGAGGAAAACGGACTTAGCACAAATTATAATTTAGTTTAGAAAATGCTTTCAAGTAAAGAGCACAGCGTGCATAGTAATGATTTCACAGCTAGAGTCATTTTGTGAGAACAACATTTGAGATAAGTTCTTTAGCCAGAGAACCAGAATTATGCTACGCTGGAAATTTACCTTGTCGGTTTCCTTCCAAAACCTCCCACAAGAGATGTCACCTGTGTGGTGGTGTGAAAGTTCAAGTTTGGCAAGAATTCTTAAAAATTTTTAAAGAAAGATGAATTGCTTTTGGAATAGATGGAAGCCATGGTTAGGAGTGATATGGCAGAGAGCTGGATGGGCTCGAGCAGACATAGGTAGGAGGGTACACTCTTTTGTAGCCCAGGCAGATCACTTGAAACCACTGGCCCTAAATCAGTTTGAAACCCCTGTGTTTTTTGTTACCCCAGGTACTAAAAGCTAAAGTGTTTTTGAGTTTTTAAGGAGAGGCAAGTCTGGGGATGATAACTTTCAACCATGAAAAATGTATTAGGCAAATGTTTTAAGTATGAAAACTGAGAAACAAAACAAAGGATTTAGGGGAGGAAAAATAATTTTCCCTTTACCCTTCTGAGCTTTTGGCTGAGACCCCTGTAATAAAAGACAGATTAACAAGAGAAAAACAAACAGCAGTTTATTAGCATATATACCTCATGTGTACATGGGAGATACCCAGGGGAAAATGAATAATTCAAAGAGGTGGCTTAGAATTCAGTCTTAAATACCATCTTACAGGGAAAGGGTGGGGGGTAGGCCTTTAAGGGGAAAATAAATGATTTTTAGAAAAAATGACTGGGTCCTTAGAAGAATAGATGGGAGGCATGGTGGTTTGTGACAAAGTTTGTTTGACTGTGGTGTCTACTTTTAGCCTCCTCTCCTGTAGTAAGAGTCAATCTTCCCTGGTTGATGAAACTCCCAGGGAGGGGATTTATGACAGTTGAGTTCCCTTTGGAGGATCTATCTTCAGGCAGAAAAAGGGAGTTCAGGGGCCGGCCCGGTGGCGCAGTGGTTTCGTCCGCGCTTGGCAGCCCGGGGTTCGCGGGTTCGGATCCCGGGCGCCCGCCGACGCACTGCCTGTCAGCCATGCCGTGGCGGCGTCCCATATAAAGTAGAGGAAGATGGGCACGATGTTAGCCCAGGGCCAGTCTTCCTCAGCAAAAAGGGGAGGATTAGCAACGGATGTTAGCTCAGGGCTGGTCTTCCTCACCAAAAAAAAAGAAAAAGGGAGTTCAGAGAAAGCCTCTCCCTGCATCTCCTGTTTTTAGAGTGCTACCACTTGAAATAGCCAATATAGTAAAGTGGCATACTTTGGGGTGACATGTACTGATCTCCTACAGTCATATTTTGGAGGGACATATTCTGCTATCCTTCAGGTTTTAGAGAGTTTCCAGGACATTTCTCTTAAAGTGGTGTATGAGTTGAAAGTCAAGGATGTGTCCATCTTGTGCATGATTCATTACCGGTTTTTGAGTAAGTGTTTGGAAGAGTGGAAGGTGGTAAGGACACATATGCCAAGTTTTCATCATTCATTCTGCTAGAAGACTTAAAGATTTTGAATTAAGTAATGGGGTTTATTAAAAATGTGCACTATGTAGAGGGGACCATGGAACTTGACCAGACAACCAGGATAGTTCAAAGAAGTGTTTGTGAGGAAGCATTTATTACCAGAATCTGTAAACCAAAATCAGGGACAAAATTAGCTTGAGTGCCCTCTTAAATTTCTCACATAATGCAATTAACTTGGGTGGAAGAGAAACTGAGAACACAGCAAATTTTTGAAGCCAAATAGGTTGACAGGAGTGGTGACTCAGCACCAAGGTTGTGCCTTAGTGACTGGAGGAAAAGTTTTAGAGACAAGTCAGGGGAACTTGAGAACCTCCAAGCTCCACCTTTGGGAAGGGAGGTCAGGCATCAAGACAGAGGACTTGATTTAAGAGATCAGTAATTTGAGGTTTTTTAAAATAAATATCCATATCAGCTAATTCTCCAAGTTTATATTTTTGTTCATTCTTGATGTTAGAAGAAGTCCAGAAATTCAGAGAAGTATGGATGGGTGTGTTATATACTTTAAAAAAAATGAAAAAAAAGGAATAAAGATAAATGCAATGCAAATGGAAAGATTATTTGGGGCACCCTAAGCAAATAAAAACGAGTGGCCCATGTCTTACAGAGGTTTCCTAGAAGCAAAGCCTGAGATGACAATTCTTGTTCAAATAATTTATTAAGAAATTGCTTTCAAGAGAAGAAGATCTAGGAATGCAAATTTGAGTAAATGAAAAAAGCCAAGCAAGAACATATCCTCAGGTGGAGACTAACTTTAGTCAGATCCCACAGGAAAGCTCTGGAACAATTTCTGAGATCATAATCTCAATCCTGTCTTGAAGAGAAAGGGGGTAAGAAGGACATAGCCAATTGATCAAGGTGGCTCCTATTTAGCCAAGGGCAATTCTCTGGAAAAGGAGAACCTGTTCATTGTTGCCAGCCAACCCTCATATCACCTGGGGGCTGGGTGCACTAGCTGGTAAAAGAGATCTGGGCAGAGCGCCAATTGTATCCACTATAGTTCACCCCCTGTCTACGTGCTTCTCACATTAAGTTCACTCCACCCAGGCAGAATTTCTCCAGGACTAGAATTAGTCACAGTTCCTGGGGAAACTTCAGAGGAGAATTAGTAGGTTGAACGATAGTTCCTAAAGCTTTAGTTGGTCCTGAGATAATAACTGATATTCAACTTCTCCCTCCTCCATGGCACATTCTAGCTTCCCCTCCCCTTTGGCTAGTACTGTGTGACTTACTTCTTGGGTGAATCCTAACCCTCATCACTCATCATGAGGCCCTGATTACTATATCCTTATCACGCCATAGTTGTAGAACCTGCTTATTTCCAGTTTCTACTGGACCTAAGGTTCCAAGAGACATTCTAGCAGATCACTTTAGTGACAAAAATATTCCTGCTTTCACTCTTATTTAGCAGTAGCCCTACCTCCTAATGATGACTAAGTCTAATATCATGCCAGTGTGGTAACTCTTCTCTCTGCTTACTCTCTTGCTGGCATAAGAAGTCCCAAGTGAGCAGGCAGCAATAAGAGCTGCTAAGGTGGCTCCGTATGATCCCTGCCTACTGCTGTTCATGCCTTTGTGGAATCTTCTCTCCTTGGGTGTGAATGGGGCCTGTGACTTGCTTTTAACTGATAGAATATAGCAAGGTATTGGGCTGTGTTTTATCACAAACTGGATGGCTTAAAACAACAGAAATTTATTCTCTCACAGTTCTAGAGGCTAGAAATCCAAAATCAAGGTGTTGGCAGAGCCGTGCTCCCTCTATGGCTCTAGGGAAGAATCCTTTCTTGTCTCTTCTTAGCTTCTGGTGATTGTCAGCAATCCCTGGCATTTGTAGGCTTGTAGCTGCATCACTCCAATCTCTGCCTTCATCATCACATGGTCTTCTTCTTTCTATGTGTCTCTGTGTCTTCACATGGCCTTCCAATAAGGACACAGTTATTGAATTTAGGCCCCACCCTGATCCAGTGTGACTGTATCTTAACTAATTGCATCTACAAAGACCCTATTTCCAAATAAGGTCATATTCTGAGATTCCATGTAGACATGAATGGGGGCGGGCACTATTCAACTCAGCTCAGATGTCATTTCCAACCTTATGCTAGAGAGATTATGCTCCTTGATGGCTTGATGAAGTAAGCAGCCACTTTGGAGAAGCCCAAGTGTCAGGAAACTGCTTGCAGCCTCTAGGAACTGTGGGAGACTTCTGTGAGCTAAAGGCAGCCGCTAGCTGACAGCCAGCAAGAAGCTGGGGACCTGAGTCCTACAACCACAAGGGAATGAATTCTCCCAACAACCTTAGTGAATGTTATGGGTTGAATTGTGTTCCCCAAAAAGAATATGTTGACATCCTAACCCTCAGCACCTCAGGATGTGATGTCATTTGGAAATAAGGTTATTACAGGTGTACTTAGTTAAGATAAGGTCATGCTGGAGTAGAGTAGGCCCTTAATTCACTATGACTGATGTCCTGACAAGAAGAGAGGAGAGACACACAGAGAGAAGTTGGCCACATGAGGACAGAGGCAGAAATTGGAGTGATGCATCTACAAACCAAGGAATGCCAAGGATTGCCATCAAACATCAGAAGCTAGAAGAAGCAAAGAAGGATTTTCTTCTATAGGTTTCAGAGGGAGCATGGCTCTGCTGACACCTTGATTTCAGACTCTGGCCTTCAGAACTATGAGACAATAAACTTCTGTTATTTTAAGCCACCCAGTTTGTATATTTTGTTATGGCAGGCTTAGGAAACTAATATAGTGAGCTTTGAAATAGATTCTTCCCCAGTCGAATCTCAAAGTGAGGCTGCAGCCTGGCCAACACCTTGAGTGGAGCCTTGTGAACTCTAAGCAGAGGACCAGCTAACTCATGCCCAGGTGCCTGACCACAGAAACTGTGAGATAGTAAATGCATGTTGTTTGAAGCTGCTTGGTTTGTGGTGACTTGCTATGCAGGATTCTGAACCTATGTCTTCACCAACTGGAGACATCACACCGTATAATGGCCATTTAAAAAAAATGCATATACCTCATTTTAGAGGTTAAAATCCCATTATTAAAACATGTTATCTCCAAGCTGGGGCCTCCACTATGTCTTCAAGAGGTTGGCAACTTCTGGATAGTGTGGTTTGTGGTAGAACCAGTGGATCTCATGGTGCACCTTTGTCGTAAGGTAGGCCTCTTGGTCCACAGCAATCTTGAACAGGATCTTGTTGGGAGATCAGATACTGGGAGCCCTTGGATAGTAGTTCTGGCTGCCCAAATCCATATGTAGAGTGTGCGCCAAACCTGGCCAGTATGAATCTTTGCCTTTCCAGAATAAAAGGGGCCTGATATCATCAACTTGCCCAACTGACTGGTTAGTCTCCTTGAGGTATGATACAACGTTGAGGAATCAATGTTGGCCTCTGTTTCTGGTAGGTCAGACATACAGCAGCAGTGGTATAAGAATCAAGCTTGATGAGAAGGAGCCCATGCTGTTGGGCCCACACTTGGCCTCCATCCCTGCCTCCATGTCTACTCTGGTCATGAGCTCTTAAAAGAACTGGCATAGTCAAGAATAGAGGCTGGCTGACGTGAACTGGCCAAGTCCTTCTATCTACTTATCTTTTCCACAGTAGGAACTAATGTATCTGCTCAGTTTTTCTTATTTAGCCTGCATTCCTAGGATTTGCTTCTGTGTCTTTGTGGCTTAATGATCAGCCAATGATTTCAGCCTTAAGGCTTCCACTCTTTTCCAGTTCATCTTTGTGAATTGGTGAACACATTCAAAATTGAAGCCAGCTACAAGTCCTTTTGAAGAACATGGACAGCTAAGGTATTGCCCATCTTTATCTAGTAGACTCATTCCAGCAGACCCATTTCTTTAAGCCTTTAGATTCCTTCTTCCACAGTTTGCCTACAGCAGTCTAGTAACTCTACTTCATTTACTGTTGGCCATTGCTTTGAAGAGCCAACTTGCAGCATACTGGAATCAAATCCTGGAGCTCTGTCCAAAATGTTAAACCTCCATACTGACAAACTCTCCCCTATCTAGCTCCCTCTTGACTCAATAGCTTATATATCCACTCTCAGGCATTCCCTTCTGGTTCATCCCAATACATGGTGCCTGACTTTTTTAATACACTCGTGCCAGTTAGTCATTGTCTGTGATCTGCAACGAGAATGAGCACAGCCTCCTCAGCAAGGTGGCTTCTACTTGGCTGAGATTAATTCTTTCAAGGAGACAGCTGACATCACTCACAACTCTTGGCTGATGAGTGTAGCATCTGAGAAAATGGCACCTGGGCAGAGCACCAATAGCATTCACTTTACTCTGAACCCACTGGGGAAGCTTGCAGTGAGCTGCATGGGGTTCAGACACTCTCCAATCTCTACTCTGCTATGCACTGTGAATGTTCCAGAATCATTACTGGAAAGCGAAGTTTTGAACTGTTTGTATGTTCTGGATTCCATGTTTATGCTTGCTGTACAAACACTAAGGCTGTGTTGAGATAAACTGCTCCACACCTCCTTGAATAGTAAGTGTCATATTGCACGGGTTATCTTTTTCTGTTTTTAAAAAAATCTAAATTTCCTTTCATTTATCCTGTCTAAGGTCAGGAAATTTCCACTTAAAAGTACTCCCTTTCTGACATACAGAGTAGACGCCACCTTACCTGAACCTTAAGATATAAGTTGATTGGTTATTTGAAATTGTTATTTGAAGTAACAGAAAAGAAATGAGGTATAAATCTCTTAAACATTTTATTTTAGTTTAAAACATATAAATGTACACTTATTAGCCCATTTGGGAAGAAGACCTTTCCTTTGAGTGTGGGGTCTGTGTCAGTCTTCACACTCAAAAAGCATCCAGTTTTATCTTCTGAAAAATGGAGTGAGAAGAGGTCTAATTCAGAAATTCCTATATTTTATAAATTTTCCAGACTTTTAGAGTTGCCTGTACACTTTAATTGAGCAGCAACTTTTTTAGGAACTCATTATTATTGAAAACTTCAAAAGCATTTGTAGAAACAACTCTCTTCCATTATATACTCACTCATTTGTTTATGCAATATTTAGTTGAATTGCATAACTACAATGATAATTACAACGATGTAATGAGTCTTGGGAAAAGTGCAACTGATTTGATAAACATATGATTCAACTGATAAAAGCAATAGAACAGAGCATAGCAGAGACAAGCCTCCTAGACAAATGTACTTAACAAGTCAGTATATTTTATATTGTTAATCTGCACAGTAAATTACTCGTTTTATTTTTGTGTGTGTGTGAGGAAGACTAGGCCTGAGCTAACATCCGTTGCCAATCCTCCACTTTTTTTGCGATGGAAGACTGGCCCTGGGCTAACATCCATGTCCATCTTTGTCTACCTTATATGGGATGCTGCCACAGCATGGCTTGACAAGTGACGTGTCTGTCCGCACCCGGGATCCGAACCTGCAAAACCCCAGGCCACACGAATTGGAGCGCGCGGACTTAACCACTACACCACCGGGCCCACCTGCAAAGAGTAAGTTATTTGGAGGTTAAGAGAGCATCTGTAGTTCTCTTCTCTTTGCCAACTTGGAAAACGAGGGGGATGTTCCTGCCTGACACTTATATCCTCGGGTCCTATTTACACTAAGAAGAACTCCTCCTTAATGGAGACCACCCACAGAGTCTTAACCTCATTTTCCTTATAGTTACATTTTTCATATTATTTATTTATTTATCTACCTAGTACAGTGCTGGAACACTTCTTTCATTCAAAACCTTACAAGCAATCATAATAGATTAAAAAGAAAATTCTGATCACAGTAGGGACCTCATGTCTCATTTATTTTGATTCTCGTTTGCCAAAGAAAGTGGCCACTGAGGTAGAGTTGTGAGGAAACCACTGAATACCACGACTCTAAAGGGTAGCTTTATCTCATAATTCTTCAAGTTATATTGTGCTGTTGCCTATAGAATATTACGCTTTTTATGGATTCAAATCTCTTATACCAAAAGTGGGATTTTTTGGTTTGGTTTTGTTGAATAAACTGTGAAAGGTGTGGGTTGGGGGATGACAGTTGTTCGAGATCTTCTTTGAGTGACTTCTCATGACCTTAACTGCTAACCTGAACGTAAAAATAACCAATGAAGAACTGCCAGTCTTTTCCTGTGTGAACTTTAAATTGCTGTCCATAGCAGCTTTCCTTCTAAATTAAGTGTTCCTCTTTTAACTCTGGCCTTGAAAGCTCAATCTAAATGTCATAAAAAATTGTGGCTTCAAGAGTTGGAATCTGTGCACTCTGGATCTTTGATGTCCCTCAGGTCTAAGACGAACTGCGTTTTATAGCTTTCCACTCTTCTAGCCACAATTCTGACAGTAGCAGAATTGGATTATTGTGCCACACAATGAAGATAAGAAGGAAGGAATGTCTGTGAATTGCTGTTAAGGATTTCTTGGAGGAGCCAGCATTTGAGAGAGGCTTCTGGCCTTACAATCACAGAATTTTCAAGCCATAAAGGGCTTTAAAATCACTGATTCCCCAGCGGTAGTAAGTGATGTGCCCACACAGCTAGTAAATGTCACAAACTGTGACTTGCCTTCAGTCTTATTCAGTGCTCCTTCCTCAATGCAAAAGTCCCTTCTCCTTTTCTGTTGCTGTTGTTGTTCTTGGACTCCTTTGTGAATGTAAGAAAAATAATGAGCCTGGTCCCTGAGAAAATATACATGCTCAAACATACACCGAAGTTTGCATATATTATTTGGCTGGGAATCTCAATTTACTTGTCCATTGATCCAGTTTGAGGATGACAGAAGACTTCCTTTATTCAAAGTGCCAGTGAAAGAGCAAAATATTGTAAATTCAGTCTATTTTTAATGAGATATAGGGTGCTAAGATATTCAAGGACAGCTTGTTCTTCTGCATTAGAGAAAAGTAATGGATATTCTTGGTGAAAGCTCACGTGGCCACAGGGATCAGGGATGCAGTACACAGACAAGGTGAGCAGCCCAGGGATAAGATGATAGACTGAGCTAATTGTATGCGACTAAGGTTAACAGTTGCCTATGGATAGTATCTGAAAATTCCACCCACAAAGATACTCTTAAAAAAAAAGAAAAGTACAGCGTAACTTTCTAACAAATAAATTTTAAAAGGTCATTACGAAACAGTTGAAGATTGAAACATAACTTTGCAACCTAAATTTGACAATCTTTTAATGAATAATTGTGACTATGAAGGAAGTCATCACATCAGTAGTACAGCAAGTCTGATAAAAGATGGCCAGGCAACAGGAAGTGATGACTACATTGTATTAGGAAGAAAAAAGGCAACATAATGGATGAGGTAAAGAAAAATTAAAACTGAACAAATATTCAAAACCATAATTCAAGAAAACTTTCCCAACCTAAAAGAAAATTATTTATAAATTGAAAAGACGCACCATATACCCAGGAATATTCATCCAAAATTTTTAACTTTGGAATATATTCTCGTAAAATCACTGGACTTTAGAGTTAAAGAAAGAATACCTTGTACAACCAAGTGAAAAGAATAAATCACTTATAAAGGAAGTAGATCAGGCAGGCATTATACTTTCTCCTGGAAACACTAAATATCAGAAGACAGTGGAACAGCACCTACAGGACGGGTAAGAGAAGAAAGTATGAATCAGGGATTTTCTGCCAAGCCAAGTTGTCTGTTACATGTAAGCACTAGACACGGTTTTGGGTAGGAGAGAGCCCAGGGATTATTATTTACTGGAGCCTTTTCTGAGGAAACTGGAAGACAAGTTCTCTGTCCACACTAAATGTTCCACTTCACTCTCTGCTTGCTCGCGTGGTTTCTGAAGATAAGTTTGTTGTCATTCTTATCCTTGCTCCTCTATGAGTGAGGTGTATTTTTTTTTTCTTTTGGCTTCCTGCAAGATTTTAGTCATTGCCTTGCATTTTCTGCGTTTGAGTATATGATATTCCTAGGTGAAGATTTGGGGTATTTACACTGCTTACTGTTCATGAAGCTTCCTGGATCTGTGGTTTATCACTAATTTTGGAAAATTCTCAATCATTATTGCTTCAAACATTTATTCTGTTCCTCTCTCTATTTTTCTGGTATTCCCATCACACATATGTTACACCTTTTGCCATTCCCCCATAGTTCTTGTGTATTCTATTCCGTCTTTTTCATTCCTTTTCTCTTTGCATTTCAGTTTTGGAGGTTTCTATTCACATTTCATCAAGCTCACGGATTCTTTCCTTGGTCGTGTCTAGTCTATTGAGTATTCTTCATTTCTGTTACAGTGTTTTTGATTTCTAGCATTTCCTTTTGATTCTTTCTTAGAGTTTCCATGTCTCTGCTTACATTAATCATCTGTTCTTGAGTGCTGTCCACTTTTCTCATTAGTGACCTTAGCATGTGAATTATAGTTATTTTAAATTCCCAGTCTGATAATTCTGACATCTCTGCCATATCTGAGTCTGGTTTTGATCCTTGCTCTGTCTCTTTAAACTGTGATTTTTGTCTTTTAATATGCATTGTAATTTTTTGTTGAGAGCCAGGAATGATGTACTGGGTGAAAGGAACTGAAATAAATAGGCCTTTAGAGTGAGGCTTTATAGCTACATGGCTAAGAGTTAGGATGTGTTTAATATTTGCTGTAGCTATCGGTGTCAGAGGCTAAAATTTCCTCTGGTGTCCTTGTTTTCATCTCTGTTGTTGTCTGGGGGTTTCCTTAGAGACTTCTTCTTAAATAAGGTCTGAGACACGCAGTTCTTGCAGTTGTATTCCACAGTTCTTATACGTGAACCACAGTACTGGGTCCAGCAGAGCTTGCTGCTCCTGGGATTTTGCTCTGGTAAGCCATAAGGTAGTAGCTTGCCCTGTGTTTTTAGTTATCTGGAGGAACTAAAAAGAGTTGTTGATTCTCAGTTTGTTCAGCTTTTTTCTTGTGAGGATGGGAGTGATACCTTCCAAGCTCCTTACATGCAGGACTAGCAACCAGAAGACAAGCTCTTTCAAAACAAAATTTGGGGGGGCTGCCCGGTGGCGCAGCGGTTTAGTCCGCGCTTGGCAGCCCGGGGTTCGCGAGTTCGGATCCCGAGCGCCCGCCGACGCACCGCCTGTCTGCTATGCCGTGGCAGCGTCCCATATAAAGTGGAGGAAGATGGGCACGGATGTTAGCCCAGGGCCAGTCTTCCTCAGCAAAAAAAGGGGAGGATTGGCAACAGATGTTAGCTCAGGGCTGGTCTTCCCCACAAAAAAAAAAAAAAAAAAAAAAATTTGGGGAAATTTTGACAAAGGACTGGTAGTGATCATTGAATATATTCATTCAGATCTAAGAACATTATAGGAATGATACAACCATTAAAACTGGGAAAAGAACAGGAGATAAGATGGAGAGTAAAATAGGCATGAGAATTGCTTCAACTGTAATAGCTTAGAGACAAAGGTTAATATTTAAAGCTTAAAAATTATTTAGCAAGAGCATAAACATACTTAACAATAGAAATATAAATAACAAGAAAAATAATACAATTGGCTAAAATTGGGTGGACATGGAGATAAGTAGCCGCCTTTATTGTTACTTATTGTAAAGAACAGGTATTGTACAAAGAAAGAATGGAATAAGGTTATTGCAAAAAGGTAGGATTTGATTTAAAGGTAAACACTGGAGTTAAAATACAAACCTTCCTAAATATCAAAAATACTCATTTTAAAAAAGACAATGTAGGGGCCGCCCGGTGGCGCAGCGGTTTAGTCCGTGCTTGGCAGCCTGGGGTTCGCGGGTTCGGATCCCGGGCGCCCGCCGATGCACTGTCTGTCGGCCATGCTGTGGCGGCGTCCCGTATAAAGTAGAGGAAGATGGGCACGATGTTAGCCCAGGGCCAGTCTCCCTCAGCAAAAAGGGGAGGATTGGCAACAGATGTTAGCTCAGGGCTGGTCTTCCCCACAAAAACAAAAAACCAAAAAACAAAAAACAAAACAAAACAAAAAAAAGACAATGTAAGTCTTCGTAAATTTCCTAGAAAAGGTAACACTTAACCTGCATGTTACAAGTTTTGCTATTTAGTATTTCCATAATTATTTTCTCGTATTTGAAAAGTCCTATCATTTATATATATATATATAATATATATATATATATAAATAAAGTATGTATATATATTTTACTTTGGGTTATTTAGAATTCAAAGGTTTTGCTAAATTCCAAATATGTTAGGATTAATTTATCATTTTGTAATTCAATTCTAACTTTATTGTGTTGTGATCAGAAAGCATGGTCTGAAATTTTATTCTTTAAAATTTGAGATCTGCTTTAAGATGGTTAATTTTTATAAGTGTTCCATATATACTGAGGGGAGTCTAGTGCCATCTCCAACTGATGGATCTAAGTCCATTAAATTAGCCTTGGTAATTGTGCAGGTAAACCTTTTCTATTCTTTCTAATCTTTCTTTCTGGAATGTCAATAATTGAGAGAAGTATGTGAAATCTCCCCCAAATAATGTAATTTTGTCAATTTTTCGGTTTAGCTCTCTTAATTTGCTTTATAGATATTGAAATTATTTTATGAGTTGCATACTACTTAAAATTATTAAATCTTTTTGGTAAATTAAACTTTTACCTATTCCACAAAAGTTCTGTCTGTCTCAAGATAACTTTGTTATTGTAAACTTATAGTTCAACAGCTATTTCCAACAGCATATTAAATATATTGTTATCTTTATTCTACTTTCCATTGTTGCTATTGAAAAGTCTGCCATCAAATTTTTTTTTTTCTCTGACTGTTCTTAGAATATACTCTTGTCTTTGATATTCTGGAGATTCATTAAAATGTACAAAGGTGTTGATTTCTTTATATTTATTCTTCTCTCTCAATATTGAACTTCATGTGTTTGACAGTTTATAATTTTTATCAGTTTTGAAATATTCTCATCATTTAGCTCATTAAATAATGTTTTTTCTTTATTTTCTCTCTTCTTTCCTTCTGGGACTCAAGTTAGACCTATATTATAAACTCCTATTCTTTCTTCCTTGACAATTTCTTTTAATATTTTTTATCTTTTTCTATCTCTTTACTGCCTGCAGGATA
This sequence comes from Tapirus indicus, assembly GCA_031878705.1. Classification (NCBI taxonomy): domain Eukaryota; kingdom Metazoa; phylum Chordata; class Mammalia; order Perissodactyla; family Tapiridae; genus Tapirus; species Tapirus indicus. Next base: position 146,018,500 of record CM062919.1, on the reverse strand, counting down.
ATTTTATCAGAAATATTTTCTGTTTTACTGATTCCACATTGAGTTGTGTCTACTTGGCTATTTAAAAAAACTATTTACTGTTTGCCAGTAATATTTTAAGAATATAATAAGTACCCCAAAACCACAACTTGAAACAAAAGCTAGGAAACTGACAACAATCCTCACCCAATCACATGGGCATCCCTCACATCCTATTGTCCTCCCTCCCACTATGTGAAGTAAACCATGTTTGCAATCTCCTTAATTTCCATTTTATATCATCTTATTGAATTTCTCTGTATTTCTAATGACTATATATTTTATTTTCAGTATACAATTTTATAAAAAGATATGCGATATTTATTTTGGGGGGCTACTCTTTAAATAAATATTATATTGCTATCTATTTAGCTTTTTGTTATTTATTGTATGTTTAATATACTTATTTTTAAGTTTACATACAGTAAAATTCACATTTTTTTCACAATTCTGTGAGATGAGACAAATGCAAAAAGTCACGTAACTATTGCAGAATCGGGATACAAGACAGATCACTCATCTTCAAAAATTCCTTTACACTACTTAATTTTCATCAAATCCATCCCTCAATCCTAATCTCTGGCAACCACCTATCTGTTCTCCATCTCTATATTTTTGTCTTTCCCAGAATTTCACATTAGTTGAAGCATATAGTACTTTTTTGACTCTAGTTACTTTCATTTGGCATAATGCATTTTGAGAGCCATTCAAGTTATTTTTTTTATTGCTGGTTGTATTCCATTGTATGGAGGTACCAGTGCTTTATCCATTCATCCATCATTGAAGCACATTTGGTTATTTCCAGTTTGAGGCCATTATGAATACAGTTGCCATAAAGGTAGGCATTTTGTGTGAATATAAGTTTTCATTCTCTGGGGTTAATACATAGGAGTGGGATTGCTGAATCTAATGGCAAGTGTATGCTTAACTTTTTAAGAAACTCTCAAACTGTTTCCCAGAGTGGCTCCACCACTTTGCATTCACATCAGCAATGTATGAGTGATCCAATCTTAAGCTTTTAAAAAAATATAATACTACAAATTAAACTATAATGATGAGTATTCTTGCATACTGAGTCTGCACCAGTCATTCTTCATACAGAAGGAGCATACTAGATAGAGATCTGAGCCATTCCAGTCAAGAATAAATCAATTGTGGTGTTTCCACCACTTTCTGCTTTTGATTTTAACTCTGTCATTACAAGGCTGCCACGTTGCTCAGCTCTGACTACTACCACTCACATCCTAGTCTATAGAGTTTTGCTACAATCATGTTTTTAGGTCTTTAATGAATGTACACAATGAGCAGAACCATCATGCGGGTGTATTTGTAATTTTCTATCATAATATATTATCAAAGCAGATAAAACAATTCCTAAAACCAATTTTAATGGCTTTAAAATGTATATATAATATGAATTTTCACAGCAGCATAAAATTATTTACCAAAATGTGTTTACTAAAAAATCAGTGACACATGATGTTAATATGTTTAATTTGGGGTATGTAGTTATGAGGATCTTTTGTTAAATAAGTTTGGAATAACATAATTAAACAAATGTTTTTCTCTACTTCTTGTACTATTCAGAGACTTTAATATCTTATATTATCCTATATTAAATATCTTATATTAGAGAGAGAGCTAGCCAACAGATCATTTTCCAAACTTATTTTATCATGAGGCCTTTCTTAGGAATATTGTAGAAAATTTTGAACTTGTAAGGAAATTAGAGAGAACCATGAGAGGAAAACTTTTATAACTTTTAGTAGCATTTATTCCAGGTGATCAGTTATTGTCCGGCTCAATTTAGTGTAAAACCATTTGAGAATGGTATTACAAATTGAATGTAAAATGTAAGTACCTGCAGGCATAAAGTGGATTGGTTAGAGCATTTTTGTAAAGAGAGGGCATTTGTAGACAGCACCAATGTATAACAGGTCACAAGCAAGTGTCAAAAACAATTTACAGAGTAGTTAGCATTTTAGGAGCTCTGGTTTTAGATGACATTTCTAGTGACACTTTCTATTTTCTCTAAGGTTTCTGTAGGCTGACAGGAGATAGCTCTTAGAAAGCCAAGGATTTCCACCCCCTAGAGGTTCTGAGGTGTTAAACTTATTATGCTCAATTCAGATGGTAGATTTTAAAAAGTACTACAGAGTGTAGCCTTGGGAGGCATTCACTCCACGCTTAAGATAAAGCCTAAAGCCTCTGTTGTGGAAGAGTGAAAAGAAGGAGACATTTTAGATGTCTCTGTGGATAATCTAATGCTTTTAACTGTGTAGTATTCCTTCTTAGGTGCTCTGGAAATGAAAAAAAAGAAAAAAATATTATTACAGGGTTTTGTTTGTTTGTTCCAAATAGAGATTTGAATATATTCGTGCCTACAGAAATTTATCACTTTGCATCATACATTAGACTTAAGGTTGCATGTCATTTAATAGTTTCTGTATTCCAGAACCCCTTTATCATCTATCATCTCTCTTCATATTTCTATCCTTTTATTATGAACCACGATTTCTGAAATTAGAAGAGGCAGGAAAACAAGGCCATGTATTGTCACACACAACACAAATTTCTCTCTCTCTCTCAAACACACACACACACGCACACACACACACAATTTTCAACTAATAATGCTGCTCTTGGGCAGTCAGATCTATTTTCTAAGGCTTATGGTACATGATAAAATACTCTATGAAACTGAGCAAAATTGAATTAATTTGCGTTACAGCTTCATCCACTGAAAGTAAGTGATATAACATATATTTGAAAATGGAGTTCGGGGTTAAATTAATAAATATTCTTTTTAAAAGTGAGGGAACATCCAGACACAACCTCAGTTCTAGTTAATAGCTTTACAGGTCAGAACCAGTGTACATTAGCCATTTCTCCCCCGGTGTTCCTACTGTAATATCACACCCAAGAGCTTACTTATGATCCTTTTACCTTCTTCCTTTGATTATTTAACACTCTAGTTCCTGTAAAAATTAATGCCAATAATGAGAAGAAGAAAGAGAAAAATAAGAGTGAAGGAGTGGGAGGAGAAATAGCATTTATAGAGTGTTAAAAATTTACATGTCTTTCACACTAGCTAATAACTTACTTTTTCTTTTATCTCAATAACATTCATAATTTAATAAAATTAAAAATTTAATTAAAATTTCACAGTGAATATTAACCATTAACATATTAATAATTGCTAACAATATATTCATAATTAAAATTATAAGTAATACGTTGGAGAAATGGAGGCAGCAAATTTACTTTTAGCCCTTAATATTTTTCTTATGTTGAATTTTGAAGCATGAAGAATATATTTCTAACACTAATTCTTTGAAAGGACAATTAAAATAGGTAAACTGCTGGTAAAATCATCCAAGGAATAAAAGAAAGAGAAGGCACAAATAACCAAAATTAGGAATGAAGAAAGGGAAATGACTCTAACAGAACAGACATTTGAAAAATAATGGTGATATTTTGAACCACTTTATGCCACTAAGTTTGAAAAATCAGATAAAATGGCAATTTTCCAAAAAAATAATTTGTAGGAATTGGCCAAAGACGAAATATAAAACTGAATAACCCTGTTTTTCCGAGAGGGCAGCAAAACGCTCCACTAAAATCTTTATTTCCAAGCACCATCTGGCAGGCAATAGTGGCCGTGTGACCCTTTTCTGCTTGAAGACATATAAGCAGAAGTTTGGTGAGTTGTCCGTTCTATGGGTTTGAACAAATGTAAGACACATATCCACCATTATAGGATCATACAGAATAGATTCACTGCTCTAAAAATCCTCTGTGTTCCAACTATTCATTTCTCCCTCCTCTGTAACCATTAGCAACCACTGATCTTTAAAGTTTTGCCTTTTCCAGGATGCCGTATAGTTGGAGTCATACAGTAGGTAGCTTCTCAGCTTGGCTTCCTTAACTCAGTAATAAGCATTTAAGGTTCCTCCATGTCTTTTTGTGGCTTGACAACTAATTTCTTTTTAGCACTGAATAATATTCAATTGTCTAGATGTACCATAGTTTATTTATCCATTCACCAACTGAAAAATATCTTGACTGCTTCCAAGTTTTGACAATTATGAATAAAGCTGCTAAAAACATCTGTGTACATGTTTTTGTGTGTACATAGTTTTCAACTCCTTTGAATAAATACCAAGGAGTATGATTGCTGGATCACATAATAGGAATATGTTTAGTTTTGTAAGAAACTATCAAACTCTCTTCCAAAGTGGCTGTACCATTTTGCATTCCCATGAGAAATGAATGAGAGTTCCTCTTGCTCCACATCCTCGCCAGCATTTGATGTCAGTGTTCCAGATTTTGGCCACTCCGATTGGTGTGTAGTGGTGTCTCATTGCTGCTTTCATTTGCACTTCCCTGATGACATACGATGTGGAGTATCTTTCCATGTCCTTATTTGCTATCTATATATTTTTGTTGATGAGGTGTTTGCTAAGGTCTTTGGCTCATTTTTTAATCAGGTTATTATTTTCTTATTGTGGAGTTTTAAGAGTTCTTTGTATATTTTGGATAACAGTCCTTTACCAGATATGTCTTTTGCAAATATTTTCTCTCAGTTCGTGGCTTGTCTTCTCATTCTATTGACATCGTCTCTCAGAGAGCAGAAGTTTTAGTATTAATGAGTCCAGCTTATCAATTCTTTCTTTCCTGGATCACACCTTTGGTGTAGGATCTAAAAAGTCATTGCCATACACATGGTCATCTAGGTATTCTCCTGTGTTGTCTTCTAGGAGTTTTATATTTTTGTGTTTTACATTTAGGTCTGTGATCCATGTTCAGTTGATTTTTGCTAAAGGGTATAAGATCTGTGTCTAGATTCTCTCTATTTTTTTTTTTTTTTTTTGCATTGGATGTCCATTTGTTCCAGCACCATTTTTTGAAGAAAATATCTTTGCTCCATTGTATTGCCTTTGCTCCTTTGTCAAAGATCAGTTGACTCTATTTATGTAGGTCTATTTTTGGGCTCTCTATTCTGTTCTGTTGATCTATTTGTCTATTCTTTCATCAGTACCACACTGTCTTGATTACTATAGCTTTATAGTAAGTCTTGAAGTCTTGAGTCGGTCCTCCAACTTTGTTCTTCTCTTTCAATATTGTGTTGGTTTCTGGGTCTTCCGGATCTCCATATAAACTTTAGAATCAGTTTGGTGATATCCATAAAATAACTTGCTTGACTTTTGATTGGGACTGAATTGCATCTATAGGAAAAGTTGGGAAGAACTGACATCTTGACAATATTGAGACTTCCTATCAATGAATATGGAATGTCTCTCCATTTATTTAGTTTTTCTTTGATTTCTTTCATCACAGTTTTATAGTTTTCCTCACATAGATATAGTACGTATTTTGTTAGATTTTTACCTATTTCATTTTTTGGATACAAATATAATTGGTTTTGTGTTTTTGATGTCTAATTCCACTTGTTCATCACTGGTATATAGCAAAGCAATGGACTTTTGTATATTAACCTTGTATCCTGCAACCTTGTTATAATCACTTAGTTCCAGGAGTTTTTTGTGGGTTTTTGTTGTTGATTCTTTTGGATTTTCTATATAGATAATCCTGTCATCTGGGAACAAAGACAGTTTTATTTCATCCTTCCCAATCTGTATACCTTTCATTTTATTTTCTTGTTTAATTACATTAGCTAAAACTTTTAGTATTATGTAAAAAGGAGTGGTGAGAGGGGACGACTTTGCCTTTTACCTGATCTTGGTGGGAAAACTTCAAGTTTCTCACCATTAAATATTATGTTAGCTGTAGGTTTTTTGTAGATATTCTTCATTAAGTTGAGGAAGTTCCCCTCTATTCCTAGTTACCTAGAGTTTTTATCATGAATGGGTGTTAGATTTTGTTGAATGCTTCTTCTGCATCTATTGAGATGAACATGTGATTTTTTTTCCTTTAACCTGTTGATGTGATGGATTACTTGAATTGATTTTCAAATGTTGAACCAGCCTTGCATACCTGGAAGAAATCCCACTAGGTCATGGCGTAGAATTCTTTTTATACATTGTTGAATTTGGTTTGTTTGTATTTTTGTTGAAGATTTTTGCATCTATGATCATTAGAAATATTGGCCTGTAATTTTCTTTTCTAGCAATGTCCCTTTCTGGTTTTGGTATTAGGTGATGCTGGTGTCATAGAATGAATTAGGAAGAATTCCTTCTGCTTCTATCCTCTGAAAGAGATTGTAGAGAATTGGAATAATTTCTTCCTTAAATATTTGGTAGAATTCACTAGTGAACCTATCTAAGCCTGGTGCTTTCTGTTATAGAAGGTTATTAATTATTGATTCAATTTCTTTAATGGATACAGGCCTATTCAGAAAGACTATTTCTTTTTGTGTGAGGTTTGGCAAGTTGTAGCTTTCAAGGAATTGGTTCATTTGATCTAGGTTATCCAATTTGTGGGCATAGAGTTGTTCATAATATTCTTTTATTTTCCTTTTAATGTCCATAAAATTTATAGTGAAGTCCCTCTTTCATTTCTGATATTAGTAATATGTATCCTTTTTTTTTAAGTTAGCCTGCCTAGAGGCTTATCAATTTTGTTGAACTTTTCAAGGAACCAGCTTTTTGTTTTGTTGATTTTTTTCTATTGATTTCCTGTTTTCAATTTCATTTATTTCTGCTGTAATTCATATTATTTCTTTTCTTCTGCTTACTTTGAATTTAATATGTTCTTCTTTTTATAGTTTCCTAAGGTGAAAACTTAGATAACTGATTTTAGATGTTTCTTATTTTCTAATATATGCATTCAATGCTATAAATTTCCCTCTAAGCACTGCACTCACTGTATTACATAAATTTTTGTTAAGTTCTGTTTTCTTTTCTTTTTGCAGGGAAAGATTCACCCTGAGCTAACATCTGTTGCCAATCTTCGTCTTTTTTTTTTCTTCCCCAAAGTCCCAGTGCACGGTTGTATATCCTAGTTGTAAATCCTTCTAGTTCTTCTATGTGAGTCACTGCCACAGCAAGACAACTGATAGATGGTTGGTGTGGTTCCACGACTGGGGATGAAACAAGACCACTGAAGTGGTGAGAGTGCCAACCTTAACCCCTATGTCACCACAGTTGGTTCAAGTTGTGTTTAAATTTTCATTTAGTTCAAAATATTTTAAATTTCTCTTGAGATTTCTTCTTTGACCCCTGTGTTATTTAGAAGCATGTTGTTAATTCTCCACATATTTTGAGATTTTCCAGTTATCTTACAGTTATTGATTTCTAGTTCAATTCCACTGTAGTCTAAAAGCAGATATTGTATGATTTATACTCTTTTAAATTTGATAAGGTGTGTTTTTGGGCCCAGAATGTAGTCTATCTTAGTGAATGTTTCAGGTGAGCTTGAGAAGAATGTGTATTCTGGTGGTGTTGGATGAAGTGGTCTGTAGATGTCATTTATATCCAGTTAATTGACGGTGTTGTTGAGTTCAACCATGTCCTTACTGATTTTCTGCCTCCTGGATCTGTCCATTTCTGATAGAGAGGTGTTGAAATCTCCAACTATGATAGTGGATTCATCTATTTCTCTTTGCAATTCTATTAGTTTTTGCCTCACATATTTTGACTCTCTGTTGTTAGGCACATACATGTTAAAGGTTGTTAGCTCTTGTTGGAGAATTGACTTTTTTATCATTATGTAATGCTCTTCTTTTCCCCTGATGACTGTTCTTGCTTGAAGTTGGATTTGTCTGACATTAATATGGCTACTCCTGCTTTCTTTTGATTAATGTTAGCATTGTATATTTTTCTCCATCAATTTACTTTTAATTTATATGTATCTTTACATTTAAAGTGGATTTTTTATAGGCAACATGTAGTTTTTGATCCACTCTGATCCACTTTGATCCACTCTGACAATTTCTGTCTTTTTACTGGTGTACTTACACCAGTAATGTTTGAAATGATTATTGATATAGTTGGATTATTACCTGCCATACTTGGTATTGTTTTCTGTTTCCCTTGTGCTTTGTTCCCATTATTGTCTTCCACTTTTTATGACTTTTATTGTTTTAATTGAGCATTTTGTATGATTCCATTTTCTGTTCTTTCTTAAATATTGGTTATACTTAATTTTTTTACTTTATTAAGTTTCCCTAGAATGGTTTCCCTAGAGTTCACAATATACATTTATAGCTAATCCAAGTCCACTTTCAAATAACACAATACCACTTCACAAGTAGTGTGAGTTCCTTATAATAAAATAATCCTAATTCCTAACTCTCTTCCCTTATATCATTGCTCTCATTCATTTCATTTATATGTAAGCAAAAATAAGCATATGTATAAGCATAATATACACACATAAGCATACAAAATTGAATATATTGTTGCTATTGTTATTTTGAACAAACTGTTATCTGTTAGATGAATTAAGAATAAGAAAAATAAAAGTTTTTATTTTACCTTCTCTTATTCCTTCTTCAGTGTTCTTTCTTTTTTTATGTAGATCTGAGTTTCTGACCTATATTATTTTTCTTCTCTCTAAAGAACTTCTTTTAACATTTTGCAAGGCAGGTCTACTGGCAAAAAATTCCCTTAATTTTGTTTTTCTGAAAAAGTCGTCATTTTTCCCTCACTTGTGATAGATAATTTTGCAGGGTACAGAATTCTAGATTGGTGAATTTTTTCTCTCAACACTTTCAATATTTCAGTGCATGCTTTTCTTGCTTGCACAGTTTCTGAGAAGTTCAGTGTACTTTTCACTTCTAGAATTTGTATATTTTTATGGTTTTCATTTCTCTGCATTAATTCTCTCTAATCACCCATTAAGATCATATTTTCCTGGGCCAGCCCAGGTGGCCTAGTGGTTAAGTTTGGCATGTTCCACTTCAGTGGCCCAGGTTCAGTTCCCAGGTGTGGACCTACAACACTGTCAATGGCTATGCTGTGGTGGCAGCTCACATACAAAAAGGGGAAGATTAGCAATTGATGTTACCTCAGGGCAAATCATCCTCAGCAAAAAAAAAAAAAGATTGTATTTTCCTTTAATTCCTTGAACATACTTTTGTTTAATTAATTGGAAATATTTGTAATAGCTACTTTAAAGCTTTTTCTGCTAAATCTTTGGGTCACCTTGGAGTTGCTTTCTATTGACTTTTTTTCAACTTGACCATGGCTAATATTTTTCCATTTCTTTGCATGCCTTGTACTATTTTACTGCATAATGGAGATTTGAGATGATATGTTGTTAAGTCCTTAGACTCTTATTTTCTTCTAAAGAGTATTTAATTTTGTATTAGTATGAGACTCAATTATTGGCTGATCACCTAAACATGTTTACACTTGATTTTTCACCTTCTTAGGGCTAATATGCAGCAAGTCCATTGTGCTGCCAAGCCCTATTTGGTAGAGTCCTAGCAAGTTGTGGCAGTCTCACTGTTTTTCTATGGAGACAAATGTTGGAGTTTAGAGCATCCAAAGAAGTTGAGATCTGAGGTTCAGAATCCCCAAGAGAAGGAAACTATTAGAAAATGAGGTCCTGAATTTGTTTGCAACGTCCTCTTTAAGTATAACTCTAAACCTGCAAGCCCAGAGTAAAACATCAAGAAGCCCAGCAGAAGACAGCAGTCACGAGGCCAAAAGGCAGCTATTCAGTGACAAGAGAAAGAGGTTGGAGTTCAAGTATTGTTGAGGAGATAAACATTTCAACCTACCCCGGAGGGCCCAGAAAGGCCTGAAATAGAGTAGCGTGAACAAACCCTAAAAGAACACTCAGCAAGATTATGGTGATTTGCTTTCTCACTACATAACTGCCAGAAGATTTACCTTCTTGGGAGGAAGATAACATTTTCCTATATTTTTTTAATCCACAATGTCCAACATCTAATAAAATGATGAGTCATGCTAAAATCCAGGAAAAATGACCAAAAACCAAGAGAAAAAAATAATTAACTATGGAAATAGGTACAGCAGATATTAGATTTTCAAATAGAGAATTTAAAATAACTGTGTTTAATATTAATATATTTAAAAAATAGAGGAAAAGTTTGGGAATTTCAACAGATTCCTGGAACTTATGACTGGAAATTCAAGAACTAAAATTAAGAACTCAGTAGTTGGGTTTAATAGCAGATTACACCCATCAGAACAGAGGATTCATAAACTAGAAGACAGGTTAGTAGAAAGTATCCAGATTGAAAGATTGAAAGGTCTAAAGTTTGTGTAATCAAGTCTCAGGACAAGAGTAGAGAATAGTACAAAAGCCATATTTGAAAATATGCTAGCTGAAAAATTTCCAAAATTCATGAAAGATCTAAAACCACTGACTGAAGAAGCTCTACAAATTCCATTGAACCTGTAGGTAGGTGATGTGCTAGATATATGAAAGTACGCACAAGTGGCCTGAGAATATAGTCAAGGGTCTCTAACCTATCTTGGAGGTTAGCTAAAACTTTCTAGAGGAGATTAGAAAATAAATCCAAATTAGAAATTATTAAAACATGATATAATTAAATCAATAGACTTATGAGTACCAATGCTATGAGTAGATTTTAAAAATATGTTTGAGGATATGGTGTATACAGCAAACACAGTATTTAAAATTTAACTCAAATTATGTTGAATTAAAGTTTGCAATATTATTTAATAACTATGCATTGATTTACTAGGAATGAAGACAATGATAGAGATGGTGAGATGTGAATTGTCTTAAAAAGATGGACAGAGTTGCAATGCATAAAAACAACATATGGTATATGTGTCACAAGAAGGAAATTTTTTTTTTTTTTTTGCTGAGGAAGATTTGCTCTGAGCTAACATCCATTGCCAATCTTCCTCTTTTTTTTGCTTGAGGAAGATTATCCCTGAGCTAAAATCTGTGCCAATATTCCTCTGTTTTGTTTGTGGGTTGCTGACACAGCATGGTTGAGTGGTGTAGGTCCACACCCAGGATTCAAACCTGTGAACCCGGGCTGCCAAAGCAGAGCATGCCAAACTTAACCACTATGCCATGGGGCCAGCCTCATAAAGGAAATCTTTGAATCTTTAATTTTCAAACTGGGCTCCACAAAACCTTGAGAACCTTTGGAGATATTTCAGAGATTTCCTAATGAAGGTGAGGCTGAGTATTTGGGTGTAATCTAGAAGAAGAAATTTGAAACAAAAGAAGTAAATTTTATTGCATAATAAAGAAAGAGGACTTTTGGTAGCTTTCAAAAGTTTGATGAGTAAAAAAGTTTCTAGGGACAGCAAGGACTCTGGATAAAGAAGAATTTGGAAAAGTTTCATGATAGAGAGAATATACCATGCCAATGTAGCAGTAGACTGGGTTCATAGGAAAAAGATGGCCATTGAGAAGTAACTGTGCTGGGACCACCCAGAGATTTTAAGAAAGCTGATATATATTACTAAGATGTTTTTAGTTTTTAGTTAGGTATAAGATGTTTTATACCTACTTACCCTTCTGGCCCAAATCATTAGTAAAAGTCTATTTCATACAAGATTGTGTTAGTGATGCTTTGGTAAATAAAGGAGAAATTAAATGCACACATTTTTGAGAGTACAATGTTATGGGAAAGAGTTCAAAAGTCACAAGAAGCAATAGGGTAAATGCAATTGAGAATTGAGACCCGAGAGCAGGGATCTGAAACAATCATTAATGAATAAAACCTCCATGGCCTGCACCCACATATTTTCAGTAGTTTGGACAAGCACTAAATTTCCCATAGGAAATGAAATGGGGCTACAAAAATGTAGTCAGCTATTAAAAGGGTGGGTGCTTATAGAAGGCGATGGAATGAGGGACACTTCGATTATATTTATGATTCCAGCATTTAGTAGGCTTGTCAGGCAAGGCATAATTTAGTTTTTTTCACTGAGGAAGATTCATCATGAGCTAACATCTGTTGCCAATCTTCCTTTATTTTGTATGTGGGTCGCCACCACAGCATGGCTGCCGACAAGTGGTGTAGGTTGGTGCTCAGGAACCAAACCCAGGCCACTGAAGCAGGGTGTGAGCAAGGCATAATTTTGAAAGGGCAGAATATTTGTCTTTTGACATGTTATATGATTTTAAATTTCTGGCATTTAAAAATGTTCAACCACAATGAAATTATCTCCATATATGGTTTTTCTGGCCTGCTGAAGGAAGTTAGGCAGTCTCTGATTCTGGGTGGGTTTTGTGACTTGGGTCATCATTTCTACAAAGTTTATAGAAATTATAAAAAAGCTGATAAAGGGTCATGTTTCCTAATCCTTCATGCATTATAATCTATAAAACACCTTTTATTTTCATCTGAATTCTGAGTTTCTCAAGAGTAATATGATTTTTTTAAAGACTAACTGTCTAAATTGTGTGCATTGGGAAGCTTTGTTGACTATGGATTTCTTGGGTTGTAGGACTCTGTTTATATCCAATCTTAGCATCTGAAGCAGAGTCTCATATGTGATGATTTTCTCATCTAAATAGGATAACAGAGCTACATGAAAGGCACAGATCCAGGTTTTGTGGACCCTAAAGCTTATTGAATTTAGGAGGCCACCTTTAAGAAAAAGAACTAAAAATTGCCAATATAAAATTAAGGAGAGGGATCTGAGAGTCCCTAAGGTTAAGCTTCACTAGCTTCGTGGGAAAATTGCGTCTAATATAGATTGAAAATTTTCTCTTTTAATATTATTTGTATTTTCCTCTTCTGTTTTGCTTTACTAATATTTGTAACTTATTTCTCATGCATCATAATTTATTTTACCTTTTAAAAATATTGTTATGTTTTTTCCTGTCGGAGGAACAAAAACTAAAAGTCATAGAACAGAGAGACAAGTTTTGGATAAAATGGATTAATTACATTTTCAGAGAAGTGATACTTCTAAGCAAAAAACTAAAGTCCTATATTCAAATTTTCCAATCTTTCCAATAGACGCCATATACTTTTCTATGTCTGTACTTAAAAATGTTTCCTCTCTTAAGACCACAGGATGGCAATATAACCCTGATAGACTGACTTTTATCTCTAGGCCCCTCCACCCAGAGTAATGCTGAAAGGAGAGCTAATTGCTATTCTATCAGATACCAAGAGCTTACCTGTCCAATAATTTGCCAGCATTTTGCCTGAGGGGATTTAATTGCCTTTTCACTTTATTATAGTTTACCTATAACAGATCAGGATCTTTAATTTAATTATACTTTTTGTATTACTTTTTTTTAAAATACTGTGTTATCTTTAAGCAAACCGGCACGGGGTAAACAAGTCTACAGTCAAGGACTTTTGGTAGGACAAAGGATAGTCATTGAAATATGTAACTCTGGAACCACAAAGATGAAAAAATCTTTCTTGCTTAGTGTCCCTCTTCCCAAGCTCCATATGACACCTCCTCTCCAACCATTCTCTAACCTGTATTTTGAACAATTAGGAAGAAAAAAAGCCATATGATATGATGAGTCAGAGAAACATTAACCACAAAAAGAAATGTAAATTTGAAAGTGGCAAGTGCCGTGAAGGAAAGTACATGGTATTTTGAGATTCAATGAAGGATCCAGGAAGATTAGTCAGAAGTCAATTGCTTAAAGCAATGCTGATTGTACTGAAAACTGAAGAATCAGGCAGAGTCAACCAGGTGAAGTTTGATGGGGAGAAAGGAGGAGAAGTAGAAGAGGAGAACATAAGAAGCTGTGAGGTTAGACTAGGCCTACATTGATAAAGGTTTTAGGAAACCATGGTCTGGGGCATGCTCAGACACCCCTTCCAAAATAATGGACAAGTTATTGAAACTTAAAACTTCCACTAAGAAAAAATGTACAATGATCTATAGGCTTCCTTGGGTTTTGGAAGGAACATATTCTAAAATTGGGAATTCTGATAAAGCTAACTTTGAATAGATCCCAGAGCAAGAAAAGGTTCTCAGCAGGTTCAAGCTGTGGTTCAGGCAACCTGCCTCTTTGACAATATGACCCAGCAGATCCCGTGATACAAAAGGTATCTATGGTAAAGTCACCATTTTGAGCTCTAATATGAAAGTTTTAATGCAGATCCTTTGGGTTTTAGACAAGGTCACACTATCTGCAACAGAGTAGCATCTCTTAGCATTGTATTGGGTCCTAGTAGAAACAGAGTATCTGATCACTGAACATCAAATGACTATATGGCCAGAATATCCAATCATGAGCAAGTACATGAGCAAGTCAGGCAGGATCAGCATCATCTCAGAATAAAATGGAAGTGGTACATCTATGATCAGGTTCAAGATTGTCCAAGGGCACAGGTTAGCTGAATGAATACATAGCCACGTCCCTCATGACACTTAGTTGCACTGCATTATTGCATAGATACTTTTCCTTGGCACAACTTATCTATGGCCTCATGGGAGTTTCTTATGACTAGTTGATGGAGGAGAAAAGAGCTCAAGCTTGGTGCACAAATTGATTGACCTGTCCTGTAGGGTCAAGTTGAAAATTGCACCACGATGCCACTGCAACTACAGGCCATTATTTGAGTGTACATGAAAGATAATGAAGTGAAATACTCCCTGCAGAGAGTTTTGGGTAGTGTTTCTGGTCATCTCCTTTGTGTGCAGAGAAAAGTGACTCAAGGTAAGGATTTACATAGACTTATGAGTATTGGAAATGTCTTAACTCATTGATTGGAGTCCTTGGATGAGCAAGATTGGAAGATCAAGTACAAGAATATCTAAGGAAGAAGCATGTGTAAGGACCTGTGGGAGTTGGAACAAAGTATGAAGATATTTTTAATCACATGTGGATGCCAATCAGATGACATCCAAAGAGGCACCAAACAACAAGTAGATAGGATGACTTGGCCTGTAAATACCAGCTCTCCTCTGACCTCAGTGACCCCAACCCAATCTTGGGCTCTTTAATGAAGTAAACACAGCAGCAGAGATCAAGGCTATGTCAACAACATCAGCTGCCTCTCATCCTTACCTCCTCCTCCCACTCAAGCTGATCTAGCTATTTCTGCTGTTGAATGTCTGACCTGCCAGCAATGGAGACCAAGGCTGAGCCCCCAATATAACGTAATTCCTCAAGGAGACCTACCTCCTCAAGGAGACAATTGGTGGGAAGTCGATTACATTGTACCCTTCAATTCTAGAAAAGGCATCAATTCATACTGACTGGAACTGACTTATATTCCAGGTACAGATTTCCCTTTCATGTCTCCAGTACCTCAGCCAGTACCACTATCAAGGGCTCACAGACTATCTAATCTACCAAGATGGGATCCAACATAACATACCCTCAGACCAAGGGATTCACTTTTTAGCAAAAGAGTCATAGCGGTGCCCCGAGAACATGGGATCATGGTTCTATCACGTACTGGTCACACCATATGCTGGTTCTACCACTTATCACACCTGTTCAGAACCCACCAGACTCAGAGAGTGATGGAACAGTTTTCTGAAAGTACAGCTGAGAGTCCAACTTGGAGATGACACCCTGTGTGGATGGTGCACTGTCCTTCAATAGACGGCATATACCTTAAACCAATGGCCATTATATAGTATTGTCTCAAGTAGTAGAATATATTAGTTCTGAAAATCAGGCATAGAATAGTAATGGCCCTGTCACATAGTCACAGTTTTTGCTTGTGATTCCAGCATTTTAGGCTCTGTACATTTAGTGGTCCTGGCTTCCAAAGGGAATGCCTCCCCCAAGAAACACAGCAAGAGTCGGCTTAGCATCCTCACACCAGTAGACCAAGGGGCAAAAAAGAGAATCACTGTTCTAGCAGGAGTAACTGGCCTTGATCATCATGAAGCATCATAAGGCAAGGCCAGGGAGGAACATATTTGGAATTCAGATGGTTCACTTGAGTGTCCCTTAATACTCCCATGCTCAGTTGTAACTGTAAATAGGCAAGTACAGCAACCACATCCTGATAGGGGCATGGTAACCAGAAACTCAGAAACCTTAGGAGTGAGAGTCAGTTCAATACACCATCCAAGTCATTGTAGGAGAGGAAAATAATTTTCCCTTTACTCTTATAGATTCTTGGCTGAGACACCCCTGTAATAAAGGACAAATTAACAGGAAAAAAACACAATTTTAATTATGTACGTGTGAGAGATCCCCAAAGATCTGAGACTTAAAAGGCAGCCAGACAATTGAGACTCAGATACCATTCTGAGGTAAGGAAAGGGAAGGAGGTCTGGGGCTTCAAAAGGGGGGGGCAATGCAGGGGAGGTGAGAAGAGGAAATGTTGGTAAGCAAAGGTTGCCTTGCCATGCAGATAAATCTCTCAGGTGCAGAAGTTTAGTAATAGCTGGTAATAGCTCTCTTCCTGGTACAGGACCCATTCTAATGTAAATGTCTTTATAAACCTAGATTTGCCTTACAAAAGGATAACTTCTACTCCGTCTTCAGAGCCTCTCTTGTATCTCCAGTTTCATAAAAAACAATCAGCTCAAAATAATCCTTATGCCAAAGAGGCATATTTTGGGGTGGCACAGTCTGCTACACTTCATCACCTGGACTAGCAGAATTGCCAGTTGAAGGGGAAGTGCATTCTACAGGAGTGACCATACAGTATGGAACCATGGCAAACTCAAGTGATTTATTGCTAACATACTACAATGCATGGTATGTTGATTGACATTACATGGTGTGCTCCACGAGTTTTCACTTATTAACAATGCAAAATTTCCATCAATCCCTGCACATGTAGCTGTGATGTGTTTCTTCTCCAATTTTCCCTAAAAGAAAAATACTTGCTCCTTTAACATACCACAGAAGTAAACACGGTGATTCAATCTGTTAAAGGAATGACAGAGAGAGATTCCTTATGTTTCCAGGTTTTATGACCACCATGTAGCATGAGTGGTAGAGACAGGAGATGATCAGTATTAATTATAGCCTTGGGACTAGCTGTGTCTGTTGGGGCTATGGCTTAGGTGACTAACCTGTTCTTGTAGATTTCTCTAGAAATTATGACCAAGCAGGATCCTGGAGAAACTGTGCCTAGATAGAGTGTACTTAACATAAGAAGCAAGTAGGTCTAGTGGTACAAGGGATGGCCTGTGGTGGATGCTGTTGATACCCCACACAGATATCCTTTACTAACAGGTGCACCCATCCTCCAACTGCTTGATTGTTGGCTGATAATAATCACAGCTGCCTCTTTTGCTGGAGAATTGCTCTCAACTAAGGTCAATTCATCCATCAAACTAGGAATGACCTCCCCATCCCCACTTCCCCATGAGGAAGCAGACCTCAGCCAATGACTGACTAACTCAGGGTATAAAAGGCTGGTCCTTTTACCTCAAAGGGAAACTAACTCAGGTGTAATTTTTCTTGAGAATTTCCCTGTGGAATTACACTGAAATTAGCCTCTGCTGCGACCACGCTTGTTTAGTGGTCTTCACTTTCTTCTTCCTCCCTCACTCCCCTTCTCCTGGGCGCTCCCTTCTGGTAAACCACTTGAACTTCTCAATTTCTGCTTCCAGGAAACCTTAGCTAAGACAATTTGTGAGTTTAGTGCTTTTCGTGTATTGATACAAAAGATATATTTGTTCCTGGTTCTGTCATCATGTTTTATTTACAATTTCTGGCTTTTTGTTTTTATGTATTTCACTATGTAGACTGTTTGCTTTACTTTGAAGTGTGTGTTCTGATAATCTAGAAGGTTGCTTTTGTGTTGGTGGATAACCCTCGTAAGATTTTGCACTTAATTTTCTATTTTGTTCAACAGAATCTAAGCAGTGTCAAAATTTGAGTATTTCATTTTTCCCATCTCCTTTCAATTTTCTTCTCGCACAGTCACCATTTTTACTTTTTGTGGTTAGTCTCATAGTCAATTAAATCTATTCTCTGGTCAGCTTCAGTTCTTTCTCTAGTAGTTTCTTCGTGGAAATTAAATTTCTTGAGTTTTTACAGATTAAATTTGTTTTCGCCTTTATATTTGAACAAAGGTCTGAATATAGAATTGAGTGGTCCTTTTTTTATCATGAGGAACTTGTAGGCATTGTTCCACTATCTTCTAGAATTGAATATTGATATGAAGAAATCTGATGCTAGCCTGATTTTATTTTCCATTATTGATGACTTGATCTTTTTTGTCTCAATGCAAAAGGATCCTTCTTTTCTTTTTTGAAATTAATTCTACTAGGACTTGTCATCATTCTAATTGTAAGTTGTTTTTTGCCACTTTTTCCTCAGTATATTCTATCAACCTGAAGATTCAAGTCTTGTTTTATTTCTAGAAGGTTTTCTTGTGTGTACACCCATGCACACACACACAGAGGTATTTCTTCTATCGGAACTCTCGCTATTGGAAGTCAGGAAAAAATAGACTCAGATAAATACCTGAAGAATGCATTTGCTATCTTAACCCAGAAACAGAATAATTTCAATATCAATAATTGTATAAATGCACTGTCTCATATAGAGTTATTTCATTATTTGTTTCATTGTTTATTTCCTTCAGGGATACGGAATTACAAATGTTAAGTTTGTTTTGTCTTCCATATCTACCATTTTTCTCCGTATTTTTTAACTTTAAATTTCTGTGTTATTTTGCTCACGTTTCTTAGTTCTAATCAAAGGACTCTTACTGTGTTCTTAGTGATGTCCCTTCCCCTTTGCGTTGCTTCTGTATGTGCCTTCATTTATGGGATTTTATTATTTTCTCTTCTACTTTTCTAAGCCCTGACAGCATGTATTTCATACATTTCCTTTTATCAAAACATCTCTTCCTTGAACTCCTTTTTCTTTGGTTTGAGCTCCTGTTCTGCAATTAAAATTATTTCATTATTTCTTTCCTTCTACTTATTTTGGATTTATTTTTCTCTTCTTTGTCTATCTTTTCAAGATGGAACCTTAGGTCACTGACTTTAGACCTTCTTTTTAATATAAGCATTTAAAATATTCATTTTTCTCTAAGCACTTCTTCAGCCATATTCCACAAGTTTCAATAAGGTGTATTGTCATTATTCAGTTTGAAATATTTTCTATTTTCCATTGTAATTTCTTTTATGCCTCATGGATCACTTACAAGTATGTTGCATACTTTCCAAGTATTTGGTGAGCCCAGGTATCTTCTATTCTCTAATTTAATTCCACTGTAGTCAGAAAACATACTGTGTGGTTTCAGTTCTTATTTATTGAAATGAGAACTGAGTCTTTTTTATGGCCCAGCATATGGACCATCTTGGTGAATTTACCAAGTGCACTTAAAAATCATATTATATAGTTGTTGAGTATAGTATTCTGTAATCATCAGTTAAATTGTGGTACATAGAATAACGACATCCAAAGATGTAAACATCCTGACTCCCAGAACCTGTAACTCTGTTACCTTTTGTAGCAAAGGGGAATTGCAGATACAATTAAGTCAAGGATTTTCAGATGGGGAAATTATCCTGGCCTGTCTGATAGGGCCCAATGGAATCCCAGGGTTCCTAATAAGTGGGAGAGATTAAGATCAGAGAGGAAAAAAGGCCATCTGATGACCAAAGCAGAGAGGAGTGTGATGACACTAAGCGGCTGGCTTTAAAGATGCAGGGAGGGGCCATGGGCTAAGGGATCTAAGGGATGCAGGGAGCCTCTGGGAGCTGGAAAATGTAAGAAAATGGATTCTCTCCTAAAGCCGCGAGTGGAAATGCAGCCTTGCCAACACTTTGATTTTCATCCAGTAAAACTTATTTTGGACTTTTGATCTCCAGAACTGTAAGATAACAAATTTTATTGTTTTAAGCCATTAAATTTTTGGTAATTTGCTACCAAAGTAAAAGCAAACTAATACGTAGGTCAAGGCGATTGATGGTGTTGTTCAGATCATCTGTGCTTTACTGGGTTTTTGTCTACTCGCTCTTTCAATTTGCTCAGAGAGGAATATTAAAATCCCTTTGGTTGTAGAATTGTCTTTTTTTTCTTCAATTCTGATAATTTTTGCTTTGTGTAAACTGAACTTCTGTTACTAGATGCATACATGTTTATGGTTGGATTTCCATTACAAACTATATGTCTCTCATAACTCACATCTCAGTTTAGTTTTCTTATGTATAACTGGGGTCTTTCCCATCCGTGCACAGTCCTGGGGTCAGCCAGAGATTTGTACAGGTTAGCATCAGAATTTGGGGCTTCCACTCTCTGGCTCTCTCCTTTCTAAGATTCCCACCTCTATTTTCAACACTTGTAGTTGCTCTGAACGCTGTCCTGCGTTTCACCATACAAACTAGAAACTTTGTACAAAAGTCTTAATTGCTCCATTCACTAGTGCTGCTTTCTGCCTGACCTTCGCTAAAAGCCATAAAAAATGGATACTTAGCTCATACTGTTCCCTTTTTGCAAGTACTGACTCTCCTCCAGAATATGTTAATGTAACCTAATCACAGGAGTGATATCCCATCATATTCCCAGATCCCAGCCACACTAAAGAGGAGGGGATTATACAGGATGTGAACACCATGGGGTGGGACTATTGGGGGGCATCTTAGAATTCTACCTACCACTAATTGCTGTGCAAAAAGTAAAGTCAACTCCTTGAATTTTATTATACAAATCCTATTCCATTTTCAAGAACCAAGCTTCATTTTCTTCTTCCATTGTGTTATCAAGTTTTAAGATAATTAGATAGTTTAAGATAATTAGTTTTAAGACATTTAGATGGTCCTACTCTTGGGAGAAAAAATTATGCTGTGATTATATTTACTTCTTGGGTATTCCACACTTTAGGGATCTTTTCTTTTGAGTTATTTTCTACTATTTTTGCTTTATTTCCCTTGCCTCATCCCTGACCACACATCACTGCCTTTCTGTTTTATTGCCTTTTCCTTTTGTTTTCTTCCCTTGTGAATAATTTATATATATTGTAATACTTACACCTGTAAAGGGAACTTAAGGGTTTAGTGTTTTTTCAAATCTAAATTGACTTCATTTTATAACCTTGCAAGTATGAAGTTGATTCCATGGATTTCTAAGTTATTTTTAAAAAAATTACTGTGACATCTAGCTGGAGGCATTCTAAAAATATTTATGATGGTTTCCATAATTTTTCTTAAGATCTCTGAAGGCAGCATACAAGTTTCACTGTTCTTCTTAGGAATGTTTTTGAAAGACAGCACACTGTAGTTTTCACGTAGCTTTGGGGGTGTTTACCATGCTGTATTATTGCTCAGGGATCAGCTTTGTGGTACCCAAGCACACAGGATACAAATCCTCTTTAAGACTGTTTGCTTGTCTATTGGAAGCCTTTAAAGATATTGTTTCAAACTAATTCCAGAAGACTAAAAAAACCTGATAAGTTATTGAACTGAGCCAGTTCACAAGGCTCCATTTCCAGAAAATAAGATCAGATCTCAAATACTTCATTGATTTTAACATAAAAATTCTTATACTACATCTACTAAGATATTTGATAAGGAAAAACAATCCAAATTAGTACAGGAGTGGAAATTCTGACTTTCACACTTATGAACATTGCTTTTGTCAAATGACAAAACTAAACAATTTAGTAGCCAGTTTGATGTCTTTTATTCAAGAGACACAGTCCACAGATGGGGGAGTGCAGCACCTCACAAGCAGTGGCAGCCCCTTCGGGAGGGATTTTGGGTAAGAATGAGTTCATAGAGTGTGGCAATGTGGAAACAGCATGGTTGGCTAGGAGGTTGGGTTTCCAGGGGAGGCCAGCAGGTGCTGTTTTCTGTGGTGAGGTGAGCTCACTGAAATTGAGTTGGAGGATTGAGATTGGTGTATGTTAGGTTTCCCATAAGTGCAGGCTGATTAGGTTTAGATGTGTGACCTGGGCCAGGCCACTGAGGCAGCCTCCATTTTGTGGGTTCTGATATACAAATTAACTTTATCACTTTCTTTAATAGATGCAGAGACTTGTGTCATTTTAGCAATACAAGTGGCAATTTTTCAGATGAGAAAACTGAGGCTGTGAAACAATCAACTAGAGGATTGCAGAGCCAGAATTAAACAGTCTTAAGGGACCTTTACTTCCAGTTCAGCCTCATTCCACTGTTCCTCAAAATGTGTCTATATGGTTATACATAAATAATTTTACAAATTGAAATGCTAAGAAAAACAAGACTGCCACTTACAAGCATCCTGTTGTAAAATGAATAACCATTCGCTTAATTCATAGATTTACTGGAAGTAAAGAATAACAAATTTACCTACTACCGTGATTCCTTAGACGTTTCCACTTGGAAAATACTAGCTGCAATGTCAAGTCAACAAAGGTACTTGGTTTGCCTTCTGCTTGAGATGGAATCCTCTCTTCTGTCAAGGGTCTTTCCCCAGCACCAGGCTGTGAGCCTTTCTTGGAAGCATTGGTTGGTCTATGCTCTTTCTGGCAGGGTGCATAGACAACTGATATGTAATTGAATTCTGAGAGCATTCAGTTGGGGTCATTTAAACCTGGACTTTTTAACTGGGCAGGTGAGGTGGAAAAGCAGAGAGATTGGTTCTTATTACTTTCTTAAGGCGTTACTTAAACTCTTATACAGGGTTTTGTTTTTGTTTTTTACAGTTGACCACTTTTTTTGGTGATGTGAAGGGATCTACCAATCACTATTTTTTTTTTTTTTTTTTTGCAGGGAACGATTTGCCCTGAGCTAATATCTGTTGCCAATCTTCCTCTTTTTTCCCCCTCCCCAAAGACCCAGTGCAAGGTTGTATATCCTAGTTATCAGTCCTTCTAGTTCTTCTATGTGAGCCGCCGCCATAGCATGGCTACTGACAGATGAGTGGTGTGGTTCTGCTACTGGGAAACAAACCCAGACGGCCAAAGCCCTGAGAGCACCAAACTTTAACCACAAGGCCATCAGGGCTGGCTCCTAAACAGGTTTTTTGTTGTTTCTTTCTTTGCTTATTCATCTGGGAAAGAAACCCTAGACTAATTTTGAGAAGGCTGTAAAATGGTGACAAACTATCTAGGAAATTCACACAATGTTTGAATATTTTCAAAAATTTATTTAATCTGTAGAGAGTAGAAATTTGGTTTTTTTCCTCACATCTAGTAAGCACTTGGGATATGTGTTAAATGAAATGTATTATCAGAATGAAGCTGAATGATTTTGCCTGTAAAATTAAATTTAGAGGGTCAGATGTCTTGGGTAAAGGAAAGTATACGGACAGGGAAGAATCACTCAAATTCCTGCTTGGCTCCTTACCAGCTCTGTGTGTCCTCCAACAAATTAATTACTTTCAGTTTGCAGTTTTCTCTTAAATAAAAAGGGATACTCAAATATAATTACCTAATTTAGTTGTATTAAACAAGGAAAGTATGTGTAAAATGTCTGGAATATAGAAGATTTTTTAAAAATTGTAGGTATTTTTAGAAACAGTTTCCTTTGGGGTCTCATATGTTCTAATTTTTTTGTAATTTATAGATTAAAGACTATGAATTTAAATTATGTAATAACTGTATTTTTTATTCTCTTCTATACTAAAAGATGACAAACCAATTTCTAATTAAGAACAGTAGTCATCCATTTGCTCAAAACAGCTGAGGGGGGGGGCGTGGGGGGGTGTACACATATTTACGTATAGTTTCATGTGTGTATAACAGTATAATCTGTATTTCTCCAATTTTCAAGTTAAGATTTTATTACTATTATCATAATTCTCGTTTTCTATTCTTTCCAATCTCTAAGAAATATCTTCTATCCAGAACAGTGAAATATTTAAAGAATAAATATGAGGACAATCACAGATATTTGACAAAGGTGAAATGGCCAAAGGATCATTAGCCTCCTGCAATTTAATATAAACATTTATATTCCACCAAAGGAGAATTCCTTTGCTTAGAGTTTAGGAGAGATATACTGCTGCAATTAAGTTTTTTTTGAATAATTGTTTAACGATATGTTAAAATCCCCTACAACTTAAAAAAAAAAATCTACTTGCATGACTAGAAATCAACGTCTGAGAAAGATACATTTGAAGTTGGCCATCTTAATCATAGAAAAGAATGAGTTGAGCACCATTAGTTACCTAGTTCTGTGTTAAATGCTGGAGGAGATACAGAATAAATTTGGGTTCTAGGCCATATAATTATAATCTAATTGAAGAAACAAATAGGACATAAACTGCTTTAAAATGTAGAATTGTTTATAAATAAGTATTCAAATCTGTGCTAGAAATTCTGTGATTTAGGAGTATAGAAAAGAGGATCTAGGTGATTAAGTGAAATTGGGGAGTGAGATTTTCCATGGAGGCCTCCAAGTTATCAGGCCCGAACGCCTGGTGGACAGTAATGCCTGGGAGAAGTATTGGAGAGGGGATTTATTTTTTCTTTTAGCCCAAGGTCCATGATGTTGTGATGAAGACATTGTATCCATTGGAGTAAATACAGCAGACAAGGATGAAGGGTTGAAGTTCAGTGAGAATTTTAACCTGAAGATTTAGGCCTGGCAGTCATTACCACTGAGTTTGAAAGATGAACATAAATGCAGTTTCAATAAAAATAAATTGAATGACCATGAATTTTTTTTGTTTGTTTGCTGAGGAAGATTCACTCTGAGCTAACATCTGTTGCGAATCTTCCCCTATTTTGTATGTGGGTAGCTACCACAGCTTGGCCACTGATGAGTGGTGAAGGTCCATGCCCGGGAACCAAACCTGGGCTGCCAAAGTGGAGCACACTGAACTTAACCACAAGGCCATCAGGCCAGCCCCAAACATGAATTTCTTAAATGGGTATGATCCTAAACTTTTCTTTGAGCATTTTTATTTTTAAATTAAAACTTGGCCAAACCATCATGGTATATTGTCGTATTCAATGTAGGCTGCTATAACAAAATACCATAGACTGGATGGCTTAAACAACAGGCTTTTCTCACAATTATGGAGGCTGGAAAGTCCAAGATCAAGGTGCCAGCAGATTTGGTTCTTGGTAAGGGCCCTTTTCCAGCCTTCTAGACAGCCCCTTCTCAATGTGTCTTCACATGGCGGAAAGAGAAAAAGAACTCAGATATCTTCCTCTTCGAAGGGTACTAATCCCATCAAGGGAGCCCCACCCTTACGGCCTCATCTAAGGTTAATTACCTCCCAAGGGCCCCCCTTCCAAGTACCACCACACTGGGAGTTAGGGCTTCAACGTGTAAATTTTGGCGAACACAAACATTCGGTCCGTAACGTACGTTGAAAGATGGTGGACTCACTTATCTGTGTAACTTGACAGGCTCAAAATTATGTAGACAATGTAATGTTTATGCATAGTTATGAATGAAGAAGATGAATGAAGAAGAATAAAAGGCTTCTAGGACAAGATACAATTTGTGAACTTTGAGTCTAGAGATAATAGCTAAAAACGTCTGAAGCTTAAGTTGCAAATTCTATAACCTCTACTGTTAACAGAACTTCTATAATATTTTCCCCTACCAAATAGTTAGGTTTTTTATTTATGGAGCTGAATACATTGGGAGGCAAAGGAGGCCATAACTTAATATATCTGAACTTACTCTAATATGTGCTGTGGACCAATGGGTCAGCACCAGCCTATTCCCTGCTGTGGGTGAAGGCAACTCCTCAACCACCTCATATCAAGCAGACTGAGTAAGGCCTTAAATGATCCTTCCCTGCTCAACAGCCTGGAGGTCATTGTCCTCTGTGGAACCTGGCTTAGGGGGGAAGTGGGCAGAGGAATATTGGTAAAACCCCAAACTTCCAGTGACCTACAAACTGCAGATGTGTAACAGACCTAACTCTGATTTGATTCATTTCTTTTATTGTATTAAGTAAATTTTTAATTTGAATAATTCCATTTCAATTTTATAATCATGGTGAAAAGAGGATTAAGAAAATTATATAAATATAAAAAGCTATAGCTTTAAGAAAATGACATATCTGTTTCTAAATAATTTTAATTGAAAAAGAACTTTTTCTAATGTGATACACATAGTTCCTTAAAAAATAATGGAGTATCTGTCAAACTGCAAATTTTTCTTGGCTGGAATTTAGTGTAGGGTGCAATGGCCTTTTCATCTCCACCAGGAAGAATGTATTAAAATTAGTACTTTTTTTTTAAACTTTGAACTTGACAAAATGTTTTTGTTTGTTTTAAATGAAACCTTCTTAGAGTGCAGTAAAAGTCAGTGTATGCTAGAAAGTAGATTTTTGGGAAGTGTACAATTTATTCTGTGGTAATATTCACTATTCTATGAATCTTGGCCACTTAGGCAATGTCATGAATGCTATCTACTGTGGGTGTCTGAAGAATGTTCTGTGTTAGATGCCAGATAATCTCATTTTGGTTCCATTTAGGTTATTCTTGGGATTACCCTAAACCAGTAGGAGAGCAAAGAATTGTAAGGATAATCCTAGAAATATTTAATAATAATGATTGTGAGAAATATATATCCTCAAATATATGAAGAAACATTACACTGTCATAAGTATGTGAGACATAGCAGGGCATGGCATGAAGCCCACAGGATATTTTTATTGAGTGTGCTGCACTGCTGCCACCTCTGCATTTTCTGGGAGTACTCCTTAGACTAAGGCCATCCTATATTAAATGAGCTAAATTGTCTTCAGTGGTTTTCCCAGTAACTGATATGTATTTGGCAATCAATAATTGTCATTTCTCTTGTCCCACATTTATGTAACTTGGTCAACTCAGCTGTTATTTGTTTAAATATATAATATAAACATATTTGTACCACATTGAAGACATTTAAGAATAAATTTTATTTAAAATAACAGTTTTTAACAAACAATGATAAGCAACTCTGAGTGAGAACATAACCATTAAAATAGAAGACATCAAAATGAAGAAAAGCATTGGAGTTAAAAAAAATCAACAGCAATTAAATATATAAGAATATTCTTTAAAATAAAGATTCAAACCATAACAATTCCCAACAAATTTATTGTGGTTTTAAAAAAACTGTTAATCTTGGGCCCAGAATTCCCTCAGATGAAGGGAAAGCTGTGCAGAAGATGAGCCAGGTGACTAGGTTCAAAATTGCTGTCGAAACATGGTTCCTAATGCAATAGATGCTTAGAGGCTCCTCTGAAAATAGAGATGAGCCATGTTTTTAAACAAGCCAGAAACCACAGGGGCAGCTAGTACGGAACAAGATACAAACATCTTGCTTACATTTGTCCTATATACACTTTTAACTCACTTGCGCAAGACAGCAATGTAGGCTATATTTGTTTCTTTCTACTGCCTATGCTGTTCACAACAATCTGAGAAGTGAGCTCAGCTTATCAACAAAATGATATTTTCTTACCTTCTCATTATTGGAAGACTAACACCACAACTCACACCTCAAATTTGTGAAATATTATCGATCATTTTTTACTTTTAATGCAATAAAGTCATTTTTAATACCTAATGGTTTCAAAAACAATTTGCAACAACCTCTTAAAAATGAGAGCCAGCCCTGATGGCCTAGTGGTTAAAGTTTGGTGCTGTCAGCACTTGGGCGGCCTGGTGTTGCTTCTCTGTCGTGGAACCATACCACCCATCTGTCAGTAGCCATGCTGTGGCAACAGCTCACATAGAGGAACTAGAAGGACTTACATCTAGATATACAACCATTCACTGGGGCTTTGGGAAGGAAAAAAAGAGAGAGGAAGATTGGCAACAGATGGTTAGCACAGGGCAAATCTTTCCTTGAAAAAAAAATTGAGTTTCAAATTCAACATTCATTTTATGAAATCATGCATCCTTCAGAGCACAATATGTTCACTGATTTCCCAAAACATCCCAAAGTGATACAGAGGGAAACAGACACTTGACAGGTGAAATAAAATGCATCCATCACAGTTCTCCACTGTGGACCACAGGAGAGCCTGGGAGCCTCCAGGGCTCCCATGGGGTGGCTATTGCTCCACCCTTAGAATGGGGGTTTTTGCAGTGACTCAGAAATCCAACACAATTCTGCCAAATACAGGCTCTTGCTCTCCATCACAAAAGGGATTTTTAAGTTGCCTAAAATGGCTTCTGAGTAGCTATAAATTGTCAGGGATTCCTTCAATAATTTTCTGTCCAAAAGACATTATCTATAGATTCCATCTCTGGAAGGAGAGGAGGTCTCCTTTGGTAATTAAGCTCAGTAATTCAGCTCCCAAACATTACTTTCGCTTCTACCAGGTTGGTGGATGCTAACCTTAAGTTCTCCTCCTCAGAGAAACTCGCGGCATTGAACGTCTGTCCTTATGATACCGGTTCAAGACAAGGTTGACATAAGGGAATCCATACTGTAGAAAAGAAACTGTATTGTAACTTGGAATGACCTCTGATTAACTAGCCCAGACATGCTCTGTGGGTTTTGTGGCCCCTCCCAACTGCTATAAATTGATAACCTTGTTCTTTTGAGTTCCTTAGGAATGTGATGATCCTCAGACAGAGAATCTAGGCTGATAGCCTTCATCAATGACAACTGAAAGAGCAAAGTATCAGGTGTTGCTCCAGTTTCTGATGAATATCAAGTAAAACAAAAGACTATCAGAAACTAAGATCAGATGGATGCCTCCACCCTGAGACCAAATGCCTCCCCAATCCAGAGACCAGCTCCCCCATATAAATGGCCTGTAGGCTTTGTTCTGAAAGATGGTTATTTTGGACATGAGTTGACCATCTTTCCTTCTGCCGGCAAACTGTAATAAACCTTTTCTTTTCTCTCCTACCACCTGGCCTCTTGACTATTGGCATGTCTTGTGGCAGGCAGACAAACCCCCTTTTTGGGTGGTAACACTTAGACAGATTCAGGTGTAAAAAGCAGTGTCCTCAGGGTAGTTTTCTCTAGCAAGTTATAGCAAAAATAAATACAGTTTTCAATTGTCGATGCAAAATAACCAATAACCATTCTATAGATAGGAGAAATAAGATGAGTTTTACTTGAGCCAGAGTGAGGATTATAACCTGGAAAGGGCTGAAAAAGTGTCCCAGAGAAGCATGGATTTCAGTACAGTCTTATAGCTTTTTATAACAAAGAACATAGATCAAACACACCCAGGATACATTTTCAAAGTTTCAAAGAGGTATTTAGTTGCAAATTAGCAGGTCAACATGACCCTGATGTCAGGAAAGGGACTAACACCGGTATTACTAATAGGGCGTTACCAATATGATGTAGGAGGGGAAGTATGCATTCTTATCTTAAGAGAGTGCATTCTTTACGTTAATGGTCAAAGCAGATGTACAATGCATACCCAACAGGCCATAAACCAGGCCTCCCTAGTTCAAGCTGAACCAGTCCTAAATCCGAATAGTTAACCCATATACCTAAATATGTGAAAATCTTTTGTCACAATAAATTGTGTATCATATATTTGTATTTAATAGATTTTATAAATGGTTAACTATTTATGAACAAGCTATTGGTTTGATAAAAGCTATTAATGACATTATATGCTAAAAGATAGCTGTCCTGTTAAGACATATGAGGCATATAAATTGCAATTGTATAGATAACATAATTTGGGGGAAAAGTTTATAAGTTGTAACAAGTGAATCTCAAACATTTCAGTATAACTGAACCCCAAAAAAGTGATATTTGTCAAAGGGCCTTCCGGTTTCCCCTTTGACAGATAAAGTGCTTGCAAGTCATCACTATCCTTCTCAACAGTGAGAAAAAACTGAACACACTGAAAATTAACAACTTTTCCTATATCTATCAGAGAATTGAGGTCACAGGGCAAACCACCACCCTGAAGACTGTAAAGACAGGAAAATACAGTGAATACAGATCAGCTTTTCTGAAGCAGAAGCTTCTGGAGTCAGTAAGTGGCAGGAACATTTAAATGATAATTCAGTGCATTGCTGGGGACTAAGTGGACTAGCCTGAAAGTTAAAAACTCCTGGTAGCCCACTCTAAGAGGGAACTCTCACACTCTCTTGAGTTTCACCTCCAGGAACCCTACCAGGTTCTCATGGTAAAGATTGGAGGGAAAAAACACTATGTTTGGTCAGGAGGAGAAGAGTAACTATTTTGAAAGAAGTCTAGAGATTTTGCCACACAAAGGCCTACCTAGAAAGGGAAAAGACTTCATGAGAATGTAACTGAGCAAGGGCTCGTTCTGCTTGCCGCAACCCGGAAGCCAATCAATTGCAAATGAGTCAGTGGTCGAGAAAGGGATTTATTCAATTAGCCAGCAAAATTGGAAGATGGTGGACTCACGTCCCAAAGACCATCTTAAAAAAGCACATAATCTTGAGGCAGTTGTATAGGGACTAGTGGGCTATAAAGGAGAGGCTCAGGAACATTGACCATTTGGCATCTGTGACTAGAGACGCCACACCAGGTCTTTCAGTTGTCATCGGTGATGGATGCCAGTATAGATGTTCTTCTCTGAGGAGGTCACCACATTACTAAGAAATTCAGAACAACAAAGTTATCTTTCACTATTGGGATTATTTCCCAGAGGGTAGCTATTTATCTCCTTTGCAAGGCGAAACGTATACCACATGGATGAGTTAGTCAGAGGTTATTCTAAGTTACAACGTGGCTTCCCTCATGTCAACCTTGCTTCAGGCCAGTATCACGAATCTTTTTGGACTTGAAGGAAGGGCTGGAAACTCAGCTTCAGCCCCTTCTAGTGTTCTTGTCTACCTTAGGAGGGAGATCAAAAAGTTGAGAAGGACTTTTGATGGTGACAGCTTAGGTAGATGATGGAAGGTGGATGATGAATTAAGACTTGTACAGGTTGAGTTTTACGCACCCATGAGACACCCAAGAGACATCCGTGAGACACAGCTATCTAAGGCAGTAAGTTTATATGCATGGGCAGCTCAGGACAGGAATCTGGGTGAATACATTCAGTTGGGAATAATCAGGATAAAGGTAGTATTTGAACTCATGCAAATGGTGTGATCACACAGGGCAAGCATGTAGAGTGAGAAGCTAAGGCATCCAATGATTGAACTTCAGGTAACACTGGTTTTTAAAGGATTTATAGATGAAGGGAGCCCAATGGAGTATTAAATTGAGCATTTAGATATGTGGAATAAGAAGCTATAGAAAATAGCCTCTTGGGAACCAAGGAAAGTGTTGGAATATTCTTTGCAGATGTGGTGATGGAACAGTGGCAAATTGAGGGTATTGTTAAGAAGTTAATGTGATGGGCCCAAAGTGTTCTAGATAATATAGGGAAGGGAGAAAAAACAAGACTAGAGGAATATGAAGAAGTCAAGGATGAAGAACGATTATGACTGGAGAGTTGTGATAAATGTTTGAAGTTTTTTCTCGTGATATAGAATGTGCTCCTGCCAATGAAGAGCTGTATTGGAACAGAGATGAAGATGATCGGAGTTGAAAGGAGTGAAGAACTGTAAGCCAATAGTGGACCATTCCTCAGCATTGACAATGATATCACTGACGGAAAAAGGAAGAATGTGATAACAGGGACAACTGATGTAGTTACTGAGATCTTTTGCCTTGGCAGTAATAAGGGATAGTTGAGAATATTCTGTTCCCGTTTTCTCACCTATCCAGCTTGAAACAACATCTCTTAAGTAAGATCACATGTACAATTTTCATCCTTAAATGGATGAAAGTGCTTGAAAACAGATACTGGTTTTTTAATGTTTTGTTTAACATCTTGGATAAAAGAACACTCAAAGGATGAAGTTAGATCTGACACCCTTTTGTTATTCTAATATTCTGAAGTATTGTTCCTGTGATTCAATTGATGAATGTTTTGAGCTTCAAGGAAAATAAGATTAAGTCTGGTAATAAAATAGAACCTGTTAATACATAAGTGATGTATATCTTAAAAAGTGAAACTCTGATTTAGAAAATTTGAAAATGTGTCTAAAAAGTTATTGTAATTTAGATAACTTTTCATTCAACTAGTAATTTACATTGTTTTCATTCAATATATGTTCACTTGTACTGTGAAATGGAATATATATACGGTTGATTCTCATTATTCATGGTAGTTACGTTTTATAATGTTTCACAAACACTAAATTAGCAAACCATTGTTCCTAGGGGAAATACAGTGTTAGGTCCCTGTGAGCCTCTGGTGATAACATTTTTGTCAACTAATCAATACATAACCTTGTTTTGTGTGTATTTCTGTTTAAAGACACCTTATTTAGTGTTTATTGTTGATTCATTGACTTTGAACTCATGGTCAACAGCACTTCAACTCATATCTGAATGAAGCTTATCGAACACGTGTATTTTCTCCAGGAGGCACCTTATAGCCTTCTGGCACTTAGGAATGCTACACAGCACTATAGCACTACACTTGGGGGCCATACTCAACAGCAAATTCCCAACAAAAAACACAAAAATGCAGAAAACATGGCACTAAATAGACTGTGAAAAGGACACATTTACAGTGTGAGAGCTGAAACAGGAAGGCAGAGCAGACCTCAGTTGGGAACATCTGCATTGGGGTGACTCAAAATTTTTGTTGCCCTGTACATGTCCCTGAATGTGTGAGAGAGTGCCGTGAGTACTGATTTGGCGGTTACAAGTAAATTTTAGTGAGCAGGCTAAATTACAAATATGGAATCCGTGAATAATGAGGATTGACTGTGTGTGTGTATACATGTGTGTGTACATATGTGTAGGACCTAGTTACAAGATTTTTTGGCTTAGTAAGTCCCTTTATCTTTTTTCACCAAATATCTCAGTTAATGGCCTTTTCATCTACCCAGGACCCAAGTTAGTAACTGGGAGTAATCCTTGACTTTATCCACATCATTGAATGCAACTTTTCATGAAGTGCGTGTTAGGATACTTTTGGTTGTATGTCACAAAATCAACATAAATTATTTTAAGAATGGAGCGTAATTTATTACAAGGATTCTGGCATCACTCATGAAACTGAAAGCAAGAATCAACGTGGGCTTCCATGTTGAACGGTGACCAAGGACTTGAATGTCTTTCAGGCTCTTTCTCTCCTTTTCCTGTCCCTACTTCTGTCTGTATATTCATATCATTCTTGTCTCTCATTAGCTTCTTCTCCTTCACAGTGAACATAACAGAATATAACCACCCATATTCATTGAATGAACAAAACTTGTAAGAGAATACAGATATCACTGTTTTTATCCAGATCAGTATTCACAAATCCATGGAGTATAAATTTTGTTGATTTTGGAAAGAGTCAAACTACTGCTGAATAAATTTTCTGGAACTGAGTGTTTTTAATCAAGCAGGATCAACTTTTATTCTATGAATCTTGCATAAATAGTTTTTCTTTGCTAACTATAGTAATGGTCATTTGTACTCAACTGTTGCCCCGAGAGAATAATTGATGGGGCAGTCATACAAGGCAGTAGTGAAAAGTGTTTTAACCTACAGGGATACTTCTGATACACATTCCTACCAATCACAATGTTACATATCTACTCATCGCACTTTAGTTTTTCAAATTACAAGATGCATTACTGCAAATCTGAAATTAAAACAATAACAACACAAACTTCATTAGCTTGGGTAATTTTTAACTATTAAAAAGTAACTCACTTAGAAGAATACGTTTTTAAAAATTATTTTATTAAGACCATATTGGCTTATAAAATTGTGTAAATTTCAGGTGTATGTTATTATATTTGTTTCTGTATATACTGCATAATGTTCACCACCAAAAAGTCTTTTTTTATTTACTTTTTTTCTTTGCTGAGGAAGATTGGCCCTGAGCTAACATCTGTGCCAATTTTCCTCTATTTTGTATGTGAGACACCGCCACAGCGTGGCTTGGTGAGCAGTGTGTAGGTCTGTGCCTTGGATCTGAACATGTGAACCCCAGGCTGCTGAAGCGGAGTGTGCAAACCCAACCACCGTGCCACCAGGCAGGCCCCCAATAGTCTAATTTTTATCTGTCATGATACATATGTGTCCCTTTACCCCTTTCACCCTCTCCCCACTCCCTTCCTCTCTGGTAACCACTAATCTGTTCTCCTCATCTATGTGTTTATTTTCCTCATGTGAGTGAAATCATACAGTATTTGTCTTTCTGTCTGACTTATTTTGCTTAGTATAATACTCTTAAGTTCCAGCCTTGTTGTCACAAGTGGCATGATTTTGTCTTTTTTATGGCTAAGTAATATTCCACTGTATATATACATACCACATCTTCTTTATCCATTCATCTGTTGATGGGCACTTAGGTTGCTTCCACATCTTGGCTATTGTGAATAATGCGATGAACATAGGTGTGCATAAATCTTTTAGAATTATTGTTTTCATGTTCTTTGGATAAATACCCAGTAGTGGAATAGCTGGATCATATGGTATTTCTATTTTTAATTTTTTGAGAAATCTCCATACTGTTTTCCATAGTGGCTTAGAAGAATACATTTTTTTTCTCTTATAAACATAAACTGAAAAGTCAAAAAGTATAATTATCCAAACTCTTTATTTCAAGAGGGATCATTATTATTAAAATCACCTTAGATTAGAATATACTTTCATTTAGGGACAAAAGTCTAAATAGTATATGGTAAAGTTGTGAAGTTAAAAAAGGTAAATTCTAGATGTAATCTCAATAATAGCATTATCTATTAATATTATATGAAAAATTAGAATATATTATAATATTTATTATAGAGCACTTTGCATATGAATGGATGAAGTTATGTACCTTTTCTCAAGTTCAGTTGCCTCTTGATAAGCCACACTTGTATACATGTATAATTCAGTTTGTGCATTACTTGTGTCTAATATACATAGATAGATAGATAATCTCCCAGGCTAGTTTCTATTATCAGAGGGTCCCCTCTTGTAGATTATGCCCCCAGACCATAGTAGGTATGTGTTAAGGGAAACAAACTAATGTAAATACTAACATTCTTAAAATATGGATATATTTCCTCTAAACATACATATAAAAAAAGTACACAAGTGAGCTGATTAGTTTAGGAATAACCATACAACTGACCACTTACTCTATTTATATAGATAAATCACTAGTTGATTATAAAAAGAAGTTCTAATCATAGTTGTCCATTTGTAAAATTTACTATACCCCTCTCTTCCATTCTGAGCTACTCATTTTCACACCTAAAATTTAGTAATTATGATTGAGGTTTATGGGTCATAACAACTAGCTTTCTGCTACCACCCATAAAAGCAAACAAACAACCCAGAATCTGTACACTGTTTCTCTTTCCAGTATTTAAGGAGGTCTGAGGTCTTCACACCAATGTTTCTGCCGTGGGGTTACATGTTGTTTTGAAGTTAATCTTCCTCATGGGTTATTCACTCAAGTCATTTTAAGTACAAGTGTCAAATTCTGAGGGTGCTTTAGGAAGCGATTTCTACCAAATGAGAACTTAAGCACTGTTTGCAACTGCCAGAGATTTTGTGCTTTCCCAAGAATATCTTTGTTTTGAATTGAAATTCTGCAGGCAAAGACTAGATTTCAAATGCAGAGAAACACAGATAAGAGAGAGGAAGGGCAAATAATTCTCCCTGACAAGCTCTTAATTAGCATCTTAATGGCGCATCTACACTCCTGAGAAGTTATGCTGATGTGTGCTCTATCTTATAAGGGCAAGGAATCTAAAGTTTCTTTTTTCTTTTGTAAGAGGTTCTAGGTTCTTTTTCTGCAGTAACAACTGATGCACAAGTAGTGTTTAGATAATATCCTGACAGATGAATCCCATTTGGTGCTCAAAACCCACTGGAATCATTAGAAATAACTGTCAGTGTAGGTAGAGAATGAAGTGAAGTCAACCTGTTAGGAAGAGTTTGTTGTTACTGCATTTTAGATCTATATTTTCCTTGTCCTTGCACTTGTACATTACCGTAGATGAATGACAACTTCACTGAGAAAACTGAAGCAGTCAAAATGGACTCGACAGCCTCCCACCATGGTATCTACCTACCTACCTGCATTAGTTTCCCTAAGCTCGAGCTCCTCTCCTGTTTCTGTGGAAAAACTCTCAGTGCATCTAGTAGCATCCTGTCCCCTATCTCCCACTCAAAGTCATTGCTCCAGAGATTATCTTTTCTCTTCCCTCCATTGTTTTTTTCCCTCTCTAAGGCATCATATCAACAGCATACAAACATACTGTTATTTCTCCCATCCTAAAACAAAGAACAAAAAGACCACCCTCCCAAACCTCTTTTATTTCTACTGTATCTTCTGGCTCCTGCACCATTTTTCTCCTAATAACTGGAACAAAACTCCTTGAAAAGATTCTTCATACTTACCATATCTCCAAATGTCCTCCTCCTATTCTGTCTTGAACAAATTTCATTGAACTTTTTGTCCCCACTGCTACATCAGAACTGTTCTTATCAAGGTCATGATAACCTTTGTAGGGTAGGAAGACAATTCCTCTACCCTCTAGGTCCTTCTGACTGGGCTATGAATTAAATTGACATGAGACAGAATAATAGGAGACAAGCAAAGCTTTAAAACATGTACACATGGGAGAAACAGAGAAACTGAGCAACTCACCAGAATGACTGAGGTCGCCACCTTAAATAACATCTTCAGCTAAGGATAAAGGAGGATGCTGGGGGTGGGGGGAGTCAGCTATGGGAGATTACCAGAAAAAGCACAGTAAACCAGAGTAAGGTTATTATGCAGATTTAAGTCCTTGCCTTCCACATTGATAAGAGTTTCTAGAGATAAGGTCATCCCGTCTTCCTAGTACAGAGAGGGAGATACCTTTACAAATGGAGATTTTCCTTACAAACGTAAATGACTCTTACAAAGGGTAACTTATGCTTGGTTTTCAGAGCTTTTCCCATGTCTCCTTTTTTACAAAATAACCAGCCAAAAATAAACCTCATGGCAGAGAGACACATCTCTAGGTGGCATATTCTGATCCCCCACACCTTGTTAGGGAGAAAAAATTTTTCCTCTACCCATCTTAGGTTCTCAGCTGGGGTTCTGTAATAATGCAGATTAACAAGAGAAAAACAAGTTTATTAACATGTGTATTGTGCATGTATCATATGGGAGTACGGGAGTACCCAGAGATGAGTAACTCAAAGAGGTGACAGAATTCAGGCTTACACAGCATCTTCAACAAAGACAATACATTCGTAGAGAAATGACAAGACAAAGGAAAGCAGTTTTAGGTTTCCAAGGGCAGCAAACTGTGGGAAGGTAAATAGATGGGAAACTAATGGTAGATAAAGGCTAGTTAGTCAAGGTTGTCATGTAGATTCTTCTGGTGCAGTCTCCAGGCTGGTAAAGGTCTAAAGTTGTCTCAGGTGATTAACTTTTGTCCTTCCTGGCAGAAAGGGGAGGAGGAACACCTTTGAAAATTTATGTCAAATTTAGGCAGACCGGAGGAAGGCAGGGAGGTTTTCTTGTATCTGCTTCTTCTCAATTGCCTTCAGCTCAAAATAATCCTTATGCCAAAGTGGCATATTATGGGGTGACATATTTTGGTTCCTTCAACCTCCACATTGCTAAATCCTATACTCATGTCTTAATGCTCAACTTTCTTGACCTCTCAGTAGTAATTGACACAATTGGATCTCTCTCTACCCCTTTTAATTCTTGCTTCATGTGGGCTCCAGGACACCATTCACCTGCTTGTGCCTTCTCAGCCCCTTTGCTGGTTTCTCCTTTTCTCTCAGGCATCTTAGTGTTGAGAGCTTCTCTTCTCTATCTTCACTCATTCCCCTTGTGATCTCATCTTGTCTCATGGCTTAAAATACCATCTGTATGCTGATGACTCCCAAATTAATATCTCTACCTTAATCCTCTCCCCCTGAATTTCAGACCATTTGCCTACTTGACAGCTCCATTTGAATGTGCAATAAGCATCTCGGACTTACCATGTTTATGCTGAGTTCCTGATATTTCCCCAAAAAACTGCTCCTCCTGCAGTTTTCCCCATCACAGTTCATGGTAACTCCATACCTCTAGTTGGAAAGGTCAAAAAGGCTTGGTATTATCTTTCATTTTTCTTTGTCCCTTTCACCCCAAATTTGAGGCAAATTCTGTTGACTCTACCATCACAATATAGCCATAAATCATCTACTTCTCCCTACGACTACCCTCCCTACCACCACTGTGGTCTAACCACCCATTTCTCACCTGTATTATTCCAATAGCCTCCTAACTGTCCTCCTTGCTTCTTGAGCCCATCCCACCTTAAGCCTGTAGTTTATTCTCAAGAAAGCAGCCAGGGATACTGTCAAAAAAATAAGTCCAATCATGTCATTCCAATGCTGAAAAGTCAATAATGCCTTGTCATTTTGCTTGAAGTAAATGCCAAAGTCGTTATTATGACCTACAAGACCCCATTTGATTCTCCCCTCCTTTCCCCTATACCCTCTTCTCCTACGGTTCTCCCCCTAGTTCTCTCTGCTCATCAATGCTGGTCTCCTCGTTGTTGTTTTAAGCATCTTCCTGCAACAGAGCTTTTGCTGTTGATCGTCTTTCTTCCCATGATGCCCTTCACTGAGAGATCTACATGGCCAGCTCCCCTATTTCATTCAGGTATCTACTTTAGAGTTGCCTGCTCCAGAAAACCTTGACTGACCACTCTGTCTAAGCTATTAATATTCCTCAAGCCCATCTGTACTCCCTATTCTCCCTTACTGCTCACTTTTTCTCCTCAGCTTTTGCCATTATATTCATTTGTTTGTCTTATTGTCTGTTTTCTCCACTAGAATGTAATTGAGGACAGGATTTTTTTTACTATTTCCTACAATGCCTGGCACATTGTAGTCACTTAATTTTTTCTTGTTTTGCTAAGGAAGATTCGCAGTGAGCTAACATCTGTGCCAATCTTCCTCTATTTTGTATGTGGGTCTCCACCACAGCCTGGCCACTGACAAGTGGTGTAGGTCCATGCCTGTGAACCGAACACAGGCCACTGAAGTGGAGCGCTTTGAACTTAGCCACTAGGCCATAGGGCCAGCCCCAATGATTCTTTTTTAATAATAAGGTAATGAATAAATGATTGTTGCTACTACTTATTGGCTTTGTGCACATGATAA
Source organism: Tapirus indicus (assembly GCA_031878705.1). NCBI lineage: Eukaryota > Metazoa > Chordata > Mammalia > Perissodactyla > Tapiridae > Tapirus > Tapirus indicus. The sequence goes on along the minus strand of CM062919.1, from coordinate 145,979,666 downwards.
AGAGAATGACAGCTTAGTTCATAAGCAGAGTAAAGTTCATAATCAGGTAAGTTTGCCTGATCATGTTCTCTAACTCAAAACCCTGAGATTACATCAATAAAACATTGTTATTGAAGGGGAGGAAGACCATCCTCTACCCACTCTGGGTCCTTCCTGGCTGGGCTACAAATTAAATTGACATGAGACTGAATAGCAGGAGAAAATCAAAGAAAGCTTTATAACATGTATACATGGGAGAGACCAGGTAAACTGAGTTTCTCGACAAAATGGCAGAGGTTGTCCTCTTAAATAGAAAGACAAAGGAGGATGTTGGGGGTGGGTCAGTTATGGGAGATTACCAGAAAAGCACAGTAAGGTTATGCAGATTTAAGGACTTGCCTTCCTCATTGACAAGTTTCTAGAGATGAGGTCATCCCCCCCTTCCCAGTACAGAGAGGGAGACACCCCTACAAATGGAGATTTCCCTTACAAATGCAAATGTTTGGTAAACATAACTTGGATAGGAATGGTTTTAGCAAGAACCCTCCCAGTCTATCAATACCCAGAGTTATCCATGGTGATGGCCCATCCTGGGGACAGGCCTTCCATCCCAAATCCCTTTAGACAGTTAGTTGGGGGTAAGGTCAAAGTCTCCCTCAGAGAAAATAATCAAGGTAAAGAAACACATTTTGAGGCGGCCAATTCTGATCCCCCACATTATATTCTGGTAGCAATATCAAGATATAATGAGGCAAATGGTGGCAATTGATAATAGCCTTGTTACATACAGGTATTATAAATTGTCACCAAAATTAATCTGAGTACATTTTTAGATATTTTCCACTTCAATATGTGTATGTACTGATGATAAACGTTATGATCCTGATTCAGTTAGCCTGTGTAGGGGAGGAAAAATAATTTTCCCTCTATCCTTCTAGGTTCTGTGGCTGAGACCCCCCTGAAATAAGAGATAGATTAATGAGGAAAACAAACAGACGATTATTAACGTGCATACCTCACACAGATGTGGGAGATACCCAGGGAAAATGAGTAGACTGTCTGAAATGGCCCAAGCCACCACTTAAATACCACCTTCAACTAAAGATAAAAGAAAGATGTGGGTGGGGAGGGAGGCCGGTTACGGGAGGTTGTCAGGAAAATCACATTAAGCGAGGGTGAGACTGTTGTGCAGATTTGAGTGGCTGTCTTCTTCACTGAGGAGAGTTCCTAGAGACTGAGTCATCCTCCTCTTCCTGGTACAGAGAGGGAGACACCTTACAAGTGGAGATTTCCCTTTTAAGTGTACCTTTTCCTAACAGAAGGGTATTTTCTACTCTGTTTCCAGACATTCTCCTCTGTCTGCCTTTTCTCAAAAATAATCTTCTCAAAATAATCCTCCTGCCAAAGAGGTATATTTTGGGGTGGTATATTCTGCTACCTAAGTGACTGAAAGGTGAACATATTGAATACAATTCAGTTCAGATATCTTCATAAAGAATGGTTTCACTAGAAAGTAGAGCTTCTTAATTCTCAAAGCACTGTAATGTAGTTATTTTATAGGGTAAACTTCCCTAACATTGCTTAAGACTTGTGCTTAGCCCCTTTGTATCTCTGTCCAGTGTAGTCTTGCTACATGCATTTCACCTTAGTTTCTGACTCCTCTCTTCTGCTCGTGTTAAAGGCTACAGAGGTGAACTTTCCCCGTCCTTTTACCAGCTCATCCAGGCTTCCTCTGGAGGGTGTCTCTGTCTGCCAAAGCAGATGGTGTCCTATTTAGTTTTTATGTTGTACACACTTGTCCTAGTGCCCTACCTCCTCACAACCTTGGCATTATATGGAATCAGGATTCAGTTAAAGTTCTATTCTTCTTGTAACCTGTTGTATCAGTCCCATTGAACATTTTCTTTCTTTGGAGGTTGAAATGTTAAGTATTGTTTTATAAATTGTCAGGTTTTCGGAATGAATAATGACCAGCGGGCGAATGGAGACCACAAGGCAGAATGGGCAGTGGGACGAGTTTATTGCGAGCACCCTCGGGCGAGGTTCCGCGACTCCAAGGGGGAGTCGAGGAAGTCGCGCGCCAGACAAAGCAACAGGGGTTTTTAGGTAGGGGGTGGCCGACTGTGATTGGTCAGCGGGGGGAGCTTGAAAAATGTGGTCAATCGTGATTGGCCAGCAGGAGGGTTTGAAAGTCCGAGCGGGTTATCTGGGGAATCTCTTTGTGGTAAGTCTTTTTTCCTTTCCCGCCTTAGTTTCAGGTGGCATTGTTGTCCCGAGTGCTTTGGCGGGAAATCGGCCATTTTGGGTGGCCCTGTTTTTAGGGCAGCCCATCATAAATAAAAAGCACTTGATCACTTATAGAGTGTTTGATAATGCATACCCTCACCAAAGAATAACCAATGAGAATAATGGTAATAATTATGATTTTAAGTAGAATATTTAATGTTAAGTCCCTCAGGCTATAATTCAGAGCAGGAAGCTGAAACTGAAATTAGCTTAGACTTAACTTTAACATAACATACTTTTGCTTCCATCTCAGTAATTGAATTCTAATTTTTTAATTTTAATTTTAATTCTAAATTTTAATTTATAAACTTAGTTTATAAAGAAAAACTATGCAATTCTTACCCTCAGTGCTGGCTTTCTTAGTTTTAAAGGACAATCTCAAAATTCCATCAATGTATTAGTTTTATATCGCTGATGTAACAAATTACCAAAATCATGCTGATTTGAAACAACACAAGTTCATTATCTTATAGTTCTGCAGGTCAAACGTCTGACACAGGTCTCACTGAGCTAAAGTCAAGGTGTCGGCAGAGCTATGTTCCCTTCCGGAAGCTCTAGGGGAGAATCTGTTTTCTTGCATTTTCTAGCTTCCACAGTTACCAGCATTCCTTGGCTTGTGGACCTCTTCCACCTTCAAAGCTAGCCATATGGGTCCAGTCCCATCACATCACTCCGACCTTTCTTCCATCATCAAATCTCTTCCATTGACTTTCCTCTTTCACCTTACTTTCCACTTTTAAGGACCCATATGATTACATTGGTCTACCTGGATAATCCAAAATAATCTCCCATTTAAAGATTGCTGATTAGCAAACTTCATTCCCCTTTGCCACATAACATATTCACAGGTACCAGGTGTTAGAACTTCCTCATCTCTGGAGGATATCATTCTGCCTATTGCAAATATTATCTTTACCAAATTTATTTTGAATTAATGATACTCAACACACACACAGGAAACAAAAAGGAAACTAGCATTAAACAGTAAAATAGGTAAGATTATAGGCATTTTCCAGGTGCAGCAAGGCAGTCTCCAAAAGGTGGTATTGTCATTTGCCCAATCATTTGAACCCATTCAACTCAGAAATGTCCAACTCTGGAGTCTATACTCCTTCCATTAATTACACTGCACTGTATAGAATTTGTTGCCTATAGGATATATTCTGGAGACATATTAGCTAAATTCTTGGCTGCTTAAAACTGTCCTTAAGCATCATGACTTCAGATATCAGTGGCAATAAATGCCTATTCCATGGTTAATCTCAGTGAGGTCAGTGGATTTGTTTAAGAAGCTTTTTGTTGGAAAACATAGGTTCAATCTTTCAGTGCTTTTTCATGGTGTACTGATATTTCAATTCTGTCACATTTATAATGGGCACTTTGTATGAAAGTATACAAAACACACCTCAACGTCTCTTTTGCAGTGAGAGCCAGTGTGCTCGTGTTTGGCTGGGGTTAACTTTAGTTAGCAAGTTAATGCAGACCTTTCGGAGACCTCACTTGCTGATACATAAGAAGCAGGCACTTATTTGCATAGTGCATCCTGCAGAGTTCAAGGACGCATGTGACAAATTCTCTATATATTTCTCCTCTGTGTCTCAACCAAAACCTGGCTGACCTCCAAATACAACTTCACTGTAACCCTTTCAAGAGCAAGCTTCTTTATTCTCCCACACCCGAAATTCCTAAAGCAGTTGAAGCATTCTCCTAGTTCCTCTTTCCCAGTTCTAGATCATTATTCTTCTATATTCATGCAAGAAAAACTCCTTCATCCTTCAAAGGTTATAGTATCCAAATTTGCCACCCTCCAAACTTCCTCCTTTCCATCATTTTTCTGGCACATAAATTCTTCCCCATATTCACTGAGGGGTTTGGCCTAGAGCTTCCATTCTTCTTTCCATCTCATTTTTCTCCATTCTTCTGGAAGATTTTCATATGCGAGCAGAGGTCCTATTCAACCCCCTTGTCACACTATGTCTTGTGTTCTTCAAATCCAGTCACATTCACCTCTACCGCAGTTCAATATACACTCCCAAGGCAGCACACTGAAAGTTTCCATCTAAAAGTTCCCCAACCCAGGAATTTTAATAGCCAGCAAACACTTCATTCATTTCACCTCCTTCCCTTCTAGTTTTCTCAGTCTCCTTCTTCCAAGTATCTTTGCTCTTTGACTGAATGGAGACCTTTAGTTCCCCTATCCTTCTCTTGTCTTCTTCTTGTATTGACTTCTTTCTCTACTTTAGACATTTTGAGGTTCATAATCCCCATACTTTCTGTGCAGCCCTCCTAAATGCTTCACCCATGTATTTCTTCTCCACTGACCTGCTGATACCCAAACCATTAATCTTCCTCTCACCTCATCAGCTCTTGGACAGCTGCTGAGCAATGCTAGAGAAAATGTCAAACCACATGATTGTTAGTACTAAAAGTGCATGCTCTCTTGTCTCAGCTTCTCTTTCAGTACAAATCAACAATAAGCATCCTTGGTCAGCTTCTTCTCCCATTTCTTCTCTCCCTCTTCCAGCTCCCACAAATACCGAGACAGTCTTCCACCCCTCTCATCTTACTCTCTGCCTGACCTGGCTTTCTGTTAGCTGGTGACTCTGCTTTACACTTGGGTGTCAAGCGTCTACTCCTTATCATCATCTTATTTTCTCTTTTCTAGAAGAACGGCCAATAATCTGGATCCAGTGCATCCCATCTCCAAAGGCGTTTTGCTCCATTAATTATCTCTTTGTGTGTTGGCTTCTTTCTTATAGCTATAAATATGCTCATCTCTTCCATTTGGGGAAAAAACCCTTCCTTGACACCTCACGTTATTGTAATTCAAGCTCCTTTTTTTGGATTTTGTTTGCTTAATCAAATTTCTTGAAAGCATAATTTATATACAGTCACTTCATTTTCTCACAAATCATTCACTTTTCATTATCCAAGAGTGGTAGTATTTTGGGTGCAGAGCCACAAATTTTCTGTGTGGCTTTTGCTGTACCTAGAATGCTTCTCAATCACCTCTTCTCAGCATGATCACGTTCTATATTAAGAAGCATTTATTACACTGCTTTGTAATTTCCTGTTTGTCTGGGTCCCTTGACAAACATACAGGAAACATGTTTTGTCAAAATTACAGTTTGTCTGACTAGCACAGTGTCTACATAGCAGGTGCATGGATAATATTAGAATGAATGACTAGACCACCACAGAAAATGAGCCTGAAGTGTATTATTCCTGTGAATTCATAGAAATCTATTGCTGAAAGGATGCTATGATCATTGAATCTAACTTCCCAATTTTCTAAGATACCCTAAAAGTCTTCCCACTACTAATTACTTACTAGTAAACTTATAAAGTTATTTCCCTTAGCTTCCTCATAGATAAAATTAAAAGACTATAGTCCCATACTGTGTTGAAGTTGTTCCAAGTACAATTTTCAGACAAACTCCATGCCACACGTGTAGGTTAATGCTAGTTTGCTTGCCTGAGGCCAGATCAAGTTGTGGTCATTTACTTGAGTCCTTGATTCCTATCTTGGAGTTCTTCAGAGCAGCTGTCAATGAGTGAATGAATGAGTGAGTAGAAGCTAGATCTGCTGCCAGTTCAGGAATTCTAATTTTTCCCACCTCAACTCATGTTGTGTGCTGCAAATAGGGGAATAAGAGAAGTTTTCAAACCCTTCATGATTTTGTGAAAATGAGAATGATAAGGAGAGGAGTCAGATACCGTAATCAAAATAATGTTGCAATAAAATGATTATGTGCCAAAGAAGGTTTAATTTTATACAAATATTCCAAGAAATAAAAGTAAAAATAAAACATTCTAAAAATGCGCCGCACTGTTTTAGGTTAAATCTAATTTTTTTTCCCTCTGCAGATTGGATGCTGTTCTATTTTTACTGCTCAGGCTATCGCTTTCCTGAGGCAGTTGAATAAGCCCCAGAGGACAAAGGTATCACTCTGAAGGGCGTGCGCTCTGCAGTCGGGAGGCTATTGGAATTCTATTCTGTTGACTCAGTGTCTCCTCAGATCAGATGAGGGAGGGAAGCAGAGCCTGTCAGCAGATTTGCTCCCACTACATACACTCCTGCCAAATCAAGCAGGTCAACAATGTCTCCAGAATTCCCTATTTATGGATGATATCTCCCACTTGAAGGGTAAAACTGAAGACACCATTCAGTGATCTGCAGCAATTCTGTCACTTTTAAATATGGATTTTCATGGAAGTGTGTGTGTGGCCTAAGGCAATGTTGGAATAGTTAATAGGATCTATGCTCCATAATATGGATCACCAAATATTTAGATGGAATTCCATCATTCAAATGGAATCACACTCAAATGTACAATGCCTAAAACACAGGACTCTAACATTAGAATTAATAAACCTAGTGCACTGCCAGTTCCTGAAGCTTCTGTGAAAATGACACTATGTTCAAGTGCTATAGCCTGTGAAATACAAATTGTAAGTTTTAGAAAAAGTTCAACAATGAAAAAGGGTGACATAACCTTCCATAATGAAGACTTTTTGCTTAACCCATAGTTAAACAAACAGCTAAATTGGTGCTATATTTCCCTAGCTTTCAAATTATATGGGATTTTATCGTACTTTTCAAGTTCAGTAATGCTCGTCTGAGACTTTGTGTGGAAAAGGTCAACACAACAAAGAACGCAAAGTCAATTGTGACCGCACCTACTGAGTCTGTAGCTTATAGGGTCATTCTTCTCCCTCTACACAGAATTCATTTAAATATTTCAGAAAAATAGAATTCTATACTTACTAAAAATTTCTATAGAAGACAACGAGCTTTCCCACCATTAATAAACAATAACTGTGTTTAAAAGCCTTAATTCTCAGGAAAGTTCTTCATTTTTCTACATTCAGTGAAATCATCATTTGTTGCACAATACCCTTTACATCCTAAAAAAATTTCTTTTTACTCTCTCCTTTTTTCCCCTAAAAGTTCCCATGTGAATAGGTGTTTCTTTTTTTTTTTATTGAGATGTGATTGACATATATTATTTTCAGGTGTACAACATGACGATTTGATATTTGTGTATATTGTGAAATGATCAGCACAATAAGTCTAGTTAACATTCATCACCACACAATATGAATTTTTTTTCTTGCGATGAGAACTTTTAAGATCTATTCTCTTAACAACTTTCAAACATACAAAACAGTATTACTGACTATAGTCACCATGCTGTATATTACCAGGACTTAACTTATTTTATAACTGGAAGTTTGTACCTTTTCACCTCCTTCACATAATGGATGTTTCTTAATCATCTCCTTCGATTATAAGATAAAAAACCCACAGACAGATATGACAGCCTGGATATTTTCCATTCATATTCTCTGTCTCATAATTATGATGATGATAAGTATTCACTGCTTGTTCCCCCTAAGTGAAATACTTTGTCTTTTACCTGTTGGGTTTCATTTCCGGTTGGTTCTTTAGTTTACTAAAGTGACTTTGAGTTCTGAAATGCTAACAACATTTTACAACAGAATGAGACATGCCATAAAAGTAGCACCAAAAGCATCCTATGAATTCAAAGAAGGGAGAGGTCACTTCTATGTAGATCAGGGCTGGCTTAACAGAAGAGTGAAATTTTAGCTAGAAGGGATCGGATTTGTCAGGCAACATAGACATTGGGAGAAAACACTAGTAAGAATACAGGCAAACATACAAAGGTAAGAGAACACTGGGTATTTAGAGGAGAGAATAATTGTTCAGTTTGCCTTAAATATAAAATGCATTAGGTTAAAAAAAGAGGTTGGAATGGAAGATTATTGACATTTTATCATCAAAAATATAACGATGTATTTCCCCCAGCGCTCATCTACATAAATAAAATACGTACAATGCAATCTCTGGTTAATTTTGTGAGGCAAACTCTTAGGAAAAGTGTATTCAGTTTGAGATAATAAGTTCTGATTACTTGTGATAGGACAAATATTTTGACACTATCTCTTTTAGAGTATGAGGAAAATTGTGTAGAATTCTTCAGTGATACTTAGGAAAGCAATAAAATATTTAGCAATCCCTTGTGTTTGGGCACCTACAGTATTTATATAATTTGCATCTCTTGCTGATAGTCGTCTATTCAGTTTAGGTATCTAGTTTAAGGATCAGAAGACAATTAACAATTAATAACAAGCTCAAATAGCTCACCTGATGTCTCCTCTATGGTACTCGCTGCTTGTTGCAGCTACTTTACATAGGTACTGCTAAATCAAAACAAAGGTTACCAAACTAGTGGAAAAGAAAAAAGCACAAGGGTGCCTTTAAAAATCTGCAATATCTGGGTTTTTTTTCTCTGTTATGTAATTCTTTTCAAGGTTACAGAAGTGAATAATTTTCTTTAAAAATGTTCCAATTGCACAAATGATGTAAATATCTCACAGATTAAGTAATTTTTAATAATTGGAAAGGGAAACTTTTACCAAGACATTTTGAAACTGTCTACAATATAGAGAAACATATATCCCAAAACCTATTTAGTTGTTTTTTTCTTATTCTTACATGCTCAGATCAACTTAAAATGACTATTTTCATGTAATTTTTTTTGCTTGTTCTAACATGTTTAGAATGAAAAAGAGGGTATCGATATGTTTAATATATTCTAGAACTTTCTTATCTACTTCCCCAAATGATTAATTACCTGGATTTAAATATTATATGTTCACTAATACCTTTTCTTCCATTTTCCTATGCAAGATTTATCGCAAAAAAAAAAAAAAGTCTTCCTTTCACTGGATTTTAAATTCCCAGAGGAAGCAAAACACATGCTATCTTGAAAATGAAAATGCCGTCATATTAAGATAATGTGTAGAAACAACTAACTATACAACTTCTTGAACAAAAAATGTCTTCAAGTTCTGTTTCTGTATCTTATTTTTAGAGATGATGGAGGAAGAGCACATTCCAGCCTGTATTGTATATGAGAGTTTCCCTATAAAACTCCATCACAGGTTAGTTGAGATCGTCTTGAAAATTCAAGAAGTAAAAGACACACTTTACTTGAGTATGTGAGTTTTGAATATAAAATGAATTAGAGATAATTTTGGCTTAGCTAAAGAGATCTGCCCATAAGCATGTTTTAGTTTGGGATATTGCTAACAATTTCCCCTAGGTAATATAAAAAAATTGAACCAACAATAATTAAGCAACTGCCCTCCTGAATGAGTCTTAGTAATAAATGTTCTACTGAAAAGTGCCCAGTTTTGATGCAACAACCTTAGGCTAAAACAGAATAACACCTGCCTCTTATGGAAATGAGAATCATAAAAGATCTGAGCCATTCATTTACTTATTTACTTTAAAAATTTTATTGAACTCCTATGTGCCTGGCATTGTTCTAGGTGATAAGCTATAAATTTAAGAATATGATGACTTTGTTTCATGAGAGGGTAACTTTTTACTTATTATCTTTTCACTTATAGGAGGAAACTTTTAAGAAAAATAGTCTATAAGTAAAAATGGCCAATGATCTATAATCTATTTTCCCTTGGGTAATTAATTTATTAACTTGTTAATTTAGTTACAATAAAATGGTCACTTTGGGATATATGTTTGATAATTTCAAAGTGCAAGGAAAAGTTGTTTGAGTTCAAAGATACATTTGTTAAAATAAAGTCATCATTAATAAAACATTGTCAATTGAATAATGCCTAAAATCTAACATTTCAGCAGACAGTTTTTGCTACTCTAAAAAGGAAGTAGTTATAGGAAATAGGTCTAAAAGAAATAGTTTGTCATAGTTTCCACTTTCCCCTGCATACTCAAGACATCATTGAAAGCAAAATAGCTGTTTGTCTGTATACAGAGGAATCTCTAATTCATGGAGAGACTGAGAGCCATATTAGTTATTAAAGCCAAATCAGAAGAACAAATAATTATTGACCACCTAATCAAAAACAAGGAAATTTCTTTATAAAAGGATTGATGATGTTTGAAACAAGTTAAATAGGGTTTATGTAAATAAATGCTAATAAATATGGATGGATAACTAAATAGAATTTCAGAGAAAAAGTTAAGAGATTGGACTTTGGGCAGATTTTGGTTCATATCCCAGCATCTCAACTTAATTGCTGTCTATACTTGGGAAGATTATTTATCTTCTTGCGCCTTAGTTTTACTGACACTCCTTTGTCCTGGATTCAAGCATTCTGAAAGAGGAAATGGCACTTACATACTGGTTATTGGTTTAGGGCATGTACTGTGTCCTGTAGGAGCAAACCCCAACTTTATAGGAATATTCTTCCACAAACATCTAATACAGACCTGCTTGTTACCATCTATTAATCTTGTTCTTTCCACTTTCCTGCCTTCCAACTTGTACAATTGCTGAACATGAGCAGGCCCTTCTACCAAATCAAGGAGGTTAATACTAGATATTGGGAAATATAACAAGTCTACCAAATTCCACGGATATAAGCCCATTGCTACACATCTTTTGCTGTAAAAGGTTGGCTTGGCTAGACCTGATGTTGTTGAGATACCATGGCATGTGGATGAGGCTTCTTGTAAGTCCACAGATGGTATTGCTGGCAGGAGGAGTACGGATAGAGATTGCCTATCAACAACCACAATCCATGTCTGTCTCATTAAAGCCAATTTTCTGTCCCTTCTGTGTTAGAAAAGATGTGATAAAATCAATCCGCCACCAGAGGCCTCGCTGGTTCCCCCGGGCATTGGGGCTGTACAAAGCCCTCAGTATGTCTCTGCCATTGGCAGGCTGAGCACTTAGCCCTAACTGTAGTCATATCAGCCTTGATGAAGGAGCATCCATGTTCTTGAGCCCATGAATAGCATCCATCTCTGTGACCATAAACACTTCTTCCCCAAACATTAGGACTCATTAAGCAAGTACAGAGGTGATTAGGGAAAAGAGATTGACTAACATTCACAGGATGGTTCATTTTGTCCACCTAATGTGAGATCTTCACACACATGTATTGATCAGAACTCAGCTGAAGACTTATGGGGTTCCTCAGCAGGTCTCTGTAGCTCTCTCTCTGCAGCTATCTACTCTCCTGTCTCCTTCTGGGTGAATTCTAGACTTCTTGCCTCCTCTCCTCCCAGACTCCCAAGCTTCATCTCTTCAACTCAGGAAGACTATGAGTCTCCACCTGGTTTCATATTCCCTTCTCTGTGGTGTGGGAATTCTCTCCAGGCAGTAATTTAGAGTAAGCACAGGGTTTATCTCATTTGTTACTCCATTGTCAGGAATCAGTGTCCTGAATTTTTTGATGTTCAATGTCTGAAAACATTCTTTTTTCAGTAGTTTCAGATGGTATGATAAGTCCAGTTCCTGTTACTCTTCTTTGGGAGTAGAAATTTTCCACCTTTTTTTCTTATTTTCATGTATATCATTGGCCATTCTTTTACTTTTAATCTGTCTGTTTGTATGTTCAGAGTAATTTTATGTGTGCTTGAAATGACATAGTTTTGTCTTGTGCTTTTATTCTATCTGAAAATCTAATCTATCTGCCTTATACTTGTATTTAGACCATTTATATTTAATATAACTATTGGTATTATTAGATTTAAATTTACCATCTGGCCATTTGTTTTCTATTCATCTCGTTTATTCTTTGTTCCTTTTTTATCTTTGCTTCACTTCTTTTAGACTGACTATCTCTTATGATTCCATTTTATTATTACAAATGGCTTCTTCACTTTATCTTTTTTTATTTTTTAGTGGTTGTTCAATGGGTTACAATATTATAACTTTATATTATTACAATCTACCTTCATATAATTTTATACCACTTCACATATAGTGTAAGAACCTCGTACAGTATATTTTCATTTTTTTCCTATGTCCCTTGTAGTACCATTATCATACTGTTTACTTCTACATATGTTATAAAGTGCACAGTAAATTGTTCCTATTTTTAAACCATAAATTATTCTCACATAGGTCACATAATGAGCAAAAATAAATCTTTGTTTACATATTTACCATTACTAATATTTGTGTGTTTGTGTGTGTATGTAGATCCCAAGTTCACTCTGGTACCATTTTCCAATTCCCTAAGTGTTATGGACTGAATTGTATCCCTCCCGGCCCAATTCATATGTGAAGTGCTAACTGCCAGTACATCTCAGAATGTGACTGTATCTATGCACACACAAGAAAAGTCCATGTGAGTACACAGTGAGAAGGTAGCCATTTACAAGTCAAGGGGAAAGGCCTCAGAAGAAACCAAACCTACTGACACCTTGATCTAGGATCTGCCAGCCTCCAAAATTGAGAAAATAATTTCTGTTGTTTAAGCCACCCAGTCTATGGCATTTTGTTATAGCAGCCCCAGCAAACTAATACACTAAGGAACTTCCTTTAATATTTTGTAGTGCATATCTGCTGGATATTAAGTCTTAAATACATCATACATTTCTTACATACAACTTTTGTTTGTATGAAAAATTCTTTATCTCCTCTTCATTTTTGAAATATATTTTTGTTGGTTAAACAAGCATGGGTGGAAACATTTTTTCTTTTTCCTTAAGTACTTTAAAATTATTGTTCCATTGTCTTATGGCTTGCATAGTTTTTGATTATCTGTGTTTCTCTATATGAAATGTTTCTTTTTCTCTGGCTGCTTTCAAGATTTTCTCTTCATTGTTGGTTTTAAGCAATTTGCGATGACTTGGGTGAAGTTTTCTTTGTAAATACTACTTGGGGTTTGTTGAACTTCTTGGACCTATGGGTTCATATTTTATATTAAATTTAGAAAATTTCCAGCATTATTTCTTCAAATATCTTTTCCATACCTCACTCCTTTACAACTCCGATTATGTTTTCATTAGACTACTTGATATTGTCCACATGTCACTATGCTCTGTTGTATCCCTGAAGTCACATTTTTCTTTCTTGCTTCACTTTGAAATATTTCTATGCTATATCTTCAACATCATTAATATTTTCTTCTGCAGCATCTAATCTATTAATATCTTCCTACATTGGATCTCTTTATATCTTCCATTTCTCTCCTCAGTATGATTTTTTTTCTTCTACCTTCTTGAACATATAGAGCATATTTATAAGAGCTGTCTTAATATTCTTATCTTTTAATTGTATTGCTTCTGTTTTTTGTGGGTTTTCTGTTGAGGTTTTTTTCTTTTCTCCAAGTTATTGATCATATGTTCCTGTTCCTTTGCATACTTGTCAATTTTTTATTGGATGAATTACATTGTATATGATGTGATTCTGATTGCTGTCAGGTGGAAACACAAAATATCCCCAGTTCTGTTGTGGTTCCAGAAATTAATTGGCCTATTGCTTCTGGGTGATTCTGTCTTCAGTCTTGGGTAATTTCCTCTTGTGAATGTGCAGATCAGTACTTATGAATAGACTCAAGGAAACCCTTATGCAGATCTCCAGAACTCTCTGTGTGCATTTCAGCCCCTCTGATACTCTGACATGAAATTCTAGTTCTTTGGCCTCCCCAAACACCATTCTTTCTCTTCTACTCTATAAGATTGTCAGATTCTATTTGTGTTCTCCATCTCTGTGCTGTGGCCTGTAAACTTCCTCTAGGCAGTAAGGTGGGGCAATTGAATGAGTCACCCTTCTATCATGAATCAGTTTTTTTGTGTGTGTGTGAGGAAGACCAGCCCTGAGCTAACATCCATTGCCAATCCTCCTCTTTTTGCTGAGGAAGACTAGCCCTGGGCTAACATCCTTGCCCACCTTCCTCTACTTTATATTGGATGCTGCCACGGCATGGCTGACAAGCAGTGTGTTGGCGGGCACCCAGGATCCGAACCCGCGAACACCTGGCTGCCAGGCACAGACTAAACCGCTGCACCACCGGGTGGCCCCCTCACGAATCAGTTTTATACTGCCTGCTGTCCAATGTCCAAAAACCACTGTTTAATATACTTTTGCTGGATATTAAAGAACTGTGGTTGAGCTAGAACATGAATAAATATCAACCAGAGATGATAAAATATAGTATGAGACTTTGTGTTTCCCCTTTGGGGAAGAGGAAGAGCATGTGTTTGGTTATGCAAAGTATAGTTGTTTCAGCTTAGGTGGAAGCATATTGTTATTGATTTTATCCAGAAGTTATATGTGGTTAAAAGAGGTAGCTAAAGATGCTGAGTTGTTAAAAGGTTGGGATATGTAGGCTATGTAGAGTCACACACACACACACACACACACACACACACACACACACACACATGACCCCACATACACACTATATATTTCCACTTGAAAAGCCTATTTTTAAAAGAGAAAGTCATTAATAGATTTATAGCTTCCTGCCAGCCTAGACAGTTTTTCTTAAGGGCTAGCACATTTAAAGTATTAGGAGATTTGGTGTCGTTGGTTTTCACCTGGGAATTTTTTAGTTTCTTTAAGATTATAAAAACAAATCTCTAGAAACCACTAAAACCAATAAAATTTGGAGGCCATTAAATTAATAAATTTCTTCCTCTAGAGAAAGCAAATTTGAGCACTTTTACTGGTCATCCAAAGTTCCTAAGAGCAAATAATTCATTATTAAACAAAAATCTTAAAAGAAAAGAAAAAGTCGGAATCCATCTCTCATTTTATGAGATTAAATAATTTCACCACAACACTAGACAGGAATAGTATGATCAGTGAAAATTAAAGGCCCCTTTAATTCATAAATAGAGATTCACGATCTCAAAAATTATTAAATACAAGCCAATTCTCTATATAAAAGATGATACACCATGATAAAATTAGTTTTATGCCGGAAATGCAAGGATGATTTAATATTAGAAAAATCTAGAAAAGTTATTCGCTATATTAACATTACTGTATTATTACCTCAAAAGATGCAAAGCCATAGATGTAATAAAATTATGACTTAGTATTCAAAGTTTAACAATAACAACAAAACCAAAACCAAAATTCAACTACTTGCCACCTCAAAAAAAAGAAAAACTCATTTAACTCTTGGATCAAAGAGCAAGTTTTAGGGGCCGCCCGGTGGCGCAGCAGTTTTGTCTGCACTTGGCAGCCCGGGGTTCGCGAGTTCGGATCCCAGGTGCCCGCCGACGCACTGCCTGTCAGCCATGCCGTGGCAGCGTCCCATATAAAGTAGAGGAAGATGGGCACGATGTTAGCCCAGGGCCAGTCTTCCTCAGCAAAAAGGGGAGGATTGGCAACAGATGTTAGCTCAGGGCTGGTCATCCCCACAAAAAAAAAAAAAGAGAAAGTTTTAAAAATTACAAAATTAAAATACTGTAAATCCAAACAATAATGTGATCAAAGCTCTGTTTAGAGGTAAATTAATAGCTCTAAATGGCTTTATTATTAATGATGAAAAATGAAATAAATAAATATTGTGTTCAGTAAAGAATTCAGAAGGGGAATAACAAAAACTAATAGAGAAAGAATATAATGATTAAAATCAAAATGAAATAAATAAATACAGTCTCATATTAAAAAAATACAAATCTAAGGGTTTAAAAATCATTACACATTAATAAAATCAAAAATAATTTAAAAAATTTTTTTTGGTGAGTGGCCCTCTATTGTACAATTTTCTCTATTTTGTGGTTGTATATTTTCACAATAAGTTGACTAACATAATCAATTATCATGACCATTTATTAATCTATTCCAATTATTTCTAAATGTTTATTTTTCCCACTTTGAATATTTATTATAGCCCATCTAGGTAACAGTCACCACACTGCTCTTTATCTCCCCCGTCAGCAGAGTCATTTCTTGTATATACTGTCATTGTTAGTTCATCTGACTTTCCTCGTTACATATCAGGTCTCTATCTTTGAAGTCAGCCTTTGAAGCAACCTGGAAAAAGCACGGGCTTTGGGGGAGACTGACCTTAGCTCAAACTTTGGTTCTGCCAGTCATTGCCACCTTGGGCAAGTCACTTCCTGTCTTTGAGCCTCAGTTTCCTTGATAATTTATATGGAAGTGCTAATACTGATCAACCAAACTTGTAACTAGGTCCAAATAAAACATAAAAGAACCTACCATAGAGTCTGATTCACAGTAAATTGTGGTTAAATATTAGTTTCTCTTCTCTTTACCTTTATCTATCTTGGTTATCTTTTTTCATGCTATTTTGAGTTCTTAATTCATATTTTTTCTCCACGTGACACAGGTATTTATACTGCTAGTCCCTTTCTTCTGAACAGGCTTACATCACATCCCAACTATCTAGATGTGTCCTTTTCATCTGAGTTTCCTACCCCCCACAGATTCTGCTTTAAAATACCACATTGATTTTCATACTCTCCAAACTGGACCGCAGATCAGTATTCAGGATTAATACAATGTAATCATTCTTAATTAGGCATTTTTAAAGAAAAATGTATCCAGTCTTCAAAGTTTACTTGTTAAATTTAAAGATTGGAGTCACTGAATGACAAATTACATTTGGGGAGGCAATGATTAGAGAAATAAAGAGAACGAGGTTTGCAGCCATGTATATTTTGATTCTAATTTGAGCGTCACCAAACCAACTTTTACTGCATTATTCCATTTATTTTACCTCTGTGATCCTTGCGTTTTTCTTTTAGAAAAAAAAATTATCTTTTGACGTTATTGAGAGGATTAAATAAGTTAATGGATTCTGAACACTATTATAATTCCTGTAACAAAGACAAGGTACTCCGATCCCCTTTAGATTTATATCAACATGACAGCCAAGTGCAGGAGTCATTTATTCCTTCCTCACTCTTCTCACCAAGAGTTTATTTAGACTTGCTATGTGCCAGGCCTTGTGATGAAGCTCTTAGAATTCAATGGTGAGTAATTTCTGTTTCAAGGAGCTTATAGTGCAGTGGGGTGAAAGAGGCAAGTAACTAGGCAGTTACAACTTAATCATTCCTGAAGTATCTGCTGCTTGCCCGTTATATTTAAGCAAGTCACTTTAAAACAAATTTACAATGTTGTAGGATGAAGTTAAGAGATCTACTCAAATAACTACAATACTATGTATGCAATGTGCTGCATAAACAGTACAAGCCAGATCAATTTATTATTTGTATATGTCCACCTAAAATCAATAATCCCCAGATGATGATAATAATGACAAATGCTAATTTAGTACTTACTCTGTGGTAAGAACTAATTGTATTACAGATAATACTGTCATCCTCACAAGAGCTCTATGATATGTACCAATTTTACAGAAGAGGAAACTGAGGTCCATGAAGGGTAAGTAACTTGGCCAAGTCACACAGCTAGTAAGTAGAATAGCCAAGATTTCAACTTAAATAGGCTGATTCCAGAGTCAAAGTGCTTAATTAATGAGATAGTTTGCCTTCAAAAATTTCCATACAGACCAATTAGAAAATACAACCCCAAACCTTACACTACTAACTAAAGCATTTAAAAGTTTAAATGTTGTCTTCAAAAATTGCTTGTAAGCTGTATCATACCCCATGGACTGGTATAGGTAGCCATTAGGATTGCATTCAGTTGGGTGTAATAGAAACTCCACCCAAAGAATAGCTTAAGCCAGTAATAGGATGTTTTTTGGTTTTGGAGGTTTTTTTTGGTGAGGAATATTGGCCCTGAGCTAACATCTTTTGCCCATCTTCCTCTTTTTGCTTGAGGAAGATTGTCGCTGAGCTAACATCTGTTCCAGTCTTCCTCTATTGTGTATGTGGGATGCTGCCACAGCATGGCTTCGTGAGCAGTGTGTAGATTCTTGCCCAGGATCTGAACCCGTGAACCTCAGGCTGCCGAAGTGGAGCATGTGAACTTAACCACTATGCCACCAGGCTGGCCCTAAGATGATTTTTTAATATAACAAAAAGTCCAGAGGTCAGCAGACCAGAGCTGATACGGTGGCTCAAAGATGCCAACAGGAACCCAGGCTCCTTGTGTAGTTCTTCTTAACCTTAGTTTGTGGTATTTCTCCTTGTACTCTGAAGATGACTCTTGTGTCTCAAAGCATCTTCTGTGTTCTACACCTGCAAAAGAAGAACAGTAGAGGGAAACAGACACAAGAACTAGGCAGGAGAATTGGCTCAACAGCTTTCCCTGAAGTTCCAGTATGAATTCTGCTCATAACTCTGCCCAGAAATCTCTTGCAGTGGACACTTCTAGCTGCAAGGGAAGCAGGAAGTTTGCTTTCTTTCACAAGGCACATTGCTTCCCTGTCCAAGCAGGGAGGAAGAAAAGAAAGGATATTGGGGGAAGGCAATTAGTGATATCTCTGTGCAGTGATTCTGTATTCAGCAGTCTTATCCTGTGTTCTCAAATTTGCCAACCATTTCTGGGAGGGTGTGGTTATCTGCACCAGTTGCTTTCTTTCTTTTTTTATTGTGATCCATAGTAAATAACACATTTTATTTTGCAACAGTTACATTTTATTTTCAAAGAATGATGCCACCGATTTAATTAATTGAGAGGGTGCGATTGAGACAAAATTCATGTCTTAAACACTCTTAAACAAATGTCACCTCATTAAAAAAATAATTAATTAAAAAAACCCCCTCTTCATCCTGAATGTGCTTGGATTAGCCTATTAGCAGCTAAAAATGAGGGTGGCGAAAAGAAAAATCTGTTGCATTTGGCAATTTAACACTTAATTAAACAATTGACCTGAAACCTTTGCACAAAAGAAGCAATAATCCAAATAGAGCCACAGATGGAGTGGTTTCTCAGTCCCTTATTTCCCATTGTATCCACATTTAAATCACTTTTCCTGAGATTATACTTCTGGTTCACTTACTTTTAATATTTTGACAACCTGTTTTTCTTCAGGCTTTGTATCTCCTTGCCCAGACAAGCGTGCACGTAGTGATGAGATTCACTTCAGTGTCACGGAACTAGCCGTGTTTCATGACTCCCTTTCCAGGAAGCTTCCACTGATATTGTAGGAGGTAGATTAGAGAAGCTCGTTCTTACAGCCCCCTGTGGACATCTGTTGCAGATACAACGTACATAGCCATATTGGTGACTGGACTCCCATTTTAACTTTCAACTTCATCAGAGAGAGCAAGGTATTCAAAACATTTATTCAGCTGTAGACTATTATGTGATTAGCTAATAAACAACGTGTATCAAATAATCATGGACAAGTAGTGATCTGATTTGGAAAGCCTTGTTTTCCATTATTTAAAAAAATGTTTATACATTGTTATCGAATGATAGAGTAGAAGTAGAAGGTACATTTTTTGTTAGTTGGGTCTTGTCAGGATATTCAATTAACCTGAGCTTACTGCTTCCTTCCCCGAGATCAATCCTGACAGAACAGAACGACATGTCGGAAACCTATGAAATATAGAAGAAAACAGTGAGTAACTGCTGAGGGGAGAGTGTGCTGCTTACAATGGTGTGTGTGTGGAGGGGTGACAGCTGTGGCCTGGAGAAGGAGGAGCCCTGCAGCTGGTAATGCGAGGAAAAAGAATTTGAGCTCTGCTTTTGACTGTCCACCATGCCCACCACTACTCATCCTCATGCTGTACTGGACAGTTATAATGCTGATCCCTCGCCTCGGGGATCATTGGCAGAGGCTCGATCATCTGGTGAAGGGATCCTTGGGTGAAATCTGGCCAGTGACACAGGCTCTGCTGGGGAGAGGAGTTAACGAAGACTGTGGGAACTGCCTAGGCCAGAACGTTAACTGTCCCACCTCTCTCCGTCTGGTCACCCAGAGGTGCTGAATCACAATAAAAGAAAAGTGCATCTGTTAGTGCTGCTTTTCCCTGGGAGAGAGTGGGAGAGGCCGGGAGGAAAGCCCTGGCCCAAGGGTTGGTGGTGGTAAAGGCTGATTGGCTGTGGTTTCCTCGAACCTGGTGCTCTCCAGCCCTATCGTTTCCTTCAGCCCATCTCGATTGTCATAGACTTAGTCTGTTATCTTTCCCAAATATGCACTGCTGGGCAGAGTAGCGAATGCACCGGGGAACATGAGTTGACCATTCAAAATAAAGAGATGTCTAGGGAGTGTATTTTTATTTCATAATAAAAAAAATATTAACCTTTTAGGGATGTAACAGAAGCAGGTGTTTTTAAATGCACAGAGTTTAAAATAGGCATAATAAACACTCAACAGCTATGGGAAGATAATATGAAAAAAGAATAGACAGTATTAAGATAATCAAGTGGAAATATTAGGTGTGAAAAATATTAGATATGCAATGTTAGATATGAAATAAAGAACACGATAGTTTTTTTTTTTAATAGAATGGATGCAGACAAAGAAGAAATAAGGAAGCAGGAAGGTCAGATGGAGCAATTTTCCCAGAAGAAAGCAGACAAGGATCAAGAACTGTTAACAATTATGGAGCTTATACAGAGAAATGTCAATATCCATATAAGGATATTAGAAAGGATAAGGAAAAGTAACAAAAGTGGAAAAGATAAAATATTTTTTAAAATAGTGAAGAGGAATTCTTCAGGACTAAAGGAAAATGAAAGACCTTAGATTAAAAGGACCCACTGTGTACTGAAAGGAAATATAAAGAAAAGCCATATCTAGATACAGTAAAAATTAAGAACATTGAAAAATTCTAAATTTTTCTGCAAAGAAAGAGCAGATCCCATATAAAGGAAAAAAGTGGATGCAAGAAAACAATGGATTACTGAAGAAAAAAGAACTTTCAATCTAGAATTTATATCCAGCCATTTGAAAGTGAGGGCATTATAAAAACCCTGTTAAACATACAAGGACTAGGAAGCTTTGCCTCACAAAAATGCCTATTAAAAACACTTTTGGAGACAGTACCCAATTAAAAGGAGAAAAAAGTCCCAGAGATGCTGTCAGAAATATGTTAATTAAAAAATGGTTACACCCATAGATAAAGTTCATAATTAAAAAATTAAGTAGTTAAGACCAAAAGAAAAGAAAGTAAAATCATAAGAACCCAGAACAAAATTCTGAACAACCATCAAGATGGTGGGTGCTGGGAGGTGAAAGACTGAAGCACGTAAGAGAATGTTTTTGTATTTTTAGAGAGGAAATTTAGATTTTAATACAAAGAAAGCAGTAAGAAGAGTTTAAAAAGAAAGTGAGACAAATTATAAACTAAAATTGGCAAAACCAATCTAAATATATAAAAAATTAAAACACATGTTATTGAACTAAACTTGCCAGTTAAAAGACAGTGACACCGACTGGAAAAACAAATGCAGCTCTATGCACGGCGTTAGGGTGCCTTGTGGCCTGCCATAACAAAGTCTAAATCTCAGTGGCTCAATGTAATAAAATGTGTTTCTTGCTCATGTTAAAATCCAAAGTAGGTCTTTAGAGAGTGGGATGAGGAGAAAGGAGGAGAAGCAGGATGGAAGCCCTGCTCCACACCGTTATTCTGGGCCCAGTTTCCATCCAACTGTGTGGAATTCTCCACTGACTCTTCTGCATCCAGCCAGCAGGCAAGAGAAGACAGAAAGCATACAGGATATCAAGGGAGATTTTAGGAGAGTTTTAACCGTCTACATCCTGTCTGCTCACATTCCATTGTCCTGAATTCATTTTTGTCACCCTCTAACTTCAGGGACGACTGAAATTTGGCCAATTTTTACGCTAAGGAGTAAAAGAAAATATGTTCGAACAAACTGTATTCTCTCTGCCTGATCTGTTCTTCTGGTCCTCAAATATCAGTTTCTCTCTTCCCCCAGACAACACCTCTTCTCCCAAAAAGAGAATCTCAAGCTCCTTCCAGTCACTGCATCTGTCATAATGTCCAGATTTTCTAGATGATGAAGAGTTCTCTCCCTCAGATCCATCTGTAGCTCTCCTGGGTCCAAAAGTTATGAACTAAAGTGACAGGTTATCTATTGCCACCAAAACACACTCCTAATATATGGTGGAGGAGCATGGGCAAGAAGTCACAATAAAATTCTTGTTTGGCAGATGGGAAACATGTCAAACAAATTATCCTCAAAAAGCAGATATGGCTATATTAATATCAACCAAAGACTTCAAGACAAAAAGCGCCACTAGGGATAGAGACAGTTACTACAGTAAGAGAAAACGGTCACTTCACCAACATGATATGACATCACTAAACAGATATGCATGTAATAAAGTAGTCTCAAAATATGTGAGGATTAATGGATTAAACTAGAGGAAGTAATTGCAAATCCACTTTCACACTGGAAGATTTCAGATACCTCTCAGTTATTGAGGCTAAGCAGATAAAATCGTTAACAAGGAGACAGAAAATTTAACAAAACTACACAATAAGAAGCTTGACCTAATTGGACATATATCAAAAATCTATAGTAATGAGAGAATACATGTGCTTCTCAGGCACAGATGGAAATTAAAAAAAAAAAATTATATACTAGGACATAAAATAAGCAGCAGCAAAATTTCAGTGAATATATAATGTGCAGACTACTTTCTCTGACTACAAAGGCAATTAAGGTAGAATTTAATGACTGCATAAATTAAAAATCCTTGCAGATTTAGAAATTTAGAAAGACACTTGCAAATAACACATAGATTAAATATGAAATTATTCTAGAAGCTAGCAAATAGCTAGAACTGAATAATAATGAAAACACTCCACAACAAAATTGTGGGGCATAGCAAAAGTGGTGCATTAAAGAAAAATTATTGATTTAAATTAAGAGAGAAAAGGTGAAAACTATCCCATTTAAGAAATTATAAAAAGAAAAAAGAATAAAACCAAAGAAAGTAAGTAAGCCAGATACACTCATTCCAATATAGCTCTGTATTGTTTAGACTGTTGAAGTGCGAGAAAGCCAGTCAGTGCCTTACCCCAGGTGTTAAAGTCTAGCTAATTAACAAGTTATAGTTGAATCATTAACTTTGTGAACTGCAAGGTCAGACAGTCCTCACAGAATTTAAGGAGAAAAACTCTAAAGGGAAAGTTTTCTTTTGTTAATGCTGCCATGTGGAAATAAACTGCATACTACAAAAACGTAAGAGAAAAGGGATTTTTCCACCAAAATTTCCTCGGACAGCCAAATTAAAGCATAATCTGGAAATGACTATTATAAACTTCAACCAATGTAGCAGTCAAAAAAAAAAAAGTAATTCTGGTATAATGTGACTGTTTTCTGTGTTAATTCTCTCACTTCACCTTCGCAAGTGTTGAGAAAGCAAAGGAAGCATGGGCATACCAGATAAATTCTAGTGTTCCATCAAATTGACTCACTTGAAATTGCGTAGAAATACCCATATTTGTTTTAAATTCTGACTCTGATCCAGGATTCAAGAGACAGCGGGAACAACATAGGCCGCTCTCAGACAGGCTTGCAGTCTGAGTCAAGCCTTGCCATTTCCCAGACAGGCAGCTTTATGTAAGTCATATCATCTTCCTTAGGCTCCACTCTCTCCCCTGTAAAGTGGATAAATGTGTAACCTGAGTCAGTTTGTGAATATGAAGTCAACTAATGTTTATTAAATCTCTTCTGTGTTGCAACAGGATAGCAATGCAATAATATATTGAATTTTTTTGGCCTATAGTAGGGGTTTTATAGATAGGAATTATGAAATGGTCATGCTGTTATGTTCTAATAATGCTCTGCCATTTTAAGGAAAGCCATGTTTTGAGAGGAAACATAGTTCTAATTTTTCCAACTATTTATGAATCCATTAAAATATGAAGATAAATGAATTAGATTGTTATGCCAATAGTCTAATAAAAACCTAAATGACATATATAACTTAAAATATAAAATCCCAACCCCATTTTTCTGTTTAATTAGCATCATATGCTTGATTATTTCATAAGATGCATGAAAGAAAATAAATATTTCCATAAGTTTGCCTAAATAATTTTAGCATATTAATGCACTTAATTAGGAAATCTGTTGTTATTTGAACTGGTCTCAATTTTTCCTAGAATAATTTCCAATGACTGTGATTTTAGACACTTAGAAGCACAATATTGGAAAATAGTGCTTTGCTTTAGGATTGAGGTAATGAAAAAGAACTGCCAGGTTTTTTGGGTTTATTTCCATCTTTTTGATCAAGGAATTGCAAAGGAAATTAAAATCCAGGTTTAATTGTAAAAGTCAAATGATTATATTATGTAATGTTTATCCCATATAACCAGATAAATTTTTTGTTGTTGTTGTTTTTGTTTTTTGGTGAGGAAGACCAGCCCTGAGCTAACATCCGTTGCTAATCCTCCTCTTTTTGCTGAGGAAGACTGGCCCTGAGCTAACATCGTGCCCATCTTCCTCTACTTTATATGGGACGCCGCCATGGCATGGCTGACAAGCAGTGCGTCGGCGGGCGCCCGGGATCCGAACCGGCGAATCCCAGGCTGCCAAGCGCGGACTAAACCGCTACGCCACCGGGCGGCCCCTAACCAGATAAATTTTAAACTTGTATTGCATATTCATAATATTTACCAAGCAAACTGTATCATTTATAAATTTTGTTCTGCTGCATATAATAGGAAAAGTAGAAACCAACCAACAAAACAGAACACAGTGGCTTAAACAAAATAGAAGTTCATTTTTATTTAATTAAAAACAATCCAGATCTAGGCAGTAGAAGCATATCCACAATGTCATTACGGCCCAGGCTTTTCTTTTTCTCCTCTGCGATCCTTGCATATGGCTTTTCAAGGTCACTTCATGGTCCAAGATGCACACTGAAGCTCCAGGTATCATATCTATGGTAGCCCAAAAATAAGAATGAAAAACGAAAAAGCAAAATGTGGATTTCCTGGAAATATTACACAGTGTTTAAATTTCATTGAACAAAATTAAGTCACACGGCCACAGAAAGCTACAAGGGAATCTTTTATTCGAGGCATCAGTGCGCTTCACTAAAACTGAGTTCTGATACTAAAGTTTCTTGAGAACTTTCTACCACTACTTGGCATGATTTCACAGCTTTCGCAGTGTTATAGAAAAATTTTAGAAACCGCTATGCTGGAATTAGTGCTGGAAAATAGACTGCAAAAAGTTACACATGGATGCAGATTAAGGCCATTTGATTGGTTGGGAGGGAATAAGAAAATTCCTCTCTGATAGTTTCCGTTCCTGCCCATGTGGAGTTGCCCATTTAAAATACACAATGATCCCTTTAAGTTAAAACTAGTCTGCTTACCTGTGGGATTTCTCTTTCCAGCTACAGGAGTTTGTTTTGCCTTCATGTAAACGTAAATGATACATTAAAAGTTTGATTTTATCAGGTAGTTACCAGAGAGTGAAGAAGTGGTAGAGAAATGGAACATATTTGCAAAGGGGTTTTGTAGTGAGTGATGGTCCTGATGGACCATAGAATCTAATCTGGACTAGGAGGAAAATGAATACAGAACGGGCCAGTTAGGTAATGAGAAAACCATGTGGTAAAGAAATTGGTCCTCAGTGATGTTGAAGAATTACTGTAGTGAGTGTACTTTTGCAAGTGACATACAAAAATAAAAGAGGGTCATTGTCAAGCAAAATGGTTGAGATTGAAATTTTGTGGTTGATATAGTTTCAAGAGGAGAAGCATCTAGTATATGTCAAAGGTGATGATTTGTTAACATGGAGACGGCAGTAAACGTCATTTAAAATGAGGAGATCAAAGAATGCATGACCAGGGTGTTGGGCGTGTCTTCCTCCTGGATTTTGACCTCAATAAAAATGTTGACAGAAGTATAGAAGTAGAAAACAAAACTGGTTGATCAGGAATTAAAGTCTGCAATGAATAGGGGATTGGGTAGAAGTGATCTGGTTGGAAGAGCAAAAGAGGAAGAGCCCTCTGCTTGACAGGGCTGCAAAGTTTCAGTTAGAGCAAAGGAGCTGGAGGAGGTCTGCCAGGAAGATGCTAAGAACATAGGGGAGCTTGCTGATCACAGAACAGTCATTCAGAGACATATTGCGTTTGGAGGTGGAGATGGGAGCAAAGAGGATATATTTCTCTAGGCATCAATCTACATTGCCCCTGTCAATACACTAATATCTGTAGTTTCTAGAACAGCAACACCATATAGGGAGAGAGAGAGAAACTAATTACATTGTCCCCAGACACCATTTATACTTATCTGACCACTAGTTCCACAACACACAGGGGAAGGGTTTAGGAGCAAAGGAAGTGTTGACAGAAGGGGCCAAATAGAAGAATATTGAGACCAGTATGAGGATGAGGATATAAGTAATAATGGGTGATTACAGTGGCAGTGACGAGGTTAATAATGGAATTTGTTACCCATAGGAGGTGGGCATCTGTATTAGGTTCCAGTGCTGTGGTCCCAAATGATTTACTCTACGCACTGGCGGATTCTGGATTAATCTTCTCTCAAGCACATTTTCTTTACTTATTTTACTACTAAAAGACTCTTAAAACGTTACATTTGCCCTTTCTGCTCTAATATTACCATGGCAAAGCAGGTAAGATTTCAGGTTTTAGTGCCAGAAAAAGTTTGGACTTGAATTGTCATTTTTCTGCTCGTGGGCTGTGTGACTCAGGCACATTGCTATCAAAGCCTAAGTCCTCTCAAAATGGGGACAGTACCACATACTGTACCTCATAAGCTTATCCTGAGGGTCAAATGAGATCGTCCATATAAAATACCCCGCACAGAAAGTGGCACACAGTAATTGGTTAATTAACCGTCATTTTTATTAGCTATTACCATTCAAGCCTAAGCCTTTCCACGATGATACCTCAGCCAGCCGGTGGGTTTCTCTACTTCCACACCAATTTCCCTCATCAAAATCCCTCTCAGATTACTTTTCCTAAATTTTGCTTTCATTTTTTTCATTCTCTTGCTTCAGTTCCTGGAATAATTTACTGATACTTCGTGCCTGAAATCTAGAATTCTGATCTGTGTTCTCAGGAGATTCAGCTCACGATGCTGGAAATAGTAAATGATTCAGAGCCCAGAAGAGCTGGGTTCCAAATTAGGATTTGGTTGCCTACTGGTTGTGATGCCTTTGCGTTCCTAACACCTTTAAGCATAAATTTCCTTACCTATAAAATTGAGATAACAATGCATTTCTTACAAGCTGTTGTCATGTTTTAATAACATAAAGTGCTTGGCACATAGTAGGTGGTCAAATCCACTACATTCCCATAACCTGGCTCCACTTCATTCAAACTCAATACAGAATGGATTTAGAGCTTCCCCAGACACCCTTACGTAAGTGTGATTAGGTTATCACATTGTACTGCAAGAGTTTGTGTCTCTCTCTTATTGATTGAAAGTTGCTCAGAAGAAGAAATCGTATTGTTTATCCCATTTTTTAGAACACCTGTGCCTACCCTCGTGCCTATCTAATAAGAATATTAAGTACATAAATATCTGCTGAATGAATTAACAAGTTTTGCTTGCTAAAAATCACCATGAAGTTTTAATTTAACCTTCTCATTTTACTGAAATTAAAATATACAGCAAGCAGTATCAAATTGATTAAATTTAGCTTAAATATTCCTTTCTTCAATAAATTCTAAAAGACTATTTTGAGCACAGCTGTAGTCATTTTTATAGAAGATAAAGGAAAGCAGAAGAGATAAAGAAATAATTTGCAAATAATTGTGTATCTAGAACTGCCACACCTGGTGAATGGCTTTAGTTTACATATAATAAAAGTTGATTACCTTCGTAATCAAATATTTACGATTTATGTAAAATTTACGATTTACGTAATCAAATATTTATGATTTACCCTCATTTTTCAAATATTGGTGAATTTGGCCTGGCCCATAGTGAAATGAAACTTTAATTTGAAAGTTCTTGCTGGTAGTTTTGAGGAGGAGATGGTTTGGTTTTGACAGGATGCTCAGCTGGGTGCTCCCTACTAGTGATGGTGTGAACCAGAGACTCTTGGACTGATCTAGAAATAAAGTGGAGAATAAAACTCATCTAGGTAATAAAGTAAATCTCTGTCTTCATTGTGGTTAGGGAAAAATCTCTAAAAATAGTATTACCTGAGAAAAATATTTCTCTTCCTTTCTGAGTATCTTGGCTATACTACCTCTGAAAATTAAATGAATATTTATTCTAGGGAAATGTCTATGTTTGTGTGTGTATGTTTGCTTACACTGTTGGAAACATCCCAGATCCACAAATTTGGATTGTCAGTCCTATACCTGGCCTTTCCTGCTTCTATCGAGTACTAAAGATCACCCCAGTGAGAGCTGAAACCATCTGTGTCAATAGGACTTAGTTGTTTTCTTCTGTGGATGGGGGACTTTGCCCAGGAAAAGATAAGACTAAATCAATAAGTAATTTGGCTTCAAGAAAGTCCTACAAATCAATTTATCAGAGATAAGTCTGCTCACCTGAGTAAAGAGACAAGCTATCAAACAACAGTTTACTTACCATTTCAAAGGCCTCTCCTCCCTGTGTCCACCAATCCTAAACCATCACGTCAGGAACACAGCCTGGTCCTAATCATTTCCTGGCCTTGGAAGATCTGCCTGAAACCATCGCAGCCTAGACCCCAGACCTGCTGAATTTCTTCCTTCTGAGATACTAAGGCTCCATCTTCCTTACTACAGTGAGTTAGAACAAACTCAGCTTGTCTGTATTAACAGGGTGTCTGATGATGCTTTCAGGAATTCAACATCAGGCATTTCTTGCCAATAAAACAGCTAATGCTGTTTTATTTTCACTTAATCCTTTTTATTGTCCTAATGAGGAAAAGGAGACAAGGTCCAAGGTAGTCACATTTGTGTGAGTAATGGTATTTTCCGAAATTGTTATTTTCCTAAAGTGACAGGGAATTTTATTCTCTGAATGATAAAGGAAGATCTCTCCTTGAGTGGTGGGGCAGGGTGAACTTAAGATGGGGAGCAAGGCCATGAACTGGCTGGTGTCCACAAGTGGACACCAAGCCTTTTCCTTGGACTCTGCTGACTCAGTTGTATTTAGCATACAGCTGTAAGTAGATTCTCCTACCATATCCTATTACCCTCCTACTCTCCAGCTGTGCCTGTACCCTCAGGTCACAGCCACACACTGGCTTAGTGGTGTTGTGGGGAATTCAGGGGGCAAATGGAAAAGGGTAGAGTTGTCTCCCTACATGGTCTCCACCGAAGCCAAGGCAGCAATAACACCACTGCTCTGAGGGAGCTGGTCAGCAAGTGATGCCAGGAGTGCAGGGCTCAGAGGCCCCGGGAGAGCCAACTGGTGGGAGAAGCAGCTGTGACAACTTGGATGGGCTCTGAGAAGGATGATGAATGACTCCCTCCCCTTTCTCAAATATAGTAGGAAAAGTATTTCCCCAAAAGGGGAGAGAGAAATTTGGATTACAGTTCCAAAGAGATAATTCCAGCATTTTGTTAGAAGTTTCTTGTTCCTTTCCCTGGGAAGACAGAAACAGGGAATTACCGCAATCCCTGCTCTTAACCTCTGTCCCCCTACAGATCTGTCGGTGCCTGGAGGAGACACAGCGCTCACTCCCAAGGCAGAGATGGAGGAAGGAGGTAGATGATCAGGGAGAGGATGTCGAAAGGCTGTTGGATGGTTGTAGAGTTGTAACTACTAATGAGAGTTCATGAATCAACTCTTCAGCCAGGGGCACACAGACAGCTGCTATTTTGATCAAACAATTATTTATCCTGACAAGGGTGGAGCAGGCGGGAAAGGTCTCAGCTGCAGAACTTATTTCTTTTCTTCATTTTAAAGCAAGATGATAAATTATCCAAGAGAATTGTTCTCATTTTCTTCTAAGACTATATGCATGTATAAAAATGTGTGAAATGCAGTACTAGGGAGTAGATTGAGTGTTAATGCAACTCTACCTAACTGGAAATAATATTGATTTTTTTAATCCATTGGTTAGTGAAGAGATTGTATGATGTTGTATGATAATCATTGTTTCAGCAGTCATCTAAATATTGATCTCCTACACAGTGTCTTTTGTGACTGAGTTGGAAACACTGGAGACCTCAGAAAAAGTTGTATTTCCTCTTGTTTTTCAGTTACAAGGTTAACTATATATTTTAAACAAGAGGGCTGCATGTGAGCCCTCCAATGAGCCCACCAATGAGGAGGGTGCCAGTCAGTGAATGAAGGAATTAAAGTTCCTGCCCTTGCTTAGCAATAAACTTCCATGACCTTGGGAAAATCATTTAACCCCTGTGAACAACAATTCCCATTTTTGTAACACTGGGGAGTCTGATCTTGATCAGAGGTTGGCAAATGTTTTTATAAATAGTAATTAATATTTTAGATTTTGCAGGCCATTTGGTCTCTGTTGCAAATTCTCAGCTCTGCTGTTATAGTGCAAAAGTAGCCATAGACAAAATGTATGAACGGGCATGGCTAGATTCCAATAAAACTTCATTTGGGACATTGAAATTTGAATTTCATATAATTTTCATATGTCATGAACTGTTATTTTCTTTTGATTTTTTTCCAACCATTTAAAAATGTAAAAACTATTCCAGCTCATGGATGGTACAAAAACAGGCTATAGATTGGATTTGACCCAGGGGCCCTGGTTTATTGACCTCTCAAGAACAAAATTCCCTTTGGTTTCCTTGGGGCTGGAATGGAAAAGGAGCAAACCAATCCTGAGGTGAAGAATTAATGAGAGAGTAAAGAAGCTTTTAGACAAGTTGCAGAAGATAGTGTGATGAAGTGATGTTTTTGGAAGGATGCAACAAGCACCTAGCTGAGGGGAGCGATGACATGGAGAAAAGCAATCACTCAAAAGAGTAGACTTGACTAGCTGATGACCAGAATATCTAAGTAGAATATCTCTGGATTGAATTGAAACAGGAGTAAAACCAGAAAAAAAATTGAGGGATATGTTGAGACGACAACAGATACAATATTATGTTTGTGTGGACACATATTTGCATGTATTTGCAGTCGTTAATACACAGAGTGACACAGAAAACATTATGAATGAGTATGGGGAAGATCAGAAATGCCCAATATGTTCAAGAAAAGAGGAACAAGGACATGAACACAGAATAAATAGGAATAAAAACATTTTAAGTGAGCTTATAAACGAGTTGCCTTATTGTGCTGCAATTTAATTTGCTTAGGAAATAAGTTGTGTGGCAATGAGAATTGTGGCAAGGGCAGGTTGGTATATTGGATGATGATTTCTGCATATGTCAAGAGGAGGCAGGAAAAACTAAGTATTATTTAAATGGATAACATCAAAGAAGACATTGATTTCACCTCTTGGCTATAAAGGAGTTGATTCCTGTTATCACTGTCTGGGCAATGTGATAGGTTATGTTTTCAATAGAGGATGAATCTTTTAATAAACGTACTAACGTGGCTTGGGCCTGTGACTTTCCTTATTCATCCTGGCCAGTGATTTCAAGGACTTCAGCCTGATCAGCAGAGATACAGATATTTATTTATTTTTCTGTCTAGTAGCAATTAGATAAAGACATTCCAAAGAGACGTCTTGCTTTGGCTACATATGAAGAAAAACTACATCACGAAGAAGTGAAATACTTCCTAATTCAGCAAAACTGTATTTTATGACATTACATTAAGGATGAAGAAAATGTAGACACATTGCAAAGATTTTACAAACATATTTCATAAATAAAAGCAATAAAGAGCACTGGAGTGTGTAGCCTGAAGGGAGTTGTTCTAAGTAATAAATAGGTGGGGTGTAACTTAGTGCTGATTCAATGAAGAAATAGTAGCAATCTTCGTAAGAGTCATAAACATTAATTCAACTCCCTCTTTATCCATCAAATATACTCAGATGTATAATAAGAATTAATAAGATGTCATTAAGAAAAAAATAAATTTTTACAGCTTCACAGGGAAAAATTGCTGACAATAGATTTGACTTAATGTTGGAATTCTTTTAATGGACTCAAAAGTATTCATCAAGGAGAAAAGTCATCAACTAGACAATAATAGATACTGTATTAAGTATATGCATTTATTTTCCCATTTTAGAACTCTGCTAATAAGATTTAGTGGTATGATATACTAGATCTTTTGGCTCTTCTCATGGCAGCCTCGACTGGATTTGAAATGTGTGGGAGCTCAATTACGGAATGTTTGGCAGGACACACCTTGTTCTTTAGCATTCATTGAGTGAAGGAGCACCTATTAAGTTGTTGAGACATTAATGCTCTTGGAATCCTATTATTATGCTAAGTTATGGTGTATATTGAAATGGTTAAGTTCTCTGCCTGTGGTTTGTGTTACAACAATGTGACTGCCCCTAAAATTTTTGCTTCTCTATAACATAATGTTAATGTCTGGCCAACAGATAGAAACCTGTATTTTTCCTTTAAGTTTTTCCTCTTCCAGTCTATTAGGAATACCTGTTTCAGGTAGTGATCATTCTTGTGATATTTGATGAAAAATATTTCGCATTATAGGAGAATGATTTATAACATTCCAGTCCATAAAACATCTATCAAATGCAAACAGATGTGAAACTGCAGCCTCTTCCTTTTACATAAGGCTAAGTCAGTCTGTAATTTTTCTTGTAATATCTCTGTCACATTTTGGTGTTAGGGTTATGTCATCCACATGAAACAAGTTGGAATATATCTCCACCTCTATTTTCTGAAAAAGATTGCATTAGACGTTATTTCTTCCTTAGATGATTTATGGATGTCAGCAATGAAACCTTATAGGCTAGTGTTTTCTTTGTGGGAAGATTTTGGTAATGGATTCAATTACTTTGAAAGATATAGAGCTATTCTGATTTTCTATTTCTTTTTTTGTCAGGTTTGGTAAATTATGTTTGTCAAGGTGCTTTTCCATTCTACCTAAATCATCAAATTTATTGGCAAAAGGTTTGTTGTAATATTCCCTTATCTTTTTAATGTCTAGAACCTCTGTAATGATATCTCCTCTTTAATTTCTATAGAAGTAATTTGTTTTTCTTTACTTTTTATTTCTTGATAGTCCTTGTAGGAGACTATCCATTTTATTAATCATTTCAAGAAAATATTTGTGGCTTTGTTAATTTACTCTGTTGTTGGTTGGTTTTCTATTTCGATACCTTCTGAAGATAAAAATGTATTCCATTAATTTACAAAATTTTCTTATTGAGGTAAAATTCCTATAACATAAAATGAACCATTTTGAAGTGGACAACTCAGTGGCATTTAGTTTATTATCAATGTTATGTGAACATCACATCTATCAAGTTGAAAAACAGTTTCTTCACTCTAAAAGAAATTCCTGTACTTACAAAGCAGTCACCCTCTATTTCTCCTTCTCCCCAAGGCCCTAGCAACCACCAATTTGCTTTCTGTCTCTATAGATTTACCTATTGTGGATAGTTCATATAAATAAAGTCATACAATATGTACGTCTTTTTTGTGTCTGTCTTCTTTCATTTAGCATAATGCTTTCAAGATTCATCCACATTTTAGCACATACTAGTATTTCCTTTTTATGGCTGAATAATATTCCATTGTATATATATACCACATTTTATTTATCCATTCATCAGCTGATGGACATTGAAGTTGTTTCCACATTTTAACTATTGTGAATAATGCTGCTGTGGATATTCATGTACAAGTATGTGTTTGAGTATTTTTTTCAGTTCTTTGGGGTATTAGCCTAGGAATGGAATTGCTGGGTCATATGGTAATTCAATGTTTACCTTTTTGAGGAACCACCAAACTGTTTTCTACAATGGCTGCACTATTTGCATTCCTGCCAACAATATACGAGGATTCCAATTTCTCCACATCATCACCAACGCTTGTTTTCTGTTTTTTGGAGTAATAGCCATTCTAATGAGTGTGAAGTGGTATCTCATTGTGGTTTTGATTTGCATTTACCTAATGATTAATGATGTTGGGCATTTTTTCATGTATTGCATAGCCATTACTCTTCTTGGGAGGAATGTCTATTCAGATTCTTCGTCCATTTTTATATTGGGCTGTTTGTTTTTTTGTTGTGTTGTGAGAGTTTTTTATTCTGGATTCTAGATCCTTAACAGATATATGATTTGCAAATATTTTCTTTCACTCAGTGGGTTACCTTTTCACTTTATTTATAATGTCCTTTGATGCACAAAAGTTTCTAATTTTAGTGAAGTACAATTTATCTATATTTTTTCTTGTTTTTGGTGTCATATTCTAGAATCTATTGCCAGATCCAAGGTCATGAGGATTTACATCTGTGTTTTCTTTTAAGAGTTTTATAGTTTTAGCTCTTATATTTAGGCAATTGATCAATTTTGGGTTAATTTCTGTATATGTTTATATGTTGTAAGATAGTGGCCCAAGCTCATTCTTTTGCATGTGGATATCCAGTTGTCCCTGGACCACTTGTTGAAGAGACTTCTATTTTCCAATTCACACACTTGTCAAAACTCAGTTTGCCATAGGTATGTGACTTAATTTCTGGACTCTCAATTCTATTCTACTGGTTTATGTCAATCCTTATGTCAGTACAACATTGTTTTGATCACTGTAGCTTTGTAGTAAGTTTTGAAATCAGAAGTGTGAGTCCTCCAACTTTGTTTTTCTTTTTCAAGATGGTTTTGACTATTCAAAGTGCCTTTGACTATTCAAATGGAAATTCTATAGGAATTTGAGGATCAGCTTTTCTCTTTCTGCAAAAAAAAAAAAAGTCAGAGTTTTAAGAGGGATTACATTGAATCTGTAGGTCGCTTGGGAAATATTACTATCTTAACATTATCAAGTCTTACAATCCATGAACACAGGAAGACTGTCCATTTATTTAGGTCATCTTCAATTTCAGTAACGTTATATAGTTTTCAATATGCAAGCCTTGTGTTTGCTTGGTTAAATTTATTCCTAGGTATTTTATTCTTTTTGATGCTATTATAAATGGAATTGTTTTCTTAATTTCCTTTTGGATTGTTCATTGCTAGTTTATAGAAATACAAATTAGTTTTGGGGCAACTTTACTAAGTTCATTTATAAGCTCTAATAGTTTGTGCGTGTGTGTGTGTGTGTGTGTGTGTGTGTGTGTATGTGAATTCTTCAGAATTTCCTATATATATAAGATCATGTCAGCTGTGAATAGGGGTAGCTTTACTTCTTCCATACCAATTTGGATGCTATTATTTCCTTTTCTTACCTAATTACTCTGGCTAGAACTTCCCGTACAATTTCGAATAGAACTGGTGAAAGCAGGCGTCCTTGGCTCGTTCCCAATATGAATGGAAAGACTTTCAGTCTCTCACCGTTAAGTATTTAGCTGTGAGTTTTTCATAAACGCCCTTTAACACATTGAGGAAGTACCCTTCTACTCTAGTTTAAGTATTTTTATAATGAAAGGATTGTTGGATTCTGTCAAATGCTTTTTCTGCATCGAGATGATCGTGTCATTTTTTCCCTTCATTCTATTAATATTTATATTTACATGAGTTAATTTTTACATGTTGAACTACCCTTCCTTTCCTGAGATAAAATCCCACTTGGTTGTATTGCATAATCCTTTTAGTATGCTGTTGGATTTAGTTTGCTAATATTTTGTTGAGAATTTTTGCCTCTATATTCATAAGAGAGATTTGTCTATAGTTTTCTTCCCTTGTGCTATCTTTGTCTTGCTTTACTATCAGAGTAATGTTGATTTCATAGAATGAGTTAGGAAGTATTCTCTACTCTTCTATTTTTTTAGAAGCGTTTGAGTAGGATTGTTAATTCTTTAAATGATTGGTAGACTTTATGAGTGAAGCTATCTGGTCCTGGGCTTTCTTTGTTGGAAAGTTTTTTGATTACTGATTCAATCTCATTATTTGTTAAAGAGTATTTGTATTTCTATTATTTATTGTATCAGTTTTGGTAATTTGTGTGTTTGTAGAAATTTTTCCGTTTCATCACGCCATCTAATTTGTTAGCACACAATTGTTCATGGTATTCTCTTAGAATCCTTTTTATTTCTGTAAGGTCAGTAGTAATGTCCTACTTTCATTGTGATTTTCATAATTTTAGTCTTCTCCCTTTATTTCTTAATCAATCTAGCTAAAAGTTCATCAATTTTGTTAATCTTCTCAAAGAACCAACTTTTGGTTTTGTTGGTTCTCTATGCTTATTTTTTTGTTGTTGTTCTCCATTTCATTTATTTGTTAATCTTATTAAGGATCCCTTGTACATGATGAGTTGCTCCTCTTAATGCTCTCGAGATATTTTCTTTGTCTTTTGACAGTTTCATTATAATTTGTCTCTGTGTAGATCTCTTTATATTTATCTGTTTTGGAGTTTGTTGAGCTTCTTAGATGTGTAGATCCATTTCTTTTTTCAAATTTGAGGACTTTTCAGCCATATTTCTTCAAATTTTCTTTCTGCCTCTTTTTCTATCTCCTCTCCTCTGGCTCTCCCATTATGTCTATGTTGGTAAGCTTGACGTTGTCCCACAGTTCTCCTACGCTCTGTGCATTTGAGCAGTCGAGTGTAGCAGGGTCTCTCCAGATGGGATCCTGTTAACACTCAGCTGCCGTCGGCCAGAGTTGGATAAAGAATAATGCCAGACACACCACTGCAAGGTATGCCAGTCTATGAGGGGCA
The DNA here is from genome assembly GCA_031878705.1 of Tapirus indicus. Taxonomy (NCBI): domain Eukaryota; kingdom Metazoa; phylum Chordata; class Mammalia; order Perissodactyla; family Tapiridae; genus Tapirus; species Tapirus indicus. The sequence continues at coordinate 145,943,081 of CM062919.1, read as the reverse complement.
TTAAAACAAGAAGAAAGAAGTAACACTGCAGTTAGGGCTCTAGAGAGAATTCTAGTTATAACATGGAAACATTTAATCCAATTCTTCACCTGCCAGAATGGAAATGGTAATAGTATTTCTTATTAGTATTATGATTTTGATTTGTAAAACCTCTTTGTAGGCACCAGGTCTCTCTTTATTAAATAAATATAGAAGAACTATTTACAGATTATCAATTTTAAAAGATCCCAAATGAATTTTTTGCCTAAGGCCAATCATAGGTTGTGGTCCATCTCTTCATCCAATTATAGATCAGAAAAGGAGATTTGACATGCTTCCAGTTGAAAGAGAGTAGGGGAGTTCAAAGACAATTTATGACTCTTGGAAAATACCAGGTCTAAATATGAGAAAACAACCAATAAGTTTAGACATAACAATTTTTATAGAACAAGATTAAGGCAATATCAACACTCTTGAAGAAATGCAGACTTCTTAAATGACCTATCACAGAAAACAAAATAACTTTTTAGAAACTGTTTGGCAGATGTTTAGAAAAAAAATGTTCTTTATGAAGTAATGGCAGGAAGTAAAAAAAAGAGTATGAGATTCAAAGGGAATCTATTTGATAAGGAAAAATTTTAGAGGAGCTAAGTATGTAATTATAATGAGAGGAATTAAAAACCATATTGGATATAGAAAAGGGAAGAATTAGTAATTCAGAGAATAGAAACAACAAAGTTGATAAACCATCCCAGAACGCAGGAAAAAAGTTAAAATGTACAAAACATGAAAGCTATCAAAGAGATGACGGTAGCCGTGGGAGAAAGAAAAGAGAGAGATGACTCATTATTTATAGGTATTTCTGAAGAAGAATCAAGTCAGAAAACTTGAAGCAGAAACAATAATAAGAATATAATTTAAGAAAAATTCTTTCTTGAAAAAATACCCAAGTACATTGATTGAAAGAGAATTCACACATTAATGAAAAGAGACCTACTTCCTGATTAAATATTTTAATAATAAGGATTTAAAAATATTCAAGGTATATTTGGACTCAAAGGAATAAATTCAGTCCAGTCTCAGTTTTTTTTTTGAATATTGAAAGCCAGAATAATTTTTATACATTTTTGAAGAGTTAACAATCCTGAGAGATCTATTATGTTTACTTCTGTAGCCTTAGCAACTGGAACAGGGAGTAGCACATAGTGGACACTCAATAAATATTTTAATGATTAATGAATGAATAAATAAAGGTTAGCTAGTTGTCCATCATGTGTGAAGGCAAAACACATTGTTAATTTACAACCATACATCCTTTTTGGACAACCAAAGAAACCTCTTAACATTGTATTTCAGCTGATGAAGATATGTATTGTGATTAATATTTTGAGAATTGAGAAGTCATAGTATCAAGTAGACCAGCAGTGCAGCTAGTGACAAGGGGGCTGGGCAGGATCACTGCTGCAGACACGGTACATTAGTGAGACAAGAAGTTGGTGCAGAGGTTGCTTCCCAAAGATGCTTCTGGGTGAAACTTCAAAGGAAATAATCTTACCATGGGTTTTTTTTTTTTTCTTTTTCACTCATTATAGGCCTAAGCTGTAATTGCTACATAAAAAAACAATTCCTCTTGAATTAACTCTGACTTCTTTAAAAAGTCAATTCTGCTATTCAAGAGAAATACCCCATTCCTTATCCCCAGCACACAGAGACTGGGAACATACCAAAATGTGGTTTTCTTGAATCTAAAAGGTTTGGGTGAATTATTTATATTTTCTTTTCCATGTTTTCTAATTTATATTGAATAATTCTTTGTTTTCAGAAAATGAATGCAAAATCATCATAGTATTAATTTCTAGAAGTTGACCCCTAGTGACTAAACTTCAGTGGAAAGCATAAATAAGAATAGGAATTCAGTTTTTCATAATGTTGAAAGAGAGTTCTACTTGATAGTCCAGTAAAATATGGAGAAGACAAAATCTCCTCTTTTATGCACATTGTGTTTGATTTTGAGAGCTTGCTAGTCATATAAGCTCTGAACAATTTTTCTCTAAGCAGGCTATTAAACTCTTCATTGTATCCTCTGACCAAATCAACAACTCACATTAGATCTTGATCCAGCATATAAGCTCCTGGTTCTATGCTTCTTTCCCTCCATGTTTGAGAAAGCCATCACTGACTTTCACATTGCAGGACGCTGACGTGATTCAGCGGATTTGCCTGAGAGTGAACAAATGAAGCGTGGCGAGTTAGATGGAACTGTCTAACATAAGCACATGTTATTATATCATTAATAAGAAGAATTAAATGATTATCTCTGCTCTTCCCTGGGTTTCAAAGTCAATTTTCTTTTTTGCAGATAACTGGCAAAAGTGAAGTGTCAAGTTATGAATTCACAACAGGAGACACTATGTCCTTTGTTAGCACAATCAGCCTTCTATGTCCTGAATGTGATGGAATCAGTGAGGATGGACCAAAAGAGGCCACCTTCAGATATGCTGTTATAATGAAAATTATTTACTTGAGATCGCTGGAAACAAGATTATACCAACAGCCTCTTTCACGTCGGAACTGAGTGGTTATTGTAGAGGACAAGAAATGATTCTTTATCTAGCAGAAATAACTAGTGACCCGCAGTTTGCATTCAGGCAATTGAGTTATTTGCAAATTTGATCTGGTATAGAAAGGCTAAAAGAATAAAACCAACACTCATAAAGATGGCTAGCTTTTATGGGAGTAATGTTGCATGCTAAAAATAATTTAGACAGAAGAGAAAGTAACTTCAGAAGTTGTTCATCAACCTCAATGCAAATTTTGCACAAAGGAGAGTGCACTGTGAATCCATTATGCTCCACTATTGCCTCTCACCAGACTTTGTTTCACCTTGTCAAGGAAAGAGTTAAGAGCAAAACTAGGAAGCCAGGCTATTACAACCACTTCAAAATTATCCAAATTTCATTGCATGAGAATCAGAGTGAGTGGAAATAGCCCTTGATGAACCATATTTCAGTCCCAAATAGTAAAAATTCAGTGCTGTGTCCTAATAACTTATTAAAAACCTTTAGTAACTTGACATGACCATTTAGTAAATGAATAGATGCTCTCCTAGTTTAGAAATTGGAAGTGTCCTCTGCTTTTGTCAATAATATAGTTCATCTATTCATTCAATATATATTTGAGTGCCTATTAAATGCATTGTAAAATTGTCACCTGGGCACACTGTGACATTCAATTAGAGTTAGATATAAAAGATTTAAACCACATTTTTATTTTGTTACTCAACAGCTTTATTAAATGTTGTTATCTGTAGTAATTTTTCCATAAATACTTTTGGGTTTTCTATGTGGAAAATCACAAAATCTGCAAATAATAACAACTTCATTTCTTTATTTCCAATTCTTATTTATTTTACTTCTATTTATTGTTTCATTTTACCATAATTTATTTACAAAAATTGGCAGAAATTCCTTTGGCATCAGTTTTATTCTTTTTCATTTTTGACATTTTCTTGTGCTGAGGAAGATTCTCCCTGAGCTAACATCTGCTGCCAATCTTCCTCTTTTTGCTTGACGAAGATTTGCCCTGAACTAACATCTGTGCCAATCTTCCTCTATTTTTGTGTGTGGGTTGCTGCCACAGTGTGACCGCTGATGAGTGGTGTAGGTCCGCCCGAGGAACGGAACCCGGGCCACCAAAGCAGAGCACGCTGAACTTAATCACTAAGCCACAGGGTTGGCTCCTCGTTTTTGACATTTTTAATGAAATGATATACTTATAAAAGTATATGAATAACTCAATAAATTACCACAAAAGGAATAGGAATCTGCCTAACAAGAAGCAGAACATTACAAGAATACTGGAAGCTCCCATTAGGCCCCTCCCAATTATGACTTCTTTCTTCTCTTCAAAAGAGTAACTAATATACTGATTTTGAACATCATAGTTTACTATTCTTGTTTTTGAATAGTAAGTAAAGTCATATACTCTGTTTTCTTTTGTGTATGTTTTCTTTTGCTCCATATCATATCCATGAGATTCAACCTTGTTTTCATTTCTAAGTAGTTTTTTCATCTTAACAGCTGTTACTATAATATGAATATAACACAATTTACTTATGTCTTCTTCTGTTGATGGACCTTTGGATTGTTTCCAGTTTTTGCTTATACAAGGAGACTGCTATATATATACATTATCATATGTGTGTTTGGTGCACATGTGCATGTATATATTTTTAGCATGTACCTGTAAATAGAATGTCTGGCTCATGGAATAAGCATACATTCAGCTTTAATAGACCCTGATACTCAGTTTTTTTAAGTGGTTGCACCAATTTACAATTCCACCAGCAGTGTAAAAAAATTCCTGTTGCTTCATATTCATGCCAGCATTTGGTATCATCAGTCTTTTTAATTTTAGCCATTTTGGTGGGTATATAGCTGTATCTAATTGTTTTCAAAAATCATTTTCCTGAATACTAATAGGTTAATGATCTTTTCATATCTTTGTCATTTGAATGTCTTATAGCTTTATTATTTTCCTTTCACATTTAGATCTATAATCCACCTGCAATAGATTTTTATATATGGTGTGAAGTAGAGACAAAATTCTAATTGTTTTAGCACCGCTTTCTTCAGTGCTGCCTGGATATAAATCATGTGTGTGTGAAGGATTGGGTTAATTTCTAGACTGTCTATTATGTTCCCATGTTATTTCTGTCTGTTCTTGTACCAATATCATATTGTAGAAATTATATAGCTTTACAAATAAGAGTTGATATCCATTAGAGTAAGTCATCTTGCCATGTTCTTCTTCAAGATTATCTTGATTATTCTTGGAGTTTTTGCATTTCTATATAAGTTTTATAGTCATATGCCAATTAAAAAATTATTGAGATTGTCAAGATTGCACTGAGTTTAGGTCAATTTGCAGTGAATTGACAACTTCAAATTTTGATTCTTCCAATTCATGAATATAACGTATCTGTCTGTTTACTTAATTTCTCTTCTATTCCTTTGAATGACATTTTATTGTTTTCTATTTTCTATGTATTTTCTTGCACATCATTTTTTTTTTCCAATTTGTTCTCAATTACCTGATGGTTTTATGGTATTGTTAGTTTTTAAAATAATTTTCTGTTTCTGGAATGTAAAAATTTGACTTTTGTACATTCATTGATCTTGTATCCAGCAATTTTGCCAAGCTAACTATTAATCTAACAGTTTATCTGTACATTATTGTAGATTTTCTAGCCTTCCAATCATAGTGTTTGCAAATAATGGCAATTTTCTTCTTTCCAATCTTTTTATTAAAAAAATGTATTTCTTTATTGCCTGGTTACAATATCCAGTACAATGCTGAAGAGCAGGGTGTTAGTAGAAATTTTTACCTCTTTAATCATTGTTTCTATCCATTCATTCTCTTTCTTCTCCTTTTGGAACTTCAATTATACGTATGTTAGAACTTCTCACTGTATCCTCCATTATCTTACCTTTTCTTCTGTATTTTCCAATATTTTGTCACTCACTGATTCGTGTTCAATGTTTTATTCTAATCTACCTTAAAAGTTCATTAACTTTCTCTCTAGTTGTATCTAATCTATTATAAACCCATCCATTGAGTTCATAATTTTAATTTTCAACTTTAGAATTTTCCCCTAGTTCTTTCTTTTATAATTCCAGTTCTTTGCCAAAATTCTGCACTTATATTTTAGATCTATGAACATATTAAACATCACTATTTGAAAGTATATATTTGGTAATTCAATTATCTGGATTTTTGTGAGTTTTTTTCTATTGTCTGTTGTATCTCTTTGGTTTGGGGCACACTTTTGCCTCCTGCCTCTTTAATACCAGATGTTTTATATTTAATTTATATCTTATATTTAATACCAGATGTTTATCTGAAAAATTATAGAAATGTTATGAGACTTAGGATGATAACTTTCTCCAGAAATGATTTATAGTTGCCTTTTCCCAGGAGACTAGACTCAATCTCAGACCACTTTAATCCAGTTCTGGAATTGAGATGACTGGAAGCTGGTCTTTAGTGAAAGAGTCTATTTATTTCTGCTTTACCCTTACTCCTAGGGCTTAACTCTTTTGAGTCCCTACCAAAACCTGTAAGTTTATCAGTACCCTTCTCCCACACACAAGCTCTGAACATCAATTTTTGGCCTCTTAGTCCATGGAGTTTGTTGATTTCTTCAGTTTCTCATCCTCTCAGTTTTCTCTTCCAGAGTCTGTACATATCCCTAGGGAAAAACTGACTGCACTGCCACTCACTTCGCTGCGTTTCCTTCCTTCTCACAGATTTTATTTCCACAATTCTTCATTGCTTTTGTTTATATTTTTTTAGCTCTTTCAGTGCCTTCAAACATATGTTTTTTGCATTGGCCTACTTTTTTCTAGTTATTTTCAGTTTAAGGGTAGAGTTTAATGACCTGATCTTCCTCTGCTGAAATTTAAGATTTCTTCCCTTTATTTCTATTCTAGCAGTGAAAGACAATTATCAGGAGAGAAACTTTCAACAAAAGGGAATATATATTAACATTTATTGAGCACCTATCAAGTGCCTTACCATTAGGATGTGCTTTCATTAATCGTCTCCAAATTCTGTGAAATGATTCTTTTAATTTCTTTTTAAAGACCAAAAGCAAAACAAAACCCCCCCAAAAGCTATGGTTTGAAGATTCTACTTCACGAGTGCTTCTCGTATATTACTGTACAGACAATTCACATGGGAATAGTGTTAAATGCAGATTCTATTCAAGTGGTCTGGGGTGTGGCCTGAGATCCTGTATTTCTAATAAGTTCCCAGGTGAGGTTGATGTTGCAGTTCCACAAACCACACATTGAGTAACAAGGCACAACATACAACCAAAGCAGTTTTTCCTCTTTGCCTATGGAGCCTAATAAATCTTATTAGTCCTCCAAATCTTCTGGAAAGTGTATCTTATCCCTCTCCCATTCCTATACTCTTCTCCTTTATGTTCTAAAACGATTTCCCTCTCCCTGTATTTACTTGCAGTCATATTCTAAGTAGGCTCCCCTATTCTTTATTTTAAAACCGTCATTTTAAACTCATCCACACCTTAATCCCCCTCTGGCTTCCTATTGTTCATCCAGACTCTATCCATCTGCTCCCTTCCCTGCCACACTCCCATTTTTATTCAAAATTTCCATTAGCTGTTATGGTTGCAGCCCTAAGTAGAGCTTAGTCAACAGCTTTTTAGCTTCATGCTTTCCAGTTTTTAGTTTTTCAACTTCTTTCTTTTCACCCTTTATTGCTGTCCAGTAAATGAGGATTGAGTATTAGCATGCAAACACACAGATAAGGAAGAGCAGCCAGACTTTTTGAGTACAGAAATCAAATAGAAGGAATTCTAGATAGCATTTCTCAAAATGAAATTTAGAAACTTCTGTACCACGCCCAGATCAGTTCATGGGAATAGTGGGAAATGTTGGAATAGATGTTTCTAGGACTATTGTGAGTAGAGACAGGCTAAGAAGATTGATACAGAGAAGAGAAGAGAAGGAGTATGAGATATTTATGGTACATAAGAGTCACTGTAAGGGGCTTGTGATAAGGGAAATCAGTTATATTATCATCACCTCTAGATTAAGCATGATTTCTTAGTCTTCTTTCTGTCCTCTCCTTCCCAACTAAACACATTCTAAAAATATAGTAAATATCTGCTTATTTGAGTTGTACAATAATAAGTGAAAAGGAAGAAAATTATGTCAGAGAAAAAAACAAACTTTATATGATCTCATAGCAAATTCTTTCAGCTTGTAATATGTAACTTTCTCTTTATTGTGCCTTATAAATAATGTCAAGCTCACTGTCCTGGGGGAAATCAAGACTGTATTTTTATTATTTAATATTAAGAATGCTCATCATTTGACTCTGCATAAATTTTAGTTTGAGTGAATATTGATTAAACATTTAGGTGATTGTTAGATGTGGTGCTACTTTGCAGGGCTCCATTCATTATGAGACTTCTAAGACTCATATGGTGGTTTCTGAAACAAAACAGCAGCTGGGTTTAAAATTCTCAGGTAAACTCAGTGATAGTTTGTTATCAAAGAACACAAAATATTGGTAAAATTTCCAGCCCACTCAGTGAAAAACACCAGATGGCAGTCTTGAAGAGATATGTGTAGGGAGGTTGAGAGGGTAAGTGTGTATTAAGGATAAAAAGAATAAAAAGTTTTAACCTTGGGCTGGCCCAGTGGCTTAGTGGTTAGTTTTGCATGCTCTGCTTTGGCAGCTGGGGGTTGGCAGGTTCGGATCCTGGGTGTGGACAGACACACCACTCATCAAGCCATGCTGTGGTGGTGTCCCATGTATAAAGTGAGGAAGATGGGCACAGATGTTAGCTCAGGGCCAATCTTCCTCAGCAAAAAGAGGAGGATTAGCAATGGATGTTAGCTCAGGGCTGATCTTCTTCACACACACACACACAAAAGTTTTAACCTTTACTTCAATCTGTGTCTTTGAGTAATATTTTTCTACTAGATAACCCAGATCTCAGTAAAATATCACCTAACAAGTTATATAACAGCAACAAGGTAAATGGTTTCTTTACAAAGTAGTTAATAAAAAAATAGGTTACTTTATTTTGATAATATTTTCTGAATTCATATTACTAATATCTGTACAACTATGAACAGCTGAATAATGGGCTTAAATATTTTAGCTGCCTTACCTTAATTAAATATAGTAGAGTGGAGGGGCTGGCAGAATGGTGTAGTGGTTAAGTTCGTGCACTTCAGTCCAGCGGCCCACGGTTTACAGGTTTGGATCCTGGGTGCAGACCTACACACTGCTCATCAAGCCATGTTGTGGCAGGTGTCCCACATATGAATTAGAGGAAGATGGGCACAGATGTTAGCCCAGGGCTAATCTTCCTCACCAAAAAATAAAATAAAATAACTAAAATAGTAGTGTGGAGGAGGGATAGTAAGGAAAGTAATTTAGGAGACAGCTAAACACATATTTAAATAGGCAGTCACTGACTCTTATTTCTGACTCTAATCTTTCATTCAAGATAATTTTCATTGTATGCTGAATGATACTGCAATTTTTATAGTAGACTGGATTTCTCATCCTTTAAATATTTCTCAAATATAGATTCTGATGCCTACTTCAGATTTAAAAGCACTAAGAGTTGTCATTGGTCCCCTCTGGGTATATGCAGCCCATGATAACAAGTGGTTCATTCACTAGTTAGTTGAAAAATGTAGATGTAGCTATATCTTGAAAAGGTTATCTATCTATCTATCTATCTATCTCATATCACACACATATATATGACAATGAAGAACATGGAGCAATAAAATATAAAAATTATCCAGCTAACTAAAATGAAATAAGCACAAAGAAAGTGCTTTTATAGCTGTTTTAAAATAAAGAGGTATTGCTACTGCCCTGGCCAAGCTGTAACGTTACCCATCCTAGGTACATGTAAAGGAGATCAAGTGAGAATGTGCTTGGTGTAGCAGTGACTCCTAGGAAAGGAAAAAGAAGCCAAATAAACATCCTGATGATGGCGGTGCTCAAAAGCCCAGTGATTTAGGAGACCCAGCTGCTCAGAGGCAGTGGTGGAAGCATCATAGACAATGCTGGGCATTCACAAGGAATGTGTTTTATTAATAGGGAAATCCCATGAAATCATATGTTGCTGACTCTAAAGAGGAAGAGAGCGAGTTGGTAGGGATATAAGTCTATCTATTCCTCCTCTCTGTGCATTTTGTTCCTTCCCTCCCTTTCTCACAGAAGATGAATAAAAATTGGATGGCAGTTAGACTAACTGGAGAAAGAGACCTAGGTACGCACACAAACTAGCTGACTTCCAGACCTCTTCTGAAAGCTCCCAGGCATTTTCAAGAGTGTAAGAGCTGTTAATTTGGCATGTTAGCTAAGTTGCTGAGTCTGTTTGGTTACTGTGCCCTTTCTGAGCCCCTCGCCCACTTCCCCGCTCTTTTACACTCTTTTCTTCTCTCTTCCAGACAGCCAAAGATCAAAACCTGCTGACTCACAAAGTCTGCCTTTTCCCTGTTAAATTTCCTTACTTTTAGCAAACAAAATCACAACTAATGTGGAGATAGGGGTTATCAGTAAGGTTAAATTGATGAGAATTCAATTTAGGGTATAATCACCCATCCCTGCCATCCTAGAGACACATTCTTTCTGCTCCTCTCCTTCTGTTTCTTCCCACCTACCTAATTAATGAGAGACAAAATCACCATCAAAGCCAAATGTTTTCATTGCCTGCTTGCCTTTCTCACTCTTGATAGTGCTCTCTGGTTGCAGGAGACTGTAAAAACTATGAATTCAGGATGGTGGGGTGGTGGTGGTGGTGGAATTTGTGGAAGGAGTGAGCACAATAAACTGGGAAATTTGAAATCTTGAAATTTATGACAGGGTAGGTAAATGTGAGTAGGGATTTTGCTCTGCCAGAGTTTAGCAACTGTAAGTTCTGTATTATAGCCATTTACTCTGAGCAGGAGATAAAACATCCTAAGCATTGTCTAATTGAAATCAAAGTGATCTCACTGTATTAAAACACAGAGTGACTCTATTTTGTTCAAGAGTAAAAACAAAATTATTCTACACAAAATGTAACAGAAAAGTCTCGGTCTTTCAGGATTTTATATGACGTTGATAATAAAAGCAGTCCAGAAAGAATTATACAAAGAATTGATTTACATATCATTTTTCCTTAATATATAAAACAAGGAATTTTCAGGACATCAAAATAGAAGCCCATTTATTCCCAGATTTGCTTTTTTATTCATTATAAGACAATATTTCCAAATACCTATTATATTACCTGACAGTTGGGATAGCCTTGGGGCCCCTCCCATGGTAACTCCTTAATCCATTCACCTTGGAAACAAGATCTCTCTATGTAAATCAACATAAAATGGAAATATACAAAACAATATCAAAGAGACAAATCCTTCCTCAGGCTTGCTACATTTTTGTTGAAAGTTTAACAGATTTAAAGAAACAGAGTGTCTATCAAAGGAAAATTGGCTGTCAGTGGTGGTAACAGTCCAAGACTTGTTCACAGAGGCAGACATCAGTCTTTCACATTCAAGAACTGTCCAAAGAAAAGGGATCCCTGGTCCGAGGATCTGACTTATCCAGTCTAGTGGCAGATGTGTCTTCTGTGGAAAAGATACACTTGCCTGATGCTTTTAAGTATCATTTCAAATAACTATCCCTGTTGCGATTTTTCTTTCAACATGCAGAAATTCTCTGTAAAGTCGCTTTTCCTGTAACTTGCTTACAGGGATAGAATCCACCGGTTGGAGAACTTGAAGTGTCTGATTCTTTTAGCATTTATATCTATCATTGTACATTAATAAAATTGGCATTCTGATTCTCTGTATTTGTCTAATGAGCCTTACTTGAATTATTCACATTTCTTAAGTCTGATCAAGTCTGGAATACCTAAGGTGACATTTTTAGACTGTTCTAGGGCACACATCTGTCCCAAGAATTGTAAAGAGGTGTTTCTGAAATTTATATTCCATGCTCAAATAAATTTAGAACTTGACTCGAACTCACACTGTCTACCTACTCAGTAGCTATATGACTGACCTGCATCAAATACTTACCCTTTCATAATCCAAAAAAAAAATCCCCATTGTAATTATTATATATATGTAAGAGTTGTGAAAACCAGATTAAAAAAAAGGCAAAGTACTTGGCCAGTGTATAGCATTCAGTAAGTGCTTAGTAAACAGTAGTTAGTCACCATAGCAGCAGTAGCAGAAAATAGCTCTTAAGTTTCTGTATCTATTTATGTGATCATATTAGAAGTCATTGACATTATCATCACTAATAAGGTTTTATATAATATTTTATTCATTTGTACTTGCAGTACCTTACATAAGCTGGAAAATAAGGTAATTTATAGAAAATTCTTCTAACAGATTTCAATTCAACATCAAAAGACCTTTAGGCAATTAATCAGAGACATGAATAGTGATGACTGTGATCTTGTAAAGCATATTAATATATGAAAGAAACATGACTCATTGAGAAGAGTAAACACAGCTCTATGGACTAAATTATAATGGTAAAACTAAATGACAATGATAAGACATTATGTGGAGTCATATAATAGCATTTATTATAGCAACGGTACATTCAACCAGTGATGATAAAAGCAAAATATTAATGGAAAATATGAGCAAGAATTATAGTTTCTGAAGCTGAGATTAAGAAAACTCTAAAATATCTCATCAAAACATTTCCTTCAAATTAAAATGCTCTTTAATAAAAAGCCAGTTTGCATTCCAAACACAATTCCTTATCAATCTAGATCTCTCTACCCATTTATGATTAAAAACTCTGAACAAAATGAGTATAGAAGGATAGTACCTCAACATAATAAAGGCCATATATGACAAACCCACAGTCAATATCATTCTCAATGGCGAAGAACTGAAAGCTTTCCCTCTAAGAACAGGAACCAGATAAGGATTCCCATTTTCACCGCTCTTATTTAACATAGGATTGGAAGTCCTAGCCAGAGCCATCAGGCAAGAGAAAGAAATAAAAGGGATACAAATTGCAAAGGACGAAGTGAAACTGTCTTTATTTGCAGATGACATGATTTTATAAATAGAAAACCCTAAAGAATCCACCAAAAAACTTTTAGAAATAATAAATGAATACAGTAAAGTTGCAGGATACAAAATCAACATACAAAAATCAGTTGCTCTTCTATACACTAACAACGAAGTAACAGAGAAATTTAGAATACAATCCCATTTACAATCGCACCAACAAGAATAAAATACCTAGGAATAAACTTAACCAAAGAAGTGAAAAATCTGTACACTGAAAACTATAAAACATTGTTGAAAGAAATTGAAGACACAAAGAAATGGAAAGATATTCTGTGCTCTTGGATTGGAAGAATTAACATAGTTAAAATGTCCATACTTCCTAAATCAATCTATAGATTAAATGCAATCCCTATCAAAGTTCCAACAACAATTTTTCACAGAAATAGAACGAAGAATCCTAAAATTTATGTGGAACAACAAAAGACCCCAAATAGCCCAAGGAATCCTGAGAAAAAAGAACAAAGCTGGAGGTATCACACTTCCTGATTTCAAAATATACTACAAAGCTATAGTAACCAAAATAGCATGGTACTGGCACAAAAACAGACACACAGATCAATGGAACAGAACCGAGAGCCCAGAAACAAACCCACACATCTATGGACAGCTAATTTTCAACAAGGGAGCCAAGAACATACAATGGAGAAAGGAAAGTCTCTGCAATAAATGGTGTTGGGAAAACTGGACAGCCACATGCAAAAAAAGTGAAAGCAGACAATTATCTTACACCATGTACAAAAATTAACTCAAACTGGATTAAAGACTCATTGAATGTAAGACCTGAAACCATGGAACTTCTAGAAGAAAACATAGGCAATATGATCTTCCACTTCGATCTTAGCAACATATTTTCAAGTACCATGTCTGACCGGGTAAGGGAAACAATAGAAAAAATAAACAAATGGGATTACATCAAACTAAAAAGCTTCTGCACGCAAAGGAAACCATCAACAAAATGAAAAGACAACTTAACAATTGGGAGAAGATATTTGCAAATCATATATCTGATAAGGGGTTAATATCCAAAATATATAAACAACTCATACATCTCAACAACAACAAAAAAATGAACAACCCAATTAAAAAATGGGCAAAAGATCTTTCTCCAAAGAAGATCTACAGATGGGCAACAGGCACATGAAAAGATATTCAACGTCATGTCATTAACTATCAGGGAAATGCAAATCAAAACTACAATGAGATATCACCTCACGCCTGTCAGAATGGCTATAATGAACATGACAGAAAACAAGTCTCGGAGAGGATGTGGAGAGAAGGGAACTCTCATACACTGCTGGTGGCAGTGCCAACTGGTGCAGCCACTATGGAAAACAGTATGGAGATTCCTCAAAAAAGTAAGAATAGAACCATACAATCCAGCTATTCCACTGCTGGGTGTTTACCCAAAGAACATGAAAACACAAATGCGTAAAGATACATGCACCCCTATGTTCATTGCAGCATTATGCACAATCGCCAAGACTTGAAAGCAACCTAAGTGCCCATCAAGGGACAAATGGATAAAGAAGATGTGGTATATATATACACAATGGAATACTACTCAGCCATAAGAAACGATGGAATCCAGCCATTTGTGACAACATGGATGGACATTGAGGGTATTATTCTAAGCAAAATAAGTCAGAGGGAGAAGGTCAAATACCATATGATCTCACTCATAAGTAGAAGATAAAAACAACAAACAAACACATAGAGACAGAGGTTGGATTGGTGGTTACCAGAGGGGATGGGGCGAGGGAGGAGGGCGAAAGGAATGATTAGACACATATGTGTGGTGATGGATTGTAATTAGTCTTTGGGTGGTGAACATAATGTAATCTATGTAGAAACTGAAGTATAATGATGCACACCTGAAATTTATATAATGTTATAAACCAATGTTACAGCAATTAAAAAAAAAAGATTTCTCCATCAATAGGTCCTGTGACTCATATGAATCATATAGTTACACAGTCAAAACAAGAGTTAAGCACACACAAAAGAAATCTCACACCTTATAAGATTGCCCCTTGTCTTATTTTTTTAATTCCCTCTATTTTTTTTTACATCAATAAATATAATGGTAAAATGCAATGTGTTAATCTGAATTTTAACTCTTATAACCAAAGTTTAAAAGCAAGCAATAAAAGTATAAGCTTACTTTAAGCAAACATTACAAAAAACTAATATTTTTATGTCTTGATCTATAGATTCTATAAGTTAGTAAAAATCATCAAAACCACAGTAGTTACAAATGGCTAAAGCACATGAGCAAACAATTATCACATGAGAAAACAATCAGTAAACAAACAGGAAAAAGTTTTCAACCTAATTTGATATCCAAAGAACTGAAAGTAAACATAAGGTATTAGCTTTGTTTACTAAATCAGCAAAAATAATAGAAACTTGGAGAGTAATAATACTCAGTGGTGGCCAGGTAGACTAAAAGGAACATAGGCCTTGGTGTCTGTCAGTTTAGATTTGAATCCTAGAGCTCTAAATCTTTCAATTGCTGTGTGATCTTCAATAAATTCTTTGTCTGAGCTTCTTCTTTTCTTTTCTGTAAACCTATGGATAAAAATATTTTCTTCTTGGGATTGTGGTAAGACGTTTTGTCACCAGTGAGTATCAGTATCTGGTATATAGTTGACACTCATTCAATATTTGTTAAATGAAGAAATGGGTGAACAAGCCAAGAAACATGAAAAGTAAGAGCAGTTGGCAAAGAGATATCCCATAAATGTTTATTCACATCTATTTTTTTGCAAATTATATTGCTGATGGCAATGTAAACTGATTCAACCCTTTTGGAAATTAATTTGGAAACTTGTTAAAAGTGACACACAATTTTTCAAATGCAACAATCCTTCCTCTGGGAATTGACACTTCAAATTTATCCTAAATAAGACAAATGGTTTATGTAAAAACATCTGCATTATAGTGCTAAGGGTAATAGTGAAAAAATTTAGGCAACTTGTTTGTTCATCAACCAAGAACTTATTGATTAGAATGTAGTATATTCAATCACTTGAATATTTTATAGATCATTTAAGAGCTGTGTTTGAAGGTCTTATATCAAAAGAGCGGATATATTTTGTTTAGTTCTGGTTTTATTTATCCTGGTAGCACCTTTAAGAGTTTATTGTGCTTTATCTTACTTTTTTTATTAGAAAAATACAGAAAATGCAAAATAAGGGAGTAAATATAACCCATAATCCACTAATTTATAGTGGATTAGTGTGATGTTCTTCCTGATGTTAGGAAAGACCACGTGACATATATTGGTTGAATTCATCAGGGTACAAAATTGCATATGTTCCAAATATATGATTATGGGTAAAGCTTTATGTGTGTAGATATAGGCATACGAAAAAAATGAGTAAAATATCCATAATGGGTACTGAGATTATGTTGATTTCCAAACTTTCTTCAGTGTGATTATAATGGCCCTGTGAAATTGAACACCATACAATGAAACAATTGCCTCGAGTAGACAGCTAAAGATTGACATAAGAATTAAAGCAATATTACTTAACTGATCAGTATTTTTTTTTGGCAGTTGTTTTTATATAATACAAAAAGGAAAAAGAAGACTAGAACACTTTTAAAAATCTAGTAGGTGAAGAATGGTGCCAGAAATGGCCTTAATCTCCAGAGCAAATTTATGTTATCCAGGGCTGGGCTTGCATTCAAACTGTGCGCACATCCTGAGCATTATCAGATATTAGTGACTGCTAAGTCACTCTCCATACGAATGTTAAGACAGGTACACTAACACTGTCAAAGTAATATAACTCAAATAATATACTAAACTTGCATGGCATCAGAATGCCATTAGTATTTGAATAAATTTGAGTCACTATAACCGAGAAGAAGTGTAATCCAAGAGAGGTTAAGTCTAGCTGTATAATGCTGGAAAACAACAACAGATGGACAAACCATAATAATAATAATTAGGTGGTTTATTCACAAGTCAGACAACTTATAAAATAAAAAAGTGGGGTCAAAAATATTGACTGGTCCAACCAATAAACATTATTGACTCAATTGCAAAAACATTTTGTATGTATCCTAGTTGAAAAAGCTTGCTGGTCACATATTGCACACCTTAGCCAGGTTTACACAATATATTTTATGACCATATGTGTTGTCTAGGATGATTTTAGAGTAATTAAAAAAAATTGAAGCTGGTTTAAATGGTAGGAAAAGGTATTGTTGGCTAATGTAACTGAAAATCTGAAGGGAGGCACGCTTTGAGTCTGGCTGACCTAAAACTCTAAGAAGGTCATCAAGCCCAAGCTTCTTTCTGTCTCTCTGCTGTGACCTCCATTGTCATCTTCCTTCTAATATAATCCCTTACCTGGTCCTAGAATGGCTAACAGTGGCAACTGAAGATACTTGCATATTTGTGCACAGCAAATGTGAGAGAGAGAGTGGCTTCTAGAAGTTCTTCCAGAATGGTGAAGAGGAAATTTCCACAAGCTCCCTGCAAATCACTGGTCTCAGTATTCTGATTGTTGTCCATGCCTGTCTCTGAGCCAAGAACTAAAAACGGGAGTGGGACTACTGTTAAAACTACCAGGCCCACTCCTGGAGTTTTCCATGAGGCACTTAAGCTACACGGCTGAGATGCATGTAACTAAATAATATGAGGATTCACTATGGGAAGGAGAAGGAGATAATGGAATAGCATAATGGAATAGGTAGTGGAATAGCATGTCCACTATGACATCCCCAAAAGGAAAATGTTTCTGTATCTTTAATGTCAGTACACACATGAGGAAAAAAAGTATTAGCCAAAAGATACTTTCCAATGACATAATTTATTGTCAGAATTTGTTGCCAAGGAGTAGATAAGATTCAAAAAGTTCAAAGATGTGCTTGTAAATGGGGATTTCCTGGCTGGCATACCTCAGTGGAACAACCAGGCCTCATGAGCTGTCCTTCAAGTTATTCCTCTTTTGCCCTCTTGCTCTGTAGGAGGCCTGTCCATTTTGTCTGAGCAGAGTTCTCTCTGATGGCATAGCCCAGACACTCAGAGTCTGAAGTGACTGAATCATCTGAACCAGAAAGCATATTTCTGTCAGCTCAGCTCAGGGCTTGCCCAACCAAAAAATACTCCGCAGCCTTATGTAGCAACAGTGCTTTGTGCTCTTCAACTTTTTGACGCTTACCTAATGTTATTAGGTAAGAACTTCCTCCAGCTTCCTATAAATTCTGGCCATAATTAAATAGACATTGGTTTCCAGATTATTTAATAATTTTTATAAATATATTTTAATTTTTCATTAGTCTGTTCTGCTATAATGCAATAATAATTGAAGAACTAAGAACTCCCATATTATCAAAAATTAACTTAAAAACAATTGTTTAAATGGGCAGGAATGGTGTCAAGGTCTAGAGAATTTAAGAATTAATAAAATAAAGTTCTTTACCCTATAGACTTTTCAATTTTAAAGGAATTTATTGCTCTTAGAACATAGTTCTAAACTTCAAATATCATTGACCAAGACCAACTGGAGTTCTTATACGTATCACTCTTGTAACATATTTTCACATTAAAGCAGAAAGCCATGAAGTTAAACAACTATATTGTCTACAACATTTTTTTTCATACTGATGCAGTGGCTTTTTCTAATCTTTGCTAATACTGTATCTTGTTTGTTTGTAACCAAAAACGTTACCATAAACTAATAAATGCCTAAAGTATAGGGCTCCTCCAACTTAATCACTTGAATCATGTTCAATTCTAGTAACATAAAATGTTCTACTCTAGGGGAAAAAAAAGCCTCAAGTAGTTTTATATTAGGTCTCCATTTGTATTAGTGCATGGTGAAGACTACAGCAAAGAGGTCCAAAAATGCAATGGTTCAAATGGAGATGGACGTTTATTTCTCTCTCATATGTAAAAAGTCCAGGGAGGGTAAGTGGACCTGACTCTGTGACATCACCCAGAGACCCTGACTGGGCTGCTTGCCTATCCTCCAGGGCATTGTCTCCATCTGTTTACTGAGCTGGTCACCACCATGTCTAGTTTCACCCAGTGGGAAGGAGGGAGAGTACAAAGGGGAACTCATGCAGGGTGATAAAGCCCGGCCTGGAGGTGGCACAAGTCCCTTCTACTCATTCCTTCGGAGAGAATTCAGCCATGTGTTTACTCTGGTTGAAGAGCATGTGAGAAAGAGTAGCAGTGGTTGAGTGACCAACTATGGTTTTAATGCTCTGGTCCTATGGAAGAAGGGTAGAACTGATTTTAGAGGACAAATAAACATTGACATTTTGCATTTATTTTGTCATATATCTGAATGTGAGAAATTAACCCAACTTGTATTTTATAAGCTGGGAAGAAAAATGAATTCAATATTGGATTATTGTTTGTTAATTGACTGATCATTTCTTCTTAGCTATGATAGTATTCTTTGATGAATGTGAGTTCTGAGAAGGAAACTAACATTATTTACCAAGAAATAATTCAAAATGTCCTTTAAGTTTAAAAGTGGAATCTCCCTGGCTCATAAGCAGAGCTGAATGAGTAAGGTGTCTAGCCACGCAGACACCCACCGCAACTCCCGTCACGAGTGTGGATCCAGTCAGGTGTGGTGACAGCTTCAAGGCAAATATTTTGGATGCACAAACCATTTCAATTTTCCTGTTTCTCCAAACTCATTGCTTTACAGTTCTCTGTTCCTCAGATATAGTTTAGAAATTTAAATTATTACGTCTGCGAAAAACATGTTTTATTGAATTTGTAATTCAAAAGTAACTAGAGCAGATGTTTTTCTTCCACAAAGAGGTGAAAAAGGATGAAATAATAAGGGAAGCATATGGAATGGAAAATTCTGAATTTCACTTGAATTTGATTGAGAGAAGGAATGTGTGTGTGTGTGTGTGTGTGTAGGTGTGTGTGTGTGTGTGTGTGTGTGTGTAGGCGGTGTGAGTAGAATCATGGAGGGTGATCCTCCCCACCCGGTGAATAGGAATACATGTTTCTAAGCAGTAGCAAATTGTGACTCAAACACTCAAATTGTTAGAGTTAGCTGGAACCATTTTATACTTAGAACAAAACTATGTAAATTTAGAAGGATGAGTGATAGGGACTCTCCTAGCACTTTCTAGAATTTCTAGAGTGCTGTAGATCCAGAGATTATCTAGGGGTATAGTGGACCTCTATCAGCAACTCTATGCTTTTATATTTAGCTTGAAGATGCGGAAAAACTAAACATACACACATTTTTTTCATATTCCTTTACCTCACTGTACTTTGCTAACATCACTTCATTGACAAAATAGGTTATCCTACTGCAAAATACTAGGAAACAATTCTCAAAGTTTAAAAGGTTAATGACAATTAAAAATAAAAGTTAACGAACCACCTTTCCAGAGGAAAATTACTCACTATCATCCTTTAAAGTCATATATTATCAAATCACCAGGAAAGGGAGCTGCAGTCAGCCCCTACCGCTCATGAAATGTTCTTTACATTTCACATGGTGCCTATGCTTTCCCACAAAATCTTAAATGGATTTCAAAGAGCACATATTTCTTTTAATCATCTATTTAGAAGAAAAATATGCTCCAGCTTCTTTGGACTGAATCAATAGTGAAGGGACAAGAGAGAGGTAGTTCCTGGTCTGGCGTGCTTCTGAAAATTCAGAATCATCCTGACTGGAGCCCCACGTTGCATGCCCAAGGACATGCCTACAAAGTTTCAAAGTGAGAATTGTCCATGGCAGTTCTTCATTTCCTGTCTTCATTCTCTCCTCCATCATATTTTATACCCAGAAACCCAGTGCTCTCATCTTAGTTCTCACTTATCCCACTTATGTCACCTCTCAGAAGCTACTTTGAGTTATCATGTTGAAAAAGGAGGAACAGGGGCCGCCTGGTGGCGCAGCGGTTTAGTTCGCGCTTGGCAGCCCGGGGTTCGCGGGTTCGGATCCCGGGTGCCTGCCGACGCACCGCTTGTCAGCCATGCCATGGTGGCATCCCATATAAAGTAGAGGAAGATGGGCACGGATGTTAGCCCAGGGCCAGTCTTCCTCAGCAAAAAGAGGAGGATTGGCAACAGATGTTAGCTCAGGGCTGGTCTTCCTCACAAAAAAAAAAAAAAGAAAAAGGAGGAACAAACAAAACATAGCTAATTTTAATGACTGCAATATTCTCAATCACACATTCTAAAGGCAACTAGGATGAACACAGATCTATTGCTTAACTCAAAATAATCAAACTTAGAGGTTGGCTTTTAGGCAGAAGTACAAGCAGGTGAAGAAACATCCCAGAGAAAGAGTCCTTTCCCTTGTCCCCTAAACCTAACCACATAGACTCTGACTTCATCTAGGCATGCATTTGACCGTGCTGGGAGAGGTATCTGACTTATTTAAGGTGTGGCTGGAATCTCATGTCATCACTACGTTACCTAATTTAAACAAGCTGCAGGGACACAGGAACTCCATTAATCTCTGAAACATCCTCTTGAAGCTCTAGCCAGAGAAAGGATCCTGTTGCCCAAGAGAGTTCTTTTGGTAAGTCTATGGGAATACTGAATTTGGGTCATATTGAAATAGGCAATTGACAAGGTGGCCAAAGTAATTACCTATTTATGGCTTTATAATTAAGACATGTATTTAGGCAAGTGCCTGGACCTAAGATGCACATGTAGGCACCACTCTGGGCGCGAGAAAATGTGAGTAGATGCCTGCTTGTGAAGCGAATGGAAGGGTGTTTCAAAGATTAAGTTCAGGAACAAATAAATGTAACAAAAAAGCTCAGGGAGACGTGGCTTGTCCAAGAAAAAGAGATTTATTAAGCATTTTGTAAAACTTGGCAGCAAATCACTAAAGGGAGGTTTATATAAAATAGATACAGTCATTATCTGTAAGATAGAAATTTGGTGAGGTAGGACATATAACAATGTGATGCAAAGACATATGTAAAACTGACTATAACTAGCCTAAACTAGAAAGTTCTCAGGCTTCTGAAAGGGTACTCATAAAGTTAATCTCATTGTAAGAAATGATGTGATGGATGACAGGTGGCTGGTATGAGAGAGAGTACTGTATTTTTAAAAATGCCACACTGGCATTGGACAATTCGAGTGGTCTAATAGAGACTGTGATAACTCCTGTCACTGTTTAACTTTTTGTGTTGAGAAAATTCCAAGACAATGTGGTGTAGTAGAAGGGACATGGAAATGGGAACTGGGAGACCTTTACATTGTAAGGTTATGGCAATTCACAGTCTCTCTGAATCTTAGGTATAGGACTAGAGTGTGTAAGAAACTTTCAGCTCTATCATTCTGTAATTTTCTGAATATGATATACATGAAAGCACCCCCAAAGTATCCTGGCATAGAATCACAGAATTGTAAAGGACTGTTTTATTGTGGTATGGCGAATGAGTACATTTAAAAATGTTTTATTTGTGAATTTTATTTTCAATAAGTTTCTAATAATAATTAGATATTTCTCCTGATATTTTAATTTTCTATCCTTTGTCAAAAGAAAACCAAATACGTGTTGCTACAAAGCTAAGAAAAGTGGTAAATGGATATTTGAGATAATCTGAGTCTTAAAGTCATTCTGGGAGTTGAGTTGCCTGCCAGGGACCGAAATCTCCGACATCAGAGAGGGTAACACCTTTATCTCTGTGAACGTGAAGCCGATGTCAGGAGTCTTGGGGAACAGGGAGAAACAGCGAGATACCGTTCATTTTTCTGCATGGAGATGCCCATCTGCCGGGCCTGGTCTGGCTCACTCTCACTAGGACGGGGAGAGCTTTGAGGCCAAAGCAGCTTAAGAGGGCCGCCCCAGCCTGCAGGACAGGAAGGGTGGAGGACAGGACAGCTGTTGCCAGAGCAAACGCTGCCTTTCCCCTGAGCGTGCTATGACCACACATGCTTATTAGCAACGCAGGAGGGAACTGGCAGACACCTGGAGGATGAGATGACTTGCTGCATGCTTAGCATCATTCCAAGATCATCACTTTTAAAAACACTTGAATTGGTAAAGAACTTGTTTTGATCTAATTTAAGATAATTTTTATCAGTGTAGTATGATAGCTTAATGGTTAAGAGTTCAAATCTGTTTTGGAGTCACACTGCCTCAAAATGTGCTTTACTATTTACTTGGAGTAAATTATTTAACCTTCCTGTGTGTCAATTTCCTTACTGGTAAAATGCTGATAAAAATAACATGTACCGCCTAGGATGGTGGAGAGGATAAAATGAGTACTTAGCAAATGCCTATCAACTGAATAACTAATATTTATTAGTTATTATTATTGTTGTTATATTTTATGTAAAACCAACTCTTTGGTACAGATTTCTGTAACTAAAACCTCAAGCAGTTGGTAAACGTGTTTGCAAAATTTGAACTCCACCAGTATTTCCTTTTCTTTCATTTCCATTAGTCACAGTTCAGATGTACTATTCCAGAAATCTTTCAAGATGCTAATTGCTCTCACGGCCATGACCTTTGTGCCTGTCATTCAATTTTCTGTAATTCCACATTTTCTCTCTCTTAGCAGCTTTAAGCAAAGTTGTGAAATGGGCGGTTAGCAGACACCAACGCTAATCCTATTATTCCATACTCCCGATTATTAGCTTTAAGTGTTGTTTCTCCTTGTCTGCCTTGGTTCTTTATTGAAATATTCCCACCTCCCCCCGCCCCCAAGAACCTTCTAATTGTATGGTGTGGACTTTTCATTTTATTCTCTCAGTTATTATAAAACCTAGCTGGTAAGTATCTCTTAGAAATTTGGAACTATAAAGCTCAAAATTTCAATCCCTTTATTTTAGAGATAACTAGTTAAAGCCCCCAGAGAATTGAGACTCTCTCTCAAAGTTTCACCAATATTTTCTAGGTAGTGCTGTTATGAGATAAACTCCAGATTTTGTGGTTTTGTTCATTTCGCTATTTAATATACAACTGGTCTTCTACTCCTATTCTTGCAAAGAGTTCTTAGCAGTGAGTAGAAAGCTCTCACTGGCATTAACAAGGGAGAAATGACAACATTCCAGTGTTATCTCTCTTAGTAGATACAACATTAGCCTAAAAGAATGCATGATTTCAACATCAGAGGAAATGACAAGTTTAGATGCTGGAAGCTTCTCTTTGTTTATATGAATAAAATATATAAATTATTATATGCTTATAATATCAGTTATTCTATCAACGTCTCTACGCAAATTTTCTCCAAAAATAAAACATGTTCCTTGTTTAGGTCATTCTGCTTGGCATGATATTTTACACAAGCTTTACAAAACACCCTGCTAAGACAAGCTGGTTTTAACCTGCTGTAATTTTTCACTGTAACTAACTCTTAGGGATGATGCTGCTAACATACACTGTGTGTTGATAAAGGCAACACGTCATTTTTTATCATTTTATAATCACTTCCACTTTTATTTATTTATTTATTTATTTTTGTTTGGAAGACCAGCCCTGAGCTAACATCTGTTGCCACTCCTCCCCTTTTTGCTGAGGAAGACTGGCCCTGGGCTAACATCCGTGCCCATCTTCCTCCACTTTATATGGGACGCCGCCACAGCATGGCTGACAAGCAGTGCGTTGGCGGGCGCCCGGGATCCGAACCAGCGAACCCCGGGCTGCCAAGCGCGGACTAAACCGCTGCGCCACCGGGCGGCCCCCCTTCCACTTTTATATAAGCTTCAATAAAGACCTAGTACCTGGATTTTTATTTCGCTTTCACCTACAACATCTTGCTAACAGTAAAAAATTACCTGAAAGGGGCAAAAAATGGAATGAGAAATATGATCATGCCTCTGCTCTTCAGAAAGAACAATAATCAATAAGCATATATAGAGTGCTTAGCACTCTCCAGGAACTGTGGTTGGCAATAAAGATATACATTTTAATGAGATATTCTCCCTGTTGTCAAGCAGTTTATAACCCCCCTAAGAGAAACATAGAAAAATAAAAAGTACACATCATCACGTTAGAAGTACATTTAATTAAGTAAGAATAGAAGTGCCCCAAGGTACTATAAAAGTTCAAGTGAGGGGATTTAATTCAGACTGTAGGTACCAGAGAAGTTTTCCAGAGCAGGTGATGTTCACTGAATTTGGGTGTGTATGTGTGTTAGAAATTAGCTGGGCACGAAAAGTGGAATCTTATTCTGGGCACAGGGAGACAGAACTCGAGCATTGTCCATGAGAAAAAAGAAATAGACCCAATGGTTCCAGTATCCCATTAGATGCTCTCACATGGGTTGGAAGATGAAGAAGATAGTAGAATGGGGACCAAAGACTCATTAGGTGTCCATAGACCCATGGACTGAGAAAGGTAGAAAATGAAATGAGTAGAGTCATGGACCCTTCTTACTGTCATTGCTGTCACTGCTCCCAGTTCTGCCTGTCTCACTTCCCTCCATCCCTGGGAGCTTCACAGGCTACGCAGCTCTTTGCTCACCCAGTGCCATGCCTGGCAAAATGTCCCCATTTGGCACTATCAGTGCCCTTTTGAGATTATCTCAAGCTCCGAAAAGAACCAGAATTGACTTATAGGTGATGTAAATCGCCAAGATTATCATCATGTTGCTTCCATTCTCTGCACCATGTGTATTCTTATAAATACAAGGTTCTTTCCTGTCATGTGGGAAATGTGAGCCCACTTGTGACCAAGGTCGTATTTAATACAGCCCCAACATTTTATTGTCTCTCCCTAAATGTTTGATATTAATGAGAGGAGATGAAGTAGTACAAGAACAAGAAGGTAATTAAAGTAGATCCCAACTGGTTCCAGCTACGTAAGAAACGTAAGGGAAAAGAGTGAACACTTCTTATCAAAATATAAAACTGAAAATATTTCTAAGAAAGCATGGGCTATTTAAAATCATTAGATATCTTTGAAGTGAAATCCTCCAAAACTATACAGCAAAAAAGTAGTTTCCAGATGTCCCTTACCCTGATGCTGAGAATGTAAAATATGTTTCGCTTATAACTATGATCATATAAAAATGTGAAGTTTTACTCTGCGTTGTTTTAGATAATCTTTTAGTCAGGTAATGAATAGCACATGGTACAGAAAAAATATATATACATTTTAATTTGAGCTGTTGTGAAGCCCATTGTTCATTTCAGGCCGCTTTACTGAGAGCCCTTGCACTAAACGCCTCTGGTTGCATTCCGCTGAAGACAAAGGCATATTTTAGGGATGTACCTCTCACAAAGAGGTATTGATGGGCCAGGAATCAGAGTTTGGACAAATGAACATTTCACTATAACACAGCCTAATTGTTAAAGCTCTTCTTATTGAAAAGAATAAAAATTTCATTAGTCATCACAGTAGCGTGGCACAAACTCCTCCTCCTTTTCCCCACAATGCACAGAAAGAAGGGCCGTTTTAAGCTTCTCATTGAACGTTTTGGAAGCTTTGGTTCTTCCTGACTTTTGCTAGAAGTGCGCTAAGAAGTATTTTAGCAAAAATTACAAAATAACTTTGGTTATAATTTTAAGCTAAATTTTATAGATGGAATTGTGAAAGAAAAGAAATCTCGGCAATCACAGGCACATGCAGGTCAAGTGAAGAGCTGCCCGGAGGGCCTGCTCTTCCATGTTCAAATCCCAATTTAAAGGATTATTAAGGATTCATAGGGCCATCCTGATGCTCAAATAATAAAGACAAAAGTGCTTTAGAAACTGTAAACGTTTTGTAGATATAAGGGAATAAAATTTGCATCCGTACTCCTTCTCTCCACATAGCTTTGATTTTAGTATCTTTTCAGTTTTTCCAGGAAAGATATGTGTGGATCACTGCCCTACATGTAAAAAATGAAAGGGGGAAGGACCAAGAGAAAATGCAAATCACTAACCTGGAAATCAGAAGTCCTGCCATTAATTAGATGAGAATGTTGAGTGAGTCATGTACCCTGTTGGAAGCCCAGTGTGTCCAAGTGGTGAAAATGTGAAGGTTAGACTAGATGAGGACCACAGTGCAGGGCAACCAATAGCACTCACACTGAGCAGGCATTGCTAACTGATGATGATAGAAATGTTTCTGGCTAAAACAGGACACAGTCTCACAGTCTTTGCCAACACAGCCCCCCAGTCAAGGTTGGCTCTTTGAATTTAAACCTATTTGACAGGCTGGGACTAGAGACAATCTTTTAAGGGTTCTTTCTTCCAGGTCTAAGAAGCTATAGTTGTCATCTGTGATTGTAGAAAAATCATATTACTCCTCTGCTCAGTTTTCCAGTTACTCAACTTTGCATTCAGAGTCAAAGCCACAGTCCTAACATGACCTACTATTCAATCTCACATTTCTTGCCTCTCCTCCCTCATCTCCCACCTCTCTCTCTCACTCAACCTGCTCCAGTCACACTGCTTTCCTGTTTGTGCCCCAAACACATCAGTTTTGCCCTTGTCTCAGAAACTTCGCAATGACTGTTCTTTCTGCCTGGAATACTCTACTCCTGCATACCCATGTGCTCGCACCCTTATCTTCCTCAAGTCTTTGCTCATCGCAGCCTGTCAACGGTCTATGCGGGAGTTGGCAAACTACAACCTATGGGCCAAATCTGGCCCCTGCCTGTTTTTGTATGGCCCAAAAAGTAAAAATGGCATTTACATTTTTAGTTGAAAAATATATATGTCAAAACAAGAATTATATTGTGTGGTACATGAAAATTATATGAAATTCAAATTTCGGTGTTCATAAATAAAGTTTTATTGACATGTAGGCCGCTTTTGTGCTAAAATGGCAGAGTTGAATAGTTACGGCAGAGACCATATGGTCCACAAAGTTTAAAATACTATCTGGCCTTTTACAGAACAAGTTTGCTGACCCCTGGGGCAGACTTACCATTTTGTTAAAAATTGCTGGAAGCACTGGCAATCCTAATTCCATCTCTTTCTCAATTTTTAAAAATAACATTTATCACATTATACCATATTCTACAAGTTCTTTGTATGTTATATATATATTTATTGTCTCAATATCCATAAGATACCCATAAGAACACAAATTCCATGAAGTCAGAGAATTTGGTCCATTTTATCCCCTGGTATATTCCCAGTACCCTGAACAGTGTCTGGCCCATGTGTAGGTATTCAATAATTACATTTTTGGAATGAATGAATTCTATGGAAGATACTTGCATTAAGTGTAGAAATATTAGATGGGGTAGTCAGAGAAGCGTGCAAAGGAAGACGATATTTGAGTGTTAAAAGATACTAAACTTAGAACAGAGAATATTTTTCCTGGAAGGGGTACTAAATGAAAGAAAATGTGTAGGATAGTCTGAATATAATGTAGAGCCCATGAGGTGGAGAGGGGGTGGAAAGTAGGTTAAGCCAGGTTGTGGAAGACGTGGGATGTCTCATTAAGATGTTTTGAGTTTAATCTTATAAATAATTGGATATCTTAGGAGGATTTGTCTGATAATGATACTATATACAGTGTGGGTTGGAGTGGTAAAATATATATAAGAATTGTAATAGCCCATGTTCAGATTTCTGAAGGTTTAGCATTAGACAATGGCAAACAAAATTAAAAAGAAAGAATTTTGGGAGTGAAGAAGGAGGAACCAATGGTACCTTCCAGTTTGATCCTTGGCAAAAAAATGTCATTGTTGAAAACTGAAAGGTAGCAGAAAAGAGAAAGCATTTGAAAAAAGGAAATAGCACTCTGCTTCAGTTCTTTGTGGTTTATTGGATAAATATGCATGTAATTTCCATGTGCAAGAGTTCTGAGGATTTTATGCCACAGAGAAGGCATATGTGATTCTAAACCTGGCAAAATAAACTAAACCAATTAGATTTTAGTAGAGTTAGATTAGTTGAATTACTTCAGAATGATGTCAGAATAGGTTTTACTCTGCTAGATTTCAAAACACGTGGTGCAATATATGTTGAACAGAGATAATAAATCCAAAGATATATGATAGTGCCTAAAATAATTTTGTAGTAGGATGACATAATTCTAAGTGAAACAAAAGAAAAATATTATATACAATTTGACTCCATTTATATAAAATTTTATATGTATATAAGATGGGATTTTAGGGTGTGTTCTCTTCTCCATATTTTCTGTATTATTTGACTTTGTTTTTCAACGACTATATTATTTTTTACAGTCACAAAAGATATAAAGCTATTTTTTATATTAAACTACAAGAAAAATGACAGGTTAGATGCATAGCAAAAATCTTTGTAGATTTGTGTAGATATTAAAAACAGATTCATGCTACATACTAGTTATTTGCTGTGAAGAGAATTAGGAAGTATTTAGCAAAGTTTGAGATAATAGTTAATGTTCTAATAAGCTGACTGTTAAGTACAGCTTGGCTCATGTTTAGAATGGGGATGATAATCCTTTATAACCCAAAGGATATAAAGCACCTATATAGTGAGTAGCTATTATTGTTAAGAATTGGGTAAACAGTAAGGTAAAAAAAAGTAAAGCATCTGAGGTTGAGAATCAAGCTACATTTATTTAATCCTTCACTCAATTGATTCCACTTAATGCCATGAATGCTAGGTGCTGGGGAATGCCTGTATTATCAGGGCCCTGCCCTGCCTTGAA
Organism: Tapirus indicus; assembly: GCA_031878705.1. Classification (NCBI taxonomy): domain Eukaryota; kingdom Metazoa; phylum Chordata; class Mammalia; order Perissodactyla; family Tapiridae; genus Tapirus; species Tapirus indicus. Next base: position 145,913,914 of record CM062919.1, on the reverse strand, counting down.
GGAGTTACCAATACTTTTAACAAGGTGTCACAGATGCCATGGCTCAAGTTCCAACAGCGCAGAGAATTTAAACCAAGACACCTCCCCAGTGAAAGTTTAGCAAATAAAATCACGTGCTTGTGTGCCCTGATGCTTTTCACTAAAAATATACATAAAAGCACTTCTATTTGGAAGTCATTCTTTTATTCATTCATTCAACAGTTATATATTGAGGAGCTTCCATTTTCCAACCTTATTCTTGGAGCTGGCCCTATAGCAATGAAGACAAACAAGATTTCTTCTCCACTGCAGGTTTCAATCTAATGAAGGGAGAAAAAGAAACCAGGAAACAAATAAATAGACAAGATAAATTCAGTTAGTAATAAACTCGCTGTTACCTGCTGTCAAGTCAGCTCCCACTCTTGGCGACCCTGTGAATGAGTGGTGTCCACAAAGTCCTGTCCTCAACAGCCTCACTCACTGCCTGTAGACTCAGGCCTATGGTTTCCTTTATGGAGTCAGTCCATCTCATATTTGGTCTCCCTCTTTTCCTGCTGCCTTCTACTTTTCCCAGCGCTATTGTCTTTTCCAAAGAATCCTGCCTTCTCGTGATGTGCCCAAAGTAGGACAGCCTCAGTTTGATCATTTTTGCCTCCAGCGATAGTTCAGACTTAATTTGCATTAGGACCAAGAAAACCAAACATGGTGGTATGACTGACCGGGTTAATTTAGCTTAGGTGGTTGAGTAAGTCATCCCTGAGTGAGGGGTATCTGACCTGAGGCCTGAACGGTGAAACTCCACCATGTAGAGAGGGAAAATGTGGGAGAAGGGAATTCCAGGCTCAGGGAATAGCTAGTACAAATCACCTAAGGCAGGAACAAACTTAACCTGTTCAATAAACAGAACTATTTAATAGTATGGTTGAAGAAACAGGGGAAGGAGGGGAAAGTTGTGAAATCAGAGACGGAATCTCAACCATAAGCTTGAATATGAGCTCCTCAACATAGCAGAAAGTTACAGAGAATGCTGACATTTCCAAATGCAAGGATTTAACTTAATATTCTAGAAAACTTGAGGTTATCTACTCCACCTAATCATGTAATTCATTTATTTATTCAATCAACAACTATTTGTGAACACCGACCAAGTACAAAGCCCTCAAGGAATTTAAACCATAGGAAAGCTCAGATGTATAAACTTAGTGTCAGAAGTTAGGGTCTCACGCAAACAGGGAGAGATCACGTCCACCTGCACAAATCTGAGATTTCATGGTCCAGTTGGCATTTGAGCTAGGGTATTCAAAAGGCATTCTAGGAAGTAGCATGAACAAAGGCATAGAGATAAGTTGTTCAGGTAATAATAGCATAGTGTTTGAAATTCTTATTATAAAACACCCTTGAGTTTTAAAATCCAACAGATCACTGCCAAACCTAAACTTAACCTTGTCACATTTTTGTTTCCCACTTTCCCTTGTAAGAAATAATATGTATTAATCAGAACTCTGTGAGCTATACCACAGGTCTTCTATATGCATTGAACAGTAGGGCGAGATGGGATGGGTAGGTCATTCCTCCTAACCTCACTCTATAGCCATGCTGCGTCCTCTGCTAAGCAGTAAAGTGCCGAAGGAAAGGCCAAAAGAGTGAGGGTCATCAGCTATAGAGTTCCACAAAGTTTCGGGAGACTGCCAAGGCCACGGGTCACTGAGTAGCCCAGTGCCCACAAGGCCGTGTAAATCAAGAAGTGATGTTAAGGAAATGAAACCTGGCTGATTTGTATGAATTTGTCTAATCTGTTTTCAATAGGTGACATGATTTACATCGGATGATCTATTTATGACACACCTGGATTCAGAAATGAAGTCATTAGGTTATGAACTTCATCTATTTCCTTTTCAGAAAAACTGACCTCACCCATTAGCCCATTTATAAAGTAGCCTTCCTAAATCTTACCACTAGTCTCTGTAATGCCTCCTCAACTGTGCACAAATATTTCACAAAGTTACCTATGTGTTTCTTCTCTAATATGTCAAGTTTGCAGGGTTTTATTGCAACATTTCAGGGTGACTAACGTGAGATCAAATAAAGAAGATTAAACTGATGACTCCTCATGGATAGGGTGGGGCTGAAGATGACTGCCAGTAGATAAAATAGCTGAAGACAGAACAAGATTATATTTATAATAGACACATTGGTCTTAGGTCCTAAGTTATAACTCCTTTATTATGGATCTATCCATTTTGTAACTGGATCTATCCATTTACACAACTTGCAATCTTCTACCCTTTTGCAGTTGTCAGGCACCTATCATATGAAATTAATACAAACAGGGTTGATGTTTGGGCAAATTGGACAAGAGAAAGATTTTAAGATTTAAACTTATGGGGGCAGTAGTAAAGTGCAGATTTTCATGAGCATTAGTTCCCTAGAATTTTCTTTGATTCTGTCAGTGGCAGTAATATCCTTCCATTCATTGATCCAAGGAATGTTTACCGAGCTCCTGCTCTGTAACAGCCATTGTGCTGGAAGTTGAGGATCCAGTGTGAGAAAAACAGAGTCTCTACATCAGTGAACTACAGGACAGTAAACAACTACGATACAAATGATAAGGACACTGCAGAGGACAGAGAAGTATCAAACCCAGGCTTTGGGTCTCAGGGCTGGCTTCTTGGAAGAAGTCCCAAATAGATGAGCAAGTGTTAGTGAGCTGATGGACAAGGAAGAATCCCATAGGTGTGAAAGCATAGCTCTTCTCAGGAAAGCTGTGTCTGGAGTATTAGTACTGGGGTCCCTGGATAACCAATCTAAATCATGTCACTCTCTCATACTCTTTCAATGTGACCTCTACTTTCCCTACATAACACTTAGCACAATGTGTTATTCTATATTTATATGATTTAAAAAAAATTTTCTATCTTCCCATTGCTTGTTTTGTTCACCCCACTTTTTGGCCCATAGTAGGCACTCTATATTTGTTGAATGAACAAATGCCTGAGGCGTGAGGGAGGGAATAGCGGAAAAGATGCTAGAGAAGTAGCCAGGAGACAAGTTAAGCAGGGCTTTCTTGACCATATTGAGGAGTTCTAACCTTCATTCTAAGAGTACATAGTAGGAGACAGAGAAAGAGCTTTAAGCTGCCATTTGCATTTTAGGAAGATCGTTTTGACTATAACGTAGAGAACCGATTGGAAAAGAGCAGGAGTCAGTCTGTTACATATCTGAGCAAACTGGAATTATACCATTGGGGGTGGACTTGAGAGGGAGTTAGGAAGAGAAAATTGATGAGACTTGGTGATTGTTTAGGTAAGGAGGGGGAGAATAATGGAGTTCCCCAAGATGACCCATAGGTTTCTGCATTAGGCAGCTAAGTGAATTGTGAAGAAAAGCAATGTTTTGTCTTTGTTTTTGGTGAGGAAGGGAGAAATGATGGATTCAGTTTTGAGCATATTAAGTTTAAAATGTCTGTGGAGTTATCTAAGAGATGCTCAGGAGGAAGTTGGATATATATCTCTTAAGCTCATGGGAGAAATAGAGATAGAGATTGATTGGAGATAGAGATTTGTGAGCCATCAGAAGATAAATAATAATTAAAGAATAATTAAAGTTGTCTTTTGCTGATGCAACTGGAAGGACTCTTGCAAACTGCTTCCATTGACACGCTCTTAAATGTCTCCTTTCTAGGTAGACTCCAACCAGGCCATAAACTGAGAAATAAATCACAGAAGAAGGTTTATAATGTTGGGAAAAATCACATTGTGATCTTTTCCAGACATTGTAGAGACCAATATGATAGGAGAGCCAACAGGGTGACAGCTGGACTCTATAGGTCTCCACACCCCAGTTCAAAGTTCACCCTTTGGCTCCTTGCTGGGTAATGATTCTGTGTCACTAGTTTTCTTTGAGTCTCTTTGAGTCAGAGACACACACAGCTTGGAATCTGCCTAGGCATTATTATTCTAAAATACTGAATTAATTATGTCATTCTACTATTTACACAAATAATTCCCTTATACCTGAAATTGAAATTGCTTTTCTTCCTTGCTACTTCTCAACACCGACTTCTCATTTCAGTTATGCTGTGACCCGTGTAGCAGGAGGGGACTACACGTGCATTGGATGTGTTTTGTTTGATCTATTTCATTGTAGCAACGGTGTTTGAAAAAGCAGTTTCACTAGTTGGTGTTACACTTAGTTACAATACAAGCACCTTCGCACCAACTGTCTTTCATCCCACCTACTTCTGGCATTTATGTTAAATGCACACCCTCTGCAGCTATTTGGTTTGTGACCATTACCCTACAGTGTTGAGGTCAACAACAAAAGCATGTGCACCATATAGAAGTAAAATCAAAGAGGAAAAGATGAGCTGACGTGTGTGCTGGGCATTGGAAGGAGGACTATTTTATCAAAACCTTCCTGAAGAGGTTTTAAAAAATAAAAATGGGTTTGCCATTTTGCCAGGTAGTCCTAGCCGAGGGAATTACATAATCAAAGGCAAAGCATGAATGGAGGAAGTGTTTTCAAGGATGTCAAGGCAGCATGGTGTTCATGGTATGCACTGTTTGCAAGAATAATGAAGGGCCCTGAATGCCAGGGTAAGGGTTTGGAATTACCTTAGACAGTGGGCAGACAGGAAAGTGTTTGATGCCACAGAAAAACATGATCTTCCTTTCATTTTACAAAGAGCACCTTGGCAGCATTATGGATCATGGATTTGAAGGAAGTAAAAGCAACAGAACTTTTAGGCCATTTTTCATGGCATCCATGTCTGCACAAATTCAGAATCCACAATACTACTGAAATCCTGATCTGAAATCTTTTACTATAACCTTCTGCTCTTAAGTCTCCCATTATTAATAACCCTCATTATTATTTTTACGGACCAATAGTCCCTTAACCTTTCTCCCTTGCCCAAGCCCATTCTCCTTCTTGGCTTCACTCCTGTCCTACTCAGCCTGTAATGCATGGATCAACGTTTCTACTGTGCACTCACAAACACCTCAGATTTCTTTTGCCCCTTGACCTGAGCCCAACCTTTTTGCCAATCCTTAGTTCAAGGTACACTCAACCAAATACACCTGTCCTTTGGCTATAAAGAATCTTTAGGAAAATCATGTGATTAGATTACCTTCATGCTGAGCCCTCAATGTCATCTTCCAATCTGTTTACTTACTCCTTCTTAACTCCCTGTGTTTTCTGGCTTCCCACACCTGAAAGTTATAAAAATCTCTCAAGAGGCTTGTTAGAAATTTTAGAACCCCAACCCAAACCTAGAGAAACAAAATCTCCAAAGAAATCTGTATTTTGAAATGAAATTCTAGTTGATTCTTATAATCTGGTAAATTTAGGAAACAAGGCATAGATAATTATGTAATTCCCAAATAGCAACTCCTTTGAATTTATTCCACAGCCTTAAAGCTACATTTCAGCCTTCCTCCTAATTTGCCTAAATTTAACACCAAAGGAATGAAACAACTTCATTACCCTTCATTCTCTTGTAACATTCCTTTACCCATTTTCCCTTCCTACCTCTCTTCCTTTCAAAGTGTAATCCATCTGTTATAGACTGAATGTTTGTGTCCCTCCCCAATTTATATGTTGAAGCCCTAACCCCCAATGTGACTCTTTGGAGATAGGGCCTTTAGGGAATTAAGGTTAAATGAGGTCATAAGGGTGGGGCCCTGATCCCATAGGATTCGTGTTTTTCAGAGAGGGAGCTCTGAGACAGCCCTCGCTTCCTCTCCCCTTCTCCTCCTCTCCATCTCTCCTCCTCCTCTCTCTCTCTCTCTTTGCCTCTTTCTCATTCCAAGGAAAGGCCCTGTGAGCCCAAAGCAAGATGGTGCCTGTCTACAAGCCTGGAAGAGAGCTCTCACCAGAAACTGACCATGCTGGCACCCTGATCTTGGACTTCTAGCCTCCAGAACTGTGGTGAGAAAATAAATTTCTCTTGTTTAAGCCCCCCAGTCTGCAGTATTTTGTTAAAGCAGCCCAGGCAGGCTAATTGACCATCCTTTTCTTATTTTTGACCCAGACCTCTCTTATCTCCTCTGAGACAAGCACTTATTATATTCCTACTAAGCACTCAACAAGATACAAGTGGTTCCTGCCCTCATGAAGCTGAGTCTGGGTGGAGAGGATCAGACATCAATTAACTCTTATTTTTACCTCTCTTTCTCTGCTTCTTTCCTACATTTCATCTCTCTCCCTTCCCCTCTTCTCCCTTCTCCTCTCTCTCTCCCACACGTAATTCCCTTTTCTTGGTAGCTCTCCCTTCTCCTTGGGCTCTGAGCCTTCTCTGTCTGTCCCTTTGAACTCATTCTCAAAAAAATCTCTCTTTTTTTACCTCTCAAGTTACTTGCAAATTTCTTTCTTTCCATGATATCCAAGACACTCAGAAGAACAGTCTTCAATATACATTCACCTTCCACATTGACTCTATCTTAAAGAAAGATCTTATAAGCTGTTGTTTGAAATGTTGACCTCTCCCCTCTTTGGTTCATTTCTCTCAGTTCTGATCACTACTTCCCACTGCTGCTAGATAAAGTCTGAAGTCTAGCTCAATTTGCATCTCCACCATTCCTATCTCAAACCAAGGAATTCAGTGTCATCTTTTTTATACCATCTGCTTTCCTTTGACCTGACATACTTTTCCCACTTCTGTCTCCACGTGGAAAAGAAGCTCTTTTTAACCCATAAGACCAAGCTGACAATCACCCTTTTTGAGAAGCCTTACCTGGCACTCCAATGGCTCATCTCCTCTTGGGTACCCAAAACGCTGGGAATAATTATAATAAGTTTATATATGTTTATATGTTTAGTAGACGGGCAGTATCCCTATTTTTATATTCCTAGTGCCAGTACTTACTTAATATTGACTAAATATGTATTGAATAAATAAATGAAAGCAAACTACTTTTTCAGTTCTATCTTGTACCATATAATCCTGTGTCTATTCACATCAAACTAGCAAAAACATTCATTTCTCAATGTCTTTCCTTATGCTCCTTCCTCTGGAGGAAGCTGGAACATACCACTCCTGACTTGCTTGCCTAACTCCAAAGGCGGCACCTTCTCTACCCATTAAATGAAATGAAATACAAATATTTTTGATGTGACAGATAATGCTGTTTTACTGAACCTAAATCACCAGAGCTGAATTTAATGGTGGAAAGATGTAAAATCAGATTTAAAATGTTTCTATATTTCAACTTCAATACTACTATCTCTTTTTTTGAGCATTTAGTATACATCAAACATTATTCTAAGTATTTTTTCTGTGTCACTAATTTAATCTTCATAACAACCCTACAAAGTAGAAATTGTTATCATCATTTTACAGATCAAGAAGTTAAGAGACAAATGGTCAGTAACATGTCTAGTAAAATGATCTAGGCTCTAGAGAACTAAGATTTGGATCCAGGCATCCTAACTCTAGAGCCCAGGCTTTTGACCAGGAAGCTTTATTCCATCCCTGTTTGCTAAGTCTGTATAATCAAATTTCATACTTAAACTGCCCTCAAGCAATATACAAATGACAATGAGATATCATTTTATAACCATATAGGACTGTCTTATTCACTTAAAGATAAGTATCATGGCAATTATGAAGTCCATTGGAATACAGTATCTTACCTGATGACTGCTGGAATAAGGAACATACAAATTACTTTTTGGCCTACAGTCATGTGCCGCATAACGATGATTTGGTTAACGGTGGATCACATATACTATGGTGGTCCCATAAGATTAGTACCATACAGCCTAGGTGTGTAGCAGGCTATGTCATTGAGGTTTGTGTAAGTGCACTCTATGATGCTTGCACAACAATGAAATCGCCTAACGATACATTTCTCAGTACGTATCCCTGTCAAGTGACGTGTGACTGTATTTATTACTTCACTTACATGTTTCCTAGAATGAGCTATAGTGCTATCATTTCCACTATTTAAAGTTGTTTTGCACAAAAAAGTGGATCCAAACCAGCAAAATATCAATTACAGTAAAAATATAGTCTGACTACTATGGAGCCTAGCTGACCGTGTGTTCTGTAATGACAATTATCCTCCCATTTTTCTTTACTTGAACCACTGCAAACTTTTCTTCCTATAGCATCCTGTGTTGTTATTTGGCCTTCATTTGATGAGAACACACCTAGGTTGTGTGTGATGAGAACCTAAAAGGTTGTCTTCCAAAAGATACAGAAGGCACTAAGATTAATTTTAATTTCTCTTAGAGAACTCTAAGATGCCTAAGAATACATACCAGTTAGAGAATTTCTGGGCTCGATGAAAAACAGGCTGTTCCCAGGAACATATACCCTGTTCATGAGGTCTTAAACTCACAGAGGCCATAGTAGAAGCGAGATGAGCAGAAATAAGCAAGCAAGGGCCAAAAGAAAGTGAAATCTCTCTAACTGCTAGGACCCAGTTTACTAAATTGCTCCTGTCTTTATCTTCCTGACTCAGGCCCTACTCTTACGCCTAATAGACTCAAGGGAAGGGAGAGATAGAAAAGCTACACAAAGGACAGGCCAGAAAGACTTTTAAACCTTCTGCGTCACAACAAAAGCACCATCTTCTTACCACAGTTTTATCTGGTTGATCTTTTACTCCTTGGAGGTGAATGAGGAGGGGTTTGTGCGTTGGAAGAGAAGACAGACAGTGTGAGGGGTTTTAAGAGTTCTGGGCTGAGAGTCAGGAGGCATGGAAACCCGGCATTAACTCATTGTGCGACTTGAGGAAAAGCATTCATTTCTTTGTCCATCAGTTTCCTTCTCTTTCAAGCATGGCAGGTGGACTAGGCCAGAGGTCTCTGTTGTCCAGTTCAGATGTAAAATCTTACGATTCTGTGAGATGACTACACAACATGATGGAGGAAATCAGGTAAGGTTTCCTGGAATCTGACCATGGTGCTCTGCTGGTGTCTGTATTGTAGGACATCACTGAGGTATTTCCATAAGTAGCTCCCTGCCCTCCTGGACAGGGTTTAAGACATAACCTCTCTATGTTCTACTGCACTCAGCAGAACGTACATTGTGTTCCGGTTTGTGTTTTGAAAGGTGTGGTGGAATTTTTCTTCTTAGGAACAAGTTGCTTCACTTTGATTTCTAAAGGGCTTGTTGAAGATGAATAGTAAGTTGAAACCAGGAAAAGCAATTTTAACCCCACACCCTAAAAACCATCTTTCAGGGAAGTAATATTTCATCACATTAGTAAAGTAGCAGTAAGTCTTATTAAAACAATAACTTGTCATTTGTGTGTTTAGTCCTTATTTCACAATATAAGGGTACAAATGCTATAGTGTATGTGTATTTAATGCAGTTGTCAGTGAGAACTATAAGTAGGCATTTTGAGCTAAAAAATGTCAGAAGCATCAATCCCAAATAAGAGAAACCTACCTTTCTGCACCGTATAGTATGAAGTTAGTCAAATGTGGATGGTTTTTTAAATTTGAAATAGATCCTTATATATCAAATTTAGTAACTTCCAAACTTTGTGTTCATAAGAATCACTTGGAGCTCTTGCTAAAAATACTGATACTTGGTCACCACCCCTGACTTCTAGAATCAATCTCTAGCATAGTCTCTCAAACCTTGGTTGCACATTGAAATCACAGGGGAGCTTTAAAAAAATACTCATGCCCAGGTTCAGCACTAGAGATTTTGATTCAGTCTGCAGTGTGGCCTGTATATCTGGATTGCTGAATGTTCCCCAGGTGATTCTATGGGGCAGATGAAGTTGGGAACCACTGCCCTGGGAGACAAAGCCAGGAATGATCTCCTTTACAGAGTTCCCCAGGTGATTCTAATCATCAGGCAAACTTGGAGAACAATGACCTTCAGATGCTCATCTTCAATGACAACGATCATCTTCCCAACATGTCTTCAGAACCCACATGGATTTAATTTACATTATGTCCTGATCCTAACCCCATGTCACACCTCTCTGGTTCACTCTCACTCTGGTGCACCTTGCTAATCTTCAAAGCAATGCTTCTGTTGCATTAGAGCTTCCCAACCAGTAGTTACTCTTGAAAATGCAGTCTTGAGCCACATCCCAGACCTAATGAGTAGCAATCTCTGAAGGTGAAGTTCAGAAATGTGCATGTCTAACAAGCCTTCTGGGTCATTCCTGGGTGCAGCAAAAGTTGCAAATGACAGCATTAAAACTTGCCTGGAATAGAGAGCAAGAGAAGACAATGAATGTTAGGAGCCCAAGAGGCAGATATTAGCATCCTGCTCTCATTTCCTCCAAGTCACACACCTGTCATAGAGTGAAACTAAGCCACTCTGTAGTAATACTAAAGAAAGTTTTTAAAGTGTTTAGTGTGTGGATTGTGAGGACTGTACATACTAAAGGTAGACATGACTTATGAGTCAATGAAATTGCACTGTTACTCCACAAATATAGCTGATTATGTATAGGCATTTAAGTTTGCGGGCACGGCCTAAAATCAGGGAAGGTAGGGTTATCAACACATGGTCACTTTGTAGCTCCTTGATCCTGCTGAGGTTTCCATGTAACTCATGAACTTGATTGAGATAATGGATTTTATTTTCTAGAAAAAAAATCTTAAAATTTTGATTACTATCATCTAGTTGTATATTAAGAAGTATTTTCTTATTTTCACCAACGACCCCCCCAAAAAACTCAGAAATAAGTGACCTAAAATTAAATACTTTTTATAAAATACCCATTTGTTTAACATCCATCTACCCTGCTAGACTGGGGGGCAGTGCAGAAGCTGCATATTCTGCCTTGTTTGCAAGTCTAACTAGCACTTGGCCCTGTACTTAGCATAGGAGTGATTAAAATACTATATGATCAAATGAAGACCATATATATCAATTGTTAAAAATTCTCCAAATATGAAAACTTGAAAAAATTTTCACTTTAACTTACAGCTAGAATGGTGTGGAAACAATGACAGCAGCAGCAACGGCAACAATCTAGTAACTTTAAACATGGAAATATAAACCGACAGATTGCCTTATGGCAATTTTTCTGGATAGGAAGTATAGATGTTCTAATTATCCATTTTAGATATGAAAAGTGATGATGCTTTTTAGATTCTCCTCATCAAACATCTTAAAGCTCAAATTAGGAGTTGAACTAGTTGGCATTTTCTAGCTTTATATAAGCTATATAATTAATATTAGCTATATAATATAGCTAGCTAGCCACAGATATCTACAGATAGATATCTACAGATACAGATAGGTGGCTATCTAGCTAGCAAATGCATACATTCTATATCTATGGCTATAACGGAAGTGAAAAGATTATTTAAGGAACCCATGTGACACACGACTAATAGTAGATTTAAACTTGAGAATTTCTAAGCTTTAATTTGTTTTTGTTAATTTCTTTCTTTGCTGTTCTTTTATTATTATTATTTTGAAAATGATGACAAGTTAATGAAATTTCACATGGGTTAGCATGGTGATAAGAGCACATTGCAGTAAATAAGAGCAGTGGCTGGTAGACTGGCCCAACTCTAGTTCCTGACTATCATTTAATAGCTTATTAATAACTTAATAGTATGTATAATCTTCTATGGGTCAAGGTTCAGTCAGGAGAGAGAACACCAGCAGCTTGAATGTTACCTAAGTATAAAGTTGTTATTTAGGTAAATGAAGTAGAACTCTAGATTCTTGAAGGTTGCAAGTTGCAGCCTTCACCTCTAATATGGGGAGTGGAGGACACAAGGAGATGGAGTTACTAAAATTTAGAACCTTAGGCGGGCCCCATGGACATGGGACTCAGACCTCTGAGGACGGCGGCTTGCTGAAGCTGGTTATGTAGGTGTTGAACTACAAACTGGATTCTCAGGCAGCTAGAGAAAGGACTTCTGTTCGGCGCAGAAGAAACCATGCAAGGGTAATGCCCGCTGGACGGCGCAAATAGACAAGAAGCCCACAGGAAGCAGCCAGGCAGGAGCACCAGCTTCTTTCTGCTTCTTCCTTCTCCAGCCTTGCAGTCGCCCTCTCACGCCACGCCCCCTCTTGGCAGAGCTGTAGACCGAGCTGAAAACGCGGAAATGTGGCTTCCCAGCCTCAGAATCAGAAAGCACAGGGGAGAAAGGTGGTTTGAAGCTGAGAGATAAGTTAATAACTGGTGCAGGAAGCATAGTGATAGGTATCGCATAGTAGGTGAGAGCTGGGACTGGTAGATTGCCCAAATTTACTTCCTGACCCCATCACTTAATAGCTGTGTGATCTTTGGTTACTTGTGATTAACAAAATTAATTTGCCCTAAAACAGGAACAGTATTAACATCTTGGAGTTTTAAGAAGTAAATTTAATAATGAGGTAAACTGCTTAGCATACAGGCACAGGTAATTTTGTGGCAAATGTTAGCTATTATACATTTTACTTGCATTATATAACAAGGTAGTACCTTGATTTCTTTTAAATAAAAATTTGACTATATTATAGATCAGTGGTTTTCAACTTATGAGTCTCTAATATCTGGGAAGGTTTGGATTTATAGTAACGTACCTGGAAATTCATATGCACATTTCAAGCAACAGGATTCTGAAAGTATATCTACTATCATACATTAATTCATCATTTTCTCATTAGGTACCATGCCCCTGTCATTATAGAACTTACAGTTTAGCAGAAGATAGAGACAACAATTACAATCAAGTAATATAAGTCCAGAATGGGGGAAGTAGAGGGATGTAACAGAGATGGGCAACCAACCCTAACAAGGGCTCGGAGGGTATTTTCCAAGGAAGAGAAACTTGAGACCTGAGTAGGCTAGCCAGGCAAAGCTTGCAGTGAAGAGAGGCACTCCACATACTTTATAAGATTAAAAATGATTTACAAGCAAAAGGTTTGGCACCATTAGTGACAATGGAAAAGCTAACATTCAAGAAATATATTAAAGATGATCCTCAGATTGCAGAGTGAGAATGTTTAGTCCTATTTCTTGAAAGGTTAAGACAACGTCATAACTTCTTTTCAGTCCTTCTAGAGAACCCAGTGGAGTGCTGACTAGATAATCAAAGTTCAATGTATACTTGTTGGAAAGTACAGTTCTATAGTTTTATACTGTTATGGCTCAGGGTGTGTCTGGTGAGATTAGTGTCTGTCATACATCGTGGCCCTGAATTATCAGCTGAGCACTTTGACATGCTGGAACAGATTACAAAGGGGGAAAGGAAGTGAACTGTGTTCAGTTAATCCAGTTCATAATAATCCAGTTTAGATATATCTATCTTTGTTGTTCTTAGTGCCGTCCAGTTGATTCCGACACCATGCAACCCTGTGTACAGCAGAGCAGAGTCCTGCCCAGTCTTTTTGCACCATCCTCTTACCTTCTGGCACTATAACAGATAATGCTCCATGGCTATTCACAGGGTTTTCATGGCCAATTTTTTTTGGAAGTGGGTGGCCAGGTCCTTCTTTCTAATCTGTCTTAGCCTGGAAGCTCTGCTGAAACCTGGTGCCCCGGGTGGTACTCGAAATACCAGTGGCATAGCTTTCAGTATCACAGCAACATGCAGTCACCACAGTATGAGTCAACCGACAGGTGAGTGGTGTGGTTCCCTGCCTGGGAAAGGAATGCAGGCCACAGCGGTGAGAGCACCAAATCTTAACCACTAGACTACCGGGGCTGGCTATATCTATCTAGATGTCTTTACATATATGAGATATACTTTCAGAATCCTATAATATATATAAGAATAGCTGTGTACTCCTAAACACATTACTTATGGGGTAGGGGTCCTTCAAAGACTGTTGCATCATTTTTTTCCCTCTTGGTCCTTGGTTTTGACTGTACATCCATTGTGTTACAGAGATCAAAGAACTATTGCTATGAACATCTTGACGGAGTTATCATTTCAGTGTGAAATGACTCTAGACGTTCCTGACTTCTTTTTACAATTGAAATAACAACTTAATTATAAAAGATAAATTTTTGTATTTAGTTTTCATACATGATGTTATTTGTTGTATAACAACATTGGCCAGGAAACCTAAATCTCTTAGTTGAATTCCAGATCTGCCTTTAATGATCTCTTATTCTCTGAGCTAATAAGTCATACTTTGTTCTAGACCATTATTTCTTTATAACATACATGTGATATTTATCATCAGGCTACCTCCAAGGATTCTACAAATGATTAGTGAGACAATGATTTCAAAGCTGTCTGGTGTTCCCTGGGGGAATGGTACATTGCATGAAATTAGCATTAAATCAGAGAATACATCCATATACAAATGGAAAATAATGATAATAATCCTTTATGCTTCATGCACTCTTAAACTTTATTAAGAAGGCAACAGAGTTTTTTATAATCTGAATCAAGAGGGAAAGGATGATGAAATATAAATGTGTTTACATATGTGTGTATGTATGTTTTTAGCAGAAAACTAGCATGGGATGAATAATTGGAAAACACAGATTCTTGATGCCTTAATTTCTTCAGAGACAGTATACACATGCAAAATGGGACTAATCACAGCATACACAGATAACCATAAGTCATTCAATAATCAAATGAGGAAAAAGACTCAGATAGGAAAGGTGATTTTTCCAAAGTCCCGCAAATAGAGAGACAGCCAAGAGAGGATATTCTCTCCCAGTCCAGATCAACACACAGCAAGCATGTGCTAAGCATCCTCTTTGGGAAATGCAGGAGTCAGGCTCAGTTCCTCAGGAATATAGTCAGGATAGTTTCCAGCTCTTCTTACATTTACACTGTATTAAATGAAGCAATGAAGAAAGCCATGAACTGACGGTCCTTGTGATAAAAATACTTCCTTTTGAGACACTCAGAGTGATGTGTCATATATATGTCTGTGCTACATTCCTATATAAATGGGAAAATTAAAATAATACTTTTGGGAAAACAAAGGGAAATGCCACGGGTTAAAGGCAAACAAAATCTGTTATGGAGAATTTTTGCACTCAGGTAGAATAGATGTTCATCACGTTAACAATATACTAAGATACTATGTCAGTTAAATGCCTGATCATCTTTCACTATTGTCTATTTGTCTGTTCTGATCATGTACTAAGTTAAAGACAGGCATAGCTCCGCATGTAGAGGCATGCTCACATACACTAATTTATGCGTCTCTTTGTGGGCTAATTTCCCTTCTTACAGGTGTAGTTAAAATTAAACCCAACCATTTTGTTAGGTGAACTATACTACTGCTATTTCAGGATAATTTCCATAAACAGTACTGGTAAGACTTAGACAACTAAAGTTCTAAATGATTTAGAACTTTAATTGCTTTCTAATTGTTTTCTAATTGCTTAACTTAGTAATTAAGACATCTACAGGGGAGAGCAAAGCACATACATTGCTAGGGCTGTGCCAACTACCTTGATTACTTATTACTTATGATAACATTTTAGTTGTTGTGACCATTATTGCAGGCCAAATCCATGGTGAGATTTGTAATCCTGGATCTGTGTAATTTGTATTGCTTCTGAAAACCTAGGCAATTATTCTGTGATGAAGCTTCTCTCACAACAATGTATCTCTGAACAAGACAGTAGTAGGTAGAGTGGAAAGTACAGGTTCTATTATGATACACTTCATTAGGCTACTTCTCTTTGAGCTGAGTTTCCAAATACTCTATTTCAATAGGAAGACTACATTTACTACCAGATATTGATCACAAAATCATAATTAAAAAATTGCCATTTCCAAGCAAGTGTTTTTCAACCTATTACTTATTTGAGATTGAATCATTCCATTATCCAACAGTATTTATCAACTGCCTATCATGTCCTAAGCACTTAGGATACATGTCTTTAATAAGTGAGAATCTCACTTCAAAGATATATTTTCAGAAATATATATTTTATATTGAACTTTATATTGAGGCTAATATCATTAAAAATTGGTTTGATTTGAAGATGACTATACATATACAAACTCATTTAAAAAAATACTTTCATATGTAACTGCCTAAAAATTGTCCTTCAACTATGTTTTGGGATGCCCTTCCACTCTGTTTCCATTTCTCAAAGTAGGTTTGGAATTTCCCATTTGGAATTGATTATAGAGCATGTTAACAAGCCACATTAAACACACAAGATGTCTTAGTAGTCATATTATTTTTTGACCTAAATATGCCCTGACCCATCTTGACTTGATCTAATTCATGAGGCGTGGATCAGAATGGCATTTTTTCCCAACAAGCAAATTCATTCACAAAAGACAAACACTTCTCATTATTGAAAATACTCCTAAGAATTGTGCTACAGGCCCTGGTGGCAACTCATCAAGATTAGTTCTTCCTTTGACTTTAGAATTGTACACAGTTTCTCAAGGTAAGTACTTTGTAGGAAAACATTCATTTGGATGTCTAAGTTCTGGTATTTTTGTTAAGATAATCTGTTTCATTAACTGATATTACTTGATTAGGCATTGTGAGTTAAAATGTAATCATTCTCTCTGCTATTTACAGTTATTTACAGACCCTGTAAATTAACACAGCACTTACTGCCACTTTACCCAAGCTTTGAAGAGATTATTTGAAACTAAACAATAAAGCAATAAAGGATTTTCAGGTATTTTTATTAATTAATGAAAATCAAGGCTAATGTCTGCTGTCTATGTCACAAAGAATAGAGAGACTATCTTGTGTGATGTTACAGACACTAGTGGTTTCCTTTCCAAGAGTTACCGGTCTTCTGTCTTTGTTAACAGAATCACAGTTTTGTTCAGTTTTTGTGCCAGCTCTACTGGGTGAATTTTAACTGGTCTGAGCACATGGAGGCAATACCTTTCCTCTTTGTCAGTGATTGGTCCCCTAACCCAACGTGGCCAATAAGAAGTAAGGGGAAATCTGCTGAGAAATGTCTTCTAAGAAAGATATTCCTTATAAAAGAGAGGTACTCAAGGAGAAAGTCTTTGTTCCTGTCTGCTCCTTGCCTTCTTGCTTGGGATACTGAATGTGCATCTATGGCATCCATATTGCAACCACGTGAACAGAAAGATTGAAGGAACTCAAATCCTGATGGCATCATTGAGTCACTGCACCAAACTTGGGACCACCTACCTCCAAGCTTCTTCTTATATGAGATAAAGATCTTATTGTTTAGGCCACTGTAGATGGGTAATGCAATATTTCTAGATGAAAGCATCCTAACTGATAAATGGGATAATAAGCAGGATAATAATAAGGATCTCTTGGGTGATCATTAAAAGGCATTTTGATGATGTGTAAATGCTACTGATTCCAAAGTTATCAGAGGCAGAGGTATAGTCTCCCCTGAGAAAATATCTAAATAAATCCCCTAATTTTCATAAAATATGTCTACTAGTATCAGTGAATATTCTTAATATTATATCATGATTTTTATATCATGAATTTTTGATTACTGACTGTTTATTTTCCATAGTTGCTTTTTATATCTTGCATTGCCATCCATAAATCCTGTATCAGTATTGCTTTATGGATTCCTCTTTATTTTAGAAAATTTCAAGTGTGTGTTTCCCCTAAGTATATCAGGTTATAGTTTTCTTTCAGTGTTCACTCAACGAATGTTTGAAATGAAAAGACATAGTTAATGTCTACAAGGAACTCACATTCTAAGGAATTTGAGATGTACATAAGTAAGTACAGACCATATTGTCAAGAGAAGAACCTGACCAAAGAGCTATGGGTACATGAAGGAAGGAGAGATCATTTCAGGAATGCTTCACAATGGAGTTGACATTTCAACGATGGTTAGGATTTTTTTAAAAATGGAAATGGGGAAGAGTATGTTCCATAACTCTCTATATTTATAATATAATTTCTCCCACACAGCACATGTCCATAGCTTGGAGACTGTTTGGTTTTGCTGGAGTGAAGATTTTACAATGGGATGTAATTAGTTTGGGCTGCATCTCGAAGAGCATATTGAACATCTGCAATCAGTTTCCTCCTTTTCTTCATTCTATTCAACTGATCCAAGAAGTTATTCTATATGAGTTTTTATCATATCATATAGCTTTTGCTGAATTTTGGTCTATCCCAGCAGGCCATGTAAATGTAAGTGTTTGTGGGGGAATTTTAGTGGAAAAAACAGGTCTACTTTCCTCTCTCTCAACTTTAGGCTATTTTTTGGAAGTTATTTGTTCTTATTATCAGGTCCTTCCTATTTCCGAACATTCTTCATGACCCCCACGGAAATGTGAAATATCTAAGACTGGAGTCACCTATTTAATAAGCTTGACTCCAGCTGTATTTGAAATTATGTGAAAACCAATGGTGTCAGGAGCTGTCACATATATTTAGATATGATTCAGCTGTCTAGGGAGTAAATATTTTCATTCAGGGGCTTCTGATGCTAAGCAGCCATTCATTTATTCATCCATTTAACACAAGATTTTTAGCATACTATGAACCAGGTAGTATTCCAGGCACTAAAGATGTAATAGTGAATATAAAAACCAAAGTCCCTCTTCTCATGGAGATGAAATTCTAATGGTAGCTCTGATTAGCTTGAAAATAAGTTAGTTATCAAATTCCGCTCAAATGTCACTTTCTCAAGAAAGCCCTCTCAGACATTTTTCAGGCTCTGATCCCATATTACTCTGTTGTTAGCTCTACAGGCTTTTTCTCTCTCTACAGCAATGATTTGCTCTTCCCCCTGTATCTCTATCACTCTTCTCCATCCCTCCTTCTTTCCCTTTACTCCTCCCCCCCAATAAACTGCAAGGTACTTGAGGGCAAAGACCAATATCTTATTATCTTTGTATTAAAAGAGAATATATTCAGTTGATGTTTATAAGTGAATGAATGAGTGTAGTTAATATTTGGTATCCACCATGTTTGTGAAAACTGTAGGGGCCTCCTCACCAAGATATCTCTCTCAATGTGTCATGGAAATCCAGTGTGTATGGATTTGCAAGAATATGAACCAAATTTGAGATTCCATAATACAGCATGGAACTTTGATGGTAGATGTTTAATTTGTAATCAGCAGTAAAAACCAACCAACCAACCAACCAACCAACCAACCTTAGCTTGACTTTCTGGGCTATCAAACACATAGCTTTTGAAGTAGGATTGGAGGGAAATGTAGAGAATGGCTCCAAATGTTTCAGAAGGCCAGCTCACTAAGCTAGGAATTTCCAGAACTTGATGTTAACATAGTTGGGTAATGATGCTATGTATTACCTAATTGTGGTCATGCAGCATCCTATTTTATTCTTTTATTCTACTTTGGCATCTGAGTCTGTGGGAAGTACATACAAGGAATTTGTTTCCCAGGAATGAAATTAAAATCAAGTTGCAAAGGAAAGTGGTAGTTATACAGTCTACTTCACTTTCACCGTGTCTAATATACTGGGGGGAAATAACATTTAGAACTGTGGTAGCAACAACCTACAAGACCAACACTGGCTTCAGTCAGTCCAGAGTCAGCTCTATCCAAGTTCACTGCATCAAGGCTTAGTCAGTCTAGGAAAAACTGATTTGACTACTGAAGATAAATGAGAAGTGAATACATTTTTTCCCCCTATGTAGTCTATATAAGGCTTCCTTAGAAAGTGGAAAGCATTCTCAGAAATGGCATTTGGTGACTTATATCTATAAAATACCAGAAACTTTAGAAAATTATCTTACATATTACCTCATTTAATCTTTACAACACTCTGTAAAGTAGGTATCCTATTGCCATTTTGTAAGTTGGAAAATGGGGCATTGAAAAGTTATGTGCTGTACTTAAGTTCACACCCACCTAGTAAGTGGCAGTACCAGAGTAAAATTTCGAGGCTCCTTTCACTAGAGATGGCTGCCTCAGTGAGGTAGCTTAATATAAAGAGAGGGATTTTAGAAGACAGAACAAACAACAAAAACCAGTTCTGACAACACACTATGGTGACAAATGGGCTGGGTGGGATGGAAACTCTTTTGTGTGGACGTGATTCTCTTCTATGAAACTACCAGAAAGTCGGTGTGTAGAAAGATAGAACACTTTGAGGAAATACTTGTGGGGAGGGGACTAAAGGAGAAAAGAGAAAGCAAGAAAGAATTTCCTGTTCTTTTAGGAATGAATGCTCCTTATTAACTTTACATACACTGCATGAGTGTTGGCCTGGTGCAGAAAAAATGTTTCAGCAACAAACTTTCATGCTATTTAATATGAATGTGGGCTGAGTTTCCAATCCACTCCATTTCTCATTACCATTTTAAGGCTCTTAAAAGTAAGCATTTGTTGTAATTAAACTGCAATTATTGTATTGCTTTTGTTCAGTTACATCTACAAAATTCAAATCAGGGTTAATTCTAAGGTATTTCAAAGAAACTTGTAATCACAATTTATAACAGTCATAATTTAACAACTTCTATTATCTCTAAAAATTATTAGAACTAGACAAATGCTTACAATCAAAGTGCCCCAGTTTTCTCATCTGTTAACATGAGGGAGTAAAATAAAGAATTATTTCTAAACTGGCTGATGATCAAAATAAAACAGGGAGCTTTTATTTTTAATAATTTTTAAAATTTTTGAATAGTTTTAGATTTGTAGAAAACTTGCTAAAATAGTACAGAGAGGTTCTATACATCCCCACATCCATTTCCCCTTATTATTGACATCTCACATTAATATGGTACACTTGTTACAATTAATGAACCAACACTAATACATGATTATTAACTAAAGTTAATAATTTTATTCAGATTTATTTTATTCAGATTTTCTTTTTATCTAATGTCTTTTCTGTTCCAGGACCCCATCCAGGATACATTACATTTAGTTATCATGTCTCCTTAGGCTCCTCTTTGCTCTAACAGTTTCTTAGATTTTATTTTTCATGACCTTTACAGTTTTGAGAAATACTGCCCAGGTATTTTGTAGAATGTCCCTCTATTGGAGGTTATCTGATGCTGTTTTCTAATGATTAGACTGGGCTTATGAGTTTGGGGGAGGAAGACTGGACGTTTCCTAAAATACGCATTTCTGTTTTTGTTTCTAATTTGGTGTTTCTGAGGTGGAGGCTGAGAATTTAAAATTTTCCAAACTCTCCTCAGGGTTTGGTCACTGATTATACTGTCTCTCTGGTAGCTGTTTGCTCTGTCTAGTAACAACCAGAAACCAGTTAAAGATGAAGATCTGAGGATCTAATCTTTCTTCAATTCTGGAAAATTCTTAGCTATTATTTCTTTCTTTTGATGTTCCCTCCTTTCTTTTCTTCTGAAAGTCCAGTTACATCTATCATTGAGTTAATATATTCTCCAGGTCTCTTACTTTCATGTGTGTGCATGCGTGTGTGTTGATTCTTTTGCTCTCCTCCATCCTGAGTGAATTTCTCAGAACAATATTCAGGTTTACTAATTTCTCTTCACAAATCTGTAGAATTATTCCATGCAATGAATTTTTAAGACTTCTATTCCTTTTTCATGTTCAAACTTTTCTTGGGATATGTTTTTGCTTTACAAATGCAAAAGGAATTTTTTATTTTGACTTTTAATAGATGCTATTCCTTCATGAAGTGTATTTTAAAGTCTTTGTTTAATGATTCTGTAAAGTTAATTTCATTTACAAAGAACCCATGCTTGGAGCACTGTGGGTTTTGTTTGTTTGCCTTTCCTAACATTAGTTCTTCATGTGTCTTTGGATTGAGGTATACATTTGGTTTTGACTGGAGAGGGATGATTTTTTTTCTGTTGGTCTCCCCTTTTCTTGTCTAATAGTTTTCAGGTGCCTGTAATTGACTTCACCTGGCACTCCTGAGGCCGCATCCAGAGCCAAATCTTATATCAGCATTTTAAGGCTCCTGCTCAGGGGAGAAACTGGGGATATCGAAGGTCCAGTCACTGAAGTCAGCTGGCAACTTGATTTGATTCCTAGTTTTGAGTCCTCACAGCTCCCTGTAGCTACTGTTTTTATTTAGCCAGGTCTCCAGGCTTTTTATTCAGACTCTATTCACACGTGTGGGAGTCCTGGCCCAGCCCCTGGTTTCAAACGGTGAACCTGGCCTATCCTCTGCCTGTATGGAGTATTGAATTGGCTATCTAGTGCCATATAGCACACTACCACAAAGTCAGCAGATTAAAACAACACACATTTATTATCTCATAGTTTTGGGGTCAGGGGTCTGATGTTCAGCTGGGTCCTGTGACGGGGGTTTCTCAAGGCTACAGTCAAGGTGCTGGCCAGGCTGCCCTCTGACCGGGGAAGAATATACTTTAAAGCTCATTCAGTGGTTGGCAGAATGCATTTCCCTGCAGCTGTGTGACCGAGGACCCCAACTTCTTGCTGGCTATTGGTTGGAAGCCACTCTCAGATCCTAGAAGCTGCCCACAGTTCTTTGGCATGAGGACTTCCCAACTTATTTCACCAGGCTGCTTATTTCACCAAGCCTTCTAGGAGTCTCTCTTCTCAGGGAGGTCCAGTTCTTCTTTAAGGGCTTTCACCTGATACCGTTAAAGTCATAACCACACAGGATAAACTCCCTTTTGATTGACTCAATATCACCAGATTTGGGGGCTTCACTACATATGAAAAATCCCTTTACCTTTGCCATATTCTAATGGCTAGAAGCAAGTCAAGGTCCAACCCACACACAAAGGGAGGGAATTATAGACAGCATGATGCCAGGAGGTGAGAATCATGGGGTTACCCCGCAGTCTGTCTGCTACAAGCACCTTTGTCCCAAGACCACCATCTGTGTCTGATCCCAGAAGTCATGACCCTTGGCCCGAGCTTGGTTCCCTACTCTGCATTTCTGTTCTAGTTCTAGTTCAGGAAGATGTTTACCTTGTTTCTTAATTCCTCTGGTCTAATTGATGTGTTTTTTCTTTTATATTTTATCAGTCATTAATTTTTGTTTGAAACATAAGGTTATGTAAAAGCATAAACTTATGAAGCCATCTTATGCCATCTGTGTTTTGTAAAAATTTCTACTTGATCAGGGTTAGAACAGGTTTCTGAAACTCTAGGTACATTTTAATGGTAGGTAAGTATTTAACCAAATGGCTTGGGGAAGATGGTCTGGTAGAGAGGATTATTTTTGGTATGAAAGGATAAGGAATTAGTAAATATAAGTAGGAGCATCATTTAATTAGCAATCACATTTTAAAAACAATTTTAAAAGTAGTCTGTATCTGCTTTACAGTAAGAACCTCAACTTCTAATTACACCCTGGAAAGACCCACACAATCTTGATATACTCTCATTATAGAAATATGCTGTCACTGACTAGGTTTTTTTCTACCTGGCTTGCCCTTTTTATGGGATATTCCTTCAGACAGTTTATTTACCACACCATAGTTCTTTATCACACAAAAGTAAGGGAGACAACTGGGGGCTGGCCCACTGGCATAGTGGTTAAGTTCCCATGCTCTGCTTTGGTGGCCCAGTGGCCCAGGGTTCGCGGGTTCAGATCCTGAGTGCAGACTTACACATTGCTCATCAAGCCATGCTGTGGCAGCATCCCACATACCAAAAATAGAAGATTGGTACGGATATTAGCTCAGGGGCCAATCTTCCTGAACCACAACAAAAAGTAAGGGAGACAATGAACGGAAAACAAGGCAAGAACAGAGATACTGAGCACAGGATTCCAACCATAAAGTAAAATACACACAGGTAATATAATGACAAGTCTGAACACTAGGAGCAAAGTCCTTTCATTGATGCAGAAATCTACTTTCTTTGCAGATCTTGGGAGGGTCAGGCTTATGGCTGACACTTATGAGCAAACACATAGTTAATAGTTTCATCTGGGAGCTAAAGCCTGACCTGAGAAAGTGACTATTAAACCACCATGATTTTAAGATAACCACATAAAATAAGTCACAAAATATTGCTTATACCAATCTTCCAGGGAAAATCCCTTATTTCTTTTTTGAAAACAATACAATTAGTTATTTATGTTAAAAGGCAGAAGGTATAATCCTAAAAAAGATTCATGGATTCTGGGGGTCATCTTTAACCTTCCCAATAAATGCCAGTTGACTATGCAGATAAATTAATGTTTATTTTGGGAAGCACACAGACCACAGTATCAAGGGGATGTAATACAGGTCAGGAAATTTTGATATTTAGAATTATGTTCATGGATCTGAGCGCTGCTGTAGAAGGGTGATTAACAAAAAGATATGGACAAAGATTAGCATCTATAAAAGTATAAAGCGGGTTTGGTGAACATGACGTTATTCACCTCATGCTGGAATATTAGAACTAGTTGCTATTGTTTGGAGCCTGCAATGTATTTAGGTCAAATAAATTATGGTGCAATAATTGTAGTATATTATGAAGCTCTTTATTCCTAGGAGGCATTACAAGCTAAACACAGAAAGGCTGTGATAAGTAACGCCTCCAAAATGGGTAGGACAGGAAGCTGTTGTGGACATCAAAGCTTAGCTTTGATGTCATGTAGGACCACGTGACTGTCCTTTAAAATCTTGGCTGGTATCACTGGCAGAGACTCAATATAGGGCTATATAAGAATCCACTACAGCAGACTTGCCAATCCTGAAAGGCCAAAGGCCAGAAGACAGATTTGCTATTTCCAAAAGTTTTCTGCAACTAACTCTGAACAGAGTTCATCATGGAGTTTTGGAAGTTATTTTAAAAGATTTAACTTATTGGGTACTAGATTAGAGAGCACTTCCATTGATGACATTTTCTAATCATGAAATAAATTCTGCTTTATAAGGACATATAAAATATGCTAATGATGTCTACTATCATGTAATCAAAATTATTAAAAGCACAAGCTTTTTTTTGGCTTGCCCTTTATGTGAGACATTCCTTTAGACAATTTAAAAAATATATATCTTTTGATGAGAAGCTAAAACTTGTTAGGTGATCTAGTCATCTCCATCACTTCCACAGTTCCAGAAATCTTTGTTCCTTTGATCATTCTCTGTTACAATTTGATCCACAGATCAACATTTTTCTAATGCAGTTTAAAATGCATAACAGAATTATAAAAAATGAAAAAAAATTATTTTGCACACATTAAAAATTATTCAACGTTGGGGCCGCCCGGTGGCGCAGCGGTTTAGTCCGCGCTTGGCAGCCCGGGGTTCGCGAGTTCGGATCCCGAGTGCCCGCCGACGCACTGCCTGTCAGCCATGCTGTGGCGGCGTCCCATATAAAGTGGAGGAGGATGGGCACGATGTTAGCCCAGGGCCAGTCTTCCTCAGCAAAAAGGGGAGGATTGGCAACGGATGTTAGCTCAGGGCTGGTCTTCCCCACAAAAAAAAAAAAAAAAAAAAAAAAGAGAACGAAGAAAAAAATTGTTCAACGTGAAACAAATTAATTTGCACATATAAAAAAGTGGAGTATGGCACATAAGTATAGAGTATATAGCTGCAACTGAAAGCAAGAAGCTGACGTTTGGAATAAAATAAGAGACGAAGGGACAGGAAACAGGAAAGAGCCAAAAGGAAAAGGTGAGGATGTGATGCTGTGCCTATTTTTACCTTATGGACTTTGTGCATGGTCTTCATTCTGTTTGGTCTCAGGTTTACTGTTCTTATAAATACAGCAAGTCAGAGCCCATGGGAATTAGAAATTAAAATAATAGTAAAAATTTTAAATTGGATACATAGCCAGCCTAGATGGCCTAGCGGCTAAAGTGTGACATGCTCCACTTCAGCAGCCTGAGTTCGGTTCCCAGGCACAGAACCACACCACTCGTCTGTCAGTAGCCGTGCTGTGGTGGCAGCTCACATAGAAGAATTAGAAGGACTTACAACTAGAATATACAATCATGTACTGGGGCTTTGGGGACGAAAAAAAAAAAGAGGAAGATTGGCAACAGATGTTAGCTCAGGGTGACTCTTCTCCAGCAAAAAAAAAAGAAAAGAAAAAAAAAGGATACATAGAAAATTAAGTCCCTCTTATCATGAAGCAAGTACTGTGACTTGCTTATGAAGCAGTTGTTCTGGGATAAAAGCCACACCAAGACAAACTGGGTTTGTTATGTGCTTCTTGACTTTTGAGGGTTCCCCAAATGGCCAGGTTGGATTTATGTATTTCAACTTTTTCTCTGACCAAGATTTACACTGCACTATCAGACCCAGTCTGAACAGCCCTAGTCATTCAGGGCATGATCTGTGACTCACACAGACTTCAATTCAATTCCAGTTTCCCCACTTTCCAGTTGTGACCTTGGGTAAGTTTTACTCCCCAACCCTCTGCTACTCTACCTTCAACAGGGAAAATAATAGTACCTACCTCCAGGATTTTTCGAGGATTAAATGAGATCTCTCTTGTTAACTATTTAGCATTGTGCCTGGAATACACTTTGAAAACTCGAGTAGAAGCCATAATAATCCTTACTATTATTGCGGAGAGCAGCATCCAATTAGACCTAACGAGTCTTTGTGTACATTCAGACTCTGTGCTCCTCAGAGCTCCAAAATAGACAATCACATTTCAAGGGAACTTAGCAGAGCTCAAAGGCCTGGCTTGTGATGTCAGTGATGTTTTCAGTCACACGGTGCCCCAAACATTGCAATATATTCGTATATTTGCGACTGTTAGGAAAGAGGTGTTGGAATGTACAGCCACCCATATTTCTCCCCATGATTGAACTTAACTCCATTCTGCTGTACTCTACATTGTATGATTTATATTAAGGGTCAAATGACACAAAACTGTGTCATTAATAATTGATTGAAGTTCAATTTTAGGAAGTCTGATTTAAGAGTTTTTAGTTAATAATCACCAGGCCAAGCTAGTTATCTCTCATAGGTTATTGTTTATTTTCCAATAAAATCATATGGGCCCAACTGGCTGAAGAATAATAAACACTTTTTAAAAATTAACAATTGAGTATACTGATACACTTGGTCTACAGAAGTAAGGACAGGATTTTAATATACTTCACACTGGCCAGAACTTCCTCACTACAGATACGTCGTCCAATTCAACACATTTAAAGTAAAGACGACAGGAAGAATTTTGTGCGAATCTGGATGGGAGTTTGGAAGATGGATTAAATATGAAAAATGTGCACTCTACCTTAAAGAGAAATAGCAAATCCTTTCATTATTTTTCTAGTCATTCAGTCAAGAATAAGTGCTAAGTGCTAGTAGACTTTTTTTTAAAAAAGAGTGAACCTCATCAATTTATTTTATAATTTCAAGCTCCCAAAATGCAATTCAACTATTTATACAATAATTGACTTAATTTAAGTTATGGAAAGTCCTTTGTGTGCAGAGCTATGAAAATTCAATCATCATTATATAAAGACATGGAAGGCAATAGAGAGATACTAGAAACAATAAACATGGACATATCCATACATAATGCATTTTCTTTCCAAATGTCTGACAAAAATCTTAGTCAGTTTACATGATTTTATTAAGCAAAGGAATGTGACACAAATTTTAGAAAGATTTTCATAAAAGTCAGAATTTTTTGCTTAATTTCTAATGATCTTTTTTTTAACCAAATATATATGCATTATCAAAACAATTGCTTACAATTGCTTGAACAATAGTTTGAAGCTTGACACTGGAGAGAGCAGAGCTTTTAACATGCTTAAGTTCTCATGTCAGATTATCTATGTTTAATGTTTATTATTTTCTAATGCAATTTAAATAAGAAATATAGGGGACAGTAATCTCCTTAGGTCAAGTACAAAGGCTGCGAAAATATTCCCTTTTGTTTTTCACAATATTTCAAATCTGCAAGAAGGAAAGCGCATTCTTCTTTCAAATCGGCATTTGAAAGTTTCTCCATCAGTGAATATTCTTTAGTATATGGACTTTAGACCCTGCACTGATTAAACACAGAAACATTAATAAAATGAGAACGGTGGTGTTAGTGTTTGTTCTCATTTGTCATTAATAATATATACAGTAAAACACAATTTTCATATCTAAGGGCAGAAAGTCCCAACCTATTTCTGAAATTCAGTTTGGAGCAAGGAAAGCATGGCCTGACTTGGCATTTTGTGATTTCCAGTGTTAAAACGTATAACGTTTGTGTGCAGCGGCGGCATCTCAGCTTCTGGACTTTATGCCCGACAAAGTTTTCGCTTTTCTGAAAGTTGGAACGTAAACAATTCCGCTCGTGTCGTATATATGTTTATTGAATAAAATGCCAATCAGGCTCAGAGGAAAAGCAAGGAACACTATTAGATTTTCCTGGTTTCTAGGAAGCTCACAATCTACCATCAGACTCTTAAAGGCGCTTGGCCTCTAAGGTCTGAGGCGCCACAGAAAGGCTGCTCCAGTAAGCCTGGGTACGCGCGAAGTTGCTTCCTGGCCGGAACGCCAACTTGGCAAGGCTCTGCTGCTGGCAAACACAGATTAGTCAGGATAAAGTCGCCACAGGCTCAACCAAGCAAAGCATAAATGGCCCTTTCAGCACGAGGAGGGATGTTACTGAGCCCAGGAACCCAATTACTTTTTCTGGGATCCCCAAACTCGCGTTTTCTAACGCTTGCCGATTCACGAGGCAGGTGCATATCACCTAAGCGCCCCTTCCCTTTCTTTCGCCTATCTCCTCCACCTCTTTGCCCAAGTTCAACTTTTTAATGGGTTCGTGAGGAGGGAGGCAGGCTAGGAGGCTGGGGAGATGAGAGAAGGCGCGCAACCACCACGCAGATTCGCGCTGCGCCGGCGTGATGAAAAAGGGCGGCACGGAGACCAGACTGGTGGTGGCAAGAGGGCACAGGGCACGCCTTGCAGGGGGAACGGGGCGGGGCCACGTGCCAGTCCCAGGGTTCCCAGCTCGAGCGCCACCGGAGGGCTCGAGAGCGTCCCAGCCTGCCGGCCGCTCCGCAGTCGGGCATCCCCGTCCCAGGACGCTGCCCCTCGCCCGGACCCAAGCGCGTGGCACGAAGGCGCGTCCGCACCCATGCCCCAGCCCGAGGAGCGGGAGGCGCTCGCAGCCCCAGGCGTGTGATGCGAGGCTGAGCGCGTGGCGCCCGCGTCGTACCCAGCCGAGCCAGGCGCGGGAAGAGAGGGGCGCGCTCCAGCTCTGCTCGCCACGCGCGGGGCGGGGCGGGGCGCGGCTGGGGGGGGGGGCGGCCGCACGCGGGGAAGCGGCGGAAGAGCAGGCGCGCCGCGGACCCGAGGGAGGGCACGGTTAAAGATTTGCCATCAATTGTGAGTCTAGAGAGTCCGTTCTAAGCTAACACACTAACTCTACAGCCTCCTTCACGCCCCCAAACCACCGAAGGCGGCGACACCTGATCCAGAGCACACACACGGGTCCCTTCTGTCCCCGGATACAATTACGCGGCAGAGCCACACTCAAACTCACGCGCAGCAGCCGAAAGCCGAGGTAAGCTGAGGGACCACGCCGTTCCAGCTGGTGGAAGGGGGGCGGGCTGGGAGGAGGAGAGGGGCGTTGTTTGCTCCCGGAGGTAAGTGCTGGGCGGTTGGCTGCGATCCAGGGGCGGGGGTAGGGATCGGAAAGTGCGGATGGGGTTGGGCTGAGGGAGTTAGGGAATGGGGTAGGAGGAGGGGTAGGGAGAAAGGCCGGGGGTTGGGGAGGTGTGGAGGACATCTTTCCAGGCTGCCCCGGATCGCGCCCGCCCTCCTTCTCTTCCGTATGGCACCCATTTGAGGGTCCTCTCGTCTGTGCGTTTAGGAGGGGGGAGGGGATAACCGGGCGCGGATCTGCCCAAGGACCTTGCACTTGACCCTGGAGGGATGGGCACCGCGGAGCCCCAAGGCCAGAGCCCGTTGCTGAGCAGTGATGGGGGACCGGGAGGTGCTTCGGGACCTCTCCAACTCTCCTGTAGTTCGTCCTCTCCCTGAGGGGAACTAGAGCTGGGTGCGTTGGGGGTAGGGAGTGTCTCGGGGCTGTACACATACACATACTGGGATCTTTCAGCGCCCTCCGGAGCCCACGTGCCCGCGTGACCCCCAGGAAGGGCCGGCGGTGGCAGGGTCGCGCGCGGCTTCCCGCGCGGATGGGGGAGCCATGCGGCGTGCCCTTGTCTGAGAGAAGCGTGTACGGGCCGCGGGGTCGCAGGGGAGGTGAGAGAAGGACGCGCTGCGGCAAGTAGGGCGCCTTCCACGGGCTGGAGGAGCGACGAGGGGGCCCGGGATGCCTGGTTGGGGTTGTGGGAGGCAAACCGCATCGAAGGGCGCAAGTATGTGCAGTGCGACCTGGCGAAAGGACAGTCAGAGGTGGCGAGTGGGGTGACCAATCTGTATGTATAAACTCACTGGTTTAATTGAGGGTTTATAAAGTTGAGTACGGTGAACGTGCCTCTCTGCAGCCCTTCCTTAGGGACAGGACCACCTCTGTACCTGTACCTCTGGTTCCCGGCACCTTAGGGCATCTCGGGGGCGGGGGTGGGGGTGGGGTGGAGAAGGTGGGAGAACTTCTGAGAGTCCCGCAAACTAACTCGAAGCCTAGATTGTGTTAACTAGTCCTTCTGGAGAGGAAGAGGGCGTATCACAAGGGGAAGGGGGGATGGCATTCATAATCAGACGTGACCTGAGAGTCACCTCCATTATGAGCCATTGTTCGTAATAGAGATAGCCTTTTATTTTAGGTAGTTTCCACCCAGAAAAGATTAAACAAAAAACCAAAAACCACTCCTTCTCTAAAAACCTTCAGTCCCCTCAGGCTGACACCTTGTATAATGAATTTTACAAGATTAATGACATGAAGGTGTGGCAGTTTGGCCAGATGCCAAGTGTGCTGTTGTTTCTATTTCTGATAATTTTGTGTTCAAAAGAAATTCTCCGCTCGGAATTGGTGTGCTTTATTTCCACACATCCGCAGACTGCCATTGAAGGAAGGAGAGAAAGGGCTTTTTAATTGGTATTTTAATCGTTTTAGGAGTAATCACACTTTGTTCCTTGGAGATTTTTAAATTAATTGAAGAGTCACGTACCTCAATATTAAATGGTAAGGGAGTCCAAAACTTTGTGTTAATTGAATTGTATTATAAACCAGCCTGTGTTTTTTCTGTCTTGGAAAGGGAAACGGCTGACTTAATTCTCTCCTCCAGAAACTCTCTCCTGCTAGATTGAGGTGTTGTTTTAGGAATGTGTCTCTGTTCAGCAACTATTCTAGATAATTCCAGAGGGAAATACTCTAATATTGTTTGATTTGCCTGCCACCCACAAGGTGAAGTTGACATCTAGTGTAGTGTGATTTAGTGCTATAGGAGGGTTTAGTAAAAACTTGATAGTGCCTTAGTAGCTTGGGCATACCAGAGTAGAAACTATACTTCAGAGTTTTTCTGGGTAATACCACTACAGAGATTTGAACTCTTTTTAAATTTGAAATTTCCAGAGCTTTATGCTCCTTGTATTAATGCCTGGTGCACATATTAGAATAAGTAAGTCAGTGGAGATAATAAAGATATTTATAACAACATTTATTTTTTGTAAAACCTATTCTCTGTATAAAGAGTTTGACAGTTCACATTTAATTTAAATAACTTAAAACATTTCATGGTACCTTATGACTAACCATCAGCTTAATTACCATTTAAATATTGATGTCAAAGGAAGAAAATAACCACACTCTCAATTCTTAAACTCCTTTTCAAAGTTATGTGCTTATTTATCAAATAATTCTGATTTGATGCTATTTAACTCACACCAGATTTCCAGAGTACACCAGGAGGGTAAGAACTTTTGATTGTTTTTGCAATATATATCTCATTTATTTGACTCCATCTGGGTTGTTGCTTATTTATATAAACACATTTTCTAAATAGCTGACCCCTCACACTATTAATTACCGAAACTTAAAAAAAAGTAGCTATTGAAACAAATAAGCAATTTCTAAATCTTACAGTCTTCCTTGGATATAAGTTAATTTTTTGTTGGGTTGTCTTTATGAACATGAATTCCTAAAGAATTGAATAGTGCTATTCGTTGAGGTGTATAAAGCTGTTGTTGTTTATGGTAAATGGTCTCAGCCTCCCTGGTTGAAATACTAGAATGGAGACAGAAGGTCTATTCTTTTTATGGTTTTTCTGGGTCCTCTTTCTGTTATCAGCAATCACTTTCTGCTGCCGTCAGGCTGTGAGTGGGCCCTGCTGCTGTGTTATCTGTTGTCTTTTTTCCCATGATATGATGTGAACTATTGCCTGAGTATGAAGTCTGTGGACTTTGTGACAGATACTTGCTGTCCTCATGCTTTATTTCTAGCTGGATTGTGAGCCGAATGGTTGAGGTTCCTGGAAGGGTGACCTCTATATAAATGGTTTGAATGTGTTTTTTTAATAGAAAATTTTGTATATGAGATCTTTAGAAGGGAGTCTTAATTTCAGACAGTTCAGTCTTCAGGAAAATCTATGCTTTTCTGAGAAATTGAAGCAGCCCTTAAAAAAAGTTTACTTTTTTATGGTAGGCCCAGATTGTCTTTGTTTAGGAATATGTATACTGTGATATTTTATGTACCATTTTCTGCCATTGAAGCCCACTAGCCATATGTAATATTGGTAATGTTTCCCTACTCTGGAAGCCAGGAATAAGAAGTGTGTTTTGATCATCCTTATGCTAGAAGTTAGGTCAATCATTTCAATATTATTTTGCATACCTACCTATGGAAGAGCTACATAATCAAATTAGTTTGAATAAAGTAGTTTAATTTAGTTTTGAAAACAGTGGTAATCATATTTTCCTCATCTAAAGCAAGTCACAAACATTTATTCTTTTATTCAACAAACATTTATTAAAAGCATACCATGTGTTGGGCACTATGCTCTTGTGCTCTGGGTATATGCGGATACATAAGACCCTGGACAGGGCTCTGCATTTAAGAGGGTTAAATAGATAGCAAACAAGTTATTTTCAGTAAGTACGATATAGTGCTATAAGTTCTGTGAGTGCTGCGATAGAGGTATGCACAGAGGACCCTGAGCAGGCATTTGGAGTGGCCAATTCTACATAGGGACAGAAGACTAGAGAGCCTTCATAGAGAAGGTGACATAAAAGATGAGTCAGTGTAGGCGGAGGCAAGATCATGGAGGGCTGTTTGCCATCCTAAGGAGTGTGGATCATTTTCTGTTCAAGGTTGTTTTAAGCAAAGGAGTGACATGATGAGAAGACAGCTCTCACAGCAATCTAGAAGGATGGATCTGAGGAATGTGAGGCAGGAATGCAGTTGAGACGGTATTGGGGTGATCTTGTTCAGAGAGGTTGAGGACCTTGCACCAAAGTGGTAGCAGTGAGATGAAAAGGGTGTGGCCACACAGATATTAAAGTGGTAAAATCTCTAGGCTTAGGTGACTGATTAGATGGTGGGCGGTATAGGAGGATGGGATAGGGACTTTAAAGGATGGGCAGGTTTGAGGAGCAAGGATGACAGAATTCAGTTTTGGACATGGAGACTATGAAGCACTTATAGAAAATCCAACTGGAGATGAGTGTCTGAGGGATCATTGCACAGAAGTTCTGAGCAGGGAGATCTGGGCTAGATAGGTGGGTGGATGGATGGATGTATGGACACACATGAGATGGATGGACAGACAGACAGACTGATTTAGCCATTTTCAGCTTATAGGTGGTTGTAAAAAAAAAAAAAAAGGAAGCCGATAGGTCTTCCAGAGCAGGTACAAAGAATAAGAGGGAAATAGAGGCCTGGGGGAATCCTACAATTTAAGAGTTGGGTAGAGAAATGGGGAGCAGTAGAGAATGAGAAGGTACAGAGTGAAAGGTAGGAGAAGAATTAGGCGAAGCAGATTTTTAGTAGCTGAAGGAGGAAAGAATTTTGAGAAGTGAGAGGTCAAGTAGTAAAATGAGGAGTATTAAGACAGTCCTGTTTCTGCCCCTGACTAGCTCTGTGACCTTGAACTCAGAACTTAGTTCCCTTTCCTTGTCTACAAAATGAGAACCAAAGTGCCTACCTCTAGGGCTACTCTGAAGATTAAATGAGAAAAAAGTCTGTCAAACTTGGTGCCCAGAAGGTTACTGGTTTGTGTTATAATAAGTGCCAGCTGTTTTTATGAAAACAACTTGGATTTGGTGTTAGGAGGTCTGTAGAGACTATTCCTTTCAGCAGTACTTGCTCTCAGGGTTTAGGGAGAATGATTAAATGATATATTTAAGATGAAAACTCAATCATATTTATAGCCTTTGGGGAAGAAGCCAGAGGCATAGGGGCAGCTGACAATTTTGAAGGGAGCAGAGAGCCATTGGCACACATTCCTTGAAGAGAGGGAAGAGTTGCATCAAGAACTCTGGGGAGATGGCGGCTTCCTCAGCACCAGCCACGCTTCCACCCCCTGGAGGGGTCCTTAGCAAAAACATTGTTTTTTAAAAGCATCTGGTAATCAGATTGTAGACATTTTTAATGTCTTGTTTAAAGTATGCTTGGTATTATCAGTTCTAGTTTCTTAGATAATCTAATAAGGACAAAGATTATTCATTTTAAAAGAATCTGAAAACAAAACCAAAGAAGACATGATATTAAAACTGAATAAAATATAATTTAATATTTGATAATTCAGAAGCCACTTCCATATCTTATGGGGTCTTAAAAATCAACACTATGGAAAGCAGTTATTAACCTGTGTAATAGGTGAAGGACTGTGTCGTAGATTTTTTTTTAATTGAGCCTACTATAGTAATATATAAAAATACCGACTTTTTTCTTGGAATTTTCTTTGGGTGAAGTAATGCTTTGTTTTAGAGACACACGTGTAAAATTAGATTTCTATTTTAATATGTATATGAATTTTTTTACCCTATAATTAGTGGGTATTTTGAGAAAATATTTACATATATGAGCTGGTTTGGGAACCAATCAACACTTGAACATAGTACATATTGTTTACTAATTGGTTGTAAGGAATATTGGTGATTAATTGGTTATAAATAATATCTATTATTCTTTTTTAGTTCAAATTAGTATGTCTGTTTCAATACATACTTATTGTTATTCACCACTTACTGTTTGTTTATATAGCACTTAGAGTAGTACATAGTTTTTATGTACCAGTAAATGGTTTTTGAGTAAAATGAAATTAGATGTTCTGTATTTTTAAGGTGAACTGAAGTCCGTTATGCTGTAGTTTTTAATCTTTGATGATGTTCTTTACCTGAAATTCTCTAGCCACACTTTCTGTTATTAGGACCTCTCAGTTGTGGAATTGAGTTTCAGGCTCTGTGTGCACTGTGTTAACTCCTCACAGTGTGTGGTCCCATTCCTGCAAAACCTCGTGGTCTGTGCAGGTGATTTTCAGTTTGGGACTTCTGACAGTTCCGTGTTGTGCGTTCACCAACTCAGTGTTGGACGATGTACTCTCCTGCTCAGCACTCCCTTACGAGGATGACAAATACCACGTTGAAACTGCCTTAGACATGAGCGCCATACTTAGGGCAGCATTTAGGAGTGCAGAGCCAAAACAAACATGGAACCTTGGGATTTCTGAATGGCAGGGTAGGTAGGACCACCTAGGTCAGTTTCTACTCTGCCTGAAATTTATGTACTAAAACATTTGGATTAAATGGAAAGAATGTGTAGTTAGGAACATTTCAGAGATACTGTA
This sequence comes from Tapirus indicus, assembly GCA_031878705.1. Lineage (NCBI taxonomy): Eukaryota > Metazoa > Chordata > Mammalia > Perissodactyla > Tapiridae > Tapirus > Tapirus indicus. Next base: position 145,878,532 of record CM062919.1, on the reverse strand, counting down.
TGTTTTGCTCATAGCTTTGTGCTATTTATCTGAGTTGTTAATAATTGAAATAATCACTATATTGGTTTTATTTTGAAGGTATAATCAGTTTCCTTTGACTTGATTTAGATAACAGAAATGCATCTGTAGATCTTCTAGTTCACTAAATAAATTTACATTATAACGATTTGGTAAATATTTGCTTGATTTTGGAATGTTATTGATACAAAATATGTGTAAAATTATTTTGCACTTTTCTATTGTGTTTTGAAGAAATTTATTACTTGAAATATTTTTAAGACATAGAGTCATAATTTTTTAGCTGTTACATTGGCTGTAACTTGCTTTAATAAGTAATAACCGTCGGGCTGATTTTCCTCCAAATGAAACGTTTTAGTTTCAATATGTTCCCATGAATTTAAAAAATTAAAAAAAAAGCAAGTAGAATCAGATGTACAAATATGCTGTATTTTCTCTAATATCCTGCATTTTCTAACTTACCTGAAAAGTTGTATAAAAATTCAGTTTTTATAAATTGAATCATAATTATAGAATTTAAAATTTTCAAAACACCTGAAGAAAATAGGGCAAAGTTTTAACACTTCTTCAATATAGGTGTTGAGTATACAGATGTTTCTTATACTATTTTGTATGTTTGAAATACTTTATAGTAGAAAAAAATGTGGACAATGCTTTTAAAGCATATCATATTGTAAATGTACAGAGACTTTGCTATTTAAAGCAATATCAAAGTAAATCTTTCCATACAAAGAATGCTATTTTGATTAATCTGTTTTGCAAATTCAAATTTTCCTAATATCCTTAAGCGAACACACACAACCACCACCACCACAAAACTTGGGCATACCTCTGTACCACATTTTGGGTGTAGTCGAATCCACCAGAATTTCTTAAACTTCTGAACTTAAGGTAAAGGCTTAATCTGATTCTGTGCCTCATCCTCATCAAAATATCCCTTATTCAGAAGAGAAGGCATCACAGGAAGAATTTTTTTTTTCACTAGCGGTGGAATGAATGATTCAGTGGTGGTGTCTTCCTGCTTTAAGGGGTGACGCTGAAATGGGGCAGTTAGTCCAGGACCTGCAGGCCCTTGGCTGCGGGTTCTCCCTATGAAGAAGGCTCTTGTGCTTTACATGGCTTTTGCTTGTGTGCTGCTGTGCCTGCTGCTCATTTGTACTCACCGGCCAATCAGGAGAGCAGGGCTTAGTGGAAAACTAGTCAAACAGGTTTGCCTGTATATTTAAAAGGGGGTGCAGTGAAATTTGTGGATAAGGTCAAGGGTGAAACTATTTTAAGGAATATTAATGCTAATCACTGGCTCTATTTTCTCCTGGTTTTGAAAATACTTTGGAGGCATTTGTGAGAATATGTCTTAATGGAGCTAAAGTGAGAATAAGGGGAAGAGGAAGGAGAAGTAAATAAGAAATAGGGAATTAGAACAAGGTGGAGAGAGGGTAAGGAAAAACAATAGTGGAGGGAAAAAAAAACAGGAGGGAAAGGACAAGCGTTTCAGCGTCCTGTCTGGGCTTTGTGTAAGCTGGGTGCGTACAGCAGGAAACTATGCTATTGATCTGAGAATGAGTTTAATTCAAACAAGGAAACGCCTGTGGTCGTCAGCATCCAAAGTAGGGAACACCGTACCGGGTCAGGGCTGAGGTTTACTAGGAATATTGGTGGAAAATGTAATTACAGTCTCTGACATTAACTTTATCTTGGAAATACTCAGTTCCCTTGAACAATAGTAAACTGTTACATTCATGCAGCTTTTTGGTAGTTTGCAAATCTCTTACTCATACATTCTATCATTTTATCCTCATTCTGCCCCTGAGCGTTGTCACATTTTACAAACCATGACTTGGGTGTGCAGAGCTCTTAAGTATCTTCTGGAGGTCGCCAGGCCAGTCTGCAGAACTGCATGTTACAACCTGGCTTCTTGCCTAGAGCAGTGTGCTGGACCTGCACCTCTGCCTGCTAAAGCCTTGACCCCACTGAAATGACCTCTAAATAGTCTCTTTGTAGTCCTCACCACACACTGCTTTCCACTTTCCACTTGTTGAGATTTCCTTCCCCTTTACTCTCTGGCATGGTTATTCATGTTCACGCAATGTATTTTTATTTATGAATAGATGTAGTTCTAGCTCTGACTTCTTAGGTACTCTCTCAAGACCTAGAGTTCCCAGCTCAACTTCCAGACTCAGGCCTGACACCCTCATTTGTGTCAGTCTTCTGGCATAGTTGTTGTTAGTCCTGTTGAGTCGGTTCTCACTCCTAGTGACCCTATGGACAGCAGAGTGCCATCCTCTCACCTTCCGGCGCTCTATCAGACAATGGTCCGCTGCTCTTCATAGGGTTTTCATGGTCAGTTTTTTCATGGATGACCCTGTTGGTTTTTGAAATCCCAGTGGCATAACTTTCAGCATCACAGCAACACGCAGCCGCCACAATCTGACTGACAGGTGGTGTGGTTCCCTCACTGGGAACTGAACCCTGGCCTCGATGGTGAGAGTGCCGGATCTTAACCGCTTGACCACCAGGACTGGCTTCAGGCACAGACTTTGGTGTTGTTTTGGAGTCCACCCTCCCCTTTGTCCATGATATTTAGTCTGGTCCCTAATTCCATCACTGTCTTATTCTTGAAGATATTTCCGTTCACCTTCTCCTGTCTTTGTGCAGTCCCTATTACTTCGGGACCATGTCAGTGACTCTTTTTCACCATTCCCTTGGCCTTCGATCTCTTCCACTCTCATCAGTCAGTTGTCCTTACTGGGATCCATTTACCTCCATGATGCCATTTGACTGTGCCCTTCATTTTCACACAAGAAATCCTGGCTTTCAGGACTCTTTATTGCCCAGCTACATTCTGATCACCCTTAATGATTTCCTCCTGCTCCCCAGTAGGGTTCCAGTGATCTGTTCCATCTATCCCTGGATGCATTTGCTCAGGACATTCCCCACCTGAATGGTCCTCGTACTTTCAAATGATCATCCTTCTCGTTTTGACACTCAAGCCCCACCTCAGGCTCTTGCTTCCTGGTCTTTTACTTTTCTTTGACTTCCATTCTTATATATGTTGCTGATCCTTTAACACTTAATTGTGTTAATTCTCCCTCTCAGGAGAGTCTGGCTCTTGGATGGTGCACTCTCACCTAGTTTCCCAATAATGCCTTATGGACAAACATGCTGATCAGAGATAAGATAGTCAAACATAATTGAATGATGCCTTTCATGACTCATAAGGCAGCAAGGGAGATAACTTCCCTAATTTTCTATATGAATATGGATGCTTTTTCCTTTTTTCCCCCCCAAAACTGCATCATTCAAACTCGAAGTGTTCCCTTATTTTGTCTTTAAATGAAATGTTATATATAGACTGCTGTATCATTAATCACAACAGAAAAAAAAGTCTGATCTGTAGAAAGGTCATCTTATAGGTCGTTTGAACTCTGTATTATAAAATTTATAATGCTTTAGTAGGTTTTTCTTTTTAAATTTACCTGGGGCTTCTAATGGATGGAAGTACATTCATAGCTAATTATAGGTAAGGCCCATAAAAGGAAGTAATGACAGAGATAATTAAGTGGATTTAGTTTTTATTTTCTATCTATATTTGAATATAAGTATGCCTTTCGTCATGAGACAGTAGATGGAGAAAAGAATGATCACACGCATTAGGAAGATCTGACTTAGGAAGCATTCAGATTGCCCCTTTTCCTCATCCTCCACCCACCAAAAGACCTTTTATACTAATTAATTCAAAGCACTAGCCCAGGCAGAGTTCTCTTTTTTCCCTCTTCTGTGCTTATTTTGTCCTTTGGTAATTGCCAGAGTTCTCTGCTTCACAATGTCTCCTCTTCCATCTTCTGGGCAGGGCAGTAGGGGTAGGAATAGGAATAGGAATAAGAATACATTTTGAAAAATCTCTTCAAAAAAAAAAGAAAAGGAAATAAACAGATTAGGTAAGACTATTAATAAAAAGTGAAAGAAGTGGTGTCTGACTCTATTACTTGCCAATTTTAAATAATTCTTGAGAGCATTCAAAGGTAACTATTATTTTGATCAGTTAGACTTTATGTTCCACTCTTTCTCTTCTCTCACACCTGTCTGCCCTTCTGGAGAGAATGTCCCTACCTTTGCTGGGGAATTCGGAGGAGGGATCGTAGTGATTGGCCTACAAATTTTACGGGAGAAGGATGTGGGTAGAGGTATGTGTGGGGGGTGTTAGGGGTCTGCCCATCTGGTCATTTTATTCAAATCATCCTCTAGTTTGTCCAGCCTCTGTATGGGTCTTAAATGCTTTATGCTTTCTCATCATTATTTTTACCAGAATTCAGATTATCATTTTGATGCTACTTAAATGCATTCCTGTTCCTACTCCTGCGCATACTGCTCTACCCAAAACTGCGTGGACGGGGAGGCATTTTGAACCAGACATGTTGAATTCCTGGAGGTCTGTATAGTGAGCCTCTGTAACAATAAGAATTAATTCAGCCATTCATTCAACAAGCATCCTATTATATGATAGAAGTCTTCTGCCTTACAACCAAAATTCACGGTGATTTTTTTTTAATCTAGTATAACATTTAAAAGTTTTATGTGTAAAAGTTTAAGGTCATCACTAAGGCTTTTGAAAGACTGCTGTTTTGTTTTGTGTATCCCAGAATTCAAGAAAAAGTCCATCTATTATCTGACATATGGCAGTGGCATCTTTGGAGAGTCTTTATGCAGTTCAGATAAGAGATACTGGATTAGGACCCAGGAAACATGAGTGCTAGTTCCGGCTCTGCCAATGAGTAACTACCAACTAGCCAGGTGATGCTAGGCAACCACCCCCTGGAGACCTTGTCCCCTTCTTCACAAACGAGAGGGCTTGGACTCAGTTATCTTTAGTTTTTAAGTTGGGACTCTGACTTATTCTTTAAATGAAAATACATAATTTAAAAAATATTTGGTATCATTTTATAACAAATATATTAAGTACCAATGTCAAGTATATTTATATTATGTTTGCAAGACTAAGAATGATGGCAGTGATATATGAATGACTTCTCTGAACTGGCTTCATTGTGCTGAATATCAGGTATAACCCTAGATGCTTAGAGGACACAAAACTACATTTTTACCTGTTTGTAAGGGAGCATCAGAAAAATGTATTCTGCCTTTCTGTAGAACCTGCCAAAATCTTTCTCTTCTGGGGAATAATATAACTTTGCTGTTTTATCTAATATTTCCTAACAACCTTCTCTTAGTTATTATGCTGGCATTTTATGAGACAACAGTGGGGAAGTTTGTTATTTGTTCACTCTTGAGAAATTCCAACGAATTGAATAGGGAAATAACCAGAATTTTGTTTTTTGTCTGGTTTGTTTTTTGGTTATATTTGGCCAGACATTTTTGGTCCCAAAACATGTTTAAGACATCACATGGGAATTTATTTTGTAACCCTTAATAATGTTAATGTAGATAATGTTAAAAATCCACTTAAACTGGTGACATAAAAGATATTGTTAATAAGTAGGGGAAGCAATCCCATGACCTTTTGTGATTCTGGTACATTTCTGAAGCCTTAAGAATCTCTTAGTAATGATGTATTGAAAAGCTGCTTCCCCTACATGTGGATTTGTCTCACTGTGGGAGAAGGTGAAAATTTGATCTGGATTTCCTTCATATTCACAGTGGTATTCCACTAATTAAAATCCCAATAAAAGAGAGTTATAAAAAGTCCTAACAAAACGTTTTTAAAAAGCATCATTAAACATTAAAAAAGCATTTTAATCAAGCATCAATTTTTTTAAAGAAAGCATATATCTATCAGAAATTAAAGCCTCATACAATCTCAGTTATATGATTTATGACACATCTCATTTGTTGGAGGGTGAGAGCAGAATCAAAACAAAGAAGTTCCTTATTGTTTGCTGAATGTTGATCCTATGATGCAGATGCATGGAGATAACTGGTACCAAGCTGGTCTTGAGGAATTGCAGAAAAAGAAACCCACACCTTATTTCTGTAGGGGATATATATATATTTTAAAACTGGGTATGTGATAAAGATTGAAAATGTTTTAATGCCACGGTTGTCCATATTAAAAAAGAAAATTGCCCTGTGGCCCAGTGGTTCAAGTTCCACGTGCTCTGCTTTGGCAGCCTGGATTTGCAGGTTTGGATCCTGGGTGCAGACCCACTCCACTCACCAGCCACACTGTGGCAGTGTCCCACATATAAAAAAAATAAAGGAGGCTTGGCACAGATGTTAGCTCAGGGCGAATCTTCCTCAGCAAGAAAAAAAAGAAAGGAAAAGAAAATTGCATTTTTTAAAATTGCAAACTTTTGTCTCTATCAGTGATTCTCAAAATGGTCCCTGGACCAGTAGCGTCAGCATCACCTGGGAATTTGTTAGAAATGCAAATTTTTATGCCCTTCCCAGATTTATAGAATCAGAAACTGTGAGGGCAGGCCCAACAGTCTGGTTTAACAAGCTCTCCAGGTGAGTCTGATGCATGCTAAGTTTGAGAACCACTGATCTATGATACAAAATAGAGTCAATTCAGTTTTCTCATGTGATGAAAAAAATTTCTGATCATTTTAGAGACAAAAGAAAAATTCAGGTTAGATTTCAAAATGCTTTCCTGGTTAACACTTTCCTGGTTAGGTTTTATAACCTAAACTTATGATGTATTTACTAATTGGTTATTTAGGCATATTCAGTTATTCTTAGTTTAGTTAACACACACACATAGTTCCTCAATTTATTAAAAAAGAGCAACAATAAATGGATTGGATTAGTTGTTTACTTCTGTGTGTGTATTTTGCTATGACTTTGTGTAAGTGTAGCCCAATGGTGCTAAATATTATAATAACCGGGCGAGCATTACAAAAGCAAAATATGCTAAGACCTGAGCCTTATCTCCAAAAAGGCTAACTGATCTAGGTTGGGGGTGGCAGGTTTTCAGGCATCTCTAGTTTTTACAAGCTCCCGTGGTGATTATAATGTGCAGTCAAAGTTGAGCACCCCTGGAATGTAGCCATATGTTCAAAGATTGACTCAGCTACCACATATCAGTCCCTTAAAAAAATTGTGTATTAGGTCCATTAGGTCCTTTCATTATTTTAAGCTGATTGTCTTTTGTGTATGTGTGACTAAAAAATAATTTGTTTTCCAATAGGCTATTGGTATCGTTGACTGGTTGACCATGTTATTGATCATGTTTTATTATCTAAATTCTACCTCTTGGCTTTACTCTGAATCCTTGCTTATTCAAAGTGCAGTCCATATGCCTGCAGCATCCCATATCACCAGAGAGCTTGTTAGAAATAAATTGTTTGGGACCCCACACCAGACATGAATCAGAATTTGCATTTTAGCAGTATCCCTTGAAATTTGTCTTCACATTAAAGATTCTCTATAACGTAAAGTTTAAAATCAGGGTGAATTTCATTTTTCTTCATTTTCCCTTAGCATCCATTGATCTGGTTTCAACTAGTTTTATGAACCAAATCATGTCAATCTCATTAAAATTACTCTTAAACCTGTTTTTCAGATAAGTTTTAGAATTGTAAGGGATCTTCATGACCACCTAATATAATAGCCTCACCTGGCGGGTGAAGGAAATTAGGCACAGAGAAAGTAAATGACTTGGCCCAAATTACAAATTTTGGAATCCATAGATATATGCCATATATGTTTTTATTTTTCTTTTTGTTATAGAGACTTCATTCTAGGGTTACTTAAAAATATTATTTTCATAATATAAACAGCTTAAAATGTGAGTTATCTGAAGAGACAGTCTTAGGTTACTCAAATATGACACATTCAAAAAACCAAAATTTTAAGTACACATTGATATTTATTTAAATTATCTGTCTTAAGTGACATTGATAATACTTTACTAATACACTGATATTTCAAATTATCTTATAATATGTGTAAGAGATTACGGGAAAGTTGCATATGTAATATTAAACCAAATGAAAATTGAAAGGTACCGCCATGTCCTTATAAATTACTGAAAGTATATTCGTGTGCTCTTGAGAGACTGCAAGTGCCTTGTAACAGGACATTAAAAAAATATTTCCGTGTTTGTTTATTCTGAGTTCCTCAGGGGTCTGGAGCTGGGCAACGTGCTTCTCTGAATCCCCAGGATAGTTAGAATTTAACTCAAGTTTATATTTTAGACCCACATGTCTGTTGCACCACTTGTGTTTCTCTTATTGCACATGAAGATTAAGTATTAGATCCTTATCTCTTAGTCTGGTGGTTGAATTGCATCAAAATCTCCAGCTGCTTATTAAAAATGCAGATTTTGGGGTTTCTCCCCAGATTTCATAAGAGCCTGTGTGCGGAAGAGACCTTGGAATCAGCATCTTTAGTAAGCACCACGGGTGATTCTTTTGGACATGAACATTTGAGAACCATTTCATTAGGTGATTAAATTTGTGTTTAATATAGTTAAATTTAGTCACCATCATCAAGGATTAATTGGATACATATTATATACAGGGTCCCAAGTGCTGTGTCTGTTGGTATCCATATTATCCTGTTTGTCTTTCCTCTATATTTTCTTGTTGTTATATTACCTTCCCACCCGATGCTTTCGGAGAAGTGCCCGGGGTGGGCCTGGGCCAGCCATCACTGATAAGCAAACAGCATTGGGTTTCTCATTACAGCCTCACCACCTGTATGTGGATGTCTGAAAAGAGATAAGTGCAGATACTGGCGGTGTGGAAAAGTGTAAGTGCACCTGGCTTGGAATGCTACCACAGCAACACAACAAAAAACAACCACAGAAATTCTTTATAACCTCTCCTTCAGGAGGAGTTTTTTGCGTGCCCCTTGGCCCTCATCAGAGTCCCAGGTGCAGAATTGAATTTTTTGAATGGTATTGACCATGGTTTATTCCTTTCGGTACTTTGTGTATATAGGGAAAGATCTGCCTGTGTGGCACTTCTAGAAATTTATATTAGTCTCATTTTCTTTAAGGTGACATATTAGTGTAGGGAATGTAATGTTAATAATAGAATATTTTCCATCATGTTCTTTCAAATGATTTTGTTATTAGACAAGAAAAAATGTTTTTAAAAAAGCAAAAGTGTGTTAGAAATTTTGACTAAACCCTTTCACAAGCAGCTTTGGATTAATTTATTTTATAATTTGTGAAATGGAACCGAATTTCTTCCTTTGCGTTCAGCATATTCCAGTTGTATTTCTGTAGTTAAACTGTGCACTTCTATACAAATAAATACGTTTCTTTAATTTTTCTGAATGAATCAAAATCATTAATTTGGTAAAGTGTCAGACTTTGAAAATCTGAGAATTACCTATCTTTATTTATTAACTGTCAATAGCCAACCTGAGTTGTTCTACTCCCAGTCTAGGGTTTTTACCCAGATTGCAGTCTTAGTTAAATAAAGATGCTAGACTATTGCCAGATCACACTTTTTGTGGGGTAGGGGGAGCATTCACCAATAATAGGTGGCCTTTAACTTTCTAAATTCTCTCTCCCCATGCCCCCATCCCAAGTCAAGGTGTTCCCATTTCACAGTGTGAATTTAGGGGGCTCCTTGCTTTTAGTAGTTTACTTACAAATAGACAGTCGTAATTGATCTCAGAACACAAGATATTGCCTAACTATGAAAGATAAATGTTTAAACCTGGGCTATTTGACAAAAAGCTGAGTTTTCCCTGAATTTGCCCACAGTTACAATATATTTTTTCAGCTTTATTTTCTTCCTCTCTTCACATGGTGGGATAAAACGGGATTAAAAAAGGATGTGAAGCTCTGCAATATACTAGATGCTCGATCTTGCTCAAGTTCTCATCCTCCTCAATCTTATTCCCCTTATCCGTAAAATGGGAACAACGATTTTTTGCCTTTGTATGGTCTCTCAGTGTAAAATGAGATGATGCTCATAAAGCCTGTGGTGCACGGAAGGGACATGGTACGTAATACAGCTCTTTCAAGAGCTGCTGTGTATCGTTATTTCTTTGTTAGGTTATAGATCCGAGCTTGTTAGGGTTTGCCCAGGACTTTCCCAGTTTTAGCACTGAAAGTCCCCTCTCCTGGAAATCCCCTCAGTTCTGGGCAAACCAGTGGTTGGTCACCCTAGGGCTGGAAACAGAGACTCAGAATAACAGTGACCTCTAAAAGGTACTTTAGTTGCCTGCCCACAGATAATGGTCATAATGGGCGTGAGCAGGCAGGGCTAATGGTATGGTTCCACAGTGTCTGCTCAAGTATCTTTGTTATTATGCCTTTCCTGGTTTATACTTCTCTCTGCATGGTCTAGGATGTTAATCATTACCATGTCCCCGTTCCAGCCAGCGGAAGGTGAAATCTAAAAGGGCATAAATTAGAAATTGCACATGTCACTTCTGCTTCCATCTCATGCCGATTTACTAGAACTTACTTATATGGTTAAAACTACTCCTAGAGAGGCTGGGAAATGTCTTTAGTCTTTTTGGCTATGAGTCAAGCTAATGCAGAGGATTCCAATACTGGAAAAGAGGAGGAAAAGATATACCACAGCTGTCTCTTACATGCCTATGTGTGGCAACAAAGTCCAGCTGCCTTTCATATTGTTGTTATTTAAAATAATGGTAATCTTCTTAATCATTTACAACATTGCTGTGAATATGTAAGAAGTTAACAAATAAGATGAAAAAAGACCTCTAGACTAAGAAAAAGCTGTAATGAAATCTATACTTGGGCTTCTCCTTTCTTCCCTGAACTGCGGTACCCATTTCCCCAGAAATTTTCTCCATAATCAAGGTGTGTAACTAACTTCAGTGCCTCAGGCAAAAGCTTTTGATTTAGATTTTTGTTCAGAAGTGGGGCAATTGATATAATTACAAGTATATTCATTTAAAATTAAAGAAAAAAATGGGGCCATTAGTGGAGGTGCCTGTGGTCCAATTACATATCCTGGTTCAAAATCACAATTGCAGTCATTCATTCAGTACATCTTTATAGAGCACTTACCACATGGTTAGGCAATGAAAATAAAACAGCTATAAACTTTTATTAAAACCTCTACCCTTTTGGAGCTTAAGTTGCACTAGAGGGATGTAGAAAAATAGATTTGTAAAATTTGTATATATTTAAAATTTATATTTATTTAAGCACTAGTAATGATGCCCAATTAGTCTTTACTTTGCTGGATTTATTTTTGTTTTAATAAATATTATTTTTCAAGGCTTACTTACAGAAGGTGCTCTGAAGAAAGATGAAATTAATGATATTTCATGTGGTACCAAGGTTGACCTCAGGTGGAAGTTATGATTGATATATTTTCTCATGTTATTGCAGTCCATGTAATACTAAATGCCAGAGAAACTTAAAAGTCCTAAGGATTTCAGCTGTTCAGCTTGCCAGTCTACATAATCCACTTTGGGGGCCAGATCATCCACTTCATTTTTTTAAATAGCCAAATTCACCATGTATAGACAAATTTTAAATTTCCCATTAGGCCTTATTTTATTTTTCCTTTAATGTGAAAACACTTTGATTAATTCATGTTTAAAATGATAGACTATGAATTGCTGAGCTGCTGGAATGGTAGGCAGTCAACACCTAAATTCTTTCCTGTAGTTTATATACTTGTCGTGTTTTTCCCTATATAGTTCATCCTCATGTGTGCTTTCCAGTTCGGAGTTATTCATGATCTAACCTCAAATAGGAAAAACCAGAGAAATGTTTCTTTCAAGTGGTGGCCAAAGGTGATTCCCCAACTTTTTTTTTTTTTTAGTAAGTAGATGGAAATAGCATTTTAAAGTAAGTTTGCTGGACGTCTAGTATGGTGTTAGACTCTGGTGTTTTAGACTCCTGTCTGAGAAAATGGGAAAAATAAGGGATTCTTAAATTCTGTTTTTCATCTTTAAAAAGTCTCGGTAGTATATTGGGGTGTTCGATGTCAAACCAGCCTGTGTGAACAATTGATGCTTAGGAGAAGAAATGATACAGCTAATCTAATTGCTTTTCTGGTGCTTTAAGGGTTTAGAGCCATTCTTTTGGCCTTGGAGGGATCATTTTTGCAAATGAGTGCCTTGGATATGCAACATTAAAGTGCCACCTGATATCTTTGTTGTTTTGCCCAAATTAATTCACACTTAAATGTTGGTTTCCCTATGGTGAGGGGCAGCCACACTTAACTAAAGTTGTCATTGTTTCTTGTCTTGAATGCAGACACAGAAATGATTTTTAATATAAAGAAGAAAGGGTGGGCTGATATGAAAAATGAAATTTGAAAAAGAAAATAAAAATTTGAAATTTGAATTTTGGATTTTCTTCAATATTCTGGCAGTGGGGTACAGTCAAGTAGCAGTAGCATCTCAGAAGCCAAGAGAGAGTTAGCAGGAGGCAATCAGTAGTGTGTAGTGTTAGAGAGAAGTCCAGTCAGGTAAATGCTGGAAAAAGGGGCATTCATGTGAATGCTAGGAGGTACTTAGTGCCCTTGACAGTGAGCGTTTAGCAGAGGTGTGGTGGAGTCAATGCAGACTATAATCATTTGGGGAGTGAGCGGAGGCCAGCAAATAGAGACGGATGTTTTAAGATACTTGACTCCCAAGGGAGAGTGAGAGTAAGGCTTCAGCTCAAGGGGCATGTAAATTGAATGAGTATGTTATAGATTTTATGTAATTTTGGTAGAAATATTCAAAAATCCAGAAATATATAAATAGGAAAAGAAAAAATCACTTGACAATCCAAATTTATTGCTGATAAAGTTTGATATTTGTTGTCATATTAATCATTTTATGTATACAGGTATATATATTGTATATGTGTTTTGTTTCTTTCCTAGTGTTATGTTTTGACCATTTTCTCATATTAATTTTTTTTAAACATGGTTTTTGATGGTTCTATAATATTCCATTGTAAAATATACTGTATTTTGATTAATCCTCTACTGTTGGCTTCTTAGTGGTTTCTGGCTGTTTGCTGTTGGAAGTGAATGCAGGGAACACCTTTGTATGTACATGTTGGTATTTCTGATTTTGAGTAGTTAAATGTAAAATTAAATGCCAGTTGTTTTTTAGAACTTTTGCATCAATTTACGTTTTCACCAGCTACTTAAGACTATGGTATACCTTTGCAAAGGCTGAGCATTAGCATTAAAAATGACATACTTGCAGGGCTGGTCTGGTGGTGTAGTGATTAAGGTCACTTCGGTAGCCCGGAGTTCACGGGTTTGGATCTTGGGTGTGAACCTACACACTGCTCATCAAGCCATGCTGTGGTGGCATCCCATATGCAAAACAGAGGAAGATTGGCATAGTTGCTAGTTCAGGGCCAATCTTCCTCAAGCAAAAAGAGGAGGATTGGCAACAGATGTTAGCTCAGGGCCAATCTTCCTCACCACCCCCACCCCCCGCCCCAAAAAAAGACATCCTTGCTAATTTTATGAAACAAAAATCAAGTTTGTTCATTTCAATCATACAGTGAATTTTAAGCTCCTTGCAACTAACTGGGAAGGTGAATTCAAGCTCTGGTATGGGTGTGGTGTGTTCATGACCAGTGCTTTCTCTAGGGTGCACAGATAGGGAGCCATATGCCACAAACCATTTGCCAACATTAGGGGGGTTTGACCCTAAGTTATCAGTTCTAATCCCTCTTCAGGCAGATTATCCATTTTATCTAGAGAGCTGATCTACATTTTACTTTTGGAGGTAAATGTGACTGCCACTGCTTTGCCCTGTGCGAGTGAAGGGAAGATGTGGTAGATGGGGAATTTGGTCCAGCTCCTCTTTACAGCTCTTCCCCTTGATTTCTTGCTGCCTCCCGCTGCTGCTCTCCCAGCATGTCCACTTACGCTCTCAGCCATTCTGGAAGCACTTTTCATCTCTGTGGGGGGCTTCTCCTCTGTGTGTCCTGGGTTATGACTTCCTCCATTCACTGATCCCTCAGTAAGCTAGTCTTAGCATTTGTTTCTAGAAATTTGTCAAAAATCGATTCCACTGATGAGTGTAGCCCTGCCCACACCTCATTTCCTCAGACCAATTCTCAGAGACATTAGGTATTTATTCCCTTTTATATTCTTTACTGTAATTTCCAAAGGAGCTTTGAGAGGAAGGCAGTAGAAACACTTGTGTTCAGTCAGCCATCTTGGCCTGGAAATCTCTGTTCCAGATGGTTTACACATTCCAAACTATTTAATGATTATGTAATCACATCTAGTAATATTTGTAAGAGTAACTTTTTCTTTGCTTTATGCTCAGAATTTTTTTCTCTTTCCAGAGATCATTTAAAGCTCAACACTTTTAATTGCTTTATTAAAAAAAAATTTTAACACTATTTTATCTGATTTACTTTGGGGAAAGTCTAAGGTAAAAAATTTAGTGATTTTGTTTCTCAAATGTAAAGCCACTTTTTAATACTTCATATCAAATATGTTGTTCCTTCCTCATCTATTTGTGGTACTTCCTTCATCCCATATTATGTTCATATTTAGTCAAGGAATTCTTCCAGGCTACCTACTCTGATTCACTGACTTGAACTAGGATTCTTGGGCTAGTTCCATAGTATTTTAATTAAAATATGTTTCAATATTTACCTTGCTGTCCCAAGTCATCACTCTTTCTTTTTCAAAAGTGTATTCTCTCTTCTTTGCCTTAACAAATGAACATGGGTATAATTTGGTCAACTTCCAAACAAAGCAAAACAAACAATCCAGTAGGAGTTTGAGAGGAATTTATTGTACATTTATAGTATAGGAAGGATTGACTTTTTTAGAATATCATCTTCTTTTAAAATAATGTAGTGTTTCTATACATTTAGTATTATTTCTACATATATATCTTCAAAGAAAGGCTTGCCATACATACTATAGCCAACAAATATCCTTTTTTGTTAATTTTAAAGGTATTTTATGTACTTTATTGTTATCGTGAATGAGGTCTTTTTTCATCACATATTATATAAAAATAATACTTATTATTTTTATTAAGAGAAGAGTAACACATGTCCATTGTAGAAAAAGTTAAATTAAAATCCCTTACAGTTCACACTATCCAGAAAAAAATCACTCCTTATTTTGGTCCTTATTATTCCTATGTGTGTATACATAAATATGTCTTTTACAAAGTGGTAAATGCCAAGTACAATGTTTGGTAACCTAATTTTCAGTCAGTAGTAAATCTTGAATATCTTTCCATGCCATTAAATATTCTTTTACAAAATTATTTAACTGGCTGCATTATATGAATGAATTGCAATTTATTTAACCAGTCTCCAATTGTTGGGAATTTAACATATCTCCAAAGGTTTGTAATTAGCAACAATAAAATCCTGCCCTAAATAATGACTTCATGAAAATGCTTATGGAAGTTAAATGTCTATTACGTATGTATGTCTAATATGTTTGTATATTATGTCTGTGGTATGTATGTTGTTTTTCTAGAATATTATTTTCCATTTAATTTTGTGTATGGTACATTTGATACATCCACGTCCTTTTTAATTTTTTTTTCATTAATTTGGGTTTTTTTTTTTCAGCTTCCTTAAAAATTTTTTCTGAAGTTAATAAACTTTACTTTTTAGAGCAGTTTTAGGTTCATAGCAAAATTGAGCAGAAAGTACATAGAGTTCCCATATACCCCTTGTCCCTGCACATGCACGGTTTCTTCCACTATCAACATCTTGTACCAGAGTGGTACATTTGTTACAACGGATGAACCTACATTGACGTATCCTTATTTCCCAAAGTCCATGCTTTACGTTAGGGTTCCTCTTGGTGTTGTATATTCTATGGGTTTGGGCAAATGTATGATGACATATGTCCACCATTGTAGAATCTTACAGAATAGTTTCACTGCCCTAAAATCCTCTGTGCTCCACCTATTCATCCCTCCCTCCCTGGCAACCACCAATCTTTTAACTGTCTCCATAGTTTTGTCTTTTCTAGAATGTCATATAGTTGGAATCATACAGTATGTAGGCTTTCAGATTGGCTTCTTCCACTTAGTAATATACATTTAAGTTTCCTCCATGTCTTTCCATGGCCTGATAGCTCATTTCTTTTTAGCGCTGAATAATATTCTATTGTCTGGATGAACCCCAGTTTATTTATCCATTCACCTACTAGAGGACATCTTGGCTGCTTCCAAGTTTTGGCAATTATGAATAAAGCTGCTCTAAACATCCATGTGTAGGTTTTTGTATGGACATAAGTTTTCAGCTCCTTTGGGCAAATACCAAGGAGCATAATTGCTGGGTCATATGCTAAGAGTATGTTTAGTTTTGTAGGAAACCACCAACCTGTCTTCCAAAGGGCCTGTACCATGTTGCATTCCCGCCAGCAGTGTATGAGAGTCTCTATTGCTTCGTATCTTCTCCAGCATTTGATTTGTCAGTGTTCTGGATTTTGGCCATTCTAATAGGCGTGTAATGGTGTCTCGTTGTTTTGATTTGCATTTCCCCAATGACAGATGACGTGAAGTATCTTTTCATATGCTTATTTGCTGTCTATATATTTTCTTTCGTGGGGTGTCTATTATGGTCTTTGACTCATTTTAAAATCAGGTTGTTTGTTTTCTTATTGCTGAGTTTTAAGAGTTCTTTGTATATTTTGGATAACAGTCCTTTATAAGATATGTCTTTTGCAAATATTTTCTCCCAGTCTATGGCTTGTCTTCTCATTCTCTTGGCATTATCTTTCTCAGAGCAGAAGTCTTAATATTAATGACATCCAGCTTATCAATAGACACACTGCTACTTTGGGACTAGCAAGAATCTCACCGTTGTTGGTAGTTGTGTTAATCATTCTGTTATACACCACAATGATATATATGAGATTAAAGTGCCATTGTGGTCCTTCATAATTAATTTCATTTTAGAACAGCGGAATTACACACTTGTACAAATGAGGCTTCTTTGTTGGTAATCAGTATTTTTGCTTGAAGACATATGAAGATCTAGTAGGCATTATTTTTAGAAGATATTTTGCCACACGAATATTGGTGTTTCTGAATAGTTACTTTTAGAATATATTTAGAATAATATCCATATTACAGAATCTATGTACTTTTTCTAACCTTATTTTAGTATGATAGGCACTAGTACTAAATTAATTTAGCCACATGTGACTTAAAATTAAAAATTCAGTTCCTCAGTCACACTAACCAAATTTCAGCTGCTCAGTAGAAGCTACCATAATGGACAATGAGAATATAGAACACTTTCATCACAGAAAGTTCTGTTGGACAGTACTGATCTAGAACATGAGCAGTTTTGCATTAAAAAAAACCATTTTGGGGGCTGGCCTGGTGGTGTGGCGGTTAATTTTGCATGCTCTGCTTCGGCGGCCCAGGGTTCACCGGTTCGGATCCTGGGCGCGGACCTGTGCACTGCTCATCAAGCCATGCTGATGCAGCTTCCCACATAAAGCAACTAGAAGGATATACAACTATGACATACAATTATCTACTTGGGCTTTCAGGAGAAAAAAGGAAAAAAGGAGGAAGATTGGAAACAGATGTTAGCTTAGGGCCAATCTTCCTCAAAAAAAGAAATTAAAATTTGAACTGCCTTTAAAAAAAAAAAACCCATTTAGTGTGACTTCTTTTTACCTTGTAGTAATTGCTGACATAAAATAAGAAAGGAAGAAAAAAATAAGAAACACAGTGAAAGGATTTATTTCCCTACTACTATTTTTTATTTCTTAGTTATTTATGATAGATAAAGTAATAGTGTTAACTGTAGCTGAACAAACTGAGTGTGCTCAGTCTGCTCAACTGGATGCAAACCACGGGAGACAGAGCGGTTGCCTACCACTGGTCCATCATCCCGTGTATCTTCTTGGACATGTAGGCAGTGACAGGCAATATTAATCACAACAGTGAGCAGTAGCTGCTGAAATAACTGTTTTTGTATAAATCTCATCCCTGGAATTAATAACACGTCTACTTAAAATCCCTATTTTTTTCTCCTTGGAATTGGAAGAAGGGTACACCAGAGAAACACATTGGAGAGGCAGTATGGTAGATTAAAGGCCTGGAAAATTTTCTCCAAAATTGGTTACCTCATTTTCCTCCTTCATTGACCTTGTGATTATAAAATAAACTTACTTCATTGCTATGGAAACAATGTTTTCTCCAAATTAATTTTTTAAAGCCCTCATATTAATTCAAGCAACATTTAACGTAGACTTTTATATGTTTATAATGTGCATTACTTCTGTTTATTCTTAATGGTATAGTGTCAACGTGTCTAGAAATAGTTTGAAAATTTCCTTGGAGTGAGAGATGGAAAAAGCACCTGGAAATAAAATGTATTTTAAAATTTAACCTTGATATTGGAAGAATCTATCATTTGTCTGCTATTGATTTCTTTTTCTTTTTTTTTTTTAGGTTGCTTGCAGTGTTTGGATGTTGAGAAGGTATGGTTGTTAAAACTGCATTTTGATGGTGGGAATTTGTGCAAGTAGGATGGTTAATATATGATAATGAGCAAAAACAGATATAGATTTGGTGATATGCAAATAAATCTATTTTGAGTTGTTCTTTAAAAGTGTCCAGTTTGTATGGTAATTATTGTTTAGGTCTATATTTGGAGGCTAATTTAGAGTCTAAGTAAAAAATTATGTTGAGTAGGGTGGGGGAGTTTTCACACTATATGGACCCCATGGGTAGGGTCCTTATTTCTAAAAAATAATAGAGGAAGACTCTAACTGTTGTACATAATCTGGTAATGTGAAAAGGTGGGAGAGGCGTGAGCCGTGAGGTATACAGTCATCATCTGACTTGCCGTCTGCACCTGAGTTATAGATACAACACAGGGAGTGTGGTCTGGGCATATTCATTCATCAATCACTTCTTCCATGAGCATTTACTGAGATCCAGTTAACCCTCATGAACTTTTCTATTAAAAGTTTCTCTTACAGATAATGCCCTGAAATAAATCAGCAAACTCATATAAATTACATAAGTAGAGACTGCTAGCCTACTTAAGGGTATTTAGATAAAGGGGAAATTCACATTAAAAATCACTTTTCCTATTGAAAAATGTCCTTTCTTTAGAACTACCACATGAAAGAATTATTTTCTAAGACATAGTCTTTGTTTGGTATGCTTTGGTCATAATTGGGAATGTAACTGCTGTGATAAAATTATTTACAAAGAGGTACACATGCTGACATGCCTGGAAATCAGAAATCTTGGCTCTTCTTCCTGGGATTGACATTGACATTCAATTGAAAGATAAACAAATGTTGCATAGTATCTCCTAGCTATTATTCAAAGAAGAGAGATCTTCTGTCTTTCAATCTTATAGAAGTTTTATTTCAAATTAAAAAAAAATTCTAGTTCTCTGGTAGGGATGCAATTGTGTGCTCCAAAACTGACACATTTTAATTATATTTCAGTTTATGTCAGCTTTGCTGTGAATTCTGTGCTTTAAAAAATTTATCTTTCAAAAATAAAGAGGTAATTAGAATAAATATTGAGACAATTTTTAAAAAGTGATCGTTAAATAAAATATTGGATTTTCAGATACTTAAAAACAAAAGCCTTTGTGATTGTTTTGAATGGTAAGGATTGCGTTCTGTTATAAGTAGTTTTCCGGTTGTCATTTCAGCGATGAAGTCTTACACTCCGTATTTCATGCTCCTGTGGAGTGCTGTTGGGATGGCGAAGGCTGCCAAAATCATCATCGTGCCGCCAATAATGTTTGAAAGCCATATGTACATTTTCAAGACGCTAGCCTCGGCCTTGCATGAGAGAGGCCACCATACAGTGTTCCTGCTCTCTGAAGGCAGAGACATCGCGCCATCTAATCATTACAGCCTCCAGCGCTACCCAGGGATCTTTAACAGTACAACCTCGGATGCTTTCCTGCAGTCCAAAATGCGAAATATTTTCTCTGGGAGATTGACAGCAATCGAGCTGTTTGACATACTAGATCACTATACTAAGAACTGTGACATGATGGTTGGCAACCAAGCCCTGATTCAGGGTCTGAAGAAGGAAAAGTTTGACCTGCTGCTGGTGGACCCTAATGACATGTGTGGATTTGTGATAGCTCATCTTTTAGGAGTTAAATATGCTGTATTCTCAACTGGCCTTTGGTATCCTGCTGAAGTGGGTGCTCCTGCCCCCTTAGCTTACGTCCCAGAGTTTAACTCACTCCTCACAGACCACATGAACTTGCTGCAAAGGATGAAAAATACCGGCGTTTACCTCATTTCCAGATTAGGGGTCAGCTTTCTGGTTCTTCCCAAATACGAAAGGATAATGCAGAAGTACAACCTGCTGCCGGAGAAGTCCATGTATGATTTGGTCCATGGGTCCAGCCTGTGGATGCTGTGTACTGATGTAGCCCTGGAGTTTCCACGACCCACTCTGCCTAATGTTGTTTATGTTGGAGGAATCCTAACCAAACCGGCCAGCCCACTACCAGAAGTAAGGTTTGCTGAACTTGTTGGTAATCTTTTCTCAATATAAAGGTGAATTTGTCAGTTTTGATTTTTGGAAGAGATAGGATTGGTTATTGTTGGATAACGAATGCTACTCTAAAAAGTGGCGAAGACACAGAGCCTACCGAGGTCCCTCTATTTGTGGATGCCCCAGTCCCCTGGAACACGTTCTTGCTCTGAAGGAGCGTTTCTGTAACACTGAGAGGCCACTCGGCCAGATGGTCAATAGACAGGCTGGGAAATAGATTTTTGGTTAAGTAATAAGTGTCTTATGTGAGGAGACTGGAATTAGAGTTAATGAGTATGAGTGATGTTGCTTTTAATTAAACAGAGTTCCCTCTCTTCTCCCAGATAGCACAGTCGCAGGTCTCTACGTCTAGATTAGGTTCAATGAACTCAGATAAGTAGAAACCAGGTGAATGGAGATTCTTCTTTCCGCGGTCATAACTGCTGGACAGTTTGTGTGCAGCTATGAAAATGAGGTAGTAACTTCTATCAAACCAGGGAGCCAACTAATTTTAAGAAAGTAAGCAAGTGACACTGTTTTAAAGAAATCATACCCGATTGTGATTTCATTTCAAAGACGGAATTAATTGCACTTTAACAAAACCTGTCTACTCTCTAAGTCAAATCTGAATTCTTTTTGCTGACTGAGTTATCAGTGAATCCCTGTGTTCTGTTCTCCATCCTAGTTTGTTTTTATTCAGTATCTCAAACTCGCAGGAGCTGTACTTGCATATCTGTTGTTGTGGTGGGTTTTCTAACCTCAGGTTGACTCTGGATTTCTTCTCAACATTTGATGGCCTTTACCAGGTAACATAGGGCCTGTTCTATGATTTTCTCTGTTGGAACTGTTTCTACTCATAGAATTCTGAAAATAGCCACTCACTGCAACTCTGCTAGATTGTTCATTTCTAGTTCTGGTCACCACATATTAAAAAATCTCTCAGGGCTTTGAAGAAGAGTAAATCCAGATTTTCTCATATAGGCATCAGTAACGACAGTCACTGGGCAGAATTTTCTCATGGGGAAGTAATGTGATTGGGATCTACAACCTATAAACTTTTCTAATACATCCATTAGAAGTATATTTAATAAATAATACCTTGATATATTTCATGTAATGTGAAAAAATAGAACTTTCCAGGTTTCTGGCCCATACAACCCTAGCAATCCAAATAGATGCCACTGGTGGAGACTCTGAGGGCATCAGCTGTGGAGGATAGGGTTTAATCTCAGCTTATCTGCCCATTCATGAATTTATCCAAGCCCATTTTGAACCCTTAAATGTTCTCTGCCAGAGTCACTGTGTGATGTACTACTCCCCTTCCCAAAGGATTTTATTTTTTATTTTTATTTATTTATTTTTTTTGTGTGAGGAAGACCAGCCCTGAGCTAACATCCGTCCAATCCTCCTCTTTTTGCTGAGGAAGACTGGCACTGGGCTAACATCGTGCCCATCTTCCTCTACTTTATATGGGACGCCGCCACGGCATGGCTGACAGGCAGTGCATCGGCGGGCGCCCGGGATCCGAACCTGCGAACCCTGGGCTGCCAAGCGTGGACTAAACCGCTGCGCCACCGGGCGGCCCCCCCAAAGGATTTTAGAGGCAGCTTCTAAAAGACTTGGTAAGCAAGCCTGTCTTTACCCTAACTGAATCTCCATAATGTTACTGGGTCAGCTCTGTTGCCTCCCTCTCTTCCCCTTTCCCAGCCAGAGCACTGCCCTCTGCCTGCTCCTTTTGTTTGGGTGCTGTCTCCTGTCTTCAGTCACCCGATTGAAGAAGGAACCAATGATGAAAAGGAATCTTCTGATTGCCACTTTTTCCCTTCAATGCCTGCACATTTTTCTTGAGTTGCAGCAACTTGAACTACATAGCATAAGTACAGAACAATATTTTATGCTTTGTTTTCTATACTACGCCCTTTGTTAAGATACATAGCATGTGAGAATATTTCTTTTTTTTTTTTTTTTTGTCCTATAACCCCAGCTTATCTTCCCCCCCATGGGTCCCTCTGCTCATTAGTCTCACTATTCTGTTTTACTTTACGAGTATCTTTTGAGTGGTTTTTGGAGCTTCAAATAACGTTATTACTCAAAATGCCTTCTGATTTGCTATACTTTCTAGTTTGACACTGGCTTGACCTATTTTATAGGCTTCCCGGTTCTTTTTTCCTCCGTGGACTTTTTGTAATGATTTTTTTGAAAATGTGCTTTTTATTTACAATAATCGCTTTGGCTGTGCCAATTAGTTAGGACACACATGCAGAAGCATACACACATGGCATGTGCTTGTGTTATATGTGGACCTAGATAAGTATGTTATTATCACTGAAAGTCTCTTAGGTGATAAGTGTGAAAAGCCATTTTCATTTCAGTGTGCCATGTACGAAGTTCTTCAATAGGGAGTATTTTGAAGAATGATGTGTCATGTTTCAGATGTTCTTTTCTCTGGTGAGGTTTTATATGCTTAGGAACACATGAATTCCTATTGGGGTTTCTCTAGTAGATTTGTCTGATACGATAAACCGTTGCTTAGGGTTCTAAAAGTTAATGAGTTTCTCAAATGCCTGTATTATTTACAGGTCATGGTTGTGACACTGAAATAATAGGGCCCAGCAAGTGGCTGCTTGGGACACATGATTCACTAATAACAGCTTAATTGTTAGCTGCCTTGGTATCTTATGCTGAGAATGGATTAGGATTTCCAGATGTCTGGAAATGATTTGACAGTGGGATTTCATTTCACAACCCGGGATGAAAGGCTAGAGAAAATTTCTAAAAGACATTTTTTTAGAAGGTTTCATGGTGTTTGAGCCTAAAGTAACTCTAGGGAGCATCTAGGTCAGCTCCATTTATTTAGTTTATTTTTTTCCCCTCAAAATACAGAGAATAGTCCATTCATTTTTCACATAGGAGATTCAAAGAGTTTGATTGTCTCATCCAAGGCCACACAGATCATTCGTGGCACAGCAGAGTGAAATGTGGATTGTTTTGCTATTGATTAGATATTTTGTCAAATGCCTGCATCTCTTGTCACTCATTTACACATTTATGGTGTATACAAAACTATGCAGAGGCAACAGTTTCTCTAACCTTTATTTGATATCCCAGAGATTGTAGGGACTAATACAAGAGTCAAATTAAACCTTTTGCATTCTTATTCAATGCTTTAGAGATTTAGTAATAGAAGTCAGCCAGAATGCAAATGGTTTTGATGATAAAGCGTATTAGAGTGAAGAATTTGTGTGCCTTGATAATGGAATCACGTTAAAGTTCATGTTGGCAGCCTAATTTAGATTGTTACTACCTGGCTGCCTACCGGAGGAGTCCTTACAAAATGTGGATCAGAGGGAAGAGGTCTGGGCTGGCTCACATCTATGTAGTGGCTTATCTGCTCTATCATTGCAGGGTGGTAGGGAGCATGAAGGCAAATTTAAAAAAAGAAAAAAAAAAAAAAGCGTGTGCTTTCACCAGGAAGATCTGTCAACAGATTCCTATTTAATTAGGTCCTTTAAGTACTAAATGTGAATGAAATAATAACATCTAATAGGGAGTGATTGTAGCTTTTAGTAGTTTTGCTAGGAGGTAACAATAATACCACTAAAGAATAGTACATTTACTTAGGGCATCTATTGATTGTCAAAATTAACAATTTTCAGGTGATAATTTTTAGATGATTTTCCATTGGCTGAAGTGGGTTGGCCCTGCCAGGCAATTGATCTCTGCCACTTTTCAGCTTCTACAGCCCAGAACTGTAATTGCAACTAACAGACTGTACCTTAACTATTGGATTTTCACACGGCCCTCTCCTTAACTAGATAGAGTATGGATGCCTCAAAGGGTGGATACCCTACTTATTCATCTTTGTACCCTGAGTACCTGGAAAATGGTAGGTAGTCAATAAATGTTTAAAATTAAGTGAACTGCATCAAATAGAAATAGTTGCCCCCAAAATAGGTGATGGTACAACAACGTTGTTGATATTATAACCATTATCTGTTTATTCCAAATTTATGTCCCCATGCCATCCCAGCCATTAAGCAAGTAAACATTCCAGGCTAAGTTATTTTAATGAATTAGAATAGCTACCTGATGTTATTGATACTGAGAAAAGGCGTCACCATACATTACTCAGTTGGTGGACTAAATGGTCTCTACTGTGTTCCCAATATGCGCAGGAACAGGGGTAGTAGTGCAAGCCAGGCCAGCTGTTGCTGTCTTGAAGGATGATCGGGCTGGGATGACACTCATTTGGCGCACCTCAGAGGTGCTCTGTTGCCTGGCTACGAGTATTGAGGACATCTTCCCTTCATCATTTGTGGAGACATTTTTAATTTAGGGGAACATAGTCCTGGGGAGAGGTACAGATAAGATAAGAGATAAACAGAGATAAGAAAGAGCATGAGACCAAGGATAGGGTCATGAGATACTGTTTGTCATTTTGTCATTTGCCAGAATTCTCTCACAGAGACAGGCCTTGAGACAGTGAGGAACAGATTCCTTAGATTAACCACTTGTGAGCAGATCTGGTCATGAGAAGAAGACTAAAACCAAGAAACAAAACAATGACTTTCCATATTCCATAGTCATTGATTCACCTAGAAGCCATTACTTACTACATATGATAATGGAAAGCTGATTTCCCCAATAATGAATGAAGTGTCCGGGCTGAGATACAGGACCAGAGTACTTGTGGGGATAAAAGACTCGACTCAAGATTGCAGCAGATGTGGAAAACTAAGTCCATTTTAATAATATGTTACATATATAAGTTATGTTATCTCATGAACTATAAAGCTAGAGATGGATTATAAATATTGTGCCATATTCATTAAAATGTCCACTTTTAAATAAGTATCATTTAATCAAAATATATATCCTTTATAGTTGGTTCCTTATTTTAGATACCATCACTCACAACATTTTTTTAGACTGTCTTCATTTAAATAGTACTACCATATATTGTAGCTGTGTGGGGATCAGAAAATTGAGAACTATAATGTTTGGAAGAGACTAATGATTTAATTCTAATTACTAATTCTGAGCTTAAATATTCACCACAACATGATATTTGGGCAGAAATGATAGATTTCCTATGGGAACTCATTAACGTAAAATGTTGTTGCAGATATTTGTCGCAAAAGTTTTGTAGGTTGATCATATATTTTGTCTTTATTTTGTTTTAAGAAACCAGATTACCTTACTAAGTGAACTATCCAGGAAGTAAATCAGGCTCTGTTGGAACTGTGGATAACTTACTGTTCAGTTCACTGATATGGTCGTTTTCTAAGTAGCACTGCAGTTTTAAGTAGCTTATCAGTTGCTTCTCTAAGTATTACAGGCTTACAAGGATTTCCTGATATGATAGGAGACCCACCATATTCAAACAAACTTGTTTATAATTGAAATTGCAGAGTCTGACATGATTTTTAAACACTTCCCCCTGCCGCTCTTAAGAAGTTCAGCTTTAAGATGCCCTATAGAATTGTTCATTTAGATATTAATGCAAACACTGGCAATATCAAGGGAAATATTTTAACTGATCGTTTTTACAAATGATAATTTTTTTAATTGAATTGCTGTTGGCACCAGTTTTTTAGTATGATATTCTTCACAAATACTCTCATTCCAAGCCAAACAGTTCTATTTTTGAAATTAAAATCTCTACTGTCAGTGAGTTTTTCAGATCTCTTCCTGAGTGCAGATTTTGACAGAGAGGAAGGAGTAAGCATGAGCTTCTGAAGAATCAGTGGCACTGGAGACAAACTACCTATTTCATAGTTTTGTTTATGGAATTTTTTATACCAACTTTCCAGGGCCTGTGGCAAAGTAGCAAAGTACAAAAACATGAACTTTTTCAGCCAAATGGTCCTGGCTTTTAATCTTGGCCTTAACAGGACTCTTTCGGATGAAGGAGTCAGCCTCATGAAAATGAGGACGGCAGTGCTTTCCTCGGAGGGTTTGGTATACAAGAGCCATGGCAGTGCAGGTGTGGTAGTTGTTGCTCTTGTTAGGTTCATAGTAACTCCTGCTATTGAGGATAGTTACTGAATCACTGTCACTTGCTGTTTTCCACATGCAAATAGAAGAATGCTTTCAGGGGCTAAGAGGGATGTGGAAGAAGTGTCTGTGGCTTCATCTCTACTCGTCTTTGGGCTTGGCACTTGGTCCTTGTCCTTCCATCTTGGGCATGTTTATTTCTCTCCCCCTCATCCTCTTTCCCACTGATGTAGAAGTAAAATGACAAGTGAGATATGTAGACATTAGGCCATCTGAGTGTCTTAAGCAACAAGCAGAAACTGATGGGTATATCTTCCCAAGAGTAAGAGAATTAAGGGAGTAGTCCCATGGTACTTGGGATGCTCAGTTCTTTAGGTGCAGTGATATTGTCTGTGATTTTTCAGTCCTTTAAATGGAGGAGCCAGGACTGCAGCTCCTGTCCTGCTGGCTCCACCCCTGTCCATTCTCTTTCTGTGCTTTCCATTCTTGAGCGAGCTTAGGGGAAACTCCAGGCAAATAAATGCCTGCCTGCCTTCTAGCCAGAGATCTACCCAGATTCTCTTCCACGCTCAGAGCCTCTGAACTAGCTGCTTAGATCAGATAACCTAGAAACCTCAAAAAGAAAAAAAAGGCTTAAGATTTTCTTCTAAGATCTAGAGTGCAGACTCAGCAATCAACCTTG
The DNA here is from genome assembly GCA_031878705.1 of Tapirus indicus. Taxonomy (NCBI): domain Eukaryota; kingdom Metazoa; phylum Chordata; class Mammalia; order Perissodactyla; family Tapiridae; genus Tapirus; species Tapirus indicus. The sequence goes on along the minus strand of CM062919.1, from coordinate 145,851,447 downwards.
GTGTTTATCCTGACTTCTTCCTGTGTCTCTATAGCATGCTCCACTTGTATCCTTTGTATAATCCTTCACTCTCTTCAGTATTGTTTAGATCAGAATCCCATGACCTTCTTGTTCAAACATGGATTGTAGGGCCAGTTATTAGGTCTGGGATAGGCCTACTAATTTGTAACAAGATCCCAGGTGATGGAGATGCTGATGCTGCTGGGCTGAGGACCAGCCACACTTTGGGAACCATTGATTTAGACTCAGACAGTCTGTGTGATCCATAACTTTTAATTATATTATGTAATATATTTTGTGTGAGAATCATCTTTTTTCTGATCATTATGGGTTTTCTCTCTTCTAGAAAATTTTTTTCAATGTAAATTGTAGCAACATAAATGCATACGTGTGTGTGTGTGTGTGTGTGTGTGTGTGTGTGTATTTCAAGGACTAGAAAAGCCCTAGATTCCATTGTTCATCTGGCGAGCTCATTACCTTACAATTCTATTTTGTGAAATTAAGATGATTGTTGAATTATCAACAGTGTTGAATTATCAACCCTTGCTTTAAGATACAGATGTAAACAGAATGGTCATGTGCAGCCATGTTAATAATAGGTAAGGTCTTCAGAACTAATACCATTCTACTCTTCTCCCTATTTTCATGCATCTCTACCATTTTTTCTTTTATTAAAACCTTAATATATTTTATCTCAGGTTAATAAACAGCATTGGATCAAAGCAGGCTCTGATTTCAAAGTCATATTTCATAAATGCCTATTTTCTAAAATTCTAAGAAGTTATATGCTGAAATTTTTCTTACCTACAATCTTATATCCAGAAATCTAGTAGCAAGCAGAATGTCATCTAGTCTATATAGTATTCCATACATGCTCACTACCCATTGACATATAAATACAAAGAGATGAGAATGGGTTTATCTTTTTAGTGTCCAGTCTTTCTATCAGCTTGCTTACTCAGGAAACATTTTTATGCTGTGAGAACCACTTTATCTTTTTACTTTGAAGGCATCTCTCTCATAAGTTTGCAAATCCTGAACATGCACTTAAGCAAAACACTGGTCCCTGCCTGGTATGCCCAGTATCAACCTGGGGCAGAGAGTTGCTTTGTAATGGGTATTTTTGTAGCAAGAAGACAGGACAAACAGCCAAAGAGAAATAGGCATTGAAGTAGTGGGGCAGAGTTTTTCTTAATCCACAATGTGTTCTAGTTCCGTCTGAAATCAGAGAGATACAGACAACTCCTCTAGCGCAGTGCAGATGAAAGATCGTGTCACAGAGCATGGGGAGAGGGCAGCTGGTGCTCAGAAGGCCTGCTCTTCCTCCGTTGCCTGTGCTCAGTGATAGGAACTGGGCCCCAGGATAAAAATGACCAAACTATACAGACAAGAACCCTGTGTATTTCTGGTAGAAGACCTGTTCTTTAAAGCCTGAACACGAAGCAATTGCAGCTCAAGAGACCTTCTGTACCATCAGAAACAACTGTGCTACCAGATGGGCACAGAATGGACCAGAGTGGGATACACGTACCTCTGCCATTTTCTTTTGGCTTTCCATCAGGGTAGATTTTTGTGAGGCAGCACTGATTGCTATTATAGGAATCACTTTTAGTAGGAGATTCAAGAATTCTGATTATCAGTATAAATATAGTCAGTGAATTCGTCTAACAGAGCATCCATTCTAGAAAGTGCCGTGAGAGATAAAAGTACTATGAGATATGAGAGAGAGAGGCATATCTTCCTTTTTTCCTAAAAAGTTGATCTACTTCAGAGAATGCCTATTAAAATGGTCATTTACTTATAATTAGATTATTTCATAGGAGTGGCCTTTTGATAGGGTGGTTTTTCAGGAGAATTATGGTGTTTAAATGCAAGAGGGGAAATGTAATGCCATGTTGCGGATATTACTTTTTTTCTCTTGATTTGCTTCTATTTTTCCCCTAGTTATATGGTACAGTAAAAATATACTTGTCAAAGTAAGCTGACCTGAGTTTTACACTTCTTTCAATCTAGCAACTACTTAATAAATATCTGTTGAATTGAAATGTTTTATACTCAGATCTAGAGAAAAGTCCTTTTCATAGCAGTTGAAAAGATTTAATTTGCATAGATCTTTGAGAAAATCACTAAGTTCTAAAAAACTGAAAACCTTTCGGAAAGAGTAATGGAAGGAACTCTTTGAGAGCAGGGATTTCTGCTCAGTCATTTTTCTATCCCACCCACTTTCATACTTAGTACTGCAGCGCTGTGCAAAGTAGAAACTTTAATACATATTTTTTGAATTAATATAATTTAAAATTGTAAAGGCTGATGCACTTGCCCAATTTATTTTGCAAAAATGGGATAAAATTATTTTTACACTATAAATTCCAGAGCTTTTATCAGTGAAAGCAGCTCAAGTGGCTGGATTCATATTCTTAAAACCTTGAGGCTAACTCAATTCTCTGACTATCATTTTCAGGCCATAGTGAGGAACAGCTACACCAGCTTGACATTTTCTTTTTTGCTGTGAAGTCCTTTTAGCACTTTTTCATGTGTGTGGCACTGAAAAGGATTTGCGAACCAGACAGGAATGGATGGCTACTCGTAGAAAGGATAGATGGCTATCTATTTCTATATTCAGTGCATGTTCATTGAAAGCCTAATATGTACCAGGCGCTGGGCCAGCAATGTTAAGTGCAAGTCATAGTTTCTTTGTTTATACTGCTTGTAGTCTAATGGGAGACATGATTAATAAAGATGTAAACAAATTTATACGATGCATAATTTCGATGCTGAGTGCTATGAAAGAAACCAACAGGGTGCACTCACAGAGAACGGAGTCTTCCCAGGGACAGAGCAGGGCCTCATGAGAAGGTGGAGCCAAGGAATTCGCTACAGGCAGGGGACACACCCATTCCCCGAGGAAGGAACTTGCATTTTGAAGACCCCAGAAAGTAAGTGGGGCCGAAGAGGTGAAGGCAAGGGCTAGGGTGGGGGGCTCAGGTGAGTTTTGAGAGGTGAGCAAAGGTCGTGTCATGGAAGGCCTTATACACTATAAGGGGTTTGGATTTCATTAAATGAGTTTAAACGTGATTGGATATGCTTTTAGAAAGGATCCCTCTGGTTGCTTTGTGGAGAAAGTATTGTAGAAGAGGAAGAGAGAGGACAGGGACCAATTGAGTGTGTGTTGCCATAGCTCAGGAGAAGGTGGGTTGGTGGATGTGGAGGTGGTGAGCAGAGGGATGATTCTAGGTGGATTTGGGAGGTAGAATTAACTGGGGTGGAGTTCGGGGAGAGGGGATTCTTAGAACAGTAGATGGCATTTTCTGAATGGGACAGACTGAGGTGTCAACCTTCAAAAAACAGAAACCAGTTTAAGAGGCAAAACATTTATTTGGGGTCAAAGAATCCCGGTTCAGGGAGCAGAGATTCAGGTAGAAATCCAAATAGTGTCCTACTAGGGAATAAAAGTCAGAGCTTTTAAAGGCAAAGAAGGGAGGTTGTAGTGCAAAGAATTTTAATTGGAGTTGGAGGCCGAAGCTAGTCTTGGCTCAACGTTGATTGACTATTGATTCTGTCTTCAGAAAGTCCGCCATCCTGTCTTTGTGATCCAGATGTCTGATCTCCTGCTGATTTCTCAAACAATTGCTTGTAAAACAATGGCCATTTTGACCCCATCCAAAAGTTTGGCCCAGTCCAAGGTTCAAGACAGTAAGGCAGTTTCTCTGGAAAGTCAGCTCTGACTCCATTTTAAAATGGCTCCACTAAAGTCAGTTTTGACAGAGGGATGAAAAGAGTTTTGAGGGAAAATGCATTGTTCAGTTTGGGGCATACTGAATTTGAGAAACCTGTGGATATCTGAGTGCAGATGTCAGATTGACCTTTGCATATGTGAGCCTGGAGTTGATAGGAAAGGTCAGAGCTGGATATTCAAATGTGGGCGTTATCTTCCAGAAGATGTACTAATGCGGTGGGAATAAATGAAATTACTTACAGAGACGTGTAGAAAGAGAGGAAGAGTTAGATGTGAGCCCCCAACACTCCACTCTGTGGAGGCTGGTAGAGGAAGGGGAGCCTCCAAGAATTCTGAGAAGTCATGACCTGGGAAGCGAAGCATAACCAGGAAAAAGTGGGGTTCTAGAATCCAAGCAAGGAATGTTTCAGGAAGGAGGGTACACGGGTTATCATTGCTGCTGAATCAGGTGTTTCCGTGTGTAAGTTGGGGACATATACTCCTGGTCGTATGTCACTGGACAGTTTTAGTTGTTGCTAAGTAGATAAGCAGCAACAAAAGACTGAATTAATGCTCACCTTAAACAGTCCACTTGCATCTGCTGCATCAGTCCATTGGTCAAGTGGAAGGAGCCCTCACTGGGAACCAGGCAAATAGATAGATTAAAGGCCTCTGGCTGGGCTCTGGGGAGGTCACCTTACCTCTCTGGCTCCCACTTTCTTTATCACAGAATTGTGGGTGGGTCAGTGGGTGGGGATTGGACTGGTTTTTAAAGTTTCTTCCACTCAGTGATGGTGTGAAATAGAACATTTTGAGCAAAATGCATACATTTAAATACAGACTTAGAATCTTAACTTAAATATGTGTATTCCTGGTGCAGTTATGTTGACAGGACCTAAGTCAAGTGGACCTCTCTGTAGGTGTATGTGAAGTAATAGTTCATATAGGTGGAGGCTTGCAGAGGGTGGACAGGGACAGGGACGGAAAAGGGTCGATTCTATGTATAGTGAGGCTTTAACTCTCTAGGAAATCATGAGCAATAATTAGAAATGGTATTAAGATAAAGAATTTTTCTTTTTAAAAAACTTAAGATTAAAAATTCAAACCATCATTTGGTTTTATTTGGCAAAATACAGAAAATGCATTATTTTCAGGGAATATTGAATTACCACTTTTATGGAAAGATATTTTCTTGAACTGTAATTCAAAAAAAAAGAGAATTTTAATATACATCAAGCCATATATATAATTTGGTTTCTTCTCACTTTAAAGATTATATCTTTCAGCTTTGTGTAGTAGAGAATTTGTGAATAGATTTTATAAATTTTTTTTTTCTAAAAGGCAAAAATTGAAATTATAGGAAAATGCTTAAAGCTTTTTGCAAATTTGATTTCATTTTGGTAAAGTTCATACTTAGTGAATACTATATAAGTAGTAAAAAAGAAGGGAATTCGCTCACTATGCTGACAAAGCTTAGATGCATGAAGACTTGGCTTAGTTAGAAATATAAGACTGAGAATGGTCAATCATCTGTGCCACTTAACACAAACCTGTTTTCTATTAACCATGCCTACCAAACAATGAATTTGGCTTTTTTGTTTTCTTTTTACAACTTGTAGTTATGTCAGTTAAATTTTAAGTAACTTGCTTCATAAATGAAACTTCAAATAAGGATTATTTACCGGATCTTTACCGATTTAAAGGGTAGAAATTTATGCTGATGTGTAATTTGGGTCACTTTTCTGTTACGAAGGTGGAAAAGTCTCCATTGTTTTCAACTATTTAGAAGGGTTAGATGTTGTAAGGAGTAAAGTTAGGTAAAGGTAAAAAAGTGAAGTTATTTGTGTACTAGTTTATGTACAACTTATTTTCAGTTGAACACAGAAAAGTTTATTTTTTCAAAAGGTATATGGGCTTCCTATAATAATGTTTGAATATAGTTTATCCTTCTAGACTTGCCTAGCAATAAAATCTTTTTTAAATTTTGATGATCTAATGGAAATCATAGGTAATATGTTATATATGTGAGTTCATCTAAATAAGCTACTTAGGCTAGGGTTGTTTTCTTTCTAGTCCAAACAGTCCATCAACAGAGATGACAAATACTACATAGCTATTAGCTTTATTCACATGTTGTACATAATCAGTGCTTATATTGATAATTTTATTCTTCAGCTGAATAGGGCCTCAAAAGTTTTATATCTAGTATTTGAGTACTTTTGTTTTTCTCTTTAAAAAGTCAGTATTAGGCACTACTGGTTACTACCAGCTGAAGCCTCACACAGCTGTGTATTTAGCATTTAATCATGCTAAGAATTGCTAATTAGGACATCAAACTGGACAAAGCGTACCCAGTGGAGCTGATACAATACCATTTTTGTTTGAGAAACATAAATAAATAATCTTTACGCATTAGTGGTTTCATTAATAAGCATTTGTGCCGAGTATGTAAAGTAGGCAATCTTTAACAAAACATTTTAATCCTTTGGGAATAATTTATCAATATCATCCTTTCACAGAAATCTAGAATCTCTCCAGAATATGGTCACCCTTAGTCACAGTTGTCAAGTTTGCATGTGGCCTTTCTATTTCTCTTTCTATTCTTCACTTTCCTTATTCTACTTTCTCTCAGCAGCCCCCCAATCTGACCCCCACCCCTCTCCTCTGCTTTGTTTTGCCCCAATCTGAACCCTGAGATGAGGAACCCACTGTGGCTCCCTCCGTTAACCTTACTCTGGCTTAGGCTGCCTAATACTCCAAAATCCCCTTCTCCTTTTCTTTTATTAAAGCCCCTTGTTTCTAAACCTCTGATACAGGCAGTTAGTTGTAGCAAAGATAAGACTAGAAAGGTGTTCAGTGCTGTGTGAACGGCTGATAGCAATTGAACGTATTATCTTTCTAGGAGTAGTGAATATTTTATACTGAAATCGGAGGTCTAGTGACAGTAGGACATAAGTCAGAAGAATCGATGCCAGCAGCATCGTTAGTCTGGTTAGTAAAGGCAGAGGTAGTGGTTCTGGAGAATGAGGGGCTCACTCTGGGTGTCCCTAATATCAGTTCTTATCACCACTCACAAGGGTGATTATACTCTTGAGGGTTCAAACTTTTTCCAGGAAGGAGGTAATATGGTTTTTTTTTAGCTTTTTACAGCCCCAGACCTCACAGTCATTCGTGAGTTCGGAGGTAATAGGGATGTTACGGGGCCTGACTGGTGCTAATGTAATGGGTGCTTAACACTCTCCTAGATTTGACTTTCCCTTTTCAGTTTGAGGATTAAATAAGCCAGACAAATACTATGTTGAGTCCTAAGATGTGTAGAAAATATTTAAATGCTTTAAAAATGTTTAAATGGCACAGATTTTGTTGAAAACATTTCTTTGTTTAGAAATATGCTTTGGGGGAAGTAATGATTGTCTGAAATTCAATAAGTACACACTTCTTAGTTTTTTTGTTGTTATTGTTGTTTTTAACCTTTGTAGACTAGCTTTGCTCCACTAATTCACGTTATCAAACCTTGTCCTTTCAGTAGCAGGAGAGTCCTGGGATTCAAGAGACTGGAGTGAGCGTGAGTCCCATGTCTGCCACTTACTAGTTTTGTCCTCATGGGACTTGTCGCATGACTTTCTAGATGCAGTTTTCTTATTTGTAAAAAGAGGGGAATAATAATATTTTTGTCTATGTCAAAAATGTTCATTGAAGATCTGTTGAAATATTTGTATCTGTAAGCGACAGAGGATTATATAAAAGTAAAGGATATTGAAACATTATGTAGGAACTATACATTATGAATTTTTAAAAATGTATTACTTACTAAGAAGAGGTGCATTTTTAAGAGGACATTTAGTGGAGAACTAAAGATCTGAGTTTCAGTGCCATTTCTCCCACTAACTCCAATAACAAGCAGGCTTTTTTGGCAGTCTCACTTATCTGGATGACAACCAAGAGCTGAAAAGTAAGTCTAAAAGACATTTGAGAAGCCAAAATAAATGCCAAAATGTCCAGGAGCTAAAGTGTGTGTACTTGACTCACAGGAGATGCCCTTAGGCCTTCTTCACCAGAGTTAATTCACTCTAATTATATACCCTCCAAACAGCTGGGTTATTTTATTTCCAAGCCCATCCAAGATTAAAACAGCAAATAAATTTTTGAGGTAGACAAGCTGAAAACAGCGAAAAGTGACAATTTAATAGCCTGACAGAAAAAGGAGACCCTTCCAGAATAACTCTAATAAGAATATAAGTAACTCAAAGATCATAGCCCTCTTGGGCCGTGTAGTGTTGTAGACCCTGAGGATGTCACTCTGTGAGAGTGACCCAAAACATAATTAAGTTCATATGTTACATATCCTCTGTGTAATTGAGAAAGGAAGTGCACAGCGCCTTTCATGAGTACTTCCGTCCGCAGTGGGCCTCAGCTGCCCTGTAAACTGAACTACCCAGACGCTGCAGTTCACGTCAGGCTTCAAGAGCTGTATTTGTGCTTAGGTTAAGGGACCCAAAACTACTTCATCAAGATAGGCCCAGTTTATTCTTTTGCAAAATGAAGAGGTTGGGCTAAACTAACCCTTAGAATTACAGGCTAAAATATGGAACCTCCTATATCCCTTCCACCAGAATAATATTATATGTTTTAAAACTGCCAGATTTCTTGAAATCAGTTTTTCCATAGAATATATATGATATAGACATAGAATGACATGTGGTGCTTGCTTTATTCACTTAAAAACGCCAAAAATGCCTTTTATCTTTAGGATCAGACCATAAAATAGCACTTAGATCATTTTAAGTTATTTATTCATTTATTTAACTAATGTACACTGAGCACTTTTCTAAATCCAGAGACTATTAGCTGCTGGGAGCACAGGATTTAGCAAAATAGGCTTGTGCCCTCAAGGACCTTAAATCTGGTAGGAGAGACGGATATTAAACGGCATTGGGAGTGCTATGAGGGCAACACAGGCCTGAGGAGTAGGGCAGTAGAACCTAGGGGTTCTAAGGAATGGGGAAGGAATGGGGTCCATTAGGAGCTTGTTACCTAAGGGTCCCAAGGATGCTCCACTATGGTTTTTCTATCCCTGGCTTCTGGATCTGTGCCATGGAAATGCTTCCTGGGTAAGACCACTGCCTTATAACAAGACCCTTGAGGAACCCAGAACCAAAGCTCCTCGAAAGGAGTAAGGAAAACCCTAGGCTAGGCAAATTGGGGGCATTCATCTGTCCTTCCCTCCCTCCGTCCCTCCTTGCCTCTGTCCCTCTTTTTCTTCCATTGCCATCCTTTCCATAATAATTTATCAAAGGTCACCATGTGTGAGGCACTGTGCAACTCACCCATTTTAAAACTCATCTCCTTTGAGAGGGAGCAAGGACCTCCTGCTGCTGCCACCATGGCTGACATTTTAGGTCATTCTGATCTTTGGTTCATGCTGAGTGTTCTCTACTTATTGGGAAATTATTCCCTCCCATGGGCTGCTTGTTTGGGTGATGAATTCTCTTTGTCATTTTGTGATTTCACTAAGTTTTATAGGTTGGCTGTCACCAGAACACCCATACTCAGGTCCAGCTGTCATTCTTAGACACCTCGTAGTGCAGAAGATTTTCCTAAGCTTCCATCCTAAGCTCACGGAGGATTTCTAAGTCTCACTGGCTTTCCTAATCTGATGGGGATCTCAGTTGGGAACATGACTTCATCCTTGTAAAAGAAAATGCCCAGTCTTTCATACCTGTATCATTGGTTTATTCACTCATTCACTTATTGAGCAATGTTTGTTGAGTGTCTTCATGTGCAGGGTTCTCCATTAGATGCTGGGGAGACAGGAAAAAAAGTCATGGCCCCTACAACGCCAAAGGATCTTATGTGCAGTCTGTAAGTTTTATAGCCCACTGGGATGCCAATGCTGGTTCCACTTGTGAAAGAAAACCCCAAGTGGAAATAAAGGACGGTAATCTCTGGCTCTCTGCCACTCTTTTTATCAGACTCCATTCACTCGTTTCATTCATTCATCAATTCTGTCGGCTAATATTTATTGAGGGTTAGGCATTATTCTAAATGCCATGGCCAAGTAGTATATTAACCATGCCCTCCATTAAAGGAAGTGGAAGAGCATTCCATCGCCAAACCTGACCTTGTGGGCATTCTGACATCCCTGGCTCTCTTGTTTAACAAGGACTTTCATATTCCCATTATGCCTGTGTGCACAGTTGAGGCAAAGAGTTGGAATGGGATTATGTGTTCAGAGTGGTGCCAGGAAAGGTAGCTTCTAGGCTAGGCTTTAGTTAATTTGGAATAAAGAATCTGTGCCCTGTAATCTTTCCCAATTCTTTGCTTCACCTTTTCGTCTTTTACTGTCCCTTGACTTTTCCCATAAGGTCCAAGTATAGTTCCTTTTGACCATCTGTGTTGGAACTGACCTAAGGAAGCCGCCTGGTGCTGGAAGGGACACAGGCTTTAACACAAGGCAAACCTGTGTTTTAATCATGGTTTCACTATTACTAGTGTTAGGTTACTGGGCAAGTTATTTTATTTCTCTGAACCTCAACTTCCATGAAATAAGAAAAATAATTCTGTTGTAAAAAATAAGCAAGATAAATTGTAAGTACCTGCACATGCAGACCTATTTTCTCTTGGTTGCCTAGTCTTGTCTCCCAGGAGCAGAGCTCCTGGGAGGAACAGGGCACCCCAGGCAGGCACTGAACTGGAATAGAGATGATGGATGCTTTCGTGGATGCTTGCAACACAAATTGTTGACTTTACTTTTGTGTGACGTTGAGTGCCTTTTCCTTTTCACTGTAATGATCTAATAGATGGTCATTTTCATGTAAAGAGATGTTAGAAAAGTTCCTAAGAGTTTTTCGTAGAAGAAAAACATTCCTTAGGTTCTCACTTTTGTAATATTCTTCAGGAGGAATAAATTTATAGCTATTGACTCCAATAGATGCTAGCTGCCATCCAAAATAAATACGTAAGAGAGAATATATTTTTTAAAATAGTTTTAAAGTAAAAAATATATGTATGATGTCCTAGGGTCATATGTTACTGAAATTTATTTAATTCAAAGATCTATCCTAGAAAATGTCTCCAAAAGGAAAGGATAGTCTCACCTTAAAAGTGAAGCCCTGATTTTTGTGACACTTTAATTGTTGTTGTCAATCTTAGAGTAATTTCTGTGGCGAAATTCTGCTAAACTCTTGAATGTCTCTGTGTTTAAAAACTCAACAGGCAAAATCAAAATTTAACAGTTTAAATTAATAGTCATTAGAAAGGCTAAGCATGAAGTTTGAATTAATAATTTGTAATGAATCTTTGTCAACTGGTAATCATTTGCTGGAAAAGGAACCACAAAAGCCCTACTGTTGGTGGCATTGCAGTCTTCATGGATGATAATGTTACCTTAAAATACAGCATCACTCTTGGTTTATTTCTTCCCTTTCCTCCAACCATATGAGGGATCTGACCTTTGTTCAATCTCGCTTTGTTTCTATTGGTAAACAAAACAATACCTGAGTTTGAATTATACTAAATTTTGGTCTGGTGACTGTCTTATATAGATTCCAGTTCATGCAAGTGGTGGGAAAGTTATGTCTTTATCTCAATATTAGGTCTAGAAATTTTTCGTAATGTAATGTTAAAAAGAAGAAAAGTAAAAAAAGAAAGAATTTATGATGTCTGCCAACCTCAATGGATGTTAGACACAGGTTTGTTTATATACAGTTATGTGGCCAGGCTTTCAGTGAGATTAAGACCCCAAGCGTACTGGTGATATATACTGATTCATAAAATGAAACAGTAACCATTGAAGTAAATTGATAGGAAAATGAGAGAGAAGGTTGGAGAAAAAACAATTTTATTAATTTTTTAAAAGACAATTTTTTTAGAACAGTTTTACATTCACATTCACAGCAAAATTGAGAAGAAGGTACAGAGATTTTCCATATACCCTCTGCCCCCACACGTGCATGCTCTCCTCCATTATCAACATCCCCCACCAGAGTAGTACATTTGTTTCAATTGATGAGCCTACATTGACACATCATAATCACTCAAAGTCCATAATTTACATTAGGGTTTACTTATGGTGATGTACATTCTGTGGGTTTGGACAAATGTGTAATGACATGCATCCATCATTATAGTGTCAAACAAAAGAATTTCACTGCCCTGAAAATCTTCTGTGCTCCACCTATTCACCCCTCTCTCCCCCAACCCCTAGCAAACACTGATCTTTTTTTACTGTCTCTATAGTTTTGCTTTTTCCAGAATGTCATATGGTTGGAATCATAGAGTATGTAGCTTTCTCAGATTGGCTTCTTTCACTTAATAATATGCATTTAAGGTTTCTTCATGCCTTTTCATAGCTTGAGAGCTCATTTCTTTTTAGCGCTGAACAGTATTCCATTGTCAGGGTAGACCACAGTTTGTTTATCCACTTACTGGAGAATATCTTGGTTACTTCCAAGTTTTGCCAATTATAAGTAAAGCTGCTCTGAACATCTGTACAGCTTTTGGTGTGGACGTAAGTTTTCAACTCTTTGGAGTAAATACCAAAGAGTGTGATTGCTGGATCATATGGTAAGAATGTGTTTAGTTTTTTAAGAAATCACCAAACTGTCTTCCAAAGTGGCTGTACCATTTTGCATTCCCACCAGTGATGGGAGTTCCTGTTGCTCCACATCCTCACCAGCATGTGGTGGTGTCAGTGGTCCAGATCTTGACCCTTCTGATAAGTGAGTAGTGGTATCTCATTGCTGTTTTAATTTACATTTCCCTGACTACATGTGATGTGGAGCATTTTTTCATATGCTTATTTGCCATCTGTATGTCTTCCTTGGTGAGGTGTATGTTCAGGTATTTTGCCCATTTTTTAATCAGGTCGTTTGTGTTCTTATTGCAGAGGTTTAAGATTTCTTTGTATATTTTGGATAACAATCCTTTATCAGTTATGTCTTTTGCAAATATTTTCTCCCAGTCTGTGGCTTGTCTTCTCATTCTCTTGACACTGTCTTTCACAGAGCTTACGTTTTTAATTCTAATGAAGTCCAGCTCATCAGGTCTTTCATGGCTTGTGCCTTTGGTGTTGTATCTAAAAAGGCATTTCTCCTATTATCTTCTAGTAGTTTTATAGTTTTGTGTTTTACAGTTAGGTTTGTGATTCATTTTGAGTTAATTTATTGAAGAGTGAAGGTCTCTGTCTAGATTCGTTTTTTTGTATGTGGATGTCCAGTTGTTCCAACACCATTTGTTGAAAAGGCTGTCTTTTGTTCCGTTGTATTGCCTTTGCTCCTTTGTCAAAGATTACTTAACTATTTATGTGGGTCTATTTCTGGGCTCTCTATCCTGTTCCACGGACCTATTTGTCTATTCTTTTGCTGATACCACACTGTCTTGATTACTATAGCTTTATAGTAAGTCTTGAAGTCAGGGAGTGTCAGTCCTCCAACTTTGTTCTCCTTCAGTGTTACTTTGGCTATGCTGGGATTTTAATTGGGATTGCATTGAATCTGTAGATCAATGGGAAGAACTGACATATTGACAATATTGAATCTTTCTGTCTAAGAATATAGGATATCTCTCCATTTAATTAGTTCTTCTTTGATTTCATTCATCAGAGTTTTATAGCTTTCCTCATGTAGATCTTGTATGTATTTTGTTAGATTTCTACCTCAGTATTTCATTTTGTGGGATGCTAATTTAAATGGCATTGTGTTTTTAATTTCAAATTCCACTTGTCCATTGGTGTATATAGGAAAATGATTGACTTTTGTATATTAACCTTGTATCCTGCAACCTTGCTATAATTGCTTATTAGTTCCAGGAGTTTTTTGGTTGATACTTTTGGATTTTCTACAGAGACAATCATGTCATCTATGAACAAATACAGTTTTGTTTCTTCCTTCCCAGTCTGTATAGTTTAATTTCCTGTTCTTATCTTATTGCACTAGCTTATTGCCTTGATCTTAGTTGGAAAGCTTCTCATTTCTTACCATTAAATATGATATGAGCTGTAGGTTTTTTGTAGATATTCTTTATCCAATTGAGGCAGTTCCTCTATATTTCTATTTTACTAAGAGTTTTTGTTATGAATCAGTGTTAAATTTTGTCAAATGCTTTTTCTGCATCTTTTTTTTTTTTTTTTTAGCCTGTTGATGTGATGGATTACCCCAACTGTTTTTCTAATGTTTAACCAGCATTGCATGCTTGGGATTTTGTTAGATTTTTAGAACCTAAAACAACTGCAGTTAAATCTGAAGGAATTATAGGGTCTAAATTTCTCCATTTCCTGAATTAGTCTCGTCATCTTCATTTACAATTTGCCAAAAAGGGAAAAATTTTATGGTCATTATATTTTTCCATCCACCTGTGCACTGAAGGGTATTGCGACTTGACTGACAATTTTAAAAATGAATTTGAAATGTTAGAACAAGATGAAAGTTAATAGCTTTTAAGTGCACGGAAATTCCCATTAAAGGGAAAGAAATAAATAACAATAAAAGGAGGAAAGGGCTCATTATGCCTTGTAAGGTAGTAGATATGGTAGCTAGTGCTACCTATATGCTGAGTAATAGTCTCCTCTTGATAAAATTGTTGATGTGACCCCCATGCATTTAATAGAATTGTAAGGTTAGATGTAGTGAAAGCTGGCAGAAAGATCATCAGCTTTTTCAGCTTACATTAACTTTGGTTGAATTTTTTTTTTGAGCCATTTATATCTTTGAGACATTAGGACTTTGAACCTGCCGTTTGCTCATCTGTTTAAGATGAAGGTGAAGTGAAGTCTGTATATCTACCTCACTGTGATGTTTTGCAGTTTAAATAGGATAGTCGAGTGAGTAAAGCACATTGTTAATGCCACGTCCAGCATATACTAGGCCTGCAATAATCAATAGCTATTAGCTTGTAGCAAGATGAACATAGTGTTACAATGTTTTTAGTTAGATTTTATTGATGTGTCTTTTCAATATGAAATTCTTTAGCGAAACCTGTTCTTTTTACCGACGTGTTGGGCTATGAGTATTTTGCTTCCTGAATCTCACTCCTATGTTTTCACTTGAATGAGCAGCTGTATAATGAATGAATCACCCAGCATGGACAGCTGAATAAACTAGCACTTAACAATTCAGTAAATAAAACTGCATTTTATTTATTTAACCTTTCTCTCTCATAGCTATTTTAGTTTGTAAGCAACAGGATTTAAGTTTGCTGTTTGACTTTCTGTTGGTATATGAGAAAAATATATTTATTTCAAAAAGACGTGTTGTTTTAAAGGCTTATAAAAGGATAAGTCATAGAAAAATAGATAGGGTGGAATTAATTATTTAAAGACTATTTTCCTTTTGCATTTAGAGAATTCTTTTTAATGCAAAATATGGTGGTTTCTTTTGTGTATTATCATCTGTAGGCCTCTGAGATAAGATATGTGGTCTCTGATAAGTATCACACTTCAATCAGAAAAAAAATTTGAAACACCTGCCCCTTTAAAGAGTTATTTTTCTCCAAAGTGAGAAATCACTTTTTTGGGGCTTTGAAAGAAAAACAAAAAACCTTTTTGGTTCTTGTTATTTTAATTTGTATAATTTTGGTTTAAGGTCCAAGGTAAAAACTGTGAAAGGGCAGGGCCCAGTCCTTAAGATGCATGGTCACATTCTCTCTGCCTTTTTTGTTTATATTAAGTTATAAAAACAATGCCTGTGTGCAAGAGGATGGCAGTGGCATGAAATGCAGCTTCTGGGAGATTAGGCACTCATGTTCAGGAGGAGGGAAAGCAATACTGTTGAACGTAAGTTTAAATTTTAATAGTTACACAGTACTGGTGAATGATAAAGCACCTAGGTAAGCCACTTGAATTACAGTGGGACAATTAGATAGGAAAATCCTTGAAAAAAAGGTAGTGCTGAGCCACATGGTAACAGGGAGAAGCAGTTCGTGTATTCTGTGATGTTCCATTTGGTGCTCATAAAAAGACACTTCTGGGGCTTAGAAGAAATGTTATCACATTTTCTGAGTGAGGTTAATATTACTTGGCCTTTAAATAGCTTCTTCTGGACATTATTTTAGAGTAAGGTACTATTTCACAAGCAAAAAATAAATCACGCAGACTTTATTTTCTTCTGATGGTGCCGAGCTCAGATGGCGTGTACATAGTAGGTCCTCAGGGAATCTCAGTTGGATGCATGAATGCATTTGTAATTTTTATATTAGTTTCTCAGATGGAAACTAAGACTCGAAGCATAATTCATAGCAGAGTTATGGAAAGGGAATCACTTTAGCTAACTTAGGCATTCTTTTCTAATGTTCTGTTGAAAGCTCTTGAAAGCCATGCCACATCAGAAATGAAATACATATTTCTTAAACTCCTTCAATGCATCTTTCTTTCTGGTTTCAGCAAATCTTGGTGGTTCCTCCTTGGAAATGTTAGCTGTCCCCTTCTGTTCCATTTTATTTCCACCCCCATTTTCTGCACATTGTAATGACCTCTCATGTGAACAATTGTAGAGCCTGTTGACTGTTTCCCAGGTTCTACCCTCAGTCACCGTGCCCTTCTCCCCTGAATCTAATCTCCGTTAAAACCAATGACTGATTAATCTTCAAGTCATACAGCACTGTTATTTCTCTCTTGACAAATTCTCTGCAGTTCCCATACATACATGATCATGTTCAAAAACCTGAGACTTGCAGTCAGGCCTACCTACTTACTTGCACATTGCTAATTGTATTCCTCACAATTCACTCCAGATAAACTCATCTGTTCCCCATTTGTTTTAACATCTCTTCATTTGAAAGGCTTTCTGAACCCTTTGATATTTTTATATTTCATAATAGAATTCCATAATCTGTTTTAGCACATTCCATTGAATTGCAATGACTTGGTTACTCATCTTTCCCTCATTGGACGGTGAGTCTCTTGAGTAAGGCACCTTGTTTTATCATTCTTGTATGCCTGGAGTTGGAATATTATAGCCCTTTCTAGAGACATGCACTGAATGAATAAGTTAGTGCAATTTATAATTTGTGGTCTATGCATTTAAAATCTTTCCCTGCCTAAAATGTCCTATCCTTGCGTTATGCCTATTAAAATCCCATGTCTCCTTCCTTCTTTTGTTCAGTTAACGCTTATCAAATGCCAGTCAACTGCTGAAAGTGAAAGTATAGCTGAAAGTGCCGTGCTTGCCTCTTATGCTGTCATTCTGATGTACCTCTTTGCTGGGACTCATCACATGCTAGTTATTCATTCAGATTTTTATGTATTAATATTCCTAACCTGGTTATTAGCTCCTTAAAGTCATATTCAGCTTCCACTATAATTGAAAATTGTATGGTGGGCAGTCCAGGGTGGTATGGCGACTCCAAGAAGTCAGCAGGGATCCAGCCCTCTGGGCTGCATCCTGGAGTGCAGCTCTCATCCTCATGGTCAAGATGGCCACTGTGTTCCAGCCACTGGAAGGCCCACTTACTTCTGCTCACATCTCATTGTCCAGGACATTGGCTAGTCCCATGTTCATGGTCAGCTTCAGCAAAGGCTGGAAAATGTCATCTTTACTGAGGCTGCAATATGTCCAGCTAAAAGTTGAGAATTGTTACTAAGGAAGTGGAGGAAATGGATATTCCTGGCAGTCTCTCCTACAATGATATACCTTTGTTTGTTTTATTACATAAAAAAAGATTTGAATGTTGTTTATGGATTAAAATTAATATTCCAGGATAATGTATGTATCTCATGGATTTATAGTGTGCATTCCTGGGTATACCTCTGTGTTTCCCTACATTGAGAAGTATAGGTTTACATGTGATTGTTTAAATTCAATGAACACTGATTTAAAATGGCATATGAACTGTTAATTAAAAGCAGCAATATTTTGGACCACTGGGTTTAGTTTACCACACTCGATTGGTATGCAGAGGTTTTCCCAAGCTGAGCTTCCATGGACATTCGGATTTGCCCTGAGGACCTGATGCATGTTAGTATCCCTGCATCCGTTCCCCGTGCCCAGGTGCTGAATTCTCTGCAGTGATTCCAGCTGTGTAGTCACATCTGTTGCCTTAGGAGTTGTATCATTTGTAAATGACTGGCAGTTGGCAGGCCTTGGAGCCCTTTTCCTGATGGTCTTATCTGTAGGTTCTCCTCCAGGAGCATATTATTGTATTACAAAGAGCACTTGCTGGAGGATTTATCCACATTCACATTTCTCTTATGTATGAGCTGTTTTTTTAAAGGCTCATGTGCTTTGAAACAGTCTGTGTAGTACTGCTGCATACAAACATATTAATTTTCCCATTTTCACTTTTTTTTTTAAATTTTTTTTGTGAGGAAGACTAGCCCTGAGCTAACATCCGTTGCCAATCTTCCTCTTTTTTGCTGAGGAAGACTGGCCCTGGGCTAACACCTGTGCCCATCTTCTACTACTTTATATGGGACGCGGCCACAGCATGGCTGACAAGCGGTGCATCTATCCATGCCCGGGATCCAAACCTGTGAACCCCGGGCCGCCAAAGCAGAGTGCGCGAACTTAACCACTACACTACTGCACCAGCCCGCATTTTCACTTTAAAATGATATATGTTCATTCTTACACTTTTATGAAATGCTTAGTCCAATACTGTGACTGTGATTTCTAGTTCCATTAAGAGCATTTCTTCCTTGGTCTTGTTTTTACTTGTGCTTGTTGGTTTTTAATCTATTTTGAGGGTTATTCAGTTTGTCAGAATCAACCATCAGGTAACAGGAATTCAGGATGAACTCATTATAAATCCAGGGTTTTTTCTTTCTTTTTTTAACTTTTGAGCCCTCTGGCACCTACTCTTTAACTGACCATATTCATTTTTGTTTTTCCATAGAAAGGATTTTTCTTCTGTAGATGTACAAGGTCCCTTTCTATTCTGCAACAACTTTTTACTGCTTTTTTTCCATTGAACATGCCCTTTCCTTTGCCCCAAAAGTTCTTTTTTACTCTACCATTTCCAGTCTCTAATATCATAAACTTTCCTACCTGAAACTCACCTCTTCAAAAACTCCTTACTGGACAAATCTGCTCTCTGCTTTCCTCAGGTCAGTGGTCCTTCTGTACTTTTGTTCTCAGTTTGCCCAACCTTACACTCAGATTTTCAGAGCTATGTGAGACATTTGAGATCTTTGCCAGCAAACTTCTTCCTTGTAGCTGTGGATGTAGAGGGAAAGGTTGCTTATCCCTTTTTCCAATTTTTTGTTCTAGTGGATGATCGTCATACCAATTTTCCTTTGGAGCCATATAGTAAAATAAATCACGTGTATCAAGAATATATGTGAATAATTTGACTTTAAAAGATTTGGCAAGTCTTGATTCTTTCCATTTTTTTCTCAATTAAGACTACTTGAGGAATCCTCTTCTTAGAAATAGTACTTAAGCCTTTTTCTCTAGCCGTGTTTCTCTTTATAATATAAAAGTCTCACAATTCCTTTCAATTTTATGTGAGATTTAAGACAATTTCAAGATTAAAAACAAGTACTGGCTGGTTTTCTGTACATCACTTCTGCTCTCATGCTGACACGCTCTGATACGGTTTCCTTCTTGCCCCCTGTGCTACAAACGTATCCCAGAATCGTGACCTCTTTCAGGTGCTTACTGTTAAGCATATGCAGATGACTCTTTTGAATAGATGCAGCAAGTCCATCAGTCACTGGTGCCCAGGAATGGGAGTAGAGAATGTGAATTTGTTGCCCCAAAGTTCGCATTGGAACAATGTTAGACATCACAGCTAGGTTCTTAAGGCATCTCCCAGATGTCTTTTAAATTAATAACTGATCCAGAAAATACCCGAAGTACAACTTCAGTTATCCTAAATTACTATATAACAGTAACATTTTGTGAAAGTGCCCATAGATGTCGGAAAAAGGAGATTTACAAATGAACCTTTGCAGTAAACCCATTTATAAGTTGATGGATGTTTGCATGGTTTTGATTTAGCAAAACAATAGTGAAAATTTAATGTAAGCTATCAGATAGTTATATATTCAATGAATGTTTATTGAGTGTACATGAATTATGGGCAATACACTGTCTTGGGTGCTTTGATAGTTAAAGAACTTATAGTCTGCTAAAGGAGATGACATATGTATACAAATACAAATACAAATTTGTATACACGTTCAAATATGAACAGTGCCATAAGAGAGATATAAAGCACTATCAAAGAAGAGAAATAAAGAATAAATTCTTAAATTTGACAAGGTCAAAGATTGAGGTAGAAGGTGGTGTTTGATCTGACCTTGAAGGGCTTGTTGAGTTTGGATAGATAGAAGTATCATGATGCAAGGACAATCAGAGTGGACAGAGTCACCACACCAGAGTGGGCAGGAATGGGATAGTCTGAGAGACTGTAGAATGACCTGGTGTGGTTCAGTGTAGGAGGTGAGAAGCAGATGGGCCTTGTATGTCAAATGGCAGTAGTTGGACCAATGAAAATTTTAAAACTTTTCTCCCCAGATAAAGTTAAAAAAAAAACTGTATTGAGAACTTCAGCTTTGAGTGGAGAGCACTTGAATAAGACTTTTTGAATATACCTGTTCAGATTGGGCAGTAAACTTATATCATAGGGCCTAGGAATTAGGAAAAAAGAAATTGGTGAGAAAGCAAATTTTGGGCTGCTTATTCAAGGATAGACTTCTACTACAGACTTCTCTAGGAGCATAGTGGTTAACTGTATTAATGGAAGGAAGTTTGATATTGGTGAATTAGAAGAGCAGATAAATCCAAACTTTAGTTCCACAACATTGACTTTACTGTATGAATATGAGGATGGAGTGCTCTCTCAGAGGTGTACCTGGAGGGAGACTGAGAGGCATAGCAACCCCAAACAGCTTTCTGATGTTTATCCTTCATTTATATAACCTTTACTGGGCCCAGCTAGGGTTATTATCTTATTCTGATCTTCCTGTTCTCCATCCAAGGGGAGAGTGAAATTTGTTTTGTAAATTGTCTTTAAATAGGGTAGTACATGGAGGATTACACAGTCTAGCAGGCAGTGTTACCATGGCTCTGCATGTTTCCGCCCCAGGTAGAAATGCATTTCCTGAGATGACTCAGCTGTTCATCCAAGGATTCGTGCACCATTGCTTAGACCCTTCTGGGTCATTGGCTTTGTTGCATAAGAGGAGTTGTACCTCCTGAATAGTTGTAGAAATAGATTATCTAAAGGATGAGTGAGATGGAGGGGAAGAGGTAGATCAGCTCCTAGTTTTCTAGTCGGTACAGTTACTCACCCCAAGCAGACAGCAAAAGTAAACCAAAGACTCTCCTGCCTTCTTCCTAGCCGTGCGCAAGTATTGATGCGCAGCATGGAAAGACACTAGAGTTAATGGAAATATCCATAAGGTCCTTATAACATATTTTGGTCTTTGTCTAGGTTCACACGTATTTCTTTAGGCATTTGGGAGAAGCTGACTCAGGTGCACTCTGATGCTTTCATTGACCTGGAACGATCTAATTGAGTGATTTACCCAGAAGTGACATGAGCTAGATTGGTTTTAGCCAATTTCTGCATGTGCGGTTCTTCTCTTTACAGGTTTATAATCTAGAAACACCAAACATCAGTATTATAAGATCAGAAAAGAGAGATTTTCTTTGATTTATTAAGGAATTCTTTAGTTGCCAAGGAGTTTTTGGGCTTTTATTTGGTTGAACTATCAATGAGTTTCTAATTGGTTTTGGAACTATTAGCATGCAATTTTTAATTGCTTGTTGCCACACTATTCCAGTGGAAATTCAACTCTGAAGTCAGAGAAAACTGGGCTATAAGTTTAATGTAAATGCATTCTTTGAAATGATGTTATTTCCAGGGTGTCCATTTCCCCAGCATGGAGGGAGGAAAGGGGGCAAAGGCAGTATTCGTGTGCTGCTGGCTGTGAAGCCCATGAGACTGAACTGGACCGTGAACTTCTGGGCAGTAAACCAGATCTTACACGTCTGTACTCCTGGCACCTAGTGCCTGGCCTATAGAAAGTGACCAATAAAAGTTTAACTGTTATTGAATTACTGATGAAACGAATCTGCCTGCAGATTGATTAAGGGTGCTGGCGCCATCCCTGTTGGTGACATCAGCACACATGGACCATAGTCCATGGCTCAGAATTAGGTTCTTTGGTGTTATTGGTCCTTAACTTTATTCATTATGTTATTTTCTTAGAAGGAATAATTTAGATGGGCTTAAAGTCACAAAGTAGGTATTCAGTGATTGTTAGTCCCTTCCTATTCTCCCAGTCTTTTCTGAGAAAAAAAATGCTAGGGACTCCGTGTGGATCTCTCAGCCTTGTTTTTAAAATCCACCTGTGACTCTTGAGAAAGTAAACAAATGAAGCTCCATTGATGTATTCCAGTTACTCGAGCTATAAAAACAGCCTTAGTGACATTTAAACAATCATTTATGATGCCCACAGAATCTGTAGGTGAGGAATTGAGGCAGGGCTCAGTGAGAATGACTTGAGAACTAGAAGCTGGAATCATCTTCAGGCTCATTCAGTCACCTGTTTGGTGGTTAATATTGGCTGTAGGCTGAGACCTTGGGTGCAGCTATTAGCTAGGACACCTACTGTGGCCTCTCCATGTGGTGTGGATTTGCTTGTAGCGTGGTGATTGAGCCTCAAGAGTGTATGTTCCAAGAGAGAGAGAAGCAGGTGGCATCTGTATCTTTTTTTATGACCTAGCCTTGAATGTCACATAGCATCGCTTCTATTATATTCTTTTGATCAAAGAAGTCACAAGCCTGCCAAGTTCAAGGGGTGTGGACACAGACAGCCCCTCTTAATGGGGAGGGCTGAGGTTCTGAAAGCACACGTGGGGCTGGAATTATTGTTTTAACTGTTACTGGGAAATTACAGTCTGCCACACAATATAATTCCCATGTCTTCTGCTGTAATTTTCACATATGATTAATAATTTATATCTCCCTGGATTGCTTTTACCAAATAGACTCCTTACCAATTCCCTGTATGTAGTTTTTTTAAAAAATAATTTGGAGTTAAATGTGTTAGTTAGATGCTGAAATTGATGGAGGAAAGCTTAAATTTGAAAACAAAAATTAGTAGATTATCTAGAATTTTTGATTTGTATTTCCCAGTGAGAAGATTATAAGTTTGCTAATATTTTGGAGAGCAAATGGTTGGGATTTATAATAAAATGAGATTGTAAAAGGAAGAAGATGACTGTATCCTTCTCTTGCACAAGTAAATAGTGAATATTCAGCTTCTAGGTAACTTTTCCTGGTTTCTTTTTGCTATATGCTATTTAACTTTTCTCTTGCCTTTAATTTTAATCAAAAGCATCTTAATTCAGACATATAGCAAAGACATACTTGTCAGTGAACTACCACTGTCCATTTTTTTATAGTTCTAAGCTACATTGCATGATAAGACAGGGGGTTACAGAGATATTTTATACAGGAATTTCTCAATGGAAAATAGTGAGTTCTAAGAAATATCAAAATTGGTATGGTCTCCCTTTCTCAAACTGCCTTATTTTGTTTCATATCATCTTCTTTTAGGCTACTGCTAGTTTTGCTGGTCAAGAAGTTGTCTTTTCTGCCTGAACAGTGCTGAATTCAGTGACTTAGTTTCCAGAGATAAGCTCAGCCACATCCTCCTGCTCAACTTGAAGGTGGTCTGGGGAGCCCCTGCATGGGACTTCCATGGAATTAGAGCCATCAGATTAAGTTGGACTAGTTCTGGAAATCAGAGTAATGGTCATTTTGAGACTTTGATTGTTTTGGCATCCTTCTTGAGGGAACTGGATTGAGTATAGGGCCAAATGGCCTTTTGTGGAATTCCCCCCATTGGTTCTCTACTTTCTAACTTACTGAACTAATGGGTCATGTTCTGATTAGTGCTGTGAACAGAAATGTAACTAATTTACCCTATTAGGTATTCTAGACCCAGATTCTCTTTTTCTCACTCCTCCTTAAGAATTACAGTGATTTCTTCACCATATTCTTTTTGGGGGAAAGACATAATAAAGAGGCACTGGTTGCCTATTGTCCATAACACTCCTGTTTCCCCTTGATATAGTTGAGAGCTCTGCAAAGCTGTATCTGTAGCCCAGTTTTCCCTCCCAAGTTTCTTATTTCCCACTGCTTTCCAGATAGTTCCACTTGGATATTACACAGAAATCTCAAATTCATTATGTTCACA
Organism: Tapirus indicus; assembly: GCA_031878705.1. Lineage (NCBI taxonomy): Eukaryota > Metazoa > Chordata > Mammalia > Perissodactyla > Tapiridae > Tapirus > Tapirus indicus. The sequence continues at coordinate 145,827,586 of CM062919.1, read as the reverse complement.
TATAAACTCTTCTTCTTCCTCCCTCAGACCTGCTTCTCCTTATATGTTTTTCCTCTTGGTTAATTATATAATTCTTCCAAGCCAGAAACCTGAAAATCATGCTAGACCCCCTCCTCCCCAACCCCTCATTAAGTCCTGGTCCTAATAAACACTCAAATGGATCATTCCTTACTCTTCCCACCAACCCAGCCTTGACTTAGACCCTCATCATGTCCTCCCCTATGTCCTGGCTCTTTTCTCCCCATCTCATCTAAAACGTCCTATGATAATTTCTCCCTGCACGAATCTCACTTTATTACAAACATTTCACTCATCTGCCTCCATACTAGACATAGATTTGGCCTTATTCATTGTGTCTCTGTGGCATAACCTTGTGATTATACAAAGAAAGTTTTGTTTTTCCTGGAAGGAAAGAAGGCAGATAGGAAGACTGGCTGGCAAGCCTACCTTTATTTTCTCTAGGCAGGTCACATAATTTAGTAGCTAAACCTGAATTTAAAAATGAGACATTTCTTTAAAATGCCCAACATTCTCTTTGTTAGCTCAGATTCCGGGGAAAAGACCATCTTATTTCTCTAATTAACTGAATGAAAAAAATAAAGCAATGTATTTATTGTTTCTCTTTTTAAGGATGTCGATTACTGTTGGCTTTCTTGATGTATTAGAAGAAGTGAGTAGTGAGCACCCACTACATCTCACAACCCAGGAAGAGAGAAAGTCCTGTGTGTAAACTCACGCACTCCGAATGTTGTGTCCTGTGAGAGAGCACGTCTCACAGAGGAGATCAATAGAGAGGAAGCGCCCTTTGTTAGAGCTTTGATAAACAACTGTGATGAGAGGAGGAAATCTCAGGCACCAAAGGGCGGGCTGTATGTGGAGGAATGAAGAGTAGATAAGGTGTCGAAACCTGATGGGAGGTAAGGGTAGAAAGTTCGGTTATGGCCATGTTGTTAAGAATGTAAACTCTCTGAGGACAAGAATTTTTGTCCACTTATTCTTTGACTAATCAATATTAGTCTGAAATGACTAATAAATAACCATTCTCAAGTGCCTAGAAGAATGCCGGCTATGGTACACAGCACGTGCTCGGTAGCATTTGCTAAATTACTGAATGGACTTTGAAACCCACCTACCTTTCTGGGACACTATTGGATAAGCTATTATTTGATATCCATGGCCTTTTTTTTCCAGCAGAACTTTGAACATTTAGCTGATTGTTTAGGAAAGAATTTTCCAGGATTGCAGATCTGTACACTACACTCAGATGTGCAAAGAAAAACATATGCCTCCTCTCTCTGCATCTTTATGCCTCCTCTCCATACCCCCATTCTCTCCCACAAATGAGCATGCTCAGATCTCTTTCATTCTCCCCAAACCTCTCCTCTGGATTCTTAATTCTCTTTGGTAACATAAGAAAGATTTAGATGTCATTTTTTGGACTGATTTTTCTTTTCTGATGAGCTGTTCATCTTTTTATGCCCAGTGGTGACTTTCCATAACGCCTCAGGACATTGCCATCATCATATCCTTGGGACATCCTGACTGTGTGCAGTTTCTTGAAGGTCTTAAGAACCTTGAAAACTTAACTCTCTTCAAAGTCAAATCAGGGTTTCAAATTTTGCTTACTTCTTTTAATTGTAACCGTAATGGCAGAAATTAAAAGCCCTATGAGAAAGAAAAAAGATGCTGCAGAATCTCCATGGACATAAATACACCCTTCTAGGTACTTATTTCATTCTCCTGAATGTTCACCATCTTAATAAAGGCATCTGCTGAGATTTTTTTAAAATAGAACCATCACCTTGACATTCATCACCCTATTGCTTCTTCAGGTTAGTTGTGGCTTAACTCTTTTGGATCATCTTGAAAAATCACTTGAATATTCTGAAAACTGACAACCTGATTTGATACTGCATGTAAAACATTTTTTTTGTACTACTTCTCATTTATGTATTTGTTTTAACTAACTTTATTCTGAAGAATGTAGAACATGGTGAACAGAGGCTAATAGAGAAAATATCTTTGTGCAGAATGACTTTTTTTTCCTTCTCTTCATGTGGCTATCATTTCAGTTCATAATCTATGTATTACTTATCAGGCGTCCTGTCCAAGGAAAATAACAGGGTAATGTTTATTTGACAATGCACTTTTTTATTTGATCTCCTTTGATCTTCACGATGTCCCTGTGAAGTATTATCAGCACTTGTAGATGAGAAAGCTGGGCTTCAGAGAGAATAGGCGACTTGATTGAGATCACACAGCAAATTGTTGAATTGGGATTTGAACCAAATCCTTTGCCAATCAAATTTTGAAAACAATGGTTGGTACATTTTCGTTTTGATTGGTAACTTTTGTATTTTCAATGGTATTTTTGTTTGTTTAATAAGTCTTGGTTAACTATCTTAGAAGTCGTCAAATATCATGTTTGATGCCCCAGGGTGTTTTTAAAACATTTTATATCAAAATATTCATTATTATCTTACCTACTGGATTTTGCAGAATGAATATTTCAGGTCTCTGCAGCCCACCTGACAAGAGCGGAACATTCTTTCTATCAGACATTTTAAAAAGAGAAAAGAGGCCTATTGATGTTGGTGTTGGGAACAAGAAAAGAGGTCCCAGCACCCACCCCCTCTTCTCCCGTCATCATCTCTGTGTAGGATTCTCTCACAGTCCAGGCATTCTTTGCCTCAGAACGGATGGGGCTGACAAAGGATGCAGTGTTATTGGCTTCTCAACTGCACTGGACCCCTCTCAAGGCTCCTATTTTGTGGGAGAGAAAAGAGTAGGTTTGGGTCACAGGCTGCCATCAGGAGAGATGTGGGCTAACCATGGCAGCCTGTCTGTCCCCAGGCCTCAAGGCAGTGAAGGATCTCCCGGGGTCTCCCCAGGTTCTGATGTCCTCAGAATTAAGCCTATATGGGATAGAGTGGGCCTGCACCATCCAGCTTTTAATTAGTTATTCTTTCATTGGTTATGAAATAATTTATCTTTTTTAAAATCTACTTTTACATTTCTGGAATTGGGTCGTGTTTTACATTGGCCGCAATTAATAGGAAGTTTCTGTTTGTTTTGGGTTAGGGGCTAAGTATCTAAAAAAAAGGAGTCACGGGGCGGGCCAGGTGGTGCAGCGGTTTAGTTCGCAGTTGGCAGCCCGGGGTTCTCAGGTTCAGATCCCGGGCGCCCGCCGACGCACTGCCTGTCAGCCATGCCGTGGCGGTGTCCCATATAAAGTGGAGGAAGATGGGCACGGATGTTAGCTCAGGGCCCATCTTCCCCAGCAAGAAGAGGAGGATTAGCAACGGATGTTAGATCAGGGCTGGTCTTTCTCACAAAAAAAGGAGTCACCCCATGATTGTCTTCTTTAAAATTCTCAAGATCTTGCTTCTACTCCTTTTTTTAATATTTTTTTCACCATCCTCCACTTCTCAATATCCATATGTCAAAATATTACCTAAAAGTGATTGAAAATTTTACCCTTTGGGGGTAAGTGCTCCCCTAGTCTGACTCTGGCACGTCTCCTGGCTTCTGCCCCACCCCCATCTCCTGCCTCTAGCCAGGCTCCTTGACCTTGGCTCCTCCTGAACAGCTTTCCAAGGAGGGAAGTGGGGAGGGAGGGGAGGATGAGATACTCTCATTGCCTTTTTCTTCCTATAACCAAGTCAAGGCATTTGGTGTATAACTACTCTAGGAAAAAAGTCTGGCAGTACTAGAAAACAAATCACTGTGTATCCAGGTCACGATCAAAAAAAAACAAAAAAAGAGCAAATGCATTAACATATAGCATTTGGTTATGATAAATATGTTATCTATTTTTCCTTATTACGCTGCCTTTTTCCACAAAGGACTTAACACAACTTACCTACTTAACCCTACAAGATAAAATAATTATTTTTATTGTGAAGTTGTCTTTTCAAAAGCTATATGTATGTAAAATTACTTTAGGGCAAAGTATAGGTAAGTATCTAAATGGTTATGTTAATTGTATGGGAATAGAATTATTCATAGCAATGTAGGGAAGCAAGCACCTCTGATGATAGCTGATTTCCTCCTCAGTGTCTGATCCATTATTGTGATAATTTTGCTTTCATTTACATTTTGAAAATGACAGAGTCCTTCCCCTAGACAAGGAGCAGGAAAACCGTAGAGACAGGCTTGGGTTTGGGGTTGTGATGATGGTTGAAGCCTGGGAAACACCCTGCAGAGCCCAGACATCTATGCTCCGTTCCTGCTGTGCCATCTAGTGGAGCAGCGTGCACACAGTGCGGGCCAATTCAGTGCTGGACTGAATGCAGTTTCTAAACCCGTATGGTGTGTAAAATGAAATGCTTATTCTGTACATATATGCACAGATATCCATAACATACACAAGAAGTGGTACTGCTAGTAAAGGGCAGTTGATGTGTTAAAAAAGAAGTCCTTTAAAAAATGTACTAAATATGGGAATAACTAGTAAAATCCCCTGAATGAGAAGTAGTGAGAGAAATCTAACACAGCAAATATTAAAATGTATTATAAAATGACAGTAAGTAAAACTCTTTGGCACTGACACAAGAATGGGTGGATAGATCAGTGGAACAGAAGAATTCAGAAATCAACTGAGAGGGTGGCATTTCAAATAAATGAGGACAAATGAAGTATTCAATAGTGTTGAGAAGACTGGCTAGCCATTTGGTTAAAAATAAAGATGGACCCCAGCCTCATTCTCTCCTCCAAAAAAAATTCTGGATGATGAAAGGTTAAAAATTAAAGAAATGAAACTATAAAATTACTAAAAGAAAGTTTGAATATTTAAAAGATAATCTTCAAGTGGCAAAAGTTGTTAAATAAGGCAATAAACCCAGAGGCCATTTAGGAAAAGAGATTTTATCCTTCTAGCAAACAAAAAAGTTGACAGAAAATTACAAAACAATAATACTTAAAGGTAAATGCTACACTAAAAAAAAATTAAGATGATAATATATTGACGTCATCTAATAGAGTGCTCTTTTAGGCTGTGGAGAGAATACGAGATGGAAACTATGTGAACCTGCATTTCTCTCATCAGCCTTGTGAGGCTAAGCATCTTTCCGTGTTTATGCCCTTTGCTTTCCTTCTGTGAAATGGGTGTTTTCTCAAGTTGATTGTGGGGTTTTTTTCCTCATTATTTTGTTTTAGATATCAATCCTTGACTATATATGTTGCAAATATTTCTGTGTCTATTTATTGCTCTTCTGCTTTTTTAAATATCTTTCATACTCTAGAAGTTTTTTTGTTCTGTAGTCATATCTGTCAGTCTTTTCTTTATGATTTCTGGGTCTGTGACTGGCTCAGGAAGGCCTTCTCCACCCAGATACAATAAAATGATTTTTTTGGTTTTCTTCAAGTACTTCATATATTTTAATTCAGTTTGACTTTGTAACTCTTATGTAATTTATGTTAGTGGAGGGATCTAACCTCATTATTTTTTCTAAATCAGTGGTGGATGACTCCTTTCCCCACTGATGAAAATGCTGTTCCTTTCTGCACAGCCGTCTGTCTCTGCCTGCTGCCTTCATAGCTCTCTCTGCTCCTGAAACTGAGGACTTTTCATCGAGACAGTTCTAGGTTCTAGAGTATATTTTAATATCTAGAGGGAGAAACTCTCTTTCCCTGTTCTTCTTCAAAATTTTCTTGGCCTTTCTCTGTATTTCCTTTTCTAGATGAATTTTAGACTCAGCTTTTCAAGTTTTGTAACAGTCCTCTTGGAATATGGGCATGGAATATTCCCATGCATTTGAAGTTAATTTTATAAAAAATCAGCATCTTCATAACATTAATATTTCCTTCCCGGCACGTGTCACATCTCTCCCTTTATTCAGCTTTTCTTTTTTTCCTTCAGTAAAGTTTTCTTGTATTCTTCATGTACATCTTGTACATTTTGTTAGGTTTACTCTACTCTTATGTATGTCTGATTTTTGTTGTTATTGTAAGTGAGCTTTTTTAGTCCCGTTTTTAAATTGGTATTTGCCCGGGGCCAAGGGCATTCTAAAATACCTTTATCTTTAATGGTGTTAAATTTCTGGAATTGAGGTTTTTTTACAATGAACACATTAATTATGAAAGTTATTATTTTTTTAAGGAGTTATGAAATTTGCACTTTATAATTGCTAGTCTTAAACTCCAGAAAATACTGCGTATGTATATGGAGGTGAGAGTATTATCTTCTAAAAGTACTAAGTACTTTTCCTGAAGGCAACCATAATGAATAAAATTTTCTCTACTCCCTTACATATCAATAAAGACTGTATGCTTGAATGTATTCTTATAAATGGTAATGACTATGGTAAGAAAAAAGCTAGAAAAATAGGTTTGTGGATTTCATTTTATATCATGCAGAACAAAGAACAAACAACTGAAGAAGTATTTATTGCATAGAGTCACTTGAAACTCAAAGACCTTTTAAGTCTTTGGGGAATAAAATTTAAATAATGTTATTACCATAAGACTTATTATATCTGAATATAAGCTTTTTGTAAATGGCATTGACCCTGAAAGTTTTATCTTTAGAGAATTGGGTAGAAGGTGATAAATTATTTGAAGATACCATTGGGATAAAACACCATATGTATTCAAGTCATTCTACCGTGCAGCATTTATATTTGTTTTAGGTACATCTGGCTTAGGACTGTACATAAAATTAAAATTTTAAATCAATTTACTCTTGTTCCTTTGAATCCACAAATAACGCTGTTAGATTGTCAGCACATGTGATATTCTTGGTAAATGTAGTAGAATATAAATTAAAAGCTTCAATCCAAAGTTGGTATATTCTCTATTTATTTTATATATTCATAAATAAATAGAATTTCCTGGAAAATGAGGTGTTTTGATAAGGTTTTCTTCCCTCCCAAATAATTATAGCCTATTTTACTCACTCAGGGGCTAGAAGGATGTACATCCTTTGCATCATCACTCTGTCGTATAGTGACACTATTCACTAATTCATTTTGGCATAAAATGTGGTCCCCTCTTCCCTGCTAAGAATGAGTGCAATAGAGCCAGTTAATACAGATCTCATTAAGTGAGAAAAGGAAAAGGGAAAAAAAGCAAGGAAAAGAAGGAGAAAGGCCTGCCCTTCCATATAAATACTTGGTATTGAGCTGCATTATTGGTGCCATTATGATGACACTTCTTACTGTGCGGTTAAACTCAATTGCAAATCAGGTTACGCCAGAAAGTGGTGTGAAATGCAAAGAGCATGGGTGACACAGTCATGGCAGTAACTCATTCATCCTGAACGAGAGTCCTGCAGAGTCTGTGAGATAAACCTGTGACAGCTCACTCTGCACATTATGAACACAGAGTGGGTCCGTCCCTCCCTGTTTTCATGGCTATATCATGGCATAGGTGTTGTTGATGGACAGCACGTTTGTTTTCCTTACAGTGGAATTATGTGTTCCTCAAAGCGCTGTCGCTTTATTAGTTTTCATATGGGAAACCGAAGCTCAGTGCCTTTGACAAAGACTTATTCAATGCGATAACTTACCATAGAAACAAGCTTGTGCCTACAGAATAAAATAAAACAAGGGTGGTGTCCCTTAAAACAAACTGCCTTCATTTTCAGTACAAATCAACCATACTGGCAAAAATTTGTTATTGTGTCTTCTTGTGAAATGAGTATTTCCTGCAATTTTAGAGTTGTCCCTAGTTAACATCAGATGTGCTATGGCCCAGCATCTATTGGCTGTATAAGGACATGTTTGAGAATTTAGCATTTTCCCACACAATGAGGGAGAGCGACCACTGAGAGATTTCCAGAACCCATGGATGCCTCACTACAGAGCGTGTATGATTTCTGTTCTGTGGGAGCTGGAGAAATATTTAGAGAAATAGTAAAACTCATTAGGCCTCTGGATCTTTGGAACTCCTAGCTAAATCCTTCTTGTTCTCAGTCATGTAATATGGTATGGCTCTTCAGAGATGAAGATTATCAAGCTTAGACCAAGAGAAAATCAGCCCTTCCTAAAATAAAAATTTCCCTGGGTGGGAGTGGGAGGCAGTAGTTAATGTTTTTGTCATATGTCCAATCCACATCTTTCCTTTGTATCTTCATGCAAATTTGTCGCTATGTTTTAAACATGTTTCAATTTTTTGACCTCTGCCTGCGATCTTAGGCCATTAGCTACTGATTTTTTTGTTGTTCCTTATTGGTCTTACCAAATTAACTATCTGCTCTCCTTATTTCAGTTAGCATTGTCAGATGAAATATTTTAAACAAAAGCAGTTATTTAAAGGAAAATATTATGTTCTCTTCTTTACTTTCTAATTTTTTAAGAAAATTACCTGAAGACTTTTTTAAAACCTGCGTTGTTGATAACACTGATTATGAACTATTTTGGTCTTTCACAAAATTAACTGCCACGTTTTGATTTACAGGATCTCCAAAGGTGGGTCAATGGTGCTAATGAACATGGCTTCGTCCTGGTATCTTTCGGAGCTGGTGTCAAGTATCTGTCCGAAGACATTGCTAACAAACTGGCCGGAGCTCTGGGGAGATTGCCCCAAAAAGTGCTTTGGAGGTAAGGTAATGATAAGATAATGATAGAGATTGTTTATTCACCGTTGGTTTTCAGGATCCTCTTGCTTAGCCTGTAGGTTCCAGGAAAGCACAGCACATTGATTCCCTAGCAAGATTAGCAGGATGCCCCTGACTTTTTATTTCATTTCTTAGTGCATTGAAATCTAGGGATTAATTTATAAGACTGTGATGGATAAAGAGACATCTAGCATACAGCATAGAAAAAAAGATATGATGCAGAATGATTTATGCTTGTGTCGGATGTATTTTTATGTTACCCTCAGCTTTCTGCCCTCATTTACCTTGCTATTATTTACTATCATTTAAAAAATTTTTGTTGTAATTGCATGAGTTTCTATATGCTCCTTCAAATCAGTTTTGGAATGAGGTAGAGAATGATGGATGAATGAATAAATAGGTAAAATATTTCATGGAAACTTCCGGGCTCCTTTATAAATGCTTTTGATTTCTTTTTTCCAAAAGACCAAGCTTTTAAAAACACAATAACTTGCCAGTTAACTCTGGTGGAAACAGACCCACAGATTACCCCAGCTTCCTCTGAGAGGCACTGCCCACATGTGTCTGCCTCTGGAATTTCCAACCCAATGTGTAAAAGTTGGACCTAAACACTCAATTTAGCATGTATTTGTTTAGTACATGCCACCACTGTTGGGTTCTAGGGATTCAGCAGTGAACAACGTCGGCCCCAGTGTCAAGCCGTTACAAGTGGACTCTGAGTAATGTGGGATTTTCCTTTATAATGACTGTGTAAGGATTAGCTCCTGCTGAGCTATGAAATATACATAATTTGTTCCAACTGTTTAGGACTTTTCTCTCAGGATTCCAGTCCTATTGGATTTCCTCTCTGAGGCTAAATCTAGAAAGCACCCCTTCTGCTTTATTTAGGACAGTTGTGTTGGCTCAGTTCAGACTCTTGCCATTCTCTCAGCTGTTAAGCTCCTTTATGGTTTATCGGTTTATCTTTCAAAGATCAAGGTAGGAAGCAGTCTAATTAGAACTCCCATCTCTGGGGAACACTAGAGAAGGGTAGTTTCTGCTTTTTTTCAGTTCTCCCACCTTCCCTAGGCTCTAGGTATCCAGGATTGGAGCTATCGACTGCCCAGTGGTGGCCCTCCCTGGTCCTTCATGTTTCACCTTCTGGGTACTGGTGGAGAATGACTTTCGAGCATAGGTTTATTTGGTTGCTTTTTCTCCATCTTAGTTGAGAAGAGCTGAAGGAAAATAGGTCTCAGTATAAGTAAAGTTTTTCTTATTTATCCCTCACTCAATGAAAATGTGAAAAAGAAACTAAATCTAATTTTTATTGTTACTAAAACATGGTTTTCTTCTTAAGAATATCAACAAAAATCATGTAACATTTATTTTAAATCTGATAATTCAACCAGAGAGTCTATACTGGGAATAATGTTTGATTTTTGAAAGATTCATTGTCTGGTATACATTTCAGGTTTTCTGGAACTAAACCAAAGAATCTAGGAAACAACACTAAGCTCATAGAATGGTTACCACAAAATGACCTGCTTGGTAAGTCAGTGACATGTGGGTACTTACTTGGCTTTTAGATTTTAGTTGTGTAAATGTGATTCTTATACGTGAGTGGCTTGTACAATAGGTATGTAGTTTATGATAGATAGTTCATGACAGGTCATTATGTTATCTAGGATATCAAGTCCATAGATTTCAAACCAAGTCAGATCTTTATTTATTGGAAAATAATTTGTAAAGTATAATCATTTGGGCCTATAAATTAAAATTTGTAGACCAGTCACCAATTTTAATTTTCTGGAAAATATACTTAATAAACTTTGTAAATTAGTAGTGAGTAAAGTTATGACAAATTAGGCTAATCAGCTAAAAGTAGTTAAATTAAAACAGTGAAAATGTAGATTTGTGTTATAGTTTTATTACAGATATTTCTAAGAACCCAAAGAAATTCGAAGTTATTTGTTTGAAACCAAAGAGAAACAGAAGGCCAATGAAACAGTCAATTTATTTCAACTTTATTTGGATCATCTGTCTGAATTCCTGTCTAAATCACCTGGCATTTTTGAAACACTATTTCTTTTGATTTATTTATTTTTTGGGATTCTGATCTTCAACTCAAGCTTAAAATGACAATTATATGCATATCTTTTAAGATATTGGAATCTAAATAAATTTAACTGTATGTTCAATAAGCACAGATAGTAAAAATGTAAGTTATTTTATTCATTAAATTTTTAGGAAAATGTAATGCCATTTTATCCTTTAAGATATTGTTTAGTAAGGAAATTATGAAAAATCTTGTTGATTTTGGCAATATTGACCATCATTTTTTCAATAATACTAAAATCTAACAGATTGTGTGAGTGGCTTTAAATTTTAAATTATATTCTTAAAATCGGCTTTTAAAAAGTATTTTTTAGAGGCAAAAATGAGCCCTCCTAAAAACTAGCAAATTGAATTTTGTAACTAAAAAACAGTAAGGAATTTTCTTTGAATCTATAATTCCTTTTCATCTAATTCATTAAAAATATTATTCTATAAATGATAAAACTGAAGAAAAAACTAAGGCAATTTACTATTCTTGATACTTGTGTTCTTTTTCTTTTTCTGTTTTTGTGTCTTTACTATTATGACTTTAGATTCCATATAAGGTAGGAAGGCAGCAGGAAATTTAAATAAGATATCTTGACCATCAGCTTTCTCGGTGCAGCAGCGTGACACCGCTATGTGGGAACGTCCAAGCTGTTCTCATGGTTTTTTCTGTGAGGCTTTACAGCCAGGTGTAGCTACTCAGTGGTCCACACCTGCAGGCCCTCCTCCAGTTCATAGCTCCTCTGGGTTCCTCAGAATCGCAGCTCTGCCTTTTCTGAGATCAGGGTCCTTTTTACCTCTGGGCGTGACCTTTGTGGATCCTCTGTTGGCTTCTAACTATGATCAGAAGATTCCTCCAGGATGAGAAGTAGGAACAGACCCCTGTCTTCCCCGCTGCTCTCACCGTACTCCCCCTGCTCTCCACATGCCAGCTCTGCTTTATTTTTCGCTGCTGGGCTTGGCAGTAAGGTTTTGTTCAAAGAAAGCATTCTGCTGCTAAAAAGAGAGTTTGAAATCCACTGCAAGCGCATCTTCCTTAGTTGGGCTGAGTTGGAAGCCACTTGTGGGTAAGGGTGAGAGACCCTGAGTGACCAACCCCGCCAGACGTTGGGGTGGGAATGTCCGGGAGCCCATTGAGACTGAGGTCCACACACAGAGTCTGTTTGTACCTGGCTTCTGTATATTTAAAAGATTTGTATTTTTGCAAGCTATAATTCCTTTCTGGCCATATAACGCACTTCCTAAGGGCAATGTTTCTTTGTCTTACACTTCTTAGGCAAGTCTTTCCATCCTTTATGAAATGTAGGCTGCTCACGAGGAGATCTGTGTTTTCTCGTTTTTGTTGTTGTTTTTTTGAGGAAGAGTGGCCCTGAGCTAACATCTGTGCCAGTCTTCCTCTATCCTGTATGTGGGATGCCACCTCAGCATGGCTTGACAAGCAGCGTGTAGGTCCACACCTGGGATCCAAACCCATGAACCCCAGGCCACTGAAGTGGAGTGTGTGAACTTAACCACTGTGTCACCAGGCCAGCCCCAGGAGATCTGTGTTTTGAAATATGTGCCTCATTAATTTTGATAAATTATCTCTTTTATTCAACCATGAAAACTAGATGTTATATGACATCCCATCTCTTACAGTTAATTTTTATCAGTATCTGTCCCTTCTTGTTTGTATAACTAAAATGTGAAATGTAAATCTACCCTAAAATTGTGAAGCACAGATGCTGACATGACTTGAATGTTGTAATTACTGTGTGCTGTACAGTGTTTCTCTTGGGATAAGCACATAAACCCCTCATGGACTTCTGGAATCCAGCCCCCCCTTCATGTATTTTTTTATGAAGTGTGTTTGACTTTAATATAGATAAATGCTTGAATAGCTAGAAATTAGATGTCTATTTTTAGTAGAATGTGGTTATATTCTGGCATTTTTTGACACTTCTTGCTTTCATTGACTTCCTATTATTAGCTATTTAAATAGATGTTGCTAGTGAGTTGTTATTTGTGTTTGAGAGAAAGTTATAATATACTTCCTAAAGCTATAAATTTTAGCCTCTTAAAAATGGCTTTTGATTGATAATACAGATCAGATAATGATGTATATAACAAGCATTTTAATTGGCGTAGAGCAGGAATCAGTGAAATTTTGCCTTTAAAAATCCTACATCTTGGGGCTGGCCCTGTGGCGTAGTGGTTAAGTTCACGTGTTCCACTTTGGCGGCCTGGGGTTCACCGGTTCAGATCCTGGTGCAGACCTACTCACTGCTTATCAAGCCATGTTGTGGCGGTGTCCCACATAGAAGAACTAGAAGGACCTACAACTAGGGCATACAACTATGTACTGGGGCTTTGGGGAGAAAAAAGAAAAAGAGGAAGATTGGCAACAGATGTTAGCTCAGGGCCAATCTTCCTCAAAGAAAAATAAAATCCTATATCTGAAGTGGATGTTTATTATAGTGTCAACTTCTAAGAAATTTCTGGAAAATCTCTTCTTAGAGTAATACATAATGTTATAAGTTGTTTTCTTTTTTATCCTTATTTAGGGCATTCAAATATTAAAGCCTTCCTGAGCCACGGGGGTTTGAATAGTATTTTTGAAACTATGTATCATGGTGTACCTGTAGTGGGAATCCCCCTCTTTGGAGACCATTATGATACTATGACCCGGGTACAGGCAAAAGGCATGGGGATATTGCTGGAATGGAAGACAGTTACTGAAGGAGAGCTGTATGAAGCACTGGTGAAAGTTATCAATAATCCCAGGTAAGGTTTCAATTAATATTAAAGCAGATGAAAATATGGACCACTGCATATTGTCAATTACTGATTATTGCCAATAAGTTGTCAATAAACCAATTATAGAAATATCCTTTAGATTCCTATGTATAATGGCTTCTGCATTTGTGTGTGTGAGGAAGACCAGCCCTGAGCTAACATCCATTGCCAATCCTCCTCTTTTTGCTGAGGAAGACTGGCCCTGGGCTAACATCCGTGCCCACCTTCCTCTACCTTATACCGGACACCACCACAGCATGGCTGACAAGCAGTGTGTCGGTCCTCACCCAGGATCCGAACCTGTGAACCCTGGGCTGCTGAAGCAGAGCACGTGAAGTTAACCGCTATGCCACTGGGCCGGCCCCTTGTGCATATTTTTTATAATTTGAAAAATAAGAATGGCAGTCGTTTGGCCAGCTGTCTATGGTCTTGAATAATATTCTACCAGGATTTGCCAAACAGAGGGAGAAAGTACCATGGGAAGAAACTATCATTGGGTTCCTGCAGTGTGTCACATTTTGTGTCCTTTATCTCATTTTAATGCTCATAATAACTGCATGTCACAGTTTTCATTATTTGCATTGGAGAGATGAGGCACTTGAAGCTCAGAGAGCTTAAGTAATTTGCCCATAGTTACACAGCTAGTAGGGTATAAATTGGAGCCAGGACTGTCTGGTTCCAAACCTGATGCACTTTCACTGCCTGCCGCTGGGTTTCCCTAGGCCTGGGTATCACTAAAACACCAGGATTTAGTTACTCAGGTGAATGACTAATCAGACTCTTTATTTTGTTTTTTAAATTCTTGATGTATCTTGAGTTAACCCAGTTCACAAACAAGGGTTTGTGAGAGAGCTTCCCTGTGCAGCCTTAAATCAAAGCAGCAATTTTCCCCATCTTTACATGACATTTAATTGATTTTGCACTTCAAATAACATTAATGTTTGGAAGAGTGTAAACTTTTTCTCTTTATACCCCGGGGGATATGGCTTAACACTGGATTGAGACGTACTGCCATATTCTAAGAACAACTGACAGTCGGTAAAATTCTTTTATATAAATTGATGCAACTTTCATATACAAGGTTGGAGTCAAGGGCACGGAGGTTCATTCTGCCGCCTTATGTGGGTTCAGAGGCGGCCTCCATGCTCTGACCCCGTACAGGATCCAGTGTCCTGGTCGCCACTCTGGCACTTGGAGCAACATGTTCTATGACTAGAGGTGCCTGAGTATGGGGTTGCTTCATCTGTGTTCTATAGCTTTTCTTTTCAAGTCTAGTGTTTTTCAAAACATGATGTTCTTCTGGAAAATGATATGTGTCATACAGACTTTTTTAGAAAGGTTTGTAAAATACAGCCCTGAAGTAGGGTTTGTGGGGGGTAGTTGCAAGGCTACTGAGATTGGGTTAGATATGCAGAAAAGAACAAAAGGCTGGATTATCCACAATTCGTCAGCCTGGCTGTGTTCTATGAGTTGTAAACAGGGCCAGATGAGAGACCAGACTAGTCTTAGGTCACTCTGCAGTTAAATCCCAGTTATGCAATCTTCAAGTATACATAAGTGCTTGATTTCAGAATAGTTTTTATTTTGTGCAGTGAGTGAATTTATAGCACTCCAGAAAGTATGCATATGACATAATGAGTTAATTGCATATAACCCTTGAAAAGTTTAAATATTTAAAAATGATTTGGGTAGTATGTTCTTGCTAAACGCCATTATATGTACCTTGAAGTCATTTATCTTTCTTTGTTTCAAATATATGACAACATCCCACATTTAACATGCAATAATTATTGAAAAGCCTGGTTTGTTTCACTAATATTGTGTCCAAGATATTCTAGTTTAAACCAAGTAAACGATATTGCTAAACAAGTATTACTTATTACTTTTTTTTTACTCATAACTTAAAAGAAATCATTGCACATCTTACTTATTCCCTTACTAGTTTTTGGATTTATTTAATGAAAGCTATTCCTTTTGTTCTTTGGGAGGAATTCTCTTGAGTCTGGAGATTTTATTATTTTAAAGCAACTTGTGGAGAAAGACGGGTAGTTAATCCTTATTCACTTATCACATATGCAGCCTGTGGTTAGTAACTTAGTAGGAGACACTTACTTTTTTGTAAAATATAATGTGCGAGTCACATGAGCCCCTTAAAGGTAATTCTTTTCATTAAAAGGGACTTTATCCAAGAGATTCCTAAGAATAGTATAGAAGTGGCTTAGGTGACCATTTTAATCATACTATTCTTTTTTTATTTTTGTTTCACAACCATCATATTCCTACTGGAAGAAATTTGGAATTGTAAAGCAAACTGCTGAAAGGACAATGCCACTTAACACTAAATTTGAGACCAATTCTAGCATGGAAACTACCTCCCCTTCAAACTAATCTATCGGTGAAATCCCAAATTTCCTTCCCAGTTGATCCATGGACTTGCTACCTCTGAAAGGAAGTCCTAGAAAATTGGATTAGTTAGTAAGCATCCAGCTTTATGAGTCTGCTCCTGGGTAGGTGTTAAGGGTAAGACTGATGAGAGTTCTTCCTCCATACTTACATGGCTGAGGCAGATAAGGACTGATCCAGGGCCAGTGAACCTATTGAGTTTCATATAAGACAATCAGTTATTCAACAGTGGTGGAAGTCAGATTCCCCACAGAAGAATCCTTGTCACATGCAATCTGTATAATCATCTCTAGAGAATGGGTCATATTCACAGTGACATTAAGGTACCTTGAGGACCAAGACTGTTTTATTTTTATCCTTCTTCTCCTTCTTTGTTAAAATAGAAGGTTAAATTTTATTTTCGAAGACACTGTATTTCATTTCTGTATTTTAAAGATGCCTTTTACCCTGTAAGAATTTTCTCACAGAATGGAGTAATCAAAAGTCTAATTTACCTTTACCATCAATTAGAAATAATGATAGATTACAAAGCAAGAGGATGATGGCCTCTTAATATCTGGGTGAGGTTTGACACTTTTAAAGCAACTGGATTTATTGTATAACAGTAATTTTGTTGTGAGGCTATGATGAGAGAGAAAATGTGACTTTTCCTTTTTTTAATTAACATATATAATTTTTCAAAATACAAGAAAACAATTTGAGATAACAATAGTTAACAAACGTTTTACAGTGTTCTGTAGTTTTCTCATGAACTTTTCAACAATATGGTAGAAAATATGGCTTAGTAGAAGATCATGGACTCTGGGAGTCAGAAAATTATGGCTGAAATTCTAGCTATGTCACTTAGCAAGTGTATGACGTGGTCCTAATTATTTAATCTCTTTCCTAATCTGCAATATAGAAATTGTAATGTTCCTCTCATTTTCTCATTCTATGTAGTTTTATAGAAAGAAACCTGCAAGAAATAGCCCTGACTTGCGATTTCTCAGTCCCAACACTCTACTGTTCACTGCTGCTCAATTGTTTTCTTCTTATATTTGTTTAGTGTTTAGGACTAGAGCTACATCATACCCCCAAAAACGTTATCAAATCAATGCATAAATATCTGATGGACTTTTCATGAAGTGCTGATCCTCCCATGACTCCAGCCTCACATTTCCAGCTGCTTTCTGGACTTCACGTCTCATTCCGTCCCAATCTGGAATCATTTCCCCAGCCTGGGCTGTGTTCTGTGTTTCCATGTCCTGTTAGTGGCTGCCATGAGAGTCATCTAAGTTGGAGACATTGCAGTTATATCTGACTTCTCCCTTTCCTTGGCATTTCATCTAGGCTCTTACCAACTCCTTGCCAGCTCTTCCTCTACATGGGGAATTAAAATGTTTACATGGTATTTTATCACTTTTTGTGATTATCCTCTGTAACTGATTTTTAATTAACCATTTAAGAGGGTGTTTTCTTTATACATTCCTCCATACATGCGTGCATACGCATGTATATATATATAAACTGCATATAATGTAATTTATGAGTTCATAGTGGTGTTTCTCAACTCCTTTTCATCTGTTTAATAACTGTAATAACCTCACACCATCACTTAATGTTATTTTAAATCAGAACAAAATTAAATGTCACAGCTGAAAACAAGGTGTTGGGACAAAGTTCTGCGTTTTTTCTCCATACCTCTCTTAGAATTTAATAAATTCATTCGTCTTCCTGGTTGAGACCCATTGATTAATACTATTTCAAAGCATATGGAGAAAAGAATTACATATGTGTAAGAAGTGTATGGTATAGTATAGAAAGAGTATGGGAGTCAGAAAAATGTGAATCTGAGTCTCAACTTTGTAATCATAATCAGGTTATTTATTCTTTCTGATTTTCATTTTCCTCACCTGTTTAAAATTTATTTTATTGTGTTAACATAAGATAATGTGTTTAAAGCACTTAACACAGTGCCTGGCACACACTAGGTGCTTCATAGAGGAGAGCTGTCTTTATTATTGTCCCCATTTTTAGGTTGAGAGAGTTGTGACACTGAACCTTCTATCTCGTGATCATTCTGTGTTTTGCCTCCACTCCATAGCTACCGTCAGAGAGCCCAGAAGCTTTCAGAAATCCACAAGGATCAGCCTGGTCACCCTGTCAATCGGACTATCTATTGGATAGATTACATCCTTCGTCACAATGGAGCCCATCACCTCCGTGCGGCAGTCCATCAAATCTCTCTCTGTCAGTATTTTTTACTGGATGTTACCTTTGTGCTTTTGCTTGGTGCTGCCTTGTTTTACTTCCTCTTGTCCTGGGTGACAAAATTTATCTACAGGAAAATCAGAAGTTTGTGGTCTAGAAATAAACATAGCCCAGTGAATGGACATTACCATAATGGAATCCTCAATGGCAGGTACAAAAGAAATGGCCATATTAAACACGAAAAGAAGGTGAAATGAGCCAACAGCCCACGGTATAGTCACAAATCTGTTCAGTCATTGAATTTTTATTGCTCTAATTTAGCCTAACAACTACTAAAAGTAAAACATCAGTAAACAATTCTAACACTCCCTTGTCTGATCTTACTAATGAAATTCTATGGAATTAAGATGGCTGTAAAAAGCACAAACCTAAAATGCAAAAATTTATTTTATTTGAATACTGATGCAGAGAGTTTTGGCACTGAACCTTTTAGAAGCCTTAATTATTTAAATCAATTAAGTGACCGTGTCAGACCTTAGTTTTAAATCTTGATATGCGTGTGTCCCAGATAAGGAACGGTTTCTTTTCTCTTAAAAAAATTTGTGTGTATGTGTGTGTTTTTCCTAATTAAGAGAATTTTTAGCTGGCTGCTTGTTGTATTTGTTGAAGGTACAACACGTTCAAGAATGAAATAGAAAAACAGTTAGGGTCCAAATGTTTCTCTTTTAGAATTTGATATGTGTGAACTCAGAACACTACCAGGAAAGAGCACTTTTCCCTCAAAACTGAATGCAGAGGAAGAAAAGGAAAAGATAAATGGCACCAGTTTTCGTACCTTTTTGTTTTAGTTTTTTTGTTTTATTTATTTTATAGACTGTGGATACTTCTGGGGGAAAAAAACGTACAATTAAGTAAATGTATAAATTAGTTGTCACATTTTACTTTTCTTTTCCCCCTACCAATAATTTGTCTCTGGAAGAATTTTATAGTTTTTTCTATTTCATTTTAATGAATAACATCCTGTTAAATTTATAGTTAAGACAAAGCAACAAAGCTCTGACATTTGTTCAAAGTACTGACAATTATTGCTCGGTAATTATTGCTCGTAAGGCATCTTTAAACAGGGCTATTATTTGAATGTTTTCGTAACTGTTTGATGGCTTTTCTACAATGTAATTTTTGACTGTTAAGATGTTATATTTCCAAAGTTTTAATTTTAAAAACCATCTTCTTCATCTCTTTTGTTGTCTGGGCCACACAATCTATATTACATAGGTGCCAACATTTAATTCTTTTAAATGGAAGCTTTGCAGTTCTCCATATTGGTACCTGCTTTGTCTGAGAGGTTTGAGATCTTGTTAACAAATCAAACTTCACATGAGATACAGAAGTGACAGAGAAATTATACCACTTGTTTGTGAAAATGAGTTTCTGTTTCCCACCTCTCTCCTTCGACCCCCACCTTGGCAGCCTTTTCCAGTCGTCACTGACCTGGAACAGTGACAGTATTCATTTGAGAACAGGGATGCGAGTCACAGACACCATAAAATCAGGACCTCCTGGCTGAACCATTCACCACTGGGCAACTATGAGTTTATTCCATGTCATTCTGTTTACTTAGCATTTGCACTACACATGTTGAGTGTGTGCTTTATTTATTCGTAGTTTGAAATCCCATGTCTAACAGCTGAGAGTAGAAAAATACATTTACCTAATGGTATTCACTAACATGGGAAGAGTTATGAAAATTCTAGAATGCTGTAAATCCTTGTCATACACTATGACATCAACTTCGTTCCACTCCCACCAGAAGCCTCTCTCCTATACTTAAAAATAATGTCACAAGTAGTTTTCTAATGTACAATGCAGACAGACGTACTGCTCTCTGAATACTTGAAGAAATGGTATTACACATATAAGCCTATTAGTTATACCTTTTCACAATCTTATCTTAGTGTTGCCGTTAAAGGGGAAAATAGACACAGGCAATGAAGGTGGGATGGTACCAGGACTTAGAGTGTATGAATGAGTCGATTTTACTTTTTTGGAATTGGATGAAGTTGACAGTAGGCACTCACTGGATGATTAAACATAAGTTAATCTCCACTGTGATGAAAACTTAAACAATAAACATGATTTAAAAATAGAGAAATGTTGTTGGAATAACATTTTTATTCAGATTTTATTTCACAATATTATGTATATCCATTATAAACATGTTTCTAAGATGGTCTCCCAACTTTTATATGTGTATATGAGTGTGAAAACAGTGTGTTACATGTGAGAATGTTTTTTATTACTATTAAACAGAGGGATTTACCTTCCAGGTACATCAACATGGATCTTAAAATTGTCCCAGAATTAAAAATGTTAAGTATAGGTATTTACTGATCATTGTTGTTTTTTTCTAGTAAGCTTATTGTTAGCCAGTTTTGGTAAATAGATTGATTTTAAATTTTCCACACTTGGGCTAGATTCTCTAATAAAGTAAAGTTTTCAAGAAGGTATTTATTCATTTGTTTTTTAAAAAGAGCCTCTGCAAATATTTCTGTAGCTTGTGATCATTATGTCAAATGCAAATGAGAATTGACACGGATCCATTTTTCCTCCAGAGATGAAACTTTTAATATTCCTCCACATAGACATTGGGGCAGAACTTGGTTGTCCAGGATTGGAGGGGGCGTATGTTTGGGTTAAAGCAGTGGTTTATGATTGAAGTTGAAGAAGGCTAGAGATTGTCTCTTGAGAATGTAGAAACTTCATATCACAACTGGGAGACATTCTCAGACTTGCACGTGCTACATTGATCATTTTTTGGTGAGGTCTTGTCTGCTGTGTATCACCTTAGGCTTGTGTCTGTCCTCAGAGAATCACCTCTGAACTTTATCTACCACATATTAACCCCCCACCCCCGATTGTGATACATAACACCCTTCTCCAACTGGGCTGGAATCCACCACACTGGATCCTCAGAGGACTCCACTTCAAAAGACCTATTCATATGTGCCCTGCCCGCCCCCTTCCCTGCCAGGAACCAGTAGTGTGAGGCTCTGCAGAGACCAGATGGAGCATTCTGGGTTTTTTTTCACCAATTTCCTGCTTCCGCCAAGAGTACAAGAGTATTTGTGCTCAGATGACCTGATAGATTCTGATAACCGGCCTCAGTGCCCTGCTTCCAGCTTTGCGTTGTCATTAGGCGTGTTAGACATTGTAATTAGACATTATGGGGCATGAAACATGCACTTAAAGTAACGTGAAAGAAGTTCGATTTGTTGTTGTGAAAACACTTTGTGGATCATTGCTATTTTAAACGGTAAGTACCTTCTCTGAAATACACAACTGTAGTGAATTGAAGAAAGAATATTTGTCTGCAAGAACTTAGGAACTTCCATGAGGGGTGGCATTCATTCGACATTCAGTGGATGTGTATCATATACCAGACAATACGCGAGATACGAGAGGAACTTGCAGATGATAAGGGGAGTCTCTCCTTCAAGGAGCTCGTGATCTAGTGGGAGACCTGGACACGTAAGTAATTATAATGTAACGTGCTGAGGGCTGTGGTAGGTGTATGTACGGGGTCCTGCGAGCCCTCAGGACTCGGGAGACAAGAGTGCACGTCAGAGGAGCCTTGGTGGCACCAGAACTCCACACTCACTACTGGCTTGTTCTGTTGTTTGTAAACCCTCCCATGTCATTAATTGCTTCATGAGAAGCATCCTCATGAACTTAATTTTTCTGAGAGAGTCATATATTTAACTGGTTCTGGTTGTCTGAGGGTCCTAGCTTTGAAGGCTAACTCCAACGTTTACTAATCTTTAACTTTTGAATGATAATTACCTCCTGGGCTAATCATGAACACACACACACACACTCACTCACTCCATGCTGGCCACTATACTAAATGTTTTAAATGCTTGGCCGGCACAGAATGAGCACTCAAATCTGTGGTGTTAGTGCCAAATAGACTGACTAGACTAACCTCTTTCGTATTATTGTGCTTTCAGTTTTTGAGAGTTGTTGGGTTTAAAGGAATGCGTTTTATTCATTCGTTCACCAACTGTTTTTTTGAGTCTTCTATTCATCTGGTGGTGACGATGGTGCCAGTGGTGCACGAGGCTGTCACAGTTTGTCTTGTCTTCTTTCTTCATATCTCAGCTACTCACCAAATCCCAAAATGCTGCAAAAATTGAATGGCTCCACTTTGAAAAGAAAAGGTTTAAAAACGAGGGGACCAAAGTAAGGTGACAAAACAACTTTAAGGGATAATTTAGTGATCTGTTTATTATTGAAAGTATAATTAATTGATTTTTCATTTTTGTTTCTAAGTAATTCAACTAGTTTGCAAACATGAAGTTCAATGTTATAATCAAAAACAATTTGAAATAGAAAACTTTTAAATCTTATATGGCAAAGTTTAAGAATTATGTGAATTCTGTTAGTGAAAATTCTCTGCAATATGCATTAAAGAGCTTCTTCTCCTCCTCACCTCTGAGACGGTAAGATTTTTAAAGATGTGTGTTTCATGCAAAAATGCTAGTGAAATTTTTGGCATACAGCAAAAACATTTTTTACAACCAATTTTAGTTAGAAATGCCTTAGAAATCCATAAATTAAAATATTCATAGTGTCATTTTTCCACAAATTCTGCAAAGTGTTACTAGTTCCCAGTCATTTAGGTATTTGGGCTGCTGAGTTGGAGCCAGGGGGAGAATGGCATGGATGCTGTTAGTTTTCAAATATGGAAACCAAAAGGCACACAATAATTACGTAATTCACACTCTTTACTTTTGGGTAAAAAAGACATAAGAAAGAATTAATTTAGGTAGTCCACAAGAGTGCTGATAATATGCATAGTTAGTATAATAAAACCAGCACTTTTTTTTAACAGAGCAATCCAAGTTTAGAATGAAAAATCAGAACTACATGTAAAATTATACTATGTTGTTCAAATAAAACAAGTAAAATGGTGTAAAGCTACTCAAAGAAATCTAACATCAACATTAAATATCTCGGGTATTACAGAGCATTTTCTTTTATTAACTAATAAAACCTAAGTTCTCTCTGAGTTGTAGACAAGCAAGAGCATTTTATCACTATGTTTCTGTCTACAATTAGCTTTCACTCTCTCAGTGACCCTATTTTGTGCAGTAAGTGATCACTCCTTATTACAAAGGCAGAATTAGCTTGAATTCAATATAGTATCCACTCTTTAAAAAGCCATAGGAGGTCCTTAGATCTAATATTAAGATCAATTTTCCATTTAGGTGAGAAATAAGTAAAAGACAATGTAACCAAGAATAGTTTGTTATTAAGATCCTAGATACAAACAGATAATTTTGCTATTATTAAGGACCCATTACTCTCTTACTTAGCACAGCACTGCATTAGAATGTCCAATAATATGTTTGAAAGGAAGAATTTTATATATTTATGCTATATTATGCTGTTCTACTTTAGTTAGCCTCATGGAACTTTGGCTGAAGTCTGTGAATATTCCTTACTTTTGGCAGAAAAGGGGAATTTTTGAGTATAAATATATTAAGTAAATTGCTTGTAACATTAAATTTCAAGTTAACTATGATGTGTGATATTGTATTTCTGGTTGGCTTCTATGCATTTTGTTCACAAATCAAAGGAACCGGCAGTTAGAGACCAGACGTCTAGAAAAGTCCAAGGCTATAGTATCATGAAAATCATCAATTTTGCTTCCAGTCCTGATCCTGCCCTCGGGACATAACAAGGAGTTCGACGTATGAGTAAGAAGGCAGTTCTGGAATGCTTAAAAGTGCAGGTGTAAACAATTAGTTAAGCCTTGGCCAATAGAAAAAAAAAGCACATGCTAGTTATATATATCAAAATGAGAAAATATATATATAATGTTAATACTAACTGTGTGTGCATATGTGTAGTTAGCATCTAAATTATACTAAACAGTTCTTTAGAAATTAGATTCTGAAAAGTTAACTCAAACCAAAAATTCTCATTTTTTTTTAAGAATGGCAGTATTATGGACTTAAAGTCTATTTCAAGAAACAAAAACTTCTTTGAAACTGAATAAATTTCAAAAGAACTAGTGAGCTTTAGCAACTAGGTCAGATGTACCTCTAACACTTCCTGCTAAAATGCTGTGAAAATAGGATGACATTTTTATAAAATAAAATGAAGCCACTGCTCTGAATAGATTCTCCTTTCTGGAACTTCCATCTTCATATTTATCCTAGAATAAAAAATATTTTGAGATTTAGAAGTTTAAACTACATTTAGATCCTAGTTGTAACATTCTCTCTTGCAGTGAATTCAACTGACATTGAGAGTTTCTCATTTGAGGTCTCAAGAAGATGAAAGCAAGGAAGAAATTTACCTCTGAATGAATTTCATCGACCCAAGAGAATGAAGTCAATTTGACCATTTGGGAAAGCACAGTTACTTTGAGTTTGGGCGTGTCGGCTTCCAGTTCCAGATTTCATACCACATATACACATATCTTTCCTCCTGACCTGGTCCTTCCCATCTTCTTGCTTCTAAGCTTTCCATTTCCCCTTCTGGGTTTCTACTGTTCGGTATTTTCTGTTACCCTATCATTTCCAGGTTTCTGGTGCACAGATTGTGCTTATGTATCTAATGATGCTTTTGTTTTTTAACAGAATATGGAAACAATTGGAAGTTCAAGCATTCCAAATTACAGAAGGTCAAATTGAGACAATGTCCAGCTGTGTTAAAAAATCTTTTTTCTGCGCTAGGTGAATGCCATTTGGGATGTAAGGTCCATCAAAAACCATGAATGGGCGGATGGTGCTGCCTCATAGGTCTGGCGAGGAATGCCACCCTGAGTGAGCGCTCCACTCCCTGAGGGCGCTGCGTGGCCCTCTGGCTGTGGGACCATGGAACTGGTTTGGGGCTTAGCTCAGTGATCTTTAAACTGCCAAGCCACGGATACCCCTTCTTACCCCCTACTCCCATGGTCAGTCAAAATTCTTATACAGCTGGTTTGTACAAACAGAGACCTGGCCTTTGTCTAGTGGAAGCCTGCCTCTCATAGTCATCACCGATGCTCCTAAAAGGACCTTCTGTATCAGGATGCGTTTTATCTCTGATCCTCTCCTGTCACTTGTTTAGCATCGCTCATATCCCTGATTTTAACAGAAGATGCTGGAACTGCAACCAGCTGTCTGGTAGAGCCAGAGAAGGGCCGAGGATTGACAGGTGGCAGGCATTCAAAAACTTATCTCAACCAGGTTCATCTTCCAGGTAGCAATAGGCAGGAAGGTGTGGGTAGCAAACGAAAGAACGTGGGAAGGAGGCAGCAGTTTCAGATCAAAAGCTACCTCAGATGCCTCTTGCACTTTTCACGATATACTTTTGTCCACTTGGTATATCGCAGTGATATTGCAGGAGGCTCATCTGAATTGGATGGATGGTCCCAACAACCGTGCAATTTGTATTTTGGAATGGTAATCCATCTTTTTTTTTTTTTTTTTTCCACCAGAGAGAGGTGGGAAGGGGCAAAATCAAGCAAGGACCTTGAAAGGACTTGAATATAGGACCCAAAGAAGTCAATGGGATTTGGCAAATGCCAGACTTTGGCAACATCTCGGTATCTATAGGCATGTGGGCCCTATTGTGTCACAGATGTTCCAGCGATGCAGCTTTCAGCATAAACAGGTGTGATCCCTGAGAATGCAGCTTTGCCACTGGAGGGGTAGGTGGAGTCAGGTCATGGTTTTGTGCCCACTGAGATGGAAAGGTGCAGAACACACCTCTGCTGGCTATCGTCTATTTTCTCAAATAAGAGGGAAATGACAGTGATTCAATAATTTATTCTCCAATTTTAAAAGGAAATAGATTAAATTTAGCATTTAATGGAATTTTGTTGTATGGCCAGGTGTGTTCTATTACTCAACTAGCTTCAGGTGTCAGCTCTAGTATGTCTTCAAAAGCCTTAAGGCCTAAAAATGTTTCCTTTTTTGCCACATCAGAATTTTCTGTTTAGCGATCAAACACCTCCTCTTCGTAGCCATCCGTATTTCCTTCTGCTCTTCCCCACATCACTGGTTAAGAACTGCTCCTAGATATTTATGGTGAATGTATTCAAAATCCTTACACGTGAAAACTAAATAGAAAAGAAGTAGATGGGGTAAGTAGTACAATTATAAAAGGTGTTTTAGATTCTCTATGATTTCATGCCATTTATATTGCTTAACGTTTTATCCTGTTAAATGAAAAGTAGCCTCTAGTTTCCTTCTTACATCATCACTTTATATGACTCAGGCTTTAAAGTTCCAGTCTTAAGAGGGTCATCCTAAAATCCTTTTAGCTAGTATAGTAGTCCCCCCATATTTGCTGTTTAGCTTTCTGTGGTTTCAGTTATCTGCAGTCAACCATGGTCTGAAAATATTAAATGGGAAATTCCAGAAATAATCATAAGTTTTAAATTGTGTGCCATTCTGAGTAGCGTGTTGAAACCTTGTGCCATCCCAGCCAGGATGTAACTCATCCCTTTGTCCAGCGGATCCATGCTGTATCTGCCACCCACCCATTAGTCACTGAGTAGCCGTCTCAAATATCAGATCAACTGTCAAGGTATCGCAGTGCTTGTGTTCAAGGAACCTTTATTTTACTTAATAATGGCCCCAAAGTGCAAGAGTGGTGACGCTGGCAATTCGGATATGCCAAAGACAGCCATAAAGTGCTTCCTTTAAGTGAAAAGGTGAAAGTTCTCAACTCAATAAGGAAAGAAAAAAAAAAATCATATCATGAGGTTGCTAAAATCTATGGTAACTTTCGTTGCTGTATATTGTTATAATTGTTCTATTTTATTATTAATTATTGTTGTTGTTAATCTCTTATTGTGCCTAAATTTGTAAGTTAAGCTTTATCGTAGGTATGTAGGTATAGGAAAAACATAGAATATATGTAGGGTTCGATACTCTCGGTGGCTTCAGGCATCCACTGGGGGTCTTGGGAAGTTTCCCCTGTGGATATGGAGGGGGCAACTGCACAGAGGACTTTCCTTAACCTCCAGAAGACATAAACCCTCCACTCGTGTGGTTAACCCGGACGATTTGTTACTCTGTTTATCATTGTGTATGGCATGGGATGCCATGTTTGTTTGTTACTTTTGAGGTTTGCTTATAATCTTCGCTTTTGGATTCCAATTGTAAGCTGTGGGTTGCTTGTTACTTTGGGGCTGTAATACGGAACACGGTTCAAGCCTACCTGTCCCGGAGCTTCACTGGTGTTCCAGCCTCTGAAGCCCCTTACCCATCAGTCCAAGCGCTCTTATTAGTTCAAGGTAGGAGAACATCTTGTTGTCAGCATCAAACAGTTGCTCTTGTTCTGGTGTCTTCTCCTAGAAGACTCTCTATTTCACTATAAGTTAAATATCCGTTTGCATCGTTGTCAGCACAGTAGAAAAAGACTTGCAGATCTGTGGAAATGAAAGGCTTTGTATATTTCAACTCAGATTTTGAAGGTCAGCCCAAACGTCTACCGCCCTTCAGAGTAGCACTTGTCCTCAGTGGGCTGCTTTTTCTGTTCCAGTCACACCTGGGGCAGCTCCACCTTCCACCTTGGCTTTTGCTGTGCGTCTCTAACAAGCCCACTGTTCCTCCCCTTTCTTTCAACGTAGTTTATCTCCTCTCTTCATTCCTCTCTGAATTATCTCATCATTTACTTTAATAGTTATCTTTCTGTTTTCTGTATTCTCATGTGTCCTTATAGTTAAACCACAAACTCAGTGTTTTTATTGTTTTCTATTTGCCTCATGTATTAATATAAGCATTTTAATGGAATAGTCTCCTTCGTGTATACTATAGTTTTTGATATATCTATTTGATCTTATTTATCTCCTAAAACTATTACTAAAAACCTCCGTCTAAGTTGTAATGTTCTTTTCATCCCGAGTCCCTGACTTGCTTACATTTACTTCCTACCTCCTATTTTTTTTAACATTTCTTAATTTTACATCAAAAGATGTCTGCTCTTTTTGTTATCAATTCTGAACATACTGACATCTCTTTTGCTGAGCTGGGTGTCATCTATAAAATTTATTTTAGTTTACATATAAGTAAATGTTTGTCTTCATTTATAACACCATCACATAACTTTCCTTTGTCAGTATTCTTACTACCCTCTCGATCTCACTGCTCTAAGGACTGCCTTTATCAAAACAATCAAACATTGTTTTCTGTGTTTCTGAAGTGCCAGGCACTGTATGTGATACTGGGGATACAAGGATGAAGAAGCCGTAGTCCCTGACTTCCAGGAGACAAAACCAGCAAGCAAGCAGTTTCAATAGGCAATGGAATATGTATTGTCATGTAGGTATAGACAATGTGCCATTGAATCTTAGAGAAGAATGAGGGAATGTTCCACTTGGGGGTTGTTTTAGTTGAATTATAAAGAATGAATAGAAGTTCACCAGGCAGAGAAGTGGATACAGGTAACTTTTGAAAGGCATGGCCCCATGGTCAGAGGCACTGAGTCACAGAACAGTGTGGCACACGAGGAAACCGCATGGTTTGGTCTGACAGGAGTGTATGTGGTGAAGAACAGATGGCCACCATACTAAGGAAAATATTTTCTAACTGACGTCAGTCTTCCCTTTGGATCTTCGGTTTATCACTGTCAAGCACAGTCTGCATTGCATTAGCTATTCAATAACGTTCCCCAGCAGCCTGTTTCTGCACCTGAGTGCTGAATACCTGGTCATATGGCACAGCTTTCCAAACTGTTGGTGTCAAACTTCTTGTGTTACAGATCATTTGACATAATGTAAAGGCCCTTCTGTCAAACTAAATTGTAGAGAAAGGTCAGAGTGTAACACCCTTATATTTACTTGTGCTTGGCTTAGGAAATCTGCAAAATACTTGTCATATGTCCAGCTTCTTCTTAGCTGTTTTGAAGGAAAAGAAATGAGAACTTTTTCATTTCAACATATGAAGGATTATGTGCTGGTAATGAAAGGATTCATGAAAAGCAAGAACTTATAAACTTTTTTTACTTTACATGGTGAAGAAAAATAAATGCCAGGATATTGACTGACAGAGTGTTCAAGGACAGTGACAAAGGAAGGACTGTGATTATCTAGATGGTCGTGGGTTAAATGGGAGTACAGAGATTACAACCTAATGTTGTCTATGCCAGAAAAAGAGAAGTTACTATAAGGAACAAGAGTAATATACATTAAATGTAATAACTAAATGTTATATATGGTAATTTTTAGAGATTTTAAATCTAGCATATTATCCAAATAATAGTTGTTTCTTCCTACAGTTTTTGGTTTTGCTTTAGCAATTATTTCTCTGTTTTTATTCATCTCTGTTTCACAAAATCATGTATTCCAAACCCGAGTCCCAGAATCAGATCAATTGCGGCTTCTAGAGCTTCCCAAAAGTGTGGAAGGAAGAGGATAGGCAAGCAAACTTCAGGATGGCTGGAGGGAGCAATTGTGGTAACAAAGTGTGGTCAACGAAGCAATCATGATATCCCACTGTTAGTAATTCAATCGTGAGCTCTCTTCTCAGATTCTCTTCTCAGAACTTTTTTCTGCCAATGAGTGAAGAACTGTTAGGCTGTAAAGTGATAAAATTAGGAGAGGTTTCCGGTTGTGTGTGAAGCACCTGCATACGTCTTCTAACCACTTTGCTCAGGTTTGATTAGATTGTTCTCACTCAATGGGCCTACTACAGCCTTGCAGCTGGCCATAAGCAACACTCCTCCTCCTTGGGGAAGAAAGGAAATAAAACTTTTCTCCTTGATTCTGACTCATTTTTGGAGAGAAAGTGAGAAAAAGAGACTGGGGAAGCAAGCAGCCTTGAGTTTCCTTCTGCAAGAGGCTGGTAATGGTGTAATCTTCTAATAGATTCAAAACTCCAAGTATAGATATTGATGTTTTGAATTAGGTTTGGTTCCATATTAAGTCCAGGGCTACATTTATATGAGAGTAAAAAAAATTGGGATTTAGCTGTCTGGTATGCTGCCAAACCTGGAGTTTAAGAACAGAGCTGGCAACAGTAACTGGGGTGGGAAAATTGAGATTGGTTCTATGCCTCTGCAATGAAAAGTAATTTAAGTGTCAGCTCTAAGAGGACTTTAGTTACATTCTTGATTGCTCCTCCCTCTAGGAGGTTTGCTCAAGTGCTTTTGACCAAGAGGGAATCATACGTTCCTTCTCTCCAAATCCTGTCAACCATGTTCTGAAAAAATACAAATTACTATATGCAAATAGTCATTAAGTAAAAAAAAGCGTCACTGACATTTTACAGTAAAATAAGTGAGCTAAATAATTCCTAGAGGAGGTTCTATCATGGGTCACTATTTTATACTTACAATAACAGTTTCTTGGCCAAGATTTATTGAAGGTTACACCTTGGTATAAGATTCTGTTTAAAGAGGTTAAACTAGTGGCCTTTAAAGTTCTTCCAAATATTGGGTGGACCATCTGACAAATTAGTATCATATTTCCTTGGTGTTGTCAAAGCAGTTGACCTTTTATTCTCTTTCTTTTCAGTCGTCACCTCCAGCCAAATCTGGGCTTCTTATCACGTAGACTCTCTCCACTTCTGAAATATCCTACTCTGGTACCCCACTCTCTGACTTAGCCTCCTCTCATTCCAGTACTCATTTCCACTACACTTTATTAGTGTCACTTCCACAAGTGCTCCATTTTGTCTCTCAATCTAAAAGATCCCTTCTGGAAGTATTTTCTTTGATAATAAGTCTGGGCTTTTGATCCCTAACTTAAAAATTCTATTGTCTATACTCACAAACTGTTGCCTCCACTTTCCTGCTGCACTCATGTAGCAGAAGTCCAATCCTGGATCAACCCGACCACCTGTGTTCTCTCTTCCTGTCCCTGGATTGGTAAGCAATGCCGGCAAAAATCAAATAGCCACATGGATTGATACTACTAAAAAGTCAAGATTTTCATCTTCAATGAACTGTCAATGATACCTACTCATCATTTTATTTGTTCCATTTCAGCTCTCTCATTCTCCAAACCTATTTCAAATTGTCACCATTTTCCCCTCAGGTCTTTTAATTTACCTCTGTTGGTTCCAGCAGATGATCTTGCTTTTACTTTATTCAAAAAGATTAATGTCCATAAGCAAGTATTCCTTCTCATCCTGGCACTTCTCCTAACATATCGCTATACACACCTTCCTTTTTCTTCCTTTCTGTAGCTTCAGTGAAAAGATAATAGTCTAACAAAATTAACAATAACAAAATTCACACACATTCCCTCTTGGTGTCTGAGTCTAATTTCATTATGTAGATTCCACCTTGGAATTCTTTGTTTTGTAGTGCACATAAAAACATCTGGGAGGCATTTGAGTATACTCAAGAAAGAGATCTGGATCTCAAGAAAGACATTCTGGCTGGAGATACATATTTGGGATTCAGCCACAAATAAAGATTGAATTGTGGCAGAAGAAAAGCACCTGGCACATGGAACACACTCAATATTATCAGTTGTTCCTTGTCCCCATTCCCTTAATCTCTTCCTCTTCCTCATGTCCTCTCTTAATTATGGACACTAGCATTAATACAGTCATGTAGGGCATAAGCCCTGGGATCATCTTAGGCTCCTTCCTCACTCACCACCTTCACGCAGTAACCAGGTCTCCTCAATTCTACCTCCTTGGTGTCTGAGTCTCTCACTGTCGCCTTAGTTCAGAGGGTTACCTCTTACCTGACTTGTTGCCACATTCCCTAATTGTTCTTCCTGCTTCAAGATTCCTTTCCCTACAAACTATTTTCCTTCTACTTAAAGAATGGTCTGTCTAAACATGCAAATTTGATCATGTTACTTCTTATTACTCAGTCTTTAAGTAACTCTATTTGCATTAAGATAACACCTAGACTGGCATTTAAGACCTTTCAATATTTGGAGCTTGACAATATCCCCAAACTCATTTTTTGCCACTTACTACACCTTCTCACCAGCCAAATGGAAAGACTTGCAATTTCTCATGTGTATTATGTTCTCTAATAAAGATAAGTTTTAGTCTTCCGTCTTTCCTTCCTTCCTTCTTTTCTTCTCTCTCTCCCTCCCCCTCTCCCTCTCCATTTCTTGCTTTCTTTCATTCCCACTATCTTCTGTCTTTTCCTTCACTTCTCCCCAGTTCTGTCCTCATCTTTCCTTGGCGAACTCTTTCCTCTTCAAACTTCACCTCAGATACTACCTCTTCAATCAAGACTTCTCAGGCTGGGTTTTGCCCCCTGCCCCCAATTTCTCTTTTGGTTTTTCTGTGTTTATGGCCACTCATCATAACTGTTCACATATTATTTTCTCCACTAAAGACACTGTATTAGTGACTTCTTATGTCTGTATACCCAGCACTTAGCACAGACCTGAGACCTAGGGAACACACATAAAATGTTTGTTGAATGAATGAAAGAGCATTCTAGTTCTTTTTTGTCTTATTACTTTCATATCAGCATATGTTAGGATCTGGGATGAGAATTTGGGGTGGGGATAGGGCTAAACTTATATCTGATGAGACAAAATATATTTCACCTTACATTTTGACCACTCTGTCTCAAGTAAGGCCCCCTTTCTAGCTTTCTCCTAGCACTAAGCACATATTTATTTTCCTCTCTCCCCTACTGGGCCTTAAGTTCCTCCAATGCAGGAACCACATCTGTCTCATTCATTGATGTTTAGTCAGTGTCTGGCCCAGGAGAGATTCTCAATAGAGGCTACGGATTTAACTAATTCCCTTCCTGGGGAAGTTTATGGGAAGAGTAGAGTAGCTCGATTTATTTCCACACTGTTCTTGAACCTTTAAAAATAACCTTATTTCTGACTCTTTATCCTTTCTTTCTTGTTGCCCTGATTAAGTTATAAATGTTATAAATTAGGGCATAAACACACTGGTTGTCCATGTTTGTTGGAATACACGAATTCAATATACTGTATTTACCATGAGTTTATGCACTGTATTTATAATTATGTTATAGTATATGGCATGTGAATTATATCTCAATAAAGATGTTGTTAAAACAAAATACAAACACATGCAAATATATTATTTTAACCCAAGTGGAATGCTCAAAATAAAACAATAACTTATAGCCATGTCAAAGGCTGGCAACATATGGTCATTTACTTAATGACCACAGTTTTCCCCATTTTGGAAGGCTTTATCTTTTCATGAATTAATAGTAACATGTTTTTCA
Organism: Tapirus indicus; assembly: GCA_031878705.1. Taxonomy (NCBI): domain Eukaryota; kingdom Metazoa; phylum Chordata; class Mammalia; order Perissodactyla; family Tapiridae; genus Tapirus; species Tapirus indicus. The sequence goes on along the minus strand of CM062919.1, from coordinate 145,794,396 downwards.
TGAATATCCAGATAATAAAGGATTTATCAAAAGTTTTTATACTTGGACAAGTTTTACAGCCCTAGTGTAGCTTGGTTTCATGACTCTAAAATGTGGGTGCGAACCATTTGAGTTCATATGATTCTTCCTTTCATTTTATAGAATAAGCTATATATAGTATCCCTGCAGGATAAGATGAAGAAATTTTACTTTTCAGTCATCCCTAGCCCCGGAGTTATTTTAGAATTAAATATATAAAAATATACTGAATGGTTTGGCAACAGAAAAAGCATATGTACATATAATTAAAATCTTGACATTTATTATTTACAGGATAGATATTACTAAAAATAAGGTAGGTGGTATGGAGACAAACTACTTCTATACTTGTTGAATCTTTTCCAGATGATATGTGTGGGTACTCAGCTTTACATCAAATTGTGAAACTTACCTGTAAGATTCTTTATGAATGAAATGATTATCTTCGGTTTCTCTTCTGGTATTTCAGAATCGACTACTTCTTTAGGATCTTGTGATGCTGGTTCTGGAACAGCTTTTTTAAAGAGAACAAAACAGTCAGTGACCCTGTTCTAAGAGATTTGAGAAAATGAATTGTCACATACTTGGTGTAGTGTATCTGGGCAAACAAAATGTTGGTCTAAATAATCACTCTAACTCTATAATCATCTCACCAAGTGATCTGGAATAGAATGATTCTGCGCTCTTTTCAGCTGTAAACACAATGAAGGCCTACCTGTTCTCACAGGTTAATGTTTCATGGCCTTCTCCCGTCTTGACTTAGAGCTCGTCTGTGTATGATGTTGACTCCTCAGCAGGATCACTCACTTCTTTGTTCATTCACAGGTACATTTATTGAGTGCTCACTCTGTGCTAGGCACACACGACTGTGTGTTGTGGATACCAGGTTGAATAAGACACTGTCTGGTACAGAGAGTACAGTCCAGTGATAAGTTTGATAGCAAGAAGTTTTTGGAGGTGTGATGTTGTAGAGAGTGCCCCTGTTGAGATTTCTAGTACAATTAATATTCTCAGGTGTAGTTTCAACCAACTCTCTGTAAAAATAGCCAGGTGACAATGACAAACATAAAAAGAGTGACTCCAAGTAGCTCAGGAAACCAAGCAACAGCTGCCCCTTGAGAGCTCTGAGAGAAATTTTGACTAAATATAAAACATCAAATGGCATGAATTGAAAGAATCCATTAGGCTGGAAGAATGGAAGATCCCCAGGAGTTTGGGGGGTCCTAGAGAACAGGACAGGACAACTTGCTGTGATTCACTTCTTTGAACCCATGTAAAAACCCTTACAATATGAGTTAAAAGTGAAATCCCAAACTTTTAAAATGCAGCACTACTCTGGTCCTGGACTTTGTGAGAATCATGGCTCTGGAAACATCCACCTACAATGTGGAAGTTCTCTTACTCAGAGGCAGGTAGTGAAGACAGAAGAAATTCGCACTGTAGTCCAGCAAAGGCACACTTCTGGATGGTATGCATTGCACTAACCACTGCACTAACTTCCAGGTGTGGATCCTCATCATCGATCTTCTTTGGGAAAACCCAACCCTATCTACTTCCTCACCTGGGAAAACCCAACCATATACCTACTCTGTGTCTGCACCAGAGCAGCTGAATATCGCTAGAGAACACCACAGCACTGACCAGTCTTTCATTGTACGCACGGCCCCAATCTTAAATGGGCTCTCAACACTGCTCACCCTTTCCTCTACCCTCTCTTAGTCAATTTGCTATTTTTCCTTCTCTTTTATTAATCCTTCTACAGTCTCTCTTCTCCCTCAGGTTCAGATGATGACTTTACATCATGCTTCCTTCAGAAAACAGAAGTAATCATCAACTTCCTCATGTACTCACCATCAAATCTGGTAGATTTGATACCTTCTCTGCTTCTGTATAGATATTCTTTTTTGCCTTGATAATTGTTAAAATGCGTGATGTCTCAGCTCCCATCAAAAGTCACTTCCTCTCCGGCTTCCCTAACACCTTACTGTGTGGCCCATCTAGTCCCATATGTGCCCCCCTCTCCTCCCGCCCCATGCTTTCAGCCTGCTGTGCTGCACTTTCCACTTTGCTCACTAAGCTTCAGCCTTACAGGAATTCTGCCCTAGGTTCTTTGCACTGCTGTTCCCCCTGCTCGGAATGGCCCTCCTTCAGATCTCCGCGTGGACGCCCTTTCCTCTCCTTCAGGCCTCTGTCCAGATGCCTTCTGCTCGGAGAGGCCTTTCCTGATCACTCACTCAAGTTAAACCACTCTTCCCTGGGGGCCAGCCCGATGGCGTAGCGGTGAAGTTCGCGCGCTCCGCTTTGGCGGCCCGGCCTGGGGTTCGTTCGGATCCCGGGTGCGGACAGACGCACCGCTTGTCAGCCACGCCGTTTTGGCGTCCCATATAAAGTAGGGGAAGATGGGCACGGAGGTTAGCCCAGGGCCAGTCTTCCTCAGCAAAAAAATAAAAATAAACATAATAAACCACCCTTCTGCAGGGGCTTTATTATCTAATCACTCTTTCTTAATTTCTTCGTAGCACTGATTATTATTGAAAATCATCTTATTTATGCATTTCTTTCTTCCTTGTTTTCATTTATTTCTCTTAGTGAGAGTGCAGTCTCCACGAGAGCAGAGATCTTCAGTGCTGAGTTCTCCGTGACGCGGGTAATGCCTGGGACTTGGTACTTGTGAAGTAAGTACTGTTGAATAATTAGTTGAAGGTTTAAGAGGTGATGTTTCCAATAAAATGTGACAATAACCAGAGACAATCTATATATTCTCTCTGTTGGTAACAATGAATCTTATAGATATTCTTTCCTTAAATATAAGTAAACAATATATCCCTTAAAGCATAAAACTTCCTCCAAACCCTACCTCTGGTCAACATGGATTTGAATACCAAAACTATTGGGTCGCAAGGAATATGGAATATCCATATTAGAATTTCAAAGAAAGCTTGTTAAATACAGTGACTTGATTTCTCAATTAACTTATCTCAGGCTGCTGTTTTTTTCCATTCATAAATTGTTGATAATAATCTCTACCTACTCTCAAGTATAAGTTGTGGGAAAAAATATCGCCTGTGTTAAAATGCTTTGCCAGTATGTTACTGTCATTAATATTACATGTGGCATTTGGATTATTTACAGAAGTAGGGATTGGTATGGAAAAACCCAAAGTCTCTCTTCTCATGATATTGTCATATATCGTTCATGCATTTCTTCATTCTCTCAACAAACACATACAGAGTTCCTAATATGTGCCAAGAAATATGCCTGACGCTGGGCAATGAATTACACATATACCAAGCCCACCCTTTTCTGAATATCATGCTAAAACAAATTATCAGTATAACCAATGATCAACATACCAGAAATATCATAATTTTGACTAGACATTACATATGGCAGTCCTGGAGTAGAAGATTTCTTTTCTTTTTCTTGGAAGGACTGAGTTGGTGCCATATATGAATTTAAATGTTCCATCCTGGTTATATTCAATGTTTTCTCCAAAACATAGAGATTATCTTTAAGTTGAGAAAGCTGTGAAAAAACATCATCTAGGTCCTAGAAAGCAAATTATAATCAGTAAGTGGTTAAAGGGAAATAAGAGATGCTCAATCAAAATAGTTTCAGTTATAGCAAATTATGTCTTAAAAAAACAGATGCTATAAAGCACATCCAGGGAAGACATGTAATGCCCAAAGTGGTTTCTGAAGGCACATTATGAAGAAAAAAAATCTATATTTAAGAGAACTTATTCATTATTTAAGTTATCTTATTTTCAATTTTTCCTTCTTGATCTTTTTAGGTTTAAAAGTCTGCCAATCGGGTGAACATCACTCTACTCATCCCAAACAAAGAAAAGAGATGATTAGATTGGATTTTTCAAATAAAATTATACATGTGGCATGGAACTTTGCTTTTTAAAGGAATTCTACCATAAAACCTCATGAAGCAAATAATTCCATTATTATTTTTCTGGGAATAAATCCAATGAATAAAAAGCATCCATTCAAATTATTTAAGTCAGTTAAACATGTAAAATTAATTGTCAAATTCTCCATCTTGGGCTCATAATAATATTCATAGTGATATGAACAGTTTCAATTGCAAATAGTGTTATAATTCCCCACATTAATTAATTAATGAGGTATCTCATGGATGAAAGAGGCCAACCTACACTTATTTTGTAATGAAAACTGGAGAGAAATTATATTCATATATATTTATAATGAATATATTAATATATATTTATTCATTATGAAATAACTCTCAAGTTAACAACGCCTGTCAGCTGGATCTCTTAGGAACTTTGAAATGATAAACAGTGACTTCTCTATCATATGTCTTTGAGTTATTTTTATACATTATAAAGATATTGTTGCCTACAGTAACACATTATTTAAGCATTGAGGAATTAGTTATCATGAATACTTTACTAAAATTATGATTTCTTGGTTGTACTGAGAAATAGAACAAATAATTTTTCTGACAGGAGCCGGGGAGCTCAGATGGCCAAATGCTGCATCGCTAGTGTTATGAACAAGTCTTTGGTGACATCTAGTGGTGAAATATAGCTTTATGTATTCACTTCAGAGTTTTAAGTTGCCAATATTGCATATAATCTTGAGAAATGCTGAGATAAATTGCAGAATGGAACAAAATGAAGAAATTTACTAAACATTTTTTCCTTCAGAAAAAATACATTAAAACTGGTTAAGAGCAAAGGGAAAGCAGAAAAGAGAAGAAACTTTCACCAAAGGTTTTTATATTTTGTTGTGAGAAACTTGTGTAGAGGATGAAATTTAAAATATTTTGTCCACCAGCTTACATTATTAATATATTTATTTTTGCAATTGGATTTAGCTTGTGTGGAGATGCTCCAATTCTGAGTAGAAGTACCACACTTGTTCCGATTAGGCGAATTCCAGTAATGTGAATGTATGTATTTTCTATTTTCCATAACCTACCATTATCCATTATACTTTGTTACCATTATATTTGGGGGATGACGGGGTAAAGACGTACTTATAATTAGTGGCAGCAAATTTTGTTGACCTACATTTCCATTTTACATGTTATTTAAGCAAAATAACTTGCCAAACAATGACATCTTTGAAAAAGTACTTTCAAAGATTTACTTTGAAAAGTAAAAACTAGGCTGTTAGGGACAAACTTATCCATATTTTTAACAAATGGACTCACTTAAATCTTGAGTCACCATGTTAAAACACCGTGCTGGAGACAGCCAGAGCCTGTATTCAGATGTATAGCTCCTGGCAGAAATTGGGCCAAATTTTTTAATATCTTTAAAGCTTCAACTTTATTTTTAGAATGAAAATATTGGATTCAATAAACTCCAAGCTCCCTCTGAATTCCACTCTCCTTTGACTTTTATGACTATCTGTATGCTTTATTTACTCTTTTGAACAAAATTCTACCATAGAGTAGAAAAAAAGATCATGATTATAATTCTAAATGCTATGTTCACACATTGCAAGTGGAATTGGAATTTTGTTAATTATCCAGTTAATTTAATTACTTTAGGCGTTTAAATCCAAACTAATTTTTCATAGCCTCATTTACTTACATTAATGTGCCTATATTGATTAAATTAAATGTTTAGTCTGCACTTTGAGATGTTGATTTAGCCCTGTGAAATTACAGGGAAGTAATAAGGGAGTATGTAATAATGCAAATTACTATCATTTCTCAGGGGAAATATATGTTTTCTTTACACTAAATAAGCTCCATTGCATTAATCATACTTTATATGAACAATGAAATATTTGAAATACATGGTCAAAACTTTAGGGACAGTTATCATTTTTATTAATTCATTCAAAAAATATTTACTGAGTACCTATTAAGTGCCAGGTACATTATATTTACGGAGACAAAGGAGCAGACCAAATCTTCACGGAACGTGCAGGCTGTCTAGCTGGGAAAGTGGCATTGACAGAATTAGACCTCAATACGAGTGTGAGATCCCATGAGAATTTATAACAAGAGATCCTAATGTTCTCAGGAAATTTAGAATGCATATTTAAAAGGTATATTTTATCTGCTATTTCTAGATGCCTCTCAACCAAAGATTTTCAGGCTATTTTAGTCTGCCTTCTTGTGGGAACTGAAAGTGAGAGCTTTTTTCAAATACAGAATTGAAAGACAGTGGGGGTAGGATCAGTTGCAATGTGTGTCACAATGACTTACTTTTAAAAAAATAGAGCAAACTCAGAGTCACTATAATAATGCTATTCTCACTCATGTGTGTTTTGATATTTTGGTGAGCGGGAGAAGGTGTCTACAGCTGGTGCATCAGGAATTTTACAGGCTGTGAGAGGGCATTGTTAATGCACATCAAGGTTGAGGAAACCGAAGCCCTTACCTTTGCTTTTGAGCATCTCCCATGGTATTTAATTTTTCTCTGATTAGCTGTCATATATGATTCTTGGGCCCTTCTGTTTTCCAGAAGAGTGGACAAATGTTTGTCTTCTTGACTCCCAAATCCATATTTTAAAGCTGCAACTGGCATCTTTGGCCTCAGATTCAGATCCCCCCTGTAATTTAGGCGCTAATATGCCCCCAGCCTGCCCTACTTATGTTATTCCCACAACACAATTTTATATGCAAAGAAATGGAAGCTGACAAAGGCTGAGTGACATAGAACTAAGCTGGAAAAATGAAGACAAACCAGAACAGTACATAACTCGACAAACGTGAATGTCCTTGCTTTAGAGTATTCTTTCTTGTCTTTGTTAATTACACTTTCTACCTCAGCATAATCGCAGAAGTGTGTGTATATCCTTTTTCTGCTTTTTTTCCACTTGGCATTGTAAAGTACACATTTTCCCACACTGCTAAGGATTGTATTTATCAGCTGTAGTCTTGTGAAATAGTCCATCAGAGTATATATGCTACAGCTTACTTAATCATTGTATATATATATATATATATATATATATTTATATAAATATAGGACTTTATTTTGTTGTACATTTCTTTCCCATTGTTTACTATTATGAAAAATGCTTTCAGGAATATCTTTGTGTTTGCTACTTCTGCAATATTTGCATTATTTTATTAGGACAGAGTCTTGGAACTGAAATTCAACTGATGAATGGATAGGAATATTTTATGGCACATGATAGGCTTGGCAAATTGCTTCCCCAAAAAACTTCAACAGGTTACAATATCACTAATATGTGTATATATTGTTTTGAGGAAGATTCACCCTGAGCTAACGTCTGTTGCCAATCTTCCCCTTTTTGTATGTGAGCCACCACTACAGTGTGGCCACTGACAGGCAATTGGTGTAGGTCCGTGCCCGGAAACTGAATCCAGGCCACCAAAGCAGAGCACACCAAACTTCACCACCAGGCCCCTGGGGTACCTTTTTTCCTATCATGCATCATTATTAGGAATTAAGCTTTTGTTTTCTTCTTTTGCCAGTTTGCTGAATGAAAATTGTGTCTCTGTTTGATTTTAATTTTCATTTCTTCACTAAGAAAGATATTTGTATATATTTTCTCATCTATCTGTTGGTATGTAAATTTTTTCTTCAGGATTTCCACAAGCTTTCATATTTTTTGGCAAACATATCTCCTACTATATTACTGCCTTTAATGTTTATGCATAATAGTTTAATTTTTTCTAATCTACCTTTTCCTTTATGAGTTCTCCCCTTGTTTTCGGACTTACACAGTCACTCCATCCCTGGTAAAGTATTGATAAATATTTATCTCTAACTTTTTTAGTTGTGTGTTGTTTCATTTTGAATATTTTAGTTTTTCATCAATATAAATGAATTTTAGTGTTTGATGTGAGATATTTGCCTGAACTAATTTTCTCCCAAGTTGATAAACAATTATTCCAGGACACTTTACTACATGCTTTCTTCACTCTGGTTTGGCCATGCTTTCTTTGTCACATGAAAGTTTTGAAGTTTATCAGGACTGATATCTGTGTCTTCTTGGAGGGTCTATTTTTCTTCTGGCTCAGGTTTCATCCTGTTACATACTTGCCCATCACTGCCTTTGATGAATATTCTTTAAATGAAAGGCTATAATTTTTAACATGTTTTTGTCTCCTGATAAGCTAATTGGCACGCCGATCTTCTGACATCAAGTATAGGTCTCTGTCTTTTGTTTTCTGTTTCTTTGCTCGTTTCAATGCAATTTTGTTCAAATGTCTCCTAAATGTGTTTGATCTCAGATATGTCATGCAGGGACTTCTGAAAAGCTAGCGTCACTCAGTGCAGCACTTTTTCCAAGAAGAGCTACATGGCTGCATAGTTGAGAGTCAGTTAACGTTTGCTCAATTAGCAACAAGACTGACTCAGAAACAAAGAAAAAGTTTTTTACAAAATGGTTTGAACAGATGACAAATCGGAGAAAGAAAGCCTTCTTTCTTCTATTTAGGCCACCAACTCTTTTCTCTGGAATGGAATAGGGATGATTTCAAAGATGTTTTTATGCTATTGCACGGAATTATTCTGTGCCGTTTATGGATGAATATAAGCTAGCCATTCATTGAAGCCCTCTGCCGCAGTCCTGAACACAAAAGGACAACTCAAGGGTAACTGACCTCGATACCCTGGTATTACATCTTGAACATAAATTTGGTATTCACAGTCCTAGTCTGAAGTATTCATTTGAAAAGTAAAGCAGAAAAGACATGTGAATATAAACTCAGTTATTAATACTACTCGTATCATTAAACATAGTGTATTTGAAAACATTCCCAGGATATAAGTAGTGATTTATTTGTTTGGGGCGGTAGGTATGGAAATTCCTCCTCCTTCTCACTAAACAATCTCATTTGAGTTCTTCATGTTCAGTAAATTCTAAGCTCTGGGGAATACATTTTCCTTCCTATAACTCAATGTGGTTTGCATTAGTCCTTAATAAATATATTATGATATGCTGTATACCTCCGTTTGCAGTTTCAGAAACCATTGTGTAGCTTCCTGCCAACCACCTCCAAAATGAACAAATAGGCTATTGCACTCAAGGTGAGTAACTGTGTATCTTTTAAAATTGAATTATTATCCTTTTAAAAAATTAATCATCCTCACTTGTGCACCAGCCTAGACAGAGTACTGACCTCCTCTAAGCGGTTTTGAAGGTTATTCAAAGTGGTGGTGACATTTTCAAGCCGTTTTTCGAACGCATTCCCTGTCGAACGAGCAGGATTCTGTAGCTGCTGGAAAAGGAGCATCGCAAAGGCGTTCCCCCAGGCAAAAGCGGTGAGGGAGTTAGTTGGATGGCTGGTAAAATTACTTGAAGACGTTTGAGTTTTGAGTTTTCCTGTAAAGTACCAAGTTCTCTTTCAGCATGGTAAAGGTTCAGTGATATTTTAGTGAAACAATACTGACATCCAATGGAGAGACAAATTAAACATTATTTATTTCCTTTGAAGAGATGGAAAAGAGTTGTTTACACTATTTCTAAGAAATTGTCCACATTGAAGAATTCATTCGATTTCAGCTCACGTAAATTCATATCTCTATGTTGTCCCTTTCAAACAGGGTTAGAATTATCAGCATAGGCGTTGTATTAATATGTCAGAAGTTTTCTGTTGTAATCCCTTTGTGTTGTGGTTGATCGTTGAAAGCACTGCAGGCATATACTTGTTTCTTAGTTTACAGGCTATCATCATCACTAAGGAAATATGGATCGTTTGCTTGTATATAATTATGTTCATGACATTAAAATGAACTTATAAAACATACATTGTTCATCCTAAAGAGAACCAGTTACTATGGACGTTTTTCCCAGTAATTTGATAGAGTTGGGGTGAGTTAATGTTTGGTTGATTTTCTAATATTACCTAATTACATGTGTTTTAACAATTAAAAAATATGAAAGAGCCATTAGTGCTGATGTGCTAAATCATAGGCTGTGTAAATGAATGTTTCTAAAAAGCTGATGTCAGAACCTCAGGCCTGTTGTTTTCCTTTCAGCAGAAAGCAATGTGGATGCTGCCCATCGGGAATGAATGGATTCTTTTCAAAACTCAGATAAGTTTGATAGTTTAGACGGAGAGCTCAGGAGCCACATTGAAAGAACATTTGAAAAGGGAGTCATGATGGACATCTTTATGTGTGTGCACATGTGATTTCCTATTCAGCATACTTCCTCATTCTTTTGATAATGGAACTCCTCTTTTATTGTGGGGCTCCATGTAGTTTGGTAGGAAAATCCTTCCTCCCAGTGACAGGGATGTACATGTGAGCCAGGCTTGGCCAGTCTGAGTAATTCATCTCCTGCCAGAAGTGGTTAGCACAGGGATCAGCACAAGAACCCAGCAGAAGCTGTCTTTGCAGACTGCCAGGATTGCTAAACCTGTAGGACAGATGCTTTAGACACAGTGGCTCTGGATTGCTGGATCCAGCTGTACCTGAAACCATTACTGGATTTTTTAGTTGCATGAGTTAATACATTTATTTGTATAACTAACTTAGTTTAATTATTGGCTTATTTTCTCTTTGCTTATAACAGAAAGAAACCTGAACAATGCAGTGAACCGCATATTGACGACTGGCATAAGAATTTTGAAACAAATCGTAATGACTTCTTTACAACCATGGATTGACACTACCAGAATATATTTCTACCATTTCACAAAGAATTCCCTTTCAGGAAAAAAGTGAAACTTGTTCTTTATTATCCATGCAGAAAAAAGATAGTATTAATAGAAAGTCGAAAAGCAGTAAATTAGGTGTGAGGACATCCGGGTGGTCTCTGTCAATAATTTTCTTACTAATCAATTTGGTCATCTTAAACAAATTAGTTCTTATGTTTTTGTTTTTCTTTTATGTTTTATGAAGGAGTTGACCTTTATAGCATAAATCTAACCCACACTGGGTACCCGTCCTGGCTGGTGCACAGACTGTATCCACTGAGGTCTGACGGTCTCCTGCCCGCAGCCAACCAGGAAAAGCACAGAAACAAAACAAAAAAGAAAACGCTAACAAACACAAAACCAAATGCAGAATATGTGTAGGAGATTCTAATACCCTATGTAATCTGTTTAAGTTTGGGTTTTCTTTTTACATAAACATTTCAACCAAAGAGTTTATTCATTTTTTCTTCATTTTGACTTTTGCCTTACTTTCAATGTTTTGGGTGTGGTGAATTTAGGGATATGAATTTGCTTTTTTCCACCTTTTCCTTCTAATTCTTTTTGGAAGGTTTAATGAAAAATTAAAGAGTTTAAAGACAGTGGAAAAGTGTAATAGAAGCTTGTCTGCGCTAGAAAGTGCAAGGTCAGATTAATGGTAGTTTTTCATTCATTTATTCAACAATTCAATTCAACACAAACATCAAATGTTTACTGTGTGCTAAGTACTTTGCAAAGAGTATTTTTCTATTATTTGGAAAAAAAACAAAAGACATTGATGCCGGGTTATTTGAGACAGAAACAGATGAAGGGGGTTGGGTGGTTTTAAGCATAAGTTTCATTAGCACATGTTTTCCCACAGTCCTGGGTCTTTCTGTGTACAAATTTAAATTGAGCAAGTCGTGAGTGGAGCAGAAAATCCTGAGAGGGACAAGGTGCTTTCAAGTTGTATCTGAGACGCTGCCCCTTGCAGACCGCAGAAAAGTCCCTCGGCATTCGGGGAGAGCTTCTTTCCCTACCATAGTGGGTCAATAACCTACACTTATTCTATCTGTTCAGCATCCCAGGAAACTAGACATTTCTGGTTTAGTAGCTTTTGACAATGATTAGGCAGTAGAAAAACTTCTAACCAGGTTAGTGAGCTAATGAGAAAGATGAAAATCAGAGGTGGTCACTCAGTATGATTAAATGTAAAAATGTATATGTTTACCTTACAATTTAGTTACAAATAATTCTGTGGGGGGAGCCCAACTTGGCAGATATATCCAGGAAGGAGGATAGATAGATAAGGAGACATGTCATCTGTATCTGAACTTGGTAAGTAAGCTGTTGAAGCTCAGGTACAAATTCACACAGGAGGGATTTAATTTTGTCAGTATAACACACCAATACCAACTGCCAGATTCTTAGCTCCTCTCTGATTCGGCCCCACACAGTAATTGAGCTGAAATAATAAGGTCGGGCTAAAGAGTGTATTTAGCCCAGGTGGGGAAAGTGATTCTTCTATGACTGCATGAAGATTTTTCATAATTGTTTTGCTTTTATCACTATTTTCCTATTTCGTATAACTCTGAACGTAGTCCATCCTATTTTTTTAAAAGACACCTCTTTATTTCACCCAAATTATGAATCCGTTAAGATTTCAGTCTAAAATTTGTGCTATTTTCCTGCTTCATACAAGTACGACTATCTCAGGCCGATATTCTGTAGGGACTGGAGGCTCTATTTAGGCTCTGCTGTCCCGGGACTAACCACTTTTTGTACCACACTTTGTACCACTTTGTCACCAAACATCTCCATAGAACGTAATCTAAGACTGTGGCTTTCACTGATGTTTTCTCAGTCTTTAAATTTGTAGACAGAGGTGATTAAGGATTACACTGCACTGATTACCATCAACTGGTTAAGAATGTATAAAGATTTACGTTGTAATACTACTAAGAGAATCAAAGTCAGTAGGAATGGGTTATTGATGCATCAGATAATGCCTTCTAGAGGAAGGAAATCGAGTTGTGTTCTGGTCACTCTCTCCCCATTTTAACATACTCCATAAATATTTTATATCTTAGATGAATATTTCCCTGCTACAGTCAATTGAATTATAAACATTCTCTTGTATGAAAATGAATTAGTTTTATTACCACAATCTAATAGTGGTCTTAATAGAAACTAGCTCCAACTATTTATTTCCTGGCAGAAAAAAAGAGCCGCCATAAAATATTCTAAAATGGAAGTTAATATATTGAGTAAACCATTTGGTTTATTTACAACTTGTTGCATATTAACATATGGAGGCTTATTTCTTGCTCTATATGGTGTATAGGGCATTTTTATATGGTTTAACGGCAATGGGTAGTACCCTATAAACAAGTTCTAAGCTAAAATTATTCAGTTCCGCTCTATGGTCTGGAATTGTGAAGGTTGCCTGACCAGTTATTGCTGTATAGGAGCCCACCCTGAGCTGCTGTCTGGTGGTGATCTCAGTCTCACCCGGGGGTATTACCTGGCTCACCTGGGAGCAGAGGTGAGCAGCCCCTCTAGTCGGGTGCGTGCCCTTTTCAGGGTTCCTAGTTGTTACAAGAGGTGATCAGCCTGTTCCCACAGCTGCTGGCTGAAGCATGCAGCGCCCCACTCAGCTCCCACAGGAGGTGACTGTCCTCAAGTTCCTTCCCATGAGTCTCATCTTGACCTGACTGTCTTTCCACAAATTCAAAAGCTTGGCTGAGAAAAATAATGGTCGTAAAGGGCTGCATGAAGATTATATTATCCATCCAGTCATCTAGATTTTTATTTTCCAAACATTTTTTTAGTAGCAGAATACTTTTACCAAATGGAATTTTACACACAGCCTCATAAATAAAATGGATTAAAAGAGGAGTCTACCCCATGAGAGTCTCCTTTGACCGAGACGGGACCCCTGATGTCGTCTATGCAACCTGCAACTCTGCAATGAACAGTTGGAAAACCACTGCTCCAATCTGTGGTTGCAAGCCCAGCTGAAGGGCCGCTCAGGTGAAGTGTCTAAGCTACTTAGGAATTAGCGAGGGATATATATGTAAGAAACAAAAATCATATTTGAATGAATGTCTTTGGGGAGATATACACGTTCTTGTTACATATATGTGTGTGCATGTGTGTATATGTGTGTGTGTGTGTGTATACATGGAGCATAACTGACAGAACTGTGTCATCTAGGAAAATTGTTTAATCTCTCCAAGGTACTGCTCCCATTTTTAAAATGAAAATATTATTACCTAATTGATAAGTTAGTTGGATAATGAAATGAGATCATGCATATGAAATTCTTTGAGTGTCTGGCACGTAAGGAGCACTCAATAGCTGTTAGGTAGTCATACTTATTTTATAACTGGAAGAATGTATGCCAACATGAGAGCTAATGAAAATCATCAATTATATTTTGGGAACTGATAGCTTTATTCTTCACTTTATAACTCCATTTTTTATTTGCTGAGCTACTGTGAAATAAATTACATATGTCATTACATTTCATCTCTAAGTACTTCCAATGTGCATCTTTACAAAAATAAGAACACATACACCTAAAATAACACTACTGCATCTGAAAATAAAAATTCCTAATGTCATTCAATACTCAGCCCACTGTCAAAATTTGCCATTGGTCCCCAAAATGGTTTTTATAGCATGTTTGTTAAATAAACAATTTTAAATGGGAAAACATTTACCAGGTTGCTTTCTATATGATCTAAACGTCATTTGGCCATTTCTAGGCAATTAATTTTATACAAACTGGCTAGTAGAACAGAACAAATGTTAGGCCAGTGGAAAGGGCAAAGAAAAGACCTGGCTAGAACAGTCTGTTACTTCTGAGCAGACAGCCAGGGCATGCTGTTCGTGGCCAGTGGTATTTTTGCAGTTGGACTCCAATGTCACAGGATAGGGAGTCATGCTTTTAGATTCGTTTCAGCAAGTAATATGACAGTGAACAATAACACAAACCTGAGAACCGACAGCATAGAACAGAGAACTCATAACTGTTTCCATAGGAAGAAACCGGTCTGATAAATTATGCATATAATTGTGCAACTGGATGACTTAGCTTTTAAGCACCAGGAAGATAGGTTGATGCAAAGGAATGAAGTTTTAGTAAAGTCAATGTGGTTCAAAATTTAAGTCTTCTAATATAAAATGATATGACAAGGGTTATTCTTTGCTTTTCAAATGTGAGTGCTAGTTTCTTTGATCTTTGAGCTGTTGACATATATTTTCACTACTTGTGGTTTTGTACTTTGTGAGAGACTTAGCAATCAGAGAAAAGATAAACAAGAATGAAACTGAGAATTTTTTTATTTTACTTTAGCCTGCAGTTTCCAAACATACATGCCAGTCCATCAATTGGAGAGAATTTCCCCAAATTTCTGACCTTTGAAGGTAAGGCTAAATTTGTTAGTCATCTCTTTCCCTCCCTTAATTCCCCAGCAAACACACATGAGATCACACTCACACAGTCCTTGTGTAATATATTTTAGAAGTAATTTGACAACTTCAAGAATCATAAGTATGATTTATGCTATCATATGAAGCAATTGGTTTATTATGAGCTTGGGAATCAAGTCAGACATTTTAACCATTCCCTCTCAGTGTCTGTCGTCTCCACTGCTCTGTTTTCTTATTCTAAACATTTTTTTCTGAGTGATCATACCCATTATGTTTCAACCATGCTAGGTTTTTTTTGTTGTTGTTGTTGTTTTTTTTGGTGAGGAAGACCAGCCCTGAGCTAACATCCGTTGCTAATGCTCCTCTTTTTGCTGAGGAAGACTGGCCCTGGGCTAACATCCGTGCCCATCTTCCTCTACTTTATATGGGACGCCGCCACGGCATGGCTGACAGGCAGTGCGTCGGCGGGCGCCTGGGATCTGAACCCGCGAACCCCGGGCTGCCAAGCGCGAACTAAACCGCTGCGCCACCGGGCCGGCCCCAATGCTAGTTTTTTTTTATTCAAAAGCATAATTAATTCAAAAAATATAATCAAACCCCTGCTATGTATCAGGTACTTTTCTAGGCACTAGGGCTACAATAGTAAACAAGATAGGCAGACGTGTCTCTCCTCGTGGAGCTTGCATTTTAGAGGGAGGAGAGAGAAAATAACCAAAATAGACAAGTGAGATACATAATATGCGATGGAGGAAAATAAAGTCAAGAAGGAAGAAAGGAAGTTCTGGTGAAGTGGGGGTGGGGAGAGGAGTCCCAATTATAAATAGGGGAGTTGGGGAAGGCTCTGATTATGCCAGGTGCACTGTTATGGGGAGGAACTAGAGGAACGGGGAGGTTTCTAATGTTGTTTTTTTAACTTTATTATTTTTTTTAGAGCAGTTGTAGGTTTACAAAAAAATGGAGAGGAAGGTGCAGAAATTTCCCCTTATGTCCCCTACCCCACACATGCATAGCCTCCCCCATTATCAACATCACTCACCAGAATAGTACATTTTATTACTGAGGAACAACCTACATTGACACATATTATCACCTAAAGTCCATAGTTAATATTAGGGTTGACTTTTTTTTTTTTTTTTTTTTTGTGAGGAAGACCAGCCCTGAGCTAACATCCATTGCTAATCCTCCTCTTTTTGCTGAGGAAGACTGGCCCTGGGCTAACATCCGTGCCCATCTTCCTCTACTTTATATGGGACGCCGCCACAGTGTGGCTGACAGGCAGTGCGTCGGCGGGCGCCCGGGATCTGAACCCGCGAACCCCGGGCTGCCAAGCGCGGACCAAACCGCTGCGCCATCGGGCGGCCCCTAGGGTTGACTTTTGATGTTGTACATTCTATAGGTTTGGAACTATCATAGAGTAGTTTCACTGCCCTAAAAATCCTCTGTCCTCTGCCTATTCATCTCTCCTCTCCCCTAACTCCTGGCAACCAGTGATCTTTTTATTGTTTCCATAGTTTTGGCTTTTCCAGAATGTCATGTAGTTGGAATCATACAGTAGATAGCCTTTTCAGATTGATTTCTTTCACTTAGTAATATACATTTAAGTTTCTCCATGTCTTTTCATGGCTTGATGGTTCATTTCTTTTTAGCACTGAATAATGTTCCATTGTCTGGATGTACCACATCCAGTTTATTTATCCATTCATGTTCTGAAAGACATCTTGGTTGCTTCCAAGTTTGGGCAATTATGAATAAAGCTGCTATAAACATCCATGTGCAGGGTTTTGTTTGGGTGTAAGTTCTCAGCTCCTTTGGGTAAATACCAAAGAGTGCAATTGCTGGATCATATGGTAAGAGTATGTTTAGTTTTTTTAAGAAACCACCACTGAACTGTCTTCCAAAGTAGCCGTACCATTTAGCATTGCCACCAGCAATGAATGGGAGTTCCTGTTGCTCCATATCCTCGCCAGCACTTGGTGTTGCCACTGTTCCAGATTTTGCCCATTGCAATAGGTGTGTAGTGGTATCTCATCGTTGTTTTAATTTGCATTTCCCTGATGACATGTGATGTGGACCACCTTATGCTTATTTGCATATTTGCTTATATGTTTACTTGCCATCTGTATGTCTTCTTTGGTGAGGTGTCTATTAAGGTCTTTGGCCCATTTTTAGTCTAATCATTTGCTTTCTAATTGTTAAGTTTTAAGAGTTCTTTGTATATTTCGGATAATAGCCCTTTATCAGATGTGCCTTTTGCAAATATTTTCTCCCAGTCTATGGCTTGTCTTCTCATTCTCTTGGCATTATCTTTCACAGAACAGAGTTTTTAATTTTAACGAAGTCCAGCTTATCAATTATTTCTTTCATGAATCATGTCTTGGGTGTTGTATCTAAAAAGTCATTACTGCACCCAAGGTCATCTAGGCTTTCTCCCACGTTATCTTCTAGGAGTTTTATAGTTTTTAGTTTTACATTTAGTTTTATGGTCCATTGTGAGTCAATTTTTGTGAAGGGTGTGAGGTCTGTGTCTAGATTCAGTTATTGCCTGTGGCTGTCCAGTTGTCCCAGCACCATTTGTTAAAGAGACTATCTTTGCTCCATTGGATTACTTTTGCTCTTTTGTCAAAGATTAGCTGGCTATATACCTAAGGGTCTATTTCTGGGCTCTCTATTATGTCCTATTGATCCATTTGTCCATTCTTTCACCAATACCACACTGTCTCTTATATTCCTGTAGCTTTATGGTAAGTCTTAAAATTGGGTATCATCAGTCCTCCAATTTTGTTGTCCTCCTGCAGTATTGTGTTGGCTATCCTGGATGGTTCACAATGTTTTGTACAAAGGCTCAAATGGGCTGGATTTAGTTTTGCCTTTCACCAACTGGGATGAGAAGCCAGTTGATGGTGGCTGAGTTGAGGCCAGTTAGCAGGTTACTGCCATATCCAAGCAAGGCCAGGGATGTTCCAGTAAATGTAAGGGAGAAATGGTCAGATTCTGAAAATATTTTGAATGTGGAATCAACAGAATATTGATATTAGAGAAAGAGAAGTGTGAAATTGTCGTCCAAAGTTTTGTCTTGAGCAACTATTAGAGTAGAGTTACTAGTGAGATGTGAGATGTAGATGTAAAGAGTTCAAAAGGAGCAGGTTTTGTGTGTGTGTGTAACTGTGTGT
Source organism: Tapirus indicus (assembly GCA_031878705.1). Classification (NCBI taxonomy): domain Eukaryota; kingdom Metazoa; phylum Chordata; class Mammalia; order Perissodactyla; family Tapiridae; genus Tapirus; species Tapirus indicus. The sequence goes on along the minus strand of CM062919.1, from coordinate 145,776,184 downwards.
GTGTCAGGGAGAAGAAAAGTCAAGAGGGATATTTTGTTTGAGATTCCTATTAAACATCCAAATGGTGATGTTGTGTGGAAAGTCTCGAATATAAGAGGCTGGAGTTCAGGGACGAGTTCCTGGGTAGAGATATTAATTTAACGTTTTCAGCATCATATCTCAAGCCATGAGATTGAGTGAGATCACTAAGTAAAAGGGTACAGATAGTGAAGAGGTCCAACGAGTGAGATCTGAGACATTGCACTCTTTAAAGATTGGGAATATGAGAAGGAAACAGCAGAAGAGATGAAGAGGGAGACATCACTGAAATAAGAGGAAAACCAGGAAAGGATGGTGACCTGGAAACCAAGTGAAAAGTACTTTAAGAAAGAGAGTGGGAATGCAAACTGGTGCAGCCTCTATGGAAAACAGTATGGAGATTCCTCAAAAAATTAAAAATAGAAATACCTTATGATCCAGCAATCCCACTCTTGGGCATCTACCCAATGGACATGAAATCAACCATCACAAGAGGCTTATGCACCTCTCTGTTCATTGGAGCATTATTCTCTATAGCCAAGAAGTGGAAGCAACCCAAGTGTCCCTTGACTGATGATTGGATAAAGAAGATGTGGTATATATTTACAATGGAATACTACTCAGCCATAAGAAAAGACAGAATTGTCCCATTTGCAACAGCATGGATGGACCTAGAGGGTATTATGTTAAGTGAAATAAGCCAGAGAGAGAAGGACAGACACTGCATGATTTCACTCACATATAGAATATAAATGAACACACGGACAGAGAACTGGTTGGTGGTTACCAAAGGGAAGGGGGGGTGGGTGGTGGGCACAAGGGGTGAAGTGATACACCCACATGGTGACGGACAAAAAATAGTGTACAGCTAAAACCCCACAACGTTATAAACTATTAAGACATTAATAAAAATTAAAAAAAAAAAAAAAAAAGAAAGAAGAAAGAAAGAGAGAGTGATGTGCAAGATCAAATGCTATTGATAGGTCAAGCAAAATGATGGCTGATAAGTACTTTTGGATTTTGGAATACAGGGTGATTGGTGATTTGACAAAAGCTGTTATTTTGTGGTGTCTGAGGAAAACCTTTACTGGAGAGGGTTCAAGAGAGCATAGGAGGTGTGGAGATAAGGAACAGAAGATAATTATTGTCAACAACTCTTTTGAGAAGTTTAGCTAAAAGAAGGAAATGGGGAAGCTGTGGAGAGGGTTGGGAGAACCAAGAGAATATGTTTAATTTTTAAGGTAGGAGAAATAACGTCATGTTCACACATAGAGTGAAACAGTCCACTGGAGAGGGAAAATTGAAGCTTCAGGGACACAGGAGACTTTCTGGATTGATACCCTGGAGTAGGTGAAAGAAGAGAAGACCTTGTATTCAGGTGAAAGATTTGGCTTTAGCTAGAAGCACAGGTGAATCATCCATAGTAATAGAAGAGAAATTATAGGGCACAGATGTGGGAAGATGGGTAGATATGGTGCCGTTAGCATGTAGATGTAATCTTCCGATTGTTTCCTTTTATTTAGTGAAATAAGGCCATCTACCTAAAGTAATGGGGGAATTGATGTGAAGGCTTTGAGGAGAGAGAAATAGGTGTAGACTTGTTACTCAGAAGAGTGGATTAGTAAATGAACTAGAGAAATACAGTATTTTTTATACTACATACTTGGGCAATATTAGGGACCTACTTGATGGAAGACACAATGAATTGAAAGTGACTGTGGTCTGCATGTGCTATTGTCACCACATTCTGTCAGGTGAGTGCAGGCTTAGAGTGGGCTGAGAGCTAGTGTTTGGGTTTTGCTGAGTATCACAAAGCAAGAGAGGGAGATGGTTATCATAATTGGCCATGGAAGTTAAGCTGGTGAATTGATTGAATAAAGTGAAGTGAGAGAAAAGTGGGAGGCTGTGAAAATGTGGTAAGTATTATTGTTTTTTCTGGTGTTAAAGGATTCTTTGAGCTGGAGTACATATTAGTTTCTATTGCTGCTGTAGCAAATCACCACAAACTTAGGGGTTTAAAACAATGCAAATTTATTATTTTATAATCTTGGACGTGAGAAGTCCAAAGTATGTCCATTGGGCTAAAATCAGGGTGATGGCAAGGTTGAGCTTCCTTCTAGAGGCTGTAGGGAATAATCCTTTATTTTGTCTTTTCCAGCTTCTAGAGGTTGCCCCCAGTCCTTGGCTCATGGTCCCCTTTCATCTTTAAAGCCAGTAATGTATGATCATGTCTGTCTCAAGATGCCATCTCTTTGGTTCTGACTTTTTTGCCTTCCTCTTCATCATTTAACTACTCTCGTGATTATATTGGGTACACTTAGCTAATCCAGAATAATCTCCATATTTTAAGTTAGCTTTTTAGTAGCTTTAATTCCATCTGCAAACTTAATTCCCCCTTGCCATGTAATATAGGGATTAGGACACTGGGTTCTTTGGGAACCATTACTCTGCCTATCACAGAGTATTAAAAGTAGTGAGCAGGAATAATGGGAGAAGTGAGAAGAAACATATAGAAAGAAAGAAGTCACTGGAGATTTGGAAGGTTGAAATTGTTATTTGGTCACGAGAGGTTCTAGAGGTGGACCATGGAAATGAGCCAACTTCAGTGGAGGAGAGTAGTTTAAAGAACTGAGAGACTAGAGTGTTGAGATGGTCATTTCTGAAGGGTTATCAAAATATCTATGAAATTGTGACAAAATCAGCTTGAGAGAGAGTTTCAGGGATTCATGAGATAAAATATTTAATTAATGAGGAGGGGTGACCCCCTGTGGTATATTTTATTATTGTTTAGCAAATGGTAGGCTTGGCCATGTAACTTGCTTTGGGCAAAAGGATGTGGAGAAAAGTGAAAGTGTGCCAGTTCTGAGCAAAGACTTTAAGAGGCATTACAAGTTTCAGCCAGTCCTCTTGAGCTCTGCTTGATCTCTGTTGTGAGAACCACGTGCCCAAATGGTGGCTACTCATTCAGCTTAGGTCCTAGAATGGGAAGATATGTGAAGCTTAGCCAGAGCCTGGACCTAAGCCCAGGTGAGTCTAGCTCATCCTAGTCAAGCTAGAGCCAACTCATGACCTGTGACTGAAAAATAAATGATTGTCTTTGTGAACAACTGAGTTTTGGGGTTATTTGTTGTGCAGCATTATTCAGCAAAAGCTGACTAACACACCAGGGAATAGTAGATGACAATAACAAGCAGGGCTAGTGGTGGAGCATGCTGAAGATACAGAATTTAAAGCTTTTTTTTCTTTACGGGGAAGAGAGAAGAGAAATGATCTAGAATCCACTATGAGAAACAAGGACAGCTACTCCACTTATAGGTCCAGGGGTATAAGGGCTGTGAGGGGAAATCAAATTCAATGTTAGGGGTTTCAAGGGAAACAAGTTCACAGAGGAGACCTGTGTTTTCATTAGAGCAAGAAGGTGAAGGGAAAATTTAGAGGAGAAGTTGAGGACATAGGGGAATTTGCTAATGATTGTCCACAGCACAGTTCCACAGCACAGTGGTAAGATCTCTGCTTTGATCTCTTTCTTATTTCCAGGTCTTTATTTTCCACTGTCTAGTGTGAATCTCAAGCTCAAAATAGCCCAAACTGAACTTGTTATTTCCCCATAAACATGCTTCGCCTCCCATAGTATCTTTCATTTCTCCTAAGCTGGAGATTCGAGACATCCTTGATTCTTCCCTCTCTCCCTTACCTCTCATATTCAATGGATGCCCAGGTCCTGTCTATTATACTTTTAAGGTATTTCCCAAATGAGTCCTCACTTTTCCATCTTCATAACTGCTGACCTAGTACATACGCTGTTTTCGTTATTTGCATGAGATATTAAAAGAATTTTCTAAAATGTCTTTATGTCTCTAGTCTCACCTCCAATTAACCAGCTTCTCTAATAAAAAGAATATAGATTCTGGAGTCAGATATTTCTCATTTTTCATACTGGTTTTGAGACTTACTGTGGGACAAGAGAAAATATAATTAAAGCTTTATATGATCTTAAACTTTCCTCACTTGTCAAAATGGGACACAATAAAATTATCTGCTCTACAAGGTTACTGCTAGAATTAAATAAAATAGTGACTAGCTAATTTATGGTGCTAAATGATGTCCAATGAATGTTAGCTTCCTTCTTCCTCTTATATTTCTAGAGCAATCTTTCTGTAATGCAAATTTTATTGTGTTATTCTACTGTGAAAAAAAATCTCAAATAGATTCTCCCTGACTATAGAATGGAAAACAATTTTCTACCCTGGCATAAAAGGACTTCAGTGATCGGCCCTTTTATATCTTTTCCCCTCTCATCCTTGAGCACAGCTAGTGGGTCTAAGTTATAGTAACTCCATTGGTGCTAAACCCACATGGCTCAATTTCTAAGTAGTACAGCATCCTGGAAATAGGCAAGGCAGAAACTGCCAGCTGCTCGTCAAAAATCCATTTTCTCTTTTGTTGTAGCAGAAACTTACCAGTTGTAGTCAATATCTGTGTTATCTCACTTCTTATATTCTCTCTATGTTTCATCCGGGGACATGTTTCTGAGTGCTGGGTAGCAGGATGTACATAGAACTGGAATATGAGTATATGTGAAGTATGCCATTTCTAGGCTAGTCGATAAGACCTTTCAAGATGTCTCACTCCTTTTGTTGGCTGGATGCAGAAACCATGCTTTAGGAGACAGCAGAGCCCACGAAGGAAGGAGCCTGGGTCTCTGAATCATGGCATGGAGATAGGCCATATGTCAACCAGGAACATCCATTTTATGTGAGTGGGAGGTAACTTTTGTTTGTATTTGTACACACCTCTAAGTCTTTTTGTAGTGTCACTTAGTATTTACCCTAGGTAATAAATGGGCCATGTTCCTTTATATCTTCATTGCTTGCACACTATTTAGTCAATTTGTGATGCTCTTCTCTGACTTTTCCACCTGAAAACTCCTATTCAAACTTCAAAACTCATGTCAAATCTCAACTACTCTCTGAACTTTTCTTAATTTCCTGGGCAGTTATTTATTCTCTTCTCCAGGATAATCAAGAATTTTATATAGCTCTATCATTCATATTAATCAATTATAATTATTGATTTGTACATCACTCTTCCCTTCTTGACAATTAAATCATAGAGGGCAGGAGTTCATATATCTCTGTTTCTACCATGCCTCACACAGAGTAGATGTAACATGTTTCTACATGAACAAAATCATTTGTATGGAGGTATATTGTCATCTTATGTGGTCGAAGCTATTGAAATGTTTTATAAATACTGAATATATATTGAATAAGTATCAAACTAAAAAATATAGTTTAAAAGTAAACCTCCTTAAAACAGATTCAGCTTTGGAACAAATAGAAGAAATTATCTGTCTGTCTGTGTCAGTTTCAGAATACTGAAATCCTAATAATGTCAAGACCCTGATGGAAGAGAATAGAGAATGCAATAATGGAGATTTTTCTTCCCACTCATCTCAGGTTAAAGAGGGATTTTAATTATTCCTACACCAATCTATTAATTATTCACAAACCTGGCCATCTGAGTGCTCTGTCTCCATGCTCTTGGACTAAGGTTTCAGGCCTCCTCAGGCGTGTGCAGTGTATGGGTTGTTCAAACGCTGTGTTTAGACTTTTGCAGCGGCTTCTCATCACTTTCTTCAAGGTCTTTTATGACTGGATAGAAATCTTTGTTTCATCAAGTGAATTCCAAATGTGAGAGAAAGCCATTTGGAGAAAGGTAATTATATTTGATTTCAGGTCCAATATAAACAAAGGAGAACAACTTATAGGCAAAGTTCAATTTCTATTTGATTGGTTCGTGTACGACTTACTTATATGATTTATGAATCTTCACCTTTAAAATTTCCTTTAATAGTTAACCAAACTGAATATCAAGAATATGAATCAGGTGCACCTGCAGTGATTGAATTTCAAAAAGTTTTATTTTTGTTATTGCACACCGTATGAGGGTAGTGAAAAGGCCATAGATTTAGAAGAAAGAGCTCATTTACTCGGGATAGAAAATGCCTCAGAGAAAGTGTTGTCATCAGATCAATTCTGTTCATACATAATAATTTATTTCTGGATAATATGATAAGGATTGATCCCTAAAAGGCAACCAAGATGGACCAAAATGCCATGAGCTTAACAATCAGGGTCCCTTATTTCACTGATCTCATCATTTCCTGTATATACTGTCTTAATACATGGAATAAAGCTCTTATTAAACCTTCTCTTCTGGATGACCTTTAAGTGACAGCCCCAGATTTTTTGTATTCGTGAAGATGAACAAGCTAATAGGTATCTGATGTTCTTTACACCAAGTTGCCTCTATCCTTTGTACCTATGATTAACTTCTTATAAGATATAACCATTGAATTTAACATACTATTTTGAAATGTCACCATTTTAAGCAAAAATAAGCTTAAAGAGAGAGATTAGTTGAGTCATATACTTATTACAATAGAACATACATCTAGAATTACAATTCCCAGCATATACTGTTGCCTATTGTCAGTGATTGAATATGTAGAGAATTTAAGCAGCATTGAGGTGAAAAGAGTATAATGCACGGTATTAAAACCACCTGATACTAATGAATAAGAAGGCTTTACTTTGTCCCTCCCTCTTTCCTTTTTAAAATACTACCAAACAATTACAGAGAATGAACAAAATGGTAGTTTTATGAGCATTCCTCTCTAAATCTTCTTGCTCTGGGCAAGCTACAGTGATGCACAAATGGATGGAAAAAAGATAGCAATGGTAGAGCCAGAAAGTTATTATTATTTTTTTGAAATGTTGGAGTGACTTTAAAAACTGATAGGACAGAAATCACAATAATACTTACGTTCAACCTAAAAGCACACTATTTCTTGTTTAAGGGAGCCAATGCACCCACTATCTAGGGTTTTGAGTAATATCCTCTATACTTTATGCCAGGTAAAACAGAAAAGAGCTAGATCGTTTTTCTACTTGTGAGAGGAACAGCAAAGAATCATTATGAATTCTCTGACACAAGTTAGGAGTCTAGACAGGTTAAAGCTTGGTATGAAATTCCATAGCCTGACTTTCACATGCTCTTTTATGCCTTAATTACTTATTGTATTCACGTTTTCATAACATTTTAACTCATCATCTTTACTATCACAGATTAGTTCTAGGCTTCCCCATCTCCAGACCATCCCTTGTCATTACGATGTGGACACCAGGGACCATAAACTTAACAATTATTGAACTCAACTCTTTTTTTCTGCTTGCCCCCCAGAAAAGAACTTGACCTGCCCCTTATCCACAGTCTCTTATTTTCGAGGACCACCTTTTGCTCAGGAGCTCAAGCCGTACCTCAGAGTCATCCTTCTCCTCTTATTCATCATCCTTTACCTCAACCAGTCAGTCCGAAAGCCTTCTCTATCTCCTAAATATCTCTCAAAGAAATTCCCTCCGTCCCATTCTCTCTGTCGAAGATTTTATTCAGGATCTTGTTATCTCTTTTCTAGAGCTGGTCTCCTAACTGGGCTTGCTATGTCCAGTCTATTTCCTTTCTGATTTTACCTCTTCCCTTCCCTCAAATGTGTGTTTCTGAAACAAATTGGATCTTGTCACTATTCTGCTTGAAAAACTCCACTAAGTCCTTATTGTGTGCATGGTAGTTACACATTTCTTAACTCGGCTTGTGAGGTCCTTTCTAAGGTAGCTCCACATTACCTTTCTCAGACCACTCCCTACCAACACCTTGTGTTCCAGCCACATTGGATCACCACTATTCCAGGACATTCCATCCTCATCCATGCACTTGATAACCTCCTTCCTAGAATGGGAGAGTAGAAAGGCAGTATAGCTCAGTGTTGAGGGCCAGGAATTTTGGAATCAGTTTAAACAGGTCTTGAGTCTCTGCTCTACGATTTGTTACCGTGAGGCCTGGTCAAGTACCTAAAATTACTAAGCCCCAGTTTCTCATCTGTAGAACAGGGATAATAACATCTACTTCTCATGGTTGACATGAAGATTATATGCACTTACTAATATACAGTGCTTGGCACAATGACTGGAAAATAGCAAATGCCCAATAAATAGTAGTTATTATTCCATTGCTGTGACTACTGCTCTTGATACTATTACTATTCCTACTGCTGCTGTTGGTTTTGCCTTTAGCTGCTAAAACACTTTTTGAAATTCTCAGTGACAGTTATTTCTTTTCCTGAAAGTGTGCTTGATTATTAGAAACAGCTGAAAAATATTTTGATTTCATTCTTTTAAAATGAGGGATTAAGTTTTATAATACTATTCTGGTCCAAAGATGGGATTTAATTATAAAATAATGTTCTACTATTCCAGATTGGGCGATTGATCTTGAAAAGAATTTCAACAGATGAGTTAAAAAGTGTTTGGAGAGATATCAGCATCATGGAATAGTCATATGGTGAGGATGACCATGTAATGAATTATCTCTTCACTTTTCAGAATGAAAGGGGCATTGTTACTAATTATGCTAAGACTAGAGGAACAAACAAGGATCATTGCTGGAAAAGTGCCCCACAAAATTAGTTCAGTGGATTTTATCCTGAGTGAGATCAAAGGCTTGGATTGCAGGAAATTAAACACCAGGCATCGAATATTATATCAGTGCCATATAAACATTAAATAATATATTATTTAACATTCAAAAGCCCACCCAAATCAGTTACTGTCTTTCGGATAAAGCTAAATTTACCTTTGCTAGGTTTTGTGATATGTGTGACATGTGTAAATAAAACCCATTAAAATGGTAATTGTCAGATATTTATTCATTGAGAATTTAATTTTGATGAGGGAGAAAAGCTATTTGGATAATTTTCCAAAAGTGTTAAGGACAAAGTAGCTTATATGGAAGTTACAATATGTCCAGCTGCCAATAAGATTCTTTAGGCTATTGAGAAAACAGAAATTTCAGGATTTTCTTTAATATTTGCATGAAGAAGATGCCTGTCAAGTTAAAGGTGTTATTGAGAGTTCTTTGAAAGAAATGAAATGACGGGTATGAAAATGCTCAATAAGTGCAGTGTTGAAAGGTTGTCATCACTACTGGGGACATCACAAAGAAGGAGTCCCTTTTCTCTTTGACATCTAGTTCCTTCTGTCTTTCAAACCTTTTTCCAAGAAAGGTGACACAGATTTTCCCCCTGTTTGCTTACCTGGCACTCAGTAGTCTGCACTTCAACAGGGACATGGAATGCAACCAAAGTGCTTTATCGCGTGCATTTTAATAAGTTGGGGCTGTAAATCTCCTGTGTCTTTTTTATATTATCATCACTGGCTTTATCACATGCTCAGTAGGTGCTTACTTTGTGCAGAATACTTTACTAAGCACTGAGATTACGAAAGTTTGCAAAGTAGAGTTTCTTCTGGGAAGATGTTGGGCAACGACTTTCAATGCCGTGTGGTATGACTACGCTTGCCCAGTCACTAAGAACAATTTCACAGAAGAAAGACCCAGCCTGTGTTGCCAGAGTTTAATAGACTCGCTCAGTGTTTGTACTTGTATTTGTTTTTCTTATAACTTTTTCTTGTTCTTCCAAGTCTTAATCCTTGGTTCGTATTTCTACTCTAATCCAGGGCCTTTGGTTCATGTCACTTTGTAACTTTGTCCTCATATCTGTAACCACTATAGTCTCATGAATTACATTCTGTCTGAAAACCACTGGTTTTTGGTCCTGATTCCCCCATATACCTCTGGAATCCACTTAGAATCTACTTGGGGAGGGGCGCTGGCATTTCTAGAAGTGTAACATTACTTAGAACCATAGAATATCACAAAATAAACTTTTCAGAAATATTTGCAAATATACATAAAATCTGGATAAATCTGACAAATTCATTCAAAATCATTTATTGAGCATCTACAATGTGTCCAGCATTATTGAAAATGTTGCGAATATTCTCTGTTCTCATGCTGCTTATAGTCTAGTGAATGCATGGGGAACAAGGTATTGTATATATCATATAATATGTCAAATAGTGATAAGTATTTTGTAGAAAAATAAAGCAGAACAAGGAGGCTGGGTTATGATTGGGGGTACTATTTTTTTTCAGGATAGATACAAAAGTCACTTTGATAAGGTGTTATTTGTGCAGAGGTATGAAGGAGCTGAGGAGCTATGGGGGAAGAGAATTCCAGATAAAGAAAACTCCACCTGCAAATGCCCAGGTCAAAAGTGTTTTTGGTGTTTTCAAAGCATGGTAAGAGGGGTTAGAGCTCAATGAATGATAAGGAGAGTGTAGAGAAATAGATCAGCAAGGCTGGCAGAGGCAGATCATGGAGAACCTTCTGGGCCTTATTGAGGATTTTGGATTTTATTGTGTGAGAGGCAAAGCCACTGAGAGTTTACGGTAGAAGAGTGATATGGTCTGATTTCCATTTTAAAGGATTACACTGGCTGCTATGTGGCATATAGGCCATAAAAAGGGCAAAGTTGAAGATCAGGACATCAGTCCTGAAACTACTAGAATGTATCACGTGAAAGATGGTAGAACTTGGACTGGGTGGAAATGGTAAATATGGTGAGCAGGAGGTTTTTTTTTTTTTTTTTTTTGTGGGGAAGACCAGCCCTGAGCTAACGTCCGTTGCCAATCCTCCCCTTTTTGCTGAGGAAGACTGGCCCTGGGCTAACATCTGTGCCCATCTTCCTCTACTTTATATGGGACGCCACCACAGCATGGCTGACAAGCAGTGCGTTGGCGGGCGCCCGGGATCCAAACTCAGGAACCCAGGGCTGCCAAGCGTGAACTAAACCACTGCGCCACCAGGTGGCCCAGAGCAGGGGATATTTTAAAGGTAGAGTTGACAGGATTTGCAGATATACGGGCTGTGGGTAATAAGAGTGAAGACTGAGGCTGATTCTAAGTATCTTGGCCTGAACAACTAGTAGGAATCAAGTTGTCATTTATTAAAATAGAGAGGACTACAGAAGAAGCAGGTGTGTGATGTGTGTGTGTGTGTGTGTGTGATATCAAGAGTTTGGTTTCACCATGAAACTCCTAGAAGAAAACAGGAAAAGGCTCCATGACATGGGTCTTGGTATTGATTTTTTGGAAATCACACCTAAAGCACAAGCAACCAAATAAAAAATAAACAAAGCACTACATCAAACTAAAAAGCTTCTTCTGCACAGCAAAAGAAACCATCAATAAAGTGAAAAGACAACTTATGGAATGGGAAGAAATATCTGCAAGCCATGTAATTGATAAGAAGATAATATCCAAAATATATAAAGAACTCATACAACTCAGTAGCATAAAAACAAATAATCCAATTAAAAAATGGACAAAGGGCCTGAATAGACACTTTTGCAAAGAAGATACACGAATGGCCAACAGGTATATGAAAAAATGCTCAACATCACTAGTCATTAGGGAAATGCAAATTTAAACCACAATGAGATATCACCTCATGCCTGCTAGAATGGCCATCATCAAAAAGGCAAGAGATAACAAATGCTGGCGTGGATGTGGACAAAAGAGAACACTTGTGACTGTTGGTGGAACTGTAAATTGATGCATTCCCTACAGAAAACAGTAGGGAGGTTTCTCAAAAAATTAAAAATAGAACTACCATATGATCCACTAATTCCACTCTGGGAATATATTCAAAGGAAATGAAAACACTAACTTAAAATAGTAAGTACAGCCCCATGTTTATTGCAACATTATTTTCAATAGCCAAGATATGGAAACAACCTCAGTATCCATTGATGGATGAATGGATAAAGAAGCTTTGATATATACATCCATAAATACAATGAATATTATTCAGCCGTAAAAAATCAGGAAATCCTACCACTTACGATGACATGGGTCGACCTTGAAGGCGTTATGCTAAGTGAAATAAATCAGACAGAGGAAGACAAATACTGTATGATCTCATATGTGGAATTTAAAACAAACAAAAAACTCCCACCAAACTGATAGAAAAAGAGATCAGGCTTGTGGCTATCAGAGGTGGAGTGTGGGGGGAGAAAGAATTGAAAGAAAGTGGTGAAAAAGTACAAACTTCCAGTTATAAGATAAATAAGTACTAGGGATGTAATGCACACCGTAATGACTAGAGCTAACACTGCTGTATGCTATATAGGAAAGTTGCTAAGAGAGTAGGTCGTAAGAGTTCTCATCACAGGGAGAAATTTTTTCTTTTCTTTTTGTTGTATCTATATGAGATGATGGATGTTAACTAGACCTATTGGGGTAATCATTTCACAATATATGTAAATCGAACCATCATGCTGTACACCTTAAACTTATATGTATGTATGATGTATGTCAATTATTTCTCAGAAAAACCTGGAAAAAAACCCAAAATATAAAATTAAAAAAAGAGTTTGGTTTCAGACATACTGAGTTTGGAGTTCTAATTAGACAGCCAAGTCAAGATTTTAAGTAGGAAGTGGGTATGTTAATTTGCAGTTCACACAAAAGTTCAGTGCTAGAGTACACATTAGGAGTCATCAGCATCTAGATGGTATTTGAAGCCCTGGATGTAAATGAGATCACCCTGGAGTGAGTGAAGATGAAGAGATTTAAGCCCTGAGTTTAGGAGCATTCTAAGCTTAAGAGGGTGAGAAGATGGAGATGCAGTAGGAATGAGGTTGAGAAGTAGCTGGTGATGTAGGCATAAGAAGCAAGAGAAAGTGGTATCGTGTGAAGTGAAGAACATTTTTCAGGAAGGAGGGAGGGATCACCTGTACCACAGTGCTGCTTAGAGATCTAGTAAGATGAGGTCTATGGAATGATCATTAGAGGTGGCAACACAGAGGTCACTGCTGAGTGTGACAAGGGCAGTTCCAGTAGGGTGTCCAGGACAAAGGCTCAACTGAGTGGATTCGGCAGGATCCTGGAGGAGACGAAGGAACAATTTCAAGCATGGACAATGAACAGATCGGCTTATATTTATTGAGTGCTTAGGATATCTAGGTATTTCTCTAAGGACTTCACATCCATTAACTTTCCACTAGGAAGGTATGAATATTAGCCACAATTTATAGATGGGAAAACTGAGTTAACAGAAAAGCTAAGTAACCTGAATAATAACCCACAGTAAGTGGTGGAGCCAGAATTTGTAACTCAAGGAGTCTGTTTCCAGGAGTCTGGCTCTTAATCCTTATGTTATGCCAGAAGGATTGCTATGATCAGTTCCATAATTTCCTAATGCTAAAACTGCAAAAAGTAAATGTACCATTTCATAGGAATAACTTTGATGATGATACATTCTAGTTTAGATGAAGGCACTGGCAAACATTTAACATCTTACAGCCTTCTCTTTCTAAAAATAAAATTGTAAAGCATTTCCAACTTAGATTAATTAGGGAAGAGAAAATGCACTGAAAATATTTATTGAATGACTGCTATGTGCCAGGCACAGCAGATACCAAGTAACATGACAAAGTCATTATTCTCCCAAAGATTATAGTCTACTCTTTATATTATAGCTCTAAAAACAGAGCCAATTAAAAGTTACAAAACAATATGATGTTTTGGTGAATATTATCATAGGTCAGGCACAGGTGCAATGGAAACACCAAGCAGGGGGCCTAATCTGATTCAGAACCCGAGGAAGCAAGCATTGCCTAAGCTGAGATATGAGGATTAGATGGACTATTAGATATATACTCAGTAAAACTCTCAGTGGGTAATCTTATAAAAGTACGTATAGGTTGGGGTCAGCAAACTGTGACTATGGGCCATATCTGGCCCCCTACCTTTTTTTGGTAGATGAAGTTCTATTGGAACATAAGCATAGATCATTTGTGTACATATGGCTCTTTATCACTACAGTGACAGAGCTTAATGGCCATATTACCTGAAAAATAGAAAATATTTACTATTTGGCCCTTTATGGAAAGATTTGCCAACCCTTGGAGTAGATGAACTACTTGATTGCGTGCATAAAGTTACTTATCAGTAGAATGAATGTTTTTGTGAAGATTTGTTATTTGATTGATATAATGTTTAGAATAATTTCAAATTAGTTTCTTAAAAATATTTGAGGGGGCCAGCCCTGTGGCCTAGTGGTTAAGTTCGGCATGCTCTGCTTTGGAGGCCTGGGTTCGTGGGTTTTGATCCTGGGCGCAAACCTATATCACTCGTCAGCCATGCTGTGGTGGCGACCCACATACAAAAGAGAGGAAGATTGGCACAGATGTTAGCTCAGGGCGAATCTTCCTCAGGTAAAGAAAAAAAATTGAAAAAAGTGTAAAAAGGTCTAGAAATACAGCCCAGCATTTTATTTATCTTTAATTAAATTAATTAATTAATTTATTTGGTGAAGAAGATTGGCCCTGAGCTAACATCTGTGCCAATCTACCTCTATTTTGTATGTGGGACGCCACCACAGCATGGCTTGATGAATGGTGCATAGGTCCACACCTGGGATCTGACCCTGCAAACCCTGGGCCGCCAAAGCGGAGTGCATGAACTTAACCACTATGTCACCAGGCTGACCCTATGCCCATCTTTTTACAAGGCAATTTTGACTAGTGCTTATTTGCTGTGGTCCCCTTAATATGGGCACAAGCTCTCCAGATCATCACAGTCCCTGTGACTCCTTATTTTTTTATACCTGGTTCCTTGTCACTCATTTATGTTACCTTTCTGGTCTCTCTAGGAACTTGAGTTCTGATGCTTGGAAAATTAATCTAAGATGAAGTGTGTCTTTCTAGGCAAAGACTGGTACAGACAATCAATGGAAGTTCAAAGATTAAAATACAGGCTTTTGGCAGAGGTCTTGGAATATGTAAATGAATCTTTTTGTATATTTTGACAAAGTTGAACTCTCATCAATTTTATGTTCTGTCTCAGAGAATTACAGAGACCAAGAGCTTCTTGCCTAGGATCAAAGGAAACTCTAGTTTCCTAGGAAGAAAAGAGAGATATTTTATTGGACCTCAAATTCCACAGAAATAGGAACACTGTGCCAGTGAAAGAACGATGTAGAAAGCAGGCAAGACCACGTCTAGACCCAGTTTCACTTGAATGAAGATTAGAGTTGTCATGACCAATATTGTCTTTCAAGTTTTACCATTGTCTGTTATATTTTTCCCTTTGTTTCCTTGTAGGTAGTTCAGAGAAAGAATAGTAAAGAAGGGACAGAAAGGCATTCCTTTCTGTAATGGACCTAGAGAAAATGTCCAGCTGGGGGGAAGAATGGTTGCAGAGAAGAAGGAGGCAGAAAGATGTTGGGTGAAATGAATGGGATGTGAGAAATCAACATGAGGTTTTAATCATGGTAGGAAGCCCTACACGGCATTATACAGGATCAGCAATAAGAATAGTATTCTGCTGACTTCATGCCTGAGCTGGACTCCTTGTATTCTTTTTCTGTGGAGGTGAAGAGGTCCCAGAGTGTGGGCTGAGAGTTAAAGGATCCCAGCTGCGAAGATTATAGAGCAGGAGGACATTGTGCTAATATTTTGTGAAGCCAAATGTTTGGCATTTCAATTGTATCATCTGAAGTTTAGCAGAGAACACGAGTCTTCCATCAAACATAATGCGTGTAAATGGATATCCTCTGCTCTCTCTAAATTGTAATCTCAAGTATTGGATTAAGACACAAATTTCCAGAATTTGTTTAGAGCCTGGAAACGTGAATAAATTTTCTTTTAGAAAATGTAAATAACAGCTAATTGGGGAGGAGAGGAAAAAAATATGTCAAGTTATATTCTGTTAAACTCGAAATAGGCCCATGCGTAAATTTTTCAGAATTACTCTATTCCTTGTGACCTAGCTAAAGTGTTAGTGCAGATTTACTGGAAAGCCTTCCAAGAAGATATAGCCACTTTTCCTTTGTTAAAGAATCTTTAAGATGCTCCATGATTCTTCCTGATTTCCTGCCTTTTTGTTTCCTTCCTATTTACTCAGTAAAACTCTCAGTGGGTAGTCTTATAAAAGTACTGTTTGTTCTGTTTTCTCATCTTTCTCTTTTTTTATTCTTTTCATTTGTTTGCTTAAGAAAGCAGATACTAGTAAAGGAGTAATTCAGCAAATTAGTTGATAGAGCAAGAGGTTCATGAGAAAAGAAAACTTCTCTGGGTCTTTTCTCTTCACCTTGTCTTTTATATTAGGTCTAACCTTAAGAAAGTACCGATACTGAATGCTTTTGACTTACAAAAAAGGGCAAATTCATAGGGTTCAACCTACTTCAAAGTTCACCACGTCACTTCTGTACACAAGACACTTTCAATCGCTTCCCGTTGCTGACAATGTAATATTCAGGTTCCATGAGCTGGACGTGCAAGAGGTTTCACAGTCCGGGCACAGCATTTTCTACCACAAATTCTCTAATCCAGTCAAGTTGGCTCAACGCAAGACCCACTTCCTTTAGACGTCTTCACAGCTCAGTGTAGCAACCAATGATCTTTCCTTTCCCTAAACACCTAGCACTCTATGTGCACGTATCCTGTGGTGTACAATGTCTAATTAAAAGTGAGCTGGTTTTTTTGGTGTTGCAATACTTCTCATATCTTAGAGCACAGGAGGTATTTGAGTACTATTTAAAAATGTTTTTTGTGGATGTTTTGATCGCAGTTGTTTGTTCAGGACTTTAAGAACTCTGCCTGCACTAAAATATTCTGGGGATTGAACAGTGTGGAAGTTACGAATTCTGACGTTTCTCTTGCTAATTTACACCTTTTTGTATATTTTAGGAGATCACTTCAAGTTCCTGTACTTTGTTAGAACCTGAATTACAAACTTAAAATTTAGTTGTTTTTGTTCAATGATCTTAAGTTCAAGGAAATTGTGGTCAAAAGTGTGAGAAGCAAACTTATATTTGTGAGAGCGTCTCAGCCAGTGTACCAGCAAAAGAATCCCTTTGCATAAAATATGCAAACTGTCTAAAAGAAGAAAATTAAACCACACCTCACACAGACACTGAGCTCAGGGGAAAGAGACTCTGTGGAAAAGTTAATTGTAGGCAAACCACTGAATGATTTTCTGCACATGACAGCAGGGCTGACACAAGGGGACAGGGGCTGCCATGTGGCAGGTAGGGACTGCTGTGGGGCTGCCAGAGCCCCCAGTGTGTGACTGGCAGGGGCTGTCTTGGGGCAGCTGGGACACCAGGAAGCAGCAGCAGTGAGCTTGTGGCTGGCAGGAAGACGGCCATGCAGCTGGCAGGGGAGACTGTGAAGCAAGAACCTGGCTGGAGCTGCTGTCAGTAATTCAAACCAGGCATTGACCCGGCTTAGAGTTCTCTGAGAAATCAAGGGTTGATACCACCTGATTCTAAAAATAGTCAGCCAGCCACATGAACTGGCAAGACAGACCATCTCATGTCTGTGTAGGATGACCTTCTCCATGAATACCCGTTACTGGCTGTTTTGAAGGTACTTTGTTTTCTTCAGTGGAACTATAAGCATAGCAGCATAAGGACATTTTGCACCAATAGAGAGACTCTTGAACCCATCCCTGTAAAGACCTAATTAAATGGTAAGTCTTGACCGGCACTGAGCTAGGGAAGCATCTGGTTCTTTTAACCAAGGTTTAGAACACAAGGCTCAAAGGTAGCCTTCATTTTTATAGAAACAAGATTGTAATCTAATATTAAAGAAAGATCACCTTTGCTGGCAATCCACATTTGTGCTTTGCAATTGTTTTAATCCAAAGCACATCCAAATGAAAGAACATTAGGAAGGCCAAGGTTAACATTGGGCTGCTCTGGAAAACACACACACTTACACACTTCCTGCACGTACCCAGTTGATTTACAAAATGATGTTATGTGAGGAAGGAAGAGTCAAATCACTAGTGCTATATAAAAGCTGAGCTAAAAGCATAGTTTGAGAATTCTTTGCCTTTATTGTGCTTGCCACTACATCTACAAGAAATTAATCTCTGGCATTTACTTGTAGCAATACAGTATGGATTAGTAATCTTCACGTTGAGAGTCATGGCGTCTAAGGAAACTGTAGGACAGGCCAAAGGGTTTAAGGAAATAAAAACTGTTACTCTGAAGAATGGCAGCAGCTCCATTTTCAAAAGAATAAACTTTCTCATCATATCTCCATTCTTTCACCAGTTTCCCTAGACTTTTTCAGGTATTTGATGTCACCTCAACATTTTCACCAAAATTTCAAGCTATCTCTTTCTTGATAATATCATTTAAGCCCACTTTCAACAGCAAGTGGCTCCTAATACAATTTAGTGGTGAGAAACAAAGGTTTTGATGTGTGCACACGATGGGTGGGGATGTGGGGACCTTTTGCACGAGGGCCTCTTTCCCACTCCTGGCCCTGCTGAAGGTTGGAATCATTTTGGATAAGTCACTGCTTGTGTTTCAATTTATCCCCCAAGAGCGTGGAGGTCATCCTGATGTAACATCCTTCTCTATAGTTTTAAGAACTATAAGATCTAAAATTATAATTTGCAAATTGTTGTGATGTCCTTAAAACTAGCAACTTTATACAACTAAATAGCCTGCTTTTTCTAACACTTTTTACACCGTCCAGTAAATAATATATAGCTAGAGGCTTTTCACTGCTTTAACTTTAAACTTAATCTAGCATTTTTATTAGTGTGTCAGTTACAATACTGAATATATGAATTTACTTATTTTAATTTATATATACCAGTTCTTTGCCCTTGTACATGATAGAAGGATATTGCAAACAGTATAGAAACATTTCCCATATGTTTGCTTCTAATAGTCATTTTTCTTAATGCCATTTTATTTTCTTCTGTCTCAGGATGTCCTAAGCAATGCTCACTGTTGAATGTTAGTTTGTAGTATTACAGGATATTTTTTTCTTTCTAATTATAAAGATAGCAGCTTCCCAACACTACTACTTTGGAGAAAGAAATTGCTCTCTGAAACTAGGTTGTAATTATAAAACAGTTCTTTATGTATCATTTTAGACAAATAAATTGGGAAAAAAGCATCCATTGTTTGGATTTTTATTATCTCCTGAGTCTTTTTGTACATAATGTGGGTAAAACAGTCCTTATTTGACCTCAGTTAGGATCAGAATCACAAAGGACATTCATGAGAGCGAGTAGCTGTCACGAGCTCACTATCTGGGGTCAGGGAGTCCTGGACTGGAAACCCAATTCACCTTCTTATCAGTTTGTGCCCCTGAGAATTCTTAGCTTCCCTTTTCTAAGACACCCTCTTCACTGACAACATGGAGGCAATAATAGAAGGCCCATCCCAGGGTTATCGTCAGGGTTCACCATGTAATTCACGGAAGGACTTCACCTAGACGCTCACAAACAGTGTCACAAGCAAGGGCTGGCCTGCAACCCTGGGAGCTGCATCCTTTTCCTCTCCTATTCCCAGTGCCTGCATAACCGTACCTGGCTTTTATCTTTAGGCATGCCGGTTCCATTTTTCTCAGCTGATGTGGACTGCTCTTCTGTATCCCTGGAAGTAATAGCTTCTATGGAGGCAATTCTCTGAAAAATACAATGAAAGTAAGCAAGTCAACAAAAATCACAACAGGTATAACTGTTGGAAATATATGGAAAAAGTAAAAGCTGTTACAATTGGTCTGCTTTGTTTTCTAGGATATTTGCACCTAAATTTCCTAAAGATGAGTTAGGCTATCTAAACCAAAAAATATAAATGGATCTTCTCTGAGGCAAATTACAAATTTCTTACTGATTGCCTCACAATTAAGAAGAAATCTGTAGAGGCCCCGTGCTGTGTGCTGGGCATTCAGCGGGAAACACTGTTATAGGACGCCAAGGCCTACCTGCTGCTGTCCTGCAGCTTACAGTGAAGGAGTCAGATGTGAATCATGTAATTACGAGTGTGGCAAGTGTGAGGAAGAAAAAAGACTAGGTAATATGGGAGCAGAGTCAGGGAATTTGCCGTAATCTGGCTTGGTCACAAATTCTCTTTAGAGTAGAGAATATATGATTTCAAACCTAATAAAGAGATGAGTTGCCTCAGGGATAGGTAGCTTTGTTTACTGGGAAAGTATTTTTGCTGGGTCTTTATCATCAAGAATTACTTTCTTCAATTTACCAATGTTATGGATAGAAAGCTTGGGTTCTTTTTTTCTTTGCTATACCTAACTTAATAGTAACTGTGATTTGGTGAATACTTGCTATTGGCTAATAATGTTGTAGAGGCCCTACAGGATTTTAATACAGCTCTGTGAAGTATTCTTCCCATCTGGTAGATACAGAAACTGTGAAAAGCACAGAGTTGAAGAAACATTTCCAGTGTCACCCAGGCGGGTAGTGATTGTGTGAGACGTGTGCTCAGGTCTGGTGTCTGCAACGCTGGCAAGCTGTGTAATTCTCAGGACGATACAACCCAGTCAGAGCAAGTTCGTGCATTAGCAGGAGACTGGTATTTGTACTTTCTATCTTTAAAATGTATCCACGCATCTTTAATAATGCATCTAATCAAGATTTGAGTGGAACAGAAATTGTTAGGCAGTCAGATGAAACCAGTGATTGAGCGCTGGTCACTGAATTAAAAGATGACGATGTGAGCTCAACAAGAGAAGGGATCTTTGTCTGATTTATTCACTGATAAACCCAAGTGCCTAGAACAGTGCCTGGCACTGAAAATTATTTGTTGAATTAATAAAATGACAAATGAGAAAAATTAGCCAAAAACAAAACAGTCACATTTATCACTGGGGAGAAGAAAAGATACAGCACTTGTTTGTATTTGTGTTAACTTCTTTCATTCTTTTGAATCAAGTGAGGTATATTAGCGGACTCTTTTAATTGGTAAAATTACCAATTTAGAAATTACTTAAAGTCCTGATAAAGGATTCTGATTGGCCAATATCCTGATGAAGAACAATGGGAAGACAAATAAGTTGCTTGATATGTAGTGGAATAGGTTTATTTTATAAGGTAAACGTGAAGATGAAATGGAAAGTTGTGTCTACATGAAGGAAATGACAATAATTTTAGAGACAAAGGGACAATTTTATGGAATGCCTTCTTCATACTGAAATAGATTATTTTGTATACCTCTTTCCCTGGATGGAGGAATGAGGTCCTGGGGAAAATTCTGGGAGTGTCCAAGCACTGAGAACACTATATTTAGCATGTAAAACTAATTAGAATTGTAACAATTTGGGGTCAGGGTCACAAAAAACAAGATATTACCATATTTTAAAAGAAATTATCAATTACCCTTAGAAAGCATAATGTTTGTATTTATTTAATCACTTATTCATTCAACAAATATTTATTTGTGGACCTACTATGTGCCACACACTGTTTCAGGCCCTTGAAATAGATCGCTAAACAAGATAGACAAAGGACTCTGCCCTTATGGAACTCACGTTCTAAAAGGGGGAGACAATATGCAATAAAAATAATAAATAAGGAAGTTATACAGAATTCAAAATATAAGTGTTGTAGAAAAAAGAAAAAAGAGAGTGGGCTGAGGAGTGTTGGGAAGGGAGGACAGTTAAAATTTAGATAGAGTGATCAAGATAGATCTCATTGAGAAGGTGACATTTAAGAAAGATGAAGGCAGTGAGTGAGTTATCCATGTAGATATCTGGGAAGAACATTCTGGGCAGTGGGAACAGTCAGTGCAAAGTTCTTAAAGCAGGAGCATGCCTGAAATGTTTGAGATGCAGCAGGAAGCCACGTGAGCAAGCGAGAGAGCAGTGGTAGGTGAGGTTTGAGAAGGTGGGGATCCAGGCCAGGAAGGGCCTTGTGATGTTGTAAGGCCTTAGGCTCTAATTGGGAGTGGAATGGGAAGGCATTTGTAGGTCTTACACAAAGCGATGGCATAAACTGACCTACATAAAGGATCATTGTACGGGGTGCCATAGTGGAAAAGGGAGACCAGTTAGGAGACTTGGAGTTTTCCAGATAAGAGGGGATGGTGGCTTGGACAAGGGTGTTAAGTAGACTTGATGTGAAGTGACCAGGCTCTGGGCATATTTTGTTTTGCTGGTAAGTTGCTTGTGGGAATTAACAGCAAGAAAGACCACTTCACCAGCACTGGCTGTAAGCTTCAGTCGTGAAGTTGAGCTCTGGTGAGCGCGAAATATTAAACCAGCGTGACTGCCTTACCTTGATAAAGGATTTTTATTCAAATGGAAACATTTTGTGTGACTTAATCCCAGATCATTGATTTCACCAATGCCTTTAAAGAAATTTCAATTATATGAATTAGGTAGAGTAAGCCTACTATTTAAATCCCAGTTGTACATTAGTATCACCTGGAGACCTTTAAAAAATTGTTAGATGCTAAGTGTTGCCCCAGAACAACTGACTGAGACTCTCTGAAGGTGGTGTCTGGGTACTGATATTTTTCAGTTTAAAAGTTCCCCAGGTGATTCTAATAGGTAGCAGGTTAGGAAGCCTGAAACATTGCCTGTTTGTGCTAAGTCAGGGGGAGTGGTGCACCCCAGAGAAGACGATCATAACTTGATCTTGATGTTCCATAACATAATTTTAATTCTTTCTGAATAATTTAAAGGCAAAAATCCAAGTACCAAAAATATGTTTTTATTCCTTTAGATCTCATGCCAAATGACAGAGGCCATGTATAATAGCTTTTTAGCTAGAACTTGCAGAAATTAGCACTTGATCTCAGGAGATACACACATTATTTCTGAAAGCATTATTGATGCCAAGCCTAGCATGAGAAAGGAAGCCATGTTAATCACGTGGGTTTCAGGTCCATTAGAAACAGCAGAGAGGGAGAGAAATTCCTTTTTGCCAAATGGAAAATGTCAAAAAATCAGCAGGGTCAAAAAGAATTGGATTTCCATGCTTCTAAGAAGGGAAAAAAGAGAAGCAAAAAAGAGACTAAAAACATGCCAGCTGATTCTTCTAAATAAGTCAATTTAGTGTGTTCATCAGCAATTCAAAGATACTACTCTGTTCCATTGACCATTTCTTTAAAATAAAAATATCCCTTTCTCCTGAATCATGTCTTCTCTCTACCTGCTGTTCCAAACTCTGGGTCTAGGCTTGGTAAACCATAAATCAGTCCTTACCTGCTGGTTAAGTCTTTGAATTCAGATTCTGTCTGTTCCTTTCTTCTGTTAATTGTTTCTACATCCGTCTGCTCACTGGCAGTGTTAAAAGATGCTGTTAAAGGAAGAATACAATGAGATCACTTTTGAAATATTTTTAGAACACGATGGATTTTCCTCACTAGAGTATATGGCATATATGCTTTCAATAACATACCCCTCATATAAATAAGTTAAATCTTTAGTATAGATGGTGTAATGAGGCTTGATAATTCAGAACTATACTGAGAATTTTGAGTTTATAATTATGAATGCAAGCATACCTAATCAAATGGAATCAATGTTTTCTAGCAAAGTTGATTATAAGAAAATTGTTATAACAAAAACCATTATTTATTACTATCTTTGAGAAAAAATAATCAGGATAAGTTTGTACAAATCTTGTATAAACTAATGTGAATACACAGTGATGCACGCAATAGCACACTGAAATTTTGGAGAACTCTAACCATGGAAGGATGTTACATGGCGTTTGGCTCCAATACTGGTGGCGCATTGGAGAACACAACCAATGATACATGTGCTGCAAGTTAGAACCCTCTGGGCGATTGAGACTTCCTGGCTGCTCTAGGCCACTTCTTTTACTGTACTGTGTGTATTCCTGATCACCCAATGAATCACCTTTTAATTTTTGAAATCCTGCTTTCCCTTTCCTTTCTTTTTTATATTATAGTATGGAAACAAAATTGCAATGTTTGATATCACGCCATGGTATCTAATAATATTCTATTTACCATATTTAGCATAAGGTTTTATTAAGTGGAAAATTCTTCATGTTTTAGGTTAGGCTTCAATGTATATGTAGATCTGGAGATAATAACTGATTTTAAACACAATTTAAAACAAATTGTGTTTTCTGGTTCCAGATGCTCAACTTTGAATCCTGGCTTGGTCACTTACTTACCCTCCCTGTGACTTAGGTTCATCATCTGTGAGATTGGGATAATAATAGTACCCACTTATAAGATTATTGTGAGAATTAAATTGAGTTAATGTGTGTAAAACACTTAGATTAGTGCCTGGCATAGAGTAAGCACTGTGTAGTTACGTGCTGTTACCAACATATTTGCTATGATCAGTGTTATTAGTTTGGTGCTATGTAATGTGATTCCCAAGGAGATAAATTCTTTTCACATTTAATAACAAGAGGAAAAGAATTAATTTAATTTCCTAAAGTCTGTATTGTAGATGGTGTTGAATATCATCCCTTTAAGATCTAAAGAAATTAAGCACAACCATTAAAAAGGGAACATGCGATAAATAAACACATATAAAGAATGTTCTATGGGTTGTAAATGCAGGTTTGGCCGACACTACGTATTTCAAAAATATGTATCAAAACCATTCAGAGTCTGCTCTTGGAATGTGGTGTATAGAGTTCATTGACAAATAGTAGGTAGTGTCGCCTACTAAAGAAGTACAAAGATCATTTGAAATGCATTGCCCGAAGTGTTTATAGAATGAAATTCATAAATAAAAATGAGAAGTATTGGCAGAGTTCTTCATTTAACGCAGATAGGAGATTTAGCTTCGATGACATATCTGATAGTCAATATAGGAATCTCCTGGTCATGTTGAAATTCAAAATCTTTTTTACAATTTTAATTAAAATTCAAAGGAATCTAGTGAATTATACCATTAACCTTTTACCACTAGAATTCAAGGGATCACTTTTTAGGTCAGTGTGAATAATGAGTTTCCTAGTCTCATTCAAATGTCCATTTGTACACTTCCCAAGCCAGGAGCAGGATTATTAAATCATCATTCACTTGGCAGTCTTTAATGAAAGAAAAGTGCGAAAAATGGCTTTCAGGTCAGGACTGTCTTTGATTGACAATGCTGCATGACAAATTTAGTGAAGCCTTTTCTTGATTTAACTCATTGCTATCAATACTCAATTTATTCAAAAATTCTAAAAATGGTTAAACGCTTGCCAAAGAGGGGAGAGAAGCAGATAAAAAGATAAAGGTTGAGAAAACTGAAATTTGTTCAAAAAAAATTTTAGCAGTTCTGTCTGTGATATGATTGATTTCATCTGTGTTTGCATTCTGTGATTGAAAAATAGCTAGGGGACCAGTGCTAATAACTGGGCAAATTGTCACGAACTTCTGAATTTGAAAGCAAAAGAGAAGGTGAAAGAATAGAAAGCAGGTATATTTGAGGAAAGCTTCTTTATTGGGGTTGAAATATTCCTAGATAGCACATAAGGAATAACTTGAATAAGGAAAAGGGAAAAAATAGATTGTGAGGAAGTTGAAGGCAATCAAAATCAGCAAAGCTATGCTGATGACGAGAAACACTGATGAGAAAGGAGAGAAGCTCTGAACCAACAGTACTAGAGGACAAGTAAATTCCTGCTTACTTGAATGGAAATGCAGCCTTTGTTTCTCTGAACAGTAGAGGATTTTTAGTCATTAGTAGATCTGAGAAATCTGTTGGTGGCCCCCAAGAAATAAACCTGAGGCTGGTGACTGAAGTGTACAGCGAGGTTTTTATGCACAAGCTATTGTGAGGTGGGAAGAGTGTTATCTTCCCATATTAATTATGTTGATGTGGCAGAATGTCTGATGAAATTTTTGCAATGATTTTCTTCCTGTTGGTCTATCTTGGGACAATTGCCATTGCCAGAGTCAACTGGCAAGGTCTCTCTAAGGGACTGTGGACTTTCAGGTAGAAAATGAAAAGGCTTGAAGATACACCTGATTTCACCTCTTCTTGTAGTGGAAGATTATAACTTCAGAGAAAAAAGTAAATTGGGGTGAACAAATGGTTGCTGTGTAGAAAAACAAGACTTATTTTCCTTGACATGATTTAATCTCTGGGACTGTGTCCTTGATTTGGATTGAATTATTTGGAAAAGACAAAGAACAGTGACCCAAAGACTTGCCAATACAAACAATAGGATTTTGATCTAAAGGTGGAGAGAGGAGAGGGAGGGAGAGAAAGATTCTTTGATTAAATTAAGGACAAAAGACTAGAGTGCATGCATTATGAGAACCAAATTTTACTGAGTACTTAAAATATGCTATGTGTTCTAAGCTTCTTTCACTCATTAGCTTGTTTAATCATCTCTACTAACTTATTGGATAGGTTTTTTTGGGTTTTTTTTATAATTATTAGATGTAGATGAGGAACATGGGGCCTGAAAAAATAAAGAAACTTGGTCAAGGTCATATTGTTGGTAAGATTTAAATTCATCAGTCCAGCTCCTGAGCTCAGGTACTTGAATACTATTCTCTCTTTCTTCCTGACATAAATATGTCACAATAAGAGGTGCAATAACAGAGAAAATGCCAGGTAATTCAGTAAAGAAAATATTAAGAGTGTCAGGAAACATATTTATCCTCCATCTAAGGTGACCATGTAATAAACTAAATGAAGGTAAAATTTACATAGAGGTAAGATTTTCCAGCTAGATGGAGAAAATAGATGATGGACTTAGAAAAAAAAGAATAAAACTAACAAAAGAAATATACAAGTTCCTATCATGATAGAATTTTCTGATCATGTGGATTCATCTGGAAGACAAATTCTTGTAAAAGCATACCATTTGATGTGTTTATAACTGGTTGTATTAGTTTGCTAGGATGGAATAACAAAGTACTGAAAGCTAGGTGGCTTAAACAGAAATTTATTGTCTCACAGTTCCGGAGGCTATAAGTCCAAGATCTAGCCATTGGCGAGGTTGGTTTCTTCTGAGAGCTGTGAGGGGAAATCTGTTCCATGCCTCTCCCCTAGCTTCTGGTGGTTTACTGGCAATCTTTGGCATTCTTCAGTCTGTAGATGAATCATTCTGATCTCTGCCTTCATGTTCTCCCAGTGTGTGCCTGCGTCCAATTTTCCCCTTTTTATAAGGACAAAAATCATATTGGATAAGAGACTCACTCCACTCTGTATGACTTAATCTTAACTAATTACAACTACAATGACACTATTTCCCAATAAAAGTCACATTTTGAGGTACTGGGAGTTAGAACTTCAATATATAAATTTTTACGGGGACACAAATTCAACCCTTAACAAAGGTCTTGAATGACTTTTATTTTTCAGAACACAGAACAAGTAATAATTGGGACTACTACTCTGGACTTAATGGTGACCATCAAATAATGGTGATTGGATACCCGCAGATGTTGGATGTAGATGGTTGTAATTAAATAAGGGAACACCAGTCATAAATGTCACAAGTGCAGTAGAAAGTTCAGGAAGGTAGATTGTAATAGGTAAGAGTAAAGATATTTACGGAATCTCATCCTGGGACTTTAAAAGGAAAAGTAGTTCAGCAGGGATTGACAACTCAAAACCAAAAAATTCCCAATAATGAAAGATCCCAACATGGGTAAGTAAAAGTTGATGGAGTAGGGGGTAGAGTGGCATTGTTCTTTCTAGAAAGACCGTTTTGAAGAGCTCAAGTTTAAAATATAGAGCATCAACTAAAACTTAGTTTTTGTTGATTTAGAGTAGAATTTGTCACGCACAAAACATGGAAATTAAATGACATGACCAAGAACTAATATTAAAAGTGCTGTAAACTTATATAAATTGCATCAGAAAATCTATAACCCTGAATAGAATGTGGCTTCAGAAAAATGTCAATGGTACCAAAGGGCTTTTTCAGGCATGTTAAAAGCAAGGAAAAGACAAAGTAAGCATAAGTCTGCTGCTTGGGACAGATGGTATAATGTTAACAGACGACGGGGGAAAAGCAGAACTTCACTTCCTAAACTTTTAGCTACTTTGTCAGAGGAAATGATCCTTCAGCTAGAGAGGGTAGAGCACATATTCTCAGGCAAGAAATGATCTGCAAGAGAGGTGGGATAATTTATAGAGTGGACCTGGTGCTCCAAATGGTCCAGACAAATTGTATCCTAGGTTTCACAGGAACTTGGGAAAGAGATGTCTACGAGTCTGCTGCTAATACATTTTAAGGACTTGTGGAAACAGAAGGAATGCTAGAAAATTGGAGGCAGAAAATAACATCCTGGTTTCCAATAAATAGAAGACAGAATAGATTATCTATACGGCAGTTTGGTGAGCTTGAATTAATTCCAGAAAAAGGTCTACTGAACTGCGGTTTTGCAAACTTTAGTTGCCCATGTCTATGGTTCTCTATGCCCTGGGGTTCTTAACAGAAATCATACAGATGGCAGTGCAAGAGGGAGGGGGCTGGAGGTGAGCAAGAAATACAGGGACAGGTTGAGCACCTGTGCTGAGAACCCTACCAAAACATCAATGCTTTGATTTTTCCAGATAAGACTTTGGTTGGGAAGAAGAGTTGTATGAATTTTTTTAAATCATGAGAAAAGACCTCCACATTATACAACAGACTAATGAGTTCTTGATTTGTGAACACTTGGGGAAGATTGCAATGAGTACCACCCAGAGTGAGTTGAGTGAGGATTGATAATGGGAATTTTCCTTTCCTTTCTTTCTTCTTTTTTTTTTTTTTGGTTCTTATTCTTTTTCTTCCTCCACATCTCCCTCCTCCCTCTCTCTTTCCCTCCCTCCTTCCTTTGTTTCTTTTCTCTCTTCTTCCTCTTCTTTTTTTCTCCCTCCCTTCCTTGCTTATTAAGTTTACCAGAGAATCCTCTAGACCTGTAGAATCTGATTTTCTGCAAGACATTGACAATAACTTTTAATAACATACTTGTGGATGAGAATGAAGGAAGAATGCTGGTACAATTAGGTAAAATTGTACGTGGTTGATTAATTGGATGCAAAGGTTGAAAATTTAATGAGTTGTTCACAAAGAAGGTTATCTCATGTGAAGTGTCAGCTCTGTCCTCTTCACAGTAATACTCAACATTTTCAATTAATAACTTTATTTCAATTAATAAAGCATGCTGATCAAATTGGCACATTATGCAAAACTGTGAGAAATAACAAATTTATTTTTAGATTCTTCCTTTTAAAGTGTTTCAGCAGGCTGGACGGGGAATAAAACTTATATATCGGCCCAGCATGCCCAATGGCCATACCAGCAGAGGACATGGGGAAGGTCACCCACTGGGGATGAAAAAGGGAAGCTCCAGCCATGCCTCTGGAGAACTACCCAAGTGAGTAAGCAGCAAGAGGGCCCATATGGCACATGAAGGTCATCCTCATGGCTGCACAATAAAAGCCAACCTTGGAAGCCATCTATGCCAACAGTCTGTAAGGTACCTGCACCAGCTGGAGGAGCAGATGAGACTGAAGAAATGACTCACTACCCACAACCATGCTGATGAGCACCCAACCATGAGCAAGCCGCCCATTCTGTCCTTGCTGCTCCCAGCTCCTGGCACAAGTGAGGCAGGGAAATTCGAAAACAGAAACAGGTGGAATAAGAGGGAAAGACTTTGGAGAATTGGAAGAAGATCAGAGAGGGAGTTATAAGCATTGGCCGAGAGATTAATACATTAATTACATTAAATATTTACCTAAATATTAGTATGTTTTGATTCAGAAATGGCCATGACTGTAAGTAGCAAGATTAGTTACTGCCAAATAGGAATAGAACCTCGTAGGGAAATTTAGTTTTGTTAAATATAAAAGAATTACTTTTTCTTCCTCTCTCCCTCTCTTGCTCTCACTCTTTTTAATGTACCTGATTTGATGATCTCTTATTCCAACTGTCTTGTTTCACAAGCAAAGCATTTTGAAGAGTACCTGGCACTTTGTAAATGCTCAATAGATGACAGTTTTTACAGATAAAAGTCCTGGTTTATAGTATGGTGTCAAGGCCACACATGGAAAATTATAGTCAGTTTAAGATGAAAATTGATAAACTAGGGCTCAAAAGAAGCTGTCCAAGACAACGAGTGTAATTCTTGCCCCAGATATAGGGGTGTTAACACTCCCCAAAGTGGCTCGACTATACAACTAATGCGTATAAAGTAGACGCAGGGGAGGGGGAAATGCTGTGGCCCCCAGGAGAAGATGGTAACCTAAGGTTTATGGTGAGTAAGGAGAGATCTAAACCAGAGGCCTTGGCATTCAAGCTTGTTATGGGAGAGCCAGAGGAGTGGGTTTCCTACTGTAGGTTGTTATGAAGGGAGATTATTTTGGAATACTGCTTAACTGTGTAAGAAAAAAGATATGGGGGAGAACTAACCCCATGCAAAATTAGGAGCTGATTGGGACAATGGGTGGCATGGGACAAGGTGTGGCACTATGCAGGCATGGATTGAAAACTGAATTATTGTCACACATATCAGATTTCGTGTTGACTTTATATTATTATGCAATGAGTTGGGTTGGGAAATTCAGAGTTACAAAGATAAAATCTTGTCCTCAAGTAATTTATAGCTTGGTAAATATAGGCATATCAACAAATACACAAATAAATCGCTCTCCCCTGAAAGAACATGTGCCTGTGTACAGGATAAACACAAAAGAGAGAGGGGGATTAGGAAAGATTCTCAAAAAACGGAGATGCTGGAATTGAGTCTGGAAAGATGAGTATACTTCTTCCAAGTTGACTAGCAAAGGGCCTTTCAGGTGGAGGGATCTCATGAAGTTCCACACTAGAAGGCATGTTGTTATGAAATAGTCTGGCCAATTCAAAATGCCAGGAACTCAGTGCTATTAGACTATAGGAGAGATTATCATGAGAAATAGAAATTATAAAGATATGTAGGTCCTAGATCATGGAGAACTTTAACAGGATGCTAGTATTTTCTGCCATTTTCTTATAAGGAGTAGGGAACCAGTGAAGATTTTTAAGCCACAAAAGGAAAAATCACACTGATAAAGGTTTGAAGATGGAGTGGAAGAAAGAAAGAGCAAAGACATACAGAGATTTTTTGTTTTTGAGGTTGGTTCAGTGATCCCAGTAAGAGCTGATGAGGTCCTGGAGGAAAGCCGTCATGGAGGCAATGGTAGAGGGAACGTAGAATGAAGAGATGTGGGTCGTCTTCTGGTTTTTGGGTGGGAAGGAGAAGGATAAAAAGTCTTGGTTGGGCCTCAGGTTTCTGCCAAGAACATTTACTAAGAACAGTAAAACAGGGTAGGAAGCTCATTTCAGTAAATGAAGATGAGTTCAGTTCTAGACATGTTGACTTGAAGTTGTCTGTGGTCATCCAAGTGGCCATGTCCTGTAGGCAGCCGGCTATCTGTGTCTGGAGCTCAGAAAGAATGAATCAGTGATTCAGATACCAAGCATATAAATAACAGCTGAATTATTGGGTTGAATGTATAAGGAGAAGTGTTACTGTGTAATGAGAAGAAGGAATACATAAAATTTTAGGTTATATCAACATTAAACAGATTCCTAGACCAAGAGTCAGCAGAAGTAAGTAGAAGGAATGCCTGGAGAGATCAAAGGAAAATATTTGCGATGTATGTAGTAGAAGACAAGGAATAAGAGTTTCCAGAAGAAGGAAGTATACAGTATTTTGGCAGAGAAGTCAAAACAAGTTGAGGACTTAACAACTGTAGATGGAACTGATTGACTGAATGAGTTACTGGGGAGAAATTATATGGCAGTGAGTAGAACAAGAATGCCAGGTGAGAGAATGGACACAATAAGCACAAATTATTCATTTAAGGAATGTGACAGATTAATTTTAGAGAAGAGATATCTGTTCTTCAGAGATTGGAGAAAAGAAGTGACGATGAGGTCAAATATAGCTAAATGTGAGTGTGGGAACAGAAAACACCTGATAGCCCTATTTTTCTCAGAAAAGTAGGAGGTGAGGGGTATGGAGCTGGGTAATAGTGCAGGTGGCTGGAGGAGGGTAGGTGCTACCTGACACCTCCACTTGAATATATTTAAGGCACCATGCATTCAACCTATAGAAAATCTAATTCATGGTTGCTCTGCCAACCTTGGCCTCTATTTTAAGCTCTAGATCCATAGATTTACATATGTGAGTATCTCAAAGATAGTCTGAAACTAGCATTCTTTCTTGTCAAATCTTATCTCTCACCCTTTAAAAACCAGTGTCTCTCTTATCCTATGTTGCCATGTAAATGTCTCCACAATCTGTTAACTCTGCTCTGTCTCACTGCCACTATTCCAGCCAAAGCTTCTGTCATCCCTCACCCATACGGTGCAGTAGCCACCAGCATGTAAGCTACTTACAAACTGGGACACTGTCTGGCTTCTTAACTATTCTATTCCCACAGTCTGGAAGAGGGCTGGGGATGGCACTTAGGAATTAAATACATAATGATTAAATGAATCAAAGAATAACTTCCTAAGATTTCCTGGCCTCCCATCTTTCTCTGTCCATACTTCCTTGCTCTAAACCTTTGCTACTCAAAGTGTGGTCTGTGGACCCATGGTAAACCGAGCCATCTGGGAATTTGTTAGAAGACGCCCTGCCCCAGACATACTGGATCAGAATCTGCATTTAACAACACCCCAGGTGATTTGTAGACACATTAGAGTCTGAAAAACTCTCAGGCCCCTAATGCTCTAAATAGTATCCAGAGAGATCTTTCAAAATGCAAATACAATCATGTCACCCACCTGTTTCTTAAAAACATGTAGTGGCTTCCATTGCTCTTGGGATAAAGACTAAAATCATTTACATATCTGAGAGGGCACAGTTAGTCTCATCTCACCCCACCTCCCTGACCTCCTTTCCCCTCCAGGCCCTTTCAGTCACTCCAGCCCTCCCTCAGGTACTTACCACCCCTCATTCCCTTGCGCCCTCCCACCACAGGGCCTCAGCTCCTGCTGTTCCTTCTGCTTTGCTCACTCCTGTTCTTACCCCCACAATACCTTTCACCTACTTAGCTCTTACTCGTCTCTCAAATCTCATGTCAATTTTACTCAAGAAAGCCTCTGTTTGACTTCCAGATTCCTCCTCTATATCGTCACAATCCATCTTTCTTTCCTATGTGGTATTTAACAAACATTATTGTAATTTATTATTATTATTTTTCATATGCTGGTATTATTTGATTAATGGCTGGCTCCACAATAGGGTGTGAGGTCCATAAAGGCAGAAAGCAGGTCTGTTTTGTTCACTATAACATCTCAATTGCCTAACACAGAGTTTATCTAATAAATATTTATTTAAAGACAGAATGAAAGCAAGAAAGACTGAATGAATTTATTTTTCATATTGAAGTCGTCAAGGTGTATGGTAAGATTTGGAGAAAGAAAAAGGAAACTGAGAGAATAGACCTACAGTTCTGAATTAATGTGTGGCAATGGTCAGGAAGATGTATATAAAAACTTGAAGAGGGAGCTGTTAGAAGATTTACAAATGATCCGAACTGGGATAAAACAAACCAAAGTGCTATTAAGTCACTGAGAGAAAGAAGAAAGAGATTCCTTGAAATTAAAAAAGAACTAACTAAGAGATTTCAATATTTTTAAAAATAGTAATCTCGCTTTTTCTTTGAGTTTATCAGACCAGACAATAGACACTCTCCGATCAGTATTGTGAATTTCTTAACCATCCTACAAAGTGAGTAATAGCATTTGTTTCTTTATCAGGACGTGGGGATAATGAATGTCAAAGGAAGAAAGTAACTTCCCCATGTCAGAGTGAGCTTAAGTTTGCTTGAATCTGAAGCAAAGTTATTTTTACTACTTTATGCTCTTTCCCCGTGAACAAAATATTGTGTATATAGAGCTGCTTCACCATTAATAGATTTTAAGTCTTTAGCACTGAGAAGAAAAACATTTTGTTTGAAAAAAATAATAAAAGTCTATAAAAGCTTCTTTTTGTTAAAAATTTTAAAAACATGCACTGTTTACTTTATATCTTGTTAGTAAATCATATATCAACAGAAAACAGGTTAAATAACAAAAAGATCCATCAGTTCCTTCATCAACAGTGTCCGTTCTTATATAATAAGACTACAACATGAGACAATATTTTACTTGGAAAAAAGTCTGCAAAATTTGAAAAATTATCATCAGAGGTTCATATATATTTGGAATTA
Source organism: Tapirus indicus (assembly GCA_031878705.1). Taxonomy (NCBI): domain Eukaryota; kingdom Metazoa; phylum Chordata; class Mammalia; order Perissodactyla; family Tapiridae; genus Tapirus; species Tapirus indicus. Next base: position 145,742,310 of record CM062919.1, on the reverse strand, counting down.
TTTTATTTGCTTTAGGAAAAACTGCACGCGTGTGCAAAAAGCAAGACATTTGCAAACCAATCCAAATAAACTAATGAGGGCAGAAATAATCAGATAATATCTAACCAGAGGTCTCTCCTTATTCTCATTTTAATAGTAACATGTGCTCAAATTCACAATGGCTGACTTTTGAATCTAATCTGACAGCACCTTTCAGTACACATTCCTTGTTGATATCAACTTAAGTTCTTTATCTCAGGAAGAACAGAATAATAGAACAGATTCCCAGGGCAGTGCTGAGGGTAATAAAAAAGTCATAAATATACAACACGAGGGGAAAATAAAACTGGTAGGAACTAGCGTAGTAATAAAACCTATTTCTTTCTCATTAAAAAGGAAATGTCCTGAATTTTCTTAAGATGAAAATTCTCTTTGTAAATGCATTTTCTCATTACCAAATAAGGTCTGGTAATTTTATCTTGTAAATTGGACTGGAAGAGTGCATGAGGTTCCACGGAGAGGAGCTACTGCAATGACCACCGCTCTCTCTCTCAGCAGGACCCTGGTGCTGCTAAGCATGATTTTCTTTTCCCTTCTCAGAGCTCTAGGTGTTTTTGCAGCTGATAGAATTAATGGGGGAGAATTGTGAAGGACGTGACACTAATAATCTGGGAAACTAAAAAAAAAAAAAAAAAAAGAATCATAGTATTCTTTGCTGCTCAGGGCCGTTTTTGCTCACCAATTCTTAAATTACATGCACTGTGTGATTTACAGGCGTCTCTCTTTTATCTAGAGAGTCATCTGGATCAAACAATAATATAGCTTTGTTGACAAATGCTACAAAGTCGACTTTATTCTCAGAGTCCACCTTGAATTTCGGCTTAGTCACAAGAAGACCACAAATGAACATGATGACAAGTTCAGAATGATCTTTATACTGGGCTGCCCATCTTGGCAATGTTGGTTTTTCAAGGGTATTATAGAGAGCTTCACTGGTACACGAGGATCATGTAATTCACCAACACTCCCGTGGGGGACATCTTGCAGAGAGAAATATTGTCATGATTCACCTGCTTAGCTAAGAGATCAAAAAAGTTTTCTGGATACTGAATATTTGGCAAATTCCAGAAATTAGAGAGAAAAACAGACGGCTTCAAGATAGCTGAATGCAATTAATTTCTATTCTTCCTCAACTTTATATAATCAACTACTTTTCTCATATGTGTGTGTGAAATCCAGAAAACTGCTTGAATTTTAGATCCCTTGAAGGGCCAGGAGCTTGTGACAGCTTTCTCCATAGCTAAGATCAGAGGAGGAAAAAAATTGAAGGAGTTATTTTTCTTAAGTGACATTGTTTCCAATTAATAGACACGGGGGTATGAAAACGGTCATGTGGTTTAAGAAGTCCACGGTTTTGGAGATTTGCCGAAATAATTGCCCAGGTTGGAAGCTTCATCTGCCTGTCAGATCTTTCCCAGTATGGGGAACTTTTATAGTACACTTTAAGAGACCACTGTGTAACCATCACAGGCCAAATGTCTACCAAGGAGCACATTATTAAACTCTCAAACATATATAAAAAGAGCCCTGCTGGATATTCTCCTTTCAACCAGCCGGTATTTCAGGCTTCACAACGTAACATTTTTGATAACAGCTTGCATTATGAGGAAAGCCTGCATAACTCCAGGACTAACCAACAGTGGTTGAAGAAAGTGAATGTTGCAAACTGCAGGTCTTCCTGAAACTATTGAAGGCATCTCAGCAATTCAAAATTCAGTAATGTTCATTGCAAATTCACATGCATTCCAAATCACCTACCTGATCAAAATTATATGTTAAATTCTAGCCCTAAAGATGGTATCGCTGAGTATTATTCCTTATATGATTTAAGGGGAAGAAAGGGGTTGATACATAACTTATAATTATCATTATTATTAAGTACTGGTGGTGTAGGTAGTAATGACATAGTATTGAGTCAGAAGGTAGGCTACCATAGAGTGGTTAATCACATGGGTACTGTAGTCTGACTCTCTGGGTTCAAATCCCGTTGTTTTCCTTTTTACTAGCTGCATGACCTTGGGTAAGACCTCAAATTCTTTATCCGTAAAATGATAGTAATAGTGTTTTCCTAATTGGGTAAGGATGTGGTGGCGATCAAACCTTGTAAAGCACTCCAGGCAAATTGTCATCATTCAACAGCTGCTTCTGTTGTTTTTGATAGCTTCGTTATTACCAACATTGTTCTTTGGATATAAACATTTTATATGTATCTATATATATCAAACAGGTCCTTTGAATTGGTTTACTCTTTATTAATGAAAGGACCATCCAAAACCTTGAAAAGCTTAAATTAGCAGCAACAGGGTTTGCTGAGTATGAGATACTTATGGCAGGTGGAGTAAAAAGAAGTAAATAGTCACACAGATCAAATCAATCTACTGGCAGTCTTGAACTTAGTGAATAGCACCAGATAACTATGTGTATGATTATGTTTTAGACTTGAAAGGCTTACAAGTTTCTTCTAGAAGGCATTGCCTGTCCTCTGAATATCTTCTATGAAAAGAATATATGCATTCAACTAGATTAGGTGTCAATTCTCTGTATTAACATTTTTGGATTAGTTAAGAAACCTTTTTTGTGCTTTTTATCTCCCTTTAGGACAATCCTTCCTGATTTTTCCACATACTATGGGTGAATACAGAATTCGACCCATACTTATTATGATAGGCAGCAGGCCGTGCACTGGGAAACGATCACAAGAAAGATAGCATTCGGATCTTCTAGAAGCTTCCTATCTGAGGAAGAAGACAAACAGATGAAGAAGTGCACACGACAGGATGTGAGGAGTGCCATTCCCAGGGCTCCCCAGGGGCAGAGTCTCGGGCAGGAAGGGGTGAATGGACAAGGAGCGTTCTCAGAAGAGTTAATCTCTGAGCTCACTCCTTCACGAGAAGTGGTAGTGCAAGGAAGAGAGGAATCAGAAAGAAGGAGTATCATGTGTGAAAGCCATGATGTGTTGGGAACTACAGCTTTTCTTTTCAGCGTCAAAGGAGGACACGTTAAGGAGATGGTGCGAGAGGAAGCTTCCCTGAGCAGGGCTACATCACAATGTGAGTGGCAAGGAGGGTAGATTCTATTGAAGGCATTTGGAGCCACTGAAGAGCTTTGAGCAGGGAAGTTTTATGAGATGTGGCTGTAAGGGAGGGAGTGACTTTCGGGGTCTTGGCAGGGAGACTAGTTCGTCACAACCTTAGAGGAAGAGTCAAAATCCAGCTGCTGTGGCGTCTTTGGATTCTAAAATTGTGAAGGCTTATATCTTCAATGTGTCAATCTAATTGTGTCTAAGAGGAGAAATTGAAAATTGACACTCAGGTAAAACTTCGTAGTCATGATTGCTTATTATAAGTATTCATTTTTATATCAATTTCTCTGGCTCAAAGATTTTTATTTTTAGTTTAGTTTTGTTTTTAAAATATTTATACATTAGAATTCAGGTAAATAAAAAGTGACTCTCTTGCTGAGGTTTTGTTTGGCCACAACTTTTTCACCAATTCACAAATGACAAGTTTGCTGTTGCTTTTGTCAAATCATCTAAAACTAAATGGCAGAGATGTCCTGTAATTGCTATCACGTGTATATATTATCTTATTTTTGCTATAACAACACTCTTGCAAAGAAGTTATTAAATATTTCTATTTTAAAGAGCAAACACAGCTTCAAGAGGTTTGAAGGAATTTTTCCAGAAAAATATCTTAATAATATTGAAGGTGAATGGGACTCATTACCAGTGGAAGAAGCATGCAGGCCTGTGATAGTTTTATGATAAGATAAGAAAAAAATATATTTTCATTTCTTAAGAACATTTTGCCAAAATACCCCCATAAAGTCGACAAACTTCAGTTTTATTTTACTTCTGGCATGTGTGTGTGCCAGTGTAAAGATATAAGGGGATCTGTAAATTTTGTTCTGGTCTCTGGGAATGGGTAACTTTGATAGTTCACAGAACATTTGAGAATAGGCATGAATACATTCCAAAGGCTATATTACATGTGTAATATCTACACATATACATGGCAGAAAACTCTATGATTAGAAAGATTTCAAATAAAATTTATTCAGATGGAATTTGAATGAGAGGGTAAGAATGGCAGTGGTTTCTGAGCCCTGTTGAAAATCGTGGGAAGCTTTTCTGTTTTCCTATTAGAGAAAATAAACTAGAACTGAAAAAACTTGTAATCTCTGAAAAATAGAAAAGAATCAGTTGAGCCACCTAAGCCCAGATTTTTCCCTGGGGCTTATCTAACTTAAAACTGAAAATGCGATTAGAAAAGCAAACAAACGAGAAATTCATCATTCCTTTACTTTTCATTTGTACTGAAGCTCCTTTTTTTTAAAGTGTGCTCAAATCTTGATGAATTTTTAGGACAAAGAAACTTAAAAATATCTGGGAAATTAATAACAGCAGCACAAAAAAAGCATGACAGAGCCTTTGGGGTTGATCCCAGGATGAAAACTTCTTAGTTTTATGACTTCTTGAGAGGAGTTTCCTGCCAAAATATAGACAATAAGTTTTTTTAATCAAGGTTATATTGTATTCTTGCAGTTAGCAAGAGGAGAGCTATATTTCTCTTCAGTGATCAGTGAAAGTGCAGAAAGTATAAGGAAAGTAACAGGAAAAATGGCACAATATAATGCATAGGATGTCTTACCTAAAACAGGGCCATGATTTGAAATTATGATAGATGCTTGAGAAAGTGTAATCATTTTGTTTTTATGCATTTGGTTAATAATGACAATTTTTAGGAAAGAATCGGTATTTAATGTGTCTGAAAGGAGATCTTGCAAAGGTCATCAGTCAATGATCATGTGCAGCTTCCATCCTTTTGCTCTTGGGGAGAAATGCAGGGCTGCTGCTCTGTTATCACATTGAAGATAAGCTTGGCCTTGATCTTTAAAGTCCAAGAGCGCCTTCCTTCCTTCCTTCATTTCTTCCTTCCCTCTGTGTGACTATTTTTTAAACTATTGCCTATTTAGAAAAAACAGTGTGATTTTTTTCTTCTTTGAATTCTCCATTTTGAACACTTTACTAAGCACTTTTAACTTTGTCTTACAGCTCATGGTATCACGGGAGATTACTGAGCAAAGGAGTGTTCCGGCCGTGAACTGATTACAGTCTGGAGGACAGGAGGCTATTACAAGAGGCCGCACGTGAGAGACTGGGGCTTGGGTTAGGTTGGCAGCAGTGGAAATGGAAGGAAGAGACAGTTTTGAAAAGGAGGAATCAAAGGGACTTGCCAATTGGCTGTTAGGGGAATGAGAGCTATAGCTGTAGCTAAGGTTTCAGTGTCTCCATGATGAGGAAAAAATGATGGGAATACGTATAACAGAAAAGAAAAAGAGTAAAGTATTATATAGAGAAAGTGGTGTCATTGGACTTGAGAGAAAAAAAGAAAATGCATTAAAAAAATACATGCCTCCAGACAGTATACCACATTGTAGGGGGCAGCATTATTATTTCTCTTAGCTGTTCACACAACGAGCAGTCTTAGTGAGGGCCAGGAAAGCTGCACCATCAGGGTTGGGGAAGCCCACTGTCCTAGGCCATTTTGGTTAGTTTTAATAAAAATTCCTAAGATATGATAAAGGATGGTGAAGCTGAAGGTAAAAGCTTGGTACCAGAAGGTGAGACCTGGTTGTGTCTCAGCTAATTTTCATTAATTTTTTTCAAGATTCTCTTCTTCTTCTGCGTGCATATGTGTGCGTGTGTGTGACTCTTGATTGTGCCTTGATTAAAGTTAGCATAACCATAACCAAACTCCCGAATGCTTCCTCAGTGCCAGGAACTCTGAAGAGCACTGGTAAGCATCACCACATTTACTCCTCACAGCCGCCTCTAAAGGTAGTGGCACTATTATTCCCATTTTAAAGATGAAGACACTGAGGCTTAGAAAGATTATGAAATTTGCTCAGCCTCCCAAAGCTGGTAAATGGCAGAGCCAGCATTCAAATCCAAGTGGTCTGACTCCAGAGTCTCAGTTCTTAACAAATATATTTTATTCTCAAACTTTATGTTGGTTTTGAAAAAAGTGCATAATTTCTTGTAAAACTTCCAAACAGTGGATTCTATTTCATCTCCAATTTCTTCCCATCTTGTGGAGAGTGGAAGATTTATAGAAGTACAATACAGTGGCATATCACAACTTCTTTAATCCAGGTAGAGAAAACATGTATAGTCCGGATTTCTGAGGGGAAACCTGATTCTCCCCTCCTTATCCAAGAGTGTGTAATGTGCAAACATCAGGGCTACCATGTGTGCGTTTAATTAAGCAGTATTTCCTCTGAGATCAGTGCTTCACAGGGTGTAATGTTTCTTGGTGGATGATTTAGCACAAATAGCTAAGGAGATTTGTTTCTCCATTTTTCCCTGTACTTGATCTTTCAGACCTGGGTGCTTTTATCCCTCCTCCACACAGCAAATTTCTACTCATTCGATAAGACTTAGGTCAAACTGGATTCCTTAATAATTCCAGGAAGCTAGTAGCTTCCTTTCTGGGATTATCTGGCACTCCGTGGAAGCCTCTTCTAACACATCACTTTGAGCAATCCTATCTTGAGGGCAAGGGTCATACTCTGATATGCCCTACTACCTGACGCATAGTAGGATTGTATTAGAGATGGTTGAGTTGATGAATAAATGAAAAATAGGTGTATCTCGGAACAGCACCGTGAGCATTTCAACCTGAGTTTAAGAGCCCTTTGTTCTAAGGAGCACAAATGACTTTCGGAAGTCCTGAGGTGCTGTTGAGATTTGGTGAACAAAAGATTTCATTTATGGGCCAAATGAAACTGTTAAAGTAATTTAACTTGAAAGCCATAATGCGCACCGCCTGACTGCATTTTTAAAAATATGACTGTTGATGGTGCTGTCTTCAATTTCTTCTTTCCAGTTCTGAATCTATTCTTGATTGCCCTGAGTATCATCTTGCTGTTCAGAGCGAATGTCCAATTATATTTAATTGCATCACTTTTTGCACTTAAAATTTCCACCATGACCAATTTTTCTATGTTCCTGGATAGCTTTATGAGCAATCTATTATTTTTTTAATTTCCAATTTGAAATAATAACATGCTCAATTTGCTTCTTATGTTTTCTAAATATATATGTCTGTGGGTTTCAATTGCCTTTCTCCATTCTTGTAAAATTGTTTAATTCACTTTAATTATAAATTTGCTATGTTTTTGCTTGCACCAGGCACACTATAAGATTCAACAGTTTTCTCTGCTATAACAATTATATTTCCCAGGTGGCAAGTCACTGTGCCCGAACAATAAAATGACCAGACCACTAGTTAGCCAAGGGGGATAATGGATGCAAATGGAGGGTTTATCTGGCACACTTAACTGAGGTGATTGTTTTCTTTTTTTTGCATTTTGAAGAGAATGACTTTTACACACTACCTTCCTATTTTAAATAACATATTCAGCCTATTCCTGCAACCTTATTGAAATCAGTTTCTCTGAATGAAGTAATGCTTTTATGTGCATAGAAGTAGAGAGCAAACCTAGTTCTGCCCCTCTAACTACAGATAGAAAGAGCCTTGCTTGGCAATGGAATCTGAGTCAAGCATTAGCGTATGAGGCGGCCACACAGTCAAGCTGAATTCACTGCCTCTCATGTCTCCAACCAGAGAGGCAAATACACGGCCATGAGACAGTATGTTTGCAGTTAATCATTTAAGCAGCTATTGTTAGAAAGTTGCCATTTGCCCAGAATTTTTTTTCTCCAAGTACGTTGGGATCGTAGTAAGTTATAATAATTTATAACCAATTATTTCAACAATCATTTCCTGAACCCCGACTACATGCCCAGCACTGTATCAGTCTGTGAAAGTTACCACAAAGAATACAGTATCCAGGGCCCTTGGGCAGCTTGCAATCTAGAGGGGACTATGGGCATCAAACAAATTAATACAGATGGGATGACCGCAATTAAGGAGACACTCAGAGAGCAAATGAGGGCCAGTTGGAGGGACCTAAACCAGGGTCACAGCTGGGAGGGGCCTAGTCACGTGTTGAACTTTCGCCCCAGACATCATCAAAGCTAACATGCACTTAAACCCCTCATCTCCCTCCTGCAGTCAGTAAAATACACAAAGGTTTCAACACCTGTGTAGAGTAAAGGGTCAGAGAGATTGAGGGTTAATGTCTTTATCTTAATACTTAGAAACGGAGTAAACAGCATTCCCTGAGTCTCGATTTTTCTCTTCTGCAAACTAAGAAAATTTGCCCCATAATGTTGTTGCGAAGACCGAATTAATATATTCAATATAGTGCTTTGCACATTGTGCTCAATAAATGGTGGCTATTGATTTTAGTAAGACTCTGTATATGAACTTTACCATAATGGAAGATTAAAGGAAAATGTAGAATTTTCTAAACAGACTTGTCTAGCTCTTTCCTGCTTAAATTCAGTTCAGTACAAAGTTCTAAAGTCAGAACCTGTGTTGGAAAAATCTGTAATACTGATGCACACTGAGTTTGGGAAAAGTCAGGAGGGAATATTGATCACGGTGGCCTCCCTCCTTCCCTCCCTTTCTCCTTCCCTTCCTACTTTTCTCCTTCTCTTCCTTTCCTTCTTTCAGCACTTGGGTGCATTTTATTTGTCTCTGTTGAGGGAATTATTATCTCCAATCTTCACTGGGGGAAGGAGATATGGGAAGGAAGTCCAGAGGAGGAATGGGGTTTTCAAGTTCAAAAGGAGCCTAGTTTGTGCTTATCTATTCTGGAATCTGAGGAAATTTAACTCTGAGTGTGCCAAATACCCACTTTTCTAGTAGTCAGAGCATTTGGGGAGTCAATGAATGAGCAGAAACAGCCTCCAATGAAACGGAACCAAACCAAAACAAAACAAAACCAGATGAACAGAAGCTGAAGAAAAGCAGACAAAGCCCCGTGTAGGTTTTCTTCAAGTTCTTGGTAATACACCCCAACTACTAGTCACAGATGAATAAACAAAACTTCTAACCTAAAATCGATGTATTTAGGTTATTTCCACATAAATGACTTATCCTCCTGATTCAGTTTTCAGTTAACATGTTTGTTTAAGGAATGAAGATGTTAACTTCAAGCAAAAAGGGTGTAAAGCTTCTGTAATATGAGCAATTCCCTTTAAAAAATTTTCTATACCTTTAATTAAAGAGACCATTTCTTTTCAGGAGACAGAATATCTGATTTCAATGGTTCTCTGTTCTTTACATTTTTCTTCCCTTAATGGAATCATTAGACAAATAGACAGTGTAGCACATCATGGATCTTAAAAAAAATCTTTCACTTGAAAATTCTTTCTCAATTTTCTATGCCCATTAAGAAGAGATTTGGGGTATGTCACGAGGAGAAGGGGGATTACTAAGTGACATTTTCAATTGTTAGATTCTGTGTGATTTAGAGACATTGAATTTAGTGGCTTCAATTTTAATCTGTTTTACAAGAAAATGTCATTTTGTATCATGTGAAAAATACACCTCCTCAATTGGGGCACAAAACATGAAAATATTTCTTTATCCTTTCAATATATCTCCTAGGGCAAAAACAAAAACCCTGTCTTTACTGAACACATCATACAGACTATTTTCCACACTCTTCACCCTAGAATAATTATGTCTAAAATTAACTGGCTGTTCTAACATTTAATATGCTTGTTGTTTTAATGTTTATATGTCATGATGGCAAAGCATTTGATTTCTGCATGAAAGCCAATCTTCACTTAGGATACATAAGATATGTTCTCATTTCCAAATAAAATACGGTTTTTTATCAATAAGATTCATCCAGAGTTGATTACTCAAGCACATGCCGAAAATTCCTTAGGATTCCATTGTACTTACCTCCAGCCTCTTTTGATAATGGAGACTTAATGCAAATGGACATTGAAAGTTAACATCATCACATGGCAGAGTTAGGAGGTATTTACCAAATTTACCAAAAGTACCTATGACTATTTTCCATAAACACAGACACGCAAAGCATTTGCAGCCTTCACGTTACAAAAAGTTATCGAAAGCAAAGCAAAGAATATAGGATGGTGTCTACATTCTACACGCATCAGTGTCTCATGTTCATTGTCGTCTGTAATTTTTAATCTAAGTGTGTTTCCCCTGTGTAGGATTAACCTTTTTGGAGTCAAGCTGAAGACTGAAATGGTCTGTCTTTATTGTTTGCAGTTTTGGGCTGTTTCCCTAAGGAATTGTAATCAGTTTGCTTTTAAAGAGTAATTGATGTTTGAGAGAGAGTGACAGGGACAAAATTAAAAATAAAATGATTGCAAAAGGGAAATATATAAAGTAGCTTGAAAAATTGTCTTATTATATTTGGCCAATTAGTCTGAAACAAGCTCTAAACTCATGCTCATATAAATGTCAAATCTATATATGTATCAAAAGTGGCTCAATTTTAATTCATCCATATGCCTGTGATTTAGAAAAATAAATAGAAGACACCTGGAGACAAACATTCCAAAATGACCTTATTCACAGCTAATCAATATTGGACAGAAACCACATGGCTTTTTATTTTTTTCTGTTATGCCTGGCTCTAAATATGCAGGTATAGAGGAGCCATAGATTGAATCTGAGCTGGCATGTCAATCACAAACACGCTTTTGTTACACCGATGGCTTTCTGGTTAGAGAGAGGTAATTTGATAAATATCCATACATTTAAATGGTCTCTTCAAAATTATTAAAATAGCTTAGCATCTGCATATAATAATAAAATACCCCCTTGTCTCATATTCCAATGCTTAGATAAAATATTTTACCTTCGTGTATCTAATACCTTTGTGTGTCTATAGACAGAATTTCTGAGTGTTCATTTGGACTATGTCCACACTTACACACACACTTGTAAATTAGGCAGTCTGTTTGAATAAAATTACTTTATCCACGTATCATCAAACTTACCCTTTCTCAGTTTGATGCATCAATGAAACTTTACTTCTGTCAACCTCATCCAAGTCTGAGTCATTGTTTAAGAGAATGTATTTTTCCTGCTTGTCGGCCTCCATCGTTTTCATTTCTGAATCTTGATTCAATAATCTCTGAAAGTCTGCTTGAACCCTAAGGTGGTTGTAAAGGTATGACTATAAATTCTGTTTGTATCCTATAACAACAGTTAGGGAAAAACTTCAGGGCAGACAGCCTGTTCGTCTGAGTTCCCCAACTTAGTATTAAGTCCAAAACCCAAGTGGCCTCTGGGGCTTTTCTGTCAAACCCTCCTCCCGCTGTCCCTCCCAGTAGAATTTCAGCCCCCCTTTCACAGGACTAGATGTGAGGAGGGAGAAGGAGGGACAAGTCTAGTTAGATAAAGGACTCAAGTGTAGGGAGGGGACGTGAAAACCAATATCTACAAATATCCAGCAACTCATTTGGTTAATTTTCATCTAAATTTTTCTTTCATCTGAAACTATTACTTTAAAAAAAGTCAAAAAGAAGAAATTTTTAAAAGGAGGAAAAACACAGTGGCATCCTGAGATTACATACCCCATAAGGCACAGATTTCATTCTTAGGCAAAACACTAAACAACATTCTAGAGCCAGATTTTTTTTCTCTCTAGCTTGGACTATTATAGTCTCCAGCCTCTGCAATGATTTTTATTCAAGTCAGAATGCAGGTTCTTTCAGATAACATTTAAAAAAATCTTTATTCTGATAGGTAACCCTGGCAATAAAGGATTAGTATATATATGTTGGTTATAAATAAAGCTCCTTAGTTAGATGATTATCAACAAGGGTCAGGAAATTAGTACATTTCTGCTATGTGGACAATTTTCTTTGTAATCTCTTGGTTCTGTTTATTTTGCAAAGGTGGTTACTTACACATGCAGTTCCTGTCTTCTTGTCTCCTTTCTCTTAGAGAAATGGTTCCTGCTCCTGACTGCACATTACGCTCACCTGGGGAGTGTTTAAAAAACACCAATGCCAGTACCTGAATCCAGAGAAATTAAATCAGAATCTTTGAAGGTAGAGCCCATTTGTATAAAAAAAATTCTCTAAGTAATTCCAAGATCTAGCTTATATTAAAAAATACTGCCCTGAAAGTCTATTTTCAGTTGTTGCTTGTTAGATAATACTTTTGGTTGCAAGTATCATAAATCTACTCTTATTAGCTCAGACAAAGGATTTTGAGTGTGATAGAGGCTTGGCACCGAGTTTCTGCCCTTTCCTGAGAATGTGAGCTGGATGTGGTGACTGCACGATTTTTTAATGGTATTCCTTGCGTGTAGGATGAGCATGTTCTCTGTGGGAGAAGGAGTAGGAGGCATTTGGTGATGAGAAGAGTTGACTATGGCAGAGACTGACTAGTTTTTCACCAAACTGTTCTCTCTCCCCTGGGCACACAGCTCGATGCTACGCAGATAGTGTGCGGCCATAGGACTGAGTTTCAGCCAACGGATGTTATAGAAGGGATTCTGACACTTTCAAGTCTGAACCATAAATACACTTTCTTTATTCACTTGCTCAACGCTGAGGACTTAGAGGAGGGTGGAGTCAAAAGATAGGATAAGCTTAAGTTTGTCAATCATCAAATGGAAGACGCCTTTCAGGAGAGCAGTCTTTCTAAAACCACCCCTATTGGGCTATTGTGTGAGCAGCAGATACATTTTTCCTCTGGGAAGCCACCGAAATTTGGGGCATTCTTATTTACAACAGTTAGCCTATTGAGGAAAGTTTCGGAAGACAAGTTCGATAATCAGGTCTCAAGAAGAGACAGATACAGGCCAGACGTGAGAATCCCAGCAGGCTTGACTCATCTTACATTTAGAGTACCATATATAGTTGAGCTCCAACAACTACCAGCCTCCATGTTACCTTATTCTGAACTTCTATTTACTGGAAAAAATAATCTGAATGGTTCAAAATTGATCTAAACCTGGATCAGTTAGTTAGTTGTGGCCAGTGGAAAAGAGGCTGGCTCGGAGGAGATATAAGTCGCTTAAGTGCACTTCACAAGCCAGCAGCCAGGGATCTCCCCTCCCCACCCCATCTAATTTTTCTTTCTGTTATATTTCAATAATTGCTGTTATTATTTCTACAGCACTTTTGTGAAAATCCCCTCAAAGCCTATATGAAATTAGTAGGACAAAAATAAATAAATGTATAAATAATGAATAGATGAAAGATTCTATTTCTTTCCTCTTTTTAAATTAGCAGTGGTATTTATTTCTCCACAGGCCTTTAGCATCATTCATATTCTCCAAACTCTTCAAAGATTTCTAACAGTAGTTCACTGATCTCATTTACACGTTTCCCTATATCTTGAGATATAATTATCCTCCCACCATGAGAATTTAATTCATTTACAAGAGCCTGGGTATTCTTTTACAATCTCCCCATTCATATTAGGTTTTATTTCCTTCCGAGCATGATGAAGATCATTCTCCTTGACAGGGAGGATAGAAACGTGATAACAGAGAAAATATGCCTCGTGTTGTCCATCAACAGTATATCAGAGGCTGATGACAACAAGCCTTTGTATTTCATCATCTTTCTTGATTTGAATTAACGAAAAGAGTGGACATTACAGAGCAACTTTTTAAAGCCTAAACTCATTAGGAACTTCAGATGCAAGAACATTAATCTTATTGATCTTGTTGGTGTGTGTCATCTTATTGATCTCTAAGTGCATTTTCCCCACAATTTGTATATGGATTTTAAAGTGTGAGCTCATCAGAGCACGCTGTATGTACTTTTTCTGGCATTCTTTAGGTGTCTTCTTCCATCTTTCTCAATGGGATCATTTATGATTGAAAAAATAAATATTATTTTTCTGAGAACCCCTGAGCACCTTCTATGACAGAATCTCATATCATAAGATCAATACTATCTCTTTCCTAAATATGTGGGTTTCTGCCTTTAAGGATACAAGTCTTCATCTTCTCAGTTATTATAAACTCTGAAATGACACAGTTTCTTTGTCCTCGTTTCCTTTTTGCAATAAGAAGTCATAGTGCTATCCGAGGAAGCATGGTCATCCTTCAGAAGTGATTGACAATCACATTTCAGAGTTTTGTTCTCAGGTTTGCTGCCTTGAAAGTGTAACTGTTAATGTATGCAGAGTCACTAGCCTAGCTGCAAAACTAGCCAAGAACACAGCAAAGTAAAATATAAAAAACAGGATGACAATCTATGAATTTACACCAACAGACCTATATCAACCAGGGAACGTAGATACTTGCATTAAATGATGAGCTATTCTTTCTCTGTAGAAAAATAAAATTGTGATCTAAAATCATGAAATTGGATAAATTAAAATGAGTTGGATGATTTTAATTAGGATGTCATTCCATGAAAGCCTAATGCATCAACCTTAGTAGGAAGGAAATATCTCAATATGAAATATTTTTCACACATTTAGGAACTCCTAAAGTCTTTCAATATGTTTTGGGGGTTTATTAGTTCCATGATTATATTTTACTCCTGATTTTCATTTATAGAATTATAAAAAATGAGTTATAAAGACCAAACTGTATTTTTTTTAAGGAATTGTTCACAGTTGAGAAGAATTTTTAATTCTCAAATAAATGTTCTAAAATTCATTTCAACAGACTCCTGGAGGTTTGAGGACAAAATTTTCAAGGGTCTCTGAGTATATTTTCCCTTACAATAAGCTCCATAGCCTACTCGATTTTGAGAAACTCTACTATAGTTGGTTAGGATCCTTGGCCTTGGAACACAAAACAGCTACTAACATTTAAAAGTATGATTTTTCCCAATCCTTTCTTTCCATTTCTAATCATATACACTAGAATTTTCATTAGACATCTTAGCTCACTGTATTAGGTTACAGTCATGTCTATAAGCCATTTATCTCCCTATTGAAAACCAAATCTCTCTGATCTTTCACTAGCCAATCAATAATAAATGACCTGCAAAGGCTTGTTTTTAATCCAAGTCCCCAGTTTCAGCAAGATTTGTCAGAAAGCCCTAAGTGTGCAGAAACATAAAAATATTTCCTTGCAGTCCCGCAATCTCTAAGGCAAATTTGCCTTTGTTTTAAACTCTTATGTGTCAATAGTTTAACTCTCCAAAAATAATCTCATTTTTTTATGTTCAAATTCTCTGTGACTCCATCCTCCCTGATTCCTGCTAATTTCACTTCAACACAAATTCATCCTCATTAGCCTGGAGTAGTGATTTTCTTTCTCTCCAAGAAGAATTTTTCAGGAAAGCAAGTATTAGTTAGGGACTATGCTTTATTAGTGAAATAAACTCCTAGGATTTCCCAGTATTTGGAAGTTGCCAGTGGCTTCTTAATTTTGTGCCAAGAGTGGTTCGGATGGTCTAGAATACTTCCACAATCATATTATCTCTGTTTCTCTTTCCATTTCTCCTCAGCCACGTGTTTACAAGTCAAGGTGCATAGGCCCCAAATTTTCACAAACTTTCATGCAGGTCACTACCTTCTTGAAGTACTGCTTTCCTCTCTACACAGGGCTTTTTTGACATGGGGAATACACTTTTATTGCTCCAATCCAGTATTCAGCTCCATTCCAGTAAGTCTCAACCAAACCTAAGAGATCTTATTAACCACTCTGAATGTATAGTTGCAACTTCAATTGGTCTTTTAATGCAACCTGACAAAAATGCCATATTTTTCTGAGTTCCCTTTCCCGTTCTCCGTGATGACTTCATCAAACATGCTCTACTTTTCCTCAAAGATATTTTGGCTGCCCTCACTTCACAGGAAATCAAAGACTTAAAGAGGTGAATATTCTTAACTTGAGGGAGAGAAGGGAAGAAAAAACTCCTTTATCTGTGACCATCTTCACCTCTTTTTCTTCTTTTATGATGTTTAGTAATTCATTGCTATGTGCTAAGGAACTAGATGCTGTTACGGGGATTTACAGCCTAGTGGTCAGGGAGAAATCCAAGTGCATCAGTAAGTCCCATATGACTTGATAAGTGCGATTACACAGGTATGAGTGGGTTTAGGGTACTCACAGAATAGACCTCTAATCAGACAGGTGAGTCAGGATTCTCTACAGTCTGTATGGCATGAGCCAAGTCTTGAAGAACCAGGAAGGGTTAGAGTGGACAGTGGAGTGGGAAGTCCTCCATACTCTCCTTGCTCTCTCAGAGCTCCTTCATCTCCTTACTTCAACAATTACCTCTACATCCACTTTGTCTTTAAGCTTTCTTCTCACACAGAATGTCTCTCTATTTCCATTTGGATATTAGATTCAGATATCCAAATCTGGATATAAACTCAATCCCCACTAAAATCTATCTTCTTAGCCAAAATCTGAATCTTTATCAGTTTCATCATTATCTTCCCTCTGAACTAGTCTTCTTTGGTTCATCACATTTTTCCTCAGACTGTTCCATATCCATTCCCACCACCTGAGTCAAGAAAGATATTGAAGCTGATGCCTGGCTCCAGCCGCTTTCGACTCTAGACTCTCACCTCTCTAAGCCATACCGAACTTGCAGTAAGACTAATTTTCCTTGACTGACACATTCATCTTGTTCCTGCTCTATGAGGCCCTAGAATATAACATCGCTGCCTCAGAAGTCAGTCCACCTCGACGAGCTGTGGCTAACATGTACTAGTCCCTGATTTATAATGAGGCTATTTCCTTATCTACTAAGTGAGAGAACGACAATGTCTGGCCCACCCACTGCAGATGCTCACTGAGAGAATGCTTGAAAGACCTGTCAAGAGCCATACTTATACAGTATTGTTATCACACGCCTCTTCTTACCTTTTGAAACTCTACACAATTTTTCTATATTTTCTTTTTCTTTTTTTTATTGAGATAACGTTGGTTTATAACATTATATAAATTTCAGGTGTACATCATTATGTTTCAATTTCTGTGTAGACTACATGGTGTTTACCACCCAAAGACTAATTCCCATCCGTCACCATACACATGTGCCCTTTTGCTCCTTCCACCTTCCCACGTCCTCCCTTCCCCTCTGGTAACCACCAATCTAGGTGAAAATATAAACTGGTGCAGACCGTACGGAAAACAGTATGGAAATTCCTGAAAAAGTTGGGAATGGAACTACCATATGATCCAGGTATTCTGCTTCTAGGTATTTATCCAAAGAACACAAAAACACTAATTTGAAAAGATATTTGCACTCTGTGTTCATTGCAGCATTATTCACAATAGCTAAGACTTGGAAACAACCTAAGTGCCCATCAATGGATGAACAGATGAAGAAGATGTTGCATATATACAATGCAATACTACTCAGCCATAAAAAGAGATGAAATCTTGCCATTTCAGATGGATCTTGAGGGTATCATGGTAAGCAAAATAAACCAGACAGAGAAAGCCAAATACCATATGATTTCACTCATATGTGGAAGATAAGAACAATAACAACAATAACAACCAAACACATAGATATATTTTCTATTCCATGTTTCTTCACTGCTTCTTGAAATGAATCATTTAGGATAAGGTTTTCACTGACCTAAAAATATAATAAAGTTCTTCCTACCTTTATATTTTTGTTTGGTGTTTCCCTTTGTCTGGATTATTGTTCTCTTTTATATACAACTGTATAGATATATTATTAGGTCAATTCAATATTTATTTCCTCCATGAAAATTTTCCTATAGCCATAGTCATCATCTTCCTTCTTTAAACTGAATCACTTATAACCTGTTTACAATACTCGCTGTAACAGTTAATTGTGCTTTTGTTGTTGGTATTATTCTACTTTCACATTAGCAGCTACCACTCTGTGGTGGGTGCTCCATGATAGTTTTGATTGACTGATATAAGTAGAAAGCATTGTATAATATAGCAAATACAAATCCTTTTTTGAAACAGTTTATTCTAATATTGGTTGCAAAAGGGCTGAGGAAACAATTGTATTATGTTAGCAAAACAAAAATTATTACTTTATGGATTTAAAATTGCTAGATGTAGATAAAATTACCACTCTTTATAGTCAAGTGAACCACAAGGACAAGTCAGCCCAAGTAATAAATTATAAGTCTGCAATGTGCTTGTGTCACTTGACAATGAGTTCCATCAACGTAAACTGATACCATGCGCAGATTTCTTATTAATCATGATTCACCAGGATATTGGGTTAGATGTTTAAATAACAGGATGATAGAAGTCTGGCTGCCAATTTAATTCCTGATTTCCAAGCTCTAGAAGACAGAGTCTCTCCCCTTCCTCCCTGGAGAAGGTGAAGTCCATCAAAATGTCATTATTCTGCACGTGTAATGCTGTCGCTTTTCTGGGTTTCTGTGCAGGTCAAATGGCAGTCAGAGCTCGATGAGGAAGTGCCGCCGATTGATCCCCCTGGATTCACTCCTTTCCCCTCCTTATGACAAAGATCCTGTTTTTAATCACCTTGCTGTGTACTTGCTTTGCCTTATCTATTATGCAAGGAGGTCAGCTGGTTACACTCAATATGACTAATTAGAAAGAGAACTCCAAGGTGAAGGCACAGAGGCACTCTGGTAATTGCAGTGATATCTGTGAATAATAATGACAATTAATGAGACCTGTAATAGCTTTCTAAATAGTCATTTGCCCACTCACAGGAGGAGAATGACAATTTATGCCGAGTGAGGAGAGTCAACTAGTGATTCATTTGAGCATTCTTTTCTGCCATGTCAAGTGAATGCTGTTTTGGGCATTTTAGAAATTCCTGAAGGGGTAGACTTGGAATCACGCTCCAACTGATAGCACAGTGTTCCAATTCAGGGAACAAATAGCATCTTCTTTTCATGGACTATTTTATGGAAAAAGATTCAGTTTGGCTAACCTGAAGTACCCTTGGGAATGGTAAGACGGTGGCCAGATTCATATGCAGAGGAAATGTAGACAGTTGCTGGAAATAGAATCTTCTAATTTTATAGCTAGACGGGGCATTAAGAGCTATCTAATGAGAAAACTGAGGTCACGTAAGGTAAAGGCATTTGTTGAAGGTCTTGTAACTTGTTTGGGTCAGATTTGGGACAAGTAGATAAAATTCCTGGCTCCACAGCAGTGACCTTCACAGAGTAGACCTCTGAGGGCTTTGAAAATCTTGGGAAGGAGTGTGGATTGGATCGGGTTGGGAAGACCTCTCTAGGATGTCATAGTACTATCTAGCAGTAAAGTTGACTATAAATGACAGGTTGCTAGAGAAAGAATGTAAAATCATTCAGATGTAACAAATAGCCAGATGTATCTCAGGCTGATAGCAAAGGGGATAATGAAAACAAAAGACCAGAGCATCACTCTCCAAATTCAGGCAGAAGCATATAGCATCTTGCACTGATTTAAAAGCAAGCAAATAAACACACTTAACCTCTGGATAGGTTGACCTCTGGACAACCTTTGTTGTCTAGAAAATCAGTATCACCTTCTCCATGTGTGCTAAATCTCTTCAATGCCATTCTATCTTCAGATCTTAGATAAAGTGGTATTTTGTTGAGAATATCTTCCTGATTTCTGATAAGTTCAACCATACCTTGGTGACAGACTTTCACAACATGGTGAGTCTTTCTTTTGTAGCAGCTGTCACAGTTGTAGTTGTGTGTCTGTTGTCCAGTTTACTTGATTAATATGGATCTTCATCACCAGGTTTAAAGTCCCATGAGACCAGGACAGTATCCATTCTTAGATACTGCTGTGTTATTCTTCCTTAGCTTCTGCCTGACCCCAGTAGGCACTTAGTTTTAACGAATAAATGACTAAATAAATGCATGAAAAGAAATGAAACAGAGAATCACTTTACAGAGGAAAAACACACAGCTTGTTTCGTGAGGAATGCTGGTCAGACTCCAGTCAAGAGAGAGCCCATGTTGAGTCTTTAGTACTTGCCTGTTACTTAGCACTCAGGCTTGTAAGATATGTTTGGTGATTGAATAGATACAGGTTTCTTATGTTAGGAGGTAAATGTGGCTCTTAACTACTATATTTAAAATTCTAAAAAAGTTAATGAGTTTACTGGCCAGCTGGAAAACCTTTAACAAGTGGTACTGGGATAGCTGGATCTCCACATGGAAAAAATGAAGTTGGATTACCTAACTTATACCATATGCAAAATTAACTCAAAATATATCATAGACTTATGTGTAAGAGATGAAACTATAAAACTCTTAGAAGAAAACAGAGGAGTAAATCTTCATGGTTTCTTAGCTATGACACCAAAAACACAAGTGACAAAAGAAAAAATAGATAAATTGGGCTTCATCAAGATTAAAAATTTTGTGCTTCCAAGGACACCATCAAAAAAGTGGAAAGACAACCCATATAATGGGAGAAAATATTTGCAAATCATATATCTGATAAGGGACTTGTATCCAGATTATGTTAATTACTCCTACAATTCAACAATAAAACGGCAAATTATGCATTTAAAAATGGATATCAAAGTTTAATAGACATTTCTCCAGGGGACATATACAATGGTCCAATAAGCAAAGGAAAAGATACTCAGTCCCATTAGTCATCAGACAAATGCAAATTGAAAACACAATGATGGGGCCGGCCCAGTGGCTCAGCGGTTTAGGTCGCAGGTTCAGATCCCGGGCGCCTGCGGACGCACTACTTGTCAGCCATGCTGTGGTGGCATCCCACATAAAGAAGAGGAAGAAGGGCACAGGTGTTCGCCCAGGGCCAATCTTCCTCAACAAAAAAGAGAAGGATTGGCAATGGATGTTAGCTCAGGGCTGGTCTTCCTCACACACATACAAAAATAAAATAAAAAATAAAGAAAAAGCACAATGAAATGCTACTTCATACTCACAGATGGCTAAAACAGAAAAGACAGACAGTAATTAGTGTTGGTGAGGATGTGGAGAAATCAGACCCCCACATATGTAGCTGGTAGGATTGTATAATGTTGCAGCCACTTAGGAAAACCATTTGACAGTCCTTCAAAATGTTAAACAGAGTTACCATATGACCCAGAAATTCCACCTCTAGGTCTACCCAAGAGAAATGAAAACATAAAATTTGTACACAAGTGTTCACACAAATATTACTTAGAATAGCCAAAAAGTGGAAACTACCCAAATGCCTATCAACTAATGAATGGATAAGCAAAATGTGGTATATCCATATAGTTGGATATTATTCTGCCATGCAAAGGAATGAAGTACTGATATTTGCTACAATATGGACGACTCCTGAAAACATGCTAAATGAAGGAATCTAGACACAAAGGTCATATACTGAATGATTACTTTTATATGATAGATCCAGAAGAGACAAATCCACAAAGAGAGAAAACAGATTAGTGGTTGCCAGGGGCTGCAGGGAAGAGGGGAGGAAGAGGTGACAAAATGTTGTCGGGTATGTTTTGGGATGATGGAAATGTTCTAAAGTTAGATAAAGGTGATGGTTGCACATCTCTGTGAATATAATAGGAAACACTGAATTGTATACTTTTAAAAGGAGAATTTTATGGAATGTGAATGATCTCAATAAAGCTGTTATTTAAAAATAAGCAGAAAAAAAAACTCAAGTGAAAACAAGAACTTATACCTATGTGCATTACTGATGTTTCATTCTATCTAAAATTTGCTCAAACTGATAGAGATGTTATGCTTTCATATCAGCCATTTTTTAAATCCTAGAATTTATACAGAACAGTAATTTTTAGATTATTTTTGCTCATTATATTTATGTTTACTCCTGACAGAATGAGCCATTTAGAGCAGTTATTATTAGATATGACTATGAATTACAATCACATAGGATGCAAATATTCAAACACTTTTTATCATAAAATATTTCTTATATTCATTCAAAAGAGTATATATGTAACATAGATGTGTAGTCAGGTTAAGGATTTACCACTTTATGCCTTATATAAGAAGTTGTGTCATAAATGGATGTTGAATTTCATCAAGTGCTTTTTTTCTGCCTCTGTTAATATGATCATATGTCTATTTTTCTTCAATCTCTTAACATGGTGAATTCCATTAATTGATTTCCTAATGATAAGCCATCCTTGCACTAAAATTAATGAAACGTGGTCTATTTGCCTTCTTCCATATACTGCTGGTGGATGTCTGAGTGTGTACTGGGGTGCACTAGAGAGTAACCTCCACGGAGCCGGGGCCACACACTCCACAGCCAGCACCAAGTAGAGTCTGGCCCTAGAAGTGCTTTGAAAGTGTCTTCTTTCAAAGAAGGTTTGTTTGGGCTTCTTACAAGTACATGAGGCCATCATAACTAAGGCCAAATGAGATTAAATTTTTTCTTGGGATTTTGGGGCCATAGAAGTAGTGTGGATTCTAGCACCAAATCCATATGCGCCTGTGGTTAAGAATTGTAAAGGTGAAGACTGATGAGTATCTTCACATTTCTCTCTTTGGGTAGACTTTTTTCAGGCTCACTCACAGAGGGTATCACTCTGCTTCTTCCTCTAGCTTATTTCAAATATTTAGGCTCTATGGACACTTAATCTAGGCAAAGTTTCCAGGACAAAAGCTGGCTCCATCACTAAACCACCCCTCCAGAGTCACAGTTATGCATTGATTTAGGCTGTAGAAGAATTTCCTCTACTTTCACATAAGTCCAGCCCTTCACTAGAGCTTTGCCTGTTTGTTATATCACCCTTACCTGTGATGCTTTTTAAATTCCTAACCCCCTTACCCTAGATATCCTGATTAAGCATGTTGGAGAACACCCATTAACACTCCCTTGTTATTGATGGACGTTTATACCTTTACTTCTCTTACATTTCAAAAGATGTAAGGTAGAATCCTGGCATAGAGAGCTATCAAGACCCATACTCCCTAAATCTGCTCCTGTAATACTACTTCTATAAGATGTTCTGATAACACAGAGTTTCATGGTCAAATAACGCTGGAAAATGTTGCTCAACGTGTCCCCATTTTGAAAATTTACAATGAACATCTGCACAGTAGAAGTTTGTAAAAGTCACGCCATAAATTACACTACTTCATGTTGCTTAACATTTTTCTTAAAACCTATTAACATCTGAAGAAAGTAGTATTCTATAGATAAACTTTCTCATGTTACAAGAAAACACAATGTCAAAGAGGCTTATTGATGACGATGTAGTTAGTGTTGGAACTAGGAGTAGAAATAAGGTCATGTTCTTAGTTCATTTCTCTTACTCCACATCCCTCATATCTCAGAGGAGTGAAGCAGGATACAGAAGACATAAATATTCATGCATTTGAAATTAGTAGGAAGACCCAGTGAGTTATAACATATGAAAGGCTTTCCAAACGGGATCTCTGGGATGTCTGAACAGTCAAGGGGGAAGGATGAAAACACTAAATTTTGGAATGGCGGAATAGAAAGATCAGGCATTTACCAAAAGAGATGGAGAAGACTCGAGGGCAGGGGCTTGAAACGACAGAAATGACCTCTGCCTAAACGGATTCTTTGATGTGAGATTAATGTTCAAAGACATTTAAATTCTGTACAACATAAAGCTACTTTTTTCCTTTCATTCTTTTAAAACCTCTCCTTATAAGCATTAAGAAATTATCTTAATCCCACAAAGATAGAAAATTTAAAGTAAAAAAAGTAACCTATTCCATAGTATTATAGAAATCTTTAACATGTCAGTCTACCATGGCAAATACCTTGACTACTTTACCTTCATATCTTGCCACTGCACAAAAACATTTTGTTTTTTACCTATATTATATAAATATTCTCATTTAGTAGAAAGAGATCTGTTATTCATTCCTTTTCTGTGTCACAGGAATCTTTTAACAAATGAATTCTTAGATGGAAGCCCATATAGAAAGCTTTGGCAAAGACAATTAGAAGATTTGCAGCTCAACTTTCCCAGCCACTCTCTTAACCATTTACCCCTGAGTCACGGAGACACCTCCTCAGAACCCTTAGAACTCCACACAAATACATTGACAAATTGTAGAAATAGGTGAGAAACCTGAAGTTCTGTCTATACCCACCTTTTCCCTTTAAGCTTCATCTCCCGGCCGTTCTGTGTAGAACGGGATGGGGAGCTCCCTCCCACTCACCACTAAATCAGCCTCTGTAGAATCTCTTCTGTGCTTTTACCTGATTTCTGCTGTCCTCAGCCAATCCTTGGATATACATTGTTTTCCTTGGAACCAGGGAATCCCAGGACTTAAACTCTCTCCCTGTGCAGGTCAATTCTGAACCCGCAATTAAATCTAGGCCTCAGAACTACAGTACTTCCCATATTCCATGTAACTCCCAGCAGTTATGTGTATCTGACTTGGAAGACTTGACCGTAATGAGAAATAAGTATATTACAAGGAAAATAGTTAAGTTAGATGTTAAACATGTCTGTTTCCAGACCAGGGAAGAGAAAATATAATTTATATCCTTTATAAGTTTCCCTTTATGAGTACATTCTTGTTTCTAGTCCTGCCGACCTCAGTCTATATCCACATTTCTAAGAATAAGCCATTTATTTATTCCTTTAGTGTGAGTATCCAACCACCTTAGGGAAAACTTCATTTTACAAGGATTTTTCTCACCCCATCATTTGTCTTCTCCCCGTCCACTCCTCCCTCCTCTTACCAGGGAAATTAGTGATTAAAATAATCCATTTTTTATTTTCAGAAAAGTTAGAATTATTCTGGCTGGAACAACACCATAGGGTGGATGGATTTCAGTAGAACAGCAAAGAATGACCTTAACCATTTCAAGTCCTGGCCCCTTTAAATTCTCCGCATTTTTTTTCCAGGTTTTTGTCGCATTGTTCAATCTTGGAAAGTAAAGACACTCAGAGAAATATAAACACTAACAATGCACATGGCTTTCTCAGAGACAGAATCTACATTCAAATTAAAGAGAAGAAATATTTTCCAGATGGCACCATAATATGTCAAGACTTCTCCCAGCTCACAGTGAATGTAACATTTAAGATAATTATGCAAGGAATTTCAATTCCCCAATTCTGATATATTTCAAACCTGCAGAAAATCATAACTATCAAGATCAAAAATATTACTATTTTCTATAGCAATTTAGATGTTATAACAAAATAAAATATTACAAATACATCTAAAGCCCAAGGTAACAAGGCAGTGTGTATATTTCTTATGTACATGTTTATATTTTACTACATATGTGTGCAAAAAGTGTTCCCTTTTTTTCTAATATTCCTGCTCCAGTCCGAGCACTGGGGCCATAGGCACCTACTATTGAGACTCTCCCAACAACGTTTACCTGCAATTTTTCCACAGTTATTTACACAAAGAACCTAAGGATGGGAGGAGTGAGTACCTACAATTTTTAGAACCCAACTCTATTCAGATGCTTTACCAGTCTTTTCATTTGATTATTACATCCATTATATAAATGGAGAAATTGAGGCCCTAAGAAGTAAATGACTTCAACTATGTCATGTAGTAAAAAGCCAGTATTTGAAATTCATCTGACATCACTCCTGAGCCTGAAGGGGGAAAGTTCTGGGTCTCTACTCTCTAGAGCAAGTTTGTTATTTAAACTATGAAGTGGTTAGTGTTAATACTGTGAAATGAAAGATAAATTTATAATGGAATATGAATATCACTTTAACAAGTACCTCACCATTACATTTTAAATACAGTTTATTACAGAATTTTCCATTTCTAAATGCACACTCGACTCAGGAAGATGTCTTCAAAATGAATTTGGTAATGACGATGAAATTTTGAGACTTTCTCCTCCATAAAAATAAGGAAAATTCCTTACAAGTAAATAGCTAGAAATTATAAATGGACCAAATGAAATACGTATAATCATTTCTTCTTTGGTAGACTTCTGATGATGTTTGATATGCATTTTGCTTTAAAAGATAACCACGAGTTGATATTATTCTGGTTTCTTCTAAGATTTTGAGGTCTATGGTTGTAGATTGGTTTATGATCACATATTTCTTTTCACTTGAGGAAGGCAGCTGGTAACTTATTTCTGTTGATATTACCCTTAATGAACCTGAAGAACAATGAACTCTTCACGTCCTAATGTTTTTTATGACCATAGCTATTAGGCTCTAACATCTGATACATAGAAGATATTGTGATATCACCCCTGAAAATCAATGAAGAGCTGCGTTACTTACTTTCTCTATTTTTCTGCAGGCAGCTGGAATCTCTTAACAGCTTTGTGACTAATAAAACATGGCATCTACTTTCTAATATAGAACCAAGGAAGTAATGCTAGTGAGCATTGTAAACTGGGTCACAGCCACATAACGTATTACCTGAAAAAGCTGAGTGGGGCCTGCAATTAATGAATGCCCTGGAACTATAACTGGGCTGAGGTGTTTTTTTTTTTTTGCCTAACCCATTTTTCACAAGGCTAAATGCAAGACTTTGCAGAAAGAAAAAAAATCCAATGGCATCATTATCAGCATACACACAGAATATAAATCAACTAATGAATAGTGGAGAAAAAGGGTGGGTAAGGGAATTAATATTCATGGGGTGCTTATTTTTTATTGACATGTGCTGTACCTTTCATGCAGGCTACTTTATTTAACCCCCACAGAAAAATCTGTGAGTTGATATTATTATTCCCATTTTACTGATGAAAAAACTGAGGACCAGCATGTTTAAGTAGTTTGGGTAGGTAGTAAATTATGTGAGTGGGATATAGATGTCATTTTGATTCTAGGGCAACACTTCTTCCATTAAACTGCAACACCTATGAATGAGTAAGGAAGGTTTCCTGGATGAATGTGTCCTTGGCTTCCCCAAAAAGGATTCTAAGATGGAATTTGGTGTGCAAAATGCTTATTAGTGCTCTTAAGATCAGCACCTGTGGAAAGGAGAAGATGAAGCAGGAGTGGGCAGAGAGGGAAGTCAAGCTGTAACACAGACCCAAGGACAGGCTTGGCCCATCCCACAGGGAGCAATGGGGCTGGGATGGCTCCTCAGTGTTATTCCAGGTTGAGCTGAGAAGGCCATGCCCTCACACTCCCACATCAATCAGCCACTGAATGTGAGCCACAAAAGAAAGAGGCCTGACCTCGGGTGAGGTGGTTCTCTGTAGCTGAGACTATTCCTGGGGGGCCAACAGCTGATGGAAGTCAAAGCAGCTGAGGCAGTAAGTTCTTCACTGAGAGGGGGGATCTGGGGTGCATGGCACAGTGTTCACCTCGAATACCAAGTGGGTAAGGGTTTCCTAACAAAATTGGTTAGTTCATGAATATAGGTAGGAAATGGCAAGTTCTTTGGATCTGTACAATATTCCAACTGCATGGCCAGTTTACCTATTACAAGCTGAAACTGCAAAACAGCTGATACATTGCAAGACTAAAAAACAAGGAAAGGGATTTGCCATCTGTCACAGTAAGTTGTTTAACTTAAGACGGTGTTGGTAATGTGTTTTCTAAAATAGACTGGAAAGCTATTTCTCCAAGAAAAATGACAGAGAAGCAGAACAGAGGTCCATAACAGCCGCCAGGGGTGTGGATCAAGGGACTCCTGTATAACTCAGAACACTCCCCAGGAAAGGGAGCAGGTACACAGGTCTGAACGAAGTGGACTGGATTTCAATTGAGATTTTGGTCCCCGAACGTAGGATTAGTTTGAAAAAGGCAAGTATGAAAAAATTATCATATTTATCAGGCAAAATGCATTCTAGAAAGGTAATTTTTTTTTAACTAGGCTTTTCCCTGAATCACATCAAGTTCATAAGCAATTTTATTGGTAACATAAACATGTTTGTTTAATTTTCTGCCTGTTACTTGACTGTTTTCTGCATATGCATTCATTATTTTACAAGCCACTTGCGGGTAAATTAGATTACTGCTACCTTAAAGTTTGTGCTTCTTCATATGTCTATACCTTTTCACTCTTACTTTCATGGACCTTAGATCTCCTTTATTCTGAGAGAGGAAAGATATGAAGACGAAAGAAAACAGCAAAGGTTGATAATAATTAATATCCAAAGAAATACTACCTGGACAAAAATAAGTGACAGTTTGGAAAGAACACTGAGAAACAGGATAGGAATCATTCTGTCTTGTGTTTATTAATCACCTGTGAAAGTCAATTCGCTTGGGGGGTAGGCTCCCAGGGCCAGCTCCATGCTGGGCACACAGTAGACCCTCAGTAAGTACTAGGTAACTCCCAACTAAAGGACAAATGAATCCAGTTTCTGGCATCAAAGAAGTGTATTGAATGAATGTACTCTATGGCAATAACACAAAATCTTTAGAATTAGAGGGACTAACAGGATGTTGTCTGTGGCTTTCTCCATATGACTTGCAAGTAGAGAGATTCACCACCTGTGATAATTTACCACCCGGGATATTGCATAGGTCATAGTTAGTCTTCTCTGGCCAGCGACTAGTTTTTGAGGCATCCACCTTGATATGATGACTAAAGAAATACATCTACCTAAAATCCTATATTTACATCCCATCATGAACTTTAGAACAGCTTAGACACCATACCTTGAATAAACTATAGCCCCAAATTTCTAGCTATTTTGAAGTAGAAACTTGGAGAAATAAAAGCCTTGTTAGAAGCAGAATCCCTCTCCCTGGGGGCAGGGTGTGGTGTTTGATGGTCTCTCTTGATCTTTGTTGGCATTATTTTCCTTGATCTTGGTGACTTGGAGACCTTGGTGTCTCACTTAAAGTTGAAACCACAGAGAATGCACAGAAAGAGATGAAGATGATAAGGAAAAGAAAAGAAAACATCTGTACTTTTCTGATGAGAAATATTGACTCCCAGAGGAAAATAAAAACCAGTCATGACTTTTTGGCTTGGGAGGAAAAAAGCAGCAAAGCTGCCGTAGTTGGCTAGAGCATTCCTTTTGTAATTGATGAAGGGAGAGGAGATGGGGTAGGTTCCCTTTAAAATTATAGGAAGAAAGAATACACTGGAATGTATGTGCTATCTCATAATGACAAATAACCTTACAGTTCCAACGTAACCAGCAAATCCAATACAATGAACATTGTTTGCTGTGCTCTTCCTGAATGCGTGTAGTCGCTCATTCAGCAGCTCTACGGGAACTTGCACGTCGGTCAGGAACTCTGCTCTGTGATGGGAGTCTGTTTGTGAATGAGACTCAAACCTTTCCTTCTATCTTAGGGTTTGGAACCTAGCACTTGTGTGAGGGTTATCATTCCTATGAAAAAAATCCAGCCATGGAACACCACCAATAAACAGTATCCCAGGAAATTTACAGATGTCTTACCCAGGCCCAAGAAGTCACTCACCCTGGGACAGTTCTTGCCTTTCTTTGGATCCTACTCACTCCTGACGCATATGTTCCTCTCCTCCTGTATTTGTTCAATAAAAAGAAATTTGTATGCACTCAAAATTTTGCTTTTTTACCTCGTTATCTTAAGTGAATCAGGCTGACCCTAGTGTAGCACCTACATTTCAATCTCAACTCTGTAACCTATTACCTGTGTGATCTTGATAATTAACATACCCTCTCAGAGCCTTGGCTCTCCCATCCATTAAAGAGTGTAATAACAACACTTCCACCATGGATTTGAGTATTAGGTGAGATAATGCATGTGTTTGAGCATCTTTTCACATATTTATTAGCCATTTACATTTTCTCTTCTGTGATATGCCTATTCTTGTCTTTTGCCAATTTTTTAATTGGCCAATCAATTCAGTCTAAAAGTTCCAAGCTGCATTATTTTGTGAAATTATTTGAATGCTTACCTTTTTGTTTTTCTAGGTGTGGCCTGACTGGAGGTTCAGGCCTGGCTGGCGCTGATGAGGAGGGGAGGAGGGAATTAGGGTAACAGATACACAGTAATAATTATGCTGAATTCTGGCTTCTATGGTGAGGGATATGTGTACATTTATATCTGTATCTATCTATATCTATTTCCATTTCTATCTATATACACACAAATATATATATATAAGCATACATATAATTATTATTGTTACTTTTAATCAAAGAGAGGGGAAGGAATTGCTGGTTTCATGGTAGTGTGGTAGAAGACTTTTGGGGCTAGTCAAAAGGAGAGGAAAAGCCTGGAAGTGGGAGTGACTCTAACAAGTGCCAAACACACCATTTGAAATCATATGTCACGTTATCATATTATATACAATATTGTTTATATATTCATTTAAGTGAGTGTGAAATGTAGTGGGTAATTTTGAAGTATCGTTAATTTCCTAAAAATAGGAAATTAATGTGATGTAAAAATGAATGTGCATTCTACAAGTCTGTTTTCAATCGTCTGTTCAATGGAGGCAATTACAAAATACATTTTATTTTCATTTAATGACTTTCTTGCATACAGTATTATGAAAAAAGCATTATAAAATAATGTTACATTTTGTCATTCATTGTCCCTGCTGTTTACATTTTGTCATTCTGCTCAGCTTGAATACTGATTTGAAGAAATTTCACTTCCTGGTCTAATGCATTAATTTTAAGAGATTTAGGATATTAGGTACTCAAAATAACAATCTAACATTTATTACTTTGCATATACACCACACTAAGTTTTGATAATTCTCTACTAAGTTATTTCAAAGTAAGTATACAAAAATAACATGTGAGATCTATAAAAAAATATAATTTTTGGTAGTAATGAAAAAGTTGGACATTTGAATCTTAAACTGGCCTAATATTGTATATATTTGTGATATTTATTTAAATCCAGTCTTTTACCACAAAAGAAAGACTTTTATTTATATTCAGAACATTTTTAAAGGTTCAGTAACATTTTGAATTTTCAAAATGCAAAATTTTGTATTCTAATCCATAGTTTTATTTTTTCATCAAATCAGCTAAATAGAGAACATATTGCTATCACTAATTTGCCCAACTCAGTGTTTAGACTCGGTAATTGAATTCTTCTCAATAAATGTAGAAGTGCCTATAACATATTTATAGTGATTGAAACATTTAAAATGATGCATGCTTAGTTTATGAATATTCTACAATACATAATAAACTTTTATTTCTTATCATTTTTCATCTGGAGGCCTAAGTTTTAGTCATTTTAGTATATTCCTTTAAAGTATACACCTGGAACTCAGTAAATGTGAGCACATTTTAATCTTCTTTTCGGAGATATATTTCATTCTTTAGATGCTACAAAGAAGTCTTGAAAACATAATGTCATCTCTGAGCAATATAAGCATCTGGAAGGCAACGGAGTTTGCAAAAATTGCAGGAGATTTTTATTGTCTAGACTTAACAAACTTATCAATCTAAAATGTACTTACTGTTACTTAAGTGAATCAATTGTGAAACTAAATTTTAAAAGTGCCCTTAACTTCAGAGGAAAACCACACGCAATGAGCTGTGGATGACCATTCAAGAGGGCACTTTTCCAAATACTGTTTATGACACTGTGGTCACAATCCTTGACCATCTCTTCAAGGTAACATTTCCTTATAGTCACTTCTTTAAAAACGTGATTTTTTTTCAAATAATAAGCTGATCCAGTGCATTTGATGAACATACAAATGACTCCTTTATTTTTTCACATAATTTTTATGCTACCAGTGTCTTAATTTCTGATTTATTTATGTCCACAATGAGTCATAATAGCCATTTCACTTTAGTCCTGGGGTACTTACTTAGTGTGCACTTTATTAAAAGTGTCATTGCTGATGCTGCATTGATGGCAAAAATGAAAGTTGACTTTGACATTTTGGTTAGAGGGCTTTTTGCATGCAAATTTTAAAAACTCTGAATTTTGAGAAAACTTGAAGTATTCATTCTAATAATTTGATATTTCTTAGAAACACAAAATCAAAGTATAATATTTTCCATCTTGTAATTAACTTCCAGATGGCTCTTTTTATATATTATTACATTATTAAATGAATGCCATATCTGGCTAAGTTTGCTTAAAATATTAAACACCTTGATTTCAGAATCCAAAGCATTTTATCCTTACATAGATGAGAATTGTATATAATGCCCAGTTTCCTGAGTTAAATTGGGCAAAACCAGATTGTTTAATGTGACAGCTGTACCCTGTAAGTTGGATCATATTTCTGTATGTTAGACATCGGAATAGTGGGGGTGTATAGACCAGAATTCACAAGTGGTACTAAAATGTGCAGATGCAGTAAAGTTTTTTTAAAGGCACTGTAATGTTTACCATATCACTCTAGCCTGAAAAAAATTTTTCTTTTCTTTGAACTGACCACTTGCTATATCAGGTTAGAGAAATTTTTGGACCCAAAATGATATTGATAGACTGTCAAATCTCCTCCCTATGGTATGTGTACAGATGCATGTTCCCGTTGCAAAGAAACCCAGTTGAACTTATATAATAACCATCTATTTCATTAAATCAGATTTCCTCTCTGAATTTTCTTCCCTCTTGCCCTCTCTAATTCCTGTGCTCTCCCCTCCCCTACACATCCATTTTGCTCACATTCACAATTCAGAATTTGATTCAGGTGTATCTTCCTCTAGGAAGTGTTCCTAAACCCTGCCATCTGGGTCAACTCCTTCTTATTCCTCCCCTTGAGTCTATGTGTCGTTTTATCAGAATATTAGCATTCTGTGTTGACTGACTAGTCATTTGGCTCTTCTCCCACTTGACTCTCAACTTGAAGGCATAAGCTGTATCTTTTTCATTAACATCTAGTAATACTGAAATATTTTAAAGGATCTATAAATAGCTATTAAGAGAATGAATGACACTGGTGTGTGTGAAGTTACAGCTGAATTGTCAATCTATCTGAAAATGTCCAGTCAATTTCAAGCACTTCTGAGTTAGACTCTGAGAGGGTCTGATATTCAAGAAACATTTCAACTGATTAAAAAGAGGGGGTATTTAAAAATGTTTGGCATAATATTACATATTTAAATTAATGATTTGGGAACAATCAGATGGATATATATATAGGCCTGGGCATTGATAGGTCAACATTTATAAAGAATTTTAGTTCCTACGATCTTGGCCCAAGTCTAAGAAGTTTTTTGAAAGAAGTTCATAAGCACAGATTCACTACTTCCATTAATTTTTTTCTTGTTAGTCAAGCTTAATGATATTTTAAGAGTAGACCAATTAATTTTATTTTGTTCATTTTTATATTCTGGATGGCAAATCAATATAAAAATAGATTTACAGAATAAATTATTAGGTTAATATGGTAATGGTCACAAAGCAATTAGATATAGTTCAATAATAAAGCACCCTAGCCATATACATTTTTATTGTCTGTTATCTCATTATTTAAAATCATGATTTATAAAGTGAAATATTACTTTAACTCTTCTTGCCAGGTATAACAATCTTTTCATTCTATGATATTTAATATTATGAACAACAGTGTCTCCTTATTAGAGAAAAAGATACTATAGAAAGCAAATTTGAAAATGCCACTTGCATGTTCCTCTAAATTCAATTTGATTGAGTCTGATTTAAAATAATTTAGGTTAGCAAATATTTATTGAGCACTTTGTTCTATCCCGAGTAGCTCTCAGTCCAAGCTTACTACACATAAGCATTTTTAAACTCTCTTACTGTGTCTGGAAGAGTTGTCTACAATAGCCTGACAATCTTTTTATTTTTGTAGTTAAAATAGATATGTTTATTTATAGATATATCACTTCAGTATTTGTAGTAAATCAATATTGAATGGTCCTAAGGTTTGTAGTATAAGAAATTATCTCATGGGGCTTTATAGATTGGTGACAGTGATCTAGCCAGTTCATCCAGGAATGGGCATGTGAATTCACTCACATGCTACAAAGCTTCCAGATATATTTCTTTTTTATTCACACTTATGTTTTAAAGATCCTAGGTTTTCTCGCTAATCACTAAGCCTTGATAAAGTTTGCTACATGTAACATAATGAGATATTTAACAAATCTGAACTACAATAAACTTAAAAAATTTAAGTGATTAAATAAGCCCACCCCTGGAAGTGCATGATAGGCTTATATGTCTCCCAGTGGGTATGAAGAAATGAACCCATATGAACCCAAACTTCCTAAACTGAGTGTTTTTTGTTAATTTCAAAGACTATGTCCAATCTTTTTGCAGTTCTTAATGATGCAATAAAGAATGATTTATTGCTCTATGAAAGGAAGAGAAAGTTATCACAATTTTTTGTTTCAAAAATTTCCATCCAAGAAACTCAAGGAAATCAACTGACAAACAATTAAAATTTTTGGAAAACCATCATATAGTACCAAAACAAAATAATTAAAAGATTTCCATAGCTCTCCTATGGGAACAATAGTTTCCCATAATGAAAACTAACACTCTAGAAACAACACTGGGGAAAAAATTCCCCCGGGCACAATATGAGCTAAATTGTAAAATGTATGAATAAAATTGGGAATTAATATTGATAGCTCTAAAATCTTATTTTATACATACAATAATTTTTTACAAAAGAGAAGACACATACATAATATTTTTGATGGAAAGAATGAACAATTTAATGATATTTTAGATTATATTTTGTGTATAACGCAATTGCATTCAAAACCTTAATAGGATTAACATGTTTATATACTTGACAAGATGATATTAAAATTATGTTGGAGAATAAACAAGCAAGAAGAGAACAGCATTTTTGAAAATCAAGAATAATTCTAATAATATAAACTAAAAGCTACAGTGATCAACAAAGTTTGATATTGGAACAGCAATATTTCAATAGAAGTGAATATATAGCCTAGTTTATATAATTTAATATTTGATAAAAATGGCGCTATAAACCTGTAGGGGGGATGAAGGAGAGAAATTTAGACAATTAGTATCACTTGACATGTGGGCTGTGGTTTATTGTGGGATAATGAGGCACCATCATTCCTCCAGCAGAAACAAGTAGTTTCTGTTGATATTTGGTATGGCCTCTTTCTGAAACAAAGTATCTCTAATACTATAGTTATGGTATAATACACTTGCAACAATTCCATTAATATGAATGGAAACTAATTTGTTTCATGAAATTGGTATTTTCTGTAACCATACAGTTGCAGAATAGCGTCAATATGCACAAATCTATTCTAAATTCAGAAAGTGTTTCTAATCATATCTGGACCAGGCAGTAATATATAACACAGGGAAAAAATATTTTTGTTATGTGTGGGGTGTTATGGACAAACAACATTTTTTTGTTATATATTTCAGCCTCATATGTACTAGGAGAAGTGATACTTCGCACATTACTGATATAACGTGTTAAGGTTCACTTATTATTTACTGTCCCAAAGTTTCTTGTTCATTTGTGGACTTCTACAATGATCATTTTGACCAAAAATACTATACCAATTGCCCAAACTAACTTTACTTTCTTATTTGTTTTAAAAAAGATTTAAGCATATTAAGAAGGAAAACAGTGAATTTTTCAGCAACTTTTCATTTGTATTTTTCACTCGTTTCATTTACATTCAAAATCCTTTTAAATTAAATTATCATTTGCTAAATGATGACTTGATAAATTATGTATGGGAAATAACTATCACCTATACCAACTAAAATGAATGTCATTTGCTTAATCGTGTAAATGTCATGTTTAAATTTCTTCCATTTTTTTAACTTGTTTTAGCAATGAATTCAAGAATTTGAGTTCTTTTTCCTTCCTTATCTAAATCTGATACCAAGACATATGCAGCAGAACTCTAGCCTTTGGGAAAATTAATTAGTGTCAGTGCACCTAGTACGAAGTACTAGGTCACCTTTCCAACTCTCTTTGGTTTCCTCCTAGCAAGATAAATAAACAGCCACAGCAACAAAAACAATCCTCTTCTAGAATTTAACAACTGAAAAAGTAAAGCATCTTATTTTATAACCCTCTTCTAAGTTTCTTGCCCGGACTCTGAGATGAGAGTTGCATCTGCCGACTTCCTGTGTGCTGCTTCTCCTCCAGGCTTCCTGGGCCATAATGACCCTCTACCCTGGCCTGGCTGGTCCTACCACAGGGACTGCTCTGCTGTCATCCCAAAGCATTAGGCTTATTTCGGTGGCCTTCTTTGTTTTCCTTGGCTTGGTCACGATACAGGCTTTCTAAGACCAGTACCTAAATGCAGACTTTTAATATGCCCCACACAACCACCATTTTCCCATGGTGCTTGTGTTATTGAATCCAATACAGTTTTTCTTGTTTGGCTTCTCTGTGAATCCCTGGTTTTCTGTGATTCTGGTGGAATAGATCTTAGCAGTTTCTGCCTTTAAAAAAAAGCTATAAAGGAGGCTGGGAAACAATGCATCCAGTACCCTCTCTGGAGCAGTGGAGAGGTCTGCAATAAATCCACAGAACTTATTGCTGTAGCTTTGAGCTTTGAAACAGACCAATTTACTTTCCTCTCTGTAGGGTCTAATTCATTAGACTTCTGCTATAAAACTTTTATTGGAGAAGTTGAATCATAAAGTCAACCAGAAAGAAAGGATTTGGTGATAAGTGGTATAAGTGTCATAATGTGAAGAATAAAATGCTACTGACAAAATAAAAGTATTTATTCACTGCTTTTAGAAGTGAAACAGCTTGAAAAAGATATCAAACTGGATTCTCAGTGTGATAAATTTTAGTTATGCAAACTTTGCAACGATTTGGCATAGTTGCATGCTTGCTGTATCAGAGACATGATTATCTGGATTACTATAATGCCCACACACATGTATATATTTCATATATATGGAAGCATTTACATATGGATGCATGTTATATTTTCTATACATATACACACATATATACATATGTACTCTCTATATAATATGTATAATATGTGTGTTTTTCTGACTAAGGAAGGTGACTTGATTTGGAAATGAGGACAAATGCTCCTCCTCCTATAAAGAAGTTTGGGGTGGATAAAGTCTCTTGCTCACACACTTCTTCCCTAGTCTATAGATAAGATTAAGACTTATTTAGCTGCATTATTAAATAAAAGAACAAAGGAAATAAGTGAACAAATAGAAAACTTTCCACACAGGCAATCAATTAACCAATCAAACATTAGCTGTCATTCCCCAAATGTTATATCTTCTCTTTTCTTTTACTATTAAATATCATACACTTCAAATTAGAAAGGAACATAAGGCTGGGATTTTAGATTTAATTTGTGACTTTCCTTCAAAATTCCAATTCAGTCTATTCTTGAACACTTAAAAATATGTGACAGTTACTACTCCTCCAAGAAGCTCATTTCAATTGCCCTATTTATCAGAAAATAATTTTTTTCTATTGAAGGGAAATTTACCTTTCTATAAGTTCTATTCTTTTTTGGGACAAGTTATTAAGACAAATAAATTCTTGAAACCTATTCTTACTCTTGCTAACTCTTCATTTTCCTCGTCTGTACCAAAACTTCTGTGAAAACACTCTCAGGTTCTACATATGCTCTTCATGTTTCATGGTTTTATGTTTCTTTACCATCTTGGTTTTTCTTTCAATTCACATTTTTTGTTAATATTAATTGAGGGCCAGGGAGCTCCAGGCACAGGAAATATCACAGTGAACAAAAGCAAGCCCCTTCTCTCGTGGAGCTGATGATGTGATTAAGGGAAGCAGACAAAAGAATAAACAAATAATTCATACATCAGCCAGTGATAAGTAGCAGGGAGAAGAATCAAGTCGGGAAAGTAGATGGGAGAAGGATGGTGTGGGTTTGGAAAGACTTGTCTGATAGGGTAACATTTGAGAGAAGACTTGGAGGAATGGAGGGGACGAGCAGTGCAGACATCTGGGGAAATTGTACTTGTGCAGAGGGAACAGAGAGTGAGAAGGCTTTTCTGTGGGAGCCTGTCTGGTATATTCAGAGGGAAGCAAGGAGGCTAGTGTGGACTGGAGATGGTGGGTGACGGGGAAGCGATAAGAAAGACGGTCCAAGAACTGCTCTGGCTAATGTGGAAAATAGGCTATAGGAGCTCAGATTTGTAAGTAGGAAACACTATTAGTTCCCTTTGAAAAAGACAGTAGGGTTTGAATTAGGGTTCCAGGGTTGGACGTGATAGGACATTCTCGGAGTCTGAATAGTTTTGAAGATGAAGCTGATAGGATTTGTCGACAGATGAAGGTTGTGAGAAAAATGAAAGGAGTCATGGTTGACTCAGCAGTTTTTAGACTGAACAAATTAACTTGCCTTTTCTGTAAATGGGTAAGCTAATTTTCTTAGAAAGGGAAAATAATACATTAGCTAATCTCTTCCCACATCTCCCTACCATAGTATGTTCACTTGAGAAATTCCATGTCCTGAGTGTGATCTGTTTAGCACAAGATAAAGCAAAGCAACTAACTGTCATAATCTAGGTTTACTATTATCCAGCTGCATGGTCTAGATATACTGTTCTTAATGGGCACAGATATTGTATCAGCATTTGTGGATGTTCACTATTTTTCATGTTGAGTTTATCGTTAAATTAAGTCCCGGTGTCCCTTTCAACCTCAATCTGTGTGGCATGGGCTAGATAGCTCTTTACCAAATGTGTCTCCCATCTTTTCATGCAAACAGCTCAGCTACAGCTCCTCACCTCTCCTGTTGTGAAGAGGGGTCATCTGACTGAGTTCTGGCCAATGAACAAGAGAAGAAATGAGCTTGTCTTCAAAAAATCTCTAAGAAAGCTTCCACTCTCTCCTACTCCTGCTGCTTTCTGGATATTGACACAGGGCAATCTTGGGTTTTACATGATTAAGATGGCAGATTCTCTGTGTGAAGGAGAACACTTCTTCAGAGGAGAGGGAAAGATGGAGGAAGAAAGAGAGAGACAGAGGGAGGGATGGGGAAGAATGAGAGAATGACTGGGGCAAGAAAATGATGGAATAAAGCTAATTTGAGAACTAGTTCTAAGAAAGAGTTTTGATCATAATCACTGGCACATGGAACTGAATGGAAACAACTCGACAAGAGACCCACTAAGTTTTTGAGGGAAGTATATTGGCAAAGAAATCATGAGTCCAGATTTTGAAAAAAAAAAAATGACACCTAGAGGGTAGGGATGGGAGCCATCAGGAGAAAAAAAATGATCAAGGGAGTTCCTTTGAGTGAGAAAAATTAGGTTTAAATCAAGAAAAAAATTTCTCACTGTTAGCCAGCCCCTGCCTTCAGAGCAGAAATGTATAATCACTATCATCCATTGACAGCCATGTGTCTCCTATTTTTCTCATTTTCAAATGGGAGTGTTTATTGTGGTTATCATGCCCTGGGCCCACCATTGTATATCTGTCTGTGATGACAGAAGATGACTTACACATGGATTGTCAGATCACAAGAGCCATACCTGGACCTGTTGAGAGGCCGACACACGACTCAGAGATTCTCTACATTGAGCTGAATGAAGTGAGCATTCATTTTATAGGACTTTGTCTGTTCTTCCTTGGGGAAAAGGTGAATGTGTTCTACGTGTAGGAGGAAGAATGCAATGAATATTTGGTGATTGGAAGGGTGGACTACGACAGAGAATGCCTAGCTAACTACCAGACCTATTTCCTTTCCTCTTGGCATACAGCTCGACTACATTTCCCAATCTCCCTTCAGTGAAGTGTGGCCTTGTGACCAAATTCTGGCCAATGTGATATGTGCTAGAGTGTTATATATTATTTTAAGGTCCATAAAATACTCCTAAATGATCCTGATTCTCATTTCCCCTGTCTCACAGGCCGGATGTCCTAAGCCTATAGTGATGATGCACACCATGTTTGTGTTTAAAGATGTCAAAGCCTAGAGCAGATTGGATTTCTGAATGACAACATGGAGCAAAATTTTCTCCTTTCCCCATTCTCCTTCCCCACTGATTGGATTTTATGCGAGTGCAAAATAAACTTTGATTGTATTGATCTAGTAAGCTTGCAAAATTTATCTGCTGTAGCACGTTAGCTTGAGAAATCGTAACCAAAACCACTCTTCTTGACCAATTAGGTTCTTGGATCTAAGACGAGGAACTTGTTTTTAATTATTTTATTCATGCTAAATCCAGAGCACAACATTGCCTGCTGAGATTTTTATCTTTTCCAATTTTATCATATATACAATTATCTTAATGATAGATTTCAGATCAGGGCTCCTAAACCCCAATACTTCCAGAATCTAGGCGGCTGGGAATAGGAAAATAGTAGGTTATGCATCCGAGAGAACTGAAAAGTACATGCCTTACCTAAAGCCAAGAAAATAGATTTTTAAAACCCTATTTGCTAGTATATTCCAAAGACTGTAATATTGAGACCTTTGATATACATCTTCATCTGAATATTTTTATAAAAATTTTCTTGGACAAAACAGGAATGAGCCACAAAAAATTTCTTTTTAGGCAGACATTTATGCATTAATAGTATTCTTTGATTGTGCTCTTTCAACTATCTGCTGATTCACTAAACGTCATCACTTCGTCGTTCCTATTTCTCTTGGTTGTTCATCAAGATAGTAAAAGAAACATTGCCCCATGACAGCTGAAATCTAGAGAGAAGCTTTACTTATATGCATATATTTGAGGCCTCAAAAATTTCATATATCTGAATTCTCCCAAACCTCAAAAGATGTGGACTAAAGACTGTTCTTATCTGAATCACATAAGGAATTCGGACATTCTATCTCATCTCAATTTATGTCCTGACCGTTAGTTTTCTGTGCAATACTTTTGGCAAATTTAGTTGCAAACGCTCTGTTCCAGAATCTTTCCCACGAGAAAATATTGCTATGTTTAATGGTCTGTAGTTTACAAAATATACTTTTTTTTTTTACCCAATTAAAAAAATTAGGTTGATATTTTCTAGTTTCTAGTCCTCTGGCACTTCTTTTCCATATTTCTCAATAACAGCACCTAAACAATTTTAGATTTCTTTATAAATTTAATGATCTACTTTGCACATTCTCCCAGTGTTCTGAATAAATCCTTCCCTTTCAGGGGACTTGAACTTAATGAGAATATTTCAGTTTTCTATTACAATTTATTTATTCATCGATCTTAGACTTTATTTTCATTTATCAGTGCTCTATCTTAAGTAGGTTCCTATTCTCAGTTCTTTATGCAGGAAGAAATGAGTCTCAGAAGAATTCCACAAATTGATCAACCACATAAAAATAGTTGACAGAACTAGAATTTTAAAATGTGGAGACCTTGCAAGTGATCACCTTGTTATTGCCTTGTTATGACCTATAACCATCCTGTGGCTGTAGATTCTTGTGTTTTTAAATATACTTGATTTTACATGCAGGTAGCTTTATATGAAGCCAACCCTTTTGGAACATGCTTTTACATTCTGTAAATAGATATGCACAAAGTTACTGCTAGTGGCAAACACTCTTATAGTGGTTACTATGTACCAGCTACCGTTCTAGGTGCTTTTATATATTTTAACTCACATAATCCTTGCAATAACCTCAAGGGGTGGGTGTTACTATTATTTGCAATGTACAGATGAGGAAGCTGCAGCAGAGGGTGTAAGTAATGTGTCTGAGGATCCTCACGTGACGAGGAAGTGATGCTGCCAGGATGAGGTGTGACTGGCTCCAGAGATCCATGCACCACACTATGCACTGCACTATTTCATCGACCTTGTTACAGAAATCACGAGGGGTTCATACAAGTTGATTCATTTCAGAGACTAGCACACAAACTGCTAAATGCTCGCTTTTTTTATTTATATTGATTGAAAATGGCTGAGTGAGGAGGTGGCTGGAGTCTGCATATATTGTGCGCATGTTACCTGTGACAAAGGCATAAGTTCTGTTAACTAAGTCTATTGTCATATTTCTTTTTAGCTTTGCCATGCTACTGAAATGGGATCCAAGTGTCCTCAGGGTCTTCTCTGTGGGGAACATTATAGATCTCTTGAACGCACAGCTATAGGTTTACATATGCTTAATTTTATC
Organism: Tapirus indicus; assembly: GCA_031878705.1. Classification (NCBI taxonomy): domain Eukaryota; kingdom Metazoa; phylum Chordata; class Mammalia; order Perissodactyla; family Tapiridae; genus Tapirus; species Tapirus indicus. The sequence goes on along the minus strand of CM062919.1, from coordinate 145,700,625 downwards.
AAGAGGTTAAAGGGTTCTGGATAAGACTCTGTGTGATTTCCAGGCCACATCCTGGAAACATGCAGGAGAGAATTACAATTAATCTGGACATGTGAGAGTTTAGTATGCTACAGACATTGTTAACTGGAGGCACAGAGAGAAAAACACATGTATAGCATCACTCTGTAGATGTGAGTGAAGAGAGCTTATTTTAGATAATGTAGACAAACCAAAGTCTGTTGTTTTGAACCTCAAATGCCAAGTGGGTTATGGCAAGCCCACCACCCCCAACACTCCCCACCACATACTACTCTGCCTTTGACTTATGATCCATCTTCATCAGCAAAGAAAAAAAAAGGGGGGGGGGGAAAGACAATATACTCAATGTAAAATTTCCTCTCTTGACATACCCTCATTTGTACGTCTCTGTGGCTTGGTCCATGGACCAAGATGCCACCTCTTGCTTCAGGTCAGAAGCATTTGATGTTTCTTCTGCTTTTCTGAAAACCTTGTTGACAGTTATTAAACCCATTGGGAGTTTTCTCTCTTACACCAACCCCTGTGCCCTAGAAATGGTTGTTGGTAGCCACAAGAATGCAGTCATGATTCCCTTACATGCTGGCCAATTGGCTCCTGGTTTCTCTTTTCTGCTGTATATTTTTACCTTGCGGCTAGTGTCTTACTCTGGTATACCATTTACATTTCTGAAAAGACTTGTAAGATTTAAGGAAATGAGAATAGAGTCTTAAATAATTAAGAATATCTTAGAAATAACTGTGTATACATGGACATATCTGATTATGTGGAGATATTTTAATTCTACTTGAATTCAAATTAGAAAGTGCCAGAGTTTTTAACATAATTTCACCTATCCTTTCTCTTGGCACTGTTCACACAGACATTTTAAACATGTCATTAAAAAATTAGCATTATTCTCTTTGTCAGTAGAAAAAAGATCTTTAAAACTCAAGGGCCTTTATGGTCAAATACCAAGTCAATGACCTCTTATACCCTTCAGTGTGTTTAAAACTTTTTAACTGTAGGCCATTCACTTTCACTACACAAAGTGCATTATAGACAGGCAACTCTTAGTTTTGTTCTGATTATAAACAAACATATTTGTAGGAAGCGATACTGTGAGAACTTTAAACCAATAGGAAAGAACAACAGTCAATGCAGTTCAATTCCTGATGTGTCTAGGGATGCTGAATTTGGTCTGTTTGGCTGGTTTTATTAAATAAGAATAGATGACTTAGATGTACAAACATAGACTCTTCCAGAGAATAGGCAATACCCCTAAACACAAATGGCCTTGAAAAAATGTATATCTTGGTGCTGTGAATGAGAAAATGACCGTTTTATGCTTCCAATTTGAGCTCAGTTTCCTACCAGTGTAAAGATACAAGGTAAGGCATATGTCCATTTAACAATTACTTATTTTGTGCCATAGACTGTGTTATGCATGAGAGATACAAAAATGAAAAGACATCTCTCATTCTGATAATTTACAATTTGGCATGTAGACAGACGAGAGAAATTATAGTACAATGTAGGTGCAATGATAACAATGTAACCTAAGAATATCAAATCAGCTGCCAGGACTGTAGCTCTAAATACATTATTGTTATTACCAGATATTGATGGCCTAATGCCAAGGGAACTAGAAGATTTCTGGTACAACTTGAAGCCAGAGACCCGAAGTTAAGAGATTCGATGTTTCTGTGATTTAGATATGAAGCAGCTGGGGAGCAAAAGGGAGTGAACTTCCACAGCCAGGTTGCTTGAGACTCAAAGGATTATTGTGTTAGTGAATTTGTGACGACAATTCATTCAGGAGATTGGGTGAAGAAGGAACAAAAATGTGGCCTAGGCAGCAGCATGTACAAGGGCCCAGAGATGGGAAAATCCTGAGGCAATTGGAGAATTGCAAATAGTTGGTTGTAACTGGAATTTGGAATGTAATTTTTAAAAGATTGTGAAAAAAGAACGGTCAGGTGGACAAACCTCATGCCATAAAAGAACTTCATAGAATATGTTACGGAGTTTACATATCGTCTTTTACGTTTGGGGAACACTTGAAGGTTTTTAAGGGAAGGAATGGTATGGTCCTACTTACAAGTTATAAAGACCATTTCTTGGGCAGTGTGGTGTAGGATTTAGAGAGAAGTGAAAGCTTCAGTGCAGAGGTTGTGACAAAATTCTGCAGGAGAGATGATGGGAGCCTGGAATAAAACTGTGGTGAGAGGTGTGGGGTGAGGCAGAAAATTAAGACTCAGTGTTTTGTGCTGCCTTGATATCTGGTAAATTCGGGAGGATCTTGAATGACCTAACCACAAGTTCCCCTTCCCACTCTAGTCCTGTGGTTAAGTCCCTTAGCCAAAAATTTTCCTTATCAAGTGGACCAAGTGTGGTTTCTGATTATCCCTGAGTAGTGGGTTTCACTTTCCTGCCAGACTGCAGGATTATTCAGATCAGCCAATCACATGTTCCTGTGGGAACTAGAGGGCACCTCACCCTCTTGGTACTACAAAGCCTGTCTCTCCCAGCCCTTGGTTATTCACTCTTCCCCAAGGGTAGCTCCTTTGTGGCCTGGCATGGGGTGCAACATCCTTCTCCCTGAGCTGTGAGTATGTGTTACGAATAAATGGCTGTTGTCTCATCTGTCCATGGTTATGGTGTGTTTGCTGAGGGGATAAGCTTAGGGTAGGAGTCCCTCTCTTACCAACAAGGTGACTAGGAGACAATCAAAAACAAGATGAGGATGGGGCCTCCCGGTGGCGCAGCGGTTTAGTCCGCGCTTGGCAGCCCGGGGTTCGCAGGTTCGGATCCCGGGCGCCCGCCGATGCACTGCTCGTCAGCCACGCCATGGTGCCGTCCCATATAAAGTAGAGGAAGACGGGCACAGATGTTAGCCCAGGGCCAGTCTTCCTCAGCAAAAAGAGGAGGATTAGCAACAGATGTTAGCTCAGGGCTGGTCTTCCTCACAAAAAATTAAAAAAAAAAAAACAAAAAACAAGATGAGGAGAGCAGAGGCTAGAGCTGTGCTGTCTGGTATGAAAACCTCTAGCCACATGAGGCTAAGAACTACTTGAAATGTGGCAAGTCCAAAAGTGTTATGTGCTGTAAGTGTGAAATACAAACTGCACTTTGAAGACTCAGTATGAACACAAGAATATAAAGGCCTTATTAATTTTTTTATTGATTGCATGTTGAAATAATATTTTAGATTATTGTTTTAAATAAAATATTAAAATTATTTTCATCTTTTTATAGTTTTCTAAAGAGGTTACTAGAAAACTTAAAATTAAATATGTGGTTTACATTTGTGACCAACATTATATTTCTATTGGGCAACTATGGTTTAGAGAAAGATATTCAGGAAAAGAATCAGTGTCACTTGCACTCGTGGAAGAGAAGGATTCCCAGATGGACTAAATGCTTGGTCTAGTTGGGTGCAATTTTTGAAAAGAAAAGGGGATTGAGGGGAAGCAGAAACTTTACCTGAAAAGGGAGGAGATCAACTGAGGATGCACTCAATTTAGATGCCGGGGAGATAGATGGGGATGAACAGAGAAGGTGGGTGATAAGTCTGGAATTGAGTAAATTTGGGGCTGGAGATACAGATTTTGGAGTTACTAGTTCTGGCATTGAAAGCACATGAATAAAATTTCTGGAGCTGGAATGTAGAGCAAACTAAGAAGAAGGTTGATGATATGCATTAAGCATGGGCAAATATTTAAGTAAATTGGTATTGCTCAACACATTTCAATATATTTTAATGAATTTTTGTTGAGTACCTACTATGTGCTGTGTTTTGATAGTATATAAGACCTTAGACATATGAAAAATAGTAAAATATTTTTAATGGAAGTTAATTATTTATATAAATGTCTTATTTCAGGCCTGAAATACTGTGAATTTACAATGAAAAATGCAAAAATAATAATGTTTGATATTAATAAATACAATAGACAACAATATATTGAAGTATAAAAAGATGTTTCATTTGTGGAAAGGAGATCTTACTAGAGCAAGGTAAAGTTAGAGATAAAGACTTGTGGAGAATTTAAAGAGATTTTCTTATAATTATCTAGATTCTTTAAGTATTGATTCATTATTATATATTTGCCTTCATTAAGTTTTGTGACTTTCCTTTGGAAGTTGCACCTTTAGATCTGAAATTCCTAATAGAATATCTATTGGGTTACAAAGGAACTGAAGAGAGAGATATAAAGAAAAGGTGCAAGGGAGATATTCTACTAAATAAACTAAAGAAGAAGTAGATGGGAAGAATGAGATAAAGAGACTTCGATAGAATGGACTGAGATGGAACTACCTTGCTCTGAAGGTTGGTCAGAACAATCGCAGGGAGAAGGTCAAATTTATTTTCGGAAAGTGATGGGCAAGACAGTCTCCCATTTTGACCAAATACAATTAATTATATGTTTAAGATATACATGTTTTATTATTAAAGAGAGTAGAAAAACATATTCCTGTTTGATGAAAGAAGAGATAGTGGTTCGAATATTATACATTATTTTTGTAACAAACATGTTCCATCATAACTACATCAGGCATTGTGCTGAGTTATTTAAATACATTCTCATTTAACATTTACAATAATCCAATGAGTAATACTTTATTGTCTCTATTTACAGAAAAGGAAACTGACTCAAGGACGTTTCACAAATTGTCCAAGGCCACACAGCCAGTGAGAGGCAGAACTGGGATGAGGACCCAGACATCCAAAGTCCACTCACAGAACTCTCATAACTGGGTACACTTGTTATATTCTTGGAGTTTGGGGAGTACAGTGAACAAAGATGAAGGAAAGGAAAAAGATTCATCTATTGACTAAAATCGTGGATTTCAGAGGAGAAACAACATTACTCTAGTGGCCATACCAGCAGTAGTATTTATTCTGGAGAATGAGAGCCAAAGATATGTTATGCATGTACTCCATCAGTTATTTTACAATTTCAGTAAGTGCAGAGTTCTCTGTCTGCTTTTCCCACCCACCTCACGGCTCACACAAGAAAATATTCATTCGCATGTATATTCATATACTGAGTATATATACATATATGTACTGATGGCTAAGTTGTGTTCCTGTAGTTGAGATAAAATCCTATACACGAGACTACTAGATTTCTTTCTTTTTAAAATCATTAGCCAGCATTGTTTTTGAGGTACCTCCATCAAGCAAATGGTTAATATGCTATCAAACCATCAGAAACAGGCTTTTAAGATATTATTCCACTATAAATTTTCTGTGTAATTAAAAATAAATCAATACTCTGGCAAATAAGTCATTTTATATCCTATTAAAACAGTGAGATAGAACAAAAACTACATAAGATAAATGTAAATGAATTTGTTGAAATTGAGGTAAATAAAATCTCTTATTAGACTAAGCGTTTTTTTAAGAAAAAAATACAGTGTTAGAAGGAGTGTAAATTTTTCTCACGAGCATTCTTCCTTGTTGTTTATTTAATTCTTTTTAGGCCATAGTTAAATACAAACAAAATTTGTTTTTAGATGAGATTTGTAATACAATTTTTAGAGATTGGTATTTGACAAGCATATACTATATTTTGATGTAGGCTTGTAATCAAATATTGTTCCTGCCTTTCTTAATGTGAAGTAATCAATGATTATATTTGTGAGGCAATTAGAATAAAGAAAAGAAGGAAAGAGGAAAAGATACTGGCTTGCTTAAAGAATTTAGGAAGCTATTTAAAATTAAAAAAAAAATGTCACTCAAGACCATGAGATAGAATTTATTTTAAATTTTAAAAAATTACATATATTAAATCTTGAGTCAATAATTCTGCAGTAGCTAGCAGGTAAAAATCAGGAAAAACCAAGATATTCTTAAAACGGAAATTTTCCCTGATTTATTATAATCTTCTCATAGCCCAGAGCCCCTCTGAATAGTTTACTGTAAGATGAAGATGAATTATATAATTAAAATTTATTTTATTGTCTTCATTATCAATCTTAATAAGAACAATGTACATGCTGATTGAAATGAACCCAGGGACAAGAGTCCAGTTGAATTTGGGGGAATTTTGCTCTCACATATCTGTAGGTAGGTGAATGATACTGTATACTTTATTTAGAAAAAATGAGAAAGTGCAGAAAATGAGTTACATTTTTAAAAATCTGGTGATGAGTGGACTTTGAGTTACAGGAATTTTACTTAATTTCAAAAATATCTCCCTCTCTTCTATCAATACTTCTGTTATCCCACTTGGGAAAAAAATTAATCTCTAGTTCTAGAAAGAAAAAATCAGAATATAAACTGGAGGAAACTAGTGAACAAATCAATCAAACGTTATAGCTCTAAACACACAATTATTGTGATTTTAATATGCTTAATGGAATGCTATGGAGCACACGCTCACCTAAGTAGCAATAAGGTTTAGAATTTGAGTCTCAGTTAACGGAGGAACAACAAACAAGTTCGTGATTTGCATTAACTCATGCCTAAGAAGAATCTTACACTTTCTGAAAAAGATCAAGAGCTTCTAGATGCAGTGGGAAAACAAACAAAAATCTTAATGAAAATATCCAAAGTTGAATTCTGAAATAAAATATGAAAAAATTCTTGATTCTCTTTCAGATTTAATTTGATTTGCTTGCTTGAAGCAAAGCAAACAAACAAAAACAAGACTCATTGGTTTTCTTTGAAGACATTAATTATGTCAAGCATAAGTTCTCAGATTATAGGAAAAACTAATATTATCTACAGCCTATAGAAAAATTACTCTGGAGGAAGGATGGATTGATAGGTAATGTTACCAAAGCCAGTTTGATTCACTGTTCTGTTGAAATTGTACCTTCATATACCAATGAAAAAATTAACAAAGGCTCAATATATCTTCATTGGCAAATGGGATAAAAATCCAACCAGCATGATAATAACCTCAAAATAGGAGAGGAATCTAAACTCTAAGACAGAAAGAGCATCATTTCTTCCCTAGAAATTAATTTTTGGGTATCATGGCTGAGAAATAGGGTTTAAGGTAGAGAATTAGTGATGTTTCAAGAGGTAAATTTTAGATTATATTTCTTTTTTAAAATAGACATTAAAAACACAATCTTCTGCACTAGTATATGTACTGGCATATACAGAAGTCCATGCTTTAAAATGACTGACATATACTATATAGAAGGCGCAGGGGCCTCACGCTACCTGTTGACACATATTGGTATTTTCATTCCATATCTTATCAGTAAAGCTTTTTCTTCCATGGGTAGTGAAAAAATAAATAAATACTACATCATTGTCAAGGTGGAAGTACCTAGATTAATAGTAGGGTAAGATTTTGGACCCTCGTAAAGATGGCCTTACACATACTGGTTAACATTATGCAGAAGATGCACTCTCATTTTTCCTTTTTCCCCAAAACTTCTCATAGATTTTGTCAGAATTGTACCGCAGAATTCACTGAGAATGGCTGCCCTGCCAGATAAAATAGTAATATCAGTGAATATGGAACCTTTCAGACAGTCCCCTCCTGCAAGAGGAAAACAGAAAACACGGGAGGCTGCTAATTCACAACTTCTTTAGCAAGTCAAGGAAATTCATAAAGAGGAGTAACAGAGAAAAATATAGGTAGGCTAAATATAATTAATAACTGCTCAAAATGAGATTATATTATGGGATTATATTATTTCTTTTCATGACAAAAGCAAAATTGTTTTTATTTTATTTTATTTATTTATTTTTTATTTTTTGTGGGGAAGACCAGCCCTGAGCTAACATCTGTTGCCAATCCTCCCCTTTTTGCTGAGGAAGACTGGCCCTGGGCTAACACCCGTGCCCATCTTCCTCCACTTTATATGGGACGCCGCCACCGTATGGCTGACAGGCAGTGCGTCGGCGGGCTCCTGGGATCCGAACTCGCGAACCCTGGGCTGCCAAGCGCGGACTAAACCGCTGCGCCACCAGATGGCCCGCAAAATTGTTTTTAAATTAGCAAAAGGAAGATGTAAGCCCTTCATTCAGATATTGGGTTGCTCGCAATCTTATTTACGGATAACACAGTCCTTGTCTTTTCCTCAAGATTCTAATTTATCAATTGCATATCATCAGGGTTCTCAGTCATACACAGTTTCTGAAACCTTATGGTTAGCAGAGGAACTGGCTGTGTTATGAGCCCCACACTGGAAACTGGATAATGTCACAAAACCCCACATTATTTCCCAAAAGCTCCCCCAGGGATTGATGCTAGTAATTGCCAATGAGTGCATATATAAGTTTTCATTTGATGAACAAGACAGAAGGAAATTCATTCACACAGTCCTCTGTTGACAATCACAAGGGTGTTCAGGGAATAAAAGTCATGGGGTCTGTTTTTCTATGGAATAGTCAAGAAAGCATCTCGCGAGCCTTGGTTCTTGCCTCAGTGCTACCTCACTTTCTGCAGCTCCTGTCTCAGCCAGGACGGCAGGGGCTGCCCCAGTCTATGCAGCAGTTTGGACAGTTCCACATTATGATCTCGGTAGTAATTAGAGAGGAAAGTTCTAGACTGGAAAGCAAAAGGAAAAAGAAGACTTAAAGGAAGTTATTAGTTCATTTAACAAGATTGTACAATCTACATTTCTTAAGAAATTTTATTACAGTATAGGTATCTATAAAATATGTATTTCTTTGTATTTTTCCTCAGATGGCATTCAGATTTACCTTTTGAAAAGATTTGGCAGAAGTGTAGCTGTAAAACAAAAATAGGTCTACATAGATCTTATCTGGCTTATCTACCATACGGCATTTATTTATTGCGGGATTGATGAAGTCTATGTAAGGAGGAAAGTTGATGAGAGATACATAATACTAAAGAAGAATGAGGTAGGGACCAGATGTGGTACCAAATCTACAGAAGTAAGCTAAAAAAACCAAAAATTTCCTTTAAAATTGTAAATTCTGTAAAATTGGGCCATAGCATAAAAATAAAAAGTGAACATAAATGATTATAAATGCTAAAATTGAGGATTAAAGAAATAACTTGCAACATTACGAAAATATGTTCTCTATTTATTCAGGACCAAAATAGATTTTTTTAAATCATCAAGAGTTTTCTACTTCAAAAATATTATAAGGTCTCATTATAAAAATCATTATAATGATCTTTCTTGTGATTCTTACATTCCTAGTCAAGCTGGAGTGATTGGCCCTTATTAGATGAATGGTTAACAAAAATGGATCATCAAATATATCAATGGTTTTAGTTTATGTTTGATTTTGTTTCTGGAAAGGAGGAAATTTATAATTGGGCTTTTTCTCTGAATGTCACTTACTTCAACATACTGAACATAGTTCTGTGTCTCTTTGATAAAATAATAGCCATAAACTATTTTCCTGTGTACGTATAGGTAGCAATGGCCCATACATCATTTTCCATCTAGTCAAGGTTACACCATTTCTCTTAAGCCCTTCCCAATATTTTAGCACAAATGAGTCTCTTTCTTCATAAAACTCCCTTAGCAACTTTTGTGCATACTGTGGAAATGGACTTAAGACAACTACATTGTCTTGTACCGTTCACCAGGTATTTCATAACATTTCTTCCCTTAAACCAGGTTGTAAACACTTCAAATTCTGGATAAGATGTTTATAGAAGTAATGGGAACATTACATTGATTTCTTGGCAGATTAAAGTGATTTCTGAAACCTTTTTGAAATTATTGAGTTCAAAGGTAAAATTTAAGGACCTTCTGGTACTTCTATTTCCATAGTAACTCCTGAATCACTTCTATCCTCCCTTTGCTCACCTTGCCTGAGGAGAGATGCTCATCATATCTGGCTCAGCTGATTGCTAACTGGTTTCCCAATCTTAGTCTACCTCCTCACACCATCATTTCTACTGAGATTTTTTCCCCTTCTTTTGTAGTTTGTCTCATTGTTTTATGTATCTTATTATAAATCTGTGACCATAACTAATTTATGCTCCTATAATAAATCTGGGTTCAAAACTGTTTCATCCTGTATTCTCTCTGTGACATTGTGATTTATAATAAGTAATATATATTTAGTCTTTGTCCTGGTTTCTGGCACAGAGCTCCTAAAACCCTTGGAATTTCCTAAGTGGCAGAGTGATAAAGGTATCTTCTGTTACGTTAAGGAGGTAGCTTTTGGACCTTACCTAAGGATGAGGGCTGGTTGCCAGGGGAACCAACCCTGTGATTAGAGGGTTGGAACTTTAAGTCCTACTCCCCTGACTTCTGGGGAGGGCAGAGGGACTGGAGGTTGAAGCAATAGCCATTAGCCAGTGATTTAATCAATCATGCCTATGTAAGGAAGCCTCCCAAAAACCCCCCAAAAAAGGACAGGGTTCGAAGAGCTTCGGGGTTGGTGAGCACATGAAGATGCGGGGAGAGGGATGTGCTGAGAGAGGGCACAGAAGCTCCGTGCTCTCTTACCATACTTGCCCTGTGCATCTCTTCCATCTGACTGTTCCTGAGTCATGTCCCGTTATAATAAACCAGTGATCCAGTAAGTAAAATGTTTCTCTGAGTTCTGTGAACCACACTAGCAAATTAATCAAACCCAAGGAAGGAGTCGTCGAAACCTCCAATCTATAACCAGTTGCTCAGAAGCACAGGTGGCAACCTGGGCTTGTGGCTGGCATCTGAAGTCAGGGGTAGAGGGCAGACTTGTAGGATTGAGCCCTTAACCTGTGGGACCTGATGCAATCTCTGGGTAGATAGTGTCAGCACTGAGTTGAATTATAGGACACCCAACCGGTGTCGAGCATTGCTTGGTGGTATGGAAAAACCTCCCCACCCATATGTCGTCACTGGCGATCAGAACTCTGTATTCTTCATTGCTTAACTCAGTGGTATAGGCACTGAATACAAATATTTAATATACAATAATAATGCTCATATATTTTATCCAAAATCACTTGTTTAGAAAACAATTTATTTAAGTACTTTACACATTTGGAAAGGAGTTACTGTTCAGTATTTACATTTGAATTTCATCCCAATAGCAAACGATTTCTAAGGGTATCTATCAATCAGCTATCTCTGTTGGTCCATCTATCTTCCACATATATACAACTGTTGATAGCAAAGAAAGAGAAAAAAAGGATGCAAATTTATTGTCACTAGTTTTGAAAAGGTTGTATGCACAGAGTTTTACCAGAGTACTTCAAAGATTAGGAAAATACTACCTGTGGATCCATGGGTGGATATTTCCGGCCTTTGCTTTTTCCAAGGCATTTGGTCTTTCCTCCTTCCAGTAGCTGACACCAAAAGCCCTTCTGGGGATCAAACCTACAAAAGATCAAACATAAAAGATTACAAAAAATATAATGATTACAAATTGTATAAGGAATTTTGAGTGAGAGAGCCTCACCAATTGGACAAAGGAAATGCACTTTCGTATGCCTATTGCTTCAATTTAATTTGATTCAGTTCTACAAATATTCATTGAATTGATTTGAGAGAGCCTTACTGAGATTAAATTAACTATATGTTATTACGTATTTTTGAATATTTCTACTGTAATAAAAAAGACATATAGATCTTTAGCTCAATCTTATGTTGAAATTATGAACTTAACTTCCATATTTTACCAACTTACCCATAGAAGATCAAGGACCAATCATCAGAACTACAACCCATATACAAAGGAACTTTAGAAGATTTATTTACTTATTAATAGATTTCCTGTCAAAATACATTAACATATTTCTTTGAAATCATTCAATGGTATATATTAAAGTGATTGAATGTAAAGTAAATATACTTCTGTGAATATAAACAGGAATTGAAGCTTTTAGTTTGGAAAAATACTGTATTTTTTTTATATTCCGAAATGTTTACACTTCTCAAGAAGGAAATTAAAAATGTAAAAATATAATTCCTTATATTTTTTCAGACAACACGAGTCACAGACTTTACAAATAGTGAGTAGAAGAGTAGACAACTCTTCATGTCTTTTGCTAAAGGCAGATGATTCTATGGATAATTCAGCTCCCTATACTTGTGAAGAAAATTCTAATGTCGTTTTTGCTCTCATGGCTGCACAAAGTTACAAAAGAAAGTATGAGAGGCCTAATTATTTTGTTTAAACTCAGATATATAAGAATTTTTGTTTAGGACTAACAAGATAGGAAAAATGAAAGAGTGAACCAAATAAGAAGGGAAATTTTAAATTTATTGCTGTGGGACTTGCTGCATGTATAAAACATCGAAAAGGTTTGCATTTGTGTTGCTCAGCAGATGTTTTAGAAGGGTGGAGCATAATTGACTGGGATGTAAAGTTAATTAGTTGCAGAATATTTCGTTGCCCTGGGCCCATTCCTATAACACCGGTGCACCTGCAATTTGCCTCTGCACATATGTGAACTCATTTAGGGGGAGAGAGAAATTTTCTTCACAGTTCCCTGCCCAACCTATTATTAGAGACCCGATCCTTGCAGTCCAAGTTGTCCTAGTACATGTTATCAATTAAAATTAAGTACATCACTGGTTAAATGGATAAAAGGAAGACAGGGTCATTTCCAACCTGGACTTTTCAATCTGCTCTTTGCCTATCACAATCCTTTCTCTAGTTTTCATTAATTTCCCAAGAGGAAAAACAATTCAGCATGCTGTGCAAAATGAGATGGGAAAGTTGGCATAACGGTGCCCCTAAACAGCATTTTCTACCTCAGGATGAGAATATTTAACTGCTTTAAAGTAAAATACAGCTCTGGCAACAAAGCCAAGATATTTATACACATGCTGAGAGCATCTCCTTTGCCGGCAGGTGCGCCAAGGTCTCAGGACGGGCTGCAGGCTCGCCTTGCTCTCCACAGCAGCTGTCGGGAGGCAGAGCTTAATACAACCTGAGGAAGGACAGCCATCCAGGACACTGAAAGTCATGCTTTTAGAAAGGGCTGTCATAACCTTGAATCCACATGATTTTGCTGTCCCGGTTTCATTTATTGCATTGACAACATTATGGACCCAAAGTCTAACAAAGGGCATTTATTCTTTCTAAGTTATGTCAATCCATTGTTTTATAGTTTCATTTTAGAAGGCGTGAAATTGTGAAATTGAGATGCAAAACCTTTCTCAAATAACTGTTGGAGAACTTTGAGGACATGCATTGGCTGCCATATGAGTTCTTTTATTATGCTGAACTATAGTTATTAATTTTTGTGGTGTGACATATTAAAAACCATATATTCTGTACTTATTTGTAATCTCTTCTTTAAATGTATGATTTTACAGGTTTATTGAACCATAAGCAACTATTTGTAGTGAACAGGATAGAACCATTCTCTGAACTGCTGCAGGGAGGCAAGAGAAGTCATGCCAACATCAATAATGGTTACTGTAAGATGTATGATAGGCAGCTCTGTCTCCTCATCAGCAGGGGCATGCCTTGTGTGGTTGCTATTTCCATGTGTAGGTAAAAACTTCATTAGGGTCGTTTTAGTGGATAAGAAAAAACCCAATCTTATTACTGCTTTTCCTGTCCCTCCATTGCCCTCTCTAATTGTCTAATTGCTGATTCTAATCTGCCGTGAACTGGGAAGTTATATAATCAGGCTTGTTAGAATTTTCTCTAAAATTTAATAGACTTTATATCAGGCCTTGTAAGGGAGTCAAGTACATGCCCTTTTAAAACATGTTTTGGCTGCTTGGAGGTTTTGCTTTTGTTTGTTATTTTGCTTCTTTACATTTTTTTTAAAATTACAAAGTGTATGGTTTTATTTTCCCAAGATGACTGCAGCAATTATCTCCTCACCCACATTCTCGTCTGCAGAATGTCCTTGCCCCTCCCCATTAACAGGAGGAGGCTCACTTCCCTCCCCTTGGATTTGGACTGGCTCTTGGGACTCAGTTGTAATCAGCAGGATGTGGAGTAAGTGAAACTGTGTGACTTGCAAGGCTAGGTCAGAGAAGGCCAGGGCTCTCTTGGACCACGCTCAACACATCACTCCCTCTCAGAAGACACCCCTACACTGTGAGAAAGCCACGTGGAGAGGTCTCACCCCATTGAGCTCAGCCTTTGAGCCATCCCAGTCCAAGAGCCAGAGATGTGAGTGAAGAAGTGAAGAAGCCTCCGGATGATTCCCATCCCCAGCCATTCGAGTTGTACCGATATTCACATCTTCCCAGGTGTGGCCTCAGGTATTATAAGCAGAGACAAGCTGTCCCAGCTGTGTCATGTCTGAATTCCCAGCCCACAGAATCCCTGGGCATAATAAAATGCCCGTGGTTATACGCCGGTTGGTTTGGGATGGTCTTTCATGCAACAATGGATAACTGGAAGATTATATGTGATTATATTTGTTATACATAATTTAATAAATACAGAATGAAACAAGAATATATCCCTTTCCCAATTCTGCCTGAAATACCGCTCACCTTCACAGAGCTAACAATGGGCATCAATGTTTCATTTCTAACCTGTAAATTACTTGGAGGAAAAGACTATATCTTTTTCACCTTTGTAATCTCAATTTCTAGGACACTTTCTGCACACAGTAGGCATGTAAAAAGTTTACTTAACCAAACTTATAGTGAGAAAAAGCTCACAAAAGGGGGAATTGGTGATATATAAAATGTCTGTTAAGATAATACTTTATAAGATAAAGTATTTGTGATCTTCAAAAGGGAGATACAGCATGAATAATGAGAATATTCCTTTAACTGCTTTTGAGTAGCATAATGATGTATAAATTCATAGCTAGTATTAATGATGCTGTATACACACCTACCAGTGATAATTTATGATGGCAAATCATGAAAATGAAATCAAGCGTGAGAATAGACTCACGTTAGTGCTTCAGAGTAATTATAATGAGGCGTAACTCCCAGAAACTTCTGGACTTCATCCATCACAGTAGCTGGGTCAGATCGCAGCTGCTGTCCATCAATAATTAGCAACTGTAAAGTCAAAAATAGTCACTGTATGAAGAACAAAGCTAAATTAAATAGACTGAGCTGCCTCCCTTGACCTGGTATGACATTAATCCGTTAGGTCAGTGTGAACAGAAGAAAATATGCACTAGTTAGAATACATTTTAATGTTTACTATTCTCGCGTCTTTCCAAATAAACGACAATTAAAGTTTGCCGTAGGCATCATTTACAACCCTTAACTAACTTGATTGTAAATCAGAAATAAACATAGATACTCTCCTGATTTAGTTGTTAGTAGAAACATGATTTTCCATGTGTCATACAATCAGATAATTATTCAGCCTACGAAATCCCATGAGCTAATCTTGGAGCTAAGGGCTTAGAAATAGTGGGCACACAGATGAAAATGATCCATCTGCTCTCCTTACAAACGATGACAGAGAACTCAGCTTTTAGCTGTAACCTGATCTGAGATGCAGAATATAAATGATGTGGACACTTTCCTCAAAGCCTTATTTCTTGTTCTACCCACGTCCCGGGAGCTGATATAGAGCTTCCCATTTGACAGTCTAATGCATGAGCTCCTTCTCTCCACAAGAGCCTCACAGGACAGGCGACACATGAGTACCTGCACACGGTGTTCCATAAAGGGATTGTCTAACTGGCTGCTCTGCTAGTAGTTGAGAGTTACCGCCTACGAATCATGTGATGTCTCTTGCGTGAGGACTCAGCACTTCGACACCAGCTACTATCCAAAAGAAGATCCCGAGAATGTGTTTAAAAGCCACTTAACAACATTTGAATACTATTATTGACATTAAAAACATAAAAATCCACATTTCTTTCTTAGGTATGTTCATCTCTGATTATAAATCACTATCTGTGGCAATGTTAATTCATATCTTCTGTTTGTGAGTGCAACACAATCATGATAAAATAAACAGAAGAAATTAATTTCAGGACATTACCTGAGAAGTGGCAAAGTAAGTAAGCCATCTTTCTATGTGGACCGCATACCATCCAGGTACTAGGCATCTCCTCTGCAAAGTTTTTAGGTCAGATGGGGCCCAATGTCCTGTTGTAATAACTTCATAGAAATTAAACCTCAGGGCAGCTGGATCTTCATGTGATCGTTGATGCTTTAACAAGAAATCAATCATAAAGTTAATTTTCTTTATGCCTGCACAAATATGTGTGATGTGTGTGTGTCCTTTATTTCCAAAAAGTAATGAAAAATGATTAATTGATTTTAGAATGAAAAATAAGGTAAACGGTGCATGTACTGAAACCTAGGCGATGGCATATTGCTTATTGAAAGTATAAGCCTTCCATATACATCAAGAAGTATGCAGACAGGCCTGTGGTTGTTGTCATGTCTGGAATGTTTAGGTGAAAGATAAGAGAGTACAAGGATGTTCTTCACGGGTCTGATTACAAGTGAAAAGACATCAGGGACCAGACAAATCAAGCCTGATGAAAAGAGATTTCAATTGGCAAGCATGGGCGCACACATTACTGTGCTCACTGTTTCGTTATAGCCCTCCTCGAGGGTTCTGACACTTCCCCGGTATCCCTGTGTGGCAGGGGCTATGGGTACAGAGAGAGCAGATGTCTATTCCCAATGCTTGTTTAGGTGTCATAGTCATATTGACGTTGACCAAGGTCCTTTCCTTTTGCTCTCCCCAGGGTTTCCACGTAACCCTGCTGATTCCCCAATAAGGCTTCCCTACCTCTTTTCAGTACCACATCATCTCATCAAACCATCATTGGTCAAGCACAACAGCCTGACACAATGAAAGATGAAGTTAACAGCCAATACAGTTTCATGAGCACTCAATGCACTCCTCACTAGACAAAGAACTGCAATAGATTCTGGGGATAAAGAGATGTAAGTAAGACATAATCACCATCTTCAAAGAGATCAAAATCTTTTACGAGAGACAATAGATTAACAGATCGTAATAAAGTTGTATCTTTGACTAGAGGCATCAGCTATAGCCAGACCAATAAATATTAGTTCTGAATGAAAGATGAAGGGATCTTTTTCAATGGTTGAAGTTTTTGAGCTGAAATTCAATAAGAAAGATTTTGATAAGCAGAAAAAAATTAAATGTGGAAACTAAGAGAACTTTATCTCTAAAGTAAGTTAAAGTGAAGGTGGATGAAGCGTGTGGGATGGACAACCTGATTTTGTGAGATATCTAAAAGTGAAGATAAAGAAAATTTACTACACGATAAGGATGGAAGGATATTAGGGCCCAATACAATTGTGCAATAGCAGGCGTAATATGCAAGTGAGAAATAAAAATGACTAAAGATAATTAGGAAGTGGTGAGTGGTTAAAGAGTAACTAGTGAGTGGCAGATTGTCGGAACTAATAAAACTTTTGAAGCTCTCTCATTGTGTATTTACTGACATTCTTATATGTATATGCATTATGCTGAGTACATAGAGACTACATAGTATATTTAATTGATATAATGTGTAGAAACTACATAACTTGAATAAATATAAACATACTGTGTGCGTATTAATACAGTAATGCTAAAATTTCTACTTTAAATTGTGATAATATGGAACTGCACTTGATCTGCCCTATATTGACTTAATACCAGTTTAGTACCAATTTCTCTTTATATTTCTGTAACTAAGATTAGCGTAAAAATATGACCAGAAATCACAAAGGGACATATTTTATGGAAAAAATAGCACTATAGCTCTTCTGTGAGGCCCACTATAAAAACGTGGGGCAGAAATTACAGTGGCAGGTGACATTTGTAGGAGTTTCTGACTTACGCCTGCTGAGCTTCAGATTTATGGTATTTACCAAATAGACAGGACCAGCTAAGTAATGGGCTGCATTATTTTGAAATGTGGAGCAGTGGGGACCCTACCTTTAGCAATAAGGCAATAAAAAGTATTATCAGAAAAAATAATTCCTTTCAAACGCGTATGCTCAAAGAATTTACTTGAACAAGGAGGCATAGATTCTCTTCAAAAGGTTTAAACTATTAAACAGTTTAATCTATGTGAAAAAAAGCTTCATATAAATCTGCTCTGAGTAGTGACCAGACCTTCTGCTAGGAAAATGTGCAACATTTTGCCCCTCGTATTTGTATTCAAAATTTTAAATTAAGGTTTAACATCTTAATGCTTTTGACACAGTTTTAAAAAGTAAGTTTATCTTGCTTTGCAATATGAATTTTCATAAAGTAAGAAAGGCACATTTTCATATCTTGAGGGAGACACTGACTCATGGATTCTAATAATAATTTCTGAATCTTGCTCCCAATCCAAGTGTTCCACTTGGATCCCCAACCACTTGCAATCCAAATTTGCAGTGTCATATTTTTCTGTCCACCATTATTTGTTCTCAGTAATATTTGTTTATTGAAGAAATTTTGAAAAGTCAAGAGAAAGAGTGAAAGAAAAAAGTTAAATTATTTATCTTACTATGGTCTTAAAAAATTCCCTTTTAATCTTCTTTATTTTGGCATTAATTTCCACATGCATTAAACATATACATCCACAAATTCACTCATATCATTGGGATTTTAGTACATATACATTATTACCACCACCATAAATTCAAGATCACCAACTCCAGTTAGACCGTCATTGCTGCAGGCAATTTTACATTTCGCTGGTCAACTTTATCTCACCCCCATAAGAAGAGTTCATACCCCCTTTTCTCTCCTCAAACAGCTGCCTCCCAAATTATCTCTTTTTTTCATCAGATTAACTCATTTTCGACTTCTCAAAGGGAGACTTCCATTTCTTCCAAAGTCACTTTCATTTCTCTATCCCAGACCTTCAAATTTACCAGCATGTAAATTTGTCCCCTCTTCTTGTCCCTTAAATATCAATGTGGGGGTTCTTAATAGATAGACTTCAGAGGGTCTATGAACTTGGATCTGGAAAAAAAGGCCTCTTTATTTTCAGTAACCTCTAAATGAAATTTAGCATTTCTTGTACCTGTGATTTTACCGCCAATAAGAATCAGTTATTTTTACATCACATTCCAGGTGTTTCAGACATATCAATGTTTATGCTCATCATGACAAATTGCAGCAGTTTTAGACCCACCATTATATCTTGCCATTTAATGATTTAATAAATGAATATTTGTTACTGATTCAAAAAATATTTTGATAATTATATTTCAATATAGTTGCTTCCTTTGTAATTCTATGTATTTAGTTTTATGCTTTTAAAATATATTTCTGAAATGGGGCCCATAGACTCCACCAGACAGCCAGAAGGGTCCCAGCACCAGAAAAGTGAAGAACTCTGGAACCGGAGTGCCTCCCTCCCGTCTAAGCCAGTTCCTGAGCCCTCCCCTCCCGGCCTCTCAGCATCCTCATAGGATTGATTCTCCATTTCCTCCCCTGGGCCTTTAACATCTCTCTTTCTTTGGAAACTTATCACAATTCAAATCACCACTGCCAAAGAACACGTTTTCCTTGAGCCCATTTCAACTTCTGTGTAACGAGCGTGTGTCATGTTTTTCCCCTTTGTGATCACATTTCTTGAGTCTCTTCCAAGTGCTGCCTACATTTCTTCATCCCCACTTAATCATTGCAAGACCCAACCTATCTGGTTTTGTTCTTTTTGCTCTGTTGCTAAGGGTTCCACTTCCTCCATGTCTTTCATCTCAGTGAAAACAATTCAGTTTTGCCTAATTGTTTACTTTCTTAGCAGCTGTTTGACACTGTTGTCACCTCCTCCCTTACCTTGTACTTGCTGTCACTACACTCCTGGATTTTTTCTTCCACTCCTCTGGCTGTATTCTCTTGTCTCTCTGGCTGCCTCATCCTGCTCTGTACTTTTCTTCTCTAAACTCTCTCCTTAGGCAATTTGACCATCTTTGTGCCTTTTTGCTTCTGATTCACAAATTTCTGTCTCCAGCTCAAAATCTCCCCAGAGTGTCAGCCAACTACCATTCCTTTCAGCACAGCAGTGATTCCATGATCTCATGAGCAGCGACCTCATGATCGCCATCTGCATCACATCTTTAGCCTCTCCTGACCCCCACACAACTCCTGTAACCTCCAGTACATCTTTTCTCATGGGAATATATGACCATCATCCATTTGCCCAGATCGGAAATTTGATTCACGCTTGACACTGTTTTCTCACCAGATTCTGTTGATTTTAATCCTCAAACATCTCTCAATACTTCATACTTCACTCAGTTTCTAATTACTGTCTTTGTCTGTGCTACTTCTATTTCTCAGCAGGACCATTGCAGTAGCCTCTATTTGATCTCTCTGAATACATGTAGTCATTGGTTCCACTGCAATCCATTCTTCAAAGAGCAGATAGTATAACGTTTTCTAAAAGGAAATCTGATAGTCACACACTGGCTTAACATTTTTCAAAGGCTTTCAATTGCTCAAAGAATGGCAGGTACATGGTTCTCCCACTTGACTTGCAGCCCCTATATGCCTCTCAGACTCATCTCTCACAGGTCTCCACCTTGGGTTTTGCTCTCTAGCCACACGGAACTTTTTTTAGTTCTTTAAACGTGCTATGGTTCTTTGTACCAGTGGACTACACGTACTTTTCCCTCTCCTCTCCTCTTCGTCTACCCCTACCCAGTTAATACCTACTCATCCTTCCATTTTAAGTCTAAAGTTTATTTCTCTAGAAAATGCTCTCATAGCACTTTACATACTTCCTCAAAGAGCATTCAAAATTTCTAATTACATACCTTCACGATCATTTGATTAATATCTATCCATACATTAGAATGACCACAATGTTTTAATTTTAATTCTATTGATTAAAACCATCATTAAATGTAGCTGCAGAATATTCCATTTCAGTGTGACGCAAATCTATATTATTGGGTATTTTTCATTTTGTTTTTCTTATTTTTATAGATAATACTGTGATGTATAAATAAAGGGATAGATATTTCTCCAACCTTTTGAGGTTTTCTTTATGATCAATTCCAGAAGAGGAACCACAGTACGAAAGGTCCTTTGCAAACCTTTTGATGACTATCACCAAAATGATTTTTAGAAAGTATCTCTCTCTATATCCTTTTATTGGAATGTTCGAGTCCCTTTAACATTACACCCTTGCCAACAGAGAGAATAAACATTATAATGTTTGTCAATATGATATTCAAAGAGTATCACTTTGATTTGTATTTTGTTGATCCCTAATTGGGTGGATCATTTTTCACGTAAATTGTTGAGCAATTGCATTTGTGTGTGAGTGTGTGTGTGTGAATTGTGTATCTATGTCTATTGTTTATTTGGTCATTTTTCTACTGATATATTTATTTATTTATTTACCAATCTGCAGGAACTTTTTTTTTTATAAATTAAAGACACTAAATCATTTACCGTGTATTTGCTAAAGAGGCTCTAATTAGATATTTACTTTTAATTTTGTTAATTGTGACAGACCAGCACTCTACATGTTTATATGGTTTAGTCAATCCAGTAATTCTTTGATATGAGATTTTTTTCTATTATTTTATTCTTGAAATGTCTTGCCCAACTTGATATGAATTAAATATTCAGCTCTTATTTCTCACAATTTCTTTTATTTCTTGGTTTAGTTCTTTTAACATTTGATTGTTCAATACATCTGGACTTTATCTTGATATTCACCATTGCTTACATTCAAGCTACGACCAAATGCTTTAACAGTATTTTTCACTGCTTCCTACCTGGTACCAAGAGTATGCCCTGTCCGAGGGGTCGATGAGGATGGTGATGATCTTAGCTTTGGGGACCAGAGATGCAGCTCGCTTGGGAGCTTCCTCTGAATGGAAGTAATTAGCACTCTTTTCAAATAGAAAGTCACTTGTAACATTGGACGGAGTGGGGAAGAAGTCCATATACCTGAGGGTGGAGAAAACAATTCATTAATCTGAGACCTAATATTTTTCCCTGCCATACTATGGATACAAAATAATTTGACCATTTTTATATGCACTTATATCAATTTCTAGTTATTAATGTTATAATAGTAAAAAAAAGTAGCTAAATGTATAAACAACCCAAAATATTATCATTCTAATGAACTAGCTAGGGCAGCGGAAGGAGTAAGATGAAATAGGTGGGTTGTTAAGGACCAGAAGGAAACTCCTTTAGATTTGGGTTGATATTCTGTGCTATCAAAAGCCAAATCCAGAAAAATTAAGTTTACCCTTGGCAAACAGCAAATTACACCATATTGCCTAGTAAATATTTTAAAATAGTAAATTTATGTTTGCAAACTTGAATGCAAAATTCTTAAATGGAGATTAAAGTGCACAGGAGAGGAAGATGCATAAGTCAGAATAGCTATAAAATACTAAACGGCTTAGGGCATCGCTGCTCTCCTCCTTTTTAACTTCTGCATAATTTGTAGTGTGTGTAGCAATGCGAACACATTATAGTCTATCGAGAGTAATTAAGGGATATTTCCTGCCAGTTGATCCTGTGGCGCCTCGGCAGGTTCACTCTTCCATATGCTGTCAGAACGTTCCTCTGTGTGTAGATTATGCAATCAATATGTTCGGAGGTTAATTCAGTGCAAGGCTTTAATTATGTGTGTAACCCTCCTTACAACTCACCACTTCTCTAACCCTCAAATGTTCTAGAAATAAATAATGAGAGCAATTAAGAATTCATATAAGACACTTATTTTCCTCTTTGACATTTGTTATTATGTTTCCCAAATGTGAAGTGGTGAGAAGTCTCATCTATATTCCTGCTTAACAATTTGTGTTCCATTTGGTCTCACAGAGAAGAGAAAACTGCTGCTCTGCTTTTAGTAACCTGCATGCAATTCCAAAATTCGCTTCATCTTTTTTAAAGTAAGGTAGAATAGGGCTATCTTCGGTGCAGAGTGGACTCATCACAACTCACTATGGGAAGCCAAATCTGCTCACTGGCATCGCCCCTGCCCCACTCTAATCCTAGCTACATCTAAAAAGAATGGGTCTTTTCCTGAGGACAGGTTCATGTGTGATTTTGACACATAGTTACCTGCTACAGAGGTATGTACTGAGGGGAGTATTCCTCAGGGGAGATTTGCCTTATAAACCTGGGAATTGGAAATCAGGCTCATGTTTTCTTAGAAAATTGGAATAGAGCTAGAAAAAAGCCCCAGAGTGAGGATCAGTTCCAATATCAGGTTTATTCTATTTCAGTCCAGGGAAAATATTGTGATTTTTAAATTTTTCACAATTTATCAAATGCGAAGTAATATTCCTTTTATGCACATGTGTGACTAGCACTAATATGGTTTTGGAAATGCTCTGCTATTATTTGCATGACAAATATCACCTTATAATACACCATTTACAGTCTATGTGGTTAATGAAGATACATGTCACAGAGTATAAAATAAAACAACCTACTGATTTATTTGTTTCCTCAAGCATCATTGTGAAGACAAATTATGTATTTAGTTAAAAAAATTCTAGGCACAGTAAAATAATAATATGCTTAAGGAGAATTTTAAATATCCTTAGGAATAATTCTGATGAAAAATATTCCATAATCCTCTTTATTCAATCATATTAATTTACCAGAAAAATATTATCATTATTGCACTGTCCAAATCAAATTATAGGCAATACTGATTAAACATATCATCATTATAAATTAATTTCTAATTCACTGTGGTAGAATTGAGCATAACAAATTTATTCTGTAATTATGCAGATGCCACACATACATCTGCAATTGCTCGGCTGTGATTGAGCATGTGTTAATAATGGACTTTATTTTTTGTTATTTTTCTTACCAGTCAATTCCCTTGTGATAGTTGTTGCCATTAAAGAATTGAACTTCTTCAAATGTTCTGGGGCTGGGGAGATTGCTGATGATGGAAGGGTGCATAAGAAGAAATAAATAAAGTGCAGTTGTTCCTATTACAAAAGAGGAAGCAAAAGGTTATATGGCAATAAACAAACTATTATTTTAGCAAAATTTTTGCTCAAAAAATAATATTCAAAAGACCAATTCTTTTGAGCATCAAAATCATTTCCTTCAAATCGATTAGGTGCATTTCAGGTGGCAACAACCTAAGTGTTCTTTTACTAGACTTCATGATTCCATTTACCTAAACACCTGATTTAATAGCAGTACATAGTCAAAATAAAGCAGACTGTAGATACAGCAAGGAGAGAACTTCAGAAATCTGGTGGTTCAGTTTCCCTCCTGGAGTCAGGTGAGTGGCTAAAGCAACAAGGGCATTTCACACAAAAGCTGAACCTGGTGAGTCCTCCACTGATATTTAAATTCAGATCAATTAAATTAAATCAAACTATTCAACAGATGTTGACTGGTGCTACTCTGTGCAAGTCTTTGTAGTAATGATTGGTGATGGCTCTTGATAAGAAAAACACATCTGCTGGCCTCAATCAACTCCAGCGTATTCGTGGACTTGTGTCAAGTAAACAGGTAATTGCAACATAGTGAGACAGGTCCCATAATGAGAGAAGATCAGGATGCTTTCCCAATACATGAGAAAATGGGTGATTTAGACTTGGGAAGTGGCTTCCAGAAGGAAGCATATTCTAAGGTTGTACCTTAAAAATATAAGTGTTCCCAGTAAGGTTGAAAGAGGAGGGCAGGATTCTGGAAAGATGGCCACTTGAATGCTCTACCCTGGCAAGATGGAGCGATCAAGTCTGATAACTGAGGCACTGGCTGAACAGCTAGCTGACAGAATCCACTGAGTACACACATCACAGAAGGGTCAGATGTAATCTCTGAACCTTATTTCCATTTGTATTAGGCCAAGGACTGAGGGCCATAGCAGAAAGGATCATGAAGTGACTAGGTCTTCACAGCTGTCATAAATCAAAGCTTCCCTTCTGGAAAAGGTTATTCCTTTTGTAACACGTTGGACTTAGGAGAATTTGTTGGATTTCCTGGCCCTAGGAGAGCTGGAGATGAGCTACAATGGTGGGCTGGCAGAGCAATAATCATTGCAGCTAGGGATCTGGAAACAGAGAAGATCATCAGAGAATGTGCATTTTGTTCTAATACAGCTTAAGCTCAAAGGAGCAAAGGCTACTGCGCTTTAAGTATTAGTGAGATTGCCACCTGCTTAAATCCTCACAGCTTTACATGACCACCAAGATTAAATAGAGGTATGAGTAGTTAAATAACAGATCTAAGAGGACCAACCATCTTGGACAGAAGACACGTTAAGACATCCAGTATGGGAGGCTCCCAGTGAAATGGAAGGGCAAAAATTAACAAATGCCTTCAAGGAGATTTAATTACTTATCAAAAAGACTTTTAAGAATTAAAAAATATGGAATCAAATCATATAAACTCAATACAAAATTGAAGGAGTCAGAACTAGTTAAGAACTGAATTAGAATCCCAAAGGACCAGGCAGCAGAACGATCTCAAACACATTGAAAAATACCGACATGAAAGTTACGAGGAGTGATATCAGTCTTGAAGAACTGATTTGCTTCTGAAAATAATAGGAGTTCAAAACGAAGAAAATGCGAGAGGAGGAATAAAAATGTTCCAGGGAGAAGAAATAAATTAGAGATCGAGTAGTATAGAGTACTAGCTCTAGAGTACTAGTATAGAGTACTAGCTGGAAAGGGGCAGGGAATCCAGAAGGATTCTTTCTAAATCCTTTTTAGGGTGGGCCCTACATAAAATTGTTTAATCGATGATGAGTATGAAGTGTGTGTGTGTGTGTGTGTGTGTGTGTGTGTGTGTGTGTGTGTGCATGTGAAAGAGAGAGGAGGAGAGAGAGAATGAGAGAGACAGAGATTTTTGAGACACACAAGAGAGTTGAGAATAGTTTAATCACAAATGTTTAATCACCCTGATGGTCACAGAATTGCACCCAGATCTCCCTGGGCTTCAGAAAGCCAAACCCTCTATGTTCTGTACCCTACACCTTCACGCCTTTAGGAGCAGGAGGGACATCAGGAGGCATCTGACAGGAAGGAAGGAGAAAGCACTCTCAACTCGGGACAGCAGACATGTGGCTTGATATTCTTACAATCAGCCATAAAATCTGGGTCCACCACTTCAAAATGTACATTTTCTTTTATTATCACCTGTGTTTCTTTCTACCCTTGACATTCATTTTTATCCAATGTCTTTGATATAAATATTTTTGTGGAGCAGGTGGAAAAGGCCTCATACCTTGTAATACTCTTAAGAGAAACTTTATTGTATTTCATACACAATCAACTTCTTTTTAGTTTTACCAGAGTAAATTTACGAGGGTAAGCCAGTCAAATCATGAGAAATTCATGTTAAAAATGGTGACACTGATCTTCTGGAAGATTTAAGGCCAATGAATTATGCTTTTAGAATTTTTGTGCTAACTTTAACCCTTTTAGAAATCCTCTCCTACCCTGGTAACATCAAAATTTGACCTGGAATTATTAAGGATGCCTGTCTGTCCAAAGGATCCTAGAAGAACTAGGATTAAAACTGTGAGTGCAGTAAACCCAGGCCTCTCCCCATTCTCTCCCCCACTTTCAGCTGACAGGAATTCCCTCCAGGATTCTGCACTGGAGAAGTGGAATATCTCGTCCTTCCATTCTCACCTCGTAACAACTGAGCAAATAGGGGTTTGAGGACCACTTTCGTATTTCATGTTTACTGCAAGGGATGCATGGGCCATGTTTAAGTTGTTTAAAGGCAACTTTGCATTGAAGGCCAGATCCTAAGCATTTGTCTGTGCCCACCCTCCAGCGAATTTACACCCTCTGACAGCAGCGAGAGTTTTGCCACCTGAAGTAACCAGGAGAACAAAAGAAGATTCCAGACGTCTATGGTTGAATGGATTTTCAGAATCATCACAGCCATTTTCACATTAAAATAGCATTTTCCTAGCATATAAAATATTATCATCAATTTCATTGTTTTAACTTGTTTGCCTGTCTTGGGAAAACCAAAATCAGCTAAAAGCTTTATCATTCCCATACTGGTAGGTCAAATATTAAAATATAAAGGTATAAGTTTTTGTCTTTCTAAATACAAACAAGGAGGAAAAATAGATTTATACTTATTAATCTGCAATTTTCTAGCAGAACTAAGAGATAATAACATTCAATGACAAATGATAGAAGATACGTCTTTAAATTAAATTTTAACATAATTTTACAACACAGGAATGTTTTATTTCTTTAGTAGTCATTCCAGAGTTAGCATTGCTGTAAGGGAGTTGGTAGAAAATTAATGCACATTTTAAACAACAACAACAAGAAAAGTGATATATCTGGAAATACGTGCTTTTTTCCCCCTCTCTGCACATGTGTAACTTACTGTTGTAATATAATTTATAATCGTGGAGGAAGAAAAGATTTCAACAACCAATATCTAATAGTCTGGAAATTTTGCCCACAACCTTTAAAATGATCTACTTGCTTGTATTACAAATATCTTCATCTGGGCCAGGCTTATTTATTGTGACTGTTCGTTCTGTGTTATGGTTTGTGCACTCACGGATGAAAATGCTTCTAGTCAAAGTAGTGAATTCAAAACACAGCAACTCAATAAAAACTTTAATAAATTGGGACATGAGTAAAGTGTATAAAACTGTCACATACTGAAGAAAGTATAAAATATTCTAATTGAAAGTGTCATCTCATTGGTGAAATACTTTCATTGTCTTTTACTAATTGTTATACACTCGTCCTTCAGCACATGAGCAAATACCAAGGGAAAAAATGTCTGATGAACCTCAGGTGTAGAGAAAATAAGTTCAAACCGTATTTATGCCTAGCGATTATTTAAAAAAACAAATGAAGCACACAAGTAGAATATTTGAAAGTAATAATGGCAGTGGCTTTGAAAAAAAATCAATTTAAGATTGATATGCAATGTAAAATAGTTTGAATCAAATTGAGGCACTTTTTTTATAACTTAATTCTGGAGTTAATTAGGCAAAGTCACAAAAAGTAGAAATTAAAAATCAGATACCACAACTGTGACACATAAACTCGAACTTGTTAAAAATTATGTTGTCTGTTGAATAGTTTTAAAATCTAGAGTTAAAAATTTAGTCCTTAAGTCTAATCAATAGGCAGCATTAGAGTCTCTTTGAGGTTCATGGCATAAAGATGATCCATAGAGATGAAGAGCCACGCAAATAATGAACTTGCATGGGTGTCTAAATATTTCACAAAGCAAAACCTAATCCAGTAATACCATATGACAACATTTTTCATGATAAAAAGAAAAAAGAATGCAAGCAGCACGATTGGCTATTCTCACCTGTTTTTTGTGGCCCAATTACAAGGAACTTTGGTAAGTGGTCACAAGTTTTCTCTCTGGACCAGATGTCTTTGTGCCGTTTATCATCACATGGATTCTGTGAGAAGGAAGAATAATGCATCTTACTGTGCAATGAATGCCTGGCCACGCGCCCTAAATATTGTTCAAAAGACAGGGCCAAATTCTTGCCTGATACCTTAGAGCTGGGCATAAGACCATGATTTCCTTATAAAATGATTGGCATCTTCCTTTCCCCTTCAGCACTAGAGGTCAGGATCAAGTCGATCCTGCCATCATCCTCTTCTGATCTAGGTTCTAACTACTGAGATCCCGCTTTGTCTCTGGATTCATGTTTTACGTCTGTATCCCTGAGTCTTAACTTGTCTTAACCTAATTTGACCATAGTTTCTTGGATATCTGGCTCTGTCCTAATCTTTCTTGTGTTTTTTTCCTCAGAGGCTAGAATGCCATCCTTGAATTCCAGACTTGGCCAACTTTTCTCTCTGTTCCACACTATGGGCTATTCTCTGCTGATCCAGCCACTCCCATGATTTGGCCACACCCCATAAGTTGACAACATCTAGATCAATATTTCTAGCCCCTACCACCCTTCTGAGCTCTAGATATATATTTTAAATTGCATATGTGTCATTGCTGTGTAGATGTGGTGAGGAAATTCCAGACCCAACATATCCAACATCTTCATTGGTCCAGTTTTATCTTCATTTCAACCTTCTCTTCCTGTTCCATTCTCCATTCCATTCCATTTCAGTGACCCAAAT
Source organism: Tapirus indicus (assembly GCA_031878705.1). Lineage (NCBI taxonomy): Eukaryota > Metazoa > Chordata > Mammalia > Perissodactyla > Tapiridae > Tapirus > Tapirus indicus. Next base: position 145,671,777 of record CM062919.1, on the reverse strand, counting down.
TTATCATCCAAATCATAACACTTTTGAAAATTAAAAGGGCCCTTAAATGAAAATGATACAATTTTTGAAATATTTATTGACTGACAGATTGGTTTTATCATATCGGTAATATAAATAATAATTATACTCAAAAATCATTTTCACAAATAAAATTCTTTGTAAAAAACATATGTTGGGCATTAAAACAATTATAATTTTATATTAAAATTGACATATTAAAATATTAAAAATATTAATATTAAAATATTTAAAATGACATATGATTAATCATTTATGGTTCATATTTATGTACTTTAGCCACATCTTTCTCTAATACCATATCACCAAAGTTCTTCTGAAGAATGGTTGCTTTCACTATGATCTTATTATGTTTTACTTTTCCATAAAATTGCCTGCAATCCTTTTCAAAGTTGCATTCATGGTTAATGTTTGAAAATGCTGACACTTTCAACTGACTCTTCTCTTAGCCCACTACGTTTTTAACTGGGGAAATATTTTCTCCATAGAGTTGAGATAAGCTCGGAGTAGATTTGGTTAAAGGGAAGTATTTTCAATTCTAATGTTTTCCATATTGAAATGTCTAAATATTACAGACCAAATATTTTCCCAGTTATTTTTCATTTGGAGTGTCTTGCTTTGACAAATATGTTTCCAGATAAAACTTATCAAATAAGTTGTCTTTAATTATGATTCTTTTGACTATTTTGCCAAAGATAGGTGCTGCAAAATCATAGACTTCTTACTATTATTCCATTCCAGCACAGACTATAAGTTTATCTAATTAAAAATAGAAAATTCATCAAGAAATGCTTACCACAGTTGAACTTCCAAAGTTGAAAATAAAGAATGCCTAATTAAACCTCCTATTTCATTTGAATTCTCATTACTTAATTTGTTTAGTCTCCTCCTTTCTTGCTTTGAAGTTTGTTTTTTTTTTTTAAGATGGCAAAAGGCACTAAAGGAAGAGAAATGTCATTTAAATATATTTTTTCTCAAAATAATATTTTTCTCAAAAATATTCAGAGCCAATATCCAGAGCCAATTCTTCTCAGTGTCCTTATATAGACTGAAGGGACCCAGATCATCCTGACATCCCACACAATTTAACATTGACCTACTATATTGATGACGTGATGTTAATTAGACCTGAGAAGCAACAAGTGGCAAGTACACTTCTCAATCTGCTTGATTGATTTCAAGCTGATCCAAAAACTACAAGTAAGCTCTACAAACAAGTGGCCCAGACCCCCAGGTCACCCATCACTTTTCCACCAACGTCTCTCCATCAGCTCATTCCTATAGTTTCATGGCAGGTTGCCTATAATTTGCTGATGAAGAGGGAAAAACCCAAGCTTGGTTTGTGGATGGGTTGACCCATATGTTGGTGGAAGCCTAAAATGGACTGCTGCTGCCCCGTTCAGGGAGGCTCCTAAAAACCAGTGGCTAAAGGAAAACTTCCAATTGGCAGAGTTGTGGGAAGGGTCCCTCATCCACTTTTTTGTGGATAGACTAGTAGCCCAAGGTAAGGATATAACAGACTAATAGGCAGTGATTAATGTGTTGGCCAAGGGACTTAAAGGAGCAAGATAGGCATATTAAGGCTAAGAAATTCTAGGGATGAGGCATGTGGCTGAACCTATGATAGTAACCAAAAAAGTGTGATGATTTTTTACTGTACATTAATGTACACCAGAGAGTATCCAATGTAGAAGAGTGCTAAACAACCAACTGGACAGGATGATTTAGCCAGTTCCCAACATTCCCACAAATCACTTAACCTCTGTCCTCAGCCAACCCAATGCTGAAACAATTGGCTCATAAATGGAGTAGCCATGGTAGCAAGATGGAAGCCATTCATGGGCCTTCCTCCTCCAAGTTTGCTAGTTACAGCTACTGCTGACCATCTGACCTGTCAGTAACAGAGACCAGTTCTAAGTCCCAGAACCAGCACTATCCCACCACTTAGTAGAAAATTGATTACAATGGACACTTCCATTCTGACAAGGGCAGTGATTCATCATGATCCTAGTTGATGCATATTTAGAGAGTGGATTTGCCATCTCTGCTCACATGGCCTTACCCATTACCACTATGCAAGGTCTCACAGAGTGTCTGACTCATTGACATGGTATCTCACATAATATTGCTTCAGATAAAAGACCACTTGTGGCAAAGGAAAGGCAGTAGTAGACATATGCCCACGGGAGTCACTAGTCCTATCCTATACCCCACTATCCAGAAGCTGCTGGTCTGATAGAGTGGTGGGAAGGCCTCTTAAAAGATGCAGTTGAGGTACTGGCTTAGAGATATACTGTATCCCTTAAATCAAAACTATTAGTTGGTGCTGTGTCTCCAAAGTGTAGTATAGCAGTGTCCAGGAATTAAGGAGTGGTTGTAGGAGTGGACCCATTCTCCATCATTTCCAGTGACTTACTAGGAGAATGTGTGCTTTTTATCCCCACAATGTTAAGGTCTGTATAGGTCTAGGAGTGCTAGTTCCTGGAGCAGGGATGATTCCACCAGGAGACACAGGAAGAGGCTTGCCACACCAAAAGGTGCAGCTGCTGCCTATTCACTTTGGATTCCTGTGCCAGGAGGCCAGCAGGTGTGGAAATGAGTAACCATCCTGATAGGGGTAACTGACCCTGATTAGCAAGAGAGGTGGAACAGCTACTATACAAGGAACACAGGGAGAGATGCCTTTGGCACTCAAACGATCCAGTGGGTTCCTTGTTGGTACTTCCATGTCCAGTTTTAACTGTAAATGGGAAAGTACAGCAACCACGTCCTGATAAGTGCTAGACAGGGCACCGGGACAGAGTCTACCAAAGTGTACTCTTTGCTTCACAAATTAAGTTGTAGTTATCCAGGCACAGTCTTTCTCTGTCATAATTCTTGGGGAAATTTCCTAGAGGATAGTTAGTGGGGCAAACTAAAGATGCTACTACTGCAGCTGGTCCGGAGACTGTACCTGACCTACCAGGCCAGCCATCTGGACAGCAGAAGTGCCAGCCAAGAGTGGAGGAAATCCAGCATAGGGTATGGAGGTGAGAGAAAATGTGCATTGCTTTCAGCTTTTTGGACCAATTGCAGTCCCAATGGGGTTGCTGTTTCTCCCAGCGACCCTCCTTTTCTAAGTTTCCCCAGGAATTATGTTCATAGAATCCTGGAAAAATTGTGCTTGGAAGGAGTGAGAGTAATAAGAGAAGCAAGTAGAGCTAAGCGGTAAAGTAGACAGTGGTGGATGCTCTTTTCTCCACTGAAAAGATTCTATGTTCTGGCCAGTGAAACACCCTACATCCATTGCCACCCCAGCCTCACCAGCTGCTAATGGCCCCCAGCTGAGGAGATTGAGAATTGCCTTTGGCAAATAAGCACTACCTGACAGGAAGCTATGCATTCCCTTCCCACTCTCCAGAGGTGGCCCAAATGCAATGACTGACTAATATTGGGCTGTAAAAGACTAACCTGCTTGCCTCAAGGTGAGACAATTTCTCTGTTTGATTAGCTCTCTCCTTGCAGACCAGGTCAAGGCTAGACTTAAGCTGAGACCACATCCTTGCTCAGCTCTTTCCCCTTCTCTATCTTGTTCCACTTTTTTCCTTACAGGTTTTTCCTGGGAGCATTTCCCCAGTAAATCTCTATCTCAGACTCTGCTTCTAGGGAACACTAGTTTGACAGTGATCATTCACACTCTGTGAAACAAACACTGAATGATCTCACTCATATGTGGAATATAAACTAACACATGGACAGAGAGAACTGGTTGGTGATTACCAGGGGGAAGGGGGAGGGGGGGTGGGCACAAGGGGTGAAGGGATGCATCCATATGGTGACAGACAAATAATAATGTACAACTAAAACTCCACAATGTTATAAACTATTAAGACATCAACAAAAATTTAGGAAGAAAAGATGCTCTTGATCTGAAGGCATTTTCCATTTCCAGCTCCCATTGGAACAAGAGAGAAGTGCAATATAAAAAGACTAGCAATGTATGAAGACAACTGCATTATGTGAGAATTCACCTTGGAAAAGGTTAGGCTATAGGTCTTAGATTTCTCTATGAATTCATCTATAGAAACGGAGATAAAAGGAGTTAATTACAAGCCAATAAACTTGACATTTCTTATCTATTTTATATAATAACTAAAATTTTATTTTATTTTTACCAACATCTCTATTTTCTGCAATCTTTTTTATTCACTATTCAATCTCAAATCCTCCATAGTCTAGCTTTTAGCTTAACTCTCCAACCATAACTTTCACTGTGGCAGAGAAGACTAAACCATCTAGTCTCCTTTTCTTCCTTCAGTAATGAGACATCCCCTATTTGGCTTGGTGTATAGGTTCTCAGCTAGAGACTATATTTCATAGTCTCTCTTGAATCTAGCTTTCTTCATGTGAATAATTTCGATCCAAAGGAGACGGAGCCAAAATGATGCAAAGTGTCTTCTTAAGGATAAAGCCATTCTCTCTGGATTTCTCCTTTCCCACCTACCGCCAGCTGTAAAATGGCTTCAACTGCAGCACATGCCTTGGGTTCAGAGGTGGAAGCCAATATGTGTTGAACACCTGCCAACCTGGGGCCCTGGATGACCATATGGAACAGAGCTGTCTCACTCTCCTAAACAGCCTGCCCCGTTTAGACAGTCGTGTGAGTGAGAATACATTTCTATTTTATTTAGCCACTATCTTTTTTGAATGTCATCATTATAGCAACATTGCCTGTCCTCTAGCTCAACAAATATCAAAGCACTCATCTGTGAGAAGGTAAGGAACTTGTACAGGAATGTGAATGACTGCCCTGCTTGCTTCAACAAGAACATCATGCTACAAGAATAAACTAAAATTCCAGGTGAAGCAACCAGAGTGCTTGGTGATATAGCTGGTTTACATGTTGGCACAAGTTTCTTGTCTCATGGCAAATCAGCAACAAACATATCAAGCCTGTTTATGGACCACACTTTGAGTAGCACAGCTCTGGATTAACGATTGCCAACATCAACCTAACGCTTCAGTGATACTGTACTCACTGTCAATATACTCATGCCTGCACCTCTGTCTTTGAATAATTTATTTTTCTGTGCAATGCTCTTATTTTTTTCCCAATCCATAATCAAAATTTTACCAATTCTTCTAGCTTAAGCTGATATCTACCATAAACCTTCTCTATTTGAGGGACAGCATAGCCCAGTTGATAAGAGTGTGAGCTCGGGAGGGAGACTGCCTGTGTCTTAAGCAATTTTCCTAAATTCTCTGGGGTTCAATTTCCTTATCCAGAAAATAATGATTGATGGTATCTACCTCACATGGTTACTGAGAGCGATAAATGAGTTAATATATTTAAAATGATTAAATCATGCTCTATAAAAGAGAGTGCTTATTATGTGACCCCACATTAGCCCCTTTTTTCCCTTTGTCTAGATTAGTTAGGCAATTGGAGCAACAGAAAGCGGTTACGCTTGCTAATGGACTGGCTTGTTGCGATGTCCACCCCGAGAGCAGACTCTGGTCCACTGTCAGAATGCGCTCCGCCTACGACAGCTGCTCTTCTGCAGCAGAAATTTTACCTCCCAGTCAGATGGCTAGACTTCTGGGATGTGGGAGTTACGTGATGGGGAAATAGCCTGGAGTCTCTTCAGACAAACTTGAGGATATAAGTGGCCTTACCAGATGACCCAAAGACACCCAAAATACTAATTCAATTTATTTCTGGATACGCTTGCTGCCTGGCTCTTGCAACTCATCCAATTAATTGTTTCAGCCATTGTCCTCATTCAGGTCTCATCTCAAATATCACCCCACTCAGGAGGCCTGCTCTCATGACAGAGCCAAAGCACTTCCTCCCACTCCTGTCTCTCTAGGACAGCTTCCTGTCAGATTTTCTTCACTGCATTTTAGTACCTGAAATTATTTTATTCATGAGTGTGTTTATAGTAATTTTATATTACATTATATATAAACAGTATAGTTATATTTATAATAATTGTATCTCAACCAGAATGTAAGTTCTCTGAAGAGAAGCCCTCTGTCTGTCTTGGTTGCTACAATCTCATACATGAGAGGTGCTTGATAAATATGGGCTGAAGCACTGATGAACTGACTTAAGACAAGCATGGTAAACATTCAGCAATAGGCATCGATGGATTTTGATATATGTTTTAAAACCAACATAATATGAACTGTGTAGACATTTTACTTCCAAGACTCCCACCAAAAAACTATTCAGTCTCCAATGATGTCTTTCATGGTGGCCCCAGAAGCTAGATCTTGCTACTTACTCACACCATCACTATAGAAGTTAAATGGTAGTTTCCTCATATTATCATTTAACCTCTTCATTTGTAAAGAACTTTACTCCTCAACTTTATTTTAGATATTAAACAACAGGAAGGCAGTTCCCATGACCCATACTTATTGAGTTTCCCCATAAATAATTCAACAAAGAACAAATCTCTGAGTAGGTGTTAGTTCATTTGCTCAGATGGTTTCCTTATGCTCAGCGAAGGTAAATGAACAGACTGATTGGCTATTCAGCGCCACTGCTGAAAGTCAGTCTTTCATGAGATCCTTCTTGGTCCTAAATGTTCAGCTAAACCACTTAGTTTCTCTGTGGCAGTATGTCTTTGCCATTGAAATTTCTGCATGCAAAACTGGTGAAATAAAACATTCACAGGAATAAGCAGATTCAAAATGAGACTTGAAAATAGTTTTCTTTGACTCTAACACACAGAACATGGACAACCATGCCTTGTTCCCGCAGACCAAGACACTAGTTATTTCTAGTTGTGCTTCCCAGGAAGTTATGCTGATAGGAGTAAATTGTCAAATAAAATTACCTGGATTCTAAGATGTTATAATACTTGCTGTTTCAAATGTTTTTATTACTAACAATTTAATTTCATTACTTCAGTTTTTCCTGTAGGTGTGCTACAGTCCGTGGCATTTGTCTACTTCAATCTAGGCAGGTCGTCCTTCTTTATAACTGCATTCCTTCTATGTTTTGCTATTTTAGGGCTTTCCAGATGCCCATATTTCTTTCTCTTCTTTTCCTGGAGTGTTTCCCCTTGTGTCTGTTAATCACAACTTTATTAACAAGATGTTTGTGTTTCCTACTTTATAGTTTGAAAGTGTTTTTGTTTAGACTTTTCCTATTCTGACTTTCCTTATATTGTCTGAATATTTGAATAACAGCTAACATAATGTCTAACTTTTATTGATTACCTTCTATATTCCAGGCACTTGCTTGACATAGATTACTTCTAACCCTCAAAGCAACCTGGCAAGACAGATATTACCATCCCCTCTTCATAGCTGAAGAAGTCGAGACGCAAGTTGTCTTATTTAGGTTTGTTGAAGGTCACACAGTAAATTAATTTCAGATTTGGAATCCAAAGCTGCGTCACCTCTGTAGTTGTGCAATTGTGTGTGTGTGCATGTGTGTGTGTGTGAGAGAGAAGTTTCTGGTAATGATTATGAAGGTCAAAGAGTCTTCCCAAGAAAAAGCACAGCATTTTGTTGCACGTTATACTTTGTTCCATTGTTATTGTTATAATTTTAAAAGTTGGAAAATTGCCAAGCAATTATATCCCTTTTCATTCTCCAATCTGATTGTTCCCTGCATATCTGAAACTGCTATAAACAGTAATTTACTGTTTTAAGTATCTAGCACTATAGATATATTGAAACTGAAAAAATATTCAGTCAAAGTTGCTTTAGGCAGCTTGTGGTTACGGCGCCAGTCCGGTGTAGATGCGGAGCAGCTCTCACGCAGGCGAAGGCGGCAGGTGGCGTTTGTCCGCGGAATATACGACGAGGTGCGCGGGTTTACTTGTAGGTACACGCAAGTAAGGCGGACAGAAGATTCCTGAGGTGATGGACCAGACTTAGAAAGGGCAGTAAATTCTGAGGAAATCATGTTACTTAGAGGGTATGAGCGTCCAGATTTTTCCTCTCTAATTAATGAAAAATTTCAAATTTACAATCAAGCTGAAAACATGTATTTTAGAAAATCACACTACGACCTTAATCTGAAGTTCATATTTTTATAGAATACATGAAAATAACTTTTGTTCTCATTGTGTCTAGTTATTCCAACCTACAGTGCCTTTTCTCTACTAAAAATCTGCTTTGCTCGTTGGTTCTCCACATCCTTCACTGACAAGGACACTGTGGAGTTATCGATTAGATTGATTATCCCTTCTCAAGTCACGTGCTTATTCCAGATAACTAGGACATGTCTAGACTTTAATAGGTGAAACTTTAAAAATGCCCAGTGCTCATGGTAGAAGAATTATTTCGTTAATTACAAACGTTTTTGAGGTTATTGGCTTCCTCTTCATTTCTCCTCTGCTTGCCTTCTGCTGTTCTGACCTCACGGTCTAAAAGAGAATGCTATGAAAGATGTTTTTGTTTTTCTTTTTAAATTATTCTTCTACCTCTCTACCTAGTTGTATTGTTTTCAAATTTCTTCTGCTGATTAAGTTTTGCCACGTACATGTCTTTAAACAAAATCCTTTTCCAAATCGGTAATATAGAGGCTGGTGACTTTCCACTTTTTATCTCTCAATGTCATTTAAGCCTAATACAATCCATGTACACTGATGAGGAATTTTAATACGCTAGGGATGTTTATTTTCAATGCTTCAATCAGCAAACCCTTATGGAGAAACTCAGACACACACCATCTTTGTAAAGACTCGACTCCACTTGCACACTATGTAAAACCCAGCCAGTCCATGAACTCCTTGGAAAAGCCTTTCCTTTCTGAGTGCACTGATCCATAATGAATGCTCTCTCCAAAGAACTCTAGGAGCACTTAATAGTCTGATTCTTACTCAAACTTTTCTTGTAAAGTATTCTGAATCACAGAGGAGGGTAAATGCCGACCTCTAGGGGTGTTAGTGGGTGATGAGGGGCCTGTGGCTCTGTGTGGGTCTGGAGTGACAGCTCTACCAGTGCTGCTTTAAGCACAAAGTACCTCTGACTTATTCTAAACATCCATGCATCCTTAGGCGCTCAAAATATATTTGTTGTGTGATAATTTTAATTCAGAAAATATAAAAGAATTATAACTTCATTTTATTTTAGGGAGCCATCTGCAAGTAGTTTTTCCATGACTAAACTTCAATAAGTTATTTGTGGGGGGAATTTGACACTTGACAAGATCATATTTGCAGCTGATTGACAGGAAAAGGAAAATCCACGACTCATGTCATGATTTCTGGACGTCAGAACATCTGACAGCCTTGTATAACCAAAACAGTGAAGTACTTCATTGTCAATGAAAGAGGTAAAATTATGAGGAATTATCTATGTATTTGGGAAGCATTCCTGAAAGGTTCAAATACTATTCTGAATTAGTAGGAGAAATGTAACAGAGTAATACATAATTCAAATTGTGATTAGGAAAAAATATGTAAGATGATAATGAGGTCTGTGTCTCTACTCTGCCATCTGTGAAGTGATAAAAGACTATTCTGGCTATTTCACTGGAAGGGCTAAAAGATGGATAAGTGGAAATGAAAAATATGAAATTATAGAGCTCTTATTTCCCCAGGGGGGAATTTCTTACTGATCAATTTTCCTTTAATCTCAGTGTCTCACCCACAAACAATTTCTACCACTTTTTCTCTAAGATCTCACCTTTTTCACAACCATGCAGGTATTCAGAGCTTCTCTCTCTCACAGTAAGATTATTGTCCTAACTTCAGCTCCTCCCTGTTCTTACCTGTCCTGTAAAAAGGCTTCGGGTATAATATTTACTGGTCAACGCGTTTTCTTTTTAATTACTTCACTCTCATCTTCAGAACCTACAGACAGTTGCTCCTTGTTGCCTGTCAAATCCACATTACTTGAGTGGCTCTCAAAGCTCTCCTGACTGCCTTGTACGTGCTCCTCAAGGTTATTCCCATTACATCCCTACTCTTCTCTAAGAAGCAAGTGTGCCACTTTTACTGTTTTTTTGTGCATGCGCACACACACAAACACACACACACAAACACACACCCCTCTGCTTTTGCTTATTCACGCAGGAGATTTTAATGACAGTGGCTCTGGTACTATGCTAGGTTATAGGTTACAACATGAATAAACACAGTCTCACCCCTAAAGGTTTGCATGAGCTGGTATATGACAGGCAGAAGTGTCTGCAATACTGTGTGGTAAATGCAATAATAGAGTCATAAACAAGGTATAGCGTGGTAAAGAGAAGAATAAATATGAAGACAAATTTATAACTTCATTTTGTTCACGTAATAAGGAGCTATCATGGTTTGTAAGTTCTACGAAGGCAAAGACCTTTCTTTTCATCACGTAGTTACTTCCAAATTACGGGTTGAATAAATTCCCACTGAATTGACCATCAGATTCTTCTGAAGTAACAAGATATCCCTGAGATTTCATTCTACAGAAAGAGTTGATGATAGAGGTAGATTTATTTTTCTAAATGTTAAACTACCATCTTGGTGTGGTTGGAACTACACTGGAGTAGCAATAAGAATACCTGAGCTTTAGTCCTGACTTGTTCCTAATAAGCCAAGTGACTTAGAACAATAAATTTCACCTCACTAGGTGTTATCTATTTCTTCTCTAAAAAGAACAGATTGGGCTAGATGTCCCTATTTTCTTCTCTTGCTCTTATAATCTATAATCCTCTGTGTCAGCATTCATTTATTCCTTCTAAGACACATAAAATAGAATCTACAGTGTGTACATCACTAGATCTTGTGATTTGTCTACGTCGCAGATACTCAAATCTCATCATTTCTAAGCTGGAGTTGGAGGATTTTGCAGCTCAAATCAACAAAGGTGCTAACCTCATAGGGTTAACACACTCTGCTTTGCTTTCCTGCTATAATCCTGGAGACACTGGCATGGGAAGAGAGACTGCAGCTCCTTAAGCATTCCCCTGGTCACATGAGCAAGCTGGAATCCATATCATACTTGGCATGTTTACTGACAGTGAGACTGGAGCGACTGAGAGAAGATTGAGACTGAGCTAACCTGACAGTTTGAGAGCTTAAAAGCATTGATTAGTGAATGTGCAAGAATCTGACCTTCCAAGTGCCTCCATGTTGTGGTTTGGGCTTCTATATGAGAGTTAAAAAAAATGAGGAAACCCTATTCTTTCATGCTTCATAGTTATTATTCTACCAAAACAAAAGGGGACATGAATTAATAGGTGAGTATAATTTTAAGAGTATTACACACCAGGGACTAAACTGAGGAGGAAACATTCTAGGAGAGAATTCCTCGTGTGCTGTCAGCACATATTCTCATATAAATGGCTTTGAAAGAATCAGCTTCCAGTGAGGGGAGCACAGACACATTCTATGGTGTACTTACCATGCTCGTCATTGACAGATACTCATATTGCACTTTCTAGCTAGGTGACAAAGCAGTTTCCTATTGTAGTAGTTGGTGCTAATGAAAATTTACATAAAGAACCAAAGGAAGTTAAATAGATGTGAAGATGATCATTTTACACATTTTCATTTTATTTATTTGTGGTAATAAAAAAGTGTGAATTGAAAATCTAATGAAAAATAACTGTTGACTAATTTTTTAAAAATGAAATGCACTAAATAAGTAGTCATGCTTATAAATACAAAAAGGTACCTGAACATTTTATTTTGACAATATATAACAAGAGAGACACATAATATTATCTATCCTAATTCCGTAGGGTTGTGATGAATGGGCTATAAAACATTAATTAGTGCTAGTTATGCTTATATTTTTTTGTAAAATTAAATTCCTATTGTATAAAAGACATGATGATAATACAGCTTTTTTTTTTCTATTATAAATATAAATATGAAAAGAAGAGATAAGCACCAGGGAAAGAAACTCAGAAAATATTATGCACTTATCTTTACTTAACCATTCGCAGTGTTTTGATGCTTGTTATTGTCAAAGTTTACCAGATTTTCTTCAATAAGTCAACTGTTCTCAAAATCTCATGTATCTGAATAATCCCCTCTTGAACGTAAATACCTTTCTGCTTTCTATTCCTTGTTTTGCTTCTTAAATATATTTGAGAATATATGGCACTTTAGTTAATGGGAAATGTTTGCAATTTTATTTAATTTTTCAGTCAAAAGAAACCATATAAATAATATAATTCACATGACAGCAAAGCGAGTCTTTTAGTAAAAATCATTTACCCTTGAGGGTTATTTAAATACTCTTCTAATAAGCTATTTTTTATTGATGTCATAATCTTTTATAACATTGTGAAGTTTTAGTTGTACATTATTGTTTGTCAGTCACCATATGAATGAATCCCTGTACCCCCTGTGCCCCCCCATCCTCTTTGCTCCTGGTAACTACCAAACAGTTCTCTCTGTCCGTGTGTTAGTTTATATTCCACATATGAGTGCTGTGTTTTAATAATACATATGTAAATTTTTAAACATACATAAACTACAACAACAATAATAAAAATTTGTGAACTCCATGCAGCCTTTTCTGATTAATTCTATCATTTAATAAGAATTCCTGGAAATTTGCATCTATGATGCTATTCAAAATTAAGCTAGTAAATTAGTAGTTCTAATTTTCGTTTATACCCCCAATCAACCAGCATAGTATTTTACATTCAACAAAAATTCTGTCAATATCTAGAATCATCGTGTTGACCAAATCATATTAGAGCCAGCTTATCTTTGATTATATACTCACTGTTTAATAGAATGAACAGTCACTGATATCCAAACAATATCAATAAATACAATCTTTATTTTAAAAGACCCACACATTATTAAGAAATAAAATTATTCATTAAAAAAACCCACTTTTTCTCTAAAGGAAAAGGAAGAGTAGAGCTTGGGGCCACTAACTGACATTTTTTGTGTCAGCTGTCTGCAACCTTTGTTAAGTTGGCTACTTTTTAGTGTTACTGTACCATGAATTATAAATATCTCATAAATAAACATGTGTGAGAAAAGAATTGATATACTATCAATGATTTATCAATTTTATAACCATGGGAGCACTTTTGAGTAACTGCTATTTATGGGACACAATGCTTTGCCTTTATGAAATTCAACACCTACTTGGTGTGACTATATACACTAATAACTATCTATTTATCTGTCTATTTAACTTTTACACCAAACATGTGGGTGGTCAAGGAACATATTGGAAAGGGAAAAGAATTAGAATGTTTAGTTTAGTGTAAACACAAATGGTAAAGGGCTGCTGAATTAGTTATCAGGATAAGGCATGGCTTACTGTACCAATCAGTTTTGTTTTGTTTTTTTTTTGTGAGGAAGACCGACCCTGAGCTAACATCCGTCGCCAATCCTCCTCTTTTTGCTGAGGAAGACTGGCCCTGGGCTAACATCCGTGCCCATCTTCCTCTACTTTATATGGGACACCACCACGGCGTGGCTGACAAGTGGTGCATCGGCGGGCGCCCGGGATCCGAACCCGCGAACCCCGGGCTGCCAAGCGCGGACTAAACTGCTGCACCACCGGGCGGCCCCAGCCAATCAGTTTTAAAACACATTTTGAAGTATATAATAGTGAATAAGATCGAGAAAACCCTCCACTGACTTTGAGAAAAAATACTGAATTTTATTCTTCTTTGCATTCCCTAGAGCAACTAGCCTTGCCTTACACATAGTAGATGCTCAATAACCATGTGTTGGATAAATTCCTGACCATATAGGCACAGAGTGGCATGTAACACAAATTATGGAATAAAGAGAAACACATAGTCTTGAGGAGAGGGAGAGACGACATTGAAAAGTCTGTTTCATAGTGATTTCTCATTAATGATGATGCTACTTCTCTACCGATCGCTTAGCAGGAGACTATCTGATCTGCTCTCTGCAGCCAGCTTATTGATTGTGTGGGTCAATGTAATCTGACGCATAAAGAACCAAGAAAGTGGGAGGTAGCATTTTCCTAGATAACTGTTAAGAAGCAGATAGTTTACATTTTCATGCATTGAGCCTGAGTGGCTCCCACATGAAGTTGAATTATTTGTAACAGCAACCCTAAAACTGGCAATTCTTTCTTTTGTTAATAGGTCTGATCCTAGTAAAAGATTAGTTACATTTAAAGAAATGTGAACACATGTTAAAGACAGGATCTGTATGAGTGGGAAATAAAAATTGCTTTTCCCTTTTTATTTATACTATCTGTGTTGTACATACACATTTCAGGGTCTATTTATAGGATCTTAGATTATGGTGGCTCTTGATTTCTATCTCCCTAGATAGCTAATGCCTAACCACTTTTATTGCTAGTTAGTGCTCACACTAAATGTGAGTCAAAATGATTAACTCTGAGAAGACATCAACAATGAAACAACATCCTCAGGGCAAAATTTCCAAACCAATCAACCAAAGAAAACTCCAGAAAAAAACCCCCAAAATGCAAACACTTAATCCATAAAACAAACAAAAAAGGTTATTGAAGAGAATGAAACTATTGTGTAAAAAAGAAGTTTGTGTTAAATGCTAGTTTTAATATCTCCAGCAGAGTTTCTAACATAATAATATTAGGCAATCACAAATTGCTGATTTCTTTCCTCCTATCCCAGGAGACACTGTTCAATGTTACCTGCCAGAGAGGATCTTTTTGCTCAGGGAAGAGCTCAAAGTACTTGTGGGCTAGTTGCACTGGAGGCAGAGTTTGCAGTTTCAGGTTGGTCCAGCTCTGCACGAAGTTGGCCAGGTTCACAAAGGTATATAACCCTAGGCGGTCATTCCCATAGTTTGACAAATGGGTCATGAAAATGCTGATCTGAAAGATAAATAAAAATGACCATAAAATATCATATGCATAAGCTAAAAAGTGGCATAGGAGCTCTAGGCAGTATCCCACCTAACCTTGGAATTTCATAAGAAGTGTAATTATCATTTCAGGCAGTGTTATAGACTAAATTGTGCCTCCCACTCCCCAATTCATTTGTTGAAACTCTAACTCCCAATGTGACTATATTTGAAGATAGGACCTTTAGAGAAGTAATGAGGTCATAAGAATGGGGCTCTAATCTGTTAGGTTTGGTGCTCTTGGAGGAAGAGATATCAGAGTGCTCTCTCTCTCTTTCCCCTCCAGGAGAACACAGAGAAGAGGCCAAGTTAGGACACAGCCAGGAGGCAGTCATCTACAAGCCAGGAAGAGAGGCATCACTAAAAATTTAATTTGCTGGTACCTTGTTCACAAACTTCTAGCCTCCAGAACTGTGAAAAAATAAACGTCTGTTGTTTAAACCACTCAGTCTGTGGTATCCTGTTATGGCAACTTGCAAAGACTAATATGGTGGAAAGCCACAACACATTTGATTTCTACTTCAAAGTCACTCTTAAACTCACTCAAAGTTAAAACTGAAATTGAGATTGGCATCCCTTCACTGTTCATTAAAAGTAGAGTATTACTTTCCATATCAGTTTTCTCCCCCTCTGTGAAATCTACATCATCAAACCCAATTATCTAATAACTTCCAGACTAGTGAAGAACCAGAATTAGAGCAGTTCTAAAATTGAACAATTGTTCTGTATCTTTTCTGATTTAGATATGTATACAGGTTGAAATGGAATCAGACTCAAAAAAACTTGTTTCATTATGGTCTAATCAGGAATTTTTACTGCAAGAAAGAAACTATTAATGTTTGCATGGAAACTGATTGCATTTAGCCAAAACTCTTCCATACTCATCAATCCTTTTACAATTTTTCCTATCTCAATATTAACTCTAAAAGTACCATAGCATTTTGGTATTGTACTTTTGTGGATCAGAGACTAGGAAAAAGTGAAATCTAGATTGATTGCTCTTGAAAGAGCAACAAAAAATTTGAATTGATTACAGATGTATTCTAACATACAATCCATCAGAGATTACAGAAGAAATTTATCAATACTAAATAAAGGTGAACTTGCATAATCTTGATCTAAACTGCAGAGATTACTAATGTAACTCATAAAAAGGGAATTCATTTTTTACCATAAACAATATTTTATACTTGTTCCTCAACTTCATATTATATTCATAAATAAGTATTTTTAAAATTTATTTTATTACTTATTATTTAGATATATAAATATTTCAGAGCAATTAACATGTTATAATTAATTTATTAACTGCTTTAGAAAAGTAAGAGTAATATAAAGTTATAAGTAATAATATTAAATCAAATATAATGTGGAATTAACCAGAAAAATAATATCCACAGTATATAGAGGGAAAGTCAAGTATCATATGGCTAATTTTTGTATGGATGCTTACTAACTCTTTTTTTAAGGGTTTCTTGGTGTGCTTATTTGGGTTAGTTGGGCTATTTTGGAAATAAAAATGGGTTTTCAGTAACCATTTCAATATCATATCATCGAGACCTGGTTAGAATTGTTAGGCATGCAGTAAAGGTTACATACTGTAGAACTTTTGTTTTCAAGACCTAATACATCATTGGATAACTGTAAATGCCCAAAGAGGACACCTTTTTGTCTTAAAAGTAATAGAACATTAGGGGTGGTGATCATGGTTGAGTGAGCTTCCCCCTTAGACTCTCCCCACTAAGATTCAACAAAAAGGATATTCATATACCAACAGAGGATGTTCACACAACACAAAATCTGAGAGACCTACACAGCCTTATATCTGAAGGTGGAGGTGCTGGAACCCCCAGAGGAAGTAGACAGAGGTAAGGAGAACTCCTCTACTACCCCAATGACAGTGATCCTGGGACTAGGACCACAAGGTTCTTGGGGCGGGGGGGGGGCGGCCCTCTGTGGCAAAACTGTTGCTTTCCAAGTTCTCTCATAGCCTGTGGGAAATTCCCATACAGAGGGGACTGAAATGTTGTGGGGGTGTCTTCATCAAGCTAGCATCTCAGGAGAGAAAGGGAAGAGCAAGAAGCCCTTGGGGTCAAGCAGGCAAAAGAAAGAGCCCCTCCCCCCTCCTGAGGCTTCAGCACAGCTGGTCTGCCAGAGAACCTGTGGATCACGGTGGGTTCCGAATACACAGCTCTTGACCCCCACCCAGTGGTGGCAGGTGGAAGCTGCAACCAGATATTTTCGGCATGAGGAAGAATAAGCCCAAGCCCTCAAGCAGTATACAAAAGTATATTAACTCTCCAGACCAGAAGGAAAATGACAAGCACCCAGAAATCAATCTTGAAGGCACAGAAATTTATGACCCAAATGACAAAGAATTCAAAATAGCTATCATAAAAAAGCTCAATGAATTACAAGAAAATATGGATAGACAATTCAATGAAATCAGGAACTTCTTCACAAA
Organism: Tapirus indicus; assembly: GCA_031878705.1. Lineage (NCBI taxonomy): Eukaryota > Metazoa > Chordata > Mammalia > Perissodactyla > Tapiridae > Tapirus > Tapirus indicus. Next base: position 145,654,524 of record CM062919.1, on the reverse strand, counting down.
AGAGATTGAAACTATAAAGAAAATCCATTCAGAAATGTTGGAGAGGAAAAACACAATGGAGGAGATAAAGAACATTGTGGAACCTTTAAAGAACAGAGCTGACAATATGGAGGAAAGAATTAGCAATATTGAGGATAGGAATGCAGAAATGCTCCAGATGGATGAGGAGAGAGAACTAAGACTAAAAAGAAATGAAGAAATTCTCTGAGAAACATCTGACTCAATTAGGAAATGCAACACAAGGATTATAGGTACTTTAGAGGGAGAAGAGAGGGGAAAAGGGGCAGAGAGCTTGTTCAAAGAAATAATAGCTGAGAACTTCCCAAACCTGGGTAAGGAGCTGGGAATATAAGTGAATGAAGTCAATAGATCTCCTAAATATATCAGTATGAAAAGACCCTCTCCAAGGCATATAGTAATAAAGCTGGCAAAAGTCAAAAACAAAGAAAAAATATTAAAGGCAGCAAGACAAAAAACAATAATAATAATAATAATGTACAAAGGAATTCCTATTAGGCTCTCAGCTTATTTCTTGGCAGAAACTTTACAGGCTAGGATAGAGTAGAATGATACATTCAAAATTCTGAAAGAAAAACTTTCAGCCAAGAATACTTTATCCAGTGAAAATATCTTTCAGATATGATACAGAAATAATAACCATCCCAGATAAACAAAAGCTAAGGGAGTTCCTTGCCACAAGACCCCCACTACAAGAAATGCTCCAGAAGGCCCTCATGCCTGAAAAAAAAAAAAAAATGGAAAGGGGATACCAAGCTTTGAGCAAGGAGAAAAATAGATAGACAAAATCAGACAAATTGCAGCTCTCTATCAGAATAGGTTAGCAAACAATTATAACATCAAAGATTAAGGGAAGCAAAATCCCCAAAATAAATATAACCTCATCACTTTGAACACAAACTCACAACACAAGATGGAATAAGTTGTGACAATAATAACTTAGAAGGGAAAGAGGAAAGGGATGGAATCGACTTAGTCTAAGGAAATAAGAGGCCATCAGAAAATGGACTATCTCATCCATGAGATTTTTTATACAAAACTCGTGGTAACCACTAAACAAATAATCAGAACAGAATCACAGACGACAAATAAAGAGAAAACTAAGAGAATCATCATACAGAACTACCAAAGTGAATTGGTAGTCCAAAACACACAAGATGAGAAACAAAGAAAATGCAAAAGAACCAGAAAATGAGCAACAAAATAGCAATATTAAGCCCTCATATATCGATAATCATTCTAAATGTAAATGGATTGAATTCTCCAATCAAAAGACACAGAGTGGTGGGATGGATTAAAAAACAAGACCCAACAATATGCTGCCTCCAGGAAACACATCTCAGCTTTAAAGACAAACAGTGAATGGATGGAAGACAATACTATAAGCTAATGGCAAACAAAAGAAAGCATCTGTTGCTATACCTATAGCTGACAAAGTAGACTTCAAGATAAAACAGGTAATGAAAAACAGAGGGACAATATATAATGATAAAAGGGACACTCCACCAAGAAGACATATCATTTATAAATATATATGCACCCAACACAAGAGCACCAAAGTATATAAAACAACTATTAACAATCCTAAAAGAAGGTATTAACAACACAATAATAGTAGGGGATCTTAACACCCCATTTACATAAATGGATAGATCATCCAGACAGAAAGTCAACAAGGAAATAGTGGACTTAAACGAAAAACTAGACAAGATGGACTTAATAGATATATAGAGAGCACTCCATCCAAAGACAGCAAAATACACGTTCTTCTCAAGCATTCAGGGAACATTCTGAAGGATAGACCATAAGTTGGGAAAACAAGGCAAGCCTCTATAAATTTAAGAAGATTGAGATTGAAATCATAACAAGCATCTTCTCCAACCATAATGCTATGAAACTAGAAATCAACTAAAAGAAAAAAACTGGGAAAGTGACAAAGATGTGGAGAATAAACAACATGCTACTGAACAACCAATGGATCATTGAAGAAATTAAAGGAGAAATCAAAAAATGTCTGGAGACAGGGGCTGGCCCAGTGGCGTAGTGGTTAAGTTTGTGCACTCCACTTGGTGGCCCAGGCTTCACAGGTTCGGATCCTGGGTGCAGACCTATGAGCTGCTTATCAAGCCATGCTGTGGCAGGCATTCCACATATAAAGTAGTGGAAGATGGGCACAGATATTAGCCCAGAGCCAATCTTCCTCAGCAAAAAGAGGAGGATTGGCAACAGATATTAGCTCAGGGCTAATCTTTCTCACCAAGGTAATTAATTAATTAATTAATTTAAAAAAATCTGGAGAAAAATTAAAATTAAAATACACCATACCAACTCATATGGGATGCTGCAAAAGCAGTCCTGAGAGAGAAACACATAGCAATACAGGCCCACCTTAACAAACAAGAAAAATCCCAAACAAACAACCTTAAACTACAGATAACAGAGTTAGAAAAAGAAGAACAAACAAAGCCCAAAGTCAGCAGGAGGGAAATAATAAATATTAGAGGAGAGATTAAGGAAACTGAAACCAAACAACAACAACAACAACAAAACAGTAGAAAGGATCAATGAAACACAGAGCTGGTTCTTGGAGAAGATAAACAAAATTGACAAACCCTTAGCCAGACTCATTAAGGAAAAAAGAGAGAAGGCTCAAATAAAATTAGAAATGAAAGAGGAAAAATTACAATGGATACCACAGAAATACAAAGGATTATAAGATAATACTATGAAAAACTCTATGCCAACAAATTGGACAATCTAGAAGAAATGGATAAATTCTTAGACTCATACAACCTCCCAAAACTGAACAAAGAAAATAGAGAATCTGAATAGACCAATCACAAGTAAAGAGATTGAAACAGTAATCAAAAACCTCCCCAAAAATAAAAGTCCAGGACCAGATGGCTTCTCTGGTGAATTCTACCAAATATTCAAAGAAGACTTAATACCTATCCTTCTCAAAGTATTCTGAAAAATAGAGGAAGATGGGACACTTCCTGACACATTCTTTGAGGCCAACATCACCCTTATACCAAAGCCAGACAAGGAGAACACAAAGAAGGAAAATTACAGGCCAATATCACTGATGAACATAGCTGAAGAAAATCCTCAACAAAATATTGGCAAACTGAATACAGCAATACATCAAAAAGATCATACACCACGATCAAAGGGGATTTATACCAGGGACACAGGGATGGTTCAACATCCACAAATCAATCAGTGTGATATACCACATTAACAAAATGAGAAATAAAAATCACATGATCATCTCAATAGATGTAGAGAAAGCATTTGACAAGATCCAACACCCATTTATGATAAAAACTCTCAACAAAATGGGTATAGAAGGAAAGTACCTCAACATAATAAAGACCATATATGACAAACCCACAGCCAACATCATACTCAATGGAAAAAAACTGAAAGTCATTCCTCTGAGAACAGGAACAAGACAAGGGTGCCCACTCTGGCCACTCTTCTTTAACATAGTACTAGAGATTCTGGCCAGAGAAATTAGGCAAGAAAAAGGAATAAAAGGAACCCAAATAGGCAACAAAGAAGTGAAACTCTCACTGTTTGCAGAAGGCATGATTTTATATAGAAAACCCTAAAGAATCCATTGGAAAACTATTAGGAATAATGAACAACTATAGCAAAGTTGCAGGGTACAAAATCTACTTACAAAATCAGTTACATTTCTGTACTCTAATACAGAACTAACAGAAAGAGAACTCAAAAAGACAATCCCATTTACAACCACAACAAAAAGAATAAAATATCTAGGAATAAATTTATCCAAGGAGGTGCAAAACCTCTACACTGAAAACTATAAGACATTATTGAAAGAAATTGAAGATGACATACAGGAATGGAAGGATATTCCATTCACATGGATTGGAAGGACAAATATAGTTAAAATGCCCATATTACCTAAAGCAACCTACAGATACAATGCAATCCCAGTCAGAATCCCAATAATATTCTTCACAGAAATAGAACAAAGAATTCTAAAATTTATATGGAACAACAAAGACACCGAATATCCAAAGAAATTCTAAGAAAAAAGACCACAGCTGGAGGCATCACAATCCCTGACTTCAAAATATACTACAAAGCTATAGTAATCAAAACAGCATGGTACTGGCACAAAAACAGATGCACAGATCAATGGAACAGAATTGAAAGCCCAGAAGGAAAACCACACATCTATGGACATCTAATCTTCGACAATGGAGATAAGAACATACAATGGAGAAAAGAAATTTTCTTTAATAACTGGTGTTGGGAAAACTGGACAGCCATATGCAAAAGAATGAAAGTAGACCATTATCTTACACCATACACAAAAATTAACTCAAAATGGATTAAAGACTTGAAGGTAATACGTGAAACCATAAAACTCTTAGAAGAAAATATAGGCAGTACACTCATTGACATTGGTCTTAGAAGGATCTTTTCAAATACCATGTGTACTTGGGCAAGGGAAACAAAAGAAAAAATAAACAAATGGGACTTCATCAGACTAAAAAGCTTCTGCAAGGCAAAGGAAACCATGAAAAAATGAAAAGACAACCCACCAACTGGGACAAAATGTTTGCAAATCACATCCGACAGGTGTTAATATGCAAAATATATAAAGAACTCATACAGCTCAACAACAGAAAAACAAAAAACTCAATCAAAACATAGGCAGAAGATATGAACAGACATTTTTCCAAGGAAGATACACAGATGGCAAAGAGGCACATGAAAAAATGTTCAACATCACTAATTATTAGGGAAATGCAAATCAAAACCACAATGAGATATCACTTTACACTTTTCAGAATGGCTATAATTAACAAGGCAAAAAATAACAAATGTTGGAGAGGATGTGGAGAAAAGAGAACCCTTATACACTGCTGATGGGAATGCAAACTGGTGCAGCCACTCTGGAAAACAGTATGGAGATTTCCAAAAAAATTACAAATAGAAATACCATAACGATTCAGCTATCTCACTACTGGGTGTTTAGACAAAGAACCTGAAATCAACAAGCCAAAGAGGCTTATGCACCCCTCTGTTCATTGCAGCATTATTCACTATAGCCAAGAAGTGGAAGCAACCCAAGCGTCCCTCGACTGATGATTGGATAAAGAAGATGTGATATACATATACAATGGAATACTACTCAGCCATAAAAAAAGATAAAATTGTCTCATTTGCAACAACATAGATGGACCTGGAGGGTGTTACGTTAAGTGAAATAAATCAGAAAGAGAGAGACAAACACTACATGATTTCCTTCATATTTGAAAGATAAACTAACACAGGGACAGAGAGAACAGTTTGGTGGTTACCAGGGAGAAGGGGGTTGGCAGGTGGACACAAGGGGTGAAGGGATGCATTTATACAGTGACTGACAAACAATAATGTACAACTAAAATTTCACAATGTTAAAAAAAATAGGGAAGACGAAAAAATTAATAGAACATTAGCTTGTACTAGAATTTAAAAAATAGTTATCCGGGAAAGTAATGAGAGTTACAAGTTAGATATCAGTTTCACTAAATGCCCTTTTCATTTTGGAAAAAACATTCTCCTTCTGTGTGTTATACTAGAATGCTGAAAAGGACTCTCTGAGGAAAGCCCATTAAGATGATTGGAGACACTCCTCACCATGGTTGAAGGTGGGGAGGAGAGTGGAGAGCTGGGCCCATTGACCTTAACATTCCTAAATTACATAAAATAATGCCTGAAAAGGGTATAGTGCTTATTATGTGCTAGGTGTGAATCTAAGCCCTTTACATATATGAAATGATTAAATCCTTGCAACAATCTTATGAGGCAGGTATAGTTATAGTCCCCTTTTACAGATGAAGAAACTGAGGCACAGTTAAGTAACTTGTCCAGGTCCCACATCCAGTCAATAGCAGAGCCAAATTTAAAACGCAGGCAGTTTGATTCCCAAATCTGACATGTGATATACCTGACAACCTCACCCAAACAGTTTTATGTACAGAGTTTGACATCTATCCTTGTTTTTCCTTTTTCCTTTTTGAAAATAAAAGACCAAGAATATCTTTCTATGGAAGAAAGTGGAAAATCCATGCATTATCTTGGCAACTTAATGTTTTTCTTTTAAATTGGAATGACAGAAGATAAATTATTTTTGGAATCTTAAATGAAAACTTTGAAGACAAGGAATGGCAGTATTTGAAAAGAATATTACTGGTAGACTGCAAATTGATCTTGGAAGGCAGGATCATTCCTATTATATTTCCAGTTCATTTATTCCCTGGGGTGTATTCAAAGCTTTTTATCCTAAAGGTGAAAAAAGAGAAAGGCTATTTTAAAGAATATTCTTTCCATAGCTTGTTTAGACAGAAATTCAATTTAAATCCCTAAAATGTTAGTGGATACAGTGCTCTTACTTGAGATTCATGTGGAATCATTTGAACAGGCACAGGGCATCTATGTCACTGATTTTTACACCGGCCAATCTCTCCCTCTCTTAAGCTCTTTTATTCTAAGAGGAAGTGCCCTCCTGGCAGGACTTAATTACAGAGTTTCTAGAACATAACATAGATCAGTAGTTGATGACCATATAACTGTAATTGTTGTCATGAGAACCTCTTTATAATTACCACAAAATAATGTGCATTTGATCCCAATAAGTATGCATTTATCTCACGTCGCTACTGTAATTAAGAAATAAAGACAGTGTAAGTAGCGTGCTTGAGGATAATTATAGTTTCTCAGAACTGAAATCATTATGAAAACCCAGGCTGCAAGCTGAATGCCTGAAGAAATACAATAGAGTCCTAGAAATCTACCACCTGCCCTCTAGCAGTGTTATTTTAAGATGGAAATTTAAGGCAATTGTGAGTCTGTAAAGTCGGATAAAATTATAAATAAAAATTCTACTTTGAGAGTATTTTAAAGATTATTTTTATATCCTGGGCAAATACATATTATCATTTCATTAAGGCATCAACATATTGCTTTTAAAAGATTTTGTGGCAAACTAGTTCCAAGTCATGTATCCAGAATTTTGTTAGGAGAACAAGCCTTGTTTTCTGAAGAATGTATAAAATTTAATGCAGGGCAAATGGCAAATCTACCTTTGGAAGAAAGCAGAGTCTGGAGATGTTGTGTGGTTCTAAGCTGAGGCATGCTTCTGCATCTGAATGTCTCTTCGCTGAGGATAAAAGCAAGCACCCTGGTCCTGATGGTTGCAACCACTGTTGGGTGGGGCAGCATGTGTACATGCCTTACTGGTTAGAAACAAATTAGTGCTGGTATATGGTCAATTGACTGCACTTTAAGAAGAAAAATTCTGCAAGCACAGCTTAACTGTGCATATCTAGTTTGCTAAAAGCACCTGATGTGCAGACAGAGCATTTTAGCTTTAGTATTTCTGGACAAATGACTTGTTTAAAAAAAACAAAACCTATTCAGAGAGTGTAGGGAGAATAAAACAAATTAAGAATGGATGTGGTTTGAAGCATAAATAAGAGAAGTCAAAGAATATGCAGTATGAGATAGTAGCAAATAATTTTTTACAGGCATAATATATTGCTACTATTTTTTACAAGATAGTGTATGATCCTCTGTTTACCCTGTCCTTTTATTTATTTATTCTCATTGTTATTTCCTTATGTATATAGTAAGAATACTCTTCCTCATACTCCCCAAAGCACCATCTGGATCCCTGTTACATCGCTGCAAACTGTTTATAGATGCAACTCACTTTACCTTGAAATATTGCTCAGAGATATGCATCGATTCAGACAAGCAGAGCTTTATCTCCCACATGACAAAGACAGGCAAGGACATCACGTTCGATGGGTGAGTTTAAGAATAATATATCAAGTGCTAATGTCAGCAGGCCAACTGTGGCGGGCCTTCCAGAGGGGCCACTGAGGTCTGGGTGCCACGGCTTCTGTCATCTAGCTGGCCTCTGGGCTGCCTCTGTCTTTGCCATTTCTACATGTGTCCCTCCCTCCACTCTCAACACTCTCAACTCCATTATAACCAATGTGAAACAAGTCTAAATTCTTCCCTTCATCTATTGTAAAAACAGAAAATCAAGCTTGAAGGCATTCTCGTGGTCTAATTACTCTATCCATTAGAAACATAAAACAGTGGTTCTTTAACCCAAATGTCAGACACAATATGCATACGCCGAATTAGGGAAGAGCATTACCTATGGAATAAGTCCATTTAATGATGCATCTGTACTCCAAGGAAAAAGGAGGCTTTAGACACAGCAATGGATAAATCTCGATAGTAGGGAATTAGATAAAAATAATTGAATCCTATGGATAATCTTTAACTGTGGGTAGAAGCCCTGTCATAGTGACAAATGGAACAGCACTTATAAAGGTGGTAGGTGGTATCCTCCCCAGTCTTCAATTGTAAGTCATACAATTAATTGTTTTCTATAGCATTTCGCTTTGTCTCTCCTATGAAATTGCTAATACCCAAAATATAGGAGAAAGGAGAAAGAGAAAAATAACATAAAAAATAAAGGCCTCATTTTATGCATAAAATGAAGCATCAACTCTCCCTAAATTGAAGTAAAACATTTTCAGACCACCAATACTGGAATAGTTTTCTTGCTTTTCCTGCTTGTATGACAAACACAATGTCATCGTAAATTGTATGGATGTTGAAATTCATAACCAGAATATATATTATAGCATCTTAAATTGGAATTTAAAATCATTTTTTAGAGTACACATTTTTACTTAACGTACACATTAAATATCTGGATATTAGCTCTGTGCCTTATAGTGCCTTTAAATATCAAGCCACTTACAGAGTAGTCAGATACATGGTTCCTAGGAAAAAATACATTATCATAACAAATTCAGAAAGAAACGACAGCTTTGCAGAGCAAGAGGAGATGTACCCCACTTCAAGGCAGCTCGCCCTGTACTCATGCAGCACAGTACTTGCAAGACAAGCATTAAATATTAGCAGTTCGTTTCCACTTTTGCTTCTGCGATCCTGCTCCTTTTCAGACTGAGTCCATCGTGTTTAAAAATATGTCCATTAGCTTGTTCCATTATTGATTAGGCTTTTAGTTCTCCTAAAACGTGACGCTAGATGGAATATAAGGGAAGGTGTCCCTGATGGCCGATTTGGTGGACTTTAGCATTGTACTCATATTTTTCCTATAAAAGGCAATTTTGTGGCTTTATCTTATTCTGAATATATGCTGGAACCAACAAGAGATACTAAGAGGCAGATTATGCTTCACATTACCAATTTGAACTCCAGCGGACATCTAGATTTAAACACATGTGATATAACTTGTGCAATAATTATAGGCACCCCAATGCACCTTTTCAGTCCTGGGCAACTAATAAATTGGTAAATGCTTACATCCATGTTATCAGATACCCAAAGTAAGAAATATTTGCCCAAACCTAATATAATTATATTTTGCCACTCAATCTAAAAGACCATCATTAGCTTGGAATTCACTACTGAGATATATACCGTTTTATTTTTCCAAAATGTAACATATATTGAATGGTTGATCTTATCATACTATGTTGTTGTTTCATAATGTTAGTTTATTTATATAACTCTGCCAACTGGTTTATGTTCACTTTTGTATTGCTTGATTAGGTACTAAGAAACCTTCCGATTTTAGAGAAAACAAAATGAGGATCAAAGGGGTCAAGTGATCTTTCTGAGGTTGTACAGGGAATCCCAGCAAATCCAGTGCTCAAAGTTAGGGCATGGGGATTCAGAATCAGTGCTCTTTCACATGCAGGTTTCTGCCAGAGACTTTGGCAACAAGTTTATCTAACTTCCTTTCTTTTTCTGCTTTCTCTTCTATCATTTTAATTACTTGGTAGAGTTTATTTGTAACAAGCTTAGGTTAAAACTAACAACATTTCATTATATACTTTCCCTAGAATTGGTCCAGTGTAAAATTTCGTTTACATATTTTTAATTTTTTAAGAAATGGAGGAAATAAAAGTTGATATTTCAATACGTATATCTATACACACATGTATATTTCAACTGATTATTGACTCCAGACATTTCAAAATAATATTTACTGAGGAGAGAAATGATAATTTCAGTTGTGGAGATTAAGATTTTTCTTAACAGAAATGTGTTATAGAAATAGAAATTAATTTCAATCTTCCAATCTTAAAGAAACGTTTGATTTAGACAGACCTTCCAAGATGTATTCCTCTAAGAACTATTCTTAGAAGGAGAAAGAAGAAACAAAGGAAGGAAGGAGGGAAGGTAGGAAGAAAGGAAGGAAGGAAAGAAGAAAGGAAGAAAAAGAAGCAAAGAAAAGCTCCAAAATCAAACACGTCTCACCATCTGTAGGTCAGATGGACAGGAAAACAGCAGGCTACTAAGAATGATTTAGTTTATGCCTTTAAATGTCCACTCAGAGTCAACTCCAGCCATTGACTCTCCTACTCAGGCTGCTTCCTTACGCAGAAGGGGCTCTTTTGTTCCATGTGACTTGTGGTTTCATGTAAGATGTGCATCACCACAGGCATTTATGATTAATTACTATTCCTAGCTGATGCTTTAACTTCCCAGACCCTTGACTATTAAGAGGAAGTTTTTCTTGGGTGTGTGAAAAAACTAAATCTTTGTTTTTAATTTGAAGCAGGTTTAATGAAGAAAATAACACTAATCTAAGAGGAAAAAATCAAGAGAGATAGAGATTAAAATATTATCCTGGGAGGCTTTATTTATTGCATAAGTCAGAAAACATAGAAAAATGACTTTGGGTTGCTGTTATAATTCACATTGATTTGGTTTGCACACAGTGCACACATGAAATGTGGACAATCACACGAAATTTGGAACCAGAATGCCTGGGTTTGAGAACTATCTCTCTGCCTGACTGTATCAATTAATTTCTCTGAATCTCAGACTTCTCTACTGTAAACAAGAACCATAACTTAGTCTCCAGGTCTATGTGATGCTCAGACAAGTTGGGGTATGCCAAAACATTTTGTACAATGAAAAACACTGTATGAAAGTTGTCATCATTATGCATATTTAATTAAAGTCACCATAGAATAGTTAACATATCAATATAATTATAAATTACTTGATTTATATCTCAGAGAGAATAATATATTTTGTAAGCAAAGTTAGTGTTTCTTTGTTCTACTGAAATCAACTGCATATACCATGGGTTATGATAATTCATGCAATTTCTAGTTAAACCAGAGAATGTTGGATACATCTATATCAGAGTAAAGATCACTAACTTGGATGCCAAATATATGAAGCTCTCTTGTAGTCTTCGTGTTATGTTTTAATAAACACAGTTTTATCCACCAGAATCACCCTGGACAGCTGCCATTAAAAATCAGTATAGGAGGAGATTGTTAAATGGAATCCTTTGTTTCATTTCAAAAATTGCAATGAGTCGACTTTAGAAACAGACACAACTCAAGGGTGGTAGTGTTCTGAGCTGATATCCTGCTTTGCCCCAACCCTATGCACCCTAAATCACAGAGCACTCCCCAGCCATTTCCCCACCCCTTGACCCTCAGGGCACTCACCACCAACGTGTTATGTATTTGTTTGGTTACTTGTTATTTATTCCCTCACTCCCATGTCAGAATGCAAGCTCCTCAGAGTCCAGGCACTCTACTGCCACTGTTGAGTGCTACATCCTCAGTGGTTAGCAAGATGCCTGGCACACATACAGGTGGGCAACAGATATTTACTGAATAAACAAATGGTAACATCCTTGGTAACATACACTTTTTTTGCTAGTAGAAAACGTGGAATAACTTAATTGCTTTCTAATTATTCTCCATATTCTAAAGACTTGAGGGAAAAAACAAAACACTCTACCCTAAAACCCTGAAAACAGCTGGCATTTAACAGGATACGATGAATTGCTAAATTATATTTTTTGTGTTTTCCATTTCCATTATCAGACTAAATGCAACAGAAGTTCCATTCTGCATCTGATTATTTACCAGTGTCCCAGTTTTTCAGTCATAATATTTGGTTAGTGAATTATTAACAAATCAGAACTGTTTTGATTCTAGAGTGTAAACACTGATCTTCCTGAATAGAGAAGTTGGGCAGTGACTTCGTCAAAGCAGCAGTAAATAGGGCAGCTGTTCTAACAGAGAACAGAAGGCTCCTGCTATATATCAGTGAGCAGAAGCTTTCTCTCTATTTTTCTTGTTCATTAATAGAGGCCTAAGACACTGAAAGGCAACACATGCTCACAACCATATCATTATTGCATACATTTGTGTTTTGTTTTCCTTTAATAGTCAAGTCAGACCTGAGGTTTTAGATGTCAGTTATTGCCTTTTAGAATACTCTGATTTTGAACAAAGATCTCCCAGTTTTACACAAAGTGAGACAAACAACCAAAGCTGCTTCCCTTCTGAGCTGCTTAGCATTACTCTCTTTTCAAGAGATCAAATCTCCTGTCCAAACATGTTGCAATGATGCCACATAAAAGTCACTGAAGTGCAAATACATAACCCCAGGAATAATCACGGGCAATTCGGCCACTAGATAGAGAAAACACGTCCACTAGTGATCAGTATAAGCTGCACTAACAGCCTCAAATAGACTTCAACTGTTTTTAATGAAAAAAAAAGTCATCTTTATTTACTCAAACAATCAACCAATTGACACATATTTATTAAATGCCTACTAAGTGCCTGTCAGTCTATTAGGAACTGGGGATATAATTGTGAATAAATTATACACAGTTTTTGCCTAAAGGAGCTTGGGGTCAAATGAGGCTATAGAAAAGAAAAGAGCAGCTTATAACACAATGTAACATGGAAATTCCATGCTCTATGATATCACATAGGTGCAGGAGTTGGGCACTATCTAAGATTTGTGGAAGGGGCTGAGGTCATGTGTCAGACAAAAGGAACTGTAGATGTGAAAGCAGTTGGTGAGAGTGTGCATCCTAGAAACTGAAAGTGCAATGTGGTCCATGCAAGGGGGTGGGGTAGCAAGAAAAAGGAAAAGAACCATTCATAGAGATCTTTTAAATTCTTGAAGGGTTTGGACTTTAATCCTAAGAACAATGGGGAAACATTGAAGGATTTTGAGTAGGGATGAGACATAGTCAGATATTCATCTTAGGAAACATATCCTGATGCCTTATGAAGAAGGGTGGAGACTGGAGGTTAGGAGTCATTTAGGAGGCTTTCATAGGCGTATGACTGAGAGATAATGATGACCTCAACAATGACAATGGGAAAGGAGAGAAATTAAACAGATTCAAGTGATGTTCATATAATGAATCTCGAAGAGTGACGTCAGCAACATGACTGAATAAGATGTCCCTCATTTGTGTCCCTCTCTCATCAACAACAATTTGTCATACAACCATAGACAAAAATGCCTTTGACAGAGCTGTGGGGTCCAGCATCATATGCCAAGCAATCCAGAAGGAGTCTCTCCCGCCTGTGCGTTGGATAACAGGTATACAGATCTTGATCCCAGCTGTGGACTCTGCAGTGGCCTGTGAAATGGATCCAGCAGATCTAGGTGTGGTCCAGGAGCCCCTGGAGAACACTGTCTTAGACAATTACCCCTAGGCAACAGAGCCTTTGTGGAAGTCCAGGTTTCCAGTGGAGAAGTTCCAGCACACCACTATTAGAGCAAAAGAAATCGAGTTTGGATGAACTGGAGAGAGTAAGAGGAACAGTTTGACTTTATCCACACCACCTTTTCCTCAAGATGGCACAGTCTAGGGCCAAGAGACATTTTCTTGGCCTGTGACTTCTCCTGAGGGGGAAGGTGAGAGGGGGTGAGCAAGCATCTGGCTTCTCCAGCTGTGCAGAACACTGCCAAAGAGGCCCGTTTCTCTCTCACCCCATCCAGAGCCCTGAGTCATGAGCTGCATGACTGGGAGGTGGCAAGACGCTGCAAGAGGGGCAGATAAGATTCTCAGATGGCATTAAAGAGACGTGGATCCCACTAACTGCTTCTCAGACTCCATCAAGAAGCCTGTCCAGAAGCCTCTGGGCATGTCTGCCCACAGATCCCTCCAAATGGCCCACAGGCAACCCCACTGCTCTGAGCACCTCAGCCACACACACTTCCACCCTGTTGCTGGCTCTCAGTGTGTGCTCTGGAGAGCAGCAAAACCAAGCACTGGCAAACAGCTAGCAAGCATGTGCAGAAAGCCAGCCAGAATCTGTGGGCCACAGAGAGACCACAAATGTGAACTTTAGCTCCGCCCTTGGGAAAGCAAAAGGGAGGCTGTCAGAACCCAGTCTGGTGTATTGCTGGACCAAGAGAAGGCTTAAGAATTTGGCCAAGAGAAGAAGCAAGAAGAGTGGAGCAAGTGTATTCACAGGACTGAGAAAGCTTCAGACTCTGGCAGGGCTGATGGAAGGCACTTCTCACCAATGTCAGTTAGAAAAGAGTGGAGGAGGAGACTGCCACTTCAGATGTGAAGTGGGAGACGCAAGACTTCATGGAGCATGAAGAATCAGGGAAATATGATAGCACCAAAGGATCACAATAAGCTTCCAGTAACTGACCCCAAAGATATGCGGATCATGGAACATTATTCATCCTTGGCAAAGAGGGAAATCCTGCCATTTGCAACAATATGGAAGAACTTTGAGGGCATTCTGCTAAGTGAAATAAGGCAGACAGAGAAAGACAAACACTGTATGATCTCACTTAAATGTAGAATCCAAAACAGCAAAACTCACAGAAACAGAGAATAGAATGGTGGTTACCAGGGACTGGAGGGTGGGGGAAGTAGGGAGATGTTGGTCAAAGGGTATAAACTGCCAGTTATAAGGGGAGTAAGATCTGGGGATCTAATGTACAGCCTGGTGATTATAGTTAATAATACTGTATTATATACTTGAAAATTGCTAAGAGAGTAAATCTTAATTTTTCTCACCACAAAAAACGAAATGGTAATTATGTGAGGTGATGGAGGTGTCAACTAACTCTACTGTGGTAATCATTTTGTGATATATGTATCAAATCATCAAGTTGTATATCTTAAACTTAAACAATGTTATATGTCAATTATATTTCCATAAAGATGGGGAAAAATGAATCTCTAATGATCTGTGTTTGATTATAGGTAAGGGGCAAAAAAAAGAAGGGATCAAAGATGATACTCAGTTTTCTGGCTTAGGTAACTGGACGGATACTGGAACAATTTTATCAAGATTGGAAACAATGGAGGTATGAATAAAACAAAAGATTAAGAGAAACAAGAACTTTAAAACTGTGGCTATAGAGAGTCAGACAGAGAGTTAAAAAAGGGAAGCACAGACACTTACTGTGACTGCTCTGAGGGTCCTTGTGAGCCCGTATAAATTTATATAGACTCCAATCTTTATGATATTCTCCAGCATTGCTTCAATTAGAAGCCAGCAGTAGACCTGAAGGGAGCAGACAGCTGAATTTTTTCTAAAATTTAGGATTTGCCAAATTAATGGAATGGAAGAAAAGTGGGACAAAGGATTTCTTAGTAATGATTGGAAGACAGAGATTGAAATGATCCCCAATGTGTTTTCTGTGAATCAGTAACATTTTCAATCTTTTAAAGTATATTTTTATATTTTAAACAACTCACTTTATGGCTACAGGTTGGCCATATTAAAAAATACTTACAGTTTTCTCCCAAGGAGTATTAAGAAGCATTGACAATTACCCAGGCATTTTTAACTCTACAGAATTCACCTACTCTCTACCTGCTCAAACCTCAAGGAAGTAGTCTGATAAATGACAACTAGGAAATTGAGGATATGCAGTGTACCCTTTTAAAAGAGGAGCAAAAAGATCAAAATTTTCTTACACTTATGCTAAGTCTCTTCCCTCTTCTACCTTTGGAGCATTATGATGAGGAAGGCAAACAAGACCCCTGGAAAGGGAAAAAAATGAATTCCTAGGCTAGGATTCAAGTAAAAATTATACAGAAGACATTTTTTTAGGTTTTCCTCTTGGTCTAGCTCAGTTTTCCATGGTAGGACCCATGAATTACTTGTGGGTCAAAGTGACATCAGCCAAACATCTTAGCTTGAGTTATTTTGCACATATTTGCAAAGAGGAATTCCCTTGAGGCAAGGAATTCCAAAGAGCAGAGGCTTTAGGATGTGTCGGCTTCAATGGGGGTTAAAGGAGTTGGTGGAGAAGGCTGAGTAGAACTTGGATCTCCCACATCCATTCCCTGTGCTATGGGATATGGGTAACAATCATCACTGTTATGACTCCTGATGAACCCACACAGGCCTCCTGAAAAGGTCAGCATTTCAATGCCTGTCAAGCTGAGTGCACCCCTGATGAGTTGGTGTTAACCAGTGAATTGGCAATTTATGAACAGATTCAACACA
Organism: Tapirus indicus; assembly: GCA_031878705.1. Classification (NCBI taxonomy): domain Eukaryota; kingdom Metazoa; phylum Chordata; class Mammalia; order Perissodactyla; family Tapiridae; genus Tapirus; species Tapirus indicus. The sequence goes on along the minus strand of CM062919.1, from coordinate 145,638,166 downwards.
GCCAAGGAAAGAATCAGTGAACTTGAAGTCAAGTAAAGAGAAACTTCCCAAATTGAAGTGCAAAGAGAAAAAAAAAAAAAAAAAAGAAAGAAAACAAAACAAAACATCCAATAACTGTGGGATAATACTAAAATGCATAACATATGCATAATTGGAATATCAGGAAAAGAAGAAAGATAAAATGGAGTAGAAAAACATTTAAAGTAATAATAGCTGAGAAAGTTCTAAAATTCATGACAGATATCATAGCACAGATTCAGGAAGCTCAGAGAACACCAAGCAGGACAAATACTAAACAAACAAACAAAGCACACCTAGGAAGCCAGAGGAAAAAATACCTTACCTATGGACACACAAGGATAAGAATTACAGTAGAATTTTCATTAGAAACCATGCAACAAGAAGAGAAGAGAATAAAATATTTAGAGTGTTGAAAGATAAAAACTGCTAATCTAAAATTCTATATCCAATAAAATTATCCTCAAAAGTGAAGGAGAAATAAATACTTTTGCAGACAAACAAAAACTGTGGGAATTCTCTGTTAGAAGACCTGCCCTGCCAAAAAAAGTTAAAAGCATTTCTTCAGGCAGGAGGAAAATGATATAATTCAGGGACTTGGATTTATACTGGAAAAAGGAAAATTGTTTGAAGGAATAAATAAAGGTAAACCAAATTCTTTAATTTTTCTTTTTCTTAATTGATCAAAAGATAACTATACAGTAATAATAGTAACAATGCATTGGGTAACTATAGCATATGAATAAGTGAAATGAATAGAATGTCACAAGGAATGGGAGGGAGGAATTGTAAATACTCTGTTACAAGTTACCTGTACTACATGTGAAGCAGTATGGTGTTATCTGAAAGTAGACATAGATTATTTAAAAATGTATATTGTAAATTCTAAATCACTAAAAAAAAATTAAAAGAAGTATAACTGATATGTTAAAAGAGGAGATAAAATGGAATCATATGAAATGTTCAATTAAAAACAGATAAAACAGGGGGCTGGCCCAGTGGTGTGGTGGTTAAGTTCACGCGCTCCATTTCAGTGGCCCGGGGTTCACAGCTTTGGATCCTGGGAGCGGACCTATACACCACTCATCAAGCCATGCTGTGGCAGTGTCCCATATACAAAATAGAGGAAGATGGGCATAGATATTAGCTCAGAGCCAATCTTCCTCACACACACACCAGAAAAACCCCAAACAGCAGATAAGACAAGAAAAGAGAGGAGGCAAAGAGCAAACATAATGAACGGGAAACAGTTATAGCATGGCAGATACTAATCTAACTATGTCAATATCACATTAATTGTAAATGGCCTAAATACATCAATTAAAAGATAGAGATTCTCAGAATGGATAAAAAAACAAGACCCAACCATATGTTGTTTACAAGAAATCCACTTTAAGTAAAAGACTCAACTAGGTTAAAAAAAAAAAAGGATTAGAGCCAGCCCTGGTGACCTAATGGTTAATGTTTGGAATGTGCTGCTTTGGCGGCCCAGGTTTGGTTCCCAGGTGCAGAACCACACCACTCATCTATCAGTAGCCATGCTGTGGCAGCGGCTCACATAGAAGAACTAGAAGGACTTACAACTAAAATATACAACTATGTACTGGGGCTTTGGGGAGAAAAAAAAAGAAGAGGAAAATTGGCAACAGATATTAGCTCAGAGAGAATCTTTAAAAAAATAAAATAAAAAATAAAAGGATGGAGAAAGATATACCATGCTAACACAAAACAATGAAAGCTAGAGTACCTATATTAATTTCAGAAAAGCAGGTTTCAGAACAAGAAAGATTGTCATGGAGAAAGAGTACATACACTGCCAAGAGCAGACAGCAGACTTTGCACACTCACATATACTCTTACACACAGACACTCACACACATGCAAGTACACTCATACATATATGCACTCACACACATTCACTTGCACATTCATTCATACACATATGTGCACACACACAACAACTCCAAGCCACTGGGGAGACAGGTAGACATAGTCAGCACTGGGAGGAGAAGAAAAGGACTTTGATTTGGGTTTCAAATCACAAATTTTAACCTAAAATATCTATAATGTTCCTCTAACTGAAAGTGAGTAGGGAGTTAGGGATTCTGGCTAAGATATTCTTATGGAATCCCCTACCTTGCAGGAAGCAGGGTTCAACATAGCAGAGGTGAGAGTTCTCGATAAACTTATTATATAATCATCATGTTTTCCAATAATAGTTCTGTAATGGTTCACAGAAATATGGTACCTTTAAAAAATATTTTATCCAAACACCTTAACAGAGATAATGTTTATAACTATGTCAAAACTTGTTTTAACATGAATTAAATCAATATCAACTTATAATGCTGATTTGAATTAACTTATAAGAGGTATTTATTCCTCATTTGAAAGTATCTGTGGGTTCTTTTTGCCTTTGTTGCCTTTTAGTAAAGAAGTCATATAAAAGATATGTACAGTTCTCCAGCTTATGCTAAACAAAGCATATTAGAATACCTCCTTTATTGAAACATCACAATTGACAAATCATGTCAAAATACATATGATATTTAAAAATAGGGGTACCAAAATTTTGATTAAAGTGAACCATGTGGCAAAATGAGTTTGGTTTGGGGGCCAACGCTATCGTGTGATAGTAACCTCACAGTGGTTTTGCAGTGTATGTGTAGGAAGATCTAAGAAACTAAAATTCTGTCTCTCCATTTCACCATTTTTCCCCCTCTGACTCTCTTTTTCCTCCTTTCTACTCTCTATTGTATACTGATATAACTATGGCTTTTGCTGGCCTCAGTCTTCTTATTGTACTAGCAGAATGTTCTATAATTTCCAGGCTGTCAAAATCTGATCTGCATGCCAGCAGGCTATATTTTTAAACACATTGTGAACAAAAACATTCTTGTCAAGTGTCCATTTCCCAGACCAAAACAGCTCCATCCTTGGTTATCTATCACAGCAGTTCTTTGAGATTTGAGTGTTTAACATGTGTCATATCCTGACAGTCTACCATTACAGATTACAGTCTGCTATTATAGATTAAAAAGTATAGTCCATTCACTACCGTTGGATCTTCTAGAACATTTGGATCTGGTAACTGAACAGCTGCAGTAACACAAAAGGATTGCTGAAACAGAGATTTGGGGTTGACAGAGCTCTAATTTTAATAATGACAAATTGTCTCAGGATTCAACACTTTTCATATTCATGACCCGTCTGCTCCTGAAACAAAGTAATTTATGTGCCTGAAAATTGTTCCTGTGCTTTAATTTGGTACTCTTACAGATTCTGTGTGTTTTTATTTCACCACATCTGACATGAGCGCTAAATGTTTTCTTAGTAATATTTCTTCAATGAAAGATCAAAGGGGCAACATGTGAATAAAATTTTTTTCTCTCTTCTGCATTCCTATAGGACTTTGAACATGGTGCTATGCTACTGTTTACTGTATTTTAATTAATTAGTTATTTCTTCCACTAGACTGTGAACATATCTGGAGCAGGGATAAATTTTATACATTTCTTTATCTTATACTCTGTGAGTTCCTGGCATAATTTCTAAACTTCCAAATTTCAGTAACGAGATCAATGTGCTTCTCTAGCAACTGTGTAAAACTATTGCAAGTAAAGTGAAATCGCCATTGACCTTTCTAAAAAGTGAGCCCCAAATATTTTTCCTTTAAACATATATATTAAAATTTAGAAATTCATAAGTGAAAGAGTGCTTGACCAATACATAGTGGCTTAATATATTTAAATTAAAGGAAAAGTAATTTTTCAAATTCGCTAGCACTCATTCAATTTGAAAACTCTATATAAAATTATTAACATATAATATTTACATTTCCATGAGATCACTGTTTAGCAGAGAAATAGCAGATGTAAAAAGAGAATATTTAACATTTACAGCAATTTTCCTAATTTTATTGAGTTATATTTACTTGGAACCATTGGCAATTATGCAGAAACAAAAGATAACCCAGTGAAAATGTTAACAGAAAGAGTAAGGTAAAAATTATGAAAATAAGCAATGCAAATATATTATAAGGCAGTTGGATGAGCACAGTGGATAGCATTTGCTTTGAGAACAGAGCGGAGGTCTTTGGTGTGTTGGCATGGTCTAGGAAGAGTTCATGAAATAAGAGGAACTTTGACTAGACTTTAAACAGATAAATTTTGACTATCTCAAGAAGAAAGTGCTTAGTATTGTTTTTCCCTGGGTAGGAAAGAAAGCATGAAAATGGGACACAGAAGGCATATTGGGGAAGAGTGAATTTTTATGGGCTGATTGGGCCCCCCTAAAGTTCACATGTTGAGGCCCTAAACCCTCAGTACTTCAGAATGTGACTATTTAGAGATAGAGCCTTGAAAGAAGTGATTAAGTTAAAATGAGGCCCTCACGGCTGGCCTTAATCCAATCTAACTGGTGTCATTATAAGAAGAGGAAAGCCACACCAAGGATGCACAAGCACAGAGGGAAGACCATGTGAGGACACAGTGAGAAGGTGGCCATCTGCAAGCCCAAAAAGAGAGGCCTCAAAAGAAACCAAATCTGTTGACACCTGGATCTTGGACTTCTAGTCTCCAGAACTGTGAGAAAATAAATTTCTGTTGTTTAAGGCCCCCAGTGTGTGATATTTGTTATGGAAGCCAGAGCAAACTAATACAGTGATTATGCCATCTTAGCAGGAGTAGAGGCTTATGTAAGGGAGGAGTGGGATGCAGGTTAGGAAAGCTCGAGGCCAGATGGAGGAGATCACTGAATCGATCCGCACTGAGAAAGATATGTATGGGGTGATAAGTGCAGGACAGGCTGGCATACGAGGTTCGGGGCTTGTTTCACTGTCTTACGTAGCAGAGAAGCACTGCTGATGCAGCTCTCCTAACCCATTCCTGGAACTGAACAAAGAACTGAATGCACATCAAATTCTTCCCAGTTTAGAGACAAATCCCTGGATTCAATGGGGAACTCTTCAGACAGATAAAGAAAACACTTTCTGGTGGCTGTTTGCTGTTTTCCTGAAACTTATTTTCCACTTTGTGTGAAGATTTCACATTGTCAATTCATGATGAAGAGAAATAAATATTTGTGACATAAGCCAGCAGGCTGTGAAGATGGAATAATGGAACAGGTTGTACACCATTGAGTATTGTCTGATTTGTGAAGTACTATAAACCTCCTAAATTTTTGTGTTTACAGTTTATGGTTTTGCTCATTACTGTGTAGTGTTTGGTAGAACTAATCATTTTTGATGGAAAAATTAATTTCTCTTACTCTTAGGTACCATCTGCTGCTTCATTCAATAAGAAAATGAGGAACACATGATGAAAGAGTGATGGAGAGGGAAATCCAGCGGCTACCTGATGCTGGGTTTACCAGGGCTCCTTATCTCCTGGCCTGCTTGTTGGCAAATAACAAATGAAAGGCTGAGCATTTTTATGTGACTACCAAGGGCTTAGATTTATAAACCTCTTGCAAACAAAAGAACTCACTGGAGGACTGAGAAAACCAAAAAAGATAAGAACCAGTTACGCTTTTAGTGAGTATGTGGAATGATCTATCAGATAGGCCTATGTAGTTTCTTTTTAGGAGGTGCATAACAGCAATGAATCCATTGTGAAATACACTTAGAAAACAACAATACAGCAACAAAAGGGGCTAATGTAAAACCAAGTATTCCTAAATGTGCTGAAGTTTTGTTCTCAAAGAACATAAATTCAGAATCAGGTTCTATATGAGAAACAAGTGCTTTCTGAAGAAAGACTTTTAAGAATATCTGGGTCTAACTTGAAATAACTGTTTATTTGTTTACTGCAAAAATTAATTTACTTAAAAAATTAAATGTGATTTTTAATATACAGAAAGAAACTAGATAAATAGGAATTAGCAAATATTGTGGCAAGGGAATCTGGGTTCTTTTAGGAATCACGCAGGAGAAGGTGACCAAGTTGAACAAGAGCTCAGGACTTTTGTGAGGACTGTGTAAGGAGCCGTCTGCCTGGACACACACCCATAGCGTTCAGTGCCGAGTTTCGATTAACAGGGCACGCTGACATTCAGCTGCAACTACAGAGAAGGGCTCTGTGATTAAACCTTACAAGCATTGCCTATCTGCTTGTTGGCACAAAAACAAACAGGCATCCACGTGTGGATCTGCTTAATAATTATTCTGTGAAATCCCAAACTATCTAGTTTAAGTAATTTGGCATTTAAAAGCCTTCAAATGTTAGATAATACATCTGCTCACCTGGAGCACATTCAATTCATTTAATAAAATAATGAGTTTGTTTTCCCCATGCAACTTACCTTTTTCATCCTTTGGACTACAAGTGAGCTGAGGGACGCTAATACGCTACCCCAGGGATTCCCAACTTGCTGTCACTAAGTGATCTGGGCTTTTCTTTACTGCCTTCATGATGGTGAAAAGGGGGGTGGATTCTTCTCATCTAACTGGTTATGTGGGTCTTAGCAAGCCTTCTAATTTGGGGGTTTGCATATTGATACCTCTGCTCTCTTCCTTGTTCATTGCAGCTAGCACTTGTCTTAGAATATAACTACACTTTACTACAAGTGATGGAAATTCCAGAGAGAAATAATACACCTGAGAAAAGCAGTCAGTTCAGCTTCAAGCTGCTCATTCAGGATGGCTCAAGCTTAAAAGCATTTGTTTGCCTAGTCGCTGATTCAGAGGACAGTTGAAGTTTAAAAATGTCTAATCACCAGCACTCACAAAGTAGTGCCTATATTCTCATCTTTGCAACTGCCTTAGAGCACTCATGTAACTGATGAAGAAGCTAAAACTCAGAGAGATTACATAACCTACTCACAATAACACAGATTGGGCTTAAAACATGGGCATTGGTGATTCCCAAACCCAGGCTCTTAAACACTATTCTATGTACAATGTGTCACAGTTTTGTTAATCCACAAATTTTTTCTTACATCTGATACAAGTTTTCTTTAATGCCTTTAATTTTGTTGGCCTCGTTACTGCTTTCCTGATCAGCTCAGCAAGTAGCCCTAAGAAACACAATCTACGACTATTTCCTCTGTAGAGATCATGAGAGTCTATGAGTGCTCCTGGATCCAATATTCATGATGATTATTTTTCATCCTATATTTTTGGTACTTTGGGGATCAGAAATACTAACTTACTTCTATTTCAGCTTTGCTTTCTTTTATTTCTTTTCTTTTCCTTTTTTTTTTTTAATGTCATTTCCACCTCCAGGTTCTCATCCACACACCTCTGCTGAGCTGTCAGATCCTCACACCTACATTTAGGCATACTGGCTATTATCAGAGTTTCTTAAATAACTTTCTTCAAGGTGTAAAACATGCACATCGACATTTTCAAACCAACTTTCATAGATTTTCATATCTCATAAAAGCACATGTGTTTAAGCAAAAGAACAGCTACCCACTTTGCCACCAAATTGAATACTTCACTTTGTAATCCTTTCTTTGGAAAATGGGGGTATTCTTTCAGATTGCCTTCCCAAGATACTTGTGAATTGCTCATTTTAATACATCTTACACTAAATGGATTTTGGTCCCACTCACTCTAGACAGGTGATGAATATACAAATTATATAACTAGTTACTGCTTATCAAATATTAAGGAGAAGTCAAACAAAGAAGTGAGTAGACTGAAGATGACCTTGAAGAACATATTAAGTCAAATAATAAGAAGCACATGATTATAAAGTCTATGCTGAATGTGAACACTCTGGCAGAGATAATAAAACTTGTGTTCTCATTAGGTTATAAAGCGTTTGAAGTTAAGCCATACTTGGAACAAAGCACAAAACTCAAGAGAGGTACAGCAAAATTGATAATCCTCATAGAGGTTTACAAAGACCTTTAGAAAATGTCAAAGCAAACATCAATCAAAAACTTCTTTCAAAAGTGTTATGTGCTGTCTCCAAATGGGACAGCTGCACTTTCCAGAGAAGTAGTCTTAGATGGGGAAAAAGGGAAGAATTTGATATCAGATGCATCTGTATGTAACTTCTGACTTCATTGTTTTCTAGCTGTTGGCCTTGGGGAATTTATTTATCCTCTCAGAGCCTCAGTGACTCCATCTACAAATTGGAGTTAATGATATCCACATCATAAGGTTGTTGCGAGAAGGAAAGTACTTGACTCACAGTGAACATAAAAACCATATTTTTGAATGTACAATGGATGTACAACGACAGAGGTGGGCCTTAAGAATGCTCGATGCCTTTTTCAAGCTATTCTCTGGAAACCCCAATGCTTTATATCACTCAAACCTTTTCCTGTGTTATCCATTGATAGTTCTTTTAATCATGCTCATGCATGTATACAAATTTTGAGTAGTTAAAAATGGAAAGTTCTGCTTTCTAAAGTCTCCTGAATATTTACAAATCTAATACAGTTTATTGGAAGACTGTAATTCAGCAAGGAATATAAATAAAATATTAGAGCAACTTTAAATAACAGCAGGAAGTCAGGAGCATTGTTACAAAACTTCATTAACACGCAAAGCCTTGCAGTTGGAACCACCTTACAGTAATGAGAATAGGACTCGGATACAGGAAATGCTCTGGGAGAAGCCCCAGAACACCTTTTCCTCAAGGGTCATCACCACCAATATTTTCACTAAAAATATGGAGATCAACTACAATGCAGAAACTTTCCCCCAACAGGAATAACAGTTGTTACTTTAATCTTAGTATAAGAAGCAGTGCCAACAGACAGTTAAGAATTCCTGCAACTTCTTTGCCAATGTCTCCAAAAGACCCTAACTTTCTCCTCTCTCTCTTTCACTCCTCTGCTTCCTCAGACTACAGCCGACTTCGAGGCGGGCCCACCCGAAGCTGATCCTGTGTGCGCTCAGTGGCACCCTCATTGTCTTCAGGGCATTTTCCCTATTAATTACCTATTCCCTTCTCCTTGCCTAAAACAGACTCCTGACTATTCTCCCTACTTTCCACTATCCTTTTGCTTACAATCATTTAGTCTATCCTAAAACAGCCTTCAATTCACTTATGCTCTGGAGCTGCCCCTCCTTCAAATTCCTGCATTTTTTCCCCTAGGCAATGACTCATTAGTACCTTTATATTTGGCTTTGGCCTTGACCTCTATGCCAGAACTCTCTCTTTTGAAAGTCACTAAAACCTTTCTAGTTGCCATACCTAGAGGTCTGCATCCCCTTGACATTTCAACCCCATTTGACAAGGTTGACTTCTCCTCTAACTCTGCAGCACTCAGCTTCCACAGTGATGACAAACCCTCAGATCACACTTTCTTTTTCTTTTGTATTGATTCTTCTTCCTTCTACTTGAAAAGTCCTCTTAGTTCTTATAATCGTTCCTTTCTCTTTCTATGCAATATCCTCTCCTAATATAATAAAAGGTCTTGTCTTCGATTATTGTCTTAAAATAAAGGAATCAGAAATACCTTTAAGGTTGAAAAATGTTACTGCACTAAAGCAATCTGAGATGTAGACCTCTCCACGTGAATGTCTTTAGATCATTTCACATTCTTCTCAACTCTTTATTTTTCTCCACAAACTAACTTCTCCACCATTTTCATCAGTTTAGAATCTTTATGTCATTTGACTATTGATTCTACCCTGGTACTTCTCTTGCTGTAACCCTTTCCTTTCCATTTGTCTTTCTATTTTTCTAATTTAGAATCTTTTTATGTCTCCTTAGCTTTATTGCAAGAATCTCCTAACCGGTCTCGACTTCCATCTTTGCCCCCACAATTCATTCAATATCAACCACCACATTATTCACCATAAATCCTTTCTCCCTCAGAAATGTTCACTGCTTTCAGTACCCACTGATTAAAGTTGAAGCTGTTTCCACACTGTTTGAGGCCCTTCGTGATCTAATCCCAACCTACAGTCCCAGTCTTGACTCTGATATAACTGCATGCCATCGCCATTGCCATCCCTCAGACATGGCATTTCTTTCCCCATACCTTTGCATGTACTCCTGTCTGTATGTTCACCTTTCCATTTTACTTGTGGAGATTCTATTCCTTCTTCAAGCTCACCTCCTGAATAACTGTAGCACGTTATTCTTCTCTTACTGCCTGTACCACACATACTGTTTGAGATTTTTGTTATATTTGGTGAACCACATGAAATTGCCACTTCATAGGCCAAAAATAGTTGAGTACAGGCAATTTTACCTGGTGCATCTTAACATTTTTCCCTATTAAATTGGAAGCTTCTTAAAGGTAGAATTGGGTCTTACCTATTTTTGTAAATTCGCTAGCATATTTATATTTATGATCATTTAATTAACATTAATTTATTGAATTTAAGAGTTGATAATAAATACCATATATATAATTAACTTTGTGCTATTGGCCTACATATATTTTCCTACCCCCATTTTTTCTTTTGACATTCTGTGCTTTGAAATATAACACACATACAGAAAGGTACATAAAATGTGTTTATAATAAGCATTGGTGTCTATTTGTGTGAGTCGTCCTACTTTGTTCTTCTTTAAGAGTCATAAAATGCCATCCTTCTTTTGAATAAGAATGATGCCTGAGTAAACAAGACATTTCACCACCAAGCAATCTCTATTTCATATCTACACTACTTAAGTTTTTACCATAATACGGTAAACACATTTCACACACATTATGCCTCTCACAACTAATTCATTATTAGAGAGAGTGTATATGGATTGAGATAGAAATGGGTATGTTAGAGAGATAAGAGAAGGCTTAAAAAGGGATCGTGAATGCTGAGATCGCATCTGAATCTGCTTCTTCATTTTCAAAAGGGTTAAAACTACCTAAGAAATTTGCATTAAGAATTTAGTATCTTGCCTTTAACAAAGCAATAAATGAATGTGATTCTGATATAAAAGAATAATTGAACAATATCAAAACACTCATTATACTCATATTTCTGGAATTGTGGTATGAAATTATCATGGGCATAGAAGCTTTGATACCATTTAACCAGAGACAACTCTGAATTCTCTCTCTGTGGTATGGTCCTGACTCAGTGTTTGAGATCATTCAGCTGTATTTTTTTTAGTTAAAACTGAGAACAAAGACATTGATTAGTGTGGGTTTTCATCTTAATGGCCTTTTAAGTGAGTTGAGGGTATCATCAGCTGCATCAAAATTATTTGACAAAAAACTATGTGTTAGAAAAACAAACATTATTCTGGGTATTCACTTGGGCTATATATGAATTATTCAGAGTGCAAGCAAATTATTTGCAGGAAAACAGAAGCAAATAGCTATTTTACATGTTTTTTAGGATCACTATTTTTTTTGTTGTTTGCATGATTTTAAGAAAATTAAGGTTTGTCATCAAATGTTTGCCAGAGTCAACCATGTCTAACTCAAGGATTTATTTATTTATTTAAATGGATATTAATTTTTAGAGCAGTTTTAGGTTCACTTTAGCATAACTGAGTGAAAAGTACAGAGATTTCCCCTAAACCCTTTTCTCCCACACGTACTTAGACTCCTCCACTATCAACATCCCCCACCAGAGTGGTACATTTATTACAATCAATGAATCAACACTGACACATTATTATCAACCAAAGTCCATAGTTTACATTGGGGTTCACTCATGGTGTTGCATGTTCCATTGGCTTGGACAAATGTATGACATGTATCCACCATTATAGTATCATACAGAATATTTTCACTGCCCTAAAAAATCTTCTGTGCTTCAACTATTCATCTCTTTCTCCTCCTTAATCCTTTGCAGCTACTGATCTTGTTACTGTTTCCATAATTTTCCCTTTTCCAGAAGATCATATAGTTGGAATCATACAGTATGTAGCCTTTTTAGATTGATTTTTTTCATGCAGTAATATGGATTTGGGGTTCCTACATTTCTTTCCATAGCTTGATAGTTCATTTCTTTTTAGCTCTGAATAATATTCCATTGTCTAGATGTACTACAGTTTATTTATCCATTCACTTACTGAAGGGCATCTTGTTTGCTTCCAAATTTTGGCAATTATGAATAAAGCTGCTATAAACATCCATGTGTAGGTTTTGGGTGGACATAAGTTTTTGACTCTTTTGGGGAAATACCAAGGAGTGTGATTGCTGGATCATATGGTAAAAGTATGTTTAGTTTTGTAAGAACTGTTAAACTGTCTTCCAAAGTGGGTGTTCCATTTTGCATTCCCACCGGCAATGAATGAGAGTTCCTATTGCTCCACATCCTCGCCAGCAACTGGTATCGTCAGTGTTCTGGATTTTGGCCATTCTAATAAGTGCATAGTGGTATCTCATTGTTGTTTTAATTTGCATTTCGTGATGACATATGATGTGGAATGTCTTTTCATATGCGTATTTGCCATCTGTATATCTCTTTCAGTGAATCATCTGTTAAGGTCTTTGGCTCATTTTTTAATTGGGTGGTTTGTTTTCTTATTGTTTAGTTTTAAAAGTTCTCTGTGTATTTTTGATAGCAGTCTTTTATCAGACGTATCTTTTGCAGATATTTTCTCCCAGTCTGTGGTTTGTCTTCTCCAACTCAGTTATTTCTTGTGTGAGTTTGGGAAGATTGTATCTTTCAAAGAACTGATCCATTTCACCTAGGTTATCAAATTTGTCAGCATAGAGTTGTTCATAGTATTCCTTGATTATCCTTTTAATGTCCATGAGATCTGTAGTGATGTCTCCTCTTTCACTTCTGATATTAGTAATCTGTGTCTTCTCTTTTTTTCTTAATTAGCCTGGCTAGGGTGGTGTTGATTTTACTGATCTTTTCAAAGAACCACTTTTGGTTTTGTTGATTTTCTTTATTATTTCATGTTTTCAATTTTATTGATTTTTGCTCTAATTTTTATTATTTGTCTTCTCCTGGCCATTTTGGATTTAATTTGCTCTTCTTTTTCTAGTTGCCTAAGGTGGAAGCTTAGATGATTGATTTTAGATCTTTCTTCTTTATAATACTTTCATTGAATGCTATAAATTTACCTGTAAGCACTGTTTGCTGCATCCCACAAATTTTGATAAATTGTGTTTCCATTTTCTTTTAGTTCAGAATATTTCCTAATTTGTCCTCAGGTTTCTTCTTTGACCCATGTGTTATTTAGAAGTGTGTTGTTTAATTTCCACCTATATTGAGACTTTCTAACTCTCTCTCTGTTATTGTTTGCAAGTTTAATTCCATTGTGGTCTAAGAGAAGATATTGTATGATTCATATACTTTTACATTTTTTGAGGTGTGTTTTATGGCCTAGAAAGTGATCTATCTTGTTACATGTTCCGTGTTAACTTGAGAAGAATGTGTATTCTGCTGTGTTTGGATGAAATAGTCTATAGATGCCCATTATATCCAGTTGATTGACGGTGTTGAGTTCAACCATGTTCCGACTGATTTTCTGCCTGCTGGATCCACATATTTCTGAGAAAGGTTGTTGAAGTCTCCAAATATGATATTGGATTGATCTATTTTTTTTCCTTTCAGTTCTATCGGTTTTTGCCTCCCATAGTTTGAAACTCTGTTGTTAGGTGTATACATATTGAGAATTGTTATGTCTTCTACGAGAAGTGACCCCTTTATCATTACGTAATGCCCCTTTTTATCCCTGATAACTTTCCTGCCTCGAAGTTGACTGTTTGAAATTAATAAAGCTACAAGCACTTTCTTTTGATTAGTGCTAGGATGGTATATCTGTCTCCATTCATTTACTTTTAATGTATACACTATTTTCATATTTAAAGTTGATTTCTTGTAGACAATATACAGTTGGGTCTTGTTTGTTGGTCCACCCTGACATTCTCTGTCTTCTAATTGGTATATTTAGGGCATTGACATTTATATTGATTATCGATATAGTTAGATTAATATCTACCATATTTGTTACTGTTTTCTATTTGTTTCCATTATTCTTTGTTCCTATTTTTTACTTCCACTCTTTTTCTGCCTTTTATGGTTTTAATTGAGCATTTTTTTTTTTTGTGGGGAAGACCAGCCCTGAGCTAACATCCGTTGCCAATCCTCCCCTTTTTGCTGAGGAAGACTGGCCCTGGGCTAACATCTGTGCCCATCTTCCTCCACTTTATATGGGACGCCGCCACGGCATGGCTGACAGGCAGTGAGTCGGCGGGCGCCTGGGATCCGAACTTGCGAACCCCGGGCTGCCAAGCGCGGACTAAGCCGCTGCGCCACCAGGCGGCCCCTAATTGAGCATTTTTATGTTTCCATTTTCTATCTTTTCTTAGCATATCAGTTATACTTCTTCTTTTCACCTTTTTTAGTGGTTGCCCTAGAGTTTGCAATATATGTTTACAACTAATCCAAGTGCACTTTCAAATAAACTATATGGCTTCATAGATAGTGCAAGTACCTTATAACAACAAAATAATCCTAATTCTTCCCTCCCATTCCTTGTATCATTGCTGTCATTCATTTCACTTACACAGAAGTGTACACACACACAAGCATACATAATTTAACACATTGTTGCTCTTATTACTTTGAACTAACTGTTGTCTGTTAGATCAATTAGGAATAAGAAAAAAAAAGTTTTTATTTTACCTTCACTTATTTCTTCTCAAATGCTCTTCCTTTCTGTGTGTAGATCTGAGTTTCCATCCTATAAAATTTTTCCTTCTCTCTAAAGAACTTCCTTTAATATTCTTGCAAGGTAGGTCTATTGGCAACAAGTTTCCTCAATTTCATCCTGAGAAACTCTTTATTTCTCCTTCACTTTGAAGGTTAATTTCATGGGGTACAGAATTTTACATTGGTGAGATTTTATTCTCTCAACCCTTTAAATATTTCACTCCACTCTCTTTTTGCTTGAATGGTTTCTGAGAAGTCAAATGTAATTTTTATATTTGCTCCTCAAGAAGTAAAGTGTTTTTTCCCTCTGGCTTCTTTTAGGGTTTTTAAATTTATCTTTGATTTTCTGTGGTTTTAATATGGTATGCCTAGGTGTAGTTTTGTTTGTTTGTTCTTTGGCATATCCTGCATAGTGTTTTCCCAGATTCCTGGATCAGTGGTTTGGTGTCTGACATTAATTTGGGGAAATTCTCATTCATTATCGCTTCAAATATTTCTTCTTTTCTTTTCTTTCTTTTCCTGATATTTCTATTATGTGTATATTACATGTTTTTTAATAGTCCTACAGTTCTTGGATATTCTGGGTTTTATTTTTCAGTCTTTTTTCTCATTGCTTTTGAGTTTTGGAGTTTTTTATTAAGATATCCTCAATCTCAGGTATTCTTTCCTCAGCTATGTTCAGACTACTAAGAATCCCATCAAAGGCAGTTTTCATTTCTGTTACAGTGTTTTTGATCTCTAATATTTCTTTTTTGATTCTTTCTTAGAATTTCCATCTCTATACTGATATTTCCCATTTATTCTTGCATGCTGTATATTTTATCTATTAGAGCTGTTACATTATTAATCAAAGTTGTGTTAAATTCCTGGTCTGTTGATTCCAACACCCCTGCCCTATCTGAGTTCGGTTCTGATGCTTGCTTTGTCTCTTCAAACAGTGTTTTTTACCTTTTAGTATGCCCTGTAATATTTTCTTGATAGCCAGACATGATGTACTGGGTAAAAGGAACTGCTATAAATAGGCCTTTATTGATGTGGTGGTGAGGTGTGTGGGGAGGTAAAGCATTCTATAGTCCTGGGATTAGGTCTCAGTCTTATAGTGAGACTGTGTCTTGAACTGTGAATTTCTCAAGTAATTCTCAACCACCTCCTCCACTCTTAGGTGGGACAAGATGGCTGGACTAGCCTGGAGTTGGGTATTTTTCTTCCCCCAGGTCAATTAGGCTCTGATAAATCCCTTGTAGGTTAGGATCTGTTTAAGTAGTTTTTCCTGAGAAGGCCTTGTTAAGAACAGGGTGCCCTGGGGTGTTTCAGAACGGTTCCTTTTTCCTTCCCCTTGCTGGAAGCACAAGAGGATATTTCTCAGATATTCAGTTTTGGAATCTGCTTGAGCGTTTGGATGTAAATCTCACAAAAGCATAGGGGTTCCTCTAAGACTGGGTCCCCTGGAGTATTTCACTCTCAGACTTGTCCTCACTGAGCCTTCAGCAACTTGTCAATTGCAGTTCAGGTTTTCCTACCTGCCCACTGGTTCCCATGCAGTTTTCTGCTCCAGTGAGTTATGATTCTCTCTGTTTACATGTCTGTGTCTCCAATTTGGGAAGTAGTGGTTTGCCCTGTGACCTCTCTTCTCTGACTCATCTAAGAAAAGTTGTTGATTTTTCAGTTTGTTCAGCTTTTTATTTGTTGTTAGGATAGAGTGGTGACTTCCAAGCTCTTTGCATGCCAGACCAGAAAACCTGAAGTCTGGATTGATTTATAATCAAGAAAAACAAAGGAGAAATAAAGAAAAAGTAACACAAGCACTATCTTTAAACTTGAAGCACATGTGATCTGAACTTCAGTGTCCCATCTTCACTCTCCAGTGTCTGGAAATCTCTAGATTATTGACATTTATAGGAATTTCCACTTAAGTTACAGATACTAAAGGTAGAAGCTAATGGAATAAAATAAGATTCTGCAAGGTTTAGTTTAGGGTTCCTTTGGGATTGGCATTATAATTCCTATTATATTCATGTTTAAAAAAAATGTTAGTCTTGATGTCACATATCTTTCATAATATTAGTGATTTAAATATGAAAATATTTGCCCTTTGACTAATGTATAGTTGTTAGAAAAAAGAGGAAGGCATATGAGAGAGATCTTCTAATTTACAAAACACTATACTTTTCCATATGAATTTTTTCTGAGTAACAGTGCTTTTGACAATGAAAAGATCCCTGTTTCCCACTCAAGTGAGATAAGTTTTTACTGTAATACATATCACATATTTCTCCTTTCACAACTAACACATCAATAATTATCTAAAATGTGAAGGAATATGGAACACTAGGATGATAACCAAAGTGTAGAAACAGAAAACTTCACAGAATTTTCTTGTTTATTTACTATAGAATTGCACAAGTTATTATTAGTAATGATTATTGCTATTATTAATGAATAATCTCATCTAACAAGAAAATGTTAGTATCAATGGTACATGTTCACTGTACATGCATATGATACCAGATTGCTTAAAGATCATAAAAATATAAAGAAATAGAAATGTGTGTGTATCCGAAACTTATTTTTGACTATATTTATCCAACTGCTTTGTTGCATAGATGCTAGAAACAGCTGAATGTTAAAAGAAACTTTTTAGAATAATTATGTTGATAATTCTGAGATATTTGACAAAAAGGATGTGTATCATTTGGTGATTTGTAGAATTTTTTTATGAGGAACAAGATATAAAATATTAACAGCAATAATATTAAATATACACAATTTCAATTAGACCAATAGGTATTATACCTAATAACACTTTACTAATTACTGGAAGTCACACATGTATTAGAGAAATTTTCAGATAATCAAACAATTTTGAGACTTTGTTATCCTTGCCCATCCATAAAATTAACAGTTAATTAAAGACTGGAATAGTCCCTAAAACAAACATTTTCCCTCTTTGGTAATGGATTGTAGAGTTAAATATTTCCACATATTCTTAAAGCTACTTTACCTACACCATCAAACCAAATGGAAAGCAAATGAATAAAAAACAAGCTACAATAATTTGTTTGAAGTTGGTTTCTTTCCTCATCTTCCCTGCCCAAAATATAATTGCACAGTTGAAATTCTTTCTTTTATTCTCTCTTAGAAGACAGTCTGTGGTACATGTATAGCCTCTTCCTAATTAACACACCACTATATAAAATTCCTACATTATGCATCTCTGGACCACTTCATTGCTAATTTGTGAGAATAAAGCTTGTTAAGTGGCCTATTTATCCTGAATAGAATTATACAGATAATATTTACCTTCTTCTTAAGGCCATTGTGTAGCACACACAAATTGAATCTCTCTATAATACTTTAATAGGAATTTATCAATTTATCAGCTACTTACAGAGAAAACTTAATCTGACTTTTTAATCAGAATGTCCCTATAAGTGTAGATAAAGGGTTTTATTTGACTTTTCCTTAGGTTAAAGATGCTTTTTAAAATTTAAGTTATAAAAAACTACAAAGAACTAGTGAAATTGAGATATAAAAAGAAGTTATTTGTTTTCATGATTTTCTCTTTGCTTTCCTTTGTATAGCTGATTTCATCCATTTTTTTCAAAAACGATAACTTTTATGATTCAAAGTGCCCGCAAGTGATAATTAACACTCATTTTGGAGTCATACTATGTGTAAACAAACCTCAGAATTAATTTTATTCACTATTTGGTCAGTTCATTAGATGATATCATATTTTCAAATCAACCATTTTCCAATTAATTTGAATGCTGAATAGCACAGTTGCAATTCTGTTCTTCTCCATTTACTTACATTAAAGATTCATTTTGAGTAATCAGAGAATTTTGTATCAGCTATTTTTTACCTTAAAGGTTTGCTTCTGACACTTTAATAAATTATCCTGTAGTCTGTGCTGGAAGGTAACTGAATTTTTTTCTCAACAACTCTCTTGTTGACACATGTTCATTTTTTATTATTTCTTCCATCAGCTTACTCACTTGGGGCTAATTCTGATGAAGTGCTTTCAAACAAGGACCACTACTGGTTTACATTAACGTGGAAATGTTGGAAAGGCAGCTTTCAAACAGGAGAAATTAGAAAAAGAAAAATTATGAACCTTGGGATCAATTTTTCTATGAGTCATAACATAATTAACTATAAAATATGAAGCTGAAAAGTTTTATTTTTGGTAGACTCTGATATTTTGCTTCATTTAGGAACTCTATTAAGAAGGAGAACGAGGGAGAAGGATTGAAAAGAAAGATAGACTTACACAATCATATTTAGGAAGAAAAATTGTGCAGAAAAGCTTGAGTTAGGAAGAAACAGATTTAATCATGTATCTGGAGTTGGATGATAAAAGTCTCTTTGACTTTTATGTTTGTACTGCAATTTTTCTATCCTGCTATCACCTCTAGCAGCATTCCTTATTATGAAAGAGATATTTGGGGGAGATTATTCTACAGATAAGCGTTCTTTAGTAACATACCTTTCCATATAAATGTAATCTTTGAATTTTCATATTTGCAAACAAATGGATGTGAAAAACCACTTCTGTCCCTCTAACTCAGTTAATTTCACATGCCAACACAGACACAAGATATGTAAAACACATAATTGTAAAGTTTTTGCCATATATGTTGAGCAGAATAAAATTATTTTCTTTATATTGTTTTAGGCTTTTTTCCTTTAACAGTGGAGGATATATACATATATTAATATACATATATTTATCTGGCCTTTGTCTAGAAAAGAGGCAAGCTTTCAGTCAACTTGCACTTGAATGTACTAGGTTCTTCTGAAGGGACTGTAGTGCATTTATTTCTCACAATTAAGCCTGTTTGTCAAGACTGGAGTCTGCATATTTTATAAAAACTTGGCTTTCAACAAATAAAAGTAATAACTTTTTATGTTCTCTTAGTGATTCACGATTCTATTTTCTTTGCAACTGTGTCTTAATTTTACAGAATAGAAGCTCTAGGTCACTTAATCTCATAGGAATGTGTATTTGAATGAAGAAAAGGAGAACTAATTGTTCTCTTATATGACCCTAACAAGCTAAGAAACATCAGCAAATTATTTACCCCTGCTTACTCTCTAACTTTTTGAAACTCTGGGAAATAAAGTAGAGGCACTGACTGTGTGTCTTTGCTCTCTTAATTGACTGCTTTGCTCTAAAGTCACATCTCATGCTTGTCCTGGGATTCACTGCAGTCTTTGAGCAGAGGCTCTTGTTCAGGAGGGCTGCCCTCAGAACCTCGCTCTGACATTCACTAATGTCTAACTTGAGGTCTACTACTTAACCTCAATATGCCTCAGTTTCCTCAACTATTAAAAAAAAAGGTAAATAATAGCACCTCTCTCAAAGTGTCATTTTGAAGATTAAATTAAGTTAATACATGCAAAGGACCAGAAGTACCAATGTCTAATACATAGGAAAGTTTTCAAAAAACTTTGAAAGTATTTAATTAGTTTATTTATAAGCACTACATTGCACTGGTGAAGCAAAACTGAATTTCATATTCAAACTCAGCCCTGAAGCTGCTCACCATCTAAGTAGACAAGTTAAAAGGTTAAGAGGAGTTTTTAACATGTGATGATGGGTGCTCAATTAGAGGTTTATACAAGCTACTATGGGAGCTAGGCGGAGAAGCACCTACTCAACCCAGGGCAGGGTGGTCAGGAAGTTTTCAAAGAGGATGTTGTATCTAAACTGAGTAGGAAGAGAAAAAAGTTAGGCAAAGTAGGTAAAAGAGAGAATGGGAAGAGCACAGGCCCTAGCTTACAGGCATGAGAAAAAGTAGCTCTTGGGAAGCAGCCAACACCAACATGGCTGGATGTCACAGTCCTCGCAACGGTGTGAGACCAACGCCGACTAGATCCAGATCAAGAAGAGGCTTGCATCTATGCTAAGAGGTTTGAACTTGAAGGAGAATCATTAAATGATTTTGACTTGAAAAGATTTTTACTTAACATAAGATATAGCTCTGGCAGGTGTGTAGAAGGTGAATTAAAGGAGTAATGCTGGTAAGAAATACACAGCAACAGGAGAATGATCAAGGGATTAATGCCAAAGTCATAGTTTAGTCTATAATATAAACATTCACAGTGTAACTTTAAATAATTCTGATGTCAGGGGGAAATCCTCATGCTATAATACTGAGTTAAAAAGACAGGACATAAACTCTATATTCTACGGTGACACACGTTTAAAAAGTACTTTCTAGTACTTTAAAATGTTAACTGTGGCAGGATGTAGGTGAATTGTCTTGTTTTATTTTCTTTTATTTCATTTTTTCTCAGTAAGCATGCATTTATTATCTTTAACAGAAAAAAATACAATTTTAAACATTTTAAATCAACTCAGTTGAATTAAATTCTGGTGAGGTTTTCTCCCTTCTGGGACAGTAAAAAACTATGCTGACCTACTTTTTAATTATGTAGAATTTGTAATATATAAAATGTTTGTAAATGTAAAATGCATGGCCCTTCCATTTTGTATGATATGCTATGCAAAGACATTTTATTAGATAGCTGCAGGACATTTGTGCAGTTTCAATTACCAATTATATTTGGATTTAGACAATTATTTTTGTTATCCAAGGTTAGATTTTTCTCCCTACTCTAACTAGACTCAGCAAAATAGAGAAAATCAAGAAACATGTTAACACACACACACACACACACACACACAATCAGTAACCTTTCAAATCTTTTTTCTTGGAACAATAAATTATTGCTTTTAAGCCCGTACTGTACTATTCTGAAGCAATTTTGATTTAACATTATTTTCTATTTTCACAATTATAGTAAAGAAAGCAAACTATATATTGAAATAATATATTTTTAAAAGTTGTTTAATTAACATGAAATGCATTCTGACATTATTAAGTTTAAAGATAAAGGAAAACTTTATGAAAAATGTGTTACAAAATATGATTGGAATGGACCAAAGCATTTTTCTTTCACCTCAATACCATGCCCTCCATCAATATCCTAATCAAAATAGTATGCTGATTTGGCCCAAACTCTGTAATTGAAGAATATTTATATATTTATTATTATTTTAAAAATTCACTTCCCCAAAATTACCCCCTCCTAGTCAGGGATATCTTTCAATGAAAAGTAAATAACATCCATGATGATAAAACATTTAATGTTTGCCCTTAATTATTACAATGATTATGAATAAAGCGTATTGAGGATAGAGAGGTTCTTAGGTAATTACATTTAGGCTGACACGGCATCAGGGTTAGAGGCTAAAAAATATCAATCACTGAGACTTATTAGAAATCTAAATTTCTAACTTAGATTAATTCAATAGCCATTCAAGAATTTATAAATTAAGACATGACCAATTTCCTTTGGCAAATCCTTACTCATTAGTAAAGACAATTTTACGCATTAGTATGAAATTAAAAGATTACTGAGATGATTAGCAAGATGTATCATTAAAATGCCAGAAAAGTTGCTAATATCTCATTTGAAATGTAGATTTTATTTTTAATTTTGACTTAAAACAGTTTGGCTTTATAGAGAGCTCTTCTTGGTTGGCATAAGGAATTATTCCAGGACAGATAATTCTTTGACTGTTGTTACAGGATGATATTTAGAGCTGTATTTATTAGTTTACCTTGTCTGTTAAACATTTATGAGCTGGTTATTTATCGTCCAAAATGGTAAGGGAGCAAGATGAGCTGGAAAAGAGATACTATGAGACCTTGTGAACACTGAGGAGATAAGATCGTGGGTACAGATTCTGTCTCCAGATGCCTTCAATATGTCAGAACATGTTCTCTTCAGACCCACTCAAAAGCTTGGCGAAGGAATGGGGGAAAATTAAAGGTACCCAATGAGGCACAAACTGTAGTATGTGAGCAAAAATGGAAAGCTTGTCTCAATCATCCATGTCCTTAATTTCTCAGAATTGCCATTTCAGGAAATGAATATTTCTATTAGAAGAAAGAATAGGTCTTAAAACATCATCATATTTCAATATTATGACAGTCATTCAAGAGAGTGGGTTTTGTGTGTGTATGTATAGCAGCTTGTGCTTTGTCCTAGAGAAAATGAGAAGACTTTCCTTGTAATTACCAACAAGAAATAGCAGTGTCTGAATAATATTGCTAAACAGGAGAAAGAAATTTTTTGTGTTATTGAATTATTCTTTTGTTCTGCAGGTAGATCATTCAGTCCCATAACTTTATATGCCACCTTGATGCCAATATGTCTCACCCATATAGAGCTCCTGAAATGCACTCTCACATAGCCAAATGGCTAATGTTTTGGATGCCTGAAGTGTATCTCAAAATCAACTTATCAATAAATGTACTCTTGATAGACCCTTCCCCAAACTGGCTCCTTTCCCAATATTCCCTATCTTGGTAAATATACTTTCATCCATCTGCTTCTTCAAGCTAAACCATTTGGGCCATCATTGATTCCACTTTCTTCCACGCTTCACATCTAATCCATCACTAATTAAAATATATTCCATAGTCAACTATTTCCACTAGTAGAGGTTAATTTGGAGTGTTTGCAAATTTTGTTAATTAATATTTTTTCTTCTAAGTTACCTATGTTGGAAATATAACTTTCTAAAAAATTTCAATACAAAAGGCATTATTTCCCCCCAAAATCTGATCATTATTTTTGCCTATAGTACTGCTTTTCAAACTTTAGTATGTACAATAAAATTTCTTGAAATGTTGATTATGATACTCAGAGATACCCAGACCTCAACATTCTGATTCAGGTAATTCTAATAGAAATTATCTGCTATATTTTGAGAAACACTGGCCTACAGAAAAAATGAAATTGGTCAGATAGAATGAGATCACTGCTATAATCCATTTCTTTTGTTTTTAAACAATAGATTTCAAAAATGTGATATTTCTTCTGCATATTTAGAATATTTTTATGCTACTTAATTAGCTTTTCATTCTACTACTGCAGTGGTCCCCAGAATGCAAGAACCCCAGCAGGGTTAATAAATCCATCTCCAGACAAAAAATTATGATTTTTATTGATATTTACTTTGCATGTCAATATAATGTATATGGTATAGTAATGCATTGATAGAGTAGGAATGAATTTAATTTATACATAAATAAATATTTATGAATATTTTGTGGATACGTGCTCAAAATCATTTCTTTTGATATGGTTTATGTCTAAAAATGTTGGATATTACTGTATTAGAAAGAATTTCTTATTTTTCACCATCCATAAGAGAGAAACAGTAAGCATGCTTTAATAGCCTTTAAATACTTTAAACACAACCTGGAGATTGTGTCTAAACTATGAGGAACATTTTATTTTTATTTATTTATTTATTTTTGGTGACAAAGATTCACTCTGAGCTAATATCTGTTGCCAATCTTCCTCTCTTTTTACTTGAGGAAGATTAGCCCTGAGCAAACATCTGTTCCAATCTTCCTCTGTTTTGTATGTGGGTCTCCCCCACAGCATGGCTTGACAAGTGGTGTAGGTCTGCCTCCAGGATCCAAATCTGGGAACCTGGGCTGCCAAAGCAGAGCACGCCAAACTTAAACATTAGGCCTTGGGACCAACTCCAAACATTTTATTTTTTAATCAGGTAACCATCACCCTTTCAGAATTAGTGCCTTTTTTCTAGATTTCCTTGAAACTTCAATGGTCATGACACTGGTCTAAATTCAAGTTTTGTAATTTGCTTATGTTAAAACTGAGGTAGCAGGAAGTAGACATGAGCAGTACTTGAATTTCCCATGCTTCTAATCACTATCTTTTGAAAGGTAAGAGTAGCTGCTTGTTTCCCTTTAATGTTTTATTAAGTTCTTTTTCACTGCTGGCATCGCCAGGCAGGGAATAGGTAACCTGGACTCAAGACAGTGGCAGGTGAAGATAGGGGCATTTTTTCATGTCTGCTTCTCTAATTCCTCCTGTACTACAGATGTTGATCTGATCTTTATTTTCTCTTAAAATACTAAATTGGAGCTATCCTAATGAATTTTTAAAAACGAAAAAAAAATTGAATACTACAACGTATTGCTTAGCAAAGTTGCTAGATATGAACCCTGAAAGCAAGGTCCTCCAGAGAATTGGTAAGAAGATCCCTGAAGGCGAATGTTCTAACTTTACCCTGTTCTCAGGGGTTCTGCAGCCATCACAAATAAACAGTTTGCTCTGTGGCCACTCTGCTCAGTCTGCTAAGAATGGAATCACAAAGCCGTCAGATCCATGGGAGGGAACCTCAAAAGACTGGGCAGTGCCATAATGGGGCCAGTGAACCAGTGTCACTTGAATTTGGTTTTATTTCTTCATGGTTCACTATTTTCTGCCTGTTGACACCAGATAGGATGCAATGAGGTTAATAAGTCTAATGTGAAGTTAAGATAAATATACAAGATATTAAATTCATTCATCTTTATAATCATCTACTTGTTAACAGTCAAAATGTGCAAAGAATTACAGCCCTCCTTTCATAGTTGAAATTATAAGTTAAAAAGTTGTTTTTCTTGGGTAGGGACAAAGTCTTAAGAACAGATTTCTTTCTGTGTTTTTTTTTTTTAGCACAGGAAACACTGCATTAAAGACACTAAATGAAGTAGTATAAAGTCCGCGTGTTTTTCTAAATATAAGTTCATTTTAAAATCTACTCCATTGGTTGTTAAAGAGAGTCTATTATTTTTATCATTGTCAGTGACATTAAAAATCAGTGGATAGTGTAATATTACTTCATGTTTTTTGTGATCTAATAATATAGTGATTCTAGAAGTAATGGGCTGGAGTTCGTTCATTAAAGAGAACAAGAGAAGAAAGAAAAGAAGGGAAAGGGAAGGGGGGGTAGTAGAAGGGGTGGGGGAGGGAAAGAAAAGAGGGAGGAGAGAAAGAGAGAAGGAAAGAAGTAAAGAGGAAAAGAAAAGAGAGAAAAAAGTAGAATAAAAAAACACAAAGACTACAAATCCAAAATTTCAGTATTCCCATATGCCACAAAGTTTTAAAATCAGTTTAAAAAGGTTAATCTTCGGAATCCTGAGGTTGTTCATTTTGCAAAGACAGCCTAGGAAGAAAGGCCAGCACACATTGTTGGTCTCTTAGACCACCATCTCATTTGTGAGCAATGGGCTAACAAGATTTATTCCTGTGCTCCTTGAGATGAGGACAGTTTTTTGAAGGTTCTAGCAAACTCATGGTCTGATGAAAGAAAAACTATCCTTTTTCAAGGAAGGTCATGATGGAATATTGAATATTAAGAATATTCAATATTAAGAATTGAATATTAAGAAATAAGAATGTTAGCTTTCTCTCTAAAGCCCAGTAACCCATCACTCACCCACCTACATGCCCCGACACACAATCCATAAACACCTGCGCACTGTAGGCCCAAGCCCTCTGCCAGCCTCCTTCTCTCCTGCTAATCTTATCCCTCTGTTCTTACTATTTGTTCCCTCCATACTCTTTTCTTTGTGTGTCTCCAGCTCATTAGCTTCCCCACAGCATGAACATGCTTCCCCTTCAATGACAGTCAGAATTCTACATACTCTGTCCAGCTCAAATGTCATATCACCCTTATAGACTTTTCTGATTCTTTCAGGCAGTGAAAATCCCCCTCCCACTTCTCTGTATTTCCCTGCCTTTTTTGACAGCACTCATCAAACCTTATCCAAATTTTCTGTTGTATATTTATCTCTCTCACCAGTCTGTGAGAACTGAACCCTTGCATTCTTATTTCTCTGGCATACTAATAACGCTCAATTGGTGTTGACTGAATGAGTCAAGGAGCCTACAGCTTTGAGGTGAGCATGGAATTTGGAAAGGTATACGTATCTCTGCAATTACACAAATGTATTCAATCCTGGAAGTTGATGGAGTATAGTTATTGCTGTTAAAATCACTTTCCCTCGAGAAGACAGATTTCTTTCCAAGTTATATTACTATTATGGCAGTAGGCTGACTTGGAGAGGCAGTGTCAAGTACTGCTAAAGGAGCGGGGGTTTGGGAACCCCGAGTTCTAACTGTAGCTCTGCTGCTCTCCAGCCGCGTAGTACTGGATTAATGAGCTAACTTCTCTGGACAGTTTCCTCACTCAGAAAAAGGGGATAATAATAGCATTCACCTCATATGGTTAGGAGGATTAAATATGTTAGTACATGTAAAACATTGGGAGTAGTAAATACTGGAAACATTGAATAAGTACTAGTTATTATAAATAGAACAAAGAGAGATTTATCACATCAAAAGTAATGGGTGTCAGTAGTTGTGTGGGTATTGAAGATAGCTTGGCTATCACAGGAATTTTATAAATTTTACCCTTATATCCCACATTTAGACTGTGTTTTTTAGGAAATGATTACTAGGTATCGTTTTCTAATTTTAGGCAGACATTAATCTAGCCGGTTTGGTAAGGTAAAATGAAATATTACTGTAAGCCGAATTTGCATAAACATTAAAAAATCTTCAGGTATATGTTGTTCCTGATAAAAATTGTAAAATTATCTGTGTGTGCCAAAACAAGCAAAGAAACAATGATCAAATATACAGAATTGCTCTCATTTGCACATTAACATTTTAAATCTTCGGCTAAAGATCACTTCTAAAGCTCACAAAGGTATCTGTCCTGGGATACAGAGTGGTTAACAATCAAAAGTTTTAGCAGTTATACCTTCCTTGCACCCTTCAGCCCAATACAAATGGTGCTGGACTCATGGAACTAACGTGGATGGATCATTGGTGGTGTGAGGATGGGGAATGGGATTGGGGAAAGAAGACAGATATTGAATACATAAATCAACAAGATTGCTCCAAAGAGTGGTAAGTTCCATGAAAAAATAAGACAGATAAGTGACAGAGAGTGACAGGGAAAAGGTCAGGCAACCACTCTCTGAGGAGGTGACTTTTGACCTGAGGCATGAAATGGAGAAGAATTCAGGCTTACAAATTCCTGGAAGCAGCTCATTCCAAGCAAAATGATGGTAGCACAAAAGCCCTAAGGGGAAACAATCTTGGCATATTTGAAGGACTTGACAGAAATAACCATGGTGTGGCTGGAGTGTAGTAAGTGAAGGTCAGAGTGGAACTTGATCAATGTAGAGAAGCCAGCAGAGAGGGCCAGGTCATGGCCCAGAGTTTGAATTTTATTCTAAGCCTAAATGAGAAGCCATTGGAGGGCTTTAAGAATGGCCACGACATGCTTTATCTTGCATTTAACAATATCACTGTGATTACTCTGGGATTAATGGATTCTATGTGGCCAGAATGGTAGCATTTCTCTGGGGGAGAGTTAATGGAGCCATTGTCTGGTAGACTCACTGTGGAGATGGAGAGAAAAGCACTAATTGGGATGTATTTGGAAGTAGAGTTGACAGTACTTATTGATGGATGTATTCATTCAACAGATACATAGTAGGACCTACTAGGGACACAAACTTGTAAAAGGAATGTCTCCTGATGCTACTGGGAGTTTGCCTGCTCTCTAGAAGGTCATTTCCAAAACCATAATAATTAATCCAATGACTCCTTACACTGTAAATCACTATCCCTGTGCTTGCTTATAGATGGGCTCCTTTTTTAAAATTGAAATCACTAAAGATCCAAGACTCATTATACGGTATAGCATATATTTTTTTTAAGATGCATTCAGCAAAAGATGGGATAAAAGCTACTTCCAATTTGGGGCAATGTGATGTGTTTAAGTTTCTTTTTTATTTCTCCAAATAACTCATAATTCCTAAACTCTTTGTGTTTATGAGCATAACATCTCAGCCCATGTAGAAAGCTCTGCCTATATAGATTTGATTGCTCGAGCAAGTTGTTTAAGTGAACTACAGAATGGACTTCTGAAAAGAAATTGCAGGAGGATGGCAATTTTCAAGTCACATCTTTTATTCACATTTGATTTGAATGTGTACCTGTGTGTGAAAGAGAATTTAAGTGGCTATAATAACAGCTTCAAGAAGGAGCAAAATTCCGCTACTTACACTTTATACCGTGAATGGCATTATTGGATACCTTAAATTGCGTTAAAACTGACAACTATAAATCAGGGAAACACTTCATGCCTGGAATTTTATCTTTTACATTGTTTAAGCTAGTAATTTTCATACAGTGCTAGAGGAGGCTGGCAGTCATCATGAACTTTCTGTTTACAAGAACATGACCTTTTCTTTACTTCTAAATCTCTTGGTTCCTTCACTAGTTTTAGTTAATGTTTTCACAGAGAGGTAACTGAACACTGACTGTTCTGTTAGGTGTGAAGTTCAATGGAGACAGCTCTAAAGGATCAATGATTGTAGACATGAAGAGTATCCTTTCCCCTTGTGAAAGGTAATGAAATCCTGCCTAGAGTTTTCTATTTAGTTTGTGGGGATGTGTTTTCTTATTTCTATTAACTTCAATTCATTCATCCAAATTACCTATAATTATGTAACAATTGGAAAGGTCTTCCATTTTTTCACATCATTAATTTTTATGTACATTATGTACTAAATACAGAGATTGCTGTAGTTCTGTTTATTTCTCATTTGAGCAAAACTCCCACAACAGTCAGTGTTGACTATAAACTATTAACAAAGTATGGATTCAGTGCTTCCAGAAAATCTCTCTCTTAATAAAAAAAAATAATAAAAGACCTTAAAATCAGCAACATCAACAACAGAAACCTTTGGCAAAAATATCTGAGGCACTCTGGTAGACAACAGAACCAAATTAAAAAAGCTGTCTTGACCGACCAAGCAAGGACTGCATTTGATGACTCAATTTGTTTCACTGGAATAAAGAATAATGATAGAAATTTTATCATTTAAAAATAGCTCAGAAAGCACAATAAAGTGTCATAACCAAGAACATTTTCAGAAGCAAAACACATAATGAACTAAAAACCTTTGTAACAGAGAATGTCTTTATCTCATGATTTATGTGTTCCAGCAGGGAGCAGCAACCAGGCAAATTCACACTGTAAACAAGCCCAGGGTTTATGGGTTGCTAACACACCTCAAATACCATTTGATAATAAAAATGATATACACTTCTACTTTTTCAAATAAGAATTGTTTCCAAATTATTTACATTTTCTCTGAAAAATCAAAGCACTTGCTTTTTGTCCCATCTCAAACTATGTGTGTAAAACACTAAGGGAACTAACATTATTTTCCCCATTTTACAGACAGAGAAATTCTGAAGCAAGGGGAAATTATATGACTTTTTCTTCAGTATTTGGTAAGCTAGGAAAAAGAAAATAAACCAAAATATTCTGAGTTTTGGTACTAGATTATACAGTTACGTTCCTGCTGCCCCTCTGATTTCATAAAAGAGGAAGGAATGGCTTCCAAGCTTTCCTTCATTCTTTCCATCCTTGACTCCTTCCCTTTCTACCTTTTCCTTCCGCATGTCCCTTCTCCTCTTCTGTATACCCCCTCTTCCCTTTCTGTCTCTTCATTCTCCTTTCCTTTCCCTTTTTTTCTGACACAGCTTTAACAACTCATGTGAAGCAGCATGTGGTAGACACATGCAGTTCTGATGCTATAATTGTCATGTATTGATTTATTCAACAAATACCTATTGAGCCAACACTACATGCTTGGGGGGGTATAAAGCACGGGTGAGGAGGATAACATTCACTAAAAATAAAGATACCACTGTGAGCAGTATTGTGCATGTGTACATATAGCAATGAAAGCTAACCTAAACCTGTGAGTGGGCCCAGGTGAGGAAGAGAAAGTAGAGGTAAAATCTGATGGAAAATAGTGAGGTTAAGGTGGGAGTAGTAGGGATGGAGAAATGATGCAGGCAGAAGTAGGTGTACATATTAAGGCCCTCTGACACAGAATGGACCCAGAATAGTAGTATTCAAACTGTCAACATGTCAAACAAAAACTTTCATGATCTTCCTCTTACCTGCTCTTACAACTTTATCTTCATCTTGTACTCCTGTAAAACCCACGCGTTTGCAGTTCCCAAACTTGCCATGATCATTTTATCCTCTGTAACTCTGTACATCTCTTCCCTCTGATTGGAAAACCTACTGCAAACTCCCACTCCCCAACCCCACCACACTACCTCATTGTCTAATGACCCCTACTGTTGCTCAGCTCGTGCAAATATTAACTCCTCTGGACAGCAGTCTCATGCATGCCTTGACTGAGTGATACACACGTGTGAACATACAGACAATGGAATCATTGTATAGTGACTCATCAAGAAGATCTCCTTGAAAAAAAATCAAATAAATCAAGAAATAAAACGACATACACATAGTGGCATTTGCCCTCTAAGCAACAGATAGCATTGTAAGAATTCATTATAAATTAAGCACCAGATTTCCAATTTTTTATCAATAATTTTTACATTTAGGATTAGATAAATCTCAAAGAAAAATTTAACAAATAAATATCATATCAAACTAACTTTAGTGAAAGAATCCTTTTGGACATCTGCTGATAAGACTGTATGGATGGAAATTATAAGACTTTAATTCCTCAATGGATGCCAGCAAGTTTAGTATTTACATAAATACTCCTTCTCATATCAGAATATAAGCCACCAATGGAAAAATTGAAACAAAATAATTTGGTTTCCTGAAATACAAAAATATGAAAATATCAACATGTTTTAGAAAAGAGTTTATATTTTTATTTTCACACTATCTGATTCTGAGGAGTAGCCAGGGGAAAATGAAGTGGGAATAAACAAAGTGAAATAAAGTAAAATGACCCAAAAGGGTCATTCTACTTCACTGTACTTTAAAACAGAATTTAAAAAAATATTAAGATGTATTGAAATATTTAGATGTTACATAATTTGTTGAAGAGATTATAAAATCAAGAATTTTGAACTGTACAGTGGGGTGAAAACTCACAAACAAAAAAACCCCATATGTTTTAATTTTTTGGACTCCCACAAAACCACCATATTTCCTACTTTTCCACCAACACTCTAAGTCATATGAACACTGATACTGAAAGGTTTTTTTTTTTTCTTATTACCATGAATTCACTGATTTTGCTTTCAAACTATCCCTAAGTGTCAAGAGCATTATGCACTTAATATTTATAAATTACAAACCTCAAAATAGAAAGAGAAATAAAGGTATATCTATTGACTAATATCCACGTAAATAGGACATTGTATTTTTTGCTGTTGAAAATTCATTTATGCTAAGGAGCTATTCCACCACCTTTCATAACATGCTTTGGGAAAACTAAATTATCCAGTTATACCAGATGAAATAGACATCCCAATAAAATATTGCTGCTTTCATTTATTTTTCTAGGGAAACAAAATTGGAAAAAACAATGCAATTTTATGGACTTGTTTGTGGTCTAGAAATACATAAGAATGTAAATTGTACTCCATCAGGACCTGGAGCAAGCATTGCATTGGGAAGATGCATGTCTACACGATAATAGCAATCGCTCTCTTATTTGATGAGAAGACAGAGTTAAGGTTTAGGAGACAAAAATATTCTGTTCTTTGTGGTGGCACACTTTATATTCGGAACTACTAATTTCTAAATAAATCTTACTGTGGAAAATTAAACAAAACCTGCAGTCCCCCAAAATAAGGAAAGAGCAAAATTTCTCTGCATTCTCTAGATTCTTGTAGGAAATCTGATCCTGATTTTCAGTGTTAACAGGAGAATAATATCACACATATTATGAGGCCATGGATCTTTGCTGACTCCAGATTTTACAAAGTCCCTGCTGTGAGTGTGAATCACTGCAGACGTGGTGATTCATGTCCTTTTGTAAAGGTTAGTCCTGCAAATCTTCAAGAAAAGTTAAAAAAGAAAAACAACAGATAAAGGAAAAAAAGAGTTGACTGCAGGTCTTTCAGTGAGTGGAAATAGAATTTTCCACAATCTATATACTCCACAGGGGTTCATTCTTTTCACCACTGGTGGCTGTTCTCACAGGCTGTAAGCCCAGAGCTCCCAATAACACTAACTGCGTCAAAGTCCTTGTCCAGATAAGAGGCAGATTTCACTATAGTAGAGAAGTTACAGTTAATTTACTTTTTAAAAATAAACACTGCTGGAACACATATAAAAACTCCTGTGACCCTGAGTTAGAAATATTAATATATTATTTTATAAATAAGTATATTTTGATGGAATATATAATTGTTTTGTTCTACATGAAATATCTGATTTCAACAATTTTCTATAAAGCACAGCATTTATAGAAAATCAAGATCAAAATCTTTTAAGAAAACTTGGATGTCTTGATATCAGTAACCAGAAATTCTTTATAATCTGCTCTCAAACAGACTTGGGATGTTTCTTGCATTTTATTTTGTTGTGCTGCACATAAAATATGCTTCTGTGAATTATCTTCTCTATCTGGTTCTATTTTATTTCAGCATTAAAAAGAAAAAGTTCAGTCCCAGTTATTTCATGTTGATGTTTTCCTATGCCTTTTCTCTAATCTGTCTGAAGAGCCAGCACTAATCCATAATGTACTGCACCTGCTAGTAGATTCCACAAACTCGGAGATTGATATACACGAAGAAGGAAAGCTCATTAACCAGCCTGGGTGTATGAAAGTTCAGCAGACAGCACCTGGAGAAGTATATCATTGCAGTTCCATTATACTCTACTGTCAATTTCAAGTACACTGCTCTTTCAGGCACATATTTTTTGCTCACCTGAATTTGCAATTGGCCAACAGAACAGGCAAGGGTTAGTGAGTCAGGAACTGCTCTGAACTTTGGAAAACATAGTAGATTTCCTGCTCCAGTACTACTATTTGAAAGCATTTTGGAATCTGAGCATCTTTAAATATATCAGTCAAGAAAACTTAGAAAATTCTATTTTCATAATGCTCTTTGTGTAGCACAAAATGAAAATGAGTTAGGAAAAAAAATTAAATCCAGTAGGGCATATTTATTTCAAGCTTTTATAGTTACTGGTGATACCATCTAAGACTCCAGACTTCCTTTACTATTGTCAGTTGCTGCATATTTTATAGGGTAGTGTCTCGACTTGAATGATGGTGGGTTACCTGGTATAAGCTGTTTCACCTCATACATGATTAAATTATATTTCTTCCTGTCTGAACAAAGATTATATTGAAAATACAGGAAGGATTCAGCACCAGGGAAATACATGTTAGTATTTGACGAGTGTGGAACAGTGCAGGAAGATATCAATATGTGATGAGGTCATGATAGAATCTAAGAAAAATAAGAGGAAGTTATCTGAATGTTAAGTGGACAGATGCCTAGCCATTCTTTTGAAATGCCATTCAAATGGCCCTCATATCATTTAATTTTCAATTGTTAGATTCATTTGGGCAAAACAAGTTGGTATTCAAAGAAATCAGGAAACCTCATTCTTTGCAGTTTGCTGAATCAAATGACCTAATATGCAACAGTAACAGGAGTTCATATGTGAGTCAAAATGTAAAAATATGTTTCCATTTGCATTTTCTGTTTTATGGTAGATTAGAAAATAATCACATATTTTAAAACGTGTAAAACTATGAAAACAGGATACCAGCTAGAATCAAAAGTAAAGTAAAAAAACTATTTAAAATGCAAAAATAAAAAATAACAGAGACTTCTGAGCACAGAAAGAATATAGTTCCATTCTAGAGGGGCGCATTATTCACAAAATAATGTGAATCCCTAAGTTGGAAGCTGGCCAAGGAAAGAAACTACACTGGTCTCAGTGTGGTTCATGCCTTTTTGACTGCAGAGCAGAGTTGTAGAAGTTATAAACCAGAAAAAAGAAAATATGTGGAACTTTTCAAGGTTATTTAATCCAGTGCCCTTCCTTTAGGCAGATGAACTCCCAAGGTGATAAGAAAGAACTCTAAAGTGCTCTAGAGAGGGGGGTTCAGGACATTCCCTCACATACTTTTTCCAGCTTTTGTTAGCCTCATACGATGCTTACATACAAATAAATCCAGAAACTACCAATTAATTCAATGTGGTTCTACTAAATCTGGCAATAATATTTTTTTTTAGAATGCTGATGATGGAAAAAATTTTCTTCTCCTCTATTTGCCTCAATACATTTTCCCTCAATACATTCTTTTTTTCTTATACATGTTGATGTTACTCTTTCCCCTTTTCCTCTGACTTTACAGTCATAGAGTATAACCACATTTATAATGCTGGCTTGTAATATATGTTTTATGTCTTACAATGAAAGATATACCCCATGTCTTAACTGGATAAGAATAGAATCACAGATTTTTAGCATCAGATGAGATATTAAAAGTAAAAGATTCCACATTCCTACAAAATTTCTGTTTGGGCAACTTCTATGATAAGGAACTTGATATGTCATAATGCACCCCATGAAATTTTCTGGCAGATTTAATCTATCCTTATATAGTATTTATCCTTAGATAATGCTGGAATTATACCACTATTTTCTTGTAAAGCTATTTTAGGGCTTTTCATTATTCCCTGTTAAATTTCATCTTGCTAGATTTGGTTTACCTTATAAATATGCTATGAAAAACTGGATTTAACATTATCTTTGGGTGTATTTACTATCACTGCCGGCTTTGTGTCATGATGTCTTTATCCATATTCATCCATTCATCAACATACTAAAAAACCCACACTAAGGACAAAAATCTATAGATCATTTACAAACCCACAGAGAAAATCACCATGCAAGAGAGATGTCATAATAAACAATGTCTATAGCATTTTTATGAAGTGAAAGTATAGATTATTAATGAAAAAACAAAATAAAGTTAGATTGGCCTTTAATCTTAGAGTTTATGCTAGCATTAGTGATCACTTATCCTACTTTTAAGTCCTCACAAACATCACTTTTCTACATTTCGAGTCAGTTGGAACAGTATGTAGAGGAAGTGGTCATCTCTCTGGATGATGTCCTGGATGTTGAAGGCTTCCCACTGAAAACATTTCCCCAAGGGACTTTGATACCTAAAATAATGCAATCATAGACTCCTCCTTTGGAAACTAGCTTTGATAGAATACAAATATTCTTTAATTAACTCATATAGGTAAGATACCTACACATCCATGTACTTATAGGTTTTTTCTTCAGCATGGTTTTGGTGAAAGAGTAAGGAGATGCTCTTTAATCTGACAAAGAATTAAGCAATGGTTGGAGAAAAAGAATAAATCACAGGAGAAGGCTGGGTGTCTATTATTTTCTCCCCTTAAGTTTTCTTCTTTCCTTACTCCATTCCTGCAGGCTCATTACTTGCCAGACTTACTGGAACCATCTAACCTGAAATAGCAATTAATCAGCCAGCCTCAATACTTCTTGTCTCCACATCAGGAGCTGAGTATTGATGATAGCCCATTGTTAAGGTGCTTCTCTATTCATAATAGGACACATGAGCTTACATTACCTTTTCTTCCTTAATCACTTCCTCCCCTCTTTCTGTGTTTCCCATTTTATTTCACCCACTTCCAGTCTGCTTTCCACATTAAGTTCCTCATCTGATGTGATGGTTAATTTTATGTGTCAACTTGATTGGGCCACAGGGTACCAGATATTTGCTCCAACATTATTCTGGGTGTGTCCGTGAGGGTGGTTTTTTTGGATGAGTTTAACAATTGAATTGGTCATCCGAGTAAAGCAGATAGCCCTCCCTAATGTGGGCCTCATCCAATCAGCTGAAGGCCTGAGTAGAACAAAAAGGCTCACCCTTCTGTAAATTAAAGGGAATTCCTCCTGCCTGACCACCTTTGAGCTGGGACATTGGTTTTTTCCCGTCTTTGGACTTGATCTGAGACATCAGCTCTTCCTGTGCCTCCATCTTGCCAGCTTTTGGACTGGAACTAGACCATCAGCCCTCCTGGTTCTCAGGCCTCAGGACTTGTACTAGAACTACACCATTGGCTCTCCTAGGTCTCCAGCTTGCTGACTGCAGATCTTGAGACCTGTCAACCTCCATAATCACAGGAGCAAATTCCTTATAAACAGCACCCCTCTCTCCACCATCCTATTGGTTCTATTTTTCTGGAGAACCCTGACTAACACATCTGGTAACTTCTGCCCATGCAGCTCTAGAACTAAGTCTTGTTTTGATCTGGGTTCCACCAGATGCTGCTGGCCACCTGTCTCCTTAGAGAGCTGAGTAGCATCTATCTAGATTGCCTGTGATTGTAGACTGTTTATGTTTTGAGCAACATTGTCTCTTAGTCCCATATTTTTGTGGACCACTATTTGCCTGATTCCAGCTTCATATTGCCATTCTTAGGATGTCCTATATTATCCACAGTATTGACCATCGCTAGCACTGCTCCTTCTGCTGCGTCTGTTTGGTCTCTCTCCTTTACTCATGTGTCCTATTTTGAATTCACCATCTATTCACAATGATAAAGCAAGTACAGTTTGTGAATGGATACAAGAAACCTCCAGAAACTCCGCTCTTCCACTGTTCCATTCTGCCTGCAATTAAAATAAATCTGTGTGGCAATGATAGGCTTTTTATGTGAGGTTTAGAGTAGTTAGTGTTTTGTTAGTTCAGAACAAGTGCTAAAGATAGAAATATTACATGCCGAATAGTCTTCCATCTTATTTAAAGGACCAACTAACTGTAAGTCTCTGAACGATGCTGTATGAGGGGCACTGAATTCAAAAATTTTAAAAACAGAGTTATAAATCCATCTCTTTAATGACAAGTAGGCACAGGCATCCAGGGAAGAAACAGCAGTGGCAACAAACCTGGGGGCAGAAGGTTTAGGGGAGGTGATTGTCAGTTCTGATGCTTACCCACTTCCCGATTTGGGGTCAGACTGTGTAGCCCCAGAATGAAAACGGTGTGAGGAAGTGAGCCTTATCTCCGTGGAGATGAGATTCTCAATTGGTGAGGGAAGGGGTAAAGAGAAAGGTTTCCCACATTTGTTTTCATTTCCACATGCATACCCCAATTTCCAAAAACTATTTTTACAATATCCTTGACATCTTTTAAGTGTCAATGAGTTTGAACTATATACAAAAAAAGTGGAATATCTCAGGTTTATCTCCATAAGGAATAACTTTGAGGCACATTGAAGATTGTCTAGTTCAACTAGAGCAAGCAAATTCTGAGACATAGTTTCTTATTAAAGATCGTAGAGCATCCAAGCTGTTCCCCCTCTTAGGGACACTCAGCACAACAGTCTTTGCGTTTTGTTTTGTTTTTAAAAACCATGCAGTTTGAGGGGAAGGTCTTTGTGATTACTCATACTTGGTCAAAGCATTTTTACCCACACTCCCCTACCCCTCCAACCTAATTTATAAGTTTCATATTTACACAATGTAGGCTTTTATTTAATTTCTCCAGGAATTTATAATACCATATATAAATTATCTAAATAATTCATTTTAAACATACCTGAAGTTTCACCAGAGACAACTGAGCTACAGTTTTCTTTAAAGTATGAAACATTTTCTCTGAGTATGGAAATTTCTTACATTAAATAGGTGGGCATAGCATACACCTCACTATTTCACATTTTTTGTGCGCACTGGGATGTAAAAGGGGACATGCTTCTTAGGACCTCAGAAGTGGAATCTTTACGGGAGAAAAGTCAGAAAGCTGAAGCAATCCCACCATTATTTAATGATAATACATTCCCACATTGCTATACTTTTCCACAGGTAACAGGAAATAAAATTGCAAAACTTTGAAAGACAAAAGACACAATTAAAGAAACAAGGACTAAATTCTTTACCTTTGATTCCAAATAAAATTAGTGAAGATTTTTAAAAAGGCCTCAGATGACCCTAGTATACAAATATAATACATGGCTACATATTTTCAATGCAGCTTTGCATTGTGATCATTTTTAGAGACTGAAGTAAGTGTGCCTACTGATATCTTGAGCCAGAAGCAAACTAAACTTCGGGACAAAGTACACACCACTAATGATATTGTGAATGTTAATTTTTGGCTAGGGAACTGCACATTAATATGTCTTTACTACAATTCAAGAATAGAAGCCAGCACTGAGAACTTATATTACATTTCATTTTATATATTCAACACACGCTTCTTAACAAATCTGTTTTTCTTGATTGAAGATCACAAGGAAATTGAATAATTTGGAGATGTAGTCTTATTTCTCTCCAGAAGGACTAATATTTACCAACTATTCTTGTGAAAAGATTGACAATAGAGACAAAGTGAAACACATATTTGAAAATTCTGATGTTACTATAAAAAGCATAAATAGAATACATACTGGGTTTAGAAGGATTGTGAGGAAAAGTTCACCTCCTCTGATACTTTTATCCAATTCTTGGGGTCCTCCTGGATACTCTTTATAGAAAATAGTGTGGGTGAACAACCCACAGGTCTGTCGAGGGAGGACCTGAGGAAAAGGGGGAAAAACAACACATTGACGTGACAATTAAAAGCTCCACCACTATCTCAAGACTCCAGAGTCTGCAAATTATCACTTCCTGTTGGAGTTTCTTGGTTGCTAAAGCCAAAATCTTACTGTAATTAAGAGTTTATGTTAGTGTAATTATGTAAATATTAAGTGAGTTGCCAAATCAAAGCTATAGGACATGTAAGTTAAAGCATTTTTCACTCAGTTCTGTAAATCTCACCTGCCAGCCAAGTCATGTTAAAATGGCAAAAAATAAAAGGCTTTTTAGAGTTAATTTAATTCAAATATGGAGATTCTCCAAGGTGACATTCCATATGGTATTGGGCCATTACTCTCTTTGCTTCTGAAGTACAGTCTTATGTGGTACTCAGGTTCTGGGATTCAAAACAATCAGTTTTCATCACCCCTCCATCTTTACTTTGTTTTGTTTTTACTACACTCTGAATTAAAATTTTAATCACAGTAATAGTCAAATCATCTAATGATTACTTCTGGCATATTCTGTGGTTAATTCTGCTGCAAATCTGAATGTTCAACAGAGAAAGCAAATAAGTAATTTTATTCTAAAAACTTATTTTGAATAATAAACTACTTATGATCTAATGGAAAAATGAACCCAACTGTACAGAGTAGCTGTGATTTTATTTATTCTTTCCTTAATTTTCATAATAGTTTGTATTAAATTCAAGGTAAGTGAATGCACGTAATATTGGTTAAAAGGAATGTTTTTATTTTATAATACATTGAATGGTCATGCAACACAATAAAGGGAAAACTGGGTACTTTCACTCTGATTTGAAATTATATAAGAATAATATTTTTTATATTTCCTGGATTTCTATGGACATCAATAGCTTCATTTAAATCTGAGACTTCTTTAGATCTTCAAGTACCAATTTACAATAAAAAAATTAAAGTTTACGATTAATGAATATTGAGTACTATCTCTGGTTAGGCATATGTGCTACTACTTTTACTTTGGTTTTAGTGATTAGATAGATAGATAGACAGATACAGATATAAAGACAGACAGGTAGATAATTCCAACAGCAATCTGAATATTGCATTGGGAAGATGTAAATACTTAAAGGAGGGATAATAGTTTGTAAACCCTTGTTATGATCTAGGCAACTGATGATGAGAACATGACCTAAGGTGCTGGAAGTGGGAAGAGACATTTTAAGATGGGCTATTTTATCTGAAACTGAAGAATACCATTTTTTTATTCCAATGACTATTTATAAATTCCCATTTAAAATTCATTTAGGTTTATTCTCATTTATAGGAAGTAATTCTTACTTCAGATTATTATTTTTTCAATTAATATCTCTGAAAAGAAAATATATACCTCTGTTTTTGTAGTATGCAATGAAAAGAAAGAAGAAGAAGAACAGTATCCTAAGATTTTATTTTTTTTGCTGGGAAAGATTCACCCTGAGTTAACATCTGTTGCCAATCTTCCTCTCTCTTTTTTTTCCCCTTCCCAAAGCCCCAGTATATAGTTGTATATTTCAGTTGTAAGTCCTTGTACTACTTCTATGTGAGCTGCTGCCACAGCATGGCTACTGACAGACGAGTGGTGTGGTTCCTCGCCTAGGAACTGAACCCAGGCCGCCGAAGCGGAGCACACTGAACTTGAACAACTAGGCCATCAGTGCTGCCTGCTAAAATATTGTTGAGTGTCTGAGAGCCAAAATAAACTGACTGGGTAAATTTAGCTCTCACATGCTATTTGGTAGATTCTGTCTGATGATAGTGTAGTGACTTGAGAGGTGTTTTCTTGATCTATGAACCCATACTCGGACTGGAAAACTTTCAATAACACCACCCAAACAGACAGACACAGAGAAACTCCTCAGAAGGATAGAATCCCTAGATAAAACTACAGTCCAGAAACTGCAGTGGACAATCTATATGAAACTCATTCCCAATATTTTGAGCTTGTCTTGGCTTTGCTAAAACCACCCCACAGCTTAAGAAGCAAGCTTATAGCCAAACAATGTATTAATGTGTGGCCAGTCACCACCATGGAATGTTAGGAATTTATGATACTCATGTAAAAGGGATCTGAAGTTACATTTTGTCTTCATCCCACATGTAAATATTAAGAGCCTTCAATACACACAGCAGTATGTGCTTACCATGATGCTATTGTGAATGAAGCCCTTTCGGTACCGTGCAGGTTTCAAATGTGGATACTCTTCAGTGCTGGTGACCTGAATACCCCAGACCTTCTTCCAAGCTGCATACAGCTGAATATGAACCGGGTAGACCCCTGAGTGATGTGGTGCCACTGCATAGCCCATGTTGATGGGTATTCCATGTTCCTAAAAGAAAGCCAGAACAATATCATATGAAGTGTGGTCAACTGAATTCAATTAAAATTGTTTCCACAAACATCCATTTAGGATATAATCAATTCTATGCTAAGCATGAGAAATATAAAAACTAATAGGATGGAATTTTTGTCTTTCTGCAGCTCATAATCTTATGGAGCTCTGGTGGTATGACAGACATAGTAAATACTTTGGGAATGTGGTGTGTGGGTGAGATTAATTCTGAACTTTGAACACAGAACGTTTTGGGGAAAGATAGGCAGAGAACATGGTCCTTCCTCAGATAGATATAGAAAAAAGGTATCACTTGAGCAAGTGCCCAAATATGAGAGATGGAAGAGCACTGTGTGTGTGTGTGTGTGTGTGTGTGTGTGTGTCTATGATGTTGAAGACAACCAGAAAGGTAACTATGACCATAAGTGATGAGCCTTTATTGCTAAACTGAGGGAATGGAATTGATTCTATTTGAATAGTGTAGACAAGCAAGCTCTCTGAGCATGGAGGGCTATGATCTGCTTTATGTTTTAGGAGGAAGGATCTAGTGACAACATGTTAAGATGAACTACAAGTGGGGAAGGAATGAATCAAGGCTGGCGTTAGGAAGCTATTGCAATGGTGGAGACTAGAGAGAACGTGGGCACCTAAACTAGATTATTGGTGGTCGGAATAAAAGCCAGGGGATAAATGCCATACAAGATCCAATGGCAATTTGGATACAGAGAAGAAAGAAAAAGTAAAGATTAAGGTTCTTCCCTTGGTTTTATACCTTAGCAGCTCAATTTACTTTTATGAAACATACAGTTTCCTATAAGATGCTTACCTGGAGTAAACAGTCAATTCTAAAGGAAAACAGGCATAAATTTAAAACTAAGATAATGAAAAAATTGTCAAAGAATGGTATGTTGCAAGGGACATGATATAGATCTGCAGTTTTCTAATTTCTGCTTCTTTATATTTCTCCCTTTAAATGCTTATCTGCTTTATCAAGAGTCATTGTAGGACTGAATCTCATCAATTGAGGTTTTAAATGACAATATACAGTAATATATGAAAGCTGATTGAATCAATAAACAGGTCACAAAAGTGTTGACTTGGCAATTACCATTTATGTTTTCTGTTACATGGCACACAGCGTAGGAGAAGAATTCAGTCTGGCATAATAAGCAAGCAGTGAATGGATCACATATCTGCAAAGCCTAAATCATATGCCACACTCAGCTCAGAAGATGGGCCCTAAACATTTCTCAAAGCTCCATCATTCTTCCTTTCATGGAACGACCCTCATTGTATAGCCAAATTCACCTCTCTTTCACCAAGACTATGTGTTTTCTAACATCTATTACAATAAATGACTCTGCAGAAAGACTGAAATATGAAATCAATGCTATAAAATGAGCCAGAATCTTTTGCTAGGTACTAGGGAAAATTCATTTCTTTGTGTGTGGAGAAGAAAAATACTTCTTCCAGGAGCTTATATTTTTAATACAAGGCAAAACTGAAAAAAGTCCAATAACAAAACTACTTGGAAGCTACCAAAGGGAGCAGGCAACTACTGTTCCCTGACACATCGCTGGGGAACATGTACTGGGAAATGCCTTACTTCTCTCTGGTTAGTTCCATGTTACCCAGTGAATTGTTTTAAAGCATTCTAAGGATGAGCATCAACAGGAAGCCAAGATGTGGATGCATTAGGTATGGGATACAGATGAACTTCCTCGTGAGAGAAATGTAGGGTCAAGGGTATTCAAACCCCTCGGTCTGGTAAATAGAATTTGTGTGACTGCTGCTTAGCAAATTATTCCTGATTTATAAGAAAGGGAAAAAAATCTGTTACACTCTTCTCTTTCAAGTGGTTCATACTGAGG
The DNA here is from genome assembly GCA_031878705.1 of Tapirus indicus. Lineage (NCBI taxonomy): Eukaryota > Metazoa > Chordata > Mammalia > Perissodactyla > Tapiridae > Tapirus > Tapirus indicus. The sequence continues at coordinate 145,595,117 of CM062919.1, read as the reverse complement.
TTTTGTAATAATCTTGTCCCATCATTTGAAGAATAACAAAATCAACAGTGTATGAATCTTAATAGTCTGCACTAATCACTTTATTAGTCCTCATTTTCTATCACTGTATAATATTTTATTCCCAATTTGGGGCCTAGAACACTAGAAAAGTATGTGAATGTTCTAGAAACAAAGAGAAGGAAAATAAAATTGTGAAGAAAATTGAAATATCAACCAACTCTCTCTCTTCAGGAAAAAAAAGACATTTCACTTTTGACAGGTAGTAAAATGAATTGTAGAACTTTCATGAAAAACCAGAAGCTAAAAAGCAATTGATTTGGTGAGTAGGAAGGAAGGGGCAGTAAAAGGATTTTATTATATTTATTGATTTCTGGGGGCTCAATGTTATACTGCTCATAAGGTCATCTTATCACACTGACAACCGGAGCTCAATCAAAATAGTAAATCACACTAGATAATTATGAGTTTATACTTTCTCAATCTAAATGATAACACAAAATGAAAAGCAATTCCCTAGGAACTCTTTTTCTGTTATCAAGGAACTTACTGAGCTAGAAACTTTCATTCTTTACTGTCCAGAGTGTAAAACCCACTTCAAAGAGACTTGGTCAACTAAAAAGTGAACTAAACATCATATTTATACAAGATTACGAAATTCGAATGACTTTCTAACGTGGAATATAGGAAGCACTTGAAACTATAAAAAATGGACATAATGACAGAATAAACTAACTCAAATATGGCTTTTATTATTTATTAAAACAATGTCTCTTACAGGATCTAGGAATTTGATGATATTACAATATGACACGACACCACAAATATTTACAGGGGAGTCTAACTTGATCTAATTTTTCCAGTTACAATAAATTCCCAGTTGATTGAGAAGTGAGATAATATGGTAATTTACAGACTATATAAAACTAGGGTCAGCATTTTTCAAAACCTAGAATAAAATAAAATATATTTAGCACTAAACCTCTAGCAGTAACAGACGTGATCTCCTTTAATTTTTCTTTGATCATTCCTACTGATCATATTTGCTTGCAATTGCTTAGTACATGATATTTATGATGTATTTTTACATTCATGCCTAATGTGATCCTCATAACTACCCTGCGAGGTGGCCCAGATGTTATCAAATGTGGAAACTGAAGCTCAGAGAATGCAAATGACTTGCTCGTGTTCACAAATGTCAGAGTTAAAATTATACCCAAGTCCTCTAAATTCATAGATTTTGCTTTTGCTTTTTTATTAAGTTGCTACCACTTTGACCCCCCAGTTAATGACTAGAAGCACTTTACTAACAAAAAGGGAATTGATTTTAACATATATATCTGAACTGGAACTCCTATCCATTCCATTTTTACTTGGAGAAGTTATAAAGCAAAATTATATATTTCCCAAACTCCTCTACAGCTATCTTTTTGGATGCAAACAAGGTTCAGCCAATTAGAAGTACCTAGGACAGATTTCAGAAAGCAGTAGGTGGGCAGAGGCTAACATCTGGCAGCTCTTGGATCCTCTTGCTGGCAGGTAAGATCTTGAAAACAAGACTTTTCTGAAGTAGTATGTGGTGCCCTTCTGCAAGGTGGTGGTGGAAACTTATTGCTTCTGCCAGAGCTTCAGTGGCAGCTTCAGAAGCGGCTGCTCCCCCAGGGAACCAGTTCCGTCTGGCTCTGTGAATCCCCAGAGGAGTTCAGTCTAGAACCTGCCCCATCAGTCCTTCCAATGTATTTGGAGGGACTTAAATCATTGAATAAAAGCTCTCCCTCTTTAAAATAACTCCAAGTGGTTTCTTTTTCTAGCATGGAAACCTGACTGATACAGGTGGTCTTTGCCCCTTTCTGATAAGTATACAAGGTCTAAGGGGTTCAGGTGAGATGTCAGTGGTTTGAATTCTATGAAAACAGAGGAAGAGCTTGCTAAAACACTGCCCAATATTTCTACAAGAAAATTCATTGATATATGGCAAACACCTATTTGTCTAACTGGATCCTATCATGTTATATATATGACTATTAAATCTTGTGTACTGATCAGCCAATGGCTAGTGTATAGATAAAATAAATAGGAGACTAGTCTATTTAAATAATAAATACCACAGGTATTTGACAAGGTCAATACTGTGGCGAAACCATATAATGTAGGTAACATAAAGAAGGGGGACAAATTCTATTGAAAGGACAATGCTCTAATGGATTAATTTTGATGCCCACAAGCACCTCTGTGTCAGCATGCATTTCAACACCCCTTTATGAGGATAACCACATCCTTATAAATGGATAAAAACATATGTAGGCATCGCATGCAGAGGTATAAATAACCACTGGTGAGCATGAGCAGCACTCTGGTCAGTCACTGGTAGATATTTTTTGGAAGACCTGACAACACACCATGGGGATCCAGGGGAAAAAAAAGAGAAAAATGGGAGTTGGAAGGATTGGGCTCATGGACATACAGGGAACATTCTTGGATCTCTCACAAATAGCTGGACATAAACCTGAAGAATGAATGGAGGTCTTGATACAGAGAGAAAAATGTCAGACAAATGTTATTTTCCCTATTATTATGACCTTGCGTTTGCACTTCAAGAGATATGGCTTGTGAAACCAACCCATAATACACTCAGAATGGTTTTATATCCCCAGTTTAGTAAATATTTTTTAAAGGAAGTAATAAATTTAAATAGTTATTAGATAAATTCACCATAGATGTTTAATGAATGAATATAAAAGGAAAGTAAATGAAATAATGTTCTCATAAATGAATGTACTTGTAGTAAAGAGATAATGCATTAAACAGTACCCTGTTGAATTTTAAAGTGTTGATTGTTCTCCTAAATATACAACTTCTAGGGAGCAACACTGGTGCTAAAGAAAAATAATCTCGTTATCTATTTTTCTTTTTAATAAGGACTTGGAATTGTATTGTCAACTTTGAGAATGATCCCAGGATCATTGATTTCTCCACTGTGTTTTGGGAACTGAAATTGTCTTCTGTTTTCATAAGTGATAAAAGCAATGACTGTGTGACCCTGGAAATTGGCTGGGTCAGTCCTGACACTTTTTGGACTGAAGCCCAGTAAATTGTGACAAATCTCTGGAAAGCTCTGTGTTACAAATGGATTTTTCTTTTGAAAAAGAAATAGCACAGCAATGGCGTTGCTTCTACAGTGTGAACTTTCCGATCCTAAGTGTAGCTATTTTGGGCAATTGAGAGACATCCCTTTAATATTCTTGACCCCACTGAAGTCTACTTTGCTGCTTAAAGGGAACTAACAGAAAAACTAAGTAAGTCTTCATTCACACTGTATAAAATGTGGTTGATTAGACACCTGCATTGCATTTTGCTGTCAGAATTCTTATTTTATTGACAATCAAGATGTTCAATACATTTTGGTTTATTAAGTTCCTTTATTCCACACATTTTTATTATGTCCTATGATGTATCAGGAGCCATTCTAGGTGCTGAGAATACAGCAGTGAACAAAACAGACAGAAATCCCTGCCATCAGGGAGTTTATAGTATGGTGGGGTGAGACTAAGATTACACAAAATAAATAGGTAAATTGTGTAGTATATGAGAAGGTGCTAAGAGCTATGGAGAAAAATAAAGCAGAGAAAAGGAGAGAAATGAATGAAGTAATATGGGTTGCAATATCAAATTATTCAGTGAGGGCCTCATGGAGAAGGTAATATTGTGAGTTAAGATCAGAAGTTGTGAGGGATAAGCCATGTAGAAAATTTGGGGAAGATCATTCTAGGCAGAGAGGATAGCACATACATTGTTCTGAGTTAAAATGACCTCAGGTATTTTGAGGAAGAATAAGAATTCAATTGTTTTTGAAGCAGAGTTAGCAAAGGGGGAGAGTAGTAAGAGATGATGTCAAGAGGCAGGGTTGCTGAGAATAGCCTTATAAATTTTTACTGAACATATCCAGGGGGAACCATTCACTTGACTATGTTTTTACAGAGGCTGTACAATGCAGCATCACTGAAGAGAAGGAATGGGTACAGATCATTTAGGTCCTTATATGCCACTATAAAGATGTTGGTATTTACCCAGAGTAAGATGAGAAGCTTCTGGAAAGTCTTGAGCAAATAGATTATATGATCCAACCTAACATTAGAAAACTCTTCTGGCTGCAATGTTGAGAGCTGACTGAAAGGAATTAAGGAGGAAACTAAGAGCCAGTTAGTAGGTTACTGAAACAATCTATGTGGGAGACAATGTCAGCTTGGACCAGGGTGGGGACAACGTAGTTGGTGAGAAGTGATTTTATTCTGGATATATTATGAAGGTGGAGTCACAAGATTTAAGGATAGACTGAATATAGAACATGAGAGAGGGGCTGGTCCCATGGTGCAGTGGTTAAGTTCAGGTTGCTCCACTTTGGCGGCCCAGGTTTATGGGTTTGGATCCTGGGTGCAGACCTACACCACCTGTCAACCATTCTGTGGTGGCGACCCACATACAAAATAGAGGAAGACTGGCATGGATATTAGCTTGAGACTAATCTTCCTCAAAGCCAAAAAAGATGAAGTTTGGCAACAGATGTTAGCTCAGGGTGAATCTTCCTCAGCAAAAAAAAAAAAAAAAGAACACAAAAGAAAGTGATTAACTAGAAAGATAGAGTTTCCATCAAGTGAGACCAGGAAATTTAAAAACTAAACAGGTTTTGGGAAGAAAGATAAGACATACTTTTGAGATTAGGCACCCAATTGGATATGTCCCGTAGGAAGTCAAACAAGTTTAGCATTCAGAGGAGAGAGTTCAGCTGGAGATCTAAATTTGGTGAGTTATCAACATATAAATTTTATTTAAAGTCATGAAACTCATCAAGATCACCAACAGAATGAATGTGTAAACAGAGAAAAGAAGAGGCCTAAGAATAGATCTTTGGGGTGCACTAACACTAAGAAGTCAACGAGAAGAGAAGAAATCCAGAAAATATACTGAGAAAGAGTATTGCAAGTGAGATGGGAGGAATACCAGGAATCTACAATGAAATGGGAGCCAACTGAAGAAAATGTTGCAGAAACGAGTCTTGAGTTCAACGTGTCAAATGTTGCTAATAGGTGAAATGAAATATGAACTAAGAACTGTCTTTTGGGTTTAACACTGGATGCCCACTTGTGAACTGGACAAGAGAAGTTCTGGTGGAGTGGTGAAGGGCAAGCACATCAGAGTGGATTTAAGAGAGAATAGGAGGAGTTGAAATGGGAAGAGTGAGTATAACAACAATTTCAAGAAGTTTTGCTAAAATAGGGTCTAGAAATGGTGCTGTAACCGGATGGAGAAGCAACATAAGCACAGGATTATCGAAAGATGAGAAAAAACAGCAGTATGTTTGTAGAGGGAAGGAAGTGATTCAGGAGAGAGGGGAGGATAGCTGGAATGACGTTCTTGAACAGTTGGGAAGGGATGAGATTAAGTGCAAAAGTACAGAATTTGGCCTTTGCAACTCTAATTCTTTTATTCATTATTTCAAGACAGAAGCCAAGATTGTGTGCTTCTCTCATAGGATGACAGTCCACAATTTATATTTATGTCACTGTTAACACAGTTTATGTTAATTAGTGGCACCTACATATTTTAAAAGATTTTACTATATAATTATGATCACTGGAGTAACTGGCTATAAAAATTATTATAATTATTATATTTTTCTGTAGACATGTTAATGTGTTTCAAATTAAAATCAAACCTATTATTGTATTTCCATTTTGTTATCATCATGTTGAAGTAGTAGTTGCAGTAATAGGAGCATGTGGGAGTTCTCTTCTAATTGATTGATTTTTTTTTTTTTGAAATAAGAAGACCTTCAGTTGAGAGTGAAGATAAGGGTAAGATGTGTGGTAGTTTCCAGAAAGAGAAGGTATGAAACAGTGGTCTAGGAGAGTATGATTATGAACAAAATAAGGACTTGCAGTGTTACTTCTGAGCATCATGGAAGGTCCACTTGAGGTCTTTAAAGTGAGAACAGTTAAGTGTTGGTCTCTGCCACATTCAGTTTCAGGAATACAGGCATAGAATAGGTAGAGACTTGGATTCAGATGGGGTTGAGGCTTTACAGGGGAATATGATGAATCAAGAAGTGTATTCAAGGGAATGCTTATAACAATTGGTTCTTGAATTAAGCTGATGAGGAGGGCAGCAAGAACCCAAAAAGAAAGATGGGCAGCAAAGATGTGGTATCAGGATATATCAGGAAATGCCCGAACTGCAGTTCAGTACCTTTCCCTTCATTGTTGCCTCTGCTGCCTGGAAAGATCTAGTTCTAGATTTAATTTAGTAACAAGATAAATAGTGCCAGATATTAAGTATTTAGAGATTCTAACAATACCTCTAACCTGGATAACATTCAAGATTCTTAAATGTGTCAAGAGTCAGATGGAAACAAGAATATTATTATTCATTCCATTATGACATCATCTCTATAGTTACTGTAAGTAAAAACATGGAAAAAGAAGATACTCAAAATAATTTTGCTTAATACAAATCACACCATTTTCACATGTTCATTTGTAATTTTATCTCAAGTAAATAATATATCTAATTTATCCCTATTCTTAGTACCTAGAGTATTCATACACAGCAAACATTAAATAGTTGTTTTTTTGTTTTTTTTTAATCTTCTACCTGATTGCCTATGTTCATGGACTAAAGCACTGGTTTAGGTGGAATGGCTAGGAGTGTGTGTGTGTGTGTGTGAAGTAGACAAAGTGAAGAGGGCAACTTGCCTTTTTTACAGCTGGCTAGAATGCCTTTCATTTTCTAATTTTGAAATATTTCCAAACTTTTTGGATGCTTCCACAATTATATAGGTGATGGTTTGGAATCATTGATTTAAATGCATCACTTTGCAGAAATAGATTTGGATAAACTATTACTTTCTCTGAGCAATGGAATACATTTCTTATATTATTTTTGAGTCAAGCTGAGATTTCCCCTAGGTGTCATTTTTCCCCCTTAATGTCGCTCAAAGCATTTATGGAAAAATGCTTAAACATTTGGTGTAGGCATGAGCCATTGCTCTGGTTGTCAATTCCCTCCTCCACACCCAAAATACAAGGTGTTATTATATTTTGTCCTCCGTAACATCCTGTGCCTTCTCTAAGGGTTAAAATAATTCATATCTGTGATTGTTTCCAATTTTGTAGAGCCTTTACTACCACGTGAAGTAGGTTAAATTTCATCGGAGAAAAACTAAGTTTATGTTAGTAAATGGCACCTCTGTATTTAAAAAACTTAATAAATTATCACTTATATGCCTATAAAAATAATTAAATTACTATCTTTTTCATAGACATGTGGACATGTTTCAAACTAAAATCATACTAAAATATTACATTTCCATTTTATCATCACATTAAAGTGGCATCATTTATGGAAATCAAAGCATCAATACAGTCCTCATCTCAAAACCACTGCACTTCAAGCATTCCAATTCTCCTATATTATTAACCAGCTTTAACTCTCTCCACTGTCAACATGTTTGGAAACAATTTCTCATATTCTCATCTTGCTCAAGTGACTGCAGAAATGACTGCAGGGAACTGAAGTGTCAACTATAAAGAGGTAATCATGGAATGATGAAAATGTTCAGCCACTATAAAGTATAAAAGAAACTATCAAGCTGAAAGAATTTTTCAAATTGAAAAAAGCAAAAGAGAATGAAAAAGATAAGAAAAGAAAAAGAAAAACATGTGGTAAGTAATGCTTTTGATAAATTATCCAATATGAATAGGGTATACTCAGTACAGCAGGAGTTAAATAATGAAAAAAAAATCTTGAAAACCTTGGCTCTTGATTATTTTACCATCATTTAGTAATTAAAAACAACTTTGGTCATTGAAGCAATGAAATTAAAATCTGCCAGTGAGAGTTAATTATGCTATTATTGACCATTCTAAGAATCCACTCACAAAACTGGTATCTAATAATTGATAGATAAATGGCATAAAATCTCATTATCAACACTTCTTAAAAAGTGTTGAGCCATTATGTTCAGGGTATTCTATATAAATATTCCTTTGAAGGGTCTATATAGAAAAACAAAAATAAGAACAAAAAACATTGGATTAACAAAGAGAAGAGCTTATTTTCCTCGAGTAATAGAAAATCTGGATACTGGTTGGTTCTGAAGTTCGAGGATGCCAGGAGTGAGGTCTCTGATTCTGTTGGTCTTTCCTTCATAGTTTGAAGATGGATGCCTTAGTTCCAGCCAACAGGACCATATACTAGGCAGGAGAAAGGAACAAAGGCAAAGGACAGAAGGGGTAGCATCCGCTCTATCTAACCTCTTTTCCTGGAAATCCCATACCACAACTTATGCTTACATCTAATTGGCCAGAACTGTGTCAAAGGCCCCCCACCTGAAATAAAAGCTGAGCAATCCTCCCTTTAGCCAGATACTTTGGTTCCACAAGCAAACTTTGGATTCATTCAGTAGGAAGAATGTGAAAGTGGGTATTGAGTATGCATTAGAAGTGATGACCAAGTACTAAAGACACCTGTATCCTGAAATGAGAATGTAAAAATAAGAATTCCCATGCTTTGTTACTAAGCAGCCCACAAAAGGCACACACAAATAATGATCTGGGAGGTTATAGGAGAGCAATACATTAGAAAACATTAATTAGGAACATGGGGAGGTGACATGAGAATCTAGAGAACTGATATCTCAAATGGCAGAGTTCTAAGCACAGTACAGTTGCATTTAGGGTCCCTGAGGCCCTAAGACTTAGGATAAAAAGTTCCTGCATATTCTGGCCCCACATGAGCTACTTAGTCTTATCTTCTAATTCCCATCTCAAAGCTCCTCTGACACCACGTCAATTTTTTCTTCCTTTCCTGAACATTTTATGCTCCTTTTGGAGATTCATAAGGGCAAGGATTACCAGAAATGTATTTTACATTCCATAAATTTCATATTTCTAAGAACAAAGTAGGTTACCAATAATCACTAATGAATAGAGGTGCATTAATCAGGGAATCATGAAATTATGGTCATTATGATTTTAATTTGATATACTTTCCTCTGGATCATGACATGTGTGGGTCAAAGCTTGGCAAAGTTTTTCTCTCAAGAGCCATGTAGTACATATTTTAGACTTTGCCAGCAAAATAATGCCTCTGTCAAATATTTTTCTTTGTTTATTTGATTTTTACAACGCTTTAAAAATGTAAAACCCATTCTTAGGACCAACCATACAAAAACAGGCTGTAGGTCAAATTCCACAGGCAGTAGTACCCCGACCCATAGGCAGGCTGCTGCTGAAACAATATGTATCTTATCGCAAGAATAGAATACGTTTTGGGCACTGTCCTGTGCTCTCTCTCACACTGCTCCCTGTGCTTGGATGTTCCCCTCCCGCCTTCTGCTTCATGCACACCTTCTCATCTTTCACACGTGTTGTCATCTTAATTGTTTGTCCTGTTCCTTATTTTTTCTTCCTCTTATAACTAACCTGTGTTTCCTTTATGTCTGTACTGTGCTCTGCACATTTCTCTTAAAAACCTGAAATGGCATTGTATCACCCTTAAATAAAGTCCCTGAGAATAAGCAGCATCTCATTCATTTTTGCATCCCTGGTGTCAACTAAAGAGCTTAGCGGATAATACATATTCATTGCTTGTCTGTTAAGGAAAAGAAGGAAGGAACAGAGGGAGAAAGGAAGAGAAGAAGGAAGAAGGGAATGAACAAACCCCTGAACAAATGTAAGGAGGGAGTTACATTTTTACAGCAGAAGTCTCTAAAAACTTCTGGACATCGTTGGAAGGCAATAATTTCTGAGATTCAAGAGTTTACATATGCATGGATCAACTCTTCTTTATTTTTTCACTTATTTCTTTAAAAACACAACTTTCATCATCCATGGTCTTTTTTCTTGGACTGTTTGGTAAGATATTAGTCTCTTTTAACCACTAAAAATTAGTGACCACATTCCATACTGAATCATGGATAGATGGAGGACTGCAGAGCAGATTAGAATGTCTTGGGTCTGTTCCCAACTTGCATATTATACAACTTTGAAAAAGTCATTCGGTGGTTTTATCATCACCATCAACTCTTATTTCAAAAGAAATGATCACATACTTCTTGAAAAAATACAGTGAAAGTGATGCTAGCCATGATGATGATGATGATGAGGATGACAAATACTTTTTGAAATGCTTACGTGCTAAGCATTTCGCTAAGCATTATACATACACAAACATGTACATACAATATCTAATCCTCATAAAAATTATGTGGTAGGAACTACTGTCATCCCTATTTTACACATTTGAAAATTAACGCACAGGAATTTTAAGTCATTTGCTAAGGTCACCCTTCTAGTAATTGGCAAAGGTGGAATTTGAACCAAGATAGGTCTGAAGCCAAACACATGAGCTTAAATAGTGCACTGAGCAATTAGGTACTGGCGTCCACAGGGTAAACACATCACAAAAGACCTTTGTAAGGTTAAGGTTATAGTTAAGGTTTTGTTTTCTTCAGAGGGACATGACTTTTTCTTTTGTATTTTGTACACAGTTTAATTTTCTGCGTAATATAAACAAAACTTAATAGAGGAAATATTTATTTGCTTTAAACCAAGTAAATTAAATATTAGCAACCACTTTAAGCAGTTATCAGCTTATCTCCTAGGGGGAAATCTCTGTTGCAATTGTTTTATGTATCAGCACTTGAAAAGAATTAGAGGTCCTCTAGTTAATCCTAAAGATTATTTAAATGCATAAAAACTGTAAAACAGAAGGAATGACTTTCAAGGCTTTACATTTACCAAAAATAATGATAACAAGGTATCCAGAACAGACGGATGCAAGTCTTGATAGAGTCATATTAATGTATTTTGAATGATATAAATAGTACATTTCCTTCAATTATTGCTGCCCAATATTAAAGTGTATTTTGTAGGTGGCATTTATTCAGGCTAAACATGTTCAGAAATAAAATAGCTACTTGACAGAGAAAAGATGCTGCAGCTAAAATAGGAATGGAGGGGGGGTCAGATGTTACCCTCTGCTAGGAAAATAAAATAGATAAATACGTATTGTAGAGATTTTCTGTCTGAAGGAAATTCTTTCATCTACCTGCCAATACCAGACCAGTAAGTCAAGGAGTTACGATGATACAACACATGACAAGAAAAGCCATTTTTTCTCTAAATCCATTGCTAAGCAGTATGAATACTAATAGCTAATGAAATATCAATTCTAATTCGCAGGCAAAAAGTTCATGCTATTCTTCATGTTGTAGGTTTGGTGAAAACAGGATTTGATGAGAACCTTAGAGACTGCTTGAATAAGCTAGGTAAGAATTTTATTAAACAGTATCGTCCTACTTGTAAAAAGGGTAAAAACCCTATCCACTTTCAATAGGTAGCTGAAAGAGAAGTCAAAATATTTCCACTTGTTATGCAATACACTGAGCATCATGCCATTTTTACGCATCAGTTTTCCATAGTAACATTCTAAGTTTTATACAATAACATCTACTTCTCTCAATACAGAAAGGTCTGTGTTCTTCAACAATTATCCAACTTATAGAGATCACTTATATATTAGCTTAATTACCTGGACTATGGTTAAAAAAAAGGCCATTAGGAAAACAGGGCACACAAGTTGATTCATTTTATCTTGGGGAGACACTGTCTGGTTCTTGCTTGGAGTGCCGTCTGGTGTACTTGAAAGAGGACTGGATTAGGAACCACGAAGCGTGGGTTCTCTGTGTGACATGCACAAGTCACTGACACACAAGCTCAGTTTTCTCATTTGTGAAATTGAGAGCTTTCCCTACCACTTCAGAAACAAGCCTAAGAAGTTTGCTCTATCTGATTTCCAAGCTCAAGGCAACCTTAGATTCATAGAATGTTAGAGATATCAGAGACCTCAATGGTCATCTAATTTGACCACTCCGTTGTACTGAAATGGGAATCTGGCTGCTAGATCCAGACAACATGACAATGGCTAGAAGAGGAAACTATTAATCTTACAAAGCATAGACCAGAAAACTAGATGCAAGAATTCAAAAAGTCTGAGAACATAGTTAAGGAGCGAATAGTCCACGTAATCTCAGCAGACTCTGCGAGCACAGCAAGAGCACAGTGCCGTAAAATCATTTGTATTAACAATGAAAACCTGTAGTCGCTGTGAAAAATGTGGCATGATGCTTAGTACGCATTCATTAATTTATAAGCAGTAAGTTATATATTTTAGAAAGTTACTTGCTGAAATGGTTAAACAATACATCACCCAAATGCTAAAGCTTTTCAGTGACAAATGGATAACTCACTCATTGTAATACAATACTCCACGTTGATACAGCATATATTAAATGTTAAATCTATAGGTGTGCCATTTTGACTATCCTGAACAAAACACCGAAGTATTAACAGGAAGATACAAAGGATTGTGATAGACCATACTGCCATAGAAAAGGACTTTGGTGATGGATGAATTGTGTCTGTGAACAATACTTTTGAACAATATATGAGAAATGTTTGCATGTTTAACATAAAGATCAAAAAATAATTAAATACAATGACGAAGAGATATCTCCACTGATCACATGGATATATGGAAATAATTTTAAACTGTTATAAAACGCCATCTATAAATAAATGTTTTGCATTCAGTAACAAAATCATTTAAGTGCTCATACAAATGAGCTTCAAGTTTGCTGGCTGGTGTTCTATAATCTTCCCACTGTGATTTTATTGTTTTCTTCCCTCCTAAGACCATTTTACTCATCATAGGTTTTCAATAAGTAGAATTAAATGTATTCAAGATCATACAAATACTCCATTTACTAAATATTTAGCAAATTTTCACTGCTCTGTCTTCCAAGGAAATGCCATTAATATTTGATTTTATTATTTAATGCTGTTTCAAACTTAAAAATACTTTCTGCCTACCCTGCCTTAGGATTTAAAACACTGATACAAAAAACACACACAACAGTTTTAACAAATAAATTATTTCCAAAACCTCAGTGGGTTTTAATTTGAAAGCCCAATCTAGAAATTCTAGCGTGTCAGGGGGGAATTACTGTCAATTGTAGCTGCATTTCTATTACAGGGCTTAAATGTACAAGCAGGATGGTAACTTTGGTACAGAGAAAGAATCAGGACAATGGATTACATAGACTGAAGTACATAAAAAACAAGGCAAAATAAAAGTGGTTCCATCCTTAGCGAGCAAGGAGAAGGGCAAATGGAAGATAAGACTGGAACACAAGTAATTTACTTTTAGGTAGAAGAGACAAAGGCAATACTTTCTCCCTGCTCCTTTGCTCCTTTTCAGTACTGGCAAGGAACACATTTGACATGATGCAAGATGAAGTCATGAAAATATTCTTTATCCCACGCCTTTATAATTTGTTCTTAAGGATGTGTATGTGGTGTGAGGAATGTGGGGTAGGAAAATGCTCCTCCAAATTCAAGAACCCCACAGCCTGGACAGAATTAGGTCAGCAGTGAGTTGTAGGAAAAGCAGGGGAACCTTGAGGTCAAGAACAGAGTCACCAAAGCCAGAGAAGGAGCACCGCACAAGGACGGCAACAGGGGAGATCAGCGGCTGTCATCGGGACTTCATGGAAGGAGCACAGTGGAGACTTTGACGGACCAACCATTAAAAACATCAGTTGGGAGCACACAGCCCATGAGACAAGGGGCCTGATGCTAGGGCTCTTTTAGGGTAGTTTGGAGGGCTTTGAGACAAAATGTGACAGGATCTGAATTACATGTTAACCAGATCACTGCAGCTGCTTTGATGAGAATAGATTCAAGAGGGCCAAGAGTGGGATTGGAGACCAGGGAGGGGGCCACTGCTGTAAGTTAGTCAAGATATGAGGGCAGAATCAGACTTCTGGAATGGTGCTGTGAGGAGTTCTGTGGACCCTCTCCCAGGAAAACAACCATAACTGGTAGACATTATCTTTTTAATAAAGAAAACAACCATTTAAAACCTCTGAAAAATAAACTAAAGATGTACAGCAAATGAAGAAACGTTTATTCAAGAAATCTACTAAAATTGGCAAGAACAATGAAAGTGTGTGCCATTTGAGCCATGACCCACGCCACACCCTTCCCCACTTGCCCCAGTTTAGAGTAACAAAATTCCTACCCCAGGTGGGTGCTACCAAGAACACAGGGGTTCCTCTCTCCCTGGCTTCCAGTCTAAAGCTGTGATTCTCCCGGGGATGGCAGGCCGCCAGCATTTCTCACCCCCTCAGCTCTGTGTGCAGAAGCTCTCTTCTAGGTAAGAGCGGCTGAAAGATCTGGGGCTCTCCTCCCTAGGTGGCCCCACTCATAGGACAGAAGCTGTGACCCAGATGCAGGAGACCAAGAATACTGGAACCAGGATTTGCCCCTGCTCCAGCTCAGTTGTAGGGTGGTGGTTCTAAGCCAGGAGAGGCAAGCTGAGGAGACCAGAGGCCACCACCCCAACCCAGCGCACCCTACTCATAAATCCGGGCGTCACTTTGAGAGAAGGAGTCCATTGTCCCCACCCCCAGCTCTAGAGCAGTGGTGCAGAGATGTTATCCAGGGGGAGATGTAGGTCATAAAAAGAGAGCGCTCCTAAATTCTCTCCAACGGAAGTGACCTTACTTGGGACAAAGTGTGGAAAAGTTCAAGCCTAAAGTCACTCTTGAAAACAATGGAGATTTTGATGGCAAGCAATTTAGAAGAGGCTGTTGTTATATTAATTAAGATTAACAACAAGCTAATAACAGAGCAAACAGAAGTTTACTAGAGAGAACCAGGGAAAGAAACAGCTAAGAAGAACACTTGTGGGGTCAGAAAAAGCCTCATAGACTGACCTCAAAGACCACTTGTGCAAAAAGGACCACATTTTATTGGTTCAGACTATGGTGCAGTGATAATAATGCACTTTAGGGCATTATCAGAAAACAATAGAGCATGCTGCTGGCAATTAGTGGAGGTTCAATTGGTAAGATCAGGAATAAAGAAAGAGACAACACTGCTGACTTTCTAAAAATAAAAAGAGCCATAAGGCATACTATGAACACTCTATGCCAAAAACGTAGATAACTTGGATGAAGTAGATAAATTCCTAGGAACACACAAACTACTGAAACTGATTCAAGTGGAAATAGAAACTCTGAATAAACTTACAACAAGTAAAGAGATTGACTTAATAATTTAAAAACTTCCCACATAGAAAAGCCAGGGCCAGGTGGCTTCACCAGTGAGTTCTACCAAACATGTGAAGAGTTAACACCAATCATTCACAGATTCTTCCAAAAAAAAAGAGGAGACATTTCCCAACTAATTTTATGAGGCTAGTATTATCCTAACACCAAAACCAGACGAAGGTATCATAAAAAAGAAAACTACAAACAAATATCTCGATGAATATAGATGCAAAATCCTCAACAAGGTACTAGCAATTAAATTCAGCAACATATAAAAAGCATTATATACCATGACCAAGTGAGATTTATCACAGGAGTGTAAGGTAGGCTTAACATCTAAAAATCAACTAGTATAATATACCATATCAGTAAAATAAAGGGAAAAACATAATCAACTGAATGGAAATCAAAAAAGTATGTGAAGAATCCAACACCCTTTCATGATAAAAATACTCATGAGTAAAATACTTAGAAATATATTTAACAAAAAAATATGTAAAACATAGACTCTTAAAATTCTAAAATATTATTGAAAAAATTAAGGAAGACCTAGGGGCCAGCCCAGTGGTGCGGCGGGTTAGCTCGCGCTTGGCAGCCCAGGGTTCGCGGGTTTGGATCCTGGGCCCCGGCAGCACACTGCTTGTCAGCCACGCCGTGGTGGCGTCCCATATAAAGTAGAGGAAGATGGGCACGGATGTTAGCCCAAGGCCAGTCTTCCTCAGCAAAAAGAGGAGGATTAGCAATGGATGTTAGCTCAGGGCTGGTCTTCCTCAAAAAAAAAAAAAAAAAAAAATTAAGGAAGACCTAAATAAGTGGGAAAATACCCATGTACATACATCAGAAGACTTAATATTGTTAAGATGCCAATATTTCCCAAACTGATCTATGCAGTCAATGCTATCCTATCAAAATCCCAGGTAGCCATTGTGCAGAAATTGGGAAGCTGATCCTAAAATTGATATGAAAACTCAAAAGACCCAGAATAGCCAAAATAACTTTAAAAAAGAAGAATAAAGTTGGAGGACTCACAGTTCCCAATATCAAAACTTACTATGAAGACAGTAATCAAGATGGTGAGGTCTAGCATAAGGACAGGCATATAGACAAATGTAATAGAATTGAGAATCTAAAAATACATCCTTACATTTAAAATCAACTTATTTTTGGCAGAAGTACCAAGACAAGTCAGTATTAGAAAGAATAGTCTTTTCAAAAAATAGTGCTGGTACAACCAGAAATTCACATGTGAAAGAATAAAGTTGTACTTTCTTGTGCCACACAAAAAAATTAGCTTTATATGCATTATAGACCTATATATAATAGTTCACATAATAAAACTTACAAGAAAATATGGAAGTAAATTTTTTATGACCTTGTGTTAGGCTAAGCCTTTTTAGGTTTGACACCAAAAGCACAAGAGACAAAAATTAAATGATAAATTGGACTTCATCAAAATTAAAAACTTTTATGCTTCAAATGACACTGTTCAGAAAACGAAAAGACAACCCACATAATGGGAGAGAGAATATTTGCAAATCACAGATCTGTCAAAGTACTTGTATAAAAAATACACAAAGAACTCTTGCAAGTAAAGAATAAAAAGACCACTAATTTGGGGCTGGCCCAGTGGCCTAGTGGTTAAGTTCGGCGCTATCTGCTTTAGCAGTCCGGGTTCAGTTCCTGGGCTTGGACCCACACCACTCGTCAGTGGCCATGCTGTGGTCGTGACCCACATACAAAATAGAGGAGGATTGGCAATGGATGTTAGCTTGGGGCAAATCTTCCTCGCCAAAAAAAAAAAAAAAAGACAACTAATTCAATTAAAAAATGAGTGAGGAATCTTAATAGACATTTCTCCAATGAAGATATATGAATGGCTGATAATCATATGAAAAGATGCTCAACATCATTAGCCATTGGAGAAATGCAAATCACAACCATAATGAGATACCACTTCACACCCACTAGGATGGCTATAATAAAAAAAAAAAAAAACAGACATAACAGATTGGCAAGGATGTGGAGTAACTGAAACCCTCATGCATTGCTGGTAGGAATGTAAAATGGTGTAAGCTCTTTAGTAAAATCTGGTAGTTTCTCAAAATGTTAAACATAGAGATATCACATGACCCAACCATTCCACTCCTGGGTAGATACTAAAGATGAATGAAAACATATGTTCACACAAAAACTAGTATATGCATGTCCATAGCAGCATTATAAATAATAGCCAAAAATGGTAAACACTTCTATTAACTGATGAGTGTTTAAATAAAATATAATATAACCAGACAATGGAATATTATTTGGCAATAAAAAGGGATGAAGTACTGATGCATGCTACAACATATGTGAACCTCGAAAACACTTTGCTAAGTAAGAAAAAAAAGCTAATTATAAAAGATATTGTATGATTCCATTTATATCAAATTTTCAGAATAGGCAAATCTATAGAGATAGAAAGGAAATTAGTGATTTGTTAAGGTTGGGGGAGTTGGGAGAAAGGAGGAGCGACTGCTGATGGGTACAGGCTTTCTATTTTGAGGTGATAAAAATGTTCTGAAATTGATTGTGGTGAACTTTGCACAAATCTGTGAACACACTAAAACCATTGAAGTTTACACTCTATGTGGGTGAATTGTATGACATGTTAATATCAATATCAATGAAGCTGCTAAAAAGGATACAATAGTAACTTAAGCTAAGTAGATAGCAGTAGAGGTGGTGAGAATTCATCAGTTCTAAATATATTTTCAAGTGGAGGCAAGGGATTGGATGAGAGAAAGAGAAGTGTCAGAAGAATCCAAGATTTTTGGCTTGGAAAGATGTAATTGGCCTTAAGCTTTAGGATAGAGACTAAGAGTTCTATGTTTTAGTTCATATGCAAATATTTTTTAAATTAATGAAACAATAAATGTGAGCTCTATTGAGAGGATTCTCTGTATTTCTTATTTCTGGTTAGATGTGAATGTAGCTTCCCCAATGACTTCCAATGATTTCTGCCTCCTGTATTCACTCCCTTGTTTAATTCCCCTCCCTTTGAGTTTGGGCTGGACCTAGTGACTGACTTCCAATGAACAGTATATGGTAAAAATGATGGGATATCACTCTGAGATTAGGTTATAAAAGACTGAATTTCTCTCTTTGTCCCTCCCTACTTCCTTCTGTCCTCCTTAGCTCTGATGGAGCCAAATGCCACATTGCTAGTTGCCCCCTAGAGTGGCCCACATGGCGAGGAACTGACGTGCGCAGTCCAATGACCAGTGAGGACCTGAACTTTGTCAACAACTGCCTGCGTGAGCGTGAGAGCTGGTCCACCCTGCAGGTGAGCCTTGAAATGACTCTCCCCTCGGCTGACACCTTGACTGAAGTCTTGTGAGAGATCCTGAACCACATGATCTAATTAAGTCATATTCGACTTTCTCATCTACATAAATTGTTAGATATTAATGTAAGTCATTAAATTTTGGGTTAATTTGTTATGAAGCAATACATAATGAATGCACTCAATTGCTGAAGTAATTTACATAGATATTTGTACTACATATGTGTGCATTCCACAGGATCCCTCAAGAGCTCATGCAATTGCCAAATATGTTTCAAATTTTTCTATACTGGGATGTTTTATTTCTTTATATTTTATCTAAATTCTTCATGCCCATGTAAGTGTCCACTCCACTGAATGCACAGACTGCCCTATTCATTAGTGAACCTCCAAAATACATTATTTGCTCCATAGTAAACTCTCATTAAATCAATATTTAGTCACAATTTTACTTTTGATTAAATATTCTTACCTTCTCTAAATTTCCTATCTTTGAAATAGCCTATTAGTTATAATTATCAGGGTTTCTTGACATCTTGTATTTGCTGTACAGCATGAGACTGTATACTGCATAATTTAGTAAAGACGCAGGCAGAGCAGCTATTGAAAGGCAGCTCTCTCTCAGTTTTATTTCATTGTGCCATTAATTCCACTATCACACATTTATTTTTTTAATTAAAACCTTTACATAGCTGATTTAGTGTGCAGGCCATTACAACACTTGAAGATTTTTCCCTGGTTGCTCCTTTGACGAATTTGGGTTTTTATGAGAACAGTTTAAATGTCAGAATTTTTCACATCAGGAATATTGTGTCTAATTATGAAAAAAGCTATATAGAGTTAATAAATATGTGTAGCATTTTAAAAGCGAAATTTAAAAACTTATGCCTTTATTTCAAGAATCCTTCACTTATTTATCATGAATAAGATACACAACTGTTCAATGAAATGTCAAGAAAAACTCACATCATTATTGAAAAGTTAGCACTGAAGACAAAAAGTGATCTTTTGTCCTCCAGGGTATTTTAGGGTCTATTACTATGAGTGAACTGAAAGGCCCCACTCATTTGGAAATTTTAATGAATCTGCATGCAAAATTTAAAACAACAAAACACCATTTCTTAATTTCTTTCTTTTCCCACAAATCTACTGTGGAATAAAAAGAAATAATTCAGGTTTATGCTATGGGCACCCTTCTCTCTGAGTTTGAAAAGGAGATGTGGGTTAAGTCAGGAGCAATTTTTGGTAACTTTTTCATCCAGCACATTGATGTTAGCCAATGTTTCTTGTTCTCCTTAGCCTCTGTTAGTCTATTATCTGAAGTGTTGCATCCACTGAGTGACATGCTCAAGTAACTGAATGGCAGCAAAAATGTATGGTTTATTAAAAGAAAGACAGTCAAAAAATATTTTTGCTACTGCCATGTAAATATAGTTTCTTATAATTACCATATCTTGGTTGACTATGCTTCTCACTTGACTAACACCCTCTATACAAACATACACACACATGCACACACTCACGTGGCACATATGTTCATGGATTAAGCATGCATATACATATGCACACACAAACACACTCACACTGCATACACATGTGCTTATGGATTAAGCATATACACATAATCCCCTCTACATACACATATACATTCACACTGCATACATAAGTGTGCATGGATTAAGAAATGACAATGCTTTACTTTGTAATAAAGCCTCTTCTAACACAATGGAATAGTAAAGCAACAGTCTTGTGATGTGTTTCTCTTGTCATTTTTAGACATATTACAACAGAAAATGAACTCTATCCAGAGAGAATTCAGAGAAATTCTACAAATAAAATCATTTTGATCAATTAACTACTTTTGAAATATCAATATGAAGCTATTAATATGTCATTTGAATTATTTTTGTAAATGTTGTAAGAACAGCTGTGCTTTTCACTAACAATCCCTCTGCCAGTCAAGGTCATACCAAGAAATAGTGAGGAATGTCAGGATGGAATAAAGAAAGAAATTGAAACACTCTTGATTTCTTTCAGTATAAATTGCTCATTTAGTTTGAAAATCTCTTTCCATAATTGCATCAGTTGCAGCTAGATGAGTATTTCAAGATGTTCATTCCAAATTTGTGGACCGATGTTGTCAACGACCACAGAATTTTAGAATTGGAATTGATCAGTGAGATTACCTGGTCCAGTGCTTTTGGTTGGCAGATGAGCTGATATAAGTTAATTATCTAAAAACTTTGTAGTTTAGAGACTGAAAGGGGAATGATTACCATTTCAGTGGAGGAAACCCAGGCATGAAGACATTAAATGAGTTGCCAACTGTATCAGAACTTGTTACTAGCAGTCAAGACTAAAATTTAGCCTGCCAATATCTCATTTAGTGCTTTCCACTATCCTATCCCATCTTGATACTGTTGATGGTTCTGAAGTGTCATCTAGATATGGAAAAATAATAATTTAATAAGAAAGAAATACATTTCCTGGTTCTCTGGGCAACACACATATTGTCATCCTATGTCTACAGTTAAAGGTGGGGTTCTAAATGTCACTGCTTGAAGAGTCCTGAGAAGTTTTATTGAGGTGAACTCCAGAGGAAAAGGACAATGTCATTTCAGTATGTTTGTTTAATGGACTTCATTTTAGTTGTAATATTTTGCTATGCAACATATAATAAGATTTGTTTTACAAAATATATTTATAGGCTTCAGTCTAGCTTCTAGGCACACTGACTAAACAAATGTAATTGTTCTGAATGGGATCTAAATAGCTTTCAACGTTTCATTACAAAGCAATTACATCTGAGTCTTTCCCAGGGCTCTCAGCATGGGTTTGCACAAACAGGTGAAATCAACCATTATGAAATATAACCTACATGCCTAAAAAACAGGCCTTCAGAGTGGGAGTGAGGTGAGGGAGGTTTAAGCCAAATGATAAACACAGTTTATTTTCAGGGTAACTGCACAGAGAGGATTCAGCATGCTCATTCAAGGTAAGTTTATTTTTTGGAAAGGCAATATTTACTTAATTTTACAATGCTATGAAGTAGTACAAAATTTATTCGACATTCTCTAAAAGTTAAGTGAAGATTAGCCTCTTGTAAATCTATATTAAAAATAATATTTGACTCTTTTAAAGCAAGACATAACTGAATACTTGTCTGGATTTAGAAAGATCATAATTGTTAATTAACACCTACTGAGTGCTTACTGTATGCCAGGCACTGCTCTAAGCATGTTATACATGCCCTTGAAACAATCCTATGATGTATTTGTTACTCTAATGATTCAGTTCATTTATCCATTTATTCATCCCTGCAACAAACGCTTTTTGAGAGGGTAACTATACTGCATCAGGAATATAATGGAAAGAGTACTGTTTTTCCTCTTCATAAATTCAAGAATAATCCTTCCATAAAACGGGAGATGGCAACTTTTTGACAATGACCTACTTTTTAAAACACATGTTATATCACATCATGGCCCAGTACATATACACACACATGCGGAAAACAAAATAACACAAAGCAATATGTACCCTTAATACATGTGATACACTCTTATATTTTCTCTTCTATTCTATTTCTATTTGATTCAACCCAATAAGATGACTTTACAATCCACTAATAGAACACAACTCATAGTTTGAAAAATACTGCAATAAAATGTGCTCACCAGTGCAAATTCCTTGTTGAGAATCATCTGCTCCACCAAAGATGATTCGTTATGGAAGAGGTGGGGCTGCATGTGGCTCCACATGTGAGGAAACCACCAGAATTCATCCACAGACCGAAGCAAAAGGTCATCTCCTTCATCTTCCTCTTCAGTTCCTGTAAAACATAAAGTTAAAAATGGGTTAAGTGAAAATTTTGTATTAGCTTAAAGGTTATGTTTGTCAGATTTTTGTTATTCTTCTTACTACTGATACGTAAATTCAATTCTGTGTTGTTTTATTAAAAAAAATGACCACAGTCTAAATTACATCAGAGGCAATGGAATTGGGGGTTGGGATGGGGTGGGGTAGGTGTGGTGGCCCCAGGTGCAGAGAGCTGTTTAATTTAGAATTTAGGGGTATTTTATCACTGACATTGTTTCAAATTGCTATCATATGGTGGTAATAAGAAAGAGACCTAGTTTTAGATGTTTTATTTTTGTTTTAAAATTATCAACCAATAATTCCCTCCTTTATTGCATGCATAGGGGAAATCTGATCAGAGATTATTATTCTTTTTTACTCTTAAAATTATTCTTGCATAGACGTCAAAAATTGGGCTTAAAATTTAACTGATGAAGTTTGTTAATTTTTTTCTGATTACCAAGGTAATATATGCTTGTTGAAGAAATGAGGAAAGGACAGACAAGTGATATATAAAGCTCAAAACAAAAACAAAACACAACAAAAACCATCTTCCAGACCTAATTGGTGGAAACATTTTGATATCTTTCTTTAAATCTTTTTATACTTATTTTTTTAAAAAATTGAACTCTTATTGTATAAATAATTTTGTGCCTTACCTTTTTAACTTAACATTATAAACATAAACATTTGCCATTTTAATACAAATATTTCATAAAATTTAAACACTGAATTATTAACAATACAAACTTGACCTGAGAATGTAAAACTAATATTAATTCCTCATCCTCCATGAGGAAAATTTCTTAACAGTTTCCAACACATAGAGAAAACCATTTGTCATGTCACAAGTGAGAAAAAAAAAAAGAGAAAGAAAAACAACAATTTATTTCTAAGGGAATTCACTATGTCACAGCTATCCAAGAATATTTTACTGTATTAAATCATAGTTTTTGTATAATTTTACAATATCCAGTCCAATTAAAAAATGTCCTGAATCAATAATATAAGAATTGATTACTATTTGGTCTCTAGATACTTGACTAAGTAAGTAAAGTAAAATAAATCCTGGCTTATAGTGTGAGGTGTATTTATTTGGCTTATTTTTTCAAAACAGAGTATGTTTTATAGATGGCTGCTTGATTTTTATATTCTTTACTTAAACAAACATTAAAGGTCTTCTTTTTGAGTCTTCTCCAAATACTCCACTTGTGTGTCCTATAGTAAGATTCCATTTATCATGCAGTAGTGCCATGAAATGGTTGAAGCATATATTTGGTATCAATTGATACCTGAATTAGAGTCCATACTTCTGTCATATATTTGACTATGTGATCTTGGACAAGTTGACTTCTCTAAGACTTGGTTTCCTGGTTTAAAATGGGGGATATAAACACCTATCTCACAGTCTCTTTGTGAAGAGTCAATGAGATCAATTTATTAAAGCACTTAATAATGTGACTAGCAGACTGTAAACACTTCATAAATATTAGGATTATTTTCTTCTTCAAATAATATCTACCGGTTTATAACTGTGGTGTTCTAAATTTACATATTTCACATATTCTTAAAAATATTGTCTGCTTAGATTATTAATTTCTTAAAGTCAGGGACTGGATTCCTTTAACTTGCAGTGTGTCATGCCACTTCCCCAGAGCAGCGAATAAGTGAATAATTTAAGTCAGTCTGCATTAAGATAAACTCAGTGAACTTTAGAGCCTTCATGTGTCTGCCAACTTTTGTTTGTATTTATGTATATGTATTATTCCTGGAATATAGACCATAATCCATAGTTCTCAAAAGATGTAAGCACCACCAGGTTTAATTAGAGTTTTGGCACTGTTGCTACTATAACAGTTGATACTATACGAAGAATAAAGAAATAGAAGTTTGGAAAAGGATAAAGTCCTATGAATGAGATGAGCAGACAGAACTCTTAATTTTTGTTAATTTTAGCTAAAATTGTTAGTACTATAGACTTACACTTCATTGACTTTTGTTAATATATTAAGAATATCAAATACTGAAATCCAAGCAAAGAGAAGTTTACTTCCTCAGACGGATTTTAAGCATGAAGTGTTTATGGTGTATAGACCAAATGTTTCTCATGGCCATAATTCAGTCGACTGAGGCATAGATTAGAAAGTTACTTTATGTCACATGCCGTGAATGAATGAAAGTGCTCCCACCATTCTGTTGTGCTTTGAATGTAGAATGTTTGAGAAATGCTTCCATTCGCTTTAAACTCCACTGATTGTTATTGGAAGTGGCAGGAAGTGCAGAACGTGTACTTGACCAGGAAGGAGGTCAATTACTCAATTTTAAGAAAATTTTGCAGACTATTGATATAAACAGATGAATGACTTATCATAAAATCTTAGTAATTCTTATATTAGAGAGTGGGTTAATTTATAAACACTCCCTACAGGGTTGAAAGTGACATTTAAAACCTCTTTTTTTTTTTCACTTCATGGTTAATATCCTGTCAGCCTTTCTCTTATTTTATACAGGTCATATAATTCAAAGCCACATAAGGCAAGTTCGTGACACTAGAAATAGCTTAATGAAAAATATGATACTAAGTCGTGCTGAGGGAGCAAAGCAGAATTTCAAATGTTTTCAAATCTAACTAAATGAAAATATTACATTGTTGACTCACTGAAAAACACATATTTTCTATACCTAATTTATGCTTAAATTATATGTGAGAATATAATTTGCAGTTCACACATGCCCACAGACCCTTAAAATATGTGTTCAAATTGAGCCTTTCACTTCTAACTTTATCTAGATTCAAATCTACATCATTATTAATTAGAAATAGTTTGTTAGTTCTCATTTAAAAGTTATGTCCTTTTACTTTTCCTGATTCCCAGAGAATAAAAAGTGTTTTAATTTAGAAGTAAAATATTTTAGAGTTAATTTCTTTGTTGTCACTTTTGCAGGATCTGGGTTATGAGATAATAGTATACTTCTAAAAGTACTTTAAGTCTGCCAAGATTAGAATAATTTTAGCAAGATCTGGCTATAGGTTAATTCCTATAAGGCAGTTGTAACATTCAAATAAGATATATAAAATTCCAATGTCTTCATTATTGCTTTTGTACAAATGTCTGCCTTATACTTGCTCATTATGTATGAAATATTGTAATTCCTAAATGGTAAGAAGACGTTTCTAATTTTCTTTGTACACTGAGCCTGGCACAGTTCCATACAGGTGGGTGTAGAAAAAACTAACTTTAAATATTATACTAAACAGAAATGTTTGGTGATGGAAATTGATTAAAAGCTACCTATAATTCTAAAATTAGAAAATCGAGTCATGTGAATTGTTCACTGTTACTTTTTTGACAATATTTGATTCTTATACAAAAATACTTTTGAAAGTAATAATAATAATAAACACTTACATAGCACTTACAACATGCTATGCACTGTCCTAGATGAGAGAGATAGTATTATTATTACTCCCATTTTGCAGATGTGGATACTGAGGCATGAAAGGTTAAGTAACCTATGTTTACATAGCTAGTGAAATGTCAGAGCCTGGATTCAAACAAAAGCAGTCTGTTTTCAATGTCTAGTCTTTGAATGAACATTTTACACAGAAAAGCAAAAACAAACACAAAACAAACAAAAGTGAATGAATGGAACACTTTTTTTTTTTACTTTCATGTTTGAAAGTTAATAGATTTATATAAAGGTCTATTTTTTGTAAAATGAACTCTCATGGAAAAGACCAATATTTATCCAATTTACAAATATTATCCATGAGGTAATTGATCAAATCATATTCAATTGATTTTTAATTACAAAGAATGGCAATGATTGTCATCAGAAATCATATCATATAAAAATATTTGTAGCCCTTCATCCCTAGAAGGCATCTTAATGCTGTAATGTCTCCATTTTTAATTGATCCTTCATTGTGCTATTCCAATCAAGCTTTAAATATTTCCAGACTAAAATATTTTACTCCTAACTCCATGTTTCATTTTTTTCCCTTTTAATCAGCAGTATGTCTTTCCTCTTTCAACTTGGCACCTGTGAATGACTGACTTTTAGGGAACGCTTAGTGATATGCCCTTTTGGGGTGAGATTTTTAGCATGAAGGGCAGAGAAACTGAACAGGAAAGAATACTTGGGAAATACAAATTAGAGAAGCAGTCTAAGAAATGCAGAATCCATCATTATTACACTGGGCACATGTGATTAAATGTCTTCAAAACAATGAGGGTCATCAATCAGCATCCTCATGCGTTGGGGAATCAGATCATCCTGGGAGAGAACTGAGACAGTGACTAGATAGGGAAGAGGCATGCCCTCCTGATAGCAGGCAGCAATGTTTAACTCCACTCTGGAAGAGACCTTGATATCCCTGAGTGAATTAATAAGTACTCAATATAATATGATTGCACCCTGGAAATACATTATGGATGCATCTCAATGATTCTACACATAAAGTAGCAAATCAATTGAAGTTTCACATTTATGTGAAGGAAATTAAACTTTTAGGACTTACAAATTTATACACACACACACACACACACATTTATATATATAGCTATATATATATAGCTATATATAGCTTAATCTCTAAAGTGCTCTATCACCACAGCATAACAGAAGAGAGTGTTTCTTCCATTATTTTTGTTAGGTTAGTACCAACATAAAGAGTTAATAGGTCCATTTAAGAGATAAAATTAAAATATCTTTTTTTTATTTTGGTATCTTCTTCCAACAATTATCCCTGTGATATTAACTAGTGAGCTGTTCATTTCCTAGTGGATGTGTACTGTGTCCATGTTCAGGAATTTAGGAAAGAAATGGAAAGTGTTGTAACCTGCTATTGACCTTAACTCTGCAAATGTTTGGCAACTTTAATAGATCTGAATGTGAAAAGTAAATCAAAGCTGAGGCAGTTATCCAGATATATTTCAGCCAAAAGAATGGCTTCACTTATACTATACAGCTATTTAAGACAAAATAGTATTGTTTGCGTGTGAACTCCAAATAATTGCATATTTTTTTCTGTGCTTGAGTAGATACAGCCTTTAGAGTTACCTGTTTTATAACTTCATAGTCAGAGCTTCTTAGGCCTGAATTCATTTCTGGAGGGGGCTTTTGAAGAAGATTTACAAAATCATGTTTATTTTCAAAATTGTAAGCTGGAATTGCTTTGCCTGCGCAGATATGATGACCCTAATCTCTTTCTGCAAAATGTCCTTTTAAAGTATGCAGTCATTTGATTTATCAACTTGTCTAAATACTAATTTTCTTTCCATTACTTTAAACAGATTTACACATTTCAAAGCAGGAAGGAAAAAGTATTAAAGAAAAGCCAATAAGACATTGCTGCTTCAATATTCTAATAAACCATGCTGAGCCTCTTAGGGTAAACATAAAAAAGCCTCTTTGGGTAAACGAACCGCATTTACGATAATTAAAGACTATCTTTCAATGGGATATTTTAAATGAGTCAGTAAACTGCATGCATGCATAGAGAATACTATGAAATGTTTTCACTAAGATACTATGAAGTAACAACAGTGCAAAGTTCTTAAGAAAGCTTTTAGCCTTCACCACAGATGCAGAAATAAGAGCAGATAGGAGGTATTGCCCGAATACAGGCTCTAACATATCATTTTGTGCTATTTTTTGTCATTATTATAAGACAATCACTTTCATGCTCAAAATTTTCTTTATACTAGTGCCAGACATTATAATGCTGATATTGCAGAAAAAAAAAAAAGAAGTCAAATTCTGGAGGTGAAGATGGGTAAAGAGGTGAGAAATATCAGAACATAGAGTAGTGCATGAACACTGATCACACTTGGACAATTTGTTGAGAGGCTGAGACGGAACAGAAGTGCAGCTGTGGCCGGATAGAGATGGAAAGAAATACAAGCCTGATTGTGATGGTTTTAATGCATGGTGGGCCAAATTATCGTAATATTTTTAGGGAAAAATTCTGCAAGGGAAGGTAAATTAAGCAAGATGACCCTTAAAGTTGATTAAATTTCTCTGAGATGATAAAACTCCTGTCTCATCATCAGATGTTTTCTAAAAGAAAATAATATGTACAAAAATGTCTGTCACCTCGACTATCCTACAATTTTAAAACACTGTCCATTATTATTATCGTGTCATTGTCATCATCGTCATCATCATCATCATCGTCATCATCATCATCGTCACTAGCTTTCTACTTAGACTATGCTGAGACAAGATGCATAGTCATGCTTGGAACAATGGTTATGGTTTCTTTTTCTGAGTTGACAAAGTCAATCCTCTTCCTTTTTTGCCCTTGATTCTAAAAGTATTTGCCAAAGTAAACAAGCTCATTGATTTTTGGATTTGGCTACTCATATAATGCACCCAAGTTTTTCCCATAATCAGTGTGGATATACTATTTCTCCTACTTATGAAACATTTAAAATCCTCTCTCCTATTTATATGTAGCTGCCTGAGAATACAAAGCTCCTTCTTACCTGTGTGGTAAAACTTCCCTGAAAATCCAAGGTTGAAGGTAAAATTTGCAACCTGAGTGCGCAGTAAATTTTGAGTCTCTAGTAATGCCTGAAATAAATAAGAAATTAACATGATTTTAGAAAAATAAATATGAAGATTTGGGATGCCTGTTTTTCAAAAGTGTATGCATGAGTGAAACAAAATAATATGAGTTTTGTTGCTTTTTTGGGTTTTTGATGAGTTCTGTTATGTGCTATCCATATTTGAGGTATTATAATCACAACTGCTATTATTTTTATTGACAGTTACCAAATTATGAAGCAGTTAAGTCCTAAGCACATTATAAGTTGCTGAGAGGCAATTCTCTAACCACACAGCACTGAAATCATTTTTCATTTCTGTGTGAGACATTTCTTGAATTTCAGATTATTAAACTTCTTTACCTTGGGGAAAATTTTTCAGAATTGTTGGATGTAGACAAGCCCTGTATTTGTTGGTAAGGAATAGGAGGATAACTTCTGTTTGAGCTGGAATTTACTATTTTATTTAACTGTGCTACCTCTCCTGTCATTTTTAAGGCATAATTATTGAGTTTAAAGCTTAGGTTTTTAATTTACGAACTAAAGGGCAATGTATATTTTATAGGGCGTTAATTTCAAATATTGAGATATGAACAAGGAAAGGACATGTGGGAAATAGCTAATTCTATAAGGAAATATTCTCTAAATGAGGCAAAACTTTTCCTAATTTCTCAATTTGGAACTATTTTATGTTAATCTCTTGTTTGTAAACAGGATAAGAACACACCTACAATAATCTTAGAGTCAGACTTAGTCCTGCAGATTTTCTGCCAATCCTTCCATTGTTATTATTTCTATGTCAACATATGTAGCACAACTCAGAAGTCTCATATCCTTGGTCTTTTTAGTTTGCTTATTGATTCAGAATATTTTTTAAAAATTTTAAATGAATTTTTAAAAGGCACTTATTCTGATGGAAATGAGAAACATTTCAAATTAGAGATATTAATAGGACTGATTTTTGGTTACTGCTATCCATCTGTTTAGGTGAATAAAGAGCCAGCAATTTAGACAACTTCTTTTGAGCATTAATCATGGTGGCTAAGCATTTGCTTCAAAAATTTGTGAACCTAACTATTTATTCCCCCAGAATTAAGAGGGCTTTCCTGCAAATTAGTTTAATTAAAGAAAAAAGATAAAGAAATGACCAAAGAACTAAAAGGCTGTTGAGCTATATAGCCAGTGGTTATCCAAGGTCACAGTTATATAGGATGTAATCCTAGCCAGTCTTGTTTAAATATTATCAATTAAATAGAAAAAGGAAAAAAAGAGACCTATTAGTTTAACTCAGTTATATGAAATATAACATAAAAGTTGTCACAAAGAACAAACTAAATATTAAAAAGAGGGTGGAATTAAAAATAAAGTCTACTGAACTAGTTGAGCTTATTGGTAAATACAGTGAAATAAAGACTTAAAATGACAACATCGTGCATCATTTTCTCTTAGTGAGTTCCTTTTTCTGACTTTCTTGTTTTATTCAATGCACAATCCCTGAGCCTCCACCTCTTGAAATAGTTTTTTAAAAAACTTCACCCTTCCCCTATTCTTCTCACTACTCCAACCCCATCCCCTCAATTTTCTACCTGAGTTCTTTTTTTGTGTGTGTGTGAGGAAGACCAGCCCTGAGCTAACATCTGTCGCCAATCCTCCCCTTTTTGCTGAGGAAGACTGGCCCTGGGCTAACATCCGTGCCCATCTTCCTCTACTTTATGTGGGACGCCACCACGGCACGGCTGACAGGCAGTGCGTCGGCGGGCGCCCGGGATCCGAACCCGCGAACCCCGAGCTGCCAAGCGCGACCTAAGCCGCTGCACCACCGGGCGGCCCCTCTACCTGAGTTCTTGAAGTCATTATTCTGCATTTATTTATCCACCATCCATTCTTAAATTCAGTTAATATTTACTGTGGATGGATAGAGTGTTGGGTTTAACAAGCATAGCCCCTGTAACATTGGACCTTACACCTAGAGAGGAGAGAGATCTTAAATAGACAGCCACCCAAATGTATAATTACAACTTGGGATAACTGCCACAAAAGAAATCGAGAGCATGCTGTGACAGATGTGATAAGGGACCTGACTTTAGACACACATTTCATGCTTTCTTAGGGACAATCTCATAAAAAATCAAACAACCTATTTTCCCCCTAGTCAACTCACCATCACTTTAGGCAGGCCCTCATTGTCCTTTTCTTGGGCTTTTAAAGCACTCTAGTCTATAGAAGGTGTTCCCACCTTCCACTGCCAGCTTCCTCTACTCTACCTTCCACTCTGCAGTCAGGCTCACATCCCTCAGGCAGTCAGGGCACTTCACCCTTGGGGTCAGGGAGGCCATTCACTTCATGACTCAGCGTCATTGATCACTTTTCTAATCCTTTTCGTTATCTGTGACATGGGGTAATACTTAACAGTCATTTCACACTATTATTGAGAGGATCACATTGTACGAGGCATACAAAGCGCTTAGCCAAGTGCCTGCTACATAGCAAGAGCTCAATCAATGCTATTCATGAGTACTCAGTATGTCATTCTCTCCCCACCCATTAGGGATCATTGGTGCCTCCACATTTCCGATTAAGTTACATGCATTACTATTTCCCCCAAATCACCCTGCCCTCTGAACTATTGCCCACCTCCTACATTTCTCCCTTTCTCTTCTCAGTCTGTTCTCTTTGCCTGGAAAGCTTCCAGCTGCTCCCAATTCCATTCCCCAAACCCACCCATTCTTTAAAGCTCTGCCCAAATGCCACTGTTTGTATGAAGGCTGCCCTGATGCCTCAAAGCTTTTCCTTTTCTCATCTCCCAAAGTAAGTTCCAACATTATTTTTCTTAAGACTTGCATCATTTTCCACTTTGCTACATCACTTTGTATCTTATTTCTCCTTCTAGTCTATAAGCATCTACAGATGATCACACCTTACTCATTTTTACATACTCTATATTGCTAAATATATTTTCATAAATGTGGAAGGCATTCAAAATATGGTAAAAGTATATATTAATGCACAGCAACAAATTGAATTCGTTTTATTTACTTTTATTTGTAACAGTTTTCTAATGGTAAAATGATAAACACGGTCCATGGACCATACCATTAAAAGATATCAGAATGATATAGATAGGATCCTGCATTTTACCAGGACATTTATAACATGGATATCTTATAATCTTACAATAGATCTCCTGGTAAGGCAAGCTCACAGAGGCGAAAGCAGATGGATTTTCTTCCACTGGTGCTAATTAGCTATATAAAGAATTTGACAAACCTTTCCAATGTTGAAAGAAATAGAGTTGTCTAGTCACAGCCTCCCAACATGTAATCTTGATTAATGTGGGAGTAAAAATGACAATTTCTATAAGTAAAAGCAAAACAAATGGATAAAAAAAAGCAAATTCTAAAAGGTTCCAAGCCTTCCTGCTTCACTATAAGCAAATGTTTTTGGGTTTCAAAATTCAAGGAAAGGAAGTTTCCATGACTTTCAATGATAAAGGAAGAGAGACACTAATAATAATGAATATATACAAAATGGATCTAATGTTTAAAAATAAAAATCAGAAGTAAGTTTAAAAGAGAAAAGTGTTAAACCACAAAATTTAAAGAAGAAATGTGGAAAATAATAAGGAATTGAAATACAGGAAAAATGTAAAATATCAGAAGAATATTAGACAAGGAAATACAAATATAAAATTATGAATAAATGAAATATAATGAAACAAAGAAAACCCTTATTTTGGAAAAACTTGTTAATGGACTCGAAATAATATGTCTCAAATTGAGATAAAAATCAAATAGTACAGCATGCAGCTGTATATGTACTATTTTTATCTGAATATTTTGTAGGGAAATTTGACCAACTTTTGAAAATATATAAAATAAAATGTATTTAGTATTTGGATAACAGTTATTTTTTTAACATTTTATAAGCCATAAAAAATATAAATGGCATTGAAGTTTTCCCTTGCATGGTTTATGAAAAGCTTACTAAGTAATTTGATTGATATTAAAATGAATAAATATATAACTTATTTAAGAAAAATCAATAATTTGTTATTTTAATAAACATTATTTGCCCTCACTTAATGTTCTCATAATGAGTTCCTTAGTATTTAATAAAGCAAGTCCAACTTTCCCCTAAAGCACAATGTTAAAGAGAGCAATGGTTTTCATATTTTCCTGGACAGAAAATTTTCTAGAGGAGGCTGCTAAAATGATCAATTCTGGGGCCCACTTGAAGAGTTATTTATTTAGTCTCTCTGTGATGGGGCCCAGGCATGCGTATTTCATCATGGACCCCAGGTAGTTCTAAAAAAAAGTCAAGCCATTGTTTCCAAGTTTCATAAGAAATGAATGACCAGAATGCTTTCCCAGGCTCATTTCTGGGGATTCTGAAATAGAGTACAGCATGGAGCCTAGGAATCTGTGTTTTTAACAGTGATTCTTATAGCTTCAACTGGAAAGTAGAACCATCAAAGAACTTTGGGAAATGTTGAGTTAGTGTATTATTTATATTAATTTTAAGGTATGTTGCATATACCTTAAAGCATTCTGATATTCAGATTGCTTACTTTCAGCCTAACCCTTTCCCTAAGTGTACATAATTAATAAGGCATGCTATGCACATACTTCGGTATAGCCTTATACTTAAAAAACTTTCAAATCAAATACCTATGGGTGATAGTTTTTGTTTGTCTGTTTTGTACAGTCTTTTATTATATTCAATAACTCAATAAAAATAGTATCTTGTTTATCCTTACAAGACCTTGATGTGGGAATCAGAAGAGGTTACTTCTATTTAGTTTCCAGGTGGAAAAATTTGCTTCATGGAAGGTTTAAATGGTCCACCCAGATAAAATAAGGAGATGGCCAAAATTGAGCATGTTTGCGTTAACATGTGAGCCAGCCTTAATAACCTCTGGTCCCATTACACTAAGTCTGTGTGGCCACCCAGGATGAAAAGGACTCAGGATAGCATGAACGTTTGTTACAAGACTGTTTGTCAATGTACAAATGAAGACGAATAGGACTGACACTGGGTGAAAGTATGAAGCTTTTGAAGTTTGCCTTTGATAATTTCTGTCTCCCTTCTTGCTCACCTCTTTCCCCTTATAAGCAATCCCCATTCCTTCAGAAACTTACTCTCTTCTTTTTTAAAAATAAACTCTTACTGCTATTCAAAGAGGAAATTGTTTGATATAATTTGTAAATTGACAAAAACTTATTATACCAACATGCTGTCTTCTAAGATATTACACATTGAACAGTTTAGCTATGATTGTAGAATGGATGAGTTAATGAAGGAAGAATGAATGAATGTTTCTGATAACAGTACTGAAGAGATGTGGGGGTCTTTTAGGGGAAGAAAGGTTTGGGGTTTGGGGATCCTTCTACTGAAATCAATTTGAAGAACTTGCTGAGTAGAAAAACCCTGTGGTATTTCAGAGCAATTATCCTCTTGTGTCTCTGCCCATCACTTAAGTGTTCCACTCCCATTTCTCATCTCTCCCGTTTCCATGAAACAAGGAATCTGGAACTCATTCTCTGGATTCCCTTCCTTCTTGTGCCGTTATTCACTCATTCATCCATTCAAAGACTGATTGAACCCTGCTATGTTTCAGTCATTCTTCTAGGGACTAAGGACACAGTGGAGAATGGTATAATAATATATAATATAATTGAGCTTTTACTCTGTGTCAGGTATTGTGAGAAATACTCTATTTGAATTATCTCTTTAAGTCTCCCCACAATCCCTTTATGAACCCTATTTTACAAATGGGGAGAATAAGGCACAGAGAAGCTAAGTAAGCTACATGAGGTTATGCAATGAGAAAGTGTCTGACAAACAAAACTGATAAGTCTGTTGTTCTTATGGCGCTTACATTCACTGTAGGCATACAGATAGATGATACACATCACAAATCAATAAAACAATTACTTAATTGCAAATTGTTATTAGTGGTACAAAAATAATTGTATTATATGCTGGCATTGAAACTAACATTTCAATGGAATAGGCAATGAGGTCTACGAAGATCTCTTTGAAAAAGTGGCAATTTAGTTAAGATATGAGAAATGAGACACCAACCATGCCCAAAACGGGGCTTTGGGGGAGTGAGCTCCAGACAAAGGGGCTGGTGAGAACAAAGCTTAGTGTCAGGAAGGACCTTGGCATCTTAATACACCACACTCTGCTTCATCTCACATAGGATATGGTTTACATTTTAAATTGGTTCCTCCTCAGCTACTTGCTGAGAAGAAATTGTAGGAAAACTGGAGTGAAAACAGGGAGATCCTTTAGGAGGCTTTTGCAATAGTCCCAGTAAGAGAAAATAGAGGCCCAGCTTCTATTGGTGTTACTGGGAATGGAAAGAAGTAAATAGTTTAATTGTTCATGGACTAATTTGGGAAGTGAAGTGGAGTGTGATTTCATTAATGATTCAGATTTCTGACATTCAGTGAGGGGAGGGAAGAGTTAGGACAGGTTTTGAGGAAAAAATCAATACTTTTACTGCTATGCTAAACATTTCTTCACCACAACAGGATGACTGCTTTTGAAACTTCTACATCACCCCTAACAGAAAAGACAGAGCTTAAAGTCCTACAGCATCATTGCTTTCAAACCTTTATTACTCATGATTGGAGGGTAAACTTCAGGAACTAACTACAAAAGGCATGTATATAGGAGTAAGGGATTGGTCTCATAGCATAAGGAGTGCTTTTTGAGTACTGGGAAGTTAAACATTAATACTGATTACAGATACTGGTGAAGAGAAGTGAAAAAATGGAAAATTGATTTGACCTTGTAAAATAATATCAACTTGTGTCACATATGTCAAGAGTGCATTTTCTGCTTGATTATCAAAGAACACACAAAGGTTGTATAAACCATTAAATTTCCAGTGCATTTACAGTGCTGTAAATCTTATAGGATTGTATCAGCAAAACATTCCAAGTGTCTTTGATTTCCTTCCCAGTGGGTGTGGATGGATTTGTTTTGCGCCCTAAACTTTGTTACTGGAGAGTGTCCTGGGCATCTCTGAGTCCACAGATTTCTAAGCCACTGACTTCAGTCCATTCTGAAAGTATGTGAGATGAGCTACTGTTTTTGCTTTTTGATTAGCATACTGGTTCTCTGCCTGGGATCCGAAATTTTCTGTTAAGCATGGTGGAATACTGCCTGGTTCTTATTAGCCCCAAGTCCTCTTCAACTGTCCTCTCAGTTTCAGTCCACGTGGGTTATCTCAAACGATGAGTGCGTCCTGCTCTCTGTACCTGTGTTCTATGTTTTCCATGCACTACTTAATTGACTGGAATTTTGAATCAAATAAATAAATTTGAATCAAATATGAACTCATATGACCCTTCAGATAGTAGTACTTGAACAACTGGCATTCTCCTTTATAAGTTAGTTCTTCTAAGCCTGGTTTTCAATTATATTATTTAATTTACTTTTCCCATAAGCTTTGCTCCCAAGTCTCCATCACGGCCTACGAGATTTTGTAAAAAGATACATATATATTGTAAGTTCAGAGTCATGGCTTGTGTAGATGATTATTTCCTTAAAACCAGTTTATAAAGTAATGAAAAAAGTGAATGTCTTATTTTTTCTAGGCCAAAGTATTTAAGTAAATGATAGAGTAATAGTGAGATAGAACTACCTTCCATTAGGACTTCTTTGTTGTGGATGAAACTAATCATTGTAAAGATGGCATCAGGAATAATCCTTCACTGGGTGAGGATAAGAGCAGAGCAGTTTATAACTCAAAATATTTCCAGAGATTCTCAGTAAGGATCTGCACTGAATTGGGCCCAAATTCTCTTTGTGTTAGGTTGGAATTTTAAAATGTAACCTGAATCACCCTACATAATCTTGACTCTGGTGGTGGAGAGCCAACTTGATAAAAATGCTTTGTGCTGTGTGGAAGCTCTAAAGCAGGCACAGAATCACTCTCAGAGCTGGCTTGGGGTCCATGGATTGTGGAAGCCTGGGTCGCCTTCAGGACTGAGTAATCATGGATGATTTTACTGTACAAGAGGAGATAACCAGAGAAACAGAGTTCCTGATCACATAAGAATGTTTTCGAAACCAGGTCTGTGAAATTTAATAATTCTGTGAAAAAATAATTCCACATAGAAATGTATGGGAGACACTATATACTACATCCCTCTTGGGTGGTTCTCAATTCACATTAACATACTGAAGTCTGTAGTAGGAAAAATTTTAGGTTTGATTTACTTTAGCTTTTTTTTTTTTTCCTCAAACTGTTAGCCAGTAACACATACTCCTCTTGCCCAAGTTTGAGATAAACTGTCCTAGGAAAAAACATTAAGGGGATAGCTAATCCCTGGGAGGCAGAGCTGTTTCCTGGATTTCATGCTATCCTCTATTAAATATAGTTTCCTATCTAGTATCCAATGCAAGTTGGAAAGATAATAGCTGTGATTTTATATGAAATGTGATTCAGCATATGCATTCAGTCATATAATCACAGTAGCTCTCTACAAGTGATCTGTAGAAAGGAGTATTTTTCCATGATTCCAGGATTTGTTATCTCAAAAGAGTTTCAGATCAAGATCAATTTCTTAATACTACGAAACTGTGGAAATATATTCAGAAATAACAATTACAACTTTGATAAATATTATTTCTTATGGGATCTTATTCTTCTTGAGAAATTATTAACTACTACTTAATAGTGGTTTTCATTAACAAAATTATTTTTTACTTAAGGATTAAAAAAAATCTTTAAGTCTAATTCTCATTTTATTTTTTAGGCCTTAAAAAAATGTAAGCCTCCAAAACAGCTGTCTCCTTAATCAAGGTCAAATATTGGCATTCTTCCTTAGAATCCTGCTTCTGCCTTTGCTCCTGGCTGGTAATCTCCATTTGTCATTCTCCATCCTCTTTTCACTCAGTAAGAGTACAGGGCGGGCTTATAACAGGACCAGGCACAACGTAGATACTCACTAATTGTTGGCTGGTGTTGTAATTGACTTCTCTAACTTCATCTCTAGAAATACTCCCTGCTCACGTACTGGTCAGGAATCTTTCCTTTGTTAAGGTATTCACTTATTAGCTATATTTTATCATTATTTCATTAAACATTGTGTTGTGACAATTTCAAAATGTTTGTTGAGCACAGAAAGTATACTTTCTATTCTCGATTTTATACAACTCTGAATTCTTTCACGGATGCACCTTAGAAACATCTGAACTCTGTATCAGATTTTTAGGATCTTGGAGACAAGCTTCAGAGATTTCTGGCATAGCTTTGGCAGCCATGTTGGTCCTATAGTAATTCTCCTAAAAATGTCCTGGAACCACAGAAGGAGAATTCTGTAGATGGTAAGTATTTAGGATTTTAATTGCAAGTCTTATCTCTACAGCCATTTCATTCAAGACTAAAAAGAAAAAAAAAAATCACTTTCTTGTCAATTCCCATCATTCCTGTCCCACAGGGGTACATTAGTGAGAGTATCTGGGGATGTCTGCAAGACTTCATCCACTTTTCTTAGGTAAGATATAGTCTTTTCCCTTCTTCTGTGCGATTTCATTCACAATTTCTCTTTACCCCAAATATAAATGAATTTCAGGTTAAAGGCCGTAAGACTTTTCCAGTGGCCAAACTTTTCCTTTTATTAGGGTTATTTCATTTAGACTATACTTGAAAATTACCAACCATACATTTTAACTTTACTACTATCATTTGGTTAATAATTTAAAAGAAACCAAAGCTTTGCTTTACTTTTACTTGCTACATTAATAGAGTGGATCCTGTCAAACAGCACTTACCACCAGGGCAGAGCAAGCAATAGTAATTTAAAAAAGTAGATAATAGTGAAAACAATTGTGTGCAGTAATGACTCAATTGACTGATGTGCTACAAGTGATTTGAACAAAGATAAATCATTGACTTGGTTGGGTATTAATATACTGCATAACACATGTAGGATAGGTGGCATGTTGATCAACATATGTTTCATGTTCCACAGTAAATCTGTCTTCTTTCTGAACAAGGATGGTATCTATTTTAAAATACATATTTGGGCTAATAGATGAGTAAACTGGCTACATCTATTAGAAAATTCATTATTTATTATCAGGGTCTGCTATATTAATGTAGTACATGATAACTTAATTGTTTAAGACTTTTTAAAGTATCATTCTATTAGAATATTGACATATTTGGGTAAAAAGATAGGAGTGTCAAAAAATTCAAGAACATCTCCTTGATGACAGAAAACAAACAATAAAAGGGTTATTACTGATAATAGAATTGAAAATATAATAATCATTAGAGAGTTTTTTTACTCATTATAATAGCATAAATTCAGTGTTTAACAAGTGAAATGAGAAAAATTGCTTAGCAAATGCACACATCTACGTGAATACCAAAAGCTTTATCTCCCTAGGGAACTGTACTTCAGCTAGCATTTATTGAATCTCTTCTATCTTCCAAGCAGTCTCCTAGGCCTTGCAAATATACTGTGCCCCTTTAAAAATTATATATATATAAATATTATACATATTATTTACACATATATGGTCTGTATGTGAAATAGTTCTGTTTTATTTTCATGATATTTTATCATATCTGAATAAATCTGGATTAGTTAAAAAACCTCACAATCAACTTTATAAACTTTTGAAATGTTTTCATATGATACATAGTTGAACATTCTGCAGACACATTCAGATACATAGATCCTTCAATGTATATTGCAAAAATCATTTCCAAAGGCTAAATATGAAATCATGAGTCAATTTATATATATTTGAGTCACTAAGGCTTACTTACTGTTTAAGGTCAAATGTAATAGAATCTTCTCATTACACTGCCAGCAGGGTAAATATACATCTATTTTTAAGTTTTGTTATAAATATGAAATACACATCATTATCTACATAGAACCATGGTTTGGGTATAGAAACCAAAACCAAAATATATTACAATTTATGATATAGATATTTTAAGGTGGGTTTTTTTTTTTTTTTTGTATTTGGTAGACAAATCATCTTCCAGCAAGTCTCTCCCTCTGACAAAAACTTAAGAGTTTCAAAAATAAAAAGCTCCTGTGAGATCTTGTTGACACCTCCTCAAGCTCTATCCTATTTAAAGCCTAATTACAATTCACATTCATAACAAAACAGCTTGACATCGTCTGATAAACACCTACTAGTCTACCAACTCTGCTTTCCT
The DNA here is from genome assembly GCA_031878705.1 of Tapirus indicus. Taxonomy (NCBI): domain Eukaryota; kingdom Metazoa; phylum Chordata; class Mammalia; order Perissodactyla; family Tapiridae; genus Tapirus; species Tapirus indicus. Next base: position 145,555,014 of record CM062919.1, on the reverse strand, counting down.
ATAGAAGGGAAACTAGTGAGATAGTCATGAAGGAGAACAATGAAAACAAAAACGTATTAACGGTAACATCTTCCAGTACAGCTCTCACTTCCCAGCAAAAAGAGGCAACATTCAAAATATTTTCTATGTAAATGGTATCCTTTAGAGTTCTCTGACTGATGGTATCTACCACTCACATTATAATTTTTTATAAAGTAATTTTGCTTTAATTTTAAGAAAGATTCTCAAATAAGTGAAATATGTTAGTGTGCTTACTATTCAAGAAATATTTGAGTAGCTAATATATTCCAGCTGTTCTATGTACTGGTGATTCAGTTTTGAACAAAACAACGTCTTTCTTTTGGTCTTTATAGTCCAGTGAGTGAGACAGACAATAAACAAATAAATTAATATTATGGTGCAATGAGATGAGTGTACTGGGAATCCATTGGAGAGTTTTGAGTAGAAATATAATGCTCATCACACCTTAAATCTTTGGTCAATGTATGAAGAATTGACCAGGTCAGGAGAGGACACGTATGGAAGAAAGAAACATTTAGAAGAGACAAACAATTAGCCTAATTGAGAAACGAGTGTCTTGGAGTTGGTGGTAATGTAGGAAGAAAGAGGTCGGATTTGGGATATAGTTTTGAAGATATTTAGGACTCTAAATATCAAATGATGAGTTGAATGCAGATTGTGAGAGAACTGGATGTGGTGTGTGATGACTCCTGGATTTGTTCGCAGATTTTGCGTATCAGATGAACGTTGTTTGAAAGTTACCAGCTACCTTTATTCTCCAAGAGTGAAGTATTTCTTCAAAATCCCCAGAGTATCATTTAGTGAGTTGGCTTCATCTACATAAAGCAGGTGTTCCTAAGCTATTACATTTTTAGGCCCAAACAATATTTTTTCCTACTGTGTTTTCATGAGAGCTCAAGAAGCATGGAATGAAAGCAAGCTTTTAAAAACATTTTGGAGAAAAAATAATAGAACGAGTTATCAAGCAAAAATACTGCTCTGAAGATCTTTTGTTTAAGTATATCAGATACAGGCTAAATGCAGAGGAAATATATTGAAACAAATGTCTAACCTTATTTAACGAATCTGAAAGAATGGAGAAGGAAAGGAACATTACTAATCTTTTTATGTAAATATTGTGGTATAGATATTAGGTATTAAAAAGAACTTATACTTTCATTCCATTCACTGAACAGTTGAAATAAAACTCCTAATTATTATTTTACTATGGCTCATGTAGCATTATAAAAAAACATACAAAGTATTAGAATTTGTTGAAACAAATGTCTTTGTACTTCTATGAATGAAGTGTAGTAGCTCTTTTAAATAAGTTCTTAAGGAATCTCTTTCCCAGAAGATATTTAATCCACCCAGGGATGTTTCATTTTATTAACTGACTCTTTAGTTTGACATTGCAAATATCTCTCACCTTGGGCCCTGAATGAGATACTCTCTTAAAAAAATCTTACTCTCTCATTCCACATTAATCTCTAGAACTACCTTTAGAGATTTTGACTCATCTTTATTCTTTCTAATTGCTGCATCTATTAAGCAGGACAGATATTTTTCTACAATATCCTTGTTAATTACTAACATATCCCACATTTACATAACATACTTTTTGGGGCAATTTCTGTGGTAACATTTCATGGCTAATAGGAAGCAATTTGCTTTTCTTTATTAAGTGCATTAAAACTTCATGCCCCAGACATCATTGACGGTAAACATTTGATTCTGCTCAAATTTAATGCACCAAGGCATTTTGCTGTGCCATATTAGGTTTATTTATGTGCTGTGTTCTGCATTGTTAGCTGCTAATGAGACTTCAACTCTTATTGCTCTAAGGCCTGAACACTAACCTCATTTTAATGAGTTCATTATTTGCTGTCTTCTGAAAGGAAGACAACAAATTTTCCTTTTAATTAAAGGTCAAAACACCTCTGGTGAAGGAAAGGGAAGAGGTTATCAAACCCTTGGAGCGGCTGAGAGATAGCTCGTTCAGATTTCTAAACTAAGCAGAGTTAGTACAGACTAGGGTAGGCGGCGGTTCTCGAGAATATAGACAGTCAATCAATCTCAGGAGACCAAGGTGCATCTAAATTGAAGACAAATGAGAACACTGCAGCACGATAGCTAATGTGCCTAAGACTTGGGAAAAAAATGAAAGTCAGCCAAAGTAATTAAAGAGGCTTTACTCCTAACCAAAAGGGCCACGTGGATCAATACGGCTGCAGGAGCAAGACTCGTCTTTTGCATGGCGAACGAGTTATGGGGTTGAGAGAACACATGCCATATTAATTGAGCCAAGAAAAATTAATCCCAAATATTTTATCACAGAATGTGAAGCAAAGGCAAATCAATATTTCGTGGGGACTATTTTTAATAATGTAAAGGATGTGCGAACCCTGCATGAGATATAAGAATATTTATATTCAGATGAAACTAGCTGCTAAACTGTGAAATCCCTGGGAATGTCAGTTGTTATTTGCATTTGCAAGCAACGTATACCGTTAACCACAGGGGAAAGGTGAATTTAAATAATACATAGTCCTGTCATAACAGACAGTATCAACAACTTGCTACTTATGTAAATTTTAATACAAATGAAACCAAGAGATTTGAGCATAACAATTAAATGGAGCATTTGCACTTAACAAACAGTGGTTAGATTAAAACCCAAAACATTTTCATTTTGCTCTGATGACATGTACTTTCCACACATGGGTTATTTAAATCTAATACATTGCTTTCTAGTTAGGATTTAAATTTTTAATAATATATGAATATATTTTTATGTAAGCATATGCCTTCCATAACTTTATATTTATGTATGAAATCTACTACGTACTTTGTTGTGTTTCGAAGTGTTGTTCCTGGCCTAGAGTATATGATCAATAAATATTTTTAATAAGCTTTTTATTTTAGAATATTTTTAGATTTACAAGAAAATTGCAAAGATAATACAGAGAGTTCTCATATACCAATACCCATTGCATCTTCTATTAGTGTGGTACATTTGTCACAATCAATGAATCAATATCAAGACATTATTTTTAACTAAAGTCTATACTTTATTCATATTTCTCTCTGTTTTCCCTTAATACACTTTACTGTTCCAGGATCCCATCAGGATACCACGTTACATTTAAGTACATGTTTTCTTAGGCTCCTCTTGGCTGTGAGATTCACATTCTTTTTTTTTTAGAGCAGTTTTAGGTTTACAGAAAAATTAAGCAGAAAGTATAGAGTTCCTAGATACTCCCTCTTCCCCGTATCCCTGCACAGATTCCCCATTTGTCACAAATGATGAATAAATATTGATACATTATTATTAAATAAAGTCCATAGTTTACATTAGAGTTCCCTCCTTGTGTCATAAATTCTATGGATTTTGACAAATGTAGAATGTCATGTATCCAATATTACAGTTTCACTGCCCTAAAAATTCCCTGTACTCCCTTATTTGTCCCTTCCCCTTTCTCCTGGCAACCACTGATCTTCCTACTGTCTCCACAATTTTGCCCTTTCTAGGATGTCATTTAGTTGGAATTATACAGTATGTAGCCTTTTGGATTGACTTCTGTCACTTAGTGATATGCATTTAAGATTTCTCTATGTCTTTTTGTGGCTTGATAGTTTGTTTTTATTGCTGAGTAATATTCCATCGTCTGGATGTACCATAGCTCGTTTATCTAGTGACCTATTGAAGGACATGTTGGTTAGTTCCAAGTTTTGAGAATTATGAATAAATCTGCTATAAACATTCATATGCAGGTTTTCGAGTGGACATAAGTTTTCAACTCATCTGAGCAAATACCAAGGAGTGTGATTGTTGGATGGTATGGTAAGAGTTTGTTTAGTTTTGTAAGAAACCACCAAACTGTCTTCCAAAGTGAAGGTACTATTTTGCATTCCCACCAGCAATGAATGAGAGTTCCTGTTGCTTCACATCCTCCTCAGCAGTTCGTGTTGTCAGTGTTTCTGCTTTGGCCATTCTAATAGATGTATAGTGGTATCTCATTGTTTTAATTTGCAGTTCCCTAATGCCATAAAATGTTGAGCATCTTTTCATACAGTCTTTGCCCCCTGTTTATCTTCTTTGGTGAGGTATCTGCTCAGATCTTTTGCCCACTTTTCAACAGAGTTGTCTGTTTTCTTATTGTTGAGTTTTTAGAGTTCTTTATATATTTGGATGCAAATCCTTTATCAGATATGTGTTTTCCAAATATTGTCTCAGTCTGGCTTGTCCTTTCATTCTCTTAACAGTGTGTTTTGCAGAGCAGAAGTTTTGAATTTTAATGAAGTCCTGCTTATCAATTTTTTCTTTCATGGATCAAATTTGGAATAAAATTTATTTGGTGAATAGATTCAATACAAAAGGGCAGATCAGTTTTTATCAAGCATCTTTTATGTATATTACACTGTGATATGGACCAGAGTAAAATGAGGTGGGAAGGAGATAATATAGGAAATATTCCTTGTCTTTAATACCGTATTGTTGTTGATCATAAAGAAATTACTTTAGGGGCCAGCCCAGTGGCATAGTGGTTAAGTTCATGCACTCCGCTTTGGCGGTCCAGGGTTCACAGCTTTGGATCCTGGGCACAGACCTACACACTGCTCATCAAGTCACACTGTGGCAGCATCCCACATACAAAATAGAGGAAGACTGGCATAGATGTTAGCTCAAGGACAATCTTCCTCAAGCAGAAAGAGGAAGATTGGCAACAGATGTTAGCTCAGGGCCAAGCTTCCTCACCAAAAAAAATTTACAAAAAGAAATTATATATTTCCTTAAACATCATTTTATGTTTTGTCAAACCGTATTTAAATGAAATCAAAGGGGGTCAATTGTGTGCACTTGGAAGTTATCCAATAAATATTAATATAGATTCACTTCAAAATCAAAGATATCCAGTTAAGAGAGACAATAAAATTGGCTTTTTCCCTTTGATGATCTCTTTGCTTTGGCTTTTGCCAAATATGCAGAGGGGAAAATTAAGATTTGGAAGAGAAGATAATAAAAAAAACATGAGGACTTATTTCAAAAGACTTTGAAAAAAGGTTGAGAAAACAGATTATACTATACTACTACAAATAATGTCTGTTGAACATTTTATAATTTTCAAAAGGCTTCATATAGTATTTCACTTAACCTTCAAAATAATTCTAGGTATTGTTATCTCTGTTTCACAGATGAGGGTAACAATTCATCTAGAAAGCAGTGTGGCTCGGCCGGGCTCTAGAATCTAAACCTTATGATTCCCAGTCTGGTGTTCCTCACAGCTCCGATGGTAACTCTAGCTACTGTGCTATGGGTGGCATCATCTACTTGCTGATGGTCAGCTGAGCTGTGAATGTTTTAGCTGAGCTGTGTATAATTTGCTTAAAGAAAATAGCCACTTCAGTTCCAGAATTTAATCTTCCAAAGGAAGGAGATAAAACTCACATAAATGACATAATATTTAAATATGTTATATATTTATAATTTAGTTTCATACTGTGTTATAGAGAGTAAGTGCTTGGGATTTCAAATAAAGAGATGAGATGCAGATTGCAAAGGATCCATATTTTTTTGTGATTTTAGCTGAAGCATTTTAAAAATCCTCTTGTTCATTACACTTATTTAGATGCTAGGATCCAGAGGTGTTTTGAATACAGGCATTTCATCTGGGTGTGCACTACTAACTAAATTGGATCCAACTTGAAAAGTTTAGGACTCATTTATTTTGACAATAAACTGAATTAGTAATGCAATTCTCCATGATTTTTTTCTTATCTGATAGAAATAGAATAGGCCAACAATTCACTTGAGTGCTTGTTTGCCCTCTAACCTTAAAAGTATTGTTTTTGTTTTAAAAAAGACTAGTTTTAGATGTGAAGGTGGGTAAGTGGAGGAAGGATACATAGAAAGTAGCTCTGTCTCAGCATTAATTCCAAGTTGGTATGATGCCTTCCCAGTGGACACACATTCTGCTGCCTTTTACATATGTTTTTGTTGGAGAATTTATGTGTTCTTTACATCTCTTTTTGACAGAGAAAAAAGTTTAAAATAATTTATAAAATTATATCTGGGCCTCTGTTACCAAAACCGAGTGATGAAGGCAACTGTCTATACAGGTATCATATGACTCCTGGAAACCTGTGCACTCATACAGTCTGTTTTCTGCTAAGCAGTTCTCTACTTATTTAAAGTTACATCCTTTTCCTCAAAGTGAACCCCTTAAAAACATTGTTTTTCTAATTTTGGTTGTACTACCTCAATTCAGGATGTAAAAGCAGATTAGTAATTCTGTTTCTATTCATGATCCATATGTGGTCAACTGCATTCCATATCTCCTTTTCTAGGGACACTTTATTGGCAAATCTGACGGAAATTGTTAAAAGTATGATCCTGCATCTATTCCATTTTCAAAGGTCATATTTGACCCTGTTATTTGGTTCAGAGGTGGATGCTAAATTGTTAAGATACATTTGTATAAGAAGTCTCAAAACGAATGTGCTGACTTTCTTGATATAGTTTTCTACATGTTAAAAATCATATTCTTATTCTCATTCAAAAAAAAGTATTGATGGAGTATTTAGCATATAGTTGAAACTGCTCCATGATCTTAGCAGGAACCAAAATAAATAAAGGCAATTTTCCCTACATCTAAAAGAAGTAATTTTTTGTTGAACAAACAAAATTTTAAAAAAGTTGTATAAAAGGCAGCATGGAAAGAAGGATATATTAGAAGCAACTAGATGCAAATTCTTAATGAATCCAAACTGAGGAAAAGAGTAGTCTAGTACAATGTTGATCAGAGGAGTTTTCATTAAGTAAATGAGTTTTAAACAAATCTTTGAGGAAACTGTAATATTTGGCCTAGTGCAAAAAAATAAAAAAAAAATTCTGGGAAAGGTGAGAGAGTATGCAAGGGTTAATTCTTTACTATTATTTTTTTTTTTTTTGTAAATTGTATTTCTCTTCTCCCCCTTCTCTGGTTTTGGAGAGAACTGGGTTATGCTAAATGACATCCCACAATTTGAATATCTGGATGTAAAAATATACTTTATTTTCACATTTCTTATAAAATGACATTCTGTCAAATTTCCTGCAACTCTTTGTGCATGTGTCTAAGTGACTTCCACATATATAATAACTTCCTATTAGCTGATGTTTTCTCAAATATACTGATCAATGACAAGTAGAGAATATCAGTGCCTCCAAGTTACCAAAATATGTTAAAGTACATTCTAAATAACCAGGGAAATATTGCCTTATTTTAGATTACTTGTCAAATATTAGGTACTTATGAGCATGCAAATATGCTAGAAGTGGCTAGAGATTTTTTAAAAAATGTGTAAAACATGGTCTCTATCTTCAAGGGTAACCAATATGAAGGAAAACATGTACTTGAGTAATTACCATAAAAAGCAGAAAAAAAGTCATATTTTATTAGCAAAGTGCAATGACAATTCAAACGAGGCTTGACATTACTGTCTTGTATAAGACAACAGGCAAAATACAGAATGAGCAGGCCAAAGGGTACAAGATAAGACAGGTGAGACAGAGAGTTTTGTGTCAGGTGGGAGAATTTATGTACTTCAGGATGGGTTTTTGAAGAGGGTTGGAAATAAATCATCTTCAAATACTTTAATCCTTAAAATTAGAATAATCTGCCAAGTGTGGCCAGATCAATCATGGCTGTTATATAGGATCTGGGCATGACAGAGGAGGCTAGCCAAAAAGAGGTTGTTAAAATAATATCTGCTTGGACTTTAAGAGCTTAGATGGTGGCAGCAGTGAAAGGAAAGGGAAGAGACAAATGGGAGCGCCTTGCAGAGAAAGAAAACATAGGACTTGACAATTTACTCATATGCCAAGAAATAAGAGAGGAAATAGAGAAAGCTTTGAGCCTAAGTGTCTGAGAAGATTGGGAGCCCACTGAAAGAAAGATATCGAAGTTGTAGAAAAGAACTGGCATGGATGGAGACATCACTACAGAGTTAACATTAAGTATTTTAATTGAGTTAAAATGACCTGAAAATGAATTAAACATATGATGTTCTTGCATAAATGCATGCATATGTGCCAAATATAATCATTTATAAAAGGGCAGAAAAAATAGAGTTATAACTAAGTTTGAAACAATAAGATTTATTCAGACATTTAGGGACATTGTTTAAAAGTTATAAGTATGGATATTTAATTCCTATTAATTTGTATGTTAATGCAGAAGTAAATTAATGCTAATTTTATAATAGAAATCCATTCCCATCTGTAATGGTAACTGTTTTGATGATCTAGACCTGTGACCTCGCAACATTCAGCAAATATTTTGAGATTGCATCCTTAATATATGAATATTTATTTCTATAAATTATATACTTGTAATTCTGTAATCTTTTATGCACTTTATAACATATGCAAAATGGAAATAAGCAAATGAAATGAACACTATTTTAAATATTTTATTCTATTTGTTAACAGTATAGCACTTTTTTCAATGCTAACAAAATTATAATGTCTTAACTAAAAGGAATGTGACTGACTAGGTCAGATCTGATTAGAGATCCTTGTTTGAAATCTGTGGTGTGACTTAACTGACAAAGCATGCACTAAAGAAGCGGGAGAACTGTCAGCTGTGCCATTTTCTTCCTGTTCATTTGTGCTTGAGTTATTGGTATTATGTTTAACTGGCAGTCTCTTTGTAGGAAGAGTTTTCAAACTTGCTTCAGCTGTGAGGGTTAATTTAGTTAAACTAGAGCATAAAATCTGTAAAGACCTTTACCTTGTTTCATAAGCTACAATATGTAGCAATAGACTGGAACTGAAGAAAGCAGTGAGGTTCACCATGACACTCCCATTTCACCCCCAAGGACTCTGTGCATGTGGTCTGAGATATGAGGCTCTCTGAGATTCAGTCTACTGGGGCATCAGGGTTCATCTCTACTAAATAATATTTTAGATCAATATTGTTCTTACTTTTAGATGAATATCCATCAACATCCTAATACTCCTGCATCCCAATGGATTGCCTTGCATTCAACCCACACTGAAGTAGAACTTGTCAAAACTTCCTAGAGGAGTCAATGTCACATTGTGGTTAAGGGCTCAGGCTCTGGAGTCAATATACATGGGTTCACAAATGAGCTCCACCACTGACCCTACTTAATGCCTTCTGTTTCTTAACTCCCTCATCTGTAAAATGGAGATGTTACATACTTTGTAGACTTATTGCGAGGAATAGCTGAAGTAACATACAGTGCTCCTATATGGGAACAATGTGTGGTACATAACAAACCTTCGATAAACATGAATTGTCCATGTTGTTGTTGTTATGTTGGAAACAAAGAATCCATCTGAGGTCGTGCAGGTTCCAGAATGTGTAAAACAATATTAGTTCCATGAAAGTAAATGTACACATATACTCGAGTTCTTTGTTTTTGTCAGCCTTTAATATATCTTTGAAGGAAAGAGGGCCCTGTGTCAGCTGTAGCTTAATCTCCTTTTGGGATATATTAACAGTTTCCTTCCTCTCTTCCAGAACATTAATTTTCAATATGTAATAGAATACGTTTAAAAAAATAATAATCTGATGAAGTTATTATTTTAAAAAAACCCCTAAAACTGTGACCCAATTTCTTTTTCTTGGAAGAAAACCCTTGGTAAGAGATTCAGTATAATTTGCCTTTCAAATGTAATAGGAGTTATGTTCCATCATATCATGTAATTATTTATTTTGAATAGCTTTTACTTGGCTAACAATGATTTTCTTGTTTTCTCACGGAAAAATGGGCTCCTTGGTTTGTTGAAGCCGTACTGATAGTTAATTCTGGCACCTCCTTCAAGACATCCATCAAATCTCCGCTACTCCAAAGCCAGTCCAGAGCACACCATTTAATAACGCAGCCTCCTCCAACCCTCCCTCAATCCCCTTTACCCTGCTCTACAATTTCTTCATTTTATACCATATAAATTTACTTATTTCTTATATAGGTTAACTGTCTCCTCCGCCCACCCTCCCACACACACTCACATGAGGATAGGGAGCCTTTCTTTCTTTGTACCCTGATGTATCCATGAGGCTAAAACAGTACATGGAACATAGAGTGCTCAATAAATATGCATGGAATGAATGATGGTAGTGTTTGGAACTGATGGAAATCAATTACTAGGAGCTAGGTGCTCAGATTTCACAGCCCCAGGGTGAAGACATTTCCAGTGCAGCTGAAATTACCAGCAGTTGACTGAGATGAATAGGGAATCCTGTTCAAATATACACCATGTTTCCCCTAGTTATTGAGCTATTGTATGTCACTGGGCATTTGAGCCTATTGAGTTAGATAATCAGATGATACAACAGGAATAAGACTGCAACTTGAAGAACACTTTGATCTTGCGAAAAATAAATCCCTAGAGTTAAAAAAAATTAATAGCTTTTACTTTTCCCATTAATTAATCAGCAAGCTAGAACTAACTAGGTATTCATGATTAACTAACCAGAAAATAACAATCTGAATGGAGAAAATCATAAAAATCTCCATAGATTTCTTGAACAGCAGCAGAAAAATCTCTGAATAAATTATCTGCTTTTCTTGGAATAGGTCACTTTAAGAAGTCTCTGTCTGATTTGTAACTATTACAGATCATTGAAGTGGTACCAGAAGTATAAATTTAGAGACTGAAATGTGTGCTGAACTGGCTGCTCTAATTCACACATTTTCTCTCCTAGAATCTCAAAGAAGCATTTAAGTTATTGTTGCTCGTTTTTTCTAAATTTCATCTAAACTGGGCAGGAAGTTATGCAGTTATGAATTGTCTGTTTAATGATATAATCACATGAATCTAGAGCTATCTCATCACTGTTAGGGGCATTGTGAACGTAGAATCAGTACATGAAATACTTACAATGATATGTTGACACAGATTTTAATTTGACTTAAGAAGAGATTAGATTCATAATAATCTATACTATTGATTCATTTTCATAAACTGATACCTTTGCTATTTTCACTCAGAAGTAATGAAAGGTGAGAGTATTCTGACATCTCTCTTCTATTAAATAACTATTATCACTTCAATGCTGAAATTCTGACATTGAAATACAATGTTAATTTGAATACGCATCTAAATTAGACACATGTATACAGTGATTTTGTGTTGCCCAGTGAATCCTTCCAGGCCACCAAATATGATTTGACACTAAATGATGTTAAGTGATCCGGGCATTTCTGTGTGAATTTTATTTGAATTCTCCAAAATTATCTTCCCAATCATTCATTTTAATTGGAATGCCTTTGTTTTTATTAATTTCCTATACTGTGTGTTTGTTTTTTATAAATACTTTTTAAAATGTCTCTATAGCAAAAATAATCTCTTTTATAATTTCTTGTTATTGTGCAAAAATCTTGTATTGGTTTTCTGAGGCATTAAAATGATAATGCAGTAAAGATTTAAAGCAGAAACTGTTATCCTTTGACAGAGTGAGTTTTCTGAACCTTGGATTTCCTATCCTTAAAATGGGGATAAAACGATCTATCTTGAAGAATTAATGTGAGATATAAGTGAGATAAATCATGAAAATCTGCCTTGTGCATATAATTTTTATGTATGAAGAAGTAGAAAACTAGAATATCACAAGATCGCTTCAATTCCCATAGGAAGCTCGGAGTAGAGACTGGGGTCCAGGCTTTTTGATCCCTCATCTTTCTACTGTGCTGTACTGTTATTATTCATGTCTAACTCCAAAATGCTGTGTCAGAGAACACCTTTTCAAGATTAGGACACCTCTAAATAACAGTAATAGGCAAGAGGCATTCTAAGGGCTGAGTCTTCATCTTGCATCTCTGTTTCCAAGGTTCCATCACAGATCTGGAGGCAATTGCTTTCTGTAGCAAGCCTAGTCCTTGCACCTGTCAGAAAGGTGATCAGCCTAGAATCAAATAAACATCTCTCATTTTTATTGTGACAAACGCCCTAGGTTATTTAAACAAGCCCAATATTAAAAATCCAATTTTCATTCAGTATGCATCCCTCCACTAGTTTAAACTGAGAACTCAAATTACTTGCCAATGTTCATCTCTTCATTCAAGCTAAATTAGAAAATGACTCTGGAGAATTCCTTTCCTGGGTTCATAGGTGGCCTCATAGACCCAAATGGAAAAAAAAAGAAGTCACGTTTAGAAGAAATAATGACTTGTTTTTACTTCAATACATTCTTAAACGTCAATGATGCTGCACGGTGTTCTACTGAACAGGCACTTCAGGGACCCATGAGGTGGCTGCCTGACCTGGCCATGCTGTACTTAGTGAACTAAATGTAGAGACTGGAGGGAGTCATATACAGCTTTTTCATTTCCTTGTTTCCCCTCTTATCCAGGCTGATAATATGACTTGTTTAGCAAATATGATTCATTTTCCAACTTCTGAGCTTCTGTCTATGTGGAGTGCTTTCCCCTTCCACCACAGCTCTACCTATTACAAAAATTATTCTTCCTCCAAATCCACTTATAAATCTAAACCCTCTATGATTCTTCTTTAGGAAGAATTTCTTACTCCATATTATTTTCTTTCTGTTTCTCCTAGCATATTTAGTCATCAATATAGATCAAGGAGATAGAACCAGGAAAAAATGGAGATATGTTCTCCAAGTTCCTAAAGTAAAAATACATCTGTCAAATAGGTGATAATATTATCAAAAATTCATAAAATCAGCTCTTAAAGTTGTGAAACATGTCACTGTTCTAATTGTTCAGTGACAGATTTTTTTTTCAGTAAAGTAAAAAATAATGTCCACCTCCACATACGAGTAATACGAATGTGTCAGCATAGCATTACATCCGAGGAACGCTGCATCAGTGAATTCAATCTTGTAGATTTTGTGGATCTTTTCTTAACTTCCTACATGATAATGAGGACTTGAGGAGAGGGAACTGAATCTTATTTATCTTCATATTTCTTATATAAACAAACATGCACAGTACCTTATCCACAGTACAGACCCAGCAGGTATTGGATTGAACTTAACTGAATAGAATACTCCATTAGCTTTCTTAATACATCTGGAAAGAAATATGACTCATTATGAAAAAAATTATGTAAATGATGTTCTTTTTTTGCCCACTCCAACCACCTAAATTCTGATTTTAATAGAGGAGTAATATCTCCCTGGTTCTAGGGGTTTTAAACTTGCATCCTTTTGAAGAGGATTAAAGGATTTGTTGGAAATGATACTCTATATAGGAAATTAAATGTGGTCTCTGATACATAGGACTACAATATGCTGTGATAGTCATCTCTGGTTTGCCTCCGCTGATGATAACTTAAGTGGTGTGGTTAATGGGATGGTTCTGCTTTAGACTGGACGTCTGAATTTAGAGGACCAGGGGATTAATCATTTGCACCAGCGACTCTTATCCCTTGCCTGCTTTCCTGTCATGTCCTCTAGTGTCAAAATTCTTGCAACTGTCCACAAAAGTTAGTGTTTGCTTTGTTAACTGCAAGAATGGCAGCTTCACATTACAACTTTCTCTGTCTCCAAAGCGAACATCCGGTATCTACAGCCTCTTCTGGAGATCAGCTTTTACTTGCATGCTGTGGGGATGAGAGAGGCTTTTTAAAACCTATTTTAATGGAAAGAATCACTTCCAACTTAGAATACAAGTTGAAAATGGGTTCCCCAAAGTGCAGAGACCTGGAGGTCACGACTCACATTGTACAAGCGCATTAACTATTCCCTGGGTAGTGGATACTCTGGAGAAGCACATACCTCACTCCCTCGCTGAAGGCCTTAGGGAAACATTGTTTCTAAAAGAAAGCAGGCTCTGGGCAAGAATTAAAAGCTGTCTCATAACGTAAGTGCTAGAATTCAGGCTTTTAAGCCTCATTGCTCACAGATACATCATCAAAGTGACATTGCTGAGGGAAGAAATTTTGTGGTCTGACATGAGTTTTGCAATCAGAGCATTTTTTTTTTAACTTACCCCCAGCCTTCATCAATAGAGTATTTTGTGGTCTTGCCCCTGTTTGCCTAGAAAACTGCCTACCTCGTGGAATATATTTTGCCCTTTGGTTGTGGGTCTCTTGCTGGCAAAGGAAGATCTTCTTTAAGCCTTAGATTTAAATTTGACTTGCCATTCTCAAATGAGGCACCTCAACCACCAAGCCTCATGACAAGGCATGATTTGCTATCCCTTCCATTTGGGGCCTAAACTTTGGATGAAGTTGAGAATGTATCTTGTGTATCTCCTATTATAATCATAAAAAATTGGGAGAATAATTTTCACGAAGGCAGAGTCAATGTCTGTTTTGTTTACTGCTAGATCACCAATGCCAAGCACAGTTTATGGTTTGTACTAAGTACTTACTGCATGTGTGTAAATGAGTAGATAGATTGACATATCAATGTCTTTGATTTATATGCTTCATCAAGATATTTAATCACCTGCTCATTTTTGTAAATGTGCTTATAGGTTGTACTTCCATAGAAATTAATAGGTAATTAAAAAAACTAACCTCTCCTGAGCATTTATTAAGCACTATTCTAAGGACTATATACATATTAGCTCACTTATTCTGTACCAGATGGGAACATGTTCTATTACTTCATTTTACAGATGGTGAAACTGAGGCTCAGAGGGGTTAAGCATATTGCCGAAAGAAAAACAACTGGTATGAGGCAAAGCCTGGATTTAATCACAGGTGGTCTTGCTTCAGAGACCTTGCAGGATCTCTGGATTTGAGTCCTGGTGTGCTAAGTTCTAGTAGTGTGACCACTTGGATTTTCATTCACCTCTCAATTCTATCATCTATAAAATGGGACTAATATTTGTATCTAGCCAATTGTTTCTTGTGAGGAATAGTTGAGATGCTACATAGAAAGTGCTTAGAATTGTTTCCTGGCACATGGAAAGTGCTCAGTAAAGAAGAGTGATTAATATTAACATGACAAATTAAAACACTTATCACAATTGCTATCGGGATATGCATTCACTTAACAAACCTTAGTGGATGCCTGACTTTGCCAAATGTAGGAGTTTTAAAGCATAACAAATGTCTTTAAAAGAACAGAGCTATCAAAGGTCATAGTATGTTCATGGAACGGTAAAACATTCTGAGTGTCCCTCCTTTTCTTTTCTTGCTAAGAACTTGGAAGTTATTTATTAGGAAACAAGTAATCACAGAGGAAGATTATTCTGGAATATGGGCTGCAGTAGGGAAAGAATTATTATGGTCAGGACTGTTAGGAAGTATATAATACCACACAGTCCAATGAGGTACTTAGTACGTCTATAATTGACATGTTTGGAAGTCCTTGGTAGTGATCAATTAAAGACCTATACTTATCAATCCTTATTTTGCCAATCTTGGTTTAAGTGGCAACATTACCATCTTTCTAGAATATATTTAAAAATCTACAATTAAGTATACACTTCTGATTTTATCAACAGTCATAAACACCTATCATTCTATGTTGTAACACGACAACATAGAATATAAAAGTGTGTGGTTTAAAACAATAAATTTTATAATTGTTTAAAAGCTATATTTTATTAATCTAATTCATTTCTAAAATACCATGGCAGCTAGATTATCTGACATTAAATGGGAGTTGACTCAACTATTATGCCAAGTCAAAAGAATGACAGAATGAGGGTGAAGTTAATTGACATAAATTGCAGACAATGTGGGAAAATCAAGTAGCTCCATTTTAATATTTTACCTGATTTCCCAGTAATTTAATCTTTCATTTCTCTTATATATTGCCTCATGAGACTATCTGCTTCTTAGAAGTCTGCTAAGAAATTAAATATCTCCAGTAATCAATTCATGATGATAAATCACAGCAATACAGAGATTTTTAAGATGTTTTTAGCTTCTTTCCCTGTATATAGTGAGGACTTTGTTTAAACATAATTCAAATGGATTGCCAAATCATTTCAAGGAGAAAGCAAAGTAAAACAAAACAGGCCCAAAACTCCTTGAGGCAGAAACTTAAAGCTCCATCTTCATTGTCCGAGGTCTTGGTATAACACTAATTTTTATGAAAAAGTTACTTCCCTTCTGCAAGAATTTTCTGTACTCAACTGTTCAAATTCTATCTGTTTTTCAAGATCTACATCTTTTCTGAAGCCTTCATTGAAATTCTCCACCCATCATAATCTTTGATTTTCTCCTTAGAGTGGTCATTTTTATTTCCCCTGCCAATCATTTATTTTCCTTATACTGGTAACAGTACTTTAATTTTTCCCCATTGCATGAGGTCTTAGTGGGACTCTGCCTGCCCTGCCCTATCTAAGGGGTGAACATGCACTCAAGCTAGGACAACCAGACCCTCTCCCAGGAATTTAATTATTCCATGGCATGACCAAAGACAGAATGGTTAGAGCTTTCTGTCTTTGACCCACCAAAGTGATGTTGTAGAGAGTGTGGCCATTCATTGCCCCCACCTAGACTGTCAGAGCTGTCCTGCTCCCTGTTTTGAAACCTGTTTTATTTTTCCCTCCAGCTTTTTGATACAAATACGTGAAGTGTCATATACCTTCCAATCAATTGATTTGGTTTAAGATAACCAGAGCCTGATCCTGTTTGATTGCCAAACAACAACAACTCTGTGTATTAGGTAAGTTTTACTGGAACCTTATATTTAGAATTTATTTAGTTACATATTTACAAGTGCTTTCACTAAGTTTTTTTTCCATAATGCATTAGTCTTGTGTGTATAATGATATCACAAACTCCTTCAGAGCTGGAAGCAAATGCTATACTTTATTTTCACAGCATCTCTCAACATTGCACCAGGCAGTTGCTTAATAAACTGCTTAATAAATAATTATTAAAATGGTGTCCAGTTTTCAATAATGATTTACAGTTTTCAATTTACTTCATAAAATGAACGTATTTTCGTATCCAGTGTATGCACTTTTCCAAGGTGGGTATTCTTAAAATAGGAGAGATTGTGGGCAGAATGAGGTTTGAACCCTGCCCCACTATTTAGGAGCTCTGTCAGCTGGGGCATGTTATTCAATGTCTCTATAATCTGTTTCCTCTTCTATTAAAGCATAAATAATAACTTCTACCTTAAAGTTGTGAGGCTATTAAATGACGATGTAAAGGGAGTAATATAAAATTGGTACTAGGATTTAATATATGCTAATTATTTTTACCATCATTTTATAAATAAGGAAAATGAGGCACAAAATGTTTAAATGGATTTTACCTGTTCACATGGTTAGTAATTGGCTGAGTGAGGAGGAGACTGGGGCTATGTGTCCCTAGACTATTGGGCAGTCCATTATAGCAAGGTTTTCCTCTCTCCTTACATATCAATACATGGCCGCCTTAACTTCTAAAAATTAAGTAAATGTCCTGCCCTTTGCCTACCTCTCTGGATCTAATCTCCTAAGCCATTATTTATTTTAACTGAGTAGCTAAAAATAATTTAAAAACATAAACAGCTGAAAACCAATAATTTTTAGTAATACAATTTGAGGTTTTTTATCAAGATCACCTTTCAATAATAATACACCTTTTGGCTTCAAAATTTGTACCACTTGCTAATTATCAAAACAATAAACAAATAAGAATCTTCAGTGGCGATCTAGAAAGGGTATAGTCTTCCAGATAGCACAATTCAGTTTTCATGCCTTTGCGAGGTGAAGGGATTTTGCAGACTGCTTTTGCAGCTGGCACTTGGTAATACTTTATTTCCCACCTCCTAAGCTTTGGGTGCACTATGTACAATGAATGTAATAGGAGGCTTTCCAAGCTGTGGCAGACAAAATGTGTATCTATTTGTCATGCTCTAAGTAAAGCTGGCCTTGAGCATGGGGTTGGTATAAATGTATCTTCATCTTGCTGCTCGTCACACTAACTGCCCCTTCTCAGTCAACACCCACTCACAGTAGTATATAATAGAAAGTTATTCTACTATAACAGATATATTAGTTTGGTGAGTTGTACATGACATGTCTGGTATTTCCTCAGTACTTATATTTCATCCCTTTCAGGGCTAATTGGGGAAAAAATCCCTAGGATTATCTCTAAATTGGTGATGGAAGAAAAAGTGGAAAATAGTTTAACCTCTTTTACAGAAAAATTAAGCAATTTAATTTTCAGGTGATCAAACTGGAATGTAGTTGAATTTACAAGGTTGACTATTTTTCAATCTTAGCAAAATGGGGGAGTTTTGCCTCTAATTTTAACTAGGACTTGATTCCTTAATTTTAAATTCCTTATATTTAATTTAATTGTGAAAATTGAATAGTTGAAAGCTTTTAATTTATCATTAACTCTATGAACATTCATCGAATACCTATTATGTGTTTGGTGCTATACTGCCTAGAAAGAAGAATAATTCATTTATTACCCCTTCTATTCATTTGTTTACTATTTGCTGAGTGTGCACTTTGCTCAAGGCCCTAGGGATACAACAGAAAACAATACAAACAAATGACCTTGTTTCATGCTTACATTATGATGGAAGAGACAGTCTATAAACCTAATGAATAAGTTACATAATATCACAGAAGTTAATATGGTAAGGAGCCTGGGCCTGCTGGGAGAGGTTTCCACTTTAAATCAGGTGGTCATGGCAAGCCTCGCTAAGCAAATGAGATTTGAGCAAATCCTTGAAAGAGGTAAGGTAGTGAGCCACGGTTATATCTGGCAGAAGGAACAAGCAGCGCTAATATCCTTGCAGAAGAGAATGTCTGAGATGGTTAAGGAACAGGAAGGAGGCCAGCATAGCTGGGGTAGAGGGAGTAGGTGGAAGAGTAGTGGGAGTTAAGTCCTTGTCCTCATCGAGTTCATAGTCCAGTGGAAAAAGACTAGAATACTGATATTTAAAGTACAGTACAGGATTTGCCATGTTCAAAGTAATATAGGTGTGAATGGGGCTTCTGTATGAGACTGGGAGCTTCCTAGAGGGGGGTGACCAAGAGATCAGTGAGATCTGAAGGCTGAATACAAGTTAACTAGATGGGAGGGTGGGGAAATCTGGAAAGGAGAGAGGGAAGAGAGTATGGATGGCTTGGAGAGAGGACACAAAAAATATATTTAGGAAAATGCAAGAAGTTCTATATGACTGAGGAATAGTTGATTAGAAAATGTTGATGGGATTTATGTTACAAACTAAAGGAGTTGAATTTTATCCTCAAAGTTAGAGAGTGCCATTGAAGTTCTTTAATCAAGGGAATGATGAAGAACATTCAGATGGTATTTGTTTCAGATGGACTGAAGCTAAGCCAGTCCATAGGCAGTTAGAAGCCTATGGCTATAATCTAGGGAAAACCTGAACTGGGAAAGGAGTAGGAAAAAATACAGGAGCTATCAAGATAGTCTACTATACAGGTATCAGATGCAGATTGCACATGTGGGGGAAGTCAGAAGGAGACTGCAAATTTTACTCATGAGTTCTTGGTTTGAACATGTGAAGGGGTAGGAATGACATTCATAGGCAGAGGAAAAAACAGGTTTGTGGAAAAAGATGATGGTATTATTTTGAGACATGCTTAATTTGAAGTGGTTGATGGACTTTCAAGCTGAGTCACCCAAAAGTGGTTTATGTAAAAGGTATTTGGCAGAAAGTCTGGAGTTGTTATGTGTCTGCTCAAGTTGAAATCATGAGTTTGAATAAGGTTTACAAAGAGAACATATGGAATTAGTAGAGCAAAAGCCAAGTAAAGCACCCTGGAATACTTATGGTTATGGCATGAATGGAGGAAGAGGGGCAGCAAAGGACACTGCTAAGAAACAGCCAGAAAAACAAGAGATGATGATGGTCATGATGACAACAATGATGAAGATGATGGTGATGGTGGTGGTGATGATGATGGGTGTGATCAAGACTTACAATTTTGAGAGTTTTAAAATGGTTAGGTTTTATTGAATATTTACTAATGCACTTTACACTGGTTAAGGCATTTAGTCTCACAAACACTCCATATGTAATGAACTGTTATAATCTCCCATTTTACATATCAGGAAACGGAGGTACTGATAATTAAACTTGTTGAGACAGATGCTGCTGTTAGCACCTTACAGACTAAATAATTTAATTTTACCAACCACACTGTGGAAATTACTATTATTATTGTCCCATTTTACTTATATGGCAATTGAGGCACAGCAAGTTTAAGTGAACTTGCTCAAGGTTACAGAACTAGTAAATGTGCAGGCAGTTTGGCTCCACATTCAAGATGTTTAAGTCCTCTATTGCTGTTTTCATGAAATGGTGGGAAACAGGTGCTTTTGCTTTCACAATATGGATGTGACTGAGGAATAATGAGAATAATTTCAATACGGTGACAGTGGCATGAGCGCAGACTATACAGTATTGAAGAATTAAGTGAGGAGCATACTTAAGAAGTACTGTTGTGAAGTTTGGCAGTGAAGAGATGAAAATTGATGAATCAGGAGCTAGATATATATGGGATTGAGAAAGAGGATTTGTTTTTTGTTTGTTTGTTTAAGAGGAAAGCAGGCTGAGTTGAAGATGCCAGGAGAAAAAGGGAATGATGATACAAGAAAGAGATGAAAAGATTGATGGAGCAAGGTCACAGAGAAGGTTGGGAGAGATAGATGTGTTATAAAGCACAGGTAATAATTTGCCACACAAAAACAAACAAACAAACAAAACAAAAAACCTCATTTACTGACATCTACCCAGATGCTGGGGTCAACAGGAAAACTGTCCAGGATACATCCAGTACAACCACCTACTTCCTCTTACTTCTCTGGGGATAAATGTCATTGTGGCAAAGACCGTCTATCTGGTCTGGCTCCTATCTGGCCTCTGTTTTGCATCACTCCTGTAAGGAGTTGGGCCTGAGTAAAAGTTGGCTCTGTTCTTGGATTAACCTTGGCATTCAAGTGGTTTAGGGGATGCTAGAATAAAATTAACTTTTAAAACCACCGTAGGATGGGCATTAAATTCCTTTATTTTCTTTTCAACTAAATTAGACACCTAGAGAATGACCTAGAGCTTAGTGGGTTTTTCTAAGGTTTCTGACCCAGAAGAGAATCTTTGAGTTGGCCTCAAGATAGCCTCAGAGATGTGATAAGCTCTGATACAGCTTTCTGAATGGACAAGATGGGGGAAATTAAAATTCTGTCTTCTCAGGCATTTTCCTAACTATAGAATTTTCATCATACAACATCGAATGTAACATATTTCAAGAGGACATGATAAAAACTATTATGTCATAAGTGTTCCATTCATCTTTCTCTTATTTCCGTATAGTTACCAATGACTTATATTCGTAGTCTGTTAGGATAGGATGATTCTGTTGTTCTCCAATGATTAAATTCACTGACTCTAAGTCTAGGTCCATAAATTTAATATTTTAGATTTTTCTTTTACCTAGACTCACACTTTTCTCACACAAGAATTCTTCCAGATTTCAACTAATATTTTAGATGGTAATCTTGACTAGAAGTTGTTACATTTGCCTCTACTTAGTTTACCTTCTATATTTATTTGGCAATGGTAACTGACAGTTACATTATGTGATTGTCTTTGAAAGAAATAGGGCACAGCTTTACAACGTTTACAAACAGCTTCCTTCATAATATTGGATCAACAAAAGTATCACAGGCATATAGTTAACACAGTGGGTTGCCATTACTCTTGCCTCAAACAATCACATACACTTGCACTCACACACGTGGATGTCGGATGGTGTGTTTTCTGAGGCTGGTATAATCTGCCTATTAGCTCTCCCATAAACTTCAGAGCTTCAAATGGTTTGAGATGAGGTCACAGCAATTTCCTTGATCTTTCAGTGCTTTACTAAGTAATTTACTAGAGTAACCTTGCAGTAAGGATTCCTAGGGGGAAAAACTCCTCATAAAACTCACTGAATTAACCACTCACTTGCTCCTAAAATATCTATTCTGGACAAATGAGTCATTGATATATAGGACAGTGTTGTTAATATGCTGTGCTCTCTTTAAAATTTTGAGAATTATTTCATTGAAAACAGATAATTAACAAGAGAGAGAATTGAATTAGGGGAAGACTTGCAGCTGGACTGTCATCTTCAAAATCATTTGTTAAAATATTTGTATGCAGATCAAACTAGTATTAACTCTTCAAGATGTAGTCGTATTGTATCCTTCTCCTGACTTCTTCCTTTCACCCTGCAAGATGATCACTTATTCTTCTGGGCCACACTATACTAGGACACATTATATTTTTTACTTAAAGCAATATTATTTGGCTATTTTTAAATTTAATGAATTGCATCCTTGAGGATATACAGGATCTTTCTCATTTTTAAAGTGAATGTAAGATATAAAGTCACAGCTCCCTAATACTTATAGATATCAACAAGCAATACACACATATTATGAATCTGTTAAGAAATGGACATATATAAAGGGAAAATAACTTCTAAAATTGATACACTACATAAAAACAAGAGAAATACATGACTGATGAAGGAAGAGAAAAGGGTCTGAGAGAATTAGAATACAAAGACCTATAGTATATATTTAAAATCCAACGCACTGTAAGATATATTGATGACCTATAATTTTTCATGCCATGATCTTCAGTTCTGCCTCTGAAAGCCAATACACGAAAAAATAGATTTCCTGAAATTGTTTTGTTCAGATTAGGCTTCTATTGAGAAATAATTTAAATGAAATGCATGGATCTTCGATGCTCAGTCTGATGAATTTTGTCGGTTGAAGACGTCTGTGTAAGCACTACCTAAACTAGATATAAAACATTTATGTCACCCCAGTGAGTTCCGCTGTGCCCCTTTTCAGTCAATTGCTGCCTTTCCAGAAGCATCTATTTTCTTATTTCTATGACCCTACAGTAATTTTTGCACTTTAAAAGTCAACTTTATTGAGGTATGATTTACAATAAAAGGCAACGATTTTAAGTGTACAGTTCGACGACTTCAGTTTAATGAGTTCATTTTTATCACCCTAAATTGTTCCCTCATGCCCCTTCAACCTCCCACCTGCCTCAGGTGACCATTGATCTGCTTTTTGTCACTTTAGATTAGTTTTATCTGTTTCAGAATTTTATATCAATGGAACCATGTAGTTCATGACTTTTATCATTTACTAATATTTGAACTTTTGGATATACCACAATTCTCCTGATGATGGACATTTGGGTTAGTTTTAATTGTGATCATATTAAGTAAAATTGCAAGAATAGACATTATAACAATGTAAATTCTTCTAATCCAAGAACATTGTGTATTTCTACTTTCTTTAGGTCTTTAGTTTCTCTAAGCAATGTTTGAGGACTTTCATTGTAAAAAATGTTGCATATTTTTCACTTTTGATGTTATAACTGGTATCCTTTTAAACTTTATTTTGTAATTTTTTTTTTTGTTTTTGCTGCTACATAGAAATGCAATTGATTTTGGTATACTGACAACGTACCCTGTATCTTGTGACCTTGCTTAATTTACTAAATTTGGACCCTCCAACAGCTTTTCTAGGTATATAATCATATTGTCTACAAATAAATAAACTTTTATTTCTTCTCTTCTGAACTTTATGCCTTTAATTTCTATCTTGCCTTATTTCCATGTCTAAGACATCCAGTAAATGTTGTACAGAAGTAGTTAGGGCAAACATCATTATGTTTTCCCTATCACAGGAGAAAAGGGTTCAATGTTTCATATTAGATATGATGGTAAATGTAGGTATTTTGTAAATGCTCTTTATGAGATTAATGAAATTTTCCTCTCTTCCTAGTTTGCTAAGGTGTTTGTTTTTTTAAACCTCATTGTAGAGTTTTATCAACTACTTCTTCTGCATCTATTGGGATGATCCTATATTTTTTTCCTTTATTCTCTTTATGTGGTGAATTAAATTGATTGATTTATTTATATAAAGTAGACATTGCAATAACTGTAGTAGACATTGGAATAAATCCCATTTGGTCGTGATTTATTACTATTTTTATATTACTGGGTTCAATTTGCTAATATTTAGCCAAGAAGAGTTGCACCTATGTCCATGAGAGATATTAGTCTGATATTCTGTTTTCCTGTAATGTCCTTGTCAAGTTCATATCAGGTTTTTGCATTCTCATAAAACAAGTTGGAAATTTATCTCCCCTCTGTTTTCTGAAAGTTTGTGTAAAATTGGTAGTTTTTTTTTTTCTTAAGTACTTTACAGAAATCACTATAGAAGTAATGTGAGCTTGGAGTTTTCACTGTGGGAAAGATTTAAATTACAAATGCTTTTAATTTAATATAAATTAGACTATTTATATTTTTTCCTTCTTTATTGTGTCACTTATGGTAAGTTGTCTTTCCAGGAGATTTTTACATTTTGTCCAAGTTTTAAGATTTATTGTTATAAAGTTGTTTATAATATTCCTTTATTACCCTTTTAATGTCTGTATGATCTGTAATGAAAATCCTTACTTCATTCCTGATATTGATCATTTTTTCTTGATTAGTCTTGCAAGAGATTTACCAGTTTTATTAATCTTTTCAAAAAGCCAACAGTATTTGTTGATTTTCTCATAAATTCTATTTCTATTTAATTGATTTCTTCTATTGTTTTCTAATTCTATTTGCTTTGGGCCTAATTTGCTCTTATTTTTTTCTAAATTCTTAAGCTAAAAATTTAGATTATTTCTTTGCACCTCAGTTTCTAATATAGGCCTTAAAGCTACATATTTCCCTCTAAGCACTGCTTTAGCTATAACCCACATATTTTGATAGGTAATATTTTGTTACCATTCAGTTTAAAATATTTTATTTTTTCTGTGATTTCTTCTTTAACTCATGGGGTTATTTAGAAGTAAGCTATTTAACTTAAAAATATTTGAGCAATCTATATATCTTATTGTTGTTGATTTCTAATTTAATTCCTTTGTGTTCAGAAACAGTCCTTTTTATGTTTTGATAATCTGACATGTATAGAAATATTTTTTTATGGCTCAGTATACAGTGTACTTTGGTGAATGGTGTCTGTGCACTTAAGAAGAATGGACATTATACAGTTGTTTGGTATAGCGTTCTATAGATATCAATTAGGTCAGGATGGTTGTTAGCGTTGTTCAAATCTTCTGTATCTTTGCTGAATTTTGATTTACTTTTTCTATCATGTACCAAGAGAGGAGTGTTTAAATCTCCATCTATGGTTATGAATTTGTGCATTTTGCCATTATTATTTTTTAAAATTTTTTGTGACAAAGATTAGCCCTGAGCTAACATCCGTTGCCAATCCTCCTCTTTTTGCTGAGGAAGATTGGCGCTGGGCTAACATCCTTGCCCATCTTCCTCTACTTTACATGGGACACTGCCACAGCATGGCTTGACAAGTGGTGCGTCAGTCCAACCCCAGGATCCAAATCTGCAAACCCTGGGCCACCAGAAGCAGAGTGTGCAAACTTAACCGCTTTGCCACTGGGCCGGCCCCTTACCATTACTTTTTAATAACATGGCCATCATGTATTTTGCTACTCTATTATCAGTTGCATAGATGCTTAGGATTAGTATGCCTTTTTCTTGATGAATTGGCCCCCTTATCATCGTGAAAATCACATTTATATCTGGCAACACTATTTATCCTGAAGTTTATTATCTGCTATTAATCTAGACACTCTGGCTTTCTTTGCTTAATGCTTCCATGCTTCTATTTTTTTCTACCCTTTATATTTAAAATGAGTTTCCTGTAAATAGCATAGAGTTGGATCTTGCATTTGTTCAAAATTATAATCTGTCTTTTAATTGGAGTCGGAGTCATGTACATTTAAATAATTACTGGTATGGTTATGTTTTACGTCAACCATCTCAGTATTTGGTTTCAATTTGTCTCATATGGTTTACTTGTCCTTTATTCCTCCTTTCATGTGTTCTTTTGGGTAAGTTGCGTATTTTGTGTTCCATTTAGTCTCCTCTATTGACGTTTTAGCTATAGCCATTTTTAAATGATTGCTTTAAATATTACAATATGTACCTTGAAGGTATTACGGTCTACATTCAAACGATATACTACCTCACCAACAATGCAAGAACCTTACAACACGACAATTCTTCCCTTTCTGCTCTTGTTGGCATATATGTTACTTATACATATACTATGAACTCCATAATATATAGTTCTTTTTGTTGCTTTAAACAGTTAATAGGCTTTTAAAAATTTAAATTATATATGTATGGAAAATAAAGAGAAAGAGGTCAACTGTATTTACCCAGGTATTTACTTCTTTTTGGTGTCCTAAACTGCTTCCTGCAGGTTCTGGCTTTTATATGGTATTTCATTTCAGACTCAAGAACATCTTTTTAGCATTCCTCTCAGGTTATATGTACTGGAAACAAACTCTCAGTTTCTATTCTGTCTCAAACATTATTATTTACCCTTAATTTTTGAAGAATATATTTACTGGGTATAGACATCTAAGTTTTAGGTTGTTATAGACTGAATGTTTGTGCCCCGCCCCCCAGCTTCATATGTTGAAAGCCCTAACTCCCAATGTGATGGTATTTAGAACTGGGGCCTTTGGGAGGTAATTAGAGTTATATTAGGTCGTAATGGTGGGGTCCTGATGGTAGGATTAGTGAAGAGAGAGATATCTCTCCCTCTGCATTCATACATCGAGGAATGGGCATGTGAGGACACAGTGAGAAGTCGGCCATCTGCAAGCCAGGAAGACAGCTCTCACAGGAACCAAGCAGCCAGCATCATGATCTTAGGCTTCCCAGCTTCCAGGACTGTGAGAAATAAATCTGTTGCTTAATCCACCCAGTCTGTGGTATTTTGTTATGGCAGCCCAAGAAAACGAATACACAATTTATTACTCAGAAGAGAGGTGCTGCTGTAACAACTACCTGAAAATGTGGAAGTAGTTTTGGAGCTGGGTAATGCGTAGAGTTGGAAGATGGTTGAGGTGCGTGCTAGAAATATGGACAGTAAGGGTGATAATTCTGGTGAGGTCTTTTGCACTTGGATCTTCAGTTTTCCAAAGACCATTTATTGAAGAGACTAAAAAGAAGATTATTCTTGAGGCTTAAGATCTAATGGAATTTGTCTTGGTAGGTTTTGGACTTGCTGGGGACCCATCATTCCTTTCTTCTTTCCAATTTTTCCCTTTTGGAATGGGAATGCCTATCCTATGCCTGTCCCAGCAGTGAATTTTGGAAACACCTAACTTATCTAGTTGTGCAGGTTCACAGCTGGAGAGGAATTTTGCCTTAGAATGAATTGCACCCCAAGTCTCACCCATGTCTGATTTAGATGATATTTAGATGAAACTTTGGAGTTCAGACTTTAGATGTGATGCTGGAATGAGTTAAGACGTTGGGAGCTTTGGTAATAGAATGAATGTATTTTGCATGTGAGAAGGACATGAATTTGGGGGTAACAGAGAAGGAATGGACTGAATGATTTTGCCCCCCTTCCTCCCAATTCATATGTTGAAACCCTTCACCCCTGACGTGATGGTTATTTGGAGATGTGGCCTTTTGGGAGATAATGAAGGCTAGGTTAGGTCATGAGGGTGGGGCTCTCGTGTGTAATTAGTGGCCTTATAAGAAGAGGAAGAGAGAGCAATCACTCTCTCTGCATGCATGCACCAAGGACAGGCCACCTGAGGACAAGGGCAAGAAGTCAGCTGTCCCCAAGCGAGGAAGAGAGCTCTCTTCAGGAACTGAATTTGCCTTAACCTTGATCTTGGGCCTCCTAGCTTCCAGAACTGTGAGAAATAAATCTCTGTTGCTTAAGCCACGCAATCTATGATGGTATTTTGTTGCGGCAGCCTGAGCACATTAATGCACGGGCTTGTTTTCCTTTTTTTCTTTAGGCATTTTAAAGTTATCCTTCAGTTGTCTTCTAGCTTCTTGTTTCTGAGGAGAAGTCAGCCATGATTTGTATAGTTGCTGCCCTATATGTATGTTTCTTTTGGATTTTCTCTTTTACTTTCATTTTTAGTAGCTTGGCTGCAGTGTGCCTAAGTAAATTTTTTTTGGTTTGGTTTGGTTTGGTTTTTTGGTATTTATTTCTTGGTTCTTTTGCCTAGTTTCTTGAATATGAAGTTAATATGTTTTAGCAATTTTGGAATAGTCTCAGCCATTAAAGTATTTTGTCTTCCCCATACACTATTTTTTCTGGCACTCCAATTAGCATAAGATAGATCACTTGATATTTGTAACTTCATTTTTTCAGATGGTTCCTTGTGACTTTGATATCTTAAATGGTTGACTGAATATACACTTGGAATTTCAGATGATATGAAAGACAGTTACTATATAAACTCTTCATTCTTTCAAACACAATCCAAATTTCTTCTAAACTATTTCTAAAAGTGAAGTTGCTAAGCACTTTGCTCACTTACAAACAAGAAATGAATCGTTGCTGAAGAAAATTTGCAACCATTCTGCAACCATTTAGTTAAATACAATGTTGAAGTTTATCACTAATTCTGAATTGAACAGTGCAAAAAATGATAATCATGGAAGCCTATGTTGTAGATTTTTTTCACATTGATAAGTTTCATTTTCTTCTGCAATCTAATTGCAATGCCTTTCCTTTCCCACAATCACCACAATACTGGGCAACTGGCAAATGGAAAAAAAATAAGGAACATGATAGAATCATCGATACTATTTATATTCAGTTTGCCTTCAGAAGTTTAGTAGTCAGATGTAGTGTGCTTATCTTATCCCACTGTAGGATTGACTTGTCTGCTAAATAGCTTCTATTCATCATTATGTTACATGTCTATGGGTACACTAAACAATGACCTTGACCTAACTTCATAGCTGTCATGACATTCTGATACTTATCTATATTCCTACACTCCAAGAAAATCTTATCACTTATCTCTTCAGATACTCCATTCAAGTCTATTTCTTAGCCTTTCATTGCATTTCATGCACCATCAAACTTTCTACTTTTACAACAGTTTCAGACCAACAGTAAGGCATCATTTTTTTTTTTCATGCTGCAATCACCATGTACACTTGCTTCCCTACAATGATTGATAGCTTTATAAACTGGCATTTCTTGTAAGGCCTACTGCTGTCAACTTATACACCTTCTTTTTTAAGTGAAGAATTTAATGTCTTAGAGAAATGGTAATAATAAACAATAAAAATCTATTTCTTTAAGGTCTACTCATCTCAGGATCATAAGTAACATAGTGTCTATTAAAAATATTTTATCTCTCTGAAGAACTGCAGAATTTACTTTATTTTATATTCAAATATATTTTCCTAAGGAAAAAGAACTCTATTTCATGTGGAATCCAACCACTAAGAATAGAAAAAAATAATTAACATGTTTAACTTATAAGAGTTACATGGCCCTGCATGAATAGTGTTACAGATACATAGACCAGTTTTAATTTTTCATGTCTAAAATAAAAAATAAAAATAATAAAAAATATTAATTTTAATACCAGAATTGTAATAATTCATAAAGGAATTTACAAATAGGATATATAAATAGTAAAATGAAAGAGAGAGAAAAAGTTCATGTGTGTGCGTGTGGCAGGGGTGAAGTGGATAAAGTGGAAGGGGATTTAATGACCACCTAAAATGAGTCTTAGAACTAATCCACCATTTCATAAAATAAATAAAACAAAAAATACAAATCAATAAACACATAACAATTGGCTCTAACCATCAATGATATCATCATAAAACAAATAATAATTTATCAATTTTATAATCTATATATTACACCTATTAAGCCAGGTATTCCAGAGGCCATTTTTTTACAACCAGCAAAACAACTTGCTTTTACTTTTATCACAGATATATGGGAGCTTTCACTTATAAATGGCTGGGCTATCTGATGGGAAATTGAACTGGTGTCTTAAATTTTCACTACCTAATGTTATGGCTCAGTGTCACTCTAAATCAATAGTATTATTACTTGATGGTTACAAATAAAACTATCATCCCAATTTCACAGTTTAAGTGACCTCACTTGAGGTTCTCTTTTCTTATTGGAATTTCTTCTCCTAAATTAAGTAAAATAAACATTTTATATTGGAGTACATGCTTGCTCTATGATTCTTAATATAAAGG
The DNA here is from genome assembly GCA_031878705.1 of Tapirus indicus. Classification (NCBI taxonomy): domain Eukaryota; kingdom Metazoa; phylum Chordata; class Mammalia; order Perissodactyla; family Tapiridae; genus Tapirus; species Tapirus indicus. The sequence goes on along the minus strand of CM062919.1, from coordinate 145,525,011 downwards.
TTGATTCAAATATATTTTCAATACCATAATTAATTTTGCTAACTATATGAGTTTTGCTAAGTTATCGAGCGTTTCATGAATTATTGTCTCTCTCTCAAGTAACTGAATTTCCTACCTCTAAATTGGGGTGGTTTTCTTGTCTTTTTAAAAACTATACTTAAATGTATAGAGAATACAAAGAATTTTTCTCTCCTGAAAAAAAAAATGACAACAAAACGTTGTTGCCCCCGCAGAGTATCATTCCATCTGTCCTTTTACTGGCAAACTTTTTTTAAAAAATAGGCTACATTTACTCCTTTTTCTCCAATAATTTATCTAGAATTAGCACTATCAGAAATTCAACACAACTGCTATTAATAAAACCTAGTTGCAGAATACGTCTTTCCTCATTCTTCATTTTCTTTGATCACCTTTTAAAAATTCTCTCTCCATCTTTGGAGATTCAATACCAATCAATGGTATTGAATAGGGTAGGTTTCCTTCTATTACTCCTATCTTTTCTATTGCAGTGGCTCTACTTATTTTTCAGTGTGGAATAATTCCCAAGCCTCATACTCATTTCTTTCACTTCTATAAAACTCACCTACTTTAAAAAAGTTATTTTAACTATCACCACATTATATATATCCATTAAATACACAGCTGGCCTGGAACTCTTCCCTGAGTCACAGTCCATTTGCCAGTTGCCTAATGAATCTCTCAAGTCAAATGCCTTCCCTTACCTCAAGTTTAATATATCTCAGATTTAATTCATCTCCATCTCAAAATCAGCACCCCTTCCAGTTTTCTGATTTCTTCTAATGCTACAATCATTTCTACTGCTTTACTCCAAGCTAAAGAAATTCAACATCATACTCCACTCTCCCAACATCTACCTACTATGTCTTCAAGAGTTTTCCTCCCATTATCCATTTCTTTATATTTTCATTGCCTCTAACTACTTCAAACTCTTATCAACTCAATACGAGGTCAGTGTCAATAACCCATTCAAAAATATTCAATGGTTGCATATTATCTACCAAAAGTTATACAAATGTTGTTATCTGGCATACAAAATCCTCTAAAATCTGTCTCCCACATTATTTTCCCAACCTCCCTCCCATGGTTTCCCTTTATGCTACCTAAGTCCAAAGCATATTAAATGAAGTTCAAATGAGGAAACTTTTCTATATACATCATCTGTGTTGCATCCTTCCTGGGGAATGACATTCTGCTTATCGTTCATATCCACATACAGTCAGCCCTCAGTCTCCGCGGGTTCCACATCTGTGGATTCAACCAACTGTGGCTTGAAAGGCCTATGATGGTTGCAACTGTACTGAACATGAACATAAATTTTTCTTGTCATTCTTCCCTAAACAATACAGTATAACAACTATTTCCATAGCATTTACATTGTATTAGGTATCACAAGTAATCCAGAGATGATTTAAGGCATGTGGGAGTATGTGCATAGGTTATATGCAAATAGTATGCCATTTTCTACAAGGGACTTGAGCACCTGGATTTTGGTATCCGCAGAGGTCCTGGAATCACCCGCCCCCTGCCTCCCAGGCATATGGAAGGATGATTATATTCAAGCGGAATCTATAATTCAAGCCCTAGAGCACATATTGTTTTCTTCTATAAGCCTAAATGATGCCACTCCTACTTCCCTAACCCAGCAACTTGAACTAACACTAACACGTGGACTGTGCTTAAAGGCAATCTGCTGTGGTGGTGACCTACATATGAAATAGAGGAAGACTGGCACAGATGTTAGCTCAGGACTAATCTTCCTCAAGCAAAAAAAGAGGCAGATTGGCAGCAGATGTTAGCTTGGGGTGAATCTTCCTCAGCTGAAAAAAAAAGAATAGCCCATAATATTTGTATCTGCTACCACCTTACCACACTTAGTTGGGGGGCATCAAATATTTATTGAATGAATAACTGTAACGGAAATTCATTGTTTTAATGTTATATATTAACTTGACTGGGCCAAAGGGTACCTGACATTATTCTGGGTGTATCTGTGAAGGTGTTTCTGGATGAGACTAATATTTGAATTGGTAGATTGAGTAAAGTAGATTACCTTCCCTAATATGGGTGGGCCTCATCCAATCAGTTGAAGACTTGAACAGAAAAAGTCTAAGGAAGAAGGAACTCCTCTTGCGTGACTGTTTAATTTGGGATATCAGTCTTTTCCTGCCTTCAGACTCAAAATGAAAAACCAGCACTTTCTGGGTCTCAAGTCTTCTGGCTTTCAGACTGGAACTTACACCGTCAGTCCTCCTGGGTCTCCAGATAATGGGACTTCTCAGCCTCCATAATCACATGATCCAATTCCTTATAATAAATCACTCTGTCTCTGTTGATACCCATATAGATATCTATCTATCAATCGATAGATAGATATAGATGGATACAGGTATAGATATAGACATAGATATAGTATAGATAGACACACACACATATCTTATTGGTTTTGTTTCTCTGGAGAACCCTGACTAATACAATCATATATTACTTTTTTTTTCCATCTTTTTGAGATATAATTGACATATAACATTGTATTAGTCTAAGGTATATGACATAATGATTTGATATATATATAAATTGTAAAATGATTACCACAATAAGTTTAGTTAACATATATCACCTCACACAGTTACAAACTTTTTTTTTCTTGTGATGAGAACTTCTAAGATCTACTCTTTTAGCAACTTTCAAATACAAAATAAAACATTGTTAACTATCAGAATCAGAGTTCAGAGCAATTTTGAAAAAAACTGAGAGATCTTAAAATTAGGAAATAGTTTTTCTTTAACAGAACCCAGGGGTTTATTCTGCTGTTACAATAAATTTTATTGTTCAATTAGTTACTTGATTTTTAACTAAAAAAATGGTTTCAATTACAATTAAGTCACTCAAACAGAGAAGCACTTAAAAGTTGTCAAATATTTGCTAATTACTGTTAAGGGAAAACATACCACTTAATAAAGCAAAATGGCTTTTATTTTTATTTTTATGCTGAGGAAAATTCACCCTGGGCTAACATCTGTTGGCAATCTTCCTCTATTTTTTTTTTTTTTTTTGGCTTGAGGAAGATTAGCCCTGAGCTAACATCTGTGCCAATCTTTCTCTGTTTTGTATGTGGGTCACTGCCACAGCATGGCCGCTGATGAGGGGTGTAGGTCCATACCTGGGAACTGAACCCAGGCCGCTGAAGTGGAGTGTGCTGAACTTAACCAGCAGGCCACAGGGTGGCCCCGCAAATTGGCTTTTTTAAACTTCAGCTTACTACCACAGAAAAGCAAGGATGAATTACTAAGTATTTTCTTTTCTCTTAATGCCACTTTCAAATTCTATGGAATTCAATAACATTTCTTGGCCATTTTTATTCAACATATATATTTTTCTTTGTTTTATCCACCAAAAGCATCACTGAAACAAAGAGCCACCTAATAGATATTCTTTCTCCATGAAACATTGCTACATTCAATGGTCTTTTCTGCAGAGCACTCCTTCTTTAGCTATTCCTTCTCTCCCTAAGCACACTTAGATTCCCAGGGTCATCTTCCTCCATTCAGGCTGTGGATCCTTAGACACCCTGAAGGTTAGTTTGGGCAACATCGGGTATAAATTGACTTTTCCTTGCCACCAAATTCACTCCCTTCAAAGGAAGCCATTTCATTTCCTAAAGAGTGTGTAGTGAAACATCCAGATGACAAAAGGTGACTCCAATGTAAAATCGTGCTAGCTATAACATGGAATGTCTTGATTACTTAGGATTAATAAAGCAATAGTTTATAAAAGTATTATCTAGAACAATGCTTCTCAGATTTTTGGTCTAGAGATCATCCATAGGCAAAGAAAAAAGGCCCTGAGTGCCCAATTCCACAGCTCATTCCTAATTTAGGGGGCAGAGAGGGGAGTGGAGAGTAGCATATAGTTGTTTGGTTATAACAATTAGAGATCTTTTTCCACCAAAAATTGAAGAAAAATTTAATGTATATCTACTATATTAATAAGGGTATGATATTATGGGTTAGTAATAGGAGTATGGATATATGTGTTTGAATCACAATACACATTTTTCTGAAGATCTAGTTATTTTTAAAAAATAAGTTAAAATGCTATTGAAGCAAGCATATGTCACTAAATACTACTGTACCTAAAATATTTTAAATCGATAATTATAAATGAAGTTAAGCTAATAATTTACTTTCAAAAATAAAAAAGGATAGCCATTCAGAAGAGCAAAGACCAACCCCACTCCTGGTGTACTGATTTCCAAGTGTCTTTAACCCCAATTGCATATTTGCATATGTGCATGCACAGCAGAAGTTTTGCCACATTAACTCATATGATGTGTAGAAGACAGATTTCTTAGTAGAAGACAGAGTTAAGATCCTCAGGACAATATGGAAATGTATTAATTTAAATTTTATTGATTAAATCCCTTTTTCCACATAAACAATGCGGGGGCTTGTGTACATAAGAGTTTTAACTATGTATTTTAAAATTGATAGTCTTTTCCTTGCAAGCAATCTCAGCTACATTATTTTTACTTTATTTTTTCACAAATGGGTAAAAATGAAGGAACTCAATCAAAGTTATTGGACTGTGTGTCTATAATTATTCTGTCAAATAAGTGGCTTATCAGTGATTGTAGGATGGAATACAAATCTTCCATTATCAATTAGTATCCTGAGCAGAATTTTGAATAAACACCAGGAACCAAAAATTAAGTGGTTTATGTGGCAGATGTGTGTTATTTTACTTTTTTAAGATTGCAAAATTCAGAATATTTATAAAATAAAATGTGGAGCTGAGATAATAAAACACATAAAATATTACTAAGTTTATTGTTCATGCTCAGTAAAAATATATCAATCAATACGATAAAAAAAAGTTACCAGATCATGAAAACTTTGATCTTCTAAAATTCATCTTTTATTTCAGAGAGGTGTGCCAATTCCTATATTTATTGCAAAATACACTTTTTTCTCTGTGAGAACACAACTGCTAATTTTTTTAAGGTAATAATAACTATTTCTGAGAGAACATTTCTTCCATTCCTTCTTTACAGCTCTCTTCGAAACCATCCCCCCCTTTATTTAGTCTAAATATTGATTTAACCAGCCAAATTCTCATTCTCACTTAATGTTTCTCCTGGGTCCTGCATTATCAGCAATGTGGCTGTCAAATAACTTGGGCTATGGAAAGATTCCTCATCTATATAGTTCCTGGCTATCATTTAACTATGTTTAAAAACATGTTTTCAGACATTTTATGCCAAATGTATAACTGTAGGTAAATTACCAATCTTGTCCAGTGGGCTTCTTTAGTTTCCCCTCCAAACAAAATATACTATTAGGGAAAACACTTTAAAAAAACTCTATAAAAATATAAATTCCTTTAAACAAGGATTAGACATTAATGTGAAGACTTCTATGGAACATATTAACTGGAAGAACGGAGTCAGAGCAGCTGACCTATGATCTATTCTCTCCCTTTATTGAAGACATCCCCAGAAAAAAAGAAAAGAAGGCAGGTGACCCAGTCTAATCTTCTTGTCATCTGAATCTTTGGGTAAATAAAGTGATTAGATTTTCTAGAAGGAAGAGACCAGATTTCTGAAATACCCTGAGAATGATGCCCTGGGTGAAGATTGCTTATAGTAAATAGAACTCAGCACCTATAAGGCCTGGTCTCCTGGAGAATATCACATAAGTTACATAACCCTCGGGCTATAAAATGTGCACGTTTCATAATTTAAGTTCTGCCCACGATGTTAGGGATCCTGAAAACCTCCCTTAGGGACCTCACTATATTCGGCCAGAGTGGCATGTCCATTATGGGAAGAAGCGACATGGAAGACAGCCTAGATATCTGAGAAATTCTCTGCTTCATCTGAGCTTCTTGATCAACTGCATCCCTGAAATTATCTAGTAAAATGTGATACTAAGATATCTAATTCACATTAGTCTGATTTGAAAATCTTATCCTGTTTGTTAACTCAGTAGCTTACCTGGAGAATGTATGAATTTGATGAGGCAAAGATATGTTATTTCCTGATGATAATTACCTTGTGAACATGAAGAAACAGACTGTACACTCAAGTACAACTTAAAATTGAAGAATATTATTGGGAGTTCCTGACAGAATTTAACCTTCAGGGAGGATTTAAATAGAGATTCCATCTCTGTTATTTGTTCTTCATATTGGCTGCAAATGAAGGAGAATTATTCCATAAAAATCCTATTGCCTTGCTATCGTGTGAACCGCATGCCTTACATTTTTAAAGTTCACATATCCTGTGGTATATATCTATCACAGTAGATGAAGTAGAGCTTAGTATACAGAGACATAATTTAAAGTGATGCCTGAATTTAAGTTTATTTACTTTCAAGTTTATAAGTCTTGGATATATTTCTATAAACATGTTTACCCAAAGTAAATACTTACACAATATGACTTTATTGATGAGAATTGTGTAAATTCTACAAAAATCTCTTACAGACTGAACCATTCATTTTCTTAAATAATATCCATCAGCCTTGTTTCTTTCTATTAAAGTGTCAGGCTAGTAAACTAATGCTGATATTGCCATTGAACTGGTTTTGTAGCCTTAAAATGAATATTTATGATATTCCATTAATGTTATTGAATGCTCTCATGTTATAGAGTGCTTCTCATTCCAATATTCCTTGTTCAAGTTCTAGTATAATAAATCTCTATTTACCTTTCAATTTTTTGGGGTAGCCAAGTTTTCATTTGATTTCACACAGGTAAACCTGAAGTTAATTTTCTATAATTTAACAAACACACTGTATCTTTGACTTTACTGAAGTGTATTGTGTTTATTGAAGCTCATTGGTTTGGGTGAGTACAGGGCTCTCAAAGAAAGATGTGTTATAAGTAGGAATTGTAATTGTTACTGTCTGTATTAGAGAATATGATGGAGGTTAACTTCTCAGCAAAATGTATTTGAACAAGTTTCTGCATGTCTGATCCCCAAAATACCCACATACATACACAAACTCACACACACATATACACACTCACATGCATATACTTATATCAGACACACAATTTCTCATAGTCTCATTTCCTGAAGGAAAAAAAATATTTATTCATACACACACACACACACACACACAAACAGAATTTGGTTTTCACATAAATCACAATTCAAAGAAGGAAGCCGGGATAGTGACTATCACCACATCTCTGGTTTACTCTTCTGCTCCTCTAGGGTGGCTACTTTCAAGTCCATACAGGAAAGACTTGTTCCTCGTTCACCATGCATTTTTTTATCCCTTGACTCAGATTTCCACCTCAGATATTTTCTACCACCAGAGAGATGACACAGCACTGTGGAGGGTACTGTAAGGCACAGAAATTTATAGAGAAAGGAGCCGCTGAAGGGTTTTATGTAGGACTTTATATAGCACTTGATTGATTCATGTTTTAGATGGATTCTTCTTGTAATTTTGTGAAACATGAACTTAAAATAAGCCAAAGTAGAATCAATAAAAGAGTTAGGAGGCTGTTATGGTTTTCATCATCATTAATAACAATATAGAAATAATAATAGGAGTTAAGGTACCCAGATGGTTGGAATGCATAGTTTATGACATAACCAAAACCTGACTTTATTTTGTCCTCCACTATCCTCTTAAAATGCATACAATAAGTGTAGCATTTCCCTCCGCTACAAGAAAACTTGATCAGTCTTCTGACTTTTCTGTTCAGTCTTAGATAGTAGGCAATCTTGCTTCCTCATGGGCTCATTCACTCAGTAATTAAAAGTATCCAGACAAAAATATTAATCACAAATCAATCTTTATTTAAAGTAATTGTTCTCCTCCCTTCTCTCCATTTCTCAGTCTACAACCTGTCTTTGAAAATGAGGTAGGATCAGCTTCTACTTTCTCTGCTGACTCTCACACTTCCCCAAAGTTTAGTTGCTATTTAACTCCCGGCTTGGTTCAAAGAAAGACAGTAGGGAAAAGAGGTAACCTGGCTGACCCCTTCTCTGTTGGAGTGTTTTCACAGGTTCTTTGAATGTTGCCAATGCTGTGAATCCCATGACATTCTCAGGCTGCATTTCTGCATGCTGTGCAGGAGAGGTATTTTATTTCTCTGCTGACCACCCCTTTTCAGTGAGTTTCACAGGTGGGCAGCTCCATACATACGCTGGAGTCTGAACATGTTCCCAGAAGTTCCTCTTGGACAGGAGTGAAAACCAACTGATTCCCCATTCTCTCCTTGAGTCTTACATTTGCTCCCTTTGAGACACACATGCATCCTTTGCCATCCGGGATGGAAAATGAAACCCTGCTCTCACTTAACTTCTCCACCAAAGCAGTTTGTCAGCCCATGTATTGATTTCTAGATTTCTGGGTGAGAGCAATATGTCTCAAAACTGTAGGTAAAACATATTAGGCTCTCTGAGTTGTCTTTTTGAAGTGCAATCTCTGTGTGTTTGAGATGAAAAAGACAGCAACCTATATCCTATTTTCTCCTGGGGAGGAGGATGGGGCTTCATATCTTTTTGAAGAATTTTTCTCAGATTACTCTCTTGATCTTTTTTATAGTCTTATAGTGAGTGAAAAGTTTCAAGTATCATGAATACAGTTTTTGATTGTGTTCTTTGTAAATCCTCCATATCCTGATCTGATTTTGTAATTTCATATCTGTTGTACCTTGGTATCTTGTTGGAAACTTAAATTTGAACATCACGTTAAAGCACCATTTTTGAGTACTGAACTTTTTTGGCAGGCACTGTTATAAGAGCTTCACATTTATCAATCCACTGACTCCTCACAATAACCCTGAGTGGAAGAAATTAGTATCTCAATGATTCATATGAATGCACTTGTAGTAGAGAAGGATAGGAGGGCATAAATTCCAGGAGATATTTGGGGGGTATAATCAGTAGTAAGTCTTGATTAGATGTTAGAGTTGATGAAGAGGATCAGATATAACTCTCAGGATTCTTGGCATGAATGTCTGGTTGGATGAACTTGCTATCAAAGAATAATAATTTTAAAAATGCAGGATGAAAACCCTTCATACAGAGTAGAGTTGATGGGTACCCTTTGGACAGGGACTGCCAGAGGGTGATGCCTAACAGGTATTTTAGTATTAAAATCTGAATCTCAGAGAAAAGATGTGGGTACAAATATAGATTTGGAACATAATTGCCTATATGTGGTTGCTGAGACTCTGTCTATTGATCAACCTCACAAATATGAAGGTGCAGAATAAAAACAATAGTAGGCTGAGCTGGAACCACAGGCAGCAACAGTATTCCAAGAGGAGATATTAGATACAAAAAATGAGAGTCAAAGAAGAAGAGAGGAAAACTACAAGACTATTATATTTTTGAATTTGTGAAAACAGCAAGTTGTAGGAGAGTATCACTAAATGTAGTGGCAATGTCAATAAAATAAGAATTGAAGAAGATTAACTGGGAATAGGAATTAGGAAGTACTTAGAACGCTTAGCAAGAACAGCTTTGTTACAGAGACGTGGTGGAAGTCAGATGACATTGGGTGAGAATTGAAAATTGTATTTATTAGTTAAGATCCTTGCAGAAAGTGTGCCTCATTGAAATTAGGATAACCAGAGGAGAATTTTATAAAAGGACAATTTACAAAAATGAGGATGGGGAGTAGAAAAACCACAAAAGATAACACAATTGTTTAGTGCCTAAAAGCAGGGTTCCATTACCACTTCCAAACCTAGGAGTCATGAGGAGGGAAGGGTTACCAGAGCAGAGACAAAAAGAATTCTGGGTAGAGGGGCCACCTGAGAGAGGTGAGAGTTTCAGTCAGGTACTCAGCCAGAGTGCAGCAACCCCACAGGTAAATGGACATCTTCATCTCACTTTCCTTCTGCAAAAGATTCTATATGTGTTTCACATTGGCAAAACCCAATTGGAAGTTGTAGAACACGGTAGTTCATTGATGTAATCCATACAGGTCAGCTTGGATCTGGAGAGGCACATGTAAGATATCCAGCACAACTGTGAAAAAAGGAAGTGTTAAAATCCAAAGTAGGGCCGCCCGGTGGCGCAGTGGTTTAGTCCGCGCTTGGCAGCCCGGGGTTTGCGGGTTCGGATCCCGGCCGCCCGCCGACGCACTGCCTGTCAGCCATGCCGTGGCGGCGTCCCATATAAAGTAGAGGAAGATGGGCACGATGTTAGCCCAGGGCCAGTCTTCCTCAGCAAAAAGGGGAGGAGTGGCAACAGATGTTAGCTCAGGGCTGGTCTACCCCACAAAAAAAAAAAAAAAATCCAAAGTAGACTACTGTTTAAAGAAATGTGAATAAGGAGGAGAAAAAAAATCAGCTGCAACCAGAAAGGCATGGGAGGTCAAAGAAGGCTTTTTAGGAGGAGCAAGCATTGAACATGTTAATAGCCTGTGAAGAAGGATGCCCTAGAGGAGGAGAGGTTGAAGACACAGGAACTAGAGCTGTTGATTAACAGAACAAGATTCCAAAGGAGACAGAGATGGCATCAAGGCATAGGTTGAGGAGTTGGTCTTAAACAGGAAAGGGGGCACTTCTTCCTCTGATATTTTAGAAAGAGGGGAAGGATCCATGCATATGTAGATATGTTTTATGTATGGGAGATAGAATGCTAGAGAGATCATCTGGGTGGCCTTCATTGTCTTCATAAAGTATGGGATAAAACTACTAAGACTGAAGGCTGTTGAGTAAAGGACAGCATGAGTACTGGTGAGAAGAATGAGTGGGTGGAATGACAAGTAAATATATATTCCAGAGGCCCAAATGGGGTCAGATACCTACCACCCTTTTCACAGTGTTGTGATTTTCTTAGAAAAACTTATTTACTCATGTATGATGGTAGAGAACACAGATTTTAGTACCATCATGTGTCGCTTAATGATGGGGATATGTTCTGAGAAATGCATCTTTAGGCAATTTCATCATTGTGCGAACATCATAGAGTGCACTTATACAAACCTAGATGGTATAGCCTACTACACACCTAGGCTGTAAGGTACTAACCTTATGGGACCACTGTCATATATGCAGTCCATTGCTGACTGAAATGTCATTATGTGGCACATGACTGTATTGATTCAATTCAGAGTTTTGTTGTATAGATGTCACAGAAGTAGAAACAGAGCGATTGTGGATTAAAAATCCCTTCAAGACAAGTGAAAAAAGTGGACATGTACTGGCTGAGAGTATGTGAAAGCCAGATGAGAAAAAGGTTTTGGTCAGAGAGTAGGACAGTGGAATCTATCTCTGAAATTGATAAATTTCAGATGATGGCTCCAGGAGTAGGTGGCAGGAGATTGGAGTTGAAGGTATTGAAATTGGTATGGACAGAGAATTGAGAGCTTAAGTCAGTGTTTCTTGAACACATTTAGGCATAAGGATAACCAAGAGAGTTAAAAATACAAACATTTAAAATCCATCTGTAAAGATACATTCTCAGTAAGTCTAGGTTGGATCTGGAAATCTCTTATTTCCTTAGGTAACTCTGATTGAACTGGGCTTGGTACCATCCTTGTGGAAACAGAGGCTTAGGGGCAGGTCCTACTTGGAAGTTAACTTCCAAGTTGAAATCTAGGTTGAAGGTGAGGATTGGAATGGAGAGGAAGACTGTGAGACAGCCTGAAGTGTTCAGTCTATGATTAGGAGATTGTTAGACGACAATGGAACAGGTTGAGGCCCATGTGGCCAATTGGCCTCATGCTCCAATCAGGAAATGGAAACAACCCAAATGTTCATGAGGGTACAGGAGTGATATTTGGAGCAGCAGTAAAGCATCAGGAGAATGCCCAACTTCTCTGCTGGACCAGTATCTTTTTAGTTATAGAGAGGGCTACAGAGAAAGGAGTGTCCCTAAGAGTTCCAGTTTTCAGTTAAGGCAAGATAAGGTAAAAACCTTCTGTGGAAAGGTTGAGAGAGTAGGAATGTTGGTTCCCAATCAAATAAGCATTGCAGAGAACTCGGGGAAAGTTTGTAATTAGGAGTGGAACATAATTTTTGATAAACTAGGAAAAAGTGAGCATAAAGTATGCCGTTTCATTTTTTTCTTCTAAAACAAGGAAATCCATATATTTTACCTCATTGTGTGATTTTGTTGCTATTACTGTTTTTTGCTACACAATGAAGAGAAACAATGAAGAAGGAACATTCCTGTGTGGAAATTCATAAGCTAGAGAGTTGAAAATAAAAACTTCGAATGCTTATAAACGGAGAGAGAAACAGAAGTGATACATTTCCCAAAATATGTTAGAACCTACCAGCAAGCCAGAAGATACTAGGGATGTTTTCCTGACATAAATTACAATATGAACATATACAAAATATGGTATGGTCAGAAGTAGCATCTATTTAAAGGTATTTCCTAATTTTTATTCTATTAATGCTGAGCATCTAATAAGTTCTTAAGGGAATTTGCACACTATTGTCTTACTGAGAAGGAAGAAGTAAGAAGAGAAACTGCTAGTTTGAACTTAATTCTGACCTCCACAAAAATGCTTATTTGTAATGTCATCTTGACAGAAACCTTAAGTTACAGTAACATGTCATTCCACATTGTCTAATAGAGAAAGAAGGGAATTTTGACTGACAAGTCAGATGTTTGAGGAAAAAAATAGTAAAATAGGAAAAATTAATTTTTATCCCATGGTCAGAGATGCTAACTGAAAAGTCAACTAAAAAGGGATAAATGGAGGATGCTAAAAATATAATTCTGATCATACAATTGGAAATAATTACAATGAAAATTTCAAGATGAGGTAAGAAAAATAAATTCAGTTGGGTGGAGAGTTCTCCAAAGATCTCAGAATTCAAAAGTGCGTGTAAGATAAAATGAAGAAGATGTTACTAGGGTGAATACAAAACCGTGTCATGTCCCTTTGAGGACAGTGCTACAATGAGGCAAGTATTGGGTCTCACACTTTATTGGAGAAATGATAGATAATTCAGAAAAGGGTATTACAAGGATATTTAGAATTCTTGACACCATATTATGTTAGGAATGGTTAAACAACTGTAGCCAATATAACCAGTTGAATCCCTTCTTTCTCCCACAATGTCATCACTCCCTCTATATTGCCTCCTGCTTCTTTATCCCCCCTATGATATCTCAGGCATATCTCATAACCTTCTTGTTCATTTTTCAGTAATAGGACAGTTTAATTTTCAGAGATTAAAAGAAATCCAATCCCATTACATAAAAAGTTTGATCCCCCATCTGATTTGATATATCTCTTCCTCTGCTCAGCTCAGATTTAATGTGGCAGTGGGGGAGGGAAGAGTGGTCTGTTCATCTGTTACTCCTCTCCCTGATTCTTTAACACTTTCTTTCCAAACTGGTGCTTCTGGCTCCTCCTTGGCCCAGGGGACAGATGAGTGGAAAGATCTTACCTGACTAGAGGGGATCAATTGCTGAGATCACTTCACTGCTTGCGTGGAACTTTTGCAAGATACATCTAGCCATGCCTCCCTTCTGAAAGTGTGGACTTCTCCCACTAACCCTCCCTTTACCACTCTGACAGGCATCTCTGGCCAATCTATCCTTTGGAATTATTCCAAGTAAGAGTACGGCACCAGCCTTCTCCTCTCTAACCTCCAGTTGGCTCTACTGAAGTTCTCTCGAGTATTATTTTCCTACATACCACTCAGGTTCCATGTGATAGCCCTGGGACTCCCTGAACCTGGGACTCCCTGAACCCCCTCACATGGTTTAGTGTGCAGGTTGGGGAATGGAAATCACTTTTCCCTCTCCAAATGGAAGAGTGTGGAGAGAAGATATCCTAGTAATCATCTCTATGAATAAATCACCACTCTAAGTAGCTTCCTTTGATTTTCCTCTTCCCTTTTATAACCAAGAAGAAAGGGACCAACAGTCCACCCATAATCCAATACTCTCTCTCTTTAGAATGTGTCAGCACTTCATGTCCATGGTCCTCAAGAAAACAGGCAAAGTCCCACAGAACATTTTGTTATACTTGTTATCCTGAAGAAGGCTTAATGTTTATTGTGCTTGAAGGTGGATAAAGACCAGAACATTGGAGATATTTCTCTAACTCCAGAAGCAGAATCAAGACCACTAGTGATAGAAGATTCAGAGATGCGGATGAGAAAGGGAGTCCCACCCACTACAAAATGGTGAGCTCCTCATCTCTGGAAATTTTCAATTAGATTTTGGAACTATTTAGTGACTTTACAGAATTGAATCATGTCTAAGTATATATGTTGTGGAGGACCACAAGGTTCTTTTAATGACTCTCAGTCTTCAGGAAGAATTTGAATTTTCTAATTAAAAATTAAAATGATCCCTAAGGAACAATTTGGAAAAGGATACTAGTTAGCAATATCATTGATTGCATTTATAGTTTTCTTATTTTGCTTTAAATCTACTGTTTTTCAGTGGAATCACTGTTAATTTTTCATGTAGGAGTTAATCTCCATTCCTAAATGTTTATTAGAATATTTTCTCTGACTGGCTAATCATATAAAATTATATTAAAAAGTTATTTTATATCACTGGAATTATTTGAGAAGTTTCAAGGTAAAAGCTATACCAGCATTCACTCAGAAACCATGTAAGAAGAGGAAATAATATTGGTCTCAGATTTAATATAATTTATACTTTCCTCTTTTTTGAACTGCCTTCCTTAAACATCAGAGTTAAAATTATATTAGACTCTATAATTAAATGGTATAGTGATGTATAAGTTTTGATTGGGATGTTTATGAAATTAGCTCAGACATATTACATATTTTCACAGTCACATTTATTAAGTCTTCTGACTGAAGCTTACTTCATTGCAAGAGCATTTGGTAGATGAGGATTTTTGTTGTTGTTGTTACAGAAGTTTGACCTTTGGCCAAAAATAACCAAATTCATTAGTTAGACGATAAATCTTTACATCCTTTTTGTATTCCAAAAAATGTTTTCCTCAACTTTCATGAGTCTTGCTAATTTTGTAAGCAAACATCTTGTTTCCTTTGAATTTATATTTCTTTGGTTACTATTACATCTTTTTCAAATGTCTATTTACCATTTATGTTTTATCCTTTATTTTTGCTTCAGGATTATCTTTGTCAATCTATCTGTTGGAATTTTAAGGGCCTAGTTTTGCTGACCGGTTACTTAGGTTTATTTGTTTTATTTCTTATTTATTTATTTATTTATTTTATTTTTTTTTGTGAGGAAGACCAGCCCTGAGCTAACATCCGTCGCCAATCTTCCTCCTTTAGCTGAGGAAGACTGGCCCTGGGCTAACATCGTGCCCATCTTCCTCTACTTTATATGGGACACCGCCATGGCGTGGCTGACAGGCAGTGCATCGGCGGGCGCCTGGGATCCGAACCCGCGAACCCCGGGCTGCCAAGCGCGGACTAAACTGCTGCGCCACCGGGCGGCCCCTATTTATTTATTTTTTGCTGAGGAAGATTTGCCCTGAGCTAACATCTATTGTCAATCTTCCTCTTTTTGCTAGAGGAAGACTCGCCCTGAGCTAACATCTGAGCCAATATTCCTCTGTTTTGTGTGTGGGTTGCCACCACAGAATGGCCACCAACGAGTGTTGTAGGTCCCTGCCTGGGAACCAAACCTGGACTGCCAAAGCAGAGCACATGGAACTTAACCACTAGGCCATGGGGCCGGCCCCCTAATTAGGTTATTTTTAAAGTAAAAATATTATCAATATTTAAGGAGTTAAATGTCTTTAATTTTTAAAAAGCATATTTCTTCATCATATTAATAGGTTTTCTTCTACATTCTTTTTTAAAATATCCAATTTTTTAATCTAACTAGAAGTTATTTTGATACATTGTGTAGAGTGGGAGCTTTCATTTAATTTTTCCCACAAATCAATTCTATTTATTTAATAATACAGAATTTAATCAACTAGGATTGTCACTTGTATCACTTATTAAGTGACAATACTCATTTGCGATGATGGTATAGAAAACTGACCTACATAAACCACTAGTGACAGGTTGTTTGCTCAGTCTTTTGGGTAGCATTTGGGTAGCATATTCATCAAATATTTAAAATTTTACTTATTTTTAATAGAAAACAAACTTCTAAAAAGCTATTTTAGGATTAATCTAAATGAGAAAAAGATATTATTCTCAATATGCTAGTTGCAGAATTACTTAAAATTTTTGACTAGTTGTAAACAAACTAAAGACTCAATATTAGAAGTTAATTGCATTTTGATACTAACATATTAATTATATTTTGACCCTAATAATTGTGGTATAAGGCACATTAATGTTCTTATTAATTGTATGCCTTGACATCTGGTGAAATAGGGAGGACCTCAATGGCCTGACAAGTTCCTCCCTCCTTTGCTCCTACAGATAAGGTTCCCTCCCTCCAAATCCTCCTTATCAAGGGGACCAGGAACAGTTCCTTCTTATTCTTGAGTTGCAAGTTTCAGTTCCCTGCCAGCGTATAGAATTGTTTATACAGGTCAATTATATCCTCTTGTGAGAACTAGGGGCACCCCATCGTCTTAATACTACAAAGCCTGCCTTCTACAGGCCTAGTGTTCACTCTGTCCCCAAGTGCAACCCCGATGTGGCCCTGCATGGTGTGTGGTGTCCTCCTCCCCTAGACTGTGAGTATATATAACCAGTAAACTGCTATTTATCATCTGTCCAGTGTCAAGTGTTATGTGTTCAGTCATCCCTACAACCTTAGGGTGGGAATCTCTCCCTCACCAACCGGGTGAAAAGAAGGCAATTAAAAAAAAATATTATGCAATGATTAATAAATCTTTACAACAATTTAAATTACACTTGAAATGCTCATGTTATAACAGTAAATGGAAATATTCAGGATTCAAAATTCTATTACTTTCTTCTAAAAATATATACCTCAAAATGATTGGGAGAAAATACACTAAAATGTCATCTTGATAATTATGACAGCCATGAAGATGTGCTGTTCTAATCTCCTAAGGGAGCATAACTGATTGATGACCCCAGTTGTGTCCCCTCTGCATCCATTACTGCCTTTCACACCATATGCTTCACACCAGCCTGTTCCCACCTGATTACTGAGCATGACCGGGGTGCTAATTCAGGACTATTCCTGTGAGACACATGACCCCTCCAATGGGTGTCAGTCTAGTCTAAACTTTCTTAGAACTGCTTTGCAATCTGAAACTCTTCCTATCTATCCTCCTTCCTTCTTTTCTTTCACAGGAGTCAGATCAGCATCACAATTTGAAAGCTCTTCTCACTTTCTCCATCTTCCTTCTCTCCCCTAAATCTCTGGCATGTCTAATCCCAACTTGGCATCTTCTCTTCAAAGTAACACAATAACCTTTGAATGATTGGATTATAGGTAGCTTTAATTTTTCCAAAAACTACTGTATTCGGTCACAGAAAATAGTAAATTTATAACCCACTATTTTGTTATTTCATTTGTTTGCAACCTTAGTTTGCTTACCATGCATTTACTACCATCCCATTAAATGATAGGGGCCATACCATAAGGAGACTTGCAAATTTGTGGTAGAAACAAGATTGTGTCCAACGTAAACAATAAGAGTACACAAAATAGAACAAAAGAAATTTTACTAAGTAGTATTTCCTTATGTGATTCAGAAGAACAGAAAACAAGTGCTATGAATTGTGAAAAAATAAAGGTGAGGGTTGAAGTAGTTAGTAAAGTCTACACGGTTATAAGGTTGGAGCTGGTTCTTCAATGTAAGATAATACAGGGAAAGAGAATGGCAGAAATTTTATGGATAAGGGGACATAGAAACTATAGAAGAGGTAAGAAAAGGAATGTGACATGTTTGAAGAGTAATGAATGATTGTGGAAATATAATTTGTAGTCACCATTAAATTTGGAGATTAAAATACATGCCATGTTATTTAAAATACATTGACATATTTTTAGTTTTAAGAGAACTTGATGAAATATTTAATCAGTTGACTTTTATTCTGTAGGTGTAGCTACTTGAACCACTAGCTAAGGAGTAAGAACATTCCACATATGGGTATGTGCATTGTGAATGTTTGGACACAATGAATATATCAGTCACGTATGGGTATAGAAGTATCATGTTGATTTCTGACTCCCTGCTCAGTGCCTCCTTTGTCAGCTGCATACCAAGGATGTAGCAAAAAAATCTAATTCATTCTATGAAAGTCAATTATAGAATTCTGCTTACAATTGAAAATGTCATTACCAGTAAGGATACAGAAAGATAATGAGAGCACAACTTGGATTTATCTTATGCCACTGTATGCAGGCCAAGATAATTGGGACTCCAAGCTTTTGAGTAGTTATCTTTGGAAACAAAGATTCAAACAAATGATTAGTTAGACTGCTTTCTTTGACTGTTTATTAAGACAGCAGTTTTAACAGGTAATGGGGGAACACAGAATTAATAAAAAAGTAAATGTTAATTGTGTGTTGTATTTCAAAAATCTTACTTCTCAAAGGAGAAAGATATTTTCATCTGGTTAGAAAATTTTCTTAAGTTGACTATATTTCTTAATAGAGCTTTATCTTTAACAGATATTCGCAACATAGGTTTAAAGGAAACTACAATTTTTCTGTTTACTTTCTTATTATTTTAATATAAAATATCCCTGGTTGCAATAGTTTACAGCTATAAACTATTCACTTTTTAATATAAGCTTAATAGAAAATATATAGTTTTATAATTTTAAATATAGCAATTGTGTGTATATTTGTATGTATATATTATAATCAGTCTAAATTTTCTAACAAAGAAGACTAATAATAGTAAATATGTATAATTTATAAAGTGGTCTAAAATAAATTTTTTCATCTAGTCATTTCAGCAGAAAGATGAAAATAAAATTTTTTATATATTCTCTCTTTGTAAGTGGAGATTCTGCAACGAGACATTAAAAAAATTGCCAAGGTTATATAACAGGCAGATGTGAAACCCAAAACTCTTCCCTAGGACTTTTTTTGTAAGTGTGTGCATCTTTTCTAAATTCAGATAATCAACTTTAATGGTACATGACTAATTTACCTCCTAAGTGCCTGATGTCTAAGGATGAACTTAACTCTAAAGATATTAAAACAAAATCATCATTTAATTGTAACAAAAACTCTCAAATATTATATTGGTATTAAGTAGGGAACACAATCACATAATATCCTTCATACTTTATTTTCATACTGAGAATATTTTTACTGGCAAATATAAGAGTTGAAATATGAAGCAAAAGTTAGTTAAACCTTTAAAATGCATAAGACAGGAAGCAACTTTTTATATATTATTTTACTTGATAAATTATGTTGTATTTTAAGAAGGAGGGAAAGATAGAGGGAGGACAGAAAAAGAATGTGTATTCTACAACAGCTTTCATGAAAAGAGGAATAGGATGATTTAATTAAGATCAATAAGGCTGTGTTCTGAAGGCTGTTTCTCCTTTGTAAGGATAGTGGCCATTAATGATCCTTCCAGAGAGAAAAAAAGATGGAGAAGAGAGTGATCTGTAGCACAGTGAACTTGCTGGAGACTAGTGACCCACGGAAATCGAGTCAAGGCAAGACAAGTCAAGGTAAATGAGTAAAATGTACCACCAGGATGGAGAGGGAGATTATGGGTGGCTTTTGAATTTTGAATTGGACATATGATTGCTAATATGTGGGTCAAAAGTTGAGTCTATATAGCCATAGCAAATTAGAAAGATATAATTTTATCTTTTGAAGTATCCGTTTATATATCATGCATACCCCAGGTAGCAGAATTTTTTGGTTGTTCTTATTAGATTGTTATGCATATGTACATGCATATGTATATGTACATGCATATGTATATGTACATATGATATATATGCATTTCTCTCCAGAATGTTCTCTGTGATCAGGGACTCTTTTTGCATATCTCCAGGGTATAAATTTAGTATCTGGAACATTGTATGTGTTCAACAAATATTTTTGGAATTTATGAATGAATAATTGGTTTGAATTACTCCTAATAAATAGCTAATGCTGAAGGGCCAAAGGTAGGACCCTAGTCATTATGGAGTCAGGTATTCAACAGCATAAGCCATCAATATTATGCCTGCTTCAGTAGCCTACACTTGTTAGCAGAAATAAATCTATGAGGAAGTATTCGAAGAGAGCAACTAGAGAATGGGAGAATGACCCAGCCATCAAAGATACAAATTTGAGGTAAATTCACAGGTGACTTCTTCTATGTTAAATGCATGTTTTGACTATGCATCTGAAGCCAAAATCAGAAAGTGAGGATAAAAATAGCAGTCAAAACTTCATCTGTCTAGAATATACTGTATATTTTTTGAGTCTAGAATCAAGCACAGTGCCTGACACATAGTACCTGTTCAACGAATATTTGTTTACTGAATGAGTGGACTCAAATGGGGTTTTCTTTATCATTTCATGAGAGGGTGAGAAACTATAAACAGGGACAACTGCAATAAATTTTGTAAAGTCTAATAACCTTTCTAACTTTCCATATTTGTGTTTTTGCTATCCTCAGTCTTTTTTAATGTAGTTATTGTCTAGGAAAATCATTACAGTTAGATTTGTTCTTAACTTCAGAAGCAACAGGGAGAGCTGGGGGGAAGGATAAGACTATGGAAAGGGGAACCCTAGGCACGGAAGGGGTGATCAATGCCATCAAAGAAGCCTAAATTTCTCTGATCGTTTCCAAAAAAAAGGAAAGTCAGGGAAGCCAACCTAGGTGTGAGAAATGGTCCAGCAGCTTAACACCCATTTATTAAATTTAACATTCTACAAATTAAAAAACCACGAGGCACCACATCTCTAATTGTATATTCATATAAAGACTTGTGACCATTTATTTTCACAGCATTAAAGAACCTGTTATTAAGCATGTTTTAAGATTTTTAACGTGATTTTCCTGTTTAAAAATTAAGTTATAAGAAACATTCTGGGATTATGGCAGCAGCAGCACATATCTCTGAATTTCCCATAAATATAAAAGTATAGGGAAACCAAAAATCATGGACTATACCTAAAACAAAAGGAGGTGAACAGGTATTCCAATGAAACCCACAAAATGAGTTTATAGGACCCAACTACCTACTGGTAAAGACTCAGGTAGTTTCAGCAACTGTAGAGGAGGAAGCAGAGAAAAGCAATAGGGTGTGGGAAACACCTGAGAGCAGACCACTGGAATCACCGCGAGTGCCCACTAGGAAGCACTGCACGCCAATTTTAGAAGAGTTGCGGAAGCTGGAAAGGGTTTTACCTCTCTCCTTTCACAGACCAGTCAGAAGGAAACATTGTAAAGTTTATAGCAGCTAGAAAGATCTGGGTATATGAACCTCAGAACTAACAAATGGAAGCTTCCTGGATAAACAAATTCTATACAAAGGAAAAAACCTGTTAGCAATGGAATCCAAATTGAGCAAGAAATGAAAATAGGTCAAACACACCGACATAAAATGATTGTGTGTGTGTGTGTGTGTATGGAAACATATTGCATGATATGACAGAACTGAAGCTATTCATAGTGATTATATAAATACATATAAATGCCTTAACTTATCTATGAGAAGAAAATATATTCACATTGCTAACAAAGCTAAATCCAAAACCATATGCTCTCTCTCTCTCTGTGCTACTATAGGTTGATCTCCAGGTTTTTTGGTTAAGAAAAAAAATCAATGTAGCCAAAGTGTGCAGCGTATGATAGCATTTATCTAAGAAAAGACAGGTGTATGAGTAATATGTGTGTATCTACTTGCATTTTTTAAAAATAGAATGATAAGTCAAAATCCCTTTTTGAAAAGGTAACCTACCTGGGATTGATGGAATAGAATGGAGGACAGAGATAAAAGCTAGATTTTTTTGAATATACCTTGTTTGGTGAATTTTTCTTTGGAAGCATGTGACAATTTTACATAATTTTTAAAAATTAATTTTTAAAAAGCAATTCACAAATATTAAAAATAAAATGAAAAAAATGAAGATAAATGTGTATCGAGTTAGAGGTATAATCACACAGTAGGATACTATCCAATGAGCCTTTTAAGCAAAGTACATAATTGTTCTGTACATTCCTACTGGGACATACTTTCAGAACAAGAACTATAAAAGAATTTGTGTTATCAATAGTCACACTGGTATGATTACTCTAACAATGTTGGATTGGTATCTTGAGATCTGGCAAAGTCATTTGTGCTCTTCAATTATTCCCAGTGTCACTGAGCACGTCTCAAGCGTTGGAGAAAGGAGATATACATGTGGGACAGAAATGAAACTTTGTGGTCCAGTTTGAGTTGGAAATATGAGTATGACACTTAAACAGATCATGCATTTTACATTAAAACAATAAGCATCCTTAGGGCATGGTTTGTGGCCATGAAATGATATGTCCTTTAACAGCGCTCTTTGGTAAAGCAGCTGAATCCAGTTCTAGGCCAGAAAATAATCAAAACAAGACTAGAAAATTTTGTTATACTCCATAGTAAATTGAATAGATTCCCACCACTGAAGTCGGAATAATTTGAGGATCAAAAAATGGATAATAACTTGTTCAATATGTATGTATTTAAATTCATTAGCTCTTAAGGATACTGAAAACAAAAAACAAATAATTGTCCATAGTTGGAGGAGGCCAGTTAACCAACAGTCTTTTTTGAAAACTGGTAAGTAAAGAGAACCCAGCATTTATTTCACCTTTCCTTTTTGAACTGTGCCATGAGTAACCAAATAGTAGAGGAATTTCTCTTTATAGAGGTACTCCAGCTAATGAATAAGGAAGGAATTACAATGTGACCATTTCACAACTCTTAATGAATCAACGGATCTAGGCATTGATCATTAACGGCTGCTAAAAGCATACAAAAAGAGGGGCCGGCAGGTGGCATAGCAGTCAAGTTTGCGTGCTCCGCTTCCACAGCCTGGGGTTCACAGGTTCAGATCCCGGGTGCGAACAGATGCACTGCTTGTCAGGCCATGCTGTGGTGGTGTCCCATATAAAGTAGAGGAAGACGGGCACAGATGTTAGCCCAGGGCCAGTCTTCCTCACACACACACACAAAAACCACACAAAAAGAGACAGCCAGACACTGTTTCTCCTCATGGAAAAAGACAACCCTCTTTTTTGAAGGAGTCTTACTTGAATATTGAACCTGAATCTCATCTAGTATGTAGATCCAACTCTCAATTTACAGAAAATCCAGAGCATGTTAAAGTTAAACTATTAGATAAATTATTAACAAATGAATGGTTTTTTGCTTGAATCTCTTATTATTATTATTTACTAAATATAACTCTTTTAAAACATGTAATTATTTATCAAGTGCCTCAGCCTTTCAGAAGAACTTTCCCAGTTCCTTGAGGAAAAATTCAAACAGGTTTAAAAAAATCCTCAATATTAAATATGGGTACAATGCAAATAAGTTCAAGGTGATTTCTGGTCAGCCATGTGCTGGCAGGCTAGTTAATGACTTTCTCTGGGAAGGATTATTTCTGAATGAAAGTGTATTGCTGAAATATGAATGTAAAGAAAAAAGGTTAAATGTCTTGTTTTGAAGTTAATTTAATCACAGAGCTTTGATATCTATCTCCTTTTCATTCCAAGAATGTTACTGATCATTGTAACTGGAATTTGGCGTGTTCCATTTATTTTTTCCAGATACATCACATTATGTACTTGTGAGGTGTCTTAGTCCCTGCCCATAGGTTTGAATTTTCTCAACATACACCTAGGGAAGACTATATCCCTCAGGTGTTTGTGAGGTTAACATGAGAAATAAAAACCAGGTGGAACTCTTTTCCTTGTGAAGCAATGGCTTCTTGTGAAAGACCTTAGTTATTTAGTCATTTATTCATTCAGT
Organism: Tapirus indicus; assembly: GCA_031878705.1. NCBI lineage: Eukaryota > Metazoa > Chordata > Mammalia > Perissodactyla > Tapiridae > Tapirus > Tapirus indicus. The sequence goes on along the minus strand of CM062919.1, from coordinate 145,501,185 downwards.
CATTAAATATTTATTGCGTCCATTACAGGCCAACTTCCAAGGGAGGTGCTAGAGATATAATGATTTACTTATTAAATTTTTTTCACAAACAGTTTTATAGTACTCATTATATGCTGGACATCTTCATAACTGGCAGATCTGTGATTTAAACTCAGAGAGGTTGGCTCCAGTTTCTGTGTCAGGGGTCCCCCCAGTTTTTCCATTCACAGCACTTTTAGTGTCTCAGTAATTTATTTCATGGTGTTTCCTAGACCAAAATAAATATCTTAGAGTTCCATTATCATGTATTTAGTTTCCAAAACTTATAATCCTATATGTGGTACCTGACAGATATCCCTCTGTTTCAGTCAAATATTTAAAAGCTCTTGTGGCACTCCTGGGAGTTTACTGCATGCCCCAGGGGTGCCTAGGTACAAAGTTTGGGAAATGTATATTTACTTATTTAACCACTACACATGCTGCTTACATATAAAAAACGGCCCCTACTCTTAGTCTGAACTCTGACCACAAAGAAACCAGAAATATTCTACCAATTTTAAAATTGATTTCTAAAAATCAAGGCAATATATAAACAAAATTATAACTAAAAAAATAAAATTCCCATAAGTATGCACTTTAAAGTATTGGTTTTCAGTCACAGTCATACTGATACACTAGAATGTGTCTAACAGTTGGCAGAAGTATTGTAAGAATTCTTTAACATTAGCTAAAGTACCCAAGGTTTGAGAACGACGTACATTTTAAAAATAACACAAAGGCGATTCAAAGTTTTAACTAAAATGTACTTTCATTCCTACATATTTTATTGAATGGAGGAGATAAGCTATTATATGTATATCCAGCTCATCAGGAATTGTCCATGACTATCTTTACGGAAGATACATTCATGAGTATAGGTAATATACACGTGTTCATCGGGAGTCATATCTTTTGCAGAAAAATGAAGCCAAGAAACACTGTTTAGAGTTACATAAAAACAGCATGATGAAGTGAAGAACGTAGGTTTTCAGACATGAGAGACCTGTAGTAGAATCCTGGATCAACCAATGAATCAACTGTGAGACCATGGACAAGGTACTTAATGTCTCTTTGCACTTCAGTTTTCTCATCTGTAAAATGGGCAAATAATATTCAATTTGCATCTTGTCCTGATTTAAATAAGATACAAAGAATGCTTACTGCTTGGCACACATTATTAATAGAATAAATATTGAATAAATGAAATAAAGAAGGAATATTATTAAAAAGTTGACTTCATGAAGTATTATATGAATAACATAATTGAAATGCCCTAGTATTTCATGGTGAGGAGAAATTATATTTACAGCTTGAGGGGTCAAAAAACATGTTATAGGAGTGGCTTTTGAGGGTAGCTTAGAGAAGAGACTTTCAGATTTTTTACCATGGCCACAAAAAATGCATTTTTATAGGACTTATTAAAACTTTGTATAATTTTAACACACTATTTAACACATAAATTTAACACAAAATAATTATTTGCTTTCTATATTTTATGCATCCTGTTTACAACCTACTAAATTATTTTCATGTCCCATAGTTTGAAGGAAACTGGTTTAAAGCAGGGGCAGAAACTGGGTTGGAGCTTTTATTTCAGAATCAAATAATATATAGGTAGGGTCTGATCCTTCTAACAGTGCGGTGGGGTAAATATGCTGCATATACTGCCAATAAAATTACAACAAGATCTGGAATAAATTATAATAGCATATATGTTTCACATTGGTGTGCTCACCAAAATTAAGAGAAAGATTAGAGACTCAGGAGCAATAAACATACACACACACACACACACACAACTATACGCTGAAATGTGAGCAGGAACAATAAGGAGGAAGCAAGTTAGTGGGGAAGGATATGACAAAAAAATGTGCTTTTCCATTTGGGCAAATGCCCATGTTAGTGTTCGTTAGGGGAACAGTAAATCTTGGAACTATGGCAAGATGGAGGAGGTCAACCAGAGATTCTCCAGTTAAATTAGGGCCCTTGATAAAAGCTAAAATATTCCAAGTCAATTGTAACCACTGATTCAGTCATAGGTGAAAACTCAAATTCATTCTGGTGAGAAGCATCCGCAAGTTTAGGCCCCACACATTTTCATAGATTAAACTCAAACTCAAATGATCTAAACATGTATGGAAACAAGCCACCATGAGTACAAGTCAGCAGGAAGGAAGGGGAAAAATAGATTTAGACCCCCAAGAACACTATCAGATATTGGAGTTTTTAGACAAATAATACAATACAATACAATACAAATAATTATGTGTGAATGTTTAAAGACAAACAGACAAAATAAGCAAGTAAAATAAGACAAAAATGACTAGGCAAATTTCACAGAAATGGCTAATAAACACATGAAAAGATGCTCAAACTCATTAGTAATCATGGAAATTCATATTAGATTTCAATGGATGCCATTTCACATCCACTAGATGGGGAAGAATTAAGGTCTGGAAATGTTAAGAGTTGGCAAGAATATGAAGCAATGGGAACTTTTATATTCTCCTAGTGGGAATGCAAATGTAGAATCATTTTGTAAAACAATTTGGCACTGATTATAAAGATGAACATGTGCATTCTCTACAACTTGGCAATTCCACTTGTAGAAGAACTCTAATGAGGTCTAATAAGAGGAACCCACATAAACGAGACCCCAAGTTTTTACAGCTGAAGTCTGATGGTAAAGGGAAAATAAAGCTTCCATATGAAAGAGGAACAAGGAAATTTGCCTAGGTAGTAGGGGAAATTTGCTTGGGTGGTGGAAGAATTTGGAACCGTAAGCCAACTCTCATATAGATTTGAAGTTCAAAATCATGCTACCTGTGATGTAGGAAAAAAAATGCAGCAGGTCATTTAATTTAAAAACTATCTTTTGTTGGTAGTGCCCCATAGGAGACTGACAGAAGTGAAAGTAGATCTCTTAGAGGAACTCAACTTCCATAGAGTCCTCTAGTAATTTCCATAGGAATAATCTATGCAAGGAACGGGCATGTTTTAGGTATGGAAGCTATCTACGCAGGAACTCTCTCTCACAAGGGTGTTCTAGGTCTACTATTGCTGAATGCTTGACCTCTTAGCTGTAGAGACAGACATTGAACAACTGATTCCCTACAATCCTTGAGACCTCTTTCTCTTTGGAAGGGGCAGTGAGTCATCCTTGCAGAAGTGACACCTGCTTCTAATATGGGTTTGTCTTCCTTGCCTACAGTACTTTTGTTTTTTATTTTGTTTGGTTTAGGGTGGAGACATAACAGCAAGGGGGGCAGGGGCAATGTGATGAGTTTTATCTAGTAGAGGGAAAAACTGATGTGTTAGAGAGAAGGGAGAATTATACGAGTGAATTGCATGAACAGTGAACTACATATAGGGCTAACGATTCTTGAAATGGCAAAGGGTTGGGGGTTATATAGGGTTGTAATGGATCTCTTGGTGCCTTGCCAAAATCACCTTTATCAGAAGGGATATTTATCCCTTAACTGTTGAAGTATGGTCTGCTGATGGCCCACAGCTGTTCCCTTCTCTGGAGAATCACCTATAACCTAGGCCAAACAGAAGTCCCACAGCCCAGGTAGTTAGGCAGAGCTACCCCCACACCTCTCCCCCATCCCAGACCAATGACTGTGAAGCAGCTTATGCCAGAGTTTCCCTTGGGGAAAGACTGAAGCTAGTTTCTAGCTGAGATCCCTTTCTTCCTGCCTCTGCCCTAGCCTGCCTCCCTACTGCCCTACTCAGGTTTTGCTTCTAGGGAACTGAAACTTTAATGCAATCACCGTCCAGATCCTTATCTTCTATATGTTTTTTTTTTACAAAAAAAATCTGTTTCATCCTTGCCTGCATTCATGGTAGTCCTTCTGACACTCAATCAAAGAAAGCCATACCCCTTAACTCAACTGTGTCCTACTGTGGTATATTTTCCCAAGGCAAAAAATCTCTTGAGAGTATGGAGCAGTGGACAAAGGAATAATTCATAATATTGATTTCACGATAGCCTTCTTTAATCATTAATGAAGGCATCGTAAACACATTAGATTTCTTATTTTTCCCTGTTTGATATTTGTGTACGTATCAGATAGATACATAGATACATAGATAGATTTGGTATTAAAAGTAATTTCTAAGTCTGTATTTTAGCCTTTAATTCTTTATTCAGAAATTTGAAAAATGGAGTGGTAGGAGTAATGACAATTATTAATTAATATATCTTCCATCTCTGAATTACTGTCAAAGAATTCTTGAGGGAAGGTCCACTGACAGCAAATTAAAGAGAAAATTGGCACAAAATATTAACTTTTAAAAATGAGTTTCTTTCAATGTATTTAAAGACATATACCTCACATAGTATCAAAATTCATCCCAAATATGTACCTTTAGCTGGAGTAAAAAGCACATTCTATCAACTTAAGTACTTAGTGATGTTCATTCTTTTATATATAATTGGAATATTTTCCAAGACTTCTAAATTTTGCAAAGTGCAATAGATAAAACCCACGGAAAAAAAATTCATATGGCTTTGTTTCAGATACAGTAGTAAGATCATTAAAAACGATTTTATCAGATATATCACAAAATTATCTAATTAGAGTTGATTATTATCTGTTTCCAATTTATTAAGTATTTAACTTTATGAATATTTTAAATTATATTTAATATTTATATATTTAATTAAATATTTTAATCTATTAAAATAAAATTATATGCTACATATCAGACCATTATATTTTAACAGTATATATATTTATTTTTATATAACCAATAGAAATTAATGGAGTTACTTCTGAGTTTTTACATTATTATTATTTATCCCCCAAAGCCAAACACTAGATAGGTACACATTCACCAAAAGAAAACCATGGATTTTAGCATATTCTTTGCCATGCTCCATAAGTAATATTCTAGTTTACATTATTAGCATTATTATAAATTACATAATGAAAGTAGCACATATATTAATGATTTTCTTATAACTATTTTTTTTTTTTTGCTCGAGGAAGATTAGCCCTGAGCTAACATCTGTGCCAATCTTCCTCCATTTTGTATGTGGGTCACCACCACAGCACGGCTGGTGGGTGGAGCAGGTCCACCCTTGGGATCCAAACCCATGAACCCAGGCAGCCGAAGCAGAGTGTGCAGAACTTTAACCACTCAGCCATGGGGTCAGTACCCTCTCATAACATATTTTTAAAAAGGATAACTAAATTAGATTCATTTGATTTTAATTCTGATTGCTTTGTTTGTAATCTATTTTATAAGATGCATCTTTATTTCACAGTAGTTTAAATATTACTAAAAATATTTTTTAAATTTAATCATAAGAGTAGACTTTTTCTGAGAGCAAATAAATCTAATTTGGCTGGTAGATTTGACAGTAAAGACTGCCCTTGCTTATTAGGTTTAATGGCAGATATGTTGAAGAAGTTAATTGAGTGAAATCCACAGCTCCATAGCTGTGATCGCTATATCTCTATGTATTTATATCTTTATCTTCTTATTTTCTTTCCTCTTCCTCTATCAAATTTGCAATAAAAACATCTTATGAAAATTATTTCATTGTTAAAGTTATAATAAAATCAAAAGATATTTTGATTTTCCCAACTCCTTCTGAGTGTATGAGGTTAAACAAAGTGCCATGATGTGAAATTGTAATATGCAACGTAGTTATTTGATAAATGTGGAAAAGTATTTTTGTTCTTTCCATAAACTTATTAAGGAGTAGACATTAATTACTGGGTACACATCCTGTTATAGAGCAGAAGGTTTATCATTTTTTGCCTGAAAAAAATTGAAGGAGCATCTAACCTGACCAACTTTTGATCTGATTGATCTTTAAAAAGATTTTTTTTTCTGAAATGAGAGATTGCTACGTGGCGTTTTTTAGCATCTAATTTGAAAGCAGTTAAAATAATTGAATCATATTGTTAAAAGACAATTTCTAGTCCCAATTACTGTTATATAAACAAGGCTTTTAGCATTTACATTTATAAAAACAAAAGATAGAAAGAGAACTGGTGTTGAACTGGTCTCTTTCCAAAATAAGTCAAATTCATCCACAGAAACATAAACTTATTGAAAAAAATCCTTATTCAACCTCCTTAAGAGATCATTTTACATAAAATATTTTGTTCTTACTAATTCCTTTTCAAAGTTTTTAAGATCATTGCTTTTTGATCAAAATCAAACTAATAGTAATAACCAACTCAATCCAGATGAATTTTTTTGAGGCTTAGAATTTTATAGAAAAAGGAAACAGAACACGATACAAAAATTTCGAGATACTACATTCTTCTAGAATTATGTGAGAGTATGAACAACAAAAGATTTACATGCATAAATTACATTAGGATAATATTTTTTGTGTGCTAAATGAAGTGGAGTCAGAGTTGTAGGAGCAAAATAACAGTAGAGTTTTTGAATGCTAAAGAAGGGCTTCTTTGTAGTTACTGTGTCATCCCCCAGCACCTTGGATGATTGAGGAGGTTCAATTATTTTTGTTGAAAGCAATAATTGGAACCACTTGACTTGAAACAGGATTTGTTGCCTCACCTTTAGAGCAGTGTATTCTATCAACACCAATATTTTGAAACTTTTATTTGTTTTGCATCTCAGAGATGATAACTTTTCAGCAGTGCAGGATGGTAAAATTTAGGTTGATTAGAAATAGTGCCTTTCTTTTGGAAATTGGGAAAGGGTGATTATGCGAGGAGGCGTGGGAAAGGAGTCCAGTAGGATGTCAGGACCTCAGGTGCCAGATCAGGTGTAGGAAGGAGTGCATAGGAAAACTGAGGATGTTGTAACTGATTAGCTTAAAACCACTCCTGCTAGGAATGTCTTTGTGTACTCCTAGTGGTTACACATAGCCAGCTGTTTGGTAGACCCCTGCCCTAGGGTAACTGTGTAGAGGACCAGGTACCACTAAGCAACCTTCAAAGGTGAGAGGTAATCAATTAAAAGTGAATCAGCAGTGTGATTGTGTGTTTTCCCCAATGAACTTGAGCAGTTGGAGCCATAAGTGGAGTAACTGGACAGTTCAATTTAAACAGGGCTGGAGTTTTGCGCTGTGAAATGTGAGTAGAAGTTGAAGGTTTATAAAGGGATTAAGCCTATAGTAAATTACTTGGGAAATGAGAACGTGTGCATGATGAGTGGCAGAGAGGTAAAAACTTGTTGGAGTCAGAGAAATAGAGAAAAAATTGAAGTAATGGAATGGAAGGGGGAAGTTTAAAATTGAGGTTACGTAAAATCTCAGCTTGATGCTATCTTTGCTACATTCATACAAAATGATCAGGTAGACTGGTTGGAGGCTTTACTGTTCATCATAGCACCTCTTGTCCATTAACCTTCCTTTGCAGGTGAAGACACTGAGACCCAGTGACTTTAGGGTTTTGTCTAAAATTCTATCAGAGCTAGGACCAAAACTTGACTTTTCTGATTATCAAGGTCATTGCTTTTTTCCCATCCCTTCCAAAGTGACTTTTTTTCAATATCTTGCCTTCGTGTTATATATTCCTACCCACTCCCAGAGAGTTCAAATATTTCCTCCAATGAGAATACAAATGAAGTGATTTCTTAAAGTTTTACTCTTCCACGTGCAGGAAGACCCTGATGATAATATTTTGGGTCTGTTCTATGTCAACACCCTGGGCAATCACAATCCTCAAAAGTCTACATATATTTCACCACCATTAAAATTTCTCTGAGAGCATCAATTACAAATATTGCAAAGTGACCTTCCAGAAGTGTGTAAACAGCTGAGAGTCTACTTAAGCAATCATAAATTATATCTGCTTACTTGGCATATACTGCTTTGAAAATGAAGCAACACACACACACACACCACGCCGCTGTTCAGAACATTAAGTCCGTTGGTTTTTAATGGAATGAAATACTTCAGAGGCTGCCCAAGATATTTATGGTACTCATAGTCATGGCCATGCTTTAGGAGTGTGGTTCTAGTTTTCAAAGAAATAATGATGTCATTTTATGGGAAATTTTGTTTTCATCTTCAATAACAAATCCAGTAGAATTATAGTTTGTAATATCCTAATCAGGCTTGGTTATTGTGCCCATGAATCCTAGCAGGAACTACCGGGAGAAGACATGAACAGTTTGTGAGAGTCATAAAGGATTCATAGCCTGTGTCTGCATGTTTCCCTCCAAAAGGACCGTTATTAGTCACACTTCTAAAATGTGAGGTGTGAGATGTTAGACTACATTAAATTCTTATGACTGTAGAAATAAGTAGGTTATACATGCCTTGATAATATAAAATCTCCTTCAAACAGGAAAATATTATGGGTTTGTAATGCAGAGAATTCTATTCCGGAGGCAAATCCCCAGAATAATCAGTGGAAAGTGATTATTCTTAGAGTGACATACTGCATTTTACTTAGATTGTATGCATTTTAGTAAAATTGTTCTAAATACCTCTGAGCTTATTTAAATAAGAATATACTTTTATAATTTCAAGTTAAACAATTTTTGTAGATAGAATCCTTTTTAAAATTACAAGGTTTTACTGAAGTAGGAATTGTTTACTGGCTCCCTATATTTGCTTTTTTTCCCCACGACAGTAGGTTATTATTTAAATCTTGGTTTTATAAAATTATTACTAACCTTTATAATTTTGTTTAGTTTTAAGTGTATTCCCAACAGCAGTTCAAATTTCAGCACTTTTACATCCTTTTTACCTAAGTTCATATAAAGCATATGTTCATGTAAACTGTATGTGGAAACTGGTCTCTAACTTCCCAAACTTTGAAGGACTGGCTTGAAATTTACATGAATCTAAACCTAAGCACTTCATCTCCAGGCTTTCTTTTGACATCAGCAGTTGTCCGTGGTTGTTCCACAAGCCAGCATTTCACCCTGTGCAGTTTTGACCCAGCTCCTCTCAGAAGACGCACAGCAAAAGGTATAGATAAAAATGTCCATCCTAGTATTTTGCCAAGATACAGTATTTCCTTCACCTATTCATTCATTCATTCAAACCAATATTCAGTGAGTCCTATAAACATTGTAAGAGCTTTAGTAGCTTCATTCTAACCCAATTAGCATGATTATTAAGTACCTACCTAGAGAAAGGTATTTAAGAAAGAATGATATGCACTTTGAAAACTTTGTTGTGATTCCTTGTGTAGAAAAGTCACACAATAAATGCTGATGTTAAATACAGATGTAAATCAAGTTAAAAGGAAAACTAAGAATATTTTATGTCAAAATGTCACTGCATTACTTAAACAAAAGACAACTGTTTATAAGGAAATAGGCCTTCTTTTCCATACTAGAACCCACTGGAAAAGTCAGCATAGCCAGCATATGCTGAACCATCTCCACCATATGTTATGGAAGGTTAATGTACTGACTGAGAGTACAACTGAATGAAAAACACATTTCTCTCAGTGCCAGTGAGCAGCAGATGTAGTTGAAATAGGCAATTTAAACAAAATTTTCTTGTCTGATTTACAAAGGAATCTGGCTAGTAAACACTGAAGAACATTCTAACTACTAGGAAAGACTTCAGGACTTCAGGAACTTCAGGAAAACATAATATAAACAAAGGACTGAAATAAAACAGACTTATTCTTTAAAAATGAGAGCAGTGGTAATCATTTAGCAATATACAAATGTACCAAATCAACATGTTGTACACCTTAAACTTACACAATGTTATATGTCAATTATATCTCAATAAAGCTGGAAAAATGATAAGATAATTGTCTCAGTACTCTACATTTTATTATTCCCTGGGACCTAATTCTGTCTCCTTTTTCCTGCCACACCCTCATCTGGGCAACTTTCCCTGACTATTAAATTCTCAGTCCTCTGCACTCCCGGAATACTTTACTATATGCTTGGAAAGCTCTGATACTTGAACAATGAGCACAGTCACATATGAAACGATTCTCAAAGATATGAAAATTTTTCTGGAAATGCAAATATCAGGTGTACTATTTATCAAAACTGTTGTTATGATAACTACTGTCCTAGCATGCATTTACACTATGAAGGAAAGTAAAGCCGTCTGATTAAGAGAGTGGGGGAATATGAATCTAGATAATGTGGTCCACCCAAAACTGCCTCTGAACTTCTGATCTCCTTAATCAACACTATAGTGGTTCTCTAGCTTCCCATAACTACTGAGTTATGACAATGATGCTGCCTCTTCTTACATGGAATGGAAATCTATCTAAATATCTAAAATTTCTTTGTTTAGTTGTCTCAGATATAGAAACATAATGGATCCTAATCATATTGGCTCTTATTAAAGAACCGAATCTCTATATATGTTACCCACTGAATTTCTCTGAATGCTAATAAGTCACTATGAGTTCCTTAAAAGGAAAAAAAAAATTAAAGTTAAAAAATTTTATAGTATTTAATAATAAATAAATGTTTATAATATTTAAATTCATGATCTATCTAAAAAATATGAGATGGTATAAAAAGATAAGACACAGTAGGTTTATTTTCAGTCCAAGAATCATAGAAGAACTAGACAAATCGAACCTCTTATATCTATCATGATGCAAGAAATCACTAGAGTCACACACTTGCATATGAGTTGGACTAAATAAAAAAGGAATGTCAGACGAAGTACTAGTTGAATTAAATCATTTTCTTTGTGATTTGGGGTATTTATCTAGGGCAGTATTTTTCAAACTGGAATCCTTGTATGTATTCTAGTGAGCATACAAGCTTTCTGTTAACACTCATATATAATACATAATTTTGTATTTTTTTTTTTGAGGAAGACCAGCCCTGAGCTAACATCCATTGCTAATCCTCCTATTTTTTCTGAGGAAGACTGGCCCTGGGCTAACATTCGTGCCCATCTTCCTCTACTTTACATGGGACGCCGCCACAGCATGGCTGACAAGCAGTGCGTCAGTAGGCGCCCGGGATCCGAACTGGTGAAACCCAGGCTGCCAAGCGTGAACTAAACTGCTGTGCCACTGGGCTGGCCGCCATAATTTTGTATTTTATTTCAGTGATAATCTTTGAAAAATATCATGCATATTTCAGATCAAATAGAAATATGATCACAAACCTTTTTGATTTTATGTAGATTTAAACAAACATACTACAAACTGTAATTATTAGAAAGGTGAGATAAAACCTAAAGACCTAAAACTCTAATGTTTTCTCTTGGCATTCCAGTGGGGTGCACGCCGCCTCCTTCAGAGACTGCTGATCCAGAGGAAAACTGAGGGTGGTCAATGGCCTGACCTGCTATGAGCCTTATGGTGTAGACCTGACAATTACATATTAAGAATTTCCTCATATGTTACCATTATTGGAAAGTTTTAGGTCCTTGATTTTTGGTGTGGTCCCTACCCCTTGGCTGACTGTTTAATAAAATACAGAAAACTCAAATCACCTTTGACTTGGAGGATTCCTTATTCCATTACAGTTATGTTGTCCATTGTAAAGTCCACATACATCCATGAATAAATAGGAAGCTGTATCTCTACATCTGTTATTGACTTATATATATTCTTTTACTGTTTGTGTTTTATTCTGCAAGCAAACTAAAATTAATACAAGCTTAACCTGAATTCCAGTTGTAATTCATGTCAGTTCTTGAGTCCAAACAGATTTTGTAGTCTTGCTAAACTTTACACCTCACGGCCTAGTACAGGTGATATTAATGCCTAATTTTAGTCTCTATTTTAAAGTAATTTGTACAAAGTAGTACTTATTTGATTTCATAGGTTAATGAGAAAGAACATAGGCATAATTAATAAGTAAGTGGCAGGATGACACAAAGTAAAGGCCAATAGGATGTACAATCACAGACTCAAGAGAAAGTATGAGCGAGCGGAGCTTAAATGAACCTCTGCACAGCAGATAGTACCATAGTCACGGATTTTATTTTTGGGGGGGTTACAATTGAATACAAACTACAAGTTAACATATAGTTTTATATTAACAAATATTTGTTGTAATATAAAAATGATTTAAATTATCACTGTGGTTCTCAAGTGTGTGTGTTTTTTTAAAGGGACCTGTAAAAACATTCAAATTTGAAAAACAGCGATAAGGACATAACTAATAATACAATTAATAGTAAATTGCATTAAAATTATAGTGTTAGATTACACTTTCTAAAGGACTAAAGCAACCCCTATCAGCCTCTAAATTACTTGTAACCATGTAAGTGTGATGGTGATGTTGATAGAATGAACTTAGTTTCAAAAAACTCTTGATTTTTTTGGAGGTTCTTTCCAATTTAATTTGAGTTTCTCAACCAGGGAGCAGCTCAAATGATTTGTAGTTTCATAAAGCATTCTAAAAGGCCATTTCACTGGCCATAGGAAATAAACTTAGAATCAGATTCCCTCTACCCAGTCTCTGATAGAATGCCACTTTCACAATGCGCCATCCAACTTTTATTGGAAATTGTTGTATCGCCATAAAACCAAACTCTTCACTATATTTCTGGTCATGCTCAGTGAATATTTATGCTATTATTTAAGCACAGATTATAGACTTTCAAGACCATGGATCTTAACATTAATATGATTTCTTTATTTCCAAAGACTAATTGCTCTTTTAAGAAATTTAAATTATAGAAAAAGAAATCCTTCCTGTCTCTGGATGCTTATGGTCAGAGATTTCAATTTTGAAAGCTATACTGTAATAAGTCCTAATAACAGCAGTAGTAACAACAAACTCTGAAAGGAAAAAACAGCACCATTTTGGACGATTTTTTTTCCTTTTTTTTTTTTGTATTTTTATTCTTTTTTTCTCTCTCACATTTATCTCCACACACACACACACATTTTTGTTAAAATTATCTTTAGAAATTAAAATTTCAATTTAACTGGAATTGGTACTCCTCCTAGATAATATATATCAGGAGCATTTATTTCCCTAAGGACTTTAACATAAGTAAAAATAGACATCTTAAATTTCCATATTAGTAGATGTGTAGTTACAAATGCTTTAAACGGTTTTAACTTAATACCCCTGGTTTACCATTTGTATTTAGTCTTTTTTGTCTCTGCCCTCCCCCATCAACACACGCACACTTGTTTATAAAGAAGTGTCTTTAAAGAAACTGGGAGAAAAATATATCATAAGCATGATCACATCAAGTATTAGTTTAGACTTTACATCTAGGCTGTCATTCTTGAAGTTGCTGTTATTAATAATGATCAGGCCAAATTACATTGTATTGTCAGTGGTTTGGTGAACAGTGCATCATAGACTGCTGGTCATCTAAGTCAGAGAAAAATACAAAGTCAAAAGCACCAAACAGACACTGCCTCATAGCAGATGATCCATGTTGCCTAACAGGAAGGGCATCAGTCTGTTCAATGTATGCGAATATGTGTTGGCAAATGAGGACTTTGTCAATGTAAGAGTTGATACTTTGTATTAATATATTGCCAAATGGGAAGAGCATTAGTATAATGCATTGTGGTTAGTTATACCAAGGCGACTTTTATATGTAAGTAAATTGGCAGTTCACAGTCCTGGGGGCTGATGCTTCTTCCGCTTATAAGAGATCGTTTTTCTCTGAAGTAAATGGTCCTTGGTTAGTGAATATATTAATGAAGGTACAATTGTCTAGCAACCTCAGCCTCTGAAAAGGCATAGATTGGAAGAGAAGAGGAGATAACTAAACAAAGAGTGTCGTTCTTAATAACAGATTACCTCAGATTGGCCCTTTGGGGTGAACCTTAAGCAACTGAAAGGAGAAAGGAGAAACAGAAGCAGAGGGAGAGGAGAAGAAAAGGGTGAGAGGAGTGGGGGTGGGGAGGAGAAGGCAGAGGGAACAGACAAGGGAGGTGAAGAGGGAAAGGGAGAGAAAGAATGAGTCTCAGCAATATAGCAATCCATGAGGGACTTGCAGAAAAAATGTCAGCCAGAAATTACTTTTGGTTACGGAGGTGGTTAAAGGATTTTTAAAATTTGGATATACAGTATTGAATTTTAATTGTTGTTGTTATTGTTATTATGTAGTATTGCAGTATACTACAATATAACCACAAACCTCCATCAAAATCTGTTATAAATAAGTGCTCTATGTGGTATTTTGGGAAAATCAAGGGAAATATGGCATTGTGTAAGGGAACAGGATGTGGAGACAGACTGCTCAGTTGTTTCACTCTCTCTCTCTCTGTGGCTTTAAATAAACCCCTCAATATTTAGAAAGTGTCATTTTTCTCATCTTTAACATATGTATAATTATAACCACTTTTATATGATTGAGAAGATTAGAAGGAACACAAAATACCAATCACAATGTATATACTCAAAATATATATTCAAAATATAATTTTTTACGTTATTAATAAATAATAGGGAGATACCATGAGTGCTTTTCTAAACCTTTCTCATTCATTTTTTTCCTTCTGTTAATTTATAAATACGCATTCCCAAACTTGGGCAAATTTTTTTTTTTTAAGACTGTTTTGTTTTGCCCCAAGTCTACCTGCTTAAAACTGAAATCTCAAATTGGATTCTTCTCCAACAGCCCTGTTCGTGTCCATGGACTTACCCTCCACCTCACTTCCTAGTTTCATGACATAAACTTGAAGCTATATCCCTATTTCCCTTCTCTTTGTTCCATAGATTCAATTCACCAAGTGCAGCAGATTTGTCCTCCAAATATCTCAGGTTTATCTCCTTCTCCCAGGTCTTACGGTGGCCACTCTGACGTAAGCCCCATCAACTCAGGGAAGTAGCACATCTCCTTGCTTCCCAGCTTCCGTGCTTCTATCCACTTTAGGATATAATTTCATGTAGGATATAATTTCCTGCTTCAGTATACCACAACTCTCCTTGGAAGTCTCTCCCAGCAAACCTACACGACTCCCTTCCTTAGGTCTTTAAGAGCAAAACCAAAGGTAGCACTTAAAGACATGGCTTCCCTTAGCTAATTTCATTTCTAACTTTTAATGCCTCCCCATGAGGACTTCAAAATCATTCATCATGACCCTTCTTCCCTATCACAGTTTCCAGGGAGCCCTTTCTCTTCTCTCTCCTTTTACTTTTCTTGAACAATCAGCTCAATACTTAGCATATTCATGAAACTGATTTGACTTTTTTCAACATTATTTCACTACTTTTTAATTCTTTAAACTGTAATACATTCACTGTTTTGGACTTGGATACCTCACTTATTACTCCCCAACCCTGCCCCCAAAATACACGCTGGGTTTCTATTTCCACTTAATAGCATCACCAGCATTTAAATGACCCTAGCTCAATCCTTAGAATAATTTTTAAATGTTTCTTTTCCTCTCTTCCTTCTAGATCCACCCCCCAACTGTTACCCTTCATCTGAAGTAGTAAACAGGCCCTGTTGATTTTTGTTAGTAGTATGTCTTCTGTAACCATCCTCTCCTGTGTAGTCCCAGGGCTAGTTCAGGTCTTAGAATCACACTTGTGATTTATTGCCACAGTTCCCTGAGCTATGTCTGCAAGGGCTTGTTTCCTGCCTTAACTCCTCCCATCCATCCTACACTGCTATTTTTCTATGACAGAATGTTGATTGGCCCATTTCCTGGGCCAAACAAAGCAAAACAAAACATCCAATAATTCTTCATTTACTGTAGAATAAACCCTAAACTCCATAATGTGTCTTTTGAGACTCTACATAAAATAATACAAAATAAATTTTTAATCTCCTTTTCATATTTGCTACACAACTATAACACCCAGGCACAAGAGACAAATATCATCTCTTCCCATCTCAGAATTCTACTGAAGAATTCTTCTGCCTGGATTGTTCTCTGATGGGTAGCATTCCCTTAATCCTTGAAGATGTGGTTCAAACACCATCTTCTCCATAAATTTCTTCTGGTTATTTTCATCATATTTAATTTTCTATTCATTTATTTATATCTTGACTTTGTCATATTTTACAATACCTTGAAATTATGTGCATACATGTGTTACCTCTGCCAGATGATAGATCTTATTTCCAGAAGCTATTCTTGTGTTCTAGCCCTCATCATATAAAATTGTACTCTGATTGCAGCAGGAATTTCATTAGTATAATTTATTGATTGGATTCCACTTCTCTTGAGTCTCAACCATGGCTATTCCAGTTCTATAGAGAAAACCACCTCTTAAATATTTTTGAACTCTATGACTACCAATTATTGACAGACATCAGATAATTTTGATGTTTCTGTATTATTACTTACATATATAGCTGAACATTAGCATATAGTACTTTATATGTCAATATTTACTGGAATTAGATAAAAATTTAGAAGGAAGCATAAAGAGGTATGACTTACCGATTAATAATTTTTTAAAAAAGATTATCAGAAACTTGCTTTATGGAGCTAAATTTTGCAAACATGTCCTGTCTATATTCTAAAAGAAGTTAAATAATTTCCAACTGCTATAAGACTGGGAGGATACACACACACACACCTCTTACACATTCCTGATTAGTTAAAATAGTTTTAAATTCCTTTTCTAAAGAATATTCAAATTTCTATATGAAAATTATAAACCCACATAAAGGAGGAAGGAAGTTTTGGTCAAGAGGCTGAAAAATATATTCCACTTTCCATTTTAAAATTTGGACTTAGTGGTTTTTTGGAAAACCACTAAGTAAAAATACCTTGATATTTAAAATAATCTGTATTCCCTATCATCTATGACTTTCTGTGCATACAAATCAAATCATACACCAATGAACACATAAAAATATTTTCAATCTTTCACTCACTTCATAACCTAGTTATTTGTAGTGGGATAATATTTATTAAGAGTAAAATTCTTAAGATGGAAGAAGCACAACTTAAAGCAGCTGTTTTCCCACAAATTCCTTAAATTCCAACACCATTATTAAAAATCAAACTTGGAATTATAGACAGAGTGAATGAAGACTTAAAATAGTGCAAAATTATTTTAAAAGAATTAACTCCTACAACTTTACCTAACACATTCCATTAACATGTGTTCTCGAGACTGGTTTCTTGGATTTTCTTTGTATATCTGGTGCTTAAAACAAAGCACTTCTGTTAATTTATTGTTTGATCACTAGAGTAAAAATACAGCCAACAACAAGCAAACGATCAATAGTAGTAACAGTGTAGCATTAGAAAATAGACTTGAGGGAAAAAGTACATTCTAAAAGGCTTTCCTTCCTCCCAGTATTACATGGTAATTAATGGACTAGCTATATAGAGACAAATTTTCAGAATTTTGAAAAGAACCATTTTTATGAATGTGATTAAATATAAAATACACATGCATATATAATATGTGCATGTGTATGGTTTATCAAAAGTCTAATGCTCATCATGGATGAATTTAATAGAATAAATAATATCTAATTTTTAATTTAAGCTTAACTACAGTATGTTAAAAAATAAAAAGGTGTTAGGAGCCAGCCTGGTGGTGTAGCAGTTTAGTTCACTTGCTCCACTTCGACAGCCTGGGGTTTGCCGGTTTGGATCCTGGGCACAGGCAGACGCACCACTCACCAGGCCTTCCTGAGGTGGAGTCCCACATAAAGCAACTAGAAGGATGCACAACTATCACATACAACTATCTACTGGGGGTTTGAGGAGAATAAAGCAAAAATAAGGAAAAAGATTGGCAAGAGATGTTAGCTCAGGGCCAATCTTCCTCAAAAAGAAAAAAGTTAAAAAAATTAAAAATAAAAAGGTATTAGATGAATTTGGCAAAGGAACAAATTATGATTCTTATCATAATTTCCATTTGCTAGGGTCACATCTTCTAACAAGGACAGTTAAATTACAAAAGATTTGTGCAAGTAAAAACATACAGAGAAAAAACAATCTGTAAATATAATGATCAATGGAAAAATTCAAGATCAAAAGTCAATACTGAGAGGCATTGTAACGTGCTTGATAGGACTTAAGACTCAAGCCAGATTTCCAGGATTCAAATAACAACTTTGTTACTTTCTGGTTATGTGACCTTGGGCAAGTTATTTAAACTCAATGCATCTCTGCTGCTTCTCCTGTAAAATGAAGTACTAGAAGCACCCATGACTTAGACTGTTTTGAGGATTTGAGTTAAAATCTGTAGAACACAGAATAATGCTGTGTACAAAATAGGTAGTAAAAAAAAAGTACTTTTCATTGTTGCTTTTTTACCTATTGTTTTGTTGTTAAAATTTTCATTTTAGCACTTTAATTTCACACATCACTATGGCATTCTTATTTCATTTCTTTTTCAGTCAAATTATCCAACCACAGTAAATACACTAAAGCTATGTTTAAATTATAAAACATCTGGCAAAAATCTTAAAAATTTAAAACCCAACCATTTTTGTTTCTGAAAACAGTTGCATATTGGCACGCAGTTTACATTTAGCATGAACTGTTTAAATATTTCAATTTAGTTCTGTAAGGCTATTGTTTTGGCTGCCTTAATAAACATATCATTTCAGCTCCAATGCTTGAGTGAATGATTTGGATACATAGATACAGCTTTGTTATTTGTGACTAGAAAATTTCCACATAGCTACAGACATACACACACACATGCATGCACAAGCGCATGCACACACACGCCAGAAAGGACATCTTTCAGATGTGAGATTCCTATTTATCTAGCTGCTTGATCGCTGTCTTGTATAGAGATGCAAATGATATGACTGTATCACTGCTGCAAGGCTCATTAGTGAGGTATGGAATGTTAGTGATAAATGAAGTCAGCAGGCAACTGCATACATGTGTATTCACATATATATGTATACATATGTACACATTTGTATATAATACATAGGAAATGATACTCATCTTTTTATAGCTATTCTTCCACCTGAGCTATTACTGTCACTGATGAACAGGACTATTTTTTTAAACTGCTTGAATAGTGTTAATGATATTAAATTGTATTATTACCCAAGTGCTTATTCTTGTACTTGCATTTGAATGGCAAAGCAACTTCAATCATACCCTTGCAAATGGAAATGCAGTATATTTGACAATTTTCTTTGATGGGTTCATCGCTGCAACAAGGATTTTCAAGCTCATCATTATATGACGCTTTTTAAGTTTGGATGAGCTAGATATTCTAGTAAGACATTTGATCTTTGTGTATGTCCTGTTTTCCAATGTAGAAAACAATTCTTTTTGTTTCCCATTAAATTTTATAACTTTGTTCTGAGATTTTACAACACAGTCTAACTTTACCCCCTCCCACTTACTTTTTCTTTTCCTGTTTTTTTTTTTAACATTTTAAGACACTGAAATCAAGACGTACTTTTCTATAGCAGAATACAAAGCTTTGAGCTGATTTCTCCTGCTTTGAGGTAAATGCAAAGATGTCTGAAAGTAGCATTTTTCAGAGCCTGTTTCAATTTCAAGATCGCTTTCAATTCCCTTTTTTCAGTAGTAAGTACTAAGCGAAAATGTACTCCAAAGGAACTCCAAACTTCTTTTTTCAAAGTAGAACAGTAAGAAAGTCTTAGAATTAAATTATATAAACTTGGCAGGTAGCAAAAATTAATTGTACTTTTTTACTTTAAAAAATGTTTTCATAGAATCAGTACAGATGAGTAACTGACACTATGGAAAGAGTTCTTAAATTGCAAACACACATAACATACACACACGATCAAAATTAGATTTATTGAGGCCAAGAACCAAGAACCTACATTCTTTCCTATTAGCACATAGTACTGAACAGAAAATTATTATAACCTTTCTTAGTGTGATGAAGAGTAACTGTCCAAAATATAACTTCATCCCCAACAACAAAAATAAGACAAACAAACCAATCAATTTATTTCTCCTGATTACAACAATAAGTAAAGTGAGAATTGATCATAACCAAAGTGAAAAGACCAGGAATTGATTAGATAGGATATTAAGTTGCGTATGAAATGAGCTTATAATCTGAGGGAATAAATAAAAGTTGCATTTTACCCCATTGCTCACAGAACCCCAATCACAAACCTACAGATGTCCACAGTACCTCATTCCCACCATGTCATTACCTTCATTAGGGGAGAGGTTTCATATGATACACATGTGGCCATAGTTGGATGTAATATTTTACAATGAGAATTACAAAGAGATACATTTAGCTTTCCAACGAGTTGAGAATAAATTAGTCACAGCCATTTCAAAGTCTTCTAAGATTTTTAACTAGTAATTACTAAGGAAAATAAATTCTAAAAAGACACATAAAGGGAAGTCACAAGAAATCATTTTTTAATTGAAGTATAATTGACATACAATATCCTATTAGTTTCAGGTGTACATCATAGTGATTCAATATTTATGTATATTACAAAATGATCACCATGATAAGTCTAGTTACCATCTGTCACCATACAAAGTTATTTCAATATTATTGACTATATTCCCTTGGCTGTACACTACATCCCCATGATTTATTTTATAACTGGAAGTTTGTACCTCTTAATCCCCTTCACTTATTTTGCCCACACTCCCAGCCCCTCCCCTCTTTGGTAACCACCAGTTTGTTCCCTACATCTATGAGTCTGTTTCTGTTTTGTTTTGTTTTTTACATTCCACATAGGTATAAGTGAAATTATATGGTATTTGTCTTTCTCTGTCTGACTTATTTCACTTAGCATAATACCCGCTAGGTCCATCTATGTTGTCACAAATGGCAAGATGTCATTCTTTTTTTATGACTGAGTAATATTCCATTGTGTATGTATATATATATATATCTCTCCACTCATCTATCAATGGACACCTAGGTTGCTTCCATATCTTGAAAGCACAAGAAATCTTAAAACTTTTATAATAGTGTTCCTGGAACTCACCCAACCTTACTAGGTTAGCTCTCACTAAAGCTTCAGTACAGGAATGACTTGGCATGTCTTTTCTTGAGAGTTATTCCCACTAAACCTCTAAAATCCTGTTATTTCAAGTGTTGTCTTTTGTGTTTCCTCAGATGTTTCCCCTTTCACCTTCCCCATACTTCCCACATAAAAAGATTTTCTTTATTGTTTATATCCTATGTAGTAAGTGACAAATTCAACATGGTAACAAATACTGGCTACTTTGGTACACAAATCATTCAAATGGAATTCATTTATACTCCAGAGTAATGCTATCTGGTTGTCAATCAATGCCTTCCTACTTCATTCTGCAAAACTTGCTAGGTCTTATCTTCATTTGTGCCATTTGGAAAAAAGTACAACAAGATTTATTGGCCTTAGGATGAATAATTTTCAGCAGGGACATTCTTATGTCTCAATTTGGTAAAACGTTTTGAAAGAGAAATTTAATATAAATTACTATAACTTTTTTTCACTGTAAAAATACAAAATGTTTTTTTTATTTTAAGAGGTCAATGTAGTCGTCTTTAGGCATCTATAAAACCTTTAGTTGCAATCAAATGAACTATTACTGACAGTGTGAGCAATTTAAAAATAAAATTTAAATTTAAAATAGTTACGCATGCAGGAAGTAAAATTTCATTTAAAGTATTCAAATAGGATAGGAATTTAATATCTGAAACACAGTTTACAGTTTAAACTTTATGTCTGGAATGAGAAGGGTAACAGGGAGCAAACTGTGAGGGTCCATCTTAGGTATATATTAAATATTGTTCTGGAGGATGGTATATATTTGAGAATTTATGTAGCAAGGAATGACATATTTTTTTTCTAGCAGCAATATTCATATGAACATTTCTCCACACATAGAAAAATATTACTTTTTCTTTCATTGTAGGTCCAATGCAGCATCTATGAGTGGGAATTCCTTAAAATAATAAACAAATTAGGCAATCTATAACACATAAATAAAGTAAACAAATTTCATCCTTTAAATTAGTATTTTAAAATGATTTATAACTGAGTAAATTGAAATAAGATTTTGGAATATTGCACTATTATTAAAAATATGTGAAATAGATCAAAAGTTATGACTATTCTACTTATATATGAAATTAAACTAATGTTGGGAAAATAATAGTGAGTTTAAAAAAGCCTATAGAACTTTTTATGTGCTTCATCTTATGTAGGAAATGTTTATTATGTATAGTAGCTTATGCTAGAATATTAAGTTTAACAGAAAATGATAAACAAAATAAAAATAAACATTAGAAAACCATTTATTTATTGAGTTCAATTTCTTTTGTAAAATTAGTTGAGAAGTAATTAAGCATTGCACATCTGTAGTATAATATAGATGGATAGGTAGGTAGATATATTTCTTTTAAAAGAAAAGTTAGATTATTCAAGGATAGAAGATATTTGCCCAGATGTATAAGCTTTACATGTACAAGAAAGAAAAGATTTTGTTCCTTTTAACTTATATTTATTTGGTGCTTTGTTCATTGCAACCTTCCTTTAAAAAAAAAATAGATGCAGCAGATACAGAGTATGAATCTCATAAACCATTTTAGATATCAAATATGTTTTGCAAAATATCATTTGTAAGCAAATAAAGAATACTTGTACTATATTTCATTTGTAATACATTCAGGTTTCAAATCAAAAGAAAGGATGCTTGACAAATTGTGCCTGGTCTTTTCAGTTATATATCTTTAGAAATTCCCAAAATTCTTGGCTTTATACCTCTAAAACTTATATTTTTATGTAACTATGGAATGTTTGCATGTATTTTCTGTAAATTCTATTTATTTTATTGTCTTACATTAGAATTTCTTTATAATTATCACCATAATATTTAACTACCTTAATACATATTTAAGTTTAACAAATAATGAATAAAAGTGTTTAAATTATGCCATTATGGAAAACAATATGGAGGTTCTTGAAAAAATTTAAAATAGGACTACTATATGATCCAGCAGTCCCACTTCTAGGTATTTATCCAAAGGAATTGAAATCAGGATTTTGAAGAGATCCCATTTTTATTGCAGCATTATTCACCATAGCCAAGATATGGAACAATCTAAATGTTCATCAGCAGATGAAGGGATAAAGAAAATGTGGTGTACACATAGAATGGAATATTATTCAGCCTTAAAAAAGAAGAAAATCCTGCCATTTATGACAATGTGGATGAACCTGGAGGATACTACGCTAAGTGAAAATGCCAGGCACAGAAACAGAAATACTGTATGATCTCACTTATATGTGGAATCTAAAATAGTCAAACTCATAGAAGCAGAGAGTTGAATGGTGGTTGCAATGGATTATGGGGAGGGGAAAATGAGGAAGTGATGGTTAAAGGGTACAAAGTTTCAGTTATGCAAGATAAATAAGTTTTGGAGATCCATTATACAGAATAGTACTTATAGCTAACAATACTGTACTCTATATTTAAAATTTGCTAAGAGGGTAGATATTATGTTAGGTTTTCTTACCACCACACCACTATCACTAATACTAATACTGATACCGATATCAATACCAATACTGATACTGACACTGATACTAAAGGAAGTGGGAGGAAACTTTGGCAGGTAACGGATATGTTTATGTCCTTTTTGGTGGTGATGATTTCATGGGCGTATACTTATCCTCAAACTCATGGAGTTGTATACATTAAATATGTATAGCTTTTTACATGCCAATCATACCTCAATAAAGTGGTTAAAAATTTAAATATCATCAACCACTTGACATTAGCAAATGTTAAATAAATAACTATGAAAGTTTTAACTATGGAATACAGACTTCAGAAACTATTTTTATTTTTGTGTTCTAACATCTAAATAAGTAGAGCATTTTTTCTTTTAAAAGTATGTGCTATGATGTGGTGTATTCCAAACTCATAATATACATTTGAATCACACTGAATAGATCATAAAATTTATATTAAATATACCTCCAAAAACTTTATTATAAACAACTGGAAAAAGTATTTCTGTTTTATATGTTAGTATCTTTCTGATGAGCAAAGATGTTTTTCATAGGTTTATTTTTGAATACAAGGGGGTGAAATATCTAATGGTGACAACTTTCAGATTTCACCATGTGAACTCAGGTAATTAAATAGGTAAATTAGAAACTATGATCTCAGTTTAAATTACTGCACTTCATAAAATATAAGATGCTTTCAATTAAAAGACATACTTTATGTCTGAGATGCTAAAATATGAAACTAAATGTGGATCTTAGACTCAATGATTTTTTTATTGAAAAAAAATCAAAGGAATCTTTTTTCTTGAACTCTCCATTATCAAATAAGTTAGCTAATTTTTACAAAGTGTCAGGAATTTTTCTTAGTGTTATTCATGGGTTAAATCATTTAAATTTTGCAGCAACCTGTTGAATATGTACTATTATTAGATCCCACTCTACAAATGAGGAAAGTGTGGCACATCAGATTAAGTAGCACAAGATTACAGTTAATGACCAGTAGAGCCAGGATTCAGCCCTGTCCTCAAAAGTAATGTTTTCAAGTATGGTTTTCACCTACCCAAGATAATGGTCTTTTCTTTTCCACCCAGATTAAGTAAAACATATGCTCATGTCCAGAAAACAAGCAACTTGTATTCTGATCAGATTTGTTCAAAGCAGAATTTTAAAATTGGGATCGAGTATCTTCCCATCATTCAGCTTCTATGCCAAGAAAAGAACTCTTGTTTCTCTGTTTTGCAGAGAAAAAGACTAATCATGCCCAAAAAAGGTGATTTTAGTTCTTGCTTCCATTGCTGCTTTTGAAAAATCAGCTGCCAGTCTAACTTTCTTATTGCAGGAGGAGTAATCTGTCTTGTGTTATTTTGTGTCATTAGAACATATGTAGGTAGCGATTTATTTTTTGTTTATTCTGCTGCAGACTTTTTGCAAGGAGGCTTTCTGAATTGGAGAATTGTCAGCATTCATTGATTTTGCAAAAGTCACAGCTATTATTTTTTTAATATTGCATCTCTATTATCTTCTTCTGGAGATTTGATTAGATTCACTAGTAAAAACTAAGATTGTCAGACTATATTAAAAAACAACATCAACAACATGAATTTATATTCTGTTACCAGAGACACAACTAAGTCCATAGGACACAGAAAGGCTGGGAGTAAAAATATGCAAAATGATTTAGCAGGCAAAACTGCTAAAGTGGAACTATAATGATATTAAACAAAAGAAAATCTTGTAAAGAAGCATTTCGGATATGATGTAAGTCACTTCATAATGACAATGATAAAGGTTTTAATTCATCAGGAAGATACAGTAATTCTAAATGTCTAAGACTCCAAAAACAGAGCTTTATAATATATAAATCACAAAGTGAAAGCATTAGCAAAAATACTGGAAAATTTTACCATAGTCAATGGAGATGTAGACATGTCTACCACAGGGCAAACAGATAAAAAATACACAGATCGGCAGACAAAAAGTTAGAAAGGATACAAAGATTTGAGCAGCATAATTAATGATCTTGTGCAAACACGATAACTAGATCTCTGAACCCCCAAACTGGGGGAGATTCACCCTTTTCAGCACACGTGTAGGAGGAAGCTGCAAGAAAAGGAACACGGTGCTGCTCCAGAGTGCGACTCCCGACAAATAAGCAAATGCTGGACATGCGGGTCATGTTGAACTAGAAATCAGTTTTAAAAGGATAATTAAAACACCTCATACATTAGGAAAATTGAAAACACACTCATGATTGACTCAAGGGTCAAAAAAGAAATCATGATAAAAATTACACAGTGCTCATAACTGAAAGATAATAACTCTACTACTTTTAAAAAGCCCATGTAGTTATTTAAATTGTAATCTTGAGATATATGGCCCTAAATGCTATATTAGATTAGAGAAAAAAGGTGACACTTAATGAGTTAGTTAAGTATTTTAAGAAGACAGGAAAAGAACATTAGAATAAAATAAAAATTTTAGTAGAAAAGAGTGTACAAAGATAAAAGCAAACATTGAAATAGAAAAAAAAAACCCACAATAGAAAGCCTTAAAAAAAGGAAAATAAAATTAGCCAATCTCTGTCAGTTGGATCAGTCAAGAAATTGGAAGGAAGAAAACAAAACGAACAACATTAGAAATGAAATTGTGATCAACTGCTAGAGAGATTTAAAATATAATAAATGTCTCTTGTGAACAACTTTAAACTAGACATTTTGAAGTAATGCAATGGAAAAATTTCTTGAAAATATAAATTATAAAGTAACTCATAAGGATATTATTTTAAAAAGAATATACAATAATCATTAAAAAGGATGATTAATTTTAATATATCCCAAAATGAATTTTGGGACTCAGATCATTTCAGAGAACATTTAAATAACAGATAAGACCAGTATAACACAAACTTCTAGAGACAGAGATGATAAAACATGTCCACAAATGATGTATTAAAAACATTGATACATTTTACTGCAATAAAAATTAAATGTTTTTATTAATCAAATGACTCCATTAAAGTGAACTGCAACATAAACTCTGGTCTTTGGGTGATTATGATGTCAATGTAGGTTTATCAATTGTAACAAATGTACCACCATGGTGGGGGATATTGATAACGGGGGAGGTTATGCAAGTGTGAGGGTAAGGGGTATATGGGAAATCTCTGTAACTTCCTCTCAATTTTGGTGTGAACCTAAAACTGCTCTAGCAATTAAAATATAGTAAAAAAAAAAAAAAAACCAATGTCAATGTGATAAAAATAAACAATGTGGGAGAACTGTTCCAGATTAAAATAAACTAAAAAGATTGCATTGATAATGTAATCTTGATTTGATACTGAAAAACGAAATAAGATATAAAGGATTTTTTTTGGCCAATTGGATAAATTTTTATTATAGACTATAATAAAATATTGTATCTGCTAATTTTCTCAAGTGTAATAATGTATTATGATTATTAGGAGAATATCTGTTTCTTAGGAAATCAACGCTGAGGTATTTAGAGATGAAATGTGATATTTTGCAACTTCAGAGCAATTAAAAATAAGAAAACTTGAAAAAATATAATGATATGTATAACAAGAGAAGCTATTCAACCTCACAAATAATCAGGAAAATGCAAATAATAACTTATATACAATTTTACGCCCACCAAAACTCCCAAAATTAAAAAAATCTGACAATACCGAGATTGGAGAGAATAAACACTATAAAGAAATTAAGCTTAGTGAACTAGAGTTATAAGCATCAATGTGGATGAATCTCAGGAATAAAAGCAAGGGGAAAAAATTGCAGAGACTATGTATAGTAGCACTCAAAATTCAGGATACCAGTCAACTCTCCAGTGGAAAAAGTGGTATGTGATTGGAAAGGTGGTGGTAATATTCTATATCCTAAGCTAAGTGGTATGTAACAAGGCTGTTCTTATGATCATCCTTTAAACTATAGAAATTCACTACATATACTCTTTAGATGTATGAAGTGTTTCAAAATTATAACAATAAAGGACACATCAGGGGAATATTTTATTTATTTGAAAAAAAAATAAAGAAAATGGTGGATGGAAATTATCAACCCCAACAAAGAGCTAGAGAGCTAGGCTCAGAGTTGACATAAAAAATGATAAATTGAATGAAAATAAAATACAATGTCTATGACTGCTTTAACAGTTTAATCCATTATCTGAATAATAATCATAATACAATCTAGCTGCCTCAGGAGTATATAACCAAAGTGGTTTTCTCCATGGTAATTTAACTTAATTCAGAACACACTGTATTTCTACCGGGAGTATAAAAGGAGCAAGTTTTATTTTTAGTCATTCTTTAGATATGAAACCATTTTGTGGTATCTTTTGATAATTATCATATCAAAAACACAGGCTTTAGCTGAAGAGTCTCATTATACTCTAAGCCAATTAATGAGCTAATTAATTAATCACTATTTATATCATCACAGAGAATGACAAAATATACAAAACCGATCAGGAAATATTCCCATGAATATCCCCAGGGCTTTACGGCATTAACCACGAGGCTTAAGGACTCTAATAGGACCACCTTGCTGAGACTTGGCCAGTTTGGTTGCTTTTACCAATAGTTTCTAAAATTCTCTCTTTCCCATGGAGACAATTGCTGCATCTTGAGAAGCAAAATGAAGCTCATGGACTTTAATTGTGTTCTTCCCCTGGTGTGTCAAGAGATTGCTCTCTGCTCAGTAATTATCTTACACTGTAAAGTAACCAAAGTGAGTGTTCACATTAGTGTTAGACCCAATACCATTCAGCCTGTTTTGAGTGCAAATGAATTCAGGGCATGTCTAATCTGAAATTAAAATCTAATTTGTATATTAAAAGCTTTAAAAATTATTCTGAGCAGAAAATCCTCACTTGGTAAGAGGTCTTGTTTTAAAATATGCTTTTTAAATTACTTAAAGAAGTCATAATAATTGATACGCAGAAAACAGGTTTAAATGAAAGCACGCCCCTAAAACCCTTGTTTCTAACAAAAAATAGACCTGTCAGTCTAAAAATAGACTGTTATCAACAAAATAAACACATAAAATCTAAATAAAATTCTCTCCAGTAGAATATAATTTCCGGGCACAATAACTAAAAATGAGGATTTAGCTTCTTTGTTCTCTAGATACTTAACCCCTATACATCACTCCAAATTTCAGGAATATTTATGACATGGAGTCATTTGGTACATCTCACAGTCATGTTAGGAGGGGGTCATATTGCAATTCTTGTTAATCAAGCGGTCATAAATAAGAAGGGAAAAATTTCAAAATGCCAAATTCCAGATGAATGATTGTGCCTTCTCTGCTGCGTGAACACAGTGCTGTTCTCAGTTAGCATTCCTTCAATTTTATTTCTCTGACTTTGCCAGTACTTACTGAGGTTTCAGGCGTTCTTCCTTATAACCCATGAGAGGCTGTCTGGATGGCTACTATCTTGGTGCATGAAACAATTTTCCTCTGTAGGGAGATAACTTGCCATGACCTTGGGTTTATTACAGGATTTCCAAAATGATGCATTTAACCTGTTTTCCTTCTTTGATTCATTTTCTTTTAGTGATCATCACTAACATTGCAAGATTAACACTGATAATTTCTAAATCTATACTGTCACCTCTGACAGTGTCCGAAAATCTAGATTTACTTTTTCAAACACCTACATCTGTATGTTCCATGTTAAGTCATTAGACCTTAAACCAAACTCCTCGTCTTCCTAGCCCAACTCTGCATATGTTAATGGACACAGGCTAAAACCTGTGATGCCATCACATCTCCACCTCCTCCACTGAGTATGTGCCCAAGTCTTGTCAATTCTACTTATGGCTGGGCTCTCCCAATCTCACCTTTCCATCCTGACTGCTACTCAGCTAAGTTGAGTCAGTCTTATAGGCCAGGCTCTGTCCTAGCAACTTTCCACTCCTTATCTCATTCAGGACTCACCACAGTACTAAGAACTGGGTTGCTTTACATTGGTGTTACAAATCTACAATCTGAGAATTGGAGAGGTTAATAAACATGTATAGGGTTAACCAGTAAGTGTTGATGCTGAGACTCAAACCCAAACCCAAGCGACTGTGTTCTAAAAGAAAGCTTAGACACTCAAGACAGAGAGTCTGGGTTTGTTCTTTGCTCTGCCACTTACTAGCTACACAAGTATCCTAATATTGCCAGGCCTCATTTTATTCATTCAGAAAATGTATAAACTATTTCCTCTTATTCTTGTATTAAATGATATACTGCCTGTTAATGATTAGTTCAGTGCTCAGTGTATATTAATATGCCAAATAAATACTATTTAAAAATGTAATAAATATTATGCCTATATTGTTGTAATAGGCTTTTTGTGTGTGTGTGTGTGTGTGTGTGTGTGTGTGAGGAAGACCAGCCCTGAGCTAACATCCATTGCCAATCCTCCTCATTTTGCTGAGGACGACTGGCCCTGGACTAACAGCCATGCCCATCTTCCTCTACTTTATATGGGACGCCGCCACAGCAAGGCTGAGAAGCAGTGTGTCGGCAGGTGCACAGGATCCAAACCTGTGAATCCCGGACTGCCAAAGCTCGACCTAAACCACTGCACCACCGGGCCGGCCCTGTAATAGGTTCTTTTTAACAGATCTCCTCAAAAATATCTCCCTGGTTCAAATAATGTATTTTTCTTCAATCCCAGCTCTGATCATGTCACTTTCTGGCTTAAAATCTTCATTGACTCAAATGGTATCCTCATGTCAACAGAGCTCCATATTATGGCCACAACATCATCTTCAGCATTTAGTCCCACTACTATTGCTTATTCACTTTATCATCCAACCAACTTGGGCAATTTACCATTCTCAAAAATGTCCTGATAGTTTCAGCCAAATCTTAGCTTGGGTTGATCCACGGGCCAAGAATATACTTCCCCATCTTGATTTGCTAGTGTTCTGTCAGAAGACTCAAATTCTACCTCCTCCATGAAATTTCCCTAATTCCTAGAAGAAGAGATATCATTGCCCTTTCTTTGTTCCCATTGTCCACAATAATTTTGTCATGGGCATATATCGCATTCTTCAATGTAATGCAGAAAATTATGAATATGTGTTGCCTAACTACTGAAATCAAGAACTGAATATTTTACATATTTGTGTAAACACTATAATAAAAAATGACATACAGAGCCCATAGGTGAGAAATAAATGATTTGGGCATTGAATTAAATTATATTACGTTTACATATAAAATGTAAATGTTTGTAGTTGAATGCCCAGTTTGGAAGGGATATTACTGGTATATATTTCCTCATTTTTATCACTTAAAAGTGCACTTTTATATAATTTTGGCAATTTTTTTTAAAGTAGAGAAAGACCCTATTTACTTTGATAAAGGAATCTTTTTTGGAACAGATAGTTTTGCCTTCCATTCACAAAGTTAAATGTATGGTGCCACTTGAAAGAATTCAGAAAAAAGAAAATTTTGAACATTTACATTAAGATTTTAAATAAAAGAAGGAAAATTATGATTAAATATATTCTGTGTGGTGGCTGTTCTCTTCTAACCATATTTGAATTTGCCTGAGGTCACTACTAACTTTGTCAAAATTCATTATATGGAGTTTTCTTTTCAGCCAAGCAAAACTCTACTTACATTTTAATTGACACAGTGATTCTCTCCATGTTTAGATAGAAAACGAACCATTCTTCTTATAAACCTCTGATAGTACCTGCTTTTCTTTTTGAACCAATTGAGCACCTTCAAATAGTATATCTAATTCTTGCAGCTGGGAACCTAAGGATTCCATGAGGTACTAAATGCAATCCTTCCCTGGAGATCTGTGAAGTCCTGGGTCGGTGTCAGGGCTACAGTTTCAAGCAAGTCTTGCTGATGGTTCCTGTCTCGTGTACAGGGTTATTGTTGTGACTGAGCTCCTGCCTTCCAGGGTCCCTGTCAAGTCCTCTATGTTGTCACATGTCCTCTATGTTGTAACAACTTCATGATGTCACATGTCAAATCTCACCCTTCCCCTATGATGGGGGCACTACCTTCTATGCTATTTTTTTCACGGAGAAGACTTTGCCCACAGACCTTAATCCAGGAATTGGGTACCCTCAGTCTTCTGTGAAATATCTTTGATAAATGCTGACCCCATCTGCCTGGGCCACTGCCTAGCTCTTATGCTACACTTACTGATTGCGTGCTGGCTTACCTGCCTAGAAACTGTCCAAGAACTTTCAGATGCTGCTTGCTTGACTGTCTGACTGGGCCATCCATCTAACTCCTATTGCTTGGATGGTCCTGCATTGCTAAATCTATATTGGCTGATATACATCAAATCTGAATTTCATCTACCACATACCAACCTTTGCTTTTTGACTCCCTTTTTGATAGAAATTCCATTCAGTCTGAGATATCAAGAATTCTAAAAACATGTTTTTCTGTTAATGTGTCAAATATAACAAACTGTTTCAGTTATAATCGTAAAATGTTAGAAAACTAATCTTTTCAATTACCAATGTAGCCTCTCATCTTGTGTGTTGATGTTCATAGCACAAATAATCTATTTTCTTAGGTCATAATTTTAGAAATCACGAATTTTTTTTGTTTTGTTTTTCTCCTCCATCCTTTATTCAAATTAGTAACCAAGGTGTAAGATTTTTCTTCTATGATAGATTTCTTGTTTCCTATTCATAACAACCTGGCCCCCGTTAAATATGGTAATTTCCACAAAAGTTTGAACTTGGATTTTATTTAAATTAATAATATATTTAAATTAATAATACAAAAACCTGTCTCAAAGTTTTTAATTGTATCATTTCCTTGTTTAAAAAGGGCTTTTGAATAGCTATTAGAACTAACCAAAACTCAGTTCCCTGTATTTCAAGACCCTCTATTAACTGGCCCCTTTCTAGTTATTAACTTACCATCTTTGTTTTAATCATTCAGTTCACACAATTTATTACTTTTGCTCTTTAAATCTTTGAACATATGATTTTCAACTCAGGAAATATGTATTAGTCAAATAAATGGATAAAACATCCAGGTTAAGTTATTGCTAAATTGCCTTATGTGGATCAAGCCTTAACACCAGTCGAGGTAGAGATCCATTAAAAACACTACATGGGGGGAAAAAAATCAAACCCATTAGCCTTCTAGCCACCTATTTTGTCCTCCAGGTTTACAACATAGCTTTCCTTTTTTTCCCCTAGTTTTGCCCCATACTGAAAATATACAAACCACTTGTTTTGAGACAATGCTCCAGACTTTAAATTATTGTTTCTTAAGGTAGTAAATCAATTCTACGAATAATTAGTTCTGTACTCACCAAACAGTTAAAAGACAGTATAATAATCATCAATTAAATATTTTCAAATTATGTCTAAGGGTGCTTATTACATACTTTGGGACATAATTAGACGTATGAGAAAAACTGTTTCTCACATAATTTTGGAGTTGCCCCATGTATATGAAGATGCTAAGTGAGAGTTAATGTCAGGGCTTATTTAGGGACTCAGTTTAAAGAGAAGTCACCATTTATTGGGGTCACTAGCAGATGTGTCACCTTCTCATAAGAAGTAGGACTTGAGATAGCTTTTGAAATATGGGTAAATTCAGGAAAAGTATTTTAGTCAAAGCATAGAAGCTGAGAAAAGAGGTAAAGGTAAACATAAGCAAGCCACAGCTGAGGAACAGTCAGTGGGGTTAGCTGAACAGAAACAGCATGTATTGAGAAGTAGTAGTAGATGTTGAAAAGATAAATTGAGCTGGATCATAGATGATCTTAAAATAAGAAGTTTGGATTTATTAGGCAGATAATAGCTTAAATATAGTTATATATAGTAGCTTTTCAAGAATAAATGGATGCATTTCCTCAAGAAATGTAAAGACATATAAAAATGCTAATAATAATATGTTGTTGCCAACAGAGAGAATAACAACCAGTCACAGAACTGATTAAAGCACCAAAATTATTGGTATCATCAAAAATAATTCCAATTTCATTGCCCATGAGGAAGCTTACATTCACCGTGTCCATGTTTTTCAAAACATTCATTGAGAAAGAGCATTTATTCTGTCTTAGGGAAGCTACGAAAAAAGAACATATTATCTTAATTCTACCAAACTTCTACTACTATACCCAGTTTTCCAACCAAGGGTAAAGCATTGTCCATAGAATTAGGTAGTGAGCTGCAAGAAGACTTAAAATTAAATTTTTAATTGTCAGAAAGGCCCTTTATTATTTTAGCTTTCCTTAAAAATGCATAATTTCTCAACTGATTTTACTTTTGAAATGAACATTACATACATGTCATTAAGGCTATTATGAAAACAAGAGTTGCTTTCAAACCAGGAAAGAATAAGTTCCAGTGGATAAGACATCAGCCTAAATAGCCTGAGGTCATCTTGCTAATAGAGCTTTATTTGTACAGGAAGTACTTTGTAATTGCCTTGAGGGACACACAGAAATATTACCAGGTCAAAACATGACCACATTTTCTGATTTCATTGATAGCTAATATTTCAAAGTCTTTCAAAATACAATAAGTTTCTAGAATTTTATATACATGAGTAATTTTTCTCCTATATCTTGAGTTTTTAGATATACAATGAAACTTTGTTAACAACTAGATGGCAGTTATTGAAACTGCCTGAGCTTAATTTTGCTTGCCTTGGAAATAGAGATATTAATTTCATTCTCAGTGGCTTTAGATGAGGGAAGGCATAATGAAATAAGAGAAAGCTTGCAAGGTTATAAAATAAGCTAGATACATGGTAGCTTAGGTCTGGCAGGACCATGTAGTGGAAAGAATATGCACTTTCAAGTTCAGTTAAAAAACTCATATTCTGGGCCAGCCCAGTGGCATAGTGGCTAAGTTTGCACACTCTGCTTTGGTGGCCCAGGGATCACTGGTTCGGATCCCCAGCGCAGACCTACACACCGTTCATCAAGCCATGCTGTGGTGGCATCCCACATACAATACAGAGGAAGATTGGCACAGGTGTGGGCCAATCTTAGCTCAGGGCCAATCTTCCTCACCAAAAAAAAAAAAACAGAAAAAACAAAAAAATCTCATATTCTTTCCACTGCATCAAATGCTGTGCCTTAAATATGCTAACTCTTTCACAGTACGATCTAGATTCTCTATCTCAAAGTGGGAAAATGGGCTCAAATGAAAATATGCTAATTCATTTTTTGTCCATAGAGTAAGGTGGTGCTGTGGACAAAGCTATGTTTGAATTTGATGCTAAATGCTCCTAGCTACATGTTCCAGGCCTAATTGTGGGAATGACCCAGAGAGAGTCTAATCATAACATAGCCAAAATTTTCAGCCATGATGCTACAGTTTTCCTCAATTTGTTCTCTGGAGAAACAGAATACCTCTACTCTCCATTTCAAAATAATATAGGAAAGCGTCAGTAGCTATGCAATACCCTTGCTCTAGAGAACTGGGGGAGAGTTTGAGGGAGGATGAATTTCTCCTCACCTACAAGTGCATGATGAAATGTTACACTACAAGAAAAGAAACATGAGGATGAAAAAGTTAGAAGTATATTCTACACATAGTTTAAGATTCCATCCCACAAAATCTATGTATTGAAAATATAAATAAAGTCAAGATAGATATCAAATGTCAAAAACTGGGACTAGAATTTTTGTACTTGAAAAACAATATTTCCTACTGACTCATAATAAGTAACCCTAGAAGTTACTAGCCTTAAGTTCAAGTCAAGTTTCTGACAGCCTTTGATTAATAGTTCTGAGGGAGAACCACAAACAACACCAAAAGGAGCAGGAAAGAGTATTTTCTTCAAAGTGACAGTTAAGTTAGAGTGTGTGTGTGTGTGTATATTAATATACATATGTGTATCCATACATACACACTACATATATCTATATACACACATAACCTTTCTGTCTTTCTCTGCCTGTGACATTGCTTCAGCCTTTGTTAAATTTCAGTAGTATATCATTCTGTTTGAGATTATGTCACTTAAGAAGCCATCAGTGAACTTTGAATAAGGTACAAGTAGTGGTGAATAGCTAATTGTTTTTCTACGGAGAGTAAGTGAAATAGCTGAAATTAAGCTGGAAAATTGTGTTAGAGTTATAAAGAATGTTTTCAAATCATATAGTTTGTTAGACTGAAATTAGGAAACCCTCTTCTTTCAGAGTTTCAGGATAGGAATCACTCAGAGAACCATTTGAAGCACATGACCTTTTCCTAAGTTTATGATTTTGAAATTAAAATAAAACTAGAATACATATTAATTAAAAGGAATATTAAATATAAAAAAGTAAGAAAAAAGCTGAGAAAAATCTAGACAGAACTTAAGAAGGGTTACTTAATCCCTCTACAACAATGCCAAAAATGAAATATTTGGATCCCAGCCAAGTGATGCTTCATTCAGTGGCTCATTAAAAACAGAGTTCACTGATCCACATGTACTTTGAAGATTTTTGAAAAGTGAACTTATTTCACTACTTTTAATCATGTTTTATTATAGTAGTCATAAGGTCTTAGGATGGGAATAAAACTGTTATTTTGAAGTAGTATCGAGGTTTCATCTTTGGAGGATAAAAAGACTAATGGCAGAAGTTCAAAAAAGATGACATGATCTTAAAATCTTTGATTCCTTTAATAATTCTAAGTTATGTCCTATTATTTTTGTTTATATATTTGCTAAAGTTATTTGTCCACAGAATTAATTGAGTTATATATAGGACAAGAGAGGCACAAGGGAGAATGTTGAATCAAGATGAAAAAAGAGGGAATTATTCTCAGGATTACCTACCTAACCTAGTGTAACATATTCAACTTTATCTTTCTCTAATGGCAATCACAGGGTGAATTTGTTAGACAGTCAATTTGATCATAACTCAGAAGTGCTAATAGTAGCACTGCTATGTTACCCAAAATTTTAAAAAAAGAGAGAGCGAGGGAAGCCTCCTGAGGTCAAGTCTAATACCACATTCCCTATACAACTATTTTTTGTTCATATTTATATTTGAAAGTGTATGAATCTATTATAATCAAATACTATGCTTACCTGAGGTTACAGAAAGGTCTTGGGCTGCTTCTCCATCTTGTATTTCAACTACCATTGTGAAACCCAAGTAGGGCAGAGGGATCAGTTCAGGAAGAGAGTTCTCTGGCTGTATTAGTCTCACTGCTATAAAGTGCGACAGGTGCTAGAATAAGGGAGGCAGTTCTATGGGGTTCTAGCTGGGATGGGCAAGGCCTAAGAAGAGGCAAGGAGATTAAGTTCAAATACTCTTTGGGATATTTTAGTTTTATCCCCCTCTGAAGCATCTGGTGTGTGTGTGAGGAATGGTATTTTTTAATGCCTATTTTATGTCAAACCTACTGCATCTTAAAATTTTCAGTAATTAGAAATATGAAATATTCGAAATTATACTTTATCAATATCACAAAGTTAGTAAAATAAAAATTATGATATACTTATAAACCTACCTTCACATCTTTGACATTCATCCTTGTTCCTTCCTTCCCAACAAAGATATCATCAATGTCCACAAGGATGTACCTGTCCAGGGACAATGTCAGCCTCTTCCCCGATAAGAAGGAGATGGCATCTATGAAGATGAGCTTGTGTAGCCAAAAGTTTAAGTTGTTGCCAAAAAGAACTCGCTGAATTCCATCATGAAGCCCCAAATCCTGAATCACTGTCGCATAGAGAGGTTTGCTGGACAAGGACGAAAGGGATTTTTCCATCTG
Organism: Tapirus indicus; assembly: GCA_031878705.1. NCBI lineage: Eukaryota > Metazoa > Chordata > Mammalia > Perissodactyla > Tapiridae > Tapirus > Tapirus indicus. The sequence goes on along the minus strand of CM062919.1, from coordinate 145,464,175 downwards.
TAATTCAGTTAAAAGCACAGGCTGGTAGGTTGAATGATTATATTGGAAAATAGTCCAGTCTTCCCCAGGAAGAGGGCCTTTCTCAACCTTGGGGGCTTTGGTAATATGCAGCAAAGGAGACTGAGGGTTGACAAAACAATCCTTTAGAGCTAGATTATTGAAAAGGTTTAATGGAAAGCCTTTTAATTGTGTACTTGGTAAGCTGTTTTCATTGGCTTTATGAAAACCGATTATACTAACACTGTATTCCACACAGTATTTTTCTAAAAGCTCTCGATTCCATGAGTCCATGCTGACATACTTCAGAATGTTTTCATAAATAACTAAAATATATTTCCCTTTGCCATTATCTGTAAGAGGAGGCATGTCTCCCTTGCCAGGGGCAATGACCATGTGGTATTGATATTGGCTGGACTCCAAGATAGCTATGATATCTTGACCAAGTTGAGAGTATTGGCTCTCCACAAATAGGAGGACAGTAGGGTCAGTTTTGGATGTATCAATAGGTTTAACTGTTTTCAGCTCCATTGAGCGATATGGTAGAATTTTGATGTCAGCACATTCTGCTCCTGCAGTGGTTTCAATAAGTGTCATTTCTTGTTTATAGCCAGAGTAGAGGAAATAGGCAGAAATGACAATGCTCACCAAGCAAAAGGTAACTAAGAGAACAATCAATGTTCGAAAACTTCTCCGAAGCTTCACAATAAGATTCATTTTTTAAAAATACTGCTTTGGAAGCTTTCTCCAATTTCTTTTCCTAAAGTGCCATGGTAAATAAAGTATGAGATGGTGCAAATACCACTTCCCAAAAGTTCATGTAACCATTGCAAACCATGTAAAATGTTTGAAGGGATCACAAGCAAGTTAAAGCTGGAAGGCAATGTACCAGGAGAGCAAAAGTGGAAGAGATTTTGAATATGTCCAATACCAAAGATTGCTGCAGAATCCTTTAAACATTATCTGAAAAAGAAGAGAAATGGAATGACTAAGACAAAAGTAGAAATATAAATATTTATGTATATCTATATGCTTTTTACATACATATCAAAGATAACTTTAACATGTTAATATGCTAAAATATTAATAACGGATGTTTACAGTCTGGGTTTTACTACTTAGAGTATAGTAGATATTTTCATGTCCTCAAGAATAGAGGATCCTATTTGATTTTGCCAAAACATCCATAAATATATTAAAACGTATATACATATATATATATATATATATATAAACATATATTGGGACAATTTTTCAAACTAGTTGTCTCAAAAAAAAAAAGAGGTGAGAAAGAAAGCTTTGGTGTAAAATGCTAATCACCATAAAGATTGCTTCTCCAGGGTTGGCAAACATTATATACACATAGAATTAGGAAATCCAGTATTTGTATGGGGGTTGGAGCAGTCAAACATGCTCTTAAGTATCTACATAGGCATCTGGAGTATAACTGAGGGAATGATTTTGTCTTAAGTACACAGTAGTTACAAGTTTCTCCCTTTAACAACATGTCCTTTTCTGAAGTCACAGGGAGACACTTGGCCCTCTTCAGCATACTCCTCCATTCTTAGAAGCAAAGTGAGAGAGAAGCTATGGGAGAGAGAGCAAAGTGGGAGCAAGCAACCTCAGATCCCTCTAATGAAATGGAGGCCAGTTAAGTGTAGCTGAAAAGAAAAACCTTGACATGTTTTTCTCAAAGCACATTCCTAAATTTGGCCTACTCCTGTAATTAGAATTAAAACTGTTTTCCATTGTTAATTTTTATCCAACAATCAAATGTTCTGTTTCCCTATCACTTTCTTTAGTTCAAAAGCAAAAGAATGTGCAGAGCATTTAAAAAAAATCTTTCCCAAATGTTCACACAAACGAAGATAATTATCCATTATTATTAGATGTTTTTCTTTATACAGATGACTGACTTTTAGTGAATTCCTTTGTATACAAATTTTCTTCATTCTCCTCAAAATTATGTTACGCTTTTTATGGAATTTTCCATTTCCCAGTTTGCCAAACCAGTGTTCCCAGGAAGGCAACCAAACTAGTTTATGCTTTCAATCTGTGATACATTTACTTTAAGGTATGTATTATTGACATACTATATCATAGAGAATCAAATTAGCATGTTTTGTAATATGACTTGTATATTCTACCACACTGTAAATATTTTATGGGTTCTGTATTTTATTACTTTAATTAGAGGAATCTGAGTAATTAATGGCTATTAGTGATTAAAAGATTATTAGATTGAATGATTAAACAATATAATATCATGTCACTACTTTCATTTTATATTTTTAAATATTTTTAAAACATTCTCAAAAGTTTACAATTTGAAAAATTTTAAATTTCTACCAAACATTTTAATTCTTCAGATTCCAGATATATAAATAGACCTGAATTTCCCCTGTGAAAGACACTGTACCAATTTGAAATATGTCCCCAGTGATTTCACTTTCACTTTAAAGAAAAATTTACGCCACATGTGAGGGACTTACTAATACTCCGTTATCAAATATAATTTTTTAAGACAATTATTTGCTCTCCAAAAGCCTTTCAAGTGTTTCAAATTTCTGTTCCCTCTAAACAAATTAAATTGTATTTTACTAATAAGAAATTAAATAAAGTAATAAAAAGGCTTTGGTTTGGTATAAAATATATAAACCAATTATGCTCTACCTTTCACTTGTGTTTATGTTTGAAAACGTTTATAAATTTTAAAAATAAAAATTAAATTAAAAGATATATATGTATAAATAATAAATATTGAAAGAGATTTGGAATTTGCCAAAGGAGATTATCCAATCTTGTATTATATCCATTTCTAGACTTCTCCAAGCTCCAGTATTTGATTTAAAAATTCATTTAAATAAATATGGAATCAGCCCCATCCCCACCCCACATCACCCCACAAAAGCTGAAGTCCATTTAAGCCACATACTTGGAGGGTTTGTTTAGTATTTTAAGAATAAATTTAATCAAGAATTTGAAAAGAAACTAAGTGCATGACAAGTTAATATTTTGTTAAATTCTAACTATTCCAACATAAAAAATGTGATTTTTATTTTTGAATATACAAAGGATGAGATGTCAGTTTTTCATATTAGAACAGCTCATCCTAATATGCAATAGTGAAAAAGAAATAAAAAAGCATATGGGACTAGAATCTGCCAACCAAAAGAATAAATAAAATTTAAATATGACATTTATTTAACATTAATATGTTCAGAGTTAGAAGAATGATAGCTACATATTACCACCACTGTAGATATGAGTGTTTGAATGTGTGTCTGTGTTTTAACCTAAGGAGTAATCCTTCCCATTCAGTCCTCCCATTTATCCTTTCCTAACAAAAACTGGCCAGTGGAAGTAAGAAAGCTTGGACAACAAAAGATGGTGTAACAAGGATGTTAACTTATGTCCCATACCTGAGATAAGAGATGGTACAGCATTGTTTGGGATGCCAAAAAGATGTAGTCTGTGATTTGTCTGAATCTCTTATTGAACAATAATAGAAAAAAATCTATCTATATATATTGATCTCTTTCCCTGGTTCCTGGCACAGAGCTCCTAAATCCCTTGGAATTTCCTGTGTGATACAAGTGTCTTCTGTTCTAATGAGGCAATGCTTGGTGAACTCCTTAATGGTGGCTGGTCACCAAACAATGACCAAACAATGATCAGAAGCTTGGAACTTTCAGCCCTACCCCCTATCATCTGCGAAGGGGAAAGGGGTTAGAAATTGAGTTAATTATCAATCATGCCTACATGGTGAAGCCTCCATAAAAATCCCAAAAGTAGGGGGTTTGGAGGAATTCCAGGTTGGTGAACACATCCACATACTGAGAAGGTGACACACTCCAACTCCACAGGGACAGAAGTTCCTGTGCTCAGGACTCAATCAGACCTCACCCTATGCATCTCTTCATCTGGCTGTTTATCTGTATCCTTTACCATATAATAAACTGGTAAACATAAGTAAGTGTTTTCCTGAATTCTGTGAGCCATTCTAGCAAATAATTGAATCCAAGTTGGGGAGATCATGGGAACCTCTGATTTGTGGCCAAGTCAGACAGAAGTTGTGGGTAACTTGGGGCCCCACTACTTATGATTGACATCTGAAGTGCGGGGCAGTCTCCTGGGACTGAGTCCTTAACCTGTGGTGTCTGCACTAACTCCAGTGAGTGTCAGAATTGAATTGAATTGTAGGATACCCAGCTGGTGTCACAAAGCATTCCCTGGTGTGGGAAAACACCTCACACATCTGGTGTCAGAGATGTCATAAATATGGCAGTAGTGTGAGAGTAAAGGAGAAACACACAGGAGGAAAAGTAGGCTTTCTATACACTGATCTAGTGCTATCTCCCTTAAAAGAAAAAATAAATAAGAGAGAGTGAAGGGGTAGGAATCCAACTGAAGAATCTTGTGAAGGTCAAATAAGAAAATTGAGATCATTTAAAGAAAGACACATATGTTAAATGAATCATATAAATTTAAAGATATTCATTTAAGGATAATGGTGAAGACAATAAAATGCTGCTCCAAAAGTCTACAAATATGTGGCATGTGTTCTTAAGAAGTCTAGGTGATATGCTAAAATTTTTATTTTACTTTATTCCAATGCATTGTGCAAGATGAACCTGAGACCAGTTAACAACCAACAGCTACAAACAGGAGCTCTTTGCTGCTTTCCTCCACAACATGATGTTGGCCTTTCCTATAGGAAGAATGGGCAAATGTATAGATGACTGAGTGAGTTACGTCTGTGAAGAACCAATGTTTCCTTAACCACTATTCCAAGCAAGTTAAATAGGTTTTGATCCCAATTCTGGTAAATCTGCCTTTCACATGTCCTAATAAATCTATTGTCAAAAATTTGGAAAGGGAGACCTACTCATTATTTTTGCGACAACCTATCCCAAAATGTGGGCTGCAGGACCCCTGTGCAGACTTTGGTGAGAGAAAAGGGAGGCATTTTTAGGTACTGCCTTCCTCATACTCACTCTTTTCTTCTATTTTTCATTTCTAACCTTCCAAGTATGACTCTTCGCCTCAACAGTAGTGGAATAAGTATCTCTCAGAATATTTTACTCTCTTTTAAGACTGGATAATGTGAAGAAATTATTGTTTTGTATATCTGTTTTTAAATCGTTCTTTGACTTATTCCCAAAATGTGGTTATAGATTCTCTAAAATATAGTCTGCAAAGCCCATTTACCAAGGTTTCTCAAGCATTGTAAGTTTCTAGTAATCTCTGGTAGCAGCAGAGAAATTAGTAAACAAAGCAACTGCAGGTACTCTTGTAGTTATTGCTATTTTTTTGAAAAGAAGGTAATTCAGAAGTAAGCTAGTGGCTAGGAGTCACCATGAATGTATGTGTGATTGTTTCTTTCTTGAAGGTGGTCTGATGAACTATACAGATCATCACAGAGGTTCATTAAATTGCAGTTGAAATTGGAAAAAAAAAAAACCACCAATATTTACCAGCATTTAATGAATGGCTACTACTTGCCAGTCACATTGCTACATTCTTTACATTCATCACCCTGTTTAGGCATTATGACTATTTTTAAAAGGAGGAAGTCGAGATTTAGACAGCTTAAGAAGTAGACTGAGATTATACCACTAGTCATTTGTGATGCTAAGGTTCTATGTTCCACCATTGCACTAAGAAAAACCAAGGATTAAGTTAGATGAAACCAAAAAGTTAGCAGTTAGCATAATTAAATAATTTAATTATCAGCAAATTTTATTTCAGTTTTAAGAATTCAAATATTCAAAGTTAGAAATATCTACCAAAAGTGCAAAAAAAAAAAAAAAATCCAGAGGTAAATTGAATTAGCTCAAAAGAAGCTGTGTTGTAAATTGGGATAACCTAAAATTCGCAATAATTCAACCAGCTTTGACTTTTCATGATACAGAAGGGGAAACACATTTTATTAATCACCTTGTTTCCACATGCCTCATGAGTTTTTCCTTTGCTTTTAGGAATATTATGAAGAATTAGCTCATATTTCATATTAATAAAGCAATGGTTTTTAATTAAAAATTGTGTTAGGTAAACATTTAACCATTTCTTCATATACATTAATGGCACTCTCTTGGGGAGAATTCTAAAATTTATAATCATCTTTCAAGAAAGATGGGGTTTTCTTCAAATTATAGGTCACCAACGCATATATGAAAATGAAATAGACCAGAATAGAAATATTGATGTACTTCATGTAGGGTAAGGGTAAGCAGTGCTTTAGGAAACTTGTGTTTGTTAGTTATGTGTGTGTGTGTGCGCGTATTTATTTGTGTTTCTGGGTCCCAATGTAAGATTATTTCTTATCCTGGGTCATGGTCAAAAGTGTTTGAGAAACATTACTCAAGAGGGCACAGCTAATTCAAATTATTTAAGAGAATCATAAATGTCACAGAGGTTTTAGCTAAAGACGAATGTAGCCTCATGATTCTGGGTGGTTTCTGAAAATATCCATTATTGATTCAACAGGATTTGAAACTAAAAATTCATTGATATCATATAGTTTGGTCCCTTGGAGCTCCTTTCAGCTTCCAGGCCACAAAATATTGCAATATTATTTTCAGTAACAACCATACCTACATACATAACTTTTTTCAAAATGAAGGTATAAAGTGTTGAGTATTGTTATATTTAATCAAAATCAAAGTAGTATGCTTAGTTTACGATTTTCTGCAATAATGATCTTTTCTACCTTGTAAATAACCAGTTGATTATTACCTAACTTTTATATACTTCATATTTTCTTGATTTCAGTGACATAAGATAAATTTATTTTAGTCCCCAAAGTGTGCATTTTTATCAGTACAAACTCCTAAGAGTGTCATTTCAAACATAATGATAACATTACTACCGCCATACTATATTGTAACATAATGTTATACTAGGTACACAGCCTTGAGCTATCAGCTATATTCACACTTCAAAAGATTATGAAGGCAACTCAGTAAATCGAAGAGTAAATGTCAGGCAATTTCTTTTATCGCCATTTCCTGGAGATACATATAGTGCCTATTTACCATTTTCGTAGGTCTTGTTTTCTAAAGCAGAGAAACAAAATGATTTTTCAAAAGGAAGAGTACATTTTTTATTAAAATCAAACTGCAAATATACATGCATTTATCTTGTTTATTAGAAAAACATGGGAACTTTGAGAAGGAGGGAAATACTAAATGGACATTTGTTCTGCTTTGCCATATAAGATTTCTAGATATAGTAGCAGAAATGCTACTTGTGACCAAGTGGAGAGGTCTAGTAAAGTAATCATTGTGTAGAACTCTGTATATTTATTTTTATATTTAAGATTTCATCATGGATTTTTACCCTTAACACTACTAAAATAATAATATCTCCAGAAAGTACGGTTCAGAATTAAATAGACTTAAACAGCTTTGGAATGCCTATATCTGTCCTAAGGGTTCCTGAAATCCAGACAATTCCCTTAGGAACCTGGAATGACTTTGGAATGGATCTGTGGCATCTGTCCCATTTTTGTCTAGATTTGGGGGTAATATTTATGATGGGACATTCAGAATCAAACTAGGACCAGACAGGATGTCTAAAATTCAATTCAATTTTGGATATGCTCCTATTTTCTCCCTTAGGTAAGAGGCAAAGCCATTCATTCAACATATAAATGAATTATCCTTTATTAAGAACCTACTATTTTCCAGGTCCATCTGCAAATTCAACTGTATCTCATATCATCATTAAAAATACCCAAGTTCTTTTGTTTTATATATTAATTCCTTCTCTTTATTTACTATTTATTTTCCTTTCATCTCCAGAAAGTCTTTTTTTTTTTTTCCTTTACAGTGGATGGTTTTAAAGTTACTGATTTAAAGCTTGTGCTAATGGATTTAATGTGAAGAGTGTGGGCATTAATCAGCCAATCTATGTAACAATATTTCCTTCTATCTCCATTTTCTTTTCTCTCCATATAAATAATTTACGACTGAGGAAATACAATATCACGGTATGCTTTCTTGTTTAGATATAATCTTATTAACAATTTTCTCTCAAAATAGTCTTTTTCTGTAAATTGTCTCGTCTACAAAGGTGATGTGAAAAAAAATTTTTTTTTTGGTGAGTAAGATTAGCCCTGAGTTAACATCTGCTGCCAATCCTCCTCTTTTTGCTGAGGAAGATTGGCCCTAGCTAACATCTGTGCCCATCTTCCTCTAGTTTGTATGTGGGACACCGCCACAGCATGGCTTGATGAGCAGTGCATCTGAACTTGCGAACCCCAGGCTGCCCAAGCGGAGCACATGAACTTAACCACTATGCCACTGGGCCAGCCCCTGAAAAATGTTTTTAAAAACTGACATAGTATATTTCTTACTATGAAAGCAGGAAAAATTTAAAAACCTACAAAAACAAAAATAAAATGAACATTGTTTAACAAAAACCTCACATGTATTTCTTTGATATGTAATGTTTTCATGTAGTGCTTACAACACAACAAACATATTTTTTATCCTATCTTTTAACATCAATTTATAGCCTAACTAGTCATAATAAAAGGGAAACATGATTAAGAAGTCCTTCTTATATCCATCATCGTTCTTTCATTTCTATTCCCCCAACTTATTATATTTTGATGATTTCAATAACTTTCTAAGCCAGGTACCCCACTACCTAACTCCCCAACCTTCTACTTTGCAAAGAAAATAGAAAGTGAAAGTTGAACTAGCTGAATGTCATCCAGGGACCCAAGCTGAATCTCATCAATGTTTCCCTACCCTTAGGAATTCTCACCTTCCTTCCCTGCTTCCTGATGCCTGGGAAAATGTGTTTCTCTTGTAAAGTCAATCTTTTCCTTTTGTCTCTACCTCTTTTCTAGCACTTCAACCTCTGTTTTCTGAGGACTTAGTTAAAACCTGGGATAATCACCCATTAGTAATTGACCATAGGCAGCATCTGCATCTGTTTTGTTTGGCAATTACATTATTTTGATACCTGAATGGCTTTAGTCTCCACCATTCGCTCACTACTCTTTGTTTCCTGTCTGGCCTGTATTTATTTTAGTTTGAGATTCCAGTTATAATCTCCTTAACAAGTTTAACCCACACCCATCTTCATAAAATTTCCTATCTCAGTTACACCCACCCAACCCAAGCAGCTGACTTACTTCTTCTCTCACCTTTACAGTCAAGGTTTTTGAGAGTTTTCTCTTGCAAAATTCTTTCATCTTGTTATTGCACTTTTACATGTTAAACCATTTGCAGTCTGGAATGACCAATGTGGGCTCTCCTATTTCTAAGCTTGACTGGCTCTATTTCATTTTTGGAAATTCAGTTCAAATAAAACCACCTCAAGAAAATCACCCTGCCTTTGCAAAAGCTGGTTTAGATGAGTATGTCTCCACTATGCTCTCCTAGTGCAGCCTCTATCACAGAACATTTCAATCTAATTATCCTTGAATTTCCATGAAGCCAGAGACTGTGATTTATTCAGAATTGAATCTTCAGCACTTTGCAGACAACTTTGTGTGTCATACATTAACGAAAAAAATATCCAGTGACACAAAGATAGTAAGGCAGATTTTATTCACAACCACCACAAAAGATATAGGGATCACTATGATGGGCTTTTTTTTTTTTTTTTTTTTTTTTGTGGGGAAGACCAGCCCTGAGCTAACATCCGTTGCCAATCCTCCCCTTTTTTTGCTGAGGAAGACTGGCGCTGGGCTAACATCCGTGCCCATCTTCCTCTACTTTATATGGGACGCCGCCACGGCATGGCTGACAGGCAGTCGTCGGCGGGCGCCCAGGATCTGAACTCGTGAACCCCGGGCTGCCAAGCGCGGACTAAACCGCTGCGCCACCAGGTGGCCCCCTATGATGGGCTTTTATAGTGAGGGAAAGAGATTGGGCTCAACTTCGAATACAGCGTGGGCAAGTGGGAATTTATAGCCAAGGAGTAGGGTGGGGTCAGTGGATGGAAAATTTCTAAGAGTAAACATCAGAGGAAAGGGGGGTTCTATCTACATCTACCTAACAGGATTCTTGCTGAAGACAGGCCAGTGATCGGATATCGAGGGTTCTGGCTAGACTGACTTAGCAGCATTCTTGCTAAAACTAGATTTTACAAGGGAATGCACAGATGGGCATAGGAGAAGGTTCAGGAGCCTGATTCAAGTTTGGTCAAGCAAACAATATTTGTCACATGCACAAAAACAATCAAGCCAAATCGACAACTTATACTCATCTTGCAAATATTCACCTTCTTTCTCTATCCCAAGGTGTAGCTCAAATGCTGTCTTCTCCAGAAACTTAAGGGGTGGGAGAAAAAGCCTGAGCTTCAGTTTTCTCATTGGAAAAATAAAGAAACTTAGCTGTCTATCTTTCTATTTCCACATATCTGTTCAAAAGAGAAGATTTGGAAAGATGCTCATCAAAAGGTTGATCATCTCTGTCTTTCTCATATTTTCCTATATCATTTTGAATTTCCTGCAGGAATCATGCACTAACCATATAAAATGCATAAACAATGTAAGTAGAAAATTTAAGAGGGATGAGTTTGATAACATTGTTTGCTTCAAACTCCAAAATTCTATAATCTTCTGCGTAATAAGCTTTTCCTATTCATGCCAATCCCTGGTAATCTTTCTTCCTCTAAATATCTGAAGAATATGTCGTCCATATCTTTTTTGTGATACCCTTGCATTTTTCTTTAAGTGATTTATGTGTCTTCCCAAGATGATCGTGTGTACACTTTCAATAGCTGAGTCTGTATATTGAGTTTCTCTTTTCACACTACACTACTTTCCCTTCTCTCAAGCACAACCCAATACTAAATTAGACCCAGAGTAGAAACTTAATAACATTGACAAAGTCAGTGAAATTGATATTCCATGTTATAATATTTGTAATAGTTCTATTGAAACAATGATCTCAGAATTCAAGACTAAGGTTTTGAAAATTGGAAAATCAATTGCACCAAATTATCTCTAAGTTTACTTACAACTAGGATGTTATGATGCATCAATTGTTTCTGATAAGTCCACATTTGTCAGAAGATATTATATATGTGTAAATAATTCTTTAAAAACACAAAATTCCTATTTATCTGTTACTGAAAAGGAAAGTAAAATACTTGGATTAAAAAGAGTGGCAATATCCCCAAAACTCAAATTCATCTACCCCTGAGACAGGTTCTGATGTCTCTGATCAACTCGAATATTCAGAGACGGGCAAGCACACATCCATCCATTTGCCTACACTGATATGCAAAATTTTCTCAAGACTCAGTGCACACAGGGCATTGGGGGTGCAGGAAGCTTGCTGGGACACATTCAGTGACTCCCTGGGCAGTGAGATTAGTGACAAACAGGAGACCCAGGACGGACCTACCAACTGGCAATCACGGGTGAGACTCTGAAGGGCACTGAAATGACTGTGTGACATAGGAGGGGAAGAGCCAATAATATGCAGGCTATTATTATTAACCAGACCCATTTGTACCCACAGACAGTAGAAATCTGGAGAAATTTGGATTATATTAGTATGGGTGCATTTTCCCCCAGATTTGCTTTGTCTCAGTCTATCATTTTATAAACACAGTGATGAATATGTTCTTTCTATGTCAATCATTGACTTTCTACTTATGCTATTTTCTAGAAGACTTTTTCTAATCAACTTTTCACTCAATCCTCAATCTTGCATTTCAGAGAAGGGAAAAGATTTTTCACTAGGCATAGAATCTGGCTATAAGTGACCCATAAAATCACCTTTGCCAACTGAGTGATCTATGTTGCAGAGTTGTGTTCTTTACTTTTTTTAACAATTAAAGAATATTTACAACTAATTTTTATAATACAAGCCAAAGTAATAATAAATACTAGGAGATAAAGTCTCATGACTAATTTATCTTCCCTAAAGTTTTAAAATACTCACCCAAAGCTAGAATAAAAATAATATAATTAAAATTACAAAACAGCAAAATATTAAACAGAAATAATTTATTCTCAATCTAGTTAACATTTTTTATAACACAGGCCATAAAAATGAGCTAATCAATCATGTTTGGCATTTATTTTTATAGAAATCAAAATATTAACCTGTATATTGGTATATCACATTTATTTGAAAAGAGAAAATAAGACTTTTGCTTTTTTTAAATGCATTATTTTTGTATTTTTAAACTCTTTGGATTGCCTAGCTTTTTCAACACTAGAGGGCGATATGTTCTTGCTTTTATTGCAAAAACAGACCCACGGCGCCTGCTCTCCCTTGACAGCTTACCAAACAGAAGAAAGTGCTGACTAGATGAATACAGAGCTCACAGGTGACTCTGCTCTCAGGACGAGCATCCTGCTGTTGACATCAGAGAAACATCAGTGATTCTTAATGTTAAAACTCCAATTATGCCACAATTCCACACCAAGTACGTGTAGTCAATTCTCTTCCTCATATTTGTAATAAACCAATATTATATTGTTTGTATGATTCCCTGTCTTTGAATTCTTATTTCTGTTTTTGTATCTAAATCTTTCGATTTTGTTAATTTTTTTGCTGTTGTGCCCAAGGAAGGGATAAATGAAATATCACCTCTGCTTAATATCTTGCTAATTTTGGTGAACTATTAAGATCTAAATATTTTTCTTAAGGGAACAGAAGTATATCATCTGTAATTCAAAGATGTATAAAACCAGCTTTGTCATATCTTGTTTCCAAATTACCACTTTCTCTAGGGTACATATTTTTTACTTCTTAAGAAAATACAATAATATCCTTTTTGTGTGTGAAATAAAGTTACCATTCAGTTTTGCATTTATCTGTTATGCAAACATGTTTGTGCAATAACTTCATCTGCCCCCAAAAAACATGACTTCCAAAGATTTGAATCTGCTTAAGAGATTAACACTTTTTAATAGCTTAAGAGTAAAGAAATAACATAAAATGAATAATAAGTAAAGCTTATATACAAAAGAGAAATGTGTACACCATGATTTAGGTCATCCCTCAATTTACTCGACTTCTCAGTTCTGATGTGTAAATATAAAACATAAGAACTATATTCAAAATAATTTAAAATTGTGGTTACAATTTCCATTTAGAATGACATTAAGACTTATTTGCAAAGAAAGATTTCTAGATACTAACTTCTACTGCTCACAGTTATATCTTTGAATTGTGACATTATGTACTTCCATTGTAATTTATCATTTACCTGAGAATCTGTAAAAGTACGTGCTCATATGTAGCTGCTTTGCAGATGGTTTGAAAGATAATGGATCATTAGGAGGTTGTAAATGCAATGAAATATACTCAAATTAATCATCCTGAGTAATATTCATAAACATATGATAGAATTTATTTTTATTCATGTTTTGAGTTTTTCTCCAAAGTTGATTTCCCTAATTTAATCATTAAAAATTTGTTAAATAGGGGCCGCCCGGTGGCGCAGCGGTTTAGTCCGCGCTTGGCAGCCCGGGGTTCGCGAGTTCGGATCCCGGGCGCCCGCGGACGCGCACTGCCTGTCAGCCATGCCGTGGCGGCGTCCCATATAAAGTGGAGGAAGATGGGCACGGATGTTAGCTCAGGGCCAGTCTTCCTCAGCAAAAAGGGGAAGATTGGCAACAGATGTTAGCTCAGGGCTGGTCTTCCCCACAAAAAAAAAAAAAAAACAAAAACAAAAACAAAAAAAAAATTGTTAAATAAAAGTATTTTTAGGGACTAATAAATCATGTTCAGTATCACAGATTATATCATAAATGAGTACTAAATAAGATGGTAATACAAGTTACAAACTATAATTGGAATGCAAACATCAAGGTGAGTGAAAAGTACAATAAAAAAATTAGTTCTTAATTAGATTTAGTCACATTATTCTATTCAAGTCATGGTTAAGCCACACACACATAAATCATAAAGGTCCATTTTGAAAAAGTGGCCATAGACCAAATATTGCACAATCATCATTGCCAGCAGGAAGATCTGGGCTATTCCTCAAGCAATGCTGCTAGAGATGCCTCTGGAACATGGATCTACAAGGTAAAGACATCCTAACCTAAAGGGAATCTGCTGTAGACCTGCTTCACTTCACTAGCTTCTGATTCAGTCTGCTAGGGGTATATCAGATTAGACACTTTTAGTTGGCATGTCCATGACTTAGCTGTGAAAGAAGCTGGGAAATAATTATCTGATATTTAAAGTTAAGAGGTGGAAACTCATAAGACTGTGAATTTCTCAAACATAGGAAGAGTGTTCAAATCCTTGAACAGAGTCAAGAGAAAACAACACATAAAAAATATAAATTAATCTAAATGACCTAAAGTATATAAAATGGTAATAATAAAGCCTTATGGGATTAAACATAAAATCAAAGGTTAATTGAAATAAATAAGAACAATATCATAGAAGTCAGAAGGGAGGAAATGGAATAAAAATGTTCTGAGAACCCCGTATTAAGGTCATGATATTAACTGACTTCAGACATTGGTAAGTTAAGTATGCATATTTTGATTTCTAATAAAACCAATATAGAATATGTATATTTAAAACTAGTAGAGAATAAAGAATAAAATGCAAAAAAAATTCAAAAAAAAAAAAATGAGAGAAACAGAAACCTAGAGTAGGTAGGAGTAATGGAAAACCACAAAATAAATAGGTCTGTTTATGTTAGTAATTACATTAAATATGAATGAACTAAACGATATTTTGAAAACAAAGATTGGTAGATTGACTGGAAAAAACCCACAAATCCAAGTATATGTTGTTTACAAGTGACATAAAAAAGAATGTATGGAAGTAAATATCTGGAAAAAGATATGTCATAAATATTTTAATTAAAAGAAAACTGATAAAACTATGTAAATATCAGGAAAATAGATTTAAGGCAAAAAGAATTACTAGAGATACAGAGATCACTTTATTTATAATAATAAAAAGTTCAATTAACTAGAAAGTCATTAAAATTTAAATCAATATACATCTAATATCATAGTCTCAAATGTAGAAGGTAGAAATAGGCAGAACTACAAGGTAACATTTTCAAATTCCCAATCATAGAAGAAGAATTCACAACATTTCTGAAAAATTGGCCAAAAAATTGGATAAAAGATTAGTAAGGATAAAGAAGACTTAAACAACATGATTAACAAATTTGGTCTAAAAGACATATTTAAAGTATGATGTTCAACAGCTGTAGAATATGTATCGAACTTGGAGATAACTTATAAAAATTAATTATACTGAGTCCCAAAGCAAGTCTCAATAAATTTCAAAGAACTAAAAATAACATAGAGATGTACTATGAGCATGATGTAATTAATGTAGAAACTAATAAAAAAATAACTAGAAAATTCTCATATATTTAAATTTTAAGAAACATAATCCTAAATAACTTATGGCAAAGAAAAAAAAGCAAGTGAATATATACATTACAAATTATATCCAAAATAACATATATCAAAATTTGTGGATTTAGCTATCTCAATAGTCAGAGAAATTTAGATCCTTAGAAGCATGTACTCAAAAAAAGTGTGAAAATTAATAAGCTAATAAGGGAAGCATTCCTCTCAAGCAGCTAGAAAATAACAATAAAATAATAACAAAGATGTTAGAAGGAAAGACATAACAGAGATGAGCAGAGAATAATCTGATAAAAAATATAATAGAGAGGAAAACAGTCAAAACCTGATTCTTTTCAAAAGGCTAATAAATTTGACAAACCTCTGTTTTCATTAAGACAGAAAGACAAATCACATGTTAACTGATACAGATAAGAAAGAGAAGATAATTACATTTGCTTCAGACATTAAAAAGATCAGAGAAAATTATTGATTAATTTATAAGAAAATATTTTAATTTTAAATGAATTTACATGAAAGAAATTTTGAGAAAATGTAGCTTTATAAAACTGAATTAAAAGAAGCCTTTTAATGAATAAAACAAAATGTAAGAATTTGAATAAATAGTCAAAAATATTCCCACAAAGAAAATTCCAGTCACTGATTGGACTCCAGTGACTCCACTGACTCCAGTGACTCCACTCACCTTCACCAGAAGGTTCTATCAAAACTTCAGGAAATAATTCCAATCTTACACAATCTTTTTCAGAAAAATGAAAAAAGAGTAACACCTGTCAACTTCATTTTCTCAGACTACCATGGCCTTGATAGTAATAACTGATGAAGGGGCACTACGAAAAAGGAAATTACAGGCAATATACTTCACGAATATAAGATATAAAATGCTAAACAAAATACAAACCAAACCAGCTATCTATACAAAAGAATGAAACAGTTGACAAAGTTGAGAGTAGCTGCTGTAGGTTGACTTGTGTCCTGCTATAATTTCTATGTTGAAGTCTCAGCTCCTAGTACCTCAGAATATGAACTTATTTGTAAAATAATGTTATTACAGATGTAATTAGTGAAGTTAAAATGAGGTTACATTGGAATACGGTGGGTCCCTAAACCAATATGATGGGTAAAAGAAAGGAGACGTTATAGAAAGGGGAAATTTGACACAGACGTGCACCAGAGAACGCCATGTGAAGATTGGAGATATGCTGCCACAAGCCAAGGAACTGCCAGAAGCCAGGAGAGGGACTGGAGCAGCTCCTTTTGGAGTGCCTTCAGAGGGAGCGTGGCCATGCTGAAACCTTGATCTCAGACTTCTAGCCTCCAGAACTGTAAGACGATAAACTTCTGTTGTTTAAGCCACTCAGTTTGTGGTACTTTATTATGGGAGTCGTAGAAAACTAATACAGGAACTGTGAAGCGCAATGTGGGTTTAATATTAGAAAATCAATCGATTCTTCTAAAACTATGGCAGAGACAGTTAACTGTCCGCCAGAAATTCCTGCCCCTGCTCCATCTAACTCACAGCCTGATCATTGCTACCAACTTCAGGCCCTTCAGGACATAACTCATCATACAGGGACTCTCACAACTTGCTCATTATGCTGTTTATTCCTGGCCATGTCAGTCACCCCAGACACTCAGGTCTCTGAGGACTTTACTTATCCATTTAGAAAATACTTTTGTGATCCCATTCCTGACCCTCTCCATCTCTTGAAAACTTTCACTGTGCTAATCAGAATACCTGGTCAACTATTAGCAAAATTCTTTCCCTATGCAAAGAAACTCTTCCCTGAAAGTTTTCTTCATCTTCTAGCTCTAACGGATACTTGGCCCTCCCTTGAGGACCGTGGAGTCCTCTAGTGATAGTTATATTTTTGCTTCCAGTTCTTCTACCATTGGGTCAGGAGGTTGGTTAGATGTCTTTCTTGTTCCTCACTGTCACTTCTAGACTATTCTTCATTCCTACTCCCTAAAAGCCTCTAACGTTTTATCTTATCAGACCATACCACCCACTTCTTCTCCTTACAGCAGTCACCAACTAATGCCTGGGTGAGACTCTTTCAACCCCAGAAAATCTTAGTTTCTGGATAACTCTCGATCTTTTAAAAGCTACTAGATATCTATGCAGATGATTCTTCTAAAACCATACTCTGAGTTTTTAAGTCCTCTATCCAACATTCTTCTCCTTCTCCCTATGATCGCCACCTAGTCTCACAGTCATATGGAAGAACTAACTTTTCATTATAACAAATAACTGTGTAACTGTAACCCATTCATAACATTGATTTTATATATTCTGCTACCCAATCACAATCTCCTATCTTTTTAGCTCACTCCATCTATCACCCCAGCTTTAACAATATTTCAACCCCCTAACATCTTTAGCCTGTGATCCTTTCACTTTTCACTCTCTGTCTCATGGGCACACTTCCCTTCTCACCTGGTTTAAATTCCACAATCAATCATTATGTTCTCTTCAATTTATATATTCTCAAACTCTTTTATCTTTTCTTAGTTCATGATGCAGATTTGTCTAAACAACACTAGCTAAATTCCACAATCCACAAAATCTATGCCTGCAACTCTGTAGGTAGATGAGACATCACCAAACTGACTGATCTCCCCTTAAATTCATGATCAGTAGCTTCAAGTAGCCCTTTGATGCTGCTGGCAATCATGCTATATTTTCTTATCTATCTTAACTCTCTCCTCTCCTAGCTGACTGTTTTATACTCTTTCCCTCTCTCTTCAAACTTCTAACATTTCTTTCTTTTCCTTACTCTCAGCTGGTAATCTTTTCTATTTCACAGAGAACAGAGTAGCGAGAATAAAAAAAATTCCATAAGTACCTACTTCCACACTTACTCACTTATGTGAGTAGATTTTTTTCTTCTGAATGAATTATCCATTTTAGCCAAGGACCACCCTCCACTTGTGCATTAGTTCCAGGCTTTATCACCTATTCATTGAAGACATTGCTTCAGTAATACTCTCCTCTATCCCATGTAACACAATGTTTTCCTTCTCTATGGAATAGTCATACCAGTATATAAACTTTCTACTATTTCCCTCAGGATTCACTTAACCCACAAGTTATTACTCCATTTCCCTCCTCTTTACAGCAAAACTCTCTGAAATGGTATGTCCAGTTTTCTCTGAAACCTGCTCCAATCAGGCTTACCCTCATTTCATCAAACCTGCTCAATAAATTTCATGTTGTGAAATCCAATTGTCAGTTCTCATTCCTTATCTTATTTTACCTATCAATAGCATTTTATATCACTAATTATCCCCTCATCCACACAAAAACCATCTTTACTCAACTTTCAGGAAATCATGGTTTTCCATGACTTCTTAGTCATATTTTTTGGTTCCTTCCCATCTCCCTATCCTCCAAATGCGGAGTTCCCTAGGGCTTAGTCCTTGGACCCCTCCTTATTTGTATTTATATTCACTTCTTTGGTAAACTCACACTCTCTCATGGTTTTAAACACTCTCTGTAAGCTGACTCCAAAATTTACATCTCCAGCTAAATCTTTTACTTGTTCCTATTTGTATATTCAGCCATCTATTTGGTATTTCTACTTTGAAATCTAATGGACATCTCAAATTTAACAAGACCAAATCTGATTGCCCAACATTTTCCTTAACCCCAAAATGATTCCTCTCACAGTTTCCCCAGAGAATAAAATGATAGCTCCAATGTTCTATTAGCTCAGGGACACACACGCACACACATCCCTTGGGGTTAGTTGACGCCTCTTTCTTTCCCACCAGACCCAGTAGACTTACAATTCATTGGCTCTACCTGTTAAATATATCTAGAATCTGAACACATCTTAACATTTTCTTAGCTATCACCCTAGTCCAAATTAGCATTGTATCTCCATTGGATTATTGAAATATCTTCCTAATTGATCTCTGTCTCTGCCTTTTCCCCACATCAGTTTTTTTCAATACATTGGCCGGAGGAATCATTTTACAATGTACATCCAGTAAGGTCTCTTCTGTGATCAACTCCCCACCCTCATAAAGACTCCCCCATTTCACTCAGAGTAATATCAAATTCATACAGTAGTCTACACAGCTCTATCTAATCTACAACTTCTCTTGCACTGAATCCTCTCAAACCCCACTGGCCTTTTCAATGTTGTCTGAACATACTGTGTTCTTCAGATACCTACCTCGGGACTTCTGCATTTGCTGTTTCTTCTGCCTAGAATACTTGTCCCCCAGATATAAACATGGTGTACACTCTCATTTATTTTAGTTCTACTTAAATTTAATAGTGTCAGTATATCTGCTTCTGGCCTCCCAGTGCAAAATTGCAAGCTCCCTCTCAACATTTCCTAACTCCTCCTTGTTGGTTTTTTTTTTTTTTCCTGTGTGTGTGTGTGTGTGCGTGTGTATGTGATTTTAACAATCTATTATACTATATAAATAATATTACTTTTTTACTTGTCTATCACTTCCATTAGAATCTAGCATTTGAATCAGGGGCTTTATTCTATCTTGTTCCCTTCTATCCTCGATGTCTATATCTTACTTTAAAAGGGAGTAGTAAGAAATTGAATTGAAAACAGTTAGGTACCAGAAGACAAAAAGGTCTTATTCAAAATGCTAAGGATTTTAAATTGCCTTAACTATTGGACAGTTATTTAAATGCTTTAATTTCAAGACTGACATGGAAAATATTGTCCTTTGGAAAGTTTTCTTTCTTTGTTCTTTTGAGGGAGTAAGAGGATGGACTGGAGCATTGAGACCAGTTAAGAATTGAGTATAGTAGTCCAGATGAAGCCTTAAGAAAATGGAAAAAGGGAATTAAAAAGAGAGCAAAGTTTATATGGAGAGCAAGATTCAGAAGAACCAATATCATATTGAAAGAGAACCAAGTCAGAGGACTGACACCAACAAACTTCAAGACTTAGTATAAAGCTACAATAATCAAAACAGTGTAGTACTGGCAAAAGAAAAGACACATAGATCAACAGAGTGGAATAGAGAGTCCAAAAGTAAACCCACACAAAGACAGTCGCTTGATCTTTGACAAAGAGGAAAGGCAATTCCATGGGGAAAGGATAGTTTTTTTCAACAATTGGTACTGGAACAACTGGATATTCACATGTAAAAAAAAAATCTATATACAAACCTCACACTCTTTTCAACAGTTAACTCAAAATGAATCAGAAACCTAAATGTAAATTGAGAAAACTATAAAACTCCTTGAAGGTAACATAGGAGAAAATCTAGATGGCCTTGGCTTTGGTGATGACTTTTTAGATTCACCAAAGGCATGATCCATGAAAGAAAGAATCAGTAAGTTGGACTTCATGAAAACAAAAAACTTCTCTATGAAAGACACTGTCAAGAGAATGAAAAGACAAGCGACAGACTGGGAGAAAATATTTGCAACGGGGATACCTAATAAAGGACTGCTATCCAAAATACACAAAGAACTCTTAAAACTTAACAATAAGAAAATGAATAACCTGATTAAAATTGGGCCAAAGACCTGACTAGATAGACCTCACCAAAGAAGATATACAGATGGCAAATAAGCATATGAAAAGATGCTCCACATCAAGTGTCATTGAGGAATTGCATATTAAAATAATAATGAAAACTATTACATACCTATTAGCATAGCTAAAATCTAAAACAGTAACAGCACCAAATGCTGGGGAGGATGTGGAGTAACAGGAACTCTCATTCATTGCTGGTGGGAATGCAAAAGCTAGAGCCACTTTGGAAGACAGTTTGACAGTTTCTTACAAAGCTAGACATAGTCTTATATGATCCAGCAATTGAACTCCTCATTATTTGCCCAGAGTTTACACTTAACGGCCACACAAAAACCTGCGCACGCCTGTTTATAGCAGCTTTACACATAGTTGCCAAAACTTGGAAACAACCAAGATGTCCTTTAGTAGGTGAATGGATAAATAAACTTTGGTACATCTGTAAAATGGCATTTTATTCAGCGCTAAAAAGAAACGAGCTATCAGGCCACAAAAATATATGGAGGAATCTAAAACGTATATTACTAAGTGAAAGAAGCCAATCTGAAAAGGACTCATACTGTATGACTCCAACTATACTACATTCTGGAAAAGGCAAAATTATGGAGACAGTGAAAAGATCCATAGTTGTCAGGGGTTTGGGGGGAGGGAGGGAGGGATAGAATAAGTGGAGAACAGGCGATCTTTAGGGCAGTGAAACTATTCTATATGATACTGTAACAGTGGATACATTTATTATACATTTGTCAAACCCCAGAGAACATACAACACCAAGAGTGAACCCTAATTAGTAAACTGTGGACTTTGGGTGATAACGTGTCAATGTAAGTTCATCAATTGTAAGGGATGTTGGCAGTGGGGGAGGCTGAGCATGTGTATGTGTGTGTGGGGAGGCATACAAGAGCTGTACTTTCTGCTCAATTTTGCTGTGAACCTAAAGTTGCTCTAAAAAGTAAAATCTATTTTTTTTTAAAGTGTAAGCAGTTTCATGACATTATTTATAACTTTCTAGCTCTTATAAATTTGTAGCACCACTTGGTTAGCACAGGGAGATGCATTTAAGAAACACAATAAGAGAGTCACAATAATTTATTTAAAAAAATTTCTGTTCTTCACTCACATTTTCTAAACATCATTAAAGAGTTCCAATTCATAAAACAGAATGACACTTCTAAAATGTTGGTTTCTCCACTCTCAATTCCCCTGTACCCCAAAGGAACTCTGGAAATTTTCACACGACAACTTTTCCTTTCTGTCATCTGCTTCACTCTTTCTTTTTTTCTTTTCCCTCTCCTCTTACCTGTTCTATCTAAGACCCTATTATACTGACCAATTAACCTCACACTCAGAAAGCAAGATATCCTTCTCTTTGGGGGAGGAAATGGAAAGGGCAAACATTTTGCACTGTTTGTTGGAGGGGCAAAGTTGTGAATACTCTCATATAAATTATTTTTATCCTGTCACATAAGAAATAGAAGCGTCATGAGTTTGTGTTTGAATGGATGTAGAGAGGGGAAAAAAAAAATGAATCGCCCAAAGACTTCAGGTTTTCACAGTCATTCATTCAATATTTATTGAATGCTTACCAAGTGCCAGATGCACTACCCACCTGACAAACACTACTTCTGCTCTTCAAAAGCAATGGAAGTCTATTCTATGACACATTTGAGTAAAACGCCAACTACAATAGAGCATGATAAGTGCAATAATAGGGAAAGTACAGAGTTATATGAAAGCAGAGAAGAAGTGGGAAGAGAAAATGAGTAGAATGTAATATATTATTTTGAAATGTTTGCGAGATATTTAAAAGGAATGTCCACTAGGCTGCTGAATATATCAGAATGGAATTTAAGGTCTATGCTGGAATTGTAAGTTAAGGGATAGGAAAAGCCACGATGTTGTGTTAGGGAGATAAGGAACAGTGTCTACAGTAAAATGATAGAGGTATACCATTAAAACCTTTAACACTGCATAAAGTGTGGTTAGTGGAAGAGAGCCATGGAGACTACAAGCAAAAGGACACAAATGTTTCTGATCAAGAACTGAAGGCTATCTATGAGTCAAGAAATACAACTGAAAATTGAACTTGACTTTGGTGACCTGAGCAAAATGTCCAGTAGGATAGTGAAGTCAAGTGAAAGATTAAAGTGAGTTGGGGAGGAAGTAGGTGGTGAACAAGTGGAGATAGCTACAAGTGAAAAAAAAAGGAAGTGAAAGAGTTAATAGGAATACAAAACTTGCTGTCATAAGGAGTACATGCTTATTAGCCAAGTGAGAACTCTATGGATTTGATACGAGATTTCAGAGAAAGGAAGGAGTCCTGTGAAAGTCATTAGGAGAGGATTTAGAGAGGAAAGTAAATTGTTCTAATCATTGAAGAATGAGAGGATTTGGATTTTGAGGAGGAGAGAGGAAAGAGAGATTTGAAACAAAAGAGAAAACCAAGATCCAGGACCAGGCAGGAGAATGACATGACCAGTTTTGCCCTTAGAATTCCAATGTGGTAATCATTTTCTGTGATTTTCTCTATATACTTTTGTTAAATCAACTTATAGCCAGCAGCAATAAAATGATTGCCATCAACTGATAATTGCTTTGGTTTAGCTCAATAATTCTTTAAAATCTAGTATTATATTTAGGATTGATCTGCATCCTTGTTAATTGTCTCAGCAGACAACCATGGGAGCAGTTATCCAAGAAACATAAAATGCTCACTTAGCCCTCATATTCTTGCAGACTATAAGAAATAGAGATGAATGAATGAAGCTACAATGTAGAAATGTATGTCTTGATCTATTACTGAGTAAAGGAGAGAGAAAACGAATTTTGCCTAATATTTAACATCAATGTTTAACTTCAAGAAATCACACAGAAAATTATTAAACTATAAATTATTTAAAAATTTGATTGACTTTTTGTTTGTGAATTTACTGTTATTAAAATTATTACACTTATATTCACAAATTACATTAATATCCAGAATCTCTTAGAAGCTATACTTTTAATATTTTAATTATTCTCTTCCTGAATTTAGGTAAGCTATTATGTGATCAGTATCAATGGAATTTACCTGCGTGAGAAGTAACAAAAGACTACTATCTCTTAAAATTCATTTTAACAATTATTTCCCTACCACTGACTTTCTTACCTGGACAATCCTAAAGTAGTCAGTACATAAATGCCTGGAGAAAACTTAGATTGTTTTGGGGCAATATAACTGAAGTCTATTATCTAGTTTATAGGCAGGTCTAGTGAGGTTTTTTTTCCCCATTATATTATCTCACTATCAGAATATTGTCTGTGTAACATTATATACTACTGACTTTGAGCTATTTGTAATAAAAAATAAACTCTTTTCAAGTGGATCCTCTTTATCTTCCATACAAACAGCTATAAATTCCAATTATCAAAAGTATTATTCAAAGAAAGCAAGGAATGAATGAATACGGAATTTAATGAACAGAAAAGAAAAGAGACCTGTCTAATGTCACACAGCTAATGTGAACCCACATCTGCTGATTTCTAAATCTCCTCCTCCATTGCCACTATTCTGCATTGGTACCCTAAATATCAAGAAGTAGAATTTCATTGCCGTGCACAAGACTTATAAAGAACTTTATTAAAATGGAAATACTGAGATTTTCTTTCTATGATTTATTTCCTAACTGCAGATTTTATGTATCTTACAGTTACTATTTCCACCTTTTACTTATTTCTCTGATTTCAGAGCATTCTTAATTTTATACAGCACAAAATAGTTGAATAATTCTCTATCAAAAGAAGACAGGCTCCATTCAATTTCACTGATAATCTGTGCCTGCTGTTTTTTATTTAATTGCTTCATATTTTATGTTATTTTAACTTTTAGATACTGCAGAATAAAACACCAGCTTGGCCATCAACCAGAAATAACATGGCTGGTCACATGTAAATATATCCCATATAGAAGAATTTCATCCTCCCACTCAAAACCAATCCAGGATACACAATTCTCAAAGTTTGCAAAAGCATGACAGAAACTCATGGGAAGAGACTTGGAGTGATTTCAAGCACTCTGTTACTTGTCAGAGGCAACATTTCTTGAGATGCTCCTATTTTAATACTTGATGACTAGAATCTAGAATTATTACAAACGTTACTTAGGAATGCTTTAAAAGGATGCTAGGCACTGTACCAAAATAATTCACTTAGCAAGCCTATTTGGTAGAAAATACTGGGAGATTATGAAATGTAAAACATTTTGTTGATCTTCAAAATATCTTTAGGAAAAAGAATGGGAGGAGTGAAGGCGGTCTTATTTTACATGTGAAAACCATCAGGTCAATTTAAGATATACCAACACATTTGTGGCAAAACTTAAAATATAACTTGTATCTTTTTACACTCAGTTCAAGTCAACATTAATAATTGAGAGAAGTTCAATCTATTGTCCAGAGTCTTCTGTGGAAGGAACTCCTGCCACGAGTAGGTGTGAGATGGTGTTTACCAAGCTCTCTTGTGTTTCTCATTGTGTGATTACAAGGGGTGTGGATAAAGACTTTAGAATGAGCATTCTGCCCACCTAAAAACCTGCTCCAGCAATTGGTTAGAAAACTGCTCAATAAATATCAAGTAAACTATCGGGTAAAATTATGTAGCAGCATAGTTTCCACATATTTACCTGGTTTCCACATGTAAAACAAAAATAGCTTTTTTCATTTTTCTCTATTCTTGTTTTTCCCAAAGTTATTTTGAAAGATCAACAAAATATTTTACATTTCATAACCTCCCAGTATTTTCTACCAAATAGACTTCCTAAGTGAATTATTTTGATTGACTGCCT
Source organism: Tapirus indicus (assembly GCA_031878705.1). Classification (NCBI taxonomy): domain Eukaryota; kingdom Metazoa; phylum Chordata; class Mammalia; order Perissodactyla; family Tapiridae; genus Tapirus; species Tapirus indicus. Next base: position 145,438,506 of record CM062919.1, on the reverse strand, counting down.
AGCATCCTTGTAAAATATTCAGAAGTAACTTTTGTACTAATTCTGGAAAATATGTCAATATAGACACCACATGAAATATTTTTTAATGTTTTACTAGAGAATTGGAAACTAAGTAACATTTGCATTTGTTTTAGTTCTATCTGGTTTTGGTTTCTGAACCTTTGCCTTCTTGTCTTCTTCCAACCCCACGTTTTTCCTTACTCCAGCATGCCAGAAAAATCAAGATAAACTATTTAGAAGCTTTTCTGTCAGTTTTTTCCTCTGGTTTATAGTCCGTTTTCCTTAAGATATTTGGATGTGAGTTAATTTTCAAAACTGTAGGGACTCAGATTAAAACATTAATCAATGAAGTTTGATCCTTTAAGTTAGATTTAATATTATTAATATTCAAATATGTGATCAAAAATACAGTAGAGACAGTGCAAAGAGGCTATTTAGGTTGTTACCTCCAAGTTAAGGGGATGGAAACAGTCAATACCCATCACTGAGGGGTTGCTTTAATTCATAGAAAATGTTACACTGCAGGCCAAAGTCAGAGTACTGACGCATGTAATTAATACTTAATTCCATTAATTCAACACCTCTCATGTTTCCAACTTTGTACTAGGAACCTTATATTTATTGTCACACTTAACTTTCCCAGCAATTCTATGAAGTAGCTATTATTACCTCCATTTGCAGATCACGAATCTGAGGCACAGAAGGGTTAATTAGCTTTATCAAGGTTATGTTACAAGTAAGGGCAAAGCTAGAATTAGAATTTAGCTTTGGTGGAATTCAACATTACCTCCCATATTCTATGTCACGACGCCATCTCATGTTTAAATCAATCCACATTAATGCTTTATATGACTGCAACTCTTCCTGAGCAGGGTTTACATTCACAGTGAAGCCAAACAATCTCTGTATTCCTTACCATTTAGAAGTTCATAGAAGCCAGAAGTGTCTTTCTATTCATGCATCTAATCTTTAGATATTTTCTTTCTTGGACTGGCTCAAAGAGCAGCAAAACCAATATGTATAAATTTTGAAAAATCAATCCTTCACTTAATTAAGATATTTATCATTTCATTATTTAAGAGATTATACACCTTGTAAAATGATCCTTTTATGAAAAGTTGCTTTTACAATCTAGAACACATCCTGAGTAATACATTCCTGCTATGTCATCTTACCCAATCATTATTTACTTGTATTTTGTTGACCAATCTTCTGACCAGCTGCTGGAGTTGGGTTTTAGGTGGACAGAGTGATCACTCCAAAGCCTTTACTCACACTCATAGTTACACAATGAAAAACACAAGAAACCTTGGTAACTGACATTTGTCTCCTTTTCAACGCAGACATTCCTTCCACAGAAGTCTTCTGGATAAGTAGCACTCCAACCTGTGTTGGTTGCTTTGATTGACTGGAATTTCACTGATTTTTAGAATATATTATTTTTCCCGATATTGCATAGAAACAACCTCTCAATATCTTTCATATGTTAGTCCTCTGGTGTCACATAATATAAAACAAATTCCCTTTTCATAAAAAGAAAATAATCCTGCAATATATAAAGGTAATTATAGTGTTCCTCTACAGTCTTTTTTTCCTTAAACATCATTGTTTCTTCAACTGGTGCTCATACGGCATGCTTCCCAGATGTCTCCTCATATTTTACATTTATCAAACCCTTGCTAATTGCCTATAGGTCAAGCATTGTTTAAGCATTCCTGCCATCATAATCTTTTGGTTAAATTGGGGGCCCTGATACATACATAGTAATTACACCTTAAGGTAATAGGTACTGTGATACAATTGAGAGAGTAGAGCAGGGACAATGGTCCACCCTGGGGAAAGAGGAAGGTCAGAGAAGGCTGCTCCTAATATAAGGCATCAGGGGCCTGATATGGGTGAATAGGCCAGATGATGTCAGACCTGTGCTATGTAGGATTAGGGATCACTGTTTCCTTGATGGTAGCAGTGTGATTATGCTAATTAACTTTGTTTGCATTAGCATTATATTAGTCTTATCGTATTTTTGGTTCTTACTGAGTTTGAAGTACTTTCGAAAATGGAATTTTTAAAAAAATTCAATAATTACATTTATCCCTCTGTAATTTCATTATGTTAAGTCCATTGTTCCAGCCAACTGAGTGATCTTTTAGAATTTTGGTTCTTACACGCACCAATTTGTGAGAATGAGATAGGGACCAGTTCTGCTGCTGCTGAAGTTTCAATAATAGCATTAGCTTTCAGGCTGTAGGGAAAAATACAATAATTTGAGGCAATTTACTCACATACTACTTTTTAAATACCTTAGAACTGTAAAGAGTAGAAGTAAAGTTGAGAATTACATCTTCTAAAACTGATTGGTCTTTCTACTTTCCAGAGAAAGTAACACTAAACAGTGTGCCATATCCTAAACTCTATTAAACAATTTCACAGCACTGAGGATAATAATCAATAGGCAGAGTCAAAATTCAGCCTATCAGCTTACATGTTACAAGAAGTTGCTACTCGTCGTCACATTTTTCTACAAGATGAGGTAACGTTCTCAGATTGGCATGTAACTTTTAAATAGATTTTCTGATTGTCAATTTATCAGAAAAGTACTTCCTGACAGCTCTATTGCTTTCACTTCCACCTTTAACCCACCACCGTGAGTTATTCATCTTCACAGCAGCTACAACCCTATCAGAGGGTCTTACTTGTTGACTGCCTGTTTTCTCCCACCAGAATACAAGCCTCCTGGGAGATGTTTTGTTCACCCTAGGATCTTGAATGCTGTCTGGCACATATTTAAAATAATGAATAATAATATTTATTATCATTATCATTATGAACATTATAGAACAAAAATGAAAAGCTATTTTCTCTGTTTAAAGTGAAAAATATGTCCACATGGAGAAATGGAGCAACTTAAGTACTAAATTGAGTTCAACCTCTATTGACCAATTTGAGCATCATTTTTGTGGTTATTAAGAAAATGCCCTATTCCAAGGAAAGTGGCTTCACAAACTGAGATGTCAGGAACCATAATACTTTGAATTAATTAATAAGTCTAATTTTAAAATAATTGCTTGTGTTTTATTTTACTTATTACAGTATGTGAAATCTCAATTGAATTGACATAACTATTAGTGAAAGATTGGTTGGGAAACAAATGAAATTTAAGTTCTGATTCTAATTATTCACTTGCACTTTAGAGTAATGAATAGAATTAGGACTTTTATATGTGTTCACAGGAGCAGATGCATCCCTGCATCTGTTTCTTTTCCTTGTATTAATCTTTAGTGTCGCTATATTTATTTCTGAGGTTTAAATGATTTTTATGTAGGCGTGAAAGACTATTCAGTACATCAAGAAGAAGAACTCTTTTTAGCAGTCTGATGAAATATCACAAATTCTGTGGATCAGCAGTCTACTACTGAATTTCTGATTCAGGAATGGAGTCAAGCCAAAGCATCTTAACGTGCAAAATAGCTTTCCCTTCTCTCTTTTTCTTCCATTAGTGTGGCAGTCGGCCCTTGGGCTACATGTGAATGCTACTATGTTTTAACTACTAAATATAAAAATGATTTATAGGGGTTTAAAATACCAGTATAAGGATTATTTACATTTATTATTATTTTATTTTTGCCACTAAGCTGCATCTGCTGTGCTTAGTGGAATCACTAAGATTCCACTGACAATGAAAAGGAATTATATGGAAAGGGAGCAAAGGACTCTACTTAAAGAATTTAGTATATTAAATGAGAATTCATAGGTGGGAAAACAACCAATATTTTAAGGTTGACATCACTACTTCTCTGACATGAATTTCCCATCCTATCTTTCTTATCTTTCTTTTATTGTTTAGTGAACTTTACCTACTTTTTCTGTGCATGTTTCCCATCCACTACTGTGTTCAAACTTGGCTATTAGATAAATAATCGCTGCCATACTAAACATGAGTGGTTTGCTCCTAGACTTTGCAAGAGAGCATTTAAGTTGAGGTGGCACAAATGAAGAGAGAAAGAGAAGGAGGAAAGGAGGGAAAGAGGGAAGAAAGGAGGGAAGGAAAGAAGGAAGGAAGGAGAAAAGGAGGGGGGGAAGAAAGGAAGAAAGGAAGGAAGGGAAGGAAGGGAGGGAGGAGAGGATGGAGAGAAAGAAGAAACAAGGAAAAGGGAAGGGAAGAGAGAGGAAGGGGAAGGAAAGAAGAATGAAAAAAGAGGGAAAGAAAAAAATGAACGGAGCAAGTGAAGAGAGAATAAGGAAGCATCTTTACATTTACTTTTTTGCTTGAACATACTGAACTTGACCAGCTAAATCTCAACTTCCACAAGGTTATGATGGAAGATGAATTCTATTAAAGACTTTTAATGAGGAGGCTAAATATTTAAAATAAAGCACAACAGAAGTTCATCTGATGTTGAAATGTCCAAAAAGGGAAAATTTGGGAGGTGGAAAAAGAAAAGTGTATGTATGTGTCTGTGTGTGTGTGTTAGCTTGCTAAAAGTTGCCTTCTTACTGAACTCTTCAAACATTTAAAACAATATTTTCTAAGTGTAAAAATTGAGTTTGGTACAGAAGTATGATTTCTACAATGTAATAGTGTCATCAGTTTTGTTTTCTCAGATATCATGAGTACATTATCAAATTAATTTCTCAAGCATTCAAACACAGTCTTCTTTAACTCTTCATTTTCTTCTTATGTTTCCTTAATTCCAATTAATTAGTCATGATTATCATTTAGTATTAATGAAGTATCTTAAGGTCATCTCCTGAAAAAATATTTCTAAAGTAGTCTATCTATGCAAATTTCCCCAATGAGTCACTTGAAAGCCAATATTTAGTTTGTCGAATGCAGGTTATTTTGTTATAATCTATTTCATGGCCTGAATTATACGGATACTCATGAATATGGGCAATTAATAACAAGGCAAAGGAAATAAATACATCAAGTTACATCAGCAAACATTTTCACCAGTAGAAATGGAGAATAAGTTACAATTCACATTAAAAAAATATCTATTTGTCTTGAAATGCCCAAAGCCATTGATATGTTTGGATTTCGTTATCAGACTATTTTGTGTTTTGGGAAAATCTGTTAATCAAGTCAATATTATTCTAAAAGAAATTTTAGATTTGTCAACTCTAGAATATGATAGCATTCCTTAGAAAACTGAGATAAAGAAAGCTTGGAAATAGGGCTGTATTTATAAAAGTTCTGCATTGCAATTGACACTTCAAACTTCTGAAGCTTGCTGAAAATAACTAAAAAAAAGAGTGCATTTAACACTCTCTGCAATAGCATAGCTGAAAGTTTCCTGAAGTGTTAAAGAAAAGATTGGCTAAATGTTATTCCATGATGGCTAAAGGCAACGGCATTGTGTCTGACACCTGACACATTTCTCTCACTTCATAAACTTAAAATAAATCAACAGACATCATGGTTTCTCTTTTTCCTAGTTATTTGGAGTACATAATGGATGAGTACTTCTCTTTTGTCGTCTAGCTTCACAAGATATATAGTACAACTGTATTAGTATGTCTACTTTTGTTGTAAATTTTACTAGGCCAGTTGCTTTCATAAAACCTTCACACTTCTTCCTTTGGGCATGTAGCCATATGTGGCACTCCTGATTGCTCTGCCATTTCCAAGATAATGGTTAGACGATGCATCTCATCTTCATTTGCCTTTCTGCTCTTGAGTATAAGCTGTATTTTATAGGAGTTTCTGCTAGGTTTATTTACATTTTTCATTAGATCAACCTTTAATATAGAAGAAAACTTTAGTACTTTAAAATTTTCCTCTACTCAGAAAATAAATTTGTTCTTTAAATATTCCACAGCTTGTACTACAGAAAAAAGTAACACTTAGGTTAGACTTTAAACATAATGCATTATCAATGAATTTCAGCCCAGAAAGAATTAGCCTTCTGGGTGCACAGCTTCTCTGTCTTGGCTTCCATCCAGGGCTGATATTCTAGCTTTATTTTGTAAGTTTCCCCAGCTGCCTTCCAAATCTGGGGAGACAGCACCAGCTAGAATCTTCTACTTTGAACACAGCATGCTAAACGCTTCTCTATTCTTCTCCCTGAGTAGTTGCTACTATATGAAATATAGAAAGTTTGATCTTTGGATTTTATTCTCAATGGCACTTTTCCGACTCAAACAGAATGTAGAAGGGGATCATATAAACATTAGGCCTTTTGGGGACAAACACTTTACCGGGTTAGAAACATTTATTTAGCACTTTTAAGAAGTAATGTTGGAATTGAGATTGAATTAAATTTATTTGAAATCCAATTACAAAATGATTTTGGGGGGAAGAAAGAATAGGTATAACAGTTTTAATACTCAGATAAAATATACAAGATTGTCCTTTTCTGAGGTACACATATATATGAACATATATTTCTATTTTGGTTATAGGCTAGAGAAATTCCAAATTATAATTTTATATATATCCATATAAAATAGTCTTCATTTACTTCCCTTTGATATTTAAGGAAAATCATTTAAATGGACACATTTCTTAGATAATAACTTCAGCTGGCAGAAATCAAAATGTGTTTTATATCCATTTCCATGTTTATTGAAAGGAAAATAAATATTAAAATCCTCACGGAGCTTTCATCTTTTTTACTTAAGAATAATGCCTGAGTTTCTAAACTGCATCTGTATTTTCCTCTATGGGTGATTTTCATATTAATAAGCCACACGCATTATAATTTTTTCAAAGGATTTTCAAAGCATCGATCTTAGAGCTGACCAGTTGCCATTAAGATAGAGTAAAAAAAAGACTATTCTTCTTAATGTTCAATTTCCAAAAATCTTCCCTGTTAGCTTATAATGAGACTTCTATCAATTTAAGTGCTGTGTGACATTGATCATCAAATGTAAATATTCACAGGATTCCTCCTTATAAAAATATCCACAATCATAGCAGGAGTTAAATGGTGATAAATTCCCGTTTTTGTATTGAGATAAATGTAAACAGCAAATACATTTTGCTTATTAATCATTGTTTTTCAGGAATTCCAGTTGAAGACAAACTTTTAGTCAGTGGACTTTATACTGTCTATATACATTTGCTTCATGATAAAACCATGATCAACACAACGTACTTGACATCTGGATATAGCTAACTGGCATGTTTTTAATAGAAGAAATTAAAATTATTCTTTTTATATGAAAAAACACTTTTTTAAATCTTTGTGTGGAAAAATCACTGCCTCCTAGTTTTAGGGAAATTCAATCAATTACGATAACTTTTGTCTTCTATTTTCTCTTGTGGTAAGAAACTCACAGGATTTGAACCATGAAGTTGGTGAGAAAGTGAATAACTAAAATCATTAAGAAAATACATAATATCTTTGTATGTAATTTAGTTTAAAACATTATGATCTAGAGTTGATGAAAAATATCCTGATAGAAGACACCCTGAAAGCAAGAGAAGGTGAATTTGAAAAAGACATGATAAAGAATAAACTATCGAAACTTTTTCAGAGCTGTATGAGAACTTGTAATAAATAAAATATATCATCACTTGAAAATACTGCAATAGTAACTCTGAAAAATACAGTATTTTATTAATCAGGACAAATTACAAGGAACATACAGGTTTAAGGTTTCCTTTTTATTTAGTTTTCTCCAATGGAGATATTGGAAGGGATGAGTAAAACCATATTTAAATAACGTTTCCTATTTTTCAACTTATTCTGTGCACAAGGAATTTGGAGGTATTTACCAGTATAGCATAAAGCTGAATTTGTCCTCCTGGGAATATATGCTTATGGCATATGACATATATTGTTCTAAGAATTTATTTTTCTTTCCTAACAGGAGCTAGTAGGAAAGCATTTATTTCTTTAAAAGCAATTTATGACTATTATACAATTTCAAATGTCTGTGACAGCTGTTTCTCTAAAGCAGACCATTAGAACAGAGCATGCCTATAAATCTCAGGTCCCAAAGAGAGGAGTTCCCATCTTGAGTAATTTGAATGCCATGTTATCAGTAACACTTCTCAGGGAAACATTTATAACCCCATAGTTTGGATGTTGAATTTGTAAAATTGGCATTTTCCCTTTGAAAAGGCTAAAATTGTTATCAAGTGAGGTGTTTATTATGCAGATGTTCTGGCAACAGTTTAAATTTTTCAAGTGCTATCTCTTTTTTAGGCAGGACTGTATTTTCCATTTATAGTGCAAATATAACTTCTACAAAGAGTAATGTCAGGTAAGCACACACACACTGAAAAGCGAGATTGAATTTGGTTTAAAACTATTATCTACTTCTACATAAATCTTTCACAAATAAAACTTTATTGTGTTCAACTTGTTTACATAGCTAAGCAACATATATTCATTAATTGTACACACCTCGGTTTCAGCAAATTAAGCAATAACTTACCTAGAGAAGCATTTCAATTTTTTTTTCTTTTTCTAACTTGAATTTATCCCGAGTTAGAAAATGAGATATCCAGCATTCAGATTCACTTGGCTCCAGGTTAATTAGAAGGAGCTTTCGGTTCATACAATGTGCCTCAACAATATTCCGAGAGCACTCTTTAGCTCCAGTCCTAGCATCTGAACTCTTCCAGCAGAGTCTCTTTTTATTTATACACACATTGTCCTTTTCAAAACAAGCAGCCAGCTGGAATGATTCAAACCTCTGTTCAGCACACCGTTAAAATGCAGCTTCCTTCTTGGACACGAGAATTACACCAGAGAGCGGACCGAGTACAGCAAAAAGGCTATGAGAACTCTAATCACCGGAATACCAGCTGCTCCTGCTCTGCTGCTGCTACTGCCGCTGTGCTTCTTGGTTAGCGGTAGTCAGTCTTTCCCTCCCTCTCTCTTTCTCTCACATCTCCAGAACTATAAAGGCAGCTCTGCCGGATTATGATTGGCAGAAACAGCCAATTCCTTCAGCTAATCATCCTCAAGACTTTCAGGGACCTAGAGCTGTCGTGATGTCATCCAGTCAGTGGGATGTTACACATGAATACATTCCAACAGAAGCTAATTCAGCGATCAGCTGCATTCCTCTCACACCACGGTGATTGATTAGATGCTCCTTGAAGATTTGCATAATCTCTCATTGTACAGTTGGACTATTTCCTATGAAATCCTAGAGTAAAATTCCACTTTGCAGCTATGACACTGTGCCAAAAGATTCTATTGGGTAAAAATAGGAAAGTTCAAGACAGGGTTTTCTGAGGTAAATGTGTGCCAGTCGAACACATGAATTACGAACCCAAGAAAAGCCAACGATGAGCAGTAAAAAACTTGCAGAAATATTAGTGAGCTACATAGTCTTGAAATTAATAACAATATTTTGGAAAATAATAAATGTTGGAAGAAAAGAAAGAGTAGCCACATATGTGTGTGTGTGTGTGTGTGTGTGTGTATAAAAAATATATAGTATAAATTGTTTCATTGAGGTAAATTACTGGATTATTATGGAAAAAAGTTCTCTCCTATCCTGAGCATGGACAAAAATTGTCTCCATGTCTCATTTTTCTCTTGGCAATATAAGATGAAGATGATTTGCTCTTTGTTCTCTACTAACTTACATTAAAACTCAGAAAGATATTATAAATTACATTCATATATTTCATGTAAAATTCTTTGAACTTTTTCATTCAAATACACACAAGGTAAAAGTAAAGTGCTTTCAAGTGTATTTCTTCATTCCAGGCTATACGATTCCCTGGGTTCCTCTTGCTTCAGAACCGTCTTTAGTCTCCATCACTTAATTTAGTGGACTAAGATGTGCTAATGACAGTTCAGCCCAAGATCCCTTACAGGCTAGAGAAGAGAGCTGAGAGCTTTTCTCAGACCCAAAGTACCCTTTTAGTATGTGCGTGTCTTTGGTTATAAAGGATTCCGCTTGAATTACTGGGGCAGTATCAGTGACCTTTCAGTATGCTGGAGGTGGGGAGGGTTGTCCCTCAAAACACAGCATTTATTGATGATGTGGTCTTTTGGATGAATAATTTTAATATACCCAGTGTTGCTAGTGTTATTATACTGCATAAAGTTTTCAGGGTCAGCAACCTGTAGATATATGCTACAGAGGATAGAAAAAAATCTAGTAAATTAAAAAGGATGTCTAACAGTAATTTAACAACTTATGAACACTACCACCGTAGATCATATATCATGTGTCAGTTAGTTTTTCAGGTACACAGGCTAAAAATACACTCAAGGAAAAATTTATATTTTAATAATGCTCAAAGAAGAGTCCAAGAACTACTGACTACCTTTTAAAACGTTTGGAATGTAAAGATGCATTTGAAGATCAAATCAGAATTTCCACTGTGATATACATTAAAATTCAAAATGGATATTATATTACAATCAAATATTTTAATGATATCTTAATAAAATAATTATTAAACATCATTCCAAACACTAACTGATGAGAAAGAAAATAAAACACTAACTGATGAGAAAGAAAATAAAATACATAAAGGAGTTGATTGAAAGTTTTCCATTTTATGCAGTTTTTCATACTAATAATGCTTTTTTACTTAAGTCAGGTCATCATTCTTGTCTTACACAAAAAAATAAAAAGAAACTATTTTAAAATACTCAAATTCTTTATCCTATTGATATATTTCTATTTCATAAATCAATAAAGAATTCTACTTCATCAGAGTAACTTCAGGTATTAGAACTAAATGACAACACAGTGATTTTGATCACAGAGCCATGGCGTTTCACATGGAGCAGGATTTACATCCTCAGTACTGCTGACAACTATAGTGGTGTTAACTGAATAAAAGTGAAAGTTGTTGATCAGTTTTTTCTCCAGGATTAGTCTAAAGCAATGTTTGTAGCTGAAGAAACATAATATTATTTGGAGTGAAGTGAATAATAAAGTGAAAGCACTTTAACAATATAAAACTGTTATGTGTAATATTAATGGAAGATAATATAAAATTCTAACATAAAATGTTTTTAAACATCTGTTAAACACTAACTTTAAAAACAAAAAATTCCAAGATTCTGAGTTCAAATTCATAGGAGAAAGAGACAAAAAATCACTTTACTGTTCTTCTCTTATTGTTTGCTCAGAAATAGACTAAAACTAGGGAAAGAGGGTCCCCAGATGTACACGTGTAAATAATGGAAACCAGCCAAAAAGTGCTTTCTTTCCAACTCTTGGGGAGGGTTGGAGAAATTCAGTGTCCATACTAAGCAATAAAAATAAAATAATCCCCAAAGTACCTTGAATAGTTTTCTTATAATTTCCTTTGTATTTTCCAATAATTAAAAGAAAACCTTATTTGCGAAATTATTGACTTTCATCATTTTCTAATCTGTTATGTTGGAGAAACAATCTTTAGTGTTGTGAGGAGAGAATGTGATATACAAGAGAAGATAGGGAAGAATTATTTTCTCAGAGTGTTATTTAATCACCTGTGTCCCGTGATTGATAAGCCTTGCACTTAAGTCAGATATAGCATCTATCCAGTTGGCTTATAACAATACACTTTATGCAAAGCATTTGCCCAGCTGCTCATAGTTGAATTCTATTATTTTTTGACACCTCATGAAGTGGAATATAATTTTTCCTTTATCTATTAAGACACAGGCCCAGACATATACTCAGTCCTCAATGGATCTTTATTAAATTGAATTTGTTGAAATAGTAAATTTTTGGAGCTCTACATATTTTTATTCAATTGCTATCAAACCTCTTTTCCTTGAAAGTTCAAAAATGTATCATATGAACGGTTTTGAAATTGTGAAAATAAAAAACTTTGAGAATATTCTATAATACACACAAAATGTATATAAAGCATATAAAGTATATATCAGTGCCTATTTATTCAAAGATGAAAGATAAAACAAAACTAAACATTTATTAAGAAAGAAAATTCATTTTTTTTTGTTTATATGTCAACTCATTTTTTGCACTGAAAGTCAGAGGGTAATTATATCTACTAATAGAAATATTAGAAGACTTCAGAAAAATTTAGTAAATTTAACAATTTCTAAAATTTCTATGCATTATCTTCTTTCTCATTAACTTCTTGTTAACTGTTACTGAAGGCAAGTTTTAAATCCATGCATCTAAAATAAATAGAAATTTGCAAAGAAAATATCAAAGAAATATTTCTAGTACTTTGCAATTTCTATCTTTTAAAAACCCTTCACATCCATGTACAGATTATAAGTAGAAGATATTATAACTTTAAATATACATTTTTATTTTTCTAAGTTTCATTTCCTTAATTCTACTGCAAAAATGACAATTTTGAATGAATACAACTAATTTAATTTACAATTTAAACTACTAAAGCTTATGCGTGCAGGATTCTATTACCATGGTATCACTTTCTGTCCCCTTTCCTTGCAACTATTATTAGTTTTTTATCGTCAGCAACTTTCCAGTTGTCCCAACTAACACAAAATGCTCTAACTCTTTTTTAAAGAAAAAAGAATGAATAGAAGAAACTGCTATGTTCAAAGTTTATGCCTTCGGGGGGAAATTCTCTAATTGGGCTGTGAGTGACTATTACAAAACCATTTTTTTTTTAAGAGAAAAAAACCCTTCTGCTAGTCAGATAAGAACTCATATACGAAAGAAGGAGCATAAAGGGGCATGAAGTCAGTTCTCCTCCATTGGAATCATATACATGGTGAGAAAAGTTAGTGCCATATAGCATTACTTCTATAACAAGCACTCCAGTCACTGACTTAAATATCATCTTATTATACATCTGGATCTCTTGTTAGCAAGTTATTAAGAGAGGGCAAAAAATGGGAACCACAGGTTAGAAGAAAGAACCCTCTTGCCAGTATCACTGTAGTGCATTGTGTTAGCAAGAGAAAAATTGGCATGTTAATGCTTCAAAAAAATCCTTTGACGATGCAAAGCTTGAAAGGCCAAGTGAGGGAACAAACAGACTAAACAGTCCAATTCCCATTTGGCTGACAACTGCCTAAAGGAACACAATTTTTAATAAATACCAGATGTTGGCCACAGCACCACTGAATCACAAAAATCTTTGTTGTGTAGTGAAAGGGTAGCCCACAAGGGAGACCCCTGGTGAGGTGAGGGAGGACAGTAGAAATTAAATTTATCATTATTCCATTGTCTGATCCTTGCTATGAGAATTGTCAGTGAATTTCCCTTTTTGAGTCTACACAAAGGTGGGTAGGGTTCATAGAGCAGAGTAATTAGGCCACAACTCCAGTGGGGGTCTCTTATCAGAGGAGAGTCTTTAAATACTGCAGTGCCTCAGTATGATTGGGGTGTCTACAATATGGAGTTTCACTTTGTTTCTTCGTTTTTCTTTCTTTTCTTTATAATGCATTTGCCAAAATTTCATTATGGTTTAATGGCAATTTCTTTTTGAGTTAGGCCTTATAAGTCAAGTGATTTTATATCCTCTAATTTAAAGTCCCAAATGTGCAAAGTAAGAAACCTACTTGCAGACCAGAATCCTAGCATCACGGTGATAAATTTGTAAAAATCCTTTCTGTCCAATAGGGTATTTTGTTTCATCTGTTAGCAAATTCCTTTTATCTTAGGTATCCCAATATCATTTGTTTTCTGTCCATTCCAGTCCTTCAGGGAAAGGCATCTCATCTATGAGATACTCCTGCTAATGCTCTGATCAGCATGGGAAATCTTAATGTTTCACCAAGCCTTCATAAGTCAGCTCCAGTGCCTCACTCTAAACTACCATCACTCTGGGATATTTCACTGGATGCTCCCACTCTTTCTCCTATTTGGTTTCAGCACAGAGGTGTGTGTGATGGGGGCGGGGATTGAGAGGATGAGTTGTGAGCAATGGTATAAGAACATATTTGAAAGCTAGCCAGCAATGGTTGAAAGTATCCTTTATGCTTGAGAGGTGATACAAGTAAACATATTAGCTATTATGACCAGGGTCAGGCTGAACTCCATGACCTGTAAGCCCAGTGTTGGCATCTATAACCAGTTAGCAGTTAGGTATACAGCATTATGTTGCTACCATTATCCGTCTTCAAGACACACAATAATTTTGACTCCCAATCATAATCCCAACAATGAAGTCTTTGCTTTCTGAGGACAGAGATCATTATCTTTTTTTTTTTTTTCTGAGTGTTATATCCTCAATACTTGGAGCAGTGCCATTTTATAGAGTAGATATTTGCACTTAAAAAAATAATAAACTTGGGGCCTGCCCGGTGGCGTAACAGTTAAGTTTGCATGCTCTGCTTCCAGGACCCGAGGTTCGCAGGTTCGTATCTGTGTTGTGGACAGACACACTGCTCATCAAGCCATGCTGTGGTGGCATCCCATATAAAAAGTAGAGGAAGATGGGCACGAATGTTAGCCCAGGGCCAGTCTTCCTCAGAAAAAAGAAGAGGATTTGCAATGAATGTTAGCTCAGGGCTAGTCTTCCTCACACACGCAAAAATAATAATAATAATAAACTTATGAATGAATAAATGAATGGTGGCAACTCAGAGCTAGGAAATGGGGAGATGGGTGCACCAACATTTGGCATAAAAATATATTTTCAATGCATCCACTGAACCAGTTCTGTATCCAGTTCTGTATTCTACAAATAGAAGCAACAACTCACTTCAAAATGAAGATGCAAAGATGCATTATAAAGCAATTTCACCATGGATAAGAAAACCCAGATTAGTTTTCCTTTTTAGAACCCATGTGATTTAAATCTCCCGAATATTACTTATGAATAAAAAGATTTTAGTAAGAATAAACTCTTCGTTCCTTCTTTAAATATTTAATTTTATATATATTTAATTTGATTTGTATTTTTAGACTCAAAAGAACAATATTGTAATTTCTAAATGCTCCATCATATAAAATGATTTGTCTATCTTCTATATTATAACAAGCATCATTTTATTTCAGGGCTTTAATTGAAGTTTCCCTTTTCTGAATAGGAATTATCATACATGAAATAATTATAAATTAACTGGAAATAAATGCAGTACTCTGAACACAGAGATATTTTGCCAAAAGAAGACAAAACAAATAATTGAATGCAACACAAAATAAATTAAAATAAAGTAAAATTAATTCTGTAATGAATAAAGTAAAATGATATTGTAAACACACCATATAATAAAGAAATGATAAATTTGTTTGCCAGCTCCATTGTTTGTCTGTTAGAGGGTCAGAAGAGGGAAGTAATTGAATTTAGAGGGAAAAAAACATGTGATGACCACAGAAGTGTATCAAAAATATACTTATCACTCTGCTAAAATCTTCAATATTTTAGGTTCCCATAGAGGGCAATATTGTATAAAAGATGGTGAACCAAGAATCTGCCAATTCATCTCTGTTGATATGCTCTAAAGAAAACTGCTGTTACCATAAATTTGATGCTGTACTTCCCCTCAGACTCTGACTAATATATAAAGTGATGCACACAAAAACACAGAGCAGAGACTCATCAAAAGCAAAGAAAATTAATTTGGTATCCTACTTACCGGTAGATTAGTTGAGTGAATAGTCTTCTGTTTCACCTATAATTGGACTAAGTCACTGAATCTCAAATAGTAGATTACATTCTATCATACAACTATTATATTTATATATACATATATATATATACACACATATACATATAGTCATTTAGTCTAATGGAAATATTAATGAAATAGTGCCTTCTCCATGCCTGTAAAAGAAAAGTAACTACAAATAAGATGAAAGCCATGTCTAGATTTCAAATCTCGCATCAATGAGTCACAAAGACTTCTGTTGTGAAGTGAAAGGGTAGGACATGAGTGAGACCCTGGGTGAGGTGGGGGAGGACAGTAGAAATTACCCAGGGATATAGCCATAGTGTAGGTTATGTCCTGTAGGGACTTGAGGGACATAGCCATAGTGCAGGGACGGAGTGTGGAGAATGCAAAGTTACACTTAGCTATAGAATCTCAAAGTTATTTCTATCACTAAACATGCATGCACTCTTTTACCTTCCTCTCTCTCTTATAACTTGAAAAATGGTTTGTTTGCCATAAGTCCCTTCCTCTCAGAGAGGCTAAATATAATTACAACTTAAAGCATTTACTCATCAAATGACCTTTATAGTAACTGCTAATTTATATTGAACTTACACTGAAAGTAGTAAAGGATGGACATTGTGCATTGTATAATACCATTAAATCATGATACTACTTTAAATATCCAATTATATAGATTTCAATATACATGGTGATATGGAGTACACGGAGTTATGGGCATGCTAGGATGGTCTATCAGATAGGCCTCAGATGCAATTTTGAAAGAAAGATGACTTTCTAAGTTCCCCTTGTAATGGGATGTCCTTTCCAAGATTATGATGATGATATCACATAGAAAGTATTTTAAGCTAACATAAATGAACTAAAATGAATAAAACTTTCAGATTTTCAGTCCCTTAGTCACAAGAAATAGAAAACTAGAATTTTTACTTAGGATATTGCTTTGTACATGAAGGTCAAATCAAAGTAAAATAAATTGTTTAATTCAAATTAAGTCACGCTAATCTTTAAAATAAAGTTCATTACTTGTCAAGTACAACTTCTCAAGTCTAAATAATTAATATTCCCCAACCTGCCTAACTAAGGTGTGTGTGTGTGTATGTGTGTGTTTGCAATTAAGCAAGAGCTCCATTTGGAACAATCTGATTTATATCCCTATCCCAGATTTCCAGATTACCTTTCAAGGAGTTATTCCTCCAGCATGAACCACTGTTTGGGCTGGCCCTTCCATATCTCCTGTTAGGGTGATTCAGGAAAAAGGCTAATTGTCGAACTTGATTTTCCGTCACTGCTGTCAGCAGAAGTTTGTTTCAATATCCTTGCTTTCAACATACATTCAATACCAAAATTATGTTATCTTCAAATCATTTTAAAAATTACATTAGAGTTTACAAAAGATGGTCTCATAGATTGTTTTGAGTCTCACAATGATCCTATGATTAGTGCAATATTGTCTACATTGTACAGGTTAGAACACTGAGACACAAGCAGCAAAACTGGAATCTACAAGAGGACTCAGCAACTCCTCACCCTGTTATGTTTCCACTATATCAAAGAGTTTCTCTGAATGAATCTTTCTAGAGAATGCTCCTTTATATAACTCTGTAAGCCTGGTGGCCTTTCAGATGGCCACTTGAAACCCTATACTCTGTAATACACTTGATGGGATAGGAGTCACGCATTCAATCATTCTATATGGCAAGTTATCAGTAATTTGGTAGCATTCAAATTTCAATATCTGCTCCACAAATATCTTGTATACAAAAAGTTATCTATATCAAAACTGGTCTAAAGGCCAGTATAGCAAGAAAGATTTAAGTTAGACTTTAGACATACTAAACAATATGGGGTCATAGTATTGAAATGTGCTAATGGTGGAAATAAAATCAGGGAAATTTATGAGATTTTAGTTCCTGTACACTTGTATTTAAATTATAAAATTTCTTTTTCTGGTTTGAAAAAGAGGTATGAACCAGAGAATTTCTCAGATCCATGCTATGATATCACAATCTAGATTACTGGTTGTCAAATTTTTGTAATACACAACAGAAACAAGAGCCTCATAAAAACAATTCTTACTATAACTATGTGCAGCACATTCGATACCTTCTTTTTTGTTCTATTCTATTCCTTTCTCTTCCATAAACATTTTGAAATGCTGACCTTACTCCATTAACGTAAATGCACAAAATGGTCTGCATTTTGAAAAATAGAAATCTGGATTCATTATATATCTATACAATACTGAATATAAAAAGATCAAGTCATTTCTACGGTTTTATAATTGAAACGTTTCCAAACTTTTCCATTTAGATGATTATTCTTATAATCTTAACAGCACACTGTTTTCATTTCACAAAGTGACTATTAATAGATGATGCTATTCTTTGGAGAATATAGAGTCAAAGAGACCAGGTTAACACATGAACATATAAACAAATGTAGCTCTGAATTATACAATAATAACACTGGCCTCTTAATGTAGACAACAACAAAATAACTAATATATTAATTCCCTTTAGGAATTTAATTGTTTGCAGTTAGAAATTTATAGACACTTAGAAATCCCAAACTTCCAATTAAAGGGAGAAATGAGTTGCCATAAAACCATGGAAGGAAGCACTCAGTATTTTTCCATGCTCATTTGTGGTAAAATAGAAAGTCCACACTTTATTGCATCATAGAAATCTTACTGCTACCTTATAAGGCCAACATGATTTTAGAGTGCCACTATTAAGCTCATTTTAGTTGTTCACTGTCTATAGCGACAGTAGTTCCACCCTAACTGTAAAATAAAAAAAAAAGACTTTTCTTCTATGAAATGTGCAGCCATAATTTAAGGGGAAAAAAAACAATGCTTCAAAATAAAGAAAAAAGAAGGAAAATGTGGTGGAATGCATTATTGGTCCCACTTCTTTGCTCCGCCAGTATTAAAGCCCTTTGTCATATGACTTTATAGTTCCTCCCAACAAGAGAGCTACCATATTTTCCCACCCCTTCACTTTTGGTTCTGCTACATATGTGTTTTGGCCAATAGAATAAAAAGAGTGTGACATTATGCTAGTTCCGAGCTGAGGCCTGAGAGGCATTATGTGTTTCTATTTACTGTCTTGAAATTCCACTATCATTGCAAGAAGGACATGCCTGGACATGTGGACCAACGCTGCCCAACTAAGACGTCCTAGCCAAGTCTAGCTTAGAGCAGAACCCCTAGCTGACCTGTAGATGCATGAGCAAGCCTAGTCAACACTAGCAGAGCCCAGCCAGATCAGCTGACCCCAGCTGATCCACTGATTCATAAGTGACAGGAGAACAGAGACAGAGGCAGGCTACATTAATGCAATGGACATTAAATAAATGGAGCTTTGAGTTATATATTAATATTGCCCTCTTTATGTAAATAATAGCAGAATAGCTAATGCAGTAATTCACTTTAGTACTACAATCGTTTGCAGTTATGAAGTTTCAATCAATAAGCACTTAGAAATCCAAATCTGAACAACTTTAAGGAGTAAAATAAATGTGTATTTAAGCTGCTGAATTTTGGGTAGTTTGTTACACAGAATTATTTAACTGACACATAAAGTTGCTTTCCTCTGTGTCTAAAACCATTTTTAAAAGATTTTGTTCTACATTATAGATTCTGTGAGTTGAAGCAAGGAAAAATAATGATCACACATTTTCTTATTAGAATTTATTATGTGATTCTGAAAACAAGTTTTTTTGTCTATAGTAAGACCTTTTGAAAAAAACACACTTTCTAAAATGTGAGTAAATTTCAAGACTTTTCTTCGATCTATTCAGTTCTGCAATTTCCATGAAGCAAACACATTCTATATTTCTTAAATTTGTTATTTTATTGCAAAGGTAAAGATGGAGCTCAAAGCAGACATCTCACTCATAGTCTCAGTGGGATTTTTTTTTCCCCAGTAAAGACATGGAAAAAAACCCACATTAAAAAAACAGTTAGGGGCTGGCCGAGTAGCCCAGTGGCATAGTGGTTAAGTTTGCGTGCTCCACTTTGGTGGCCTGGGGTTCGGGGGTTCAGATCCCTAGCGCAGACCTGCACACTGCTTATCGAGCCATGCTGTGGTGGCATCCCATATAAAGTAGAGGAAGATGGGCACAGATGCTAGCCCAGGGCCAATCTTCCAGCAAAAAGAGGAGGATTGGCAACAGGTGTTACATCAGGGCGAATCTTCCTCACCACAAAAAAAGTTAAAAAATATTTTTGCTTTGGTACTATATGATCCTAAATTTATGAAGAAAGACATTTTTGAGTGATGCCATTTGTGAAAGGATTAGAGAATCATCAATTTTACTGCAAGGTAGCAATTATGAAGAAAGTAGATTGAACTGTAATAAGACACATTCATACCTAAAGACACTCAACATAAGTTTTTATGTCAGGGTGATTTAGTCTGCTTGAAGTGAGGACAAACTAATATTTCATTGATTCATACTGACAGGATCATTATTCTTTGCCCAGTCAAAAATATGAAACAGAGAAACAAACAAACAATAACTACATAGTTTGATTTTTAACTTGAACAAGTTAGCTGCTGATTGCCATTTCCTCTTCCTGTTAAAATTAACTGAAGACATAGTAATACTTCTACGTAAGAAATATATTGACAAATAGCTAGTACACATCAAATCCTTCATCTTTTGGATTCTAAGAAATGGGAACAATAATAACTCCCAAATAATAATATGAAGTAGTTATAATGGCCTCAACAGTAACAGTGCCACCACTAAACTCACCAAGGAACAGCAGTGACAGCAACAACAGCAGCCACTTTTTTTTCAGCCAATGTAAGGGTCAGGCAATGTGCTAAATGGTGTGAGCTTCCTTCATGAGAACACATTCAAATTTTTATACAAAATCTAGGCCAAGTTGGGATAGGTCCCGGATGAACCTTTTTAAAGAGCTTGGATTATGTAAATGTAGGCACTTATAGCCCACAATGAATTAAGAGATAATAATAATAGTAAGAGAAAAGGAAGAGGAGGAGCAAAGTAAGAAGAGAACAGAAATGAAGCTTTAGCCTCATGATAATGCTTATAGCAAACACTGAGTGAGTCTGGTGTCTTCTAAGCAACTTACTTTTATGAACTCACTTAAGCCCCATGGAAAAACCTACCCCATAAGATACAATTAGAACACAGAGGGTTTGGTATCTAGGTTGCCCAAGGTGGTAGAGTTGGCATCTGAACATGATTTGTCCAGCTCCTGAGTTCACAATTTTAACCTCAATGCCATGCAAATAGAAAAAGAAGCGCTAAAATGGCAAGACTGTTTGGCTCTTTCACCCCATACTTTTCAAAGTACTATTGAATCTTCCAATGACTTATATTTAAAAATGTCTGAATTTTGAAACCGAACAATGTCATAGTGGAAAACAAAGCAAAACATTAAATCATTACTAAGATAACTTTAGAAGCAATTCATTAAAAAAGAAGGAAAAGCTCTGCCAGGTGACAATCAATAAATTGAATAAATCAATAGCAAATCGAAAGGAATGCCAGAGGAAGACTTAAGAATGTATCTAATGTATAGGAAACCTGTAAGTAAAGTGGCTTATACAACCTGACTTGACATGAGCGGTTCTGGTTAATTCCTATTGTAGGCATCCTGTCTACCCAGGTTAGCATTTTCCTGGATTTTTCATTTTCTTTAAACAAAGGATAAGTATTAATAGTTGCATAAACCAGCATGAGGTTGGTGGACTCCCACTTGCTACTCCCAGTTCTTCCCATATTCTCTTCTTGGATCATGTGAGACACACGTGCAAAGAAGAGTTCTTACATTAACTTGTAGTTCAATATGAGAGACTACCAGTGATGCCACATATATTTTCTTTCTTTCCACGGACTACTCCAGTCTCAACTTAACTTTCACAGCTCTTCTGAGCTCAGTCTTCAGGATACTTGCTGACAACGTGAAGGGGCTCAGATATTAGTTGCCAAGAACCTAACTCATGCTGCTGGGTGCCCTGGAGAGTGCTGAAGCCTTGCAGATGTATGAAGCCACCAGAATGCCAGTCAGTGGGATCAGTGGGATCAGTGGGAAGCAAAATTTGTATCTTCATGAACGTGAAATATGCGCGAGTAAGAAAGAACGAGAGGCTCTACCATAGAGTTTAGAAATAGTAGAGAGTAGTTAAAATATTCTTGCTACAGTGCTTTATTGCACAGAATACAATATCCTTGCTATATTCTTGCAATATATTGCATGACATAACTTGCAACTATTTATATTACTACTTGAAAATGCTTTTTTATTTTGCAATAGTGCTTCTCTGCAGCAATGAGATAAAAGTCCGTGTATAATGAAAAAAAATCTTATTTAACTTTAACAAAAATAATTGATAAAATGTCAACATTTATTATCGACTAACAGTACTGTGATATCATTTCAAGACAACCACTGTAATCTGCTATGTAAGCTCTAGGATCTATTTAAAACATTATAGTTAGTTTAATTAGAATGTGCCCCATGATGATGATTTATCATACAGAGCTCCAGAAAGGCATTTACATATCATTTTGTGAAGTATGAGTTTTCATTTAGATCATTTGACTTCTCCTAAATTAACTTTTATCATTTTCAATTACAAGTTTTCCTCTGTATGAAATGAAATCAGTTAGTATTGGCCCTTTAGAAGAAAAATAATATCAGAGAAAGTTAAAATTATGTCATCTGAAGACAGCACATTCAGGTATTTAAAATATAAATCAGAAAAGTTAAATCTAATAATGGTTCAAATGTTTTTCCTCCAATTCTTGGAATCAAAGTAAAGCTAGTGAAAGTTAATGTGACATTTGATATTACTGTAAATGTTATTGTAAACTCAATATTGGCAATAAAAGAAATTTATTTTATAATTAAAAGTGCAAATTTTGGTAGAGCAAAGCATCAGGGTAAAATAATATACTTGAAATCAGTTGTGGTGCATACATAATTCCATAATTCATGATTGATTCCAAACAACCTCTAATACTTTCCAAATGTAAAGAGAACGTGTACTTGTCATAACTTCTAAATATTTGCATATATATGCATATATAGCTATATATATATATATATGTGTGTGTGTGTATATACACACACATATATATATATATAGCTAGACTAATAGGACCATGATATTTTTGTAAGGGAGTTGATAACTGACACATATATATAGATATAATAAATATCTATATAGAGAGATGTTATATAGATATAACATCTATATATATATATATATATATATATATACACACACATAAATTTTAGCTTAGCAGTATGTGCTTTCTCCCTTGCTGCATGTCATCAATCAGATTTTAGAGAAGTTAGGCCTTTGAAGAACTATTTGTAAATCCACCTAAATGCCCTACAATGGTATTTAACTTTTTGGTGAATTACTCCTCCTTATTTCATTTGAATCCTTTTCTATTGCATTTAGAAAACTTGAACAAAGTATTTCGAGAATGGAGTACGAAAAATTCCTCATTTTTCAAGATTTCCTGACTTATAATTACTAACTACAAAATTTGCAAATAGAAAAACATTGAAATTAAGCTCTATAGAGGCAAGAGTGGTATTGAATAAATCAAATTATGTGAGCTCACAGGCTATATAAAATTTAATTTTTGAGTTATATAATTGTACTTTGCAATATCTTGACTTGTAGGAAGAACTTTATGGCTTTTCTATTTCATTGCATATATTTGTATCCTATACTGGAATGGGGTAAAATTGCGACCTACCATTCTAAAGCATCTAACTTTGTTGAAACAGTCAAAATAATCACGACTAGAGAAGCTTGCTTTGAAATAGAAGCTGTTGAAAAAAGGTACTCAGAAAGAGGTCAAAAGACTGTACTTCTGAAAATATTAAAAAATTAAAAATTAAAAAAACTTCTATTTAAAAAATGGAATAGAGAAGATCCTCCATTTAGGAGGTATCTCAACATCTCTAGACAGAATACTTTCTCAATCAAAAATTAAATGGTCTGCAGAGAAGAGTTAATTAAAGGTGTGAACATTTAGAATTATTAATTATAAAATGCAACTCTGAAGATGATTGTAGGCAATGTAATAAAACAATTAAAGTAAAATACCATTGTAAAAGTGTATTCTTTAGAAAAATATTTATGACACTTAGAGTTAGGGCTAAGTAACTGATTTAAGTATGTGAATATGTATCAATAATTATTATTGGCTGTTATTTTTACCCATTATGAAGAGGTTTTTAAAAAGTTTGTTTTAATGAACACGATATACGTATGTTAATTTTAATGTTTTTTAGGAAAGAAATTTATTTTTGAAAATCCTTTCCAAATAGGACGTTTTTATAAGTCTATCAATTTATAAAACTAAAGTGTTGATAAATAAATGTATACTTCAAAATGTATGGTTTTTATTATTTTTAGTGCATTCTTGTGCTTTTTAAAGTGTGGTATAGGCATGAAATAATATCTTTGACACATGGAAAATGCATAAGCTGAATCTTAGTAAACATTCTTAGTGAAAATTCAAGGGTTTCTCACATTTTGCTGCAGGAGCATATTTACTATGTTTTCCTAAATATCGGTATCCTTACTCAATGCCTATGTACTTTGGTCATCTCTGCAGGCTTTCTCACAAAAGAATTGTTTTCCATGAGAATTAATCTGTCTCCACATTCAAAAGGCATTCTTAGTGAATTAAACTTGAGATAGTACATCATCCAACCTCTTGTGGGCATAAAAACGAAACTAGGAATGTATTGCAATAGAGTAGATTTCCAGTCTAATGATTCAGAAAACTTGGATTCCTAGGTCTGATTCTTAACAAACTGGACCTTGGATCTTAACATGTTTGAATACGTTTCCTAAGGACATGAAACCTTCTACACCCACACACTTTACTGTCTATAATACAGCAATATTATCTACTACTATAGGAAACTTCTGTCCAGTAAAATAAAAGTTGCGGATGACTTTGTTATTTGTTTCATGGACTTTCCAAAAGATTCATTTAAAGGAACATCAAAGTGTTGGAACTTTTCAATAGGTAACATCAAATGACTGTTTACTCTCCAAATTCTTTGAAATCCTTGTCTCAAATCCATACCACGACATTTCCAACGATCCTAAACTATTATATCATGATCCTTACCCAATGCTAATCATACCCTTCCCAATCTCGACATTGAAATACCACAAAAGTCTCAGGAATGTCCAAACTTCATCCTCTCTTCTGACATAAGACTATAACTGTCAGAGTAGTGCTCACACCATCACTGGTTAACACTTTTATTAAGGCACAAAAGTCTTCCTGCCACTGTCAATGGGAACTTCATGTTGTATGTCACCTTTAATATTGTCTAAATATACCCTGAAGAGGATATCTAGCATTATACAATTACCTTTCAACTAATTTCTTACAAAAAATGTTCTTTAAATCATGAAATGGCATTTTGAGGGAGTTCTAAAAGGTACCAAAGTATCATTGGTGGTTGGAACTAGATGCTCTGAATTTGATTTTAAAAGATTCAAGTTGATTAAGAGAAGATTCTTCCTTTGTGAAAATAAGATGGAACTCAGCATATTTTGATAGGAGGAAGCTGGGTGCCTTATCACTGAAATGACATACTCACTGATGTGAAAAAACTGTTGATATTTTGGAGAAAGGGTATGAAATGATACGATTATGATAAAAAATTGTATCTTTGTAAACTTTTTTATTCATTTTTAATTTTTATAAGATTTTGAAAAGAGCAATATGAGAATACAGTTTTAAAGGAAGCTAAGGAAAGACAATTTTGTCCACATTTAATGTTGGTCTTCAAAGGGGAGCAGCATAGCTTTGAGGCTGGTAAAGGGATGTTCAATGTGAACACTAAAAAGCAAAGTTGCCAGTCCTGCTGATTCACTACTCCCTGCTAAATCTTCCCTACTAAAATCTTGATGGATTTGCATTTTGTAGAAGCAAAAGAAAAAACAAAACACCCAATAAATTTTCCAGTTCACGTTCAATGTTGAGGTGATAATAAGTACCCAAACTCAGTCTTGCTGCTATTTCATAAGAGAATTGTCAGGCCTAAACTGAGGTTTTCAACAAGAAGGTTTTTCCTAAATATCTCTATCTGAGGGATACACTACCTGAGAGAAAGAGATTTCTAGTAAATAATTTGTATGCTTATAAATATTCAGAAAATCAATGCTAAAATTCATATTACAAAGAAGATCTGTAATTTGGATTAACAGAGAAGGGAATCAATCAGTGAAAACTTCATGTTAGTCATTTCCATAATGAAGTACAAGAAAATCATAAGGTAATGTCAAAAATAGTGTCTTGTGTTAAAGAGGATGGTTTAAAGGAATAGTGATTATTAAAGAGCTGACTACATATCTTATCAGTTCAAAATATGGTCACAATTTTTTTTAATGATTGTTATAAAAGCAGATGGGGAGTTTCCTGTGAGACAGAAACAAGAGACAGTGCCAGAAAAATTGTATTTGAAATTATAATAAACCTTCTTAGCAAGAGAAGAGGAATCAGATAGTAGAGAGTGTGTTTATGTAAGACAATAACAGATAAAATACAATCAATGTTATGAAACCCGACACTAGCACAAGCATAGGGTACATGTTGCCTAGAATATGTATATTTCTAATGATATGTTTGAAATGGATCATTTCCAGAAATCTTGTGCTGCTCTGGAACCTTACTAAAAACTTTTGAAATCATGGACATAACATGTTTATTTAATTGTGAGATTTCTTACCAATAAATATCTTTGGAGCCATGACTGATTCAATGCTTTTTCCCCTGTATCATATAACGTAGTTGGTGCCATATATAATTGATGATTGATAAACATTTGTTGACTCGAGGAGTGGATCTCTAGTACTTTCTAATTAATCTTTTATACCTTTAAGAAGAAAGAAACTTAACTTCACATCACCACCAAGAGTTCCTGGAGTTTCGTGGAGTTAATAAGTTATTGAAAGCAATACACGAGTACAATTTTTCTCATTCTTTCAACTCAATAATAAAAGAATATATAGTCAAATAATGAAAAGGGTGAATATGATAGTGAATTTATTCTGTTTTCTAATTCTTATACATATGGTCTTATTTTATATTTTCATAAATTTTTACATTCATCTAGAATTGTTTCATTTAACAAACAATACATGCTATACAACAACATGATAGTCACTGGGGATATAAGATGAGTAAGATATGATAGCCCACCATTAAGAAATTCAGAACAGAGAGGGAAACACTCACTGGAATAATAAATCTCTGTATAACATGTTAGGTATAATGATAGATGTATATGCAGGGTTCTCTGGGTCACTGAGAATGGGCACCTAGTAACAGCAGCTAACACCTATATAACACTAACGGTATTCCATGCACTTTTTAAAATTCTTTACATTTATACTCTCACTTATGACATACAGTCATTGCATCAGGTGTAGATATATGAGAATGAGTGAGAATCGCAGGACTCTTTCTGTAAGGCCAAGATAGAATATTATCTCTTTCTTTTGAAAGTTTTGTTGTACAGAGAATTGGCAGTTGCTATTATGCCACTTTAAGAAATACAGCCTAAGAAGAAAGCCTGCAGGAGGAGGGCACAACTAAGGGAAATTCAAGTGAAATTCATAGACCTGAAGCCACTGAATTAAGCTAACTGTGAATCCTGCACTATTTCTGGACTTGAATTGCGTGAACCAATAAATTTCCTTTTTGTTTTAGGGAGATTGAGTGGGGTTTTCTGAGACTTGTTACTTGCAGCTGAAAGGGACACTTGGGTTAAATACTGTGATTTTTCCATACTCTTTTTTTCAAAACTCTCTCAGCCTTTACACATTTCTCCTCTCTCTAATAAATTCCAACCTGCCCATGAAGGTTGAACTCAATGGTAATAACCTATATTAAGCCTTTCATGATCTCTCCAGTCAGAAGCAATTAATTACTCCTTTGGCTTCCACTGGATTTAGTGGCATTGATTTAACTATGTCTTGTATTTTAGTTAGCTGTTTTTCATGAGAATTTCCTCACTGGCTTTGTGATTAGAAAGATAAGGTTTAAATGTCAACTCCTCCAATTACTAGTTGTAAGTTCATCAAATTTCTTTAATTTAGGGCTTCTTTATATCTGTAAAATATTGCTAATCAAAACTAAACAATAGGACCAAATAGAATGAAATTAGAAAACACATGTATTAAAGGTTAATTGTGTCTCCGCTAAGAAAGATATGTTGAAGTCCTAAACCATAGAACCTCGGAATGTGGCCTTATTTGGAAATAGAGTGGTTGCAGATGTAATAGGTTAAGATGAGCCCATACCGGAGGAGGGTGGCCCCCAGTCCAATATGACTGCTGTCCTTATAAGAAGATGACAATGTGAAGAAAGAGAGACACACAGGGATAGCCTTGCTACAAAGAGGGCAGAGATTGGAGTTGTGCAGCTGTAAGACAAGGAACGCCAAACAATGCTGGCAAACCACCAGAAACTAGGAGGAGTCAATGAAGGATTCCTCTACAGGTTTCAGAGGGAGCATGGTCCTGTCAACACCTTGACTTTGGACTTCCTGCTTTCAGAACAGTGAGACAATACATTTCTGTTATTTCAAACTATCCGGTTTGTAGTACTTTGTTAAGGTAGCCCAACCAAGGAAACTAACACAACATGCAACATACTGCTTGTAGTATCTGAGACTTACTAGATATATAATAAATACCAGATAAATGTTAAAAGATTCTATTCACTTCCACCTGGTGCACAGTACTAAACATTATTATACATATACAGTATTTATATATGTGTGTATCTTTTTATATATCTGTATAACAGGTATTTAACATATAATAAGATCAATTTTGTCCTCTTAGGAAAAGCTTATGTGAACCTCTGTTCCTCCGTATTCTCTTCTCTGATACATTGATACATCTGGGTCTAACCACATCCCCTAATAATATCAGCATGGCAGCACTGATATTTGTTCCTCTATGATTTTGCACCCATTTTTCTCTTGTACCTCATGTGTTAAGAAAAATTGGCTTCATTGAGTATTAGCGGGATTTCCTTTATAAACAGGCCAGAAGCTATCAAATTAAAATGAAAATTGAAACTTTAAGTTAATGCAGTCATTTTAAATATAGCAATCAATGTTCTCATGGCCTACTAGATCGCAATTGTTTTGTGGTTTTATTTTTGCAAGTTTATGAATTATGGACGAACATTCTAAACTATATGAAACCATGTCTAAAATGCATTATACATTTAGCCTGCACGTAGTATAACATTTTAAATGGGTATTATTAAAGACAACTTTTTTAAAAAGATTGATAATAGTACTACATACAAATTATAAAATTTCCTTCTTGCCTCCATTTCTCCAAATGGAAAATTGGGGTCTGAATTACTCAAGTATATGAAGCTGTATCCACCAGTGAATGCAGGTATATATTCTGGATACAAGGACATGTCAATTCTGTATATACTATAAATTATGGCACCTGAAGCTATATAAATCGTTTACACTTGAGTCCTATGCTGTATTCACTGTGTGCGATGACGTCCGAAGCACCAAACCCTGTATATACAAATGTCTCAAGCTACACACAGTATATATCAAACCACATATTGCATAACGGCAACCGAAGCCTTGGGCACTGTATGCACATTTTAAAGAAGTAGAATCTGTCTGCTCTGTGTGTCCGAAGTCACCACACTGGAAACATGTAATCTGAACTCCTGGGTCTTGAACACACTGTCCTCTGAGGCTCCACCTGCTGTCCACATGGGCACTGGAAGTATTCACTTTGTTTATTTTAGTTTCTTTACACACTAGCATTTAAAGTTATACAAACAGAGCTTTAGATCTTCATTAAATTTTCTTTTCCTTTCACTCAAGAGGCACAATTTTAGGGGTTTACATTTAGGCATACCTACGTGTGCAGGCCAACAGCTAGGGATCTATTTCATTGTTGACTTTTAAACATCTGTGATTTTCCATGACTGATTAATTTAGCTGGTCAGACCCTAAAGTTGTAGATGTAGAAGAGAAAAAACAATGACAGATACCCATTGACACAAGATGTTAAGCCATAGGCATTGAATAGCTTTAAAAATAAGACTATCAATAGCATTTTTTTAAAAATACAAATTTCTATTGAATCTCATACATAACTTTAAAAATAATCATAACATAAAAACATATTTATATGACCATAGAGTTTTCTGCTCATGTGTAAATTCAAATGTAAATTACATTGGGTTCTCTAAGAGACTGACTTTGATCTCTAGTCTTTAAACTAAAACTAAAGAAATACTAAGTGCAGCATTATATTTCAGGAACTACATGGTTCACTAAAAAGATCTTTGTGTGAAGTTCTGCAAACACTTACTACTCTACAAGAACTGACGGCACATTTGAAGAAGGTGTCTTCACAGTTCCACAAACCATGTAAGAGCAGTCTTTGGGGAAATCCTGGGTCTTTGTTGAATAAGTGTGATAACTTGAATTTGAATCAGATATCAATTTCCTGCCAAAGAATTCTGTCTGTTATCTAATTTAGTTAATTCCATGGCAAAGCCTATTAGATTTGAAAGGTCAAGTATTTGGATGACTCTGCTTTTATTTAATAAGTGTTAAATGGGCTGTTGTGCATTGAAACTTATTTTAAAGGGTAATAGACGTGTCATTCCTATAGCTATTAGAGTTATTTTCATAAACAGAGGTTTATTTCTTCATAGAAGACATTTGACCTTCTGGATTATTGTACTGTTATAATGACCAGCCAACCTGTGCAGCACTGCTCTGGAAATGTCTCCCAAATAGGGGCTGGAAACAACAATTAATCCAAAAACATATTTACTATAGAATTATGTAGTAAGAAATTACTCTTCTGAGTACTATACAATTCATATCTCAAATCATTAACATTATATATTATCCTAAAATGAAAGAGATTAAGTCATTGAAACAGAATCATTGGAGACAGAAGAGAATAGGTATGTGAAATGTAAGATTTTTATTCATTCTGCAGAATATGAGAGACCCTCTCACAGATAGAGATAACATATCTAATTTTTTTATGACAATACAGTGGGCAAATTTTATTTTATATCCCCAAACAGATTAATTGCTAGTAACTGCTATGAGGCTATGGATAGAAGGCACCCAGATTACATTAGAGAGAAAGAGTAGCATAAGCCATTACGGATGTCTGCTATAGTTGTGGCACGGAGTAATGATGGGCCATGTGTAGGAACTGTATATTCCTGAATCCAACATTGGAGGTATATACAATCATGATCGTTTAGTCAAGTTGTGGTGTAACATTGTGTCTAGAACACTAGAAGTTGTTTATCATTGCCTTTCCTGTACATTTATTTCTTAAATAAAAAGTCTATAATATAGGGGCCAGCCCGGTGGCATAGTGATTGAGCTCATGTGCTCTGCTTTGGTGGCCCAGAGTTTGCAGGTTCGGATGCCAGGTGTGGACCTATGCACCACTTATCTAGCCATGCTGTGGCAGGCATCCCACATACAGTAAAGGAATATGGGCACAGATGTTAGCCCAAGGCTAATCTTCCTCACCAAAAAAAAGGTCTATAATATAAAAATTATATTTGTTAATTTTAATCTCAAAAATCCACATTGCTTATGTTCATGACATAATGGTGCCTTCTGTGTTCAGAATCCACATTATCAGATGCCACACAGGACTCCTAACCACCAAGTGACGCTGACTCTCATTGCTTAGCTTTCCTCTAATAAGGTCATTGTAAACCATGTTAGCCAAAGACAACTTGCAGAAAAACAACAACAAATACAGCTGGATGTGCTCATTGATAAGAAGATCCATGTGATTCAGAGATCTAAATGACAGAGCAAAAGGATATAGAGGAACTGAAGAAGAAAAGAATGTGTAGAGAACAGAGAAACATCATGTCCAGATAGAAGAAGTCATAGAAGAAAGGAATCAAGACAACATCACTATGTGAGGCATAGAGACCAAAGGAAAGGCCACATCATCAGCAAATACAATCTGTAAAGATTAGGAATCTTCATTTCTTCAACAGTGAGCATCACTGCATTGCATTCCAGAAAAAAATGAATGAACTTGCTGAGCATGTCTTATTCAAGTGCAATATGGAAATAGGTGCTGTGAGGTGAAGCTGTGAGGGAGGAAAATAGGTAGGTGAAAAGTTTTGAGCACAAATTAGTTTTTATACGATTGGATAAAAATGAAGAGTTGTTATTAGTCCTTTGGCAGAGACCGGCCCAATAAAATGACATTAAATGAAGATTGTTCTAATACCTGGGCAGAAGTAGGATTAAATCAGCATTAACCAACCTTTCATGGTTAGGAAAGAGACATGGGCCATAGTCACCTTCTCAATGAAAGGCCTGGGATAATGAATAGTTAATATTTTAGCAGAAATTAGTTCAGAACTGAAAATTTTAAAAAAAATTTAAAAAGAATAGTAGTGTCAAGGACAGCCAAGGGTCTCTAAATTGCATTTAAGTTGCAGTTTCTTCTAGTGATATCTTTAGTTTACAATTTGTTTAATCTGCCCTCCCGCTGTTGGTTGTTCCCTGGACTACAGACAGGTGGAAACTTTAGGAAAGTTTTGGGAATGATCAGGAGGAAGAGAGGTCTCATTTAAGAGGCAAAGTCAGCATAATCTGGTAAATTTGAAGTTGTTTTTAGAGGAAAAGGAGTAAATTTGTAAGCCTAGAGGATTAGAATATGATAGTGAGGTTTATGTTAGTGCAGACAGTATAAGGGAATAGTTTTTTTGTAGATACAAATGATAAGCTTATACTCACTGTATATTTCAAAGTACCTGGGACCATCATCTACTTATTTTATATGCTTCTTAATATACATATTGCTTGATTTCAATTTTCACATATGTTTTCTAGTGACAACTGAAAATAAAGTGTCTGTATAGTGGAAAATGTATGGGATGACAGGACAGCGAAGAGCCCTGTATTTAGTTCCATCTCCTTAACTAACCATCTGAGACCTTAGCCAAAATATTATCGCTTTCCCGGTTTCAAGCTGCCCTTCAGTGATATTGGGAAATCAGACTAGTGTATCTCTAAATTCCCCTGGACTCTAAAATCTCAGGTTAAATGATAAAATGTTAATAGTGAAATAAAATCTGCTATAACTTGCACAACATTAGTGAGCAGTTAACATATGCAAATAAATAAAGGGGTTTGTTTGAGTTTGAAAAGATTATAAACAAGCTTTACTGTGTAAGTTTAGATTTTTTGCTATCTTTCCTTTAAAACTCCCTTTCTCCAGTATCCTTCCAGTTTTTGCTCATGTTAGCTTCTCCGTGAGGATTTCCCTGGGTATTCTGCTTAAAATTCAGTTCCTACTCCTAATCGTCTCCATCCTCCCTCACTTGATTTTTCTCTATACTTCTAACATACTATATAATTCACTAATATACTTATTTTAAAGTATACATTTGTACAACATAGAATATAATATGAATGATGTACCTGGAGTTGTGCAAAAGGGGTGGATTCACCAAGCAGCCTGTCATGGTTTGAAGACTAGCCAGAATGACAACTTGGACTCAGACTAAGCTACTTTTACAAGTATATTGTCAAGCCAGCAACACAAAGGATATCCATGAAATCAAGGCTATCTGTGCATAGACATAACTCCCACTGACTTCTTGGTTCCTTCCAGGGACATAAATGGAGTTCAGTTCATTTGGGCAGCTTAGAAAGAGTAAGTAAACTAAAAGTCAGAAGAATCCAGAAATGAGGCCTCTCTATACACAGAGAAGATCTTGAAGTCCTTCTCATAGAAGACACATAGAACAATTTTGAAAACAAATAGTGTAATATATTTTGATAAAGAGATGGTGTTGGGCGCGCATACAACCTCTCCCAGGGTCCTATTAAAATAAACATAAGACAAAGAGTTGCAAGAACCCATAAAAGAAAGGGTAAGGGGGGAATGCTTGTCAGTCTTAGAGGAATTTCTACTAACCACAGCAGTGACGGGTTAGAGTGAGCGGCACATTCAAGACTAGTATGAATGCAGTAACTTATGCAGCAGCGTGGGCAGCAGCCACAAATCCTGGGATGCTCACTCCCACTTTCACTGCACAGAAATGACTTTCTGAGACAGATCATTTCTTCTTTCTCCTGAATTCCCCTCTGGTTTTTCCTTCTGCATCCACTCAAAAACTACAACTCCTAGTCAACAAACAGATCAGGGGAAGAGATTTGGTCTTAATGCTCTTGATCTTGGGGTAAGTAGAACTTCAGAAAATGTTCACTGTGTGTGTGTGTGTGTGTGTGTGTGTGTAATGCAGAGGCCAGGGAGGTTAGAGGTGAAGGCAGTAAACAGAGTCATAGGACCTATGAATATTCCAGAATGAAGAAATGTGATTTTTTAATATTCTAGATGTGCTTAAAGAGATAAAAAGTGCTTTAGGGCACATGTGTTTTTTTCCAAAGGATGAAATTCCTGGGCAGGGAAGGCATACAGTGTCGCCCCAAGTCATTGGTTCTCAAACTGCTAGATCCAATGCCCTCTTTTTAATACTATTGTTATAGAAATATCTATAAATTGATAATTAAATAAAAAGTAATAAGATAACCTACAATTTAATAAAATTTAAAACCAAAAATATGTATTAAAACCCTATAACAAATTAACAATATCTATAAAGTAAGATTGTGATCAGGCACCACAGAAAACTACTTATCTTTGAAGTTATTATAATTTGAGGAATATAAGTTTAAGTACATAGTTGATTAACTAAAAGATGACTTCTAATGTAATTAAAAATAAAACTTAGTCTTTGAATTCTAGAGTTTTCAGCAGGTCATGAGGCACCTGAATTTATTTTTATAGATACACCTTCCACACTGTACAGCAGGATCTTCAACCTTAACACTAATGACATTTGAGGCTGGACCATTCTCTGTGGTGAGAGCCTGTCCTATGCATTACAGAATATTTGGCAGCATCCCTAATCTCTGCCCATGAGATGTGCTAAACAAAAGTGTCTCCAAACATTGCCCAATGTCTCCTGGGGGCAAAATCACCCTTGGTTGGCAGCCCTTGCCCTGCACGTATAAAAGCAAACAGGTGGATCCCTTCTAACAAGCACAAGCAAGCAAAGGAAAAATCTAGGAAGCATGAGAAAAGAAAGAAAACCTACAACATGGGGATAGAAATATATATCTGAAATTTGAATAAGTATGATTGAAATTTTCTATTAAAGTTAAATTTAAAATTTACCTTTAAGAGAGAAACAAGACCACAGAAAGTTTAAAACTATGTAGTTGAAAAATTTAAAGAGAAATAGTATCTCTTATTATGATAAAATTAAGATCAGAAATCATAATTCTAAGAAATACTATTCACTGGGATCAATAGGTTAATTTTATAATTAAAGAAGTTAAGTCCACCAAGCCTTATACACTAAGGAATTGGTATAAAGCCAAAAAAACTAAAAATATTGACATTATGAGAGAAAGAGGGAAATTTAACACATGGCACTCTATATCTGGCAGAGAAATATTACAACTTGACGTTAGAAACCATCGAACAACAATAAAAGTTAAATTGTTTTTTTAACTTTTTTTCCCTACAAATAGGGCATTTTTTCCTAAAATAAAATTTATGAGATTTTTTTCAGTGCTCTGAATAACATTTAACAAAATTGACTAAAAGCTGAAGAACAAAGAAACCTAAAATATATGTATGTTTGTGCCCATGGGCATATGTGTGTATGTATATTACAATCATAAAGGCCATAATCTCCAACCACAGTAAGTGAATCTAAAAAGTAAGAGCAAAGATAAAAAATAACAATGATACCACGAAATACTAAGTATATCAAAATAGAGAGGACACAAACAACAGGCTCCAACCATTTGGAGATTTTTGCAAAACAAACCAAATACCAAAATAAAAAGTCTCCAAATAAATATTGAATAATAATAACAGCCAAAGTTACTATTATTTAATAGACATTCACTACCTATATATCACCACGCTAAGTAGTTTTACATACAAATGTATCTAATCTTCAAAGTAACCCACTCTCAAAGTAATGTGAGAGTGTTGGTACTCCCAACACTCTCATGCTATAGACAGCTACCGTTTACTAAAACAGGTAAATAAGGAAGAACACGTTTGGTCTGTGTGTGGATGGGGGAATAGATGGGTACAGGGAGAGAGAATCAAGCATTTTCTCTTAGATGTACCACATTTAAAGTGCTTTTGCATGGGCTTCTCCTTGATCCTAGAAAGCTCTGCCGGGAATTTGCATATGACTCACATCCTCACTTTATTCAGGTCACGTCTTCACAGGGACCCTCCTTGACCACCCTATTAAAACAGCAGCTCATGCCACTTCTTACAATATCTAATTTTTCTTTATATGTATATGTTGTTTTAAGCAATAAGACAGAGTCTATACCTGATCTATCTTTATACCTAGTCTCTATGAGAGTGTGTTACTAGTAAATAGCCAATAAGTATTTACTGAATTAACTAATTAACAAATTGGAAAAGAAAATGAGATAACATTTCAGAAGAGAATCCTGGCAGAATCAAAAAACCAAACTGGATTTTAGAGCTGGCTGGGATTCACGGGATCCCAGACAGGATCCAGTCTTCTATTGAAATGAGTGACCCGGGGAACGCGTTTTTGGTGGTTGTATATGGATGATTGATTAGGGCCAAGGGAGAAATCTGAGTCCTAGCCAGCATTATGGAACAGTTCACCAACCCTATGAAAATGAGATTTTTCAAGTCGTATATTTTGGACAGGAAATTTTTATCTCAATGTTGTACTAACTGAATAGACTGTTATTTAAAGTGGCATGCTGGAAGATTATGATTTGCCATAATCTGCTGCTTATGAAAAGTTGTAATGTTCAACAACAAAAACAAATTTTGTCATTTAGCAAAATAAAGCTGATATATATTTAAGAAAAAATCTGTTACTGTTTTATATTATTTTAATTTATATTCTTTTCCAGGCAAAGGTGCAGTGTGATTTAGTCATGTGGTTTAAAGCCTGGCTTACAAGACTGCCCTTGACTTTGAAGCTCACTGACGTTCTTGTTATTGCTTCCTGTTAATATACAATCCACTGCACTCCACTTTTCACGTTCTGAGTTTGTTTTTACTATAGAAGAGTGCTACTTTAATTCCCTTTACTCAAACTAGCCCATGCCTTAATGAAGCCCAGAGGAATATTTAGCCCACAGTTGCTGTAGAGATCAGTGATCTGGTCAACTTTTTTTTTTTTTTTGCAAGGAAGACCAGCCCTGAGCTAACATCCACTGCCGATCCTCCCCTTTTTGCTGAGGAAGACTGGCCCTGGGCTAACATCAGTGCCCATCTTCCTCCACTTTATATGGGACACCGCCACGGCATGGTCACAAGCAGTGCGTCGGCGGGCGCCTGGGATCTGAACATGCGAACCCCGGGCCGCCAAGCGCGAACTTAACTGCAGCGCCGCCACGGTGCAGCCCCTCTGGTCAACTTTTAATCAAATTAAATGTTACTACTTAATCCAAAAGAGTAGAAATTTGATCCTTTGCTACTACAATATATATATATCCAATACTGACACAATCACCTTAATAGGAATTTCATCTAGCAGTTTCAATTTGGGAACATACTCTTTTCATGCTTGTTACTTAGACTGGCTCATCTATGTTTTTGTCTTGGGGAATTTTCCTTCACTTCTCTTCTCAGTATTTATTTGAATGCTTTGAGTTGTTTCTTTTCACCACTTATTTATAGTTGCTTCCAGATTTCATGTTTCTTTGTCTTTTCCGTATTTTATTCTGGGAAATTTATATTGTGAAGATAATAAATCATTATCTATCATTTCCCTGGAATTTAATATATTGTTTTGTTAAAATTGCTGAACAATGATATTAAGAAATAATATCACAGAAATGGCTGAACTAGGCATTAGGAATTCTTCATTTAAAAAATTCTAATTTGTATTCATTACAAATATTTGTACCTATGGAATTATTTATTTCAATATCTATATTTCATATAATAAGAGAAAAATGAAGACCAAAGAAGAAGAATATTTTCAAGCCAAAATAGTCTCATAAAGTGGATTTAAACATGCCATTTTACTTTTGCTATGATATTGTCTCATCTCACATGCCGCCTTCTATTTTACATCACCAGGACAAGACAAACCATCCATTACCACCCCAAATTCACACGTGTGCACACATATTTACTAAGGATGATTTACCTCTGCTTTGTTAGCTGTAACTTTATCAAAACTTGATAATGAGAGACACATGGATGCTTGGTACTCTTTTCATTTGGACCCTCATTACGATTAGATGATTTCTATGTGAGATGCATGTGTGCTAAATGTGTTTAAGTCTTTTATAATGAATTCAGACTCTGTTAACCAAAATAATCTTTAAGGAAAATAAACATAGTGAAAAATGAAAATAAAAATTTATTACAATTGGAAGTGATGACAGAGTGAGCTGGAATTGTTCTTCATCTGTTCACTTAGGAGTCAAAGTAAGAACAACAACAGGATGCTCCCAGATTCTCCTATAACTTTGGAATGTTGTACTCCAAAGTCATTCCCTGGGAATTTATGAACTTACCTACTATGGCCTCTTTTGCTTAAAACCTTGCCAGGCATTGTGGTGGTATCTTTGTCCTTGGATTCATAGTGAATCTGACACTCATGGTATGACATCAATATATTAGTTAACCTCGTTTAGCTCCAATTTTTTCATCTATAAATATTGAAGTATTTTATAATAATTAAATCAGACAAATTATGAGAAAATCCAGATATATAGTAGAAGTTTGGTACTGCAAAACAAAAATATTCTTATTTTAATGGACATTCTACATAACATAGAACAGTAATACACAATATGATCATTCAGCTATTTTCACTAGATTGGTCATATAAATAATATTGTCAGTAGATGCTTTAAACGAAGAGCACAGCATCATATATATATATAAGGTATTTCTATAAGCGGGCAAGTGCCCAGTTCAGCTACTATACCACAAGGTATTATTTACCTTGAACTATCATTTTGTCAGAGGAGGACAAGAATCTGATCTGATAGTTACTCTGACAATTCTTCAGTCAGGGTGATCACAGATTGTTGAACTCATAGGAAATGATGTCTAGTTCTATGAATTCATGAATTCCTAGTCAGCATGGGAAGCCAGCTTATCACGGAAATGCTGCTTAGCAAACTTTGAATCAGCATGAAGGGAGTTAGTTTTATACTGAACTCTAATGGTATCAGAGTATGATACCATGAGATCAGAGATGCTTCCACCATCTAACTTCTGAAGGACCAGGATTGAGTTCACACTTGACAAGGTATAGCTCCTTAAAATTAAACCCTGTTTCCTGACCCAAACACTTGGACCAAATCTCAGTTTTCTCATTTCAATTATAATCAGCTGGGGAAGTATTTTCTTTTAGTTCTGTTACTCTTACTGAAAAATAATAAACCAAAATAGATAGCATTTTTTAAAGGAGAGCTAAAAATATTTGGGGGGGCTTAAGAATCTTATAAAACAAAGTTAATGAGCAGAGAATATTTTCTAAGGAAATAAGATATTAAAATGCAATGGGCATATAGCCACAAACAGGAGATAATGCACTTGTAAAATGTGCAGTATCTTTCTAGAAGTAGCATAATAAAGAAAAACATATTTTAAGTCAGTAAGTGGAAAAAGTCTCTGATATTGCAAAATGGAAAATTCAGGTTACATATTCATTTAAACTTTCCTAATGATTCAGTTAATGAGGAAGTGGAATAATTTACTCAAAGAGGAGTTAAAAGCAAAATTATCAGTGACATTTAAAGAAATGCCTTGAAAGGAAATTCATAAAATTCACTGTCATCAACTATTCTGTTCAAAATTATAAAGTGAGCATTTATATTACAGAGGCAACTTTTAAGTATGAATGGATTTACCTTCAGAGTTTGAAGTCTTTATTCTCCTACATTAGGTAGCATGTGAAAAAAGAAGTTAGAGTCAATAAGACTAAACAGAGTGGTCGGGCTCACTACCTCTATATTTTATTTTCCACAAAAGAAGAATGTCCTAAAATTTGCAGTACAATACATATTTTTAAAAATTTAATAGATCAGTGATACTTGAGTATTTTAGTTTTGCAATGACAAAACAGGAACTGAGTCTTTAAGCAGGAGTCATGCATGGGGCCTGGGTGACCCATTTCCTCCTTCACATTGCCAGTTAGAATACTACAGCATGACATGCTAAATGATTCCTAGCAAGGAAACATGAAGCACCAGCAGAGAGAACTATACTAGCACACTCTCTCACACAGAGAGGGGGTCCAAATTAGAAAAAGAAAGAAGCAGCTTAGGAAAGTATGAAGAAAGTAAAAAGGAAATCATGTCCCTTCAAAAATAGCATCACAAACCAATCATAATTTTATGATAGAATTTTTGTTGGCCCCATTTTCCTCATGCACGTAGCGAGGGTCCCAGATAATAGAAAGTTTGTCAGGCACTATTCTATGTGTTTCACATTAATGGAATCATTCACTATTCACAACAAATCTACAGAGACAGGTATTATTAGTCACCCCATTTTACAGGTGGTACAGTCAGTGGCGAAGCCCTTTAGTTAAGGGCACAGAGATAGGAAGTGGAGGAGGCAGGACTTCAAGCCAGGCAGTCTGACTCTGGAGCCTATACTGAACACTATAATATAGATGATTTCTGAGATTACCTATCCACCTGAGAGCCCATACTTCTATGAATATGAGGAAAAGTTATTATATAAATTTTACACTGTGGATCTTTAGACTTGGGAATTATAGGAGATAATGAGAAACTAACTCAAAGCTATATTATGATTTATTTTTACAAATGCTTCCTATAGGGTCACAGTACGTATATGTATCTTCAACACTGATGATCTCTGAGACTCTAACATCTAAATCAGGTTATTTCTACAAAATAATGTATACTCGATGGCCTAAACAGACCAAAATATAGTATTAATTGGTGCTAACATGAGGAATTTATTTCCACTTTAAATTTAGAGAAATGGATATGAAATTAATGAATGCAATTCTGAAAATCATAAAGTAGTTAAGTTTATAAGAAATTCATAATCAAATAGCTGTTCAGAGCCCTAACATATCTCATGATAAAATGGTTTTTCAAATTAGAGTTTGATTTTTCATGTCCATAAAGTGTCATGGGGGAAGCCAACTCTTTGTTTCTGTCATTCCACCAGATAAAACAAAACAGAAAATACATTTCACTCAACTTTACACTACCCATTGTTTGCCACTGATCTAAAAGAATGTATAAAAACCCATATTCAGTATACCCTAATGTTTCCTTGTCAACTGGTTAGTGGTTTAAAATAAAATGAGCAAAATCTGAAAAAAAAAAAAACCCACATTATACCCATAACATCACCTTCGTTGCTTGACACTAGTCTAAAATAATGTACTAAAAATATTCAGGGTATTCCCATGTCTTCCTTTCACCTTTCTAGTTGCATTAAGTGATACCCTATCCCTAAGCACCTATTTGAGGTATTTGCTACCCACAGAGCCTTTTGTATTAGCCACAGCCTTTTGTTGGCCATGTGTATGTGCTTATGTATTTGTGAACCACAAAGAAGAAAGTGAAAGAAACAGAGTGTAGAGTGGGTGGAGTGCTACCTGTACTCAGCGAGATCCTTGACTAGGCTGGAGCCTCTATGTGAAGAGAGAGGATATGATAAAAAAGCTGACCTTAGGACAAAGTATCATCTGGAGACAAGAGTGCTGCTTTAGGGACCAAATAACAAAGAACAGCATGGAGTTAGGAGATACTCTCTTTTATTTCTGCATTGAAACCAGCATCGGTAAGTCACTTTCACGTAAGCAGCAGAAGACAATGCCTTAATCAAGCTGATGACACCCATGAGGTAAGTTCAAGGTTTTCACAGGAAGGGTACACTTATTGTGTAAGGTTTGGAGATGAAGTGGAAGAACATGGCAGACCCTCTTGGTTAGGATAACCAGTTGATTGTTTTGTGATCTCATATAGGCATTCTTTGGAGATTTTCAGGAATAGATGTGAGGAGACATCGTTAGAAGAGGAAGAGGGATTGAAGGGACTACATATGCAAGTGGGGAATAGTAATAGTAAAACATGTTAAGCAATTGACACTAATGCAACTTCACTTTATTTCACTGGGTGGTAAAGCCTGGGGATACTGAAGTTTCACTTATTCGGAACAATTGGTAGATACCTCAAGAGTCATATTTAAATTTTGAGGCGTGTTACCCAAGTAAGTTGGGCAAGCTGCTTCTTTTATCTTGGCATTACGTCTCATTAGACAACAGCAGCAATGTTCCGGTCTCTCTTAACCCTTCTTGCCAAATATCTGGGGCAGGGTGAGGTGTTGTTAGTGTACCTGGGGGTGTTTTGTAAATGTATAGTGTATCATAAAAATGAAAAATAGACCACATAATTTTACCATCCATTTTCAAGGAAAACAAACAGATACAGCAATAGCTGCTCTGTCATTTGTGCATGCATTTTGAGGATGAGTAAGAGCAAGAGATTAGTTCTGTACCCAAGTTTTGCATGTTATAGATATCTTTTTACTATTTTATTGGATATGGTGCTAAGTAAATCTCTGGCACAAAATTTGATTGTATACAAATTAGTTATTTTAGGACTATTTGGTAATTACTAAAATTCTTGAATAAGTTTCTAGTTATTATTATTAATTTTTAAAATTTTATGAGCTTAAATTATATTAATTTTGGACTCTAGCTATTGTTGTAAAATGTAATCAAGTAATTTTAGCTAAATTATACAGTTGTAACTAAATTATGTAATTGTAGCCTTTTAAAGTATTTGTAACTAGAAAATTTTCTGAAAGAGATTTTATCCAAAGTACACTATATGTGTGGGGTCTTATCTAATTTTTTACCATTTCTCAAAGAAACAAACTTTATAAACATCTTTATTTACTTCATTTAACACTTACCAATTACTGTCAAAATACTCTTCTCAACATTTAATATACATT
Organism: Tapirus indicus; assembly: GCA_031878705.1. Lineage (NCBI taxonomy): Eukaryota > Metazoa > Chordata > Mammalia > Perissodactyla > Tapiridae > Tapirus > Tapirus indicus. The sequence goes on along the minus strand of CM062919.1, from coordinate 145,395,932 downwards.
TTCTTGTAACAACTGAAATCTACTCCCTTTGATAGAGTTTGTTAACATATTCAACAATAATATATAGTGAACACCTTACAGACGTCTTGAGACCGGATGATAAGGAAAAATTGACACAGGTCATGCCTTCATAGAGCTTACAGCTGAGAAGGGACAGGCAGACATTAATTAAAATATCTGTGAGAAATGTTGAAAGAAAGAAGTGTAGACCTATGGAAATATGCTAAGGGATTGGATGTAGTGAAAATTGAGGGAAATATGTTTGAGTAAAAATTAGGTAAGCTAAGTTAATGTTAAAATTCATTATCAATATTAAAAATGACAGATATAAAGGGGTGGAGGAAACGAAGTATCTTTGATGAACTGCAAAAGTTCCCATGTGGCTTCAGCATAAAGAGCAAGGAGGAGTAAATGACAAGGGCTTGGAGCAAGAGCATATCTAACTGAAGGGTGACAGAGGGGTTGGGCCATGTTAGACTTTCTATGCCTCCATAGGAACTTTGGATGTTATTTTAGGTACAACAGGACACCATTAAGGGATTTTTTGAGGAAACATATTATCAAATGTGTTTTAAAAAACAGTACTCTGGCTGCAGAGTGGAGAATGAGTAGGATGAGGGCAAGAATAGATCCAGGAAGAAATTTTAGGGAATTGTTATAACAGACTAGGTAAGAGACAATGGTTTCCATCTTCAGTGGCATGGTGGATAGAAATAGAAAGAATTAAAGACTATTTAAATGATAAAATTAATAGGGCTGGAGAAGGATTAAGGGAAATAGAGAGTCTCTAATGTATATAACTGAATATATATTGATGATATTAACTGATAGGTAATAACAGAAGAGAACAAATTCGACAGGGGGCAGAATTGGGGAGTTTGGTAACATTTGATTTTGGATAGGTTGAATTTGAGAATCTTTCCTGACACATAAAATAAGTGGTTTTATATATCAAATAAGGAGAAAATAAGTGGGAGAGACGTCAAATATGTGGTAGACTATACTGGTTTGAAACTCCAAGGAAATGTCTGAGTTAGAGATACAAATTTATAAATGATTTTCATATAAATGACAATCTAAACTGTGGTCAAGGTTGAGACTAATAGAAAGTATGAAACAAGAAGAAAAAAGGTCTGGGGCTGAGCTGTGAGGAACTCTATATTTATTGGTTATAATGGAGACTCAAAGTGAAGGTTCAGGGAGGACAGTGTAATAAAAGGTCAAAGAAAACAGGGTTCTAGAAGGAGTGGTCAACACTGTCAGATACTGTTGAAAGGACAGATAAGATCAGGATTGAAAATATGTCAACTGAATGTTTGATATGGAGATAATTTGAGCCCTTGATGAGAACTCTTTTACTGAAATGATCGAAGCAAAAGTGAAATTGTGGTTGGTTATGGAGTTAGTGGGAAGAAAAGATATGGAGAAAACAAACTTCCTTTATTCTAATAGTAGAGGAAGAGACGATACATAGTTTTGTATGTTTGGCTGCTGAGAAATTTGAAAAGCAGTTGGCCAACATCTTTCTTACAATACCCTGTTATCCACAGTCTAGCAATATCAGTGGAAAGAATACGTGGTACATCTTCCACACCATTTGAAGTCATTCTATTTAGATTCATATAGAATAGACCAGCTGCACTTGGTTCTAAAATTGATATCTTTTGTCCAGCATTCAGAAAAAATGAAATATACTTGAATAAAATAGAAAATAGCAAAAACATTGCAAGTAGTAGAAGTAAATATTGCTTCCAGTAATATATGTCTAAAACATGTGTTGAGGGGAAGGATCACAACGTAAAATTTATTTATTATTGTGGGTCATGGGCAAAAAAGTATATTTACTGGGACGCATTAAAATTAATATATTACTTTAATCATTTGATTCCTGTGGATGGAAGTGCCAATGATATCTCATTATTTTTTAATTTTTCAAATTTCCTAGGCAAATAGTCTACATAATCCTAGTGGATAAACAAATTATATAAGTCAAATCAAATATTATCAGCAACATCAGCATTTAAACCAAAGACCTACAGGATTGTTTTGTTAAAATCTGTTGAATAAAAGTCTGTAACAAATCTCTTATTTTATTTCTGAAAGCTGTTTGTCATTCAGCATGATGTGATTTTAATATATTTATGTGTGGTTTGTTAAGATGTTAAAACAAAATGAGAACATATCTCCTCCTTTTAGTCTAGAAAGGAATTTTCTCCTGCACACTTTAACCCATAAGCTTATTAATCATTCTAAGGCTTTCATCAAAAGGAGAGTGTGGTTTAGTGATGCAATTATGGCCTTGGATATCTGGGGTCTATTTTCAGTTCTCCACCTAGCTTTTGTTTAGTGACTGAGGAAGTCATTTAACTTCAGTGGGGTAGATCTTCGTGTATTTTTTTCCATTTAGAGAGTATTTCAATGAGAAGAGCTCATGTTATACCAGCTCAGCAATGACTGAAGAGAATTCCATGGATCAAAGGGAATTCCTGGAGATGGTGAACTGACTCCAGAACGAATTCTGCTTTTTTTACCTCTTGCACTTTCATCTCTTTCTAGATTAACTGATTCACATGATGTATGTGATTGCTACCAAGTTTGTTTGACTTGCTGGTTGATAAAACTGGTGTCAATATTCTGTAAAATGTTGACGATATATATATCTCCACAAAAGCTTGATGACTATGATGCTCTGAGATTTTAAGTGACCATTGTAAAAATCAAAGTAGGACAGTTGAAATATTACTGCCAAAATATATAGATTAAGGGTTTTCCAGTTTAACAGCAAATCTTTGTGAAGTAGCAGCTCCCAAATTTATTTCATTGTTTGTTTTCTATGAAGAGCATATATGACCACTGCTCAACTGAATACCCTCTAAAAAATGCTAGACAGAATATCCTATAGAGCACTGTGACTGCATATTGAGTTCTAAGAATGTAAATTTTATAAAGTATTTCATAATAATCACCGGGGAATCAAAATGGCTACAAAATTGTTGCTATATTGTGTAAATTTATTATTGTTCGAGATTATCCACTTTCCCTTCCAGTAAAAAATTATACATCCCTACCCATGGCCGTGACTTTTAGTGCGTCTTGTGGGACGGACTTATTACCCTGTCCCATGGACAGTGAGCTTGACCATGGGCCTATTTTAACCAAAGTATATGAACACATATGTTATAGCTTTGTCTGAAGAGAATCTTTAAGAATGATTGCATGGTTCTGCTTTCATCTGTCACAAAAACAGCATGTCCTAGAGAGTGACTGCCCCTTTCAGCCTGGATTCCGGGATAAGAATTCCACTGAGCAATGCTAGAGTCAATCCACAACCACCGACTTGTAACATGAATGGGAAGTAGATGTCTGTTATTCTAAGCCACTGAGATTCTGAGTTGTTTGTAACCATTTAATAGCAGAAAAATACACATAACACTCATTGGAGAGGGAAGGCATGATTAATTTCATATATCTCTAAAACTTTTATTTAGGAAAAAACTTTACACATCTTTGATCTTTATGTGAAAGATAAGGTTTCCTTGTCAAGTCTGGAAGCTGAAAGAGAAAGGAGATTAATTTTTCCATTATAAAAATGCTAAAATTTGGAAATTGCTCCCACAAGTAAAAATATTTTTATTTCTATTTCTTTCCTAAAGGAAAGTTTCACTGGATATAGAATTTGCAGGGTTTTTTTTTTTTTTAATATTTGAAAAATGTGCCAATTCTTTCTGGCCACCATGACTTCATATGCGAAATCCACTGTCATTTGAACTATTTTTCTCCTAAAGTCAATGTCACATTTCCCTCTGGCACTTTTCAAATTTTTTCCTTTGTCTTTAGTTTTCAGGAATTTTATTTTAATGTGTCTTGGCCTGGATTTCTTTAAGTTTTTCCAATTGGAGCTTGCTCGGCTTTTTTAATCCATAAATTTATGTCTTTTTGCCAAATTTGAGAAGTTTTCAGCCATTATGTCTTTCAATACTCTTTTCAGCCCCATTCTCCTTCTCCTTACCTTCTGGGACTCCAATTATAGGAATGTTGTATCTGTTTATTTATTTTCTCAGTCTATTTTCTATTTGTTCAGATTTGCTAAATTCTATTAATCTATTTTCTATCATCATCTGATTCTATTATTTATCATCTCCAATCTACTTACTATTGAACCCACCTATCATGATTTTTGTTTGTTTTGGTTACTGTATTGTACTATATGATTTCTATAATTTCCATTTATTTTTCTTTAAATAATTTCTTTTTTGTTAAGATTTTCTATTACATTATTTGTTTGAAGAGAATTTGTAATTGCTTGTTGAGGTATTTTTATGATGCCTGATTAAAATACTTGTCAGATAATTCCAACATCTGATTTATCTCAGTGTTGGCATCAGTTATCTTTTCTCATTCCAGTTGTGATTTTCCTATTTCTTGGCAAGATGGTATTTTCAATTGTATCCTAGACATTCTGTCTATTAGGTCAAGAGATCTGCATCCTATTTGAATCTTTTATTTAGCAGGAAGTCATCTGTTTAGTTTTAGTAAACAGCTTCTGAACTACTTTTGTAGTCTGTGGTTCCAATGACAATTTAATTTTCCGAGATTTTGTGGTGATATTTTGGTCAGCTTTGTTGATTCGGTGCTGCTGGGCCTCCCACTGGATCCTGCTGCTCTTGCCTAGGGGATAGAAGGAATTTCCCCAGACTGGGCTTCCTAGTGTCTCTAAGTAGGGGAAAGGAGTCCCTGGCAGGCAGAGATGAAAAGGCTTTCTGAACTGGGCCATTTGTTGTGGAGGGATCCATCTTGCTGTTGCTCCTCAGTCACCCACTGCTTCTTGATGGGGAAGGGAAATCTCCAGTCTGGGGGAGAAAGAGGGCACTTCCCAGGTCAGGAGCTTATTGTGGTCACGTTTCCCTTGCCAGTGGTGGATAGCAGCCTATTTTCAGCTTCTGATTGATCCTGCTTGCTCATTCTGACAGGCTTGCTTGGTGTTGTCAGCAGGATTTCTTTTCAATCTGGGAAAAGAATGCACTATCTGAGTTGACTTATCTTGCTTGTTTGAAGATTGGGAAATCCTGGCCACGGACTGTCTTCTTCTGTTGTGTTAGGGCTCATAAGATGCCGTGTCACTATGTTTTTCCTTCAATCCTGAAGTCTCTAGCCAACTCGCCTTCCTCTTTCCTCCTTTTGAAGTTCTCCTTTGTTGCCTCTTGCATTATTTTCCAGGTTTGTAGTTTTTCTTAATGTAGGGGAGCAGGGAGAAATAATTCTGTGCCATCATGTTGGAATGGATGTTTTGCTAATTCAAAAAATAATTTTTAACTTGGGGAATTATCTTTTATAGCTGAAGACAAATCATTTTATTCTATTTTGTGTCTGAGTTGGATTTGGTGACAAATTTGTTAACTTCTTAAGAAATTAATTGGAAAAAGTGGAGCTTAGAATTATCATGATCAACCTAACATACAAAATATTAAGTAACTACTATATTAAAAGCTTCTGTTTTATTCAGAATAGGTACACAGCTGAGTTTGCTTATTAGTTTGCTTATAATATCATCTAATGTAATGCATATTTTACTTTTTAATCTATCAATTTCACTTCTCTTCCACTAGAATTAAAATGGCATAAGGTCATGGATTTTGTATTGGTTTGTATATTATCAGATCCTCAGTTCCTTAGAGCATCTGCCAAATAACCCTCACTTGATAAATATTTGTTGAATGAGTGAATGTATGTGAAAAAATTGTCAGGTGCTGGTATTTAGTTTCCTAAAAATTGTGTAGAACATGGAAAGAGGCAAGATACAATTAGAGGTTGTAATTTTGTTTACACAGATCAATACAAGTATATATTTATGCTTTATAAATAAATATCTAATAAATTAGATTTGAAAACACTCAGCTATATTAAATTCCATATTTTAAAAAGATAAATAAGAAACATTCTTTATAACTCTGTCTTTATCTTCACACAGCTACCTTTTATGGTACTTAATAACTCTTTTGGATGTACTTATCAACTCATGACCTTCTTCAGACTCAATTTGTTTTAAATAAATTAATAACAGTAAAATAACAAGTAACATTATTTCTAAATGCTTAAATTGCATAAATTTGGTCAGTAGAAGCCCCTTTAAATTGACTTCTTATCCTTTCACTTATTCCTCTAAAATTTTTGGCAACAGGATATGCCCAACCCTTCCTCATTTTACTACAGTCCCAAGGCGTGGAATTGGGTACCTTTGCAGGAGTCTTGGGTTCCTTCACTGACGAATATGAGCAGAGGGCTAGAGGCTCACAGGTGACTCGGTGGTGAGTGAGCGTTTTTCCCCTGATACTGCTACTGAGGCAATTTTCTGAGTGAGAGATCTTGAAAAATATTTCCTTTCTGGTCATGAGTTCATATTGATCTTACAAATTTAACATATCATATTGCTTTCTCTACTGTTTAATAGTGTGTGGTTTCATTGATTACCCAGGTTTCTCTATATTGACATTTGGCACACCAGACGTCTGGCTGAGTTAGCAACAAAGACAACCCACGGCACAAGAGGTAATACAGGAGCTAGGGACCATGACTGGACCCAGCATATAGATGTGATTTAACAAGTGTTTCCTTACAAACCTCTATCCCAGTGGTTATATTCAATTTTGAGGAGATTATGTTCATTTTTGTTTATTGTTGTGTCCTCATTGCCTAAAAGAGTGCTTGGCATGTAATAGTTCCCTAATAAATAATTGTTGAATAAATGAATTAACTTTTTTTCATATAAAATTCATAGGTTGGATGAAGTCACCAAAAGAAAATGTTTAAAGGAAAAAGAGCTAAAGGAGAAGAATATAATAAAGTCATATTATGTTTCAGAGCAAAGAGAAGAATAAACCAAAAATAATGGCTGAGAAGAAGTCACTGGAGGTAGAAGAAAAACAAAATGAAACAGGAGTGACAGAGGCCAAAGAAGAAAGGAATTCTAAACTAAGATTTATAGTCACTAGCATCAAATGTTCATCGTGGTCCAGAGAAGAGAAAAGTTCCCATCCTGTCTGGCACTGTGCAATGCTGATTTGAACCTGGTGAGAGCAGTTTCAGTGCAGTAGTGTGAGTGATGTCAAGTATTGGTTTCTGGAGGAGTGAATGGAAGGTCAGCCCATAAAGAGAATGCACATCTAATATTTCCTCAAAATTTTGATATAAAGGAGAGGAGGCTTATAGGATAGTAGGTAGATAGAAATGTGAGGTCCCTGAAAATATTTTTGTGCTTTTTCCTGTAAAAACAGAGTAATTTGAGCATGCCTTATATTCTGAAAGTAAAGATTCAGTAAGGATTTGAAGATAAGAAAAGAAGAAGATGATTGATCGTTCAAGATTCCTGAAGGAATAAGTGGGTATAAAATTGAAAGCATAAGAAAAGATTAACCCTAAACAAAGATAAGGTCACATTTCTCCACTGAGAGCAGAAAGCACAATGTAGCTGGTAGGATAGAAAGAATAACTGGGGAGAACTTCCAAGTGTCAGAATTGACTCATTAATTTTCAGGGAAATTGAAGCCAAGGTCACCTGCCAAGGGTGTGGGAGTAAACGACAGAGGGATATATCTGAAGAGAGGCCAGAGATAAGAAAACATAGATGTTAGGGACTAGACAGAGGATTGATACAAGGCACAGACCACAGCATTGAAGTAGGACTGACATGAAGCTCTGTGGCATTGTGCAATGGCATTTGTACTGGCACAAATGTACAAGGGTGGCTCATTTTCTTTGTATTCTTCTGGGTGTCAGATTAAAGATTAGAAGTTAGATATTTGGAATATATAGGTTTGGGTGAATCTATCACAAGAAAGTGGATATTCTGTAATGGACTGAAATGATGATGAAATTGATGGTCTTGATTAAATCAAAGAGAATTAGAAGCAAGAATTTAAAAGAAAGGATAAGGTATTGTATTCAGGGAAAAATACTGAAATTCAAAAAATTTTAAAGGGTAAATATGTAGGTAATGAAAAGTTTCAGGGCTTGATCATAGGAATGGTTCACAGGTAAAGTATAGAGATAAAATTATTGGAAATTGGTGAAGTCAAGAAATTGTGGAGTCAGGATGTTAAGTGGGTCACAGACAACACATATAAAGTTTTTGAATTCCAGAGATATAGAAGTGCTAGGACGCTGGTAAATTTAGTTGTGGAGAGAACTACACAATCTTTGTGTGCCAAAGTCCTTGGTGAATGTAAAGAGTGATGAGAACACCAAAGAAAAGCAGAAGATTGAACAGCTGTTTGGTGAGTGCCTAAAAGGGGCTGTTTATAATTTATATGAGAATGGAAAGTTAGTGGTTTGGAGGGAACATGAGTAAGGAGGAAGAATGCTATCCATGCTTCCTGACTAGAAATAAGGAAATGAGCTGCCCTCTTTACATGGATTCAGGCAAGGAGTTATACAGGAAAAGTGAAGTTTCTGTTGAAGTATGCAAGAAGAGAGATAATGCTGTGGGGCCTTTGAAAATGTAGTGGGTTTTTATTAACGATGGAGTTGGCAATCCAGAGGATACAATTGACAGGAGTTAGGAGGAAGGGAAGTAGTGATAGAATGAGGAGGCAGAAGTTCAGACTAGTACGGGCAGTACTTCAGGAGGGGATGTAGAACTATAGTTTGGGGCAGGAGCCAATTGTTAGGGAGATTAGATATCCTAGGATTTACTGGCCTCATATTTCTGAGTTTGGAACTCCGGCATGTAACATTTCCATGGCAAAACAAAATAAAGCACTCCCTCCGCCCATCCCCCCTTCAAAAAAACACCTAAAATTTGTTGAATTATTAAGTACCAAACAGTGTTAAGCACTTTCCACACATAACCTAGTTCCAACTTTACCACAAACCCAAGACGCAGCTGTCATTTTTTTCACTTTTGCAGATATTCTACTGAGTCTCATAAAATTGCATAACTTATCCAAAGTCAGAGCCAGGCTGTGGCAGAAATGTGATTCAGACTCAGGTCAGTTTTACTCCAGAATTAAATATTTTTAACAACCCTATGTACTGACAAACTCAAGCCAGATAATCTATGTTTCCGGCACAGTCACTGTACAATGGCCTTTGTGCAAGGTTTGCAGTAATGTAGTAGTAAAAATCAGTTGGCTTCTCTGCAGAACTCAAGGGGTATGGAGAAGGAAAATACGGGCAGGACCCAAGACAATGCATTATTGTACTCAACTGATTGTGCAACTTCTGCACACTTGAGTAAGTAAGGGAAAAAACAGTGCAGCCAGGCAAGAATTAAGAAGAGAATAGTGATGTGGATGATGAAATGAAGGCAAAAGGGAGGATAAAGAAAAACGTAGTGAGATAAACTTTATGCCATTGAGTCTCCTATTCTTCTCCACCCCAGCTCCCACAATACCTTTGTCTCTGCATGGAAGAATGGAAAAATAAAATGCCCTGGGGCTTTATATCTAAGCAAGGACACATGAAATGTTAGAAGCAGGTCAGACGGGGCAGCAGTGGGAAGAAAGGCTTTGGAGCTTAAGGAAACGAGGAACAGGAACAGAAAGGACAGGGGACTTCAATGAGAGTAGTAACTTTGGATTATTCCAAGGTACTAATTATAATTCCCATTTTACATATAACATCTGAGATGAATAGTTACTTAACTCTAGGTTGCTTAGCTAATTAGGAATAGAGTCAAGATTCATATTCAGAAGTTAGTCAGTCTACAATATCCAAACATGTAAGTAGCCATTTAGCGTTTGTCAAAGTTACACTGAGTTAGGTCTGATTTCACACAGGAAGTGCTACTGTTCTGATAGACATTTTGTCATAGTAAACCTCATACTGGTATGGAAGACATGGAAAAATAAGGTCTGAGTCAGAATGGAAGCTTCTGGCAATGTAATTTTTTAACATTGGCAGAGTTCAATCCTGTGTACCTTTTAACTTAACTATTTGTTTTCTTTTTACATCTACAATTTTTGGGAAAAATGTTATAATTTGAAATGTTTGCTTATATAGACATATCAACACATTCAAATATACAATATCTTCAGTAGTGACCTCTGGGGGTATAATGTAGGTATATTTAAAATAAATATTTTCAATAGTATTAGTTTGTTAACAATAACTTCCAGTTTCTCTTATTCCATTTTTATCTCACTCTCATTTATGTTTAGTTTTCAAAAACACAATTTTTGCTATTCAAGCAATTTGATTTTGAAAATCAACTTGTGCCTTTAGGTAGACAAGGTTATGATAGGCATTTCTTTCTCTTTTCAATCAGTTTATAAAAGGAGGTGTTTAGTTCTCTACTAAGATCAATAGTTTTTATAATACATATTGTCAATGGTAGTTTGTAAATATTCTGTAGAACAAAATTTTATTAGAAAGCATTTCCACCTCTGCTATCAGGTCTCTAGTCCCATCCCCAGATTGAAACCTCTGGAAGATTGAGATACACATTCCATTTTACTGAATAATATTCTGCAATCTTAATTTCAGTTTTTGAGAATATGATGCAATTCTTAACAAGAGCTGCCTGTTTCCATCAATTGATGGAATGGAATTTTCAGCACATCTTAATTTAGTGTAAAAATAATTATTTTCTTGAATAATGCAATTTCTTTCTTTCTCTCTGCTGAGTTCTCTGATAGGTTTTATATAAACTTGTAAGTTTTTCTGAAATTGAAAACAAATATAAATAAGGCAAGCAAGCAAATACAGACTAATTACCGCTCATTCCAATTTACATTTAGTATGAAGAGTGTTCTAAAAATCTAAAGGCAGGGTAGCAATCAGTACATCCTAAAATGTGCTCCCAAATTTCGGAAGGAGATATTTAGGCTGAGGTCTGAGCATTACCAACAGGTTAGTTGATGTCTCAAGAGGAATTCACAAGAGAAAGGCCTTAGACACAAAGGCATGCAATCTCTCTAGAAATGGATCCCTAACTGAATCACCCATCATGCAGGAGCCAGTGTTAATGGAACAGACCAATAAAACATTTCCAATAAGCATGTTACACATTTTCACTGGCTTAATGAATCATGAGGAAATTTATTAATTACTTTAAACTGGATGAAGCGTAATGATTTGAAGGCAAGCAGTAAAATCATTATTAGTTGCAGGCAGTATATTCAGCTACATGATTCGTTCTCAGTATGCCTAAAATAGAATTACTTGGGGATAGGTTGCCAGATAAAATACAGGACATCCAGTTAAATTTGAATTTTAGATAAACAATGAATAACTTTTAGTATGTCTCAATTTTTGCACAGAACATACATATACTAAAACTATCTGTTCTTTATCTGAGATACAAATGAACTATATTTCTACTTGCTAAATCTGGTAACCCTATCTGGAGAGTTTCAGCTTCCTCACTGCCACTAAGTATTAGGGACTCAATATTTTTTAACACCTTACCTATTCTAATAGGTAGATTGCAAAAATTCATAGTTTATTTATATCAACAATAATCAATAGAAAATGGAAATTGCAATGGGAAAAAGTGTAGTTTTCCCAGGAACTACAGTATAGTTTGTCAAGTAAATATTGCCTTGAAAAGTTTATGCAAGACCTCCAATTGGGAAAGTGATTAAATTCCATTAAAGGACACAGAGGAAAATACTTCCTACTCATAGATGAGATGATCTGACATTTTGAAAATGTCCAGAAGTGTTACTTAAATTCAGTGTAATTCCAATCAAATTCTGTGGATAGATTATTTAGAGTTAATTCTAAAATTATTATGATTATTCTAAAATATATTCTAAGACAAATGTGGAAGAACGAAGTCCTCAGTTAAGTCAACTTTGAGGGATAAGTGCAAAGTGTAGGGTGTGGGGAAGAATTTGTCCTGTCAGCTAGTGAGATAAATTATAGGACCACCATGGTAAAAACTTGATGTTAGTGTTATAAGAAAAGACAAGACCAATGGTATAAGATGAAGAGTTCAAAGATGGACACTTGTACATTTGGGAAATTTATATGTCATAAAGCTAGTACCATCAATTAATAGAGAAAGGATGAATTGTGTAGTAAATAGTTGTGAAACTTTGCTCAAGTAAGGAGAAAAATAAAACTGTATATAAGTGGATTTCTGCTGGACTAAAGACCAAAACATGGCAGATAACTATAAAGGTAATAAGACTAAAGTAGGAGAAAAAAATGACCTTAGGGAGATGGTGGATCTAATAGTATTCAACTAGCACCAACCATAAGGTAAAAATTGACATAAAAATTCTAAACATTGACAAAATTAAGAGAGAAAGCACATTGAGCAGAGATTATTTGCAACATTCGAAATTCACATGAGACTAGTATCTAGAATGTATAAGAAATTCCTACAAATCAATGAGGAAAAATCAAGAAAAATAAGTGATAAAAAATTGGACAAGGGGGACCAGCCCAGTGGCATAGTGGTTAAGTTAGCACGCTCTGCTTCAGTGGCCCGGGGTTCACAGGTTCGCATCCCAGGCGCTGACTGACGCACCACTTGTCAAGCCATGCCATGGTGGCGTCCCATATATAGCAGAGGAAGATGGGCATGGATGTTAGCCCAGGGCCAGTCTTCCTCAGCAAAAAGAGGAGAGTTGGCAACGGATGTTAGCTCAGGGCTAGTCTTCCTCACACACACACACAAAAATTGGACAAAAGAATAGGTGACTCACAAATGGAGAAACGCAAATGGTAACCAGTAAATACAATGTATGCTCAAATTTATTAAAAATCACAGAAATCCCAATTAAACAGCAAAAAATTTCCTATGGTATTAATTCACAGAGGAAAACCAGAGCATTTAAGTGACATTCCAAATTATGTCACTAATGTATTATTTGCTACTCTTCACTGGGAATCAAACTACTGCCAGAGATACAGAGGCCCAAAACGAGTTTTCTAATTTTTAAGTTCACTTAACCTTTATTCTCACTGGAAAAATATTGAGACACTTTCATTTGTACATATGACAGAATTCTTATCAGTCTTTTCTCTATAGTTTTCTTAGGTTACTGTCTCCTACATTTTGGAAATTTCATATGAATTTTCACATGAAAATTGTTTTGCTGGAAACGTCTTTTTGTATCATAAATCTTTCTTTTTCTAATTTTTCTTTTTTCAACCTGTATACTTTACTAAAGTTTCTATTTAATTTTGTTGGTCTGCTTATTCATTGTTTCCTATTTTAGTCTCATAAAATACTACAGTGAGAAAAGCACTTTCATGGCTTCTCGTGGTGGATTTGATTTTTCTCTATTACCTGTAGATCTTTTCTCACCCATTTTCTTCTTTTTTTCTGATCTATTCACTCATTTTCACTTTGTTCCCAGGCTTCTTCCTTTTTCTTGCCACTGCTTCCAGTAACACAAATGGGCAGCTTGGAGCTATGGGTATGCGTGTTGAGGTTAGGCAGAGTATTTCTCACCAGATATGGCATCACCATAGCAGGGACATGTGAGCAAAATTGTAATGAGTGTATAGGACAATTGGTATAGTTCTGCACCTACATTTTTTCCTCTGCTGATGGGTTGCATTAAACATTAAATTCATGTTTTACTTACAATTTCTGATTTTGGAAACATCTTAGTATTTACATTAAATAAAATTGTAGTCTAACACAAGAAATAGAGTAACATTTTTACTAGAAGTTTCAATGCCATTCTAAGATGTCTCCTCAGTCTAAAATAAAATTAAAATATAGTGATGATTGCAGGGAAACAGCAACATTCATACAAAATTATTTAACACATATTTCTACCTAGTGTTTTGACTTCTACCCTGGTAAATCAACTTTCTTGGGATTTCTTTGGTTCTTAGTAAATAGCACAATATCCCTCTAAGGTAGAAGGTTATTACAAGTATTTATAATTAAGGAAATTGAGACATTGCTAATCAAAGACAATCAATCAAGCATAGTTGATCATGTTTAATTAGACCCAAGAATAGAGAGAAATAAATATTAATGTCAGCATCTAAGCTCCTCTAGGGGGACAAAAATGTCCAAGAAAGCAACACGCATTATTTAGGTCCCTAAACACTAATGATACCTTTTCCTTAAAATTTATTTTATTCCTATAATATTCAAAAATATTGTATTCTACCCATAGGAGCACATAAGTGAATAAAAGAATACAATAATGATAGGTCTCATTTAGTCTTCATTTATATCCAATTTGCTGAAATGTTTGGGTCTTTATAGATAGAGGAAGAGATCTTGGGTTATTTTTACTTAAATCTTCTACCTTTATATTCAGTAGCTTTTATCCTAATCTTGATATCAATGCTCTTTTCCTGCTTTTGCATTTCACTTGAATAACATTATTTTGCTATTCAATAACTAAAGCACTAAAAAGTACTTAAATCTTTGTACCTAATGGCTTTGCTCCTGTGATTTCCTATGTCTTCCTTACAATTCCAAGCAACTGTTTAGCATCATTCATCACATCGTCTGTACAAAAGTGGGTACAACTTCCAAAATTAGAGTCTGTGCCACATTATACAAAATAAAACTAACTTTTCACAAATAAGGAGAAATGTGAAATGTCAGCGACACGCTGGACAGAAGGAACAGTGAGACCAGCAGGCCATTTAACCTACATTATCCCCACAGCACTTTTAAAACATAATTATGCCATTAAGTGATTTTTGCTTCTAGTATGTCATAATTGTCTTCCATCTCAAATCATCAATTAAAATAGTGTAAGAGCAGGGAATTGGCTGATTTAAAATAAGTAATTTAAATCTGAAAAGGGCTTCTTCTAAAATATGTCAAGGCTAACTTAGAAGTTATTCTCTTTTACTTACACTGTTTCAGGACTGAATATGTAGTAGAAGACAGAGTGTTATAAGGGTTCTAATGCAACAAGTATGATTACACGATTTTATGAAAAAAATGTAAACTAGATAACTGAAGTACTTGCTAGAGAAGAGAATATTCATTTCCAAAATAACTTTTCTGTATTTTTTTAAAAAAATCATGAAATACATTAATTTCAAATTTATAATAGTATATATTTCATTTTCTACATTGACATCAATTTTTCTTAATTTAAGAAGTATGAAAGTATAGAGAAAGAAAAATTACTATCAAGTAATGAGGTGAAGAAGTCTGCTTTGTTACTTATTGAAATCAAATATCAGAAGAACAAAAAATTCATTAAAATCACAATTTTAAAGAAATAAACATCATTTTATGAGCTTACATTTTAGCAGGGTTAGACAGAAAATAACAAAATATATAAGTAAAATAAATAATGTATTAGATGGTATAAGCACTATGAAGAAAAATAAAACAAGGAAAGGAGCGAATTGCCATTTTAAATAGGGTAGCAAAGAAAGGCTTCATTTACTCAGATGGCATTTGAGTAAAGACCTGGAGAAGTAAGTGTCAAGCCGATATGCAGGGCAGGAGAATTCCAGGTAGAGAAAGAGTGGCTCATAAGCACACTGGTGTGATCCCAGAACAGCAGGGAAGTAAGTTTGGCTGAAATGTCCCTTAGCAGGCGATTAAGTCAGAAAGGTGGTGGTGGTGATGCTAGTAGGAGTATTAGCTTAAAGAATTCTCTAAGTCTTTGACATTTACTCTGAGTGAAACAGAGACCCACTGAAGTGTTCTATTTCCTGTTTTAGGTTTAACAGGATTGTTTTACCGCTGAGTGGAAGCACAGATTGAAACGTAGCCAGTTAAGAGAGAGGGAGAAGTTACAAGGCAATGACAATAATCCAGGAGAGAGATGGTGGCTTGGGCCAGAGAAGCAGCAGCGGAAGGGGTGAAAAGTGGTAGGATTGTGGCTATATTTTGGAGAAAACACCAAAAGGTTTGCTAGAATTTGGAAATGAGGTGGAAAGAAAAAGACATCAAGGGCCACCCAAGCTTTTGGCTTGAGCAACTAACAGGATGAGGTTACCATTAATAAAATGGCAAGATTATAGGACGAGGGAGTTTGGGTGGTGGTGATGGGAAGGAGAGGTTAGTGACTGAAAGTTCAGTATTATGAATTTTAAATTTACAACGTTTGTAAGATATCAAAGCAGAAATGTTGATTAGGTCAGTGAACATGAATCTAGAGTTCAGGAGAGAATTATAAGTGGAGCCACAAACAGAGGAGTCATCAGGATAAAATGCTATTTAAAATGATAAGACTGGATGATATCACCAAGGGATTGAATAAAGATGGAAAAGAGAAGAGTTTAGAGGTCTAATTTTGGGGCCATTACAATAGCAGTGATGAGATAGAATCAGTGAAAGGGAATGAGAAGGAGCAGCCAGGTAAGGAGAAAAAGAAAACCAGGAAAATGTGGATTTGGAAGCCAAGCAAAGGTAACGTTTCAAAGATAAAGGAGTGTCAAATGTTGCTAATAAATCAAAGAGCAGACAGAAATGGCAGTTTGATTTGGCAGAGTGGAAGCAATTAATTACCCTTTCAGGGAGTGGTGGGGTAAAAGTCATATCAGAATAAGTTCAAGAAGATACATTGGAAATAGCAAACTGAGGAGATTGAGGAGGTCAGCCACAAAGGGAAGGAGAGGCATGGGGCAGGAAACAGAGGGAGAAGTGAAACGGAAGTAAACATGACTCCAATTACTGTGAATCTCAGAATGTTGTTCCAGTGAATCAGAATTCCCAAACCTTAATTAGAGTACCTGTATATCTGAATTTAATTAGCATCCAGAAACCATTATTTGATTGATTTGCATTTTTCTTTATTGACAAGGCCCTCAACTTTTAATAACTGAGACGTTTTTAAGTATATATAATTTTTCCACTATTTTTCCCTGAATATATGATTTCACACTAGACCAGTAACTCAAGCCTAACTATGAGACGAAAGCACAAATCACGTAGCATCAACTCAATTTCTCTCAGGTATTTTACAGAAGAAACTGTATCAAGACATACACATACCCATAACAATATTTCCCTAGATTGCCTAAAGAAATGTTTTGCATTCCTTTGCAATTTCCTTTACAAGTAAACCATCTTCAAAGTTTTATACTTTATATAAATACAGTGAAGTAAAAACTATATAAAGAGCAGAGATAGTGAGATTGGTTCTTTAAACCAAGGAGCTGGTTTTGGCTACTCAAGTTTCATAACAAATGTTACACTTTCATAGAGCTTTGTTCAGACATGTAAAGAGGAGATGATAGTCAAATGAAAACTACTTTCATTTTCACTTCACATGCATCCTTTGGTTTTGCCACCTGAGTATTACTGTGAATCAAAATAAAATATAAACAAAACCACACATCTTCATGGGTTTATGTTTTATCATCCAAAAGAGGAAGTGAGAACAAGTACTATCATCAACCATTATTGCAGAGAAGCCAAATTGAAAAATAAAAGGTTTTAGCAAAAGCATGCTTTTGATGGCAGAGAAAGTCACATTCAGTTCTGTATTTAATTTTACTTCAAGTTTCAATACAAGCTTGAATAAAGTTCAGATACAGTGTGATTATTTAAAGTTGTTTACACACTCACCCCCACATGCACTATATTTTTAACACTCCTAAGTAGTGAGAAAACACAGTCTCCCGCTGCTTTGCTTTGACAGCTTAAAGAGCCTCCAAGTAATACAGGATCTCTAGGAAAACATCATGACGGTGAGTTTAACTAATGTACTTGCATTTGAACCCATGTCTAAATGCGGTGCTATATTTTCCCCAAAATATTTGCAGCACTTGACATACTGGTACAATATTACTAGTTATGAATGAATCTAGGTCTTGTTCAGAATAATGTGAATCCCTTATTTAAGATACGCACAATTATTAAATTCAGTCAATTTGAATATTACCTTACATTTCAATTAAGTTCAATTCAATTTGACTTAGCAAAAATTCTACTCATCAGTTTAACATACAAAGACGTTTTGATGGAAAGATGAGAAAGGAGATAACCGCCTGCAAGATGCTCAACACCTATGGAAGGATGCCTTATTAACAACAAACAAGATATGTGCTAATCAGAGTATGAACATTTGATTCAGTCTGAAGAGTTAAGAAAGGCTTCAGAAAAAGAGATGATATTTGAGCTGCATCTTAACACTTTAAAATAAAAGAACTGGCTTCTTATGCATGATCTCACTTGATACCCCTGTTTCCTCCTCAGCCCACACTAATTGGGCTTTCTTTTCAACTCTTTTACCGAAAGCACTCTTGGTTAAGGTCATGAGGAAAGAATAGCCGAGAATTTTAATCGTGACTCATGAGCTTTCAACAGTATGCAAAAGAAGTTGACCACCTCTTCCTTCTTGAAAGTCACTCCTTTCTTCACTAATCTTTTATTTATAGTTTTTGATTCTCTGTTCCTGAATAGGACTGGCCTTTAATATCCTTTCCATACACTCTTCCAATTTACACCAGGCTTATATGATGTTTTGAGGAAGGTTCCCTTCTTTCTTTTCTCACTCCTTTTTATTTTGAGAAGTGTATATAATATTTGAATCCTCCAATATATTTGTTGATTTTATATAATTTCTAAAACTTGCCTGTCAAATACATTTCCTCGTGGAAAAAATTTTAAAATACTGAACTAATGTTTTATATTTCTCCTTGAAAAAGGTAATATATATTTTTGTAGGAATTTGTCCATGTGTTTAATTTCAAATTTATTAACATAAATATCTTTATTTTTATTCAACTCTCAGGGCCTTTCTACTCGCTTTTCCATCTGTCATGATTCTTATTTCCCCAGATCTTATAATTTAGGTCTCAACTCAAAAGTAATCTCAAAGAAGGCTTCCCTGACCCCACCATACAATTTTATTACAGACACTGTTTCTTTCAGCATCATTAACCTAATCACTTCCTGAAATTCTCTGACTTGCTTACTTTTTTTTAGGATTTAAGCTTCATGAGAGCAGGGACCTGGCCTGTCTTACTTATCACTATATTCAGAATTTCTAGAATAGTTTCTAGGTATAGTACTCCATAATATTATTTGAATAAATGATTGGTGCTTATTACTGTTGGGAGACAATTTTCCATGATTCTCTCACATTTCTGCATATCTTGCAGTGAGACATCAGCTGCCATTTTGTTCTGGATATCTTTTCAAGGCTATTTGTATAGTGAACAGCCTTTGAAGATAGATACAGTGTCTCCCTCTGGAGCAAAGGGGATATATGCTTATTGTCTAGTATAATAAAGATAATTTATCTCTCCAGAGTATAGGGTAGAAATGCTTATGTTCAGGATTCCTTTCCTGAAATACAACCAACTATGTGTGAAGACATCCAGTGGGGCCCATCTGCTCTGTTCTTGTGGGACTGGAGAGCAAAGGAAATTGACACAAATATGCTAATACTAATGCTACCTGCAGTACAGACTCTGACCCAGGAGTCTCATACGTTCTCCAAGCATTCACGAAACTGGTGCAAACTAACTTATCTTACTGTAGGATAAAATCTCAAATCTTCACATTTCTTGACAATTACATACTAATTGACTATGCAGGTATGATTTGAGGTAAATTATCTTGAATATACACTCTTGAGGAGTGTGTCCAAAATTGTGTTGTGTAGTGTATTCACTGTGTGCATTGTATTCATTTTGTCCAAAATTACACAGTGAATAAATTGAAATTTTGGGGCTGAGCCCCATGTATTGTGTCTAACATTACTTAATACTAAAATGAAAAACCCTAGTGTCTATGAAAAGATGTATTTTTAATCTTCCTTTTATATGTATCCTTTTAATATCTTTTGATATTTCATAACTATATTTATGTTTATATAATAATTGTTAATGATCAAGCTACATGCCACTATTTTCAGCTAAAGCCATTTAGTACTTTATCATCTTGAAAAAAAAAATCTTTCCAATTTCCTACGATAAAATGGCGCTAAAAGAGAATCATTTTCAAGTACTTGCCAATAGCTCATTTCTCTTTTAGTTGTATTAAAATATCTATTTATATATGTTTTTCACAACTTCCATGAATATAAAGTCTTATTTGCTAATAAGCCTGAATAAAGTACTTCTTTACAAGTATATTTTGACATGTTTTATGGAGTTGCTACTTCAACTCCAGTTGTACATTTTTTAAGTCAAGAAAATAATTTAGCTAAAGTCTGTTATAGCACAGTTATCTTATTGTTACACTAGCTTTGTAGCTACCAAAATTTCCTTGAATTATAGCCTCAAAATTTAACCAAGGTCCCCCACCCTAACCATTCATGACTGAAATCATCCTTAATAATTTTCTCTGACTTGATACATAAACAGCAATATATTGACTTTATATTCCATCTGGATGTGGCTAATAAATTTGGGTTACTCAGCTTTAAAATTGTTTTGGGAACATAAAACTCATTTAACTCATCAATTATGTGGTTGCAGTCACTATCATTTGGCTTTTTGGAGTATAAATAACTTGCTACAGTTAAGCTACTGAGCTGTTGTTTTATAAATTTTATCATCTGAGGGATTACTGCAGATACATGCAATTGTGAAGTAAGACAGTCAGTATCCATGTTTCACAATATATTCCCTCTGTAATTTAAATATCTTTGTAAAAAAGAAAGATTCCATAAAATGTACAAACATTTACTGTATAGTATACAGTATATCCTATGACATATTGTAATGTTTTTCCTCCTAAAGAATTGATATTTTTAAACAGGTGTTAATTCTCAATATTAGAGGGCAAAGAAGTTCAAAGAAATATGTATGCTTAATAAAAAAATCAATATGTAACTCATTATTTTGTTATTTATATATATGTAGAGATAATAAAATTCTATTTAAACTTATCATTGAAATCTTATTAACTTTCAAGAAATAGTTCTGAAAAAGGTAATATTTAGGTAGTCAATTTTGAACAAAATGGCAATACTTATTTGATCTGTATTTAATGTTTTTACATTGTAATATGAAAAACACTTTTCATAATTTACACCATTTCTCTAACTGAAATTTTAATGATATTCCCCATAGTATTTTAACCAAAAACTGGTGTAGGTAAAGCAAACCAAAAAAGTTTTCTTTGCCCTTATTCATCTCAACAAAAGCAAAATGCTTTGCAAAATTTGTTTCCTTTTGTTTTATATGATTTTAAAATACACAGACTATTTTATTATAGGATCTTAAAGCTCCTTAAACACATTTTTTTCATTATTTGAAACACCCATTTCTGGAAAAAAAAACGCAAGTCATTCATACATATGTAATGACTATGTATCTTAGTGTACAGAAATTAAATGACAATTCCTGGGTTTATATATCTGAAAAGAACTACCCCTCCCAGTTTGCATGATAGCTAATTAATATTTGCTCAGACATTGGAAAAATGGGAGGAGATTCTTGGATACTTATTCTTCCACCCACTCTATTCTTACTAGACATATACAGAGACACACCACAGACAGCACAGGCACACTTTCTCTATTCCCAGTAATAGCACTCATTGAGTACATGCTATGTGCCAGACACTCTTCATTTATGAACTGCTTTCATCTTCAACACAATATTTACAGATAAAGAAACAAGCAGAGGTTAAGTGAGCTTCCCCAGTCATCCCCTAGCAAGGGATGCTGTAGGGATTTGAACCCAGACAGTCCGGCTTCAGAGTCCAGGCTCCTAACCATGATGCACCCTGACAAAATATTTTGAAATTTCCACTTGTCAACTTTTTCTTAAAATATTTTTCTTAAAATATACATTTCCTCCTGCAAGTTCCCATTTAAAATCAGTATATCTCTCATATTTAAAGCTAGTAAATATGAGCCTTCTATTTAAATCAATGAAATGACTACATTATGCATTAAAACGATTGATAAAAGCTGCTTATCCGTATCAAAATTAAAGGATGCATTATTTCTTAAATGTTTGCATGCTCTCCCTCTCCTTAGTAATAAACTCCCTGAACCTCACTTATATTGTTCAAAAAAAAGAGGGAATAAAAAAAAGAAAAGGAAACCTTTATAATTTCACAGTAGATGAAGCAACTCATAGTTTCACAGCCAATTCAGTGATGGGCTAGAAATACACTAATTTCTTAAATGCAGATTTCAATAGTCTTCTATTTCATGTAAACCCTTGCTAGGTATAGTCTAAATTTTTGCAAATATATCACTCATTTCACTTGAAAATGGTTTTTTTATGTGAAATATGGGCCTATATAATAAACTCTGGTAGGAATAAATGAATGAAATTTACTACTGGGATATTATCACCATTTTAATGTAGCAAAAATAACATTAAATAAGTATCATAACAAGTGAAGAAAAATATAACCTAACTTTTAAGACGCATTATCTATTTTTCATATTAATTTTATATGAGAGAAGCTTATCTGAAATAAGACAGAAATACAGCCAAGAGATAGGTGTCTGTCTGTGGTTTGCTGACTGCTTTACCTAAATATATACCAAAAAGCTCAGCACATTTCCCCTGCAAATACCGAATTAAATATTAACTATGTAAATCCTGAACCAATACAGGTGGTATCTGAATTTCACGCTGGATGCTGTTTTGGATATATATTTCAACGTGCAGGGTTCTTTTAAATATACTTTGATGCTGAAAATACCAGAAACACTTTTAGTAGAGGTTCTGACAGAACCATTAATAGGACAGGGGCTTCGAGCTTGCCATTCACAAAATCATTTTTATTTTATTGAGGGACACTATATCACAGGCAAAGTAAAGATTCAAAGATTTCTATTGTTCTTAGCTTTCAGAAGGTATATATCTCACTTATATTGTTCAAGAAATAGTACAGTTTCCGCATTTTTAGCTGTTTTATCATAACAAGTATATGCCAATTTCTAGGAAATTAAAATGTCCCTTGCCCTTTATACCATGGCTGCCATGTTAATATGCATTGTGATATAAAGGCAGAGATTTATATTAAATAAAAGAATCTTCCAGTGATTGTCTGAAAAATTCAGATATAATTAATAAAGATAAGATATATTGTATGGAATTATTTTTGGTTCTCTCTTTTTCAATCTTTTACAAAATTATGTTTATTGTTGGCTGAAGTATTTTCAAGTTGTAAGAACAGGTTGCTTGCTTTATTTTACCTCTTTCTTCCTTCCGTCTTCCTCCTTCTATCTCCCCTTCCCTCTCTTCCTCTTCTCTCTCTCTTCCCCTTCCTCCTTCCTTCCCTCCCTCCTTCCATCTTTTCCTACTCTCCTTCCTTTCTTTTATACTTTTCTTTTTTTGACATAAGAAAATAATGTAGTTTGTGACAAGCAGGCATCCGTAATTCAAAGTAACTTATTTCCCAAAATAAATACATATCCTCTGCATTCTCGCATATTTCTCTCTGGGAATGAGGAACATGTTTGTTTTGAAAACATTTCCTAGGTGATTATGCTGTTATTCCCTACATACTCCACATCTCCCATTGGGAACCGTAATTTTAAGATATCACAAAGATGCTCTGCATGTGTAATGAAGATAACTACACACAACCAAACATAAATTTAAAGAATTTCAAAACATTCCAAGGCAAACTGTAATGATAAGGTTTCCATAAAAAGATTTGAAGATCGGACAGAAATACAGAACAACCTCTTTCTAACTGAATATAAATTCTTGAATAATCCTTATTTTTAAGAAAAAGGAATTCAATTTTCTCATGTTCTGTGAGTTTGTATGTGCATACACAGGACTGTATTAGTACGACCCAAATCTTGCCTCAGATGTGTGACGATAAAATTGAGCAAGTTACAGACTTTATATTAACTTTATTCTAATAATGCCTAGCTAAGAATTTATCTCAATCTATTTTTTTAATTTTATAATAACTTGGTCTTTATATTTTTCAATATAAATTAACGCTATGTTCATCTATCAGCATCTTGTGAGATTGGTTAGAGGGAGTTAGCATTCTAAAGTCAAAGTACCACTGGATCAACCAAAACAATCATACTTTAATATTTAACAACTGAGAACAGATTCCGGTTATGATGACTTCAAGATATTTCATGCCTTTCCTGAAACAGTTGGCACTCTTTATCTTAATCCCTTTACTACTACATAAACCCAGTGTTTAATACGAACAAGGGCTGTAATACAGGGAACAAATAGGACACTTTGAAATTAATAATCTAGGAAATTCTTATAATGTTTAGGAAGACTATGAAGCTTAAAGAATAAAAATATCAGTTTTTAGACAATAATATGTATATGATGTTAACTAGAAATTAAGTGCACCAAATATTTTACTTATTGCAAAGAAAGTCAGAAATTTAAGATAACAGAACACAATACAGTAGAAAATCAAGGGACGCTATCTATAAAACCAACTGAAGATAGTACTCATTATTGATATTATTTTCATGTTTATGATTATATTTTAGCCAAGGAAGGTACAGTTTGCTAAAAGTTACCTTTCGAAGACTCTAGAGGATGGTCATGGGTGTTATCAGTGAAGCTTAGCTCACATATCAGGCTACACCTTCAGCAGATATAACAGCAAGTTGAAGGTCACACCCTGTCAAACATCATAGAAATTTCTCCTTTTTTCTCCCTCTTCTTTACTTTGAGCCATGTCTGTAAAGAAAATGCATCAATATGACAATTCATCAGCATAATTCCAATTTTTATCTTCAAAGATCAGAGCATCCAATAAGCCTTTATTGTAATCCACTTTCTGCCCTATGAAATGGGGATATACGATTTCATTATTGAGCAAATAGACTATATAGAGCATATTGGATTGCAAAACAAACCATCTAACTAGAACTGTATAGTCTGATAATAATTGGCTGTGAAAAGTTAAAACAATTTGAAAAATGATGACCCCCATGATTATTGACATTATGAATATTTTGAAACAATCCAGGATGACAACCAAAACAATTAATTCTTAACACTGATTAAAAGAAACATGATATTGAGAATGAAATAGGTGACAATCAGGTTTCCACTCTACACTCTTCAGATTGTATGGGTATGATTGTTTTCAATTTTAAGGTGAGATAGAGTGTGAGCTGAGAAGCCTCATCATTGCAGTGAAGGGACTTAAAAGAACCCTAGAACCAACATATAAAACATTTAAATGAACTGTCCATGTTTTGCACTGAATAAGAGGAGACAATGATTTCTCTTAAATTGTTCTTGTACTGTTCTATGGAGAATAATTGTGTAAGATCTCCAATGATAGAATTTAGACCAATGGAAGAAAGATCAGTAGATATGAAAGGATTAATGTATGCAAGGATTTTCTAATAAAGCAGTCAAAATTTGAATAAATTCCCTAGCATAGGCTAAAATATCAATAATGGGGATGTTATATAAAGAGTTTAGTCATTATGTAGGTAGTTGAACTATGCAACATTTAAATGGCCTTCCAGTTCCTTAATTCTTGATTTATGATGACTCCATTCATTATTTCACTGATTTTTAATTCACTAAATATTTGATTTTTTCTTTTTAAGTAAGAGCAGTATATCACTTTTACCTATCTAATTCACTTTGGACTTTTTTCTATTAGAAAATTTGTTACAGTTCTCTGATATTTGGTCACATCTTCCTTCTCCATTATGTTAATATAATTCTGTCACTTCTTATATCACTGTATTACCCTTGATTCAAGTAGGTAGTGGCATGAAATCAGGATTTATCATGAGAAAGGAACATGCAGCCTCCATTCTAAACCAAATCACTTTTAGGACAACTGATTTACTGAGTTGAGGGGAGTGTCATGTTATTATCTAAATAAACTACATATTTTACAGAAGCAATACTAGAAAACATAAAAGTAACATTAAGACAGGGGATGGCCTGGTGGCGTAGTGGTTAAGTTCATGTGCTCTGCTTTGGTGGCCCAGGGTTCACTGATTCAGATCCCAGGCACAGACCTACACACTGCTCATCAAGCCATGCTGTTGGGGCATTCCACATAGAAAATAGAGGAAGATTGGCACAGATGTTAGCTCAAGGACAATCTTCCTTACCAAAAAAATAAAAAGTAACATTAAGACAAAGAATACAACCTTACATGAATGCTATTTGGTTTCAATCTCATAAACTAGCCTTTAATAAAGAAAATCCCAGTTTTTAGCCAGACACACCAAAAAGGTCAGAAATGTTAACAGATGTTGTCTCTATTATAGACAAAAATTGTTGTACACCTAAAATTAATACAATGTTATATGTCAACTATATCTCAATAAAAAAATTGTTTGACTAATACCAAGTCACCAAAAGAGTTTAAGAAAAAAAAAAGCTATTTCTGCTTTGTTATTTATTTGTGGTATTTAAAATAATTTTAAATTGCAATACAATGTCTGTATCTGTCTTTTGTCACCAAGTAACATTTAAATTTGACATATATTAAGCACTATGTACTGAATCTCACCTATAATGTGCCAGAAAAGTATATGCAGTTTTCTTCTAGATGGTCATGATTAAGTGGAAAACACTGACACTGACGGAGTCAAGTTCCCAGCACCGAGCCTAGCATACTAATAAATGGTAGATGTCAAGATAATAAAGAAAGGATAACACCAAATCATTAATTGAATGAGTATTTTAAATGAAGCTGGAAGTGATGTCAAATACAATAAATGCTAGCGTTCTAAAACTCATTGGCCTAAATAACATCCCACTCCTAAAATGATAATTTTATATGCTATAGGTATAAAGTTGTGCACTTAACCCAAAGCAAATTACAGAAGTACAGGATCATGTAAATAAGCTCAACAATAGTTATCGTAAACGATATTAAAATATAGAGTCCAGAATAAGAGAAAGGTTAGAATTACTCTCAGTGGTCAGATGCCACCTTCATCCTCAACCCAGAGATTTTGTTCTATTTGGAATCAAATAGAAGTAAATGACAAATCACTTTCTAAAGTCATTATTATAACTATTACTTTGGTTTCAACATTTTAGTAAGAGAAATACACAACCTAGAATGCATAACAAAGGGCATTATTAGAACGGTAAAAATGGTAGTAATATGCAAGAAAAGAGAAAATAAAAACAGATTAAGATGCTTATTACAGAAAAGGAGAACTTTTAGAATGTCATGAGCTTTGTGTGCTTTTGCTTTTCCTAGTCTTTCCCTTTGCTCTCTTTCCTAAAAAATGCATTTTCTAGGACACAGGAGAGGGAAGAATGAGGGTCAGTTGGCAGAAATTTGGAGTGAGGGGGAAGTGGGAGCTGCAGCCTCCCAGAGCCTAGTCCACAGCAAATTCTATGTTAATATTTGTTAAATGCAACAAACAAATAAATAAAAATACATGTTAACTGGTAGGTCATTGGATATTACTTATCATAATTTCAGGTTTACTTTCTAGATGTTTGAGGCACATTCAAGCAGAAATATTGACTTAGGCAATTTGACTTAGTCCCAGTAATTCTGGAAAAAATTCTGAAGTGGAATCATCCATTTTTAATCCTCAGCACATAGCTGAGTGAATGCGCAGTTACAGAAGAAAAGTAGAGTGCAAGGTTCTCAGGGTTAGAATTGAGCCCTGAAAAGCAATGATAATGAAGATATTGGAAGATAAATTATTTTCTGTAAAAATATCTTGAGAGGAGTGTTAGTCAATGTCAATTTTAATGTGCAATTCCACTGTAGATTATTCACAGGAAATTACTCACAGAAAAACAGACCACTGAGGATTAGAAACAACCCTCTCTAGGATGGTAAAATGACAAAGCTGGTGATATCTGGTAGGGATTGGAATGAGATAAAAAGATGATTACTGAATTTAAAATTTAAAGCAATTTCTTTTCACTTTTGTAAAATTAGTGAGAGTTTTAGAGTAGGTGGATGGTGAGTTCTAGTAATGCAGATCTGCATACAACTAAAGGAGGTAGCATGGTGACCCCCAGCAGTGCAGGAAGGAGGACAATTATAGGGACTGCACTGAATGAGTCATCTCAGAAAGGCACAACATCAATGAATTCTAAATAGAAAGACTACCCTATCTCCAGTTATTGTAAGCCTGTGGGCAAACACCTATAAAAATCAAGAATTTGTTTGCAGAGTGACAATGAAAAGATCTGCCCGATTCGAATAACAGCAACTGAATTCAAGTATTTTGGTGTTAATTATAACTATTAATATAACTCTGTTGCAAAAGTCCCAATTCTTTTTTTTTTTGTGGGGAAGACCAGCCCTGAGCTAACATCCGTCGCCAATCCTCCCCTTTTTGCTGAGGAAGACTGGCCCTGGGCTAACATCCGTGCCCATCTTCCTCCACTTTATATGGGACGCCGCCACGGCGTGGCTGACAGGCAGTGCGTCGGCGGGCGCCCGGGATCCGAGCTCGCGAACCCCGGGCTGCCAAGCGCGGACTAAACCGCTGCGCCACCGCAAAAGTCCCAATTCTTTACTTTAGTTATTCCCAAGAGTGCAAGGAAAGGGAGCCATGTTGATGAAACTAATTACCTGGTAAAATTTATTTTTTAAAATTGTACTGAAAATGGTGCTTCATTAATATGAATCAATAATGCGATTTGACTGCTGAAAAGGCTAATGTAATCTCAGGCTGCATTAATTGAGCCAGAGCATCAAATCACAGGAAATAATAGTTCTGCTGTACTTGAGTTTATTAAAAATTAGTTTAAAATATATGTATCTCTAAGACTTATACTTTGGGTGAAAAAAATTCTAGACTATATCAGAAAAGAGGGGATTAGAAATCATATAACAAACAAGGCAGTTTTCTCCTAGTGATTATGTGTCTGGAGGTACTTTGCCTGGCTGTGTCTGGAATGCTTTTTTCCCCAGATCTTCTCAAGATGGCGCTTTCTTTTTCAGGTCTCAGCTCAAATATCACCTGCTAGAAGATGAATGCTTTGATCGTTCTCTGTGTCTAACGTTTCTCCCTCCCAGGGCAACATCTTCTCATCATCTTGTTTATTTATGGTCACGGCAATATACATTACTTTATATTTATATATCTGGATATTCTCCATCCAGGGAATATAAATTATAGGAGGAGAAGAGGAGAAATTTTCTCTGCCCAACTTACTTCTATATGTCCTGCCAAGCACTGCACTTGGGACATAGTTAGCCGTTGACATATATGAATGAAAAATAGATTGAGAGTATTTGGACCAGAGAAGTTTAAAGGGAAATATAATAGCTTGATTGAAATAGTCTGCATTGTTTTAGATACTGAGTGAGAAAAAATAATTTGAATTTTGAAAGGGGACATATTTCATGTCAATGCAAGAAACAGCTTCCATACAACTAAAATATACTTCAATGGAAAGAGTTGCCTAATGCAGAAGGAAATACATGAAAAATCCAAGTAGGAACCACATATTTATTTTTTAATTGAACTGTAAAAGTTTGAGAATGGCCTAGATAACCTTTAAGAACTCTCCAAACTCTTAGACCTTATTGTGATATAATTCATAATTTGTTATATATTTTATTTCAAAAAGAAATCATTAAAATTTTGCCCAGTAGTATAATATATCCACTTCTATGCTCCCTTACAAAGTATAGATATGCTCTTTTTGGAGGCTATTTATTATCTCACTTCTTTATATATTAAGAAAAAAATATTAATTTTTATGTAACAGAGGAAAAAACAATACAATCAAACCAACAGTTAATCCATTAAGTGTTGCATTATTAACAAAAAATTCTGTCAGGTAGGGTTGTTCTTGACACTATACTACAAGTTTTTGACTTTCAAAATGCACAATTGTATATAGTTGTGTTATTCATAAATTCATCTAATTTTTAAATCCATTTATATTTCCTGTCGCCACTACCTCATGAATAGTGTTTATAGTTGTTGCACCTGCTCTATTAAATGTAAACAATTACACGATACTTTTTTCTAACTATTTTCAAATGTTCTCATTTGAATTTCAAAATGCACATTTATTAGTCTGGATTTTTTTTGCTGGAAGTAGCAGAAATTACCTATAACTATTTTAAGCATAAAAAAGAGAATTTACTGGGTCATATACCTAAAAATTCCTGAGATAGACCTAACTCTTATGAGGTGAATTCAGCAGCTCACTCTTTCTCTCCCCATCACCCAACCTATTCTCTCTTTTGTTGGCTTCAATCTAATGTAGGCTATCCTCCAAGAAATTACTAAATTATATTATACCAGCTTTACTATCCCAGCAAAAGTTAATTTATCTTTCCCAACAGTTTTTGCAATTTCTGATCATTGACTTCATTGGTCCAGATTGATTTGCATGAATTTTTCTGGGAAGACTCAAGCCTGAGCCAATCTCTAAACTTCTCCAAACTAACAGGTTGAACTGATAATTGGGTGGTAAAGACATTGCTCCCAAAGAAAAAAAAAATGGCTCTCTTTTACTAAAAGGGGAGATGGGTGCCTTGCCACTAAAACAATAGCCATTCACTACATGGCTTGTTCTTCCTGCATTTGGGGAACTGGTGAATAATTCTGAGGTTGCTTGATTCATGGTTTCACAACCATAATTTTGAAATTCTGCTCTCCATCTCCCTCATTTTAATTCTTCATTTAAAATTAGTTCCTCATTTTACTATTTCCTGACACAATCTTCCTTCCCTTATACATATATTGGTTCATTTTCATTGCCCATTTGTGGTTCCATCATATCCTTCTTGATGCTTAGTGTTCATAACCGCATAGCCATTATATAAAGCTAGAGGAAAATTTTCTGTTGAGTTTCTAATACCTTTCTGTTAAATCATTTCATTGGCATTTAAGATTGATGCTGAATTTTAGGCCCATTTTCTTATAATACAATCTAAAATATTTTTCAAATGTTTGTAATATCATTATCTAGTGATCAGTATTCAATTCATTTTACAAATACTTTATATTAGAATTGCTTCCATGTAAAATATTTGGGTATATACCCTAAACAGTTTCTCTTGATAGATAGATGATTGATAGATGATAGATAGATAGATAGATAGATAGATAGATAGATAGATAGATAGATAGATAGATATCCAGATTTACTGTAGATATCACTAGCCACCATAATGGCTAATCTCTGAGATTTAAAAATTATCGAGTTATAAGGACAACTCTTAAAGCCCTGAGGAATTTTGTAGATCTTTATTGTAGATACCTGTAAAGTAGCATACAACATATTCCACAGAAAATTTATCTTTAGGCATCACTTTCTCTCACCAAAGTTCTCTGGCAAAACTCTGGAGCAGGGACAAAAAAACACCTCTGCTGGTCCCTGTCTATCACACAGTTTCTCACACACAGCCTGCTGTCCTCTCTATTTGCCCCTCCTTTGCCCTGCATCTTTATGCACTTGTCATAACCTGGTAGAATCCAGTCTGTGTTCCTGTCTGACACTCTTTGAGAATCAGCTCCTTGGTTATGATGATAAAAACAATTATTTACCTTGTTTTTGTTTTATCCCTAGATTTCAGAAGATTTTAAGTTACTCTCAAATTTGGGAGTTTCATAGTATATGTCCTCCTTCAGAAAATGTATTAAGATGAGAAGTGACATGATTAGTAGCACCAGTCACTAAGGAATCACCTTTAACAAAACCGCCAGTTTATCTTTATGAGGTGTATCTTGTTTCCAAAGAGACAATATAAAATAAAAGTTCAGACTCTGGAATCAGACTTTAGGAATGTAGAAATGTTACTCAACACTTCAACTGCCTTATCTGTAACATGAGAATGATATTAATCTATGTATCTCATAGAATTATGAGGAAAAATTATATATGACACATGTTAAACACTTAATAGTACTGGTTTTTAGTATTTCTAATCTGAAGTCAGCAACCAATTGAACAATTAGTTATCTTATGAACACCCATAGCAAAGTCTTTGAAGGGCTGACTAGGTAGTATTAAATATTTCCTCTTTATTTTCCTCCTGGAATAACTCACATTTTCTGACATTAAAAATGTTGGGTTTTCTACAACAGGTTGGTTTTGTTCAGCAATTCTTATTATAGGTTTTGTGCACTGGTTTGAATTAAAGCTTAGTGTTCTATAATTTTCTTGATTTCACATAGATCTCTTTTAATAGGGATCACAGTTCTAATCTTTCAGACTTCTGCCACATCAGATGTTCATAAAGGGAGGCTTGGGAAACAGTTACTCAATGGCATCCTCAGATTCCTACACTACATCCCATGGATGCTGACACGTTCCAGAGGGTCCATGATAATTCTGTTCACTTGACCCTCTATAACATGTGCTCCCAAAGCACATGTTATTTATTTCCGTTTCAATACTTTTCACATTTTATTTTAATTATTTATGTGACTTATTTCTCCTCATTTTGATTCAGTTTGCCTTGAGGATTTTATTTCAATGTCCTCATCCTTTCATCATTCCTCTCTAACTTCTATCTCTCAAAATACACACACACACTCACACATTCACACATACATTCACTAGGTCCAGAACATATTAAGGAGTTGGTAACTGTTTAGTGAATGAGTACATACAATATTAAGCACAATTTGATAAAGTATCTTGAGCCTGATGGTGGAAAAATCCCCCTAACACATTGCTTACAAAAGACTAAAGCAATCTATTGCCATTTTAGCCATTTTCTCCCCAATCTCATCCTTAATCTCAGAATCATTGAGGTTCATTGAGCCCTCTTCCTCATTCTGATTAAAGGACAATCAAAAGAATCGAGTATTTATTGAGTATCTATGTGAAAGTATGGAGTTAGCTACTGAAGTGGGGAGAAATGAAGGTGAACAAGATTGTATCCCTGGGACCCACAATCCTGCATTGAATAAAGTATCAAACACAATTAGACAGTGAATGAAGGTAGCCAGGGAGATTACTATGAGTGCATGGGTTATGGAAGATGCTTGCTACAAAATCACAATCACATTGTTTTATTTGCAATGTTAAGATTCCATTCAACTAGGATTGTAAAAATACAGACCTATGTACCTTGGAGGTAGGAGAGCTGCTTGGATAGAGGAATCAAGAAAGAAGTAGGGTGAATGAAATATTTTCTTTTAAAAATTTGCAAATTCTCTCTAATATGCCCTTGGAATACATCTGTACTTTACATTTGTACTATATATATTTTAATTTACATGTAATGTATCATAATCTATGAGATTCCTGGATAGCTTTTATCATTTACATTTGCTATTTGCTCCAATTTTGCATTAGTTCAACACTGGGCAGCCAGGTTCTGTAGGGTCCTGCTGAATCAAAATCTGGACAATTTAAAAAATTTTTCTACTTTAGTGTTATTGACTAACTTAGGTTATATTTATGTAATATAAATCTATTTATACCTTATTAACAGGTATTTGTGAAGGATTTTCTGAATTTTAGGATTTTGTCACTGTCAGCATGAAAATATAAAAGATCACTCAAACTATAATGTGGAACTCTGTCAAAGACCAATCAACATAGAGATACTATTTGTAAGAACTCCCTTTTTCAGAAATTGAGCTTGAGTTAAAATGCACTAAAATGTTGTTTTTCAATGAACAAGCTGGCATTTTTTAACATGTAAAAAATCATTATGAATGCTCCTTGATGCACCACTACAGAAGCAATGTTATAAAGGTAAGAAAGTCATTGAAATTAGACTCTATTTCAGATTCAGCTAAGAACTTGTCCCTCTCTCTCCCCAGTAAGTGCCAACTATACTATATTCCGAAATTAGGTAGTGGAATACCCAAGTAGAACTTACCAAAGAGGTGGCACTAAGTAGGACTTACCAAACTAGCTTAAAAAAGAAATTGGAGCAACTAGGATATATGTTTGAGAATGAAGTGAGAATTTCTTAGTCTAATGCGAGAAAAAGCAGCTTTAAGAAGACATTGACCCAGAATAACATGACATCTCTTCCAAGCTTATCAATTTCCAAAAAATAGGTAAATATCAAAACAAACATATATTGTATAGAAAGGATACAAAATTTCCATAAATATAGTTTTCAAAATTTCGAAATTGGGCCATGGACCTACATTCACCCTCCAAACAGGAGTACTTTGGTTGAAAAGTATTGGAGCCATTGCCCTAAGAAGTCTTGTTAACTGCCTCCTCTCAGCTTGGGGGCAGAATGAAAACCACTCAGGTTTCTTAGAGGTTCTTCACTAAACAACCACCAAGAAGCAGTTGTTTCGAATCCCCATAACTCTGGCCTGGCTTCTGACAGACAGTGACTTTTAAAATATGCAGAGAAGACAATGAGGAAGTGTAGGGAACGGGCCAAGTCATTAGGTTTTGGGGGAAAAGGAGACCTGCTTCGATGGCGGCTGGCCAGAGGCTGATTGGAGAGCTGTGACCCATCAGAACCTGTCCAGAGACCTTCTACTTCTCAGCCTAGGGGACACGGTGGTGCTCACCTCTAACCCCTTCCCACTGCCTGCTACTGCTCTTAGCACCTCTGTGCCAAACTTGTCAAGATCTGTAGGATTCCATCCACAGACCACAATAACAATAGCAAAAGTTACTTTCCCATAACAGCAATGGGAATAGTCAAATCTATTGTTAGCAGTGATTTCCCCACTTCTGGGAACCAAAGACCATTTTCCAGCAACTCTAACGTGCCATTTTTCACATTTCTCGAATTGGAACATGTGTTTCAATTGATGTTGTCTCTTAACGTAAGAACATAAATTAACTGCACATCTTAAATCAGTGCAATCTTAAATTTGACCTAACACAATATTTGAAAACAAGAGCCTGGTTGTTGGCGGAACTTTAGACTGTACTGAGATTAAAACAAACAAAAAAGAAGATATTGACTTGTTGCGACACCCTAGAGGGATGGGGCCCAGAAATTGGTGCCAGACCCACACCTGGAAAGAGAGTATGGCTGGTTAGTTGTTCTAATTACAAAATTAAAAGGAATAAACTGAATTCCAGAGTTTATCAGAATGAAGGATTCATGAGCATTTATCTTACGGTAGATGAGTCACCTGAGATGAGTCACACCTAAAAGTAAAAGGAAGAAGGTGAAGAAAGGGATTCCAACAGAGAAAAGCTCAGTGAATTGAACATCACAAAATCAGGAGCCAATGAGGGAATTATAAATGACCAGCCAGGTGAAAATGCATCAAGAAAGAGTTAGATTTAAAGACCTGCAAATCACAGAGCAATTCAATGCCAAATAACATCAATCACTGTCAAGTCACAAAATTCCTGCCCTTTACCTCTTTTCTTACTAATTCCCCATACCCCATAATCCTAGAACAGCCTATCTACCTCAGCCTAGTGAGGGCAGGAGGAGAATAATAATCCAGACAGGAAATAGAAAAGACACCATACATTCAGCCCTTTCCTTCTGCAAGCTTCCCCTCTGGAAGTCTCATTCTGTTGGAAGGGACAAGATTTAATTTTGAATGAAGTTCTTAATTATTACACTGGACTGGGCTTGTTAATTATTGAAATGAGACCGTTCTTCTCATTTGAATGAAAACTGATAACAACCAAAACAGTTAAAGAATCTGTTAAAAATTTCATCTAAGGCAGGAAAGTTCTATTCTCACAGAGCAGGTTTAAATGAGTAGAAAGGAGAGAAATAAATTTGTTTTCTGATTATAACCTAAGAACCATAATTTCATTATGGAATTATGAAATATTTCCATAAATAACTTTAAAAAGCTTTCAATTGCTGTTTGAATGGAAAATCTAAAAGATAGAACATCTAACATGAAATTTCTTAAATTTTTTATTGGAAAAAAACATTTTGGGTCTACAGAATCAAATATGGCAAGTTGAGGCATCTTTCTAGGAAGGATTTTAGAAATATTCACAATTCATTGACTGTCAACTGGCTATATAAGATTATGTAAATGGAATTATCAATAATTTCTTTTTATGTTAATATCTACCAATTCCAAAGACTATTTTATTTTCATATTCACACTTAAAAATTAATGCTTGTTGGGGCCGGCCTGGTGGCATAGTGGTTAAGTTCTTGTGCTCAGCTTTGGTGGCCCAGTGTTCACAGGTTTGGATCCTGGGCAAGGACCTTCACACTACTCATCAAGCCTTGGCTGTGGTGGCATCCGATATACAAAATAGAGGAAGATGGGCACTGATGTTAGCTCAGGAACAATCTTCCTCACCAAAAGAAAAAGAAGCAATGCTTGTGGAAAAAAATCATTAATGATGAAATGAATGAATGCCTTAACTGATGAATGAAGAAATGAAATAAAATGCACTTGAAATTTGGGAGAGGCACCTAAATAAACTCACTTGGCAGTGGCTACTTTATTATTATTATTAAAGTAAAAAAGGACGGGGCCGCCTGGTGACGCAGCGGTTTGTTTGGTCCACGCTTGGCGGCCCGGGGTTCGCAGGTTTGGATCCCGGGCGCCCGCCAATGCACTGCTCCTCAGCCACGCCCTGACGGCGTCCCATATAAAGTAGAGGAAGATGGGCACGATGTTAGCCCAGGGCCAGTCTTCCTCAGCAATAAAGAGGAGGATTGGCGACGGATGTTAGCTCAGGGCTGGTCTTCCTCACAAAAAAAAAAAAAGTAAAAAAGGACATGATCTCAGCTTTTTATGATCTGACCTGAAGAAAGCAGCAAGGATAAAAAAGTCTTCATACATTCACATAGACTCTTGAACATTATATTTGAGTCTATGCAGAGTATTTAATGCAGCTGATTCAACACTGTAAATTTTTTGTCTTCTTTCCTGAGAGTAATCTGAATTTGTGCTACTATGAAAGCAGGGGAGAAAAATCTTGCTTTACTCAACCCCTGTGCTGACTGAGCAGAGAAATAGGAGCTACAAGAGGCAACTGTAGCACAGAATTCAGAGTAGATTCTGTCAGGAGAGAATATCGGGTGTTCTTGTAGAGAGGGATAGATCACTGTCTATATTCATGACGACTCCACAGCTTGCTCATGGACATGTGGCAGGAAATGTACACAGGGGAATGAATGTGCAAAATTTAGTTTCAAAGCTTACTATAAGGAAATAAACGTAAAACAGGGAAGCTGAGATGCCTCTTCCATATTGAGCCCTTCTCTTGAACTCAATATTAAAACATAAGTGAAATGATTAGGTTTGATGATATCAAGTGTCATTTCCAGGTGTAAAAATGGAGGAACGTCCTTTTCTTATTTAGAAACTTAATAAGCATCTTGGAAAATGGGAATATTACTTTCAACGGAATTAAATGAGGGTGTCTGTGCCAAATACAGAGCACTGTACATAATAACATACTGTATTAACAGTCACTTAAGCTGTCATTAATAGAAATATTTTTAAAAGCATTGGTTGCATTTTACTAACACTTTTCATGCTTCTTGAAATCATGCTAAGACAGGTCGACTAGTTTAAAATGTTTTTTTTTCCAAAATTCAGGAAATATGATGCTCTGAGGTACCACTTAAAATTAGTAACTATTGACTTCTCCCTGACTACCTGTCTACTGTCTACCTGACTATTCTTTGGTTTATGTAATTTTTAGGTACAAGAATCTTGAAGGCCGGAGTTTGTTTTTAAATTTGTTAGTTTTCCATTGGAAGTAACTAAACAAGTAAAGAAAGCACAGCAAACATTAACTAACCAAACACTGGGTTTAATGAAACTGTCAGATGCCAAGGAGAGTGGGCATAAGAGAAAACAAATGTATGCATCAATGCAGGAGACACATCAGTATGTTCACACAAGGGATAGTACATTGAATATACACTGGGAGTCCTAGTACTTACTCAGGCTTGCCTATTATTAGGTGAGGATGGCAGGTGTGTGACAGGTTCAGTCTGATCACAAGGACTAAATTTAAATATAAAGGCATATTTCAACTCTTCTGAGAGATGCAGTGTGGCAGCCGGAGAGCAGAGCCTGAGTAACACGGGTAAAGAAGATGCTGAGAATGAAGTGACTCCTGGCAATTAATCACATATGTCAAGGAACCAGCAAGAGGATCTGTTGAATTTGACAAAATAAGGGACTCCTCATGGCCCTGAGGAGGAGGGCCTCCATTTTCTCTGGTACCGCTGACTACGTTTGTTCTAATCAGTGGCACTGGAGAGAGAGACTAAAGGGAAAATATAAATTCAATAAATGTAAATTAATTAATGGCATTCTACAATAATATTGTGGATTTTACTGTAATTTTAAAACATCAATAAAAAGAGCAGCAGACAATATTGAGTTTTAGATATAATTACCAAAATAAAACCCCATATTTTTGTTCCCTTTGGTATTTTGGGCTATTTTTTCAGGTGTACTTTATGATGGTCAGAGGCACATGATGCCTTCTGATTTGTCCACATCGATGGTTTCTATTCTGTTTAAACTTGTTCCTATGCTCCACTTGACTCCCACATTGCTAAAAATCTCAGTTATCATTTACTCCTCACCCTCCCGCTCCCTAGCATCTAGTCTGTCACCAGTTTTATCATATTTGGTGTGAAATATCTTTCTAATCCCACCTCATTTCTGGTTCCCAGTTTCTACTTATCTAATTCTCCTCTACAAAACTGCCAGAGTTATTTTTTAATGTAGAACTGCTTACAATATTCCCCTGCTTAAAGGAAAAACCTTGAATGTTAGCACAAGAGAATCATAATTTCTTAATTTAAAAATGTGGTAAAGGAATGCTTTGACATAAATATATTATATAACACTAAAAGCATGTAATTAAAAAGAATCTACATTAACACCCAGTGTTTATTTTAAATATAAATAACACGTTATATATTTTGTGTCTATAGGCTTAAAGGATGTTCTTCAGCATAGTCACTGTCTCTAGGTAATGAACACCTGTCCTTCTGATAATGAGGCACTCATCTCATGCTCAATTAAAGATAAAAAAATATCTTGATGGTTGCCTAAGGTCTGCAGCATCTAAGACTCTCCCCAGTCTTTCCCAGCCTCCTCCCCTAGCTCAGTATGTTGGACATTCTCTTCATCCCTTCCCCTGCTTACATCATTTTCTAGTCACATCACTTGGCATGTTTTTCACAGAGAAATCTGTGCATTTCCATGAATTTTTCTCTATTTACATATTGTTCCTTCTGCCTGAAATGTGTTTCCCTTCATTTTCTAAATGATGGGTTCCTGTTTGTTGTTTAGGACCCTTCAAATTTTACTTCTGTGAAGACGTCCTTAACCTCAGGGGAATGAATCACTCTGTCCTGGGTAAGGTATTGTAGTAAAGTGAATATATGTAATAGCTACCAATTAACTCTAGTTGGTTTTTAATTTTCTTGGTTCCCTGATAAATTCTGAACTTTATCAGACTGTATCTTCCATGGATTGCATTTTATTCCTTATTTTATCCATAGTCTTTAGTGCAATAGCAAGTGCTTAGTAAGACTTCAACAAAACTTATTCAATGAATGTAAGAAAGAATGTGAGTGAGAGATGAAACATTTAACTTTAACTGTTAGGAAATTATTGCACTTAAATTTTTGTATCTCCTAAAATCCTAACTGAATTTTAAAAATAATTTTCTTGCCTTTTTAACTATGATGACTTCCCTCATTTCTTATTCCTTCCAGTCATTCCCACACAAGATAATTGTCAAACACACATCCTTGAATTACCAAAAAATGTCTTCCTTCAAGCAGGGTTTGCAACTGTTTCTATATAGGGGGAATTCCCTAGGAGGGAAAAACTACACAATACAAATTTGGACCTTGACCACTCTATCTTCTCCCCAGTCACCTCTAAATACTTATGTCCTCAGAACTTGTCTTTGTTAACAGAAGATCAATCTGAAAAAAAAAAATCAAGGATTATGTCTAACATTAGAGAGGAATAAAAGCTCTAAACATTAATGATTTTCAAGAGGCATTTATACCTTCTTCAACGTCTGTCCTCAATAGTTATTTTTCTCAGTAGAAAAATGTTAAAAGATGGAATTAGAAAGGAAGAAAATAGGCCAATGGGAGGGTGGTAGGGGATACATGTTCCATTTGCTCCCAGTAATTCCATCCAGCATAGTTCATGGCAGACAATAAACACTCAATAAATGTTTGTTGTTTGAAATAATGAATTCAACAAATGTTAGTTGAAATTCTATTATTATCAAGCCCTTTCTAGGCCTGGGGAATTTCTAATTTAGTGAAGAAATGCTGTATGTTGATTCATTTATTCAGCAAATAGTTAAGGAACACATACGCCATGCCAGACACTGAATAGCACTCTAGATGTGGGGAAGAAGAGGCCAGCTGTGGCTCCTGAATTCACAGATCTTCCAGGCTGGTGTTGTGATGGAAGAATATTTAAATGCTATGAACATAAATTGAGAAAGCATTTTATTCTACCCTAGGGAGAATGAAATAACTTTCAGAAATTTGTTGAGTGTCTACTGATGGATATGCCAAATATTGCACATAGATGTGTCATTTATGCCACTCTGCTGGTTTATTACAGTGCTATTTGTTTCTGAAATGCTTCTGATAATTTTGGATATACTAAAATAAAGTAATTTATTATAGTAAAATATGTAATTTTATTTGAGTGTTATTCTGTTTTATCTCTCAGCCATTATTTGTTCAAACTTGCTGTCCTTAGAGTTTATTACGAAGTGTGGTTTACACCACTATAACCTTGCTATCTGCCATTTCTTTTTTGTTTTGATTAACAGTTTTGACTCATATGCGAGTGATAGTGCTTAACCGTCTGTAAAGAAATAAAAGATGTATCACACAGGATATTAAAATAGAAGGCACATAGATGTTGGAAGACCCATCGGAAAGTGATTGAGAAAATAGATGGCAAAGATTATCACACAGTTCAGGATTGGTGGATGGACTTTCATACTATGAAAGACGTCAGGAAATTTAGTGCAACTTGGCAGTATGGCCAAAGAATTGTATAAAAGGTAGTTGAAAGAAAATATGAATAGAGCAGTTGTAAGTTTGCTGTGCTCTAAACATCTGTACAATGCAGCAAACTTATTCCTAATGGGGATCGTGCTATGAGGATCCCATAAAGAACTGACCTAATTAATAAGACCATGTCCAATAATGCAGACCCCTGCCCCTCCAAATTCCATGAGTGTATGTAAGCACAATGCCCTTCATATTTCTTATATAAGGATGAAAAAAGTCCTAAAAAGAAGTAAAATTTGAGCTGGGCTTAGAACAAGTTGTGTTTCAACAGATGGCCAATGAAGAGAAGAGAAAATTAGTCAGAAGAAATGGCTTAAGTATGTATGCCATATTCTGGGACTTCGAAAATGTTACAAGATAAGGCTATGACCAAGACAGGGTTTCAGGAAGAGAGAAAAAATTAGAAATTTAAAGAAAAACAGCTGTAGGAAGTAACATTGAATTTTGATGCTATTAAAGTATATGGAGTTATTTTAAATAGCTTTGATTTGAAGTTGAAAATATTAACATAATCAAGTGAAAACAAAGAAAGAAAACTGGAAACCATTTACTTTACATGAGCTTAGTTTTTTTAATATAATTCCCAATTTTACAAATTGATTTAACATGTGTCTTTTTTATATGCCAACCTCAACTATCTAGAACATAGCCAAGAAACAAGAAGTAAGGTAAAAATTACTATAAATAACCATACAATTTTCTTGAATTTAATTTAATTTATTTACAGTGGAACAGCTAACATTCTCACTTCTATTTAACAATTTAAATTTTCTACCTCTATCCCACTGATTAGTCCACAGGAAATCAAAAGCAATAATTTTAAAATGTCTTCGAGGAGGTTTCTGCTTCTGGATATGATGGAGTAGCTTGCACCAAAATAAGGCCAGCTTAAATGCAACAGAAAAACAATAGATTTCTAGAATTCCTAGAAAGGATTTGAGGGAACCAGTGAGAGGTGGGCTGATGTTCTACAAGCTACTCTAACCACCGTGCATTTGCCAATTCTTGGGGAAGGCAAAAAGCTATAAGGTCAGACAGAGAGCTGTTACTACAAGGACACAAAACCAGCAGAGCTTTCAGCAGTTTCATAAGACTGGGGAGAAAAAGTAGAGTTCAGAGCTACAATGGCAGCCAAAATTTGAGAGGCCAAGATCTCAAAAAAATTGAGGCAGGGAAAGATAAGGCAAAATCTTGTGATTTTCACCTTTGGTGCATTTATTGAAGTCTTAAACTAAACAGGGAAAAGAAGCAAAGAAGCTAAAGAGAAAGTTGCTCAAAAATATCACATAATTTTTGACAATCTTAAACTGTTGAAGAGAGTAGAAAAAAAGTTACAAGACATAGCAAAGAGAGGGGATCTTGGTAAACACACCACAAGTAGATCAGCTCTTGATTGGATTAAGGTATTCTGCCCTGATCTAGATTTAGCTAATCAACAGAAGGAAACATGAATCCTCTCTGGAGCAAAATACAATTATCAGTCTCTACAATTATTAATAAAAAAATGTTGCACAATCAATAAAAAAATATGCAGCATACCAAGAAAAATAAGTGACAACAAAATGTGACCCAGGGAAAAACTTAGACATTGTACTTACTAAGGACATACTTTATAGTAAGTGTGATTTAAGTTTAAGAAAATAGATAATATAATGAAAAATTTCACCAGAGAAAATAAAAGAAAATTAAGAGTCAACATAATTTTTACTATTTATAAATTCAATAACAAATTAATGAGTCTAACAACAAATTGGATACAGCAAAAGAGAGGTTTAGTGACTGAAATGATGGTCAATAGAAAATATCCTAACTAATTGCATGAAGAGTGAAAGGAGAGAAAATAGAGAAAAGAGAATAAGAGACATGTTAGGAGAAAGAAGAAAAAGATCTAATATACTTGAAATTTATATTCCATCAGGAAAAGAGGAAGAGAACAGAGCAGAGCAATATTCAATGATGGCCAAGAATATTCCAAGACTGACAGAAGACATCAACCCATCAATTTAAAAAATGCTGCAAGGGGGCTGACCCCGTGGCCTAGTGGTTAAGTTCAGCATGTGCTCGGCTCTAGCAGCCTGGGTTCGGTTCCCGGCTGTGGACCTACACCACTTGTCAGCGGCCATGTTGTGGTGGTGACACGTATACAAAATAGAGGAAGATTGGCACAGATGTTAGCTCAAGGCGAGTCTTCCTCAGCAAAAGAAAAAAGAGGGGCCGGCCTGGTGGTGCAGTGGTTTAGTTGGCGCTTTGGCAGCCCAGGATTCGCTGGTTCTGATGCTGGGCGCCCGCTGATGCACTGCTTGTCAGCCATGCTGTTGCAGCGTCCCATATAAAGTAGAGGAAGATGAGCATGGATATTGGCCCAGGGCCAGTCTTCCTCACAAAAAGAGGAGGATTGGCAATAGATGTTAGCTCAGGGCCGGTCTTCCTCACAAAAAAAAAAAAAAAGAAAAGAAAGAAAGAAAAAGAATGCTGCAAAGCCCAAACAGGACAAATTATAGAGAAAGCACCACCATGGTTTTGTCCCATGCTATTATTATCAGGGTTTTATGTCTGGGTAAGGTGATCAAATGTTGGTGTCACTGAAAAAACAGAGATGCCTGAATGGGAAGATAATATGAGGGAAACATGGTGAGCTTGATTGTAGAAATGATCAGAAAGCAGACAAAGAAAGAGGAGAGACGGATGCCCTCGTGAGAGGTCTGCTAGAAGATGTGTAAGAGGAGTCCTCCATCACCAAAAGTGATGCCTCTGCCCAAGGAGAGAGGAGTGGCTTCACCAAGAAAGAGAGGGAGGGGCAACTCAGGGTTGCAAGTTGAACCCCCTTGGTCTTCATTTGGCTTATGTAAAAATGAGAGGGTTGTGGACATAATTGTTGATATATGTATGTAGCATTTTATGGTTGTTAGTGTTTCATATATTTTCTCTCTCCTATCTCATAATATGCTATGATTGAGACAGGACATATATTTTAAAAATTTCCATTTCAACCACAGTAGAACTGATCTTGAGAAAAATTGAGTGTGTCGGTATTTAGGATTTTTCTTGCTGTAACTCTCTAGAACTTGACCTCTCAGGCAAGGAGGTATGTTTTTAAGTTAAAAATCAAGTCTTTGAAATTTTGATATTATTAAGAAATTATAGTCAATACTTTTAGAAGTGAAAATGGTATTAGGGTTTTGTTTTTAAGAACTCTTTTCTTTTACAGATTTATACTGAAATATTTTTGAGTATAATACCTGGCATTTGCATCAAAATAATACTGGAAGTATAATGGCAATGTTCTATATTTTGTTTTGGTGATTCTGAAATGGATATGTACAATTGTTAAAACTCACCAATCTGAAAACTTAAGATTTTTTGCATTTTAGTGCATGCAAATTATATCTAAATAAGAAAACATATCAAAAAGTAACTAGCAAAGACAATCTTGAAGAAAATAACAAAGCTTCAGGACTTAAGTTATCATAATCAAAACATGCATAACTACAGTAAAAAAAACAGTGTGTTTTGGCACAGGCATAGAAAAATAGACCAGTGGAAACAAATAGAACAACTAGAAACAGACTCAAAAACATATAGTGACCTGATATAACAAAGTTTATCCTATAGGGAAATTAGGAAAGAATGGTCTTTTCAGTAGCGGCCTTGGGTCAACTAGATATATATGTAGGAAAAAAAAAATCAATCTTATTTTCTACCCCACAATATAACAAGCAATTCCAGATGGAAAATAAAAGTAAATGTAAAAGGCAGAAAAAGAAATC
Organism: Tapirus indicus; assembly: GCA_031878705.1. Lineage (NCBI taxonomy): Eukaryota > Metazoa > Chordata > Mammalia > Perissodactyla > Tapiridae > Tapirus > Tapirus indicus. Next base: position 145,351,478 of record CM062919.1, on the reverse strand, counting down.
TTCCAGAGAAAATCATTGGAGAGTATCTTCATGATCTTGGGGTAGACACATTTTTTTTAACTAGGTAATAAAAGTACTAACAATAAAGGAAAAAAATGATAAATAGGGCTACATTAACATTAAGATCTTCTGTTTATCAAAAGAAACACTGAGAAAATGAGTAGGTAATGCACAGACTAGGAGAATATATTTGCAATGTGTATATTCGATAGAGGCTTACATAGACTATATACAGTCATGTGCCACATAATGATGTTTTGGTCAACAATGGACTACATACATGACAGTGGTCCCATAAAATTAGTACCATACAGCCTAGGTTTGGAGTAGGCTGTACCATCTAGGTTTGTGTAAGTATACTCTATGATGGTCATACAACAAAATCGCCTAAGACACATTTCTCAGAACATATCCCTGTCATTAAGCGACACATGACTTTATAAGAAGTTATACAAATTGAAAATAGAAAACTCTATAGAATACTAAGGAAAAGATTTAAATGAGCATTACAGAAGAGGATATCCAAATGGCCAATCAACATAAGAAAAGGTTCTCAACCTCATTAACCACAGAGAAATGCAAACTAAAATCCAATGCAACCATTACACAACCTCCAGAATATTAAATCAAAAAGAGATAATACCCAGCTTTAGTGAGAACATGAAGTAATTGGACTTTTCATATACTGCTGGTGAGAGTGTAAAATAGTGAAAAAAAAACTTGGAAAATTGTTTGGTGGTCTCCACTGACTCAGAACATATACTTATTTTGTGACCCAGCAATTTCAGTCTTTGGTGTATACCCAACAGATAAGTACATATATATTCAACAAAACATGTATATGAATTTTCATAGTAGCATTATGCATAGAAGCTAACAACTGGAAATAGCCCAAGTGACCATCAACAGAAGAATAGATAAATACATTGTGTCTTATTTGTAAAAGCAAATATTTCTCAGTAATGAGAATACACAAATTGCTGATGCACTGAATACCAAGGCTGAATATCATATTCACAATACTGAGTGGAAGAACCAGATGTAAGAGGGAATATACTATATGATTCCAGTGACACATAGTTCAAAATAGGTAGGATTAATATATGATAGAAGTCAGTATAGTGGTTATGTGTGTAGGGTAGTAATTTGGAGACACCACTAGAGGGCTTTTGGAATGCTGATAACATTCTATTTCTTGAATATGTGATCTGTGTTAAGAAGACATGTGAACAACAACAAAAAGAACCCTTTAGATTTTCACACTTTATCATTTGTTTCTTATATATGCATATAAAATTTAAGCCTTTCCCCACAGCTGCACAGATTCACACACAATATGCTTTTAGAAAAATACACAATGAAATTAGAAAAACACAAATTAAATCAGTTAAAAGATTTCCTAGCAAAAGTGTGGATCAGAATATTTCTAGAAAGCAGTTTCATCAACTCTAAAATTAGTACAATATGAAACTATTTAGTAAAAGTATAATAACTCTACAAATTTCAATAGACTTTGAGGACATTTTTTTTTTAAACACAGCAAAATATGTTAGGTCTTAGAGGTGAAAAAGTATTATAAAACAAGGTTGAATTGTATTTGGTACACATATAAGATTTTTCATTTGCCTAGTTTCCAGTCATTCCTCTCCCCCCACCCCGACACACACACTTTTTTTTCCTTCTGATAAGAATTAGTTTGGTTCCTAGAGAAGACCAGGAATACATTTACATCTCAAAGACACAGAGAAAGAATACAAATTTCCCCAAGAAGGATTTTTGTTTCATAAGGCTGGAATTTTTACAATACTGACAAGACTTTTGAGATGAATAGAGGTTTGGGGATTGGTAAAAACAATAGGTGGGCTTTTTCTGTTCTTGTAAAGATTCAATTTGTAAGACAAGTTGTACAAGTTTTCCTCAAATTGTAGGACAGTTGTTTTTAATTCCTCAAAGAATTGGGTTGTAATCTGAGTGATATCAAGGGCCTGACCCATACATCCAACTACATTATCTTCAAATTTCTTCTTTATATCAAGAAAAAAATCTTCAACTAAGATGGAAATCAAAAGATTCCTATGTTCTAGATTTAGAGCTGTCTGACTTCAGAATGTTTTTCTTAACTTCTGGGTACATAGTTTCATTTAAGTTAGGGAAGAAGGCCTAAAAAATGTTCCTATCAGGCTCTGAATATCAGCTTTCGATCTGGCCAAATTCTGATCAGTTACTTAAAAAAAAAACAAAACACAAATATCATGTCAAGGTTCACCTAGGACAAGCAATAAACTTTCTTGGCAGTGTTGAACAACCCCAAAAGATACTACCCTCCCGAGATCTAGAGCTACTCCCAAAGATAGTCAAAAGAAAGAAGGACCTAGACAATTCTCCCTGAGAGCTGGCAATAGTTGGTAGGAACCTCACCACAAATGGAGTGCAACTCACATTTCTGTCCATCAATATTTCTGGGCCCCCAATCTGATGATTGAGCTGCCTGCATACACAAGAACTGACAACCTGCGTACACCAGGAGGGCAGAAAGCCAAGCCACATTCTCAGTACACAAAAGGAGACAAACAAGAAGTATAGCTGTCCTTGGGAAAGAAAGGGTCAACAACCAATGGGTACCCCCAAATTGAATTCACAAGTCTGGATTTGGAGAGGATGGGACTATGTGAAATTTTACTTTCTTCTCTACTCGGTAATACAGAGATATGGGAGAGCCGACACTAGTAAGCACTCTCACCTGTCACTGGCTTCTGCCAGTTTTCCCAGGATCCCATTTGTAGGCTCTGGAGAGAGTGGGTTTAAAGTAGAGAGAGTAGCTCCTGTATCTATCAGCATTTGGCAAAGTTTTCCATTAATTTTAATTTTAGTTTCCCCTTGGGTATTTAAAGGAATAACTGGTAGCATTTTACCAGAGAATCCCTCTGAGTGTTATCAATTCTGGGAAGGACCCTTATAGAGGCCCTCCTTCAAGGGTAGATATGGGGGGATTCAATTTTGTGTGGAAGGATTTCTCAAAACCATTGGGGACAATCTTTTATCCAGTGTCCTAGTTGACTGAAAATGAGACACTGATTTCTAGGCCAGTGTTTTGATGATGGACCCCAGGAGAGCACAATGGGAGAGGCTCAGGTGTTTTAGGTTTCTGGCCTTGGAGCTGGTTGCAGTTGTAAGGCCACTAATGGTGGACTTTTGTTTATGGTCTTATAATCTTTTCAGAACAGAAAGACAATTGAGATAGAGGTATAGTCAACTGAGAACTCAGGTGAAGGAGGATAGAGGGGAGTAGTGGGAGTCAGGTCAGTCTTATAGTCTTCTGTTTTAGGCACCTCTTGCATCTTTAATTTTTCATTAGCTTTTTGCAATGAATCTTTCAATGAAGCTATTTTGGAATCTTGAAGCCTTTTGGAGCCTTCTGAATACCAATTAAAATAGGTATCCCATTCTATTTGCTGATTTGGGAACCCTTGCTTTCAAGTGCATTTCTTAAATAAATGATATTGTCTAATTGGAACAATCCTCATAATGGCCATAATTCTAGGTTGTCTTAGTAAGATTTGGCCATTTTTGTAGATATCTACAGCTTCCACGACCACAGTTCGTAGAAAAAAAAATAAGCAGGTGTGCCAGAAGGTGGTGTGTTCAATTACTGAGGATCCCATTTCTTTAACTAAGCCTTGGATCTCTCAGAGCCAAATTAATACATACTAGGGATGTGCTGCTGGATTGGGAATTTTGTGGTGTTTTACTGTGTACCTTGTTGAATGGAAATTTTTTTGAGGTTGGTCTGTGACCTAGGGTCAATCTAACCTGTTCCACAACCAACTTATCCCAGGACAGGAGTCTTAGAATTAGTGGCAAGAACTCTGACAGGTTTTAAGTGTTTGGCCCCTGCCCACTAATTTTGTGGCTTTGGCTTCTGAGATTCCCAGTAGCAAGAGATCCTTTCACCAGATGATTTCCTTATAGTGGCAGAAACCCTGATGGCTTTTAATAGTTTGACTTGTGCCTACTTAGATTTTGACTTTGATGGTCAAAATAGTCTGAATTTCTTATATTATTTCCCCAAAACCCCTATTGGTTTATCTTGTGGACTTACCTCAAGGCTTTGTGAGTCCCCTAATGGCTGCCACTCTTTGCAAACATTGAAATTCTTTCCTTTTGAGTCCCATAAGGACTGCCATCCATTGTGATCCCTGCAACCTTTCCAGGGCCCCAGAACCTTTCTGGGAACTTGAACAAACCCCAGAAACTTTCCAGGGTCCCGGACCTTTTCTGGGAACAATACATATATTTTTAAATAAAGTTTGTTTGGATCAGAGAGCTGCACACAAGGAAGCATAGCTCAAATCCGAGAGTGGCTTACCCAAGGCTCTTGGTAACGAGGAGAGGAATACTAGATGCAAAGGGTTTGGTGGACGCCTGACCTGGCATCTGCTTGCCCCATAGGCTGTTAGCAGTCAGCTTCAGATCCCAATCCTTGTAACCAAAAACTGTTAAAAAAATGATTAAAGAAAACAACTTAGGTGATACAAACAAACTTTATGTAACACTTCACAAAGTGGACAGTCTCTTAGAGAACTGCAAAATAGGTCAGAAGGCAGGAAGCTTTTATAGGAGAAAGAATAAAGAACAAGGAAGAGACAAATAGAAAATATCTGATTGAGTCAACCTGGTTTGGGGTGAGAAGGCCCAGAGTCAGCTTGGTGTGGGGATTGGCTGACTATATATACTGCATTTCTGGTCAAGCCAAGCCTTTATAGAAATAAGAAAGTTATCTAAGTTTCAGTTTGCTGACCTGACACCCTGGGCTCCATCTTGGGCCTACAAATGTACTTCAATAGCACTAAAGCTAGTTTTCAGCCAGAGTTTCTGCCGAACCATGGGACTTTAAGATCCTGCTTTGAAGACTGCACAAGGCAAGGAGGACAGAAGATAAAGCTCTTGGCCTGCCCAAAGTGCAGAATCGGCTGGAGACTCCACATACAAAGGAGAACCCTAAAAGCTCAATGAAAATTAAACCCCACTGCACAGAGATAGATTGGAATACTCGCAAATCTTGACCCCAGTAATGGGTGGTGAGAAAAATTCCCCCTGCGAATTCATTATCAAAAGGTGGCTTGTACTTGGGGTGAAAACCCATGAAGGTAACACAATTCAAAATTCTCCAAGTGATTAATATATTTTAACATATTACAAATCAAAAGGTAAGGATCATATTACTATCTTGATAAATGATGGAAAATGTGCAATTAAATTCAGCATTCATTCTTTATAAAATTTTTAGCAGAAGAGAAATAGAAAGTCTTTTTTAACTTAGTAAGGCACACATACAAAAAGAATTAGCAAACAACAGATTTGATTGAGAAAAAACTGAAATAATTCCCTTTAACATCAGGAACACTAGAAGGATGCCTGCCATCACTACTCCTAATTAAACATAACAACGAGGTTCCTGCCAGTGCAGACAAAGGAAAAACAAGGTAGATGTAAGACATGGAAAGGACTTTTTATTATTTATATAAGATGTGATTCTCCATAGAGGAAACCCCCCCAAAATCTACTGATAAATTAATAGAAGTAATGAAAGAGTTAAGCAAGGCTCAAAATACAAAAATCAAATGCATTTCTAAAATCTAGCAGAAAACAGTTAATACACTTCTTAGTAAGATAAAATAAAAAGTGACCATTTACAATAGCAACAAAAAATAGGAATAAATATTTTTTTAATGCATAAAATTTGTAGGGAGAAAATTATAAAACTTTATTATAAGACATTAAAGAAAATCTGAAAAAACAGTAGAAATATAAATATTTCAAGGATTAAAAGACAACATTGTTATGATATAAACTTAAACTGATAGATTGAAATTTTAGAAAAATTCTCTATATGATTTGCTTCATTTAATTTAACAATTTGATTCTAAAATTTATATGAAAGAGCAAATGACCAAGAATAGCCAAATGCTTTCTAGAAAAAGAACAATGTGCAGTGACTGGTCCTCTCAAATATTAGAAAGCAGCTATAAAGCTATAGTAACTAACAGGTACGATTCAGCATAAACAAAGCACATCTACGAAAAAGACTGAAGACAGACCACAGAGCATAGAAGTAGACCCATGAATATATGGAAACGTGCTCTGAGATAGAGAAATAATGGCAGAGTGGTGTGGAAGCAAAAGATTCTTAAACAAATTGCAATATGACAGCAATACCAATAATAAAATTAACAATGGTTGCTTTGGGGTGACGGGAATAGGAGAAATTATTACTTTCTGTTTTGCATTTCCTTTTCTTTTTTTAAAAAAATTTTCTAAATATAAAAAATAAGAAGAAACAAAATGGCAAATGTCATGAAAAAGTAGTGAATGAAAGGTGAGAAAGTGGAGATGATTAATAACTTTTGAAGTTTGGCTGTGAAGAAAAGCAGAGAATTTAGATATTAGTTTGATGGAATCAAGGAGAAGAGGACATTATTTTTAATGTTGGAATATAGAGAATATTTATAGGCTGATAAGAATGATTCAGTAAAGAGTGAAACCTTGATGAAGCAGGAAGGTAAGGTGGTCAATTATTTAACAGTTTGTCTACATAGGGAACGCTTAATCCTGTAAAATTTGATATAAACAAAGCATATTAAAATGCAGACATTGTGACCATGAGCTGGAATAGCACTAGGTTCTTTTCCAAGTCTCTTTTATATTTCAGATAGCATAAAAATTAGCTGAAAGAAAAAAAAAAAACCTGGACTATTTCTGGAATAATCTTTTGACATGGAAAAATGTACTGCAGACATCAGTGTAAAATACATAAGTATGGATATCATAAGACCAAAGGAGATAATTTGATACAATTTTGCTTTCTTTAGTTTCCATGAGGAAAATATTTTCTTAATAGAAATTAAAGAGTTATTCTTTTGGATTTCTTGTTTACAGTAACTGCTGTGGGTTTACTGAACTACTGAAGAATTTATAAATGGGTTTGGGATGGGAGTGTGAATGAAGTTAAGGTTATTGTAATTCATCCTTGCTGCGAAACTCTGTATATCTATTTCGCTGTATTTTTTAGCCAACCATAAAATTATGATTCTAATTTATATTAATTAATTTAAAAATTATTTATGGGCAGGTTGAAAAAAAGAAAAGAATCTTGGTAGGAATTACCACTGTTCACCAAAATATGATCTTTCTGTATTTCTGAGCATAGGGAAGATTGCACTTCCCCACCCCCTTGAATTCAAGAGTGATCATGTGACTTGTTCTGGCCAATTTAATTTGAGAAGGAGTGAGTCATCCTACATCTGTTGGCAGTCAGTCATAGACTTTCCAACCTGACTCCTCCTTGCTTTAGTGATTGTGAAAGCATATGTTGATATGAAGTTGCCATAAGTTCAAGAGCAGCCTGGAACGCTGAGTAAATACAGGGAGGGCAGATGCTCTGGGGCATGTCCTACACACACAGTGATGTGTGAGCTAAGATAAATATTGGGTTAAGCCAATGGAAACTTAGCATTGTTGTTACCACAACATAACTTAGACTTTCTTGAAAGAATTAAGAAGCTAAAGCAGATGTAAACCAGGAGAATTAAACCCCAGGAGAAGTAAAGGAAGCTGGGTAAAAGAAAATCTGAATTGTCAAACTATCCTTGAGTCTTAGGAAGACAGGAGTTCTACATGTAAGAAAGCAGAAAATGCTATGACATTGTATAGCTTCAACTGTTTATTCCCGCATAGTGGGACTGTTTGACTGTTACCTACTTAGTTATCTGTAATTCATACCTTAATGGCATTTTATCTGTGTGTGGGTTTTTTTTTCTTTTTGTATTTTAAAAGGCTTTGTTGCTCTGGGACCAGAAAAGTTGAAGTCTAGGATTTTAAGCTGTAAAATTAGAATATGACTAAATATATTGGAAAATATATTTGGAAAAAGAATTTTAGCATTTTATTAATGCCTTGTGCTGAGGTTATCTTGTAATATTTACAATATTTACAGTGACTAACGAAAAGTAATTAAAAATTAAATAGGTGTTACTGATTCTTAATATTTTAAGAATATAACAAGTCAATGGTTTTTTGTACTTATATATTGTCTTCGTCATTTTATTTTAGGCACCTACATCTATTTTCCTAAAATTTTCTAAAAATGTCTTAATCTCACAGTCGAAAATATTCCCACCAAGTGATTTCAGAAACCTAATCTTTAAGGTTGAGAAGGCACTTCTACATATAATGATAAGAAAAGATTATTTGTCAGTGAATTCCAGGAACGTCTTTAAAAAAGTTTAATACACTGACTTTCCTATTTCATTCCTTATTGACTTGTAATATTAAAACAAATGACGATATTGTTTTTATTTCAAGGGTCAAGTTACACAAAACAATAAACTGGCTAAAAGTAATACAGCAAACAAAATAAAACTCTAAAATTCAGATTACCACTTTGTCCTTACTTTGTCTTGCTTGTGGGAATTTATTGAAGAAGCTTTTTTAACTTCATCAAAAAACCTCATACCGGTTAATGATAGTATGGGGGAGAAGAGGCTTTGCTACGTTTAAATTCCATTAGAGCATTGTGGGTTTTTACTTCCTAAGTGGACCTTTTAACTTCCAAAGTAAATCCTTTGAGGTCTAAGCTTATTTGCTCTCTGCAAAAACATCGTTTCAGTGACTTAGAAAAAAATATTTTTAAGACAATAGTAACTTTTAAAAACTTACATTTGTGAAATATTTTCCTATAATGAATATGTAGCTGAAATTTATTTTAAAATTAAATTGTTATAATAAATATGTTTAAATTTTCAATTAAATGGAATCAGCTAAACTGAGCATCAATCAATTGCAAATTTTTTCTTCACTTCACTTATAGGAGAAAGCAATAAATAATAAGAAAACAAATAGCTCATAACAGCAATATGATAACAAGAAAAAATATTAGGAATCATTTCAAACCTCACGGTATAGTTCTTTTCCAAATTTTGTTGCCAAATTTTAACAAAGGACGGATTAATTCTACAGCTTTGTGCAGGACAAAGTTTGTTTGGCCTACATACGGTTATTGTTAAATTCACACCAGATAAATCCATGATTATATGAGATAAAATGCATAAAAATAATTTGGAACCATTTATATGAATTGTATTGATCATGTATATTCAAAATATTGCAAAACTAATACTTTTCTTAAGGACTACATCCTTCTTATTCACTAGTCTCCGAAGCTTCTGATTAGACATGACGGATCGTTAACATTTACTTCCTTTCCTTATGAAAACTCATTAAAATAGGAATTCAAAATGCATAAAAACCCATAAGGCCAAAGAGAACCACAGAGAAATCCTAGCAGTGGCGAGGCGTTTCCTCACTTAGCGCATTTATAACTTAACGCCTCTGGGGGGCGTGACAGGCGGGAGAAGGAACTGTCTCCACAGCTTCTGGAAACTTCAGTTACAGAAGAAGCAGAGTAAGAGGACAAGGAGCGGAAAACAGGAGACTGAAAAGTCGTATGTGGACTCCTCACTCCCAGGTCATCCCTGACGGCTGATTCGGGAGCCACAGAGCGGAGGCCGCCCCCGTGGCCCGGCCCACGTCTCACATCTAAACCGAAGTCACTCGGTGCTTGTGGGAACCCCTCGCTGTCTGGGAAAGCTAACAGACACCAACCCCAAGCCTCCAACTCAGCTTTAGCGAGCTCCCCTCACCCCAGAACACAGCCCCTGTTGGCCTCACCCGGAACCGGCCTCCTGGTCCCCTGTGGCCCCCGCGCTGCCTCCTCTAACGCTCCGGAACCTCGCTCTTACCCAGCATCCCTCGCGAAGACGGCCCCCTGCCTGTGAGGCGCGGCACCCCCCGATCCGACCACTGTTGTCCATCCAATTAAGGATATCAAACTCGCTACTACGTTGTTTCAGTTTTGTCATTTGAGAGTCTTGGTGACGAGATGGGACCTGAAGGCAGCTGCTGACGATTGGGGGACGGCTCCCAGACGCAGGCGATGGGACCTCAGGGCCTGTTGGTTCTCTGCCTCTTGGGCTGCTCTCTGGGATCTCGGGGAAGCTTCTCTCCGATGGGACTGCGCTTCTTTTGTATTCTGAGCTCTTCCAGTTTGTTTGTGCTAATCCTTCTGGGTGGAAAATTGGCGTATGAGAGACTCCAAATTTTTATGGTGAGACTTAGTGGGCCACGACATTGGGATCTGCGGGAACCTCATGTACAAGGTAAGCTCCTTGGGGATCCTGACAGATCTCAGCAACTGAGCACAGGCAACCAGAAACATGAAGCTTGGTTGTATTAGGGAGGATTATTTCAACAAGGGAAGACAATGGGTGCCTCTCAGTCTAAGAAAGCAAGATGGCAGCCGTTAGGGGACTCACAAAGCCTGGTGGTTAAGTCCACAGCATAAACCACTGCTGGTCTGGGGGAAATAAAAAGACAAGAAATTTGGACTGTTTTGATCAATATCATATCAAAATGTAAGTAAGCCAAGTTAGTGGCCTTACGGATTCCCCCCATATCTACCCTCGAAGGAGGGCCCCATATAGGCCCTTCTCAGGATTTGACAGGACTCTGAGGAATTCTCTAGTAAACTGCTACCACTTTTTCCCTTAAATAGCCAAGCGGAAACTGAAATTAAAATTAATGGAAAACTTTGCCAAATTCTGGTAGACACCAGAGCTACACTCTCCACTTTAAACCCTGTACGTGCTCTGGACACTAAAGGTTTGTTTTCTAGAGAAACTCAGTACTTGGGCACTACCAGCACAGAAGACGACAGGGCCAGGCTTGGGACCACAAAAAGGATTCAGTAAAAAGTAGAACCCCAATAGCCTTTCCCCACCCTCTCCCAGGATAAACAACAGTCTGGTATGTATCCTGCATCAGGAAGTGAGAGGATGCCACTCAAGACAGACAGACTCATTCAGTTCTGCCCACAGTAAAGGCGTGCAATCAACAAATTCTTTACAGAGAGCATCCTGTTTGCTTCAAGTGTCTCACTTTTAAATGTAATGGGACGGTGAAGGACTAATAGACTTTTGAGGAAACCACTAATGTGAAAAGAGAGTGACCAAAACTAATAGAAAATAGACAACTGAGAAAAGGAAGCCAGTACACAAAGTAGAAAATAAAGCAGAAACAAAATAAAACAAAGCCATATAAAGAAATGAGAAGACACTGTATCCTTAAAATAAGTGTTCTGCTCAAAGAGTAATGAGAGAAAAAAGAAGGAAGGCTTGGATATAATGAAAGCATGTAATTATAGGGTTGGATGGTAAAGTTGATAAAATTTTGCTTCATGGCTTCAGGTTAGAACATGAGTCCTGCAAAGATAGGACGCACAGGGAACAGAGAAGCAAGACAGAGTGTTTGTTCATTTCGGCCATTTCTCTCTTAGGAGAACTGGCAGCTAATATTTTGCTACACATATCAAAATTTAACTGATAGTAATGATATTCGTTTATTTATTTTATTGAGGAATAATTGACATATAACATATTATTTTCAAGCTTACAACATAATGATTCTGTATTTTTATGTATTGTGATATGATAAATGTCTGGTTAACATTTGTCATCATACATAGTTACAAAAATTTTTTTTCTTGTGATGAGAACTTTTAAGGTCTACTCTCTTAGCAACTTTCAGATATGCAATATAGTATTATTAACTATAGTCACCATGCTGTACATTACATCCCCATGACTTATTTATTTTATAACTGGAAGTTTGTACCTTGACTCCCTTCACCCATTTTGCCCCCCCCCCCAACTTCTGGCAACCGCTAATCTAGTCTCTGTATCTGTGAGCTTGGTTTTGTTGTTTAATTCCACATATAAGTGAGATCATATAGTATTTGTCTTTCTTTAACTTATTTACTTAGCATAATTCCCTCAAGGTCCATCCGTGTTGTAGCAAATGCCAAGATTCCATTCTTTTTTATGGCTGAATAGTATTCCATTGTACATTTATACCACATCTTCTTTATCCATTCATCCATAGATGGACACTTAGGTTGCATCCATATCTTGGCTAGGGTAAATAATGCTGCAATGAACTTGGGCGTGAATATATCTTTTCAAATTAGTGTTTTGTTGTCTGAATAAATACCCAGAAGTAAAATTGCTGGATCTTATGTAGTTCTATTTTTACTTTTGTGAGGAAACTCCATACTGTTTTCCATAGTGGCTGCACCATTTTATATTCCCGCCAACAGTGCACAAGGGTTCTCTTTTCTCCACATCATCACCAACACTTGTTACTCTTGTCTTTTTGGTAATAGCCATTCTAACAGGTGTGAGGTGATATCACATTGTGGTTTTGATTTGCATTTCCCTGAAAATTAGTGATGTTGAGCACCTTTTTGCTGTGTTGGCCATCTCTATGTCTTCTTTGAAAAAAATGTCTATTCACATCCTCTGCCCATTTTTTAATCAGATTGTTTTGCTTTTTTTTTTGCCATTGATTTGTATGAGTTCTTTATATATTATGAATATTAACCCCTTATCAGATATATGATTTGCAAATATTTTCTCCCATTCAGTAGGTTGCCTTTTCATTTTGTTAATGATCTCCTTTGCTGTGCAGAAGTTTTTTAGTTTAATGTAGTCCCACTAGTTTATTTTTGCTTTTGTTGCCTTTGCTTTTGGAGTCAGCTCCAAAAAATAGTCACTGGGACTAATGTCAAGGAGCGTAATGCCAATGTTTTCTTCTAGGAGTTTTATGGTTTCAGATCTTACATTCAAGTCTTTAATCCATTTTGAGTTAATTTTTGTGTATTGTATAAGATAGTGGTCTAGTTTTATTCTTTTGCATATGTCTTTCCAGGTTCCCCAACACCATTTAATGAAGAAACTGTTACTTCCCCATTGTATATTCTTGGCTCCTTTGTCATAAGTTAATTGACTATATATGTGTGGGTTTGTTTCTGGGATCTCTATTCTGTTCTAATGATCTATGTGTCTGTTTTTATGCCAATACCATACTGTTTTTATTACTATAGCTTTGTAATATAGTTTGAAATCAGGGAGCATGATGCCTTCAGCTTTGATCTTCTTTCTCAAGATTGCTTTAGCTATTTGGGATCTTTTATGGTTTCATACAAATTTTAGGATTGTTTGTTCTATTTCTGTGAAAAATGCCATTGGGATTTTGATAGGGATTTCTGCATTGAATCCATAGATTGCTTTGGGTAATGTGTACATTTTAACCATATTAATTTTTCCAGTTGTTGAGCATGAAATCTTTCCATTTATTTAAGTCGTCTTCAATTTCTTTCACCAATGCCTTATAGTTTTCAGTGTACAAGTCTTTGGCTTCCTTGGTTAAATTTATTCCCAGGTATTTTATTCTTTCTGATACAATTGTAAATGGTATTGTTTTCTTAATATCTCTTTCTGATAGTTTGTTATTAGTGTATAGAAATGCAACATATTTTTGTACATTGATTTTTGTATCCTGCAACCTTACTGAATTCATTCATGGTATTAATGATATTTAATCATAGAACATTTGAGTAATGAAGGTCAGATTTGCTAGTATTTTACTTATTTTTTAGGCTTTTGTATCTGTGTGAATTAGTAAAATAAAGTTAAAGTTTCATTTTTATTTTTGTCAGATTTTGATATCAGGTTTTTAAATAATTATTGATTTTTTTAAAGTATTTTCTATATTCTGGAAGATTTTGCACAGCATTGGAATATCACAAACACTTGAAATACTTGCTGTGAAACCGTGTGTGTCCAGATAAAATGTTAGTTATTTTACTATTTCAGTCTCCCCATGGATATTAATTGTTAAAATTTCGTTTTGTTTTGTTTTTAGAAATTTTGGTAAATTACATTTCTTCAGAAATTTTCCACTTAGTCAGTTTTTCACATATACTATCATATACATGCATATAATATACTCTGGATTTGAAGATTTTATTTGTGGTTTTATCATCAGTCATAAGCATTCCTAATTGAGTGGTCATTTAATTAAATTTGCAAAACTTTCATATATTTTATATTTCTATGATATCCCCCAAAGAAATGTTTCCTGAATTGATTTATTTATTCTGCTGGGTTTATTTTCCTTTTCTAATTTATAAAATTTTTCTTTAACTTGCCTGTTTTCTTCACTTTTCTTTCTTTGAATTTCTCATTTTTTTCAACTTCTTAATTTAATGTCTAATTAATTTTATTCATTTTTTAAATGAAAGTATAAAGTCTTTGACTTTGCCACAGAAAACAATTGTGGCCATATCCTAAAATACTTAAAATTATTCCATTTTCAGAAATAATCTGTAATTGTAGGTAGAATATCCTAATTAAGGCAAGTTGTTAGAGGAATAGTGATTAATATTCAAATGAATATTTCTAATGAAATTTTTGTCAATTAATTTATAATTTTATTATTTTTCTGGAAAGAGGTATGACTGATAGAATTTCTGCTATTGGAGTTTATTGACATTTTCTCCCTGGTCTAATGTTTGAATCTGTTTAGGAAAAAATTTTTGGAAGTGAGAGCTACATATTGAGCTTTATTAAATGTGTTATACAAATCTATATCTTCATTTTGTCTATGCCAATGAGAGTAGGCAAAAGCAAAGATTGTATATTTTATTCATTTAGTATGTAAACTATACTCTTACTCAGAGAGCATAGATATATGTATTTTACATTTATTTTGAAAGATTGCGGTTGGTTTGTTAAAGTCTCTTACTTGTGTTTCCTTTAATTTATATTTGTATTTCTAAGAATTTCTGACTTACATATATATAGTCAAATTTATGTAGTTCAGCAAAGTCTTTTTTCTATGCGGATCCTTTGCTCTCTTTAATGCTTTTTTTGTCTTGAAATATATTTCATTATTTATTAGTGTAACTAATCTTTCATTTTTTTGTTTGAATTTGGTGAAATTTGCTCAATCTGTTGCTTATTTGTCAATATTATATATTTAATAAATAATGGCTATATTGATCTTTAACTTTGACAAAGTTTTAAAAATCTTTTTAAAGAAGGTTTTAACTAATTTTTTTATAAACCTATTTTTTGTACTATTTTGTTTTGTGATTTCTGTTCTTGATGCTTTCGTAGTTTTGCTTTTGTTTTGTGGACTATTTTTCTTTATATTTTTTGTTTTTAATCTCTAGAAAAATTGGGCAGTATGCACAATGTTTTAAATTTCATTTTATGCTTATAATCATTGCTAAATGTGATATGCTAACCCAATATTTTTTATGAGTTTTAAGGATGAGGAATGATCTAGTGATGTCTTAAGAATTGAGATTGCATTTGACTATAACCAAAATTCAAATTACATTTACTTATAGAAATAGGAGTTTATTTTTCTTATAAAAAACAAATCTGGAAGAAGGTCATGGCTGGCACTAGTTTAGAGAATTATAAGGGGACCAAAGTCCCCAGTATTATCTTGACCTTTTTGTAAGGGTCTTAAGATGGCTTCTCAAGTCATGAAAGATCTGTGGTCAAGGTAGGGAGAAGGGGTCATCCATAGGTTTCACAGGAGAGACCCCTTGTCTGGAAGTAGCTAGCACTACCTTTGGTGAGAAGCAATTTTTTTCCTTGTTACCCTTTTCCATCCTCTTCCTAATTTGACATATATATTATAATTTATTAGATTTAGTTTTCTTAGGAATATTGTGGTTTGTTTTCTATCTTCTTTGTAAGAATTCATTTCTCAGATTTAATGTTTATGTTGTAAAATTATACATAACAATTATTTAGACAAAATATTTTTAAGTGCTCACATCATGATTTTTAGTTGTGTCTTTTGATATATCACTGATGAATTGTGAGTTGTATTTTATGTATTTCGTAGTATTCATATCACCATGCTATCTTTTCAACCTCTTAGAGGCTCTTATTTTCTTGAAAGTTTGGAAAAATTACTCAATATTAGAGAACAAAGGAATGGTCATCCACCACTGAATTTTGTTGTTGAGAAATCGTTGGCCAATATGATTTTTGTTTCCCCCAAGTTACTTTATTTTGGATGATTGGTTAGTTTTTCTGTCTGAATGCTTCTAGATTATTTTATTTTTAAAAATTAAAAAAAATTCACCTAATTATTTCAAGGGTGGTGACTTTTTTTTACTTATTTTGAGAAGTCTCAATGAGGTGTTACCATTTATAAGTTTTCATCATTTTTAGGGTCACTTGTGTGTGTGTGTGTGTGTGTGTGAGGAAGATTAGCGCTGAGCTAACATCCATTGCCAATCCTCCTCTTTTTGCTGAGGAAGGTTGGCCCTGGGCTAACATCTGTGCCCATCTTCCTCTACTTTATATGGGACGCTACCACAGCATGGCTTGACAAGCGATGCGTCAGTCCACACCCAGAATCTGAACCTGCTAACCCCGGGCCACCAAACTGGAGCACATGAACTTAACTGCTATGCCACCGGGCTGACCCCTAAGGACACTGTTTTTAAAATATCTGTTTTAATATGATTATTGCTTTTGCTCCATTAGTTCTGGTTACTCCTAAATGTTGGATCACCATTTCAAGATTTCTAGCAACCTCTCACCTATTATTTTTTATCTCCTTGTTTCTTTCCTTCATATTCTATGGATGGTTCTCAAGTTTTCTAACTTTATTTTTTGTAGTATTCAGTTCTTTATGATCTCTAAATTTGATTTTAATATTGCTTCAAAAGTGTTAATTACCTTCCAATATTTTTTCTCCCACATAACTTTTCATGTATTTTAATCACTTTCTTTTTCATCCGTTATTTTATCTCATTTTTCATATAATCTTTTCTTTGACACACTCTCAGAATTCTAAAAGTTTAGTAATTTTATTATGCTTCTCCTGTTGTATTGAACTCAAATCTCCCTTTATTTCATGTTGTAGAATCTTTTCATGTGCAGTCTATGCAGCGAGGTTAGTAGTCCCCAGTGTGGTTTGGTGTGGAGGCTGCTACCAAGCATAGATGATAGTAGCACAGCTAATCGGAACCCCTCTGGCCCCCACCACCACCCAGGAATTTCAATATGCGTGAAAGAAATACTTTCAGGTTGCTGCTGGGGAAGAAAGAGAAGATATGCGAGTTATATTAGTATTAGCAAACAGAATAAAGATTTGGAAATTGTGTTTATTATGCCCCTAGAGGTTCTGTCGTGAATCCAGTAACTCTATTCTATTTCAATTTCTTTCAGGAATGGCACCATTAGTGACAACTAGGTATACATGAAATTTCTTCTTATGTATTATTCCATGTAAATTTTTGTAATGAAACTGTCTATCTTATGCTAACTGAGTCAGTTACAGATTCTTGATTATTTCTGCTCTTGGTATTATGCTTAGAGTGACACTCCCAACTCCAAATCTAAAAATATTGACAGATATTTGCTTTTACTTATATAGTTTCAGATTTTGCATCTTTGCTATCTATATTTACTTGGACATATGGTAGGTGGTCAGGCTTAACTTTTTTTCCTGTTTAAACATTGTACCTCATAATTTATATGCATTGTGTATGAATATTGTTACTAATACTAAATAACTCCTTGAAAAGTGGTTGAACTCAAGACAAGGTTGAGCAAAGGGCATTGTGTGTTATTTTTTGCCAGAGAGTCTTCTACTTACATGATGCAAATCTAATGTTGCAGTGCTTAAAATAAACTCTGTTAAGTTAAATATAACTTTTAATTGCAGTGCCATTCATACAATATCTCTAAACAGAAGCCTATCTCAGGTTTGTCCAAATGTGCTCTAAACATGCAGCTTTAACCTCCACTGATTCAAGGACTCTGTCATTATCCCATTTTCCAGGGTGAGGTGATTTCTAATTACTGCACATCCTGGTGTTTAATTTCATATGATTAGCTTGAAACTAATAGATAAATGGCCCTGCTTCTTTCTGAGGACAAAATAATTTGGATAGAATGCAGGAAAAAAAGCACTTAAGACATGACAAAGGTGAATTTCACAAAGCCAAACATATTTTAAATGAAGTTTACCTACAATTTTCCTGCCTGCAAAAAAAACAAAAAAAAAAACCCCTCTTTTGCCCTTTCAAAACCCATTAAAAAATAGATTAAAGTGAAAAAGACAAACATTTCGCTGTTGTTTTTCATACAGTATCTTTAAAAACTCATGGAAAATGGACAAATTTATTCAAAATATAATATAATGGGGCAATACATGCTATGCATCAGATATGTTTTTTATTTTATTTTTTGATAGCAGTGAGGTATTTTAAAAAGATATTCAAATGAGCATTCAGAGCCAAACTGAAGCACAGCTATTACTATACCTTTTTCAGAAAATGATTCTTTCAAAAATCATTGCTTTCCCTGTTCTAAATGTAAATATATGTATTTAAAGTTAAGATCTGCTGATGCTTAATGAACTTTACACATGATTTGTGGTGTACCTGTTCAGTTTTGTCAGTAGTGTAGGTTAACAAAACACCCCTCTGCTTTGTGCAGTGTGCATCTGTGAAGTAGAGGTGTGCTACCGCTGCTGAAGGAGTCAAGGGCAAGATGCAAGCTGTTTAAAGAAACTCACATTATGTTCAAGCATGGCTTGATATTCCCTTGCTGTTCATTCTTTTGAGAGCAAAAAGTGATTTTTGCTAACTCCATTTTTCTGCTCATGGAAAGCTGAAAAATCAATAGCTGCAGGTTGATGAAACCTAAATCCATCTGATGCCTTTCCACCATTGCCATTATGCAGACAGTCAAGTGTGATGTATTTAGTTCATGCAGTACTTATTACTCTCAAGCACAGCTTCTCATCAGGGAAAAATTAGACCAGATGAGAAGTAATCAAGAAATTCTGGAGAGGTTGCAATGATCTTCCCTTTAACTTCTTCCTTTTTTCTCTACTTTGGCTCTCTCAGTCTTTTGCAAGAAAGGAAGATTAAAATGTCTACAACAAGGCTCCAGAAAGTTCTGGAGAAATGTTTTATGTCACTATTTTCTTCAATGTTTTGATTTGGTAACAGTTGCAACAATAAAGAACACTAGCTGAATACATGCCAAATTAAGAAATTTTCTCTCTTACTAGAAGCCACCAGAGTCTTCACTTTGGCAGAACTGAACAAATGAAAGACTGCTTAAACTGATTTGAACGTTTTCATTTTACTGAATAGGCTATTTAATAGATAGATAATGTAAAGTGACTGTACAATCCAGAGGTTCAGAGCATGGACTTTGACAATGTATTGCCTTGGTTCAAATCACATTTCTGTTAATTGCTAGCTATTTGATTAATCTTGGACACATTGTCCTCTCTAATCATCAATTTTATCATTTGTGTAAGGGAATCCTAATAACATCAACCTCAAAGTTTTTGTGAGAGAATAAAATGGGTAATCAATATAAAACATTTAACACAGTAAACATGCAATATGGATTAGTTGTTAATATTAATTCCTTACATGGCAATGATTGTATTTGAATATGCAGCAACTCTTTGCTATTTTAGCAATGTTTTTGATATCTGAATTGAATGTTATAGATATTTAACTAACAAAACCTGCTTTATCATCTTGCCGTAATGCATATATTACAATAAGTGATCAAGTTATCATCTTGTCCAAGCTCCTGTTTTAGTAGCTGAAATCCTAAAATGATGAGAGAGCCTGAGTAATTTACCTGAAAGTAAACATCTGTGCTTGGTGGAGGTCCAAGACTAGAATGAATGTCTTGACTTTCAGAAATGTCTTCTACCTTTATGCTCCCATCCGTAAGTCTACCTAGACTTGTTTTTCAGACATGAGTGGACAAGATAGGTTCCAGATTCCAGAAACTAGAATTTAAGTGACGACTTGGTCACAGGGCTACCCATAAAGATCATCCTTACGAGAAATGATACAGGTGGCTGGCCACTTGGGATGAGTTAGTAGTTGGCAAAAATCATTGTGTCTCTGACCGATGGAGTAAGAGCCATTGTGGTAGGAAAAGCCAACTGGAAAGCACTGAAACTGCCCTACTCCTTCCAGACAAAATAATAAAACAAAGCAGTAATACACCCCAGGAAGAGATTAATCAAATCTCACAGACTTAAAGGATGTTGAAGATGTGGTCTCTATCATTTCTATGTTCAATTCAACTGTGTTGGTTTTGCAGAAACCAGACGGATTCCAACAAGTGATAGTGGATTACCATAATTTTAACCAGTTGTAAACCCCAGTTACATTTGTAGTTCTGAAAGAGGCATCTTTACCTAAATATATCAAGTCAGCCTTGGACACTAAGTGCGCTGCTATTAATATGATAAATGCATTCTTTTCCCTCTCCATCAGTTGAGAGGATCCAAAGCTATTTGCCTTTTGTGGAAAGAACAGAGGAACATACTATCTTGCCCTAAGGCTAGGTTAACGTTACTTTTCTCTGTTCAAAAATAATCTATAGTACCTTCATTGTCTTGACATTCTGCAGAACATCATACTGGCTCACTATTTTAATTACATCATGAAAATTGGACCCAGTGAGCAGGAAATGGTATATATTTAGTGTGTCGTGCTAAGACATATGGATGTCTGCTGTGGGAAATAAACTCTACAAAGATTCAGAGACATGCCATATCAAGAGTTTTTAGATTGTTTAGCTAGGGTGGTTGGTACAAAAGGAAGCAGGGTGGAGCGTATCCAGTATTCAGGGGATGCACTAGATTGTTTCTTGGTACTTCCATGCTTTTGTAGTGACCGTAGCCTAACAAAGACAAGTCAATAAAGAGCTCAGAGCTTTATGGGATTCGTTAAGGAAGAATCAACTCACCATGAAAGTAATCTAGACTAGCTGAATTGTTGATTCAGGCTGAGAAAAATCTGGAATGTATCGTGGAAGAGCATAATGATGAATATAACAACAATAGTGATTATAGTTCGTTTCAGTGACCTTTGTATATAGTCTGTTGTACTATATACAGTGGTGGCCAGCCACCAATTTAAATACTCTATGACAGAAAAGACTAAAATGGTGCAGGTGGTGGACAGAATCAGATGCCTAGGTTGCCTCACCCTACATCTGCTTTGTCTCACATATAATTCTAGCTGATGCTTTTTGCACAGTTCTGCATGGGCTTTGAGACACATGATGCCAATAGTGTCTTGTCTGTTTCAAGGCTTCCCCAGAGCTGCACACGTAAATGGAGTTATTCCAACACTCTCAATATTGTAGTAATCTGAAAACAAAGAGCAATTAGTGCCCTTGAGAGCAATCCTTAACCAATTCGGTGACGGGAGAAAATGCATTCAACTCAGGTGGACAATTCCAGGAGGCATTCTTACCCTCTTTTGAATATCCATTTGTAATTGAGCCTCAGTTGTCCACAGCCCTGTGTATTATTTCATACTTATTGACTTTTCCTCCTTCCCTCACTTCTCTTTAACTCCTGCTCCCTGCGATTAACTCCTAAAAAACCGCCTGCATCTAAGTCCTTGTTTCAGGCTCTGTTTCAAGGATTTCCCAGACTAAGATATCATCTGAAAATAAATCTAACATATTAAATTCTTCATGGTTATGAGATATATATTTTGGTGAAGCAATTATACCACAAGTTCAATTGATGAATAAAAATAGTTCTTTCAATAATGAAACCCACAATATCTTGTATGATTCTTTTCACATAACTATCTTTCCATCACCAATTATATACATATGAAAGTTAGGCAGATTTGTAATGTTTATTCCCTATTTATTGATCACCGCTATATGTTTTAAACCAAGTTTTTTTCTTCCCTTGAGCTAGTTCTGCCAAAACCACTACCACCTTTAGTTTCCAAGCTCCCCAATCAATGAAATTTTAAAGAACTACATTACATCATAAATGAATCAAGGAAAAATAGAGAAAGGGCCAGTATTAGTTCAAGAATCATGGGGGAATTAGATAAGGGAGTTATCTAATTTGAATAATATATTTGTAATGGTACTAAATTTAGTAGGATTAGACACATAAGAGAATTGTTAAACTCACGCACAAATTGACTTTAGTTACCTCTTACAGTGTATTGTTACTGGAAGCACTCTTATTATATTGTGAATCTCTATGGCATGTATTCATTAGAGTCTTTTATTACATTTTGGAAAGCCAGAAATGCAATTTATATCAATTTGCTTTTCATACTTCTTAGGAAATTTGATTGAATATGAAAAACTTCTTCTGAGTTCCTGCATGATATACTGGTAACTGGGATATATACCTGTACAACTCACTTGTTAAAATGTCTAACACTTTCAGATAATTCACTATAAACTATATAAGACTACCAACTCCTGCCAGCTTCACAAAGTATAGAAATATCATTTCTGAACACGCGCACGAACCTCTTGATTTTCTTCACCACACTTGCATTTGGAGGAGGAGGGGCATGGAAAATCAGAGAAGGGTGGGAGAAAACTTTCTCATAGGATTCTGTAACAAGTCATTCACTTAACTGTGTTTATTATATACGAGGTATTAATCCTTAAAGGCTCTCTGTGTTGTTGGTTTTATTTTATTTTTTGATTTTTTTTTAACGGATGAAATTGTATATATTGGGGCTTGGAGAGGTTAGACATTTTGCCCTAAGTTTCACAACTAATAAGTGGTGGACTCAAATTCAAGTCCTTCTGACTTTTTTTAAATTTTATTATTTTTATGACCACTTTTTTTCCTTTTTTTTGAATGGAATATATTTGGCTTTTGCTTCAACAAATTACTTATTTAAGATTTAGGTACACAATTATTTGTGAATTGATGTCACATAATTTTCTATTATCTAATATGTTTCATTCTCTCTTTACATCATCAATCAAGACATTTATCATGTTACGTTAACAAGAGTTTTGGCTTGTCTAGAATTCTTTCTAGATTGTGTTCTTTGAAAGAAAGGATTTCATAAGTTGGATTATAATGGTGTACATGGAAGACTCATACTTAAGAATGATTAGTGGTAAAGGTGTATGATTGTATCTCTGTCTTCTATATTGTACTGTATGAATTTGTTTCTTTAATATTATTATGCATATTAGAAAAATATATTTATTCTACAGATATTACTATTTACATATTTGATGGGTTACTTAAAATAGGTAAAATTTTTTTAATTTGATTTTGAATACTGAAATAGTCAAGACTCTTTAAAAGATGAAAAAAAAAAGAAAGAAATTAGATATAATGAGAGAGGATCTTGAACTAATGATTGGAAGAAAATAAAATATTGAACCTATGTGACATGACTCTGTACCAGTCAAAGTAAAGACTTTTTAAACCAGTCTTGGTTAAATATAGCTTTACCTGGTAATTGTTCTGGTCTAAAGACATGACTTCATATGAAACTCTACAGACTATTCTATGCCAAATGCAGAAATAACTGAAAGGCCACCAGACATGTAAAAGTGATCTTTACCTGTGGAGTCTCTACATTGCAATTATATGTGCTATTATTAGCAGAGAGAAACTTGAGAAATTCTGAGACCACTTCACCCTTGCTAATTAATTCCAACAATTTGCCAGCTATTTCTGTATTATCAGGAAGTTCTTCTGAAAATCTAACACTAAACTCTTTCTATTGTCTAAGATTATTTTCTCTTAACTGATGTCTTGTCTTTGATAGGTATTGTAACTTATTAACAGAATATAGCATATAATTTTTACATCATTCCTTATCCTATGCCCTGGTTTCTGAAGGGGACCAGCAATACGTTCCTATTATAGTCCCTGTCACTTTATTTGCTGTTTAAATTGTTCTTACACTGAATCAAATCCTTTGTTTATTTGAATATACAAATTATATTCAATGGTAATTAAATATTACTTTAATTCTCTTTATAACTTAGACCTAAACAAATGTCATCTCTTACATGAAAACTGATTTTATCTTCTAAATAGTCAATGTTTAATAATCATTTATATTATTATTAAATATATTTTTTAATTTACTAGATTATTTTCCACTTTACTTTGTAATTTTGATTTGGTTACCAAAAAACTGAGCAATTTTAGTTAATTTTTCCATTCTACCATGAAGCCCACATTTTTTTTTCTTTTTCTAAAGATGGATTCTATAAGATAAGGAATATCTTAAATAGCTAATGTAAAAATAAAAATTGTAAGTCATATATATCACTTTCAGATATTTTGGAGCGGTTGCTTGTTGCACTCTTTGATAATTACTGCCAATATTTCATTCTGTTTAAGTAATAAAACAAATTATTTAATAGAGCTGCCAGTGCGACAACCTAAATGTCTTTCAGTCTCTCCTGAAGAAATCTGATTACTTCTCCCACACCAGCTATATGAATTTATTAATTTACTTATTTGTACTTCTCTAGTTTTTGAAATGACTGTATATAAAGGGCTGGAATCATGCCCTAATTCCCTAAGCAATGTCTATATCTAACTTAGAGCTTGATGAATTCTTGATCATCTCAGGATACACCTCTAATCCATTCTCAGCACCCAGTGAGGAAGGTTTGGTGTCACTCTTGATTCCCAGCTTCTCCAGAACTCCCTTCCAGTGAGGAGCAGCTGTGGCTGTGGCATCATAAGAACAGTACCATTCACTAATCATTCACTGTTGCCAGGCACGATGCCAATTCCTTTTCACGCGTTACCGCTTCTAATATCCATAACAACTCTGAGGTATGTAGTATTATCACTATTTCACATATTTTATTTTAAAATTAACAGTTAGAGAATTTCAGTAACTTTATTATGATCAAAAAGGTAAAACAAAGTAGAGCCAAGATTCAGCACAGGTCAGTGTGATCTCAAGCCATAGAGTAAAGGAACAGCCTAGTGTTCTTGCAGAGGTAGGAAAGTTCTCCTCAATTTTGTATATTTTTAGCTTTTAATGACCCTCTGGTGCTGTATCCTTAATTTACAAATATCCTCAAGTACCTCCCGTCTTTAACCTACAGTCTTCTTACTGACCTACATTCCTTTGTACCAAACATTCTGACTTACTCCTTAAAAAAACAACTACATTTACCGACTCTTTCAATTCCTCACGTCATTATTTCCATGTAGCTAAATCTAAGGGCACATTTCCCACTTTTTTTATTTGACCTCTGTCTTGGGTAACGATATTTGCCATACACACTCCTATTTCTCTAGCAAGTCCTTTGCAGTCTCTCTCATGGGCTGCTCTTCCTCTGCTTCTTTTCCAGTGTTCTGGAGGCTTTCCTGGCCTGGTAATGTCATTCAGTACTCCTAACGTTTTAACCTGGCATTACCTGCCCTCTGCCAAGCCCTGAAAACCCTTTAAATTCAGCATTATTTTTCCCTCAGACAAGCTCTTCTTTACTATTAATACTTTTGACAGATTGCAGCAATTCACATTCAATGAGTCTCCAAGTCCAATTGATATTTCCTGTGATGGTTTATTTTACGTGTCAACTTGGCTAGGCCACAGTACCCAGATATTTGATCAAATGCTATGCTAGATATTTTGTGAAGGTATTTTTTGGATAAGATTAACATTTATATCAACCTCATCCTGACAATAGTAAAGATATAGAAATACAGGTTAACAGCACAGTTTTTGAGATATATAGTAAATTACATATTCACAAATGTTTATCATTTTCTGTTTATAGTAGTGTTTAACAATTGCTTTTCCTTTCATTAATGCTGAGATCTTGCAAGATCCTGAAGAATCTCAAAAAACCAGTGGTGATTTGTAGACTAACTTTGGTACTTCGGTATAGTTTTGTTGTTGAAACCTTTTTATACAGGTGAGTATTAATCCCCTTTTTCAACTTTTTTGACTAAACATGGTATTGATATCTAATGCTGCTGAATTATAATAATGGTAGAGATACTGAGAAAATAGGCTTAGCTTATTTTTCTTCCACTTTACATTTATATATATTTGTAAAAAAAAGAGGAAAATAAATGTACATGTACATTCTACCTATAAATGTAGATGGAGTCATTAACTAATTTTTATTCTTTTAAACTGTATTTTTATTTCTACTATAATTCCAAGCTAACTACTCTTTAGAATGTGATGTGACTTTTTACTTCTTCAACTTTGACCACTCCTAGAAAGTATATTACAAATGCCCTAACACCTTTGAGAAACCCATATTTTCATTTGAAAAGAGGGAAAAGAAATTTGACAGTCATAATTGTAATGAAATATTAAAAATCAAATATGCTAGGATCAAGTTTTTAAAATCTCACTTATACACATATATTAATCTAGGTAGGTACATTTAAATCTTTGTGTTGCCATTCTTGAGTCTAGAAATTCCTAGATTTTAGGGATAAAAATGGAAATAATACTGTGTAATTTCCAAGTAAATCTCCTTTTAGGCATGAATATATGCATGCAAATGCCTTCTAGAAATCAGAAGTGCCTTGCTAAACAGAGAGCAAGTTTAAGTGGAATAACTCTTTCTAATGGGAAACTTCCTCTAGTGAACAGGTTAAAACTCCCATAACCATTAATGAAGCTCATAGGAGAACACTATCATCTTCATGGCTGCTAAGCCCCAGGCATAGGGGAATAACATAACTGGATTCTAAATGAAACTACATTCTCTCAGATTTTATTAGTCCTTTATAGCTAATGTATATCTTTAAAATGAAAATTCTCACAGATCAAATATCAGAGACCTATGCAACATTAATTCTTGTTTAAAGGAAAATGATCTCAATATTTTATAAAATGTCTGCTATATGTTCATTATTAAGTTAAACACTGAATGGAAATTTTGCCCTTAGTACTTAACAATCAGTTTGTGTAAGTACTGCTCCTTTGGGAAGGTGACATAAACCATTGATAATCTGCCTTGAGCAAAATTCAAACAAATGAATACCTCTTTTTTGTTAACTGATATAAAGGAAAGATCAGTGTGTACTTGTGCTACCTGGCTTTTGATCCTGTGGGGAGAACACACGCAGACACACATAAGAATAAAGTAGTTAAGTGATTAAAAGTGTGGGTTCTGTAGTTTGACCATTTGGTTTTTGATCTTGACTTTCTCATACTGGTATTTGAACTTGGAAAAATTACTTAAATTCTGTGAATTTCAGTTTTTCTTCTGTAAACTGGGTGTAATAATACTACACACTTCATATGAACAATGCCTAGCACGTAGTTGATGCTCAATAAATGTTAGTTATTCATATTATGAGAAATGAAATGTGTGTACCTAATGTTCAAACACTGGTGATGCCTAATCGTTTTTTTCTCATTCACTACTTTTATTAGTTTGATGTTTACATCCTAAAACCTTCCTAAAATTCTGAATAATGTTTAAGAATTATAACATTGAAGTTAATTTTTCATGAGACTATTATAGTAAATAAATGCCCTGGGTTATATTAGTTTAGCTCAGTATTATGTTTTTTTTTTCCCCCTAATGTATTCCTTGAATAAGACAGAAAGTTAGAGTTGGAAGCAAACTTAGAGGTCATTATTTTAAAGAGGAAGGTTCTAGACCCAGATGGATATTATGACCTTCTAAAAATTACCCTGCAAGGAAGTAGATGATTTGCAACTGGAATGCAGTTCTTCTGAGACTTAAATCTGTGTTTTTCTTGTTATGCTACTCTGCTCTTCTTCTCAGCTCTTAAATTGCATGCTTTGTTTTAAAAAATGCACATATTCTTTCTTCTTTATATGTGTATTCCTTAGAAATGAGGAATACTATTAGGAATGGAAAATAAATTCGTCAGGCTAATTTATATGCAGACAGCATTTTCCTAGCTTTCTGATTCTCAATAATCCTTATACTATTTAACAAATGATTAGGCATTTTTCACATCTTAGGATGTAAGACCAATATTGCTAAATCTTTAATCATGCCCAGAGGCAATACATCATAGGAATCAACTATTGTAATGATGATGGCTTCAATTTACTATTTTGTAATCCAATAATGCATTTCATTAGAGTATTCTAAGAACTTTCCAGACGTTATTACCATAATCTTCAGTGCTCCTATTTGGTATGAATTTCGGGTTCTGAACATAGTAAATAGAAAGGCACAGTCCCTACCACCAGACCTCTTTCATTTCTTAGGATAACGTACTGCAGCATAATATGTGTTGAGAAAAGGAAATATTTGCATGAAAATTTTACTACTGTGGCATAGTGACAGGTCTGTGTTGATTCTTTACCAGAGAAGAAAGAAGAGGAAAAATAAATGAGGGATTGTTTTTTTAGCTGTCAGAAGGCCAGAAAGCAGCTCTTTCTAAATATTAGAGCTGCTACAACCTCTAAATGAAGATGAGATATTCACTTGCTTCACAAAACACATGCAAGAAAAAGAACAAATTGTATTCATGACTTTTAGCTCTGGAGAGTTGAGACATTTACTAATAGCAGGATCCGGGACCTTGTGACATTTTCATTACCCAAATTAATTATCTTAAATGTAACCTTTGTCTTATTCAACTCAGAATCTCCATCTATAAAATAGTCTCTCCTTTAACACCTCTGTGTCTTTGTAAGTCTAAATGTATGTTTTCTCTTATGATAACTATCAGCTTATTTGATGAGTTAATCTGTCAGTTCCAGGTAGGCAGAGTAAATGAGTGAGCATGTGCAGATACACCTATCATTTTAAAACCTGGTCATCTCCCTAACAGGTTTTTTGAATGTGAAGACTCAACAAAAATTCAGCTGCATCTGATCTTCGTCTTAGGCAAAAGGATCCAGCTTATCTTCCTGGGTGTAGGGGAAAAAAAAAGAAAAAAGGTGATGTTCATGCTCATTTCCCATTTTCTAGTACCATAAGAATAACTCCTAAAGGGGGAGAAAATAGAGCTCATCCACAAGCAAGTGAAGGCAATGCTGTGACCACCTGGTGAATGGGATCTCTACTCATCGCTGCACAAGTGATGATTTTCTGTAAGTTTATAATGTATGGTTCCTTTACATTTTCACAGCTCTGTCTAGAGTGCATTTTGTCTAAAGTATAGCTTAACTTCTTTCTCTCAAACACACAAAAGTAGATCAGAATGACAATGGCGTATCCTATAATTTTAACTAATTATTTGTCATTCTGATTTTTGCTCCACTTATCGAGTAGAGTCAAAAAGTATATAGAGCTTAAATAACATGCTTTTTATAAACACATGTTAGAAAATATTTTTCTTTTTTGTTTTTAAATTTCAGTTGATGAATCTAATCATTTAATCAAAGCTATACATCAGGGTTTTTTTGTTAATCCAAGTAGAAATAGATTCCCAATGATCAAAATCTTAGTATTTCATTTTAAACACATTCCTTACTGCTTGCCTTAACATAACATTTCCAAGAAGTGCCACTACTATGCTTCTAAACTCTCTTTTGCATGCTCATCTCTCAGCTAGTGATACTCTTCCCCCTGCTTCCTAGATAACTTATTTCTCTGTACCTGGATTCAACTAAATCATGTCCATCTCTTTGGTGCTGTCCCTAGCTTCCACTGGTTAACTCTTTTGTTCTGCTTTGACCTTTATGCTTCTGTTCTCTGAATCATTTAGGAAACAGCCAGAGAAAATGGGCATAAGATACAGAACTCCAGTACAGGGGGAGTTATGGTGCGTAAGAAGGTATCTGAGCAGGGAGCCAAATCCTGAATGAAAAGGTAGAACAATGAAAAACACTGTTACATGTAACATAAACAGGATCGTACGGGAAAACAAAACAAGAACCCCATTTTGGAGCCAGACTATGACAACATAGGTAAAAAGGCTGACTTAATTATAACCTACTCAGTTTTGTTTGTTAAGCTACATGTTTATACAAATATGTCCATTTCATTTATGCTTTCAAATTGCTTTTTATATAGTTGTTCATAGCATTTTCTTATTATCTATTTTGATAGTTGGTAATAATTGTTCAAAATATTTGCTTCTATTTCCTACCAGGTTCCTCCTTATACAATCATTCCCTATAGGAATGAATTCCTATATATGTCCTAATGTATATAGGAATGCTAGTTCTATGTGTATTATATTTCCTGGACCATTTGACAACAGGCTTGGCCATGTGACTGACTTTGGTCAACTGGACATGAAAAGATAGGAGCTGTGCCAAACAGCTTTAAGAGCCAGATCACAACATTTTTTAATTCCTTAGTCATGAAAGCAGCAAGTTCCAGAACAAAGAGGATTTGGAACTGATAAACACAGTTAACCATGAGGAATTTAACCAGAACAGATAATAATCTTTTGCTAATGTAAACCAGAGATTTGGTATTATTTGTTACTATGGTGTAACTTAATCTCAGTTCACTAATACAATATCTGCTTTGTCCATAGTTAAACCACTTTTTATTTGTTCCTTCTCGCTCACTTGTATTTTATTAAACATCTAACCAGGAATTTGGCTTTCTTTTTCTTCAAAGAACCAATTTTGCTTTTTCAATACTCTATTTTATCTTTGTTTTCTATTTTGTTGATAAAATCATTCTTGTTAATAGAAGGCACTTTTATGTTATCATCACTTTCTCCTATTTTCTTTGGGTTTATTCTGTAGTTCTTTTCAAACTTCTTAATATGAATCATTAGCTTATTTAGTTTTAACATTTCTGTTCTCTAATATATACTTTTTAAGCTGTAAATTTCCCTTCTTATTACTATTTTGCTTCAGTCTACAAGTTTTAATGTGTAATAGTTTTGTTTGCTTTCATTTTAATGACTTTTTGAAACTTGTGGTAGAGATATGTTTTTAAAATTCAAAGCAGATGGCTGTTTTCTTTGCTTATATTGTCATTATTGACTTCTAATTTAATTGTATTGCAAGCAGAGTAAGTGTTCTGTAGATAATGATTTTAGAACATTTTTAGACTGCTTTTAGTGCCAAGTTTATAGTCAGTTTTTATAAATGGGCCGTGTTTGCTACAGAATAATTTGTATTTTCTCATTGTTAGGTGCACATTTCTATATATGTCCAACAAATCATACTTGCTCATTTCATTATTCAAATATTTCTTACTTTCCTAATTTTTTTCACCTTGATTTTTCATTATTTGAAAGCATCTGTTAAAATTTTCCACTAAAATGATGAGTTTGTCCATTCCTCCTTGTCTGCTTATT
This sequence comes from Tapirus indicus, assembly GCA_031878705.1. NCBI lineage: Eukaryota > Metazoa > Chordata > Mammalia > Perissodactyla > Tapiridae > Tapirus > Tapirus indicus. The sequence goes on along the minus strand of CM062919.1, from coordinate 145,320,512 downwards.
ATTGTATATTATAAAGCCATTTTATTAAGAAATACAAGTTCAGAATTGTTATATCTTCTTTGTGAATTGAATCTTTAATCATCATATAATGTCTTTAATGCTTTTTCCTAATGTGATTTTATAGAACATTAATGGTGTTAATACCAGCTTTATTTTGGTTAGTATTTTCCTGGTACGTATTCTTCCATTTTTTCTCTCAGTGTTTCTTTTCTCTTATATTAGGAAAGTTTCTAAAAAACATTACACCCCTAATTTTTAAAAGTACAATTAGACAATCTCTTGCTTTTAAATGAAGAGTTTATCTGACATTACTTCTCCATTGAAATCTGTTTCTGCTTTTCACCATTTTTCCACTTTCACTGTGTTTCCCTTGACTTTCTAGCTTTCACGAAAAATTTTAAGTATTTTTTTTGTACATTTGTACTTTTATTCTATTTCTTTCTATTCCTTTGGAAGCTGAACTTTATATTTCTTTCCATAGAGAGGTTATTATTTGGAAGTTACACTTACCAAAGTGTAGCATATCTATTTTAACACCATTCCAAAAAATATAAGGACTTTTAGAATGCTCTTATTAATCCCTTATGAAATTCCATGGTGTTTTGGTTCAGAGTTTTTTATCTTTAACAACAACAAAAAAGACATTATGATTATTATTGTTTATACAGACAAGGTTTGGTTAGATTTATCTGTATCTGTTATTTTTTTCTCACTATTAGTATCCTTTTTCCTGCCTTCCAAAGTATATCTTTTTAGACCTCCCTTTAATTTAGATCTATCTTTGGTATATTATCAGTTTTGTTTATCTGAAAATGTTTTATTTCACCACATTCTTGAAAGGTTTTTTTTTTTCTGAATTCAAAATTCTAGATTTCTAGTATTTTAACCTCCCAGTATTTTAAATATTTCCATTCAATGTTTCTTTTAACTTCCTTTTTTAAAATTAAGAAGTCTGTTGAGGGGGCCAGCCCCATGGCCTAGTGGTTGAGTTCAGCACGCTCTGCTTCGGTAGCCTGGGTTCAGTTTCCAGGCACGGACCTACACCACTTGTCAGTGGCCATGCTCTGGTGGAAACCCACACACAAAATAGAGGAATATTGCTACAGTTGTTAGCTCAGGGTGAATCTTCCTCAAGCAAAAAAAAAAAAAAAGAGAGGATGACTGGCAACAGATGTTACCTGTAAATTTTGGTCTTTCATCAGTAATGAATAATTTCGTTCTTCATTTCTCAAATAATATTTTTCTTCCCTCAAGTATCTCCTTAGATGTATGTTAGAACTTGTCCTCTATACTTTTAAACTTCTTTTTCTATATATCTTTCTTTTTCTATCTAAGTCTGCTTTGAGTAAATCCTTTAGAATTTTCTTTCAATTGAGTTATTCTCTTTCAGCTATACTGTGTTGCTTAATCCACATTTTGAGTATTTTTTGACAGTTATATTTTTTACTTAAAAACCTTCTATTTGTTTCTTTTTCAAATATGTCTATTGATGGCTCATTTTTGTAATTCTAATTTTCTGTTATTTAAACATCCACTTATAGGAATATGTACACATGTTTCAGATAATTTTAATATCCAAAGTACCAAGTAGTCTAAATTTGTCTTTTGTTGGGCTAATTCTCACTCATGACATTTTACTTGATTATATGTTAGCTAATTCTTGATAGTGAGGTCATATTTAATTGATCACAGACGCTGGAAAATCTGGAGGCCTAAACTGATGAGACGTTCTTCCACAGGAGATTTGCTCTTGCTTCTCTGAGATATAGAGTCAATATGATGTTTGATATGTAGCTCCTCTTCTTGCTTCCAGCAATGCCTTTAGAGCAACCATCCCTTTTATATGTGCTCACTGCTCAACACTCTGTGAGATCCCTTCTTATTGGACCCATGGAGATTTCTCTTTCTTCCCGCGAGCCTAAAAACACATGGACCATTTTGTGCGTAGTCTGCAACATGAGGATTCCTTTAAGTGTCTAGCCCTAAATTTTATATTTTCTACCTTAAAAATTCTCTTTTAATCAAACTGTATAAAAATTTTGAAAGCTGTATAGTGTTAAAGTTAATTATTTGATATTTTAATTACTATTTTTGTATATATTTTCATAAATAAAGTTGTATGGCCAATTCATTCAATAAGGTATCATGGATGTATGGATAGATGTAAAAACTTAATACTAGTTCTTTCTTTACAAATATTATACAATTTAAATTCTGAGCCTATGAAGTTAGGAAATTTCTTTTCTTTTAGTTGATATGTAAACCTGATTTAAATTGATTACATTTGTTGTTTTAATGAGATAAGATACTGCATTAATAACTAATGCTTTGGAGAGTATTTATATAATAGAAAAGTCTACCATCAAAAGTCACTTTGGTGAATACAACAATTTTTTATTGGAGGTCATCAAAGTCAACACAAAAATCAATTATCAAATCAAAGTAGCTGCACACATTTCAAGACTTTAGTAAGATTAATATACTTTATTAGGTTTCTCTTAATACTGAATTTGAATCTTTAGTATGCAAAGTTTAATATATCATTTCTATTTATATTTTTACCAAAAATACATGTATAATGGAGTATAAATATGATTTGCAATGATGTCTTAATATATAATATCATATACATTAGTTTCCACCCTCAAAGTTTAAGGCTAATTTGATATTTTAGAGTGTTCGAGAGTCTATTTAAAATCAAAAAGAAACTGCATACTTTGTCACATGAAATTGAGAGCCCTTCCTATTTATGCCCAAACAAAAGCTACTTTTATTAATAAATAGTCAATTAATTCTGAGTATTTCTTTATGGGAACACTCTGCACCCTATAACTATACATTTCAGTGCATCCTGATCCTATGATATTATAAAAATGACAACTAAATATTTATTGCTTTCTATACCTCTTAGCTATTTGATTGTTTAAATATTATATTAGGACTCATAGCGATAATTCATTCTTTGTATCTCTGTCATAAAATGAAAATCTCCACCAAACTGTTCCCAAAGTAAAAACTATATAGATAAATTATATTTCTATCCCAGAAATTAAACCTACAACTAATCTATTTTAAGTTTTTAATATAATCTTTATTTTAGGCTATAATGTATCTTTATGTTTAAAGTTTTAAGAGTACCATTTTTCTCCTGTGAAAATTCTGTTTAGCCCTAGCAGAAACCAGAAAAGGCGCCATCTCTTGAATCTAGAAGGAAAGCACCCCCATCAACAACAATGTGCCAGGCGATGTAGCACATATGTTATGTGCATTAGGGCATTTAATGCTGTTCAACAACCCAAAAAGGTAAGTACTAGTATTATGGCCAGTTTACACAGGAAAGAGATATGGCAAATTGACTCTCTCAACACTTCTTTATCACCTTATTTTAGCGTGAATTCCTATAAACTCAAGGCTGGAAATAATAAAGTATACATTACAAGATCTCCTTACAGTTATGCTTTGCACGTAATCCAGTTTACGCCGAGCACACATAGCCTTGTGAGACATGGAAGTTAAAAGTGACCGTTTTCAAGTGGCAGCTGCATGGCTCTTTTGAGGCCTTTCAGCAAAGTGTTTCATTTTTCTTCTGAGAAAGCTATATTAGTGGCTCTCGTGTCCAGGAGTCCCTAGATTGAATGTTGCCGAGCAGCCACAATGGCTGCTTCCTGATTTAAAGCTTTCTTGATGGTGAAAGATGCAGCCTGGGTCTTAGGTCAGCAGAGGTGTCGGCTCCGTCGCCAAGCCAAGTGCACACCTTGTCTCAGGAGACTTTCCTGATAGGGCAGACTCAGCTCTGTGGTTCGCGAACACTTCTCTGTGTCACTTAAAAGCCTATAATAAGTTGCTTTCTTCGTAAATCGTGAATGAGTTATGTTTTCTGCAACTATACTCTGTTCTGTAAATCAAACAAGGAAACAGACAACAAAAGGCCAAGGAACATGCCAAAGCTAGTTAATTATAGAGCTAGAATCTGAATCCAGTTGCTGCAGGGCCAGAACCCAAAATGTACACTTACATATCTTTTGCCATCAAATCAAGTATTTAAGGATATCAAAGACAGGCAGACAGGTGACATGATATTAGAAAGGGGCATTTTGGGAGATTTAGTGGGAATTTGAATAAAGTTTATTCCTCAATGAAATGCAGCATCATATGAATTATTCCTATATCATTCCAAGAATATGAAAATATGAAATGTTTTGCAAAAGAATAAGTGAGTAAACTTAACCCTATTTGAAATCAAGGGTACCTGATATATACTTTTTTTAGTTATTCAACTTTATTACAAGTTATACCAAATTAAAACAGTGACAAACTTATTCAAGCCATTGTTCAGACATAATCCAAAAGAAAGCAGGAAAACAAGACTAAAGGAAAAAAATACAAAGGGGATAATCAGAGAACAAATTTTTTAAATGGTAAACATAAATCCAAACTTATCAAAAAATACATTAAATTTTAATGGAGTAAACACTCCAATTAAAGATCAGAGATTGTTGGAATAGAAAAAAGTAAGACCCAGTTGTAAGCTATCTACAAAATTTTCACTTTAAATGTAAGCATACAGATGGGTTGAATGTAAATGGATGGAAAAAGTTTTGTCATAAACTTGGAAAGCATGATAAGGCAGGAGTGGCTTTATGAATATGACATAATATAGACTTCAAGAGAAAGATTATCACCAGAAATAAAGAGGGATATTTGATTACAATAAAAGAGTTAATTCTTTAGGAAGATATAACAATTATAACAATTTTTTCCAATAACAGACCTTCAAGTTACATAAAAACCAAAATTAGCAGAATTAAGGAAAGTGACAGACAATTCAGAAATCACATCAGAAAAATTTAATGCCCCTTTCTCAACAATTAAGAGAATAACTTGACAAAAGAAAGTAAATAAATAAAACAATGATAAAGACATAGATCATCTGGACAACACTATCAAACACCTTGACCTAATTGGTAATTATAGAGCACTGCACCCTACGAATGGTACAATGTGTGTGTAGTTCTATGCAATTTTATCACATGTACACAAATATTCAGATGTTATCAGACACAGAACTATTCCATCACCCAGATATTTTGTGCTCCTCCTTTGTAGTCACACCCATCCTCTTCCACCCCACTACATCTAACCCTTGACAATCATGCGTCTGTTCTGCAATCTATACAGCATGTGAATTTTGCAGATTGGCCTCCAGTGAACAAAGTGAGCATTATAACTTGGAGATCTGTCTAAGTTGTTGGTGTCAATAGTTTGTTCCTTTTTATTGCTAAGAAGTATTCCATGGTCTGGATTCTCTATTCTCTTCCGTTATCTCTGCATCTATCCCTCTAATAATACCAGAGTTTTGATTATTGTAACTATTTAATGTCTTGAAATTAGATTGACTAATTACTTCTGCTTTATTCTCCTTTTTAACAATTATTTTAGCTCCTTTGCATCTTCATCTAAATTTTAGCATAAGCTTGCTTGTTTGTTGTTAGTGCCGTTGAGTCAATTCCGACTCCTGATGACCCTGCATACAACAGAACGGAACCCTGCTTGGTCTCTCACCTCCCTGCGCCATATCAGACAATGCTCTGCTACTATTCTTAGAGTTTTTAAGGACAATTCTTTTTGGAAGTGGGTTCCAGGTCCTTCTTCCTAGTCTGTCTTAGTCTGGAAGCTCCGCTGAAACCTGTCTGCCATGGGTGACCCTGCTAGTATTTGAAATACCAGTGTGATAGCTTTCAGCATCACAGCAACATGCAGCCATCATAGTATGACAGCCAACAGACGAATGGTGTGGTCCCCTGACCAGAAAACGAACCCAGGCCATGGCGGTGAGAATGTCAAATCCTAACCACTAGACCACCAGGGCTAGCCTGTATATAGAAATATTGGATTGGAATTGTTAAAATATATCATTTTGGGAAGAATTATCTTTACTATGTTAAGTCTTCCAACCTCCGAACATAATTAGCCTCTCCATTTATTTCGATACTCTGATTTATTTCATCAGTGTTTTAGTTTTTAGCACTGTATATATTTTGTTACATTTATACTTGTTTATTTCATATTTTTGGCTATTATAAATGCTCTTACGTTTCTAGTTTTAATTTCAGTTTCCATGTGTTCATTGTTAGTATATACAAATGTAATTAATTTTTGTATGTTGATCTCATATAATAGAACCTTACTGGAATTTTCTACATGTATCATTATGACATCTTCAAATAGGGACAGTTTTATTTCTTCCTTTTCTAGGTGTGTATCCTAGTTATTCCCTTTTCTTTCTTTATTGCACGGATAGAACTTTTTAGAATAAGTTGAGATGAGTGCTGACAATGGGCATCTTAGCTTTGATTCTGATCTAAGGTGAAAAGCAAGATGTTAGCAGTAGATTATATGTAAATATTCTTCACTAAGTCGAGGACTTTTTTGAGAAATTTTATATAAATGGTGTTGAATTTTGTTAGATTTCAGCACCAATTGATAGGATCGTGTAATATTTTTCTTATTTACTGTGTTAAATATATTGATTGATCTTTTAATATTGAACCAGGCTTGCATACCTGGAATAAGCTTCACTTGGTCATAGTGAGTATTCTTTTTATGAGGTACAGAATTCTATTTGCTAATATTTTGTTAAGGATTTTTACATCTATATTCATGAGAGATATTGGTTTATAGTGGGTTTTTTTTGTACATTCTTTTCCTGATTTAGGAATCAGAGTAAAACTGGTGTTAGGGGTTGAATTCTGTCTCTCCCCCCAAAAAAATATGTTGAATTCCTAACTTCCAGTGCCTCCTAATGTGACCTTATTTGGAAATAAGGTATTTACAGAGATTACCAAGTTAAAATGAGGTCATTAGAGTGGGCCCTAACCCAATATGACTAGTGTCCATATAAAAAGAGGATATTTAGACATGAGACAGATATGCAGAGAGAAAAGATGATGTAAAGACATATGGGGGAACACCATCTGGAGATAGAAGATTGAAATTATACATCTACAAGTCAAGAAATGTCAAAAATTTTTGGCAACATGCCAGAAACTAGGAAGCAGCAAGGAAGGATTCTTCTCAGCTTTCAAAGGGACCATGGCCCTGCCAGCACTTTGATTTCAGTCTTTTAGCTTCAGAACTATGAAACAATAAGTTTTTGTTATCTTAAGTCACTCAGTTTGTAGTACTTTGTTATAGCAGCCCAAGGAAACATACGATTGACCTCAAAACATGAGTTGGGAAGTGTTCTCACTTCTATTTTCTGGAAGATATTGTGTAGAATTGATATTAATTCTTCTTTAAATGTTTGGTAGAATTTTCCAGGAAAACCATCTGGGCCTGGAGATTTCTTTTTTAGGGAGTCGTTTAAATTATGATTTGCATTTCCTTAATAATTATAGAGCTATTCAAATGACCTGTTTCATATTGGATGATTTATGGTAATTTGTGCTTTTTGAGGAATTGATCTATTTCATCTAAGTTGTCAAATTTATGCATATAGAGTTGTTTGTCATACTACTTTATTTTCCTTTTGATATCCTCAAGATGTGTAAAGATATCCCTGTTTCATTATTCTATCTTAGCATGATTTTTTTTTTTTTGGTTTATCTTATTTTGGATTCACCCAGCTTCTTGAATCTAGTTTAAGTTTATTGAAAAGCGCTAGACAAAATATTTTTATGATGGCTGCTTTAATGTCCAATATCCCTGTTATCTCGTTGTAGTCTGTCATCTTCCACCATTCAACTTGAGATATTCCTGGTTCTTGTTAAGATGAGGGTTTTTCAACCACATCCTGGGTATTTTGGATATTATGTTATGAGACTGGATCTTATTTAACTCTTCTTTTTTAGCAGGCCTGTACTGGCACCACACTAGTAGAGTAAAGAAGATGGCGCTTCAATACTACTTCGTGGGAATAGAAGTCGATGTTTTCCACTTAGCTCTTGTTGACATCTCAGGGGGTTGTGACAGTGCCTCAGTACTGCTGAGTGGGGGTGGAAGTTCAAGGTCAAACTCCCCATTAGGCCTCCACTGACACCATCCTGGCTGGGGGGAGAGAACACCTTATTATTGCTTACATATGGCCTCCATTGTCACTGTATGGGACAGCCCTTTCCTGTCTGATGGGAATGAAGTGCCAGGTGCCCAGTTGGGTTTATCTGACTTTTATCATCACCTCAGTAAGGGGTAGGAGCCTTTGCTAAAGGGAGTACAGTTGGATCACTGCTTTATCGAAGACATGGGGCTGAAGTGGAATGGTTGTTGTCTAAAAGGTTTTTGTCTTGCTAATCTGTCCTTTCTAGAGAGAGAAGCCTTTTCTTTTCTTTTTTAAAATTTATTTTTAATTAAAAAATTATTTTATTGTGGTCAGATCATTTAACATGAGATCTACCCTCTTAACAAATTTTTAAGTGTACAATACAGTATTGTTAACTATAGGCACTACTTATAGAGCAGATGTCTAGAACTTGTTCATCTTGCTTAACTGAAACTTTATGCCCCTTGATTAGTGACTCCCCATTTCTCTCTCCCCCTAGTTCTTAGAAACACTATTCTGTTCTCTGTTTCTATGAGTTTGACTATTTTAGATAGCTCATTTAAATGGAATGATGCAGTATTTGTCCTTCTGGCTTATTTCACTTAGCATATTGTCCTCTAGGTACATCCATGTTGTCACATATTGCAGAATTCTCTCTTTTTTAAGGCTGAATAATATTTATATATATCATCTTATTATATAATATTATATATTATAATATATTTTATATCTATATAGCTCACAGTTTCTTTATCTATTCATCCATTGATGGACATTTAGTCTATTTCCACATCTTGGCTATTGTGAATAGTGCTATAATGAATGTGGGAGTGCAGATATCTTTTCAAGACCCTGATTTCAATTCTTTTGGATAAATAGGTACAAGTAGGATCGCCAGATCCGCTGTAATGTAAACAATATGGAGGTTCCTCAAAAAAAATTAAAAAGAGAGAGAAGCCTTTTCTTGGATCATTTTTTATCTGAGGTTCCCAGGATACTGGCTTCTCCAGCATCTAGTCTGGGATTATGAGGTAAAGAGAAAACTGAAGAGACTTACCACCATGTTGGTGCTCAATCCTAAAATTCCGATATAATCTACTTTCTCTTGCCACTTTTCTAGGGCTTCTTATGTTTGCTTTATCTAAAATGTCCAGGGTTAGTACCTGTACTTAGCAGGAGGAGTAGGGAGACGTGCATCTACTCCGTCTTGTCCCAGAGTCAGAAGCCCTGCAGGACCCTTCAAACTGGCATCTCTGTCTCCTTCTCTTGCTCTCCCTCATCTAAAAGAGAGACATTTAAATTCATTAAAGAATAAAAACAAGCTACAAGAATATCAGTTTTAAAAAGTAGGGCAGAACGACAATACTAATTAATTGTTCTAGCAGAAAAAAATATATTTATATTTTCTAACTATATGTATGTGTATATATATTACATTCTCACTTTGCAGGTTGGTTTGGTCTACCTTGGCCTCTTTAGGCATTATCACAGTGTCTAGTCATTACTTTCTCTCATTTCATTGTCCTCTTTTCCATAGAATGGTCTTGATAAAGATTTTTATGTTTTCTGTATTTATAATCTTCGAAGTGTCTCTGCTGCAATACAAGGAACAGTAATTTTATTCATCCTTTGATTGACTGATATCAAATTGACTTTAGGCTATTTGAGAATTAGTTTAATTTTTAATTCCCTCTCAGACCCCTGCCTCAAATGCGTATTATTACATATTTCCAAATCAATGGGACATTACTATCTTCATTGAAAGGTTTTCTAGTGAGTTGAACAATTAAATGTTTCTTCTTACTCATTTAACTCAAGATGTAGGAATAATTTAGGCAGAAGAAAATAAAATTCTCATATCAAAATATCACATCTTTGTGTTTCAGTTTCTCAATCAGCAATATAGCATATAGCATACTGTGTGCATACTTAATCACTGGGTTATATAAACAATAATAAATCACTTTTAAAGTTATGTCTAAATAGAACAAGGGAGTTACGAAAACAGAAACGCTCAGTTTCGCTTTTCAGTAACAAATACAATGGTAATGGTACAGTATTTTGGCAATTGATCTTTTAGGCGAGCATGGAAATTCAATAAGAAAACATTTTGTTTGTTTAAAAAGACATTAAAGCCGTTTATAATTAAAACCTGTAATTGTAGAACTCCAGATTACAGCTACAGTTCATTTGCTGTATAATTTAATGCTTACAGAAACTTGGGGAGTGGGTATTAACTCCGTTTTACTTATGAGACAAAAGAAGCTCAGAGAGTTTAAATAACTTTCCCACTGTCACAGTTGGTAAACACTAGAACCAAGATCCAGCCCAGGCTTATCTGTCCCAGACTCACTGTACAATGCAAACCTACCTTTCAGTATTATTAATTGCCACTTTAATAGGATCAAGTAGCTATTTTAAGATTATTTAATTTAATTTAGTGAATAATATTTAATTTAAAAGGCAAATAATAAAGTATTTCTTCATTTTTGCTGGGTCTTTCTTTCTTCCTCTCCCTCATTTTGAGATAGTGATTTATTTTTTAAATGAATGATAAGTAATATCCTTCTTGTGAAGGATGATGTTTCACAAAGGTAGAAGAATGAATAAGCAGATTTTTCTGAATTCTTACTGCTTTCTTCAAGGCAGATTTTTGATGATATGTTGATAGGTTTTTTTTTTTTCAATGCCTCAGTGGAAATTCGGATGAAAGATAGTGAGCACCTTTTGGAATAGAGAATGCCATAATCTGATATAGAAGAGTAGTGTGACCAACACCCTCTGCTGTTAGTGTATTAATCAATTATATCAGGACTTTAAAAGTATCAAATGTTTATTTCAGTGTTATTTTTCAGAGAATATATGAAACATAATTCCATCCTTTGAACAAAATAGAAATTTCATACACATTTTCCCCCTAACCTTAGAGGATGTAAAACTACCTTTTGCTCTACTATTCATGCTCTTCTGTCCTCCTTCCTGTATTGACCTATAGGAAGAATGGTTTTCCACCTGTCTAGGTCCTAGAGATTATTATTATGATTCTTTTTAAGAAGTATAACATAACTCCTCTTAGGGAAAATGAAAAACTGTCTGCGTCCTCTGTGCAAAAAACTTGATGTTGAATTTATGACACCTGGGAGAAAACAAGCAGAACAAATTTATATTTGTTTGGAGTTAGTCTTCCTTTGAGAATTTGTGATAACCCACCACCACCAAATTCCAGAGAAAGTAAAAAAATTATGTTCAATTCAAATTTCATATTTAAAAATTTTGGTTTAGTGGAAAATTCATTTTATATTTTTTTGCTACAAACATAAAAATAAACTTTTAAGAAAGATGACACATGAACTGTTTCTTAATGAAAGAGTGGGGTCTAATGATTGAGAAATATTACAGATAGGAAATAAAAGCTATTTGGTGTCGAATTATTATAGGATGACAACTGAAAATTCCTATCAAATCCTAAATAAATTTCAATATTATAAATTACAGTTTTATCATGACTCTATTATTATTAATAGTAATAATACTAGCTAACATTTATTGTGTGTTTACTATGTGTGTTGATCTGAATCCTTTACACCAATTATCCCTTTTACTTCTTATATGGTAGAAATTAAAAATATTTTCATTATATAGATGATAAAAGTGAGGATTAGTAAATCTAATAGCTCATCATTTGGAGGCAGACTCAAGATTGGAACTCATCTGCACTGTCTCCAAAACTTGCATTCTGAGCCACTGCGGGATACTTCCTCTAAATGGTGCTGAGGCCAGTAAAGGTAGACACGCATTATAAAGACAAATATCCCTTTTTATTCGTTTTTCTTAACACCATTTTCACTGATTTGCATATTTCAGATATCATTCATGAACCTGGAATGATCTAAAAATAAAGAAATGCTGCTGCTTTCTGTTGACAGTGTAGTCTCTTGGCATTTTCAGCCTGAATTGCAGGAAAGTGTAATTTCTCAAGCTGCTTGTGGGAGTTTAAACACGTAGTCTTAGGAGGAAAAGAGAAAGTATTTCATTGGTTTCATAAAATCTCAAACAGTAGTATTTATTATTACTATTTTCAGGGCCCCACTGGATATCATTTTGCTACAGCAACAACAAATAAATCCAAAGACCTGTGGTCAAAATAGATGGAATAAGCTAATTCTTTAGAAAATATTTTAAAAGTACTTCATCTTCTGCCTCTAAGTGCAACATAGCCGTATACAATTTTGTTGACTAGAACATTCATGGCTGCTTCCTGCAAAATACTTTTCCTTGGTTATTCAAATCAACACACTCTCACAGTAAAGCTAAATATTACTGTGATGAACAAGTTAATTGACAAGACAATTCATAATTTTTAGAAGCATTCAGTTTTTGGTTGCCTTCATGTGATTTCACTGGGAGATGAAAAAGATTGTATTAAGCACCACTAATCAGACGCTATTTCTAATTGGAATACTTACTGGCATCTCTTGACTAAAGCAAATGTAGCTTGACCCTGGAAAATAAACTAGCATGTAACATTGCATCACTAGATGTCTCTTTATTCAAAGGTGTAGATGCCAGTTGCATGTTGTTTACAAAATATTGTAGAAAAAACAAAGGAACTCAGAAAATTTTCTATTTGTTTCATATATTCAGAGAAATGTTCAGCCATGGAAGGTTGCATTAATATTTCACTTGCAGATTCAAAAATTCAGAACACAGATTCTGCAAAACGAAGTTCACCTTGAGAATATGTTGTTCAAAATCTATTATCATGAGGTCCAGGTGCTCTCAGGGCAGATGAAAACACCTGGCAGCTGAAGGTCATGATATCCTGGTATTCATGATACTGGTGAAGTTGAATACCTGAACTGCACTTTGAACAACAAGAGAATATCTCAAGACACTGAAGCGTTTCCACCATTACTCATAAATTATCTTAGCAGGTCTAGCAAATTTTCAAATGCAAATAACTAATACAGTTTCTACACCATTTTCCCCCAAGGGTTTGTGAAAGTTGTTGAGACTAACATGAAACTAGAAATGCGCCTTTTGTTTTAAAGGAGGGAAATGAAAATATTGACTTCCATTCAAACAAATACTTTTCTCTAGATAGATAGATAGAATAGCTATATGGATATATAGATGTATAGATAGATGACCATATTATAATATCTGTATATAGATATATCTATATGCAAAAAAATAAACTGACAGTGTCATTCTATAGAGAATAAACGACTGAGTGACACTGCTTCTCTCAATAGGCTCAATAAAAAGGTTAAGTAAGACCATGAAGACTACAAATCTGAGAAGTAAATTAATCAGCACTAATGTTTACTGTCTGGAGTCTTCAATATTCTTCCTAAACAGTCTTTGTAAACCTCAACCCCCTTTATAACCTTGTAAGTCATTGATGATGCAACTTCTGATACAATAAACAATCACCTCTCACCCAAGACCATGGAAACTTTTTCATTTGGAAAACTTGGAGATCCTATAATTTTATATCCTCATGTAAAAGGATTCCCCAAAATTTGTCAAGTTTTTCATCATTTCGTTCATTCATTCTTTTAGGAGGCTTTTAGTAGATACATATTACCTGTTACAAACCAAGTAAGTATTAGAGGCAGCCAAAATACTGAATAAGATGAATGTCAACCCTCAGGGAATTTGCATTCTAGTACACATATAGCACTGGTTTCAGGGTCAGATAGAATCTAATTACAATCTTTGCCCCAACGCTTTCTTACATATGTGGCCTGGAGATATTGTGAAGAGAAATTAGATAATATTTGTGATTCTTATTACACTGTAAGGCACAAGATAAGCAGTCAATAATTAGGAGGTTTAAATACAATATTCAATAATAGCATTCAAATAGAAAAATTATGTTACTAAAGGAATAACCTCAAAAATTTCTTAGATATTTTTCTGATGAACTGTAAAACAAATATTCTAGCTATTGCTTTGTATCTATTTTGTTATCCTCTTCAAAAAAAATAACAGAGGCCAGGTGAACAATATTTTTTCTTTAACCACAAAAGTTGTCTAAGTTGAATTAAGTTGTATTTTTAAACCCATTTGTATAACACGTTTGGCTTTGTGAAAAGACATTTCTTTACAAGTTAAAATTATACTAAAAAAGGATAGGTGTTATATATTTAAGGTATACTTTTCTTAAAGTAAACTTAAAACTGAAAAAATAAACATAAATGTGTACACATCATCAGAGTGCAGTTCAGATTTTCACAAAGTAACTCCACTCGTGTAACCAGTACACAGACCAAAAAACAGAAAAATATTAGCAACACAGAAGTTCCCTCTGGCACCCTTTAGGTCAGTCCCCCACAAAGGAATCTACCATCCTCATTTCTTTCATGAAAGAATAATTCTGCCCTTCTTGAACTATATATAAACAGAATCATGCAGTATATTCTCTTTTGTGTCTGGCTTCTTTCACTTGATATTATGTATCTAGCAGTAGCTTGTTCATTCTCATTATTATGTAGTATATCATTGCATGAATACAACACAATTTATTTATCCATTCTAATGTTAATGGACATTTGGTTGATTCAAGATTTTGATTCTTATGGATTGTGCTGCCATGAACATTCCTGTACTTGTTTCTGCAGAAAATATGGCTGCGTATCTGTTCAGAACAAGATGTACTCTTTGGAGTTCATTTTTTTTGGCTCAACATTATGCTTGTGATATCCATCACACTGCTCTTTATAGTGAGTAGTCCATTCATTCTCCTCACTGTATAATGTCGGAGTACAGTGTTTTGATATGTGTGTTTTCTTGCTGGTTCCCTGTGGTTGCACATTTTTTCTGATTTAGGTTGAGTTTGCCTAGAATGATGTTTGCCACAGAGAATGACTGTTAATAGCCTACTTATTCTTTGCCTCTTTACTATCATCCTGAAATAGCTCCCTTAGTCAGTTTAACGCTTGGCAATCAATGCTTAGTGGCCCAGAACAATGAACTATTGCTTCTTTCATCATGTGAAAACCTGAGAAAATTACTCACTTTATACAAAGAGTTAAAACTCTTCCAGCGTTTTTAATTAAGTAGCCATTGACTTTATGGTTATTTTATTTCTTTTTGGAATCCTTTATAATTAGGCAAAGTCAATGCTAGTTTACTGAAACCTTTGCTTTTTATTACTCTTTTATCTTACAGTATAGATAATTTTCTCATGTGTTTCTAGAAACTTAGAAAGTTATGGGAAAATAACTTAAACTTGTTCAAACATGAACTTACATGAACAGTTTTACAAGTTCATGTAAAACTAGGGAAAGAATTATTCAGTTACATGTATCCTATCAGGTGGCTCTGGGCTTCTCACCAGCAAATCACGTAGCGGTTGCTTCTTTAGATGTTTTTAGCTTTATCTGTATTTTAAACAATCAGTCATGTCACTTATACTTTATTTTATCTTGATGTTTAGTTACTGACACTATAGAAACCTGTATCTTTTCTTACTTTCTTAAATAAAATTCTATTACTTAAGTAAAATTCTACTGCTCAAGTAGTGTATATACTTTGAATTTTAGTGTTTCTTCTATTAATACATAATTCAACATTCCTTAGAGATTTTTGCCAATACTGGTGTTAAAAGTATGGCTTTAATGAACAGTATTTATAGTATGGGATTCTCAAAAACACAAACAAAAGCAAGTTATCTTAAGTTATCCTCAATGATTTTTTAAAATAGGTTAAGAAACATATGTTGTTATCTGTTTCATCTTTTGCCCAAATTTTTTTGGGAAAACAACTATTGACATGCTGGATTGGTATATTTTAATTCTGGAAGGGAAAACAGCAGGAAGGGTGTTTGGGAATAATGAATTAATACTGAAGTCTTGAGGATGTTATATGAATTGTCAAAAAATTTGCAACAGACAGAGTTAAACAGGCAAGGAAGACTTTATTCAAGACTAAGACTATTGCAATGGAGGTCAAGACTATCGCAATAGGGGAAAGAGGCAGAGCTCAACTCCACTGAAACAAAAGACGAGAGGATTTTTAAAGAATGAGGTGAGCTAATTGGACAGTACTGGAGAACGTCAGGGATGGAGGTTGGTGATTAGGCCATCTGTGTTTGCCAATTAGCTTTTCAAAGTTAGGGTCCTACCATCCCACAGAGACAAGAAGGCAGGGGCCCTATCTTTCTTGATGATTACATTTCAAAAGGATAACTTCCAGGTTGTTGAGAAAGACAACGTGGATTGTAGAAGATTTACATCCCATGAGGCAGAGGAAGAATTTTCAATGGCAAGTTTTCTAAAGTAAATACTCTAAGAAAAGGGAGGTCAAGGGACTACAGTCAGAAAGAAACCCATCTAAAGTTTAACCAAGTTGAGGGGAATTTTAGGGCCTTCTTGGTCAATACGAAATATTTGTTTTCATACAGTCATGTATAGAAGAAACTTCGTACTTTTAATCCAGTAATTTCTTTCCCCAAAACAAACAAACAAAATAACCGTGTACTTAGTTATGGCTTGAATATGAGAATTGACCTTTACTCTGATTCCTACTTAGGCAGAGTTATAAAAACAAATAAGGAAATATTTATTATATTGGGCATAGTTAAAATCCAAAGACATATTCCTATAATTCCAATATAAATATACATTAGTTCACAGGCATAATTTTTTTCCAGAATTCAGAATTCAATCTTAATACCAACTGCTTTCAGTAGCTTATGTTCTTGAAAATAAGTCCAATTATCTGGTAGTTCTTATAAGCTAGACCTGATAAGTTTAATTTCTTCTGACAATAAATGAAACTCAAAAGCAATGACTCCCTCTGGGCCATAGACAATTTCCAAGTTGCTGTAATTTAGTGTTATAGTCAAATAATAATAAAATGAAATAGTTCAGTTTCTTTGCCTTATGAGCAATGAATATATTTAATCACGATTGAAACAATGCAATTTCATTTTTGAAGAAGAAAACATGAAAAAAATCTTAAAATTACCTTTTGCATGTTAATTGCCCACTGTTCAGAGGTCTGTTGACACTTAGTGGTTTTGTACAGTGTTATATAAATTACCACTTCCTGTTTTGCTCTTAGTCATGAATTTCCTGTCTCCCACACATGCTGTCCTACATAAACACTTTCTCTATCTGCCTGTCAAACTGCTACTTCTAAATTTCACATTGCTGCATACAATAAATAAATGACGTGAAACACAAATTCTATTAAAATTTATTTTGCATAAAGTGGTTTTATACTTTGTATCATAAATAAATGCAAAACAAGCAGTTTTAAAATGATTTCTCCAGAGCTCTACTACTTCAAATGTAAAATAATTTGTTTTCTTCATTGATAGGTCAAAATAAAATAAAACTATAGACTACTGTTTTTTTTTAATGTTTGTGTATCTGAGAATTGCTGAACTACCTTTTATTCCACAATGTTTCAAATATTTGCTTTCTAAAATTTAACCAAATATAAATATATTTTGAGAACAAACAAATAAATATAGATGAAACCCCTTTGGCTCTCATGAGACTTTAATATAAGAACTAGTCATAGCTTTTAAACAAAACAAAAAGAATAAACCTTCTTTGTGGAATTATTTTAAGAGTTTTGGTTTTGGAACTATATATGACTTTTAGGTTTCCATACGTCTTTTATAAACATAATTTTATAGACACACTGAGTCACAGATTCAAAAACTTACCTGTCCTTTGCCTTTTATTATTTTGTTCTAACTTAGATTCTGATATACTTGCTGATCTAGAGCAATCATATGAGCTACAGCGGCTTCACAAGGAGAGAAGCCTTGAGTTGCTTTTTAAGTCTGTAGACTCAGAAATAATCAGGTTCAGCTCTAAGATTCTTTCTTTATGTTCTGTGGAAGCTATAAAATGAAGAAAGGGGAAATGAGTTGGGAAATTGAAATGTTATCCAAGGGGAAATAACTTGAAACACTTAAGTGCAGAGAATGTGAGGGTAAGTGGCAGTAGCGTAAATGAGAGTAGAATTTCTTTCTCACATTTTGTTCCATAGCATTTTCTATTTTTCTGCTCCCTGCCTTCTAGGATACTGCCAAGACATCTGGTCAGTTGTTGGACAACAGCTGCATTCTCTTCCTCCTTGGCACTCTGCTAGACAACATTTCTCAGGCCTTCTGCTGTCACTTGGAGACATGTGAAAGAGTTGTAGCCAATGCTTTGTTGGTGGAAGTGGTGGACACCAATTCCAGGCCTGATTCTTAGACATGTAAAATTTCTCATGTAACTTCCCAAATTCTCTCACCTTCCTCATTTGTTGGCAAGATGCAGAAGATCTAGTGGATCCTTCTAAGGTCTTCGAGAAGCTACATAAAGGAGGAATCTTGGTCTCTAAATAACTCCAGAGTCCCCCAAAGGCCATCTACCATTGAACTCCATGGTGAGTGAGAAATAATCTCTGATTATTTTATGCCACTGAGATGTTGGAGGTTTTTTTTCAAAATAATAATTAATAATACTTAGCATGACTAACACTCATATGATAAACACATATTTTGTTTATTAGTTGTCATTTCATGCTACTGAGATATGTTGGACATCACAACAGGATAAAGTTTCCCATCTATAAAAACTGTTACTTAAATGTTTCCCCTATTCTATGCACCAGAATCTTGACTGTAATGTTCATTTGAGGTCCACATGATTCACATATCTCTGTTTAAACATATTGCAGAAAATTCCTTATCTCAGGACTTAAAAATAACAAATATGACAGAAATACTTAGAATTACAGAATTCACATTATCACACAAAATTACATATATATGCATATGCAAATATATATTTATATTATATAGTTTATAAGTATACGTTTTATTTAATATATACTTAAATTTGTTATATAATTATATTTAAGTATGTAAATATATGCTATATACTTACTATTCAATAAACTGCAGCATAAAAATATCACAGTTGAAGATTTGATATGAATTTTAAATATTTCATGGGAGAGATTTGGAGCTATCCCTTTGCCAGTGTTGCTAAAAGAGAGATCTCCATTCTATTCTTACTTAAATTTTCTTGTTACATTGTTCAGTTCTGGGGAAGTTCTTTTTTGTTATATTCACATGCTAGTTCAACCTCTGCTGGGATGTTGTTCTTCTTATGAAAGATCTTCATAATTTTTGGAGAAGTTGTTGAGTCT
Organism: Tapirus indicus; assembly: GCA_031878705.1. NCBI lineage: Eukaryota > Metazoa > Chordata > Mammalia > Perissodactyla > Tapiridae > Tapirus > Tapirus indicus. Next base: position 145,301,308 of record CM062919.1, on the reverse strand, counting down.
TTGCTAAAGAACAGAATTTATTGTATGCAGATATATTGTTTGGCATATTAATTTCTTCAATATTATCTTTACAAAAGCAAAATAGAATATATGTACCACCTCCCCAATAATAACTGTGAAGGGTCTGACAATTTACTCCACTTGCAAGCTAATATATTAATCTGCCGCACAGTTTCATAGATTCTGGAAGAAAATAAGAGACTACTGGGTCAGAAACAAAGGAGTTTATTACTCACAGCAATAACGTTAGGCAATGTATCAGCATTTCCTGGTGTGGTTCCCCAAGTTCCCATTCTCACGAGGCAACACTCAGAGGACCAGATGGTACCCGCACGCACAGGAGAGTAATGAGCATCTTAGGGAACTTGCATATAATTGGCAGTAGGGATGCCTGCCTTTCCCTCCAGAGGGAGGCATTATTGGTGTCACTATAAAAATAGTCTTGAAAGAGTTCAGGACAAATGTAGTCAGTACCTCTGACTGTAAGATATGCAGAAGTACAGAGACAAATGGGGAATTACCTCCCAACCCTACCAAATGGCCTCTGTACCCAGATGCCTCTATGTCTGTATTTGATATCTGTATGTTATGTTAATCTCCTTTTGCTCTGTCCCTGTTATCACAATAGGAGAGAGATTTCATTCTACTCTATTTGACTAAAATGAGTAACATCTAGATTACAATCTGAGCTGAAATCTGTTTCTCCCACTGGCCTGAGGTAAAATGTTTTGAAGCTTGTTTGATGTCATCTTTGACCAGCTTCTTCTCTGCATTCTGTTTACAGCTGCTCATGGTGTTAATATTTAACTATCCACAGGCTGTGCCCTCTTATATGAGTAATGTGAGCCACAAAACAAATGATTCTTGGACCTTCACCTTAAGAGATGTAAATTACAATGGCTACAATAAGATGTAATATATGCATGTAAAAGTAACAAAATATAAGGGACTGAATGTGAACAGAATTAAATGCCAAGGTAAATATTAGGGCTATATAAAGTTCTTTATTTCAGGCAAAAACTGTTTATAAAAGTGGATGCTAATGGACCTTCCCTCCTAAAGTAGTTATTTAAATAGAAGTTTTAATTTACCTGAACATAAAGATATGGTCTTCAGATGTCAACAGAATTAGTTAAATTTGTCGGTTTGGTCTCAAAATAACTTTAGAGAAGCACTGTCCAACAGATAAATAATATGAACCTCATATGAAGTTTTAAAAGTTCTAATGGACACATTAAAAATAGAAACAGGTGAAATTAATTTTAATACATTTTATTTAAGTTCATATATCCAAAATATTATTATTTATATTATATAATCAATATGGAATTAATAATGAGTTTCTTTACATTATTTTCTTTATCCTAAGCCTTCAAATTCTAGTGTGTATTTTACACTCACGGCACATCTCAGCTTGGGCAAGAAATATTTAAAGTGCTCAGCAGCAACAAGAGGTTAGCACCTGCAATATTGGACAGTGTGAAAAATAAAGTCCACTTTCATTTAATTGCTTCATCAAACTCACAAAACGGCTATTAAATTCAAATTACATGAAGCCAAGATACCTTCTATGAATGTACCTAAACAAATTTTTTGAATTTAATCTTTCCATTATAGTACAATGATGCAGTGGCAAGAATACTGAATTAAGAGTTTCAAGTCACAAGGTGAATTTCCTACACACGAGCTATAGGACCTTGAGTGAGTCACGTAAACTCTTGGGTCTTATTCCCTTATATACAGAGGGAAGGCTTTAGGTTTTATGATTTATAAAGTACTTTTAGTTTTAAAATTCTGTCAATCTATGCAGAACAAATAAATGGATGGGGGAGGGGACAAAATATCATTAACTTGAGAAATAGGTAATCATGACTTTGTAAAATCCATGGCTGTGCTTTACTATACTTAGCTACTAAATCTACTTTGTGTAGGGTCACATAAAAATCACATAAACCTATGTAGTTAATTTCACATAAAGCATTGGAATAGCCTGAGAAAAAACAGTCAATGAAAATTACGGGGATTATCTCATGTTTAGATTTGAGGGTTCCTATATGTCTTAGTCATATATCATCAAAAATTTTATTGAGCTGTTACATCTAATTCAGAAGTGCATTTTTTTCTTCCAAAAAGAAAAGTCAGGTACAATGAAACAAGCAAAATGTGGAAGAGAAAAACGATGTATTAAGCATGCTGCAGTCTTCCTAGACACATACATTAACCTGTCTGGCTGAAGGTATTTGCTAATTCGTTTAGCCCAAAACATTGTCTTGAAAACTCACACCTAGTTACAAATCCAATCTTTTACAAAGCCATATAGCTGCAGGCGGCTCAAAGAAATATTCAAGTTCAACTTCAACTGCAATGGGAAGTTAATCATTAAGTTAACTTCCTGCTTTTCTTGTACAATTGAGTCAATCATATTGAATTTGCCCTTTAACATTTTGGCTTTTTTCTGCCAAAAAGTGATTTGGCCCTAGAAGAAGACGAAAAAAAAAAAGTATTGATAGAGCAATTACAGGGTACAGGAATATTTGCTTTGCAACCACTGAGTTTATCATTCCTTTGCTGATGACCCATTGTGTTTGATTTCAGACTTCAGAAGCAAATATTTTAGTTTCCTTAATTTTTATGACAATGTAGCTGTTTGCATACATTAAGTAAGAATCTGTCCCTGCCCCTTATTTAACTAGTATCAGTTGTACTACCTACCCAGGCATACTCTGTGTCATATTTGAAAATAAATCTTTTGAATCAGAACTGAAAACCTCTGTGTTAAATAACAAGGGTTGTATTTTATATGTAAAGGCAATGTGTCAAAAAAAAATTCTGGGAAAATGGCCTGCTACCTGTTTTATACCTAAAGGACCTTTGCCTCACTTCCTGGCAAGCCAAAAACCTCAGTATATTTTAGGGACCTTGAGTAGACAAAAATTTCTCCAAAATGAACAAGTACTGCAGATGGAATAAAAAGGCTTTTAAAAGGTCCAATCCTGTATTCCTCAATGAATGTTCAAGATAGAAATTAATTCTGTGGCCTCAGCAGTTGCTGAATAATTTGTGTTCAAGGAGGTTTACATAGTTAACAGCTTTAGTTGTAAACGTTCAGAACAAAACAAAATGAGACCAGCCTTCTTGTTAAATCGAGTAACATTTAAGATTATTTATGATCAAAATGGAGAAACTGTTAAGAAAAACTATAAAAACCTAAGAAAATCAAAAAGGAATGTAATGGCAATTTTAACAAGCCCACCTAAAAATTGTTCATTTCTTTAGGAGAATTTACCTGTTATTTGCTATTTGATTGGAGCCCAGTTACTGTAAAGTTGCATGTAAACTTACAAATTTCTTTCAGTAGAAAAGATAACTCCAAGGGTTATGAACATTAACTAGGTTTGTATCTAACCTAGCAAACTTTTTATAATATTCCTTTATAAAAAATGTCTTTCACAATGGACTATATATTCTGGTTCTTTAAATGCTTGTGGAGTCACCATCTTACTAGCTCATTAATCAACGAGTTGAATAAAATAATTAATACACACTCATTAATGTATGAGAATCATATTTTTAATGCTTGGAAATGGTGCTTTAACACTTAAAACTATCTTGGAGACTAAATTGTTCATGAAATTTAGTTATCTTAGAAAGCTCTACTGGAAGAGTCAAACCGTACTTCCAAACTGTTTACTCACCTGGAAAAGTACCTCTTCCATCAGGGCAATAGATTGTTCAGCTATGCAAACAGACAACTACTTATATATTAAGACTTGCTCACCTTACCATGCCTACCAGTTCTAAACTCTTAAGTCACAAACTTTGGTGGAGCCTAAATAGTTTTCTGCTTTGAGCCCAGATTGCAAAAAATCACATAAACATACTCTCCTGACCTCCCCTGTCTGACACTACTAAACCACTGGGGCCCAGATTTCAAAACCTTATATACTCTCCTAACCTCTCCCTTCATTGAAACTATGAAGATTCTGTCTAGATGTATTCTCTCTTAATAAAAGGTCTAATAAATTTAGCTAGACTTGAACAACAAGTTATTTTGAAAAGGGAGTTGACAGTTGACATTCTGGGCCGTGGACTAGGCTTTGAATTATTTTGAAGAGGTTTTGTGTTTATGAGGATGTATTCCTTTGTGGGTGGAGAGCATGCCTTTTATCAGATTATAAAAGTGCTCTGCATCTCAAAAGTGTAAGGTCTATTCTTTAGAGGATTTATTTTCTGGATTATTTTATTGATAATTAAAAGATTCTAGGCCCACCTTATTATTATACCTAGAGAAGGTATAACAATACCTTTAGACTAATGAATAGACTGCTGAATAGAATAGTTGGTATGCAGTGTTTTTCGGGCACAGATATTACTCATTCTCAGTTCTCTTAAAATTTCAGTAAAGTTTCCTCATCGTTTACCTGTGTGTAAAAACCAAGACAATGGCTGCTAAATCTTATTGTTTATTTGTACTTTCATAAGGTGCATTAATATTTACATTATATAATGATGGCTTTTTGGAACAGATTCTAGCAGTTTTCCCTATGAGAAATGATCAAAAAGAAGGATTCCAAAAGTAATGAAAAAAAATCTGTAAGGAAAATCTTAGAGGAGATATGGCACCATCAGGTCATTAACAACACATCAGGCCATTCTTATTTTCATTATAATACCCTTTCCCTTTTGTTTATCTGCTAGTTGTCCCTTAGAGGACTGTTCATATAAAACAAATAATAAAATTATAGAAAATGTAAGTAGTATAAGGAAATATTGTCTTGAAGAGCATACTGTTTCAGCATTTTTTACATTTTTGATGTTTATATTTTTAATACTTATAATTCCTAAATTAGCAAAATGAATAAAAACCTATTTTATTGCCCCACAGATTATCTGAATGGCCTGAATTATGCTTTCCTGCCCAGAAATTATATATATATATATATATATATATATATATATATATATATATTTAAACTATATTTTAAATACAGTGGATGAAGTAGGAACTGAGAACTACCTACACCTGTCTCTTTATTTATTTTTTTGTGAGGAAGACCAGCCCTGAGCTAACATCCGTTGCCAATCCTCCTCTTTTTGCTGAGGAAGACTGGCCCTGGGCTAACATCCATGCCCATCCTCCTCTACTTTATATGGGATGCTGCCACAGCATGGCTGACAAGCAGTGCATTGGCAGGCGCCCGGGATCTGAACCCGTGAACCCTGGGCTGCCAAAGTGCGAACTAAACTACTGTGCTACCAGGCCAGCCCCACTACACCTGTCTCTTAACACTGCTCCCAGGGCACCAGGACACTCTCAAGTTCTGTCCACTTTTTCCTACTGAATGGATATGGTTGAGGACAAATACAGATTCACTGGTTCCTCCTGGCAGAGTCAGATTAACTGGCTTCCTCACCAACTCTTCAGAAGGACTGGTGAGGCTGGAAGACATTGATTGCATTGGTTTTGAGAAAAAGATCAACACAGATCAAATGTAGTTGTCTGATCACCAGATCTGATTGGTGACTCCCTCTCAACCTCCTCTTCGAACTCTTGACCAACTCTGTTCATCAAATATATGCTTGCCTCTCTCTGATCCTTTCTCCAGTACCATTTACAGGGCCAGCTTCAGGGGCATATGAACTGTGCTGTTGCACAGGGTCCTGAGCTCAGAATGGATCCATGTTTGGTCTCATGCTCTGCTGTCACCATCTTGAAAGTCTTAATATTTTTGAACAGGAGGCCCACATTTTCATTTTGCTCTGGGTCCTAAAAATTATGTAGCTGGTCCTGCCATTATATGAAAAGAGGGGTCATCTGTCATTGGATTTTTTTCGTCTTAAAGCTAAGGAAAATTATTAGCTCAATTACTGTATCTTGCTTAAGAAGGAAACATTCTAAATTTCAATAATCAAAATAGTCTTATGGTTAGATCTTGGTGTTTCATTGCAGATCATAAACTATATATATATATATATATATATACATATATATATATAATAGTATATAATGTGTACATATATACATACACACAATAACTTAACCTAAACAAATTCAGGAAGCCTTGATTTGACTTTTCTACAAGATAGGGGGAAAAACCACACTCTTTTTAAAAATTCTTTTTAGTAAATTCTCCATGTAACTGTAACTTAAAATATATCTATTGCTTCAATATAAACCCACTAAAACCTCAAGGTAGCACAGTATGGTGGGTCCAAAAAAAATCAAGAGCATAACCTTCACAGATACATTACTGTGAGGTTAATGAAATGGCCTAAGTAGACTATTAAGTCAGCTATTCTTGCTTTACCAGCTAAATCTACCCTGCTCCAGCTGTGCTTTGGGGCAACTAATTTCTCTTTTTCACTCTGGATTAAATTACTTGGTCCTGTGGTGGATTCTCCACCATACTCCTCCTCCCCTTCTTGTCTACCTTCTTTCATACTGAAGAAGGCAAGAACTCTAGTCCTCCTCTCTCTGATTCAAGAAGTGCAGATGGTTACAGTCTGGACTAAGTGCCTAGGTTAAGCCCAAGGTGTCGGTAAGATAGAAGATATCCCTAGATTGTAAAAGCCATAGAAACCTGGGGTATATTTTGGCCCTTGGAAAGATGTATTTGCATTCCAGAACATTAGGCTGATAACCCAGGATCCTTTCCATCATTTCAAAGATGTACATTTCCCCCCTATTCTTTTGAAGGATGAGAGGGCAGTTCTCCTTTACATAAACAGAGAATATGTTTTCATCGTGTAGTAGCAGAATAAAGCCCGGGCCAAGGACAGCCAATGTGCTTATTTACTATAAGATAATTAATAAGAAATTTGTCTCAGAATACCTTGTAGGCACATTTGGGATAAAAGTAATAAAGATGAATTTTAAAAACTCAATTGTCAGGTGTTAAGGAAACTTCTCCAATGTCCTGTTATGAGACTTGACACTCATGCTATCATCCTGTGTCCCCTTGAGGGCAAACTTGCGAAAAGAGAGTAAGTTGGTGTGGGGATCAGGAGGACAACAATCTGGTGACCAGTGGCCATGGCAGGACAGACAAATGCCAAAGCCCGATGAAATGTGCACATTTCAGTGATGCCAATGTGGACTGAAGGCACCAAAGACCAGCTGACTCATCGGGTCCTTTTTCCAGGGTTAGGTGTAACACCCGCCACAGCATTCTTAGCCCACCATGTAGGTTACGTCACGCTTGGGGAGAATAAAGGAGAAGGCAGAAAATCCTGAGAAGAGACCTGAATTAAACTATTCTTCAAAGAGTTTAAACCTTAATTAACAGAGCTACTTTGGGTGGGCAGATCTGTTTTTCATTACCAACCTGGAGGGAGCCTCAAAAGCTTAGTTAGGTTTTTGTAAATGAAAAGTCAAAATATGTTTGTGATTGTGAAATTCATAGCTTCTATGTAAGCATAGGAAATTATTTTTTTCTTCCGAGTTTAATTCCTTTTGACTTTCTGCATTTGGGAGGACAAGCTGATTATGATGCAATATTGCACAATTTACCACCTAGGTGCAGGCTGTAGTTTTATGCCTGTAAATATATAAACACACTTCCTAGGCAGATGCTTCTCTGAAGATCTTATGGATAAATCTAAATTTCTGAACCTTGTCTCCGTCTCATTTTTAATTGGTACAACATTTCATTTATTAATTGAATTGCTTCCTGCTTTCCTATGTTAACATAAAAGGAATACAATATTAGTATTTATTTCAAAGGCAGTATGTTTTGTGAGAGGATTGAGGTCTTTTATTTCCCATGTTTTGTATTTATCATGCTACTTTATCCTGACTGATCCTCAAAAGAAATCTTTGCAGATTTAACATGAATGCATATATCTAAATCCTCTCCTAAGGCATTTTGTTTACTTTCGATACCTTGGTTATGTTTTTTAATAAAATTTTTCATCTGTTAGAGATATTTTATTCAACAAATATCCATTTTGTGTCTACTAGGAGACAGGTCCTTTTCTAGGGGTGTGGGTACACAGGAGTATAAAAAGCAAGGTTTACATTATATTAGGAGAGAGACAGACACAACAATTACAATCGACTTGTATGGTGTTTTAAGAGGTATTATAAGAGAAGATACAAGGAAAATAAAGGGGCAATGGTATATGGGCTGTGTGGTGAGGTAATTTTAAAAAGACTCCTTGAGAAAGTGATATCTGAGCAAAGATTTGGAAGAGGTGAGAAAGAACACCTTTTGCATATCTGAGACAACGCTTCCCAGCAGAGGCAGAAACAAGTACCAAGGTCCTATGATGGTGGCATGCCTCGTGGATTCCTGGAACAGCCACCAGGCCAACGTGGCTGCAGCAGAATGAGCTGAGGGGTGGCAGTCAGGGAGGAAGTGAGATCAGAGAGTGGGGGATGGGGAGGCACAGAGCATGTAGGACCTGCTGAGGCATCTTACGGGTTTAGCTTTTAATTTAGTGGTATAAGAATATGTTATTGGGTTTTGAGCTACAAAAACTATCATGATCTTATTTTTATTTTAAAAAGAACCTTCTGTTTGCTGAATGGAGAATAAACTGATTCCAAGAAGGATAAAAACAAGCAAACCATTCTTTTTTTTTTTTTTTTTTAGTAAAGACTTTATTTTTCCAGAGCAATTTTAACTTCACAGCAAAATTAAGAGGAAGGTACAGATATTTCCCATATATCCCCTGCCCCACGTGCATAGATTCCCCCATTGTTAACATCCCCCGCCAGAATGGTGCATTTGTTAAAACTGATGAACCTATATTGACACATCATAATCACCCAAAGTCCACAGTTTACATTACAGTTCACTCAGTGTACATTCTATGGATGTACACAAATGTACAGTGACATATATATATATATCATTACAGTATCACGTACAACAGTTTCATTGTCCTAAAAATCCTCTATATTCTATCAGTTCACCTCTCTCTCTTTGCTAAACCCTGGTGACCAACAATCTTTTTACTGTCTCCATAGTTTTGCCTTTTCAGAATGTCATATAATTGGAATCATACAGTATGTAGCCTTTTCAGGTTGATTTCTTTCCCTTGGCAATATGAATTTAAGGTTCTTCCATGTCTTTTTATGACTTGATAGTTCATTTCTTTTTAGTGCTGGATAATATCCCATTTTCTGGATGTACACAGTTTGTCTGTTCACTTACTGAAGGACTTGTTGGTTGTTATCAAGTTTTGGCAACTACGAATAAAGGTGCTGTGAAAAGCCCTGTGCAGAATTTTGTGTGGATATAAGTTTTCGACTCCTCTGGGTAAATTCCAAGGAGTGCGATTGATGTCATGATTTTTCCTGTGTCCTCCCCTCTCTTATGGATCCAAGAAGAGTTGTTGATTTTTCAGTCTGTTTAGCTTTTTACTTGTTCTTAGGATGGAGTGGTGACTTCCAAGCTCCTTATATGTGGGACTGGAAACAGGAAATTATCTTTTAAAATATTGCAATCACCTGGGTGAGAAATGAGAATGGTTTAGACCAAAGTGATGAGATGATAGTGGTAAGAAAAGCAAATGTGTTTTAAAGTTAGAGCCAATAGGATCTGATGATGGAGCAGATGTGGTATGTGAAAGAAAAATAAGAGTTAAAAACTTTAACCTTAGACTGGAAGGGTGGAGTTAACTTTTGTTGTGTGTTTGTTTTTGTAAAACTGGAAATCATTTAGCAAAGCTATAAACTGCTTGAGGAATTATCAATGTTCATATTTCATTTTAAGGTAGAATTTATTTTATTTTTAGAACACTGAAATATTTTTTTTCCAGTGAAGAAAATAATAGGAGATTCAACAGAACTAATTTTTGCTTCTTAGGAAGGACTGAGATTCTTTTGGAAACATTTAGATCACGTTGTTTCTGAACTAACTTGGAAAAAATATAATGAATAAAAATGTTTACGTAGAATACCTTCTACATTTCTACTGTTTAGGTCATTTTATATTGATTGTGTTTTGAAGTTAATGGTATTGAGAGAATCAGGTCAAAGAGAATGGTTTTAAGATTTTAAGATTATTTATCATTCTTTCTTAATTAACTAGTGTTTATTCCTTTAGGATTAACTTCCTTTCTAGTTCAAAATATCATCACACAATACTTAATTATTCTGGCACGTAAACAACAAGAATAAATTAAACTTACAAGTTTTCAGTCTTATTTTATTAAAACCATCAATAATCTCTGTCATAAACTTTTCATTAGGACTAGGTATAATTAATAAAACTGAATAATCAATGGATACTCCTTTTTCTATAGATTTTGGAATTTGGATTGCTACAGAGAAAAAAGAACTAAAGAAGTGAACAAAAATAAAAGTGCAGAGAAGCCATAAACTGGATAATTAACTCCTCAGTAGTTAATACTTGTTTGAATGGTAATTTAAAATAAAATTTGACAAGGGAGGTTTGATAAGCATTCACTGCTCTTAGAAATAGAAATGACAGTAACTTATGCCATTGGCATAAACAAGCTTATGACCCAGTAACCTCATTCATAATGTCACAAGTGTAAAGGAATTATGTGTTTAAATGATGTTTTCTGAGATAGTTTTCTAATAGTCCAATCTCAATTAATACTTAATTTTCAAGGCCAGTGACTTAACAATAAATTCATTTCTTTGAACAGGGCACCACACCAAGTAACAAAAACTAGTTTGATTTTTTCAAGTGCGCTGAGTGTAAGGAATTCATAATAGCATAGTGATCACTGTACATTTGTATGTTAATGTTGCCAGGTAGTCATCTTGAAAGACTGGAAATGATTAACATGTTGAAGCATAAACCAGAGAAAACATTCACACTTGATAGAGAGAGGAACATTTAGGACAGTGCAAAAACATCTGTCCAGGAAATTGTTTTTCAAACACTGAAAATTATAAGCAATTACCAAGAATTTTACCTGACTATACTCATAACTCTGATTTAATGACAACTTAATGGGTATTAAGCTTCATTTTTCAGCACTAGGATTTTGGGATAATCACTGTGCTCCTGTAATTTATACTGCTTCATCTTCCTTCTTTGTACGTGCTGAAAATATTTCAACAATATATTTTTAAGAGGGTAATTAGGTTGGAGTATAGGTTGATTTTATTTTTTTAAACTTGTGAAAAGAAATTTAGTGTTACTGTGCTTACCTAAAAGTTGGAAAGCATAAAGTTTTCTAGTTTTTAATTTTATCCTTTTATAAAATAATACCAAGCCAATCATTTTCTGTATCAATGTGTGTACATTTCAATTGCACATGTGTTAATAGCAAAATATGAGACTACTAAAAAAGAAAGGAAAATATAGTGAAGGATTGTATATAGCAAAGTATAGATTTTGTATCAGGCAAACTAATATTCAAATCTTAGCTTCCTCACCTACCCTATAACATATCTTAGTCTTAGTCTTGTTCCCATGTGTAAAATGGGAAATATTTCTGCTAGAAGGGACAATGAGGTAGTGTATACAAAGTGTTTAGTAAAGTGGCCAGCATATGGGAAACATTCAATAAATAATAATTATCACTATTGACCAACAATGCACTTTTGAAAAATAAAGATTATATCCATTCACTATTATTATTATTACCAATATGTAATTCATCTGCTGTTTTATTCATATTAATACACAAATTTTCCATATCAAAAGAAAATCAGGCATCCACTGGGGATGTTGGAATATATCCCCTGTGGATAAGGGGGAACCACTGTATTTATGTAATAATAGGTTATAATATCTACTAATCATTAGTGTTTACTTTTATTTGTCATCAAATTTACAATCAAAATTGTATATTTCAAAAAATATCCCTGAAAGTTAATCTTACTAGTTAATCACATAATTAGTTGACAGAAGATACATCTGTTTAATGAATTAAAATTATTTCCACTGCCAACTAGAAATGAGAGCATGGTAGTAAATCTACTTTTCCATGACTTTCCTTTGAACTAGTAATAATCTAAACAGCAATGTTTGTTCTCTGGGACTTGTATTTTTTGCTCATTTCGAAATTATTCTTCAGAATTCTCAGGATCTTTATACTGAAAAATAATTCCGATTCATTCCTGGAGTTGACAAAACAACTCATAGCCAAGGGCAATTGTGTAAATCATCTGCTTTGAAAAGATGCTATCCTGAAAGGATTACCTTCCTAACAGAAGCCTGGCCCTTTCTACAGGCGTTGAATGATGGATTTTGGTGAGAAAATGGTAGGAAGCAGAAAGGTAGTTTCCTAGTTAAATAATATATATTGAAAAAGAGTGAATAGAAAAGCGATTTAAAAAGCTAAACCTTTTTGGAGACTTTGAAAGAAGTACTTGCTGGCTGACCGAAGATAATTAGCAATTTATACTGCGCAAGGAGAGGCGAATGCTGCTTTTATTCATTTTGCTGTGTGAGGAAACAAGCCAATGTGCAGTGTGTGGACTACTAAATATCTGCATTTATTTATAAAGATTTCCTGTGTTAGTAAAGAAGTGCTATTGGTGGAATGTATTGTAGAATACATACAGAGAAAAAAGACAGAAATTCTGCTCGATTTTGGTTGCTAGGAGTTAGATGATCAATATCTGAGTCAAACTAATGACCATGAAAATGAACTGGAATGGGTATACATGAAAAATGCTTTAGAACCAATTGTGTGCTTAGAAGTTCTATGATCTAATTAAAACTGATCAAACTCTCCACAATATTACAGACAAATGGGAACCTACCGTTTGCAGAAAATTTCTCTCTCTAGGAGAAAAAAAAGACATGGTGTTCTTTGCTTACCTCAAATCAGTCTCTCTCTTTTTGTTTTCTTTCATGCTGTAGTCCAAGTAACTATTTTATTGTTTTTGTTTTCCAAAGATCGGCTCATTCTGTTCTTAAGCCTCCCAGACAGTATTATTCTAGTTTAATGCAATTTTTGGCATTTTAGTTATTTCACTTTTTAAAAATGTTTTATAAAGATGTAAACCCATTAATGAGCAACTCCGTGTATAGCTGCATTACTAACTATAGGTGTGTTGCCTTAATTTCTGATTAAGTTATCAGTGTCAACACTTTATCTTTGATAACCACAGTCTCTTTCTTAAGCTTGGCTACAGGATGATGTCTTTTTTCTTTTCTTCTTTCCCTTAAAACTTACAATAATTATCTTTTCCAAAGCCTAATTCTATTCCATATTTCTTTTCCTGGAAATTATGATTTATGAAATAAGTTAAATCCAGACTGGCATTTTCTCTGATTCTTTCCTCAGTCTATTGAGTAATTAAATTATCACTAGGTCTCATGGCCTGATTTTATCAAAAAGAGGCTTCTTGCTTCAGGACTCAATATTTGAAGCAGGTGTTATAAGGGTAGAACACTGTCCATCCCCACCCAAGAACCTGTACTGAAGTTTTCCTATTAGTGTCTCTATGACACCTTTGGGGGTTAAGTACACCACCTCTATTTCCCAGGTGGGGAAGCTCCTTGACTTTTAACAATTTGTACCACACAAGGAGAGTTATGAAGGTCACCACAGTTAAAGTTCAGATGGATACTCATCAAAGTCTCGTGGCTCAGGAGAGGGTCCTTCTTCAGGAAGAGCTATAGACAATGGACAGGCAACTCTTCAACATAATGAATGAGAGCAGTGGACAAGACTCCTCGGCGTGGTCATCTCAGAGCTGTCTCTCACACAATACGGGATGGTGCTATGCAGGTGTTGACGGCTTCCACGGGGCTCAATCATCTCTCTCTTGTGACCGTCTCACAAAACTATTACATTGCTTCTTGCCCTAACACACTGTCTCCCATCCCTGGTCCAGCTGACCTCATATGTCTTTATAGTGGGAAGGAACAGGATTTTCTCTTTTTGCTACCAAATTTATAGTATAAATTTGATGATTCTCTTCCCTCAGTACCTCTCATTTTGATTTTCAAAAGTCTAGTTAGAAAGCAAAGCCTAACCAGACCAAAACAATATAATATTAACTTTGAAAATTCTACATTTCTGTGTAATACTCCACATTTTCCTCCTGGTCCTGTAGATGTCTCTAAGTGACAAGGAAACAGGTATTTATTTTTAATCTGTTTTGCTATGACACCTCAGAGTCTTGATAGCTTTTGCCCCGTGGCTCACTATCACGCTCAACAATGTTACTCTTATGTTGCTGCAATTTCTACAAACATGCAGGTGATTTTTCCAACATTATAGCCAACCCTTTTCTTGAAGTCCTCTTTAAAGATGTCCTCTACTCTATCTCAGCATCTCACTCCCACGGTCATACTAATAATGTTATTGACACAGATAATGACAATACTTCCATAGTTTTAATTTCATGATTCTAACCTCTGACCACCATGTCTTATTTTTTCCCCAGCTCATTCTCTCTTGTATCCTGATCTCAACAATCTTTCAACCACAGCAAGTCCTCAAATGCTTTGTCTCTACCATCTTTTGGATATCCCTCATGCAACTGGTCTCTCTGATGCCTTCCTCATCTATATTTAATCAATATAATCACTTCTTTGTATACTCCCTAAATTCCATGGCTTTTCTGTTTATTCGTGTAAACTCTTGGCGAAGTCATAGCCTTGGTTAAATCCATCTCTCTGCCTACTTCACATCTGCACCAGTGTGGCTGAATATGGCTACAGTAAAAAAACACAACCATGCTGAATGACCTCACTTTAAATTCCTGACTATAAACCTCAAGTAGCTGTTACTGCTGCAGCCAGTCATCCACCACATCACCTGTCCATGTACTTACCTTATTTTCTATATGTTCATTTCCTATTTTTCCCTTCTTCTAAAACCTTGGAGATCTTCTTTCCCAGCCTTATTCTTTAGCCAACGGCCATATTTCCTACTTTACTGATCAAACTGAAACAATTAGAAGAGAATTTTCAGACTGAACATTTCATTTACTCTTATCAACTTCTGTACCCAGATACTCTTGTCTTTTTTTTTTATTACCGTATTTAAACTATACTTCCATCAAAAGCCGCTTTCTCCAGTTGTACATCAAATTCCATCCCCACTTCCCTGCTTAGGACATCACTCGGTAATTCTCCCTTGTCTGTTATTAGTTTTTACCTCTCTACTAGATCATTCCCATCAAAATACAAACATGTTATTATTTCTCTCATTGTGAGGAGAAAACATAAAACAGAAACAAAAGAGAGACACACACAAAAAACCTTTTCTTGCTTCTATTTCCCCAGAGTGCCATTCTAGTTCTAGGCCCTCCTTTATAACACTGCACCTCAAAAGAGTTATCTCTACTATCTCCAAGGTCATTTATGACATAGTAATTCCACCTCAATGGGTCTTTTACCATCTGTGCCTTTCTTGTTAACAGCAAGGTCACCAAAGACATCCAGGTTGCTAAATCCACCTGGCCAAGTCTCAGTTCTCACTTACTTGAACTTGTAGAAACAGTTGACAGTTGATCCTTCTCCTTGTATCACTTTCTTCACCTGCTGTCTAGAATGCTTCACTTCCTTTTTTTCCCCCCTATAAAACTGATTGCTCCTTTTTGATTCTTATTGATTGTTCTTTTTCTTCCTCCTTGACCTTTTATTTGGGAGTGCACCACTGATTTTCCACTTTTCTCTATCAAAACTCACCGTCTTAGCAATCTTGTCCAGCCCCATATTATCAAACCCCCTCCAGATGTAAACGGCTCCCAGATTGTATCTCTATATTGTTAACATGTTGATCCACTTCTCCTCTTGGGTGTCTAGTATAGATATCTTAAATAGAACATGTCCAAAACTAAATTTCTGATCTCCCCAAAACCTATGCCACCTATACTGTTCCCCATCTCAATTAATTTCAAGTCCATACTTCCATTTGCGCAGAACAAAGATTTTGGAATCATCCTCAATCACCCTTGGTTCATTTCTTTTTTCTCCCCCACAGCATTTACTCAATGTGGCAGCAGTTCCCATTGGTTCTATTTTATCAATATATTCAAAATACAGGCACTTTTCATCAATTCCACAACTACACGTTTGACTAAGCCACAATCATATTATACCCAGTTCACCATAATAATCTCCTCTGTGTTTCCTTATTTCCCTACAGTCTGTTCTCAAATCAGCCGCTAGAGTGACCCTTTTGTAACTGAAGGTTGGATCATGTCACTTCTCTCTTGAAAATCCCGTAATGGCTCCCTATGTCATTTAGCATAAAAGCTATGGTTCTGGGGGCCAGCCACGTGGCCAAGTGGTTAAAAGTTCCACATGCTCCACTTTGGCAGCCTAGGTCCATGGGTTTGGATCCCGGGCACAGACCTATATCACTCGTCAGCCATGCTGTGGCGGTGACCCACATACTAAATAGAGGAAGATTGGCAGAGCTGTTAGCTCAGGGCTAATCTTCCTTGGCAAAAACAAAACAACAAAAATCCATGGTTCTTACCATGACTTATGAGGCTCTACATGATATGCCCATTTGTCTCCACAATCTTTTTTCTCATTTCACCTCTTCCTTACTTATTTTGCTTTAGCCACATGGCCTTCTCATTTTTTGAACAAGCCAGCATGCTTCTTCTACTTTAGGATCTCTTTTCTAGTTGTTTCCTCTGCCTGCATTCTTTGGCTCATGGCTTCTTTCTCCAGCATGCCTAGCATCTTCATGGCCAGCAGCATAGCATCTTCAAATCGCAATCTCTCTCTCTCTCTCCCCCACCTCTGTTTCTGTGATGTTTCCTTCCCTGACTCTGACTATCCGGCCTCCCTTTTATAAGGACCCTTTTGTTTACATTGAACTTTTGGGAGAAGGGTACAATTCCTTCTACCATAAGCACCCAGATTTCTTATTAGCCCAGTGCTTGAAAATGAATCACAAAGAAAATAACCATGTTGGGGTGGAGAGAAAATTCTCCCAGATCTCTTATGTTTCTGCATGTCTTACAAAGCAAGTCATTGACCACCCTTTGTTCTGGATTATATTTTGAAGAATGTTTATAGAGGAAACAGCTGATATCTTGATTTTAGGACTTCTGACCTTTAAAATTGATAATATTTTTGTGCTATTTAAAGCCACTAAATTTTTAATAATTTTTACAGTGGTATTAAGAAACTAATACAATGATATTCACAAGGCAAACAATACTGTCCACCAGATTGTTGAAAATTCCCTGTCTGTGTGCCCCTTCTGTATTGAATACCTAGCTAAAAATGACCAGTAACAATCTACACACACTATTAATAGTACATTTTCCAGCCTCATCACCCAGAGCAAATTCGATGGATGCATATTTATTTTAGCCCATGTCACAAGGCAATGCGGGTTGAGGACTGAGCTTTGTGCTCCATGCATTCATTTAGAGTTCCAGGCTTGCCTGTCTAGGGATTTTCAAATGTATGTAGGCTCCTAATGGAAAGAGTTGAAGATTGTTCATAGGATATTTTATGGAAGGTTTGGAAGTTATGTACATAATTTTTGTCCATACTGTATTGCCCAGAATAGAGTCACATGATCCCACCTATCTGCCAGGTAGTTAAAAAACATAGTTCAGAATTATTACTAGATAAAAGATGAAGAACATGGGTATTGCTGAGTATTAGCACTCTTTGCCAACTGCCAGGCACTTTGCTAAGTAATTAATATGTATTATCTTCTTTAAATCAAACCACAAACATTTGAAGCAAGATATTACTTGTATTTCCATTTTACAGTGGAGTATGCTCTGAGAAATATATAACCTGTTCTAAGAAAAATAAGTAACTTTTCAAAATGTGCATAGTTAATACACTAGAATGTCAAGATTTCAGTCTAGACAATATAACATCAGAATTGCAAAGACCTAGTTTAGAAAGACTTTATTTTGTGTTTTAAAAAGTAATGGCAATTGTAAATAGTTTACTCTATACCCTATACACTCTAGTGTAAATATTATAGTGTACACAGTATATACTCTACTACCATCCCAAATGCAACTGGGTCCTTTGGTGATTCTGTACACCTGCTTTGTCATTCCACATATTTGGTCTGATGGAGGCTGGTGATACTTATGGCTCACCATCAAGGCCTTTTTGGCTTCAACTGCTTTTTCAGCTGATAAGACATGGATCTCAATACATATCACCATATCCTTTCACCTGTTCCTTTGTGGGTTACTACTCAGTCCAGTAACTGGTTATTTTTACTGGCAGAGAACTTTCCAAGGCTTCACGGAAGATTATGGATCCAAATTTACATATTTTCCCTATACAATTTGGTGACATAAAAGAAGGGCTCCATCATTTATATAATATGTACAAACAGACATTTTTTCCAAGACCAAAAATAAACAAAAAACAACTAAATAAATAACCTAACAGTTAAACTTTCTCATAAACATATTCAACTCACTAAGCCAGAATGAATTATAACTAAATTATGTAAGGGAGATTATTTTAATTTAGGTGAAGGGAACTTCTACTACCATCTCTTACAAACTTGAGGGGGCTGCAAATTTGGGAGACTCTTAAAGGGCACACTTCTATCAGGGTGTTCTGTCTTTATGCCCACGTATGGGTTTGGTATCTCTCCTATGTGACCTCACAACACCAAAGGATTCTCCTATTTTCAATTTATCACATTGGATTATAATTTTATTTACTTCTCTGTATATTCCAATTATCTGACAAGCTTCAAAAGGACAGGGGCCCTGGACCTTTTATTTATTTCAGTATCTCCAGTGCACTAATAACTGACTGATTTACATATCCAATAAATATTTCTTAAGTAAGTGAATAAGTGAACTCATGAAAGATTTACCTAAATATCCTTGGGCTCCACCCAAGAAATTTACATTAAATTTAAAGAAACAATTCTGGGAGATAATGTCTCTTTTCTTAAATGCAGAGCAAGCCAGTACATAGTCATGTTTATTCGGTGCTTAATATGTGTAAGGTGCTCTGCTGGGAGGTTATAGCCAATGAAAAACATGTAACTTGACAGAGAAAATACAGTTCTACTGGAAAACATGGAAGGAATCCAAAATCAGCCATATCAGGTGTTATAATACTTCATTTGGTAATATAAAAAGTATTCAACTCATTGTGAGTTGAAACCTGTTTCCAGACCATATATCCTAGAATGTGTTCTAGGTTTATCTCTTATTATAGAATGTGGGCTGTATTTATTTACTTTACCAAATTGTATTTCACTATTCTCTGCATTCAATCTAGCATCCTTCTCATTAACTTTTTCCTGGGAAAGTGGCCTAAATCTATTGGCATATTCCATGACATGTCCAGATTCCAGTCTTGACCTGTGATAAGCGCCCAAGTCCACTTAGTTGATTTATGTCTGTGAATTACAGAGTCACTTAAGTACCCTGAAGTCCTCTCTTCACTGCAGATCTTCCTCCATCCCTCACAAATGACCTTTATTTTACCATTTAAAAAATGCTTATGTCCTTATAGAAAGTTTAAAAAGAAAGGAAAAGTTGAAATATCAGTCTCATGTAATTTATTATAATCTAGATGGGAGATGATAAAAATACTATGAAAATATAATGTATAGTCATAATTTAAACATAAATTTTGTTAAATATTAATGGAGCATGGTGATCAGAGACATGAAATAAAGGAAAGGAAACTTTGAGTGAGTTGAGTCTTGAGGAAAAAAGGAATGATCCTACATGTAGGATAAGAAGTAGCAGTTCAGAGGAATCAATGGAAATATTGAAACTATCCAGAGAAGTATGTTTCCAAAATTTAGGATTTATAGATAAGCACTATATATAAGCCAGGCATTTATAACTATCATAATTGATAAGAGAGAGACTTTTTCTTTACCACTTTCCAATTCCTCAAGGGAAGGAGAAGAGTAATTTTGTGTACAGTTAGTTCCTCTGCCATATCTGAAAGTTGCCATGCATATCCAGGCTACCAAATAATTTTCACTCAATGTGGTCTGAGTGTTATTTTTGACGAAGAGCGTGGAGTTGTTAGACCCGCATTGCCTGTTAGAAAATCCGTGGGATAAGAGGACTATACGTGTGTGCAATTCAATTATATGAGGATAAACCTCTTTGAATACTTTTTATTCATACCATGGACAGCAAAGTTAACCTCTTGCTTTCACGAAACATTTGTTTTTGAAGATCTATTCTAGGTACAATTAAAAGTGTACCTTTTCCTATACCAAACTCAAGGTGGTAGAATATTTTCTCTTAACTCTAGAAAATACATAAGTAACTATTTAAAAATATTTTTAAAAATTGAATAATAGCAAATATTAATTTTTAAAAATTATTCTGTTTTGAATTTGTAAATATTTTCATTATTTCATTCTTAAAAGTAATTAAACCTGTGAGTGCATGGTAATAGATGTGAATGAGAAATGGAAAATTCATTCCTAAATCATCTAATTTTAATAAAATTGTCAAACTCAATTCTCATAGATCAGAATGCTGCTTCAGTAAAGAAAATCTGGCAAGAGTTTTGTATGTTCATGACGTGAATTTAGTAAGTCAGAAAGTTCTTCATTAAGAAGTTTTGACCTTTATATCAATAATTCTGAGAAATAAATGGATATGTTTAAACTTGTTCAGAACTTTACTAGCTTTTTTCAAATCAAGAGTGTTAGAGGCAAAACTAGTTCCAGACTTAACTTGATTCCATAAAATTAATTCTTCCCAATGGATATTTTATGATATATGTTATATTTAGAATTCCGAAATTGTGTAAATAAAATATTTGTATGGTGTTAAGATAACATTTCAGTGTACTTTGTCATCAGTATTATAATCATCATCTTTGTATTATTAAGGGTGTGGTTTCTTGCTCTTGGAATAAACACAAATGCTTCCAGAAAGTTCTCCTCCAAGAAATGGGCTATGATGATAATCAACTTAAGAATAGAATCATATAGTTAACATCTTCCATTTGCACACCTCCTGTTTAGATTTTAAAATATTCTGAAAGTGATTTTAATGGGTTTTTGGCAGAGATATCTAAGCTGGCATTTGGACAATATGGAAACCAGGAGAAGCCTGTGTGTGGGGGTGTATGTGTGCTAAAGAAGTAGGGATGGAGTCAAGGTAGATACGCCCTCTGAGCCTCCAATCAACAGGTTGACAGAGTTAGTGTTTGTGCCAGGCATTTTGTATGACTAATCTCACTTAATTATATTTTAAAACAAACCAAACAAAAACCTAACAAGATAGTTTCCCTCATTTTCTAAATTTTGAAGATTAGAAAATCGAGGGGTCAATTACATAATTTTCCCAGGATGGTACAATGAGGCAGAGTTGGAATTGTAACCCAAAGATATCTGATTCCAATGTCCAAATTCTTAATTAAAGTAGCTGTTATTGCACCACTGTATAAGCTGTCTGCAGCCTCAAGTTATAGGGGAAGATGAGAAGTACTTTTACCATCTGTCTGCCTGGGCTCATGAGTGAGAGAAAAATAAAAAGAACTTTAGATAAAATGTGTGTGTTCCAGTTATCTCTTGCTACACAACATACTCCCAAATCTCTCATGATTCTAGGAGTTGACCGGGCTTAGCTAGGCAATTCTCAGTTGGGCTCTCGTGGAGTTTCAGTCACTTGGCAGAGGGACCAGAGTCATCTTGAAGCGTCTTCACTCTCTTGTCTGGCAGTTTGTGCTGACCATCAGCTGGGACCTCAGGTGGAGTTATCGGCCAGAATACCTCCATATGTCCTTCCTCTGTGTGTGTCCTGGATTTTCTCATGGCATGGTAGGTGGGTTCTAAGAAAACGCATCCAAAAAAGGAAGCCAGGTGGAAGCTTTTACAACTTAGCCTCAGAAGTCATGGTGTCAGTTCTGCAGTATTCTGTTTGTCACCAAGGCCAGCTAATATTCAAGGGGACAGAATTAATCTCCACTTCTGGCTGGAAGAATTGTCAAAGAATTTGCAGTCATATTTTAAAACCACTTCAGTATACATGTATTCTAATCTCCCCAATTATTTTTTTAGTGCCAGCTAGTGGACTCATTTCCTAATTCCTAGGCAGTTGATAGGCCATCATTGTTCACAGCCTACCAAATATAGGAATGAGGCTGGTCATTCATATATGACACACCCTGCAGAGCTCTCAGGAGGTAACATCTGTTACACTACACATTAAAAACTTGGAACCTTTGAAACTAGACAAAATTATGTAATATATTGGAATGGAAAGAATATTTGTGTAGGAATCAGAGACCTAGGTTCTTGGCTTCATCTCTTACTAGTTAATGTATACTTAGGTAATTCACTAAAGTTCTTGAACTTCAGTTTCCCTATGCCTAAAAAAGGAATATCTATCTATCTATCTATCTATCTATCTATCTATCTATCATCTATCTATCTATCTATCTATCTATACAGAGAGAGAGATTTGGGTTACAAATGAGATAATGAGAATAAAATGCTATGTTATTAACTTTTTTGAATGTATATAAGGATTTCAAAAAAGAGAAAAATGACCTCCCATTAAGTCAAATAAATGTGCTATCCCTGACACGCTTACTTTTAAAGCAGAGAGAAAAATTTAAGGAGGAACAGTTCAATATGGAATAGACCTTACAAACAACCTACCAGACCTTTATTTTACAAGTAAAGAAAATGAGACCAAAACAGGTAAGATATTTGCACAAGGTCACAGATCCCTGGGCATGGACATAACTGACTTCAGAAGCCCTTGACCAGAGCTTGAGCCACAATATTCTAGTTTAGAATCCTATAATTTACTGGAAAGAAAATTATATAATTTGTGCAATGTTATAAACAAGATATTTATATTTTTTGGTTTATTTTTTACACACTGGCTAGACATGAATTTTGCTTCTGTGCTGATAACTGTTTGATGTAATTTTTTCATGAATTTAGCCATTTGAAGCCTGGATTTTTACCATTTGCCTGTTTCCAAGTTCTTCTTATAGTCTAAAACCAATGTTTTAGTAATAATCATGTCTAAACTTCCTCCTCTTTGATCAGGAGATGTATGAAAGGAATGGAATCTAATTCCTGTGATTTACTGGCGGAGCAAGAGAAAATGTAGTCAGGAAATGCATAATCAACTGACAATGTGCAGAAACAAAACTAGAACGCATTAATGATCTGCTACAACGTCATTCTTCTAAGTCCACCTTCCCCCAATAGAATATATCCTAGCCTTTTATGGAAGTGAAGCGCTTTCAAGAAGAAATAAGATGGTGTTTTGAAGTGCATGCAGCATATTTTACATTACATTTGATGAGCTCATCTTAAATTTTCAATAAAAATGGTCTTAAAATAAGACTGTAACCTTATATTTTTTTCATTCATTCATTGGTTATCTGTTACGTGCTTGGGCCCATACAAGGTGCTGAAGACAAAATGATGATGAGCTAGAGGTGGCTCCAGCTTTCACAGAACAAGCAGTCTTAAGACTGATAATTAATCCTTATGGTAGACCCTGTTCAGAAACCTGTCAGTGGAGGTACAGGGCTCTGAGGAAGTACCTTTGAGGGTTGTTGACCAAGACATGGGTCATAAGGAAGTTTCCATTATGTTAGTGACATTTCAGCTAAGACTTAAGGCTTGAGGAAGAGTGTTTCTGGAAAATGGTCAGAGACGGGAGAGAATGTAACACATTCAAGGAACAAAAATACATTCAGTATGAGTAGAATGGCAGGGAAAAAATTTGTGTGTAAGCAGAAGACAAGTCATGATGTGAATTATAAGCTACTTTCAGAGATTTTGATTCTATTCCCAGAACCATGGGAAGGCTCAGAATGGATTGAAGTGTCTTCCTCTTCCAGGACTTGTGGTAAGTTTCTCCTCATCTCTTTTTTTGTGACTGATTCTTCACTCCCCAAGCCTAGAGTCCATCTCGTCTTCTCTATGCCAACATGAGCATAGACTAGCAGTCAAAAAAGATTGATATGTGTCCAGAAAACTTGGAGAGAGATTAATTTGTACTTGTCACTATAAAAGAATCATGAAAAATGACAGCTTTTTATTTTTTATTGATTTTAATTTCCTGCCTCCAATATACTTTACGTCTATCATACCCCCAAAAAAGGTAAACAGGGATCTAATTTAGTCACAGTTTTAGGTTTTGAAGTCTTAGAGTTTCTTTTGTATCAAGAGAAGAGTTAAGACATGCTTTTTAAAATATTTTTTTCCCTAATATCTTAAGTCAGGTACACAAACTCAAATGTCAACTGGAATTAGGTAAGTAAACCAAATGAATAAACTTGGTCATATTTAAGAAATCAAGAAGCAGTTTAAATAATTAACTGTAAAAGATATTTGGAGGAATAATTGGAGATTTTGAATATGGCCTGTGTTTTAGATGATATTAATGAATTATTGCTAATTTTTAGGTGTAATAATGGTACCATAGTTATGTAGAAAAAAGTTCTGTTTGGTTGGTTTTTTTCTTTTTTTGGCAAGGAAGATTGACCCTGAGCTAACATCTGTGCCCTCCCCCTCTATTTTGTATGTGGGATGCCACCACAGCATGGCTTGAGTGGTGTGTAGGTCCGAGCTTTGGATCAGATCTGAACCTGCAATCCTCAGTCCGCCAAAGCTGGGCACATGAACTTAACCACTATGCCACCAGACCAGCCCCTCTTTTAGTTTCTTAAAAGATGCACATTGAAACATTTAGAGATGAATATCATGATACCTGCATTTTACTTCAAAACAGTTTGCCAACAAAGGTAAATAAATATAAAAAAGAAATGAGTAAAGAATGTTAGACATTATACTTAACTGAAAAGAAGTCTTATAAATTAGGAAGCTATTACTCAGCTTTCTTTGCGTGAAGAAATGTAGGCCCAGTGTTGGCCAGATGTTCAGTTTTTCAAGAGAAGCTATAAATCCAGATTTTTATGTGAAACCACCTGTGTTTTAAATGTTGGCACTTAATTAATCAATTTGTTAAACATTCTTTATTCCAAATAAAACAGTCTTAAGACCCTTAAGAGGTCTTTGGAATATCTAGCCTAGGCTCTGATACAAATGTGGGATAAAGAAGCTCTGGGATTGGGGAAGTAAGGAGGTAGAAGCAAGCATTCTAGGGGCTGAATGCATCCCTCTAGGAAGCAGGTGTGGCACTTGATATGTTCAAGGAGTACATGCTCAGGGTGTGGTGGCATTAAGAGAGATATGTTTCAAAAAGATGTCAATTTCAAGCTCCCTTTTCTCAAGAACCATGTGGGTGCATACAAATACAAATCTATGTCTGTCCAGTTTTGGATTTCATATGACCCCCTAGGACCTTTGCTTTAATTTGGGAGTAGATTGTCCTCCAATAATTTCATAGAATTTTATACTCCTCTGGTGAGATAGAATGTAGAATGGATTAAATTTTATTAAGTGACATAAAGTAAATGTGACATTTATTATAAGCATTTTTGTGTGTGAAGCTCATATTTGCTACAGATATTTTACAATTGTTGCTTTGGCAAAATGCCAATTTGTAAAAAGAATTAGAGGTGATTAAGCCTAGAGGTGGTGAGTGGGACACTTTAATAGCCCAACCTGGAGGGAGTACTGGTCTGAACTAGGAATATATAATGGGGTTGTAGTTAAGTGAGTGATGAAAAATATTAAAGAAGTTTGATTCAATAGGACCTAATGAGAGGGAAAAGGCAAATGCAATTTTCAAAGAGGATTATTGGGTTTCAAGCTAGTGAACTAGATGACTCATAGTGTCATCCACTGAGCTAGAGAAGGCTGGTGTAGAAGCAAGTTTGGGTGGGGAGTTTGGACATGCTAATATGAGGTGCCTGAGTCAAGATGCACATGAGTCATTTAAATATAGATTTGAAGCTTAACAGTGAAATCTGAACTAGTGATACAGATTTGGGATCGCTAGTTTAGTGATGATATTTAAAGCAGACAAATTGTCATGGAAAATGTCTAGAGAAGAAAAAATACTTGAAAGATAGCTCATAGTGAATACTATCATTTTAGTCTTCCCAGTCTTCATTCCCTTATTCTTCTAGCCGAAGAGTGGGCACTAGACCCCAACTAGACCAGTCATAAGTACTCCATTCTCTTGGTCACAGTTATTGGTAAAAGGAGTAGGCATGTGACCCAAATGAGGTTAATCAGAATTAAAATTAGAGCTGAGAAAAAGATCCTTTTCTGCTCCTGTGAGCTGTGAGTAGATAATATTCGAAGCAGCCCTGTGTGGAAAAAGCAAGACAGCAAAGGAAGAGAATGTAGCAGAGAAAGGCAGAAAAGATACCCTAAGATAGTCCTGATGGATTCAAGATTTTGGTTCCAGTTTTCCTCAACGCCAGTTTTTAATATATCCTTAATTGGTTAAAGGTAATTCTATCTCAATATACAACATTTTCAATAAGTTAAAATATGTAGAGAACTAAAGGCATAAAATCATAGCTGTATGAGCAAAGCGTGGGTTAGGGCTTAGAAAGAGGTATTTCTTTTTCATATATGTGTTTATATATTAAATATATGTATACACATTTAATTTAAAGACAGAAGAAAATAAGGTATGTTTAAATGCCTATAGGAAAGATCCAATAGTAAGGAGAGAATTGTAGTGAATCAAACTGAAAATGTTAACGCTCATTATTAATTACGTAACTCACAAATAGTAACTGACTTAGACTGACCTAAATTAATAATAGTTTATCTTTAATAAATAGGGCTATTTTGCCAAAGTAATCATAAATTAAAGACATTTTTTTCCAAAAAAATGAATCTAAGTGTTTAAAATGAGGAATTTAAAACTTGTAAGAACAAATAATATGTAATTTTGCATAGTAATCTAGCATTTAGTATTTTCTCCCTTGATCTTTAAATTATTTTAAGTTCTTTATGTAAGTAAAGTAATATATTACTGAAATTGCAAGTTGATTTTATTGCATTTAGTAGTATATTGTATATTAAATCTAAAATAACCAGTTTCCTCAAATTCACTTAAGTTTTCTGGAACTCATCTTTATCTTATCTTGATCTTTAGAGAAAAAACAAACACTAAAACCTTATTTATCAAGCTCTGTATATGAGCCTGACACCTGCAATTGATGTTAAATTCACTAGAAATTTGGACATATTAGGAACTGTGGTGATGTCACAGTATTATTCTAAATGGGAAACTGAGCCATGCAAATAGCCTGGGGTAGGTTGAGTAGTTGACAAAATCATCAATTTCTATTCCCAGTAAGATTATGGTAAAATCAATAAGTTTACATTCCTACAAGATAGATTTATATTAGGAAATATGCCTGATATACTAACTATACTATGAAGCTTAGGCTAAAACTATAATAGATGAAAGGTGTCTGTTTTTAAGATATTTCAGACAGCAGCAGATAATTACCCTCGCTGAGTGTTTTTTGTAGAATTCTTGTAAAGCAAGTAACCAGCTTAAATGGCTCTTTCTACTCTCTTGAAATCATTTGTCCTCTTTAATTTCCTACTTGGAAATTTTGTTTCTAGAATATTACTGTGAGTCTCATTCCTATATTTACTTAGTTTTGAGAACCATTTTGGGCTTAAAATGATATGTCATTACTGAAGAAAGTAATTCACATGGAGTTTCATTAGTAAGTAGGGGCATGATAAGGCTTCATGTATTATTATTATTTAATAAAATTTATCCTGGCCTTTTTATTTCCTTTTGGCCAAAGACAGATTTTATAGAAAGTAGATCTATTGTAATTACGATATTTTAGTTAAGTCTATGGAAAGAGAATAAAGGTAAATTGTATTTGTTATAATACTTGTTTTCTGTGTACTTTCATCTGAAAAAAATCCATGTTATTAATTTAAATATGTACTTTATATTCTTTTAAGAGTAGGTAAGTAGATGCTCAAACTTAATTCTTTTAAATGTGTTGTAAACAACCTTCTATTATGTTCATGAAATATACTAGATGCTACTTTTTAATTTAAAAAAAATCTAAGTACTTCTAATGTGTATGGTGGCCAATTTGCAATTATGATCTCCATGATGAGATTCTTCCAGGAAATGAGAGGTGCATTATAATTTAAATGGAGTTGTAGATCTGGTTGATTTTAATTTGTGACTTAGAGGTCAATAGTTATTGGGTATAATAACCCTCCAGTAATGGGGAAATTCAAGGCACATTTGTATAATGAGAAATCATAACTAGTTATGGTTCAGGGTGATGATTTTTCTCTTTGCCATTCTGATCTGCAGCAATTCTGCCTTCGTTTTATAGACTTCACACCTCCAGCATTTAAGACGTATCCTTACTTAGCAAAGTTATAAAGCTAGTCTTTGATTTATAATAAAGTTTTATAATATCCACTATATTCAATGCAGTGCTACTTTTATATGCTTGCTAGTTTTAAATGAATGTTTTTATTATCTTTCTTATAACTCTTGTGTTAGTATTTGCCTAATACTTTTTTCCTCAGCATTGTCTTTCAGATAATCAGATTTTCCTAGTTTTATTTATGTACTTATTTTACTAAATAAAAATGCACATTTTCTAGATACAAGAAAATTCAGAGCAGAGCTGTCCTTGTATAAAACTTTTTATTGCACATCAAGACAAAAATAAAGTTTATTACAGGGTTAGAAACTAGCATTTCCAAGTTAAATGGGAATTACACATAGTAAAATAACATAAAATCTGATCTTTATTCATCATTACCTGAATCAGAATTTAATCATGAACTTAGAATAATGCAAATCAAAATACAGTCAAAATTTTTAAAAGTGAATGAAAAAGATTTTACTGTATAGAAGAAGTGCTTTACTCATGAATAACAATAATAATAAGGATAATACATTTTTGAGCAATTATGCTATGTGGTAGCTAATCACTCTTTAAGTCCTTTAGTTAATCTTCATAACTACCAAGTGAGATGGATACTATCATTATACCCATTGAAAAATAAGAAATCTGATATTAAAAAGATTAAGTAACTAGGTCAAAGTCACATTTGCTATTGAGTTAATTTAGATCTTTGCGGCTTCAAACCTCATGCTCTCTGAATCATTTGTCTTTGAAGTGTATTCTTTGACCATCTGTTTCAAACCTATTGAATCAGAATTTCTGGCTGTGACACATAGTAATCTACGTTTTAACATCTCCAGTAGAATTCACGTTTCTTACATATGGTAGTCTGCAGAAGAAAAGAAATACCAGTAAATAATTAAGGAAAAGTCTAACTCGCTTCAGACAATATACTAATGAACAGGATTGTAGACAGCCCAACAGTAGAATGGGGATAAACTGCCTATTTGAGTAGAAAGCTGCCTATTTTCAGTGATACGTAAAGTGGTGAAGCTTTTTGACAGAACCGTTATTGAACTTCATCTCTTCTGGTTCAGGATGAGTTCTCCATAACCGGAAGTGTGTGTTTGGGCACTTGTACTTTACTCATCTCTGTCAACAATCCAAGTGAGAGGAAATGTTGGAAGGAACCGTAGCATGTGCTGTAAAAATCCACTCCATTCCCAGGTACACTGAACATTCCCTTAGTTTGCTTTAAGGAGCTTTGTAGGCACCACTCTTGCTTTTCAGTGAATACAGCACAGAGAGTTTGCAGTCATAATTAGAATTTCTTTAGTATCAGCACTCCTTTCCTGGGGTTTAAGTTATAATAGGTGAAACAAATATGTTTAAGGTCTTTGATATTTAAATGGACGAATTTTTGTTCAGCATTTGGTATTTATAAAAAACCAGAAAACTGATCCATTGGGGAAAAATTAAAAGAAATTAAAATCTAAGAATATCAAAGCAGGAATTTAGATACTTAGTGTTTGAAATATGGATGAAAGTAATATTCAATTAGTTTCAGGTTTTTAATTAGCTTCAGTCAAATTGTTGAATTTTTGGCTTATTGGAATCCTGAGCAAATATTCATATTGTAAGGTAATATTAGGTAATTTATGGTAGCTTCAATATAAGTGACTTTTCTAAAGGTGAAAATCACACTTTAAAAACAAAACAGATACAAAACCAAAAAGTGAAGTAAAAAAAAAATAATAATTTTTGTTATGTGAATCATACCTAAAATAATAGGTCATTCCTTATCTACCCACCTGTGGTAGCTATCATGTGACTACTTTCCACTGACGGAAAAAGCTTCAGCCAAAATAAATAAACCTTTCAGATAAGACTAATTTGCTCAGCTCCTCAAGGCCTTCAGAAGGGACTAGCACTAAAACAAACAAACAAAATATATTTTTACATTAAGAAAATAAAGAGGTTCATTGTAGCTCATGTAAAAAAAATAGAAGCATAAAGAATAAAAATAAGCATTACTTATAGACATGAACATTACTGTTTGGTGTATATTTATTCTTCCCACCCCCCTGGACTGGAATCACAGTAGTGTGATATTTGATAAATTTGATCTTTCACTTTACAATGTCTTGTCTCTTGCCATGTCATAAAATAGTCTTGTGTAACTCTGTTTTTAATGGCATTATTCTATCCCCAATGAGGATTTAAAAAAATAATTATGAAATAGCCAGTTGTTGGACGTTAACAGCCACACGATCTACGGGATAGAATGCAGGCTGTGGAACAGAAGGACAGCCTCTTCCAAGCTGAAGGGCCTGTGCTGTGTGATTTAATCTCTCTGTACCCCGGTTTCTTTAACTGAAAATGTAGATAAAAACATTCATTGTCTGAAGGATCTGCTGTGAGGATTGGGTGGGTTAG
Organism: Tapirus indicus; assembly: GCA_031878705.1. NCBI lineage: Eukaryota > Metazoa > Chordata > Mammalia > Perissodactyla > Tapiridae > Tapirus > Tapirus indicus. The sequence goes on along the minus strand of CM062919.1, from coordinate 145,270,739 downwards.
TACCTCTTAAGTACAGTGACTGAAACCTGAAACAGCTCAATAAATATTATGTGTTATGAAGGCAATAATAATTATGTGATATCTTCCTAGAAGCAGAATTTCTGAGTCCAAGATGATGCATAATTTTTAGAACTTTTGATGCTTGTCAAGAATTGCCCAGATCTGCCCAATGGAATACACAGATAGAGACTGTCTATCTATCTAGTTCTATCCCTAGATCCAGAGTTTAGGATCAAATTTGACATGCAAATTATCAAAATTTGTTTCAGAAGTTGTGAAACTAATATTCTTGGCACAAAATCCAGCTTTGTTTCTTACTTAGTTCTTTATTTATTACTTTTAACTTGTTTATATCTCAATTATGGTAAGCATTACATGGCATTGTAATCTTTAGATAGTTGTTTTCTTTTCCTTTACATCCATGCTAAGTAGCACATGTTATTATAACTTCATGATCTATCTCAACTTGAAATATACAAATAGCATATCAGTGTTGTCTTAATTTTCATATTTAATATATTTTTGAAATAAACACTTTTTTTCTTCTTTTTCTTTGAACAGCTCATCTTTAGGAATGTTTCTGTTAGATGCTTGTTTCCATTTCTTACTAATATATTAAACCTTTCTCTGCAGCATATTTTGCACCTTTTTTTCCATAGTTTGTTACTTTAATTGCCTTGACTTTTTTCCTTTCATTTCTTATTCATAAAAGTTGTGTACAGTGTGACTCTGTGTGTGTGTGTTCAGTCAAATCTATAGGTCTGTACGTTTGTGAACCTTTTTGTTTTTAAGGTTGACATAAAATGAATGATTATTTAAAATTTTTAATTTGACCTGTATAGAGCATTAAATTATTGTGAATTTGAAACTCAAAAACATGAATATCTTCTGACAGTCTTCTCCTGATTTTGGCTTCCATGTGAAGCTCCATAATTTCCACAGTATCTCTATAATTAACACGTCATACACATAATGAATGACAGCCATCCTGTTAAGTAATTTGTACATGTTCTGTAATTTATTGCCATAAGGAATAGGTATCTTAATAATTCCATGTTTTTCAAATTAGGCATACAAAGTTCAAGTAGTGACCCAATTCCATCTAGAAATGGCAGGGCTTAGTCTTCTTTCCCTCTTAATCCCTCTACAAGATGACCTCTTCCATACTCCAGCACCCTGACACGTTGGGAAACTTACACAGAGGTTGTAAAAGGTGACCACCAGAACTGTGGAGCTGGAAGAAGTCTTCGAGATAATCTGGCACAAATGCTTCACTTTTTTCATGAGTGGACTGAGGTGAGGACCAGAGTGATTAAGTATCCTGCCTAACACATCATGTAGATAAGAATTTCAAGAATATAAATTAGAGTTCTTGCATGTAGATGTAGGACATATTTGGTTGATGTTTTTGAATCTGGAATTAAAGTGTCTGGATATATTTAAATACTTTGTTTAGTATGACAATCTCTAGTTTTATTCTTCATATTTACATACTTTTAATCTTAAGAAATTGATATTTTATCAACATTTGCCAGAAGTCTCCATTATTGGCTCCTTTAAGGAAAGATGCAAACAAGCTATCCAAATATCTAAGATGATTATTAGCTTTATTAAACATAGGAAATGATAGAGATATTCTGGGTGCTATACATTATTAACTACACCTATGCTATATGCTGTGCAACATATTCGTTCACATAGTTTTCCTCTGTCATTAGGTTTGAAAATAATATCAATACAAATATTTTCCATAGATAATCCCTACTTCTGGAGAGCTTAGTTCACGTGCACACACCAGCAGGTTTATTTTTCTTCCTTCTTTTGAAATCAATACCGTGGCTGTCAGCGGAACCTACTAGAGGCTTTAAGAACATTAATTGCTTTTCAGAGCTGGAGTGAGAGAGAAAATTTCAGCAAGGTCCTCATTTGAACCATTGTTTTCAGTTTTTTTGATATACCTTGGTTCTCATATTAAGGCAATAATACATTTATAAGTAAACTAACACTATGTGTTCTGCGCCAGGGCAGAAGAAGATTAAATGAAAGACGCAGTCGGTAGAACCCAACTCATTTTTGCTGTCGGTGACAGGGAACAGCAAGTCCTTAATTCTCTACCTACTTCAGCTTTCCCTTAGTTACTTCTCACTCCACCTACAGTGTCATCTCATGTTTGTTTCTAGGGCTAGCTCTAGATGGAGCAGTGAACTGGAGACACACTGACTTTTTGTGAAAAGTTCCTTGAACTCTGGAAGAAATTCTAAATATAAACACCACATTTTAATTTAGTCTCTTCTTATTCTTTTTTTCTATTCCATTTGATTTCTCTTGAGTAAATAAGAACTTGAGAGGAAGAATGAGAGACAGATGTGTCAGGATTAAAATAGGTAAGACCAAGTACAGGCTGAAGTTTATGATTCCCATGAATTTAGGTCTCTGTTAGGACCTGCTCTTCCTCCTGATAAGTCTGAACCAGTATTTTCCCCCCAGTTCTTGTAGCCTCAAAACATAGATTAGCCTGTTTATTTTGATATGCTGTCTTCTTGATTCTTTGTTTTTATCTCTTTGGCTACTGACTTCACTCCTGTTTTGCTCTTTCTCTTTACAATGCCCTCCCATCCCATCCTCATAAACCTGTTTATAGGCTTGATCACTGTTGCCTGTTGCAAAACCACTGAAGCTTTATTTAAAAGATCTCCAAGGACATTCTTACAAAGACCTGCACAAATTGGTGTTCTTTCATGTGGCTGAGGCAGAGAGCATTTACAGCATACAAGCAAATCTATGTTAATTCACTTTACTAACATTTATTGAATGTTCATCTATACACTAAGCACTGTGTTTGTGTTGGGAAATTAAGAAGAACAGATACTGTCTCTGCCTTGGGGACCCTGATCCCCTGGTGCCTCCTAGTCGCCTTTCTTAACATCCAAGAAGAATGGAAGTCTTAGGATCTCTTTAGGGGAGATGGATATTCCCACAGAGAAAAGTTAAAAGTTTAAAGTTGTGCAAGCTGAAAAAAAAAAAGCCAATAACACCAAGTAATGTGAGGGGAGCCCCATGATCTCTGTCCGTCTACATGGTGACCCAGCACCTCAAGGTGTTTGACAAAAGTAGATGCTCAAAAAGTATTATGTTGTGTTGACTGTGCTGTTGGTACTGATTCTGAATGTCACCAGAACTCAGAATAAATAGAAAACATTGTTCACTGGATCAGTCAAGAAAAGGCTATTGGAGGAGATTTTATTTAAAATAAAGGTAGAAGCACATACATGATAGGCAAAAGGACATTTCACTCAGAGTTTACAGATTATTTTAAGCACAGATGGGAGTCAATTCAAGAGAACCTGTCCGACCTAGTGATTTTATGAATATACCTATTTGAAGACAATAAAACTTGTACTTATATATATTATAAACCCCCTAGTGTAAATTTTTTTAACTCTCATTCATTTAGTCTACATAAAGGAGGACTCAAGCCTTCACAGTGGTGGGAGAACATAAAAAAGGTATGCTGTGCTAAAAGAAAGCAAAAGAGCTACAGATTTTTAAAAAGTATATACACTTAATTGTATGTTTTTTGGCAATTCTTCACCATGAACATTTTTACTTCAAACCAAGAGTAGGTGTAGGAAAGTATCCAGATATTCACAGAAGTTCCCTTTTCCTCTTCCTTGTTTTTAAATGTATGTGTTAAGAAGTAAAACTAAGAGAGGGAATTTGAGGAGATAATGCGGCAATTTGATCAATAGGCACTATGCCAAAACAGCACTTTGTGTGAACAGCCGAGGAAGAACCAATAAACCCAAACAGTGGGGACAGCTGAAGGCAAAGGGAGGTAGAAATTTTATTTTGGAACAATATAACCATGACGCTGTTATTGGAGAAGCAGCAGCCATAGCTGATTATGCCTTTGTGCAATAAGTAGATGTGGTGGTTTAATTTGGAGTAAAAGCACAAAGTCAGCCTGAGGTTAGCAGAGTGGGTTTTAGGCTTTCTCCCAAGCTCTAATACTGAGAATAAATGGTGTGTGCTGACTAAGTGGGAGAAACAGCAATGATAATGTCTTTAAATAGACAGAAAAAAATATGTTTTTGAGATCACCTTTCCATGGAGAAAACAATCATTATCGGGGAGTGTCCATCTAGAACTACAATTCGAGATTAAGCTTATGCAAAAACTATGAAGAAGGGGAAATTTATTTCCAAGGTCTCCAGCCTCCTCTGTGCAATTCTAAATGCCCCTAGGTGCCATGCACTTGAATGAAAAAGAACATTTTGTCACAGCCAATTTGATACAGCGAATATGAGGTGCCCGTTAGATGCACAGGACAACTTCAGATGGAAAAAAGCAGGTGCAAACTCAAGAGATACCTCCAATCCTAATTCAAGCTCGTGCCTCACCCCATCTCTCCCTATTCCCACCTTGTGAGTAGAGACCATGGGGTGAGAATGTTGGTTTTGAATAATTATTCAAACCCTGGGAGAATAAATGTTTATAAAATTACTAGGGGATACGTGTGACTATTTTCATTATTTTAAGGTGGAAAAGAGCTTTCATGTTAGAAGCACTTTCACAAAAGCTAGAAATCTAAGAAAAAAATTGCAACATTTAACTATTGTAGCTTTTTTTAAGATAAACTGTGCAAAATATTTGCAGTATATATTGGCGGGCTTATATCCTTTATATAACAAAAGTGCTTATAACTTAACAGAAAAAGCAGAAACCCAACAGTAAATAGGAAACAAACATGCACAGTTAATTTTTTTACAAAAAGAGGAAGAATAATGAAGACTTGTGGACAATAAAAATAAGATGTTCAAAGTCAAACAAATTTTTAAACATAAGATTTTTTAAACACCGGATTGCCAATTATGGAAGCATTCTCACTGTTCAAGATGTATGGTTAATTTAAAAAAATCAAGTCCATAGGACCATATGAATTGTTCTCAATCAAATATGAATAGATCTCACTTATGGAAGCCCACACAATTATGAGTATGCATATTTTAAATGTAAATTTATCTACCTATCTATCATCTATCTTCATAATGATCTGGAAGAGTAAATATTAAACAGTTTACTCTGGATATTTCTGGGAAGGTGAGTGGGATTGCAGGGGGGTTAAGGAGAACCTCACTTCACATTTCATTAGCCAGAGCTGGGACACATGTCTAAATCAAAACCAAGTTCCCACATGGAACCAGTCCAGCACGAGAGATGAGAGCAGCTGGTTCATGGCTTAAACCAGTTCATAATGGCTGATTGTGGGCATCAATTTTTAACTCCATATTCAGTGACATCGTGTTAGAAGCTCATCATGTTAGCAGCTCATCATGTTAGCAGTACTCCATAGTGGGAGTATTTTCCCCAAAATAATCAGCAAACACTACAAATCAGGATCTCTCTCTCTCTCTCTCTCCTTTAATCTATGGAGATTACTGTTAAACATTTCTCAGCACATCACGGGATGGGACCACTATAATTGGTTTTGACACATCAGCGTTACCCCTTAACGGTGCGCTATATGTGTGGAGTACTGTTAGTAAAGTCGGGGTTCTTAACAATTTAAAATGGTCAATGAATGTTAAATACTCAGTGAACAGTGTCTGATATTGCGGTACTGAGGTCAAGGACAGTGATAATTTCTATATATTCTGGACTCAGCTAGCACTTTTGAATTACCGTATTCAATTCTAGGGAATCCATTTTAAGTGTTACACTGACTAACTAGGGGACTCAGAAGAAGGAAAATAAAAGGTGCAGTGTCTAGAATGCGTGACACCTCAATGATTATGCAAGGATGTGTAAATACTTAGATTGAAACAGGCAAGTATCAAGGAGGAATAGCATGTTCCTCAGTATTCAACGGATCCTCATTTGGGAGAGTGCTTTCAGTTTTTCTAAAGAGCAGGGTTGGAATGTGCACATACACATTCATGGAAACCAAACTATATTCTTGATAATTTAGGTGTGATTAACAGTATAATTATTGTGGACTTGACTAGTTCTAACTCATTAGAAATATTTTTGTTTTTTTAACCGTGTATAATTTAATAACCACCATGTCTTATTACATTTTTGAAGACGTAATACCATCTTTAAATTAAATAAGAAAAAATAAGGCATAATTTAACATCATAAATCTCTTTATAATCCTATTCTCATCAACTGCTATAATTATTCACAATAATTCAATGTATGAAAAGATCTTTATTATAAAAACACATTAGTCTTTACACTTTCTTCTGTAACCCATTTCCATGTTAACTATGACTGAATATTTTAGATATTAATGCTGAAGAACATTGCAGTTTAGAAGCAAGCATGTTTTTATGTAGTGTTCCTGTCAGCACAGTGCGAGAAGCAGAAATGCTTTCGCATAATCGTTACCACGCACAAGAAACCAATGCCAGGCTGGGGACCAGGAAGGCAGTTCTTCACCCCAGCTCCTCATTAGCTTTTCCTTCACATTCTTATAGCAGTAATAGCAGATGCTGAAATCCCTTCTCCCTTATTTGTTTTAGGTGGTGGTCGTGCCACTTCTGCGAAGTAAGGTAAATGAAAAGTACAATCCGTAAACATACGGTCATGCTTCTTAACAAAATAACGTATACCTTCTACATTATTACCCACGTTGTGCCATACAAATTGCTCACATTTTGACTGAGCAAAAATACAGTTCTAATTATTGGGTTAAATCACAAGCAAAACAGCTGAATTTATGTGATTTATAGAGGGGTGGTCAAAGCAGACCATTTTAATTAGGAGAGTTGGGCATTTAGCTAAAGTTTTACTTTGATAATATATTTCTTTGTTCATGTATGCAAATAAGAAAACAAGAAACTATAGCTTTTTCGCCTTTTCATTTTAAACCAACTAACAGTATGCAGGTATTGATACCCTCTCTGAGCCAAATGTGAGTGGGGGCTGTGGAGTGAGCTCACAATGCAGTGTGCTATTTACTCACAGGGGGTGAGTGGGGGCAAACTGCTCTGCATTCAGGAGACTTTCTCATTTTATGAGGAAATGGGAAATCTTTACACAGTTAAACAGAACTCATTTATACTTTAAGTCAACGTCTAAGTAAGAAAATTTTGGAGTTAAGACTCAGAAGATCTAGAATCAAGTTCAGATTCTACAAAAGTGTGTGAAGAAATCACTTCATCACGCAAAATTCACAGCTGCACTGCGTGGACTGGAGAAAATAGCTGTCTTACCTACCTTTCTTATGAAGTTTGAGCATCAAGTAAGATATCATGTACAATGCTAGTTTTAAAATATAAATGTGATATATAGATAAAAAGTCATGCTATTTATATATTTCCCATCCATACATAGACTATCTACCATGTTCTAGATATACTGTAGGATGTGAATTTTGATTTGAGTAATAATTATTGAAGATCTACTTAATACTAAGGCTCTGTTGTAAGCCATGACCCTGTTATGTAACCCTCTGAACAATCAGTGAGCCACACATTCTCTATAGATGAGAAAGCTGGCGCTCAGAGATGCGAAATCATGTGTCAAAAGTTAATAACCAACAAAACAAAATTAAAATTTAATTTAGCAAATTCTAGATCCAATGCTCTTTGGTATACATATAAGCAAATATAAGACAGCATTTTTACCTTAAAAGAGCTTCAATCCTACTTAAAGAAAAAAAATATGAAAAAAACTAATTAAAAACTTAAAACAAGGATCTAGGACATTTTGCTGTATTTTTGTAGTATAGACATAAGAGATATAGAAGTTCTAAGGAAGAAGCAATTACTGTGGGTTGAAGAGGTCAGGGAAGACTGTAGAGTCTGTGATTCAAAAGTATGATAGTATTTTTAACAGCAACATGGGGCTAAGGAAGGACAGGTCAAGCAGAGGTAATGGTGGGACCAGGAATTCAAAAGGCTCTGAGAGGAGGGATGTTTTAATAGATATGTTAGTATAAAATATAATTAGTCTTCCACGTGCCTTTTCAAGCGCAACAATAGAAAAGAGATTGCAAAAGTGCACTTTAAAAATACTTTCTGAGTAGGTGAAATTCTAGCTTATAATTAATTTCCCAAATTTACATTTTATAAAATTGGAATGAAATAAAAAGATCTCTCTATGCCTTCCCCTTACTCATCTTACAGTCATTCGCCTTTATATTTGCTTTACATTTGATACACACACACACTATTAAATTTTCAAGAGACATTTTCTTAATAAATTCAGGATTGTAGTTAAAAGGAACAGTTGTTGCTATTGCATCATTTTCTCACTTCCAAGTAGCCACTTTGTTTGAACAATTATTCTATTCCAAGGATCTTTCAAATACTGACATTCAATAATTCTATAATTCCATGTAGACTAGCGTGCTATATGCAAAAGCTAAATACATATCTTTTTATTTTATTCCTTATTGCAAGGCAATAATGGGAAACAACAGAGGACAAAACCATTGAGGGAGGGGTTAATCGTTAATTAATCCTCATAGTATGCTTTGAGTCACAGGTCAAAGGTGTTTTATAGATACATTTTTAAAACTTAGTATCAAAATTTTGGCTCTCCATATTTTTAATTAAGAAAACAAAACAGCAACAAAAGAACCACAGACACATATACCAGAAAACTGTTGTCAATCCAAATAGACTAGAATTCTGGCCAATAAAGTCCTTTGATTTTTTTTTTTAAGATTGGCCCTGAGCTAACATCTGTTGCCAATCTTCCTCTTTTTCTTTTTCTTTTTTCTCCCCAACGCCCCAATACATAGTTGCATATCCTAGTTGTAGATCCTTCTGGTTCTTCTATGTGGGAACCCGCCTCAGCACGGCTTGATGAGCGGTGAGTATGTTCCTGCCCAGGATCTGAACTGGCGAACCCTGGGCCGCCGAAGCGGAACGTGAAAACTTAACCACTATGCTACCAGGCTGGCCTCTTTGGTTTCTGTATATAATGGATGTATTTAATATAACATAATGCATAAAATTAAAAAAATACACATAATTCAATTTGTTTTAGATACAGTCAGTAGATGGGGATCATACACTTGGGAATATTTTTCACTTTGTTTTTTATATTCCTTTTAGGAATTAGAGATGCCATTCACATTTAACCACTAAAAAGATGTTTATCCCAATTTTCAAAAAATGAAAGTCTATATACTGTTCTTTGTCAATATAAAAAGAACATTAAAAGTACTTTCATCATAAATGTGATTGTTAATGGATGAAGATGTGAGAATTAAAAAAAAAGAAATCTAGCTGTTAAAAAGATTTTGTGTTACATATAATTTAGTTATGTCTGTCTGTTAAAAATTTAAGAACATTGATTCCCAAAATAAAATTAAGATCTATTTTAATTTTGTGTAGTTACCCAGACCACTAATCGGATGCTATTTAAAATATTACTGCTAGTTCTTGGACTGAGCTACGTAAGGAGATATGTGGAAAACTGATAACATTTGAAGGAGAGTAATAGTGATGTTTATATTTTGAAATTTAATTTTTGAATAGGGTGGCATCATCAGTTACAGAAAAAGAACCAAAGAAATGATGGTAAGGTGATCGAAGACATCCTTAAGTACTTGAATATTCATGGTCTATTGACTCTTAAATATGTACACCCAACAGGGGTTTCAATCTTTGTATGAGAAGAAAATATTAGAACTTTTATCATACTTATTTTGTCTCATCCTATTATTCTTCCCATTATTATCTAGATGCAATATATATATATATCATATATTAATATCATAATACAGGTATTAACTTATAAATAAATAACTAAACATATGTTTAAATGTAAGTTAATTTTTTTATCCAGGAAAGTTACAAAATTAGGAGATCACTGCTCTAGGAAATCCCCTTTACACAGCACCCAGGGCACAGAAAATTCAAGGGGACTCTAAAAATATGTTAGTTGTGCAGGAATTAAACTAAATTTAATCAATAAAAATGATAGATAAACCTCTGTGGATAACAAAGGAGAGAGAGATGCACATTTCTTTAATTTTATTTTTAAATAAAATTATAAATATAATTTTATATCATAAATAAGATTTCATGATATAGGAAAGCATATCCTGATAGCATGAAAAAGTTGACTAAGTATATGATGAGATTTCTCTGGTGAATTTTCTTTCTCCTTTTTTTTCAATGAGAAATCAGGCCAGTTTCATCTTTTAAAAATGCCTCATTTGTGACAATGTCAGGTCTACTGACAGAAGAAAAAGGAGGATAATTTTTGAGGTTCCTTCTTGCTTTTTAAAACTCTTTTTTTCTATTTAAAAAATATGAATAGAATGCTGTTATTCAGTCTTAATCTGTCTTTCTTAGTCCTTTGAATGATTCTTTTTTAAAATCTGTGTTCTTCTGTCTATGTCTTCCCCAGCTAAAGCTGTATGGTTCTTCTTATCAAGAGGTAGGATCTTGGCAGAATTAATTTACAAATATTACCCCTGAGACCTGAAAAGAGTCATGGAGAGGCTTGCCAAGGTTGAATTAGATTTTTCTCGACTTATCAACTGATCATACTCGTTATATTTAGTTTAGCGTTTCTTCTCTGAACGTTCTTATTTGCTAGTTTTCGTGTAGATTTTACGAAGTTACAACTTGATTATATAGATGTTTCAAGCAAATGTGTTATATTTTACGTTACGGGCAGCTACTCTCCATTACCACTGGGAATTGGCGTCTGTAATCACAAACGATACTACTGACACAGTCGTAAGTATGGCCTTTATTACCTTAAAATACTTAAAGGATAGACTGTCTAGAGAAAAATAGAAATTTCTGAATATATTTTATTTCAAAAATATTTTTCATTTGGGGTAAATAGCAGATTATCCAAATTAAATTTGCTTTCTTTAAAATAGGGGGAAAATTGAGGAAAGTATTACACATATAAAAGGTGACTTTATATTTCAGGGTGCACTTCATGTTGCAAGATGTGCAAGACATTCATGGGCCCAACCGTGACATCGGAGCAGGAGCCAGTCTTTCAGTGGACACTGAAGGGTGAAGTCCTAGAAATGTCACTAGAATTGCATTTCCTCTTCTTTCTTCTTCTTCCTCCTTCTAGGGAAAAACTGAAAAAAAAAAGATATTTGTCAAACACCCTAACAAATGCCATGTCTGGATGATTTACATTATGCAAAAATAATGAAAATGTTTTAGTATAAAAACAGATTATGGTCATACTAAATACATTTTGTGCATTATTCTGGGTTTTTTTCGAAGCCATAAATATTAGAACACAAATTTACTAGCTTTTTGAGAAATTATAAAACTGCAAAGCACTCCTTAGAGAGCTTAATGTCAGAAATTAGATTACCGCTTGGGATTCACAGTTTAGACTAATCCCATGTAGATAACTAGATTGGCCTCCACACAGTATTTTCACGGGGTGACAGCAATCTCTTAACAATTCTACAATGTCTGCAAAGATGCTGCATCAAAGATCATTCTGCAATACAGCGTATGAATAGTTAAATCTTGACTCCTAGAGTTAACATTTCTCATTATCACTTGTCAGTGGGAAGGAGTCAATCATTTACTGCTTAGTTCAAGCCCATCAATCTTTCTCAGCCAAATTAACAATGTCACTTTTGGACAACAGCAATCTTATTCATAGGTCTCACCTTGGTTCCTTTGAAAAGCCTATTAATGTACATCCATCCCTTCAATACATCCAAATCCTACTCTCCTTTTCTGACTCCAGCGAAGTTTCTTGATATTTTTCATGAGATTGTCTGTTGACCAAGTGCTGTTTCATACATAGAAGCAAGAATTAGAAATCTATTATGCTATCCATTAGTTCGTTTGATTCAGAATGCTTTTAGTATCTGCTTTATACGTTACACTGCACCAGGCAAAAGGAAACGTGGAAGACCCTAGTAATAGACGACCTCACTGGCAAATATTTTTAAAAATCCAGTTAAGGAGAAAAGACATATATCAATAAACAATTTGTAATCTAAGTCAGTATGACAAGTACCTGATCATAAGCATAATCAACATATGTGACAAAATTCAAATATTTAAATAGAGAACTAAAGCCGCTGTAAGGAAATTTTATAAAAGAATTTGACAAAGTGTAGCCCATTTATTTGACAATTTTAGATATCCAATAAATGTTTATTAATTGGAATTGAATCCCCACCCCCACTGCCTTAATTGCCCAGGGCATGCAGAGTACCCTACTTTCTCCCATTATGTTTCAGGGACACAGGGCAAATTACATATGCCTGGCAATTGAATATGCTGAAAACAGCTTTGCTAATCAGATATGGCCACGTTCCAAACGCATTCACTTGACATTTACCCTGCAGGCCTATAACGTTCGGCCTTCCCAGGTGAGTGACATTCAGGATGTAATTGGTCCTTGAATTTTCTGAGCTCATATTATTGTTAACTGTGGTCATATGAACAGACTAACACAGAAATCAATGTATTTCTGCAAGTTCCACTTTAAGTAGTATTAGATGAACACATAAATAAAACTATTGTCTTTGTAGGCAACTTAGCCTTTGCATTTCTATACTTAAATCTGCAAATTAAGACTGTTTTGAAACACTATAGTATCCTTCTTTCTGTTAGAAATATGCCTAAAGGCTGCCAAGTGATTGGAACATCCAATATGCCTAATAAATAATAGATGTTGCTATTGACTATGGTTAATGTGGACCTAGTCCTCCTTCAGGATGTGGAAAAACATTCAATTATTAATTTAAAAATGACATTCGAGAAATAAATCGTCTTTTAGGTTTAAGCAGTGAATCTTAGAAGATCTATAGTTAAAAGATTATATTATTTTCTAATATGTTGTTCTATTTTTGCCTCAACAAAGTCATATTATCTTCTTGCCTATCAATTTGGGATCTCCTAAAGGCTAGGTCTTCCTTGTCCCTTGAAATGATATAATATTTTAAATTTAGGATTTTACACATTGTAAGCATTTAGGTGTTATATCTATTTTTATATTGGGCATCTTTGCATTCGTACTGTCAGAAAGTCGAATTACTTCTTTTGCAGCTGGAGATTTTAATATTAATAAAAAGTTTATAATTTACTCCTATTTGTGACTTCGCAGTTTGATTTGCAAGGTAACCTATATTTTAGATACCTTTGTATACACAAGTAAGAATCAGTTCATATTGTGCTTAAACTGTGTGACTGGAAAAACATTTATTTTGTAATTGCTATACATTTTTTAAAAGAGGTTAGAAGTCTTACGACAATCACAACTAACACCTTGCAATGTCCAGGTTTAAGTACCTTCCCTGGCTTCCCATTGCACATACAAAGAATTCCCTGTGATAGTCAACATCCTCCCAGTATTCCCTGTATTCCTGGGTTCATTCATTATGAACTATTTGCACTTCACCCCAGCAAAACAGCAATGATTGCTATTCTTCAAACTGGCCTGGTTTTCCTAGCCTGTGATACGGCTCACAGTATCCCTTCCTCCACTGTCCACGTGCCAAAATACAATTTCCTCTTCTATTTCATAATAAGGACTATTTGCTCCTTACTCTGTTCTAAGCGCTGCTCTAAAAACTTTATGTTTGTTAAGTCATGTAATGCTCCAGGAAGGTGATAAAATAGTTACTACCCCCACCTTCATTTTATGGATAAGGAAAGTGAGGCACAGTGAAGTTAATAGCTGGCAGTTACCCAGCTGGTTAGTGGCTGATTTGTCCATTAGGGCTGCTACAACCAAAACACCATACACCAATGGCTTAAACAACATTTATTTCTCAGTTCTGAGGCTGGGAATCGCAAGATCAAGGTGCCAGCAGATTTGGTGTCTGGCTAGAACCCAGTTCCTGGTTCATAGATGGCCATCTTCTCATTGGGTCCTCAGATGGCAGAAGGGGTGAGAGAGCTCTTTGGGGTCTCTTTTCTGAGAACACTAATCCTATTCATGAGGGTTCTACCCTTATGACCTAATCACCTCCCAAAGGCCACACCACCTAATACCATCTTTTGGGGGGTTAGGGTCTCAGCATATGAATTTTGAAGGGACACAAACATTCAGTCCATAACAGTGGCAGAACTAATATTTGTACCCAAACAATAAGCTTCCAGAATCTGTATTCTTAACTACTCCCCTATCCCTAACTACCAGCTCCAGCTTAAGAATTATCTTTTTAGGAAGTATCTTAATACCTTATGGATAAAAGATACTTTTCTTTTCACTGCAGTGTTTAAACTCTTTGGATTTCTATTTTTGCTGTTATAATAATTGAGATTTTATTATAATTATTTGTGTATGTAAAATAAACTAGTCAAATATTATTCACCTCTTTTGTGACCAAATATCAGCAACATTTAAAATTTGAAAGTCCTTCTTGGGATCCTTCTCACTCCCCTCTGCCCACAAATACTCTTTTACCTCTATGAATTTTTCTAAATAAAAAAGCTCTATAAAAGCTTTTTAAATAAAATGAAATATAAAACAAAAGCAGATGAAACAATGCTTAAAAAGCATTATTAGGTAATAAGTCTCAAAACTGTATATTCTTGTCCTTTTATCATATGAGTGTCAGTAATAGAAAAGTTGCAGAATCAGGACTGAAACACTTGACTTTGATCAAAACTGCAATTTTCACCAAATTCACATGTAGATATCATCTTTATATTTGTTCATTTCTCCAGTACCTTTGTGTGTATATTGTACATCTTAGGTATTTAATACATATTCTCCAAATTTTTTCTAAACTCTGGAAAATAGGGCAGCCTACTTCTCCAGATTTCCCAGAGGCTCACTGAACTTTTCTTTTGCTTCAAATCAGCTTACGTTTCTTGAAAGTACCAAAATTGATGTAGAGATTTAGGTACCAGGAATGGTTGCTGATTGCAGACAGATTTAAAAATGTACATATATAGTAATATGATGTTAATTATTTGGCCCCAGTTGGGACTGACAGCAATTAAAAATCCAGCAAGTATTGCATAATTAGAATTTGGCAGCATATGTCACGCAGTAGTAAAACAATTAAGTAAACAATAATGTATGGTCATCTGGAATTGAAGGGCGTGATTAAGGAAAGACTTTAACAAATCAAGTAGCCAATGATTAAAACTAATAAACAATAAAACCACAACAACATAACACAACTATTTGTAGAGGATGAGAATATAAGGTTTGGGAGCAGACTGGCTGCCTCTAATATTTACAGATAACCAGAAGAAAGAGAAAGACAAGCTCAAATACCTACAACTGAATCTCAAGACGCAGACTGAATCCCAGAGACTTCCTATAACTCTCTTAATTCATGCAGCCATAGGACCAAGGCAGCCAAAATCCATGTGCAAAGTCTGAATTGGTTGTTTGCCAATTTGTAATGTTAGTAGGATTTACAGTCTCAACAAGGTTTTAAAAATGAAATTGAGAGTATTTAATAAGATGGGGATACTAAGAACTGGAATGGGGCCTCCTGGTAATTCATCTCCCAGTCCCCATGAGGGATTGCCACCTGAACAGCTGGTTCCTTACTGTTCAAGAGTGGTTTCTTACATTCGTTGAAGTTTGTGCAATAACTTAATGTAAGTAAATTACACGTGAGGGAAAGCCAATTTTCCTCCTTCCAAAAATCTCCCTGTCTAACTTTCCTCTTATTGCTCACTGCCTCTGTACGCAAAGCTGGAGTCAGGACCTCAGTGCTCTGCCAGGCAAATTATAAAGTCAAGAGCAAAAGTAGAAGGCTTGCCTCACAAAAGTATTTCGACACTTTTCTCTTTTATGTAAACAAAATTTGAACAAATACATTTGGGAATGGATTTTGAAAGTAGAGACAAAGAGAAGAACATAATTTGGGATGGAGGTAAATTTATAGATATGGTTGGACTTTCATGTCATTCCATATCCAAATGTACCAGACATTATTATTCACATGACAGTTATAGTTAACATTTATTGAATATTTCTGCAGGGCACTTTTTAAAATTATTGTTTTTACTTTACAAGCTGTAAAATTCAGTTATTTTGGTATTTAGTTCGTTATGCTTTGACAAATGCGGAGTCATGTAATGACCACCACACTCAAGATATAGCTCAGTTTTAATACCCTTCCCAAATCTCTCATGATTCCCCTTTGTGGGCAGCCCATCCTGTCACTCCTAACTCACGGCGACTAACCCATTGGTTCCATAATTTTGCCTTTTCCAGAATATAAGATAAATGTAATCATACATTATATAGCCTTTTGAGTCTGGCTTCTTTCATGTAGCATAATCAATTACATTGTTGCATCTGTAATATTTAGTTCTTTTTTATTCTGAGTGGTATTCCATGTATGGATGACCAGAATTTTTTTTTAAATATCTTCACCAATTGAAGGACATTTAAAATGTTTCCAGTTTTGGGTAATTATGAATAAAGCTCCTAACAACAGTTACATACAGGGTTTTATGAACATAGTTTTTATTCTTCTCAATTAAATACTTAGGAGTGGGATTTCTATGACATGTTGTAAATATATGCTTAACTTAATAAGAAACTATAGAACTGTTTCCCATTTAATGTAATTGCTGATATGGTTGGATTTAGCTCTATCATTTAATTAGTTGTTTGCTATTTGCCCTTCTTTATTCTTTTCTTTTTTCTGTTCCTCTGCTCTATTTTCTTGTCGTGTTTGGATTATTTAAATAATTTTTTAGTATTCCATTTTAATTTATCTGTTGGATTTCAGTCTCTACCTCTTTGTATATTTCTTTTTTTGTGATTATCATAGGTTGTATCTAACCCTTCACTGTCCACCTAGCGTTTATATTTACCACTGAAAACAAAACATATAAACCTCACAACCATGTAAGTCCCTTTACTCTCCCCACATTATATTACAGTTGACCTTTGCACTACATCTACATACACTGAAAATGCCGCAAGACAGTTTTATGATTTTTGTTTCACTAGTAATATATATTAACAAAATTTTAAGAGTAGAGAAATAGGATATTGTATTTGCCTAGATCTTTGCCATTTCTGTTGCTGTTCATACCTGAAGTTCCAACTTTCCCTCTGATCATTTCTCTGTAGCCTAAAGAATTTAGTATTTCTTTCAGAGCAAGTCTGCTGTTGACAAATTCTCTTAGTTTTTGTGTCTGAAAATGTCCTTTATTTACCCCTTCATACCTGAAGAATATAGAATTCTTGTTTGCTGCTTCTTTTCTTTCAACTAGTTAAAGATATTGTTACATTTCATAGTTTCTGACAGGAACCTGTTTTTTTTTTTTTTTTTGTGGGGAAGACCAGCCCTGAGCTAACATCCGTCCAATCCTCCCCTTTTTGCTGAGGAAGACTGGCCCTGAGCTAACATCTGTGCCCATCTTCCTCCACTTTTATATGGGACGCCGCCACGGCATGGCTGACAGGCAGTGCGTCGGCGGGCGCCCAGGATCTGAACTCGCGAACCCTGGGCTGCCAAGCGCGGACTAAACCGCTGCGCCACCGGGCCGGCCAAATAGTTGGTCCCCTGTATGAACTGTATTATGTTTTTGGCTGCTTTCATTTTTTTTTCCTTTATCTTTGATTTTTCAGCAGCTTGTTTATGATGTATCTGTGTAGTTTTATTTGAGTTTATTCTGTTTGGTATTTTCTGAGCTTCTTTAATGTATGATTTCTTTTTCAAATTTGGAAAGTATTGAGCCATTATTTCTTCAAAGATTTTTCCGCACCAGTTTTCTTCTTCTCTCCTCTCAGGACCCCAAACAATGATGCAAATATTATACCTTTTGATATTGTCCTACAATCCAGGTCTGATGCTCTGTTTTTCTTCTTCTTTTTTGTCTTTCTATTGTTTTCTTCTCTCTTCTTGAAACCGGATAATTTATATTCATGTGTCTTTAAGTTCACTGTTGCTCTACTCCACCAGCTCCTTTCCACTGGATCAGCTAGTAAGCTGTTATATTTTTTAGTTCAAAATTTTTTGTTGTGTTATATTTTTATAGTTTCTATTTCTCTGCTGAGAACTTCAATCTTTCCATCCATTTCAAGAATGTTTACATTCATCTCGTGTTACTTGATGATAATAGCCACTTTAAAGTCCTTGTCATCACAGGATTGGCATTTGTTGGTTGTATCTTCCTTAGAGAATTGTCAAGAACTGAGCTGGGGAGAGCTGAGCTCCCTGGTGTCTAGGTGCTCAATTAAAACAACTAGCAACAATGAAGGTAACAGTCAAGGCTTTAATCACTTACTGGGATAATATAAGTAAGAGGCCCAACAGAAAAAACCACTGGCTCCCCCAGGGTTCCGTTTTCCCCCACAGAACAACACTGGGTGAGGGTCAGGTGGATCAGCTCAAACAGGGGGATTCTTTCACTGCTGAGGGAGTCCCAAACAAGAAGCTCATGTCCTTTTATGGACCCGGGAGGAGGGAGAGGAGAAAGACTCCGGGTGGAAAAGTACTGAGTCAGAGAAGAGATTTTCAAAGACTCCGTCCCTCACATAAGCAGATCTTGGCAGAGGCACCTGGTGAAGGCCTTGGCTCAGGACCCCCTTCTCCCCAATATACTCACACACGTAAGGAGGCCTCCCGGCGGAGGTGCCTGGGTTCAGAATGCAGCTATGTGCAAGACCACGGGCTGCCGGCCCCTGACTCCTTGCTTGCGACTCCTTTCAGGGACGGCAGGAAGTCTGGTGTGGGGAGAGCAGTTTTCCCCAGTCAGGCCTTCCAGGTCAAGTCTTTGTAACTGCCTAGGGTTGGGATGGAAAGATCACACATAGGATTTGGCCTGGAGTCAGGCTCTTCAATTTCCCTGGGTTTGTGGTAGTTTTGTTTGTTTTTTAAAGAATGCTGGAATGTTGATTCCTATTATACCCACAGACACCTCTTTCCAATTGTTGAAATCTTCTGAAAAAGGTCTAGGAAGACAGTTAGGACAGAAAATCTTTCCTTTAGGCAGAACTTCAAAGAGTATCTCTTGCTTTCCCTTTGCCTAGAAAAGCAGGCCTGAGAAAAGTACCTACATTTACTTATAAGCTGTCATTTTTTCTCTTTTGCTACTTGATTATGGACTTCGAAGAAGCAACATTTAAGAATTGGTGTCAAGACTGGGAAAGGCATTTTAATAGTCTATATATAACACTATAATATATGTGGCCTACGAATTATCAGTAAAGTACCTAATTGCTGAAGAGATTCTTAGAAATCATCCAGACAAATTGACAGATTCTGAATTCAACACTCCTTCCCGTCTTCTCCCATATTTATTCAAAGGGTATACTCACTCATTCAGTCTTTATTAGGATTATTTGGTAGTTTTAATGTTCCAGACACCATTTTAGGTGCAGGGGATATAGAAGTAAACAAATCTGTCAAAATTCTTGACTTACAAACTAGTGAATTAAATAGACAACATCAATGTATAATATTATGTCAGGCAGTGCTATGTGCTTTGTCAGAGTAAGGGGGTAGAAGTTAAATGGGGACAGATGATGTTTTAGACAGAACAGTCAGGAAAAGACTCTGAACAGAGCTCCTACATCTGTGGATTTAATGGCAGGATGGAAGTTATTATAGGACTTCAGGAACACGTTCCTCTCCTCATATGAGCCAATTTTCCTCCAGTACAAACCAGCCATGAGCCCAATATGGCCCTACACACCATGTGACTAGCCTGCTCCCTACAATAGTTGATTACACTGGAACCTTTTCTGTTACGGAGGGCGCAGTGATATTTCTCAGGAAAATATGCATTTACTCTGAATTTGTTTTTGCTTTCCATTCCTGCCTTCTTTGCTGCAGAATTATCGAAGGCCTCTGTAGTTGTATTGAATGCCTTTGATTGTATCATGGTAGCCCACCCACACTGCTTCATATTCAGGAACTTATTTCAGAGCAAATGAAGGAATTGCTCAAGAGATTTCTGGTCTTACTATATATAACCTATTACCCCAAAGTACCTAGACTTAAAGAATAAGGGATGCCAACACTAAGCAAGTGAGCATTCAAAATATGCTCAGGTTAGTGATCCACATATGAGATGATTTTTCCCAAAGCCAAAATACGCATATCTTGCCTCCAAAATGCCAAAGTGGGATAAATCGTTTGATTATTATAATTAATAATCTGTTTTCAAAATAAACAGGAGTTGTAGTATTTGCTGGAGGACAAGAGGGAAGAAGATTGCTGCTATATAAAGAGGGAAGGAAGGAGTAGGAATGGGAACCTAGAGGACTTTCTTCATTAACAAACACACTGACATAAAGGTAAGGAAATCTTAACCATATATGTAGGGCAATTTGGGTACTGCCTGTGTGGTTTAAGTCCACCAATATAACTTTATGTGCAAGTCACCAATAGCTTAGAGCCCATGGGACAAAATTTAGGTTTCTCGGGCTGAAAAAATTCATTGCACTAAAGTAATAGTTGAAGAAAAACAAAACAAAAAAAGAATGGATAACAGAAGAGAGAAATCCTAAGTGTCAGCTATGCCCCAGTACCAGTTAGAGAAGTGAAGTGAGAACTGAGAGTTGTGTCCTATACCAGCATCTCTTTCCTGTTGTACTACATGTATACGTATGTCATACATGCATCATGTAGATCCTGCAGCCTCTTAAGTAATATGAAACATAAAAGTAATACATATATAGATCGCTATAATACAAATATATACCGATGTATATTTTTATCTCATACAATAGATCTATGTTATATATATATATATATATATGTAGAGAATTTTATTTTTTTTGCTTCTGTTTTGAGTGTAGGGAACTAAAGAAAGAATGGTCATTGCCCAGAGATATTGGACTTGGAATGAATGTGGAATTAATTCATGTGGATTGATGGATTAGTGGAATGTGGATTAATGTGGAGCCCTGAGGTGTACTTTGTATTTGTTGAGGATAATTGAATTATGTTAGTGCCAACATAATTGGGGGGAGTGAAATGATAGGAAGGTATATACTGACCTTGTGAAGCCAAAGTTTCAATTACTTAGGACATTTTTTTTTCTATTTTCTTTTTGGCTTCCCAGCATATGACCCATTTTCTTTGGTGAACTCTCTACACATATGAGTAGAGAGTATGACTCTATACGAAACCAAAAAAGGCTAGATATTAATTTCTCTAGTTGCTCCTTTTAGCTAGACCACACAAAAATTACTTATCCTGAAAAGCCCTTACCTCTCACTTGCATGAAGGATTTAGTGAAGCAAAGAGCAGGACCCCTGAAAAATGCATTTGGAGCCAAATGCTGCCATTAGTGGAAGTAGCAACATGTAATTTTAATGGGAAATGGTAGCGTCATTGCCATTGGTAGCATCCAATGTCTATTTCATGCAGTGTCCATGGTGCAAGGTGTGCCATCTGGTGTTGAGGATTGGCAGCTGACATCTTCACTAGATTAGTTTGGTGAGTAATTATTGGCCATATCTCTGGCTGGCCAGCTTCGTTTTCCTCCTGATGACTTTGTCAGCCTGTTTCTCCCTCTTCCTAGAGATTTAGTGAACTCTTTAAATTAATATCAATAAATTATTTTTCTGCTTAATTCAATCAGATTCAGATTATATTTTTCACAGATAAGCAACAAACATGACCAACATGTCAATAGACGTTTGTTATAATTTTAATCATTGTATATGGTCTGTGTGAGTCATGAGCACATACTACCCATATCATGACACTGCATTTTTTTCCTTTTAATTTCAATCGATACTTTTTAAATTACTGTCTTTATGACTTTGTCTTTTCTCTATCTGCAAATCTTCTCTGGTTTTCTATACTACACATGTTTTTTCATTGTTTCATTTTTTTCTTTGTACTGCCAACATGGTATTATAATGGTGCTATTGAGATTTTGGGTTTAAATTAACCGTTTTTATGTTATTTAATCCATGGAAGTTTATTTGTGATTTTCTAATATTATTTTTAGAAGCCAAGCAAGGTAAATTGAATTTCTCTAGTGCCATTCAACTTTGAACTTTTAAAACTTTCCTCTGCTGTCTAATGTTTTTCTCCTCTCTCTACTTCTTGGTTTTCTGATATTCTGAATGCAATGTATGTACAAGTACCATTCCCAGCACAGATGGCTCAGCATTCAAAGCTAATTATTGACATGTTATCATGGACTAAAATTTACTTTTGGAGATTATGAATCCCAGAAATTTCAAAAAACATTCCCTTGTCACTAACTCATTTTATTATTTTTTTTCGAGTTGTAAAATCACCTGGTTATACTAAATTATATCATGTAAAAGGGTGGAGAGGTTAGAAATTGGGAAGAATTTTTAACTAACCTCACAAGGTAATTCTCTTGCCAAGTCCTATCTTCCCATCTTGAAAACATGGGAAGGACAGTTGAGGAGATTCTAGATTCTTCAACTGATTCTTGTTTCACAGCACAAATCAGCACTCTGTTGGGAGCTGGTAGGTTTTTCTTATCCTAGTTCTATCTGCTTTAAAATGAATATTAACTGCTCTGACATTTTAAATTTAGTCTGCCACTTTTAGTTTTAAATGTTATTGAGAGTTTTCATCTTTTTCTGTTTTTGTGACTACATGGGTAAAAAGTAGAACATCTAAAGAAATTCTAGGAAAATGCCCTTTTCAGTTAATAATTGTTTTAAAAAATTATAATTGAAAGAAAAAACAATTCTAAGTAGAGGATATTGTTTAGATGAACTTAGTATCTATTTTTCCAGATTAGGAGCACCCACAGTTGGAGACAAAACTGTCCTCTTGTATTTAAGCTGCTCTAACAGGTTCTCCTACTTTACCATCATCCAATCCTGAGGGCCTTTTTTTATAGTTTATAAGCCTTATGTTGTCTTGAGGCCAATTTGCTAGGCTATTCCTAAAGCGTCTTAAGTAATATGAAACTTAGAAAGGGCTTTTTAACAGGGTACAATTGTCTTTGGCTATGACATTCTTTTTAAATTTGGAAAATGAAGAGTAGTTCTATATTGATTGCAAATTGTTGACTCTTCAAATAAATTACACCCAATTAATTATAAATAACATTTTTATACTATTTTAAAATGTGAAATACTTAAATTTAGTTTTATCTCAATTTCAAATGTGTAACTTCTCTTTGTTTCAGGTGCCTTAGGAAAAGGGCAATCCTGATTGTCCTGCACCGTTGTGGGTTTCTCCTACCAACGTTACTGACACTCTCATTCTTGTTGAAATTGTACTATGGATGGTAAAATGACAAATTGATAGCAAAACCCGGCAAATACATGGATAAGATTAGAATTAATACTCTCAATAGATAAAATACTATAGCTAGAAAGGATAAATAGATACAGAATATTCCAATAATCAGTATTCATGTTTTCTCATTGTTTTCAGGATACAGGATCTCATTGATACAGGATGTTTTGCTATTATATCAGTCTTAAAAACTAGAAAAATATCAATGACTCTTCTCTAGCTGTCTGGTTCCCAAGATCTGAGAGCATTTAAAAGAACAATTTTGACAATAATAACTTGGGTCAGATATTCTCTCTGAACAAGTGAAAAGATGATTACTTATCTTAAGACCAATTATGCTAAAATTACACATGTAATATTCTTTGGATGTTAAATTTAAAAGATTTATTAATGCCAATGCAACACTTTAGACAAACAGTCATTGGCAAAATAGATATCCTTCATGAAACTAGTTAGCTATATTACCTGCACATGAGTTATAAATTCAAGGAGACACTCTTCAAGGGTCTATTGTAAAATTCAATAATGTACTATTATTCTAATTAGTACAATAGAATGTGTGTCTCTATGATGTTTATTCTGAAAGGGAAAATTCCCCAAAATGAAGTAGAGTCATGCTGTAGAGTTAAGGTTCTGTTGATTAGATATTTAGGCTTACATTTTGGTGACACCTATAATATTATTACCTTACTGAAGTTTATTTGCATATCCTTTTCCGAGTGGCATAGTTTAGGAAAACACCACGCTGCTGGTAATTAGGAGACCCAAAAATATAGTGGCTTTAAAAGGATGAATTCTTCTCTCACATAATACTCCTGGAGTGAGGAATCTGGAGCAGAGGTGCAGCTCTGGCCAATCAATGTGCTCATCCAGGGACCCAGGCTGCTCTCATCATGTTTCCTGCCATTCTCCAGGGCGGGGATCTGCAGACTTTTTCTGTGAAGGCAGGGTATAAATAGTTTAGGCTTTGAAGGGTATATGGCCTCTGGTGCAGCTATCCAACTCAGCCGTTGTGGTGGGAAAGTAGCCATAGACTCTGTGTCATGAATGGACGTGGCTGTGTTCCAAAATTTATTTTTGAAAACAGTTTAGGTAGAGGGAGGGATTTCGCCTGTTGCCTGCAGTTTGCCAGCCTCTGTACTAGGCTGGGTCACTGCCATGTCGGAGTTCCACTAGCAGGGAAAGGAAAGGAAGTATGGAAGTGGCATATCATTTTTATAATATCTAGACATGGAAGTGACAGATATCAGTTTGGTTTACGTTCATTTAGCAAAAGGTTATTCACCGTTTCTAATTACAGGGAAGACAGAAAGAGAGAGTTTAGTTGAGCAGTGGTTTGTCTAGCCACAGTTCCTTTTTTTTTGTTTTATGGAAAGTGGAGAAAGGATTTTGGTGAAAAATAAGTAATCTCTTTCACATTGGCTCAGAATTTGGTGAGAAAAATACGGACAATTGGTATCACAATATATCTTATCATGATTTAGCCAGACAACAAAAAGTATGGAGAATGAGATGTTATCAACCTCCTAAATATATAAAATAAAGTTAAATTTATTAAGATCTTCCATATCATAAAAGCTATCTCTCATTATTATCTTTGATACACTGAATAAATTATCTCTAAATTGAAATGATTAAGTATTCTAAATGCTATAAAATTAGTAATTCTCAACTGTCAGCTCATTATCTTTCTTTCAGTTTGCACGCCTAACACATCCTTAAACAGAATCTATAATCTCAGCCTGCAAAATTGATAAATGTATCTATACAGTTTTGTGGAGAATTTATGGCATTTGAAGCAGCTAAATGCAAACTATGTTGATGATGCTCTCCAGCTGTCAGTAGTTCACTAGAGAGTGTCATGCTGCCTACGGATATGTCAATATTTTATCAAATATTTTTCCAAGATGCATACATTCTAAATCTATTTCCAGATTTTTCATCTAAAAAAATTCATTTAAGTTACTAGAATATACAAAATTAGCTGCCTACATCTGCCTACTTCCATGAATAAGATTAAAATGCCATGACTATGTAATCATGTAGTAGGAAAATGTGCTATTAATGTTTTAGTCTTACTCTTCGACCTAAAGTGTAAAAACCTTTGGCAATCATTTGTACCAAGACTCTATCTGCTCTAATCACTTTACATGTTATCATATATAATATAATTTAATATAAAATGATAGTAATAGTGTTTACTCACTGCCCTCAAATGGCAACCTATGAGGACAGTTTTTTGGCTGTAGTACTGAATATATATTGGGATCTGCACAAACTTTCATCCTTATTTTTGTTTCCTGTTAGACTCTCTCTTTTTCTGTTATTCATGCATTCATTCATATCATGTGCCTTTTCTCACATTTTTATCTTATTGTTAATAGATAAATTCCCTTCCCTGTTGATATATTTGCTAAATTATTGCCAAATTTTCATACCATGCCGGTAAAATATCCAAACTTACTTTTCTCTTTGTCTCCTAAAAGTTTTTCTGTACTGATATGATTTGTCAGTACATGATAGTTTTTAAATTAATTTCTGCTCATCTGCCTGACTCCACTATAGTGATGACATTTTCGAGAGCAATAAACAAATCTAATATAATGGGCTACTAAGTAAAATGGGTCTTTTTGGAGAGAAGCAAAATCTGGCTCTTATATGTATTTAAAAGGAATAATAATCAGTCATGCGTCTGAATTTGTGTAATGTACTTTTATAAAAGATCCTCACATATCTCCTATCTTCCCTTTGAGATGTGTATTAAGTTCTGAATTAACATAGCACCAGAATGGCAGCTCCTGATTTAATTACTCCTATTTCCTCATCACTGTGCCCTTGAGCAAAACTATAAACAATATAACCATGGAAAAATAGTGAGATTATGCAATAAACCTTTATCAGTTATAGTGATGAAAGATTTGAATTGTTAAACCCATTTGGAGATATGTTTACGGTTCTCTGTTCGAGATCAGCATTACTACACTGGAAGTAGAAATAATAAGGTTTTGGCCTTAATTGCTTTTATCCCCTCCCCTAAGGTGAAGATTTCGAGGAAAAGTTAAAAATGTGACACCGTACGTATTCTATCAGAGTTTGTTTCTAGTAACCAATATGCTATCATTTCTTAAGCTTCTTTCTCACCTCTCTCTTTTCTTTCCCTTATCAAGCGCCATCCATATTTTATCATCCATCCAGGAACTGCAGTTCTAAGACTATCACTGAGTTACAAAGAGAATGATGTTGGGACTCTGCATCTTGGGAGAAGTCATCAGAGAGCGTGGGTGTTGGTATGGGTAGGTTGAGGAAGAGCCCTGATTAAGAAAGAGTCCTTTTCATTTTCCTGCATGTCAGATTTTCTGGAGGATACATTCTTCTGCTTAAAGTTAAAGAAAAGAGCAATAAGGGCTGGTGAAACCCTTTTATTGCAGTGAACTGTTTTAACGATTCTCTGCTAGAGGCAACAGAATCTGAAGCACAGAGGGGAGGATTCTGGTAGTATCTAAAACCTAGCAGTGGATAAGACCAAGCAGTGTACCTGCCCTGATGACAAACAGTAAACTTATAGTCATTTATAAAACTGGAATTAACAGATTATTAAAAACGTTTAGCCAGTATTTCCAGATATTTAGTTATTAGGATCAGTAATTCTAGAGCTGTTCTTCAAAAAATTATTGGGGACTACTTGTGGCTCAATAGATGTATTGAATAAAAATGCCTAACATTATTGAGGACTTATGACCTTAGCGTATTTTATTTCATGTTAACCCAATGGCTGGGAGATGTTAATCAAGAGATATTAAGTAATTGCATGTGCCACTGAATTGATTTTTTCTTAATATTAAAGTTTTCTTTCCAAATAGGTGAAATCATCTCAACAAAATATATGTCATCATAATAGAAAAGTTGGCCAACTCTATATATTTAGTTTTAAGAATTTGAATTATAAACATAAATACAGAAAAAGGCCTTTAAAATAATTTTGTCTAATGCCACCTCCAAAATGCTGAGAAAATTGGGGTCCCAAAGAAGTTGACTAACTTTTTCGAGTTCACCCAGCTATTTTACGAGCTGCTAAAAACAACCTGGTATTATTTCCTCCTTTCTAGCATTGTGATATTTGTTTGCTGCATGGCTGGGTCGAAACGTATGACCTGATTCTTGTGTCATAAAAACTGAATAGATACATTGTCTGATCAGGGGTTGAAAATAGACCCATTGGAGATGAAATAATTATCCAAAAATGAAGTATTTATGAATGTGGATTTATTTTGTATTATCTGTTTAGAACAATAACGCTGGCATTTGCTCTTTGCCTACATGTGTCCATTGGCCTTCTAGTTAGGTTAAGGTGATTATTACATGTTTGGATCAATGCCCATTTGTTATGAAAGTTCAAAATATTTGTATGAGAGCATATCTTGCTGGATCTCAAATTTCCCTAAGTACATTGTACGTAATATAAAAGCTGGTTAGCTTTTGACATGAGTTTCTCCTGCAAGTTAATTCTCTTGGCTTTGGAGAGAGTTCTAAAATTTCTGGAAATAAATATTTTCAACTAAGCATGTACAAGTTATTGGAAATAGTTTCCCGATAATTTTGGTTTCTCCATATGAAAGATAGTTGAGCCAGCACACCACAGCAAGTAGAGGGTCCAATTCTATAACATATGCATGATTTGGTTTAATTTTAGTGTAAAGTATAGTTTAACTACATATTCATTATTTAATCAACAATGAAATGAAAAATTCTAAAGAAATGCGGATAACTAAATAAAAGAAAAATTACATATACCACACATATTTTCACTTTAAAATAGACACCTAGAGGTTTGGCTGAAAAAATTATAAGAATTGTTAAGATGATTTGGAACAGATGAACACAAAAAAATCAATGCTCTTCTGATATGCTAAGAACAATGTAGTAAAAAGGGAAAATGAATATTCTATTATCAAAGGAAACAAGAGCTTAAAACAAGGGATAAATTTAACAAGAAATCTGCGTGATTTCAAATTTAAACTCAGAAAATCTAAGGCCACAAGTGAAAATTTTGCTAAATGTCCTATGGAAAGATAATTATACATCCTGCAAAAATTAATGTGAATATTTACCACAATTCCAATAAATCTGTGAGTGCAATATTTTAATGGCAAATTTATTCTAAAATTCATCTGCAAAATAAATGCATAAGACTATCAGAAAACTTTGAAAAAAGAAATGTTCATGAAACAAGACTTTTCTATGAAATGTTAATGTGTATTAGTATAGAAATTGACATGAATAAAAAGTCTAGAAGAAATAGATATGCCTCAGTGTTTTGCAATTAAGTAATTCATGATTCAATAAATGCATTATAAATAAATTTAGATACTTACCTCGTACCCAATGCCAAAATGATTTTAGGTCAATTTAAGAATTATATATTTTTTGGGGGGGGGGAGGAAGACCAGCCCTGAGCTAACATCCATACCCATCTTCCTCTACTTTATATGGGACGCCGCCACGGCATGGCTGACAAGCAGTGCATCGGCGGGCGCCCAGGATCCGAACCTGCGAACCCCGTGCTGCCAAGCGCGAACTAAACCGCTGCGCCACTGGGCGGCCCCAAGAATTATATTTTAAAAAGAAATAGTAATTATATTTTAAAAAGAAATAGTAAAAGAATTAGAAAAAACTTAGGTGAATGTCTCCATCTATATAAGTCCTATTATAAAGAAGGAGTTTAGAAGTATTGTTATAGATAGAAATCATGAAATAAATTATGTTTAAATGTTACCTAAAAAGTTGAAATATCTCTATAACCAAGGCCTATAGTGAAATGGCAAATACTGAATTTGAAAAATATTCACACTAAAATCGGTAGGGAAAAGTTAAGCATCTGTCTTAATCTTATATCTCTATCTATCTATCTATCTATCTATCATCTATCTATCTATCTTGTCTAGGAAACACATGCAAATTAATGATACAATAGAATAAAAAATACAAAAAATGGTTTAAGAGCATGCATAAGATATTCACGACTAAAAACGCAAATGGAAGATACTCATACAAACAATAGCGAATCCTACTAGTAACCAATGACCAAATAAAATGAGATTCTATGTTTTATCTCTCACATTATATGATTAATATATAGCCCAAACCGAAAGGTCAAGAGGAGGTAATTAAAAAAATGTTTTCTCATACACTGCTGGTGCAATATAAATGACTATAAAAGTTCAGGAAAACAGTTTGGTAAAGTACATTTAAAGCTCTAAAAATAATACAATTACTTGACCTCTTTGTTTTTAATTGTGAAAAATAATTGGAAATAAATATCTACCTCAAATTGGAAAATTATTAAACTATTATATGTCAATATGCCAGAATATTATGAAAATGTTTAAAATATATTGACATATTTGTAAACATAGTAAGATGTTCCCAGTGTGGGTGGAAATTTGGGAAGGAAGTTACAGCTCTTCCTCTTACTTCTTTTTTTGTTCCCCTCTCCTTCATTTTCTTCCCTTCTCTATAGATTCAGTCTGTTTTGAGGAGGCCAAGGAAGATAGGCATCCTGTGAGGAGAGTGAGGGGCAGCTGTGGTGAGCCAGTGGGGAGTGTCTCAATGGAACAGAGAGGAGAATAGCCATCAGGAGGTAGTGGAGTAGTGATGGCTCTGGAGGGAAATTTCAGAGCCAAAGCAGGGTGAAGGGAACATTTAGGTGGGATGATGATCCATCATGTGTGTCAGATCTCAAGGTGTGTGAGCAAGGCATTTATGTAGGGGATGGTATGTAGAAATCCTACCGTAGGGCGTTTGAGCCCAAGTTGGGTGAGGAAAGCAATTATTGGGGCAAGGTGATATTGGAGGCTTGGCATGGGATGAGGCACTACCAGTATGGTGAGGAAGATGGCGCCATTGGGGTGTTTAATCCTGAACAGTGTGTTGAAGTCTGTGTAGAATAAGAAGGTCCTCTATGGGTAGGGGGGAATTATGGGCAGCATGGCATGCTGGGTTGAAGCCTGATTTGGGTGAAGAGGTCATTTGTGCAGAAAGTGGAGACAGTAGTGGCCCAGCAAAGAATGTTAGAAGAAAAGTGAAGTGAGAAATGTCTTTATGCTGGGTTTGGTTGGTGACTGGCTGCCAACTATGGAACATTGGTTTAATCATTGATCAAGTAAGTAAAAATATTGACAATAATAGGAGCCAGATTTCTCACTGTTGGATAAAAGAGTTACAAATAAGGGAAGAGGATAAATTGGAATGAGCCTTATAGTGTTGGATTGGCATTGAAGATATAGCTGAGCTTATGGATTTCAATATATAGCCATAGGTATAAAGATAGTAGAAATAAATACATGTAGGTACACACACATTATATATATTTCTGAGCTCTGTTCAAATTAAGAGAATAAGGGAATAGTGAGAATAAGGGAACAACTCAATAGAGATGAGCATTCCTGATACCTAGATTTTAGTTTCTAATTCCATTCTCATTCCTTTTTACATCCAAAATAATATTCCATTGTATGGACATACTATATTTTATTTATTTCTTCCTCAGTTAATACACATATGGGTTGTTTCCATTTTTTGTCTATTAACAATAATGCTACTATGAACATTTGTGTGCGAGTTTTTTTTGTGTGTGGGCATATGCTTTTAATTCTCTTCTCTCGGAATGGAGTAGCTGGATCACGTGGTAACTATGTTTAATTTTTGAAGAACTGTCAAACTGTACTCCAAAGGGGCTGCCCCATTTTATATTCCCATTAACAATACATAAAGGTTCAAATTTCTCCATACCACCACCACCCCATTTTATTATCTGTCTTTTTATTACAGTCATCCTAGTGCATGGGAGGAGTATCTCATGGTTTCGATTTGAATTTTCCTGATGGTTAGTAATGTTGAGCCTCTTTTCATGGCCATTTCCACATCTCCTTTGGAGAAGAAAATCTATCAATGTTCTTTGCCCATTTCTTAAATTTTTTGTTGTTGTTGTTATTGTTGACTTGTGTTTTTTAGACATTGTTGAAATAGTATATATTAATAATGCGATGTGGCAATTCTGGAAATCAGATTTCTCCACCTCCCATTACCTTACTCAGAGATTGTTGTTGTTATTCTTGATGTTTATCTGTTGAGACTTTTCTGAACTAATGTTCTAAATCTATATTGTTTGTTATGTGTAGCCATTGAATTCTCTGCCTGATTAGCTTAGTGGTCATGTTATCATTAGACAGAGATTTCCTTCAATTCCTTGGACTGGTAAGACTTTCAGCCTTTGCTGACGGGCTCTCTGTGTGTGTTTAGTTCTACCTTCAACGCTTCAGCAGACAGTTTTCATTTCTGCCTTATCCTTCATTTTCTGCTTGCCTTGAGATAACGTTGGGTAGAGATATGAAATTAAGGCCTCTTCAAGTCTTTCCTGAACAAGTGCATTACCCTCTGTATGTACACGGCCTTCTAGATGTTTCCTGGAATTTGCCTTATCTTTTCAGAATGCCTGATGGATATCTGATTTCCGTTTTTTTCCTTTTAAGTTTTTTCATCAGCCTCTTGACAGTTCCAGCTGGTCATGATGACTCAGGCAGCTGCAATGTTAAACAACTGCCACTTATTGTTTTCAACGAATGATTTGGAATAAGACTATTTGTGCAGAGTAAGCTCTGAACCAGGTGAAATAAAGACAAGCTTTTCCCTGAGAACAAAGCTTTTCAACAAGCTACTAGACAACTCAAGTAGTGACAATTCTCTGAGGATGAGACTTTTGTGGAGCTCCAAACTGCTTCTGCTCCTTTCTTTGGCTGCTTGAAAGCTGCTTTTCAAAGCTACCATAATTGGGAGAGTCTTGGTTTTTAAGGCTACCACAAAGTTGGGGAGAGAAAAGTAGAATTAGGGCAGGTTAAAAGGCCAAAAATTTCACTGTTATTACTGAGATTCAAGTGGAGTTTTTTTTTGAATAAATGCTCCTCAGATTGTTGCAAACCTTTAGTTAATTTTTAGAATCCTGAAAAAGTTGATTTTGATAGTTTTTGCTATTTTTCTCATTGCTTTTATTCAGGAAAACATTTTTGGAGGGTCTCAGTGCACTGTTCTGGAAGTCCCATGAATATTTTAGTATCGTGGATTAATGAGTAATATTCTTTATTTATTGTTTGCCATATATTCAAAATTTCCTATATTAAATAAGAACTTCTTACTGATAAAAAATTTATTTATGTGCTGTATGCTTAAGTGCTATAACTGAGGACCCAAACTGCTCCTATATCATTATTCTGTGTATTGTCCTGTGTACTGGGACTTCTGCAATAAAACATTTTCTTACAAGGAGACTTTTTTTCTACTAAGATTAAATTTCTATTAAATTTTCTCTTAAAATTCCTATTAAATTAAAATACTCACTTAAGCATTATCTTATCAATCTGACAAACTAAACCAAATAGGTCAACACAGTTAATGGAGCTTTCCAAATACACATTCTAGTTCAGCAAGTGACACTATTATATTTGGAAATGTAAGGAAGGACAAATCTCAATGACCACACAAAGTTTTATTTATTAGGATGTGATAAAAGATGTAAAGGCAAAAAGAAAAAAAACGTATTACATTATGAAAGCATTGCAATGTCTTCCACATTGGGAGAATAGAGATGCCTTTCAGGTTCTACTTAAAGATTTAATTGTGTGAAACACAGCCTGTAATGTACTCTGCCTGAGGGACTTGATGAATCAGAAATGATAGACTGCCAGCCATCAAAGACAGTCTTCCATGCTGCTTGCTTCATGTGATGCAACAACCTCAGTGAAGGTGATTTAGTGCTAATAGACACAGAACATGCCATTAATGAAAAGAACCCTAATTCTATAAGGTTTTAATCCATGTTTTAATTTTAACATATCTTATTCTTAAGGCTCTAGCTTTGCTTCCTGTCAGGTTGCTATGAGGATGCTTCAGATCTTAGTTCCATATAACATTGTGTTTAAAGTGCTTAGTTCAGTGTGTGACAGCCAGCTCAATAAATGCTTAACCATATTTTTTCTTAATAGTAGTATCATCATTTTATTTAATGTATTTCTATGAGTTTAACATTCAACATTACTACTAACAATTTTAAAGTCATTTAAATATGCATTTGACATCTATATCTTTAAATCCATTGCATGATACTATACATTTTATGTTTGTAGGTGTCCAAGGGATTATTTGATTAATATAACTTAATGTTATGTATTTATTTTTATTAAAATTATTTAATAAAATAATTATAATAGGTATTATAGAATTTTGATAAATAAGGATCTATTTTCTGTTTTTCAAAAACTCACAATGGTCAAATATCTCAGGATTGAAATTCTGTAATCCAGGAAAGAATCATGTCGACAAAGATGCTTACATAATTAAAGATAATTTTGCCACCAAAAGTATACTAAATAGATGAAAATATATTTTATAACTGTATGTGAGGATGAACATTTGCTTAACATAAGCTACTTTATAATTATACACTTATATACTATTTTTCTTTTTAAAAAGATGTGTTAATTAAAATACTAGCCCATAATCCCATGGGAACTGCGTTGTAATATTGTTAAAAAATAAAAGTTTCATGTAGATGTAATTAAAAAGTTAACCAAAACAGAACCATATAATCCTTAGCAATAAACTTACCTCATTTTAAATGATTCCTGCATGTCCCTCCAAAAAGATAAACGACATCTTCCCATCCTCTATTTTTTTTCTCCTCTTAACTTTTATTTGTATTATGGGATCATACACTATATCTTGTCTGTACTTCAGTTTTTGATTGTAACAATATATTTTGAAAATATTGCATATCAGTACATGCAAATTACCTCATGTACATGTATTACAGATTATTTAACAATCACTCCATTTATTAGCATTTCAAATGTATACTAATTTTGCTATTTTAAGCTAAGCTATATTATACTACATCTTGGAAAACTTTTATGATGATATACACCTAAGGGAATATCTGCGCAATAGAATTGCCGTGTCAACAGTTATGTGCATTTTACATATCAGTAGAGGATACCAAATTGTTCTCCAGAAAGTTTGTGCCAATTTTCACTCCCAACTAAATGTGTTTGACTATACCCATTGCCCCACACTCCGCTACAATATGAATATTTAAGTTTAAATTATAGTTTATTAAATGACAGCACTAGCACTGTGCTTGAAGACTAAAAGTCTCCTATGTCATTGTTCTGTACACCCGTGGACTGTGACTGCTGCAATAAAGCACATTCTCACAAGGAGCCTCTTATGTTCCTTTTCTCTACCAATCTGGTATCTCCTGTTATTCATTAAGGTGATGAGGGAGGTATAAGAAGTAAAGTTTATGAGTTTTACAAATCTTTGTTTAAAGCTCGGATTATGGCAAAGCTCATTCACTCTACAGATGCTTCAAAATACTCTAGCTACATCCGAGGGGGTTACCTACATAAACCTCACTTGAATTCCATTTGTCATCCCTCCTGCTTTCCCAGAATTACTTCTATCAAGAACACTGAAAAATACCTAGAAGGCTGAAGCTTTCCCAAGGCTGCTTTATACTCGAATGCAAGGCAGTGATTGATACGAGGCACTATCATTCTCACAAGCTCTGCAAGATAAAGATTAGTTTCTCCACCAAAATAAGTTTAACTTTTACCAGGGGAGTGCTCAGGCAAGCTACAAAAACTTCGCATTTTTCCTCAGATTTTTATCATGGATAATTGAGTTATGCAACTATTGGAATATTGGTGCACTGACCCGCCCATACCCAAGTTCATTTTGTATAATGTAAAAATGTCATAAACAGCAAAACATAAAACAAGACAACATTTTTGAATTGAATATTACAGCTATAAGATAAACTGTTCATATGTAGAAATAAATTTAAAGGTCTCAATGTTTTGGGGGGAAATGACATGAACTTTGGTTTTCAGAAATAACTTTAATTCTATGCATATTTTCCATTAATGAAGTTAAAGATCTGTATAATGAGTCCTAAATTAGGTATCGGTATCCTTCAGGCTAGTGGTTTTTCTAAGCATAAAATTCTATTGATCCTGTATCTGGCTTATTGTACAGGAGCATAGAGTGCCATCCATTATCAGGGAAAGCAGAGCCATTAGACTCCATGCATTCAGTTAGGTTATTACTTTATCTATCTTAATTGATACTGCTAATAGTATCATATATAATTGCTCTATATAGGTAGAAAACATGCTTGTTAGTAAGTCTTAACTAATTCACAGAATGACATTTAAGCACTAACAGTAGAACTGTACATACATCCAAAATCAATACGTGACCTATCTCCTCGGTCTTATAGCAGGTGGTAGGAAAAAGTAATTTAAACTGGGTGACGATAATTTAAAATAAATCTAGTATATTCAGTTTGTTTTCAGAGCAACAAGGTTTCCTTTTGCTGCTGTTGTTTTTTGGGAGGGGAAGATTATATAGGGATATAAATTCAAGGTTTGGGTTGATGACCAAATGGTTCTGAAATTGGAATCACTGTTATTCACAAACCTTTATGTTTAATTACAAATGTGTGTTAAAAGAAAACCTTCTCTTAAGAAACTAAAACAAACGAAAAGATTACTACCCTTCAACCTATTTGAACTTACAAAAATACACTGCTGTATATAAAATGTGTAGAAAAATACAAAGACTGGAGACTGTGTTAACATATGACTTTTAAAAATGTTGATCTTTGTTTAATGCAAGCTGCCCCATGAGTGTCAATTAAGTGATTTTCCTAGCTATTTTAACTTTTCAATTGATGAGATGCTATTTAACTCAGTCTTATAAAATAGAGTAGTTTCCTACAGAGAAATAACGTATGCCGTGCCACAGTATCTCAGCAGCATGTAATGCAGAGTGCGTTTTGAATTGATTGTCCTGATACCAAGAGTGCAGTATGTTCTGGATCTGGAGAGGAGAGCTCCCTAGTTCTCTGCAGTACGTGACTGTACTACAGGGGAGATGGGGAGGGACAGAGTTCCCCCTGATCCAAACAAAGAGTGCTGTTTGAGAAGCACACTCTCCTACTCTCTAGAATTGCCTGCTAAGATGTTCATTAGATTCTGTTTCGTTAAGTCAGAGCTCTGCTGTAGCTGAAAAGAAATTGAGCTGTAAAGAAACGTAGACCCTAGAAAGATTACTTGACTTGTTCAAGGCCTTATCCAGCAGTTATTCGCTGATACATAAATAGATTCAGAATTCCTTAGAACATCTTTTAATTTTTGAGTGGGATGCTTAGATCACTTGAACCGTGAACTTAGTTTAAAAAAATTTGCATACTATTGTGCTTTTTCAATCTATTTATGGAACATATCAGAGATGTTTTCAGTCTAGAGACAGCATATTTACAGTTACTTTGCAAAAGCAGTTTAAAAAATATTTTACTGGGGCCGCCCGGTGGCGCAGCGGTTTAGTCCGCGCTTGGCAGCCCGGGGTTTGCGAGTTCGGATCCCGGGCGCCCGCGGACGCACTGCCTGTCAGCCATGCCGTGGCGGCGTCCCATATAAAGTAGAGGAAGATGGGCACGATGTTAGCCCAGGGCCAGTCTTCCTCAGCAAAAAGGGGAGGATTGGCGACGGATGTTAGCTCAGGGCTGGTCTTCCCCACAAAAACAAACAAACAAACAAACAAAAAAATTTTACTTTTGACACAAAGATGCCCTCTCCTCAGACCTTTATAAATCTTATCAAGTATTTCTACTAGTTTTTCCCAGTGGAAACCATGAACAGCCTACAGCATTTTTACTGACTTTTGCTTTCTGAGCAATATTTTGCTACTAGACTGGAAAATGAGTGAAGAACAAACTGAAAAAAAGAGCCTCTCTCTATTTTCCAGCTCAGTAAGATCCCTAAATGTTACATAAATTCTAAATGGTACAGCATGTAATATTTGAAGAGTGCTTTGGACTTGAACACTAGATAAGTCTGTTTCTTCTTACAAAGAAAATTGGAAACCTAGAGGACATTTCAAACTGTATTTCAAAACTGCGAGCATGTAATTATCTCCCAGCTACTCTGTTTTGTTCAGAACAGCTTGGTAATTGAATAATGCATACTCATTATGAGAAAAATTCAGTTTCTCCTTATGAGTAGTCACCTCTATGAGTAATCACCTCTTTTTCTGTTTCTTTGAACATAGTTTTGACTGGAATTTTTTATCTTTTGGGGAAGGTAATGGAATATCTATGCCATATACAAGTATAGTAGGGACTAAAGTCTTAATTTATTTTTCCTTTTACTGTAGGATATCACGGATAGTTGCGAACATCCAAAAACTTCAATATGTATGCTGGGATCAACTCTCCAAGTGTTTGCAGAAATATACTTACAGTTAATTTAGGCTATACCAAGCCAAGAGAGTTTGAGAAGGTGATATTCTTCCTAATATACAACCCAGATTGATATATACCAGGGAAAGCACTGATTTGTATATATTTATAAACACAACTCTAGAAAAGAAAACCATGATATCTTAACATATTGCTTTTGAATCTTCCTCCATTCTTTTGTGTGTTTGCTCAGTCCTTCAATATAAACCACTTCTCTCTGATATTTTGAGAGAAATGTTCCCAAAATTTTAGTTGCAATATTTTCACATCATCTGTGGCAGCTTTTTTATACACATTCAAATTTCTCAATTCAGTCTAAACATGTATAATACAAACTCTGAAGAGAAATGGTACATAGAAACTAAAAGACAAGGAATTCAAGATTGATATAACATTTACATTTTTAATCTATAAATTCATTAGTAAAAGTATCTTTGGAGAATCTTGGTGACCTTGGGTTTGGCAATGACTTCTTAGATACAATACCAAAAATACAAACCATAAAAGAAAACATTAATAACATGAAGTTCATCAAAACTAAAAACTCTGCTCTGCAAAAGACACTGTTAAGAATAAGACAAGCCATAGTCTGAGAGAAAATATTTGCAAAACATATATCTGATAAAGGACTGGTATCTAAACTCTACAGAGAACTCTTAAAACTCAGAAATAAGAAAACAAACAACCCAATTAAAAAATAGGCAAAAGACTTGAACAGACAGCTCACCAAAGAAGATATACAGATGGCAAATAAACGTTTGAAAAAAATGCTCACCATCATATGTCATTAGGGAATTGCAAATTAAAACAGCAATGAGATACACATCATCAGAATGGCCAAAATCCAAAACACTGACAACAAAAAACGCTGGTGAGGATGTGAAGCAACAGGAACTCTCTCATTCATTGCTGGTGGGAATGTAAAATGATAGACCACTTTGAAGGACAGTTTGGCAGCTTCTTACAAAACTAAACATACTCTTACCTTGTGATCTGGTAATCTTGCTCCTTGGTTTTCACTCAATGAACTGAAACCTTATGCCCACACAAACACCTGCGCATGGATGTTTACAGCAGTTTTATTTCTGATCGCCAAAATTTGGAAGCAACCAAGATGTCCTTCAGTAGATGAATGGATAAATAAACTGTGGTACATCCAGACAATGAAACATTATTTAGCAGTAGAAGGAAATGAACTATCAAGCCATGAAAGTTATGGAGGAACCTTAAATGTATATGGCTAAGTGAAAGAAGCCAGTCTGAAAAGGTTGTATGATTCCAACCATATGAAATTATGCAAAAGGCAAAACTATAGAGACAATAAAAAGATAAGTGATTGCCAAGGTTCTGGGGAGGGAAGGAGGGATGCATAGGTGGAACACACAGTATTTTAGGGTAGTGAAACTATTCTGTATGATACTGTAATGGTGAATATGTGTCATTATATATTTGTCAAAACCCACAGAATGTACAACACAGTGAAACTCTGATGTAAACTATGGATTTTAGTTAATAATGTATTAACATTAACTCATCAACTGTAACAAATGGACCATTCTAATGCAAGAAGTTAATAGGGGTAACTGGGAGGGAACATTCTGCTCAATTTTTCTATAAACTTAAAATGTTCCCCCAAATAAAGTCTATTTTTTAAAAGTGTGTTTGAATTTCAATTGCACTATTAGCTATGTGATCTCTGGCACTATAATTAACCCCCCTAAATCTCATATGGTTTGGTTCATAACCTTCAAAATGGGAATAACGATATTTACACATTGAGTTTTTATGAAAATGCATTTAAAATGTAATTCCATGTCTAGTATATACCAAGTGCCCAATAAGTGACAGCCAGGTCTATTATGATAATGTACTCACTAATTGATTTGTTTATAATGCCACAAAAATAAATGCTCTCTTAGGATTAATCATGTTTCAACCACATATGAATTTCAAGAATTAGGAGAAACTTTCCTAAAATACCCTTCCCCCTGCTGTTTTTGTGTTGCAGACATAGCATTCTCTAAACTGAAGAGGAATATTCATATCAGGCAGAAAAATATGTATATAGATGGATAGATAGAATTAATCCTGCTGGTCATAACTAGGCAAGGGAGGGTGAATCCACTCTTAGCTGCCCATATGCTAACAAGTTGTTTTTATCTACCATTTTTGTGTCTTGTACTCTGTCTTGTTTTCCCTGATCTAAGATTATGAGAATGTACCTTCTATTTTTAGGGGCTTGAGTTACGTTCTGAAGCAGGAGACTGTACTTGGCCTTTCTTTGCCTGGATCGCAAGGTACTTGAACATGAAATCTGAAATTTGAAATTAAAGGAAATCTAAAACTGAATACAACCATGCAAATAACATTATCTTAGCCAAATATTTTCTTTTATTTCTTTTCAGTGTCATTCTCTGAAAAACATATTTCTGTGCTGTAAGCAGCTTTTTATGGTAAGTATTATAAAATTGTTTAAATAGGGAACATCTGTTATGATTTGATTTTGGTCTACTTTACCACTGATCTCTGTGTATCTCTTGATGACTTAATAATTTTTAGTACATAGATGCGCAGATCTTAAATGTCATGCCAGCTTCACAAGAATCACAAGTGTGATGATGTAAAAGATATATATTCATATTAAATTTTAAATGCCCCCTTTTCTTCCTCATTTTAAAATGAAGACATAAAGGAAATGGAAGTACATATATCTATTTATTTATTTATGATAAGGCATTCACAGATGATAGTATCATTTGGCCCACTAAGGATTCTGAACATAATGAAGCGATAAATGAAGAAACATTATTGATGTCTGTCTCTGTCATGGACTGAATGTTTGTGTGCCCCCCAAATTCATATGTTGAAGCCCTAACCTCCAATGTGATGGTATTTGGAGATGGGGCCTTTGGGAGGTAATTAGGGTTAGATGAGGTCATGAGGGTGGCCTTCATGATGAAATTAGTGACCTTTTAAGAGAAGACACAGGGAGCTTGCTCTCTCTCTGCCCCCCCCGCCCCGACCATGTGCTCAGAAAAGAGGTCATGTGAGCACACAGAAAGATGGCAGCTACCTATCTGCCAAGAGAAGAGGCCTCAGAGTGAAACCCCCCTCCCTGGCCCCTTGATCTGGGACTTCTAGCCTCAAGTGTGGGGAATAAATTTCTGTTATTTAAGCACCCAGTCTTTGGTATTTTCTTATGGCAGCCTGAGCAGAGTAATACACCCTCCCAATACCCAATATATTTTAAAATGATTTTTTTTCTCCCTAATACTTACTCACTCTCCTATAGCACATTATAAATTTATCCATTTTTAAAAGTGTCTCATTTTTTTTACCTAGAAGGTAATCTTCTAGGGATTCGTGTTATTTACTTTTGTGTATTTAGTAATTAGAAACTGTCTGGCTACTGAGGGTACTCAATAAATGCTTGAGAAATAAGCTGAAAAATCAAGAAACTTAAACCATCCTCTGCAGAAATAAATTTTTGGCTAAACTTTTAGTATTTTATGGTCATTTTGCCTTCTTCTTTGTCTTATATTCTTATATTTTGTCATATATTCTAAGAACACATTGAATAAGGAAAAATCTTAAGATTCCTTAAAAAGCGTGTCTATGCCTCCTTGTTTTATTTTAATGATTAAAAGAGAGAGAGAGAGAAAACCAGAGAAAGAGAGAGAATACTGTGCTGTTACAGGTTGAATAATAAATTAATGATATTAAAGTGAAGCTTTGTGAAGCCTCCAGCCAATGTCAAATCTAGAGTAGCAATGAAAACTTTGAAGTCCACCATATGCTCCTCTCCAGTCCTGGGTCCCATCTCCCTGCTTACCCTCAGATTGCTAAACTCACCTCATATTTCTGTCAGGCTGTCTTTCCGTCCTCTGTTCTAACTTGTTTCCTCACTTCTGTTCTCCGATTGACAATTCTCTTTTTGCTTGCTAGTTTTAATTCTGTCTATAATTTTAAATGATCAAATTTATCTTTTGTTTATTCTTTATATATCTAAAGTCTTTGAAGGTCTAAACCTACAGTTTTGGCTGAAGCTCATTTATAAGGTATGTTCTTAAATAGCTAAATTATTCTTTTTTCTGGTACCATATATTAGATTTTACCCAATTTGTGAAATACTAAGAGACTAAATTTCTTCCAAAAGCGCTTTAGG
The DNA here is from genome assembly GCA_031878705.1 of Tapirus indicus. Classification (NCBI taxonomy): domain Eukaryota; kingdom Metazoa; phylum Chordata; class Mammalia; order Perissodactyla; family Tapiridae; genus Tapirus; species Tapirus indicus. The sequence goes on along the minus strand of CM062919.1, from coordinate 145,229,081 downwards.
TTTGCTTTTGTCCAGAGTGAATGGGCACTAATGGGACCATTTTAGTATGCTACCTGGGTCCTAGTTCATGTAGGCATCTGCAAATGGGCTCCTACATGCTGCTTCCAGCCCCAGACTTAGTCTCATAACCCCAAAGCTGGTCTCCATAGCTGTAGTCCTAGTTGTGCATTTGCTTATTGCTCACAATTTAGGTCTTAGTGTTTTAATTTGTCTGTGTGCTTTGTTTTTTGCAAAGCTGGCAGTGCTTCAAACAATGGAAACAGAATGTTCCCTATTCTTTTTTATCCTGGTAAAGTTAACTCATTTTTCTGCATTGCAGTGCCCTAACTTCCATTTCCATATTCATCCAATTAGGCCCAGACTCTTGAAAAAGGACGCCCTAGGTCCAGAAAAGAACCCAGGGCACGTGCACACTCACACATAGATCTTGCAAAACTCCATTTATTTATTTCTCCCAGGAGTTCCCTGAGGCCCTACTCAAGGCGAACCCTTGGTTGCCTTTTTGGGATAATCAAAAGACTTTCTCTTACTATCTCCCATGAATGTTTTCCCTCAAAGAACACTCCCTCAGGACCATGGATTGTCCTCAGTGGGTCTTTCTCAGTCTCCTTGCTTTCAGTGATCATCTGTGACAGTAATAGAGGCACATGCCTCCCTCTTGTGTCCCTGGAGCTGGGAGAATTGAATGTATTTGCTCCCCTTCCTCTAGTCAACCTCCCCGGGACTAACTGTGCAAGTCTCTTTTCTAAAGAAAAGAAACTAATTCTCATGTCGGAAGGACACTTTAATAATAAGTATCTTGGAATTTCATTTGCATCTATAAGGGGAGTAATCCCTTTTTAAATGCCTAGACTTTCAACTGAAGAAGTTTCTCCTTCCATTCCTGACCTCACTCTCCCGCCCCACGGATAATGTTTCATTCGGTTCTCTTAGACTGCCAGTCCTACTGCCCTCCTTTGGAAAAATTTAACCTCTTCCATAGGAAGATACTTTGTTCTTTAAGCACTCTCATTTCTCCGATTCGCCTGACCAAGTTTTATTCTGTTTCATGTGGTCGCCATTAAAACTAATTACTGTCACCTTGTTTCACTTCTAGTTAGAGAGGTCAGGTGCAGGGATGATGAGAGGCATAAGGATAGGGTTGTTATGCCTTGGTTCCATGGGCTAGGATCAATGAGTCTCTCCCTTTGACATTTCTCAATATGTCTACCACTGAGTATTAAGGCCCTCCAAATTTCTTTATAAGTTAACATTAAAACCACACTCCATTTCTCTTGGAGAAAAGAAGCTAATAAATTAAGAAAAACAAATTTTCCTTGTTTGTAAGACTCTGCACTTATGCAAAGAAAAATAGATTTATTTTACTGAGAGGTTTCACTCCTTCCTGCTCTTTCTGGAATTGACGGGGACACAAAAGAGCTTCACAGGTTGTAATGGTGACATTTTTCTCAAAAGAAATAATGACAATCTCTATTAATTTCTTCTGATTCCTTCTTTGGTAGGAGAGTGGAAGGGGCTGTTAATTTCTTAAGCAATACTTATTACTAGATAACACTAGTTATCATTCATTCTCCAGCTCCTCGCCTCTAAGTCCTTGCTTTGCTCCTTCTTCCTCCTGACATAAAGCTTTGCTCTCCAAACCTGAGCATTCCCCCTTCTCTGGTCATTGGATAATCAAGTAACTGAACCCCAAAGGACATAGACAAAAATCTTCGCATAGTTATGTGTGGCTCTAAAAGCAGCCCTCGAGGATAGCTATGAATTAACCTGATTTGTCCCACACGTAGGTCTTAAAACATTGCTCTCTAAGCATTCTTATGTGATTATGGACATTTTTAACATAAAAAATAATATCCAAATTGACTTTAAAATGAAAAAGATCCCCATTATGAAAAACTTGACTTCTATTCGTAAAGCTGGTAAGAGCCTACTTCTTTGCAGACCACTTTGAATTAATGTCCACTCTTCTCAAGGTTGCTGCTTGCATTCTACATGTGCTTCTAAGTCTTTCCTCTTTTACAGACTCTTGAAAGTGGGATATGCATGGACTTTGTATATAATGATGATTCTAGGCACAGAAAAAATATATAAGGAAAAATGGTTGCATATAAATGAAATAATCATTTTCTTCTCTCTTTTTTTATTCACTATGTTTTCCATATTTTTATAGTGTATGGTTTGTGTGATTTTCATTAGTCAGTCTACTCACTATATGTCATTAGATCTTAGATGCTTTCTAGAGATTGAAATGTAAAAAGGTCATCAAAGAATGATCCTGAGATGATAGGTTTGTAGAGTTAGAGAACAGGCTCATAGATGTACATTTAGGTGAGGGTAATATTAAAACTGATTAGATAATATCTAACACATTGCAAAGGATACAAAATCCTTCTAACATAGTTTTAATTATATTGTGTAATTGCTAATTGAGTAACGCTTATATTTCTATACGATATATGATATATTTTGCGAGATTATTTTACAGCAGTGGTTCTCAATGTGGAGTCCCCAGACAGCAGGATCTATATCACCAGGGAACTTTCCAGAAATGCAATCCTTCAGTGCTGCTCCATATCTCAGAATGGAATCAGAAACCCAGGGATAGATGCTCAACCACGTGTGTATTAACAAGCCCTGCAGGTTATTCTGATGCACAAAATTCAGAACCACTCGTTAAGTACTATCCTAAGCTTAAATTATCAAGGCTTTTCTTCAATGAAGAAAATCCTTAATCTTTTTTGGTTGCTTTTTCTGTCTTCTGAAGTCATGTAAATAGAAGGCAATCTCTTTTATGAGATGTAGTTTTGAAAATCTGTTGCGTAAAAATCAATCCAAAGCATTAGAAGCCCTAGGCAGTTAAAAGTAACCTGAAAACAAGTTTATTTTATTCTAAGAAGTTTGCTTTTTATAATATTTCAATTTAAGCTTTCATTTCTATCAAGAACCCAACTTACTCAACATAATCTACAATATCCCATAATTCAAATGGCTTTGTGTTCTCTTATCCCCGGGTTCTTATTGCTAAAGTCTACTCACATAGCTGTTGATTTGGAAAAACTTTGTAGCTACAAGATAATTTATGTTTTCAAGTTAAGGAAAAGTGAAAATGCATCAAGAGGATGATCTGAATCAAACTGTCTACTCCCCCTCTCTACTAAAATCCATTAATATATTAATATGTGTATGTGTGTATTCATAAAGGTATTGAAAAGAGAAGAATGGTTGATTTCAAGGCAACTCTTTATTCCAATAAATAGGAGATAGAGGATGGAAACTGGTGTAGCTAAAACCCCATACAAAAGACCAAAGATAAGAGATTTTCTTCCAAAAGGTATCCTGAACATTTCTAATCCAGAAGTCATCAATTAAATAAAGCAGGAGCGAGCTTAGCAATTTAAACAGAATGTCAGTCAAACCATTATTCTTCCTCTGTTACCACTGAGCAGAAGGCAGCAAGGATTTTTTTTTACCTCAGGTTAAAAACCAAGCCTTGATTCCAAACAACCTGCTCTGGCTTACTGCGAAGTCTTGTATTATGAGTTTGGGGGCTGAAGAAAACAGAAGAGCAGAGTTTGATGTAATTTTCCACACCCTATCCATAGAGGAAGAATAAAAAGAGGTAGAAGAATGACATTCTGTTCTCTGAAGAGGTGCTACTGACAAACAAGATGGTAGGACAGACATTTGATTAGCTTGCAATCACCGTGAGAGAGAAGGAAGCAAGCTTGTTCAACCTCACACCTATTGCTCCCTGACAACAACTAGAAGAGGGCCACTGATGTCGGTGCTGGTTATGAAACTCTTCTGTCTCAATCTGAAACCCAATCTGCTGTGCTGTGGGTTAGGATGTTGGGACTGGAGCTCTACAAATAACAAAGCTCCTTTGCCAGCTGGCTGTCTCATAGGATTTTCTGTTATAGGATTCTGGAAAGGCACTGTGATGTCAGAAAGACACAACTTGCAATTTCCTTTGAGCTTCTTCTTCCCATCTTTGTCACCCCCAATTTTTTTTCACTCTGGCTGCAGCATAATGTCCATTCAGGGGTACCAAAGCCACTTAGCCAGAATTTCCTCCTCAGTGGTCTGCATCCCACCAACGTGGAGATCCTCCTCCAACTCCACCAAGAGGAGAATGGATTAAAAATTGTAGGAGGTATGTACAACAGAACACTACACAACTACTAAAAAAGAATGAACAACTGCCCCATGGATAAATCTCACAGACATTTTGTGGAGCAAAAGAAACCAGATATAACAGAATATATATTTAATTATTCAATTTGTATTAAGTTCAGGGATAGACAAAAATAGCCTACACTGCAAAAGTCAGAATGGTGTTTTCTGCTACAAGTCCTGTCAGGCAAGGAGCATGTGGGAAACTTCTGGGGTCCTGGAAATATATTATATATATTTATCGGAGTGGTAATTATACAGGTACCTGCATATGTAAAATCCATTGTGCTCTATGTTTATAATTAGTAGACTTTATGCAATCACCATATATATGTTATATCACAGAAGCAAGACAAAATAAAATAATAATTATTATTATATCTAGTGAGGTTTATGTTTTCACACTGGATTACTAATACAAATGTTTGGGAAGAGCCAATATTATGAAAATGAAAAAGTGGTTCCAAACTCAAAAATTCCAACAATGAGGAAAGCAAAATAATACTGAAAAGGTAAAACAAATAAATCTCAGAAGAATAGATAAAATTGGAAACAATTTTCATAACTGTAACTAAAGAAAACACAAAAAGAATTATTATTATAGACTCAGACATATTTAAGTGGTTATTATTTTTATGTCTTTATTTTGCCTTCACTCTTGAATGCTAGTTTATAATGGATATAGAATTCTTGGTTCAAAGCCAGATCAGTTTGAAGTGTTTAAAGGAGCATGATTTTTAAACAAACAAAACTAAAACCAAAATGTTTGTTTCATAAGAAATGACAGTTGGGGCCAGCCTAATCGCTATGATTAAGTTCGCATGCTCTGCTTTGGTGGCCCGGGGTTCGCAGATTTGGATCCTGGGCATGGACTGATGCATCACTTATCAAGCCACGCTGTGGTGGCATCCCATATAAGATAGAGGAAGATGGGCATGGATGTTAGCCCAGGGCCAATCTTCCTCAGCAAAAAGAGGAGGATTGGGAATGGATGTTAGCTCAGTGCTAATCTTCGCACATGCACGCAAAAATGACAATGAGAAAATATGGAAAAACATCAAAACGTATAGTTAAGATCACCAGTTGCTCCATAGGCCAAAATATTAAAAACAATAATATATTATTGTTTATGACAAAGAAGTGGGTGATAGAGTGGGAGGATATGGAGTAAAAGGATGCTATAGTTTATAGTTATTAATTCAAAATATTGACAGAAAAGAGAAGCTTAAATATATTTTAATGTATAGTTCAGAGAATAAGAATAGCTATATACAGATTTTAAAAACAGAGAATGAGACTGGGAAAAAAGACATTTTAAACAATTCAAAGAATAGGTATGGGGGGGTGGAAGAATAACATGAAACAATATGAAAAAATGTATCAAAAATAGTTTCAAGAATATCATAATATGTGTGAATAGGTTATATTTTCATATTACATTTGGAGACTTTAAGAAACGTTAAAAACAAAATAAAAATAAACAAAATTCACAAAAAATAGACAAAATTCAGCTACATGCTGTAGTTTATATTCCTTATGAATATAAAACAAAAAAAAATGACTCAGAAAGGAAAGAATACAAAATCAGAAAAATATATACCCAGCAAATATTAAGAAATAGAGAGCAGGTGTGTAAATATTAATATCAGACAAAGTAGAAGTCGTGAAATCTTCAAAAGAACAGATAAATATTTTATGTTGAGAAAAGTCATAATATACTCAGCAAACGTATCGTTAGACTTAATCTATGAAATTAGCATTGAAATAAATCGCGATCAAAGAAAATCGAATGTGAAACTGACAAAAGCATAATATTGGTAGGAAAGTTTAAATCATCTCTCAGAAAAAGATAGCTCATGGAGAGCAAAAATACTTAAAGGTGTAGGAATATTTCAGCCAGCCCTGGAGGTCTAGTGGTTAAGATTCAGCGCTCTCACCACCACGGCCCGGATTCATTTCCCTGTCAGGGAGCCATACCACCCATCTGTCCATTGTCATACTGTGGCGGCTGCTGTTGCTGTGACGCTGAAAGCTATGCCATATTTCAAATATCAACAGGGTGACCTATGGTGGACAGGTATCAGCAGAGCTGACAGACTAGGAAGAAGAACGTGGCCACTTAACTTCTGAAAAATTGGCCATAAGAACCTTATGACTAGCAGCAGAGCATTGTCTTAGATAGTGCTGGAAGGTGAGAGGATGGTGCAAAAAGGGTACTGCCCTGTTGTACACAGGGTTGCTAGGAGTTGGAATTGACTTCATGGCACTTGCAACAACAGAAATCCTCGCTGGAAACCACTGATCTTTTTATTGTCTCCGTAGTTTTGCCCTTTCCAGAACGTCATGTAGTTAGAACCATACGGTATGTAGCTTCTCAGACTGGCTTCCTTCACTCAACTCAATGTTCTTCCATGTCTTTTCATGGCTTGATAGCTCATTAACTTTTAGTGCTGAGTAATATTACATTGGCTAGATGTAGCACAGTTTATTTATCCATTCACCTACTGAAGGACATGTTGGTTGCTTTCATGTTTTGGCAATCATAAATAAAGCTGCCGTAAACATCCATGTGCATGTATTTGTGTGGACATAAGTTTTCAACCCGTTTGGGTAAATACCAAGGAGCACAACTGCTGGATCATAAGGTAAGAGTATGTTTAGTTTTGTAAGAGACTGCCAAACCGTCTTCCAAAGTGGCTGTACCATTCTGCATTCCCACCAGCAGTGAATGAGAATTCCTGTTGCTCCACATGCTTGCCAGCATTTGGTGTTGGCAGTGTTCTGGATCTTTCCTTTCTGATATTAGTAATTGGTGTCTTCTCTCTTTTTACTTGGTTAGTCTGGGTAGAGGTTTAATAATTTTATTAAGCTTTTCAGGGGTCCAGCGTTGGTTTTGTTGATTTCATCTGTTGTTTGCCTGCTTCAAATTTCTTTTATTTCTGCTGTAATTTTTTATTATTTTACTTCTGCTGGTTTTAAAGCTTAATTTGGGCCTAGCCCTGTGGCATAGTGGTTAAATTCGGTACACTCCACTTAGGTGGTCCAAGTTTGTGGGTTCGGGTTCTGGGCATGGACCTACATCACTCATCAGTCATGCTGAGGCAGCAACTCACATACAAAATAGAGGAAGATTGGCACAGTTGTTAGCCCAGGTCAAATCTTCCTCATCAAAAAAAACCACAAAAAAAGCTTAATTTGTTCTTTTTTTCTCTAGTTTTCTAAGGCGGATGCTTAATTATACTGATATTGGATCCTTATTATTTTTTAATATATGCATTCAATGATATACATTTCCCTCTAAACACTGCTTTTGCTGCACAAATTTTGATATGTTGTATTTTTGTATTCAATTAGTTTAAGATTTTATTTTTTAATTTCTATTGAGTCTGCTTTTTTTACATATGTGCTATTTAGAAGGATGGTGTTTAATGTCCAAGTATTTGGGGCTTTTCCAGTTATCTTTCTGCTGTTGATTTCTAGTTTAATTGTGTTCTGAGAACATATTTTATATGATTTTTACTCTTTTCAATTTGTTAAATTGTGATTTATGGTCCAGAATGTGGTCTGTCTTGTTGAATGTTTCATTTCAGTTGGAAAATAACATTTATTTAACTGTCATTAAAGTATTCTGTAAATTCAATTAAATCAAGTTGATTTATTGTGCTTTGCAGGTCATCTATATCTTTACTAATTTTCTGCTTGTTTGCTTTGTGAATTATCAACAGAGAATTTTTGAAGTCTACAACAATGATAGTGGATTTGTGTACTTCTCCTTGCAGGTTTTACCTCATGTATTTTGATACATTTTATTAAGCGCATACATGTTTAGGATTGCTAATGCCTTCTTGGAGGATTGCCTCTTTCATCATTATTTCATACCCCACTTTATTGCTCATAGATTTATTTGTTCTGAAATTTACATAGCTGTTTTGTTTGAAATTAATATAGCTATTCCAGCCCTCTTTTAATTAGTGTTTTCATAATATATCTTTCTCCATCACATTACTTTTAACCTATCTGGGTCTTTATATTTACAGTGGATTTTTTTTAGTCAACATATAGTAGGGTAAAAATTTTTAATCCACTCTGACAGTCTCTGTCTTTTAGTTATTTTTTTTCCATTCACATTTAAAGTGATTATTGATATAGCAGGATTAATATTACCATATTTGTAATTGTCATCTATTCATTATATTTGGTCTTTGTTTCATTACCCCTTTTTTCTGCATTTTCCAATTTTAATTGAGCATTTATATGACTCCACTTTATCTTCTATTTTAGCATTTAAATTGTGCTTTAAAAAATCTTTAGTGACTTTCCTAGAGTTTATAATGTGCGTTTTTAACTAGTCTAAGTCTACCATCAAATAACACTATCCACTTCTCGTATAGTACTGGCACTTTACAACAGAATATTCCCAATTCCTTTGTCCTGTTCCTTGTGATAGTGCTATAATTTATTACACTTCCCCATATGCCAGAATTACCCAGTACATTTTTTATTACTTTAAGCAAATAGTTATATTTTAGGTCAATTAAAAATAAGAAACAGAAAAGATTTTGTTTTACCTTCATTTATTGCTATTCTGATACTCTTCCTTTATTAATATAGATCTGAATTCTGACCTATATTATTTTCCTTCTACCAGAAGAACTTTTATAACATTTATTTAAGGAAAGGTCTCCTAGTGATAAATTTCTTCAGTTTTTGTTTGCCTGAGAATATCTTTATTTCTTCTTTACCACTGAAGGATAATTTCAACAGATGTAGAATTGTAGGTTGGTGGCTTTATTCTTTCAACACTTTAAGTATTTCACTCCACTCTCTTCTACTGTGTATAGTTTTGGACAGTAAATCTCGTGTAATTCTTGTCTTGTTTCTCTATAAGTAAGGTGTTTCCCACCTCTCTGGATTGTTTCTTTCAAGATTTTCCTTTATCTTTCTGCAGTTTGAGTATGATATGCCTAAGTATAGGTTTGCTCAATCTTTTCTTTCTTTTTCTTATTCTTTTTTTGTTTGTTTTGGTATTTATCTTACATGGTACTCTATGAGCTTTCTGAATATGTAATTTGATGTCTGTTATTAATTGTGGACATTTCTTGGCCATTATTATGTCAAATATTTCTTCTTCTCCATTTTTTCTTTCTTTTTCTTCTGGTATTCTGATTACACATATGTTACACCTTTTGATATTGTTCCACATAATTGGATGTTCTATTTTTACTTTTCCTCATTCTTTTTCCCCTTTTAATTTCAGTGTGGGAAATTTATATTGACATATCAGTGAGTTCATTGATTTTTTTCTTCGGCTGTGTTGAGTGTACAGATGAGCCCATTAAATGTATTATTCGTATATATTACTGTGTGTTTGATTTTTATCATTTCCTTTTGATTATTTCTTAGAGTTTCCTTCTTTCTGTTTCCATTACTCATCCATTCTTGCATGTTTGCCTACTTTGTATATTTGGGCCCTTAACATGCAAATCACAGTTTTCTTAAATACCCTATATACCCTGTTGGATAATTACTACACCTGTGTCATATGTGAATTTTATTATGATTGCTTTGTCTTTTAAGATTGTGTATTTTTTTTTTTTTTTTTTTTGCATTTTGGTATACTTTGCAATATTTTCATTGACTGTCAGACGTATTGCATTGGGTAATAGGAAGTGAAGTAAATAGACCTTTAGTGTGCAGATCCATGTTACTCTGAATGGTAGTTAAGTTATGTTTAGTGTTTGTTTCATTTAGGTACCAGAAACTTCACATTCCTTTTGTGTCCTTGTTTTTGTTTCCCCTCTTGACTTTAAGTTTTCGTAAAGATTCTTCCTCAGAGACAGTCTGTGTCTTGCAACTCTTTCATCTGTAATCCACTGTTGTTATACTGGAACCCAGTAAGTACTGTGATAAGATGTGGGAGAGAGGTAGTGTTCTATATTTTTAAAACTAAATCTTAGTCTTTTGGGGGGTTTGTGTCTTAAGGCTGTGCATTTCATTAGTGGTTTTCTCTACTATAGTGTTCATATATATATGATACTATATATATATAGTATATGTAGTATATATAGTGTATATATATATATATGTATAGTATATACAGTATATATAGTATCACATATATATATGTGTGTGTATATATATGTATGTATACAGTATCATCTGGTTTTTTGAGGCCCTGACTCCTGTTAACTATGTTTTTATTTTTTCCATTTAGGTGAGACAGAGAGGTTGCAGTGTACTGGAATGCAAAGGAATTCCCTTCTCCCACCTGAATAAAGTTTTCGAACTGCACTCTGGCAAAGTTCTTTTGCTTGGAGAATAGGCATTTATTACTGAGAAGGCTCTGGTAGTATATAACAACAGTTATTGCCAGAGCCATGAGAGATTCTTTGTCGGGTCTTTACTGTGGAAACCAGGGACTGGAGAGGACAGAAGGTGGTGGCAGATTCCTGAAGGGAAAGCCATGATAGTGTGGTGGCCTCCAAGCACTTGTCACTCTTATGCTAGTCCACATTCAGTCCCCACCAGTGGGTCAAAATAACCACCCAAGTCTTTATGGCTCCAGCCGCTTTTGCTCCAGGTAAGCAGATCTCAGCTGCTTTATCTCTCTGGCTGCACCTGTCTTTCCAGATATCAGGGTGGTGGTTTGCCCTATGACCTAAATTCCCTGATAGGTCCAAGAAAAGTCACTGATTTAAGTTTGTCCAGCTCTTTCTTGTTGTAAAGAGGGGAGTGATGACTTCCCAGTTCTTTAGATGTTGGAGCTGAAATCAGAAGTCCTGCTTACTCTCCTTTAAAGATAAATTTACTATAATTTGCTTTTACAAAGTAAAACGCAGTGAATATTGAAGTGTTGAATCCCTTCTCAAGTGTCTCCATGCAAAAGTCTGAATTTTCTAAAATGATTTAGTTAAGATACCTTAGAGTCAACTAAATAGAAGTCCAGAAAAGATAATGAACGTTTTTTATGCAAGCATTTATGGAATAATTAAAGAAAATGTATGAGTGTTATCAGATAGCTTGCTTGAAAGGATCAAATATGGGTAGATGCACAAAAATGCCAGAATTTTGATTAAAGGATTTCAGGAATGGTGGAAGCACAGAGAACTCTGAAACTTAGGACCAGAATAGATGGTAAAGTGTTGGTGCCAATATTCTTATTTTAATCATACCTGTGTTTTCTTGGCAAACAGTGAAATATTTATGTATTTTCAGGAAGGAGATATGGTTGTGAAAACTGTACTTTGAATTTTTGTTTTTGCAGTTTTGTTTGTAGTTAATAATGCCCCAACAGACATTTGCATGACCTTTGAAAAGGCATGGCAGGAGTTTGCAAAAATCCACAGACTTCTCAAACAAATGGCAGCAATAACAGGTCAGGATAAGCTTTTGTTTTTAGGAGATACTCAAACACACAAATTTAGGCATATTTAAATGGATACTAATTCAATCACAAGAGACTTTCAGGGCTCTATTAAATTTTATGAGCATGTATAGTCCTTTCCAAGATACAAGTAGAATCACACAGAGTATATTTGGAGTCAGACATTAAATATAAATGATTGATCAAGTGACAGAAGATACATTTTTCATGAGGGTGTTTTCAAACTGGCTTTTCATTCTATTTTAATTAACAACGAACATAATTTCGACTAAATTAACAAAACAGAAGAAATAGTAAATCAGGAAATGTCACATGTTGCCCTTTTGAGTATAAGCAATTTTTGTCAACAAACTTCAGTAAAAGTAGTTAAATTCTGTGACTTCATCTATCATTATAACACTTTGAGGTATTCTATAAATTGCCCAAGTTCAATTTAAACAGATATATATCTATCTAGAAATAAAAAAAAACAACCTTTAACTAAACATGGAAGTATATATATGTGTCTAAAATAAGTGTTTTTGAATTTTAACATATTGGAAAGACATTGATAATATTATGGCAATGTACTTGTTTCATAGTTTTAAATATTTAAAACTTGAGATATCTTGATTAAGATTGTAAAGAACATGAAAAATGAAAATAGTAGTGTTTTGAATGAAATATGGTAGATGAATATGCCTGTCCATGTCTATTGGGTATATATCTGAAAAGAATAATTACTGTTTCCCAGTGTATGCCGTAACATGCAAGGAGTTCCTCTAAGTGATTTTACCAAATTACTCTCTTGTTGCTCAATGTCCTTGATAACACTTGGTGTTATCACATTTTTTTTTTATTTTAGAAATTTTGCCGGTGGGTAGTGACATCTTACTGTGGCTTTCATTTCAATTTCTCTGATTAAGGGATTTAAACATCTTTTTAAATGTTTTTCATCCAACAGGATATCTTTTTTGTGAAGTGTCTACTCGTTTGACTTTTTTCCCCTGTTTTATTGACTTTCTTTTTAGTTTTGGGGGGAAAAATATATTTTTGCCAGTTTTATGTATTGAAAATATTTTCTCCCAAGTCATGGTTTGCATTTTTACCCTATTAATGGTATCTTTCAATAAATCAAATACTGTATTTCTACTTTTATAATTAATATTTTCTGTGTTGTGATTAAGAAACATCTGTTTAACTAAAAGTCTACAATGTTATCTTCGAGAAGCTTTATAGCTTTACCTTTACATTTAGACGTGAAGCCGCTAAGGATTGATTGTTGTGTACGGTGGAAGGTAGGGACCAGGTTTTTTAATATGATTATGTAGTTGATCAGGCCTTCCTTTCCCTATTTCTTAGCAGAGCCACCTTGGTCATAAATCAAATGTCTGTAAGTGTGAGTCAGTTTCTGGACTCTGTCAACGCTTCCAGCAGGCAAGAGGCCCCAGTTGGCCCACTTCTCTGGGATTTCCTTCTCTTTCTCATTTTGACTTGCTAACTCTCTAAGGCCTTCAACAAGAATTTTTCTTTCCTCCAGCTTTTCTAGTCATTATCAGTGATACATAGATCTGAAACAAACTAATCTGCCACAGCCAGAAGAAGAACTGAGCATTTATTTTTAATTAAGAATGAATGTTTTACACTATTAATTGCTGTTTCTGAGCATATTGAATGGATCATGTATTTTTCCCTTTGATACATTGTACAGACTAAATGGACAAAACCAAGCATCCCATTTGCATAGGACTATCCCAGTTATAGCACTCAAAGTCCAGCATCTCAAGGAATCCCTGGGCCCAGGCTCTCTGGGACAATCACTTACCCTATTAATAAAGTCCACATATTGATAAATATTCTTATGTTATACTTTCCATCTGTTTTGGAGATAAACCTTACCTGGTCATGGAATACTGATACTTTAACAATCACTTGTGTTCTACTATTAAAAATCTTTTTTAGAAAGGTTTTTATACTAGTGAAGGTGAGGTTTGGCTGCATTTAACAGATTAAGTGAAAATAACAGTGGATAAAAAAACCTTTTTTCCTCATATTTTGGAATTCTAGAATTCATAGCTTCAGAGCTGGTATGATCATTTTTCCAGGAAGTCAGATTCCTATTCCCCTTTTATTTTATCACTTCACCCTAAATGACGTTCATTCCATAGCTCAACTCATGGTCCATGGTGGCTGCTAGAGTAACAGCCATTAAGCCATTGAGTAGAAAGAGGAGAGAGGGCCTTAACCTTTCCCTTTAAGGCTATATCGAGAAGTTGCTTACATTTCCTTAGCCAGAATATAATCACATGGTCATATTTAGATAAAATAGATATTCAAATACTTTATGATTTATTTTGCTCCATCATGTATTTACCTAAAAATCAGGGTAGACTACTAATGAAAAAGGCAAGAATGGATATTTGGTAAAAACTAAGAATCTCTGCAACTTATAGTTTGAAGTAAAATGAGCTTATAATCTTATTTTTTTACACTTCCTTATTTAATTTATCTAATTTGGGAATCAAGAGTATATAAGCCTTACAAACTTAAACGGGCAGCTCTTTTCTCTTTTCCTATTTTCTGGAAAAACATTTAAATTAGGGATTCTGTGGTTCTTTAAAGTTGGTTAGAAATTCCCTCTAATAGTGTTTGAGCCTTAGGTTCTTTAGCAAAGAACGATACTTGTTTAATTAAATACTCTTTTTAATTTGGGAGATGATAGTTACATTTTATACTTTCCCAGAAGTTTAATCAGTTTATTAGCTTATCAATGTCATGAAACATTGTTTTACAGTTGTTTCCAAGTTAACTTTCTGTATTTCATTTATTTGCATTCTTTCCCACCTTACCTTTCTTTTTCTTGCAACAGGGTGGGCTACCTTTTAATTGTGTTGAAAAGCCTGTGTTTGATTTCTTGATTTTTCTCAATTTCCGCTCTTATTTGCTGAAATGTTTTAATTGCTTTATTTTTTCTCGATTTCAGCTTTCTCTTTTTTCTCTAGAATGTTACAATTACTTTTAACTTCATAATCATACATTTAATGTGAAATGTCTAGATTATCCATCTGCCTTTTCAATTTGAAGTTTTCATTTTTAATTTTAGAAAATTATTTGTGTATTGCCTCAAATATTTTCAAACTCAATTTATTTTATCTCTTGTTTGCATCTTCTTAAACAGTTAGTATCCTTCAGATTATCTAAAAAGGTTTATTTTTAGTATTTTCCATCTCTTTATCAACTTCAGATTCTTTGGGGGAGAGTTCTTCTACCTATTATAACAAATGATCTGCAGCTATACTAATTGTTACTCAAACTGTTATTAAAATTTATATTTCAATTACTATGCTTTTCACACCTAAATCCTTCCAATTGGGGCTTCTCTATATCTGCTCGTTCATGTATTAGATTTTCAAAATCTTTCCTTATATTCTTGAAGTTATTTATTATGCTTGTGTCCAATTATGTTTCCATGTAATCTTTAATTCTGGTTCTCTTGAAAGAAACTCTTCAGTTATTTTTCTCTTATTTTTGTAGTATTTGTGCTCTTCTGAAATATCAATTTTTTCCATGTGAGTCATATCCCTTTAGGGTATAGACTCTTTTGTCTAGAAATCAGTAAGGAGCGAGATGAAAATTCTGACCCCTACCTCTTGTGCTTCTAGTGAGTTTAATGAAGGTTAGACATGTTCGGCTTTGGGAACCCTATCCCCACAATCTGGTCTTTAAAACCCATTTGCAATTAGACTTGTCTTTTGAATAAAAAACTACTATTTTTCCAAAGAGTTTTCTCTTTGGAAACTTGGACACTTGATTGTGTCCATCTGTCTATCCGAATTTGCAGAAGGCGGAGAGAAAATACTAAAAGTTGGCTTTCAATCTACATCCACTCTTACCTGCTCCTCCCCCAACTAGGATCTGGGGCCATCCAGATGTTAGCCCATCCAGCCTTGAGGATGGAGTGACATCCACAGAAATTCTTTTCTGTGAGGCTTCCCTAGCTCACAGTGGCTCCAGGGAGTGCAGTGGTTCACCCAGGGCAATGTGGTAGAGAGAGGAGAACACAGGTCAAAAGTTCTGCTCTAAAGGCAGGGCTTGGAGCTTGTCCCTACTCTGCTATGGGCTACTCCTTCCTCAAACTGCCTACAGCTGCCTTCAGTCCCTTTGGTTTGTTTTCCAAAGTTTTTACTTTAGAGTTTTAGGTCTTGCAACTTCTGTCAGATGTATGTTATTCCCTGGATTGGGTGCTGGGAAAGAGCAAACTTCATAATCTGCAAACATAGTCTATAAAAAGAAAACTAGCCTCTCGTAATATACTTTTTATTTACAGTGATGGATATTTGTGTATTGATTACAAATATTGTGGTGTAATAGATATTTCTTACTTTATGGAACAATATACTGAATTCAACTGGGAAGAAATTTAAAGAAAATATGTTATATATTAATATATATATTATAGATAAATTTATTTCATTTTTTCCTTTTACTGTTTAGAAACATAAGCAATAAAAAATAGGTATAAAAACATAAATATATGCTGCTTGTGTTCTGTTCCTAAGCATGCTAGCTATATTTCTACAGCCCTAGCTATTGGAATCTCTATTTTGCCATGTTGAAATTAAAGCTACTGCTAGTCTATCTAATTTGCAATAGAAACAGCCTTTGAGGCTGTCTAGTACTCTTAACTCTGAAAATATGGGTGCAGTGGAAGGGGTTGTATAAAATCCTTGGCTTTTGACAAGAAGAGACTATTTTAAGGTCTGATTATTATCAGAAAAATGTTCTTTAGTACTTTTCCTTAATCCTGATAATTCTTTACTACTTTCTACAGTTTTATAACTCATCTTTGTAAATAAGATCATAAGTAAATTAGTTTACAGATGATCAGAATTTTTCCTTTCTATTTAGATTTTCCAGAACACGCTGATTTCATATAGTGTAGAAAACATATTTGAGTTTTTGTTGTCCAGCACCCTGTAATTTTCTATAATCCTTGACCCACACAAGTATCTGATATTCTTTTAGCAAGAAGTAACCAAGACTCCCTGTTCTTTTAATCCATTACCCACTGTGTATATTATGTTCAAGTAGAATCAAAGTTCTATCAAAACTCTGTCTAGCCCCTGGCAACCACTTTTCTATGCTCTGTTTCCATGAGTTTAACTTCTTTTAAAATTCCACTTAATAAGTGATACCATGTGATATTTGTCTTTCTCTGTCTGGCTACAGAACAGAATAGAGAATCCAGAAATAAACCCATCCATATATGGTCAATTAATTTTTGAAAAAAAACCCAAGAATATACAATGGTGAAAGTTTAGTTTCTTCAATAAAAGGTGTGTGAAAAACTAGATTGCCACATGCAGAAGAATGAAACTGGACCCCTGTCTTTCACAATACACAAAAGTCAACTCAAAGTGAATTAAAGACTTGAACTTAAGACTGGAAACTGTAAAACTCCTAGAAGAAAACAGAGGTGGTAAGCTCCTTGAAGATCATTGATCTTTCTTTCTTTTTTTTTTTTTCTCTGTGAGGAAAACTAGCCCTGAGCTAACTTCCATTGCCAATCCTTCCCTTTTTTGCTGAGGAAGACTGGCCCTGGGCTAATATCCATGCCCATCTTCCTCTACTTTATATGGGACACCACCATAGCATGGCTTGACAAGCAGTGTGTCTGTCTGCGCCCAGGATCCAAACCTACGAAAACCTGGGCTGCCGCAGCAGAGTATACAAACTTAACT
Source organism: Tapirus indicus (assembly GCA_031878705.1). Lineage (NCBI taxonomy): Eukaryota > Metazoa > Chordata > Mammalia > Perissodactyla > Tapiridae > Tapirus > Tapirus indicus. Next base: position 145,211,804 of record CM062919.1, on the reverse strand, counting down.
GCTCTGCCACCAGACCGGCCCCAAGATCATTGATCTTGGCAATGATTTTCTGGATTTAACACCAAAAGCAAAGGCAACAAAAGCAAAAATAAACAAGTGGGACTACATCAAACTAAAAAGCTTCTGCTCAGCAAAGAAAACCGTGAACAAAAAGAAAAGGCAACCTATGGAATAGGAGAAAATATTTGCAAACTACATATCTGATAAGGGATTAATATCCAACATACACAAGAAACTCATACAACTCGATAGCAAAAAACCAAATAATTATAAAATGAACAAAGGGAGCCGGCTCAGTGGCGCAGTGGGTAAGTTTTCACACTCCACTTTGGTGGCCCAGGGTTCATGGGTTCAGATCCCTGGCATGGACCTACACACCATGCATCAAGCCATGCTGTGGCAGCATCTCACATACAAAATAAAGGAATATTGGCACAGATGTTAGCTCATAGACAATCTTCCTCAAGGAAAAAGAGGAAGATTGGTGACAGATGTTAGCTGAGAGCCAATCTTCCTTGCCAAAAAGTAAATAAATAAATAAATAATGAGCAAAGAACCTGAATAGACACTTTTCCAGAGGAGACACACAGATGCCCAAGAGATACATGAAAAGCTACTCAGTATCACTAGCCATCAGGGAAATGCAAATCAAAACCACAATGAGATATCACCTCACACTTGCTAGGATTGCTGTCATCAAGAAGGCAAGAGATAACAAGTGTTGGTGAGGATGTGGAGAAAAGAGAACCCTTGGGCACTGTCAGTGGGATTGTGAAATGGTACAGCCACTGTGGAAACTAGTGTGGAGGTTCCTCAAGAAATTAAAAATCACACTACTATATGATCCATCAACTCACTTCTGGATTGCGGCATTATTCACAATAGCCAAGGTATGGAAACAACCTAAATGTCTGTCAACAGGTGAATGAATCAAGAAAATGTGATATACATATCACTTCATGCCATTAATCCATGTATATATGTATATAATTAAATATTATTTTGCCTTAAAAAATGTCTGTCATTTGCAACAACATGGATGAAACTGGAGGTTATTATGCTAAGTGAAAGTCTTAATTATCAACAGATTCAATATGCAATTTGAAAAATACGTCTCTGTGCTTTTGTCTATGTGTCAATGTAGTAGAAACAATATAGTTTGCTCACTTGCCATTTTAAGCTTTATAAATCATAATTGCTTACTATAAATAAAATGTTAAAAAGTGTTCTGTTATTTTAGTCTCTAATCCATTATTTTGTGTGCATAGCAAACACATTATTTTGTGTGTGTGTGATAAGTGCTATGTAAAAACAAGGCTGTTTTTAAACTTCTGAATAGTACATTCATGTCATTTGCTAATGGTGCAGGTTAGTATTCACTTTTTACCATATTATAGAATTTATTATAGATTTATTGTAATTAATTTTATCTCTTCTTTCTGATAGCCATTGTGTTCAATGGCATGAAATTAAAAACACAAAAATGCAGGAAATTTCAGAGTTAATATACTTACAAGTTTCATCTAGTTTGATTACATAAGATATATGAAGACCTGCTTAACAATGTGATTCCCATCTTTTGTTAGAAAACATACGGAGATAGGAAATTCTTTAAATCCCAAGACAAGCCATCCTGTCATCGGGCAATGTGTTTTCACCATTAGACAGCTCTTCTACAAGTTGATCCTAAATCTATCTTCCATTTCTCCCAATTCTATTCTCTGTGTTCTTACTGTAGGAATCTAACTGCTCTCTAAAATTGTAGTTCTCTAGCTATTTCTTTTATAGAGATCTTCTTACCTTATAAATTTTCAAACTTTCATCTTCCTTAGTGATATAGAAATCATCATTGCTCCTAAATGGGTTCCACTTTTCTTATTCTGATGAAAATTTAGAGAGGTAAATTGAATTCACATAGCACAAAGTGAATGTCACTTCCTTCCTTGTTGATGATATATTTTTAAATGCAGTCTAAGATCATATATATTCTTTTGGCAACTGCATCATGCTGTATCTTCTCTTAAATAACTCACTTTTGACTAAAGGTCATGTTATTAACTCTCTTAAAACATTGAATTGCATTACAAATCTAGATTTTTTTTTTAGCATTTTGCATTTTTAAGGGGCTTGGGAAAGCTGAAGTAGTGAAAGACCTTACTTATGTTGTTGAATATGTATTTCTAAAAAATATTTACACCAAGAATGTTTTTAGAGTTTGTTTGAATAAACATATGGCATCCAAAAATTAAATAATAGAAATTACAGGGAAAATACATAAATCAAAATTTAGAGCAGAGCTTATACCTCTGGGATGGAGAGAGGACATCATGTAGAAGCATATGAGAGTTTCATGCTATGGGTAACGTTCTCATTCTTAAACCAGGAAATGGCTTGGTAATTGTTCATTACTTGTTTCAGAATTCATGTAGACATTATATATATTCTTTAATATCTAACTGATGTTGTTAAAGTATAATTTTCAAAAAAAGCTAAAATCATGACTTCAGTGCAAATATAAACTTTGAAAATGTGTCAAGGATTTTATTCAGCTCATCAATAAAGGAGAGACTTAGAAAAATGTCCAGACCAAGTCAAAGAGTGTTTGAGAAGCTGTGTATTCATAGGCAGTTTAATAAAAGAATGTTCTAGTAAGATTTCTGGGTAAGATGCATATTTAGTCACTGGCCTATAGGGAAATAAATCATAATCTTTTGGTGGATCTTTGCCCCATACGATATTGTAAAGACATCCCACTCAAATGTTTGACTTGTTTTCAATGTTTGGGGTAGTTTTTCTTAACAGTTTAAAAATATCAGCTTAAAATGAATAAGTTGAAGCCACAAAAATTTTATATTTATACAAAAAGAAAATTTTGCTTCACTTAAAATTATTATTGAAATAACCTAAATAATCCACATGATTAGAGATTAAGATATTTTCTTATTATATGTCAAATTGTCTCTTTTATCTATGTTTAAAATTAAAATACAAATAATAAATGAAAAATTAGTTAAAACTATCCTTAGAATATTTTTTTCCTTTTGCATGACTTTCATCTATTCAACACCTATTTATAGTTCTTTGTAGTATGTCCTGTACAGGTGCCACTGTGAGTTCTGGGGATAACAATGGAAATGTGAGGAACTGGTTCTTTTGTCTCATTGCTTTTACATTTTAGTTGCAGACAGTAAATGACTCAAGTAAAACACATATCATTTCAAATAGTGATAAGTGCTATGTAAAAAAAATAAAATAAGAAATAAAATTAGGATAATGAGAAAGAAAATATCTGGGGTGGATAGGAGAGACTATTTTAGATTAGGGAGATAGTTTAGGTCAGGGAAGCCTCGTGATACCGAGAAAAGCTAACTGTGCTAAGATCATTTGAAAACTGCAAGTTGCCTTCTGACACAGGCTTTTGACTGGCATAAGGGATAAAAATACCATGCTGCAATTTTAAAAATTGTGTTACAAATATATGTCAGTCTGACAGATAAATTGAATTTATCTAATAAAGTATTCAGTCAAATTTCCAAGTAGGAAAGCCTTATGTTTCTATCCTTGTGCTTCTATTTCAAAGCCATTTGTCAACACTTAAAACAAAATATGAATTATCTTGTGAGTTGTGGGAGTACCACAGATTGTAGTATACGATTCAGTTTAACAAGATTTCAAATCAAATTGCAAAGCAAACCACTTCACTGATTGAACAAAGGCTGCTAAAATCTTAAGATTGTGTTATCATAATTACCATTAATCTTTAGCTGTTTAAATGAATACTTTTTAATTTTATTCTTTTTCTTGTTGTTAAAGGGATACATGTACACAGGAATGAAATTTCAAGCCATCTGAATGGGCATAATATTAAAAGTAAAATCTTCTTCCTTGCTATTTCCACGACTCTAGCTCACTTTTGTCCTTTCCTGTTTCTAGTTTATCTGACAGTTAAATCCATAACTAAATAACATATTATGTGGTTCTTTGGTAATGATTTGTTAGGGATTGAATTGTGCCCCCTCTCTAATTCTATACATTGAAATCTTAATCCCCAGTACCTCAGAATGTGACCTTATTGGAAATAGGGTTGCTGCTGATGTAAATGAGGTCAGACTGAAGTAAAATGGACCTCTAATCCACCATAACTTGGTGTCCTTATAGAAAGGAGAAATTTGGAACAGATATTCCTTGCGGAGAACACCATGTCAGGATTGGAGTTATGCTTCCACAAGCCAAGAACTACCAGAAATTAGGAGGGGGCCTGGAAGAGGGCCTTCCCTCACACCTTCAGAGGGAGCACGGCCCTGTCAACACCTTGATCTTGGACTTCTAGCCTCCAGAACCGTGAGACAACAAATTTCCTCTGTTAAGCCACTCAGCTTGTGATACTTTGTTACAGCAGCCCCAGCAAATGAATACATGATTTGTTATATTTATTGATTTCTTTTTACATGTGGGGCACTTCGAAGTTCTTTAAATATGTTATATCATTTAATCCTCACCATAGCCCTCATGGTGCCTACTATCATCCCTGTTGTGTAGACGAAGAACAAAGAACAGGGAGGAGAGAAGTGCTCTTCCCCACTGACTAGTGTGACTTTAGGGGTGATTGCTTCACCACACCGACATTATGTCAATGTGATATCTTGATTCATAAAGACTCAGCCAACTCTAATTAACTTCCCACCAAAAAGGCTGTGGAATTTGGTTCAGTTAAAATCATCTCTCTTACCATAACCTCCAATATTTATTACTTACCTTTCAATTTATATTTTCTATTTTAAATACTGTATTTAGACCTCTGTTTCCTGATCATTCAACTTTAGACATTCTCTCTTATCTACCCACTATATAAAATTAAGAAAGTTGCACTTCTACACCTCCCTCAAACTTTCCTTCCTCTTGTTAACTCCCAATCTCTGTCTGCTCTCCTGTTATGTTTACATTGTCAAGGCATTTAGCTGTCAGTTACATGCAGTAACCTTGATTAAGTCTTTCCAGTTTCAGAGATCATTTCCTATTAGATCAACGTTATTCTCTCTACACCAAGTAATATGATTTATCATAGAGAAGGAAATATTATTGTATGTCACTAAGCATATTATCGCAAATTTCGAGGTTGGATGGAGTATATTTTCTTACCCCTTTTCAACCAATCAAAATGTTTTAAATTACCATATTTCAAAATTTTCACTTGTACATATGCTTCTCCCAAATCCCTCTTTCACCAGAATTTCTTACTGATTTTCTATCTTATTATTGAAAGAAAAATATTTAATAAATCACCAACACCTTCCTTTAATAAAATAAGTCTCTGCTATACTGATTTCCTTTTCGGGGGACTCTATGGCTCTTGTCCTGGGATCTCTTCATTGCATATCTGGGCTACTCTTTAATTCCAGTATTCTTTGCTCCCTTTAGCTCTTTTCATTTTTATTTTCTTCAGTCATCTTTCAGCACTTGAGAAATGTATCTGGGTCCTTGCATATTGTCAATTATTTTTATTTTATCCTTATACTAATCGATGGGGCATAGAATTTTAGGTGGAAAGTTGTCTTTCCTGAGAACTTTGCAGCCATTGCTGCTTCTAAAATTACTAATGAAAACTCTGATAAAAATCTGTAGTCTTTGCTTCTTAGTTTGGGTTTCCTCAAAGCAGACTTTGTGACAAGGATTTGATTCCAAATAGTTGGTCTGGAGGTCGAACCTAAAAAATACTTGAAGGGTAGGGATTAGGGGTACAGAGAAGGTAAGGCAGCCAGGGCTTTGTTATCCAGGGAGTTACCACTGGGTAACCACTGGGTGTCTGAAGCCTGATCCCACAGAGGATCTAGAGGAGTCAGTGTAGATGACGTGCTTCAAAGTAATTCCACCTGAGGAGTGAAGGACCAGAGGTTTTTATACCTTAATTTTTGCCAGGCATCAGATGTGGAATTCACTGGATGTGGAATTGAATTCCCTGGCATGGGCACACTGAGCTGAGAAAGTTCTTAGGCAAAGAAAGTCAGGTGCTGGCGGTTGGAAGTTGCACGGGGCAATGTATGGCAGTCCTAAGGGTGAGAACACAGCACATGGTCTCCAGCTGTGATGCTACACTGTATATTTGTACATACTGTCAGCTTGTATCTGTTTTCCCAAGCTTGAAAATTTTATGATTTTTATCTTTATTCTCTGAATCCCAAAATTTCAGGAGAATGCATAAATACGTACCGTGTCCTTTATTCTGTCTAACGTTTGACAAAGCCTTTTAAATAAAGTCCAAAGCCTTTCTTTAGCTTGGTGAAAATGTATTCTGTTATTATTTGGATTATTTCTTTCATTCCACTGTCATTCTTTTCTTTTTCAGAATCTTCTACTAGACAGATGTTGGTGGATTTCCCAGGCTTTATTTTCTCATACACACATTGATTTTTTCTCAGACAATTGTGTTTTTATTTTCCATGACCTCTTTCTTGCTTGCAGCTTCTTTTTCATAGCAAGCTGTTAGGTTTTATGGATTCATTTTATTTTTTTATAGGAGGAATATATTCTGAGGACATTTTAGAAGCATTTTCTGATTTTTCTTGCTCCCATCTTTGCCCTTATTTTCAAATTAGTCAAAGTATCATTGAATAGACTTTTTTATTATTTTGACACCTACTTCTAGAGAAGTCTCTTTCTTACTCAAGATCTAGAGAGTGGTTTTCCATCTCTCAGGAGCCACTATCTCTTTCAGTACAGATTTCAAGTACTTGTCAGGTATGCTTTATTGCATGAACATCATTATTATAGACTTTTCTTTCCTTTGATGTTAAATGTTTGTCCTCTCTTTTTCATTATTTGAACATTGTGGTTCATTTCTGGGTAAGTGTGTGGAGTAATTCACAAATGTTTGCTCAGGTCAACTCACTTTAAAGTTAATCCATATAAAAATGTAAACTTATAAATAGATAACTTTTCTGTTATAAGATTTCTAAGCTAACCATTTCTTAGCAGTTATTAAAATTTGTACTTATTTTCAAAAATATGTTTTTCTAGTTATGAAAGTGCTATGTGTTCATATTAGAAATATTAAAAATACAGCAATATAGAAAGAAGAATGCATGAATAGCAATTCCAACACTTCAGACATAACTGTTTTAATTTTATTTATTTTCTTTATATATATTTGGAATCTTACTAGTATATTCCTCTTAAATTATTTTTATGTATACTTCTTTTATTATTGTAATCTGTGATGAATGTTAAAGAGATTAACATGTTAATTCTCTAAATTTTTTCTCCACATACCACTTATTTGTCTTCGACAATAAAATCTATGTTTTTAGTACTAGAATTTAAAATTAAAGTATTGTTACTAGTATTATTTATTTGCCCTTTAAGTGAAATTTCTGACATGTGCATTGCCTCTGGTATCCATCTTTTCAATGATTTAGGAAATTCTAAATGTAACTTGTATACTGCTCATAAACAATACTGTTAGCCAAGCAATTCTTCATTTTTTAATTTTGTATTTTGGTTCATTTCACTCTGTCAATTGGATTACAGCTTTTAAGTAATTGTTTTTCAAGAACAGCATATGAATTGCATATTTTCAGATTATCTAAAACTCTCCTTTATGTTCACAGATAAAAGGTAGCAGTGACAATGATGTTGGATTTAAATGTTTTCCCAAAAAACTTTCTAACTTTTGCAATATTTTTTGTCTGGTTCTACTTTTCTCCCTCATTTTTCTTTAATTGGGTAACTTTTTTTGTTTGTTTCCTATCTGTTTACTGATATGTTCTCTTTGTTCTGGCAGCTCAAATTATTTAATAAATGTATCTACATACATGTCATTTTCAGTCATTTTTACCTGGAATATTGTGTCTATTGTAGACTTAATTCTATCAATGGGATGAAAGAGTTAAAGACCATGATTCCTACCCTTGGAAATGTTTGTAGAAATATTGCAGAGAGACCAAATAACAGAGCAACTGAAAGTAACAAATCCAGGACTTAAGGTAATGTCCAGATCATTTCTGGCTTTAAAAATATGTACTAAAAACGACTTATTTGAAATCTTCAGAAAAAATCAAATGCATTATATATAATTTTGAAGTCTTCACTTATGTTTAAAAAAAGAAATTACCAAATAGACTGATCTGGAATCTATTCTGTAAAATATTTGTCTTAAAGGAGTACCATTAACTTAATTTAAAATTTTAATATTTTCTACCAGTCATTTCCAAAGACCTTAACACATTTTCTCGTTTTGACCTTATTTTACTTCAAATTAAAATTTAGTCTGCTATTTGACATTAACATCATTATTCCTAATTTCTTAATAACTATTCCCAAATTATACTATTGTGGTGATGGTAGTAAATAAAGGGGAAAGACAATGAAGTAGCCAAAGAGGTTTGGAGTCTGAATATTAATGTTGAAGAGAGAAAAGATTTTAAAATACGTCCAAGATAACAAATATGAAGAAGGGAAATGATATTCCTTCTGAAAGTTACAGCTTATCAGGGAAGAATTACTATTGTTTTCATAGGCAATTCAAATGTAAAGAGAGGAAAATGCTATTATTTATAAATATGTTCAATTTGAGATATGTTCCTTCTGTGCTTCTTGGTGATGATGTGGGATTGTAGTTTAAATGAGAAGTTTGGATTGAACTTGTAGACATTGTGGCTTTTCTATATAAAGACTCTGTTCAGTGGGGAATAATTATAGGAGAGTCTACAGTTGAAACAACGAAAAAATGTCCACACGGGGGGATTGAGGGGAGATACAAAGAGCATAGATCAGAATGTTAGAACGAGTTTGGGAAATATAAATAATGTTCCCCAAAGAAATCTGTGAAGGAGACTGATAAGGAGTCTTCAGAATTGTAACAGAGAACCAAGACATTGCTTTCACATGGAAACCAAAGTGGGGAGAGAATTAAAAAAACATCCTGAAATATCAAATGTGACTGAAAGGAAAAAAGGGAGAATTGAATCCTAATAAATAATGACTGGAACAAATGATGCACTATAATTGCCTTAATTAAAGTTCTACAAGAGAAGCCACATTTCATAGAGTCCAAAGAAAATTGTGGTAAGAAAATGCAAGAAGCAGGAGACACAATTCTCACTGGAAAATGTGGAAAGACAAGAATAATAAACATATATAAGGAAATCATAAAAAAGAATTGGTGGTCCCAGCCTTATTTCGGTTCAAGCCTGGAAGAAGTATTAAGTTATCAGAAAAAAGTGAATGAGAAAATAGTTCTTGATATTCAATTTGTACACAAAATATTTCACAAATATTTTCACAGAAACTATGTCATTTATATCATACTGCACAATTTATCAAATTATAACATATGTGAGGTATGATAACTGAATGCACATATGTAATGATTAATAAGGCTTTATACATTTATTCCTAGTGTCATTCCAAAGGATTTTGAAGTAGGAAATGATGAATAAAGTTACATCATATCAAAAAATTGCTTGAGTGATCTTAGGTTTAATAACAGAATCTACAAGACTCCAACTAGATAGCCAGCACAGTTTGCATATGTTGGAAACTGGTTGTCTGTCAACATGTTGTGGGTACTGTACATAAAATCATCATTAATATGCCTCAACTTTAATAGCATCTTAGATTCCTTGGAACTCAAGTTTGGAAGAGTTGATCGAACAGTATACAGCTGTCATGAGATAGTAAACTAGATTTCCTCAAGCATGCAATTTTTTCCTACATTTTAATTATTTCATGTGCCATATACACTAACAAAATTAAGAATTTGGGTCAAAGTATATCTGCTTAGAAGACCAACTATTATTCTGAAAATTTTCACTAATTAGTCTATGATTTCTTCCTTCAGACAACTGTTCTCTGGCATGCTTTTGAAATGCATAAAGACAGCAGAGGGAATTTCCAATTATTCTACAAAATTCAATATGGATACTTGCTTGCCAGAGGTTGAATTATAGGAAAACCACAAGGCTGTACTCTCTCTGGCACTTACCGGGTGATAAGCTGTTCCAACTCCTCATTATGACAATTTGGGTTTCTTTAAACGACTATGAATTGGGCCTGCAAATTTCTCCCTCATATCTGTATCAGCAGGGCTGCTATGAGGTTACATAATAACCGCATAGGCAGCTGTTAGCTTAGCTGCCAGAGAAAATGGCAGAATTAGAGCTAGTAGTTACATTTAAGCAACTTGCTTTCAGTGGTGCTACTACCAGCAAATTTCTTTGAAGAGCTTTGTATTTTATCCACTAAAAGTAGTTTCGACAAATCTTTTGACTTTCAGACATATTCATCAGCTAGAGAAATGTTTTTCTACTTATTTTGAATTAGTCTTTTCCAAATGTATCTATAGGAAATGCAAAAGGGAAATTTTGTTAGCATGAACAAAATTCATATGCCATTAGCTTTGAAGGGATGAAATGGTTTCAGTAGATTCTTTCAATAGTTGTCTTTATTGATCATTCACATTTTAAAATACATTAAATGGGTCAGACTTTAAAAAGTCCTTTATGAGAAACTTCTAAGAAATCATTGAATTATTCACATTTTTAACAACTATACAGGCAACATATTAGAGTAACATTAAGAGAGGGTAAACTCATATAATTCACTGCATGTGCCTGGTCATTTTTGAGTCTGTGGGCTCTTGTATCTTATGTTTTGGAAGAATACATTTCATAGATATAAAATAATGTAACTAATTGCATTATGTTTGTCAAAAATTCCAAATGCAAAAACTATATAATTTATCCACATATCTGTAGGGCAATTGTGTTATAGAGTGCTGGCTTAAGGTGACCATTTATCAAAATTGAGAAGCCCATTCCAAAATTTGTCATTTTTAAATGAATATAATGAATAAACTTAGAATATAAGATTTTCTTTTTCTGGGTACGTTTCCCAAAGCATGAACTAAACTTCTGTACAGATGATTATCTGAATAGAAATTTAAATTAAAGGAGGAATCATATTTCCATTTCATATATACATACATACAATATATAAAATATATGCAACATGTATTAACACTTATACACTGCACAAGCAAATATACGTACACTTAATATAAAGGGAGACAAAAATGCAATTTTAGAAGGAATTCAATTTTCAGAGTAGAAGAATAGAAGGAAATTCTGAAAAAAAGGCAATATTAGAAGTAATTTGTCTAGATTTACATCCTAATAATAAGACTGATGGCTAATTATTCTATTCATTGGAACTGAATGAGGAAAGGTCATTACTCTTTTTCACTCTTGGCACTTTAAAATGTTAACACACACACACACAGGCAGGGCTCTTTGGTTCTAAAAGCTGTTTGGATGTTTATTATCATTTTCTTCATCTGGTTTCTTCCCAAAGTGCTGATACCTACAGCCTTGAAAATTACAGGTTAAGTAGAAATCGTTCTTTCTTTGTGCCGCTCTTTTAGACTAAAGATTAATCTAAAATTTAGGTTTAGGTTAAAATTGGAAATCACAATTCTAATCCTCTTTTTCTTTTCTGATTTTTAAATGCAGTAACTGTTAGTCATAAATGTCAGTTTCACACAGAAGCAAATCTACTTAAAAATATAGTACATTCAAAAGTGAAAGTGTCCTCTTTGTTCTATCCCACAACCTGAAAAATGTTAGAATCAGAGGCATTGTGCTGTTCCTTTTAATAATATTAGGCTTTAGTCTTCTTCTATGAGTCATCGAATAAACCTGCATTCAGTCTAAATTTCTCTTTAAAACATGCCTTTTCCTTCCTACTGTTCTTTTAATTTTGCACATTGTAAGCCTAATTCTCCAATCCACAGGTTTACACAGGGGGTGGGGAAGATTGCAATTCTCACCCGGTAGGAGTATTGCCTTTCTCTGCAAGCTTGCTCTACCCCCAAGACCCAGGGGGCATTGGGGAAGCAGTGTGTGTCACTGCCAGAGCCATCAACTCCAAGTCTGTGCTGCATCACATCTTAGTGTGTCTAATATATAGATTGTATGTGTATAATGTTGCGATGTTGTGCCAGCAGACAATGGCTCCATAACTGACAACTTAAGGCAGGTGGAATTTATGGCTTGTAACAGGGAACTAGAAATGGTTTGATGTGGAAACAGGGTTTTTCACCCCCTGCAGTTATGATGGCAACCCATGGAGATGATAGGGGAAAAAGGACAGTAGATGGAGTATGAGGGTTTTCGTGTAGTCTTATTACGTGCATGGCCTTCCAAAGAAATCAATGCAACATCAGGAAAAAGTGAACTTGCCTTAAGCATTGCATTATATTGAAAAATTACTGAAAACAGGACTGAAAGAGCAGTGAAACCAAGTGCTCTAAATATGTGTAAATTAAGAACGTATCTGTAAAGTATCTATACCGTATCTATAAAGTATTTTAGTACACCATGTCTGGGATGAAGACTTTTCCTAAAATTAATTCTAGCGACCGAGACACTAATTTATTAGACAGACAGATTTCTTAGACATAATTCATGAGAAAATGTGATAACAGTTAATATAGAAAATCATGCATTAGGACCTGAAGATTTTGAGAGAGACAAAATATAGGTGCTTTGATGATTAATAAAAATAGAAGAAAGAAAGGGAAAACAGAGATGTAAAGTTATTATCAATTTTCTGTATATCCTCTCATCAGGTAATGGGGACGTGGAGGATAATTAGATAGATATTTTTCTTAAAATATTCTTATTTATCTTTCAAGTTACTTCAAGCCTCCAAAAAATGGAGAGGGAAATGATTAGCTTCATTAATAAGGAAATATAAACACTTAATTAGTATTTTTTAATCACTTCCCTACAAATTACACTCATTTGTGTTAGTGTGGTACACACATATGTGAAGTGTACAGACATCTGTGAAGTGCTATAACTGTTTTCAGTAATAGATTCTTCAGAGCTAACATCTGGTGCTCCACAATTCCAAAATATCTCATGCTTCTATCTGGATGAAGAACTCATATTCTAGTCCCACACTGCTTTCTCCCCACATGACTATCAGATTGAATCTTTTTGTAAGGTCAGGTAGATTTTCCATCTCTAAATTCTTTCATCTTTCTCCTGTTTCCAGGATCTTTGGTGGCTCAATTCTCAATTTTAATTTTTCAAATACCTCTACACCGCCTAGGCAAAGAACACTTTCAAATCGTGGATCTATTGTGGTGAATTGATATTGAACACTTACGAAAATTATGACCTCATGTTCAGGCAGAGTGGGCTTATAGGGGCGTATCGGGTATCAGAGAAGCAGTGGGGGATCAGGGGCAAACTGGGTAAGTACTTGACGTTGCCTCTTGAAGCACTTTTCAAACCTCTTACCATTGATACTGTTGTTGAAAGAGCACAGGTCTTAAGAGGGGAAACACCTGATTTGGAATTCTAACCATTTTAAAATGTGATTTTGATTCAGTTATTTAATTTCCTTCAGCCTCACTTTCTTGGTAGTGGGAATAATTTTTATAACTGTAAAATCTGTGCCAATGATAAGTGTTCAGTGTCAGTTCCCTTCGCCTCCTTTCCTTCCCAGTTCCAGATGTAAGTACCAAAATATGAGGACAAAAATGATATATTTGTGTAATCTTGACATTATCAATATATTTCTTAAAAAAATTTGTAATATGACTTTATTGTCAGGAACATGTTAATATCTGGTGTATAGAAAATATTTCATTTTTAATTTAGTTATTAATAACTAATATATGAGACATTTACAAAAAGATGGACAAATGAACCAGTACTGTATTTCCTTATGGCACTGCAGATTTTCTCACCTTGGGAAAAATACCTACATTTCTGGCATTTTGATTCTGATTGTAAAATATTTTAATCATTGCTTTTGTCACTATCCAGATTTGTTAGAGGTAAAGTAGCATTAGCAAAGCAGTTTAAGTTGTTTTGAAATAAATTGTTATGGAAACAGAAAGTACAATAATTATTAGAATTGTACCAATTTGCAGATGTAAAAATATTAAAGAATAAACAGTTTTTACCATTAGTTTCTTTATTGCAAACATGCTCCATATGTTTACTCTGCCTTTGTCATGGGGCAGTTCTTAGGTGGAGAGGCAGCACATTTATTGTAGGGAGAGCAGTGTGGCTTCGTCATCCCTGGTTTCAGAAAAACAGTCATTTAATCAATCTGAATTTAAATCCATTTTTCCATTCTGGTCAGTTTCATTGCAGTTTCAATTCATTTTTACCCTGAACTTCCCTTTCTTGACTAACTCCTCCTTGTAGGACTTATGAGTATTTCAGATTCGAGATGTGGTCACAGATTTACATTTTGATATTACAAACTCAACTTCTAACAATGATAGATTTTAGGAATGCCCACATGAACAAGCTTTCTGTAAATTTTATAAAACTATTCTTGAGAATGGTATTTAAATTTTGTTCAATATCACTTATATAAAAAGCCACAACATAAATTATTCTTAGTATTTGGTGTTGAACATTTTATTTCTCCTCGTAAAAAATGGACTTGCACTTCTTAGACCATTAGAGCCAATTATTCACTGTAGTTCCACTTTGAATTTGTTGACAGAAAGTGAAGAACTGGGATTTTATTAAACTTCAGTAGTTATATTTAGACTAATTTTTCAGCACAAATAAGTTTTCCTCAACCCCCATTTATTACGTGGGTCCTCTTAGTTTACTTGCTATCCGAGTTCCACTGTGTGTGTATGTTTATGTTTGTGTGTGTGGTGTAAATCATCTAAAATATGTATTGACGTATCCAAATTATAGATTAAAAATAAAATAAATTTATTTGTAAACAGGACCCTGTTAATAGTATTTTTGTTCCTTTCTAAATGACAAAAGGAAGGTTACTAAGTTAGCAAGAGCTTCTAATTATTGCATGGGTGATTCAAGTGAAACAATAAACAGAAACTTAGAGTTTCTGAGACTTCACAACAAGAGGAGAGTTCAGAAGTCATTTTAGGGATTGTAGATGAAGTAGCAACACTGAAAGCCCTCCCTATTCACTGCGACAATTTTGGAAAAGATAGTATAATAATGGCACACTTTGGTCATTCTCTTGCTGAGAGTAAGAATAAGCACTGCCTTTCAGAGCATTATGACTATTGTAGTACCGCTAAAGGTTTCCAGTCTGTGCCTCTAGACTAATCCTAAAGATGTAAACAGCCTCCCCGAAAAGCTCCAGTACCTTTTTTTCTTTACAATCGCCTCGACTACGAATAAGGGCTTTCATCCTTAATGGATAGTGTTTGAAAGCACACACCTGAAACATAAATAGTCTAAAATCAGCAATTTTCCAGAAATGGTTTCCAGAAAGTTTAAGGAATTGGATAAAACTGGTACTATAACTTTATATATGAATAAATTATTCAAAAATGCATAAATGCACCATACTCTTAATCAAAAAATAGGATAAAGCCTTTGATTCTTTGAAAATTAACAGGAGACACGTTCTCCCTTTTGGACAACTTCATCTCTATCAGTAAAAGGTAACATTATATTTGTTACTGTCCTTCAGGTAACACTGTATTTCATATCTTCTTTCAAAGATGTCAAAGAGTGTGCCTTTTACTAAAGCAACTGCTGCAGAAGCCACACATTTCTCAGAAAGTTTCTCATAAAATTACTGTTCTATTCTTTTACTATTTCATTTGGGCATTGAAATTAGATTGGTCTTTTATAAATACTCATTAGTGGATCTGATTCTTTCTCTGGTAGTAGCCTTCATGGGAGGAGAGAGAACTGGCAGAGTGCACACATTCACATTCTAAAAGGAATTGTTTCTATTCTTTTGAGAGAACAAAAACCATCTCCTCTCGTTCCTTAGTTTTAATTCATTTTCTCTTTTTGTTCACAAAGGGGGCACAATTAGGTGAGGTGTCATGGGGGAGAGGCCAGGGAGACAAAGAGAAAGACAGTTTCATTAATTGAAATTGTATTTCCTGCTTGTTAATTATCTGGATGCTGTGCTACCTGATTTGAGAAAAGCAACTTCTGAAAATGTTGAGATTTCTTTGTAACAGAATACTAACATAAAGTTTAAATTTTAATTGGATTTTTGGTAAGTGACCTTTATTACTCCTGGCAGGGACACGACATACAAAAACTAAGTAATCCCATTGGAGTCAAAGGGATTCCAAATGTCAAGATGGCAATGAAAGTGGTACACGCCATGCTTCTAATATTCGGCATCAAAATAGCAAAACAAACCAGGCACAGTATTCTCAGTGAGACAATGAAAATGAGTCTCCTCCCCTCCAACCCACCACCCATACATATTTGAAGAAGAAAGATAAGAATAAAATATTGAGCCCTTCGTGCTTAAATGCGATAATATAATGAGGATTCATAGGACCTACTGCTATGCCTTTGAGTTCAGCTCTGATTAGATGTTGTTAGGGGTGAGGAAAAGCATTGTATCAAATATACATTATATAAAAATCTGTCATGTTCCAATTCTGCATTGCAACTAGGTTTGATGTAACCCTTGACATCAGAACCTACTCTGCAAAGACATTTGGCTATTGCAACTGCTCAAAACTTGCAGTGAGGAGGCATTGAGTGAGAGTGTGATATCATTCAGAAAGTTGTGTAATTTGTACCTTCTCGGGAAGGAGGAAATGTAACTGTGGCAGAATGAACACTATTTGAGGATTTTAATTTTATATTTTTTTCTAAAAATTTCAGTTTTCTCTTATCTTATTTAAGCAGTTGGCTGTCTCTATACTTAATTTCTTCAAGGTAAGTATAGGGCAGACAAAAAGTAAAAGCAGCAAGTCTTTCCAGTTTTTGCTTTCCAAATATTTACGCTCTTGGGGGGACTTAGTAAGTTTGAAAAATAAGTAAAAACAAAATGTCGTACAGTCGTCCAAATAGTCAGTTACCAGCCTTGCCTCTGACTAAGATCTTGTCTTTGATCAAAGAGAGACAAGCCAATAAGGAATACAGATTGTTCCCAACACCGCTGCCGCTGGTGTGGAGACCCATGTCAGGGCAGGGAATTCGACCTTATTATTTGACCTGAGGAGTAAAAACTCTAGACTGCTTAGTAATATGTTTAGCATTTATTTTAACAAGAATGTTGTAGAGGAATAAGATAAGTCTGTTCTGTTGACAAATATACTCAGTACAGTCTTCCATTTTATCGGAGCAAATTCTGCCCCAGAGGGGTCCTGGCTCTGAAGACTTTCTCTGACTAAAGTTATGTGATCCATTGATTTCTTCCTTTCACAATTACCCAGCTCTGCATGCCAGAAACTACTTCCCACTGCAATGATCATAGTCTAGCAAATTATAACTATTACTTTAGCTTGAAACCACTACTTTGTATACAAACCTACCTCCATCAAAACATTTGCTTTGCTTCAGCATTCCTCAAATCAAAGCTACTATTGAATTATATATTAATACAGCACATGTGTATTTATATGTATTGGACTATGTATAAATCTATACTTAGAGTATAATTATGAATACTTACAAATGTACATCTACACATATGTCACATATGTGTGTTATATATGATTGGGGAAACAAGCCACCAAAAAATAATCTTTCAAATGCACTCTATTTCCATTTTAAAATAGGAGACTCCAATTTCATTGATTATTGACTCAGATTTGAGATACATTATTTTTAACATGCAGTAACCAAAGCTTCAGTATGCATTTATAAATTGCAAAAAGAATAAGAGTTTATTACCTATAAATTTCCACTTTCATTCCATAACATACTTATACAAGGGATTCTATCTTTGTTAAAATGCCTCAGTCATACACATTTCACTCATATTTCTTTCTTTTTCACTATGGTCTATAAAATATGCCTAACTGGATACCATGATTTAATCAGTTGGGAAGATGGCAGCATAGGAGGATTCAGGACTCACCTCCTCTCATGAACACAACAAATTTACAACTACCCTTTGAACAAATACCCCCTGGAGAGGACCAGAAACTGGATAAAAAGGACCCCCACAATAAGGGACAGTGCTGACTGAAGTGGAAGAGGCAGAAATACCTTTCTGGAGAGTAAATAGCCACATTCTAGTCACAGGGCTTCATGGCTGGGAGCAATTTTTAGGTACAAAGCTTTTCCTGGAGGAGAGGGGGATCTGAGTGGGAGAGTTTTGCCACAATAAACAGCTTTTGAACTCAGCACAACCAAGATGAGTGTCATAGTATCTGGCTTTGCTGGCTATTAAAAACAGTGGGGAATACCCCCGGAAAAGCTATTGAACATACAAAAAAGAAAAGCCTGCTCTTAAAGAACCTATGCACAAATTCACCCATTTGGGAAAGCAACACAAAATCACCAGAGAGGTACATAGTCCTTTGGTGAAACAGACTCACTTGATATGCTCTGGGCACATCTCAGGGAAGCAGAAGGCAGCTGGGACCACCTCCCCAGGGACTGACACATTGGTGGCAGTCATTATTGTGACCTAGTACAGGCATGCTGACACAGAGGCTGGCAGACACCATTGAAGTACTTCCCTTTGCCTGTTAGTGTAGAGGCTAGAGCACCGATTTAATCTAACTTAGCCATGGCAGGCAGCCCACCCTAGGGACTGGCCACACCCACCAGCAAGCCCTGGATCAACTTGTGGGCTCACATAGGCAGGGTTTGTGGGACCTTTGCAGCGGGGCGAGTGGGTCCACCTCTGCAGGGCAGGGCATGCATGAGGGCTGGGCCTGCATTGGTGGTGCTGCAGGAGGTGGGGCCTATCAGGCACAGCAGACCTGTGCTTCTCAAACAGCCACATAGGGGATCTGCCCCACCCACCAATGCCTAAAACAATTGTGTGCTGCCAAACCTGGGGCCAGCCCCACACAGCTACACTCCTGAGAGCTGACAACAACCTTGCAGCCCAAAGGCCTACAACAATTGTGAGCCCCTTAGCCTAGCAACCATCCACACTGGGTGCCTACTCACTTAACAGCAAAACAAGAGCAGGTATGGGCTAGACCTTGCAGCCAACTGTGCTGGGGCTTCCTCCACCAAATAAAGTGACTAAAGGAACTGTAGCAGCCACACACAGCTGAGCCTTACAACCAGCCAGCCAGGGGGACACCCTAGCCTCCCCATGCACCTCCAGTAAAAGCAAGCCCACCACAACAGAAGGACACATGTAGACCACACAGGGGACACTCCTGGAACATTTGGAACTGATGAAGAGAGGGAAGCACGTTGCTGGGCCTCATAAGACATCTCTTACATAAGGCCACCTGTCCAAGACTGGGAGACGTAGCTGACCTACCTAATACATAGATATAAGCACAGAGAAATAGGAAAAATGAGGAGACAAAGGAATATGTTCCAAATAAGAGAACAGGACAGATCCTCAGAAAAAGAATTAAATGAAACAGAGGAAAAAATCTACCTGATAAAGAGTCAAACTAATAGTCATAAGGATGCTCACTGATCTTGGGAGAAGAATAGATGAACACAGTGAGAACTTCAACAAAGAATTGGAAAATATAAAAAAGAACAAATCAGAACTGAAGAATACAATAATGGAAATGAAAAATTCACTAGAGGAAATCAATAGAGAGTAGATGATACAGAAGAATGGATCAGTGAACTGTATGAAAGACTAGAGGAAATCACCCAAGCTGAACAGAAAAAAGAAAAAAGAATTTAAAAGAATGAGGACAGTCCAAAAGAATGAGGGACTTCTGGGACAACATCAACCATACTAACATCCATATTATAGGTGTCCCAGAAGGGGAAGAGAGAAACAAATGGGCAGAGAATCTATTTGAAGAAATAATAGCTGAAAATTTTCCCAACCTAAGGAAGTAAACAGACATCCAGGAATAGGGAGCTCATAGAGCACCAAACAAAATGAACCCAAAGAGGCCCACGCCAAGACACATTATAATTAAAACATCAAGAATTGAAGACAAAGAGAGAATCCTAAAAGCTGCAAGAGAAAGACAACAAATTACATACAAAGGAAGCCCCCTAAGACTGTCAGGTGACTTCTCAGCAGAAACCTTACAGGCTAGAGGGGAGTGGCACGATATATTTAAAGTGCTGAAATGAAAAAACCTACAGCCAAGAATACTCTACCTGGCAAAGATATCATTCAGAGTGGAAGGAGAGATAAAGAGTTTTCCAAACAAGCAAAAACTAAGGAGTTTATCACCAATAAAACAGCCTTACAAGAAATGATAAAGGGACTTATTTAAATGGAAAAGAAAAAGACCACAAATAGGAATAAGAAAATTATCAATAAAATAAAATCAAATCACTGATAAAGACAAATGTACTGGAAAGGTAGCAGATCAACAACTTATGAAGCCAATATGAAACTCAAAAAACAAAAGTACTTAAATGATCTATTTCCATGATAAGAGGTTAATGGATACACACACAAAAAAACAGGTAGATATGATATCATAAACATAAAATGTGTGGGGAGAGGAGTAAAAGAGTAGAACTTTTAGCAAGAGGTCAAACTTAAGAGATCATCAATTTAGTATAGATTGCTATTTACATAAGTTATTATATATGAACCTCACAGTAATCACAAAACAGAAACCTATAATAAATACACAAAAATTAAGAGAAATAACCCAAACATAATACTAAAGAAAGTCATCAAACCACAAGGGAAGAGAGTAAGAGAAGTGGAAAGGAGCAGAGAAGAACTACTAAAACACCACGAAAAAAAGTAAAAGAATGGCAATAAGTACATACTTATCAATAGGTACTTTAAATGTCAATGGACTAAATGCTCCAATCAAAAGACATGTGGTGGCTGACTGGATAAAAAAACAAGACCTATAAATATGCTGTGTACAAGAGACACACTTCAGACCTAAAGACACTCACAAACTGAAAGTGAAGGGATGGAAAAAGATACTCCATGCAAATGGCAATGAAAAGAAAGCTACAGACAAAATAGATTTAAAGCAAACACTGTAACAAATGACAAAGAAGGGCACTACATAATGATAATGGGAACAATCCAGCAAAAGGATATAACACTTGTAAATATCTATACATCCAACATAGGAACACCCAAATATATAAAGCAATTATTAACAGACATAAAATGAGAAATAGAAAGCAACACAATAATAGTAGAGGATATTAACACTCCACTTCTGTCAATGGATAGATCATCCAAACAGAAGATCCCTAAGGAAACACTGGCCTTAAATGACACATTAGACCAGATGGCCTTAGTAGATATATACAGAACATTCCATCCAAAAAACTGCAGAATACACATTCTTTTTGAATTCACATGGAACATTCTCCAGGATAGATCACATATTAGGCAACAAAACAAATCTCAATAAATTTAAGAAGATTGAAATAATACCAAGCATCTTTTCTGACCACAAAGGTATGAAACTAGAAATCGATTATGAGAAGAAAACTGGAAAAGTGACAAATATGTGGATATTAAACAAAATTCTACTGAACTATTGGGTCAACAAAGAAATCAAAGGAGAAATCAAAAAATACCTGGAGACAAATGAAAATGAAAATACGACATACCAAAATTTATGGGATACAGCAAAATTGGTACTAAGAGGGAAGTTTATATCAATACA
Source organism: Tapirus indicus (assembly GCA_031878705.1). Classification (NCBI taxonomy): domain Eukaryota; kingdom Metazoa; phylum Chordata; class Mammalia; order Perissodactyla; family Tapiridae; genus Tapirus; species Tapirus indicus. Next base: position 145,190,272 of record CM062919.1, on the reverse strand, counting down.
GGTCTACCTCAACAAAAAGGAAAAATCTCAAATAAACAATCTAACAGTATACCTAAACGAACTAGAAAAAGAAGAACAAACAAAACCCCAAATCAGTAGAAGGAAAGAAATAATCAAATCAGCAAAGAAATAAATGAAATAGAGGTAATAATATATTAGAAAAAAAAATCAATGAAACTAAGAGAGAAGGATCAAATAAATAAAATCAGAAAGGAAAGTGAAGAAATTACAACAGACACCTCAGAAATACAAAAGATTATACGATTATACTACAAAAAGCTATGTGCCAAAATTGGATGATGTAGAAGTAATGGATAGGTTCTTAGGATCATACAGACTTCCAAAACTGAATCAAGAAGAAATAGAGAATTTGAATTTGAATAGACCAATCACCATGAATGGACCTTGAGGGCATTATGCTAAGTGAAATAAGTCAGATGGAGAAAGACAAATACCATATGATCTCACTTACATGTGGAAGAAGAAAACACCAAAACTGACACATAGATACAGAGAACATATTGGTGGCTACCAGAATGAAAGGGGATGGGGGGAGGGTGAAAGGGATAAAGGGGGCGAATAGTACAGTGTTGGATGGCAATTAGACTTTTGGTGATGAACATGATGCAGTCTATACAGAAGCCAAAATATAATGATGTAAACCTGAAATCCATATAATGTTACCTCGATTAAAGAAAAGAAATTATATACATACCCACTAGGATGGCTATAACCAGATAAAAGGAGACTAACAAGTGTTGGCAAGGATGTGGAGTTATCGGAACCCACATATATTACTGGTAAGAATGTAAAGTGGTACAGCCACATTGGAAAACAATTTGGCAGTTCCTCAAAAAGTTAAACAAGAAAATTGAAAGCAGGGACTCAGATACTTGTACACCCATGTTCATAGCAAAACTCCTTGCAATAGCCAAAAGGTACAAACAACCCAAATGTCCACCAACTGATGAATGGATAAACAAAATGTGGTGTATCCATACGATGGAATATTTTTCAACCATGAAAAGTGCTGATCCTTGCTACCACATGGACGAACCTTGAAAACATCATGCTAAATGAAAGAAGCCAGTCCCAAAAGACCACATATTGTGTGAATCCATTTATAGGAAATGTCCAGAATAGGCAAAACAATAGAGTCAGAAAGCAGATTAATGATTGGCAGGGCCTGGTGGAAATAGGGAGTGACTGCTTAGTGGCTACAACCTTGTGGATATACTAAATACCACTGAATTGTATACTTCAAAAGAGGGAAAAAGCAACCATGAAGTGGAAGAATTTATTTCAATGTTTATAACTGCTTATTTCCAGAATATTTAAAGAATTCAAACAAATTATCAAGTAAAAGACAGAGAACTTAGTAGAAAAAAGAACAGGAGATGTGCGAGAGCACATTACATAAGAGTATACCCAACGACCATTAACTACATGAAAAATTGCTCCATCTCATGAGTAATCAAGGACGCACATATTAAAACCATAGAGAAATACTAATATAAACCCCCAAGAAAGACAAGAGCAAAACAAGGAGAAACAATCAACAGTCTGATACTATCAAATGTTGCCTAAGACACGGCAAGAGTAACTCTCTTGCACAGATAAAGGAAATAATGTGCCCCTTATTCAACTATTTTTGAAAACTTTTTGACCCAATCTACTTCAGTTGAAAATAGAAAAGCCTATCACTCAGTGATTCCACCCCTAAGTAGAAAACACATTTGGCCCTGTAGGCACCTAAGGACAGCTATAAGAATGTTCATAGCCACATTATAAGGAAACCAATAAGGAAATACTGGTAAAACTCCAATTATCCATCATCCGCAAAATGGATAAAGTTTGATAAATTCATTCAATGTAATATTAAAACACAATTAAAATGAAAAAAAAATTACCTCAACACTTAACAACATAAAAGAATATCATAAACATGTGATGTTGAATGAAAGCCAGATTTTATAAACATATCTATATCTACCTGTATATATGTATATTCTGCACTTCTTTATACAAATCTACTACAAAAAATGTGCATATATATTATATATATGTATAGCTGCACTGTATATATTAAAGATAGTCTGTGTTATATAATATATAAATATACGTATACTACGTGTAAAATAATGTTAAAATCAAGATGGTGATTACCTCTGGGAGAAGGAAAGGGATATTAACTGCTGATTGGGAAGGGGCAAGATAGTGCCTTTCTGGGTTTCTGGTGATTGTTTCTAGACTGAATTGTGTTCAGCTTGTGATGATTTATTGTGCTGGGCATTTATATCTTGTATCCTTTTTATCTCAAGAGAGACATCTTAAGTCAGATTACAAAAAAAAAAAAACCTAACGAGAAAGTTAAATTCATGTAAATAAGGCCTGGGCAGGGGTGTGGGGATAAGGGAAAGGAGTAGGAAAGGAATGAGCTAAAGGCCCCAACAACACGAGAGGGAACCAGACCCCAGACGGGCAGACGTGGTGAGGGAATTGTTGGCAATGGCAGGTGACCTTTAGCCTTCCGTTAGTGTGAACTGAAGGTGTTCTGATTCCTCTCCGAAGGAAGAAGTGTAGGTCATTAGTTCAATCAATCAGCAGCTGCTGTTCCTGAATTTGATTTACACAAAAACAAACGAGTAATACAAATTGAATCAGAAAATCTGCGTTCTCAAAGGGCCTCAGTCTCACAGGAGAAGATGTGTGAACAGGTGATTTTTAAACAGAAGATCCCCAATGTTCTCTTGTCCCGGAAGTGGCCTGCGGTGCAGAAAGATAGCCTTTCTTTGTCATTTACATTACTGCACATGGGAGTGACTTTACCACTGAGTAACATTTCAGAGCTACATGTGTTAACTATTGTGGTAGATTCAATAATATTTATAAATTTGTAAAATTTATAAATATTTGCAATTATATAACTGTAATTATGGGTACTAATTTAAAAATGGTTGCCAATTAAAACATACTTTTGAAATGACTACTGCTGCTACTACTACATCATTATCACAAATATAACTAGCTGACATTTATCAAAAATTCATTGTTTCCTTCCTGAATTGCACTATAAATATTAACAAGTTTTTACTGAGCACTTACTGTGACCCTCGAACTGTTTTAAGTGCTGTATGTGTATAAACTATTCTAAATCTTCTTTTAATCTTTTAATTGTCACAAAATATTAATGAAGCAGCTAATTTATTTTTTTTCATTTTAGAGATGAAGGAGCTCAAGAAAAGACAAATACATAAAACTAATGTATTCCACAAATATATCACTATAAATAATTTGCATTGAAACTGGATTTAAAAATATGTATATCGAGAGGCCGCCTGGTGGTGCAGCGGTTTAGTTCGCGCTTTGACAGCCCGGGGTTGGCTGGTTTGATCCCGGGAGCCGGCCGACGCATGGCTGACAAGCAGTCGCGGGTGCGTCCCATATAAAGTGGAGGAAGATGGGCACAGATGTTAGCCCAGGGCCAGTCTTCCTCAGCCAAAAGAGGAGGATTGGCAACAGATGTTGGCTCGGGGCTGGTCTTCCTCACCAAAAAAAAAAAAAAATGTATGTTGAAACAATGCAGTTCTTGTATATCTGTTGGGTGAGGGTTTACGTACTCTCATAAAGTGTTTATACAAGCATTCTAAATCTCAAAAGAAAAGAAAAGTGACCTCTTAGGTACTGAATTTACTAGTGGTGTCTAGGAGTCTAGAATTATGCTGCAGAAAGAACCCATTGGGGCACCGTAATCTTCCTTCCTTGAATATGACATGAACATACCTTTGAAGATGTTTTCTATCTATTGTAGATTGCAGATGATTTTATGAGTATACACTAAGTTAATGTCTCATTTTAACTTCTGGCAGGAAAGCACTTATATTGACAAAGATTCTCCTATAAGGTAGTAATCTGCCTCCTGTTAGTTTTACCTTCCAGAACTAGTCCATTGTCTCTTCTTGCTTTTTGTTATTATTTTAATTGTAAAAATGATTTAATGTTTTTGGAAGAAACCTATTGTGTTTGTCATTAAAATGTTTGGAAGAAAAGCTGCAGCCATCACATCATATTTCACCTCACAGTTCTAGAAGACAGAAACCACAGTTGTGTCATCAACGCACCCTCCCATAACATGGTTCCTAAATGATTCATCTTTATGAAAATGTATCTTTCAAACCTGGTAAGAAAGTTTTAAAAGGAAACAAACATGACCTGTTTCTCTTCCCTTAAGTCTGTAAGCCAATACAGAGCAGGGAAGTGTTCTTCGAGAATGTTATTTTATTCTGAACTTGAAGAGCACAGGGAAGATTATAGTACCCAGAAAGGAAAGCAAAAGGCATAAGGTTAAAGCTCATGACTTACTACATAGTCCAAGATATAAATATGAGAACCAGGTATTTTCCAAATGAAAATTCCCTAGAAAGACAGTAGTTCCATCAAACAAGAACATTTTCATAGAATCTAATAAATAAACACAAATACTGAACGAAAATAATACACTTTATGATTTCTTACAATTTGTGATATTTGGATCTAAATTAAGTCATTCCACTTAACTTTCTACAGGCAAGGTAGAGTGTCCAGCAGTTCTCCTACAAGATAAATGGAAACTTGTAAGACAGGCACCACCTGTAACCTATAGCCACAGCCTGGGCAGATTCAGTCTGTTTTCAACACACCGGTGCAGTTGTTGACTTGGGAACATTTTTCATTATCGAGGCAAATGACATTGCAACAAGTCAGTTTAACACTTTGGCTATGAAAAATCTCACTATTTGATCACACTGTGATAAAAATAAGAAGTTCGGATTTGACATTATTCTGAAAAGGGAAGCTGCTATCATACAGTGATTTGAATCCCATTTTAAAATATTTCCTATCTCCTTCCCTTCAATTTTTATGCTTTCTAGGCAGTAAGAAACCAGATAACTAATAGAATAATATTTAAAAGAAAGAACTCTTTGTGTCTTTACTGATACAAATACATGAATGAGAGACTTATCCAACTGTGGTTACTTGTGAATTGCTAATACAAACATAATATTTATTTATTTTAATTTATATCACAACTGGATGAAACATTCGGTGTTTGTCCATCTTAGATATCCTGAATAGTTATGGAACCTGAAGAAATTTCCGGTCATCCAATTGCTATATAGCTAGTTTATTTCAAAGGCTCTCAATGTCTTCCCTAGCCATTCACTTAAGTGATCTCAAAAGTAATGTGAAGTTTTTATTTTTCCATTTTATCTGTCAGCGAAAATTAGTATTTGCCAAAATAGTAATTGAGGCAGCTAATAAAACAAAATTAAGGATAACAGTCAAGGTTTACAATAATATAATTCATATATTTAAAACATATTACACAAATGCATTATCATTACTGTAAACCTTGTAATAACACTTTAAGTATAAGAAAGTCATTTCCTTTCCATTATCTAATAGATTATTTGTTTCTCAGAACAACCCTCTGATGCAAATAGTGCTAAGATTTTAAAGTTTGTAATAAATGAGTAATTGATGTTTATTAAAAAGAAAAACGACTTACCCCCTGTTGGAAACCAGTTCTCCATGGGTCTCTTGCATTTCTTCCCATCTTCTGAGCAAAGGCATTGGTAGGTTTTGTTATGGACTCTTTTCAAGCCTGCTTGTATAGGAAACAGCCTGGGATGAGATTCCACTACGTTCTCACTAGAATGGATAAGACAGAAAACACTGAGAGTACCAAGTTTGGGATAAAATATGGAGCAACTGGAACCTGATTTTAGCATTGAAGACATACTGAGGCTGGGTGTTTATTCTGTTTTGTGGTTCTATAATTCGCAAAATGAAAACTGATTTTTAGCATAATCTGACCTTTACCTGCTGATGATGTGAGTCTTTCTAAACATTGCCATGCAGGCTTTCTGGCATCCATGATATGCCTTGAATTGATAACTGATCGACCTGAACCTATCATTCTTTTTTTTCAAGTCTTCCAGGAAAGTAAGTGAAATGTAGGCAACTCCAAAAGCATTATAAATACCACAGCTTCATTAAATTTTAGTGCTACAGCTATTACAATGAGTAATAAATTTCTCTGTCTCTGACTCAACATTCTTGTATCTTCTGTCAGTGACCACGAAACTGTGGCAAGCTAACTTTTACCTAACAAGTAGAGTAAGTCTCTGACCAGTTCTTGACAGTTTTGATGATGAAGATTAGATGCTGCAAGAGAAATCACTTTCTCAAACAGAAGCAATAAAGGCAAGTACGGACTGGGATAGGAGATAGGAGAAAACTCCCTGGGGTGTGGTAGTGAATAGTCTCACCTAAGTTGTTGACACTAAGGAGTGGTCTAGGGGCTTTCCAGTGCCCTGCTTGCTGGTGAGGATTGAAACAAGAAGTTCTTTGGGTATTGCACACTCTCCTCCTCGCAAGAGGAGGAAGAGTCAAGGGATCCCCAAAGTTGAAATAAATCGTATCAGCAATGAGGATGTAGAGTTTTGTGTGGACCGAAAACAGAAATTTGCTAAGTCCAGACAGACAGTGTGCTGCTCAAAACAGAAAGTAAATGTAGACTCTCGCTTGCTGGAACAAGCCCACTCCCTCCTTCTGTACACTCCAATCCCTCTCTTTCTCTCCATTCCAACATCAGGCAACTTTCAGAAGAAAGATGATTAAAGGTGGGCCAAGGTCTGCCTGTGTCCAAGTGGTAGTGAAGGGCATATATACCCGTCCAAGTATGCTGAGAGACTGCAACGAGGGGAGGTGCTTAAACTTGTGTGGCTTTGCTGGATACACGTACCCAACTGATCATCCTACCCAGCTCCATGCGATATGAGGGCGCCTGGTTCAACACAATGAGTTTGTGCTGGGTGCACAGCAGAGGAAGAAACAAACGGAACTTTGAGCCCTTTAAGCTACTTCAGTTTCTCTTTTTGTTGCTTCTAGGTCTGAATGTATAGGAGGAACTGGTGTGTTACATGCTTGTACTTCCTCATCCCATCGGTGCCAGAGGAAATTATTACTACCAGGGAAGAGCAGCAGGTACAGAAGTGCTAGTAAGACGAACTGCCCTGCCGTTTACCACAGTGAGTGAGTCAGGATTTAGTGCAAACTTCTACCCTGTGATTTCACAGTTTCCACTACACAGATGATGTCCTATTGGTTGGCAAGTTAGAAGCCTCAGTCTCAATGTCCCTGACTGTGGTGTTATCACAGCTCAACCAGAAGGGGTGCCTGAGTAACCCTGAAAAAATCCAGGGGCCGGATTGCCAGGTAGTTTTTTAGGAATGTGAAGGTTGATTCACAACACTCTAGCAGAAGTACTGCTGTCTCTTCAGCTTTAACAACTGAAAAGGGGACCCAGAACCTTGTTGTCCTACTTGAGTATTGGAGTCAGTACAAATGTGTGTGATGATTTTGCAAAGTGGAGCCTCCACCGGAAGTGACCCCCTCTCAGAGCCATCCCTCAGTATTTAGGACTTGTAGCCTTACTGACATGGCCACTCTTTCAAGAAGCACCTATTAGCTTTCTACTGAACTCCTATTGAAATAGAACCCCAAACCCATAGAGACCCTGTGACTCTCTGGCCTGGTATTTCCTTATTGAGGTGGGTCAACTTACAGAGTGAACCAGGTTAAGTTTTCTGGGTAAAGGGCACTGCAGGGACATTGAAGCTGTTTCTGGCTGCTGCTCAGTGGGTCAGTGGTGTGCATGTGATGACATCTGGTGGAGCTTTCCCCCAGCCACATGTCCACAAAGTGAGACCTTTCATTCTCAGCTTGACCTAGCAACAAAATTCCTGTGACTTTCTCAAGATGGAAACCAGTATCCTGAGAGCATCCTTGTGTGCACCAGCACCACGATTATCTTTGCAGACTGAGGTCCATAGGGTTACCACCCCACTATTACCACTGGGCCGCCACCTCCTCTTCAGACCTGCATCCTGGGGAATTCTCACTGAGCTGTCAATCCCTCTGCAGACTTGTGCATGGCTTACTTGCACCCACTGCTCTTCTCTCTGCAGATCAGTATACACTCACCTGTCCCCAGAACCCTACTCTCTCCATACACCCACATCAACAGTTTCTGATCCCCTGAAGGCCGTGCATGTACTCTGGAGGATGGCTTCCCACTTGCCTAGCAACTGCAAACCAACTCTAATCTGAGAAAAACAGTGAATTTCTCTGCCATCCAGTGGGGTGAGCCAGACCTTAGTCAAAACCCCAGACTTACGGAGGGAGTCCTCTTCCAAGTTTGTCTTTCCTTGAGTTCTTGCCCTTAGCCTTAGGGTACCACATAGAATTTCTTTCTAGCTTATCATCACTCTTTTATCAGTATTTAATAATTCTTGGTGTTAAACTTCCCATGTTTAACTCCCTATATGGATTTAATTTCCTGATTGGACCCAGACCGAGACAGTATATTTAAGAATGCAGTTGGTCTGGTGATGCCTCTCCTTTACATGAAAAGGTGGCAACTATCCTTGGAAAACTTTATCCCCTATCCCACTGCCCAAAGAAAAGCTACACAGAGTTTTGCTAAAACCTGACTGGCTCTTGGGCTATTGCCAGTGGCCTAGGTGTTTGGTCTCCCACTGGGAAAACTACAGACAAGCAGATTAAAGAGCCCCTTTGAGGGTGCCATAAACTGTGTGAAACATCATGGCTAGTGATTGAACTGTCTGCGTCACTCATGTGGATGCCCATAGTAAGGGCCTATTCTCTGTGAGATTGGAATCAAGTTGCTGACCAAGCCTGACTCCATGTGTCTAACGTGGAGATCCCACTGCACAGCAGACTTGAGACTCTTGCCAACAGTTGACCTGTTTGTCTCTTGATGTTGGGGGTGAGGCAGAGAAGGATCCACATGGGCATTGCCCACTCCCCCTCTTGGCCAATTGCCAACCTGACCTTGGGCCTCCTCTGGAAAATTCAATGGTGCAGCACCACTGTTGACTGTTTTTAGATTATTGAACAACCAACCCAAGTCACATCACTTGACCTTTGAATCTCATCTGTGTCGTGTGTTTGACTTTCTGGCCACTTGCAGTTGGATAACAATGGCTCTTTTATCCCAAAAGCTACCAAGCAAAAGTCTGATAGTCTGACTCTACCATCCTCAGCTTCTCCTGGTCCACACACTTCTTAGTAAGACAGTCTAGTCAACGCACCTGTCTGTTCTCCAAACAGGACTCTTTCCTCTTGGCTGCTTCCTAAATAATGATCATGACAAAAAGGGTAGGGGATTACAGTCAACTTTATAGAGCTATTTTGAAAATTCAAGATTTCATCCTGACCATTCTGGGGCATTATGAGTCTTTCCTTTCACTATTGGCAAACTCAAGCCACCAAGTTTGCACATGTCACAGATGGCAGCCTTATCTGAAAAAGAATAGAGAATTCAAACTTCATTCTGTTTGTGTTCCAGTTCCTGGGTTTGTAGACACCCTCATTTCTGTGTATGGCCATGTGGACCCAGTGGCAGAACAGCAATCAGACTGAACAGTCCTCTGCTCGTGCCCGGGGCTTGTGCAGGGGCTCTTCCCCACCCCTGGACTTTATCAGAATGCTAATGGGATCTGTGATGAAAGGACCTTCTGAGCTGATTGCTGCTCATCCTCCACTGGGCCCTGTCATCTTGCTCAATCATCAATGGGACTACAGATTTGGGGACCAGGTACTGGTCTCTAGAGGATTAAAACACTGCCACCTCATACTTTGTGGACAGATGCATATCCAGAACCTCTCCTTGCTGGTCTAGCCATGCTGTGTGGGGAACACTTCTGTTTTTACTGCCTTGAGAACTGTTGTGATACTCTACTCACAAAGTCTGTGGATAGAGAAAAAAATTCTGTGGATGGTGCAGCTTTCTCAAACTGGTACGAGGGCCTTAAATTTAGTAGACTGCTAGATCTGCCGTCCTGCCATACAATTCTGACCGGTTTGATTGCCATCCCCTTAAGCTTACTGAGAAGATAATCAGAAACTGTAGGGATGGTCCCAGCTCAAAACACCTATGGAGGTCTTCCCCAACGCCACTCTCCCATCGTTCCTTTGGGCGCCCTAATGCTAGCTGGCTGGTGGCAAGGACCAACAGGACAGGTGGGCTTGTCTGGTCTCAATAAGTCCCCCAACAGAAGAACTAGACTCAATTGTTCTAAATGAACTGGGGCCCTGATGCCTATCAGCCAGCTGGGTGACCATGTGGGAAGTACTCTCAACCTGTGTCCCCTATTATTGCAAGTCCTATTTGCAGAGCCCCAGCAAGTGTGAACAGCACTTTCGTACCAGGGACATTCTGTGCCCCCTTGGGACTCTATTGTCTGTGTGAAAATCAAACATTCACTTGCCTTTCCACTAAGAACACAGCGACTTGCATCTTAGGTGGGCCATAAGAGATCTTCAAGTGTTTCAGGAAATACCACCTCAGCCTTGGAGAGTATTCGAGTCAGCCTTAACTCACTGGTCAAAGTTGTGATGGATAATGAAAGTGCCCTAGAGTTCCTCCTTGCAGGTCAAGGTAGAATCTGTGCAGTCCTGCTGTATCTGGGTTCATACCTCAGAACAAGTGCAATGTCAATACAGTAACATGGCTTTAAATGGTGGGTTTTAAGCGTTTTGTAAATTTGCTCAGCCAGGACCCTGGAGAGCATGGCTGACGTCAATGCTGCAGATTGGCCTCATCCTGTAGCTTGGAGTCATGTTGATTGCAACTTTCATTCAAAGCTGTCTGAGGAAGATTGATCGCATTTAGTTTCAGCTCCTGTTGGACAGATGAATCAAAGTAGCTGAGAGAGTAGTGTGCCTATGGCAAAAGTTACCTGAACCCAAGATGATGTAGACACTTGGGGTGGCTAATGTTGGAAGGTAATTCTCCATGGGTCTCTTGTGTTTCTGTTGTTCTTCTATGCAGAGGCTTTTTCTAGACTATCTTTCTTAAGGATGTTTGTATAGCAGACATTTTAATAGGATAGTGAATAGTGTCTCCCTCCAGACAGAGGGCAGATTTGTTTCCTGACCAAACTAATAAAGAGAATGTCTCCCTCCTGGGCATAAATTAGCGGGTTTGCAAGCAGCCCATCTACAAGATTGGGAGATTTCCTAAGCTCAGGGTTACTCAGCTATGACATAAACTCACTCTGTGTACGGCATCCACCTGGACACTCCACATCACTCCTGCGGGACTCGGGGGCAAGGACACCGATGCACACATGAAACTCCTGATGCCTGGTGTTCTGAGTAAAAGTCTTTGTTAGACCGAGGTGTTTCACGTCTTCTGCCAACCTCTGTGAGACTGCATTTTTAGCTTGCAGGAAGGCAAAACCTCATACCCTTCACAGGTCTTGATGTCCACATTTACTCCTCTATCATCCAGAGGAAGTAGGACTAGAACCTAGGTGTCCTATTTCCCAGTAATGTGTTCTTTATATACAGTCATGCCACTTCTTATTACCCCTAATGTGCCCAATAGGAACATACACTCTAAATGTATCCTTTGACAGAATAAAAAGGATTTCATGTATCCTCATTTCTAACGTTTACTTAAACATTTTTTTCAATGAAGAGCAACATCTGGAATTTTACCAAAATTATAATTTTCTATAAGAAGAGTTCACCACGCTAGTGTTGATTTTAGTCTTGGGAAGCTTATTTTTCTATTTCAAATTTAAACTGAGAGTGTAATAAGCAGCCACAGGGCTGTGGGGGAAACAGCGTGCAGAAGTACAAGTAGTTTGGGTTCTTTGAATTATAGGCATTTACTTTGTTACAAGATTTATGTGTAACCTAAAGCAATGCACATTAAAAAAAATATTTACTGAGTGATTAATCTGCAGTCTTTGGAAAAAAGCATGCAAACCTCCAAGTTTTTGATAAAAATATTGAAACGTTGTGTTTTTGGAGTTATACGTTAGAATTCTAAGAGAATTCAAGGCATAAAGTCCTCATAAAAGCCACTATAAAAATGTCAATTCTTGTAGTTTGCAATGCTATATATATATATATTTAATGAATTAATTAGAACATTATTGATTTTGTGACATAAGACTATGTTATTACTACATACTAGTAATTGTATAAACCCAATAAATGTCTACAAACAGAGACTATTCTTGGAATATATTTATCACAATTCCTGTATAAACTTTTTTCTTTAAAAAGTGTAAGATAGATCTTGGGAAAATTAACTGAGGACAGCTTTAATAAAACTGACCCAATAAAATATATTTTAGTTCTTTCAATGGAAAACCAGTCTAAACCAGCTAAGTCTAAATTATAAAATAAACTTAACAGACCTACAAAGAACCTTTATATATATATTAGCCAACCTAAATTAATTTAGCAAAGTATTGCTTCAAAGAGGTCCTCAGATACCTGGTGTGAATTTTAAAATGAAGAAAGAAAATTGCTTAAGAATATTATATCATGTCAAGGGAAATTGGCACAGTTTCTGAATTAATACAGCCTGTCATATGGAAGACACATATATTTAATTAACTCTAGTTTTTTTGCTATGCTATATAATTTTAAAAACATGAAGATTCTTCCATTCAATATATGTTCTTAAATTTTTTGTTTTGCACTAATTATCTTTCTGAATGTTGCATGTGCAAGTAAGCCTATGACATTTTGCCATTTCTCACAGTTCCTTTTTTCCCACTTTTAAAAATTCTCCATCTCATTTTGAATGATACCTATTGTCATGGGTTAAATTGTGTCCCCCCCCAAAATTGTTGAAGCATTGATTCCCCACTGCTTGTAATTGTGTCCTTAAAATAGGGTCTTTGCAGATGTAGTTAGTTAAAAGGTCGTACTGGATTAGGGTGAGTCCCAAATCCAATGTGAGTGGTGTCCTTATAAGAAGTCACACACACACACACACACACACACAAGTACACAGGAGGAAAGGCCATGTGAAGATGGCAGATGAGACTGGAGTGATTCATCTACAAGCCAAGGGACACCAAGGATTTCCAGCAACCAACAGAAGCTAGAAGAGGCAAGGGAGATTCTCCCCTACAGCCTGCAGAGAGAGTCCCTACCAAGAGCTTGATTTTGGACTCTACTCTCAAGAACTGTGAGCAAATAAATTTCTGTTTATATAAGTCACCAGTTTGTGGTAATTTGTTATGGCAACCCCAGAAAACTAATACATGTATTCATGTTACACTACATTCAATCCAAGCTATCTTAGGGTGGCATATATAGGCCAATCACTGTGCTATTTAAAAATTACCCTAGACTATTCTTTAAATTCTATACAACTTGCGATAACACTAACCTGTTTAAATTAGATGGGTTTAAAATACTTGATTTGACAAATTCCCTACAAACTACTTTAAATATATGTCACTGAGTCAGGAACTAGTGAAACAGGCCTTATCCATAAATGGTTAGATGCTTATGGCTTTCAAACTTTAATCAAGAATACGATGGAACCAACTGAGTAAATCTGTAATTAAAACTATAAATGGATATTTCCTCACATTTAAGAAAAAATAATTTTAAAGCATATATTTTTCAATAGTTGTCATTTTTTCTTGAACTTTTCACCTATTTATTTAATTCTGACCTTGAATTATTTTTAATGCTCTAGTAAAGAAAATGGTCCCTCATAGTATAGTCGATAAACTTGTATTCATTTGCATTAAACTTCATTTGTATTTTGGTGGAATGATGTTTAAAAAAACCATTTCTGTAGCATCATTTCAATTGTTGATCCTGAAAAGTGTTTAAAGAAAAAAGTAGGCTACTTCCTTGGTCCACTTACCAGCAGAATCAGCATCACTTGGTGGAAGTTTGTAAGAAATTCAGTTTTAGGGTTGATCCTTGACCTTTTGAATGAGAATCTGCATTTTAACAAGATCCCCAGGTCCCTACGCGTAGTTGATTTGGAAAAGCATGGGGCTAGAAAATCCCAAAGATATTCTCACTCCCTCCCCTCCAAACAAAATTGTGGAAATTTGGGATGAAACTATGCTGAAATGTCCAGTAATTCCCTGGAGCTAGAGAATCCTTGATCTCCCTTTAATTACTCTGCCTATGACACAGAGTCCTAATATACTTCATGAGGACAGAAGCTGGAGCAAAACCCGCAGCCATCATAGAGACTGTGGTAAAAGTGCTTGTAGAATATATTGGGTCTCTAAAAAGTAACATTATAATGCTTAAATAACTGTTCTCATTTATAATTTAGGGAGTTTGTGGTATAAACAGTTTCAAATCTAACTTGAGATAAAAGGGGTTTGGGATTCCATAAGTGTCTTATGACTCAAGAATGTAAAAGATAATGTCCACAAAATGTTTTTTCTTTTCTTTTTTAAACTAATATAATGAATGTTTTCAAATATAACCAGGAACAAAAAAAAGTTGCAATAAATCCCCACATACTACATCACCTAGCTTCAACAATTACCACACTTTACTGAAGATGAGACAAATATCTCTTTGTTATTCAACGTTCTAGGACATATATTTACATAACAATAATGACATTTGAACACAGAAGAAAATTAACAATTATTTGGCATAATCTATAATCTAAATAACTAGTACTGTACTCCGTCTCAAACTACCATGTTGAAGTTGGTTCAAGTTGGGATGCAAACGAGGTCTAACCATTGCATTTGGCTAAGTTATGACATATATATATCATATATATATATATAGATGACCTACATATATTTCTCTTTATTTGAATACTCTTGATTCATGAACTAATTTTAACAGCTTTAGAACTAAACTGATATTGCTTTAGCAAACATTTTGTGTTATAGTAAACATTCCATGTTTCTTTTTGTATAGAATGGCTGTTTCTTTTCTTCAAACATTAATAATCAAATAAATAAATAAAATTCTCAGATATTTTCTTTAAAAAATTACTAACGGGAGAGAGAAACAAAAATTGATTTGAATCTTTTTTCTTCTGTGATTGTCCTAAATAAACATTGTGGCATCTGGTCAATTTATTTCTTACTTCTTCAAAGTCTTTAAAATATTCACATGGTGTGTTTTGTTACAATTTGTATTACAGAAAAATTCATTACCTTTTAACATTAAGCCTTAATGGAAAGCAAACAGGGTAGCTAATAATTTTATGGGTTATATGATTTATTTTTCATTTCTATACAGAATCTATGTTGTATCATAACTTTTAAATGTTCCTTTGTCAGAACAATGGAACATAGGTTCACAGAATGCACAGACAACAGTTAATTTAAAAATTAATAGTCTACAGGCCTCCTGGTGGCGCAGCGGTTTAGTCCGCGCTCGGCAGCCGGGGGTTCGCAGGTTCAATCCCGGGCGCCCGCCGACGCACTGCTCGTCAGCCACGCTGTGGCGGCGTCCCATATAAAGTGGAGGAAGATGGGCACGATGTTAGCTCAGGGCTGGTCTTCCTCACACACACACACAAAATTAATAGTCCATTTAGGATAGAATTACAATACATATAACAAGAATCAACAGTTTTGCACTGTTATAACTTTATTTGTCCTAGTAATCTCTGGTTTACTCATGGTAAATTTTCATATCCAAATTTATACTATAATTTTATATTATGCCCAAATAATATTTATGTATTCTTTTGTGCACATTTATGTGGAAAATGTCTAAATATTAAAGTCAAAATTAGTTTCTATAAACTACTTATATTATAATTTTTAAACACTCTTAATAAATTTTCCCTCACAGCTATTTTAGATGATATAATCTTTGCTTTATACACTAAGTTTCCATAAAATATATCTTTTATGTTGGTCACCAGATTTTTCTTTGGCTCATTACCTAATATCTATTAATATTGGACTAATTGCTTTATTGTCCCTGACTATTTTAATCATTGCTACTTAAATAGTTTTATTAACCATTTGAATGTAAATCATTTCTACAAATTAGGGTTTATTTTGAGATTTCATGTCATTATTCAAATTGGTTATATATTAAGAGTGAGTTGAATGTATGCAAAAATGTCAAGATTGGAAGCAAAGGACAAAAAAATAAATAAATACTTAATAAAAAATCCCTCATCTTCTAAACACACAAGGTCTTGCATACTTCAAAATCAGGGTCATTTATTCAATATTTTAATATCCAAACATGTTGAGGACACTGCTAATTCTCTTATGATTATCACTGATGGGTCTACACTCTTGTTTGATGCATGCATACATATATTTTTTTATCTTGAGGAACCCTGGGGTTGCTTTTGCTTTTTCAATATTTTTCATTATAAAGTTTTACAAGTTTATTACATAAAAATTAGAAAATAATAGATAACTAAAAAAGGAAAAACCATAGTCTCCCATCCCAAAATTTTTTAACTGGTAGGTAATATATTCTTTTCTTATATATGTATCTTATATATACGTTTTTATTGTTTTGTTTTTTTACTGTAGTAAAATATACAGCACATAAAATTTACCATTTTTAACCATTTAAAATTGTTAATTCAATTTATTTTTTCTCTCTCTGACATTTCAGCTAGCATAGTGCCCTAAAGTTCCATCCAGCTTGTCAAAAATGGCAATGATTTCCTTCTTTTTTATGACTGCATAATATTCCATTCTAGATGTACACACCACAATTTCTCTATCCATTCATCCGTTGATGAACACTTAGGTTGTTTCCATAATTTGGCTATCATAAGTAATGCTGCAGTGAACATGGGGGCATGTATATCTTTTCTAATTAGTGTTTTTGTATTTTTCAGATAAATACCCAGAAGAGGGATTACTGGATTTTATGGTAGTTCTATTTTTAATTTTTTGAGAAACCTCCTCCACACTGTTTTCCATAGTGGCTGCACCAACAGGGCACAAGGGTTCCTTTTTCTCCACATCCTCACCGACACTTGTTATTTCTAGTCTTTTTGATAATAGCCATTCTAATGGATGTTAGGTGATATTCATTGTGTTTTTGATTTGCATTTTCCTGATGATTAATGATGTAGAGCATCTTTTCATGTGCCTGTTGGCCATCTGTATGTCTTTTTTGGAAACATGTTCAGATCTTCTACCCATTTTTTAATCTGATTTTATTTTATTTTTTTTTGCCACTGAGTTAAATAAGTTCTTTATATATTTCAGATATTAGCCCCTATCAGTTATATGATTTGCAAATATTTTCTCCCATTCAGTAGGTTGCCTTTTCATTTTGATGATAGTTTCTTTTGCTGTGCAGAAGCTTTTTAGTTTGATGTAGTCTCACTTGTTTATTTTTGCTTTTGTTGCTTTTGCTTTTGGTGTTAGATTCAAAAAAACCATCACCAAGACCTATGTAAAGGAGCTTACCACCTATGTTTCCTTCTAGGATTTTTATGATTTTAGGTCTTACATTCAAGTCTTTAATCCATTTTGAGTTAATTTTTGTGTATGGTGTAAGATAGTGGCTCAGTTTCATTCTTTTGCATGTGGCTGTCCGATTTCCCCAATACCATTTATTGAAGAGACTGTCCTTTCCCCATTGTGTATTCTTGGTTCCTTTGTCACAAACTCATTGGCCACATATGCAAGGGGTTTTTTCTGGGTTCTCTATTCTGTTCCACTGATCTATGTGCCCGTTTTTATGCCAATACCATACTGTTTTAATTACTATAGCTTTGTACAATAGTTTGAAATTAGGGAGCATGATGCGTCCAGCTTTGTTCTTATTTCTCAAGATTGCTTTGGCTATTCAGTGTGTTTTATGGTTCTGTACAAATTTTAAGATTTTTTGTTCTATTGCTGTGAAAAATGCCATTGGAATTTTGATGGAGATTGCACTGAATCTGTAAATTGCTTTGAATAGCATGGACATTTTAACAATATTAATTCTTCCAATCCATGAGCATGGAATATCTTCCCATTTATTTGTGTCTTCTTCACTTTCTTTCAGTAATATCTTATAGTTTTCACTAAATAGGTCTTTCACCTCCTTGGATATTTTGAGATTTGATACCCAATATAGAATGATAAGTGACAAGAGTTGGTGTTCAGAACTCTGCTATGGCTGTAGAAAGAGTGAGAGCTTTGGGGCTTCCCCCACATTATCCCTCAGTCCCTCAACAGTCTGCAAAACTGTTCTGTAAAGGTCCAAATAATAAATAATTTATGTTTTGCAGCCATGTAGTCTGGGCTCAATTTCTTGACTCTGCTGTTAAAAGTAGCCATAGACAAAGCCACGCATAAGCCATAGACAGCACATAAACAAATGAGTGTGGCTATCTCCCAGTAAAATTTTATTTACAAAACAAGCAACTTTCTGAATTTGGCTCTCTCATTGTAGTTTGCTGGCCTCTGCTCACTATCTCCTCTATATCCCTTCCTTGCATTAAGTTATGAAGAAAGAGACAGCAAATGCATGTCTTCCCTGACTCCACACTGGGCAAAGAGACTGATGCATTCCTGATGCCAACACTAATCTTATCTCTAGGGAGTTAAGTGAGAGGAGAAAAACTTTCTACTGACCAATCTATAGTAAGGAAAACAACTAAAATAGTATTTTTAAGGAATTCACATTATTATTTTTTAAAATTTCAAGCCTGGTGATAACTAATGTTCTAATATTTTTCTCTATTCTAATGTGAGAAATAATAATAAATATCAAATTATCAAAATCTCATATCAATTGTTCTTGATGTCATGCATAACATCACTTTATCAAAAAATTAATTTGTTTTAAGTTATGGCAATTGTTTTATAATGGCTGAAGTGTGCATTAACTTTACTCTCCAAAATGTATCTCTATACTCTCCTCCACAAAGGACTACTAGCTATCAGGACTATTCCAAATTCTTTACCCATATAAAATATATTTGCTGAAAATAACTTATGTTTCATAGCTCTCGAATGGTTTATCATTTACAAAACACTAAGGCAGTATGAACAACGGTATGCAAGACGTGTTACATTACAACCTTCAATCTATCGCAGAGGACATGGTTGTTTAGGGTGTTGATATGGTCTCTCCAGTGTTAGTGATGATATATGTCTATTCTTCAGTCAGGCCTTCTGTTTTCAGAATCAATGTTTTGTCGTGGAAGAAAAGTTTAATAACATTTATTAATTTCTTGTTTATATCAGTGTCTACATAGTATGTTGGGAAGTGTAAGAGTGGGAGCACGGTATACTGGGAAGAGGTACACAAGTTGGAAGTCATTCTACTGATCTTTGCTAACTCGGCAAGTTAACATTTTCTCTCTGTTTATGAGGATCTTCCAGGTATTACTTTAAGGCTGGATGTCATGCCACTTGACTTCTGACACCTCACATCAAATTACTCTTCCAGGTGAACAACCTCCACTATAATAGTTTCTTAACTGTTCTCCCAGGTATCAAGCTGATCCTCTTGCAATCATTTTATACCAAATCAAGTTTTTTTTAAAATGCCAATCTGTTAACTTTATTCTTCAGCTGAAAATATTTCAATGACTTTTTATTGTTCCCTGAAAAAAAAGTCCAAAATAGTATGACTTGAAAAATATCATGATCAAACTCTATTTATTTTTCCTCATCTTTTACCACTCACCCATGCTTAAAGACACCTGTGTGTTTCCTGTGTTCCACTCTGCCTGGAAGAGCCTTGCTATTCCAGATCCGAGCATGGCTAATTTCTATTTACTCACTTTGGGTGTCCTCTCCTCTGTGAAGCTTCCTTCTGTCAAATAATTTAGTTAGTACCCTTCTGATATGCTTTCATCAATGCTGTAATTATTTCTCTCATACCATAGAGTTCATTTCACTTTTGTCTTCTGCACAGATTATGAATAAAAATATGGACCCATTTTTTTTTACCAAGTAACAGTTGTGGTTTCACTAAAAATAATCCAGAAATTGAACAAATTCTCAACAGATATTTCTCTAAGGTGACAAAGAAAAATAATATCCTTAAAACGAATGTTTCAATGGTCATGAGAAAAAGTTGGAAATTAAGGAATTTCTTTGGTTCTTGTATTTTTCTTGGCAAGGGATCATTTTAAGAATATTTTGCATTATCAGTACTAAAATACCAATAGGCTAGTGAGCTAGCAAATTATTCTTGCTGAGTGTGTTCCAGAGCTTGACAAGTTAGAGCCCTGTGACACTAAACTTCCAGTTCCCCAAATTTATTGAAAAAGTTTACATTTCAAATACTTTCCTTCTGCAAGGAAATTAAATTAAAGACACTAAACTATTATTACTCTGCTGTGCAGGAATGCTAATAGCATCAAATATATAATTCTCAGGGGAGAATTTCAAAGATAGCAGGTGATTACAGCGGCATTAATGGCCAGTGAATGAAGATTTAATAGAAGTTGAACAGCCGGATATAAAGAAATTGTGGTGAATTACAAAAATATTTGGCATATTGTTGCAATGTTTTATTTGGTTAATGTGGATGTATTATTTCAAACTGGTAATTAAAACAGTACAAACATTGAGTTAATGCTCCTGGCTCTTTCTAACACTGTAAATGTATTTTCTGAAGTCTTCATCATTTTTTTTTAAATCTCTCCATGGAAGAGCTCATCAGATAACTTTAAAAATTATGGTTTTAATTTTCTGATTTTCAATTTTTGAGAAGTGGGCAGGGATTTATTATGATTTTCAAGATAGTGACATATTTTTGCTGAAAGAGTGCTTATATCTAAGGTTCCACCAACCTCCATCGATATTTGTCTTTGAATATAAGATAAGACACACAGAACATCAAGCCACATTTTATTTTTTTGATCACACATTCTTTGAATGAACTACCCACTCAAGATAAGAAGCTATTCCAACTCTATGAAGTTTACATATACACATGTATAAGAGGTACATCGGTATTTCTGCCTAGGAAATTTCCTAGTTGAAAGATAAACTAGAGAAAAGTCTACAATTACAAAGAATGGTTATACCTCAAGCAACCACAGTTCTTCATTTTCTCCTCTAAATCTTGGCAATGCTGTAACATTGAGAAACTCCCCCCTTTCTATCATAAACACCTGATAGAACCATTCTATTTTGCTACACAAAGGGTGCTTTTTACTCTGCATTTTGGTCTGTAGTGGAACCAGCAGTTTAGGGACCACCCTGGATTTTTCAGGGAAGAGAACACATGAAGTCAACCTAAAAATATTTTCCCACCAAACCAGGTAGACGTCTTAATTATGCTTATTCTCTGTATCACATAGGCAAATATGTCCGTTGGCTCCAGCACAAGTTGGATTATGCTTAAATGTTATGCTGGATTTACCTAAATGACAACACTATTTGAAGTCGAGATGACTGAATACTTATTCTTCCTCTTGTCATAGTTGCATGTTCTTATCCAGAACTCTCTGTCTTCAACGGTACAAGCCTCAGCAAGAAATGTTTCTGGATGTTATAACTGCTATTCCACAACAGAGGAGTTAAAGGAACCCACTGTTTAAGGAAAGCAAATTTTTTTATTTTCTTCTCAGTACACAGCACCGAAAGGCATCCTTCTCAGGAAATACACACACTATGGAACAAAAGGGAGCAAATCACATTTTGAAATGTATAGAATTCATAATTTGAGCCATTAGAAGCATTCTGGTTGTTCACATATATTTTGACAGCATTTCAAATATAAGTATAAACAACATAAATAAACACCATTCCATCATTAAAAAGTCAGATTATTAATCTTAAAGGCATTTGTATTCTTTCCTAGAGCTTTAAGACTAGAGGGAAAAGTTGCACATAATAAAATCGTTATTTAAAAACAAAGGTAATTTCTCGTGGATCAACTAACACTAGGTTTGGAAATAGAATTACAGAACTATCTCAGAATTCTTAGCACATTTTTGAACTATATGCTAACAAATCAATTTGCTTTGTTATTCGAAATTGTACAGCCTTCATTTGTATAAGTCTCTGCAAATCTAACTGCTAATATTGCCGGGGGCTTAGCACAGAAAACCCTGGCAAAGGATAATAGAAACCTGTGCAGAGTCCTCTCAGTAGTTATAATGCTGTGGTCAGTACATATGATCTAGCTAACTTACACACACACACACACACACACACACACACACGTTGTTTAATTTGTGGTTTCTATTACGTTCTATCACTGGCATGATGGTCCACAGCACTTAAATTAAGTACAGACATTTTCTCACTGCAACTGAAGAGTGAGAAAATGGAAGCAATAACAATGAAATGTAGTTCAATTATAAAAATTCAATAGATTCTAAAGTATATGTGGCAAAAAAAATCACTAAGAATAATTTGAAAATTATAACTGAATGTTATACACATTATTTGGCATTCTGTAACAAATGTTGCAATTACATAAATTCTCACATTAGCAAGAAATTAGCCAAATACTGCCCTATATATTACACATCATATTTTACTTTATATTATAATATTTATCTTTACAGTGATTAGAACCAAATTATTAAAAATAGTTCTTTGAATAAACAGAGCTAGAGAAGAAGTCTGACTTAGATGAAGCACATCTGAGCTTCTCTAGACAAGTTGAGATTACAAATTCATTCGGCATTGTTCATTATCTTAAAAAAAAAAAAAGAAGTAGAAGCAAACTATGTTTGTGGCAGATTCCAAACACAGCCACAGATTTTCCCCCCTTATAATTCCTTACTTTGGAAACTTTCCTCTTGCTCTGCAGCAGGACCTGTCCTCGTGACTTGTTTGGGACAATGCCATGTTAGCAAATGTGATGGAAACAGAGGCCTGAAAATCACTTGCACAGAGGGATTGTCCTCTCTTGCGGCTCCTGGGGCTCCTTGAAAAGAATTCCAAGTTAGTCTACAGGTGATGAGACGCACATGGCCTGGTAACACCATCAGCTTGACTAACAATCTGCAAACCACATATGTGAGCAAGGCCATGCTGGAACACCCAACCACCAGACAATCTACCTGCCGACCACAGATGCAAGAGAGAGCTCAGCAGGGATGAACTGAGCTCGCCGATTCAGAATAGGTTCCCAGATAATCTGCAAATCATGGTCTAATTATATGGTTGCATTTTAAGCAACCTTATTTTTATGTGGTTTGTTGCACGGCAAAAGCTACACACACAAAAGCACAAAGTAAATACCTTGTGGTAGGGATTATTTAACTGTATTATGCAATATGCTTAAAGTAGAAGGTTATACAGCAATTTTAACAACTGGAGAGATACATCTATATTTAGGAGGATGGGTTATAATAATAAAATTTAAGAACCATGATTTGTTTATCACTTACGCTGTATTTAATGCTGTTTCATTTACTTTACACACATTAACACATTATATTCCCATGTTAACCCTATGGAGTAGTACTAGTTTTTTCCCCTTCCATTTTATATGGGAGTAACAGAAGACAGGTCAGTATTAAGGCAGATCATTGGTTTGAACTGAGGAATCTGGCTCCAGAAGCTGTACTGTTAACCATTATATTGCCTCTTGTGACAGATATTCACAACACCTTGTAAGGTAAATAAAACAGGAAACAATATATTATGTAAGTTACAACCCAAAATTTGTTTAAAAAATCAATGGTTTATACAAGGCTGGGAAGACAAAGATAAGTAAATGACAAGGGTATTAGTTTCCTGTTGCTACTGTTACAAATGACTATAAATCTAAAGGTTTATAACATCACAAATTTATTACCTACAGTTCTCTTGGTCAGGAGTCCACTATGGGTCTCACCAGACTAAAATCAAAGTATTGGTAGGCTGTGTTCCTTTGTGCAGAATGCAGGGGAGAACGTGGTTAATACCAATCCAGGTGGTTGGCAGAATTCAGTTCATTGAGGTTGTTGGACTGACACCCTTGTTTTCTTACTGGCTAAAAATTGAGGGAGGTTCCCAGCTTCTAGAGGCAGCTGCGTTCTTTGTACCTAGCCTCTTTCTTCCATTTTCAAATCCAGCAATGACGGGTTGAATCCTTCTCGTAGTTCTTCTCTCTGACATGCTCTCCTATTGTTTCCCACTTTTAAACATCCATCTGATTAGATTGGATCCACATAGATAATCCAGGGTAATCTTTTTATATCAAGGTACTTAACCTTAATTGCATTTGCAAAATCCCTTTTACCAAGTAAGGTGACATATTCACAAGTTCCAGGGATCAATACATGATCACTGGGGGACCATTATTCTGCCTGCTCTAACTTGTAAAGATATATGCCCCAAGTTAGCAATTGATATTTCTGAATGATTTCAGTCTATAGTTGAGTTTTGTTTACTTCTTTTGGTTTAACTGAATTCTCTATTTCCATAAGGATAATGTATTACAAATCTCATATAAAAATATTTGTATTCATAGCACATTTCCTGAAAAAACACTTAAGATATATTTTTCAGATACCCAAATTTCTGTATCCTTTAAATATAAATACTATTATTTAATTAATTTTGCTTATATCTCAGGCTTGATTATTATTTTATTGCTATAGTCAAAATGATTGTGTCATATAACATAAAATCTTCTGTTTTCAAGTCTATAGTATTTACAGGTGGTGTTTTTCTAGTAGTCATATCGAGAATCATTAGGTATTAAAAATTAAGATTTTAAGTTATTCTGACTTCCTTTAATAACCTTTTAGGGTATTATCATTCATAAATTTTTCATAAAGTTAATAATCCTTCTTAAACATCTTATTTCCTTGCCCAAACAAATTTTGAATTATAAGTTAGTTAATTATCCACTCTGAAGTATTATAGAAGTTCCTCAGAAAACTAGCATTTTCAAAAATATTAAAGAAAATTTGGTGTCTGTTCATTAAAGTATGATTGAGACATTGTTGACTTTTTAAGCTCTTATTAACTCATTTTCTCTCTCTGTCCCTCTTCCTCTCTTTTCCTCTCTCCCTCTTCTTCTTCTTTTTCTTTCTTTCTCACCTCCTGTCCTTGATACCTCAATACCTTAGTGTTTTTAGATTCATATTTCCAACTCCAGTTCCTTTTTTGTTTTCTTTTTGGGCCTTAGATGAAACATTATGAGTCTTATTGAACTCCCACAGTATTGGCATTCTGTAGATGTGAGATATGATAAATACTATATGTAATCAGGTGGCAAGGAACATTGGACGTACATATTGCATACGTTTCCTCTGCTTGCATGCATGCTTCATTGTTCCATCAGACTTCACTTACAAAACACAAGTTCAAAGATAAAATTATTAAGAATTTCAAGATGGTGACAGTAGTCCACTAAATTTTATGTGGTGCCCTTCTTAGCATAGGCCTTGTGTGACTGCCCAGCTTGTACACTCACAAATCCAGCCCTGTTTCCTCCCTTCCGTATCACTTTCCTTATTTTCTCACTTGTGCTTCCTGTGATTACCTCCTGGATAAATTGCAGCCCAAACCTTTACTCATTGTTTTATTTTAAGGAAATCCATACCAAAGCAGCAATAGTAGTGGACATCATGATGAAATAGCCAGAGGGCACCAAGTTTCCCATTACTGGTGATAAGTAGGGTCAAATTGACAAATTAATAGTGTATGTTGAACTGAAGTATCACAATTACTTAGGCCCTCATTTGTGGAGAGTGAAATGAGGTACAAGTAGAAAGGAAAACAATGATTTGTACAATAGCTCAAGCACTTGAAACATATTAGAGCAATAGAAATTATAAAGATACTGGAGTTGGCTACATCTTATTTACTGACCTAGAAAGAGTGAAGAAAGAAAACGACAGGTTCCCACCACTTGACTATTAATTCAAGGCACCAACTCTTCATGGCAAAATTTAGAGAGACTCACATCTTTAGTGGCCATAAGTCATATTGTGCTGAAAAACAAACCCACATTTGATTTTAAGAGATGAAACCACCAGAACCACCAAAAGAACCACCAAAAGTTATTAAACACACAGCCCCAGCATGTATTCACTGCAAAACTTAAGCCCTGGGAACTGGGAATTAGAGACTAAGGAAAGGACATTGGATAGATTCACCTGATAACTTTAAACTCCAGATTCTTCTGAGCCCTCTGATGGAAACGGTGCCATCTCTTGCTATAGGAGGGAAAATCACACTGCCTGGTGATCAAGGATGGCCTTACTTGAGGTAGATAGCACGTTAATGATCCTTTTCCTCATGATCTTTTGCCTCCTGCCTTCATTGCCTCTAAATCAATAACTAAGTTAAAATCTCAGCATATATCAAGTGGTAAGTATGGGCTACACTGTGGGAACAAAATGATCACTCATCTAAGAACTGCAGAAACTGGCTAATGTGTAACAGGAGAAGAATAAATTCTGAGGATCTAATGTACAGCATGGTGACTATCGTTAATAACATCATATTGTATACTTGAAAGTGGCTGAGAAAAGATCTTAAGCGTTCTTGTTACAAAAAAAAGTACTAACTATGTGAGGTGATGGATGTGTTAATTATTTTGATCTAGGTAATCATTACACACTCTATATGTATATTGAATCATCACACTGCATACTTTAAATATATGTAGCTGTATTTGTCAATTATTTCTCAACGAAGTTGAAAAGAAATCTAGCAGAAGTCTGGAGAACACATATGGAAGTGGACTTGGACTACACTGTGCAGAGGAAGAGGAAGAGGAGGCAGGATATGAAGCTGGTTAGCAACATCTTATTGATATGGGAGTAATATCTGATGAATCAGGATGAAAATTACTAGCACACTTGATGAAAATCCTGCAGCCAGTCCTAAAATATAGCTAAAATAGTTCTGTATCAGTTTTCTGTTGTCATAATAATGCTGCATGACAAACCGCAAAATCCAGTGGCTTAAAAGAGTAATCATTTATTCACAAGCCAGTGGGTTGACTGGATGGTTTTTCTATTCTAGATCAGGCTCAATTCATGTCAAATGAATTATCTCAGGCATATTCTATTGGCAGACAGGTGATGTGAACATAGCTGTTCTAGATTCACCTTGGCTAGTACAAGTAGTCTCTCATCCTCTAGGAGGTTATTCATACTCACTTGAATGATAAGGCAGAGGTTCAAGAGAAAGAACCAAATTATGTAAGGCTCTAGGCTAGACACAGGCACAATGTCCCTTTCACTTCATTCTATTGGTCAATGCAAGTCAAAGACCCAGTTAAGATTCAGAGTGAGGAAATAGACACTATCTCTTGAGCTGCAAAGTTATATTGCAAAGAAATGGGTACCAGAAGGAGTAGATAATTGAGCCACTTTTCAAATACTCAATCTCCCTTGAAGCTTAGAAAAAGCTATAATCATCACTGCCTTGACAGAAAATTGAAAAATAAAAGTTAGAAAACTCAGAGAGATGGGCATGTTAGGATGGATTTATTATGTGAGAACGGGGAGCCTTTCTGTGAATATATTCCCTCATAGGGCCTTAGTGACATTCCCTTTGTTGAAGCTGTAAGGAATGCACCAATGGAGGGGTGGGGTGGGCAACATCCTTGATAAGCTCTTTGCTGTAAGTAGGAAATTTTACTCAAAAGTGACAGTGCAGATTATATTATTTCAGAATAACAGAGGACAGTGGGATTTAACTATTGGAAGCAAAGTGGATATGATTACCAAAATGGGCAGCAAAGTAACAGTGACAACCAGGGAGACTTGACCTGCAGGAATCTCTGGAAATGGCTAACACATCAACGTGTTTCTTGGGTGAGAAAGTTGGCATCAAGAAGTGTATAACTTGACTTACCTACTCCCAAAACATCAAGAGATAATGAGCAAAATCTAACATCTGACACTGCAATGGAAAATAATTTTCTTACCAATTTTCTGTATTTGATCCATTTCTCAGACCCAGAAACCATCATCTATTAGAGTTTTAGTCTGTTGAGGAAGGATCCTGCAATGAAGAGTAAATAAAATGAATAATCCCCCCAGTTCTTCTCAAAAGGGTCTTCAGCGCATTTACCAGAGTAACTGTAGAGTGAGTAAAATAAAATTCCAGACCTTTCAACAAATTTGAATAGATATCTGAGCTGTATGTGATAATGATCCCTTTTTAGAGCAAATGAACATTAAGCCCAGGTAATAAATGGAGCCCTGGCCTAAGTCTGTGTCATAATGGCTCTAATAGGTTAGCAGATCTACCCCGTGATCATTTCCTTGGTTCCTTGAATGTGTAAAATATACGGATATACTTGACGCTTTGCTGAAGTCTTTCTTTGGCTTCCTGAACTGGGGAGTAAGAGAATTTATCACAGAGATTAAATCAATCTGAAAAACTGATGTAGGAGTAGTAGTTCCCACTATACTTCCATTCAATTTTCCTATATAATCCCAGAAAAAAAAAAAATGACTCATGCTGAGAGATGGTTGTCTGTCTAAATGTAATGAATAGGCTCAACTGCAGCTATTGTGCAAGGTATGCCATCTTGAGTGGAATAAATCCACACAGCCTCTAGCATGCGATGTGTAGATATTGATCTGGCAAATGTGTTCTTTCTAGTTCCTGACAGAAAAGACCTCTTGTATGTTCCACTCTTGTTCTGAGATCCATTCAAATCTGAGAAGGAGGGATCAAAGGGCTACCTGTTTTGAGTGGAGCCCAGAGCAAGAGATGAATCTCTCACGGGTTCAGGTATCCACATAAGGAGTATAGGCCAACTCTAAAGGTTAGGTTGTGGTGTAGACCACTAGGGTATTGGAGTGAGGTCATGCCTTCTGCAGTAAAGAATTATTAGTAAACAGTAAACAGTAATTACTATTGCTCTTTGAAAATTAGCCTCTAGCTGTCTACTAGACCCTAGAAGAGACTCAGTACCTGAAAATACTGCGTTAGACAGGCGCAATAGCAATCCATCACATGGTGAAAATTATTCAATTGTGATTGAATCATACTCATTGAGTAGGTCTAGAGGGCATAAATGAGTTATATGAACAGAACACAACATCAGCTACATTTGTTGCACCAATACCTCTCCCTCAGAGAAGACTGGTTTCATCCAATCAGCTGATAGAGGAGGAAAATACTGAGGACTAGTTCAAGGATGGGTCAGTGGAATATACGTGAGCATTGAAGGATAATGTTGAAGGGAAATACGAAAGTGGGCAGAATTTTAAGTGGTATATGTGGTCATCAATTGTTCATGGAGGAAGAAATAGTCTGAGATAAAGATACACACTAACTTTTAGGCAGTGGAAAATCTGTTGACTAGTTGGTCAGGAACCTAGAAGGAGCAACGTTGAAATATTGGGGACAAACAAATGGGGAGAAGAGGCTTGTGGATGGATCTATGGGAATGGGCACAAAATGTTCAGATTTTGGTACAATATCCATTACCAGAGAGCTTTCAGACTTGCTGATATATCAGCATGACATTCAACACAATACCGTCTCCTATCAAGAAAACTATTTTTAAGGTAAAGAAAGTGTGACATTGTGCAGATAACCAACTGTAAGATCCTCTGGTTGTACCATATATCATGTCACCCAGAAACTGCCGGCCTGGTAAAACATTGCAATGGTTTCTAAAGCTTTCCTCGAGCATGCAGCTTAGCGATGACCCTCTGTGAAGTTGGGAATAGTCCTTCAGAATGTGGTATGTATGTTTATCCAGGTGCCATGATCTATCATTGTCTCTATTTGCTAAAATATACAACATCAGAAAGGAGAGTGTGAAACTAGAATGGGCCCATTTGGCTGTGATCCACTTGAGGAGTTTGTGGTTTTATTTTTGCAACTTTAAGCTCCAAGTGATTTAGGCCCCGTTTCCTGGTTTGGAGGAAGAGTGGTGGTGGGAGAGGGGTTCACTTTTACCAGAGGACACAAACTTCCCCTAAACCCAAAGTTACAATGAACACTTTGTCATTTTGACTCCTTATACCAGTAAACCAGTAAAACAGGTAAACCAACAAATATGGGGCACCTCTTGGTGCATTTGGTACATTGATATTATAGTCAGTGGACTAATATATTAAACACAGCCTAAGAGAAGCAAGGTAACCAGGGGCTTAGACCTCTCAGGAATGAAGGTCTGTGTCACCTCACTGGACAAATAACCAGACCATAAGATTGATGGGAATTTTGAATAGATGGTAGAGGAAGAGGGTGTAACTCAATTTTTTTCTCACGTCCAGGAAAAGCAATGAGGTGTGCAGATTTTTCTATTAATCCTTACATTTTAAGGCTTTTTTCAAAATTGTGGTTGTGGAAGGTCTGAGATTCTGCCCTATTGGCAAACTAAAGATATTGACTGACTTCCTCCTTTTCTTTTCACTTTCTATCCACACTAACCATAAAGTATGACACAAGAATGTATTCATTATCTCTATGATATATAGTTTTATCCCAATCAAGATAATTTTGATAAGAGTATAGGATTGCCACAAAAGTTTAACATCTTCTTCAGTAAAATTATACAGAGAAAATAAATTCCTAGTAGAAGCCAAGAGTTTTTTGAAAACTATATTTTATCTATTAAAAAATTGCATTGGTTCATTTATAATGCTTTTACAGTCTTTAGAGATATATTTCTTTATCAAAGCAATTTTAGTCTAATAACAAAATCAATAGCACTTTAAACTCATTTTGAAAAGCATCCATTAAAGTAGTCTGTAATTTTCTATGTATTGAGTTAAACCAAATATTTAAAAACCTAAAAAAGAAAATAAAATACTTTTAATTTGCATATAAAATTTGAATGCATTATAATTTGTAGGGAAAAAATACATATATATGTTTTATTTTTCTGATTGTAACTTTTTCAGATACGTAATACAAAATAGGTTAAAGAACAATTAAACTTAATTATCTCATCTCACATGCATAATTATTGTTTATATTTTAGTGTATATCCATCCATATATTTATCTCAGTAGACACACATACATACATTAACATGAACATATATTTGTAGAATATATCATATACAATCTTTTGCTAAATCATATTTTACAGTTTGTACTTTATTACTTAATACTCTATGTTAAATTTTCTTTATTGTCAACTGTTTCTCTTAAGCATGATTTTAATTATCCCATTTGGTAATAACAATTGTTGGACGAAACAATTGTTTTATCAATCGATGTGCACTAGGTATTCTTCAATAAAGCAGCTCCAAAATCTTAATGGCTTATAATTATAAAGATTTATTACTCATTTCTGTGGCATGTCCAACAAGACGTCACTGAGGCCACTGGTCCACATCATCCAGAATCTTGCCTTCAGGCTGATGGAGGGGTTGAGATCTCTAATGCCACATTTGGCAGTGTTAGAAGGAAAGAGGAACATGACAAACAATTCACTAGCTCTTAAAGATTTCACTGAGAAGTTACACACCCATGTTATTTTTACCCTCATTTAGTTGGCCAACCATATGGAGTTTCTTAATTATATTTGGCCAGGACTAAATGTGTATGGCCCTACTCAACTAAAAGGAAATGAAATTAAAAAACTAACCGGTTTCTGTAAGAAGCTGATATATATCTAGGGTATATATATATACCCTAGAACAACCACTAAGAAAGTAACTAAATATGTATATATAAATATGTATGCCTCTCTATATATCTATATAGATATGGTTCATCTTAATTTGCTTAAATATGAAAAGACTATTTCCAAATAAGTTCATAGTCCGAGGTCCTGGGGGTTAGGACTTCAACATAGCTATTTTTGAGAGAACATAATTCAACCCATAACACCTACCATATGTTCAGTAAACAAGAATAGAAACATTTTGGACATCCCTAATGACTGTCACATTTATTTTTCAATTCCTGAGTTTTTAAATAATTATTCTTTGAATACATATCTCTATAAACTACTGTGCTATATTTTAAATAGAAATTCTTTAAAGTAGAATTACTTTGTCAAATACTCTGACAGTTTCTATGGTTTTTGTTAAATTGAATCAAACTGTTGTCCCAATAGCAATTTTCAAATGTCTATTTAACTTTAAACATTTATTATTTTCTTTTTGTATTGATTGTCATCAATTTGAAAAGAAAATTACACACTATTATTTTAATTAGCATTTTACTAGTAACATCTTTCTTCTTCAAGAATAATTTGTGAACGGACCATGCATGATGTTGAAAAATTTTCTATTTGGAGAGTATTGGCTTTCCTCGATTGATTATAGGTTAATTTATATATTAAAGTATTGAACTTTCATGTTATATCTTTTTACATATTTTTCAATTTTATATGTTGTCATTTGCCTTTCTGTTACTTTCATGACATTTACTATGAAGAAATGTTAGTTAACATCTAACAATATTTTCTTTCATGATTGTTTTCTTTGCCGTTGCACCATAGATGTGATATCTTCTAATATTTCATCTGTAAACCAACATCAGATATTCACCTGTATTTTCTTATCATTTTTCCTTGCAAAAAATTCTGACTACTCTATTTATTCTCATTTCTGTCATTGGTTTTGCAAAACTGAGACTAGAGTGAGATTGCTCCTTTATAAATCTTGTCTCCTATAAAACTTTATAATATTTAGTTGCCTTTTCCCCCTCCTTAGTCTAGAAGGCAACCAACACACATGGCTTACTCACCATTGGGTGCCTAGCACCTAATTCAGTGCCTGGCACAGAGAAAGAGATTGATAAATAGTTTATGAATGAGTGAATGAATTGACATTCATCTGGACTCAGTCACTTTCTTGAAGATAATTCTTTAACAATTTAAAAGTTTTCTACAACTGTTCTTGATCTAACTTATTTTCACTCTAATTCTTAAGTCCATTTTTATATTTTTGTAAAAATGTCTTTTTTCATTTCAAAATTATTATAGAATTATGCATATTATTTCCTTTTTTTAATTTCTGTGGCACAGCAAATTTTTTATTGTAATAATTTTGAGTCCAACTTCTTTATTATTTGGTTTTTCTACACTTATTTTGTTGTCAACTCTTGGCTTAATTGGTTTCAAAGGGTCTACAATTTCTGATCATCAATATGGATAAACATAGTATTAAACTAAGTGTTGATTCGGTACTTATGTTGGATGATCCCTACTTTAGCATCTTAATAGATATAATTAGCCAAAATATTTTTAGCATCCTAAAATGTGCAACAGATATTACTTTCTGTTAAATTAAGTTCAGATAGGCATAGGCTAGAACGCAGGCTTGAAAGTCAGTAGCAGAGTATTAACACAGTTTTTGTTAGCAACATTGCATCAGTATTTCATATTCTCTTTTACACTGGTTGTAAATACATAACTATCAAAAGAAAACTCATCAATATTGGTCCCAAACTATCTTATCTGGGAAACCAAATGTTGATTTCCTCTAAGTAACTTCTAGAAAACTTTACGTACATTTGACAGAGAATTAGATTCTCTTTATGTTTCAAGTTCCTGGTGCACTGGTTTTACTGCCTTGGGGCTCATTGATAGTGTCAATTTCTATTTCAGCATCACTTATACTTTCCCCTCCTTATTCCTTTTGCCGATTTTATTGATTCTTCTCTATACTGATTGAAGGTCTTATTTATTCTTTTGCTATTTGTATGAGGTTTGATTATAATAGAAGACAATTTCATAGATTGCTCTTCCCTACACTCTCCACTCTCCTTTTTATGTATTCTGTTAAGACCATAGCAATGTTTAGTTGGTGTAAGTGTCCTACATAAATTTGTAGATTTTGTATTTTTGCTTATTTTAATTATAAGTGCAACAGAATCAAAAATTAAAACTCAGTTGTTGCTCAATAGCCTGATATATTTAGTAGTATCAAATTATTTGGCTAGTTTTTATTGTATCAGATATATTCACTTAAAATTTTTTGATGTCTTGGGGCCGGCCCGGTGGCACAGCGGTTTAGTTTGAGCTTTGGCAGCCCGGGGTTCGCGGGTTCAGCTACCTGGAGCCGGCTGACGCACTGCTTGTCAAGGCACGCTGTGGAGGTGTCCCATACAGAGCAGAGGAAGATGGGCATGGAGGTTAGCCCAGGGCCAGTCTTCCTTAGAAACAAAGAGGAGGATTGGCAACGGATGTTAGCTCAGGGCTGGTCTTCCTCACACACACACACAAAAATTTGATGTGCAATCACAAGTACACACAAGCAAATTCTTCCAGAAATTCTCAGTAGAAGTGATGTAATAAGCTATTATTTCTTTGGGCATTCTCCATAAACATTAGCAAGGGCTTTTTTAATGTTTCATGCCTGGGCAAAGTTCATTTTGCTTACTTAAGGCAGTGATATCACTTTGTCAATTGCTTCTATAACTGAAGGATTGCTTGCTTTAACCCTGGTTACTGCAAAGGCCTAAGTTCATTAGCCTGGATAACTGCCCAGCATTACAAATGGTGCTGAATCTCCTCCTCCTTACTTTTTATACCAGCAGAGTCCCCAGTCTTGTGCTTTTAATAATCTTTCTGAGATCATATTCAAGTTATCTTTTTCCTGAACTCATAGAAAGTACTTCCAGATCCAGGGAACCCTGAGATCACATAGTATTTATGTAAAACCAGGTAATATATTAACATCAGAAAAGGTAACTGTGGAATCCTGGAAAATGGCAATACAAAGCATTGCTACTAACTGTGCTTCCCAACTTCATACCAATTAACTAATGTCTCTATAATCAGACAGCTCTTTGGGGTCTGAGAGTTAGGATAAAAAAATGTTGTCCTGTGGAAAGAAAATAGTTACGAGATGCTTTTCCTTTAGATCAAATGGTAGCTGAGAGACCACAGGTGGAATGTCCCAGGGCAGGCATTTATGAACAGAAATTCTGGAGAATCAGTGCCTTGAGCAGATCTATGAAGTGTGGAGAGGAAAGGTGGCATTCTCCTTGACTCCCAAGAGGTTGAAAATTAGTAAATCAGATAGACTGAAGCCTCGCTAGGAAGGCTCTAAAGTTTGTAGCCAAAACTAGGAGGAGAAAAACTTCCTCTTAGTTCCTTGACAAAGGAACTGACAACTTCTAAGCTGGGGTAGCTCTAGTCCACAGAGAGGAAGATCTAATTCCCATCCCTCTTGGGACCCACTTAAGTCAGTACCTGAAGCCAAGCTCCAAGGAGTAGTCAAAAAATGCTGACAATGTACCTAATGTGTTCTAGCAGCCAGAATTATCAGAAGAGAGACATGGCAATTTGAACAACAGTGAGAGGGAGAGAGAGAAAGAGAGAGATTGATTTTAGGATGTACAAAAAAAAACAACAACAAACTCAAAGTTACTAAGGAGAGACTTTATTCGAAAGGATATTGCAAGAAGAGGCAAAGGATCATTGCAATGGGGGTGGGGGCACTATTGTGATAGGGAGAAGTCTCTGATTCTAAGATCTGAAGTGTCCCAAGGGTTAGGCGAAAAGGATTTTTTTAAGAGAGAGGAGTGAACAAGGTTAGAAAGAACCAGTATGGGCAAGAGGAATGAACAGAAATAGCATGAGTGGACAGTAGATTAGAGAAGGTTTACCAAAGACCAGCCTATTCTCAGGAGAGGCTGCGGAGAGCTGGTGTGCTGGTTCACGGTGGAGGTGGGCAAAAGTTCAGGGACCTCCAGGAAAGAGAATCTTAACCAAAGTTTGGTTAACAAGCGTTTTGTTCCAATTGATCAGCCAATCATTTATGAGACAAAGAGTGGAAATTTGAAGGATCCATGTCTGATCCTGTTATAAGTATACATGGTGCATCCATGAGTTTTATCTAATCATATGGGACAGGTGGTTCTTTGTAGTGAGTCCTTTCTTAGAACACAAAGGGTAGGGAGATTTCTTAACTTTCACCATTTTCCAGGATGACAGGGCTCAAGTAAGGTTCAATATTGTCAGAGATATCTTATAGCACACAACACTTTGTGGAACTTAAAAAAATTTTTTTGAACTGCAAACAATCAGGAGATAAATTGAAAGAATTTTTACTATTGGATGGATAAATTCTTAGGTGGAAGATTAAATGGAAGAAATATCATGAACCTTAGAGTAAAATTCCCGAAAGGTAAAAATCATGAAGAAAGAGGCAAAAGAATTACAGTATAGATAATGACTATTAATGTGAAAAAAATTTAAAAATAGCTATGAAGGATCTTTTAAAAGGATCAAATTAAAAGACAAATATAAAAGAAATTATAAATTAAAAACATCTTGAGGTGAAATTCTGCAGTTTAAAATTTTTTAAAAATTTTTTCCAAGTTCGAGGCAAGACTGAAAAGAACACACACACACTTGCACCCATAAGCATAAACTGATTAAAATTTTCAATTCCTTGGATAAACAGAAAATCCTACAAGCTTACAATCAGAGAAAATAAATGATATATAAAAGTAGAAATAATGAGACTGATATTAGGTTTCTCATCTGCAAAACTGGAAGCTAGAAGACTGTGAATAACACCTACATAATAATGCAAAAAATAAGCCTAAAAATCAATATCCTTATATGCAACTAAGAAATATATCACTCATCAATCAGGATAATAGGAAGATATTTGCAAAGTTCAGGGATCCAGAGATTATATCACTTACAGCCTATATCTGAAGGAAATATTTCGTAAAAAGGCATAAAGAAAGCAATGTATTATCCCAAACTAGAAGTGGAGACAGGGGAAGATGAAGAAGGATTGTGGAGAGTAACCAAACTTTCTATCCTCTTTCTCCCTCTGTCTCCTATCTACCTATGCAGGTGAGTTTAAATCTAAAATATAGAGTATTAATGGAGTGTCTCGTCTTGTAACATTTATGCTGAAGAGGAATTTTTTTTTTTAAATATACAAGACACATTATAAGAAAAAGAGAATAATAAAAACTTGGTCAAATATCAGAGCCAGATGGGGACGAAGGTAGGGGGTAAAATCTTTTAAAGATCACAGCAGGGCAGGTAGAAATTCAGAAGTCATATTAGTCTAATAGTTTCTTACAATTTGGGGAGGAGCATAGCAGTGGAAGAATAGATTTGTACAGTAGAACCACCATATTAACCAGAGAAAAAGAGGACAATTATTAGTGATATGGATCAAATTGGCCAAAATAAAGAATTGTGAGAGAAAAAAATCTTATCAAATAAGAGAAAGTGTGATTAAAAAATAAATCTAATGGGGCCGGCCCAGTGGCGCAGCGGTTTAGTTTGCGCTTGGCAGCCCAGGGTTCGTGGGTTCGGATCCCGGGCGCCTGCCGACGCACTGCTTGTCAGCCACGCTGTGGCGGCGTCCCATATAAAGTAGAGGAAGATGGGCACGGATGTTAGCCCAGGGCTGGTCTTCCTCAGCAAAAAGAGGAGGATTGGCAACGGATGTTAGCTCAGGGCTGGTCTTCCTCACAAAAAAATAAAAATAAAAATAAATAAATCTGATATATATACACACATATGCATATATATATAAATTAAAGTAAATGTGTCATTAAATATCAGAGATTATTCTCCTGGGTTAGAGAAAATAAACAGCTATCCATTGCTTTAAATGACTTTTAAATTAAGTGCAAAATAAAAATTAAAAGAAATTTGCAGATGCACAACAATCATATAAAAATAAATACTGAATAGCACTATTAACATCAATAGTTTGAGTTAATGTGAGTCAAGGATAAAAGTGTGATAATGATAGATCTCTTCTAATGATAGAAGAGATCAACCCTAAAGTTCAATGTGCCTAAACAGCAATGAAAAAGAGAGCACATTTTGCACCAAAATTTAAGTCTGATGAATTTTGAGGAACGTTGTCATTATTGTAAACTTAATTAGATGGTGATTCCAATTTTAGCTGAAGCAAATTAACAAAGCCCTTGAAACTTGATACAGAGCTATTGAATTGCCAAATGTATTTGTGTGTGTGTGTGTGTGAGGAAGATTAGGCCTGAGCTAACATCCGTTGCCAATCCTTCTCTTTTGAACTGCAAACAATCAGGAGATAAATTGAAATAAGTTTTACTATTGGATGGATAAATTCATCCATGGATGGGCTAACATCAGTGCCCACCTCCCTCTACTTTATATGGGATGCCACCAGAATGGCCTGACAAGTGGTTCATAGATCCTCGCTCAGGATAGGAACCTGCGAACCCCAGGCTGCCAAAGCAGAGTGTGTGAACTTAACTGCTACGCCACCAGGCTGGCCCTGGCAAATGTATTTTTCCCCCTTCTGATTAGCAAAGATGGTTAGAGAGTGAAGAGTGGGAG
This sequence comes from Tapirus indicus, assembly GCA_031878705.1. Lineage (NCBI taxonomy): Eukaryota > Metazoa > Chordata > Mammalia > Perissodactyla > Tapiridae > Tapirus > Tapirus indicus. Next base: position 145,152,314 of record CM062919.1, on the reverse strand, counting down.
GAAAGAGACATCACCTACTCTGCATGCACTGTGTCTCCCTCCCAGCGGCTACATTGCCCCATGGTTCCACCTTCTTACCTGACTGTCCCACCATGATTCTAGCTTCCCTGTTTGTATTGCTTGCTCAGGCTGCCATAACAAAATACCATAGACTGTGTGGTTTCAACAACAAATTTATTTTCTCACAGTCCAAGATGAAGGTGTCTGCAGGTTTGGTTTCTCCTGAGGCTTCTCTCCTTGGCTTATGGATGCCCACTTTCTTCCTGTGTCCTTACATGGTCTTTCCTCTGTGTGTGCATCCCTAGTGTCTCTTGTGTGTCCAAATTTCCTCTTCTTATAAGGACACTAGTCTGATTGGATTAGGGTGCACTTTACTGGCCTCATCTTAGCTTAATCATTATTTTTTTATTTTTTGCTGAGGAAGATTAGCCCTGAGCTAACATATGTGTCAGTCTTTCTCTACTTTATATGTGGGGCACTGCTGCAGCATGGCTGGTGAATGGAGTAGGTCTGCTGCCAGGATCCGAACCTGTGAACCCGGACCGTCAAAGCAGAGCATGTGGAACTTTAACCACTTGGCCATAGGGCCAAGCCCAACTTAATCAATTTTTAATTTTTTTTGGGGGGGGGGAGAAGATTAGCCCGTAGCTAACATCCACTGCCAATCCCCCTCTTTTTTGCTGAGGAAAATTGGCCCTGGGCTAACATCTGTGCCCATCTTCCTCTACTTTATGTGGGACGCCTGCCACAGCATGGCTTGATGAGTGGTGTGTAGGTCCATGCCCAGGATGTGAACCTGCAAACCCCAGGCTGCCAAAGTGGAGGGGTTAATCATTATGCCACCGTGCTGGCCCCTGTTCACATTTTAAAGGCCCTATCTCCTAAAAAATCATATTCTGAGATACTGGAGGTTAGAGCTTCAACATATGAATTTTGGTGGACTCAATTCAGTCCACAACATTCTATTTGGTTTTTAGCCTAGGAGTGGTTTGGGTATCTGACTGTAGTTAATCACTCATCATCCTCTGTTAGCTTTTGTGCCTTGTGCTCACCTTTACTTTTTATTTTTAGAAACACTTTAGAATTATACTTCACTTCATTATCAATTTTGATGCTTGAGGAATAAGGTAACCTACACAGCACCTCATCTCATTTCTTACATGACTCACACATCTGTTGGCCCCCAACATGCTTTTATTACCTCTATCGTGACCAGGCCCTCAGACTAGACACATGTGCTCTGTAGATGCCTCAAATGTAAGCGGTTTTTTTTCCCCTCTGTTTTAAAAATTGAATAGTAGCATATTACTGTTTTCTATGACATAACATGACCTACCTGAAAATTAGTTAGAGACTAGGCCTGAGAGCCTGGCTACTCAGCGTCCTTCTCTGCATAATGATATTTATCATGAAAACTTCATAGTGATTTAATGACTATGAATCAAAAACTGTTAGGATATCTTAACATGACACAATATGGACTAACAACGAAGCGTTCTAGTCAAGATTCAGTGGACTACATTTTAATCGTTTGCAGGTCCTCTCATTCCTATAATCTTCTCTTACTCTCTACAAGAGACTTTTATATTTTCACTGCTCATTAAGAAAATAAAGACTTTAAAAACAGCTGGATTTTGTAACAATATTGTTGTGTAACAAACCACTGTGAAGCTCATTAAGTTAAAACAATAATCACTACTTTCACTCATCAGCCCGTCTGCTGAGGGTTGGCTGGTCTAGACTGGGCTTGGCTCCAAGATTTAGCTTAAGGCCAGATCTGCTTCATGTGTCTCATTTTTTTTTTTTTGGTCATTGGTCAGTCAGGCATATGTTCGTATTATATGGTGGAAGAAGAGAAAGAAGCAGGCTCAACGACACAAACCCATTTCGAGCCTCTGCTTACATTACGTCTGATAACAGCCTTTTGGCCAAAGCAGACTTATGATGAACCTGAAGCCAAGAGGCAAGGAAGTACACTCTCCGTCTAGTGGAAAAACTGCAAAATCACAACATAAAGGGAGTAAGTAGAATGAGGGAGGAGTATTCGGGAATAATAGATGTTTTGCAGATGTGACTAAATATTAACAGGTTCTTAGTGTTTACAGAGAACTTTCAGTATCTCATTCAAGCCTCAACAATATTCTGAGAAAATTACAATTAACTTCATTTTATAGATATGATAACTGAAGCTCAAGAATCTAACTATTAAAATATTTTTACTACATCGTACTTGTGTCAGTACATTGTAAATATCATGGTTTAGCCGTTCACAGACGCCTATTCCTGTCCTTTCTATCCTTCATATCACTGCTAGTCAGTGGCATTTTAAAGTGGAATGAGAAGGCTCATCAGCCACTTCTTACTGATTACAAGATAAAGGCTGTTATGGAGGATGAACTCCAGCATGATGGCTGCTAAATTAATCTATTGTGTAGGGATGGAGTTCTTCTTTTATACAAAAACAAATTTCAGGACATAAATCTTATTGCTTTAAAAGCTTGCTTCTTTACAATCAAGTCTTAAATGATTCTTCAAAAATATTTATGAGAGAAAAAAACAAATGGTTGTTCATTGGGAATAAGCCTATGTCTTGCAGATTAGTTACGGGCAGAATGTTCAGATTACATGAGCTTTTAATATTTGATCTTTGAAGAGAGGATATATTTATGTAGTCTTTGAAACTTGATTAATATGATTATACTATGAAGTTTTTAAAAAATCGATTACTTTTTTAGTTTGGTAGCACTAGTTGAAAGTGGATGTGTAGATGGAAAAAAACATTCTAATTGTCTGTTAGGGAATGAAAAATAAAATACCTAGTGACAGCTTTGTAACATTCAGAAGAAACAGTTATAAGTTTAATTTTGGAGTCAACATTTCCAAGATATAGAATGTTGATTACATAAAATTTCGTTTAACGTGAATTCAGGTAAATTTATTATACTCAGATGTAGCATTTGTTGTCGAGTAAAGATTTCATGTGACACATGGTTGAATGTATACTACACATAAATTATTATTCATTTGATAATGAGCAACAAGTCATGCTGAAGTATCTGTTTTGTTTTTTGTGTTTTCTTCTGCAAAATTTGCCTTTGAACGCGCATCATCCAGAATGGTGCCACAATATGTTTCCTGAGCAAATGCATTCATGGACAGAGAAAAAAAAAAGTATTCAAACTTTAAATACCCACTCTGATCACAGGCCCATATTCTTCAACAACTATCGTCTCTTTTTCACTGAGTATCTTCCTGTCTTCATTCTAGACCCCAGGTCCCTGAGTCTCCCCGGTCCACAACTTCATATCATCTTTGAGAGAATTCCCTTGCTTTCCCTTTGTGGCTACATAAACTCTCATTAAACATACTTACACTCTTGCTTCCTTACTTGAGTGTGGAGATCAAAATCAGCTTTCCCTTTATCTATTTCCACGATAAAGCAATTGCTGTCTACTGGCTGCTCACTGCTCCTTGGTAAGCTACTGATTCATTGTAAATTCTCTGTCACATTTCCCAGAGCTGTTTTTCTAGGTACCCCCATGCTGCTATAGTCTCCAACCTTGTGTCCATCACTACTGCTCAGCAGAATACCTCGTACTAGATATGACAGATGGTAAAGACCATCCAGTGTAACTTTCTTTCTTGTTCTCTAAAAAATGTCTATTTCTTTTTTCAAGTAACCACTGAGGAAAATTGTTCATTCTCGCCGTGAGGACTATCTCACTCTGCCTTCCTGACTCTATCTTCTCCACCATTTTTTAGGACACTTATCTCTCACTTCTATCCTCTGATACTTATTTTCCTCTTTCTCCTGGTACTGTCACCTATGTCTTAATACATTTCAAGGACTCCTAAAAAGGAAACTTGTCTTTGATCTTGTTAGAACCTCAAAACACTATCTATGTCTTAAGTTTTGCAACAGAATTCTTAGTCCACTAATGCTTATTTATGTGGGAAACAAGTAGGAGTACAGACCTGTAGCAAACCTGAGTTTTACAAACCTCAGATCTATGAAACTCAACTAAAGTCTTGTGTCTTTCGGAGTCTGCCATTCTCCATGTCTTTACCCAGAAAATGCTAAGCACTTAGGATACTTTAATGCATTGGAGAATATTGAAGATTTAGTCTCTGCAAGGCTTGATGGCAGTCTCATTTGCTATGGATACCACCAACAGGAATACTTTCAAATGCTCTTCATTTTCAAGCAAGATTGTTGTGGTTTGGATGAAAAACTAGCCTTGCTATATCTGGGCATGTCCACAAAGAATCTACAGAGTCTATCTTAACACAAGACAGGGTATTGTGGTCCATTATCAAGATTGTCTTAATTTGTAACACTCCACTGCTGCAAATGGATATCCGGTTTTCGTGACGATTCAGTGTGGGGTTAGGTGTGCTTCTCCCTTGTTGGCGAGTGAGACTGAGATGTTGGCAGGGAAGAGATTGAGACAACATATTTGTGAGCTAAATACTTACAGAGTAACTATTTCTTCCACAATAGAAAGATATCTTCCTAGGACTTGGGAGTATTTAACGTCACAAAGGTCTGTAGTGTTCATAAGCTTGAGAATTAAAACTGGGGTTTTTCATAACAAAGAAAAAAACAAACACAACAACCAAACTGAGCATTACTCTTTGTATGTCTGGTGATAAGCAGATTGCACATGCAATCCATATTCATAACTTGCCTGCAAAAGGGATTGCTAAATCATATACAAATGATGCCTGCTTTATATCGTGTGTAATTACTTTATGCAATGCATTATCACAAGATGTTAGACTGAGTATATAAATAGATGCCAAAAAGGTTTACAGAATTTATTAATGATAGAACACAGGCATGTGAAAGCTGAAATGTCAAGTCAAAGGCAACAAGGCTCTGAGTTAGGGTTTCTCCACTTTGGCACTACTGATATTTTCAGTGGGATAATTCTGTTATGGAAACTGCTCTGTACATTGTAGGATGTTTGACAGCATGCCTCTACCCACAAGGTCACTACATGTCAGTAGCAATCCTCTTCCCCTGTTATGATAACCAAAATATCTCCAGACATTGCCAAATGTCTGTGGAGCCCAGGATCATCCCCAGTTGAAAACTACTGCTGTGTCACACAACTCTTAAAGGCTAATAACCGCCCTGGTGCTTCCTGGGAGTTGTGTAATAACAATAGGGAGCTAAACAACAATTTTTTAATTCTTACATCCTCTCTCCAGGACTGTTAACTAAAGGAGAAATGGTAGAAAAATATTCATTTACACATACACATCTTCCTTGCTTTTGCATAGAGGCGCAAACATATACACATATATACAAATATATCAAAAATTCTACCAACAAGCCTAAAGGTATAGTGCATCAAATTATGATTACTTTTATATCTTTACCGTTCCTGCTTTGTTCATTAAGACTTATGGGTTATAGTAAACCTCTTAATTTCAATCAGTCATGGTTGATTATCAAAGGGTAAATCCAGTGAGTCTTAAATTATCTTTCTCTGGTCACTCTCCAGACATATTTCCTGAGAATCCTCCTCTCCACAAGCCAAATCCTACCCTGGCGACTCTGTCACTTTTAACTTCACCTGACACTAGAACAGGCGATTGGTTTTCTTGTTGCTGTTTCCCCCTCGGTATCTGTTTCTCTTGCCCGTGTTTGTATTTCCTAAAGGATGGCAATTTCAGGAATGACAGAGGTCCTGAGAAATCAAGTGCTCTGCTAAAGACAAGACCAATAAAAATAACACATCATATTTTAATTTAAAATTTTATTGTTTATTTATTTTTTTGCTGAGGGATATTCACCCTGAGCTAACATCTGTGCCGATCTTCTTTTGTGTATGTGGGTTGCCACCACAGCATGGCTGCCGACAAGTGGTGTATGTCGGTGCCCAGGAAGCGAATCTGGACCGCCAAAGCGGAGCATGCTGAACTTAACCACTAGGCCACAGGGCCGGCCCCTAATGTTAATATTTTTAGTCTTCAGATTCACAATGTACACATTCTACAATTTTGAAGGAATATAAAAGTAAACTTTAGGGGCCGGCCCGGTGGCGCAGCGGTTTCGTCCGCGCTTGGCAGCCCAGGGTTCGCCGGTTCGGATCCCCGGCGCCCGCAGACGCGCACTGCCTGTCAGCCACGCCGTGGCGGCGTCCCATATAAAGTGGAGGAAGATGGGCACGGATGTTAGCCCAGGGCCAGTCTTCCTCAGCAAAAAGGGGAGGATTGGCAACAGATGTTAGCTCAGGGCTGGTCTTCCTCACCAAAAAAAAAAAAAAAAAAAAAGTAAACTTTAGACTTGCCCTTGAGCAGGGTGACTCAATTATTCTGGTATTTGAAACTCTCTTTTATTCTCTTATGAATCATTTCCTGATGCTTTATTCCACGTAGTGTGTAGGGTAACACCCTATGAAATACTTCCCTGCCACAAAGCAGGGTCTTGCCTTTGAGGAGCTTACCAGTTTGACATGATTTAAAGCAGAATCAAAAACTCTAAAGGGAAAATAGTAAGATACAGTTTAAATATAGGAGCTTTTATGTTTGCTTGAGTGGGATCAGGAACAAAATTTATTAAGAAGAAAAACTGTGAAGCAATTCAAGTATGAGTGATTGTTTTAGGAAATGCTTAGACGTATTGTAATCACACTAAAATTGGTCCTGCTTGTAGTGTTTCCTCATTCCATTCATTTTAGATACTGCAACCTGTTTATCCTTTCTCATTTTAACTCCTATCTGTCACAGCCTTTGCCTTTCAAAGTTCATAAGCTTTGTTTGACATTCTATAATCCCTTCCTACTTGGATTTCCAACTCAATATTCTTAGATTTCATAATTAAGGAAATTTTTATTTTTAAGAAAGACAACAAAACCCATATACTTTAAACTAGTAAGTAGTAGTATGAAAGGTCTGATGAAATACACAGTATTTTATCTTGAGAGTATCTTTTTAAATCTTTATACCTACTAAGTCTTTAAACCTGGTTTTTTGAATATTGAATTTGCTTTTTATAGATTTACATCTTGTGTGACTTGGATGATTTTTTGGTTTTAATGGCAATGGCTTAGTCTGAGATACAACTGTTAACAGTGCGTTTAGTTTCCATGAACCATGACATTATCGGTGGGATGTCTTCATAGGCAAAAAAGGCCATCTTATCAAAGTGTCTCAGAGCACTGAATTTTGTGTTAAAACAATGAACTGCACAAGAAGTTGAAAACATGGTAATATCAAACAGGATGGAGCAAAATGCACTGAATTTAACATTATAATAGTCAACTTTCAATTGCTAACGTACACAGAATTACAGCTTTGTATATGTAAAACATCATATGATAGATTCTTATGGTTCTTTACCAGCATTAATTTTATGGAGAAAAGTTGTGGTGAACATACTACTACAACAGTAAAGACTACCTTAGCAATTATAACATTAGTAATATAGTAATAGTGCTACATTAGTAAAGTATATTAGTTTGCCAGGACTACTGTAACAAAGTACCACAAACTGTTGGCTTTAGCAACAGAAATTTATTTTCTCACATTTCTGGAGGCTAGAAGTGGGAAATCAAGATGTCAGCAGGATTGGTTCCTTCTGAGGGCTGTGAGGGAAGGATCTGTTCCAGGACTCTCTCCTTGGTTTGTAGATGGCTTCTCTCTCTATCTCCTCATGTTGTCTTTCCTCTATGCATGCCTGTGTATAAATTCCCTTTTTTATTAGGACATCAGTCACATTGCACTAGAGCCTACCCTAATGACCTCATTTTAACTTAATTACTTCGAAAAGGACCTATCTCCAAAAGAGTCACATTTGGAGGTACTAGGGATCAGCATTCCAACATATCTAATTTGGGGGGAGCACAATTCAACCAACCCGTAACATAAGCATATCTCAATTTTTTAAAAAACTGAATAACATTCATTTTACAGGAATACATTTTTAAAAATATTTTTCAAGTACTCAAAGTTTTAAAATAAAAAGTTGAGATTAAGTGAAGAATTTTAAAATATTTTTAAAATAATAAGATGTAAAATAGTTATAAAAGGAGAACTTTTTTTTCTTTTCTATGTTTTGTTGACTAACTAAAGTTTAACACAGCTGCTACTGCAGTTCAAGAAGGAAGGATGTGCCTTAGGCTTTCTCTGACAGTTAGACTTGAAATAATGATCTAAATAATGTTCACTACTTATAAGATGTTTGGAAAATTCTTACAACATGGTGAAAAAAAATAGCATCACTCAAGAAGTCTCTAAAAATGGGCAACTTTCTCATCTTTTATTCAGTTCTCTAGCTTCCTTTTTCTGAGTTGTGAGAATGTTTATGTGTATATATATGCTGATGGTAATGTTTCAGTTTATTTGTTCCAGCAGGATCAAACATGATTTCTTTAATATACTAAGGAAAGTGACACTTTTGGTCAAAGCTGACTCCTGATGTAACGAAATGATGGAATTGAAGAATTTCTAGCATACATTTTCCAAACTATCCTGACCATGAAACATGTTACCCTTGAATAGCATTACATCTTTAATCTAGACACCAGATAGGTTGAAGGACATAGAATTGACAGTATTTGACAAGTTTTGACCTACAAATGGCAATTTCATATAATTTAATCTAGTAAGGATGAAAGACAAAGACTATAATGGTTCATAATCCTCTCCTCCCTAAAGGGAGGCCTGAGGGGACATGGGCCTGACTGAATGGTTATGCTGATCAAGGATGCTTCTTATCCATTGTCACCATACCTTAAGAAAAGAGAAAAACCAAAATCAGACACTAAAGAGCATTCAAAGACCAATCTAGTGAACATGAACCATAGTACATCACTGTGTAGTGAAGAATTAACTTTATCCAGAGAGAAATCTCACCTTTGTCTCAGCTCCTAGGTGGTAATCTCTAAACCTTTGGAATTTCCCAAGTGGGAGGAGTCTTTGTTATTCATGGTAAGTCCCTCAGACCATACTTGATGGTTTATGCTAATGAAGTGACTCATGGTGGGCCCCTAGATAGTTTATGCTAACATAACGACTAAGGGTGGGGGCTGGCCAAGTCAGAAAGACCAGCCATCTAATTAGAAGCTTGGGGTTTTGAGTCAGGTAACATCAGGTCAACTTGTGGGGTAGGGAGTGGGCTGGAAACTGAGTTCAACCACATGGGCAAAGGTTGAATCAATTGCACCTAGGTAAAAGGTGAGCTTCCCTGGTTGGCAATACTCAGAATTGTCACACTTGGATGCTGGAAGGGTAACATATTCCAGAAGATGATAGAAGTTTCACATTTGAAACTCTTCCAGTCTTTACCTTATGTTTCATTCTTTGGCTGATTGTAATTTGTATATCATTTTGCTATAATAAAACTGTCATTGTAAGTACAGTACTTTTCTGAGTTCTGTCAGTTATCCTAGGCAATTATCAAACTTGAGGGAGCCCATGGAGACCCCTAAATATATAGTCAGCTGGTCTGAAGTGAGAGTGCCCCTGGGGATCCGTGAACTTGTCTGGAATAGACTTGGGAATCTGGAAGACTATGCCTTTAACCTTTAACCTGGGCTAACTCCATATAATCACAAATAAGTCAACCTAAGGAAATTTTAGGAGTAGAGGCGCAGAACCAAATAAGGATTGGAAAAACAAGGGAAACCTAGAAGATGGAGTGAGGAAGTGTTTAAACCAATAGACAGAAGGCTGTCAGAGTGGAGTACTGTTTCTGGTTGAGTTTTTATGAGATATTACTTTCATTTATTTGAATAGTCTGGCTCCTTTTAAAGGAGTTGGGATGAGTTGGGTTTCATATAAAACTCCAAGCCTTCCTGTAACTTTACCTTATTCAGTTGCAGCTGGAGCACAAAGCACAGAGACCTTTGATGCAGCCTTTAAAAGGAGGTGTTTCCTTATATTGATTATTCTAAACTATCTTTCTCATGAAACTTCATTGTCTCATGGTATTCAGTGAGGAGAATCTAGTCCATTTCCTGAGAAGTAGTCAAATTCTCTCCCTTCACCTGTTGGGAAAAGCTTTACGTCAAAAAATTGCCACCTGTTGTACAGGGAATAGTGAAAACTGAGTGATAGATTATGGAAAGCAATTAGATCATTCATTTATCCAGTAAACTGACATCACACTTTCAGAAATTTTAAGAGACTTGACCCTTTTAAAAAAGCAAGGAGGAAGGAAGCAAGTAAGCAAGGTGGAAAGAGGCTGTGTGCCTTTACTTATTTGGCTCTTTAACACATCAGAACATGTTTCCTCTCTAAAGGCTTTCCTTTAGAAAGCACGTCCAAAGAACTGTCTGAGCATTGCCTTGTGGTCAGCAGGGATGCAGGGTCTGTGACACTGATGTGGGGTGAGGGATTTGGGGACACTCAGGTTGGGGAGGGGAAAGTGTATCTTCAAACATTACAATTAACAAACGATTTTTTGAAATGGGTGCTCGAAATAGTGATATACTTGGAAAGGGTCACAGTATTTTACTTGTAAAATATTTAGTTATAAAAGATTACACTCTGCCTAGGGAAGTAAAACATTCAAGGTTACTGGACTTTTCAACAAACATATCACAGGAAATTTCTTTGTTGATAAACATTTGCAGGACATTTCTTGATATATTGACATGTAGAATTGTCTTATTATCGCAGAGCTTATTTTGTCATCAGTGACTACCATGTGCCAGAGACATTCCAAGAGCATCTGTTGTTGACACTTCTCATTATGGCTTCCACTTTCAACACCACTGCTGTTCATGTGGAAATGGATAGCTTTGTCTCCCTGCTGGAATGCCTTTCCCATTCTTTCAATTTATCTTGTTGAAATTAGTAACAGCATAAACAATACTCAGCAAACTAACCCATGAAATATATTAAACATATATATATATATATATATAAGAGAATAAAGATAGAATTAAAGTAATCTAAAAATGTATATTTTTGGCACAAATAATGTATTCGGAAAAATTCCCAGTTAGTTTTCTTTCAAATTGCATGAAAAAAGTTAATGAAAATTCAGTGATGATTTTTGTTTTCACTTTTCCATCCAGCATTTCCCTCCAGTACACATCCCACTGTTGTAAGTCTTTGAAATTGTCATTCATGAGGATTAGAAAAATGACCTAAGCTTATGTTGCTAGGAACATTTCTATTTTTGCATAATAATGCCCTGGGGAAAAATATACTCTCATAAGTCTTTCTTTGCTCTTGCTTCAGCTTTGTTTGGCGCTTGTAAACAATGAATACTAATGGGAAAGAATTCTAGTTAGTAGGCCTGCTTTTTATGCATAATATTGCTAGATCTTATTTTATTTTTTAGATACATTGTTGTTTTATTTGGAAATGTTATGAAATGTATGAATCGCATTATTATGAATTCATGAGATAACAATGTTGAAAAGAAAGTTATAATTTCCTTCTTTGCTTCATTAATTGTAATGAAAACACTCACTTTTGTCTTTAGATGCTGAAAAACATCTCCTTTTTTAATAAAGTACATTTCCTTTCTTATATTTCCTCTAATATATTAGTTAAAACATTTTTCATAACACACATCTTGAAATAATTTTCTTTAGCAACAATATACAAAACATATATATAAAAATATCAATGCTTTCAGACATGAGAGTTTCAAACTCTTTTCTAGTTTTGTGTTTAATGCAGATATAAGTAATAAAGAAAATAAAGAGTCTTGATGTGTCATTATTATATTTAACTTTGATGTCATTTTCTGTAGTGTCAAAATATATTTTAATTCAAATTGCTTTTATACCATATAAATTCATACAAAAATTGGATTTATTACTAATTTTATTCCAGTAACTAGAAGATATTAATGACTATGTATAGAGCTGTTTCAATTAAAGGTCTTTAGTCAAATAAGCTGAATTAAGTTGATTTAAAATTATCTATTCAGGATTAATTATTCTGCCAATGAATATAAAGTTAGGTTCATCACTGCCATTTTTTTCTATTTACCAACTATTCTGATAATTTTGCAAAGAAATGTATCACCAAAATGTTTTTAAAAATACATGTATCATTATCATTATTTTATTTTGATAAATCTCATGATATATTTCTTATTCAAAGAGAATATTATAATGTTAAAATCATAAGGTAAAGTATCATCTTCTAATTTATGTTTCATTAATTCAAAATTTTGTACTTTGTATATTAATGCAGGGCACATCGATTATATTTCTTTTCAAAGTGAATTTACTCCATGATTGTTTACACCTTAAACATTTCCTATAGTTTTTCACATGCTTTTAAATGAACTTTTATTGTGGCTATCTGAAACCATAATAACTACTTCTCACTTTAATTTTCTTTTCCGCCTGGATCAAATCTACTTATCTAATTGGCTCCATTCCAATTCTTCCTTTTCCATATGTAATTACTTCTTTGGTCCATATGTATTTTGCTAACCATGTCTTCCATGAGTCACTTTTAAAATAAATCACTTCAACAAGCCTTCATTTGTCAGTTATAAGCATTGTATTGTATGTAACTCTAAGACATTCTTGAATCAATGACATCAAATTATCTCTCCTTAGTATACGCCATATAAAACTGATTCTCAATACAGTGGAGAAGTCAGTAAAAATAATTTAAAAATTTCATTATTAACAACACCTACTAATAAAGCAAATGTTTTCCTGGAAATGTATCATATAAGGGGGAAAAATAGAAACTAAAAAAAAATTTTCTCATTAAAATAGGATGCAAAACAGTGATTATTTTTGATGGAAAACAATGCTCAATTTTAAACATAATGCTAAATACAAAATTTAATCAACTATAAACAGGGTACAAAGCATCTAAACTACATATACTGAAGACAGTAAGACAAAATCCTGAAAGTCTTTACTCAAATGTTAGCTTCTCAGTGAATCATTTCATGAAAAATTGCATCACCTGCACGTTTCCTCTTCCTGTTGCCTGTGTCGTGTAGAACTTCCAAATATCTGTCGTAGTTATTTTATCTGTTCACTTTTTTTATGGTCAGCCTCTTCGCATTGAAATATGATATCTGAGAAGGCAAGGCTTTTTGATTGCTTTGTTCCCTGGTGAATTCCCAGTGCCCAAAACAGTATTTAGCACATAATAGAAGACTGTATTAATCAAGATTCACTAAGTTATAGTGCTATAACAACCTAAAAAATCTCAGTAGATTAACACTTGGCTTATCTAATGTTTCCATTCCACATAATGACTCTGCATATTCAATATCCTTGTTCTACAGAGTCGCCTCAGTTGATAGAAGTTCTAATGTCCTCTAACTACACCATCTGGAACATGTAGTCTTCTTTTTCTCTCCAGCAAGAGTTGAGAACACTAGATAGTTTTCACTGACAGTTAAATATTTTGGTCCAGAAGTGATACCCATCACCTGTTTAGAACTAGACATGGTTCTGCCTAAATATCAGAGGACAAAGAAGTATAATCCTCTAGTATTCTTGGAAAGGAAGGAGAACCAGATGTGGATAAACAATAAAAGTTTCTACCATAAAGACGAAGAAAGATATGAATGCATCAATCACAGAATAAATTGTGAGTGAACACATCCATACGCTTCAGGAGAATCCTAGTACAAAGAATCAAAGACCAAGCTCCCTCCCCCACCCGCCAGGCCAGCCATGCTCCAGCACCTAGTCCAGGTGCCCCTATTCAGAGGCTTCCTTAGCAGGGACTTCAGCTAAGGGACTTTCCCCCACTCTGACTCATTACCTCTCTACTCCTAGCCCTTTTCCTTCTTCCTTTTCCTGGCTCATAGGTCCATTAAGAGGCAGTCACCTTTTGTTTGGAGCTCCTTGGCAGTGAGAAGATTTCCCATGTCTGTGCTGCATCCACCTGACCCTTACCTGGTGCCATTCTATGGGGGGAAATGGAATGGTGGGCAGCTGGCCCCCTACTTTTTGCCTCTTGCATGCACTATTGTAGTAAGTGAATAAAGCCTTGATTGCCACTTTCAGATTGGCTCATTGCCCCAGTTGACCAACTTGACACCTGGTTGTTGGCATTCTGAATAGCAGAAAAACTCCTGTGAGTCTTGGGGAAAGAGGTAGAGGTCTTCTTGGAGAATGACATACTGAGATCTCATGCTGAAAATTGAGCTACAGATGGGGCACCTCAGCAAGTAACACTCCAGGTGAAGTGCTTCTACTTTCCCTACTGTAAATGTTATTTAAAAATGCAGATAACAGAAAGTGGTTAGTTTGACTTTCAATTTAGTAGAGTGAATTGAGAACTGCTTCCATAGGGTTACTTGTATAGCTTTCCGTTAATTGTTAAATGTTTGCCTTTATTGAGTGGAGGATATGGCTCTTGAAATGTGTGAACATTTCAAAAAAACACAACAGTGTTTTTCTAACCATAGTAGGACCAATTATAGAAGCAATATACCACTTATTGTTAGTAAATCAGGAATATTGCTACCTCGCTTATATATATTATACCTGGTATTTTTAAGGATCCTTAAATTGGCATGCAACTAAATAACTACAATTAGAGAAAAAGATAGGTTTGCATGAGAAGCTCTCAGCCAGAGATTTGGAGAGAGGATTCTTGGGTAAACACAAGGTTTATGTAATAACACAACAGTTGATATTACTATATTCAGCTAATGCCAAGGAAAAGCCCAGTGTATGAGAACTCAAAGCTGCTGGATTCCATGATACCGTTTTTAGAAATTTTCCATTTTGATATTTTTTATTTTGGAAAGAAACTTATTTCATCTTCCAAAGGTTTACTATTCCCTCCAAAAATCCATGATAAACCTAAGTCTGTGTGTGTTCCTCTGAACAGAAAGGAAGCTGGAAGTTCTTCATGCTCTGTAGCAGTTCACATGGTGTGACGAGCAAAGTTCTAATGAATTTATGTATATGAATATATATATTCTTTTGAAAATTAAAGTATATAGATCTCAAGTAAAGCCTCTGTAAATTATTGTCAAATTTTTATATTGAGCATTTTCTTATCTTCTAAAATTTAAACAATACCATAGGCAGAAAAGATTACTTTCTGAATCTAGAACAGTATATAAATATGGACTTCACGTTTTAAAATAACAAAGAAAGACATTGCATCAAACGTATTTACTATAAGAATTACCAATTTTTTGGGACCTGTAATAGTCCTATTCCAGTTATGGTAAGATGGCTGACAGCCTATCAAGATTCATCCTCGATGACTTTCCTGGTAGTAGAGCTGTAGCTGGGAAGGGCTGCCTAGTTGTGAATTTTTCAGCTCTCGTGAAGGCTGGGTATAGATATTTGATTTAGTTTTTCCCAATATAAGATGAGAAAAGATATGTATACTTCTACACTTGGCCTAAAAAAGAAACCTTTTGGGGTTTGTTCCTTCACAGTCTTTCTCCTTTCCACAAGCTAGAACATGAAAATAACTGCAAAACAGTTTCATTTGTGTGAATGAAACAGCCTAGGAGATGGTGAAAAAAAAGATGGATGGGATTTTGATCCATAAATGACAGAGTCGCTTGCCATTTCAGATTATTACATGTGAGAGAAATAAGCGTGTATTTTTCATTTAGCCTTTGAGTTATTATTATGTCTGATTGTTATAGTCGAATTGTACAAAACCTGCACACATATACATACAACTAATGCCATGTGGTGTAAACAGAAAACAGGCTTTATTAGGGAAAAAAATTTCAAAGAATTAGCAGAACACAAATGATCCTCTGATTTCTCATTATCCAAATGAGATAAAACAGTATGTTGTGGCATCGTCATTCTGGTCCTTATTACTCTATTAAAAGAAACCCACTTCTACATTTATTGATCATTCTCACTATTCAGAAGATTCCCATCTATTCATTTCATCTTTATTTATTATTTTTTTTAGTGAGGAAGGTTGGCACAGATGAGGAAGATTGTGCCTGAGCTAACATCTGTGCCAATCTTCCTCTGTTTTTTGTATGTGGGATGCCGCCACAGCGTGGCTTGATGAACACTGTGTATGTGTGCACCAGGGATCCGAACCCACAAACCCCAGGCTGCCAAAGTGGAGAGCGTGAACTTAACCACTATGCCACTGGGCTGGCCTCCATTTCTTTTTTTTTATTAAGTTCTTTCAATGTGCTTTTTATTTATTTTGTTTTATATTTCTAATTTATCAAGTTGAACTTATTTTATTAACATTTAGTAATTATATTTTTAAATAAAAACACTTAAATATCTGCCTATATTTTAACAGTATATTACAGATTTTAGGAAGAAGTGTTCTCATTTTTATTATTTCTAGATAATATATAATTTCAGTTTTTATTTTCTTAAAAATTAGTCAATTTATAAGTAGTCAAGGATCTGGGGTATCTTTTTATTATTTATATGTAATGTTATGTTATTGATGTATAATTATAAAATTTGGCTTTTAGTCTCTATATATTTAGTGCAAAATTCAGATACTATTCCCAAGACATATGATGAAAAGCACCATGTTGGTTGAATATAAGGATAAAGATATATCAGTTTTTTCTACTTCATTTGTTTCCCTGCTAAATTTGTTTTCATCCCATTTTATTCTTAAAGAATTTTTTGTGTTCTGCATATTACCATTACTTTTTATTTTACATAATCATTGTAATTTTATTTTTTCCTTACTTCATGACCCTGTTAGTCTTAATTTCTACTTTGATATTAATGTTTTCAGGCACAATTTGTTTATTTTTTTATTATACTGGAATATATTTTATTTTATTAGAATACAAATAACACACTATTTGGCAGAATGTTGTTCTTATTTAAATCGCATTGACTGACTCTGTCTTATGGAAATGGAATTTTACCGGTTCACCTTTAACAGTATGCTAACAAAATATCATGGCTGTATTATCTTTTTCTATTTCTGTGTCTCTGCTGAGCATGTCCAATTTTTTATCTTTATCATTCTCGTTTTGGACATTCCACCAAGCTTTTCAATATTTTGTATCATCACTTCCCCATTCCTGGCAATCATAAACTTAGACTTGTATGTTATAATATATAAATTATAGAAGCAAAAAAGGCATATTTCTCCAGAGACAAATTTTTATTTCTCTTCTACTCCTCCACCAAGATGAATAGTTTAGAACACTTTTTGTCTCCTTCTCCCTCATCCTCCTCCCTACCCTCCATTCCTATGTTTTGCTGAGATAATTAAAACTATATTATTATGTTATTTATCTTATAGCATATCTGTTGGAAGACAATTTTACGTGGATTTCTTGCATTCCTGCATGGTCTGCACCTTCTAAGCAGGGGGAGGTTTGAACATCAAACCTGCCTGAGAAGCCAGACATAGCATCTCCCAAAAGACAGAGACCACCAGAGACATTCCAGAAGAGCAAAGTCTTCTTCCTCTCCCCCAGAGATATTTCTTACCTTCCAATGGTGGTAAGGGGAGACACCTTCTCCTCCTTTCTAAAAGAAGATTTGCTTGTCTTTCTCCAAAAGGGAGGATAAGCAAATGCTTTAGCCATCCTATTTCAGCTCTGAATCTTGTAATTTTGATGCTTCTTTCCTGCGGGGCAACCCATTACATGCACAGGTACACTTGGCCCTTGTCAAGTCACTCTTTGGGAACTGGGGCACAGAGAACTGACATCAGGTATTGCTCTGGCTGCAATTTTTGCTATCTGTGTGTCTGATTTGGGGTCTTGTGTTCTGTCCAAATATATATGTGTAAAACTGTGGCAAGCATCTTGCACAAGATAGTTTGTAATCAGACACTTCACAGTTTGTGACTTAACAATACCCCTCTTCTTTTTTAAGAATCCCCAGAAATATTAAATAATCCATTTAGATTTAACTATCTAAATATCAAGATTCATCTTGTCTCTGCTGTAAATTCTCCTGTGTTGAGATACCATCTCTAGTTCAGTGGTTGTATCAGAATAGTTCATTTGGTATTGACCTCAGACAGACTACACGGGAGGGATACCAACTGAACCCTTGCATTCTGAAAATTGTATTCTTTGTTCCTGATAGTTGAAGGTCATCGTGGCTGTAAAGGGTCCTTTGATTATAATTCTTTTCCATTTCTCCCTTCACTTATCCACCACCCAGGATTTTACTATATTCCACTGTCAAATATGAGAAGTCTAATGCTAGTCCTATTATCTTTCACTTATAATGTATATTTGATATTTTCAACAAAAAGACACACATTAGTTAAAGAAAAATAATGGAAGCATGAGTTGGCTAAAGCAATGTTTTTGGTCTAGACTTCCACTTTGGTAAGGAGTTCTGGAATACTTCTCACTTCAAGTGCCATTTGATCAAAAAGTTCATGATATTATCAACATTCCCAGTCCATTTCCTGGCAGTAAAGTCAATCTTGACTTTTACAGACATCTTACCCCATTTAGAGAAATATAGAATGTCTGTACTACATCTCCTATGGATAAGCAAAATTGCATTTTTTAATACTAAGCCTTCTCCAGAACTTTTTGATTCTTTAGCTCAAAATGTTTTACATATCCATCCCCAGACAATCACTGTGAGCTCGGTGAAGACGTGTCCTGTTAAAGACACGGGGTCCTCCTGGAACCTAGAGCCAGGTGAGATTTCTCTAACAGAGTGCTTGCTGCAATACAATGGGGACGGAGGGGTGAGCCCGCCAGTGAAATAAGGATATTTTTGATAGAAGAAGGGAGGCAATAAGTGATGAAGGGCAATCTCTAAGCATCCACTACAGTAGGCAGATAAGTGGAGTAATATATCTGTTCCTTCTGCTTGAAAGCTTTTTATCATATTGTTTACTCTTCGATATTGTTGATTACGTTTTTTCCTTGAAACATAGAATTTCACATGGGTCTATGTATGTGTCTTTAAAAATAAAGAAATAATGACATTTATTTAAAAGAAATAATGATAATTTTACCTGCTATTTTGAAATATTTGAGAAAAATATTTTAAAGCACAAGAGAATGTTGAATGGTATCAAAATAGGAGCATTTGTCTTTTCACAATTCCCTGCTTTTTCTAAGAAGAAAAAGGTATAAAAGATCTCTGCCAATAAAAAGTATAAAATGTACCAAAATCCTATGTGGCAAAATTAAGGAAGCCTTTTTAATTAATAATTGTTGATTTAGTAATTTTTAAAAATACATTTTAGAAGTTATATTAAATTACCCCTGTATTTGCGTTGAGAGGTAAGCGTAAAATTCAAAATTCAAGTGGTAAACATCAAATTCAAAACACAAAATTCAAAAACCCTGGACATAAAAAATATGTTAGATATGTCATGAAAGATATATTTGAAAAGAATCTATTAGAAAGAAAAGA
The DNA here is from genome assembly GCA_031878705.1 of Tapirus indicus. Classification (NCBI taxonomy): domain Eukaryota; kingdom Metazoa; phylum Chordata; class Mammalia; order Perissodactyla; family Tapiridae; genus Tapirus; species Tapirus indicus. Next base: position 145,133,040 of record CM062919.1, on the reverse strand, counting down.
CATTATTATAAAGAACGATACATAAATGGAAATCTACATTTCATATCTTCAAATGATATATTGGTTAAATAGAAGAAGAATAATATCAAGAATTGTGTCAAGCACAGATAGTGTTTTTCTAAAGTGAAAATGTATCTGCTTTCTAAAATTTACATTTAATAGCATTTTAACACAGTTGATTTCTACACCTGAGTAAAAAACAAGTGGTTAATTGATTTATAATAAAATAAGTCTATTAATTCAGAAATGGCAGATGATGTTAAAAGAGCTGTTGAATTGATAGTCTTTTTGTTCTTTTTGATTCTTAATATTGATGGTAAGGTGACTATCATTTAATATTTTATCATTATTTTAGATTGTTTGTGTTTACTAACAAAGTTTAAGGCAGGAAAAAGTAAGATGCTAGGGAAAATATATGATTTATCATAATTTTGAATATTCAGTTTTGGTTTGTTTAAATATTTCTGGGAATAAATCAATAGACAAAAGAACAGAGGCAACCATACAGTTATAAAACTAAAAAAAACAAACAAAAAAGAATAGCTTGGCACTTGAGCCTTGTATTTTCCAATTCAAATTGTTCTAAAAATAACATAAGTCGAGCCATTTTTGCATGAAATTTGTATCTAAATACAAATGTAAACTTGTATTATCTGTGTGAAATTAATATCAAAATAATATAATTATCACAGGTTATAAAACATAAAACATGTACAATTGCAGAACCATCTCTGTCATACCCCCAAATGCTTTGCTTAGTCATTAAAGATTCTTGCAAAATAGATTTACATCATACAGATGGCAAATTGATCGCATTCATCACCATTTTAAGCATAACATTTTGGCAGCCATCAAATATTTCACCTCATACATATGCATACTAATATTTTTACATAATTAATCCTATTATTATAACATCAAAAATTCCAGTATTATATTTAACTCAAAATAAATTTTGCCTTACCTAGATTGTTCAAGTTGCCTTACTTACAAGGTTTCTTAGATGATTTTTATCTTTTACTAAAATTGTTTTTTGTATTAAAAAATAAGTCACAAATTTAGTGATCAGTTTACCCAGAAGTATGAAAAAAACAGAGAAACTCTTCAGTATGATATATCTAGATCCTTTGTTCTCCTGCTGTGATGTTGTCACAGTCTACCTCAGAGAATCAATTTCTAATTAGATAAATAATTGGGATAAATTTCAATTGGAATGATATTTTTCCTTGAAATAATATAACAAGTAAAATTTCAAAATTTGAGTATTACATGACCATTTTTTTTTAAATAGGAAACAGAAATCTCATCCCTGATATATTTTGTGATATAATGTACTTATCAAGTTTCTGGCTACATATAAATCTGTTTATAAAAACCTATAAAGTATATCATAACAAAATAATAAATGATTTTTTTCTGTTTAGAATGATTATGTCATTAAACAGGACAGCAAACTTCTTAAAATGAAGAAATACAAAGTATTATCACTGATTATCATTTTACAACAGTGTTGCAGAATCCAAACACTATAAACTTGAAAAAGACATTGTATATAGCAGAGACTAGAACCTGGTTTCCTGAAGAGTGTCTAGCACCCAAAATACTAGTATGTTTTACTGATTAACCTCATAAGTTTAATGAATACAAATATTTTATCTTTTACTTCACAAGTCACTTGAACTTATATACTTTTAAATTGTTTAAACAATGATCACATGATTTTACAATTTTTAAAAATTATTTTAAATACAGAATGAATAATTTTCAATATATTTACATTAGGTTTCAGCTGGAAGAAATAGCATTGTATTGTCTTATTATTCATTATATTTAAAATCAGATATAATTACGATATAGTTACTTAATGTGGAATATATGTGAATATTGGATTCACAAGTTAAACAATAGACTGTTAATGAATATAGAAAATGTTTTATTTAATAATTTACACCTCAAAATTTATTGACTCTCAGAACGTGTTTTCCTTTTTAGAAAAAAATGTGGTATTTTACTCAAAAATTTATAAAAATCAAAGATACCATCAAAAATATAATAAATGCTTTTTCTAAGGCAAGCCCTTTCAATTTATTCCATCCTGGTTAGGCAAAAGATATCACTGGTACAGAATGATTGTGAAAAAGTTATTTATTTTGTATTTAATTGATGTTTCAAATCATTTAAGGATTACCAAACAGGTAAAATATCAAAAAAGATACATTGTTGAACTCTAGTGGTTTGTGAAAGTTATACGTTTGTATATGATTTAAAGTATTGCTATATTAATTATCACATTCTCTAAGATATATTTTTTCCTTTTATTGTAAGTGAAAAAGTAATGCACAAAAGTTGTATAATTTGCTTAGAATGCGATAGGCAGGTATAGAATTCAGCTACACATTGAGTTTGCAGCAAAGGAATACGTCTTATGGAGCAGTATAACTTTAGATATATGTTCCATGGAAAATTCATTAGAAGAAGGGCAGTCATCAAAGTATGCCATCAGGAAGACACAAGCAATCAATATTTGACATTTATGAGAAACAGGAACATATGAATCAATAAGATTATAAAATTTGCATTACTTTTTATGCCTTTCATTCTATATTTCTTCAAAGAAGAAAATGTAGTCATAAATTTCCTTGTTGAACACAAAATCATATACTAGGTAACATTTTCTCATATAAACTCAATTTAGAAGTTTCATATATTATCCATGAATGTCATTAATTTAAATATTGCATTAACAGAGAAAACTGGCAGTAGATCCTCAAAACTTGTTATAGCTCATTGAGTGGTAAATGGGGCAAGGGTAGCTCTTAATTAAATTCATATGTCCTGGCTCTTGGCTAAATTAGCAACAAATGAGGAGACTCAGATTTTTCTCTTCATTTCTTAAAAAATTCAACAATTTTCCTAAGTATTGTTTCTCTTATAAAGTAATCATAATAATTAAACTGTCTGCATTATAGAGCACATTTAATAATGAAATCCATAAAAAGATATGTACTATGGATCAACAAAAGCATAAATTCCACATAACAGTTTATACATTAAAGTGCTTGATATGTGACGACGTCCCCAATCTTTTTTCTTTATGGCAATGATTACGATGTAATCTTGCCTACACAGATTTATATTTAAATGAATAAGAAAACAATCAAGTTTTAAAACTATTGATATATATTTTCTTTTAATTTACTTTATTTTGCAGAAAGACACTGCCTTTTAATATTTTATATAATTAATGGATTGTAAAAAAAAGTGGTAAAATATCTTGAGACGTGAAAAATGAACTGTTCATTTTATTTAGAATTGAATATATTTCTCCATTTAGTTTCCTGAGTATATTTAAATTACCGCCAGACCAACTACTCTGTGTTCAACTCTGCTTTCAATTTAGCCACATACGATGACAATCATTCAGAATAATTTTATATTCTTTATAGAATACATATTTATGATAATTGCCATCTTTATTTCTTCAGAAATGATCAATAATATAAACTCCATCAGGGAAGATACAAATTTTATTATTTTCTCTATATCCAGAGCTTAGAATGAAGCTGCACATCTAATTGGTGTTTAATAAGTGTTTTCTGAATGAATGCGTAAGGGATGCTGCCATCCATTTATTTCTCCCCTGTGCCAAGTACTCTCCTCAGGATTGGGATAGAGCTGTCAGAAAAATACATGGAATTTTCTTGTCACAGATTTCACATGCTTAAAGAAATAGACAACAAAACAGATTTCATAGAGACTCTCACATGATATATCACTGGAAGATTAATACTGCCCTAAAAATGGAAGCAGTTTAAAAGGATAGATGGTGAGAAGAGATGAATTTCCATAATATATAAAGTAATTTTTCATGAAGTATTTTAAATAGACTGTAAAGTCACAAGAGAAAAAATATAATAATATAGCTTTTCATCATGAATGTTTTGTATCATCCTCTTGGAAGAACTTGTGTTTCATAGAACACACATTAGATATGTCATCCAAGTCATCCTTATGCATAATACTCTGTGAGAGAAAACATCTATTTCTTATAAATTGTCATAGTAAATTAGTGCTGAAATATTATTAAACTGATTGATTAATAATAAAATGATTGATTAAAAAGTTTGTCCATTAATTAAAGTCTCTACAAAAAAATAAAATTTATCAAGCACTGCACTAAACACTAGGGATGCAAAATTAAATAGCACATACTCTCTTTCCTAGAAGAGTTTACTGTCCTTGCTAAAATTCTTTATTTATTCTCTGAATAAATAAAACTTTTTAACATTTCTCGGAAGTGAAAAATCAATATATTGAAGTCAACATAATCGAGAAAGAAAGTAAAATCTCCATATAGTCAAAACACAACAACAAGCTTCCATTTCTACTGATGACTAAGTTTCTAAGACTGATTCTTCTGTAGAAAACAATGATAAACTCTAGATATATTAAGGAAGTATCTGGAGGAAGCAGAGAGTGAAACAAAGCAGGTAAATTCTGGTTGAGCATACATACTTGGAAGAACAGAGCCATATGCAGAGAGTTCTTGTTTTCACAACTTTTGTCCTGTTGCTAGCCACATTCCAGTGTGGCATCTGGGGCATTGGTATTGGTGGAAAATATGCAGTCACTCTTGCCTGAAGAACAGAACCCTAAATCCAAGGAAACTACTGGATACGCAGATGGGCAATTTCAAGGTAGAAAAGAGCCATAGAGAAGATCCCCAAATTCTGTCTACCCACGTGTTGGGTCAATATGAAAGAAGCACATGCTAAACAGAGTCAAAGCAGCCTCAAGTCAGAATATCTGAAGTGAGACTGAAACATTTAGTCAGGAAACAGACTTTGGGGAACTAATGTTGAAAGATGGGGAAATTGGAGGCCCTACCTCTCATTTCTCCACAGAAACAATGATCTAACAATGATATTGGTACCAAAATACCTTGAAGAGAAATTCAGCATAGAGATAAGAAGTAGAAGCACCCTAGAGGAGCACAAACTGAGAGCAGTCACATTTAAATGGGCAAGAAAAGCAATTTCACTTTACCCTGGACAGTCCCTTCCCCAAACCTACTTTGCTCCAAGGGAGAAGATTGCCTGTGATTTCTCCTGTGGTGGGGAAAACTGAGAATTTGGAGTGTGCTTCTGGCCTATCAGGGCATCCTCCATGGGGCCAGTTTCTATCTCACCTTATATCGAGTGCTGCATGACTGCAGAGCCTGCTACCTGGGACAGGTAGGAACAAAGGAAAGGGGAGGGCATGCCCTTATAGCCAGCATTGCTCTGTGACATTGGAAATAGCTACAGAACAGAGATTTTTTTTTCCCTCTATTAGAGAGGGAGGGAAGTGAAGAGGGCCTTATCTCCAGCATTTTAGAACACTCTCTGTGGAGCTAGTTTCTAGCTTGTCTTATACCAAGTGCTGAAAAATCTGCGGAGCACAGTCCCTTGGAACAGTTAGCAACAAAGCAAAAAGGGACAGGCATCCTCTAACATCCCACTCTGCTCTACATGCTTGGGAAAAAGCACAGATCTGAAGCTTTTCCTCCAAAGAAGAAATAAGAAAATATCTTGAGATGAATGAAGATGGAAACACAACATACCAAAACTTATGGGATGCAGCAAAAGCAGTTCTAATAGCAAGTTTATAGTGAGAAATGCCCACCTCAAAAAACAAGAAAAATCTCAAATCAAAACCTAATTTTACACCTCAAGGAACTAGAGAAAGTACAAAGTAAATCTAAAGCTAGCAGAAGGAAGGAAATAATAAAGATTAGAGCAGAAATAAGTGAGAGATTAAAAAGACAATAGAAAAGATCAATGAAACTAATAGCTAGTTTTTTGAAAAGATAAACAAAGATGACAAACCTTTAGCTAGACTATATGAGGAAAAAAGAGAGAAGACTCAAATACATAAAATCAGAATTGGAAGAGGAAATATTACAACGATACCATAGAAATATAAAAGAACATAAGAGATTACTATGAACAAATTGGATAATCTAGAAGAAATAGGCAAATTCTCAGAAATGTACAATCTACCAAGACAGTATCCTGAAGAAATAGAAAATCTGAACAGACCACTACTGAATAAGGAGATTGAAACAGTAATTAAAAACCTCCCCCAAAATAAAATCCAGAACCAGATGGCTTCACTGGTAAATTTTACCCAACATTTAAGGACAAATTATTACCAGTCCTTCTCAAAGTCTTCCAAAAACATGAAAGAGTAGGGAACACTTGTAAATTTATTTTACAAAGATAGCGTTACCCTGATACCAAAGTCAGATAAGGACACTACAAGAAAAGAAAATTACAGGTCAATATCCCTGATGAACATAAATGCAAGAATCCTCAACAAAATTCTAGCAAAGCAAATTCAACAGCACATTAAAATGAACTTTCACCATGATCAAGAGGGATTTATGCCTGGGATTTAAAGATGGTTCCACATATGCAAATCGATAAATACAATACACCACATTAACAGAATGAAGGATAACAATCATATGTTCATCTCAATAGATGCAGAAAAAGCATTTGACAAAATACAACATCCTTTAGTGGTAAAGACTCTCAAAAAATTATATTTAGAAGGAATGTATCTCAAAATAATAAAGGCCAAATTTGACCAGCCCTAAGTACTCAACAGTAAAGACTGAAAGCTTTTCCTCTTAGATCAAGAACAGGATAAGGATGCTTACTCTCACCACTTCTATTCAACATTACTGAAAGTCCTAGCCAGAGAAATTAGGTAAGACAAAGAAATAAAATGTATCAAAATCAGAAAGAAAGAAGTAAAATTGTCTCTGTTTGCAGATGACATGATCTTATGTATAGAAAATCCTAAAGACTCCACCAAAATAACTGTTAGAACTAACAAACAAATTCAGTAAAATTGTAGGATACAAAATCAACTTATAAAAATCAGTTGCATTTCTATACACTAACAATGAACTATTTAAAAAAAGAAATTAAACAATCCCATTTACTATAGCATCAAAAATTAAAAAAAAATAAAGAATAAATTTAATCAAGGAGGCAAAAGATCTGTACACTGAAAACTATAAGACATTGATAAAAGAAATTAAAGAAGACACAAATAAATGGAAAGATCTTCTGTGTTCATGAATTGAAAGAGTTAATATTCTTTCATGCCCATACTACCCAAAATGATCTACAGATTCAATGCAATCTCTATCAAAATTCCAATGACATTTTTCACAGAAATAGAAAAAACAATCCTAAAGTTCATGTGCAACCACAAAAGACCCCATACATCCAATCAATCTTAAATAAGAAGAATAAGTGTGGAGGTATCCCACTGCCTGATTTATAAATATACTACTAAGGTATAATCATCAAAACAGTAAGGTAGAGTGATAAAAGCACATGTGTAGACCAATGGAACAAAATAGAGAACCCTGAAATAAAGCCTCTCATTAATGGTCAGCTGATCTTTGACAAAAGTGCCAAGAACGCACAATGGGGAAAGGATAGTCTCTTCAATGAATGATTTTGAGAAAACTGGATATCACATGCAGAAGAATGAAATTGGACCTTTATCTCACACCATATATGCAAGTCAACTCAAAATAGATTGACTTAAACTTAGGACCTGTAACTATAAAGCTGCTAGAAAAAATACACAGAAAAAGTTTCCTGATACTGGTCTTGGCAATGATTTTTTGGTCATGACACCAAAAGTACAGACAACAAAAGCAAAAATAGACAAATGGGAGACATCTAAAATATATAAGAAACTTAAACAATTCAATAGCAAGAAAACAAATAATCCTGTTAAAAAACAAGCAAAGGACCTGAACAGACATTTCACAAAGAAGACAGACAAATAGCCAACAGGTATATGAAAATGTACTCAACATCACTAATCATCAGGGAAATACAAATTAAAAGCACAGTAAGATATCACTTTACACTTCCTAGAATGGCTATTATCAAAAAGACAAAAGATGACAATTGTTGGTGAGGATGTGGAGAAAAAGAAACCCTTGTACACTGTTGGTGGGAACATAAATTGGTACAGTTGTTATGGAAAACAGTATGGAGGTCCTTCAAAAAATAAAAAATATGATCCATCAACCTACTTCTGGGTATATATCTAAAGGAAATGAAATCAGTATCTCAAAGAGATATCTGCACTCACATGTTTACTGAAGCAATATTTACATTAGCCAAGATATGCAAACAACATGAGTGCCTGTTGACAGATGAGTGGATAAAGAAACTGTGGTATACATACAACGAAATATTATTCAGCCTTAAAAAGGAAGAAAATCTTGTAATTTGCAACAATATGGATAAACCTAGAGGACTTTATACTAAGTGAAATAAGCCAGATGCAGAAAGACAAATACTGCATGATCTCACTTTTATGTGGAATCTAAAAAAGTCAGACTCTTAGGAGCAGAGACTAGAGTGGTGGTTACCAGAAGCTCGGGAGTTGGGGAGACGGAGAGATGTTGTTCAGAGTACAGAGTTTCAGTTACATGGAATAAATAAGTTCAGGAGATACAATCTACAGCGTGTAATATTAACCATAGTTAATATTACTGTATTATAGACTAGAAATTTGCTAAGAGAGTATATCTTAATTGTTCTCACACACACAAAAAGATAACTATGTGAGCTTTTGGATATGTCTATTACCTTGATTATGGTAATCATTTCACAATGTATATGTATGTTAAAACATCATAATGTATAACTTAAATATATACAATTTTTATTTGTCAATTATACCTCAATAAAGCTGAGAAAAAAAGAAACAGAATTTGCAGTCAAGTATAACCAAGATAATTACCTGCTAAAACAAAAGAAGTAACACTTATTAGAAGAAAACTACAGACTCCAGAACTTTCATCACTCACAATCCAATACAATCCCAAATTAACTGGCATATGAAAATCCAAAACATAGATTTCATTCTCAAGAGAAAAGAAAATTAATTGATTCCAATCTTGAAATGACCCAGTAGTCGGAACTTGAAATGAGAATTTTAAAGTGGTTCCTTTAAAATACTTTCAATGATATAAAATAAAATATGCTCACAATAAGTGAAAAGATGATAAATCTCAGCAGAGAAACTGAATGATAAAAAAGAAGTGGTGATTATGGAATTAAAGAATCAATTATCTTACATAAGCAAATCAATGAATAGACTTAGCCAAATGGAGATAACAGAGGAAAGAGTAAGTGAAGTGGAAAATAGACAAACAGAACATATAGACTGTGAAGAACAGAGAGAAAAAATGAAAAATAAGTTGAACAGTGATTTGGGGGACTAATAGATAATATGAAAGTGATTAGCATATCAATGAATGAGAATCCAGTGTAAAAGGAGAAAAAAAGTGACTGGAAAATATTTGAAGAAATATGGAAGACATAAATTTAGAGTTTCAAGATGCAAATTAAAACCACAATATGATTTCACTACAATCTCACTTAGAATGGCTAAACGTAAAAAGGCCAAGAATATAGAATGTTGACAAAGATATGGACCAAATGGAATTCATACATTGCTTGTGGAGTATAACCTGTTATAGTCCCTTTGGAAAACAGTATGGCAGTGTTTTATAAAATTAGACATACAATTATCATATGACTTAGCAATCTCATTCTGAAGCATTCAGCCAAAAGAAATAAAAACATGTTTTCATAAAAAATTTGTAAACAAAAAAATTTTGTTGTAGTGTTGTTTTTAATAGTTACAGTTTGATAGAATTCAAATGTGCATCAACTGGTGAATTAAAAAATAGTGTTATATCCGTACTCTGCTGTGGTACTTAGCAATTTAAGAGTAGAATACTGATGAACACAACATGGACAATTATCAAAAACATTATGTTCAGTGAAACACAGAAAACTACATACTGTATGATTTGATGCATATGAATTCTAGAAAAGGAAACTTAGTGATAGAAAACAGATCAGTGGTTGTCAGAGTGGGAAGTTGGGGGTGGAGCTCAACTCAGAAAGCACATGAGAGCATTTTTTAAGTTGATAGAAATGTTCTGTATTTTGATTGTGTTGGTAGTTAAAATTCTGTACAAGTATCCAAATTCACCAAATTGTATATTTAAAATAGGTGAAATCTATTCTGTGTAAATAATACACCAATAAAGCTGAAGGAAATAAAACCAGCTGCTTCACCAAAATGTAAGCGCAAAGAAGGCCAGAAATATATCTAATTAATCTGAGTCCCCACTGTACCTAGCACATAACAGATAGTCAATAAATGTTAGCTGAATGATTAAAAATGTCCATGAATTGGATTATTTCCTGTCTATTTAAAACATATACACTTAAGTTACTATTTGTACATCTACTTTTGTGAACTTTGGAAGTCAAAAGATCCAGTAAGCTTTTCTTTCCCACAAAGAAAATAATTGAAATTCGTTTTGTAATTTGATAATAGTTTCTTGTAGATTGTCATTTTGACTTTTTGCTTGTGATTATTCTAGGATCCATGACTTACTGATTTGTAAATGAAAGAGTGGAAAAAAATATTTACTGCAATTGTGGCGCAAACAGACTGCTGTAACCAAACAGCAGCAAAAATAACAATCAAAAACATTTTTTTTCTGTGCTTATTTCTTTTTCCCTTTTGCTGTTTTCAGGACATATTCTTTCCCCAACCACAGTAAATCAAAAACAATGACTCGAAGAGAACACAAATCTTAGTGTAACAAAAATCCTGGCTTATAGAGGCAATATTTCACCTTTAAGTGCCTGAAAAGGGACAGAAAAGAGAGGGGCAACATGCTTGGATATACTGGTGGAAGAGAAGTATTTAGTCTAAGAGAGAAGGCCACCACACTGGGCCTTGGATCTAGGGGGAGGAGACTGCGAGAATGAACTACCCCTGAGCATGAGCGCCCCTCTTGCTCTTACCTGTGGGCCACCTGCTCTGTAACATGGCAAAACTCCTATAAGCATACCCCCTCCCCATGTCAAACCAATGGAAGAGAGGGGCTTCGCACAGCCTGTGTGGGGTGGTGGGTGAAGGGAAAACCTTGCCACTGACCGGAGGAAATCAACAGAACTAGAGGAGGCATTTCTCATGAACACGGACAGTGCATGCCCTCTGCCACCATTATTCTTCTTAGAGAAAAGAAGAGCCTCTCCAGTTTAATCAGATCCACTTGATGTCGTTCCCCAGAAAGGAAGAGAATCATGCCTGAAGAGGCAGGATGAAATAGTCGGTTTGACATCCAGATGCCTCATTACAATGAATCAACACTAGTCATCCTGTGACTTTATCAGAAGAAAAAAAAATCTTTTCCTATTATATCCATATGCTACTCAGAAGTTTCTTGGCTGCCTAAAATTATTTCTGAACATTTCAGTTTCTCCAGCAGTAATTTGGCAGGGTTAGCAACCTCTGCTAACTAAGTCATTGTTGAAAAAGAGCAATTCATCTTTGCTGGGTTGTGCATCATTTTGGTTTGTTTGCTCCTGTTTTTTCCACATCTTTGCCTTGGTGAATTCAGCTGTGTGTTGGTGCATCCTGATAGTACTTCTTTTGCCTTCATTTAAAATGAAAAACACCAGCTGTTCGGATGCTGTGCTTTACATCTGTCTTCTCATCCTGCTCTGCTTTCTAAATTCACAGTTCTAACAAGATCATTACTATTCTTTCCAACTACTCTGGGTCACCATTTTAGCATTACTTTGACTCCTATCATTGCTTCATCCCCAATCAGATGGTTTATCAATTTTTCTTTGTTAATGATCCTCAGACTCATGTTTTCTATTTGGCCTATCATAATAAAATTGTCCAGTCTCTCTTTCTTTACCACGTATTAGGCAGATAACTTCTATATTGTTTCCAGATTAATATTCTTTAAACATTTCTTTCAGCAGTTATTCCCTTGGTCAAAACCTTTGGCTAGTTCTGAATTGCCTAGCATGTTGGATCCAAATAGCTCAATCTGGCACCTAAGGCTTACCCCCACCTGAACTTCTCTCACTGTCCCTCATGCCCAGCTCTCACTTCTCAAACAAGCTTGTATATCTGAATGTATAGTCCTTTCTTGACTGTGAAGTCTTGTCTAAGGGAGATGTGTCTTCTCACCATGTACATATTTAAGTCACACATTTTTGTTTTCACAGTGATATACAGTTGATTCTCCTTATCTGGGGGAGTTCTGTTCTATAAAGTTGCTGTGAACATTGAATTACTGAATATTGAACCATCACTCCTGGGTGAAATTATATATCTATATCTATATCTGCACACACACATATCTCACATAGATTATAATCTTAAATCCTAGAAATGACTCATCCTGGTAGATTCTATTTTCTTTATTTTACAAGAGAGAAAACAAGGTTTAGATGTGCTAAGTGACTTGCCTGAGGCCACCTCATTATCAAGTGCCAGAGCTAGGATTACAAACTCCATCCAACTCGTCCCAGAGCTGGACCTCCTTGCACTACACTGCACTGCTCCCTACCGTTTCTGCCCTCTGGTCACTTCTGATGAGAGCTGAAACAAGAAGGCAGAGGGCTGACTTGCTTGACCTCGGCTGGGAATGACAGCCTAGAGGGACTCAACTTTCTGCGACTCTGCACATATCTGCAAATGTCCGTGAAAGCGATGAGAGTACTAATTTTGGTATTACAAATAAATTGTATCCAGTAGGAATCTGCTGATAATGAGGATTGACTGTGTATGCCTTTTCTATGAAATCCTAATTTAATATCTGCAGCAACAGAAAAATAGCATTTTCCCCAGTTTTCTTGTGTTTTTATCTCACTATACGATGTGGCAATTAATTTTAGATATATGTGTGTGTGTGTGTTTGTATATATTTGTGTTTTATAAAGCTCCAGCACAGTGATGAGGGCACAGTAAACAGATTTATTAAACAGTCACTACATAGCCAGCTGTAGATTGATGTTATAAGCTTTTTCAAAATGACCATCAGCCTAATTTCAATATAAAATGTAGCTATTTATCTTGTAATCTTAGAATTTAGTATTTAGGATGGGTCTCGTAGACATTTTCACTTAAAACTTTCACAGATCTTTATGACATTTGTGTTGGTCATGATAATGACTTCTACTGAATGTTGAATATCTACTATATGACAGACATTATCCTCAGTACTTCATATACATTAGCTTTCTTACCACTCCCATCAATGTAATCTAAGTTCTTTCATTTTCTACATGTCAAACAAATTAGAAATGGTGGAGCAGGCTTCACCTCTAGGTTTTCCTGATTGTAGAAAATATTCTGAGCTCATGTCTTTGTATATGGATTGCTCCACATCCCCAGTCTATAATCTATATAAAACTGAGAATATATTGTGAACAAATATCGTGTTTTAATATGAATAAGGTATTCTGAATATTTTAAAAATTATTGTTATATTTTTTCTGCAGGAGAAGATTTGCCCTAAACTAACATCTATTGCCAATCTTCCTCCTTTTTTTCTTCCTTTATTCTCCCCCAAAGCCCCTGTACATAGTTGTGTATAGTTGCAAATTCTTCTGGTTCTTCTATGTGAGCCACTGCAACAGCATGGTTATTGACAAATGAATGGTTTGGCTACATGCCTGAGAACCAAGCCCAGGCTGGTGAAACAGAGTGCACCAAACTTTAAGAGCTAGGTCATCAGGGCTGGTTCTTAAAACTAATTATTTTTTGGTGAGGAAGATTAGCCCTGAGATAATATCTGTTGCCAATCCTCCACTTTTTCCTGAGGAAGACTGGCCCTGGGCTAACATCCGTGCCCATCTTCCTCTACTTTATATGTGGGATGCCGCCACAGCGTGGCTTGATAAGCAGCATGTAGGTCCGTGCCCAGGATCTGAGCCTGTGAACTCCAGGCCGCTGAAGCAGAGTGCATGAACTTAACCACTAGGCCACTGGGCCAGTCCTCAAAATTAATTTTTAATGTACTGGTTGAATGAAACAAAAATCAAAAGTCTCAGAAGGGATATACAGTTTTAGCCTGTAAATATGGAATGCTAGAAAGAGTGCTGTTCCACACAACACGGAAAAAGATGCACAAACTTTCCCTGAAGTCATTAGAGAACTGAAGTCACAAGACAGAGAACTAGCTTTAAATATAGAGAGGTACAGGTAACTGCAGAGAGAAAAAGCACCTGAGAATTTGCCTACTTGGCACAGATCCTACTAGATGTTATACAAGTAAGATTCAGCTAGAAATGTTTTTAAAAATTGCTGAAGACTGAGTATGGGCTAGCTGAGTATATGAAGCTCCTGGGAGTCACAGAAATAAGGAAGTTCACACCAATTTCAAAGCTTTTCTTCAAGGAAATAAGAGTGAGAATCCTGGAAAAGCTTTCCCTGTGGTGATGGGGAGAGAAATAACAGCCTTTGCTAAAATAAGCCTAGATCCATCTTCCTTCTCTCATATGAAACAGTAGCCCTTGTTTATAGGAAGCAGGCCATGGAAAAAAAAAGCAGCCTAGGGGTACTGGTGGATACCCAGTGGAGTTGGGGAGCAGGACAGCAGTCACCACTGAAAATCTGTTTTTCTCTATCTCCCCTATCTCCCCTATGGAACAAAAGCCTTATATTGAGGGAGAATGGCAACAAAATGGTAAGTTGTAGATATTGGGATAACTGTGGAAACCGATTGCAGCTGGAGGGTGGGGAATATGAGAGAGAGAGAAGAAAGGAAGAAAGAAACAAAGACAGGAAGGGAAGGAGGAAGGAAGGGAAGGAGGAAGAAAGAGAGAGAGAAAGACAGAAAGAAAAAAAAGAAAGAAAGAAAAAGAAACAAAGAGGAAGGAGGGAGGGCAGGAAGGAAGGTAGAAATAAAGAAAGAAAACAGAGGAAAGGAAGGAAGGCAGGAGGGAAGGAATGACAACATTACACTTGGAGAAGGGTCAGATATATCTTTTATGCCCAGGAGTACTTCTGGAGAATGGGTAGGAGTACGTGTGAAGACTGAACTCTAAGACCAAAGTTCACGGTGCTGACCTAGGACTCAGACTTAATCAGAACATCAGAGAATGACCTCCTTACCTCATACCTGCCATCATGCTAACAAGATTCAAGTTAAAATAAAATCAGAATACATTTGTGAAAGTTGGAAATGACAGAGTTTGTCTGATAAGAACCATAAAGGGAAAATCTAGAGTTAAATGGGAAGATCTAAAGTCAATCAGAAAGCAACATTCAAACGAAGCTGAACTTCTGACTACATAAACACTAAAACCCACATTAAAGGCTATCCAGAAGGAATGACATACTCATTTTCTGTCTATCTTATACAATATGGCTGGCTTTCAACCAATATTTACAAGACATACCAAAAAGTAAGGAAATCACAGTCAGAAAATAAAAAGGAATAATCAGATCCAAGCTCAGACATGATACAGATATTAGAACTATCAGGCAGAGAATTTAAAATAAGTAGAATAAACATGTAAAGGTTATAATGAACAGGGTAGACAGCATGCAAGATCAGATAGGTAATTTCAGCAGCTAAATGGAAACTGTTAGCAAATATCAAACACAAATGTTAGAAATCAAAGACAGTAATAGAGGTTAAGAATACCTTTGATAAGCTCTTCAGTAGATTCAAGACATCCAAGGAAAGAATTAGAAGCTTGAAAATAGGTTACTAGAAATTACTCAAACTGAAATGTAAAGAGAAAAGAAAAGGAGGGAAGGAAGGTACAGAGCATCCAACAACTGTGTAACTATAGCAAGAGGTCTAATGTACACATAATTAAATCTCAGAAATAGAAAATTGAGAAGAATATATTTGAAGAACTAATGGCTGACTGTTTTTTAGTGACAGCTGCCAACTTATAGAACTAAGAGGCTCAGAGAACATTAAGCAAAATAAACACCAAAAAAAAAAAAAAAAAAGACCTAAACCATTGCATGTCATTCCAACTGATGAAAATGCCGGACAAAGAGAAAATCTTCAAGGCAGGCAGAGAAAAATACATATTACCTAAAAGGGAACAAGGATAACAACTACATCAAACTTCCCATCCGAAACCATGTAAACAAGAAGACAAGAGTGGAACCTTTAACATACTGAGAGAAAAAAAACCCAAAAAACTGTCAGCTGAGAATTCTATACTAACTGGAAATATTCCTCAAAAATGGGGCTTTTGTAGACTTGTTCTACAAGAAATGTTAAAAGAATTCCTCCAGGTAGAAAGAATACAATGCAGTCGGAAAGACAGATCCACACAAAGAAATAAAGAGTATCAAATGTGGAATAAATGAAGGTTAAACATCTTTTTTTCTTATTTTTTATGCCTCTAAAAGATAATTGACTGTTTAAAGCAATAAGAGAAACAACGTAGTGTGTGCTTATAACATATATAAGAATAAAGTGTAGGAATACAATGGCACAAGGGATGGAAGATAGGAATAGGAAATATACTGTTATAAGGTTTTTATACTGCATAGGAAGGTTGCAATGTTATTTGATAGAATACTCAGATTATTTTTTAAATGTATATTATAAATTATGGGGAAACCACAAAAAGTTAAGAAAAAGAGATACACATAAATCAATCAAATAAATCATGAAATCATCAAATAGATGAGATAAACAGAAGCATAAAAATACTCAAACTGACATAAGGCAGAAAAACAGAAGGAAAAGAAGAAACAACAACAAAAAAATAGAGCAAATGGAAAACATCTAGCCAGGTGGTAGATTTAGTCCCACCATATCAATAATTAATTTCAATTTAATGGTCCAAACATACCAACATAAACAAGTAAGAATCAACTATGTATTTTTTTTTTTACAAGAAACTCTTTTTAAATATAAAGACACATAGGTGAAAATGAAAAGGTTAGACAGATATTCAATGAAAACATTAAACAATATAAAGCTGGAATAACTATATTTATCTCAGACCAAGTCAAGAACAAAGGATAGTGTCAAGAATAAACAGGAATATAACATGATGATATAGGGGTCAATTCTCCAAGAAGAAATAACAATCCTAAATGTATCTTTACCTAACAAGTGAGATTCAAAATACATGAGGCAAAAACTTGATCTGAAAGGAGAAATAGATAATTCCACAGCCACGGTTGGAGACTTCAGCTCTCCTCCTTCGTTAGTTGATAGAATAAATAGGGAGAAAATCAAGAATGACATGGATGACCTGAAACTTTATCTAACTTGATGTAATGGATATTTATAAAGCACCATACCCAGCAAAATACAAACAATTTATGGGTCTTAAACCATACCTTAATACATTAAAATAGTAGAAATCTTACAAAGTATGTTTTTGAACCATCACAAATTAAAACTAGAAATTAATAACAAAAGGATATCAGAAAAATCACTGAAATATTTAGAAATTTAACAAAACATTTCTAAATAACCCATGGGCCAAAGAGGAAGTTTCAAGGGAAATTAAAAATTACTAATATCAGAAATGAGATGAGGCATTACTACTGATTCCAGAAACTTTAAAAGCATAATAAGAAAATACCACAGACAACTTTATGATCATAAACTCAACAAGTTAGCTGAAATGGATGAATTCCTTGAAAAACACCAAGAAAAATTAGATAATATGAAAAGTCCTTTGTCTTTAAATAAATTGATACTTAAAGCCCTCCAAAAAAAGACAATTACAAGTACAGATGGTTATATTAGAAAACCTTACCAGACACTTAAGGACAACATAATACCAATTTATACAAAACTTTTTTAGAAAACAGAAGAGAGGATAATTTCAAGCTATTTTATGAGGTCTGCATTATTCTAATACCAAAAACATAAGAAAACAAAATTAAAGACCACTATCACTCATGAATGTAAAAGCAAAAGTCCTCGACAAAATGTTAGCGATTTGAATCCAGCAATATATTAAAAGGAGGATATGTCACACCAAGTGAAGTTCATCCATGGAATACAAAGCTGACTCAACATGTGGAAATCAGTCAGTGTATTTCACCACATTAACAGGTTAAATGAGAAACTCACAGTCATTATCAATTAATACAGAAATAGCATTCAACAAAATTCAAGATCCATTCATGATTAAAAATTCTCAGCAAATTAGGAATATGTGGTAAGTTCTGTAACCTGATAAAAGACACCTATAAGAAAACTTGAAATGACATCATAAGGAGTGCTGAGAGACCAGATGCTTTCTCCCTGAGACCAAGAAAAGGCAGGGATGCGCTCTCGCATCTTCAATCTTACTCGAAGTACTGGCAATTTTGATAAAGCAAAAAAAAGAAATAAAATGCCCACTTGGAAAGGTAGAAACAAACCTGTCTCTTCACAGAAGACATGATTATCTATGTAGGAAATCCCAAAGACTTTATAAACTTTAAGAAGAAACTAGATATTTACATAGTCTCAAAGTATCTTTCCCGTAATATTGATCAATATTTGTGGTAACATATGCTCACAGATATTCTGTACTTTTCCCTCCAGGAAGTCGAGATTAATTACCCTTTCCCTCAGTGTGAGCTGGCCTTCGTTACTTGCTTCTAAGGGACTGAATATGGAAAGTAAAACAGAGTAATTTTACAGTAGAGGAACCTGGACGACATCACCTTAACAAAGAGATCAAGGGTAACATCAGCAATGAGTTGTGTTGACGTCATGTGCCCTCTGATGTGATGTAATGGGAAAGGCACATCACTTCTGTGGTATTTCAAACCCAATTTGAGGGATAGTCTACAAAATACCTGACTAACACTTTATAAAAGTGCCAAGGCCAGGAAAAACAAGGAAAGATGGAGAAACTGTCACAAATTGTGGAGACTATGGAGGTATGATGACTAAATGCAATGTGGTATCCTAGGTTGGATCCTAGAACATAAAGAGAACATTTGTGGACACAAAATATGAAGCCTGGGGCTCACTTAATGGTATTGCATAAATATTAACTTCTTAGTTTTGTAAAATGTAAAATGGTCAGGTACAATGTTAATATTAGGGGAAGCTGGATGAAGGGTATACAGGAACACTGTGCTATATTTTACTAACCTGTAAATCTAAAATTACTTTCCAAAAGGCATTTAATCTGGAAATCTAAAATTACTTCCAAAAAGACATTTAAAAAGTCATTGAAAAAAACAATATGCATTAGGTGTTTCTACTGATAATCACAGCTAAATTCATGAACTTTCCATAGTTGTCACAGTTCAAGAACTCATTGGAAGCTTTTGGTACACAAGTTTTCTAACATTTAGGTGCCTATAATGCACAATTTAAAATACTTTTTGATTTTTAAGTCCCAGATATCAAGGTAGGATTACCACATGCTTTTTCAGAAGATAGCAAAAATTTAGTTAAACAGCAAAAATAATCAAATTGCAGTAGTAAAATCAAAAAACTTTTAGTGAGTCCTTTATAGTTTTGAGTTTTTAAAATCTTTTTTTCACAAGAATTTTTTTGATGTTAATGTACCTAATCAACACTCACGTTGTAATTTTAATATTGGAATAATTTTTGAAATCACTTAAATGTCCTAATTATGGCTGAAATCTCTAAGACTCTCACATGCCCTGAGAAATGATAATCTCCTGATTAATATTCTAACTAGATATTTTTTCTTCTCTTTCCTTTTTTTACGGTATGTCATTTAGAGACAGTCTTAGATAGTGATTCAGATCACAACTTCCCTCATCTGACTGACTACTTTAGTTTTAAATTCCATCATGCACAGGATGCATAAACTTGGATATGTTTCTTAGCATCTTTTGATCATTTATTCTCATTTATAAACGGAGATGATGATGATGTTGATGGTGATGTTTTTATCTAGTCCATAGAGTTGGACAATTGAATGATAGATAATGCCTGTAAATCGCTTAGGAGAATGTGTGACACATGGTGTTGCACATAGGTTAGTTGCCATCATTAATATTCCTAAATTCTATGGACTGTATTTGTCCCCCTAAAATTCCCATATTGAAGTCTTAACTCCCATTGTGACTGTACTTGGTGATAGGGCCTAAAAGGAGGTAATTAAGGTTAAGTGAGAGGGTGGGACTCTGATCTGATAGGATTAGTGTCCTTATAAGAAGAGACAGAAGAATGCTTTCTCTCTCTCCCTCCAGATGCACCCACAAGGAAAAGCCATGAGAGGACACAGCGAGAAGGTGACTGTCTGCAAGCCGGGAAGAGAGGCCTCACCAGAAATCAACCCCTGCTGGAACCTTGATCTTGGACTTTCCAGCCTCCAGAACTGTGAGAAAATATATTTCTCTTGTATAAGCCACACAGTCTGTGGTATTTTGTTATGGCATTCCAAGCCAACTGATGCACTAAAGATAGTAATAAGTTTCTAAAGACTGCTTCTTAATATTCCCACACTGTTTAGGTTGCATCTTGGATTTGATCCCACACTTTGTGATGAGTGTATCATTAGAAAAAGTATAAAGCCTAATGACCAGCTCCCAGTCCTATATTATCAATAAAACTAATATGGGCTTTCTATAGGCTACCTATATAATCACATTATATTCCACCATTTCTGCAGTGATCATGATAATTTTATTACATCCTTACATGTGCTCATGAAGAGAAAATTCAATCACATGGAATAATTTATATTCTCAATTTGTAAAGATTTGCTGCATTCTATATATACTTCGGTAAGATTTTCAAATTAACGTACTCTTTGTTTTGAATTAAATATTACTTTAAGCATTTTAAGACTTTCCTAATTGAGCTTTTATGCAAGCTTAGCAGGACAAAATTATTCAGTAATGGAAATGCCAATTTCCATTGGCAGTTTTGCTTGCTTTACTTGGTACATAGATAAGTGATAGTTTGTTACAGTTTAAATTCATTTCAATCATATGCAATCTGAGATTATTACACTTTAATTTTTGAATTTCACTAATAATTAGAAAATAAATAAACATTGACAATAATAAGTGACCTTTGGATAGTTGCAAATCTAAGTAACTAAAACTATTAAAATGAGGTATTTAAATTCAACTATGATTCAAAATTAGAGTCAGTTATTCAACTTTTTCAACATGGTCTTCCCATTTTCATTTTCAATATGGTGTAGATAGAAATCCTTCTTTTTAATATCCAAAATATCCTATTTTGAAAAATATTTCTAAATATTTGGTGGTTTTGGCTTGAACTACTCCTCAGGTTATGAATGTGAAAATTGAAAACATTGAAGACAAGTGAGCATTATATATCTAAAGATTCACTAACAGAATATTAACTATTCTCCATACCTAAATATCTGATCATTTTTACCCTGTAATTCTCCAAGTGAAAGTAATGAAATGTTTGTTTTACAATATGTTTATTATGAGATTAGAGATAAAATTAGTAGTATATTAATAAGCACAATATTAAAACCAAGTCTTATTTTATTATTTTTGCATGGTATGCCTAAAACAGATGTATCATCCCATGCTAAAGTAATTTCCTTTTTAATAAAGTCTGAACTTTGGGTCTGGAATTTGATCTATGTTGTCCTCGTAAATGTGTCTGCTGTTACCCATGTAGAATGTAAACCAAATTGAATTTATTGGACATTTTGGTGAATTGAATCACTCTAGGAGCTGCATTATTCAGGTAATGCTGAGGAAGCAAAGATTAGACAAGAAATATCCACTTGTTCATTTTATCAACAAGTGTTTATTGAGAACTTTATATGCAATTTGCTGTTCTTGGTGATAGGGACATACAGTGAACAAGGCGAAGTTCTACCCTAATGGACAATGATTCCAATAATTAAATGCTGATGAGGTTCAAATGTACAGACCTTGCTAGGGTTTTTCTATATGATATGGAGGCATAATAGATTTATAAGGAAGATTATAGAAATTAATTTTTAGTTACTTGACTAAAGATGACATGACAATAAAGTTAAAAGAAAAAGACAAATTGAGAGAAAATCCAAAGCATCAGTGGGGAACAAAATCTATATGCAGCCCATGGTACTTTCTGTTTTTGTCTTACCACAACTAACAAAAAATTTTAGGGGAAAAATTAACAGTGGTATTCAATATGCTTATCTGTAATGTCCAAAAGGGGCCCCTTAAGGTTCTGTTTTTCTTCTTATCTTTTCCATCATCAATATCATCATTTTGCATCATTACTATCGACATTGCCGTTATCATCATTTTCATCAGTATTCTCATTGTTTTCATTAAATGGTTATTGAGTGCTTACTATATTGTTAAGGTGTTAGGTGTTATATGTGCAAGAGAGAAAGTCCAGCTTCAAATTCAGCTCAGTAAATAGCTGTGCAATGCATCCTACTATCAAGGCAAGCAGTTAGGATGTGTTTTAGACGCCTCATTGCTGTGACGCCTTGCATCAAATCCATCAGCAAATTCTCTTTTGTCATCAAAATATATCCTGTATTTGACTTCTTCTCATCTTTACCTATCCCACCCTAGTTCAACTGCCCAACATCTCTCCCCTGAACTACTGAAATGCTGACCCAACTGACTTCTGTGCTTCCACTCTTGTTCCCTACACATTAGTCTCCACACAGCAGCTGAATGCCTTTCTAAAGCATTAGTAGAGAAGGTCCCTTTCTTCTCTGGGCTCACCAAAGTCATCTTTATCATATTGTGTTAGCTTTCTGTTGTTGCCATAACAATTTATCACAAATTTAGTAGCTTAAAACAACACATTTATTATGTTAAGTTTTGGAGTTCATAAGTCTGAAGTGAGTTTCACTGGGCTAAAATCAAGGTGTCAGCAGAGCTGTGTTCCTTGTGGAGGCTGTAGGGGAAAATCTGTTTCTTTGACTTTTCCAGCTTCTAAAGGCTGCCCATACTCCTTGGCTCATGGTCTCCTTCCATCTCCAAAGCCAGCAATGGCCAGTCAGAACTTTTTCATGCTGCATCACTCTGACACTGACTGTTCTGCCTACTCCTCAGGATTAAGGTAACCTTATTTTAACATCATCTGATTAGCAACCTTAATCCCATTTGAAATATTAATTCTCCCTATACCATGTAACATAAAATGGTTACAGATTCTGAGGATTAGGATGTGGACGTCTTTGAGGACCATTATTCCGCCTATCACACATATTTGCTTTAATTTCATATAACCTACCCTCAGTGACCTTTTCACTTTCATTTCCTACCATCCTGTGCCTCCCTCAATGCATCTAAACCACAGTGAATTCCCTGTTCTTCCTTGAAAATGTGGATTTCATTCAAATGGCAGGGACCTTATACCATCTTTTCCTTCTTCCTTGGATAATGTCTTCTCAAAGATGCATGCATCAAATTCTCCTTTGCTTCACTTCATTTGCTCAAGTGTCCTGTTTTCAAAAAGTCCATCACTAACCAACCTAATATCCTCTGTCACTGTCATTTCCTTACCCCACCTTACTTTCCTCATAAAATATGAGTGTTTGTTTCTTTTATTATTATCTGAGTCCCTCAGGAGAATATAAGCACCATTAGGGCAGAGATTTAATATGTTTTGATTAACCTCAGTATTTGTAGCATCTAAAAAAGTGACTGTTAGAGAACAAGCACTCAAATATTTGTTATATAATTGGATGGAGATACAAATGTAGTCTTTTCACACGCAGATCTTCGATAGGTACTTCACATTTGATATCTCACTTAATTCTCACAGCTTTCCAATGAAGTCACTTATCACTTATACTTTATAGCCAAGACCATGGTTCATAGAAATTACTTTATCTGAGACTCCATAGTAGGAAAACTGGGATAACTACTTATGTATGTTTGACTCCATTTGCATATTGTTCCACAGCAAAGTCTATACTGTTCCACCACACTGCTGCTTTACAGAGGTGACTCATGCTCACCCATCCCTTCAAAGTGATTGCAGTCTTATTGGAAATGTTAGATATTCAATTTTAAAGGACAGACAGGGTACAAAAAATTATAGTACAGAAGAAATAATAGAATACCTGCTACATAATATGTTTCCATAAATATTTATTGAATACTTCTTGAAGAAAATAAAGTTCTTTAAGGTTTCAGAGAAGTCAGCAATGGCCAGTCAAGGCTTTTTCATGCTGCATCACTCTGATACTGACCGTTCTGCCTACTCGTTCAACTGAAAGTTGGAATCATCTGTAACATCTTCAGAAAGAAGGTGGATTTGAATAGCACGAGAATGAAAAGCTCATGTCCTTTACTCCACCCCTCTCATTTCAGGATTCTCTGCTGATGTAACTGGCAGGTGAATTTGCCTATGTCAAGTATCCCGAGATAGAACACAGAGACCTTGGTTATGACACAGTCAGGATACTTTGTAGTACACTGGTTCTCCACTCTGGCTGCACATTATAATCACCTGGGAAGATTTAAAAACACATTCCCATGAGTAACTCCCCCTAAAATAGAGATTTAATTGACATCAGAATCTTTAAAATTTCCTTAAGTGGTTCTAATGTTTAGCCAAGGTTGAGAGCTGCTCCTGTAGTGTGTGTGTAGGTGAGAATACTTAATGAAGGCCAAGGTCTGCACCCAGGCGTAGAAATGCTTAGACTTAACGTATTAATGGTTGTTTTAAATTGTGCTTTGTTGAAGAAAGAATATTTAATAAGAAGCATTTTACTGTCTTCAATCTAATTTCTGTATGTAATAAACATAAATAATGTGTTTCTTTAAATATCCAATAACTGAGCCGTGAAATATATATCTTCCCATTACTAAAGAATATAAATTAATGGGTTTTATGTAACTAAAATGATCTTTTCATGCCCTCAAAATAAGGTATGACTTACTTCAAAATTTTCATCTGCATAAAATTCTCAGGAGCAGCTCCTTTTGTTTTCTCTGGGTAGAAGTTTTTCCCTATGTTTCCTATAGAAGTAGTAATTTCACGTAAAGTCACAGATGGGATATTGATGTAGAAATTTGAACAAATGAGAGCAGACATTACCTAAAATGTCTTAAGTCATTTTGCTGTGTCATTTATTTTCTCTCTATGCTTCTTCTGATATCCCTGTAAGATATGGTGAATACAAGCTATTTTCACTTTCCATTGCTTTTTAAAATAATAATTATGCTCTTGTAAAGCCAGATACACTGCGTGACAGAATACAACCTAACCTTCGTTAAAAATTATTATATTTTAATAATTGTAAACACTAATGTAATTATTCTGTCTTCAGCCAATCAATGAGCCTAAGTACCATAGAAAAAAGGAAGCAAAAATGTGATTGCTTTATCAAATAGAGTAGACCAAAGGCTGTGTAAAGAAAAGTAATCATCAACTCCTGGTAGAAGATCATTGAATATCTGAATCTGGTCAGCGTTTATATTTATAACTACCACATAAAATACCAAATAGCTCTAAATTAACATAAATTCCTGTGTCTCTACTGTCTGGTAAAAATAAAGAATAAAACACTACTTAACTTTGTGATTTGCTTAAGGAATATTTTTGTTCTTTTCAATTTTTATATATTTGCTTTTCCTATTATATTGAGTATCCTCATTGGTCTGTGTGTTCTTTCCGTCTTCCTCAGATGAGCCAGCCTCGACATCAATGACTAGGTCTGTGTTGAGGGGGAATTACAATTGAATGAGTAATCAAAAACCATGAAGAAAAATTTCACTCAAAATGAAAACCAAAGTGACTCAGAAAAACAGCTGGAGAAATTTCAGGGCTTTTAAAAGCATAGGTTCTCCGTGAATTTTCAGTTTAATCTTCTGTAAATGACTGACTTAAAGCAGCAGACTTTTTCACATAACGTCTTTACTGAAAGAGCAGAAATGAGAATATGCTTGAAATTATCAGCAAAAAGTTGAAATCAAATGGCAATAGCCCTGACTGAAAAGTGCGAAACAGTGAGGAAAAAAAGTAGAGCTGTAGTTTGGGGTGTATGACTAACCAGTTATCAAGATAGCAGAATACTTCGTTGCTATAGCAAAGGGGGCAAAATGGACATTTTGAGACTAACTCAGCAGGTGCAGAAACCAGTCAATGCCTTCAAGCAGCTGCTCTGTACATGTCACTGGGAATTGATCTCCACTTCACAAACACACCTTAGAGAGGAATAGAGCCAAGGGAATGAATATTTAGCCTCTTATTCATTCAGTTGTTTCTTTTCTTCCATTGCCTCTTTAAGTAATAAGCAAACTACTCACAGCAGCATTTCAGACTGCAGTGTTTAATTCTCTATTACTCAGCTGTGGCCTCACCAGGTACTTGACTTCCTTATGAATAATAATGACTGTGGTATTATTCTGAAAAGAAAAAAGAAAAATATTCTGACATTGTCTTTCTTGTTTGGATTTCATTTTCCAACAAGGAAAGGTGAGCTGTTGTCTATTACTAAGTTCAATTAATCTTGAGATTATCATAAAAACTTAATAAAATAATTTAATGGATTAAGAGAATGGAAATGGAGGTAAAATTAGTGTATTTTACTTGAAGCTTTTCAATGTTTCTCTTTCTTTTTCTTGCTCTTTTCTTCATTTTACTGTACTACAATTCTCCTCTCATCACCTGTCTCTTTTTTCATCAATTCCTGCTCTCCCAAACATATCCAGTCCTTCGTTTCTCACAGTGGTGAGGGTGATTGATCACAGAAAACAGGCAGGGACTTGGATGTGCGGTTGGGGATGGCCAGGGAAGGGAGACAGTCAGCCTTGGTTGCCGGTCCATCCCCACGCATGTTCCCTCACAGCCGGAAGCATTAGACATACTGAAAGTGCGCACTTGAATATTCTAATGTTTTAAGAGGAAGGTTAGTATTTACATCGAGAAAGTTCTAATAGAATTAGAAAGGATAGAAAATATATAAAGGCACTGCAACAATGAAAGCTTTCATTAATAAAATAAGTTTTATAAAAAGCTGAACACAACTAAGTTAGCATGCCTGTGCCAAATATATGCAATTTAATTATGTTTCTTTGGTTCAGTTCACCAATCTTAGATATGGAACATAAAAATATGAGAATAAATACCATTATAGCAATTTAAATAATTATACTCTATTTTAGAAGAAAATATATTCTTTTCATATTATTTCCTTGGTAACAACATTAAACCCAAATATTAAAGGCTAAATTTAACATTTCCTTGTAAGGGGCATAAATGCAATTATTTTCCTAAAATTACTATTGATCACATAAAATCATTTTATAAAAGGTCATTTCACATTGGTCATGCTCATTATTCAAGGGCCTATTATTCTGATTTGAATTCAAATGAACATTTCTTACTATGGCATATATAGAATGATACATTATGTATTATTAAAACTTCAATTTTTGCATTCAAGAAATATTGAAAAAATTAATATGAGTAAGTTTGAAAAGAATTTTTCAAATATATTAGTGAATTGAAACCTTGCTTTCCATAGTTTTCAAGTAATTTTTATCCATGGGCATTTGAAACTTTCTTTATGAGTGAAATAAGGCAGAGATTGCTAATTACCTATTGAAAATTCATTCTCTCTTTGTTACTTTAGTAACAAAGAGAGTCTATTGACAGAGGCAGGAATATATTCAGCTGTAAGAAAAAATAAAAAGCTTCATTTCTTGGCTTCCCTTTGCAAAAACAAGTAGGGAAAACATATACTGTGAAGTCATTGGATGAGTCTTTGAGGAAGAACTGGCAGATTCCTACACTTTCCCTTCTCTTGCTCTCCTTGAGTGTGGTTAGGAAGTAGTGGTTGG
Source organism: Tapirus indicus (assembly GCA_031878705.1). Taxonomy (NCBI): domain Eukaryota; kingdom Metazoa; phylum Chordata; class Mammalia; order Perissodactyla; family Tapiridae; genus Tapirus; species Tapirus indicus. The sequence continues at coordinate 145,105,419 of CM062919.1, read as the reverse complement.
TACTCTAGTATTGATCTTGTTGAGCAGAAGGTAATTGAAGTACTAAAGATGGACCCTGACAGATGGAAGGATCCTGTCACCTATTAGTGATATTGTTGAGACACACAACCAGCCCTGGTCCACCTATGTAAAACTTTAGCTATATTTTAAGGCCTGTTTATTTCCAGTCCATCTCCCTAGAAGCCAACGCTACTCATCACTGATACACTACAACCATTTCAATTCCAACTCCAGTTCTAGGCGCATATGTTTCCATTTGTGTTCTAAGGGACAGAAGTTCAGTAAACTTCACTGTTTATAATGTGCTGATGATTCTTTCCTACTCTTGCCCTTACCAAAGAGGTCTATCAGGGTTCCATGTAGGTAACATAGGTAACAGGTTGTGAAAATTGCCGTGATGGAGAGTGGAGGCTGTGGGACTTAGAGACAGTCTTGGTATTTATTGATTTGAACTTGAAATTAAAATATGTATTAATGAATAAAAGTTTAACATGTAGACAAACAATAACTATAAGACTACCATGATTTTTTAAATCTTAAAAGGACTACTTCTCTGAGTAAGTTATTATTTTTTTGAAAAACATTTTAGTATTCATTGTCCACCATGAGTTTTCCCCTGAAAGTTTGATATGTTTCTATATGTTTCTCTCATGTTAGTTTCATAGGGAAAAAAATAATGTTCATATTTTGACAACTTTAAATGTCTTTATAAGAATATAAGGAATGAGAATGAGATGAGAGACCTGCATGTATCTGAGAACAGACTATTACCCCAGGAACAACCTGCTGTTAAACTTCCTATTTTTGTTTGTCTTTGAGATTATCTTATCTTAAATCTTGGGAAAATAAGTTAAAATTTTCCTATTTTTAATATATATTATAGGTTTCTCACATTAAAACAAATATACATAAAAATATTCAGTTCAAATATAGTATCAAATATATCTGGGTTAGATGATATTCCTTTCTAGTTTAAACCCATCCTTATTCATAAATTCCCTGAAACATTTTCAACTTTCCAATCTTATAATTGGCAAGATCTTGATTTATACACATTCACAATTGAGAAACTCACTAACTCCGTTTCAGACATGCATAACTAATGAAAGTTTCATCTTACATATACAGGGTTATCTGTCTGCTTATAAGCTATAAGCATCCTGCTGTCTGGAGACTACAGAAATACAAACTTCTCCATCCAAATGACATATCATCCAATATTTGATGATAATTAATATTTAACCTCTAGGTCTTTTCTCTCTTTGAATCATTCCATAAAACATATTTTCAAACATCATTATCATCCTTAACTGTTATTTTGGTAATTTATAGTAATAAAAATGTTGATGCAAGGAAATGAGCAGATTTTATAGAAATGAATACAGAGGTGTACAGGAATAAAATTACATAATAAGTGATACTTGCTTTTAAATTATTCACATAAATTGTAGTGAATAAATAAACAAATATGACAGAATCTTAATAATTGTTTGATCTAGGAGGTGGCCCTATGGGGTTTTACTGAATTGTCCTATCTTTGAATATATTGGAAAAAATATTTTATTTTTATTTGAAGAATTAGATTGCATTGGAAAGAATGATAGATTCCAAGCATTAGCAGGTAGGTCGCTAGAGATAAATTTTCTTAAATTAAAAATAAATAAATATTAGCAAAACACCATACTTTTGATGCTCTAAAATTTTAACATCATTCTTACTATATGGCTCAGAGAATTTCACACAATATTGCAGATATGGCCTGAGCAGTACAATGGACCTGGCCAGAGAGATGATACAATTAGCATCCTATTCTCTGTACTGTGTTCCTGTTAAAGAAGTTGGAACCCGTCATAGCAGTTTTCGATACATTCCTCATGCTAGTAATTCATAGTACACTTTAATAAATTATTTTCTATAAGATATAAAGATAGATGGTAGGTAGATAGATAGATAGATAGATAGATAGATAGATAGATAGATAGATAGAGATAGTCTGCTAATAAATATTATGGCTTCCATTTCCACAGGGAATATTATTTGGTTACATAATTCTGCTTTCTTTGCGCAGGTAAGTTCTTTATCTCTAAATCCAGTGCTTATTTATTTTTCTACTGTTATTTGTTAAATTATTCTTGCCCACTATTCCAGCCTGTTAAGATCATTTTGGATTCTAATATTTCCACCAAAATAATTTATTGTTATTCCTAGCTTCTTTACATTTGAAAATCTGGTATATGTGACTACTATGGTTTCATCCAAGTTTTGTATATGAAAATATAAAGTGGGCTAAGTTCTATTTAAATTTAATGCATTATTATTAGTAGTAGTGTCAATTATTAAAAAATATAAATAACAAGATCACTGAGAACAAAGACTTTGCCAACAAAACAGCTATCTAAATTGGCAATGTCTTATTAAGTAACATCTCTTTAAAATATTACTATTTCATAAGTAAATAAGTATAGATAATGACATAAAACACCCAAGCACTTACTGCACATGTTATAGAATGTACTCTTAGCAGTATGTTTTTCTGCTCAACGCTTTTATTTTCATTTCCCACTCTCTCCACCACACTTGGTTTACATAATTTCCATGAATTTCTTTGATGTTATACTATAGATTTGTGTATCCCTAAACTAACCATACATACATGTATATACACATACTTACACATATATATAATTACTTTCCGTGTCTTAATATTCATATGTTTAATTATCATCTATACATTCTCCTGAAGTTGACTTTTTAAAATTTTTCTATTAAAGTATTTCCTACATACATGAGTATGTATAACAGCAATGACCTTCTCTCATCAAAGCTGATTGACTACTATTCATACCAAACGTCTATCCTAGCAGCAACAAGGACCAATGCCATGATCCTTAAAGAGACCAACCAATGTCTTGGTGGCAAGTTGATAACAGTGCATCCCTTCCACCCTGGAAATAACATTTCACCCTAGTTGTGTTTAGCATGTATTCCAGTCATACATTAGCCTCTCCTGCCCACAGACTTCACTCAGCATCACTGTCAGAGCCTCACAGAAGTCACCTTTACTAGAGTGAGATCCTGCATAACACGCCCCAGACTTAGAGATCTACTTTATAAAAACTGTGGTGTTGCAGTGGGTACATTATCCTGGATTACACTGGTCCCAACAGATGCTGTACCATCCAGAAGTTTCCATCCTGAAAGAGCATTGGGATGGCCTCTTGAAAATGTAGCAGAAGCACCAGCTTAGAGATTACACCCTGTGAGGCTGGTGCCTTATCCTTCATGACGCAGAATATTCCTTAAATCAATGGACACTGTATGGTTTTGCAATTCCAACAGGTAGACTAAGTGGGCCTGGCAACAAGGCACTGAACTGGGAGTGGCTCTGCTGTCAGAGAGTCACTCCTGGTGACCTACTTGGGAAATTAAAGTTTCCACAACCTTAGTTCCTGGGAATTTAAAATCCTGCTTCCCAGAGAGTGGAGGGTTATAAGAGGGATGTGAACGAAGGTGAGGGAGAAGAATCATATTCCAGACAGAGGAATAGCAAGTAAGAGGAATGGCAAGTAAAAGTCCCGATGTGTCTTGAGTAGTGTGAGGGAGACACAGTATCAGTGGTTCACGGCATTCTTTTCACGTTTTTTTCCAAAAAGCCCAGTGGCCGCATGCCACATCTAAACTCTAATCTTTAAATTATGCAGAATTATATACTGTTAAGCATCCACTCCTTGAAGTTATTCTTTAACTTCTTTGAGAGACTGGTTTGGTTATTCTCCTACTGCACAGTAAAAGGAGCGATGTGGCTAGGAAGAACAGGCTCTGGGCAGCTTCACCACTCGACAATTTACCAATCTCACTGGTATGGGTTCTAGTTCTATCTCTGCCAGGCATATGGACCACTGACAGAGTGGTTTACCTTATCCAGATGCTGGTCTAAACATGCATGTTCTCCTAACTAATATGATCTTAAACTTCCCTACCCCAAATGGCTGTCTTTCCCCGCTAAACCATTTCTCCTCTTGGAATTGGTTTTAAATATTTGTTGAATGAATAAAGGATTATTTTCTGCAGTATTCCTTCTTTCATTTCAGCCTGAAGTCTGTTGACATGATAACATTTATAAATCATTGCTTTCTTCCTATTGTTCTCCTATGTACACAGTTTTACCCTATTATTTAATTTATTAAATCTAATCATCTCCTCCAGCTTTCATAATTTAGTATAATATGATTTTGCTATACTTAAGCAATGATATTTCCCAGCATTCCTCAGGCACCTAAAGCAAGCTTCAGTTAGATGCATTTCACCAGTGGCACTCCCAGGATTTTCTTCATTCTATTCACAGTCTGTTTTTGATTGACCACCAAGTATCTTCCTCTTCCACAAAGCCTTTCCAGTTAAGGCCACACGGTTTCTCTCTCTGAAATAGATAGCATTTTTAAACCATAATTTAATATTTTATATGTCTTAATTTTTTCTTACTATCTAATTTCTTAAGTCAATATTCATTTCTGTTTGAGTATGTATATATACACTTATATGTATATCCTTTCTTCTCTTGCATGTCTCACAGGTCCTAGAAATTCTGACTGAAAAATAGATACTTGGATAAAGCAAACGCTTTCTGATTAATTGGCTGGTTCATCACTGTGGACTTCACCTCCTTATTTGAAAATCAGAGATAGAAATAGTTGGTTTTATTTCTGTATTTTACAGGCTCGCATTACAAAACGTTGTGGACAGAGTATTTGTAATAATGGTCGCATGATATGAATCAGATAGCCTGATTTGCAATCCTTATTTTGTGGCTACTAACTGTGTAACCTTATGTAAGTCATCTACTTCTGTTACCTCATCCTTATAATACAACTCTGTAGAGGGGAATAATAATGATCCTCCTCCTGCTCATCACCATCAGCAATCCTAGAAAAAATAATTGCATTTATAGGGCACTAACTGTGTGCCAGAAACTGTCCTAACAACACTCTAAGATAAGGGACATATAAATGCATTTTAATAAAGTTAGTAGTCAGTGGAAGTCTTAAATATGGAATGATTTATTAAGAAACTTATGAGGCTACTCTTTTAGCTCACAATTGGTATTCTATCAGAACTCTTAGCAAATCAGTAGATTAAAAAAATCTATACTATGCAGAATCCCTTCCTTGTCAAGAACCAAAATAGTGGATGAGAATTAAAATATTGGTCAATGAAACTGGGTACTCTTGTTGTATAGGTCCAATAGTCTAGTGTAGGCTATTGTAGAATGAGGAAAGTTTATATTATCCCAAGACCCACTTGTGAGAAAGGAAAATCGGAAAATAACTACATTCCTGCTTTGCACAAAACCCCTTTCTTTATATTAAGTATAATTTGGTAAATATATTTGTGCCGTCGTTAATAGTCAGAAACCTTGATAGACGATAACTTTTGTCAGTAAGTATTTACAGAGAAAATGTTTTCAGGCTTTAAAATGATCCCTGAAACAATGTACAAATTTATTTGAGAATATAATGCTTATAAAAAGTTGATAATAGGAGTTCAATAACAAAGTAAGCCAAGAAGAAAGCATAAAACAGGGTGTTCAAAATTAATTGTTAAATACATAGTACGCGGTAGCAGTTCACTCTGAATGACAGGATGCCGAATGTCCTACTGAACTTGATATGCCTTTGGTATCTTTACTGCTTCACATTTTTGTCTTCCATGCAATTTTTGGCACTCAAAATGAGACATGAGGAAAAAACACACACACAAAAAAATTTACAGAGATGCCTAAAGTTTTTTGATGGGAAAACATTTGGAAAATAATTTTAAAGTAAATTCTACAAGTTAATGCTAAAGTCAAGGCTTGTATTTTTATTCTTAAGTAGAGTTGCCACGAATTGGTACAACAGTTCCAGCATTCCTAGGAAGAGTTTGTTGACTGTTGGCAAGATGTATCACAAGCGAGAAATTCATAAATAGAAAAACGCAAAAACAATAATCAGCACCCTAGCCCTGGCTTAGCTATCAAAACTGAGAAAAATGTCTAAAGAAAAACAGCAACGACCAAAAAACAACAACAAAAATTTGATGGAAAATTGCCAAATAGAATATTAAAATGAAATTAAAAATAATAGTAGATAATTAAAATAAAATTTCCTCAATGTCATAAGGGCTTTTAGAGTTGGCTATAATAAAAATTAATCTTAAAGAAGGAGACAGGCATCCAGATTGGAAGGGAAGAAGTAAAACTATGTCTATTCACACATGATATGATCTAGTATGTAGAAAATCCTAAGGAATCCACTAGAAAACTATTATAACTGAGAAGTGAGTTCAGCAAGGTTGCAGGATACAAGATTAACACAGAATTCCATTGTATTTCTATATACCGACAATGAAGAATTTCAAGACAAAATTAAGAAAACAATTACAACGGCAACGGCATCAAAAAGAATAAAATTCTTAGGAAAAAACTTAACAAAAGACGTATAAAATGCATACTCTGAAAACTACAAAAGATTGTCAAAAGAAGTTAAGAAAGATCTAAATAATGGAAAAACATCCCGTGTTCATGGATCAGAAGACTTAACATCATTAAAATGGCAATAATCCCCAAACTGATCTGCAGATTCAACAGAATCCATAACAGAATTCCAGCTGACTTCTTTGTAGAAATTAATGAGCTTGTTCTAAAATTCAAATGGAAATGTAAGGCAACACAGAATAGCCAAAATGATCCTGAAAAAGAAGAACAAAGCAGACTCACATTTCTGAATTTCAAAACTTACTATAAAGCAAGAGTAATCAAGAGAGTGTGATACAAGGACAGACATACAGATCAATGGAATAGAATTGAGAGTTCAGAAATAAACCCATACATTCTTGGTCAATTGATTTTCAACAAGGTACCAAGACCATTCAAAGGGGGAAGAATAGTCTTTTCAACAAATGGTCTCGGGGCAACTGAATAGTCATATGCCAAAGAAGTCAGACCCTTACCTCACACCACATACAAAAATTAACTCAAAATGCATCAAAGGCCTAGATGTAAGAACTAAAATTATAAAATTCTTACAAGGAAACATAGATGTAAAACTTACTTTGAGTTGAGCAAGGAAGTTATTTTATTATATACTGAAAGAGAAAAATAAAAACTCTCAGTATCTATATTATTAAAACAACTCTAAGTTTTTTTCTGCTTTTCAAATAATTCTATTGGACATTATACCAGACTATCTAACTAAATGCCTTAATGCTGTTTTTTTCCCTTTCTTCTGTTTTGCGTATAGCATATATAGAAAATATCTATGACTATTGGAACCCCCAAATTGAATGGAGGAAAGGATAGAGAACTGGTGTATTTTAATATATTCTTTATGAACCAGATCCTTAAGAAAGAATATATTTGGAAAAGAAGATAGAGTAATGTCTTCCAGGTCAAGATATGATACTGTGGTTTATGAACATATGCTTTGATATCAGACTGTTCTGTTCATAAATTCTTTGTCTTATTGACTTTATGACCTTAAATCATTTACACTCTCTGTGTTTCAGACTTTTTAATCTGTCAAATGGGGTTAAAATATTTCTGTATCACACAAGTTGTACAGACTGGCATCAATTAGATAATTTACATAAAACGTATCACATGTCTCTGCACCTGTGAGATGTTTAAGGATAAACTGGCATTTTTGTTAACATGATATGTTGGCATTTTATTTTGACTAAATTAAAAAAAAAAGGGAGCCCAGCCCAGTGGCCTAGTGGTTAAGTTCTCATGCTCTGCTTCAGCAGCCCGGGGTTCATAGGTTTGGATCCTGGGCGTGGACCTACACACCACTCATCAAGTCATGCTGTGGTGGCATCCCGCATACAAAATAGAGGAAGATTGGAATAGATGTGAGCTCAGGGACAATCTTCCTCAAGCAAAAAGAGGAAGATTGGCAACAGATGTTAGCTCAGGGCCAATCTTCCTCACCAAAAAAAATATAGCAAATGAACATTCAACCAATATCCCAGATATCTACCAACAAAGACAAACATTGCAAGTTTACTGGAACAGTGAGACAAAATTTGCTTTGAAATGAAGTTTAACTCTTTTTTCCCTGCAGCTTTATTGAGATATAATTCACAAAAAACTGTATATAAATATATATAATATAAATAGTGTACAATGTGATGATTTGAATATGTAAACTTTGGGATATGATCACCACAATTAGGTTAATTAACACATCCATCACCTCTTATAGTTACGTTTGTGTGTGCATGCGCGTGTGTGTGTGTGTGTGTGTGTGTGTGTGTGTGTGTGATTAAAATGCATAAGGCCTGTTCTCTTAGTAAATTTCAAGTACCCAACACAGCAGTATTAAGTATAGGACCATGCTGTACATAAGATCCCTAGAGTTTATTCATTGAATAACTGAAGGAAGACAGAGAGAGAATTTTAAAAGGTCAAAGAAGTTTAATTTTCAACAAAAACCCTCAAAGCCTCCTGCATCTCTCTTAAAAGTGAGGTACGGGCCGGCCTGGTGGCGTAGTGGTTAAATTCATGTGAACCACTTCTGCGGCCCGGGGTTCGCAGTTTCGGATCCCGGGAGCAGACTGACGCACATTTTGTCAAGCCATGCTGTGGCGGCGTCCCATATAAAATAGAGGAAGATGGGCACAGATGTTAGCCCAGGGACAGTCTTCCTCAGCAAAAGGAGGAGGATTGGCGAAGGATGTTAGCTCAGGGCTGGTCTTCCTCACACACAAAAAAAGTGAGCTACAGGCATGGCACGTTCAAATGGCAGCTGTTAAGATAGAAATTCTGAAAAGATTCATTTTATAGTGAAGAGTTCAGTTAAAGACATAGAGGAAGTCTTCATTAGTAGGACTTTTATTGGAAACTATGATGGATTAAAAGATGGGGTATATATGAAAATGTATTCTAAACATTTATATGTACACATGTGCAAACTTCCTGCAATTAATAACAAGGAATATGGCAAAATAATGTGACTGTTTCAAGAAGATTTCAAAAGCTGATTTGAATCGGGAATATTTACTTGAGATGAATCTCTATACTTCTAGAGATTAACCTAACACTAATTCAAGTCCTATTATCTTACTGGTAAAAACAAATAGACTATAAGCTTGATTTACAAGGGATGTAATAATCAACTATGAACTTTGGTTTTCTATGCTACACTAATAAAGGTGTGTTGAATTTAAAAGTTTCTAGAACAGAGAGAAAGGTTGATGAGGTGATAATTTGCCAGGGTTATAAATCATAATCTTGCTATAGATGTAGTTCTTCAGTTCTTCCTAGGGATAGTGTATTTGGCTCCTGTCTTCTGTCTACTTTTTTTATTAAGATCTGTTTTTATGGAGACAAATAAAGCATTCGTGAACATTTGAGACTGACAGATTTGCAGATTAGCCTATTTTAAAAAAAAATTTTCTAGCTGTTTCTATAGGCCTTTGTTTTGCAAATATATTTTTTGCAAATAGTGATGAACTAAGTACACTTACCTTTTTCAATGTATAGAGCAGCTAGGATTTTACACACAAAATGGAATGGAGTTTATATCTCCCTACGGCATATTTACCTAATGTATTAGAGTTTCCATTTTTGACGTTCATGCCCCAAAGATAAATGTGCTATATATTCATAGCAGCAACATATCAGTTAAAAATATATATAAAATTTAGTAAAAACATTACTTATCTTGTATATGAAATTCATTGTTACATATGACTTCTTCTACTAAATTTACTCTTTCTCTGCCAAATTTAACTGTAGAATTTTTTTATTTCATAAGCATTATAATTTAAGTTTTATTTCTTCCATGTATTTTTCTTTTTGTCTATTTTGTAGAGAGGTAAGTACTCGGGCATAAATGTTTTCAAAAAGTTCTCTGTAACAGCGGGTTAAAATATTTATATCTTTATATTTGTGATGATTTTGGGAAAACATTAAAAATCAATATCCTTTTCTCTTCTGACAAAGTAATCCGATAATGTTTCCTTCTATGATTTCTAATCAAGGAGTTTCATTATTTGGGAATTTAAGATTAAGGACTCTTTGGAGATAACTTTCAAAAGGGAAAACTTTTCTTTCAAATAATATTATTGCCACTTACAAGGTACCGGGAATTGTCAAAGCACTTTAGGTGTGCATCTTATTTAAGTTCCATTGTGACTCTATCAAAAGATAAGCTTAAGAAATTAAATTTAGAGAGAGAGCAAGAGAGGGAGAGATGTCAAGGAAATTTAAGTAAATTCCCCAAGGCCACAGAGCTCCTAAATGCCAGAACAAGAATTCAAACTCATGGGGGGCTGGCTCGGTGGTGTGGTGGTTAAGTTCTCATGCTCTGCTTTGGCAGCCTGAGGTTGGCAGGTTTGGATCCTGGGCGTGGACCTATGCACCGCTCATCAAGCCACTCTGTGATGGCATCCCACACACAGAAAAGAGGAAGATGGGCAGAGATGTTAGCTCAGGGCCAATCTTTCTCAGCACAAAGAAGAAGATTGGCAACAGATGTGCGCTCAGGGCCACTATTCCTCATGAAAGAATTTAAGCTCATGCGTTCTGACAGTAGAACTTAAAACTCCTGCACTAACCTTAACTAGCTCCTCAGAGAAAAGCAAGTGAAAAGGAATGATACGTTGTTGATAATAATGATGGAGCTGGGAAATTCTTTTCCCTTAATCAGTATTGGATATATCTTTAAAGTGATAAAGCTAACCGAAATGGCTCAAGTTTCATAACAAAAAATTAAACCGCATGAATCAAAAAGATACTCCATTGCGAAGGAGATATGATACTTTCCCTTGACATTTGGACTATCATTTGACAATTTACAAGTAACTACTTTTAATGAGCTCAGGAATACATATAAATTTGTAAGAATGAGCATACACTGTTAGATTTCTGCATGCCATATCTGAAGTCCAAAACAGATTATTTCTTTCCAGTGTTATACACAACCTTAAAATGTATGCATTAGTTTTATCATTTTAATCCACATTTGCTTTGCTATTTTCCTACACGTAGACATCCAAATATAGAATAATCTTATGAATTTATTAATAAAGAGATTTTGAAATTGAGTCTTTTGGTGCCACCTTCTGGCACGAATTATTGCATAAAGTATTCCAAATTCTAACAAAGTTTCTAATGGTTAAATAAGTTAAATTAGATGCTTTTATGTCTGTTCAGTATATAAATTTCTACTTTAAGATGAATTTACTTGCACTGAGGTCAACATGGACAAGGAAGTGTGAAACTGGCTTGAACCACACAAAGGCAGTATTCAAACTCCAGTATAATATTTAGTATGTAATAACTGTACACAGGAAAAAAAACGAATAGGAAAAGTAGTGACATTAAAAAATCTTTACGATTGTTCTATTAACTTTATTAACTGAACGTTGTCAGTGAATTCAAAATGTTATTCTTTTCTGAGCAACTAAATATGGGACTCGGTACTTTTAATTGTTCTTTGAATTAATTGCATTTGATCCAGTACTTTTTTACAAACTACTTCATGACACTCTACTCAGGTTGCTCCTGTTGCATTAATGTGTCATTTGTTGCACAAAATGTAATATTATGCTATCTTTATCTACCACTCATCCCTCTGATAAAAATAGAAAAATAATTTCTGGAGGGAAAGGTAAGGTAAGAAAGTTTTATCTAATGATGGTGACCTATTTTTCCAGGAAACTGTTAACATCTAATGCTATTACAGCTAGAATTTAAAAACAAAATTAGTGGATCCCAATAAATGCACACGGGTCATGCTGATCTTATCATTATGCAAATTTTACAATGAATTTAACCATTCACTAGGAAACCAAAATGGAAATTTTTGAGCACAAGCAATTTTTTAGCCTGCTATTATTATTAAATCTTGTCATTATTGTTATTAGTAATAGGAGCATTTAATACACCTTTTCAAATACACCAGTTTTATAAATTTGAAAAGAAATCCTTCAAGTTTTCCCTTTTAAAATTTAGAACACCACCTACTCCCAATCTCCTACATATGCCTTTAAAAATATTTTTGCCATTTATTTTCCCCCATCTAGAGTTCATTCATTTTCTTCATATTTCATTTTTGCTAAGAGATTGCAAAATCTTGTTAGAGGGTACTGCGGGATTCTGCAGAGGATACTGCAGACAATATAAAATTATCAGAATCCTCTCTTTCTTTTTAATGTGGGAAAGGATGGCAGGAAGAGGCTCAATCTTTCATGAGAAAAATTCTGGAAGAGAAATACTGAGTTTTGAATAGTAAATGGAGTTTATCGAGATATTTATTAATCTAATTCCTCTCAGATGTTATTTCAGGATTGTTAACAATCTCTTTCTACTCTTCCTTGCTTCCTTTCTTTCTTTCCTTCCTTCATTCTCTGTCTTTTTCTTTCTTTCTTTTTTTGTGGCTCAAGGTTTTGACTTTTTAATATATGTGTAAATTCTTTCATTTTCTTAGGAAGCATTGTCACAGAGATTTAGTCCAATAATCTCAGGCCAGAACTCAACTATCTATCGATGTATCTATTTATTTATCATCTATCTGCCCTTGACCTTATGATGGTTCCAGATTGATCAAATAATTTCAGTACATTGTACTTTAGTCAATATTTTGTCAATAATGTGTTTTTAAGATTTATACAATTAGATATAATTATTAGATTACAAGCAGAAAAAATACTTATATTTATTTTGTATCTATTTTATGAATATATAGTGCTCAACTTCATTTGTACATATATTTTCTACCTCAATATTATGTAGTCATCATTTTTTTCTTTTTTTATTTAAAGTATTATTGTTGAAACTTAGTGAATATTAAAATAGGCTTTTCCAACTCAAAACTCTGGAATGTATAAATTATACATATTTCATTAAGAAAACAAAGGAAATTTTTGAGTACCAACATTGTACAAGGAAATCTTTAATAGAGGACTAAACATTTAAGTGAATATATTCAAGTGGTAAATTCCTTTTCAAGACACTGCCAGATAACTCTAAATAAAACATGCTATCTAAGAATTTGCTTTTATAATAATTCCATATAAAAGCCACATGAAATTAGTTTGTTCACTTTTTGGTCTTTTTAACATTGGTTCACTTAATACTGCAGTATCTTCTTTTTTAAAAGTGACAACCACATGCTATTAAAGCCAAAAGTGTGACCACATGATACCCAACCACTGTTTCCCAGTGTTACCAGGTGTAATTTGGAATGTTCCTGAAATATTAATGTCACTGATGGAGACTGAACAGAACTGAAATGTGGAGTTTGTTCTACTCCACTTTAAAGCTAGTAAAACAAACAAAGCAAGAGCTACTCCAAATTTCTGTAAATTCTTTTGGAATTTAGCTTTTCACAAACTCAGTGAGCCCTGGAAAATGAATTTTGACATGTCACATACAATAGCATAGTTTTTTTCAATAACAAGCCATTGAAATCCTGAAGCTCTTTTTCATATTAAGATTGACTTCTCTTAATAACTTAATTATATAAAATACTGGCAACTTGTGAATAATTTATTTAACAGTATGCCGTAAACATAAATAAATGAATTAATATAAGAATGACATTTTATCAAGAGAAAGTTTCTGGAAGTAACTTCTTGTGTGAAGTCTTTTGGAAGTCTTTTGTCTGGAAGTCTTTTAACTTCTCCAAGGCCTTGTTTATGTGTGAAATAAGGGGTTTGGAGTCAATAACTCTTTCAATCTTATCAGCTCTGAAATTCTCTGAGCATATGCTTCTGCCAGCAAGAGGAAAATGAATATAATGGGACACTTTATTGTATTAATTAATTTTGTTCTGATGGCTGGAGGAGAGTCTCAGGATAAATAAATAAGTAGAATGGACAAATCTTTGAGTATTGTATGATCCTCATTTGTCTCAAGGTTATACTAATGGATTTTATGTTTTAGTGTCTCAAAGAGAAGTTAATGGCACCCTAATCCAAGCTTTTATGTGGGAGTCTTGACCCATTGATAGGAATTCAGCAGGGATATAGAGGAGGAGGGGCTACCTCTTGATACTTTTTGTTTAATGAAGAAGTCTCCCAAGATGGGAGATTGGAGAGTGGTTCCACGATTGACAGGGGCCTCTTCAAATTGCAGGACCTGTGACAGGTTGACAGGAGCCTCTTGAAACTGTAGGACCTGTGGTAGGCTAGTGGAGTGTGTGTGTGTGTGTGTGTGTGCACATCTGTTGAAATGTTTACTAACTAGAATGCAGAGAAAATACAATACTCCCCCTGTCCAATGCTGGTACAGAGGGGTAGAGCTGCTTGCCTTTAAATGCTTATACAAATCAGGGTAACAGGAGTAGCAACGATAATAGTTTGCTACAGAAAAAGTGAGAGTCCATTTTTGAAGTCTTACATACTGGACAAGGTCTCTAGTATTATTACAGTACTATGGAAAGGAGAAAGATTTTTTGTAAGGACTGTTATAGTCTGAATTGTATTCCCCCCGCAAATTCATATTTTGAAGCCTTAGCTCCCAATGTAACTGAATTTAGAGATAGGGCCTTTAACGAGGTAATTGAAGTTAATTGAGACCATAAGGGTGGGGCCCTAATCCCATAGGACTGGTGTCCTTATAAGAAGAGAAAGAGACACCAGAGATCTCTCTCTCTCCACATGTGTACAGAGGAAAGACTATCTCAGGGCACAGCGAGAAGGTAGCCACCTGCAAGCCAGGAAGAGAGGCCTCCCCAGAAACCAACCCTACCAGCACCTTGATCTGGAACTTACAGCCTCCAGAACTGTGAGAAAATAAATGTCTGTTGTTTAAGACACCCAGTCTGTAGTGTCTTGTTACGGGAACCTGAGCAGACTAACGCAAGGACTTATTTTCTGAATTCTATTGGACTAGCCATTGGGGGTTCAAAATCAGACTTAAGTTTCATTAAGAAATCCCACATTTGTCCGTGGAGTAAGAGTATGCCAAATCATTTTGCTAAAGGGGACTATGAACGGTGTCTGACCTTCAACAGTGTTTGAAGAACAATGACATTTTCTTTCCTTCCTCTACAGGTAATGCGTTTTATTTTTCCTTTGGCTTCTTTCAAGATTTTTTTTTTTGTCTTGGTTTTCTGCAGTTTAAATGTGATATGCCTAGTTGTACAGATTTTGGTACTTTTCCTGCTTGGTGTTGTCTGAGCTTTCTGGATTGTGGTTTGGTGTCTGTAATTAATTAGCGAAAATTCTCAGCTATTATTAGCCTCTTTTTTTTTTAATTCCTGATCCTTCCTTCCTCCCTTCCTTCCTCCCCCACCCCTCCCTCTGTCCCTCTGTCCCTCCCTTCCTTCCTCCCTCCCTTCTTTCCTTCCTTCCATCCTTTCCTTCTTCTTTCTTCTGCTTCTGGTATTCCAATTACACATAAATTACACATTTGTGATTGTCACGCAGTTTTTGGATATTATGTTTTGTTTTTTCGTTCTTTTTTCTCTTTGAATTTTAATTTAGGAAGTTTTTATTGACATATTTTCAAGCTCAGAGTTTCTTTCCTTAGCCTTGTCATGTTGACTGGTAAGCCCATCAAATGCATTTGTAATTTCTGTTACAGTGTTTTAAATAGCATTTGCTTCAGATTCTTTTGTATAACTTCCGTATTTTTGCTTATATTACTCATCTGTTCTTGCATGTATCTACTGTTTCCATTTGAGCCCTTAAATATGAGTCATAGTTATTTTAAGTATCCTGTGTGTTAATTACAGCATAGTGTCATATATGAGTTTGTTTCTGATGATTTCCTTGTCTCTTGAGTATATTTTCTTGACTTTTGGCATGCCTTGAAATTTTTTGTTGAAAGCCTGGCATGTCATAATGGGTAATAGGAATTGAGGTAAATAGATGCCTGGTGTAAGGATTCATGTTACCTCTCTGGCTAGGAATTGGTCAGTGTTGAATATTTGTTTTAGCTAGAAGTACCAGAGGCTTCACATTCCTCCAGTGTCCTGGTTTTTGTCTCCCCTCTTGACTTTAGGTTTCCCTTTAGGACTCTGTCTCACAGATAGTATGTAGCTCACAGCTCTTTCTACTGTAACCCATTGTTATATTGGAACTCAGTTGGTATGGTTGCAAAGTGTGGGTTAGGGGCAGTACTCTATAATCTTATGATTAAATGTAAGTCCTTTAGTGGGCCTGTTTCCATGGGTTGTGACCTTCACAAGTGCTTCTTAGCCTTTAGGTGAGACAGAAAAGCTAGAAGCCATTGGAGTATTCTCCAATGGGAAAAGGGAAAAGCTTTGGTACAATTTCAGGAGGTACCATACACTTATGTAGATGTATCCTTGGACTTACAGAACCCGACAGCCTTGGATGATCCTGGGGTTTTATGTCCATAATTTTATACTTTCCATGACATATCTAAATCTACATTAATACCTATATCCATAACTGTACCTATGTAGCTATAGGTATATCTAATAGCTATCTATAAATAAAGCATAGTATTGTTTTCTATTTTAAAAATTTACATGAAATGGTGAGGGGCTTGGTTTCAGGTTCTCTGTCTTCTAGCTGATACAATATTGTCTAAGTTATTCTAGTTTTAGGATTAGACTAGATATGTGATTCTTGGAGGCCTACAAAATTCATTTTTTGCTTCAATTTTTCTGGAATGTTATGTTCCTTTTGTTTTCCCATATGCATGATTAACTCAATTTGCCAAAAATGTGCAGGGATTGATTTTGACTGAGATTAAAATGAATCAATAAAGCAGGTTGGGGATAGTTGATATCTTTTCAATATTGACCTTCTATCCATGAAAATGGTATATGTTCCAATTATAGTTTTTCTTCAATAGTGATTTGTAGTTTTCTATGCACTTGAGCATATGATGTTTTGAGACTATTTTAAATGATAGCATACATAACATAGACTTTTGTGTATTTCCTTTTTATTCAGCAAAGTTGCTAAATTTATTTAGTAAATTTCACTTGAAACGCTGTTAACATTTTTATTTAACTCATATCAGTTTAACTCACATTTTGCAACTCATGTAAAGGTATAATAATATACATGACCTCTCTTTCTAAAATACCTGACCCTTAAAGGAGCATATAATCAATGGTACAGTCCAATATATATTATTACAGTTAATACTCATATTTAAAAAATTTTCCTCGTGGGTAGATGTGCATTATGTTTTTGTGTAAAGCACATTATCATCAAACTCCTATTTCTACTGCAAGTTCTAGTTCAATGACATACCAAATATTTTTTGCTGGCTATATGTGTGTTTGAAAGTTTTAGAGATATTATATCTCTTTTGTTGAGTTAGGAAATGAAAGAGGATACTAAGACACATTTAAATTTATGAAATGTCCTGCAACTAAAGAAGTTATGTTTAAAGATTTGCTTTCTACCTGATATAATTAATCCTTCTTAGTACATTTGCTGACGTATTATATTAGATAGATAGATACATAGATACACAGATACCTACGTGGAGGCATTATATTAGAGACAGAATCCATCCTTTATATTTTAGAATTTCTTTATTTAATATAACTTTAACAGTTTTGTCAACATTATAGATCCCTTATGAAACAGAATGGGAGATTGTATATTCAACGTCTCCTCGACTGCACATGAGGTTGAATGTGCCCATTTGATGAGGTAGTGTGCTTGCAATGTTGTTGACTTATTTTGGACCAAAAACTTCTCAAAAATTAGCCTTTAATTGTCCTTCTTTTTCACAATTTTATATGGCTTTATTAAATTAGGAATACATTATAATATATTTTATAAAATACATGTGCCTCTAAAGCAGTGGTTAAAGATTTTTTTGACATTACAAAAAATTCTATTAAAAAGTAATACAATCATATGCTAAAATATTTTTATTTACCTAGATGTTTAATCTTGCAGATATTAACAAGAATGCCTCATACAAACAAAATCTGTCTATGGATGTATAGTATGGCCCTTTCAACACTCAATACCATAAAATCAACTTCAACATAAGAGCAAATTATGCGGTAAACAGATTGCTTTTTTTTTTTTTGAAGCAACCTCTTTGAAAATGTGCCGTGAACTGTATGATCGCTTTAGAATAAATTACAAGAGTGTTTTGAAATATCATTTATGTGTTATTGAAGTAGTGAGGAAAAACAATGCTCTCAACACCTCATTTATATCGATGCTTCTTTTATGACTGCATTAAAAATGTGTTAATTGAACAGAATGTATATTCCTTGAGAAAGTTGGCTCTGTTCTAGTATACATGGATCACATTACTTACATTTCAATTTAAATAAATAACTAAAAAATATCTGTTGCTTAAATGAGGTACAAAGAACTAGCTAACATTTTTCTGGATGCTACCATGAAAGTATGGGGTACTATAATTTTAACAAAAGTAACTAATTTTTAATTAATTAACTGGAAATATATACATTTTCAGTGGCATCCAAAAATAGCAAATAAATAATTTATTATTAGCCTTTATGTGACAGTAAGTAGAACATTCAAACAACTCTACAGCACCAATGAAAATTAAAGTGCCACAGTATTCCATTTACAGCTGATAAGTGTTGGACTTTATCTAAAAAAGATGCTTTAAAAAGACCTGTAAAACAACTTCTTCATAGGCCAGTTTCACTTATGAAGAAATCATATAACATTCAACACATGACAGTGTTTTAGCAAAGATAAATAGAAATTATTTTTTACAGTAAAGAAACTCTACTTTTATCTCTTTTGATAATGCAATTTTGTGGAGTTTTTCTATATTAATTCTTTCAAAATAATTCTCAAGTGAAAATAATGTTTCTCATTTTAACTTCAAAAAAGTCTACTTCTACGAACAAAGCTCTCTTTGGATTTTGTTCTGTTCTCTACACTCACTCCTTTCACAAGAATTTGTCATGGGACTTCTAAGAACATCCCAAACTTACAATTCTCAGATGTTTGTCTTCAGCCTGGACCTATTCCATGAACTTCAGACTATAAATCTAATTCTACATTTAACACCTCCACTTGGATGCCCAAGAAGCAACTCAAGCTTGAAATGTCCAAAACTTGAGTCCAAATCTTCTTTCTTCAAACTTGCTTTACCAAGAGCCTTTCTCATCTCTGTTATTGCCAACTTCTTCTGTTTGGTTGCTCAAGTCAAAAATATTGGAACCACCCTTGTCACCTATCTTTCTCTTAGACCATTCAATCCATCAGGCAATCCTTTTGCTTCTACAACTTGCCACAACCTCTATTGCTCTACCACCCTGGTCCAAACTACTATCATTTCTACACTTTATTATTATACATCTACTTCTATTCTTGTACCCTGTAGTGTATTGGATACAGCTGAATAGATTTCCTCTGTGATTTTGTCAATATTATCACATCATCCTCTGCTGAACACCACTCAAATTGCAAATTGCATCAAATCACTTGCCTCCAATAGCAAATAGTTTACCTTTCTGACCTCATTTCCTTCTACTCCCCTCCTTTATTACTTTCTTCCGGCTACCTCCTTGCTTTCCTCATTCATATCAAAAATATCTCCATCTTAGGACTTTTGCACTTGCTTTTTCTTCTCATGGAATGTTTTTCTCCCAGATCTCCAAATGTCTAGCTGCCTGAACTCCATCCGTTTTTTTTTTCTCAAATGTCATCTACTCCATTAAGTTTTCATTTACCATCTAAATGAATTTGGAAATCATTATCCTCCTCCCTGAACTCAATCCCTGTTCTGCTTTGTTTATCATCTGTTTCACCTCACTAGATTGTGAGATCCGTGAGAACAGATATTTCTCTCCTATCCCTAATGTATCAAAGAAAGTTTGATATATAAAAGGTGCTAAATATTGAGTATACCATTGGTTGAATGAATAAATTAATCAATACTAAAATTTAAACATTTCAAATAGTTCGGTACATAATACATAATTGGAGCATTCAAAGATATCATTATGATATAATATGACTATGGCAATAAGAAATAAAGTCATTACTTTGAAAAAACAAATGCTTGGCCATATGATGTCTTGAGACTACATGGAAGAAAATATTTACAGGAAAATTGTTTAAAATTTTACTTGGTTTAGCAGAAAGATGGATTACCTTGATCACATCACCTTAAAATATGTTAATTTAGTACATTTTTAGATTACTCTAGGAGATTCGATGGTCTTAAGGTTGGTAATTTTAATAAAGTAAAACTTTCCTCAACCAAAAAGAGGAAGATTGGCGACAGATTTTAGCTCAGGGACAATCTTCCTCACCAAAAAAAAAAAAAAATCTGACTCTATGTCATGACCAGTAATTGACTCAAGACAGAGAAATATTTCCCCCTAGGCATGGAAAAACCGGATTCACTTCCCCCTCATAATTGAATTTGAATATAAAATAATTTGGGTATTTCTTGGTTGCTTAAGTGAGATTAAACTAAAAAAATCATCCAGACAAAATAGGTTATTGAGCTGAAAGAAATACTTCTACAGGCCAGCAGATGGTAACCACACAAAGTTCCCTCCTGTAAGTTAGTGGTGTGATTACTATGTGAGACTACTATATGTAAATCTTAGTTACCCAGAGAAGGGAAAAAGCCTGAGGATTCAACCCCTTCCTACTGTTGCAAAAAGGAAGGGGGTCTTAAAAATCCCTCTATTTCTAGTATAGAGGATGAATTGGAAAAGAATTCCCCAGATGTCCTCAATCTCATTAGGAGTGGTCAAGGGTAAGAAAGCATTTTGACAGTAAGTTGACTCTTCTTCCAACAAAGGTCAAGAGTTAACTTTCGACCTACATCTAACTCTATGCTTTACTTCAAGTCTTCCATCTCCTTCTTCAGGGATGAAAAGGGAGCCTGAGCTGTTAGTGTAACACCTGGATCGTCAGAAGCCTGGACCCACCCCAAATTTCCAATTAGGATCCAGGAACCAGATGTCGACTCAACTCTCCTTTAACATATATCAAGGTGAATTCACACCCTGGTCTAAGACACACCTCCACTAGGCTTTATTACTGCCATCAGATGCCAGAGGGGTTCTCACTGTGGAACTAAATTACAACTTCCCCAAATTCCGTGGCTACATTGACACCTTAACTTTTACACACACTATCTATCTTGAATCCACTATAACTATCTTCATTCTACCTTTTCTATATTTCTGTTTTCACCAAGGAAAGCCCTAAACTCCCGGGTCATCCTTTACTACTATACTCTAAACTCCATAAAGCTCTGCACAACCACTAAATATCACCTACTACCTTTTAAATTCTACTACTGTTGGACATTTGATGGCTTCCAACTTTTGAGTATTGTTATTATGAATAATGCTAGAAATTTTCCTGTACATTTCTCCACCTGTGCATGTGCATGCATTTTTGTGGTGTATGTGGTAGATCGCCAGATAAAATACAAGTATATCCAGTCAAATCTGAATTTTAGACATATAACAAATATTTTCTTATTATAAATATACCCAAATGTCCTCCCAACTCTTACTCTACTCTCTTGAATTCACAGTCCATCATCAGCAAAATCATTTATATCATCAATCTCTTCTCTGAATTGTCCCTTTGCATTTTCATTCTAATAGAAACCTGTAGCTCATCTGAAAACACTGCATCACCAGCAGTCCTTTAAAGTAGTGACTGTTTTTTTCTCCTAGCATCCTCACACTCCTGGGACTGGAATTTGGTTAGGCATGTTCCTTCTTCCTCATTGTAAATTTCTAACCATTCTCCCTCCTTCGTTCTTTGAACCCCTCAGTTTTGAAGCACATGTCATATTATATCATCCAGCACTGCTCCTTAATAGTCTAATCAAGCAACTCTAGCATACTCCCCCTGATTTCTTTATGAGTTTAACTCTTGTCTCTTTATGATTTTCTCCAACAGTAGTCACATTTTAATGTTTGGAGATTTCAACAATTATATGGCTGATACCTCCAACATCCTGGCTCCTCAAGTCCTTGAACTCTTCTCCTCCAGGCATCTCAGCTACTTGTTCCTAAGATCACATCCTAGATATGGTTGTTACTAATAATGGCAGTTCTCTAGGTTTTCATCGTGTCTTTTGGATCATTACATCTCAGGCTCTTTTTCTGGCTCCTTCTGATTCCTTCTCTTGTCCCAGGCATGAGTGTGGGGATGCTCAATTCTTGGTGCCTTTCTTGGGCATGGTGCCCTGTCTTTGGAATGCTGCCAATCTCATAGTTTTAAGTATCATCTATATTTTGAGAAAATCCCACATTTATATCATTTATATCTTCAGCTCAGGCATCAGTTCTACACTCTTAAATCATATATTATCCTAAACAGCTACAGACAACTCAATCTTTGCATGTTCAGATTTGATCTCTACCTGCTCTACGTTCAGCTTTCCTCTTCATAATTTATGAGACGTGCTTTCATCCAATTACTAAGGCAAAAACTTACAAGTTAGCTTTGATTTTTCTTTCTTTCTCATCCCACATCTATTTTAGCAAGAAGTCCTCCTAGCTCTACCATCAAACTAGATTCAGAACCTGACCTTTTCTCACCATCTCAGCGGCTGTAGCCCTGGTTCAAGTTGCCATCCTCTCTGTCTGAGATTATAGCAATAGCCTATGAACAGGTTTTCCTGATTCTACCCTTGCCCTGTTAAAAGTCTATCTCCTACACTCCGGCTACAGAAATACTTTTAAGACATATTTCAGGCTATGCTAATTTTCTGCTTAAAATTCTTAAATGGCTCCCATTTTACTCAGCCTAAAAACAAAGTCTTTAAAATGTCCTGTAATTTCTTAGACTTTCTGGCCTCCTGTTACCTCTCTGACTTCACTTCCATTCTCCCTTCCCTCACTTTCCTTTGGCCACACTGTGCTCTTTGCAGTCCATGAATGCACCAGGCGTATGCCCGCTGTAGGCCTTTGCAATGGATTTTTCCTTTGCCTGGCATACTCTTTCCTAAGTTATATGCAGACCAATTTTCTCACATTCCTTAAGTTTTTTTCTCAATTATCGTACACTCAGTGACTGACTACCTTGTACAAACTGCACATATCTCCTCTCTTATTGCTAATCCTCCAGACTCTGCTCTATTTAAATACATTAATGTTTATATATTAAAATTAAATATATTTCTCACTATTTAACATATTACATTTGTTATTTATTAACTGTTTCCTCCCTTTGGAATACAAGTTTGAAGAGAGATATGGGTGAGGTCTGGCACATAGTGGGTGCTCAACACCTATTTTCTGTATTAACGAAATAAATATTCAGCTGAGAAAACCAGGTATCTTTTAAAAGTGAACCAGTTATGCCAACGTGTGCTTTCTCCAGGCAACCCTAATCTTGTCAATGGTTATTAAATGTCATTTTTTATGGTAACTAAATGTGATTCATTCACTTTCACTGACATGTAGAAACAGCTTGGTTGAGAGTAGGACTCATAACCTCAAGTTCTGACACTAATTGAGTGAACAAATTATATCTAGAGCTCAAGCACTTCCCTTCTCCTTTCTCATCCCCTCTTCACCAAGCTAATTTATACTTCAACTTTAATGTTCCTTCATAAGAAAAGATGTCCCTATATCCCCTAGCCAGATAAGGTTACTGTCATAAATCCTTTATTATACTTTACTCCACTCTAATAATACTTTTTTATAATTGTAATTAAATAATTGCTTCCTTCCCTATTTGTCTCTTCCCAATACATATAAGTTCCCTGAAAACTGGGATTGGCCGTATTGTATTTATTGAATGTTCATTTATAACTTGTCTAGTTATCCCAATAACTATTGAAATGTTTAAAAATAATACCCAATAATTATTTGTTGTTTACTTTATTTTAAGGAAATATTCTTTTATTTTTTGAGGAAGATTGGCTCTGCTCTAACACCTGTAGCCAATCTTCCTCTTTTTTCTCCCCAAAGCCCAGTACATAGTTATGTATCATAGTCGTAGAGTTGTAGCTCCTCTATGGGGGACACTGCCTCAGCATGGCTTGATGAGTGATGAATAGGTCTGTGCCCAGGATATGAACCAGTGAACCCTGGGCCATCGAAGTGGAATGTGCGAACTTAACTGCTATGCCACTGGGCCGGCCCCCTGAATTAATTTTATCGAAGGAGATCAAGGCTTATTTATAAACACTTACTTTATTTTCTGACATATGATCAATTATTGTTATTTTTTTTTGCTAACGACTATTACAAAGCATTCACAGTAATGTTGATTATCAAGAATAATATCACACATCATTTAATCACCTAAATTTAAATTTGACAAGACTTGCAATATATTATATATTTATGTACATTTGTATAAGCATGAAACATTTCATTTCTTGACTGTTCAATGAATGGTACATTCCAACTTGCTGATTTAATCTAATATGAATATTAAAATTGTCTATTCCAGTTTCACTTATAAAATATCAGTGGTGGAATCTATCTAGATACTCAATCTGAGTGGCACAGGGAAGTTATATATCTTTCAGAATTTACTTCAATCATATTCATTCAATTTCAAAAAACACAGTGTTTTACCTTACATTATTGTTTGATGTTATTATAAAGTTAATAATTTTTGATTTATGGTATATTACATTATTAATTCATAATACTGTCTTTCAAAATAAGTTATTTTCTTAGATTACTAATCATGGGAAAAAAATTCCCCAGATATTCCCAAAGTATGTGCAACATACCTCTAAAATTAAAAAAAAAAATAGAATTAGACTTTATCAATTAGTTTAGCTTCTGAAAAGGCACTAAAATATGTGGTCTTATTGCCTCAAGAAAGAATGAAAATATACATGAAAACCACACTATTACTGCAATTGATATACTCAATCATCTACTTTAGAGTATGGCAGTTATCTCTATAGGAATTCTTATTTTTATCAATCAAGAATACGAAACAGGAATGACTTTTCATCAGTCTCCCCAAGAGCAGTCACGCCTTTCTAGTTTGAAACCTGCTATAAAATATGTCTTTGGCTATCAAATCTCTGTGCTAAGCAGAGCTGAAAATGATAGCTCAAATTAGTTTGTGTGAGGGCAAATAGCTCTATTTGGACTGGACTGAGTTTTGAAAGATTTACTTAGGTTAGAAAATTGGATAAAAGCTTACTGTGTCTGAATTCTACACTTAATAATCTTCTTAAAATTTATGGTGGTAAAAAACATGTTCTATGCATTTCATCCAAAGCTTCATCAGAGGTGAGTATCGAATGAGAATTTATAAATATTAATTGTATAAGAAATATTATTCCAGAATAAATAAAATTAAAAGATTACTTTAAAAAATTAAGCCTGAAAATATATATTATCCCTGAATAGGTAAAAAAATCTAAAATTTAATAAAAATGTGTCATTTTTATGGACTATTATTTTAATGAAGTTTATATTTTTAATATCACTACATGATTGATTATATTTAATATTTTTTATTTCTCTTCTTATAGAAAGTGTAGCAAACATAGAACATCATGAAAGAAATAATACTTTTTGTAATTGCCACTAAGGAAATAAATTAACACCTTTCGATGTTGGAAAATCCTCTTTGAAAATTTCATTTACTGGTGGCCTTTGTGCATTGACCAAAGACTATGATATAAGATAGATATAAAAATATAAAATAGAATGCCAGGCTTACTTAAAATATACTGATTTCACATCATGTATTAATTTTGGTAAATTTGGTAAATTTACTAGCACTGTAGTTTGATTTTTAAGCTACCGTATTAATTTACATAGTGAAGAAAAGATTACGATTTATATAAATCTATTTTTGAACTAAGTCTCCAAAAAGGAATGAGAAATTTTGACAAACTTAAAATAGCCAAAAATAAAGAAATGATCTATTGAAATATTAATAAGGTCTAGAGGCTGAATATTTCTTGGATATACAGGACAATGTTACATGATAATTTTGCTTATTCACGTATTCATAGAAAGGTCTGAGGAAATGATGTGGTCCAATTCCTGAATAGAAGATAAATATAAGTCCTAGAAAAATTAAATGATGGGTCTTAGGGCATATCAGCTAGATAGCAGCAAAAATGGAGTAGGGACCACAGTGCTTAACTTCCAATATTTTCCATGCACAACTTAATTTTAATTCTACATCTTTAATATAATATATTCTAATTACAAAGAATATGAACTATTAAAACACTCTGAGGAATTCTCCCATAATCCACTTAACTGTTACTGGCCTCCTGGCTGTTCCTCAAATACACTAAGCAGGCTGCTGGCATAGGCTGTAGTTCTTGATGTCCGTTACACTCTCTGAACACTCTCCTTCAAGAGCCTTCACAATTCATTCCCATACTTCAAATCACACTGGCTCAAATTCTCCTTAACACATAGTTCTTTCCTGACTACTTGATATTAAAATGAAAACTCTCTCATGCCCTCATCACTATCTCTACACTATGCTTTTTCCTTTTTATATTGCTTTACTCATTTGATGCATTAAATATTTATTTTATTTACTGTATTTCTCCCCTCGATACATTTTAATCTCCATACCACTTTGTCCACTTGACTCACTACTGTATCTCGATGCCTTGACAAATTCTTGACAAGTAGTAGGTCCTAGTAAGTATTTGTAGAATATACAAATATCACTAATCTGTACCACTCTGACCAATAATAATAATAATAATAATAAACTTAAATGTTTATTCCACTCATGATCTGGGCAACATATATTGAGACCATAAAAGAGCCTTAAACCTGAAACAGCAAGAGAAGGAGTCATTTCTAGAACCAGAGATGGAGTGGGGTGCATAGGGAGAACAACTTGAACTGAAACCTGAGTCTGGAGATGCAGTCAGCCCATGGTAACCCCCAAAGAAAGGAGCCTAGAGAAATAAGACCCTGACCTCGCTCTCCTCCCTGCCTCTAATCTCCTGCTGGTGTTCACAGTGCAGAAGCACTGTGAAGCCAAAGACAGAGAGAGCCCGTTGACATAGTTCATGTAGGTTGGCCTCCCATGCGGGTCAGGGCACAGAGGAGAGGTGAAAATAGACCTGCAAGGACAAAAGGAAGAAAGTCAGCACAATAATGTTTTGTAAAACTTTTACCATCATTTCTTATGCACTAAGCATTACATGCGGTCATAATCCCATATGTTAAGAGCTCCCCATATGGAAAATGAGTGTAATAAAAGTAACTTCTTTATAGAGTTTATATAAATATATGAAGAGTTAATTCTGTTACAATGCTTAGTGAATACCTGCCATGTAGTTAATGTTCAACAAATACCATCTATTGTTATTATTACCAGCTATTATTTATTATTTTTAATATATTGCTGGACATCTGTGTTTTCCTCAACTCACAGTGTCTTTAATAATAAACTCCTCTGAGTATAACTCTTTGAGAGGTTTTTCTATTTTCAAGAATTAGTTATTCATATAGTGGCCTTAATGAGACAAACTCTATAAAAAGGTGTATTTTATGCTATATATATCTGTACTGCTATCCCGTAACTTGCAATTTTTTATTCCCACGGCAATAATTGAGGAAGTCATCACTCACTTATCAAAGAGCATTCATATGATTTTCATTTGTATTACTGTAACAGATAAAAACTATATCAGATTATTTTTAATTGAGTATTTTACTCCATTTTATATATTTACTAGCCAAATTTCGAAAATATATGTGATGAGAAAAATGTTAGTGAAAACCAAGACTGACTTAGGTCATGTCTGTCTTTTATGGTCAGAAGTTTAATTTTTCTGAATGGAGATAAAGAATTTTTCAATTCTCTCTTCTCCTTAGATATTTTGATAGGGAAGGGAGAAAAGAAAGAGAGAAATTGCAATGTTTTTTCCATGTTTATTCCACTACTAAAAGCTGCAGTCTGCAGCCCATTCAAACTTTGGTTACTTTTTGGCTTACATTTTGATTTGAAAGGTAGAAGAGAAACTCAAGAAGGATTTGAGATCTAAATTTTACCGAGCAGAATTGAGATATAGGGAAAATTTGAATGGGACAAACTCCAGAAAGAGAAGGAAGAGGGAGACATCTATTGTCAGATACATGTGTTGCAAACATGGTCCCTCAGTCTTTGGTTTGCATATTAATTTTCTTAACAGTGGTTTTTGATGACAGGAAGATTTTAAATTTAATGAAGTCCTATTTAGCTAATTTTTCTTTATGGTTAGTACTTTCCATGACATCTTTAAGAAATATCACAAAGATGTTCTCCTATGTTTTCTTATAGTGCTTTATAATTTTAGTTTTCTGTTTAGGTCTATGATCTACCTTCAATAATTGTTGTATATAATGTGAGGGAGGTGTTGATGTTTTTCTTCATATACAGATATCCAGTTTCTTCAGTACGATTTGTTGTAGAGACTTTTTCTTTTTGATTTGCACTGGTACTGTTTTTGAAAATCTTTAGATACAAATGCCTATCACTAATTTTATTCTTTGAACATTGTAGCTTTTTAGAAAGTCTTAACATCAGGAGACCTAATTGTTTAACTTTTGTCTTCTTTTTAAAAAATATTAATCTGGGTTTTTTCGGTTATTTGTATTTCAACATATATTTTAGAATCAGTTGCCAATTTTGTTTGTAATTTCATTTGGGCTTGCATTGAATCTATAGATCAATGTAGGCAGAATTGTGACCTTAACAATATAGACTCTTTCAAATCATGTATTCATTATATTTCTCCATTTATTTAGGTCTTTTAAAATCCTTCTCAGTAGTGCTTGTTAGCTTGTATGTAGAAGTCTTATACATTTTTTCTTAAATTTATTCCTAAGTATATTGTGATGGTGTACACTATTGTTGATGTCAATTTTTAAAAAATATTATATTTCAATTATTTGTTAATGTATAGTTTTTGTATACTAATCTTATATTCTGTGATATTACTAAATTCATTCAGTAGTTTTAGTAGATTTTTCTTATAATTTTCTGTGTAGACATTCTATTTATCTTACTTCTGTAGCACAGGAAGGACTTGATGTGCCCTGACTGCTTGGAAGCTGGAGGTGGCAACAAAACAAGGAGCTCTTAAGGAGCTGAGAGAGGCTCCGACTGACAGCCTGCAAGCAAGAGGGAGCTCCTGCAACCAAGATGAACTGAACTCTCCCAGCTGAATGGTCCTGGAGGCAGATTCTTCCCCAGAGCCTCCAGATGGAGCCTAGGCCAGCTGACATCTTGAATTCAGTCTTCTGACACCTGGAGCAGGGAATGAAAGGAGACGACCTGGACTTCTCCCTTCCAGACCTGTGAGATAAATCTGTGTGTTTTAACCCACTAAATTTGTGCTAATTTGTTATGGCAGTAACGGAAAACTAATACATCAATTCATTGCAGCCTCAGACTAGAAACAACGCTAATTTTCATCTAAAGTAGAATGAATACAAACATGGCAGCACAAACATCCAATGCAGTAAAATACAGCAACGAGAACAAACGGTATGACACTTTATACAACATAAATCTCACAATGTATTGAACAAAAGAAGCCAAAGATAAAAGAGTACATCCTATATGAAATTATTCAAGTGCTTCTGGATGTCAGGATATTTTGAAACTTTGGGCAGGAATCCTGACTGGAAGGATGCGAGAGGGAACTTCTGAGGATTGGGTAATATTGTTTCTTTTACCTATTACTGGTTGCTAGTTTGTGTTCACTTTTGAGAAAATGTATCAAGCTTCATACTGCTGATTGTTCTCATAAAACATTGGGTGAATGCACAGTAGCAGATATCAAGAATTCTTATAGAGCTAAAATAAAATAAGTGATTGTAATACCGATGCACTAATAAAAACTAATAGGCCAATAAATAGAAGAGAAATTCCAGAAACATGTCCATACAGGTATAACCATGTGATTTATGGCTAAGGGGGCTCTGTCTTGCAGTGGGAAATGATGATGTTTTCAATAAATGCTGCTGGTTCAATTGGATATCCATATTAACAAAAAACGAATTTTGAGCCACATCTCACACTCTATGCAAAAATTAATTCCACATGGGTTATAGATCCAAAAAAGAAAGAAGCAGCAATAAAAGCTTTAGATGAAAACCTTTAGAAGGGTGGGCAAAGATTTATTAAACAAGACACAAAAGCACTAACCATGAAAGAAAAAAATATGATTTGGACTACATTAAAATTAACAATTTCTGATAATCAGAAAAAATGAATCTTAAGAGAACGAAAAGAGAGTTTTCATAGTGGGAAAAATATTTGCAAGATATATCAGAAAAAAACCTCTATCTATCTATCTATCTATCTATCTATCTATCTATCTATCAACTATTTACTCGTGCAAAATAAGTAAGAATAAGCCAGGAAATCCAATACAAAAAAAGTGAGGCTGGAGGGAGGGGGAAACGGGGAGTTGCTGTTAACAGATACAAAGTTTTAGTTATGCAGTATGAATAAGTTCTAGAGATCTGCTGTAAAGCATGTGCCTATGGTTAACAACACTGGATTGTGCGTTTAAAAATTTGGGAAGAGTGTAGCTATAGGGTTAAGTGTTCTTACACAGTTAAAAGAATGTGAAAAATATATGACAGACACAGAATAGAAGGGATTCAAATGACCAAATGTTAGAAAAGTTGCTCAATTTCATTAGATTTTAGGGCAACGCAAATTAAAATCACCATGTCCCACCATTACACATCAAGTGAATCGCTAAACTTAAAAAACAAACAAACAAGAAGCAAATCACGCGGTGTTATTGAGTCTGTGAAGCAATTTGAATTCATATACACTGTTGGTGGGAGTACAAATTAATAACTATTTTAGAAAATTATTTGGCTGTATGTACTAAAGAGGATCAAATATACATGAACTTTGATTCAACATTTCACCCTTCTTTTGTATTTAAATTAATTTTCACTTTCCTTGGAGTTTTATGCATTTGTCAGCTTGTTTGTGTTGAATTCTATGTCCATTCATGTGAATTTTTCTTATTTGATAATAAAGACACAAGCCTATAAATTTTTCTAAGAATATAAGTTTGGCTGTATTTTAAATCATCTACTGGTGATTTTGAATTTAATATGTCCAAAACCAACAATGTATTAAGCCTCGTCAACAGTTATCTTTCCTTTATTTTTTTCCCGTGTATTTCTAGCAATTTCCTTTAGTACATTTAATTGCCTTCATACTAAATGCATGATTTCAACTGTTTCATATTTGTTTGAGGGAATATCTTTTCAAAGTGTCCATGCTGATGTTCATAACTATAAATTCTTTAAAAATGCCTTAATATTAGTGTTGTATCACTTATTTTCTTATAGCTTATAATTGCCAAATAAATATTTTGTCAGTCTTTTTATGATTAGTCTTTTCATGTCATTTTGCTTTATTTCCGGAGTGATTGTTTCAGCATTTGGAATAATAACAATTCCAGGTAAGTGAATACTCTCAGGAAATAATGCATTTAGTATCCATCTTTTGGAATTTTACGGGATTTAAGATTATGATTCTAAAATACAATTTTGACTTATTGTAAAAGTTGAAAATTTTGAGGGTAATGATAATTGCATCTTTAAATAGCACAAATGTATTAAATAACTTTTGAAACATTTTTTAAGATTCTCATTATGTCTTTCATTATCATTGATCTGAGTTTTAAAGACTATATTTTCATTTAAAATCTATTTCATAAAAACAAATATTCTCTAGCTGGAGAAAATCATCTGCTTCTATGATAACAGAATATTTCATTTCTAAACAGTTGTTCTATGTGGATAACATGATTTTCATATCAGCTTTAAACGAACTGTGAACTAATTTTATAGTACAATATAATAATGTTGTTGAAATTTTTGTTTTATTTATTCTTGCTGATTTACTGAGTGATTTATCTTTTCATAATTGATAGAATGATCCTTTTCACTTCTGCACTTTATATTTATCCTTTTACTTTGCTACAACACATATTTTATATTTTCCTTATGGTTTTGAAATTTCTTTTAGAGATATTACAGTGATGAACAAACAGCAGAAATTGTATAGCTCTTTCTCTTCATATTACTGAGAATCAAAAAAGTTTGTTACTTTTTCATCGTCAGAGCCGAACTTTCCTGTTTCTCAACTACTTTTTTTCCCCTAAAGACGCCTAGGAAAAAGTTTATGTAAAATGGCTTCATATTTTGAGTGTCTTCTCAGGAGGGATGATTAAAGAATGCTATTAAATTGTTTAAATTTGTATTCTATTATTACTGGTGAGAATAAGGGTATTTTTGGTCTTTATTGACCATTCAAATTTCTACTTCTGTCATTGATTTTCATATACACTGCAAATGTTTATATTGAATTATTATACTTTTTCATATCAATTTCTTAGAGTTCTTTTTATTATTTTTTTTGATGCATTACATGCCTGCTTAGTTTTGTTTTTTTTTGGAGGAAGATTGGCCCTGAGCTAACATGTCAATCTTCCTCTTTTTTTCTTTTCTTTTTTCTCCCCAAAGCCCCAGTACATTGTTGTATATCCTAGTTGTAGGTCCTTCTAGTTCTTCTATGTGGGACGCCACCTCAGCATGGCTTGATGAGTGGCGAGTAGGTCCGTGCCCTGGGTCCAAACCAGCGAGCCCTGAGCTGCCAAAGCAGAAGGCGTGAACTTAACCACTACACCACCGGGCTGGCCCTCTCTTGGAGTTCTTATTGTGAATATTAGTCCTTTATTGTGTATATTGCATATTGCGTCATGGGTCAGTTGCATGTGTGTAAATTTGTTTATGAAATTTCTGCTGTTCAGAAGTATGTAAACAAGAAGTATAAATTCCACACACATTTGCCTTTGTACTTTTGATGTCCTTGGTATCCATGCCTTGTTTAAAAAGACTTCTTTGTGATCATAAACATATTATCTTACATTTTATAGTAATACTTTAGGTAATTTTTATGGTACTTATTTTTCTAAATGCTCTAAAAAAGATAATCTAATTTTCCCCAAATTGTCTCAGCATTGTTTGCATTATCTTTTCATTCCCCACTTATCTGAAAAACAGTCATTATCATATAACAAAATCCTTATGTACCTGAATAAATTCCTAGATTCTCTATTTGATACAATTGATGCATTTATCTAATCCTGTGCAAATATATTGTTGCCTTTCCTTAAATCTTTTCCCAGATTGACTTCCTTTATTTTGTGCATTTATTCTTTAATATTCATTTTAGAATCTGCTTTCCAAATTACTTGAATAATACTGTTGAAGTCGTAACAGGGATTTTGTGTTTGATAGGCACATTAATGAGAGAAGAATCAAAGGGATTATACCATTGCATTTCTTTTGCCATGAACAAGTTTTTCTTCATTTATGTGTCTTTTAGAAACTTTTGTGGCATTCTCCACAAACATATTAAATATTTATTTTTGGATTATTCCAAGGCAATTCATTGTTTACATTGCTATCGTAAGATAGTTTTATTCCATTGCATCTTTGCTATTGCTCACATAGGACACATTATTGATTTTTATAAATTAAGATTATACCAAGTTTAAACTTACTCTAACCACAATAGTATGCATAATCAATAACCACAAAGTGTCAGCAGCATACAGTGATGAGCATTTCTTTAGATCATGAGTCTCCAGTTTGACTGAAGGTCAGTTGACCTAGACTGGGTTCAGCTGGGCGTATCTTCTGGTCTTGTCTAGGCTTATCCACACATCTGAGACTGGTTGGCAGTCAGCAGACCAGGAATTGGCTGGCTGGAGATGCCTCATCTTTAGGCTCCTGTCATTGTCAGCTTGCCACAAACAGGCCAGCCTGGGCATGTTTCTTCTCATGGATATGGCAGACGTGGGTGCAGAAGAACAAACCCAATATAACAAGTGCTTTTCAAGCCCCTGCTGAGTCAAGTCTGATAACACTCCATTGGCCAAAGCAAGTTGCATGACTAAAACCAAAGTCAAGGGTGAAATAATATTCCCCACCTCTCTAGTTACAAGAACTCCAAAGCTACGTGGGAAAAGGAAGGTGTGGTTATAGGGATGATAAAGTTTTAAGGCCACTAATGCAAGAGGTAAGCCATCTACATTTTTTAGCTCATTCATTCTTTCAAATAATTTTTCAGTTTGTGGCTTTGTGTTTTCTAATAGCTAATAAAATCTGTGCACAATGAGAATTTCAAAAATAATAGTTCCCAATGTTTATGCCTCATTTTTATTCCATGATATATTTAATTGCTAGCATTCCTGATACAGTGTTGAATAATAGCAGTGAGAGTGGGCTTACCTCCTTTGTTCTGATTTTAATTAAATTGCTTTTAAGGACTTACCATTCAACACATTTATTGAGTGTTTATTACAGTAGATACATATTCTATATGCTGAAGATACATTAATTATCAAAACATAAATGAAGTGCTTACTTTTGAAGAATTTATATTCTGATGCAGGTCTAACTACTATAAACAAATATATTTCAGATGGTGACAAGTGCCATCAAGTAAAATAAATCAGGATAATGGAGGTGGGGAATCATGGGAGTAAGGTACGGGACCTGCTATTTAATGTAAGAAAATCAGGAAAGGCCTCTCTGATAAGCTGACAGGAGTGAGTCAGCGAGGCTCTCTGAAGGCTCTGCTTCGGCAGAGCTGACACAATGGAGAGCAGACAATTTTAGCTACTTGCAGAAAGAGCAGCCTCACCCTGATTGTTAAACTCCACGAAAAAAAAAAAAACAAGAACAAAATACTTGGGAATGAAAGGGGGCTACAGTCCAATTCCTATCAGGAGGAGAGGTATATGCCTATAGGGACGTAGAAAATTCCATCCACCCTCTCCACATGAGTGGACCTTGGAGAAAGTTTCAACTTCTCTAATCATCTCTTCTTACCTCTTTCCCAAGGGAAAGAGGTTTATCTGATTGGTCAGAGGACAAGAAACTCATTGGACCACATTTGAAAATTGGAGTTGTTTTACCTTATATGCCCAAATACAAAATGACATGAAAAGATTAATAATAACAAGACTGGCAAATTATTTACTTGGCAATTAAAAAGATAAGAAAATAAGTGACACAGCACTAATATTAGGGTATTTGTGTGTGTGTGTGAGGAAGACCAGCCCTGAGCTAACATCCGTCGCCAATCTTCCTCTTTTTGCTGAGGAAGACTGGCCCTGGGCTAACATCGTGCCCATCTTCCTCTGCTTTATATGGGACGCCGCCACGGCGTGGCTGACACGCAGTGCATCTGTCCACACCTGGGATCCGGGCCTGCAAACCCCAAGCCACAGAAGTGGAGCGCACGAACTTAGCTGCTATGCCACTGGGCTGGCCCCTTATTTTAGGGCATTTTTAAAGAAATTGTAGTTATAACCATCAACACGGTCAGCCTCCAGTCAGCTCAGTGTTGGGATGAGTGGCTCCCAAGAAAAATTGAAATAAATGGGAATAGAGAATGGCCAGAAAAAAGTAATATAAACTAGAATCAACTGCTCTTTTGCCTAGTATCTGTGTGCATCCATCTTCTCTGTAGACATATTTTCACAGTTGCATCACTAATATGCAGTTGTACCATTTTCAACCAAAAATGCATTCACGCTATATGAAAAAAGAAACAATGCGAAGACTTACCTTCACTATATCCTGTCATGTTCAGGGTATTTGCATGGTGCAAGAGTCTCAATGACAGGATTTAATATGTCTTCTGCTAGCACAGAAATATAAGGCTCTAAAATAAATATACTTACCTCAATACACCCATTATAAAATAGAGGCATTAAAATTGGATAAACTAAAATTAATTTCCTATTAGAAAATGGAAAAAAAGGGAAACAGGGACCACCCTGGCGGCATGGTGGTTAAAATCGTTCACTCCGCTTTGGCGGCTGGGGGTTCATAGGTTCAGATCCTGGTTGGAAACTATGCACAGCTCATCAAGCCATGCTGTGGCAGGCATCCTACATAAATTGAGGAAGATGGGCACGGATGTTAGCTCAGGGACAAGCTTCCTCAGCAAAAAGAGGAGGATTGGCAATGGATGTTAGCTCAGGGCTAGTATTCCTCACCAAAAAAAAAAGGGTGGTGGAAGGGAGACAACTATTAGCAAGCTAAGAATGCGCACAAAGTCCTTAGCTTGCAGTGACATTTTGTCATAAAAATGAAAGAAACATCATACTCTCAGTATTTGATACCATTAATTACTTCTCAAATATGTTTACTTTTTTTAAAATAGATACTCCAGTTTTTCAGTTTTCCTCCACCCTCACCAACCATTCATTCTTGGTCACCTTTGCTCCTCACCTGCCACACCTACATCTTAACAGTGAAGTCCTTCAAAACTCAGTCCTTTCTCCACCTCTTTTCACTCCCTACGTTTACTTCTTTGGTGTTTCAGGGATTTCTTTCTGAATTGGGTCTTTAAATACCAACTATAGAAAGACAATTTCCAAATTTCTAGCCCTGACTTGCCCCTTAAATTCCATCCAACTGCCTCCTGAACATCTCCACTTGTATATCTAATCGTTTCCTCAAATGACACGTCCCAGACTGGTTTCCTCCCACATTCTTTCCTATCTTAATAAATACAAAATCATCTCTTTCTATTTGCTAGAAATATAGCAAACCCAAATATTTGGATTCCTCTCTTTCTTTCCTATCTGGTAGGGAATACATCAACGTGTCATAGCAGTTCTACCTTCAGAATTTATCTCAAATCTGAGTGCTTCTCACCACAACATCACTACCACCGTGGTGTAAATTGTTCCACCTCCATCTTTGTCTACATATATTTAATTCTGCATAGAGCAGATAATATGATTTTAATAGAATAACTTAGGCCACACTCCCACTCTGTTCCAAATCCACCCGTGGCATCATACATCAATGAGAATAAATGACAAAGTGCCTCCCATGGCACAGAAAGCCTGTCTTTGTCTTGCTTCCAGCTCCTTCTCTGACCTCATTTTCTACCACTGACTCACTCCACTTCTGCCTCACTGGTCTGCTTACTGTTTCTCAAAAAGATCTCATGATATTTTCTTTTTTTTATGGTGAGGAAGACTGGCCCTGAGCTAACATTTGTTGCCAATCTTCCTCTTTTTGCTGAGGAAGATTGGCCCTGAGCTGACATCTGTGTCCATCTTCCTCTATTTTGTATGTAGGACGCCACCACAACATGGCTTGATGAGCAGTATTCTACAAGACTCAGAGAAGAACAATTCAAGTGTTGATCATAGAAAGCTGCAAAATGGATCAAATCAAGACATAAGCTAATTCAAAGTTATAGTACTTTCTTTGAGGATAAATTGACTTTTTGTTCTATTTTCCCTCTCAAATTATGCCTAACTGTAGTGCCCTATATGGCTCACTAGAGAATGTTACAAAATAACTCCACTTAATTCAATAAGAAAAAATTCCCAGGTTGATCTCATTTTTAAATTACACGGAAGAATTCAAGTGAAAGAGACATGACCTCTTATTAATTAAAGTTCAAGAAAATTAAAGTGCAAAGTTCTTCTCTTTCCAATTTACTATTTTGTTCCAACTCAGCTAGAGGACTTCAACTGGGTAGCTGTATATGTTCCCTCAATAGCAGTATCTGGCCATGATAAATTCAGACGGGAGTATCTCCTTTATTACTCTGCTGAAATGATCCTACTATTCCAAAATTTTAGAGTCAAATATATATATAAAATATCATTTCAGAAGCAAAGATAATATCCATCAAAAGTATTCCTTGAAAGCAGAAGTGAATTTTGAAAGCCATGGGACTTAGCTGACTTTATGTTATTCGAGGAAAGGAGACTAGAGAGACTATAAGAAAAAGAAAATAAAAGTTTGGTTTCTGCTTCAACAGGAGCCAAGCTAGTCACCAGGAGGGTCTCCCCAAGTTCATGTTCCGTGGATGCTTGATTTTCCTTTAGGTCTGGCACCAGAGGGATAGTCACAGCTACTATTATATTATTGGAACTCTATAAGTTGCAGAAAGCAGCTTAATTGTGCATGGCATATATAGATATATATATGTGTGTGTGTGTGTGTATGTGTGTGTGTATGTATATACACATTATATATATATAATTTGTATAGCATATATATGAAATTTTATATATATACACATACATATATATGCATATATATATACATATATATATGAGATTTGGGGACTTAAAAATCAATGGTAAGAATTAGGAAACACCAGGTTTGCTGTTTGCTGTGTTGAATCCTATTCCTTTTATCTTTATTTGAGCTGCATTTTGAGCCAGGAGAAAATCAGGGCAGGATTAAATTTCTGAATTCATGTGGTCAAACCACAGGTTCCTAGATTATTCCCTTCATCCATTTCCTACTCACTTCTGCTCAGGCTCTCAAATTGGTTCTGAATTCTTCATTACATATACTCTGATTATGGTGTTGTATTTTAAGGATTGAGACAGCACGTCAATTTCCAGAATGGAGAAAAATTTTATAAAAAAACATTTAAAGCAATATGGAGACTTTTGTATACTGAGTGTACAACATATGTCAACATTATTTTTAAGGAAGAGAAAAAAACTTAATGGGATTACTAACAGCTCAAAGGCAATGAAGACTATTATAAATGTTTGCACCCGAAAACTCTGTCTCAAGGCACTTGGTTTGGTGGGAGACTTAGAATGGAGACTCAGAATTCTCTTAAAAACCAAGTAAAATAAAAATAATTAGAAATGGAAGGAATAAGAAATACATGCATACACACTAAAATTGAGCAGGAGAAAACACCGGAGGAAAAAAAAGACATTTCTTTAGGAAAAATGTTAAAAACTTGGTAACTAGATATACATAAAAGAATATGTAAATATCCTGAGTGTTGCTAAAAATGGAGCTAGGAAACACTAAGTAGTACAGATATTACCAGGTCAAAGCAGCTGCTGGGATCCACACTGTTTGACAAAGTCAAGATCTTAGTGATCAGACTGGAATTACCTACCCAGAAAAAAGCTAGATCCAGAAAAGCAATTAATAGGTGTGCTTTGAAACCAGTAGAGAGGAAGTTGATTATCAGAACAATTGAG
This sequence comes from Tapirus indicus, assembly GCA_031878705.1. Classification (NCBI taxonomy): domain Eukaryota; kingdom Metazoa; phylum Chordata; class Mammalia; order Perissodactyla; family Tapiridae; genus Tapirus; species Tapirus indicus. Next base: position 145,066,472 of record CM062919.1, on the reverse strand, counting down.
GAAACTCTCCTATATCATTTGACCAGCTGCAGTTAGGTGATTATACGTTATTTGAAACAATTTGATGGAAAAGCCCGAGAAGTTCAGAGAGAGTGACCCAGTTTCTATAGTTAGGAGAGTAGGTATGGTCAGCAAAGCTTCAGAATTGCAGCATTTGAGTTAGATGTGTGTATGTGGGGAAAGGGTTAGTTTTATAAAGGAACGAGCTACATAAACGCAACCACAAGATATTCTTCCCAGACCTTGATTAAACACTGGGCCTGTGTGTCCTGGATGGATAACCATAAATAAGAAAGTGAGAGTCAGTAGGATTTGTTTAAACCATGAATGTATTGGCAGGCTCAGAACTATTGGCTCCTTATATCTTACAAGAGGGGAATTTACAAGAAAAAATATAATGGAACGTATTAGGATAAAAACAGTAAAGACCTGGCCTAAGGCAAAGAGAAACATCCAGGAATGTGGCAGTCGGATACAGAAAACACATCAGTCCTCTCTATTGGAAAAGATGCTAAATCAGTTTAAGAAACTGAATACAACTTCGACAATTTAGTTAGTCCTGCTTTAAAGGAATAGAGGAAGAATAGAAATGAAACACTTAGAAGGTGACACAAAAGTTACTTGAGGCCTGGAAACTTCGAGCGTGGAGGAATGGAAGAAATAAAGACAGGCCTTGGCAGAGTATTCATTGGCCTTCAGTGGCAATATGGGCACAGGTCTCAGAAATATTTACAACAGCAGCTAAATATCTGCTGACGTTGATTCTTTCTTGACAACTGTGATGCACTCCTAAAAAGTAGGATTCATGGATAGCTGAAGCATCCACTGTGGCATTGGTACAAAGTGTTAGAATCCTAGAAGAGACAGGGAAATGTGTAGAGAATAGCAAGAACTGTATTTTGGGGAGAACACAATCACGCACTTGAGTGGAGAGTGTCGTTATGAACGGAGGTGTTATGTTCTGGAAAGAGAGGAGACTAACAAAATAAAAAGAAACAAATCAACACAAACAAAATGTGCATTTAATTCAGTACACATACACATACACACACACACCACAGACACTAACAAGAAAAGGGAATCTTAAGTAATATCTGGAGATGAGACATTTAAAGTGCTTTTATTTAACTTCTAGAATTTTGCAAAAAGTTAGGTTTGGTTCAAATATTACTCATTAAGAGAGGAGGCATGATGTACAAAGAAGCAAATGTCTCAGTAAACTTTATGATGATAGGTTTCTACAAGTGAGGTAGTGCATAGACTGGATCATGTGGATGGTGTTGGATTTACATTCTGAATGACTGAACTCAAAAGAAATGCTCATTTCTCTCAGGTTTCACTGTCTATTCGGCTTCTCTCAGAACATATCAAATTACTGTCAGAGTCCAGGGCCACCAGGTGCACAACTCTGGAAATCTCATTCACGCAGACTATGTTGTGAATGACCTTTTTCCCACAGAGTTGTGCGAATAGCATCCCTGCTAGAGCTGCTAGCGCACAACGGCAATGAGGGGGCATCATGCTTCGGAGATGCAATTAATGCTAACTTAGCCTTTGCTGCATAACAAACTAACCTGAAACGGAGCATTTTTGGATCTCTGAGTTGGAAGAAGTGGCTCTGCTTCAAGGTGTAGACATTGGGTTTCATAATGGAGTTCAGACGTCAGACAGACAAGGATAGACCTAGGTTTGGCAATCTGTCACTTTTGTTTACATTCCATTGGCCAGAGCAAGTCACATGACCAAACCCAACCTCAGTGGTGATGGAAATGTACTTCCTCCACTGGTGAGGGGGAAGGGAGAGAATGTTTGCTGGATAGTGTGGTAGGCAGAGTAAGGCCCCCTCAAACAGGTACACCTGTGAATACGTTATCTTTCAGGGCAAAGGAACATGAAGGTAACAGATGTTACTAAACTTGCTAATCTACTGATTTTTTTAAATCAGGGAAATTAACTTGGACTACTTGGGTGTCTCCAATGCAATTAAAGGGTCCTTTTAAAAGTGAAAGAGAGGCAGAACCAAGAGTGTCTTAGTCTACTCCGGCTGCTACAATAGACTACCACAAACCAGGTAGCTTATAAACAGCAGAAATTTATTTCTCACAGTTCTGGAGGCTGGAAGTCAGAGATGAGGGTGCCAGCACAGTTGTATAAGGGCCTCTTCTGGGTCACAGACTTCTCATGGTATCCTCACATGGTAGAAGGGGAAAGGGAGCTCGGTTGGGCTTCTTTTATAATGGCACTAATCTCATTTATGAGGGCTCTGCCCTCTTGACCTCCCCAAAGTCCCATCTCCTAATACCATCACATTGGGTGTTAGGATTTCAACATATGAATATGGGAGGACACAAACATTCAGACCACACCAAAGAGTCAGAAGGAGATGCAGCATTGCTGACTTTGAAGATGGTGGAAGAGTTCTAAGATCCAAGAGGTGAAGGCAGCTGGAGATGGCAAGGAAATGTATTCTCCCCTAGAACCTCCAGGAAGGAATGCATCCTGCCAGCACCTTGGTTTTAGCCCAGTGAGATCCATGTCAGACTTCTGACATACAGAAAGTAAGATAATAAAATTGTGTTGTTGTCAGTCACTAAGTTTGGGGTTATTTGTTACAGCAGCATAGAAAAGCAATAGATAATAATTCCATTGGCCACAAAATTGAATATTTTTGTCTTAATTTTAATTGAAATTGGTTATTCTATTTTGCCATTGAGACTTTGGAAAATATATAAACATATATATATATACACACAATATATATATTATATATAATATATATGTGTATATATAATTTAATCCAATTTTGGAAGTCCTGAAATATATATACATATATGGAGATTGGATAGGTAGGTAGGTAGATAGACAGATATAGCATGGGAAACCTGCTCGTGCTGCTGCTCTTAACGCCACTGACACAGAGACTCAGACCGAATCTATTGCAAATGAATCCCCTCTGGTTGAAATAGTGGTGAATAAAATATTGGAAAGAGTGATGTTTGATTATTTTTTTCTTTAGATTTTAATTTACAATTAAAAAAATCAATATTGTTGTGACTTTTATGTCAGGTATTATAATAATGTGATAGTATTCAAATTTTCATGTTTGGGTTTATTGTATAAATTTTTCTGACGAGCATTTTGGACAACATGGATGGGTATAATTCAAGACAGGAAGGAAAGGGAGCGCATGAAGTTTGGCTTAAAGGTGACGTCTATCTATTCTTGTAATTGCTCACTTCAGAGATTTCTCTCTGTGTGCAACAAACGAATTGCCCTTTTAAGAATAGTACATAAAGAGCTATTATAGATACTGACATGCAAACTCCAGAAGAAATGGAAATATACATTCTTTAAAAATATTTATGAATAAGTAATTTACAGAAAAAAGCTCAAATAAAAATTTGACAGAATGTCACATTTTACCTCTGAATTAAAAAATATGGTTGAAAAGGATGATTTTTCTAAAGAAAACATAATTGACCAAAGTAGAAGCAAAAGACCATAGTAACTGAAAGAATTGTCTAATACTTTGCAAAATACAAAATGCAAAATATTTTAGGCTCATGTATGACTAAATCTTTCTAAAACAGATATTCACTATATTATATAACTCTTCTAAAGGAGAGGGATTGGGGTACTGCCAATTTCTGGAGAGTCCATTCCAATTGTACGGTCATGGATTGGGGAAAAGACCACTGGGTGGCGCTTGTTTCAGTGGGCCGACTGGGAGCTGAACTTAGGACAGAAATCAATCAATACCTGACCCACATATGCGTGGCTCTGAGTGTAGTCATGATGAAATGTCAGGTCTTCAAATATTAATATCATCATGGAACCTGAATCGTTTGGACATTTCCGTTTCCCCAGTATAAGTTACATAATTAAAAGGCCATAATTCTCTTTGAGGGAAGGGTAGGTTAATCCTTTCCAAACATTCTTGACTCCTGAGGCCTGGCCTCTCCTTCCACCAGTGGGTCCTGGGAGGTCAGTGTGTCCTGGTGTACATACTGGCTTAGATCTGGCAACACCCCAGCCTTCTGATTATCCATCTTCAGTAACTTTTGGTTGTATACGCTGACCAATACCCTTAGATGCCTATCTAGCTTGTCCCGAGGGGCCCCATATTTTGTTGTCATTGCCATAGCTTCTCAGTTCAGTGCTCCTGGCTGCCGTTCTGACATTTCTGTTCATTACAATAACTGCCCAACTGGATTCTGACAGTTAAGCATCAAGATCAGGTTTTGATTAATTAAGAGGCATTTTATGTAGATTGTTCTCAGGGTGGCAAATTCTATAACAGTATCTCCCTACTGACAGCTTTGGCCTGAAGAGGACAGCCACCACTGAGCTCTTCAGAGATGATGGTACTCCAATCACCAGTACATTCCTTATTGCTTTGTTCAATGGAGTGTTTGCTAGACCTTCTAGTGGCACGTCATCCTTCAGTGGGTTTTCTGTCTGTAATTTATATATCATAGCATGCCAACCATCTGAGCCTTTTGTCCCTTTCTCCACAATGTGCCATAGCTATTGTGGTCATTTTACTTCGATTAGTATGAATTTTCACTTTTCTCAAAGCTTCTAAGAGCCAGCCTGGGAGTTGCTAGTCAGTAACTGTTGACAGTTGCCAATGTGGTAAACCCTATGGAACAGAGACACATTCCCATGTCAATAAATTCTCCTTTATACAACTATATTTTCTTATCTTCTTGAATCCACTTTCATATAGTCTTCCTGCTCCTGCTGGTAGATTCTATAGCTTCTTAGGGTATAGACCCTTTTCTCCATGAGCAGACCCTGATTTTCCTAGTGGAGTTACGTAATGATTTAGTCTCAGTTATTTGTCTATTGACAGGAGGGGAATTGGGGGCAGATTCTGAGAGGGATATGTGTTGCCCTGCAAGGCAGAGGCCTCTGTATCATCATCATCATCATCATCATCATCATCATGCAAGAGAGTGGGAAACACTCCTCTTTAACGATGTGAAGGGTGCTACTTCTGCAGACTAAAATGTTCAAGAGAATCTGGGTTGACTCAAAGCAGATGTCTTCACCAGACATTTCAGAGTCTCATGACTTTGGCATAGTGGACCTGCTTTGGCTGAACTTTCAGCATTCTCTGAACTCCTGCTACTATAATGTAATTAAGTTCTGAGTACAACCCTCAGGCTTCTGCCCTTAGCTTGCTTTATAGGCTATAAGAATCTCTTTATATGTTGTCAGAGAGGCTCTCTGGCTTTCACACTTAGATTTCAATTGGTGATTAATCAAACTCAGACTTTCTTCTTATTTCTCCAACCACATCAGCTACCCCCAGCAGCTGTCATCTGACACTATTGTCCTTATAATTACAATTTCTCCCATATTTCTCAAACTCCTGATACATTGCACTCATCAGTGCATTCCCTTTCAGGATTATCTCATCCCATGTCATCACTAATTAAAGTTTAATGAATGTATTGCTATTACATGCCAAGATCTTTCTGAGCTCCACCTACCCACCATTGATGGGGCTCTAAATGACTAGTGGCTGATACAGCTGCATAATCCCATTTTAAAATGTTTTTTCAGACCACTCCTAATAGCAACTATCACAGGTCAGTTCTATAGGAAACATCTTGTGTGCAAGAGACTTACTATGATATGCCTTTATTTTCCTTATAAGAAGAAGACAGTATTAGTAGATGGAGAAGTTGGTTTAAAATGTATTACAACAGAGGGAGCTGGCCCGGTGGCGCAGCGGTTTAGTCTGCGCTTGGCAGCCCGGGGTTCGCCGGTTCGGATCCCGGGCGCCCGCCGACGCACTGCTTGTCAGCCACGCTGTGGTGGTGTCCCATATAAAGTGGAGGAAGATGGGCACGATGTTAGCCCAGGGCCAGTCTTCCTCAAGCAAAAAGAGGAAGATTAGCAATGGATGTTAGCTCAGGGCTGGTCTTCCTCACATAAAAGAAAAAAAAATGTATTACAACAGAAGATTCACTTGATCCAAGGGAAACTCTGGAGTTTGAATAATCCTTCAGAGTTGTCCCAAATTGGGATAATAGCATAATATCCTCATACTAATGTTGACCAGTAATTGAAGGTACACTACCCTTGAAAGAGGATATGACCTTGAGAGATTGTCTTTGGCCAAGGACAATGTCCAAAGGGTATCTCAGCTGCAAAATTTCAGTCACCAACACTCTCAATAGCTGGAGGAAGGAGTGCTTTATTCCTGCTTTTATTATATATGCTTTAAATATTCATTTGATGCCTTTATCATATCTGTTTTAAATATCATTTATTCTCACACATTTTGCATTCTTTCATACTCCTAAGATACATTCTTCTCTTTTCCTTAAATAATATACACAAATGATATGCTAAATTTCTTATACTTTCAATATTTTTGTGATACAAGTTTTTCTTTATTTTTTAAACTCTAAAATATATGGGGTTAATAAATACACAGGCAGATAGCTGTTCTTCTACTCATTAAGTCATTCTTACTCTTTTTCTCATCATAGTCATGTTCTGATGAAATGATTTTTAAGCATTTTATATTGTTCGCTGACTTTTAAAACTATCTTCTTATATTTATCATAAGAGCAATAGGTAACACAGTGAACATTCACCATTTCATTTCCAAAATGCCTTAAATGCTCTCTGTAGAATGCTTTAATAATTCATTTTATTATATAAAATATTAATATCTTCTTTTGAAAAATATTTTGTTTTATCTTATCCCCTCAAGATTATTAGTTTTATGTCAGAGAGTTTTAAATATCAAACTAACTGAGAAAGAATTCAATTAAGGTCAGTACTGGCTTTCTAGTTTATATGTATTAGGTAGGATCTCTTCACCAATTTAATTAGAGTAAAATTTTAAATGTTAGTCAAATCATTTTCTGATCTTATAGGATGACATTTTTGAAGACAGGTGCATACTATTTTATTCAGTGATATGAGAGAAGCCAGGTGATAGAAGCTTATTTTAAGTTTATAAATACAATCACTGTATTGTGACAATAGTACGGCATTAGTTCTTTGAGTAAATAAAAGAATGGTATCTTCCAAACCTCTAATCCAGCCCTTCATAGGAGTCATGCCCTGATTGGTGACTGTATGGAAATCATGAAGGGCTTTAATCTCTGACCGCCTTGTTTTATCATCATCACAGATACTGTCATCCTTCTGTGAGACTTCAGAAGGCTGACTAAACCATTAAGAATTCTGACATACTCACAATTATGCTTAGTTCATGATTTCCTAATTGCCAATGAAGTTTTCTTCCTCTCCTGCTAAAATAGTCATTTATATGGTCACACTCTGTAAATTGGCTAAGCAGAAAATTTTCCATGTGCCAAAGCACTAGTGCAAGAATTTCATCTCCAACCATAAACTCCTTTCCTTACACTACAATTTCTAACCTCATTATAGCTTTCGATGCATGGATGTTGATAATCTATTACCTTATTTAATTTCTTCATTTTCCCCTCCTCCATCATTATGTTTATCTTTTTGAAGGTACATCAATTCACCTCTACCCTTTCTTCTTTCTCTTTTTCTTGTTCCATCTCCCTGGCAAGACCTCATTCTTCAATGAACCTTATGTATACTACTTCAGTGCCAACACTGTCAATATAAGCATGACTGGAGGAAGCCGAGTATCCAAGCTGATTGAGGTAAATATACCTTAGAGATCACCAAACTCAACCCCCCCCCAGCATGCTCTATAACCTTCATATTGATGATTTCATATTTAAATATCTTCTCAAACATCTCACTTATCCATAAGTCCAAGTCTCACTTCTGCAGTTAATGACCAGCTCTTCTGTTTTATTTAAAAAATAGAAAACACACTGTAACTCTCTTTCTTTTCACTGAACATACATAAATGTAGGCCTTTACACCTGTTTTCTCTTCTCTTATAAACAAAGAATCCTTCCTATCAAAATCAAATTTGCCCTCGATAGTCTATCATTTGATATCCTGTTTCTATTTTACTACTCACATCTCTCCTCATCCACTCAATCATTCCTATAATCACACAAACATGATTTAGATACTCTCATTAAAACACAGAAGCACACACACATACACACAAACGTAAGCAAACAAATGAACTACATCTCTTGGCCCTACTACTCCTTGAAGCTACTGGTCTCTGTTCACCTTCACTTCAAGGAGTGATGCAAATATTATGGCTTAATTTCTTATCTCCCATTAATTTTTCAACTTACTGTGATGTGTCCTCCTCCTCTATCAGACTACAAAAATTGCATTATAAATTCACCAATTAATACACATTGCAAAATACAGTAATACTTTTCACTCTTTATAATATCTCTAATAACAATTAAATTACTAGATAACTGCTTTCCTTTACACATATTCTCTTACATTCTATGGCAACATAATCTCTATTTTTTCTTCTACTTTCTTAGCCACCATTTCTTAGACTCTTGCTTGTTCTTTCTCACAATACATTATATGTTGAAGAGATTCACGTTTCAATCCAAAGTAAAACAAAATTTAAAATAGTAAAGCACAACATATAATAAATTAATAAAATAAAAAATATATAAAAATTATATAAAAAATAAAATAAAACAATAAAATAATAACAATAATAGATGCTTGATGCACTTATTTTGTGCAAGGCAGCTTGCTAAGTGACTTTATATGGATTGTCTTACTTGAACATCACAACAAGTCTATTATGTAGATAATTCCGTCACCACATTTGGAAACGATGAAACTAAGGATAGAGTGTGACTGGGTCAAGATGATGTAGCTCCTGTTTTTCTTGTCATTCAATGTTCGTTCCCTGTGACTTCAACCACTCCTATAGCTTTAAATAGCATCTCCAGGTGATGACCCCTGAAACTTATGTCTCCTGCTCAGACTTCTCTATTAAATTCAACACATACATTCAGGTATCTCTTTTATAGGTACACTCAGATGTCTCCTAGGCATCTCTTAGTGAACATTTCCACACCTAAATTCTTGTTTACTCCTCCACTCCCACTCCCTTTCTCAAGAGCATCTACTTAGAGCATCTAAGCAGATGTAAATGCTCTAAATTGATAGTGCATTTACTCAAGCCTAAAATACTGAGTATTATTCAGAGACAAGGGCTTCTCAGGTTTAGGGGTGCACACCTGGCCCCCTTGCATCATTGACTCAAAGAGGCAGTCCATGCAGGTTTTGGAAGGTGGCTAGGGGTTGCCTGTTCAGGAAATTCTGGGGTTGAGGTTCCAGAGCATGTTCAGAAGTGGGGACACAGGCACATCTCGCTCCTGGGGATTCCTTGCTACTATTATAATAATTCCACTGACAACTGTGAAACTGACCTGGACCAAGACAGAGGGCGTGAGAGGAAGGGATGTATTTACATGACTTGATCATTCCAGGATGCCAATCTGACTGAGCTGGTTTGTGGAGGTTTGTTATTTGGGCCTTATTGAATTCTTTCCAGACCAGGAGTATGTGGGCCAGTGAAGTCTGAGTACCACTCATAGAATGTGTGTGAGGGGTGGTCTCTGAGCTATTTACTCTAATTCCCTGCTTAATGTACAAAGAAAGCAGGGCCAAAAAAAATCAAGGAATTTACTTGCCCAGGGAAAGTTTTCCTTAGATCTATAGACATAGTCATCTATGCCACGGTTGTATTAGATTTAGTCTTCAAAATGGTAAATCTCTTGCAGGATTTCTTTATTTTTCATAGAAGGAGAAACTGAGTCATAAGGAATTTGGCTCATTTTTTAATTTCAAAAAGAATGAAGTAACTGGATAATAATTATATTTTATAAAAATGTAGTATTAAAATATTTTCCTTATTATGATAAAATTAAACATTTTTCAATTTTATATTTTACAAATTTTTTTTTTTTTTTTGGTGAGGAAGATTGGCCCTGAGCTAACATATGCTGGAAATCTTCCTCTTTTTGCCAGAGGAAGATTGTCAGTGAGCTAACATCCGTGCCAGTCTTCCTCCATTTTGTAAATGGGACACCGTCACAGCATGGCCTGATGAGCAGTGCGTAGGTCCGCCCAAGACCCTAACCCACAAACCCAGGCTGCCAAAGTGGAGTGCACGAACTTAGCCACTATGCCACTGGGGTGGCCCATAAAAATAATTTTCCAGAAAAAATTTTACTGCTAGTAGAGTACCATTGAGTATGGGAGATAGACAGATAGATAGATAGATAGTAGATAGATGATAGACAGATACAGATACTTATGCCAACTTATTAGCAATAAGGACTGAGTGTCCAGCAGTTTCATTCCCATGAAAGCTTTTTTTATTGTTTTTTAATTTGGAGAAACGTTAACTTTGCCAGTATTGCTCAGAAATCTTAAAATAACAGGAAATGAAAAGTGATAAATTGTCTCTCTATTATTATCTTTCTATAAATTTCTATCTTTCTATAAATTGTCTTTCTATTATTATCTTTCTACATGATAATCTCTCAAATTAATCTTATCTGCATAGATAGAAAATAGCTTCAGTTAAAATTTCCATTTTTAAATACACTTATAATACGTGGCCATAATGTCATATGGCCCACTGCCATTCCTTGATGTCTTAAAAGACTCAGACATAATTACTCATACATTTTATTTTTTAAAAGTGTTACATTTTAATATTTAGATGCAAGTGTTCCAAGATGATATAATTCAAAAACAAATTTCTAGCTCAAAGTAATATTGCAATAGTAAATCTGTTTTTACAGGTATATTTATTCACACATGCCACTAATCATCATGCTCTGATAACTAGAAAAAGACTTAGATTCTTTTATCAAAAAACACACTAAAATGGATCTTTAACCATAAGATGAACATATTTTATATTTTCAAGGCTTAATCTTGGCTATATCTTTGTTGTGAACTTTCAAATCTCAGACCACATGAGTCAGAGAGCTGGGAAACCAATGAGTCTGGTTTGGTGTCAGCATAAACACATGATGGCCTCACCAAGAAAGGGTCCTTCTCGTACTGAAGGAGATGAAACCCAAAATTCCCAGAGCCAGTCATCATTTTTGGGTCTGGTTTTACAACCAAATAAATAAGCTATTCTTATTTCATGAAAAACAACTTCCTTTTACTATTTGTGTCATAAGAAGAAAAAGATACTGAAAGCCAAATCAATGCTGTAACATATCCTGCCCTGGTGTTCAAATCCTTGGGAACTCACAGCCAGAAGTCACAGTATTGTGTCAGCCAAAAAATACCCCAAGTGTAGAGGTAAGATTGTTGCTGTTGACTTGGCTGAATGGTATCTGTTCAAACATCTGTTTGGCTTTGTGATTTTTTTCTCTAAAGCATAAAAGTACAAAAAACATGTTATTTTATTTTATTTTTTCTTTAAAGTTTGATACAAATAAAATCCATTTGTGATAGTAAACCACATTATTATAGCCTTAGGGTCTAATGAAATATTTAAACTTTACAAAATGTTTTCTTGGAAAACAAAAGGTGATAACATTTAATAATATCTTCTCAGGTTAACTTGGGAGAATTTCAACAACAATAGCAACAAAAGCAATAGACGAAATAAGAGATAAGTCTACTTTTCCACTAAAGCTATTACTATCTAACATACAAAGATAAACTAGCATAAGATTAAATCAAAGAAGAAAAATGAAAGAATAAGTGAAATGGACAGCTCCCTATTGTCCTATTTTAAAGGTTATTTTCGTTTTGACATAAACACTTCTTTTATGTCACACTGATTCAATTGACTTTATGCAATCCAAATATCATTTGAGACTCTCCCTTTTTCACAAATATTTGCAGAAAAGTGTTCTTTTGAGAATAGATGAGTAATCACCATTTGCCTGACATCAGCTATAAGTCAATTCATAATTGTTATTAAAACGAATTATCTCTTAAGCAGTTATAATTTAAAATTTCTTGGCCAATAATTAGAAAACATGTAGCTAGATTAAAAAGATTATTAGTTGTCTTCTATGAGTAGCTCTTACAGTTCCTCCTAAAGGAAGCTTAACCATATGTAACCCTTGTCAGCAAACTGACATATACTTCCAGCTAAAATACATTTTTGCAAAAATGTATCAGAGACCAAATCCCGTGGTTACTGAACAAATCTGGTGCAATGAACAATAGTCGTATTTTTAACATGGGATTATTACTTCTTGTATCATATTATAATAATTCAAAGTAAATGTAATGTGCTCTCATTTACGCATTTTGTCAAGTCATATCTTGCATCCACATAAAGAGAAAAAAAAGAATAGGAGGTGTGTTTGGCAGGAAGTCATGATGCATTCAGTCCTAATCCAGTGCTCTTTGAACAGCCTTCTTAACCTTTTGATACACATTTTACTAATCTTTAAAATGTGTGAGTTTTTTTTTTTAATCTCTAAGGGATCTCCTACCTCCAATTTTATGTTTTTTGTGGGGTTTTTTGTGAGGAAGATTAGACCTGAGTGAACATTCATTGCCAATCCTCTTCTTTTTGCTGAGGAAGATTGGCCCTAGGCTAATATCTGTGCCCATCATCCTCTATTTTGTATGTGGGACGCCTGCCACAGCATGGCTTGATAAGTGGTGTGTAGGTCTGCGCCTGGGATCTGAACCTGTGAACCCCGGGCTGCCAAAGCGGAGCATGTGAACTTACCAGTACACCACCGGGCCAGCCCCTCTAATTTTATGTTTTTAAGAGGAGCTTGATAGTGACAATGAAAGATAAAACTAAAAAACAAAAAAATTCATCAAACCAAAGAAATATTATTTGTATTTTAAAAGACTAAATATGTTTAAAATTATGTCCCAAACTAAACATTCCAATGAGACTAGTCTTCTGCTGGGAAAGCTTTGTCCTGCCTTGAAATCGAAATCATCGACTCTGATACATGTTACTGCAGCGTCCCAGCAACTGCCAACACACTGGCTGAGGACAGTTTTTTAAATTATAATAACCATTGACTTTGTTTTTGTAAAAAAGCCTTGCCTTTAGTGACTTGCTTAAATAAATATGTAATTTTTTGCTAAGAACTCTATCTTGTATGCTATTTATACACTGAGTTTTATTTATTTATTTTTGTTTTTATTTAATGGCCACTTTTTATGTTTTATACTTTTTATGTCATTCAGTTTAAGTTTTTCTTGAATCACTACCAATGTCAAACAAACATTGGGGTTTATTTCTTACCCTAAAGCTAGATTTTTTAAATGTCCTCTTTTAAAAGTAAGCATATCTTTTTTAGTTTAGTTTCATGACCATTATATTTGGTTTTATCATTTAAATTATGATTTCTCTTTTTGTTCTCTTTTATTCTTGACTTCTATTACTTTGCTGAACTATATAAACTATTTAGGCCCCCATTACCTTTACAATGAAATTCCAGATACATAGCTTTCTTTATATTAGACTGTGATTTACCTTAATATTTTAAGCCACACTGTTACCAGAGACATTCTTAAAAACGTATTCAACCTACGATTGAGGTCTCTACCAGACCCAATTTTTGTTTCTTCCTTTTGGAGCATGAATATTTTATGTTCCCAATTCATCTGATTTGCGAATCTCTCCATTAAAAACATCCTGATTTCTCTTATAAATAAACAATTATGCCAACCAAAAATGTACTATCTATAGGCAGGTGGCACCAAAATATTAGCCACAGATAGCTAAAGTTTTGATGATTTTATTGCTTCATGAGCGAGTATAGCTCTTCAAAGAACATACTTTAGTTTTAACACCTCACCAGAAATTCTGGCTGTAAAAATAAGCTGAATATATAAAACTAGTATGAACTTTTTAGTTTTCCTTTTTTCCAGAATCACTTCCATTGCTCTTATTTGGTTTACCACTACTGCCACAGTCAGAGTATCTGTGCCTTTTCTTGACAAAAATGTCCAGTGAAGCTTATCTTGACATCTTTAAATTCAGCTTAAAAATAAATATTAGAGGTTTTATTTCCCCAATTTAGCTAGTATAGTTAAAATATATAAAAGCAGAGTTTAAATAAAAAATAAAATTATTGTAAAATAATGTTAAACATTTATAAATGTTTACATATTCTCAGATTTTTATAATTTTGGGTTACAATTGACAGGCTAATCTTAAAATATCAAGCATCACAATGGGGCCTATTGAACACAATAAGTCCCCAGCTGGTTCAACACTCAATTCACCACGTGAGTGTGGCAGAACCCTAATGGATGCATAACTTTTCCAAAGAGATGGGCCCATTGATAGTGTGCTTGTATGTAGCAGCCATGTCAAAATTCTATAAAAGTTTCTAAGATTTTTTTCCCCAGTTTCTGAATTTATCTAGTTCTAGACTGGTAAATAGTAGTTTGCCAACCAGCACTGATGTGCAGGCTGCACTCTTAGTAGTGATGTTTTGGTCATTGCCTTGATATCTCAAAAACACAGCTCTCAACTAAGGAATTAATAGGAACAACAAAAAAGTGGGACTATGGGTTCATATTCAAGAATTCACTGGTCTTAATGTACTCCGTCACCCAGCAGCAACTGACCTGGTAAAACTGTAAAATGGCCTATTGCAGAATCATTAATGATGCCAGTATGCAGAAAGAATTTCTTGAAAGCATAGGGAGCTATTCTATAGCATATACTATGTGCCTTCAATAAGGTGATCATGTAACTTACTGTGTAAACCAGGACATGTTACAGAGGGAAAGGGAAAACTGTTCAATATGATGAGAAGGCAAATGGTGTGAGCTGGCACTGCCTGGAGTAAACTGGGAGCTATATTTACTCTGGCCTCAAGTCCATGTCCCAGCGTGATCTCTTCCACATTCAGTGTGATCTCTTCCACAGAAAGAAAGCAAAGGCCTGGGATCCATGGGGGTGGTTAAGAATGGCCTCCTTCACTATTTATCTAATAACACACTTTCAAAGTTTTGAATTCCATTTTTGTGATCTTGGGATCATTATATTGAGAAGTCCTAGTACCCGAGGAGGAAAGCTTTCACCAGGGAACATAGTTATGGGTCTGTTCTATTGAAAACTAAGAATATCTACTTATTTGAAACTTCTGCTACTGAGCTAACAGTTAGAGAGGGGTTCATGTAGTGGCCAGGGTGATTGACGCTGATTACTAAGTGAAAATTAAGTTGCTGCCCCACATAGTGTCAAGAACAACTGTCTCATTGTATCATAACGTGAGAGGATTCTCTTAAGTGCCTCCTATTCCCCCCCATGCTCAAAAATAGTGGTCAATCTCATAAGGATGGGAGCACAAAGAACTTACGTCCCATGGGAATGAAGATGTGTCAAGTTAACCCTTCATGTAAATATATCCCCAACCATTTGATATACCTACAGAGGGTAAGGGAACATGGAATAAATGGTATAAGAAGGAATAATGACCTGCTACATAAAAGCAACCATGTTTTATGTTAATTTGTCATTTCCTTTGCTCTGCTACCATACCTGAGTCTCTCATCCACACACAGCACTTGAGTTGATGCTAAGGGGAAAAAAAGGTAGATTGTACAAGTGATTCTCCATCTGTCCCTCCAGCTCCACTCTTGCATTTCCTCTATCCTGTTACAAGCACTGAACAACTGATTTCTAAGGGCTAACGACTGACACAGACGCTTAATCTCCGTCTTCCAGGAGAGTCATGCAATGGGCGGCTCTGGAAAGGGTTCAAAGACAGTTGGAGACAGAAGTCAGGGCACTTAACCCCGGGGTCACTTCAATCTCTGTGTGGCTGCACTTTGGGACTGGTTGCTCATCACTCTGTTTTATATGACTACAGCAACCAGATGTGGTAACCACTGGCTCCCCATTCCCCCAGCCTAGGGGTGATAATGGTTGACCACTATTGCTAGCCTTGCAGCAATTCACCATCCCTTGTTAGTTTTTCTTACCCTTGCCTTCACCTCTGTAGATAGTGCTTCATTAAGCTCTCTTTTATACCTTTTGAGATCTCCATCTGTTTCACGTGAGAATTCTGACCAATACTATAATAAACATTTTATACAGTTAGGATTGCTTAAGACCTTTTTAAAAAAATTCAATTCAATTCAAAAATTTTATCTACACTAATTATAATTTCTCCTGTATAGAGGATAACTGCTGCTGGTAAAGGTAAAAGAAGGTGGGATTTCACAAAGAAATGAAAGAGAAGAACTTTGATATAAAAGAAATGAAAAATGATTTTCTACTTTATATTCATATCCAGATTAAAGTAATAAACACATGCATACATATACACATAAATTTACATGTGTGTACCTAAGATCTTTTTGGTTCATGAAAACGAATTTAAGCTGCTTGGGTGAAAAGACCTGAGGAGACAGTTTAGCAAGGGGTAAAAGGGAAAACAGGACAAAGATAAATTGTTCTGTTAAACACATGATACGGTGTTTTTGAGGTAGGAATAAACGGAGAAAAGAAAATATGGGATGCAAATCAAAAGCAGGAGAGAGAGACTAGGCAATGATCCAAAAGCTAGAAATTATGAAATTTCTTTGAGGGGGATTATCAGCTAATTCTTCATCAATATTAGAAGTGCATTATATTTACTTTAGGTGGTGTCTCCTGTTGTATAATAAAACTGATCCATTTCCTCAAACTTCAGGAAAATCTAGTATGCCCAGGAAAGCCTTGAATGATGGTTCTGGGAGAAAAACAGCACAAAGAAGTGACCTACCAATAATCACTCCTCTGCTTAAGTTACAGTGGCGAGGCCAGCACTGAGAATGGTAATACAGTTCTGACCATTCCAGCCATGATAAGCAGTAGAGTGAACGCAGCAGAGACAAGAATGGCACAGAGAAGCAGCTCATTCTAGAACTGTCGTAGGAAATGATTAAGACAAATTCCTTTTTGTCCAAATATTCTAGGGAAAAGGAGAGACTGACACTAAGGTAACTTAAAATTTTTTTTATTCAAGTCTATAATATAAAGTTTTGTAATTCAGGAAACACACGTATTTAAGGGTAGAAGCAAATAGACATCATGCATTTGTAATATATATGTTTAAAGTATTCTGAATAAACTAGACTCCATAAAGTAAACATGTTTCTTTTATCCATTGTCTTTTCAAACTCTCCCCCTGGATAAAATTCTATACACAAGTGGTCATTCTCTCACTTCCTTGGTCATCTTCCTTTCTTTTTATTTGCTGTTTCAGCCCCTTCAGTATGACAGGGGCAGTTGCAGGAGGGCAATGAAGACACAGGGAAGGTTTGCAGGTGACTGATCTGATGTAATTGAGTGATACAGCAATTTTATACAGTAGATTCAAAATTTCTGGCTGTTTCCCTGAGGTGGTATTTATGTGGACTTTCTAGAGAATTCTGCTGCTGAGCATCTCTCACTGGTAGTTCACTCAGTCAAGTGAGTAATGTCTCCTATGATTGGGCATTTTTCCTACAGCCCCCTAGATGGTACCACTGTCTGTGTATCCTATCCCCTCCAGACATATCTATTGGACAGAGATGGCCCAGTCTGACGTCTTATGTAAGGTTCACAGGAGAATTACAGACACCCTTACCCAGTCTGTTTCTGGAAGTGCCAGCTATCCACACTCTGCTGCTAAACAGGAACAACTCTAGTAATCACCACTCACCTTAGAGTTTACCAGAAGTCAGATGTCCCTTGGACTCCAGTAAACTCATGGCAAGCTCTCTCAATGATTATCTTGGAGCCCTTTAATTGTCTTGATATGGATGGAAGCACCTCCTCTCGTCCTCCTTGAGTTGGGTTTGAGAAGGGAGAGAAAATAGAAAGCACACTTACAGCTCTCTTTATAACTAAAACCTTCCTCGGTCACACAAAGAATTCATATATATCTATTAGCTATGTATATATGTGAATATATGTATATAAATGAACGTACATATTACCAATACATGCATATGTGTATACATTTATACATGTTTACCAACAACCTTGTTTCATCTCCTCAGGCACGTCTTTACTTTTTCTCACAAAGCGCGGAGGTGGTGAGGTGCTGTTTCTGAGAGCACCTTTAATGTCCATTTAGCTTATTCTGCAGAGGTAGTTCTTTCCCTGGCTTTAGGAGGCAGGACTACTTGACACCAATTATTTATTCTTTGTTTTCGGCTGAGGACCCACATCCAAATTCAAGACAACCAGAATCTCCTTTTAACTGCCTCTATATGTTGAAAATGTGGTAGACCAAAACTCTGTTGAGGATTTTACAAAACGAGCATCACTTTGCATTGCAAATGCGTTTTTAATTTTTTTTTTAGTAATACTAACTCATGTTCTTTATCTTTTTTTTCCCTTTCACTTTTCACACTTTCCTCCCCAATTCTCCTTTGAGCACTTAGGACGTTCGGTGCTCATTTTCCCACGGGAGGGATGCAGCCAAAAACAATTTAAAAAAATGAAAAGTCTTTTTAGAACATTTTGGTTTCTAAGAACTCAAGCCGTTTTGAAACACTCTGTTCATAGGCAAAATATTTCATTGATGTTGAGAGGTTATGACAAGAGATCGTGACGTGTGTAGACTTCCTCTGAAGACTAGAAAATATTCTCCTTGGTAAAGGCAAACGAAGGGGCCAATAATAGAACTCTCTGTTCCAAAGAAGGGCCTGTATCCTGCGATTTGAAAGAAAGAGGAGCCCTGTGCCCTCCTTTCTATAGGCATTCAGCAAGACTTAAAAAAAGAAGAAAATGGCATTCATGAACCTAGTCACTTTGGGCTGTAAAGAGCTTCTCAGAGATTTTCTTATCACAGCATGATGGAAACGTAGCAGAGCGACTCAACTACAGCAGGAGACCAGTGGAGAGAGCTGCTGGACCCGAGAGTCTTGAGAGACAGTGGTGAAGGGCATGCTCACAACATTTACAAATTGGAGACAAACAGAGCGAAGGATGCATCTCAGCGGGTTGGTTGACATGTATGTAGACAAATGATAGGAGGACCACATACGCTTTCTACTACCTGGTAGTATAATATCCTCCCAGAAGTTTCACTCAACTCTGGAAAAAGGAGAGAAGTAGCAGATTAACTGATAGTAACTTTCTCCTACCTTGATGGAAACGTGATTCAAAATAAAAATTAACCTGAGTTACAGAAAAATAAAGAAGAACAATAATGCATGTCAGAGTCAAGACTGAAAATTGCAGTGTGCATGTCTGAGAGAAAGCGTTTATATTAAATAAATACAACTATTTGGAGAATAATATTTATATATCACGAAAGATATTTGGTTATATAATCAGGATTAGTGGCGAATAAATGGAAAGTTCATGTGGGATAATGAGGTAGTAGTTAACATTTCATAAATAATTTAAATCTAATTTGTAATGCACAAATCATCTATCTGTGTTCCTTCATAGCACAGAGCATTTTCTAAAATCTGCAGAGGGTAGGGTGATATTTTCCATTATCACTTTGAGTTAGAGCTCACCGTATGCAATGCCTTAGGTGTTAGAAATTACTCAATTCCACAAACATTATTTGTGTCACCAGATGCTTTATTTGCATAAAAATCAATTTTCCATAATTTCTGGAATGATTAAATTGTAAGTTCAATATTGTGAAAACACATACAAAAAGAGCTAAGCTCAGAAATATGTCTAATTATTTTCAAGTCTATCCCTTATGGGAAAAGTAAAATGAATGATAGAGAAGTTAAGTGACAGAATATTAAACAATTCTTTTTAAAACACTCTAGTTAATTTGCCTTTGCATGTAATTTGTACACTGTGCATATCTCCTCCTAAGACCAACAGATCAACCTCAGTCTTCTCTAATTGCAAAACTGTCAGACTCCTTACCTTGGCAAGCAGTGCCCTGTTATGATGGCTGTTCAAAAAATCAGCACTGATGAGAAGACTTGTGCCAGAAACTGTAAGCAATTAATTTCAACATTGATCTCTGGAACTCATCCAAACTTTTCAAAACTGAAAAGAGTCTTGCTATACTGTCACTCAATGAATATATTTCCAACTAGGCTGTCTAATAACTTCAGTGTGAAGAGAGAAAATTAACAGAACTTAATATTAAGTTATTTGGCTCCTATTTTAATGTATAATGTGTAATGCATATTTCCATTAGTGGAAGGTATTTATTAAAAAACAAACAAATGAACAAGGCCAGTGCTTGTTAAAACATGTTTTGGGGCAGAAAAATAATCTTAATTTCAACATGGAATCAAAATGAAACATGGCCATGGACAAAAACTGTGATTGTCATTCCTTGAAACATTAATTTATCTCACATTCCACAACCACTTTGTCAAGGAATCTTAATGGCTCTAATTTCCTAATATATATTAGTACCTAAATACCTCTCACTATTTACCATACCTCCCTAGCCCATGTCACCAATATCTCACTCCTGTACTACTTATAAATCTACCTTCCTAATACGTGTTTGCCACATATTAACCAGAGTCATCGTATTAGTTTGCTAGCACAGCCATAGCAAAATGCCATAGCAAAATACCTTAGACTAGGTGACTTACACAACAGAAATGTATTGTCTCACAATTCCGGAGGCTAGAGGCCCAAGATCAAGGGGTAAGCAAGACTGGTTTCTCCTGAGGCTTTTCTCCTTGGCTTCCAGATGGCCACCTTCTCACTACATCCTCACATGGCCTTTCCTCTGCATCCCAAGTGTCTCTCTGCATATCCAAGTTTCCTCTTCTTATGAGAACACCAGTCATATTGGATTAGGGCCCGTTCATCTGACCTGATTTCACCTTAATTCTCTCTTTAAAGGCTCTATTTCCAAATATAGTCACATTCTGAGGTACTGGGGCTTAGGACTTCAAGATATGAATTTTGAGGGCACACAATACAGTCCAAAAAAGTTATCTTTTTCAAGCAAAAGTAATGTTCTGTTACACTCTGGCTCAAAAGCCTACTCTTAGTGTGATGGCTTCCCAAGACATCTAAAATGAAAACAGCATCTGGCTCGCTCACTCGCTCTCTATCTTTCCTATGACTTTTCTCCTCACTTATTCTGTCTCAGACAAGCTGGCTTCTTTCTTTTCCATGATATACAAAGCAAACTAGTACCTCAGGGCCACTGCATGGGGCGGGGGGCGGTCTTCCTATCTGGAACAATCTTCTCCCAGACATCACTAAGACTTCCTCCCTCCCTGTATTCAAGTCTTTGCTTTGCGCATCCTCTGCTACTCCTAGAGGCCTCCCTTACCCCCTGTCTAAAATACCACTTCTCTACCCTTTCATCTGCTTTCCTTTTGTCGTTTTTACTACTGTACTGCTCAATAAATATTTATTAATTTTCTGTTTATCTCTAACTGGCACTAAGATACAAGCTCCATGAGGAGGAGAAATACCCATTTCCTAGAACAGTACCTGATACATAGTATAAGGTCATTTGTTGGAATGAATGAATGAACCAACTGATAAGAAATGTTATTGATATGTTTCAATCTTAACAAAATCTCTATTTGGCAAAAGTCGTATTTCTAGGGAAATTTAATTGCGTTGCCTTTAAAATCGTCAAGTTAGTCTGTGTTCCTCTTTAAACGCTTCTGTAGAGAACACAATGACTTCTCCCAGATTCTGCCAAAATGTTCCACCCGACCTTCTCCAAGGAATGTCTCAGCTTTAGGTTTCTGCTTTCATAATCTTTTATTTCAAAACTTGCTTTTTGTAGTTTTATTCTTCTAGCCAGTTGCCATATTACATAGGACCTAATAAAAAATTTCAATAAAAAAGACTAACTACTTTGTACTTACTATATGCTCACCTGTCTTAAGCTTAACAACCTTAGAATAATAATGATTGGTGAAATTTCATATATCAGAAATAGGATAGTTTTGTCGCATTCTGGGTTCTGCTCCTCCAGGACCAGCTGAAACAAGCCTGCGGGTCTCAAGCAGAAGCCCATCCATCCACTCTGCTGCTTATAAGCCTCATTTCTCGTGTTTTGATTCCTATTGATTCAGACACAATGTTTTTTTTCCTGATGAAACATTGTTTTCTTCACTGTAAGCTTATGTATTGATATTTTTGTCTGACTAGAATTTTCATCTACCTACTAGGTCTTCTGTCCTATTTATGCTTTCCCTCATGTTTCACCTTGGGAAAAGGTTATTATATTCGTTTCCTGTGGCTGCTATAACAAACCACCACAAAGCTGGTAGCTTGAAACAACCAAGTTTTATTCACTTAGAGTTTGGGAGGCCAGAAGTCCAAAATCAAGGTTTTCAGCAAAGCCGTGCTCCCTTCAAAGGCTCTCTTGGAGAATCTGTTCCTTTCCTCTTCCAGCTTCTGGTGGCTGCACCAGCATCCCTGTGCTTATGGTCCCATCGCTACAATCTCTGCCTCTGTCTTCACAACAACTTTTTCTCTGTATCTGTCTTCTCTTCTCTCTTATAAGGATGCTCGTGATGGCTTTTAGGGCCCACCTGTTATTATACAGGATTATCTCCTTATCTTAAGGACTTTAACTTAAACATATGTTCAAGTGCCCTTTTACAGATAAGATAACATTCACAGGTTCCAAGGATCTGGTGTGGATATCTTGAGAGTGGGTCCACTTTATTATCATAGAAATAATAGAGAGAATTTTTCAGGATGACAAAGGAAGTGTGAACCTTCCAAATTGAATGATTCTATTAAGTGGTGATCAAGATGAATGAAAAACAATCACATTACACAGAATTGTGTAACACAACTTGCAGTTGGACTGAGGTTCCTGGCTTCTTGCTGGCTGGTGGCTGGAGGTCACTCTCAGGTCCCAGAGACATTATTCAGCTCACAGAGCCCACTCACAGTTCCTTGCCATGGTCACTTACATCATCAAAAGTGAGTCCTAAAGAGACTCTACTAGCAAGATGGAGTCCAAATAATGAAACAAAATTGTAAGAATGACATCCCATCAACTTCGCTATGTTCTATTAGTTTGATGCAAGTCACAGATTCTGCCTACACTCAAGGGGAGGGAACTGTACCTGATGCCAGCAAGCAGGCATCCTGGGGAGCCACCTTGATGCCTGTCTGCCATATTGTGTCTCTGCAGTGAAGCATATTTATGTAATTAAAAGTATATACACACTTTTAATGGATTTCAACTTATGGAGTCAACCTATACATGAAGCATGGAAGGCAATTAAGAATTACAGAAGAGAGGCAAACTAGCCACAACTTTAGCAATATAAAAGACAGATCAGAGAAATGACCTAGAATTGTGTGTGCATTTACCCTGAGTAATTATGCTATATTCATATCATTCCTGAATCTTTTTTGTCTTTGCTCCTGCCAGCATATAGTGACAAACTATCAGCACCTTTGGAGAACAGTATAAAAATCTCACCAGATGAAAGATGAACTGTCTTGTCAAATTCAAAATGACCATTGAAGAGATTAGTAAGATCCTGCTCAATGCACAGAGCCCTGGCCACAGCAATCAAATTGAGGATTACGGAAATATGCAACAAACAGCCTATCACATTTACCAAAGTCCAGTAATCCATGGATAGACAGAGTCAAAGACACAAACAAACACAAACACAAAGACATTAGACAAAAACTCTAAGAAAAGTTTTCCATAATCAATTTCACCATCTTACTGGTTCGTTGTTAATGGCTGTTACAAAGTTTTGTTTTTTACCCCATATTCATTCAATATTTGTATGACAATTGTGTTTTTAACTTTTAAATTGTATACTTTGACATAATGACTCAAATTATACTCCAAGGTTTCTTTTAGGTTTTCATGTATCTCATAAATCTTTACTGTGATATTTACTTTTAACCAAGCTGTTACTTTGGTTTAAATGTCTCTTTTTCTTTTAATTGGAGAATTTAATAACCTTACATTCATCATTATAACAAATTTGTATGATCTTAAACTGTCATCTTGCTTTATGCTTTTATATATTTTTTTCTTTTCTTTGCATCTTTGCTTTCTTTTCCTCCTTATTTGCTTTCTAAATTTCCTCTCTCTCAAAAGATATTGTTCCTAATTCTACTGAGGTTGTTTTTAATTTTTTCAAAAGTATTACTTTGCATATTTTCTTATAATCAAGGATTAATGTGTCTTTCTAAGACACTACCTCTATAAAAGGAAAATCTTACATTTAGAGTGGAACCGTTTGATAACGGAGAATGTCTTTATTTTTCTTTCTCAATTAAAAGTGAGTTTGGCTGGTTGTCTGAGTTTTTGAAGTATAAAATTTTTCAGAGGAAACTCTTTAGAAATTGTTCCATTAATTTACTACATTTCACAATAATTTATCTCATGTAAAACTGTATACTTATATGTTTTCTTATGGACTAACAATAACATTCAAGAATGTTATTATCTGACTATAAAACATAGGATTATGAAACAAAATTTGTAAAGCACTGAGAAGTTATGAAAAATGAATGAATACTAATGATCCCACATTGAAAGTATCTACTGTAATAATTTTGATGCATTTCCTTCCATATATTTTTTTTCTTTATTTGTGGGAAAGACTAGCCCTGAGCTAACATCTGTTGCCAATCCTCCTCTTTTATGCTGAGGAAGACTGGTCCTGGGCTAACATCTGTGCCCATCTTCCTCTACTTTATATGGGACGCTGCCACAGCATGGCTGACAAGCAGTGCATTGGCCGGCGCCTGGGATCCGAACCCACGAACCCCAGGCTGCCAAAGCACTAACTAAACCGCTGCACCATGGGGCCAGCTCCCATGTATTTTTCTAGAAACACACACTCATGGGTAAATTTCATTATTCCATATAGGTTCACATATTTTTATGATATCTCATGGGTATTTTCTAAAATCATGATATATTTTATAAAAAACACAATTTAAAAGTTTATATCATTTTATGCTCTGGAAATCCAACAACTGATTTAAACATTTTTATAATTTTATATGCATAATTATATTGAATACATATCACTCTTTTTTACCTTTACATCTGATTTTGATTGTTGTTAGAGTTTAAATTCTTAGAATTGAAATTATTCAACCTGTAAATTGCTTTTTCATCAGGCCTCTTCTTGTCTTTACCTGCACTGATTTTGCTTCGCTTGAAAGAATCACATTTAAAGACCATTTAATCCAAGTTGTTACCTAAGAGTTACAGTCTATAAATGAATGGATTAAAGAAATAGACATGAATATTTGGAGATACAATGGGAATCAAGTAAATTAGTAGTAGCATTATGGACAATGTTTTGATTTTCACAAGATTTGTGTTTTTGAAGCAGGAAAAAGAATTGAAGGGCAGAATTTACAGATTTCCAGATGTTCTCACTTTCAGATGGTGAGGCAAAAAGAGCTACTACTTGTCTATTTCTTAATCATGCTACATTGGCCTTATACTAAGTGAAATTTTCTCCACGTTTTTGCATCGTGTGCATTGTTGAGTGTTTTCAATATTTTTATTTGTTTTCCTTGATGGTAGATTAAATGACACTACAAAGAAGAGTCCTGACCAGATGCCATCCAGTTCCAAATAAATGTCTTCATTTTGTCTCTGATTTTTAAATATAACACAGGACTTTCAAAGAATTGTTTAAGTTTTTACACTTCACCATCCCATTGATTATGTTCTCAGGTTTGTTCCCTAAACTTGCAATATTATATTCCTGCCTACAGCCCTCTCTTAACAATTGTGATTTATTTGCTTGTTATTTAAAATAGAATTGTTGATTACTATTAGCTTCACACTGCTATGAATATATTCCCAGTATATAAGATATTAAGGCTTACAACTTAGGTAAGATGATATGAAATAACTGAGTTGTTTGTATAACAAAGACAAACAGAAACTCACTGAAATTAAGCCGCATGATAGATGACAGAAAGTTAGAGAAAAGTGTAAAAATTAGAGAAAAACTTAGAGAATAGAGTATCTTGGAATGAAAAGAATAGAGTACCTTGGAACAAATTATTCATTATATTTTCTGCACATTGAATTGTTATTAGGGTTAATTTTACTCTGATAAAGAAAGAGAACTGGGGGCTGGCCCAGTGGCATAGTGGTTAAGTTTGCCAGCTCCACTTCAACAGTCCTTGGTTCGCGGGTTCAGATCATGGGTGCAGGCCTACACACCTCTCATCAAGCCGTGCTGTGGCAGTGTTCCATATACAAAATAGAGGAAGATTGGCACATATGTTAGCTCCGGGCCAACCTTCCTCAGCAAAAAGAGGAAGATTGGCAACAGATGTTAGCTCAGGGCAACTCTTCCTCACCAAAAAAAAAAAAAAGAAGAAAAGAAAAGAAAGAGAACTGACATATACCCCTTTCTGTAGGGTCACTACAGCATACATTTGTTGGAGCCTAGAGGACAATGTCTACAGAAGTCTATACATCCTTTCTTATCCTTGTGGTATAACTCTTTTTAGAACTATATTTCAAGTTACTGGGCATTAATGGCTAGGGAAGAACACTAACTACAGTACTCTCCAAGTGTCCTGAATCTGCGTGTGACAGCTGAGCTTGCTCCTGGTGAATCTTGCTAGCCCTTCAATGGTCATGATGAGTTCATACAACCACGTCTCTTAGATATGATCTAAAAGTTATCTGCAATTCAAAAGTGAAGGGAACTTATTGCTGCCTCTCCCTATGTCTACCTCTAAAGTACATGAAGCTGAGGACAGGGCAAAAAATAGATTTCTTCTTGTTTGAGTGAGTTTTGAAAATCTCAAGATGCCACGAAGAGAATTTCCTCAGGAATTGGCATTTCTCAAATACTGGCATTTAGGACAGTTGGCAGCAACACGCTGCAATGTCATCATATGCCATTCCCAGAATGATCAGCAACACACTTGACAACACAGACCCAGGGACACTCTAGCTATTACAAGGTAAATATTGCATTCATTCCAATATATTACCTCATTATTTTAAATCAATAATGATCAAGGAGACGGTAAGTATTAGAGAAAGTTTCATTGGTTTTGAAGAAGATAGAAATGAGTTTGTATCCTAACTCTGATTCTTTCTAGCTGTATGAGATGGGACATATGGCTTAACATTCTTGAGTTTCAGTTATTTTTTTCTTAATACAAAAAATGGAAACCAAAAATGTATGCCTTATAATGTGATTTTAAATGATACAAAGATTTTAAAAAATAGTACATATTAAATGTCTGACATATAAAAATGGGGGATACCATAAATAAAAGTTTTACTACTCCAGATATGGTATGTGCATTTCAGAGAGTAAAAAATAATGACAATCATTCAGATAAGAGCCATTAGCTTGGATAGTAGTATACAGTTTACATAGGAATTTTATACCCATTTTAAATTGAATGTTTATGGACAAAACCTTTGTTAAATATTTTTAAAAACTGTTTCTATCTACATTTTACATGAAGAAAATTAGGAGTTAAAAGATTAAATAACTTATCTAAATATAGTAATAATATAGTAATAATAAATATAGCAATATAGTAATATAAATATAGTAGTAATAAATATAGTAAGTGGTAGAATTAAGAATTTAGTGCAGGCATTTCTTAATCCTAATTCGGTGTCCTTTTGGTATGAGAGAAGTTATTTCATTCTATTTATTACTTAGTAATTGGTACAAGTCAATTTTGAACTATTGTGATGAAATGTGGGTATAGCAAGTTGCTTAATAGTAATAAGATACATTATAGTTTAGAGATTATGGGAGCATCACTAGGCTGAGTGCTTTACATGCATCATCTTATATAATTTTTGTGATATGTCTGTGATTGCTATACTAAAAATTTTATTCATTGAAATATATGCAAATGAGTGGTGGCATTATTAAGCAGCTGTTTTCTGATTTTTGTTCTAAAAAATAAAATTATATTTGAAGGACACATTTTGTTCTTTGCCAACCTTCTCCTTAAATCTCAAACTCTTAGTATCCAAATTTATATGATAGTAAAAATGAATACATATTTTTAAAGTTTATAAAATTGGCATCAATTAATATATTAATTTCCTAGGCAAATGTTTGACACTTTTGTTTCTCCCAATGTTATTTCAGAATAGTGATATAGTTAATTGATAGAGCCTGAACTTAATGAAGACAGTTATTTTTAAATAAAAATAGAATTTCATTATGCTTTCCACACGGATGTGTGCATCTTCTTTCTGATTCATTTCATTATTTTAGAAGGCAAAATATTTCATTAAATAATTGTAAGTACTTATAATTTTATTTATATATTTTGAGTTGCTTTATTCTACTTTAAAATCTTAATAAACATTCAGTTATAATTCTACTTCCCACGCTATCCTATAGAGGTTTTCTATATGAAATATTGAACAGTTTGACAATGATTTCTTTCTTAACTTGCAACACAGAAGAGAATTTGAGAACAACTTTTTAATATTAATATAATTTATTCATTATGCCTTAGATGTACTCTCTGAACAAAAATATACATTGCTTCATACATTCCATTTCTATAGTATGCTGTTCTGAACGAGGCTGAGTAGAAGACATAATTTCACACAGGTTTTCTTAATGATTATGTATCACACAAGGACGTTTCTGAATACTTGTATCTGTGGGTAAGAGAGAGAGTTAAGGCAGATGCTGCCAGTCTCAGCCAACTGTTCTTCAAAGGGCTGCACACAGCTATTTAAAATCACAGCATCATCTTAATATTCCCAGATACTTTAATGAGTTTTCACTCTAATTAAATGTGCAACTTGGAGAGATCATTGGGCGCCAGATTGCTGTGACTGGCAACAAGCTTTCTTTGTTCAGAGTCAGATTTTACATCACCTAAACACATCCATTTTCAGTAGTTTTATTACCGATGAAGTTGACTTTTATTTCAGTAAAATAACTTATAAATTGTGAAAAAAACCTGTGTATACAATTAAAATCTTCAGGAGAGCAAATGTAAACAGGGGAAATAACCAATATCAACCAAGCAGGAAAACAGGTGGAAGAAATGAAGAGTCATTAAAGTTCAGTGTTAAAATTTCATGCTAGAATGTCAGAATACTTACGGGAGTAACACTGTGGTGTGGTTGTTACTTCCATCTCTTGGTGGTGATTCATTAACACTATATATATATATATATATATATATATATATATATATATATATATATATTGCTGTTATTTTAACAAGGTTAAAGGATGCATTGTGCATTGTATGGTAACTTAGGTTAGAAGTCACTTTCAAAGCATCTTTTTAAATCAGCAGGAAAAATCACACATTTTTTACCATAAAAACACCTAAAATATATCCTGTAATTTTTAAATTTTAGGTTTTTTCTACACTTTATCCATTTTAAATTGTTCTGGGCTGGACTGTTTTAAAAATAATTTATCAGTCTTTTTCTACAAATCACATTCAACATTGTGTTACAGTTGGCCAAGTAAGAACACATTCATCCCAGGGAATCGAAGGAGGCACTTTAAAATGCTATGCAATGGAGATTATGTTTCCATATTTCTGCCCAAATGCCAAGTCCATTTTAGCTTGTCTCCTAATCGGGAAGATATATGTGGAAAGCAAGATAAAACATTCCCCATGGCCTCAATGTGCTCAAAAACCAAAACCAAATAAAAGCTACAAGGAAAAATAAAGCCAATGAAGGCCCAGTATTTAGGTCAGAAAACAGAGCTGCTGAGCCATCTACGGAGAGAGCCATCCTGGGTTATAATGCCGTGGACTGCAGGGCTTTTGCAGAATGCATTAGAGGGAATAAAATGTTTTAGGAAGGCTATTGAGAAAGACTGTACTTAAAATGAACTTTGATCTACGTCATAAACAGATAAGGAGAATTTCTTTACACACCAAATAAGGGTTCCAATTCAAAAATATCACATCCAAGCACCAGGGTTAAAGTCGTCAGTAATAGTCAGGATTCAGGATCAGCAAAACACAATCCTGACTGAAAGCCAACAGAACAGATCTTTAGAGAAGGGAAATTGATTATAACAGCCCCATAATAGTTTATTGTACATAATTATATTTAAGTTAACTGCATAATACTACTTATTTAGTTTTGTGTAATAGTAAGGACTGAGATATTCTAAAGTAATTATTTCTGTAACCTTTACAAGATTTTTTTCCCCATTTCTTGGAGTGACACAATGATAATGTGTCCACAGTGTTAATTTTCATCTAACCCAATTGTGGCAGGGTCTTTTATTATAATAATCCTTGGAAGGCATATATGAAGAAAATAATTGTGCATTTGTCTTACAGGAGATTCGTTCTGAAGAAAAGAGAAGACATAAACTGATCCACATGGAGGAACGCCATGGTCTACCACCCCCCTCCCTCTAGACAAAGGAAGAAAGAATGGTCTTTTAGAATCTGACCACAGGAAGTTAAGAAGGTGGGGCAGTTAATGCTGGTAGATTTAAGGAAGGTTCAGGTGGGAAGAGGGATTAATGCAGGAAGGAAAAAGATCAGGGGAGAAGGAACTTTCATCTGCCCATTCTTGGCAGGATTTTGTACTCTGAATGTGTTTAAAATTGCCTATCAGAAGGCCCATATTCTTTCTGAGCCTTGACTCAGTTCTTTACTCATGTTTTGGATAAGGCTCTAGCTAACAATCCCAGGCGGTGCCATACTTTAAAGAATTCATAGTACAAACTAGTGCTTCTCATTTTCCTCCTTCTCAGGATATTAAGTCAGGTAATCAGAATCTGTGAAAGAACAGATTTGAGTTCAGATTTAATTCTCACTGAATGTATATAACTGAGAAGATCCTGAACACTGCTAATAAAAATAGCTGCCCCTTTTTTCAGCACCTCTAAGTTTCAAACATTGTTCTGAGTGCCTTATATTTGTTGTTTCATTTAATGCTTAAAACTTCTCCAGGAGCTTGAATTATTTTGCCAATTTTATTTAAAAAAAAAGTTGCTCAGAGCTATCCAAGTTTACACAGCTGTAAAGCAGAAGAGATGGAAATTGAATTGCGGTTTCTCTAATGCCAAAGCCCTTTCTGTTAACACACGTACACACACAAATGCACACACGTATGGTCACGACAAACAGATTCGACTACTGCATTTGCCCTACTGGAGCTTAAACATCATTTTTAAGATGAAGTATATTTCTTAAGTAGCATACATGATAGAATATTATGTTGAATTGTGCAATACAAGTTAAAAACCCCATCAAAATCCCTGAACCTGCTCTTGCTGAATACCTGAGTTTCATCCATATTAGCAGAGAAAGGTGACGTTTTTTGTTTTGTTTTTGTCCTGATGTTAAATAACGATGCTGAAACTTGCTGCTCCTGGAATTTCCCTCCGTCTGGAACCTCTTCTCCCCCAGCTCCTGGGGCACCACTGTCTGCTGGATTTTCTCCAACATCCTGGGACCTTCCTTCTACTTAGTTTCCTGTTTCTTAACTTGATAATATTATTCTCGAAGCTCTATCCTTGGCCCGATACCTCTACCACTAGATAACCAATTCCTGGCCAACCACATCTATTTTCCTGGCCTGGTCTAATGAGCCCAATACCTTTAGCAAGCTGCAGCGCAATTCTGTTTCACATTCACTCAGAATTATTTCATTCCACACTCCTTCATGCAATAAATTTTTATCAAGGTGCTATCACGAGGGCAGGCACAGTCCTTGGCTCTAGGAACACAGTAGTCAACGGAACAGACGAAGAGCCTGTTCTCAGGAAGTTTGGATGCCCCACTGTAATCTCAAATTCATTAGGCCCCAAATCAGACTCTCTGCCACTTCCTTGAAAATATTTTTCTCCAATATACTCCATCTCAATGACTAATTGCCATTCATTCGTATTCTTTAATTAGAATCTTGGAGTCAGTGTATTGCTTAATGTTCACATTCTATCACGTCAATAAATGCCGCAGGTTCTTTCCCTCATCATCTCACAAATCTGTTTCTCCTTTCCCACTCCCACAGCTTCGTTCAGACTCTCTCTGTTCCTCATGTGGGTTCATCAGGAAAAGCCTCGTGACTGCGTCTCCTGTTTCTCAGGTGGCTCCAGTGTAATCTATTTTCCACACTAATTCTAGAATGACCTTTCTAAAAAGCAGACTTGATCAGGACACTTCCTGCTCAAAAGCCTTGAGTGTCTTCCCAAAGCTGTCAGTATAGAGTTCAAACAGCTTAGCGCACAAACCTTTGTCTCATTTTCTCTTTTTCGATTAATTTTCTACTTATTTACAATCTTACATGCAATCCTTATATGCTGGGTACAAACTGTATGCTGCAGTCCCCCTCCTGTGTATTTGTTCATTCTGTTTTTCTCAGGTCAAACACTGTTTACTTCAGAAAGCTTTCTCGGAGCCCATCTCAGTAAATAAGAGAAATCTCTGACATGCTCCTTTTGCTTCTCTGACATGCTTCCTTTTGCATTTGATGCATCTAAAAAATCACTTTTGCGCTGCACTTTGATTTCTTTGATTATTTTATAGTTTGAATTATGAGAGTGTTGAATACGTTTGAGCTTTAGAAACCTGATCTTTACTTTTATTTCTAAACTCTATCACACTTCCTGGACCAGGAAAGTCACTCAACAGATACTTAATAGAGTAATGTAAGGAATAACTGCATTCCTGATATGTGGTCATATCAGGACTTAGCCAAAGGTTTCATGTAAGAGTGGCATAGACTTGGCATTAAAGTATAATTGAAAGTATATGTAAAGTATAAAGTGAACTGATGTTGAATAGAGAAGCTTTTGATTAAGGCAACACCATGTAAAAAGGAACAGACACACTAAAATGTACAGAGTAAAGAGACTGACATGTTAGAGATGGTGTCATTAGTTTGAAGGCCTGAAATGTGTACTGAGATTGAGGAAATCTAATGTAATGAAAATCCCTGGAGCTCGCCCTTCATTCTTTCCTTTTCTTTCTTTCTCCTTTCTTTTTTCTTTCCTCTTCCTTCCTTCTTTCCTTCCTTTCTTATTTTTCTTTCTTTCCTTTAGTTCTTTCTTTCTTTTAGATCCTTCTTTTTTTTTCTTTCTCTCTTTCCTTCTCTCTTTTCTTTTTCTATTTTTAAAGACATATAAAAGAAAACCCTTGAAGGTATAATGTTTTCCACTCTTTGACATCAAAGATTTTCAACATTTATGCAGCCTTTTTTCCAGGACCATTCTTCTTTTCCATGAGATCATGTGTGAACATTCATTTACTTCCTCATCCAATTCACATAAATGTAAACTCTTTATCTATAAACTAAAATGTGGTGCTTGCTGTTTTCCTGCCTGGTCCTGCTGCCCTGCTACATATTATGAATCAATCTTGAATTCAGACTCTATGGACTCCTGTTTTATTTTGTTTCCTCTTGTCTGCTATGTGAATTATAACTTTAACTTGCTTATCAGAGATTCTTGGTTTGTATTTTCTAATACCTACATTTTGAGGCTACTTGTTTATGCGTACCTGGTCTCTTCCCCAACATTATGTTTTCTTCTTCTTCCTCTCCTCTGTAGCATTCTTACAGAACATATAGAAAGTCAGTGAAGCATGATGCCTAAGGGCACAGGCCATGGAACAAGACTGTCTGTGTTGGAATAACAGTTCTGCTCCTTACATGCATGTGTGTGACATTGTGCAGATTGCTTAACATCTCTGTGCTTCAGCAATAAAATAGAAATGATGATATGGCCCTCACATGGGAATCATGAGATTTAAAATATTTAATATGTAAAAAGCACTTAGAACAACTTTAGGAACACAATAAGAATTAATAAATTTGTATTATATTACTCCTCCAGATTATCTCCTCCTATCAATGACAAAGACACATAATATACACTTTTTTTAAAATGTGTACTTTATTTAAACACTTGGAATTTTGCACATGGCTTGGTGATCCTCTCTGTTTGTCTTCTATTTACATAAGCTGTAAATGTTCAGATTTTTTTTTTTGTAAATGGTCTTTACACTTTCTTGCTCATTAGTTGATTGCCAATGCAATTGCATTTTCTGTTCATCATCATGAGTGACAGAATGTCAACTGAAGGCATTTTAATACTAATGAAAATGGTCAATTACATATCTTGTTGGCTAATGAAACCATAATCAACAGTGCTAGAAGGTTTATGTTCATTCTACTGACATTCATTGACACTCTCTGACATCCTGATATAAGTAAGCATATATATATATTATATATATGTTTTTAAAACTTGATTATTATTAGCAAGGAATTAAAATTATCATCTATTTGAATTTTCATTTCTTAGAGAGTAAATAGGCTCCATCTTACTTGTTCTTGAATATCTTATTTTAGATGTTATGTAAGAGCTTAGTACAATCATGTGCTGCATAAAAAGCTTTTGGTCAACTATGGACCGCATATAGGACAGTGGTCCCATAAGATTAGTACCATGTAACCTAGGTGTGTAGTAGGCTATACTTATCTAGGTTTGTACAAGTACACTCTATGATGTTCACACGATGACAAAATCTCCTAATCATGCATTTCTCAGAACATATTCCCATCGTTAAGTGACTCGTGACTGTAATATTTTACTGTCTTCTACTTGAAATTATTTTTTAAGCAAGAGGAGCCACTGATAATAGCTATAGACCTTGTCATGTCGATAATCACATTAAATGTAAATAGTGTAAATGCTCTGGTTTATTATGTAAATTGTTATAATTTGCAAAGAATATTTTGACCTGAGAAATAAGCACTTTGACCCAACACTTAGAAAGCTGCACAAAAGTGCAATGATAAGTTATTTTAAATGACACACTTAAATATTAAAAATACTGAAAAATTGAAAGTTGGAAGGTTAGAACAGATATTCAGGACAAATAATAATTGAACGCTAGCTTGCATAGATACAAGGTCTGGTAGAATTTCTCTAATTATTTTGGATTTTTGGTGTTCAATATTTGATTTGGGGGGGCCGGCCTGGTGGCATAGTGGTTAAGTTCGTGCATTCTGTTTCAGTGCCCCTGGGTTTGCCGGTTTAGATGCTGGGCAAGGACCTACTCACTGCTCATCGACCCATGCTGAGGTGGTGTCCCACATAGAATAACTAGAAGGACCTACAACTAGGATATACAACTGTGTACTGGGGCTTTGGGGAGAAAAAAGAAATAGAGGAAGATTGGCAACAGATGTTAGCTCAGGGCCAATCTTCGTCAAAATAAATAAATAAATAAAATTTGACTTGGAACTATTTTGAGTTATTCAGTGTTTTAAAATTTTTATGCAATAAAATTATCATCCTTTGGTTATTTGGTTTTTATTGCATTTATATTTTGGATATAAAGTTTATATTTTTCAGGTAGTCATACATATCAAAAAATATTTCATTGTTTTTGCTTTTGGTACAACTTTAGGACCTTCTCTCTTTGAGATTATATGAAAATTTACCTTTTTAGCATTAACCTTTATGGCTATGTGGTTTATATTTTATGATTAAACTATATTATTTCTGTTTATGATATAGGACATGGTCAAGTTTAATTTTATTGTTTTCTGTAAGTTGTAAGATAGTATACCAATATGAGTATACTGAAAATCTATTCTTCCCCAACTGATGTATAAATGTGTGTGTATAACATGTACTATAAAAATCATACACTAATTGCGCATCAGTATTTATTGACATTGCATACTGCTGTTTCTTCAAATTTCTGTATCTATTCTTTCCTTCTATCTATTCATTTCAACATCATATCACACTTCTGTGATTTTTTTTTACTGTTTTATTGAGGTTAATTGATATACCAAAAAATTGCACACATTTAATGTATATGATTGATGAGTTTGGCCATGCAGATACACTTGTGATACCATCATCAAAATCAAGGTAATATAAACATATCCGTCACGTCCCAAAGTTTCCTTGTGTCTCTTTTTTGTTTTTGTAGTAAGAATACTTAACATGAGATCTACCCTTTTAAGAAATTTTTAAGTACACAACACCATATTGCTAACTATAGGCAGTATGTTGTCCAGCAGATCTCTAGAAGTTATTCATCTTGTATAACTGCAACTTTATACCCATTGAACAAAAACTCCCCATTTCCTCCTCCCCTATCTCCTGGCAGCCACCATTCTATTTTATGCTTCTACAAGTTTTACTATCTATCATCTCACATGTGTTAGGAAGGCTATTAACAAAAAGACAAAAGATAAGTGTTGGTGAGGATGTGCAGAAATTGGAACCTTGTACCCTGTTGGTGGGAATGTGATGGTACCGCCACTAAGGAAAACAGAATGGAGATTCCTCAAACAATTAAAAATAGAACTACCATATGATCTAGCAATTCCACTCCTTGTTATATACCCAAAATGATTGAAATCAGGATCTCAAATGGATATCTGCACTCCCATGTTCATTGCAGTGCTATTCACAATAGTCCAGATATAGAAACAACTCAAGTGTCCATCAACAGACAAATAGATAAAGAAAATGCATATCTATATGTCTAGTTATGTCTATATCTCTATATATCTATATCTGTATCTACATCTAGTCTATATCTATATACAATGGAATGTTATTCAGCCTTTAAAAAGAAGGTAAATCCTACAATTAGCAACAGCAACAACATGGATGGACCTGGAAGACATTATGCTAAGTGATATAAATCATCATAGAAGGAAAAATACAGCATGATTCCACATTTCTGTGATTTTTATAGCATACACAAATGTGATGCTCTATTTCAAATTAATTATCTTTGTCAAATTCAATCATTCACTTGCTTTGAATTACTTTACAGTATATTATTCTTGCCAAAATTGCTTTGCATTCCCTTTATTTCTTCTTACTTTTTGTTGGTATATCTTTGAATGTGGATTTATTTAATTTTTAATATAATACTTTGGCAGGTTGCACTTTTCCAAAATGACCACAAAATCATCTCTCATCTAACATGTCTTTCTAGAATCTTCCACTTCCCATCATGAAATATAGTATAATCTTCTTCCTCTTGAATCTGAGTGAGTTTTAAGATCACTATAACTATCAGAATGTGTCAGAAGTTATGCTATGCAACTTCCAAGGATAGGTCATGAAAGACAATACAGCTTCTGCCTTTTTAGCTGGAATATTGGGATACTCATTTTGAAGCTTTCAGGTGTCATGTAAACATTCCAATTGGCATGATGTCATCATGCTGTTAGGAAGACCTAATTAGCATTCCATGGATAAAGAGAGAGGCTAAACCAACCACGAGCTCATTCAGCACCCAGTCCCTACCAGTACCCAGCCTCAGCCACTGTTTGACTGTACCTTCATAATATCTCAGGACAAAGCCACCTGGGTGAACATTTCCTGAATCCATGGAATATTTCATGATCCACAGAAACTGTGAGAGATAATAAATAATTATTTTGTTTTATGTTACTAAATTTTGAGGTGATTTGTTATGCATCAAGAGCTAACTGGTATAGAAATGTGATACCTGGAAGTAGGATTCTGATATAACAGAAACATAGAACATGTAGCATTGGCTTTGAAACTGGATGGTTAGTAAACATAAAAAGACTTGACGCTGTTGGTAAAGACTTGATGAAAGAGATGAAAACGTATGGGACACTGGAAAAAATGAGACTTAAAAAATACTTATAGTCTTCCCTTAAATTCTCTGGTATTAGTGTAAGAAATTGATGTCTTTGATTGTAACCCCATACACACAGCTTGAGCAATTTTATTTTTAAACAGCTTTATTGAGATATAATTCACATACTGTAAAGTTTACCCATTTCAAGTGCACAACTCAATAGTTTTAGTGTATTTACAGAGTTGTGCAAACACCACCATAATCTAATTTTAGAACATTGTCATTATCCCAAAACTCAACCCTATACCTATTAGCAGTCACTCCCCAATCCTGTCCCCAGTAACCTACTTTACGTATCTACATATTTGACTATAATGAACATTTCACATGAATGGAATAATAGAATATGTGGTGTTTTGCACCTGGTTTCTTTCACTTAGAACTTCTTCATGTTCATCCATGTTGTAGCATGTATCAGTATTTCATTCCTTTTTAATACCAAAAAATATTTGATTGTATGAATATACTCTATTTTCTTTATCCATTCTTCAACTGAGGGGCATTTTGGTTGTTTCCACTTCGGGGCTATTACAGATAAAGCTGTGTTTATTTGTGATGCAAAGTGCACAAGTTTTGGCTGGACATATATGTCTATTTCTCATAAATATATAGCTAGGAGTGGAATTTCTGGGTCATATGGTAACTCTGTTTATCATTTTGAGGAATTGCTAAACTTTTTCCCAGCAGCAATATGTAAGCGTTCCAATTTCTCCATTTCCTTGCCAAATCAGGAAGTGTAAGCCCTCCAACTTGTTCCTCTTTTCAAGATTGTTTTGAATAGTCTGGGTCCATTGCATTTCCAATTAAATTTAAGGGTCAGCTTGTTGACATCTGCAAAAAAAATTGTTTTTGGAAGATTGACCCTGTGCTAACATCTGTTGCCAATCTTCCTCTTTTTTATTTCTGACAGCCCCAGTAGATAGTTGTATGTCATAGCTGTACATCCTTCCAGTTGCTCTATGTGGGACGCCACTTCAGCATGGCTTGATGAGTGGTGAGTAGGTCTGCTCCCAGGATCTGAACTGGTGAACCCAGGCCTCTGACACAGAATGTGAGAACTTAACCACTCCACCACTGGGCCGGCCCCTGCAAAAACTTTTTAAAATAAAATAGAAAGAAAAAGAAAGAAAGGAAAGAAGATGCAGCAAGGAGAGATGAAATTTATGAAGATTGAATCTGTAGATCAGTTTGGATAGTAGCAAGATTTTAGCAATAAGTCCTCCAATCCATGAATGTGAGGTGTCTCCCAACCCTGAAAAGTAGGATAAAAGAAAAAAGAAAATGAAAGTTGCAGCTTCCTGTTTTAAGGATATATTCTGGGAGTACCGCTCTTATTCGGAGTTGCGAGTATTGTTCACAGCTTGGCTACATGACATTATCTACTACAAGGGAGACTGGGAAATGCACTCTTGTGCCTGGTCAGCATTATTGGCATTTAATTGAGCTAAAAACAGTGATTTTGTAACTAAAATAAAAGAATATATATTCAAACCATACATTAAGAGTCTCTGCCCCCATCGAAGCAGTGCTATGTTAAGGAATTAGGCAAAAAAATATCAAAATCCTCTTCCTTCAAATTATCTTTGAGAAAATCCACCATAGTACAATATTATTCAGGTGTGTGTGGGAAGAATAACTGTTGCAAGCCATTATTAAACTATTCTCTCCTGCCTTTTATTACATTTCCTGAATGTTTCTTTAGTATGCATTAAAGGATGATTTTCCTGTTATTTGGAAATATTGAAAATATGTAACATGTGCCATTAGGCTTTTCTAGCAAAACAATTTATTTCAATTATTTTTTATAAAACACTAACAATCAGACTTTAGTTGCCTGTTTAGCTTGATATTATAATTAGAATAATTGTGATTTTGTTTGCAAATATATAGAGAAAATGAAGAAAAACATATCATAATTATTTCATACTTATATTACAAAAATGATTCATTGAAAAGTAGGAAATGTGGAGTTTATATGTCTGTGTGTTGGGGAGGAACATGAAGATGACAAATTTATTTTAGGTTATGCTGGGTTTGAGGTGTTGATAATACACTTATTTGGAAATGTCCTATAGACATAGAACAAATATTTGAAATAGAAAATTGAGGCTCAAAATAAATGAGATTTTTGAGAAGCAGATAGCTGCTCTAAATGATTCTAAATCTCTTGATCCCTGTAAATTATATCTTAGGATACTAAAAGAACTTGCAGTCGAGTCTGATAAACTTTTGAGAGAGAGGCAAGAAGTTATTAAACTGGAAGTGCCACAAATTAATATGAAATAAACGAAATTGTGACTCCACAAAGGTGAAAAACATAGTTTACAAAACAATCTATCCCAGGAAAGACTATTGATAGTCTTTGTTAAAAGGATAAAATTTGCATCTTAAGAGAAATGTAAATAGAATCTTAAATTTTAAAAAGAAAAAACAAGTTATTGTTAATAGAAACAATAATAATAAATAATCATAAGAGTACCTCATTATTTTTTGATAGAATCACAAGAGAAGTGAAACTCTAGCATGACTGGAATGGAGGATATTTGATGAAGCAGATCAAGAGGAAAATACATGAGCTCTGTGACACAACTATTAGGATAAACAGCAGCTGACTGAACCACCTTGGAAAAAGCATTTCTTACTAGTCACTAAACAACAGTGGGCTGAATGGAAACAACATGTTTTTTGTATTTTTGCATGTGCTGTGTCTTGAGTAACGATTTCGGTTTTCACCCGGCAAATTCTCGTTCATCCCTTGGAAGAGCACAGACATTGTCTCCTCTGTGAGAAGAAACTTGTAACTGTATATGCCTATATTAAAGAAAAGAATGATGCCCAAACAATAGCTTAACTTGCCATCTAAAAACACTGGAAAGAGAAGAGCAAACTAATCCTCTAACGTGCAGAAGGAAGGAAATAATAAAGATTAGAACAGAAAGTAATAAAATACAGAATAGAAAACAAGAAAGAAATTTTTAAAAATCCAAAAATTGATTCTTTGAAAAGATCAACAAAATGGACAAAACATTAGCTCGACTGATCAAAAAAAAAAAAGAGAGAGAGAGGGAGAAGAAAAATTACTAGAATCATAAATGGCCTCTTTTTGGAGTACTCTCCCATTTGCTTGGGATGTCTGTTTATTTTGGTCACACTGGTACTTGTAGACCAGTGTGTAGACCAGATCTAATAACCTAGAGGGTAATAATTTTGACTTTTCATTTTTGTCAGTAGTTGTAAAGTACTTTGCTACTATGTTAATGAAGAAACATGGAATGAGAAAAAAAATAGCAATATTTTAGATTAAAAATGCAAATGATTTTGAAAAGTATTAATTATATCAAGATAAAAGGAAACACGAACAATTTAAAGCCATATATACTAGGTCACAAAATGCCAAAAGCACAAGAACTAAGTAGGAAATATATTCCTTAACAGTAGTGCTTGTGGAAAAGTAGAGGATATTTAACTGATATTATTCTCAATATGGTTCAACTGTGTGAAGAAGATATTGCAATTCTGTCAGCGTTTTAGAAACATGTCCCTAAGACATGGTGTTTAATTCATTAAAATATTGTACTTTGAGCTGGTCAGATTACATCTAATTTTTTAACATTTTATTTGATTTTTTGAATTGATATCACATTTATTTAATATAAGCATCAAAAATCCATACGGATGTCAACAGTGAAAAAATTTCCTGAATCACACTGTCCCTCATCTTCTCAGTTTCTACCTCTCCCAAACTCTTCCTTGAGTTTCCTTAGGGCTGTACAAGAACCTGTTATTATAGATTATCAACTCCTCCCTTTTGTTTACACGAAACTATGTGTATGCATGACACTTACACCTTGCTTGCCTTTAATTAAAAATGTATTTTAGAAATATGCCACTCCTAATGCATAAAGTCTTCTCCATTATTTTATAGTTTCATAATTATCCATTGGACACATGGATTGAATTTTATCCAGTCCCCTACGGATGAACATTTCAGTTGTTTCCAATGATTTGAAATTGTAAATGACACTTCAGTAAAAATACTGTCAATGTGTTATTCCACGCGGGGTTGCGTAATCATGTAGGATATTTTTAGATGTGGAGTTGCTGGGTCACAGTGTGTGTGGGAACATTTGTAACTGTAATATACACTATCAAATTGCCATATTAATATCTCATATTTTAAACATATTTTGGTGTAATGCATATATCTTTGTATATTTTTCTATTAGGTAATTGTTATATAAGTTATAGGTCTTATATGTTAGAGATCTTTTCTAATCATTTTCTAGTAGCTTCTAGCATGTTAGAGAGAATATTCCTTTTTTTGTGATATGAGTTGGCAATATTTTTTGTCTTTTGTTATTTGTCTCTTGACTTTCCTTATGGTGTATATATATTTGGGGGGGGCTAGTCAAACCTTTTCAACTAACTTTTAGTTAACGTGGTCTATTTTTTCATTTCTGCTTCTAAATTGTGTCATAGTTTCTCCAGTTAAAAAATCTTCCATGTTTCCTCTAGCATTGTTGCTTGTTTCGTTGTTTCTATTTAGATTTTTGATCTTTTTGGAATTAATCTTGCTGCATAGTTTGAGTTATGTATCCAACAGTTGTTTTCAGATCACTACCCATTTTTCTAGCAATATTGGGCAACTGTCTCTCTAATCTCATTGTTTTTCGATGTTACCTCTGGCACAGACAGTTGATGTTCACTAGATAGCCCAAATGTTTCTGTATATATTCCTGTCTGCTTTGCTATTTGGCCAAGGCCATATGTATTCTTGTGTTTAAAGAACACAAGCAGTTGTAGTAGATGTCACTTTTGAGTAGGAGGTAGTTGAAAGGTTGTATACCACGCACCAATCACTCCTTTCTCTTTTCAGTCCACTTCAAATGCCACATGTTCCAGGTTTCAGTTCCAAGGTGGCCAA
This sequence comes from Tapirus indicus, assembly GCA_031878705.1. NCBI lineage: Eukaryota > Metazoa > Chordata > Mammalia > Perissodactyla > Tapiridae > Tapirus > Tapirus indicus. Next base: position 145,024,122 of record CM062919.1, on the reverse strand, counting down.
GCTTCCATCAACCTAGACATCTGGGTAAGCATGCATAACAGAATCTCACCAACCCATGCTGGCCAGGTAATGCAGGCAAGAGACAAACCACTGAAGTTTAGAGGTTAATAATAGCAACGTATCTTCTCCTAGCTGGAATGATAAGCCCTATTTATCATATGCTAAAAGCCCATATGTATTAGACCCATTATTTCTGGATGGTTATTAATTTTTATTCATCTGTTTGTGAGGAGAGACATATTAATATTTCCCTGGAGGCCCCTTCCCTCCTCCTTTTTTTACTAGCTTAACAGAAAAATATCAGGCAGATCTGAGTTAGCTCCAAGCAAGAATATGCCAACAGCATAGAATTCTAGAGTCTCCTCTTTTCAACAAAGACTACTTTCTCAGTCAGGGAGCTAGATTTTGGAAACTTTTTAATATTTACCAATTTCCTTTTACATACCAAAATTTTTAATATTTGGTCAAACTAATGATATTAGTGCTCAAAAGACTGTGAAAGTATATCCTTTCTAATAAAAATGCTGCATTTGAGGTTTAAGACCTTTGCCATTGATATAAATCTTGAGCAGTATAAATATCCATATTTATACTGAATTGCTCTAAATAGATCAATGATTAACATTAAGACTCTAATTTTTCACGTAGTCATTTACAAGTTGATTTAAACAATGTTGGACAGCCTTTGTATTCATGCCAAGAATTCATATTTTGAATCATGCCAACAGGTTTAAAAATACATTTATCTAACATACACTCATGGACTACTAATTATTTGGTTTCCTAATAAAAAAATAAAAGCAACATTGAGGACCAGCCCGGTGGCGTAGTGGTTAAGTTCATGTGTTTCACTTCAGTGGCCCAGTGTTCACTGGTTCAGATCCTGGGCACAGACCTACTCACCACTCATAAAGCCATGCTGAGGCAGCATCCCACACAGAAGAACTAGAAGGACCTACAATTAGGATATACAACTTTGTACTGAGGTTTTGGGGAGAAAAAAGAGAAAAAAGGGTAAGATTGGCAACAGATGTCAGCTCAGGGCCAATCTTCCTCAAAAAAACAAAAAGGAACATTGAAACAACTTGGACAACTTTAAATCGGTAGCTTAGAGTAGTTTTTAACCTGCTTTATACTGTGGAAACCTTTGAGAATTAGATGAAAGGTAGGTCATTCTCTGAAGAAAAGTAACAAAACCTCAAAAAACATTGTACAGTATCTCATAGAATTCACAGATCCTATTAAGCTCATAAAAGAGGCTCTCTTCCTCACTTTCTCCATCTGTAAAGTGGGGATCGTCATAAATAATCCTTGTAAAGATTATGAGAAGTCCATGGCACAACACATAATGCTTGAAAAAATATAACTCTAACTATGTCAAAAGCTGGGATTAAATCAAATAATAAATCTAAACCCTTTGGAAGAATCTGTGGAACATAAATGCAAATGTTTATTATTACTATTGTTAACCTTAAAAAATTTTGACAAGCAGTGTATGAACTGAAATCCATGTTCAGGATATGCACCAATTTAATCTGATAATGTTAAAGTTATATTTAAATTTTTAGATGTAATAAATGTCCATATTTTAAAAACATATTTAGAAAGGTATGAAAATGTCGAATCTTTTTTTGTTACTCTAAGTTTTGGTTGTTGTAGTCTACGGAGGTTGAAGACTAAAATATTAAGAAATTAACATTTAGCACGTAAATTCATTCACTGCGTTGTTCAGATTGCTGTGTTTCCCCAGCATCACCATTGTCTGTCAACACCGATTCAATTCAAACCAAATAAGAGACTGGTTATCGTTCCAAAGTCTCTAACATAGACTTTGTATTGAGAAGAATGGAAGGAATGGAAATAGAGAAATCAAGCTGTAGCTTTTAGGCGGGCTACATAGTGATTTGGAGGTGAAAGAAAACATTGTGTCACTTGTTCAAAGGCTGGTATAAAAACGAAGCTTGAAACTGGTAATGCATTATTTTTATGTTTCCTTTTAAATTACATTAGTTGTAAATGCTTTATAATTGATGGGACACTTTTATATACTTTTCCAAAATAGTGATTTATAATGATGGTTAATATTAATAATAGGAAAACAAGTCATGCTCCGCCTTGTTGATATCTTTGTGTTGGTCTTGCTTCTTTATGTGGCTATTGCTGTTCATTCCACAATCTGGCCATTGCCAACATTTTTAGGTTGATTTGATTTACAGCATCTTCTGCAGTTATATAATTGCTGTACTCCTGCCAACCATTATCAGGTTCATCTTGTGCCTGTACTCTTAATTTGTCCTGGAAATTAGCTGGCGTGAGTTTCTCTTCTCGATCCTTATTTGATAATTTTCCAGATTCATCAACTAAGTTTTTGCCAGCATTTTACTAATATAAGTCCACCCTACTTTTTTCTTTTGATTTTCATGAACTTGGTGGCTTTTCTGTAAAAATTTCTACACCTAACTACACTTCATTTTCTGGAAGGAAATTCAAAGTGTGAAATATTAATTCAGAAATTTGAATATTACTTCCACTGAAGCCTTGTAAATGATTGTATTTGATAACCTTGACTTGATTTCATAGGTGTTTTTGCTTACAGTACTTCATGCATCTTATATACATAAATTGTAGGTATATATTTAATATAAAATATATGCATTGTACTTAATATGTATTGATTAGCTCCACTTCATCGTCACCAATCTATACATTTCTTCTCAAATGTTTAATTTGAAGATAATTCTTATGCTTCCTGTTTCAAAAAGCTTTTCCAGAGAATAACTGTAAATCATTAATACACTAGATATCATCTTCCCCAATTTATATGTAATTTTTATGAGTTATTTATAAACTCACTTTAATAATCTACTGATTACTCATATTTATTTTCTCAATGATCAAAAATATGCCATATATATTCTAACTCTGTGAAAACATACACATAGAAGATTTTTATATTAAACTGATGTATAAAGTATCATCATATCATATACTCTTCTCTGTTATTACTTTTCTCATTCACCAATAACTCAAAGAAATCTCTCTGTGTCAACAAACTTTGCTCTATATTCTTATTTTAATATAAGATAGTCACTTATTAGTGTACAATGAAAATATAATTGTCAAAGAGACTATTTTTGTGTGTGTGTGAGGAAGATCAACCCTAAACTAACATCTGTTGCCAGTCCTCCTCTTTTGCTGAGGAAGATTGGCAGATTGGCCCTGGGCTAACATCCCTGCCCATCTTCCTCTACTTTGTACGTGGGACGCCTGACACAGCATGGTTTGATAAGTGGTGCATAGGTCCGCACCTGGGATACAAACCTGCGCACTATGGACCACCAAAGCTGAGCATGGGAACTTAACCACTATGCCACTGGGCCGGTCCCAAAGGGACTATTTTTTAATGCAACTGTGGAAGAAAGAAAAAAATCATAATCAGAGCTTACCTTATTAACTCATCATAAGAAATCACTTTCAAATAAAACAATCAAAATTTTATATGATTTTTGAATTTTTCCTCATGTGTCAGATCTGCTTAAAACAACCAATCATTAGATTGCAAAAGTTAAAACTACACAATTTAGGGTCAGAAAGGCTGAAGTTTAATCCTGGCTTCCTCATTCTTCTACAACCCAATCACTCTTTGTCTTAATTTCCCCATTAGCAAAAAAGGGTTAATAACAGAATCCCGTCAGTGTTGTGGTGAGAACCAAGTGATCTAATACATGTCAAGTGTTGATATTGATACCTGGTACCTAGTTAGTATTTAGGGAATCATGCTATCCCAATAAACTGTACTAACAAATTGCTACTAATCTTTGGATGATATCAGAACAGAAGAGATTGTATGATCCAAATATTAAATGTCCACAAATTCTGATAGTCCGATACATCAACCACACAATAGAAATGCGCGTTACTGAGGGGACTGCTGGTCTTAAGCTACATAAAGTCATTTATTTGTTCCCTAGAGATGATCCAGAAATATCACAATTCTGACAGTTTCAGTTGTCCTGTGTCTCTCGGCTGGTGCACAGATGTACACTGTCCATGCTTCATTGTCCCATGTTTACTATTCTTGCATCCTGTGACTTTCAAACCTTTATCACTATACCTTTATTTCTTGGATGTATAAATTTATTCATGCATATTGTAGTCAAACTCTCCTGGTCTGAGAACCATTCTGTTTTGTCTCTTATGACTTATATCTGATCAGATATATTATTTCAAGTTGATTTTACAGTTTAAATCTTAGAAGAAATCTCATTTTTCTACCAAGTTTCCAGAGCACTCCCACTAAGAGGTTAAGGGACCAACAGTTATGGCCCTGTCTACCTATGCAGCCCATCCATCTCCTTAGTAGGTTATGTCCAGCTGGAAACCTAAACTCGGTGACACAAAATACATTCTTCCTGAGCATAATTACTGATAAACAATAGACAGTATTTTATGTAAAAGAAACTGTCAGTTGCTAGTAATAGTTTGTTAGTGAAACCAATTCAAGATTACACTCTTCTACTGCAGCTATCATTAAGCAATCTTGTTTTGTTTCTCTACTTAGATGCCTGCTTTTCCTTCTGCTTACTTCAGAACTTCATGCATCTTGACGTACCCTTCCTGAAACATGTATTTTATATCCATTTTCCTCTGGATGACTGGATGATTTATCTATCAATCATCCAATGTGTTGTAGTAGTACTGGCAATTCTGTTTTATTTTCCAATTTCCTGGCATACATTATGAATGAAATCTTGCCTTAGTTATGAAGTTATTCTGTCCCTGTACCTGACTTTTTCAATACCCTTTAAAGATATAGTAGGCAGTGTGACAATTGAAATTTTTCATCAGACATTTCGTTTGTGTATCCTTTTGCGAGTAATCAGAATCTAAATGGCCCTTCAAAGTAGCTGATGTGTAATTTAAAAAAAAAGGCAGACTTCCTGACCTTGTGAACATCTGGTTCTATGGCCTTCCTTCTGTTTCAGAAACAACAGAGAATTTGTCCATAGGTCAATTTTTTGTAAAAGAGTAATTCAAGGAATTTAGAGAAGTTTACCTATTGGCTCCAAGATAAAAATAAATCCAGACAAGTTTACTAGGAACCAGAGTAAGTTACCAGACTAGAAAGGTATAAGGGTAAAATGGCTTCAGAAATGATGATTTTCCCAAACTGAGGTGGTCTAAACTCATTTACTCTTGTATCTTTTGACCACATGCTGTTGAGATTTGAAAGAGATTTGGCTTCAAAGCACAGTCTCTTAAACACTTGGTTGTATTCTTCTCTTAGGAGATCTCACAGCTCACAATCTTTGAAAAAAAATCCTGTAAAATATGCATTAATAAATAGATGACTTCCAAAATCAATGATTTAGAAATGAGGAGTTTCCAAAATAAAGGTTATAACAAAGATGACATTAAAGCTAACATCCAAATTATTTCTTTGATTAACTTTAGTCATTGCATTTTTTCCAGAAAACTATCAATATCCTCTAACTTTTTATTTTCTTTGCCTTATAACTGAGTTTACAGTTTTTCAACACAATCGTAATTTTTTCTTTCCATATCCATGGTTATATCTTTTTTAATCATTCCTAAATTGACCTAATTTAGCTAGCCTCTCCTCCCTTCTACCTTTAACTTTTGCAATCTATCTTTATTTTATTTATGTTTTACTGAAACAAATTTACAATACATTTATCTCTATTTTTGTGTATTTTTTAAACAACCTTATTTTGGATTCATTTATCATTTCTATGTTTTTATTTTAAGTTCTTCCTTAACATTTCATTATTTTTAGTTTTTAGATTTAGTAATTTACATTTCTAGAAAGCTTAACTTGTTATTTTCCTAAGTTTTTTTAGAGATTAGTACAAAGTTCATTTGCTTTTTTTCCCTTTAAATAATAAAGTCATTAAAAGTTAATTTTTTTTCTTTTGAGTATATTTTCCCAAAGTTCTTCACTGAAATGTTCTTCTTTTCATTGGTTTGTGGAGAGATTATAATTTTACTTTGAATTTCTTTTTTAACAAAAGGGTCATCTAAAAAATGTTTCTTAATTTATAAATTTTAATTTTTATTATTTATTTCTAACTTTATTGATTCATAAAATGTATTTTTTTAATATCTATTTAAAATATTTTAAAAGGTTTTCTTTGTGGTTAACTATCAACGTTTTCTTCTGAAAATATCTCTTAGATGCACCAATTCTATGTTTGAGTCTATGTCCATATTTAAGAGCAGAACTACTGTACTGCCTTGCTTTGCCGTTCCTTATATCTCTTGGATTGCCCTTTTATTTTTAATTTTCTGTAACATAATAAGTGTATGAACTTCAGTGTCAAGGTTTTGCAGAAAAAACTGAAATACTTATATTCCCATGCTTAAGGGGAGAAAGTACCACATTGGGTCTCTGGCCTGCCTCCTTCAGGATATCTCCCAGCAGGAAAATGGGTTAAGTCAGCATTTTGCTTGATTTGACAGTGTGGATAGAAATGAGGTGGGAAAAACATGGGTTTCTATCTACTAAAAATTTCCCTAGTTCTCAGTGAAGTCTTCATACATAATAACACTTGTAATACTTCTATATTTACCGATTCGAGAAAGCACTGGTCAGAGCCATGTCTCTGATTTTTCTGAGCTGTTTTTCATGGTGTTTTTAAAATATATATTTCTATGTAATTTTGTTTTTACCTGAAATATTCATATAGAATGAAAAAATGCAATCTATGACAATGACGTTTATTTGTATAGTAACGTAAGAAAAATAATATATTAGCATAGTATGTCCTCTGCTGATATGACACTCCAGGGAACTGCACGTGGGGATAAGTGAATTTATTCTTCTTTTCTAGTTTGAGGTTATTTTAATTATACCAAAGAGAATAGAACATGGAGATTTAATTTTCATCTTTGCTGAGAATCAAATTCCATCTGGTTTGAAATTCAGGATCATAAAACTAATATAACTTTATGTCTAATGTTCTTATTAACATTGAGGAGAATTTAGTAATAATATTCATTTAGCAATGGCAGTGTTGAGAAAAGGTGTAAATAAGCTTTTACTGTTATTCTGTATCCAGTTATAAATGGAGACATAATTTGTAGTATTTTATATATCCCACATATATTTTTGATTTTATGTGTTTAGTTTTATTAAAATAGTGCAATTCTATAAAACACTTTTAAGTAGAATGCACTTTGGATTTTGATTTATGAAGTGTATATTTATACTAGATTACTTAGTTTCCTATCATTGGGTTTCCTTCACTTTCTACCTGGTTCATGATGTCCTAGAGGTTCCACCTTAAAGATTCTGAAACCTCTCTTCTTGGATAATGAATGCAACTTAAACTGAGATCCTAAATATCCTGATGTCTTACAGTGCCAAATTTCTCAGTATTCCATTCTCTGATACCCATCAATGTTAGGTTTCCAGTTAGAGTGTTTTTGTAAATATTTTTATTGAAACATAGCATGAATTCAGCAGTGCACATATCCTAAGTGCATATTCCAATAGATACTTACAAAGTACATCCTTTTATAATTAAAATATAGGAAAGCGCCAGAACACAGAATTCTCCCTCATGTTTTCTTCTTGTCAGATGTTTGTTTTTGACAATGTTGATAGTTACGAGGAGCACTGGTCGGGTATTTTGTAGACTATCCCTCATTTGGAACTTGTCTGATGTTCTTCTTATGTTTAGACTGGAGTTAACGGGTTTCGGAGGTGAAGACTACAGAGGTAAAGTGCCATTTTCATTACATCACATCAAGAGTACACACTGTTAAAATAACCTCACTATTGATGTTAATTTGATCACTTGGCCGAGGTAGCATTTGTCAGGTTTCTCCACTGTGAAGTTATCCTCTTTCTCCTTTTCAGACTGTCCTCTTTGGAAGGAAGTAATTATGCACAGCCCACTCTGAAAGAGTGATGAGTTAGGTTTCACTACCTCGAGGGCAGAATATCCTATAAAAATTATTTGGAATTATTTTGCACAGGAGAGTCTTCTCTTCTCCCCATTTATTTCTTTACTCAGTTATATCAGTAAAAATTCATGGATATTTATTTTATACTTTGGATGACAATCCAATACTATTGATTTATTTTGTTGCTAAAATTGTTTCAGCTTTTGCCATCAAGAGCTCTTTCAGTTGGCTCCCATGTCCCCATCATTGTGGAGAATTCTTTTCTTTGTCACTCACTTACTTTCTGGCATGGCAAGATGCTCCAGACTCATCTTGTGTATTTTCTGTCCTAGAATCAGTCATTTCTCCAAGGAGCCCTTGTTCCTTTTGTTGGAGAATGGTATTAGAAAGCAAGATCTGGGCACTGGGTGTCCTTGTTGCTCCTGGAGTGTTTCTAGGCCTTCTCAGCTGACGGAACAAGGGGATAAATAGGTGTATACCCATTTATAAAGATTTATAAAGATGTACACATCTTTATAAATATTTCTATAGGCATCCATCTGTATGAGTTTCCTCCAGTTGCAATAACAAATACCACAACCTGGGTGGCTTACAACAATAGAAATTTATTGTCTCAAAGTTCTGGAAACGGAAAGTCTGAAATCAAGGTGTGAGCAGGGCCCTGCTGCCTCTGTAACCTGCAGGGGAGAATTCTCCCTTGCCTCTTCCCAGCTTCTGGTGGCATGCTGGCAAGCCTTGGCATTCCTTGGCTTGAAGTCGCATCATTAAATCTCTGCCTCTGTTGTCACATTAAGTTCTCCTCTTTTGTGTCTGTGTCTTTTTTCTTCTTATAAAACACCACTCATATTGGGTTAAGGGCCCACCCTACTACATTATATAGCTAAGACCTCATCTTAGCTCATTAAATCTGCAGCAACCCTTTTTCCAAATCAGGTCACATTCTGAGGTACTGGAGATTAGCGCTTCGATATACAGTTTTGGGAGACAAAATTCAACCCATAACGTCATCCATACATGGATCATTCTAGCCTCTTCTCCTTGCTTCTCCGTAACCTGCAATTCAACAGTGAGAAGACTTGCTCACACCATCTGCCTCCATTTACTTATTTAATCCCAGTATACATGGTGTGAAGTTTTAAGAGTTCTTTATATATTTTGGATATAAATCCTTTATCACATAAAGCAAATATATTCTCCCAGCCTGTGGCTCCTCATTCTTTCACTAGTGTCTTTTGTAGAGCAGACATGTTTAATTTTAATGAAGCATAACTTTTTTCTTTAATGGATGAGGATTTTGGTGTCATATTTAAAAATTCATCATCAAACCCAAGGTCATGTTTTTTTTTTCCCCAGAAGTTTTACAGTTTTGCATTTTAGATTGTGTCTATGATCCATTTTAAGTTAATTGTGTGAGGTCTGTATGTAGGTCCACTTTTTAAAAATGATGATGTCCAAATTTTCCAGCACCATTTGTTGAAAAATACATTTTATATTATTGATTTCTGATCTTTATTAATTCTTTTCTCTTACTTTTTTTTGTGTGTGGGGATAATCTATTATTTTCTAGCTTGAAAATAGAGTTATTTATACACTGATTTTTCAACCTTTGTTTTTATCTATTATATGGATTTAAACATATACATTTCCTTTTAATCAGAGCATTATGTGTTTGTCACAAATTTTGATATTTTTATTTTAGTTGTTATTAACTTCAACATGTTTTTAAAAATTTATTGTAATTTTTTACCCATGTGTTGGGTAAAAGTGTATTGCTTATATTTCTGCATTTTCTAATGATTATTCTATTATTCACTTACAGCTAAGCTGCAGTGTGCTAAATGATTATATTCCTAATTATTTAAAAAATATGTCTATTTTGAGACTGACTTTATGGTTCAGCATATCCTCTACTTTTGTAAATTTTCCATACTTATTTTAAAAGAACACGTATTTTTTAGTTGTGTAATGGAGTGTTATAAAATCTCAAACTCATAAATATTTGAATCAAAAAAAACAAGTTTTATATGTTCTTACTGACCATTGTGTTTGTGTTATCAGATTTTGAAGAATGTGTCAAAATCTCCAAACATCATTGTCCTTTTTTGCCATTACACTTTTTAGTTCTATTTTTCCTGTATTAAACTATTTATTGTACACTCTTTTATTTATTTCTTGGTTCATAATCAGCTTTTGGTTTATATAATTTTAGACTATTTTAGTAGGAGAGTAATAATTTATAATTGTAAAAACTTCCTATTGAATTGAATCTTTTATTGTCGTGAAATTTGGGTAAAATCTAATAATTCCTCTGGCCTTTAAGGACCTGGATATTAATACAGCTACAGTCCTTTTCTTTGGTGCTGTCTCTCTTCTGGTGCTTCCTTTCTCAGTCCCAGTTCTCACTAAGTCACCTTTGGGTCTCTAAATCCTACACTCTGACTTACTTCAGTAATTTTTTTTTTCTGTTTAATCTTACCGGGTCTAATATATATAGCAAGCATTTAAGATTTACCACGTTTATATACATTTCCTTGTTCATTCAATCAATGTTCATTCTGGGTTTAATATCAAGATGTGGATAAAGTAGTGAAAGACATTATTTGGGAAGTAGAAATATTCACAAAATGCAAATGTTACCCAAAGCTTCTTGTTCTTATTTGAGATCAAATCATGCATCACTAACCAGCATAGTAGGGTAAATAAAAATTATAGTGCATAACAAGATAAGTCTAACTCTTCAATGATGTCAATCTAAGTAAGAACATTCCTTTCTTGTTTTAGGAGCTCTTGTATCGTGAAGTGTTTCCTTTAAATCTGTTTTCATCATCATCTCATTTTAAATTACCGAAATTGTATTAACATTCTAAAATATGACTATTCTATGATGAAATCATATATATGGAACCAGTCACAATTAGTTTGATTGGGTCTAATATACATTCAATTTAAATTTGTTCCTAGAATGGATGGAACAGTTTGCTGAGGGGGACCATGAAATCAGCCTTACTTGAAGCATTTGTAACGATTATTTATACCCATCTGAGATGGCTGGAGGCTGAATTAGAGATTAGAGATCATAAGACACTTGTGTTTATCTAGCACACACCTATTTCTGTAAGGATGGAACCTATAAATACATTTTTGATATAAGTAAAATGTTTAATGCTCCATCAAATCGTTTGGCTTTCTATAAGCCACATGTGTCACAGTAAGCTAGGAAAACAAGAAGGATAGGAAAAACATTAAGTTTGAGCTGGCAATGTGAACCCTAACAGGTCTCCTAAATCGTACAAAATTGTAAGCATAAATTCAAAATCAAGTATAAGTTATATTCCTAAATATATATAACAGATTGACCTTTATAAATTTAAAAGCAGAAGCAAGTCTTTTAAGTTTGCTTTCTTGCAATTGATTCCCATACTGTCCACCTGTCATTTATTGAGAGCCTTTTTATTAATAACAGCTTTGTTAGGATATAATTCACTTACCATATAATTCACCCATTTAAAGTGTACAACTCAATGGTTTTTAATGACCCACTCATTTAAAGTGTACAGTTCAATGGTTTTTAATATATTCAAAGACTTGTGCAACTATCACCACATTCCATTTTAGGACATTTTCATCGCCTCAGAAAGAAACCTGTACCATTTAGCTATCACCAGCAAATTACCCTATGCCACAAAGCCCTAAGCAAATATTAATCTCTTTTTTGTCTCTATAGATGTGCCTATTCTAGACATTTAATATAAATTGAATCATATGAAACGTGATTTTCTTTCTTTTCACTTAGCATAATGTTTTCAAGATTCTTCCATGTTGTAATATGTATCAGAGCTTCATTCTTTTTTATGGTTGAATAATATTCCTTTATATACACACACCACATTTTGTTTATCCATTCATCACTTGATGGGCATTTGGGTGGTTTTACCTTTTAGCTATTAAGAAAAATGCTTCTATAAACATTCATGTACAAATTTTTGTGTAGAAGTATATTTTCTTTTTTCTTGGGTACATATCGAGGAGTGGAATACTTGGGTCAAATGGTAACTCTGTTTAACTTTTGGATGAACTGTCAAACTATTTTCCAAAGTGTGTGCATGATTTTACATTCCCACCAGCAATTTATGAGGGTTCCAATTTTTTCACATCCTTGCCAACATTTGGTTTTACCTGACTTTTTTTTTTTTTTTAAAGCCATCCTAGTGGATATGAACTGGCTATCTCATTGTAGTTTTGATTTGTTTTTCTCTGATGGCTAATATGTTGAGCATATTTTCATGTGTTTATCGATCCTTTGTCTATCTTCTTTGGAGAAATGCCTATGGAGATCCTTTGCTCATTTTTTGGATAATTTGAAGGGATTTAATAATAATATTAATAGGTATCTTAAGCAAAATTGCAAACCACCAATAGTATCTCCCCAAAATTTATACTTCAAACCTTTCCAAAACAGGTGAAAGCTTTGAAAGATTTACACTACTTAATTAATTTAAGATGAACAAGAGCCTATTTCACCAAAGAAAGCAGAATATGAACCTGTACATTCAATGATCTCTATTTAGAAGTAAGCCCATCTGATTTGGTCTTTTCAAATTTTTTATTGGGATGAAATTCATATAACATAAAATTAACCATTATAAACTGTACAAATCAGTGATATTTAGTACCTTAATAATGTTCAACCACCACCTATATCAAGTTCCAGAATATTTTCATTGCCCCAATAGAAAACCCCATACTTACTAAGCTGTCACTTCCCGGATCCTCCAACCTCAGCTCCAAGCAACCACCATTCTGGTTTCTGTCTTTATGGGTTTACTTATTCTGAATATTCCATATAAGTGGAATGATACAATATATGACCTTTTGTATATAGATTCTTTCACTTAGCTTGATATTTTGATTTTATCCACATTGTAGCATGTATAAGCACTTCATTCATTTTCATGGCTGAATAATACTCGATTGTATGTATATATCACATTTTGTTTATCCATTTATCAATTAATGGACATGTGTGGTGTTTTCACCTTTTGGCCATTGTGAACAGCGCTGCTATGGACATTTGTGTCTGGTTTCAGTATCAGAGTAATACTGGCCTCAGATTTGAAAAATGTTCCTTCTTCTGCTATTTTTTTTTTTGATGAATATATAAAGAATATGCATGAATTCTGCTTTAAATATTTAGTAACATTTATTAGTTTAGCCCTCTAGGTTTGTCTGTGCACATAGTTCTTTTAATGATAATTCTATTTCTATACTTTTTATAGATCACTTCAATTTTTCTTTTTTTCTTGAGTCACTTTGGTAGTTTCTGACTTTCTAGGAATTTGTCTATTTCATGTTATTTAAGCTATTTATTGACGCTTTGTTTTGGAAAGGTCAGTAGTAATGTCTACTTTTCCATTTCTGATTCCAGTAATTTGAGTCTTCTCTTTTTTTCTATCTTTTTTTTTTTTTTATCAATCTAGCTAATGTTTTGTCCATTTTGTTCATCTATTCAAGGAATCAACTTTTGGATTTTTAAGTTTCTTTCTTGTTTTTCTCTTCTGTATTTTATTACCTTCTGTTCTAATCTTTATTATTTCCTTCTTCTGCATGTTTTAGGATTAGTTAGCTCTTCTCTTTCCAGTGTTTTAAGGTGGAAAGTTAGGCTATTGTTTGGATATCATTGTATTTTTTTAATATAGGCATATACAACTATAAATTTCTCTCTAAGCAATGTTTCCACTGTCTGCCAAAATTTTTGCTATGTCTTCATTCTGTATTCATCTCAAAGTAATTTCTATTCTCCCTTGTGATTTCTTCTTTGATTCATTAGTTATTTATGTGTTGTTTAATTTCCTCACATTTCTGAGTTTCCAAATTTATTTCTGTTACTGATTTCTAACTTTATTCCATGTGGTCAGAGAAATTACTTTGAATTATTTCAAACCTTTAAATTTATTGAGATTTGTTTTATGGCCTAGCTGTATTAACCATGTTTTTTATTTTCTGTCTTCTGATACTTTGATAATTTGGGACTTGCTGACCTAGAGAGACTGTCCCTCCCTGGGTGAGCCAATTTTAGAGACAGTAAACATGTGCTCGCTCATGTGTTTTTGAACATACAAACCAAACAATCCAGAGTTCACACCCCCAACCACTTCTTTTACTGGACTCTCACACTGGGGCCACTATGGACATGCCCCGATCCCTCCCGGGCTAGGTATCAGACAACTAGGGACAGCCTCTATGCTCCAGAGCCACAGAAATTATTAAACTAGCCAATTCTAAGCCTGTTCACCTTGCCTCATGCATTCTTTCCCAAGGAAACCACAATAAAAGCTTTTGCCTACAGTTCCCACCTCTCTCTGGCTGCTGCCAACCTCAGGGTTTTCTCTTGTGGTCCTGCACGGCATGGCATGCCTCCTCCCCTTGGAAATTGTGAGTAATAAACTCTCTTTTCAGTGACAATTGTCTCCTGAGCGGCTGCCCTTACAATACCTCCAAATTTCTTTTAATATACTATGTTTTAAATCACCAGCATATGGCATATCCTGGAGAATTTTCCATGTTCACTTGAGAAGAATATATATCTTTCTGTTGTTGGACAGTATGTTCTCTATATATTTGTTACATCTAATTGGTTTATAGTGTTTTTCAAGTCTTCTCCTTACCTGTTGATCATCTGCCTAGTTTTTATATCCATTATGAAAAGTGGGAGTATTGATGTTTCTGCCTATTATTGTTGAAATGTCTATTTGTACTTTCATTTCTATCAGTTTTCGCTTCACATCCTTTGGGGTTTTGTTTTTGGGTGTGAATACTTTTATAATTGCTATATCTTCCCCATGTTTTGACCTGTTTATCATTATAAAATTTACCCCTATATCTCTAGAAATATTTTTTAATCAACTTTGTCTGATATTCATATAGCTACTACAGCTTTCTTTTGGTTGCTGCTTGCATGATGTATCTTTTTTCCATTCTTTTACTTTCCATCGATTTGTATCTTTGAATCTACAATGCATCTCAAGCAGACAACATATGCAGATAGTATCTTGTTTTTTAATCCTTTCTATCTCTCCCTTTTGATGGGTTGTTTAATCAACTTACATTTAAAGCTATTATCGATATAATTCAATTTGTCTACATTTTTACCTTTTGCTTTCTGTATGTCTCTGTCTTTCTGTGTGTGTGTTTCTAACTTTCCTTTACTGTTTTATTTGCAATAAGAGAATATTTTCTAATGTACGTTTTAATTTCTTCCATCATTTTTCACTATATAGTTTTGAGTTATCAGTGGTTTCTCTAGGGCTATCACTTAAATCTTATCAGAATCTGTTTCAGAATTATACTCACTTATTCCAGTGAGATATAGGAATGTTACTTCCATTTGCCTCTATTTCTGTTAATATTATACATATTTCATCTATATATGTTACATACTCAACAATACATTTTTATAATTATTGTTTTCATAATTTTCATCTTTTAAAGGAGACAAGAGAAGAATGGAGAGGAGGTATATATTTACAGCTTTGTAACATTAACTATTTGCCATTTCTGTCTCCCTTCGTTCTTTCCTGTGGAGTTCAGTTACAATCTGGAGTCATTTCCTTAGCCCAACACTTCCTTGCTTCCACCTGCCTCCTTTGTGCTAGCATGGAAAAATACATTACATTTCTATATGCTATGTGCTCAGCAACATAATTATATACATATTGTTTAATACAATTAATTTTAACTCAGCTAAGAGAAGAAAGGAAATGAAATATGCACTTATACTGTCTTTTATAATTGCACAGTTGTCTTTACTTGTGCTTTTTGTTTTTCAAATGGATTTGAACTATTGTCTAGAATCACTACAGTAAGCCCGAAGAACTTCCTTTGGTGTTTCTTATAAAGTGGGTTTGCTAACTACAAATTCTCTTAGTTTCTGTTTTTCTCATAATGCCTTTATTTCAGCCTCAGTTTTTAAGGTAACTTTTCTGGATATAGAATCCTTGGTTGACAGTTGTTTTTTTTCTCTTTGAGTATTTTGAATATGTTATCCCACTCCTTCTGGTCTCAATTGTTTCTGATGAGAAGTAAGCTTCTATCTTATTGTCGTCTCATAAGTAGTCATTTTTCTCTTGCTGCTTTCCAGATTTCTCCTCGTCTTTGGCTTTCAGCATTTTACTATGACATGTCTGTCTGTGGATCATTTTGTTTATCTACTTTGTTTTCAGCGAGCTTCTTAGATGCATAGATTAATATTTTTCATCAAACTTTGGAAGTTTTCAGACATGATTTCTTTGAGTATTTTTCTCTCCTCTCCTTCTGGCACTCCCATTACATGTAGGTTGTTGTGCTTCATGACACCAGCCTCTCTCTGAGGCTCTGTTCACTTTTCTTCATTCTTTCTCTCTGTTCTTCAAATGCATAATCTCCACTGACCTAACTTCAAGTCAGCTGATATTTTGCCTGCCAGGTAAAATCTACTGTTGAACCCACCTGGTGAATTTTTCATTTCTGTTATTAAACTTTCAACCTCAGAATTTCCATTTAGTTCTTTTTTATAATTTCCATCTCTTTATCAATATTCCCCAGTTGATGATCTTTACCATATCTTCCTGCACTTCTTTATGGTTTCCTTTAGTTCTCTGAACATATTTATAATGGCTGCTCGAAAGTCTCTGTCTTTAAATCCAACCTCTGTTCACTGTCACTGGCAGTTTCTGTTGCCTGCTTTTCTGCCCCCATGTATGATTCAGACTATTTTGTTTCTGTGCATATTTGGCAATTCTTACTGAAATCTGCACATTTTATGTAATATAATGTAGCAACTCAGTATCACCACACTTCCCATGGCTTATTACTGTCATTGCTTCTTTATTTGTTATGTGACTAGCTGGATAGTTTTAATAATGTTTAACCACCCCTCCCTCCCTGTAGTATGAAAACTCTGATGCTGTTCCTGAGAAGGCACAGACTTGGGCATGGGCACAGCCACACCAGAGAACAGAAGGACTCTCTTCCACTGTCTCTTCTTGACCACACCCAGCTACTAAACCTCACTCATTGCTGTCTAATGAGTCTACTATTTTCCACAATGTCGAGGGAAATAAATTGCTCCACAGAACGATCCAATTAAATTCAGAATCCTTTTCAGAAGTAGTTTTTGAGGTCAGTATTTGAGATTTTTTTTGACCCCGAGGGGCTCCTCATAGCTGCCTCTTTCTGTTTTCTCAGTAGTAAATTAACCAGTCTGTGGTTTAGCTTATCTCTGTACAGAACTACCAGTCTCCTCTTACTTGCTTTTCACCACAACCTCCATTGTTTGTGGGATCACCCTTAGGCTTGAACTCCCCCACATTTTGTTGAAAATGAAGTCAGGTTTGTTTTGTTTTGTTTTTTGTGAAGAGCTTTGGAGCTCCCCGTTTTACAGCCTACCTCTTCTTCACAGCAGAATTTCAGACCCATGACACTGGAGTTGGGCGCAGGGACAGCAGTGTGCTCTTTGCTGAGTGACTTCTCTGCTTTAGGTCTGAGCTGCGTGCTCGGTTTGAAGGAGTCGCCTGAGGTCTTCTTGATTTGCTTCTCTTGGTGTGGAATCTCTGACTTAAGAGCCAGGGCAAGGACAATTAAGTCCCAAGTATTCTCAGTGTGCCAGGCCCAAAATAGAGTCTCTGTTCTATGAATGCAGCCTGGGTAGAAGAAAGGATCCCCTCCAGATACACCCCCACACACACACCTATTGGCCTCACTCACTCAGAACTTAGCTGCTGCAACAGGTAGCTGGGGGAATGATGAGAAAAATAGACATTCTGCCCCACTGGGAAGATATCATAGCCCTTCAACCAGGACCTAGGGGAAGAGTGACCCTGAGTTCTTGGCTGCTCTATTTAGAATAGAGTCTTTTGTCATGCTGATCTGAGAGAGGAAATGAGGGAGTGGATTGTGTTTGAATGCCACAGACTATTTCCCTTCTTAACAAATTTTGGTATATTTTCTTGAATAATGTTTCTTCATTTGTTGTATGCCCTTAGGAAAATTTCCAGAGACTTTAAATGATTGTTTTTTATTTTTAAACTATTTTAATAAGTTTCACTAGAAATTAGGTCCATGGAGCTTCTCCTTTTGTCATGCTGGAAGTGGAACTTCAAGGATTTTTTTTTTTAAGAGGGAAAATACTGAGAAAAGTTACAAAATTCACATTTAGGTACAACTGAAGGGATCAAAAGGGACCAATGGGCATTTCACTATGTGAGCATAATTATAATGTATTGATTATTTTAATGTATTGCTGGTATTTTACCCTCGATTTTCTGTTATAACCATTCTCTGCTTCATGCTTTTTTCTCTTTTATTCAACTAAAAAGCTAGTTGTAGCTGTAGCTTTTCATTTTATTTTACAACCATAGTCTCAGCTAAAATAATTCAGTTGATTTTCTACACTACTAGCCATACACAGATATTCAGACTGCAAATTCAGAGAGCCACCTGAGCCAACTCAGTTGCTAAATTACATATATTGATGAAAGACTTAGGGTGGGAAAAGGCATTTTGATCTGCCTCATATGAAACAGTGGTTGAGTAAATGTCATGAGGTCTATGAAGGTAACACAGGAAAAAAAAAATCAAAGTATCAAAGTTGATGTCAAGAGAACTCTATTCTGGTCCAAGGTCTGTAATTAACTCTCTGAGTAAATTTGGTTTAATCACTTAACAGCTCTTGGCTTGAGTTTTCTAATATTAAAATTGTATGGTTGAGCTAGCTATTTTCTAAGGTGATTTTCTTCTAAGTTGTAAGAGAGGACTTCTGCTGTAATTGTCACCAATGTCTTTTTATATCTGATCACTTGCTGGTTAGGTTTACCTATTCATGAACCACTTCCCTTTATCCTCAAGACAGAGAAATTATTTTAACTTCTGTTACTCAAAAAAAGTAAGGTAGACCATTTAGACTGATTTTTAGTCTTAAATTTAACTTTCAGAGTTATGTCTGTGCTTGAATGGCTGATGATTACAAGAGAGACTGAGAAGAAATGATAATACTGGATGAATTGTATTCACACAAGACCAAATCCCACCCTATATTTAAGCATCATTCCATGCACAAGTTAGAATGTATTGCTGACCTCTTTTCCTACTTCTGAGTACCTGTTCCCACAAGGTTTGGGCAGTGTCATTTCAACTTGCATACCTAGAATACTAAATGTAAAACACAGTGTACAAGGATATGATAAAAGATATATCAGGTGAAATATCATTTTCAATTAGCTTACAAGACAGCTTACAACAATTATGATTAATAAGTAATTGGTAAGCTTAAAGAATATTAATTAAGTGGGCAAATAAATATGTTTGAAAAATTAGAAATGATTTTATTTGTAAGACTTATTTAGAAATTCCTTCTCTATGATATTTTGATTGATATATAAATATTTGTACTGCATTCTGCCTATGCATATAGGTGGATATAGGACAATATATTACATATGCATATATGATATCATATATTAAAACTTAGAGTATACATTAATAACACAAATGTATAATATGTATATAATACATCAATGTGACTATCAATCTTTCACACTTTCATTTTACTCTTTGGTGCTCAACTTACTCTGGTTCCTGTGAAGCCTTCAGGGTAAAGTTTATATTAGTGTGTAGCCCAGTGCTTTGCAAATTTTTGAGTGCCTCAGACTCCCCTGGGGTATATGACAGTGTATACAAAATCATCCTCAGAAATATTGGTTCAGTGGGTCTACGGTGAGGAACAGAATTCTGTAATTTTAACATGTAAATTTTGAGAAATACAGACCTAGGTTTTTAGGTTCCTTCTATTGCAAATGAGCTTGGATGAAAGGAGGCAATATAAATCTATCTTTCCTGATTTAAACTGAAGTAACAAATCAAACCTATTATTTTTTGAGAATAGAAGACAACATAATAATGACTAAATTATTTCTTTATTTTATACTTAAGGTAAATACCATTATGCATTATTTCTGTATTTTTACTGTGAGTTTTCTTGGGGAGGCAGTGTATTTACTTTTAAACTCAGTTACTGCTGCTTTCGGAGGTGATAATGAAATAGGATTTCTGATGAAAGGAAGAGAATTTAAGGTTCTTTCATTTAACTTTACACTCAAATTGATACTGGCTCAATGCAAGGTTGACATAAGCAAAGCCATATTGTAGAAAAGAAGCAATATTGTAACTTTGAATGACCTCTTATAAACTGACATGCTCTGTGGATTTTATGGCCCCTCCCAGCTGCAATAAGTCAATAACTTTGTTCTTTTGAGTTCCTCAGGAATGTGATGACCCCGGGCAGAGAGTCTATGCTGATAGCCTTCATCAATGACAACAGAAAGATCAAGGTGTAGGGCGTTGTTCCAGGGTCTGAAGCATATCCAGTAAAACAAAAGACTATCAGGAACTAAAACCAGATGCCTCCCCTACCTGGAGACCAGATGGATGCCCCACACTGAGACCAGATGCCTCTTCCACCCAGAGACCAGCCCCCTATATAACTGGCCAGTAGCCTTTGTTCTGTAAGATGATTCTTTCAGACATTCGTTTGCCATCTTCCCCCTTGTTATCGAGCTGTAATAAACTGCCCTTTCTCTGCCACCATCTTGACTCTTGATGAATGGCTTTTATCTCACAGTGAGCAGAACATGACTTTTGTGCGGTAACAAAAGTAAAGCTTTATTTATTCTATTTCCTTTTTTTTTTTTCCTCCAGTCTTGGTCAAATGCCTCAAAGCTATTTTTGCCCTTGTTTCTTTTGGAAGTTCTCTATTAAGGCTAAAAGTCATTTCTTTGGCAATTTCTCTTGATATTTGCTACTCTCTTAATTCCATCCCATTTCTCCCATTTGTGCCTCCTTGTACCATAGTAAAATACCCTCCTCTGCCTCTAATGTTTACATATGTTAAATGCAGATGCATTATTCTAAATTGAAATGGGTGCTGTGGCAGCAGGGAACATGACAGTTGTATAAAGTACAATAAATAGGCCCTAACTAAGCACATACAAGGATTTACAGACTACAGCAGCAAAAATTGAAAGTCATTCAGACAAGAGAATTAGAAAGACTTCGCTTGACCTTTACTTAGTGAGGGATTGTGTTTCAACACAAGCACTTTATTGCAGTAGTGACTATCCAGCGAATCATTATTATTTATGTCCCATGCTATTGTAAAGAATATAATCATAGCTATTTGCATTAATTCATATTTGCAAAACTGGTCTAGCAATATATTGTATTACAAGTAAGAGGAAAATCTTCATTGCTTTCTGCATAACTCTTACTCTAGCCTATCTTAATTAAGGATTTATAGATAAGCTAATGCAAATGGAAAACTTTCTCACACCCACTTGATTTGTTTTTTCTCTAAACATTTCAAAATGCATGACCTGATCCTGATTTGGAATACATATAACTTTTTAATTTTACACCTTCTATATTTGCTCAAAATACAAACCATAATGTAATCATATACACATTTATTTTCTCATTCAAATATATGATGAAGTGGGGATTGCATGATAAACAGGGTTGGTTAAAATCAAACTGGTTTTTTTCAATATTATGGAGGATATTTTAAGTCATGTCAGTATTGCTCGGGCCCTTGACTAAAAATTGGAAACTCAGTTTACTTCCAGTCCCAGAATTTGCTATCTCTTTTCAAAAAAAAATTAAAATTCAGTTTCCTATCAATTAAAAACAGAGACATCCGGTAATATTTCTGCAAACATGTATTATAGCCTTTTCTGTATCCACGTGTAGCCAATGTTTCCTTTCTCCCTTAGTAACAGAATTCCAATTATATCCTGCCTGGCAATGTCAACCTACAATAATTTCTCATCCTTCCTTGCAATTAGGTTTGACGATGGGATAATAACAGCAATAGCTGGTGAGACTCTAGAAAGGCTCCTTAAAGAGAAAGTAGTGATTTTAAGAATAAAACCCTCAGAAATATTTTCTTATTGTCCCCTTCCTTTAGCACCAGTTTTCAATTAATAACTTTCTGCTACCAATGGTCTCTCCTCACTCTCCCTGCTCCTCGTCTAGTCTATACTCTCATGACTATACACCTAGATGTAGCCATCTCATCCATTCCCTCTTTTCCAGTTTCTTATTTCTTATACTTCCAACAATCCTACACTCTACTATCAAATTAACTCTCTTCCATCATTTCATTATTCTGTTAAGAATACTTTATTGGCTTTGCATTGTCATACACACCTTAGTATTTAAGACTCTTCTCAATTTGACTGCATCATAACTTTCCATATTTTCTCTCTATTTGCCAATAAATAAGTTGTTACTGTGAGAATAGCCTATTCAAGATAATCTGTTTTCCAGGTCTTTGCTCGTGGAAGTGTGCCTTATCTCATTCTGTACTCAGATCCAAATATTGCCCATTGATTATTTCCCTGCTCAAAGCCCTTATCTTCATGGAACTGAGTCCCCTAGTATACCATGCGTTTTCTTTCTCTCTATGTTTACATATAATATAATAAGCATAATATAATAAATATACTTGATGATGATATTCATTTTAAATCAATCAGATACAACTTTATATTGCTAGAGAATTTAACACGTTCCTTATCTCCCTAAGCATCTCAAAGACAGGAAATATCTCATACTATTTGGTTCACCTCATAGCCCATATTCACAACACCAACATATTTGTCTTGGTCTGAGCACTGAGAAACTTCATTCCATATATCTAAATATCCTTTCATTTGTTTAAAATGGTTTTCATTTGTTTAATACAGTTAAACAGATGTTTAATATAGCAACTCACAACTTTCCTCTCCACCCTAATATTTTACTGTCAGTTATTATCACAGAATATTCCAATTAACCTTAGATTTCTACTTGACTTTTGTAAACCTAAGCTAACTATTTTCCTCAAATGTTCTAAAGAGTTCCATAGTAACTGGGAACACACACACACACACACACACACACACACACACGTAAATTATAATGCACTATAATTTAAAGATAAACATTCAAGCAAAAATCTTCAGTTCTATTTTTTTAATCTGCTCATAATTATGAAAGGCATACTCAAAGTAAACCAGACCAATCAGATTTCTTTCATAAGTGTTTCTAATTGGATGTAGTAAGTGAAGGGAAGGAAGACTATCCCCTACCCACTCAGGGTCCTTTCTCACTGGGCTACAAATTAAATTGACATGAGACTGAATAGTATGAGAAAAGGAAACAAATCTTTATAACATGTATACATGGGAGAGACCCAGGTAAAGCTGGGTAACTTGACAAAACGGCAGAGGTTCTCCCCTTAAATAGCATGTTTAGGTAAAGACAAAGGAGAATGTTGGGGGTGGGGGAGTCAACGATGGGAGATTACCAGAAAAGCACAGTAAACAAGAGTAAGGCTATTATGCAGATTTAAGGCTTCACCTTCTGCACTGACAAGTTTTTAGAGATGAAGTCATCCCCTTCTCTTCCCAGTACAGCGAGGGAGATACTTTTACAATTGGAGATTTCCCTTATAAAGGTAAATGTCTCTTACACAGGATAACTTCTACTTTTACTTGGAATGGGCTTAGCAAGGACCCTCCCAGTCTATCCATATCCAGGGTTAAATTTTTTAGGCAGTTAGTGCGGCAGGAAGGTGAAAGTTTCTTTCAGAAAAAATGATCAAGGTAAAGAGACATATTTTGAGATGGCCAATTCTGATCCCTCACATAAGAATTAGTCCCCATCCATTTCTTGGTCAGAAGTTATGAATGTAACCCCCAATAGAGCAGTTGTTATAATAAGACCACAAAATTACAATACAGAATGTCAATTCCAAATAAGATCCTACAGGTTCTCCCGTATCATGTTAAGTGTGGCAGAAAAAGAAAAGTAACAGAAATAACTCAGTTCCTTGTTCTAGAGCCTGAGTTACCTGGAAATCTCTTGCTTCTTGAAGGTTTTATTTTAATTTTGTGAGTTACTGTAGTACAATTATAATAAATTTCTTCTCATATTAAGTTGAATTGAATTTCTGCCAAACACAACTTAGAAAGTTCTGACTAATTTAACATCAATGTCATTTAAGTGTTTTGACACTTAAATATCAGGTCATACTCTGTGTGAAGTACTTACCAATCATTTCCTCCAGTGGTGGACCAACAGCAGGGCAGTGAGAGTGGTTTGTCCAAGGAGCAGGAAAGAAGGAGCTGTACTAACTGTAGAAAATGTATAAGTAACAATAAAGTCAATTCAACATTGACCTGCTTTATTTTTATAAATCATTTTGTATTGGCACTCTAAATAATATCACTGATTAAATATTCTTCCCTTAAAAAAATCTGTTGTTGGTCCATGTTCCAGAAAACTGCTGCAGTCATTACTGACTATATATATATATATATATATATATAAAATTAAGCTTCTTATTAGTGCTTTATTTTACTTATACTTTGGTAAAAGTCATATTCCATGCAGATATTAATTTGGAGAATTCCCAATAATACAGTGAGCCCCCAACACGCCATGGCTTCACCACATGAGTCCCCATGGAGAGTTAGTTCATAATGTTCAGAATCATTTGAGCTCGCTTAGGGTACAGTTCATCTCTCCAAGCCCTGTGGTACTCAATATTCCATTTTGTTATTTGGAGATAAACAACAATAACCCAATGACTGTAAATCCAAAGAAATAGAACTCCTGTTACTTCAAGGAAATCAATGTATGTGCCTAGCATTCTTTGAATCTTGTAGAGCACATGTTTTGGAATTGTTTTTCATTTTGTATTTATGTACTTTTTCAAAAAAAAATTCACATAATAAAAATATTAACCCTTTATCTTTTCCCATTTCTCATACTGTAAGATTACTTTTAATTTTGCATATATATTTTTAATTTCTTAATTTATATATTCATTTTATTTTTCCTTGCATGATTATTCGTATAAAGAAAATGTCCCCTGCCTTCCTTTTCTGGCCATTGTTATTATTTATCTTTTTTCATGATTATTAATAAAGAGGTTGGTTAAAAATGATCTACTAACAAAAGTGTCAATTATGCCCTGTTCCTCCTTTCCTAAGACAGTCAAGCCATGGAAAAGAGACAGTAGAAAGGGTTTTTTAAAAAGTAGATATTTTATAACATATATTTTCCTTTTATACATATACTTAAGTGAGATAAAAATGTGTGGGTTGCCCATGAAAAGAATGTTTCATCATTTTCTTTTAAATTTATCTTATTGAGTCAGTAAAATTCTAATATTTAAGTATTTTCCAACTACTATTTCCAAACGGCCTAAGTGTTTGTTTTCATTTCTATCTCCTTTATTTCTATTTTCCATAAGTTGCTTCCACAAAAGCTTTTAAAAAGGAAAAATGGCCACTAGCACCTGTCTCATTTTGAGAGGCAAGATCTTATCACTGACAGCTAATCAATAAAAACAAATGAAAAGTAATAACGTCAGACTTGAGAAGTAAGGTTTTTATTCCTAGCCTGAAGCGAGGGTTCACCAATATGCTAAAATCAATCAATCTTTCCCTCAGGCTGAACCTAAATCCTAATCGTTAAATCTTTAAAAGTACCATATGCAGAGCACCCTGCTGCTTGCACTCAGAGTACAAAATAGAACAGACTGTCACTGCCATTCTCCCCCTCAGGCCCTCATAACCAAGACAGATTGCCTCTCAGGCTGACACCTGACCCTGAGAGTGAAGAGAGCAAGACACTGCACAACTTTTCTTGCTAAGCAGATTATAAGCAACCTCTTTGCACCCACTGTGATGAAAGTCATTCTGGGCTTTCTGAGAAGCAGGCAGTAAGCGAACCAAATGCAAAGCTGGATGGTGATCAAATATACTGGAAAAAATGGCCAAAGAAAGGAAGAGGACTTGCATATGTATCATAATCTATCATCAATAAGGCAGGAAGCAGAATGCATGCCTTTGCTGGAAATTGTCTACTTCATCAAATGAGAGAAAATAAAAACCATATAAACTTCAAAATAATGTTTGGAAGTTTTCTGGTATGTGCAACTTGCATACGTTTATTTCTTTAAAAAAAGTTAAGAAACCATTATTCTCTGCGTGTATCTTAATTCTGCTTAATCATGAGTCTGCCCTGCACCTTGCCCTTTAGCAGGCTCTCTCACAGAGCTGTCCTAATGATTCAACACAGTTAATTAGAATATCACTGCACTTGAAAAAAGAGTATGAAGCATAAAACAGGATACTTGCCAAAATTAATAAGGTATAAACTCTCATAAGAACTCCAAAGTATTCATTTTATTCATTATTTTTTTTCTTATATGTAATGATGGAATAAATGTTTACTTCGCATGATCTAATTTCAATGACTAGAGTATAAAGAATTATGTTATCTTACATAATTTCTCATAGGAAAAGTGAAATAAATCATTTAGCATATAGGATATTTTCCAGTGACAGTTGTGGCAAAAATTCTTTGCAGAATGGATAAAAAAAAATAATTGTTTTCTAAAGTTCTATTCATTTTACTCTAGTATGTTAATGTGTTAAATTTTTTGGCTTCCTTTTTATCTTCTGGCATTTTTTCCTCCGCCTTTGAGAAAAATCATTAAAACTCTGATTTCCATTTTGGAAAGCAAAAAAAAGAGAAAACAACCCTATTTCGGAGTGAAGTGATTGCACCTGCGGCAGTGATTCTGACAAACAGCATGAAGAGCCTTCAAGAACACTGAGAGTCAGGGCCTACTTCCATCTCCTTTCCAGTGCTTCCATTATCAACATTTCCTCTACATCTCCAGGCTAGAAATCACTTCCCTGAATTTACCTGTCCTAATTCTGTGATGTCCTTCATAGTTTAGTTACAGGATGGATTCATAGACCCCTAGAGTATTGGACCTAGGAAGGCTTTCGGAGACCATCTGGTTTTATGCCTTCCCTATCCAACTGAGGGACCTGAGGCCCAGAAAGGGTAAGAGCCTTTGGCAAGGTCATAAGAATTCATTTTTAACATTTCCTGCAATCAAACAGACCTAAGTTTAACATCTAGATGTTGTTGGCTCAATCTGTCTCCTATTTTTCTTTCTATCTCTCTAGACCAGTCTATCTTTCTATATTCTATCTATCTATTTATCTATGTATCTATCTAACCATCTATCTACCTATCCATTCATCCACATATACACAGTCTGTATCTAACAACCAAGCGCTCACATTTACCCAACACTCACCCACTGACTTGATTTGATTCAATTTCAGTCAGGCTTTTTTCTTCCTTATAAGCTGCTGAACTTTAGCTTATTCCTCAGCTTAAGCAATCACTAACAAGCATAATATCCTCCCTTAAAGACTCATTTCGAGAATTGACTGATAGCAAGAGGGAAAAAAATTCTGTTTAACCACCCTTATCATGTCATCTGCTGACCTCCATCTGTTTGTTCCACTCCACCATAGAGTTCCTGCTAACCCTGCTTACACTTCCCTAAAAAGAAAAGCCCTTTTCTGTTTAATTTTAAGACATTTCTAGATCTTATGTTCAGCGTATTCTCCCTGTTGCAATAGTCTTTTTGAATAAAGTCTCTCTTTACTTAAGTCCAGATTTATTATTTATTTGACAGTAAAAAATGTCTGAAATTGTATTCTCAAACAGATAAACTTAGTTCCAACCACCTAGTAAGTCTGACCAGAGAATTCAGGCAACCATGGAGCCTATCCTACAACCTGTGTTGAATAAGGAACCAAGCTGGCAATTCCATCCAGCTGTTCTCAGCCTGTGTCACACACTCCCATCCCCGTCCTCAGTGCTTGAATAGTTTCCTCACCCAAAAATAGACCATAATAGGAGGTCCCACCTGCCCAAGGACATTACGAACAGACACACCCAGAAATCTAAAATGAGCTGACTGGTGAAGAAGTATCTCTGCCAAAATGAACCAGTAAAGTCTGGAAGAGTAGCCTAATTACTCAAAGGTACAGGTATCAACATAAAAAAAAATCAGGAAAATATGACACCACCAAAGGAAATTAATAAAGCTTCAGTAACTGACTCTAAAGAAATGGAGATCTGTGAATTGTTAGACAAAGAATTCAGAATAATCCTCTTAAGGAAGTTTAGTGAACTACAAGAAAAGACAGAACCTAAATGAAATTAGGAAAACAATGCATGAACAAAACAAGAAGTTTGACAAAAAATATAACAACTATCAGATAAATAACAAACAGAAATCCTAGAGTTAAAAAATATAATAAGTGAACTGAAGAATGCAATAGAGTTTCAAAGATAGGCTCTACCATGCAGAAGAAAGAATCAGTGACCTGGTGTATAAGACACTGGAAAATACCCAGTCAGAGGAGCAAAAAGAAAAAAGAAAAGGAGTAAAGAAAGCCTATTGAATGATGGGACACAATGATGAAAAGAACTAATATTTGCATTGTGAAAATCTCTGGAGGAGAAGAGAAGGATAGAAAGTGTATTGAAAGTAATAATAGCTGCAAACTTCCTGAACCTGAGCAGAGAAAGAGACTTCCAGATCCATGAGGCCCAATGGATCCCAAATAGGTTGAACCTGAATAGGTCTACACCAAAACACATTATATTTAAATTGTTGAAAGACAAAGAAAGAATTTTAAGAGCAGCAAGAGAAAAGAGAAAAGTTACATGCAAGGGAACCCCCATAAGACTATCAGAGGATTTCTCAACAGAAATTTTTCAGGCCAAGAAAGAATGGGATGACATATTCAAACTATTGAAAGAAAATAACTGCCAAGCAAGAATTCTATACCTGGTGAAGCTGTCCTTCAGAAACAAAGGTGGGATAAAGACTTTCTCAAACAAACAAAAGCAGAGGGCATTCGTTACCACCAGACCTGTCTTACAAGAATATTAAAGGGAGTTCTTTGAGTGAAAGTAAAAGAATACTAATTGACATAAAAACATTAAAAGGTACTATAAATCTCACTGTTAATGGTAAATATATAGCCATAGTTAGATTCTGCAATATGGAAAGAGTGGTGCATAATTCACTTACAAGTCTAGTTGGAAAGTTAAAAAAAATGAACATAGTTAAAATAACTGCAACTACAATAATGTGTTATTAGTTATACAACATAAGAAACATGTAAATTGTAACAGCAATAACCTAAAACATGAGAAGGAGAAGTAAAAGTGTAAAGTTTATGAATTTTATTGAAGTTAAGTTGTTATCAGTTGAAAATAGGGTGTTATAAGTTTAAGATATTTTACATGAGCCACATGGTAACGACAAGAGAAAATCCTGTAATAACTACACAATAGAAATCAACAAAGAAGTCAAAGCATACAGATATCAAAAGACATCAAAACACAAAAAAAGACAGCAGGATAAGAAACAAAGAACAATGGACCTATAAAACAATGAGAAAATAATTAACAAAATGGCAATAGTAAATCTTTACTTATTAATAATTACTTTACGCCTAAATGGATTAAATTTGGCAATTAAAATTTGTAGAATGGCTGAATGGATAAAAAAACAAGATCCAACAGTATGCTGCCTATAAGAGACCCATTTTAGCCTTAAAGACACACATAGACTCAGAATGAAGGGATGATAAAAGATGTTCCAAGCAAATGGTAACCAAAATAAATCAGGGGTAGCTATACTTATATCAGACAAAATAAACTTTAAACTAAAAATGGTAAAAAGAGACAAAGAGGGTCATTTTATAATAATAAATGGGTCAATACATCAATAAGATATAACAACTGTAAATATTTATTCACTCAACATTGGAGCACCTAAATCTGTAAAGTAAAAATGAATACAGCTAAAAGGAGAAATAAATAGTAATACAATAATAGTTGGGGACTTTAATAGCCCACTCTCAACAATGGATAGATCATCCAAACAGAGAATCCATAAGGAAACACTGAAGTTGAATAACACTACAGGCCAAATGGACCTAACAGACACATAGAGAACATTCTACCCAACAACACCAGAATACACATTCTTCTCAAGTATAGATGGAATGTTTTTTAGGATAAACCATATGTTAGACCACAAAAAAAGTCAGCAAATTCAAGAAGATTGAAATCATACCAAGTATCTGCTCTAACCTCAGTGGCATAAAACTAGAAATCAATAACTGGAAAATTAACAAACACATGGAAATTAAATAACACTCTCCTAAACAACCAATGGATCAAAAAAGAAATTAAATGGAAAATAAAAAAGTTTCTTGAGACAAACAAAAATGGAAACACAACATACCAGAACTTATGGGAGGCAGCAAGAGCAGTTCTAAGGGGGAAGTTCATACAATAAATGCCTACATTAAGAAGCAAGAAAGATCCCAAATGAAGAACCCAACTCTATGCCTTAAGGAACTAGAAAAAAAGAATAAACTGAGTACAAAATTAGCAGAAGAAAGGAAATAATAAAGATTAGAGCAGAAATAAATGAAATAGAGAACAGAAGAAAAAAAAAAAAGAAAAGATGAACCAAACTAAGAGGTGGTTCTTTGAAAATATAAACAAAATTTACAAAATCTTAGCCAGACCAACCAAAGAAAAGAAGAAAAAGGACCCTTGTCAGCAAAATTATAAATGAAAAAGGAGACATTACAACTAATATCACAGAAATTTAAAGGATCATAAGAAGCTACTATGAACAACTATATGCCAACAAACTGGAAAACCTAGAAGAAATTGAAAACTTCTTAGAAACATACAACCTATCAAGACCGAATTAGGAAGAAATAGAAAATCTGAATAGACCAGTTACTAGTAAGAAGATTGAATCAGTAATCAAAAATCTCCCAGTGAAGAAAAATCCAGAACCAGATGGCTTCACTGGTGAATTATATACCAAATGCTTAAAAAAGAATTAACACTAATCCTTCTTAAAATCTTTCAAGAAATTAAAGAGGAGGAAACACTCCCTAACTCATTTTAAGAGGCCAGCATTATCCTGATACCAAAACCAGAAAAGGACACTACCAGAAAAGAAAACTACAGGTCAATATACCTGATGAATACAGATGCAAAAATTCTCAATAAAATATTAGCAAACTGAATTCAGCAGCAGATTAAAAGGATCATACACCAGGATCAAGTGGAATTAATCCCTGGGATGCAAGGACAGTTCAACATACACAAATCAATCAATGTGATACATCACATTAACAGAATGAAAGAAAAGAATCATATGATCACCTCAACAGATGCAGAAAAAGCATTTAACAAAATTCAACATTCATTCATGATAAAAACACTTAAATTAGGCATAGAAGGAACATATATCAATATAATAAGGGCCACATATAACAAGTCCACAGCTAACATCATAGTCAATGGTGAAAGGTTGACAGCTTTTCCTCTAAGATCAGAAACAAGACAAGGATGTCCACTCTCACAACTCTTATTCAACATAGCACTAGAAGTCTTAGCTAGAGCAAACAGGCAAGAAAAAGAAATAAAAGTTATCAGAAATGGAAAGAAAGAAGTAAAATTATCTGTATTTGCAGATGACATGATTTTATGTATAGAGAATCCTGAAGATAGAGCCAAAAAACTGTTAAAACTAATCAATGAATTCAATAAAGCTGCAGGATACAAAATCAATGTACAAAAATGAGTTGCTATCATCATCAAAACAGTATCACACTAGCATAAAAATAGACAAATAGACCAATGGAACAGAATTGAGAGCCCAGAAATAAATCCAAGCATATACAGTCAACCAGCATTTGACAAGGGAGTCAAGAATACTCAATGAAGAAAAGATAGTCTTTTCAATAAATTGTGCTGGAATAATTGTATATTCACACGTAAAGGAATGAAAGTGGACCCATTTCTTACACCATTCACAAAAATTAACTCAAAATGAATTAAAGACTTAAATGTAAGACCTGAAACCATGAAATTCCTAGAAGAAAACATAGGAATAAATCACCTTGACCTGGTCCTTGGCAATGATTTTTTGGATATGACACCCAAAGCACAAGCAACAAAATAAAAAATAAATAAGTGGCACTACATCAAACTAAAAAGCTTCTGCACAGCAAAAGAAACCATCAACAAAGTGAAAGACAGCCCATGGAAAGGGAAAAAAAATATTTGCAAGCCATATATCTGATAAGGGGTTAATATCCAAAATATATAAAGAACTCATACAACTCAATTACAAAAAAACCAAATACCCCAGTTAAAAAATGGGCAAAGGTCCTGAATAGACATTTATCTAAAAAAGATATATGAAGGCCAGCAGGTACATGAAAAGATGCTCAACATCACTAGTCATTAGAGAAATGCAAATTAAAACCACAATGAGATATCACCTGACACCTGTTAGAATGACCATCATCAAAAAGATAAGAGACAGCAAATGCTGGCATGGATGTGGGGAAAAGGGAATCCTTGTGCACTGTCGGTAGAAATGTAAATTGGTGCAGCCACTATGGAAAACAATATGGTGAATCCTCAAAAACTTAAAAATAGAGCTACCCTATGATCCAGCAATTCCACTTCTGGGAATATATCCAAGGGAAATGAAAACACTAACTTGAAAAGATATCTTCACCCTCATGTTCATAGCAGCACTATTTACAATAGGCAAGACATGAAAACAACCTAAGCGTCCATTGATGGATGAATGGATAAAGAAGTAGCGGTATACATACACACAATGAAATATTATTTAGCCATAAAATAATGAGGAAAGCCTACCATTTGCAACAACATGGATGGACTTTGAACATTATGCTGAGTGAAATGTCAGAAAGAAAAAGACAAATACCGTATGACCTCACTTATATGTGGAATCTAAAAAAAAGAAAAAACACACACACACACAAACCTCATAAAAAAAGAGATCAGACTCATGGTTATCAGAGGTAGAGGGGAGGGGGAGGGGAAATTGAAGGAAGGTGGCCCAAAGTACAAACTTCCGGTTATAAGATAAATCAATACTATGGATATGTACAACATGACGACTATAGCTTACACTGCTGTAAGATATATAGTAAAGTTGTTGAGAGTATGAGTTCTCATCACAAGAACATCTTTTTTTCTTTCTTTTCTTTTTATTGTATCTATATGAGAAGACGGATGTTAGCTGAACCTATAGTGGTAATCATTTCACAATATGTGTAAACCAAATCATCGTGCTGTACACCCTAAAATTATACAGCAATGTTAATTACTTGTCTTAAAACTGGAAAAAAAACAAAACCAAAATACATATTAAATATTAAAAAAAGAGACAAACTTTTGTTTTAAATGTGTAGTCTCTACCTTTTTTTAAAGATAAAAGGTATCTCTTTCTATTTGTACTTTGTACCTTTTTCTACTGGTAGACAGTTACCAGTTTCTATCTCTCTTCATCCCTTTCCACATTTCTGTAGTATGAGTCCCCCCTTTCAGTTTAATAAAACTTCAAGTTCACAAGTCTGTTATAACAGCTTATCCTCAGTTCCTACCCTGCTCCTTCTCTGACCATGTGCTCATACTTTAATCACCTCTCATCTAATTTTTATCTTGGCTTTCAAGAGATATGGCTATATCTAAAAATATACCAAGACATTCAGTCTTCATTCATTTCTGTGTCTCTTCTATTGAAGGTTTCTTATTTGGTCACAATTGGTCAAAGTTTTCTCATTTCTTTTTATTGTTCTTGGGTAAATCATAGTTCTTTCTCATTTAGAGTTTCCTTTCAAAAAAGATTTGTTTTTCATGATCCTCTAGGATATCCAAATGATAACTTTCCATTTTCATAAATATGTAATCCATATGCTGAATCCGCATTCCAAAATTTTGACAATTTAAGTCAAAATGATGATATTCTCACAGAAATGAATTAACATATGCAAACTGCTGAAGACAAGCTAAGTAATCAACAGTAGAACATTCAAATAACTTCTGAAGGTTCTTATAATTTTTACAAGGTATGGTTATTCCTCTCCACAAAATTTTCTATGATGAACTATATATTTTATAATTTCTTTGATTTTCTTAAGTAGTAGTGGTTCTGCAGCAGGGTCACTAATTCGGATATGGATTTTTTTTTAAACAATGTGGCTTGTAAATAATATCCTCATTGTAGCTACTCCACCAGATGAAAATAAATCTATGAAATAAGATATTTCCTTCAGTAACTTTGTGGATTTTAAAATTGTAATGTCAGCAGGTTGCGACTCACTTCCAAACCAAAACACATACTAGCAGAGCAACAAGCACTTGCATTAGCCTCACGTATGGTGTATGTGTGTGTGCACGTGTGTTTTGAATACAAATCCTTGGGCTCCACACAAAACAATTCATTTACAATTTCCTGGGATGGAGCTTGCATTTTTTTATAGGCTATTCTGGTGATTCCTCTTATGTACCTTAGAGTTTGAGAATCACTGATATTGAGGAATGAATTGATTTTACTCCTATCTGCCATTACCTAGAAGGTGTTGGGAGACAACACAAAAGGTGAGAAAGCATACTCAGCTCTCTATCTAGCCAGATAAGCACATCAGATCTGTCTTCTGAGCTTTAAACACCTCTGCCTCAAATCCCCCAACACCTCATAACAGTAAGGACCCTACGAGACAGCTCCATCATTGCCACTGCCGGGAGGCCTTGCAGAGTGGCAGCAGCTGGAACAACACTCCGCACTCACAGCCCAGCTCAAGGACTGGGGAGTGGGCGTGCTGCAGGATTCAGTCCTTTTAGCAGAGGCCGCGGTCCTACCCTGCGCTGTTTTACTCATTCCACCGGAAGTCCCAGCCAGTCTTCCTGTGGGGCCTCCCCATGCCCCCAGATAAACCAGCCATCCCAACATCTCTTTTGAAAATGAAACGGAAGTTATCCTCTATTCAGAAAAATGTACAGATATAAACTTTTGCATATGACATCAGTGGATCCACTGAGTAAGCGTCAGTGCTCTATATATTCCTTGAAATTTTCCTTACAATATTGTGAGTTTCTATACATCTTTGCTTTCCAGATTAAGAATCATATCCGATATACTATTTTGAGCCTCTGAAGAATGAAGATTTTCATCTTATTCGACTAATTTCCTACTTCAAGTCATTTCACATGTCTTAGCCTAATTTTCCACATTTGAAAATGATCTTTAAGCTAGCCTCCAGGCTTCAAAATCTATGAATTCAATTCACTGTTTGTATCCCAACTGCCAACATCTGACAAAGTGGTATATTAATATTGCTTAATCCATATTGGATTACTCAAAAGGAGGACTAAGCACATGCTCTAGGCAGCAGCAAAGCAGAGGCTCCAAAACAATTTTGGAATGAATTTGATATTAAATATTTTTTAAAAGAAGTCACTGTAGGAAATAAACTTCTACTGGGGCATTTTGTTAGTCTTACATAAGTATTAAACGTTTTTAGTTATTAAATTACAAATGGCTACAAAAATCTCCACAATATTTTTTTATGTTTAGGGCATCTAAATGCTTAGTCATACATATGCTAATTTCTTATGAGTAGAATATTATGTAGGCATCTATTCTTTGATTATATCAGCAGTAACTGATCACATAAATATTACAACAATGTTGGCATTTAATTTATAATAGATGCTCTAATTTTCATGACCCAAGTATACATACTGAGTTTGCTGTCATTCTGTATAGAAAGAATTCTTATGCAATTGTTTTTCATAACTTAGCAGACCTGCTATTCTACTTGTGAATATACAATCATTACCACATGATACTTCCTCTGTATACAACTGGCCAAATGTGATCAGCTAAAATAATACAGGCTCTCCAATTATAAAATGGGTATAACTGATTGTTAAAATTTCACAGATATTTATAGAAATAATATATAACATCATAGGGGTTAAATTTAGATAACTGCTAATGATTAAAACATGACTTTAAATGAAGTAAAAAGGATAACTGAGATAATTCTATTTTAATTACAGGACTCATAGGTAAACTCTTATGATAGGCTCAGATAAAAAAGGGAAGGCAAAATATTAAAGCATAGGTGGAATATATGAAATATGGAAACTCCATGTTATTGAAAGTTCTGTTCCGTAACCATAAATAATTTCAATCCAATATTTTAAGACTGATCTGAAATGGAACTTCCAAGGTTGTAGCAACCAGAGTTTAATTAGTAGCACAATAAAAAAAGAATATCATAAAATAATGCTCTACTATTTTCACAGTATGAAGTAGACTTTTTTTCAATTTTTTGACTTTTGTTTGATATTCCAATTCTTTTGAGATGTTTTAATTGAAGTCATTAGAAAGTGATGATATACTTCACATTCCATCTGGGAAACATCCAAAATTAGACATTATATTGCTCCACTCTTCCTAAAGTAAAAACATAATGTGATTCATATATGAAGAAAGCTGTTGACTAGACTTCAATATATATTTGTTTTCTTAAGTTTATTACATTTTGCCAGGAGGTAATGAATTATATATACACACCTCATCTTTTCTTTGTAGTAACCAACAACACAAATTTATTAAAAGTATTGACATAATTAAGGGTGCAGTCTACAATAATAATTTCCCCTCTGTACACAGTTAACTGAAACCCACATGGAGTGCTTTTTCTAAGAGTTTGACTAGTATCCAATAAAGTAAGAAAAACAATTTTAGCTAAGTCATCTCATGAACTTAACCATGATGAGTGAATAATGGCTGCAAAGCAGATGTCTAAAAATGACAGTTAATGTGTATACCAGGTGCTAATGGAATGAGGAGAAAATGAAAAAGAAATAAAGAGAAAATGAGAGTCTAATGCTAATATCTGATGTGGTATGGTCTTAGTAAGCATTTTCTAATAGTAAGAAGAGGGTCATTTTATTTTGGGAAAGTGGCAAAAAATAAGATATTGTGGTCATAAATCTTTGTGCACTGATATACTTAGTGCAAAATTATACAAATTACACACAAATTATATACTTATGCAAATTATATACAAAGTCCAAAAATTAAAATGAGTGATAATTGGACAGCCAGCAATAATATAGTCAAATATGTTTTTGCTTAATAATAAAACATATAAAACATCTGAGGCATAAAATTTATAAAATCAATATGAGTTCATTCACTATATCCTCTCTCATTAACCATATATTTCTACTTTCATTTATCCTCCTTTCTCTCTCTCACCAGACAAACATCTTGAAAACTCAGTTTATATTTAAGTTCTTCACTTTCTTCTCTTCTATCCCTTCTCAATTACTGCAAAATTTTTCATGGCCCTCTCCTCTTCCTTTTTAAACTCTTTATTCATGACTCCATATCTACACTTCCCATTTCAACACTGATGCTTCCAAATCTGCAGCTTCAGCCTAGACCTCACCATTGACAGTGTCTGACCTACATTTTCAGTTTAGAGTACTATTAATACAAAACCTTTAACCTAATCAAAATATAACTGAACAACCTAACCATTTTCCGTCCATCTATATTTTATAGCTTACTGTTTCTCAAGTCATTATTAGGAGTCAGTAAGACTATCCCCTCTTCTACTCTTCCCACATTCCATTAGGCATGAGGTCTGACTTTCCCTCTTAAATACTTATGGCTTCTATTCTTTCATTCATTCCATTAATCTTGTTTTAATGCATGACTTTTCTAGGAATTTCTCTTTTCTGGACTTCACAAAAATTCAGTCTCTGCTATCAGATTGATGTTTCCTAAAGGTATAATTACCACATCATTATTCCTTGCTTAAAACTTTTCATCTGCCTACACTGTCATCATGAGCCCCGAGGACAAGACTATTTATTTTTAGCCTCTATAACTTGCACAGTGATTAAATGTAATAGTTGCTTGATAATCCTTTCTCTTCTTTTTTTCCCCCAGTATTATTGTAATCTAACTGATACTTACAGTCCAGTTAAATCTGGGGAAAATTAGAACCCATATACAAGGCTCAGTTTGTAATAGGACAGGCATTGCCAGTAATGGCAAAAATTTTGCAATGGCAGGAACTTTTGATCTGTGGACACTTTACTGAAAAGAATGCTAAGAGGAAAGAATAATATTTCAAGATATGTGCTCTGCCAAATGTGGGAAAGTCGATATAAATTAGACTAGAACAAATGGTAATCTATCCTGTTATCTGGGTAGTTACATGGGTAACTACTTAGTTCTTAAACTCTCTCTCATCAGTAATTCACTTTTTCATTCGTTCAATGAGTACTTATGGATTTCTATTATTTCTCAAACACTATTCTAAGCATGGGAACCCATGAGGGAGATGTTTGAGTAAAGAGTAGAGGATTAAATGGAGTGGAATTCTAGAGATACAGGGTAGGGTGAGGTGGAGAAGATCATTCTAGCTAGAGGGAACAGAAAAGGCTTTGAGTAACAGAGGACCTGGTGTGTGCAATGGGCAGAGACCAGGATGGGTGGAGTTATAGGGAAGTCAAAATAATTTGCTTAGTTTTTGATTTGTTGGGTTAAATCCTCAAAAGACTGGGCCTCAAGTTGAGTGAGCCAGGAATCTGGAGAATTAGATGCTCCTTCTTTCAGGCCCTAACCCTTGGGTATAATTGGCAATGACCTAAATAATCAACCATTATGATTTTAAAAGAAGAATGCCAAGGCAGTCCTAAATAAAACCCCGGATATGAGGATTATAATGGAGAAATTTAACTTGGGTGTGCCGGAGGATTTTATTGTTTGACTGCTCTGGTACATAAATCTTCCAAATCTGTGTGCATCAAATCATTTATAATTTAGTGGTTTTTATTTCTTCCCAGAACTGCTCTACTTCATTCTTTATCTTTGAGACTACCAGCAACTCAAGGTAGGACATTTTCAGTCATATTTCACTCCTCTCATGTATAACTGTTAAAACATTGTGTGTTATTGATTCCAACAGTAACATATTCGTTCTAATATATATATTCTAAAAAGTAATTCTTCATTTTAGGTAAGAGCAATATAATCAAGCTTCATAATCACATGGTAAATAATAATTTGGGTAACCAAAATATAAATAGCACACTACACACTGCTTTCTAAACTGCATTTCCTGCTCTACGCATAGGCTAATACTCCAAGCACTCCAGCATACATACCTGTGTTTCACAAAGGATTGGCCTTTTGTATAATCGGAGTAGGTTTCCACAATATGCCATGAAAGCTCTTAATACTCAAAATATGCTAGGCACTGCCTCTCTTAAGTGTCTGAAATTCTATCATAAAAATTTTGCGTAACTGGGTGCTTATTGAACAGATTTCAATATATATTGACATCAGATTTTTTCCCCTTATAGCTAGCATTGAGCATGGGATGGGAATTTTGATAAAAGGGATGAGTGAATATCATATTTTGAGAGCACTGTCTCAGGAGGGTAGACCTCAGGGACTAGTTATACATTAAGAGGCCAGTATATTAGAGGCAAATTCAGGACTGTGGGGGCCTAAGTGTCAGGAGAGGGCAGAAAGGTTTTAAGTAAGTTTTACTTAAAATTATTCTTATTTCTGCAGAACATGTATCAGAACAATTGTTCTTTGAATGCTTTTTTCCATTTATTAAAGTGATTTATATCAGTAAGATAGTGAGACTAAATAGTAAGGTAATTTATGGGGTTTTAAGGCAAGATAGTTGGTTTGGGGTGCCATGTAGGGATATCTGGCTTATCAATTCTATCATCTTGCATTTGCCAAGGTGGCTCAGGGGTTGAGGACACAAATGATAGATATGAGGGAATTTAGTGGAACTCTCTGAAGACAAGATTCACCTCTACCTCCAGTGAAGCAGAGAAGGGAATGCTGAAGACACAGTTTTTATACGAATATTTTAGCATACCACATAAAAGTAACACTGCAGACAATGTCCCTACAATTTGTCTTTCTTTGCCTCGTTTACTGTGAGCTTTGTGACCTGCACTTTAAAATATTTGCCCTCTTTGGAAATTTATGCTTAAAATAAAATTTTGCTTAGTTATTTGGTATGACATTTATTTAAAAATTCTTGTATTTCAAACTTTCTCCTTTGATCACTTCCTATTACGGTATATTTTTAAAATGACTATGCTGGCTCTGCATAGTATTGTTTTGTTATCACATGGCTTTTGTACATAATTGCAAATTAAAGTTATTTTAAAATTTGATTCTAGTTCCCAGTGACAGCTCATGCAGTTAAAAACTAGTTACTATAGTACAGATAGCACTGACATTGTAAAATGTCACGTTAGGCATCAGGTCCTATTTTTTAATACCTGCTTTTCATTTAATAGGCAGCTGTGATAACAACTTCAACATTAATGCCAACAGATGATTGTGTTTTACCTTATTGACATTGCTATGAGTGTGTGTGTGTGTGTGTGTGTGTGTGTGTGTGTGTGTGTTTATATATATGGCTTATGGCCATATATTGTGGAGGTCATTTTGTACAAATTTTATTTGGGAAGATTCTGTCTTAGTACGAGTAGGCAATTTCAAATTTCCACAATTCATAAATCATTCATACACTCACATCTTGTCCATTTCTGTTTTGTTTATTTAGCACTGTGATGTGGTGATGAGCATTATTGAAAGGACAGAGGTTCTTTGTCATAAGGGAGACAAGTTCTGGAATAAAAAAGTGTAATCATAACTTGAGAGTTTCTTCAATCATAGAGATGAATCCAAATGACTTCATTGTAAGGAAAGTTATTCTCATGAGCATGAACTTCCATCTGTGACCGAACTTAACATTACAAAAAAGGTTATGATCATATTGGAGTGTTTTTCATTTTTATTCCTAATCAATCTTGTATTTGTAGTATTTGTGGTAATGGTAGTCAAGCTAAACCCCAGTAATGAAAAAGGATCATATAAGATATCTAATTGTTTAAGACTGAATACATTGATCTCCTTTTGAAAGATGTTATTTTGTTTTTCAGATGCACAATAACCCTAGAATGTTGAAGAATGCCTCAATGAACGACTATGATTTAGACTAAGACCAAAATAATTATCTATGTTTACCAATGGATCATCATCAAACTTCCTTTTAGAACATGCTAAGAAGCATTGCTGCCATTAGAAAGAGAAATAATCCTTTTTTTTCTTTAAAGAATATAGATGAAACTGTCTTCTATATCACATAGAGTAGGTATTATGCTTCTGTCTATAGTACTTATTGTAATAGATTCACTGAATATCTTTTTTTTTGTGTGTGTGAGGAAGACCAGCCGTGAGCTAACATCCGTTGCTAATCCTCCCCTTTTTGCTGAGGAAGACTGGCCCTGGGCTAACATCCGTGCCCATCTTCCTCCACTTTATATGGGACGCCGCCACGGCATGGCTGACATGCAGTGCGTCGGTGGGCGCCCGGGATCCGAACCCGCGAACCCTGGGCTGCCAAGTGCGAACTAAACAGCTGTGCCACAGGGCCGGCCCTGATTCACTGAATATCTTGACTATATTTTTCTGGGATCTTATCAAAAGAATGATAATAATTTTAAATGGCTCAATCATAAAGATTCCACATAGTTAATAACTTACAATAACCAACTTTTCATTTTTTCTCTTTTGTCTGAATCTTGATGACAAGTGAGCTAAATTTTACCTAAAACAAGACACTATGTTACCTGTTCCCTAGGGGTTATTCTTCTAAAATAAATTCTGAACATAAAAATATAGCCTGGATTTCAAAATATGTCAATTCACATGGTAAATGCTGACCTAACTATTTTACTCAAATCAGACATTCTTTATCTTATTATTCTAAGGAACAGTTATTTTAATTTTTAAAAAATCACAGGAAAAAAAAAGTTCCTTCCAGAACTTCTCCTGTCAAAATTATCTTAGACAATAATAAAAGCTACAATATAACATACATAATTATGTACATATTAAAATATATATACTTTTTATATCTTGATCTATAATAGTTTACAAGAACTTTGGTTTTCCTTATTTTTGAAAGTACTCGTATTGATATACTAAAAATTTAGGTGAGGATAATTTCAAATAAAGCTCTCATACAACACTAACATTTAGGTCTGATTTCTGTATTTTGAAATAACTCACATTGCCTTTAATGATATTAGTTCTGGCAACCATGGAGAGGAGGGCTAGAGTGTGTTCGGACCTGATGAAGGGAAGTCCTCAAACACTGGACACATATTTTTCAGGGCAGGAGTTAAGCTAAGCACTCAGCAAGACAGGTATTGCCCCTACTCTCCCAGCGGTCCAAGTCTAGCAGGAAAACGTATATTTAGAAATAATGACCATAAAGTATGAAGGCAGTCCCGGTTTTTAAGAACCTGTAGCTAGAGATCCTAACCTAGCCCAAGACTTAGGGTCTTCTCACCTATTAAGTTACTTTTCAGCTGAATCTGGAAAAACGAAAGTGTAGATGAAGGGGGATAGGAGCAGCTCTCTTGGAAATGAGAATTGTATAATGTAGTTATTCTGAGGTTTGAGAAGGAATAAGAAGTTCAAGGAAACTGAAAAAAGTTTAGTATTAGCTGAGTTTATAATGTGGGGCCGCAGACGTGACGTATGAGGCTGGCTTATAAGGAGGCTACGGAAGATGGTGGTTGTTGTAAGCCACATTAAGAAATTTAACATGTGACTTATGTGCAATGGAAGCTAGCAAATATTTTAAGCAGGGCAATGGCAGAATCAGATTTGTACGTCTGGAAGATCCATCTGGCTATATGGTTTGAGACTGGGGGGAGAAAAATATTAACAGAAGCTTTAGAAATAGTTGAGACAAAACAAAACCAACCAAGAGACCTTGATCTGAGGAGGCAAGACAAAATGGGCATAAAAAACGAGTCAAGATATAGTGACTGTATGAGATTCCTAGGGCTGCCATGATAAAGTAGCACAAACTGGTGGCTTAAAACAACAGAAATTTATTGTCTTACGGTTCTGGAGGCCAGAAGTCCAACATCAAGGCGCCAGCAAG
The DNA here is from genome assembly GCA_031878705.1 of Tapirus indicus. Taxonomy (NCBI): domain Eukaryota; kingdom Metazoa; phylum Chordata; class Mammalia; order Perissodactyla; family Tapiridae; genus Tapirus; species Tapirus indicus. The sequence continues at coordinate 144,981,346 of CM062919.1, read as the reverse complement.
GCTCTGCTCTCTGAAGGATCTGGAGAAGGAGCATTTTCATGTCTCTCTTTAATCCTATGGGGTCTGCTGGCAATCCCTGGCTTCCTCTGCTTGCAGCTGCATAACTCCGACCTCTGCCTTCATCTTCACATGGCATTTTTCCCTCTGTGTCTCTGTCTCTTCTCTTCCTATAAGTACAGCAGTCACCTTGAACTAAGGCCCATCTTACTCTAGTATGACCTCACCTTACCTAACTGTATTTGCAAACTATCCTATTTCCAAATAGGGTCACAGTCTGAGGTACAAGGGGTTAGGGCTTCAACATATCTTTTGAAGTGACACAATTCAACCCCTAATTGTGACCAGTGTGATAGTGAGAATGAGGGAAACTGGGAAATTGAGAATAATTCTGGGGTTTATACCTGGGGAGACTGGGTTGATTGAATAGTCCTTAGTGTAGATGAAGAATACCAGAAGAGGCACTTGGAGAAAACAAATAATGTGTAACAATTTGGATATATTGAATTTGATGTCCTTGTAAGACATAGAGCTGAATATGTAGTAGGCAGTTAGAAATGTCTTAAACAAGGAAAGATATGTGAATTGGAGATATGCATATTTAGGAGTCATTGCTTACAAATGATGGATGAAGTCATAAAACTGGGTGAGTTCACCCCGGAAGAAAATGCCAAGGAAGAAGTAAAGAGAATCAAGGACAGAACCATAGTACAGTCTGACAACTTTAAGGAGCAACTGTTAGGGAGGAATTAGAGAAGAAAGGAGAGAAGGAATAATCAGAACTAGGAAGTAAGCCAATAAAGAATTATAGCCTGGTAGGCACTGTTCTAGAGAAAGACTCTCGAGGCGTAGGAGATGGAAAATATTGTCCAATGCTATTGAGATGTCTAGAGTAAGGGCAAAACATACTCTTGGCTAGGAAAATTCAGAATTCCTTGGTAACCTTAATTAAGGTATCTAAGGAATTTTTTCTTATTGATTAAAGAAGATAGAAGGCAGAATAGAGCAAATACTGGAGCCAGGTTAGCAGGCTTAACATTTTTACCAGGTCTGTGTGACATTGAGTAAGTTACAAAATCTCTGTGCCTCAGTTTCTTTATCTATAAAAGTGGGATAATAATTGAGAATTATCATTTATGAGAATTAAATATAAATGGCTGCTATTATTATAAAATGATGACAGTGCAATTTAAGGAAATGGAGAGATCTGGTATAGCATATGTTTCAGGATATATCTTAGTGACTAGCTATGCATGATTCACTCTCTCTTACAAGGTGAAATATCATGGAGCATAGAGAGATAAAAAGGAGAGGATTACTGAATCAATGAATATTGATGAATAACCCTCTAGAAGGTTATCCACCAAGGGGTGTGTATGGATAGGACCCTGAGTCAAAAGAGTGAAGTCAAGAAGAAAGTCTATAGATTTCTACCCATTTCTTCTGGTATGAACACTTTTTACCTCAGAGACTCTCAGTGGTTGTTTACTAAAGGAGGGAAGCCACCAGTCTACAGTGTAGGTGTTGTTTCCTGAATTGGCCAAGGCATTTTACACACACACTGTGTCTCATCAAGACATTTCTTTTTACCTCTCCTCAGGGACTAACATCACCAATGATGCATAGCTTTACACTCCTAGTTTCTTTTTTCTCTCATTTTATTTTCACAGTACTTTAGGATATAGAATGAAAATAAGCACTATAAATTTATGTATTTATACATTTTCATACCCTGAAAGAAGGACAAGACCAATGGAAAGGAGGAAAAATGTAATAAATCCTAATGACATATGCAGTTATTAAATTGGTCTTTGATTTTGAAGAACCCAGAGTGAATGGGGAGCCACAAGATTAGCTTACACTCTGTCCTACCACCCCTTGGAGCTGACACTAGTTGCAAACTGGCTTCAGTGATTGTTTTCAATAATTGTCATGATATTTTGATAAGTAAAAATGGCCTTAGATTATTAGAAATTGATAGGAACTGCTATAGCCTGAATGTTCTCCTGAAATCCATATGGTCAAACTCTAACGCCCAATATAATGGTGCTAGGAGGTGGGGCCCTTGGGAGGAGCTTAGGTTATGATGGGGGAGCCCTCATGAATGCATGCCCTTGGAGATCCCTAGCCCCTTCTGCCCTGTAAGGATACAACCAGAAGTCTGCGACTCAGAAGAGGGACCTGATCCAACTATGCAGGCACACTGATCTTGGAATTCCAGCCTCCGGAACTGTGAAAAATAAATTTCTGTGTTTTATAAGCTAACCAGTGGTATTTTATTATAGCAGCACGAACGGATTAAGAACTGTCTTAATGTCTCTGACAGTTTATATGGTACAGCAAAATAAAGTCTCCAACAGAATCCTACTGCCAATAAAAATAGTTAGCAGGCAGCATGAAAGCAGACATATGACCAATGACGTCCCCACCCTATTTATTTTGAGGTGCTCTGATAAGAAACCCTTTGTAAAAGTATCGCCCTGAGGAGAAGAGAGCAGTGTTCTCACAGTAAGATACGGATAATTCGAGTCCAGGGTTCTTGACTATAATGGGCACAGTTACTCCTTTTGATAAAAAAAAATAATTTTTTAATGTGACTTTTACTATTATAATATTAAAATTCATTGCTAATGAAAATTTCCTATACACTTTATTTAAAAAAATAAAATGAAGATTTTTGTCATGATGTAAGAGAGAGATAAAAGAAAAAACAATTTATTGCATAATCATGTATAAATTCTCAAATATGTCTAGACTGACATACATAATAAAGTAGTCAGATACATACAATTTGTAAGTGAAAGAGTTTAGTTTAAATAGTCATTTTGTTCAAGAAGTACAGGAAAGTTTAAAAGTTTATGTGTGGGTGGACATTAGAGTAAAAACATTTACTTGGGTAAGTAATAAAACACATGATTTATTTGGATATGCTAAGAAAAAGAAGAGTATAAGCTTAATTAAGTCACAATAATGTGTAAAGAAAAAAAACCTGAGAAGTCAAGTTGGAGAAGGGAAATGAAGTGTGCTATTCTTGCAGATGACTTGGGCTTTGTAAATGCAGTGATGAAATAATTCTCGATATTATGATGTACAATGGTAAAATGATGAATTAGCACAGAAAACCTATCTTCCATTTTGAAATCCACAATATACTGAGATATATGTTCAACCTCCATATTGTTTGATATGTGATAAGGAAAAGAGGATTAACTGGAAAAAGAAGCAGTGGGATGAAAATTACAGATCCTTTTATGAAGACCTCTGGGGAGAGTATCAGAGTAAGATTGGGAAAAAGCAGACAATGCAAAAATGTACAAAAAGAGTTATTATGCAATTTCACATTATTATCTTACTGTGCTACAAATAATTTTTAAATGTGCAGAAATAAGAAAAATGAGAAATATTTTTAAAATTACCTTTATTAATGAGTTTGAATAATACTGTTGCATTGCATATGTCTTTGCAAATTTAATATTTCTTTATAAGTCTGTTCAAAGGAGTCTCAAAAATTTTCTTAGTCTTATCTGAGCATAAAATCTTTTGCAATTAGATTAAATTTGCCTTTACTTCAAAGTCACTTTTAAGTCTTTCTATAAAGAGTGCCAAAACATTTTACATCGTGACTTTTAATCAGAAAGTTACAGAAAACTTAAAATCAACAGAGCATAATTTTAATAGTATCCAAGTAGGAGCAATTTAGTTCTAAATCACTATCTGTAAGCAAATCCTATAACTTCAGTAGAACTAGAAACTGGACATTTCTTTTCTGTGTGTGTGAGGAAGACCAGCCCTGAGCTAACGTCCATTGCTAATCCTCCTCTTTTTGCTGAGGAAGACTGGCCCTGGGCTAACATCGTGCCCATCTTCCTCTACTTTATATGGGACGCCGCCACGGCATGGCTGACAGGCAGTGCGTCGGCGGGCGCCCGGGATCCGAACCCGCGAACCCCGGGCCGCTGAAGAGGAGCACCTGAACCTAACCTCTACGCCACTGGGCCAGCCCGAAACTGGAAATTTCTTAAAGATTAATACTGTTTTTAAATAACATGCCTATGAAAACCATGGTAATTCCCCCCACTTTAATATGATTGATCCCTCATTTTCCTTGAAGCTTCAGAAGACCCTGATTAAACTTTTGCATAAATCTGCAAGATATGCTACATTATTTTTAACATATCAATTTATATTACATTTAGATATTTAATTATTACCGGTTGAATAAAATTGTTCTAATAACATTTAATAGTGAATAAACTATTTTTTAAAATTTATTTGAGTAAACAACTTTATTCTTCTGTGTACAACAATCTGTTAAAAGTCTTCTAAACTGATTATGAAATTATCAATCATTCAAAGGATTGCTCTTAATGTTGTTAATAGCATGGATAATATTCCTTGATTTGTGAAGTCTTTCACTAAGACTCTTGGTTACTAAGTGTCATACATGAATAGGGCAATGGAATGCTAAAACACCTGATGCTACTTTTGTATGTTGGCTAATATCTGTGTTTCTATGTTGCTATATCTAATATCTATGTTTCCAAATTGTGGTTCTTTGCACAAAAACGTCACTGGACAATTTTTTTTCATATTTCTGAAATATATTTTAGTGTTTCAAATATTGAAGACAATGTTTTCTCTGAGACCTTTTACTTCCTAATGGACATTACACAGTCCGGCAGTATGCTTCACTTTTCAAGCAGGATGCTCTCATCAACCGGTAATGAAAATCTGCTTGACTCGAGCTTATTTATACACTTGACACATATTTGACAGAAAGTTGACACAGCTGACACTATTTGACACCCATTTGAGATCTTTCACTCTCTTGTACATTCTTCTATAACCACTGTCATCGCTCATGGAATAAAATTAATTATTTCATTAGATTTTCATCCATAGTTATCCTTGTTGAGCTGGGAAAAGTATTTTTCCATATTGTGGGATTATCTACTTTTATTTTTCATATTTTCTATTATTCATATTTCTCTTTTATATTATTACACCTTCATTCTTCAAATCTTGGAAGTATCTTGTCTTTTCCAACTTTGAAAGCATATTTCCTTGTAAAATGTTTGAACTTGATTTCTCCCCCTAATTAGAAAAAAAGACAGACGTGTATGCATGTTGGTAACTGCATTTGATAGTAAAATTTAAGAACTTATTTGTAACTATCAGTTGATTGTCCATACTTTTCTTTCTAGTTGGCATGTTGTAAATGAAGACTAAATAAGTATTTTTTCTGTGTATATGTTTGGAATCGCATCAATATTGCAACTACAAATAGAGACTGATACAGATGTTTTGTACTGGCAAAGAAAAAAAAAAATACACAGGCATCTCTGCTCCTGGAGAAGTAATTTTCCCTAAGGAACTAACTTTGCCTAATAAACAAAGGATATATCAAGGAAAAACTAAGTAGATGCTTAGATTGTAATTTTTGCACTATTATGCTTTTACCCTGGGTTAAAATGGTTGGTTATGGTCTGTCCTTGTGTTCCCATTAGCATATACCTGACATGCAGTAAAGAACAAAAAATTTTGAACCTTAAGTCACCTTGCTAATACTCCGAAAATGTGCAAGCACTTTTTTTTTTAATAAGGAATGTGCAGTCAGCTTTCCTTCAGTGGCAATATCCTTTGCATCTTTTTATTTTTAATCTCATCCACGCACTCAAGGTTATGGCCCATTGTACCAGGTTTGTAAAGGGAATAATGATGAATATAGAAACATTTATACTGGCGTTCTGAATAATACTATTAAAAGCTGTTTAATTATGTGAGAGTGTGTGTATGCATGTGTGTGTTGTGTCTATCAAAATTGCCAATATGTTTTCACTAATCCTTCCTGTCCCTTATTAAAAATAAACCACTTATTCACAGAGATGAGAATACTATTCTAATATAGTTTTCCAATACTTCTGTAATTTAATTGAGCATTGGAGAAAAAAACACTACTTTACATAGAGTAACACTGTTGGACTGACAGATTTAGGAACTTTGAATTCTAATATTGGCTTTACTATGATTTGGGGATGTCCTTGATCTTCTCTAAGTCGTCAGCACTTTTCTGACTCTGCCACTAAAGTAGTTAAGTCCTGGGATCACAGTCTGCACTTTGCCACAACTGTGGGGATTACCGGGCAAGCTCTCCAAGGGCTTGGCATGGTCTCCGCCTGAGGAAACTAAGATTTCCTACTTCCTAGTTTCCTCAAATAGATGCTTCCCAAATCCAAATTCTTTCTCATTTCTATATGTAATACTATGTCCCAGGGGGTAAAGTAATTTAAAATGATTTTCTTAATAAAATATGTACATGAGAGTTTGGTCTCACTAAGTTTTGATTTGGAAAGTTCTTGTATTGATCACTCAGGCAAAAAAGAGGCAAGAAGAATGCTATAATTGGTCTAATGAAAAGTGAAAATCTCATAGGAGAGTCCCGACAAAGGATTTCTGTTTATGTCTGTGAATTAAGTGCGTAGAAACTTATTTTTTTGTTGTTATAGAAGTTATATATACAGGATAGAATTATTTGTAATATATACGAAAGTCTCTTTGCTTTTTCATTTTCCTTCTCAGTGTCTTTCGCTCAGAAGTTTTCATTTTCATGAAGCCTAATTTATGTATTTTTTTCTTTTATGGTTAGTGGTTTTTAGTGTCTATTCTAAAAAGTGTTTTCCTTTCTAAAATATTATTCTATGTTTTCTTTTAGAAGCTTTATAATTTTAGCTTTTCTATTTAAGTCTATAATTCAATATTAAAGTAAGTTTTGTTCATGTTGTGACATGGGATTTCTCCTTTATAATTATTATCCAGTTGCTGCAGCACCATTTGTTAAAAGGCTTTCATTTCCTCATATAATTGCCTTCTCCTTTTTGTCAAAAATCAGTTGACCATATATGTGTGGGTCTAGTTCTGCTCTCTCTCTTCTACTGGGACAAAAAGACGTGTGATATTTTAGCAAATATTGTACTAATTATATTAGTATTAATACATGTACTAATTAATATTATATTAAGATTACAATATTAATAAAAAGCTGAAGATTATTCAAATGTCCATTAACAAGTGATGGGATAAACAATTGTGGTATATTGATACAATGGAATACTATTTGGCCAAAACAAAGAAATGGACTACTAATACATGCACAACATGGATGCATCTCAAAAGCACGATGTTGACAAAATAATCCAAACAGCAAAGAACGTGTAGAGGGTGATTCCATTTATATAAAATTCACAAGAGGTAAAACTAATCCGGAGTTTTGAATAGAACAGTAGTTGCCTATGAGGGCTGAGGACTGATTAACAGGGGCATAATATCTTTCTCTTGACTAGAGTGTTGCTTACACAGGCATATATGTTTTTCAAAATTCACCGGATTTTATACTGAGAATCTATGCCTTTTATGTATGTCAATTTTACCTCAATTTAAAAAACATCTTTATAGACCAGAAAGGGAGCCAAAAACCACAACGGTGAGTAGATGTTAAAATTGTGAACTACTGAGATATAGGTTCCTCGCCAAGGAAGAAGCAGTGAGTGGAGGACTCTGCTTCTGGAGAGGGATCTCCTCCGCATTGTCAGCAGCATAGCACAGCCTGTCTCCCTTCATCAGTCAGGAATTTTGTTTTATTTGACACTTACGAAATAATTTTTATTGTTTTTGGATTTTCTTTAAAGAAGTACGATATAAGGTGATATTTTTAGCCAAATCTATTATCATGAGGGAGTATTCCATGTAACTATTTTTAGGAAATATTATAGATAGAGACATAAAATAGGGTCAGAGAACTTTTTCTGTAAAAGGTCAGAAAGTAAATATTTTAGGCTATGGTGGCCATATGGTTTCTATCAAAACTACTCACCTCTGCCATTGTAGCAAGAAAGCAGCCATAGATAGACAACGTAAATGAATGAGGATGGCTGTGTTACAATAAAACTTTATTTATGGATGCAGAAATTTGAATTTCATGTGATAAAAATATTACTACTCTTTTGATTCTTTTCAACTATTTAAAATGTGAAAGAAAGGAAAAGGAAACCCTGACTCCTGGGCAATGCATCAACAGGTTGAGGGTCAGATTTGGCCGGGGGGGGGGGGGGGGGGGGCGGGGTCATAGTTTTCCTACTCTTGATACAGCTTACAGAATATGTAAATTACTATTGTGTTTCCACAGCTTCTCCTTGATAAAACAGGGCCATTTAATTCAGAGAAGTAACAATTTTAAATCTCTATATTTCTTTTCTATGTATGCCAGTGCACAAAATTTCATGAGCACTATAACTATATTGCAATTTAACTAGTTTCAAAAATACAATAACATTTAGTTTTCAAAATTTTCTGAAGTTATGTTTTGTCTACTGTTAATATAAAATGTTTATTTTTTTCTTTGCCAAAATTTTGTTTGTCCAATTTTAAAAATTTTAAATATCCTGTTTTGTATTTGTTTGTAGACATGCATTTTGTAAATTACATAGAATTATACATTGTTCTTTTGGTATAAAGTGTGAATCATTTTCTTTGGGTTCTATTCAAAATACAGTTGTGAAAATGATTGTATCTATTTTGTCTTCTCTCATATTTTATGCTTTGAATTTGCTGTTGTCATTATTTTCTGTTAATTCTTTTGCTTCTCTTATGTTCACAGTGAGCATAGTTTTTTCTTTTAATTTTCTTTAAATGACATAGAAGACCATGGTCTTATGTGTGCATGTATGTGTTTACTTTTCAGATTTAAATATACAATTTTGATCTATTATTTACTATTCTAAATTGTGAATTTCAAGATTACAAAAATACTTATGCCTAACTGCATGAAATTTTGCTACACCAGTCTTGATCTACTTCACAGTTTGTAAATGTAATTTGAAATTTCAGAAACAAGTTTATTCATCTTTGTTTTGTTATCTTTATTAAGAATTAGTTTTGGAATTACATTATGTTTTATAATTATTTATAACACTTATTTACAATTATTTTTAGTTCTATTTTTAGATATTTCCATTGCTTAGTATCAGCCCTTTCATGCATGGCTTCTTAATTTTAATTGTTTTATTTTGAATTATCTCTCATTTATAATAAATAACTGACTATAGGTATTTCCTTACTTCTTTACTTACCTCCCTTCTCATCCTATTCTCAACTCATCCTAACGGGGCTCTCTCATTACTGTTCCTCTCATAATTCTCCTATCAACATAAGCAATGGTCTCCACATTGAGAAATCTGGATTTGTGGGCATGTTTTGTTTTTATCTAACTATTCCTTCAGAGCCAGTCCTCAAAGACAACAGCTCCTTCCGTACTGAAACACTGTATTCTCTTGACTTTTATAAATCTAATTTCTAATTTTCTCCTAACTCACGAGCTGTTCCATTTCTGAGTACGCTTTCCTCCTTCACTGCTCAACTTCTACGATTTTAAATGACATAGGACTTAGATCTCTCTCTCTCTTTAATATGCACACTTTCCCAACGTGATTTTATCTATTTCAATGGCTTTAAAAGCATAATAAGGTGATGACTGTCCATGCAATACCTCCAGCTCTGCAATACCTCTGCAATCCAAAGCCTACTGCTTACTTGATATACTCAGTTAGATATGCAACACACATCTCAAATTCAACGCCACCAACGCTGACTTCTGGACTTCTGAGTTCATGATAGCATCCCATCCTCTCCATTTTGCAGTCATAGGTCCATTCATCCAACTAAATTAAAATATATGTCTCCTTGACTGTTTATCTTCCCTCATCCCTTTCAGCAAACATCCAATGAATTTGCACATCTCGTGGTCTCTACATCTATAGCACTGCTCAAGTTCATATACTTCTCTCTATCTTAACTAATACCCACTTAGTCTAAGACACCATCTCCTTTTTCATGGAATACATTAAGACCTTCCCAACTGAGCTCCCTGTATCCATATTTTCTTTTTATCATTATTTATCCTTACAGAATCTAGAATAATTGTATTAATACATAAATCAGACACAGTATTGCCACGCTTATTGCTCTCCAATGACTTCCAGCTCTGTGTAGAATAAAAGCCATATTCCTTACCCTGTTTTAAACATTCCTACATAATTTGGCATTGATCAACCTCTCCAACCACACATAATATATCTCTTGTCCTTGACATTTCTTTTCAGGCCACAAATTTGGCTCTCCATGTCTCTGAAGTATCAAGTTACCAGTTTTAGATTTTGTACCAGCAATTCATCCTACTTGAATGCTTTTCTCTGATCTTTTTGTGGCTCATTTCTTCTTAATATTCATCTTTCCACCAAAATGTTACCTCTTTAGAGACTTCTCCCCCATCCACCCTATCTAAAAGGAACAATTCATCAATACATCACAGTATTCTTTTAAAATTATTTGTGTAGTACTTTTCATTGCTTCACATTTTTATTTTATGTTTATTTTTAATTCCTTATTGTCTATGTCTCCCAATTATAACATAAAATTTGAAGTCAGGGACCGTTCCTTTTTTTAACCATTGATTTCTTATTGCCAGCATAGTGCCAAATGATACTAGGCAATCAATATCTATGTAATGAGTCAGTGAATTGTTTCAATAAAAATACTGAGCAATGATGCATCTAATAGAATATTTTAATACAAAACATATTTTGTTATTTTCATCTAATGTAAATCCACAGATGTATAATTACCTTATAGTTTCAAATATCACAATGTTTGAGCTATTTCTAGATGAAGGAATTAAGATAATATCACATCCACCAAATGTATGGTAGCCCTAACTAGTTATTCCATGTTCTCTTACTTTTCATGAGGCTTGATTCAGCTTAACAGGGAGGCTGGATAACCTCACAGCTGCTTTTACTAGTTTATCAAGACACTTTATAGAGCTCTACTTGGACTTAAAGAAGATAGCTTGTCTAAAAGTAATAATAATGTTCTCTCAAATGTATATGTCTGTAAACAACTGCATGTTATGCCCTCCACGTATCAAAAAAGCATTACAGACATATCTGATGGGATTTATACTTCTCATCCAAGAGTTCCTATTTATTAGTCATGAACTATTACTTGAAAGCAATTAAATAATTAGTTAAAATATGGTGTTATGTTATAAAAATGATATGATGATATAAGATGGTATATAATATTTCACAAACAATATGTATGCAATAAATTAACAAGCAAATTGAGAGCAGGATATTATAAGTATAGGTGAATAAAATAAAACCAAAGTTGATAATATTACACAAAGATATATGTCAGAAATTAGAAGCAATTGATAGATTATGGTAAAAATTTGTCTCTAAATTTCCTACTAGTCATTATAAGAAGAAACACAGTCAGTTATAAAATTCACAAAACAAAAAATACAATTTGAAGTAAGAAAAGTGTATCTTTTCTTGCTTTGAAACAGGACATTAAATTCTTCAATGTGTCTTAATTAAAAGAGATACTCAGTAATAAAATGGACAATATCTTCAATGTCAACCCTAAAAAATATAAATATATATGTTTATGTGCGATATTTCTTTTCTTTTGATTTTACCAATTAAAACGATATAATGCCAACGTGTGAATTCATCCTTTGAAGGAACAAAATATACAGTCTGAAATAGCAAATTTATAATCCCTCCTAATAATGGCTATAATTTAGAAGAATGAGAGATTAGTATTTTTAAAGCAATATTTAAACTTTTTTTCCTTCCCAACTTAGCATGTAGTAAAAATTGAAGAACAGTGTTAAGGTTGCATTATCTGTAATGAGCCCAGATGTCAATTTAGTCTAGGTCCATATGGTACAGTATTCAGTGAATTACATGACGATGTAAGAAAAAGTTAGAGCTCCTTTTTGTGAAAACGAGTAATTTTAAGGAAACAGAATTTTCGTTTCTAACATATCACGATTATTAATTTATACCATCGTTAGAGGTATATTTCTCTACATACTCACAGACTCCAGAACATTTATCTCTTTATTTCTTAGGGGCAAAATGCCTAAAACCTGAATCTCAAACAACTTCACTAGTATCACCATAAAACATATATCTTACAATACATTAATCTTTGAAATAAGAATACTGGCAATATACAAAGAATCATGTTTCCATGCTTCTGGAGGTTTAATTATGAAATGTGTATCTTAAATTTCTTTAATAAAAGATATATATTATACAATTATAACAATATAGTTATGTTAGTGTAAAGCATAAATTTTGTGTTCAAACAGTATCTTCAAATATTCCATAAATCACATTTGCTCTTTTAAAATTTGTAAATAAATTGCCTTATCAATAAAGCATTTGAGTACTCAAGATACAATGTAAACAGTGTTATATTTAACATTTGGCTGATAAAAAATAATGTGAATAAGATGAAAAAATGCAACATGAGAATACACAAATGTTCAAGAATATATCATGAATAGTTCCAATTTCCTCTCTAAATGTCAAGCACCAACAGTATATTTTACGTGTAACAAACACTGGAGGGTGCTTGCTAATATACTTCTGAAATGACATTTTCTTAGTATGACCTTTCTTTCTAACGATAACTTACATTTTAATTAAATTGGACCATTTTCATTACATGCCAAATATCTCAGTGCCATATATTATAATCCTCCTTTGTCAGAACTGATAGTTAAAGGTCATAGACTTAAATAATTATTGAGATTAACTGAATTGGCAATTTATGAGGAAATGGCCCATACATAGTAGTTTTTCCTTCAGAAAAGTGAAACTTGCTAATGTTTGAATAGGTTTGAAAGAAAGAATATAAGAATAAAGTGACTCAGATGGTCATAAAAAATCACAAAATTTGAAAATTTGTCTCTATGGATCTCTAAGTTTATATTATCTCTGCATATTTTCAGCTGTATATTTCAGTTTTTTAAAGAAATCAAGAAACATATGATGAGGTGAATTAAGTTATGAAGAATTGTATTCTATTAAGAAACATCATAAAATATGAAAGTAAAAAAAAGTTTAATGATTATTTTCACCACACAATAATTCATAAATATAAAAATAGGACCAGCATGAAATTGAGTTAAAAAAAACCATCATCAATAGATGCCTCAAATGCCCTATTTTTTACTTCTGTTTTAGATAAATTTCCTTCCCATTTTTAAAACTCCTCAAATGAAGTCTCATGAGCAATAACAAATGGTGAAAAAGACAAGTATGACTCCTTGCAATGATGGAGCTATTATTCTAGTGTTTTATTCTAGCATTCAAAAAGTTAAGAAATAATTAAACAAATAATTTCTGATTGTCGATAAATAAAGTATAGAAAATTAAGACCAATCGCTACCATTTTGTAACTTCTTTTATTTAACTCTCTATAATTTTTATAAATATATTTATTTATTTTTACAAAGTTATCTCATTCACCTTTTAAAAATTAAAAATATTAATAGTTTATGGTCAAAAATTATCCAATTACTTCTGCCTTCTCTCCTTTATCTAATCCCCTCTTCCTGTATAGACAACTGCTGTTACTACTCTCTTATGTATCCTCTCAAAGTTTATTTTTTATGTCTATAAAAACAAATACAAATTGTTTTCTAAAAAAATAGAAATGATGGTGTACAATCCAGTGTGTTCTGTGCCTGACTTTTTAAACCAAATACACATTAAGAGTGTATTTTAGAAGAAAATTAAAAGAGTTTGCTCTTATTTACTGCTGCATATTTTTGTTGTATGGATAAATTTACCATAACGTATTTATTCAGTCTCCTATAAACATCAAAACATTTTGATGTTTAAGAAATATAGATACAATAGGCCAGCCCCGGTGGCCTAGTGGTTAAGTTCAGCGTGCTCTGCTTTGGTGGCCCAGATTCAGTCTCCGGGCGTGGATCCACACCACTCCTCTGTCAGTGGCCATGCTGTGGCAGCAGCTCACATAAAAAAAAAAAAAAAATGAGGAAGATTGGCAGCAGATGTTAGCTCAGGGTGAATCTTCCTCAGCAAAATGAAAAAAAAAAAAGAAATATAGATACAAGTAATGCTGAAATGATTAATCTAATCTTGTCGATAGTTATTTCATACCACAGGATATCATTTAAGTCAATAGAAAGAACAAATAAAAATAAATCAACACTGGATACCAATAAATAGTTAATATAAAAGGAAATATAAACAGCTGTGAAACATATGAAAAATGTTCAACCTCACTCATAATAAGAGAAATACAAGTTGAAACCACACTAAGATACTCCTATTTGCTTATTAGACCCATAAAAAATCACAAACTTGACAACAAACATTGAAGGCAAAGATGTAAGAAAACAGGATGGGAAAATAAGTCCTTGCATATGTTAATGGTAGGGGTATACAGTGAAACAACCACTGTGAAGAGCCATATTATTATGTCCAAATATTTTATATATATACAATATGTACATTATATGTATATATAATTTTATTCAATTGGATAAAATTCCAAATGCATTTACCTTTTGATCTGGCTTCCCACTTTTGGAGATCTTTCATACTGGTATAAGTGTGGATGAATGCATTAGACTTAGCTCTTACAACATGGGTTAACAAAAAGTTTGGAAGAACATAAATATCCCTCAAATAAGCGATTGGTTAAATTGTGGTATTATTTATTTAAGGTAATATTATCCAGCTATATAAAAGAATGAGCAAACTTGAAATAAGATGATAAGCAAGATTCCAAGATACGTTGTTAAGTGACATGAGCAAGGTGTACAATTTTATATGTAATATGTCACATTTTTTTGAAAAACAGGGAAAATCAATACATATATTTATGCTTGCTCAAATTGTATGATGGTTTTTGCAAATTGCCTCCAATTCCTCAACAATCGAATGATGAGACACACGTGTTCTCCCTTTGAAACTTCGTAAGCTTGAGACTCACTTGTAAACAATAGAATGTGTCAGCAGTGATGCTATGTGACCAAGGGCCAGCTTCCTGGACATGCAGCCTGTCAGTCACACGGAACGCTGCTTATAAGGGTCTTGTGCTAGATTAATACTCCACCACCATAGTGTCGAAATTCTTAATAATTATTTAACAAGGTGGGCCAGCATTTTCATTTGGCGCTGTGCTCTGTGTATAACTATTGAGGATGGGTCATAAGAGCTATGCTGCTTGCACTTCGTCCACTGGAACATTCATGCTTGGAGCCCTGAGACCCTCTGTCAAACTCCAACAACTGTGAATACACTATGTGAAACTGAAGCTGCTTGGAGAGGCCATGTACAGGTGCTCTGATTAACCGAGTCATTTCAGTCAAGGGGCAAAATTCGTGAGTGAATGAGTCTTCAATGATTCCAGAAGCCAGCTGTAGAATTACCCCAGCCTTTGCGCTGTCCTAGTTGAAGCCACAGACATCATGGAGATCAGACAGTCCATCCCCGCTGTGCCCAGCCAGAACTGATGACCTACAGACACTATACAACTTAAAAAATAAATGTTGGTTTCAAGCCACCGATTTGGGGTAATGTGTTATTTAGAACTAGCAGAACATCTTATTGAAGAAACTCTGGAAGGAAACATAATAACTAAACAAGTATTTATTTATGGAGTATTGAGGCAGAATCCAAGAAATGAGGGGCAGGGCAGAGATGGGGAGAATCTTCACTGTGTAGTGTGGATGTCTGAACCATGTGGGTGCATCTTTCTTCAGAAATAAATAGAAATATGAAGAAAAAATGAAAAACTAAGGCTATTATTTTAGGATGTGTGGGTTGAAGAGAAAATATTTTTGCATTTCTGCAGAGGTGGGACTTTCCGAATATATTTTGCTGAACCCTTGAGATCCTTGGCTAAGAGCAAGCCTTAGGGATTTAATTTATAACTGTATAGATAGTGAGAGAACTTCAGAGAAATTTACCTAACTCCAGAAGTATGTTTTTACATTTCAGGGGAAAAGGATGCTCAGGACTTTGGAGACATCTTTAATTTATAAAAGCCAGTGACACCAGGGCTTATCTGACCCTTGAAGAGATGTGTTCAATTTCAAAAGGTTACAGTGAGAACCCAGAAAAGTTTCTACGCCACCTTCAAGGAGCAAAGGTTTTTCTCCCCCCTTTTTCTCCTGTATACAAAGCAGAGATCATTTTTCTCTACCCCTCACTTACAGATTTTCCTGTCATATTTTTCCATCTGGTTTTCATTGCATTGCCTCAGTGGTAAGACCTAGAGCAAGGGGGTACCTAGTACTTGTTATTTACTGTAAGGCAATAAGAAACATGTCTGGATCCAGAACACCTTACATGCACATTGACGATAAAGTTAATAAAAATTAATATTAAAAACCCAACAGGATATATGTGCATTTGACAAAACTATATAAAAAGTGCACATTAAAAAAACAAATTTTAGGGGCCGGCACGGTGGCATAGCAGTTAAGTTCCCATGCTCTGCTTTGGGGGCCCTGGGTTCACAGATTCGGATCCTGGGCGTGGACAGACACACCGGTTGTCAAGCCATGCTGTGGCGGCGTCCCATATAAAGTAGAGGAAGATGGGCACAGATGTTAGCCCAGGGCTAGTCTTCCTCAGCAAAAAAGAGGAGATTGGCAATGGACGTTAGCTCAGGGTTAGCCTTCCTCACAAAAACAAAACAAATTTTATGGTAGAAGTTATTTCAAGGACAGAGGCTGGTTTGATTTTAGATGCGAGCACAGAAATAGACGCAGTGGTATTAGCACAAATTTGTTTTTGAGTGTTGGGATGATGGCTATTTCTTTTATTCTCTTGTGTCACAATTTATATATGTGTTTCATATTGTTTATGTATAAAATAATGCATATTACATGAAAGTATATAGTGCAGAGTCAGGAATATGATCTGGGAGGCCAGTTAGGAGAACTGAATTTCTCTTGGAAAGAAAAAAATGGTATCTTGGACTAGGGACATAAGAGAAGATACAGATGGTGAGACATGTTTAGATCTGAGATATATTCTGAACATGGAGAGAACAGTATTAAAAGGTGGATTGGGTGAGCAGTGTGAGAGAAAGAGAAGCTTTAAGAAAGATTCCAATATTTTTTGCTGAGTGGATAGCTTTCTAATACATTGAAATAAGCAATACTGGTGGAATACTGTGTTGTCTAAAAATTTTCCTTTCACCATAGATCTTATTTTATTAAAAACAGGATAATAATAATGTACTATGACATTAGAATTTTTAAATTCTCAATTGAACATAAAGTTTTGAATTCATATTGCCAAACATTTTAGTTCTTCTTTGGAAAAGAGAGGGTGATTTAAAAATATAAATTTTGGTGATTAAATCGGTAACTATTTCTTAAAACCAATATTTCAGCTAAGTAAAATATAATTGGTTATTGGATACATTTCCAAAGCCTTTTTAAATAACAGTGCTAGAGATTACAAAGATTCCTCTAACTAAAATTTAGCTGCAAATACATTAATAAATTGTTCAAGTTATGGAAATTATGGTCTGTTCCAACAAGGTTTGCTTGGAAAGCAAAATACAAATTTAATTTGTACTTATTATTCCTTTGCTTTGTTTCTCTCTAGCCCAGTGGAACTTTCTTTTTTTCCTTCCTGCTTTTCTGTCAGCCTTTCTCACATTATTTACAATGGTTTGTCCTCACACTGTAAGTACAATAAGCAATTAAATATCATCTTCTATCCTGAGACAGTACTATCTCCAATCATAAGGTAACATAAAAACAGGGTAATTAAAACCCTAATGGAAAACAAACAACTCATAAAATGATAGAACTGCAGTTAACTAAAAGTACTTAGATTTCTTAATTTTGTACCAAAAATATATTAAAAATATATTTTGCTAGTTCAGTTAGGCCCCACATATTATAAAATGAATAGCAATCAAAGCAAATACTTATTCACACATATATCTATTTGCACATAAACACGTGCTATTTCCTAAAGCATGCCTGTTTTTTCTTTTGTTTTTTTCTGTAACTTATGCATAAAATGACATATATTAATAAATTACCTGGATTTATATCTGTCATAAAAAATGAGAGCAATATACTGATACATTAAACTCAATCTCATGCAGAAAGTCAAGGTTTATATCTTTTGGATTATTAGCAAACGAATAACCCTTTAACATCCTATACCAGTCATGTTCTTAGGAGAAACCAAAAACAGCTCTCATAAAATTAAGCAGAAACATAATTTATTAAAGAATACCTAAAAATTGAGAGAATTAATGCTTGCCTTGCAGAGTCGTTTTAGGAATAAAAATACTGCATGTGAAGCACCTGATAGATAGAAGATAATAGTATTTATTAGTTGAACTAGAGTATTATAGAAATAAATTATGGCTCACAAATGAATTTTATGACATAGTTCTAAAATACAGCATGTTAAAATAATTTCAAAAGTGTTTGTTTATCAAGTCCACCCTCCCAATTACATGGAGTATAGTCCAGTCCATCTATAATGTCTTTATTCTCGACCTTCTAGGCAAATGGCATTTTCTATCGTCAGAAAGAAGCCATGCTGTCTCCAGTCCTTGAGTAGCTCAAGATTATAGAAAACTTTACTAACATAAACTCTAAAAAATCACTTATGTGTGTATGTAATAATACATGTACAGTATTCTTAAATCTACTAGAATAAACATATATCAAGAGACACGGTAAGTTGATAACAAGTAACCATGTCATTTAAACATATTTAAGGAAGATAGAATAGGGGTGAGTATTGTAATAATTCAGAGTTGAGCACCCTCTTGAGAATTGAATCCAATTTTGTTTCCTTAAGGTTTATATTTATTATCTTATTAGGATGCCCTGAGTGATAGCTACAAAAGGTAAAACTGAAGAGACAAATTCAACCTTGAATCCAGAGGACCTAAATGAAGATTAGTATCTGCAGCATCCTACATTCCAGAGATTTGAGAGAACAAGGGGAATAAACTCCATTTGACACACACCTCTAAACTGTTAGATTCTGAAATTTACAACTAGGTGATTTGGCAGAATAATCCTTAAAAAGAATTACTACAACAAACTACTGCAATACCCTAAAGTGAGGATTATATAAATCTGTATTGTGATAGACTGTGACTCAGACATGCTGAAAGGAGATTAGAATCCTTTCATAAATATTTTAGCCTTAGTACTGCAAAAGCCATCAAGAATTTGATTGAGTTAGAAGATGTCTGAAATGCTGTTAACAGGAGAATAATAGCTTGCATTACTGTCCTATGGGCATCTCTGCCCTAAAACTAATACAGTATTGATCCGGATAAGTCAAAACGCAGTCAACTCAAGTGATTTCTTACGAAGGTTTTTTTTCTTCTGGGAAGTTTCACAATTATTATTATTTGCAAACCCTACAGAATTGGGATACTTAGATTCTAATTTTTATGGCAGTGCTCTATTCCTAACACAATTTGTAAGTTTCCCTCAATTTCCATTTCAGGTTTTTTTGTACTCCATAAAAACTACCTAACCCACAATAACTCTACTCTTCTTAACCTTTCTGAAGCAATTATTCTGTGTATCATGTAGATTATGTCATGTGTGCACTATTTTTTCAATTAGGTTTAAAACTCTTGAGAAGTTATTTCATTTTCTTCTTTGGTGAACTTCCTAACTCCTGGTATATTGTGGGCTCTTAAGAGATAAGAGAACTTAAGAACTATATGTATGTATGTGTGGTATTTGTACATATTACTATACATTTATATATGTAATATGATATATATCCAACTCTTTATCCATGATTATTTATTAACTTTTGCCTATATATTCCAAATACACGAGTCTTCCAATGAGTGAAGAAAATACTTTAAAAACTCTATGGAATCACTTGAGTTGGCCTCAAATTTAATTGTCATTTAATTGTTCTGTTATCAGTATCTGTTTAAGCTTTCTGATTCTTCATTTCTTCAACTGTCAAATGGGCATAAAAATAGACATATGATTTATGTCTATATAGATTTATACTTTTAGGATAATGGGTTTATTTAAAGTTGTTAGAACAAGTAAAGTGCTGCATATAAGGCACTTAACGTAGTCTTGGTCACACAGTAAATTCTAAAACATGTCGGTATTATTAGTAAAGGAAGAGATAAGCTTCTTATGAGACCAGATTAAATTTTTTTTTAATTCAGAATTAAAGTAGTCCAATTTAATGGAGTTTTAATGCAATATCAAACTGTCAGACCATAATATATACTACTACTACTAATAATGACAATAATATGTCATCTTGTCTTTAATCGGTAACATTTTTACTTAGAGTAAAAAATTTTGTATTTATAAATTGCTTATTCAGCAAAATTAGAGATAATTGTAATCCCCATTCTTACTATTTATTTTTGTTATTGTACTGACATCAGAAATAAATATTCAAAGAATTAGAACTTACATATTTGAAACTACAAGGAGTCAACCTAGATATTACATATTGTAAAATCATCAAAAATAAAGGCTCCCAGGGGATGCATATCTTTCCATTTGTTGAATGATACCAAAATTTTATTGTTTTCAAAGATTACTGGATCTTTGCACTGGACACAAAAAAACACGTTTGCTTTGCATTTACTGTGAGTATTTTATAGAATAAGAAAACAATTGTCCCTTGATTCCTTCTGTAAAATATTTAGAAAAATTACCATGGACAAAGGCTTTTAAGTAATTTTGAGAATTTGTGTTGCTTTGAACCAAAAAGGAAAACTAGAAAAAATATATTTAAAGTCAATTTATATGATAGAAAAAATGTGCTTTGGTCTGTACAGTTTTTCTCTCCTATTTAAGAAATAAAGACAAGATACAATAAATAATGTTGTACTTCAAAAATACCAATAGGGATGCATTTAAAAGAAGTTTTAGTAGGAGTGCTGAGTAACAACTGGTAACATTTAAAAAATGAATACATACTCATAATTATCATTAAATATATTAGGATATATCAAAGTAAATACATGTAATTCCTCATGAGACATATCAACATAACAATGTTCCTGTTAAAGGGTAAAAATATTGAGTAATCACTTTCTATAATATTTATCAAATATTTAATACTAAATATCAATACTTAATAATATAAAACCAATGTCTTATCATTTTCTGAGCTAGTTAGAAAACTTATTTCTGAAATATCAGTCCACACAATACTGTCTCATTATTTTGGTATCTGTAATACGGATAAATGATTTCTGATAGATTCTTTTATTTGGGAAAAAAAGAGGAAATGTGCCAATTACTCTCCACCTGCCCTGCTTTCCTCCCCTGCCAGATCTATTATTTGCTTTTCACTTCTCTGTTATATGCCCTGGGGCCAACCTCTACTGACTAAATCATGCATGTTTCCCTATTGGGGAAGGTGGGTCCAGCTAGAATTCAGAATGCAAAAAGAGAGGCTGGAGATATTTATAATGCTCACCATAGAGCCCCATCTCTCCATTCTAGCCCACTTCTCCTCTCTCCTTTTTGGATTATTCCCATCAGCATATAAGCATATTCTCTTTACTCCCATATAATTAAAAAATAAATCTCTTAACCTCATTTCCTATGCTAGCTACTGTCATATATCTTAGACATTCTTGTGGAAAAATTCTTCAAAGAAGTTATCTAATTTGCTGTCTATAGTTCCTGTCCATTCATTCTTTCTCAATTCCATCACTCAGACTTTGATGTCCATGATCTTAAATCTAGTGATCAGTTCTCAGCTCTTCCCTTACTTGACCCAGCAACAGCACTTGATACAGCTGATCAAGCCTTGCTGCGTCTCCACTTCTCCACCTGGCTTCCATAGCAATACCATGTCCTTGGTAGATCCTCATCATTTTTAGTTGCTGGGTCTCAGACCTCTTCATGCTGGGATGTCCCAAGGTACAAGCTTTGGTCCTTTGTTTTTTGACTGTCTCTACTCTCATCATTCTGGTGATTTCATCCAGTGTCATGATTTTATAATCTCTTTATATGTCAATGACTCTCATATTTGTATACACAGTCCAGTCATGTGTCTCAAAGTTTAGACTCATAAATACAATTTCCTATTAATATTTACACTTGGATGTCAAAATTGAACTCCCAATCTTCTCCCAGAAATCTGATCCAGGAATATCTTTCCACAATCTCATTAATAGTAACTCCCTCATTTCCACTTCTTCTTCTTTCCACCTTTCTCTCATACCCACTGAAACCATCAGCGATCCTTTTAACATTATCTTCAAAATATACTCAAAATAAGCAGATACCATCCTGATCTCCCCACTGGGTTTTTCCTTCTTCTCTTGTGTTTCTGTATTTTATCCTCAACACAGTAGCCAGAGCTGCTATGGAAACTTATCAGATGACACGCTTACGTTTTTGTGATTTTCATTGTATCTAGTTGAGGGACTATCTCTGTAAACAAATAAAACGAAGTACTAATTATGTTCTGGTTGATGATATTTCAGGCAAAGGCAATAATATGTTTGTAGGACTGAATATTTTAATAACATATATCAGACCTAGAAACTGTATTTGCTCCAAATCTATGCCCAGAATGATTTTGGTGCATTTGGTTTCACCTCTTGCACCTAAGAGGAATTGTTTCAAAAATGATCATGAGAGATGCTCGTCCAGTTGCTGGCTGAACATAGAAGGAACGGAGAAATAAGGAAGCTTAATCAATTTATTTTCTTTGTATAATAGTGACTCATCTATTCATTTTATTAATTAATTTGACAAATACTTGTTGACACATTGCTATTATGTTATATGCACACTGAATAATTCCAAAAGAAATACACAAATTAGTAGCTTAGGTTAACAATAAATATTTTCTTTTTTATTCCTACTTTAAGGTTTTCTTAAATTATAATCGAGTTCTTTAACAAGTGATGAATTATTCCATCTTTATACCTCTTGTTGAAATTATGTGGTGTGTCTTAGCATTTAGGGAAAGTCATTTTATGCACAAAAAGTAAGTGTGTAAGGCTTTAGTTGAGACAAAACTGACAAACTGGGAATCCTGCAACTTGGTCCCTAATCTTCAATTTGAACACAATTCACTTCAAGAACAACTTTTAGACACTATTGTATATGTTGATGATGTTTATACTTAAACAGATCTTTTATTTAAAACTAAAAAAAAATGATGAGTGAAAGTTAAATACTCCATAAATGCTTTATTCCCAAGTTTGATTCTCAAAATTCTTATGAGAAGAGAGTGATCTTGCTTTTCCTACAATATTTCTTTTTCTAAGAAAAACCCAATAATCCCTTCACTATGGTTCATTACTTTGACATTGCCAGTCCAGTCAAGTCTCTGTAAGAGCCAAAGTGGATGAAAACTTCCAAGTTTTATATTTGTATCTTGATTCACTCTGCTTGGATTTATCATGTTGTGACCAATTTATTACCAGAGTTTTGCCCACTCTGAAGATTCTGATAGTGTTTCATTATGAAATATAAAATATGTCTACAGGATCATACAAACACCCTATGATTGAGTGCAGTCTTTGCTAGATATCAGAAAGGCTACATTGTATCACATTGTTGGTAGAGAGTTTCTATTTTATATCCTTGATTTTATTTTTATGTGGTGTCTGACCTATCCTCTGATAGCTTTTAAGATGGTGTCCTATCTGTGCTCTTTCCTAATATTTTCATAATGCGTCTGAATAAATTTTGACATGGTTTTTAAATTGCCTATTTATGAGCATCTGGTAGTTGGTGTAAATGGGATCACTTATTTGCTTTTTGTTTTCTCTAGAAGTTAACAGCAGTTCAGCTTTTTTGTTCTATCTCAATGTTACGGTTCAAATATATATTGTATTGCATTTAATTAGGTTGAATAAGAATGCCACATACTATATATTTTCAGCCTGAAAGTACTGAGCTCATTGCAGATATAAATGCGTCACTGGGCAATACAAAGAGCAGTTTACATTAGAGAAAAATAAAACTTGAGAAAATTAAAGTTCCTGACAAGAATAGCAAATGATATTCATAAATTTAGAGGAAAAAAATGCCTAGAATCATTTTATATAACTTGACCTTGCCCTAGAGTGATGAAAATCCCTTTGCATATGCCCTTGATTGCTATTATCCATCCTTCCAAAATAATTTTCAAAGGATTATTAAAAATATTTTTGGGGGCCGCCCGGTGGCGCAGTGGTTTAGTCCGCGCTTGGCAGCCCGGGGTTCACGAGTTCGGATCCCGGGCGCCCCCCGACGCACTGCCTGTCAGCCATGCCGTGGCGGCGTCCCATATAAAGTAGAGGAAGATGGGCACGATGTTAGCCCAGGGCCAGTCTTCCTCAGCAAAAAGGGGAGGATTGGCAACAGATGTTAGCTCAGGGCTTGTCTTCCCCACAAAAAAAAAAAAAATATTTTTGCAAAAAAATCTCTGATCTCCAGGATTAGAAATTGTGTAGAACACTTGAACAAAAGGAAATACTGTTGATTAGAATTTCCAGTTTGGCTACCTGTATAGAATCTTTTGTGATACTTTATTGATATTTGTTGGATGTATCTGGAATATTTAGAGGTTCAACTGGAATGATCTAACTAGAAAACTTTTTGGTTGGGAATTATAGCTATCTGAATATAATATCAGAGTGAAGAACTATGCTTCACTCTGCTTCTCTGACCAAACCTGAAATTTCAGAAAGTGTGCACATAGACGGTAAAAGAAGAAACATAATTTAATAGTCAATTAGATCAATGGAATCAGCCATTTAATCAATGAAGTGGGAGATAGCTGAATAAATCTAATCCTATTATATGTCTAAAATACATCAATTATGTGTTCATTTTAAAATTATGAAAGGAATTTCACAAATTTTATGAATTTAATGAAAGGTTAAATTATGAAAGGAAATATTACATTAATAGGATTGAGAAGTTTTTTTAAATTTATAGAATTTTGATTCATTTCATAACTTTCAAACTATTATGAATGTTGCGCATTATGTTTTAGTTTTATATTTAATTGTATTGAGTCAAAAACCATACATTGCATGCCATTTTAAATTTTATTTTTTGCTTTAATTTAGCTTAAATATATATATATTTTTTTCAAACTAATTTAGGGAAACATTATTCATTGTAGGGTCAACTGTGTTTCAAATCAAATGACTGGCGCTTAACACGTGGGTGATCTTTGGGACCTCACTGAATCTTTCTGTGTCCAGTTGTTTTATTGTCAAATGCCTAAAAGTGCTGCTATGAGGTTTGAATGAACTAACATTTATAAAGAGCCTAGAACATTGCCTGGAAAAGGTTACATGGAATATAAACATAATGTAAATAGTTTTCATCTATCATTATTTGTGTTTATGACAATAATATTTTCATTATCAAATGGAGCTTTTATATTTTTTCTACTTTGATTTTACTCTAAACAACTTCAATTCCTGCTTGAATTTCTTCATTTTTCTCTTAGAAATTCTTTTCCAATTCCTCCCATTTTGTTAAAGTTAAATGTTCCCCTGGATTTAATCCCAGTCTCACTTCTTTAACTACATACTCTTCCTAGAAGATGTCATACAATGCTCTGGCCTTATATGCCATCTATATAACAGTAACTTGCAGATTTATAGATCTAATCCCACTTCTCCCTTGAGCCACAGAACCACACATACAACTATCTGTTATATTTCCATTTGTTTGTCCAGTTCGCATCTTGAACTTAACATGCCCAAAAGAATTCTTGTTTGGCCCTAATCTCCACAAGCTGGACCTTCACCTCAATCTTCCCATGTTTATAAATAGCCATTGAACTACTGTCCACTCGGTTGCTCACTCTGAAAACCTAGGAATCATCTTGATTCCACTCATCCCTTCACCCTCAGGCTTAATCCTTTGAAGAGATTTTAGACTCAACCTCAGTATAAATGCCCAATGTGTTCACTTCTTTCCATCTTCACTATTATCATCATTGTACAAGATTCTTATTTTTCATTTATATGCATCTAGATGATTGTGATTGTCTACTAACTCAATTTTTTGCTTACACTCTGTCCTCTCTATAAAGTGTCCTTCTTATGGCAACCAAAGGGATTTTTTTAAACGTATAATTTCCTCTTTTGTTAGAACTCTCCAGGTTTGGTTTTATGTTTTTCTACATTTAGTAGACCATTTTAAAGTCTAAATTTATAAGATCTGTTACTGCCTATATTTCATATTGCATCTCTGTGATATTGTGATTTATAATAAGAAATACATATTTGGTCCTGCTCCCAGTTTCTGGCAGAGCTCTTAAAACCCTTGGAATTTCCTAAGTGATGAGAGCCACAAAAGTGTCTTTTGTTTTGTTAATGAGGTGACTTTTGGACTGTACCTATGGATAGGGGCTGGTTGCTATTGGAACTAGCCAAGAATAGAGGGTTGGAATTTTCAGTCCCATTGCCCTGATTTCAGTGTGTGGGGGGGTGGTCGTGGTGAGGAGGTGGAGATTCACTCAATCACCAAGGGACAATGATTTAATCAATCAGACTTCTGTAACAAAGCCTCGCTAATAACCTCCAAAAGAGGGAGTTCAGAGAGCTTCCAGGTTGGTGAACTAGAACATGTCCATGCGCCACTGTCTGGGCCCCAAACTGTACTGTGAGGACAGAAGCTCCTTTGTTTGAGACCTCACCCTATGTATTTCTTCATCTTTAATATCCTTTGTAATAAACCAGTAATCTAGTGAGTGAACTGGTTTTCTGAGTCCTGTGAGCCACTCTAGCAGATTAATGGAACCCAAGGAGGGGGTCATGAAAATCTCTGATTTATAGCTAGTTAGTTAAAAGCACAGGTAACAACCTGGGCTTGAGGCTGGCTCTGGAGTATGTTGGGGGGGGCGGTCAGTCTTGTGGGAATGAGCCCTTAACCTGTGGGACCTGATGCTATCTCCAGGTAGACAGTGTTAGAAATGAATTGAATTGTAGGACACCTAGCTGTGTTGGAGAATTGCTTGCTTGGTATGGGGAACCCCTCACACATGCACACACATCAGAATTGGGTGCAAAATCCTTAATCTCTAATTCCTTTCTCCCCTAGTTCAGTGCTCTAACTGTGACAGCTTCCTTCCTATCCCTGGAAAAACCCATTATCCTGTTTACAACATTTGCTCTGTGAGTCACCACAGCCTCAAACGGCTGGCTCCTTCCTGACTCAGGTTTCAGCTTAGAGACGCATGACTTCATCAACTCTTCTAGATTACTTCTATATCCCAGCTACTCTCTGAACGTCATCTGGTTTTATTTACTTCATAGCATCACTTGCTGAATTTCCTTTATTTGTTCACTTCCATTTTGTTCCCCTTCTCTTCCTTGTGGATAGAGACTTTACATGTCTTCCTCACTACTTCTGTATTCCCAAAACCTTGAATAATGTTGCACTCACAGTACTAACTTGATACACATATGAATGAATGAATTCAGGGACTCATTAAGCATATTTACATTAAAAAAAACTAACACAATAAAATGTCAAGGATTACCAACTTAAACTTTCCCAATATTTTCTTGACAAAGCTCTATGTTTATGAGCATTTGAAGCCTAGTTTTAAAGAAAGTTTTTCTTCATTTATGAGCTCTTAAATATTTTGTTGATCACATAGGGGAGGAAGATAAATCTTCTATACTCTTGTCCTTTTGGCTGGGCTATTAATTAAATTGACATGAGACAGAATAATAGGAGAAAATCAAACAAAGCTTTATAGCATGTATACATGTGAGAAACCCTGGAAAACTGAGCAACTCACCAAAATGGCAGAGGCTGTTACCTTAAATACTACCTTCAGCTAAAGACAAAGGAGGATGTTGGGGTGGGGGGAGTCAGTTATGGGAGATTACTAGAAAAGCAAATAAATAAGAGTAAGGTTATTATGCAAATTTAAGCCCTTGCCTTCTGCACTGATGAGTTTCTAGAGATAAGGTCATTCCCCTCTTCCTGGTACAGAGAAGGAGACATCTTTACAAATGGAGATTTCCCTTACAAATGTAAATATTTCTTACAAAGGGTAACTTCTACTTGGTTTTCAGAGCTTCACCCTGTCTGCAGTTCCTTAAAAGTAACCAGTCCAAAATAATCCTCATGTCAAAGAGACACATTTTGTGGTGGCCAATTCTGACCCCCACAACCAGCAGGAATAACTAAAACACAAGTCATAATGTGTCATTAAGAAAACATTGGAAATTGTACACACTAACTATGTCCATTTGCATTTTATCACTTTCTTTTATTTTTGGGTTTTTACCTCTTACATGCTAAAGGGCAGATTAATTCACACATGGTTCTAATATAAAGCAAATATATTTAAATTAGGCCTGAATTTTAATTGATTTACTTTAGTAAATTACATGAATTTGGGTGTAGGTAATACTCTATTTGTAGAATAAATTGTAAGCATTTAACAGGAAAAACCTGATAATAGTAACTAACTTTTGGGTGCACACAGTATGTCATTGCTTTAATATATATTAGTTAATATTAACATATATTAGCTGTCAGTCCAGCTGTCAGTCCCTTTGGGCTATAACAAAATAACAGACTGGGTGGCTTACAAACAACACAAATTTATTTCTGGAGGCTTGGAAGTTCACGATCAAGGCACTGGCAGATTCTGGGTCTGGTGAGAGTCTGCTTCCTCATAGATGGCACCTTCTAGCCATAACTTCACATGGCAAAAGGGGCAAGGGAGCTCTCCAGGATCTCTTTTACTAAGGGTGATACTGGCTCAACACAAGGTTGACATAAGGGAAGCCATATTGTAAAAAGAAACCATACTGTGACTTTGAATGACCTCTGATTAACTAGCCCAGACATGCTCTGTGGGTTTTGTGGCCCCTTCCAGCTGCTATAAGTTGATAACTTTGTTCTCTTGAGTTCCTTAGGAATGTGATGATCCCTAGGCAGAGAATCAATGCTGATAGCCATCATCAATGACAACTGAAAGATCAGGGTATAGGGTGTTGCTCCAGTCTCTGATGCATGTCAAGTAAAACAAAAGACTGCCCGGAACTAAGACTAGATGGATGCCCCAACCTGAGACCAGATGCCTCCCCCACCAGGAGACCAGCCCCGTATATAACTGGCCTGTAGTCTCTGTTCTGCAAGATGGTTCTTTGAGACATGAGTTGGTCATCTTCACCCTTCCTAGCAAGCTGTAATAAATCCTTTCCTTTCCACCATCTTGCCTCTTAATGATTGGCTTTTGTCATGAGGCAAATAGATCATGCCTTTTGTGTGGTAACAAGGGCACTAATCCCATTCATGAGGGCTCTGTCCTCAAGACCTCATCACCTCCTAAAAGACTCACCTCCTAGTACCACCACACTGGGAATTAGGTTTCAACATATGAATTTTGGGAGGACAAACATTCAGACCATAGCATTAAGTACTATATTAAACATATATTAACTAATATTCATATGCATGAATTTACATATATGAACTAATATTCACAACAAATCTATGACTAAATGTTACTCATATTAATCTCTATCCTGCAGATCATGAAACTGTAGCATAGAAGGGTTAGATAATTCTCCCACAATTATAAAACCAGCAAATGGAAAAGTTAGGATCAAATCCAGGCATTCTGAAACAAGGGCCCATGGTCTTCACTTCTAAGCTATCAGATCCAGAAAGACAGAATCAATTTTGTGCTTACAGGTTTGTAATGCTGAACTTCTATCCTACCACCCTATGTCACTAAGATATGTGGTTTTTTTTTTTTTTTTTTGGTGAGGAAGATGGGCGCTTACCTAACATCCATTGCCAATCCTCCTCTTTTTGCCTAAGGAATATGGTCTCTGAGGTAACATCTGTGCCAATCTTCCTCTACTTTATATATGGGAAGCCACCCCAGCATGGTTTGATGAGCGGTGCGTAGATCTGTGCCCTGGATCTGAACCTGTGAATCCCAGGCCACTGAAGAGGAGCGTGCAAACTTAACCACTATGCCATTGGGCTGGCCCAAGACATGTATTTTTTAAATTGGCACTTATTTTGCCAAATTTCTTTTTTTCCATTATCTGTTACTCAGAATCCCTACCATAACTCTCAGAATATTTCTGATGCCAGAGAGACTCTTAAATAAACTACATTTGAAATTTTAAAATATTGCAAACATTTTTTCAGTAGTATACTTATTGACAAAGTTTAAGAAAATGAGAATGTGATATTGCACTTGAAAGTAATTCCCAACGATCAACATAATGTTTGCCAAACTGAAGATTTATTGAATATAAATAAAAAAGCCAGGTAAAAGTGACCTGTTCTCTCCAATATGATTATTTCAATTCCACATTCTTCACAGTGAATTTCAGCAACACAACCATACCTGGGTGTACTTGGAGTTTTAAGCTTCACAAAAACTAAATTAGGAAGTAGAAAAGTTGTCAGGAGCAATCAATCAGAGATACTGGGAAAAGCAACTTTAGTATTTAAAATAATTATATTTCGGTGTCGAGGTCATGAGCCCCAAGGAAAATTTTGGCGTGCTTTTTTCCCTATTTATAATTTATTAAATGTGATTTATCTTTATCCATTTAGAAAATTCCTGCTGCTAGCTTTCTGGTAGTATTTTGCATAGATTTTGCTATAGGTGACATTCATTTTTGTTACATATTTTATTCATGATTAATATGCAAATATTTCCTAAAGCAAATTACCATACATATCTGATAAAATGCAACATATGCTATTTTTAAATGTTAAAATAAGATGCATATTTAAAAGAGGCATAGTACGAGAGCTTTAAGACCTATCAGTGTTTAATATATTTATTGATTTCTTCGTTCAGTTAACTACACCGGCTGTAACACTGACCTTGGCATCCTTCTAGTCTCTCGTACAGCACACGGCAAGTGAATTCAAAATGCTAACACAAGCCATGCTTTGTGAACAGATGTAGAAGTCACAGCAGATGCTTTTCTGTTCTGGGCTCAAACCGGACACCTCCTCCAACTCACATTATCAATATTGTACTAAATATATTATTGTTGATTTTAACAGTTAAAGGAGATAATCAAAATTAGTGTTAATGTAAGAGTCTGGATGTTATGGCAAGTTGTATCTAATAAGCTTTTTTTTTTTAAATTGCATAAATTTCTTTTCTTGCTTTTAATTTGTCACAATTACCATATATCTTAAACTCAAACTTTCCCGACTATAACAAATATACTTGGCTCCCAGCAAGGACAATATTCTGAGGCTATGATATTGAATATTCCTTTTTTCCCTTTTTATTTTAACAGTAAGTCTCTGAATTGATAAATCTCATATCTCATTATCATTACAATTGACTAGTTTATTATGGTTGAAGATTAATTCCTTCTATTTTATACCAGCATTATGAATATTTTAACTGCAAATAAATCCAATTATAGGATTCCTTTAACTTTCTGATGAGCATCAATAATATTTACTTTTTTCATGACAATCTTTTTACTTGAATCTTCAGATGTAATATTTTACAACAGACACTGTTTCAAATTATGAGACTGGCTTTCTGGCATACTACATTAATTTTACAGAACCTTCATTAATTTAACTTGTTTTACTGTAAAATACATATTTTCCTTCCATCTGGGGCTATGATTCAAACTCAATAAAAAGTTAAAATAATATGAACATCTCTCTTTCCAACATTTCCTTACAAAAGTGCCCAAGTTTGTATCCAGTATGGCCAGAAATGAATGAGTTCCAGGATGAAATAAACCTGTTTCCTTCAATATTTATAGTGGGCAATAGCAGACTACAATTTCAATAGGTTCTGAAAACTTTTTAATCCATCTTTTTCCAAACTTTTTAAATTACACTATGTCTTCACTTCCTTCTCTCTTCTTTTTCTGAATTTTTCCTCTTCTCTACGCTTCTTCTCTTCCCTGCCCATGCCTCCCTTCCCCTCCTCTCCTGTTCCCTCTTCTTCTCTCCTCTCCTGTTCTCTTCTCTCTCCTTCTTTTCTCTACAATTTAAAGCCCATAAGCTGAGGGCACACAATTTACTCTGTAGGGAACAGGAACTCTGGAGTCAGACTTATCGAGGTAAACTCACTCAGTGTTATAGCATTGTTGGCTTTATATGAGTTAGTTTTTCTCTCTGAGCTTGTTTCTCCATTGGCACATATATAATTATTTATTATCTTTTGCACCTCTTATTCATTTGTCTCAAAAGTAACATGAATGCTTTCAAACTTCCTAAAATGGCATGTTATCATCTTAATATATTACAATATTTATTTTTGTGAACCTGGTTCCTGGACTCAATCATTTACTCTACATCTACTACGTGTGTAGCAGGGTACTGAGTTTCAAGAACAAAATAGGAGAGTATATGACTAAACACAAAAATATCTGTTAGTAAAAGAGAGCTGAAAGTCGACCAGAGGAGGTTTAAGAAAGGTGAATGTTGATTTGTGACTTAAAGCAAGGGTTTAATTTGTGTTTTCCATAGGACAGGGGTAGTAGCATAAAAAATAATTTAGAAATGTATCAATCTAGGGCCAGTCGGGATATAGAAGTCAGACAGTGGGCTAAAAAGAAGAAATTTAATGGAAAAAATCATTAAATTATGATGAAAGAGTAACTATAGGATATAAAGAAGCCATTTATGGTACCCTAGGGCTGAGGGAAAGTACCCAAAGAAGAACAAATCTAGAAGGGAGTCCTCCCCACATGGCTGGGGTTCAGACCTCAATGGAAAAGGTGTACTTCAATCCACTGGATAGTGGAGAATTTTGCTGATTTGTCCAAGCAGGAGTTGGTCCATGGTAAGTGGGCAAGCAGGAAGCAAAGCTCTCCAAGGGCAACCAGGAAGCAGGTGAGCAGGAACTCTTGGCACGGGCCTGCAGAAAGGTGAGGTGGGGGGAGCTGCAGAGGGAGCCGGCTATGTAGGAACCCATGGGGCACAGGCAGACCATACCCAGGCCTGCACAGGTAGTGAGGCTCACTGGGGGCTCTCCTGGCTACAGGCAACCGGTGCATGGCCTCGCAGAGGGGAATCGGGGAGCCTGTGCAGTCAGGAAGCCTTGGAGGCTTTTTGTGTTAAGAGGGTCACAGGAAAAGTTATCACCAAGCCAAAGCTGAAAGGTCGCCCAGGGACCATGTTCTGCACATGTAGCTTGTGCAGACAACAGTCTGTCCTCACCCAGACGGCTCACAGCAGCCAGAAACTGCATGAGAACCCTTCCTTCTCGCAATGCCCCTACAGCGCCCCCTATTGAGACAGCCTAGCACAGTGCTCACTTGAACTGAGAAATGCTTAAAGGAAATCTGTTATCAAAGCATACAGTGTAGGGGGAATTTGGAGCTGAACAATAAATTAATAACTGGCACAGAAGTGAATATCGCTGAGCTATATTCCCCGATATTACACACTTACTTTGTGTGTTCACACTTTTCTTTTTTCTACTTTGTAAACATGAATAGACATGAAATTGTATAGAGATTGTCTTTTATGATATATTCAAAGTCATTTAACAATATTTTAGATTTATAGATAGATTTATGTGCTCTGAAAATATCCACTACAGAGAAAAAAATATTTTGTTACCATTAAAAGAGAGGAAAGGACAAGAGACATATTTTTTTGACGACAAACCTGGAAGCAGTTTTACATTCATTTTCTTAATTAGTCCTTAAAATAGAAAATTGAAATCCATATCATGATCATGATACTGTTATTAATTATGCTAATAACAGTCATAATGCCCATTAGATTGTAAGGAAGAGAACTATACTAGTTGCTAAAGTCATCTGAAGCCCAAGTCTACTGTATACCACACTTCTTTCCAGTATACCAAGATAGAGTTAACATACACTACTCAATATATTCATTTGCAACTATCCTTGATTTCAGAAAAGACTGAAATAACATGCCTGCATCTATTTTCCAAGATTTTTTTGTGTCATACAGTTCACTGAATCCAAGGTAATTCAGCAGCAGAAAGTAAAATGGCATTCATAATATTTTTTGGATTTTAGGACAAAGATTTTATAGGAGACATATGCATTCTAAATATGAGAGGTGACTTATTTACATTACAATTAGCCATTCTTTTCTTCCTTAACAAGGTGACTTGACATTGTCAAGTATTGATGCTGTCATTAAAATTCCAGTGAAGTTGTGTTCTTTATTGCTAATTAGGAAGTCTTTTAATATAAATGGAGTCCATTGCCACTAATTACTATCCTAATAGAATATGTCTATACACATACTGATTGCTTGAAATACACTTTGCTTTTAGTGAGAAGAGAAATGCCCGGACATGGATGCTGCCTTGGCTCATCGTTTTTTTTTCTAACAGCAAAGAGGAAGAAGATAAGAAGGAGGGGGAGGAGGAAGAAGAAAAAAAGAAGAAGGAGGAAGAGGAAGAGGAGAAAGGAAAGAAGAAAGGAAGGAAAGAAAGAGAGATATGGTGGCTCTGGATATTGTAAATCTCTTAGAGCAATGGAGTAACTGAGTTTGACCTGTGGTGAATGTAAAATGTAAACTTCCATTAAATCATCCTATAACCCTATGAGGGCATGTGTTCATTCGTATGCATCCTTGTACTCATATATCCACTTTTCCTGGAGCATCTTTTTGATTCTGTATGTTTTGGCTAACGTAAATTTTTCCTCCACCACCTAAGGAAAGAATACAAATAAAGTAAGAAAATAAAAGACAGCAAAGGGAAGTAACTGGATAAAAGGGTAGAACATTCATTGAGTGTATATTCTGTACTAGATTCCAGTCCCAAGACCATGAACAGCTTTCACGTTATTTATATCATTACACTCCAAGGGCTATGTTCCAACATATATAAAGTGAAATACTTGGGCTAAGTAAAAACTGGTGATTTCTAGCTGTAGAATTATATTATTTTCTTTGACAGTCATTTATGATGACTTTAATATGAAAGGTCATTTTAATGTATCACCAAAGAGGACTGAAAAATTATTATGTACCAGTCATCTTATGTGGCCATCTCAGTTTCTTTTACAATGAACTCCATCAAAGATATAACAGTCTCCATTTTGTTGATTAGAAAGCAAAGTTTGAGAGAAGTTAAATATTTTTTTTTCTTGGCACTTGGCCCAAAGATAAGTGAAATGCACTTTGAAAAAGTCCCGGTAATAATATCTTTTTTTCCTGAGGCATTGAAGAAAAATTCAGACTAGAGAAGGCAGAAAGTAGCCTATTAAAGATAAAATTCAGTAATAACTAGATTTTATCTACCAAGGTTCTTCAGCTCTTCACTTGGTTTGCAAGTTCAGAATTTTCCAAGATGGACACAAGATGATATCCTTAGTAGGGGGCTATTTTTGAATTTGAATCCAGGTCTGTTTTTCTAAATATCATGCTTTTTCCATTATAAGAACAGTTTTAAAATTATGTTAAATGTCCCACTAACACCTGATTCTATTCCATTTTTAACAGATGGTTTAACTTTTTGTGCAACTAAAATAAATACATAACATCAGCCTATCAAAAATTAACACTAACAATGAGTCAAATTATTTTTGTGGAAAACTTGGAATAAATTTCTCCTGCCATCTTGGTATATATAAATATCTGTGAATCATTGTGTGTTGTTGTAGACTTGCCCTGGTGATTTTTTTAAAATTTAGTCTTAGATTCTGAGTCCAAAGAGCTCTTTATGGAAATAAAACGTATTCTGAGAAGGAGGTGATTATTAGAGAAGCATTCCTCCAT
Source organism: Tapirus indicus (assembly GCA_031878705.1). Lineage (NCBI taxonomy): Eukaryota > Metazoa > Chordata > Mammalia > Perissodactyla > Tapiridae > Tapirus > Tapirus indicus. The sequence continues at coordinate 144,945,747 of CM062919.1, read as the reverse complement.
GTTAAGGTTTTATCCAGCAAGAATTTAGGTTCATTTACAACATTAAAATTATTATAGAATAAAATCAGACAAATGGAGATTAAAGTAGGTATGAGAAACCATGTGGCTATGAGTAGAAACATGACAGCAATGAATGAAACTTTGGACTATGTTAATATTAAACTTGAAAGAATGTCTGTATATTTCACAGGTAATATGCAGGAAATTTTCATAAAATGCAGAATCTCTTTTAAGTAAGCCAATTAAAAATATTCTCTTGATTATCCCTAACTTTATTATATTTATCCATCAAATTGAGTGGTTATATTTGTATTCATAACAGGTAAATTTGTTACCTATTATGAATCAGGCCCCATCTAGGGGATTAGGATTAAAACTGTGAAAAAGATAAAAATAATGTATATTCTGGTTTCACAGAACATACATTCTAGCAATAAGGGAAAAGGCAATTAATTAATGAAGTAAGATACACAAAATCTATACTTGTTCTAAAGAAGAATGATGTAAATTACTAACTATAAAAGAAAAGAGAACTGGTTTACCAAAGTGATCTATGTGAAGAGCATTGCAAATATAGACCAGGAAAGGGAAAGGAATGAGTCTGGAGCTTTCCAAAGATGAGGTCATACTAGGTGGGAGAGAGCACAGTATCAGATGAGGTCAATGGCAGGCAGAGGCCAGGTCACGTGGGACACTTACACCACAATAAGGTGTTTGGATAGGATTCATAAATGTGTCAGGAAGGCTCACTTTGGGTCATGGCAAAAATACACTTCTTCAGAACTCTATTTTTTAGGATGGTGAGTGATTCAAAGATTGAATTTTAGTTACATAGTCCCTGAATTAGTATGAGATTTCAGACTTTCTAAAATACTTTCCCCATATCCTGCTTTTGTTGTTGTTATTTATTTGCTTTTGAATGAGACCCGATTCCCACCAGTTCTTTTCTACAAATATTTTATATTAAAAGTAGGGTATTATCTCCCATTTACTCATCTATTCCTGAAATTCACAAGGGTCTGAGGTTCTCTAAAAGTGATATCAATCAACAGACGTAAATTCTTTAGAAAGGCCAAATTTGTACTAATTGGAGATCAATCAAACCATTCTTTAACCAGGAATCTAAGTTTATTAAAATCAATTTCTGATCTACTATGTTCTTTACATGGCCCATACAAACTGGCCTGGAAATCATACAGAGTTTATGTTCAGTAAATATAGATTAAATTGATTAATACCTATAACCAAGAGACTTAAATGATAAGCATAGTGTGTGTGTATGTGTGTGTGTGTGTTCACGCAGAAATATATCAAAGACAAAGAGAAAACTCTTGAAAGCATTCAGAGGAAAAAAAAAAACCTTACATATAGACAAACAAGGAACAATGTAAGAATTATATTGAAGTTCTCTTCAAAAACTATGTCAGCAAGAAGAGAGTTGAGTAAAATATTTAAAGTGTTAAAAGAGAAAACCCACCAACCTAGAATTTTGTATGCAGTGAAATTATCCTTCAGACCTGAAGCAGAAATAAAGACTTTCTGGGCCAGCCCGGTGGCGCAGCGGTTTAGTTCGCGCTCGGCAGCCCCGGGTTTGTGGGTCCGGATCCCGGGCGCCCGCCGACGCACTGCTTGTCAGCCATGCTGTGGCGGCGTCCCATATAAAGTAGAGGAAGATGGACACGGATGTTAGCCCAGGGCCAGTCTTCCTCAGCAAAAAGAGGAGGATTAGCAATGGATGTTAGCTCAGGGCTGATCTTCCCCACAAAAAATAAATAAATAAATAAGACTTTCTCAGACAAACAAAAATTGAAGAAATCTGTTGCCAGTAGGCTTGCCTTGCAAAAAATGTTAAAAAGCAATTCTTGAGAAAAAGGAAAAATGATATAGGTCAGAAAACTGGAAATATATAAAGAAAGGAAGAGCAATAGAGAAGGACTAAATAAAGGCAAAATAAAATCTTTTATTTCTCTGCTACTTAAATTATCTAACAGATTACAGTTTGTTCAAATAATAATAGCAACAACGTATTATGTGATTATAGCTTATGAATGGCTGCAGTGTAATAAAGTATGGGAGGGAGCAATTGAAATACTTTGTTATAACTTCATTACCCATGAAGCAATATATTATAATCTGAAAGAAGACTTAGGTTAGTTGTAAATGTATATTGCAAGCTCTACAGCAACTATGAAAAAAATTGAAATAAAAATGTATAATTAATATCCTAAGAAAGCAGAGAAAATAGAATCATATAAAATGCTAAGTTATAACCAGGGAAGGTAGAAAACCTATAGAAGACCCCAAAAAGGGAGGAGAGGCAATAAGTAGAAAGAGGTACAAATATTGTAGATATTATTCCAACTGTATAAATAAGCATTTTAATTGTGAATGGTCTAAATACCTCAATTAAAATCAGAGACTGTCGGGATGAATAAAAAAATAAGATCAACCATATTTTGCCTATAAGAAACCCATTTTAAATATACAGATATAGATTTTTTAAAGTAAAGGGTTGGAGAAAGATACACCATGCTGGGGCCGGCCTGGTGGCATAGTAGTTAAGTTCGCGCACTCTGCTTCAGCTGCCCGGGGTTCACAGGTTCAGATCCTGGGCATGGACCTATGCACCACTCATCAAGCCATGCTGTGGTGGCATCCCATATACAAAATGGAGGAATATGGGCACAGATGTTAGCTCAGGGCTAATTTTCCTCACCAAAAAAAAAAAAAAAAGGAAGAAGATACCCTGCTCACACCAATCAAAAGAAGGGTGGAATACTATACTAATCTCAGACAAAGCAGACTTCTGAGCAAGGAAAATTATTAGGAATATGTAGAAGCATTATATAATAATAAAGGGGTCAACAATTCAAGAAGATATAAAAATTCTCAATGTGTATGCGGCTCACAACAGAATGTCAAAATACATGAGGCTAAAACTGATGAACTGCAAGGTGAAATAGACAAATCCCCTATTATTGTTGAAGACTTCAACACCTCTCTGTCAGCAACTGACAGATCCAGCAGGCAGAAAATTAGTAAGGATATAGTTGTACTGAGTAGCACCACCAATCAACCGGAGCTAACCACAACAAAGAGAGATTTATGCAAGGCTGGTTCAACATTTAAAAATCAATTGACATAATCCATCAAAACAACAAGCTGAAGAAGAAAAATCATATGACCATTTGAATAGTTGCAAAAAAAGCCCTTTGACAAAATCCAATACTCGTTCATGCCAAAAGTGTTCAGCAAATTAGCAATAGAGGGGAGCACCCTCACTTTTATAAAGAATAACTACAAAAAGTCCACAGCTAACATCATACTTAATAGTGAGAGATTAAATATTTTTCCCCTAAGAAAAGGAACAAGATAAAGTTGTCCTCTCTCACTGCTCCTATTCAACCTTGTGCTGGAAATCCTAACTAATGTAATAATACAAGGCAAGGAAATAATAGGTACACAAATTGAGAAGGAAGAAATAAAGCTGTCTTTATTTGTAGATGACATGTTTGAATTGACCAAAAAAGTGCTATAATTAATAAGCAATCATACCAAGATGCAGGATACAAGGTTAATATATAAGCCAATTGCTTTCCTATGTATAAGAAATGTACCATTGGAATTTGAAATAACAAACATAAGTCCATTTACATTAGCACTAAAAAACAAAATACTTAGGTGTAAATGTAACAAAATATGTACAGGATTAATATGAGGAAAACTAGAATATTCTGATAAAGTCAAAATATATTAATTTAACAGGAGATATTTCATGTCTATGGATAGGAAAACTCAATATTATTAAGATATCAGTTCTTCCCATCTTGATCTATATGTCCAATGCAATCACAATTAAAATTGCAGTAAGTTACTTTGTGGATATTGATAAAGTGATTCTAAAGTTTATTTGGAAAGGCAACACAATAATGAAGAAGAACAAAGCTGGAGGACTGACACGACTGAATCTCAAGACTTACCATATAGCTACAGTAATCAGGACAGTATGATGTTGGCAAAAGAATAGACAAATAGATTTAAAAAACAGAGTAGAAAGCCCAGAAATAGACCCACACAAATATAGTCAACTGATCTTCGACAAAAGAGCGAAGACAATTCAATAGAGAATGGACAGTATTTTCAACAAATGTTGCTGGAACAACTGGGCATCAATGTGTAGATAAATGAATTGAAACACTGAGCTTATGCTTTTAACAAAGAATAACTCAAACTAGATCATAGACTTAAATATAAAATGCAAAAGTATAAAACTTCTGGAAGATAACGTAGGAGAAAATCTAGGTGACCTTGGGTTTGACAATGAGTTTTAGAAACGACCCCGTAAGCATAATGCATTAAAAAAAATTGGTAAGTTGGACTTCATTAAAATGAAAAACTGCTCTGCAAAAGTTACTATTAAGATAATTTTTAAAAGGCTAGGAGAGAAAATATTTGCAAGCACATATCTGATACAGTGCTTGCATCTAAAACATACAAAGAACTCTCAACAATAAAAATGAAAGTAATCAAATTTAAAAGTAGGCAAAAGATTTGAACAGACACCTCACCAAAAAGACATACAGATGACAAATAGCATACAAAAAAATGCTCCACATCCTGTGTCATTAGGGAATTGTAAATTAAAATAACAATGAGATGCCACTACACGTGTATTAGAATTTCCAACATTCAAAACACTGACAATCAGTGCTGGCCAGGATGTGGAGCAACAGGAACTCTCTTTCATTGTTGGTGGGAATGCAAAATGGTACAGACACTTTGGCAGACAGTTTGGCAGTTTCTTCAGAGCTAAATATTCCTTACCATACTATCCACCAATCACATTCTTAGGTATTTACTCAAATGTGTTGAAAATGTATATTCACATAAAAACTTGGACACAAATGTGTACAGCATCTTCATTCATAATTGTCAAAACTAGGAAGCAACCAAGATGGCCTTAAATAGGTGAATGGAAAAACAAACAGGTACATCCATAAAATGGATATTATTCAGCTATAAAAAGTAATGGGCTGCAGCCGTCCCAGTGGCGTAGTGGTTAAGTTCTCACCCTCCACTTCAGAGGCCTGGGGTTTGCAGGTTCAGATCCTGGGCATCGACCTACACACTGCTCATCAGGCCACACTGTGGCGGCGTCCCACGTATAAAGTACAGGAGGATTGGCACAGACGTGAGCTCAGGGACAGTCTTCCTTATCCCCCCCCCCAAAAAAAAAAATGAAAGAAAGAAGAGGAATGAGCCATCAAGCTACAAAAAGACATGGAAGAAACTTAAATGCATATTTCTACGTAAAGAAGCTAGTCTGGAAAATCTATATACTGTTTGATCCCAACTATGTGATGTACTAGAAAAAGCAAAACTATAGCGATGGTAAAAAGATCAGTGGTTTCTTAGGGGTGGTGAGATGACAGGTTGAGCACAGGGAATATTTAGGGCAATGAATCTATTCTGTCTGATACTGTAATGATGGATACATGACATTATGCATTTGTCAAAACTCATAAAATTGTACCACCCAAAGAATGAACTCTAACGTAAACTGTGGACTTTAGCTAATAGTAATGTATCAATATTGGTCCATCAATTACAATAAATGTACCACAGTAATGCAAAACGTTAATAATGAGTGTATGTGGGTTTCTTGGGAAAGAGGGCATGTGGAAATTCGCTGTGCTTTTTGCTCAATTTTTCTGTAATCCTCCTAAAACCTCTCTAAAAATAAAGCCTATTAATTTTTAAAGAACTGTTTTTACATACACTTTGCCAGTCGACACTTAAAACAAACCTATAATGATGACCTAGAGTAGGAATTATTAATATTACCCAACGAATTATCCAGGCTACTAGGTGGAATGTTAAAAAGGCTCTTCAAAATCAGGCAGAGTATGGAGACTTAGAACCGGTAAGAATATATTAAACATAGTGAAGTGTTTAGTAACATAGAAAGGTGGAGATTTTGAGAAAATTACATTAAATAAATATGAAATGATGAAAAGGTAGAATTAGCAAGAATATCTAGGTTTAAATTAGAGTATTCTAGAAGTGAGCTAACGGAGTCAAAATTAGACTTGTTAGAATCAGTATGGAGAAAAATAATGGATTCATGTAACAAATTGTAACATTATATTATTTGCCTTAACATTTATCTTAAATATAATTTACCTTATCTCAAGATCTTGGTACATATAAGAGACCACGGAGGAGAAATTCTCAGAATTAGAATTTGGTCTGGTTGACTGAGAGGACTGATAGAAGCAAGTTATTAGTTTGAGAAGAAAGACTAGTGTTATTAGGGATCGTGATGAACAGACTCGGACATTTATCTGAAATCTTAGTTAAACATCCAGGTAGAGATATACTGTGTAGGAATATCTTTCTGTGATTAATTCTCAGGGAAAAAGGCGATGACAGAACACTGAGAATAACTATCTTAGAGGTGATATGAAAAACTACGAGAGCTACTTAAAAAAGAGAATTCAAAAAGAATTGTGAGCTAAGGTCAGATTTTCAGAACATTTATCAGCAGGTTCAAAAATGAAGAACTAATGAAAAAAAGAAAGAAACTTGAGGCCAAGATTCAAGGTGGGGGAGAGACAGAGCGGTCAAGATGGCAGTGCAATACACTTTAAGTCTTTACAATGAGGGCAGGGAAGAGTATTAGCTGAAGGCAAATGTCTAGAATAGATGTATAAAATTTATCTTCTGCTCCCCGTCTCCCTCAGGCTCTCCCATTTTATTAATCTCTCTTTCTCAGTGTGCTTAATTTTCATCTAGAGGAGTGTTTCTTGGCAAGATGCATTCTGCATTTTTAATAAAGTCCCAGGTAGTGCTGACGCTGCTGGTCCAGACCATGCTTTGAACACCAAGCCTCTGGAGGATCAGATGTCACCACTTTCAATTTCTCCTCTCTGATTTCCATATTCTCAAATTAGTCTCACTATTCCCTTTCTTTATCAATATTTTTATCTCCTTAAATGTTAGAGAAACAATATATTATAGGATTGCTGCACAGTGTTGTGGCTTGGAGTTTAGTTTGAAACATCTATGAAAAAGATTTACTTTTTCTCCAATTATTATAGGGATGCTATTTCATGCATCCCGGATGCCATTAGGCAACACAAAATGGAGTCCCATATATAATAGTATGATTTCAAAAAATATAAGCATGCATGGGTGGCTTTGTGCCTTTAGCTGATCCAAATGCTAGATCCAGGGACTCATAGGGGTTTCATTTTTTTCTACAGGTGAATTTTCTCTAACTGCTTTACCTAATAATTGGAAAGCATCACCTGTCACCTTTGCTTCCTAATGAGTTTTTGAAACCATCTGGGGGCAGCTGTCTTTTCACCCTGAAGAATCAAAGAGCTGTCATACTGCACTAAATTATTTCCTACCTTGCAGAACCCAGAAAGCCAAAATAACTTTTTATCCTTGCCTATTCAATTTTTTAAATTCATTGCTGAATATTTTTCTGTTATTATATAATTGAATTAAATATTAAATAGAAGATTTTAGGCTTAGCATATAGTCCTCATCTCCAATAAAGCTTTTTTGTATTATTTGTATTACATTATAAGTTTTTTTGTATCACCATGATGACAAAATTTATTCGTATCATTATGATGAGTATAACGCTTTGATGGACTTCTTGAGATTATATTCCAGAAACGACTGTGGTGTTAAGAGAGCTGGAAGTTGGCAAATAGAGTTCTCTTTAAATCATAGTTATGTTGGCTTATGACATCAAATCTGATCAAATCTAACTGATAAGTTTTTCAGCAAACTCTATGAGATGTATTTTTGGAACAAAGATTATTAGTATTAAATAAAAACTCAGTTAATTTTCTTTCTTAGTGGGCAGAAAGATGGAGGACAAAGAATGAAACCCACGTAGACTAGTAAACTGTTCTGAGACCAGCTCCACAAATACCTAATATATGTTGGTAATTGAAAGTCCGTCACCAGAAGGTGGTTGGGAGTCCCCAGCTCACAGATTCACGTGTCCAATTCTTGAGCTATAGAGCAGACCAACCACTACTGTTCATGGACCTAATTAGATTAACGTGGATAGCATTTTCTCCTGAAAAATCCAAAAAAAGATTCAAAAGCCTGGTTTGAAATCCCAAAGAGAAATTGGTGTAGGGTAAAAACGTGGATCAATTGCCCTGTTTCACAAGTGAAAAAGCAAAGTTTTAGTAACTTTTCCCTTCCATGACCACACCTCCTTTCCAAATAACAACAACAAAAAGCTTAGTTTGTTTGCGAAAAGGTAATACTAATTGCAGTCATTTACATGACATTTTTATCAATTATGCCTAATTACTCCTCAGCCCCTAGAGTCGCACTTATCAGTAAGAGTCAGATTAACTTCCCTGTGAATTTTATCTGCTTTTCATTCCGGAATTTGTTTAAGGATGCTCAGCCTCTAAATTTGTCACTTGTGCCCCATGCTAGTTCATCTATATTTTAAATAATTGCTTAAGCTTTATAAATATGTGAGATATTAAGTGCATCAGTTAATGATAACTTTTAGTAAGAATGACTTTGCAGATAATAGATAACCGCATAGAACCAAAGGAAACCAGTGAGAAAAGACTGCCCAGATGACAGAAATTTGCAATTTCAATGGAACAGTAACAGAAAACTAGCATCTAAAGATCATTCGTTTTTCCTCCCTAACTGAAAGTTTTCAAAAGATATTCTGGCAGTAAGAGCTAACGTTTTCCTTTCTTATACTAAAGACATCTTCGATTAGTTGAATCATTCTGGAGGACTTGCTTAATAAGTCATAAATGCCAGGATAAACTAGTTGATAGCAATCAAACATTGCTGAACTTGCAAGCAGTTCAAAATCTCAATTTGTGAGAGGAAGAATATTTGGATATGTCAATATTCCCTGGTATATTTTGTAATTGTAGTTACAAAGGAATTCAAAGGATTGTTAAAAGAATATTAGGTTTAGAATAATCTCCTCTGTATAGTTTACATTGCTGTGCACATTGCTCTAGTTTAAAGGGACGCGTTTATCCTGATGTCCACAATACAGAAAGCCCTTTTGTGGTAAACGTCAGGAGAGAAAAACTACCCAGCACTGGTGTGCCATGTAAAGTAATTCACAGTATATGTAATGGATTTACATTTATTACTGCTGCCGCATCTTAACAGAGAATTTTGCATGTATTTTAGTTGGCATACGTTCCAGTGCATATAAGAGGGTTTTTTTTGCTTCATCTGACAGATACTGAATGGAATGAAGCCAATCATTACATGTTAACTCTGTGACTCGAGTAAACTGCCGTGATTCCTCATGGGATACGCTAAGGTAATGCTAAAGTAGGTTATTATAAGTCAAAATGTCTTTGGGCAAAAATAAATTGCTTCCAGAGCCATTAAGGCTGCTGAGTAAGGTTTTCAACCTATTAACTATGGTTCCTCATTTTATACAGCTTTTCTTAATCCCTCTCAGTTTTTACTGTAACTTTCATTTACTCACAGTTGTATTAGATTTTATTTATTTTTTTAACATATCAAGGTTGTATTACTTTCATTGATTAGAGCACTTAAGAAGAAGGGAATTGTGAAGGAAATAGAAAGGATTCTCTTGGATCCAACATAAACAAAGAGTAGGAAATAGACACAAGGCAAAGAACTGGACTAAGGAGTGTCACATAGATGAACACTCACAGGAATTCCTATACTTGCCTGAACTCCTAGTATCTGCGAGTTATTGGATACATTTGTCTGTAATTTTCACAAGTGTGCTATATGTATACAGTACTTTAGCACCATTTTTATAGTATTTGCCCCCATTTGGCATTTGTACCATTTTGACAGTTGGTAGGATTTGTACTCCCACTTACAATGACATAACCTTTTCAATAGGTGAGGCTGTTTCTCTGATTCAGATCCAGTAATTTAACTTGGATGAAGAGGAGGCGAGAATCAGCAGCCCACTGGGCTGGACTTCAGTGAGCTATCAATATGAAGGGTCATAGGAGGTCATCTGGCAGACAGGGAACCAGCCAGTAGTCAGGGACCCATTTAGACTTAGAGGAAGGTAATCATACCCAAGACATTTGGGGATGTTCAAATAATTGATCACTTTTGTTATTTTATTTGATAAATTCATTGAACAAACAAAGGTTCACATATTTGCCAAATACCCTATTGGCCTCTTGGAGTACCTACACACAATTTGGAAACAGTAACAGTATCTGGTCTCATTCAGTTTGTAGTCTACAAATAATGGGTGAGCATTTATAAATATGTAAGCTATTAAGTGCATCAGTTAATGATAACTTTTGGTAAAAGTGACTTTGCTGCTAATAGATAACCGCATAGAACCAAAGGAAAACAGTGAGAAAAGACTGCACAGCTCCACCTTAGGCGAGGATGAAAACCCTACTCAGTCTCTCCTAGCAATACTTATTACTATAAGAATTAAAGATGTGCATGAAAATAGCAATAGGGCAAAGTAGATCCTGTTACCTGTTGTAATGTAATCGCTGATAATGAAGTCAAGGTCAGAGGAAGGAAATACTACTCGCATTAGGGGGTAGGGGCTGGGTTGGATTAGGATAATTCCTGAAATGAGGCATTTGGGTTAGGCTTTTAATAATGCCAGAATTAGCTTAAGTTATGTGCAAAAGGTGGTACAAAAATATAATTTCACAATATATTTATGAATTAGTAAGCTTAGAAATGCTAACAATAGTTATGCTTTATGTAATACATGGTTTACATAATACCAATGTGATTACTTATTTATTAGTTTAAAACCTTTTTGAAGGTCTATTATGTGTCAATTACTATGTTAGGAAAAACAGATATAATGATAAATTTAGCAAATATGATATTAACCTTTAAGAAGTCTAGTGGGGGAAGTAAAGACCATTAAAGTAATTGCAGACCATAAATGAATAAAAAAGTGGAAGCAGAATGTGCTGGTGAAACATATATTAAGGATATTCGACCTCAACTAGAAGTCAGAGAAAGCCTCCCTGTAGAAATAGCATCTAAGCAGAACTGTACAAGTTGAAGAGGAGATGGTGATGGGTTGGAATTGTGAGGAGAAAGTTTACCACACAGATTTGTAACAACAGAGCCCAAAGAGAAACTTTATGTTCAAGAAATCAAAAGACTACAACTATGGAAAGTCTAACAAATAAAAAAGAGCAGAGGGTGAAGACTCAGTCAGGGACTAGACCTTGAAGATACATTCAAACCATTGTGCCCACATACACCAAAGCTGATTTTATTCCAAAGAAACAGGTGGTTTAAAGGTTTTTAAACATTGAGAAGACAAAATCACATGTGCATTAAAAATTACATTCTTTTCGTTGTGGAGGATAAATTGTGTTATGGCTATGTGAACTTAAGAGATATGGGTATTTTTTAAGTCTTGAATACAGAGGTGTGGGTGTGGGTGTGGGTGTTTGTGGGCATGTACGTGCACCCACACATGTCCATTAGATTAAATGTGTTAATTGTGATTTTCAAATCTTCTGGGTCCTCACTATTATTTTAACTTACTGATTTATTATTTTTATATATTAGTGGTGAATTCTTCCTCTTATCTTTACATAACGACCTTCTTCAAATCTAACAGTGTATTTTGCCTTAGAGGGAATTCATTTAAATTAGTAGAGCTAGCCCAGCTCTTTTTAAGTAAGCAATTACCTCGTGCAGCACACCCACCATGCAGTCCTCCCAGATGTCCTCATGAATACAAACTACTGCAATAATACTTGATTTTAGTGTCTTTTGTAGTAAATCTAGTCATTTTCTATTTTTCCTGTTTGTCGCTATTTCTGTTTTCCCCCTTTTTCTTTGTTGGATGGAGCATTTCTTATGATTCCATTTTCTCTCTCCTATTGGTTTCTTAGTACCTCTTTTTCTATAAATTTTAGTTGTTTCTCTAGGGCTTATTATATACATCTTTAATGTTTCACAGTTTACTTTCCACCAATAAGTGCTGACTCCCTTTTGGGATGTAGATGTGAGTTCTTCAGAGGTTACCAAGGAATTCTGCACTACTGTCTTGGGAGAAGTACTCTGTTTTTACAGGCTGTATTTCTGGGGTCTTGTCACCACAAGCAGACTGCTCCTTCTTGGTGGGTACTAATAGTGATTGTCCAAATCTCTCATCTTCTTTAGGATCTAGTTGGCACACAGGAAATGTACAGTAAATGCCATGTTGTACAGTATATGCAAACATTGGTAGCTCAGGCTGCCTACCTCTGTCCTCTCTCCTCATTCTGCATCTATGACTTCTCCAACCAATATCCCCTATTTAGAATTCACAAAGTGGGAGGCAGACAACAGATTCCATGTTATTATGTGTCCCAAACTTAAGGATATACAGGTCAAGTTCTTTGTAAACTCTCAGCTGCATTTTGACTCTAGCTCTGGGATGGGCCTAGGACATTCTCCAACTCAGCAGGTATCCACATAGGCTTAACAAGAGAGTCTCCCCTTCTTGCAGACTCAATCTTCATCATTATGTCTCTTGAAACCATCCTCTCTTGCCTTCAGTAGGAGAGAGGGTGCCATTTCAAGAGCAGAGAAGACATGCACAACACACACAGCTAAGCCAAAATCCATTATTTGAATATGTTATTTCATGACTCATTGAATTTCTAGCCTTTTGATATAGACTGACAGTGGATGATGAGCTGATGTAGCAGTACTGGTTCACCCACTCTTTAACAAGTCCTGCATATATAAGTCGAACAGCTCCTCTTGAAAATGTGGGGGCCCTTATCACTTATTGCTGTTAGTTTTGGAACTTTAACTGAAAATCCAAGACAATAGAAAATATTATATTTTATTCACCTGTCACATCTATTTCCCAGAAAAGTATCTGACATGTCAAGTAAATCATGTATTTTCATGTGTAATAAGGTTTTAGCTTCCTATTACCCCTCTTGTGCCTCTAGAGTATGGTTATTTTTCAAACTACGATTTTGTCGTTTTAATCAGCTCTATTACTTTTACGCTATTCTCTTTCATTAATTTCTGAACTTAGACTTACTTCCTTCATTTTTGTTGTGCTTTTCATCTTTTTCTACCTCCTTGAGTTCCATACTAAGCACAATCATTTTTTACTCTTCGTTTTGTCATGGAAACATTGCCTAGCACATAGTATTTGCTCAATTAACATTTGATAATGAGTGAGTAAATATGAGTATTAAAAGCTTTGAATTTCTCTAGTACTGATCTACCTGTGCCTCACAGTTCAATAAATGTAATGATATTATTGTTAATCTATTGTCAATATTTTGTGACCATAGTGCTTCTTTAATCCATGGATGGTCTAAGTTTTTTTTCCCTAAGATTTAGGTATAAGTTTGTGTGAGTGTGTGTTTTTCAGTCGAGTAGTCAGACAAGTACAGATTTTGGATTCATACTGCCACACCACAGATAAACTATTAAACCTCTCTATGCCTCAGTTTACTCATCTGAAAGAAAATGAGACATTCTGGGCCCAAACTTTATGCACCATCCTATCTAATCTGTTAAAAAGTGTATCTACACAAATAAATATAGATTAAAATATAATAATAGCGTCTTGAGATGTCAAAAGAATCTCCACAGAAACTGGAGAAAAATAAGAGAATTTAGCATGGCAGCTAGATACTAAAACAATGTCTACAATGCAATTGTTTTCTTCTTTGTCAGCAACTGGTAATTGGAAATTATATATCATTTAAAATACCAGGATATAAATACGTTATAATAAGTTCAGCAAAATTTCATGTTTTATATTCATATATAAGAAACTTCACTGAAATGTATTAGTGAATATTTAAATATGTATATACCATGTTTGCAAATTTCAGTGAGAAAAAGATAATTTTTTCCAAATTGCTATGCCGATTCTTTAGAATCACAAACAAAAAGATTAAAAGAATGTCTGTGATAGCCTTAAAGAAGAGAATAGTGGCTGGACTTGTTCTACCAGATCAAGATTTATAAAGTAAGGTTATGTAGAACAGTGTGGTATTGACAAACGGTTAGAAAATAGACCCACGTAATGCAATATAGAGACCAGAAGCCAATACGTATGCACATGTGACAAAGATGGCACTGCTTCTTTATTCAGTACGTCTTCCATTCAAACAAGGCTTTGATCTGAGGATGAGAATAATTATCAAGGCATCGTATACTAGACATTAATTACATTGCTCAAATCCTGACTTAAGTTTTTAGAGGTGTTTTCTGGTGAATCTGATGATTTTCCAACATTAAAATAATGTGTCAACCATGGTGATAAGTAAATAAATATAAAAGTTATATATATTTAAAGTACTTAAGGGAATCATTGGTTTTATTTGGCTTGAGTTTTTCAAACATATTTCTATTGTTTCCTTTCATAAAAATGTTTAAAAAGGTATTATATAAATCCTAAAATCTCTGAACAAGCATTAAGCATAATGGGAAGTATACACACATCAATGCTCATTGCATACATTAATGTTAATTTTGCAAAAATAAATATAAAATCACAAATCTGTATAAATAATTAAAACATTTTGAGAAGTATCTTGACCTTCTGAAGCCATAAATGCTTAGAGGTTTCTTTAACAATAAATTGATTTTAGTTGTGGTCCAATGTGTATATTTTTATTTCTTATAATAAAATTAATTATAAAATTTCATCAAAAATCACAATTTTCTAATTGTATCATCATTTTATTTGAAAAAAAAATGGAGGGACCAAAGGCAGGAGAAAGGAGTAACAATTAGATCAATTTACAAAATCAATTATGTTTCTTTTAGGAATGTAATACCAGATGAATCTCATCCAATATCACAATAATACGTGTTTACACATATTCATCTCTAGGATGTACTCACAAGCTATGCTACAACTCCAAGTTGGACATTTCCATTGGGATAATCCATCAACAATTAAACTCATTATGGACAAAATAAACACATCCTCCCTGCTTTCATTCTTTTCATTTCATATTTTAATATAACCTAGCCTGAAAAATCTAAAAGAGTCCCTCATTCTCTATGATGTCTTCAAATATCTACTGCACAATTTGTTTCTCTATTCTCTGAATGTTTTTGGAATTTATAATCAATTCAACTCTCATATTAGTGCTGTCTTCAGGTAGATTATAACATCACTGACGGTAGGAGTGTCGTATTTATTTTTTGTTCCACATCAATCTAATGCTTTGTGTTGAGTATCCAGATGCTCAAAAAAACACCTGTTCATCGATTATTAAAGGATATGGTCATTCCTAGAATTGTAATTTGCATTGATGAATATGAGTAAAATTAAGTGTGAAGCTATCTATACCCACTGAAACATGTTAAGTAGTATTTAAGATTATTTGTAACATTAAAAATATTATTGAACTTTTATATCAATCAATAAAACAAAACAGAAAATGCAGATGTTTGGACTACTTGAACTCACAACAGATAGTATGTCATCACACTTTATCTTTAATAAATAAATAAATAATCACAGTAGCATAACTATACTTCCTGAAATCCTGTGTTTTCCTTTCTCAGAATGTGAGGTCACTTGTAGAAGCACATTTAACCATAAATTAGTGTAGTTTCCAAATTACTGTTATCAAAATTAAAATCACCTTCAGCATTAAAAGTATTCCAAACCTACAAAAGCTATTGCTCAGACAAATGAATACATTCTAGAATATGAAAAGAAAGGATACCAGATGTTCCCAAGGAATAGGAAAATAATTTAAAAACCAGTAAGATGTGGAACACAGGCCATGAAACAAAACATTAAGCAGTGAAGAGCAGCTGTTGAGCTGTATTTCAAGCATTTACAGCTCTGAACAAAATGTGGTGATAGCAAAATAAATAGGAAGACAAAATTTTCCTGCAGAGAACTGTTCCAAATCATCAAATAAATGCAAACTATGAAATTATCAAATTGAATTAACCTAACTTGCATTGCAATGAAATGAAAGATAAGTAAATAGATGGCTCGATAAGTATTAGATCAAAGTAAATCTAAAACACGTAATATATAAATTAGTAAAATAGCAACACTATATCAGCAATTTCATAAGGACCAAAACATTTCATAAATATTAATAATTATATTGTCAATATAATTTGATTTTATAATTTATTATTTTATAAATAAATATTATTAATGAATATAATTGTAACTAATAATTGAATGCAAGCTTATTAAAGTCTAACTGGACATTTGAAAATAATAGGAAAAATAACTTCTACACCTCATCATCTCATATAAATTCTCTTACTTTTAAGCACTCATTAGAATGAACTACATAATGAGAGCTTACAGGAAATTAATGAGTGTTGATCTGTAGACCAAGAACTCCTGAAAACTTGTTTTTTTATGATGGATTTTTTTTTCTGTTCTGCTCCTTATCTCTTCTGGTTCATTATTATTTGTCATTCTCTTCTCTCTTTATATTTATTCTATTCCATTTGTTGATCAAATATTTCTTGGGCACTTAGAATGAGTCATGCTCTGTATAGATATTTGGGACACATCAATGAACAAACCAACCAAAATTCTGCATCCGGGGACCTTTTATTCTAGTAGCAGTAGAGAGTTAATAAACATAATGAATAAGTTAACTATATTATAAATTTGAAGGTGACAATTGCTAGTGACAAAATAGAGTAGGTAGGAAAAGGAATGTGGGAGAGGAATGAAATTTTAAAAGGTAGGATAATTAGATCACATTTAAGCCCAGAGCCTTCTGCTTATTATGAGAAATCCTTACATTTACTCTTAGAAATTGGTTGTATTTCTGTGGAGTCCAGCTGTTTTTATTTAAGTAGTATTTGATGCATTTTAAAATTTCTCTATTGAATTTTATTTTTTCTTGTATTTTAAAAATTTAAGGAGGCTTTTACATATCTCCTTTTTCTATTCAAACTTTTTTTCAAACGTTAATGGTTTCTTCTGGTTCATAAAAGCAATATTTCCTCTCATATTTGGAGAATATCAACTACAAATATTTTTAAATGTTTATTTCTTATAGAAAATAATTTTCATCTACTTTCTATCATTACTGGGTTATAAAGAAAACTTTCCCATTCATTTATGATATTTTATTTTGTAAAGGTTTTATCATTGTACTAGTCGTCTCTTCCGTGAAACAAATTGCCACAAACAGTAACTTAAAACATCACGTATTGATTGTCTCACAGTTTCTATAGGTCACTGTTCTGGGCACACAGCTTAGCTGGATTCTCTGCTTCAGTGTCTGGTAAGGCTGCAGTCAAGGTGTTGGCCAGGGCTGTCATCACATCAGAAACTTGTTAGGGTAGACGTCTGCTTCCAAGCTTCCTCAGGTTGTTGACAGAATGCATCTCCTGTGTCTGGAGAAATGAGCTCCCATTCTCTTTCTGGCTATTGGCAAGGGGTCACTCAGTTCCTAGAGGCTGCCCACATTTCCCTGGAACACATCCCTCTCCATTGGCCCACTCACAACATGGCAGCTCATTTTTCAAAATCAGCAAAGGAGAGAGTCATTGTTCTCATTCATACCAATGAGACAGAGCCTACAAATAGCATGACATAAACAGAAGAATGACACTGCACCAGCATTGCCATATTCAAGGCACAAGACCCTCCCACACTCAAGGGTAGGGGCAGTAATATAGGGCATGAACATGGGACCATCCTAGGGTCAGTTGGCCTGCCACAAGTATAATTGTGAATGTTTCTGTTCAGGCCTGGTGATTTTTCAACCAGCAATATCCGTGGGATGTCTTTAGCTCCCTTTACATTCAACTTAGATATTTTGAGCATTGATCTCTCAAATACAGTCCTCAATTCAAATTATTTGTTATGCCTCCCAGGCATCCATATACTGGCATTCTGTGGTATGGACTGACCATTTGGTCCTGTGACAAGACTAGAGAATAGATACAGCCTAATAAACTTTCTCTCACTAATACAATAATTTTAAAACCACCTCTTGTTTTGGTCTTTGCATTTTCACACAACTATTTCCCCTCATGCTACTCTGAGTGCCAGGATACAGCACATTATAAAATTCTCTCCACTTTGTACTTTATTATAAACATAAATGCCTCCAAACGGTTGCTAAATTAAAATAATTAATCTTGATGATGATGTAGAGTTGAACACACGGATAAAGGGTTGAAATTTTTCTCTAGTTGGTTTGCAAGATAGTTCCTACATACTTTAGGTATGATTTCTTTATATTCTAGTTGTTATATCCCCTGCAATCTCAAATTAGAATGAAACAATGGGAATGAATCAAAGTCGTCTTTACTTACACTGGAGCCTCGTGTCTAATTATAAATGAGAGTGTGGGCCTTGTACTTGAATTCCAATTATTGATGTTGTGGTTAGTGGAAATTTTCCCCAGGCATTTTCATTCTATCTTCACTTGCATTTACTTGCAAGTTCATGGTTTGGATTATCGTTTATTATATGTCATTGTGGTTATTATAAAAATTTATAGGAGATGTATTAGGTACCATATTAAACTGGAATTTTTCCATTTATTGTTGACCCTATTACAGTAATATAAATTTCTCATGAGAATGTTTACATTTAATCACTATTTTCCAATTTGTTATTTTACCATTCTGTATCTATTAAAGTTTAAAAAGCTCCATTTTTTGTTATATCTACTTTCTCAGATCTATTTTAATTATTTATATCACACAGTAATCAAATTATTATTAATTGTCGTATGTTTGAAGTTTTATTTACTGATTTGTATGATTTAATTTTATAATTAAAAAGACCAAAAAAGTTTAGATTCATTTAAAAATCAACATTACAGATAGGACAAATTAATTAGGATTATGTTTTCTGAACTTTCCTTCTAGGTGCTAATAAGAACAGTTCCAATAAACAGTGATAAATGATTATCTCATTCACTTCCCTTCAATATTTACATTAATAAACTAAATCATTAACTTGGGATTAACCATTAATGTGCATTTTCAATACTTTAGAGTTTGTTGATTTCAAATGATTTAAACTAGACTTTTAATCTTAAAATCGAATGAATTTAGTTAACCTTTACAGTATCTTGATGTTACCAATTGGATGAGAAGATCATACCATTATCCATCTGAAACCTGATTCAAATCGTGAGTCATTAGAGTGGTCTTCTTTTTTTTTATACTAGGTGTGTGAAGAGGAGATTGTGAAGATGAGGGTAAACAGAAGTCTGTATCAAGAATTAAAAATATACCTTTGAGAGAAAAGATAATTTTTTATTAACAAATAACACTAAAGGTGTTATATATTTTCACAGACATGTGAAGAATATAGTTTATATGGGGTGGGGTGTTGAGTGGATCTATTGAAAGAACCATGGATTCTTTAAAATGAAAAGCAGTGTTGCAATGCACAGTTCTTTGTTTTTTCCAATTTCATTTTTTAATCTGAAATTTTAAATATACATTATTTCCTCTAATTTCTCACTCATTACTACTTTATTAGACTAAAAAATATTGTGATCGTGTACTGTTCTTCCCTTGAGTATCCCATGATATTTTTCCACAACAGGTACAGCATTTAAATATTTGTTGGCAGCTTTAACAGGGAAGCACAGCCAAGAAAAGGAAGTAGAGATAATTATGTCATTCATTACTCTGATTCTTTTTTTTTTTTTTTTTTTGGTGAGGAAGACCAGCCCTGAGCTAACATCCGTTGCTAATCCTCCTCTTTTTTGCTAAGGAAGACTGGCCCTGGGCTAACGTCTGTGCCCATCTTCCTCCACTTTATATGGGACACCGCCACGGCACGGCTGACAGGCAGTGCATCGGCGGGCGCCCGGGATCCAAACCAGCGAACCCCGGGCTGCCAAGCGCGGACTAAACCGCTGCGCCACCGGGCTGGCCCCACTCTGATTCTTTTTTGATGAAGAAATATTTTTGTTATCAAATAATATTTGCTATAAATAGTATTGGATTAATTGTAACTCTGATCTGATTTAAAAAAAAAAACACAATATGCATCACTAAATCCAAAACCTTTGAGACTGAAAAAATCATTAGCTCCTTGTAATTTTCTTTCAGGGCACGTTTTCAGTTATAAAGGGACCAGAAAACCACTACATTATATCTCTACTTTTAATTTAACTGATATTATCTCTCTTTCTATTTGTCTTAACCTTAACTTGGAGAGTTATGAGGTTGTCCTTCTAAAATTTTTGTAATTTCCTTTTAAAGAAATATTAACCATATTTTAAACTCTGTCGTTTCTAGAAATTAAATGTCAAGCTTTATTTTCATGCAGTTCACATAGAATCTGGAAAACTCTAAAAAGTTAAGAGTGAGTGAAAATATAAATTCATGCCACATTCACACTCATACATTCTCCTGCAGAAAATTGTAGCATTAAAAAAGCTCATAAATGTCTACCAAAAAGGAAGTATTTTTTGCAAGAATGGGAGAACAGAGTGGAGACGTAACATATGCAAGAAAAGGGGAAGAGAGATTACTACAGATGCAGTAGAGATGAAAAAGATAATAAGAGAATACTATCAATGACTACACGCCAATAATTTTTAAGCATGAGTTTACCTGGGAAAATGCTAGAAAACATATGTCAACAAAACTTACTCAAGATGAAACAAAAAAGCATGAACTGTCCTCTAAGTATTTAATATACGGAAGCAGTGGTTAAATAACTGCACATAAAGAAAACATCAGAGTTAGGTCGTTTCATGTGAGAAATCCACCCAACTTCAAGAAATGCTCATCCTAATTTTACATTATCTTTTTGAAAAAAACAGGACTCCTGACAACTCAATCAATGACATCAGATTAACCCAATAACAAAACCAGGCAAAATACCACAGACCAATTTCTTTCACATATCAGCTTGCAAAATTTGTAAAAGAAAAAAATAAAATAAAATTCAACAGTGATTCTAAAGACAATATATAATCATCAAATCTATTTAATCCCATTTTACAAGGATGCTGTGTTATTTTAAATATCCATAAATGTCATTTACCACACTAATACATCAGAGCAATTACTCCTAAATATGAAATGATTGGAAGAGTTCTCTTTAAAATCATGAATGATATAAAGATGCCCACTAATATCACTTCTATTCAACATGATATTGGAAGCCCTAGTCAGTTCAATAAAACAAGAAAAAGTAATTAAGAGATAGGTTAGAAAGGAGTAATAAATGTCTTATTGCTTTCAGATATTATAATTATTTAATAATGAACCCTAAAAAATCTATGGGCACTTTAAAAATAACAAAAGAGTTCAGCAAGTCAATTGGATATACAAATAATAAAATCAGTAGCATTTTTTTATTTACACTAAACAATCTACTTATAGGTTGATATTATTTACTGTAGTATTTGAGTCTATCAATTTCCTAGGAATTGATCTAACAAAAATGGGAAAGTCCCAAAAGAAAAAATTATCAAAGAGATTAGAGATTTAAAAAAAATCTAAATAAATGTGATATATATATATACATACATAATGTTATGACATATTATTATATTAACATATAGTCTGTATTATTGCTACATATCGATCTATTAATATCATATTATATATGCTTATATAATTTTCATAGATAGGAAAAGTTTTCTAAGGTAGGGCATATCACAAAAATGTCAATTCTTCCCAAATCAAAGTGCAGATAAAATGAGATTACAATAAAATTTTTAATAAGGTTTTTCAGGAGCTAGAAAACATGGTTTTAAATTTTATGTGACAGTATTAAGAGCCAAAAAACTGATTAATTACCTGAAGAAGATGATCAAGGAGGGATGACCTGTCCTACCAAAATATATACCCTAATAAACTACATTAATAGTTAAGATACTGTTATAGGTACATGAATATCAAATCAGACAATGAAACAAACCAGAGATCTAAGGAACATGCC
This sequence comes from Tapirus indicus, assembly GCA_031878705.1. Classification (NCBI taxonomy): domain Eukaryota; kingdom Metazoa; phylum Chordata; class Mammalia; order Perissodactyla; family Tapiridae; genus Tapirus; species Tapirus indicus. The sequence continues at coordinate 144,923,840 of CM062919.1, read as the reverse complement.
CACACATGTGTGAAACTTCAGTGTATGAAAGTATTGCATTTCAGACCATTTCCCATATTGCATAAAGGAAAAAGAGTGCTTATGAGTAGAGTTGGAAATAGATTATCAACATGAAATAAGTTGAAATTGGGTCTCTGAATCACATTGTGTTATCTACCCAAGATAGATCGAAGTTATTAATGTCAAAAAAAATATTTTAGCACTCAGTAAAAACAAATAAATATCTTGAAATGGGACTATATTACTTAATTTTTTAAATAAAATAAGACATAAAAAAGACAAATTTTAATCCATCTGATTGGATTCAGATGATATCGTATATATATATATGGATTCATATATATACATATATATGTATACAGAAGGAATTTGGGTGTATAAAAGAGCATAGACATACACGAATAGTGACATGCAATATAACCATAATATACTTTTTATTATAAAACAGAAGCCCAAGGAGAGATATAGAAGAGTTAATATGATCCTTTGATCTCTCTTTATCTCACAGAGTCATGCTCAGGCTGTGCACAGTTGGATGCAGCAGAAAAAGTTCTCGGGAAAAAAGAACTGATGCCATGCCATTTTGCATATTTATAGGGAAGTTGGAATTCGGTCAGGAAATATCTAGTACACTAGTTACAGAGATTCCTTTTTGAGAAAATGGCTTTGTTGAAAAGGGTGTGACTCCGAACCTCAGACTCTGGTATTACTGAGAAGTTTTATATTCTTTAGGCTAATCTAGGCCTACTGAAGTAGTAGATATCTAAGTTACCAACAAGGAGCAAGAAATGAACCTCTGGTTTTTTTCCCCCACCCCAGGGGATTTGGAGACAATAAGCAAAAAAAAGTATAAAAAATAAGGATGTTGCTTCAAAAATGAACCAAAAAAAAAAAAGGGCAGTAGTTGATGTGGAAAGTGTGGCCAAGAAAATTTGTTATAGTTTCTTTTAAAGAATAGGAAAAAAAAACCCAGGAAGTTTTGTACATGAATGGGAATCATCCAGTACAAAGCAAATAACTGACAAAATGGGAGACAGTAGAGAATTCTAAATCATTGTTCTTAACAAAAAGAATGGAATATATTTCAGAAATCGAAGGACTAGTTTCAAAAAAGATCAGTGATAGCACACCTAATGAAAGAGGCAGTAAGACAACGTACTTGAGGAAGTCTAGTAAACTCACAAATGTGGCAGAGGGAGCTACAGGCATTCTCTTCTGATGACTTCAAGTTTCCCAGTGAAATAAGCAGCACGGTCTCGCAAGTGAGGAATGGAGGAAGAGGTGTTGGGGCTTGGGAGGGAGGAGAAGATGTGGAATAGGGGTATAGTGGAGTGGGAGAACATACGGATTAGGGATGTAAGTATCATTTCCTGCGATCATTAAAGTACCACCTGAAGTTCATGAGTATGAATCAGGAATGAAACTAATCATTACAGTCGTGTGACTTTCTCCAGGACTATTCAGCTATGTAGCTCCAAGCACATATCAGAAAAATAATTGAATTTAATCCTATGTTTTATTTCCCACCGAGAAAATAAAACAACAAAAAAAGGGAAGATGAAATGCTCCTATAGTACAAATTCAAGAAAGGAAAAGATAGATTATTCTTTTGCTACAAGAAAACAAAAGCAAATAAACAAAATAACACCAGAACTAGGTTTAAACCCATTCTAATTCATCAATGACAACTCCGCATCAATTATCAATACTCTGAAAGCCACCCAGTTAGTGGCCTTCCCTCACTCCTGAAAAGCTCACCAATCAATGAGCATCAGCAGCACCCCTTCAACTACGCTTTATCTGCTGAAGTTCACTATTCCTGATTATCCCTGCTTCTGAAAGTCCAGACGCTCTCAACTCCACACTTGTCTAAGTCCTACAGAAGTTCTACAGTTTGCTTCATTGAGAAACAGTGTGTTGTACAAATGCAATTCTCCCTTGATTAGAAGCAATAAATCCAGCTTTATGTTTCAGATATTGAGCAGTGGCCTCTTCCTTCAACAGGGCAAAGGAGTAGAGAGTATGTACAAGGGAGTGACTATAATGATTTATCATGTTTAAATTGAGCAGAGAGGACTGAGAAGATCCAAGGAGGTGAGGAACCATGCTAAGGAGGTAGGATCAATAGATTAGAGGTACTAGGAAGGAAAGCGATTATTGGAGTCAGAGTTCAAAACAGAGTGAGTTGAAAATATAGTGATTCCCAGGTTGGCATATGTGAATTTATGATTACAGCAATTTCCCATTGTTTTATGCACTCGGGGAGTGAAAAACTGAGGTAAGGAAGAGAATCTGATCATCTGAGGAGAGGAATTAAAAAAACTGGGTGGCAAGAGTGTTAGGAGAATCACGTGTGTGTAGAGTGAAGCTGCCAATACTTAAGACAGGGTTGTATCAGGATGACTACTTTGGGCTAAGGATTAAACACATAGGGAAAGAAGTGAAGCATCCTGGTGGTTAGTACATAATAGCAACAACGATAGGTTCATAGGTAATACAATTTGACAACGCGAGATTCTAAACTAAGGGCTCCTACCTGACCACTGAGGATTAGGAGAAAGATTACTTGGCAAGTGACCATGAGAAGCAAGGAGACCTCTTACCTACATCCAAGTTCAATGGTACAAGAATCCAGGGAAAAAAATAGAAAAAAAAATTTTTTTCAGAGGGCTTCATGGGAAGTGTTTTCAGGGAATTAATAGATTTCCAGAGCCAGAACTTGAAGGAAATATTCAAAGAGGTGGAAAATATTACAAATCTTTCTAGTAATGGACTGTGAGAATTTCAGGAGTTGGGGGATGTTGGGAGAATGGGAAAAAATAGCATATGTATGGAGAATTAGAGGGCTAAAGTATGGGAAATGAGGGTCGAGTTGGTGTCTGGGACTCGTTCTGGTAGCTGAAATAATGAAGTATAGAAGATATAATGACACTAGTCTTGGTAAACTGCAGTCATTGCTGTGCACACTGGGGGGAGAGAGAAGTAGGTCTGGGACTTCCCCTTCATCCCTATGGTGTGAGTTCAAAGTCTTAGCTTTTGTTCAGGTGCTAGTTTCACTCCTGCCTCCTCTTGCGAGAAGGGCATATTCACTTTGAGCGTGTTTTTCTTGACACTGTTGATGGAATTGAGTCTTCAGAGAGCAATGAATGTTACCTTGAGCAACAAAGTTCTGACTAAACACCCTCTACTATCTTTCTTCTACGTCATAATTGTGCTCTCCATAGTTCATGAATAGTATTTTAAAATTACGATATGAAACGCTATCATTTCAGGAATTGACATTCTAGAGTCTTTTAGATAATCTTTCATATAGCTCAGTAAACTTTGAGGGTTTTTTTCTTCAAAGAGGTTCATATGTTTATTTTGTGTATCTAATAGTTTATCTCCTAAATGAGATACACACAGACACACAGACAGACATACACAATAAAAATTCACACTCACAAACATTTATTCTCACTCCATATATTTATCTCTCTCTATATATATATAATAAATATTTTTTTAATTTTCTGAACTTGTATAGTGCATGTATTAGGATTGAATTTTGTGTATTAGTATATGTCTCAGCATCTGAAAATATTTTATTCTATATGGTTCTCTGTTAATTTTATGGTGGATTTCAGCAAATAGTTTTATACATATCTTATTGCATTGCCCAGAATAATACTGCTTCACAATTATGATATTTTGATATTCTTTGTTTGTCAGAAGTGAAAAAAAATAATTCACCTGATCAATCAGGGGTCAGGATCTGTATTGATTTTCTCCACTAAGGAGCCCACATCTAGTGCAGCAGATGCAATTGGATTTACCACCTGAAAAAGCTTATCATCCATGTCATTCCCCCAAACCTACCCGTTTTTGCCCTTGCTAAATTGAAGGGACCTCTGATTGAAATTGAAACCTCTGCATCTGTCACAGTTTTCTGGTGAAACTAAACTTGGCAACTTCCTCGAACATATCGAATTGATATTGATTTGCTACTTTTGTTGGGTATGGCAGCGCTAGTATCTTCCACTTGACAGTTCTTACCATTATTACCTTTCCTTCATAAGACAAAAACCTACTGTGAGGATTTTTGCCAGTTGCTGAACTATCAATTCTTATTAAACTTGCAAGAAACGGGGCCATAATAACTGGCTATATTTGCAGACACAGTCTCTCTCTCTCTTTTTCTGTATCTGTCTGTCTGTCACCGTCTCTGTCTCTCTCTTCCTTTCCCTTTTGACTAACATTAAAGAACAGGCAATAATATAGAAATTTCATGCAGTTGGGAATGAGTGATTGTATAATATACAATTTCTGAGTTAGGAAAGATGTTTCCAAGTAGCTGAAACATCACAGAAAAAAATTGAGATGATACAAATAAATGAGAAGGCTTTAAAATTGGATGCAATAGAAGTTGAATTTGCTTTCACAAGTTCCTCCTGTCTTGCTGATGTAAAGATGACTAAAGGAAAACAAGAGAATTAGACAAATAAGACAGAGGGTAGAGGTAACATATTCTCTACCTTGACCCTCCCTTAGTGGTTCTGGGAAGAGAGGAATGCACACAAGGGAATCTCCTTATAGGTTCAGAGATAAGTAGCCACTTCCACCCAGTTCTCTTGAGTGTGACAAAGGTAAAACCTGTAGATATGTCCAGTATTTCTGACATGTGTAGGAAGAATAAAAAAGAAATATCCAGGTAAGATAATTGAACCATTTTGACAAGGGTGGCAAAACAGAAATTCTAATTTTTTGTTGGTCTAGCAAAGTCAAAGAAAATAAAGTACTGCTGAGTATGAATCAATTTGACAACACCCAAAGAATCCCTTTCCATGGAAGTGATAGCTTGTCATTGTGACTAGGGCTACGAGTAGGGGGTGGAATGGAATTACCCTTGCAGGCAAGTAACTTCATGGAGAGAGCCCACCTGGATAAATGCCTAGAAGTGGACCAGCTGATCAAATGTATGTTAACATTTTGTGTGTGTGTGTGTGTGTGAGGAAGACCAGCCCTGAGCTAACATCCATTGCCAATCTTCCTCTTTTTGCCACTGGCCGGCCCCTGTATATCGACATTTTTAAGGAACCATGGAACTAATGAAATCCACAGTAAGAAGAAGGAAGGAATTAATAACAAACAGATTGCAATCAATGAAATGGAAATTAGAAAAAAAATCAGTAGAGAAAATTGATGAAATAAAAATGTCTTCTTTGAAAAAAAATACAAGTGATAAACTTTTAGCTTACTGATCAGGAAAAAGACATAAAACACATATAACCAATATCAGGAATGGAAAGATGATGTCATTGCAGATTGTAGAGATATTGAGAGGATGATAAGAGTATATCATGCCAACTTATGTCAAGGGTATTTTATGCCGATTTAGATGAAATGGACACATTTACGAAAAGACATAAATTACAAAAACTCATCCTAGAAGAAACAGATAACCTGAATGGCCCTGTATCTACTGCAACATTAATCTGTACTGAAAGTTTTTCCTCAAAGAAACCTTCAGGCCAGATAGCTTTGGTAATGAACTGCACCAAACATTTGTGGGAAAAATGATACCAATTCTACACAAACTCTTGCAGAAAATTGAAAAAGAAATATCCTCAAATTCATTTCACAAGTTCAATATCATTCTGATGAAAATAAAACTACATGTACATACAGGTGAAAGTTCTAGAAAACAATTTAGTAAATCAAATACATCATGAGCAACTGGAGTTTACCCAGAAAATACCAGATTGATTTAATATTTCAACATCAATCAATGCAATTCACCACACTAAAAAATTTTAAAGGAAAAATGGTATGATCATATCAACAGTCACAGAAAAACATCTGGCAAAATCCAACATCCATTCCTGATAAAAACTTTCAGTAATTTAGGAATAGATGGAAACATACTCAAAAATAGGGCATTATGAAAAAATATACAGCTAACCACATACCTAATGGTGAAAATTGAAAGCTTTTTTCCTAAATTTGGGAAGGTAGCAAGGATGCTTATTTTCACCAGTTCTGTTAAACATTGTAATGGAGATTCTAGTCAGTGCAGCAAGGCAAGAAAAATAAATAACCAGCATCCAGTTTGCCAAGGAAGTGAAGCTCTCTTGATTTGCTGATGACATAATTATCTATGTAGAACATCTGAAACCATCTTCAAAAAAGCTAATAGAAGTAATAAGAGAGTTTAGCCAGATTGTAGAATGTGAGAGCAACACACAAAAATCAGTTGGCTCTCCTGGTTCTCAGGCCTTCTGACTCACGGATTCATGTCATCGGCTCTCCCGGCTCTCAAGCTTCCAGATGCCAGACTGTGGGATTTCTCAGCCTCTGTAAGCTCATTTCTCATAATAAATCTTATAATAAACCTTATAATAATCAATCAATCTCTCTCTCTCCTATTGGTTCTGTTTCTTTGAAAAATCCTGATTAATACAGGGATTTCCCAGAGATTTCTGTTATCGCTTTCAAATTAATACCATGGTGTTTGATGAACATACTTTATATGACTTGAATCTTTTCAAACTTACTGAGATTCATTCTGTGGCCCAGAATATGGTCTATCTTGACAAATGTTTGATGTTCACTTGAAAAAAAATGCGTATTCTGTTATGATTGGGTCAAATTTTCTATAAATGATTCTTAGATCAAGCTGGTTGGTAACGTGGTTGGGAGTATTGTTCTTCTATACCCTTACTCATCATCTGTTACTTCATCTCAATTACTGGAAAAGAGTTATTGAAATATTGGTCAAAAATTATGGATTTGTCTATTTCTTCTTGCAATTCCCTGATATTTTGCTTCTTATATTATTTAAATGTTATTGATACATAAACATTTGCTATTATTATATTTTCTTGATACACTGACACCTTTATCATTATGAAATATCATTTTTTACCCTGATAATATTATTTGCTCTGAAATCTAGATTGTCTAATACTGATTGAGCCAAGCCAGCTTTATCTTGAGAAGTGTTACCATCATATATGTTTTTGTCCCAATATTTAGTTGGATCTTTTTTTTAATCCATTTCCTCTAATGCTTTCAGGTGGTTCTTTCCCCAGCCTCAGTTACTCTCCTCACACGCATGCATCGATCAACACTCTGCAGAATACTTGGTGCAGACCCTCTGCTGACCTCTAGAATTCTCTCTTTTGTGGTATTCTCCTCTCCAGTACCCTGTTATGAACGCTCTAGCCACCTCAGTCTCCCTAGATGTTCACCTCCATCCCCTCTACTCAGGAGTCCATTGGGTTAAGCCTGGGTGCCCTGTGGCTGTGCCATGCCTGGAAAGTCTCTCATGGCAGCAAGATGGGAGAATCACTGGGCTCACTTCATTTGTTTACTGTCTTTCAGAGTTGGCTATCCTTTTTTGTTGATGTCTGAGGTCTTGAAAACTTGTGTTTCATCTAATTTCTCTGGATTTTAAGTTATTTCAGGTGAGAAGGTCAATCCAGGCTGTGTGGCTCCACCTGAGTCAGAAGCAGATGCGTTGTCTTTTGTCTCTCTGTCTCTTCCTCTTTGCTGTCTTCTTTTGACTTAAATGAGTACAGTTAGTATGGAATTTTAGTTATTCTATTAGAGTTTTAATTATTTATTTTTGCACCATTTCTTGTAGTAGTTTTAGGAGAAAATATTCTTTATCAAAGTCAATTTAGACTAAATATTTTTCAACTTCACTACAAATATGAGAAGCTCGATTCAGTACAGTTCTATTTACACCCATAGGTTGTTCCGTAGCTGTCATGAATCATGTATCTACAGTATCTACATACTTTATAAACTCCTCAACACAGTGTAGTAACATTTCATTTAAAGATAAAATTTTGGCTTTTTGGTGAGGAAGATTGACCCTGAGCTAACATCTGTTGCCAATCTTCCTCTTTTTACTGAGGAAGATTAGCCCTGAGCTAAAATCTGTGCCCATCTTCCTTTATTTTGTAAATGGGATGCCGCCACAGCATGGCTTGATGAGGAGTGCGTAGGTCCCCGCCCAGGATCCGAACCAGCAAATTCCCTGACACCGAAGCAAAGTGAAGGAACTTAACCATTATGCCACCCAGCCAGCCCCTAAAATACTTTTTTAAATAAGGGAAGGATAACATTTTAGCCTTTCATGTGTTAGTCTCACTTATCATTCTTTGTGTTCTTTATTCTTTGCTGTAGATCTAAGTGTCCGTCTTTTGTCATTTTATTTCAATCTGGAGGTTTTGCTTTTGAATTTCATGTTAAGGTTTGGTGGTGATTAATTCTCTCAGATATCATTCATTATATCACTTTGATTCTATTTTGAAGGTTTTTAAAATGGAAATGGAATTATATGTTGAAATAGTTTTCCTTAAGAATTTCAACGATTCCATCACTGTCTTCTGTCTTCTAATTCTTTATATATAAGAATTGAGCCATCCTTTGTATCATTGTTCCTTCATATATAATGTGATGTTTTTCTCTAACTGCTTTCAAAATTTTATCTTTTTCATCAGTTTGATATGTTGCACCAATTTATCTTGCTATTTTTTTTTGCGAGGAAGACCAGCCCTAAGCTAACATCCACTGCTGATCCTCCTCTTTTTTTGCTGAGGAAGACTGGCCCTGGGCTAACATCCATGCTCATCTTCCTCCACTTTATATGGGACGCCGCCATGGCATGGCTGACAGGCAGTGCGTCGGCAGGCGCCCAGGATCCGAACCTGCAAACCCCAGGCTGCCAAGCGTGAACTTAACCACTGCGCCACTGGGCGGCCCCTATCTTGCTATTTATTTCTTTCTATTTATCTTGCTTTGAGTTTGCTGGGCTCCTTGTATATGAAAGTTTATTTTTTTCACAAAATTTAGGAACTTTCCAACTTTCATTTTTTAAAATATTTTGTTTTCTTTCCTATTGTTCTAGAACTCCAATGGCACATATGTTAGATGATTGATATTGTCCTACATCTTAGTGATGATCTGTTATTTTTTTAATCTTTTTAAAAAATCTGTCCTTCATAAATCTATGTCCTTTATAGATTTCCAGTTGGAAATCTATGGATTATTTTCTATTTCAATTACCCATTTTTCTGCTATTTCCAATCTATTATTAACCCTATCCATTGGATTTTTCTTTTTAGATACTGTACAATTTTGTTATAGAATTCAAATTTGGTTGTTTTTTATAGTTTCCCTTTCTCTACTATAGTTATGTACCTATTAATTCATCATAAACATATTTTCCTTTAATTTTTTTGACTGCTTTCCAATTCATGTCCCAACTCAGGGTCAGTTTTTATTGACTACTCTTTATCTTAACTATGGCTTAATGTTTCTTCTCATGCTTAGTATTTTTGCTTGTTTGTTTTTACTGTAGACTAGGCATTGTAATTACATAGCAGATTTTTAGAAACTCTTGATTCTGTTATTTTCTTAGGTATATTGATGATTTTTGATCTATCTGATATTTAACTTGACTGGACTCGGATCCAAACATTATCTTCCCTGTGGTGGGCAGCAGCTGAAATCCTTGCTTAGCTCTTTTAGTTGTTCAGCTTTTCCTTTTAGAATCTTGGTATTGCTCCCATTTATGCGGGACTTCCACTTTTCTTACTAGAATCTGTCCCCTCATTTAACAACAGCTCTGGAAGCTCTTCAGTTCATTACCAGCAACACCATGGCTTTTTGCTGGATTTCTGTTTGCCCTCTAGGGTGCAAATTAGGCTATGCCTGTATGTGGAAAGTCATATAAATGCAAATATTCCATTGTACAGTTCCCTTCTTTTAAGCATCTATTCATTTCTAGTGTTTTGGGTTCTTTTTTCTTTCTTTTGGTTGCTCTCCAGTGCCTTTGGATATTTGGATTTTTAAAAATATATTTTGTTCACAGTTAATAATTGCTATCTGGGTATCTGGAAGTAGAACCCAAAATCATGAGTTTTCATTATGGAAAATAAGTCATTATGGTGCTTTTTTGTCTCTTCTAAGATCGAGGAAAAGAAATCCTCAATGATTTAAGGCTAAACTGTGTTATGTAAACAAACACATAATTAGAATATCACAAACTAATGTGATTATAATTAATGTAGCACACCTGCAAAGTGATTACCTAAATCGGTCTAAATTAGATGTCCTAGATACTTAGGTTTACCATTAACATAAAATCAAAACTTTAATGGAGTAATACATTTTCTATTTTATTTTGTTTGCAGAAAAAGAATGACTCATTTGAGTTTGGAGGTCCCAGAATAGTTATTATTGCTGTGATAAACATTGGCAGTACCTCTAAATGTGCAATGAATGTTACTTCATTTCATATATAATTTGAAGTACTCATAGGCTATTAAGAAAAATTGTTAACATTTATGAAAGAATAAGAGAAATGACTTACCTTATGTTTAACATCTCCCCAGAAGGGGGAAAATGGTTGAGGAATGATAGAAAAAAATGATAATGCTCACAGAGCTTGGGCTGTCTCTGAGCAATGCACAGCACATCCATGATTTATATCTATTATTATCCTCAAACAATATTTCCTGATATAAAAAACAAGAAAATCCTCACTTAATGGTGACCTATTTTTACCACTCCTTCCATTCCTCTGTTACTAAGCAACCAAAAGACCCTAAGAAAAAAGATTTGTAACACTTTTACATATATCATACACAGTAATATACCCCAAATGTGCTCTGTATAGTGAATAAAAAATAATGTTTTTGTGTTTGTGTTTTCCAGGATTTACAGGACTGTCACAACACCATATACCAAAGTTTTCTATCACATTATATTTTATAGACAGTTTTACTTGAGGAGAAATCTGTTCATGTAGGAGCCAAGAGATGCAATTTTCTTTTAATCTTTTTAAACGGAACTTGTACTGTGATGATTTAAATTGCCTGTGCCTCTTCCTTGACAACAAGTAGTAAGAACACCCCATGGTCCGAAGTCTGTCTGCATTCTTTCTGAAAACCTCCCAACTTCAGCCTTCCTTTTGTTTTATACACCCTACTCACCTCATTTTCTAGTATATCTTATCAATATTGCCTCCTCCTCTGTATAAAAAAAAAAACAAAAAACTATAACCGTCCCAGCAATCAAGGCCTTAGTACCTACTGGAAATCAGATCCAGGTCTGCATTTAGCATAAATTCTAGATAGGATGTTGTTATTCAGTAATAGACCCTATAAGCACACCCTATGAAACAACATAATAATCTGTCATGGGTTCTATATGTGTTATTTTTTTTCCTGATTAAGACTGAAACATAATTTTACATTAAATTTTAATCATGCAAAGAAAAATAGCTATTATTGCAATTAATGAAGTCAACTTACTAATGATAAGAGTACTCAGCTGTTTTATTTTTGTCTTTTTTTTTTTTTTAACATTTAGAGGGGCGTGGAAAAAAATCAGCTCCCCTTGGCTAGCTTCAATAAAGTTTTCAGGTGAAAATTACCTTTTGAGTTTTTTAACACTCAGAAGCATCTAACTACTAACATCTTTGGCACTGGCATATTTTTTCTTCCATGTTTTAGAAATCTAGGCAAGAGTGATATATGTCTAACTGAAATGGGGGTGTCAGAAAACTATGCATTTTAATTTGACAATGAATTTTAGCAATAATTTTAAGAAATATTTAAAAATATGTATTCTTGATTTTTACCAAACAATCAGCACTGTAGGTATCACTGACTTTCACTTCATTCCTGGATTTTACTCTGTAGCTAAATCTAACTCAATCTCTGTTCCTTATCCAATTCCACCCCATATTTGAAGTAGGGAGATAAAAGATAGCATGATATTTTACTTGCAAGACACATTTATCCCTAAGGAACTCTCGCTCTCTATATCTAGGTATGGTTTAACATTAACCTCAGATTTTATAGTGTGTTCAAGTCTTAAGCTTGAACACATTATTGAGGGCCTCTAAAGTTTATGTTTGTGTGAGTCACATATATCAATATTTGCAGTATTATAAATCAAAACTGAGAAACTTTTAAAACATGGATGTACTAATTCATTTGAAATAACAATGAATCTATTACATGCTAAACTAGATAGCACATTTTTGTGAAGAATAATTATATTCCCAGGCAAAAAATTAGTGAGAAGAATAGAAACATTTTACATTTTTCAGATCTCATTAATGCCTGGCTTAATAGAAGGCAGTTGAATTCTCATTTTTAATCCTTTACCAGCTTGTTGCAATATATCGTTTTGATCAAAGTGTGTGAAGAAAATTTGGTCTCACACAGATATGCAGTTGGAAAAAGAGAAATATTTTAATAGCCTTTTCAGATAGTTGTGAATGTTTTTAATAACCCATCAAAATTTGACAAGTGTTAGTTTCTTAAGAATTATTTGTGATATGGAATTAGAAACCATGTCAAAGAACTCTTCCCACTCAATTACATTAAACTTTGTGTATCTATGATTTTGATACATCAGGCATTGTTCTTTTGGAAAATTTTGGCTTAGTGGGTTATATAGATCTTCCAAATGTTAATACATTTCCTTAGACAATACCAACTATTCACATTCATTAATATCTCCACCAGTCTCATCAGAAAAAGCTTTAAGGGTTGGTAAGTTGTCAAGCTCACAGAGACAGAAATGAGTATTCCAAATTCCATTTTTTTTGCTTGAGAGCTCCAATTTTATCATTAGCAACAGTGTCATTTTTCCTTGTAAAATGTTAATTTCAAAAACTATCAAATAATCCAGGCTGTACTTAAGTTTATCTGTTAATCACTTTTTCAGATAAAAATGGTGTTCTATGCAAAAATAAAAACCCACAAGAAATCATATAGATGCTTTACCTAGAGATGACCGTCATATTTCAGTATTTAGCAGAATTTCTTTATATATATTAATCATTTTCACACACAATATAAAAAATATGTGTACTCAATAACAAAAGTTTGATAAAATTAATCATTTTTATTACTTCAACAAGAGAATTATTAAATGTCACTAGGCTTTTTAAACTTTTTAGCAAAAGAAAGAAATGAGCTCAGGCAAAATGTTGCCAGTTAATAGGCAGTGATAGGTGGAAATAGAATTTAGACCTTTGGGGCCCCACAGTTTCAGAAAACCAAATGTTCTATTCCCAAAAAAAGACTTTCTTAAAGGCTTGTTAAGACTATTGAGCCAAGAAAAGGGAGGAACCCTTGTGGCAAATATCAAACTAAGGACTTGCCTTTCCACATTCAATCTATTGTTTTAGATGGCATAGGGTAACTTCCATTGAAATGAGAGAGAAAAACATGTGTGCAGAGTAGAAACCAAAAATTTAAGTAAGCATGAGTATTATATCCACTACTAGCACATAGTGCTGACTCAAATAGAGCAGAAGCCTGCTAAGTTTTGGAAACTGTATGCTAATAAAATAATAAGCCCGACCTAAAGACCATGAAGCAAGGCATATTTTCCAACACATATTTCAAAAGGGGTCATGGAGGACAGTAGACAAAGATAATTATATATTATTTTCCCTCAATAAAGGCAAAGTTTACAACATACAAGGAATGTTATGGACTGAATATATGTGTCCCTCAAAATTCACATGTTGAAATCTTAACCTCCATGAGATGCATTAGGAGGTGGGGTCATTGGAAGGTGCTTAAGTCATAAGAGTGGGCCCCTCATTAATGGGATTAGTGCCATTGTAAAAGAGACCCCAGAGAGCTCTCTCATCCTTTCGACTATATGAGGAGCCAGAGAGAAGATGGCATCTATGAACCAGAAGTGGGCCCTCAACACTTCCCAGCCTCCAGAACTGTGAGAAATAAGTGTTTGTGGTCTAAGCCACCATTCTATGGTACTTTTATTATAGAAGCCCTAATGGACTAAGATGAGGGGTAATAAAATTATGCCAGACAGAAGAACCAGGGGTGGCTAGATGGACTAAGGAAGAAATTCATTTCATTGCTATGGTAGGAAGTTTCATAATTCCTGCCCAGTTGAATTTTATAATTACTATAAATTAAAAACTCTTTCTCAGTCTTCCCATTTTTAATTGTCTGCTTTTATTAAGGTTATCTGCATACTATATATTAGGGTGTAACTAGTTTGAGACTATTATATATTGAAAGTCAGTTAAATTTTGGAGGTCACGAGAAGTCACAATTAAATAGGTAGAGAGATTTGTACATCATCCAGATCTTTGGAGTTTGAAGTGGATACAGTAACTCTATGAGATTTTGGTTTTCTCTTTTTAGGAGGAGCTACATGTATTCTTTGCATGGGAAGAAGGGCGGTCAGAGGGGCAGACTACGGTGAGACCATTAGCATTACACACACACACACACACACACTCACACACAATTTGTTTTCCTCTTCTTCCTTGGAATTTTAGTTGTGGGGACACAAAGCTTTCCAGGAACACTTTACTCTCTCACTTACTCTCTTACTTACTCTCCTTTGCTGTTAGACTTGGCCAGTGGAATGTGACCCAAACAATGTGTACTAGTGACACTTCAGAATCTTAAGTTGTTGTTTTACTTCCTTTTGTTCCTCCATCCAACCAGCAGAAATCTACATTGAACAATGTCATTCTTTGACCAGCCTGACAACAATAATGCTCTAGAGGATGGTGGAGCCATGTGATGGAAGGAACTTGGGCCTTTGAGAGTCTATGGAGAGTAGAGATGCATGCAGACCTGGACCATTCACATCAAGTTAGCTCCATAGAGATAAACAGAGTTCCTCTTCAATAATCAATGAGTTCGTGGGAGTCTTTGTTATAGTAGCCTAGCTTTTGTCTTGACTACTGCAGGGTGGTAGAAATACATTTAAAATTGTGGAAGCCAGAATCAAGGAAATATAAAATTTTAAACTTGGGGAATTTGCACAAATCTTCAAAGATTTGTGCCCTCAATAATTTTTAAGAGTGAAAGGAACCAAAAAGTTTGAGGGCATTGATGTCATCCGCATGGTTGAACCTGATTCACATGTACCAGATTATTGTCGCGGACAAGGGGAAAGATACACACATGGAGTAAGTACACATCCTTTCTTAACGCTGGTAGTTGCAAGTGGTTTACATCCTGTGGTAAGGACTAGACATGTGGCCACATCTATCTATGGGAACCTAGGATATGTATTCCACTTGGGCAGTCAAGTCCAGCTACAAACTTATCACTATGGAAGATTTATTTTTGTTGAGGTAAAATTGGTTTGTAACATTATTTTAGTTTCAGCTGTAGAACATAATAATTTAATCTTTGTGTACACAAAGTGATCACCACAATAAATCAGGTTACTCTCTGTCACCATTCAATTGACCTTCACACATTTTGCCTACCCCCAACCCCCTTCCCCTCTGATAAGTGTCCAGTGATGGATGAATGGATTAAAGAAGATGTGACATAAACATACAATGGAATACTACTCAGCCATAAAAAAGAAGAAAGTCTTGCCATTTGCAACAACGTGGATGGACCTTGAGGGTATTATGCTAAGTGAAATAAGTCAGACAGCAAAAGACCAATACGGTATGATTTCACTTATACATGGACTCTAAAAAACAAACGAATAAACAAAACAAAACTTATAGATACAGAGAACAGATTGGTGGAGGATTTTAATGGACAGGCACAGCTATCACACTTTTTACCACAGCCTGACACAATAGAAAAATAACACTTTGAGTTCCTGATTAGATTCTTCACCATTCTCTCAAACATAATAGAGGATAAAGTGACTATTTCTTATGATAGTAGGTGAGATGTGGAGAAAAGTATTTATGGCAAACCTCAGAAAAACAAAAGACCTAGATTAGATATTTATCATCTCCAAAATTCCTCATTGGCTGCCCAACCAACAGGCTGTATCGCTCACTGCTCTCCTGCGTCTCAGTGCTTGGCTTACTGACCCCTGGCTCTCCATCAGTGTCAACCCGGCTGGGCCATGGTGCCCTATTAATATATATTAGAGAGAGAGACTTTAAGGAATTGACTCACGTGATTGTGGAGGCTTGATGAGTCAGAAATATATTACACATAACAGCAAAATATATATAACAGCATATATATATATTATATGTAACAGCAAATACATCACTATTATTTTTCTAATTATCTTCAGTAAAAGGCTAATGTTATCTACCCTGTTAAAATATAAATATGTTCAAATGTACATTTTTTTCCAGTAATTTTACTGAGATCACAATGGTTTATAACATTGTGTAATTTTGGATGTACATGATTATTAATCAATTTCTGAATAGCCTTCATCATGCTCACCACCAGTGGTCTAATTTTGTCCATCACCATACATTTGTGTTCCTTTACCCCTTTCACCCACCCCCCAACTCCCTTCCCCTCTGGTAACCACTAATCTGTTCTCTTTATCCATGTATTTGTTATCTTCCACATTTGAGTGAAATCATGCAGTATTTGTCTTTCTCTATCTGGCTTATTTCACTTAACATCATACCCTCAAGATCCATCCATGCTGTTGCAAATGGGATGATTTTGTCTTTTTTTATGGCAGAGTAGTATCCCATTGTGTGTATGTGTATATATATACATATATATATATATATATATATATATGCACACACATATATACATATACCACATCTTCTTTATCCATTCATCCATAGAAGGACACTTGGGTTGCTTCCACGTCTTGGCTATTGTGAATAATGCTGCAATGAACATAGGGGTGTACAAATCTTTGGATCATTGATTTCAACATCTTTGGATAAATACCCAGTAGTAGGATAGCTAGATCATATGGTATTTCTAGGTAATTTTTTGAGAAATCTCCATGCTGTTTTCCATATTGGCTGCACCAGTTTGCATTCCCATTAGCAATGCAGGAGGGTTCCCTTTTCTCCACATCCTCTCCAACATTTGTTGTTTTTTCTCTTGTTAATTATAACCATTCCTCCTTGTGTAACGTGGTATCTCACTGTAGTTCTGATTTGCATTTCCCTAATAATTAATGATGTTGAACACCTTTTCATGTGCCTGTTGGCCAACTGTATATCTTATTTGGAAAAACATCTCTTCAGGGGGCCGGCCTAGTGGCTTAGTGGTTAAGTTTGCATGCTCTGCTTCGGCGGCCGAGGGTTCGCAGGATCAGATGCTGGACACAGAGCTACGCACCACTTATCAAGCCATGCGGTGGCAGGCATCCCAAATATAAAATAGAGGAAGATGGACATGGATGTTAGCCCAGGGTCAATGGTCCTCAGCAAAAAGAGGAGGATTGGCAACAGAAGTTAGCTCAGGGCTAATCTTCATCACCAAAAAAAAAAAAAAAAGTCTCTTCATGGCCTCTGCCCATTTGCAAATATTTTTTCCCAGTTGGTTTGTCTTTTTGTTTTGTTCATGGTTTCCTTTGCCTTGCAGAAACTTTTTAGTCTTGTGCAGTCCTATTTGTTTATTTTTTCTTTTGTTTCCCTTGCATGAGTAGACATGGTATTCAAAAAAATACTGCTAAGACTGATGTCAAAGAGTGTACTGCCTATATATTTTTTAGCAGTTTTATGGTTTCAGGTCTTACATTCAAGTCTTTATTCCATTTTGAGTTAACTTCGTGTGTGGTGTAACATAATGGTCTACTGCCATTCTTTCACATGTGGCCATCCAGTTTTCCCAACACCATTTACTGAAGAGATTTTTCCTTCTCTATTGTATGTTCTTGGCTCCTTCATCAAAGACTAGCTGTCCTTAGATGTGTGGGTTTATTTCTGGGCTTTCAATTCTGTTCCATTGATCTGTGTGTCTGTTTTTGTGCCAGTACCATGGTGTTTTGATTACTATAGCTTTGCAGTATATTTTAAAGTCAGGGATTGTCATGCCTCCAGCTTTGTTCTTTTTTTCTCAGGGTTGCTTTGGCTGTTCAGGGTCTTTTGGTGTTCCATATAAATTTTAGGATTCTTTGTTCTATTTCCATGAAGAATGTCAATGAAATTTTGATTGGGATTGCACTGAATCTGTGGATTGCTTTAGGTAGTACATTTTAACTATGTTGATTCTTCCAACCCCTAAGCATAGAATATCTTTCCATTTCTTTATGTCCTCTTCAACTTCTTTCAGTCATGTCTTATAGTTTGCAGTGTATATATCTTTCACCTCTTTGGTTAAGTTTATTCCTAGATATTTTATTACTTTTGTTGTGATTGTAAGTGGGATTTTATTCTTGATGTCTCTTTCTGCTAGTTCTTTGCTAGTGCATAGAAATGCAACTGATTTTTGTAAGTTGATTTTGTACTCTGTAACTTTGCTGTAGCTGTTGATTATTTCTAATAGTTTTCCAATGGATTCTTTAGGCTTTACTATATATAGAATCATGTCATCTGCAAACAGCGAGAGTTTCACTTCTTCCTTTCCAATTTGGATTCCTTTTATTTCTTTTTCTTGTCTAATTTGTCTGGCCAAAATCTCCTGTACTGTACTGAATAAGAGTGGTGAGAGTGGGCACCCTAGTCTTGTTCCTGTTCTCAGAGGGATGGCTTTCAGTTTTTCACCATTATGTACAATGTTGGCTGTGGGTTTGTCACATATGACATTTATTATGTGAGGTACTTTCCTTTTATACCCATTTATTGAGAGTTTTTATCATAAATGGATGTTGGATCTTGTCAAATGCTTTCTCTGCATCTATTGAGATTATCATGTGATTTTTACTCCTCATTTTGTTAATGTGGTGTATCACACTGATTGATTTGTGGATCTTGAACTATCCCTGCATCCCTGGAATAAATCCCATTTGATCACGGTGTATGATCCTTTTAATGTATTGCTGTATTCAGTTTACCAATATTTTGTTGAGGATTTTTGCATCTATGTTCATCAGCAATATTCGCCTGTAATTTTGCTTCTTTGTGTTGTATTTGTCTGGTTTGGGTATCAGGGTAACATTGGCCCCATAGAATGAGTTAGGAAGCACTCTGTCTTCTTCAACTTTTTGGAATAGTTTGAGAAGGATAGGTATTAAATCTTCTTTGAATGTTTGGTAAAATTCTCCAGAGAAGCCACCAGGTCCTGGGCTTTTATTTTTGGGGAGGTTTTTGATTACTGTTTCAATCTCTTTACTTGTGATTGGTCTATTCAGTTTCTCTATTTCTTCTTGATTCAGTTATGGGAGGTTGTATGAGTCTAAGAATTTATTGTTTCTTCCAGGTTATCCAATTTGTGGGCATATAGTTTTTTCATAGTATTCTCTTATAATCCCTTGGATTTCCCAGTATCTGTTGTAATTTATCCTCTTTTTATTTATTTGAGCCTTCTCTTTTTTTTTCTTGGTGAGTCTGGCTAAGGGTTTGTCAATTTTGTTTATCTTCTCAAAAAACCAGCTCTTAATTTTATTAATCCTTTCTACTGCTTTTTTAGTCTCTATTTAATTTATTTCTGCTCTAATTTTTATTATTTCCTTCCTTCTGCTGACTTTGGGCTTTGTTCTTTTTCTAGTTCTGTTAGGTGCAGTTTGATATTACTTATTTGAGATTTTTCGTGGTTGTTAAGGTAGGCCTGTATTGCTTGAATTTTCCTCTTATGACCACCTTTGCTGCATCCCATAAAAGTTGGTATGTTGTATTTTCATTTTCATGTTTCTCCATGTATTTTTTTAATTTCTCCTTTGATGTCTTCATTGATCCAAAGGTTGTTGATTGGTTGTTCAGTAGCATGTTGTTTAGTCTCCACATATTTCTGACATTCCCAGTTTTTTTCTTTTAGTTGAATTCTCATTTCATAGCATTGTGGTCATAAAAGATCCTTGAGATGATTTCAATCTTCTTAAATTTATTGAGGCTTGCCTTGTTTCCCAACATATTGTCTACCTTTGAGAATGATCCGTGTGCACTTGAGAAGAATGTGTTCTGCTGTTTTGGGATGGAATGCTTTGTATATTAAGTTCACCTGATCAAGTGTATCATTTAAATCTATTTGTTGACTTTTTGTCTGGATGATCTATTGATGTAAGAGGGGTGTTGAGTCCCCTACTATTATTCTGTTGCTAGTAATTTCTCCCTTTAGGTCTGTTAATAGTTACTTTATGTACTTTGGTGCCCCTGTGCTAGGTTCATACATATTAATAAGTGTTATGACCTTTTGGTTGAATGTCCCTTTTATCATTATATACTGCCCCTCTTTGTCTCTTATTGTCCTTTTTAACTTGAAGCCTGCTTTGTCTGATATAAATATGGAAACACCTGCTTTGTTTGCCATTAGCTTGGAGTATCATCTTCCATCTCTTCACTCTGGGCCTAGGTTTGTCTTTAGAGCTGAGATGTGTTTCCTGGAGGCAGCGTGTTGTTGGGTTGTTTTTTAATCCATCCAGCTTCTCTGTGTCTTTTGGTTGAAGAATTCCATCCATTTACATTTAGAGTGATTGCTGATATATGAGGGCTTAATACTGCCATTTTATCTCTTATTTCCTGGCTGTTTTATGTTTCCATTGTTTCTCTTCCTTTGTATTTCTGACTACCATTTCATTGTGGTGGCTTTCTGAGGAGGTTTTCTCAAGTTTTCTCTCTTTTTGTGAATTGTGGCTCAGTTCTGATTTTTTGTTTAGCAGTTACCATGAGGTTTGTATAAAAGACCTCGTAGATGAAATACTCCATTTTCTCTTAGCCTCTAATCTCCATTGAACTAAGCAGGTTCCATCCCATGCCTCTTCCCCTTCTGAGTTATTGTTTCAAATTATTCTGTTTTTATTGTTGTAAGTTTGTGACTAAGTTGAAGTGTTTATAGTAATTTTGATGCTTTTCATTCCTTTATCTTTTAAATTATAATTGAGTATTTGCTTCCCGTTCTGATAGCTGCAGTATTCCGATTTTGTCTGTCTATTTATCTCCTTGCTCTAAGCTTTGTAGATCACTGTCATCTTGTTTCTGGTGTGAGGGCAGCTTTAATTATCTCCTGTAGGGGAAGTCTAGTGGCAATGAATTCCCTCAGCTTTTGTTTATCTGGAAAAGCTTTTATTTCTCTATCATATCTGAAGGAAAGTTTCACTGGATAGAGTATTCTTGGCTGAAAGTTTTTGTCTTTCAGTATTTTGAATATATCATTCCTTTCTCTCCGAGTCTGTAGGATTTCTGCTGAGAAATCTGCTGAAAGTCTGGTAGAATATTTTCATCTGCCTTGCTGCCCTTAATATTTTTTCTTTGTCACTGACTTTTGTAAGTTTTACTGTTAAACAGCTTGGAGAAGGTCTTTTAGAATGTAACTGGGCATTCTATTAGCTTTGTGTATTTGTAAATCCAGTTCCTTCCCTAGGTTTAAGAAGTTCTCAGGTATTATTTCTTTGAATAAGCTCTCTGCTCCTTTTCCCCCTCTCTTCTCCCTCTGGAATACCTGTAATCCTTATGTTGCTTTTCCAATTGAGTCAGATATTTCTTGAAGAATTCTTTCATTTTCTTTAAATCTTAGTTCTGTCATCTTCTCCATCTATAGCATTTTTATATTTTCATCCTCTAAATCACTAATTATTTCCCCCATAATATCAGCTTTATCCTTCAGGATTCTAGATTATTTTTTATTTCATTAATTGTATTTTTCATATCCAGAATTTACACTTTTTTTTTTTTATAGTTTCAATCTCTTGGGTGAAGAGATTCATTTTATTCCTGAGCTCATTGAACTGTCTTTCTGTGTTCTCTTGTAACTCACTGAGTTTCTTTATGACAGCTATTTTGAATTCTCTGTCATTTAGATTGTAAATTTCTGTGCCTTGAGGGTTGGTTTCTGGAGACTTGTCACTTTTCTTCTGGTCTGAATTGTTTCTCATGGTGTTTGATGAAGTAACATTTTGTTGGGGCATTTGTGTTAGAATTAGGTCACAGATTCCACCTACTACCACTAGGCAGAAGCAGGAGCAGAGTTTCTGGTGCCACCCCATCTGCTAGAAGTTGTGGGGGTCCTGTGGGTGCTTGCACAGGCCTGGAGAGCATTCAGGCACTTGTGTGGACTGTGCTTGGTGGATGGGGCTTCCTCATAGGACCAAGCTAGGGTGACTCCTTGGGGCCACAGGGTCCTGGTGGGCTCCCTCACCACTGGGAAAGTGATCAAAAGCAGGCTAAGGGCCACCACAACCTCTTCCTATAGTCACCCCAGGGCACACTTCCTCTTTCAGGGCTCAGCAGTACCATGGGTGCTCATGTGGACTTGGAGAGTGCTTGCCATGGTGCATAGATCTGCTGCAGTGTCTGCTTGTGGTGCCACTGACTGCTGTACTTGGTGGGTGGGGCTTCCTCATGGAGATCAACACAAGACCACTCCTTGGGGCCATGGGGGCAGTGGGCTCTGCCCCCCCAGGGAGAAAGTGATCGTGAGGAGACTAAGGGCCGCTGCCACCCCTTCCTACAGTTGCTCCAGGGCACACACCCTCTTTCAGGGCATGATGGGTGCTCACATGGGCCTGGGGTGTGCTTGCCCCAGTGTGTAGATCTGCTGCAGTCTCTGCTTGCAGTCCCATGGGCCACTCTGCTTGGTGGGCAGAGTTTCCTCACGGGGACCGAGCCAGGGCAACTCCTTGGGGCTTTAGGGGCATGGTGGGCTCCCCCCACTGCTAGGAAAGCAATCATCAGTGGCCTAAAGACTGCTGCAGCATCCTCCTACAGTCACCCTCGGGCACATTCCCACTAACAGGGCACTCACGCCAGGCTGGAAAGCATTCGTGTGTGTGCACAGGACTGCTGAGGGAGGGTAGAGAGTGCTCACCTGTTTCCACCACTTCCCAGAGAGCCAGTCAATCCTCAGATGTGTAGCTGTGTGTGTCTCAGGTGTCCTGTTGGGCTGTGTGGGCTTCCACTGTTAGTCAATGAATGTCCATTTAGTTGTCGTTCAAAAGGGGGAGAGACAAAGGGAAGAGCTCACTCCACCATGTTGCTGACATCACTCTGTTCAAATGTAAATTTAACTGAATGTTATGAAGGATTCTCTACTCATACTTTCATTAATATGTTTAAATATATTCAACAATCTGTTTAACACAATTGTAATGCAAATGTGCATTTGGTTGGTGTTTAATGTTTCTGATATCAGAGATAAAATGTGTCTAATCCCCAAATCTATCTTATATAATAAAATTCACTTTTCCCCTGAACTGTCATTTTTATTTTGTTTAATTTGAATACAATAAAAGTTTTAATATGTAGAATATCATTTTTAATAAAATGGAAAATCTCATCTTAGATTGCATATGAAAATTTCCCTATGAAAAAAAAGTAATATGTCTATCAATCAGTAGCCCTATAGGTTTTATAGTTATATAGGATTAACTCTTTGTGTCCTCCTTATATGGGTTTCTAGTTTATTTTGAAATTTGTTGTTCACATGATATATAATAGTCTGCACTTTTTTCACATTCTCTGAGTTACATTTAAGAAATTCGTTCCCCATAGATTGTTCGGCATATGGCTAATTCCAGAATTTCATTTTTATAATTTTACTTAACATCTCTCCTTCTAGCTACTTTTCCTTCTTTCACTTCAATTCCTGAAATAATCAGCATCAATTATTTTTAATCATGAGATTTCTTAAGTTTTCATTTTTTTAATGTCAATTTAACAATGTATTTTTGTGTGTTTTTTCACACCTTACTTAAACTGAGCTAATTTACAGTCTACTGTGGTATAAAATTTGGATTTCTGATTTAGAAACAGTACCTTTTCTGGCCCAATTTTAACAGTTTTTACTCTTTGGCAAAACCCATTCAGAGATAATCCCATTTGGCTGCTGGTTATTTGACACTGATTGGCTTATTTTGTGACTTTGCAGAATAAATTGAAATGTACTAATATGATGTCATGAACAGATTGGTAATATAATAGTATTGGCTATGGAATATCTGGGTTAAAATATCTGAAGATATTTTTTCTTAAATTATTTTCTTCGAATTGGAAGATAAATTATTTTAGCAACAATTTAGAAATATTGTGGCTTTATCTAAGTAATATATGTAGAAACCAACTAATAACACCATTTTATTATTTAGTCACCTTTAATGTATTCCAATATGTTCTATGTATATTATATACCAAAGTAAAAATGCAGAAATCATAAGCATACAGCTGGATGAATTTTCACAAACTGAACACAACTCATGAGCACTCAAATCAATAAATCAACATCACCAGAACTCCAGAAACCTCTTTTACCTTTTCCATTTACTATGTCTCCCAGGATGACCACTATCCTGACTTCTAACATCAGATTAAATTTACCATTTTAGGACTTCAGTTGAATGATATTGAACAGTTTGCATGCTTTGTGTCTGGTTTCTTTTTTCAACATTATATCTGTGACTAACATCCATATCACTGTATGAAATGGTAGTTTGTTTACTCTTATTGTTTTTGTCAATTCTGATGAACATTCTAATAATTGATTTTAGTGGATATGTGTCTACATTTCTGCTAAAAATATAACTAGTGATAGAATTGCTGAGTCATAGCATATTAGCAAAAGGGTTTGTCTCTTTACACGTCAACAAGCAGTTATCTGAGACTTGAAGTTTTTCCACATCCTGAGTAACACTTGGTATTATTATCAGTCATTCTGACAAGTGTGTAATTGTATTTCATTGTGGTTTTCATTTGCATCTCCTTAATGACTAATGAAATTAAGAGAACTTTCATGTATGATTTGACTATGTGATTATTTAGATAGCCTCTCTGAAGCACTTAAGTTTTTAGCCTTCTTTGCCACTGCATAAGGTACTCTTATCTTATGAATGTTTAGGAGTTCTTTATACACTGCAGATATAAGTCCTTTGTCAGATGCCAGTATTGCAAATATTTTCTCACTCTAGTTTTTTCACTCTATCATTGGAATATTTTGATGGCCACGAGATCTAATCATTACTATAGTCAGCATTATAATTTTTAATGCTTTTTGTGCCCTATTTGAGATATCTTTGTTTACCATCTGTCATAAAGATATTCTCAAAATTTGCTTCTGAGAGCTTATTGCTTTGTCTGTCACATTTATATTCACAATCCAGCTAAAATTGATATTTATGAATGTGATCTAGGAATCCAATTGACCCAGCACTAATTATTGAAAAGACTCTCATTTTCTCACTGCACAGCAGTATTGATTGTGGCATAAATAAGTTGACTCCATATGTGGGAGTCTGTCTGAGGATATTCTCTTTTCTTCCATATTTCATTGATTTAATTTCCTATATTATTTCTGTCTTTATTATTTATTTGGGTTTGATTAGCTCTTTCATATTTTTTAGCTTTTCTAAATATTCTATTTAGAAGGGGAGTTAAATTTTCTGACTATGTGTATTTGTTTATATTCTTTTAACCTTATCAAGTTTTGCTTTATATATATATATTTATATTACTTTAGGATGCATACAGATTTGGAATTTTAATATCTTCCTTTATTTAGACTCAAAATAACGGGCAATATGATGTTATATTAGGTTGTCTATAACCTATTGCAACATATATATGTGTGTGTGTTTGGTAACTGCTAGTTCCTGGGAAAATAAATAATGAAAAGTTTTTCTATTTATCAAAATAAGAGTTTTCTATGCTTAGAATTCCTCACACAAACTTTGCACTCCAAAGTTTTAAGCTATTTTTAGTTGGTTATTTCTGTTATGTGGAGTTGAAAGCATTCTAAATTTAATATTTAATTGTAGTATATTAGGGCAAATATTAGGAAATGATGCTTTATATGCTTACCAGCAATGCAGATCTGGGACCAAGAGGCCAAAGCTTGGCAAGGAGTGGATATCACTAACCCTTCACTTTACAGAATACATTATTGTTCTGGGAGCAATAGAGAATGATATCTTTGGGGATAACAAGAAACTGTATACTTGGGATGGGTAGTAGCAACCTCATGTTGGGCAACAGAGGTAGTTTATATACTTAGTAATCTTCAGCATCTTAAGAGCAATTTAAAGACATTAGATTGAGAAGCCAGAATAAGACAGGAAGACAATTGAGATCAGTTCTTGCCAGAAAGAAAGTTTTTAATTGATGTTACCTTTAATGTTTAACATGGCAGATGACCCCTTTTATATATCCTCAAAAATCAGTTGGGACCATATTTAGCAGAGAACAGGCAAGAAGTCATCAATCAAACCATCACGGGTTTAAACTTTTACAAGCTAGGTATTAAAAATTAGTGGATGCTTTGTTATTTTCATTGGTTAAGCAAATTAGACATTATGTACAAGTGAAAGATAAGAACTAGATGAACAACAAATGCAAATAAATTAGTTTAACCATAAAAAATCCATAATGTCCTTTAAAATATCTATACCAATTTTCAATTAAAATATTTTGAAAGTGATTTTCAATAAAAGTATTTTGGAAAGGTGGGCAGTGAGGGGAACGCATTTAATGTAGAAGGAAAAAGCATTTGCAGCAACTCTCAGAGGAGAGGTAGGTTGGTGTGTCTGAAGAACAGAGAGAAATTGTAGATCCTGGAAGGTGAAGAAGAAGAGGCGTTTGGTGTGAAATGACATCAGCGAGATAGTGGCCACGAATGCGCGATCTTGCATGTCACATTAACAAACTCTGTGACCTAAAGAAGTGAAAAGCCATTAAACATTTAAGTTTGGACGTCATACAATCCTGGTTTTTTTTATATTAGAAAGATATCTGACTTTATCTTTGGAAGGGATGAGAAAGAAACAAAAAAGAACACCAGGGACCAGTTACAATAATCTGGTCATGAGAAATGGTGACATCTTTAACTTGATAACTTTGAGTGGGTTGGTAACAGGAGAAATTTGTGAAAGTGACTGAATTGGGAATATATTTGGTGGAAGAACTAATGAGAATATGTGAACTGGATATGGGGATGGTATGAATGAGAAATATCAAGAATTATTTCCAGGTGCTTGACATTAAAAACTGGATGATAAGAGTACAATGGAGGAAGGAGCATTTTCTTAAAAAATTGGGGCATAGGAAGCCCTTTTAAGAATCAGATTAAAATTCTCACACACAGGCTTATATCTGAACATATTTACAAGAAATATTAAGGTGTTTGTGTCCATAGAACCAGAGTTCAATGAATCCAATTATGGCAGGTTTGGTATTAATTAATGACCCTCCTTTTGATGGATTTTGTGTACACTGGTTGCTCCGCTACGGATTTTATTTCTTAGCTCCCCTTGCTGGTAGAGCCAGCGACACCACTGGGTACTGATCAACTACATCTGAGCGAAAATGATGTATGCACCTACTGCTTAAAAATTGTACAAATGAAGTTGCTAGTGCCCCTTGCTTTCTCCCTCTCATCTTTCTATTTGAAATACAAGCACAGCAGTGATAGTATTTTGATCAAAGATATGAAATAACAACCTACGTTATAGTGATGAAACCAAGAAATGGAATCTGGAGCACAGCCCATCTATGCCTCTCAGGCTAAACTATTACATAACAGGCAAATAAGCTTCTATGTTATTTAAGCCATTTTTTAATCATTTAAAAAAAACAGCCTATATCTTAACTACTGCTTATTGAAATATATGAAAAATATTGAGTTTACATAGACTTTTTTTTTTTTTTTTTTTGCTGAGGAAGACTGGCCCTGGGCTAGCATCCGTGCCCATCTTCCTCTACCTTATATGGGACGCCGCCACGGCGTGGCTGACAGGCAGTGCATCAGCGGGCGCCTGGGATCCGAACCCGCGAACCCTGGGCTGCCAAGCGCAGACTAAACAGCTGCGTCACTGGGCCAGCCCTACAATAGGCTTTTTGAGGAGAGATTTTATAGCTTCAATCAGATTTTCAAAGATCTCAGTATGATTAATTATTGTTGCCATAAATACTTTGAAAACTATGTTGGGAGGTGGAAATCCTCTCACATACGGTCATTTAAATTGACAAAGTTCTTTATGGACCAGGGAAAAACAAAAACACCACTGCCACAACAACAAAACACTGGCAACTAAAACTTCTTGAAATAGTAATCTTTTCTTCTGTTATTTACTGTAGCAACTTGCAAACTAGCTTTGGTTTTCATGTTAGCAAATACAAAACCAACAGACCTTCTTCTGGACACAGATGCCTGTTTAATGAATTTGGAACTGGCGTTACCACAGGTGCAGAGTCTAGGGATGCCTCATTGCTTGTTCTTGCAAAACCCTGGCGCACTAGAGCCAATATGTTTTGCTTGCATATGTCACTTAGAGAATCTTGCTTATGCAATCAAGGTCCATATCTCTTCCACCTGTGCATGTCGACACATCATGACAACAAAGTTGTTCTGAGCATTGAAAGCAGTAAAACAGCTTGTCAGTTATTATAAGAAAATGGTAAGACCAAAGTACAATATTGACTAACTCCAGGGGCTCAGCTTTTTACTGCTTATCGTGTTTCTCATCCCACGTCTGAGATGTCTGTAAGAGCTATTGGTAAATTTAGTTCTATAATATCATCTTTGATCAATGTTCACCGATAAATTGTGTATTACTTTTAGGATATTCCAGATATTTCTGTATATTGCATAAATAGTCTATTTTGATAGAGTAATGGAAATCGTTATTTATAAACTTAAATAAGCATCAAAGCAGCTTAACATATACTTTTTTCATATTATCAAATGAAATAAACATAATCTTCTAAACCATTAGCCTAACCTAAGTAACTAAGGTAAACTGAAGAAGTGAAATTGAGAAATAAAAACAAGAATCTATTAATCTATAATGATTTTCACAAAAGAATAATAGCACTGACAATTCTGGGATAACTAGATGTATTATGGTGCTATACATATATTCATGTACATATGCATATGTATTATAAATATGTTAGATAATATACATTATGAAGTAATATACATTGTGACAAGTAATATCCATTAAGAGAAATGTATGCTCAATAACATATATAACTAATCTGTTTAAATTTCTTCACCTTGTTAAAATCACATTGGATATTCTTCATGAAGTAGGTTACATCTCTTTTTACCTACATTTCTCCATTCGCTCTTTAATATTGATTTTTTAAAACCTGAGCTAATTATAGTACACTATATTTAGGACAATGCATTCCTGATTTATGTTAAAACATTTGTCTATTTTGGGTTGCTTTTTCTCCATTATGATTTCAAAATCAAACCTTAACATTAAAAGAGGTCTTTGTAAATAGGATTTTTAAAAGATTCTAATTTAAACAGCCCAAATCTGAGAAACTCAGAAAGGAATATCCCCAATGTTTCTTCTAGTACAAAATTGGTTATATTATAGACTTTTATGAGAATTCATCGAAAATAGTGAATCCAAGAACAGTTAACAGATGTCTAATATATTTCAGTACTAAATAAAAGTATTCCCCTCATTTATTTTAATTTTCCCATTAGGAAATTACAGTAATGATATTTCAACCAGAAATCTCAAAAGACTATTATGAGACTCAAATCAATTTCATTAGTGACAGGTGCATTTTGAGAAAACACCAACCATGCTACATGTAGGTTGCTATTGATGCTCCCCCATTAAAGCAGTAAAGGTGGTTGGGGGGATAATCATACAGCATAATAAAAACCATACAGAGCATAATGAGAATAAAATCTTTAAGAGAAACAGAAGTATAAAAGTATAAAAAATAAATTCAGTGCTTTCCTTCAAACAGTAATTTAAAGAAATGGTAGTGGTCAAATGCAAATCAGAATGATTAAGAGAAAAGAAGATCTAAACATGTTAAACAATTCTCAGACCATGAAAGTGAAAAAAAAATACTATAAGAACCAAAAAATGAAGAAAAACATCAATATTTGTTGCTTTTTGACTTTTCTAGAACATAAAGGGATTGAGGCCAACCAAAATAAATAAATTTGTGTGTCTCATTTATAGCAGGAAGGATAACATTAGTGCCATCACAGGGTAAGGTTTTGTAGGGAGTCAAATAAAGAGAGTTTCTGTCCAAGAGGAGATTGTAGACTTAGATTCTTAAATAATACACAATAAGGATGACCACAGGATGCTATAAGTTAAATCATGGTTAAAAGAATATAAGAATAAAATTAAGATTATTTGTAGATATTTTTGAAAAATTGAATTTATATGGCAAGACTGAAAGATATTTCTTTTTCTGTTCTCAAATGAAAGAAAATTTTCCAAATGTAATTTGTTTGAAACATTCTTAAAACAGCTCAAGAAAAGTATCAGATAAATATAGTGTAGAAATTGGAATGTTGGGGCCAGCCTGGTTACATAGTGGTTAAGTTTGTGAGCTCTGCTTTGGTGGCCCAGGGTTCAAGGGTTTGGATCCCAGGCAAGGACCTATGCACTGCTTATCAAGCCATGTGGTGGCAGGTGTCCCACATATAAAGTGGGGGAAGGTAGGCATGGATGTTAGCCCAGGGCCAATCTTCCTCAGCAAAAAGAGGAGGATTGGCAACAGATGTTAGCTCAGGGCTAATCTTCCTCACACACACACACACACACACACACACACACATACACACAAATTTCTCCTAAAAACAAATTGGAATGTTATTGCCAAATGGAGGAATAAGAAAATTTCCCACTGAGGGATTTTCATTCATGACAGATCAAAGTGTTGGCTGATAAAACGAGTGCCTCAGATAAGCCACAGATAGAGCATAATTAAATGTGCTGTCATACAAGTGTTTTAGTTTTGAAGCCTAAGGACATAATTGTGCTTCCTCCAAAATAGAAAAATAATATTATGTTTTAAAAAATGATATATAACAGGGAGAGAGCAGAGTAAGTAAGAGCTATTTGCTCAGTGTAGATACAGTAAAATTACCTAAAAGTGAGGGTGAAGAAGAGAATGGAGAGAGCACATCCAGTTTTTTATTAAATTGTTCTCAGCACTCCGGGGCATTTTTTTTTTATCCCAGAGAAATGAAGATTCATGTTTACACAAAAATCTGCACATAAATGTTTACAGTAGCTCTATTCATAATAGCCAAAAACTGGAAACAACCCAAATGTCCTTCCATAAGTGAATGATTAAACAGGGCGTGTATACCCACACCATGAAATACTACTCAGTTACGAAAAGGAATGAACCATTAATATACAAAATAACTCAGATGAATCTCCAGAGAATTTTGCCAAGTGAAAAAAAGTCAATCATATGTGATCTCATTTATACAACATTCTTGAAATGAAAATCTACAGCAACGAAGAACAGATTGATGGTTGTCAGAGATAAAGAGAGAGTGGGGTGAGAAGTGGATATGCCTACAAAAGGGCAACAGGAGGGATGCTTGTGGTGATGGAAATGTTCTGTATCTTGACTGTATCAATGTCAATATTCTAGATGTGATATTGTGTTACAGTCTTGCAAGATGTTACTTATAACTGCATGTGACTCTACAATCATCGATAAAGTTTAGTCAAAAAAGGATGCAAACTTTTCAAAAATACTTGGCATATTTTTTGGCCAAATGCAAACATTCACCAAATGAAAGGATATAAGGAACAAAATATTTGGGGACATTTTTTGAATTCAGAATAGCTCCTGTAAGAGAAGAAGGAAAAGGGAGGTTTTGGAAGGAATCGTGAAATATATAAGAAACTATCATAATATTAAAGAAAGATTCCCAAGCAAAGCATGAAGACAAGATGAATTGTAGTTATGAATTTTTATGTATTTATTTTAGTATTCTGAAGTAAAGAATTGAGTTGAACAAACACCTGGGATTATTATTATTGTCTAACATCTTTCTTTTTAAAATCTGTTTTATTTTTGCTTCTAGTCCCAATCCTTAATCACCACCAGCACCCTATATCTTGTGTTTAATGTATTTTCTTTGAATATGTTATTGATGTGGTTATTTAGCTCTGCACATGTGCATGTGCACACATACACACACACGTACACACATATACATACACAAAACCAATGTTGACCTATGTATTTAAAATTTGTATAAATAATAATTGGCTATAAATTCATTTCCTGTTCTTTTCATCCAGAATTATATTTTAAATATTTACTTTTATTTTTGTATGGAGAAATGTTCCTTCCTTCTGATTACTACATCATATCTTGTCAGAAGCATACATACAAATTACTTCACCATTATCTGCAACAGGCATGTAGGTTACTGTCAAATCTTTGCTAATAGACATGATATAGTAAAAAACATTCTAATGCATGTCTTCTTATTCCCCTGTCAAGATTTCTCTGAAAGTGGTCATATATTTCTATATTTTTAAAAATATGTTTTCATACACAAAGCTGAAAAATTACTTACTGAAAGATGTGGATACTTAAAAAACGGTAACATAACATGAAAGCAAAACGAATAAGAAAAATGTTAGTGTAACTAAAGTCAAAGGGATAAGAAAATAATAAGATAGTGAAACAGACTATCTAATATTTTATCTAGAGTCATTTTACAAAGGGTAACAGGAATAAATGGATGCTGGTAACTTTTAGATAAAATCATACAGATTAAAGAAAAACTTAGGGGGAAAGAAAAGTTTAAGGCTACATATTTAATATATATGTACATGACATAGACATTAAGAGTCTATAAAGTATGATAAATATGTGAGGTCAAAGCAATTAAAATGCATGGAAAATTTTAATAATACTGAAAAACTAGGTAAAAAACTTATAAAAGTAAATTGTCATTAAAACAAAAACTTCTTAGATTAAATCTAAGATCAAGGAATGGCTTCTCTTTAGATCATTCTGGAAGGAAATAAAAAATCATTTTTGAATTAGCAATTGTGGAAGATTGTATTGCTATTTGAATACAAGTATGATATTTTGAAACTTAGGGAGGTAGTCAAAGTTTAGATTACTTAGCTAAAAGATTGTGTAACATTTTTAAAAATCTAAAATTAGGGATGAACTCTGAAAATAAAAAACGTTAAAATAAACATTAGCTTAAGAAAAATATCACTACATTAAAATAAAACAATGGAAATTTTAGAGTATTTTTTAAATAATAGGCTTTCTTTGACAAAATTATTATGGATTTCATGGGAGTCCAATTAGCATTATAAAAATGATTGCATTCATTTTATTATAAAAGTCTGTGAAGAAAACATATATAAATGTCAAATAATAATTATATATAAAAGAACTCATAAATGTAAATTTCAGATATATATCCTTATATATGAATATTTTTCAAATATTAAAAAAGAAAGTGTTTCATAGTTAAGCAACCTTCTTATGACAATTAGTATATACTATAATTAAATGAACAAAAACAGTAAAGCAGTTTAAAAGAAAACTAAAGTAAGTTGGATATAGATGAATAATAAATACAATAAATATGTCTTTGGGGCAATTTATAAATAAATTCTATTTAAAAATAGTTATATGTCCAAATGAATTAAAAACAAAATGCTATTAAACTGTAAATATATAAAACAGGATAATATTATATTGAAAATGTCAAATATATGGGGGGTTGAAATCAATTGAACTTCTTGTATTTTTAAATTCATTTGATTTTTTGCACTTTTAAGTGTGCTTAAGATACCAGAAGTGAGTGATTTTAGTTCATCAAAAAAAGATGAAGGGTAACAATTGACCTTTTATTTTATTCTTCTCTTCCTCATAGGAATTTGTCAATTTAAAGTTATACCTTTACTAGCTATACGTAGTTAGTTATTTAGCCTTTTCAACCCATTGCCTATCACTCCAGTAACAACACTACTTAAAATAGCCCTGAATTTGATCTCTGCTGAATCACAAAAAGCAAAGCAGAGCTTGGGAGCCTTCTCTTAGTGCCAAATATGTGTTAACTGAGATGGACCAAGCCAATTGATTTCCTGCCAAGCCTAAATTTGACATCACTTTTGTAAGTGACACAATTGGAAACAGTCTAAATTTTCATTGATCTATTTTAAAATTTTTCTGGGATAATAAATGACTTTGTTCTAAAGGTTGTAGACATTAATGATTTGGTTACTCCTTTAGCTTATTAAAAATATCAGAATATTTATATTAGGTAAATTGATCAGAATTTTACTGTGGCATATCTCAAAATGTTTAACAGAATGATATTTTAATTATATTATCTAATCTTCAAAATAGAATTGTCATTAAATCAGAGAATTATAAATCTGAGTGTAAGGAAAAAAATTCTTAACAAGAACAAAACATCAAATGTACATCTAATGTAACATCAGATGTTAATTATAACACTTATAGTTGCTAAATCATAAACGCAACAACTCTTTCATTTATTCCAATGTACATGTTTAAAGCCCTTTTTGAAATTTTAGACATGTTTTACTCATATATGCAGATATTTCTTGATATCAAACAATTGATCCTGAAAAGGTACCCACTTTTGTTAAACACAGCTATGCATAGAAGAGGTGCAAAGTTTTAAAACAGTCCAGAGTGCTTTCCCATGACCCCAGTCTACATCTTCTTCCCAGGGTGGCTTGGAGGCAATGACGATTCATGCAGAAATTTTCTTATTTCTGGTTAATTCTGAAGAACCATTTCATTTCCAGAGTCCCCCATTGGAATGGCTAAGGCCTTCATTCGGATTGCATTTTCTCCCTCTGCCTAATCCTGTTTTCATATACATACCTTCCACAGAAAGATGGAAATCAGGTCAAGACTGAATGATAAGTATCCAAGCTCAAAGAAGTTTAAAATCCCAATGAAAATAGCCTAATCTGTCAAGGTCAGGGCCCTGACTGGAAAAGAATGAGACAGCAGATTGCAACATCTGGATTGATACACCTGAAAATCTTGAATCTCCAGATTCCCTTGGACATCATGAGCCTGTAGAAATGGCTCTTTCCTCCATTCTGATGGCTAGTGCTCCTGCACTTTTGGAAGACTCTCCCCTGCAAGACAACATGCACCCCCAGAAAGATTATGTATTCTCTGACAGTTAGGTAAAGTTTAATAGATTTATTTGATCAAGCTTGCAAATTATGTTATTCTAACATGCCATATGAGTAAATATTTTATTTTCTACTGAAAGGTTAATTCTTAAATTTTAATTTATTCCACTTTCTTGCATTTGCCATTTCTTAATTTTACTTTTACATATTTTGATGATATGCTTTTTGATGTATGTATTTACCAATACAGAAGATTCTTGTTAAATCATATACTTAATCAATATGAAATATTCCCATTGGTGCTATTGTAACATTTTTTTAGTTCTGTTTTGTCTGATATTAATATTGATCCACGATTTTCCGGATAATCTTATTTGCTTGATATGTCATTTTCCATTCACTAATTTTGAACTCTTCTTTTTCTATCTGTTTTCAGATGTCTCCTAAACTAGCATAAAGTGAATTATTTTGTTCAACCCAATTTCCTCTGCTTTTTAATGAAAGATTTAAACAATTTATACATTAAATACATTTTTTCATTATTTATGGTAGCATTTTTTTTTGTTTTATTTCTGGAGTGATCTATAAATTTTCCAGTACCCATCTCACTTTCTAATATTTTAGAATTTGTACTTTCCACTGCAAGCTCAAAAAGATTTAATAAACAGCAATAAATACATTTGTATCTGAATTTGACAAGAAGTACATCACATTTTGGTTCCTCCACATTCTGAACTCCCTACTTTGGAGTTAGCTGGGTGTTTATTCCATATCCTTGTTCATTTTATAAATTTATGCCAGAATATTTACATCAAATTACACTTAAGTCTCTTTTCTCACCATTTATTATGAGTCGAACCGTGTCCACCCAAAAATTCATATGTTAAAGTCCTAGGCCTCAGAATGTGTCCTTATTTGGAAATAGGATCATTGAATATGCAGTTAGTTAATTTGAGGTCCTACTAAAATAAAATGGGTCCCTAATCCAATATGACTTGTGTCCTTATAGAGGGGGAAGTTTGGACAAAGACAAGCACACAAGAAGAAAACCATGTGAAAATAAAGGCAGAGATCAGGGTGATGCTTCTACAAGCCAACAAACACCAAAAATTGCCAGCAAACCACCAAAAGCTAGGAGAGAGGCATGGAACAGACTCTTCCAAACAGGGTCCAGAAGGAACAAACCCTGCTGATGCCTTGATCTGGGCTTTCCAGCCTCTGTAACTCTGAGGACAATAAATTTCCGTTGCTTAAGTCACCCAGTTTGTGGTATTCTGTTATGGCAGCCCAAACAAATTAATATACCACTATTTTTTTCAGTATTTTTCCTCTTTTCCTTTCTGCTTCTCTTTAGCCCATATAATTATTCTGCCACATATTTCTGTGTAAACTACCATGTCTATCCCCTTCCCACTTTCAAATCTACTTTGACTCTCAAGAATGCCAGAACAATCCTGATGACAAAATAAGCCCCTTGCCGTCATTCTCATCTTACTCCAATTTATCTTCCACTTTACTTCCATTTTTCAAACTCAGGCTTATACAGGCCCTTTTCCTATATTTCAGGCTTACAGTTCCACCTTTTACTCCAACTTTCCGCAGCTGATGCAATTTCAACTATTGGAGTCTTCAGAATTGATTCTAGATGGTCTATCACTCTGATGATCTGTACTCTCCTTGACTAAACTGACCTCAGATGAAGGCGACAGTTTTGATTTATGTAATATGTGAAGGACCATGTGTTTCATCAGCTGTTGCTTTGATTGTTCTTTCTCCAAAAGTGTTTTTAAAGATTTGTCAAAGGCAACTGAACTTATGTTTAGAGGTATTCTTTAATTCTCTCTCTTTCCAGCTGTCTTCTGTGTTTTTTGGATGGACACATAGAAGTACAAATCTGATGGTAGTCTATGTGAGTATTTGTTTCTGGTTCTGTAAGAACTCTTGCAATTTTACATTTAGAGATATAACTGGGTGCCGGCTGAGAGTATCAATGAGATGAAGCTTTCAATGGCAT
The DNA here is from genome assembly GCA_031878705.1 of Tapirus indicus. Taxonomy (NCBI): domain Eukaryota; kingdom Metazoa; phylum Chordata; class Mammalia; order Perissodactyla; family Tapiridae; genus Tapirus; species Tapirus indicus. The sequence continues at coordinate 144,887,116 of CM062919.1, read as the reverse complement.
CCTTTGGACTATCCATCTTTTTCCCTCTCTTTTTTTTTTTTTTTTTTTTGAGGTGGGGTAGGGGTTATTTAACAAGGCTAATGTGAATATCAGTCCAGAGATAAGCTTCTCAATCCAGACACATCAGTGATTTAGTGATAGAAAACCTCGGTAGGTGGTCATTTTTAAGACAGAGCTTACCTAGCTAAAGATTTTTTTTTATTCATTGTCAATTTAAAGTAAAGTTGTGAGAATCAGCCATATTTAGTTCATTGAAATGGTAATATCGATAGCCAATTTCTTTTTAATACTGTTTACTTCATGCTGTTCATGAAACAAAATCAATCATACTGAATAAGAAATTTGTCTTTTAATTTTACTTTCACACTGATTTCTGTAAATTAGGGTAAAGGTGCTAAAGATTAAAAAAAAGATACAAAAAATTCCAATACTTTTCTTTAACATAAGGAATGTTCTATTTTAGATATTGGGAAGTAAATTAACTCTTTTATAATAATTATTACTCAAAAATCTTAAAATATTATTTGAAAGAAAAGATCTATTAAATTAGACATATCACCTATAATTTTAACAAAAGTTGCCATTTTTCCCCCTGTTGTATTTCAAGCACAGTTTTAACACTCCATGATATTCCTAACTGCACAAAATATATATTCCAGTATATCTCCATTTAGGGGATTTTGTTAGCCAAGGTAAATAGATGAGAGGCACAATGATGTAGATAATTGGTAATGACAGATACAATTTTTTAGAATTAATTTATGTGAAAAGGAGATCCTAAATAAGACTCTAGCAAATAGTGAGTATTAGTCATATGTCATCTTTTTTTAGTCCTTTTTTACAGAAGCTTTATAGAACGAGATAATTTTTTCTTAAATCCATCATCTATAAATGAACTCCAACTTAAAGAAAACACCCAACTTCCATCAGAACTACAGTGCTACCTATGGGTTCAGTCATTGGGAAGTTATGGTGTGGATTTTAATCTGTATTTATTCTCTATTGAATCTTTTAAGAAACAAAATATTGCCTTTTCCTGCTGTTTCTTCTGAATGAAATTATTTAGCCCTTTTTGTGTGTGTTTTGTAGATGTGCATGTTTATATGAATAAGTATTAACAGCACAACTTACAATGAGAGAACATACAATATTATATTTTTCATATCATTGCAAACTGAGTATTCTTGAATTGAAAAATGTCCTTCAGTTCATTAGTAAAGGGTAAACTGAAATTTATATTTAATACATTTAATATTTTAGATAGCATGTTTTGAGTTAAATATGCAATAAGTCTGAGATAATGTTTTACTCTTTACTGAGACTTGGCGATATCTATAATTCAATGACATGAATTAGCTTTGTCTTTCTAAGTAAAGTAAACCAGTTGGGCCAATCTTTATTGAACCCAAATCTCCTCTAAATTAATCTAAAATAAATTTCTACTTCAAATATGGGTTTTGCAGATAACCACGTAAGGTTTTCTTATCTCAGGTGTACATTCCTTGTGGAATGAAAGTACTTACTAAAATTCTAAGCCCTCGCTGTGGCTGTGGTATTTGGTTGCTGTGATTGGCACATCTTTCCAAGTTCACTGATGAGCTGAGACCAACTTTTTGACTTTATAATAAAAGAGACTTATTAACAATTCATGGTAACAAAGTCTAGCCAAGAGCTTGCAACCACATTCACCCTGGAGAAGGACGCTCCCTTGGTGAAAACAAGCTTCTCTAGAACCATGGTGGGAAAGCAGAGTGGTAGGGTGGTGGTAATACCTGCTTATTTCTTCTATGAACTTATCTACTTTTTCTTGATGTACCTGATTCTAAGGATTGCATTGATATATGCCATGAATAGGAAAATAAAATTTGCTTAAACTTGTTTAGACTTTTTTGTTTAACCTAGACAGACCCAGATATAAAACTTTGCATACTACCTAGAACAGCAGCAAGAACATAACAGCCTCATCAGTCAGACTGAGTGAGATAACTGCAGAAGGTAACCCAAGAGAGTTTCAATCCTTTTTACCTTTCCATCCAGTTCCACAACTTTACATATGATCTGCATGCAAATGATTCCTAAATTACCCCTGAATCTCAGATACACCAGATGTCAGTGAAAGACAGTGTTTAAAAGATGGCACATGTAATTGAGCTGGAAAGAAGGTGAGTGAGGAGAGGAAGGGATGATGGAAATACACAAATTAGATGTATGAATTGTATTACGGTATTGCTCAAGTCAAAGAATAGGTTTTTGGTAGTGTCTGAGTAAGAAACCTAAAAGAATATTAAGTTCGAGAGTTCCAGAGTGCATAAGCAAATTCACGTATGACCAAGGAAGTTTGTAGGGAGCTACAGTGGAGAAGGTTCTCGGAGTTCAGGAACACAAAAAATTAAGTGGCTTTGATATTGGAGAGATGGTCTATGCTGCTATGTAAGTCATTCCACATGACAGTGGGACAGTAGGTCATAGTATTGGAAAGAAAGATTAGGCCAAGTTCCAAACTTTTCATTGAAGACAGGTAAGTTTTTAAAAAATGAGTCAATAACAATAGTAGAGAAACATGATACAAACAAAATTGTATCTGTCTCAAGGAAGTAGTGTTCGTTTCAAGAGGACAGAATAGTAGTGATCTGATATTTTCAGTGAGGTGAAAGAGGACACCAACTCTTGACCTTGATGTATGTGAGATACCGGAAAATAACCATCCTCATCTTGAGAATATTGTGGGGAAGGAAAGTCCAGAGGGATGGGCCATATTTCGGTTAAGGTGTGCAGTTGAAAAGAACATTCACAGAGGAATTGAGAGTAGAGAAGAGTTTTATAATTATGCAGCACAAAGTCACAAGAGGAAAGTCCATGATTTGGGGAGAGAAAGGAAGAGTGTTAGATAAGAGAAGGAAAACAAAGCAAAATGGGAATAAAAGTATCAAAGATGCTTTGGAAGAGGGATCAGTAATGGATGGAAATAGGAAAGTGAAGCATTGTGGGCTTAGAGTCATCTTGTCTTATAGATTGGTGGGTATTTACACTTCACAGCATTTTTATAAGGCCTATGGGGTTGATCTCGTAATGTGGGGTTAGGTGTTCCTTTCCCCGCTGTCCACTGTGGCAGTCACTGATGATGATAGGTAGATGCAAGAGATTGGCACTAAGAGTTGAAGACAAAACTTTGGGTTTGGAAAGCAAGAAAGTATGAGCAGTATCTGAAATATACGAACGAACGGCAGAACGGGGTAAATTTTCTTTTGAGAAGGGCACATACGTCATGACAGCCGAGCCTAATAGTTTAATGTACGAGTGAATTTGGTTTTACCCCAAGACTCAACACAAACGTTCTGTATCAGTGCCTCCTAATTCTAATTTGCATAAAAATGACCTTAAACCTTATTTAATGATTCTGATTCAGTATATCAGGCGTAAGACTCATGATACGGCAATTCTAACAAGTTCCTGAGTGATGCCAGTGCTTCTGGTCCCTGGACCACACTTGGAGTAACAAAAGCCTATATGACTTATGAAGCACAGTTGTGATATCTAAACAACAGCAGAGACACCAAAAGTTTGATAATACCTTCATTAATTTTGGAGGGTTCACTATCATATTACCACGTTAAGTAGAAAAGGAAGTAAGCAGTGCCACCATGTAGAAGTCGAAGGGATAACTACGGGGCGGGAGGAGATAGGTTTGGTTAGAAGAGAGGAGGGTATTTTGAGTGGAGCCAAAGATCACACATTACAGGTGGGTCAAGAGCCTTAAAAGAGTTGTCAGCATCACTAAATCTTTGATTTTCCTGATCATTACCAACTAGATTTGTGTAGGGGCACTAGCCTGTGTGCCCTTTAAGAGCCATGCATCCTTGAGGCCTCTTGTCTGAGCTACATGCCAGCGTTCATGATAACTGTCTTAGGCTTGGCCAACCCAGCTGTTTCTCATGGGATAGTTAGCATACCGACTGTCACGGTCTGAGGGAACACGGAGGCGCTCCAGGGGGGAGCTCTGGTCCTTGGAATGTGGGTCATACAAGGACAATCCTCCTTGGCAAGCAGGCAGTCTTTGTTCCTCTGCCTACTTAAGCAAGCTTCTCTCAAGGGGCGGGAATGGATGCACACTTGATCCAGCTGGCCGCCACTGGACATTCCCTGCAAGTAACTCCCAATAAACCCATACGTCTCGTTCACCATCTCTGGGTCTTTTCTTTGGTCCTTTGGCAACCTATCTCATACTGCTCACCCAGCTGGGAGTGCGGTGGCACAATTTGCAATATAATTATAAATACCATATAAGTATTTTTCTTCATTCTTTCTGTCTTCTCTAAAATAACTCTCTTTCACTTTCTCCCATTGATCTTGGCCTGCTATGGGAATTCAAACATGTCTGTTTTACACTCCTTATGGGAAGATTTTCTTCTTCTTATAACCTACATTTTAATTAAAACATATCAAATTTGGTCCTTCCAATAATATTTTTGTTCTTTCCTAAGTTTTATTCCCAATTTGGATTCTCTTCATTTACTTTTCTTAAAATTCTTATGTTTGGTATTTAATGTACTTTATATTTCTCTCAAAATAGTTTGTACGTTTTCTCTATAGAGCAGGACTTCTCACCCCCAACTGCACATGGGAATTTAATTAATTAATTAAATAAAACTGAAGCCCTGCCCCCATCCCAGGTTTTTGATTTAATGGGCTCAGTGTCGGCAGGTGTTAAAATCTCCTTTGACAGTTGTAACGTGAAGTTAGAGACGAATACTATGCAAATGAAGTATCTTATAAAGGTTTACTACTTAATTCCTCTTCCTCCACACATTTTATATGAACTGCACATCCATCTCTTGGCTTTAATCAGCACCACTGCCATGTTTCAGCAAAGAAATGGCTGCAGGTAGCACAGCATGCAGTAATTCTTCTCATGAATGGGAAACTCCGCACAAAAGGCAATCAGCAACAGCATTGAGAGCTTTAGGTGGTCGATGGCTTTCACAAAATCCTTTTTGAAGAACTATGTAATAGCTTAGTCACGTGGTCCAAATAACTTGAATGCTAAATCACAGACAGCTGCGTCCACATCTTCCTCATTGTTTCATTCATGAATAAATACACACAGTAATAAACTACTGTAAATAAAATTAATCACATATGCTTATGCACATAATAGAAGCCTGCTGAATGTCGGGCTGCTTTGAATCTATGGATCTGTTGATACAGTCTTTGTATGTAAACATTCACAGATGGGCACATTTTCTCTATTAAAAACACCTGCAAAAGGTTGCTGGAAAAGTTTCAGAAAAACCTTGAGTCATTTCAAAATTTATTTTACACCACCTGTGATTGATGATTTTTATAGAGCTTTTCCTTAGGGAAACGCGCATTAGAACACCATGATCAGTTCACTGGTGCCAGCAGAGGGACCAGAGAAGGCGAATATTGCTTCTGTCTGTCCTTCATTCCCGTGAGTATTCATTTCTTTTTTTCACTTAATCATCCATTACTTACTATATATAAAGAAGTCTTCAAACAAGTGAGCAAAGGACAAATATTCTGCCCAAATGATATTTCATTCATACTACCCATCCTGGTGGACAGAATTAAGTGATGTAGAAACCTGAACAATTACTTTTACTTTCTCCATTTTTTGATCACTTCAAACTTAATCTTTCTCTAGGCTCAGTATTGTCCCCACTTAGATTTTCAGATATTTCCATTTCCAAATTAATTAAAAAGAAGAAAGAGACCCTCCTCACACTTAGTTTCATTTATTATTTCTTCACTTCACCTGTAATTAATCCCTCAGTCCAAGTGCTGTTCTACTCTGGCCTTATCATATATCCCTAAATTTACTCTTGACTTGTGTAGAGATTTTGAAGACAAATTCCATTCACCCCTGTACAGAAAGGAGGCCCCAAGTTCTGAACTTCCCAAGTTGCTATGGCTATTGCCAAGTGCAAAATAAAATAGGACCACAGCACATTAATGAGATAATAAACCCTCTCTTCAAATGTATTTTTTAAATCACTTTATAAGTAAAGCTATACCTGTGCTGTGCTGGAATAAAGCCATATTTGTTTAATAGATATTTTTCATTTTTCTTCTCTCTTTCTCTTTCTTTGAAATTTTTTGGCAAAACAAAGAAAGAAATATGGTTGTGTTGTCTGTATTTTATTGAATCTATTTGGTGTTCTAAATCCTAATACACTCCTTGAACATATGTCAACTTAAGAGAGATTATGGCACATCCCTAAATCTCTGGATTATAGATTACTGGGGGGAGGGAAATCCATGAGTAAATATTACTGAAAGGTAAGGTGTTGAACTTTACTCTTATTCGATAGATATAAATTGTAGTTTGTCCTCCGCCAGGGGAAATATAAAAGACAAATGAAAGTTTTAATTTACTATATGCTTAGCATAAAGTTTTGGGCTATTAAAAGTCAATTACATTACGAATTTGTATTGATAAGTTTGTGATCCTCAAAATAAACAATAAAATATGCTATTAATTATTATAGCTATAATCACAGTATAAATATTCATAATGAAACAAATGTTAAAAAGCTATGCTAAGATTAGGATTACTAGAAGAGTAACCTCCTCTAAGTTAGGAAGTAGCACAATAATTGTCAAAAATAGGTATCTAAGGTATTGTTATTTGAATAAAAAAATTTTTCTCCAATGGTAACTATCTTGTAAGGTTTTTTCTCAAATGTCTTTAATAATCTCATCGACTAAGAATCCAATGAATTGTTAAGGTACTCAGTTTTAGTTACACATCTTTTATTTCTACACATGGATCAAATATTATTGAAATACATTAAATTACAAAGAAGATAAGCCCAGTCAAAATTTACCTTAATTGCTATTTTTCACAAGGTGACAAACTAAATGATTATCAACCACAAGGGACCTAGGTCTCCTAGAACATACTTTCTGAAGATGGGGGGGAGGTAGGAAAATGTACTCCGAAATAGAAGTGACAATATTAATAACTATGGGATTGTTCCCAGCACTTTATATATTTAATCCTAAGCAACAACCGTATGGGGTTAGTATGCTAAACAATTTTCATTTTTATGATGAGGACACTGAGCCATAGAGATGTTAATTTTGTTGCCCCAAGTTGTACAGCTAGCAAACTGCCAGGGCAGAGATTCTGGCAATCTGGGGCTAGATTCAGTGCATCTTTCCAGGAGAATAGGGATACCTCTAGTATAAAGTAACGAGTCATTTGCAGATGTGAACCATTTGGGAGTTATAATTTTATTGCTGAAGAAATAGAGTATTCCAGAAGTCCTCATAATGAGACCAGGATGTTTTACAGGCAAGTAACTGAGGTAGAGAATAAAGAATTAAATTGGTAGATTCCAGTGAATATCAACTCAATCAGTTGGGTTCAAATCCAATTTATTTAACTTATTAGACATATGACTTTGATAAAGTTAATAAGTTTTGAACCCTGAATTTCCTCACATATAATATTAAAATATTAATAGTATTTATATTTTATAGTACACCATATATATAGTGTAAATAATATATGTATTATATATATGTAATGCCTACATAATCATAGAGTTAGAGCAAGATTTATATGGATGGACACAAAATAAGCAACCACTGGAAACATTTAAATGGAGTATCACCAAATGAGACCTTACCAAAGTTAGCTTTCTCGCTATTCTGTGGAAATTTTACCATTCTTTCTTATCCATCCCCACACTCTGTCCATTAGAGTCATCCCATTGGATCAGAAAACAAAAGTAAGAAAATTATATTGAAAATGTCCCTGTTAAAGTATTAACTTAATGAAAAGAGAAATAAAGTATTCTGCAGCTCTTAACTCATCACACATCTGAATCAGCTTCTCTGATTTCAGAATCAAGACGTGACCCAAGAAACTTTACTGAGGAAAGAGAGATTAAAGTCCAAAATACTGTGTTCATAACGTGGTAGTTTAAAAAAAAATGGAATTGCAATAAAGAGTATAAAGGATAATACTGGAGAAAGATGCATTAAGACCTTGAAGTGTATATGGAAAGTGAAGGGATTATGGAATGTGATTTCTGCTTGAATTAATGTTTAAAAAATGTTGTGGGTTTTTTTTTTTTAATTCTGCTGTAAAATTCAAGAAACGATTTCCTTTGAGTTTCAGATAAATATTTGTCATTGGATGTGAGGCTTGGTATAAAATACTGAATCTTTCTCTATTGTATTTTCATTTGCTGGAAAACTCAGGTCATAACGTTTTGCAAATAAATTTTTTAAAAGTTTGAAGGCCAAGAATGTCATTACAAGCATAGTCCTCAGATTTCCATGTGGTACAGAGTATCTTCATTTTGGGGTGTAAAGAAACCCTTCTTGGTACTTACCACTGATGATAACTTTAAAATTGAAATACATTGATCTTATTTGTGAATTGTTCATCTTCTAGTACTGAAAAAAATATATATCCCAAGAGATTAAATATAATAAGGAAAATATCAAAATTAACATTTTCATGGTGACATTTAAAATAAATACTAAAATATGTGAGTGTAACATTGGCTAAATTATTTTAAATACCAAGGGTAATGTTAGCACAATTTTTCCTCTCATGGAAAGATGAGTTTATATTTAGAATTGTAGAATTTCCTGCTATACACACGTAAGAACATTCTGAAGAAATTAAATAAACCAATTAAAGATTTCTTACTATTTTTTGGTGAGGAAGATTGTCACTGAGCTAACATCTATGCCAATCTTCCTCTACTTTGTATGTAGGATGCCACCACAGCATGGCTTGATGAGCAGAGTGTCAGTCCACGCCTGGGATCGAAACCCACAAACTCCAGGACACCTAAGCCAAGTGTGCAAACTTAACCACTACACCAATAGGCTAGCCCCTAGATTTCTTACTTTTTTTAGACTTTTTTTTTCAGTTACACAATACATATACATAAGAGCCAATACAGCAGAAGGAAAAGGAAAACTGACAATTTACACTAAGAATATGCTTGGTGCTAACTAAACTTCTGTCAAATTTCTTTTTAAATTAAAATTTCCCATCACATTTTAATCTTATAACAATAAACTTTACCTCACTTAAAGAGGCTGAAATTTTAGTTTTCATGTAATTTTCATAAAAATGATATGTGTTGAGCAGAGCTCAACTGTATTTTCACAACACTTGAAATAGTTTTTATATACATTATTTTCACTCTTTCCGCCACTTGGTTACTGTCAATAAGGAGTTTGTGAACAAGTCTGTAGATAAATCATAATCTTAACTAAGGTATTTTTGAAAGTTGGAAAATAGAAAAATTGATCCTCAGTCTAATTGACATTTTCTATTTTTTCTGCAATATAGATAAACATTAAAATGTAATTACATACATGTGTAAATATGCCACACTTGCCAGTTTGGGCTCAATTATATTCTTCAATTCCACTTCCAACAATTCCATGATGTTAGTTTGTATATCCACCCTTCCTCCAAGAATCCTAGGTACTGGGGCCAGCCCAGTGGCATAGTGGTTAAGTTTGTGCGCTCTGCTTTGGTGGCCCAGGGTTCGTGGATTCGGATCCTGAGCACAGACCTACGCACCACTTATCAAGCCATGCCGTGGCGGCGTCACATATAAAGTAGAGGAAGATGGGCACGGATGTTAGCCCAGGGCCAGTCTTCCTCAGCAAAAAGAGGAAGATTGGCACCAGATGTTAGCTCAAGGCTAATCTTCCTCACCAAAAAAAAAAAAAAAAAAAGAATCCTAGATACTTTTTTAGTAAATGGCACCATCAGCTCCTAGAATTCCTGGGAAAGCCTTATTTCCTTACTCCTATTAGTACCTCTCATCTCTTATCCAGAGTGACTGGATAAACGGGGCAACAAGCCTATTTTGTTAAATGAGATATGAGGGGAAATTGACTGTGGCTCCTGGGAAAGATTCTTCATTGATACTCTACAGAAGTGACAAGGCGAGACATACCACCAGAGCTGCTGACAGTCATTTTGCCACCATGAGGAAAGCTAGCATTAGAATATGGAAGATATAGTACAAGACAGTAGGTCACAAAAGAAGAGTCTGTCTTTTATAATACCATCAAATCTGGATCAACATAAAGTTGACCCACTATATGAACTTTTCAGTTACTGAGCCAATATATGACAATTGTTCTAACCTATTTACATTGTTTTCTTTTACTTATATCTAAAAAAAAAAATTCCCCATTTGTAGCTAAAAAACCAACTTTTTATAAAGTTGTTTTACATTATGACATAATCGAAAGTGATAATACCCTCACAGCAAACTGTGTAAATTTAGGAGGCTGATCACAGGTGGAGATGAATGTCTAACACTTTCCACTCACCGTTTTTTACAGAGGTTAGGTTTACATGTAAAAAAAAATCTTATAAAATTGTTTGACCTCTCTTGGTTAGTACATTGATTTCTTGGAAGTGCTAGTAGATACTATTTCAAACAGAGCAAATCAAAAACTATCATGTTCTAGATCCTATCTGTTAAAAGAAATCAAATTTATTTAATAGGAGCTTTAGAAGGGTTAAAAATTAATTGGTGATAGCACTTATTTATTTATTACTTTTTCAGCATCTACAGTAAAAAACAATTCTAAACTTCCTTCACTGAGAAAGTGATTCTTTTGCATCACATTAGTCCATAAGCAGTTTTGCATCATAAAATCACAGTAACATGTTGCCTTCCCTTGCAGTCTTGAATTCAGTCTGCCTTTGAAACTGGTAGTGAAACTGTAACGCATATTAAAGAGTATTGGATTCATGTGTATTGCTTTTTAAATTTGGTTAAACTTGTATAGTCCCCCCCTTTCCCCTGTATTTCCATATTTTATTACATATTCCTGCAAGTTTCTGGTGATTATTTGGAAGCATGAATAATAGGTCACACCTATCTGTCCCAGACTTTGAAAACTCGTCATTTATTAAGAAGAATTAGGCTAAAATAATCATTTTTGTCCTCTTACTGGTAGCTGTAACGTTTCTGATGGTATTGACTTCAGGATGCATCCTGATTGTTGAAACACTAAAATATCTGAATGTAACAGAGACAAAAGGATGCATTTTAGAATCAGAATGTAGTGGTTACAGTTTTGACAACTGAATAGTTGCAGAGGCAAACTGCATAACTCTCAGCTTGGTGTCATGCCTTCCCAATACAGAATTCAGGAAATTAAAAGATGTTTCTTTACATCCAAAACATGAAACTAAAACCAAAGAAAGATTAGAAAGAAGTTGAATCATGGAGAAACAAGCAGAGCTACTCTTTGAATTACATTTTTTATGTAAATTAATACTTATTACTATAAAATATAATACTAATATTCCTTTAGTTTAAAGGATATACTTTGCCCTATTAAAATTAAGAAGGTCAAAATATTTACATCTTCTGTTTCCAATAAAAGAACTAAAAGCTTGGAGGTTATAATTGTTTCATTACCAAGAATTTCACCCCTAAAATCTGAAATGATTAAGTTGTATGTAAATGCTAATATCAACAATACTTTTAAATGGAGCACTGTGAGAAGTATATAATATGACAAATAATATATATAAGGAATATGACTTGTGCTAACTAAATATGGCAAACAATGCTTTTTAAATAATTTATTCATGTAATACTAATTGAGCAATTCTGAATATACACACTTCCTTCTCAAGGTTTTTCTAGAATATAAACTTTGGACACAAATTTTATATTAAAAATAGTATATTTAAAATTCATTCCAAAATCACATATTTGGATAGCAATGACTTTTTTTTTCCTGTTGCAAACCCCATTGATTTGGAATTCAACCACCTGCTACAGTAGATGAGCACCTCCTCCTCTCTGAAAGGAGAGTGCCTCAATCTGTGCTTTGGATCTCTTTCTCGGCTCTCTTCTCTCCCACTGCTTATTATCTATTCTTTCTCCTCAATATGCAATCAGATTCTCGCAACTGGATTCTTCTCATTTTTTAAAAACATGTTCTCAAATCTCATCATCCAAAAATCAGTAGCAACAACAGCAGCAGCAACAACAAAACTCTGAGTCCCACTTCTTCCTCCTGTCACCAATCTGAAGTAAGCCTGCCTTCGTAACCAACGTTTCAAAACATTTGCCTGTTTTTACTGTTTTCATTCTGTCATCTACGTGTCTTGCAATTGACCACAACTAGTTTCTGTCTCAATGACCAAAACAGCTCCCACTGCTAAATTAAACCATAACTGTTGTGTCAACAAATCCAGCCCTCATTCTACCCTGACTGTTGCTCTTCCCCCTTCCATTCTTGGATTCCCATTTGTTTTGTCTTCTCTGTCACAAAATTCTCATGATTTTCTTTGTACTTCACTGAGCACTCTCTCACATTCTCTTTTGCAGACTCCTTTTCGACTCCAATACTATTGGAAATTGAGTACCTCTGGCTTTAGATCTAGAAAGATTTCTCAGTCTATGTTCTTTCTCTGAGTGATTTTATCCATATCCTTGGTTTCAAAATCCACGTACAGACAGAAAACTTGGAAATGTATATCACTGGTTCTCATCTTTCCTCAGAGCTCATGATGGAAAACGCCTGTCTGGCATCTGTTTGAATGTCTTAAAAATACTTCACACTCAACATTCTAAAGCATAAAAAAATTTGCATTTCCCTATGTAAACATTTTGCACAGTTACCTATTAATAAAATGCATTTCCAATTATTGTACTACACAGGACAGAAACTTCAGTGTTATACTGGAACCTTTCTCTCCTTCCCTCGTCTCACCAAAATCAGCCCAGTATCAAACCCTATTAATATGACCAAACTACATCTATTAAATCTACCCATTTCTCTTGATAATTCTCTCTGTCTTTCTCTCTCCCTCATTCTCTCTCTCTCACACACACACACAATACTTCAAGTTACCATCATATATCTTCTGGAGTATTGGTTATTCTCCTGAATCCACTTTTCCCTCTTCCAGTTTATTCTCCATTTCTGCATTCAGAATTCTAAAGTGCAAGTGTGACTATGAGACCACGCCCTTCATGAAAACATTTAAACGGCTCTTTGATACTCATAGACAGAAACGAAAATCTTTAATATTGGCTTCATGAAGGCCTGTGTGATCTGACCTCTACTTGTCCCCAACATCTTCTCACAATGTGATACCGTAATCAACACTAATACTTTAGGTAAATTTATTTATTGATGTATAGTTTACACTCAGAAAAATGAACAAGTCATAAGCGTACAACTAGATTATTTTTCATAAGGTAGTCACACACATATACAACCACAATGTTCTTGAAAAACAGAATATTAAACACAATCCAAAAACCTTCCCATGCTTTCTGCGAGTCACCATCTGACCCTCTTCTCAAGAGTAACTATCTAGAATATTAATGTGATGGATTAGTTTTCTCTATGTTTGAAATATATGTAAATGACATATTAGATTATGTCTTCCACCTTAAAAAGAAGTCTGGGATGTGGTGTTTATGAATACTTCTTCTACTTGGTGAACGCTGAACTCCAATCCTTGATTCCTCTTAGCTAACACTTTCTGAAAACTTTTTAGTGCCATGGCCCTGTTCATTAAACACTGATGCCAACCCTGGGGTTATCTCTGCATTCTTTCCTTGTTGCCAAGAACCCTACCCCTCAAATCCTGGCTGCTTTGATAATCCCAAACTCCAAACTTTGTGACCACAGTTAGGTCATGTAAACTCCCCCAAATTCCTCTCAGGGTCCTAGCCCTTTAGCTTCAGATTTCTATTTTGCTTTTTATCCTTTTGGACCTGCAGTGGTTAAGAACAGACAGATATTTCAAGGAAGAGAACTCCAAAACTAGCAATACTTATCTCAATGCACCTCCCTCTTCTCCAGGATCCTGGCCTCTTGTGTCCTGGTTGTCTTGTGGTTCTCTAACAGCTTCACGTGTGTGTGTGTGTGTGTGTGTGTGAGCCGGCATGCAAGTGTGAGGGTGTTTTGTCCAGCTTTTGTACCTGTTTTCCATACAGGATAGTTCTGAATTAAACTGAACTGTTTGTATTAGTCAGGGTTCTCCAGAGAAACAGAACCACAAGGAGATATATATATCAGGAGATTTATTATAGGAGTTGGCTCACAGGGTTATGGAGGCCTAGAAATCCCACAATCTGTCCTCTATAAACCGGAGAACCAGAAAAGTCAGTGGTGTAACTCAGTCCAAGTCCAAGGGCCTGAGAATTGGGAGCCTATTGGTGTAAGTCACAGTCTGAGTCCGAAATGAGGAAAACCAGGAGCACCCCTGTCTGAGGGCAGAAGATGGCTGTCTCAGCTCAAGCAGAGAGACTGAATTCACCCTCCCTCTGCCTTTTCATTCTACTCAGGCCCTCACCTGGATTAGATGATGCCCACTTGCACTGCGAGGGTGACTCAGTCTACTGATTCAAGTACTAACCTCTTCCAGAGACACCATCACAGACACACCCAGAAATAATGTTTTAGCAGGTTTCTGTTCATTCCTTAGCCCACTCAAGTTGACACTTAAAATTAACCATCACATTATTATTTCTGAAAGATTGACACCCATTTTTTTGTTATTTATAAAAGATAACATTTCTTCCACCATATGAGTGGTGTATAAACTGTTTTATTTCCATGAAATGTTCTCTTCTCATTCCAGTTCTTCCTATTGGCTCATCTAGAGAACCATTTGTTTTCTTTTATCATATTTAACTCATTCAACTTATTCCCTGTACTACCCTGAAAATTATATGCTGTACGTCTATTATTTTAATGGTATACAATTTAAAATAACATTTTACCAAGTCTAACATTATCAACATTCTTTACTCTGCTAAACAGAACAGTCTGTAGAATGTTTTAAATCGGATCACTGCCACTCAAATTATTGCTGTCCAATAGGGCTGGCCCAGTGGCATAGTGGTTAAGTTCGAGCACTCTGCTTCGGTGGCCTGGGGTTCTCAGGTTTGAATCCCGGGCGTGGACTGATGCACTGCTCAACAAGCCATGCTGTGGCAGGTGTCCCGCATATAGGGTAGAGGAAGATGGGCACAGATGTTAGCCCAGGGCCAATCTTCCTCACACACACACACACAAAATCTAGTTTCTCTGGGTCAAAACTTTTAAATTGACAGTATTTCCTCTCAAAAGTGTCTGTGTGTGTGTGTGTGTGTGTGTGTGTGTGTGTGTGTGTGTTTATTCTGATTCCTATGGGTGTTATTGAAAAGAGCTGCTCTTTTAACTGTTTTTCTTTTTAACTTTTAGGTGATCATTTTTCTCTGGCTAATCTTTTTATCCTTTCTTTGTTTTGGTGTTTTTCTGTTACTCTTTGAATTTCATCATAAATTTTGTATTTTATATTGTACATTTATTGACGATTGTGAAAAAATTTAACTAACATCTTTTTGAAGATTGTCTCTTTTCCATTCTATTATCTCCTATTGGAATAATATTATTATGTATATGAGTCATCTCACATTGCTTTTCATGTATCTTCACAATTCCATCATGTTTTTCTAATTATATTCTTTAATGCCTTTACATTTTTTTCAAGTTCACATTTTTTTTCTTCAGGTTTATCTAGCATGGCTTTTAAAGACTCTGTTGGGAATGATGTCAGTATCATGGCAGAGTGAGTTGTTCCCTTGTTTCTCCCCTCTAAGTTACAACTAAAGGGACATTCATTAACCAACAGAGGATTTCCTACACAACACAACAGGATGCCTGAGAGATTCACACAGCTATGCACCTGAAGGTGGGTAGACTGGATCCCCAGAAAGCAGTGGAACTAGGTGAGCAGACTCCTCTCCCTCCCCAGAGGCAGTTATCCAGGTCACAGGTCCTCACACAGCAGCTGGCATGACTGTGAGTGGAGGTGGGGGCAGTCCAGCCTGCACATGAACACTTTTGGAGTGGTAGCCTGGCCCACGGGTGTGGGCCCCTCCCACGCAAATACTCCCCACTGAGTGGTGATGGCTTAACCCACATGAAGGTGCCCCAGCCACCAATCGCAGCAGCAACACTGGACCACCCATGAGTGCAGTGCTAGCCCACGCAAAAGCACCCCCCTGCCTAGCACAGCAGCTCAGCCAGACCCACCTGCCTACTACACTGGCCCAGCCCAGGTGAAAGTGCCTCTCTCACCCAGCACAGCAGCTCAGTTGGACCCACCTGATGAGCACAGAGGCCCATCCATGATCCATCCACAAGCACAGAGCCCTCACCTTCATAAGCACAACCCACTGAGTGACTGCAACCAGCCTGCATGAACACAGAGTGGCCCAACCAGCACAACTACCAGCAGACGGGGCAGGATCAGAAAGCATAGCTCCTGCCCAATGCCCAGCAGTGGCAGGTGGAACCTGCAACCTGATATACCTCAAATGCACTGGTAGAGGATCAATTCACCAAACACCATGAAGAACTACAGTAACACTGCAGAACAGAAGGAAAATAACAAGTCTCCAGAAACCAACCCTGAAGTCACAGATTAAAATCTAAATGACAGAGAACTCAAACTAGTTGCCATAAAGAAACTCAATGAGTTACAAGAAAACACAGAAAGACAGTTCAATGAGCTCAGGAATAAAATTACTGAACAGAAGGAATATTTCACCAAAGAGATTGAAGCCCTTAAAGAAAACCAAGCAGAAATTCTGGATATGAAAGTCATGAGATAAAAAATAATATAGAAACCATACAACATACAGCAGACCTTATGAAGGACAGAATTAGTGAATTAGGAGATAGAAATATAGAAAAGCTTCAGGTAGAGGAGGAGAGAGAACCGAGATTTAAAAAAAAATGAAGACATTCTTTCAGAAATATCCAACTCAATTAGGAAAAGTAACATAAGGAATATAGGTATTCCAGAGAGAGAAGAGAGGGAGAAATGAGCAGAGAGCTTGTTCAAAGAAATGATAACTGAGAACTTCCCAAACCTGGGGAAGGAACTGGACTTACAAGTACATGAAGCCAATCGATCTCCTAATTACATCAATGCAAAATGACCTTCTCCAAGGCATGTAATATTAAAACTGTCAAAAGTCAATAAGAAAGAAAAAATATTAACAGAAGCAAGGCAGAAGAAAATAACCTAGAAAGGAACCCCTATCAGGCTTTCAGTGAATTTCTCAGCAGAAACCTTATAGGCTAGGAGAGAATGGAATGATGTACTCAAAATACTGAAAGATAAAAACTTTCAGCCAAGAATACTCTATCAGGCAAAATTATCCTTCAGATATGACAGAGAAATAAAAGTTTTCCCAGATAAACAAAAGCTGAGGGAGTTCACTGCCACTAGAGCTGCCTTGCAAGAAATGATGAAGGGAGCTCTCCTACCTGAAACAAAAAGGCAAAGGTTTAAAAAATGTCAACCAAGGAGAAAAATAGACAAAATCAGAAAATTGCAGCTCTCTGTCAGAATAGGTTAGCAAACACTTAATTATAACATAAAAGATAAAGGAAAGGAAAGTATCAAAAATAACTATAAACACTTTAGTCACAAACTCACAACGCAAAAAAAGAGTAACTTGTGAAAACAATAACAAAGAAGGGGAAGAAGAATGGAATGGAACCTGCTTAGGCTAATGGAGATAAGAGGCTATCAGACAATGGGCTATCTCATCTGAGATCTTTTATACAAACCACATGGTAACCACTAAACAAAAAATCAGAGCACAGCCACAAATCATAAATAATGAGAAAACATCACAGAAAAACACCAAACTGCAATGGCAGTAAGAAATACAAGGGAAAAGAAACAATGGAAATATAGACCAACCAGAAAAGAAAAGATAAAATGGCAGTATTAGGCCCTCATATAGCAAGAATCACTCTACATGTAAATGGATTGAATTCTCCAATCAAACAAAAAACAAAAAAGTTAAATGAATTAAAAAACAAGACCCAACAATATGCTACCTCCAGGAAACACATCTCAGCTCTAAAGATAAACATAGCTCAGAGTGAAGGGATGGAAGATGATCCATCTTTTACTTGCCACTCCAATCAGGTGGCAAGTAAAAGAAAGTGGGTGTAGGCATTCTTACATCAGACAAAGCAGACTTCAAGATAAAGAAGACTATGAGAAACAAAGGGGGCAGTATATAATGATAAAAGACATTCCATGAAGATGACATAACACTTATGAATATATATGCACCTAACACAGGAGCACCAAAGAATATAAAGCAACTATTAACAGACCTAAAAGGAGAAATTGACAGCAACACAATAATAATAGGGGACCTCAACACCCCACTTACATCAGTGGATAGATCATCCAGACAGGAATTCAACAAGAAAACAGTGACCTTAAATGAAACACTTGACCAGATGGACTCAATAGATATATACTGAGCATTACATCCAAATACAGCAGAATACACATTCTTCTCAAGCACATGTGGGACATTCTCAAAGATATGCCATACGCTGGAAAACAAGGCAAACCTCAATAAATTTAAGACTGAAATCATATCAAGCATCTTTCCTGACCACAATTCTATGAAACTAGAAATCAACTACAAGAGAAAAGCTGGGGAAGTCACAAATATGTGGAGACTAAACAACATGCTGCTGAACAACCACTGGATCAATGAAGAAATCAAAGGGAAATCAAAAACTACCTAGAGACAAAGGAAAATGAAAACACTACATACCAACTCTTATGGGATGCAGGAAAAGTGGTACTAAAAGGGAAGTTTATAGTAATACAGGCCTATGTGAACAAACAAGAAAAATCTCAAATAAGTTATCTTAAACTACACCTAACAGAACTAGAAAAGGAAGAAGAAACAAAGCCCAAAGCCAGCAGAAGTATGGAAATAATAAAAATTAGAGCAGAAATAAATTAGACTAAAAAAAAAAAAAAACCATAGAATTAATGAAGAGCTGGTTCTTTGAGAAGGTAAACAAAACCGACAAACCTTTAGCCAGGCTCACTAAGAAAAAAAGAGAGAAGGCTTAAATAAATAATATTAAAAATGAAAGAGGAGAAATTACAACAGAAACACATAGGATTATAAGAGAATACTATTAAAAACTATATGCCAACAAATTGGATAACCTAGAAGAAATGGATAAATTCTTATACTCATACCACCTCCCCAAACTGAATCAAGAAGAAATAGAGACTCTGAATAGGCCAATCAAAAGTAAAGAGATTGAAACAGAGATCAAAAACCTCCCAAAAAACAAAAGTCCAGGACCAGATGGCTTCTCTGGAGAATTCTACCAAACATTCAAAGAAGATTTAATACCTATCCTTCTCAAGCTATTCTGAAAAAAGAACTCATACAACTCAATAATAAAACAAAAAACATGATCAAAAAATGGGCAGAGGATATAAGCAGACATTTTCCCAAAGATATACAGATGACCAATAGGCACATGAAAAGATGTTGATCACTAATTATTAGGGAAATGCAAATTAAAACTACAATGAGATATCACCGTATACCCGTCAAAATGGCTATAATTACCAAGACAAAAAAATAACAAATGTTGGAGAGGATATTGAGAAAAGGGAACCCTCAAACTCTGCTGGTGGGAATGCAAACTGGTGCAGCCACTATGGAAAACAGTATGGAGATTTCTCAAAAAATTAAAAACAGAAATATCATATGATCCAACTATCCCACTATTGTATTTATCTGAAGAACATGAAATCAACAATAGAAAGAGGTTATGCACCCCTATGATCACTGCAGAAAAGCCAAGAAGTGGAAGCAACCCAAGTGCCCATCAACTAATGAAAGGATAAAGAAGATGTGGTATATGAATACAATGGAATACTACTCAGCCTTAAAAAAGGCAAAATCATCCTATTTGTGACAGCATGGATGGACAACATGGTATTATGTTAAATAAAATAAGTCAGACAGAGAAAGACAAACACCACATGATTTCTCTCACATGTGGAAGATAAACAAACACATGGATAAAGAGAACAGATTTGTGGTTACCAGAGGGGAAGGGGGTGGGGGGAGAGTGAAAAGGGTAAAGGGGCACATATGTATGGTGATGGCTAAAAACTAGACTATTGGGGGTGAGCAAGATGCAGTCTATATGGAAACTACTGTATAATAATGTACACCTGAAATTACACAATGTTATAAGCCAATATGACCTCTAAAATAATTTTTTTTTAATTATCAGAAAAAAATTTTTTTTTAAATTTTTAAAAAAAGAAATCTGAAGAGGATTTTCACTTTTACAAAAAAAAGCAGAAAGCGAAAACAGCATGCGGTGTTTGTTTTGCAGCGAGCCACTATAGAGGCTGCGAGCACTCCAAGCAGCAAGAATGGCGCCCCCAAGCTTCCTCCCAGGGAACTACACTCAGCATCTCAGCATCAAGCCGCCATAGCTTTGAACTGTGCCTGTGAGCATCTGTGCTTTATCTTGATTTACTTTGGTAGATTATTTTTTGGGTTTGGGACACTCAAAAATTTTTCCAATATAAATTAATAGTAATTGCTTCGTTATGTTATTTGGGCTTATGAAAGGTTTCATAGGAATGATCTACTTTCAGATATTGGGGGAAACCTGTACATATTTTTATAAGACTGGATTTTCTTCATAGACTTCAACCAAAACAGCATATCACTATAGAATAAATGCAGAAGCAGATACGAGTATCCAGCTATCTTCTACTCAGCCAGATATTTAAAAACTGGAAAAATGTAAAACAATGACATTCTTCTCACTAAATGTTTGTTTTGAAAAATATATTGCTTTTCACTAAAAATCCCACTTATGGTAACAAAAAAAATAGGAAATTTGCACTGATACATTACCTTTATTTGATCTACAAACCTTATTCAAATTTGACAATTGTTTCAATAAAGCTGTTAGAGAAAAGAAAAGAGTCTGTTGTGCTTTTAATAGCATGTATTATATTTTTTCTAGAACTATTTATTTTTAAAATTCTCTTGAACTGTTTTTGTAATGGTTGTTTTTAGTTTATTTCTTAAGGTTTTCACTTTGAATTATATAAATTTTGCCTCTATTGTATTCTCTGTAAAATCTCCAAAAGCAAAGAATTTCAGTTTTGTTTGTTTTTTCCTGCTGCCTCCCACCTGGTTGTCTTTTGAATGCATAATATGTGTTTTTGACTTAAGTTCAAATGTTTGGGAAATTAATCTATATTCTTCGAGTTCTGGCTTGATTATGTGCTTTTCCAGAGAGAATTTGAAAATGCTTCTTCCAGTTGGCTAAGTGTATTAGCAACTCAAACAACAAAAAAAATGTCCCCATGAATTTTATGTGTAAATAGTTCACAAGAGAAAATTTAATTTGAGCCATGATATTTTATAACAGTCGTCTTATCCACAAATCAAATACAGATTTTTTTTCCTCTTCTACTTGATACAAGAGTCAGGACAGGAAAGATTCCTGTCTTAAGGAGGAGTCTTAAGACACCTTTTTTACAGTGGGTTTATTTTTTCTTCAGTTTTACAATGAAGATGTTTCTCTTTGTGGTCCTACTTTATAAAGGTTTCGCCATGAGATTCCCTAACTTGGACAGGTATTATCTTCTGGATTATTTCAGCACAGACTTCAAAAGAGAAGTCCAAATATACTAGGGTTTAGCTGATATCCTAAGGGTGGAAGCTGGTAGGATAGAGATAGATAATACTGCACCAAATATTTTTGTTCTCCTTACATAACTTAAGAATGTTACTGGAATATTATTGATCATCCAGGAGCCACACTTTCTTGGCCCATGTATATTTATTGAGGTGTGGCTATATGACTAAGTTCTGGACAATGGAACATGTGCAGAACCGACATGAAATTTCTATACCTAGACCTTGAAATCTCTCATACAGTCATTGAATCATTCTCTTCTGTTTCCTGGGTCAGTGTCCGTGTGTTGACAATGGCAGAAGCACAAGACACTAGGAGCCTGGATCCCTGAATCATCACGTAAAGCAGATCCGCCACATCACTGATTTCACTTTTTATGAACAAGAAGTAAACTTTCTTGTGTTGTCACTTATGGTTTAGGTTTAACTCTTAGAGTACTAGCATTTATCTAATCTACAAATTGATAATTTGTTATATTGCAATACTAAATGTAGCACTTCCTTAATTTCAGGTGACAACTGCTAAGAATCAGAACACATTGGTCTAGCCTTCATAGAAAACATGGGCCATAAAATTAGAAGAAGCAAATAGAGATCTATTGCAGTAATTATTGTTGTTCCCCAATATTTCTGGCTCACCCCTCTTCTACATACTTATGTTACACTTTCCAGTCCCTTAGTGGTTGGATGAGGTCATGGAACTAACCCTGTCCAATGAGCTACAAGTGAAAGTGACACAACACTTTGGGACCAGAGCATTAATTAGCAACTGTTAGATCCTTCCAAGTTCTCTGTTTTTCTCCCACAATGACTGGGCATCTCCCTGGTAGTAGCTGTAATGTCATCTTTGATCCCAGACTAAAGATGTTGTAAAGCAGAACTCAAAGCCACACAGTCCTCTGACATGTACTATCAGTGAAATATCAACTTTTTTGTCTCAGTCCATTGTGGTAGGAGGATTTTTGGTTCCACAGCATAATCTGCAGTATTCCCACACCAAACAATGGTAAAACACCTGGAAAAAACCCTATTGTCTGTCATAACTTAGAAGTTGGCAGGTAGACTAAATACCCACCAAGCCAAAACTCTAGGACAACTTGAAAATAGTCTACTAGAAGGATATTGGTTGCAAATAGCTGAATTTAGCAACATATTAGATAAAAAATTGTTGAGCTCTGGAGGATACAAGCCAAAATGAAATGGAATCGAGTGCAGAAATTTTGTCCCAGCAGAGTTGCAAAAGGTAACTGATTATAAACTGAAAATGTAAGCAATGGACTCTAAGTCCTTAGTGAATGTCTACGATGTGTAAGGAGTATGACTTTTCCAATTACCTCATGGAATCCATCACCAAAACACTTGCGTTGAACTGTTTTACGGAAACAAATAAACTTCTAATGTCTTAAGTCTTTGAGATTTTGGGTTTCTTAAAGCAGTTAGCTGACTCTAACATACTAAACCCCTTTATTCCTGTGTTCTTCATTTTTAGCTTCTGATTTTTCCTTCTTATCTTGCCAAGGAACAATACATTTGCAAATATACATTTATATTTATGTATTAACATTCTTTTGGGCTTTTTTACTGTCAGAATTTTCCAAGGTACATAAAGCATCATGTTACTGCAAACAGAAGTCTATTCCTTCAGATATTAGCAAATGATTCTTGATTCAGGGAAACCTCAAGTTTCACTATCTGACATTTTATTCCAGCATAGCAATTATTTAAATTTAACTAAATCACTTACAGTTACTATTATTTATATTTATTTAAGTTTACCATTTTTCTGGGTGGATATTGGATTTCTCAAATACCAATCTACCTCACTTTACTCTAATACCAAGGAAGTAGAGGGTTATTTATTATTTTTTGAATTTAATTCTGTATCTGCTGAATCTAGTAGAGTTCCCAGAACATAGAAAGATGATAAATATTTGTAAAAAGTTTCTCTTAAATTATATATTGTCATTTCTTTTAGTTCATGACCTTTACATTATCATTGTACTCACTCGTACAAACTGTTTAAATTTAAAAGTGCAGGAAGAGAGCTTTCTAATATGGATAGTCCAACTTTATAAGTATGAAAGTATCGACAAAAATATTTCAAATATTTTGAATGACGCCAAATAATGCCAATTAGGATACTAAAATCAAAATACAGTTCAGTAAATATCTGTTTGTCCCATCTATGTCCAAAGCAGTATGCAGAGACTTAGGAAGGAAGGAAAACGTATCAGATGGGAAGATTTGGCCTCAAATCTCAGTTTAATTAGAGAAGTCAAAATGAATGCAAAATCTTATCCAAAAGAGAACATGTCAGATGGCTCTGGAGTCATACAATGGGAGACCATATCATCACCCATCTTATGTGGACGCTTGTTAGTAAAAGGAGATGCTACTGATGACTGCGCTGGTACCACAGGCATAATCTAGGACTTACCCAAGCAAACTGGCAACTCTGTATTGGCTTACGATATCAGCATGGAGTAATAAAGGGGTGAAAGAGTCCTTCCTCCTGGGAATACAAACGAGGGAAGATTTTTTGGTGGTTGTTGGTATTTGATTTAGAAAAATGGGTAGAAGTATTACAGGTAAAAGTTATTACAGGCATAAAAACTAGTACAAGAAAGGGCATTTTAGCCAAAAAAGTTAGAAAATTCCTATGAGCAATGAAAAGGTTTATTCAATACAGAAAGACAGATATTTTTACAAGGCTCCCAATCCTGATAGAGACCAATATTATTCTTATTTTAAATTTGAAGAAATAGAGAAATTACATCTCATGCACGAGTTTACACAGATATTAAATTGCAACATTGAATTTGAGTCCCAGTTAATCTGTTTGGCACTAGAATAGGATGTATGAGGAGACAATACATGGTGTGATGAATCTGAATGCCAACCTAGTGAAGGAATACCTCATTTTATAGTGCTACTAATTCATTTAAAATTAGGTTAGGGAAATGGTGTATCTTTTCAATAGCAAGATATTCATAACATATTGTAGTGAACTGCAATTATACAAGATATATGCATTGGAGATAAATCTTCATGCAAAAATAGTGAATTCTCATTAGATATTGTTGATCATGTGGGATTTGTTACTTCACTTTTCTTTGGAAAAATATGTTCAATCAGTACATGCTGCAGATGCTAGTGTTGACAAGCAACAATTATGGATAAGTCAGAGCAAGGAACTCTCCTCTGTTTATAGCCTCCCATATGCCTCATATAACACTATATGAACTAGATAAAATTTACGTCAAAGTAATTTCTCAAAATGACTAACACAGTTTGGTTAATGTCTTTGATGTCAGTAATAGAATAACAAACTTACATGAAAAAGTGTACTTAAAAATGACATAATTAGATAATTGATCTTGAGATAATGCATGAATTGGCTTAAAATATCAACTTTTGTTCAAAGGTTTAATAATCATTAAATATATTTTCACGCATTCCTTAAAGCTGTTTTTTTAATTGTGCAGTGTAGGCCACTTAATTGAATATATATGAAAAGGAAAAATAAATAGTTTCTAGGCTACTGAGAAATTTTTCCTTTAAAGATCTAGATGTGAAGGAGTCTTCGTATTATAAGTATGTAATATACCACTGTGAAAGGGTAGATATCCTCAATTTCAATTTTTCTAGTTATACTTTTTCACCTCACCTTCAATAGCACTGTGCTAAAGCAACTTTTAATAGGAAACGAGTTATCATAACCTGCAGTTGTTTTCTTCCCATACCTTCCATGATATGCACGCCCATTGTCCTGCTCTCACATTTGTGTGGTACACTGAAAAATCATAGGAACTGGCTCTGCCCTGGTGGGAGATGTTTAAGACCATACTGGTTGCATCTGGAATGTGGTCATTCATTATCTGCTTAGATGGGATGCTTTGACATTATTCCCTTCTCATAAACATTTACTCCAATCTTGATTTTTTTAACTTTTATAACTCAAAATTACCTGATAAAAGTTGCTATTCACGATCATTTTACATTCTCGTACGTCTAGCTACCTACAGTTTTAAATACTTACATGAATATAAAATTTTCTCTGCTTCTCTGTTTTTATATTTCCTGTTCCTCCTCAACCAAAGTTTCTCCTAGACATTCTTCTGCTGCTCAGGTTCATAAATCCAACCTTACTGTTACCTCTGGAATGTTTTACACACATTTACTCTAAGCATTTTCTCCACTGCAGCCAGTCCCCCAGTAGATGCCTGTTCATTAAAGGTTGTATTTTCATTTCTGGTAATATCATATCAATACGCATATAATATGTATAATTAAATGGTCTAAATGTGTGTAACTGGCATCTCAGAAGAAGATGATAAAGAGAATGGGACAGAAACAATATTTGAAGAGTTAATAACTGAAAATGTTCAAAAGCTGATGAATATCATGACCAACAGATTCAGGAAGCTTGGTAAATATCAAGTAGGATAAATACAAAGTAAATCACATCCACTCACATCATAGTCAGAAGGCTGAAAACCAAATACAAGAAGAAAACCTTAAAAGCAGCCAAAGTTAAAATACACAATAACTAAAGCAGCCGCAGAAAGACTGGAGGCTTTTCTGAACAGAAAATCTAAAGGCAGTAGACACTGGAATGATGTCTTTAGACTACTGAAAACGACGGTAACAGTAACAGCAACACCACCACCTGCACATTTACCAACCTAGAACTCTGTGCATAGCAATATAGCTCTCAAAAGTGAAAGCAGATGAAGACGTTAGTAAACAAAAAGAAAAAGCTAAAAAAAATTTTGCCAACAGGCTTACATTACAAGAGGTGATACAGAAAGTTCTTCAAGATTAATTCAGTAATTCCAGATGGAAACACAGAATTGAGGGAAGAATGAAATGTGATAAAATAGGCAAATGTATAATTAAATGTTAAACTATAGTGATGGTTTGTAGCAGCAATAATAACATCTTGTGGAGTTTTTAAAATATACAGGAGTAAAATTTATGACAAAATAATGGGAAAGATGGAACGGGAAAAGTGGAGTTAAACTATGTTTAGTTGGGCTATAATAAGTGAAGGATGTAGTCTGTAGAATAACCAATAAAACATTTACATAAGGCATAAGGTGTATACACCAAAAATTAAAGTGAAAAGATATACAATACTGAAGTTAAGAAATGAGTAATACAGCAGCAAAGAACAGATGAGACATGGAAGACGAAGAATAGGAAATGGTAGATTTAACCCAACTATTTTGTTAATTTATACTCATTATGAATAGACTTAATCCTTTAATTAAAACCTAAAGTTTGTCATACTAGACAAAAAACACAATACATTCAAATTCTATTTATAGCATACATACTTTAAAAATAAAGACACAATTCACTAAACAGTAAAAAGCTGAAAATCCTAACCAAAAGAAAATTTAAATGTCTGTGCTAACATCATGCAGAGTAGATTTAAATGCAAGAACTATTAGAAATACAAAGGGACATTTCATAAAGATGAAAAATGACCACCCAACAGGAAATATAGTAATAATATGAATTCCAAACATACTTTTTAAAAAGGGAACATGGGAGAAAGGGAAATAGATAAACCACAAACATAATTAGATATTTTACACACTTCTTTTAGATAGTGGTAGAACAAAACAAAAAATCAGTAAGAATTATGTTAAAGGGGTGTATTTCAAGAATGCAGGTTTGTTTTATCATTTGTTAAAATCATCATATTAATAGAATAAAATTAAAAAACCAAATAGCCATCAAAACAAATAAAGAAAAAAGATGTGATATAATTCAACACACATTATGATAAAACACCCAGTAATCTAGGATTAGAAGCAAATTTTTCCATAACCTATCGGTATCTTATAATTAATGGTTAATTATCAAACGCATTCTCCTCAAAACAGATAAAAGGCAAGGATGTGTTTTCATTTACTCTTTCGTTCATCATTATAAGAGAATTCCTAACCAGTGTAATAAAACAAAATAAAAATTTAAAAGTCATAAAGATTTTGTGCAATTGGCATGATTATATGTAAAATCCAAAAGAATCTATAAAATGAACTATTAGTATTCACAAGTGAATTAAATGAGATTGCTAGATATAAAATCAGCACATAAAAATCAATGAAATTTCAATATACTGGCAACATAAAATTGAAAATGTAATTAAAATAAAATTTCATTTAAAATAGTGTTAAATGTATTAATCAACAAAGAAGAGTCAAATATGTTCAGATAGTGCTGCTGATAGAAATTTACAAAGACTTAAATGCAGCTGTATATCATATTTTGTTAAGATGTCAATTCTCCCCAAAGGGTTACATTGATTCAACACAATCTCAAACACATTTAACAGCTTTATTTTTGCAAAAATTTTAAAATTTATATTTAAATAAATTTGACTTTAGACAATCTTGAAGAAGATCCAAGTTGGAGGATTTATTCTACCAGATTTCATAATTTATTATCACACTACATTAATTAAGAAGGCATGATTTTGGTGTAAGTACAAAGAGATCAATAGGATCAAACTGGTTGTTCAGAAATAGGTCCATTCTTCTATGTCAATTATTTTTTGAAAAAGATACAAGGAAAAATCACAGAGGATGGTTAGTCATTTTAAAAAAAAGAGGTGCTGGAATAGTCAAATAACCTTAAAGAAAAATAAACCAGATAAAGAATGACATTTATATTTAAGAAAGCCATGTCCATAATGATTATTAAATCTGAGTATGTATTTTCTTTTTTGAGTGTGTGAGGAAGGTTAGCCCTGAGCTAACTTCCGTTGCCAATCCTCCTCTTTTTGCCGAGGAAGACTGGCCCTGGGCTAACATCCGTGCCCATCGTCCTCTACTTTATATGGGACGCCGCCACAGCATGGCTGACAAGCGGTGCGTCTGTCCGCGCCCGGGATCCGAACCCACAAACCCCGGGCTGCCAGAAGCGGAGCGCACAAATCTAACCACCACACAACCGGGCTGGCCCCTGAATATGTATTTTCGAAATGATTTTGCTGCAAAAATGTCATTTAAGAAGGCGCTCACTTGTTCTTGAAGCACAGTACAATTTTCAAGTTTGAAAACGTTTTCATGATCCAGTAGTCTATTAACATAGTCCTACAAGAACCCAGCAAAGACATTTTATGCCTTCCCTGAAGAGACGGGGTCACCATGATTTCCTTAGTTCCTTTTCCACCGAATTTTTTTTTTAAAGTTACTTATAAATATAGTCAGAATGATGAAAGTAGAGGAACAGCATATACTTACCTAAAATCTTGTTGAAGGAGGTCATCCAGTGGACGTGACTGCAGGTTGACCTTGTTGCGGGACGGGCCAATCCTGGGACCCGGGCAATTAGCTGCTCCTCACCAGCCTCCCCGTCCTGGGGATGTAAGCTCTCGAGGAGCAGCCTGGAAAGGGCAGTGTGTTACTGAGACCACCTGGACTGCACACGTGACTGCACCCCGTTCAGATCCCAATATACACTCTGAAGATTCCTGCGGGCGGTGCACGGATCTACTCATCTTGCTGCGGCTGGAAACAAGCTCCTTAGTTCCGTTGCTTATTAAAGCTGCCACCTCCCCATCTGGGGCGACCTGCCTCCTTCTTGGTCTCTCCTTGCCCTCCACATAAGGGGCTGGTTGAACATTTCACCCCGAACTGCCCAGGCTGTGAATCCACAAATCTGCCCCCCGCAAGAATCAAAATAGTTTTTTGAAATCTTTCTGTTCTTAGCTTATTTATAAAAGGAGTTGTGACTTTTCCGAAATGCATACTTATAAAATGCAGCTTATTCCACATATTTATAATTGTAGGTGGGAAATTTTTTTTTGCCTTACTTTGATGTTTTAGATAAGTGTTTTTGAGTAGGAATTTGTAAGAACTGAATTATATGTTGAACTTTGATTTATTTGAACAATTCTCATTAATAGATTGAGTAAAATATATTGGGAAAAAAGAGTGAGGACTTTACCTGAAATAATCATTTAAAATTATAATATATCAAATAGATAACTTCATATATTGTTGATAATAATGGAGGTGTAGTAGAGTCCTGTATTTTCATGTCTAATTCAAATGTTTATACCTTTTCTAAATTACTCCAATAGCTCAAATTGTTGGTATCCTGCTATAACGCACGGTTTTTTGAGATATACTTTTTTAATATGTGCACTTACAGCTATAAATTTTCCTCTAAGCACTAATTTAGTTGCATCTCACGAGTTTTGGTATGCATGCGTTCATTTGTGGTCTCAAGGTCTGTTCTAATTTTTTCTTGTGATTTCTTCATTGACTCATTGGTTGTTTAGGAATGTGTTATGCAATTACCACATAGTATTGATTTTTAATTTTTTTCTGTTGTTCATTTCTAATTTCATCCCATTGTGGTGTGAGAATATACATTGTACTGTTCCAACCCTTTTAAATCAATGGAAACTTGTTTTATAGCCTAGGATTTGGTCTATTCTGAATTGTGTTCCTTGTGTCCTGGAGAACAACCTCTATTCTGCTGTTTTGGGGTGGAATATTTTATTGATATCTGTTGTAGTTCATAGTTGTAGTTTATGGTGTTACTAAGGTCTTCTGTTTCTTTATCTTCTGACTAGTTGTCCAATCAACTATTGAAAATTGAATATTAAAATCAACTATTATTGTTGGGTTGCCTATCTCCCTCAATTCTGCCATGTATTTTGTTTTTCCTTAATTTTTACTTCATATACTTATAAAACCTATATTCTTCAGTACCAAAGACTGCCTCCCTTCCCTTTAAGGTATCTGTTACCATTTCTAATGATTCCTTTTATCACTAATAACTTTTTTGTTTTAAAATCTACTTTGTGTGATAACAGTATAGTCATTCTAGCTTTCTTAAGGTTGCTATTTGTGTGATATATTTTACCATCCTTTTATTTTCAACCTATTAGTATAGTGAATGTAAAATGTGTCTCCTGTCACAGCATATAGTAGGATCTTGGTTTTTTTTATACAGGCTGACAATTTCTGCCTTTTAATTGGATAGATTAATCAATTCACATTTAAGCATATTGCTTATATTGTTGGGTTTACATCTACCATTTTACTTTTTGTCTCTATATGTCTCATGTTTTTTGTTTTCTTTTACCTTTACTGTTCCTTTTTGCTTTGAATGAATATTTTCTAATATATCATTTTAATTCTTTAAAGATTTCTTAATTATATTAATCTCATTTGTTTTTTTAATGGTTGTTTTGGGGCCTACCACATACATTTTAACTTAGAATCTATTTCAGGTTTAAACTAGCTCAATTCCAGTGAACATAAAAACATTTCTCGTATATAGCTTTATCACCCCAGCCAACCCTCTGTGCTATTATTGTTAGACATAGTACATCTATATATGATATAAACCAAAATTACATTGTTGGAAATATTACTTTATATAATTTTATGTCTTTTAAAGATGATCAAAGAAAGTGGAGCATATATAGAGAGAGAGGAAGAGTTTGTTACATTAACCTTTTTATTTAGCATTTCTGGTTCTCTTCATTTGTTCAATTTGTGGGTTTGACTTACTGTCTCGTGTCATTTCCGTACTCCACTGCATCTTTGTGCCTGCCTGTGTATGTATTCAAATTACTGTCTAAGTTACTTGCTTTCAGCCTGAAGAACAGCTTTTAGTATTTCCTGTGAGGCTGTGTACAAGCAATGAATTCTTTCAGTATTAGCATATTTGGAAATGTCTTTTCTTTGCCCTCGTTTTTGAAAGATAGTTTTGCTCGATAAAAGCCTCTGGGCTGATAGGTTCTCTTCTTTGAGCACTGAATACATCACCTTACAACCTTTTGGTCTCCGTCATTTCTGACGATAAATCAGCTGGTAATTTTATCAGGGTTCTTTTATATATATTGAGAGTATTTCTCTTGCTGCTTTTAAGATTTTCTTTTGTCTTGTCTTTTAACATTTAAAAAATATTATTAGACCCTAGGAGGGCTGTTCTTAGTTGTCTCTTTCACTGGTTCTCTCTCAGATTGACACTCTTGCTTTACAAGTAGAGAATTGTGCCGAGACATTAGCTTCTGGTGTTCTTAGGTAGCCTTTCCCAGCACGGAGACTCTGCCTTACAGGCAGTCTGGGGCAAGGGCGACTGAGGATACGCTATTCTTTTCTGCCGTTCCTGGGGCAGAGCTCTGCCTTATTGTTGGGTGCTTCATGGAGGAAGCAAACTTTTAGCTACTCTTTCCTGGAAAAAAACCTTTGCAATATGAAGCTGATGGCAATGAGAAATGCTTGTGGCCCGCCCTCCAGGAGACATAATAGCCTTTGACTGGGAGCTGGAAGGAAAGAAAGCCCCATCTTCTTGGACACCTCTGTCCAGAGTTGAGCTTCCGCCACACTGATATGGTGGAGTGAGAAAAGGGTCATGACCCAAATGACACAGACTTTCACTATTTAACCAAGATTTAATATATTTTCTTAATTAAATGTTTCTTTGCTTGCTGTGTTCCCTTAGGATAATTTCCAGACACTTT
The DNA here is from genome assembly GCA_031878705.1 of Tapirus indicus. Lineage (NCBI taxonomy): Eukaryota > Metazoa > Chordata > Mammalia > Perissodactyla > Tapiridae > Tapirus > Tapirus indicus. The sequence continues at coordinate 144,855,052 of CM062919.1, read as the reverse complement.
AGTTCTTTTTAAATACTTTTCACTTAATTATGATCATGTCACTGGAGAGACATTCCACAGAGTTACTCATACTGCCAGTGAGGAACTTGTCCCTCCTAAAATTTCTAATTTAAAGTATCTTGAAAGACTTCTGAAACTGGGAAAAACATGATACCTGATCAAGAGTATATACAAATGTGTTTAAGCAACTAGAAATTATTTAAAATATTTCTCTTAGTGAAAGCAAGTTACGTATTTTTAAGTGATACCATTTCTAATTGTATTAGCGATTAGGATGTGGAAATCTTGGGTCCATTATCCTGCCTACCATAGTTGTATATCTCACAGTCCTCCAAATTATAAACATATCCAAACTGTCACTGACTAGGTGCCTTAAGAAGCTCAAAGGTAGGTTTGGAAGCAATTACCTGTTTTTCCAAGTTGTTTCTTTTCCTTTTGTATGTTAAGGAGATGTACCCACCAACCGTCCTGAAACTGACCAAGCCTCACCACAACAGGTATGCCCATGACCTTTGCCTTATTTTTGATGCAAAGATCTCTCCAGGAGGAGATTAGGCCTCATTATGTGGAAGCATGTTCTCCAACTGAGCCTGTGCAGGTGAATAATCTGCCTCTCCCTTTTGAATGATCATTTCCCAACTGAAATATAAGTTCCTGCTTCCCTTTGTTCGAGGACTCCATGACTTTGGAAATGATTCCTCATGGCCTCCTATTTGCTACAAATACACTTTACTTTGTGAGACAACTTCCACTGGTGTAGAGTCATTTAACTCACCAGGAGGTGAGCCCACTTGGTTCAGTAACAGAATCACTTACTTAAATTACCTATATTATCACCCACATGAGTTTTCTGTTCTTTGTGTCTCACATAAATATTGAAATTAAGGAAATGTCTGTATTATAAATTATCACAGGATGTTGTCTCATATCCCATCCTTCTCTCCTCCTACTCCTAAATTGCAGCTGTCTGTGAACGGATCTTTAGACTTTCTTGGTGGTTACTCATATTCTCTAAGCTCCATCCCTAATTCCATCTCAACATGGTCACCATCTAGTGTATCCTAAGGATTTGTGGCAGAACTCCAATTTAGTTTCAGATTATATGTAGCACTGCTCATTTAGTAGGATTATGAAAAGTCCCTCCTCAAGACAGGGACAAATTCTCTGTGTGTGTGTGGAGGGCAGAGGGATAACTGTATAAAATGAATAATCAGCACCTTGACTTAGAGGCAATGAATAAAGACAAATAAATTGTGTGTGTATGCCATGTTGTTTGAGGAATTCACTTATTTTTCCTTCTGATGTCAATGGGGTCTGTAGGGATCTCCCTTCTTTCATTCCTGATACTGGTAACTAGTGTTCTCTCCTCCCTCCCTCTCTCTTTCCATGTCTCTTTCTTTTTGTCTCTCACTTCAGTCTTGCTAGAAGTTTATCAATTTTATTGATCTTCTCAACTAAATATAATTTTGATTCCTTGATTTTTCTCGCATTTTTCTGTTTCTAATTTCATTAATTCTTACTCTCATCTGTATTATTTCCTTCATTCTTCTTGCTTTGCATTTAAATTTTTGTTTTTGTTTTTCTAGTTTCTTAAGAAAGCTTAAGTCATTGGAAACTTAAGTCATTGATTTGATAGGTTTTTCCCCATATATATATATATAAAATACACATTTAATACCATACATTTTCTCTAAAAACTGCTTTAGTGGCATCTCACAACTTTTGGACTTTTATTTTGATCCATAAAAGTGTTTTATTGTTTTCAAAGTATTTTGTTATGTTAAAATATTTTTCTGTTATTGGTTTTGAGTTCTATTTTACTGTGTTTAAAGAACATCCTTTTTATGGTATCATTTATTTTAAATTTTTTTGCATTTTGTTTAAAGGACCAGTATATGGTCTATATTTGTGAATTTTCCATGTGCACTTAAAAAGAATATGCATTCTGTTGTCATTGGATGTAGTGTTCTGTAAATTTCATTAAGTGAAGTTGGTTGATAGTCTTTTCTAGATTTTCTTTATCATTACTGATTGTCTGTTACTCATTCCATCAATTACAGAAATATGATTGTTGAAATCTCCAACTATAATTTTGAATTTATCTACACCCTGCCATAGTAATTTCCACTTTTGCTTCATGTACTTGGATGTTTTTTGCTAACTGCATAAATATTTAGCTTTGTTAAGTGTTTTTGGTGAAATGATTGCTTTGTCATTATGTAATGTGCCTTTTATCCTGGATAATAGCTCCTTGTTTTTAAGTCTGTTATTATCCATACTAATATAGCTACTCCAATTTTCTTTTGAATAGTTTTTGTATGGTCTACTCTTTTCATCTTCTTGAATTTTATGTATCAATATATTTCTGTCTAAACTGTGTTTCTACTAGATAGCATGTAATTGAGCCTGCAATCTCTGCAATCATTTAATTGGTATGTTTAGATCATTTATAGTGAATGTAATTATTCATATGATTATATTAAAATATAACATTTGCTTTGATGTTAATATGCTTTTGGTGCTATCTTTCCCCCTAGTTTTTCAACTATGTTTTGCTTCATTGAGAATTTTTATTCCATATTTAACATTGATTTATTTTTCAACTTATATTTTTAATAAATCTTGGTCTGTCTTTAAGTAATATTATACTATGTAACGTGAAGTATAAGAAACTTGCAACAGTATAATCCCTCCCTCCCATGATCTGTGATATTATCATTCCACACATCTGACAGGACAGATGTATACCCCTAATAACAAAAACTGTCTAAATAACTTTAAATTTCTTCACAAACTAGTAAATTAAATATATAAATATAATTGGTTAAATTCTCATTAACAGTCTATTATATAAATTTATTCAATTCTGTTGTCATTTTTGCCCCAAATCACAATTAATATATCATATTTCTTTACACATTACAAATAATTTATATAAGAAATATGCCCTCTCATGTGAAACATAGCAATTAGGATAGCAGTAATGTAGGTTTGATTTGTCTTTTCATTAGCATATATAATTTCAAAAATTAGAGGAGACTAAGTCCATTTAAATAAAGGAGGATTTATGTGTTCTTAAGTGATTTAAATATACTGAGGATGAAAATTTGAGATCATAATATGGCTATGCATTGTCAGAAATTTAAAACTGGAGCATGGGACTGGAGAGGCTTTTGCATATTTTTCTGTTTTTTTCTTCATAGCAACATTCTAATCAGTCTTAAGATATCTATTAATTAGTTTTCATTGCAGAAATATTATAGTGTAGATAAAATCAGATAAAATATTGAAAACAAAATTAATGTAGAAAGAACCTATCAGAAATACTGTACTCATGACCACTTATTTTTTATACAAGTTAACTCTAGAAATTTTGCATTTATTTGACTAGATACTACAAGTGGTCACAATGGGGTTTTAGCATTAGCATTTGCTAATGCTCAATTTATCAATCTGATTTATATTTTAGTCAATGTTTTTGTTTAAACTAATTCATAAAGTTCTCAATTTATTATTTTATTCAACATGTGTGTTAAATATCCAATACTATTTTATTTTAAAATTATGGATTATGAGTCCTTTGTCCAAAAATCCTGTCAAAATATTTTATATATCGGCACGTAATTGGAAAACTTTGACAATGATGGTTTTAAAATTCAAAAGAGGACTAAAAATTTTTTTTTTAAATCTCTGCAAGTTATTATAATCCAGTTATGATATACCACTTTCCAGTGGGTGTAACCAGGAGTGAAGAAAAAACTTTATCTGTGGAGATTTTATAAATATTTTGTAACTCAACTGACTAGAAAGGAAAAGCAACGTTGTGGTAAGGTAGTCTTCAAGCATTTGCAAAATATAATGAAGGAAAAGAAGTCTTGCATGAAGACAATAGGCAGAGTTGCATTGAAATGAATATTTGACCATTTGCAAATGCTATGCTCTGATGAGTTTAGAGAGAATGGTCTCTAACAAAGACTATCTTAGTTAACACAATCTGGGGCAAGACAATAAGAGACACGTTATACTACTATGAACATATGGTGTTATGCAGTGGAAATTGGAGTTTATGTCAGTCAAAGCTGTGACATTTCTCTTGGCTAAAAGTTCTCCACAGGTGCTAAGATGTAGCGATATGAGAGTTGATATCAGAATTCCATATAGTATTCTCAATTCAGCGTGTGAATTTGTGTATATGTTCACTCTATTGTGTGAGAGTGTGTGTAAGTATGTGTGTTTCCATGATCCCTGATGTAAATTTGCTAATTATCAATGTTAGTTGACTGTCTAATTTTGCTAAATATTATACACACATATAAATCTCTGTTAATTTAAACATTTTTAATGATTTCTTGTTTCAAATTATTTTTATAAGCTTGTATTTTTTAAATATGATTGCATGATATTTTATAAGAAATGTAGTTGCATAAATTTACTAATTTGAGCTCTTGGGTCATACATATATTTTAACAGCAGCATAGCACAGTAGACTGAAATAGTCTGCTAAGCTTTATCTGTCAGAGAAAACAAGACCAATTGCTTGCATAGGACGCAATAGTATGTCCTCTAGTCTGGGAGCAGGTTCTCACAATAGGCACAATTGTAGCTCAGTAGTATGTTGCTGAATTGAAAATCAGATTGAGGGAATTACAGTGATTTAATGAATATTTCTCTGTGCTGATGAATTACTCTTCTTTATTTGAGAAGTTTATTTCAGCCTAAGTAGCTGAGATTGATGACGATCCATGATCAGCCATCTGTTCTCACTTGCCATTACCAGAGCATCCTAAATTACTTTGAACATTTTTCAAAACATCTTACGATGTTCATGTTTTAGCTTATATTCCAGGTTGCATACTATCTAAAATTCTGTAGAGTTCCTGTGTTCCATCAGTGAAACATCACAAAAAAATAGTAACAACCATCACATTTATTCTGCAAATATTACTCATCAAATATTTGGAAAATATTAAAATTGATTCTGTGATAAATCAGCCATGAATTCTTTGCTCAAAAGGTTTAGAAAAATTAGGGGCACTATAACATGATCTTTGAGTAAGTATAACACATGATATATGTGAAAATATGGATAAGTTAAATATATGCATATATATACCTATGCAGACGTGCATGCGTGCATACATATATTTATTTATTTCCAACAGCTGCAACAAATCACCACAAACTTAGTGGCTTAGAACAATACAAATTTATTATCTTTGAGTTCAGGGGTCAGAATTCTAATGAGTCTCACTTGGCTAAAATCAACACATCAGCAGGGTTGTATTCCTTCCTGGAGGCTATAGGAGAAAGTCCATTTCCTTGCCTTTTCCAGCTTCTAGAGGCCACCTGCATCCCTTCACTTGTGTCCCTTTCTTCCATCTTCAAAGTCAGCAGTCACAGGCAGTCTTTCTCATGCTGCCATCTCTCTGATCCTTTGTTAATAAGAAAGATCCTTTGCTTTTTAAGGACTCGTCAGAGATTGGGCTCACCTGGAAATCCATGATAATCTTCCATCTCTAGGATTTAAACTTAATTATATCTGCAAAGTCCCTTTTGCCATGTAAGTTAACATACTCAATAATTCTGAGGATTAAAATGTGGATATCTTTTGGGGCCATTATTTGTATAAATTGCCCATGAAATCTGAGACCTATGTAACAATATCAAAGGTCATTTAATTCAAATTTAAGAAATTACAAGTGCTTTCTTCAGGCTTAAGATGAATCATGCTATTAATATTTTCAATTTAATATTGAGTAAGCATATATTTATTTGCAGTATATAAAAAAGATTAACTAGAAAAGAAAATATTTATAAATTTTCTTCATTAAAACTGAGAATTTTGGTTGCCAGAAAGCATGATTATGTGCCTGAAAAGGCAAGCTAGGGCTCATATCCAGTGTATATAAAGTTCACCTACAAATCAGTAATAAATGGTCAGAGAACTCAATGGAAACAGAAAACCACTTGAATGCTCACTTTGCAAAGAATAAATACAAAATACCTATAAGCATCTATAATGGTTCTCAATATTATTAGTCACAAGGAAAATGCAAATTCAAACCTCAATTCCATATACCTACCACAGGGCTAAAATCCAAAAAAGAAATGACAATACTGACTTTGATAAAAATGTGGAATGACTGAGACTTTGATATACTGCTTTTGGAAGTGCGAATTGGTAGAACCACTTTGGAAAATTGTATAGCAGTTTATACTAATGCTGAATATATGCCTTCCTTATGACCCATTCAGTCCCCTTCTAGATATATATGCAATAGAAACAAGCACCTATATCCATCAAAGACATGGAGAAGAAAGTTTCTAATTTGTCTTTAATACTTATTTATGTTAGCCCCAAATGTGAAACAACCAAATCTCCATCAACAGTAAAGTAAATAAATTGTGATATACTTAGGATACCAGCTTAACAGAAGGTTGACCTAAGGGAAGCCATATTTTAGAAAAGAAACCATATTGTACCTTTGAATGGCTTCTGATAACCTAACTGAGGCATGCTCTATAAATTTTATGGCCCCTCCCAGCTGCTATAAGTTGATAACTTTGTTCTTTTGAGTTTCATAGGAATATGATGACCTCTAGGCATAGAATCTATGCTGATAGCCATCATCAATGACAACTGAAAGATCAGGGTATAGGTCGTTGCTCCTGTCTCTGATGCATATCCAGTAAAACAAAAGACTATCAGGAACTAAGACTAGAAGTCTGCTCCCACCCAAAGATCAGATGGATGCCCCCACCTGGAGGTCAGATGGATGCCCCACCTTGAGACCAGATGCCTCCCCAACCCAGGACCAGCCCCCTATATAATTGGCCTGTAGTCTTTGTTCTATTAAGATTTTTTTTTTTTTGGATATAAGTTGGCCATCTTCCCTCTTGCTGGCAAGCTGTGATAAAAAGTCCTTTCTCTCCTACCTTCTTGCCTCTTGACTATTGGTAAATCTTGTTGCAGGTAGATGACCCCCCTTGAGTGGTAACATTTATACAATGGAATGTTTAAGTCAATTAAAAAAATAACAAACTACAACTACATACAACAACATGGGTTGATCCACATAAAAATAGAAGAGCAAAAAAGGCCTACATGAAACAGTTAATAGTGTGTGATTGCACCCATAAGAAGTTCAAAAACAAGCATAAATCTCTGATGATAGAAGTCAGAATAGCAATTACTTCTGCAGGTGGTTTATGGACTGGAATGTGATGAGAGAAGCTTTTGTGGTGTTGAAAATGTCATATATCTTTATCTGAGTGGTGGTTACATAAAGATATTTATGTGTAAAATCTTATCAAACTACACAATACATCTGACATCAGTGCATTCAGTTTTATGCATATAATTTTTCAATTAAAAGTCTAAAGAATCATCTGGAGTGGCGTGTGTGTGTTTGTTTGTTTAATGATATTTCTGAGGTCACCTTTCAGAGAGTCTGATTCAATTAGTCAAGTTTGGATACAAAGTCTGAGAGTTTTTTGGAAAGTCTCCAGGTGATTCTAAACCAGTTTGGATAGAGAACCACTTTTATAAAGATTATTAGAGGACTCAGATGTAAAGAGACAGCATGAGGACTGGATGACCAGCAATTTGGCTAGGGGAGCAAAAATGAAAGATAGGGAGCAAATAATGCAAGCTGACAGGGGAAAGGCACTTTGAAACCCCCCAGCAACACCAGATGAAGGGATTATGGCTGGTGACACCATCCCACGACATGGTCCCAGAAGGCCCAGGCTCTCTGAGGGGGCTACTAGGCTAGATGCTTTCCAGGTACTAGAGGACCGGCTGTCATTTCCAGGAGTTGGAAGATCATAGCCATGCATGCTTAGCCTCCCAGCTGCTGCTTTCTACTTGTTTTCTGGGTGTTTCATCCTAAAAATGCACAGTTGGAGCAATAACAAAAATCTTGAAGGACAAGTGCATGTAGAATTAAGATCTTAAAACCCTGAACTTTTCTCCCTTCCCTCCTGTACTAGCCTTCTCTGAAGCCCTAAATTCCAGTCTCTGTCGTCCCAGCCAAGGGAGACTTCTACAACCCCAAACTACTGTTTCAGTTCAATCTCTACTCCCCTGGATGAGAACTGGCAAACTCTATAATGAAAAAAGTGTTGTCTCTCTTTAAGATCTCTGCTACTCAACTCCTGGACTCTTTTTAAAAAAGAAATACATAATACATTGTTATCAAACAGTCACTTTATTTATTGTTTCCAGCTTTTATAGTAGTGGGAGAGTTACTTTTTTTTTTTTTTCCTGAGAAAGATTTGCCCTGAGCCACTTCCAATCTTCCTCTTTTCTTTTTGTTTTTGTATGTGAGCCACCATCACAGCATGGCCACTGACAGATGAGTGATGTAGGTCTGCCTTTGGGAACCGAACCTGGGCTGCCAAGGCAGAGCATGCCAAACTTAACCACTAGGTCACCAGGGCTGGCCCATAGTCTGTCTTAAACTATCTATGATGGCCTGGAGTTAAAATGTACAAGCTTGTATTCTTGACATAAGAAAACACAGTGTGACTGGTATTTTTACACCTTTCCCAGACAAGAGAAGGGTAATGGAACACTAATTTTTTCTTCCTATTTGTATGTTATAATAATTTTGTTAGATAGATATAGAACATTACATAAGACATTATTGCTATTTTATGCACTCGATGATAGGTATATTTACTGACATATTTTCTATTTTAAATACTTCTCTTTTCATTTCAAATCTCTCTTAACCATCTGGGGTAATTTTCTCTCTGCCTTTTGTATTTCTGTAAGTACAGATGCACTATTGGTGAATTCTCTCACTTTGTCTGAAAAGCTTCTTCCTTCTTATTCTGTTTGATTTCCTTTGATAGGGAATCTGAGCTAGTAAGTATTTTTTTTTACTGAGGAAAATATCATTATATTGACTCTGACTTTCATTGTTTCTCATAAGTAATCATATTTTAATGCAATTGTTATTTATTTGAAGACATCCAACTACCCTGTACTAATTTTTAAATTTCCAACTTGTCTTTGATTTTCAGGAGTTTTTCCTAATGTATGTATATTTGCTGCCTAGTGTTTTAGGGCTTCTTGAATCTGTAACTGTGTGTTTTATACCCTTTTAAATTTCCATAATTTAGGCTACGATTTATTGATTTTTCAGCACTATCTCCCAGTTAACCAACTATCTCTTCAGCTCTATCTTTTCTTCCCTCCATTGCTTTTCATTGTTCTTGTTTGCATACTTTAATTGAAGTGTAACAGCAGTATAAATGAATTTAAATATATAGAACATGACAAATTGTTACATATGTTTGCAGCTGTGTAGCCATCACCTAATAAAAATATTTAACATTTATAACACCCAGTAGATTCCTTTATGCACCCTCCCAGTCAATATCATATCAAAAATAACAATAATTTTTGTATTAGTCATCATAAACTAGTTTTGCCCTTTCTTGAACTCATATGAACTCCCACTGCAAATGTGAGAAAGCTGGCTCTCACCATCTACCATCCACTCACATACTGGTTCAATTCCAGGACACATGTGTAGTGTTGTCAGAATTGTTAGCCAGTACCTCCACTGCACACAAGTATATCAACCAAACTACAGTGTTTATGTACAGTTTAATTTGCCTATACTCTTACAGACTCCACTTATTTCCAAAGTTACTTAGGTCAGCATTTCTTCTCCCATCCTCTTCAGTCAGGTGGTTTCATACATGCATATTACGGTTAAGGGGTGTTATTTCTTTGTGCATTCCATCCTGTAATTCCGACTTACAAAAGGATTTCTTTTAATTTACATACATTAAGGTTCACTCTGCTGTAAAGTTCTATGGGTATTGACATTTGCTTAGTGTCATGTTTCCATGACTACGGTATCATACAGAATAGTTTCAACTGTCCTAAAAATTTCTTGCACTTTATCTACTCGACCCTCCCTCCCTGCCCCCAGAACCTATAGCAACCACTCATCTTTTTACTCTTTCTATAGCTTTGCCTTTTCTAGAATGTCATATAAATGGAATCATACAGTAAGTAGCCTTTTAGGATTGGCTTGTTTCACTTAGCAATATGCATTTAAGATTCATCTTTGTTTCTGCATGACTAGATAGCGCATTCTTTTTCATTGTTGAATAGTATCCCAGTGTGTGGGTATACCTTATTTTTTTAAATCTCTGCGCCTATTGAAGGACATCTTGGTTGCTTCCAGTTTGGGTGATTATGAATAAAGCTGTTATAAACATTCACATTCAGTTTTTTGCGTTGTCATAAGGTTTCAAATCAGTTGGTTAAATACCTCGAGGTACAACTAATGGATCATATATTTAGCTCTGTAAGAAACTACCCAGTTGCCCTCCAAAGTGGCTGTACCATTTTGCATTCCCAGCAGTGAGTGAGAGTTCCTGTTGCTCCACATCCTGGCCAGCAATTGGTAATGCAGTGTTTTTTCGTGTGTGTGGTTTCTATTAGCCATTTTAATGAGCATGTGGGAGTATCTCATCTTTGTTTTAATTTGCAGTCCCCTAATCACAAATTATATTGAACATCTTTGTATTCAGCACAATTCTGAAGAGTTTGTATTCTGCAAATATTTTCTTCAAATCTGTGGTTAACGTTTTGGTTTTTTTCTATAAATATAATTTTAATATTCTATTACTCTCTGTTTTTCAAAATTCTACATTACACTACTTTGTGGAAATATTTTTTGTTTCTTTTGCTAAGAGTTTTTTGGATTCTGAAAGCTGAATTTCATCAGCTATGGAAATTTCATGTGTATTTTCTCACCCTTTAAAATTATTTCCTTCTTTCTGTTTTACCTGCTTTATAGTTCTGGAATAATGGAACTTGTATTATTCCATTACTGTAACTTCTAGAGTTATCCTCTAAGTTTAAAATCTTTTCACTCTTTTTATTCTACTTGGTAAAAGCTGTGTTTAATCTCATCTCTCAAAGCATCTATTTTTCCAGCATCTATTATCTTTGTCTACACCATCTTCTCTGTGTGAGTGGAATGTCTGCTTTTTTATTTTGAAGATATTATTATTTTGAGTGTTATATTTTATTCTGCTCTATATGTAATCTCTATTTCTGCCTACTTCCTTTCAGTTGTATACTAGTTTTTCATATTTGAATGATGGTTATGTCAAATAAACAATTGTCTTAATTACTTTTGAAAGGATGTGACATGTTTATTTGAAACTCTGTAGGTTGATTGGATTTCAAAAAGAAACTATTGATAACTTGAATCAAAAGCTGCAAAAATACTCCAACTTTTTTGTAGCCTTACCTTGGCTGTGATTGACAATTCTGATTCTATCTACTATACACTACTGTGATATCTTTTTTTTCAGGACCATCTTTAATTGGCATTTATTTATTGCATTTATGTTCTTGATCAATATGCCATCTTTATCCATCTATCTTCATTAGGTGATCCATGCATAACATTTAGCTTGCCTTTAATATGCTAAGTTCCTGATCAACAAGGTAGCTAATCACCTTTTTTAAAATATACCTGTTTCTAGTTAAGAAGAAGAAGAGGGAGAAACAGAGGGAAAAGAGGGAGAAAGGAGAACAAGAGAAGAAGGAAGAGAAGCCAGAGGAGGGCAAGGAGCAGGAGAAGAAATACACAGAAACAAAACAAAAGGAGTAGAATGAGAACAACTAGTGATTATGTAGAGAAACATTTCACATGGGAATTAGCTCCTTAATACAGCCCATTATGATTAAAATATATCTATTCACAATGCATTCAATATCACGAAAAACTTGACTAAGAAATAATCAATTCAGTTGCTACTTTATAAACACATTATTTTTACAAAAAAATAATGAAAAAATTTATAATTAAACTTTAAATGATTTTTCTTTGGGACATTTTATCAACATTCTAAATTGTTCTTTTTTTTAGAGATGAACATTATTTTTTAATAAATATATTTATTTCATAATTGCTTTGTGGGTGGAATTATTGAAACATCGCCAAGCTAGGCACTATTTTAAAATGTGCAATAGCTGGCACATTTGGGAAATTTATAGATTTGGAAAAATAATTCAGATACAAAGTTAAAATTGAGGGAAACAAGATGTGAAAAAATGGATGGACACTATATAGGTTTATTTTTCCTGTTTTTAAACATTTAACAAGTTTTCTCATAAAATGTTTAGTCTCACATAGACATACACATATTAACAGTAGTTCAACATGTGAAATACAAATTTTGCTTGTAGACATTAAAATTAAAAGTTTTTTATAGAATATTTTATGGACAAACCACATCAATATACTCCTTTCATTTTAATTTCCTATATTAATACTCTTACAACCCACACAAAATTCTAAAAGGAAGCCCTACTTAGCTACACTAATTCTACCTCTATACATTAATTTAGTCAACTATTTCATCCAAATGCTTCAAAAATATGCTGATAATATTGTTAAAATATATTTAATAAATGAATATATTAAATAAAATTAATGGTTAAAATATATTACTTGGAATGAATTAACATAATTTCAAAAATTATTTACTAATAATGTTAAAAAGGAATTTGGTTATATTCAACTTTAAAAATGTATTAGAAAAGTATTTTGAGTAAAATCATCAAATTCCATATAAAGTATAAGATTGCCAAGCTAAACTACTTCAACTTATAATAGAAAAAAGTCTATGATGTTGTTTTACATATTGCTAATTTAAGAATCAACTCTCATGCTTCAGTGTGGTTTTGTAATATTAAAAAGATTTGCAGGGGGCCGCCCGGTGGCGCAGCGGTTTAGTCCGCGCTTGGCGGCCCGGGGTTCGCGAGTTCGGATCCCGGGCGCCCGCGGACGCGCACTGCCTGTCAGCCATGCCGTGGCGGCGTCCCATATAAAGTGGAGGAAGATGGGCACGGATGTTAGCTCAGGGCCAGTCTTCCTCAGCAAAAAGGGGAAGATTGGCAACAGATGTTAGCTCAGGGCTGGTCTTCCCCACAAAAAAAAAAAAAAAAAAAAAAAAAAGATTTGCATATTGAAAAGGTGCTATTAATAATCAAATCTGGAAATTCCTTGATAAGATTGGAATTCTAGGGGCCGGCCCGGTGGCGCAGCGGTTTAGTCCGCGCTTGGCAGCCCGGGGTTCGCGAGTTCGGATCCCGGGCGCCCGCCGACGCACTGCCTGTCAGCCATGCCGTGGCGGCGTCCCATATAAAGTAGAGGAAGATGAGCACGATGTTAGCCCAGGGCCAGTCTTCCTCCTCAGCAAAAAGGGGAAGATTGGCAATAGATGTTAGCTCAGGGCTGGTCTTCCCCACCAAAAAAAAAAAAAAAATTAAAAAAAAAAAAAAAGATTGGAATTCTATACCCCTACACATAGCAAACAAAATATCATTAGATATTTTTGATGGCATGAAGCCAAGATTGGCAAGGGAAAATCAGAAAGATAATGAACCAATTCATGATTCTCTAAGTTTGGGGAAGATTATAAGAAATTTGCCCTCATCTTTCCCATTTGTTAAATATTCAGTGCAGCTACTTGAAAACCTATTATAGTTTCCTACAATCAGTTACTTAACCTTTCCTGAATTTTCACCATTTCTTTTAAAAACACTATTAAAAATATTACCCAGCATCTGTTATATTATAATAATATTTTAGGCTTTCTATTATATTTACTAGAAGGGTTTTTCTCCCAAAGAAACAAGTACCTATTTATAAGACATAGATAAATATAATACTATTTTTCTCTGAAAATGAGTGTATCTACAAATATTGACTTAAAAAAAAGGATGATATTTTACAAAATTGTAATATCTACTTTTTTAATGACAGATGCTCTGTAAGTCCTGGCTCTTGTGATCTAGTTAAAATTTTCTTAATCTTTGACCAGGAATTAAGAGTAACCAACAGGATTTGTAAAGATTAGTGCAAGAAGCATGCATTAAAATGAAAAGCCTATTTGGATTGGAGACAGCTGTAGTCACCAATGAAGTTTGGATATATCGAAAGTGGTCTATAGTACTGGATTTCCTTCAGAAGTCTACATTTTGGGAGAATTGCCAACATAAACAAGATAGCATAAACATAGCATAAACAAGAGAAAGCATTAGAATTCTTGGAATCAAGCTACGTGAACATTAGTTCATTTGTTCTACAGAATTCTAAAGTGAGACAAGTCCATCACTTTTAATATGTGAAGATTTTCTATCCAAAAAAAACCAAAACTGCTTTGAATTAATCCAGACTGAGAAAACATATCTAAAAGTAGAAAGCATAAAGAAACATCCAACTTCAAAAAAGAAAAACAAGTAAATAAGTAGGAATTAGCAACAATAAAACAGAACTTTGCAGTATTATTTGGTAAGGTAATGAGATTTTAAATATTATCTTTAAAACATTACCATAAACAACTGAGCAATGTACAATCGTTCTTTAAGTGAGGGGATTACTCTCAATTTCAATTTTCAAAGTGTCATATTACCATATTAATGGAAATTTGCACTTGGGCAAAAACGTTAGTAAGATAGTAAATCAGAGATTGTAGCAATAATATATGAGGGTCTTATTTTTCACAGCACTATACTGCCAAATTAGATCTTGGATGGAAATTGATGTTCCATTTGATTCTGTAATTATTGACTTGGCCATGAACTTGGTACTCACTGACAATAGTTGTGAATGATTGCCCAGCTGTTGCTGGCAGGTAGAGAGGCTGCAAATTGAGCAACAGTTTCAATTTCCTATTGAAGATTTCTGAGTGAGTGAAGTAAAATTGGTAGTTGTTGGCATTTTGAGGCTGACTTATAACTATACAAATTTGGCCAAGTACATGCAATTGTTTATATGTTTATAACTGAATACCATGAATTAAAATTATAAAGTGAGAATGCTTCTTTAAAATTGAAGAAACCAGGTAATCTTATATTTTTCTTCCTTAATATCTAAAAATCTGTATTTTAATTGGTGAAAAATTCTTAAAAATGAATGACTATTTTACCCATGAACTAATTTAAAAAAATGGTTTGATTTTAGTGTAAACTAAGAATTATGTTATTATTGTATATTTTTACAGAACATACGTGAGCACAACTTAGTATTTCCTACAGGAATATGTTTGTCTTTTCTGTAACATGGAGTGAAACAAACTTTGCTAGAGGAGAAGGGATTAAATTCTGTTAAAGAAGTATACTCAGTATATATCTAACAGTATATGGTGTATATTGGCCTAGTTATTTAAAACACATTTAAAATTATATTGTTGTTTTAAATCCTAATATTACTAATTTGGTATAAATTTATATATTTATATTCTAGGATTGGTAATGATTTGCTGTAGCAGTAAAAATTAAATATCTTTCTGCTTATAATATTGAAACATACATGTATTTTCTCTACAAAATATAGGTATTATCTGGAAGAAACGTGTTACAACATGAAAAAGCATACAGTAAAATAATTAGGAAATAGACAATCTATTCATGGCACCATTTTGTTATAGCAAGACAATAGATTTTACTTTCTCTTGAAATTTAGTGAACTTAGAAAAATATACCTCACTTATAAATGTTCAGGTTTTAGGAAATTTTGAATTAGAGACTGCTATGTTCTTTTCATTTTATGTTAAGACCATGTGGAATTGAATGTTGGCCTAATGGTTATTTCTCCAATAGGCTTGCCATTAATTCGTTGCATTTTCAGTAAGGCTTCTACTTAACTTTCACTTTCCTAACAACAAGCCAGCTTCTAATTCTTGACAGAAGGCTCTGAAGACAGAAGCAACTTACACTTCTGTTTGTGATACTCATTTGAATGATGTATTCATGTGTTGGCAGAGGTGCAGCCATATCGCCTGGCAGAGCTGATTATCACGTCTTAGCAAATGAAGAGAGCCCTGGGGCATTGAGAACTCTCAACTATTAATATTGGTTTAGCCACAAGGCAGTTACACACACTGACAGTTTGGCAGAGGCCTGACTCCTTCCCTACTCATATACTGATTGCCTCTGAAATATCATTAATATTACTAAGTTTTCAGTTACTCACAGTTCAATTTAAAGAGTCAGTCTTCCTTAATGGAAGCAAAATATATAAACAGATTATTTTGATGCTAATATGATTTTTATTACTCTGCAATTTATCAGATTGAATCCTTTAAACAAAAATAATGAAAAAATAGTAAAATGTGTGATTTTTTTTCCTGAAAGTGTCAGCTACACAAATGACCATGATTCTGCCTGTGAAAATGTCCTGTAATTACAATAAAACTATAACAATTTCATAGATTGTGCTTCTAAATTTTAGACTATAGAACTGCATAAGCTTTCTCACAAAAAGAATTTGGACTTGGAGACCATTAAGATTTTTAATTGATGTAAATCTTATTCAAACACTAAATACAGTGTTTTTCTTAAAAGATGCTTTAAAACAAGAGGACATCACATTTTATAAACAGCATATGTTACCCAAGCAAGTGGGCTCGCCTCCTGGTGAGTTAAGTAAGACTCTACACCAGTGGAAGTTGTCTCACAAAGTAAAGTGTATTTGCAGCAAATGGGAGGCCATGAAGAATCATTTCCAAAGTCATGGCTTCCCGAACAAAGGGAAGCAGAAACTTTTATTTCAGTTGGGAAATGAATATTCAAAAGGGGGAAGCAGGTATTTGTCTGCACAGGCTCAGTTGGAGAACATGCTTCCACATAATGAGGCCTAAGCTCCTTCTGGAGAGATGTTTGCATCAAAAATAAGGCAAAGGTCATGGGCATAGCTGTTGTGGTGAGGCTTGGTCAGTTTCGGGATGTTTGGTGGTTACATCTCCCTTGAGCTTCTCACTTGGTCAATTTCAGGATGGTTGGTGGTTAAATCTCCTTAACATACAAAAGGAAAAGAAACAACTTGGAAAAACAATTAATTGCTTCCAAACCCACCTTTGAGTTTCTGGAGGCACCTAGTTGGTGACACATATACCAATGTTATAATTGTTGCTTTGAGAACACTTTTACTATATAATGTTAATATTTAATGCTGCTTAAATGTTGGTAAGAAATGTGAAACTGAGGAGTTTACTTTAGTATTCAAAAGTGATTATTTAAGGGCTACAATTATTTATAAGTTTCAATAATTAGAGTTTCATGATTGACCACATTTGTCTAAAAGATCAAGAACAATATTGGAATCAATCATCTGAAGTATATTTTTATGTGTTTTACCTTAAATACATTTTTATATTACATAAGGAAGATAATTTCCTCCCATAGCTTCTTTAATTTTAGGTCAGAACTTAATCCATACTAAATTGAGGGATGAGATTCCTAAAAAAGTAAGTGGGTAGTTCCCCATCCAATAACCTGGTTGTAACATGTATATGCTATATATTTAAATTCTAAATCCTTGAGTTAGTTTTTCAGTTGGATAATTATACAATATTATGTTTAAACCTTTTTTGCCCCCATACCTAAAATTGAGCAAAAGCAAGTGAATGGAGAAAAGACTCCTCACTGCATTGATTATTCTCACTTTAAATAAATTACCACAAACCTTGCTCAAAGCCTTCTCAATACTCTGCAATGCTTCCGCTTTCTCTAAACAACCATCTCTTCTAATGTCTGGGAAAGATATTTTATATTTTCTTCATTCTTCACAAAACTCCAGTTTTACATTTGACACATGGTTTTACTTTGTATTTCAATAGAAAATAGAAGCAAACAAAAGACATACTTCATGTCCTCAGCAGCAAGTCCTCTAATCTACCTGAACCTGCGCGTGGAGACTCTACCTGCCTTCCTATTATAATTGCTCCTCTTTCTGATGTGCAACGGATCCCTTCTACTCTTGGTATCAAAGGACACTGTTCTCACGATGATGTTTGCATTCTCCTTTTTTTATCATATTCTCCTTTCTTCTGCCCAATGCTCTTTATTCTTACACTCTAGTAATTTCCATACCATATAAATATGTCTCCCTGGAACCATACTTCCACCGCCAGATGCCTCCTCCTCTGTCTTTGTAACAAAACTCCTCCAAAGAGTTGTACATTATAACAATTCTCATTATTTACCACCTTTTCTTCTCATTAACTAACTCTGGGATTTTTTTTTTTTAACTGTCATTTCACTGAAGCCCATGTATCAAGTTTACCAACAGCTTCCATCTTGGCCAATTGAAAGTCCAATAATTTTACATCAGATTACTTGATCTCCCAGGAGCATCAATGACTCTTTCCTGCATGGCTTTCTGGCCACCACAGTAACCTTGCTTTCTTTCCGTTTGTTGACTTCTTTGTTTCAGTTTCACTTGCCAGATCCTCCTTTTCTTTTTGATCTCAAAGTATTAGAGTTCCCCCAAATCTTAACATACAGTCGTTTGCATTTCTTTATCTACAATACATCTCTGTTGTTTCATTGAGATCAATCACTTTAAATGTCAACATAACTTTTTAACAGCTTTATTAAGATATAATTCACATACCATATTATTTACCAACTTAAATTGGATAATTCAATGTATTTTAGTATATTCACAGAGTTGTACAACCATAAACAGATAAATTTTAGAAAAATTTTATCTCCCCAAAAGGAAACTTTGAATCTATTAGCAATAACTCCCCATTACTCTCTGAGTCTCCTAAGTCTTAGATAACGACTACTGTGCTTTCTATCTCTATAAATATATTTTGCATAAATCATATGAAGGAATCATATAATATGTGGCCTTTTGTATCTGGCTTTTTTTGACTTCTTTCACTTAGCATAATGTTTTCAAGATGTATCTATGTGGTAGCATGTTCTTCGCTATTATTCCTTTTTATTACCAAATAATATTCCGTTATGTTGATATACCACATTTTATTTATCCATTCATCAGTTGATGGACATTTGTGTTGTTTCCACGTTTTGGCTATTGTGAATAATGCTGCAGAGAACATTCATGTGTGAGTTTTTGTGTGAACATATGCTGTCATTTCTCTTGGATATATATTTGGGAGTGGGATTGCTAGGTAATAGTGTAACTCAATGTTTAACATTTTGGGAAGCCACCAGAGTGTTTTCAAAGTAGCTACATCATTTTACACCCACCCACCAGAAGTGTTGAAGGTACTGATTTCACCACATCCTAGCTAACTCGCTATTACCTGTCTTGTTGATTACAGTCATCCTAGTGTGTTTGAAGTGGTATCTTGTTGCGGTTTTGATTTACATTTCCCTGATGGCTAATGATGTTGAGCATCAGATTTTTATTGGCTGTTTTTACATCTTCTTTGATAAATATCTATTTAAATCCTTTAGAGCCAATTTTTAATTGGGTTATTTGTCTTTCATTATTGCTATAAGTGTTTAAGCATATTCTAAATACAAGTCTCTATCAGATATATGCTCTGCAAATATTTTCTCCCATTCTATGGGTTGTCTTTTTACTTTCTTGGTGGTGTCCTTTAAAGCACAAATTTTGATGAAGTTCAATTTTTCTATTTTATTGTTGTTGCTTGTGCTTTTGGTGTCACATCAGAGAAGGCTTTGCCTAACTCCAGACACAAATCTTTACTCCTATGTTTCCTTCTAAGTGTTTAATAGCTTTAGTTTTTATATCTAGGTTTTACATCCATTTTAAGTTGATTTTTGTGTATGGTGTGTGGAAGGGACTATTTTCTTTTTTGGCATGTGAATATCCAATTGTCACAGCACCATTTTGAATTCCCATAATGAACTTTGGGATAAGCTTGTCAATTCTGCCAAAAAGAAAAAAAAGGCAGCTTAGACTTTGATAGGAACTGAGTTGCATTTGTAGACCAGTTCGGGAAGTATTGCCATCTTAACAATGTTAGGTTTTCCAATCCATTTAATGCCTTTCCATTTATTTACATTTTCTTTAATTTCCTCCACTGATATTTTATACCTTTTAATGTGTTAGGTTCACACTTTTTTGATAAATTTATTAGTATTTTGTTGGTTTTGATGCTATTAGAAATGCAATAGTTTTAATTTCATTTTGGGTAGTTCATTACTAGTGTATAGAAGGACGATTGACTTTTTTATATTACTTACATACCCTGCAACCTTGCTGAACTCTTTTATCAATTCTAATTCCTTAGGATTCTCTGTGTACAAGATCATGTCATTTGTGAATAAGGATAATTTTACTTCTTCTTTTCCCACTTGTATGCCTTTTATTTCTTTTTCTTGCCTAATTTCCCTTACTAGAACCTCCAGCATAGTGTTGAGGAGAAGTGACAAGAGCACTGTCTTGCTCCTAATCCCAGTGGACAAGCATTCAGCCTTACACCAGTAAGTATGAAACTAACTGTGTATTTTTTTGAATATGCCCTTTAGTAGGTTGAAGAAGTTCTCTTTTACTCCTAGTGCTGAATATTTTTATAATGAAAGTATGTTGGATTTTACCAAATGTTTTGTCTGTGTCCATTGTGATGTTCATGTGTTTTTTGTTCTTATTGTATAGTATATTACATTAATTGCTTTTACAATGTTCAAGCAACTTTGCATCTGGGATAAATCCCACTTGGTCACAGTGTATAATTCTCCCTATATGTTGCTTGATTCAGTTTATTGTATTTTATTGAGGATCTTTGCATCTATATTCAGAAGGGATATTTTTGTCTGTTTTATGTTTTTCCTCTGATGTCTTTTTTTGGTTTGGCATGAGAGTGATACAGGTCTCAGAATGAGTGAGGAAGTGTTCTTTCCTCTTCTATTTTTTTGAAAAGATTTGTAAAAGATTGGTTAATTATTCTTTAAATGTTTAGTAGAATTCAGTCGTGAAGACATTGGGACTGGCTTTTACTTTATGGAATGTTTTAAAATTACACATTCAATCTTTTTATTTGTTATAATTCTATTAGATTTTGTATTTCTTCTTGAGTCAGTTTCTGTCGTCTGTGTGTTTCTGGGAATTTTTCATTTCTTCTATGTTATCTAATTTTGGGCACACAGTTGTTCATAGTATTCCACCGTAATCATTTTTATTTCTGTAAGATCAGTTGTAATGTTCCTTCTTTCATTCCTGATTTTAGAAATTTAAGTCTTCTATCTTTTTTCTTGTATGCATACCTAAAGCTTTGATAATTTTGTTTATCTTTTCGAAGAACCAACTTTTGGTTTTATTGATTTTTTTCTATTTCAGTTTTTCTTTTCTATATTTTATTGATTTCTCCTATAGTATTCATTATTTCCTCCCTTTGCATCCTTTAGTTTTAGATTGCCATTCTTTTTATGGTGTATTAAGTTGAAAGTTTGGGTCATCAATTTGACATCTCACTTTATATATATGGTATTTACAGTTAAAAATTTCCTTCTAAACACTGCTTTCACTGCATCCCATAAGTTTTGGTGTGTCGTGTTTTTATTCATTTAGAAGTATTTTCTAATACTTCTTTTAATTTTTTGACTCAATCTTCTTGGAGTTGCTATTTAATTTCCATATATTTTTGAACTTTTTTTCTGTTATTGATCTCCAATTTCATTCCATTGTGGTTGGAGAACATAATTTATATAATTTCAGTTCTTTTAAACTATGGCTTAAAATATGGTCTGTCTTGGAAAATATTTCATGTACACTTGGAAAGAATTAGTTCTCTGCTGTGGTTGGGTGGAGAAGTCTATAGATGTCTGCTCGGTCTGGTTGGTTGTAGTGTTCTTCAGCCTTCTATGTTCTTGTTGATCTGCTTAGTGGTCCTATTGTGGGACATAGGATACTGAAGTCAGCTGTTGTTGCTGATTGTTTCTTTCTCCTTTCAACTTTGTCAGTTTTTGCTTCATATATTTTGGAGTTTTGTTGTTAGGAACATATACTTACAGTTGTATTTTACTGATGGATTGACTGTTCTATCATTATAAAATGCAATTTTTGTCTCTGGTAACAACTTTTGTCTTAAAGTGTATTTTTTCTGATGCTGGTATAGCTAGTCAAGCTCTGTTATTAACTGAGTGCATGCTGTCTCTTTTTTCATCTTTCATGTCCAACCAATTTATAATTTTGAATTGAAAATGTGTCTCATGAAGACAGCACATAGTTGGATCTTTTTCTTTTTAATCATTCTGCAAGTTTCTGGATTTTGATTATACTGTTGAATTTATTTAATCTATTAGTGTATTTACTGATAAGATAGAAATTCGTTCTCTCATATACTATGTGTTTTCTATATGATTTATGTCTCTTCCTATATTACTGACTTATTTTGTGTTAAATAGATTTTATCTATTGCACCATTTTATTTCTTGTTGATTCTTTTACTCCATTGTTTGGAGTTATTTTCTTAGTGGTTGACCTGGAGATTAAAGGTAACATTTTAGCGGAAAAAAAAACAACTAGATCAGATTAATATCACCATGATTTCAATATTTACTAAAATTGTGCTCCAATATAGCTCCATTCTTTTCTCCTTCATTGTGCTATTTTTGTCATACACATTACATATTTATATATACAATATAACCCTCTCTACACAGCTTATAATTTTTGCTTTATGCAATTTTTTTAATCAGATAGGACAAGAAAAGAATTACAAAACAAAAAGATATTTATATTGTGCTTTATATTTACCTATGTTATTACGTTTATAATGTTCATTTTTTCTCCCATGAGTTACTGTCTGCTGTCCTTTTATTTAAGCCTGCAAGACTCTCTTTAGTATTCTATATAAGTAGATCTGCTTATTCTCTCAAATTTTGTTTATCTGAGACTATCTTAATTTCTCCTATATTTTTCAAGGTAGTTTTGCTGAGTTTAGAGAAGGAATCGGAGGAAGAGCTGGTAGTGGAAAGGTACTAAGACAAAGTGAAAAAAAGTGCATCAGCCAAGACTTAGATAAGAAGATTTTGGCAGAGATATCTGGGAAGCTCTTTATCACGGGCTCATAAGGACATCTCTGAATGGAGGCACCTGGGTTAAGAACGCAGATATACACATGAGCATGGCTGATCAGGTTAGAGGAGGGGAAACCAGAGTCCTTCCCTGCAGATCCCTCCATAAAACTGCAACATACTGCCTAAGCACCGAGTTTGGTGAGGGGAATGCAGCTTCCACCAATGAGGCCTACAGACAAAGCAGTGTAGTTGCCTCTGGTGAAGTCTGAAAGATCACACATAAGATTTTTGCCTGGAGCCAGACTCTTCAGCCTGCTCACTGACCTTTCTTGTACTCCTGACCCCTACAAGTCATTTTCCCAAAAGCAAACGGTGAGATTTTTAAAACATAATTGTATGATAATACAAACTCCTTCCTATGGCACACAGGTTCTACATGATCAGGTCCTTGCTCATGGCTCTGACATCATCACTCCACTCTAGCTACGGTGGCCTACAGTCTGTTCGACAAACACACCAAGCTCACATCCATCTCAACGTCTTTATACACTTCTGCTCAGAACAGTATTTTCCCATCTCTTTATAGTTTTCTTGCTCACTTTATTCATGTCTTTGCTGAAATATCATGTCGAAGCAGTTTTCTCTGAGTACATATAAAGTAGCCCATCCAGTTCCTATCACTGTCTGTATCTTTTATTGCTTTATTTTTCATCGTTAAACATATAACAAGGTGTAATATTATATATTTATTTGCTAACATTTTATTGTTTGTTTCATGAGAATATTGACTTCATGAAGGCAGAAACTTTGTATAATTTCTTACTGAATCCTCACTGCCTAAAACAGTGCCTTCCATATGGTAAATGGTTAATAAATGTTATATGAATAAATGATTGAATGAGAAATATAGGTTCAGTTGTGTTATTCTAGTTCTCTGAGTTAGGAAATTAATGCAGAACAATGTGCTGTCTCAAAACTCCCAATAAGAGCAAAAGAATAACTGGAAAGGAACATAGTTAAAGAATATGATGAAATGGAGAATCCACAGAGTATCCTAGACAGATCTCTTTGCCATTTAATTGGTTAATTTGCTCATGCCCTCAACATAATATATTCCACAAATAAGAGTTTTCAGCAAGAAAACTCATCACCATCCTAGGGCAATTATATTAAACTTGATACATTTAGTATCACATTTTCCCTAGGCTCTTGAGTAAAGTTTTCAATCTCAGGAATAACCTTTCCTCCAGTACTTCCAAATGTAATATCTGCAGGCCTTACAATCATCATTTCCCTTGGTTACATGGCAAGGGTGGACACAGGTGGGCACAGCAGTCACTCGGTAGTTGAGCCATCAAGTGGTCAGTGACTGCAGCTGGGGAGGAAAATCACCTCATGCCAAGTACACACCCTCCTTATGTTACTGGATGCCTACACGGGTTCTCTACCTGCCACACAAGAGGGGCCAAATGAAAACTGGAATGCCAGGCTTATGGCAAGGAAAGGGTTTTTATTTCAGGTGACATCAGCTGGGAGACAAGAACTCTCAAATTTGTCCCATCTCCCCGAAAGATGTAAGGCAAGGGGTTTTAAATGTTGCAAGGAATATGGCCACTTGTGGGGTGGGGGAGCCTATGGCCTTACTGGTCAGTGCTTTCCCATCAGCCTGCATTTGGCCTTGTGAGGTTGCTTGCAGGGAGGGGGCATGGCGAGATAAGGGAATCCATAGGTGGGTGTCCTTGGTTGTCTGTCTCCATGGTGAAGGACAGATTCTGGTGCCAGGAGGCCAAGGAGCTGGGGTCTGAGAGCTTCAGCTTCTTGACATCCTCTGGACATCAGTTTCCCTGTAACAACTTCAAAGGACCTGTAACTAGCCAAACTTCAGTGTAAGCCCAGCGTGAGGCCACCTGGGCTTTTAACAATTTGCAACTTCTATTTGCCTAGTGAAGTTTCGGCATACAAAGGTTAAAAAAAAAAGATATTTGCATATGAATGTAACTTAGAGAAGCAGAGAAAGGGGATAAGTGCTTTATATGCAGGGTTTAATGTAGGGGAACTGATATCAGGGCCGGCATCACTTAAAGATATTGTTAACTCATACCTGTTTCATCAGTAAAAAAAAAAACCTCTCAAATTTAACTCCTTAGTTTATTAATCTTCAGAGTTTTGCAAACTTTTTCTATAAAGGGCCATATAATAACTATTTTAAGCATTGTGGGTCATACAGTGTGTGTCACAATTATTCAGCTCTGCCATTGCAGTGTGAAAGCAGCAGTAGGTAACTTGCGAGTGAATGAGCATAGTCATCTTCCAATAAAACCCTATTTACAAAAACAGGTACCGGGCTGCACTTGTCTTAAGTGTTGTAGCTTGCCAACCTCTGCTCTACTTTATCATCAACTCCATAATGATTAAGTATTGACTTGCATCTGTCTCCATCTGTCACTTCTTTCTTGCTTCCCAAATCTTTCCACTTTCTCCTCCTGGTAAATTACCAGAAAATTATCCTAAATTTCCAAACTCTGCTTTGCAGTACCTAAAACCTGGCCCTCCCATATGGCACCATTCCCAGAAACCCTCTCAAATGAAGGTGCTATATTATCCACATCTCCAGTTTTATTCCCTCCATCCTCTTCAGCCATCAACACCCAGGAACACCTGAAAGTTGGTCATCAACAGAGAGTCTCCTGACTTCAAAATCACTAACCAAAGCTTATTGCTCCCTAAACACAACTTCCTGTCTTTATGACTTTCTTTTCCAATAACCTCAAATGTTCTATAGTTTATAAAATCTAGACTCCAAGTGATTGGGTGAATTTCACCCTATCAAGTAGCCCTAATATTTTACTCACTTTCCTGCTTATCCAGTTGATAAATAAATGAAAAGCAATAGGATATATTGGAATTTATGAGGAAGTCATTTGGTGTAAAACTAATTCAACCTGACCTTGTTTTTCCAAAAGGGCCTGACATGGCTTGTTGAGCATGCATGGTACATCTGCTTTAAATATTTACTATGTCCCCCAAATAAGAATGATGCACTTAAAAATAGAGGTGTAATTCCTGCCACATCAGCATTTCTTTAAGGATAATCATCTTTTCCTGGAAACTAAAGATTAATTACTGACCTGCTGTGCTCACCTTGTGACCACTGACCTGCTGACCACCGACCTGCTGTGCCAGCTAAGCATCTCATAACAGTAGTAAAAGAGATATTCTTGTGATATGTGATGCATGCTCTTTGTTTCAAGATGGTATACAACCACTCTGTACACCCTACTTCTTTGGGGCCCTTCTTTCTTTGGGGAAGGAAGACCCTGGGCTGGTCCTCAGATCTGGCTCATAATAAACTCACCCTAATTTTGATTTATAGATTGATTATGGATTATTTGCATTGACACAGTTTATATTCTGTAGCCAGGGTTACCATATCATGCTCATATATTCACTAAGCTATCTTATCCCTCTCTCTTTTGTTGCACGTTTCTGGCAAACCCTTTACACTCCAGAAAAGCCTCCTTATTTTTCTCTACATGGACTTGAGCAGTGGAGTTCTGCTACAAAGAATAACACAACAAGCAAGAAGAGAGTCACTCTAAAAACATAATTTAGTGTCTTAATTAAACTTTCAACAGCTCCTGGGAAACATATTATTTTCCATATGCAATTAACTCTCCTATACTCTTTAAATATACCAAGCCTTTCTCCTGTTCTTTAAACCTCCAAGCCCTAACCCCCATTGTTTCCCTTATTCCATTTAGGAGAAACTCTAATCTCCTACTTCCAAATCCCTGTTCACAAATGTGCAAAACTACTTTTACCAGATTCTCTCCATTTCTTCCTTCCCTCTGTTACATTAAAGGATATGTCTCTTATCCTAAAACTAATCGCTTCTCCAATCCTTTGAATGCTGCCTCTTCCAATTAGATCCTACCTACTGAAATGGAAATGTACTCAAGAATTCAACTGTTAAAAAGTGTATATCCCTTTGTTTTGGATCTCACATTAATCTGTCCCTACCCTTCACCCCATATCCAATCCTACAGAAGAGTTGTGTGTATAACTGTAGTGGCATGTTATTGTTTGCTTGACTGATATCCATTTTCCCTTCTGTTGATAATGGCACTGGAATTTTCCTCAGGGAACCACTGTTACTCTATCCCAATTAATGTGGTTCATGGGGAGCTGATTTTTCTTTGGCTTCAGAGTTGAAAGTGTGAACACAGCCTGACTGGTCGAAGCATTGCATACTCTTCACAGTATTGATTAAAAATGGGTGCCTGTCTCAATCAGAAACAATCAAAACTAACAATGGGAATTTGCTGGGGTTAAAGAGGCCCTTTCTGTTTTCTCACCAGACCTTAAACTTCAGAGAATGCAAGCCTGGAATTGCTAGTCCTGGCTATGAAGAAATCAGGTAATAATAGAAGAGAGTCAAGCCAAAATTAGAGAAAGATAGGCATCTGATCTCATAATTTAAAGCCCTGGATCATAATTTACCAGAAGATTTGTCACCAGACTTTTAGTAATGTTAGTAAATAGATCACCATTTTCTATTAGTTTGAATTATGTGCTGGTTACTTACATCAGATGTCCCTAAACATACTTGTAATTGTTTTGTCATTTACTCAGTTGACTCATACTCCAATGTAGCACTCACTCTTCATTATTTCAACAAAGCAGCTCCTGCTGTGCTCACCAAAGGCTGCTACAGTACAAAACCAAGTAGACTTTGTATGGCTTTGCTTCACTTAACCTCTCAGCGTCATTTGAAAGCGCTTAACACTTCCTTCTTCTTGATATAACACGGATAATTATGGACACAGACTGTATATATCTTTTGTAATAGAGTAAAGGCTGCCTCCTGAGTTTTAAGAATTTCTAAAGGAAGTCCCAACAGAGATTTCAGGGATGTTGACTCTTTGGTTCAAGAAAAAAAAATCTTTCCCCAAGGTGCCAGCTGTCTATTAGTACTCAAGCATGAACTGGTTTAGCGATATCAATAATGTGCACATTTTTCATTTACTATATTAAATTCACAATTTAATTTTGATCAGCTTGTATGCTTGTTTTTTTATGTTAGGCGTATTACAAATGGTATACAAAATGAGTCCACTTATTTCCATAGATCTTTTGAACAATTTTGATACCTTTAGCATCAGTGAATAGACAGCTTGAGCCTGGGAATTAGTTTTCTCAAATCCAGGTTATGTGACGCATTGCTATTTATAGTAAGCTCTTTAACCTTAAGACATCATTCCTGCGCGCGCGCGTGCGCGTGTGTGTGCGTGTGTGTGTGTGTGTGTGTGTTCTTTCAAAGGGACAGAAGGAGGCCCTCAAAAGATATGATAAATGATGAAATTTAGTAAAAAAGATTCATCGGAAACTGTTCAGTTCTCATAAATACATTATATCCAATGAAGAATTTTACAAATATTTCTGTAATCAATGTTTATGATTATAAATAGTCAAAGGGATAAAGAGTAACTTGTTAAAAATTCTGCTGGGAGTGACGTAAGCAAAATGGGGGAATAGGAGGTCTCTGTCCTCATCTCCCAACAAAAACACTCATTCCACAACCACCCACGGCTGAATATACCTTTATGAGAGCTCCAGAATCGGATGAAAGATTGCAACACCTCAGTTGAGCACAGAAATGAGAAAAGATGCATTGAAAAGGATAAGGAGAACAGTCTCACTTTACCTAAGTCACCTCTCCCTCAAGCCAGTATAGTATGGTGTCACATGAGATCTCCCCATCCACAAGTTCCCCTGTGGAGGAAAGAGAGCACAAAGTGAGCATCTGAACTCCCCAGGATTTCAGGGCACTACCCAAGTGGTCTGCTTCTAATGTGTCTCACCCAGTAGACTGAGGGGGAATCGGCAGGACTAGTTTGCCTGGGGTAACTAAGAACAAAGAAAGGCGGGGGCTCTCAACAACCAGTAAGTGGATCTCAACAGCTGGCCTGCAGCCCCCAGCTCCTACAACCCAATAGCTAAAAAACAGATAACTTCATTAAAAAATGGGTAAAGTAACTGAAAAGACATTTCTCCAAAGAAGACATATAAATGGCTAATAGGTACATGAAAAGATGCTCAACATCACTAATCATCAGGGAATGCAAATCAAAACCACAATGAAATATCACCTGAGACTTATTAAGATGGCTATTATAAACAAACAAACAAAGATAAACAAGTATTGACAAGGATGTGGAGAAAGGGAATGTTTGTAGACCTTTGGTAGGAATGTAAATTTATGCAGCCACTATGGAAAACTGTATGGAGGTTCCTCAAAAAATTAAAAATCAAACAACTATATGACAGCAATTCTGCTTCTGGGTATATATCCAAAGGAAATGAAATCAGTATTTTGAAGAGATACTGCACTTCCATGTTCGTTGCAGCATTGCTCACTACAACCAAGACATGGAATCAACCTAGAAATCCATTGATAGATGAGTGAATACAGAAAATGTGGTGTATATACACAATGCAATATTATTCAGCCTTATAAAAGAAAAAAATATTGCCCTTTGTGACAATATGGGTGAACCTGGAGGAAGTAATGCTAAGTGAAATAAGCCAGACACAGAAGGACAAATACTTCATGCTCCCACATATATGAGGAATCTAAAATAGTCAAACTCATAGAAATGGAGAGTGCAATGGTGGTTGCCAGGACATGGGAGGAGGAGAAAAAGTGGAGGTATTGGTCAAAGGGTATAAAGTTTCAGTTATGCAAAATGAATAACTTCTAGAGATCTACCATACAGCATAGTGACTATAGTTAACAATACTGTATCTCATACTTAAAAATTTGCTAATAGGCTAGATCTTATGCTAAGTTCTTAAGTTATGTATGTTCTTATCACACACAAATAATAACGAAAGAAGGTGGAAGGAAACTTTTGGAGGTGATGGATATGTTTATGGCATTGATTGTGGTGATGTTTTCATGCATATATACTTATATCCAAACTCATCAAGTTGTATCCATTAAATATTTACAGCTTTTTATATGTCAATCATGCTTCAATAAAGTGGCTAAAAAAATCTATTGACACTGGAGATTCACTGAATCTTGGATAGTTACAAAGTATTTAGATGAAATATGTGGATATAAATTTTGAAGTTTTTGATCCATAAAAATAATAATGTGAATCAAGATTATCAATTATGGGACATTTCCACAAATCTTAGTAAGGAATACAAGTTCTGAAGTAAGACTAAATAGTTTAATGCTGCAAGGAATATGATATTCTGCCAAGAATTTACACTAAAATTTACGGAGGAACAGATTTTGTAAAATCATTAAATGCTATTCATTCTGTGTGATGATGTTGTCGTATTGGATTTATTGTGTGTAAAATGATTCTGTATGCTAATTTAAATGGGTGAAGGTTCTGCCGTGGAATCTTTATGCATATGTGCATGAATATTTCCTTGTGTTATGCTTGGGTGTACTCCAATCTCATCTGAGAGTGAAAAATGAATTTTGGGTGAAATTAGAATTGCTACCAAAATACTGATTCCAGCAGATATGAAAATTTTTACATAAATGCCTTGAGTAAAGTGAGGGAGAATTTTGTAGACTTGAAAAATGTGCACTCATTCACAAAAATAAGGGAACACACACTGCGTGTTTGGCATTTTGTAGATATTTTCTGAGAGGGAACAACCATAAATTGGCATTTGAATGTTAATGTTTCTAAATTTTTCAACAGCTTTGTATTTTGAACATGTGTAGTTTGATGTGACACCAAATCATAAGATGTAAGACATATGTTATAGCTATATGTTAAATAAAGAGGAGGAAAACTGGATTGTTGAAATTATGAATAACACTTTGTGAAACTCTTATATGAGAGTAATGCTAATAGATTCTCAGTAATAAAAAGCTTAAATTAAAAATATAAAACATAAATTACTTTACTACTAGACTGCCATGTTATTTCAGCATTTCATCGTGTTTAGCATTCAATCAGATTATTTTTTCATATTAAATAATGTTTTATCATTGATTTATACTTATCAAAAAATTAGATTTAAAAATATTCTCCATTTATAATAATTTATTCTGAGCTTAGCAAGTATCTTATTATCTGTAGTAACAGTATTTTCATGCAGGAAAATATTATGGTTCATAGAGTAGATCCAATTGAAGATGTCAATAATTTGGCATATTTCATCCATAAAATCAAACTTTAAAAAAATCAGATAATTTCATTAAAAAATTAAAATATAATCATATTAAGCTAATAGATTCTACAGAAAAATAGTGGTAATATGGTTTTAGAAAATTGTATGGTAAAATTTATTACAGTTCATTAAAATATACTAAGAATAGTTTTTCTGCCCATGATATAATTTAGGGTTTACCTAATAAATGTAAAAGGTATTTATAAACATTTCTTTAATATACAAACATAAATTACTTTTATTTCTTAGAATATATTTTAATGTTA
The DNA here is from genome assembly GCA_031878705.1 of Tapirus indicus. Classification (NCBI taxonomy): domain Eukaryota; kingdom Metazoa; phylum Chordata; class Mammalia; order Perissodactyla; family Tapiridae; genus Tapirus; species Tapirus indicus. Next base: position 144,823,792 of record CM062919.1, on the reverse strand, counting down.
AAATTGTTTAATTTACCAATATAATAAAGTAAATGTGTTAGTCTTCAAATAAATATTTTAAAACTTCCTTTAATGTAATTATATTTAGTAACAGTTTCACCATTACATCATCTCAGTTTTAGCGTTAAATTATATAGTTACCTATTTCAGTTTTTTTCTGTCACTAAAATTAACTAAGTTATATTTGGTGGAGACTGAACATGTACTATAGACTCCTGTACCAAATCTTTGAAATGGCATGAATTATAAAATAGAAACTCACAAAACTATAAATGCATAACATAACTAGATATCTTATTTTACTAGGAATTCTAAGATATATCTAAAAAAAAAAGAAGTAGGATTGGCCTGAAGCATGATATCACATCCCAGTGTGTTTGCAGACGTGCTGGAACTCATGCTTCAAGTTTGTCTTGGGGGTGGGTACCAAAGGTGGTGACTATTTCCAAAGGTGGTGAGTATCAATAGGGGGAACAGACACAACAGCAGCAAAGAGCTGTGATGGTGGGTGCTCATGACTGACACTAGAACTCGCAGCTGTTTGGCGTTTCTTCAGAAAATTAAACATATATCTACTATGTAACCGTTCAATTGTATTACTGGGTAATTGCCCAAGATGAAAGAAAACAGGTCTGCATACACGCTTGGACAAAAATGTTTCTAGTAATTTTATTAATGATAGTTCAAAACTGAAAACAAGCTAATGTCTGGATAAACAAATTGTATTATATCTCTCTAATGAATATTATTACTCCATCCTAAAAAGAAAAGAAATACCGTTGTTGTACAACATGGAAGGGCCTCAGATACATCACGCTGAGAGAAAGAAATGATGCATAAAGGAATAGCTACTGTGTGATTCATTTGAAACTCTAGTAATAAAAATATAATATGTAGACAGAAAAGAAGATTCTTGGTTGAATATCGTTGTGGGTAGAATGAGAGAAATTAAGAAGTAGCACAACAGAATTTTCTAGGTTGTTGGAAATGTTTTATATCTTGTTTGTGTTGGCAGTTAGGTGTATACCTTTGTCAAAATTCATTAAATTGTACAATTAAAGTAAAAGAAAATTTAATTAATTGGATGGGCTACAGAACAAAATAGACAAAGTTTAGAAATAAAGTTTGACGGAAACAGAACAGGTGAAATACCGGGTCACAGAACATAGGGTATGGGGATATAAAAAAAATTGTAGAAAAATAAAAAGATGCATGGTAAATAAATTCTGAAATTACAACAGGTATCTAAGAGGGTTTCTTAAGAGAAACAATAGAATGGGGGGAAGAGATAAAATTACATATTCTTTTCCTGTTCTTTTATTGCCTAAACTATACATTATAGCATGTGTGTTTGATTTATTAATATTTAAATCAAGTTGATATTTTTTACCAATGTTAGACAATACAAGGAATTGAGACAACCTGAAATCTATTTCTCATTCCCCAAATTACTTACAACTGTTTTCATGTATTTTGCCTTGTATATAGTTTTGAAACCAACAAGACACTATGATTGGTTCAAAGTAACTGAATTTACAATTACATTTTTACTCTTTTTGACATTGCTCTGATTCCATCTAGATTATTTCCCTCTTGTCTGAAGAACTACTGGCAACAAATTCTTTCAGATTTTATTTTTCAGTAGATATTCTTTATTTTCATATTTGAAGAATATTTATGCTGAGTTTAGAAATCTGGATTGTTGGTCCTTTTATTAAGTTAATGAAAGTGTTGTCACCTAACACCCTTATTTTCCTGTGGAAAACAAAGCAGAACAAAAAGTTTATAATGTTCAAATAAATGAACATTATTCAATTATGTTACCTTATAAAAGAAAGTAAGATACTTCATTTAAAACATATCAGTCTTAGATTTGAGAAGAAAAGGGTGTTACTTTTGAACTGTGGAATTCAAAGTTTCATTTTGGAACTTCTAAACTTAAAAGTTTAGACAAGACAATGACTTCTTAAAATTAGAAAGCTCATGTAAGACAATCATTGGTCCCCAAAGCTATTTTTCTTCACCAAAATTAGAGTAGTTATTCTCCTGAGTTTATTCTTTGCCTTAAATTCATTGAAGTCCACTTTCAAAATAAGAGGAAAGTTGGGGAATGGCTACAACATAGTTTAGGTGGAATGTCCAAAAGCCTACCTATTGTTCTTAAGATTTCTGGAAGATGGTGCTTACTTTTTGCCTTTCATGTCATATTCTTGTTTTCCCCCTCTCAATTTTGCCATTACTTTTGTAGGTAGTTTCAACGTTCTCCAGTACAGTTTGTTCCAAAATGTGGCTGCAGCCCATTAGTGAAGAATCAACGTTACCCAAAGAGAGGTCCCTGGCCTTTGTCCTCCACTACTGGGAGGTGATCTCTAGGCTCTTAAAATATCACACATGGGAAGAAGTGCCTTTGTTTGCTTAGGGGTTTTGGCCACCACACGGTCTAATAAAGTGATTTGTGATGGGGCTTTGACACCTGCCAGTTCTGCCTCTGAAGGAACTGGTGACTGAAGGGGTCAGCCTGACCACTGGTATGGCTGAAGACTAAAGGTCAGCCATATGGGCAGTATATGATCAATTTCCATTAAAAACTCTAGGTACCAAGCCTGGGGTGAGCTTTCCTGGTTGGCAGTTCACCATGCATATTATCACACATTGTTTCCCGGAGGAGTTAACACTGTCCATGGCTCCATGGAGCGAAGACGTCTGGAATTTCCCTTTTGGACCCCTCCTGGACTCTGACCTACTCATCTCTTCCCTCAGTGGATTTAAACTGTTTCCTGTCCCAGTAATAAACTGAAGCCATAATTATAACAGCTTCCAGTGAATTCTGTGAGTGCTTCTAGCAAATTATCAAACCTAAGGATGATTTGTGATTGGTGTCAGAAGTGAGAGAAGTCTTGGGTGGACTATGATCCTTCAGACTTCACAGTTGACCAACTCAGCCCAATATACTTTACTCATCTATGATGTAAATAACACTATTTTGCTAATAGATTTTACTGAAGTTCAGGGGATGGTGAAAGAGAATTACTGTACAAGAAGGAAATGGCTTTTCCAGTCACAGGAACTTTCTTTGTTAATTATCATCTCTGACTTTAGTCTCAAAATCTCTAGCCATGTACCTTGGTCTGATCTTCCTTTCACTGACCAGGCTATCCCCAAGGCCTGTGTTTGTATAAACCAAAGTGCAACAAGATGTCTTATCATATAAAATAATAGCTGTCTTCCTAGAAGTAATATTCAGCTTTCCTAGGGAAACAAAGCTAAGTACTGGCATTCCTTAAAATAAAGAAGATGAAGAAAAGGAAGAAAGAGGAAAGAAAATTATTCTACCCTCTTCAATTATGTCTCAGCAAAATAGACTGTAAATTCCCGAGGGACATTTCTCCTAATTCTACAATAAGGATTGAATCAGAATAGATGATCAAGTAATAAAATGGGTAAAAATAATAAAAATGAATATCCATGAATCCTACTGATATAAATAGACGATTGAACAAATAAGTAAATGAAGAGGGGCAGATTTCAGTATTATAAATGTTGAGTGAATGAAGGAGTTAAAAAGTCACCACTGGAACACAACAGACAACATCCATTGATGGATTGTCAAAGGGGGAAGAAACTTTTTAAGGAGAAACAATACTTGCATAGTCCAAAACTATCCCTTCAAAATATTTTGTAATTACTGTGATGGTTTTAACACATGTCCTCAAATTCTCTCATAATTCTTGCTCTAAATGGTGGAGTGTGTTTCTTCTCACCTTGAGTGTGGGCTGAACATAGGATTCATTTCTAAAGACTAGAACATAATACACTTAACCAAGCAATCAAGGTTACCATCGCCAATAATGTGATATTGATATTACATACCCCTTGATATGATATAAGAAAGTCACTTCACCTCTGTGATATTCTCCCCCAAATCCATAATCTCAGACTAATCATGAGAAAACATCAAATATAAGGGAGATTTAGCAAAATACTTGGCCAGCACTCTTCAAAAATATCAAGACTATGTATGAATAACAAGAACAGACTGAGAAACTGTAGCAAATGAAAGTAAAGGGCTGTGACAACTAAACACAACATGGTATCCTGGGTTATATCCAAGATAAAGGAGATTAGTGGGAATACTGATGGAATGTGAATAAAGTCTAAGGTTTAACAATACTGTGCCGATGTTAATTTTATAGACTTTATAATTTTACCCTGGTTACATAAATGTTAACATTACAGAAGGTGGCTGATGGGTATATGGGAACTCTCTACTATCTTTGCAACTCCTTTTGTAAATCTAAAATTATTTCAGGATAAAAAGTTTAAAACAATCACCAATCTTTCACCTTCATGAGTAAGAAAATAATTTGCAGCCCCATTCTTTACACATACCTGATTTTGCTTTCCTGCTTTTTTTTCCCTCAATAGTTTAGAAGGGTCATGTTGACAACACGCCATCTGGATTTCTTATTTATTTTGTATTGTGTATTGTCTGTCTTGCCTCCTCAAAAAGTAAGCTCCATAACTGTAGGGATTTCTGTCAGTCCACTGTATCCAGAATTTAGTAAATGTTTGTCAAGTTGAATTATTCAAATTAAGCATTCTCTAGTTTAGAAATTCATTTTGGATACAAATATTTTAAACATTATTTTGAGGTGCAAAAAAAATATTTATGTTGCAAAGTCCTAGTCAAATTTTGACAATACACTCCACAATGTACAGGATATATCCACAATTTCCCAGGCATAATAAATAAATTTTCTAAATTTTTATTGTTTTTTATATTGGAGATTAGCCCTTTCTGGCCAAATAGTAGGATATCATTAGTCATGGTTCCCATTATAGCAGTGCCTACCTATTTCGAAGACATAGTTAACTATGTTGTTCTTAGTTTAAATGATTATAATAATCATTTGATAATAAGATATATCATAGTGAATAACAAGAGTAATGGGACAGTGGATAATCCTCGATCATGTACGGTTTAGAGTAAAGCTAGCTTTTTTATTATGAAAATGTAATCAGTTTAAAATGTTATATAAATTGTGTTTTATGCTGAGACTTGATACATATTTATTTCTGGAATTTTATAATTTCATATGACAGCCAAATATAACATATGTTTTCTGTTAAAGCTTATGACATTTTGTTGTCTACACAAATCTGACTTTTCATCCATATTTCCTTGAAATTAATTATGTTTGTTCTTGTTTTGGAGCATTTGATGGATTGTGTAGCTATGATTTGTGTATCAGATACTCAATGTTAAAGTTCATAAAATTGTCTCATCTATTAATTTAGTGGTAAATCAAATTAATAAGGAATGACAGAAATAAAATGAGAAAACTCTAGCATATAACAAGTATAAATTCAGCACACTGTTGGCAATTTTTACTTAGTTTTCTCACGATTATGTTACATCCAAAATAATAAAGGACCTAGTGAACAATCAATAAGGAGGAATTAATAAATTGGGAGTGGTTTTTAAAATTTTTCAATATGCTGTTTATAAATATAATTTTATTTTGAAATAATTTTAGGCTTACAGAGACATTGCAAAAGAGTAGAAGGAAATTTCCATTTAATTCTCAGCCAGTGCTCCTAATTTTAATTGATTCAATAGCAATAGTACAATTACAAAAACTGAAAACTAAGAAATTAGCACCAGTACAATACTATTATCTAAACTGGAGATGTTATTAGGTTTTCACCAGTTTCTCCACTAATATCATTTTTCTGACATTGAATTGCAAGATCTGGATTGAAGATCTAATCCAGGATTCCACTTTGCTTTTGGTTGTCATATCTTCTTAATCTCCTCCAGTCTATAACAGTTCCTTAGACTTCATCTTTTATGACATTGACATTTTTCAAAAGTACTTGTCAAGTCTTTTGTACTTGACATTGTCCATCAATATCTGATGTTTTCTCATAATTAAATTGAAGTTATATACTTTTGAGAATAATACCAGAGAGACAATGTGCCCTTTTCAAAAATCATATCAGAGAAAACATTATTTCAATATCTCTTAATACTGGTGATATAAACTCTGATCACTTAGTTAAGGTGGTATCTGCTATTTTTCTCCACTTTTACTATTTTTCATTTTGTAATCAATACATATTTTGGAGGAGATATCTTTAAACCTGTGAGAAACAATTTACTAGAGTATGATGTTCATGCCCAGTTCTTTTGGTCTTTAACCCTACACCGTTTAACTACAATTATTCAGGTCAACTCTTTTTTTCTCTATCTCCCAACGTGCTGTTACGTAAATTCATTTGTAACATGGGTAAATTCATTTATCACTCTGTGTTCCATCTTAATTCCTTGCACATCGTGATCAAACTTTTCAAATTTACATACAGTACAATTCACTCTGTGGTTGTGTAACTTTATAGGTTTTGACAAATGTATGTAGTCATTTATCCATCACCATAATAACAGCAGAACAATTTTTTTGACCCAAAATTTCCCACAAGCTGTCCCTTTCAGTCAGTCCTATGTCCACCTCCAACCCCCAGCAAGCTGATTTCTTTTCCATTCCAGTATTGTTACCTTTTCTAGAATTTCATATAAATTTAATCATACAATAAGTAGTCTTATGGGTTTAGCCTTTTTCCTTTAACAAATGCATTTAATATCCTAGATGTATGAATTGATAGTTTGTTTCTTTTTATTGATGAGTGATATTTCATTGTTTGGAGATACTACAGTTGACATCTAGTTTATTGTCAGATTTTGATGATTATGAATAAAGCTTCTATAAATGTCCATGGACATTTTTTGTGTGAACACAAGTGTCTCTTGGGTTAATACCTTGAAAAGGAATTTTAGGGTTGCACGGTAGATGTATATCTAATTTTACAAGGAATAATTTTAAAAGTGGCTCTGACGTTTTGCATTCTCACTAGCAGTGAATGAAAGCTGCAGCTGCTTTATATCCTTAACAGGACCTGGTAGTGTCAGGTTCGATGATTTTAGTCATTCTATTAAGTGTGTAGTGATATCTCATTACGGTTGTAATTTGTATTTCCCTAATGCTTATAGGTATTTAGCACCACTTCATATGCTTATTTGCCATTCATATACCTTCATTATTAATTTATTTGTTCAGATCTGCTGCCCATTTTAAACTTGATTACTTGCTTTCTTATCAGCATGTTTTTTTTAAATTTTTTTCTGTATGTATTATGATATTAGTTCTTTATCAGATATATGCTTTGGAAATGTTTACTTCTAAACTATGCTCTATTTTTTTTTTTTTAGCATTCTTTTAACAAGGTCTTTCACAGAGAAAAAGGTTTTAGTTTGATAAAGTCAAATTGTAATTTATTTTTTTAAATATCATGTATTTGATGTTATATCATTAAGTCTTTGTCAAATTCAAGATCACATACATTTTCACCTAAAATTTCCTCTAGAAGTTTTATAGTTTAAAATTTGATATTTATATCTAGGCTATGATCCTTTTAAAGATAATTTTTGTATGAGGTGGGAGGAACATATGTAGGTTTATTTTATTTTGTATATATTGAAGTCCAAATGTTCTAGTAAAATTTTTTTGAAAAGACTACTTTTGACTTGTTGAATTGTGTCAAAAATCACTTAAGTATATTTGTGTGGATCTATTTATGAAGTCTCTATTCTGTTCCACTGATCTGTGTGTCTATCCTTTCAACAATACCATACACTCTTGAATACCAGTTTTATTTGTAAGTTGTGATACAGTTAGGATGAGCCCTACACATTAGTGCATTTTTTTTTCAAAATTGTTTTAGTTATTCTATGTTGTCATCTTTGTACATAAAATTTAAAAACAGTTGGTTACTAGCTACAAAACCTGATTTTGATTGGGATGCATTGAAGCTATAGATCCAACTGGGGAGAATTGATATCCTAACAATATTCCAATCCATAGGCATGATATGTCTTTTCATTTATTTGGGTGTTCTGATTTCTTTCATCAATGTTTTGAGGTTTCATCATACATATCCTGCATATATTTTTGTTAGATCCATATATAAGTATTTCATTTTTTGATGCTAATATAAATTGTATTTTTATTTCAAATTTCAATTGTTTGCTATTATTATATGGAAATGTAATTAATTATTTTATATTGACATTTTATTCTGCAACCATTCTAAAATCATATTGATTTTTCTGTGAATTTTATTTGTGTTCTTCTGAGAGCTTTGGGTTTAATTTGATCTTCTTTTCTAGATTCTTAAGGTAAAAGCTTGTACTATTGATTTAAGACTTTCCTTTATTTTATAAGTATTTTTTGTGTGTGTGTGAGGAAGACCAGCCCTGAGCTAACATCTACTGCTAGTCTTCCTCTTTTTGCTGAGGAAGACTGGCCCTGGGCTAACATCTGTGCCCACCTTCCTCTACTTTATATGGGATGCTGCCACAGCGTGGCTGACGAGCAGTGCATCCCCGGGCGCCCAGGATCCGAACCTGCGAACCCCGGTCTGCCAAGCGCGGGCTAAACCACTGCACCACCAGGAGGCCCCTATTTTATAAGTATTTTATGCTTACATTTTTCTTTAATCACAGCTTTGATACATCACACAAATTCTAACATGATATATTTTCATTTTCATTTTTTTCAAAGTATTTTTATCTTCTCTTTACACTTCCTTTTTGACCCATAAACTAATTAGAAGGGAGTTGTTTTATTTCTAAGTGCTTAGTAATTTTCTAGGGATCTTTCTGTTATTGATTCATAGTTTAAATCATTTATAGTCTGAGACCACCTTTGTGTGATTTCTTTCCTTTTAAATGTGTTAAGGTTTGTTTTGGGACCCAGGATATGGTCTATCTTAGTGACTGGTACACGTGCACTTGAGATGAATGTGTGTTCTGGTGTCGATCAGTTGTGTGTTGATTAGGTAAAGTTGGTTGATAGTACTGTTCAAGTCTTCTGCATCCACACTGGTTGTCTGCCTGCTTGTTCCATCCATTACCAAAAGAGGAGTTTTGAAGTCTGGTGCACGCATAAAGTGCAGTACTCTAGCTTTGTTTTGGGTGGTGTTTGAATGATATAACTTTTCCCGTCTTTTTACTTTTTACCTGTCTGTTTCTTTATATTTAAAGTAGGTTTCCAGTAGGTACCATATAGTTGGAGAATTTTTTTCTAATCTGATCTGACAATGTCTTTTAATTGGTTTGCTACTTAATTCAAATTTAATGTGATAATTGATATGATTGGAATAAATTCTTCCAATTTACTATGTATTTCCACTTTTTCTGACTTAGCTTAGTTTAACTGAGTAGACTTGTATGATTCTATTTCATCTCCTCTATTAAATAGTTGTACTCCTTTTATTAAATTTTAAATCAAGTATAAAATACGTTTGTATATGCTATAAACATAAAATACATTGCAATTAATTTTGCATTAGACAGTTCATTATCTTTTCAAGCAATAGAACTAATTAAAATATTTTGTCGTCTTTACTTCATTCTCAGCGCTCTTCATGTCTCTGTGTAAAAATGACTTTCTGTCTTGTATTCTATTCCTTCTGACTGAAGGATTCCTTTGCCATATCTTGTAGAGTAAGACTGCTGACAATAAACTCTTACACTTTTGTTTGTATTTCATGTAATCCATGTATCAATTTGGGGAGAACTAAAGCTCATAAAATTGAGAATTTCAATCTATCACATACTATATCCAGCCACTTAACATAGTTTGTTTTTGTCAATAATATTTTGTATTATTCAACATAGATTTATTGCAGATTTTAATGAGATGTTTTGCATTTTATTGATGCTTTTATAAATAGCATATCTTGTTATTTTATACTTTCTATTCAATTATTGATGAAATACAGAAGCACCATTCATTTTTAAATTTTGTATTTGAATACAGCAACCTTGATTATTTATTAATCCTAATTGTTTGTCTGACTTTTTTTCTGTAAAAGTCCTATAAAGAGGTCCATTTGTCATTTTAACATTTGCAACTTGTATCTTTTCTATTACTGGAGATAATATACTGGATCAGTATTGTCAAGTGTTTGCCATTTCTCTTTTTTTTTTTTGGTTTTCAAAATCCAAATTTTGGCTTTGTTGAATTTCTCTATTTTATATTCATTTTGTATGTCATTAATTTCTTATCTTTACTGTCTCGTTCCTTCATTTTTTTTCATGGTTTTTTTGCTGCTGTTCTTTATTATTGATATAGATGCATAATTTATTCATTAACTTTTTAAAATATATACCTTTAGATCTATAAATTTCTCCCTAAAACACATTTATCCATATCATCCAGCTTTTATTATTTCATTATTATTTAGTTTAAAATCTTTCCTAATTTCACGTTTTATTCCTTCCTTGATGAATGGGTTATTTAGAAATGTATTGCATAATTTCCCAACAGGGATTTCTCTATTTATCTTTTTGTTATTTATTTCTAGCTTTTGCTAAAGAGATCATAATCTGTTCTAAATAATTAAAATTCTTTGAAATATATCAAATTTTTCTTTATGTCTTAGAATATTGTCAATATTTGTAGATGTTCCATGTACACAGGTAAAGAATACATATTCCGTCATTGATGTGTGCTGTATTTATTTTATTTATTTATTTTTTAATTACTTAAGATAATGGAATATTAATGAAACAATGACTTGTTGTGCTAGATTGAGTGTTGGAGGTTCTGGAAGATTGATTTAAGATGTAGTGGCCTAATGATCAGTATGATAGTAATGGCTAATTTGTGAGCACTCAATTGAATAAAGACTCCCCTAAAGGCTGGCACTGTATTATCTACCCTTGTGCACTGATGCTTCCTATGAAGTCCAGCACACAGTAGGAACTTTAAAAATGGTTAAATTGAACTGAAGTAGCAATCTTTTGAAACTCAGCCTTTTTTCACCCACTAACTTTTGAGCACGACTTTGTATCAGGTGCCCTTTTAGATGCGCAAACTAAAAGGTGAAAAACATAGTTCTATCCTCAAAAGTTCACAGCCTAGGAGAGGAGAAAGACAAATGTGTAGTAATAACTGGATTTGGCAAGTGATATGCTAGCAGGATTCTCAACACTGACTTCACAATAGAATCGCCTGAGAAGTTAAAAAAAAACTCATGTCCAAATTCTGCTCCAAACCATTTGAATCAGAATATTTGGGAGTAGTTTCAAGCCATCAATGTTTTTAAACGGTCTCATAAGTAATCCTAATGTGCAAGAGGTTAAGAAATACCGTGTTTGGGGCCGGCTCGGTGGCGCAGCGGTTTCGTCCGCGCTTGGCAGCCCGGGGTTCGTGGGTTCGGATCCCGGGCGCCCGCGGACGCACTGCCTGTCAGCCATGCCGTGGCGGCGTCCCATATAAAGTAGAGGAAGATGGGCACGATGTTAGCCCAGGGCCAGTCTTCCTCAGCAAAAAGAGGAGGATTAGCAACAGATGTTAGCTCAGGGCTGGTCTTCCTCACCAAAAAAAAAAAACAAAAACAAAATACTGTGTTTGAGGCAAGCACGCCGATAAGGAAGGTATTGATAATAAAACCTAGTAGTTATTTTATTTAACTTAGATTAGCTTTATTTGAGTTGTTCAGATATTTATACATTTAATGAACTTATGCTTTGCTTCTCTAGTCTTATTGAGATTTGTCTCTTTGTTTAGTTCAATCAATTTTATTATTCTATGCATACATTTTTAGGCTCATTATATTTTGTTTTGTCAGATTAAACACTTTATCATTATGACTAACATCTTTAGAATGTTTCCTGCTTTAGAGTCTACTCTGGATATATTAATATAATTATACCAGTATTAATGTTTTAGTGCTTGCAGTGATGCACCATTTTCCTTTTTAAACATTCACTTTTCTATTATTATGCCTTCCAGCTTACTAATTTGGTCTTCTATGCCCAATGTGCTGTTACAGTCATATAATAAGTTCTTTATTTTAGACATTATAGTTTTGTTCCAGGATGTCCATTTGATTATTTTTGTAGTGTCCAAAAATTGGTTAAAAGTTTCTATTTTTCCATATATTTTTCATTCATTATTTTCTATTTTTATAGTTTCCTGATCTTTCTCAATATTTTAAAACTTCCTTGAATATGTATGCATATGAATTATTTTAGCTCTATCAGATAACCCTAATATCTGAACATCCCATGGTCTGGTTCTTTTTTTTTTTTCAGTCTGTTTTCATTTTCTCTTGGTTTTCAGTGAAATTGTCTTTGTATCTCTAGTTGTGATTGGCTAAGTAGCAGACGTAGCATATGAGAACATGTCGAGGAACTTTTTATCTCCTCTAAATGACATTTTATTCTTACATTGAAGTCTCTCTACTCCTTCTGGTCGGACATCAGGGTTGTGACAGGTCACCCTGACGGGGTAAGCAGGGAGTGAGATGACCTGGAGCCCGTCTTCAATTTTGTGAAGGTTGTGTTTATTTCTGGTTCTCTCCAAACCCTTGTATCCAACTTAAAGTCTGGGTGTTTGCCAGGGCTGCTTCTTCTTGGCACCACTTTGATCTCAGTTGCTAATATTTTGGCTACAAGAGCTTGTTGAAGACTCTCCAAATTCTTGGTATCTCACCCACAGCTTTAAGCTAGGAAAGTGCTTCAAGAATCAATGGGGGTCCATGTCAATGAGCTTGTCCCTCTGGTACTCCCTTTCTCTCATCATTTGGTCCTATAAATCTTTGTCTCCTTCATAGCTGTTCAACGGCCCTAAATAATCTAGTTTGCCATTTCAGGAAGTAGAAATCCCTCTTGTACTTTGTATATTGCCAATATTTAGAAAATTATATTCCCTATAAATAAAATGAAATATGTCATTGTTTTTTTTCTGTTTGATTCTAAAGAGGAAAAAAAAGAATTATAAATATGTGTTGTATATATATGTATTGTAATACAGTTTGTAGAGTTAGGAATTCTGCCCTACATTACTAAGTTAATGTCTCTTTAGGTATATATTCTTTGAAAACAAGTTCTAAAATTTTATGCCTTTAAGAGATTTAATCTTAATTATATACTTAATTAACTAATATATTCATTTATGTATGTATGTATGCATTAAGTAGGTATATATGTATGTATTTTTACTTTGGCATCTACTTCTCTGCTAGGGAAGAATCACACATGAGAACAGATTATATATATTTTTTGTTTTGTTGTTTTCACTTTTATCTATCTTTTTCACTTCATCTCCTCTTCCCATCCTTCTTTCCCCTTTGCCACTCTCTCTTCCTTCCTTTTAATCTTTACCTTTTTTCTTCTCTTTGGCCTTATTTGTTTTACTGTGTGTTAATTAATGATAATGAATAAGAGAAAATATTTTTAATAGTGCAAAATAATTTCTAAGCAATATCTATATAAACTTTAGAAATTGCTTAGGTGAGTATATACTAGTGCTAAACAAATATTATTTCACTTATTCATTTGCAATCATCACTTGCCACTGTATTTTGAATTCATATGTGATATCCAATATTCTTTCAAGAGAATGTCATATTTTGATTATATTTATCTTTTACTCATAAAAATAGTCTAAAACTTAATTTTGTTGAACCTCAATTATCTGAACTTTAAAACTAGGGGTTGTATGGAAAAATTCTTAACTCTCCTTTAAGTTCTAAAATTAGTATTGTCACTTGAATCAGCTATTCTGTATAAAACTCTTAAAATACACTTGCTATTGTTTTTTCCATGTGCTCTAAGCAAGATGATTACTGTGATTTTCTTCTTACCTATAGAGAAACACATGTCAGAGTAACCCATGCTCATCTATTAAATATGACATAGAAAAAAAATTTTTCAGCCAATGATTACTTTATCTTAATAGTCTGCTTCTTTATTATACTGCAATAGTTCAGGAATCACAGCATTTGTTTAGAATTTTGTAATCATGCACAACCCTGAGCGCATTCATGCTTGAACACTTCCGTGGCTAAAACTGAATGAAATAAAGGTGGGCAGGTAACACAATGAAGGAGTTTCAATAGCCCAGTCATTAATTTGTATCTTTCTAGGATAAAATAAACAATATTAATTATATTCCAAATATGGGAAAGTGGAGATGGCTGAGCTAATTGTTAGCAGGACATAAGAAAGCAGAGGTGTTGTGTATAGCTAGGTAGGTTAGTGTTGGAGAATCAGTATGTCCTTCCAATGGTACCTGTCACAAATACCACTTGAAGGTGGTTTCAACTGATGTATAAGGGTTATTTCTAAAGTATTGTATTTCCCATTGAGATTTCTCTTTGAGATATTACCTACCTTGATCTATATATTAGGTACTGGTTTTAACTTCTAAATGGCTATTGGTCTTTTTCAATATAAAATACACAGTAAACGAAATACAGCTTTCATTCCTCTAAATTTATTTAAACAATATGTCAAACTCTGAAAGCAATTTCAACATCAGGGGCCAAATAATCCAGAGAAGACTTACAATAAGCATAGTGATTTCCATGAAAATGTTTAATGAATATATTCACTTAGATGCATGAATTTAAATGTATTTGTTAAACATTAATGCATTTCTTAAGGAACAAACTTAATTGTTGGAGATTTCTTGAATGTGCTAACAGTGATTTTAATTGCAAATGGATTCAGTAAAGAAAAAGACAATAACTCTATAAAGATACATTTCTAAATGTGAAACATAAATATTTTCTTCCATTGAACTCCAAGTTAACCAAGCGTGTGTACTTGTGCAGAAACTCCATCATCTCAATCTTGTTGTGTTCCTGCTGTCAGGATTTTTGCAGAAAAAAAAAAAATTTACAAGTGTAATGAGCAATCTTATTTTTCAGTTAAATCACCCAGATGTTCTCTCTTATTATAATCTTTCCCTGGGTAATAGGAAGAACAGTTGGTTGGTTGTTTGCTGGCGAGAAGAAAAAGGAAAGGATGAATTTTTTTTGATTCTGTAAATTGTCCCAAGTCAGTTATTTTTCCAAGAGTTACAACTCTTCCAACAGGAACATGTTTCTTCCTAAGCTGCTTAATTCTGCCAAATTCTATTTTAGCCTATTTCATATCTGGTTCTTTGCCACAAACACAAACTGTTCTGTGGTCAGTGTGTTAAAACAATGATCCAGAAACAGTCTGTTTGCCTCAGTTTTAACTCAAAATATATTCTGTATTTCTTGCTAAACTGCCAACCCTGTAGTTTAAACTCACTGCTCAAAACTTCAAAAATGCAAGTCCTTTCTATAATATATATATATTTATTTTTTAAATATTTTTATTGGCTTCTCTTTGTATCATAAACTATTACCTAAAAGAAAAATTATTCAAAAAAGAGAATAAAATCTCACTTCTAAATACATATGTGTCATTTTAAATTAATAGCAAATATCTTTGAAAATTTCTAGACTGTTCTAGCTAAATATGCTAAAAATATGGTGTTTGAGGTACATAGCAACTGCATTTATCAGAAGTATGCTATCTTAGGGCCGGCCTGGTCACTGATGAGTGGAGTTTTCTCTGAACAAAAGAAGAAAGAGAGAGAAAGAGGGAGGGAAGAAAGGAGGAAGGAAAACAAAAGACTGTTTTATAGCTAGAAGGGAGCAAGAACAAGGAAGTTATAGTGGGCAAAAGAGCAGGTTAGTCATTGCAAAGTTACTTTCCTTTAGGGGATGGCAGGGGTCTAGCAGGTAGATGACCTAACTAGTGCTGATCAGGTGACTTCCGATTGGCTGGGTTAAGATTCCATTTCTGAGGGAGCCAAAACTGTAATTAAGCTAAGTCTCAATTTGGTGACATGGGGCTTAGCATAAGCAACTCCATTTGGGGCCTGTTGTCTTGTTTTTTAATACTATTAAGATTAATAAATAATCATAGGTTCAGATAAATGCTAATTGCTATTTTTAGATTATTCAAATACCAGTAAAGACTTTGGAAAATATGATAATGACATTTCATTTTCATCTCCATAAATGTCATCCTATTTTTAAAAGCCTGCAATTCTAAAATGGATATAAAAATATACAATTGTGATAGTCCAAATGTAAAATATAATTTGAATATGTATGATTGTGATTAACCTAAGCAAGTATTTTAAGTACTTTAGGAAGACATATTTTCATTTTTTCTTCATCAAGGGCAGAGGGATACATTAACAATATTCCTCACTTCATGCGACGTTATCATCAATATACCACTTTCCCCTTTGAAATATATGTTTCCTTTATTCTATTTCTTGCTCCCCCATTATCCCAGGCAGCCATTCTGATGTTTTTGATAGCTATACTTTTGACTGTATATGTTTTGTACATCATGTGTTGTTATTGTCTGCATATATATATATATATATCTTTAATTTATATAAATGGAATCATGAAACGACTTCATTCTTCTTTTTTCAAGTTTTTTTTTTTCCACTCAGCTGTTTTAAAGTCCATCCAGGTAGTTTCATGTGCATTACTTCAAGTTACCTATTGGTATTTCACAGCATTATTAAAGAAAATATTATTCATGATACTTGTTAAAGATGATGAAGAAGACTTTATTCAAGGGGGGCTATTGTGATGGGCGTAGGGACCACTGCAACGGGTCTTGCAGTGGGGGAGAGGGATTGGGCCCAACTCCAAAGAAGAACGTGGGAATTTATAGCCAAGATGCAGAGTGAGGGTCAGTGGATGGAAAATTGCTAAGAAACATCAGGGGTAAGGCGGTATTTTGGCTAAACCCGCTTAACAGGATTCCTGCTGAAGACAGGCCAAGGTGATCAGATATCACCTGAGGAATTTTGGAGGCTAAGGAACCCAGTAGATCTTGAAGTGATCAGATATAGATGATGGGGGATTCTGGCTGAACTGACTTAGCATGATTCTTGCTAAAATTGGATAATGCAGAGATGAACATGGAAGTCCAAAAGTTGAAGCCTAGCTGAAAAAAGAGCCCAGAGGAGGCTGAGTAGAGTTTAGTCAAGGAGAGACTCTGTCAGCATTCATACACTCTCCGGGTGTGGGTGCCCAGGTAGCCTTCCACTTCATTTTAACACAAACAATGCTACAATGGACACTCACTGTTAAGTGTTTAATATCTGTATTTATTAATATTATTTTGAAAGCACATGTGAGGTTTTTGAATCATAGTAGATTATTATTACTTATTAATGACAAATAATAACCACCTGGTTCTCTGCACCCCAATTCTTACCCATGTAAGGGTATGTACCCGTGCAACTCAGTGAGAGTTAGATCTCACCCAACACATATGAGGTCCATGTTTTAGGCAAGGAACTCACAAATACACATTTTCTTGCTTCTGTTGGGGAAAGAGGCAGCTGTCTGCACTCCCATTCTGAGGGAGTCTCCATGGGAAAGTAATGGGAAATTATCTTGGGTTCTTACTCATCCTTTGGAATGTAAATAAATCTCTAGATGGGAGAGATAAGACCAGCTTTTCCAGAATTACAACCCAGAAATTTCATCTCTTTTGAAATGTAAATACCTATTAAGATAACATTCTGAATCTGTCCAGAGTTCTCCTTGTTATTCAGCAAGGCTTTAAGTTAACCCAGGTCTATAGTCTGGAACTCTTACTCCAGAGAAGATAAAAGATAGTTTATTACCTTTTGAACGGGAGCAATTAGATAAATTATTAGGGAGCAAATGGCTGCAGATGAACCTTTCTTCTTGTGAAATACAAAACGTTTCTGAGGAATTAAAAGGAAACCTCTATCTTCATAGTATACTAATTTCTGTGGCTCAGGAGGCTGAGACTTTACAGGAACACAGGGAAATGGATGGGAGACTTATTTTTCCACATTCATGTATATGGATTCTCACTGATCTTTGTAGAATTTCTCTGGGCAGTATATTCAGAAACTGGATTAATGGATTATGGGTTTGCTTTCTAAAGTTGCAACACCAATCTACAGTTTTCTTGCAACCCCAAATCCATGGAAATTCTTGGCATTAACCAGCTTTTTAATGTGTACCAATCTAATGCATGTAAGTCCTTGATATTTTACTTTTCATCCCTCTTATAAGTAGTGAATTTGAGCATCTCTTCCTATGCTTGTTAGCTTTTGATATTCTTGTTATATATGTCTTTCTTATCTCTCCTTTGGATCTCTCTCCTATTTGTTATCTCTCTGCTAACTTCGTTTATAGTGCCTTTCAAGGAAAGAAAAGCTTTTTCTTTAATATGCTTGAGCTTTTGAGTTTTTGCTTAAGGCATTTTTTATCCACAAAAAACAGGCCCTAACAACATTCTCATATTTGTGTTCCATTAATCTTACAGTTTTTCTGTTCACATTTTCACTTAAGTCATCTCTCATATATGAGGCCATGTAAAGATTGTTTTATTTTTCCGTACATATGAGCTTGTTTTCCTGCTCAAAAATATGTCATCTCCCTAATGGTATTATATGTTAAATTCTATGGGGCTCTGTCATTACAATATAAACAGCACCAACCCAACTGTCACACTTTATACCAATGTCACTGATTAATATGGTTGTATATGAACGTGTGTTTTATGTATAATTACATTTATAAGCATCTGTTATACATATATATATATGTCAATGCAACCACTTGTGGGAAAGAGTACATTAAGATTAGTATTTTCATTTTATTTTTGCTTTCTAGTAATTCTACGTATATCTGTGATATATTTTCTACATGAACAATATGCGTGTTGTTAGTCAATAGATTTTGAGACATGACTGCAGTATATACATATATATTTTGCCCAGTTAAATTTTATTTTAAATCTAGACATTCTGTGCTACCAAAAGGTATTAGAAGGATGTCTGTCTCTTTCACTAAAAACTATTTCTACCAATAAAAGTAAAAAAGTGGTAATAATTAGAAATCATAAATTTTTGCTAATTTGAGACTTTTTTGCCTTTCTATAACTCTGAAATTGTCCATTACAAAAACTATTACTTACGAATTGATATCATGGAAACACATGCTCATTTCTTGTAGTTTTTACTTAATGAGAGTAATTGTAATGTTCTAAACACATACATGAAGAAACTAGTGATTTCAGGACTTATTTTGCATGATGTCAAATAATGTTAGAAAGTAATATTTGAAATCATGATGCCACCTAATGTTTTAAATTTATGCTTTCAATATTTTTATTCACAAAAAACATACTCAATAATTAATATATGCTAGGCATTGTTCTATGCAAAATTGGGGCCAAAATAGACACCATTCTTGTTTTCACGGAAAGTGTAAGATATAAGGGAATAAACTTTAAACTAATAATACTAAAATGATTGCTCTTGTGATAAAGTTTATGAGGGAAACCTATGGGATGCTCTGAAAATTCAATTTAGAGGAATTTGCCCAATCTGGTAGATTACAGAGATCGCCTAAATCATTCACTTTTCCATCTCTGACACTTTTTCTGGATGCCCTTCCTCTCCCCAGTCATTGCGGCTAGAAATCATTCTTATGAAATTTTCAACCTCTTCTGTTTTCAATCTCTCCTTATTCTTAATGTTATCCTATTGCATGGTTTTAAATTGTATGTATATATTGATAAATCCTGCATTTATATTTTTAGTCATGTGTTCAACTACTATATTCTACTCTATCCTTGGAAGACTTTTACTCCCATATTTAGTATAACCAAACAAAAATATTTAGCCACACTTCCGAATCCAATTTCAGTAATAAGCATTTCCATTGATGTAGACGTGTAAGCCAAAATCTCTGAAGTCATCCTTGACTTCTATTTTTCCCTCACACTCAATTTTAATCCATGAGCAAATTCTACCAGCATGGGCTTTAAAAATTATCAATTATCATCCACTCCACCTCTATTATGCTGGTCCAAGCCACAATCATCTCTCATTTATGCCTGTGATAGCCTTACAACTGATTTCACTGTTTTTACACTAGACCCTCTAAACTCTGTTCTCCACTCAGCAATCAGATTGTATATTCAAACCATCCTGAATAAAATCCAAAGCCTGTATCTGGGCCTATCAATTAGTATATAAAATATACTATTTTTTGGCTAACTCTTCAATTTTTTAAATCACTGTTCTTTTAATATACTTTGCCCTACTGGATGTCTTTATATCCGTCAAACCTTCACACACACTCAGTCTCACAGACTCATTGTTTGCTGTTACCTCTGGCTGAAAACCTCTCACTCTTAGAAACTTGTTTGTCTGCTTTCATTCATCCTATCATGTGCTCACATGCCACCTCCTCTGAAGAAGTCTTCACTAGCCTACCTGTCTAAAATACACTACTCCTCAATTTCTATCGCCTTATCTTGCCTTGTTATATTCCTAGCACACATGAATACATATTAAATTTATGTTTATTTTCTTATTTATATTCTCTCTCTCTCTAATGTCATAATTTAAGCTTCATGAGGGTGGAGACTATTTTGCTTTCCACTCTATCTCTTGTCATATAGTAGAAACTCAGTATGTTTTGAATGAATATAGTAATAAATCTTCAGCTGATAGGAAACATGCAATTGTGAAGATTTGATCATAGAAGTGTCTTGAAAGAAATTAATTAAATACCAATCTACATTTTGAATTCTCAGTTGGAAGAGAAAACACAGTAAAGAAAAAATCATAGTTAGAATCCTAACATTTAGGTACTGGTTTGTTGTGAATAACATTACAACTCTTTGAAACCAAGACATACCCTGAAGGAAGAGAGAAATATTATGAATTGAAAATAGAAACAAATTCCACTATATTGAATGATTTGAAGAATTTAAAAATATATTGAAAAATAGGGCACTAATATAATACTTCTGAAGACCATAGTTAAATGTATGTACTTTTGAATACTGTGGTAAATATTTGGATATTTTATCCTATTTGATGATGGCTGATTATACAAGATTAGATTTATATTTGTCAAAGGCACTGTTGAGAATGCAAAAATGTGTTCATGTCTATGAAAAAAATCAACTTATCTAAAAATAAAATATTGACCATTGTTTATTTAGTATGTATTCCGTTCAAATAGTCTTAAGGAGTACCAAGCATGTCAAACCTAGCTGAGTCAATTGATTGCATAGAAATAATTTATTTGCTTGTATCACATATTAAAAGATGATATGTAAACAATGATTTAGCTTATAAATATAATTACTTAAATAATAAAACCTTGTAAGAATTTTGTATCAAATGTAACACAAAATATTTACCAAAAAATAAAATCAAAGGAATGAAAATATTAGAGCAAGTATTCTTCTTGCCCTCTAAGAACTGGCTGAGCATTAACATTTTCATTATTTCTCTTTATCCATGCTGCATATACAATGTCTCTTGCTTTAGTTTTTCCATTAGCTTAAGGTTGCATATTTGGAGATGGATATGGATCATCTTTAGTTTATGTTATGTCATGTGGCTGTAAATTTTGAAAGATAGTTCTGGTCCAAAGTGATTTTCAAAAAGTGCTTGGAAAATTATACTGCAAATTATGATCATGGACTTATGCTCTTCCCTTTCCAAAACAAAACCAAAAAAATGAAGTGTACCTGATTACAAAAATCATAAAACCCTGACTATATACTTTACACACTCATAAACTTACCTAGAAAAACACAATATTTTCTTAATGAAATGAAATTTAGAGATCATTTAGTCCCATTTGTCTTTTTTAATGATGAAGAAGTAAAATTTCTCTGCAATTTCTTACTTAATTCATAAGATGTCTTTTCACATTAACCACAGTTACCATGTATTAGTTTATTTGTTTAAATTTAGCATCCCTAAAAAAGAAATTCTCAATTTTGTGCTAAAAGTACACTAACAATTCATCCTTTTTACTTGGAGATATTTTTAAAGACAAGATTGTTTTATTCACCTTTAGAAATTTCTGTTAGTAATACTATATTATGTTATATTCTAGGAAACAGAAATGAATAAAAATTCTAGCAGAAGATATCAGAGTTGTGTGAATTTTACAGATTGAGTCAGAATCTCAACAGTGGTTACACATTATTGTGTTTATTTTAATTACTGATAGGTCCTTTGAGATTAACACTTAAATAAAGGGAGAAATGTTTCCTTATGTTGAGTGCTGAGAGGACTCATAAATAATACATACATATTTGCCAGTTAGTACTTGCATTTTAATCAGTCACCTTCTGTCATGTAGTGATGCATTTATACATCTGTTATATGATTTAATTATTACTAGCACCCCAATGAGTAATGAACATATAAAATTACAATATCTGTTATGCAAAAATTGAAAGTTCAAAGAAGGATTTTTTTCTTTTGTAGATGTCTGCCACTTCACTTTTAAAATGTTGAGTTTAAATACAAGAATTAAGTATTTTCTTTGCCTATCCTATCTATGTAAAATTCATTGTGGGCCATTCATGTTAGAGATGAGGACACAAATATTAAACTTGAGATCACACATTTCCTAATTGAATAGCCATATTAAAAAATACAGTCATTTGGCTAGAATTAAGTCACATATTTGCAGAAATAATACTCTGTATGTTTACCGGGAGATATTTACCTTGAATGTATTGTATAAACTTGCTTAAAGATATTTATCAAAAATTTTAACATTGTTTTTATTGTTTTAAATTGTCTTAATTACACAGCAAAAATATTTACAGTTGTAACAAATTTAAACAAGGGAACAATAAAGAAATAAGAATTAAAAATCTTTTTAACCCCAATCCTACTACCTGAAAGGAATGTTGTTCTCAAAGAAAAACCAAGAATAAACCCACCCAAGAAAAAACCTCCACAGCTTTTAACAATTTGCTGCTCTATCTCTCTGTCTATCATCCATCAGTGTGAATTCATTCAGAATGATTTTAGAGTACTTTATATTAGATGGGAATTACATGTTCTTGAAGTTTATATAGAAGTAAACTATTAAAGATGTTTGAATCCTGTCTTCTTTTTCTGGTTTATTTTTAATATCTTTACTTTCTTCAAGGATAATCGATTCATTAAAGTTTTATTAACCATTCCTTGATTTAGTTTTCCAGGAAAAGCATTCTATTTTTTAAGACCAGATTTGGCAATTAAAAATGTCTGCAGGTAGTAGGCTGGTAATGTGACCAAGTAAAGTGGCCTGGGTTTATCAATGTAGGCATGCCCATAATCTACCATACTTTTGCCCATTTTTCTCATTAACACAAACTTCTCTGCAGAACTTTCATTTTCAGAGATTAATAAAGGTGTAGATCTGATTGATTTATCACTTTAGTCTTTTTTATTTTCATTTATTTTTGCTGAGGAAGATTCACCCTGAGCTAACATCTATTGCCAATCTTCCTCTATTTTGTACGTGGGTTGCCACCAGAGCATGGCCACTGATGAGTAGTGTAGGTCTGCACCTGGGAACTGAACCTGGGCCACTGAAGCTGAGGGTGCAAACTTAACCACTAGGCCATGGGGCTGTCCCCACTTTAGTCTTTTTTAAAAGCCAAAAAAAAAAAAATGCAAGAAAATAAATTCCTGCATTTTTCACTTCACCACACCGTCAAGGACAAATGATGAGAGGGAAGTATTGAGACAAACTGGTGACTACATGTCCCATCCATATATGCAGTAACTGCTCAGCTACAGGGAGGAACATGATTCTCCCACTATTAGATTTTCCATTGTTTAAAGAAAAGCTTGAGATTCTTATTTTAATTTGAAATCTATCGGATTGTGACATTGGGAACAAATTTTAATTTATTTAAAACACTGTGTATCTAACATGTACAAAATGAGATAGTGAGTGTTGATCTCAATTTTCAAGTTTACTGTATGACTAGTTCTTGATACTAATGTCAAACATATTCTTAACTCTATGTTTATCAGTATAAAATTTATAATTTTCCTAACCTATTTTAGTATTTCAAATTTTTATTTAATTTGTTCTAATTTTTAACTTGGTCAGAATTTCCAAAAATCTCTACTTTGTTTTCCTTTTATTTTTATATATGAAATCTTGTTTTTCTTATATATTCTTGTTTTTGTCTATGAAATTGACTTATTTTTAAAGACTTTGTACATTTCTGCTGTTATCTTTATTACTCACTTCCCTTAAAAAACAAAAGTTGTACTTCTATTTTGAATTATGATGGAGTAGTTGGTGGGAAACCAGTGCTCTTGCAGATAACGACTAAAAATGCTGGCAATAATATAACTAAAATAAAACACTTATTTGAAGCATTTAGGAAGCTTTTGAGGAAGCCATAATTTAATGGGACCAAAATCACAGAGAAAACCAATGCACATGGAGTGTACTTGCCAATTTTGTTTTGGCTCCATGTGCCAATTCTTAAGCTGCAGAGAAAAGAAGCTGTGGAATCAGAGAGACACCAATAGGAGATGATAATCCAGCTGAGCTTTCAGCAATAACATGGGCCTGAGCAGGAGAAAAAAAAAAATATATATATATATATACATGTAGAGAGAGAGAGTTTAGACTTGCCTAAGTCACAGAGCTTGACTGGCTTAGATCTCAGGAATATGGGAAGCATGGGGAGATATGGGGAACATACTACTGTGATTTTTTTTCTCTCAAAGATGTGTAAGGCTAGGCATTGAAAATCTAAAAAGTCAGACTTCTGCTTCTAGGAAGACGGGATAGACATACTTTTCCCAATCCTTCCAGGTATGGACAACTGAAAAATCTGGAAATTATACACTAAAACGTATAATGACTCTGAAAGGTGGACAGAAGAAGACAAACTAGTTAAGGACCCTAGCACCCAAGGAATAACATAGTGATGAATTTCCTGGGT
Source organism: Tapirus indicus (assembly GCA_031878705.1). Classification (NCBI taxonomy): domain Eukaryota; kingdom Metazoa; phylum Chordata; class Mammalia; order Perissodactyla; family Tapiridae; genus Tapirus; species Tapirus indicus. The sequence continues at coordinate 144,799,107 of CM062919.1, read as the reverse complement.
TGGCTTTTTGCCCCACATACTTTAGACTTGGAGTAGAAGAAGGCAGCAACCCAGAAATGCCAAGAAAGGCAGACGAAAATGCCCCAACAAAAGCCTACTTTCTCTAGTTAAAAGACAAGAAATATGGAAAACTAGCAAGATAGAAAATTTTTAGAAAATAAATGCAAAACACCACACACACAAAATATTCTGGCCCCATCCTCTCTGATTGAGAAACCTAGATTTTCACCCAGAAAATTTTTAGAAAATAAATGCAAAACACCACACACAAAAGAAATTCTGGCCCCATACTCTCTGATTGAGAAACCTAGACTTTCATTTACCCTTGCCAGACTGTAACTAGGTATCCCACACCACCCAGGAGTTGTCAAAGCAAGCCAAGTAGGGAGCCAGAGAATTAAGACTTTCACACCCACCAGGCAGTGACATAGTGAGAACATGATGATTTTCTTAAATATGTGAATTTAGGTCAAATGGATATCTATGAGGAAAAATTGAATCTTGACCCCTATCACAGACACAACATCAATTCTAAATGGATCACAAACCTAAATGTGAAGATGAAATAATAAAGTTTTGAGAAATAATCATAGGTCAATACTTTTATTAACTTTGAGTAGTAAATAATATATCAAACAGGACATTAAGTGTACAAAGTGTAAAAGAAACATTTGATAAATGGAGTTACATTAAAATCAAGAAGTTATGTCTTCAAAAATTACCATTAAGAGTGATTTGGGAAGCCACAGAGTGAAAAACTATTTGCAATACATATGTCTTATAATATATTTTATGCAGAATGTATAAAGAACCAAAATAAATCAATAAGAGAAAGAGCAACAACACAGTAGGAAAAAAGGGGAAATAGCCCATATAAGGAGATATAGTCAAGGGTGGTGCTGTAGACAACAGGGGCTCAATTTCTGGGACCTCTAAGAGTTTTATCAGAAGTTTCCTAGAATTTTCTCCTGACAGATGGGAAGCTGGATCACGCATTATCTGTTCCTCCTTTTTTGAGATTTACAGTGGGGGAAGTGGGATTAACTGCTCTATACTTTTGGGCTACACTGGGATACAGGAAGAAATAGCTCTCCTGATGATAGAGAATGCTTTGTAGAAGAATGTGAAAAGATGCATGGCATTGCCTGGGATATTGTCAGGGAGAGGAGAATTGGACCTGTCCATCTCAGCTGCAGCTCAAATCAAAGACTGAGGGACATGATGCTGGGCACTGAAGAAATCTGCTGCATCATCAATTTAGGTGAAATGCTAAAAAAAACAAATGAGCTAAGGAATAGAAGGGGGAATAATTTGTAAGATTATCCTGGACTTTTCTGTGAAAGAGGGTGATTTCTACGTTTCCCCCTATTGGCCTAGTGCAGCCATGATTTACCTATCCATGCAGTTGTCGACATAAACAAGGCATAATAACCCTATAAATCAAAATTGGGGTGAGTTTATTATGAGCCAAATTTGAGGACCATATAGCCCAGGGCCTTCCTTCCCCAAGGAAGGATGGGCACCAAAGAACTGGGGTGTACAAAGTGGTTATATACCATCAAAGAGCATATATCACATGATTGCAATGTCCTTTTTACAATAGTCATGAGATTGCCCTGTTGGCACAGTGATTGATGGGCACAGCAGGTAGCAGGTCTGTTGTCTCAAGTTGGGTGGTCACAGGATGAACACAGCAATCAAATCCTAGCCTAGGGAGAAATGCTTATCCTTAAGGAAATCCAACGTGCGGGAAGTTTCATCCTTATCTTAAGGGCATTTGTTCTTGTCTCTGGGACACGGTAAATGCTCAAAGCAGATATACAATGCATGTTTAAAGGCCAGTCAGGCCCTTTTGGAAAAACAAGGTCAGGCTGAGAATTAGTTTTACACCAAATGGCTTCCTCATATACTCCGATATATCCTATTGCTTGACATTTATTTATCACAGTGCAGGATGGTGCCTATAATGTAAATGTTTCCATTTTACATGAATTTTGATCATGCATTGTATTCTTATTCAGTAATAATCATCATAGCTATATGATTTTGAACAATAATATAAACTGGCATTTAGTATTTGTCTAATAATGGATAGATATATTCAGGACATCCACCTAGTCTTTTTTTTAACATTCTCTGTTTGACTGTGAAAGTGTTTAAGATATAAAACAAAGTTAATGTGTAAAAAGCATCAGAGTTTAGCTTTTCCATTTGTTTCTACATCAGGTATAATTTAAAATATATATACATCATGTATGTACACGAAATGGAATTATAGAAAAATGTTTTCCCAAATTCGATATATTTATGACATTTTATTAAAATTCAATTTCAGTTTCCTATGTGGATATTTTCCTCATACTTAAGTCTTTAAAATACATAAATTAATTTTAATGTTTCTGAGTAATAATTCTTGTCATAGCACAAGATAGTTACCATGGCATTTTATTAAGTAATAATTGATGCTTGAATTTATATGTTTTATAGGAATGATTCGATGGACATTATTGAAATTGAACTTATCCTTAAAATATTTGTATTAAAGAAATAGCCATGACATATTAACGGTCTGAAAAATAATACAATGTTCAGAAAATAAACAATTTACTAAAGGATTATTCTCAATGTTGGAGAAACTCTGAAAATAATTACACAGCCAAAAACATGTAATACTAAAATGGTAAACCAATCTAACATTTTGATACATATACGATAAAAATACTTACATTGATATTTTCTGTAATGCAAAAGCAATGGATGTCTGGACAAGATTTTTTTTTTCCAAAGACAATGTGGTATTTACAGATGGATGAACCTTTCTTATTTATACTAAAGTGTTTATCTTATAAAAATGATCACAAGAAATATCACTAGATTATCATGGGACTCATTCTTTTTTTTCTTTTTCTTTTTTTTTTTTTTTTTTTTTTTTGTGGGGAAGACCAGCCCTGAGCTAACATCCGTCGCCAATCCTCCCCTTTTTGCTGAGGAAGACTGGCCCTGGGCTAACATCCGTGCCCATCTTCCTCCACTTTATATGGGACGCCACCACGGCATGGCTGACAGGCAGTGCGTCGGCGGGCGCCCGGGATCCGAACCTGCGAACCCCGGGCTGCCAAGCGCGAACTAAACTGCTGCGCCACTGGGCGGCCCCCGTTTTTGGGACTCATTCTTACAAGCTCTTTGTAAAAGCAGAAACAATTCCAGCAAGTCTAAAATCTACTTCAAAAATATTAAGTGTATTCATAAATTCCTATTTTCCTAATAGGTAGTTATCAGAATAATCAGTGCTGCTGCTGTACACAGGTGTGTACTCTAGAGTCTGTGGCAAACACTTTCCAATACACTTACATACATTTTCCTGATAAGGCTAGAATTATTTAAGCAGGAAATTTATTTTATACATCATGCTATTGAAATTTATATCTTAGCATTGATTACACATAACCACAGCTAATTGGGATAAATGTCACATATTGGCTACTTAACAATTATTGTTTGAATTTATTTTAGTGATTCTTTAATATTACTAAACTCAAAATGGGAAGTAATTATGACTGAAATACCAAATATCACATATAGAAATAAGTTCTTACTTCGAAAACTTAGTAGACAAATTCTGACTACCACAAAAGTCTGAGAAGACTAAATCATTTTGAAACTTTATCAAAGTCTCAAGTATAAATGAAAAATTTTTCAGTGATGAAAAGTCCTCAATAACATTGATTGATCCACATTTTTAAGGGCAAAAACAGCCGTATTTCATCAGGGAGTTTAGACTTTGATAAATTTATCACATGGAAACCTTTCTGGTATTCAGCTCATACAACAGTGAAATGTTGCCTTTGTGAGAATTTACAACCATAATATGAGATTCATAGCTCATCTTTTTATTTATTGTAGATGTCTTCTGAATACTAGCAAAGTTATAAATGGTGAATTGAATCACAAAAATGTAGCTGCAATTCAATCTAAGGCTTCCTGTAAAGTAAAAAACAAACAAAAAATGTTTGGGAATGATTATCAGTAACACAATTTGGTTTATAGCTTAATAATTAATTTTATAAGAATAAAATATATAAGGTTAAGTTACTTAATGAACTAAAAGAATCAGACCGTTAGGAGAAAATTCTTGAGAAACTCAAGGTCCGTATTTGAGTTGAGAAATCTACATGACAGTGTTTAGTGGTAGAGCTAAGTGTAGCCCTACAAGAATTTTTTGCTTTGGTTATAATGGGACTTAATATGGAAATAGATGTTGAAACAAAGTCTTAGGGAGAATAGACTCTATTTGTCTATTAAATGTAGATAATATGATATTGAAAAGTTCACCCTTCCTTGGCAGATTAACCTGTGGCTAAGCAAGATCCTAACTATATGAAATTTATACCTATTTTCCAAAACTGTTTTTAAACTTCAACAAAAAGATTTAAAATAATAACTTTAAGTGATACTATTAACTAAAAATTGCAGGTAACTTAATTATTTAGTAATAGTAAGATCTACACCAAGAAACAGCTAAAAATATGGTTTCAATTAAAATAGAAATGGAAATAAATTAATTTTCTAATATAAAATAAAAAATATTAATTCTAATCTAGCTACATTGAGACAGTATTCTTTATATTACAAATGCACAAAAAACATAGAATGCTACCTAAAGTGGAAAAAATGAAGTCTCTAACTAAAATAAGAATATAATTGTAATTAGATAACAAGTTCTTATATATTTTAGTCATTTCATAGACAAATATTTTCTCAAATTTCTATAATTTATGAATTGATAATAAATCCCTTAATGTAAAATTTTAAATGGCACCCAAAAGTGATAAAATGAAATGCATTCTTAGTCTCCAGTTGTCAAATTCTCCTCTCCAAATCTACTGTCATAAAAACAGAACCCTGGAATAATAATAAGTATAAAAATATATAACTTATGTTTTATAAAATATCCACATGTATAGAAGTATGGAACTTGGGGAAGGTGAGGGAAATTGTATTTTTTAGGGAAAGATAAGGTACTAATACATTTAGGAAGTTAGTAAGAAACAACAAACATAAATACAGATCTAAAAAAAGATGTAGGTAACCACAGGAAGAATAAAATAACACAAATATTTTATATATAATAAAATTTAAATAATTGAAAGAAAATTCAGTCTATCAAATGAAAGGCAGGAAACAAGAAACAAAGAAAGAAAATTGTATAGGAAATGTCAAATATGGTGATTGACATAAGTCTAAAATTGATTCTAATTATAATAAATATTGATGGGATAAAACACTAACTAAAGGAAAGAGAATCTCAGATTGATGATACAAGAAATTGCTGCATCACTGAAGAATCATTTAGACCTAAAGGATATAGGGGATTCAAATACAAAGGAATGGACAAGATATATCAGAAACATGACCTAAAAGAAAGCTAAATTACTGATTTTCATATCAGAAAAGAAGAAAATGAAATGATAGGAAAAAATTTGTCTATAGTGCTTATGGCGGGAGGGGACATTTTCTGTTGTAAAATAGTAGCTCACATCATTTTGGAACAAAGAACAAATATAAATGTGGCAATATAGTCTCAAAATATTTAAGGCAACAATTTTATAACAGAAAAGAAGAGCAATTATGTGAGAATTTACAGTTCTATCTCTTCAACAGATAGCAACATTTCCTCAACATTCCTTTGTGCAGGATTTCCATGTTTGTGTACAATTCTACTCCCTTTGCCTAAACAAATTATCATATCAGCAGTTAACCTCTTTGTCCCCTCCATCATCAGTCTTTTTTGTATCTGCTAGAGCATTCATATCAGCATAAAATAAGTTTTTTCTCATAGTCCTAAAGTGCTCTTGAAACTGTTTCCTTATTATATACCACTCTATTTTTTTCTTCCTACATGCAACAAAACTCCTTGAACTCCATCGCTATATCCATTGTCTCCAATTTCTTGTTACCCACTTTCTCTGAAGTCCATTCTAATCAGATTCTCCACTCAAATAAACAGAATCTCTAAAGTTAAGGTAATAGTTGACTTCTATGTTGCAAAATTTAGTGGCAAAATTTCAGTCTTGTGCTACTCAAATTAACAAAACAATTCACTCGCTCTTTTATAATAGACTGTTTTATCTTTACCTATAAGTTACGACAATTTTTTCACTTTCTCCTTACCTCAGGCTCTACTTTTTTACAATCTCCTTTGCAGGTTTTTCCTCTTCTTTTCAACATAAGCATTAAATCTTTGCTACTATACTCTATGTACATTTACTCTGGTGATGTTATTCAATCTCATGACTTTAAATACTGTTTGTATGCTAATAACACTGTAATTATTTCAAGCTCAAATTTTCCCTTTAGAGCATTCTTGATTTTTGATTCTTCATCTAGATGTTCAGCAGATATCTGAAAAAACAAAAAACCAGATATCAAAAATCTCTGATTATCAGCCTCTTAAAAAAAAGTTGTCCATTTTTAGCTACCTATCTCTGTAAAAAAAAAAAATATATATATATATATATATATATATATATATATATATATGTCATTGAACTTTCTCATTCTCTTACACCCCATATTGAATCCATCAACAAATTCTGTTGACTTTACCCTCATAATATTGTTAGAATCACCCCTATCAAATATCTAGACATGAAAACTACAATACCAGAGATGAAAAATATACTGGTTAGAATTAACAATAGATTAGATATTTTAGAAAAAAAGATGAGTGAAGTTGAAAACATAGTAAAATAAACTATCCATAATCAAACACACTGTAAAAAATGAATATAAAAAAATGGAAAGAATATTAGTGAGTTTTGGTAGAAATTCCAAAGACCTAATATGCTTGTAATTGAAGTCCCCAAAGGAGAGGAGAGTGTGAGAGAGATGAAGCACTGTGGTGATATATTTATGTGTCAATTTGAAGAGTATTTTTTAATGAGATTAACATTTAAATCAGTAGACTATAAGCAAGCAGATTACCTTCTATAATATGTGTGGGCCTCATATTATATGTTGAAGGCCTGAATAGAGCAAAAAGATCTGCCTCCCTGAGCAAGAGGGAATTCTTCAGCAGATTGTCTTTGGAATTCATTTGCACCATGAGCTCTGCTGGGTCTCTGCCTGCAAGGCATGATACTAAAACCGCACCATTGACTCTCCTGGGTTTTTAGCGGGCCTAGTAGAGACCACTGGAAGCAGTTTGCTTTCAGCCGGCAAGGTCAACAAGACACCTTCACTGTCAACTTATCAATGTTTTTCTTTCGTGGATAGTATATTTGGTGTTGTGTAAAAACTCACTAGCCAGCCCAATGTCATGCAGATTCTCTCCAATGTTTTTGTCCAGAAATTTATGATTTTACATTTTGCATTTAGACTATAATACCTTTTGGGTTAATTTTTGTGAAGGTGAGAGGTCTGTATCTAGGTTCAGTTTTCACACATAGGCATCAATTGTTCCAGGTCCATTTGTTGAAAACTCCTTTCTCCACTGAATTGTCTTTGTTTTTTTGTTAAAAATTAGTTGACTATATTTATGTGGGTCTATATCTGGGTTCTCCATCATGTTCTATTGATCTCTTTGTTTATTCTTTCACCGTTATCATGTGCCCTTGACTGTTATAGCTGAATAGTCTTGAAATTGGGTAGTATAAGTTCTCCAATTTTGTTCTTCTTTTATATTGTGTTGACTATACTGTGTTATTTGCCTTCCCATATACATTTAAGAATCAGTTTGTGGCTATCTACAAAATAGTTTTGTGGGATTTTGATTGAGATTGTGTTGAATTTATAGATCAATTTGGGAAGAATTGGCATCTTAAAAATATTAAGTCTTCCAGTCTGTGCTCCCAATCTATACCCCAATCTATGCTCCAATATGCAATCTGTGTTCCAATCCATGTAAAATATACCTACATTTATTTAGGTCATTTTTCATTTCTTTCTTCAGTGATTTGTAGTTTTCCATGTGCAGATTCTGTGCATGCTTTTTTGATTTGTCCCTAAATACTTGATTATTGTGGTGTTACTGTGAATTTTTTTTTAAATTTCAAATTCAATAGTTCATTGCTAGTACGTAGGAGCAATTCACTTTTATATATTACCCTTGTATTTTGCAACCTTGCCCTATAAGCTTATCAGAGGATTTGGAGAGATGGGGTTTTTTTGGTTTTTTTTTGTATATTCTTTGGAGTTTTCTTCATTGAAAATTATTTCATCTGCAAATAAATGCAACTTTATTCTTCCTTTTCTTTCTGTATTCCTTTTATTCTTTTTTCTTTCTTTATTGCACTAGTTAGGACTTCTAGTAGGTTGCTGATTGGGAATAAGGAAGAAAGACATCCTTGTCTTGTTCTCAGTCTTAGAGGGAAAGTGGCAGTCTTTCACCATTAAGTATGATGTATCTATAGGTTTTTGTGTATAACTTCTTTTTTATGGTAAGGAAATTCCTTCTATTCTTAGTATTTGGGGAGTCTTTAATCATAAATAGATGTTGAATTTGGTTAAATGCTTTCTATGCATCTTACGATTTTTTCTTATACAATCTGTTAACATCATGAATTACATTTACTTATTTACTGATGCTGAACCAGCCTCCTATTCTTGAAATAAACCACACGTGGTCATGATTTCTCATCTTCTTATGTATTTGCTGTATTTGATTTGATAATATTTTAAGGATCTTTGCGTCTATGTTCATCTGTAATGACATTCGATAGTTTCCCTCTAGTTAGAAAAATGTTGATTACTGAAATATAGAAGAGATGATGTTGAATAAATTCATGTACTAAATAATATTACCACGCAAAAATATGATATTCTAAATCAAACTAATTTCCATAGAAATTAATGAGTATATTATGTATATATAATTTAAATTGCACAAATATATTTTTTAAATTATTTTATTTTATTTTATTTGTGAGGAAGACTAGCCCTGAGCTAACATCTGTTGCCAATCCTCCTCTTTTTTTGCTGAGGAAGACTGGCCCTGGGCTGACATCCATGCCCATCTTCTACTTTATATGGGACGCCACCACAGCATGGCTGAGAAGTGGTGTTTCTGCCTGTGCCCGGGATCCGAATCTGTGAAACCCCGGGCTGTGGAAACAGAGGGCATGAACTTAACTGCTACGCTACCAGGCCGGCCCCTGAATAAATATTTTTAAGTGTCTATTATTTAAGAACAATTGTTTCGTGTAGTGTGTAAGTGTGTGGATTGCATGGGTGATGCAAAATGAAATATTAGTGTGGGTGACATGGTTTGGTTAATCATTACTGTACTACACGGGAACAAAGATCATGGCTCTGGAGTGAGAACATTTAAAGTGTGAATCCTGGCTCTAACATTGTAGGAAACTTGGAAAATTCTTTACTGTCTCATCAGGTCAATAGAACAAGTAATCCTATTTCACTCATGGCTTTGTTCTGAGATCATATGACAGACTGTATTTAAAACACCTGGCATGGTTCTGACACATAATAAATGTGTATTTATTTACTCAGCAGCCATTTATTGAATGTCTGTTCTTCTACTATAGTTAATAGGCATATATTGAAAATAAATTAATTTCCTACCTCTAAAAATGATGATTAATAATTACAAAAAGGATAATTTGATGAATAATAGTTTGTGGCAATTAAAGCCTTTTGTGATTTGACTGAAAGGATGCCAGGCAGCAACTCAGAAGATCTACTCTTCCCAAGGTTTCAGTAATTCACTGAGTGACCGCAGCCTAACGACCTGCATTTTCAACTATTAGCCCTGAAATATATGGAATTATATGTTTGGAAAGATGTTACTTATTGACATAAATTATCTTCTTCCTAATCTGGATAAGAAATATGTTTTAAGAAATGAACGTTAAGGTTTTTTCAATTTTGATATTCTGTTATCATAATTGCCAAACAAATAACTGACACTTATAACTAAATCTAAACACTTGAAAATCATAAATTTAAGTTATCTGCATTTTAAACAAATATATTGAACTAAATATAAATTCTTTGAGAGCCTAATATTTCAATGAAACTTGAAAACTCAATGTTTGAGCATTTAATACACTTGAAGGCAACTAGTGTAAAAGGTGACTGATTTAATAATTCTGTTGCTACGTATTCTTTAAAGTTCGTTTATTCTGTAAAATTTGAATTTTGACAAATGTTTCACCTAATCTTAAATAGTTGAATTCTAGAACCATGTTACATATAACAGTAGAAATCTTTTATAGGAATGAAAGTCTAAAACATAAGGAGCTTAGAAAGTAGGAAATAGATAAAGAAACTGATACTGCCAACTATTAGGTGACTTCACCAGTATCACAAAGGAATGTGCACTAAACTCCTCCCTATGCTTTTTAATCAAAATTTCCGGTGGACTTTTATCTGCGGGTTTTCACGTGAACCAGTTTTATATGTACCTACGTAGCAGGAGTCAATGGAGACTTGGTTGTTATCAGTGTATTGATCTCCGACGGGTGGCTGCACACAAGTAGTAACGCATTACACGAAAAATAGGTTGTTTTTCTGCATTAGCTGTGAGGTGTCAGGACAAGTAAAACAACGACAGCAATATTAATATATCACCTCTAGGTGACAGTAGAAATAAGAAAGCTATTGATTTTATAACATCTTTAAAATCAGGAATAAATCATGGTCTCATGAAGGAGATATATTTATTTATTTCAAACCTGGCACTTTTCCATGATTTATATGTCATTTGTATGGCATGTTCGACTTTCCACACTTGAGATTTAAGAGTACAAGTAGAGGCTTCCGTTTCAAGATGATAACACAAGCAGATGAATTTTATCATCCATATTTTTTAAATGTTTAAAGGAAGGAGCAAAGAGAACATACCAGCAAAGCAAAATAATAATAACAGATATGAATTACATTTTGACATTAGGGAAGAATGTTGCCCACAGAACTGCCATTTCTAGTTATTTCTGTTATTGTAAGGTATTATAAGCTATTATAATTTCGTGGAGTGAGGGGTCTCATCATTTGACTAAAAATCAAAAAACCCACGAAAGACAGATTGATCTGGTCATCAAGGTGAAGAAGTATCAGCAAATTCATGACATTCAATAAAATTTGAGGGGCCGCCCGGTGGTGCAGCGGTTTAGTCCGCGCTTGGCAGCCCGGGGTTCGCGGGTTCGGATCCCGGGCGCCGGCTGACTTACTGCCTGTTAGCCATGCCGTGGCGCCGTCCCATATAAAGTGGAGGAAGATGGGCACGGATGTTAGCCCAGGGCCAGTCTTCCTCAGCAAAAAGAGGAGGACTGGCAACAGATGTTAGCTCAGGGCTGGTCTTCCCCACAAAAATAAAAAATAAAATAAATAAAATAAAATAAAATTTGAACAGAAACTCAAAACAGAGAGAAAGAAGAAAAAGAACAATTAAGACCCGTTTACATGAAATGAAATATAGAAAACATACACAAATCAATGTGCTCTGGTTAGAACTCACAAGCAGAGATAAAAATTTCTGTGACTTGTGTAACATTATTACAAAGTTATATATATATATGATTAATTTGGGGTTTCTGTACCAAAATAATTGAATAAACAGAAGTGGAGCAAATTCTAGAGAGTGTAAGGGAAAATATTATGACCAAAGCTTGATCTAAACAGTGAGATTTTGAGTGTAATAGCATGCAGAGGTGAAAACAAAAAAAAAAACTCCAGTTGAGGAAAGATATAAAACCAAAGCTAAAGGATTTGTTCTTTTCCTTCCTCTTCTTCAGATGTCAGTAACGAAGGACAGTCCAGATCGATCCAGAGTTTTCCTAGGCTAAATGAAGAGAATAAAATAGATATTTTGCCCATGCATTTTGTTAGCAACCTATGTCCCTCCTCGTATTTGCTGAACATGGGCCCATTTGAGGTCCACAGGCTTTCCTCTAACACTTTCCCTTGGAATCTGTTCTATTTTTTTAAATACACTCATTTTTATTTATTTTTTATTTTATTTTTCATTTTTTTGATGAGGAAGATTGGCCCTGAGCTAACATCTGTTGCCAATCTTCGTCTTTTTGCTTGAGGAAGAGTGGCCCTGAGCTAGCATCTGTGCCCATCTTCCTGTATTTTTTTGTATGTGGGATATCACCACAATATGGCTTGACAAGCAGTGTGTAGGTCCAAGCCTGGGATCTGAACCCACAAACCCTGGGCCACCAAAGCAGAGCCCACAAACTTAACCACTATGCCACCAGATAGGCCCCTGTTCTATTTTTTTCATAGTGCTCCACAGGTGAGGAAAAAAGCAATGTGAACCGATATTAAGAGAGTTGATCTAGTCGTTAATTTGAGGGAATGCTTCCATACAGATGTGACTCTGGAGGTATAAATAGACATTAATTAGATCCAGAGTATCAGACAGGCATTTAATTTACTGTGAGCAGCATGGGCAAAAAGATCTCTGACAGTTAGGTGGACTTCCTTAAAGAGAAAGGAGGTTGTGGTGGGAATTTTTTGCAAACTCTGGAATTCTGAATTTTTCAGAGCGAGAGAAACCTTGAGGGGAATTTACTCTAACTTCCTAATTTTCCTAAATTGGAAAACCAACAACCAGACAATGAAGAATTCTGCCTTGGACCTCATAGGCATAAGAGAAAAACATAATTACATTCAAGTTTCCTGATTCAAATCTAATATCTTTATAGTCTCATCAAGGTGAAGATTAGCAGGTGACCTATGTTTTGCAAACCTGTGTACAGATGACTTCTTAAGTGATTTTTCTTTATAAACTATAAGACTAATGCCTGTTTATGAAGTATGATTTTATATTATTAAAAGAGAAATATTAACTTAATGTATTTATTTTTTAGAATTGAATATTTTTCACTAGATATCAATAACTGGATGTAAATGAACACCTCTTCTTCCATCGTCTGAACCATAAGGTTTGCTAACTCTACACAGCTGTAGAAATTTAAATAACTGGCTTGTGGGGACAGAGTGAAATTTAGCCTTTTCCAGCAGATTTTTTTTTTTTTTTTAGCAATGACATATTGTCTCATCAACACATCTAGGAGCTTCTATTTTTGAAATGCTTCACTTATCACTTGTGGAGTGTTGAAATGGAACCTATTTTTTCCCCAAAGAGAACATTCCTTGCAAAGACAGATTGTCTCATCTGCACTGAGAAACTGTCCCCCGTGAGATACTCTGTCTATTGAGCACATGCTTTCTGCCTGCAAGACATGAATATTTAAAAATTGGAACTTTTCCTTTATTCTTGAATGATCATTTTTGTTAGGAGCTCATAATTTAACTTTTTGGCTTTACCGTCTTTATGAAACCCAATTGTACTTATCAAAGAAAAAGTCAGGCTTCCATAACAATAATTGAAGAGATAGGCAATGTAGAAACAGACTGTTGAGATTGCAGGTAAAACTTTCCTTGGGTAGTTAGTGTTCTCCCTCATCCAGACCAAAAAAAAAAAAAAATTTAAAAACGCATTAAGGGTCTTGTGACAAACGAAGGAATTATGTTAAAGTTGAAGGACGTACAGATGGGGAGACTGGTCAGTGGAGTTATCCTCTCTCGGCATAGAAAGGGCCTGAAATACAGCACAGAAGGAGCAAGCTCAGGCTCTCCTGAGACAGTCCAGGCTCAAACCTCAGATGACCTACTCCCTGGCCGGTGACATTGGGCAAGTCAATCTACCACTATAACTCTCGTGTGTGTGTGTGGTGTGTACAGGATGAGAATAATGGCAAATAACACATAGGGGTTTTGTGAGCATTGAATGTGCCTCAGCAGGAAGTGTGCTTAGCATGAACTGCTTGGAAAAAGTAAAATCTCCATATGCCTTTTTAACATAAGCTTTTCATTGATCTATAATATTCATTCTGAAAATACTGAAGTTATAATTGAAAAGTTCAATATACTTTGACCAAATGAACCCTCATGTAATCAGCTATGTAACCAACATTCAAATCAGAACAGCAAACATTGGAACCTACTGTGTTGAAATGGAACCTATTTTTCCCCCAAAGCCTCCCTTATACTCTCTGGAGTCACTAGCCCTGCAAGGGTGAGCACTGTCCTGACATCTAACTATCAATTTCTTTAGGCTAAGCTTGTTTTTTTATAGATGGAATCACACAATATGTACTCATCCTTGTCTGGCTTTTTTCACCCAGTATTTCTTGACTTGTACTCTCAAGCCATTCAGGAAGGAAAAGGGGGGCAACAACAAATAAATCTAGTTGTTTCCATGTCAATAATGGGGAAAATCAAATTGATATTTTTTCTTTATAACAGCATTCAATTGCAGATGAAAACAGAGCAATGTTCACCCAAATTTGTAAAAGGTAGATCCACAATTTTCTACCATATCATACTAACTTTAAAATATAAAACGAGCAAATATTCTCAAAGATGTAAGAATTCAGGGAACATAGCACCTAAAATTATTTCTAAAAGGAAAAAAAAATCTACTTAGTGATAAAAATCGAGACACCTAATAGAATGAATAAAGCAAGTTTAGTAAAAGTATCATGTCACATTTAAAATTATGCCTAAAGAATTGTATAAAGTATAAATGTCATAATCCTATGCTAAAAATAGCAATCAGAATTAACATTTGGAAGAAGGTGAGGAGTGTTAGTGGAATAATCCCATTTTTCTTAATTATAAATTAATGCAAATCATGTGAATTTGTTAAAGCAAACAAAAGAGATTTAACTCCACTTCATAAAACTCAAAATAATTAACCAGGCAACGTAAAAATAACAATATAAATATTAACAATTTGGAGTTAGAGAAAGGACTTACTCCTACCAACCTATTTATATTTTCTGTTTAAAATTGTTTAAAAGTCATCCTTTTTTGTTTCCTCCCCAAAGCCCCAGTGCATAGTTGTATATTCTAGTTGTGAGTCCTTTCTAGTTCTTCTATGTGAGCCACTGCCACAGCATGGCTACTGACAGATGAGTGGTGTAGTTCCATGAACAGGAACTGAACCCGGGCCACTGAAGCCATGAAAGTGCCAAACTTTAACCACTAGGCCATCAGGCTGGCTCAAAAAGTGGTCTTTTTATATTTTCTCCCTTCCTGATTTCTATTGGAATGGAATCTTTCCATCATATCCTTAATTCCTTTGCTGTATTGGAATTACTGATTGTATTTCTATTCTTTTTATTGATTATCCTCAAAGTTTAAAACAAATATTTAACTCTACATATTCTGACAATTTTATAGTTACTTCTATAATTAATTAATATAAAACACAGATCAATTTTAACAATTTGTAGGTGCCCTATTGTTTCTCAGGTATCTTCTCAATATTTGTGTTTCCTTGTTACTGAAAGATGCAGCTAATATGTTATTTTGAGGGTTTTAGAATGACAAGTGACATTAGATGTGATAAGAGTCATAGTTAAAAACATGGTTCTGGACTAAGACTGGCTCTATGACCAGAGGGCAAAGTGCTTAAAGTCTCTCTGTATTTTGACTGATTGTTCGTTTGCTTTCTTTTCTTTTGCAAAATGGAGATAATTATATTAGAGGACCTTAAGCTATCTTTCATATTTCTTAACTGACCCTTTATACTTTTGTCTGTATGTCCTTTGAAATGCATAAATTTCTACAAATTTGTGTTCATATCTATTTTAGTTGTGTCAGTGTGTTTCATCCACTCTTTTATCTTTGTATAAAAGATATATTTTTGTCTATATTTTTGTAATTTGGAAAATATGTAGATAGAGATATAAAAATAGTTATAAACCAAGACATAGACGTATATGGATATATAGTTATATTTGTTCTTAGATATTTTTGCTTGTTTTTATTTCATATTTTTCTGTCTTAGTCATTATCCCTTATTTATATTTTTGAACATCTTAAATAAATTTCCTTTAAAATTGTTAGATGTAATTAATTTATCTAGGTTGAAATTATTTGGTGATTATTTATTTACATTGTTGGCTTTCTTAACATTAGATTGTTTTTGTTAGATGGGACTTAATTTATCAGTTCCTTTTTAATGAGAGAAGGTGCTATTGTTGTTGTTTCTCCCTGAAAGTGTTGTGTAGCTGCTTACTCCTAACACCTAATGAAGAACTAGGTGTTATAATGCCAGTTGATGTTCCTATACTTTTATGATATTAGGGTTTTACACATCCAGTTACTGAGCTGGTACTAAGTTTATGTGTGGTTTGATTCACATTTTTCTTTCTTTCCTCTCTATCTCCCCTCTCTCTTTCACAGGGGTCAAATCTTCATTTCAGTCTGACAGCTCTCATAGCCTCCTCTAGTTCCCTCTTTGCCGTCTTTTCCTCATCAGCATTTTTTTCCAGTAAATCTCTTGCTCTTCTAATATCATCTTGACACCTACTTCACAAAAGACCAGGACTAAACCACTGAATATCCATTATAGGTAAAGACAAGTTATTATACCTTGCATCTTCTACCATGGAGAAACTGGAAGGCCTTATAGATGCAAGATATATTGCACTTGAGACTACTACCCTGATGCACTTACCAGATCATGTGAAAGGACGGCATTTTGAGTGGGGATGAGAGAAATAGATGGCTTTGTAGCAAGTCCTTGCTGTAGTACAAGTAGTCATAGTGTTTAAGCAGTGTGACTTGACATGATCTCATGCTGCTAGAGAAATCTGTGGTAGATAAGGTTGTCTTTCCCTCAACTTACACCTATGACATTGTGAAGAGTACTTTATGACCAGCTGTTAGAGAAAGAAAATAAACCAAGTCTGATTCATGTATAGATGAGTTCAGTGTGTTTGTACAAGTTGACAGTCAACTTATATTACACTATAGCCTCACACACTGGTGGCTGTAAAAAAATGTGGTCGGGGCAAATTCTTCCAGTGTGCATCAGTGGTGATCCACTGCATGTGGAGAAAGATTTGCTTCAGGTTAGGTTACACATAGACTGCTATACTGTGATGAATGGTGTGACTATTTGGTCATGGCCTTGGATGGAGCAAGATTGGTAGATTTTGATGAGGAAGTATGGAGGACTTGGAGAAAAGGCATGATAACAGACCTTGGGAGTGGTCATAAAATGCAGTATGAGGATCATTGTGTGTATCATTAATGACCACTGAAAAACATCCCCTGCAGAATGCACTAAACCTGGTGAATGGGTTGCTTGGTCCAGTAGATGTCAAGCAGTCTCTGTATTCAACCACTCCAGTTTTTGCACAATGAGTCCAAGGATCTCCATGCATGTTTTGGATCTCCATAGTCATGGTGGTAGAGATAAGAATTGTGCATGGGTCCAACACCATAAACTTCCTCCCATCAAGGCTTATTTAGTGACTGCTACCGTTGAGTATTTGATGTATCAGCAGCAGAGATCAATGTTGAACCATAGTATAATACTATCCCTTAAGAAGATCAACTAGAACATCGGTAGCAAATTGATCACATCAAACTCTGTACACCTAAAATATATTTTAATTAGTCTTTACTTGGACTAAAGAATATTCCCAATGTGGATTTGCTTTTCTGACTCAGTGTCTTTACTAGCACCACCATCTGAATGCCCACAGAGTGTCCGATTTGCTGACATGACATTGCCTATGACCAAGTGATTCACTGTATGGCAAAAGAGATGTGAAAATGAACATATGACAATGGGAAGTACTTATCTTACCACATATTACACTATCCAAAATCTGCTGATTTTATCTACCAGTAGACTAGCTCCTTCATAGCTCAGCTAAAGTGTCAATTTGGAGAGAAATCCTGTGAATTGGGGGTACTGTCCTTTAGGATGCAGTATATATCTTACACTACTGGTGCTGTGTCCACAAGAGGTAAAACACATGGATCCAGGAATCATGGGTGAGTGGATGTAGTAGTGGCACACTCACTATCACTCCCAGTATTTGTGTTTCCTGCTTTTCAATCTTATATTCTATCAGTCTAACGATCTTCCTCCCAGTGGGGAGAAGCTTCCTTCCACCAGGGGCACAGGAGGAACCTCACTAAACTTAAGCTCCATCTGCTGCTTCCTTATTTGGGATCCTCATGCCAAGAAACCAGCAGAGAAAGAAGGGAGCTATCTTACTGGTTTGGTAATTGATCTTGTTCATCCTGAAGTGAATGGAGCCAATTGCTTGATAAAGTAGGGTCAATAATAGTAATCACATGATCCATTTTAACTCTAAATGAGAAATTACAACAACCATGACCTGAAGAAGGCATAGAAACCAGGAGATCATTCAACCAGGTAAGCAACTTAGAGGAAAAGCAATGCTAGCTGAGTATGGTATGGTAAAATGAGTGGTAAAAGGAAGAAAAATGAATATAGCCTTTGGAGCAGCTGCCACAGCAGAGCTTTAGGGCATCCCAATAACATCCTTCTATGTTTTTTCCCAAAATTATCATCCACCATCTTAAAAGAAATTTAGCAGGATGGAATAAACAATGTAAATTACAAGGGGATCTGACCAGTGCAAGGGAGGGACATAGCAGACACCTGAAGCACTTTGTCCAGGTGCTTTCCAATCTCTTATACTGTTGCTCTGCTTCTAATTGCCAGTGCCTGTGACTTGCTTTGGGGACTGCCCTCGTGCTTCTTGGGCCACTTTGTCCACATGTGCAGAGTATTGGAAGTGTCTGGGGATTTACATCTGGCCCTTAACACATGGCTGACTGTTGTCTCAGAGTGAAAGCCCATCTACTTGACTTGAGTGAGGAAAATCTTTGGGTCTTAACTTGCATTCCAGATTTCTCCTGCAGAATCAGACTGAAGCTATACCCCATGGAGCTTTGATTCAAATCCCTCCCACTCTGGGCTTTGCCCCTTCCTGCTCCTGCTTTCCTCGCTACCTTACTGGATTCTCACTTGCACATGAATTCATTTCTCAAGGAGTGTTTCTGGAGAATCTGCCCTGAGATGACTTTTTACCATATGCACAGTAATGGAAATAGAATTCTGAACAAGATAGACATGATCTTTCCCTTAACGGAGCTTATTTCACTATAGGGCTTAGAGATAAGATAAAATAATTATGGATTTTAGTAACTTTAATACATGTCATAAACAGTCAACTGAGACGACTAATAATTGGAGCATTTTTATATAGAATGATCAAAATCTGACAGTCTCATCTCTGTACCCCTCTCCTGCCAAGGCACAGACAGTTGCTGTGTTGACTTCTAGCATAAAACAGTGAGTGTGAACCCTGGAGATGGAGGAGTGTAGAGTCCCTATTCAGCAGATATTCTTCCATTCCCAATGGAATGCACATAATCATTCTCTGAAGATAAACTATAGTTACACCCTGCCCAGAAGCATGTCATACTCCCTCACCTACAGTCACTGGAGGCAGTCTCTTATATTAGAAATTGTAGTTCAAGCTAACCACCAATAATCACAAATCTAGTAGGAAAACTCAGACAATGAAAGACAAGTAACAATGCTCATCAATATGACTGAACGAAAAGACAAAGGAAATTCCATTGCAACAAAATATCCGTAACAGAGTGGGAAAACATACCTGCAAAGTAACAATTTTAAAAAGACAACATAGCTATTTTAATAGGAGACAAAATATATAAAGTATGTATCCAAATGCATTATAGAAGAGAAAAGAATCCCTGTGTAATGCCACAGGAAGAGTCAATCAGGAAGATATTATATGTATAAACGTCTATGTCTGTAAAAACATGTCTCAATATATGTAAAGTGGAAAGATAAATAATTCTATAATCAATCACGAGATAATTTCATATCCAAAAGGGAAAATAAAACCAACCATATTTCAGAACACACAGAGACATACACAGATCCAGTTAATTAACTTCCATATGTGAAAACAAAACTTTAAGTTATTTGGAAGAAAATATATGAAAACTATATTCTTAATTCTGGGGCCTTCAAATGAATTCCTAAGCAACATGCCAACAGCAAACTTACATAGACAGAGTATATAAATTCAAAACCATTAAAAATTACAAATACTTATCTGTACATTAGAAATAAACAGAACGGATGAAAACATAGCTCCAGATAGGGAGAAAGTATTTTCAAAACTCTCAAAAATAGTATATACACAACTCAAGCAAATCAGTAAGAATTTAAAACAAACAACAAATGGGCCTAACACATCAAGAGACATTTAGGAGAAGAGAAATAGAGACAGGCAAATAAATATATAAAAGAGGTTCTTCTTCCTGGTAATCCTGTAAAAAATATTCAAATACACTTAACATATCATTTAATAGCCATTAGGTTGGAAAAAATTAAAGTATGAGCCAAATCAAGCTTGGAGGGTGATGAGCAGAAATGATAATTCTCATATACCCACTGTAGACAGCAACTGTGCCATATTAACAAAGCTGTAGTTGCACAAACCCTAAGAGCATTTCCACTGGCTACCTAACAATTTCCTGTACATATGCGCAAGAGACCTGTTCATATTTTTATAACCATTGTGTGTAACAGTTGAAACCTGCAAACCAATCGAATATGTATTACCAGAGGAGTGGAAAAATGATTAATATTTATGTTTAAATTAAGAAAGACCAGGTATATGCTAAATAAAACTCCATAGAGGTGCATGTACAAGAATACATGTACTGGAATTTTTATGATAGCAAAATATTCAGAACTAACCTATGCATTTCTTAGTGCTTATTTTGTGCCACATGCTTCATAGGGCATGGTGTGTGTTAATTAAGTTAATCTTCATGAAAAATATGTGTGGTGAGTAGTTTTAGACAGTTTTGCAATTTTCAAAAAAAGGCAACTAGGTCTCAGAGGTAACAAGTAATGTTCTTAAATTTACTCAGCAAATAAACAGTAGAGCCAGGACATAAATTCAGTCATCATGTCTCTAGAGCCCATTCCTTTAACCACCGTGCAAAATATTTGTTAAGAGTATGAAGGATAAATAAATAATGATGTATGCAGCACACTGGGTAGTATTTGAAAGAAATGAAATTCTGCTCCCTATATTAATCTGGATTCATATCAAAAAGTTCATATGGAGCAAAAAATCATGTGGTAGAAAAATAGCTATAGTATGAAACACGTCCATAAAGTTTAAAAACATGCAAAACCAAAACCATATAGTCTGTGGATACATATATACATATTATAATGGAAAATGACATTGGGATGACAAAGAATACATTAAGTGTGGTTGTTAATTCTAAAGTGGTATTGGGACTATAAGATTCTCTAGTTTGTACATGTGTGTACTTGTACTCTGCGAAGGAGTACACAAAGGTTTCAATAAAATTAATTTTTAGGTGAAGAAAGAAACACTATAGCTGAGAGGAGATACATTCAATAGTACCCGTGCATATTGGGAATTTTTCATAATCTCACTGACTCGGAACGTCAGAATGCCAAGAGAAGTGGGAGCATAATTTGTCAACTCATGAAAGCAAAGTTGAAAGGCTGCCAGGTCTAGTGTTTCGATTGGGAGCACTGGACATCAATTTGCCATCCCACAGATGAGCTCATCTGAGACTGGGATGCTCTCATATGTTTACACAGAAGCTAAGCCAAGGACAGTTCTCACACAACATGGATTGGTAATAGCGTACACAGATCCACACCAGTAAAGGATGAATAAAAGAAAAATGCCTAAGGCTTAAGAAAAAAAGGAAAAGAAAGCAGAATTCAAGGAGCTCAGAAAATAAGCATTGCTTCTTAAAAAGACCTCCATCTGAAAGCAGAAGGAAACTGCCACCTGTAAAAGTGTATTATCCTTTTGATGTGCTACTGAATTCAGTTTGCTAGTATTATGTCGAGGATTTTCGCTTCAATGCCCATCAGAAATATTGGCCTGTAATTTTCTTTCCTTGCCGTGTCTTTGTCTGGCTTTGGTGTCAGAGTAATGCTGGCCTCACAGAATGAATTTGGAAGTGTTTCCTCATCTCTGATTTTTTGGAAGCATTTGAGAAGAACTGGCATCAATTCTTCTTTAAATGTTTGCTAGAATTTACCATGAAGCCGTCTGGTGCTGGGCTTTCCTTTGTTGGAAAAGTGTTTGATTACTGATTCAATCTCTGTACTCATTACTGGTGTGTTCAGATTTTCTATTTCTTCATGATTCAGTCTTGCTAGGTTACATGTTTCTAGGAATTTATCCGTTGCTTCTAGATTATCCAATTTGTTGGTGTATAATTCATGTAGTCTCTTATAATTCTTTTTATTTCTGTGGCATCAATTGCAATTTCTCTTCTTTCATGTCTGATTATAGTTAACAATACAGTACTGTAAACTTAAAAATTTAAGATAGATCCCATGTTATACATTCTTCTCACAAAAAAAAAAAAAAGTGTGTTAGAAATGAGGTATGCATGGAAAGTAGCATAAAGCCATACAGTGAGAAAAGGACCAAATAAAAGGTCCCAGAGATGTGAGGATCAGTCAATGGTATTAGAAGAAAGGAGAGGTGAAAAAAAGGAAATAGATATTGATATGATAAGAGAGTGTTTAAAAGCAAATGAAAAGCATCTCGAAAGTTTTCCAGTAAATGTTGCAGTGAAGCAAATTGTACTGTTTGCTCTCTGAAACCAAATTGTAAGAATAGAAACACAAAATATAGAGAATTCTATGTATAATAAAAGTAGAAAAATGCCTAAGTTCCAAACATAGATAGCAATACCTTTTTTTGGGGTCAGGAAGATTAGCACATCCATTGCCAATCTTCCTCCACTTTGTACGTGGGATGCCTCCACAGCATGGCTGATGAGTAGAGCAGGTCTGCATCCACGATCCCAACCCACGAACCTGGGCTGCTGAGGCAGAATGGGCAGAACTTTAACCACTCAGCCACGTGGGGCCTCAATACTTTTTTTTAACAAGATGAAGTTGAAGTATGACAGAGTTGGAAAATAAACAAAAAATAAAAATCAACTATGGATAGAGCAGACTTAAATAACATAATCAGATAATTAGACTGAGGATTTGCCATGATTATCTCACCACACACGTGTACACAGGATGAAACGAGATAGAAATGTGTGTCTCTCTAATAAAAGAAGTCCTGATGTAGGTGGTGAAGGATTGACATGGCACTGTGAAGCGTTAGGACCCCAGACTTCTTTTAACTCATTGCTATATTTAACCTAACATGTATTTTCCAAAGTATTCATGGTACCTTAGACTCATGGTCCAAGATGGCTACTGAAATCTAGACATCCTGTCTACGTTCAGGCCATTCCAGATTTAGGAATCTACCTAAAAGTATCACATAATATTCCTGCATTCATCTCATTAGTTAGAACTTAGTCATGTGACCAAACATTCCTCCGGGTCTGTCACTGTTTAAAAATTCTTTTTTTTAAACTATTGGCATCACAGAGAATTGCTGTTGGTATCACAGTATGAGATGGCTAATAAGTAAAATACAGAAAATTGATTGTCTCTGGAGATAAATGGTAGGTGATGTGATTCTTTGAAGAGGTAATATGACCACAAAGATGGCTTCATTTCTGTTGGTAACATAGTGGGTGCAGGTCTATTAATTTTAATATTATTTTAAATGATATATATTTTTAGACTTTTGTATAGCGGCATAAAAATAATGTTGCCTTTTATAAATTAATTTTAAGACACACACTGTACACTGCTGTCCAGCTTTCCCTTTAGGACTGAGGCATTCTCTTCATCAGCTGCACTGGCAGGGTGGGTGTGCGTCTGATGGCTCTCAGTTGAGTGGCTCTCAGTATAGCGGTCTCACACGAGGTCATGTCTTCCTCCTTCTGACTGGAGCCCATATCCGTTGACTGGTCTATGTGAGGGAAAGAAGGATGGTATAAAGATCTGGACCCTTTACCTAGAGCCATCACAGCTCCAGAGCTCACTGTAGGTCCTGCTGAGATTTTTGTTGCAACTGAATCATCATTCAACTCCTCCCTCTGCTCCATCTTACTTCTCTTCCCTCAGGAGTTAATCCATAGGGCAGTCCTCAGTATACTTCCTGCATGCAATCTCCACCACAGAGTCAATTTTCCAGAAAACCACCAAAGCAAAGAGAGTGGTAGTTAATGCTTGCATTATCTGTTTTCAAAACCTTAATGGACTGTTAGATGAAACATTGCATAACAAATTGGAAATGTTTAATGACAAATTATTGATGAGCACAGTTTTAAAAATGCCATGATTTTTGTTTTTATAACAATACAAGAACATTGTTTAATTTTTCAAGTACTTCCCTATTTAAGATTTTGTTTGCAGAACTAAGGAAAATCTATTTCAATCCACCGTATAAATTATAGGTATCATAGCTAAATTATTAATTCCCAAAGAGTGTTAAAATGCAAGACAGTTTGGAGGGAAGAAGGGGTGCTAAATAAATCAATGGTGATTTTAATAAACTAGAAGCTTTTAGGTACTAAATCTGTCTCCATCTGATCTGAATTGCAATTACCTGTCAAAAATTCATCCATCATCGCAAGCTCCAAACAAACTTTCTTGCCAGCAGATGTTTGAGAAAAGCTAGTTTGTATGGCAGATTTTTCTTCTGGTTTACAACACACTCAAAAATGACAGAAATTTCAGGGAACATTTCAGTACAACTCAGCAATAACCTTTTAGATTCAAAAAAATTATTGTTTACAGAGTTTAATTTATTAATACATGTTTATACATAAACCATTCATTCATAAATGAATGGTTTGACTTCCTTTGTTTTTAACGTGCATAATCTTTTATTCCAATATTTCAATATTTTCTAGGAATACATGGAAATGTATTTCAACAATGGATTTGAATAAAACATTTTCATATTATAGTATTTTTCATGTTAAAACTATCATAAGTTGTATTTGGATAAAATTCACCCAATATATCAGTATTTTGTAGTCTTCATTGATAACTTAGGGGATATAATCTACGACCTTGGTAAAAGCAAAATCTGGAGATTAAATAGCGAATTACTATTTTCTAATCTTAGCTTCATATTTAGCCTTTCTTTGAAAAAAAAAATATTGCCACTTTCTAGATTTTGCTGCCAGAAAGTGCCTTTCTAATTCAATTTGTATCTATAAGTTTTTTTATACCTAAGCATACTGCTTGGCACATAGTAGATTTTCATAATTATTGGTTCATTAGTTTATCCATATACAGAATGTGTAGATGCTTCTTCTTTCTTTTTTTTGTCCACTTTATTACTCATGATCATGTAGTCCTGAGAGTATTTATTGCTTTGTGAGCAAAAACCTAATATTTTTAAAGAAAAACATGGAATAATATCTTTGCGACCTTAGGACAAATAAAGAGTTTTTCTTAAATAAGTCAAAGAAAGCAATTTCTGAAAGCAGCTTGAAAAATAAATGCAAAGTTGGAGGATTTATACTACTGCATGTGAAGACTTTCTACAAAACTGACATACTATATTCTCATTATAACAAAAAGTTGTTAATGCAAGAGAATAAAGTTCAGAAAAAAACCTGCACAGATACGAGAAATAAAGGTGCCAAATATTTCAGTGGAGAAATTAAATGCATTTTAATTGTGCTAGAACAATCAGACACTTCTATGGGGGAAAAATGATCCTTTTCTTATACCATACACAAATATTAATTTATAAACCTAAACTTAGAGTTTAAAATTGTGCAGCTTTTAGAAGAAAACAGAGTATATCTTCATGGCCTCTGATTAGGCAACAATTTCTGTAAATATGTATAAATTTACAAAAAATATGGTAAACTTCCTAATTAAAAATTTCTGCTAATCAAAATATACCATCAAGAAAATGAATAGGCATGCCACAAATTGGGAGTAAATATTTACAAAACATATTTAAAAATCTCCTATAACTCAGTAATAAAAATACAACAAAAATTTCCAATAAACATATGGGAAAAATTTTTAAATAACGTTCATAAAGAGTTCACTAATGTCCAAGACACATGAAAAGAGGCTTAACCTTGTTAGTTTTAGGACCTTATAAATTGAAACCACAATTAGATATCACCACACCCACTGTAATGGCTAAAATTTAAAAGATTAAAAAGATAAAATGCTGGCAATTATAGGGAGCAACTGAAGTGCTCAATCTTTTTTTAATGAGGATGTAAAATGTTCCAATCACTTTGGCAAAAGTTCGGCAAGTTTTGTTTTATGTATATAAATATTCTATAAAACATTTATAAATGTTTTATATATGTAAAAAAGTAAATACACAACACCATGACCCAACAATTTCACTTCCAGGCTTTTATAAAGATAAATAAAACATATGTTTACAAAGACACACAAAAGTAAAAACAAAAATGCCAGCATAAGTCATAGTATCCTAAAATTGGAGATGGACTGATTGTCCATCCTTATAGATTGGATAAGCAAAACCTGTGGTATATTTATACAATGAAATAGAAATAGAAAGGAACAAACTACTGATACAGGAAACCAGACAAATGAATCCAAAAACATTGTTTTGAGTGAACGAAGTCTTACATAAACAAGTTGAATGTATGATTCCACTCTTACATAGTTAGAAATTAAGCAAAATTCATCTATGGTAGAAAAAATCAGAACAGTGATTGCTTCTGGGGGAGTGAGTGCGGAGATTGACTGAAAAGGGACATGAGGGAACATTCTGATGTGATTGTAATATTCTTTATTGTGTCAGGGATTTGTTACAAAGTTGTATGCAACTGTCAAAACTCTGAATATGTATCTTTAAGATTTGTGCATTTCATTTTATGTAAATTTCACCTAAAATTCTATACAATAAGATTGAATTCTACTTAATGATATGCATGCTAAAATATTAACAGATGTCTGCAATTTACTTAGAAAGACATCAAAAAAGGAAGAAGAAATGGTAAACGAAAAGCAAGATCTACAATAATGTGATCAAACAAGTGAAGATTAGTAAAAGATTATTGTTCATGCTAAATTCTTTCATTATTTCTTTTTGTTTGAAAATTTATATAGTAGAATATTAGAATAAAAATGGAAATATAAAGAAGTTAGGGGACTTGTGGTTTGGCCAAATTAAGTACTTCATTCCTCCCAGATCCTCCCTCTTACAACCCAAAATGCCTAGACATGACGCAACAAGCATAGGAAGACTCTGAAAGTTGGAAGGAGGAAGGTAGACAGCCTAGGAACCTCAGGACTTGAAGAAAGACATGGCAATGAGTTCCCTGGGTTTCCTCATTGACTTTCATATATAGTAGACAAGGGTCTGCAGATGCCTCCATCCCCAAAATGACAAAAACCAGACAAAAAGAAAAGGCTTCAAAATTTCTTATGTTCTTGCGTAATGATTAGGAGAAATGGTAGTCTGACAACAGAAAACAGTTTGGCAATAACCCTCCCACTCCAGTGAAACACCAACAGAAAAATGGCACTACCCCGACCAGTAGTTTTAGCTAGGCTGAATGAGCAAGTAACAATAATGCAATAATTAATGTAATAACGAAGACTGAGCAGAAATCTATGAAACAGATAATAGACAAATGATAAAGAAAATTTACAAAAACATAAGTTGGTTCCTTGAAAATATCAATAAAATTGAGAAACTGTTAATTCTGAGAGAGAAAAAGGGAGAGGGGAACATATGGACCACTTTATCACATAAGAAATTTCATAATCTAGGGAATATGAGTTTAAGATAAAATAGAAAATTTTAAAATCCTATATTTGCCAAAGAAAAACTTAATTCATTTTCAAAAATATTCTCACAAAAATTTACAGGCCCAAATAGTCTGCCTGGTGAATCACTAAAATAAATGAAGAAAAGGTCCCAGGAAAGAAGGAAACAAATACACACTATGTTTATGAAGTCAGCATTAACTTCGTACAAACACTGGCTGAAACTGTTATAAGTTATTTTAGATCAATTACCTTCGTAAATACATGCATACATGCTTAACAAATTGTAGGCAAATCAAATTATATATGAACAGGATAATATATCATGGCTAAATACTGCTTTTCCCAGGATCATAAATTTGGGTTAACAATCAAAATTACTTAATGTAGTTTACCATACAAATAAAATAAAAAAACAAATAATACAATTATCTCAGTAAAAGAAGATGGACTGGACAAAATTTACCACCCATTCATGATAAAATTCCTGAGCCAGTTAGAAGAGAATGAAGTTCTTCCATCCAATAAAGTTCGTCTATTAAAAACCTACATCCAGATCTTGTAATTGTAATGGTGAAATGTCAAATGTTTCCCCTAATATAGTGATCAAGTCAAGCATGTCAATGCTTACCATTTCTTTTCAGCATCGTACTGGAGAAGTTATCCATTGCGTTAAAGGAAAAGAAATTAAAGACAAATATATTGAAAAGGAAAATGTAGAACTCTCTTTTCACAAATGAAATGACTGCTTAAATAGAAATACCTAAGGAATTACAAGAGAAATATTAGAGCTAGTTAGTGAATTTAGAAATGTTCCGGGTAAAAGGTCAAACACAAAAATGTATTTTATTTACATAGACTAGCTTTAAATGGCTTAAAATAATTTTTTTAAAATCTCTTTACGATAGTATCAGAAAGCATAAGATATTAAAGAGTACATTTCACAAAATATTTTCAAGATTCCCAAAACAACAAAACATTGTTGAGAGAAGTTAATGTAGACCTAAATCAATAGGAAATTATACCATGGATTCATGGATTGGACATTCAATCTATTAAGATGTCTATTCTCCCCCAAATGATCAATGTTTTTGATCATTGAATGTTTTTCTTTCTTATGGAAATGAATAATCTCTTTTCATTTATATTATAAATACAAAAGTCCTAGAATTTCTGAAAGCCACTTGAAAAAGAGACACAAAGTTGGAGGATTTATACTACTGCATGTCAAGACTTTCTACAAAACTGACATACTATATTTCCATTATAACTAAAAATTGTTAATGCAAGAAAATCGAGTTCAGAAATAAACCTGCACATGTATGGGCAATTGATTTTGACAAAGGTGCCAAATAATTCAATGGAGAAATTAAGCACTTTTAATTGTGCTGGAACAACCACATATCCATATGGGAAAAAATGATCTTTTTCTTACACCGTATACAAATATTAATTTGAACATGCTCATAAAGCTAAATTTACAGTTTAAAATTATGCAGTTCCTCGAGGAAAACAGAGAATATCGTCATAGTCTCTGATAAGGCAACAATTTCTGAAACTGGGCCCAGAACCCAGCAATATTAAAAATTATAAATTAGGTCTCATTTAAATCAAAATTTTTCAACATGAACTCTCATTCATTGTTGGTGTAAATGAAAAATGGTACAATCACTTTGGAAGATAGTTTGGCAGTTTCTTACACAACAAAGCATACACTTACCATACAATCCAGTAATCATGTCCCAAATAAGTTGAAATCTTATGTCTACACAAAAACCTACACGTGAATGTTTATAGCAGACTTATAATTGCCAAAACCTAGAAGCAACCAAGAGGTCCCTCAATAGGTGAATGAAGAAATAAACTGGGGCATACCCGTACAATGGAATATTATTCAGCGCTAAGAAGAAATGAGCTCTCAAGCCATGGACAAGCATAGACTAATATTAAGTGCATATTGCTAAGTGAAAGAAGCCAATCTGGAAAGGCTACATACTATATGATTCCAACTAGATGACATTCTGGAAAAGACAAAACTATGGAGACAGTAAAAATATCAGTGGTTTCCAGAGACTTGGGAGGAGGGAGGGAGGGATGAATAGGTGGAGCAGAGGATTTTTAGGGCAGCGAAACTATTTTGTATGAAATTATAATGTCATTATATGATATCAAATGTCATTCTACATTTGCCAAAACCTATAGCATGTACAGCACAGAGAGTGAACCCTAATGTGAACTCAAGACTTTTGTTGATAATGAGGTGTCAGTGTTGATTCCTGGCGTGCAATAAATGTACCACCCTGATGGGGAGGTTAATGGTGGGGGAGCTTTGTGTGTAGGGAAGGGGGATAAGGGGTGTGTGAGAACTCTCTATGCTTTCCATGCAATTTATTTTTGAACCAAAAACTGCTCTAAAAAATTAAAGCATATTAATTTAAAAAGTTAAACTTCTGCTAATCAAAAGACTACCAAGAAAATGAATCAGGTGGACAAAACATGTGCTGAATATTTGTAAAACACATACAATAAAAGGACATACTCAGAATACATAAAGAATTCCTCCAGCTAAGGGCTGAGACAGACAAGCTCTAGATGTGCCTCCAGCATCTTTTTGCTCTAGAAAGCAATAAATCCTCAAAGAAATGTCAAAAGCACAAAGAAGGCATTGTGAACAGACTCCCTCTGGCCTAATCTGAGGCAATGTGAACATCAAAATATACAAGACAGGATGGGACGACAACCCATTGAATTTAAAAAGCCATAAAGCCCTTATTTATGTAAATATGTCAATAATAAATAAATAGAGGAAAAGCCTGTTAAGGTAGAATGCTAACTACATGATCAAAAAATGCTAAAACCAGTAGGTGGAAGATTGGTAAGAAACAGTATATTTCCATAGTTTCAAATGGATTCCCTGATATTGGTTGTTAATTAAAAGAGGGAAAATAATTTCACTGCAGTGGGAAAGCCCTGAGAATAATATCTTAATCAAATGACTAAAGCTAACATCACCAATGATGGGGTAAAACAAACATCATTGTTCCTGATGATGCACCAAGAGAGACAGACAATTTCCTTTTTGCCAAAATATGTATAAACTGAATTTAAGCATAAGATAATATAAAAAACGTCCAGTTGAAGGATATTTTCTAAAATGACTGCCAAGATCAGAAAAGATGAAGAAAGGCTAAGAAAGTGTTCCAGATTAAAGGAGATTACTAAACATAGTAACTAAATGTAATGCCTGATCTCAGATTGGATCTTGGGCTGGAAAAAAAAAGTATACTTCTATATTTTACTCTGAGACAGTTATAATTAAAGTGGACTGTAGGTTAGGTAATATTGTACCATTGTTAAATTTTCTGATTTTGATAACTGCTCTGTGAAAAGCGCATTGCCTATTTGGACCAATGTCCTTGTTTTGAGGAAAAACACATGAAAGGATTTAGAGGTAAATAGGCATGTTTCCAAGTTATTTTCAAATGTCACTCTTCCTTTTGCCTCGTAGAGCAGACTGTAAAACAATTGTGCCAACTGAAACCATGCAAAACAATCTTAATAACCAATGGGAAAAATTACTAATGTTCTGTGACTTTTAAACATTTTGGTCAAAATATTAAAAATGTTCTTACTATCAGTTATAAATTATGGGGAAATTAAAATTAGCAAAACCAACATTTATTTCTTACATTGCAATTTAAAATATTAGAAACATTAACAATTAAATTATTTCTTTGTATAAAACTTATCAAGAGAAATTTGAACAGTGCTTGCTTTCCCATTGTATTATTTACGATACCTGTGAGCACCTTTTTTACGCCTTAGTGGTTCCTTATTCTACTTCTTGAGTCAGGATTAGCTTCTAATATTTTATCCTTTGCACTATCGATATTGTGAAATATCTCTGAGAGTTCCTTTAATGTGACTTTTTTTTTACTAGCGTCACTTCTCAAACATCTTCATCCTTTTTGTCACAACCATTTGTCTCATTTATGTCCATAAGTTTGCCTTCACCAACTTCCTCAGGCTGCATATCTGGTCTCTCAAATGTCGGTGGAGCCGATATTCCCATGGCCAGCTATGTATTTCTTCGATAACTCCATTTATGTTCAATTTGATTTTCACTCTAGCATTATCACATTTATTTGCTGCACTTTCAATTTTGTCAGCCAGTTCCCTCTTTCAATGTTCCATTTTTGTAAAATGTCACATGGATTTATCACTATGAGATAAGAAAGTGACACAACTACACACTTTTCTGTTTGTGAATGAACCAAATAACAGATACACGGTGCAAATACTGACAGACTTGGAAGTGACATGGTTGGTCACTGATCATTATGTGCTTGTGCTACTTCTCTAGTGATCTGTGGACTGAAGAGCTGACAAGCAATTTCCACTTTGTGCAATTACACAAAGTTAAAATACCACAGTGCTGAAATCTGAACTGTGTTGTTGGGGGACTGGTATTATTTAATTAAAACATGGTAACTGAAATTCATTCTTGTGGAAACCATGTAGAGCAAGAACTGCCTCTGTGTGTGTGTATGTGTGTGTGTGTGGGAGTGTGCACACTTTTGTGCACACAAATGCATTTGTGTTGAGAGAGAAAAGGAGAAGGGGAAAGAAAGAGAGGGAGAGAAGCAAATGGGGCAAAATGTAAACATTTGTTAATCTGTGCTAATGTGTTGATGGGACTTCCTTGTCTTTTTCTTAAAAGTTTTCTATAAGTTTCAGATTACAATTTAATAAAAAGTTATCATAAGAAATAAACAAAAGGATGTGAAATCCTTGGTTCCTCTTTAAGAACCTTATTAATGTAATGTAATGTTTCTCAAATTACAATTAAAAGAATCCTTGATATTCATCAGTTGTAGAGCCCATTTGTTCCAAAATTGGTTTTAACCTCATTATACAGTTACTGTACCTAATATAGAGTGATTATGTAGATGAGTCTTCTTGAAAACGGCACTTCTGCCCCATCAGCACCGTAATAAATGTGAATTAAAAATTGGGAATTTATGCATTGTCCATGTATGATAATGTTATTACAGGATTTTACTGACATCTTTCTTGTTACTTGATTCAGTAGCATTCTTACGTAGGAAATATGTCTTTGAGACCCTTATAACTTGAAGCAAAGTGCCTTTTACAAAGATTAAACAAGATAGACCCCATATCTGGTGTGAAAGCTAACTATTGTGTTTCTCAAGGATGCCTGATTTATTCATTTTGTTCTAGTTTCTCAGGACTGAATTCACAAATCTACTTGGTCCAAGCAGTGATAGTTCAAATAATTGACATAGATTAATCTTAATTTGCAAGGTGACTGGGTTTGTTTTCATTGTGGATTGTTTTATATTGGCATATAGGTGTGTTACATTCCTGAACGGATTGTGCAAGATCAGCAACTCTTCATTAAAATATCAAAAATTTACAAATCCAGGAACAGGTAGAGCGCATGAGAAGTTAAACTTTGGTAGAGATCCCAAATACAAGTAGAGATGTTAGTAGCAAAATGCTAAAATAATAAATCTGTTGCTCAAAATATGATATTGCTTGTCACCCGATGCTACTTTTCTCATTAGTAGAAAGAATTAGAAGTGAAAGTTTTCCATTTTCCTAATGTTTCCTAGGAGGGATTTGCTTCTCAATTGGATCATGTTTTCTCTTTTTATTTGTTTTTTTTTGATCCAGGTATCCAGTACTAATATCTGAGACATCTACCAGAAGCATCTTTTTTATGAATAGAGATCTGCAGATAGGCCTGTTATAAATATTTGTTCATAATGCTGTTAATTTTAACTAATAGTTTTTATTTCATCTCCTGTTTTATTGGACTAATCACATTAGTCCAATATGATTAAAAATTATGAGCCTTTTTGTATGTTGGTAATTGGAATTAACCTGAACTTAATATAAATTATAAACTTCTCAATCATTTTATAAAAATTTCAATTTGTCCACCATTATGACTCTAAATACGTTTCCCTTTTCTGTTTCATTCAGAAAATTGATTTGGGGATAAAAACAAAAACAAAAAGAACATGTGTGTAGAAAGGGAACACATGTTCTTGTAACAGCTTAGGAAATGAGGTCTATGCCACAGACACCATGGTCCCTAACCAGATCTCCAGCTATGGGAATGGCTGCACAGCTGGCAGCTGAATCTCTTTCCAGGAATAAGATGAAGGGAGCTGCCTCATCAACATTTTGGTCCTCCAGGAGGAGAACTGGCATTCAATGGCTGATTGGAGTGGGGGAGTGTTGAAAGGACTGAGCCTCTTGCTTCTAATTAACACACCTCTGGAAGGACCAGTCCATCTTCAGAATTCTGAGAGGGTTGTCTGAAGGCACAGCTATGACTGCCCGTGTGGTTTGATTTTCCCGTCACCCAATCCTGCGTCCCTCAGGTGTTGCTCCTCAGTACATGCCGTAATTAAATCACCTAAACATAAATCTCTGTCTCAGAGTCCGTTTTTGAGTACCTCAACTCAAGAAGGATAAAGATTAGATCCCTGAGAGGCAATTTCATTAGTGTAGCTGTGTTCTGGCATTCCTTCAAACTTGGCATTTAGCACTGATGTCTATATTTCTATGCAACACATGTTATGACTATAAGATACATCAGAAAGACGTATCAGAAAGATGGAGGAGGCTGTCTTAGAACAATGGTCCATAACTTTATTTTTTATCAGACTCACCTGGAAGGCTTGATAAAACTCAGGTCGTGGGGCTTCACTCCCAGAATTTCAGATTCAAATGGTCTGTGATGAGAGCCAAAATTTTGTATTTCTACCGGGTTCTCAGGTGATGCTGATGCTGCTGTTTCAGGGACCACACTTTGAGAAATACTGCTTTAGAGAGACGGCCATTAGTGGTTTATTAAGAGGAAAGAGGAATGACAGATTTTAGGAATTTTAGTGATGTCAAATGAGAATTCTCATGAAATAAGAAATTATAAAAATTACAAAAAAATGAAGGACTGCTTTCTAATTTGGTCCTGCACAAGTAATATATTTTCTTACAATATATAACTATTTACAATTATATATATATAACCATATATAACTATATATATACATACATGTATATAAAACTATATAACTAAAATGTCTCTCCCATCATTACCATATTTTAGAAGGCTGATTGCACTTAATAAAATGCAATAGACAAAGAGATTGCAATCTGAGGACACCACACTTAAATTTGAAAGTGTATGTGCTTTTATGTTATACAGCAATTCCTGTTAAAAGTTGAACCAAAAATGAGCATTTACAAAGAATTTTAGAATTAAGTATATATTCATAAAAAAAAGTTTTTCAGGCTGTAAATATTTTACTGTTTCATCTAACTCTGTTCTACAACCCCCAAATATGTACTGAAGTGGTTATACAAACAAGGAAATATGACTATATATAGTAGCCACCTAGATGGGAAAGTTATGGCCAAGAACCCAATCGAGTCTTGAGATTTGTTATTTACATGCCAAATACACCAGACGTGACAATGACAGAGTGCTATCTGAATGTAATCACAGCACTATATTTAATGAAGTGATGTATCATGTTGGAATAGTAAACTAGACATACACCTATAAAGAAGCACAATGAAGAAATATGTCATAATGATATTTTAGATATTGCTTCATCATTAAACTGCAACAATGTATCACAGAATTAGGAAGAGTCCATTAAGGAGTACAAAGTCAAACAGAAATGTTTAAATATAAAGAAATTGATAAACATGTAGATATTGGGAAATTAAACTCCACATGAGACAAAGATATGGCCACCCTTCTCCAAAGTAAAACAATACCTCAGAATTTTTCACTGTGACATCTCAGTGATAGTGAGGTACCTAAAAACTAGAATGAACCTAACATACACTTTATAGATTTTAACTTGGTGAAATACCTTCGAACCATTCATCAAATAAGTCACATACTAGCATTATACATTATTACAAAAACTGGGACACATTTAGTAGTAAATCAATAGAAATTAACTAACTCATAGCAGTAACAAAATATTTATTGGAACTTAAAAAAAAGTATATATATTTATACGCATTATGTATATATATGTATATACGTATATGTATACACACACACTCCAATGGTCAATATTCAATAACCATGCAGCCATAATCAGGTGTGTTTACAGAACAAAGTATCCCACAATCTGCAAATCTACAGGATAAAATGAAAACTTTGTGAGGACTTTATTATTGGAAAATTTGAAACAACTTATGATTCTCTTAGTTTCCAAAGGCAAGGATGAAGAAGATCATATGGATGATACTGAAGTTGAAGAAGATGGATATCTAATACAAAGATAAAAGAGGAAGAAAAATAACATACAGGAGAGAAATTTGTACAAATCAGTTATAAAAATTGAGCTATCATTCAAGCAGTATGCAGTATAAAAAATAAACTATTACAAACGGCTGTGTATTCTACACTGTAGCTGCATAGACACACATATAGATGTCTGTGCATCTGTAGTATAGATTATAGTTATTTCTAGTAGTTTTATATCTATCTATATTTATGTGTTTACCTTCAATTTACCACCATGTCAAATATAGAATAAAGGCTTCACACACATTTGATTCAAAACATCTGATCTAGCCTAACTGAAGCATTTGGAAACTCATCTACTATACATGCACTTTTATGTCATGTGAAATTGTTACAAAGACCATCTTTAATAACATACCCACAAAGTATTAATATTCTGCAATCCAGATTATATATATGTATACACAAATAGATAATAGACTTAATTCCACCAAAACATTGTACTTAGTTACTACTGGAAATTTCCATAGAATCAAGGCGCAGAGGAAACTGCTGTGAAATTGTAAAATTCTCTTAAAGCCACATTTTGTCAGAGTGGGGAAAAATGAAACAAGACAAATGAACCACACCGAAATATGCTGTTGGAGGGATCTCTCTATAAGGATTTACTATTTGAAACAACAGATAAAGAAAAAGTTACTATGCTGTCAGGAATAATTGACCATAATTATCATGTGGAGGTAGGGTTGCTGCTACATAATGCAGATTCAGTTAACCAATGAATGTTGAGTCCATATTTTCTTCAGGCAGAACCATTTATCTTAAGACTTGGTGCCCAACATAACAGGCAGATTAAAGTAAGAAATTAGGTTAAACGTTTCAACCATATCAAAGAACACCATTGGTAGGGAACTGCTGGAGAGTAACACAATCAATAAACTCTATCTCACAAAACATTATAATGATCTTTCTGAAATAAAGCTTTCAAGGAAGAAAATATGACAAACCATGCCATGAAATAGCACAGAAAATTGGTGATTCTTTGAAATATTAGAAAATATTAAGATAGGCTTTTGCAAAATGTATGGGAAGCTTCCAAGGATAGGTTTTGAACAAGATTAATGGGTTCATGTATTACGAGAAAAGGTTTAAAAAACATAGTCATTTGTTATTTACTACACATAACGCCAGACACTGCCTTAGGTACCATGGACGTCCTGACAAATAAAACAGAGAAGTGCATTATATTCATAGAGCTTGCATTCTTGGAGAATGCAAGGAGAAAATGATAATTTCATACACAAGCAGACTTATATAAACACATATATACGATAAGTGTTTGTAATTGCTTTGAAGAAGAAATTAAACCAAATGTAAACCAGAAGTGGCAATCTCATTTAAAAGCAAAATAAAATCCAACCATAAAGCCATCTGCTGTTATAGGAATATGAGCTTCACATAAGCAATGTGATATAGTTTATATTAACACACTGAGTGATGGACAAGGTCAAAGACATAAAATGGCAAAAGAAGAGTTATCCGAAAACATTTTTAAAATAATATCAAAAGAAATATCACCGAAGAACAACACAGTAACATTCATGAATCTGAGAATGCTTATGAAGTCGAAGGAATAGTAATAGAACAAAGCAGTGATGACAAAAATAATACATTCTAATAAAATGGTAAGATTAAGATAAGTTTAAAAATTGTAGGAGCAAAGAAAGTGCAGATTCCCAAAGAAAGGCAATGAAGGAGCCATTAAAAAAATTCCATACACCCTCATAAAAGGTTTTATAAGCAATTTAAAACTTTTATTAAAGGTTATGGATTTTCAAGATGTTTTATCAAAATTTTATTTTGGAAAAATAAAACTTTAAAAATGAAATAGAACCATGGTATTTTAGTAAAACTACCTGAAACAGTAAAAATATGGAAGTCTATTAGTAAATACATATTCCAGTAGAACAGAAGAAATAATTAAAAATATGATAGGCAATCAAAAGAAAGGCTAAAAAAGGTATTCTGAAAACTATGACGATTATTTTTCCCATTAAGAAAGCCTCCAATTTAAGGCTGTATGGGTTGTTTTAAAGAGTTTATAGTGGTTGAGAATAGGTTTCAGGGGATGAGTGGAAGCTTAATTGGGGCTTCTTAGTATTTTGTTGTATTAAAGTGAAAGAGTGTGAATTTAATTATATATTTAGTCTATTTTTCTCTTCTAATAAAGATTGCATTTACCAATATAGATGTCAATTAAATTGTAAAGAAATACCATTATGTAGGGGAGAAATTTGAAATAGTCATGTTAATTCTACTATTTAAGCATTATATTTAAGTTTGTGTGAATAATAGAGACTATATGTTGCACATGCTTGAATTCAGCCACACAAATGTTTGGTTAATTTTGATTTAAATTATTTTTTTCTTAATAAGTCATTTTATAGTGAATAGTCTATGCCCAAGTTTCAAATTAAATATCATTGTATTGTTTGTTTTTATAATTTGCAAAATATTTTGATATTTCTGTGAAGTCAGAAGGATTCTTATAACTGAAACCTAAGGCTCTGGAATATTCACAAAATAATTGGTTTCTACATGAAGTCATCATTGTGTTATCTTAGCGACTTTCTTTAGACAATTTACATATTTTATCATGTTTCTATCAGTTGAAATTTAGTAATGAGTTATTTTATTTCAATAGGTAAGATTAAAATCTAAAGTATGCTATCAATGATATTTCGTCTCTGATTAAAATTCTAGAAACGATTTTATACTTAAAAGTTTAGCATAAAATAATTCAAGCAAAATTTCCTTCCTGCTTTGACAAGGAAAAAAAATAAAGAAACTTCCCTTGGAAAAATGTCTGTTTCTTACATAGCACACATTGAACACACTGTCCTCCTTTGTTGTGGTGGGGTTGGGTGCAGATAAACATAAGTTACATTTACATGTAGAAAAAAAGAGATATTATAAGGGATCTATCCAATAGAGCAAGTGGTTGATGTCTGTGTGCATTAAAAAGCAAACTGTAACTGACAACTCAAAAACATATTGTCATAAAAATTTCATAAATGTTTTCTGGATCCACTGTTTTTCTGTGTCATGGAGTCCATGCCAAGCATCGTAGGTGTCAATGCTTCTTTCAAATAGACAGGTGTTTCCTGTTTATTCTTACTAACTGATATAGAAAGGCTAAGACTGGAAATACTCAGTTTATTCACCTGTGAAATTGATTTTGCTTCAGCAAATGAATTTGATTAGTTTGGAATCATCATGGGATATATCGAGATTAGCTTTATTGACTGTGATTTTAAAAAATAATAAAGAGATGGACTTCTGATCACTTCTTACTAACACAATTGACTGATCATCTTAACAGTGTGGAAAAAAAGATCTGTATTGATTCCCTTTTCACTTCTCTGGACTAAACACAATTTTGAAAAAAATATTGTCCATATTCTAAAATCACTATTGCCAAAATGGTAATTTGAAAATTTACAGAAAAATCATGGTTTTATATAATATTTCATCTTATTAAAATGAATTGGCTATAAAATTTTATATATAATGTTTATTTCCAAAGCAAGTATTTTAGTTGTTGACTTGTTTATTGACTTTATTTATTTGTTTATTTTACATGTTATTATGTACTACCATTGAATGTTCTTCTGTCATACCATTATGATTCAGAATTTAGTTATATACTTTTTAAAATTTACCTATTTAAAAATATGGCTACAATTTTAAGTTTTAAAGCAATCAATATGAAAATGAAAGCCAACTTGAATATTATTTACTCTTACTGCAGAAAAGAAAATTTTGATTCTGGGGTTTGATTATATTACCTAGGTTTACTTTTTTTTTTTTTCTTTTGACATGACAAGCCTTAAGCCTTACATAGAATAATATATCTTTTTTTTTTTAATTCTCCAAGTTAATCAAATATCCCATATGGAGTAATAGAGAATAAGATGCATAATATACATATTAACTAATTTCACACAATAGTACATTTGGTAACAAGCAAAATGATCTAATAATTATCTGAAAAATGTATACTATCATGTCATGTATTTCAGTGTTTTGGTCTTCATGAATTTATTCTTTTACTTGACATGTATTTAACTCATTATTTATTAAGTGCATGGAATTAGTTGGTTAGTTAGCTAAAATTCTGATTTCAGACAGTTTGCAAAGTAATGCTTATATAGCTATTAACAGAATAGTTACATAAGTAAATTCATTATAACAATCTTTACAACTATTTTCAAAGGAAGATACAGGTTGCTAAGAGAAACTATAACTGGAGGAGTTAACTTACCTGTGATGTGTCAAATAAGGCTTTAGGAAGACATGAGGTAAATAAAATCCAGCAATATATCAGAAGCACAGTATGACATGTCCAAGTGGAGTTACATCAGGGATGCAATTTGGTTTAACATTTGAAAACAAATCAATGCAATTCAATATGTTAAAAGCTTGTAAGAAAGAAATAAGATTATTGCAATAGTTTCACAAAAATACTTTGGCACAATTTAATACCTATCCATGCTAAAAACTCTCAGGAAATGATGAATAAAATAGAACTTCACTTTAATAAAGGAGATGTGCAGAACACAAAGTTAATATCATATAGTAAT
Source organism: Tapirus indicus (assembly GCA_031878705.1). NCBI lineage: Eukaryota > Metazoa > Chordata > Mammalia > Perissodactyla > Tapiridae > Tapirus > Tapirus indicus. Next base: position 144,758,609 of record CM062919.1, on the reverse strand, counting down.
AGGCTGAATGCTTTCCTTGGAAATTCAGGAAAAGTAAAAAATGTTCACTCTCACCACTGCTATACATCATGTTATTGAGACCCTAGCCAGTGGAGTAATGTATGAAAAAGTAGTACATTTATGCAGAATAGGAATGAAAAATAAAAACAGTTTCTCTAAGCAGAACATGTGATTATTTCTGTGAAAAATCTGAAATAATCCACAAGACACATTTTAGAAATACTGAAATTTAACAAGACTGCAGAGTACAAAGTCAAAATAGAGAAAAATAATTATATTTCCATACCATAAACAAATGATTGGGAATTAAAATTTTAAAAGTAAAACCTTCAATTTACTTTAGCATCCAAAGGCATGAAATGATTAAGGATACATGTAATAAATTATAGAGATGACCTTCACAATGAGAAGTCCAAATATCACAAAAAATAAATTAAAGAAGACCTAAATATAAACAATATAAACCAACCTTAAGCTAGACTTACCAATAAAAACAGAGAGAGGACTCAAATAAGTAAAATTTGAAATGAAGGAGGAAACATTAAAACTGATACCACAAAAATACAAAGGATCATAAGAGACTGCTATGAACAATTGTATGCCAACAAATTGGATAACCTAGAAGAAATGGATAAATTCCTAGAAACATACAACCTACCAAGACCCAATCATGAAAAAATAGAAAATCTGAGCAGAACAATTAGCAGTAAAGAGATTGAATCAGAAATCAGAAACCCTCCAACAAGGAAAAGTTCAGGATCAGATGGCTTCACTGGTAATTTCTACCAAACACTTAAAGAAGAGTTAATACCAATCCTTCTCAAACTCTTCCAAAAAATTGAAGAGGAGGGAACACTTCCAAACTCATTTTACAAGGCCAGCATTACACTGATACTGAAACCAGACAAGGACACTACAAGAAAAGAAAATTACAGGCCAATATCCCCGATGAACATAAATGCAAAAATGTTCAACAAAATATTAGCAAACCAAATTTAACAACACATTAAAAGGATCACACACCATGATCAAGTGGGATTTATTCCAGGGATACAAGGTTGATTCAACATCCACAAATCAATCAATGTAATACGCGTTAACAAATTGAAGGATAAAAATCATATGGTCATTCCAATAGATGCAGAAAAAGCATTTGACAAAATTCAACATCCATTTATGATAAAAATTCTCAACAAAGTGGGTGTAGAGGGGATGTACCTTAACACAATATAGACCATATATGACAAGTCCACAGCTAACATTTTACTCAATGGTGCAAAGCTGAAAGCTTTTCCTCTAAGATCAGGAGCAAGACAAGAATGCCCACTCTCATCACTTTGATTCAACATAGTATTATAAGTACTAGCCAGAGCAATTAGGCAACAAAAAGAAACAAAAGACATACAAATCAAAACAGGAAGGTGTAAAACTGTCACTATTTGCAGATGGCATGATATTATATATAGAAAACCCTAAATACTCCACCAAAAAACTGGTAGAACTAATAAACAAATTCAGAAAAGTTGCAGGATAAAAAATCAATATACAAAAATCAGTTGCACTTCTGCACACTAATAATGAACTAATTAAAGAGAAGTTTAAAAAAAAATCCCATTTACAATTGCATGAAAAAGAACAAAGTACCTAGGAATAAGTTTAACCAAGGAGGTGAAAGACCTGTACACTGAAAACTATAAGACATTGATGAAAGAAATTGAAGACAACATAAATGGAAAGATACTCCATGCTCATTATTGGAAGAATTAACATTGTTAAAAGGTCCATACTACCCAAAGTAATCTACAGGTTCAATGCAATCCCTATCAAAATTCCAATGGTATTTTTCACAGATGAGAAACAAATAATCCTAAAATTTGTATGGAACCATAAAAGATCCTGAATAGCCAAAGAAAACCTGAAAAAGAAGAAGAAAGCAGGAGGCATCCCACTTCCTGATTTCAAACTATATTACAAAGCTATAGTAATCAAAATAGTATGGCATTGGCATAAAACAGACACATAGATCAATGGAACTGTCTTCAATAAATGCTGTTGGGAAAACTGAACAGCTACATTCAAAAGAATGAAACTGGACCACTCTCTTACACTATACATACAAATCAACTCAAAATGATTAAAGACTTGAACATAAGACCTGAAACCATAAAAGTCCTAGAAGAAAACATTGGTGGTAAGCTCCTTGACATTGGTCTTGGCAACGATTTTTTGGATCTGAAACCAAAAGCAAAGATAATAGAAGCAAAAATAAACAAATGGGACTCCATCAAACTAAAAAGCTTCTACACAGCAAAGGAGACAATCAACAAAATGAAAAGACAACCCACCAAATGGGAGAAAATATTTGCAAATAATATATCTGATAAGGGGTTAATATCCAAAATATATAAAGAACACATACAACCCAATAGCTGAAAAATAGATAACTTGATTAAAATATGAGCAAAGTAACTGAAAAGACATTTCTCCAAAGAAGACATAAAAATGGCCAATAGACACATGAAAAGGTGCTCAGTATCACTAATCATCAGGGAAATGCAAATCAAAACCACAATGAGATGTTACCTCACATCTGTTAGAATGGCTACTCTCAGAAAGACAGGAAATAACCAGCGTTGGCGAGAATGTGGAGAAAAGGGACACTTGTGCACTGTTGGTGGGAACGTAAATTGGTGCAGCCACTATGCAAAACAGTATGGAGCTTCCTCAAAAAACTAAAAATAGGACTATCATATGATCCAGTAATTCCACTTCTAGGTATTTATCCAAAGGAAATGAAAATACTAACACAAAAAGATATCCCCCATGTTCATTGCAGCATTATTTACAATAGCCAAGATATGGAAACAACATAAACGTCCATTGATGGATGAATGAATAAAGAAAAATGTACTATGTATATATATACAATGGAATATTAAAATATTTCCTTCATAAACAAGAATGAATTCCTGCCATTTGCAATAACATTAATGGGCCTTGAGGACATTATGCTAAGTGAAATAATTCAAACAGAGAAAGAGAAATACCATATGATCTCACTCATATGTCGAATCCAAACAAAAAAAAACCTGAAAACCAAAAACTGAACTCAGAAATATAGAGAACAGATTGATAGTTGCCAGAGCAGGGATTGGGGTGGGCAAAATGGGTAAAAGGGCTCAAAAGTGCAAACTTCCAGTTATAAAATGCATAAGTCCTGGAAATGTAATATATAGCATGATGACTATAGATCATTTCACATATTTCTAATAAGCTTAGATCCTTTTGTCATAGTCTATATTCCACCTGAAATGCCCCAAACTCCTAAATATATATACTTTTTAATTTGTACACAATAGATTCATTCTTTGTGCTGTAAATTTTTATGGGTTTGGAAAAATATATAGTGTCATGCAACTGCTGTTACAGTATCACACAGAATAGTTTCACTTCCCTGAAATCTGCTCTATGATATACCCATTCAACTTACCATGATCCCCAAATCTCTGACCACCATTGATCTGTTTATCATCTCTATAAGTTTGCCTTTTCTAGAATGTTGTATGAATGATATCACACAATATGTAGCATTTTTTTGTAGCTTCCTTCACTTAGCAATATAGATTTAAGATTCATCCATGTTTTTGCATTGCTTGATAGTTCATTCATTTTATAAGAGAATAGTATTCCAATGTATGGATATGCCATGGTTTGTTTATCCATTCACCTATTGAAGGAAAATTTTGTTGCTTTCAATTTTTAGTGATTATGAATAAAGACACTATAAACATTCACATGCAGATGTTTGTATGGACCTACGTTTTCAACACGTTTGATTGAATACTTAGGAGAGTGATGGTTGAATCAAGTCATAAAATTATTTATAGTTTTGTAAGAAAATATCCAACTGCCTTCCACATTGAATATACCATTTTCACATTCCCATACACAATGAATCAGAATTTCTGTTGCTCCACATACTGACAAGCAGTTGGTATCAACAAATTTTGGATTTTAGCCAGCCTAATAGCTGTGTAGTGGCATTTCATTTTTGTTTTAGTCTACACTTCTCTAATCACAAACGATATTGAGCAGCTCTTGATATGCTTATTGCTATCTCTACCTATTCTTTGGTGGGTGGTCTGTTCAGAACTTTTGCCGATTTTTAAAAATTAATTGTTTGTTTCTTATTGTTAAGTTTGAAGAGATCTTTGTATATTTTGGCAAAAAGTCCTTTATAAAATCCATTTTGCAAATATTTTCCCTGAGTCTCTGGCTTGTCTTTTTATTCCTGTAACAACGTCTTTAACACAGCACAAGCATTTAATTGTTATTAAGTTCAACGTATCGATTGCTTTTATGGATCATGCTTTGGGTGTTGTATCTAAAAACTCATCTATCCCAGAGTCAGATAGATCTTTTTGATGTGTGTGTATCAAATTCTATTTGTTTTGTAGTCAGCATTCACAATGCTAGATATAAATATTACAATGTTTAAATAGAGAGTATTTACATTTAGAAAATAGTTAAATTTTAGTAGGAGGTTAAGTGTGAATAAGTTTGAGAGACCAATAAAAACAAAATACTTAAACAGTTGCAACTTATTTTTCAGAAAACTTTCATGCTTACTAAGTTTTATAGATCTGATTTCCTTTCAGTTTTTATTCTAGGCTCTATGGGGATTGGAACAGAAATGGAATCAAATCCTGTCCTTAAGGATCTTCCAACATGTGTAAGTGAAATTTATATTATAAACCTTTATGTGAGTGTTTTAAGCAAATGTGGTGTTACATGAGAGGCAATGACTGAGTGTTGTGAACATTGTGGAAAAACATTTCTGAGTTTTTAAAATTATAAATGTCTAATATAGTCAACATTTCCTACTCTAAGTAATTTCATGAGTATTTAGGAATGATGTACATATCAATCTTATTTAAGGAAGGAAAGCAAAATGTGAAACTATAATACCAAAGGGGCTTACTGATTATTATAAAATATTGTGTCTCCTTCTGTTCAGCATAAAATTATCACCACATGATACATAAATAGCAGAATATGAATGTTTCTGTCTTTCTAAATATGGTTAATGTGGAAACCCTAACTTTGTATTTGCTTATCATTTGGTTGATGCCTTGGATGGGAGAAAAGTAAGCATTGGTCTTTCACCTTGCCTCTTGGAATATTGGAACATTGAAACATTTCTGCCCTTAAGAAAAAACACATTTTAAAAATTATTTTGACTCAGGGTATATTATGAAATAAAAACAGGATTTTATTTTCTTTGGTGAAAAGATAAATAGGGTGTTTGAAGAAAAATAGTGGGATTTACCAGGTAGGGCCCAAGCCTAAGAGCTGATTCTGTAGAAGTGAGTCAAGAAAAGAGTTAGTAGACCCAGAAAATGACCAGAGAGGATGAGGAGTGGAACCCTCTTCTGCAGACCAATTAAGACCTAATTTACCTGCAAAAAAACCATTTTCTCTCATTGGCATAAGAAAGGGTCTCTGAATCAGCATCCTGTTCATTAGTTACCCACCATGTCCTTCACATGACTTACTGTGCATTACATTTCATTACCCCACTGCAGAGCTGGAACCCTGGTTACAGATGACATTTATTAGAAAATACAAGTATTTAAAACGTATCAGTTTACTAATATTTGTTTTACGCTACTTACGTGGAAAATGCAATAACAGAATTAAACAAGAATAGAGAATTTATAAGAACTTTTTTCCTTTTAATACCAGTACCTATTATTTTTCTATATTAAAAAGTACTGCATTTGTTCTCTATGTTAATTATGGGGAGATAGATGTGTGTATGTGTATGTTGGTTTTCAAGATTCAGTAAGTTAATTCACATAAGTGTCTTGCATATAGTAAAATCAATATATTTTAGTGTTATCATTATATTTATTATTATTAGACTTCCATATCAAGTGGTCTCAGATTAGCTTGTACACTTATTTTTTTCAGAAATAAATAGAAATCTTGTACAGCCTTGTCAAAGAAAAATTGCACTGGACAGAGTTACATAGGTAAGGAATGCTTTATTCAAGACCATTATAGTAGGGGAGAGAAATTGGACTCAACTCTGCTGAAACAAAAAGTGGAATTTTTAAGAGCTGTGGTGAGCTAGTGGAAAAGCACTGGAAGATGTTAGAGCAGAAGTTGGTCAATTAGGCCATTTGCGTTTGCTAATTATCACTTTTGAAGCTAAGCTCCACAGAGACTGAGATAAGGGCACTATCTCCTTTGATGATTACATCTCAAAGGGATGGCTCCCAGGTCCTTGAGAAAGACATTCCTGGAGTTGTAAAAACTGGCAAAGGCTGGGGCAAGATTTATATCTCAAAGGAGCAGAAAAATAATCTACAATTACAAGTTTTCTAAAGTAAGTGTTTTGAGAAAAGGGAGGTCAGGGGCCTGTAGTCAGGAGGAGGCCAATGTAAAGTTTACCAAAGCTGAGAGGGACATTAAGGCTGTCTTGGGCATGCCACAGCGGGGAGAAGCAGTAGTTTCTTCTGAACTAGCCTGAAAAAAATGACTTGTCCTTATACTAATTGAGATTGAAATAGCCTGGAATTTAGAATAACTTGTGAACATAACTGAATAATTTTAAAAGTGGAAAAATATCATTTACTCTAGACCAAAACAAAGTAATACTCGCTAGAAAAAGTTTGCCAAGTGGAAAGGTCTCTAGGTAATTTAAACATTTTTTTATGTGTGCCTATTTTAAAAGTACTTAAAAGTAAAAAGCATGATTCTTCTATATTCCCTTATTTTTATTATTGAGGAAGAAATGTCACTGATAAGAGATAAATGGTTCAGGAATCAGTATGAAGTAAAGAGAGCAAATATCAAAGTTAAAGCAAGGATTTTTTCCAACTCTGGTGAACAGATAAATTATGCCTTTGAAGCATATTCTATATTCCTCTAATGGACAAAGCCTAATGTAATGGTTGCTTAATGTTTATCTAGATAGAGCAATGTGAAGATATTGCAGTAATGGGCTATTTTAAAGTCTTTTAATGATAATCTAAGGAACTATGCTGATATCTTTAATAGATTTGAAATGATTAAATGGAGAATAACACCACATTAAAAGCAATCTGGAAATCCATGAGGCATGTCCTCAGTAAAATAGTCATCAAGTCAGATTTCTTCAATAGCAGATGACTGCATGTCAAACTAAAAGGTCAAACTATGCTAGAATTTAAAATGAAATATATAGCTTTCACTGGAAAACATATATATTGAAGTCAGGAAGGTGAAAATAATTCTAAGGGTACTCCAGAAAAGGATAAATGTGGACATTCAGGTCTTCAAATGAGTCATTTAGCATAGCAATCACTGTCTTCATATCACAGTGGCTTAATATATTGTAGCAGAGGAAGACCATCCTCTACCCACACTGGGTCCTTTCTGGCTGGGATGCAAATTAATTTGACATGAGACCAAATAGCAGGAGAAAATCAAACAAAGCTTTATAACATGTATACATGGGAGAGACCCGGGAACACTGGGTAACTTGACAAAATGGTGGAGGTTAAATCTTAAATACCATCTTCAGCTAAAGACAAAGGAGGATGTTGGGGGGTGGAGGGAGTCAGCTATGGGAGATTACCAGGAAAGCAGAGTAAACAAGAGGTTAATATGCAGATTTAAGTCCTTGACTTCTGCACTGATAAGAGTTTCTAGAGATAAGGTCATCCCCCCTTCTTCCTGGTACAGAGAGGGAGATACCTTTACAAATGGAGATTTTCCTTATAAATGTAAATAAATATCTCTTACAAAGAAGAACTATTACTTTTACTTGGTTTTCAAAGTTCTGATAAGAATGGGCTTAGCAAGGACCTCCCAGTCTATCCATACCCGGAGTTATCTATGGTGATGGCCTGTCCTGGGATCAGGCCTACTATCTTAAATTCTTTTAGGCAGTTAGTGGGGAGGGGGGCAGTCAAAGATTCCCTCTGAGTCTTCTGAGCCTTTATTGTCTTCAGCTAAGAATAATCCACATACCAGAGTGGCACATCTTGGGGCCGCTTGCCCTGAAACCCAGAAAGATGATAGATGTTATGTATTTGTGCTTTTTTAGGTAAATGATATCAGACAATAAATAATTTAAAACATTAAAAAATGAGACTATAGTAGCATTAAATATTCCCAAATTTCATCTTTATACTTGTTACTACATTTAATCAAAATATGAGTGAAATTAGATTTTTCACTTTGTAATATTTTCACTAAAAATGGGATAAATGTATTGTCTATAATAAATCAGTAATGAATGTCAAACAATAGTAAATTGAAATGTATCTCATGACTGGGTTGGAATAGAGTCTGCTTAGTATTCCACAGGAAGCCATTTTGGAAGTCTTAAGTCATTTGACATGGTTCCCTGTAATATCCCCTAAATCCCGTTTTGTAACCAGTGCTATCAAAGAGGAGACTGTATATAAGCCCCCAGGAACAAGAGAGTATCACAGATATTTATCTGGGAAATTGATTACAACCATGTTTGTTTAAAACAAAAGAAATATTTTTTCTATAATCTTTTAAATAAGTGGAAATAATTGAAAATAAAAAAAATTGATCTTTCCACTGCTTGATTCTCATGTGGAATATTCTTCATATGGAATATGAGACCAATCAGAGAAGAAACCGCAGCGTAGTATTACTTAAAGTGGTCTCCCTTTTTAGCCAAGAATACATTTTTTTTGCAGGGGAAGATTTGCCCTTTGCTAACATCTGTTGCCAATCTTCCTCTTCTTTTCTCCCTGCTCAAAGTTCCAGTACATAGTTGTAAGTTCTTCTAGGTTTTTTATGTGAGCCGCCACCAAAGTGTGGTTACTGACACACAAGAGGTATTGTTCCGTGCCCAGGAACGGAACCCAGGCCGGCACAACTTTCAGCGCTGGCTCACCAAGAACACGTTTTTTTTAAAGGAAGAATCAAACACTCTATGATAAATATAATCTTGACTATTGCTGTACCAATGATGTTTAAAAAGGGCAATTACTCTTTTCTAGTCTATTGCAAAAATACCACTCTGAGGGCTAAAAGGATTACGTTTGAGCAATACTGTTTATCCTTCTCATATTCTTCTTTCATGAGCGCACGTAACAACTATACTACTTCGATCTTTTAAGAATATGCATTGCCATGCATGTGTTTCCTATGCAGAATAATATAACCTCAATTAAGGTGTACAACATATTGATTTGATACATTTATATTGCAATATAACTGCCACTGTAGCGTTAGGTAACACCTGTATCACATCACATAATTATCATTTCTTCTAGTGATGGGAACAATTAAGATTTAATCTCCTAGCAAGTTTAATATTTATAATACAGATTTTTTTGTCTATAATCACTCTCCTGTATATTAGATCTCTAGGATTTTTTTATCTACTAGTTGCTAGTATGTCCCCCTAAACAACATCTCTCCCATTCCCCCCTCTCCCAGCCCTTGGTAACCACCATTCCATTTTGGCTTTTTGAGTTTGGTTTATTAAGATTCCACATATAAGAGATATCATATAGTATTTGTCTTTCTATGTCTGACTTAATCTTACTTAGGATAATGTTCTCAAGGTCTATCCATGTTGTGCCAAATGGCAAGATTTCCTTTTTTCTCATAGCTGAATGCTATTCCCTTGTGTGTGTATATATATACCACTTCTTCTTTATCCATTCATCACTGACAAACATAGGTTGTTTCCATACCTTGGCTGCTGTGAATAATGCTACAGTACATGTGGGAGTGCCTGCACCTCTTGGATAACCTGTTTTCATTTCCTTTGGATAAACACCCAGAAGTGGGATTGCTGGATCATATGGTAGTTCTATATTTAATTTTTTGAGGAACTTCTATATTTTCTTCCATAGTGACTGAACCAGTTTACAACACCACCAACAGTGCAAAATAGTTCCCTTTTTCCACATCTTTGCCAACACTTATCTCTTGTCTTCTTGATGATAGCCAATCTTACAGGTGTGCAGTGACAACACATTGTGATTTGGGTTTTCATTTTCCTGATGATTAGTAATGTTGAGTATCTTTTTATGTACCTGCTGGCCATCTGTATGTCTTCTTTCTAAAAATGTCCGTTTAGTTCCTCTGCCCATTCTTTCAATTGGGTTTTTCTTTTTTTTTTTTTTTTTGGTTATTGAGTTGTATGAGATCTTTATAAATTTTGGATATTAACCCTTCGATAGATAATGCATGGTTTGCAAATATTTTCTCCCCTTCCATAGATTGCCTTTTTTATTTTATTAATTGTTTCTTTGCAGTGCAGAAGCTTCTAAGTTTGATGTAGTCCCACTTTTTTTTTTCCTTTTGTTGCTTGTGCTTTTGGTGTCATATGCAAGACATCGTTACAAAGACCAATGTTGAGGAACTTCTTCCCTACAATTCCTTCTAGGACTTTTAGAGTATCAGGTCTTATGTTTAATTCTTTGATCCATTTCGTATAAATTAGGGGTCCAATTTTGTTTTTCTACATGTGATTATTTAATTTTCCCAACACCATTTGTTGAAGAGACTATCCTATTCCCATTGGATGTTCTTGGTTCCCTTATCAAACATTAGTTGACAATATATGCAGAGGTTTTGTTCTGGGCCTTTTATTCTGTTCCATTGGTCTATGTGTCTATTTTTATGCCAGTACCATACTGCTTCAATTGCTATAACTTTGTAGTATAGTTTGAAATCGGGAAATGTGATGCCTCTGGTTTTGTTCTTCTTTCTCATGATTGCTTTGATTATTTGGGGTCTTTTGGGGTTCCATACCAATTTTAGGATTGTCTGTTCTATTTGGTTTTGGATTGTTTGTTCTGTGAAAAATGCCATTGGAATTTTGATGGGGATTGCATTCAATGTGTATATGGCTTTGGGTAGCATGCATTTTAACAATATTAACTCTTCCAATCCCTGAACACAGGTTGTCCTTCCATTTGTTTGTGTCTTCTTTGATTCCTTTCAACAAAGTTTTGTAGTTCATTTTACAGATCCTTCACTTCCTTGGTTAAATTTATTTGTAGATATTTTATTGTTCTTGGTACTTTTGTGAATGGGATAGTTTTCTTTCTTTTTCAGATGTTTCATTGTTAGTGTATAGAAATGCAACTAATTGTGTATTGATTTTTATATCCTGCAACTTTACTGAATTCATTGAGTAGGTCCAACACTTTTCTAGTTGAGTCTTTGGGATTTTCAATATATAAGATCATATCATCTGAAAGTAAAGACAGTTTTACTTCTTCCTTTCTGATTTGGATGTCTTTTATTTCTTCATCTTGCCTGATTGCTCTAGCTAGGACTTCCAGTACTATGTTGAATAAGAGTGGTGAGAGTGGACATCCTTGTTCATGATCTTAGAGGTAAAGCCTTCAGTTTTTCACTGAGTGTAATGTTAGCTGTAGGTTTGTTAAATATGACCTTTATTATGCTGAGGTGTGTTCCTTTCACACCTAGTCTGTTGAGTATTTTTACGATGAAAGGATGTTGTATTTTGTCAAATGCTTTTTCTGCATCTATTGTGATGATCTTGTGATTTTTATCTTTCATTCTATGAATGTGGTATATCTCATTGATTGTTTCATGGGTGTTGAACCATCCTTGCATCCCAGGGGTAAATCTCATTTGATCATGGTGCATGATCCCTTTAATGAGTTCTTGAATTTGGTTTGCTAATATTTTGTTGAGGATTTTTGCATCTGTGTTCATCAGGGATGTTGACCTGTAATTTTCTTTTCTTGTAGTGTCCTTATCTGGCTTTGGTATCACTGTAATGCTGGCCTTGTAAAATGATGTTTGGATGTGTTTCCCCCCTCTTCAATTTTTTGGAAGAGTTTAAGAAGTATTGATATTAATTCTTCTTTAAAGGTATGGTAGAATTTACCAGTGAAGCCATCTGCTCCTGAACTTCTCCTTTTGGGGAGGTTTCTGATTATTGATTCAATCTCCTTACTAATAATTGTTCTCTTCAGACTTTCTCTTTCTTTTGGTTCAGTCTTAGTAGGTTCTATAATTCTAGAAATTATTCATTTCTTCTAGGTCATTTAATTTGCTGGTATATAATTGTTCATTGTACTGTCTTATGATCATTTATATTTCTGTAGTGTCAATTGTAGTGTCTCCTCTTTCATTTCTGATTTTATTTCAGTCTTCTCTTTTTTTCTTAGCCTTACTAAAGTTTTTCCACTTGGTTTTCTTTTTCAAAAAACAAACTCTTAGTTACATTGATCTTTTCTTTCTGGTCTCTATTTCATTTATTTCTGCTCTGATCTTTATTATTTCCTTGCTTCTTCTAACTTGGGCTTAATGTTTTTTTCTAGTTCCTGGAGGAGGAAACCTAGGTTCTTTGAGATATTTCTAATTTTTTAATATGTGTATTGATTGCTGTAAATTTCCCTTTCAAAACTGATTTTGGTATGTTGTATTGGTATGGGTTTTGGTATGTTGTATTTCCTATAGGTTTTGGTATGTTGTATTTCCATTTTCAGTGGTTTCAAGATATTCTTTTATCCCTTTGATTCCTTGACCCACTGGTTGTTCAGGAGTGTGTTGCTTAGTTTTCACATATCTGTAGATTTTCCAGCTTTCCTCTTGTGGTTGACTTCTAGTTTCATGCCATTGTAGTCAGAAAAGATAATTGGTATAACTTCAATTTTCTTAAATTTACTAAGACGTGTTTGGTGTCCTATCCCATGATCTATATTTGAGAATGTTCCATATGCACTTGAGAAGAATATTTATTCTGCTGCTGTTGGATGAAATGTTCTATAGATGTCTGTTAAGTCTATTTGGTCTAATGTATGGTTGAGTCCATCATTTCCTTGTTTTTCTGTTTGGATAATCTATCCATTGTTGAAAGTGGAGTAGTAAGTCCTCTACTTTTATCACATTGTCTATTTGTCTTTTAATATCTGTTAGTATTTGCTTAATATATTTAGGTGCTCTGATGTTGGGTGTGTATATATTTGATTATTATATCTTTTTGATGGGTTGATTCCTTTAGCATTATATAATGACCTAATTATAATTTGTTACTGTTTTTGATTTAAGGTTGGGATATGTTTTACATTTGCCATGGTCTCAGTCTTCATATACTTAATTCTTAAGACAAGCCCCATTTTTCAGATATGATTTATGCACTGAAAGACAGAGAGAATACTCATTGCCTATGGTTTCAAACTGGACATCTTCCACCCTGAGACGAATTTCAATTTCATAATGGAGCACTGGTTCAATTACATTTATCAAAGCGGGAGTGTGTGTGTGATTTAATTACTTTTCTAAGTGTCCTGGTTTTTTTTTTTTTTTTAATATATATATATTTGTTTTATCCCATTCATGAAAAAACCTAAGAATCCCTTCTCATTTGATGTATAATCCAATTAGAGGTTATCACTCATTTCAAGTTTTATCAGATCAGCAATGCTAATTTTTGAAGGTGGGTTGAGTTTGACACTATATGTGTGTGTATTAGAATTACATATGTATGGGTGTGAGCATCAAAATTATGTATGCTTATTTGTGTGTAGCAGAATTATACACATATAATGATATGTGTATGTGCATGTGTGTATCAGAATTACATGTGTGTATTAAGAAAATAAACAGCCATGCATTGCATAACATTTTGGTCAGTGATGAACCACATATACAACAGTGGCCCCATAAGATTATAATGAAGCTGAAAATTTTCTATCACCTATAGACACTATAGTTTTCATAGCATCATAGTGCAATGCATTACCCACACATTTATGGCGATGCTGGTATAAACACCCTTACTGCACTGCCAGTCATATAAAAGCATAGCACATACAATTACATACAGTACATAATGCTTGATAATGATAATAAACAGCTATACTACTGGTTTATGCATTTACTATACTATACTTTTTATGATTATTTTACACTATACTCTTTCTACTTATTAAAAAATGATACTGTAAAATAGTATGCCCTGTTATGCCAGCAGCAGCCTCATACATCTTGTGTTCACTGCATCTCTTGACAGCATCACTTTCTCTTGTGCTTGATTTAATCTCATGTTGTTTTGTTCATCATGGCCCCTGAGTGTACAAAATCCATGGCTAATGATGCCAATAAGAAGCCACATCAACTGATTGACCTGAAAATGAAATTAAAAGTGATTAAGGACTACAATTGTGGAAAATCAGTGATGATTATTGCTCACCAGTCAGTCATATCCCATTTCACTATAGCTGTGATCTTGAAGAACAAGAACAAGTGATAGAAGCTATTAAAGGATCTGCTTCATTGAAAGCAATGAGACTAACAAATTCAAGAGGGCCTATAGCAGACATGGAGAAACATTTAAAGACCTAGATTGAAGACCAAATGCAGAAGCATATCCCCCTCACCATGACAATCACAGCCAAAGCAAAAATTTTGTTTGATGTTGAAAGAAAAGGCTGGACTTGACTACAATGTTGAATTTACTGCTAGTTCTGGGCAGTTTAAACAATTCAAAAATTGTTATTTATTATATAATGTGAAAGTGCATGGTGAGTCTGAGAGTGCTGATGTGAAGGCAGCTGAAGAATTTTTGGAAACTCTAGATAAGCTGATTCTGGAGGAAAATTACTTGCTACAGCAAATATTCGATATGGATGAAACATCTCTATTCTGGAAACAGTTATCTGAAAGGACTTTCAGCCATAAGGAGGCCAAGTCAATGCCAGGTTTCAAGGATGTTAAGGACAGGATAACAGTTTTTCTTGGGGGAATTCTGCAGGCTACAAATTGAAACACCGTGCTCTGGCACAGTGAGAACCCCAGGGCCTTCAAGCATATTAATAAACACACACTACTAGTGTACCACAAGATCAATAAGAAGTCATGGATGATCCAGCTCCTCTTCTAAGATGCCCTTCTGAATTGCTATGCCAGCAAAATAGAGAAGTACTGTTTGGAGAATAGCATATCTTTCAAGATATTACTTATTGTTTGTGTGTGTGTGTGTGTGTGTGTGTGTGTGTGTGTGTGTGTGTGTGTAAGTTTAGCCCTGAGCTAACATCTGTTGCCAATCCTCCTCTTTTTGCTGAGGAAGATTGGTCCTGAGCTAACATCCGTGCCCATCTTCCTCCACTTTATATGGGATGCTCTCACAACATGGCTTGACAAGCAGTGGGTCAGTCCACGCCCGAGATCCAAACTGCAAACCCCAGGCCACCAAAGCAGAGCATGAGAACTTAACTGCTATGCCACCAGGCTGGCCCCATTTATTGTTGATAATATTCTTGGACATTATCCTTTTATTGGTGATCTTCATCCTAATATCAAAGCAGTGCTTCTCCCTCCAAACATCACCTCTTTGATCCAACCAGTGTATCAAGGAGTTACAGTAGCTTTTAAGGCCTACTACATGAGGAGGACTTTTGCCCAGGTTATTGCTGCATCTGAGGAAGACACTGATGCAACTCTGGAAGGATTACACCTTCTACAATTGCATCAAGAACCTTGGGGGGCTTGGGGTGATGTCACCAAGAAGTATATGAATGGCATCTGGAAGAATAGAGTCAGGAAGTTCATCCATTACTTCAAGAATTTGCCAAGGATGAGGAGGTTGCAAAAATCTACAAGGCTGTTGTTGGTATGGCAAACAACTTATAACCTGGGTGTGAATGACAATGACATTGAGGAGCTCCTAGAGGTGGTTCCTGAGGAATTGACTAATGAGTTGTTGGAACCGGAACAGGAACACATAGCTGAAGAAAAGGCAAAAGAAAAGTAAATTGCAGGAGCAGAACAAGGAGGAGAACCCCAAGAAAATTCACAGTGAAAGGTTTAGCCGAAGCTTTTGCAGACCTCAACAAGCTCCTTAAAAAGTTTGAAAACGTGGACCCAATACCAAAATGTTTTCATTAATAGAGAGGAAGGTTTATGATGCATTATCTGCTTACAAGCGAATGTATGATTTAAAAAGGAAACAAACCAAGCAAACTACCGTGGACAAATTTCCAAAAAGAGTGACATCTCCTCAAGAAGAGCCTCGGGCAGGCATTGTCATCATAGGAGATGACACCTCCATGTGTGTTATTGCCTCTGAAGACCCTCTTGTGGGACAAGATGTGGGGCTGGAAGACAGTGATATTGATGATCCTGACCCTATGTAAGGCTAGGCTAATGTGTGTGTTTGTGTTTTAGTTTTTACCAAAAATTTTAAAGAGTAAAAAAAAGTAAACATAGGAAAAAGCTTATTGAATAAGAATTTAAAGAAAGAAAATAATTTTGTACAGCTGTAAAAATTTGTTTGTGTTTTAAGCTAAGTGTAATTACAAAAGAGTCAAAAAGTTTAAAAAAAATTTAAAAGTTTATAAAGTAGAGAAATCACAGTAAGCTAAAGTTAATTTATTATTGAAGAAAGAAAGATATTTTTTGAATAAATTTAGTGTAACCTAAGTGTGCAGTGTTTATAAAATCTACAGCAGTATACAGGAATGTTCCAGGCCTGCACAATCACTCACCACTTACACACAGACTCACTCAGAGTAACTTCCACTCCTACAAGCTCCATTCATGGTAAGTGCCCTAAACAGGTGTACCATTTTTTAAATCTTTTAGACCATATTTTAATTGCACATTTTCTATGTTTAAATACACAAATACTTACCATTGTGTCACAATTGCCTACAGTTATTCAGTACAGTAACATGCTGTACAAGATTGTAGCCTAGGAGCAATGGATTATAACATATAGCCTAGGTATATTGTAGGCTATATTATCTAGCCTACTTTGTGTAAGTACACTCTATGATGTTCACACAACCACAAAATCATCTAACAATGCATTTCTCACAACATATCCCCATCATTAAGCGATGCATGACAGTATATCAGAATTTTCTGTTTCTTAGTTTTTTATTAGGTATGATTTTTTTAAACATGAATTCCTGCATACCAAAAATATATGTTCATTTTTTTCTGTACATCAATTCAAATGCTATTTCCAATAATTCTACCTGAGCTCAGAAAACATGTTCTCAGTCAAATCTGGGTTTACTAATCATTGAAGATATACATTGAGTCAACTCAGGAAGCACCCTCTATTCCCTTTCTCCTGTGGATTGGATGATCATACATATATTTTGGTTGTTATTCTAGAACAGCATCTGCTGTAAGTCTGTTGTCTGGAATAATTGTTAATAGCATGCCTTTTTACTCAAACGTTCCCATGATTGGATGATAAAGGATGTGTGCTCCAACTTCTGGCAGCATCTCATTTCCAGGAGTAGGTATCTGTTCTCTGTTTGTCAACTTCTCACCATGTGTCACCTCCTTCTGGCCCTGATTTTATCCACTTAGATTTCCTGTGGTCCCATCATCGTCTCCAGTCAGTGGTCTAGGCAAACTAAATTATCCTCTTCCAGACAGTGAGGCCCATATAGATTTGCTGGTTCTTTCTCTTACATTTTTATTTCCTCTCTGGCATATATGAAGATTTGGATCATCCCTTGCAACTCTCTCAAAGTGTAAGAAAATGGTGATAAAGAGTGGTTCTCTGACCCACTCTGCCTAGATCCATCAGCCACCATTTTTGCTCTACTGACACATCCTATTATGAATAGTGGCAGGGGAATGTCTTTTAAGATCTTACCTTGGAGGTGAGTTTATTTCCCCTCGGTGTTGGGATCACCAGTCTTACCTGGGAGTTGAATCTTGCACCCATTCAGATCTAGGCCTACAGGTAAGAATGAGTATGGAGTTGGCACCACTGAATCAAAATTTCTTATATCCTATTCCAACTCTGATTTCTCTAGCTCAGAAATTGGTCTACAGAATTTTTGAGAGAGGCACAACGTGCACAGAAAAAAAAAGTTCAGAGTGTATTCTATTTTGTTCATCAAAATAAATTGTGTAAAATTGCTTAAAATTCAAGAATTTTGCTTTTTTACTTTTTTTTGTTTGTTTGTTTGTTTTGTGAGAAAGACCAGCCCTGAGCTAACATCCATCGCCAATCCTGCTCTTTTTGCTGAGGAAGACTGGCCCCGGGCTAACAACCGTGCCCGTCTTTCCTCTACTTTATATGGGATGCCGCCACAGCGTGGCTGACAGGCAGTTCCTCGGCAGGCGCCCGGGATCCGAACCTGCGAACCCCGGGCTGCCAAGCGTGAACTAAACCGCTGCGCCACCGGGCGGCCCCAAGAATTTTGCTTTTTTTAATATTCTGTTTCCAAAGTTAGCTCTTCCACTTAAAGAAGAAAAAGCAGCTTTATATCAAAATTTCTGGCAGAGGAGTAAGGTATTCTGAATGAACACAGGAGCAGAAGCAGAAAAAAAAAATTAAGAATTGACTGTACCATCATCAATGACTCTTTTGGAAGTTTTAACTTTCCAAAGTCCTGTATAATCCTGAGCCTCGCTAGGCAAAATCTTTGGATAATTTATATGGGTTTATCATCTCTGAACTTTTTGATGAATTTTTAGTAGAAGAACAAGAATCAAAAAAACTAAAGAGCTTATTTCTGTGAAATAGCAATACAAAAATTTTGTACTTCTTTTTTTTCAGTCATTTATATATTTATGAACTTATTTAATAATCCTGAGGACTGTATATGAGAAGAGTGCTCCTTTGATCTCCATTTTATATAAGGCAACTGGGGCACAGATAGCCTAAGCAGCAGAGCCACACAGCTAGTAGCTGGTCAAGAGATTCTATGCTAGCCCAAAGTAAGGGAGCCAAAGTATAAGATGTCTTGAATCCTTACATAGTATGCAACATATTAATATGCATTCTTAGAAAACAAGTAATTCCCACCACTCAGCTCTTACAACTAATATGTGTCTTTTGCTTATGTGCACTTTCAACTTTTAAACTTTCAAAGTTTATCCTTTCCAGAACCCAATTAATTTAATATGAAGTAGTCAACCTCCTCTCATCTCTGTAATTGTGTCTTTTGAGTGTTTTTGTTTCTTTTGATTTTTAAGTTAGTTTTATTGTTTATTCATTAGATAAGAGAAAGAACCCATAACACATCAATCATTATAGGAAATACCACTTTACCACATCCATTGACTTAAAAATTTGACAAATCCATTGAACTAAAAATTGATAGAATTTTGTCCATGCCTCCAACTCCAGAGCTGAGAAAAAAATTCATTTGAACATTTAATTACGGAATCATCATACTCTGTGTGTAGCTTCATGGACAATTTAATGGAAAACTGAGAGAGTATCCATTTGGTACAGTCATATAGCCATTTTAAACCTAAAGATACTAATTCTGAGTATAATTACATAGGGTAAGATGAAAGAGGAAAAACAATCATTGCAGTTTTATTGAGTACTGGGTAGTTCTTAAAAAGTAAGCCATATATTTTGGACCTTGAAATACAAAAGTCATGAAGGCACAAAATATCTTATTAGATAACCAAAGGCAAATCCATTTAAAGTTGAAAGCTTGCATTTTATCCAGGCACTTTCTTAAATAAGTGAGGCGAAACATCAAAATCACCTTGAAACAAGATTCAAAGGGGATATAGAAGTAATTGAATCTAAAAGTTAAAAGATAAGAAGACCTCTAGCAAATTTTAAGGATTAAATATTACAGATTAAAGACTTTTAAAGATACTTTAAAGAGTAAAAATATTACATATACTTTAAAAGTAATATAATCTTATAAGCATACATGTCATTTTGCTGACAATTAGTAAAATATATACCAAATATCTGAATACTTAAAATGATATAAAACCAATTAAAATGTAGTTGGGAGGACAATACAGGACTATTTCAGATAATGTGTGAGTATGCTTAAAGGTTTAAGGAAATAAATTTTAAAATTCCACAGCATTAGTATGTTCAAGAACTCTGATTCCTCATGTGGTGAAAAAAATCATTGACAAGCCCTCAAAATGAACCGAGCATCTTAATAACCAGTTGAAAACATGATCTCATATCATATACCAGTATAATGCACGGCATATAGTAAAGTCATGTTTTCAGGCCAATTTTTTTTGGGAAATTTCTGGCAACCAACTATTTGTTTCAGAAATTTATTCAGCAAGATTTCATTTTAATTGAAGTAAAATTCACAAAACATAAAATTCACCATTTTAAAGTGTATACTTAGTCACATTTAGTACACTCAAGATGCTGTGCAACTGTCACTACTATTTAGTTTCAAAATATTTCAACACCCTAAAAGAAAACCCAATAGCTGTTATGTAATCAGTCCCCATTCTCCCCTCCCCATAGTGCCTAACAATCACCATTTTGCTTTTTGCCTCTATGAATTTACCTTTCCTGGACATTTCATATTAATGAAATCATAAATATGTGGTTTTTGTGTCTGGCCTGTTTCACTTAGCATGTTTTCAAAGTTCGTCTTCTTTTAGTATATATCACTACCTCATTTCTTTTTTGACTGAATAATATTCCATTGTATGTATGTACCACATTTTGTTTATCCATCAATTTCTTGATGGACATTTGCATTGTTTCCACTTTTTGGATATTGTGAATAGTGCTACTATGGACATACATATCCAAGTATATGTTTGAGTACCTGTTTTTAATTCTTTGGGGTATATACCTAGAAAAGGAATTGTTGAGTCATGGTAATTCTATGTTTAACTTTTTGAGGAACTACCAAAATTTCCAGAGTAGCTTCACCATTTCACATTCCAGCCAGCAATGTAGAAAGGTTTCCAATTTATCTACATCTTCTCCAACTCTTTTTACTTTCTTCTTTTTAAAATTATAGCCACATTAGTGTATTGGTGAAAAATATTTCAAAGTGTTAGTTGCATTGTTTATGGAATGTTCACATAAATTGATAAGCAAAATCTAATAATGTGGGCAATAAGGTAAACAATAAAGCTTGACCATTTGAATATCTTCTTTGGGAAAAATATCTATTCAGGTCCTTTGCCCATTTTTAATCAGATGATGATGATGATGATAATGATGGTTTTTGCTATTGAGTTGTGTGAATTCCTTTATATGTTTTGTATATTTGTATTAGATATGTGCTTTGCAAATATTTTCTCCCATTCTGTAGGTTGTCTTTGTATTTTGTTGATCATATCTTTTACTGTGCAGAAGCTTTCTAGTTTGATGTAGTCCCACTTGTTTATTTTTGTTTTTGTTGCTTGTGTTTTTGGTGTCATATCCGAAAAATTGTTGTTGAGACCAATGTCAAAAGGCTTTTTTCTCTCCTTTATTCTATGAGTTTCAAAGTTTGAGGTCTTACATTTAATTATTACATGTCTCAGTGTAGCCCTTTTTAGGTTCAACCTATTTGGCTTCCTTCAGTCCTCACGAATCTGGATGTCTATTTCTCTCTCCAAGATTGGCAAACTTTCAACCATTATTGCTTTAAGGAGACTATCTGTCCCTTTGTCTTTTTCTTCTCTTTCTGGGATTCCCACAATGTGTGTGTTGTTTCACTGCAGTTGTCCTGTGAGTACTATAGGCTTTGTTCACACTTTTACATTCTTTTTCCTTTTTGCTCTTGTGACTGGATAATTTCAAATGACCTATCTTCTAGTTCATTGATTCTTTCTTCTGTTGATTGGGTCTGATGTTGAAGCTCTCTATTGATTCTTTTTTTTTTAATTTTAGTTTATTTATTTATTTTTTGAGGAAGACCAGCCCTGAGCCAATATCTGCTGCCAATCCTCCTCCCCCTGCTGAGGAAAACTGGCCCTGGATGCCCATCTTCCTCTACTTTATATGGGACACCCCCACATCATGGCTGACAAGCAGTGTGTCAGCAGGCGCCCGGGATCTGAACCCGCAAACCCTGGGCCGCCAAAATGTGGACTAAACTGCTGCACCACTGGGTGGGCCTCTATTGATTCTTCAGTTTAGTCATATTCCTCAGCTCTAGGATATCTGGTTTTTGTTTGTTTTGATGGTTTCTATTTCTTTTTTGAAATTCTCATTTTGTTTATGCATTGTTTTACTAATTTTGTTTAGTTTCTGTATTTTCTTTTAGTTCAATGAACTTCTTTAAGAGGATTATTCTGAATTCTTTGGCAGGCAATGCATAGTTCTCCATTTCTGTAGGGTTAGCTATTGGAGTTTTATTAGTTCCCTTTGGTGGTGTCATGTTTACTTCATTCTTCATGAACCTGGATTCCTTACATTGGTATTGCACATTTGACTGATTGGTCTCTTCTTCCAGACTTTACAGTTCACTTTGGCATGGAAAGACCGCCACTAGTCATTTTAGCTTGGGGTACTGGATGGCTTAGCTGGTAGCATCCATGGGCAGGCATACTTGCTATCAGGGTCCCTAGTTGGGCCAGATCACTGCTTATACTCTGAGGTCATGGGTGGGGAGTGCTGCTGGTTGGGCTCTATATTTAAGTGGAACAATTAGATGGGCTCCCTGATCAAGCAGGGCTGCTGGTTGTGGTCTGCAGTCAAGTGGGGCCACTAACTGGACTCAGCAATCACCTCTGCTCAGGAAAGTTTGCAGGCGGTGTTTCCTGGTAGTGTGGTGCCACTGATTGGACTCTGTGGTTGGGCAGGGCTATGGTCTGGGCTTTGCAATTGCTCCTGGTTGAGTGGTATCGCAGGCTTTGCTCTCTGACCAGATGGTGCCACTGGCTGGAGTCCATGATCAGGCAGCACTTTGCAGTTGCACAGGGCCTCAACCCATGCTCTGAAATCAGATTGAACCACAGACTATACCCTTAAGTTGAGTGAGGCCATAGGCTGGGCTTCACAGTGAGGTAGGCTGTTGATTGTGCTCCACTGTTCTGCAAGGTCACCGGCTAGGCTTTCTGGTTGGGAGGGACATCCAGTGGTATCCCACAGTTGAGTGGGGCTAGATAGTGAGCTCCCTGGTCAGGTGAAGTTGCTGTCTGGGCTCCCTGCCTGGGCAAGGCCACAGGCTGCACTCAGCAAATGGGCAGATCTGTAATCTGAGCTCCACTGGGTGTTACTTTTGAACTGGGCCAGGTTGGCTGATATTTGTGATGAGGCAATAGCATGATGGTGTCCAGAAGGCCTAAAATAGCCTCACTTTTATACCTGGGGCCTCATGTCTAACAATTGGGTTTGCTGACACCTCTTTATACAGGATCTATTATCTTGAAACAGGCCATCCCTGGTTTATTCACATGGTGGTGGAAGGGTGTAGAGTAGGAAAAAAGAGCAAGCTCCAAAACACAAGCACTTGTCACATCTTTGCTAGCATCATAATTGCTAACGACTATGAGACAAAAAGAGACAAGGCCGAGACCCAATTCAAGTGGTGGAAAATAGATTTTATTGCTCAGGGGATAAAGTGTAAAATATTGGTGGTATTTTTTTCACAAAGGTTTTTAAAAAATTTTTTTCAATTTACTTACAAAGAATAAGTTTAAGTAGGCTAGAAATGGCATTATATTTATCTGGGCATCTGAATTTATAAGGGTAAGTGGTGGTAGATGAATGTGGTTTATTATTTCTATAACTTTGAATGGTTCTGGGAAGCATGATACTTTTTTAGGGGAATTGTTGGCTATATCTGAAGAACATTCAAATTTCTGTTAAATAATAATCACACAGCCTAATGATCCAGAGTCCCTAAGTTTCCAGAGGGAAAATATTGTTATTTTCTTAAGGATATTTATAAGGAGCCTGCAAACCATTTCTTTTCCTTTTCTAATAATGATGAACTATGAAGGCTAGTCTGAATTACTAAAGTTTATTGTGAATGATTCTCCCACTTGCTCAGTTTCCAAATCAGTAGACTGATGCAGAGGTAAATGTAATGACAATTTTAAACTCTTACTTTGTCTTCAACTAAGGATCAGAACTGAACTTTTGTTTCACTGCACACTGCTGCAATGTTTTGAAATTTCAAAGTGGCAGTCATAACAGAGGAGATGGTGCCTTGCGTACCACTTTGACAAAGTGTAAATAGGATATCCACATCACGGCATAGATTCTCAATAAAGGTTGTAGTCAAGAACATTGGGGCAGATTAAATAAACCAGTCAATGAATTTGAACAGCTAATGTGAACCATCTAAACTGTGGGTACCTACAGAACATGTCAATAAACAACAAGAAAATAAACTCTAGACGGATCAAGCAGTGAATAGCAGAAATCTTTTAACAAAGAAAGATTAGTAAAATCAACAAATTTTGTCTAAAGTGAGATTCTGAAATTAAATATTTGAAATTATTTGTGACATCTGCAAATTTGGGATGACATATACTTACAGATTTTTGGTGGAGATTTATTCAATTTTATAAATGGTGCTTTATAGTCTATTATAGAGCAAAAATGTAATTTCTTGGGACAACTAGAAAAATCACTAAGACCAAAAAATCTTAGATGTAACAAGAGGTGTGGGTAAATAAACTCCAGAAACTTAGAATAGAATAGGAATGGCATCATGCTGAGATTCAAGAAGTGATTTAATAAATAAAATACTATATTAAACTGGTTTATCAACTATTTCCAGGAAGCAGATTCGAGCATCTATGAACACAGACTATTTTTATGTGTTGAAGTATATTCATGAACATGGACATTTCATTCTAAGAGACTTTCTGGTTCAGTTGTCAAAATAACAGAAATTTATAGTTAAAAAGGTTAAATTACCCTCTCAAAGGAATTGAGCTATTTAGAACCAGAGCTGAAATCATAATTCACATCTTATTTTTATTTAGTGACATTTTCATTTAATTTAAAAGTTCCAGATTGAGTTTTCACAGTCCAGAGCAGATATTGAATTGATTATTATGGAAAGTCAATTATATATACTAATACAAATGCCAAAGAGAAAATATTTAATTTTAGGTGAAGTTTTTCCCAATAGATAACATCCATTTCTAGCTAAATTATAATGGTAGGATTGGCAGTTAGTCTAAGTTTCAATTTCCACAACCCTAATAATTTTTCTCATGTATTTTCTATATTTTCAAATCAAATTGATAACAAAGAGGGAAAAATAGCTCTCAAATTGTTTAGAGTGGATCACAAATGACAATTATATTTAACTGTCTAAGTGCCATGGTTCTGGTTTTCTGTCAAACTCTCCTGAGCTTAAAGGGCATTATAGCAAAAAAACTTTGTTAATTTCACTTAAAGGCAATTCTGAATGTGTTAAAATCAACTTTAAAATCAAACTTTACTGTTGAACAATGATTTATGATGTTTAGTTTCTTATTCATTTAATCATGTGAATGTCATGTGAACATTTTTTTTAAAAGTCCTAATGAACAAGAATCTCTGGCATATCTTAAAGTCAAAATGACCACAGCATGAAAACTCTGGAGACCTGATAGACTGATGCAATGTTTCCCATTGTGGCACTACCTTTTAGAAAATATATAAATCAAGTGATTACAATAACTCTTTCTTTTCTTAAATTGATCTGTAAGTTACTGGCAGAAAATCAATAAGTTCCAAATGAAAAATAATAATGCAATACCCACACTCAGCTTTGACCTGAAAACATGTATAATGATCAATATGATAAAGACTCTGTAAACTTGATGTTAAAAAAAAAACAGAAGAGTGAATTCATATGGAAAGGTCATTTTGCCAGCTAAATATTCTCTGCTAATACTATACATTCATCTTCCTCAGATTTTAACATATTCCTATGTCCTGGAAATGCTAACATCATATTTGCTCTCAGTGTTCAAAATAAGATGCTGGGATGAGAACACATCTCCAAAGAAGATTATTATACATATATTATCCATCCTGTATATTTGTCAAAGAAATATATTTTTGAGCATTAAATTATATAAATTAACATGAGTTTAATAGTCTATGTTTATGGAAAAGTGAAAAAAATTTAAATTTCCACCATTAAATAATGCCTTTAACATAACCATGCTGTAATCTGTATGTTCTCAATTCCCATGCCTAGCAGAAACCCACTTGTCTCTTAGTAAATAAACATTGATACTGATGCTTCAGATAAAAATCAAAAGTCAGTCCACTATATTCTAAACAGAAATTTATACAAATTGTACAATATTATATAATTCATTATCTTTAAATTTTATATCAAAATGTTCATTAAAAATATTCATAGTCAAGATACCAAAGGTATACCTCCAAATTACATTCCATCACACACTGCATAGATTGATCAGAAGGTATAGAGGAATTTTAAAAAGTAATTATGAGATTCATGATAATATGGTGGTGTACCATATTATAATAAAATGGTATACCATTCATGTTGAAGTTCTCTCTATAAAGCATCCATTTGAATACTACCAATGATAAAAACTTGATAGTTAACAAGATAACTTCATCTATTCTGGAATATATCTAATAATTTAAGAGTATTTTTTTCTTATATTATTGATATACGGTATTATATACTGGAAAATATACAGGTGGTGTTGTCAACCCAGCTGAGCTTAGATTGAGTTCTGGTCTTCCTAGCTTATAACCTTGGAAGATTTTATTAACCTCTTTAGTTTATTATTTGTTTTACTTAAATCACATATAGGAAGGCTACTGAGAATTACAGCTAATGCTTGCAAATCCTTTGCTATATCATGAATATTCAGTAAAATGTAGGTAGTTTGTTATAATGTTATATGTTAATATGAAACCCCTAATTATTGAAACTTCCACCTCTTGGTCTGAGTTCTTTTATTTCTTGTGGGCCTCGTACATGCTTCAAGACTTAGAATATCAGAATGAAAACATGAATAAATTCCTTCCATTCTCAAGACTTTCCTGGCAAAAAAGACAAACCTTACCCATGTTCTGTCACTAAAGTTTTATGAGTGTTTTGAACAAGAAGGTATCAAGATACTATAGCAGTAGAAATTAAGGATAGTGGATTAGGCTACTGTGAGAAATGACAATTCAGTTGAGATACAGATAAATGAGTTGTAATTAGGTAGGTGAAATAACTGTGGATGGGACCAAGGCATGAATAATTTTTTAATATTCTCCAAGTGATACCAATGTGCAATGTATAACTATTTGTTAGAACTGCTGATTTAGAGGAATAAAAATGTCAAATTTTAAAGAAACTATTTCAGTTGTACTAAAATATAGAATGGCAGAAGAGAGTTAACAGAAAAGTGGGCACCCATGCCAAGTTTAATCTTTGCTATTGGATGAGAACTTCAGTTATTCAGTAATAAAGTATGACGTAAGCTCTCTTTTATCACATTTATGACTCATAACACCTTCAGACTTTTTCTATTATGATACAATTTCACATCTTTTTAGTATTCCAATTACTTTCTTCTGGACACATTCATTTGTTAATGATGCCCTTATAGTAGATTAATCAGAATACATCACTGTGCCCCAAGTTGGATAAGAACAGAGTCGAGAGTGAAAGATATTGACCCCACTTGCCCCAAGCTGGCAAATGTCTTTGATACTTAACAATGAATATTATAATGATTGAAATAACCTTGAATCAGTAGAAAGCTGTAGGAGAAAACACCGGACTGGAAGACAAGAAACCATGTATCTGAAACACCAACACCGCACAAAGTGACCTTGGAAATTTGGACCTACCACTTTAGTGTGAGATAGGAAAAGAAGAGTGCTGTGAATGCCAGTTTGGATGGCCAAATTATGACTTCTGAGAAGTTCACTTTTATTTTTCTCCTTTCTATAACATGAGACACAATTTCTAAGGTCCTTTGCAGTATTACAAGTTTATATATAAACTGTTTATACAATGTTAACACTGGATGGAATTATAATGAAGACTAACTGTAATATAAACATAAGTTCCCTTAAGCAGACCAGTTCCTCTTAAACAAATCATGTCCTGAAAACTACATTTTTGAGCATGTGAAAGATAATTGCCCTCATTTTGTTTTTGACTTTGACTTTGTAAAATAAAGCAATAGGCTATTAACTATGCTATATAAGGTGTGGGATTCTTATGGAAGTGCATTTGATTATTCTTTTGTAATGCTTTGAAGCAAACTTCAAAAAAATGTTACAAAACAGACTGTTTTAAGCATGATCATTATTGATGTTTAATTTTTATATGAAAAAAATTTTAAGCATGTCTATTCTGGGGACTGTTCTAAGGTTTTATTTTTTATTTATTCACTAAAATTCTATAAAGTAGACACTATTATTAGCTTCATTTTACAGATAAGGGAACTCAGACAAGACAGGAAATATATCTTGTCTACTAACACACACAGTAGGAAATAGCATTTATTGAAAAGTAGACTTCAGAGTCCATGGGAATTAAATCTATTTCAAGTTTACTTTCTGCTTAAATATTTTAATCACTGGCTTTAAGAAAAATCTGTTTGAGTTATTGATAAGGAAAGATTAATTAAAAACCTGCTATATGTCAAACTAGGTGATAGTCATTAGAGTATAACAATGAACGTGAAAAAATTCGGTCATTGCCTTCATGGAGCCTACATTCAAATGGGGCATCAGCAAAACCAAGCACACAGAGAGTTGAGGTAGGTAGTATTAAGAAAACTGATTATGGATCAGAATAATAATAATTTACGTGGGAGGTTATTTGACATAGGGTGATTAAGGGAACATGTCTCTTAGCATAACTGTTTAAAACGAGATTTAAATGACAAAAATAAGAAAGGACTATGAGGACTAGGAAAAGGCATTTCAGCCAGAGGAAACAACATATTTAAAGGCCTTGTGACCAATATGGCTCCAGCATGGTCACTGGGGAAGGTGTGAAATGGGATACAGTTGAACCATGCCTGGCCTTAAAAGATCCTCATAAAATATTTGATTTTCATTTTAATTCTATTGGGAACCATTCAAGGGTTTTTCTGTTAATTTTTTTATCTTATTGTTTGATTCAATAAATTACTTTTTTTCCTGTATTTTATCAATTCTCCTCAATGAGGATGCATTAATTTTATGATCAGAAAAATAATGCAGGGCTTCTGGTTTTAGCTTAGACATCTAAAGAGCTTAGATGTCATCACACTAATCATGAAAATTGAAAAAGCTAAATAAATAGATAATTAGTGACTTTTCTTGGGCCCACTAGAGAACTGAACCTAGAGCAAACTACCACTGTAAAGTCTGGAGAGACAGGTACATCCTGTGATACAGAAGCAAAGACCTGATTACTTGGAGCAGAAGTTGCAAGAAGTCACAAAGTGGTAGGAATGCTTAAATGGCAACTTCGACAAATTGCTGGAGGCTCAGTATGAACTAACAGGAAACTGAGATATGCCTGGAGCCACAGTGTTAGGGGAGACCCAACTTTTATGGGTTTTCCCTCCAGGAACCCCAACATGTTCTCACAGTGAGGATCTAAGAAAGGTCCCCTCAGGGCTCTGGCCAGGGAAGGGAAGAGTAACCATTGTGAAACATCTTGGTTCTTCTCCATAACAAAGGCTTACTCTCCTAGGGAAGGAATAAGCCCGAGTTTAGGAAGGGGAATCCTCTGCACGGTCTCTCCAGCCTTCCCGTCTCACTAAGGGTGGATAAGCACATAGTCAACAAGGAACATGGCCTCAAGGAAATAAACGGGAATATTACAGCCTGGGAAGTGAACAGGGAGCAGAGGGCAAAAAACTGTATTCACTGGAGGAGGGACAGAAACTGTCATGAAGACCATGACCAGGAAGGCCTTAACATTCCTCTCAGCTTGATTCAACTTTTAGACAGGCTTCTTCCTGATTCTAGGCCTCTATTTTCTCTTTTCTTAGGGCATTTACTTTACAACACTTGTAAATTCTTTCCCTGTCCCATTGAGAGGTAAATTTTTTTCTTTAATTATTTTTTGAGGTCATATTGGCTTATAACGTTGTATAAATTTCTGGTGTACATTATTATATTTCAGTTTCTTTGTAGACTAAATCATGTTAACCATCAGTAGTCTAGTTTTTATCTGTCTCCATGTGTATTTGCCCCTTTACTCCTTTCACCCTCCTCCCATCCCCTTCCCTTCTGGTAACCACCAATCTGTTCTCCTTATCTGTTTGTTCTTTTGTTAATCTTCCACATACAAGTGAAATCATACAGATTTGTCTTTCTCTGTGTGACTTATTTTGCCTAGCATAATACCCTCCAGGTCCATCCAAGTTGTTGCAAATGGAACAATTTAGTCTTTTTTATGGCTGAGTAGTATTCCATTGTGTGTATCACTCTTCTTTATCCATTCTTCTGTTGACAGGCACTTGGGTTTCTTCCACATTTTGGCTATTGCAAATAATGCTATGATGAACATAGGGGTGCATAAATCTTTTTGAATTATTGATTTCATGTTCTTTGGATAAATACCCAGAAGTGGAATAGTTGGATCATATGATATTTCTATTTTTAATTTTTTGAGAAATCTCCACACTGTTTTCCATAGTGACTGCATCAGTTTGCATTTCCCCCAGCAGTGTATGAGAGTTCCCTTTTCTCTGCGTCCTTTCCAACACTTGTTATTTCTTGTCTTGTTAACTAGAGCCATTCTGACAGGTGTAAGGTGACATCTCATTGTAGTTTTGATTTGCATTTCCCTAAAAATTATTGGTGTTGAACATCTTTTCATGTGCCTGTTGGCCATCTGTATATATTTTTTGGAAAAATGTCTGTTCATATCCTCTGCCTGTTTTGTCATCAGGTTGTTCTCATTTTTTTGTTGTTGACTTGTATGAGTTTTTTATATATTTTAGATATTAACCCATTGTCATATATATGATTTGCAAATATTTTCTCCCAGTTGGTAGGCTATCTTTTCATTTTGTTGATGGTTTCCTTTCCCTGAAGAAGATTTTTAGTCTGATGTAGTCCCACTTGTTTATTTTTTCTTTTGTTTCCCTTGCATGGTATTCGAGTAGACATGGTATTCGAAAAGATACTGCTAAAACCGATGTCAACAAGTGTTCTGCTTATATTTTCTTCTAGGAGTTTTATGGTTTCAGGTCTTACATTCAAGTCTTTAATCCACTTTGAGCTAATTTTGGTGTATGGTATAAGATAGTAGTCTACTTTCATTCTTTGGCATGTGGCTGTCCAGTTTTCCCAACACCATTTATTGAAGAGACTTTCCTTTCTCCATTGTATGCTCTTGGCTTCTTTGTCAAAGATTAGCTGTCCATAGATGTGTGATTTTATTTCTGGGCTTTCAATTCTGTTCCATTGATCTATGTGTCTGTTTTTGTACCAGTACCATGTTGTTTTGATTACCACAGCTTTGTAGTATATTTTGAACTCAGGGAGTGTGATACCTCCAGCTTTGTTCTCTTTTCTCAGAATTGCTTTGGCTATTCAGGATCTTTTATTGTTCCATATAAATTTTAGGATTCTTTGTTCTATTTCTGTAAGAAATGTTATTGGGATTCTGTTTGAGATAGATTGAATCTGGAGATTACTTTAGATTATATCGACATTTTAACTATGTTTATTTTTTCCAATCCATGAACATGAAATATCTTTCCACTTGTTTATGCCTTCTTTGATTTCTTTCAATAATGTCTTATATTGTTCAGTGTATAGGTCTCTCATGTCCTTGGTTAAATTTATTCCTTGGTATTTTATTCTTTTTGTTGTGATCATAAATGGGATTGTATTCCTGACTACTCTTTCTGCTAGTTCATTATTAGTGTATATTTATGCAACTGATTTTTGTATGTTAATTTTATACCCTGCAACTTTACTATATTCATTGATTATTTCTAATCGTTTTTTGGAGGGTTCTTTAGGGTTTTCTACATAGAGAGTCATGTCACCCACAAATAGTGACAGTTTTACTTCTTCCTTTTCAGTTTGGATCCCTTTTGTTTCTTTTTCTTGCTTAACTGCTCTGGGTAAAAATTCCTGTATGATGCTGAATAAGAGTGGTGAGAGTGGGCATCCTTGTCTTGTTCCTGTTCTCAGAGGACTGGCTTTTAGTTTTTCACCATTGAGTATGACGTTGGCTGTGGGTTTGTCAGATATGGCCTTTATTATGTTGAAGTACTTTCCTTCTATACCCGTTTTATTGAGAGTTGTTATTGTAAACGATGTTGGATCTTGTCAAATGCTTTCCTTGCATCTACTGAGATGATCATGTGATTTTTATTCTTCCTTTTGTTAATGTGGTGTATCACCTTGATTGATTTACTGATGTTGAGCCATCCCTGCATCCTTGGAATAAATCCCACTTGATCATGGTGGTGGTGTATGATCCTTTTAATGTATGGTTGTATTTGACTTGTTAATATTTTATTGAGGATTTTTGCGTGTATGTTCATCAGCGATATTGGCTTGTGGTTTTCCTTCTTTGTGTTGTATTTGACTGGTTTTGGTATCAGGGTAACATTGGCCTCATAGAATGAGTTAGGAAGCACTCTGTCTTCTTCAACTTTTTGGAATAGTTTGAGAAGGATAGGTATTAAATCTTCTTTGAATATTTGGTAAAATTCTCCAGAGAAGCCATCTGGTCCTGGGCTTTTATTTTGGGGGAGGTTTTTGATTACTGTTTCAATCTCTTCACTTGTGATTGGTCTATTCAGATTCTCTGTTTCTTTTTGATTCAGTTTTGGAAGGTTGTATGATTCTAAGAATTTATCCATTTCTTCTAGTTTATCTAATTTGTTGGTGTATAACTTTTCATAATATTCTCTTACAATCCTTTGTATTTCTGTGGTGTCCATTGTAATTTCTCCTCTTTTATTTCTGATTTTATTTATTTGAGTCTTCTCTCTTTTGTTCTTAGTGAGTCTGGCTAAGGGTTTGTCAATTTTGTTTATCTTCTCAAAGAACCAGCTCTTAGTTTCATTGATCTTTTCTATTGTTTTCTTAGTCTCTACTTCATTTATTTCTGCTCTGATTTTTATTATTTCTTTCCTGCTACTGACTTGGGGCTTTGTTTACTCTTTTTCTAGTTCTTTTAGGTATCGTGTAAGATTGTTTATTTGAGATTATTCTTGTTTTTTGAGGTAGGCCTGTATTGCTACAAACTTCCCTCTTACTACCACTTTTGCTGCACCCTGTAGATTTTGGTATGTTGTGTTTTCATTTTCATTTGTCTGATGTGTAGATGCATGGATCTCTTATGTGTACTATTGTACTGGGTAGGGAATCCTCTGTTGGTCAATGGATGTCCAATTGGTTGTAACTTAGAGAGGAGAGACAAAGGGAACAACTCACTCTGCCATTATGGATGCCATGATCCATAATGAGAAACTTTAACATACCTTTTCAATCAGTAAAACAGGGGGGGAAATTAATCACAGTTTAACAGACCTGTACAACAAACTGAATATCACAAACAGAATGTTGAGCAAAAGAAGTCAGAAAACATAAGATGATTCCATTTACATGTTAAAAGCAGGTAATACTTACCTATGGTCTGAGAAATCAAGGTGGGGGTTACCCTTGAGTAGATTAACCCCTCCATAACCCATTATGATTATAGGGCCACAAGGAGAGCTCTTGAGATTTGGGGCATTTTTGTTACTACACATGATGATGGTGACATGGCTGTATACACTTCATTGAAGTTCAACAAGTTGTACAATTATATCCTTGTGTTGGTGACTGGATATGTGATCTAGGGCCAAAATAGAAGGTGAAGATGTGGCTAAAATCATCAACAGTTCATGCACAGAGACAGGAAAAAATGGCAGAGTTTATGGGCAAATATACAGGTAGGTTGGTCATTAATTAATCCTAAGTCTGTCATGAGTGTGTGTGATTGGAAAAATACAGGCCTACAAATATTTACTAGACCTGGAAGGTAGACTGAGAACCCAATTATTTTGCATTTTCAGCTTCCAAGGTGGGAACTAGTATTTAACTTCCACAGACATACACCAGGGAAATCTCCAAGGATAAGAATGTCATTCAGATTCTGAAAGACAAAAAGAGAACTTTTTATAGTTACTATTGTGAGCAGCCGATTTCCCAGTTGTGGTTATTGTTTCCTTCCTGATTGGATTAAATTTAGTTCCTGTTACCCTGTGAGAGCTCCTCTGCTTACATTCAGAAACAGACTGCAGACCCCAGACCCCATAGCCCATGGTTTTACTTCCCCAAACTATTTTTTTATTGGACACCTATTTCTATTATTTATTTGTTTTTAAGCAGGGCTATCTCTTTTTAATATTTAAAATTTGTTTATAATTATTTTATGTTTTCTTTTCAATTTCTATTCCTTACATTTTTTGTCAAGCTATCCATTTATAATATTTAAATTTTATCTATAATCATTCTATGTTTGAGACACATAGAATAATTCAAAGGTCATCTAGTGACTGGAAAATTTGGAGACTATTTTATGTTAGATATTTCTCAGTGAAAAACCTTTTTACTAACCTTTGCAAACTCTTTTACTGAAGGTCACCAGCCAAAGGTTCAGGGCTTCATTTATTGGCCAGTGAATTTTACTAACACAGGATAGCATGAATTTACCTTATATACAGTGCAGAACCTCTCTTGCTTTACATACCTAATTGGTCCTGTCTTGAAGCTTTGTTCAGAATATCATGTCTTGGGCTGGCCCTGTGGGTGAGTGGTTAAAGTTCCACTCACTCTGCTTCAGTTGCCTGGGTTTGCAGGTTTGGATCCCAGGCAAAGACCTACAGCACTTGTTAGACATGCTGTGGGAGTGACCCACATACAAAATAGAGGAAGATTGACACAGATGTTAGCTCAGGGCTAATCTTCCTCAAGCAAAAAAAGAGGAAGATTGGCAACAGATGTTAGTGAAGGCCAAGTTCCTCAGTCAAAAAAAAAAAAAGTATATATATCATGTCTTTTGTCATTATGGGACTAAATAAACAACCACAGCTCTCTCTAATCTCTATTTAAAGCCAATCTTACCTAGTAGGGGTGGAGGTGTGTATGGGGTGAGGAAGGATATTAATATGCTCTGTTGGAGATTTTGTAATTAAATTTTCTTATATTCTCATTTGGCTTTTCCATAGTTTGCTGTGAATTACTAAACAGTGAATTATTCTCTTCCTCCTTTTTTCAAACTGTTCAATATATTATCAATATTTCTGTGAATACTGGCAGATGGATTTCTCTTTCACTGGTTTGAGCACGAATATATTTTTCTTCATAGATTTTTCTTCTTCTTCCATACATATATTCTTTCTCGTCTTTTGATGAGAATTCTCTAACTGGTATGCCTGATGTCACTACCAGGAACAGGGATGTTGAGAGACTTATGGAATGCATTAATGATAAAAATTGCAGCTGAGGGGACAGCCCGGTGGCGCAGCGGTTTAGTCCACACTTGGCAGCCCGGGGTTCGGGGGTTCGGATCCCGGGCGCCCGCCGACGCACTGCTTGTCAGCCACGCTGTGGCGGCGTCCCATATAAAGTAGAGGAAGATGGGCACGGATGTTAGCCCAGGGCAAAAAGAGGAGGATTGGCAAAGGATGTTAGCTCAGGGCTGGTCTTCACAAAAAAAAAAAAAAAAAAAAAAAATTACAGCTGATAAAAGACAAGTATTTTTGTCTTAGAATTTATTATAGCTTTTATTTGTAGTAAAACATATTTCCTATTTATTGAAATTTATTAAGATTTATCAATTGTGATGCCCCAAATCCCTTTTATAGTCATTTACTTTTGTAGTCAGTATATTTTTAAAGAAAGGTATGTAAAATTTAGAAATTGAAGGTATTTAGAAAAACATCAGTTACTCAAATGTAAAAATACTTAGTTTATCTAAAATTAATGCTTTTTTGTTATCCTAATGTACATTTTAAAAATAGCATTGTAGTATTTAAACTTCATTTTGGCCACCATAAAGTTGTTTTAATTATTTTTTTTGTGTGTGAGGAAGACCAGCCCTGAGCTAACATCCATCGCCAATCCTCCTCTTTTTGCTGAGGAAGACTGGCCCTGGGCTAACATAGTGCCCATCTTCCTCCACTTTATATGGGATGCCTCCAGGGCGTGGCTGACGAGCAGTGCATTAGCAGGGGCCCAGGATCCAAACCTGCGAGCCCTGGGCTGCCAAGTGCGGACTAAACCGCTGCGCCACCGGGCAGCCCCTCCATTGCAATCTTTAAATATACTCTACATTCAAGGTGATTTCAATGATGCTATTAAGGAAAATGAATGTATATATTCAACACATATTAAGATATATATATCTCAAATTATAATTTTAGAAAATAAAATTTTGAATAAATTATCTAATACCTAAATCCACATAAAGACTTCAATTTTCAGAAAATGTATTTCATTTCCACTACAAATTCATGAAGCCAGTTCCTATTTTTCAATTTCACTGAGCAATGCAGTCAACATAAAATGTTTTAGTCACTGATCTCTACAGGTTATAACTACATCTCAAATAATAAAAAGGTTATTAAAAATAATTTAAATAACAGGCATATTTTAAAAGAAGGCAGGGTTATATTAAAATTAAATTAATCAAAGTTAATAGAATGAGAATGGAAACATTTTATTGAAAAGGAAAAATCTTTTGGAATGCATAGCTCATGCTACTTTATATAATCAATAGTGTCCATGTTATAGTAAATACATTGATTATTATTAAAGAAAAAATTTAGTAGAACTGCAACTCTTATAGATAATCCACAGTAATAACTAAATGTTTCCCAATCATTTTATGATGTATTTGTATTATCCAGATGTAGTTTTTAAAGAGGTATTCACTGTCAACGGATTTTACTACTACTATATTTCCTCATTGTAATTGATGCATAATAGTCTTTCCATGATGCAATCATTTTTTTCTACAGAAATTTCTATATTTCATATTATATAATTCATTTAAACTAGAATATATAACGTTTATACTATATTTAAAGCATTGCTAAGTGACCTTACATGTTTATGACACACTCAACATGGAAGAATTGATTATATCTTATACTCTAGTATGAAATCTGAGGTATTAAAATTTAAATATGTTTTAGAATGAAATAAAGTATGTTCCATATTATGAACGGGTTTACTTAAGGAATAATTTTTATCTTAAAACATTATATATGAAAATAAATCCATTTACCTGATTAATTTTCTAGCTTTTCTTTTCAGTTAAGACATTCAGTGCTATTTTATCTTTAAATGTGAGTGAATTTATGGAATTAATTAACTGAAATCATTATAGCACTTAAACATTACAGAGCACTTCCCCATATAATTATCTAATTGACCTTATTTGATGTAATATAACAATCTAGCTCTTGACATAAGATTATAACCTTCATTTGAGAAAATTTTGAATATTCATTTTTTTTACTATTTCACCATAAAAGATGAGGATAGTGAAGAAGTTTGAGGAAACAAAACAAAATACAAAACACAAACTTTGTCCTGATCTGGAATTATTAAACAAAGTGTATATCTTAGTATTAATAAATTTTGTCTCAAGAAGCAAATAAAATGTGTTGTAGATGGTGATGTTGGACTGCAAATGTCCCATCAGTATTTAACTTTTTCTGTTCACATCAGACTAACTTCCAACTGCCTGCTTCTGTGACTCTTTCCCTGATGGTGTTCTCTGCCCTCTGGAACCTGCTTTGCCAACATCACATGGACATGTCAGTGAATTAATATGCCCCTGGGTGCAGCACTCAAACAGTGACTAATGGGAATTGATATGGATATACCCCAGGTCCCTTGCCTCTGAGTGAGTAAATATCACTCTGTGTGCTCTAAACAGAGTACCTTAGTTACAAAGCAGGATTTATCGTCAGTGGCTCACCATGGTAACTTGCTTAATAAGGCACCCTGCACTGGCTTCTTCTCCTTTCCTATCTCATTTCTCATCTCCCCTACCAATGTTTCCTGGAAACACCTTACAAATAAATTAATTTTATGCAAATCCTTATATCACAGTCTGCTCCTGGGGAAACTCAAAATAATGCAAGCAGTTAAACCAATAAAAAGTATATCCAAACTTCTGTCAAATAGACCTTAATAATAAATAAGCCATTGGGAAATAGGCTTGCTTCTTATCTAAGAATACTGGAAGAATTAGATCAGCAAACAGCATGCCCAACTTCTAATATCTGTCAGAGAAAGAACTAAGAAAATCATGGTCAGAGGAGATTCTCTCATGCATCTTTTTATTTGCTGGAAACTGACACTGGATTCTGCACATCAGATTTCCCCTTTTGAACAGGCAACTACAGCTGAAGGCTAGATTCACATGAACCATTAGTTAACCTGCCTTTGTGCAGTTGCTACAATCTTCTATAATTTTTACTCTAGAATATGAAATATTGAAAAGCAATCGATGCCCAGAAATATCCCATTCTTTGCCTTGAGTCAGTGTCATGCTAAGCTTAAAGTGAGTAGGTGGAAATCTTAATTTATAGTTCGATGCAAGCAATTTTTTGTCCTCTAGTAGAAATTTTTCTTCCTCAGTAAAAAAGACTCTAATCCAACAAAGCCTTAAGTTTCAAAGAGTAAAATGATAAAATAAGGGAGGTTTTGAGTAATAGGGAGAGAAGCCACTTCTTCTTTTAACGCCTTGCTTCCCAGACCTGTGTATTCTGGCTATGGAAGAAGGAACACCATATATTGGTTACTAGTTGTAGGCTTTTATGGTAATCAGAATGTGCTTTGGTAGGTGTCATCACTCAACTAGTTCTGTTTCTGAGTCTTCAGTAGTTAATTCCCTAATTTTAGCTGCCAATGAATTTAAGGTAATGGGTCATTTGTAGACATGAGC
Organism: Tapirus indicus; assembly: GCA_031878705.1. Classification (NCBI taxonomy): domain Eukaryota; kingdom Metazoa; phylum Chordata; class Mammalia; order Perissodactyla; family Tapiridae; genus Tapirus; species Tapirus indicus. Next base: position 144,720,036 of record CM062919.1, on the reverse strand, counting down.
CTATTTCTTCACTTCCTTTGCTGTACTTTTCAGAAGCCATATTATAGAGAAGCATGGTGGTAGATAATGGATTCAGCACGTTCAGGAATAGTGCTGGCAGAAGCATTGTGGACAGTCCCACAGTTTATTCCAGTGAGAAGAAATTCTCTAACAAGAAGTCAAACAGTCCCTGAGCAGTAGGGAAATTCTAAGTTTACTTGCCACACTTACCTAAATCCAACGAATAGAGAAATATATGAGCCTAGAAGGATTTAGACAGTTCATTACTCATGGCACAGCAGGAAGCAGAAACTTCATGTTTGCATCAGTTTCCTTTGCCCCTCAGGACCCACAGGTCTGAATTGGAATGAACCCAGGTGAATGCTACACAGATAGGGGTCTTTGTCAAAGCTGAGCAACACTGGCTTAGCCAACCCCAATCTTATAAAGGGACTGATAAAAACCAGCCCAATATTTGCCCTGGAGGAAGCCTTTATCTTTGTAATACTGGTTAGGAAACAAATCTGCCCTCTGACCCAGAGATAGATGCTATCTTTAGCTTCCAAGGCTGTTTGCTATAGAAACATTCTTAAAAAACATTCTTGAAGAAGAGTTGTCATTAGACATGTAGAAACACCATGAAGTATTGCTTCTCAACACCCTCCAAGATGGAGTCCAATGTAATAAGCCTATTGCTAGGCACTGATAAATTGTTTCATACAAGAAGATTAGCTTGGTCTCTGCTTTTAGAAAGCTGGGCACTCAGCAAAAGAAGTACCAGATGAATCTTGGTGTGCAGAAGCCCATTCTGTTAGCCCATGTGTTATTTCAGTTGCAGTCCTGCCACCTACCACTTTGTCAGTTATCTTACTGAGTGACACTGAGGTAGAGAAAAAGGCCGACCAGTATCGAAGAGCTTGAGTCATATTGCTCACCTTATTATTATTAAGGGCCTCATCTGTTGGGCATGTCCTTTTGTGGTCATCCTTACACCTTGCTCCCATTGTTAAAGGCCCATTTTTACACCTCTGTCCCAGTGCCCCTTGCAATTGTTCCTTCAGCCTCATTCTTCCAACACCCTGACCATCTAGGCTAACCATCAGTTACTCTCCAAGGATTTATGTGGATCCATATCTCTGGCCAACTCTTAATTATGAACAACTAGAAACATACCTCAAAGTCCTGCTCCTTCTACTTCAGGTTTATCTCTGAGTAGGGGGATAATATTCCTGAAGTCCACATGCATGGTGCCAAGCATTCTTCAGAAAACTGTGCATAGAAAGCCCCATGAGTCCAATAGGGGTGCATTGAAGGAAAGGTACTAATGCAGGGGCAATGAAATATCATTAGTGCTTGAGGCACTGGATTATGCTTATATCCAATCTCCTATGTTTTACTTGCATGTAATATTGGAGAGCTGCTGTGTACATTCCACATTTTAGCTTGATGGGTCAGTTTATGAGGGTGGCTCAGATTGCCTGGTCTCTTGGCAAGATTATTTCAGAAGTTTGGTCTCTACATGGCTTCATAGCAAGTCTGAGGCTATATCTCAAGAGAATAATAGTTTTCTGGAGACTTCTCTGTTATTCTTTTATTGTAGCTTTTCACAAGTTCCTTATAGCAAACATACCTGCTACAGAAAAGGTAAGTAACATTGTATCTGTTGTTATTAAGCCAGAGTTCCCAAGTGACAGAGTATCTGGGCCTGCTGAAGAGCTTTCTCATGCTTTGAGTCCCAGCAAAAACTGGCAACAATAAGTCTTCCTCTAGGATCTCCAAAAGATTGTCCCAGAAAGCCCAGGCTACAATGTCCAACCTAAATAATTCCGTCAACCTTCCCTTCTCCTCCCATATTTGTTTTGAATTGCATGGAAGGAATACTATTATTGGGCAAATGAACTCAAATCATAGTTTCACCATTGGAACACTCACAATTAACAGAAAAATAAGTGGGAAATTTTGAATAGGCTTAAGGATCCTTGTGGATCCCTCGCTGTGGCCAGAGAATAAGAGTCAAGGCTAATCACTTGAAGGGAGGGAAGTGGACTTTCAACAATAGGATAATTGCTGTGAAAAAGTAGAGACTGGCTGTCCACTTGAAATCTTCTGGAGTAAATACATCATACTGATTTTTTTTTTAATTTAAAAAAATGGATTACTGGTGACAACAAGCAATGGATCCTGAATAGCATTACTCCGTGATTTTAGGCATGGTAATTCTACAATTATTTTATACAAATTAAAATATAAAAAGAACTTCGTAGCCTTCATCAAAGAAATGTAGATAGTACAATGTTTCCAAGACTGTATTTGATGTAACTCTAGAAAGACCACATTCTCCACACACACACAGACACATGTTTAAGATTAACAAATTGATGATTCAAATTAATGCATATTTGTCCAGCAAATGTCTTGAAGTCTGCTGAAAAAACCTTTTTAAGCTAGTTAATTTCTTAATTTGGAAAATTTATGAGGACATAGAAACTTATATCATTGAAATTCCTACTAATGTGTAACTATGAACTTTGAGACACTTTAGGAAATACTGAATAGGAGAAATTGATATTTTTATTGTTATACAGAATTATTCTATGAAGAAACACCTGTAAGCAATTATCCATCTGGTATCCAAGTTTTACCAGTAGTTATCAATCCAGTGGTTTATTAGAATAATTTGTGAAAAATTGCCTTTGCCCATGCCCCAGCCCAAATGAGCATGATTATGTAAATACAAAGGTGAAAGCTGGATTGGGAAAAAAATTATACATGTATTTAATATTTGTTTATTAAACTATCACTTATTCAAGTGCATGAAAGGTTTCTCAGGGAATATGAATTTTTAATCTTCAGCTAACATTTCTTCCACATGATAAAATAGACAATTTTTAAATGGAAGTGAATGCTCGAATGCAAATATACAGTGTATTCATTTCCGTGTCTCAGAGAAAAAAATAACTGCTATTCATGGTATTCAAAGCAACTGCTAAGTCTTTCTTCACCTTCTCTGTACAGAAGTGGCGGATCATTGGAACTCAGCATTCAGAAGCCTGTGAAACTGCCGTAATGATAACTGCTCATGCACTTAGAGTTTCAGAATCCTTGTGAATATAAAAATCAATTATGTGAACAGGTGCAACCAAGTAACTAGGTTTCATGCTCACTGGGATATCACAAATATTTAAATTTGATAAAGTTAATCCACAAATATGTACCTTCATACACAACAATAAGTTAATATACATTCATGAAAATGCAAATATAGAAATCAAGGCCTGGGAAATGATTAAGATTGCTTTTCTAGCCAATTGATACGATAATTTTAGCTTCATGCAAGATTCTTTCTACAGACAGAAGCATCACTGAAGCAAAAAATAGACTGAATTATTTTCACCAACCATACAGGATTTGCTGATGTAAAATCTGGTTATTCTTGTTAAAATGAAAAGAAAAAACAAAAAGTAAATTCTAGAATCAAACTCTTTAAAAACATATATGCAATGTATGCGGTATAGCAAAATCTATGATACATTTTATCAAAATGTTAAGTAAAATTAAATTTCTGAAAACTAGCTTATTTTATTGAAAAAAAAGCATTTTAAATTTGTAATAGAAAAATACATGACATAGAATAACACTGCACTGATTCTGATGAATACTATTCGCTAAAATATCCCTAAGGAGAAATGTTAGAAGTAGAAGTAAAAATATTAAAAGACAACATTATCTTTATTAGTTTTAGTACCGTTGAAGTACCTTTTGTTACCTCCTTAATCCTAATAATAATAATACCTCTGTATAATTTTATCTCACATAAAAAGAAAACAAACTTGAGAAAGATATTACAGCTATTGTATAAATAATACAAGAAGTATGATTCTATTGTCAAGTGTTCTCTTAATGAAGTACAATTGGAATATACAAAGTTACCTAAGTGGCTTTTCAATTGAATTGTTTTCAAAAAATATCCCGGATTCTATACAACATATCATCTATAAATCTTACTGGAGTTTACCAAAATAGGAAAAAAAATGCCAAGTCCTCAAATAGCTCTGAGCCAGGCTTCTCTCTCTACCATATGTTTAGAGTCAAAGTGCTGTGGGACAATCCCTTAATATTTTTAGAAGTTCTCTTATCTGACAGAGTGAATCTAAGTAATATGCCCTTGAATTATTCTGAGGTCCCAATAAGGGTCTTACAGCTGTATCACTGGCATTGTTTTACCCTTAATTCATTTATTGTTTTGTATGAATTTTGCTGGAGTAACAGGATGAGAAATAATTTTATTGTTGAACCCAGTAAGTCCTGGATACTATATATTTTCTTTAAAATCTACGTGAGACCTATCCTACTTTTTTTCCTTCATCTCTCTCAATCTGTATCTTATTATGTGCAACAGAAACAAATCAGTTGGCAGTTTAAACATCCTGCATTGAAATCCCCTAATCCAAATCTCCCAGTTCATTACATATCCTCTTTTCTGTGTTACCACAGGAGAGTGTTGCCAAGTGTTCTGGCACTGCCTAACATGGGTCCCTTTTCCCTTCTTCTTCCCAACTTCTAAGAATAATTTACATTCACAGTGTCCTTCAGTACTTCACTGACAGTCTCCTTGTGGAGCTTCCAGTTTTCATTTACTGCCCTATCCCAAAACTAATGTCACATATGTAAGTTTTGTTGTAGCATCATCCCACCTCCACTTACCAATTTCTGTTTGAGTTACTTATTGCTTTGTAACAAAACAGCTCAATATTTAGTGGCCCAAAACAACTATGTTTTGTCTCTCACAGTTCTGTGAGTAAACTGGGCTCAACTGGGAGGTTCTTGCTTGGGGTTACCAGTATGTTTGCTGTCCGATAGTGGTTGGTGCTGATGGGAATGTAAAGTGGGCAGCTGCTGTGGAAAACAGTTTGGCAGTTCCTCAAAAACTATAGAATTTCCATATGATCCATCAATTCCACTTCTGGGTATATACCCAAATGAATTGAAAGCAAAGACTAGAACAGATATTTGTACACCTATGTTCATAGCAGTATTGTTCACAACAGCCAAAAGGTGGAAACAACCCAAATGTCCATTGATGGATGAATGGTTAAACCAAATGTGGTTTATACATACAATGGAATATATTTCAACCTTAAAAAGGAATGAAATTCTGACACATGCTACAACAGGGGTGAACATTGAAGATACTGTGCTAAGTAAAACGAGCCAGATGCACAAGGACAAATATTGTATAGTTCCACTTAGATAAGGTACATAGTGTAGTCAAATTCACAGAGACAGAAAGTAGAATGGTGGTTGCCAGAGGCTAGGGGGAGGAAGGAATGGGGACTTATTGTTTAATGGGTACAAAATTTCAGTTTGGGAAAACAAAAAACTTTTCGAGATGGATGGTGGTGATAATTGGACAATGATGTGAATGTACTTAATGTCACTGAATTGCACACTTAAAAGTGGTTAAAACGCTAAAGTTTACAGTATGTATGTTTTACTACAATGAAAAAAGAAACCAAAAAACTAGATCTTTTTGTTCTCAGATGAAAAGGTATACAAATCATATAATTAAGTAAACACTTAAACTAGATAGCGACATATATGTTAAAAAGTGATAAGCATGTAAATTCATAGGAAGTAGTGAACTGGTGAGAGAAGAGAAGTGAGATTTTGCATTTACATTTGCTGACACATTTTTCTCTGTTATAGTGCTGAACAGTTTGAATCCCTTCATTATAATGTATTCATATCTTACTCTTATAATTAAAAAGAATCAATTGGCAGTGAATAAATCACTATAATATAAAACATTACTTTCTGATAAACATACATGTATTAACAATAAAATTTTAAAAAATCATAAAACTGAAGGAAAAAGTAAAATAAAACAGTGATTCAAGAAATTTAATCACATGATTTATTTTGTACTTCCAAGAGGATGAGAATATTTCCCTTTTGTATGGAGAGCCACAAAAGGTGAATATTAGAATTAGGACATTGATCAAGAAAGATTGGTATGAAATTGCTATTTTTTTTAAATGCCCTCATGCATAACCTCTCCCTTGCACCCAAAAAGTTAATTTCTCTGGAAACTGAAAAAGGAAAAAAAATCAAAAAACACTAGAAGGGAGAAGCTAGAGGCAAAAGCTGAGAAATGTTAGGAATTTTGGTGTCATATGAATCATAGAACACAAAATACCAGGGGACTTCAATATGAAATCAACTTTTATGTTTCGCTTGTCTTCATCATGTGTTTGCTGATCTCAGTGAGACAGTTTAATGACACCGAAAAGAACTAACACTACATTGCTCTAAACTAAGGCCTTTTAAAAATGAAGGTGTAAGCTCCTTGCTCTATTTGGATCAGTGTGTCTGAGTATCTGGTCAATCCTTCTAAACTGTTTAATCTGAGGACATAGTTTTGTCTACTTGTCTTCCATTCCTGCCAAATCCATCTGACATATTACTCTCCTTAGAGAAGCTCTCTTCAGAAACCCTGCTTCCAAAGGACCAGTACAACTTGCAGGCTCTCAGCTCATGTTTCTGCAGTGGGGTCTCAGGGGTGGGGAGGTTCTGTCAAAAATAGCTCATATATTTTCATAGCTTACATCCCACTTAGCATTGTATCAAAGAACGAGTGTTCTATTATGGAAGCAACATATAGATAGTTATTTCATGAAGTATGGTAAGTTTAAGAACATAAAAGATTATAATAGCACTTTAGGCATTTATATTATTGTAATTCATGTTATTTTAATGGTGACCCCATCCCTAGATAACATAATGATGCATTCTAAAAATATTAAACATACTACAATTGAGAACTACTTTCTGAGGAAACAAGAATTGCATGGAAAGATTATTTTCCCTAAAGGGGTCACCTGGTTCTATTTAAATAATGTGGTTCTAACTGGTTAAAAGGGTAAAGTATATTGATGAGGAAAAATCTGAAGTAAAAATACCCGTTTAAACTAACTAACTAAGTAAATCTTTCTCAACACTGCAACTCAGAGAGAACTGAAACACACACAGTCTCTGTCTGTCTGTCTGTCTCTGCTATGCCTCTGACTTTCTCACACACACACACACACACACACACACTCCTAATTTTATCTAGATATATAGATAGGTATCAGAAATAGCTACTGTTATATATGTAGAGCAGAATCACTCAACTAATCACTTTTAACTAAGCAATTTTTGTGCTACATTAATGTAACTTTTCTATTTTCTCTCCAAAGCATAATAGTTGTTCACCACACACTGAATGACTATGACATTTATTATGGGGAAAAGTAAGACAGTAATCAAGTAATATACGTCCTGGAAGTTCAGACTCCATCAGTTAAATTCTGTGGTTAACTAGAACCAGTTCTGTTGATTCACAAATGAAATCTGTAGGTGCTTCAACAACAAGAAAATCCACTTTTTTAAACTATATATAATGCTTGTAAAAAAAAAATCTCAAATATGAGTTACTAAAAGAAAGTTTATGAGGTAGGAAAGAGAACTGTAAAAGTTTGAAAAAAAATCTCAAAAAGTAGGACGATTTTTTTAAAAGAGTTTGTGATGCATGAGCACTTATCCTTGTGTCTTCCCTTGTCCTGAACGCTCTGAGTGAAAGCCATTTGGTCCAGGTAATTATGATGAACCTATTCCTCTTGTTAATGGTAAGTTCAGAAGGAGACAGTGACCCAGTTCTAGCTTGTGGAAAGTTCTGACACCCTTAAAAAAGAAATCCACTGAGAAGAAGGCAGCGTTTTCTCCTCTTGAGCACTGGTGTGTGAGAGCGCAGCAGGCCCAGCTCTCCTTGGACCACTCCGGAGGGAGCCGCGCTCCAGAGGATGGTGGAGGCGAGAGTAGGAAGTGTCTGAAGACATCCTCGAGCCACTGAACTAACCAGACGCTGCTCTACTTGGGAACATCACGAACATCTCGTTATTTGAAACAATACTTCTTACTGTTTGCATTTTCTATTACTCCTCGCTGAAATGATCCTAGTGGGCGCGTTAACTGTAGACGTTTGTCGAAGTTGGCTGTAAATTAGACTCACTTGGAGCATTTTTACAAAAAAAAGCAATGCCTACGCTGCACGCCAGACGAGGTAAATCACAATCTCCAGGCATCAGTAATTTTAAAATTCCTCCATTTGATTCCAGTGAACAGCCAAAGCTGAGGGCCGCTGAGGTAGACAGGCGAGTCTTCTCTGCAGTACTGAAGGTCTGTTTCCTCGGCTGCCTCTCTCTAACGGCAGGACTGATTTGGGGGTCTGTGTAAACTGATAGTCTTCCTTCTGGTTGAGGGGGGCAGGCTGCTCCTTGAATCATTGTTGGAGCCGCTTTATCCCACTGCCTCCACTGAGCAGGTGTAAGTGAACTGAGGCCCTTCTCTGGTTTTCCCTCTGGCAGCATCACTAACGGGCAGCGTTCACTTTTTTAAGAAAATGATTGCTTAGGCTTTATTAAGAGGTGCATCATTTCTGACTGCTGTTGTGTAGTCGTTGAGAAAGAAAAGGACCAAAACAAGACTGACTATATGTTCCCTGGGAAATAATTACTTCATTATTTGATAAGGATGATTATCCGAAGTGCCTTAAAGTCCATATCAGCTTTTTGTATCTTTAAATAAACCAACATGGAGTTTTGCACGAGTTCCACTGGAGGAGAAAAAAAATCTGCTCTTACCTCTTCAGCAACTTGAATTATGGCACCACTACTCCAACTTTTCTGGAAATCTAATCCCAGATAATTGATCCATTGATGGAATTTTTTTCTTCTTTAGAACTGTTATTTTGTTATTTATATTTTGTTTATTTATATCTTTATGTCTTTGTTTTTTATAATTAAATCTTATATATTTAAACAAACAAAATAACAGTTCTAAAAAATAAAATCCCTCCAGTAAGACTTTTGGAAGGAGTGTGATAAAGGTGTGTAATATTTATGTTGTCAGAGTCTTTTCATGTTTCCTCAAATATTATAAAACAAACTGTAACTATAGCTACAATCATAATGATATCAAGAATAACTAGCTGTTTATATGTAGCAACTATAACTAACAGTAATTATGTGTACATATTGCATGTGTGGGTGTGTGTATATATAATGAATATACTATATATATAAGGTAGGTAGGTAGGTTGATAGATGATAGACATATATTGTATTTAGAGATTTTTTTTCTTAAATGAGAAGGCATCTCCCCATCTCTCCAGGCAAGTTATTTTCCCATAAACTACTTGGGCAGATTTGCCTTGGTGCCTCTGACTACTTTAATGCTCAGATTATCATATGCTAAGATTTTAAGGTCCCAGTAGGCAATTTTGATGTGTATTTATTTTACGACAACTCAAAGTCTGTGAAGGTAGAACTGAAGCATCTCGACAATCACTTTTGGGTATGTAGAAGCACCTAGAATTGAGGCCAGATTTCTGTATTCATCCTTCTGTCTGTCCTTGCTGAAAGCCGGGCATATAGGGTGGAAGCGCCTGGACTCCTTGGCACAGCCGGCCACATCAGAGGGAGAGAGTTTCTACAAGCCAGGTACATGCTGACGAGGCTGATGTCCTCTGTTTGCTGGAACTGTGCACATGTGGTGCTTTTCCAGGGGCATCTGGCCAAGAGGTTGACTGCAGTGAAGAAAGAGCTTCCGAGTATACTTATTTACATCTGCTTTTTAAATTGGACCCTGAGTTTCTATAATTTAGGGATTATCATAGGGCTTTTTCAGGATTATTTTATTCATTTTCCATCATTCAATCTTATTTTCACTGGAGGGATATTCTGTAGTGAGCCTTGGTGTCTTTCTTCAGTTTGCACAGTCCAGCAGAAATCACTGAAATCTGTGGATTGTGAAAGGCATTTGTAGGAGTTTCCTACTTTAAAATCATTTGTAATTTGCATTGTTATTTGGGAGCACAAAAGTTAGATGTCTAGGCAAATTTTTAATGACTATTTACAGTGTATGTCCTTGTAGCCATTTATCATTTATTACACACGTGTGTATTTTCTTATTAATAAATTTTATTGTATTCATTTAATTATGTCCATTTAAAAATTATTTAGGTACTTTTCATTTCTAGAATTATAGCATAGCAGAATATCTCCTTTACCTTTAAATTTCTCTTTGTTATAGCATAATATCCTCTTTTATTTAAATATTTAAAATGATTATCTTACTATTCTCCACAAAAAATCTGTAAGTAGAATTTTATATCTTATAAGTATAATCTGTAAGTAAATGAGGCACCAATTGCAACAGATACCTATTAATTCAACATTAGTATAAAGGGTAACATCTTTCATCCTTATTTATTCATTATGTATCTACATATTAAATTATATGAATTATTTTCATCACTTTTTTATACTTATTTGTTTCGAACTCATTATGAAATATTTCAAATATACAAAATTAATCTAAAGAATATTGTAATTAATAGGTTACACACACTCACAACTGAAAACATGACATTTTATTGTAGTTAAACCTCCATGTGTCTGTCCTACATATTTTCTCTCCTATCTCTACCTCAACATAGAACCCTCAGTTTGGAGTTTATGTTAAACATTTTTGTTTAACTACATAAAGAGAAATTCTTATTAATATATTGTATTGGTTTGCATGCTATAAACATTTTATAACTGATATCATTCCATATGTATTTTCCTGCAACTTTTTTCTTAATATTATATTTGAGTAAATCAGATAATTTAATAATATTTTATTTTCATTGATAAATGGTATTCTATTATATTATGATATAATTTAATTTATTTTCAAAATTTATCTCATTCCTTTTTTTCATTTAAAACAATGCCATTATTACTATAATACTAAATTTCCTCATTTGCACATGTATGAGAGTTATGCTAGGGTATGTAAATTGAAGACTGATTTTTGATTTAATGTATGCATATTTATGCACATGTTCAATTTCGGTATATTTTGCTAAATTGTGTCTTAATGTTTACAGACATTAAGTTTTACCAGTTTTATAAGTGTAAAATATTGACTCACTTTAATTTTAATTTTCAGTTTACTTGTTACTAGTGAGGCTTAACACATATTCAGTTATTATCCATCTAAATTTCTCATTTCTTGTTTATTGATACCTTTATCCCATTTTGTCTTCGTTTTTCTTTTTGAGTTTTAGAATTGTTTGCATATATGTGTGTTTGTGTTGTTTGAATTTATATCTGTATATGCTTATATATTTGCATATATATTTATAATTTTTGTTCAGATGTTGCAAACCTCTCAACTTTATGATCCTCATGTCTTGTGTCTAATAATTTCTAATAGCAAGATAGGTTAATTTATTCATATTCTCTATTTGTGGTTTTTGCTGTTCATACTTTAGCAATACCTTTTCTGAATCTAGATTTTCTATTTTTTTCTAAACATTTTGAACTCTTGTCTGCATATTTGATTTTCTGTTTGCACCATTTATGGAATTGCCCACTCTTGCTTCACTGACACTCAAAGGAACTTGTGTTATACAATTTTCCCATATATACTTAATCTGCTTTTGGACTCTGTCCCTGCTTCAATATCACACTGACTGTAGTAACAGAGATGTATAAAACAATCATGCTGTTAGGAATGTTCTCCCTCTTATTTCTTCTTCTTTAGGAAAAAGCCTCTTGCATTTACGTATGAATTTTATAATTTATTTTTTAAGTTACCTGAATAATTCTTTAGGTCTTTTGTTGGAATTTAATTTAATTCTCTCGATAGAGAGTAGCAAGCACTGGGAAGATAAAGTATGAGGGAATCCTGCTGTCTCCACTTTTGAAAAACGCCATCTACCACACTTACAAATTTCTTCATACATAATCATATTATCTGAAATCAAGAAGAGTGTTAGTTCTTCCTTGCTAAATTATATTTTTAAAAAGTACTACTTGCCTTATTGCACTTGCTACAACCTCAGGTACAGAACTGTTGATGGTATGAAAAATCAGTGGTACTGATTGAAGAAGGCGTTCTTCATAAAGGAAGGCATTGTTTAATATAGCAATCATGGCTTGAAACATATCTTTACTGAAAACAAACCCACGGTATTTGTAGAATACCTCTACTGAAGTTTATCAATGTGTGTTTTAAATTTTCAAAAATGCAAAACAGAAAAAGAAATTTATTGAAGAGTTAAAAACTTGAGATATATAAATATCTATGTGTCATCCAGAAAAATAAAGGCCAGAATATCCTGTAGTCAATATTCTATAAATACTGTTCTCATCTGAAATTTGAAAACAGGTGAAATAATTGATGAGTTGTGAGTTTAAGGCCTTTTTCTATGTCAGTGCTACCTAGGTATTTGAGGAACAATCAAATTCAATCTTTTCTAGGAGTGCATTTGAATGAGTTTTGACAAATATAAAGTAATTAAGTCAGACTCACAATCAATATATGGATGTTTCCATTACTGCAAAAAGATCCTCCATGCCCGTTAACTGAGATGGAATCATTTTTTTTCTCTTTCTCTTTTATTATTGGTAACAGGCATTCAAGGAAATCTGTCAGGTCACTGGCAGACTGTGCAGACAGTGGAACAGAGACTTTAGTGCCCATGCACAATGAAAAATATAGTCCTTGCAAAACTAGTTTGAAAAGTTACTAAACAAATGAATGATTACACCTCTCCACCAGCACTATCATCCATCCCTGGGGGAGGAGGATAATTTGATTTCTAGAATGACCACATTTAGCATTCAAAATATCCAGTTCTCAACAACAACAAAAAATTATGAATTATGCAAAGAAACAGAAAGTATAGCTCATTCACGGGAAAAAAATCAGTGAATAGAAAACAACCCTGAGAAAGTCCAGACAGTGGGCACACTAGACAAAGACTTTAAATTAACTGTCAAATATTCTCAAAGAGCTGAACAAAGAATGGTAGGCAATCAAAAGAATAATACCTGAACAGGTAGGGAATGTCAATAAAGAGATAGAACTTATAAAAAGGAACTAAACAGAAATTCTGGAAGTGAAAAGTACAGTAGCTGGAACGAAAAATTCACTAGAGGTGTTTAACATCTGATTTAAGCAAGCAGAAGAAAGAATCGATGGATTTGATGATAGGGCCATTGAAATTACCAATCTGAGGGTTAGAGAGAAAAATGAATAAACCCAAAAAGACCTATCTGAAGCCATCAAACACACTAACATATGTATTATAGAAGTCCAAGAAGGAGAAGAGAGAGAGGAGGGGGCAGAAAAAAATATGTGAAGAAATAATGAACACAAACTTCTCAAATTTGATGAAAAAGATGAATCTACATCTCGAAGAAGTTCAATGAAATCCAAGGAGGGTAAACTCAAAGAGATCCAGGCCAAAAATAACAATTCATTAACGTTTTGTGTGACTTTTTGTGTGTGTAAATAAGTCTCCCCCACACACACCTTGGGTAAATAAGTGTAATTGCTAAAGCATAAGGTATTTTTAACCACAAGGCATAAAGGTATGTTTAATTTTATGAATAATTGTTAAATTGTTTTATGAAGAGACTGTAAAACTGGATGTTTTAATGTTGAGGTTGATGGTTCTTTAATGTTCTAGATATGAGCCCTCTGTCATATTTTTAGTTTGCAACTATTTACTCCCAATCTGTACTTCATCTTTTCATCCTCTTACATGAGCTTTTGAAAAGCAACAGTTTTTCATTTTAATTTAGTGGAATTTAGGAATATTTTCCTTTTATGAATAGTTCTTTAGGTGTCATGTCTAAGAATTGTTCACCAAGTGCTAAGTCCTGAAGATTTTGTCTGATGTTATCTTCTAAAAGTTTTGTAGATTTATATTTTATATTTAAATTTATATACAATTTTAGTTACTTTTTTTTGATAAGGTGTGAGGTTTAAGGAAGTGTTCATTTTTTTTTTTTTTTTGGTGAATGGATATTCAGTTAATATAACACTATTTCGTGAAAATACTATCCACTATCCATTAGACTGCTTGTCAAAATGAGCACCTTTGTCAAAATAAGCTGTACTAGTGTGGAATTATTTCTGGTTTCTCTATTCTATTTCATTAATCTATGTGTCTGTCCCTCCACCAATAACGCACAGTCTGATTGCTATGGCTATAAGTCTTCAACTTATGTAGACTGATTCTTCCCACTCTATTCTTTTTCAAACTTGTATTAGCTATTCAAGTTCCTTTGTCGTTCCCTGTATACTTTAGAAAAATCAAACCTACAAAAATCTTGCTGAGATTTTAATAGAAATTGTGTTAAATCTCCATGTCAATTTGGAGAGAATTGACATTTTTATTATGTGTAATCTTCTGATCCATGAACACAGCATGTGTATCCACTTATTTAGATCTTCTTTGATTATATTCATCAGTGTTTTGTAGTTTTGGAATATGTCTTCCATATATTTCTTTAGATTTATACCTAAATATTTCATTTGTTTTGAGTAGATATAAATCCTTTCCTTGGTTCTGATCTTAGGGGGAAAACATTCAGTTTTTCACCATTAAGTATGATGTTAACTGTAGGGTTTTTTGATACTCTCTATCAAGTTGAGGATATTCCTCTTTATTCCTTGTTTTCTAAGTTTTTTTTTTAATGAATGTGTATTAAATTGTGTAAAATGCTTTTTCTTAGAATAACAGTTTTTGATTTTGATAAAGTCCTATTTGTTTTATATGATATATGTTTTGTGTATTATCTAAGAATTCTTTGCTTATCTCAATATCAGAAAGAATTTCTCATGATGTATCCTAGAAATTTTATTTTAGGTTTTACATTTAAATAAACAATTATTTTGAGTTAATTTGTATACATGAAGTGAGCTATTACTTGAGATTCAGTTTTTATATATATGGAGGTCCAATTAGCCAGCCCTGGTTGTCTAGTGGTTAATATTCAATGCTCTCACTGCTGCGACAGGTTTTTTTTCTTGGTCAGAAAACCACACCACCTGTCTGTTAGTTGTCATACTGTGGTGGCTATGTGTTGCTGTGATGCTGAAAGCTATGCTAGCAGTATGTCAAATACCAGCAACAGATTTCAGTGGAGCTGCCATGACTCTTTTTATGAAAAGTAATTTTCTCCATAAGTGAGAATCTATTTCTGTACACTCAGTTCTGTTTCATACTGGCCCCATGACTGTAGCTCTATAGTAAGCCTTAAAACAGGTACTCTGAGTGTTTATAAGAAACTGACAAATTATTTTGTGGAGTGGATGTACAATATTTTTCTTTGTTTCTAGATTACCCAAACGAAATTGTTACCTAAATTGTTCTTTTCAGAGATTGTTTTGATTTTCTAGTTCTCTTGCTTTTATATGTAAATTTTAGAATCATCTTCCTGGTTTGTACAAAAAATATTGCATGAGTATCGAGTTGGGTTACATTGACTCTACATATCCGTTCAGTGAGATGTGATATCTTAATAACATTGAGTCTTGTTTCATTGCCATGGCATATCTCTCCATTTATTTAGATCTACTTTGATTTCTGTCATTAAAGTTTTGTTGATTTCATTATAAAAATCTTGCACATAATTTATTAGATTTGTACCTATATATTTCATATTTTAGTGGCACAGTGGTAAAAGGTATTTTAATTTCAATTTTCTTGTCTTTATTGCTAATATGTAGAAAGAAAATAGATTTTAAATATAATCTTATATTGTGATAAATTGACTTATTTTTAATGGATTTTAATTCTGTTGTTTTTGTATAAAAAACATGCTATATGCTAGCAAGGGTAGTTTTATTTCTTCCTTTCTAATTGGTATACCATTTTTAATTTTAATATTTATTGCTTCGTTGTTCTGGCAAGGAACTCCAGTACATTGTTGAATAGCAGTGGTGAAAGGACATGCATTTGCCTTGCAATCTTGACATAGATTTTTAGTAAGTGACCTTTAACAGATTGGAAAAATGCCCCTTTATTCTTAGTTTACTAAGGGCTTTTATTTTGAATGGCTGCTAAATTTCTTCAAGTAATTCTGAGACATCTATTGAGATTATTATATGGTTTTCTTATTTTTAGTCTGTTGATATAGTGAGTTGCATAGATTGATTGTTAATGTTGAACCAACCTTGCATTCCTGGGATAATAGCCTACTTGGTTGTGATGTGTTATCCGTTTTATGTGTTGTTCTAGTTGATATGCTTGTATTTACTTAAGAGTATCTGAAATTACTTCCCTAATGAGTATTGGTCACTACTAATCTTTCTTGTGATATCTGTTTATTCTTTTGTTATATATTTTCTGGATGGGTTTATACAAATCTGGCATTTTTTCTTTCTTAAATGTTTGATTAGAGTTAACCAATAAAACTTTTTTCTTCTCAAGTTTTCTTTTTGAGAAGATTTCTTAATTCAGAATTTAATATATTTAACAGTTCAGGACTGTTCAAATTATTATTGATTCTTGAATGAGCTCCAGTGTCCTGTATCTTTCAAGGAATTAGTCCATTTTATCTAATGTGTCAAAGTTATTAGATCAAGTTTTTTCTAATATTGTCTATCATTCATATATTGTCTGTAAGATCCATAACAACCTTGGTATTGGTAATTTGTGACTTCTTTCTTTCTTTTTTCCTTGGTGTGCTTTCTAGAGTTTTATTAGTTTTATGAATCTTTCAAAGATCCAGATTTTGGTTTCATTGATTATCTTTATTGTTTTTCCAATTTTTTGATTTCTTTTCTTATCTTTTATCCCCTCCTTCTTTCTTTAGTTACAATCTACTATTCAATTTCTACTTTCTTCTTCCGGCAGATTACATGATTGTGTTGAAATCATTCTTCTCTTCTGATATAAGTATTAAATGCTATACATTTCCCTCTAAGTATTTCTTTAGTTGCATCTCACAAAACTTAATATGATTTATTTCATTTTCCTGCAATTCAAGATAATCCATAATATTCCTTGTGACTTCCCTTATAACTTTCTAATATAGCCTATGTGTTATTTTGAATTAATTTGTTTAATTATGAAATATTTTGGGATATTCCAGATATCTTTTGCATATGGACTTCTAGTTTATTTCCATCATGTTCTGAAAACTGACTTTGCATGATTCTATTTTTTTGTGTGTTAAGGTTTCTTTTGTGAGTCAAAATACGATTTCTTAGCAGATGTTCCATGTGCAATTGAAACAATGTATATTCTGCCTTTGTTGATGTATTTTATAAATGTCAGTCAGGTCAAGTTGTTTAATGCTGCTGTTTATTTCTTCTTTATACCTATTGATTTTTGTCTACCTTTTCTGTTAATAAGAGAGGAAGTGTGGAAATTTCTAGCCATAATTATGGATTTATTTCTCTTTCTAGTTCTAACAGTTTTGTTTCTTGTATTTTGTAATTCTATACTGTAGGTGCATTCACATTTAGGACTTTTCAGTTTTCTTGATAAATTGACTCCATTATTATATATATCCTCTCTTTATCCCTGGTAATATATCTTTTTCTTCTGTGAGTTATAAGTTTCAACACTTAATCCCTGGATACATTACTAATATGATAAATGTGTAGAAAAGAAGAAATCATTGCAGAGTTGCCATTTTTCTCAAGAATGTTTTTGATTTGACTTGTGACCACTGACAATTTTAGTGTTTTCAACCACTATGGGCATAATAATTATGAGATTATTTTTCAAATTTCAAAATGTTTGTTTTTCTGAAATAACTTTCTACACATACATTAATCTTAGGTAATTAACTTCTTTATAAGTGTCAACTGTCTTAGATAGGAACATGGCACATCTCTCCTTTCTCTCAAGTCTTTGTTTAAATATTTTAGTAAATAGTTTTTGCTTTCTTCATATAGCTGACACATTTTAAAATAGTTTGGTGGGATTCTTTTGTAATATTTTTGGTGAAATTATTCTGCCTTATATTTTTTAATAAGCTTGCTTAAATGTTTATGGTTTCTTAAATTTTTATCTTGCAATCATTTATATTACTAATGTTTTTTGTTGTATTTTCTTCCTGTGATTATCTATGATTCTCAGACTTTCTACAAAACTTCAAATATTTTCTTTTTCTTTTTAGTTGACCAGAATTTTTCTAGAAATTATTAAATGATTATAGTAATAAAAGCAACTTTCCTTTAATATTTTTTAATGAAAATATCTATTATAAAACTAAATGAACTGTAAGGTGGTTTGAGATATTCCTTGTGATATTAAATGAAGCATTCTTAAATTCCTTAATTGAATCCCTCTATTCTTAAATTTATATATTATGTCCCATGATGCATTTGAGTAAGAAGTGGATGTTAAATTTTACTATACCTTTCTAGCTTTCTTACTTTAAGTTTTCTATTCCTTCTCTACTACTAAATAATTCTTGCATTCTTTAGATATCTGTTGCTTTACTCTAGTGGATTAGCCACTTTATATAAAGTTCTGCTAAAATAGCTAGTATTTTAATTGCCAATGTTATACCCATTCATAATTGGTTTACAGGAAAGTTTTTAAATTTTTAAAAGTGATTAATCAGGTTTTTAATCAACATTTGGCTAGTTTTATTCAAGATATTGTGAGTTTTCTTTATTTTTACTCTCTGGAATAATTTACATAAGGAAGGTATGATGAGAATGTGTTTATGAGCATTGAAATCGTTCACACTAAAAATAATCTGAGTTGGGAAATTTTTAATATAATTCTTTCTTCTCATGTCATTTTGTTCACAATTATTAGACTATTAAGTTTATTCATTCACAAATTTTGGATATATATTTTTTTTATCTAGCAATTTGCCATTAATCAAGATTTTCAAATTTAGAACATAGAGTTACTTTTTAAAATTTCTATATATATCACCACCTCTTGTTTATTACTTATGTTCTCATATATATTTTTTCTTGGAGCTTATAATATTTTTATAATAAAAAAATAGCAATATGTTTTTACATCCTCCTCTGCCTAAACACCCACAATGTTCTAACAAAATATATCCACATTTGGTGTTCGGATTCAAGTTAGTTTGGGATCTAAGCCAAGTTACAGTATTTATTTTTTCTTCTTGTACTTTTTTTGGTTAATGCATATAAATTAAACACTAACTGGCTGTGTGTGGTTTTTTTTTCAGCTATTCACTCACATCACCTCATGAGATCATGTATAGAAAGACTTAGGGATCCACATAAGTAACACTGCAGGCAAACTAAAATCAGAGTCTTCTGAGGCTAATGCATTGGTATTTCCAGTAAATTATAGCATACAGTTCAGAGAAGGAAATGTGAGTAATAGTGCCTAATACTCTTTAGAGTCTAAACAGGTACAAATATATCCTTCCTTTTAAAATATATAAATTCAAATTAATGCAATTGATTTCATAGATATAAATATGATAGTCTTATTTCTAAAACTCTAAAATTCAGTATTAACTGAGTTTATACTGATACTAATTCCTAAGTTATTCATACAGAAAAAGCACTTATGGGTTTTGCCTGAAATACCCAGATGGTACAAGAAAAACCAAGTCTTTGTCCTGAATTATCAAGGCACTTAGAGCTGCGTGTACCGGACCATAAAATCAATTAACAGATGTTTTTCCTCAGCTCAATAGTTCTTTCTTATTTGCGTGTAAAGTATTGCACATCCTGTTATGTAGATGAGTCTTTTTCGATTATAGGAGGGGGGATGTATGTAAAAAAATGTATCGGTTTTAAGCCTTTATACCTTTTACCATAAAATTATTTCTTTTTCCATTAAAATATTTACTTTTCACATTGTCTATGATTATCATTATCATTATAAGAATATAAGTTAAATGTTAACATTTAAATGTGTTGTGTTTAAAAATTCCAGATGTATTTTGAAAAATATAATTTTCATAAAGTTTAAAAGCAAATATTTTCATCAACTAATAAATATATTTTACTTATTCTCCAGGAGTGTAACCTTTACATTTACCCAGACTCATCAATTTTTAATATTTCACATTTGTTTGATCATTTCCCACATTTTACCATTCTCTCTCTTTCACACACACACACACACACACAGAGAGTTGTGTGTGTATATATTCCCTAACAAGAGAACTACTTGCCAAGCACACTTTAAAGAGTATGGAAAAAGAGAGAGGTGAAAAAATGCAATCAGTTTTTTCTGCAATCTAAATTTTGTTATAATTTTAATATACGCAAAATATAAAATGAGTGTATACTATGAGCAGAATTGAATAAAAGCTACTATAAGATAGATAAAATTAAAGATCTCTTAAAAACACATGAGAAATCAAATATATATATGTAAATGTAGAATATTTGCAAATAAAGAATAAGACAATGATTCATATGGTTTTCATGTGATTGGAGATTGTTTATCAAACAAAGATATTCTTGAAGGCTTTTAATAAACACCCACATTTGTGTCCATTATGTGACGTTAAGTAATATTATTCAGGGTTCAGCCACATTTGAAGCATTATAAAGGAGATTTTAGAAGGCTAAACATTTAAGTGTTCACACAAAAACCTATTTACGCAAGGATTTTATAATTCATTATTAGAATTACCATATGATCATTGGAAAGCTGACTTGAATTTCTCTTAACTAACTTTATAAATTTCAATATATTTGAGAGATTTTATGATGAGAGGAAAGCAAGCAATGTATAACAATGAATACGTGCTTTTGTAGTGGAACAACTTGGATTGAGTCCTATCTTTAAAAACATAAAGCCTTTGTGACCTTAAGCAAGATAACATCTCAGCTTCAGTTTCCTCATCTATTAAACTAGGATTTTAATAGTATGTATAGAGAGCTCTTGAAAATTACAAACTAGAGTCTTTCCAAAGCATTGGGACCATAAAAGGTTACTATTATTATTTCTCTCAGAATGGCATTTGTTATATGAAAAGAAAATAGTCCTCAAAAATAAACCACTTTACTAATAAATACATAGTTTGACCTTCCTATTTCTCTTCACATCATCAGAAGAGATTTATAAGATCTTTTTAAAATGCATCTTCAGTTATGTTGCAATAATTATTTTAAAAATCATGGGTTGCAGAACTTTTCAGAAATCAGATAAAGAACAACTCTTGATTTATGGAACACATTGCGAAAGAGTAATAAAAGCATTAAATATACATTGTTTGGAGACATAAAAAAAAGAATGCTAGGTTTTTATCTGACAGACATACCTTTGCCCTTAGCCAACATGGATCATAGACTTCACCAATATTCTAGTGAAGAGAAATGAGTAGATAGAGTCAGAACAATATTATATCTGCTTGATATTTATAATTTACTCTAAATCTATGTTAGAGTTAATGACATCCTATAGAATAAGAGCAGTCTTTATGATTAATCCTTATAAATTATCTAGAAAATTCTAAGGTAAAAGAATTTCACTTATCAGTTAGAAGAGGTACCAAATTCAGCTATAACCAACCCAGCAGTGACTCTACTTGTGCAGAGCTCATTTGCAAGACAAACAAAAAGAGGCTTTTAGTGTTTCCATATTTATCTTTGCAATGAGAATTCGTAAATGTGTAACTGATCTCCTTCATTTCTGTCAATCAAAAGCTAGTTATTTACAACAGGTACATTCATTTTGGAATTTGTGGAAGAAATCCTGAACTAAAGAACAGTAACAGCAAGGGGACAGCCTGGTCGCATAGCAATTAAGTTAGCACTTTCCGCTTCGGTGGCCCAGGGTTTGCAGGTTTGGATCCTGGGTGCCGACCGACCCAGTGCTTGTCAGCCATGCCATGGCAGCGTCCCATATAAAGTAGAGGAAGATGGGCACGGACGTTAGCCCAGGGCAGGTCTTCCTCAGCAAAAGGAGGAGGATTGGCAACAGATGATAGCTCAGGACTCGTCTTCCTCACACAAAAGAGAACACTAACAGAATTATAGAAATCAGCATATACGGCTAATGCTATGGGGGCTGATTTAATTGCATCTATTTCAATGCACCAATTATTTCTAAAACTTAAATGACTATGCAGTAGAAATAGGTTTAGATGCACATTATTAAACTATTAATGTATATTTTATTATATATAAAATGAATTGAATATTAAATTTGAATACCTTATAGTATATATATCACCATTACTTTATTTCTTAACAAATTGCTGTCCTCTATATATTCAGGTCAAGATATATTGTTCAGTTCATGATTATATTTTCATAAGATGTGCAGTAGGAGCTTTTGAGCTTCCTGTTGAAAATCTGAAGATGTGTTTCAGTGCATTCAACACGGAACCCTGGGGAACACTGAAGATAATCAGAAGCCATCTGGAAAATATTGAAATAAATGAAGAAAAGAGAAGTTTGAAGAAATTATAACTTCAATGTGTTTATCAGTATGTACCCAAGGAACAAACTAAAGCTTCTAAATTGCAAAGATAATGTACACACCATCGAAGAAAAATGGTTTAAAAAATGTAGATATTGGGATCACATTCAAAATTTTTTAAAAATCATATTGATTGATTCCTTTTTAATTACACAGAAAATAACAAAATCATTGAGACTACTTGCTATCAAAGTTGGGATAAAGTTGACATCACATGTCTTTTCAATATTTAAAAATATACTTCAGTAATACAGCTTCTTCTGAAAGAAATTAGGTAAGCAATGGTCCTATGTCATGTTTATTGTCAAATTTTCCTTTTTTTCTATCTAAAATTTTGTTTCTGTAATGTTTAGCTATTGTTTAGAATCCATGCTAATGAAAACTGCTTGCTTTAAAACCTAGAACTGAGGAGAAGCAGAAAACATGACATATAAAAACAAAACAAAACACTTTGGGCCACAAGATGTCACTGTAGTTCAAGCAAGACGTGATTTTCTTGGAATTAAATAGAAAAGGAAATATATTGGATTTAATTTATATATTTAATCTGCTTTTGATTGTATTCTGGATTTTTTTTATAATGGACTATAAAATGAAGATAGAGCAAAGAATAATTTGTACCGGGAGTAATCTTCATCTAATTTTCTAGGATTCGCAGTGATAGATGTTAGAGAAAATAATGTCAGTTCTATAAACTTTGTGAGAAGAGAATTGTGATGAACTATTATAGCAAGAGCAAAAGAGTTGGTGCTCTTCAGTCTAAACTTTTGTTTGTATAGAATAGTATAATAACCAAGGCATGAGGTCTGAATTTAGACTGCAGGGGTTCATAGCTTTGTGTTTTCCCAACTGCTCTTAGACTAACCCATCTTATTCAACTGTAAAATGAGAATAATAATGGTAATCATCTAATAGGCCTCCCATGCATTAAATAGAAATGCTATATCCAGGCCTTAATATAAAATTAGTTTTTTTAGTTGTTATGTATTGATAGAGAAACAACCAAACCTATATATTCCAACCACTTCCATTTTTCTTCACGTTTATAATTTTTCATTATAATGCCTTCAATTCTCAGATATGTAGATTTGAACACAAAATAGATCATAAAGCCTGTATGGCTATGAACTTTAGTTCTTCTTTTATTACCCTCTTCCCCAAATCACCTATTATTGTGATAAGTACATGGTAAGAATCAAAGTTATATAGTGTTTAATTATGACTCACTTAGCCCATGCTTGTTCAAAAGAAATGTTTAATATCTAAGCTGTCAAAAGGCAGAAATATAATATTTTGCTAATACAATGTATTGGCTTATAGAAAAGCATTTTTAAACTGTTTTTAGAAGTCAATTAAATATTTAATAAATACTTTTACTACTATCATCAGTAATGCATTTTAATTCTCATTACAATAAACAGTTATAAATTTGAAAATTTCAAACTCAACAGAATAAGGTGTAAATTAATCTTCAGTTTACATCTAAATATATTACTGTTGAATATTCTAAAATCTACCTCTAATTATGTTTACAAATTAATTTTCAAATGAAATGAAAAAATAATACTACATTTTCTCTTATGATATATATGAAATTTTGCCAAGCTCACTTCAAATCGAAATTTTATAGATTAAAAATCCTGTTTTCCCATTAATTTACTTGCCAAAATAGAATTAATTTCTAAGACAAAATAATTTACTAATGTAAATAAAGTTAGTAAAAAGAGTGAGTGTTTAATACAATGTATTCTTGGTCTTATCTACAGTGTCTATCTTAGCAAAGTTTTGTGTTCACAATTCTGAGCATATCACCTCATATAACTGAAAATATGAGAAAACCAAAGTGAATGGATACTTATTGATACTCCTCCTAATTGCACAAAGCATCTGATTCCATTGAAATAATAAAAATATTGCTATATAAAATGGTGATAACATAATAGATGTAGGAGACTATAACTGGAGAAATGTGACGTCATAAAATAGAAATATAAGTAGAAGTATAAACAGGTATAGAGAATAAAGTCTATGTCAAAAGTACACAGATGTGAAGAACACATTTCTTATGGGTCATCATAATATTACTGAGACATCAATATGGATCTTAGACAGTAATAATAATTATAGCTAATATTTGGCAAGCTTTCTTTTTGTGTACCAGGCAAAGTGCAAATCATGTTACATTATCTCAGTTAATTCTCAAAAGAATCCTATAATGTAGATATTATTATTATCTTCTTTTTATAGATGAAATAAATTCCCAGAGAAGTTAAGTAATTTGCCAATGATTACTCAACTACTAATTGATAAAACAAAACAAAACAAAATGCCATATATGACACATCAAACTCTTTTCCAGTAATTAATCCAAGGGATAAATTCCATGAGACAGTCATTGAAGTCCTGGCAAAATCAACAATGAAAAAGGACAATGACTATTATTATCATAGTTTTCCATAGTAGTAAATATGGAATTGTCATAAATAGCTGCTTAAATTGATTTAATATGTTGACTACAATAGTATAAAATTATATATACTGTTGTTTTCAATGCAAAATACTATAACATATTTATACAATGGTAGATACTAAAAGATATATAACAACTTGTAGACTCATATACTTTGCAATTGAATAAATTAATTTTCAGGTTAAAATTACTTTTGGAGTGTCAATTATATTCTATAATAAGGATTTTTATAATCTTGTGGAATGGTACATATATGCCATTTCTTTGATGCCTAATTTTGTAAATATGCATCTTCTCAGCCAGTGCAGTTGAGTATTAAAAATATTATCATGTTTAAAATTCCTTCCCTGATTTTTCCTACTGATTTTACTTTCATCAAATCCCTATGAAGTAGAATGAATAAGTATTATCTTTATACCACTTTCACAAATTAGAATCTTCAGATTCCTAGTAATCCGCCCATGTAAGAGGCCAAGGGAGATAGAGATCAGGAGAATGATGATGATCAAGAGCAAGAAACCTTATCATCCATTTATTGCAACGTGAATTCTAGATGTCAGTGATCACATGCAGGCATATATATACAACACACTCACGCTCACACACACACATGCACCTACCAAGTAGCAATTTCATACGTTGGTCTTAAACTTGAATGAACAGTCAATCATCAACTGATATTCGAAGGACCCACCTTGGGACCCAGAAGCTAAAGGAAACAGAGAGAACAAGGACATGCTCTAAATGATCACTATCCCGCACATACTTGTCCTATTTTCAAATGATCAGCTTAAGTCATAAGTCAAGAGACATTTTTAGGTTTAAAAATGTCTCAAATGATTCTTTCAGACCACCCTCAGTATTGTATTCATTCTGTCTTCTTTCAACTTTATCCTGCTTTAAAATATGTACTCTTGCCTCTTTTTTTTCAGTGTTCCTCTCATAACTTAACCAGAATTAAAAAGTAAAATTGGCGTTTATAGAATATGTCCATGACCATATGGAATTTTTCACTATAAAATAAATAACAATAAAAATATCAGCTACTATATGTCAAGCAGGCAATATGTTTTTTGTATATTATCTATTGAAAAGTAATGTTTTTATGGGAATTCAATAGTGTAACCTATAACCTAAACTTATAAATGGGTTATATGTCCTTTCCCTTTAGTTTATTTTAAATGAATGAAAACATATGTTAAATGAAAAAATTAATTATAATTTTTCTTCCCTGAAATAAATTGATTGTATTTATTAAGAAAACCTATTAACCTTGTTTATCAGCTTGCTTTTTTTTTTTAACATAAAGGTCATTCAGTTAATTATTAGACTAAGAAATTCAAAACAGACAATTCTATATGTGATCATGTGATTATTTCAATTATCTAAGGATGCATAACTGCTCAGAACTCACTGGTTCAAAACAACAGTGATTAATTTCTTCATGATTCTTCACTTTGGATTGGGCTTGTCAGGGACAGACTGTGTGTGCTCCGTGTGGTGTTATGATGGTGGCTATGATGGCTCAATTGGTCCTGGAGGACCTGTGCCTTCACTCACATGCCTGGCATCTCAACTGGATTGCTGGAATGGCTGGAGTAGCCTGGGCCTCTCTCTTCACCTAAGTTGTCTTCCATCCTGCAGCCCCTACAAGTGGTCTTGCTCTCCAGTAGGGAATCAGAATTCTTTACATGACAGTAGACTTCTAAAATAAGATGGAAAACTCCAAGGCATCTTAACATGTAAGCCCTGAGGTCACACGTTATTTTTACATATTCTATTGATCAAAAGAAGTCTCTAAGATAGCTCAGATTCAATGGGAGGGGAATGAATTCTTGTTCTTGATAGGACAAGCAGAACCAGAACACAGGTACACACAGGTAGGGAAGGGATTATTGCTGGTCATGATGTAGATAACCCACTAGATGCTTCAGCATAAAATTTTTTAATATATTTAAAAATTGGCATATAGTTTGAGGTTAATGAAATGTTTACCTATGAGAAAATGACGTTGCATTTATTTTCTCCTGCCCTCTCATTTCTTGACACTTCATATTAATTTATATTCTATTGTCTTTGTATTCGGGTCATGACTGAACTACGTCTCTTAGGATGTATGTGGTATTATGTTAGTTTTTCATGTATAACTTTTAACTGCCATTGGAGGAAGATAATAGATTTCATTTTATAAAGAATAATTGACATAGGTGCTGTTACAGTTCAGATTCCCTTTGTGTGTAGAAAGTTTATTATGATTGCTCTTTAGGTCAACCGCTGTGGGGAAGTGAAAGAAGTGGGACTGAGCTGAGGAAGTCCAACCATGATGTAGTCACACCAAAGATTCAGCAGATACTATGAGGAGACCAGGAGCTGGATGGGAAGTATCTTGAATTTAGGCAAGTGAGCTCAGCCCGTTATGCCCCTGCTCTGAACAGCCATTATATGTGATCTTCCTTGGACAAGGGAAATATTTTCAGCTGAAGGCAAGTTCCAGAGAAAGACTCAGCTGAGAGCTTTTGTCTGCCAAGACTTCAAAGAAATGAAGGATGCATATTTCAGTGCTAGAAGGGGAGATCATCTCCTGGGTGTCATGCAAAACTATGCACTATAGGAACAAACAGTTAGCCAAAAGAATTTATCCAATGTGTGTAAGGAGTTAGCATATATTTTGGCAGTACTATATTGCACTGCCAATAATAGTAACATAAGACACCAAATATAGCATATTCATATTAAAGTGTAAGACAATAAATGCCTTCAATTATGAGGTTGTCTTACTTCTTTGAGTGGAATCATAATATAGTAACCGTAGTAACTAGATTAATATCCCATCTTTTTTTTTTTTTGGTCAATGGTGGTAAGCAGGGAGAGAAAAAGAAACTAATTTTACAAAATTGTATTTAACAATTCAAAATTGGTGGTTCTATTACTACAAAGAATCCTTGAGGTAAAAATAGGAGGAAGCAGCACTATTTCACACAAGAAATTAAATTCCATTACATAAGGCTGAGGTTTCCCAGGTGATGTAAGATAGCTAAGTCTGTATCCTCTTTGTTATACATGCTTTGTTATATTTTGTTCCTTATGATTCAATATCTTACGATTAAATGATTTAAGTTCCATTACTTATGTTAGACACATTTGCTATAAAAAGCAATATTGCCTAGCATAAAATGTTGACATTATCAAACTTTTAAAATTATCAAAGCAAAAAATGTGGCTTCTCTGAAAGAATTAGAAAAAGAAAATGAATACAATTAAGAAGGACTTGTGTCTTCTACGAATAATCGATGTAGCTATTTAAGGTATTAATTAAGAGGAAAATTAATTTATTAAATATCAAATACCTACAACTAACATTATACTTAATGGTGAAACTGACTCCTTTCCCCTAATAGTGAAAATAAGGCAAGAGTGCTTGCTCTCAACACTGTTACTCAAAATAATACTGGAGGTTCTAGTTAAAACAATAAGGAAAGAAAAGAAAAGCCATACATAATGGAAAGGAAGAAATAAAACTGTCATATGTGCACATGATATGATGGTCTACTTAGGTCATCCCAAAGAATTTACAAAAAAAGTCCTAGAATTATTAAGTGAATTTAACAAGGCCACAGGATACAAAATAAACATGCAAAAATCAATTGTATTTTTATATACTTGCAATGAACCTGTGATTCATTAAAACTAAATTTTGATATCATTTACAATTTCTAAGAAGTTGAAATACTTAGGTGTAAATCTAGGAAAACAGAAATTGAACTGGTATGCTGAAAACCACACAGTACTAACAAGCAATCAAAGAAGATCTAAATAAATGGGGAAAAGTCTACGGAGCAAATTTTTTTGTAAAAGAATAAAGCAGGAGAGGGGTCGCCCGGTGGCGTAGCGGTTTTTGTCCGCGCTTGGCAGCCCGGGGTTCGCTGGTTCGGATCCCGGGCGCCCGCTGACGCACTGCGCGTCAGCCACGCTGTGGCGGCGTCCCATATAAAGTGGAGGAAGATGGGCACGATGTTAGCCCAGGGCCAGTCTTCCTCAGCAAAAAGAGGAGGATTAGCAACGGATGTTAGCTCAGGGCTGGTCTTCCTCACAAAAAAAAAAAAAAAAAAAAAAAGAATAAAGCAGGAGATATTACACTATCCAATGTTAAAAACTAGTATTGAGCCACAGTAATATATTCTCAGTGGTATTGGTGGAAGAATAGACACATAGATGAATAACACAAAATAGAGAAGTCAGATAGACCCACACAAATATAGCCAACTGACTTTGAGAAAGCTTCAAAAGAAATGCAATGGAGGAAAGATAGCCTTTCAACAAATCGTGCTGGAGTAGGTAACTGAGCGAAGGAGCAGGACCTCTCTTTATTATCTTTGCAACTTCCTGTGACAAATAAATGGCTTTTACTTCTGACCAGGATGAGGTAACAGGAACCAAATTTACTACTACCTGAAACAATTTCAAAATGGACACAGTATGTGAAGCAACACCTGTAAGACACTGGACACCTGACAATAAAGGACAGTGATTACTGAGAAGAGAAGAAAATGAATAAAACCCTATAATTGTCCCCATTGTCTCAACTGCCTTGAGACAGTTTCTAGGAAATGATTTCGGAGCCTATTGGTGGAGGGAACCCAGGCTGAGCTTGGTAGCTCCTTGAGTTAAGGAGACAGGGCCGGAGAGGCCAAGGCAGTACGATTTTGCAGGCAAAATCCTGAAGAGAGACCTAGAATTAGAGAGAGCGCTCAAGACTGCCATAAAGTTCTCTTTGTAAATTAGAATGGGTACAGATGAACGCGTGGGTCTGAGGAAACTGTTACGTGTAGTTGAGGATACAATACTGAAAAAGATTAGAGGTAACAGTGCCTTTTGCTTACACAGTTCTCAAAATGGTGATCATTCCCACCACTCAGAATAGAAAACTTCAGGATTGACGGGGCATTAGGTAGAGTACCCAGAGCAGTCTCGCCAAAGTGAAAGGGAACAATTAGTCCTAGACCAAGTACTGTTCCAGGCCCACAAATCTTAAAAGCAAGAACCAATAGACGAAACATTTCCCAGTAACTAAACTACATTCTGTAGCAAAGCTAAAGCATATTTGTAGGAATACAGAAATATCCAGCACCAAATGAGAAAAAAATCATAATATTTGGCAATCAATGAAAAATTACTTTGTATGCAGCAAAGCAAGATAATGAGTCCCATAAGGAGAAGGTAAACCAATCAAACAGAATTGACTCAGAACTAACACAAATGTTAGCAAAACTTGGTAGGAGAATTAAAGCGCAGTCCCCCAAGGGATAGGAAGCAAAGCCACACTGTGTGCAGTAGAGAACTCTTTGATCTTCAAAACTAGTTTCTTGGTATATAATTTACAAATATTATAATTATGTAACAAATGTACTTCATGATGAAATATTAGCTATTTTTCCCTTGATATCAGGAAATATGACAAGGACATCTACTATTACCGCTTTCACTCAGCATTGTGTTGGAAAATGGTACAAACATTCAGTTATACGATGCATAAGTTCTGGGGATCTAATGTACAGCATGGTGACTATAGTTAATAATAATGTATTGTATACTTGAAATTTACTGAGAGTAGATCTTCAGTGTTCTCAACACACACACATGAATGGTAACTAGGTGAGGTGACAGATATGTCAACTAGCTTGGTTATGGTAATCATTACACAAGGTATACTTATATCAAAACACCACCTTGTACACCTTAAATATACGCAATATTTTATTTTCAATCATTCCTCAATAAAGCTGGAAAAAAACCCAGAAAATATTGTACTGGAGGTACAATTAGGCAAGTAAAAGAAACAGACATTATACAGATTTGAAAGAATGCCATAACTTTCATTATTCAGAGATGACATAGAAAATAAAGATGAATATACAGGTAATTTATTACAATTAATTTAATGAGTGACTTTAACAAGATCACTGGACATAAGGTAAACAAAAATATCTGACTATATTTCCATACACTAGCAACAGCAGATTAACAAAATTTAGGGGAGAATGATTGCATTTACCAATATCTTTTAAAACTTTAGGACCCAAGAACAAATCTAAAGGAAAATGTACAAGACTTTGACATTGTACACATACATATATGTAATCTTTTATTATATATATTTCTATTTTATATTTTATTATATATATAACCTTTGAGAACAGTTAAAGAGAATCTTAATTAAATTAAAAGATTTCTTCTTTGATGGATTAAAAGTGTCAGTGTTGTTAAGATGTGAATTGTCACCAAATCAATCTATATATTCAAATCAAACCCAACTAAGGTCCTAAAGTGTTTTTGAAACTGACAAGCCTGGACTGAAGTTTATATGGGAATACAAAATGATAAAGACAATCTTGCAGAGACGACTTTGAAGGATATACACCATAGATATTGAAAGTTTTAAATAAAGCTGGATAAATTAATGCAGTTGGTGCAAAGACAAATATACAAATGAATTACAGCATAGCATTAAGAAACAAATCCACTTTTTAAAGGCTGAATAATATTCTGTTATATTATATATACACATATATCAAATTATCAAGTTGCACCCCTTAAATCTATAGACTTTTTAATTGTCAATTATACCTCAGTAAAGCTGAAGAAAAAAGAGACAGACCCATGAATACCATATAGTCTGTTTATTTGAGATACAGTTTTATTGTCATTTTGTGGGGAAATATTTTCTTCAGTTAATGATGGTGGGTCAGTTTGATATTTTTATGGTCATTGACCATTACAATATTCCCTTTTGTGAAGTACTTGTTTATTTCTCTCCCATTATTCTATTTGACTGTTAGACATTTTTTCCTTGGATTTATAGTTAGTTTTAACTTAATATGTTGGAGATATGACACTATGTGGTGACTTTTCCCAATTGACCCTGCCATGTCAATTTTTCTGGCCGCTGGATAGGGGTGGAGGCTCAGCTTGCTGCTGAACCGTGTTAATACTACCCTGGGGACATTTTGGAAAATGCCACTGCTTTCTTGGGACAGAGTGGAGTTGTGGAAGATCAACTTACCCCTCAGGCCTGCCGAAGCCTTGGAATGGAGGGTGCATTTGTTCCACTGGTGTTAAGCTGGAGAGGGTGGGTATT
This sequence comes from Tapirus indicus, assembly GCA_031878705.1. NCBI lineage: Eukaryota > Metazoa > Chordata > Mammalia > Perissodactyla > Tapiridae > Tapirus > Tapirus indicus. The sequence goes on along the minus strand of CM062919.1, from coordinate 144,688,173 downwards.
GGCCAATGGATGTTCCATTGTTTGACACCTTCTTTCCAAGTCTTTGGCTTGGGTAAACAAATTTTTGTTGGATTTTGTTTCTTGTGGTCTTCAGTCTGTGCTTGTTCCAGTTTGAAGGCTTTTGCAGCACCCTTCCCTGGATGTAAGCACTAAGGAAACGCCATGTTATCCCCAAGTCTTGAGTTCCACAGGCAGTTAACTTCTTTCTGCCTTCAGAGACTTCTTATTCTTGCTCACCTACTTAAATCCAGAGTGTTTTAGTTGTATAGGTGAGATCTGAGAGGAACGAGGCTACTCCAGCTTGGTGGAAGCAGAAGTCAAAATGAAGTTTTGAGTAACCTTTGTGGCAAGGAAATTGGTAGATGAAAAAATTGATGTTCGGAAATTTTGAGTAATTTCAAATTTATGAGTTTTTCTATAATGAATTCTCTGAAAGATCCTTCTTTGATTTTCAAATCATGTCTTTTCTTAGGAATGATTTTAAAACAGTGCTTTCCCTGAATTAACATATCTTTTTCAGATGTATTTATCTAAAGTTAATTTTACAAAGAGTATGTTTTTATTTTTCTCTCTTATGCAAAACTTTGGCATGTATTTTGGAGCCACTATGTTCTCTTCTGAATTGTTGCTGTTATGGTACAAGTATATACATCAGCTGATTTTGGTTAAATTCTACTAGTGAGTGATTTGGCTTTTTTTTTTTAAAGGATAGGATCTGTGGACATGGTAACAAACAAAACACGATGTTATATATGAGAATGACAAATTTCTTCACATATATAATAACATTTTTACTTTTTTCATTACTATTAATGCCAGTTTAGAAACAAAAATATACTGGAGCCTTCCATATCTCGTGCATTAAGAACAGCAATCTCAAAACATAATGCACTCTTTTTTAGATAACATAAACCCATGCCTTTTCAATTGAAAATAGAGTCCCAATTTCCATGATGAGTATTGCAGTTCTTTCTTATTTTATTTTCACTTTATATCAATAGTTGTCACACTATAATGATTCCAGAAGTTTAGAATTAAACTTACTCTGACACATAGTTAGGGCTCCTAATTTCTATCTACATAATTGATTCATTATGGCAGCTTGACTCGTTATAGGGAATTTGACCTTATCTGACATAAATGACTATTCTTTTTCTTAAAGCTGTCCCCTATTCAGTGTTGAACAGATAAAAAGGAGATGGAATGCTAAGCCCATGTAATATATAGGGAGCTTGTGTGAAGGACTGAAGAAGTAGAAAAATTAAGGAACTCTATTGCTTTATTTCAGTTTCTCTTTTTTCTATTTAAACTCAAGGGTTTAGTAACCCTTTTTCTGGCAACTCAGGTGGGACCAGGAACAAGTCTCTTATACAGGGAAAGAGAAAAAAATAGAGAACAGAGAAAAGGAAGTACATTTGGAGGCAAAATAGCAAAGAACAGTCTGGGGGAAATAGCCTTAGTTTTTCTGTTTGTAGGTATTCTCTATGCAGTCACCATAGATTTTTAGTAAATAATATATATGCTGTTTTGTGAATATGTATTATATAGAAGTTTAGTTCTTGAAATATAACAGAGAATTATGATATTCATTATTGATTTAAAGTGCTAAACATGTTCCATAAGATATACAATAAGTTAAGATGAAACAGCAGTGTCTGTGGTTTACGGGAAGACAGCATCAGGCCCCGGAGACAGTTGGACTCCTCCTGATCCTGTTAGAAGGTTGATATCTAACCTTAGAAAAACAGATTAACTTCTCTCTCTTTTTCTAGAAATGACAGAGAATTTAACTAATGTTTCCTACATACTTTAAATTCTGTGATGTTAATGAAATAGCACTTTGACAACTATATAAGTATTTGATGATTGTAGTAGAGCAAGTCAATGAGATTAATATAAATAACAATTAAATTTTTCCTATGGCTATAAGAAATAAGATGCATAGACAGAGAAATAAATACCTAGAGAAATATTGATAATACTTTAATGTAAATCCAATTGATTTTTGCTTTTGATATTCTCTCAAATTCACAGAATCTTTTTAACTACATAGAAATAAAGATTTAAAGAACTAAAAGAATTTGTTATATCATGAAACATAGGAGCAAATTTGCTATTCATGTTTTCAACTTATTTTGTGTCTAATGTCTGCAACAAAACATATTATTTGAATACATAATCTATTTAACAAAATATTAAGTGAATAATTTTTTATAACCCTATATCCATCTAAATATGGTAAATTAAAATAAACATATGAAAAGAATTATCCACATGTTGAAAAGGTTTGTATTAAAAAGTTAAATAATGTGTGTAGACAATTGATGCCATTACTTTCATTTGAAGTTGATAACACTGAATTAGTGAAGAGAGACATTTCCTATTAGATATATAGTATGCAGTAAGAATATATTGCTTGGACCAATATATTGGTCCACAGTGCATCAAAAAAATAAAGCAAGAGGCAATTAACTGAACACAGACTTGACAATGGACATGAGTTCCAAATAACTAAGTTTCAAACACAGATGTGCATAACGAAACAGCTGGTAAACTTTTCTTCTTTATCCTTTAAAATGGAAATCTTAGATAGGATTTTAAAATGGCCCCAAATATGCACCATCTACAACACATATTTAAGTAATATATTTGACATCAAGAAATTAGGGAAGCTATATAATGTCTTAATCACAAAAAGTTAACAACTATCCCTTTAAAACTCCATCTGAGTTTTCAATTTCATAAATAAGCTGTTTGGAGATAGTAAAAAATAAAATAAACGAATATTTATTTTTTATAATTCTAATTATATGATCATGTGTTTGCCTCCTAGATTCTTTATCTTTTTTTCCCCTGGACAGGGACAAAAATAAATGATATTAGAGCCACAGAGTGTGAATTCCTGATTAACTTTAAATGTTGTGAGTACTCTCACTTTTGAATTTTTTATTTCTATAAACTAAAAGTTTGATACAGTTATTAATCTAGCAGTGGTTTAGATTCATAACTTGTCTTGGGAAAGTACACCCTTAAAAATTATTTTAGGAACCTGTAAACCTGCTCTTCAAAGAAAGGGCCTTAAAACAGAGAACCAAATAGATTTTACTTCATTAGGGAAATAAAAAATTAATAATTATTGGTCATATGTATATTTCTTTTTACAACTAATCAACCATATGCTTATGCTATGACTTTCTTAGTCTATTAAAAGCATTACTGACTGCCATGAAATTTATCAGTGAGAAATAATGTACTTAAAATTCATCAAGTATGTGTGAACTGAACAGTTTTTATTTTCTACTACTCTGTCTTCGCTGTATATATTCACAAAATGACAGTTCTCAGAGAGAACTTTCACAAAAGATGCATAGACTAGAAAAATATTAAAAGTTTGATGAAGATAAATCTTTATTTGCTTGTATCTAAATTAACATGTATTCCAATCTATGTCATGGAAGTTACAGTCCTTTGCATTTGACAAAATTGCTTACATTCCGCAAAATATCTAGATTTGTAGAAATATGCTTATTGATAATAAAATATATAATAAAAATAAATAAATAAAAAAGGAGAAAATATCTGGTTTATGACATAACCATATTTATTAAATATCAGAAATATTAGTCTTTAATAAAATTGAATGTTTATATTGATGCACTTTTACCCATCACTGCTTGGAATATTAACTATTAAATAAATGAATAAAATGATTTTTCATTTTTATCTTCTTTCTTATAATTCATCACTTTCTCAGTACTTATAGTCAACCTAATTGTATACTTTATTTACACCGTACAGATGAGGTGAGTCATTTCTTGTAATACCTTTATTGTGTTTGAAAGTTCTGATCTCAAGAACTATTTCAATTAAATATCCCTTCAAGTAACAAGCTGATAGAATTAACATATTCAGTAGACGTACTCCTTAAACAAATAACATATTATAACCTTACCTAAATATACACACACAAAAATATTATTCTTAATGCACAGATTATTTTAAAGTTGTAAAATATTACATAGGTAAGATTTTATACTCTTTTCACTGAGTTTATCGATTAATTTATTTGTTGTAAACATTTGGATAGTTATATCAATGTCCATGGCAACCAAAGAGAAAATAGTTGCGAAACCCAATGGCTCATTACATTTACTTTTCATTAAAATTGCCAAGACTAAAATTTTAAATTCAATTTATTACTCAATACTCAAACATATAATGCCAAGCATCAATGGTGTATTACAAATTATGAAATCATTGTGATATATTGGAAAGAATACTGTTAAATAGAGAGTAATCTGAACTTGAAAACTTATTGTGCAATGGTCCTGAGGGAGACACCAACAGCTTCACTGGGTGTATTTAAAGCTTGCTGGAGAAAAGTCAGCATGCACACGAGTCCCCCATTCCCTCTATGTCCTACCGAGATACCTGCAAGGACAGGGGCCCAGCGGTACTAGGGGATTGTGCTGCAACAGAGAGAATCCATCCTCCCTCCATTGGTTCCCTTTTGAGGAGGTGAGCATGAGAGCACCACAGCATGGGGGAATACAAAATCTCGGGTCAGTTACCAACCAGAAAAAAAAAGCTTAAGAGTTAGTTGTTAATGAGAGTCTGGGAAGTCAGCTTCTTGGACCTCAGAGCCCTTGATCCCATGGTGTTCAGTTTATCTATTGATTCCTAACAGACCACCACAATACTAGAGCACAAAATCACACCCATTGTTTTAGGCTCATGGAATTTGTGGGTCAGAATTTCAAACAGAGTGCAGAGGAGATGGCTTGTCTCTCCTTCATGATTTCTGGGCCCTCAGCTGGGAAGACTTGACTTGCTCATATAACTCCGATAGTTGACGGCTAGAATCCAGTGGAGGGTCCCTCACTCACATATTTGCCACCTGGTCTGGTGTACTAAAGAGCCTGACTCTATTTTTGATGTTTGACTACTAGCTTTCAAGCCCCACGTCTCTCGCTTCTTTTTGCTCCGTCTCAGGATGAGTTGATATGCTCCCTCCCTTGGCCTGTTGGGAAGTTCCTGCAAGCCCTGGCCTATGTGTGGCAACCATCACCTTGGCCCCACTCCTAACCACAATAAAAACCAGAGCCACTCACCCCTTCTTTGCTGGGTGCCTGCCCTGTTCTCCCAAGAAAGCCTGATTATATTAGTAATAAGTATTTTCATGCACTCATGCTGTATGTGTATTGTCATCAGTCTCAACATCCAAACCAATATTTTGGGGGGAGGAGGGGTTGACCTTGCTCTCCATGGCCCAACCACAAGACAGCTGCAATGACTCAACGTCCACTCGGCCAGATATTTGCTAACATAATGATGACCGCTGGCCCTCTTTGGCTTCTTCACAGTATGGAATCTCAGGTTGTCAAACTTCTTTTATGATAACATGGGGATTGGAGAGCAATGGTACCTGAGAACAAGGTAGAAAATGCATGACCTTTTATGACCTTGTCTCAAAAGTCACATGGTGTCATTTCTGCTGCATTCTATTGGTTGAGGCAGTTATGAGCCTGCCCAGATTCAAGGAGTCTTTCAATGGAAGAATTGTTAAAGAATTTGCCATCATGTTTTAAAACATCTGTACATGAAAAAGTGTGTTTGGCCATCTATCCACCCAGTGTACCCATAAAGCAGGGAAAACCTCCTTCCATCCAGATACCTCATTCTCAGTAATCCCCAGGACACCACCATTCCTGGGGTCATTCACTGTGAAAACTTAATAATCTTGCCTGTTTCCACAAAACTGTATGTCTAGCCATCTTTTTAACTTTAGAAAGTCAACTTCCTCTCATAGAGGCTCAATTTCTTTACCCCTAAAGTGCTTATTTTTTTTCCCTTCCACTTATTTCGCAGAATTATGCAGCAATGAAGTATTGTGAGTGAAAGTGCCTTAAATGGTAGAGTATTGTGTAGTTCAAGCATTAATGAGTTTCTGGACATTTTTTTTTGCATTGTTAATTATGAACTATCTTTATCATTACAGTAAATACAAATTAACATGCTGTGATATTTTCATTGTAACAGTGCAAAGCCCTTAAGAGAAGACAAATATAATAACTATAATAGAAAATGGAATACATCCTTTGCATATGATTATTTTAATAAGTTGTGCTGAATGAATGATGATAGCAAGAAGCTCTAGAATCATATCATGTATAGTAAGTTAAAACTATATAGTACTTCTAAAGATCATGTAATTGTTATGAACAGATACATGAGGATATACTTGGTGTTTTTCTTATTCATATATTTTATCTAGAACAACAATAAAGCTGTAATGTGCCAATAATTATAAATTGTGCATGATTTTTTTAATATAAATTAGATTTAAAACAAAATTATAAAGAGAATTCTCTTCTGGACATCAGAGTATGTAATATTTATCAATAACATATACAAAAAGGGCAAATAAAAATATTTGTACAATTTATAGACTAAAATATAACTAGTATGCTCTATGGGTTTGGATGACTTCTGGCACACTTATATAGACATATACCTTCATTTATATTTCTCATTTCTATGCTTTATTTTTCTCGAGTCAAACTTAATCACTCCAGAAATAAAGTTGGTGGAGAGTATTGCACTTCTAAACACACTTAATACTTCAAATTTCACTCATACATATTTCTACAGCTAATATCTTGGTAGATAGGAATAAAGGTCCGGAATTTAAATAAAAGTAATCATCACAATGTATTAAGTCATGGAGAATAATAATCAAGAGCAGGAAAAGAGATTTTTTTCCACTGAATATTAATTTCCTGTGGTTCTATCACATAAAAAAGGAAGGTAAGAAATTTTTTAAGGCAACCTCATAAACAACAATAAAAATGGTTTCTAACTTCTAATTTCACAAGTAAATTATTTTCAACCTTTAAGGAATACCAATTTCTGATGCTGTTTAAAATATTGCAGGTCATAAAGGAAAGTAAATCTAAAATTATTTTTATGAAGCAAACACAGAGAACAAGAACCCCAAATTCAAGGCAAAAATGCACCAAAAAAGGAAAGCTATAGGCAAATGGTATTTATGAATATCGGTGCAAAACAGCAGTGATTCTCTTATACTATTGCTAGGAGAGTGGATTATTACACATGTTTTAGAGAACAGATTATCAAAATTCAACTCATTCAAAATTTTTGAACTGTTGATTTAATCGAATGAACTTCTAGACGTTTTCCTAACTCAGAAACCATTTCAAAATGTTAAGGAAGTTGATTTTAACATTGTCTGTAATTGCAAACACAAGCAACTGGAAATAACCTAATAACCATCAGTGGTGAAAACTGCATAAATATATCTCATTCATAGAGTGACACGATATGTTCCTGTTAAAATAAGTTTGGTAAATCTGTATGGACTTGTGTGGAAGATGTTCAAGATGGATTGGCCTAAGGAAAGATGCCTTTAGTAGGATAGACTTGAGCTCTAAGTTTATCAGGTCAAGGATGTGTGTTTTCTGTGGGCCACATGCAAAAGAAGGGATGATAGAAATTTACCCTTGACCCTATCCTTTCCTATACTGTCCACCCTGAGAGGCAATAAGACTTCCATATAAGGCAGCTGAGAGTGGGCAAAGAAATCCTAAGGAGTACAGAAGTCATCTCAAGTTACCAGCTAGAAGTGAGATGCATTAGTTCATGTCAAGAACCTAAAAGCGAGAGAGCCTGTAAAAGAGAAAGGAGAATGTCAAACATGTGCAAGCCCAGAGAACAGTGATTCTTGAGAGCAGACATATTCCCTCCCCTCTTTCATCTTCAGAGTCAAAATATATGAGTTGCAAAGTAGAGGAGGCAGAGAAGACAGGAAGCCTAAACTCACTGTGCCAACTGTAGTCTTCTGTTCATAACAATTACAAGCTAAGGGAAGGAATATCATTAACATATCATACCCAGAGTTTTGATAATTATATGAAAATGGATATTTTTGTTACTGACCTGTTTTGTCACTTAAATGAGCATAGTAATTTTTAATTCCTGAGAGTAACTAAAGTTTAATGTTATCAAATCTTTCTCCTGGGGGTAGGGAAAAAAGAAACCCACCTAATTCACAGAATATAAATTCTAAGTGACCATGAGAACAAAAGTAAAGTTTTGTCATAATGATGGCCTATGGCTCTTGCTTGATAAACATAGAATTGATACATATGTGATGTATGTAAAAACATATGTATGAACAAATACATCACAATGTATGTCAATAAATATGGTGGACTTATACCTATGTGTCTTCATTTATTTATCCCTAGGGCTGTGTTGATATTTATTTTTAGAAGAATAAATATCTCCAGGGTTTTGGATAGGCAGCAGTATGAACGTTGAAAGGATAGAACTTGTAGTTTTCTCTTATATAATTCTAAACTGTTTAATTTTTATACTTCACTATGTCCCATATATCTCTTACACTTGTTTCAGTATTGTACATTATTTCTTTTAATAATGATAATGCCTGTATATCTACAGGCTTGCTTTTTTTTCATCCCAAATGTATTCTTGCAATTATTCGTGTATTTTACCCATATGTTATTTTAGCCTTTTTAAATTAAATTTTTGAAAATGGATAACCTAATGAATTATTTTTCTTTGATGTTTTATTCTATTCTATTCAGACTCACTCACTTGTTCTTGAAAAAATTGCTTATGTTGAATCTTAATTAGATATAAATTATTTTCGTAGATAAAATATTATCTTAAGTAGATAAAATCTTACTAAATTTTATTTATTCTGGTTTTGTTTTCCTATGTTCTATGTAAATTCTATTATTTGAAGTATGAATTAAATTAACTAATTTGCACTATTATCATTTTGTAACAATTGACAGGATAGAGCTCCCTTGTCACAAATGTATGTTTTGCCTGTGTTAAGCCGTCAATTTTCTCAGCTAAATTTTTTTCTCTTTGATGGTCCAAATAGCATTACTATATCAAATATTGGTTTTGTATCTGTGACAAAATAGGAAAAGGGATCTAGTTATTCAGGACATTGTTAATTAACAGAAAACACATTAATAATTGGGAGGAAATGCTTCCAAAGATTCAATTTGTTCATGTTATTTTAAAAGCTGATATGTCAAGTCACTACTATGTAATCAAAATGTTGATGAAACAATAGGTAAGATAAATCTTCTTATTAATTAAAGAGTAAGCAAAATCCATTTTCAATAGTTAATTTACAATATAGACTGTCAGCCAAAATGATCTCTCATCACTGGCTTAGCAGGGATCAACTTCTGCCTTCTGCCATCCATTAAGCATGTGCTTGTGTTGGGCCTTTCCAGTACCACACTCTTTGATTATAGATTCTCTGTCTTTTACTTCACTGTGTGCCAGCCAACACCTGCAGAATGCTCTTCCCATTGTGTCATCCAAATAAAGGGGCTGAGTGACAGCAATCCCCAAGTCACCTACAAAGGATGGAATTATGGTAGTACCTTTATAGTTTGTAGTAGAAATGTACATTAGTAAATTATCAGAGAGAAGTTCAAAATAATAAAATCAATTAAATATGACCATGTGTATTAGATTGTCATTTTTATTAAGTGATTATTTTAATTAATATCAGAATGATAGCTTAAGAGCGTTTCCATCATTTAAAAAGAAATATAGCGTACCTCAAAGCCCGATTCAGTATAGAGAACTAATATTCTTACTACTTTAAGAAAATACATTGCTCTCTGGGATAATGATTTTTAATAATAAATTATCATTTGCTTGTAGCCTTTATTGTTGTGAAATCAGGTAGTTCTAATCGCTTTTATAATGAATGAGCCCTTAACAATGGATTTCAAAGGATATATAATTAAAGAGGCAAAGAAAAGTCTTTTCAGAGTATAGTGGTGTAAAATGCTGTCAAGCTGATTCATGGAATAATATTAGAATAAGGCTCTATTCCAAACCAACAAAGGTCTGCATCGTAACAAAGCCAACTGGGTTGCTGTGATCATTCCAGCACATTATTTGCAACATGATATGATAATCCGAGGACAATTGATAGAGCAGAAATAATACAGATCAAAACTGCCAATTTGCTTATGCATATGCACTTTGAGCATAAGGCAAAAACTTGGTAGGTGAAAAAAGATACCCATGGCCAGAAGGATTAGGAATATGAATAAATTAGATTGACATATTTCAAAATTGAAAAGTTAAATCCAAAACTTTATTTACATATACCCATGTATTATCTCATACCCATTCAATCATTAAATCATCAAATGGAGCACTTACTACGTGTCAAGAAGTAAGTTTGCTGGGCATTGAAGATGCACAGTTGATCTATTTCCTCAAGAATTTTATTTTCAATATGTAGCTTCCTATGGTATAAAGTAGAACTTTCTACACTGTCCTAATCACAAAGTACCTATTGGCTCCCTAAACAAATTCCATTCTCAGTATTTCTAGTTCAAAAGGCACTGTTGGCCTCCGCCAGTTTCAGCCATGAGATTTAACTTTCAAGTAAACTTATGTTTCGGTCAAATAAATTTTAAATCGTATCACAAAAGAATTAAAGCAGGACAAATTTACTTTAAAGCGATATATTAATTTCTATGTAATCTATATGATTTATATCTATATGTTTTACTTGTGCATTCCTCAAGTTCCACCTATGAATACCCATAAGGAAAATATAGATGATCACTATTCACATATAAGATGAAGTACATGAAGTAAAACAAGAAAGAGTAAAGACCATCCAGGCCAAGCTACCTAACAATGTTTATGTAAGGCTATTAGGTTTTATCTATTTCTATAGTTGGTTTATCAGTGTCTTATCTTTAATAAACTCACCGACCAACTTGTACATAGATATACACACATTTCTACATATTACAAGAGGTATATTTTAAAAATTAAACTATAATTTAAAATCCTATAGATAACATTTCAGTTTAAATTTATTACAAAATTAATTGCTCCTTGAAGTTGACTTCCACATAACCAGTTTGAAGTTAAACTAAAAAACATTTAAGCAAAATAGAAATCACTTATTTTAATATAGAATAAGATTCAAAAAAGGATTTCTTACTAATATGTTTAAGGAAATAGAATAAAATGAATATGTGTCATGTTAAAAATGAAAACATTTCTTCAAAAACTCAGGAGCTGTTACCACACATAAGTGTCTGAATATGTCTGCCAATAAAACGCTTCACCGAGCCAGAATTCCGCATGCTTGACACTGATGTCTAAACATAAATGTTTGTTGAACTAGTTTCCAACGTATGCAAGTATTTCATCACCAAAGACTGCACCTTTCAGAAATGAAAAACGTGTTTGACAGTCAGTAAAATTTTAGGGATATCAACTAACATATTGCAGTTTTATAAAACTTTGAGATAAGAATAATTCTTGCATAATTTTTCTGGTAATGTCCTATTAAAATAATTTGAATAATATTAATAAATTAATAGTTTGTATCAGTTAAATAAGGAGCAGGAAAATGTTTAAATATACACAGACATATACAAACACAACTTTCTTATATCCACCTTCGGATTGTCTTTGAATAGTTTTATTACCCCTGCACTGCCTTCAGTTTTAGTAGAATTCTTCAGAATTTTAATAATCATTATATCAATTAATGTGCCTACTTTGAGCATATCATAAGAAGGCATGATTCTTTGGAAGAGACAATAATGTTGGTAAAAGTAGAAGGCAGCAGGAGAAGAAGAAGACCAAATATGAGATGGATTGACTCCACAGAGGAAGTCATAGGCCTGAGTCTACAGAAGTTTAATCAGTCTGTTGAGGACAGGACACTGCAGACTACACTCATCCATAGGGTCGCCAGGAGTGGACACCAACTTGACAGCATGTAACAATGACAAAACTAAATATATAGTATGATCTTGTGATCAGTAGACCATGATAATGGAATTCCCTTTGAAAATTCAATTTGAAAGCATCTTCTAACACCTTCAAATTTCACTTAAAATAAAATTCAGCCATATTAAAATACACACTGACACACACACACACACACACACACACACACACACATACACACTCACCCCTTCTAAACAATTATTTCTCTGATATAGCCTGAATAATTTTATATATCTTTTTTACTAACTAGCCACCTTCTACTAGGCAAATCTAGCTATTTATTATTGCATCTCACCACCAAACATCAAAGTTCACATTTGAAAATGAACTTGTTTTAGTCTTTTCTGTATGCTCAAAAATATGTTTGGCTTTTTTATTTTTCTCAGAAGCTGTAATAGTCAAGTTCTCAGATACATTCATTAGTGATCCTCCATATTGAAAGTAGCTTTAACATATTGCTTTAGCCTACTCTTCTGCAGAGGTTACAAACTTCTATTAAAGAGAAACCTTCATTTTCCCTTATCTTTTCAAAGTAAAATAAATATTTCCCTCATTGTTGAATTGTACATTACACTAGGCCTGCAGTATGATCTAAAGCTGATATTGACAGTGATGCATACAAGAGAAGCATACACTGTGTTTATCATCCTATTTTTAAATGTAAAATCACTTAAAAATAGTTTTTGATCCAGATTTATTATTTTTCTAACTTTCAGAATAATAGTGATTTAAGGGATAAACATCTCTTCTATAGGAAATGTAGCGTAATACTTCCTTTCTTAAGAGTACACAATGTCTGACTTATAATACTGGACAGTGAAAAAAAGATAGGAAAATAGGTAGCACATGTATATTAGGAATTGTGCCAAATTCTTTTACTCACCTATGAAAACTAATTAAATCCTGTAATGTAGGTGATATTTTTCTCAATTTATATATGAAAAAATCATGACTCAGAGCATTCAAATAACTTTCCCAAAGTTATACAACTAATAAATTGGTCTGACTGAGCATATTTGACTTTCCACAACACCATGGTGCCCAAGAGAACACATGTTGTCAAAAGGTATATACAACATCCTCAGCACATAATCCCATAGGCAGTATGGTGCAAGTAAATATGCGCATATAAACGTGTGCAGGTTTCTATACAAACAATCACTTTTGTTTGTATTTTAATCAATTTTGGTCTCAAATTTTTCAAAAATGACTTGTTCTCAATTACAGAAATAAAAATGTTGCTCCATATACCTCAAAGCTATCCACTAATATGAATTTTTAAATCAATATGTTCTTTATAGTAAGTTTGCTTATTCTCTGAACGATCATGTGTATAAACCCAATACATATTTACTGTACATATAAGAGACAACATGGTGTAACACAACAGGCGCAGGTTGTGGGGAAAGACCAGAGTGGATCAGCCTTTTGTCAGTTGGGTGACTTTCAGTAAATTATGTAGTCTCACTTATGCTAATGATCATCTTTTATAAAATGGAGATAATAGTACATAACTTTCAATCCAAGTTGACATTGCATATTACAGATTACAGGTGCCTCATGAATGTTACTATCACCACCATCACCATCATCATCACCTTCATAATTATCAACAGTAGCCATCATCACTGATCAAAAAATCAGAGTGGAATTTCTAACAGTAGATGGGATTTACATTACTGCCTGGCTTTGGTCATATTTTCATGATAACAATTTCCACATCTCTCACTTGATGGTGCATTTATATTTTACTAAGTGCTGTTAACTTTCTTAATTTATCTTCATAATAGCATGTGAATATTATAGGAGCAAGTTTATAAACATTTTATATGGAGTGAACAGAGGTTCATAGAAGTGAAATTTCCACTTAGTTCTCTGCGTTACTAGAAATCCGGGAGCTAGGTGCTCTTCTCAAATGTTTGTTGGTGTCACCATCCACTTATTCTTCTCCTTTATATTACTCAGAGGTTATAAATAAATTTTAACTATACCTGCACTGAATCAGTATTAATTTCTTTTATGATCTGCGTGTGGTACCTACACTAAGACATGTAGCACATGGGGAGAGTGGATTTCAGTTTTCCTTAACTTTATACAAGGAATGACTTCACTTAGATCTTAATGACTGGCACAAAGGGGAGCTTGGCTCCAGAGTTCAACTGCTTAACTTTTCCTTCTCTCTCTTTGAGTCTTTAAAAATAAGCTCCTCCACAGATTCTCTCTTAAGTTTTGTCGACTTTTAGATCATAAGGTTTCAAATGTTTTTAATCATGTACCCCATTAGTAAAACATTGTGCCATGCACCCCAATATACATAGATTTATTTATAAATTGTCATATCTACATTCATATAATATGATATGCACTTTAATTTGAGTTAAACACATAGTAATGAAATTCTATGATTTTCTTGTTAGACCTCAAGTAGTCTTTGTGCTTTCTAGGATTCACTTTTTTTGTTTTTTCTTTTGGAGACTACTATCTCAAATGCAGGAAAGAGTGGATTCACTGGAATGTGCTATTCCTACTCTCTGATCCTTGATGGATTGTTTTAGTTGTTCAATTATGTGAGGCATTGAAGAGTGGGATTTGGTTTCAGCCAAAGTCTTCAAAGATGGTCTGAAGATGGCAACTCTAATGATGCTAACTTACTCAATTTGCTAAAATTAATAGTAATTCATATTACTAATATTTCACACTTGAAAAGCAGAAATAAATAGAGTTACATGTATAGATAAGGAAACAATATTATATTGGTTGGTTCATAATTGTACTGACATTTGTGTCTTTGAAATATTTATTTTCTTCATACCCTGTTATAAACACTCATGTGATAGAGGGCCTCTTAATAATTGCGTATTTATTGAGCTTTTGAGCTCTCTGCTCTCTAATAGTGCTTTCTAAAGCATTCTTATATAATAGTTGCTTATTCAGTCACTAAAATTATCCAGAACACTTGAAAACATCCTTAATTTTAAGTTAAGAACCAACATAAATAGTGAAGTATCAATAGAATCTGTAACAGATAATAGTGTTTGCAAAAAGTATTTCTGAGTGCTTAGTCAAATAATATTTCCCATTACTACATTGCGAGGAATTACTGTCTTTCATCTTTTCATTTCCTACGTGAAAAGCCAATTCCTCCTATTTGTTGTGCATCTTTTATTATCGTTGGTACTTTGGATCATTGTAAGGTATGTTGATACATTCATGCAGTTCACAGTTTTTCCTTATGAGAAAGGGCATCCCTCTCGGTAATCCATTCCAGTGTGTGCTCTGAGTCCTACTTAGCTGCCTTGGCAGTGCAGTTATTCAGGGATCTGCCCCTGAACACTTTGTTGATATTCTCCTTTCCCATGAGATTAACTCAATATTCCACCTTTCATTTTGGTAGAAAATTCAAATTCTCATAAAAGAGCTGATTAATACTTGGTAATTTCTAAAATAACTGATAGTGATTTATTAGTCAAATTTGCATTGACACTGGGACAACTTTATGCAAGTCCCTCTAAGCATAAATTCCCATTTCTGTAAATTGTGGAAAATGATAATGCCTACACTGTAGTGTTCCTGTGAAAATTAACTGAAATAGGATAAAACTAGGCAAATAGTATTGACTTAAATAATGGTAGCTAAATCTTTTTCTTTCTTTCCATAGAGAGCATATAAAGTAAAAATATACATAACAAGAATTAAAATCTACATTTTGTTAGTTTCCATTAACCAAGACTTCTCCATTCTCCTGAGTAGTGTGTATATATTTAAGCTTGCATTTTAATATAGTCAAAATATTGGGTGTAAATGTATTCAGCTCAATATTTTATTGTCATCCATTTATCATTTTCTTTACGATATCTTTAAGATATTTTCTCTAAGTGGTTGCTATTATTAATAATATTCATCATTTTTACCTAATATTTCCAGGAAATTTTTGTATATATGTTGAAATATTTTTATTACATTTTATTTGGGATGTCTCATTACATTGAGCTGAATGATTATTTATTTATAATAAATAATTCTCTTTGTTTATAGGTTTTTTTCTTACTAATTTTAAACAAATTTTCTGTAAATCTAAAATGAGCTGGGACTAATATTTTGGTAAATGTTTAAGTTGAATTGACATAGCTTAGAGTAACAAGGTTAGTCAACACTTCTTTGCTTATGAGTTGGTTAGATCAGTTTGGTTGAATGTGGTAGAAACACTTCCCGAATCAGCTTAAGCAAAATGAACACATTCTGATAAATATACTGGGTACTCTCTCCTGACCAGGAAACCAACAGGCCTCAGCATCCACCAGAACCATGTTTCTGAGGCTATAAGACCCTGTCTCCTATCTCTTTTTCTCTCTGTGTATTGACTGTATTTTTGGGGTTGGCAGAAAGTTTTCTTCCACAAGGCAGGAAACATGTCTGCTAACGGTTCCTGAACTTTCTGTCTCAGAGATTCATTCACCTAGTGATGAATACCTTTTTCTTTAAAAATTCTCATTTCAGGTTTATCCGGAAGGAAACATGACCAGCCAGGAATGAGTCACATGTCCACACAAGACCAGTGGTCAAGGGATAGAATCAAAATATCCAAAATAGTGTTCATATAAGAGCCATGCTGCTTGGCATGGTCAGTTCCTGGAGCAAGACTGTGCTTAGACAATACATTTCATTATGTTAGCCTTTGAAAGAAGAATTGGCCTCAGGCAATGTAGCCCAATGACCATGTAATTACTGAACATGCATACACACATAGCAACTACACAATTAATTTAGTGAAATTACATGTTCTTTATCAATTAGAGGGAATCAATTAGAGGAAAGATAATAGAGATTTCGGAGAAACAAGCATGAACCATTAAGATAGACCTTTTTAACTGCAAGTTCAAAAATAATAGAATTTTTTGTAAGATGGCTCTCTCAGTTCTGATAATAACCCTTTACTAGTAAGTCTTCCTGTAATAAAGAAGTAGAACTCTGAAAACTACATTTTGCAGACTGATTTGCTTCTCAAGTTCAAGATGTGACCCAGTTCTGCCAAGAAGAGAAAGCTGACAGACAATTGGAAGAAAAATATAAACACTTCTTTTAAGCTTAATGGAGAAGGCATTGGGTTCTGCTGGAGCAGCTCTGTTTGAGCCTGTAGTTTATAGTTCTATAATCATAGAGCTGAGTAGCAGGAGCCTGTGGAATGGAATTTTCCATACAAAATCTGGTGAATGGCTGGCTATTTTTCCTGGTTCCTGCTGCTCCTAACCTTAACTATAATTATACAATGAGTTTGGAGTAGTGAATTCTGGTTCCATGACCACCCCAAAGATTCCATAAACTGCTATCTATTTCAGCAATTCAAACACAAAAGTAATTATTAGCCAAAAAAGAGGAAAACTTCAGAGGCATAAAACAATAAACAATCGTATAGCTTGAGTTTTAGGGTATAGGCTAGAGATTAGCTGATCTACACTGTACTCTTCCTTCATTTGGCTTTCATTTTCCTCCAGGGACCAGCTGGCTAGCTTAGGTGGTAACAGAAGCTTAAGAGACCCACGTTAAAATGTGCAAGCACTCTTGAGGTCTTGACTTAGAATTGGCATAGCATCAATTTTTGTCTTAGTCTGTTGACCAAATCAAGCCATATAACCAAACTCAGAGTCAAGAAATAGGGCAATACACTCCACCAATTTAGTGAAAAGACACACAAAGTCACACAGCAAAGGGCAACAATACAGGGAGAAATGAAGAATTTGGTCCAACATTGCAATCGAAAAAGGGTGCCCAATGTCCTTAAATAAATGACTAATATGTATGTAAGTCTTCTTGTAATGAAGAAGCTAGAATTCTGAAAAGTATAATTTCCAGACTGCTTTTCTTCTCAAGTTTGACAGTTGACCCCGTTCTGCCAAAAACAGAAAAATCTCAAAAAATTGTCTTCCATTTGCAAAGCAGTGTTCTACAACCTGGTAGGAGATGCTATGTTTACCACATGAATACACCTCGTCAACCCCTGCCCAATTAATAAATATTTTTACAACCTTTTTGATAATATAAATTAAAGTACAATTGTTAAAATTTAGAGATAACTTTAAACAAATAGACAGACAAGTGTAACGTCCATAAACCACCCCAGAGGAAAAACATTGAGAGAAAATTTAACTAACCAAGGACAAGACAGAAACGGAGGAAAAATAGAGATAAAGCATAGCAAATAATTAGCCAGAAGTAAGACATCAGAAATACATCTAAGTATATTGGGTGTTTGATCAATGAAAACTACTTAGAAGCACCTATTAGAAGACAATCAGGGTGGATATGATGCTGTCAAGGGACATAGTTAAAATAACACATAGATATTGCAAATAAAGTGAGGAAATGCATTAAACCAAAGAAACAACCTGCTATTACAATTTCAGACAAAATATAATTGATTATTAAAGATTAATAGGAATAAATATAAGCAATAAATGCTTTAAAAATTAATAATAAAAGTTTAACAATTTGAACCGTATGATTTTGTAAAATGTAAACCCCAAACTGACAGTTACAAACTTCTGTTAGTCATTACAACATCTTTCATATTAACCTAAGTTTCAAGTACTAGAAAATGTGTAAATCTGCAGAAGATCTGAACAACCTAATAATAAAATTTGATCTAGTTGATACATAGGAAACTCTGTACACTTCAAAGAGAATATATAGTATTTTCAACAAAATTTTTAATATTTCCAATATGACTATGCCCTGGATCACAAAGGTTCTTAACCAATTCCAAAGTTAAAATGATCTCAACTATAAAGCAATTATATTAGAAATCAACAATGAGATGCTAGGCAAACCTTTATTTAAAAAAAGAAGGGCACTTTTATAAATAATTTAAGAGTTAATGGGAAAATTACAGTTGTAATAATAAAAAGGATTTAAACAAAAGGATCAAATATGTCGTAAGGTGGAGAATTCACGTAATAATCACTAAACCAGATTTTCTTTGTAAACACTTAGGAAAAAATGACTATTAGGTTTCCTTAATATGAAAAATATATCATCTTTCGCTTTGTACTCATAAACAGTTACTTATAAAAATATAATTATTATTTAACCGGTACATTAGAAATTTACTTTGTAATTGTTGACTTATTATTCCTCCTAATCATCTCAAGTAAAAACATAGCTTCTCTTTACATATTAAATTAGTTTCTGACTATATTGTCAGATAATTTCCAGTGAAAATAAAACAATGCACAATTCAAAAGAAAGAATTCGTTTCATAATATAACTATTACTTCACAAATCAAAGTTGCAATAAAATTATTCTTCTGAGGCCTCTGCCAAAGTGTGTAGGATAGTCATTATAGTAAACACCCATAGAAGAATTATTCCCAAAATTATTTTCTCTTAAAAATATTATATAAAATAATAAGCATTCACTAAACTTGTAAAACATTCCTTCTATTGCATGATGTGATATATTCGCCTTGGAGGAACTGACTATGAATGCAAATAATAAAAGTAAAAAGAATGAAGTCCTCACAACAAGTTAAAAAACGAATAACTGAGACTCAACAACTTCTCTTAGATCCATCGGGGAATTGAAGTCACCAGACCAAGCACTTCCCTGAAAATTGGAGAGACAGGCAAATGCAGAGAAGGCAAATCAGCTTACCTGAGCAGAATCCACTGGAGCCAGTAACTGGAGGAACGTTAAATGGTAACTTGACCAAACTGCTGGAGGATAAGTTTGGACAAACTGGAGAGTTAACAACCCCTGGTGGCCTCTTCTAAGGGGGCCACCACATTTTCATGGGTTTTACTTCCAGAAGCCCCACCAGCTTTTCTCAGTAAAGATCAGAAAATATCGCCTCATGTTTGGCCAGGGAAATGGAAACATCAACAATTTAGAATTATGCCCAGGAGAAAAATAACCACTGTGAAATAGTCCCAGGGGAAAAATCATCATTTTTAAGTAATCCCAGAGAAATCTCCATGACAAAATCCTCCTCAGCAAGATTTCAAAAAGACCTCATAAGACTTATTGGCTTTGGGAGTGGAAAATTAATTATCCGACCAAATTTCATTCTATCCTTTGTCTCACCTAAGGAGATTAGAAAAAACTCTGAGAAGCACTTGTGAGGGTCACAACTACAGAGAAGCTGACTAAGACTGAGACCTAGTCAGAGGATGATAGAACGCTTCCTCTCCACCCCATGCTGTACCACTTTACTACCATATCAACAGGGCTCCTATGTAATAACAGTGAACTACAGTTTGAAGAGCTGCAAGGGACAGCCTATTTAAAAAGAAGTTTCTAGGGGCCGGTCTGGTGGCATAGTGGTTAAGTTCACACACTCTGCTTCTGCTGCCTGGGGTTCATGAGTTCGAATCCCCAGTGCAGACCTACATACTGCTCATAAAGCCATACTATGGTGGCATCCCATATACAAAGTAGAGGAAGATTGTCACAGATGTTAGCTCGGGGCCTATCTTCCTTACCAAAAAAAAAGGAGTTTCTAGGGAAACCCAAATACAACGGAGGAGAAAAATACAGTCACCAGAAGAAATGGATGCCTCAGACACCTACAGCTGCAGTCAACAGTGGACACAGATTAACACCTAGCTAGATAAACATAAAACCTCACACCAAGGGCCTATGGGCCTCAGTTCCTATTACCAGTGCCTTCTGTCCAGCTTTCAACAAAAAATTACAAGGCCTGTGAAAAGGCAAGAAAAAAACACAATCTGAAAAGGCAAACAAGCATCAGAATGAGATATGGCAGCATTCTCAGGCCAAGAATTTAAAATAACTATGATTAATGTGCTAAGCAAGGGTTCTCATGGAAAAAGTGAGCAACATGAAATAATAGAATGTATATAGACACACATATATGAGTAACACAAGCAGAGGGATGGAAACTCTAAGAAAGAGAGTCAAAAGGAAATACTAGATGTCAAAAACTCTCACAGAAATGAAGAATGCTTTTGATGGGCTCATCTCTAGACTGGACATGGCTGAGGAAAGAAAGAGAGTTTCAGGATATGTCAACAGAAACTCCCTAACTGAAAAACAAAGAGAAAAATAATGAAAAAAAGATGGAACAGAATATCTAAGAACTTTGGTAGAATTACAAAAGGTGTAACATATATGTAATAGGATATCAGAAGAATAAGAAAGAGAGAGAGGGAAAGAAGAAATTTTGAAATAATAAGGAAAAAGAATTTCCCAAAATTAGTGACAGAAAACAAACCCCAAATCCAAGAAGCTCAGAGAACACAAACAGGATTAATTAACAAAAAAATCTACACCTAGAGATATCATGTTCAAACTGCAAAAAACCACAAGTCAGAGAGAAAATCTTGAAAGGAGCCAGAGAGGGGGAGAAAAGCCTGACTTACAGTGTAGCAAGGATAAGAATTATGTCAGACTTTTTTTTCACAAACCATGCAAGCAAGAAGAGAATTGAGAGAAATATTTAAATTGTTGAACGAAAATAAAAAACAGAAAAGCGTAAACACCAACTTTGAATTCTGTATCCAGCAAAATTATCTTTCCAAGTTGAAGGAGAAATAAAGACCTTCTCAGGCAAACAAAAACTGAGTAGACCTATCTTGCATGGAATGTTAAAAGAAGTACTTTAGAGAGAAAGAAAATGATATAGGTCACAAATTTGAATGTACATAAAGAAAAGAAGAGCAGCAGAGAAGGAATAAATGAAGAAAGGAAACAACAAAACAATTGGAACATCAATACAGTTTGAGAAACACCGGTCCCAGCTAAAAGTGAAGAGGAAAATACTGCCCTGTGGATGCCAGTCAGCCCTGCCTGGAACTGGTAATGTCAGACTCAGAAACAGCACATACTACGGAAGGCAGGAGAGCATGTAATCGTATCATCTGCAAAGAGTGAGAATTCTGTTTTCCCTCTTCTTTTGTGTTTAAATAGCTCTTGTTTCTTTTTGTTGTCTAGATGTGCTATTTAGACGAAAAAAAGAATCTGGTGATATTGTAGGGTTTTAATCTTATAATTACTTATGTAAAAATTATAATGCTTCAACATATTATCTCCTTAATACATAGATAAAATAAGACACTCTTAGAGACAGACATACCTGGGAAATAATACATTCATAACTGCACAATTCTGTGGAGCATCCAAATTCATTCTCTATGTTATCTTAGGTTGTTTTTTTTTTTTTTTTACATGATCAGGGGTATTTATCTCAAAAGAATGAGGTAAGCTATTTATATGACATTTAAAAAGAATTTTAGGGACTGAATAACTGTCTGTAATATTGCTTTATTTAAGCTCTATTCCTGGTATTTTATATTAACATGATGTAGTCGATTATGAATAGTATTCTATTGTTTTTGGAGATTTGCAGGTCCCTACCAGTGCATAGTGTATGAAGTTTCTTTGTTTTATTTTGAGTTTATTTGTTAAAAAGTCTCTAATCAATTTCCTCAAAAACATCAATATATTTTATATAAGCAAAATGAGCAACTTGAGGTAAATTAAGTAATATAGGTCATAAAATCAAAAAATGCAGTATTAATGATTCACTGAATACAATATGGTAGAAAGTTCTATTTTTATTAAAATCATTAATCTTGTTGATGACTTATTGAACATCCAAGGTGCCCATGTGTGATAAAAATTGATCCCGCTAGCCACTTTGTTTTATGCTTAACAGTTTCATTGAGTATCACCTCTTTGATGACACAAAATAATTATTTTTCACCCAAAGTGGAATTCACGATATCGCAGAGATGACATTTATTATTAAAAGTTACAAAAAATACGCTTATGATATTGATTGTAAAAGCAATCCATATTAATTTATTTTTGCAAATTACTTTGCTCTCTTCTGTGTACTAACAGGCATGGTATAAGGAAGGATCATTTTGCAATATTTGTTTGATGGCTGGGACTCAGAAATTCACTTTAAAAATGTGTATATTTTTATGATGCTTACTGCTAACCTATAATCCCCTGTCATCTCCTGATAAAATAGAATTTTAAAGCTAGCATACACTTGAATATAGTCAATAGATTCTTCCTAAACTCCTGTGTCTGTGTTATTTAGGATCTTTTCACCTCATATACTGCCTCACGATATATCAGTTAGAGTTGTAGTTTTAAATTTTACTTAAATGTTTAATAAAGGAGAAAAATAAATTTATTCAAACTAGTTGACACAGAATTAGCAAATGCGCGTGTTGTTCCTTAGTCTCATCCTTGAACGAAATGTTTGTTAAAATTTCAGAAATCTATAATGGTTGATGACACTATTTTAATTCTCTTTCTTCATAGTGGTGTCCAGTACGGGTAACACAGCATGATATTTGACAATGTCTCTTCAGTCTCTTAAAGCGAACAAGATGGAGCTGTAGACCAATTATACAGTAAATTAGCTGGATTTGGAACTGAAATGAATGGATTGATATCAGCCCACAGGAGAATCCCCAGTGGTTATTATGAGATTCCTTCCCTGCTCCTGATCTAGTCAGTATAGTTATCAGGGAGATGCAGACACAGATGTCATGAAAAGACAATGCTGATGACCTTTGGCTCTTATACAAAACTTAGAGAGTTTATAGATACGTCGTATTCATTACCTAGTGCCATGTTGATATCCCACCAAAATATAAGTTCTCCAAATGCAGGAACTTTTTTTTCTGGTTTGTACACTGTTCTATT
The DNA here is from genome assembly GCA_031878705.1 of Tapirus indicus. Classification (NCBI taxonomy): domain Eukaryota; kingdom Metazoa; phylum Chordata; class Mammalia; order Perissodactyla; family Tapiridae; genus Tapirus; species Tapirus indicus. Next base: position 144,664,652 of record CM062919.1, on the reverse strand, counting down.
CCTGGCATCTGGCACATAGTAGTAGATTCTCAATAAATACTTGTTGAATCATTAAATTATTTTGCAAGAGCATTGAAGCATATAAAAGGGCTTGATATATGTCATATGACTAATGATAGAAGGGGCTCTAATGTTATATTTTGCCTTGAGAAGAAACGATTTGGAAGAGCATAATATTTGCACCACAATATCCAGAAGGGTGTTCATTAAAAGAAGCATTAGACTTTTTTTCTGTTGATCCCCTTTACATGATTAACAGCTTCAGCGAGATAATTCATTTTAATATAAGGAGACAATTTCTAATAGAATGGGGTTAAAAAATTGCACAGCTGCCTTATATGATAATGAATCACTTACGTAGAATGGCATCCAAGGAGAGCCCCCAGATCAGACATTGTAATAAGCTTTAAGCTATAGATGGTGGATAAATCCGGCCTTTATGTCTTTTATATTCCTCAAATTATATGATTATAATACTGCCTTACAAAATCCATTTAACTGCATCACCACATCAAGCAGGCAGTGATTTCATGAACCCAACAACAGTGTTTCAATTAAATTATAGTTTTTGGAGTCATATGTATTTAATAAAACACTTTATGTTTTCAGAATTGTTCTATCACAATAGTTACTGAAATGATATCAACTGTTTAACTAATAAATTAAAACTAAGCATGGTGCCATTATTTAAAATATTGACGACCAATAAGCAAAATAAAAAGGCAATGTGATAAAGTAAAACTAGTGACATTTTCGGATACTTAGGAGCTATATTATTATTTTAAACATTATTCAATAACTTCCCTTTGGATGGTTGTGTTATCTCTGTGAGACTCTCAATTAGGTGACGTCCCTGCACATTAAAAAAAAAAAAAGTTTGATTAATTCTAAGGACTTTATGGGCAAAAAGTCTAAGACTCCAAGGAGAAAAGCGACAAGAGTATCAACCCAAGAGGAAAGAAAAATATGATAATCCAACTTATTATATTACACCAAACTTATGCATGAAATAAAGTATTGTATTTAAATGAGAACAGTCATCTTGCAACAACTATTATTAAAGGTAGTGCAAACTAAAAGAGTAATAATTTATGTTGTGTAATGTGTTGATTTACAGAATATCAGAAATCTTGCCCATAATGTGCCTGATGTGCAGCAGATTTCAAATCCTTTGCAGAATTTGTTTTCCTGCAAAATTAAACAAATACAAATAAAATCTGACAGAATGTGAATAGTTGCCTGTTATGTTTACTTTTCACATTAAAAAAAAAGACTAATATTCTATATCTGCTTTTAAATGAACCATGAGAAATTTAGGGAGTATTTTTTTTCATTTAATAATTTTCTCATACCAAACAGCCAAACATAGTGATGTTCTTGCTGATTATATATATCATACATAATCATAAAATTATTTCTAATTTACTTTAAAGATTCAAAGAGCAGCTTATTGAATTTTTCTGAATATAGATATAAATTGTACTAAATAGTCCTATCATATTGGTGGCAGTGAAGATATTTAATACATCCAATTATTTAAAATTTCAAATATAAACGCATGCATTGAGTTTTAATCTGCCGCAGTTATTCCGTATACTAACACATGCACAGTGGCTTTAGGGAGGAGAAGAAACTGCACTGGTTTTAACGAATGTTCACAATGCAAAATTATCACCTAAAATTTGAGATAGCTTTAACTAAACTGGAAAAAAAAAGGCACTCTTTAAAAGTTGCCTAAGAATAAAAATCAAATAATGCATAGAATTTTGTGAACATGTTTATAAATAAAATATACAGTGGAAATGTCAAAATTATTTGATAATTGTCCTAACTGGGAGAGCTAACCTGGATAATAAAGAATTCCAAGTTTTATTTTTGACATCCAATGATTTAATTTGAAAGATACTTGAGAGTGCTTGTTAACCATTACTTTCAAGTTTCTTTGTCAGATTCAAGGTCCACTTCCAGGAAAACGTAGCCCATAAGTGAAGGTTAACACTTTAGAGGGTGACCGGAGAAACTTGGTGTATTCATAAGTAAAAAAACAATGTTTTCTACATGCCCTCAATCCCAAAAGACAGGGACTGATACTTTTTGTGAACCATCTTTCCTCAGCTAAGCTTTGATTATATTGTTCATAATAATAATAAATAAAATATAATAAACTTTATTGTCTTAGTATCAGCTCTACTATTATTCCTGTTATTATTAAACAGCTACTATATATGGAGTAAATATAAATCCCCAACGGCATTTTAAGGGCATTAGCTATTAATCATTTTGTGGATGATGCCTAGACAGTTTGAACTCTAAATAGTTTATATAACTTCCCCGAGGTTATAAAGTTAATAAATAAATGAATCTGCTTTAAAAGTTATGTTTTATTTAAATATTTTAGCACTTTATTGTTCTGTCTCGTATTCCAATCAGTTATTTTATAATACTGTGTACAAAGAAATGCTCTATTGGTAGAAAGCACATTAATATATAATATAATATTAATATATAATAATTTTAAGCACAGTATTTAATCATACTTGTCCAAATACTTTAATCACATTTCCTATAGGGATGACGTTAATAATTATTCTTTTGAGCAGACTTCTACCTTCATTATATTTTATCTTTATAAAAAACATTAAAGTGCTTCTCGTTTAAATGAAGCATATCACAGACAAGAAAAAGGAGATAAAAAAAGATGAGTAACTTACCAAAGTTCTGCTAATTACCACCAAGGGCTACTGACTCTTAATCTAGAACTGTGTAAACAGCTCTGAAAAATGTTATAATATCTTGTGGCTACACACATCCCCAGAGTTCTACAACAGGAATAAAGAAAATATCTAGAGTATATAGTACACAATATAAAGCCCATGTTTTTTAAGGAACATGGCAAGGAATTTTTTTTAATTTAAAATGAATACTGGTCAGGTGTACTTTTCTTGTCTTATAAATAAAACAATTAAAATGGTTATTGAAATGATAAACTTTCACAATATATTACAACCAGGCATATTTAATTTATACTAGAATTTTACTATATTTGTAATACTTGATAATTAATAAATTATGTTACTGTACAATTTCCTGGAAATGAATATTTCTTGAGAATGTTAGGCTCTGTAAAAGACAAATTAACACCTTAACAGTGCCACAAATAACTGATCCAGAGAAGGCACATGCTTTATTTTTTATGTTCACATGTCCTATGGATTTGTAGATGTAAAATCCACAGTGAGAGAGCAGGGAAGAAAATGAATTGGAAGAAAGCAGAGGTAAATCGAATTAGTATGCTACCTCAACAAACAATTATTGAGTGCTTTCTGGCATTTATTCATGCCCTTTTATAAGTTTATTAACTTTATCTTCTTGAGAAAGTTAAACTCATTGTTTCATTTGCCTCAAATGAATACTTGGGAATAATTGTGATCATATATGTAAAGTTCTAGATATGTTTCTGAGATGTTATGGTCACTTAGCTCATAAAATATTATAGCCATTATGAAATATACAGCGTGACTGGAAAGAGACACCACGACCGGATAATATGATGTGTGGATTCGCTGGATGGACAACGTGCTGGGGGAAGCCAGAAGAAGGCGACATTATTCCTACTGACTGAAGGAGGGCATCGAGAGGCATGGGTAAGGAGAAGTTTTCACTGACGATTCAGCACTTGATCTGGGCCTTGACAGAATAAACACAGGGGCCTCTCCAGAAGATGAAGTAGCATGACTGACAAACAGAAATATTCAATTACAGAATCTATGTCTGAAATTGTGTGTCCCTTACTTCAGCTGTGTAGGAGAAAGAGATTGGATATGAAGTTAGGTTAAGGTCAGGCAGTAAAGCATTACAAAAATAATCTCACAAGTTTTTAATCTCATTTTCTGACGAACGAAATTGGAGCCATTGGCAGGATATATTAAGTTGTACTTATGTTTAAAAAAAACAAAATACAAGCACTTTATCTGAAAAAAAAAAAAAGAAAGAAAGAAAGAAAGAAACAGGAGAGGACTTCCAGAAGGGCAGCATGTGAACTTGACTTCCTCTGTCAAAACAATCATCCCTGCTGAAAATTATTTTTAAAAACACCATTTAAAATCTCTAAACATTTTTCTAAAGACATGCAACAAGTAAAGAAACTTTATTCGTGAAATTCTACTAAATCTCAGTAAGCAGAGTGGAAGTCTGCGGCATTTGAGCCATACCTCACTCTCCCCGCAGCTTTCAGGTCAACATGGTGGAAGCTCTACTATAAGGAGGTATATGCAAAAACAAAGTTCTCCCTCTCCCACTATCTCCCAGTCAAGGGCTACAGTGTCCCCCAAGGAGAAGCAAGCCGCCAGCATTTCTCACCCCCAGCTCTGCATTGCAGTGACTCTATTCCTGGTAAGTACACCTGCGAGGTCTGGGGCAATCTTCCTCCACCCTACGCCCAGTCATAAGATGGCAGCTCTAGCTCAGCTGCAACTGGCTGGGAATACTAGGTCGGTCACTGCCATCCCAGCTCACTCGCAGCGTGTTTCCACTCCGAGGAGGCAAGCTGAGAAGACCCGAGGCTGGCTGCCCACTCAGCACTCTCATGAAGCAGGGTTGTCACTTTTAGAGAAGTGAGCCATGGTCCCTCTCTCTAGCTCCAGAAGACTGGCCAAGGTTTTGACCATGAGGGAGAAGTAGGCTGTAATAACAGAGATTTCTGAAGCTCCCCCCAAGCAAGCTGACTTATTTAAACAGAGTGGAGGAAAGTTCAAACTTGAACCCATAAAACATCTAGAAGTTTACCAGAAAGAACCAGGGAAAGAGATAGCTAAGAAAAGCCCTTCTTGGATCAGAACAAACCTCAAATTTGAATGGAGTTGGGCCCCTTCCTCACACCATACACAAAAATTAACTCTAAATAAATCATATACTTAAATGTAAGAGCTAAAACTATAAAATTCTGAGTCATAAATGTAACTGTAAGTCTGTGTGACTTTGGTAAGGCAAAGCCTTCTTCAATATGACACCAAGAACATAAGAATCAACAACAAAAATTTGGTAAATTGGACTTCATCAAAATTTAAAGCCTGCACTTCAAATGACACAATGAAGAAAATGAAAAGATAATCAAAAAATGAGAAAAATATTTTGAAGTCATATTTGAGGTAAAGGATTTGTATCTAGAATATGTAAAAAAAATTCAATAACAAAAAGACAGACTACCAAATTAATAAATTCTTATTGTAGGCAATTTCCTACTTCTTTGCATATATAATAATTTTTGACTGGATGCCAATTATTGTAAGGTGCATCTTGTACACTACTGGGTATTTTTATATTCATGGAAATATTCTCGAGCATTTGATATAGTTCTGCAGCACTGAAGCAGCCGTATTCTAAGGCTCATTTTCCCCATTACTGAAGCAATTAATTTCTGCTTACTCTACCAGATCCCCTATGAATTGTGTATTTTTTCACTCATACCATTGGGGAATAAACTATTCCCAGCACTGTGTGAGCTCTGAGACCCTTCACTTTGCTTCTTTTGGGTGGTCCTTTTGCCAACTTTAAGTTGTATGAACATGCATGAACCAATCAGTACCCAGCTGAACACAGAGAGAATCCTCTGCAGATCTATAGATCTCTCTCTCTCTCTCTGAAGCTCTCTCCATCCAATTACTCTTCCATTTGAATGCTAGACTCCTTGGTCTCCTTAGACTCCCACCTCCATCTCCTCAACCCAGGGAGGCTGCCAGAATCCACTAGAATTTGTATTCACTATGCTGTAGACTGGAGACTGTTTCCTTTGAGGGAGTTGGGCAACATTAAGAGTCAACTCATATGTTTCACTTCTCTCAAGGATGATTCTATTGTGTTGCCAAAGTTTTTCACATATTTTGTTTACTTTATCATTCATTTCAGGTTAGAGGATAAGTCTGGTTCCTTCTATTCCATCTTGGCCAGAGCAGAAGTCAAATCAATCATTTTTAATAGTAGTTTTTGTTCTGCTTATGACAGCTTGTGGAAGAAGTATTATTTCTCTGTACAAATAAAAACAAATCAGTTCAATATTTTTTCAAGGTGTGCCAATATTAAGTTATGTTGGTGAACAACATGGTTTGACTCTATATTAATACTGTTATAATTCAGTTCACTCATCAATTATAATTCATATAAATGTATATGAATTATATGCACAATATAGTTTGATAACTGAAAAAATGTGTTTAGTAAGTACAAGTACTAAGAAATCTCATCTACTTACATGTTATGGACAGTTGGAAAAGAGGGTGAAAAGAGGGAGAACATACACACAAAATGCATGCACATATACACACAAAACACTAATATTTTTGAGAAAACTAACTTTGTAGGTAGTTTAGTTAAAATGTCTTTTCATAGAAGATCCAGCACTTAATCTATTAATATAAAAATAATTATATCACATAAAGAACTCATTGTGGGAATTATGATGACATTAGTTTATAAAGTCTGATATATGATAATTCCATTTTATCAGTGTTATTTATAAAACTATATATTTTACAAATATTAAAATATTTTAAAGCAAGGTAATTTCTTCACATTTCAACATCTTATTAATTAACAGCAGTAGTTTGTTTTCTTCTAGCAAGCATATGTATATATATATATATAATTTAAAGGAGCAAAATTGAAAACTTCCACCAAGTTTCCACACTTTTCCTCTCAAATTTAGTGAGGATTTCCTAGCTTATTAATTTGTAATTTTAAAATGTCTAGATATTTTTAGCATATACCTGTATGTTGACACATTTTATTGTAATTTTCACAAGTTTCAGTAACAAAAAACTACTTCCAATGTATATATTTGTACATTATTTTAAGCCTTTCTGCTGTTTAGTGTTCCAGGTTATTTTGCTCGTATTTGTTAACTCCTATAATGAATTTCTCAATCAAATTTTATAAAAGTTATTGATAGGTCAATATTTAACAAAGAAACCCTTGTTTTATGTCAGATAAAATTTGCTCTGCACAAGTGCTTTGGAAACTAAATTACTTTATGTGCATTTTTAAAATAGTGTGGCATGTGTTATAACCAAGCATTTTTAAAGAAATTAAATAATATGTGACTTTAGGCTATCCTAAGCATAGTGTCCAATCCAACATATGAAAACATATATCTAATTCACTTTAAAAGAAAGTTATTTTAAAATAATTTATTATTAAGAACCATCTTAAACCACTTAATTCTTCTAAAAAGATCTCTATTTTAATCCCTTACTGCATTCTAAGTATTATATTTAAAGTACTAATGATGTTGGTTGTGATTTTTAATATGCCATTAATATCTTCAGTGAGATACAGTAACTATTTAATTTTTATCATAATTATGTCATATTTTAAGATAATAACTTCAGGTTATAATTGAAATAATATAACTTTAATTTATATATAATATTTGGCATAATTATCTAATTATAATCTATCTTACACTACAGTGAAGATATTTCTTTCACTTGCAATTAATTAATTTCAGCTATCTCATTAAAATGGTAAATCCTGTAAATGATCTTTTAATTAAAGGTTAAATATTTCACTGGATATGTTATCAGTCTAATGAATTCCAAGGTAAACACAGGCACTTTGTTAGGAGAATAAAATGAATTGGTGTTATGAATTAAATCATTCTCTTTTTTACAAAAAGTATTGCTCATTAAAACTTGTTTATCTTTTATTTCCTAGTAAACATTTTAATAGTCAAATATGTATATATACTCTAAATATGTTTCTCATATTCTTTGTTAACTAAAATGTTCTTTTTAATAAGTAACCAGGAGGTTAGCAATCTAAAAATACACTTTAAATTAACATCAATGATGACATCTATTTCTGTAAAAGATGATTAATCAGCCAGGGATTGCTGGATTCCTTCCAAAATTCAATAATACAGAAACTGGGATCTATCTGGAAACTAACATAAGCACTGGGAGCATCAGAGGGTGTCATAAGGGAATCCTCCGTTTCTTGACCTTTTTTTTTCTTTTTTTCGTTGAGGAAGATGGCCCTGAGTTAACATCTGTTGCCAATCTCCATCTTTTTGCTGAGGAAGACTGGCCCTGAGCTAACATCTGTGCCCATCTTTCTCTGCTTTGTATATGGGATGCCACCACAGCATGGCTTGATCAGCCGTGTATAGGTCCATGCCCAGGATCTGAACACGGGAACCTCCGGCTGCCTAAGCGGAGTGTGCAAACTTAATCACTATGCCACCATGCTGGCCCTGGACCGTTTTTTACCATACTCTAAATTTTGAAATTTGTCGTTATTTGGAGTTGCTTCACCTTAGAAATCATAATATCTAACAATACAATCACACATCCTAATCCTTTGATTTCTAATCATTTCTTTCTGTTGCACTCACTAGGATACATTTGTTAACTTTAACACCTCTCATGGAATGCCTTGTTCTATATGTTTCTGTTTACACAACAATATATCGGGCTCCTCTCATTCTTTTTTAACTACTTTGTTGTTATCATTTCAATCCGATTGTCCCAATTTACTTCTTATTTTCCAGCATGAGAACATTCCAACACTGGATTAATCTAATTATAACTTAAACTACTCAAAGGTGTGATACTATAAATCAGGGTCTCTCAATCCTTTTGAAAATCACTCCTCCTCCAAGAAATCTTTTGAGACATTTGATTTCTTCATCTTGCCCCTCCATGGTACTCTATATTTGTTTTGTATTCCAGGTATATCTGTGCTTTATAAGTAAACAAGAGTAAGATTTTTTTCAGCCTCACAAACCAGTTTTGTCTCTTTGGGGCTATGTCACTCTCTCTGATAATGAGTGCTATAGATTCAGCTTCCCATTATTTATATTATATATTTATATTCAACTTTATATATATACAATACATATTATATATATATATATATATATATACAACTTTATATAATGGAATCATGTAGTATATGCTCTTCTTGTTAGTTCCTTTCACTCAACATATTTTGTATCAGATAGTTCCAACTATCTGGGATCTAAAATCCTTGGGATGCTAATTACACTTCGTTGCTCCTGTTGAAACTCACTCATAGTAGTGTTTTCCTTAGAAGAACTCTTTGCCAAACACACAGTCACTAAAAAATTTTCTCCTATATTTTTCTCTGGATTTTTATATTTTTACATTTTGTAGTTACATCTATGATCCACTCTGGGTTAATTTTCTAAGGTATGAGTTTAGGTCAAAGTCAATTTTTTTTTTCATTTAGATATTCAATTATTTAGTACCATTTTCAAGAAACTTATTCTTTCTCTATTAAATGGTTTTGTACCTTTTCAAAAAATAATTGACAGGGCCTTCCCAGTGGCATAGAGGTTAAGTTCAGCACGCTCCATTTTGGTGGCCCAGGGTTCGAGATTCAGATCCAGGCGGTGGACCTACACCACTCATCAAAGCCATGCTGTGACAGCGACCCACATACAAAACAGAGGAAGATTGGTACAGACATTACTCTAGGCCAATCTTCCTCAAGCAAAAAAAGGAGGACTGGCAACATGTGTTAGCTCAAGGCCAATGTTCCTCACCAAAATAAAAAAAAAAAAAGAAATTGACTACATTCATGTGGTCATGGATGTAGTTTTTGTATGGATTTCTTAAAATCTGGATTTTATGCTAATTCACTGATTTATGTCTATCCTTTCACTAAAATAACACAAATTACTTTCCCTTCATAGTAAATTTTGAACACAGGTATTGTGAATTTTTCAACTTTGCTCTTCTTCTTAAATAAGCTTCTTTTTCACCAATTAATTTTTAGAAGCGTGTTTTAACTTACAGATATTTAAAATTTTCCTGACATCTTTCTGTTATTGATTTCTGGTTTAATCTTACTTTTAAAACATTTAAATGCATTAAAATGTGCTTTATGATCCAAAATATGGTCTATCTTGACAACGTAAGTTATAGTGGGTGCAAAAGAGTGGTTGTGATACTTTTGCAAGAGAAAACAATCAATAATTATAAACATTGAAGAATGGGATGAATTCAAGGCATTGGAAGCCTTGAAAAAAGTGACAGGCTCAGAGAAAGTAACTAATCTCAAGAAAATCTATGAAGACCCTAAGACTGTTATGAAAATTTTTAAGAAGATTGTTATTTCTTGCATATGCAGGGCAATAAGAATTTTCAGCACAATTGCTGAAAATAAAGCCCGAGATCTGATTATATGAAAAGACAAATACAACTAGAAATTAGAATGTGCTTACTATATCGGCTTAACAAGAAAGGCCTTAAAAATCTCTCAGATTTTCACCAAAACCTGCTTCCACTAAAAACCATGAGAAAGATTGCTTCAGTATGCATCTCTCACTTTGGGAAGTCTAAAAAATACTTTGCCACTCCTGTATTTCATTTTGCATTTCATAAGAATATAGGATTTTTTGTCCAGTTCAGTGTTTCTCAATCTTTTCTTAATTTTCATCCTCCTCAGAAGTCCTTTAAAAAAGTCTTTTTCCTACTACCATAGATATATTGTGTGTCTGTTTACTTAATGTATATAGATTTGTACTTTAATATAAAAGAGATACTATAAAGCTTACTCTTTTTCCTCAATGCAAGGTTAGTGACTAAATAAAATATTTAAGTCAAGTGAAGTTAAAATTTTTAAAGCTATTAACATTTAACTTATAATTGTATTTGTTGAGTAACTTTAATATGCTTGGAAACAAATTATATCTCTTGATGAAAATAAAAGTGAGTGGGTAGGAGCAATCCAGACCCAAATGGTTCGTCAATTTTCCTAGAATTAATTCTGTTTTTTGAGTAAAGTATGTCTCTCGGCTCTCTTTTTCCTCCATAGACTACTTCTTCATGGTTCAATTTATTTTATTATTATAATTTGTATAACAAGGTAAACAATTTCAAGTGCAAAAAATTTGACGTGTCTTTGAGGTAGCCAAGGTTAGTAGCTTAGAGAAAATATTAACTTTTTTTCTTTTTTGATTTAAACACTTCGTAATAATGAAACATAATTTTGAGATCAGAATTAAAATTACATTTAATTTTAAGGCATATTTACTAACAGAACTTTTATATTGGAAGATATAAAGTACTATACACATTTTAAATTGAGGTAAAAATTCTGAAAGCAGCCTAGATTTGTTGAGACTTATGTGGTTCTTTCAATAAAAATAAAATAATAGCTAAGAGGTAAACTAAAAACAAAACATTTTTCCTTCTAAAATTTTCATATGAATTCGCCACTAAAAAATATTGTCAAATGTGAAAATCCGCAATATAAAATCAAACACCTTTTCTACGTGTTGACTATACGGTAGGTATGATCATTCCATTATGAATTAATTATTATAGAATGGATGTTACACACCAGCGATATCAGATCAAAACTCTTTTTGTTATTATTGTTGTTAACCATGTTCTAAAGTGGTCAATAATGTATTAGCACTTATTTCAACTTTTTGCTTATGTAATAAGAAAGTTTAGGGATTATAGGATCCCTCAACAAAAGGTTTCATACTTTTAATTAAGGTGTCAGCAAACTTTTTTGTAAATGGCCTAACAGTAAATAGTTTAGGCTTTGTGGGTATACAGTCTCAATTCTGCCATTGTAATGAGAAAGCAGCTGGAGCCAGAGACAATATGGAAACTAATTAATGTGGCTGTGTTCCAATATAACTTTATTTGTAAAAGTCAAGTTTGCCATACAAACTGATACTTGCAAATCCTATTTTAATCAACAGTTCAGAAATAGCAAAACAGAGGTGAGCTTTAATTATGGAACTGTGCTGACGCATTGAAGCTATTCTGAATGAAGAGAACGTCACTTCCAATTTAATTTCTCCTCAATGTGTCCCTGCATTTATTCATTCCATGAAGATTTATCAAATACCTAATAGTTCTCAGGCACCATGGTAGAATATATGTACACAAAAGTGTGTGTATTTAGATGTTGTACAATTATTTGTTAATTTTTGTCATTTTCAAAATTAAGTCTCAGTTAATATGTGCTTCCAAATACCACCTCTATAAGTAAAAATAACTGATAAAAAAGAGTTTCAAGTATTTTCTCACTTTACAAAATGTTTATTGAATCATAGATTTTATTAGAAGAATGCCAAAATTAAATCAGCGCTGAAATCTTCCCTGACAGTTCATAACAGTGACACACTTACTGGTGATCATTGATACCAATGCATTGCATATTCTCTGACAGATTATTTCTGAGTTTTCTCATAAATGACCATAAAAGGCAAATCAGTGCTAAAAAAAATGATTTAGAGTGTGGTTTTGCCAACTAAACTTCTCTTTAGAGATAGTGTCAAGGCAGTAACCATTTAATTGAAAGAGAGTTGAATGCACCAACCACAGAGACTGCTAAATAAACAAGCAAACTTGGGATACACATAAATAGACACAATATGATACAAATTTCAGATAATCACTGTTATCAATAAAGAAATGACAAAGAATGATGGCTGAATATTAAACAATGAAATGCAATTAAAAATATATTTATTAAAGCCTGCCAATTTGACATGTGCAAAGATCTTTGGGTTTTGTTAATTAGAGAGACATTGTATTATTGAAATGTCAGTATCTAGTATGTTATAGCAGGTCTCTAAGTTAAGTTTTCTAGCGCAATATATTTCACATATTTGCAGAAAAAGAACTTTGATTTAAAAATAATGGACTGACTTTCTCAAGACTTAAAAAAAGTAAAACATTTATTTTTATTGGAAAACGCATTTTTAATAAAGCTTATATCTATTTTTTACAAAAGATGTTCTTGTCATAATGTAGGCTTATTCAGTCCAGGAATAGCAAATTGTTTTGCAAAACACTCATGCATTTCTTTCTTTCTCTTTTTTTTTTGAGGAAGATTGGCCGTGAGCTAACATCTGTTGCCCAATCTTCCTCCTTTTTTCCTTTTTTTCTCTCCAAAGCCCCAGTAGATAGTTGTATGTCATAGTTGTGCATCCTTCTAGTTGCTCTATGTGGGTGACACCTCAGCATGGCTTGATGAGCAGTGCGTAAGTCCACACCCAGGATCTGAACCAGGGAACGCCGGGCCGCCGAGGCGGAGTGTGCGAACTTAACTGCTACACCACTGGGCCGGCCGCCATGCATTTCTTAATGACAAATACCCAACTCAAATGGTTGGAAGATTAAGTGAACGACATAATATATATCCAGTTGATAAAAGCTTGTACTCAGTAATCTTGTGACTTTTTGTCCCATTATTGGGACATTAAAATTAGGAATTTGTTCAAAGGACTAAGGAAGGTATTTAAGTGTACCATACTTTTGTTTTTATTCTTCTTGTTAATAATAATTTGTTAAATTTTGTTTTTATCTCCCAGGAAGGCTCAGAGGAACTCCCTTAGCTACTGAGGTCCTGAATTGCCGTAATGGGTCTTCTGAGTGGGGTTTATGAACGATCAAGTGACAAATGAAACTTTGGCCCAGACCCTGCTCTCAGTGAGACCAATGGAAATGCTAAAATACTAGTTTTTATTTTCTTCATTCCCAAGTGGATAGTTGAAATACTCTTAGCAGCTGGCAAAACTCTCACACTAGTTACCTGACCTGCAGATAAATGGCAGTTATGGTAAAAATGGCCAAGTGTAAGCCTCTGAAATTGCCCTGAACCCAGAAAGCAAATGCAACGCAGTGTTCCAGGAGGAATTGCAGGGATTATTGCACCATAAAGGAGGCACTATCACCATCATATCTTCCCTCAACCCATTCGTATTGCCTCAGGGAAAATCAAACGTATTATGACAGATAATAGTGAATTAATATAAACTTAACCAAATGATAGCCCAACTGCACCTCTTTTACGGGATATGGTGCATTAATTGGATAGATCAATATGGCCCCTGGATATTGCAGACCACATAAAATCTTAATATCCAGGTGGAGTAAAAACAGTTCTTTAAAGGTATAGAGCTAGACAAGATAAGTGATATTTTTTTCTTTAGCCTAAGGCTTTAATATTTCCTACCCGATTCCTTTTATATGTCTGCTAAAATAGCTAGGTTCATATATAAAGTTTACAATGTAAACTTAATTGACTTTGCTTCCTTAGGCAATGTGGTGATATGAAACTGTTTAGAATAGAATTTTCCCTTTGAAACCAGTAGAGCATACAAAGAAAATTGGGTTTATTTCCCAATGTATATATCCAATTTCTACAGAGCTTTCCAAATACTAAAAAGTCTTCAGGTGTTTTTTTTCTATTCACATGCAATATCAGATTTTTTCAATCTTGTCCCCTTTAAATGGCTGACAATTCAGGCCTCCGCATTTGTGGTTTTTCTTTTTAACTTGGATGATAACCTAATGTAGAGATAATCTTTGTCACTAGTGATATTACTTTGTATCTATACATTTTGTGGTCATCTCAACTAGCATAGATCTTAGCTGGTGAAAGACCCACAGTTCTAAAGTTAGCTGTACAGCGTGAATGAGTGAACAACAATATTCCACTTTGAAATACATTCAGATTTGGTTTACATAGATTTGTGCTTACATTTGAAAATAAGGACTGAATAAAATAGTGATAATTTTGTTTTCTGTTTCAATGAAGATTCTTTAAAAACAGATGTAATTTGCTGTGGACACTGATCACTATATGCTAGGAATTTATGTCAAAACATACAGAAGAAATACAGCAGAATATTTTATGCAAATATTAGTGAAGATAAAATCACATATATACCTTAAAAATTACTTCAAATATTTGGTCACTATCTCACGAAGATTAGAACAGAAAGTTATCAATCAAGGTTTTAACTTTTAAACATAATAGTCAACTATGACTTACTATGTCAGCTTCCAAAAGTTTAGTCTTCCCATCATTTTTTTTTTTTTTTTTTTTTGTGAGGAAGACCAGCTAACATCCATTGCTAACCTTCCTCTTTTTGCTGAGGAAGACTGGCCCTGGGCTAACATCCATGCCCATTCTCCTCTACTTTATATGGGACGCCGCCACAGCATGGCCGACAGGCAGTGCGTCGGCGGGCGCGGGATCTGAACCAGCGAACCCCGCGCTGCCAGGCGTGAACTAAACCGCTGCGCCACCGGGCCGGCCCTTCCCATCATTTTTAACAATTTACAGACACAGATTCATATAAAAGTAATAAAATAAATAATATTAATCATTAGTGCAATGAACAAATGATTTATTGAATAGTATCCTGCTAAGTCAATATACGTTTCAAAGTTTTATTTGCTCAAAACATCAGAATATATGACTTATTTGTTACTCTAAAGGGCATAATAATATAAATTAAAAAATTAGATAATCTAATGATGTGTTGGGGTAGAAAACATTTTGGGAAGCTCATATAAAGTGCCTAAAATGTATGTTATTTAGATTTGTTGAGGAAAATACAACAATCAGCTGAAATATATTGAAAATAGTTGCCACTGGAATACAAAAATTATCTTGGAAGGGAAGTGTGTTAGTTTCTGTTACCAAGTAACAAATTATTCACAAAATTAACAGCTTGATCAGCACCCTTTGATTATCTCACAATTTCTGTGAGTCATAATTCTGTACACAACGTAACTGAGTTCTCTTCTCAAGGTCTCACAGGCTACAGTCAACGTATCCAATGGGCTGCATCGTCTTGTGGAACTCAGGATCTGTTTTCAGACCTATTCAGGTTGTTGACAGAACTTAGATTGTGGTTATAGAGCTGAAAATCTTGTTTTCTTATTGGCTGTTGACTAGGGGTTGTTCGTGGTGACATGTTGAATAAGTAGAGTGACAGGCAGCTTTCAGACTTGGCGATCAATGACTCTGCCTCCCAGTATGTATAGTCTTGGGCAATCACCACCCTTGAAGTGTGGCTTCACCCTAGTGACTTGCTTCTAAGAAGTAAAATATAACAAAATGAGGCAACACCATTTCCACGATTAGGTTACAAAAAAAAAAACAAAAAAAACCTGTGACTGTCTGCCTTGCTAGCTCTCTCTCTTTTGCTGCAAATCTGATGAAACAAGATGCCATGTTGAGAAATACTCTTTTGAGAGGTCCACATGGCAAGAAAGTGATGGGAGCCCCTGGTCAAAGGGTCACGAGGAACTAAATTCTTCCCACAGCCAGGTAAGTCACACCTGGATTTCTGAAGCACAGAAACTGTGAGATAACACATTTTCTTGTTTTAATCCACTACATTTTGGAGTAATTTATTATGTAGTAACAGGTAACTAGTACAAGTAGTAGTTACAAATTCATTCAAGTGCTAGCAGTTCTATTCAGTTTAATAATTTTTGAATGCTCTGTAATATGACACTTTGGCATTTATATAGAGTATTTTGCATTTGGTTTATCCTTATGATGTGTGTGTAGAGAGAAAAAATATTCTTTATATCAGTTGACAAACCATTTTCTGCAAGGTTGGATCTATGTTATGTTTGTTAAATTGTTGAGCACTTTTAAGGATAAGCAGATATTTTAGAAGCATGTGAATTTTGGAATACACTGTACAGAATTTTTCCCCCATTCTGATGTAAGAACCATCTGTATCAGAATCACTAGGGATGGGGACAGGGAAGAGACGGCTAAAATTTAGGACCAATACCCTGTAGTGAAACATAATCTCTGTAGGTAGAGTCAAGGAATCTACATTGTAACTTTCTCATCCCAAAGCAGTCTTTATAACCAACAAAACCAAGAGCCATTGCTATATATTTTCATTTTAAAGATCATGTTGCAAGGGGTGAACCAAGTCAGAAAACCAGCTCACATTTATGAATGTTCATTTTATGCATTAGCTTAAGCGAGAAAAGGGCAATTTTCCTAAAGGTGGTATTAGATATCATTGCTCATTTTTCTTTTTTTCTGTCACATTGATGTCAAACATATAATGACAACCTAAATTAGGACTGATTTTATCTGTCCTTTTCAAGGGTAAATGGGATGAATGATTTTTGTGAGAATACTGAGGGAGGAAAATATCTTTCATGTCACATTCTATAGCATTAGAAAGTAAAGGGAAAAGGTGGATAACTCTTCAGATTAAAACAAAAAATATAACTTAGAGTGCCACCTGACTCTCTTAAATTATTTTTTGTTAAATGTATTGATTCTATTCTATTTTTATAATGTGTATATTCTACAAATTTGACATAATATTCTATCTCAGCAAATAAAGATTTACTTCATTCATTTGAAGTTACTTGTAATTATGAAATATGAATGTAACATTTTATTTAAATAATCTCCCTATTAATTTGATTATTTTTCCAGTTTTTGCCTTTACAATGCTGTAATGACCATTCTTGTCATGCCTTTTATACTTGTTTAAGTATTTCCAATGGATACGTCATAAAGATCTTGTTTAAATACCACCATGATATCTCCACTGAGTTTCTAGTGAAATTTCTTTGTCACTCTTGGAGAAGCAGTGTCTTTTAGTGGTTAGGATTGGAACATGATTCAGAGTATGCATCTTGGCTAACTTGTTAACTGTGTAACAAATTTACTTAATTTTCTGTCACCTCAGTTTTATTGTTTGTAGAGTAAGTCAAATGATAATGCCCACTTCATAGGGTTAGTTCTTAGGAGTAAATAAGAAAGTAAATATAAAGCACTTAGGATTGATTGGAACACATCAGAGGGACCCAATAAATTTTGATAATCACCTTTATTGATACCATTATTGTTGAAATTATTAGTCTGCTTGTGTTCTCCTTATCTCTCTCCCATAGCTTTAGACATTTTGGAAGCAAGTTCTGGAGCTTCTTGATTTTCACAAACTAAAGCCTCAGTACTGCATCTGAATGTAGGTGGGACTCAATAAATGTTTCTTTAAATTGCTGTTGAGAAGCCATTATTCAACTTTGATCCGACTTCATTACGCCTCTACCATGATGAGTGAGGGAGCTCGGCCTTGATCAGTATGAGTCCTGTATCAGGTATTTCCAGGAGGTCCAAATTAATGCAGAATACAGTTCTGAGAGTCCCCAACCTGGTGATTCTCCACAGCCAACCACTTTTAAATCTTTATTTTAGTATTAACTTACATAGTTCTGTGTAATATAGATAGCCTGTTGATTCTTTATTTCCTTTTTCCAATTTTACAAATTATTTAGTGATTTCCAGCTGTGGAAAAATGCACTCAATCTCTTTTACAACTCCCTCCCTGCTCCAGTCGATTTTCTTTTCCCTGCAAGGCTACCAATAAAAATTATGATAATACGATGTCTAGATTTAATGACTAGTGAATATTGATTATAAGTACCACACAGTGTTGTAACTAATTTTCTTGAATGTCTGGTTCACCACCACCCCAACCCTTAGAAATAATACATGCCTATTTATTGTTGTTATTTAGTATTTAATTCTTTTTGTATAAGTATTCCTTAAAAGTTTTCAACTATAAATTTCTTTCAATATAGTCAAACATGTGAATTAGATGATTAATTCCAATTTATTCTTCTTGGAGAAATCTTTCAAGGATCCCTCTGCCCTTCTTCTAATTGGATCTTTGCTCACTAGACCTACTGCAGAGGAAGCATCTTAGACATTCCCTTCACCATCTTCAGGAAGGTTCCATTTACCTTTTTCTATGTTGAATCCTTCATTAAGTAGATCTCATATCTCATCTTTAATTTTGTTGATTTATTTACTCATTTTTGTAGAGCATACCATCCTATGGCTTCCTGTTAAAGAAAGCATGGGAGGTATACATTTTAAGACCTTGAATATTATAAAGTTCTTGTATTACAGATTTCCTGGTTGGAAATAATTTCTCCTCAGAAATGTAAAATATTTACCTGCTATTTTATTTTCTGTTTTGTTCTTGCAAAGATTTATGCCATTTTAAATTATAATCATTTGCAGGCATACATATATATTTTGTGCTCTTGATCTGTTATTTTCCTATTTTTCTCATTGCAAACTTTAGATCCTCTCTATATATTTGGTGTTTACCAATTTTATGGTGTATATATTAGATTTTTTAATTATCATATTAGCTATGCAGTAGGTCTTCTCAAAATGGAAACCTAAGAAATTTGGTTCTGAGGAATTTCAACTGTTAATTTTTTTTGGTACATTTTTTCACTCCGACTTCTCTCTTCATTTCTCAAGCTCCTATTGGTTGAATATTGGACCTCCTGGAATGCTTCTCTTCTTGGCATTTCTTCTACTATTTTTCTCTACTTTCTGTGAGATTTCCTTTACTGTATTTTTCCTCTGAATACTTGTTTCCTGATTATTTTATTATTTCTTTATTATTTGTTTTTCATGATAGAGGCTTTCATAATTGGTGTTCCTTGTTTGCTTATTCATAAAATAGTGACTGGAAGCTCTGGGTTTATGTTTATGTGCTGCGAGAGTATGAAGAGTGCTAGGAGGGAACCTAGACGTTGGACTGTAGAACAGTCTTTCAAATGCCGACATATATTGAAAAAGAAGTGTTCCAAAGAGAAATATTTCCAAGTTCTGCCTGCAAGTTACAAGCCTAGCTGGTCTGCTGAGTGTCAGAGGGAGACTGAGAATTTCGTTTTACATTGTGCAGATCAGAAGTCAGCAAACCATGGCCCATGGGACAAATTCTGCCCGCCACATATTTTTGTACTGACCACAAGCTAAGAAGGGTTTTTACATCTTTTAATGATTAAAAAATAAAGACTATTTTTTGACACATGCAAATTATATGAAATTCAAATTTCATTGTCTATTAATAAAAATTTATTGGAATCCAGCTAAGCTCATTAGCTTAGGTATTGTGTGCAGCTGCTTTTGTCCTATAACACCAGTTGTACTGACTAGTTGTGACTGAGATCATATTTCAGCGCTCATTGCTTCACAAGGCTGCTGGGCTTACTAGAAATTACAGTGATGTAGTTATAACTCAACAACGTGAATGTCACATATATCATCATAACACGTTTTATTTTCTTGTGTTTATTATCAGTGCGTATATATCACGTCAAAACAAAAATGAAAAGTGGACTTCAACCACCATGCTTTTAGGCAAAGTGGAATATAGATTTTTGTTATTTAATTATACAGCAAAGCTTTTTAGTCATTATGCAACTATACTCTAGCTGGGCTAATAGAATACAATATACATTGACATTACAAAAGCATCTACCACAATATTCCCAACTCATAAAAAAATGGTCAGAAAAATTAGAAAAGTTAAAACAGAATATTTCATCACAGTAGAATTTCTTCAAATACACACACAAAAGGTCAAAATGAGGCTGCAAACAAAGTAAGTTTCCAAGTGATTCCTGTGTTAACCAAGCATTGAAAACCGTTTACCTATGGTGACTTAATTAAATATGTCTGATTACAGAAGCTGAAGAAATGTATTCAGAGAAAATAAACTTGTTTGAGACTATTAACCTTCAGTTGGAACAGGGGCTTTGCCACTGAGGAGAACAGGAGCAACATCAATAGGCAGTTAAAAACAAGAAGAATTTTGAGTGGTTTTCCTCGGCTCTTGATGAGTTGACGGGCGTTACCAACACTATTCATTTGTTTTATTTATTTTCGAAGTCAGTGCTGAGTTTGAAGTGATTGAAGAATTAGGCTCTATGAAAAGGCTGTGTGGAATGACCACAGGCAAAGACTGGAGAAGACACAAACATAGCACAACCTGAGATGGAATTTGCTAAGACGCATTATAATTGATGGGGATAAAATATGTGGGGAACAGAAGAAGGCGTATCTTGACAAATGTCAAAAGCTTGCAAGAATTTAAGAAGTTCAATGGGTGTTGTTATTCATTGTGTTATTTATCAGCAGGTAAATCTGCAGAAATTATTTAAATCTCATATGTAATTAAACCAGTAGGGTCAACGGTGAACTTCATTTGATCTTATGCACTTAACCAACGTTAGTTGCATACATTTTTGTCAGAAATAGAAGTTAAATATTTGGACTTGCCCTAATGCACAACTCTTTGATGGAGTGGAAGTTATAAAGTTTTATTGCAATTTTTTGCGTTCGGGGCCGAAATTGAAATTTTTTATGAAAGAGAACTGCCCTCGCCACTATTATCAAACACTGAATGGCTTTGGGAAGTAGCTCTTGCTGCAGACTTGATAATGTTCTTTAAATGAATTCAACCTAAAATTACAGGCAAATAAAGTGCTGCTATGCAAAACTTATACTACAATAATATCATTTAGATGAAAACTAATGTTGTTTGAATCACCAGTAATGTCAAACTGCTTTAGATACTTGCTATGCTGTCAAGTTGAAATAAAAAGTGAGATCACCATCCCACCCCCCCCATCCCTCAATTTGCAGCAGATGTATTTTTTGAGCTCAAACTACAGTTCCAGCGGCTTTTTTCAGACCTCAGTGCAAATGCAAAGGAAATTTCCATATTTCAAAATACATTAAACTGTTCAATTGAAGAGCTTCCACCTAATCTGCAGTTGGAAGTGATTAATCTGCAACATAATGACATGCTAAAAGGCAAATATCAATAGAAGAATCTAAGAGAATTTGAGAAGTGCCTTCCAAGCCTTGAATGAGCCCAATTAAAATCATATGCTCATTGATTTATATCAGCATTTGTCAGTACCTATCTTTGTGAAAAGACATTTTCAAAGATGAAATACAAAAAAATCTCATCACATATCATCATTAACAGATGAGCATTTGGAATCTTTTTTGATGATAGGGAACACTGACTTTGAATTTTAATGAAGTGAAATGTTATCCCCTACTTTAATTTGCTAGAGTGCCATAACAAAGTACCACAAACTGGTGGTTGAAACAGCAGATTTATTGTCTTGCAGTTCTGGAGGCTAGAAGTTCAAGATCAAGGTGTTGGCAGCACTGGCTCCTTCTGAGGGCTGTGAGGGAGAATCTGTTCCAGGCCTCTCTTCTAAGTGGTTTGTGGCAACCGTTGGTGTTCCTTCACCTGATCTCTGACTGATGATCATAAGGTATTCTCCCTGTGTGCGTGTCTGTCTCCAAGGTTTTCTCTTTCATAAGGACACCAGTCATATTGGATCGGGGCCCACTGCAGTGACCTCATTTTAGCCTGATTACTTCTGTAAAGACACTATCATCAAACGAGGTCATGTTCTGAAGTACTGAGGGTTAGGACTTTAACATGAATTTTAGGAGAACACAATTCAGCCCATAACTTCTTTTCCAAAAAAGTTTTATTCTTCTTATTAGTTGAACTGTATTATAAAATTTGTACTCTATTATTATAATTATTTGATGTCATCCATAATAGTTTGTGTAAATGTGTTATATATTAGTGCCACTACCTTGCTCTCCTACCTATCTGGTGATCCATATTCCACTGACATTATGTTTCAGTCTATCCAGACTAGCATCCTGCATTTGTAAGGAAGAAAGGAATACATGGCTGGAAGGTTTTGTGGAGAAGACTCGGTAAGCAAACTGTTCCTTTATGTGCAGTCATTTTCCCTGATTGGAACTCAATTCCTCCAGCCTATAATGACTATACTCAGGGTATGTAATTCTGAAGACTTCTTTGGCTTCTTATACGTAAATCGTGTCCACAGTTAGTTTTCAGAATCAATTTTTTTTCCCATTCTGCTAAGTCATTTACCATCACTTTTCTGCTATCTGCCCTTCTGCCCATCTGATCTATTGTGCCTTGTGTCAGATTAAGTCCTCAAGGAAGCAAAACTGAGATAGATGAGGAGCAGACAGAACTGGTCAGTCCCTAGTACCCCCATGTGCTCAGTTACTGTCTGGGGGGAGCCTGGGACTAGCATTGTCTCAGCGTAAATGCTGAGGCAGATCCTAAAGGCAGTGCAGCTGAAGGTTGTAGGACAACTGTACTCCCTGTGGTTGAATGGCAAGTTCTTTCTTGAAGGGATATCTGAACAGTACCTCTCCATTGCTGACAAGGTCCACTCATGCTTCATGGATTTACCTTTCTTTTCACTCTTATACAAAAAAATTTAGAGCAGTCTTAGGTTCCCATCAAAACTGAGGCGAAGGTACAGAGAATTTCCATGTATCTGCTGCCCCTACATGTGCATACCCTCCTCCATTATTAACATCCCCCACCAGAGTCGTACATTTGTTACAACTACATTGACACATCATAACCACTCAAAGTCCATAGTTCACATTACGGTTCACTCTTGGTGATGTACATTCTATGAGTTTGGTCAAATGTATAATGACATGTATCCATCATTATGGTATCATACAGAATAGTTTCACTGCCCTAAATTCCTCTGTGCTTTTCCTGGACATTGCTCCCCAACCCCTCCCCAACAACCCCTACAACTGTGATCCTTCTACCGTCTCTATAGTTTTGCCTTCTCCAGAATGTTGTATAGTTGGAATCATACCATGTAGTCTTTTCAGACTGGCTTCTTTCATTTAGTCATATGCATTTAAGGTTCCTCCATGTCTTTTCATGGCTTCATAGCTCATTTCTTTTAGCGCTGAATAATATTCCATTGTCTGGATGAACCAGAGTTTATTGATTGATTAGCCTACTGAAGGACACTTGGTTGCTTCTAAGGTTTGGCAATTATGAATAAAGATGTTATAAAAATCGTGTGTGGGTTTTCATGTGGAGATAAGTTTTCAGCTCCTTTGGATAAATATCAAGGAACAGGATTGCTGGGTCACACGATAAAAGTGTGTTTACTTTTAAGGAACAACAGGCTCCCACCGTCTCCTCCACAGCTATCTACTCTAAAACACCTCCGTCCTCAGCTATCACTTCTGCTGGTCTCAGTGCCTTCGCTGGAGATGTGACCTAAACGCTCATTCCCGAGGGGTCTGAGTCTCTGCTAGACATATTTCTCTCAGGCAAGATTGGGGCTGTTGGGGAGGAAAATTTTTTCCTCTATCCTCTTAGCGTTCAACATTTGGGGGCCTGAAAATTAAACTGACAAAGGACAGATCAAAAAGAAAAAGGACAGATTTTTTTATTCATGTCCAGATGCAGGAGTTCATAGAGATGATGTGACTCACGGAGGTGGGTAGAATTTGAGACTTGCGTATCATCTTAATAGGGGAAGGGCGCAAGAAAGCGTACTTATGGAAAACAAAGGACTTTTAGAAAAGATAAATGGACCCTTAGAAAAATAGATGGGTGAAATGATAGTTTTGTGAAAATGTCTGTTTGGGTGTGCTGCTGACTTCTCCTCTCTAGTGATGAGTCACTGGTTGCAAAACTCCTGGGGAGAGGACTTGTGACAATTGAGTTCTTCTGGGAGGCTCTGCTTTTTAGGCAGATAAGGGAGTTTAGAAAAAAAGCCTATTCTCAAATGACTTCAACTCAACATAATGTTTATGTCACAGTGATGTATTCTAGATCTCTTCATTGCACTTGTCCATTCAAAAATAATTGGAATAATTGGGCAAGGTAGAATCATCAAGCAGTCTGGGTTCCATGTGTATACCTCCCTGCACTTATTGTGTGACAGCAGCTCTACCTCCTCAGTTACACCCCATCAGTATTTCAACTTATTTCTCACCTACTGGTCCTTGGACATAGGACTACAAAGCATCCATAGCTTGTAGCTTTTCCTTGGCAGAGTGTGACATTTTGGGGACAAAGACAGCTCCTTTCTGCCTCTTGGGAATGTTGGTGCTCTGTCCTTTGTACTATTTATATCTTGCAATGGATTGAGGCTCAACCCTCCAGAATTTATGGCTCGGCCAGTCTGAGAGGATGCAGTTCCACAAGTGACCATGCATTTAGAAGTGCTCATCATAAGGGGTTCCTTGACTACTAGAACCCAGTCACACTCGAGCTCTTTTACAAAAGATGTGTAATTCTACCATACAAACTATATGACCTTGCTCCAGAGCCTGGAGGTGGGGGCTATATTGTGATTCTTCCAATAGGCCATAAATTCCACACTGAAACCTTTTCTGCATCCATGGCCATAGAGTCTGCAGATTTTATATCCCAAACTGCAGGGCTGCGTGCGTCAAAATCTGAACCTGCTGCAGAGCCCTTTCCTGTTCTAGGCCCGATTCAAAGCTCGCAGCCTTCTTGTCATGAGGTATACGGGCTGGAGGAAGATTCTTAGGTGAAAGAAATAGTTTACCAGATATGTTCCTTTGTCATGGCAGGGAATACAAGATGTTTGCCTCTTTTCCCTGGACCCCTAAAACCTTCACTGAAGAAACAGTTCTCTGATTCTTCATAAAGTTTACTTCTACCTTCTGGAGTACATGGGTCTTACTTAAGCCTCCAATGTGCTAACCACCTCCCGCTTAGTCTTCCCTATCAGCAGATATCACTGATGAAATGGAATTCTGTAATGTTTTTTCGGGACATTCAGACGGCCCAGGTCTCTTCAGACTATGTCATGGCAGAAAATGGGAACACTAACATAGTCTTGGGACAAAGTTGTGAATGTATGTTGTTGCCAATTCCATGTGAATTCGAACTGTTTCTGATCTTTTATCCTTTTTTTCTATTTTGGAATGTAAAAGAACACACTTGGCAAATCAATGACTGCATACTGTGTACCTGAGGTTTTAATCTGTTCTAGCAGAGATAACCCTCTCATGGATGGTAGCTACAACTGTGACTATAGCCTGGATGAGCTGTGGTAGCCTACAGCCCTTCTGTATGACCTAGCCAAATTATGTAACATCCAGGTATGTGATTTCTATGGAGAAATGCTAAAGACCACTACTCCTGCACCCTTTAGATCCTTAAGGTAGCATTAATCTCTGACATGTCCCCAGATATGATATTGTTGTGATTTACTGCAGATGTTTTCCTATTATAATAGCTTTTGCCCCACAGTTCAAAGACCCAACTGGGTATTATTCCAATGGCCAGGCATTTTGGTTTCAATTATACACATATGGGATGGATAAATGACACTGTGTGGGTCTGTGGAAACACTGACCGTTGTAAGCCAGATTTTGGCCAGGATTTGAACCATTGCCTAGTCTCTGTATGCTCCCCTAAAAGAGGTCATGATGATGTTTTGGGTATCTGGATATGAATGTCACCTTATAACCTGTGGCCAAGAGCCATTGAAATTTCTGGGTTTTCCCTTTTCCCCACAGTACAATAAATAGCTTTAGATCATTTTAGGGAAGAGATGGGAGGAATTGCTATACATAAACATGCTATGGTGTTGCTGGTCCTCCCTCAGTAGGTTCCTGCATTCACAATTACTTACAGCCATACATTTATTCACTCTTACTTTCTTATAGTACACACACATGGGCACACACACACGGAGTCCTGTCTTTGCAAGATAATGCAAGCCCATAAAAGTGATCTTGTAATTTGAAATCATGCAAAGCATTCTTAATAATCAACAGGAAAAATTATGATTGTTCCACAACTTCTAATATTGTCAAACATTAGAAATTATCTTCCTGTCAGTTATATATGTAAAAGGAAATGAAGAAAATAGTTAAACTAATACTTATGGAGTACATTGTAATTTAAAACATTAGAAATGTTGAGAATTAAAGTACCTCATTTCGTAGAACGATCACCAAGAATACTTTAAATAGTGACCGCCTCCTTCTTATCGTATAATTTAAAATGTGGAACAAACATCTCTTCTATGGCATGAGGAATTCACTCACTCCTTTCCAAGTCTGGATCAGCTTTCAGCATTTTATCCTTTGTGCTTTCAATGTCATAACATATCTTCTAGAAATCCTTTAATGAAAAGATTTTTGGCCAGTGTCATTTCCTCTGAAACATCTTTATCATTTTCACCATAACCACATTTCTTATTTATGCTGATAAGTTCATCTTCACTAAATTCCTCTGGCTGCATGTCTAGAATTTCTTCGACTCTGACAGTTCAACATTCCCAATATCATTCATTTCTTCTATAACTTCATTTCGTCTGAATTGAATTTCACTTCCAGCATGACCGATTTTTGTTTTTTGTTGACCACTTTCCTGTTTTGATTATGCATTGTTGTAAAATGTCGTGTGGGCTATTCAGTGGGAGACAAGTAGTTACCACAATTACACACGTTGCTGTCTATGAGTGAATTAAATAACAAAAGTGTATCCACAGGCTTTGAAAGAAGTAAAGTAATTGGTTACCAGTCATGGTGTGCATTTGTTATTCATGTTGCGATCTATGGACTGAAGACCTAGAAGTGAAGCTTGTACTTTTTATAATTACTCTCCGTGGAACTGTGGTAACTCAAATTTAAATGGTGATGTTGAAGGGAACAGGATTCTTTAAACTTTGATAACTGAAATTCACACATATCAGAACCGTGCTAAGCAAGGACTGCCTCTATCTTTGCGTGTGGTGAGTGTGTGTGTGTCACCCACCTAACATCTATTGAATTAAAACTCTAGCATAGAGCTCAGCAATCTCTATTTCTGTATTTTAACAAGACCTCCAAGTGATTCTGATAGATGCTAAATTTACACACACAGAAACACACACGTCATCACCATTATTGCCTGTCCATCTGTTTTGCTCTTAGGAATGCAACGTCCACAGCTTTGTGCTGGGTAAGCCACCTTGCCTGCTTTGATAACTGAGACCCCCTGGCTGGCTACTGGTGGCATTAACACCTGGCCTCCACTGTTTCAGGTCCCATCATTCCCAAGGATATTAACAAGGCTTCTCCTACTATCACCTCTGACCTGCAGAGGGAAGCTACCAGGGAACTTAGCAATGCTGGTGCCCCTCTCACTAGTGCATTTCTGATGGGCTTGGTGAAGGGTGTGTCTTCTGGTTCTTCCCCTGAAACACAGTACTCAGAGGATCTTCAGGCCTCACAGTATATCCATCCTAGTAGGCCAACTACATTTTTATCCTTTCCTCCACTGTCTGCCACAACAATCAGGCATTTCCACTTTACGTGGCATGGGGCACCACTCCTCAGTCTTAGTCCATTCAGGCTGCTATAACAAACTCCATAGACTGGGTGGCTTATAAACAAGAAACACTTTATTTCTCACAGTTCGGGGGGCTGGAAGTCCAAGATCAGGGTGACATCATGGTCACGTGAGGGATCTTTTCTGGATTTCAGACTTCTTGTATCTTCACATGGCAGAAGGGGAAAACTACCTTTCTGGGGTCACTTTTCTAAGGACACTAATTCCATACATAAGGGATCTGCACTCATAACCTAATAACATCTCAAAGTCCCTACCTCCTAATGCTATCACATTGGGAGTTGGCATTTCAACTTGTAAATTTTGGGAGGAGACAAACATTTCAGACCATGGCTCCATAATAGCAGTGAGTTTGCTCTGTCCTCTGTGGTCCTTACAAATCAGTGGCCACATAGCATGTACCTAAAGCTGTGTTAATCTGCTCTTGCAAATATACCACTTCTGCCCATCACCCAGGGTCTTTGTTGGTGTATTAAATATCACATCCCAAAGGAGTTACCTCCTATTCAAAACTCTCAGTATCAAATACTATGTTCTGTTTCCGTTGGCCATGCACCCTCAAAATCCAGTTCCACGCTACTGCCAAAGCATGCTAATACTTGGAGCTCTTTTGGGTTATAGTCCTTCTCCTCCATTATCTCCATCTATATTATTTTGTAACTTAGTCCCAGCCCTCAGCCTGGCATCTGGGAGAGAAAGTGAGGACAGAGATCCTGAGGAGGGAACTTGTTGCTTTGTAGGGGTGAGATTTCTTCAGTATTCCCACACTCTTAACAGGGAGGGTTTAGCCATTCCTGAAAGCTCTAAGGGTGATGGGAGGAGTCATGGGAGTAAAAGTCTTTGGCTGTATCTACCCAGATATTTTCATCCCTGTTGGCATAACAGATCTCCTCAGCAGATATACCTTTTGAAGCTTGATAAATCTGTGAAATCCCGAGTTTAGCCTTCAGCTTTTCCTTCTCTTCCACTGCTTGTTTTCATCCTCAAAGTTCCTCTGCCCTCACACTTAATTTTCATTATCTATTGACTGCCTTCAGTTTTTCATTATCCTTCTTACAATATCAATTCAACTTAATAACAGCCAACCAGTCCCATTGTCCTTGTATGCATTCTTCTCCTAATTTTCAAAGCCTTATTTTTGCAAAATGCAGGACATTCCCCGTTGACTGGAACACTCTTCTAAATCACCCAATGAATACTTTAACAATAGGGCTTTCACATTGTACTGAGACTATCCATGCCCCACATACTACCTGGGATGGGGTTCTCATTGCCAGTGAGGCAGGGGTGATTCAGTCCCCAAATCCCATTCTACCAACATGCTTTATTGGACCACTCCCCAACTGTGCTGATTCAGGACCTCTTAGAGGCAGCTGCTGATATGGAGTTTGGAGTGCAAGAGTATTATTAGAGGGATAGTTCTGTGAAAGAAAAAGAGAGGAGGAAGCAGGACTAGGCAGGAAAAGATTTCTAACTGTGAAGCAAGAATAACATGAGTGAAAGGAAATGGAGAAGGAAGCACAAATGAGAAGAGGGAGTCTCAGACTGCATCATCCTTCTGACAATGTCCCAACCAACTGATCAGGTAACTCTGGAGCAAAGAAATAGCCAGACTCTTTTTATCACGCTGTGTTCAGTTACTGGCTGGGCAAATGCCTGGGAACAGGATGACCTCAGCTCAAAACCAGAGGCAGATCCCAAAAGCACTACAGCTGAGTGCTGTCAGCCAAATACACCTCTTGAAGTTCAAAGACAAGTTCTTTTCTTGGAAGGAGATCTAAGCAGTGCATTCTTGCCATATATCCTTTCTTGTATGTTTGTGACTTTATTACGGCCTCAGAGGAAGCAGATATATTCAGACTTGTGATCAATATGCCAAAGAATATATTTTATATCAAGAGAAAAAGAGTATATGCTAAGTTCTCTAACGCTGAAAATATCTTTCTGTTAACATGCTGAGAGAAAGTCCTGAATAATAAGTCTGAATAATGGTTGGAGTTTCTGTAATAGAGCATTTTTAATAATGTTAATATTTTAATAGTAATATTGATGACTTCTTAAAATTTTCTTGACTACTTATGTATTTATATGCAAATCAGATCTACCAGGTTGGGGATCACAATTATTTTCAAAAGGTTTGCTTTTTTTTGTTTGCATGATATAATAATTAAATATTATCTTAACAAAAATATTTAATTTTTAGGGCTTCTTTCTTATGTCTTTACAGACTATCAGAGATTTTGCTGGTTGTTATAAAAATTCATTCCTTTACTTATCTACCTATAGAATCCTGTCAGTTGTCACTAATCCTAGTGCTCTAGGTGTATTTGTTCTAGTGAATACAGGGACTAGTGCTTATACGATTTTCCTGTAAATCTAGTTGTATATAGGAATGCCGTCAAAGCCTGTTGTACAGATCTTGTACAGATTTTTGCATGCCACAAAGAATCTACTCTCGCTAGTATATTCTCACCAAACCACTTAAGCCTAAACGCATTTATTCCATGGCTGAGCAACCAATCTGATGACCCTCGGATCACTTTTGCTAGTGTCAAATGTAGTAGGACCACCGGTATCATCTTTCTATCACAGATGGCATTATACCTCAGGACCCAAAGAAACAGGTGGATAACATGCACAGGTAGCATCTGACTAAATCTCTGATCCAAAAATTGAAGAACTTGAAATTTGAAAAGCCCATCGGGAATTACAAGATCAGTGTGAGGCTGAACTCAGTACATCACTCAGTACTGAGTGTCAGGAGAGGTCAGGGTCATCACTGCTGCAGCATAAAGAAAACAGTGCAATGTGTCAGGTCCTCAATTGTATTGAATAAGAGCTGAATGAAAATGAAATTTGAAAGAGCTGGCTATCATCACTAAAATGTCACAAACAATATTATAATACATCTATAAATTCACATGTCTCAGAATCAATTAATGGATTTCTATGAAGGTTTTAATGTTAGTCCTTTGTTAGAAACCAGAAAAGTCTAAATGTTTCAAAAATACAACCAAGAAATATTACTGGTGTTTAATATGCCTATCTCAATGAAATGCCCGACTCATTCTGCAGCTATATATTTTATCACTCATTCTTCTGATCTTCCTACTTAAGAGAAATAGCTTATTTAAATTCTTTCAGTGAAAAAAAATAGAAGTTTTTCAAAGAATTTAAAGTGAAGGGGAAAAAACACATACTAAGTTGCCTAACAAATTCCATGGCCATTTGGAGGGATTCTGAGCTAGTAATAGAAACTCTTCAAAAGGAATCTAATAGATCCTTAGCTTCTCAAAAGTGGAATGTGTGTGTGTGTGTGTGTGTGTTTGTGTGTGTGTGTGTGCATGTGTGTGAAAGAGAGAGAGGCTAAATGTAGATATAACTTTAAAACTTTGCTCAGTTTTGATCTGAATGACTGATAAAACATTAAATTAAACAATGATTTGACCATGATCTCCAGGTTCTTTCTATAGTCTCAAAAAATGAGTTATTAACTAAATAGAGATAAAAATGG
The DNA here is from genome assembly GCA_031878705.1 of Tapirus indicus. Classification (NCBI taxonomy): domain Eukaryota; kingdom Metazoa; phylum Chordata; class Mammalia; order Perissodactyla; family Tapiridae; genus Tapirus; species Tapirus indicus. The sequence goes on along the minus strand of CM062919.1, from coordinate 144,633,300 downwards.
AAAGGCTGTAAGAGTATACATTTTTTAATTAAAAGATTTTAATTTTAGAATAGTTTTAGACTTACAGAATAATTGCACAGAAATTGCAGAGACTAACCATCTGCCCCCCTCTCCCACATCGCATTTCTCCTGTTAATAACATCTTTTATCAGTGTGATGCACGTTACTATTAATGAACCAATGCTGCTAAATTATTATTAACTAAATTCCATAGCTTGCATTAAGTTTCACTCTGTGTTGTACAGTTCTGTGGGTTTTGACAAATGCATATGCATGTACTCACAATTAGGGTATCACATAGAATAGCCTGTCACCCTAAAAATCCCCTGTGTTTTCCCTGTTCCCCTCTCCCCTGCCCCCAATCCTCTAACAACCATAGATCTGTTTACTGTCTCCATAGTTTTGCCTTTTCCAGAATGTCATATAGTTGGAATCATACAGTATGTAGCCTTTTCAGACCGGCTTCTTTCATGTGGTGATTCATTTAATAATGTTCCATATGTTTTTGTGGCTTGTGGTCTCATTTCTTTTTATCACTGAATCCTATTCCATTGCATAGACCTATAGCAGTTTGTTTAACCATTCACCTATTGAACATTTGGTTGCTTCCAGTTTTGGACAATTATAAATAAAGCTACTATAAACATCTGTGTGCTTATATCTGTGTGGAAATTAGTCTTCAACTGAATTGGGTAATTCCTAGGAGTGTGATTGCTGGATTATATGGTAAGAGAACACCTTTGTAAGAAACTGCCAAGCTGTCTTCCAAAGTGGCTGTACCATTTTGCATTTCCAACAGCGACAAATGATAGTTCCTGTTTCTCAGCATCCTCCCTTATATTTGGATTTGTCAGGTTTTTGGATATCATCAATTCTAATTTCTGCATAGTGCTACCACATTATTGTTTTAATTTATTGTCAGTTTCCTAATGACATATCATGTGAAGCATCTTTTCACATGCATATATGTCATCTGTATATCTTCTTTGGTGAAATATCTGTTCAGATTTTCTTGCCCATCTTTTAATTGGATTGTTTGTTTTCTTATTGTTAAGTTTTAAAAGGACTTTGCATATTGTACATAAAAGTTCTTTATCAAATTTGTCTTTTGCAAATATTTTATCCCCGTCTGTACATTCTAATTCTCTTGATATTGGTGTTTCACAGAGCAGAAATTTTTAATTTTAGTAAAATCTAACATCAATTCTTTCTTTCACAATCATGCTTTAGATGTTATATGTAAAAACTCATCACCAACCTTAGGTTAACTAGATTTTCTCCTATGAAATCTTCTAGAAGCTTTATAATTTTGCATTTTATGCACAGATCCATTGTGACTTAATTTGTAAAAGATGTAAGATATGTCTAGATTTTTTTTTGCATATGCATGTCCAATTGCTCCAACACCATTTGTTGAAAGGAACATCCTTTTTCCATTGAATTGTCCTTGCTTCTTTGTTAAAGATCAGTTGACTATATTTATGTGGGTCTGTTTCTAGGCTCTCTATTCTATCCCATTAATCAATTTATCTATCCTTTTGCTAATACCAAACTGTTGTGATTACTGTAACGTGTAGTAAATCTGGAAGTGGAATAGTGCCAGTCCTCTAACTTTGTGCTTATTTAGTACTGTGTTGGGTATTTTTGTGTCTTTTGCCACTTCATATAAAGTTTATAATCAGTTTGTAGAAATTAGCAAAGCAGTTTCCTGAGATTTTGAATGGTATTGAGTTGACTCTATAGATAATTTGAGAAGAGTTGACATCTTAACTGTATTGAATCTTCCTATCCATGAACTTAAAATATGTCTCCATTTATTTGGATGATCTTTAATTTCTTTCATTGGAGTTTTGTAGTTTTTCTCAAATAGATACTATACATATTTTGTTAGATTTATACCTATATATTTCATTATTTTGATGCTATCTAAATATTATTGTATTTTAATTTTAAATTCCAATTGTTCATTGGTGGATTATAGGAAAGTATTTGATATTTGTGTCCTGCAATTTTGTTTCTTATTAGTTCCAGAAGATTTTTTATTGATTCTTTGGGATTTTCTACAAAAACAATCATGCCATCTGGGAACAAATATAGTTTTATTTCCTCCCTCCTAATCTTGTTTTTCCTTTTCTAGTCTTATTGCATTAACTAGGACTTCCAGTACCATGTTCACTAGGCATAGTCAGAGGTGTTACCTTGTTTCTGGTTTTAGGGAGAAAGCATCTAGTTTCTCATGATTAGTTATGCACTATACTTTTTTTGTTTTTTGGAGATGTTGTTTTATCAAGTTCAGGAATTTCCACTCTATTTCCGAGTTTGCCGAGAGCTTCTAGCATTAATGAGCGTTGGATGACTTTTCTGCCTCTATCAATACTTTCATAGGATTTTTCTTCTTTAACATTCCTTTATTCTCCATTTAATGCTCACAGGATCAATAGTAATGACTTTCCTTTCATTTCTGATATTAAAAATTTGTCTTTTTTTAATTTCTTGTTGTATGGCTAGAGGTCCATCAAATCTACCAATCTTTTCAAAAAGTCATCCTTGATTTTGTTCACTTTGTTATTGATTTCCTGTTTTTAATTTCATTGATTTCTGCTGTAGTTTGTATTTTTTTTTTCCATTTGCTTTGCCTTTAGTTTGCTCTTCTTGTCTTGATCCTCAGGGTGAAATTAGGTTATTGATTTTAGATCTTTCTTCTTTTCTAATACATGCATTCTGTGCTACAAATTTCCCTCTAAGTGCTGGTTTTGCTGCATCCCACAAGTTTTAATATTTTATTTTCATATAGTTCAAAATAGTTTTTAAATTTCCCTTGAGGCTTCATCTTTGTCCCATGTATTATTTAGAAGAGTGTTGTTTAACTTCTAAATATTTAGCATTTTCCAGCTCTCCTTCTGTTATCAATTTCTAGTTAAATTCTGTTGTGGTCTGAGAGCATATATTATGTAATTTCAACTCTTTTAAATTTGTTAAAATTTATTTTATGACCCAGATTTGATTTATCTTGGTAAATGTTCCACATAAGCCTGAGAAGAAAGTGTATTCTGCTGTTTTTAGATGGAATATTTTTCCTACAGATATCAATTAGATCCAGTTGACTGAAGGTACTATTCAGTTCAACTACATCCTTACTGACTTTATGCCTGCCGGATCTATTAATTACTGACAGAGGGATGTTAAAGTTTCCAACTATAATAGTGTATTTGTCTATTCCTCCTTGCGTTTGTATCAGTTTTTGCCTAGCATAGTTTGAGGTTCTGTTGTTTGGTGCTTCTACATTAACAATTATCATATCTTCCTGGTGCATTGGTTCCTTAATAATTATGTATTATCCCTCTTTGTCTCTGGTAATTTGCTTTATTCTGAAGTCTGCTTTTTCTGAAATTAACAACCTACACTAGCTTTCTTTTGATTTGTTTTAGCGTGATATATCTTTTTCCATCCCTTTACATTTAGCCCATCTATCTGTCTCTTGATGTTTAAAGTGGGTTTCTTTTAGACAGTATATTGTTGGAATTTTTTTAATCTACTCTGGAAGTCTCTGTCTTTTAACTGGCGTATTTTGACCATTCACATTTAAAGTGATTATTGATATAGTTGTACCAATATCTATAACATTTATAAGTGTTTTCTATTCATTGTATTTGTTCTTTTTTTTTCTTTTTCACTTTCTTTTTCTGCCTTCTCTGGTTTCAATTGAACATTTTATATTATTCCATTTTCTCTCCCTCTTAGAATATCAAGTAAACAGCTTTAAAAAAATTAGTGGTCAAAATAGAGTTTACAATATATATTCAGAATAGTCTAAGGTCACTTTCATATAAAGTGAAAACATTAAACCACTTTACAGGTAGTACAGGTATCTTATAACAGCATTCCCAATACCCCCCTCCATCCCTTATAACAATGTTATCATTCATTTCTCTAATCTATAAGCCATAATCACCAAATACATTGTGGCTACTATTTCTTTGAACAGTTAGTTATTAAATCAATTACAATTAAGAAAGAGTATATTTTACCTTCATTTATTCCTTCTCTGATACTCTTCCTTTCTTTATGTACACCCAATTTTCTGATTTATAACATTTTCCTTCTCTCTAAAGAAATTCATTTAACTTTTCTTGCAAGGGAGATCATCTGGAGAAAAGTTCTCTCAGTTTTCATCTGTCTGAGAAAGCCTTTAATTCGCCTTCACTTTCAAAAGATAATTTTTCTGGAAACAGAATTCTAGGTTTGTGGGGTTTTTTTCAACATTTAAAAAATTTCACTCCACTCCCTTCTTGCATGCATGATTTCTGAATAGAAGTCCAATGTAATTCTTATCCTTATTCTTCTATAATTTAGGCTCTGTTCTCTGCCCCCATCCTGGGGTTCTTTCAAAATTTTCTCTTTAATTCAGGATTTCTGCAGTTTGAATATGATAAGCATAGGTGTAGGCATTTTCTTATTTATCTTACTCGATGTTCTCTGAACTCTCCAAATCTGTGGTCTTAATTTGGAAAATCTCTGTCATTATGACTTTGAATATTTCTTCTGTCCTTTTCTTTCTTTGTTCTTCTGTTATTCTCATTACACACATGTTACACCTTTGGTAATTGTCCCACAGTTCTTATATAATCTGTTCCATTTTTTTCATTCTTTCTTTTCTTTGATTTTCTGTTGGGAAGTTACAATTGGCATATTTGCCGGCTCACTGATTCTTTCTTCAGTCATGTCCAATCAACTGAAGGTCCCATCAAAGGCATTCTTTATTTTTGTTACTGTGTTTTCAATTTCTACATTTCCTTTTGATTTGTTCTTAGATTTTCCATCTCTCTGCTTACCTTACCCATCTATTCTTTTGTTTACTTTTGCCATTAGACTGCTTAACATAGCAATCATTTTTTATTTTAAATTGCCTATTTGATAATTTAAAAACCTATGTCATGTCTGAATTGGTCTGCTGTATGTTTTGTATCTTCAGACTATGTTTATTTTTGTCTTTTAGCAGGCCTAGCAATTTTTGTTGCTGTTGAACATTGGACATAATGTCTCTGTTAATAGGAACTGAAGTAATCAGGGTTTTATGTGTCAATCTGACTAGGATGGGACTGTGTTTAAACTTTGTTAAAGCTATAACTGCCAAAGACTTCAGTTTCCTATTGTTTCCTTGTTTGTTTCTTTTCTCCCTTCTTTTCTTTGGGTTTCTTAATGATCTCCTTCTTGAATAGAGTCTGTGTGTTTCAGCTCTCTCAGTTGTAATCAACCTTCTGGTGCCCTGTTGATGCAGTGTTAAGGCGTTAGGGAGGAAAAACATTCTATAACCTTATGGTTAAATTTAAGGTTTTTTAGTGAGCTTGATTCCTGGGCTGCGATATTCAGAAATGTTTCCCAGCCTTCCTCCCCCCCCCCCCAAGTATGACTGGAAGGCTAGAGGGAGCTGGAGTTGTCTACTGTCCTCTTGCCAGGTCAGATAGGGCTCAGGTAAAGTTGATTCCCCTGAGGGCAGGCCTTTGTTATGGAGAATGTTCTGGGAATAATTTAAAATGATTACTTTCCTGCTCTCCCTACTTGAAATCAAGGGGATTGTCCCCCAATGTCAATCAACCTTGTGAGGTTCCTGGAAATCAACCCCATGTAAGTGCAGAGACTGCCTAATACTGGACCCCCAGGAATGTTTAATTCTCACGGTAGTCCACTCTTAGCCTCTGGCAATTTGTCAACACAGTTTTAAGTATTTCTATCAATTATTGGCTTTGGTGGCTCTGCTCCAGATAAGCTGATCTTGGCTGTGATTCTCAGTATTTGCCTATCTCTCCATTTTTCAGAGTGGTGGTTTACCCTATGACCTCAATTTTCTGATAAACCTAAGAAAAGTCAACGATTTTTAGTTTGCTTGGCCTCTTTTCTTTTTTCATTATGAAGACAGGCATGATGACTTCTAAGCTTTTTGCAGAGCAGAAACAGGAAGTCCTCAACAATTTTTAAAAGACTGTTTTTCTTCTTACTATAAAAGTTAAGCAACGTGGTAAAATTTTTGATAGTCACTTAACTTTCTAACTTTCACTTTCTTTATTCTAAAGTTCACTTACAAAGCTCCTTGTTCATTTATTTATATGATATCCTAAATTTATGCATGTGCTATGAAATAAAATTGACATATATTTGTAATATTTACTAAATTATATGTTAAATCATATTACTATTTTTCATGCTGTTCTCTTCTTTACTATTATTTATATCACTCTGAAGCTCCTGAGTGTTGCTTTTATGTTAAATGTATTGTTTGTGAGCAAACAGAAATTCAGAATATGGATTATATATATTAGTTCTATTATGTCAAACTGTTTTGACAGGAATTGAATTACTTCTCTCCAGAAATATATTTTCAGATCTTAATATATGCTTAGTTTTATATTCATCTTTGGTGAATAATTAAATAATTTTATGCACCCCAGTATAATAAATAATCAGCATGAATTTTCCAAAAAAAAAGAATACTTTTGACTAAGTCAACTTTACTTTGTTTTATAGGTACTATAATTCATAAGGAAGAATAAAACATTTGCAATTTTAAGTACACTCCAAATCAAGGTAAAGTTGTGTTTTTACAGTGTCTAGTTTTATGCATGCTAATAAAGGCACTTAATACATTATGCTTCAGGGGATATTGCTCTCGTGTCTAGCTTCCTACATTTGCTATTTTTCTGTGGATACTAATCAATTTCACACCTTGAGCTGAGGGACTCTGACCTATTATAGAGGAGAGTTTTGACAAATAGGTACATTAAAGTGAAATAATTCAAAACTGCCAGTTTATTTATAAACAACTCTATAACTTCTAGAATAAGGCTGAATGCTATAATTCTAAAAGCTAACACCATTAATATAATAGAAAATACCATAATATTTCAATGACAACAGATTAGTTATATTCTTCAATCTTGAAGATTATCAAAAAGTGTTCTTATCTTCAGCAAGGTGAAAAAACAAAAGGAAGATTAAAAGTGTATCTGCTCTCAGTCCACTGCTATTACCCTTTTTCCAACTGCAAATCTGCTCTACTGGCACTAGTACAGGATCGTCTTTGTCCTTTGTTCTAATCTTGACACCCCACTGGAAGTGATTCTCCTCAAAGCTGCCGGATTTTACCACATTCCAATTTAAGACTTCGTACAGCCTTCTCATTCTAGTTCGTATAAAGCTTAACATTATACAAATGGCCTCTTAGGAGTGATATGGCCTAGATTTTGCTTAACTTTCAAACTTTATTGTTCCTTGTCATTAATTCACATGGACGATTGCTCAAATTTTTAAAATACTTTTCCAGCTTTATTGAGGTATAATTGACTAATAAAAATGGTGTATCTTTAAGGTGACATCATTACATTTTGACAGATGTATAGATTGTGAAATGAATTACCACAAACAAGCTAATTTACATATCCATCACCTCACATAGTTACGTTTATGTGTGTGGTAAGAACGCTTAAGATCTATTCTTTTAGCAAATTTCAAGAATATAATACATTATGATTAACTATAATCACCATGTTGTACATTAGATCCCCAGAACTTATTTGTCTTATAACTGAAAGTTTGTACTCTTTGACCAACATTTCCCCATTTTCCCCATCACTCAGCCCCTGGCAACCACTGTTCTAGTCTCTGCTTTTATAAGTTCAATTTTTTTAGATTTCACATATAAGTGACATCATACAGTATTTGTTTTTCTTTGTCTGGCTTATTTCACTTAGAATAATGTACTTTAGGTGTAATCAGGTTGTTGCAAATGGCAGGATTTTCTTCCTTTTTTTTTTTTTTTGGCAGGGAAGGATTTGCCCTGAGCTAACATCTGTTGCCAATCTTCCTCTTTTTTTTTTTCCTCCCCAAAGCCCCCCAGTGCATGGTTGTATATCCTAGTTGTAAATCATTCTAGTTCTTCTGTGTGAGCCGCTGCCACAGCATGGCAACTGACAGACAGATGGCGTGGTTCCACAACCGGGATATGAACCCCGGGCAGTGAACGTGGTGGGAGCCCTGAACTTGAACTACTAGACCATCATGCTGGCCCAATTTCCTTCTTTTATAAGGATGAATAATAATTCCTGTATATACTATATAATAATAATAATATTCCTGTATATAGATCAAATTTCGTTTATCCATTCATCCATCAGTGAATACTTAGCTTGTTTCCATATCTTGGCTATTGTGAGTAATGCGCAATGAACATGGCAGTAAAGATATGTCTTTGAGATATTGATTTCATTTCCTTTGAATATATCAGAAGTGGGGTTGTTGGATCATATGGTGGTTCTGTTTTTAATTTTTTGAGGAATCTGCATACTGTTTTCTATAGTGGCTGAGAACAGATTCAATTCTAGACTTGTCATGTTCTTGTCCTTCAGCCCCAAACCTTCCAGCAGTAGCAGTTTTACTTACTTTCACACAACTCTATCAGTTAGCTGTTACTGTTCAATAAAGGACCCAAAACATAACTGTGTAAATACAAGAACTGTTTCCATCTACTATAGTCCTGTGGGACCTGTGAACACAGATCCGCTGGCCACTAGAGCCCATCAGAGGCTTCCCTGGGGGAGTTGCAAAAACCTGGGCCCCACACGTGTGCAAACTCCTTTCTGGGAGAAATCAGGAACCTGGAGGGAGGCAGAGAGAGAGCAAGGATGGCGCTGGCTGGCATCCTCCTTTCTGGAGAGTATTGCAGTCGGCCTCTAGGTATTTTCTTAACTTAGAAGCCTGTCCCTCAGGCCACAGATGCTAAGATAAGCAAACAGACTTCTTTCAGGGAAAGACTGGGCAGTTTCAGCCTGCTGGTTCTGCTCAGGCCCCGGCGGGGTGGATGGGGGGGCGGGGGTTTTAGCCAGGTGAGTCTGCGAAGCCCTGTAAGAACTGTCCCCTGGTTGCCCATAGCTTGGTGGGGTGAGTGTGGACACAAGACTCCTTGGCTTTCAAAGCTAGATGTTTTGGGGGTCCCTCTCTAAGGTAAAAGTCTTAAAAGTTAGGGTGTCACATGTGGAGTCCAAACCCTTCATTCCTCAGGGAGAAGTTCAGGGTTTTGAATTCCTTCCTGACTGTGGGTCACTGCACCCCAGGGCTGGTGTTTATGGTGAAATTGTGTCTCAGCCTCTCCTACCTGTTTGGATGTGGGTTTTTTCTCATTTGTTCTCCTCAGGTAGGAGTAGCTCGGGTAGATTCCGGATTTCTTTCAGGGAGAATTATTCCATTTGTCACTGTAGATTCTGTGTCTGTCTGAGGAGGTGAGTTCAGGAGCCTTCTAGGTCGCCATCTTGAACTGCAACCCTGTCAGGAAATTCGCCTTGTGAGTTTGGGCACCATTCACACCCATTATCTCTGGCTCTGGGCTTGGGTTAAAACTACAAATTTTTATTATTTCTCATGATTTTGTGGGTTTGCTGAAAGGTTCCTTTCACCTGCTTTGTCTTGGCTGGGGCTGAAGGAGCTCCCATGGACTCATTCATGTTTCTGGGTCCCCAGGTAGGATGGCTACTTCATCTGTGACCTCCGTTCTCCCGGTTTCTGATCCTTCCTGGGCTGACCTAGGCTTGTCCACATAATGGATAAATGTTCCCAGCAGCAAGAGAAGACAAGCCCTATGCATACGTACTGTCAAACCTGTGCTGGTGATCTTTCTTATTAGTGTCCATTTGGCAAAAACAAGTCATGGCCAAACCCAGACTTACCAGATATAGAAATAAAGTCACTCTTCAATAGAAGATGTGGCAAAGTCACATCACAAACAGCATACAAGACATAGGCAGCATTATTATACCCATTTTTGCAAACAATTTACCACATCGGTCTTCAAGCCTCACCTTAATTTTATATTCTCTTCTTCCTGAACCAACCCTCCTCCATCCACACATTTTGTGTGTTTTTCTGCCCTCAGAGACCCTTGTTATTTTCCTCCTTGGCACTGATTATAATTTATAGTAACACATATTTTAAGGCATAATTTGCCATTTTTATTAACGGCTTAATGGTTGTGTTTCTCAGCATATGTTATCAGAATCTGTGCTTGTTTTGCTGCTCATCCCAGTATACTCAATAGCCACCTCAGTGCCAGCTGAGCTGACAATTCTCAATATCGTTTAAAAAGGAGTAGAGGATGGAGTGTTGCTGATGGGTGAGACATGTGAACTTTCAGTGGAATAAAAACTGTCTTAAAGCATAATGAATTGTAATAATTAAGCATAGAGTGTGTGTTTGTGTATTTGTGGGCAATAGACAAATTTTTACCGTTATACAAGGTTTTGGTTATACAATTTTATTTTAGTGAGGTAAAACTGCTTTAACTTCGGGAAAGACAGTATTCAGAAAAGAGGGTTAGATAAAACTAAACCATTTGAGGCAGGTCAGGGAATGTGTTTTTGAGACTCTAACTTTATATCTTGTACCGAGTGTTTACTCTTTTAGCACAAAAGATGAAGCCCGTTAGAGCATGTTTTTTCTCTCTTTATGCCCTATGCCAACCTGGGTGCAGAAACAGCTCCTATTTGAGTCCTTCCAAATAATATCATAACACAAAATGTTTACTGAGCAATTTAGATTTTTCATCAGAATATCACAGCAGAGAAATTCCAAAACTAGTATAAGGTATTTATCTTTTATCTTTTCTAATATTCCTTTATGGTCATCCATTGTCCAGGACAGGCTCTTCTCTGTTAAACCTTAAGAAATCATTTTAGCTGTGTTTCTATTTTTATTAAAAATGCATATACCCAGACACATATTGTTGGTCTGCAAAAGCAAATCGTCCTGTACATAACTGTGTCTACCTGCTTTAGAAGGCATGTCCTAATCATATTTGGTTGTGCATGTTCTTTATGCCCTCCATTCCAAACTGTTCAGCTTATTGAGTATCTCTTGTAAATATAAAGTTAATTTTATCAGAATGGAGTTCTGGTGAATAATTTATATCCTCCCTGATAGAAATAATGCAGTAGAATATGTGGTAGATGGAAGAGAGCATTGTGACAGGGACAACACGTGGGCTTGCATGGGGGGAATGACTGCCCGGGTCTGGAAGGAAACACCGAAGATTAGAGAGAATTGGAAACTGGATTGAAACCATGATTTCAAATATAAGTGGGAGAGTCTTATCTAAACACTAAAAAGCCAATACTATGAAGAAATGACCCTTGAGTGATTCAATTCTGAATATAAGGAGGAAAAAAAAGGTTAAATATATGATTTCAGCAAGACTGTGAAACGGATAGGTAAGAAATAAAATGAAATGAGAACTTACAAAATCTGGTGAGATAAAGTTATGAAAAACTAGAAATACATTCTAGAGTCTGCTTACATATTTTAAAATTTATAACTGTATATATATATAATAACTCATTGAAGAGAATATATGTAAAATTTATAATGAAAGAATAAACAACCCATTTTCTACCACAAAAATAGAAATTTCATTATCAAAATTTGTGTAGACTATCAAAGCTACCTTTTTCAGATGTAATTAGATAAGATATTATAATTAGTATTTACGTGTATATTTATTTTGTATAAAAGGAACACTTTTCAGGAATGCGAAGGACAACTTTACATATGACGAACAACTCAATCTAATTATTTAGTAGTTTTTATTATACTTTTTTATCATGCAATTAGCTCTCATGTTATTGTGCTTCCTCTAGGGGGGAATTAAACATTTAAATACGTTGATAATAGCCTGCAGTTTAGATCAGAAGGAGGACATTGACAGTATGTCACCGTGAATAGATAATTCTCCATGCTAGTTTATGTTTATTTACTCATCTTCCAGCAGATGGCGCCCTTGCAATAGATATTCATATTTCTCTGTGCGTGGTTGGGCTAAAAGATTCACCACTATCTCTTTTTTGGAATGGGCATAATCAGTTGGGATATAGTTTATGAACATATTCAGTCTTTTCTTCCATATTTTCTAAGTGATAGTATTTCAGGAACAATTATCAAGGCTTTGCCGAGGAATATAAAACATATGATTACAATCAGAACTTGAATACAATTATTGCTCTCCCTCCCCCACAACCTTCATTCAATTGCTCTTTTCCCTCTTCAAAAAGTAAACTGTTCACATGTTACAAGCAATTCTTGCCTTTTACTGGAATTCTGGAGATAGTTCCTGGCTTAAATAACCTTGAAACAAACAACCCTCTATCAAAATCCTGTTTCTCTTCCATAGAAGATTCATCTGTTGCCTTAGATCCCCACTTGACCCCATAGACAGTTCACCTTCTCTATTCCACCATGCGATGGTGCAGGGCTTATTGCTTGCTTTTCAGCTTTCTGTGTGTTATTCTTGAAATCCTTAACTAATTTGGAGGCATTGCCTTACAATTGTTCAGGCAAAACCCATGGAATGTCATATTACCTTTTGTACCCAGTAAGGCTTATTAATAAATTAAACATGTTGTTGAATAGTTTAAAATCATCTGCCATTGGTGTCCAAAAGGTAACTTTTGCTGACTACCTGAATTTGTGTTCTCATTCTCACCTACAATGTACTCCTTATAATTAAGACTGTCTCCTGGTGGCTTTGATGATATGCTTACTCTTTCCTATTGTGACAAACTCCTAAACTGACCTTACTCTTAATGCATTCCCCTTCCTAATTTCACTCATTTATTGACCAATTAATTAATCAATAAATTAATTAATGCATACTTTCATCCGCCATATACCCCCTGGTGTCAGATTGGTTTCATGGCACTTCACAATCTAGTGAGATTATATAAATGTAGGATAAGACAAATATTTGCTTTGTGATGTTTAAAAAGTCTAGCTGAGGAGTCAGATATGAAAACAAATAGTAATCAGCAGCACATCCGAAATTGCTATGCCAAGGAGCTTTAGATAAGTTACTACATTCACTTGTCACAACCAACCAGTGCAATAAGCATTATACCCATCTTACACAGAAGAGAAAACTAAAGCTCCCAGAGAAGTTTACATAACTGGTGTTTTTTCTTTAGCAAATTATTTATTTGATATAAATTGAATAAAGATAAGACATTTAATGTTTCATGTATAAACTTTTTAATTAAAATACCATAAAAATTCTAAGCATTTTATTTTTAAAAAGGTATAACTGGATTAAAAATTCAATCTAATTTAAATGACAAATTAAGAGTTTGCAAAATTATATATCAGACACATGGTTGGAAGCCTTATTTTTATTTATTTATTATTGCTGTAACATTGGTTTATAACATTGTATAGATTTCAGGTGTACATCATTATACTTCTATTCCTGCATAGATTACAATCCATCACCACACACATGTACCTAATCATCCCTTTTGCCCTCCTCCCTCCCCCCTTCCCCTCTGGTAACCATTAACCCATGGAGACAGAGCTGGGATTGGTGGTTAGACGACTGTTAAATCCAAAGTCATTCTTCATAATGCTAAAGGTCCTTGCAATTTAATATGCACAAAAATCACCTGCGTGTGCCTGTTAAAAATGTATATGTCCAGCCTTGATAAGCCAGAAATTCTAAATCAGTAAATGAGAGGTAGGTGCAAGCTGGGTATATGTATTTATTTATTTTATTTTATTTTTTTGCTGAGGAAGATTGGCCCTGAGCTAGCATCTGTTGCCAATCCTCCTCTATTTTGTATTTGTGTCACCACCTCAGCATGGCCGCAAGTGGTGGAGATCTTCATCCGGGAACTGAACCTGGGCCACCGAAGCAGAGTATGCTGAACTTAACCACTAGGCTTCCAGGGCCGGCCCCACTAGGTATTTATTTTTAAAAGCAAGTCCTCATTGATGGTGATGTAGAGATTTTTTTTTTTCCAAATTTGAGAGACATGGCTCTGCACAGGGAAAATAAAACCCATGAGATGTGTTCCCGGCGTCCTAATAACATTTTGGATCCTATATGACCCACAGCAGCAATTACGTAACGTAAAGGCCTCATGTGATTTAAGTTTCTAAATAATTGTTACAAGAGTTCAGAGAAGGGAAAAATAAAAGGTGACTGGAGTCTAATATTAAAGAAGGCTTCACCAACCTGAGATGAATTAGGGCTGTGATGTGCTTAGCGAAGAGGAGAAGAACGTGTATCAACACTTTCTGTGAAGCTTGAGCGTAACACATGCAGGGCTGAGTAAGCGCGTGGTGTCTAGGATTGAACAGAAGAATTGTGTTGGGAACGTAGGATTGAAGAGTCAAGGCTGGTTCAAGTTTTTGCAGATGTTGAATACCGGTCTAAGGAGAGATTTAACAGGTAGTTGCACAACTTCCAAGATGAAGTCAGAGCTGGAGAATTTTAACAAACAGGAAAATGGAGAATGATTTGAAGAAAAAAAGAATGAAAGAAGAAATAGCAGTCAGGTATAAATCTGTTGGAGAAATCATGGTGAAAAAAGGAATGAAGGGGATATTGTATGAGAACTAATTCATTGGGAAAATAAGCAGAAATAGTTTACTACACATAATCAAGAAAAGGAATAAAGCCCTATAAGGAGGGAAGCAGAGGAAAAAAAGTGAATTAACATAAATAAAAACATTTTATTTACTGGATGAATTAATTATAATACAGTTACAACAATAACACGAATTAGTTACTGAAAATTACGTACTTGAAGAAACAGGAAATTCTAAAAAGAAAGTAAATTTGGAAAAGATGATGAACTATTAAAACTCCTAGGAGGATCAAGTACACAGGACATATGAATTAAAAGATTTTCAAAAACTAATAAATAACAAATAATATTATCAAAATTCTAACTTCAATTCTGTACCAATCTTTATATCATTACAGCAATAGTTATTACTATAACATGAATGGGATCCTTCCCATTTTCCCCTAAGAAGCAACATGATGTCAGGAAAATAGCCTTTCATTTGAAGTCTAAATACCTTAGAGAAAATTCTAGTTCTGCAATTAACTGGCTTTATTACTTTCATGTAATCATACAATTATTTTGTCTCATTTTTTCTCTGCATGTCTGTGATTACAATACACATTTTTGTGAAAATTCAATAAGATAATGAATGCATTTTAAAATGCTTTTAAAGTCAAGTTATAAAAAATACTCAGCACTATAATCATCATCAATATTATTTTTTACTCTGATTAACTTTTTTATGCTGAGGAAGATTGGCCCTGGGCTAACATCTGTGCCCATCTTCCTCTACTTTATATGTGGGAGGACTGCTATAGCAAGGCGTGATAAGTTGAGCATAGGTCCATGCCCGGGATCCGAACCTGTAAACCCTGGGCCACCGAAGTCGATCACCCAAACTTAACCACTATGCCACTGGACCAGCCTTTGATCAACTTTTTAAAATATGTGTTTTATAAGCTAAAGAAGTGTGAGTAGGGGCAGCCCGGTGGCACAGTGGTTTGGGTTGAGCTTTGGCAGCCCAAGGTTCACAGGTTTGGATCCCAGGCACCCGCCAACATACTGCTTATCAGCCATGGCGTGGCAGTGTCCCATATAAAGTAGAGGAAGATGGGCACAGATGTTAGCCCAGGGCCAGTCTTCTTCAGCAAAAAGAGGAGGATTGACAATGGATATTAGCTCAGGGCTGGTCTTCCTCGCATACAAAAAAAGAAGTGTGAGTAATATGGGTCAGCAACTTGATAGCAGTTATGAAGTACTAAAAAGCCTGCTAATTGGTATATTTGAAAAAGTCTTAAAATGTTTTATTATTAATATCAGATATGTTGGCCTAGGCTTTCGTGATGCTTTAATCTAAAATAGTGCACTTGATTTTTTTTAAAGGAGTCAATGACTCTTGAGATTACACGAGTTCTGAAGTTAGAAATTAGTTTGATTAAAATTCATTCTGTATATGGAAAGCATATCCATGTCTTACATTTTAAATGTATAATTGTGGTTGATTAAAGTAAGCATAGTGAGATTATTTCACTGCTACTTCTTTGAAGTATTTGATTGAATTCTTGAGCCCAATAATTGGATACAGTATTAAATCACATTGTACAGATGATGAACCATGCTCTATGAACAAATTTAGAGATATTATACTTTTAATATAAGCGATATTTTATTTTTATATGTTGAAAACTTTTACATAAATTGTATCATATTTGATCTGGAATTCAACATAGTGGGAAGCTTTCTCTGATCCTTGGTTAGCTAAATTCTGTCCAGATGCAGGGTGGAAGTCCTCTGGCTTTTCAAGCAATTGTTCCTTGGGATGTCGGCATATCACTCCTCTCAGTAAACCAGGTTTTTGGGGTCTGAAGTTCCAAACTTCCTCTCCTAAGTGAAGAGGGTGGGAGCTGCTCCTTTGAAATGTATCAGCTTCTGGCAAGCTTAACTTTGAAAGATATTATGTCTTCATCTGGATATTATAGACCATTTGGTTCTAGTTGTTTTACTTGGTGATACATTCCCTCCGCTTTATAACAGTAGAGATTTGGGCCACCTCTTTTATCTCACCTAGGGTTAGTTTAGTCTACCCTACTGCAGTAGAGACTGAGTGGTGCATGATGAAAACTGCTTCTTCCAATTATTGACTCCATTTGCTCTAATGCTCAATATGTTGCAGGATATTTTTTATTGGTGTACATCTAACCTCGGACTGGGAGGGGTTTTTAGTTCAAAGCTCAGGAGGTAATGTGGAGCTTTTTCTGTTGGCAGGGTCACACACAAAGAAATAGGAAGCATGTGTAGCCAATATATTAACCTCCTCAAAATTTCTTTCTTTAGAGATGGGGGCCAATAAGAGTGGTGTTTGAATGGCTTGCTTAAGATGCTCAAATGCTTGATGTTGTGAGTTGATGTTGGGAAGGATCCCATTCTATGTCCCTAAATTTTCTGGTGTATATATTTCCATATATAGCTCCTTAATGAGGGAAGTGTTTTCTTCATTACTCAAATATTCCTGACAGCTGTTGTGATTCGTGTGTTTTACAAGTGAGTGAAACCAGCCTATTTTTTCCTTCACAACTGGAATTGTACTTCTTCTTACCACCTAATGTCTATAGTTTTATTAACATTTTGAAGGTTTGTATTTTTTTTTCTTTAGCAACCTTTATATTTTTTGTTTCAAGAGTGTGGCAGCTTTGTGAATTGCTTGTTCTACTTCCTCTATATTTTGTCTTCAATATTCGACTTATTAAAAATGAAATTTTTATAACTAATTTCCAATTTTTCTGAAAAACAGATATATAAAATGAGTACAAAGGAGAAAAAGAGGTACAGACTCCAGATAGATTAGAAAAAGGTATAGACAATTGTAAAAGGCTAATTATATTTTCTTTATAGGGAAGGAAATGGCTTAAAATTATTTTCTTATTTCACAAAAGAGAACTTTAGTTAGAACCTGTCAAATTGTCACAGGAGGTTCACCACAGGAACCAAGAAAATGCATTTTTCGGGTTAAATATTCCATGAAGTGCATCTCACGGACAGCACAGTTTAATTGGCTCCAGCAAACGTGTTGACCTAGGTGTGTTAGTGAGGATTTCTTAGCTCTCAGTCACACTAAATTTACTTTTATTTTATCCCAAAGAATTTGTTACCCCATAAAGATAAATTTTTTTTCTTGTTACAAAATTAACTTTTCTGTCTTCATGAACTTCCTCAAACATCTTCGGAGGTTCAGGAACTTGGGGTAAATCAGGATCTCTAATACACGTTCAATTTAAGCCATTTTAAAATGCTGAATGTGGGACTCTGAATAGAATCTTTTAAAATTTGCTCTATTATTTCATAACTCTTTTTCACTAAGTTTTGGTTGCGTATATTTATTCATGTATAGACATTCTGACCTAGTATAGTTCCCAGTTTCTGACATTCAAGCGTGATGATCATCAGTCATCTCTTACGATCTGTAAATAGGCATCAGTAAATCGTGATGTTCACTTCTGTATCCTCTGAGAAGTGCCTGTGGAGAGAGGAGCAAATGAAAATATGGATTCTGTTCCCAAAGCTGGGCTATTTTATCTTGAATTTCTGTCCTATTCTTTGTTAAGACCGTTATATTATGTCCAAGCTATCTATCTTGGCTTTGAGTTTTTTTCCATTAAAAATAGATTTCTGGGGTTCATTCCTCAGATTTGGGCATTTGCCATTTTATCGTTTTTCTGTCCTTTACTTCTGTCTTCCTGCGTTGGTCAAAATTTCCAAAAACATCCAAGGTTTCTCATTTGGCTTTGGGTTTATTCTTTAGATTCCAAGACTTTCTTTGGGTGGGTTAGCTTCTAAATTGAGTTTTGATCTGGATTTTTAGTTTTTTCCTTAATCTAAACTTTGGTCTGTTGTTTAATAGTTCCCCTACATTGGATTTCTTCATCTTGAATATTGCTTTGATTTTAGAGAACACTTCTTAAAGCATGAATTAGTACTCCTGCTAATTTAATTGGGATGCCTCTATCATTGTATTTCAAACTCATGGCCAACTGCAGTGTGAGAAATTGATTCAAGTACATTACCAGATAGAGTCTCTCAGAGATCACAGAACAGAAAGACTCACTGACAGAATTAAAACAAGTGAATCTCATGGTTTGTTGAATGTATTTCAAACACAGAGAAAGATGGTTCTCTGAACGATATGGGGTGTGGTTACACACTTATGATAGCATGCAAGCAGGGTAGAAAGACCAGACTCACTGAATCTTGTTTTACGCAATGTACATATATTCTCTCTCTCTCTCTCTCTGCTTCATCAGATTTTCCTACTAATGGTAGGAAAAACAAAACATAAATATTAATTTTGAACATTTTATTTGATTTTCACTAGCAATAGGCACCGATTAGAACATATCCATACTCACGAGGAATTCAAGGTTGGAAGTATAGTTTTTTTTATTCTGGGAGATGTGGACCCAGAGAAAGTGTCCAAGATTCTTTTAGGAAGTGGAGAAAAGTCACTGGGGGACAGCCTGCTGTCTCTGCCTCACCAAGATTTTATTCAACACAACACTGTTCTACAGGATGCTATTTTATATACTGCAAGAAAAAATAGTGTTAGAGTCGAAATGCTTTAAATGTTGGTTAATTGAAAAGTAAACAACTTTATTTGCTGTAAAATTTTCCATGTATAATATGCTAACATAATTTCCAAAAGAAAATTGATATATAACAATTGCCAAACTGATTCCCCTAAAAATATTTTATTAGCGAGAGGGGAGTCATTTATTTATAGTTACCAGACTTGTATTTCCTATTAAAGTCAATAGGTGAGTGCCATTTTATGATTAAGGAAGATTAGAAATCTCTAGCAATTGGAGACATCTCATTTTAAATGTGTAAAAACAGAGTGATAAAACGAGTTGTATAGAGCTGAAGTAGAGTAAGAGATCAAAGGTGCACAGTGGTAAAGGACTAGAGGCTATAAGACCTTTACATTTTCCCTATAAATTCCTGAATATATATTTAAGAGTCTACTACCCCTGTTGAATGCCATGGCATTTTTGTCACAAGATAAATCTGAGGAAAAAAATCTAGGAAATCAAGTTCTTTCTAACTGATGGCAGACCTAATGCCTTCTTGTGGCATCTTCAAGTTTAGATCCTTTGTGCTCAAATTCTTAGAGCATCTAACAGGAAAATGTAAAAGGATACCTCAAAAAATTGGTAATTTTTGTCTGGAATGTTCTCTGCTATTAGTCATAGTGTTATGACCTCATCACTGCCTGAGATATTTTACATAATCTATTCAATTCATAGCATCTGAGAAAATATAATGATTGGTCTGATGGTCTTCGATTCAGAATTGTATACTATAATCATTGTAGGCTCAGAGGTAATAGCTAATTTTCATACCTTCCTCAAAAATGACTTGTTTAAATAAGTGATAGCATTATTCTTCATAGTTCTCAGCAAAAGGATCATTTTAGTTAAATGTCTAATGTTGTGATTTAAAAATCAGTTGATAGAGTTTAATTGGTTTGCTCATTATTATAATAATAGTTCAATACATTATTGCATATGTTTATTGGCTTGCTCATATTTTCACAATTATTGTGATTGAGTAAAAGATTAATTCATATCTGTTGTATTATAAATAAATGCTTTTGGGAAATTGAGAATTTGAGGAGTTATTCACTGTAAAGAATAAAGTCAGGATAATTAGGTGACACTGGTAGAAATAACTTTTTGCATTACAAAGCAGTATTTCATTAACATAATTAATTCCAATTATCAGTATTGGTGTAAACATTTATAGATGAGGTTTTATCTCACCTGTATTCTTTATATTTACACAGCTGTATTAGTCTAATCAAGTCAATAAATATTCAAATACTGATGACACGTGATTTGAAGATGGATAGAGAGTCTCTCCTTTCTATAACTAACAATCAAATGGGGGAGTAGGTACAGAGACGTTAATCCATACAAATAAAAAACTACAAAATAAGGTAGGATGTGGTAATGAAAAGAGTGATTCAAATCCAGGTACTGTCCCTTACTAGCTGTAGAACATTAATACTATAAAAGTTACCCTAATTTTGCTTCATAGTTTTCACAGAAAATTATTATATGTCTGGCACATAGAAAGCTTTAAAAAAATGTTAGCTATTATCAATGCCATTATTGCAAGCTAAGTAAAATGGAAATTATTTAGTTCAAGGAACCATTTTGGATCTCAGAAAAGGCACTGGGAGCAAATAATGAGTGCAGAATAAGAATTTGGAAGGGAAGTATCAATTGTCAGAGTGAAAGAAATGTATTTAATTATAGAAGGGATGAGGGGTAATTCTGATATTCTTGTTCGCTTGTGTTATAATTTCAATTCAGAAGAGTGTTTTCAATAGAATTATGCTTTAAGAATTTAAATTGGATGCTAATTTTAGAGTAGATTAAGGAGGAGGGACAGGAAATATGAAATGACCACACACTGCAATTTCTGTGTTAGTCCAGGTGAAAAGGTATATGTCTGATGATAATGGAAAGGATGGCTGGAGAAATATTGTGAAAAGAAAAATCTACTGTGGAGGTTGTAGCTTAGGAGACAATGATACACACACACACACAAATCTAAATCAATCCTGTGTTGATGAAATAGTGAATAATGGGAAGGGATGTCTAAGGAAACAAAAAAGAATAAATAGTTTTCTGGATGAGATAACTGAGTTCACCTTTTGTTGTATTGATGCTGCCACAGCACTCAGAGCAGGCATCCATTAACCAGTTGGAAACCATGTGGATCAGGCAATAGACTGAGACTAGCTATTTATTTAGGATTCATCCCCATAGGAGGAATAATTTTAGTTGAACCTGTCGTGCCATTACTTCCTGACCATCTCATTTACTATTTATAAATTTGAACTAGATATCTACCTATGTAATTGAATATTATGGCTATATCCCAATGGAATGTAACTCATATTTCTGTTATACTTTCTTTCTCCTCGTCTCCTATTGTAAGTTTCCCTAGAAGCAATTGGGTTGTGGGTCCTTGAGCACTGATTTATTGAAGGCATGCTCTCAGGAGGAAGGAAGTAAAACCAGTAGGATAGGCAGGGAAAAAGTTCAGAATAGGATGGTTCACAGCTGATCTCCAAGGAGCCCTGAAGCATATATTGCTCCACAGAATTCCTCCCAAAAGGGGTGGACTGTTTTTTACCCTGTGCCTGTTATTGGTTCCAGCTGGGCTGTCTCCTGGGGATGGGGAACATTAACTCCCGGGGCTAGGCAGCTCTCATTTAAAGAGGGCAGTTCTCCCACAAAGACAAGGGTGGGGAGCAGTTGGGACTGGGAGCTGTCAGTAGTCAACAGTTCCGGTGTAATAGGTCCACCAGGGTGGTAAAGCAGATGGATACCTACGGAGAAAAAGAACATTAGAGGAAATTTTTCTAAAACTATCTTTCACCCTCTCAGAGAAATTGACATGTGAAGAGTAGTTATTGTTTTTCTATAAAACCTATCCTTCAATGCATACACTGCCCTTGCCATTGTTAGAGACTACTTTTTTATTCCTTTCATTTGGAAATTGCCATATAAGATAAATATACTCAGTCTTCACACAAGATTGTAACTAGGTAAGATACTTTAAAGTGTTCAATTATGAAATATTTTTATATATTTAGTAAAAGCACTAAAATGGCTATTCAGTGAAATGTGGGCACTAACACTCATAAGTTCTTTTCTAAATATGATGCTGGCGTGACTTCCAGTTCTGCAGGAGTACTTTCCCCTATTATTTCTAAGCCCTTGTATTAAAAGCTTTATGTCCAGCTATCCATGAAATCCTTGTAAAATGAAGGAAATAATAATAATCATGATAATAATAATGCATTATATCTTAGCTATATATTTTTCCTATGATAAAATGTAAAAGTACTCGTACAGATGGATAGTGAAGAATGGCAAAGCATGAGAATTGCAAAGTGAAATGATGTAATGGATGAGATCATGAACTCTGGAGCCAGATGATCTGTGTTTCGATCTTAATTTTACCTCTTACTAGTTTTTTAACTTTAGAGAAAATATTATGTGATTCTGTTCTTCTCTGTGTCTCTGTTTCTCATCCCTAAAATGGATGTAACTATAGCACAGAGCTCAGAGAACTTTTGGCTATCACTTACTTGGTCACCTCCTCTTCTCAGTCCAGTGATTTACTGCCTCCAGAATCTTACAGTCTTCACACACACACACACACACACACACACACACAGGAGGACAATCCAGGAGAGTTGCCATGATTTAATATATACTTAGGCCAACTAGAGATTGAGCTCACATGTGGTGGATTCCATATACAGGTCAGATTGAAACCCCACCTCTTTACTCCCCAGACTTTATGTGCCAGTAATTACCAATTTTTGTCTCTAGTACATGAAGAAAATATTTGATACAGTTTCTTTAATTGATATTCTGTATAGCTACTCCAGAGCACCGCAGTATGTTTCAAATATTTTACATTTCAGTGGAAGTAAATGGAAGCCCCAACTATAAAATTAACAAGATTGCCAATTCATTTTTAAGGATAATCTGACTTTAAAATGTGGGGAGCAAGAACTGAATTTTAGAAGATTAAATTTGGATGAGAGTCAGAAGTGTTAATCTGAAAAACGTAATAATAAAAAGCATAGAAAGGAGATGAAATTTCCAAGTGTCTTAGTAATTTTAAAATAGTATTTTTTAATGTAGAAAATAATCAAGTAGGAAAATAAAGAAATACACATTTTTAGCAGTCACATATAGTTGTTTATTTAAGAAAATATGAAATAAAAGGATTAGGGGTATATCTTTGTGGTATAATTTAAATAAATATTAAACTATGAAATTGTAGACCAGAGAGAGTCATTTACAGATCATCTATTATTTATTTCTTCTTGAGATAATCTCAAAATTGAAGTAATTTTTCTGTGGGAATTTATTTTATAATTTTTCCTATGCTTCAGATAAACTTATTTAATGATCCATTGTAAATAGGAGCTTTTCTGGTATTATATATGAAAAAGAATTCTGAGAATGAGTTAACATGCAGACATCTAAATTTCAGTGTGTACAGATTCATCTCTTGATAAATGATGTCCACTAGTTCCATTTAAGTTATATGTCTTATTCAAAATGTATATTTTATTGCCAGATCCCTGTCCTGTACCTTATATTCTTATACAGAAATGTCTACTTAATAACTTCATTTGGATATTATAAACATACCAAAAATACGTTAAAAATCAAATAATTTACTTTCCCACCTCAACTGCTCTTTTCCAGTGTGTTTTATGCTTATAAACAACAGTCTCTCAGACCAAAATATTAAACTAACTTTCGACTCTTTCTTTCATACTCAACATCTAGTCTATAAATCCTGTTGGATCTACCCTCAAAACACACCCTAGATCTGTTCATTTCATGTCACCTTCAAATTACTACCCCAGTCCATCATCTTTAACCTAAATAAATTTGTCCTTTTAGTCCTCCTTTCGCACGCTTGACTCCTACAGTTTTTTGTACACAGAGGAGCAAATGTTTCTTTTAACATAGAATTCAGAGCATGTCACTCCCTTGTTAAAACTCTAGTGGCTTCCCATAATAACTATAGCATAGGAGTATTTGATAGGAAAGACTTTATGTTGTCACATGCTCTAACTTTATGATTTCAATTTCCCTAACTAAGATCCTTTTAGACACATTATAGAATACAGGCAATGATATAACAACTGATACACATATATCTGAGAATGTGTATACAATGGCGTGATTGAAAGGATTTATGAAGATGAGTTCTCAATGAGAATCTTCATATGAATTTTAATACTAAAAGATATATGACATAAAGAGCAACTTTAAGTATGCATAATTTAGAAATATTATATTAAATGATTCAAAAAGGATACAAATGCCACACAAAAATGCTAGCACACAAATACATGCTCTATAATAGAAAAATGTGCATATAGTTTTGCCTATTGCCAAACAATGAAATAATTTAATGTCTTGATGTGCATAAATTTCCTGAGGGATGTGTGTGTATACACGTGTGCAATATTTTGCGTTTGGGGTAGCATGGTGGAAAGGAGAGAATCTTGAGGTATGTGGACACAAATACGAGTTCTATTTTCATCTTAGAGAAAGTTTACTGTTAAACTTTCAGAGAATAAAGTGTCATGTATGCCTAGAAATATAATACATCTGAGATTTTACCTACTTGGAAGATAACAAGTTGGCCTACCACAGTTTCATAAATACTGGCAGAAGACACGAGACTCCTGGGTCAGAGACAAAAGAATTTATTACTCATTGCACAGCAAGCAGCATGATCTTCAAGTTCATATGGATTTCCTTTACAGCCCTAAGTCCCATGAGGAGCAATGTGGAGTGGACCAGTTGGATATTCTAGTTTGTATTTCCATACGTAGGAAACCTCCGATCTTTTAAAAGAGTTGCCAGTGAAGCTGTCTGAACTTTGCCCCACAGGGAGACATTATTTTTATTTTCTAGGTCAGGAAAAACATCTTACCCCCTCCTTGGTGGTGAACCCTATCTATACATCCTAAGCCTGTTTGCTACACAAACATCCTTGAAAATGTATTGCAGGACAAAAGCTATCATAAGATGTGTAGAAATGTCATGGAGATTGGCCCTCCAACAGCATAAAACATTTTAGTATTTGTTTAAAAGTCATTGTGAAGCATCTTGATAGATGTTTATATGAGAGGAAAGAACTAATTCACAGCCTAAGACTCCTGAGAAAGTAATCTCAATTTTTCTGGTGTGATATTATCCTGTCTTATGCCTTTAAATATCATCCTGATGACTCTCAAATTTAGATCTCCCAATTTTAATTTAAATATAGCTTAGATTTTTAATCCTGAATTCATGCTGGTCCTATATAGATCTTCAGAGTTTCTATGCATAGAATAAGATAATATTATAATTTTAGCTGCCTGAATTTTATTTTTTGTGTTTCAAATTTTAATATAAATTTCATTATGCAGTTCAAAGAACTCTATTCCTATTAACTGTTGATTATTTACATCCAATCCCCTTTATAATTTATTCTAATATTAGAAATTATGTTAGTCATTTAAATTTATAAGAATTTTAATATATGGTATTGTACAATATTATATCTGTATATATCCTATTTATGCATAATGCATAAAATTAACCTTTCCAAACTAAAAAAAAAACTTAAATTCATCTTCTTAAAGAAGAAAATTACTATTTAACTTATAACAGTATTATTGAAGCTAATCTACCTACTGCAAAAGGATTTGTATCATACAGTTATGATCAATGCTCATTAAAAGTAGCTGACTGAATAGACAGTTAAATCTGCAAATGGAAGTAGCTTCCAGCTACCTTCATTTCATAATAGTTTTATATTGTGCACCTCTTGTTAGCAAAAAAATTCAATAGTCATCTCTCTTTGCATGCAGGTTATGAAATAGTCTCATTGAGTGTGGGAATATTATGACATATCATATGTTAATCCTCTCTAAAGATTCTAAGAATTTAACTAACTTAGATTTAGCTTTCAATAATAGGTATAATATTTTCTATCTAATTTTATTCCAATCTAACCTTTATCATTGAATAGCAAGACAGATGCATTGTATTTCAGATAGTTAGATCTTAATTCTGAGTTTATCATCTACTGTCTTCCCTTGCATATTCTTCTCTGCATAGTCAAAGATTACCTTTTGTTCTTTAATTATACTCATGTTTTCTATACCAGTGACAGCAGCAATTACTTTTAAAAATAATAAAAAGGTTAGTCCAGCATTGGCTTAGTTTATTTTTTCCCCTAGCATCTATCTTCACACAAATTACATATTTTTTTTTTTTTTTTGTGGGGAAGACCAGCCCTGAGCTAACATCCGTTGCTAATCTTCCTCTTTTTGCTGAGGAAGACTGGCCCTGAGCTAACATCCGTGCCCATCTTCCTCCACTTTATATGGGACGCCGCCACGGCATGGCTGACAAGCAGTGCGTCGGCAGGTGCCCGGGATCCGAACCCGTGAACCCCGGGCTGCCAAGCACGGACTAAACCGCTGTGCCACCGGGCGGACCCCAAATTACATATTTTTGGTTCTTTGCATTCTTTAATAGTAAAGATACACACAGATTTATGGAACGGTGTATGAAACAAGGACAAAACTACAAAGCAGAGTTCAAAAGTGTCCTCAACTATATTCTCAGTTGACCCTCTGTTTTCCTTGTATTCAGATGTCCTGTTTGCTTATTTATCTTCTCTAGCAATCTAAAAATTTCTCAGTGGGGATGAGAGGGCTTGTCTCATTTACTGTTGTACTGCCATGGCCTACCACAGTACTTTATGTGTTATAAGAACTCAATAAATGTTTATCGAATAAATAAATAATCAGAATTAGTTAATAAGAGAAAATAGCTGCTAAGAAAACATTATTTAAATTTTTTCCAGCTTTATTGAGGTATATTGACAAATAAAAATTGCATGTATTTTAGTTGTACAATGCAGTGTTTTGATATACATAAGCATTTGAAATGATTACCTCAGTCAAGCTAATTAACATATTCATCACCTCACATAGTTACCATTTTTTAATGTGTGTGGAGTCTTTTACTCTATTTCACTCTCCTACTTACTGTTCCAGCGGCTTCCCATCGCCAGGCCCTAAATGAGCTGGTTTCTGCCTACCTCTGCCACCTCATCCCCTCCCACCTCCCCTGCTTGTGAAGTTTGAGTCACGTGGGCTTCATTCTGAAGTGGGAATAAGACAAGTTTACTTTCCACTCCAGAGCCTTCACCCTGGCTGCTTCCTCTACTTTGGGAATGCTCCTTCTCCTTGTCTTTCTATGGCTGGCTCCTCATCCTTCATCCCTCTGCTCGAATACTACTCCCCCTTGACTAATTTTCTACACAGAACTTATTCTAGAAGGGGTGGTGAGCATGTGTATATGTATAAGTAAGGAGGCAACTTGTTTGCACACTTTCTCAGCTCTCTCATTATAGGATATCTTATTCTTTCTAGGCCTGGCCATTTCTCATTTCTTCTGGGTTTTTTTGTTGTTGTTGAATTTTTCATAACTTGGATCTCTGAAGATAGCTTCAGAGTCTAAAAGCACTGTTACCTCCATGTACTGCCCACCATAGTTCCTCCACTTTGATGATGAAGCTGAAGTTAAAAGAAATGAAGTGAACTGGCCAGTCATGGAGTAGCTGGGCTGGACTTGAGACCATCTTCATTCAGTGCTTTTCCCGTGGACCGCACATGCTTTTCAGCACGTCCAGAGTTGTTGGTAGGCAGTGTATTAGGGGATGATTTATGTGCTAACTTCAAGCTCAAATTTACTCATTTTTATATTTATAGAGCACCATTCAAAAAATGTTTTTAAAGTGATTTTATATCTATTTTCTCAAAACTGTCCAGGGAGGTAAGAGATAAAATTATTTCCACATTATCAATGAAAGGGGCCTGAAGAGATAAGTAATTGATTGATAATAGTGGTCTTGAGTTCCAGTTGTAACACTTTTTCCATTAAACGTCTCTGTCTACTTAACCAAATAAAAACAATCAATTAACCTATTGATACTTTAAAAACCTATGTTTAAATTAAAACAGTTAAGACAAGTATAACTACGTTATCCAATGAATTGGGATTTTTTTATTCATTTAGGAGGCTGTCATAAAGAGATATCACATATGCTAGGACTCTCTTGTCTAAAAAGGACAAGATCAAGAAGGAACATAGCAGAATTTTAAAATTATGGGAGCCACAGATAAAAGAAAACCTGGACTAAGGAAACACTCTTTAAAAAACCTGGACATCGTGGTATTTCATATAACACACAAAAAATTTGTAGAACTTAATATACAAGGATAGTAGTATAAATATAGGTGTTTTTGAAAAAAAGCATAGATAATTTTTGAATTTCAGAGACAGATATTACCTATTAATAAAGTTAGAATATATCCAATCTTTAAAATGAATGTTAGGGAGGCCAAGATGACATTCCATAATGATGGAATCCTGAAACAGATGGAGTGTTGTAGTGATCATCGATTCCGTGTTCCCAAAATCAAGGCAAAAGATCCAATATTTATCCAATCATTCAGTGTAAACCAATCCCTATTCTTTTTACGTCCTGAAAGCAGAATTAATGACCTTCATGAGTGATTACACCTGGGAAATTGCACCTGACTTAATAGTCTGCTTAACATTTTACTTGGGGCTGATTTTGCCTTACAACCATTAAAGTTTCTTTTCCTCTGTCAAGATTTAAAAAATTGTCAAGAATTATGTAGAAATACAGAAAGTCCTACACCAAGTAATAAATGAAAAACAGATCTCAAAATGATGTATGCACACTGACACCAAGTACATTGGTGTACTGTGTACCAAATAATGCTAGAGTTTACAAATAGTTGATGATGTAACAGTAGTTTCTGAGGAATTTACTTAATCAAACCTTCAGAAGGCCCTAGAAATCTGCATTTTTTAAAGAGCTCTAGGTGAATATAGGTTTTGATTAAAAGTACCTTTTGGGGAAGCAATTTTAACTATCATTATGTGTCACAATACACGTTAAATTGTAAGTCCTATTATTGAACACAAATAATTTATTAATACAAAGTATTAATGGATACCTACATAAAATATGGTTTTAAAATGAAATACAAAAAATCATGTGTATAGTTGTATTCATAAAGGGAAATTTGCTAACCCAAACCTACACAACAATGAGAAACATTAAGGCAAATCCAAACAGAAATGAAGATATTCCGCTGAATTCCCATGTCTCAAGCATCAAAAACCACCAACCTTTTAGTCTTTTTCTTGAACATTATCTGTATCCACATTCTTTGCATCGATTGGATGCCTGGATTTCACTTCACTGTCCATGTGGCATTCTCCGCAGGTATCTATCATTAGATGCTGCTTTGGGACTGAATGTCCTTCTGGATGTCCTTTGTTAGTCCCTACACAGCAGTGAGAAACTCCTCACTGGAGACAGCATTATTTACTTCTCTTTGAAAGAAAACAGGAGCATGAAAAATTTTAAAAGGAACACAGCTAGACTGGGTTACAGATAAGAGCAGTTAAATAATTAAGGACTTTGGTAACTTACAGTCATGCTGCTGTTATGACTTTTGGTGCCCAGATCAAAGAGTAGAGTAGAATCAGCTGCTTTTATCACTGAAACAAAGAAACAGACAAAAAAATTAAAAGGGAGGAAAGTGTAGTTACCTTGTCCTCTGCTTTCCTTGAGTGTGAATACCCTGAGAGCAGTGACTATATATTAGTTCTTTCTGCATTTTTAAATAGTCAAATATTTTAGCCAAACAAATAAAGGAAAAGAACAACAGAACAATATCACTACCTGGTGGCCACCAGTGTTAGGTGTGTTTCATCACTACAACAATTTCAGATAAAATGGCAAACTGTGTGTTCTACAGAATAAAAGTG
Organism: Tapirus indicus; assembly: GCA_031878705.1. Lineage (NCBI taxonomy): Eukaryota > Metazoa > Chordata > Mammalia > Perissodactyla > Tapiridae > Tapirus > Tapirus indicus. The sequence goes on along the minus strand of CM062919.1, from coordinate 144,603,449 downwards.
GCATCTTAGTGACTTAAAAAAAATGCATATTTACATTTGCAGTGATAAACCTACTGGAAACAGGAAATCCAGTTTTCTGTTAAAATAAAACATACAGTAGGAAAAGTTTATTAAAGTCTTTATTTGACAGATTATTTCTATACCCTTTGTTCTTGCTTGTGAGAGACATTTATATGGCTATGTTTCTAAAATCTATAAACTGATATTCTCATACCCAATTAAAATGAGCAAGACACATTGATTTTCATACACAATAGCATTTTTTATGAACTCTCATTTCTTCATAGACCGCTTAGCTGTAAATAATCCATGCAAATAGCAATTAGATATTTCCTGGTTTATGCATATAAACATAATGGTTATTCAAGGAACTCGGAAATGTTTCAAGCAATTTTCTGTATAAAATATGCATATTTAAAACCATATGTTTGAAAGGCTCAGGAAATGGTTTTGAAATGAACTGCAAGAGAATTCAGAATGGTGAATTTCTGTCTATATCTTTCTTGTGCAGGTCAGTTACCCCCACAAACTCTAGCAAACAAGTTAAAAACCTGTTGAATTTTCTGTTATTATCTTGAAGTATTTTAAGTCTATTATGAAATGTTTAAAAAATTTCTTCTTAGTTATGGATAAGAGACAAAACAATAAAACATGTTCTCCTAACCACAGTGCAACTGAGGAAATTAAGAAATTAGCATTGATAATAGTCACATGCCGCATAAGGACATTTCAGTAAATGATGGATGACATATGCGACAGTGGTCCCATCAGATTAGTACCATATAGCCCGGGATTGTAGTAGGCTATACTGTCTAGGTTTGTGTGACTGCCTCTACAATGCTCACACAATGACAAAATTGCCTAATGACACATTTCTCAGAACATATCCCCATCATTAAGGCAACAAGCAACTGTACTAATATCTAATTTAATGACCTTATTCAAATTTTGCCAATTGTCCCACCAATGTCTTGTACAACAAAAAAAAAAAAAAAAAAAAAAAAAAAACGTGGTCCTGGATCCAATCCAGGATTTTACCTTGCATTCAATTATGTTTCTTTAATCTTCATAATTGGATAGTTCCTCATCTTTTCTTATCTTTGATGTCGTTGATATGTTGTGGAGTGTCCCTCAAATTACACGCCTGAAGTTTCGCGATGATTAGATTCAGGACTAGTAATATCAGAGCTGTAATGTTTTGACCTTTTCTGAGTGTGATCATAGGAAGAACGTAATTTCTATTTGTCCATTACTGGTGATGACTTAGTTTAGCTGGTGTCTGTCAGACCTCTGCTATGTAACCTTACTGTCTTTCTATTTCTAATTAATGAGTATTTTGGAGAAGTGCCGCCCTGAAAGTATAACTAAAATTCATGCTCTATTTTGGCCTTGCAAAGGATTATTAACATAAATGTCTGTGAGAATTTTATGTCCATTATACAATTAACCACAGAGACATTAAGACTTACATCAAATAGAGGTGAAGAATTACACAAGAGTGCAGGCAGAATGGAATGAGAGATGCAGGTGAGTTGGAATATTTTCTGGAAAAAAAGAGTTTGTTTTCCTCTGTTAGTCTCTATATTTTCTGTAAAATAGGTGGCAGGATATCAGCTTGATATCCAAGAGGGGAGGAGATTTTAGAGATTCGATGATAGAAAGTGGTCATCCTGGAGAGTTTTGAGAGTTCATTGACTAGAGAAAAAACAGTCAGACTGCCGAGCAGGAAGGAATACACCACTTGAGATACATAAGCATTTCAATTCACTTAAAATGAAAAGAGTGAGCGTGACTGTTTTATTCTTTCTCCAATCACACTTTTCTCCTTGGGTGCAATCACTGAGTACAAAATGATCTGGTTTCAATCAGAGATAGAAATTTGGCAACCAAGTATAAGAAATATGGAGGGGGGCAAGAGAATGATGGACCACTGTTTTCATGTTAAGAGAAAGGGAGGAAATGATAGGTGTAGTGAAGTATAAAGGTGGTAGTGTCAATAAATTTGATGAAAGTAATGGTGGAATTTTGGAGTGAGAATACTGAATAAGTAATTTTGAAAAGTGGGAGATGGTAGTCAGCAGTTAAATGTTTTAAATAATGACCTTGGAGGTGATATAGTTATTGATAACATATATATATATATATAATGTGTATATATACATATACACTCATGTGCACACATACGCTAGTGTGTGTCAGTAGGATAGTGCAAATAAATGATACAGAATGTGGATAGTCTGATGACATTTTAAACTTTAATGGAGGAAAAGTAATAAATAAATATCCTGGTAGTCTCTGTAAGGAGAAAAAAGAAGTAATGAGGAAACCAACCCCATCGACACAGCCTCAGATCTTCTGGTCATTGAGTGAAAGAGAACATGTATCCAACGTTTGATAGGACTTCAGGGGAAACACTGTCCTGAAGGTATAACCAAGATTATTATGTTATTATTTCTCATTTATCATATCTCTTATTCCATCTTTACAGAATATTTGTTGAAAGTCTTGTGTTTGGAATTATGAAAAATTCTTTTGCTGGTGTCATTACTGTGTAGCCCAAAGAAAGTCATCCTTGTGAAAGCCAGCAGCAGCCTGTTTATCCCTGGCCACTGCTCTTTCTTCCATCCTATGTCGATATAATAATAACATTGCACTGTTGCCATTGTGACTACAATAACCCACAGATATAAGAAAGAAACTTAAACTAATGCTAATATTTGAGAAAATATATAGTAAATAAAATGAGTTATTTTAATGACTGTTACTATAATTGTTGGTTAAAAATTCAGTGGCACTATATGAAATATTTGAGGGGGAAATGGGAGAAGAGATAATGTATCTGTACTAATGCATCTTGGTGAAGATTACAACTGTTCATAAATAGCAGAATGGAAAAGTGGAATTGTGAATACTAGGCAGCAATGTAATGAATAAACTACGGCTGTATTCACAACATGCATAAATGTCACAAACATTCATGAGAAAAAGTACACAAGTCATAGATATGCAGCCTGGTGAATTGTTACTGAGCGGAATGGAAAATTGCCTCGCAGATCAAGAAGTAACAAGTAAAAAGGATAAAAGAATTATTGAAAATTAAATCTACAATGAAATAATACATTTTCCCAATGAGATTTGTAAAGATACAGAAAGTTGATGAAGAGAAAGTTGGGGAAACTAGGAAACCCCACACACTTTATTTGGGCATGTACTTTGTTCAAATTAGCAAACCTTTAAATGCTGATAGTCTAAGGCTCAGCAAACCCACTTCTAGAAAATTATCTTATATATTCCCACGTGTAAATTTTGTAATAGCAAAGTGTAAAACAAACTTCATGTCCATTAATAGTGTGATAATTGAATAAATGATCACTTATACATCGCAAAGCAAATGATTCTCTTAAGAAGGTACACTAGTAGGGGCTGGCCCGGTGGCATAGTCGTTAAGTTCGTGTGCTGTGCTTCGGCAGCCAGGGGTTTGCAGGTTCGGATCCCGGGCACAGACAGACGCACCACTTGTCAAGTCATGCTGTGGTGGCATCCCATATAAAGTAGAGGAAGATGGGCATGGATGTTAGCCCAGGGCCAGTCTTCCTCACAAAAAGGAAAAAAGAAGGTACACATATAAAATCTGGTACACATATAAAGCCTATATGGCATTTGATGGATTATATACTGTTTCCTTGTTCAGTAATAGATAGATATTTTAACTTTATTTTTTTCTCCTTATTTCTAAAGAGCATGCTATTGAGTTTGTTAAATTATTCATTTTTATTTGTCCTAATTTATTAATATGTTTTATATAGGTAATATCCTTCTTTTGTGTAGGTTAATACCTCATTTATTTTTGCAACTTTTTCTCCAATTTTCTGAGTTATATGTCGATTTCATTTCTTTGCTTTTTAAATATTAGATGCTTACATGAATATTTTTCTAAGCCCAGTTTATCATACTGCATAAATTTATACATATATATTATTTTCACTGCAGTTATTTTTCAACATAATTTTCCATCTAATTGGATATCACCTTTAATCCACAATTTATGGGTCAAAAAACTATGGCCTACAGGCCTGTGGGCCAAATCCAGCCACACTGATTTGGTTTATGCAGTGCCTGTGGTTGTGTTCATGCTGCTATTGCAGAAATGAGTAGTTATAACAGACACTATATGGTCTTCAAGCTGACATATTTACTCTGTAGTTCTATATAGAAAAAAGTTTGCCAAAACCTGAATATGAAGACGTATCAACATTGGTAAATATCCTTCATAGCTATGGAAAACATTTTTCAGCTTCCTCTCCAAACCTGTTTCTAAACACAATAAAAAATAAAAGAAACATTGCAATTATTCAATTTAGAGTATCTTTTATATAGCAAAGGATTAGAAATTTTTTTTGCTTTTGGGGGATTTTTTTCCTAGCTTTGTTGAAATATGATTGACATATAACATTGTATACATTTCTGGTGTACAACTTGTTGATTTTATACACTTACATATTGCAAAATGATTGCCACCGTAGCATTAACTAATACCTGCCACATATCATAATCGTGTCATAATATCATAATCATGTCACATAATTAACATTTCATTTTTGTGGTGAGAACATTTAAGATCTACTCTCTTAGCAATTTCCAAGTATATAATACACTATGCTGTACATTAGATCCCCAGAACTTATTCGTCTTATAGGTGGAAGTTTGCACTCTTTGGCCAACATCTCCCTTTTCCCCCACCCCTCAGCCCCTGCAACCGCCATTCTACTCTCTCTTTCTAGGGGTTTGGCTTTTTTAGTTTCAACATATAAGTGGTATCATAAAGTATGTGTCTTTCTCTGTCTGGCTTGTTTCACTTAGCATATTGCCCTCAAGGTATATTTATGTTGTCACAAACAGCAGATGTCCTTCTTTTTCATGGCTGAATACTATTCCATTGTATATATGTATACCACATTTTCTTTATCCATTCATCTGTTGATAGACACTTAGGTTATTTCCATGTCTTGGCTATTGTAAAGAATCCTGCAATGAGCATAGAGGTGCAGATATCTCTTTGAGATATGATTTCTTTTTCCTTTGGATATATACCCAGAAGTGGGATTGCCAGATCATATGGTAGTTCTATTTTTTATTTTTTTGAGGAAACTCTGTACTGTTTTCCATTGTGGCTGCAGCAGTTTACATTTCCACCAGCAGTGCACAAGGATTCCCTTTTTTCCACATACTCACCAGCACTTATTATCTTTTGTCTTTTTGATGACAGCCATTCTAACAGGTGTGAGCTGATATCTCGTGATTTTGATTTGCTTTTCCTTGATGATTAAGTGATGTTGAGCACATTTTCATGTACCTATTGGCTGTCTGTATGTCTTCTTTGGAAAAATGTCTCTTCCGTTTCTCTTCCCATTTTTAACTGGATTATTTTTTTCCTGTTGAGTTGTATGAGCTCTTTAAGTGTTTTAGATATTAACTCCTTATCAAATATATGATTTGCAAATATTTTCTCCCATTCTGTAGGTTGCCTTTTAATTTTGTTGATGGTTTCTTTTGCTGTAGATTTTTAGTTTGCTGTAGTCCCACTTGTTTATTTGCGCTTTTATTGCCTTTGCTTTTGGTGTCAAATCCAAAAATCATCACCAAGACCAATGTCAAGGAACTTACTGCCTATGTTTTCTTCTAGGTTTATGGTTTCGAGTCTTATGTTCAAATCTTTAACTCATCTTGAGTTAATATTTGAGACTGATGTAAGATAGAGGTCCAGTTTTATTTTTCTGCATGTGGCTGTGCAGTTTCTCAATACCACTTATTGAATAGACTATCCTTTCCACCATTGTGTATTCATTGCATATTCTTGACCATATTTGTATGGGTTTATTTCTGGACTACCTCTTCTGTTCCATTGAACTCTGTGCCTGTTTTTATGCCAATATCATGATGTTTTGATTACTATAGCTTTGCAATATAGTTTTAACTTAGGAAGTGAGATGCCTCCAGGTTCATTCTTCTTTTTCAAAATTGCTTTGGCTATTCAGGATCTTTTGTGGTTTCGTGCAGATTTTAGGATTGTTTTTCCCCTTCTGTGAAAAACACCATTGGAATTTTGGTAGAGATTCCATCGAATCTGTATATTGCTTTGGGTAGTATGGGTATTTGAATTGCATGGAGAATAAAGCTATCAGCAGGCTTAATTTGTAGTCTGGAAAAATCGTAATTCACACATATTAGACTTTTTAGGCTTCTCTTGCTTCTATAGTAAAATAAAAAAAGAGTTTGAGTTTGAAAGCCTTTGGAATTCTTGAATCAACTGTATTAGTATGTTGGGGGGCGTGAAAGAAGTGCAAATTCTTGAACCCTACACCCATTCTACTGAAAGAGAATAACAGAGGTGAGGCCTAAAATTCTTGTGTTTTAGCAAAATTTCTAGGCAATTTTTATGTTGCTAAAATATGAGAAGAAGTAAACAATAATCCCACAGTTTTCTTTAAAATATATATATATTTAATGTATATTATATAAATATAATGTATACTATTATATATATATCATAACATCATAAAAAGAATTAATGGTCGATTTTATTTACTTAAATTTAATTTTAACCATCTTGTTGCTATTCTAAAATGTGGATAAATATTCTATAACTTTATTTTACTGATTATTTTAATTAATGAGTTATATATTAATAACGCAAGAAAATGTAACCAATATACTATATAAATTTTATTGGTGGTACTAAACCAGAAACATTTCTCCAACATAAAAGCAAATAAAATAACAGGAAGCTGAAATATGCCAATCTGTATTAAGCAGGTGACATCTCATATGCTATTGACCCTTTTAATTCTATTCTAAGTAAATTTTTTATTAAATATCTTCTCTATGCCTGGCATTGCTCTGTATGATGAAGATACAGCAATGATCAAAACAATAAAAATTCCTGCTTTCAGGTTTATAAGAATTTTCCTTGAAAGGAAATAATGCTGACTTTGCACATACCTCTTACCTCAACTCAGAAATTGGGGTGTTACATAGCAGGTACAATTATTGCTTGCTTATCATCTGGACCCTTCCCAATGCATTTTTTGTGAGCGTGAGGAAGATTAGCCCTGAGCTAACATCCACTGCCAATCCCCATCTTTTTGCTGAAAGAAGACTGGCCTTGAGCTAACATCTGTGCCCATCTTCCTTCACTTTATGTGGGACACCTGCCACAGCATGGCTTGACAAACGATGTGTAGGTCCGTGCCCGGGATCCCAACATGTGAAACCCTGAGCTGCTACAGTGGAGTGTGTGAACTTAACCACTACAACACCAGGCTGCCCCCCCAATGCATTTTTAAGAATCCATCTTTTGAGGTAGAACTAACTAAATTAACAAAAAAACACACACATTCTTAGTTAACAGTTTTTACATTGTGTAACTATTTGCATAACCTCTACCATATGTAGAATGCTTCAATCTCCACCACACCAAACCCAGGCAACCACTGACATGTTCTCCGTCCCATAAATTAAAGTTTAATACTTCTAGAACTTCATGTTGGCAATATGCACTTTTTTGTGTCTGGTTACTTCAACTTAACAAGATATTCTATTTAGATTGTTTCTTTCTATTGCAGATTTGCTGACTGGTATCCCATTGTATGGCTCTTCTAAGTGGGATTGTCCATTCACTTACCATTGGACACTTGGGTAGTCTTCAGTCTTTAGCTGCGTGAATAAAGCTGATTTGAACGTTTGTTCAAAAGACTTTTTGTATATATGTGTTTTCATTTCTCTTAGGTGACTATCTAAGAGTGGAATTGTTTGGTCATATGGTGTTTCTTTAATTGAATCTCCTTTAATATTCATTGACTCAAAGTCTATTTTATTGATATTTGCATAGCCATGCTAGTTTTTTGCGCTTACTATGTGTGTGGTTTATGTTTTTCCATTTATTAGCTTTAATTTATTCATGTTTTAAAATTTTAAGTGCATTTTGTGTAGGCAATATGTATTTGGGTCTTTTTATTTATCCAGTCTCACAATCTTAGCTCTTTAGCTGGTGTGAACAATTCATTTACATTTAATGTAACTACTGGTGTGTTTTTTTGTGCTGGAGATCTGCAAAACCACACCAAGTTTTGGGGATTTTCAAGGAGGACTCATAGGACTCAGAATATAGTCATACTCATGGCTATGACTTATTACGATAGAAAGATACAAAGCAAAGGGAATAGGTGTGTGGGGCAAACCTTGGAGGTAACAAAGCTTACAAAGAGTCTTCTCCCACTGGAGTCACACAAGGCATGCTTAATTCCTCCAGCAAAAATTATGACAACATGTGTTGTGACTCAGTGCCATGGTTTTTATCAGGGGCTAGTCATGTAGGCACTCTCTGCCTAGTGCATACAAAATACAAAACTTCCAGAAGAAGCTCAGCATAAGCCACATAGTTTTGCAAACACCATAGGCACAGTGACCTACTCCTATCAATTCTGGGAATGGTGAGAACCTTCCTATAACCCAAGCTCCCAGATGTCAGGGAAGGGCCAACCTTGCAAGCAGGTCTTTTTAAGGACAGCAGTCTCAAGCCTGCTATGTTAACCCTTTTCTATACAGCCCATACCTTTGGCACTTAGTCAAGGCGTCTTTAAGGCAAAATTATTATCAGTAGGACTCCATGTAGCAGGGTGAGACCAATCTGCAGTATTGATCTCAGTTATGCCCATCTGGATTTAGCCAGTTAAAACAAATTCTATTAAACATAAAGGTCTAACTTAGAAAGCCAATTTTCTTAGTTTCTGCAATTAACCTTTTTTCCCTGGCCTGAGACAGCAACACTCCAGCTAGTATGTCAAAGCCAAGCTGAAAGCCGTCCAGGGCTGAAGCCATGTCGTGATGGCCAGAGACATGCGCAGGAAGTACAGTCCCAGAGATGACATGTGGCACACCCCAGAAATGATGAGGTTACAGTTGTCAGGGCACTGCAACAGGACACACATTAGTCAGGCAGTGCAGGTGGTCTCCCAGCCCATCCCCCCCCCCCCCCCCGCCAGGGTCCTCAGTCCAGTCCAGGTAATTGTAGAGAGTTTTAGACGTATTGCCTGAAGATGGTCAGTTCAAAATAGTCTTGCTTGTCCATGACACCAGTTCACCCACCTCACGAGTGCGGGCAGATGTGCTGTGTGTAAAGTTGAGGAGCTGAGGATACCCCTGCTGCCTTGCGGTCAGCACTACCAGGCGCCATTAGTCAATTTCAACTGAAAGAACTCGCAGCACTTTGGAAATGCAGCACAGGGAATTCCCCTTTAGGAAGAGGAGAAAGCTTCCAGAAACATCTCTGAAAAACAAAGATTATTAATGCCTTACTGCTTCTCCTATGGCCTCCCTGATTATGTTTTACTCATCACTGTTCATAAAATCAGTGTGTCCCATTTAGCAAACATAGCTACATTGTTTTCCCCAATCATTTTTTTGGGAAGGCAAAATTTTAAAAATAAATTAGAGTGAGTCTCTCTCTCTCTCTCTCTCTTTTTTTTTTTCAGTAAAAGGGAGGTTCATGGGAAGGGCCTTAGAGTGAGAGAGTGCTTGGCACATGCAAGGACGTGAAATAAAGTTAATGTGGCTGTAAGACAGAGGTGAGGAGTGTGGAGATAGCAGATGTTCTCTAGGACTGCCCTGGCCATAGGTCAGACTTGTAGGTCAGGATTTTATTCTTTATGGCTTCTGTTCCAGATAGCACATTGCTGTGGTATTAGCTTAAATCACTGGAGTGGATTTGCAATGTCTCCTACCCTGTGTGTCAATCCTAATACTCCAGTTTATTTTGCCCTCTATTAAAATTTGCAGCATTATCCTACTATTAGTGGATTACATCATGCTTGCACGTAAGAGAAATGTTCATGGCCATTGTAAGACAGCATATAAAAAGCCAAGGGCATTTGTAATCTTCCCTAGGTAAGGCTGAGTAACAAAACCCCCCAAATTTCAGTGCCTTTACAATAATAATGACATTTTTCACTTATGTTATCTTTTGACAGCTAGGAATTAGCTGCAGCTCTCCTTTGCTATGTTCAGCTAATCTAAGTGTCTTCTTCATTCTTAGGTCCTGACTAAAGGAGCAGCAGTTACAAATGCAAGAAGGTAAAAAAGCAAGAGAGCGAGTGGAAACATGCCACGGCTCTAAAAGCTGTTATAGTTATCACCTCTGCTGCCACGTCATTGGCCAAATCAGGTCACATGGCCCAACCCACTATTAATGCAGGAAGGAAGCCTGCTCTTTCCGCTGGAGGAAGCTGTGTCACACGACAGCAGACGGGGAGCTCAACCCTTTTCTAGAATTAATGAATGAATAAATGGGAACAGCCATAAAATCCACTGTACAGGCACACCTCAGAGTTACTGTGTATTTGGTTCCAGACTACCGCAATAAAGCAAATATCACAATAAAGCGAGTCATGTGAATTTTTTGGTTTCCCAGTGCATACAGAAGTTTTATTTACATTGCACTGTAGTCTACAAGTGTGCAATAACATTATGTCTCAAAAGCAATATATATACTTTAATTTAAAAAATGCTTTATTGCCAAAAAATGCTAACCATCATCTGAGCCTTCAGTTGGTAATAATCTTTTTGCTGGTGCAGGGTTTTATAAAAAACTCAATATTTGCGAAGTTCAATAAAATGATGTATGCCTGTACTGTCATTTATTTAACATTTACTATTTCCACACGATAATCCAAATGCTTTACATATGTTAAGAGGAGTTCTTTACCTTGTTCTAGAGAAGGGCATAATTCAATATAATTATGCCTGAATTATTTGATCATGGCATTCAATTAATTTAACTTGTGCCTGAGATTATTATTTATATAAATCTAGTGTTCAGCAATTTATACCACGAAAGTCTGTGCACATAAACTACCTAGAGATTTCAGTATAATCTCAAATATGTATATGCTTAAAACACTACAATTACATGTACTTTATTTCTTTCACTAGTTTATTTACACAGGCATACTCATATAGTAAAATCATTTAACTCATCAGTTGCGATGATATACTTGTATCTGTGGGAAAAGATGATGTTCAACAAAGTGAAATAGTAAAACTATTTCTTGCTAGTATGGGTTGAAAACTATTACTTGATGGAGTATGGCCTCTACACATGGAAACATTACAACAATAAATTCATTATTTAAAAATATAGAGTACTTTATGTATTTCAGGTTCTTTATAAAATTGGAATAATCTTACAAATTTTATAGTTTTATGTTAAATTAGGTTAATTAACATATGTAAAGCAATTGGGCCATTGTATGAAAATAGTAAATATTTAACATTAATACATAAATTTTTATTGTACCCACTTAAATATATTAAAACTTAAAAGGGAAAATGTCAACACCTTCCTTCATTGTCATAGTATTTAATTATTTCTGTTAAAGGTATTTCTATTGAATATCACCTTTTCCTTAAGCATACACAGTTCAATCTCAAAAGTTTCTCTAGGCTTTGGCAAGCATTTGGGCAATTGATGATAGGCATTTAAATTAAGATAATTTTTGGTTTGTCAACAAGAAGATAAATTTGAAAGATAGAGGGACTGAAATGTATGGGACTTTGTAATTAATTGTATAGCATAACCAAGGAAGGTTAGTGATAACATGAAGTTTTCTGGCTGTATATATAGTGGAGGATAATGCCAGAACAGATTAGGTAATAAAGTAGAAAAAAGATTTCATAGAAAATTTGAGATTTGAATTTATATAAGTTTGTCATGATGAAAAAACCCTAATGTCAATATGTGCATTTACCACAGAAACATACTCAGTGGGATCCTGTTTAGATACCTGTCCTGCCCTTGAAGAACATCTATCCTTGCATTGATGCCATATACATTAATACAGAAGTAAAACAAAAATCTTGTGATTCAAATAGTTATGGAGGCTTATCAGAATTAATAAGAATACTAAAACTTCTAAGTTCTATTTCCTTTATTAATCCGTATTTGAATTTTAATGCAGTGAAATAAAGGGACATTAAGAGAAACTTCACACGATATATCATAATGCATTGTCTATATAAATGTCTGATAATATAATCTGACCTATATGTGAATAGCAAAGAATATTTGTTCTCTCACTCTTTGGATTCTTATTTTTGTCAACTCTCCACCCGTACTTAGATTGTTTCTCCAGCAAACCTTCCGTAGAATCAAATGTTTCATTGTGGCTTAAGATATGAATTTGCCTTAATGTTCATTACCAGGAAAGGACGCCTATATCCAGTGGCTGCTAATTCAACTCCTGGAGGGTTATTCTTCTTGATGACTGCAAAATGTTATGTCTTGGTAAAATTAGATTCCTATATTTTCAAAATCATTGTCTGAACATGTTTAGAGAGTTGAAGAGGTTAAGATTTATCTATTGCCATGAATTTCACAGAAATGAATTTGTTTGGGGAATTATCTGATAACTTAAGAATGCCACTGTTGGAAAGCTTTTGACTGTTCTCTGATTAAAAAGTTAATTAAAACATTCAGCTGGCATATCTGGCTTTCCTTGATGTTCCTATAATCATACTATTGACATATGAACAGAATCCGTACAAAAGCAAAGGCAGGCAAAGGTTAGGCGATTAGGAAAACAGTTTAAACAACATGAATTAAAACTTTTATTAGGATAATTTCTCACGTTAAATCAAATCTTCAACAATTCTCACATAAAAAAATAATTTAAATTTTCTAAGAGATTGGAGAGAGTAGATTTCTTTCTTTGATAGCTTATATGAATGCAAAAGTGAACGCAAAGAGTGGTCTTTGCTATACATCTGACTGACTTCAAGCAGCCAATTTTGTAATCTTGAAAAACTGGCAAAGAAAACACCAGAAAGAGCAAAATAACCCTAGATTAATGAGGAACAGAGAGAAAAGTGAGTAAATAAATCTTGCAGCTGTCACTTATCAAGTCACTACATCTATATCAAACACTATATTACATGCATATGTCTATTTCTTCAATAATGACTACTTAAGGAAGATTAATACAGAAGGAAGAATGAAAACAAAAACAAATCAAATGTACATACGATAATATTCAACCTAGAAAAGTACACTATTGCATAACAACAAAAATTCTCAATATATTATTTAAATGAATTTAATTTACTGAGCTGTAAAGATTGTACAAATCAGCATTTATCAAAGAAAGAATTTATTAAGCATAACGCATTGTATTTCTCTTTAGAATAAGCGTGAGATGAGTGCATCTTTTTAAATGTTTATGCTATGAAATTTTATCATTTACTTGAGATTTCTTCTATCCATTAAGCATAATATTTAGATAAATAACCATGCTGGTGTACTGATTCTGCATTTTGAAGCTGTTTCAAAGAGAAATTACTTTTTCCAAGTTAATTGTTAGGAACATATGCTAGCAAAGCAAAATAAGTACTGAATAAGATTTTACATTAATGCTAAAAGAATACATTTAGAAAATAATCCCTTGAAGTCTTTTTAAAAATCCGGTTTTACATTCATATGATTTTATATTCATATATCTTTGGGAAGACATAAGATGGAATGTATCTTTCTAGCAAGAATGCAGTTATCAACATGTTGTTTTAGGCAGATGTTGTCACAGATGCACAGAAAGATTTAGGATGTGCTCTGGCCAAGCATCAGAAATTGCTCTCTCACAGATGAGTAAGCCTCCACACCAAACACACTGGTACCAGCCTTGTATTTCTGTGTAACAGATAATGAAAACCCATCTGCCCATTGCGGTAATTTGCCAAGAGGACAACCCAATGTACTATTTGATTTCACCATATTTAAAAAAACTGAAATACCAAATAGCATTTCTAACACAGTTCATTTTTTCTGTAATATTTGAAATAAGGGACTCTCTGAATACCTTGGCAAAACCAGGTATGTAAAAATACATTTTGTGGTTCATGATGAAAAATGTTTCCATTTGACCCAAATGAAAGTAAGGTTTATTTTGATTGAACTCTTTTACCCTTTTCTTTTTTTTAATTAATAGACTTTATTTTTCAGAGCAATTTTGGGGTTATAGAAAAATTGAGCAGAAAATACAGGGAGTTCCCTTATACTCTCTCCTTGTCCTTAGTTTTCCCTTTTATTAATATTTAACATTAATGTGGTACTTTGTTACAATTGAACCAATATTGATACATTATTAACTAACATGCCTAGCTGACATTACAGTTCACTCTTTCTGTTGTATACATCTATGGGTTTGCCAAACACATGATGACTTGTAGCCACCATTACAGTATCACACAGAATAGTGTCACTGCTCTGAAAATCCCCTGCTCTCCATTTATTCATCACCTCTCATTTGCCCCCCAACCTCTGGAAACCACCGATATTTTCACTGTCTTTATAGCTCTGCATTTCTCAGAATGTCATACAGTATGGAGCCTCTTCAGATTGGCTTCTTTCACTTCACAATATGAATTTAAGTTTCTTCCATGCCTTTTAATGGCTTGCTGGCTCATTTCTTTTTATCACTGAATTTTGACATATTTATATATCCAGGAGGCCATCACTGACATAAAGATAAGCAGCATATTCATCACTTCCAAAAGGTTCCTTGTTCCATCTTTAAAAATTAATAGTTTTTGAGAAGTTTTAACTTTACAGAAATTAAGTGAAAATATCCATAGTTCTCATAAACTTCCTCACACACAGCCCCAATTTCTCCTATTATTAACATTTCACATTAGTGTAGAACATTTGTTAAAATTGTTGACCTGATATTGATACATAATTATTAACTAAAGTCCACAGTTTACATTAGAGTTCACTCTTTGTGTTGTATATTCTATGGGTTTTGAAAATATCTTTTTGAGACCGTGCTTTCATTATTTAGAGTATATACTTAGAAGTGGAATTGCTGGATCATATAGTAATTTTATTTTTTAATTTCTTGAGGCATCTTCATATTGTTTTTCACAGTGGCTGTACTACTTTATATTCACTTCAGCAGTGCAGGAGGGTTCCAATTTTTCTACATCCTCACCAACAAAATTGTTGTTTTCTGGTTTTTTTGATCGTAGCCTTCTTAACAAAGTGTGAAGTGGTATCTCATTGCAGTTTTGACTTACATTTCCCCAAAGATTAGTGATGTTGAGCATCTTTTCATGTGCGTATTGGCCATTTGTATATCTTTTTTTTGAGAAATGTCTATTCAAGCCTTTCCCCACGTTTAAATTGGTTTGTTTGGTTTTTTTGTTGTTGAATTCTAGAATTTCTCTATATATTCTAGAATTAATCCCTTATCAGATATGTAATTTGCAAATATGTTCTCCCATTCTGTGGGTTGACTTTTCACTCTGTTGATAGTATCTTTTGATGCATAAAATTTTTTAATTTTCATGAAGTCCATTTTGTCTATTTTTTCTTTTACTGCCTGTATTTTTGGCATCATATCCCAGAAATCTTTGTTAAATCCAATGTCATGAGGCTTTTGTCCTGCTTTCTTCTAAAAGTTTTATTCTTTTAGATCTTGCATTTAAGTCTTTAATCCATTTTGAGTCAATCTTTGTATATATTATTAGATAAGGTTCTAACTTCTTTTTTGTATTGAAAAAAAGAAGGAATAGGTCTCTTAAAAATCAAAAAATTTTCAAATTGAGAGGGCAATTTTACATTTTTCTCACTGTATATATAAAATGCTATTTTATGATATGTATGGTTCTGTTCTAAATGAAAAATTATCTGATCTCATTTATAAATATTCTGTTTAAATGGTAACAACTTCAACTCATGGCATTTATTTTGAGCTTATTTAAACTAGATATAACTTCAGATCTCCAACTAAAACACTTAAGAAAATCAACAGTCGCCTACCCTCTATAATGTTTGTTTTCGTTATAACATTATTTAACTTCAGTTTGTTGGATATTTCATCTGATGTTCATCTAGAGTGGACTAAAAGAAGATGAACTACAAATAAACTTACTCATTTTGTTTATTTCCATAGGCTAATTAAAATGGTAGAAAAACAAAGAAGCTGAGTGAAAGACACAGAACACATAATATTGGGTAGTGTGAACTATTTAAAAAAATAGTGAATTAAAAGTCAGGAGACCTGGGGGCCAGCCCTGTGGCCTAGTGGTTAAGTTTGGTGTGCTCCTGTTTGGCGGCCCGGTTTTGGTTCCTGGGCATGGACCTACACCACTCATCAGCAGCCATGCTGTGGCAGTGGCTCACATACACAATCGAAGAAGATTGGCATAGATGGTATCTCAGGGTAAATCTTCCTCAGCAAAAAAAAAAAAAGAAAGAAAGAAAAAGTCAGGAGATCTGGAATGGTCTAGATTTTTGTGATCATGGAAAAGTCACTGGACTTCCTGTGCTTCAGTTTAATCATTTGCATAATTGGAGAGCTGCATCAGGAAAATCTCTATAATCTTCTGCTCTAAAACCTGTTCTATTGATACATATCTGTTTGTTAAAGGAAAATGCTAGATGCAATGATTTATCATCTCAAAGGATACTCTTCATCCCTCATGTGAGTCACCTCCAGCTAATGATTAGAGTCAAGGCTGTAAATAGCATATATTTCACTGCATCCTAATATTCAGATAGCCAAAGGCTAAATTGGCATTGAAGTACTAAATACGTGCAGGGTAAAGTTGTGACTATGTCACAGAAGTCAGCCTGAGTGGAAGTTCTGCATACATGGAAACCAAAAGATGGAATGAAGTGCAAGCAAGTGGGATGGTAGTGGTTCAAGTGAAAACTCAGGGAAAGCTGAGGTGTTCTGTCTATGTGACGGCTTTTATATGAACTTTTAAACCGATGAGGACAAAGGATTATGTAAATTTTGTCTGGGAACCTCTTACCATTTACTTGGTCACAACTTTGCCTTATATTAATTTCAAGACAACTTTGTAGTTAAATAAAAGAATAAACATGTTGAATTCGTAACTAATAATGGCATTTAATTTATGTGATGGTTAGTATTATGTATTAATTTGGCTGGGCTGTGGTGCCCCAATATGTTGACAAATATTATTTTGGATGTTTCTGTGAGGGCATTTTTATCTGAGATTAATATTTAAATCTGTGGACTTTGTGTAAAGCAAATTGCCCTCCATAATGTGGGCGACCCTCATCCAATCAGCTGAAGTCCTGATTAGAACAAAAGACTGACCTCCCTTGAGCAAGAGGGAATTCTGCCAGCAGATGGTCTTCAGACATGAACTGCACCACAGACTTTTCCCTGAATCTCCAGCCTTATGGCCTTTGGACCTAAGTTGCAGATTTTGGTTCTGCCAGCCTCCATAATCATGTGAGCCAATTCCTTAAAATAAATCCTTCTCTATTTCTAGCCACATCCTATTGGTTCTGTTTCTCTGGAGAAGCCTGACAAATACAAAGTATATTCCTAAATTAGTTTCATAATGTCATCTATTGTCTTATGTATCACTGTTCTTTCTATATATTAGTAATTGCTGATTGATACGTGCTAGTGATATCTGTAAAAAGGCAATTCTTGCTGCTATTGAAAAACCTCAAGCACTTTTTCATAGGCATTGGCATATGTACTTAAAATATGCAATGTATTCCTCATGTATTACAATATGGGCAGATAAAAAAACTAAGCAATGAAAGATTAGGAGTCTTGGGATAAGGTCATAAAGCTAGATTTTGATATTAATGATTTGAGTTCACATCCCTGACTTCTAGATCACTGACCTGTCTATGTTACTGCATTTTCTTTCAGTTTAACTCCAATAGAGAAGTTGGATATAAATTATTCTCTGTGGAAGAAAAGAAAAATTTGTGCTATTTAATCTTGGTGGCTATTTTAACCATGTTTAGAGAATTGCCTAAAGTTACTAGGTTTCCTCGTACGATATTTCCTTAAAATGAAATGTACCTTTCAGAAATGTTCCATAATCTCTTTAATACCATACTATTTAGTGTATTAACGAGCACTTTAATCATGCAATTTTAATTCTTTCAACTCTGGTAATGACCTTATTACCTATATCCATATTAATGGATTTCTTCCTTGTAATGATCTACTTATGAGCCATTTAAACTTAAGGGTATATAATATATTTTAAGTATGTTATTAATGCAGAGCTTCTACGGTTTTTCCTAATAAATTAATTTATCCAGTTGGGCTAGTTAACCTTTGAATTGGTTTTCAAAGGTTTCTATAGAAATGAGTACATAATAATCATTTTTTGGATACTGCATATAATTCTTTGGAACCAGCGATGTACCAGTTTATATAATTACAGAGGTAATTCTTTTCCTCAAAGAATGCATAAAGTGATCAAACTGTCAACATGGATTTATACTAGTAGCTTCCAACCAGTCATCTATAGTAAGGGAACTAAATTAGAGCTATTGATGTTTTTCCAAAAATTGTATCATTTTTATTTAATAGGTTATACTTTATTAAATTATATTTAATTAGATGATAGGTATAAAACAGGGTAAATAATAAAGGACAAAGGGTAATTTATTGACATTTTAAGCATGAAATCATTACAGGATATATGGGATTTTTAAATATCCAATTACTTGAATTGTTTTGTACAAATACACAAAACTTTGAACTTTACTCATGATTGGTTTAACATTGGTAGTGTAATCAAAAGTTTAAGGGAATCAGTGACATTTTTGCCAAACACTCTTGATCATAGTGTCTCTTTTCAACAGAGACATTAAAGGTTTATTATAATCTCTCTCTCATAGAAAAGTCAGACGCACCAATTTGTCAAGCCTCAGGAAGGAAATTACATTTTTACCTAGAGTTTGGGCT
This sequence comes from Tapirus indicus, assembly GCA_031878705.1. NCBI lineage: Eukaryota > Metazoa > Chordata > Mammalia > Perissodactyla > Tapiridae > Tapirus > Tapirus indicus. Next base: position 144,584,652 of record CM062919.1, on the reverse strand, counting down.
TTTTGTGTAATATACCTTTTATCAAAAGAAGACGTTCTGTGTACCTCATCTTAAAGTTCTATTTTTTTCTGTGAAGAACTTATTTACTTTAATCCTCACCTTCTCTTTTTAAAGTCAAATTAACATTACCCTGTTATTGTGACCCATGTTGACTTAATTGACCTGTTGGTGTTTGTGCATCTGATTTAAGTCTGTTCAGTCATGATAACCTGTAGACCTGTAACTTGTTAGATTTTACTTGTGACAATTCATATTATCTTCTAGCCCAACTCTATGGTACTTGTGCTTATGATAAAGGGGCTCCAACAAAATTTTTGTCTGATCCAAGCCATTGTGCTAATGTGATGTTCTAGAAGGCACTTTTGTAATTTTGTGTGACAATTACGATAGTGAGTATCCTGACAGACTTTTTCTATATAAAATTCAGTCAATAGAGATGTAAAGATAGAATTAGTTTAATACATATTTGTGGATTTACTTTGAAAAGGGTGGAGTCATTGAATTCAAACAAATCTAAAAGTAAATACTAGGGGAATGTTGATGAATAGTGGTGTTAGTTATTCTCACTTCATTTTCTTTGACTAAGTGCTCTCTGGTTGGGTCCCCATTTTTCTCTTACTTGCTTATTAATCTATTCTGAACTAAATCTGATTGACCTCAGAAATGATAAAGCTGATAGGGTACCATAAAGTTTCTCTTTTATCGTAATTAACAATTCTTTATAAACTTCCTCTGTATAACCTACAAAAAGAAAAGGAAAGGGAAAAAAAAGAAAACGAAAGAAGACTAAATCAAGATGAACCAACAAAGGAGCATAAGAAGCCAAAAGACTGAGCTATTCCAGGGTATCTCTCCAGCTACAGGACCTTGGACAGCAACAGGTCGGCTGAATCTGATCAGGATCAAAGATTAGAGGTCTAAAATAGTGGGTCCAGCCAGCTCTCAAGGAAGCCTTTACAATACCATTCAGTATTGTATATTACTTTGGGCATTTTCCTTACACTATCATGTTTTAATATTTTCATCTTCAAAAAAGCATGTTGATCTTTTGTTCTCTGATTTCTTAGAGGTCTGATACTCATGACTCAAAAATTCTGTCCAGGCACATCAGGAAACACACGGTCAAAGGACAGCAAGACTAATCAGTAGTCCTGCAATATGCAGTAATCATGTTTCCAATGTGATATCAGTCCTGAGACTATTCTTCATATCTAATATACTTGCTTCTGAAGAAGGAACAATAATATGAATCATATCTACCCAAGATGTGTAGATTGGCAAGGAAGAGTCACATTAGACATCTGATGACAAGGTTGACCTCACTGACGTTATTATACTTTAAAATTGGCTAGCTTGTATATTTCAGAGGTGGAGGAATGTTGCAACACATAGAGTTTGTTCACTGAGAGGAGTGCCAGTGTACTCTCCTAAATATTGCACTTTCTCGATCGGTAAAGCTGGAGTCATCACTTAATTGGGAATGTGGTAAATGTTCAATAACTGTTTAAGTGCTGAATTTCAACTTATGTTTCATCTTCTATAAAGTTGTGGAGAGAGAATGATTTATGTGATATCTAGTGTCATGAACAATTACAATCCTGTTACCTAGGCTCAGGGTCACATGTTGTCAGGGAGAAGAAACACTTGCTCCTGAAGAACATGGACAGTTAAACTTCTGGCACTGAGATGAGGAAATTCTTTGAATCCTTATTTCTACTTGTAGCTTTTAGCTGGGTTGAAAAGGAAAAACAAAACAAAACAAAAAACAAAAAACCTAAGCTAACCAGTGAGAAGGAAATGATAAAGGGAAATATAAAGCTAATTAACCATTTATAGCTAATTTTAATTTTAATTAACATAATTTGTATTCCTAGCTTCTCTATATGTCTTTCAATTTTCTTTTTTCAACTTTAATTTTTGTCCTGTGCTGACCTTTCATTACAATTCTATTCTTTCTTCTCTTTAATCATTTCAAATGAATTTTTCTCAGTCTCGTTTACATGACTCTAGTAGATTTATTCTTTGGCCACTGTTTCTCCTGTTTATTGAATAGGCTGACTCTCTTTCTTGAGAGTTTATTTGAATTTGTTTTCTCCAGTAGGCTTTTGTCTTCTGGAGTCCCTTGCCCCCTGGGTTGTGAGATTTTTCCATTTGCTTCTGCTAGAGTCCTTGAGGTTTCACTTCACTAGAACTCATTTTAATTTCCTGGCTCAGATTCCCTCAGTGCACCATATAAATATTGTGAATTTGCATTCCCTTCTCAAGCACATCAGAGTCTTCATGAGATACTCTGCATAAGGTTTTCACCCCACTCTTGGCTCGAGGTAAATGACATGCCTCACTGCCCTTCCTTGAGTGGGCACAGTTTTTCCTAGTTTATTTTTTAAAATAATGGATATGTCCACTTTGTGGTTCCTGACCCCTGCTGTGGGCTCAGTTGCAGCTCCCACAACTCATGTGAGCTTAAAATAGGCTTCTTCCCCTGTGGATATGAAAACCTCAATCTTTACTCCTCAGATCCTGTACTTGATCCAATACCTTGTAAGTCACCACATTGAAACTCTTGCTTCTCACCCAGGCTTTTCATGACCTTTCTTTTTGTATGCGCAGTTTTTCATTATTTTTCTTTCTTGTGAGTGCATCTATAAATTTTAAATATTTAGAGTTTTATTTTTTCTATCATTTCTTGTGTTCTTGTGTAGCTGGAAGTGGACTGTCCTGGATTAGAACTTTAAACCAAACTTCTGGGAACCTCCAACCTCACTCAATATGCAATCCTGGAGAACTTACTTTTTCCGACCCCTACTAACAATGAAATTTTGATGCAACAAAGAACAAAATCACAAAAATTGAAAATCACTATGTAATATCCAAATTGTTTAGTTCAAATCAAATTAGACTCTTGTGTACAACTCACTTCCAGATCATTCAATTCCCAGCCTATTTCAGTGGTAAAGATGTTGGGGGTCATGGTTCAAGGATGTAAGTAGATGCCCTGAGGGAATGGAACTTTTGTGCAGAGAATAAGGTTTAATCCTTAGATAAATTGCTGGAATTAGAAATTTTTCTTTCCCAACGGAAGGGAAACCCAAATGGTGATTTTTCCACTAGCGTAGATTAAATGATAGCTTACATACAGGGAAATGGGAGAGAAATAAACACAAATTCCAGGCTACACAATGAGGTCTCTTCTGTCAGCTCACCCTGCACTGGGGAATAACCCAAAATCTGAAGGAACATTTTATGACTTCAATTGTGGCCTGGATAAAATGGAGATGATGCAGAGCTTTCACTGGGTTGACAAAGAAAAAGAAAAGAGACGTAAATCTACTGAGTGCTGCTGCCCACCATTCCTTCTTATCAGAATGAGAGAGGAAGTCTTAAAGGAAATGGGAAAACACCACCACCTGGTGCTGAATGCAATGTTCTGAAAAGATAATGAAAAACATTATTTGGTAAATAGGAGAAAGAATCAAATAAAACTATACCAATATTTTGTAATAAGATAGAAGGTGTCCTAAATGTGCCACCATCAAATAAAAATAAGCTAAAATAAGAAATTGAACAAAAATTCCATAGCCAATAAAACGGAAACTAACAAGTTAAAAAAGAAAAATCTATTTTGTCCCAGTTCAGAGAAAAAAAAAAATAGGCTCCTTTGTTTCCATCCTTGTCATTTTAGAGTCTAGAACAATCTTTTGAAAATCTTAGTCAGATTATGCCATTCTCCTGTTCAAACTTCAGCAAAATGTACCCTTGTACTTGATGCAAAAGCCCCGAAGTCTTTGTATGACATACATACTTTCCCAACTCGCCTCCTCAGTTTTTGACCTTTCTGTCCTCATCTCCTCCTACTCCTTCCCTCACTCACTGTGCTACAACCCAACAGTGTTCCTTTTCATTTCTCAAACTGTCTGTGATGCTGAGCATCTTCGCACTAGCTCTTTCCTCGGCTTCTTTCCTTCTTTCTCTAGATACTCACAAGGGATGCTCTCCTCATTACTTTCATGTTTTACACAGATGTCACCTTCTTCATGAGAGGTCCATCCAGCCATCTTCTTGGAAATGTAATCCCCATCACATTCTCTGTTCCTTTTAACCTGATCTCCTGTTTCTTTTTAATGCATTTATCACATTCTACTATACTTTAATAATTTAATTTTTTAGAATGTTGTTTGTTTCTTGTGTTTTTTTATTATTTCTCCTCTTAATAGAATTTCACCTTCAGAGGAGTAGGTATCTCTGTTTATTTTCTTCACTGTTATAGCAAAGCACTACCTACCACAATGTCTGAGCACACAGTGCTTACTTGATAAATATCTGTAGAAGGAAGGTACAAATGTCAACAGAGAGGAAAACAGATATAAAGAATTATTAAAAAATCAAAGCCACTTTATTTAGCAGTGTTTTGAGAATTTAATGCAATAATTGTCTTTACCAGTGAAATGCAATAATTTTGAACTAGTCTATTTACAGTAATGATAGACAGCATGATGAAAAAAAGCAATGACAGCATGGTGACCCTCTTTACTTAACTGAATGCAAGTTTAGTATCCTAAGCACACTGAAACTTCATCTTTAATCCAACACTTACATATATAGTCCAATAGGTATTGTAGAAACCCCAACAAATTTGCCCTCTAGAAATTTATGAGAATTGGTAGATTTGAGCCATTCAAATGTGTACAACTCAAGTATTTGCTGAGACCTTCCCATGTGCCAGTCACTATGTTAGGTGAAAGGGGAAGATAAATGATTAAATAGTAAGTGCAGTTCCTACGTTTATTATCTTAAAATATTGAGAGACCAAAAGTTACTGACAAAATATTCACGTAAATACATATAAAATTAGGACTGCTATAGGTACTTCACAGGAAAATTGAATGTTATATGAGAATGTGTAATGTACTATACAGATCTGAATGATGTCAAACATTGTCTGGTATGGTCTAAAATTGAATACTGACTTGACCTGAAATTGTGTTTAATCTTTTAAGTGTTAGATATTTAATGCATAAAAGACAACAAGAAGTCTAAGTCCATAATCTTTAAACTCTTTGTTTGGCGGGGAGGAAGATGGGCCCTGAGCTAACATCTGTGCCCATCTTCCTCTACTTTATGTGGGATGCCACCACAGCATGGCTTGATGAGTGGTGTGTAGGTCTGCGGCCAGGATCCAAACCCATGAACCCTGGGCTGCACGAACTTAACCACTATGCCACCAGGCCAGCCCCTAAACTTTTTTTTAATAGCCAAAGTATTCTTCATAAAAACAATCATTTGATAGTGCAATATATCAACCAACTGAATATTGAGATGATCTGTTAGAAAAAGTAGAATATTCCCAATTTGATTTTTACAAAGCAATCAAACAAAGATCATAGGTTTTTTTCTTTTGAAGAAACTGGAAATAATCAAACTTCTGTAAAAGAACATGGAAGAATGTGGCGATAGAGCAACCGTCAATTTGCTTGGGTGTCCACCGTGCCGTCCCACCTTCCAATGACATGCAGGCTCTGTACCTGAGTGGCAGTGCAAGTTGTCCTGGTGAAATGGTGTAGTGCACAATAAAAATGTGTCAGGCTTTTCTCAAAAGAGGACAATAGGAATCAAAGATATTTTCATCACATTCATTTCTCTCATACAACATTTTTAAAATAAAATTTCTGTTTTGTAGTTAAGGAAGAAAACATGGGATTTTAAACAGATTAGATATATATAGTAGACTATTCATCATTGCAACTATCGCTGGAAGCTACATGTGTAAATACTTCAAAAAGGTGCTTTTAAAAACAAGAGTAAAGTCTTTTACATCAAGTTCTGATAAGTATCATGCCTACATCTATGAAGTTTTCAACATTACTTTAGACATTTGTCTTATGATTTCTCTTGGATATTGTGACATGTATCTTGCTCTGAAGCCTAATTAGATAGAAGTGGTGTTCAGTGAAAGATATTTCTGGGGAAATATAGAAAACATCTATGACAACTTATGTTTGTGATAGACTTTCTTTTGTAAAATAGTATATGATCTGATAATAAGTGGTGTGATTTCTTTTTATACTTCTAAATGAATCTTGTAAATTATTATTTAAATTGTAATATCTTTTTATTGTTGCACATTTAATGTTTGAAATTAGAGTTGTCACAGTTTTAGTTTAATGTAATGCTTTATATTCTGTGTTAATCTAGAAAAATGTTATTTGAAGCCATGATTATTAATTATCCCATTCTAGGCTCCTTTACAATATTTGAGTAATGAGCCATTGACTATAGTGGCTCAGTATCCCTGATTACTGAAAAGTTCATTGTTTTTAATGTAAATTGTTGCCACAAAATCAATGCCTCTTACTTCTAATTAAATGAATTAATGGATTTTGGCACTAAAAGAAAAATTGAAATGTATTACTTGCAAACTTTTCAGAGTCCCATTTCAGTAATGAATTTTCTGATTAGCAATGACCAGAGGAAAAAGTTCAAGGAGACTGCCTACAAAGTAACCTGGGATGTAAAAATATTATTCAACTTTTGTCACTTTTCTTCTTATGATTATTTTAGATGACAATACAGTTAGAACACTGAGAAAATTAAAAATCATGTGAACTAACTGCTTGGCTAGATTTGACCCTGCACTTTAAAGTGTCAGGATAATCAGAAATTCGCTAATTTTCCCATTCCTATTGCCATTCATTTGACTTTGGAATTTAATTGTTGTAATTATCTTATGAGTTACCGAAATGATGTTGATGATACTGATACATAACTGAAGTGATATTTGCATTTTACTTTCTTGATCTCAAGAGTTAGGTATAGGACTTAATTATTTAAAAGATCTTTGTAGTTTAAACATTATATAGTTTTACATCAATTTGAGAATATTAATTTTCACCTTTTGTTTCCTGTGAGAACAATTGAACATGAACACATTTAGGAAATTATTTCTGAAGAATTAATATTGATGATGGAATCAGTTGATTCCTAGCATTTTTTTCTTAATGTTGACTTCAAGTATAAGATAAACACAAACAAGTAAAGAATTTAAATTAGAATAAATCATTTCATACTGATAAAATTCTTAAATATACCTAGCCTATTTTACTGTTCACAGTGTTTTCTCTCTACAGAATATTCCATTATAGTAAATTAAATAATTCACAAATCAATCTGTTACAAATTTAATTTTAAAAAGTAAGATTCTTGAAAGAGGAGAGTGACGTCAGCATCACGGCGGAGTGAGATTCCCTCTTTGAAACTCTGCCCCCTACAACACAATGAAAACATCATTCACATTCCAACAGAGCTCAATCAAACACTACGAAGGACTTCTGAGAAACCCCTGCTGCCACACATCGGATGGTGGAGGTGCGGGAAGCCCAGGAGGACGGGAGGAGAGGTAGGAGGTTGTACTCCCCCTCCCCAATGGATAGGCAAAGACAGCGCGCTTCACAGACAGAGTGGGGAGGGGCGGCCCACAGCGGGGAAAACTGTCGCCATCCAGGTGCTCTCACAGACTGTCACGAGATCCCCACTGGGAAGCGACGACAGACTGTTTAGGGGGTGTAGCAAACACCCTAAGAGAGCCAGAAAGGAAACCCCCGGGTCAAGCAGGGGAAAGAGAGGACCCCTCCCCCCACACACCGGGCGTTTCAGCATAATCCCTCCGGGGGCTGCAGCCACCTCAGAGCAAACTGCTTGTGATCTCCATCTAGTGGCAGCAGGGGGAAACTGCAGGACCAAATTATCATGAGGGGAAAAAATAAGGATGTCCCGGTCGGATCCTTGCAACAATTTGCCAGGACTACAGACCAAAAGGAAAATGACAAACACCCAGAAACCAAACCTGAAGGCACAGAATTTGATAACCTGAATGACAGAGAATTCAAAATAGCTATCATAAACAAACTCAATGAAATACAAGAGAACACACAGAAACAAATCAATGAATTCAGGGATTATGTCACAAAAGAGATTGAAACCCTAAAGAAAAAGCAATCAGAATTATTGGAGATGAAAAACAAAATCAACGAGATAGTGGAAAAAATGGAGTCTTTAAAGAGCAGAACTGACAATATGGAGGAACAAATTAGCACTATTGAGGATAGCCATGCAGAAATGCTCCTGATAGAGGAGGAGAGAGAGCTAAGACTAAAAAGAAATGAAGAAATTCTTCGAGAAATATCAGACTCAATGAAGAAAAGCAACATAAGGATAATAGGTATTCCAGAAGGAGAAGAAAGAGAAGAAGGAGCAGAGAGTTTGTTCAAAGAAATAATAGCTGAGAACTTCCCCAACCTAGGGAACGAGAGGGAAATAACAGTGAATGAAATCAATAGATCACCTAAATATATAAACAGGAATAAAAAATCATCTCGCCACATAGTAGCAAACTTGAAGAATACCCGTGACAAGGAACTAATATTGAAGGCAGCTAAACAAAAAAACAAAATAACATACAAAGGAAACCCCATCAGGCTCTCAGCTGATTTCTCGACAGAAACTCTACAGGTTAGGAGAGACCAGAATGATATATTCAAAATCATGAAAGACAAAAACCTTCAGCCGAGAATACTTTATCCAGCAAAAATATCCTTCAAATACAATGGAGAAACAATAACTCTCCCTGATAAACAAAAGCTAAGAGAGTTCATCACCACAAGACCCCCACTACAAGAAATGCTCAAGAAGGCCCTTAGGCCTGAAAAAAAACAAATGAGAAAGGGGATACAAAGATTTCAGCAAGGAGAAAAGCAAGGAGACTAAACCAGAACAAAATACAGTTGGAAAACATCAAATATTAATTCAAGCTCATCACTGGAAACACACATTCATGACACAATCTGGAATAAAGAGATAACAAATAAGGAGGGGAAGAGGTAAGGGATTGAACTGACCCAGCCTCAGGAAAAAGGAGGCATCTGAAAATGTACTTTCTTATCCAGGAGATCGCTTATATAAACCGCACGGTAACCACAAAACAAACAACCAGAAGAGAACCACACATGACAAATAAAGAGAAGACCAAGAGAATGAGCATGCAGAAATACCAAATTGCATTTGCAGTCCAAAACACAAGGGACAAGAAACGAAGGAAATGCAAAAGAACCAGAAGATGAACAATAAAATAGCAACATTAAACCCTCATATTTCAATAATCACTCTAAATGTAAATGGATTGAATTCTCCAATCAAAAGACACAGAGTGGCAGGATGGATTAAAAACCAAGATCCAACAATCTGCTGCCTCCAGGAAACACATCTCAGCTCTAAAGACAAACACAGACTCAAAATAAAAGGATGGAAAACAATACTCCAAGCTAATGGCAAACAAAAGAAAGCAGGAGTAACCATACTTATATCAGACAAAGTAGACTTCAAGACAAAAAAGGTAATCAGAGACAAAGAAGGGCAATATATAATGATAAAAGGGATACTTCACCAAGCAGACATAACACTTATAAATATATATGCACCCAACACAGGAGCACCAAAGTACATAAAATAACTGCTAAAAAACCTTAAAGGAGATATTAACAATAACACAATAATAGTAGGGGATCTTAATACCCCCTTACATCAATAGATAGATCATCCAGACATAAAGTCAATATGGAAATAATGGACTTAAATGAGAAACTAGACGCAATGGATTTAATAGATATATACAGAGCACTCCACCCAAAAAAAGTAGAATACACATTCTTCTCAAGTGCACATGGAACATTCTCAAGGATAGACCATATATTAGGAAACAAGGCAAACCTCTATAAATTTAAGAAGATTGAAATCATTACAAGCATCTTTTCTGATCATAATGCTGTGAAACTAGAAATCAACTGCAAGGAAAAAACTTGGAAAGGGACAAAGATGTGGAGACTAAACAACATGCTACTGAACAACCAATGGGTCATTGATGAAATTAAAGGAGAAATCAAAAGCTATCTGGAGACAAATGAAAAGGAAAATACACCATACCAACTCATATGGGATGCAGCAAAAGCAGTCCTGAGAGGGAAATTCATAGCAATACAAGCTCACCTCAACAAACAAGAAAAATCCCAAATAAATAACCTTAAATTGCACCTAACAGAGTTGGAAAAAGAAGAACAGACAAAGCCCCGAATCAGAGGGAAATAATAAAAATCAGAGCATAAATAAATGAAATTGAAACCAAAAAAAAACAGTAGAAAGGATCAATGAAACAAAGAGCTGGTTTTTTGAGAAGATAAATAAAATTGACAAACCCTTAGCCAGACTCACTAAGAAAACAAGGGAGAAGACTCAAATAAATAAAATTAGAAATGAAAGAGGAGAAATTACAACAGACACCACAGAAATACAAGGGATTATTAGGGAATACTATGAAAAACTTTACGCCAACAAATTGGACAACCTAAAGGAAATGGACAAATTCTTGGACGCATACAACCTCCCAAAATTGAATCAAGAAGAAATAGAGAATCTGAACAGACCAATCACAAGTAAAGAGATTGAAACAGTAATCAAAAACCTCCCAAAAAATAAAAGCCCAGGACCAGATGGCTTCCCTGGAAAATTTTATCAAACGTTCAAAGAAGATTTAGCACCTATCCTTCTCAAACTATTCCAAAAAATAGAGGAAGATGGAATACTTCCTAACACATTCTATGAGGCCGACATCATGCTGATACCAAAGCCAGACAAGGACAATACAAAGAAGGAAAACTACAGGCCAATATTACTGATGAACATAGACGCAAAAATCCTCAACATAATATTGGCAAACCAAATACAGCAATACATCAAAAAGATCATACACCACGATCAATTGGGATTTATACCAGGGACACAGGGATGGTTCAACATCTGCAAATCAATCAACGTGATACACCACATTAACAAAATGAAGAATAAAAACCACATGATCATCTCAATAGATGCAGAGAAGGCATTCGACAAGATCCAGCATCCATTTATGATCAAAACTCTCAACAAAATGGGTATAGAAGGAAAGTACCTCAACATAATAAGGGCCATATATGACAAACCTACAGCAAACATCCTACTCAACGGGGAAAAACTGAAAGCCATTCCTTTGAGGACAGGAACAAGACAAGTGTGCCCACTCTCACTGCTCTTATTCAACATAATACTGGAAGTTCTGGCCAGAGCAATTAGGCAAGAAAAAGGAATAAAAGGACTCCAAATAGGCAATGAAGAAGTGAAACTCTCACTATTTGCAGATGACATGATCCTATACATAGAAAACCCAAAAAATTCCATCAGAAAACTACTAGAAACAATCAACAACTACAGTAGTGTGGCAGGGTATAAAATCAACTTACAAAAATCAATTGCATTTCTATACACTAACGATGAAACAACAGAAAGAGAACTCAAAAAGACAATCCCATTTACAATTGCAACAAAGAGAATAAAATATCTGGGAATAAATTTAACCAAGGAGGTCAAAGACCTATACAATGAAAACTATAAGACACTATTGAAAGAAATCGAGGAGGACATAAAGAAATGGAAAAATATTCCATGCACATGGATTGGAAGAATAAATATAGTTAAAATGTCCATTCTACCTAAAGCAATCTACAGATTCAATGCAATCCCAATCAGAATCCCAATGTCATTCTTCACGGTAATGGAACAAAAACTACTGAAATTCGTATGGGGCAACAAAAGAGCCCGAATAGCTAAAGCAATTCTGAAAAAAAAGAACAAAGCTGGAGGCATCACAATCCCTGATTTCAAAATATATTATAAAGCTACAGTAATCAAAACAGCATGGTACTGGTACAAGAATACACACACAGATCAATGGAACAGAATTGAAAGCCCAGAAATAAAACCACACACCTATGGACAGCTAATCTTTGACAAAGGAGCAAAGAACATACAATGGAGAGAGGGAAGTCTCTTCAATAAATGGTGCTGGGAAAATTGGACAGCCACATGCAAAAGAATGAAAGTAGACCATCTCCTATCGCCATATACAAAAATCAATTCAAAATGGATCAAAGACCTGAAAGTGAGACCTGAAACTATAAAACTCCTGGAAGAAAATATAGGCAGTACACTAATTGAGATTGGACATAAAGGGATCCTTTCAGATTCCATGTCTACCCAGACAAGGGAAACAAAAGAAAAAATAAACAAGTGGGACCTCATCAGACTAAAGAGCTTCTACAAGGCAAATGAAACCAGGATCAAAATGAATACACAACCCACCAGCTGGGAGAAAATATTTGCAAATCGTTTGTCCGACAAGGGATTAATATCCGTAATATATAAAGATCTCATACAAATGAGCAACAAACAAACAAACAACCCGATCAAAAAATGGGCAGAGGATATGAACAGACATTTTTCCAAGGAAGAGATACAGATGGCCAATAGTCACATGAAAAGATGTTCAACATCACTAATCATCAGGGAAATGCAAATCAAAACTACACTAAGATATCACCTTACACCGGTTAGAATGGCTATAATCACAAAGACAAATAACAACAAATGCTGGAGAGGTTGTGGAGAAACGGGGACCCTCATTCACTGCTGGTGGGAATGCAAACTGGTGCAGCCTCTATGGAAAACAGTATGGAGAGTCCTCAAAAAATTAAAAATAGAAATACTGTATGAACCAGCAATCCCACTCTTGGCCATCTACCCAATGGACGTGAAATCAACACTCACAAGAGGCGTATGCACCCCTATGTTCATTGCAGCATTATTCACTATAGCCAAGAAGTGGAAGCAACCCAAGTGTCCCTCAGCTGATGATTGGTTAAAGAAGATGTGGTATATACATACAATGGAATACTACTGAGCCATAAGAAAAGACACAATTGTCCCATTTGCAACAACATGGAAGGACCTAGAGGGTATTATGTTAAGTGAAATAAGCCAGAGAGAGAAGGACAGACACTGCATGAACTCACTCATATATGGAATATAAATGAACACACGGACAGAGAGAACTGATTGCTGGTTACCAAGGGGAAGGGGGGTGGGGGGGACACAAGGGGTGAAGGGTTACATCCACAAGGTGACGGACAAACAAAAATGTACAACTAAAACCCCACAGTGTTATAAACTAAGACATCAATAAAAAAAAAAAATGGTAAGAAAAAAAAAGTAAGATTCTTATTTCATTGAAGTATTTTACTAAACTATGTTAGGATTTAATATTTCAAATATTTAACATATAATTTTAATTGCATTTATGATGAATGCTTTATAGAAATCTAAGTTTGCTGACTTTCACTGATACTTGAGTGGAATAAAATTCTTAATTTTTAGTTATTTTAAAAATGTAAGCAGAAGGGCTGACCCTGTGGCATAGTGGTTAAATTTACGCACTCTGCTTTGGCAGCCCGGGGTTCACAGGTTAGGATCCCGGGCACAGACCTACACACTGCTCATCAAGCCATGCTGTGGTGACGTCCCACATACACAATAGAGGAAGATTAGCACAGATGTTAGCTCAGGGCTGATCTTCCTCACCAAAAAAAAAAAAGTAAGCAAAAAACTTCTTATATTTAGTTGGGTAAAGATATAGCGAAGAAGTGAATCAATAGAACATAAGTACTTTAATAAAATTGACATCTTGAAAATGTCAGCTTCATTAATATTAAAGTCAAAACATAAAATTTTTGACATTCCAGAAATCATTTATTTCACTTATTGGCCTGAATTTTGACTTCTATTACATTTTCTTAACTTTGTCACTTCTCTCACTTTTAGCTTTTTGGATAATAACATACTCATATAAGTCTATATTCTCAATAGATTGGTAGTTTATTTTATTAAATTGATCAATTATAATTGGTAACTCTAGTTTAAATACATTTTATCTTTTTCCATAAATAAAATACATTTATATTACTAATAGATGATAAATGTAAAATTATTGCTCTAAATCAGTATTTCTCAAACTTGGCATTGTTACTATCTTGGTCTGGATAATTATTTCCTGGCAGAGGCTACCCTGTACATTGTGATATATTTAGCAGCATCCTTGGCCTCTATCCACTAGTTGCCAGCAACAGCCCTTTCCACCCTTCCTTACCCCCCCGACCCCCCCAAATCCACACACACAAGTTGTGACAACCAAAAATGTCTCCAGATATTGCCACATGTCCTCTGAGGGAAAAATTGCCCCTGGTTGAGAACCACTGTTTTAAATCAATGTAATGAGCTAGAATAAAATTTCCCAAAGTTATAACAAGTTAATGTCGTAGAATGCAACAGTGTAAAAGAAAAAGTAATAGACACTTTATCTTAATAAAAAGTTATTCAGGCAACAATGTATGCCCATTTCCTGCAAACTATAAAGAAAAGTAACTGCTTTCAATGTCTTAACTCATTATGGCACTGTTTACCACCTGGTGATACATTAAAAGGCAGTGCTACCTGATCCAAAAATTTGATACCAAAAGAACAATGTGTCAGTTGATTCCTCTGAGAAGCAGACACATTGTTAAGAGTGAATGACTTTTGTTTGGGATAATTTAAAGATTAAGGGACATGGTGACAAACTTGAGCTCTGAAAGCCTTCAAACTGATTCAGATCTAACAACTGAGAAAGGAAAGGGTGTTAAAAACGATTTTCTGCAGCTAGAGTCTTCTGCAATGCATGTCTGACAAAGTCTTGGCCGACTCACTGGGGGGCACCAAAGTAAAGACCTCCTGTCAGAAGAATCCCTCATTGGCCTGAAATAGCCAGGCCCTAGAACTCCCGCTGTGCTAACCCCCTGGCTGAGGGCTACCTGAAAAAAGAATAGTGGGCCTCAAATGCTGAGGCAAATCCTGAAAGTGCGAACAGCTGGGGCTTTCAGCTAACTGTACTCGTTAAGGCTGAATGGCAAGTTCTCTTTTGAAGGGAAATTGGAGCAGCACTCCTCCATGGCCTCCTTATGCAATACAGACCCACTTTTCCATGCATGTTAGGGAGCCATTCTTCCAGGGTTCCAGTTGGATTTTCCCTTGAGGATAAACCTGGGAAATGGTGGTTACTGGGTTGCAATAGAGCCTCCATTGTTGGAACAGGTTTCACAACCACAGTTGGTACGCAAAGTCTCCCTTCTCCACTGTCTATTCTACATATCTCTTGCCTCTGCTGGTCACAGTGGCATTCCTGGTGGTGGACCTAAGTCCTCATCCTTGAGCAGTCTGTGTCCCTTGTAACTATATTCTTCACAGGCTGGATTTGCTGCACTTATTCATTCATAGTCATAATTGGGCAAGGAAGTACCAAGAGGAGCCCATGTGGATTACTTGCATTACCCACATATTCCTCTTTGCCCCAATATGTAACAGCAGCTCTACCTCCTTACCAGAATCAATTTCTTCTGTCTGTATGATGTCTCCTCTTCTGACCTGCCTGTCCCTGGAATGCGGGAGTCCAAAGTGTCCAAGTAGTAGCCTAATAGCTTACAGTTTAATGGGACCTGCCAAGATTTCATCCCCTTTGGGACCAGGTCCTTCAACCCTGCAGAGCCCAGAGTTCAGGAACAGAAATCTGAATGTGAATCTTTGGGAGTAATGGTAAGGGAGGTCATTTCTGCTTTCCAGACCCATATATTATTCCTGTTGAGAACACAGAGTCATACAGAGGTCTCTGATTCAGTAAGCATAGTGCCTCTTGGAGGAGGGCATACCATTCTCACATTGCATTGCCTCCGAGCCGGGTCTTCAGCTGCGGCGTCAGCAGGTGATTTCAATGCACTAGTAGGCTAGATACTTTTGGAATGAATGAATGTATATATATATATATATATATTTACTATATGTATATGTGCATGTGTGTGTGTATATATATACATATATTCAAGGACTTGAATAGATATTTCACAAAAGCAGACATACAAATGGCCAACAGTATATGAAAAGGTGCTTAACATCATTAATTATAAGAGAAATACAAATCAAGACCACAATGAGCTATCACCTCACACCTGTTAGAATGTCTATTACCACCACCACCAATATTTACATGTATAAATATATGTTTATATTTATATATGTGTGCGTGTGTGTTGACAAGGATGTGGAGAATTTGGAACCCTCATACACTGTTAGTGGGGATTTAAAATAGTGCAGCCACAAAGAAAAAACAGTATGGTGGTTCTTCAAAAAATCAAAAATAGAATTACATTTAATTCAGCAATGTCACTGGAAATATATATATATATAATATATATATATATATATATAATATATATATAATTATATAATCTCCAAAACTGAAATCAAGATCTCAAGAGATACATACATGCACTTCCATGTTCATTGCAGCATTATGCACAATAGTCAAGATATGAAAGCAATCTAAATGCCCATTGACAAGTGAATGGATAAAGAAAATGTGGTATATACATATAATGGAATATTGGTCAGCCTGCCATGAGCAAGAACAAGAATGAACTTGGAGGACATTATGCTAAGTAAAACAAGCCAGTCACAGAAGGACAAATCCACATAATTTCCATTATATGAGGTATCTAAAATAGTCAAACTCATAGAAACAGAAAATAGAAAGGTAGTTGCCAGGTATTTGTGAGAGAAGGAAATAGGGAGTTGCTGTTCAACGGGGATAAAGTTTCAGTTATGCAAGATGAATAAGTTCTAAAGATCTACTGTAGAACAATGTGCCTATAGTTAACAATACAGTGTTGTGCACTTAAAAAATTAAGAGGGTAGATCTCGTGTTGTGTTCTTATCACAATCAAAGAAAGAAAGAAAAACAGGAGAGATGCATCTTTTAGTCATCATATCTTGCCAATAGCATACTGTAATAACCCACTAGATACAAAAACTAGAAATTATGTGATTAGTATTTATTCAGCCTATTTTTTTATATATTGATATTTATATAATTTACTCTTTTGACATTCATTATTTGTATCTCTCATGTGGCACTTACAAGAGGTTTATGTCAATGAATAAAAAAATGAAATAGTATATTTAAAGAAAATGAATTAAAAAGGAAAATAATAAACAGATCCTTATGAACCTACACAGGAGCATTCTATGAAAAACGTCATTTTAACAAAATAATACTGACTTGGTTTTAAAGATTGCAGTAAATTTACTGGTGGTCTCTACTTACACAACATTTCTTCTTCCATCTTTTTTATTTTTCCTATGATGTGCACAACCTGTCACTGAGCACATTTCTTTCAATGGCTGTAGTACATATTATGCAGATTTGTCTTGGTGCTACTGTGGAGCTAAAAGTTCTTCTGTGTTCTCTCAACTCCTGAATTGGAATCAAACAGCAAATTTTGTTTGTTTGTTTTTTGATTGTTTCTGTTAGTTATTGCCTTAAACATTTAATGAATTTTGGCAAGACAATTATTTCACAAATGGTTTGATAACTTTGGTTTGCTATTTTCCAAAATGAACAAATAGAAGAGGAGAAAAAACATACTTCTAAAATGATATAATGAGACAAAGGAAATTCCTAACTCCTTTCTTTCAGGCTTTCTGTCCTTGTTGACCTGTTTTTTTTTTTTTTTTTTTTAACTCTAAATTCCTCTACCTCACTTTTTTACATTGACTCTATTTTTTAGAGCAGTTTTAGGTTTACAGCAAAATTGAGTGGAGGTACAGGGAATACCCATGTACTTCCTGCCCTCACACACCCCTGACGTCCTCCGTTATCAACATCCCCCCCCAGAGTTGTACATTTGTTAACAATTGATGAACCTACACCGACACATTACCAAAGTCCATAGTTTCACGGCTCACTCCTGGTGGTGTGTCTTCTATGAGTTTGACAAGTGTATCAGGATATATTTCCATCACTATGGTATCACACGGAGTATTTTTACTGCTGTAAAAATCTTCTATACTCTGCCTATTCATCCCTACTCAGTGCCCTCCAACCCCTGGCGATGACTGACATTTTTACCGTCTCCATGGTTTTGCCTGTTCCAGAATGTCATATAGTGCAAATCCCACAGTATTTTGTCATATGGTCATATAGCCTTTTCTGGAATGTGAAATATAGTACAAATCACACAGAAAACTGCTCTTTTCAGGCTGGTTCCTTTCGTTTAATATGCATTGAAGTTTCCTCCGCGCCTTTTTTTTTTTTTGTGAGGAAGACCAGCCCTTAGCTAACATCTGTTACCAATCCTCCTCTTTTTGCTGAGGAAGACCGGCCCTGGGCTAACATCCGTGCCCATCTTCCTCTACTTTATATGGGACGCCGCCACAGCATGGCTGACAAGCAGTGCGTCAGTGGGCGCCTGGGATCCAAACCCGCGAACCCCAGGCTGCCAAGCGCGAACTTAACAGCTGCGCCACTGGGCCGACCCCTCCTCCGCATCTTTTGATGGCTTGATAGCTCATTTCTTTTTAGCCCTGAGTAATATTCCAATTTCTGGATATACCACAATTTATATATTCATTCAACTACGGAAGGACATCTTGATTGCTTCCAAGTTTGGCAATTATGCGTAAAGCTGCTATAAACCTCCACGTGTAGATTTTTACATGCACATAAGTTTTCAACTCCTTTGGGCAAATACCAAGGAGTGTGACTGTTGGATCTTCTGGTAACAGTTTGTTCAGTTTTGTAAAAAACAGCCAAAATGTCTTCCAGAGCAGCTGTATCATTTTGCATTCCCCCCAGCTATGAATCAGGGTTCCTATTGCTGCACATCTTCACCAGCATTTGGTGTTGTCATTGCTCTGGATTTTGGTCATCCTAATAGGCGTGCGGGGTTAGCTCGTTGTTGTTTTAGTTTGCATTTCCTTGATGACTTATGATGCTGAACATTTTTTCATATGCTTAGTTACCGTCTATATATCATCTTTGGTGAGGTGTCTGTTAAGGTATTTGGCCCATCTTTTAATCAGGTTGTTTGTTATCTTATTGTTGAGTTTTAGGAATTCTTTGTATATTTTGGAGAACAGTCCTTTATCAGATATGTATTTTTCAATTATTTTCTCCAGGTCTGTGGCTTTTCTTCTCATTTTCTGACATTGTCTTTCATAGAGCAGAAGTTTTTAATTTTAATGAATTCCAGCTTATCAATTCTTTCTCTAATGGATCATGCCTTTGTGGTTGTATCTAAAAAGTCACTGCCATGCCCAAGGTCATCAAGGTTTTCTCCTATGTTTTCTTCTAGTTTTTTAGCTTTGCATTTTATGTTTAGGTCTATGATCTATTTTGAGTTAATTTTTGTGATGGGTATAAAGTCTGTGCCTAGATTTATTATTTATTTTTGCATGTCCAGTTGTTACAGTGCCATTTGTTGAAGAGGCTATCTTTGCTCCGTTATATTGTCTTTCCTCCTTTGTCCAAGGTCAGTTGACTAACTTTATGGACATCTGTTTCTGGGCTCTCTCTTGTGTTCCTTTGCCTTTCCGTTTAACTTTAGAATCAGTCTGTTGCTTTGCTTAAAACAATCTGCCCAGGTTTTGACTGAGATTATATTGAATCTATAGATCAAGTTGGAAGGAACTGACATTTTGACAATATTGAGTCTTTCTATCCGTGGACAGGGAATATCTTCCATTTATTTAGTTCTTTAATATCATTTATCAGAGTTTTATAGTTTTCTTCATATAGAACTTGTACATATTTTGTTAGATTTATACCTAAGTATTTAGTTTTTGGCAAATTCATTCTTAAATTATTTAATTTCTTGCTCTAGTAGTGCTTTCAAGAAAACAATAATTCTACGCCATTGCACGTTCAGATGTACCTATTTCTCACCTTGGACTTGAATGACAATTTATATGAGTAGGCATTTCTTACATTTTAATTTATTTTTTGACCATTATGTAAACATTTATCCACAGTACTCTGGTGATGTTATTTTTGGAAAGAAGTCTGTACAAAGCCTTTTAGTTTGTGATTGTTGCAACTAAGTTTTTCATTATTATTGCAATTCAACAATTATATTGGGCTATTTATCCATTCACCATTTTTCTCTGTGGATTAAAATCTGATTTTATTCCTGGAACATTTTTGTATTATATAACATTTTATTATTCAGGTCTCCTCTTTGAGAAGACCAATGACCTATCTCTCTTACTGATCCTCATATATATTTTATTTTTTCCACAAGTCCTTTTAACTCTATATTATTTGAAATTCTTTTGTTGACTTTTGTCAATTCTGTCCTCCATGCTCTGTGGTTTCCAAGTGATTCACTACAAATATTTTGTTTGAGGGATGTTAGCAGTGATGAAATATCAATGCAGACAAAGGCACGTCACAGAGAATACTAAAAAGGAGGGTCTATCCATATTTTTTATTGATATAAGGACAGTTATTAGAAGTTAATATTCTCAAATATGCTAATTCTGACAAAAATTGTTTTAACACCAGAATTAAGTGAAGGTGATACCAAACTTTATAATCTCAAGTTCCTGTGCCTGATGAGCAATAAGCCAATCACTGAGACATCAGTGCTTGGAGATGGAGAAAGATTTATTTGAACTGGCCAAAGCTAGAAGGTGGAAGGATAAGTTCTCTCAAATCTGCCTCAAGGAAAGAAGAAAGCAGGGAGTCTTTATAATGCTAAGGGGCTTGGGAGGAGGAGTTTTGGAGAAATAAAGGGGAAACCCATGTTTCTTTCACTCCAGATAAGCCCTTGGGCAATCAGACTTCTAGCCATCAGTGGCAGCTGGGGGCTGGCTATCTGGTGATCATAACTTCTTTAAAGGCATTCTTTTTCTTCTGCAAAACAAGCTTATACATCCTTGTGACCCTTGAGTCACCCCTCAGGTTAAACAAGGAAACAACAAATTAACAACATTAACTTCTTTTCCTCTGTGTCTGTGTTAGGAACAAGATCAAGGGCAATCGTGTCCTTACTGAATATTTACAGTCATTCTCAGGTACCTGGCTTCAAAAGTACCAGCCAGTTTCTAGTAATTAAAGCCACCACATATGCAATTTTGGGGAGCTCAGTAATTAGTACCTGCATTGAATACTAAAGTTATTATCAACTATAAAATAGTTGCATGAAATTTAAAAAATCAACTTCTATTATTTGTGTTTAAAGTAATATACTTTTACTGCAATAAAGAAAATTATTTCAAAACTCGTCTTACAAATGAAAACTCCAAAGAATATCTGGAGAAATAATCTGATTTTCTTGGATATGAATGAAGCTTTTCAATCATATATTAAACAGCATAAGGTAAAATACATATGTTTGTTAATAGTCAAATATCTATTCGTATTAGTTACCAATTACTGTATAGTAAAATACCACAAACTTGGTGACTTAAATGAGCAAAAATTTATTTTCTTACTGTTTCTGTGAGTCTAGAGTTTGGACATAGCTAAGCTGGTTTCTCTTTTTAGGGTCTCACAAGACTGCAACTCATTAATCTAATTCCTAGTTTACTTAGGTTTTGGCATAATCTATTTCCTGACATCTCTAAGTCTGAGGGCCCCAGCCTTTTGATGAGTGTCAGCTGGAGGCCCCTCACAGCTTCTAGAGGTTGCCCTCAGGTACTGGTCATGTGGGCCTCCCAGTAGGGTTGCTTTCTACTTCAAAGTGAGCTAGAGACAAAGAGTCTCTGGATGAGTCTGCTAGCAAGACAAAGTCTTACACAATGTAGTGTAATCACAGAAATAATATCTTTCCCCTTTGTTATGTTCTATTGGTTAGAAACAAGTCATAGATAATGCTCACTCAATAGGAGAATACTGAACAAGGGTGTGAACATTGGGAGGGAAGGATTTTAGGGGCTAACTTGAGTCTGTCCACCACATTCTTTCCTTTGATTGTCGATGATTCACTTTCCTCCCACATGCATGATACCTTCACTCCTGCCTGTGGTTTCCAGTGTCTCATCCCATTACAGAATCTGCTTGAATTTCAGAACCTAAATCAGCTCCAGTTGTGGATGAGTTCCCATAGGTATAGTTCCTCATGATCCATCAATCTGTAAATACTAAATAAACAAATAACCCCCCCCCCCACAAAATATACAATGTTGGGACAGGCATAGTAAAACAACTATAGATATTTCCATTTGAACAGAAGGGAAATGGAAGTTAAAAAGAAGTCACCGGCCCATAGCAGTTCTGAAATCCACTTAGGCAAATGTTGGGAGTTTCTTGATTGTCTTTCGAGGTCTGGGAATGATTCTCCATGGCTTTGGCTTTACCCTCTGGGCTATTGGATCTACATTCTGAGTCATTCTGCCCTTCTCATTGACAGTAGAATGTGTTCCCAACTGAATAGTTTCCTGACAATGGTATTTGTGGAGTACAGTGGGCTCCTTTCATTTTATTTTGTCTTTGTCCCTTTTAATCTATGCCGTCAGTGTCTCAGCTGAAACAGTTTTCACAAATACTTTGTGGATCTCCTATGGATTTCAATGAGATTCAGTCCACTAGACAAAAGGCACACCCACAGATCAATCAAGATAAGCTCTTCCTCACCTTGGCCTTTTGCTTACATGGCTGAAAGGCAATGTTCTTAAGATTCCTAGAGGCCTTAGTTTTGATTGAGAAGATCCATGAGGTATTTCCTTACTCTCTTTAAATGGTTCCTTGTGTGACTGAATACTTTGACCTTTTGATCCTTCTGAAATTTTAGCAAATACTTGTAAAGTCACCTTTCAATTTTTTCTCTGAATTAGAGCTTATCTCTATGCCAAGTCACAGAAGCCATTTTTTAAATTTTAGCATATCTTTGCCATCTAAATATGTAAAGAATTTTTTAAAATCATTAAGTTCTATGTCCTGTTTATTAACAATTCTTATCTCAATTTGTATTTTTTCTGTTACAATTTATTATAAACAGCAAGAAGAAACCAAGCTGCCCCTTCAACACCTTAGTTATCTATTGCTGTGCAACAATTAAGTTACCACAAACTTACTAGCTTGAAAGAGCACATGTGTTACCTCACAGTTGCTGTGGGTCTAAGTTCTGGGTGTGGTTTAGCTGACTTCTTTGCTCAGGGTCTCACAAGGCTGTAATCAGGATATTAGTTAAACTGCATTCTCATCTAGAGGCTTGACTGGGGAAGAATCTGCTTCCAGGTCCACTTTGGTTGTTGTCAGAATTTGTCTCCTTATAGCTGTGTAACTGAGGCCCCCTGCTTCTTGATGGCTGTCAGCTGGAGTCCACCTTCAGCTTTTTGTCACATGGTCTCCACAACATGGCCCAATTATTATTCAAAGACAGCTGCAGAATTAGAGTCTATAGAGTTAGCAAGACAGAGAATTATATAATGGAACAAAATAATAGAAGTGGCATCTTTTCACCCTTGCTGTTGTCTATTGGTTAGAAGCAAGTCGTAGGCCATGCCCACTCAAGAGAAGGAGACTTCACAAAAGTATGAACATCAGGCAGCAGGGATTATACAAACTACCCACATTCTGTCTGCCATATTTTCTAAGAATCTCTTTGTACCCATGTTGGTAATTTTTCACTATGCCTAGAATCAATTTAATCATGAAAAGAAACTTCACACACTCTTCCAAATGTCATCCATATTATTATCCCATGTTGTTTGTCATATTAACTAATGTATTGTTTAGATTTTGTTTCATAACAAATCGTCCCAAATGTAATATCTTAAAACAACAAACATTTATTTAGCTCCTAATTCCATGGGTTGGCAGTTTGGATTGGGCTCAGCTGGATGGTTCTTCTGCTTGGGGTTTGGTTTATTAGTGTGCATGTGGTCAGATTCTAGGTCACCTGGGGAATGGCTTTACAGGACAGCTTCGATTTGGATAGTTCATCTCTGTTCCACATGCCTCTCATACTTCACTAGGCCAGTCCAAGCTTGTTCACAAGGCAGCTGAGCAGCATTCTGAGAGAGGCTGAGCAAATTCATGGAAAGACTCTTGAAGCCTGAACTTGGAACTGGAACAATGTCACTCCCACTGAATTTTATTGGTCAAGTCTTGTCACAAGACCTGCCCATATTCAATGGAAAGGAATAAGCTCCACCTTTTCATGGGATGAGCTGCAAAGACCTATTACAGAAAGACCTATTGCCACCACAAGGAGAGCAATTATTGAGGACATTTTTGTAAGTGGTCTAATAAAGCGATTATCACTTGGTAAGACTATGTTATTTTTGTCATTTAGAACCTTAAGTTAATAGTTGACATTGCTAGCATGTACGTTTAGAAAAAGAGATATAAATCCTCTGGGCTTGTCACTCATGTAGTATTTCATAAATTCTCTAAAGTGAATCAATTATTTTTCACAATATACTTCTTGTAATGATATGCTCTTATGTTTCTATTTTATTACTTATTCAATTTCTCCTTGTGATAAATTACTCAATTACATACCTCATACTATAATATAAGGTCTTCATTTATACTATTTAATATACTTACTCATACCGCTTTCAACTCAGGAAACAGATGCTGAATCCTGCATTTATTGCATATTGTTCTTCGACTTTAAGTGTTTTGTTTTAGTCAAGGCAGTTATTTTAGGCAGATCTGACCCAGTTTCTAAAATTTAAATAATGTTTAAAAGTACATACTTTGATCCCTAATATATTTGAATTGGAGCCCTGGCTCTGATGTTTATGAGCTATGTGAACTTGTATAAGTTACCTTGCGTGAGTCTTTTATGCCCTTTGAACTGCACAATATTGAACACTAATGTTGGGGAAGCAGAAAAATCCCCCCTGGCCCTTTCCTTTAAGGTTCTTATGGCTGGTCAAATAATTAGAAAGGTAGGTTGGCAGGAGAAAATCAAACAAATCTTTAATAACACATGTACATGGGAGAAACTCAGAAAACTGAGCAACTCATCACTCTAAGTGGCTCGCTTCAGTATTTTTCTGGTACAGGCAAACAGGGTGTTGGGGTATTGGTTTGAGGTTTCAGAGGGGAAGAGGACAATTTACGTGAAGATAGAAGTGCCAGATGACTCTTTATCAGGTCACCTATCGAGAACGTGGCCAGAGAGACTGAATTTCCATAAGATGGGCTTGTTGGTGCCTTTCTTATCACACTTATTTTACATTATACTGTAGTTATCTGGTGGTATTAGCTCCTTCCTGGAACAGGGCTTCTATGTTAAATTCTTTAGGCAGTTTGGGGGAGCCTTCTGAGCCTTTATTGTCTTCAGCTCTAAATAATCCGCATACCAGAGTGGAGCATGCTGGGGCAGCCTGCCTGGAACATTATCGCTAACTTCAAAGGATCATTGAAAAGATAAAAGGACTAATGTGTTTCAATTGCATATTCCAGTTCCTAGATTAGTGGAAGCTTGCAAAAAGGATAGATATGGATATAAGGTAGGTTCTACCCCTGGATCTTATAGTAAGAAGATGTCTGTATATCCGGGTTCTCCCAAGGCAGTATTATGTTACAGCTGTTGTGTCAACATAATTAACTACTTCTTTACCTGTGAAAAGGATCCCAATTAAATGATAAATGTTATTAAGTCATATAGAAGTTTTAGTTAAACTTTCAAAAGTACTTTGTGATGTGAAAATTTCATTGAAAGGCACTACTCAGGAGAGAGCTTAACAGCAATGTGAGAATGAATCTGTAAATGCGGGTGCTTAATGCATCTAAGGATGGTTGGTTATTTTATTTCTGCTGTGGAAAAAATTAGTAAGCAGAGCAATAATATACAAATATAGCTAAATTTAAAATACATTTCGTTCTTAATTATCATGAGGATTTTTGCCTGAATTAGAAATGAGGTTGGTCTTTCACTTATCTTAATTTTACGTATAGATATTTAGGAAAGTGAAATTGAAGTCTCTCTCCATGTGATGTCTTATTGGCAGTTGTCTTATTTAACAGGAGCTTGGCATGTTAATTTGGACGTGCTTTTTATTTCTCCTGACTAAATGAATTTTTGTTTAGGTATTAAAGTGGGAAAATTAGTAGTATTTGTCACATATGATCTTTCTATATCCTACATTCTGTGATTTATGTGACTGTGCATTGATGATTTTTAAATGGGCTCAACCCGGTTTTATCCGAGGAGAGTTATAACCTACCTTTAAAAAAAATCACTAAATAATTCCAAAGGTACTTATGTTATCATTTCTACCATCTTGTCCTCTTTTCTATCTTCCCTGAGCTAGATAGTAGATTTTATTCTCTATTCCTACATATTTTATTTTCCATTTCCCTCAGTTTACATGGTAGATTTTAGTTTAAATGATCACGGTGATTGATTTGAGTGAGGTACTTACTAGCTACGTGTATACATTAAGGGAAAACCATCTTCTCTTCTAAATTAACTCTCAGAATAATTTCAATTCACATTACTGAATTCCAGTGAGCATGCTTTGGTAATAAATCTTTCATTTCTGAATATTGCTCTAGGCTAAAGATTGGGTTGAAATCCTTCCTTAATTTAGATTGTATCCCAGAAAGTAAAATATTTCAACGTCAATTCTTTGTCGACTACTTATGCCGATTTTATGTACATAATGAAATATCCATCATATCTTATTTTGATTAGTCTTTCATTAGAGACTCTGATCATCATTTATAGAACTGTGTTGCTCTGTATGTATATATGGGTGATGTAATATATAGATTGCTAATTTAAGAAGGAATCTATCCATAGAATAAAAAACTGTGGAGAAATGTTTAGACATTTGGAATTTCTCTCCTCTGTAAATATAAATGTGTTAAATATTATAAAACAAACATTTTATTAAATATGTTTAATACATCTTTTAAAACTTCATTTTAACCTATTGTATTTATCTGCTGTTTCTTAGTGATTTGTGGCTGCATTTGGGAGGTAAGTTCTTAAGGATACAATCGAGAGATTTGTATATAGAATCAACTCTAAATATACATTATGTTTGTCACTGGCTGAAAATTTTAGTACCAACTAAATTTGAGGCGTCTGGATTTTTTTAGTGCTATTAAAGCCTTAGAATCTTTCAGTAGTGTGTACAGTTTAAAACCACATATTTTATTATTTCAAGTGTAATATGCCAACTAGAGCCCCATTGCTTGAAATTGAGAACAACATTGTTTTGTTGACATCAAGATTTTTTTCAGTATTTTAAGTTTTCAAAAGTCAGATTTTTAAGGCATTTTGTAAAGATTAGCTCCAAGAAAGGAAAATAATAAAGAGAAGCAGCAATTATGTAGATGACTATGTGTAATAGATACTAATGGCTAATTAGAATTTCAAGCTTGGGAAATAATGTTTAAATACAATGTTTGCTGATTCCCAGAAAAGCTTGCTTTTCATATTTAGTGTAATTCTGTAATTTCACTGAGAAAGGCTTATTTTTACTGCACTAAGGTTGAATGAGTACGTAATCATCTGAATGCAAGATTTTTATGCATTAGACAATTACAGCATTGCAAGCTATCTTCACTGCATAGAGTGGATAGATGAACCATTTTTTAGCCTTTATATTTGTAGAATGATAATCAACATTTCAAATGTTTTTTAAATTGCATACATTTTTGAATGTCTACAAATTCATGGTAGATTAGATGAATATGTACATTAAAAACTTCCCAAGAGCTTTCAAATATTTTAATACAAAGAGGGAGAGAGGGAGATGGGGAGGGAGAGAGAGAGGGAACGAAGGAAGGAGAGAAGGAGAAAGAGAATTTTTCTTTTGCAAGAGCAAAAGCAATTTACAAAAGTTATAAAGAAAACTTTCCAGTACAAAGTTTATTGCTATATACCACGGGTAGGGAGTTTGAATAATTACTGAAGAAAAGGTTGAATGGCATATTGGAAAACAGATTGAACACAGAGAAAACACCTGACTTCTCTCAAGACTTTGCCAGCAATTTACTGTGTGAACTTAGCTAAGCACTGATATACATTTATTGGCCACTTGCATTTTTTTTGTTTGTTAATTATCTCTTTTATATTTTTAATCTTATCTTTTTATGATGGAGTTTTTATTTTTCTTATCATTTTTTAAATTTTAAGATCTTTTTCCAGCTGTAGATGTTTTCCCCATTACATAAGAATAATTTGGATCATACTATCTCTGCAGGTCCCCTCCACTTACAAGCTTTTATGAAGAGAATTATACCTTTTACTAGCAATTTATTTTAAAAAATAATATTTCATTAAACAAACTTTTCTAATTGTTATTGTTTTCTGGTTATTGTCAAATGAATACGCACACTTTGAGTAGGGAAATCAGTTTACGGGATGGAGGGTTATTTAGCCTCTCAAGTCAGGTATATAATACCTTAAAAAGATTGGGAATTAATATATATATTTTATATATTGATATATATAATATTATATATACGTAGTTCTAACACTGAAGGATGCATACGATAGTGTTTTAATTTAAATGAATGTATAGAATTTTTTCCACTATGAGGTCTTTTTAAATTATTTGTTATAATTTAAGCTTGCAGAGATTAAGAATGAACAGCTATAGGAAAAAACAAAAGAGTAATGAAAAAATGGGATACAGAGATTCTGCATAGTCCTGAAAGAAACTTGCCACCAGGTACAGCCACTATGTACATGAACAGACTTTATGGGAAGAGGTGAAAACACCCTGATGTGATAATAAATGCATGAATGAATGAATGATATATGGTGAACACACACATACGGGGGATTAGGATGTGAACATTCTTCAGAGGATCTGAAGACGGTTTGGACTGCGGTCGATGGACAGAAGTCTACATCCCCCACGACGGTGTAATACTGAGGAGAAACACACTCTTGCCTGTTGCTCATGATTCTCCTGGTAACACCTGGAGGCCTGTGCTACTAGTGCTCCCTGTCCTTGCCAGTGCTCCTGATTTGGGACGTTTCTCTAACAGTTTGGAATGGGAGAATTCTCCTATTCTACATTTCTTCTTGGGCAATATTCAACTCTCTTTCTTCCAAACAGTGTTTTCAAACGACTCTCATTAAATTCAACTCCCTTTCATACCATGTATCTGTACCTCTTCTGCAGCATTACAATTTTCATTATAGCAGAATCACTGATTGGGTCTGTCTTCGTTATTTACTGTTAGCTCAAATATGTACATAGATAGAATTGTATTTTTTCACCTTTTTCATTTCTAATGCCCAGATTATTGTTTCAAAGTGTTTTATTATCCAAACAGTGTTTTCAGATTATGGTTTCATAGATATTATAGTCATAATGTCTAATAGTGCCAGATCAGTTCTAAGGGCTTCGCACATATAATCTCATTCAATTCTCACAACAAACTCTTGAGGTACATAATCTGTTTGTCTTCATTTTACAGATTGTGAAACAGAGGCACGGTGGGAACAGCCGATTGCCCAGCATCACCGGTTGTAAGGTGTGGAGCTCATTTTCAAACTCAGGTATTTTGGTTCCAGGATATGCACTCTTAATGGCTTTAGCAAAATGTGTATTAAGAAATGTGTATTGAATTGTTATGGATTTATTTGGCATTTTTGAGCTGGTATGGGAACATTATTATGTAAGAAAGAGTTTCCACCAGATAATGTTCAACATGTATAGTTGGGTGAGGCACTCTTCTAGGGAGTGAAAATATAACAGCGAACAGAACAAGATAGAAGATAGGAGACTCTGAGAATTTAATAGTTTTGGTGCATGGTGACCAGAGAGATAATCAAACAATATATACAGAGTGGGAAGGGGGCATATAAACCGTCCTGGGGAGACAAGTAGTGGTTACTAGAAAGCATTTATGTCAAGACCTGAATGATGAATGGGGGTTATGCAGGTGAGAAATGGCAGAATCAAACTAGGGTAAAATGAAAAAATTCTCAAACCTAAGAATTGCTATGTGAGAAAAATTATAGGGAATAAAGTGTAAAGTGGACTGTGAAAAATTAATACAGTTAATATGGATTGAAGGCTTGACTATAGATATTAATTTGAATAGAAGTTATTGAGAAAAGGATTAAGGGAAAAGAAATGTGTGTGCGTGGGCATGGGCGTGTGTGTGTGCGTGTGTGTGTGAAGAGAGCGAGAGAAGTGTTTGACAAACTTCTAGTAATCCAATGATGACTGGCATCATTGAGTTTGAAATTCAAAATAAACCTCAAGTTAGTGAAAAACTATTTGATCAAAAAGAAATTGCAGGGGCCGGCCCGGTGGCGCAGCGGTTTCGTCCGCGCTTGGCAGCCCGGGGTTCGCGGGTTCGGATCCCGGGCGCCCGCCGACGCGCTGCCTGTCAGTCATGCCGTGGCGGCGTCCCATATAAAGTGGAGGAAGATGGGCACGGATGTTAGCCCAGGGCCAGTCTTCCTCAGCAAAAAGAGGAAGATTAGCAACGGATGTTAGCTCAGGGCTGGTCTTCCTCACCAAAAAAAAAAAAAAAGAAATTGGTAGTGGGAAAAAAGTTTTTCAAATATTTGAACCGCTTAGTGGCATTTGTATACTCATTCACAGTCACATCTGGCTGCGTAATTTGCAGGGCCCAGTGCACTAATAAAATGTGAGGCCTTGGCAAGAGGCAGGGAATTTAGTATCTCCTTGCCCCAGGCTGCCACCCTGACTCGCATCCAGTGGGTGACCTTTAAGAGGCTGCAACCTCTGTGCTAGGACGTGGTTGGTACCTGTGCCAGTGCCGGGCAAGAAGCCCCTGCAAAGTTGCATGCTAATTATACCATGGGCTCACAGCCCAGAGAGGGGAAAGCTGTCACCTTGCTCTATACTTGAAGTCAGGGGGTGTGGGGCGATCCCAGTCCTCTCTATGACTATGCCCAGACCCCTACTAGGGGTGGAGGACGATGGCAAAACAAGGGTCTCCCCTACCTGCTGATGTGACCCAATTGCCACCCCAGGTGGAAGGCACCAGCTATTGTGGGAAAGAGATGGTGTGACAGAGGCCAGGTGGGATTGGGGCTCCAGGAGACAGGGAGCCCGTGGCTAAGAACCCACTCTAGGAAAATAGGAGGTGGTGTGAGCGCTGGGGCTCCAGGCCCCTGGTGCACGGTCCACTGTCTCTCTCATAGGACTTCACTCACAAAATACTTCACTTAGGAATTTAAACATTAAAGTAAGAATTTCAAGATGACTAATAGAGCATTCAGTCCCAAAAGTGGCGCCCTCTGGAGCAAGAGGCCTTGTGTAACCGCGCTGGTCTAACATTCAAGAAACAGGCCCCATTCACAGAGAATATCGTTTTATAGTTGTTCTGTATACTGCAATCATACTGAATCTTATTAAATGTAAATTTATTGTAAATTTCATAGCTCTCCCCTTATTTACCATGGAATATGTGTATAAGTAGATTACATAAATTTTGCATTATACTAATTCGGACTTCCAAATTTAACTTATGTATGCATTATAGGAAAAATATATATTCTGGCATCAGATCAAAAAAATCAATAATTTGGTATTATACTTCATCCCAATCTGCTTCTACCCGTTCATAGCTTGCTTTCAAAATAGTAGATTTTGAAAATCTACTAGTTTGAAACCCTCCATTTTATTCATGCATCATTTACCTAAAAGCTTTGCTAATTCTTATTTATTCATAGGTTGAGTATTTTGAGACGATTACAATTACATTTTTTGAGAACTTAGGAGTCAATACAACCGGATCTAGAGATTGACACTAAAATTTTACTATTATTTTTCTGCCTACCTGAAGTTCTTCCTGCTGAATTCAAATAATTAGTGTGAAGAGTGATCTTTTATTGTTTTATATCTGAAAATATTTAGAGTCTTGAAAATATGAGTGCTATTTTTATGACCAAATGTTCTATTTCCCACAAATCTTCCTCATGAAAAAAGTAAGTTAAGAAAAGAAAAACTGTGAGGTTGGTTGTACCCCAAATCTGCTGTGAATATTGTAACTTTAAAATAATTTGATATATTAATTGCCTTAAATCTCAAGTTTCCATGAAATGGTCATTGATGAAAGACAATTCTTGATTCTTTTGGTGAGAATTTTGAAAGTGGTATGTAGTAAAGTGTGAGAAGTTTACTTATTTTGGTATACATCCCATGTGGATGCTCACAAACTTTCAGTTGTGCCCTGAAATCTTTAGTTGAGTTTATATGGAATGGGAGAGAAAACTACTAATGATATGAATCTCTGTATGAATTACCTTCATAGGATCTATAGTTATGCAAGCATATTCCATATTTATAAGAGCATATAGGAATGACTAGAGTATGAAAATGAAATAAAATTTAAAAAATTGAAGCTACTTTTTAAAAAGTTATGTTTAAATAAAAAGTTAACTGTAGTAGGCTTAGTCACCTCTGAGCTATTTTTAATATTTCTTTGTGCCCCTGGAACGAGAAAAAAAAAAAAAAGAAATGGATAGAAATGGAGTTTCCCGTACTCAATCCTTTGTTATACTGTAAGTGGTGGAGTGAGAAGTGGATTACGAGGCAGCATTCACAGGAGATTACCTCAGGAGACTGCTAAAATGGACAGATGTAATCACCATTTCCTGGAGTAATGAACCACACATTTATTAGAAATGCAGTAATGATGCTGTCTTTCTAGATATTGAAGGATACTCTATTTTAAAATAACTATTTTTTTCAGCAAAAATATGAGTGAGCAGTCATTTTCTGGAAAGGGAAAAATCAGAGATAGTCAACAAAATTTTTTTTTTTTTTTTTTTTTTTGGTGAGGAAGACCAGCCCTGAGCTAACATCTGTTGCCAATCCTCCCCTTTTTGCTGAGGGAGACTGGCCCTGGGCTAACATCCGTGCCCATCTTCCTCCACTTTATATGGGACGCCGCCACTGCATGGCTGACAGGCAGTGCGTCGGCGGGCGCCCGGGATCTGAACCAGCGAACCCCGGGCTGCCAAGCGCGGACTAAACCGCTGCGCCACCGGGCTGGCCCCTAGTCAACAAAATTTAATGTAACAATAAACCCAAGGGAAAAAAACTTTTGATGTGGCACCAAGTATAATTTTATTTTTATATTTATTCATTTATTCCTCTTGTGGAACTTAGGATTCTTATGGATTTGAATTACTTAGACAAGTCATAGCTTTTTAATGGAGTTGTAAAATATTTTAGTTTTGAAATTTTTTAAAGAGTTACATAGAGCTCTAATACAAATGCATGACAAACCCAGAAGTGAAGGAGCCATGTAAATGTGTATCATTATTCTATACATGTCCTATTTTGGTAGGTGTTGTATTCGATTTCCCTATTATGAATACTGCATTCTGCTATTAGCATGAAGTTTGAATGAAATGTTTAGGGCCCATGGAGACAAACTTCACCTGCTTCTGAATGTGATCTAGGAAAAAATATACTTACTGCTTTTTTTCTCAAGACATTAACAATTTGCACAACATAACTAATGATACTCAGACTAGTGAGTACCCACGAGTGCATAAAAATGTATGTCTCGGTTGAAGTGTGATTTCTGTCACATGGCTTCAGAAGGGTTCAAGGAATGTAATAAAGTAAATGGGAATAAGACAAAATTAAACAGATAATATCTGAGTCCCACATATACTTAGAGATTACATGGTCAGCTTTGGTTCTTTTTTCCCCTCTTAAAGGATCAGCAAGGTAGATGATAATCAAAATAAAGGACCAGATTCAAGGCTATTCTGGATGTAGATACTGGTGCACACACATGACGCCACAGTCTTATAGGCTTAGCAAAACACACATTTACTATCTCACAGTTTCCGTGGGTCTGGAGCACAGGCCTGGCTTAACTGTGTGCTCTGTTATGGGTCTCACAAGGCTGCAGTCAAGGTGACAGCCAGGCTGCATTCTTTCCGGAGACTGCCTGGGAAGAATCTGCTGCTAAGCTCCTTCAGGTTGTTGGCAGAATTCATTTACTCGCGGCTGTAAGCGTGGGCCCCAGCTCTTTGCAGTCCGCTAGAGGCTGCCTTCAACATTCGAGGCCACCTGCAGTCCCTTGCCATGTGGACACCTTCAATGTGGCCCCTCATCCGTCCTGCATCGAGCCCTCAAGAAGACTCTCTAGCTCCAGTTTGCTAATATGGAGTCTTTTCTAACATAATAGGGTCACAGGGATGACATCCCATCCCCTTTGCCATATTCGTTTGCTTAGAAGCAAATCGCAGACACTGCACAGATACAAGGGGAAGGGAATACACAACAGTGGGAACATCAAGAGGCTGAGAAATCACTGGGGTCACCTTAGTCTCTGTGGGCTGCACACAGAAACAAACAGCTAGAAACTAAAGAAAAGGAGCAAATCTTAAAAGCAGCCACAGCAAAAAGATAAGTTACATACAAGATATTGATACAAATGAGTGACGACCTTTTAACGGAAACAATTGATGTGTGAAGTCTTTTGTACTAACATAAAAACCTACCTCATTGCTTTTTGAAAAATGTGTGTTGAAAGTCAAAAGAGGAAACTGAGAGAAGGGGCCATTATAGCCAACCAGGCAAAAGGGATAGAATTTTAGAAAAAGGAAGTTGTAGTAAAGATGGAGATAACTGGATGAATCTGGTATAGAATAATAATGATGATGTAAATATTAGTAACAATAACATTAGTTAACGTTTATTGAGGTATTACTATGTGCCAGATCATATTCTAAGGGCTTTATTTTTAACAATTCATTTGCGCTTACAGCAAATATATTGTAATTTCCATTATTACACAAAGGCAATGATTGATTTGAAAACTAGGGAAGAAAGTTTTCAATAAGTGTTGGTTATTACTCTCAGATATATGTATGAGGATGGTGTTTGAAGGATATGAACTGGGGCTAAGCATTACATTTCTAGATTGAACAACCAGATGGAGAGAGGGACTATTTTGTCAATTATTATTATGGTGTCAATTCAAAATTGTTAAATATGGTACTACATGTCTACTCAAATATAGTTTCATTTTTTAATAACCCTCTTTATCTTACTTAACTCAGGCTCTTCTCATCTGAAATTTACTTCCTGTTTTTCACAAGCTACTCAAACCTAAATTACTTTTTTACATTCAAGTTCTACTTTGTCCACAAAAAGAAAACAAAGGCTACTTTTAACTCTCAACATTTGAGGTCACTAAAGCCATACATTTCGTAAATCATATGCAACTTTTTGTGTCTAATTATAGCATATTATATAAATAATTATTACATAATATATTGTTTTATAATTTCAATCTATATTAGTTACATTTGTCTTATCAACTGGATAGTAACCTTTTGAGGGCAAGGAGTATGACATCAGTTTATTATTTTTTTAAAACCTTCATAATGGTTTTAATGATGTTGAACATATACTAGTCTCTTAGTAAATAGTCATTGCTGTTCTTTCACATTTTTAATGCCTATGTACTTTGCTTCTTGCACAATAGAAAAATCCAGCTACTTTTTGAATTTTTTCATAGACAGATGCATACAGAATATCATGCTCGAACCCTTACTGTATGAAGGATTATGAAGAATTCTATTTAGTGCTTCCGGAGTTCATGTCTCACTGGGAATGGTGGGTGCAGAGAAAAGATACGCAACATGAAGAGATATCACAAAGCATCCTCTGAAAAAGTAGTGTGCTACCTCCCCTCTTGGTAGGCCTCAGGAGACAGTTGGGGAAATATAGATACTACAGGAGATGTTTTCTAAGATGCCCACAATAATTTCTCCCATGCTTTTTTGCAGTATGACTTTGCCACTTCTTACTTCACAGGTGGAGTCAATTTCTCAGCTCCTTGAATCTGGGCAGGACATGTGACTGCATTTTGGCAGTGATACAATTTGATATCTGAGGCTAAGCTTTAAGAAGCCTCACAGAGTTAATCTCCACTCTTTTGGAACCCTGACACCACCATGAAGCAGAGTGAAGAAGTATGCTCTGTCTTTCTGGTGGATGAGAGGTCAGGAGGAGGAACTCAGGTTCCTGGGACCACAGCAAGCACTAAGGGATGGGAGAAATATTCCACAGGCTTGAACAGAGGAAGGGATGCTAAATACCAGAATTCACAAATTTGTCATGTAATAGAGACAAGGATGTAATTAGTTAATGTGTTTTACTTGTGTTAACACTTTATCTGGATTTACATGTTGATTACAGTTCTTATAATACTTTGCGTCCATTTGAGGGAGATAAAATGCTTTACAATTATTAATTAAGCTTCATAGTATTTCTCAGGAAAAAAATACTAGTAGTGCTTAGGGCAGAAAATAAAGCTGAATAGTCTATTTAATGAAAATTACTAAAGGGAATTTTCATGCAGTGTAATAATTTGGCTATTAATTTGATGAACGTACTTTTGAAAAGAACTTACGGTGTTATTAGCAAATAATAGATATTTAAAATGTGGTTTTAATAAGTTTTTTATAATATGAATACTTTCATTTATTATATATCGTGACATAAAATTTAAAAAGCCATATCAGGATATAAAATGTCACTTTTCTTCTAATATTCTGCAGATATCAACATTTAAATTAATGTGTATGTAAATATGGCTTATTTTGATAGATATCCATGGTGGAGAATTTGGAAAATACAAAAGGTACAAAAAAAGAAAAGAAAAGAAATTCATAAAGCCACCAGCCGGAAATAATCAGTGGTAACACTGAACGATTCCTTATAGTCATATATTTGAGTGTGTTTGTATATCATTACTTCCTTACAATTTTTATTCTTTTTTCCATTTAGTCATATATTATGAGCATTTCCAAGGCACTAAATATTTTTGAATGATAATATTACTGACTGCATAATGTTCCTTGAATATACCATAATTTATTTATATCTATTTTCTTAGATTAAATTTAGACGGTTTCTCATTTTCACTACCATTATAAAACTGTCTTCAATTGCATTATACATAAATCTTTTTTTATATCTCAGAGTATTTCTTTAGAAAGCTTCATATTACAACTACCAATAATAATAAATACTACAACTATCATTGTGCTGTGTTGCTAGACACTTTTATGAGTATCATTTCATTTTATCATCTCAGAAATCCTGTGAGGAAGCTTTTCTTGTTCTCATTTTGCAAATGAAGAAATCTAGTCATGAGGCTGAGTGGCTTGATATTATTAGTCAAAAAGAAAAAAAACAAAACACTATACCTGATGACTAAGAGAAGTTTTAAGATCCAGACTACCTGGGCTTAAAGTCACTTCTTAGGGAAAGAAGTCCTAGAAGTAACTTAACCTCTCTGTGCCTTGATTTCCTCATCTGTAAGATGAAGATATTGAAAGTGTTTCAGTGTTTTATTGTGAGAATTAAACAAGTGATCCATGCAGAGCATTTAGAATAGTGCCTGATTAATAAAAATAGCTTAAGAAATGTTAGCTAGTATAAATTTGGAGCCCTCTGAGAAGTCTAGAAAATTAGACTTCCTAAAACACAAGTGGCTGACAATCTGTTTAAGCAATGTGACCATCTATACTCTGTTCTGTAAATCAATAGTCAAGATTTTTAAATGCATTTTTCATTAATAAAAATTTTAAAATGTATATATTCAATTGGAATTTGGAGGAAATTAAAGAAATGGATTGTTTCCTGATATCAGGGTACTTAAGACGACAGAGGGATTAGAACAGCTCCAGGGAAGATGATTGAGATCAGAATGAAATGAAAGTGAAAGTTCGGTGGTGACAGGTGATCAGACAGAATTCCCATAGAAAGATAATGAAAACATAGACCACTTTGTGTTTGCATAAATGCAAGGATGAAACTTCCTTACAGACGTGAAATAGGGCATTGGAGCCAAATTTAAATGTATTTCAACAAAGTTCTGAGCTCAGTGTGTAATAAAGATGGAGGATCATGTTGGGTGGAAAGCTGAATTCATTTTGGGACTGGCTGAACTGGAGATGCATGTTTGTTTTCCAAGTAGGAATTCCTACGGAGCTATGTGTACAATTCACCCCATAAGATTAAGGATTTGACGTGAAAATTTGGAATTCATTAACTTAGACTGAAAGCAGTTGAAGTCATGGTTCACATTGAATTATCCATATTTCTCTTTTATATACTTTTTTCTTCTTTTAATTTCTGAAATAGATATGGATACATGTAATTCAAATCTACTCAGGAATGTCTTAGCTGAGCTGGCCTAGAAAACTGGGGGCTGCAATCCCAGGGAACAATGAATGAAGAAGAAAGGGAAATATGACAGGAAAGCAGGGAAAGCAGAGGCAAGATATGTAGTTACAGAACAAGGCACATCTGTACAAAAAAAAAAATAACCACTTGTTATATCATGCACGACCACTCACAAGGGGACATTTGGAAAAATTGCACCTGGACTATTCCATTATGGGGGAATGGATAAAAGGAAAAAATATATATCTGTCAGTTTCTTCCCATCTTCCATCTCTCATGAGTCAACACGTGCCCTACAAGTATTTGAGTCCCTTATATTTCCAGATTGTGTAAAATGGTCCCTTTGTGAGGCCTCTGCTGAAACCAGATCCCCAATAGCAATGGCAGGCATTTGTGGCATGAGCCACAAAGTGCAGGAGAGTCAGTGGAGAGCTGGGAGCCATTGGTACTCCCTTCCTGCCTTACTGCAGTCTGCAGCCTTGGAGACCTGGTCACTTGAGTCAGGTATGGGCATTGAGTAAGTCTAGTGACATGGTGACAGAAAACTCCCTGGGAAAGGGCAGGAGATGCATTGTGTGACATATAAGGTGGGGTGTTGCGTGGTACCCATTAAACTACAATGGATATCAGGAACATTTGTTAGAACGGGACCAGCTTCTCAAGTATGTGGAACATTAGGATAATATGGCTTCTTTAAGAAGGTGATAAGGGAGTGAGTTCCTGAGCGTCAACCACATTTTTTCAATACCTACTACTTATACAGTATAAATTAGAGATTAATTTCCTCAGGTAGTTTAAAATATCATCATAAATGCAGATTGCACAAACTAAAACACTGACTACAACCAATAACTGAAGAGCACAGGTACAAATAAACTGAACAGCACAGGTACGCAAATAAAATATCACAAATAAATATTCAAAATAATACATTTATACTGAGTGGGGCATCCGTTAGTTGAATGACACGTTGGGTGGAATCTCTCATGGAATAACTCTTGGAACTGTTTCATTTGGATTTTGAAGTAGCCAAAGAGTAGAAAATATCAAAGAAAAAATTATTCTGATTGAAAAGAGTGACCCTTTTCGAATAATTATGAAGGCAAGAAAATTAATTTGGCATAAAAAGAGGTAACAAAGCCAAGATATCTGAGGATTTTGATAACAAAACAATCACTCTGAACCTTTCAAAATCACTTTCTAATGGGAAAATCTTTGTTATTCAGTAGCTGGGTGTCCTGAAAGCAATTAGCTCTGGATATTATGGGGCTTAGACCAATTTAGGAAAAAAATATGAATTAACTATAAAGCTTTCTAGGAAAATACTGCTGTAATTAAGTGCTCTGCATTTTTAATACTCCCTGGTGGGCATGTGCTATGCTCTCAGGCCACCCAGCCCTTCCTATGTGAAGACAACTACCCACTTTAGGAGACTAATCCAGTTTCAGACTCTGGAAACTGAATGTTCTAGACATCTTTCCCAGCCAACTTTAATAGTGGAGTATAGACAATAACATAATCTCAGCCAAGCCTGATGCTCTCCCAGAGGTTCAAGTGGAAATTAATAACAAGAAAGACCCTGAACCTCATGGACTCCATTGGGTTCTAGAGATAATTGCAAGCTATGGTGGATGGCCCCTGCCATTCCCAGAACCTATTGGGAAACATCATTGTGGGCATAATTTCTGGATGTTCAGCCTCCACTGCTGATTCCCCCACCCTCCTGGAGATTCCATGTGCCCCCCAAAACACACTTAATGAATTAATTTGCTGTTTAAATTGGCCAGAGTATGTTATGTTGTTATAAAGAGCACATTAACAAATTAGCATAATTAGCAAAATTATCCTAAATTGACAATGCTTGAATCCTTTCCAACTGATTCAAACCCCAAGTCTTACAGTAAATTTATTTCTATACAGGTTATGGACATACATTAATAGAAAGAATATTTGAGGTAAAATTATATACATAAAACATTTAACATACCAGAATAACTAAGCTCATATTTTAAAGATTTGGAGAAATTAGCAAAATATCAAGAAATGGAACCAAATAAGTGGCACAAATATTAGAGAAAAAGAGTCTAAACGTGCAGGGATAAATGAATAACAGAAAATGGGACCTTCCTCTAACTGCAGAGATGAATGCAAAGTATTGAGAGCAATAGTTTGCTGAAGTGCTGAGTCATCAGTAAGACAAGCTTGCAGAATAAGAAGTTCTTAAAGAAATGTAAATATTAATTTCATCCTTTAACGTATTTAAAAAAAATTTACTTGAACATTGGTATTTACAAATAATTTCATATTTTTACATTGGATATAATTATAACTTGGACTATAATTATTTCAACTTAAAGAGAAGTAGAACCAAATTAGTTTCATTCCACAATTATTTTCTCTACAATACACTTGAGCACAAAGTTCAAAACACTTGATTTGATCTTAAGATGTTTTTTATTTGGCTCTGTCAACTTTTAAATTAAGAGAATTTATGAATGATGATCACATATTGTAAAAACCATTAACAGTCTATTGGTCACCTTACTTTTTCAAGATCTACATTCATATTAGAAATTTGTATTTGCAACAAGAAAACCATAGCTACAAGCTTTCAGCCGCAAACAATCTAAACCTGTTATTGAGCCTTAGAAAAAAGGAAATATAATCAAGAGATATATATCAGAGATATTGGTAATTTGCATACAATCACAAATCACTAGATTTAGTTGATGTTAAGAAGGGGACGTATCTTGAGATGTGGTTGATGTTGTTTAATAGTAAAGCAATCAGCAGGTGGAAGTAAATTTGAGGAAGTAATGATGTTCCTATATTAAAATTCCTATAAATTTAACCTAATGGATTGATGGATTAAAATGCTAAAATCAAGTTTATACAAGAATGGCTTGTTTAGATTACCACTGCAAATAGTGCCCATTCCAAGTTGTCATGTTAGGCAATTCTATGAAATATTCTAGACAGTTCATTTCTGCTAACCTCATTATAGCAACAGGATAATCTCCCTTAAATTCTCCTCTGCCCCTATTATAAATGAACATCTCAAAACATCCTGCAGTCCATGGTGAGCTGGAACTGGCCCACACTTGCTCAGAGAAGTGGATTGCTAAATTTGTGAGGATTTTGCAAGCAGTTTGTTGAAGATAGCCATTGTCAAAAACTAAATTATAAAATTACAATTAAATTAATTATATTAAAAGCAAAATTAATACTCACAACTCATCACTTCCCTATTATTTTACTATGTTTTACTATTATCTATATTCTTGAGGTTATATATATATATATGTATTTATATGTATTTATATGTACATATATATATATATATATGTATTTGTGTGGTGGAACTGCTATGTAATGGTGTGCTACTTCATGTTTCTTCCCAACTCTGCATTCAGTGACTTCATGTTAGAATCTTGAAATCAAGCATGGTGAGGATATTCACACTTCAGAAACTGGCAAATGATACAATTCAGAATTTCAAGCTACTTTGTTCTCTGAATAGCTAATTGTTAAACATTTACCAGCATGCCATAATTATAGGTAGAATGACTTAAAAGTGCTGTGAAGTTATGCTTGCATAGCATCTTTGCATGTTAGAAGGAAATTTAGAAACGCATGCATAACTCGAAGTAGAATTTTCTGCATTGTAATAGTGTCATGAAGTCTACGCTTTTTGGGGGAGACTTTCCTGCATCTCATAAATGAAACTCACTATCCAGCCAAACTTTTTGTCTACTCAAAATGTTGCTGCTTAACTCATGGATCTTCTTTTTTTTTTTTTTTTTTTTTTGCAATGTTGTCCTTGAGTCACAGGAAAAATCCACTAATGCCTGTGTGTTTACGTTTTTGAGTTATGAAACAAATATAGTTGAGATCCCTCTTAGAAAATGCAAATATATCATTGGAAACGTTTATCACTTTGGATATATAGTCATTGTTAATAAAAGAAAAATATAAAGCATTTGAAGGTAAAAGTGTTTAGTTTATTGTGGTTCGGGGTAAAATAGATTAGTCTTTATTATCAGTGGGATAGATTTACAACCTGGTAAACTAAACAAAGAGGTTTGGTCAGCTTACCAATGAGTTTTGAAGCCAAGTTCTCATTTAAGATTTAGTCTCACCTTATGTTTGTACAAAGAAACAAACATCTTTATTATATCTTCTACTATTAAAGGATAGAAATACAGTCTATGAATCTACCTAAAATTTTAAACATTATCTTTCTAAGGACCATAATTTTGGTAAAGGATTTTTGATAATTGAGGATCATTATAAAGCAAAACTATGTAGGATATAGAAGAAACATTTCATAAATTATACTTAATTACTATATAGAATAGAATTTAAGATAAACCTATTGCTTGATTGATTATTATTCTACTTTTCTATTTTTAAAGCAAATATTCTTGTTTCAACAATACTATAAGACTCTGAGTGGCTTCTTTTCTTTTTTCAAACCACCTGCTGTGGTTCATGATTAAAAACTAAAATTGACTTCTGGAAATTGCAAAACCTAAACATAAAACAAAATGTTTACAGCTATGAAAACTCTACCCAGCATTATCAGCTATTTTTTTTTTCATTCAGTAAAGTGAATTTTAAGTTGGTTTTACATAGCATTACAATAAAATAATTTTCTTTCATTTGTGTCACCTTTTTAGGACATTTTTTACCCAATACATTTTCATATACATAAAGAGTTTCTCACTTCTCCCAACTAGCTACCATACATATTTACTCATTTCTTTGTTAAGATTACAAAATTATGTTGGGTAATATACTTTATGTGGATGGCTCCTTTGTAATCAATATGGAATGGTTGGATTTCTTATACTGTAATGTGTCTCTTACTTTTATTGTTGCAAAGTGTGGTAAGGCAGTCTTCAAGATTAAAACTGACTTCTGGAAATTGCAAAACCTAAACACAAAACAAAATTTTTAGATCTAATGGGAACTTATTTCTCACTCTCTGTTGTTCATGCTATTTTGTAATCCTCTCTTCTTCTTTTTTATTTTTTCCCATGCTCTTCCTTAATTAGCCCACTGTTATATACATAACAGGTGCTCTACAAAAACTTATGGAAAGGTTATACATTTCAAAGCACGTGTAATCTCCTCTTCTTGCGCGTGGGCTAGACATATTAACATGCTTCTAGTGAATACAATACAGCAGAAGTGATGGGATTTCACCTCTGTATTTAGGTTATATAAAGACTGTGGCTTCCTCCTAAATTAGTTCCTCTGGCTGTCTCTTAGATTACTTCTACTTGAGGAAGCCAAATGCCTTGTCTTGAGACAGCCCTTTGGAGAGGTCCATGTGAGTATGCTCAGAGGCAGACATCAAGACCTATAAGTGGATCTCCCCCATAGGAGCCTTGAGATGACTGAAGTCCTGGCTGACAAGTTAATGAAGCCTCATGAAAGACTGAGCCAGAGGACCCAGCTAAGCTGGTCCCAGATTCTTAACTGACAGGACTGTGAGAAAATTAATATTTATGTTTTTAAGCTGCAAAATTTAGGGGTAATTTGTCATGTAGCATTGGATAACTAATTCACAGAGCCTTGCTTCCTCTTTACCAAACCCATTTCCTCACTCCTGATTAATGAAAAGTTGACAGATGTAAGGTACAACAGTTCTAAAAATACCTCTTCATCTTTCACTCTATGTGAAATGTGTCTCAAACACATTTGCCAACCAGATGTCAGTACCCAGAGCTACAGTAGAGCCACATATTGAAGGGGTCAAAGCTTTCATCAGTCTGGGTTGCTGAATAGCTTCATGCAGCAAGGCACCGCTAAGGTGCTGGTTTGGCTTTATTTGAGAATGAAGTAAACTTCTATTGTGTCAAGTGTGGCAGCAAAGAGGATTGTAGAGTTAATTAAAAAGGGATCTTCTCTGGGTTACCTGGAAATTATCATCTAAGACTGGAACATCTTCGTCCCAAAGGAAAGGCAATACACAATTCCAGCGTCTCCCCAAGTTCTCAGATTTGGAATGTGCCTTGATTCCCTGGGGAGAGGGTTCAGAAGCTCCTTGTTTGGAACCCTCCCAGACCATGCCCCATGTGTCTCTTCATCTGCCTGCTCTTGATTGGTATTCTTTATAATAAAAATGTTATCATTAGTATAGCGATTTCCTGAGTTCTGTCTCTTTCTAGCAAATTATCAAAACTGAGAGGTTGGAAACCCCGCTGCTTTTGCAGCCAGTTGGTTAGAAAATCAGGTGGCCTGGGGACTCAAGCTTGTAGCTGACATCTGAAGTCAGATCAGTTTTTTGAGGGATCATGCCCTTAACTTGTGGGTTCTACACTACCTCTGAGTGGTTAGCATCAGAATTGCTTTGAAGTAATGCAGCTTCAATATATTAATAAGTTTAAGGCTAGAATATTGAAATGTAGAAATAAAAATTAGAAATATAAAAAGTGTTATGTAGATAAATTTTAGAAAAAATAAGTTTCTGACTAAATAAAAAGAAAATAAACTATTAGAGTAAATGATTAGGATTAAGATTCATTTGGAATATCATGTTTTTTAAAATGAAAACAACTCTTGTTTTTCTTGGCTCCATATGAGGTTTCAGTTAGTAGTTTAACTTGGAGAGGAAATGTCAGATAGCTTTTCTCCTTTCCCAATCAGTTTGATCCTTTCT
The DNA here is from genome assembly GCA_031878705.1 of Tapirus indicus. Lineage (NCBI taxonomy): Eukaryota > Metazoa > Chordata > Mammalia > Perissodactyla > Tapiridae > Tapirus > Tapirus indicus. Next base: position 144,540,077 of record CM062919.1, on the reverse strand, counting down.
CAAACGGAGCTTTCGATTTATTTGTTAAAAATCCCAGGCTGTTTCTATTTTACCTTGGGGACTGGAGGCAGTGGAGCATTCCGTGAAGACTAAAATATATTTCAGGTCACACCTCTGCTCTCTTCTCAGGGCTCCTGCACGGATCCCTCAGAACTCCCAAAGCCTTATCGTCCACTGTTCTCCTCTTTCTTTTATATAATGGAGGCAAAATTGTATTTATTCTTGAAAATAGAATGACTTAGGCACAGTAGATTTATTTAACTTATTTTTCTCTTTTGATATGTGGACAAAAAGAAAGAAGGAGGTGGTATTGAACTTCAGGGGTCACAGGAGAAACTGGAGTCAGTTCTGTAGTCTGTGTCCTAGGGAAACAGAAACAAAGCCAAGAGGCCTTCTTGATCTTTAGGGATATTTCTATATATAATATATAATGGTCTACAAAATGTCTCCTTTGAATCTCTTTCTATAAAGATAAGTACTTTAAAGACAGCAAATTTTAATGTGGAAGACAATGGAAAAAAGATGAAACTTGACCAAGGCATGGAAAAAAGTTATATATTTACAAATGTATGATTAAACCAAAAAGCATGGTATAAGATGTTTAATGCCAAATAATCGAACATATCTAAAACAAAGGCCACCAGCATTTTCCTCCCTTGTTCTTTTTATCCTATACCACCTCAAAATTTATGGAGCAGAATAAACTAAACATTCAGCTTCCTTCTATTTATTTTCTAGATGATCTTTTTCTCTTTTTTGCTTGCCCAGCACTAGAGAATGTATAATCCAATGTAAAGGAAATCAATATTTCCAGATTGCTCATTTTTTAAAGTGGAATAAGTTTTACAAAGTAATCAAGGGAGTAAATCATCAAGAAATAAATATTTAACAACTATTCATCACACTAAGAATTTAAAGTACAAGATATTAGCTTTACAATTTCTATATCACCATATTGATTCCTTAAATGCAATGTCTAGATGGTTTTAAGGATGCTATAAATAAAGTATTGAGAAAGTCTTACAATATCAATATTCATTTATTTTTTATTGATTAGTTGTCACTGTTTAGTTCTGGAACCAAATTAACATATGCAAGGTAATACTTTAAATTCAAGAATTCAAATAATTTTTGTGAAATACAATAGGAATTGTTCTCATAGCTTAAGGGTACAAACTCATTTTTTTCATAATCACAATTAATAATATAGTTTATTTCTAATATCCCAGTGAAGGTTTAAAATATCAAATGCACCATAGTGTTTCTATTCCAATGTATTCTATTCAATTTTAATCCACTCTAGTAATTCCATGCGAGAATATTTGGTGGGATCAAATAAACTGTTTTTATACTTACTAATATTTCGCCACCCTCAGTGTGAAAAACACTTCCATAAGCAGCACAGTTTAAGATCACCATGGACTGTACCTCTATTGACATGAAAATGTCCTACGCATGTGCTATGTGGATACAGAACCTGCCTCTCAAGAGTGATGCCCTCTACCCCTCTCACTCTGAGAGTGAAGAGGAAGATGGTTCACACTCTGATAAAAGAGCTATTTTTGCTAAGACTATTTTTCTTTTTCAAAGCCTTGTACTTGACTCTCATTTTCTTTGCATAAAAATACCACACTGCTTTAACTTTCCTCAGTTACTCTATCACTGAAACAAAATAAGGTAGAAATACGCTGTACCCACTTTAACCTTGACAGCTTTCTGACACTCCTCTAAAGTAGGGAGGTTTTTCTCTGCTTATCCTAGGTGAATCCTGGGCTACACAGCCCAGGAGAATCAGGGAGAAACTCTGGAACTCAGTTTATTACTGTATTCTGTGTTTGAGAGCATAATTCATTCTAAATGAGTGCCCAAACTGTGAACTCTTTGTTTAATACGTAAACTCACTTAATTTTGGAAACTGTATAAGACACCATAACTCCAGTCTTCGATCCCCAGGTCAGGCTTCTGTTGACATAGCTGGAATAATATTAGTTATACCACTTAAAAGAATACCAAGTGAGCTGCCCATTTATTTTAGTCCAGGGACCCTGTGCACAATTAGCCAACATTAAAGTTTCCTTAGATACAATCCTTCTGATTAACCGATTCTACCTCTTTTGGAGTCCACTGCTTCTGGCACTGTAGTACAAGTATGTGGTCTCTGTTGCCCTAGATCATTTCTTCCTATTAAAATCTGGGAGCAGATTTCAATAACACCGTCTCCCAGCAGCATCACGAACCCACAGGAAATAACCTATAAAGTGATATATACCTATAGAAGCTAGTGTTCCCCTTAGTAATATGTTCCTCAAGACTTTGATGCTTTAGTGTCTTCTGGGATCTCCCCTCAAGCATAGTTTTGGCACAGGTAGCTATAGCCCCAAATCTTTTATTGTTTCCCAAAGTTACTTTTTTTCGCTAATTTCTATCATCTTAGTCTTATTTGGTGCCATGTTCTAGTTAACTGATCAAGTAAATGACGAACAGTTGAAAACACATTCTGGTGTGCCAAGTGGTCTACTGAATCCAGATTAAGGGGAAAGGCATTCATTTTTAAAACTTACTCCAGTGTAAAATTATAATATTCTCTCTCTCTTTTTTTTTCCTGGCGTCTCAGTGTTTGTTTACAGACTTAGTAATTTTCTAAAGTTTGTCTTTCTAGTCTTCCTTGTGTTTATGCATTTCCCAGAAGCAGGTTGATATCTGATTCTAATGATAGGCCTGAAGGCAATGGAGACTGGAGCGGGAGGAGAATCAGCTTTCCACTGAAAGGAAGCTTCCTTAGGTGAGGGAATTATGAATTATTAAAGCAAGAATTTAGCCCGATCATTCAAGGAAGCATTGCTGCTTCTCTGGCAAAGTGAGCTCAGTTAAGACAGAAGCTGGGGAGTTTAAGAACTCTGAGTAACCTGAATCCTCCCACATAGTAAGTTCTTGGAGCTGTACTCTTCCTAATCAATGAATCAGTTTCACATATGCAGTCTGGTGAGATCATCAACTCACTTAATCCAGTACCAGAAGGATCACAAGAATGAGTATTTTACTCAACTGTCAAGGCCCTCTGGTGGCCATAAAATGCCCTATACTCTGCTTTGCAAGTTGAACTAATAATTTAGTGGTTTGTGCTTGTGATTAACCCACCTAATGTCATTAAAGGCAACTATGCTCCTTAGTTATTGAACTCATCATGGTATTCATAGTGTTCTAAGTCAATAACTACTCAGTTTAGTGAAACCTCTCCTTTAAACACTTCTTCATCCCAGTTGACTAAAGGCTTGTTTTGGTTTGGTTTGGTTTTTCATCGCCTGTTATCCCCAGCCCTTCCAATAGTTGAGAGACATCCGGAGTAATTTCTGCTCTCCCAATCACTGTAACATGGCAGATTTGCCTGGTTCATCATTTTGATGTGACTCTTTTCCTATATTTCAATGAGTAATTTACTTCTGAGATGACTTAGAAGGACAATTTTACATGATATTCAACATAAGAAATCAGTGATCGTTCTATATGTTTTCTACAGGATTTTGAATGGGAGACAAGATCTATAGAAATATGTGTCCCTCCAGGATCCTACCTTATTTGGTTTAAAACACATGTGTACTTTAGAGCTTAATTATGTTCTTTTTGTTATGTTCAGCTGATTTCAGAAAGGAGAATGTGTTGGAAATATCTTTATTTCATCAGTTTATTCAGAAATATTTTTGATTTGCAGTTTCGAAAATAATAGCAAAGTATAAATTTAAAAATAGTGATCTAATTCTAGAATACTTTCCCCTTTATATATTTTGAATAGGAATGCTGATTATCCAGATATCTTTCTATTTTCAGCATTAGTACAAGCCTTCAAGAAGTCAAACATCATTAATGAAATATTTTTAGAAATAAACAGTAAAATTTATTCTAAAATAGATATATATCTATTACTCAGCTTGAAAACTGACTAACCTGTTTTCTTCTCCTCAGAGATTCAACATAGTTTACATAAATTTTGACAGATTATCTCCATTTTATATAAGAGAATTGTTATCTTATCCATCACTGTGTACTCTCAACCTCATTGTAGACATTACATTTTATTCTGGATATAACACAAGATATTTCTTTAGACTTTATAGTTGAGTTCTTGTCCATTCATCATCATTAAAGTAAAATTTTCTAGTTGGCAGACATTAAATGGGCAGAATAAATTACCTTAGATTTTGAATCGCACTTGCAATTGAATCAAACATTGTTAATGTGAAACCATATTGTTAGCAATTTAAAATCAACGCACAATAATACCTCAGAAAACCTGTTATGTTTGGAGAGTATATTTTTCAAATTAAGATTCAGTTCACATGTTGCAAAAGAAAATTTGTCAATGCTTGCAAATGGTTTAAAGAAGTACAAATAATTTTTTTACCTACTTCAAGTTGATGACTTTTTGTTATCGTTAAAATCTGCAAGAGATAAGTAAATTACAAGTGGGCTTGATGTGAAATTTAGATAAGCCAACTCATGCTTAAGCCAGAATTACTTATCATAGTTGAAATAGACCTGAATTCCTAATCTATATAATAGGTAACTTGTTAAAAGAAAAAGCAAACGAGCAAACAAACAAAACTACAAATAGACTTGTATATCATTCTAGTACGATGTTCTAAGCAGAGGCTCCCATCTCTTCTGATCTCACCTACTTTAATGTAGTTTGATTTTAAACACACAGTGCAGACGTTACCTAAGAATGTGAATATTAGCATCAAAGAAATAGAAAGCTGAAAAAACTTCAGATGTTTAATGAACTCATGTTTTTCCAAGGACGAATAGAGAAATTTTACCTTAGTCATTATAAATTTAAGCTCAAATTGCTTATATTTAAGCAATTTGCACATGCATACTTCCCACTTTAAAAACACAGATGAACATAATTGTCTTCTTTAGTAAGCATTTTCAGATATTTCTGGAGAGGTATGGTTTGCAGTATGTTCACAAGCTGGATACACACTTTTTACTGTCCATCAACTCAGCAAGGTCTCATCAATGTAATTTTCAAAGTCTGTTCCGTTATTAGAGAGGAGATGCTACTAAGTCATGAAATGATTTCCATACAGAATCTCTCTCTACTCATTCATACCTGTGGTTGTGAGGCATGGTATGATGGTCATGTTGAAAAGCAAAGACATAGCTGTGGACGATAAAGGCTGTGGTACTGTTTAGGTACTTTTGCATATTTGGATGTATTTTCCTTTTTCTCTTTTCTAATCTATTAGTATCATTAAAAACCATCACCAATGATGTTAAGCGAAATAAGCCAGATAGAGAGAGACAAACACCACATGATTTCACTCATATGTGGAAGAGAAACAAACACATGGATAAAGAGAACAGATTAGTGGTTACCAGAGGGGAAGGGGGTAGGGGGTGGGCGAAATAGGTAAAGGGGCACATATGTATGGTGACGGATAAAAATTAGACAATTGGTGGTAAGCATGATGCAGTCTGTACAGAGACTGATAAACAATAATGTACACCTGAAATTACACAATGTTATAAACCATTATGACCTCAGTAAAATAATTGAAAAAAATCACCATAACTGAACGGAATGATATTTTATAAGGTACTTGTTTTAAATCAATGTACAAAATACAACTTCTCCTTAGAAGAAATATAGGGGGTTTTCATGCAGATATTAATTATTACACTAATTGTTATGTATTTCCTTATAGAGTTTCATACTCTTGGAATGTTCTAAAGTCATTGTAGGCAGTCCCTAATTTATGACATATCAGTTACAAATCAGTGATTCCTAAGTAATGATTTTATAAGTAATAAGTTCAAACTTAAAACTGCATTTACTCATAGAAACTTGAAAATGTTAGATGGTGCCAGGCCATATCAAAAACATATCATTTTAAGCTTTTAACCAAAAGATATACATTTTACTTTTGAGACCATTTTAATTATAACTTATCCCTATTTAGCAATAATTCCCTTTATTGATTTTAATAAATACATATTAAAGCCAAATATACTATGGATTGAATCTCAGAATGCTATTGTGTGTCACATATCCTTGGTGGATGCTCTATTAGAGACATAGTGAACTTATGTGAGAGTGACAGGGATAGTCTCTATCTAACCAATAGCATTTTAAGGTCCTTATTTTTATGTTTCTAGAGCATTATTAGATGCCTGATATATAACAAGACCTCAAAAAAAGTTTTTTGTATATGAAATAATAAAAAAAATCAGTCAATTGTTTAATCAATTTTTTTCAGGTTTATGTTAGATGATTTGCCCCCCAGATTTATGCAGATGGCTTCAAAATCTACCCTTTAGTTTTCATCTTGTGTTTTAATGCATCCTTTTAGCATGAGATATTCATTCACATGTCATTACCTACAAAGTTCTTGTCTCTTCTTTCCTTTGGCTGCTAATAGCACCATTGTCTGACTAGTCTTTCTGGTTAAGAACTTTTTGTGTTGAAGAGTTCTCTTCTCTATAATCTCCACATACAAGTAGTCATCAAATCCAGATTCATTATACATGCAACGTGTCCCTTGCACATTCCATCAGTTTCCATTCTGGCTGCTACCTTTGTTACTTATTCACTGGACTATTTAAATCATCTTCTACCCACCTGTGACCCATTCCACAAAACAATACATGTTTTCTCAAAGTTCTGATCAGACTTTTTGACTTTTAAACATTTTTTTCACTCTCTCCTGTGATCTTATTCTCATTTTTCCAGGGGGTGGGAGGTGGGAAGGGCTACATCAAGCACATATTGTGCCTTTGTGTGAAGAATAAGAAGAGGAGGAGGAGGAGCAGAGGAAAAAGAAAGCACTCTTCCCTAGGTATATTAGATAAAGACCATTCTTTGGGCAGAACTAATTACAATACGGCCCCTTTCTCAGGGGTGATGCAGCCCCACACTTGTTTGACACACCACCCCCATCCAGGTGATCCTGTGCAGGGTACAGGCCTCATTCCATCTCCACTGACATCCGTGAGGTTTAGTTTTTCAATATATTTTGCTATGGGCACTGGAATAGCCTCCTATTTTATGACACAGATTGTCTCCTTCCCTTCCTTGAAAGATTTCTGATGCTTTGATTATTATCATCTACAGCTTCTCATTCAATATCCCACTTGTTTGTTTCTATTTTTCCTCTTTCTTACTGTAGTTTTCTTTCCTTATTCTATACTTTGTCAATTTCAGCACACTCTCTACCTTAAATTTCTTTTTAATTTTCAAATACATGCATTTCAAATATTATATAAACAAATCATTCACCACTTTCCCATCTTGCTATAATCAATTCTGAGGTAGTTCTGGTGCCTCTAGCTTGGATGTGCAACTTGCAAATTCTCTTTAGTAGGAGCTTAATAGATGTGATGGGCACCGTGTAATGTTTCTCAAGCTGAAAGGACTTGTTTTCCACTCCCCAAGTTAAGTCTCTAGAGCATATCTCACTAAGCCCATACATGCTTTCAACTATGTTGCATACTAATTTCATCAAGAGATGTTTTATTGCTATCAGTTTTACTGCTTTTATTATGACACTTCATATATGATTCATGGGCTATCTGAAAAACTAGCTTTAAACCTCTTTAACTTTAAAGCTTTAAAGTGTTGAACTTTAAACAATGGTTTGTTATTTTCTGTAGAGGTGAGTTTATTATGGATTCACGACTTCCCAGGAGAAACATGATAGAAATTGATCTGATCGCATTACAACACGACTCTGAAAATCGCACAACAACCTCTTTACAGTTTAGCACTTTATAAAATCAAATACTTCATTTGTGCTTGTGGAGAGGAGGAAGTCCACAGAATTGGTGGAGACAGCTTTGAAAAGTTTTGATTGGGTATGGTCAGTAGTACAATCATCATTTTACTTTTCCTTAAATGCACTTTAAATTACCTCAATGATAATGTCATCTGTTGGTACAGCAGTTTCTGGCAATTTACATTGATTTTTTTTGTAAAATAGAATTTTTACTATTAATAACAAACATCTTTATAGTCCTTACCCATTTTCAGAGGAGTTCAGTATAACTCATCTCATTTTATCCTCATATAACTCAATATATGGTGTAATTGTCATTATTACACATATATGGAGACTGAAGTTTATACTGCTAAGTACATAGTAGAACATTGTATATCCATTTAGCAGGAGATCTACAAATTAAATATCGGATCTTTTACTGAAAGTTCATCCGACTTTCTACTATATTAGATTTATTACTTTAAGAATTTAGATTACTCTTGGCTATAAACAAGAAACAGATATTAAAACATTTTTCTTGGGTACCACAAAAGTATTTGCAAAATAGAAGAAATGTGTTTTACTCAACACCCATTACCATTAAAGCCAAAAGATGGAAATCAATCTTTCTTCATAGGGTTTAACATAAGTAGTTGCATAATTATTCACTCATTCAAGAAACTAGATAGCTGTTATTTTCCCAGGACTGTACTAAGCATTAGTAATATTTCTAAAAAAGATGAATAATAGCCTCAAGAAGTTCATCATATTAAGCAATCTGAAAATTTTTTGACAAAGGCTGTAGGCTGGGGCCAGCCCGGTGGCATAGTGGTTAAGTTCACATGCTGCACTTCGGTGGCCAGGGTTAGCGGGTTTTGATCCTGGGCACAGACCTACCTCACACATCAAGCCATACTGTGGAGGCATCCAACATACAAAATAGAGGAAGATTGGCACAGATGTCACTTCAGGGACAATCTTCCTCAAGCAAAAAGAGGAGTATTGGCAAGAGATGTTAGGTCACGACCAATCTTCCTCACCAAAAAAAAAAAAAAAAGAAAGTAAAAGGATGTAGGCTACAATAGTAGGTTGGGTACATGGATTTCAGAATCTGCTTCAATAATAACACGAAATTTCTCTTATAACTTAAAAGAAGTAGCACAGATTTTGCCAAACAGGAAATAGTTCATTCAAAGGATACATAGAATGTAAGCTTTGGTAGTTATATGAGAATGTTTTTAAGTCTGTCTGAAGGATAACTCCAACTTTTCTGCCATGGGCATTTATATCATGGTGTTTTCAGTTAAGCTTAGAAAAAAAACATTACTCATAATGACATAAACAATAAGACTCAAAGTTATAATACATGTAAGAGGTCCCAATGTATGGTAAGTCTGTGCTTAGTTAATTCGGTGGATTAGTAATATCATTAAATACCCAGGTTCTTTTTACTTTTACTTCTTTGCCAACTCTGTTAGATAAGTTTATCCTCAGGCTACAAAAACTCTACATTTTTAGACATCACGTCAAGAAATGGCAAGGGGGCAAAAGACTGTCAGCCTTATATGTCTGTTGCAGAAAAAGAGGAATCGTTTCCCAGAAGACTCCTCACCAGATTTTTCCTCCTGCCTCATTTACTAATGTGCTTCATATTCCCATAACAAACTTCATCCCTTGGTGATTGACTGGCAGCACCACAACTGAGTCAGATCAGTCAGCATCCACCCTCTGGGTACTTGAACTGGGGCCAGCCTCCCCTAAAGCACATGGTCCCAGTGAGGAGGGTAGACACCTTAATAAAGCTAACATTATGTTCCAAAGAAGAAAAGGATTTAAAAAAAGGATGTTTTGTGGTCCATTCATAAGGTTTTCTATAAAACCTTTTATAGGCTGTGCCACTGTTCACCACAATAGGGAATGCAGGTCACTAGGCAATTTTGAAGGTGAGGATGATAACTTCCGATTTGAGAAGGTAGATATTAAGCTTTCTAAAAGTTTACAAGGGAAAATAAAATGGATCTGGAACTCAAGGAAGTGGTTTGGCCTAAGTATATAGATTTTAGGTGAAGCCATAATTATGGATTATTTCACCCAAGGAGAGTGTGAAAGGGCATGAAAAGATGATTGAAAGTAGTGGTTTAGGAATATGAACACTTATGTGAAACAAAGTCATGGAAGAATTCTGGGAAGTAGTCAAAGTAGAAACAGAACCAGCCTTGGAATTGTTTTCTGTTTATATGAATTTGTTGGAAAAACACATTTGGTAATGTATTAGCATCAATTTTTAATACTTAACTGTAAAATTATAAGCTGATATCCTATAATATAAACTTGTTTTCTCTTACTCTGCATGATGATATTAAATCCTAGTCAGTATCTTTCCACAGTGAGAAGATATTTGATTTTAATTCATACTATTGTTATCCCTATATAGATTGTTTTCCCTATCTACTGATATATACATCATTCTTGGCATTTTTTTATATTAATGGCCCATAAATCATGATCTTGATTCTTCTAGAGAAAAATGATATGTTGGCATCATCACTTAATTACAGATTTTTAAATTATTTAATAATATGAAGTATTAGTTACAGAAGAACACAGGAAAATGTTTACAAATTAATTCAAAAGACAAAAATAATCCAGAAAACTAACCTTATTTATCCAAATTTACATATACACAACCAACCCTCAAAGAGACTGTCATTAATGCTGGATGTGCCCCAGCTGTATCAATTCAATGACCATAGGCTTGCCCAGTCACCATGGAAGTAGTACAATTTGCATAGCTTTATGTTATTAAACTATTGTTTCTTTTATCTTTACATTTCTGTAGGACGTGTGTAAAATGGTAAATATGTTCCTGGGTTTGAATGTATTTTAAATTAAAAATCTTTACATTAAATTAATTTTAATCTTGATGTGAATGTTTTTCTATTAGCTGGGATTTGTATTTATATATGAGTCTTTTTTTTCCACAATACCCTTGCTTTTGAAATTTCATTGTAGTTAACTAATTGTGCCAGCACCATTAAGCCTTTCCCCAGTTTGGAGGTGCAGATGTTAAATACATGCTCAGTTATTATGTAATTATATAAATTCTGTGTACCATGTGTACCATATTAGCAAAAAGATACTTTGAAAGCAAGTCCATCACTCAAAAGTCATTTTAATTTCATTCAGTTGTTGAAAGGAATTTTAATATATAATTGTTAAAGAAAAAGTTTCCACTTGTATTTATTTTGAGACAAGAATCTGTTATGCTCAGCAATTTATTATAATGGGCCCATTGCAAGAAAGATAGGTGCAGTCCAACTGCCTTCTGACTAACACGAGAATTCAAAGTTCTCATATACAAATGCAGTTAGAAATATGGAAACTTACCCATGTTAAGCATTTAGCTTGTATCATCTTAAAATTAATGGTTATATTCCAATAAAGACAACAGTAAGTTTTTGAAGTTCATATGTCTTTAAAAGGTTATTTTGGACAAATTATTGTATAGCCACTACACAATTCTAGTACAGATCTGACAAAAATGGGCCAATAAAATATGGGCTATAATTTATATCCCTAATGTTGTTAAGGCAAATCACTTCAGAATTTTCCCAGTCCAGAACATTTACATCATAACTGGAAACACTTAAATACATGAGAAACTTGTCTCTGCACTTAAATTGGGCCAATAATCTCTCATCATCACCAAGAGTGCGTGTGTGCTTGTCTGTCAATGAATAGTATAGACAGTCTGATGATAACATTTTCCCACCAGAGCCTTCAACTGTCTGTGAAAGATCGGGCATGTCCCCACTCTCCCTAGTCTCTCTACCTCTACACTCATCCCACTCAATTTAGCATCCCTGAGTTTTTGTTTTTCTCAACTACCATCTGGACTTCAACAACGGAGAAGATCCTGAAAGATATTGTCTTTCCATTCCTACTTTTTATACTTATCCTGATTTTGAAGCATAAAATATATTAGGAACAAACCTGGTGAAGAAGGCTGAGAGCTCTTCCTATGAACAAATGCTGATCCTGATATATTTTCATTCTGATAATAAATTACACACTTCCCCACCTCAACACACTTCTCATTATTATACTGGGGAGAATGCAGCTTCTCTCAGAAGATTCTGAAGAATTTTTTTGATGCATTCTTCTTTTAGGATACCTAGGATTCAAGGAATATAGTTCTTCTCATCCTGAGTTGTTGAGGATGGGTAAAAGATGGTACGCAGTGGTAGAGCTTTTGTCTCCGGGAATGTGAACAACATGACAAGTCTTTCCTTCTCCGTGGTTTTCCTTGCTGTGGAAATTGGGCACAAAAGACTCCTCACTGTCTTACCTAAAACAAGTGTGAGATTTTCTCTAATTGACTAGGTTTAGGACAATATTTTGGAATATGTAACTAAAATTCAGTGATTGCATTGATAATCAATTTTGACATGATGGAAGTTAAGTAATAGTTGCAACTACCAAATTAAGGAAGAGATTGCATTTTAGAGACCTCTGTAAAGAAACAGAGAACCTGGTTATTACCATTTAATAGGATTTCTGATTTCTCTTATGTGAATATCATTCCTGTCTCAGATCTGAGGTTTCATTAATTGATCTCATTTTTGGTGAACTGTCATAATAGTTTATTTTTCTTATTTGTATTATAATTTCCACAATTCCCCCTTAGGTTGTGGTTAAGTCAACCACTACTTAATAAACAGCCATGATTATAAATCCAGGTTGACTGTGATCATTTCTATCTGGAATGGGTCATTTCTGATCCTCTAAGCCACTGTTCTCCCACATCTGAGAGGAAGGAGTAGTTCATCTATTAAGCAAATGGGTAGCATATTTTCCCTCTTTACCCTGGTGCTGTGAATTCGGTGCATGTATCGTAGCCACTCTTCACTTTGACACTCAGTGATTTGGTCTCTGAAGAAATCCTTCATGGGATGTGTAAATTCTAATCCAGAGGATAACACTAAGTGTTAGACTTTATAGAATCTCCCTCAGGTATGGCCACACTGCTTCTCTGAGGATTTCTGCCAATGGCAAAGCACTTTATGTTCTGAGCAGGCTCCAAGCCACTGCCCTAGCACCTTGACATAACATCTACTAAAAAAAAAAAATTAGCTTCTGGTAAAAAATTACTTCCAAACTTACTTGACTTCAAATTCCACAGAAACACACACTCCTGCCTCGGGAAATGAAGCAAAGCAGTGTGTTTCCCCTCATCTATGCAAATCTGGCACATAGCTTTCAGCTTTTTGAGTGTTGCATGATTAAATGATTGCTTGTTCTTGAGCATTTGAATGTATTGTTGAAAATGTTTTTATAAATGAATCACAAATTTGGGACTGAGAAGTAAAAGCAAGAAATACAAGCAAGATAGAAAAATTTCATGCTGGAGATGAAAAAAAAGTGAAATGATCTTGAATATTTTTGGTCTACACATAGAGTTATTTAAGAATGACTAACCCAGAATATACTGATAACGATGCATTATACTATATTCTGATACAATTTAACTCCCCCCAATCCCAGAAATTCTGCAAGAACATAATAATGTGGCATTTGCCCTGAAGAGGAGATTAATCCCATTTGAAACTATTCTGGAAAGGGTTAAATAAGGTGAATTAGTTACTGGTAACAGTATCTTGGTTGAGAAAGAAAATCTATCTTCTGGAGTCTAAGGCCTATGGAGCTTTCTTCTCAGGGATGCAAATGCCCACAGGGGCTGTTGTACACCTGTGGATGATCCCAGTACGAGCCACATCTGTCCTTATCGATGACCACAGCCAATAACACACTCTGGCTGTGATGGAAAGGAACGCTGATATCTAATGCACAACTTCATCCCATGTGTGAGAAAGAACTTTCATCTTAATTTCCTGCAATCCAGGGGTGATCATCAATATATTTTTTAAAAGACCACACTGCAGTTTCCTAGAAAATAGAAGGGAAGAACCAATCAGAAAACTACTTATAAAAGTAGTTGTTTTTTTTTTTTCTGAGCCTACACAGTATGAATTTTTCCCTACTTCTCTCTTTTTTTCATGACACAGTTCTGCCAGCCACGGAGGCATGAACACCTAGAGTCATTTTAACTACTTCCTGTCATTCCCGGTGAAGGATGTATCTGCTAGTTCTACTTGGGCAATATCTCCTGCAAATGTCCCCAAATAGTTGTACATATTTACAACCTCATAAATTTATATTGATATTTCTTAGTTCTTCCTACAGTCTTCTCTTACCTAAAGTATATTTCTAATAAGGAACCTAGAACCATCTTACTAAAGCAAGGTTTTTATATCATCCACCTGTTCAAAAACTTTCTCTGCTCTTTATGCATTTGAAGTTATAGCTCTTAACATGACATCAAAGTGCTCAGCTCTAATACCAACTATCTGCTCTGTATTTAAACAATGCTTCAACCCAACAAAAATTGTCACCATTTATAATATGTAAAAGATGAGCTCTTGTCTTAAAAATTGACTGTATTTTGTTTCTCAGGAATGAATAATTTTCCTATGATTTAAATTTATTCATTAAAGTATTACTACTAGATTACCACTTGGGAACTCAGACTATAGTCTCTTTTGGTGCCTGGCAAAATATCTTTCACTCACAAAATATTTGCTGATTGCATGAATAATAATTATTTCACTAAAGTAATATATTACATCATCAACTTAGTTTTTAAACTTCAAGACAATAGTTTTAACGATTCCGATGCTTTAAAATTATTTTATCAGTAAGAAAGTTTTATTTATTTATTTATTTATTTATTAGATGCCATGCTCTGGATTATTAGCAAAGGAAAAAAACAAACAAAATAAAACAAATTAATATCTAAATTCAAATTTAAAATAAACATTTAATATTGGAAAAACAAATTGAAAGAAAACATAAAATGTAACCTATATCCAACTGTTTTTTGGCTCTAATATATATTTCAGGCACTCGAATGAGTGATTACAAGAAATTCTTCCACAATGTAGGGTAGTACTACTTCTGACATTGATAACTAAGCCATGAGGCTTTCTTAGTTATGAAGGATAGAGACAAGATATAGAAAAATTGGAACACAAAAAGTTTTCTCTTTTCAACCCTGTAGTATTTTGTAATGAGAAGGAAATACGATATATACACTAGAAGAATATCCCATACCAGGGTTTTACCAACATGTTTGACCCACACCTGTTGCTGGAGTGGGATTAGAAACTTCTGTATAGCTTTGGCTTGGCAGTGGGAATCAAAAGGGAGTATATTTTCTTAGGCTTATATATGGAAAACAGTGAGCCACCAGGAGGTTTGTAGGAAGCGCTTCAAACATGGTAGAAAGCAGAGATAATAAATCACTATTGGAAAGTAGTAGCTAAATGGGTGAATTTAAGGTGTTTTCTTGGGTGACCATGGTCTTATAAGTGTATGTAGAGGTTTGTTGGATCCCATTCTTTCCAATAAAAGACATGGAGTTATTTAGATTGCATGTAACCTGGGAGAAGTATGGGGTTGGGAAAAGAAGACATCTGTGGCTGGAAATGTTGAGTCTGGAGGCACATGGCCAGAACTCTATTGTTATGAACCAGCCACCCAAAGAGCCAGAGAACATCAGACACACCTCAACAGTTACCAGTTCATGGAACAGATCTGCTAGCTCCTCAAAAGTTATGAGAGAAGGTCCAGTGGTCTTGCGTTGATCTGTAGAATCAGTCTTTCCTCTGCACTGTAAGGTTGTGTAAGCCAGTTTGGAGATTAGAAGGAGTAGGAAGTGATGGCAGAAACCTGAAAGATTGAGTATTTCCCTCTACAATACATAGTTGGTCTCAAAATTCTGAACTAACCAAAGCAACTGTTCAAATTAAGTTAGTCTAGCAACGCTAGACTAGATCTAATTAACCCCCTACTTGTGCCTACTCCATATAAAGAGATGTCACCAAGTGAAGAAACCAGAACTACACGTGTATCTCTACCAGCTACTAACATTGTTATAATAGTCCTTTTCATAAAAATAAGAATAGAAAACCCTAGTGAAGACATGCTTCACCAGCCCAACTTCCCTGAACCAAGCAGTTAGGACTTGATGGGTGTGACAGGCTGAATAATACCCCACAAAGTTGTCCGGGTCCTAATCCCCAAATCCTGTGCCATCTTATATGGCAAAAGGGACTTTGTAAATGTGATTAAGTTAAGGTTCTTGAGATGGAGAGATTGTCCTCCTTTTTCCCAATCGGCCTGATATAACCACAGGAATCCTATAAGCAAGAGGCAGGAGGTCAGGGGGTTGGGAGTGGGGAGGGTGGGAAGATGATACGACTGGAAGTTAGACAAAGGCAGACTTTAGAAGCTGGAAAAGACAAGGAAATAGTTTTCCTGTGTTTTGTTTGTTTTTCTAGCACCTTCAGAAAGAACACAGTCTTGAGGACACATTGTAGACTTCTGACCTCCAAAACATAAAATAATATTTGTAATATTTTAAGTCACTAAATTTGTGGTAATTTGTTGCAGCAATAGGAAACTAAGACAATGGGTCTAGAAATAGTTTTCAGTTTCTTCAATGCAGAATTAGGTATTCAGTTCTCATTTCAGCCACACAAAAGGGCACAGGTGGGGAAAAGGGAACAGGAGACTGAGCAAAGTGGCAATTCTTTCCTCAGCAACAATAAGCAGGGCAGCATTTTTGCAGCATAAGTAAACACTCCAGTTTCTGTACCAAGCAGTGTCATTTTCAACCACTATTAAGAGAAATAGTGATGGAACAGGACTAAAATATGAAGAAGATAGATGAATGCAAAAGGATAATGGACCATTAGGATACAAAGTAAAATGCCCACGAAGATTAGATAATTCCAGCCTATTAATTGGTAAAGAACATTTCATATTGTCATATTTCATAATCGCCATCTTTAATCACAAATACTAATTTTGGGTTATCTTTAAATTACTCTTATCATTATAAGACTTCAGAAAAGATTTCTTAATACATTGCCCATGGTTTTAGCTTTTTTCCTACCCAACAATGTCAAAACATACTAACTTCAGAGAATAATATGGCCATTCTAAATAGAAAACAATATTTTTCATTAAAACAATCTCTTGCATTTTTGTGAAACAAAACAAATAAATCATTTGCCATGAAAACAAAAGCAAACAAAAAGCTGGCATGTGTCATTATGGGAGATGATGCTATTCTAATGTGTTCAGCTGTGAGATTTGTATTTCAGATGTGGCCATGCAGAGTTTGGAATCATATTGGATGAACATCTATTCTCATTGTGAATTTATTGATTAAAATTGAACTTAACTCTCTTGCATGAGAAGCAGAAAAAGATATTGCTACTTTGGGGCATCATCCTTTGAGTCACTCCATTCGTTAGATGGGATGGACATATTGCCTTCTATTTTGGGCCCTGGGTATACCTATAAGACTAGTGAGTTGTACCTGACACACAATCTTATAAGGTCAAATGACTGGGGTATATATTGGATTGAATTCAACCATTTATGAGTACCAGCTGGACTCATAATGAAGTGTCTGCCATTGTGTTCCCAACAGTAAGCCTCCTGCCAAATTTAAAGCAAATTAATGAAACTTGTGCACTGAAGGGAGACCCTGGCATTATAGTTTGGCAAGCATCATTTGTCACCCACTGCAGGATATGGTTAGTTTTACTTTGCTGTCATGAACTATGTTTATTGGAGAGAATATAACCCAGAGTACCATAAAATAATTTTATTCACAATATTATATAAATGTTACACTGGCATAGTAGATGAATAATCACTTTTCCATTCATGAGAGTATATACTGAGGTTGTGTATTTGTGTGTGTTTAAAACTCAAATATTCAATTTTTGCATCTCTTCAATAAAATATATGTTTGGTAAATGTTTGAAGGACATTATAACCTGTGATCAAAAAGTGTTAGTATCTATAGTTGAAAAATCCATAGTGCTTCAGAGTCTAACTCTCATAACAAGCTTTGAAATGGTTAGTTATCTCTGTTTTACAGAAGAGAAATATAGTTCAGTGATTGTCTAGCCACCTAAATAAGTGTGAAGTCAAGGTCTTCAGCATGTTTTTTTCCCCTTCATTACAAGGCATGAACGGCTACATCAAAAGGCAGACTGTCATGGGGGATAATTAGAGACGAAATCACTCTGCAGTACAAAGCAGAAGGAAGCCCTTACATGGGAACAGGAAAAGGATTCTCAAGGATGACTACAATTCAGCCTCACCATAAAAAAAATAGAATACAACTGGTGCTTCTCAACCTCTGGATAGTCTACATCACCAACATTGCCATTGCACCTAGTTAGCGGCATTCACTATGCTCTTTGATGTTTTGTTGCTCTTTCAGACAATGCATTTTTTCATATTCTTTTACCCTTACTACCCTACATATTTCATAGTGACCTTCTGGCTTTATTATTATTCTTTCCTAAGTCTTCCTTCAAGATTGTAAAATTAAAATATAACCGACCAAACCATTGAAGGTGAGGGCATGGGAATCTATATATGTACTACATTGCTAGTGGGAAGGCAAAATGGTTAAAAAATCACATTGGAGAACAGTTCAGAAGTTTCTTAAAAAGTTGAACGTACACTTACCATACAATCTAAGCATCCTGCTCCTAAGTATTTACCCAAGTTAAACAAAAATATGTGCAGACAAAGGTTTGTACATGAAGGTATATAGCAGCTTTATTTATAATTGCCCTCAACTGAAAACAAATCAAATGCCCATCAATATGAATGGATGAACAAATTGCTCTACATGCACTTAATGGAATACTGATTAGCAATAAAAGAGAATGACCTATTGATACACACAAAAACATGGATGGATTTTTAAATAATTATGCTAAATACAAGAAGCCAGAGAAAAAAAGAGTATATAAAATTAAAGTAATTTCTATAAAACTCTAGAAAATGAAAAAAAAAGTCAGTTGTGGCAGAAACCAGATCAGTGGCTGCCTGAGAAGGGGAGGTGAAAGAGGGGTGATTATGATGAGGCACAAGGAAACTCTTGGGGTGATGGAAATGTACGTTGTCTTGATCATGGTGATGGTATCAGGGTGTATGAATTTGTCAAAATTGATCAAACTGTACACTTTAAATAGATGCAGTTTCTTGTACTGCAGTTACACCTCAGTGAAGTTGTAATTCTTTTAGAAAATGATGTCCAATGGCATTTTCATTCAATTCTTTGAAGAATTTAATCCATAACATTTTATTTGAAATGTTGCTATTGAAAAGTTTGGTGTCATTTTGACTCTAGTTCCTTTTTAATTTGACTGCTGGTTCAAAAGTTTTTTAGAGTAGTTTCTTTTTCTTTGCTGCAATTATATTTAATTGAAATATGCCTGTGTGGGTTTTTGTAGTTTTCTTGTATCAACTTGTTGATATCTTTGACTTGAATTTCTGCATTTCTACCTCATTAATGTTGGTGCTTTTATTTTCAGTTATTAACATTCCACTTTTATTATTATTATTTCTAATTTTCTGATCAAATTCTTAATCTTGACTTTTAATTCCTTAAATATTTTTAAAGGCTGTGTATCACAGCCCTGTGACCTGTGACTCTGTTGATTAGTTTCTATTGACTTGACTTCAAGCATGTCATCTTCTCTCCTTGTGTTCCTATTTACTTTTGTTTGAATGCCAGATACTTTTTATGAAAAAATTGTTTCATTTTTTTTCTTTGAGAGCTAGGATGATATTTTCTTCCTCTGGGGAGAATTTATGATTGCTCTGTCAACGCCTAGGTGTAATAACAGTCTCAGATCACCTTAGTACAATTTCAGTGATTTAAATATTTTGTCCCTGCCAGAGAACATGCAGTTCCAATTCACCCTTGGTCCTAACATTGCCATTTGGGGTCCTAATCCAAAGCTTAGAGTTTTACCAGGAAAGCCTTTCTCGGCTGGTCCTAGACTCCATTTTGGTTTTTGTTCTTCAGTCCCGGAAATATTGAAAAGTGTTGCATGTTGCTTGATTTCTGTCACTCACCTAGTCTTTCAGAATTGGCAGACATCCCCAGGTGAAGAATGATTCTACATGCGGGGCTCACATCTCTGTTATCTCTTCGATTTTGGTCCTGTAATTCTTTGCTATCCTATTAGATCTCAAATTTTTCTTTTCCTTTTTTTCCCCCCAGGCTTTCTAGTTGTTCTCATTGGTAGAGTTAGTCAAAACTTTTTAGCTCACCGTTACCAAATATTAAATCTCTCTGACTAGATGACTTTTCACTATTATTT
Source organism: Tapirus indicus (assembly GCA_031878705.1). Lineage (NCBI taxonomy): Eukaryota > Metazoa > Chordata > Mammalia > Perissodactyla > Tapiridae > Tapirus > Tapirus indicus. The sequence goes on along the minus strand of CM062919.1, from coordinate 144,520,060 downwards.
ACATGTGATTAATTTATAAAGGAAAATTGTATCTCAAAACTAATAAAAGTAAATTTAAAAACAAAAGGCAGAAGGATTAAATTTCAAATATTTCTTTAAAAATAGAATGAAAATATTTAATTTTCAATAAACTAAAACAAATTATCTGTCAAGATAACTGCCTTTGTCTTTGTGTAGTGCAAGCAACAATTTTAGGGACTTGGTAAAGGCCAATTGAATGATTGCTTCTAAGATTCATTTTCATCTCTATATTAAAGAAGTAAATTGGAACACTTTAGTTTCCAATACTAAAACAAATATACCCCCTCTCCACCACTTGCCAAGAATTATAATAACAATATGTGCCCTAGACACTCTTAAAACTTCCTTCTCAACATTTTTAAATGTACATATATCACACATTAAGTTTAAATGTTTGCTGTAAGTTTTCAAAAGGATTTTAACATTTAAATTTTTAAATAATATGACCATAAATTTAAACTCCATGTTTCTGAACGTATAATAAAAAAATCTATATGTGCAAGATGACATTTTTAAACATTTGAACATTTTTAAATTTTCACTTAAAATTTTACTTGATATTTTGGAGCCAATTCTTTTTTCCTTTAGTCCTCAAACAATTTTTTTTCAATGGTAAAAAGAATGCACAAATATCTTAAAATTAATGGAAATATATTTTCTTAATTTTAGTCTAATAACTGCTATAAGTTTAATTTTCTCAGCAGGAAAGTGACCTCAAAAAAATATGTCAGAAAAATTACATGGTAGGTATTATCCCATCAGTGACATATGCCAATCACTCAGATTTATGGTACTTTTACTGCTGTGTTTTAGCTACGTTATAGTCAGTTTTCATTAAACTATCTCACAATGACTTCTGTTATAAATGACACATGATTGGCAGTAGTTATGCTTCTTTTTTTAAAATCCCAATTCTAACATTTTTAATAAGCATCTGAACATAATATATACTGAATCAGTGATCCCAATAAGTTGTATCAAGGTTGACTCATACCACTTGATGATTCTAATTAACAGAAGATATGCCTAATTGGGGGAAAAAAAGAAACTTTAATTGGCCAATCTAAACCAGATTTTAAACAAAACCATTTAAAAAATACCAATTCTTCATTCTTAAATATTTTTGTTTTTAAATTAGCCCTTTGGTGATGAAATCAAGTTTCAAGGGTACAAAACAAATTATGTTACATGCCCATTAATTTGCTTTATTTTCTAACAACTACAGTTTGGATAAATGATAGGTAATTTTGATGCTAAAACAATATTTGTGTTTGATTTTTTAACTTTCTCTTTGGTCTTAAATTTCTGAATGCTATCTTAGTATGTACATCTTTGATATTATAAATTATAAATAGATCATATTATGTTATGTTTCTTGTTATGACTACTTCTTTTAATCAGACGTATCCTAGGAAATTTATTTTTCCAAATGTAGGCATTTTTATCCACATGTAAACGTGCCGTGCACATTGTTGTGTGACTTCACTTCTCAGAAGGTTTTCAAGGTTTTGAAACTTACATCTTTATAATAAATTTATATGATTTTTCCATGGAAAGAAACTTTTAATATCAACATTAAAAGTATAATTTACATTTTTATTCTACAGAGTAATACATGATATGCCCTATAATGTGGAGTCATTAAAAGAAAGATCAGGGGATATCAATCATTTTTTAACTAAAACTTTATTTAAACCACAAAGTAATATAACCTAACTCTATACCAGCATGTCAATTACGTCTTTTCAATGGTTTTTTAAGGTATTAAGCTTAAATATAAACTTTTAATGCAAGGTTTTGTATTCCTGTGATGGCAATTTGAATGTGCTCTCACATCACTGCCAGCTTTAAGAGAAAGTTATTTATTAAAAAGTAAGATAACTTATATTTCCTCTACTTAAATATGTACAAATTTTAAGTCAAACATAACTTTTCATACTACAGAAATTATAAATGAACTTTCTGGAACATTCATATGCGCCAAGTTGAAGTTTTAAAACAATTATGTGAAAATTCTTAAATAACATATAATTCCAAAATATGGATGTTTAGAATGAAGTCATTTTAGCCTCCATTAGATGCTTGCCTATAAATATAGCCAAATGTAATAAAATATTATCAATAGCTTACTAAATTTATTAATTATTTTATTCAAGAAAACTTGTTTTGTTAACATTTTGTTCAGCAGATGCCTTGTAAGGAACTATTGAATCTCTGCGGTCTATCTTACTGAATTAAGTATACTTTAGCTGATATCAATCTTATATCAACAGTGCTTCAAAATATGCAATTAATTGTATAGATTCAGGTTGCCTAAGAAAGACAGCAAAATAACCCCTCACAGAGGCCGGCCTGGTGGCATAGCAGTTAAGTTTGCACACTCAGCTACTTAATATTTTATAAATTGGAAAATGCAGGATTAAAGGAATGTACCTTTCAAAGCAAAATAATCAAATCCATCTCTTTTGTCATTTTGATGCAATTTATTCACTGAACTGATAATTTTTTTTAGAAACTCTGTCAGCATGACTGTGAGATCAATGCCAGTGAAATATTTTGTTTACAATTTAACCTCCATTTCCCCTAGACTTTGGAGTTTTAATACCTATGGCAGTTGCACCTGACTCTATTGATCTAGTTGAAAATTAAAGGGCAAGTAAAAGCAATTGAACAGTGTCATCAAACATTCTCATCCAGGGGCTGCTGGATTCATTCAAGCATGCTATGTTGCACGAAAATAAAACTTCATTTATGTGTTGGTTTTTGTTTAAATTAGAATCACATCTAAAAATATTAATAATCCTAGTAATAACTGCTTATATTGTTTAATGCTATATGGTTTCACAGCATTCTGACATGTAAGTCATTGAATTTGCTAATGATTCAGTAAAATACTGAATTAGAGAGAGTATTACAGATCGCTGTACCCCTTCCAAATACAGAGCACTAATGTTAAAATCGCCATAGAAAAACGTTCACGTTAATAGTCTATACTATATTAGAGCTCTTGCAAACACATTAAACGCATCCTGAATATTACGACACACAAATAAGAACCGAAGACAATATGAAAATATGGTTTCTGTTTAAACTTTGATATTCCTTAACAAGAAGATCAATTTCCACTCTTTAAATATTTACTTTTAATGCATATCCTAGGACAGGGTTGCCAATCATCATGGTTCACATGACTCACTAGTGAGCGCCTATTGTGCCAGGCACTTTATACACTATCTTTTATTTCAAAACCTAGCAGCAAAAAAGTATTATGATCTGTATTGTATAGGAGAGGAAGTTAGATTATGGTATGTGTTCCAATTTACAAGAGTGAATTAATGAACTGGGGTTACTATGAAACTTGACTGCCCATTAAGTCCACAATATTTCTACCACATGTCTCCCAACAAATTATTTCCATATTATTTACTTTTCTTATGAATATAAGACTGCTAGCTGATAGAAAGTAGCAGTTACTAGACACAATTTCCCCATATTTTGCAGATAAAGAAATGGTTGAGTTTGTTGTCCTGTAAGGGTCAGAGTTTGGCGATCAAAAAGATGAAAAAAAATTTCATCTTTTTTTTTATCTGCTGTGCTGTTAAAAATTAAATACATAACTAAGTGTAGTTTAAATATACAACAAAACATTTTGGCGAAAGTGGTTTCTTTGAACATATAGATTATTTTTGGTGAAGCACATCTCAAAAATTGTGTAATATTCTCTGTAATAAGAAGCATATTATAAACACCATTTTAGACCCATTTTGCCTTATATATTTTCTCTACTATTTCTACTTGCCTCCAAAGCTCCATTAAATGCTTCTCATACATCTACATCTTGCTTTGCATTGACAACTGCCACAGCAAGTTGTAGACAGGCAAGGTGTGTAGCTTTAAAATATGATCATCAAAATCTTTAGCCACCAGGAGATGAATGTTCACATTGGAGAAATTATTAGTTTAATTTTTATTTTTGTCAATATTTGGATATTTGAATTATCATCCATGTACTAGGCAAGATAGATATTCAACTTTTTGTATAACGTGTTGTCAACAGGCTCTTAGTACTGGGAGATAATATGGGCTTATAAACTTACTAGATCCAGGAATGTTTTACAATATTTTATACATGTTAGCCCATCTTTAAAATCTATCTCTCAGGTCTATTTATTCCAAACTATACCTTATTTGATTGTCCAGATTTTTAATTGATTTCCAATATCTAATAATCAGGAGATTTAACATAAAAATGTAGATTTCTGCTTTCCCTTAAAATTCAGAAATTATACTTATGGTCTTACATTTTGGCATAGTAAAAACTGCTGAAAAGGAATAGTATATTCTGCCTTTATAAGAGCATTTATGCTCCAGGTCTACAGACCTCACCACTCTGTATTGTATTTATCTAGCTTCCTTTATTCATTTATACTACTTGCCTTACCACGAAGTAGTCACTTGAGTTTGGGACTCCTATAGCAGAGTAGGAGCAATAAGTTAGCCCCAGATGAAGGTTCCTCTGTACCTTAACAAAACTTAAAAGAAAACTCAAAAGGATACAATCAATTCTAAGTAACTAAACTGGACACCAGAAAAAAATCCAAAAGTTTACAGAAACACAGCATACTCAAGCACTCAAAAATGTAAAATTTGCGATGTGCAGCATACATTAAAAAATTACCAGGCTTGCAAGGGTCGTAAAAATACGATCTTACCAGCAACAAAATCAATCAATAAAAACATATCTAGAAATGAAAGATATGACTAAATAATGAAATTAAGACCTATAGCTAATAAGCCAATAGTTGATCTAAAGTGGAATCTTTGTGAAAATTACAATTCATCAAATAAAAACTAGGAAAAAAAGAATCAAAGAAACAAAAAGACAAACAGAAAAAAAATAAGATGAAAGATATGCAACATACCATATTCATAATTACTTTAAATTGAAAGGATCTAAAGACACCAAATAAAAAGCAGATATTTCAAGTTTTGATTAAAAGATTTGACCAAATGTTATGCTCTCTATACTATAAAGACACAGTAAGATTAAAATTAAATCTGTTGTATTTCTGTACATTAGCAGCAATGAAAAATTGAAAATTGAAACTAAAAATGATACAATTTACAATAGCATTGAAATTATAAAATATTTAGGGGGAAATTTAGTAATACATCTGTAAGATCAGTTCACTGAAAACTACAAATCATTGCTCAGATAGGTTTAAAATATTTAAGTAAACAGAGAGAAATACCATGTTCATAAGTCAAAAGTGTTAATATTGTTAAGATACAAATTCTCCCCTATTTGATTTATAAAATCAATAAATTACCATTCAAAATTCAAGTATGCTGTTGTACAGCTATTTGACAAATTGATTCTATATTTATATGAAATACAAAGAACCGAAACAGACTAAACACTTTTGAGATACAAGAAAAAATAATGGAGAGAAGCTATACAAAATATGAAAGTGTAGTATTTCTGTAAAAACCTACAACTATATCAATGAAACAAATTAGAGATTCCAAAAATAGAGCCATATTTATATAGTGGATTGATTTTGAAAAGAGTCAGTGTAATTCAATGGATGCACAAGATAGCTTTTTCAACAAATGCTCCTATAAACACTACTTCTATGGGGAAAAAAATGAATGTTAATACTCCCTCAAAAAATATATAAAAATTAACTTTAATATTAATCAAAATGTAAAAGCTAAACATATAAATCTTTTAGAAGACATAGGTGACATTTTTGTGTCAGTTAGGCAGAGGATTCTTAGATGGAACACAGAAAGTGAAGAGTACAAAAAAGTTTTTGATTAATTTGTCTTTATCAAAAGCTTAAAAAATTTGCCTTTTAAAACCCACTGTCAAGAGGATGAAAAAGCAATCCACAGAGAAAACATTGTAAAACATAAATCTGGCATAATTCTTCATCCAGAATATGTAGAGAACTCTAGCAATCCAAAAAAAAAAAAAAAAAAGACTAAAATATTTGAATGGTCACTTTACTCAAGAAGATGTACAAATGGCCAATGGTACATGAAAAGATACTCAACATCATTAATCATTTGAGAAACAAAATAAAACCACTATTAGATACCTCCATCCATTTACTATATTGGCTAAAATTTTAAAAGGCTGAAATTACCTAAAAGTGTAAAGAATGAATACCATTTGGAACTATTCATGGTGGGAATACTAAATGTTACATTCATTTTGGGCAACAGTTTGGCAGTTTCTTAAAATGGTGAATATAAACTTCATACAATCCAGAAATTCCACTTGTGATATTCACAAACAAAAAACCAAAAACTATGTCTGCAAAAAGACTATTAACTGAATGTTCATAGTATCTGTATTTATAGAGGCAAAACAAGAAAAAAAACCTGGAAAAAAAAAACCAAGTAAACAGATTTACCATATGATCCAGTATTCCATTCCTAGTGATATACCCAAGAGAAGTGAAAACATACATCTACAAAAAAATCTTATACATGAATGTTATAGCAGCATTATTCATAAAAGCCAAAAAGTGCAAACAACCCTAATGTCCATCAACTGATGAATGGATAAAGAAAATGTGTTATATTTATACACTTGGCAACAAAGAGAAATAAAGTACTGTTGTATGCTCAACATGGTTGAACGTCATAAATCTTATACTAACTAAAAGAAGGCAGTCACAAACGACTACATACTGTATGATTCCATTTATATAAAATGTGCAAATAAGCAAATCTATAGAGATGAAAGTAGATTGGTGGTTGCCGAGGGATGATTTAGGTGGAAGGGGGGGGGTCGGAGTGATTGCTAGAGGATGAGGGATTTCTTAGGGGGTAATGAAATGTTTTAAATTGTGGTGATGGTTGCATAATTGAAACATCAGTTGAAACAGGTGAATTCTATGGTATGTAAAGCGTGTCTCAGTAAAGCTGTTAAAAAGAACTGGAAAAGACCCAATTATTCAGCAACCGTTAAATGGATTAACAAATTTTGGTTTATTTATATTTGATTTAATATCAATTATTATTTAGCAATAAAAGGAACTTTCCTTGATATACACAATGGTATAGCTGCATCTGAAAAGTAGGATGCCAAGTGAAAGAAGCCTGACGTGAAATACTTCATATTGTATGACTTCATTTATTTTAAATTCCATAAAAGTTAAAGCTGTAGAGAAGGAAAATGGGTCTGTGGTTGCAGGGTCTGGGGAGAGATGTGATAGCAAAGAGGCAGGAGGAAAATTTTGGTGTTGATGGAAATGTTCTATATTCTGAATGTGGTAAGGTCACACACCTGTAACATTTGTCAACATTTACCTAATTGTACACTTAAAATGGTGAATTTTATTCTTTAAATTATCCCTTAACAAAGCTGATTTTAAAATGCCATTTAAATAATAATCAATGTGATATATAGCCACATATTTATTTTCATATTCAGTATCAGAGTTTAATTTTATGCCTTCTTTGGGAAAATTACTATTCTGCTGAGGCCTTAATAGCCTTCCTTAGCCAGGAGAACTGCTCACAACAACGTGAGTTTTTTTATGTTCAAGGCTCCTGGTAACTCCTAATATGGAAACATTGGAATTGTCAAGATAGACACAAAGCAAGTTAGAGACCATGCGTGGCTTGTTTCCATTTCCTATTTGGACAAACTCTGTTATTTAAGATTTTAATTTTATTTCTCCTTAATTTCGTTACATGTTGCTGATGATTAACTTCTCTTGAAGGTCAACTCTTAGGCCTACTTTTTAGAGATACTCAGCACCTAATTAACAGTCTTTCAAAATCATTCTCACATATCCTTCCTAGCTCTGAACTCTTCTAAGATATTGACAATTTTTATAGCAATGGAAACAAATTCATAAAGTGAATTAAAAGGAAACTGATCTTTGGTTCCCTTCACCCAAGCAAAAGCAATAAATTCCCACTTCATCCTCTGCCTGTCAGCAAGGAAGTTATGTGGGAGAGTTAAGCAATCTAACCTAATCTCAGAGATGTAAAAAGATATAGATTTGAGTTGAAGAAATATAGTGGTATTATTACGTTTAAATTAATATTTAAAGATGTAAAGGGTCTTGTTCAGTCATAGGGCAAGAAAGTACTGAAATCGAACACGGATCTATCTCCCAATCCATTTTTATTTTCAACATGTCATATTGCCAGCTATCTACTTAATAAAGTGAAATGTGTCCTTATTAAGGTAGTACTCTCGAATTATTTCATGAGTAGCCCATTTGTTCTCTACATGCTATTTAGAAATCCTGGGAAAGCATAAATCAACCCTAAAGTAAAATTTTTAAGGTGTACATTTTTATTGTTCAATTTGATGCAGGTCAATTATTAAAAGAAAAGATTCATTATACTACATATTCAAGAATATATTTATAATAATCAAAATATTTTCCTTCTCAATATATTTGTGCGTTGCTATACATGGAATATTTTCACTTTCCTTTAAAGTATGAAAAATAAACACCAACAAGTAGCAATATTCTGTAGTATATGAATCTGTTATTTAATCTATGCTGAAGTAAAAAGATGTTAATTCTTCATTTTCTCCAACTTCAAAGAAAAGGTTGTATTTACTTCCTAAGAGGTATAAGAGGATACTAAATCACAATATTGGAAACCCACTCTAAGCAAAATTGAAAGTGCTGAAAAAAGACTCCACAGAAAACACTGAAGAGAACTTAGCCACTCCTGGTGAAGACTGTACATTTCCTCTCCTGACTCCAAGTGCTCTTTATGGATTGAAATTTCTACATTTGCTTACCTAAGAAAATAGAGGAAGCAAGGCATTTAGTATTGAAAATGCATCTGCTTTCTGATAACAAACAGTTCCTTGTCATGCAAACGCTGCATCTATTTTTTAATTTATAATATCAATTGTTTTCTCTTGGCAGGTATCAGAATGAAATGCTAGTTTACAACAGTAACAACAAAATACCTAGAGTTGAATTTAAAGAAAAATTAAAAATGCAATTAATCATTTTTATTAGTTAACTTTAGCAAAATAAGCAAAGGTGATGTTTCCAGGCCTCTCATGAATTTTCATCCTCTGTCCCGATGGCCCTCCTTTCTCTCTAATATTAGCTTTTCTGGCCTTTTGCACAAGACAATTAAATTTTATGCAAAAATTTTTCCTCTGACACCGTGAACAAGCTACTGAGAGATGGAAAAATGATAATGGAATGATTAGGAAATAAGTAATATAAAAGAAATTGTTTTCTAACTTCAAGGTGCTAAGTTATTGTAATATATTCAATAATTTTTTGGCAGTCTTTATATCCAGGTAGCTCTTATAGCATCTGACTTGACATATTCCCTTTTTGGAGGACTTTTCATCTCCCATAGCTCAGACCTTCACTCTTCTGAGACAGTTGGCTTTCACAACCCTCATTTGTATAAGAAACAGGTCATATACCACTCCCCTCCAACACCTTCCTACGTCTTAGCCAAAAATAAAGGATTGGGGATAGGTATATGATTTAATACCACGAAACAGATGCCCTCTCACAAAAATCAGGAGCTGGAACATGAAGAAAGTTAGAACTGAGGCTAAGGTTTATGTAGACTCAGTTCTAGGTCTTCCATGTTGAAGTCAAACTTGAGGACCCTATTGGTCAAAAAGGGAATAAATAGAAAAAGCTGGATTACAATAATGAGAAAAGTAAATAAACAAATATTAGGGAGGAAATTGAGACTAGCAACTAGAGAATGGAACGTGGTTTTTCTGGTAGGTTTTTGTTTCTTTGGTTGTTAGATCTCGCTATGATGTTTGAGTTTCAAGAAATATGCCATTTTCCTTATAGTAAATTCCTCTGTACTAAAGCTAGTTTGGACATGTTTTTGTTCCTCTTAATAATGATTCCAGATGTAGAGACAGAACATTAAATACTTTATATTCTTTTTTTTAAAAAAAATTTTTTGACCATTTTCTGTTTTCCATAATTCAAGCTTTGAGGATTTCTAACTTGCTTTCTTTACTTAGTGCTAAGTATACGTTTCCTTGCTTATACCCTTGAGAATGTCGCTAAAGAACAGAATGTTTAAAAGTTAAGAAGAGTAAAATCTTCACCCGCTTTAAGCTGTAGAAATAACCTGAAGGTATGTAACCTTCAAAAAGGTAAATCTGATAAAGTGTTAACTGGAGAACATTATCCAATTCCCAGTCTTATATCTTGTATAGTATAAAGGCATGTACAAAAATATGCAACATTGTTCTGTTTTTTATTATTACAAAATTGCCCTTGGAAATATTTTATCTAAATATTTTAAAGACTTAATTTCAAAGAGTGACATTTTCTATAAATAGGAACATTTAAATTTGGTATACTGTAATGATAACTATGCTCCTTGCTTGATAATGCATTATAGTGTTAAAAATTTTTAATCAACTATTGACTTGTAAAATGTATGAATACTTGCAAAATATCCTTGTTGAAATGGAGAAATTTGATAATTCCCTCTTCCACCATACTTGAGGGTATAATAAAACATAGAATTCTCTTGGCCTTATTAGTTCAAACTGAAATAAAGAGTTTTAAAGCCTTTCTTTTGTTTAAATTAGTATTTCATAGAATAATTCTTATAATTCATGATGATATTTATACAGAAAGTTGTTATTTTATTTTACTTTGACAGAGAAATATATTTCTGAATTTTGTAAATTTCATAAAAGTATTTTAGTTCTAATGTGAACAGATTCATTTTATAGAAAAATTTGTGAGAACTCTGAGTTTCCATTGCATTACCTGCAATATCTACTTATCTTCAACTCTGCACATACTCTTAACTGGAGTAGAGATAACTTTTTTTTTAGATAGTAGTGTCTAAATAATCTTTCCAGATATTTAAGTTCTTAATTTCAATATATATATACTTGTTGACTGAAATGTGTTTCATATTTCTATTTTGAGGATACAGAGGTAAAAGTAAATGAGAAATAGACCTTTAAGGGAAACTTGCTATGTGCTATGCAGCATATGTAACAGGTAGTACTATGTGCACATACATAAACTATACATAGTTTATGAATGCAATTCTTATTTATATCTTTTAACCCTCCAAATTATTTTAGTAGGCACTTTTAAGACGAATTACCTAAAAGTTAAATGACTTGCCCCAGGTACACAACTAGCAAGTCCTGACTAGAATTTTAACTGATGTCTTTTTCTATTACATGCACTTGCTGTTTTTTTTTTTACCAAATCATTAAAAATTTCCTTTTTTATATTTTCATTGGTATTTAGGTTTTCTAGTTCCTAAACCACAGTTGATTATTTGAGCTTAATAATATTCGTGTCATCCCACATCATAAAATGTTTTATAAAACCATCAAACTTTTAAGGATAACTTTCCAAGGAATCTGCCTATCCTTGACATTCCACCCTGGCCATGAGCTAAGATATATTCAGGTATGTATAAGATAGCTATGAAAAAAATACGTTCAAGTCCCAAAATGACATCCTTTCTTCTTATGCCCTCTCCTCTTTTGTTTGGTTTTGACATTGTCTTTTCTTTCACTCATTCATTTTCAGCTTTTTCAATTTTTTAATTGTTCCATGTCCCTTTCTTACTATAGTTTTCTCTTTCTTCTCTTCCACCTCTGTTTTTCAAAAATATGGTAGCTTCCAATTAGATTTCTCCATTGATTTTGAAACACCATGAAAATAGTTGTACAATCACTTGCCTCTGTGAGGCCTGTGGACTTTTCAGGCTATGACCATTTTTCTTAGAGCTGGGTCACTCAGGTTTGTAGTAAGCCTTGTCTAGATTCCAATCCAAGTCCCTGTGTTACCCTCTAAACTCTACTTACCAACCCTCCCTTAGCTTCATCTGTCACATAGATTTTTTTAAGTTTATTTAACATATATTTATTCAATTAAAATTAAAGTAGAGAACGGATATGATACCCTTCAGAACTGCATCTAAATCATAACTCTGCTCCTTTGGCTTGATTCATATTTATGCATGTATTTGCTGGACCTTTTACATTTGTACACACAGCTGCATCTAATTCTCCTGTCTATGATGCCCAAGATGATAACAACATTGGGAAATATAATATTGTAATGTCAAATAATATGAGAAAGACAACCTCCAAAAAACTCTAAATAGAAAATATTTTGTGATTTAATATGTCTTGGTAAAAGTGAAGATAAAAATCCAGTTGTAAATATTTGTATTTACATATTTCCATATTTTGACCAGGAATATTTCTTGTTGTCCTTTTTTATTTTTAAGGGAATGCTTTCTTTTTCCTCTTTTTTTTGAGGAAGATTGGTCCTGCCCTAACATCTGTTGCCAATCCTCCTCTTTTTTCTTTTTTCTCCCCAAAGCCCCAGTACATAGTTGTACATCATAGTTGTAGGGTTGTAGCTCTTCTATGTGGGATAAGGCCTCAGCATGGCTGATGAGCCGTGAGTAGGATCTAAACCAGCAAACCCCTGGCTACCAAATCAGAACATGCAAACTTAACCACTATGCTACTGGGCCGGCCCCTCTTGTCTTCATTATACATCATTGTATCATTGCCTTACAAAAAAACCAAAAGGCTGACCATACAACTAGATGTCAAGGTGGTGTTGAAATCAATTTCATTTTTAATAAAAATTAGCTAAGATTCCCCATATCACTAACTTGTTTTCTTTATATATAAATATTAACCAAAAACCTCAACATTTTCCATCTCTTAAAGCCACTAGAGAGCTTTCTAGAAGTTAGAAAGTGTTAAAGTGTATAATGAATTTTATAACACATATATCACAGATAGATTTGGTCCTCAGAATAATCCATCTACAGAAGTTTAAAATTACTGATTAATAATTAACAGAAATCTCTTAAGAATAACCATAGGTGGTTCACTACAACATCTGATGACACATAGTGGTGAAAATGTTACAAAATTCCATATTATTTTAGTAATTTCATTGAGGTTTAGGTACACAACTGTATTATTTTCTATTTCCTTAACCTTGTTCTAACTAAAGTCTTCCTGTATATATATCTTACATGTAAAATGCATTATATTTTATATTATATGTACAGTTTTAGCAATAATAACTAAACAACATCTGAATATCCACTACCAAATTTCTGAATGTTACCAGCACCTTAATTGCATAATGTGTGCCTTTCAATTTCATATAATATTCCCTTTACCCTCAGGAAATCAATAACTTCAAATTACTGTTATATGTTGTCAATTTTTATAGTTTTGCTATTTATTTGTGCTTATTTTTGAACACTATGTAAATAGAATCTCATGGGATATAAAGATGAGGGGTGTTTTTCATTAAACACTATGATTATAAAATCAATATTAGTATCAATATAAAATCAATATCAAAATTAAAGACATAATTCACTGCACTTACATCTATAAAGTAATCCACTGTATGAATATACCACACTGTATTTGTATATTACACTGCTGAATGACAAATTGTATTTGTGTATTACGCTGCTGAATGACAAATGGGTTGTGAGCTTTCATTTCTCACTACGGAAAATGGTGCTTTGAGTATTCTTGAACATTTATCCTGAGGCACATGGGAAAGGGCTTTTCACAGGTAGGCTCTGGGGAACAGGTCAAAGAGTATATGTATCTTCAAATTCAATAGTTAATGCAAAAGTATTTTCTAAAGTACTTACAACAGTTTTCCTCCCAAGATCATAGTGATGAAACCTTTGTATCACAGACTACATTTTTCTACCAATCTGTTGGGAGCGAAATGTTATCTCATTATGATTTTTAACTTGCTGTTCCCTAATTACAAATTAGGTTGAACAATTTTCCATACATTACTGATCATCTGTGTTTCCTCTTCTGTGTAATGTCTGCTAATGCTTTTTTGCTCATTTTCCTAATGTGTTGCTGCCTTTGATTGATTCTTGGGAATTGTTTATATATTTTGCATAGCAATCATTTGCCTATTAGAAATATTGTAAATATCTTCTCCTAGTTGTGGTTTGTCTTTCCAGTAAATTTGTTATATTTTTATGAAAAGAGATTCTTAATTTTTAGGTAATTGTAGTTTAAATCTGGGTTTCTTCATCCTAACATTTTCCTTCTGCAAGATCGTGATGATATTATGGTATTTTTATAGGTTTCCTTAAAACCTGACATTCACAAAAAAATAGTTATCTATCTTGGATTGATTTTTGTGAATGTTGTAAAAGATAAAATTTCATTCATTTTATAGGGTTAATTGTTGCTAAAAAATATCCGTGGCTTTATAAGTAATCTCAAGATTCTTCCCAAAAGAATTGAGGTACATATCTCAGCTGTATTAAACCTTGACATTCAGACACTTATGTGAAAAAACTTTTTTTACACAGTGTCTATTTAGTGATGTCAACTAACAGCTTGTAATTCCATACTCTTAACATTTGATATGGTGTGAATACACTGTGTAAACACATTTTTACCCTCCAAGTGTCTACACAACAAATGCAAAGTATACTATAGTAGGAAAGTCAAATCCAGGTCATGTAGGAATCCCAAGAAACTGGATTCTTTGCTTCTAGCTTGAAAGAATGGCACCACCATCTAGAATTCTTCAGACAGGGCACCTAATAGGAATGCAAAATTTTGTTGATTGATTACTATGTCATAACCAGAGCAGATAACTTTCTGGTTTAAAAAGAAGCCATATTATTTAGGGACAGTTGCTATACCCAGAGATATAGAAAAAAAGACAATAACTTTTGTGTGTTTTAGATATACTATCTTACAACCAATGCAGTTAAAATCCTGTAATCAGTTAAATTACCCCTGCTGTTTTCCACCTTTATACATTAAACTTTCATTCTTTCCTTCCTTGCATAGCATTGATGCTGCATTATTTTTCTGGACATAATCTTAAACTATCATTGCATATTAAGACACATTTGGAAAAAATACATACCTCCTCGTTTCTATATTTACTACCACTTAACTATATTACTATCTGCCTCTATTTTCTGTACTTTGTAGATCCCTCTATCATACGAGGTGAATAGGAACTGTTTCTTAAAATATTTGTATCTCTTTAAACAATTTATTTTAAGTAAAGGACCTTGTCTTGTTTACTATTATAGCCTAAAAATGAGTGCAGCTCCAGATATATAAGAGTATGTCAAAAATGCTGTTAAAATGGGCACAAAATCTTAGTAAGCAATTGGAAAATGAAAAGCACAATGAAACAAAGCACACTTCTTAGGATCTTCAAGAGAGCCTGTAATAAATACATTCTTCTTTCATGTTTACATCTTTTAAAAATTGGATGAGGAAACATAGAATAAAAATAGAGATGAAAATGCTGCCTATAATCCTGACAGGAATACACTGGATGAAGTAACTTGCTTGGAGGTTCTCATGGGACTATGCTCTGAATCCCAGGCTAACCACCTAGTCACAGACACCACTGGAATCTTTATCTATTTCTCATCCCACATATACCGTGGGGAGTGGATATAGATTAGGTCTATCATTAAATTCTAAGGAGCATTTGATCCCCAGAGGAAGTAAAAGGAGAGTAAGTGAGCTGAGGTAATGCATATCAACTTTACTCCAACAAAATTTGCTTGTCTGGTAAGTCACTATCCACAGACAGAGTGAAGGAGGAGAGAAAAGAACGTAGAGTGTGTCCTGGGAAATTTCTACTTAATGGAACAAAGAATAGTGGGATGCATGAGATGTGGAGAAATGGGAAAGAAGGAAATCCACAGAAGAGACCAGCCACGACCAAATTACCAAATAAGCTTCCTAAGCTTAATGCAAATACTACCCTCACATTTTAAAGCCAAAGATGGACCAAAGGCTAGAGAAAATTTACAATAACTGCTATATTGGTGAAGATAATTAATTTAAAGAATCAGAAAATCTGGAGCATCATCTGTGACATAACTTTATATTTGTTTTCATAATATCATTAAAATAGAATTTGGTTGGCTTTCTCTTTTTTGTGATTAGTTTTGGATTGTATTTGAATTACATGTAAGAGAAGCACCATAAAATCTTCAGTCGTGCCTCTAAATATTTTCATCTGGCTCCAGCATGGATGACTGAATTTAGATGGAGCTGTAGTAAGATGAATTCAGAGACCAAGGGTTTAGAGTGGTTACACAATTTATACATTTGAGATTAAACTGATTAGAATCCAAAATTCAACTGACGATTAGAGACCTAAGGAGACTGTTAATGAACAAAGCAAGGACAATTAGGAAGTACATATTAATGCACAAAGGAGAGGATAATGCTGTCTGCAGTTGTAGAAATATTTCTGAGGATGCACAGCCTAACACCTTATAGATCATAGTGGGAAAATTTCCTTGGTCCAATACTTATTTTAGAAATCCTCACATAGATTTTTATTGTCACTCACTATCATATGTGCTCTGTGTATTGATACTTTCAATCATTATAAAATCTTTTTGAGGTAAGTATTGTTGTTGTCACCATATTACAGAAGAGAAAACATGGTAAGTGGTGGACCTGGGATTGAAGCCCAGACAGCCTGGTTCTAGAGAATGTTCTATGCTACGCTGGGCAGACTCTCTCAAGAGGAATACCAACAACCATAAAAATCCCATAAGAAGAGAAAAGATGAGACAATTAGATATTTTCTCGACTATCCGTCATTTGAAACTCTAGAGGAAATTGATAATGTGTCTCCAATTAGATCACTTGCATAAGCCAAGAAAGCTACTCCACTCTCAAGGACATAATTCTGACATACCCATATTCAGAAAACTTTTGAGTGGAAATAAAATAGGTACCCAGAGAAACTAATATAACACCAGAGGGAATATGGACCAATTCAAGTTAAAATATCTTACAAATGAGATTTCCCAATTTAACACAATATCTGAACAGTAGTGTCTCATATAGCACTTCCAAAACTACCATTAAATTGACAATGCAGACACTACCTTCACATTATAAAGGCAAAAGTGGACCAAAGGCAAAATCTAGAGAAAATTTACAGTAACTGCTACATTGGTGAAGATAATTCATCTTAATTTTAATTTATTTTATCTCTGTTATTTACTCCAAGATGCAGAGCAGCTCTGATTTTAATAAACAAAAAAAACAAGGTATCATCCAACTATCATGGGTTGAATTATGTCTTCCCAAAATTCATATAGTATTGAGATCCCAACTCCTAGTACCTCAGAATATAACCATATTTGGAGATTGGGCCTTCAAAGAAATGATTAAGTTAAAATGAGGCTGTTAGGGTGAGCTCTGATCCAATGTGACTGGTATCCTGAGAAGAGAAAATTTGGACACACAAATAGACACCAGGGATGTGCAAACACAGAGGAAAGACCACATGAGGACAAGTGAGAAAGTGACCATCTGCAAGCCAAGATAAGAGGCCTCAAGAGAAACCACACCTGCCAACACTTTGATCTTGAACTTTTAGCCTCGAGAACTGTGAGAAAACTAATTTCTATTGTTTAAGCCACCCAGTTTGTGGTATGTTTTTAAATGGCAGCCCTAGCAAACTAATACGCCACCTGACTGCATGTCAACTATTTTAGTACAAACCATGCTACTCCTCAACTTTTCCATTTCCTGTCTTGCCATATGACAAAACCCAGAATGAAATGAAGGGATGCGGTTTATTGCCTCTTGGAAAGCATGATCAGTTAGGAAAATTAGTGTAAGTACATACAAAGGATAGAAGATTACAAAACACAGTACATGTGGGAAAAGTAGCCTTTGTTGTATGGAAATTTTAACTATTTCTTACTCTCTCAAAATGGCAAAAAAATAAACTAACAGCCAGAGCAGCAAAAGGTTCAACTCAATGTAATAGATAAATACTAGGGAAATATTTTCGAAATGTAGACTATTCATTCAGAAGCCGCCCTTCAGACCTAGAGCCGAGCTGGGAGGCTGACAACACACAAGTGAAGGAGGGTGCCGCTGACAAAGACATTCCACTCGCCTTGTACTGTTTTCCCGTGCGTGCTTGGGGAGATATCATCTACTCTAACGTGAGAAAATGAAGAAAATGAATGGTGCACCTCTAAAGAGGAATTGCATCGTGTGGAAAGTGAACATTGCATTAAGTATGCAGAATACAGCTCATCTCTGAGAAAATTCCTTTTTTATCCAGAAATAGAAAACTATTCATAAATATTTACTTCGGGTCTCTATGCCCTCTACAAAGAGCAGAGAAAAATAGGTAAGAGTAATTTGAGCTCAAAACAAATAGAGAAGGACAATAACTAAATCAGAAAATAATACAGCATAATATAAAATGCCATACCAGAATTTAAAATAAAGTAAAAGCTATCAAAGACGATGCTCTCTGAGGGAGTAAATAATGGCATTAAGCTTTTTACCGAGCAAAGTATAATTCAGTAGTGTAAGTATGAATGGATGATGACAGAGAAAATTTGAATTGTAATGAATAAAACTTTTCAAAGGTTTCTGCTTTGCCAAACAAGACGAAGTCTTTATGGAGATTCCAAAATTGGGTTAAATAATGATGAAATAAACTTAAAAAATAAAATGTAGGGGGCCGCCCGGTGGCGCAGCGGTTTAGTCCGCGCTTGGCAGCCCGGGGTTCGCGAGTTCGGATCCTGGGTGCCCGCCAACGAACTGCCTGTCAGCCATGCCGTGGCGGCGTCCCATATAAAGTGGAGGAAGATGGGCACGATGTTAGCCCAGGGCCAGTCTTCCTCAGCAGAAAGAGGAGGATTGGACGGATGTTAGCTCAGGGCTTGTCTTCATCTCACACACAAAAAATAAATAAATAAATAAAAATAAAATGTAAAAAACTATCATATCTGGGAAATATCCAGAGTATGGTGAGAAATTAAGAAATTAAACTAGTTCAATTGGTCAGTTCTTTGGATGATTTGAAATTCTTTATTGTAGTAAGCAATATCTCCCCACGAAAAGAGACCCAGTGAAGTCATATACCACTTGTTGTTAAATCGGTTTTTTTGTGAAATTGTGCCACCCACATTGACTATGAATCAACTGACTGATTTTCCAGAACTTTGACCTTACAATGGTTTGTGATCGTACTACTTTCTTTTTAGAACTGGCAATTTTGGGAAGATATACAAAATACCATTAAATATTAAAATAAATATGTCTGTGCCAAAAATATTTGATCCATAATATTAGGTTTTTAAACTGGTTTCAGTGTATATCTAACAATAAGTAGGAAGATTTAGAACCATTCAAATGATTATATGTGCTTTCTCTATTTTAACTCTGTAAGAGAGACTGAGTGATAAATTTGTGATTTTTATTCAAAACATTTTACAACAAATTATTTGAAGTGAAAATGTTTGAAAGCATCATAGAAGTTATAGATCATTCTCAAATACCTACTCTGTGAGTATAGTAACGTCCAGACTCCCATTCCCTTCAGTCTACCACTTGTGGTAGGCAGAATTCTAAGATGACCCCTACTGACTTTTTCCTTGTGTAAGTCCCTCCGTTTTTGTGTGTGTGGAACCTGTGAATATGAGGTGACATGAAACGTCAATTCCTAGATTATGGTAAAATATATGGCAAAATAATACTGTGGATCTAATATAATCACATGAGCCTTTTAAAAGCAGAGTTTTCACTGACTGGCAGCAGAAGAATTCATAGATTTGAAACACAAGAGGATTCGACTTGCTCTTGCTGGCTTGGAAATGAAGGGGGCACGTGGAAAAGAATGTGGGTAAGCTCTAGGAGAAGAGAACAGCCCGTGGTCAACAGCTAGCAAGAAAACTCTTACCTGAGTCCTACAACCACGAAGACATTGATTCTGTCAGCCAGAGATGGGCTTGGAGGAAGACTCTGCTGTGAACTACAGCCCTCACCAAAAAGTGATTTCGTCCCAGTGAGACTCTGGGCAGAGAATCCAGCCACACCACACCAGATTTCTGACCCATAGGAAATATGAGATGAAAAAAGTTATGGTGTTTTAAGTCATTAAGGTTGTAGTCATTTGTGGCAATGGAAAATAAATATACCCCTAGAGCACGTCTCAGAAAATAATATGTCTGATCCTTTAAAGTCGTTTCCCATCCTCCAAACGGTTAGAGCAGAGTACTAGTTCAGCAGGAATATTGAATAGAAGGAAAGTAATCAGCAAGAGCTGAAATTTAAAGATAGAATGGAGTGACAGCAAGAAGATTGTTCTTTAATTTGGTTGGCAAATTAGTTTTTCAAGACCTGGCAAGAGAGGTAAAGATGAATCTTTCATACATACAGACATCATGGATTTTAGGAGGTCTTCTAAAGAGAAAAGTGTTCCAATGTCTGATTCTACAGCATTTAACATTTCCTGCAATGACCACAACCTCTAGGGTTTAGTAACAATAATAATTAACACAAGGTGTGGCAAGGTTGGCCTTTCTCGGTATGGATTTCTAGTTATGATTTGCAAAACTTGACCTTAACATACATAATTCTCTTCTATTTTGTGTCACAGATCTAGGAAAATTAACCTTAGCACCTGTAAACACAAAAAGAGTCTTTTAAAACAAAAGCACACAAAAAAATCACAGCGAGGTGAGAATTTCACCCTCAACTCAGAAGGTCACAGGGAGCAACCAGGAATCAAGCACAAAATATGGTGTCTATTCCTGCAAAAAGTGTGGTGTGATATGCAAGCTGTGAGACAAACCTCCATTACACAATTAACAAGAGCATAGGAGAACATGTCTTTCTTACCGAATGTAAAAATAAACACTTTAGAAAAAACTGGAGACAGCCGTGTTTGTTCCACTTGGTTAGGAAATGCGTTTATATTAAGATTTGCACACAGTTAATGGGAAGAAATTTGTCTGACAATAAATCTACAGTTAAGATTATGTGAAGCTGGATCTGAGTTACAAGGCTTTTGGTGGTTGATATTAACCAAAGACAAAAAATTCCATAGTCCTTTGAACATCTAATCACAACACACACACAAAAATCTTCTTTAAAATCATGTGAGAAGAAATTAATCATTTAAATCAGTTAATACATTGCTACTGTTGAATATATACTTAAAGAAAAATTATATATTTTTTTTCAGTGAGGAAGATTGCCTCTGAGCTAACATCTGTGCCCACTTCCTCTATTTTGTATATGGGACACTACCATACATGGCTTGATGAGTGGTGTATAGGCAGAGAAGATGAACTTAACCACTGTGCCACTGGGCCAGCCCCAAGAAAAATTATATTTTAACAGGCCTATATTCCTAAATATTTACAAAATGGCCAAAATTGCCAAGTAGATTTTAAGAAAACATTTCCGGGGAATAATAGATTCCTCAAATGAATCGTTAGTGTATATTTATAATCTCCCAAAATGACATAATCCAAAATATCAAAACTCAAGTAATCTTACTTCAGCAATTAGAAAATATTCAGGTTTCAGTGATTGGCATTTTAAAATAATTCAAGACCAATTGAATACAAATAATGATTTGAGGTTTTGAGAAAAAAGAACTAAAGTGTTCTAACGCACAGGAGATAATATAATCTGGAAGATCTAATACATTTATAGTTATTCAAATTTTAGCATAAGAGGTATAAATATAGGAAGAACAGAATATACAAGCAGTGTACAAGCAATTAGTAACCTTAGATTTAAATAGTTAAATGTAGGATATGGCAAACAAACGTGTGCATTAAACTAGCTTTTCTGCAGAGAAGTGAAATAGATTTCTTTTTCAAGGAAAAAAATGAAATGACATTAGAAAAATAAGACTTTATATTTTTATATTTATATTACATTTATAGACATAAATATATGCATATAAATACATTTATATATACATTTATAAATATATTATTCTCTTTATTGTTAAAGGTGCTAGAACCAGAATTACAAGTAGATACAAATGAATCTTTGAAAATGCTTCAGCCTTTGCTTTTTGCACCACAATATACTGTCTTCCATGTTAGTGAGTTAACCATTAATGCCAACATTATGTTTGTAGAATTAGAAAAAATATCAGGTGTTATTTATTTCTATTTTTCAAGTGTCAAACATAATGATGATACTGCTGGTGATATTCAGCTTTTGAGTTTTGTTTTGTTTTCCATTTCTTTGTTTATTCTTTGTTTTTTATTTAAGGAAAAATATCTGATGCTTTTATGCTAGTAACAATTGGAAATTTATTCACTAAGTCTGAACATTAAGAAACAGCATTGACTCTGGTAGAAAATATTGGTTATAAGCAGTCTGCTTGAGAATGTTCAGATACAAGGAATGAATATTAGTTGGACTAAGAAATATTTTAAGGCCACAAGAAGGCCTAACATGGTAAGAGAAGCTCTTGGAAAGACTGACTATAGCACTGAAGCACTGAATGAAATGATTGTATAAAATTACTATCACAGAGCCTGGCACATAGCAGATAAGCAAAGAATATTACTTTCCTCTTCCATGCTAATGAGCTGGAATTTATATGTTCCTTAAATTGTCAATAGAATGTGTGATAAGAGAGTCATGGGAAATTTAGTGCAAGGTACTAAGAGATTCTGGCACTTGATCTTATCACAGAATCTGAGAACACAGAATCAGAATGCTTAGGAATCATTTCTCAATCCAGGACAAAGATACAATTCTCACAAAGACAGTAGATGAGTTGTCTTATTCTTCTTTGCAATTTCAAACTTACCTTGATATCTATTTCAGATTCTTCTATCTAATAATTCCTTTTTTTTCTTTAATTTTCTTCTTTTACAGCTGTAGGAAAAGCCAAAATTTCCAAATATTCATCATATCAGTATTGAATTTCATGCTTTCTACTCTATTTTAAAAGAGAGACAACATCGATATATTATGCAAAATAAAATTTAACTGCCTATTTCTTGAACAGGCAAACCAAACCAAGCAAGAAGTCCTCCTATCTCACTTAAAATTTAAAATAAAAATTTTTCTATTCAAAGTGGTATATTGGAGATTTAGGTTTTATTCTAAATCTCAAAAGAACCTTCTTACTTTTTCCCCTGCAAATGGATCATATTTAGAGTTGGAGGATGACACCTTTTGCCTGCAAGATAGGATGACTTTCTTCATGAAAGTAGAACTTTTTATACGGCAGCAGGAAGAAAGAGAATACACAATCACTTTTGCAAACAGGGTTGTTTGAGCTCAAGATTACTAGAAAGAAGCCAGACAAAAATTCTATCCACAGATGGCAAAGTCTTGCTGGCATTGACTATCATCTATGTATATGTATATGAAAGAGAGAGAAAACAGATTCCAACATGTCTTGAAGTGATTTCCCTTCCAGGGCGGTGGGTTGGATGCTCTCTCACTTCAGAGTGTTCACCAGCATCTGCTGGATGATTCAGAGCCATGACTGAAAGTCAGTGACAGTTCAATTTTCAGGATAAAAGAGAACTGTTCATTAAATTATCTCATTAAAAAATCTCATTGGTAAAACACTTTTATGTCAAACCTAGATTTTGTCGGATCTGGCAACAAAATAACAATTGCTCACTAGGATCTGAAGGTGAGTGGGTTTGAAAAAAAAAATCATATCATTGCTAGTTTGGAACTAAAAAAGAACCTCACTTTGTTTTTTAATTACAACTGAAAATAATAAGCCATATCCAACTGGTGTTTTTCTGAATTTGGATTCTGTAACAGTAACGCACAGTATGCCCTACAGTACTAACATCATTGCCATAGTCCCCACCAGCTAGAAGAGATAAAGTTGCATGAAGCCTGCATTTTGTAACTAAAGAGAGATCTAAAAGCATTTTAATGTAATGTCACACAATTTTCACGGTGTCTAAATTTAACTGATGCTACAGAAGTTGTCATCTGACTGTAAAGGGCCAGCTTTCTTCTCATGAAGCAGCTTTCTCCAAACGTGCTTCACTTTCGTTTGCATTGTCAAGTGAAAAACAAAGCAAAACAAAACACTACGCTTTTTCTTTCTTCTTGTGATAAATAACAACGTCTTTCAAGTGGAAAGAAGAAGATGGGGTGCGCAGAATACATTACTGCACCAAGAATACACTATTGATTCTGGGGAAGAGCCCTTAAACCACAAGGGTGAAACAATTTTCCAAGATAAATTTAATTGTTACTCAAGGATAATGTAAGACATTGGGATAAAATAAGGAAACAGAACCATAAGTTTTGGACATTTTATACAGAATGACATATACCGTGTCTAATAACAACATATGAACCAAACTCCAAAATTGGTAAAATGACTCATTAATATGCATTTCATGATCCACAGAGACACAGAGGTTGTCTTTTGGAAGTCAGAAAGTTGTTTAGTTCATTTAATCATAGCTATTTAAGACATTTCTTCAGTAGTTTTTTTTGTTTTTTTTTTTTTGTGGGGAAGACCAGCCCTGAGCTAACATCCATCGCCAATCCTCCCCTTTTTGCCGAGGAAGACCGGCCCTGGGCTAACATCGTGCCCATCTTCCTCCACTTTATATGGGACGCCGCCACGGCATGGCTGACAGGCAGTGCGTCGGCGGGCGCCCGGGATCCGAACTCGTGAACCCCGGGCTGCCAAGCGCGGACTAAACCGCTGCGCCACCGGGTGGCCCCCATTTCTTCAGTAGTTTTTAAGATGTATGCACCAATATATGAGTGGAAGATGACTTCTCATCTCACTCTCTTAGAATAATCTTCTTACATTTCTCTGGGTATCTTGCACATATGCATATAAAATTATTGCTTTAGATGGTTTATTTTCTTATATGTGCTCATTGAACATTTAAAAACTATATTAAATAATAAAATATAGGAAAAATGACAACATTTATTCCATATTTATTTTTATTTATGACCAATTACTTATTTTTAAATATATGGATGGATTGCTTAAAGTATTTACCCAGCCCTACTGACTCACAATCTTAATAATTTTCTTGTTCAACTAAAAAATTATTTTATAATATTGGGCATTAAGATATAATAGAAAACCAGTCACAACATAGGTTCCTTTTGTTTATCTATACATCAATAATACTCAAATTTGTATCTGGATTTATAGACGCAGTTCAAAACATATTCATAAATTCACCTTCCAACTCCACATTGTCAAATGAATGATACCTACTGGCATCTAAATTTTAATGCACTCCAAGCAGAATTCATGACACCATCCTGCCTCCTGTCCCATAAATTGATTACCCCCCATATCTTTCCCATCTGAATACTTAGCACCTCCAAATCTAAATCTGCAAAGAATCCCTTGATTCCTTTTAGGTGCTGTTTTCCATTTCTAATCTCTCAGCAAGTCCTGTAGGTTCTAACGTAAAATGTAATCCAACTCCATCCATTTTCACTGTTAGTTACCATTATCTCCACCCACAGGGCTGCCAGAGCCTCCTGACTGATCTCCCTGCTGGCAAGCTGCTTCACGCAACAGCTAGGGTGACATTTTTTTAACATGAATTGTTTATATTATTCTCCTACTTAAAATCTTTTACAAGGTTTGCTATGGCCTTACCAGAATGGCTGAAAACAAAGAAAAAGAAAAAACCTGAAGGCAACGGTGAGTGAGCAGAAGCAGAGAGAATACGGATGGTAGCCTGCAATAGTACCAGCGTGGTACCTTCTGCAGGTGTCCTGACACTGTCATTTCGTCGTAACTTTTAGAAGGAGCATCGAGGTAAAAAGTGCCATTTTGCTGTGGTCATCTCTATTTGGGTATTGTATATATGTATATATATTCATACATACATACATATACATACACACATACCCCCCCAGAGATATTATTTATATCTTCTTGTAGTTGCTCTAGTTGAACATTAATGTATTCTATAGGCAAAGTTTTAGTCCATATATTCTAGGTGTCTTCCAAAATCATGTTCTTTTTCTGTACATAACTTTCTGTTTGTACATTGAATTTAAATTTAATATAATTCAAGGTCTCAAGAAAAAATAGCAATTAATCATGACAAAACCAATAGGATATTTTGCAGGTGTATTATGTTGGCGTGTTGAGTCAACAAACCAATTGGTGTTTTCATAAAATGGATTTTCTTGAATACACCCTAAACATTTAAAAGTGGGTATAGCTAAACAAACTAGATACTCTTAGCTATAATAAGGCAAAAAAATCTATAATCATAAATATTGAAACCTTACTCTTTTCAAGGTTTTACCTCCCACGTATGTGATCTTACATATACTTAAAACAAAATGCAAAGCATATTCTATGTGCCAAGTGTTATTATAATAAAGCACTGAGCCGAACAGATATGTTACTGCTTTCCTGGAGAGTTCAGTTACTGAGAACACATAGGTCGATTAAAAATCACATAAAAATATGTGCCTAGAGTCTGTGATATACATTTAAAAAGAAAGGATGGGGAAAAATGAAGCTATGACTGCATGTAATAGAGGATTATAAGTAAGGAGGAGATAGCATATGCTGCTTTGGGCCATATTTTCCATTAATTACTTACAACCTTAGAAAAACTCTGTGTCTCTAGAAAAACTGATAATTTTTAGCAATAATTTCAAATGTAATTCAGTATAGATATGAGGTCACTTTAAATTACTGTTTTCTGAGGTCAGAGATAAATCATCTGTATCCTTATACTTGCCTTTGTTGATGCTGAACGTAAAAGAATCAGGATTAAAGCACTTTCTTCTGCTGATGTGGATTACTCGCATGGGTGCAGGTTTAATTGTATGCTTATGTTATGTATTTCTTCTCTAGCAACACTTTTAAAATAATTTTTCTCTTGAAAGTGGAGAATTTTATATTTCAAAGTGCTTTTTACAAGTGCTACAATGTTTTATTAAATGTTTACTGTACAATATTATTTTTACTAAACCTAAATATTCATTCATAGACAAAATGTTTTTCTTTAAGAGCAACCTCATTACACAAAGTAATAGAACAAAAAGGTTGATTACAGAAGATTATCTGATTTTCCTCAGAAAAGATAGGTATTAAAGCATATTTATCCTGACACAAACGTGTATATATAGAGAGATGTTTATATATATATATATATAAACACATATACATTTGTTCACTGCAAATGCATTTTTAAAATACTTGCTTCAATGTATGTGAAAGTCTTTAATGAGTATTTTAATTCACATGAACATATATAGTGTCTAATATAAAAAGTTGGAAGACAAAGATAGCGGAGATCAAGAGTTAAAATCCAATGTAATTTGTGATAGACTACACATTCCAGAAAAGTTCAGAGAAGTAAAGTAGCAGTATAAATTTAAATATCTTAAGTTTGTAAATAATATGGGGCTAGAAGTCAGCTTTAAAGAAGTAGTAGGAATTTCATACATGTAAAACGTCAAAAAAAATGTAAGAAAGTTATGAGCAAAAAAGGGCGACATTAGGGGTCAACTGAAAGCTGATCCTACTGGAGTTGAGAATGAGAGTAATCGGTGAAGACAGGAAATGGCCCTTAGTTCCCAGCGGAAGCAGCAGTGACGATGAACGGGCATTTGTTCATCACTTACGGTGTTCCAGGCACAGGGTTAAGTCTATCTTAGCTCATTTAATCCTTGCAAGTTTTATGAACATTCACGTTTTACAGGAGAACAGAAGCTTAGTAAGTTCAAGTAATTTGTTCTGGTCACAAAACTACTAGCAAAGCTACTATTTGGAAATCAGTTCTATCTGATTCTAGAGATATTTTTATTTAACCATTAGAGTATAATGTCTCAGGAAAGCTAAAATGCATCACTTTAATTTTTCCCTCTTATTAATTTATGATTTTGATTTAATCTGGTAAGTAAATCATTCTGTGAATACACATGAAAATGCACTCTGGTATAATTTTTGAGCCAATTTTTATGCTCTAAATCCAATTTGGGGGAAAATTTGTCTACTATCAGGTCTCCTATTGTCATATACATTTTCCTATATCCAATCCCCTATAATCTGACCTATTTCTTGGATTTCATATTGTAGTTAATGGCATCACAAAGCCTTTATAGTTACATTTAAAATATCACCCCACAGGGGCCGGCCCAGTGGTGTAGTGGTTAAGTCTGCTTGCTCTACTTTGGCAGCCTGGAGTTCACAGGTTTGGATCCTGGGCATGGACCTATGCACCGCTTGTCAAGCCATGCTGTGGCAGGTGTCCCACATATAAAGTAGAGGAAGATGGCACAGATGTTAGCCCAGGGTCAATCTTCCTCAGCAAAAAGAGGAGGATTGGCAGCAGATGTTAGCTCAGGGCTAATCTTCCTCACCAAGGAAAAAAAAAATTACTCCATGTCAGTTCAATCTCAGAAATATTTCTAAGATTTGCCTCTCACCTCACTCTTTTGTTCAAGTATTCATTACGTTTGTGTAAAGAAGACAAACATGTCATAATTATCCTAAATATTATCAGTCATGTTCAAAATCTAGTCTAACACCTCTAGCAGTGTTCTCAAGCCTTTCTGGACATGCACCTATATCAGTATATTTTAATGAGAAACTTCATAAATGAATATTTCTTTATGATTTCTGTACATGTAAAACATAAAATAGGGAATGATAGAAATTAAAGTGTACAATTAAAATGAAAGAATATTTTAAATCTTTCATTATATTTTTTATAGTGGTAAAAATATAATTTTATATGTCTAGTATTCTTTTTTTATATTTTTGAAGTAATACCTTGTAATATAGTGATTTAAATGAATGTATATACATGTAGATTTTCAATGCTTGGTCTCAATGGTTACACAGAAGAAAATGATACCTTACCAAAATTTGTTGATCTAAGAGGAAAAAGTATATCTTGGGCTGCATGAACTAAATTATGGTTTCATTTTCAATCACAATATTCATTTTTAAAAAAAAATTTAGCTCATAAATTTCCATCTTCACTGATATCAATCAGATGTTTTTAAAGACTAATCAATGTATATTAAATTTTAATAATTTTGATTCCATTTTCAAATTCCACTGAAACGCTTCATATGGAAAATGGTTTAAAAGGTTAGAACATTCCTTTTCAAAGTTTTATAAACTCACATGAGAGTTTTGTAAGTGAGATATTTATGCTATATTGGTAGCAGAATCACAGTGTGTGATTAACAGAGAGATGACAAGCAACCAAGGTAAAGGATACACGTACCTTTACTTTAGGTAACACAAAAAATAGCTACAATGGATGAACACTGGAAAGAGCACCCCAATCTGAGGTGCCAACTTTGCATGTGCTGAAGGGTGCTCACAGTGCTTATTACACCTCCTGATGGAGATAAAGGTCCTATGGTCTCCCCCAGGCTCCTCCCACCTCTTCTAGGGAACCACTACATGCAAATTTCTAGAAACTACCCAAATGTATCCCGCTCAGCATGTAGTATGAATCAAAGGTTAATTTCCTGGTGATTCTCAGTAGGCTGAAGCTTTAGGAATGCTTGAGTCTCTTCTAGGTGCTGGAAATATTTCCAAATAGCTGTTTTCAAACTTATGTCTTCAGAAAACAAGTTTTATTTTAGAAGCAGTTACTTGGAACAGTTTAAGTGCACCTGTTGGTTTTTCAAAATTATCTGCTTGGTGACATGATTCTGACATATCCTTCTCATTCTGGCAAAGATGAACAGATTTTAGAATATATCTTTCTATAAAATGTGTAACTGATATTTAAGCTTGTCAACTCTTTGAATGAACTATGATCATCTCCAGTAGCTCTTTGTAAACATTTTCTGCGTTGGCTGCATTAGGGACACTTCAGAGCATGCATTGCGTATGTTGTGCTCTCTCTGTCACTATACTCCAGAGTATTTTTTGTTAAAATTCAAGTCAAAATAACCACTCTTTCAATAGTAACACATAAAGAAATAGTTTATATAACAAAATAGTATTCTTAACTAAAGTATCACTTAAAATATTTTACTGTGGAAACATTTCACTATTCAAAAAAGTCTAATGTTAATAAAATAGTAAAATAATAAAATTTTTACTTTCATACAAATACAACATGAACACATGTCAATGATTTCATTTAACTCATTGACTATTGAGAGAAACAATGTCACAACTGGTTCATAGGAGAATCCAGAGTGCCAGACATACACAGACAAGATGAAATACATTTACAAATAGAAGTAAAACTGCTGAAATTGTCAGCATACACAGATCAATAAGCAATTGCACCACGTGTGACACAATTTGCATTTTTAAGGACAAAAATCATTTTCATTGCTCTTTTCTACTTACTTACAATTTATAGGTTGTGAATAGCTCAGAGACAATAAAAGGCCGAGATATCCTCGAAGAGTGTGTGAGACAGGATACTCTGCAATCTTTATCCATTGCAGAGTTTTCAGTGTTTTCTGACATTAGCAAATAGCATAAACTGATATATATTAGGAATATCTGTATTTTCTAACACTTCTCTAACAACCCTTGCACATGATATGTTTCCCAAAGTATTCTGTTGTTTCTATGTGGGCTATTTCCAGATTTGGGTTATTAATATTACTACTATTAAACTTTTGTACCTGTATTTGATTCACACATATATATATATATATATATATATATATATATATATATATATAATTTTGTTGGGTACATGTCTAGAGTTAGAATTGCTGGGAAATTTGTATGCATATGTTTAGCTTTGGTAGATACTGGCCAACAGTTTTCCAAAGTACTTATATAAATTACCATCAAAACAGCAGTATATGAGGGTTCCAATTTTTTCACAACCTTGTCAATACTTGATATTGTTTATCTTTTCCATTTTAAGTATTTGGATGAATGTATGTAAAATTTTAAGCTATTTTTGTAAAGATATTTGGATAGTTTTTAATTATCCAAATAATTATAAATTATTAAATTTTAAGTTAATTTTGTTTGATTTTCCAGGTTTTTGATCATATTATCTACAAATAATTATGATTTTTACCTTCATCTTTCAATTCTTATAAAATTTCTTTCTTTCTCTTTTCTAAGTTAGATTGTATCTCCAGAAAATGTTTAGGAAGAGTAGTTAAATGCTTGTCTTGTTGCAACTTTATAGGAAATGCTTCTACTCTCTTCTCATTTTATACACATCTATAAATATATACTTATATATATCATAGGACATATCATTCATATATATAATTTTTAGAATGTTAAGTAAATATAGTTTCATTTCTCCATTATACAGTCTTTTTAAATTAAGAATGCATATGAACTTTATCATGTGACTTTTCACCTAATGCAGATGTGATTATACATTTTTCTCAAACATTAACATTGGAATCCTATCTTATTACATGTATTGTTCTTAAAATATGGAGCTAGGTTATGTTTGCTAATATTTTCTTGTGATATTGCATACATTTAGTTAATCGATTGGTCTTTAGTTTTCTTTTTTGTTGAAACGACTTTTTAAAAAAAGTTTAATCTTATACTAAATTCATGGAAAAGAATTTAGAAGTGCTTTTTTTTTTCTATGGTTTAGAATAAATTCAAAATACATTTGAGTTGAATATTCCAAATTTTCATTAGGGTACAAAGGCAACAGTAATATTTTTGGGTTTTCAAATACTCAAAAAAAATTCATTCTTAAATAAACTAAATCCAGAAGATGAATGAATAAACCAGAGCAAAGAACTGAATTCTTCTCAATCCTTGTTTCTTGGGTGGTTTAAAAGAAATGAAATTATTGACATTGTTTTTTCTGCCATCATTTCAAACACAGGAAATTCTTTAATTTCACTACATACTCTACCTTACTTGTGCTCTCTCTGACTCTAAATTTTTCCGTTCTTTGTTTCAAATGTCATTTTGGGTTTTGAGCGTGTTTGGCAGCTATATTTAAGTGTCCATTTCTTTCTGTGCCACTCTTTCAGGTGGCCTATTGTTAGATGCGTTTATTGGAATTAAAAAACACGTGACTCAGTGTGAAATTCTATTTAAATATCTCCGTTAATACTCACTGATTTTTAACTAACTGTAGGTGATATTTTTTCTATTTTTTCCTCCTTTGTAAATGGTTTTGAAGGCTAATGTAATTGTTTTTAATTTTACCTCTACCCTCTTAGGGTTTTTCAGCTGGGTCTGAGAATTAAACTGAGATAAGACAGATTAACAGGAGAAAAGTATACAAATCTGTTTAATACGATTTTATGTGACATGGGAGCCTTCATAAGGAATGAAGACTCAAAGAAGTGGCACAACCTAAGTGCTTTTATACTAGGTTTGGCAAAGAGAGGCAACTGTGGAAAAGGAAGTAAACCACGCAGGAGGTAAAGGAAGGCAAGAATAATTTTAACAAGCTCTGTTTGTACAGACCTCGGCTGTGACTCCCCGTCAAAGAATGTTCCTTTTTTTCTGGTATAGGGAGGACATCTTTCACATGGGATTTGTTATCTCCTGTTTTCAGGAAGAAAAAGGCAGATTTGAATGCCCTTCTTGCATCTGCTGTTTTTCAAGTGCCTTTAAGCTCAGAATAATCTTTATATTAAAGTGGCATGTTTGGGGTGGCATATAATGGCTCCATTCAATGTCACTTTTAATATTTTCAAAAAGGATATATAATCCTTCTTTAACTATTCAACGTATGCTTATTTTTTCAAACCCAGTTTAATATTACATCCACCTGAAAGCCTTCCTTAATCTTTAATTTGATCTAGATTGACCTCCTCCATGCTCCCACACATTGCTCCTATTTTAGGAAAGCATGGATCACACTGTTTTGATTTTATTCAATTACATAAATAAATTCCTTATTGGAATAACAAATTCTTTGAGACAAATCGTGGGTTATGCCTCTTTTCAACTTCAACTTTTAGTATTATTATTTTTTTCTTTAGAAGGCTTTGAACAAATATTTATTAATTAAGAACATTTCTGGGACTGGCCTGATCACAGTCTTTCTGGAGTGCTGGATCCTAACCCAGAATCCTTAGACTCTGAGGAACATGAGGACCCTCAGGAAGTCCATGAGCCAATTTTTGGAGAATAAGGCCTGCATCTGATAATAACGTGTCTGGGAAAGGATACCATGACTCTGAAACAGTTGCAGGGATCAATCTCTAAAAGATGAACTGTTGAGGACATTTTTTTCCCCCACGGCAAACATAAATGTAGGATTAGTGTTGGGTTCTACTGTGGTGGAATAAACAGGTCTATATCCTCCATGAAGAGTTCTTTGGAGATCATACACTAACACTATTTAAAAGAAAAAATTAAATATAACTGTGCAACACAGACATAGTCTATTCAGTTCCAGTGCGTATTCCTACAACAATAATTAGTTCATCTGCAATTAGTAAATAGGCTGATTATGTAGTATAATTAGAAAGTCTCACTGAAGTGTTCACATTACCTGTTGCATCACCAAGAAACAGCAGCTGAATGCTAAGTTCACTAATAGGCAAGGGGAAACGATACAGAGTAAAATGCTCATTTACCCCATGGTCTTCCTTTTGGTTTAGCCTGACTTCATGCTCTGCCTTGGAAGAGCTTATTCTGAGTTTTCTCTGATAATTGTGGGGAAGAATCAGAAACAAGACAAAGGGCCAGAGCCCTCTGTCTCTGGTGCCACTTCAATTCACACAGAACTTTTAACTACCTCTTCACCTGCAACTTCTGGATATAATTTCCTTCTGCCTTTGTTTATAAAATTCAGCTGTTTTGTGCCTTTCTCATGTCCATCAAACAGCTGTCACCTGTTTCTTTTGAAAAGGCCAATATTTACTATAATGTTTCTTAATGTGTTAGATTTTTATTTGTGTAGTTATTTTTGTGTGTGTGTATTCTGGTGTAAAGGGTGATTGACCCCGTTCCTAATTTTGTTCCTGGATATATTTTTACTGAACAGTATTTTCCACAAATACATATATAGTGTTCATGTAGGAACTTCTCTCTTTATATAATTTTAATGTTTGATTTAAAAGCTGTGAAACAAATTTCACAAAATATAAAATAGCTTCAGTTTTTAAAAAGACAGATATTATACGTACACACTGATCTCTAAACCGATAATTTATTCAGAACAACAAATGATGGCCCCTCAAATTTAGTAAACGTAAACTCACTTGACAGACAACAAACGCACTGGCCTGCTACCTTCCATACCCTAAGCACATGGCCATGATGGAAGAGCATTTAAGAATAACGAGGCAAAACTCACAGGGAATTTGTTTCAATACTTATAGAGCTTTGACCCATCCTATTTTATATATCAAGGAATGAAATTTTAATTTTACATGATTTATGCTTTATTAGCTATTATATTTTATGACAGTTCCAGGTCATGGGATAGAGGTTTTAAAAAGATATATGAACAGTGAATACAGAGCATGGCCACCAAATAAATAGACCTTTAAAAACCAAATAGTTCTTCAAATAGGTACCAAACAGATGAGGTAAACATTAATATGAAAGTCATAAGTAATAAAAGTAAAGAGAAAAGAGAAAATGATTGCTTCTCAGCAAAGCTTTAAAAGGTATAAAGCAAAAGAGTCTTACAGAAAATCCTCCAGCTTACAAATAATTGGCCATTGCAACGATTAATTTCTAGTTTATAATGGGTTTTATTTCCATGCTTTTGCAGTAATACATTCATTTCATGCCCAATTTATTCCAGAGTTAGCCACAGAATCCTCTATAAAGATAAAGCAAAGTTATATTTAATCTTATCTTTTGAGCTGTATCAGCATGACATTCTGTGAAACTGGAAGATTCTAATGCAGTGTACTAATAAAATATAGGCAAGAGGTGTTTTAGATCTCTAGTGGAAGAAAAGAGGATTGCTTTAAAAACACACATAGCTTTTGATCTATTCATCTAGTATAGATTTGTATTATCTGAGTCAGTTTGAATAAATTCCCAAAATTCATTTAGGGATGCATTTGTTTTTGCTTTTACATAGATCTGTCTAAATTATTCAAAATGGAGAATGTGACAGTATGCCTCAAACAGTAACAATGGCAAGCGAGCTTCATCCTTTTTTTTTTAGTGTATTTAGTGCTTTCTTCATTCTTCTATTTAGTGTATCCATCACATGCCAGTTTTAAAGGGGGAAAAAGTTAAAAACTATATAATGGAAAAAAATTGAACTTTGTGAGTGGATTACAATGATTATGGTAGGAAAAGGAATTTTCCTTTAGGAGAATAAAGGCTGCATGTAATAATAATGGTGTGAAATCTGGTTTAGTATAAGAGTCTTGATTAATCAACAAAAGAGTACATATACCTCTTTAGAATACAGGACTAAGAAACACAAAGCCTGAATTTTCTGGAATGCGTGTCTTGGTGTTCTTCAGCTGGTAAGGATTCTCTGCTTATAGATCCCTAGTAATTATCTACATCAAAATTTTTTTCAACAATATGGAAATTGTTGGTTACTTTTTCTCAAATTAACTTGACAGTGACATTTTTTAGTAGGCCCTATTTTTTTCATTTCTATATTCCTAAAACTTTCAAACTGAGTGGTACAAAATGACAGCAAATATCTGTAGGGTGAATAAATGAGGAAGAATGAGCAAACTGATGGTATGCAGAATAGAGAAAACATATATAATTTTAAATGTCAAGATTGAGAATTTCTTTTGGAAAATGTGTCCTTTTTTCCCCAATGAGTTTTGGCAAATATAGACCATATATATAATTCACGGGTATTAATTTGTTTGGTAAGTGTTCAATATAGATACATAATGGAGCAGTTGGACATCCTTAGGCAAAAAAAAAAAAAAAAAAAAGAAGAAGAAGAACCTACCCTGTAATTCACACTGGAACAAAAATTTATTGAAGATGGATTTAAATGTAAAATGTAAAGCTATAAAACATTAAGAGGAAAACCTAGGACCATATACACAAATTCAAAACAATTCATGGATTTAAATATAAAGTTATAGAACCAGCCCTGATGACCTAGTGGTTAAAGTTCCGCACGCTCTGTTTTGGCTGCCAGGGTTTGGTTCCTGGCTACAGAACCACATCAGCCATCTGTCAGTAGCCATGCTGTGGAGGCAGCTCACATAGAAGAACTCGAAGGACCTGCAACTAGAATATATAACTATGTACTGGGACTTTGGGGAGGGAGAAAAAAAAGAGAGAAAGATTGGCAACAGATGTTAGCTAAGGGAAAATCTTTCCCAGCCAAAAAAATTTTTAAAAAGCATACATATCTATTTATATAAAAATAAATACATAAATATAAAATTATAAAACTTTTAGAAGAAAATTTTGGAGAAAATCTTAGGCCAACAAATGCATAGCCTGAAATAGAAGAAACTGCTAAATTGGTCTTCATCACAATTAAGACCATTTGTACTGCAAAGACCCTCAAGAGAATGAAAGACAAGCTACACATTGGGATAAAATATTGGCAAACCACATATCTAAGAAAAGTCTTGTATCTAGAATATATGAAGAACTCCTCAAACTCACCAATAAGAACAAAGAATCCAATTAGAAAATGGGAAAAAGACATAAATGGACTTTTCCACAGAGGACATACAAATGGCAATAAACATGAAAAATATTCAA
Organism: Tapirus indicus; assembly: GCA_031878705.1. Lineage (NCBI taxonomy): Eukaryota > Metazoa > Chordata > Mammalia > Perissodactyla > Tapiridae > Tapirus > Tapirus indicus. Next base: position 144,483,623 of record CM062919.1, on the reverse strand, counting down.
CATCCTTAGCCATTAGGGAAATGTGAATTTAAAGCATAGTGAGATATTGCTACACATCTATTGAAATAGCTGAAATTTAAAAAGTGATAGTAATTGTAATGCCAAATACTGGCAAGAATATAGAGAAACCGGATACCTCTTACATTGACAGTGGGATATATAATAGTATAGCCATTCCAGGAAATTCTTGATAGTTTCTTATTAAACTAAACATCCATTTATCATAAGACTGAAGAATTGTACTCCTGGATATTTATCCCAGAGAAATGAAAATTTAAATTCACACAAAAACCTGCACATCAGTGAAACCAGCACCTAAATCAAGAAACAGAATATTGCCACCTCTACAGGCGCCTTATTTGTATCTCCATTCTCCCTGGTGAGAAATTTAGTTATTATAAGTTTACTTATTTTATTAACCCTGCTGTGTGTAAACAACGTCCCATCACTTCTGTTGCTCTCCTTCTATTCTTGGGTTCTGAGTATCTACTAGGCTCAGGCTCTGAAAACCTATACTGGGCTGTTCCTATTACATCTACTCCATGTCCCTTGTGAATACACTCACCGTACCCCCTGCCCCCCCACTTAGGCTCCAACATCTCCTACTGGGCAGATGCCTCCATTTTTTTTGCATAACTTCTAACTTTTCTAAAAGCAAAATATTTCAATTTTCTAAAACTATGAATGTAAATGCAAGTAACAGTAAACTGTGAGCCTCCACCTAGAGCCTCAGAACACATATAAAACGTATGGTGCATCCAAACCACAGCTTCTTTCTTTCAAATTAGTCCAGTGTCCTGCTGTTAAGTAGGGAATAAAACAGCATCTGCACTGCAGCCCATGCAAGGCACTGCTGACTCTTCCAGAAACCCTAGGTGAACCCTCATCCACCTGTCTCATCTGAGGCTTTAGAAAATCATACCGCCAGTTACCACCGCCATCTTTTTCATACCCATGTGTCCCTGCCCACAGTTATCTCCACTTCCTGCTCTCCCAACAAAGCTCCCCCATCTCCTCTTCCAAATTCAACTCACTGCACAGTTTGGACCCTCTGTCCCTTGGTAAACAAACTCTCACTCCTAATTTCACCCTCATCTCATCGTGATGATGGCAGCTAGGTTCTTCCTCTCCTGCACTCCCATGGAAAGGTTACTTTTCTCACATTCTCTCTTTAACTAAAAATTGAAAGTTGGAGTTCCAGATGTGCCTGATGTCCAATGCTGCCTTTACATGTCTCCTCGTCCATCGTTTGTAAACTAGCCTTGCTTCTTTAAGACTCATGCCACCCAGCTCAGCACCCTTCGTCACCTCCTCATTATTGTCAGGTAGACTGCCTTCCTGCAGTGCAGAATTTGGAACCTATGTCATGTCTCCCTCTCTGTTTAAATACGTGTCCACATGTCTGCTGACTTCAAATTCCTTGTGGAATTTCCAGCAATACACAGCCACGTACTGGTCAGTGACTGGTCTGTATCATATTCCCTGAATGAAGCTCCAAATCCATTCTCGTAGCTACACTTGTACTTCTTTTAATAACATGAGCCTGTATATCATCTCTGCCATATCTCATCTTTGCATCTCAGCTTTCTTATTCAGGTACTACCGCTATATATCTTATTTGGCCTTTTGAAAATTTTAATTCTCAATTGGACATCTTAGTTTATTTTTAAATTTATCTACTTCACCTTTACCTATTTTCTAGCTTATACCTTAGTTTCCCCCCACTCCTATTTATTTACTTCCCCTTTAATTTCTAGCTTTCTTGCTAGGTTACATGGTATATCACTCACGTACTTTCTTCAAAAACTTAATGTGTTTTCCTCATTGTCCATTTCTTGAAATCATCTGGAAAAACTCCAGTCTTGGGAAATTCCAAGTGTGCATTCACTCTGCCCACTCTGAGGCTGCTGAGTACTGCCGTGATAAATCCTACAACCTTAAAGACTGTTGCCACTGTAAAATTTAAAGGGTTCAACTTCATATTTGCCCCCAATATTGCAGGAGATCCTTCCATTTCCCTCATCCGCTCTCTTTTTCATTTTTCACAATAGCTACTTCAAAAGTTTACAATCACTTTAAATTTTTGACCCTACAACTTCTCCTGCAACACTCAGCAGATAAATTTACTTTCTACTTTCTGAGAAAATAGGCACCAATTTCCAGCCAATAGATCTACATATTTACTTGTAATGGCACTGGTAAATCTACTTTGTGTTGCTGATTTCACTCATGTGCTGGATGCCATCCTTCTCCTAGTAAGTTAGGGAATTATAACTTTTAATTGTACCACTTTAGTTTTAAATTACTATCTCTTACCATGTAAGCATGAGCACAGACTCAAATTGCTCTCCATCACAACTAAATGCAATTCATGCTTCTGGATTAAATTTCAGATGCAGAAAAAAATGGTATAAAAGACATTATTGGGACAATTAGGGAAATTTGCGTATGGACTATGTATCAGTTAATAATATTTTATCAACAATAAGTTCTCTGAATTTGTTTTGTCTTTGTTTCATTTGTTTGTTTTTTAGATTACAACACTTTTAATTTTATCAATGTAACAAAGTGCTGATTTTGATAAAGAATTTGTTGATGCTGTATCAGCTTCTCCAAGTGGAGAAGGGCTACTGGGTGATCAGTTAGACTCGGGGCTAGAAGCTAACATTTGTAAATTTGGTCCCCAGTTCTTTTGGCTGTCGGAAAATAGGAAAAGGCTACTAAATTTTCCTGAGCCTTGATTCCCCATAAAAGAAATTCTTCATTATCAAGGATGTCAACTATTTCTTTTTCTTCATTTTTTTCTTTTTTTCAATTCCCTTTTTGTCTTATATCATTACTATCTTCATCTATGTTTAATCAAGTAAATACTGTTTGGAGATACTCCAGGGTTTATATTGACTTAGTCATAAAAATTACTAACATTTGTGCAAATTTTTACTGTAATTTTAAAGCCAAAGAATTTAATTTTTTACTGTGCGTTTGAAGTTGAGGAATCTAAAACTTGGAGAGATTAATTGATTTGTTAAAAGATCACATATTTAGGACTCTGGGCCATATGCATTTGATAATTGCATGGTAATTTAGGAAAATGTCTTTTTTCTTAGGCAAAATACATTGAAGAATTTCTGAGTGATTGGTAAATCTAATGATTGGTAAATCTGGATGAAGGGTATAAGAATATCCTGACTATCTTTAAAATTACTATATATTGTCTTTTATTATTTGAAAATAAAAACTAGAAAGTTACTTGCTTTTGACCCCTACCTTGTCTCTCTTCTCCATCAGTCAGATTTAATGATAGGTTTGTGTACCTTTGGTACCTACCACTTACTTTGCATTTTCATTGTGATATAGATTCCATCCCCAAGAGTCCATTGAAACTTAATCATTTCTCTATTGATGTAGATAGTTTTGACTCTTATCCAATCTGCAGGTTGATTATAAGAGCAGATTGGATAAGAAACGGTGAAATTGCAATTTTCCAACTTTAGCCACAAGGAAAACATGCTTATTTACTTCTTTACCTGGTATGATATAGTTGAAGAAATCTATATTAGTCAGAAGTCTCCAGAGAAACAGAACAGATAGGATGTGTGTGTGCGTGTGTGTGCGTGTGTGTGTGTGTGTGTGTATGTGTGTGTGAAGAGAGAGTTAGAGAGAGAGAAGGAGAGAGCGCTAGAGAATCTGTGGGGCAGGCCAGCAGGCTGGAGACCAGGAAGAGTTGGTGTTGTGGTCTCAAGTCCAAACGCAGTCTGCAGGCAGAATTCCCTTTTCTTCAGGCAACCAGTGTCTTTTTCTCTTAAGATCTTCAACTAAAGGTTGAAGATGAGGCCCACCCACATTATGGAGGGTCGTTTGCTTTACTACTGATTGAAATGTTAATCACATCTAAAAAATACTTTCACAGCAACATTTAGCCTCTTGCTTGACCAAACATCTGGGCATCATAGCCTAGCCAAATTGACACATAAAACTAATCATCACAGATGTTAACTTCTGTGTCTTATTTTGTGTGAAAATTATTTTATTTTAGATAGATTTGAAGGGGTGAGAGTGACTTCAATATGTATTTGCACTATTATAACATACAGAGTCCTGACATTTCTTTTATGAATCCTGTAATTTACAATGCTGGATAAGCAGATTGATATTTCCTTTTTTGACTAAGTTTGTGAGGATTACTATATTCCCAGGTTTATCATTACATATACTTTTACATCAGAGTTCACTGAATGAGGAATTAGCAAAATTTTCATTTGCCTGGTCGAAAAAAAATTATGTGTACTATACAATATCAAGTAACATTTAAAATAAATCAAATGCAATAACTTTTTCTTCCATTTGATTCCCATTTAAGAAATGAAAAAAATCTTATTTTTCTGCCTTAAGTGCTTGTCCCTATTAGTCATTTGGGGCTGCTATAACAAAGTACCATAGCCCGAGTGGCTTATAAACAACAGAAATTTGTTTCTCATGGTTCCGGAAGCTGGGAAGTCCATGATCAAAGCCCTGCATGAGTGGGTTCAGTGAGGTCTCTCTTCCAGGTTGCAGACTGCCACCTTCTCCTTGATTCCTTACATGGCAGAAAATGGACTAGAGTGCTCTCTGGAGCCTCTTTTATAAGGGCACTAATCCCATTCATGAGGGCTCCACCCTCATGACCTAACTACCTCCCAAAGGCCCCACTTCCTAAATACCATCACATTGGTGGTTAGGATTTCAATTTATGAATTTTGGGGGGACATAAACATTCAGTCCATAACAGACTCTATTGAAGTTTTAATAGGTTACCTGAAATAATGGTGTATATGTACATATTAAATTCATTTAAGTTATTGTTGCATCTGTTTAATGTCTTTAAGTATTCTAAATAACATTTTTATGGGAAGGAAATCAAGAATTGTCAACCAGATGAATGATATTCTAGCAATATGTAAGTAGTGAACTTAGAAAAAATTGAACAGTTTCAACTAAGAAGATTATTATCTTAACAGAACTTAGCAGTAAAGAAAATGGAGCATATATGTATAATAGTAAGTATTGGGTTTAAGATGCCCAAAACAATTGTGCTTTTTTTCTCTATTTTTTTATCATCTTTATTGCTATTACTGAAGTGTTTAACTTGCAGATGCTCATGCTATATGAGAGAACAACTGACTCAGACTCTGCTCTTTATGAAATGTCACATGAAGATGGTGCTAAATCTTTTAGTCTCAATAGCTGTTTCTATGCTAAAATATATTTGCTCTATATTGCCATTCTTTGGGATACTTGTGCTTTGTATTTATAGTTTAAATAGCTTGAATGTTTAAGTTTGGAGCAAAAAAGTATTGGTTTTTTAGTAGATTTGGAATATAAAATACATTTAGTGACTGCTTACCTGACCAAAATCTAATACTTCTAATTATTTATAAGTTTAAAAAAATAACTCTTTATTTTTTTCTTTGAATCTTATTCAGTGTTTTTGAATGAGTTCAAATAGATGACTAGTGCTAATTAACATAAAACTATCTGTGAATTTGGATAAAACTAGTATTTGCCTATGAAGAAAATATTCTGGGCACTTACTATGTGATATGGCTATGGTAAAGCTTATTGCTAATACTCTAGACAGTCAAAACTGATGAAATACTCACTTAAATTTGTTAGTCAAATCAATAAAAGCACCAGAGAAACACTTCCAATTACGTTGCTCAGGTAAGTATTTAATTTGCATGCAAACAGTTAGTGTGAGTTAATTAAATGTCAGTTGGTTCTTCAAGATAAATTATTGATATTTCTCTGTGGTTAACTCAGAAACATGTTGCAAGAATTATGAATTTTGTTTAGACATTAAGTCAACTGGATCTTTTGAAACTAAATAACTGTTTATTTTTGGTTTAGCTAACAATGAATCAAAAATTGTCCCTTCTATTTAATTTTAATGAATAACTTAATTGCAATTTAATATTACCATTGTGCAAACTAATGGTATATAGTATAGTATTGAAATTAGTAATAATAACTACATTTTTGTTGCCTAACACATTACCCTATCCATTGATAATTTTCAAATATTTACTATATGTAAGAAAAAATAGGATTACTATTTTCCTAATGGCATTTTTGAGTTAGCAAACATTATTTTAGAAACAAATATTGGAAGTTTCCACTTCGTAAGGAGGTAAAATGTTCCTTGTCTACTTGAGAGGTCTAGAGGGAAATCCTAAGAATATAAATCAATGTTAGAGAATTTATTGTTGGAAACCATCTCATCTTTAGCATTCTTCTGTTTTCTGAGTGTAATTACCCTGTGTGCATTGATCTTGCAACTATTAACAGTAATAATATTAGAAAATCAATCCATAATTATATTAACAGTTGAGATTTGCTGAGAGGATTAAGATGTGAAGTTCACTGGTCTAGCATAATTGTAAACCACTCATTTTTATGAACATTCATAGTACTTATATCTGCCTCTTTTACCGAAACCTCATTTTTTTCCCCTTTCATCACTTGGCTGTTAGTTGGTGATCAATCAATTTCTATAGCCTGAAAGAATGAGTGAAATCTCCTTTTCCTCTTCCAAACATAAGTACTTCTGAGTATTTCTTTGGAGACCACGGTTTCAGATAATAATTTTTGCCTCTTACCATCATTAGTTAAGTCGTTCATCAAATCTATGGCATCCATTGGCAATTGAAAATTGAAATGTATAAAATATCCTTATTTGTAAATATTGGGCAAAATGATCAAAATTAACAAATAAATAAATGTTAAAACCCTGTCCCCAGGACAAAAAGATTAAAACATGAATTAATTTTTAAAATCTTGTCCTCTCTATTGCATTTTTCTGTCCCTGCTCTATGTTTGTATGTAGGTAGATAGGCGAGTGGGTAGGTAAGTATGTATGTATGTACTTATTAAGGGAGACATTTTACTGAGTGAGTCCAGAGTGCTTATAACCTCAGAAATGCAAATTCAGGAACTGTGTTACATTCATTTTGCAACAACAATAAGAGCCCCCTAATTCTAAGAACAGAGAGAGCAATTGCAGTTGCTAATAAAAATTTCATATTGGAACACCACTTTGAGATATTTTAATCTTTAACATTTATTCAGTAATTATTGGAGATATCTAATATGTGTAAGTTTCTATTCAGTATACTGCAAGTAGTAGAAAATGATAAAAAGAGATGACCAGTATCCTGAGGGATTTCTGAGACTCGTGTGTATGTACGTGTGTGTGGTGTGTGTGAGAAAGTGAAGAAATGTGTGAAAGTTTTTGTTAATGTGTTTAAGTTTGGGTGGGTGTGTGTGTGTGTGTACATATGAGTGACTCTGGATGAGTTAGTTACCTTTTTACTGGAGTGAGCAATCTATTATATGAAAATTGATCTTTGTATGGAGAACAACATGATACCACTGTTGGAATTAAGTTATTAAGTAATTACGAGGAGGAGACGAAGTTGCTCTTCTGTTGGAGGCTCATGGGGTGAAACACAGGTCAGAATTTAATAAAAGCCTAGGTCCTTGCAGAGATGCTTAAAGCACCGTTTCTGTTTTCCTTTTGTTTGTTTTCTTTGGCTCAAAGCAAGTTGTTTTCCATTCTCTCAGTAATATAATGGGATTGCTTTCCCTAAACGACTTTTGGCTATTCTTCCTCACCTGTAGCCTCACAGACTGGTAAATAAAAAACAAATTATTCTGTAAGCCGACAGAAGCTTTAGGTTGGTGATAAATTGATGATGGTTTAAGGACAGAAAACCGAATATATCACTAAGGAGCAGTACCCTCAGGTAGTGAATGAGAATGTAGATATGAAAACCATTGTGAAAAGAATTACCAAAAAATACGATTTTCCTAGAAACCAAAGTTTCTGAGGATCCAAATGCTTTTGGACTCTTATGTGAGAATATCAATTTTCATAAATATTCCCAGAATCCTTGAAGCAGCCTTTTTAAAACCCCTTCAGTATGCCCAGACAGCTACTTCTATTTTGAAAATACTTTAACTTCTCAGAAGGAATTCAGGAAGATAGATAATTCTGGAATACACTCCTTAATATCAGAGAAGGTCAAGAGAAGAAAAGTTAACAAAAATCAACTGGTTGTGAAATCATAGGCAATATAGTTCTATCTTGTTACTGCTGGGTGTCTGAGACTTTGCTTTATAAGAATTTATCATTTGAAAATATATTTCAGTAGAGTCATAGCCAAACTTCCTTCCTTTGAAATATTTCTCCTTCCTAGTTGTTTTTCAAGATAAGAGAATTGAAAGCAAATGTTTGCAGAATGTCCAAACAGGGAATAAATTTAGTGCAAATATTAAGCAAAACCAGTTGTTTGTAATCAAGCAACCAAAGCAGTTAATTTACCCAATTTAAAATTTCTCCATTGACATTATGCAAAGTACACAAAACGCCTACATTGCAGATGGTTTTATACCAAAAAGGAATCTTATTTGCAATTATGTTTGATATTTTAAATCATAGTAAATAAAAGTATAAAAACATGATGTCATATAAACTTTGCTTCTCTATTTCCCTCATATTTTCTTTCTAACTGTAGCACAAATACTCTGAAACTCAGTAATCTAGAGCACTCAAAGGTAGGCCAAACCACATTCTAGTAACATTTGTAGGGAAACCTTTCCATTTTATTTATTTTGGGGAGAAGGAGGCAATAGAATAGGTTATTATATCCCCTTACCCCCTAATTTTTGGTGTTACACAAGGTTTATTTTGTTTTTTTTAATTTCAAGTACAATTTATACAAAATGAAAATAAAATGCACAGTTCTGAGTGTTCTATTTGATGAATTTGCCAATTCTATATCAATGTGTAACTAAAGAAATTCCTTTATTTCCAGACAAATCCCCCTTTATTCCAATCCAGGGAAAACCACTTTCTTATTTCGATCACCACCAATCTGTTATATGTAATCAAGAACTTCATAAATAGAATCACGTGGTATGGAATCTTTGATTGTTGGCTTCTTTCACTCATCCTCATGCTGCATGATCTGCAGTTTGTTCTTTTGGGCTGAGTTGCATCTCGTTGCGTGAATACATCACACTTTGCTTATCTATATCCCTGTCCGTGTACCTATAGCTTGTTACCAAATTTTGGCTATTTTGGATAAAGCTGCTATGAGTATACAGGTCTTTTTATGGATACACGTTTTTATTTTTCTCGAGTAAATACCTAGAAGTCACATTGCTGAATTATTGGATAATTTTAAGTTTAACATTACAAGAAACTGCTAAACTGTTTACCACAGAGGCTGTGCCAAATGACCTTCCATCAGTAACCAATTAGATAATGAGTGGGAAAATTTCATTAGAAAAAAAAAGGTAGAGCAAAACAAGATAAAACATGAATGTCCAGGGATTAAAGAGGGATGACTTTCCTGAGTGAATTTTCCTGGCCAAATTATATTTCTAGTAGGCAACATAAAAAAGGGAATGAAATGAGACTCCAAAGGAAAGGATGAAGAGTGCACTGAACTCATCAGGATTCCAAAGACAAATGTCATGCTTGTATTTTGACTTTTTCTAGAACCACCTACAACCTCAATTTTCTTTCCTCTGCAAAAAAATGATATAAAGCCCCTTGCTTCCAAGATATCGGAAAATTAAAGAACTGAATTATAACAATTTCACAGATTTAGATGATTATGGGGACTTACAAGCTGCTACAGCTTATGCTCACGTAAGGCTTTAATAAAAGGAGTTGATACAGGACAGTGGGAGAAAGAAAATGCAGGCAAGAATGACCGCCCAACAGACTTCCTTAAGCAGCTCCCTCCGGTCCTTTCTTTGTGGCCCAGGAGGCATTCATGGTAGGACGACAAACCACCTGCAAGGAATATTAGGTTCAGGAGAGCCTGGGCAAAAGTTCCTGTTGGGGATTTTACTCCCCCTGGTCAGGTAGCCAGACTAGGCTGTGTGAGTCTTCACTGTGCACATCCCCAAACCGACTGTAGAGCAGTGAGGTTTTGAACTTTAAACTGTTCAGAATTTCACTATGTTATATTTAGCCTCATCTTAACCAAGAGTCAGGATCAGGATTTGAGGTGTCCCTGAATAGGCACAGAGCAGCTCCAGTCCAGCCATCTTCCACATCGTGGGTGAGGACGAGGAGAGAGAGCCTGGGACCATCAGGAGCAAATTTTCCATCCTTAGTAAGTGATTAAAGTTTAACAATTCATTAATGTTACTTTCATATTTGGGGGCCACTTCATTCGAAAATTAAGCTTTTTTTTTAAACTTTTAACTTTTAGTAAACTTTAAACATTTATTAATATATTTAAATTTTACTTCTCTCCTTGGAATTTCTTCTTTCTCTTTTGGGTTTAGGTTTGTTCTCTGACTTACTCTATTCTGGTGAAGATAAAAGGTAATTAAAATTGGAGTCATACTGAAATGTGTTCTGCTTTGCACCCTCCTTTACTTAACTCCTGTCAAAAATTCAGAAATAGCTGAAGTAAAACCTATGAATCACCAAAGTAGTAATTAGTAAAAGCTTATTGTGCACACACCAAGAAGACAGTTCTCGAACTGGGAGCACTCAAACCAAACACATATGAGACTCAGAGGAATATTGTTAGAAAACAGCTCGTAGAGCGAGGAGGCAGTGATGGCTTATTCTTCACAGTGATTGGTTACAATATCAGAATTTTCTTTTGCTTTTTTTGTGAGGAAGACCAGTCCTGAGCTAACATCTGTTGCCAATCCTCCCCTTTTTGCTGAGGAAGACTGGCCCTGGGCTAACATCCGTGCCCATCTGCCTCCACTTTATATGGGACGCCGCCACGGCATGGCTGACAAGCGGTGGTCAGCGGGCACCCGGGATCCGAACCTGCGAACCCCGGCTGCCAAGCGCGAACTAAACCGTTGCGCCACTGGGCGTCCCCTCAGAATTTTCTTAAATGATAGGGACTTGATTAGTGGTTACTTCATATCAATTTTGGGGTACAGTTTAAGTTTTGCTTATGATTTTCAGAGACATAAGCAAGAAGTGACCCAGGTCAAGTTAGTCTCGCTCATCGTGCAAAATAAACTAAATTAGACTTTGCTTGTATGACTAAACTGGTTTTGCCCCCTAGGGAATTTTCAAGTCTGGTCTCCATTTGTGTTTGATTCTAACACTACTTTAATCTTCCAATCATTCCAGCAAAACCTTTCCCAAGTTCCCACTATAGATTACATACATTACAAATATACATATGTATATTGCATATTGCATATATACATACCCCTTCTCTGAAAACCCTTAGGAATTTGGGCTTAACTTTACAATTTCAATCACTAGGATGACTTCTCCTTAAAATTAGATTAATGTGTTCTTATAACAAATCCTCAAGTAGTCTGTATGTCCTGGGGATCTTCTAGTTTAATCAGTTCCCATCTTGACCTTAATTATTACAATCTCTTAACCTGATTCATGCCCAGACTGATTCTGAGTATCACTAGAGGCCTTGCATAAGAGTGTCAGCAATTCTTTCAGGTATACAACTAAGACCAAGAAGTCACAAACTATAGAAGTAATGATTGATTTTTTTTAGAACAATACATGTAAAAATAATTGAGAATTTTATTGGTAAATAATCAAGTAATAATAATATAATAATATTGTTTTTGATACTTTTTACTTTAGAAATAATTTAGACATGCTAAGCTTTTGTATAATGCATTTTAAATGCATGTCTTATGAACAAAGATCACGTGTTGGCATGAGATGGGAGAATGAATTGTGTTAGATATTCCTGAGTTTTTATTTAGCTTTCTGTTTTGAAAATAATTCTTTATATAATAGTTTTCAATAAAAGTATGAAGCCAGCATATACATATATTCTTCTGTCAATGTTTTACGTATCTCGATGAAAAAAATTCAAATTTAGTTCAAATAATTCAGTCATTATTAGAAAACCTAGAGTTGCTGAATTTGCATCACTCTGAGCAACTGAAATTCACACTCTCAAGTCTGTTTATTGTTTCTTTTTTGCTTTGCAAAACCCCAAACTGTGAAACTTCAACCTTCATACTTGTACAGTGATGTTCTATCAGCAACAATCTTGAGTCCTTCCTTCTGTCTCATTTATCCCCTCATAAAGGGGATACGGTCCTGAAAATTAGCAGTCTCTGAGCACCTAAGTAAAGCATGAGATTCCCATTGATAGACTCTGTAATGGTCATATACATTTAAAATTTTGGATTTTCTTTCTTTTTAAAGATAGTTTCTGTATGGAAACATTTCATAAAAACGTATTGATTTTCTTCCAATATTTCTCTATCTATAAGGATGTGTGTGTACCTAAAGATAAATATATCTCTGCTGATATGGGGTATCTGAACTTTTAAGCCATTTAATGCATAAACCAGTTTTAAAGACCATCTCTTAAAATTATACATATATTCAAATGGAGCATTAAATTTGTAATATGCAGTTATAATTGTTAGTCTCTTGGAATGCAGACTTAAGATCATGGAGCCTAGGCTGAATAAAACAAGTTAGTGAGTATGATGTGATGAATAAATTAGTGATTCAGCATTGTTGGGCTATGATAAGAAAATATGTATTTCTTAATGTTACTGTGGAAAAAAGAGTTCCCTCGAGTTTACATGCACATGTGACTGGCGTGGGCGATTTTCAGCCACCTGAAATGTGATAGAGCAATTGCGTAAATATTAAGCATGAAGAGCTTGAAAAAATGCTTTTCACCTTTCCACTAAACGTAAATATTAAATCTGAATCTGTTCAAATTGGAGGACTATAGTTATGTTACATATATATAATATATAATTGCAAACACAAAATGTATAATTTATCATGTCTATAATTTAAGTAAGGGTAGTGATCACTTTGCCATTTTACAAATTGAAGAGTGATCACATTTGCAAACGAGGAAATGCCAGTGCAAAATTAGTATTTCCCAGAAAGCTGGTGGAGCTAGAAAAACAATATATCAAATATTAATTTATTTATTTGCAAAAGTATCAAAAGGTGCGTGAATTGTAATTACAAGGGAATCCTCTTTTAGGAAAAAAGAACATACTATCTGTATCAGTATATCTATATCTAGCTCTCTCTATCATTTCATATCTATTTATCTATACATAATGATCACGTCCTCACTTGTTTTGTTTGTTTGGAGGCACAACTGAAAATGTGTTGCAGGGTAATTTTCTTTCTTTTAAGCAGTGTTAGTGTATCCAAACCTGATCACCTCAAAACTATCCTTCCAAGATATTATGTAATTATATAGACTGCTACGTAAGATTGTAATAGAAATCAAATAATAAAGTAAGCGAATTTATCGTTTAGTATTTTTAAAAACATATGAAAGAAAATGTGTTTTTCTCCTAGTCTTAATGATTTTTCTATGTATCATTGAAGCATTTCTGAAAACCTTTATATGATAATAAGCAACGTGCTGGAAGACTTATTTTTTTAACCTATGAGCAATATTCTTCAATTAAATGATATGTGTGAAAAAATATTATTGTGCTTATTCTTAAAAATTCTCTGACATGTTTGATAAAATAGGTCTTCATAGAGACATGCCATTTATTGCTTAATGTGTTTTTGCTGACCGTTATATTTTTGTCTTAGTTCTAATCTCTTCATTATCAGTGAGAACTAGCATATTATTACCACCATTTTTTATAGAAGTTGACATTTATGGAACACTGTTCCAATGCTTTACTTATCGTTTAATCTTCACAAACTTTGTGATGTGGGCACTATTATTCCCCATTTTACAGGTGAAGAAACTGAGGCAGAATAGGGGCTGCATGTAACATAGTAACTCCGACAGCATGCTCAGTGGTCAGTGCCTGTGTTCTAACACTCACACTGCTGTTTCCCAGATATGGAGTTTGGGTAAATGCTTTCAACTCTCGTTCCTCACATTCCTTATCTGTAAAAGGTGACTGTTTATCTTTTTTTATACCAATAAATGATATTAGATGCATCTCTTGACCCAGACATTAAGGTGAATGGAAATGTATTGTATTTTAATTGGTCAATCATGATGCTGGTATTATTCTGTCAAGTGGAAGAATGGAATGTAACTTTCTTAGGAAGTTTTTGGATTTTTCTTTTCAATAAAAAGTATTTATTTAAGGCTCAAAAACTGTGAAACCTATAGATGCATTATCAAGCTCAAAATGAAAACTTGAAGAATCCTAAAATTAAACAATTAAGCTTTGTGGATTTTTTTTGGGGGGGTGAGGAAGATTGGCCTCAGCTAACATCTGTGCCAATCTCCCTCTATATTGTATATGGGTCGCCTCCACAGTATGGCTGATGAGTGGTGTAGGTCTGCTCCCAGGTTCTGAACCCCTGAAACCCGGGCCGCCGAAGTGGACTGCACTCAATTTAACCACTACACTGGGGGCTGGTCCCAAACTTTGCTGATTTTTAAATGATTATTTTTTAATATAACATTTCTGTTTCCACAAGGAAAGAAAATCCCCAAATAATTTGTATTGTACTACCATCTCAATTTAAAAAGATAACATTAGACTGAATTAAAAGATATTGTAAAAAAAACCTTATTAATGATTATTCCTCCCTACATTCCAAAAAAAAAATTTTTATTGCCCTGTGATTTCTTCAAATAGCAAAGTATTACTTACACCAAACCAAGAAAATGTATTAGACAAAGTGTATTTTTGAGTATTTCACTTGATTTTTGTTTGTATCATTATAAATTTGCTCACAGAACAAAACATCCCAAAAATATACTTTAAAAATTTTTACTCTCTGACTTCTAAAGGCTGTTAATTAGTGAAAATGTTGAACTTTATTTTCTATGTGCTTTTTACAGCAATTGATCTAATTACTAGGAAATGCTTAAATTTGAAATGCTGTTAGTTTTCGACTTCCTTATAAAACCTACCGAGTGATTATCTTTATTAAAGTCAGTAATTTCTATTAATATTACTGAATCTAATTTTAAAAGAAACTTTATTTTACTGACTATCTCAGATAGTCTTTCTCAGTGACAGCACAAATCTATTACAAAAAATGCAGGATAGTCTGAGTGGCTTAAAGCTAGAGTTAAAAAGAATTTTTTAAGTAAGAAAAATACATATGTAGCAATAGTATAGAGCAGAATCCAGGGTTTGGAAAGTGTGGAATGTCTTCATGGTTTCGTATCTGACCACTAGAAGACAGGTTTGCAATGACCCCATTTAAATTCCGATGACACTAAACTTCTTTGGGTCATGAATTTTAACCATAAGGAAGTTAGATTCCCTCAACTATATAAAATTGTTTGAGTGAAATGAAAAGTCAGTCACAGGTAAGCCATATGTGTAAATATAAAAGGAAGCGATCTAAGGTTTAATTAACCTTTTCTAAAATGATAGTGACATGTAAAGTTTCTAATTACCATGATTTCTTTCAAGTATTTCCTGTACTACTAATAGTTTTTGCTTCTTATATTTTGGTGCTCTGGTATATAATATATAAATTCAGTTATAAAACTAATTGTAAATATGATAGTTTAGAAAACTGATTTATGAGCAACATTGTTTAATCACTGATATTTTTGGATATCACATATTATCAAGGGTGTACACTGTGAAATCACATTAAGTGGATAGTCTAAAGGATGTGTAACTTTACAAAGAATGCAACCAACGCATTGTAAGAAATAGATTTAGACATACATGCAGCACACAGGTGAAGGAAAACATGTTAGATGATAATTCTGGTTACACCTGAAATACTATGTTACAGAACATTAATTGCATTTGTTTATAATTATTTGATTTGTCGTGATATATTTTTTTAAGAATTCTTTGGGATCCAGTATGCATTGATTATTTATTCGGAGATTTATTCACAGAGACTAAGTGGCAGGGAATAACTTCATTAAATAACACACCATTGTTTCTTGATACCAAGGATATTGCCAATAAATATACCCTTTCAATTCTTTGCTCAAGTGATATATATGGGGCTATAGTAATCAGGATTTGAATATTCATGGGAGGAAATGTCTTACTTTCATGTGAAAACATCATATTTTTATGACTGAGAATAAGATATATAATTTCTTAAGACATAATTATGTGCAAACAGATTAAGTAGTAAAATTTAACTGTTTCAATACTAGATGATTTTTCTTTTTACTCGTAAGAAAGATAATTTGACGGCATTTGGAGCTTATTTGAACAAATATAGTATTTAAATTCTGCCGCAGCTTATTAATGAAGTAACCATACAGAGACAAAGACTGAAGTAGGAGACCATTTGTCACTACCTCTCATATTATAATATTTGACCTTCTAACATATGTTTTTTTAATTGAGCATCTAAAAATAGTGCAGGAAATAGTCTGCAGTTAGAAAAATATCTAAAAATTCTCAATCTGTATTCCATACAAATATACAAAATTATAATGGTCTTCAAGCATTTGTTGCCATTGTCAATGGTTTGTAATTGTGGGCTAACTTAAGAGACATGAATGATAAGAAATGGAAGCCAGCCACTTGAAGTCCTGCTGGTGACTCGTGTTTCTTCCCCCTGAGCCAGTCATTTGCCTTGCTAAGAGATTGCAAACATTACTCCTCTCACTGACTGAAAACTGTTATTGATTTTAAATAGCATGTTTTATTCTTCAACTTGGTTTTTAAGTGATATAACATTTTTTGCTTATGTGAGCACAAACACACATTAAGAGCTTGGAGGGTGCCAAATGCTAGAGAAATATTTTTTTTATTTTGTAAACTACATTATGTGTAGACAGGTTTCATATTTTGTTCATTGATGCATCCTTCATGCCAATTATAGTTTTGCCACTTAATACTTATATAATATATGTTGGTTTAAATGGATGTAGTTGAATTGAATATGAATCAAATAAAGCAATGAAAGAAGAGATCGCTAAGAAATTTCTCCACGGCACTTTATGCCACAAAGGAGAATACCAGAGTAGAACAAAATGTAAAGAAAGTATCTGGTGGTATAGGCTATGTCATAAGATGCTAAAGGAAAGTGTACATTGTATTGGCTTTGACAAAGTTGCTAAACTTATAAATTGCCAAACAGAAGGATAACTTGAAAGACAAACAAGTGAATTATTTGCTGAAAATAAGTAAGGTCATATAGGCTAGTCTGAAGACTGTTTCCCAATATGTTATTTCTCCATAAAGGAATTAACATGGTTTAAGAGTAGGGCTTTCTTTTTATATTATGCAAGCATTAAAGACTAGTAATGAAGTCTCCATTAGAAATTTTACAATAATTTATATCAAATGAATAAAATTGCACTGCAAATAAAGAGGAGGCTTTGGCGCTCTCATACCCAAGTTGAGGCTGAAGCATTATATCTCACGTACTGGTGAAATTAAGCATTTAGAACTTGAGAGTATCATCAACCAAGACACACTGCTTAAGTCCTTGAATGTATTCTCAATTATCAGAAGGCATTTTGAGGTGAATGAATAGAAAGCTTTCAGCAGTGGATAAAGATAATGTTTTCAAAGCAATACTTCAATAAAGCAAGAGAATAGCCTATAATATACCTGGAATTCTATAATTAGCATGGGTAAATTGAAAATATTGTATCATTTTAACATATAAATAAATACTTATTAACATAAACACAAACTAACAATTAACATAAAACACAAACTAGCAATATAAATAATCTATAATTTTAGCATGGAAACACTTCAAATATTGTAAAACTAACATGCTCACTACAAACAAAAACTCATCCCAAAAATCGATGAAGAAAACTTTTAATATTTTTGTTTTAATCTCATTCTACCCACTATAACAAATTAAACAAATCAGTAAAACAAAACAAAACAGCAAAAACCAAAAGCAATGTTATCAACTTAAGACAATTGTTCTTTTATACGTCAGGCACTTCATTGAATGTTTTTATAAACGTTGAGTCATTTAATCCTCAAAACGTCCCTACAAGGCAGGTACTACTAACTTTAAAGATCATGAAATTGAGGCACAATTAGGTAAATTAATCTGTGCAAGTTCATGCAGAAAGTATATGGCAGAGCTGGGATGTGAATTCAGATATTCTGGCTCCAGACTCTAATTTCTTCAAAGAAAGCACTACTGGCAGAACTGTCAATTGCTACAAAATTCTTCAAAGTGTTCTGGAAATACTTATAGCAATGAAAATACATTCACAGTCTGGCATATTATGATGTCCTTTAAAAGAGTTAATTCTATATTTACCAACCCTGAGGTAATCTCTTGATGTAATGTTAATTGAGAAAAGTGAGATTCAGAATAATATACTGCAATATCTATTTCTGGATTCACTGAAATATCGCCTTCTGGATTTTCTGCAATATCTGTTTATGGATTCACTACAACATTTATTTTTAGAGTCTCTATTTTGTTGCATGTATCTGATTACTATTTTTACACTAGTAAGATATTAAATTGATTATAGTAACTTGTATTTTCTGAGCAAACTTTCCTTTCCTGTGATACATTTTTCATGTTTATTTTTTTGCTCAGTGAGAGATTTACTCTTCCACAGAAACTTTAAAATGATTTTATCAAATTAAAAAAATCTGTAGAGATAATTTTTGAATTTTTTATGATATTAAATCTTCCACTTAAGAACATGTCATCCTTTCCATTTGTTCAAAACATATTTTACAATCTTCAATATCATTTTATAAATTTCTTCTTATATCTCCTCTTCAATTCTTATTAAATATCCTTACATCTTTATTATTATACATTTTGCACTGTTTTAAATGGATTATTTCCTCATTGCCCTTCCAAGTACTTATTGCTTGGGTATAAATAAGCTCTCTCTCTCCCCCCCATATATTTATATATGTGTGTGTGTAATCTGTTTTAGCCATCTTCTCAGCATTCATGTATTCACTTTTCATTCAGTCCTTCATTTTTACATTATGTATGGAATCCTTGGTTTTCCAAGAAATGGAGAAAAGAGAAGGAAAAAAATTGAGGAGAGTCTGTGGTCTCTGTGCCACAGCTTTCACTCCCAAGTTTCTGGCTTATTAAGCTCATGCTGAAGGATACAGGAGGGTAAAGTTGGAAAATTCACTGCAGATTTGATGTTACTTCAAATTCTGCAGGTTCAAATTCACTGCAGGTTCAACGTTCTTCACTGATCTGCTGGTTGCTGCTTACTTTCAAAGTCCTCAAGTAGCTCTTCTATAAGTAACAATGGGAAAATATACTCAAACACAAGACACAAATAGTTAATATGAACACAAAATAGTATGCACTTAATAAATCAATGGAAAATTAACACTTCAGTAGAGGAATAGATCAAAATTTAACAAATATGTCATCAAAAGAAAGATTCAAATGGCGAATAAACCTTTAAAAAAGATACAAACACCAACAAAACTAAAGTTTCATAAGTCAAATTGGCCATGATTATTTAAATGGTTATGCATATTGTTCTAAATATTGACAAGAGTATCAGCATTGTTGGCAATATTGTTGATGCAATGTTTCTTAAAATCAATTAGCAGTATTATGTTAAGATGCTTTAAATTGTTCATGGAATTTGATGAATAATTTCAATTCTCTATGGAATTTTTAACATAGAAATTATTTGGAATACAGATACAGCCTCTGCCCAGAACTCAGGTTCATTCTAAAGGATAAAAAAGCTAATATTTATTGCTCTTACAATTACCTTATATAATCTTTACAACAGCCATAGGTGGCAGTAGCATTATCGCCACTTTTACACATGGAAGCAAAAGCTTAGAAACATTAGTACTTTAGTGGAATCATAATGTTATTAAGTTGTGGAACTAAATTTCAGACAGTTCTATCTATTCAGATGAACACTTGCTAGGAGGGAAAATGCTAGCAATCTTTTTTTTTTTTTTTGGAATAATCTTTACTATGCTTCCATTTTCAAAAATGAGAATATATGGCCCTTTCAAATGTATATTTCAAGTATTTTATCCAATAAGTTTATCTTTACATTATATTTATTTTTGACACAGTCAATTTTACCGTTTCACGGTGAAAAGTTTATAAAGAGTACAAACTAGGTGATCATAGATGAAAATCAAATATATATTATATATAGTTGTATGTGAAAATCAAATATATATATTATGTATGTAATATGATTGTATGTGTAAATATCAAAAAGACTAAGAAGATGGTCAATAAAATTTTAATGATGATTTGAATCTCTTTTAAATTTGCATAATTTAAAATATAGCTCTTGGAATTTTTTCTTTCCAAGTTATATAAAATGTGCATAATTAAGAAATCAAAAGAAATGCTATGGATATAGAGAATAAAACACTTTTGATAAAACATATACAAAGAGACACCCAATTTAGATAATTAAACACTGCTTCTCATGGGCTTATCCATTTATTTATGCCCTTCTAACGTGCGTGGCTATTAATACATATGCTTAAATTCAAGCAAAGCAGTAGCCAATAAAATCTTGAAGGAAAAATACAGGTATACATATTGGCCCAAAATGGAATTTATCCCTTAAAATGAGCTCAAATTGCATGCTGTTCTTAGTGCCTTTTCTAAGAATAAACTGTCAAGTCATTTCCGCACTACTCAAAGGAAGAATGATTGAATTCAGAGAGGATTAGCTTAATGTAACCCATCAAATATTTAATATTAATAGTAACTCCAAGCAATACCTCAAGCTTATTTACAATAAATAGAAATAGAAGGAAAACAAATGGATAAGATTTTTTGTGAAATTCTCTTCTTGTGCCTGGGTGAATTATTTTCCATGCCTTCAAACGCATGTATTGAATATAGTTGGTAAATATCATTGCAGTCTTATTTTTAATATGCTAACATTTTACTATAGTAGAAAGGAGATTTTGCAACTATTTCTACAGAGTTTTAATTAGCATATAATTTATTAGGTAGTACTAATTCTTGAAAATTAGTAAATCAAAATAATTAACTCCTTAAGAAATACAGAAAGGCAAAATGGCTGTTTTAAGTATCACAAATCATTGTAAAAGCTAGGCATGACTTTAAGGTTCTTAAATCCTTCACTCCATCTTCATTTGTGACATGGTTTTTCAAAGTTAAAATGCCTTTTAACATAACATTTTAAAATATTTTGTAACAGCGTATGTACAAAGTTTACCTTAGGCCTCTTTCTGAAAATGTGGAATCATATGGTGGTAAAATTCAGTGGCTCCTAAGTAATATACCGACATTGTCTCTTAATTCTAAACTCTTAACTGGGAGTTTCAAAGGCCTGTATTTTCAATATTCAGTCCATGCTCTGCCAACTCATTTCTCATCCTTAGCTTTTCCCTGGCATTCTCAACTGAAAGTCAATTCACTTGGGATACAGTTGAGATGCTAGACTTAAACTGAAAACAAACAAACAAACAAAAAATTTAAGTTGTATTGGAGTCAGAGCAAGAACATTTGTTAATAAAAATTTTTGTTTGTCTGATATTACTATTCTGATTAAGATTAGTTACAGATTCTTCATAACCACCACATTCTTGTTACAGAACTTGCTATTTTAAACCCGATATCTATCAAAAAAAGTGCCCTGAAATGATGGCTTATGCATATTTAAATACTTTTATTTTTATAGAACTATGATAATTTTAATAAATATATTTAGAGTTAGTAGAAAGTTATAAATTTGCCTAAAATAACTTTACAAAACTTCAACATGTATTAGCTACATTTTGAAGATAGATCTTGAGTATTGTAAGTGGTAATATTTTTTCTGTATATTTTCATTTATCATAAAAGTTAAGTTTTAATTAATAAATTTGCTGTTCAAATTGAAACTTAATGGTTGCAGTTTGATTTGGAATGAGTGCCATGATTTTTCCAGACTTTGAGTTACTTGGAATTTCCCATGTAAGGCGGCGTGCTGTATTGGAGTTGGAGAGGGAGAAGTTAGAGAAAGTTTATGAGGTTCCTCCTCCTTTTATCCTCTCCTGTTTCTCTTCTTACCATTTGAGGAGGGATGCTGATTTATTTAAAGACAATGAACTGAAATGTAATTACCTAACTGAGAGATACTGAATCAGTCTTGAATGGGCATTCTGGATTGTAATGGAAGATACTAGAGGTAGGTCTCCACTTGAATCATAATGTCTTGAATCAGACACAAACAAACTTCAGTATTTATTCAATTTATATATAGGAAATGATGTGCAGTGTGTCAATAATTGCCATGTGAGTCTTAGGGAAAATTAATACGTGAACAAGGATTGTCATGGCTTTCTTTCCAGCACCCTCACTCCTGGTGCTCTTTGGAGCCTCACATTACTCCTTCCTAATCTGGAAATTGCCTGATTTCAGATGACTTTCTCACTGTCCATAGTTCACTATTTCACTTTATTATATGCATTCTCTACACATATATCAACCCCAGAGGGAAAAATTGCTTTTTGTTGAGGGTGAAAATCATCTTAGATTTTACAATGATTTGTGGAATAAAAACCCCAAAATACTTGTGTCTAAAATTATTACTACCAACAATCAGTTCAACTCAAAGCTGTCATTTCTGTTTGCCATCAGTATCATATAGGCACTAAGTATATTGTTTTGGAATAATATGCTTAGTGCCTATGTTTATACAATTATATTTATTATGTTGTAATAAGTATTTATATTTATTCAAATGGAGCTAAGAATGCAGTTTAATCCTCCTGTATGTACTCACTGTTGGAAAGGAGTGTTTTTTCACTCCTCCAGAAAAGCTTTTATGATAGCTCTTCTCCCTCCACCTGTAAATAGTCATGTCCTTCCAGGTTCTATTCTGGGTTTCCTTCTCTTGTGCTTCTACAGGTCATCACTTTTATTCCAGTGGTTAAAATATGTTCTATATTCTAATTATTCCTTCAGTCCACAAGAACTCCAGACCCCTATATCCTACAAGCAGCTAAACATCTTTACTCTGAATTCATAAAGAAATCTTATACAAAAAGCAAAAGCTAATGTAATTGATTTTCTTTATCTCTAACCCCTGCACAAACCCCTCCACCAAGTTTCCCAGTTATAATAATTGAATTGCCATGGAGTCGAGAACAGTAACTCAGGTATTATTCTTGGTTCTTCCTTCTTTTTCAGGACCCATATCTAAAGGTGAACCACAAAATACTATTTTTTATAAATGTTAGCACCTCACAAATCTGGGGAGTTCTTTCCATACCCAGTACCACTGCCTTGGGCCATAATCCATAACTGTACCTGGGCGGTAGAGCAGGGACAGAGAAAAGGTAACAATCGTGCTGAAAATCTTACAGTGATCTTATCTCCATAGACACTATGTTGGTCCTTAAAGTGCCAAACAGCTGCATTAGTGTGTGTTGTCCACTGGCAGTCTCTTACTCCAGGTCGACTTGTTTCACAACCTTTCCTCCCTCCTAAGCCCCAGCACCTGACCTTCCAGCCTTACTCTCAGCAGACTATCTCATTTCCTTCTTGCTGAGGAAATGGATGCAATTAGAAAAGAATTTTTGCATAATCTCCTATGACAAATACCCAGCACATATTCTTCCTGTGCACTTTTCTCAGAGATGAACTATCCACTGTCCTATATAAAACTAGTTTATTCTCTTGTGCATCGGTATCCTTTCTGGTTCTCAACTTCAGGACATCACTCTACCATCTCCTCTGTCTCTCCTACACCAACGGTTTATCATTCAAGACCGTATCATCTCCATCAGCATAGAGCAAACCAAATAAGATAAAGCAAAAATGATTGCTCCCCTTTTCCTGAAAACTCTGCTACCTAAAGGAGTTATTTGTACTTTCTCTGTTTCACTCATTCCATGATCTCTTAAATCTACTCCAAAGTTTTCACCCAGACCGCTACACAAAGTGTCTCTGACATCATCAAATGTTTTATATTATTAATCTCTTCCTATCATAAAGGATTCCACTTTTTAAATATTGCTTATAACTAGAAAGCTTGCTGAAATCTAATGTTTGAATAATCTCTTCAGTCATATCTTGCAGATAATGATTGTTTGGAATATGTATTGTGTATCGTTAAATACATTCCATTTCATTTCCTGTCCTCTTTCTTTGACAAGTCCCTCCAGTACACAATTTAACAAAATTGGTAATAATAGGCATGCTGGTCTCACTGCTGATTTTATATAGTATGATTCTCATATTTCACCATATTTTATGATATTAGTTTTAGTTTCTTTAAAAGATAGTATTTTATCAGATTTAAAAATTTTAACCCTGAATAGATTTTGAGTTATGATGAAGGCATTTCTGCATCTATTGAGATAATCATACATTTTTAACCTTTAATATTTTAATGTGGTGAGTTATATTAATGTATGTCTAAAGTTAAAGAGAGAAAATTGACAGGGAGAAAAGTTACACTCTTCAAGACAACAAAGCTAGAATTTTAACCCTAGCTTTTAGCTTCATATCTATGAATTTATCCATTACAATATATTGTCTATAATCTCATGCTATTTAAAAGAGATACAAGGATATAAAGTAGAAGGCAAAGGATGGAAAACGAGACTAAGTTTTTTTGTGGTTTCCCTATTATGTGACTAGATACAGATTTTCTTATTTTTTTTTACTGTCTCTGTTCAGGATTATGCTTCCTCCATATCTCTGTATCACCACATGAGAATCGTCCAAACTCCCACCAATATTGTATTCATAGGTAGAGTCACAGAGTTTTTTCAATTAATGTTTTGTGTCAAAATGTATTCACAGAATATTTGGCATCTAGTAGGCAAATCATAAATGTAAATACATGAGTAAATGAATTTTCATTTTTATTTATTCCACTTTTAGACATAAGGACTGTATATGTTTATCCTTGGTTCACTTCATCACTTACATTTATTTAACATTTCTTGAACACTTGTTCATGTCAGACTCTAGTGTAATAACTCATTTAATTCTCTGAAACTCTCTGAGTCAGGTACTTTTATTATACTCACTTTGTATGTGAGGAAACTGAGGCTTAGTGAAGTTAGTAACTTGCTGGCAGTAACACAGTGTTGGGACAAAATCTGAGTCTGTCCTACTTGAGACGGAGTCTGGGGTTTTCTACCGTTACTCCATCTATGCTCATGTGGAGAAGACCGTGAAGCCCCCATCTACTGCCTCTTACTACTAGCTCTCTGCACTCTAATCATTTCTTCATTATATTGCGAAGAAACTTTCATTGAAATATGCTTTTATAAAAATCAAAAAGCTCTCACTGCATTAAACTCAAACCTTGACATCTAGTTTTTTGAGGCTTTCTATAACCTGGTCTATTGTAACTACCCAATTTTAGTTTCCAGTTGCTTTACCTGGCACTGTTTTTATTGCTCTCTCTCGATTTCTCACCTCTAGCATACGCGATGTGATATTTCTCTGCTTCACTGTTGTTAACATGGTTTTCCTCCACGAAACGGTCTTCTTTTTTCTGTAAGATTTTTGAAGTATTTCTCAATATTCCAAACCCAAATCAAATCCTACGATCTCTGCAAAGTCTTTTGCGGGTATTCCTTTTCTAAGACTTCATTAGCATTTAAACATATAGTACATATTTCCGTAGGATATTTTTTCAATAGTATTAATTATATAAAAGTTAGCATAAGCATTTTGAGAGTAGGAACAATGTTTTCTATTGCTTGAATACTCCTTCATTTTTAGGATCATATTATATAATTAAAGGCCACTATGCTAAAGAAGTATGTTTGCTCATGCACATAGCATTATTTCAATTATTGATATGAAGTATAATTATTAACAACACCATTAAACATAACACCACTATGTGGGCACAGAGACTATAGGGGAAAGACAGATTGTTGTGATTTTAAACAGACTTGGATTCACACTTGATTCTTTCACTTAGAGGCTATGTGATCCAGGTTGATTATTAAGATTCTCTGATTTTTTTCTTTTGCAAAATGATGATAAATATTTATCATGTTTGCATAATTCATGCCCTTGCTTCATTCAAGTTTATTCAAATGTCAAATATGTCCCCTTGGACTGATCTATCAAAAACAGTTTTCTTGCCCTGCCATTCTGTTACCTCACGCTGCTTTATTTTTCCACATAGAATTATCACTCTTAGAAAGTGTAACTTTTTATTAATTGTCTATTTTGTTTTCCACACTAACCGCTATGACTGCATAGATTTTGACTGTTTTAATCACTGAGAAATCATAGAACCAGGGAGAGTTCCCCAAGCCCAGTAATACATCAAAATTAAATATAAATCTAGGGTTTTTAGTGATACACGAAATTGTCAGTCAGGAGACAGAAGGTTAGATTCAAACCTCTAACTTAATGAGTGGATGCAGAAAAGTAACAACCATTCTACATCTGTGAAATGAGGGACTTTGAACAATATGCATCATTGTATGATTTAGTTTGGACTTATATAATCCTATGTGCCTGATAAAAGCCATTTCATTTTGTGTAAACGTTTAAGGAGACTACTTGGCTTTATATCAATGGGCACAAACACAATTAAATGTTTTCGTTTGAGAATGGCAACTAACCAATTATTTTTTTCTAATATGATGTGAAGTTCTGGCGTCATATAAAAGTTTAAGGAAAAATTTTACTTAGACATATTTATTAGCATGTCAGGACTGTTTAAAATACATTTACACTGAAGTGCTAATTATATATATTTACTTCAATTCTATGTTCCTCAATTATTTGCTCATAACTCAAAGTATTTCTTAATTTTCAAGTAGTCCAGAGAGTCTTAAGATAAATAACATAGAGGTACTTCATTGAAAAATCATATTAAAATTTGTAATCAGAGATTGCAGATTGGGATGAATAATCACTTCATTAAATTTAGAAAAAGGAATGAAGCACATATTTTTAGAAATGAAAAATGACTTCAAATTTAATTAAAATGTTAAATTATTGTTGAAATAAAGACCATAAACATAAAATGTAATTGAAAGGACTTCATTAACATTTACCCTAAGATACTATTTCCATTTCAAAGTATGTATTACATATTTGACAATAAAAGATAAAAATGAATATTGTTTTCATGATGGGTAAACTGGAAAGATAAGAATTTTTATACATTAAAAAACTTATGTAGGTTTAAAAAATTTATTTTGTCTCTATATGTCTTCAATCTAATCTCTTTAACCTCTACTCTAGGATTTAGCCATTGTTTTTGTAACATTATGGGCTAATAGACCAATGGGAACCAGTACAATTAAACTTTCTCCACATTATCAAAGTGGTTTTTTTTTTTATTACCGGTCTGTAGGATCTTTTAAAATACGTGATTATGTCCATCATTTATTATACATGTAGGCACCCTTATTGTATATTCAAAGATATAAAATATTGTGTAATACTATCACTGTGAACTTATAAGTAAAATATGCACCCACCTCCAACTCCTGGGATGACTATTGTTACTGCTGTTATCCCCTTAGAGTCAAAGAGGAGGGAATATAGTATATTTTAGGGAGTCATAAGGCTTCCATTAGCCTCATAATTCTGGAATAATATCACTAAAATTATTTATAGTCTTCTCATTTGTCAAATAAGGGGGGATGGTAATAATAAACTTTAAGATTCCTTCTAGGTATGATTCCTGCAATCTATAAAACACAGAAGTTGTAGAGGACCAAGAAAGCAGAATTATACACGATCCTTATATTGGGTAAAATAATTATTTCATCTCAATTAAAACGTGTAACTTAAGCAGAAAGGCAAGTTGTCTGACACAATATGTACACACAATGAATCAGATCCTAGAGAATGACCAGAGAAGATTTATAGTTTAAGATACTCTAAGTATGCAGAATGGAAAGTTGCAAAAAAGTAACAGGCTCTATGATGAAAATAATAAAAAAGCTTGGAAATTATTCATTCCTTCTTTGACATTGTTTGATATTTCCATTGGTGTTTCACACTAAGTGAAGAATACTTTGATAAGTTACTTGTTTTAATGAAACAGATGCATTTTTTTATAACACGTTCTCTATCTTTTTCAATGGACATTCCTTGAGTTGCTGTTTTCCTCAACTCATATCTATCTCTATGTCTAAATTCCTTGAGCTGTAAGAATTTTCAGGGGTTCTCTGATGTTAGTTTAGATGAGAAATGGTGAATAAGATTCATTCATCATTAATACAAATTAGAAGGAACACAGGGGAATCTTTACTCAGAAGTCATTTAATTTTATTTTTAGTGCTAAAGCAACAAAGAAATACCTATTATTTAATTCAAAGTTTTTTACTTTGTGGAAAGAAACTGCATGGAATTTTATGGGTAGCTCTTAATAACAGTGTGTGTTTTCTTAAATACAATATCATAACTATATTCAGCAAGACAAATATTACATCCCCCTGACTTATTTATTTTATAACTAGAAGTTTGTACTTTTTGACCCCTACACCTATTTTGCCAACCCTCTGTCCCCCGTCTCTGGCAACCACCGATCTGTTCTCTGTATCAATGAACTTAGTTTTGTTTGTTTGTTTTTTAAATTCCACATATAAGTGAGATCATATGGTATTCGTCTTTCTCTGACTTATTTCACTTAGCGTAATGCCCTCAAGTTCCATCCGTGTTGTTAGCAAGTAAGTGGCAAGGTTTCATTTATTTATGGCTAAATAGTATTCTGTTGTATATATACAGTATCTTCTTTATCCATTCATCTATCAATGGACACTTAGCTTGCTTCCATGTCTTGGCTATTGTAAACAATGCTGCAATTAACATGGGAGTGCATATATCTATTCAAGTTATTATTTTCATTTCCTTGTGAAAAATATCTGGGAAGTGGAATTGCTGGATCATATGGTAGTTCTGTTTTTAATTATTTGAGGAACCTCTACACTGTTTTTTCATAGTGGCTGCACCAATTTACATTCCCACCAACAATTCGCTTTTTCCACACCCTCACCAACATTTGTTATTTCTTGTCTTTTTGATGATAGCCATTCTAACAGGTGTGAGGTGATATCTCATTGTGGTTTTGATTTGCATTTCCCTGGTGATTAGTGATGTTGAGCACCTTTTCATGTTCCTGTTGGTCATCTGTATGTTGTCTTTGGAAAAATATCTATTTAGATCTTCTACCCACTTTTTAATTAAATTGTTTGTTTTTTGGCTGTTGACTTGTATGAGTTCTTTATATATGTTGGATATTAATCCCTTATCAGATATATAATTTGTAAATATTTTCTCCCATTTCCAGAGGTTGCCTTTCATTTTGTTGGTGATGTCCCTTGCTGTGCATAGGCTTTTTAGCTTGATGTAGTCCCCCATGCTTACTTTTGCTTTTGTTGCCTTTACTTTTGGAATTAGATCCAATAAGTCATTACCAAGACTGATGTCAAGGAGCTCCATGCCTGTGTTTTCTCCTAGGACTTTTATGGTTTCAGGTCTTACATTTGAGTCTTTAATCCATTTTGAGTTAATTTTTGTGTATGGTGTGAGAGAGTGGTCCAGTTTCATTCTTTTGCGTGTAGCTGTTCAGTTTTCCCAGCATCATTGGTTGAAGAGACTATCCTTTCCACATTGTATATTCTTGGCTCCTTTGTTGTAAATTAATTGCCATATATGTGTGAGTTTATTTCTGGGCTCTCTCTTCCGTCCCATTGATCTATGTGTCTGTTTTTATGACAGTACCATACTGTTTTAATTACTGTAGCTTTGTAATATAGTTTGAAGTCAGGGATTGTGATGCCTCCTGCTTTCTTCTTCTTTTCTGAGATTGTTTTGGCTTTCGGGTTCTATTCCATACAAGTTTTAGGATTATTTGTTCTATTTCTGTGAAAAATACCATTGGAATTTGGATAGGGATACATTGAACCTGTAGATTGCTTTGGGTAGTATGGACGTTTTAATAACATTAATTATTTCCATTCATGAGCATGGAGTATCTTTCCATTTATTTGTGTCTTCTTCGATTTCTTTCATCAATGTCTTATAGTTTTCAAAGTACAGGTTTTTTACTCCCATGGTTAAATTTATTTCTAGGTATTTTATTCCTTTTGGTGCAGTTGTAAATGAGATTGTTTTCTTAATTTCTCTTTCTCATAGTTTATTGTTAGTGTATAGAAACACTACAGATTATTGCATATTGATTTTGTATCCTGCAACTTTACTGAACCAATTTATTAGTTCTAATAGTTTTTTTGTGCAGTTTTTAGAGTTTTCTATATATAATATGTCATTGGCAAATGGTGAGTTTTACTTCTTCTTTTCCAATTAGGATGGCTTTTACTTCTTTTTCTTGCCTAATTGCTGTGGCCAAGGCTTCCACTACTATGTTGAATAAAAGTGTTGAGAGTGGGCATCCTTGTCTTCTCCTGATCTTAGAGGAAAAGCTTTCAGCTTTTCACCATTGAGTATGATGTTAGCTGTGGGCTTGTCATATTGGCCTTTATTATATTGAAGTATGGTCCTTCTATACCCACTTTTGTTGAGAGTTTTTATTATAAATTGATGCTAAATTTTGTTAAATGCTTTTTCTACATCTGTTGAGATTATCACATGATTTTTGTTCTTCATTTTGTTAATGTGGTGTACCACATTAATTTATTTGAGGATGTTGAACCATCCTTGCATCCCTGTAATAAACCCTACTTGATTATGGTGTATGATCCTTTTAATGTATTGTTGAATTTGGATTGTAATAGTAAAATGTTGAGGATTTTGGCATCTATGTTAATCAGAAATATTGGCTTATCATTTTCTTTTCTTGTAGTGTCCTTGTCTGGTTTTGGTATCGGGGAATGCTGGCCGTGTAAAGTGAGTTTGAAAGTGTTCCCTCCTCTTCTGTTTTTTGGAAGAGTTTGGGAAGGATTGGTATCAATTCTTTGAATGGTAGAATTCATCAGTGAAGCTGTTTGGCCCTGGACTTTTGTTTGTTGGGAGGTTTTTGATTACTGATTCAATCTCTTTACTAGTAATCAGTCTATTCAGATTTTCTATTTCTTTATGATTCAGTCCTAGGAGGTTGTGTTTCTAGAAATTTATCCATTTTTTTCTAGGTTGTCCAATCTGTTGGCATGTTCATAGTAGTTTGTTATAATCCTCTGTATTTCTGTGGTATCAGTTGTAACATCTCCTCTTTCATTTCTGATTTTATTTATTTGAGTCCTTGCTCTTTTTTTGTTGATGAATCTAGCTAAAGCTTTGTCAATTTTGTTTATCTTTTCAAAGAATCAGCTCTTAGTTTTATTGAGCTTTTCTATTGTTTTTTTTCTCTATTTTATTTATTTCCACTCTGATCTTTGTTATTTTCTTCCTTCTAGTAGCTTTGGGTTTTATTTGTTCTTTTTCTAGTTCCTTGAGGTGTAAAATTAGGTTGTTTATTTGAGATTTTTCTTGTTTCTTGAGGTATGCATTTATCACTGTAAACTTCCCTCTTAGATCTGCTTTTGCTGCATCCCATAAATTCTATGTTGTATTTCCATTTTCATTTATCTCAAGGCATTTTGTGATTTCTCTTTTGATTTCCTCATTGGCCCATTGGTTGTTCAATATCATGCTGTTTAATCTTCACATAATTGTGAATTTTCCAGTTTTCTTCTTGTAATTGATTTCTAGTTTCATATTATTTAGGTAGGAAAATATGCTTTATATGATTTCGATCTTCTTAAGTTTATTAAGACTTATTTCGCAGCCTAACATATGATCTATCCTGGAGAATGTTCCATGTGTAGTTGAGAAGAATGTGTACTCTACTGCTTTTGAATGGAATGTTCTCTGTATATCTGTTAAGTCCATCTGGTCTAACGTCATTTAAGACCAATGTTTCCTTATTGATTTTCTGCCTGGATGATCCACCCATTGATGTAAGTAGGGTATTAAAATCCCTTACCATCTATTTCTCTCTTTAGGACTGCTAGCATTTGCTTTATATATTCAGGTGCTCCTATGTTGGGTGCATAAATATTTAGAAATTTATATCTTCATGTTGGATTGACCCCTTTATCATTATGAAATGCCCTTTTTTGTTTCTTATTACAGTCTTTGTTTTAAAGTCTATTTTGTCTAATATAAGTATAGCTACTTCAGCTTTTTTTGGTTTCCATTTGCATGGAACATCTCCTACATTCCCTTCACTTTCAGTCTGGGTGTGTCCTTACATCTGAAGTGAATCTCTTATAGGCAGCATATAAATGAGTCTTGTTTTTTATCCATTCAGCCAGTCTATGTTTTCTGATTGGAGAATTTAGTTCATTTACATTTAAAATAATTTTCAAAACCACAAAGAGATGTCACCTCACACCTGTTAGAATAGCTATCATCAAAAAGACAAGAAATAGCAAGTATTGGCTTTTTGCTATGGCTGATCAAAGTGTTGCCTCACTGTCATATTTTGTCTTTTTACTAATTTCCAATACTTTTTTATTTTTCACTAGTTTCCCACAAAGTCTCTACTGAACTGTTTGGGTTGGGCTTTGCTTCCCTGACAATAAGTAGATATTATTAATATCTCATGTTTTAAAGCTGAGAACATGGAAACTTAGAAAAGTTTTCTTGTCCAAGGTCATACAGCTTGGATTAAAGCAGGTTCTGTCTAACACTAATCCCCATGCCTGCATTATAAACTGTATGGTATAAATTGACACTAGAAACTCTAAGATCAGAAGTCATTCACTATCCAGATTTTGAAATTTTGTATAAACTATATGGCCTTTTTCATTTTCTCTTTCTTTATAACATTTGGATGTCTTTATGTCACAACCTGTACTCTAACTTCCACCAATGTCTTGATAATGTTTTTTAATTCTATAACATCTTTCAATTTTTATGACTCTTTCCTACATCATCATGTTTGATCTTTATAAACATATGATAGATTAAGACAAGAATTGCCCACATTTTATACATAAAAAAATTAAAGTAATAGGTTTCAGAGAACCTCTAACAAAGGTTACACCATGAATAAATCATCAGATACAAAGATTTGAAAAGATTATTTTGAGAACAATCCAGGACACTCTGTCATTTACTATTCAGCCTTTTATCCTAGATCAGCAGTTTACAAAGCTATGGCAACAGAAAATGCTTTCTCCTGTTTGAACATCTTAAAACATTTTTTTTTAAATGACAAAACATTGCAAGTAGTAGTTAAATTTCTTGTAGTATTGAATTTCCAAAGCTATCATCTCTTTCTTGGTAGTAAAATTTAATTACACAATGTACATAGGATAGAAATCAAAATTTCTCTCGCTTGTCAATTATGTTCTACTAAATTATAATATAGGATGTTTTATGTTCTCTTAACCTTAAAATATTCCTGATTTTTATCCATTATAGGCTATATTAGATTCTATTATGAAAGTATTGATTTTTTTCCTAGAACATTCTATTTTCAAAAAGATATATTAACACATATTTCTGGACCTAATATCTAAAAAGTTTCTAATGAAGAAGTTTTTAAATCTATGATATCAACTTTTAAAATTTCTTAGGGTAGAAGTTTCACTGTGCTTTTTCAAAATTTCAAAAGAGAACCATAAGCATAATGTTTGGACTCACCACATTTTTCTTGTTTTTTTCCTGTGAGGAAAACTAGCCCTGAGCTAACATCTGTTGCCAATCCTCCTCTTTTTGCTGAGGAAGACTGACTCTGGGCTAACATCCATGCCCATCTTCCTCTACTTTATATGGGACACCACCACAGCATGGCTTGATGAGCAGTGTGTCAGTCCGTCCCCAGGATCTGAACCTGGAACCCTTGGGCTGCTAAAGTGGAGCACGCAAGCTTAAGCACTATGCCACTGGGCCAGCCTCTACATATTTTTAATTAACTAGATATAAAAACCCAGCATCATTGATAAGATCAAGTAAATTTAAACTAATCCATATATTTTAAAAATTAAGACTGAAATATTTCTCCTTCAAATCCACTTCCTCTTGGAGTATACATGGACAATCTTTTGCATTTTTATTATATAAAGTAATATAAAATAAATAATAATTTTAATGATTTAATAATAGAAAAAAGAGGTAAAGAGTTCACAAGCCAACAGCAAATTTTATTTTCCATATCTTTCTTATTCATGTTTGTACAATCAGGATGTACAGAGTAGAACTGACATCAAACTAGGAGCATCGTGATCTGTAAAGAAATTCGAGGATTCTTTTACCTTAAGTGTCATGAAAAAAATTTACTTGTGAATTTGTGATTTCAAGAGAAGAATCAAGTAGATAAAACTAAATTATGTGAAACATTTTATAATAGACTTACTTTGGCATTGCTATAATTTTATTTAAGTATAAATGCAAATTACCTGACGTTTAAACTAAAAGTGAATCAAATTTTTACATTTTTGTTTACATATCTGCGCTCTTCTTATAAAATAAATACTGAATTCTTCTTATGAAACTACGTTAAAGACTACATGAGAGGGAAAGTTAGGAAGAGAAGCCTATTTCCTAAATTACACGGAAGTTCATAGAGTGGTTAAGCTTCAATACAGTACTTTCTTTCTTGTTGTTTTTGTTTTTGGTGAGGAAGATTGGCCCTGAGCTAATATCTATTGCCAGTCTTCCTCTTCTTGCTTGAGAAAGATTGTCTCTGGGCTAACATCCATGCCAGAAACTGGAAACTGGCAGGAATGCTATCCCAGGGACAATCTTTCTCAAGCAATTTTGTATGTGGGACACTGCCACAGCATGGCTTGATGAGCGGTGCATAGGTCCGTGCCTGGATCCAAACCTGCAAATGCTGGGCTGCCAAAGTAGAGTGTGCGAACTTAACCACTACATTACTGGGCTGGCCCAAACAACACAGTACTTCTAACTGTGAATTATAACATATGTCTGTTTGGAAAATCCTGTCTTGCAAACAAAACATTTATAAAATTCAGGTGCCACTATGTTAAATCATGAAAATTTCATGATCAAAAATGTTGAGGACACGAAGGTTATCAGAAAAGATACAATGGATTAAATTTAGAAAGTGAAGAGGAAGCTGCCATGTCTTTATGCTCTTTTAACTGTGTTGGAATGATATCCAAAAAGGATTTTTTTAAATCGAATTATACAGTAACCTTAAAATACCCATTTCAATAATACAAATCATATCACATGAAATCACAAGTTCCTTTAGGAACTATAAAGTGTAAAATAAGTAGCACATTCTGAAACTTCATCATAATATGTGCTGGTTTAATGACATCTCTAAACAGTCTACTATTTTAAACACATAATTCCTTCTTTGATGTCTAACTTAATTGGTGATTCTTATAAACTATTCCTATATCATCACTCCGGCCTATAAAATGCCTCTTCAATGATTGGGTTCATGTGTGAAATAACCCATAGAAACTCTCACATTGGCCCAAGTAGCTCATTTGGACACCATCATACTTCTTCATTCTCAAAATCCAGTCATCACAAAGATCACAGGGCTTTAACTTCTCTCAAATCCATTGGCATCTCCCCTACCATATTAAACTGGTTTAAATTTTACCCCATTGTTTCTTGTATGGACAAATATCTACTTCCTACATAATTCACTTGTATTCAGGCTTCTCTAATACTTCTGGAGAGATCATTATGGAACATAAATTATGTTGTTTTGGGAAATAAATCTTTTTTTTTTTTTTTTACAGTAAATTCCCATTGTAAAATACCATCTTCTCAGCATGGTATATATAACCTGTCCATCACCAGTCTTTCCATCATTATTTTCTGCATCTCTCCTATGGTCTCAGCATTTGAACAGTGTAGTATTCCCTCAAATGCAAGTGTTTCCATAATGACTTTATACTTGTTGCTTGTTTTTGCCTTTGTTGTTTCTGTAGAAATCACCTCCAATCTCACTCCCTCTAGAGCAACCAGAAAAGAACATCCTTTATGGACAGAGAGACTGAATTTCAAATCCTTGCTTCATCTTTTTCTTGAATGTCATTCAATGTTCCTAAACATCCATTCCTATATAGATAGATAGATAATAGATAGATAAAGATTTTCCCTCAAAAGATTATTCTTAAGTTAAAATGAAATAATGTATGGAAGTGCCATTAACACCACAGAATTCTATGCTCTAATAATATTGAAATATACATCCATAATTTTAATCTAATAGCCTAATTTGCAACACTTAGATGCCTAATAGGCATCTCAAACTCAGCATGTCCAACTATTGAGTTTAACCACCATCCAAAAAACAGTAAATGACACTACTTATCACTCAGTTTTTCAAGCCCATAATGCTGTAATTATCTTTTTACCCCAATTTATACTTACTGCTTAAGTCTATTACAAAAGCAACTCCTTTTCATTCTGCCTCAAAAAATATACTATAAATCTATATATTTACCTTCATCCAAACTATCATAACCTTGAGCCAAATTATCTCTTACCCAATTAATAGAATGGAATAGAATCAGCAAACAAATCTGTGGTTAAAAAATAAATGAATAAATAAAAAAGGGTTGTCTGTAGATGGCATTGTGGGGTTGGCTGGGAAGGAAGAGCAAGAGAAATTTCTGGATGATAGAAATACTTTACCACTTAATAGAATAGGGAGGTAAGTATGCTTTTTTCAAAACTCACTCCAGTATTCATGTAAAATATGTAAATTCCCCCCTCATGTGAATTTTACTAAAAGAAAAGTTCTATAAACAAAACTAAGCATATAAAATATTAAATAAGGCAGAATGTATCTGGATTGTGAAATTAAGAGACTAATATTTTAAAATATATTTTTCGTTTTATATTTTGCTTAAATGTTCACATGTGATTTTTACAAGCAAAGACCAAATAAAGTAGATTAAAATATTGAAAAAATAATGAATCACTCCCAGAAAGTTCTTAGTTAATTAATGGATGAATATAAATAAAAAGCATTTTTAATAAAGAATCAATATTTTTAAGTTCATAAACCATAAGACAAAACATTTTATTTAATGTTTGGAGGCTGACAATGCTTCATATTTCCCTTTGATATTATTTTATACACTGGTTTAATAGAGGCCCTTATATTCTTAATAATTCTGAGTAATAGTTCCATCAAAAACATATCATTTTATTCATATCTTATACATGTATTTTAAATCCTACTGTAGAGAGGGACATACCATGATTATACATAGCTGAGTTTCAAATGTGACTTACACTGATTTTACAGACACTTCAAAAATAGCACTTATAGAAGTGTTTCAAGCAACAGCAAACTAAATTGACTGAGGGAAACCACTCAAAAAAGTAATTAGGATTTTTATGATTTTCTGATGTACTTTTGCAAAGATACATTTCATTTATTCATATTCACTACATATGCATGTTTATAATTTGCTTCATTTATGATAAATGTTTAGCCCTCACAATTTTAATAAATACATGAAAATTTCCCTTTTTTTCTAGAGTTTGTTGTATACCTATTGACATACTTCATTATTAGCTTCTAATTGGTTTTGATTTTGCATAACTGTGAAACTCATTTGAATAAGTTCATTATTTTGCTGCCAGAAAAAAGAAAATTTAATTTAATTAGAGGTCATTGCACTTCCAGGTTGAGTTAATTAAAGATCTAATCA
The DNA here is from genome assembly GCA_031878705.1 of Tapirus indicus. Taxonomy (NCBI): domain Eukaryota; kingdom Metazoa; phylum Chordata; class Mammalia; order Perissodactyla; family Tapiridae; genus Tapirus; species Tapirus indicus. The sequence goes on along the minus strand of CM062919.1, from coordinate 144,446,150 downwards.
AGCCTCCTGAGGATAAGGAGATTGTCAGTTGGGAAAAATCACAAGACAAAACTCTAAACTCTACATTCAGGTTAATAGTTTTTTCAGGGAAAACTTTATTTCTTGGCTCCTCCCAGATCCATAACCCCTTTAAATATTGAATAATGCATGTCAAGAAGCTTATATCTGAATCATGTGCTCTACTCATACTAAATATATCTTTATCAAGTCTTCCAAAAATAAACAAGTTTCAGGTCTTAAATAGAAGTGATTAAAAGCTACACCAGACAGATGTTACTTTACAGAGTCTGTGAGTACTCTCATGTTTCTGAGTAAAACAATATGAATTTAATTCCTTCTATCACTTATTGAAATGACACATACAAATGTATAACAGCTCCATTAAAGTACCATGTTATTTCCTCTTCAATTCTGGTTATTGGACTTACATGCAAAGTCTTGATGTGGTCAGGGAGCTCACACAGAGCTCAGTCTTTGTTCATAAATCCAAAACTTAACATGATTATTGCTGAAAACACAAACTAGAATGCAAAGTATTCCTGAAGAGTAATGAAATTATATTTTAGATGATTATGGAATTTTAGGAATCCCAGAGGTAAACTGAGATGGACATTAAGATCAGATTGAGTTTTTAAAAAGAGAGTAAATGAAAACCAGTTTATGACTATTTGGTGCAAATGTTTCAACCGTCAATCAACTACTGTCTCCATCATCTTGCTGCTTACTGCTATAGCATGACTCATACTGCAAATAAAGAATTTCTTAAAGGTAAAATCTATATAAGTCATGTGTATATCTTGCAATCTTCCAAGAAGGTATGTGATTAAACTCAATCTTTAAAACATCATATTAGTTATGGTGAAAATGAAGTAAAACATTTAATTTACAATTGATTTCATGTGAACCAGTTTGTTTCAAACTAGAGTAGGTTGCAAGCAGTATCAAAACAGAACCAGTTGTATGTTCTTTTCTCTTTTAATTTAGTATCCTAGCAATACTATTTAAGGAATTTTCTCAATTGTAGTTCAAAAATTCAAAAAACTAAGAAAAAGCAAGATATTTATGACGTTCTAGGACTAATAAAATAAGAAGTTGTACAATAATACTAGAGAAATAAAAGAACAACAATATAGGGCGGTAGTATACCTCAATGGGGAAGGGCACGGGCTTTAAGTCATCCATACCTTTGTTTGAGAAGAAACTGGTAAAACAACTTATCCACACACAGCATCAGCATTCTTCTGGCAAAATGAGCATGCTGTCTTCTTCAGCAAGTTATTTTAATGACTAAATGAAATAATTCTTACTGTTCAGTAATGTTAGATCTTACCACACATTAGGATTTTGTAAAATTCATGGATAACAAGTCAGTCACAAATGCCTGGGAATTATGAAGTAGCAGGGGTACAGGTGCTTTTATAAAAATGCTAAAGGTAACTTTTTTGCAAATAGATGCAGTCATGGAACATCCCAAAAAGGGAGAATGATCACAATCCCAGACAAATTACAAATGATTCTATGCTATTTCATTGTATGCAAGTGATATAGACACCAGTCAAGTATTTTAATTGTTATCATTAAATATGTCAAAATGGAAATTTATACATTGTGTAGTTATATTTTTAACGAGAATTAAATAAAAATAAAGTGGTGGTCAAAATAGATTGTTTGCTTTAAGCTATGGAGATGCAAACAAAAACACTTGCTTGGAATTGATATAACCTCAGAGGTAATTATTATGTTAGTTACAAGTAGCTATTTTCTCCAATAGTTTTGAGGACTGAGAATGAATGCTTGACATATCAAACTGTGATTACATACACAAACACACATGGTCACCTCACACATACATATATTAATTATTGGGAACCTCTCTCTTGCCCTCACCCTTCTTTCCTCAATCTATTATATGGACGCCTATCTAAATATCATACAGCACAACTGTTTTTCCTATTCGATAAACAGTAAATGAAATTCTTTACAGGTAAATGAAATTCTTTTTCTTGTTAAAGAAACAATATAGGGAATAGTTACAATTGTTACTATTTATGAATATGAACACTATGATACTTTGTATCAGGAAAGTTTGTTGGCGGTAAATTCCATTGGCATTAGTAGCGTGATTTAACAAACAATATACTTCCATTTTCCGTTTATACTTCCATTATACTGTGCTGTCTTTTTGCTCTTACCTTACATTTTATTTCTATGAACATTATAAACTCCATACGACATTGTTTATTTTGCTTAAAACAGGTTGAAAATGAGAAAAATTCTTCTATACAATAAAATGCTGATGTTTAAAGCGCATAATTTGCTAAGTTTTGATATATGTATATATACTCATGAAACCATCACCAATTCAGAAGATGAAACTTTCTATCACCTCCAAAAGTTTCCTTGTGCCCCTTTGTAATCCATTCATTCCTCTACTTTCATCCAGGCAATGATGTATTTGCTTTCTTTCATCATAGATTAATTTCCATACAGTCAAATTTTATATAAACAGTGTCATTTAGTCTGTATTCTTTTCTGCCTGGCTTTTTTCACTCAGAATACTATTTTTTTTTAGTTTCATCCATATTCTTGAATGAAACAATAGTTCACTCCTTTTATTGCTAAATAATATTCAGTTGTATGGATATACCACATGTTGTTTGTCTATTTACCTATTGATGGGCATCTGGATTGTTTTCAGGTTTCAACTCTTACAGAAAATGCTACTATGAACATTTGCATACTAGTTTTATTATAGACGTATTGTTTCATTTGTTTTTTCTTCTGAGGATAAATGCCTAGAAGTGGAATTGCTTGGTGGTATGTAAGTGTATGTTAAACTTGACAAGAATTCACCAAATTATTTTCTAAGGTGGGGTATCATTTTACAGCAATGTATGAGGGTTTCAGTTTCTCTAAATCCTTGTCAACACTTGGTAACATCAGTTTTTTTTTTTATTTTAGCCATTCTAGTATGTATATAGTGCTTTTATTTTGTGGTTTAAATTTCCAATTCCCTAATTACTAATAACATCAAACATTTTGGGGCTGGCCCAGCAGCGCAGCAGTAGGTTTGCTTGTTCTGCTTCAGCGGCCTGAGGTCACTGGTTCAGATCCTGGGTGGGGACCTACTCACTGCTCATCAAGCCATGCTGGGGAGGTGTCCCACACAGAAGAAATAGAAGGACCTACTACTAGGATATACAACTATGGACGGGGGCTTCGGGGAGAAAAAAGAAAAAGAGGAAGATTGACTACAGATGTTAGCTAAGGGCCAATCTTCCTAAAAAAAAAATCAAACATTTTCTTAATGTGCTTATTTTACATCCGTATATCTTTTTTGTTGAAATATCAGTTCAAATCTTTTGGCTTTGTTTTGTTTTGCTTTTTCATTTGTCTTCTAATGATTGAGTTATGAGAATTACTTACATATTCTGGATAAAAATCCATTATCATCCATCTGATTTACAAACATTTTCTCTCACTCTAAGACTTGTTTTTATTCTCTTATCTCTTTAGAGGTGCAAAAGCTTTTGAATTTAAGGAAGTCCAGTTTACAATTTTTGTTTTTTTTTAATGGATCATTCTTTTGATTTTGTTTATAGTAACTCTGCCCAACCCAAGATCTAAAAGAGTTTCTTCTATGTTTGCTACTTGAATTTTTATAGATGTGGCTCTTACACTTAGGTCTATTATCCATTTTGAATTAATTTTAATTTTGTGTAAAATGTGAGGTATGGATAATACTCGTTTTAATAATATATTTTCATATTTGAGCAAATTTGGGTAGTTTGTCAACAAATAATATACAATCAAAATAACATGAAGTTAAAGGCATGCATCATTTCTAAAATAATAAAGATTGAATTTTATTAAGTTTTATGCTACTTCATTCATTGTTCTGAGTAAAGCTTGCTACATGTATTCAGGATGAAATTGATGAGAAAATTATTTTATTTGAGTATGTTTGGGAGTGTAAATAAATGAATATATATATATATATATATCTGTGGATGTGTGTCTATGTGTTTGTGTGTGTGTATAAATGCAATTAAAGAACGTTCAGTAAAAATGGAACTTTGACTAAAGAATTCAAAGGAAACAACGGGAACTCCAATTCACTGGTTCCATTTGTGGCATGCCCATGGCACGTGATTAAATTTAGATTTTGCTTCATGTGAAATGAAATAATTAATTCTTTTAAATTTATATGTCCATGTTATAGAGAGCCATTAGATTTTCTAGATTTAAAAAATGTCATCTGGGAAGCTGGCCTGGTGGCATAGCGATTAAGTTTGTGCGCTCTGCTTTGGTGTCCCAGGTTCTCAGTTTCGGATCCCGGGCGCAGACTGACACACCACTCATCAAGCCATGCTGTGGCGGAGTCCCATATAAGCAGAGGATGATGGGCACGGATGTTAGCCCAGGGCCAATCTCCCTCAGCAAAAATGGAAGATTGGCAACGGATGTTAGCTCAGGGCTAATCTTCCTCACATACACACAAAAAATGTCATCTGGAATATTCTATATAATATTTTAAAACAGCATAACATTTGTTTACCACAAGCTTAAATAACTTAGATTTTATATTTGCCTTTTCAAATATTTCAAATATATATGATATTTGAAAATATAATTCACTAATTAATGAATTATTGCATATTTAAACAGAATCATCATGAATCAAATTGTCAGCAGCATCTACTTTCAGAGAGGAAATACTTTGCAAACTGAATATATATTTTTGTCTGATAAAACAGTTACTATCAGAATATGACACTTGAAATATTAGAAAATCATTATATTTTTAAAAATTCTTTTGCTTAATCATAATTGATGCCATATCACTAGGGACACATCAAACATGAATGCAGGAAACTGCTGATGCTAATATCACTGCTAATTGGACATCTGGTTTTGGTTAAATTGTGATAATTAACTAAAAACAAGAAAATATCAACATAGAGCTTGGCAAGTAAATGAGTAAAGGCAATATTATTCTTCAATTTACAGCATTTGTCAAGATCATCAAAATCACAAGTTGAAATTTTTCGCCTTAAAGTAGGGAAGCTAATTTTCTACAATGTAATTGGTGCTATTAAATCAACAAAACTATGTTTGGTTGTGGATGTATGGAGGGGATACAGGGACATGGCAGGAAAGAAAGAAAAAGTCAAATATTTTTGGTAGCTTGAGATATGCAGGATGCCTTACTAAAGAAAATAATTCCTTTTTATGTTGTGAAACACCAACATACTTCAAAATGTTATATAAAATCATCAATCAGAAAAGATCATTTAGTTAGCTCTCAAATGATTTAAATTTAAATCTTTTTAAACATTCATTGATCATGTATAAGTCATTTAAATTTACAAAATGCATATTCTTGACTTTTTACAGGCAGCAATTAAAATATGTTCATAAGGTTAAATTGTAGTGGGACAATTCTTCGAAAAGTCTGTAATTGCTTCTGGAATCTCACTGTTAGCAAATCATGGCTTTAGTTTCAAGAGTGTCCTTTCTTAAGGCAGAAGGATGCTAATACAGTCTAAAATATCAACTTAGTGTTATGTACTATGACAGGCTCTTAGTATACGTACAAATAATTGATGATTTAGGTTAGTGATCTAAAGACTGATTAGTAGAGCAAATTGGAGGGTACCGCCGAACAGACAAACCATCAAGCCATAAAATCATATTTTAAATTGATGATCAGAAACTTCAGGTGAACCTAATTCTACCAGGCTATTTTACTACATTTACCTGTACCTTTCACTTTCCTGTTCTTTGAAATACTATCTCACACCTCCCCCTCTCCAAAATTTCAAGACCTCATGCCTCCAATTCGCTGTCCACCCTCAAAACTGCTGATGTTGCTTCCTACTCACCTGAGGAAATTCACACAATTGGAAAATAACCTGCATGAACCCCCGTCATCTCCTTTACTCACTACCAGCATCTGTACTTATGTTCTGTGTCTCCTGACCTCTTGCCATACATCAATTTTCTGTGTTCCCACAATAAACAAATTCTTCCACTTGTGTACTAACTCCTATCCCTTCTCTTCTATCTAAGGCCATCGCTCCAGGAATATTCTCCTTTAGTTTGTAATTTTTTGTTGAAAGCTGGACACGTTGTATAGGCTGATAGGAACTGAGATAAATAGGCATTTAGTGTGAGGTTTTATGTTAAAAAAGTTAATAAAGTTGGGCTGTATTTAATATTTGCTGTAGCATATTCTCTGATGATTCCAAGAAAAGTTGTTGATTTTAAATTTGTTCAGCCTTTTCCTTATAAGGACAGGGGTGATGATCTCAAAGTTCTTTACATGTCAGAGCTGAAACTGAAGTTTCTCTTTTGTATATCATCAGTTTTTCCTTTCTCCTGAGTCATTTTGAGTAGCCTACAAATATGCTGTCAATGCTACCATTTAGTATAACTTTTGTTTTCCTCTTTAGTGTTAGTTTCCTAGGGCTAACAACAATTTACAAGGCTGGATGGCTTAAAACAATAGAAATTTATTTCTCTCACAGTTTTGGGAATGAGAAGTTCAAAATACTGGTGTGGATAGGGCCATGATGCCTCTGAAAGCACTGGGGAAGGATCTGTCCCAGGACTCTTTCCTAGGGGGTGGAAATTTAAAATGGATATAGCCCCTTTGGAAAGCAGATGGGTAGTTTCTTAAAAAGTAAAATACAAATTTATCACATGACTAAGCAATTTCACTCCTAGGTATCCACTCAAGAAAAATAAAGCATATGTCCACAGAGACTCCTACATGAATGTTTACAGCATTATTCATAATAGTCAAAAAATGGAAAAAAGCGCAAATGTTTATTAAATGGTGAATGGATAAACAAAATGTGGTATGCCCATATTATGGAATAATATTCTGCATCAAAAAATTAAATAATTATACACGCTATAACATTCATGAACCTCAAAAACTATCCTAGATGAAAGAAGTCACAAAAAAACTACATTTCATATGACTCCTTTATAAGAAATTTATAGAAAAAGAAAACTATAGAGACACAAAGTAGGTCTGTGGTTGACTTGGGCAGGGGGTAGGAAAAGGGAATGGCTGCATACAGGCCCAAACTTCCTTTTTAGAGGTCACTGAAATGTTGTAAAATTGGATTTTTTGTGATGTTTGCATAAAACTGTAAAATAACTAAAAGTTAATTAATTGCATACTTAAAAATGATTGAATTTAATTCTAACCTTTACCTCAATAAAGTGGTTTTAAAAAAAACCCAGCATCTGGTTTCCCTGCCTCTAACCTAATGAATACATGTTATTCCTCTTATTCTGATCTTTTTCTACAGTATTTACTGTCCTTAATACATTAATAATTTATTATATGTTATTTTACTTATTCCCTCAAAATGTAAATGGCAAGAATCTTTATAAGTTTTGATTTATATTCTATGTCAAGAAGAGTGTTAACGCATCAATGTCTTTTTATGAATTAATAAATACATTCTATTTAGAAACAATGCAGGGTCACAACTATATCATGATATCCAGCAATATAAATTTAAGATGATGCAATAAAAATAAACACAACATAGTTATTCTAATATTTTTAATTGTCATGATGGCAGACTACTTATGTTCAGCTTTCTTAATTTCTTCAGTATTTCAGGAAAGTTATTTGATCTAAATTTTTATTTTTCTGCTATTTTTAAAATTATCTTCATCTTTTATTCATTCAGGGATCAGTGTATATTTATACATCTTTACCCATCATGACTCCCATCACTCAGGTAGTATATACTCATCCTATCAGGTAATTACTTAGAGTGAATCTTCCTTATTTCAATAGCTAGGTTATATGATCCTTAAGGATATTGAAAATTTTCTATACCTCTATGTAAGTACATAGACAGAAACTTGATAGATACATAAAGAATAAATACACATGGATGTGTCATTTAAAATGTTGTCATGAAATCCCAAGGGAAATCAACCTGAGCAACAATATTCAATGGCGCTCAAAAGAGATAAAAATTTAAGCTGTATGAGATTATTTGGCAAGTAAATAGTGATGGATTATTGATAGCATTTAGTACAAGTGAGCTAAATTCATACAAAGTACTTTAATATCTTGAACACTATAACGGGAAGAAGGCTGTTTTTCCCCATGCCCAAAATTGATTTAATATTTTTCTCTCATAATTATCTTCCCTTCTGGGAAAAGCATTCTTAGGAGCACTTACTACCAGCCAATTATCATTAAATCCTGCTGCTAATATATAATTGAGGCAAATGTAAGGAAGAGGAACAATTGTAAGATCGTTTTACAGTTTTTATCTTCATAAGTCAGTATTTTTGGAGATATCTTTAGGATCATTTAATTGAGGGTCTTATTTTCTTGGGGCCGAACATAAAGACACAATTAATTCAAGTGTTATTAAATACCAAGAAATATTTTAAAATGAAAATTTAAGATAATCCTTGAAGCATTGAAATAAACATTTCGTATTTGTTCTCTAATTCAATTCTTAAATTCTCAAAAGTAGAGGATGATTATCATCATTACCATTTTACAGATGAGGAACAAATGTTGAGGGTTAAATGAAAAGCTCATAGCCATTTGAACTCAGATCAGAATCTTTTTCTAATTTCTAATCTTTGCTCTTTCCAATCTGGGATACTGTTACCAGTGGACAAATTCATATATGCAGGAGGATGCATGCATTTGGGCAGACAGGACTGCTGTGTTTAAGATAATATCTTTGCTTTCTTAAATGTTTCCTGGGAATTTCAGACAAATGCATAATTAACAGAATTCGCCTTTGATTTTTTTCTTGAATATCTCTCTTACTTATTCTGTACTGGGCACTATCATCGTGATATTTTCTCAGGCAAAATTTTGTTAATAAAAAAAGTAATTTTAGTGTCAATAAGCAATAGGAGACACGTTCAATGTTTACTTCACGCTACTTTTAATTTGCAGATGAAAACTTATTTTCCCAAAGGACTGCCTTTGTGCAAAGTATGTTTTTATTTTAAAAAATCACATTTCTGTGATTTACTGAGATATTAACGTGGAAATGGTGATGTTAAACAATGCATTCTATAGCTCTAAAATTGTAGTGGGATCATGATTTCATAAGAAGAAAACTAGTTATGTAGGTAACATTATTGTATAATTTCCCACAGGATCTCTACATCAGGATTGGTTTGGTTATATTCTAAAACAAGTCACCTACATTTACTCTAGATATAAAATAATGTTGAATAAAACAATCTCATATGGCAGCTCACAGTATGAGCAAAGACATCTGTTTATGTTACCATGAATAGTTATGAACTGAGGTGCTCAATTGGCTTTACCAGCAAATGCACTGCATCCTCATTTATTTTTATAGCAAGTGGAAGCCTCATTCTTCATGGTTGGGTAGTTTGCATTCATATTTGCCAATAACTTCAAATGCAATCTCTCCTACACAGCTTGTTTTATTATATAACATATGACGGAATAGCTAATGGTCTCTCGTTGGGTAGTCATCTTTTCCATCAAGAGTTTTTTTTTTTTTAATTTAACATGTAAATTGAGATTTAGCTCTTTAGAATACAATTTAATGAATTTGAAATTAATGAGAATTTAATACAATAACTAATGTGTAAAGTTGAAAAAGAAAATATAAATGTTTTCTCTAGGAATCTTGGAATTCTGCCAGTTCTTTCCAGGGTGCTGAAACTGGAGTTTTTCTGAAGGGATTTTTTTTTTTTTAACAAAGGAAAAGAGAAACCTCATCTATTAAAAATATTTGAATTATGGGGCTGGCCCAGTACCGTAGTGGTTAAGTTCCCGGGATCTGCTTCTGTGGCCCAAGGTTCCTCGGTTCGGATCCCGGGTGCAGACCTACACACTGCTCATCAAGTCATGCCGTGGTGGCATCCCACATACAAAACAGAGGAAGATTGGCACAGATGTTAGCTCAGCAACAATCTTCCTCAAGCAAAAAGGGAAGATTGGCAACAGATGTTAGCTCAGGGCCAATCCTCCTCACCAAAAATATATATATATTTGAATAATTAAAACTTTACAGAGAGTGAATTTTCTATGAATAAGATATTTGTGAAAATGAGTGTTTCCCTGATTGAATATAACAGTAGAAGCCAGGACAGGGAGTATATCCAGACATGTAAATTTAAATTTAGAAACGTTTAATTCTTCTTTATTTCAGAAAGCAGAGATTGTAGTTTTATGTGAATATTTCTGTTTATCTTTATCATCAGAAAATAGAAAATAAAATATTTTCAAATCTAAGCATATAACATTTCTATCAAATGCCACTTGTTCACATAAAGAATTCTATTCTAAGTATTTGTGAAAATTTGAAAACCACATCAGTGAGTTATTTTGTCTAAAACATTGTAAATGTTCTTTGCTATGTATGTAAATATGGTTTTATTCCAGTTCAAAATTGTCCTAAAAAATGGAAGTGGATTTATTAGAACTAAATGCAACAGATTTACCATTACTGCAATAGAGCATAATAAACAAGCGACAAAAATGAGATACTTGTGCTTAAATATGCAAAACACAGTAGTCATTTTAAGAAAAAAAGAAGTAATGTGAAATTCAGCAGGTCAAGCATAATATTAATTGTTATTATTCCTTCTTTATAAATCATATAAATAGCACCTACTCTTCCAGATACAGTCCCAAGTGCTATACATATTTTATGACATTTGGTATCACAACAAGTCTATGAGAACATGACAATTCATTTCCACATACAACAGGGGAGAAAAACTGAGCTTTGAAAGGAAAGTAATACCCATCTCTCTCTCTATCAGTTAGGGTTCAACCAGGGAAGCAGAACTACCAAGAGTGTAATGGAATGAGGGTTATATTATAGGAGTGAAACTTTAATTAATTTGAGGGACTGGTTAATACATGTGTAAAGGGCTGTTGCCTCTGAATCTGGTGATAAGCCTGGATCTCTGAAAGTCAGTTGATAGGAAGAAAAGCTGGGCATGAAAACCTGGAACATGAGAGGAAATTGGAGCCCAGCAAGACAAACTAGAACATTTTGTGCAGTTTGTACATTTCATACGGGGAGGAGAGTGGGTAAGGGGAGGCCTGGCTGCTGCCCTCACCAATAAGGTGAATCAACAGACAGTAACGATACGCATGGACTTCAGCGGTGCTTGCCACTCGGAATTGACCTACAGGGCATAAAGTAGCTTCAATTCTACCTTCCAAATCTCATGCAAAATTATCTGGTGGTTAATTTTAACACGAAAACTATAACATTAAACTAATTATAACATGAATGGAATCCTGGGAAATGTAGCTCCCAGGACAACAAACTGGAACCACCCTACTCTCTTTCTTCATTTTTACGTGCATCTAAGCGTTCACTTTGGTCTGTTTTCTTTTCTACGTCTTTGAACACAATGTTGAGATAAATTTTTCCTTTCAGATTCTATAGAATTTCATTCTACAGAAATTACTAAAATATAATAGTTCTTTGAAATTATTAAAAATGTTATTTTTGAATAGTGAATTTTAAAATTACCACCTAGCAATAAGGGAACAATATAAAATTAATTTTTCCCCTAAATATATTTCCTTTCAATATGTATCAGGACTAGTTGCAAAACTATTTGATAGGATGCTAAATCTTTCACAGCAATTGAACACATGACTTAATTCTGACATTTACATAAATAAATTAAAAAACAAAAATTACTTTATACTTCATAATGACTAGATCTACTTGATTGTATTAATATAAAACTATTTTGTTATATCTGGGAATATTGGTGTAAGTGCTAAATTATATCATACATAAGATATCAACAATAATAATTTCTAATTCTTTTTTTGGATAATATTTCTAAATTAAGAAATGTAGTCATGTTTCCTACCACGTCTAAAAAACAAACATTTAGATTTTGCCATAGCAAATATATAGTTTGCATTTATAAAATTATGCACTGATTCAACATCCCATTAAGATACCTAGAAAGATAACACAAAAGATAGTAGTAGACAACCTAGAATGAGATGAACATAAATTACATGAGGAAAATGTTCACTAACTATAACATTGATGGAATTTAATTTATAATCATAATCCTGGGTAAATCAACAATACCTACTGCATCACTTAATGATAGGCACCATCAAAATAATTGGGAAAACTTTGATGCAATTTATTCTGTTATGAACATTAATTTTACTTTCCAATGGTAAAAATTTCAGATATTCCTCCCCACTCTTACCCCATCTCTGCATGAAGCTTATTTTCAGAGTTAACCAAATTTATTCTACTTTTGTCTTCATAAGCATCTCTCTGTTTACCTCTATTCCTAGACTATAACCCCTTGTATACAATTTAAAATTGGTTAAGAGTTTAAAAGCACAAACAACACATCTTAGCATATGTATTTCTTTAAGGAAAATTACTTTCTTGGAAGCAAAAGTATGAGGAGTGTATTACAAGCAATGAGACTTTTGAGTACTACCTCTGTGTGAAAGAAAACCCACAAAGCAGTCTGCTTATCTAGGACAGGCCAAGAACCCTAGAGTCTTTAACCTATGTAAATCTAGCAAAACTTGACCCAGTGGAAAATTGCTAAAATATTGAGCAAAATTTATAACCACTAACTTAAACAACAAGCATATATCTGAGATGGTTAATTTGCCAGTTACAGAGTGGAAATGGACTATGGTTGAGATAAGGGAACACCATGAGCTCTTTTTTGGGAAAACTTCAGTCCATGAGTGTGTGTGTAGATCATTTATACATACATACATATTAAAAAACGTATCTGACCATGATAGAGTTGGAAGAACCAGATTCACACTAAAACTAGACAAATTTTTTTAAAAATAGTTATTGTCAGACATTGAAAAGCAAAAAGTGGACTGTGGTCACCGACAGAACTGAACCAAAGATGAGTCCTTTGATTTTCAGGCTTTATGGCTGGGGAAACATCCAGAGCACAGAGCTAGTATCCCAAGCAATAGTCTTGCTGAGTTCTCAGAATAGTGATCAGATTTTAGGAGAGACCATGACATGTCTGAAAATTTCAGGGCACAGTTTCAGATAAAAGGGAGATTTAGAGAAAAAACCTCCATAAATGGACCCAGTGTGGCTGGTTGCTAGACTTGGAGGCACATAATTGCTGCAGGTCTCTGGTGTGGCCCCCTGTGGCAGGGCAGGCCTCTGGCAAGATCTGGTTATGCTGCCCTATGGTACACAGCAATCTCAAGAGTGCAGATGGGGGGCAGCGCACAATCATTTTGGGTGGAGCAGATCCCCTCTGTGCTTATTTGTGATGGCCAGCAGCACAAGTCTTCTGGAGGCTCACACACTGCAGGATTGCTGGCGGGGGAACTGGTCCCTGTGGTGGGCTGCCCGCTGCTTCAATATGCTCTATTGCTTCAGGTGCTCTAGTGGGCATGGCAGACCCTGGTGCTAACAGGCTAGAAGAAGGATTCCAATGGTGCCTGCCAGTGTCTGTGCGAACATGGCTGAACTAGGTCGCAAAAATGGCTGCTGCCAGTGTCTCAGTCCCTGAGACTCACCACAGGCCCACCCACCTCTGTCTTTCCGGGATGTGCTCCGAGCTTAGTAAGTGAGTCTCCTTTACCAATGGACTATGCACTTTTCCATCTGGTGTTTTTGTGCTGGTTTCCAGATCCAGTGAGTCTGTGCATGGGCCCATTAAGAGCAGGTTTTTCTTTCCCAGAAGTCTATAGTTTTCCTGGGTATAGTCCCTGTTGGTTTTCAAGGCCAGCAAAGCCAAGTACTAAGGGATCTTTTCTCTCGTGTGCTGGGTCTAAGGGCTTGGGTTTCTAATGTGGAGCTCAGAACCCTCACTCCTTTGGGAAAAGCTCCAAACCTTTGAGATCACCCCGGACATGAAGCACTGTGGCCAGAGTGTGGTTTTACCCTCAGCTGGGCTGTGTCTGTCTCTTGCATCTCTATCTGTGTTGTCCCTTGTTGTGGAGTTTTTTTATCGAGTTTCCAGATCTCTCTCGGTGGAAATTATTCCACAGGTAAGGGTAGATTTGTTGTGTTCATGGGAGGAAGCAAGTTCACCATCCTCCTGTGCTGCCATCTTCCAAACTCCTCTGGCAATTTTTTAAATATATTTTAGGTCTGATGACGGTTATTAAAAGAAACCTCTCTAAGATCAAATATGTATAAAATAGATTGAGGCAGAGTGTGAAAACTTTCCTATTATCACTACCAAACTTGTTTAATTTTTTATGACTTCTAGGATGGTTGTTGAAGTTAAATCCACACATATTCAATTGTGCATATATTTTCTTTAAATTAAAAGACTTTCTCAAAAACATCTTGTTCCCAAACTTGATATGTTTTCATCAGGTTATACACTCAACTTCAAAAGTAATAATGATTTTGAAATAAATGGACTACATCAGGAATATATTGGACAATTTCTTTTGTATATGCCTAAGAGGGATTCTCAACCTCTGGATACAACACCTTTAAATTATGTCAGTATATAAATATACATATATAATACTGTATATGTTTTTTCATTTGTTTGTTTTTGTGGCATGTGCTCAGGCTGGATATAATTCTCCTTTTTCAAACACCAGAAAGCTGGCTTTAAAATGTGTATGATTTGCATCAAAAGAAATCTTTGAGATTCTGACCAGAAAAGGACCCTACAGAAGATAGTGTATTGTAACTTATCATCTGATTGCATTAAAATAACATGACAGTTCAAGGTGGTAAACGATTAAACCTATTCCCAATATTTCTGTTTGTGTTTGAAAACTTCTGGATTATTGTAGATTATTGTCTCTCTTACTAACTCTGATCAGGACACATTAGGTAAAGTCTGCAAATGTCCAGAGATAAATATATGGTCACTAGCTTTTGTTAACGAGATTCTGTGCTAACAGTCATTATGTGGTCATTGGCTGAATAGGGGAGCACAAATAAGAAATGAGACCGATGCAACATATGGAGTCCCATATTGTTGTCATTTACAGTTTCATTGTGCAAAATAGGTGTTCTGCTT
Source organism: Tapirus indicus (assembly GCA_031878705.1). Lineage (NCBI taxonomy): Eukaryota > Metazoa > Chordata > Mammalia > Perissodactyla > Tapiridae > Tapirus > Tapirus indicus. The sequence continues at coordinate 144,431,123 of CM062919.1, read as the reverse complement.
GTTCTTACATATGCTGCTCTGGAACAATACATTTATTAGAAACTTCATACAATTTACACAATTTTCAGTATAGGAATAGCACCAAAACTGAAGTCAGCATATTTTATCTTGATAGACTTTTGTGATTCTATGTAGAATAAATACATAAATAAATTAGATTGGCTAAATTATGTGATTAACATTAACGTTTACTGACAGTTTCACTTAACTGCTTATTTGGTGCATTTAATTAGAGGCAATATAAGTCAAAGATGTTTTCCTGAACAGGATACATGCCTATAGGCTGTTATCATTTCCAGAAATAAAAAAAGACATTTCTCCTAATAAAAAAGATGTCTAAGAAATTTGCAAGACATCCAGGATTCCATCAATTTTGTAGCTCAATCAACTATTGATGACACGACTTCATATATCATTTCTGTCATTATTATCATGATTACTTGTTCTTGTAATATTATTGTTATCATTATTATATTGAACAGATTTATGTCTCTTAGTTTAAAGAAAAACTGTTTACTTGAGTGTTTTCCATGTAGACATGGGAAAGATTATAAGAAGTATGAGATTGCCATCTATGAGGAAGCAGGACTTTTTTTTAAACTACTTTTCTACTGATAAATATCTATTTAAAACAATATTTTAATTTTATCTAAATTCTGTCACAGTATTTAAGGTCCTTTTTTCAATGCTTTTATTAGTAAACACTGCTCCTAATTTCCACTATGGTTTGGTGTTTTAAAAATCTGAAACCTTATATCAACAGACCTAGTTTACAATTGCATGTACCAAGAATAAATGGATTTTGTAATGGTTATCAAAAGGAAAAAGCACAGCATGAAATAGTCTTATTTTGACTTTATTATTTAGTCGGTGAGTTTTCAGAATTTATATTGCCATTTTGCTAAGTCAGAACAAAATTGGTACATACTAATTAACTCTAAAATAGTAAATAGATAATATAAAAGCATTAATAATTGATGACTGTCAACTAGAGAGCAGAATAACATGCTTGCAGTGAAGCTTCCAAAAGAATTACAGAAATTGTTAATGGTGTTAACATTTTTGATACTGACTTGAGTAAATACTGACTAATAGTAAAAACAAGGAAATTAGGTGACTCCACATATTTAATCAGAATGGAGTTGGTGAAAACAGATAACTGAACTGATACTAGAATGGATGATTTTTTCACACGTTTCTCCAATATCTGTCCCCAGTTTTGGTCTTCTCATTTCATCTCTTTATTCTGTTTCTCAGCAAGGCCAGAGTTACTGGATTTTTTTTTTTTCCCCTGATGAGAGCAGATTCCAATTTAGCAGAATATTGGGGAATACAAGAGAAATCATTTTTGCCATTTGTTACTAGTTAAACCTCAGTTAATATTAGTTACCATCTGTTGAACAATTGAGGACTGACGTATTTGAGAGCTGTGGTAAATACTAAGAGCGGAGGATGAGGTTTAGAAAAGTTTAGGTTTTCTGTAAGCTTTCATTAAGAACTTATTAAAATTAGCCACCTAAACAGATATTTCTCTCAAGTGAATTTTAAGTTCATAACTTATATGCATTGCAGATATTTCTCAAAGTTTAACGTTTGATTTCATATATTATAGTTTGTTCTTTTGGTTGGTTGGATTTGGGCCATGTCTTTATAAAATCAAATTTTAAAAGTCTTTGCTAATTGTGTCTGGATTTTTGAGTCATAGAAAGGAAATACTTTTCTTCTCTTGAATGTTTAAAAAATTCTGTAATAAAAACTAAACAAAAAGGTAATATTCATATTTGAATAATAGCACCTAATACTTCCTGAAGAGTTTGTATGTGCCAGGCTCTATGCTAAATCCTTTGTCTGAATTATCACATATATTCCTTATAGTCAAGTCATAAGACACATCTTTTATTGTTCACTTTTACACAAGAAAAAGGAAAGGCTCAACGATGTAAGTTGCCAAAAAACTATCTAGCTAAGAAATGGCAGAATTAGAATTTAGAGACTTGTGTCTGGTTCCCCAGCCCACGTGTATAACCACGCCAGACTGCCCAGTTGCATCTGAAAATAGTACTTGGAGCAAGAGTAGCTCTGTGCTTATCCACCTGACTTCTCTTCAGCTGAGAGTGGTGTGTTACGTTCTCCTATTATCAGTGTATTTTATAGGACTCCTTTTATCTCCTTAATTTCTGCTTTACCTAAGTGATTACTTATTTAGTATAATACCTAGATATTTATAACTGTTGTATTTTCATTATGTGTTGTGGATTATAACATAGGATGTCTTTCTGTGCTTGGTAGAAACCCAGTCTCTGCTTTCTTGTTATCTGCTATATCCTGCTCTTGCCTTCCTTTTGTTTAGCTTTTTTGAATGACTATGTCAGTCTTCCTTTTTCACATCTCTTCTTTTTACTTTAACTCAGGAAAGGCTTTCTGTGTCTTGAAATGTTAGTGGAGCAAAATTCTTTGGTAACTTTGGTATACTCATTTATGCATTGTCAAGAATTAAGTTTTTAATTTCTTTTATTCTTTTTTAATTCTCTAGTTCCTGGCTGACATTTCAATGTGATGCTTACAAAAGCAATTTGTGGAGACAAAGAATGCATTTTAGGTAAAAGTTCCTTGAATGGTATGTACTTTTGTAGTGTTATCAGCACAAAAGCAATAATTGCTTCTCAGATTATAGCGTAGTGAAAAGTTTTCATATTGTTATTCATTGCTTTCAGAAAGTTGGCACATGTATTTCAAGCAACACCTAGTATCAAGCCCTGAAATTTTAGTGTCATATACTTACAATAGAGTTGTCAAATATCAATGTGCTAAATATAACCATGTTAAGAAGCGTGTCAAAATATGCTACTAATTGACTATACCCAATAAAGTTGTAAAAATAACCTATAGTCTTTTTAATAACAATAGTTTTGGTCAATTCTAACTAAATTAAATAAGATTATTATACTTCATTGAATGCTTCTTCAAATGTAGTCAACATAAATAATGCCTACATTTATCAAAGGGCAAAAGAAAATACATTTATATCATTCAATTACAAATAAATTTCACAGAGAATGGATTTTTCATTAACTTAGCACTTTTGCATTATCTCAGTATTACATTCCATGCCTTTGCTTGTAGATGTCTTTGCTTATATTAAATTCAGCAGCCAGGGTAAGGATGATGTAGGAATGGGAAGCAGAGTATCAAAAACTTAATTTTTACATTTTTCTTGTTGTCTGAAGCATTTAATGTCATAGACAGATACAAAGATGTAATAGTAAAATCAACACTAAAGCTAATTTAAACAAAGAGAATCCATTGTTATTACATAATAACTAACCATCAACAGATTGAAGAGATGTATGAACTTTTGTACTGGAAGTTAAACTGTCCCCAGGTGGTTGGAGTGCTCTTAATATTATTATTATACAGCTGAAAATAATATCTCTAAATATTATCTTGCCAAAAGTGGCATTAGCTAATTTACAGTTGTTATGTAGGTGTTTGGCCACATCCACAGAAAGTAATAGATTTACAAATGTTCTTATTGACCTGCAAATTCATCAGCCAATCAAGTGACAATTCTCATTAGGGCCAATAAGAACACCTAATTTTTTGGACATTGGTAGGAACAAAAATCCATGTGCTCCATTTTTACCTTTTTAAAAAAAAATGTATCATTCATCAAAGTAATGCACTCAAAATACAAATGCCTTTTTAGCATCTTAATGTGTTTCACAAAACATTACATTGTATTTCATCTACATAAAACATTACAGTTTATTTCACTTTTTATACAAGATTTTTATCTTGTATGGCTATTTTGAGATTCAAATCATTTAAGGCCTATTTACTTTTAACCTTTGTATGCGTCTTATAATTCAATTAATGTGAACAAATGGCAAAATTTAAATAGTCAAACGTGGCCTGAAACGTAAGGATCACATGTAATTGAAGTGGTCTTTTTTCTTATTATAAGTCATCTTGTTAAAGTATATTGTATTTTAGGCCAGTGAGAAAGTCAGAATAGCTAATGGTGTGTAAGAAAACTTCTTCTCAGCTTTGTGCAATGAAGTGAAGAAATAGATGTAAAGACAAATGGAAATAGATCAGAGGAAAAATAAGAATTAGACTAAGTTTGCAAAAGTGATTTAGTAATCCACACAATATATTTCTGTATGTAGACATTAAAGAAAGCTCTACACCATTCATACTACAATGAAATGACTGGAGTGAAGTTTTTACCTGAATACTGAGGTTGTTGGTATGAGTCTGTTAAAAAGTTCTTATATCATCAGTATCCAAACATGATGATAAAGAAAGGTCTTAAGCTAAGACAATGACAAGTGGAACCAAATGCTGAAATAAACCTAAAAAATGAGACCAGAGATAACCAACTTCCAAATGTTGGAAACCAGGGCTTTCATAAGTAAGAATAATTAGACTGCTTTATGTAGCCTGTACTTCAACAATAAAAGACAGAGTTTTTCTCTCTTTAAATGGTTACCTTTTGTAGATGCCTGAAAATCCTTTACCCTAGAGGAACTCTAAGTAATCTGTCTACAGTAGCATCTAAGCAGTGGGAATGTCTGGGTTGCCCTATTTAGTGATGCAACTTATAATTTATCTTTTCATCTATCCTAGATATTTATATCATCACATATGTTTGATACTATTCTAGAAAGTCTGGAAAAATAGAGATACTTGGAATCAAATGAAATATTAGAATAAGTGGTTCTGATTTATTGAGAATAATCTTTATGCATATTAAAGTGATTGTAGAACCAGAAGTACCAACTCCCACTCACAAAACCTTCTGCGTTAGTCCAGAATTTCTTTTTTCGTACTGAAACTAGTTTTCATTTCTGCTACAATCATTTTACACAATCTTTTCCAAAAGTTTAAAGTCATTCTAGGAATAAGATCATATATATTTTCAGATTATTCAACAGTGTAGAAACTAATATGAAATGGCGTCTGAGAAAAATTGTTATAATTTACAGGAGATGAAATGAAAAGATTGATTAAAACAAGAGTAAATAGGAAAAAAAGTACTTCCCCCCAATTTTTAGATCCTGTTGATTTTAATATGACATCTTAAAGCAATTTCCAGACATTGTATGTATAGAAAATTACCACATAATAAACAATATAATATCATCAACAAAATGAGGGGATGGATTTTATACTAGAAAAGCACTCAGTCACAGTAGCCATCATTTAATTTGCTTAAAACAATTTTTTGAAAAACAGTAGGAAAAAAAAGAAAATGACTTTTATTTGTCTTATCCTCAAATGACAGTAACAACTAAAATTTATAGAATCACAGGGTTTTATAAATAATACTTTTCTTGCCAATACCAATTAATTTTCTTGCTAATATGTATTACTTGGGGCAGATAATGCTCTAATTTCCTATTATTTCTAAAGAGCAAGTAAAATTTTCTTTAAGCACATATGGTATTGCATTTAAAATTTTAGTTGTTTAGTTATAAATATAGATAGAAATGTGCATTCAGTATTTAGAAGAAAGCAATTTGCTGTAAAATTAGTCACCAAATAGATATTGAGGAGAAAATATAATATGTTCTAAATGAATGTAAATTATTAATGACAGTATGTCACTGTAAGTTCATATTTACCAAATTTAGCTTTTGAATGGGGCTTTGCTCATTTAAAATATTCCATCAAGTCTATATTATTATATATATAGGTGTATTTAATTTCAATACAGTATTTAGGATACTAAAAAATATGATTTTGTAAATAAGACTAAGCTATGATTAATAAAAGTTAATACCTTGTAAGAAATACTATTGTATGACTAAATATATATTTCTTTTAAGGTAACTCTAAGTATTTTAAAATAGTAACACTATAAATAAATATTAATAATGATTAACAAATATTGTGTCCTTCCTTCTATCCTAAGTACAGACTAATTGCTTAAAGAATTATCTCTTTTTAAATATTTGTCATGTTTCCTTTTTTCAGACGAGGATACTCTCTCTTTTATACTATGTATTTCTATGATCTGATTATATTACAATGCTTTTAAAGTACATGAAGTTATGTTTAATTAATTCTGTGTTTCGCAATGTCATGAAGCACTGAGAAAACACTGAATGTTACTCATTTGTCTAAAATGCAGAGAAGCCATCTAATGTTTACAGGGATAATTTGTATCTTCCAAAATAATTAAATGAGAAAATTAGTCTTTCTTCCAGCTCTAAACTCTGCTTTGTAGTCTTCTGCGTGAAATGCATGAATTTAACTTTTAGCCACAGTTAATGGGTCTGGAAATTCCAAAATAAATAAAAGTCAGAATATAAGTTAATTATTTGAATGCTTTAGTAAGTATATATGCAGCTTAATCCCATTTCAACAGAGCCAAGATACAAGATAAATGTCTTTAAATATATATTTTAATACTTTTCTACTCCTAGGAGTCAGTTTCGCAAATCTATCAAAATAATTATTTATAATGGATGCAATTTCCAAACTCTTAGATTGAAAAAAGATAAAAAATAAATCAATTATCTTAATATTTTCCCTGAAAGAAACTGTATTCTGAAATCCCTCCTGCCAGCACTAACTACACTGAAGATCAAGTTGCCCAGTCACTTCCTTTCAGGGAGGACAGACTGCGGTCTAGGAAAAGGCAGTGCCAGAGTGAGAACGAAGATTTCTTGAGTCACAGGTCTGTGTTCCTTTCACATCAGCACTTTGCCACCATGCCAAAAAAAAAAAAAAAAAAAAAAAAAATGAGCCATTGCACTTGGTAACTGAATATTTCATCATCTGTTTTCTCTCTATTGTAATGATTTGTAACTGTTTAGTTTTCCTACACTATGTACTTTGGATTATACCACTCCAAACAATTTTAAATTTCTCTACAGAAAGCAATTCTAGCTTTATTCTTACCATTTTTTTCTTCTTTTCTCCACTGTCCTTGAACAGAGAGACTTATTTGCACAATCTATTAAAAACAAAAGAAAACAGATGGTTTGAGATGACTGAATTCTCACATTGCTAATTATAAAGAGCCAAGTGGCCATAATTTTCATGGTAGTTGTTGCAATGTTCATTTTCCAATTTACAGCAGTATGAAACTATTAAAGAAAATACCAAATGGTATCTATGATATTTGTGTTAATTAGTATTTCTCTGTGTGTTTGCTACGTGCCATGACTCAATATTCAGCTGACTTCTGTCCAGAGGGATTCTGTCCATCTGTTTGGATCTATTTTAAACAGGATCATCAAAGAAAATGAACTTATAATAACATATGGTAACTAAATTCAGTACGGATTTTCCACTGCATTGATCAACTTAGAGAGAGTCTCTTATGTAAATACAAATATTCACAAGACAAAGTTTTTCTTCTTGCATGGATATTGTTCAGAGAGAGGGAAGGAAAACCATGCTTTCCAGCTGGTGTCAGTTGTAAGTGCTACTCTCAGCCCTATTGTATGGCCTGGGATCGGACCACGTATATGTTCATGTTTTACATGAGGAATATGAAGGATTTTGTTTACTGATTTTTAAAATACTTCAAAATTTACTGTTTAAAGTGATATTTATATTTACATTAAACAGATTCAAACTTATTGGACAATTAGAAGACTGACTCTCAGAATTTAATAGCCTTATATGGCCAAACAGGCAGAAAAATGATGAATATAACCTTCTAATTCAGTAATATAGTGCCCAGGCTCAATAACAACTTTGGTTGAAAACTGGACAATACACAGTGTCAGAATATTTCACAATTCATGTTGGGCCACTTTCTTGTATCATCGAAATCTTAATAGACAGGTTTGAGTCTCTTTGTTTTATCTCATTTGCTTTCATTTTATTTTTTTTGAGATGATTTTAATATTGTGAAATATTATTGAAAGGAAATAGTAAGAAAGGTAAAAATTAAGAGCTATGTTGTGCCTATTTCAAAACTATTGTTTGGTTTTATATTCCTCCACAGTCAAATATAGAAATCTATTATTTCAGGAAAAATTTTAAGGATTCTCTCCAGATGATTCTTCATACACATAGATCTCTTTTATATAATTTTACCCCTAAATTCTGATATTCCCTTAATCTCTGTACTACCCACCTTCACTGAACCTTTCTCTACTTTTGAAACCAGAATGCCACAAAAAAATTCTGAGACATGTAGATGAGACTTGAGAAGTTGAGTAACTCAATAGTTTATCCAAAAAATTAAAATATGATGAATGCTGTGAAGGAAGATAATAAATGAAGCATAGAGTTGATTCAGTATGAGAAATATGGAAAAATCCAGGATTTATAAAATTTGTAATTATTTTCACCATTTTATTGCTTACTTCATTCTGTCTGTCTCTTTCGCTGAGAATGTAAAACCGTGAGAACAAAAGAATTATGTATGTTATTCACCATCGTATATGCAGTTCCTGGCAAAAAATATAATTACATATGATTATTGATTCCCTGATCTGCACCCTTACCCCTCCAATGCCCATTCCTATACAATAAACTAACGATTCATGCAGTGTTGCTCAGCAGGAGAATTTCAGTATTTCACATTTTGAAACATTTTCAGCTGTTTTGGTCTGTTAAATTTTGAATTCACTAAATAGCTCTTTTATTAAAGCAATGATTGACATAATCTTTTCATAAATCCTGAGAGAAAGAGAGAGAGGTGTTTATTTAGTATCTCAGAACCAAATTGGTTCAAAATAATGTACAAAATAAGTATATATGACTTCAAAGGAATTCAATATTAAGGCAAAAAATTCTACTTTATAATATTAAAGAATAAAATTTCCCAAACAGAAGAAACTCAGACTTAACACTGAATCACTGTTAAAAATTCAACATCTTTAATCTCTTTCTTTTGGTGCTATCCTCGTTTGGTATCTCACATTTGTCTTTGACTATATATTTCCCTGCCAATTTTAACTAGCATCTTTTTTTTATAAAGTGATATTATTACCCTTGTTTAAAATATTATCTATGCGAAACATTTTCTATATCTTTACCTTGAATATAAATGATTCAACATGAATTTAAATGTCTCATATTGTATAATGGCAGGTTTCTCTATTCTTTTCATCAAAACATAGCCTCTTAAGCTCAAGAAATATTACACATATATGTAACATTGATATATACCATAATATATGTGTCATAATGAACCTTTCTCTAGTTTAAGGCAAATCAGTCAGTAGAAAGACTACCTCGGTGGCCAGCTGGGTGGCGTAGCATTTACGTTCATGCATTCCACTTTGGCGGCCTGGGGTTCACCAGTTTGGATCATGAGCGCAGACCGACTCACTGTTTATCAAGCCATGCTGAAGCGGCATCCCATGTAGAAGAGTTACAACTCCACAACTATGATACACAACTATGTACTGGGACTGTGGGGAGAAAACAGAAGAGGAAGTTTGGCAATAGATGTTAGTTTGGGGCCAATTCTCCTTGAAAAAAAAAGGAAAGAAAGAGACTTTACCTCATTTCATTTTCAATCATATTAGCTTGAATATTGAACTGAGAAATACTGTTATAGCAGGTATATTTTCTATGGAATATATCTATAAAAAAGCTGCAAAAAGATGATGCATATGTGAGCCTATATATTGGAAGTATCCTTCAGACTGTAGTTATGATTTCTTTCTTCTTCAGGTAAGCTTGTTTGTGGTGCAGATATTAATGTGTTTCACTACTATAATAAACTGTGATTCAGTGATAGTATTTTATTAATCAGCATGATTTGGACAAAGAAATATCCTCACTTCTGTCTCTCTAAATTTAACAAATCAAGATGATAATTAGACACCTTCCCTTAAAATAGGTCTTATGAAAAATAGATTGATGAGAATTCACCCACAAATTAAAGATACCTCCCATGTACATATTTTTATATTTGTGATCATTATTTTAATTTTTTCTCATTTTTAAAAATTGTGGTAAAATATACATAACAGAATTTATTATTTTAACCATTTTTAAGTGTACAGGTCAGTGGTATTAAGTACATCCATATTGTTGTGCAACCATCACCACTATCCATCTCTAGAACTCTTTTTTATCTTGCAAAACTGAAACTCTGTACCCAGTAAACACTAACTCTCCATTTCCCTCTCCCCAGAGCCCCTGGCAACCACTTTTCTACTTTCTGTCTCTGTGATTTTGGCTACTTAGAACAGCCAAATATTCTAAGAGTATTTGTATCTTAGAGCTATGTGTATTCACTTACAGAGTACCTCATATAAGTGAAATTATACTGTATTTGTCATTTGGTGACAGACATTTCACTTAGCATAATGTCCTCAAGTTTCATCCACATTGTAGCATGTGTTCGAATTTCCTTCCTTTTTAAGAGCTGAATAGTATCCATTTTCTTTGTTCTCTCCTCCATGCAATATAACTCCTCTAGAGTTTTTAAAGTTTCTATATTGCATGCTCAATTAAATTGAAATATTTGAATAGTCTTTTTAAGGATTAAATTTGCCTTCAGTGAACATTTATTGAGTGCCAAATATATGTCAGGCATGGTTCTAGCTGCTAGGTATATATTAATAAGCAAATTATCATTGTTTGCATTCAAGGAACTTACATTGTGAAGAAAAAAGTAAAATAGATTGTGAGTAAAGAAATGAAACTCCATGAGAATCTGATCAGCAACACCATTGAATATTTGTTTTATTTTTATTAACAAAAATCCAAACATAAAGTTATTTATTATTCCTTTGAAAAAATTAATGGATATTTGAATTTTACATCTACTACTTGATTTAAGAGTTGGAAATGGAGCACAAAGAAGTTTAGTAAAACCTAAAATATACTTTGCAATGGCCTGTATAGTTCCTCACAGAATGCACAATTAAATATATATTATAGATTACTTCAATAATATATATTTAAGCATATATTATATAACTATTGATATAAAAGTATATAAATAATTCTATACATATATAATATGTGTATATATTAAATATAAAATATATATTACAGAGTACACACTTTTTTGGAAATATTTATTTGACTTAAGATATAATGTCAGAGGAAATATTAACAAAATGTTAATTATTATTTATAAGAATAACAAGAATATTATCAACTTCCCCATCTTTAGATTTTAGTGCATAAGGATGTAATTTTGAATTTAATGTGGTCTTCAACTGAACTGTGGCAGTGTATTTTCCTTTTCTATATTGCATGAAAAGACAAGTAGAAATTAGAGAAATTTCACAGACAAGTTGTTGCAATAATAATCAACTTGCTACATGTAAGATTTATTTACAGAAATTTCACTCTCTTGGCATACAGAATCCATAGCATATTTTACAAATGAAAAGCATATCTAAAAAGGAAGCCTACAGATGCTTCCAGTATATGAATAATAAATGAAAACAGCATCACTCCTTATTAAAACTTACCAAAGCAGAGTTTTAGTTTATTGTTGTTCACTGTAGTCTGAATATGTGACAAACAGCTCTTTGGAGTAGGTGTATGGAATAATAAAAGGCCAAGGAAATGCAAAGGCAATGGGAGAAATATTCTGAGTTCTTTTTATGAGATATGTTGTATTTTAGTTTTTTTTAGACTTTTCTTGAGGCTAAAGAAGAAAAATACAATATACCATGGTCACCAACACACTAAAGACAAGAAATTATGCCTAGCAAAACAATTTTTAAAATGCTAGAGGATCCTTTTGAAGGAAACAGCACTGAAATCAGCTGAAAGTGAAGCTGATAGATGTATGACATCAGATTTTTGACATTGAAATAGAGAAATGCAATAAAATCAATATTGAGAAATGACAAGAAAGCAAAGTACAGACAAAGGCCAGGACCTCCTACACAATTTTCTTCAAAACCATAATTTAATCTTTTATTGTCTCTTAAAATTTTATTGCTTAAGAGTATTCTTTCTATAAATAAATTATTTAAAAAGAGATTTCACCTTTCAGTGGCTGCATCCATGGAGATTTTTCTTAATGCTCTTGTAAGTTATGACAGTGGATATGGATGTCAAGGCATGTTAGCTAACTGATTTCATAAGACATCATTAAATAGCATGTTTCAGTAGCCCTGAGGCTTATCTTAATATTTCATTGAAATATTTATAAGAATTTAAAAAAATAAAGTATGCTACAGCGTAAATAAAGAATTGAGGCAAAATAAAGCAAGAGATTGGCCCTATCAAGATCCGAAATCTAGCAAAAATCCCTTAAAGTAAAAATAAATAATAAATAAAATAAAAATAAATATAATAGCAAAAGAATGAATGCCACCCAGAGACCAGAAAGTGTGCGGGACTGCCTGGTGGATAGAAAGCAGATAAAAATCCTGGTGACAAAGTGGAAGGAACCAGCGTTCGATCAACACCCTGCAGAAAGAGGCCAGAGCGAAGGTAATAGCAGATCCAGAGAGATGCCTACCCCAACTGAACACATACTCAAGTGGGAAAAAGTACTTATAATCATCGAAGTGATTACACACTTGCATTTTCAATGAGAAAAGAGGCCCCCAGAGGCCTTTAATCAAGGCTAAATTCTAAGTCTAACACTCTTAAGAGAGAAGCTCCTGTAGCGTGGGTGCATCTCAGTGAAGTAGGAAGATGTTTGAGGACTTCACAGCACACGCAGAGGGTCAGAAAGAAGCAAAGCAAAGGGAGAAATACACCACTTCCGTTCACCACCAAAACACGGGGACCCAGGCTGATAGGTGAGGAGGAGTAAAACAACGTATGGCAGGAAGAACAAGAAAGCATGGAAATAGAAAACGTGATAACAATAACAATAACAAGAGAAATGATGTGATAATAACAAGTGAGAATAATATAATAATAATTCTATGGTTACACTACAACTATTTATTATTTACTGAGCACTATTATTTCAGGGCTTATTTTAAATGCGTGGTTTGTTACTAATATATTTAATGTTCCTAACAAACACGGGAGCTAAGTACCGTTTTTTCCTCCTAATGTTGTATGTGAGAAAATGAGGCATAGAGTATTTAAGGAAATTGCCCTTGGTCATGTGGTCAGTGCATATTGGTTACAGATTGTCTGACTACACCTAAAGGAAAACAATTATGTCAATTAACTACAGCAAAAGGTAAGAAGCGTTGGAGATGCTATTTGAAAGGCATTAGATCTCCAGTAACATAACATTAACCACACTCTAGTAAATCTCCCAAAAATGTATTATTGGTAAAGAAAGCCATACGTTTTTTTTAAAGACAAGAAGCAAACAGAGAAAACATTTATATGGTTTTATCAGAGTATTAGAGTCACAATATATTAAAGTTTTCTATAAATCAGTAAGAAAAATAGAAACTAGTCCACAGATAATTAGCTCTGCAAGAAACGAAGCTTTTCAGAAATTTCAAGATATTTGTCCTGTATCTCTTAAACAACAATTCTCAAACCTTGGTAACTCCTGATAAACAACCCCCCCCCACACACACACACACAAAGTTATGTCCCAAATTGATAGTGTCAAGTGTATCTTATAATAGGCGTGTTAAAAAAAAATGTTTGTTGAGGTCCATTAGCAAGTGTAAAAATGGGAAATAGTATCTTTCAAACTCTGTAGATGGGTTTATCAATACTGCCACCATTACCATTAGTACCGTCTACACGGATAGTGATATATATTTGACCTGAAGGGTAAATTAATGTCTATTTGGCATCATATTTGGAAGATGGCATACTTCATTTCATAACTGTAGGTGGAGACAGTGTTCTTTAGGGAAAAGGATACTGATGAGGATTCAAGCCTCTTGAATCTTGTCCCTAGTTGTATCACTTTTTAGTTATGCAAATTTAGACGATAAATAAGGCACATATTGGCTAAAGTTTGTTAACAATTTACAAATTGCTTTAACATATATAAACTTGTTTGATTGCCATACTGTGAATTAGATGCCATTATTATCACTGTGTCATTAAGTTTGAAACCTTAAGCCTACAGAACTTAAATAATTTTATCAAGTTCTCACCTGTGAAGAAAAGGTGAACCCAGAAATAATTTCAGAATTTTATCCCCAGACACAGTGCTTTTTTTTCCTTTGGTGAGGAAGATTGGCCCTGAGCTAACACCTATTGCCCATCTTCCTGTTTTTGCTTGAAGAAGAGTGGCCCTGACCTGAAATCTGTGCCATACTTCCTCTATTTTGTATGTGGATCACCACCCCAGCATGGCTTGATGAGTGGTGTAGGTCCATGTCTGGGATCTGAACCCACGAACCCAGGCCACCAAAACTGCGTGCATTGAACTTAACTACTAAGTCACCAGGCCGGCCCCCACAGTGCTTTTTAACAAAGCACAGCAGTTCTCATTCTCATGTTAGGTGTGAGAATCAAATGAAATACTAAAACTAGAGCAATATGTAAACTATAAAAAAGTATAGAAAACAGAGGCTCCATTATTTTCCAAAATAATTTCTAAAGATCCATCCTATTTTTTAAAAAATTTTGAGCTAATTTTAAAAGGCAGATGATATAAAATCATAAATAAAAAAATAAAATTATTAAAAATAATAGGCTAGGGGGCCGCCCGGTGGCGCAGCGGTTTAGTCCGCGCTTGGCAGCCCAGGGTTCGTGAGTTCGGATCCCGGGCGCCCGCAGACGCGCTGCCTGTCAGCCACGCTGTGGCAGCGTCCCATATAAAGTGGAGGAAGATGGGCACGGATGTTAGCCCAGGGCCAGTCTTCCTCAGCAAAAAGGGGAGGATTGGCAACGGATGTTAGCTCAGGGCTGGTCTTCCCCACAAAAAAAAAAATAAATAAAAAATAATAGGCTAACTTGTGAGTATAAAAAGAGATGTGGAAGTCCTTTCCCTGTGGCCTGCTCCCTTTCCCATTCCTCAGAAAATCCACTGTTCATCTGCTGTCACTCACTCATATGGGCTATCGCTTGGTCTATGGGAACCTAGTGTTTGAAAGTATTAGCTACAGAAAACTAATAAATAGCAATTACCTATTAATATCTGTGTTAAGAGAAACCTGTTAACAGGAGTCTGAGGGTACTACATATGATAATATGTAATGTCCTGTAAAACAGGCAGGCAGCAGGTGAAAATATTTTTCTATGCCTTATTCTATAATAGTTATGCATACTATGTGAAATTTGAAATGAATGTATAGATTAAACAATCTGAAAATAATTTACAAAGATCTACACTCTTACAAATCCTGGCTCTCCCTTTGAGTTTTCCACATCACACTGCCTTTTTCATTTTTTTTTTTTTTTTTTTTTTTTGTGGGGAAGACCAGCCCTGAGCTAACATCTGTTGCCAATCCTCCCCTTTTTGCTGAGGAAGACTGGCCCTGAGCTAACATCCGTGCCCATCTTCCTCCACTTTTATATGGGACGCTGCCACGGAATGGCTGACAGGCAGTGCGTCAGCGGGCGCCCGGGATCCGAACTCGCGAACCCTGGGCTGCCAAGCGCGAACTTAACTGCTGCGCCACCGGGCGGCCCCCTGCCTTTTTCATTTTTAGTGAGCTTTTCGTTTTTTTAAGATAGAAGAAAAAATGAACTGTAAAGATTTATAGACTGTGTCACAGGATTCTTAGAGATTGCTGTTTCCTTTAGATTGCTTATTTTATGAAAACGTTTTTCTTCCATGCCCCAATAAAGTTATTTCTCCTCTCTGTGAGTACATATTTTCTTTTCTTTTTTGTGTGGCATTTTAAATCTTTTTAACCTTGGATTTAAACTTTGGAATACTACTGTAACAACACACACACACACACATACAACAAATGTAATGTTACCTAGCTTCAGAAGTCTGCCAACAATTTTGACCACCTTCTCTTGGAGATAGGCATAATTGAAATAAAAATTTAAAACCTTATCGGATTTAATAACCCTGGTAATAGGTTCTGGAAAACATAACAATAAAAATAGTTTTATTTCTTGAACTTTATTATCCTCTATTGATTGTATTGGATTTTTGAGAAGTAACCTCTATCGTGGCAAAACAATTATAAAATAACCCACTTTAACTTTTTGTTAAATATACAAGTCTATTTATGTGAAAGGCACATTGGAGATGTGCTATATAAACACATTTATTAGAAATATATATTAATATATATTTTATATAATAATATATATATTTATAACAAAGATACTATAAAAGTATATTTATGTGGAATATACATTGCAAAGGACCTATACATATGGTACCACTATATATTCAAGTATACATGCATGTTTTCCATAATTACAATTTTCATAAGTAAACAACTATTTTTTGTGATAGTGGGAACAAAAATATGTATTCGTGTTTCAGTTTTTTTAGATTACAAGCCTGAATCTTTTCTGCTAAAATGACCCTGTTTTTTTCTAAAGAATACATCTCTGGTGGTTTTTCGTATAATTCTGGACATATAACATGTTAAGGCCATTTTCAAATGAGAGCTATTTAGTTCAACAGTATGCAAACTTTGGCTGCTACTTTAGATAACATGTACTTAATAAGTAACAGGATTGGTCAGGGCAAGTTATGCTTCTACTCAGCATTAAGTACACTGTCTTATCCAGTTTGGTAAACTATCCAACATCTTGCAACCACTTAGCAAACTCTAATTGACTTGAATGGCAGAGTCAGAATAAGTTAAACCTTTGAAGCTGCATTTCACTGGCATAACATGGAAGTGTAATTTAATACCTTTAATCAGTAAGACTATGTTAGATAACTGTTAGACTCAGTTCACCTTCCTTATGCCCTAATACACACTCAGAGCATTATTTTAAATGGAAATGTCTTTGTGAAATGAATCTATATATTAGCTGTTGGATAATCAATTTTTTAAAATAGAATAAATTATTTTGTGTAGAAAATCAAAATTTGATTAAAAGTTAAATTCCTTATTATCTAGGCAATTGATATTTAAATAAATTTAATAGAATTTATCACAAATGTAGTTTTACAAACTATATTTTCTTGATCCCTTATGCTTTTCTACAATTCAATCTATATTATTTTATATTTATAAGAATTTTACTCAAAATAAGTTTATTATATTTTCCTCTTGATGTTCCTATCTACACTCTCTCTGTATTTATTCTTTATCCTTTTAGGAATATGATTCTGAGGGAAGGGACTGCAGCATTGCCTGGCTGCTGATTTGATTTTTTTGCCTTAGTGTAATATAGAGATATTATGTCATAGCTTTTCTTTACTAACTTTTCAAGTTTTGTGTATTTGCATTTTACCATATTTGAAACTTAAATGTAATATACCAAAACCTGAGAAAGTAAGGGACAATATAGTTGACTCTGGAGGCATTTTAGAGATACATTGCGAAATCACCCATAATCTAACTTACAGAAAATATATTGCAATTACTTAAGTAAAAAATGACATTTCCATAAAAACTCAAAAGGTGATCATGTTACCACAAATCATAAATTTAATGTTGAAAATAATTGCTCAGTATAAATATAGAAGTTTAGATAAGTAAACAGGGCTTACTTTTTAGAAGGAATAAGGATGCATAAGCGTTATTATATTGAGCTGCGTTTTATTTTTTGAAAATAAACATATTTTTCATACTCATTTCTAAATACTATGTGGAAAAAAACAGAAATATGGTTATGAAAAACAAAAGCATTTATAAACTTACACATTTATATATTTATAAACTTAAAATTATTAATACCTACTTGAAGATATGTGGCATTATGTTAGAAAACATAACAGATTATTTTTGCAAATGACTACATTATGCTAATATATGAAAAAATAATTCTCACTCTAAGGGTAAACTTTTTGAAATGCTATGCATGAAATGTCATGTTAGCTTTATTTTTGCATCATTAGGCTTCTGTGCTTTATTTTTAAAATGCATTGATTTTGGATGTTCACTTTGAGGAAAATATGTGTCTGAGATGTTTTAAGCAATAAGTTATTAAAATGTGAACTTTTTACTGAAGCTACTTACCAAGAATTGTTTTACATAATAAACAATTTTACTTTAGTTTATAAAATTTTAAGCAGTTTTCGCTGCATATAGTTTATTTAGTTTGAAAATTTTACACCTTTCATATTCAGCATATAAATCCAAGCATATTCCAAATGCACACCAGTAGAACACATTTCCACATTATTGATGAGTAGTCTTATTGAGAGGATAAACTTTTCTAACATGATTCAAAAATTACTTTGCCCACATCATTTTCACACTTTCAATAACTTTATAATTCTTTTTTTAAAAAAAGACATCCATCACATTCTACTGAATCGCCATGCAGAATGATATTAAAATTGTTCTTCTGAAACTTATTATATTATAGTTTCCTGTATTACCATCATTTTTTTCATAATAATGTGAAAATACTTATTTTATCATATTTTGTTATTGAAAGAAAATCATATGATGAAGAAAAGTTATACTGTACTTTCAACGGTGGTATCCCATCTCAGTTACCATATCTCCCTGTCATATTAAAGAATTTTATAGATTAAATATTGGAGAAAACTTTAATATAGAGTAGCTTTAATTTTTTTAACGTAAGCATACAGACATGAAAGAGTACATATTATGCCTATTTTGTTAATATAATAAAATGTATTTCATCTTAATAATAAAGATATGATTCTTAAGTATAATAAAATTTTGAATTAGTAGGTGACACATCGTAAGACTTTGATGTAAGTGAGAAATAGTCATTTTGTTTTGTTAAGTCACTGAGATTTGGTGGTATTTGTTAGAGCATCTAGCCCCACATATCTTAATAGACTAGGTATTATGAATGTGGCAAAAATTTTGAGTTTATGTATAATCTTTTACTGTCAATATTAATTTCCCTACATAAATGTAATACCTTTTTTCCAAAAGCAGATTTTCAAAGTATAAATCTTAATACTTAGAAATAAATGTTTTCAAATAATGAATGAAATTTAGAATAATCTGAATTTATGAAGGTCTGTAGCAAGGCATGATCACCTGTGAGAAAGCTTGTGAACCACACCCGACACCACTCATGCATTAGTGGTAGGCAACAGTATTTCTCACACATGCTCTATTTTATTCTGTGTGTGTGTGCGTGTGTGTAGAGGGAGAAATAATATAAATATATATGTGTGTGTGTATTTATATATATAATGGATATCATCTAAATAGAAAGACCTATAGACAAAAGATGCAAGCAAAACTACATTACATGACTTTGAAAATCTGTATCTGAGTTACAATAAACTGTATAAGAGGAGATACAAAGACTGACCTATTCACTAAATACTTACAGTATTTAAAGCACTAATAAAATATAATAGGTGCTAAAGAATTGCTAAATTCTTGAAAAAGTAAAAACCATTATTTTAAGCATTTGCTTCATTGCTATTTCACCTGCTCTCCCAAACAATCTGCATGCAACTGAGGCCTTCTTGGTGGACGATAAATCAGTGCAATACTTTTCTCATAATTAAACACTTCTATTTTTCTCTTTTGGAGGCAGACACATATTAGATAGGAAGGATAATTCCAGAAGACTGTGTGGTACCTGTCACAACTAGGCTCATAACTTTTATCGTGGGAGCCATAGCAGTACACTGCCAACATCATGGTTCTTCCTTTTTGCCTCTTGGGGACAAGATGCCCTTCAAATTGATGTAAGTGTGCCAGAAAAATAGAACATCCACATTTTTTTAGAACAGTCAAGCCTGCCCATACATATGAATGATCAATGCACAGGTCATGGCAAAACAATCTTGACTGTGATATATGAAAGAGAGAGTCACTATCACATTTAATTCCATACAAATCATTCTCATTATTTTACCCAACCTATTTTTTATTCAACCAAATATAAAATTTGTATTAATGTGTGGATAACAACGGTAATTCAAATACCAAAAATTGAAATGAAAATGGAAGAATAAAGTATAAAAACTTATTCAGAAAAAAATTTTTGTTATTTTTAAGACAATTTTTCTGCATAAAAATTCCTTTCTATCCATCTAAAAATACTTTACTAAGTTAAATTTTGAAGTGGAAATGCTTTGTTATGGAACTTTAAGGCTAAATAGAACAGTTTCATCTCATTATCACTAATCAGCAAAGTAACATCTGTTTTGGTGTTCAGTTTGGCTTCTGAGATTCAGCTCTTTAGAAAGCACAATTATTCTATAGCTATACTGTGCATTTATTCATAAATAAGGCCTCTGAACTTGCAATTTTTGAATCATGATGCTTTAATTTTTTTATATAGAATGTTGTATGACACATAAAATGGTCTGCACACGTTTCATTTCTTAGTCTGAAATCCTTGACTAGCCTGTATAAACGTGTGTTCAAGATCACATCCACTTCAGCAACAAAAGGCAAGTCTTGCTCTCGTCCCTGTTTTTGAGTCCATCTAATGATGTTGAACTTTTAGATCATTTGTGATTTGTTATGTAAACACTTTGCTGATTTTTCACCCTCATTACTTAGTACAACTACAGTAAAGAAAATGAGTTTTAGGAAACATAAAAGCTAATCCGAAACGCCACTCTCTAAAGTGTCAGGCACGTGTGTCTGTTAGAACTTATTATCTGAAAAGCATTTGGTTAGAGCCAAGAAATAAGGGAGATTATTCAGATTGTTGAAAAAAGGATTAGTGGTAAATTAAGCAGAAATGTGGGCATCTGTACCTACATGATTATTCTGCACTTTTGACCGCCTGAGTTATAAAGATAACCCCATCTCTGCATCGTGCTTCATGAAGCCATTTAGAAACTGTCTTTTCTTATTTTAATGATTAGTGAAGTGAGTGCATGATGGCTTTATGGATTTTCCTCACCAGGACAATAAAATCAGTTTCAAAGGAATTCATTATATGTAACCCTGTTGTTTGTATAAGTAATTATGTTATTGGTGCACTTATTTCTAAAATAAAATAAAATATCAATACCATTTAATAAATTCGCCGGTAATTCCTGAATAACTTCTACCAAAAGCAAACCTTTTCTTTTAAGAATTAGTTAGATGATCTAAACTGAATAAAAAGGGAAAGCTGTGCTACAATATATACAGAATATGGATGGAGCATAAGCATCTTGCTGTCTTGATGATAAATTCAGATCACCTCAAACTTCCTTTGGCTAGGGTAATTTCTATCAGTCATGAAGAAGGTTGAAATGCATGTCAGTTTTGCCAGAAGCGCAGATTGCTCCATACAAAGAAGGCCTAGCAGGGAAGTTGTATCAAAAGTTTGTCATAAGTATTTTGAGTTAGAGGAATTGAAATTAACCCACCATGCTCATCATTTCAACAGAAAAATTAAACACATATAAGAACAGATTGACCTACAATTGTATAACTATATATGACACAGTATAATTTCATACAGTATGTGCCTGTGTAAATAAATAAAACTCTAATATAAATCATCAGAATTCTATTTGCTTGTATTTTGATTGTGCTGTCATTTAACATTGTTATTAATCATCGACAAATATGGATTCTACTTGAAATTATTTCTTCATTTGCTTGTTTTTCCCTCTTCAAGATTGAACATTTAATTTTTTACAGTGTCTTGCAAGTCATTTCCATCATTTTATCCAGTCTGGTAACTAAGGAAAATCATTCATGGACTGCTCTCTGTTCATCTCTTGGACTGTTCTAAAATTTATTAGTATCTAATGTTTATAAAGTACTTACAAAGTCCAGAGAATCTTTCAAGTCCTTTACATACTGTGGCAGGAAAGATTGGTTTGGTTGAACATAAGACATAAATTAGAGTAATTTTGGCAAAGAGAGGTATAATTTTTCCTCAAAAAAATAAATCTAGAGGTAGGCATTCCAAGGCTACTGTACAGAGTTCCATGACGTTATTAACGTTCTAGATACTTTCTGTCTTTCTCATCCATCATCTTAAGTCTTGAACCTTGTTCTTATGGTCCCAAGATGTCTCAAGTCCCCAGGTTTAACAAAAGTATGCAAATCTGAAAATCGGTTTGGAAACCAATGAAAGGTGCATGTCAGCTGAGTCTGCCTTTCTTTTAGAGCATTTTTAGGAGGATTCTCACACAATGAATTTGCTTCAAACTATCTTGTTGACAAGAACCAAGCCACATGAGCACTCGTGTCTGCAAAGGAGGCTGGAAGTTGTAGTTTTTATCTGGGTACAACAAAATTGGAAATCTTTTAAGAAGGAAAAAGGAGAATATGGATCTACAGTGAGCATATAGCAGTATCTGACACATATTTTGGCTCATTTGTCAGATCAACTCTATAAAGTAGATGTTATCATAATCACAACTTAACTGATTTTTTAAAAAATGACAGGAAGAACTCAAGTTATACAATCAAGTTATACATCTAATAAGTGCCAGAGCCAATATCCCAATCAATGTGGTTTGATTCCAAGAACCAACGCAATAAGCTGAGTCCTAGGAATTCTTTCCTAATTAGAACCTTCCAGAGAGATCACACTTTAATTTTTATTAAACCTTTATAAACAAAAATATGTTGTTGCTACTTTGTACTCCCAAACAAAACCCCCATTTGTCCAATAGATCTCATTCCAACTTAGCATTAAGTTTTTGGAATATTGTTTTATATTTCCACTATGTCAATTTCCTCCAGCATAAACCTCTTTTTTTTTTTTTTTGAGGAAGACTGGCCCTGAGCTAATATCTGTTGCCATTCTTCCTCCTTTTTTGCTTTTTTCTCCCCAAAGTCCCAGTAGATAGTTGTCTGTCATAGTTGTAAATCCTTCTAGTTGCTCTATGTGGGACGCCACCTCAGCATGGCTTGATGAGAGGTGCCTCGATCCGCACCCAGGATCTCAACGGGCAAACCCCAGGCGGCTTAAGTGGAGCACGCCAACTTAACTGCTAGGCCACAGGGCTGGCCCCTCCAGCATCAATCTTATACTGCATTCCATCATTTATATCTCCAATATGAGCTCCTTTTGTCTTCGGTTGGGCACTCTCTGGTAAATTGTTATTGCTACTGTTATCATTATTATTGTTTGTGGAAAAGATCTTACTCAGCTTGTATTTGTTATTTACTTAGTCATTAGTATGAGGAATGTATGTGTGATGAGATTATGTTAAGTCACATAACTTAAAAAGAGATAAAATTTTTTATATTATACAGCCACTCCTAACAACTCATTCATAACTATGTTCTTAAACAAAGGAAGATTTTAGTTTTAGAAGAAAACAGAAAAATAGCGTTTTTAAAAGCCATCAGATGATGCTGACTGAACAGAGAATTCATGTCGCTGTTTTAAAAGCAATTGTGTTTTGAATTAAATGGTACAAAACTGAATCTATTTTTGTTTTGGGGAGTTTATCAAGAGTCTTTTACAAAATTCATAGAGGTATGTAGCTGTCCCTTTACAAGATTAACAATGAAATATTTTTTTAAATTCTAGAATGGGATTTTTAGGGTAGTAGATATACTCTGCATGATGTAATGATGGATATATGTCATTACACATTTGTATGACCCGATAGGATGTACGAAACCAAGACTGAATGCTAAGGTAAACTATGGATGTTGAGTGATTATGATGTGTCAATATAGATTCATTCTTGGTAAAAAATGTTCCGTTCTGGTGAGTGATGTTGACAATGGGCGAAGCTCTGTGTAGGGGCAGGGGGGCATATGGGAGATCTCTGTACCTTCCTCTCAAATTCATTATAAACCTAAAACTGCTCTAAAATTGTATTAAAAAAAGAGAGAGAGGTAGAAAACCTTATTAAAAGAATATATTGAAAGTTAGGAGAATAAAATGCCATGGCAAAAATCGAATAAAAATAGTACATGTGAATAATCAATAAGCTGTCACAAAGGTAATAAGCATGACTTTAAAAAATTCTAGAATGGATAGTTCTCTTTAAAATGGATAGGAAATTAATTTCTGGAAAAGGAAAACATGATAAATTATGATAATACATACTTATGCACCTGCCTCCTTTGATTGACCCCAAATATTGACTCCAAATTTTCTCTCAAATTAGCCTGCCTACAACTTATAGAGCTAATCAAAGTTCTCTGGTATAGAATCCTACAGTTACTCTTTTTCTACTTTAAGTTCTGTTTATTAAAGTCAGGTTTATTGATACATATTTTACATATGGTGAGATTCACCCTTTATGTATACGGTTGTGTAACACCACAATACTCAGTACATAAATTAAAGTTCCCTTCTACCCCATTTATTCAATACTCTTTCCAAGATCTTTGACAACCACTGATCTGATTTCTGGCCTTACATTTTTGCATTTCCAGGGCAAATAAATAATAAATGAAATCATGCAGTATGTATCTCACATGTTTAGTTTTCTTCGCGTAACAGAATGCGTTAGAGGTATATCCAGGTTACTGAATGTATTAGTAGTTCTATTCCTTATTATTGAGTAGTATTCCATTATATGGATGTTCTACATTGTTTCTCCACTCACAACTGATCAATATTTGGATGATTTCCAGTTTGGCACTGTTAGGAATCAAGCTATTATACATATTCTTGTGCAGGGCCTTATATGGACATATGTTTTTATTTCTCTTGGGTAAATGCTAGGAGCACATAAAACAGAAAAATAAGTTTCTAGCTGATCCCTTAAAAGAGGGATTGGCAAATTTGGGCCCACGGGCCATATCTAGCTGCCACTAGGTTTTGTAAATGAAGTTTTTATCGGAGCAGATCCATGCGGTGGCAAGCTGAATAATAGCACCCTCCTCCAAAAAAGTATTTTTAAAAATTTTAAAAAGCAAAAACATGTCTATGTCCTAATCTCTAGATTCTGCAAATAATTTTCCTTGCATAGTAAAAGGGACTTTACAGTTGAGATTAAGGATCTTGAAATCAGGAGATTATCCTGAATCTGATGTAACCATAAGAGTCTTTATAAGAATGAGGCGGGAGGTGCAGAGTCAGGAGTAGGAAATAGGACAATGGAAACAAGAGTTTGGAGTGATGTCAGGCAAGGATCTCCAGCCCAGCACTGCAGGCAGACTCTAGAAGCTGAAAATGTAAGGAAATTCTCCCTTGAAGCCTCAAATAGGAATGCAACCCTGCTGACACTTTGATTTTAGACTTATAACCTCAGGGAATGGTAAGTGCATAAAGTCAAGTCGTGTTGTTTTAAGCCACTGTTTGTGGTAATTTATTACAGCAACAATAGAAAACTAATACACACGCCCATTCACTTACAGACTGTCTGTGGCTGGTTATGCATTACAGAGGCAAAGCTGAGCAGAAACCATAAGTTTTTCAAAGTCTAAAATATGTACTTTCTGCCTCTTTATAGAAAAAAATCTGCAGATCCCTACCTTAAAATGAGAAGGACTCTCTCTCTCCACTCCAATTCCGTAAAACTTTTTTCAAATATTATGATACCTCTTGTAATTATCAATTTACATAGCAATTTGAGTGTATGTGTAATTCTGTGATGAATTCTTTGAACTCAGCAAAACTTGCTTGTATGTTTTATTCTTCACGCAGCAGTTTCTTGCATGTATTTGTGTTCTAGAAGTATTTATGGAGTGAGAAAATTTAGAAAAAATATTTGGAATAAAATCCTTCAATTTATGGTTATTGTGTAGCTCTGGTTGACTCTTTATAAATTTTTATGAGTTCATTAACTAGATATTAATTAGACCCTACAATGACATGTATTTGAATTTTCTTGTGTTGACATGACAAGCATTAATGATAATGTAATATAATATCATCTTGACATTTTTATTTAAAAGTCTATTTCTCTTCATACTTGTTAAAAAGCAGAGAAGCCACCTAGAGGAGGTGATATCTGAGGAAAAGAACTGAAGGAAGTAAACATGAAGATATCTAGGTGATGAAATCCCAGGGTGAGGAAAACAAAATAAAATCTTTCAGTCAAGAGTCTCCCTGAAATGTGAGATTAAAGCCGAATGATCAGAGCATCTGAGGTGTGCTGAATTTGATTGTGGCCACTGGAATAATCTGTTGGTTGTATCTCTCTATTTCTAAAGAATTGTCCAGTGCTAAACAGATGGTAGACAATTTACCTTTGCCATAGTTCATGGTTATAAATGGGCTCTTTTTTATCGTTAAATGTTGTGACTGACTCTAAGAAATAATATTTTTATGAAACAATAAGCAGAGACTCTCTAGAGATGGGGCTGAACAAAAGTAATGGGAATCATTATGTAGGTGATGTTAAAGAAAAGCCAATGATCAAGAACAGAGGAGGGCAGGTCATGGAACTTAGGAAAACACTGACAATTAGAGTCAAAGAGGTAGAGAAAAAAACAGCAAAAAGGATGAGAAATGTGGAAAGAAATCAGAAGAGTGACGCTTTGAGTCATTAGAGGGCTGACCAACACTCATAAATGGAATGAAAAAAAGGTAACTAGCAATTTAAAAAGAAGTATGGAAGTGAAAGCCTGACTACACAGTTTTGAGATGAAGTTCTGAAAGTAAGAAAAGAAATATAAATTTAGAGTTCTAATACACATTCAGCAGAAATCTTCTAAATTTTTTACCTATATAATTTCCATAATAGAAAAGTCAGTTACAATGCCTTTGGATTTTAAAATCAAAACCAATTTTATTTTCAAAAATATGGATATCATTAGTATAAATAGGCTTTTATAAAAATATTCGATTAGTCTGTTATTAATTCACTTTTCAGATTATATTGCGTGAGCTAAGCAGCTTCCTGCAAACTTATTTATAGACTGGACCTTAAGGACACTGAAACATAATGGAGAATATATGCATTTAGAGAGAGACCAAATATGACTGTGTACTCTAGGATGGCTAAATATATTAGTCTTCCATTTCTAGAGAAGATAAACATTCAGCAGGCAGTTCTAATCGTCTTTATGTCTTCTAGGTATGTTCCTGTGACAGAAGCATTAAGTAAGAAAACTAAGTTGCCTCAGGGCCTCACAAGGCCGTGGTGAAACAGCATCTGGGATAATTATAAATTTAAAAAGTCTTGTAATTTTTGAGCTGAGATTCTAAAACGAAATTTCAGACAGTGAGAAAGAGATAAAAACTTCTCAAGAAGAGAAACCCATCAATCAAAACTATTTTAAGCTCAAAACACCTTATAAAATGTGCAATATTCCGAGTATTCTTGCAAGGTGTTAAGTGGGTGACTTCTCTCCAGCTAGGTTGAAAAAAAAGCCCCTTAGCTTCTAGCTAGGTGATAATTACCTTCATTCTTGTGAAATGAAATGACTATACGTGGGTGGAAAATTCTTTGCACCTAGCTAGACAAAGGCTGAGTAGAAATCAGTGAAGTATAATGAGAGAAAATAGAATTAGACCAAGGAAATTTATAACTACATGTAATTAGCATTATAACAACCTTTTATTTGTACATAATTAGTAGTTTTGTAGTGGGTTGATTATTAATTTTAATAATAGAGTTGCTTTGGCTTTATCCTCCTGTAGCAAGAATTTTAATTGCTGTGTTTTTCTTTTATTAAGAAAGTATTCATTTGATTTTTTTCTGACCATTTAATTTTAATCTATTTATGAAATACAATGCCTTTCTAAAGTTTTAAATTATTTTCTAAATATGGGATTTTCAGTGACTTGTGCTTTTCTTTTTAGCAAATGACTTTTAAAATTTAATCTTGGATATTTTATTTTGCTAATTGTAGTCATTAACTTTTTCTTTGGTGCCTAGCTATCAATCATATTTTAATAGCCATTTTTTCCCTTCCTTTTGCAACACACTTCCTGTTTTGCCATTGGACACAAGCAGTCATAAATATGCAGGACACATTGGTTTCGACAGCGACAACTTGTACATTTGTCACTTACAGAGTGTTCCTGTGAATGGGGCTTTTCCAGGCTGTTGTGAGACATGTCAAATAGTGACAATGCTCTAGAAACGGGACTTTTGAGGAACTCCGCACCTGGTCTTCCTCCTCTGGTGCCCACAAGGCCTGCGGTCTTCACAGCTACGGTGACTGTGAGGCTGTCGGCTTCCACCGTTGTGGCCGATCGAGAAGAGGAGGATGGAAGTACCGCAAACCTAGATGCTCTTGCCAAATTTCAACAGATTTTCTTCAATAAACACTCTGCAGATAGTTGCAAGCATTTGGTTAATTTCCAGATTTCTGAAAAAGTTGTTTTGACAAATTTTACCTGTTTTTCCTGTCCTATGGAAGGATAGATTTATGGAGGTCCTCACTCTACCATTCCAGAAATCTTGCCTCTATTTTGGACTTGTAAGTTAGAACACTCAGGCACCTATGTGGAAACTGAGGAAGGGAAAACTGAAAACTGTAGTTTTGCATCTGAAGTTCGAGGAAGTATCTGGCCTGGAAATGTAATTTGGGGAGTCAACATAGAGATGATATCTCATCATGAGATCATGTTATGGTGCTAATTTTGTTCACATAAAAGTCTTCTTTGGCTGCTTACAAAAACACCACACACACACACACACACACACACACACACACACACACGCACAACACACAGTTAGTCTTATTCCAAGACGTTGTTTGTCCTTTATAGCATTTGTTATAACATATAATTGTTTAATTAAATGTGTTTAGTATCTTTTTCCTCTACTAAAATAAAAATCACAATAAGAATATTGACCTCTTCTCTTTTTCTTCCTGTCCTCTTTTTCTTCTCCCTTCTCATTTTTTCTTTATTTTCTCCTCCTGTTTCTTCTTTCCTCTTCTTCTTCTTTCTAATTGTATTCTCAGATTCAAGGAAAAGTGCCTTTCACGTTGCTAATACTGAATAAACTCTGGTTAAGTGAATGAATCAATGATAGAGCCGTCAATAGTGGATGAGGGGTCTACATTTAACACAAACTTAAATTTGGATGTTATTTTTAAATAAAATGCTTAAAAGACTTATTCCAGTTTTAACATCTATTATGATCAAGAATAATTATTTCTATGTATCTGTTAATTTCTTTTTCTTCTTGTACGGTGTATTTCTTCTTATACTTAAGAAGATATTAATGTTGAAATTTCAACTAGCAATCTTTTGAAGGTAAGGTTTCTTTTTGCTCTGGCAGTTTTATCATTTTCCCCGACAGACTGGTTTATACCTGACATATTTTAATATGCCTCAGTGTAATTTTCTTCATAACTATTCTGTTTGGGATTTTCAGAACTTCTTGAATCTGTGCATATTGATATTTTTGTTCAATTTAAAAAATAACTGTCTTTATCTATTTAAATATTCTCATCTTCTTCTTGTTCTGGGACTGCAATTACACATTTATTCACCATTGTTGCTGAATCCTCTGTGTTTCTCTTGCTGTTCTGGGTATTTCCATCATTTTTATCCTTTCTGTTTTATATTTTTGTTGACCGATCTTCCAGTTCACTAATCCTGTATTTTTCAGCATGTAATCTGCTCTTAATATCATCAAATAAGTCCTTAAATTCAGATATTCGATTTTATAGTTCTAGAAGGAACATTAGTTTCATGTTTAGAGATTGTAATTCTCTAGTGAAAATCTTCATATTTTAATATATTTTCTCCATATTTCTTCTATATTTGCTTGAATGGCATAATGATAGCCTTTTAATGTACCTGATAGCTACTTTGATATCTGGATCATGTATGAAATGGTTTTTATTTTCTCTACTTTCTGTTGGTTTTGCTCATATTGTTAACATGCATAGTAAATTGTTTTAAATGCCAAACATTATACACAAAAAAAGTTGCACAAACTCAGGATAATCTCTTTCCCTAGACAAGGTTTACTCTCCCCTTCCTTGGTCAGATAGAGTATGGCTGGTCACTTTAATCCAGCTAGAGATTGCGGTGATTTGACACTAATTTGCAGTTCTAGCAGAGCCCAGTCTACCTAAGATTTGGCCCCTGATTTCCAGACTTTTTAACTCAAAGTGTAATTTCTTCTGGAGGAAACTACTCCCTAGAAGGCTGTTGACTATACTCTGAGTGATACTGATGAAAAACTTCACTTAGCTTTTCAGAAGTTTTACATTTAGGCTTTCAGTTTCCCACTGCACAGAGTCCTATTGTTCAGCAAATGTCCTGAGTCCTCTGGTCTCCACCAAAAGCGGTCCTGGTTCCCCACGTGCATCGTTGGCTGGACCTCATACCAAGATTTGGGTAGGACTCTCAGGCCCTTGCCAGTGCTGAGAGTGGCCAAAAACCCTAGAGAACATCAGCAGCAAATCTTCCCTCTCTGCAACCTTGTCTGCTACAATTCTCATTCTTCATCAACGTTCGGATGTCTTTGGACGGGGGCTTGTATTTAAGTGAGCACTGCTCTGCTGCCAGCTACTCTGTCCTGTTGAAAGCGCAATTTATATTTACATTAACATGTAGAAATGAGAAGAAATTAATGTTACTAATGAATCGTACTGGTTCTGCCACCAGATCATAGACAGACAATGTGCAAGGTATCTTGAGGAAAGAATGAGCAATGGTGGCCACAGGGTGACATTGAGAGAATTAAACAAGAGGTATTTCCTTAAATGCAATGCTTGTATTAGAATGTTATTATGTTTTCATTAATAACAAGTAAACTGTCATGATAAATTATGTAAATCATATTATTCACCAAAACTAATGGAATTTAAGATTTTATAATTTAAATTTTAAGTAAAATAATTTGGAATTCAAAGTAATTGATATGTAACAACTTACAAAATAGGCAAATTTGTTTCACTGAAACATGTTTTCTGAGACTTTCAATACTTACTTGCTCAATTATTATAGTTTCTATTAAGATGTTCACAAATTTTATTTATTGTGACATTTTAACACTGAAATATATTATAATAGTATTTTTAAGAAACTACTAAATCCACTGGCAACTGGCATAGACAAAGATTACTATAATTTATGAGCTATATATTATTCATAAAATTTTCTGGTTGAGTATTCCTGCAGCTACATAGATAGTCTTCACTGAGAATCATATTAAATTTTCCATGGTTGTGATAGTAACATTTTCCATGGTTGTAATAGTTGTTTATTTTTGTTCTTCAAATTGCATGTGTGGTATAGAACCCTGAAAAGGTTATAATGTATTTCAGTATCTTAAGACTTATAGAGTTTCTTTTATCCAAAATAGAGATAGACACATTGATTTTGAAACTTATATTTGGATTGTAAATGAGATAATTGTGGGATGTGGAGTTACAGTTGTTCCCTTTTCCAAATATTTTCTCTCTTAGAAATGTTGGTCTCAGTCTTAGAAGAATCCTAAATTTTGTAGTACCCATAATAAATATTTTATATAGATCGAGATCTTTACTTTGGTTTCCTTCAAATAATTTTTTTTAATATTCCAAAAGCATGTGGGTGTGTGTATATATATATATATATATATATATTATAATATTAATGTTTCTTACATCCTCATGCTATTTTAGTACTGATAACATTTAAATGTGAATATTTTCAAAATAATACATTTGAGTTGAAATTTAAATTTTTTCTATATTAATATATAAGGGAATTTTAAAACAGCAGTAAATAATCATTATTACTGAGTTTTAATGTCATCACGGCATAAATTGATCGCCATTGCATTCAACAGTGACAAATGAATGTATTTTTATACATTCCATCACGTGGGCAAAGCTGAAAAGTAGTGGCACAGTTTTTGGTGATATAAAAAATACAATATTGCCACTGTAAATATATTCTACACCATTCACTATCAAGTTGAATAATGTGCCATATGAGGAATACAAAATATTCCAGAACTTCTTGAGGGGGTTATTTTGCGATTTGTGATGTCTTCTATGCATAATTTATGTCACATCCCTGACTGTGGATTTTTTTTTGTCTAGATTTAATTTTATAATTAGGCTACAATGATGCTTATAAATACCTCAGATGTGTCACCTAAGAGTGGGTGGCCTCATAGAAATATTTTGGAAAGCCTTAGATATCATAATTGTTAACTTAATCAAGTGTTATGTCTAAAACAATTGACTGATATTTAACATTTCTTACTTTATAAAAAATGATTCTATATTGCATAAACTATATTTACTTTGTTTTATGTTACTTTCTGTAACTAATATTTATAATTATTTGTTGCCTGTAACCTGCCCATACATTTTGTTGTTATTTTCAAATTTAGGTAGAGTTTAAGTCAAATTTTAAAATCCCAACATTAATATCATAATGTTTCTTGGATGATCTGGAAAAGCCACATCAAACCTGTATCATGTATAATAATATTTGTGTAGTGAGAACAAACCAAAATTTTCAGTATCATATACTCCCTGATTTCTAGAATCAAAAGTGATCTACATATATGCATATATGTATCTGTATCAGTACACAGAAACAGTAAAAAATGGACTTAAATTTGAATATATAAAACCGGATATATGTGCATACTACTGTGTTTTATTCAAGGGCATTACTGTTAAACAAATATATAGTAAATGCTCTCCTCTTTTTTTTTTAACCTGTTCTGATTAATCAGCAGAATTTTTCATTTCCAAAAACTTTGCACTAAAGTCTAAATAATACCTTGAGGTAGAATAAAGTACCCAAGATCTAGTGACTGTTTCACTCTGTGGAAGAAATTGAGTGATACATTTATAAATACTTCTTATCTTCTCTGTTTTTGAAAATAGTTTTTAATAATGATGTCTTGTTTACAATTCAAAATTTGTGTTCAAGTACTTGGATGCGCAGAAGGTGCATGGAGTTTCATGGATATTTTTCAAATTTAGTATTTATGGGAATTTAACCATTATGCTTGTTGTAGGAAAGTAAATTCAGTTCACATTCTCATTATCAGTATTATTACATCCATTCACATTCTATTTATTGAAAAAATATATTCCACTATTCATACAAGTGTTATTTTAATTTTTTTCTGCTGAAGAAGATTTGCTCTGAGCTAACATCTGTTGCCAATATCCTCTATTTTGTATGTGAGCTGCCACCACGGCATGACCATTGACTGAGTGGTGTAGGTCTGTGCCTGGGAACTGAACCCGGGCCACTGAAGCAGAGCGCGCCAAACTTAACCACTAGGCCACCAGCACTGGCCCTCATATAATTATTTTTATTTACTTTTCTAACAACTTTTATTTTGTTTAATTGATTTTTCTTCTTTCTCACATCTGGGGAGAAAAACATAACATTAATATTTAATATGAGTTATTAATATATTTTACATTGTATGTACAAAAACTTAATATTAAGTTTCTTTTTGTGGTGATTAAATTAAAATTACACACAAGAAAAAAAATGATTGCCAAAATATAATGTAGCTAACTCATTCAGGTTTATGTAACATTTTGTGATGTGTTATTGATAGTTGAATAGTCATTATTACATAGAGAATCTTGCCATGTTAAAATATTTTAGTTGTAAATTTGAAACTCAGCTATGATCCCTGATACCATTAAAATGTCAAATAAAATAAAATGAAATATGAAATATCAAATTTAGCCAGTACACTGATATAAACAAAATTATAGATATTTTATGATCTTCAAATTACATTGCAAAAGTAGTGTCATATTTAGAAAATTGGGCTAATTTATATAGTTTTTAAGGAGCAAAGCTTTAGAATGTTTTCCTTTTTCTAAATTGAAGAAATGTACATTGTATATGTCAACCTAATTAGATCAAGACTATTGTATTCATGTGTAAATATGCTAACCCTTGAATCACAAAAAAAGTCAAAATAACAATATGATGTTTTTAAATATTGTAAACATATCTATGATGTAAATGGTGGCCCCTTGAATGTGACATCTTTGTGCACTGTTACACATGCACAACTACAAGTGGTGATCTTGCACATGAGATTAAAAATTCATGTTGTAGTTACAACTGATTTAGTGCAAATTGAGAATATATACGTGTCCAATTTTTCGACCAAATAATTATACAATAAATACTGTCTTAGTGCGTAGCAAGTTGTATCCCATACCTCCCTCTTAAGTTAAACATTAAACTACTATATACTCTTAATTATACTTAATACTCTTAATTATACTTCTTAATTATAGTAATTTCAAAGTAAATTTTGGTAAATATTTTGGTTTTGTGTTTGTTTTTGAGTTTAAAGAATTCAAAATATACATATACCTACATAATATGAAGAAACTCTATATATCACACATACAACTAGCATTATTTATATCTTTCTATGTTTATATCTTTATACCTATATAGATAGACTTGAAGATAGAAAGGCTGAAAAATACAGGGGTCTAAGACTTCATTTCATGAAGGTTGAAAATGTGGCAATCTATTCAATGAAACTGGGAAAGAAAAATAATAAAGATAAGGGCAGAATAAAATGAAATCGAAAATGAATATATAATTGAGAAAATCTGTAAATCTATAGTGTGGTTCTTTGAAATTATTAATGAAATTCATAATCCCCTATAACTGTAATCAAGAAAAATATTAAAATTCCAATTTACTAATATAAGAAAGGATGCTGTCACACAATATTGTATTCATCTTAAAATCTCTGTAAAATACCGCCACACATCCACCAAAGTGTTTAAAATAAAAAGATGGACATATCTAAGCATTGCCAATGATGTGTATCAACTCCCGGGCTTGAATATTTTTATGTACACTTGGGAACTGATAGCGTCTGAAGGTGAACATGTACATAATCTATGATCCAGCCATTTCTTTATTCGGAATGTGCCCCAAAATAACATGTACATGAATGCCAGAAATATAAAGATGCTATGGTAGCATTATTCATAAAAGTTAACATCTGGAAACACATCAAATGTGATCAAGAATGGAATAGAAACTTAAACTGTGATATGTTCAGCAAAAGAAAATGTGAATAAATGAATGTGTACTACACGAAACAACGTGGAAAAATTCCATACGCATTATGCTGAGAGACGGAAACCAGGCATAAAAGAGTAGATACTATATGATTCCATGTAAATAACAACCATAAATAGGAAAACTAAAATATGCTGTTGAAGTCAGGATTCTGGTTTCCATTATGGGGACAGTGACATTCTGGGGCTATCAGTGATGTGTTCACTTTGTGAAACTCTGTCAAGCAAAATCTTTGTGATCTGTGTACTCTTATTCTATATTTGTTCAACTTTAAAAATTTTTTCTAAAAAATAGTGAGGACAAAATTTCTGATGTCAAAAGATTATTTTGTTACATGGAAACAGAACCTGAAATAGAACCAAAATATAAAGTAAAAATCACTTGAAATACATTCTAGGAAGTAAATATTTATGTCATAAGCAAAAGTTGGTTTGGCAACCTAGAAACTCAATAAACAAGTGAAAGGATTCCCCAGTTCATGAGTAATAACACCAATGCCACGTTTGAAGGGTTGATGGCTTATTAATTTCTTAATAGATGGTGACATTGGTATGAATAAGATTTATTATGTCAGTCAAATTAAAAATGCCTGTGATGAATACAGAATTTTAACTGTCAATACCTGCCTTAATAACTTGCCTTATTAAATGGTGTGTCACTGAAGATGATTTAAATGAGAAGATAATGAAGCAAATCTCTTGGAATGTGTTTAGCAGAGTTAATTCTGAAGAGTTGGGAAGTTCATTAAAGCTAAGAAAATAGTTTTCCACTTTAACAAATGTATTTTAAACTGTGCAATTTAAAACACTGCATTCAAATGCTTCAAAACAATGCACAACAAAAACTATGACATTTAATGTTTTCTTTTGCATAGAAGATGGTGTATAAACTCTTTTCCCTGAATTTCTTGGTCAATAGAATAATATCACTCTTTCTGAATTAGGTGGTAGTTAACAATCTGATAATAATAATCATAATTTGTTATAATAATGATAACCTAGAGTGTGAAAATATTGGGACATAAGGATTATATTTTAAGGATAAAATCACATGACTAAATTTGTTATAGATGGGGTTAAAACAGCAAAAGCTCTGAAATCTGGCTCCTATTGGTAATTACTTTAACTTCTTTGTCTCAATTTTCTTATTTGTAAAAGAAAGATAAAAGTGTACCCCAGCCTATCGGGTTCTTTTGAGAATGTAATGAAATGTTACCTATTATTTTTATTATTGCATTCTACTATAACATAGAGTCACAATCAAAAGGTCAGAGAAAACAGATCGATAAACCATACAAAAGTTAACGTAAACTTGTAGATTTAATCGCAAAAGCCATTATGTTAAATGTGAACTATAGAAAAGGATGCTTAGTAATAAAGATAGAAATAATGGGAGATATAAAAGAAGACATAAAAAACATAATAAAAATTTAGGAAACGAAGGCCCTGAAATAGCATTTGAATATGTGCAGCCTGTATTACTGGAAATCTATACCAACAATCTAGGTAAGAAAAATCATATGATGGAACTTTAAGTCCAAATCCATTATATGGTCAATTATTGAAACATTGAGTTAGTTTGCTTTTTTATAGAAATTTGAAAATGAACATTAGTAATTATATAGTCAAAAATGCTCAATTTATTGTTAGTATATCTCCATTTTCAACAAATTTGTGTAATCTCAGATTTATTCAAAGAACTCATTATATTGTATCATTTTTTCATAGTGATATGCAAGGTTCAAATTCTATTAAATTCTCGTTTGAAGAAGCTTTAATCATTATTCCTTAAGATGCTATGCCAAGAAATAAAATGTTGCATATTGACTATTTCTTCCCAACATTCAAGGCAAATTTGTTTAATTCAAGTCTTATGGCCAGGAACCTCTTCTGCAATATGCAAACTTCCTAGAATATGTTGAAATCAATTTAGACAACTTTCGACTAGCATATAGGTTAAATTTCATTTTATTATCTTTCTGTTTCTCTTTCTCAATGCTAAGCATTAATGGACATATCTAACAATTCTTTATTCCATTTAAAAAGTGAAAACAAGTTATGAAACAAACAATTTCCCTCCAGAGCAGCTCTTCTGCTTTTCATTTTTCACTGTGGTGTTTGCCCTGTGAGGCAGAGGCTTAGCCGTGAAGGGGATCTCCCCAGACTCCATCTTGTGAGTACTTCATTGTCCAGAACAGCCATTTATCTGTGAAATAGGCCTTTAGTGGTTCTGTAGTTTCAATTGTGTTCCCCCTCAAATGAAGAATTACCAATGGTCCAAAGATAGCTAAGATGTATTTAGCTCTTCAATAGAAAGTAGACTTTTTTCCTTATTAATATTTTATTTTGAGATTAACTCCTAAAGTTATTAGTTATTCTTAAGAATCAGTACCCTGATATTTTACTTTTACATAGATTATGAGTTTATTTTATTCATTCTAATTTAGTTTTTGGAAAATCACATTGGGATTGGAAAAAAAATCCTTCTAAATTGTGTTTGATAAATGTCATAGAGAGCATAGATCCTACAAGTCAAATTTTTTTACACGAATCATTAATCAAAGTAAGTCATTCATTTAGACAATCACTTTATTGAAAGGAGATGCAATTACTATCTTTTCAAATCAGAAAAGCTCAAAGAAACTAAAGGAAAGAAACATAAAAATCTGTTCTCTCTCTTGAATTTAAATAATAGTTCCCAAAGAGAAACCTTTTTGATGTTTTATATATGATTGATACTTTATCATTATAAGCAATTATGTCATCATCTTTTGAATAATGCTAATATAATATTATTTTTGCTATTGCCTGTTTGTTGTTTCTACCTATGATTGATTTACAATCCCATTAGACCAGATATTTCTGTATGTCTAATAAAGCACCTAGTACCATTCACCCCTTTAGAGTGAATGTCCAAAATGTATTTCCCCTAAATTTAACATAATGTGGAAATGCTATTCATCTGTGTCAGAAAGATTTTTTTTTGGATCTCAAATCTTTTAACAACAGAATATTAATATCAACATCCATGCTCCGAAACATTAGGATTTATCTTGAATCACTTATATGAAATATGCACATAAATTACTCATCTCATAATTTGACAATAAATTGGCTGCTTTCCAGTATATGACACAAGCATGACTGAGATAATCACTACTTGAAAGAGACAGTCTAAAGGGCTTGCTAATTATATATTCTTTCAGATGACTGATTCTCAAGTGCTGGTGTGCATAAAAATCATCTGTTAATATTCAAATCTCCTTTCCTATGATTTAATGAATGTTGATTAGAAGGGTAACATTCATTCTCCTTTCCTTTTATTTTCCCAGTGGCTCATCTTCCTCTTCTAGTCTTCATTCCTCAAGATTCTCCCTTCATTCAGCTACTTTAATTCAATGGAGTCTGAGAGACCCATTGACCCCTGTTTTCTTAATCGTTGCGGTTGCTGTTAGTTATAAACCAGATTCTTTATTTCTTTTTTTTCACTTGTTGGCCCAAAGTCAGAAAAATTCTTTTATTTCTTGCTTGCTTCTAATCACAAGGTCCATACACTTGTCAATAAGCTAGATCTAGCTGTTCAGGGCTGGGGATAGAGTAGGTTTTATGAAGCGTTTGATGTTTTTGCATTATTCATGTGCAAGACAGAAGGAAGGGTATTCCTGTATGATGGTTTGTCCTAGAAGAAGGATTTGAGCTTATTTACTAAGTACTAAATAAATTTATGAAAATGGAAAAGTGAAATAAATGATATTAACAGTGGATAAAGGGTTGATTAGAAAGATCTCAAAGCAGAGTTGACAGTCCAGGTGACCATGGAAACTTAGACTCTGTAGTGCGACCCATTTTGAGGCTGTGTGATGTTTAGCGGAAGTGTTGACAGCACTAAGCAGCTTGGGGACAGGCATACTACACACAAACATTACGGAAGCCATGGCAGAAAGGGAGAAATTGAATAATGGCAACTTGGCAGATGTTTGTTACAGAAATTGAAAATCATTTTTAACAATGAGATTCTTGACAGGCAAGGCAGAAGTTTAAACTCTTCTGTTATAAATATTACTGCTTCAATAAGCATCACCAAACATGTTCATCTAAACATAAAAACTTACCACTAGAATCTAAAGTTATAAAACATTCTATGGGTTTTGCACACATGTACATAAATATACACAGAAATAAATAAAATAATAGATTGTGCTTTGATACCCATTTGCCCTTAGAGAAGTGTTCTTCAAGTTGATCTTTTCAACAATCTTAAATGTTAACCAAGTTCTTGTTTGAGTATTGAGTTTAGCGTCCAAAAACTTGCTGTGTGCTAACTTGGTAAAATGTTTCTAAAATCGCAGATTCTTGTTTATGCTCTGAACAAGCAAGCAAATTTATGGAACTCTTCCCAATATTTTAATGTATGTACTTTCGACCCAAAGGGCATTTGGGATCCCTCAATGCCATGCCTAATAACTGATGAACAAATTATTCTTTTCCATCTCATTGACTCTGAACTCCCCAACTTAGAGATTTTTATATCTAATTATGACTGCTTCCCTTAAGAAACGAAGCAAAGTTTGTATTAGCTTGGAATCTGAAGTACTCTCTGGCCGTTTGGGGTATTCATAGTGACCAAAAATGTATTTTGGCATTAGTGAGGGTGTTCACCTTAACCTTTATAAGGAAATGGAAGAAGCCTGGGTTGAATCAAAGTGAGTCCTGGAGCACCTCCAAAACTGCCCTCATCCACCATTACAAGGTAATAAAAGCTAATGAAATCCTATACAGGAAGGAGCTCCCAGTAATCAGAACCTTCAGGAAAGATCATTTGAGTCACATCATCAAATAAAGAACTCTGACCAGTTAAGTGCCAGCAGTATGTAAAAGGAACATGAATTGGTGGCGGATGAGGCAAGTCATATTTATCAAAAACAGCTTCAGTAAAAAATTTCTTTCTGTATTTTCTTACTTGCTATTTCATTTAAAATAAGCTCTAAGTGAATACAGCACAAGTTGCTGAGCGAGCTCTTTCCTGGCTCTTGGCAACTGTCTGTTCAGAAGGGTGTATAGCTCTCAGATCTTACATTCTGTAGGTTTGATAGAAGCAGAACATCACGAGGAAAGCTGGCAATTGTCCAGCAGTGTTAACTGGATGGGCAAGATTGTCTAATCTGGGGGTTAATTAATAAATCCATTTCCCCACATATAAGGTACCAGTTCATTTCCCCACAGATCCAAGGCAGTAAAGGTATGGACATTTTTATGTTATTTTTCTCTGGCTCCCATATTTATTTCTCAGGGGTTCTGAACTCTGTTGAACCAAAATGTAAAAAGAAAAAAAATGTCATTTATAAACCCCTTAGCAATACCATAAAATAGACTTTATATGTAACCGGTCTATGAAAATATAAATTTTTTGATGAATAAAAGTGAAGAAACTATACTTTACAGATTAGTTAAATTGATACTATTAATCCTCTCTTGATGTTATCATATTTACCTTAATGGTTTAGATATTATTTATAATTGTAGTTGTTTTAAGGTTGATGTGCAAAAAAATATAGGTTATTATAGAAAGATTTGATGAAGCTAAAAATAAGGAAAACCAAAATCACATGTAAATTTTAATCTGTATCTTTCAAATATTACTCAGAAAACGATTGCATTTTACTTTCTAATTAGTGAAGAAAAATGGTTTGTGAAGTGGACAAAGTTAAACTTTGAACAAAGAATCCTCAAGCAGATTCTCACACTTCATTGACTCCATTAATCTTTTTTATTTTTAATATTTTGATTTGTTTTCTTCAC
Organism: Tapirus indicus; assembly: GCA_031878705.1. NCBI lineage: Eukaryota > Metazoa > Chordata > Mammalia > Perissodactyla > Tapiridae > Tapirus > Tapirus indicus. Next base: position 144,390,591 of record CM062919.1, on the reverse strand, counting down.
CCCAGTCCTCAACTGGATTTTATGTCTCAGGCATTATCAGTATTCTGTATTTCTGTTGTCTTGAAGAACCAGAAACTCAAATACCTGACCAAAATCTTTTATTATTATTATTATTCTATCATTCCCATACTTATATTTAAATTGTTCATTACCTTTAATTGTAATTTCTTTAATTTCTAAATTTTATATTAGTGTTTATAGTGCATACTGTCCTCTTCTGGCTTCATTTCTTTCTATATAATCCTTCTATAGTAAGAAAAGAAAGTTGAACAACCCATTCACTAATCTTTTAGCATGTCTCTCATCTCTGACATTCTCTCAATGCTGTGCCAATGCTTTTGTATCCAGAACCAAGGTTAGTGGTCTCTTCTATCCAATTACCTACTATATATCTCAGTTTGATCATACAAAGATATATTTAAACTAAAATGTCCAAAATTGAATGTTTGGTCCCCACCCCTAAACCTACTGTGTTCCCACCCTCATTTCCTCCTTTCCTTGAAAAATGTCTCCACCGACTCCACAGTGGCCAAGTCAGAAATCTAGGAGTTGTTGATTTTTCCCTTGATCTTATTCCATACAGGAGTCACCTCCAAAATGTATTTCAGATTCTGTCCATTTCCACTGAGGCCACATGGATATGGTCACCAAATTTTCACCTGAATTCTTTATTGAAATGTCCTCCTAAACTGTCCCTTCCTCCTTTCTCCCTGAATCCTGGATACTCTGTGGTATAACCAGTCACAGTACAAATCAAATGCAATCACATAAATGTGCACCTGAAACCTTTCAAAGACTTCAAGTGTTCTTGCCCCTAATCTTGCACCCTCAGTACACATCCCCCTGATGTGCTGCACACACTCATCTCACACGACACACACCTCTACTCACTTATGTTCATTCTGAGCATGTTCTGAGCTCTTCCCTACTTCAAACACTTAGCAAATGTGTTAGTCCTGATTTCACCTTTGCAGATAATAACTCATCACTATTCTTCAGACCACAGCTTAAATCTTACCTCCCTAATAGATGCTTTTCTGACAACCTCCAAAAAGTAGGTCAGTCCAACCATACACTTGTTTCTTTTGTTTTGATTGTAACTTTCAGCATTGTTTGCTCCCTTCATAGTATTCTGCAGAATTCATTGATATTCAATGTGTATATTTATTTATATAATGTCTTTGCTACATCACAGGTTTCCTGAGAGGATAACATCTGGAACTTTTTCCACTTCACACCTCAAGTCTAACACAGCCTCTGGAACATTATTTGCTATGAGAAAATTGGGGCAATAGAAAGATGAATGAACTGTGATAAACACTTCTCCTTATTTCCATTTAAACCAACGGAGAAAGTTACCTGAATATTATGACCCTTCTAAAAAGTATGCATTATAGGTATACTTAAGCCTTCACAATTTTTTTAATAGTCACTCAGGAATTCCCATTTAAGTATTATGAATATTTTGCCTTCCTCTAATCAATCTCACCACTGCCTTCCACATTCTCGAAACAAATGAAGGTGCTGAAGTGACAATGTAATTTGAGATAATCTGATATAAATTTATTTAACCTATGTTTGATGAATCTCAATTTATTCCTTTCATTTTGTACTTTGTTTCTTTTTACAAATATTATTTCACAATAGGTACTCTCTATTTTTCTCTTCTCACTATCTTAAATCATTCCCTTTGAATTTCTCTTTTGTTTTCCTTACACGTATCTTAGGCAGACTCCCAAACCCTAAATGTAATAAATTCAGTACAGTTAAACCTTCATCTGTATATGTAATTTAACACTCATCCTTTTCCAGGCATTAAGCAGAACTTGACTAGGTAAGGGGCCAAATCTATCCCTATCTTCCCTTTACTGGGGAGACTGCAGAAGAGGAAGAAATTAACACATTTCATTCATGCTGCTCTGTCCTCTATTGGATCCCCTAAGATTGACTATCATTGACATCTGTGGATGACATATTATTGCTGACATACTACAATGGTGTAGAACAACAGGAAGATTCTTAAGAGGATTTGCAGGATGGAGATTCACTTCAGGTGGAACTCTTTCAACACTCCCTGCTTCTCTCCTCCCTGCAGTCGCAGACCCCAAGTTGTTTTGTTCTTTTTTTTCTGAAGGCCTCTTTGGGTAGAATATTTTAAAAGAGGGCTCATGCCTGGCCACATTCCACATAGTCTACTTGACATACAGGAAACTCAAGGGTTCTTATTTTGCCAATTCTTTTTTTCTTCAAAGAAAGAGATGGGGAAATAGGAAATCTCACAAATAAGAAGATGCCATCTGGGAAAAAGAGATGCACAATTCACCTTCTTGCAACGACTTCCAGTCACCATAATTGAGTCTTTTGGAGTCCTCCCACAAGACATGGTCAATAGAAAAATATCTTGCCTTCCCACAAAGGAAGTGGAAAAAAAATCTTTCTATCAGGCAAAATAATGACTTCAATAATGTCATTGAGTGCATCTTGGATGAGGGAGTAGAGTGATGCTGATGGTAGTTGTAACTTGGTTGCCTGTTAATAAAGTCTGATCATTTATCTATCTTAAAAGTTTTCATTTCTCTTTAGAAATATCCAGTTCTTTACATATCTTTGATTTCTCCTTCAATGCTGGCCACAGATGCCAAAACAATAAGGCAAATTGTTACATTTAAAAACATGAACGCAGTCTTTCCTTTATTAAAATTAAACTTGCTTCCTATTCTTTTTTTGGTTTTGAATATCTTTTTTAAACAACAGCTTTATTGATGTATAACTTGCATAACATAGAATTAGTCTATTTAAAGTGCATAATTCAGTGAGTTTTAGTGTATTCACAGATGTATATAACCAGCATTGCAATTAATTTTAGAACATTTTCATCACCCAAAAAAGAAATTCTTTACCCATTATTAATCACTGACTATCCCCTCTGAGCCCTAGACAACCACAAATCTATTTTCTATCTCTGTAGATTGCCTGTTTTGGACATTTCATATATACAAGTCATGCAATATGTGGTCTTTCATGACTGGCTTCTTTCGCTTAGCATAATGTTTTAAGGTTCATTCTTTGCTGTAGTGTGTATCAGTAGTTCATTCCTTTTTTGTTGCCTGATAATATTCCATTGCATGCACATGTATTCCATGTATTTTATTTATCCATTCATTAATTGATGGACATTTGGATTGTTTCCCGATTTTCTGTTTCGAATAGGCTGCTATGTACATTAGTGTACAATTTTTGTGTCAATATACGTTTTAGTCTATCTGGATTATGTGTCTAGGAGTAGAATTGCTGGACTATATGATAACTATAACTTTAACCTTTTGAGGAGTTAGAGACCTGTTGTCAAAAGCAGTATTTACACCAGTAAAGTATGAGAGTTCCAAGTTTTCTGCATCCTTGGCAATATTCGCTATATCTATCTTCTTGATTACAGCCATCCTAGTGGTGTTTCATTATGGTTTCAATTCTCATTTCTCTGATAGCTAATACTGTTGACTATCTTTTCATGTACTTATTGCTCAATTGCAGAAGTGTCCGATAAAACCCTTTGCTCACTTAAAAAATTGTATTATTTGTCCTTTTACTTCATTATCTGAGGTCTTGAAAAATATATACATAATATATATATATTCTAGACACAAGTCCCTTATCAGATATATGATTTGCAAATATTTCTTCCCATTCTGTGGGTTGTCCTCTCGTTTTCTTGATCGTATCCTTTGAAGCACAAATCTTTTAATTTTGATGAAGTTCTTTGTGTGAATACACACACACACACACACACACACACACACACACATATACATGCTATGTATATCTTTGCAAATATATATATATATATTTCCTTTTGTGACTTGTGGTGTTGGTGTCATATCTAAGATGCTTTTCCTGAACTCATGGGCATGAAGATATACTCCTTTATTTTTATCTAAGAGTTTTATAGTTTTAGCTCTTAATTTGGATCTATGATCCCTTTTGAGTTAAATTTTTGGTGCACAGTTGTCCTAGCACAATTTCTTGAAGAGACTATTCTTTTCCCTTTTGAATTGTCTTGGCACCCTTGTCAAAAATCAATTGACCATAAATGTCAGGGTTTATTTCTAGACTCTCAATTCTATTCCATTGATCAATATTTCTATCATTATGCCATTTTATATTGCCTTGGTTACTGTGGCTTAGTCATAAGTTTTGAAATCTGAAGTATGAGTTCTCCAACTTTGTTCTTTTCCAAGATTGCTTTGCCTATTCTGGGTACCTTAAAATTACACGTGAATATTATTATCCACCTTTTAATTTCTGCAAAAAATAAATATCCAGCTGGTATTTTGATAGGGATTACATTGACTCTGTAGATGAATTTGGGATGTATTTCCATTCTAATAACAATAAGTTTTACAATCTATGAACATGGGATATTTTTATATTTATTTAGGCCTTGTTTAGTTTCTTTCAACAATGTTTTATAGGTGTTAAGTACAAGTTTTGAATTTATTTTGTTAACTTTTTATGAGGATTTTATTCTTCTTAATGCTCTTGTAAATACTTTTTTTTTAAATTCCATTTTTGGATTTTACATTGCTCGTGTGGAGCCTACAACTGGCTTTTGTATGTTGATCCTGCATCCTGCAACCTTGCTGAACTTGTTCACTAATTTGAATAGTTTTTTATATGGGTTCCATAGGATTTTCTATATGCAAAGATTGTGTCATCTGCAAATAGAGATAGTTTTACTTCTTCTTTTCTAATTCAGATGCCTCTATTTATTTTTCTTGTCTACTTGCCCTGGCTTAAACCTCCAGTAAGATGTTATGTAGAAATGATGAGAGAAAATATCGTTGTCTTGTCCCTAATTTAGGGGGAAAACATTTAGTCTTTCACCATTAAATATGATTTAGGAATGGGGTTTTCATAGCTATCCTTTATCAGATTTAAAAAGTTCCCTTCAAATCTCAGTTTGTTGACTTTTTATCATGAAGGAATATTGGATTTTGTCAAATACTTCTTCTATATCTATGAAATGAATAAAAACTAAACTGTAATTAATGGGAGAATAAAATGGAGTTATCCCACTACCAAAATGCAATTTGCATGCAATCAGAAATCAGACATTGGCCTAATGCGAGAAAGGAAGGGCCTTTTACAGGCAGCCATGTCTAACAGAATCAAATTTCTCCAGTCCAACAATGATTCAACTCTGCATTGTAAGCGTGTATTTCTTGAGTCATTAGTTCAAATAATAGTGTGTGAGATTCATGTGAATATGGTTTGACAATTTGATGCTTCGTCTTCACATATATAAACTAAATATTTTCTTGGCAAAAGAAAGTAGCTCTATCAAATTACCTGCTACCTTTTGTAGTTTTAATAACATAGAAATGTTAAGATATATCAGAAATAGACACAACAGAATATGTTTTTAAACATTTTCTTTCACAAAAATATTTGATTTTTTTTTGCCATCACACATGTGTTTGCAAATACACACACACACTCGCATACACAAACCAGACACCATTACAATGTGTTACTTTTATATGCTTTGTTCCTGCTTATCACATCATAGGGGCTGATACTTATTTGGAAGGAAGATGAAATTTCAGCTATTTCATTGAGTTACCCTGAGGGAAATTATTTTCCTGCCGCTTTTATGAAATATTCTGGGCATAATAAAACACTTTTCTTTCTACAGGGACTAACTGTATTATTCAACATTTTTTATAATTAAAAAACTGCAATATATTCCCCTGAAAGCTACATTGTATTTCAGGTCCTTCAATTTTTTTAAGGGTAAATAAAGACAGGTCATTTGTCTCCCTACCATTTGACAAAATCATAATGAGAAATCTCCAATAGTAACCTTAAGTGACATGACTTTGATGTCTTCTGTGGATGCTGGAAATCAGTCCCATTATTTCACAGTCCAATGTAATAAACACCTAATATCATCACATCTTTAAATGTTTAAGAATTTCTGTAATGGTATGCCATGAAAGACTTAAGTGTATTTAATTTGTTCAATAAATAAAAAAGTAAATTTACAATGAAAATATCTCCGACAATTTATATGTCGTTTTAGAGTTAGGAGCACAAACACAAAAACGTTGTATATCAATTCCCTTTGCACACTGCCTGTCCCTGAACTGTCATTCAAATAATTGTAAATTGATACATGTACATATATACACATGTATGTAATATTATATATCTATATCTGCATATATCTCCATATAAATATATGTGTGTGTATATATATATGTGTGTGTGTGAAATAGAAGCAAAAGAGTACATTTAATGCATAATATACCCACTCTGAATATCTTATTGATATGCAGTTGGGGTATTTTTTTCCACTTTTTGTTTAGATTTAGAATACTACGTTGAATGTTTTAAAAAGTGACTGAGAAAAGTGATTTTCTTTTACAGTTTTGCCCCATTTCAGCTCAGAAAATAGAGGAACATTTAATTATAGCAGTTTTTCATCTAAATCAACTTAATACTTTTTTCTAGAGAAAGCTGAAAATTGAAAGCTTAAAGAACTTAAAAATATCTTTTTCCTTTTTTTTCACTGATAGAATAAAAAAAATCCCATAAGATTAGTACCATATAGCCTAAGTGTGTAGTAGGCTATACCATGTAGGTTTGTGTAAGTACACTCTATGATGTTCACACAACGACGAAATCACTTACAACACATTTCTCAAAACGTAACCCTGTCAGTAAGCGACACATGACTGTGCACCATACTAACACTAAGTAAAAAGTTGGAGTAGCTATATCAATACTAAAAAAAACAAGACTTCAGAACAAAGAATATTACCGGGATAAATGGTAATCATTGATTCTGGCAGGGTTGCATAAAAAGAGCAAAAGAATGTCTTTTTTCTAGGTTTAAAAGAACAGACAATTTATATAATATTACAAAGTAATTAATTTTAAAGTTTTTACTATGACATTTATTTATCACTTGTTTCTTTGAATTTAAGTAAAAGTAGATATATTTAAAGAAATATCACATTACATTATTACATGATTTGAGATATATATTTCTAATTGTCATATGTAATGCGTTTAGAAAATCCAGAAATATCCTTACATGATGTTCATTGGCACATGATAAATAAGAATAAAAAACAAGGAAAAGCTAAGTGCATATACATAAAAGAAGATCAGATAAGCTAAGTTCTATTCTTGAAGATTGACTACTTAACTTGGATAGTAATAATAATATCTAATAACCTGAACAAATATTATTTAGAGATACAGGGAACTGGTTTTGAATCATGGCTCAGCCATTTATTAATACGTATATATGGTTGACACATAATTTCTCCTAACTTCAATTTTATTGTCTCTGGAAAATGGATAATAATAGATCCTACATTAATGTGTCATTTGTGTCAATTAAATTTGTAAAGCATTAATGCAGTTTCTGCTATATAGTAACTGTGCATCACATGTTGCTTATTATTATCTGTTCTCTTTGAGAGATAATGATGTATCACTAGCATGTGTGTGTGCGTTTGTCTGGTTGTGTAATCTTAGAGAGCGAAATGGCTAGGCAGAAACAGAAATCATGATGATATATACCCCAAATTAACCATGGTTAACCTTAGGCTATGGATTTAACTACGTTAACATTAAAAAAAATTCAAATTTTTATTTATTTCCCCAAGGCTTTTTGAAAGTTTATTTACTTTGTAATTAGAATAATACTGTATTTAAAAATAAATTAGGTATTATATGTTTTCTAGGAAGTGTACTTAATGAGATTATTGTAACAAGATTACATATGAGGAAAATAAACTTTTTATATACTGTTCATCGAAATGAGGAAAGGTAAGAGTTCATGAGTTCTTTCAGGGATGGCCGACTTCTTAAAACTTTGAGCACAAAGAGATCTTCCTACTGGGTCATTTCTTGAAGGACAAGTAGAAAGGCACAGCTTTTTAAACATCATTTCTAAAGACTCTCTGGCAGATTACATCAAAGTTACCTAACTTCTTTGTCATCTTTCATGAAGAGGGGAAGAAGACAGAGATAATTTCATGGAATCTGTTTAAATCTGTTTAAATTGAAAAATAATGAACCAATTTATTCCAGTTTTGTGTGGAGGCAGGCTGTCATAGCAAGAACACCAAGAACTAATGGGTTGCCTACAAGAAAAATTTTGAAAGGTGTCAGACCTACCCAGTTATTTTATAAAAATCATTTTTTAAAAAATCTTCACAACCAGATATGACTCCGGAGATCCTTTTCTATCCCATAATAGAGGTTCATTTAAGGGGTTGGTTGGTGTCAGAAATTTCTAAGTGTAGAAGGCTGTATATCCAAATATATCAGAGAGATAAACAAAAAATAATTGTGTTCCAATATGTTGACTGAGCAAGTGTTAAAATTCAATTTTATTTCTTGGATGGAATATTTAGCCCATATATCATCTGAGTGGAAAATCATGGAAAACAATTATCAAGATGGTACTGTTAAACAAAACCATGTTGATAACTTTATTAAAAGTCAGAGTTAATCAGATGCATAAAAATTAAGACTATGACCCTAAACCCACTTTGAATATCAAGGAATCAAAGGTAAAAATAAAACAATTGAAAAATATACAGTCATGCACCACATAATAATGTTTAGGTCAATGATGAACCACATGTACGACTGTGGTCCCTTAAGATTAGCACCATACAGCCTAAGTATGTAGTAGGCTATACCATGTAGGTTTGTGTAAGTATGCTCTACAATGTTCACACAACGATGAAATTGCCTAACAACACATTTCTCAAAATGTATCACCATCATTAAGTGGTGCATGACTGTGCACCATACTAACACTAAGGAAAAAGCTGGAGTAGCCATATCAATATAGACTTTAGAACAAAGAATATTACCAGGGATGAAACAAGACATTACATCATGATGAAGGAATTAAATCCTGAAGAAAGCACAGTGGTCTTAAATCTGTATGCCTGTAACAACAGAGCTTCAAAAAATTGAAGCAAAAAAAGTGATAGAACTTAAAGGAAAAATAGAAAATGCACAGTTATAGTTGGAGAGTTCAGCATTCTTCTCTTAGTAATTAATAGAGCCAATAGACAGAAAAACAATCTACTCTTTTCAGATGCTCAAACTTTTGTTTTAATTCTTTCAAAATACTGTAAAAATGAATCCAGACTACATAAATATATACAAAATTTCACTTTTGGAGAATAATCTATAGAAGTAGATGGTTTAAAAAAATAAAAAGATCTAACTCCAGTACTGTGAAATTGATTTTCTCAAAGTAAAGTAGTAGTAATTTACAAATGCTGGTTATAGTTTGTTTTCTAGGCTTATTTGCACATAATATTGTGGGTAGGTACACAAAGGAGTTTCTTTTATTTTAGAATTATCTTCAGTTTCACTTTATTTCATCAAATAGTCTTGATTTTTCCTCTTTACAAATCTTTCAACCTGAGGACATGGCATGTTAAGTTCAAAATCAACTTTATGTTCTTCCTATTGTGTCACAGGTTGGAAAGGCAGCACAGTTTGCCCTTTCTAAGGATCAGACAGTCAAAGAATTCTAATCAGTTTACTTGAAGGAACTTAGTTCATGTTTCAAGGAACAAGCAAAAATGAATCGTCTAAAACATCTGGAATCTTGCATCAGCCAGTATCATGTCCTTTGCATTTCTCATATTAACCACATCAGCCAGAAGTAAATTGATGCAGGCATCTGAAAGGAAATTCAGCAATGGATCCAGAGAAGCAATAAAGCAAACCATGGACAAAGAATGCTCACCTCCATATGAGGCTGTCATGCCATTGAAAGCAGCTTTTTTCCCTCTCCACGCTGAATTTATACAAGTAAGGGTTTCATTTTTACGATCAAAATTAATTTTTCCACATTAAGCTGGCTGAGATAATAAGTTGTCAAAGTACAGTTTGCATTGTAGAGTCAAACATGTTCTAAACTGCTATGTTTCATATCTATAGGTCATCATTTCTTCCAGTAATTTAACAAACCCTTTTAAAGTCCTTACTTTAGTATCCAGATCAAGATCGGTTTCTCTTTTTTCTTGGTACTGCCTCATTATTTCCTCTGCACCTCTATGACTATCTTGTCCTACCTTATCTTTTTGTCTTGATCAATTAATTTCTTTGTGTAGAATCGATGCAGATTTTTTTTTACTTCTACTCACTCTGAGCAGATTTAGTTTGCCTGTAATATCTTCTCCTCTAGTTATTTCCTTTCATATCCAGTTCTCATCTCTTTTTATTTAAAGTATCCAATGTTCTTCTGGTTTCTCTTCATAACTCTACTTCCCTTATTTTCTCTTATCTACTTCAGCATCAGCAAGGTTTAATTATACTTACGTGGATCTGCTACCTCTGGTAGCTGATTCATTTTCAATTTAATTGCATCACACTTGTTTTCTGCTTCTATTTTCAGACATTTTAAGATTCTCCATGTTTTCTCTTCGTTGCTCCATATTTTTCCCAACTAGGTTCATTTTGATTTTATGTTTTTGTGTGTGTGCGTGTGTGTGTGTGAGGAAGACCAGCCCTGAGCTAACATCCGTTGCCAATCCTCTTCTTTTTGCTGAGGAAGACTGGCCCTGGGCTAACATCCATGCCCATCTTCCTCTACTTTATATGGGACGCCGCCACAGCGTGGATGACAAGCAGTGCGTTGGCGGGCGCCCGGGATCCGAACCAGCGAACCCTGGGCTGCCAAGCGCAAACTAAACCGCTGCGCCACCCGGCCGGCCCCTGATTTTACATTTTTATATTTTGCTCTTTTTATAGACTTGAAAACTTTATCAAACAACTTGCCCTAATTGACAATTATTACGTATTCCAATGAACAATAGCAGAAGGCACCTTGTTTTTTTCTGTTTTGTTTAGAAATACAGTTATTTTTAACAACTTGTTTTTGAACTATCTTTGACATGTAAAAATCGTATATATTTAAGGTATACAACTTGATGTTTTGATGTATGTATACATTGTGAAAAGGTCACCTCAATCAAACTAAATAATTTATCCATGACCTCTACATAGTTCATTTTGTATGTGTATTGAGAAGATTTAATTGAAAGTCTATCCTCTTAGCAAATTTCAGGTATACAATACAGTATTGTTAACTACCAGTACCATGCTGTATATTAGATCTCCAGAACTCATTCATCTTGTACAACTGAAACTGTACCCTTTGACCAAAAACTGCTCATTTCCCCCTCTCCTGTCCCTCACCTCTGGCAACCACCATTCTACTCTCTACTTCTATAAGTTTTACTATTTTAGATTCCACATATAAAGTGAGATTATTTGTCTTTCTGTGTCTGTTTTATTTCACTTAGTATGATGTCCTCCAGATTCATCCATGTTGTCACAAATGGCAGGATTTCCTTCTTTTTTAAGGTTGAATATTATTCCATTGCATGTATATACCACAATTTCTTTTTCCATTCATCCATTGACAGACACTTAAGTTGTTTCCATATCTTGGCTATTATAAATAATGCTGCAATGAACATGGGAGTGTGGATATCTCTTCGAGGTACTGATTTCATTTCCTTTGGATATATACCCAGAAGTAGGATCGCTGGATCATATGGTAGTTCTACTTGTAATTTTTTGAGGAACGTCCATACTGTTTTCTAAAATGGCTACACCAATTATAGTGTACCAGGGTTCCCTTCTCTCCACATCCTCGCCAACACTTGTTGTCTTTTGTCTTTTTAATAATAGCCATTCTAACAGGTGTGAGATGATATCTCATTGTGGTTTTGATTTGCACTTTCCTGATGATTAGTGATGATCAGTTGAGCACCTTTCCATGTATCTGTTGGCCATATGTACGTCTTCTTTGAAGAAATGTCTATTCAAATGCCCATATTTTAATCAGGTTGATTTTTTACTATTGATTTGTAGGTGTTCCTTATATATTTTGGATATTAACCCCTTCTCAGATATCTGGGTTGCAAATATTTTCTCCCATCCTGTAGATTGCCTTTTCACTTAGTTGAGTGCTTCTTCTGTTGGGCATAAACTTTTTAGATGCATTCCCACTTTATTTTTCTTTTTGTTTTAGCCAAAACAAGACAAAAGAATTTTCCTTTAGTCAAAAAATCATTGCCGTGACCAACATCAAGAAGCTTACCCCCCATATTTTCTTCTAGTAGTTTTACAGTTCCAAGTCTTGTGTTTGTCATTAATCCATTTTGAGTTAATTTTTGTATATGGTGTGAGATAAGGGTCAAATTTTTTAATTTTGCATGGGGATATCCAGTTTTCCCAACACAATTTATTGAAGAGACTGTCTTCTCCATTCTGTGCTCCTGGCAACTTTGCCAAAGATCAGTTGACCTCAAGTATGTGGTTTATTTCTGGGCTCTGCATTCTGTTCCATTGATGTATATATTTGTTTTTATGCCATTACCATACTGTTTTGATTACTGTAGATTTATAATATATTTTGAAGTCAGAGAATGTGATGCCTCCAGCTTTGTTCTTTTTGCTCAAGATTGCTTTGGCTATTCAGGGTCTTTTGTGGTTCCATATGAATTTTAGGATAGTAGTTTCTATTAGTGTGAAGAATGCCATTGGGATATTGATAGGAATTACACTGAGTCTGTAGCTCACTTTGGGTACTGTGGACATTTTAACAATATTAATTCTTCTAATCCAAGAATACAAGGTGTCTTTCATTTGTGTGTCTTCTTTAATTTCCTTCATCATTATTTTATAGTTTTCAGTGTACAGAAAGTAATTTTAAAATGCACAAGGAAAATTCATCAAAATTGACTGTGTATTGGGCCATAATACAATTCTTTATAAATTTAGAGACATAAAATCAGTAAGGATATAAAAGAATTAAACATTATCAACCAACTTTATATAATTCACTTTTATTAAAAGGTCCAACCCACAATAACAGAATGCATATTCTTTTCAAGCTCACATGGTAGAAAAGCCATATGGTGGGACATGGTAAAAATCTCAATACATATAAATGGATTGAAATCACACAAATGAAAACAAGTTGAAATTAAATAAAAGAAAGATACTTGAAAATCACCAAATATTTGGAAGTTTAAAATGAACTGAATAACTCATAAGTCAGATAAGACATCACAAAGTGAATTAGAAAATAGTTTGAAATAAATACAAAATTTATCAAAATTTGTGGATGTAGTTAAAGCAGTGCTTAGATGAAATTTCAAGAATTAAATGTTTATATTAGAAAAGGAGAAAAGTTGCAATCAATCATATAAGCTTACACTAAACTCCAGATAAATGAAAGCTAGATAGATAGATTAAAGAATTGAGAAGAAACTGTTTATCACTACTGTGTCACTGTCACTAAAGACATTAAGAGGATAATAGGGAAATGCTAAGAACATCTTTATGCCAGTATGTTCAACATCTTAGATGAAATGAGTAAGTTCCTGAAAAGGCACAAGTTATAATCACTGATTCAAGAAGAAAGAAAAAACCTGAATAGCTCTAAATCTAATAAACGAGTTCAATTTGTAACTTAAAATTTCACCACCAAGAAAATTCCATGTCCTGATGGCTTCGCTAGTGAATTCTATCAAACGTTTAAGAAATTATAGCAATCCTGCCCAAATAAAATAGAGGAGGAAGGAAATCTTCCCAACATTTTCTGTGAGGCCACCATTACCCTGATACCAAAGTCAGAAGAAGGAAAAAAAAAATATCGCAAGGAAAGAAAACTCCACCCCGACATTTCTTAGAGCATAATATGAGCTAATAAAATCCAGCAATATAGAAAATTGTAATACACCAAGCAGCATTTATCACAGGATTGCAAGATTAGTTAACATTTCAATATCTATCAATGTAATTGACCATCTTACAGAACAAGGGAAACAAAGCAATATGACGATCTCAATTGACATATGATTTACATGATTTCATGTATATGTATCTCTAGAAAATATAAATCTAGTCTCTGGGGATAGGACCAAATCAGTGGTTGCCTGGGGCAGGGAGCATGGTGACCCTGACTAGGAAGCTGCAGACGAGAACATTTATTGTTGATGGATATGCCCTATATCTTGATTGGGATGGTGATTACTGAATGTTATATATTCATAAAAACGCATTCAACTGTAGACTTATATGGTCTGCATTTTTATGTACATTTATTTAAATAAAGTTGATTTAAAAAATAAACGCAAAATCTATGATGTTACCGTGATTCTGGAATTAACTGAATGGCTTTGGATAAATTACTTAATTTCTATGCATTACTCATAAGCTGTAAAAGGAGAAATTAGGCTAATTTTTGATAGGGCTATTCCACCAGAACCAATTTAAAAATTACCTTGGATAGTAAAAATAATTTTAAATTTTAAGTATATAATACAATACTAGACAAAGTAGATGTTACCATAAAGACCTTATTCTTTGGGACAAAAAACAGTAACAGAAAAAGGAAATAATTTAAGAGGCAGAAAGTAGAATGGTGATTGCTAGGGGCTGGGGGCAAGAGGAAATGGGGAGATGTTGTTGAATAGATGTGACTTTTTTTATTTATGTAGGTGAACAAGTTCTAGAGGTCTGCTGTACAACATAGTGCCTATAGTTAGCAGTACTCTACTGAGCACATACAACATTTGTTAAGAGGATAGATCTCATGTTAGGGGTTCTTACAACACACATGAAAACCACACCAACAAAGAAACAGAAAAACCAAAGGGGCACTAGAACCTTTGGAGGTGATGGATATGTTTATTACCTTGATTGTAGTCATGGTTTCACAGGTGTATGCATATGTCCGAATTCATAAAATTGTATACATTAAACACATGCAGATTTTTGTAAATTAATTGTACCTCAATAAAGCTGTTTTCTAAGGAAGGAAAAAACCAGTTATGGTTATAGAATTGCAATTCATAAATCTTGTCACATTACTTTATATTCAAATTTCGTAGTTCACTGGGCAGTTGTCCTAATAACAGTAAACAATTTTTCAATCAAAATATTTACTTAAAACATCAAGAGAAAAATATTGGATATAACTTCATTTAGTTAATGCATGATTTTTACCTATCTTCCCTTAAAAAATGCATCAATATCACAAATTAAATAGTAATGCATCTTCAGTTTCATTCTTTTAATGCTGTGATTATTAATAGACTAGACTGGCAAGAACATATTTGCTAAGCTATTATCTTCTCCACTGCAGACTGTCTTTGATGCATGCTGCTTTTCTGCAGAAAATGGTTGTCGTGTGTCTAATGAACTTCCTTCTATTGATCTTACACCTCCTTTTGTTACAATTTTTTCCTGCTTTCATTTGTCACTAACTGTTAATCATAACTTTTGAACCACAAAAAGAATTGTGTACTTTTTCTCTATTTTTTCTTATTATTTTGACATGGGTTATTAGGTCTGTCACTTAGACAATGAGAAAAATAACAGCTGTGAAGTTTATTGTACTTGGAAGTCATTTTTCATACTGCTTTCAGCAATGTCTATTAAAAGTCTGACCGATGTCTGTTGGGTAGAAGTAATAAATTCTTCATGGGAGAATAATTGAACCATTACAGGGAGAACACAAATGTGAAATACATTATCATTAATCCTTTTCTCATTTCCAAAGTTCACACTCATTTGGGAGATATTTGTTAGAATGATGTACGTGTTTCAATTTCATCCAAATGAGCCTTAAAGAAGTTGGAAATTCTTACAATACTTTGAGAATTTAATCCCACAAAAGATTGTGATATATGGTAGAAACTCATGCTTTATAGAATGAAAATATTTTTAATTATTTGATTTATATTATTGATGTGGAGCTACCTTAATTCCCTTTTGGCTGTGTATGTCTTCATTATGTCATTGGAAACACTAAGCACATTGCTGCTCCATCACTCTGGCAGTTTCATCAGCTTCCTGTAATGTATATTCTAACTCAGGCAACCACTGGAGATCAATGTGTGAAACAAGGACTTCTTAGGATTGTAAACCTGTTTTCTTGAGTACCATTACTATATTGTTTTCCTGTAACAAGGAAATTATGAAATCCACTGTTATGACTGGATAAGCCAGGCAAATCCTATATGTCAAGTCTTGGACTTAACAGTTTACCCAACTTCTGCATTACCAAATTCTATGTCCTGCCAATGTTTTTTCTTTTGGCCAAAGGCCTGTGTCAAACCAAATTAATACATTATTTTTTAAAATTGTTTTGAGCTTCCATGTGCTTTTTTTTTTTGAGGAAGATTGGCCCTGCACTAACATCTATTGCCAATCTTCCTCTTCTTCTTTTTTCTCCCCGAGGCCTCAGTAGATAGTTGTATGCCATAGTTGTACATGCTTCTAGTTGCTCTACGTGGGACGCCGCCTCAGCATGGCTTGATGAGCAGTGAGTAGGTCTGCGCCCAGGTTCCTAACCGGCGAACCCTGGCCGCTGAAGCAGAAGGCACGAACTTAACTGATGTGGCACTGGGCTGGCCCAATACATTTTAATTATAATCTTCATGTCACTTTCTTTGACTCGTTACTCATTTGCTTAAGGAAGTCTAGGTGTCAAAATTCTCATACATATATTCTTAAGTCTCAGCATTCTCCTTGTGGCAGAGGCAAGTAGATGTTGAAAAAATGTCTATGTCCCCTTCCAAGGTATAGAGTTTTGCCTTAAACTACTGAACCAACCAAGGAATGTATTTCTTATTCCTTGTTTCTAAACACGGTGACTTATTTTCACAATGAAAAGTAAGCATCAGAAATGTCTATTCTTTATCTTAAGATGGTAAGGTGCGGATTTGTTTTCACACTATTCCCTTTTGTGCCCACTGGATGTTGATGGAAAATTGGAAGCCACATGTTCAACATATCAGAAATTCTGAAATGTTCCATCTCCAGATAATTGTGTGAAATAGAGCCGATGAGTCTCTGCACATAAGTCCTGCTACAGAACAGGAGCACCTGTATTTAATTTTAGTTAAAGGAGAAATAAATTTCCGTTGCATTAAGTCACAAAAAGTTGGGAATTATCAATGTCTTGTTTTAACTTAAGTAATGCAAAACTAAAACTATTTACTACTAGTGTATCACTATTGTTATTATTATTTTATTCAATAGACAGTAACTAGGGGTTACAATTGTACCTTTGATGATCTAAGTAGAGAAACTTCATTAATTCTTGCCTCTATTCACTAATCTCAGTTGAGAACATCTCATTAAATCAAATTTCATTAATATAAAGATCTAAAAATTTGGAAAATTTGGGTTGACATTTAATTTTTGAAAAATTGAAAAATAAAATTTTTCAAAGAAAGAGTTTGCTAGGAAAACAAATGTTCTAAAATAGCATAGTAGTATGTTAACCTCTCCACAAAAGTAAGGTATTTGGAAAACTTTAACAATACATCATACAGAGTATAGAGAAGCCAAATTCCAATATTAGCTGGGAATAGTTTTGACTTTTAACTTCTATTATTAGCTGAGTAACAAGAGCAAGTCACTTTATTTCTGTCTTTTATTATTTGAAAAATAAATATATTAACTGTGCCTTCCTATGAAGTGCAAAAAGTAATAGGGATAATCTACATAAAGTGTTTAGCAAAGTGGCTAGCACATATTGATAGCCCATAAATATTATCTTATGTTTTATTATTGTTAATAATAATTTGTATGTAAATAGATAACATAATTTGAAAATGTATTATTTATTCACTTAAAGTGGTCAACTTACTTCTTGGAAATAATTCATTAGTAGTTCAAATTACTGTATTTGGAAGTAGTAAACCTTTCTCTCTTTAAATTTCCCAAAGGTAATTTTCCTAAAACAGTTTTCGTAATTACCATTTTACTAAAATTCAAACACTTGTGAATTTACATTTATCTGTATAACACATATACAAATGCACGCACTATATATCTTTTTGGATTTTAATTCCACTTAAAATCGTTTCTTCGGAGGAGTAGCAAATGACAGAAAGAATATACTGTAAGTTAAGGAAATATAGTATTTGCTATTATGTGCCAAAAGATATAGTGGGAAAATGTTAATTATCATAATTGATTAATCTTGAAAAGATGGGTGAGGAAACAATATTAGAGGTAGAAATTCCTTTGGGCAATATAGTCACGTGTTGTAAGTAAAGAGTAAATAAGATGAGATATCCACTTATGTACATTTAAGTATATATTTGTCATATTTAATATGATATTTTAATAAATAACATAGAAATAACCTAAGCAACAAATTTATTACTATCCAGATATAAAAAATATTGCCATTGCAAATGTATTTGCAACATATTCATAAAAAAACTACTTTGAAAATGTTGTCTCTTTGGAAGTACTTATTAAAACATATCTCCTTGTGGTTCTTACCTTAATTTCTACATCACTTTCTACAAGTAAGGAAAGAACAATGATTCATGTTTTGAAGGTAAATTCTTCTCCCAACCCTTCATCCGTAATGGAAGTCCTCTCTGTGTTTCAAGAGTGAATATTATAAAATAAAAACAGGAGAGCAATTTGTTAGTCCAATCATGTTTAATACAATGAATAATTTGTCAACACTAATCAATATATTTTCTTTTTGTAGGCCTACTTTTAGAATATTTCTAATACTCTTTATGGAAAGACTTTCTTTTCCCCAGTAAATTTGCCTTAGCATCTCGGTTGAAATTGACCATGTATGTGTGGGTCTATTTTTCTCCCTCTCATTCCTTGCATTATCATGTACTAGATATTTTATATTGCTCAGTTTTTTCTCTCATTGGCTCATTGCTTATGCATTTCTTTATTATTTTTAAAGTTTGTGTTAGTAATTAAAACTAGTATTCCTGATTTACTAATAAAAATGCAAGGCCTTTCTAATGTTTTAACTCTACTTTCTGCTTATCCAAGGTGCATGCTCTTGTTCTTGGGTATTTGAAATCCATATATATTTTAAATCACATAAGATATCTTTGTTTTATATGTAAATATTTATTTAGATTTACCCTCATACTTTGTCTTTTCATTTCTCTTAATTCCTTCACCCAAGATGAGCTTCCTTTTGAATTCATTTTCCATTATTCTGAAGAATCCTTTCATATTTTGCAGTTCTGGTACAGTTCTGGTAAAATTCTTCAGTATTTGTTGCATTTTTGAAAGATACTATCAAGGGACACAAAATTGTTAAGTCATCTGGGATTTTCTTTCAGCTCTCTGAAGGTAATATTCTATTGCCTTTTGATCTGCATTGTTTTTATTGAGAAATAATCTCATTTTATCTGTTGTCTATTTGAAGGTAACCTGTCTTTTTTCCTTAACTGCCTTGAGGTTTTTCTCTTTACTTTGATTTTTTACAGTTTTACTATAATGAACCTCAGTGTGATTTCATGTATATTTCTGTGGTTCGTGGGGCTTCCTCTTTTTAGCTCTATCATTAATATCAGAAAATTCTCAGTCATTATCTCATCAAATATTCCTCTACCTCAGTTATTTCCTCATCTCTTTCTGGAATTTCAACAAAAATATTCTGGACTTTCTCATTTTATTGTGTTTGTGTCTTACAGGATCACACACTGCATTTAGTTGGCATGTTTCTAATTCTAGTTCAATTGAGAAACTTGATCTCTCTGGCACCAAAGAGCTCCTGAAATCTTTGCTCAGCTCTTTAACATCACATCTCTGGCTTTCCCCTGTATTCCTTGGAGTCTCAGCCCACACATGCGCAAGTATAGGAGATAGTTATCATTTAAGGAGAATTTATACGGGATTTCAGGAATCACTCCTCTAGGTCCCCTACCCCAATTTCCTGCCATTCTGATGGTGCAAACACCCATCTAGTTCTCCTTATTTCATTGTCTTTATTCTATTAATGTTAATATCCTGGTTCTAATATTGAATTATAGTTTACAAGATGCTACCTTTCCAGGAAATGGGGTAAAGGGTACACAAGCACTCTCTGTACCATTTCTTACAACTGCATGTAGATTTACAAGTATCTCAAGATGAAAAATGAAAGAAAAAGTTTAATTAAAAAAAAATCTAGTTGAGAGAATCCATGCCAGAACTAAGATCCAGAACATCTTCAGACTCAGTTCAATCATTCTCCTTAGGAAGAAAAATACCCAGATTATTCTGATATCTAACAAATTTGTGAACCACCAAATAATGTTGATGAAAAATTATTTTGAAGTTAACCAATTTTCAGCAAGTATATAATACGGTCATATGATGTAACTAGAAAACTCCATATATATATATATGTAAACCTGGTAACCACAGTGATCCCAGCAGGATTTGCATGTAGCCCAGAATACTCTTGGTAGATTCTGCTCAAAATGAAGCCAATGTGAATAAAGACTTCTGAGAAGTGGGAAGGAGGAGATGTTTGACCCTTGTTTTATCACGTGAATCCTGAATAGAGTCTTGGCTAAATGCCAAATACGCCAGCAAAGGGTAGAGATGTGCCAGAGTGTGTGATTTTACTTAAAAAAAAAAAAAAGAGAGAGAGGAAAGGAAGCTGAATTTGGAACCAGTTATCTACGAAGGATTTAGTGTTTCTTCTATTGGTGTTTGGCAAGAAAAGAGCTTCATCCTATTTTGTTGGAATAAATAATATTTACCAATTCAAAATAGTAAGTAAAGGAGATATTGAGAACATCATCTCTCTCTGCAGGACTGCTGAATAAAATTCAATTAGAGTGAAAATTAACTGGAAGCTACTAAACCAGTATATAACATCTAGGCCTGTGTTAAAATGTATGAGATTCTAACAGAATTCACATGTAGAAGTTGTTTCAGCAGAAAAATTGACAGTAAAAAAAAGGTAGGGAGGGGAACAAAAAATTGCAAGAACACAAAGCCAGATAATCAGGTTTTAAAATATAAATATCAGACAAAAATTTGTTCTGGAGAAAAAGAATTAAATAGCAAAAAACAGTTCTATATAGGGCACAATTTTGTATACAATTGCATTAACCAATAACATTTGCACATTAGTGAGCTTCAAAACAGAAAAAAGCTGTTAGAAGTTTGGTACTTGTCAAATAAATTAGGTATAAAAAATTAAAGATACAAAAAAGAAAGTAATTAATGTATTATTTATAAGAAATATCTCAAATGGTAAATTATGCATCTGGATAATACAGCTTTAAATGAGCATAGAACATGTGAAAGCATTGATCCATATTAGGTAATGATAAAAATATCAATTAATTCATAAAAATAAAACTTGCTAAATGATCTCATAGTATAATAGACATATAATTGAACAATGGAAATGTTAATATTACCCTTTTATTAAATACCACAAAGTTCAAAACAATGTCAGGTTTATAATATAATTGATTAATGGAAATATTAAAATAATCCCCCATCATTAAATAACATTAACTCAAAGAGACAGTCAAGTGTGTAATAAAACAGTATTATGGAAATAATTACAATATGAAAATACTTATAAGAACTAAGAAAATTTAGTTACTTTCTTAAGATAAATGCATAAGCTTAAATATCTTTGTTACTAAAAATAAAAAGAATATTGATTGAAGTCTTTTGGGTAGTTACAGTTCCTGAATAAACTGTTCAATTTTGT
This sequence comes from Tapirus indicus, assembly GCA_031878705.1. Classification (NCBI taxonomy): domain Eukaryota; kingdom Metazoa; phylum Chordata; class Mammalia; order Perissodactyla; family Tapiridae; genus Tapirus; species Tapirus indicus. The sequence goes on along the minus strand of CM062919.1, from coordinate 144,369,023 downwards.
GGTGACTGTTAACAGGGGAAAAGAAAATCTCAAAACAGCATGGTACTGGTACAAGAATAGACACACAGATCAATGGAAGAGAATTGAAAGCCCAGAAATAAAACCACACACCTACAGACAGCTAATCTTCGACAAAGGAGCAAAGAACATACAATGGAGAGAGGGAAGTCTCTTCAATAAATGGTGCTGGGAAAATTGGACAGCAACATGCAAAAGAATGAAAGTAGACCATCTCCTATCACCATATACAAAAATCAATTCAAAATGGATCAAAGACCTGACGGTGAGACCTGAAACTATAAAACTCCTGGAAGAAAATATAGGCAATACACTAATTGAGACTGGACATAAAGGGATCCTTTCAGATTCTATGTCTACCCAGACAAGGGAAACAAAAGAAAAAATAAACAAGTGGGACCTCATCAGACTAAAGAGCTTCTACAAGGCAAATGAAACCAGGATCAAAATGAATACACAACCCACCAGCTGGGAGAAAATATTTGCAAATCATTTGTCCGACAAGGGATTAATCTCAGTAATATATAAAGATCTCATACAACTGAGCAACAAAAAAACAAACAACCCGATCAAAAAATGGGCAGAGGATATGAACAGACATTTTTCCAAGGAAGAGATACAGATGGCCAATAGACACATGAAAAGATGTTCAACATCACTAATCATCAGGGAAATGCAAATCAAAACTACACTAAGATATCACCTTACACCAGTTAGAATGGCTATAATCACAAAGACAAATAACAACAAATGCTGGAGAGGTTGTGGAGAAACGGGGACCCTCATTCCCTGCTGGTGGGAATGCAAACTGGTGCAGCCTCTATGGAAAACAGTATGGAGAGTCCTCAAAAAATTAAAAATAGAAATACCGTATGATCCAGTAATCCCACTCTTGGGCATCTACCCAATGGACACGAAATCAACCATCACAAGAGGCGTATGCACCCCTACGTTCATTGCAGCATTATTCACTATAGCCAAGAAGTGGAAGCAACCCAAGTGTCCCTCGACTGATGATTGGTTAAAGAAGATGTGGTATATACATACAATGGAATACTACTCAGCCATAAGAAAAGACAGAATTGTCCCATTTGCAGCAACATGGATGGACCTAGAGGGTATTATGTTAAGTGAAATAAGCCAGAGAGAGAAGGACAGACACTGCATGAACTCACTCATATATGGAATATAAGTGAACACACGGACAGAGAGAACTGATTGGTGGTTACCAAGGGGAAGGGGGGTAGGGGGTGGGCACAGGGGGTGAAGGGTTACATCCACAAGGTGACAGACAAACAAAAATGTACAACTAAAACCCCACAGTGTTACAAACTATTAAGACATCAATAAAAAAGAATGTTTTAAAATCATTCAAATGTTTAGTTATTATCAGGTGCAATTCTGATATCCTGCCTGAGGGCCGCCCGGTGGCGCAGCCGTTTAGTCTGCGCTTGGCAGCCCGGGGTTCGTGAGTTCATATCCCGGGCGCCCGCCGACGCACTGCCTGTCAGCCATGCCGTGGCGGCGTCCCATATAAAGTAGAGGAAGATGGGCACGGATGTTAGCCCAGGGCCAGTCTTCCTCAGCAAAAAGGGGAAGGTTGGCAACAGATGTTAGCTCAGGGCTGGTCTTCCCCACAAAAAAAAAAAAAGACATCAATAAAAAAATGGTAAAAAAAAAAAAAAAGAAAATCTGATGTTCATTTACCTCGTCCTGGACTTCACCTCATGCTAGACTATGGGTTGAACTAGCAAGATATGTGGATTAATTCTCCACATCACATTTATGGGTCCATCCTGGATTCTGTATTCGAAGTATGGCTATATAATCTTTCCGAGTCTTTTGGAAATCATGAATACCAAAATGAGTAGGCAGAATCTCCCAGTGATCGTGCACAACTTATCCTCAGAAGATGCTGTTAGAATAATTGAGACGTCAAACAAACATTTCTCCAACTTTAGCCTATGAGTATTGCTCTTCCACACAGACTGTGCTAGATCCCATAAAATGACAATGGCCTTATTAACCTGAAAATTAGATTGACTGATTTTCACACTTGGTAATTGTGAAAATTATACCAATAAATCACCCCTCCCCCCACAACACACACACCACCAAATCTTCATACTTTTGTCACAGCTTCTAAGGATCCAACAGTCCTCAGAATTTCTCTTATGTGCAACCTTCAGATAACTTTCCCAATCTTTTTTTCTTGTAGTGCAAAGAAACACATGACAGTAAATGATTTTAGATCTTGAATATCTTACAAACATCATAAGCTAACCAAGAAGCATGTGACATGCAAAAGTGGGAAAGAGACGTGATGTAACAAATACTAAAATACTCCTTACACCCAAACAATTAATTTTATTTTCTGGGACACAATGCTTCCCCAAACTAACTAGTTTCAATAATATTTTCCAATAAATTAACTTGCTTGGAATAGATTGGCTAGCAGCTTCTCTAATCCATTTTTCTTCTTCATAGCCATGCAGACAAATTGAATTTTACAGACTCCTGATAAATTAACGCATGGCCACGTAGCTATGTTCTATCCAATGTGATGTAAGAATTATTAAAACAGGCTACGTCTAAATCTCTATGCTCTTTTTATTTTCATCCAGGTGCAGACGAACAAGGCCATTTTAGGATGGCCAAGCCACAAACTAGAATGATCTAGTTCTTTGTGAGTTATGATTCATAATGAATGAATTTATGATTAATTATGAATAACCAACTAGAAAAATGCTGCCTGATGATCAGAAACACTGTTTTGTAGTTTACATGAGAAAATAATAAATTTCTATTATTGTATTTTGTTCAAACAAACATAACTTTGTGTTTGTATGTTACATTTAACATTACCATAACTATTATACTGGGCCCAATCTAATTGCAATTTTGAAATCATTACTTTTTCTTTTTTTGAAATGAGTTAATTGCCTCAAATAGAAAATGTCTTTGAGATTATTGCTGTTATCTGCAATGGGTTAACATAAAGTGTAGTATGAAAAAATGAAGGCTGGGTAAAGAAATTTGAAATGCTACATATATGGTTATAGACCACATACGTATATGTTGATGGCTAAATTGTTGAAATTTGCTGATGCAAACTCAAATGAAGAACGATTTATGCATAGGAGAAGAAATTTTTGCACACGTTTAACCTGAAAATAAGATATTGGGAAAGAAGTCTTTATAAAGTACTAATACATTATCTGTTAGTTGCCAAATTAAGCTGGCAACTGCTTTAAAATAAGTTAAAGGAAGAACTATTTCCCATTTGAAACATCTGCAACTTTACAGCAAAATTCATACTTTATATATATCACATGTTAAAATAAAAACAGAAAAGAAAGTATGAAAGGCAGCAACTCAAAATTAATGTAACATAATAGCATAGGTTCAGCAAATTGTTTTTGTCATTTTTCTAAATTGTTCCTCTTTCAACTCATATAACAATTTTGTCAATTGTCATTCCATTAAGAATGTAATTATAAGTACGTGTGTGTATTTTCTTCTCTCTCTAACATCTTCACAAAACAAGGGGCATAGCTAAATTTTTTGTATATCACTTTAAATACTTCTCTAGGGATCATTTGCATTGATTTGTGGACCTTTCTTACCCATAATGAAATGAATAGTTCTGTTTCTGATTTCACTGTTTCTGGAGAAATAGGAGTGACATTGCCTATAAATTATCTAAAACATTTTAAGTAAACTGAAAGAAATAGCAATAAGTTAAAAAATAGTGAAAACATCTAAAATTTGTGTGTTCAAAACGCGAAACACTTGTTTGATACTTGAGCTTCTTCAAATATTGAAATAGAATAATACATTGTAGGCAATCCCAAGTAAAAATAACATACATTTTGGCATTTTAAGTATTTATGGTAACATGTTGTTTTCTCTTTCAATGGGGCTATATGATGGCAGAAGCAGTCCATCACCATCAAAAAAAAAAGAAAAAAAAAACCAAAAGATAAAAGAATCTGAAATGATGACACTATACTTCAGAGAATCCCCTTGCCCGTGTGACTCTGAAGAAAATAATTAAGAAAAATTTGAAGGAGGAAGTTAAGCCACAGCTATTATTCTCTGAAGACCATCATGGTTAGCGCCCTTGAAGGAGGAGGCCTGCAGGTTCCTCTGCCCTCACTCTTCTCACTCTGCACTGAGCGCTTCTTTCCAACTGTGGTCCCTGCTAACCAACTGCAAGCCTGGGCTCACCTTCAGATGCTTGGCTCCAAATTCATAGAAACATTGGTGACAAGAGGCAACAGACTTACATAGCCCACTGCTCAGGTCCACTGCAACAGCTGGACATGGCTAGCTTCCAGAAATCTCTGCAAGCCCCAGTGTGCTCACCTGCACCGCTGATACAGGAGCCCTGGTGTGGGCTTTTCTCTGAATCCTCCCTTCTGGGTTTTTCACTATCCAAGCTTCACCCACAATTGTGTAAGATCTTAGTTCTATGAAAAATTTTCTTATTTAAAAAATATATGCAAGGGCCAGCCCGGTGGTGTAGCAGTTAAGTTCATGCGCTCTGCTTCGGCAGCCCAGGGACTGCAGGTTCGGATCCCAGACCCAACAAACGCACCGCTTGTCAAGCCATGCTGTGACGGCGCCCCATATAAAGTGGAGGAAGATGGGCACGGATGTTAGCCCAGGTCCAGTTTCCTCAGCAAAAAAGAGAGGATTAGCGACAGATGTTAGCTCAGGGCTGGTCTTCCTCACACACACACAAAGGTATGCAATGACGACTTCTCTTGAATGAACCTCAACTGATTCAGAGGAGCAGCTCTGACTTTGGTGCAATACTGACAAAGTGCAAGAATAAATGAGGACAATATTCTCGAAATATTTAAGCTTTTGCTGACCTGAAACTATTCAAATTAGAGGAAGAGAGAAATGGTAGTGTGAATAATCAGAAGGCGTTTAACCCAAACACTTTTAGAAAATGTTTTTGCAATAACTGCAGTGGTTTCACTGCAGAGGTACTTTGCAGCATATTTTAGTGTGACTGGTATGCAATAGATGAGCCTTCTCTACAAACAATAGGACCTGACAAAGGACACCTAATCTGAGAATAACATGTAGCCGGGCTCAGTGAGTTTGTTTAAAAATTAGATACAACCAGAATAAAACATAAAAATAGTAATTAACATCTTGTTATCTTTATGAATCAAAATGAAACTGAGTTCACAAGTCCATGATTAAGATAGCATAATTATTTTTTTCTTTCATAGACGTTTGTAAACCTATGTGTGATATGTAAGGGAACAGCTGACCTTAATGAAAAAGTGTAAAAACACTTCAAATTTGAGTAGAGAAGAGCTTTTACTGACTGCTCCCTACTTTTCAATTATTTCCTGGGAGTTTTAATTCTCTTTGTGAGCACCAGATTCATAAAGATGTATTACTCACTCTTTAAATTTTGATACAGGGAGGAGTGAAAATTCTTTAGAATGATTAAAACTGACTGGCTTAGGTATGCACACACATGCACAGATGGTTTCAAAAATTTAAGAAATGAGGCTAGGAGTAAGGGAAATCAATATGAATATTTTAAATTAAAAAGCACAAAAAATGCTCTAGGATTCAATATTTATCACAGCATGTGTGGAAACTTGGGCAGTTAGACCCACCAGTTAAACGCAATCCTACATACCTGCTATCTTTGTTCCCATCTCAGAAAGTAAGCTGTATGGGTCTACATTTTTTTCTGTTATGCCCTTTCCCACACTACCCTGTAATGCTGAACCCTGAACGTATCATTCAACTATTGACCTTCCCCATAACCCGCACAACGGTGTAAAATGAGGCCAACATTCCATCATAAATAAATACTCCTGCACTCAGAGTCTCTTCACAAATGGCCTCATACCCCTTCGGGCTTCATTAAAACCTGGAATTCCTTCAAAGACTACTTCTTTTGTAAGCTTCACCCTGCCTCGTATCATCCTTGAACGATGTTGGCATTTTTCTGATAGGAGGTAGAACACCTCTTCTTCTGAGGTGTTCAGATACATAAACACCTTTTTACACGCCTTATTATAATATAAAATATATGTGTGATATATGACATAATTTTACTTCAACCCCTTGTAATCACCATTTTATTCCCTGTTATTAATTCCCTCATGTTCCTATCTTGGATCTGTAGCTAGTTCACTTGATCTACTTTCTTTGGAGTCTGCAATAGCTTGTGCTTTACGTGTTTCTATGTAATCTATACAATGTAAAACATCTCTGCAATTGTAGTTTTGTTCTTCTGTACCCAGGCACCTAGGAAATGCTAGGGAGAGATCATAAAAGTTGATTTTCAGCCATTAGCACTCTTCATCAATTACTCAACTTATCTCAGCCATCTCCTCTCATTCCTCCATTAGTGAGCATTCAAAGTTTTGATTTCTCCCTAAACTTCTTTCCCAAACTTAACTCTCCTCTCTGTCAACACTAGTAACCTCCTTACTTCCAAAATGATGAAAATTTCTCAGACTTTGTCTTCACTAGATATTGTATATTGATGAATGCTCCCTCCACAACTGCTCTTGGGTTCTGTGGTATTACTTTCTTGGTTCTCCACTTTTTTTTTTTCTGTCTCTTTTTCAGTTTCCTTTGCCAAAACTCTTTGTCCACCATTTTTCTTCTCTATATCTTGCCTCTGAGTGAACTCATTCACAATCCTTGCTTTAAATAATGCCACTACAAAATTGTTGGAAGTGCTTCAAAGGCAAAAAGAAGAGGATAAAGTATGTCAGAAGTCAGTAACAAAAACAGTTACCATGTTGAGGAATGGAGAGAAAAAATGGAAAAGTTCACATTACCAGAGTCCAGGATACTATATTTTCTAATGGGAACTGGAAGTACCTGAAGTCAGGATATCAATCAGGAGCTGGAACCACCAATGAAATCATCTATTATCTGAAGAGGATAAAATGGGAGAAATACCCTGGCTTCTCACCTTCCAGTCTCTTTCCAGTGCTTGCCATTGGTAAAATGTAGCCAGAACCAGTGAGCAAGTGCACTTGGGAATACTGCAGGGGTCAGCTCCTTGCAATACAAAGTAGAGTAAGGAAAGGCAGGAGATGGATCAGAGAAAAATTACACAAATGACTGCAATGTATTATTGGCTTTCAGGCCTTTCCACAGGCTATTGTCTTTGTTTTGGAATGTTCTTCCCATGCATGTTGTGACTGTGTCTATGTAGTCTTTCCTGATGCTACTAGACTCACTCTTTCCTCTCTCCTCTATATTTCTAATATTTTGGTGTTTAATGTTGTATTGTAACACATATCTATATATATTTTTAACAACTTGAGTTACTGTTTATTTATTTTTAATCTTTTCCTAATATCTACCAAAGTTCCAAATTCAAATAAGTTATTCAATATATGTTTGCTGAAGGAATAAACATTGCCAATTCCAAATACCAATTAGTAGACATTTGGTCCTGTCCAAAATGTCCATAAGACATTTGGTCCACACCAACAGATCCTTGATATCTGGTCATATTTGGTCCTGTCTAAAACATCCATCGAGACTTTAGGTCCATGCCAAAAGGTCCTTGGTATTTGTTCTTGTCCAAAACCATTTGGCATGGACCAAATATGCTGATGGATGTTTTGGACAGGACCAAATGTCAAGGACCTTCTGGTATGGACCAAATGTCTGATGGATCAAATATCTTAGGGACCAAATGTCTGATGGATATTTTGGACAGGACCAAATATCCTGCAAGGCAAATGCCAGTTTCTGGTATTATAAATTCTAGTAAAACTAGCAAAAAAAAAAGAAAAAAAGGTATTGATCTTTGAGATACTTTGTCCCCAAGTAACTACACTGAAGTACTAGATGTGTAAGTATTACTTCAGAAACTTCTTAACTCACAGATTCTCATACTCAGAGAATTTTCTCATGTTCTCCATTACACGAATATCAATTTTACTTCCTCTATTTTAAAATAATTTTTAAACTTTTAAAATGCAAAATTGCATCCTTTAAATGCTCCTATACAGTTATGACATATTGTCAGTGAACAGGTTAAAAGGCTAGATTCTGGAGACTGACAGGGCAAATTCATATTCTGACTTCAACTCTTACTGAGTAACCTTGGGGAAATTAGTCTCCCTGTGCTTCAGTTTTCTCATCTTAAAAATGAGGAGATTAACATTAACTAATTCATATGGTTATCGTGAGTACTAACTTAGTCAAGATAGATAAAATATTTTAAAAATTGCCCAGCTGAATATTGTTAATATTTGTTACTAAAAATCAGATGAATGCTCATGAATTTTAATGTATGCTAATTCAAATGATTTTCTCTTCACAATTAAAAAGAAAATTCTTTTTCTTATAAAAGCCCATTATTTGAGTACATAATACAAAAAAAAATCATAAATGTGAAATAATGTGATATGCATGTAATGGGCAAATGCAATTAATATAGTTAATGTAATTACAAACTGAACTTCCAGAAATAGATGAGGCTTTATTTCACACTCTGTTATTTAATTGTGTAGTTAGGTGTTGAATAGCATACCAGAGACTGCTATCTAGTTAGAGAAGATAAAAGAAGGGTGCATTGGAGTGCACCTAAATATTATTTGGTCAGAAAAATGCAGTCCTGCTGAAATTGTCAGAGAGCATTGCCATTTTGAATGGTTAGTAGTCTTATTTTTAGAAATAGACTGTGTATGATTATTGATGATTAAATTAACTTTTAAGGGTTTCAGCAGAAAAGAACTGAAAAACTGGGTAATATGTTGAAATTTTAACATTAAGATCTACTGACCAAGTCAGATATGATATTAAATAATAATCTAGAAAATATACTGGTGTGTGCTTTTTGATAACTAGTTTCTAACTTTTGTAGTTCTCCTCTAACGTCCAAGAATTTCACTTGATTCCCCAACTTCAGGTTCACACTTCTCTTCGTGTCTTGAGTCCATCCTAATATCATGCAGGAGAAATTCTATTCTTAAGTTATGGCACCAGTTCCATGACTATTGCTAACAATCTGGTTCTCGAATTTAGGGTTTTATCCACAAAGTCAATCCTTGTTTTTATCCATGAACAGGATCCATGTTTTAATAGAGTCCCTCTAGGATTGAGAGCCTGCCTCTATCTTGTCTTTCCCTCACAGAGTTTGAAATCATTATTTATGACCCCCAGCTGAGTTGCTAGAGAATTCTACCCACTAACAGACATCTCTGATCAGATTGCCACATATTATGTGATAGGCTGAATGGCTCTCATCACATAGCACCTGCCTATCACACACTTATTGTTATGGGTTGAAGTGTGTCCCCTAAAAAGATATTTTGAAGTCATAGTCTCCAGTACCTGTAAATGTGACCTTATTTGGAAATAAGGTCTTTGTAGCTAAAACCAAGTTAAGATGAGGTTATTAGGGTAAGCCTTAATCCCATGTGACTGGTGTCCTTATAAGAAAAGGGAATTTAGACACAGAGACATATAGAGGACACCAACATGATGCTGAACAGAGGTAGAGATTAGAATAATGCAGCTACAAGCCAAGAAATATCAGCATTGACAGCCATTAGGAAGAGGGAAGGGAGGATTCTACCCAGAGTCTCTGAGGGAGCATAGCCCTGCACATACCTTGATTTTGGACTTCTAGACCCCAGAACCGTGAGAGAAAAATTCATGTTGTTTTAAGCTACCAGGTGGTGGTAAGTTATGCTAATCCTAGGAAACGAATATATTTATCTTACAAATTATTTATATCAACATATAACCCCAAAGAGCAGCATATTCTGGTTCAGACAAGAATTGTGTCTTATAAGATTGGTATCAAAAAGTGATGCTCAAGCATCTAAGTTGGAAAGGAAGAAGTAAAACTGTCACCGTTTGCAGATAACGTGATATTATATATATAAAATCTAAAAAATCCACCAAAAAACTGTTAGAATAAATCAATTCAGTACAGTTACAGAATATAAAATTGATACACAAAAATCTGTTGTGTTTCTATATACTAATAACAAACTATCAGAAAAAGAAATTAAGAATACATTCTCACTTACAATTGCATCAAAAAGAATAAAATACCTAGGAATAAATTTAACCAAGGAGGTGAAAGACCTCTAAGCTAAAAGCTGCAAGACATGAATGAAAGAAATCAATGAAGACTCAAATAAATGGAAAGATATTCCATGCTTATGGAAGATTGTTAAAATGTCCATACTACCTAAAGCAATCTACAGATTCAATTCAACCCCTATCAAAATTTCAATGGCAATTTTTAAAGAAATAAAACAAATAACCCTAAAATTTATATGGAACAACAAAAAGCCTCAAACAGCCAGAGCAATCTCAAGAAAGAATAAAGCTAGAAGCAACATACTCCCTGATTTCAAACTATACTACAAAGCAATAGTAATTAAAACAGTGTAATATTGGCATAAAAACAGTCACATAGATCAATGGAACAAAGTAGAAAGCCCAGAAATGAACCCATGCATATATGCTCAATTAATTTATGAAAAAGTAGCCAAAAATATACAATGGGGAAGGACAGTCTCTTCAATACATGGTTTTGGGAAAACTAGACAGCCACATGCAAAAGAATGAAATTGGACCACTTCTCACAACATACACAAAAATTAACTCAAAATGGATTAAAGACTTGAACATAAGACCTGAAACCATACAACTCCTAGAAGAAGACATAGGCAGTAAGCTCCCGGAATAGGTCTTAGCAATGATTTTTCTATCTGACACCAAAAACAAAAGCAACAAAAGGAAAAATAAACAAGCTAGATTTAATCAAACTAAAAAGCTTCTGCACAGCAAAGGAAACCATCAACCAAATGAAAAGACAACCTATTGAATGGGAGAAAATATTTGCATATCATATATTCAATAAGGGCTAATATTCCAAAATATAGAGAGAACTTGTATAACTCAATAGCAAACAAACAACATGATTAAAAAATAACAGAAGATCTGAATAGGCATTTTTTTCCAACGAAGACATACAGATGGACAGCAGGCACATGAAAAGATGCTCAACATCATTAATCATCAGGGAAATGCAAATCACAACCACAATGAGATATCACTTCAACCTATTAGAAATGCTATTATCAAAAAGACAAGAAATAAGTGTTGGCGAGGATGTGGAGAAAAGGGAACACTTGGGCACTGTTGTTGGGAATGTAAGTTAGTACAGCCACTATGTAAAACAGTATGGAGCTTCCTCAAAAAATTAAAAATAGCAGCCAGGCCCGTGACACAGTGGGTAAAGTTGGCACACTCCATTTCAGATGTGGACCTTGTCCCAGGAGCAGACCTACACCACTCAGCGGCCATGCTGTGGTGGCAACCCACATATAAAGTGGAGGAAGATTGGCATAGATGTTAGCTCAGGGCTAATCTTCCTCAGTAAAAAAATAAAAATTAAAAAATTAAAAGTAGAACTACCATATGATCCAGCAATTCCACTTCTGGGTATTTATCTCAGGAAAACAAAAACAGTGACTTGAAAGGATATTTGCACCCCCCATGTTCATTGCAGCATTATTTACAATAGCCAAGATAGGAAAGCAACCTATGTGTCCATCTATGGATGAATGGATAAAGAAACACACACACACGCGCACACACACACACACACACACACACATACAAACACACACATATATACATAACGGAACATTATTCAGCCATGAAAAAAGAATGAAATCTCGCAATTTGTGGCAACCTGGATGCACCTTGAGGGCGTTGTGCTAAGTAAAATAAGTCAGACAGAGAAAGACAAATATCATATAATCTCTCATATGTGTGAAATCTAAAACAAAACAAAAAAACCCCAAGCTCATAGGTTCGGAGACCAGATTGGTTGCCAGAGGCGAGGGGTGGGGGTTGGGAGAAATAGGTGAAAGGAGTCAAAAGGTAAAAAGAAAAAAAAGGAAAAAGATTTTAAAAAAAGGGATGCTCACTTGTATCTTATTTATTTATTTTTTGTGAGGAAGATTATCCCTGAGCTAACATCCATTGCCAATCCTCCTCTTTTTTGCTGAGGAAGACTGGCCCTGGGCTAACATCTGTGCCCATCTTCCTCTACTTTATATGGGATGCTGCCACAGCATGGCTGACAAGTGATGCATCTGTCCACACCTGGGATCTGAACCTGAGAACCCCAGGCTGCCGAAGCAGAGCGTGCAAACTTAACCACTAGGCCACCAGCCCAGCCCCGACTTGTATCTTATGTTGTAAAAGAAAATATTAAATAGACTCGTTTTTTTGTTCCACAAAGTTGTGTGGCAAGTTAATGAATTGTAAGAAAGAATTCATTTGGGAAGAGGACAAACTGACTTTTTAAAATAATTTCAGTTGTATGACCAGAAATCATTTTATTTTTCCTGAGTTTAAAAAATGATGGATTAATTCAAGATGAAATCTACAAACTGACACAGTAGAAGCTTAAACTACAGTCATGCATTGCTTAATGAGGGTACATTCTGAGAATTGCATTGCTAGGTGATTTCGTCCTTGTGCAAACATCACAGAGTAGAGTTACACAAACCTAGATGGTATAGCCTACTACACTCCTAGGCTGTATGACACTCATGGGAGCACAGTCACATACGAGGTCCATCATTGACCATAATGTCATTATGTGGTACATGGTATATTTCTTTATTTTCACTTGTTTGAAAAATTATAGATCTCCCTTGGAGCAGAACAATCTAAACCATTGTTTGGATTTTTTGTTGGCCTTGGCCTTTTACATAAGCTTTTCTACTCTTTTCTTCACAGGTATGGTCCTAGGTTTTTCTCTTGGAAAAGAATCCAGTTCTACTTGGTCCATTTTATAACATTTCAAGAATTTTGATAGCAGATAATCAGAAAACAACACTATTAGATAACTCTGGTGTGAACTGAGGAAACAAATTTAGAAAAAAAAATTTAGTTCCCCTGTTCCTGTAGGTTCTAACAGAACTCAATTTAGTGCCTATACAGTAATAGAGCTACCAGAAGGAAAGCCATTGATGACTGTGACAAAGTGACATTCACGGATTGATGCATTCTCTATAAAGGGATTTGTGAGAAAGATATGTTAGCAATATTAAGCCATTTTTCTTGTCAAAAATAAGTGAAGCACATTCTTCTTTGCCCTTGCCAACATTTTGTGCATTTTAGTTCTCAATCTGGCAGGTGTTGGGCAAGGATATACAGTGAACTGGATGAGTGGGGAAAATAATGCAAGAGCCATGAATTCAAGGTGTTGTCATTAATGTCAGAATCAGAATTTTAATTTCGGTTTTGAAAAGTAGATCAAATGTAACATTAAGTTTTAAGTTATATTTTTGGCTTTCATAAGAGTGTTATGAACTTTAACAAGATGTTCATTCACTGTAGGAAATTTTTCTTCCTCCAAAAATTTGTGCTATATTCCTTCCATCAACCTGTGATGTGTGTTTGTGTGTGTGCGTATAAGTATGTATCTCAAGTTGCTCACAGAAAACAAAAGGAAACATACTAACGATTAATTTCATTAGTTAAACAAGAAATTTAAATGATTTAGTGATTTAGGCCTATGTTAATATTTTACAATGACTTTTTTCTTCAAATCTGAACTTTTCCAATAATGAGCCAAATAAAGGAAGATTTGTACTACTTACCTATAAGGATTTTTTCGTGTTTAATTAGAAAATTTTGAGATGTTTAATAATAGTCTGTGATGAATTGGGCTTAAATAGCTGGATAATTTCAACTCTCTGTCGCCTGTTATATCCATCTGTATTTAATCAATGTAGAATAACTCTAGTATAAAAATAAAATAGAATTTTAATCCTGTTTAACCCCACGATCTCCTCTAGACAATGCCCATCTCCTTCCTTTCATTACAGTATAGTATAGAATCTGTCATTTGCCTATAAGACATTTCTACTTGTATGCTTATTAACAATTCAACAAAGCACGGACTACATTTATCACCAACTTTCTTCTGGAGTTAAAAATAAGGATACATATATATAATATAATAAATATGTATAAATAATAAGGTATAATGATACATATATATATATATATATTCCCACTAAGTTATTTCTTTTTTATTCATCAATAGTAGGCCAGTGAAGATTACTTACATCTCCATTAGACTTTTCAGTAGCTACTTGTATTTGTGCTGTGTGTAACAATTTTCACTTCCTTACTGATTTACTACCTTACTGCCAATTACTGAACATAAAATTCAATTTTTTGTATCTTATTATATTTTAAATGCCCTGTAAATAATGAAAATGCAAGGAGGTCTAGTTATTTTCTATTTAATTGTAATCATAATAGGCCAAATTTTATAAATTTATGGCCCGTTCTGAGGATATTGCCCTGCTTTGAATACAGCTTCTGCATTTTAGTTTCAATGAGATGGGTAGTACTCTAAATTAGTTTGTAGGTTAACTTCATCATGTAAATAAAAATTATGAGCTTCTGAAATATTTTGTCAGATTGTTTGCATGATCGTTAAAAAATTTATTACTTGAACTTTAAAGAATAATCAGTGGATTGGTTTATCACTAAGATTTAAATGAAAGCAAGCAGCTTTATTATATTCAGAATGCGATCCTAATGAGGCAAACTGAGCATGTTCCTCATCGGAGAGTACAGGTAGAGTTCACTAACCACCCACCTCATTAAGTTTGATATGTCATCAGTATGGGAAGTAGAATGGTGGATATAAAATAAATGTGAAGTAAAAATTGCCATTTAAAGTCAATCTTGTGTTTAATTCAAGGTTGCATTTCTTACTGTTCTTCTCTTCTGTGATAAAGTGCTTTGTACAAGGTTAAATTCTCAGTGTCAGCCCTGGTGGTCTACTGATTAAGATTTGTTGGGAGGCCTGGGTTGGTTTTCCTGTCAAGGGAGACACACCACCTGTCTACTGGTTGTCATAGTGTGGTGGCTGCATGTTGCTGTGATGCTGAAAGCTATGGCACCTGTATTTCAAATCCCAGCAGGGTCTCCCATGGTGGACAGGTTTCAGGAAAGCTTCCAGACCAGACAGACTAGGAAGAAGGACCTGGCCACCCACTTCCAAAATTACTGGTCATGAAAATCCTATGAATAGCAGCAGAGCATTGTCTGATAGAGCACCAGAAGGTGAGAGGATGGTGCAAAAAGACTGGGCAGGATTCCGCTGTGATTTACACAGGATCACTGGGAGTCAAAATCAACTCAACAGCACTAACAACAGCAAAGTTCTCAGAGTTAATTGAATCTATTGATTATACTATTTTTGCACATATAAAACCAATCAATTCAAATAAATATTATTTAGTGCTCTTGCAAACATACATACAAATAAAACAAAAAATATTTTTGAAAAGTATGAAAAATGGGCATACCACTTACTGTCTGAAAAAAATATCTAGCATCATTTCCTAGTAGAAATCAGCTATGGATGACATTAAGCATGCCAATCTCATTAATAACCCCCAAATGTAGTTAACACTTCTGAAATACAGTAACAACAACTACACATAAATAAATGAAGGGTTGCTATAAAATAACTCTATTTTAATCTTCTGTTTCTTCAACTACCACAGCAATCATTCCAAAGTGAAAAATCAATCAAGAGTTATCTGGTTAAATAATTCTAAAAAAGGGATGACCAGCAGTTTAGACATCTACTATGTACAAATATGTCATTTCATTGCTTATATTTTCTCATTTATTACTGTGAAGTTTCTCACATTTTACATGGAGGAAACTAACTCAAATAGATCAAATCTCTTGGTAAAAATCAAAAATGTAGAATGAATTTTCATCTTTAGTCTATTATATCCAGAAAGATTATAACACTAAAAATTAGCAAGATATAATGATGTTATTATCATCATAACAAGTATGATAACTATTCTTTGTGTATAATTTGATCAATTTCATATATATTATCACATTTAAGTCTCAAAAATACTACCTATACCCTTTTACAAATGAGAAATCTATAAATTAGAGTTTTAAGAATTTGCTCATGCTCCTGATTAATGAAGCTACAACTCAGACTCTGATTTTTCACTTCAAATCTCCTATTCTTTCCTCTGCTTCTCAACTTGAATAGTTAACTAAATGGCAAAGTTCAATGACAAGCAAATAAATTCTAAAATAGGACTCCTTAAGCTATTTTCTCTAAAGGATACATTAAAGTAAGACATTTTCTACTACATGGGTGATGGCCTGGTTTGAACTTGAAAAGCCTCTAATAGAATAAGTGGAAAATATCTAGATCTCATACTCTATACAAAGATAATAAAGGATTGTCCAAGAATTTCAAAATATTAGAAAAATAGTGTCAGTAAATCTGGGTCACTCAGTAGGAATTCTATTTTCTATATTTTAATCTAAGCTGTTATGGGGTTCCTACAAGTCTGGAGATATAAAGGGCAATAGGCCCACCAATCTTCAGTTGGGCAGATATCTCACTCTGGGACATCTGCCAAGAACCCCAAATACCACAATCATCAATCATCTCACTGAGACAATCTGGAGGCAAACACAGCACTGTGCTCACATCCCCACATCTTCACCTCGTTTACAACTTTGCATACTTTGCAGCTGATTGAAGAGTAAACCAAAGGAAAGGAACTTTGAACAAAGGCCAAATCATTTTTGTCACCAACATTCAACCTGCAACAGACTCTATCCAAATGTCCTGATTTACCAGAACCTCTCGGATATAGTTAACATGTGTTTAGAGAAATATTCAGAAACTTAACTAAATGTATTTACTAAAAGATGGTGAAAATAAACTGAATAATTATCCAGTTCAAAAAGTTAGGTAGGGAATAAGAAACGTTAATTTAATAGGAATCAGAAGAATAAATATAACCGCATAAAAAAAGAAGTAGAAAACAGAAAATTGATGAAACTATTGAATGAACACAAGAGCTGATTCTTTTCATATAAAACAATAGAAGAGATGAATATTTAGTTAATGGTAAAAAAATACTGCAATTTAAAACGGAAATTAGGATGAAATAATATTCATAAACCCTACAGAAATCAAAAGAATGTTAAGATAATATTTTTTCACTCATTTCCAAATAAACATAAAAACTTTGATGAATTACAAGCAAAATATGAATTATAGAAACTAATACCCAAATAGAACTAAACAAAAAATTAACATAAGTCAATGTTTCTCTATAGGAGCACATTAGAACTGTTTGAGAATTTTTTATTTTTATAAATGTCAATGCCAAGTTATAATTATAATAATTAATTCAGAATCTCTATACTGTAGAATCCATTCTCCAGTGGTAAAGTTCCTCTGGTGACTACTTTTACACCTATGGTTAATAAGAAAACAGAAGAAGATGAATCATGATCTGGGGAAGCTCAGAAAAGAAGTAAGAAAACATTAAACCATCATGGAAATCAAGGTCACACTCTTAAATGCCATGGGGAGAAAGAGAGAGAGATACAGAGAGAAAGGGCCTTAGTCAACATTTTAGAATATCATTGTTTATGTAGTTGTCAAAAAAAACCAAAGTGGTGCAAAAGGTTGAACTGCTCAGTCATAATTTAGGAAGAGTTATTGAATGATCTTCCACCCAGACACTACAAAATGATACACACACATACACACATAATTTTTAATAGAGAGAAAAATGATGCTCATAGGGAAAAAAAGAATGAGGTTCCAGTTTGCGAATAATGTGTATCTACAAGGAAGAGAACTGAAAAAGTAAAAGATAAGAAAAGAATTCAAAAGGGGAACACAGGACAATATCCGAGAAAGAAGACAAAGCACATCTATAGACTAAAACTGCACACTGCTCCCCTCCCAAAGAAAAAGGATAATAAAAAATAAGACACTCTAGGAAACTTATTGCACCTCACAGAAAGAGGCAGAATCTGGCATCCATGTTATAAAAATCAAATAACCTAAAAAGAAGAAAATTAATTCTCCTGAGGTATTGTCATATTACTGTCTTGCATTTTCTAAAGAAAGAATACCCTGTGAAGTACTCCAGTAAAGAAGGGTGAACTAAAATTTTCACAACTAAATTGTCGTGGAAATGTAAAGTGAAGAGTCAAAACACTCCAAAATATTTAAAATCTGGATTGCAGAATTACTGGGATTTTTTTCTGGAGAATCTTTTAGAGTACTGTACTAGTTTGGATACTGTCTGCCTCTTGTCATTTTCTTGAACAATAATGATACTGTTCAATTCAGCAGGCAGGGCAGATGTCACAATGGATTCTACTCTGTCACCCTCTCCATGTCAGCTTTGTCCTTTGGTAAACAGCTGTAGTATCTCCAGGCATGACACCAAGATAGGACAGTGCTGAGATTCAGAAAAGGATCACTCTTACTGTTGTCTATTTCCGAAAATGGGAAATATTTTCTTAGTGGCCCCATAGCACAGGATCTCTCATTACTCTTTTGCCAGAATGACATTCACACATGTAAAATATGAGTTGCCAGAAACTTAGTATTGAATGATGAAATAAGATGAAGAATAAAAATGTAAAATACATAAAGACGTAAACCACCATAAAAATCAAATTATTTCACTAGAGCTATACTCCAAAATAAATTACCAGTCTTAGTATATGAATGCTTATGCAGAACTCCAAAAATATATAGATATAGAGGTCTAATTAAGAATAAAATATAACTAATTTCAATTATACATATAGTATCATTCTGTATAATAAGCTCAGAGAGTCTACCTTCAAGGGTCTATGAAATAATCACAAAAATTGATCATACATTAGGAAATAAAAAATTTCCAAAAAGTAGAAATCATAAAATTTTATCTGATCTGGATGTAATAAAACTATAAATATTTTACAAGGATAGAACAACACCGATATCAGGAATGTTTTAAAATTACTAAATCTTGGATCAAAACCAAAATAAAATTCAACAATTAATTAATTTATTTATTCTATTTACAAACATTTCCCAAACAACTACTATATGGCAAGCATTGTAGAAGACACTGAGGATACAATTATGACCAAACAGATAATGTCCATTTCTTCCCCCAAACTTGCATTCTAATGAAATAGACTCACAAAGGAGAGAGGGAATAACAGCGGGTATTTCAGATGGGGTAATAACATAAGACCTGTTTGAAGAGGAGATTTTTGAACACTGAATAAAGTGTGAGAGTAAGCCACGTGAATATCAGGGAAATAAATAGCATTCCAGACAAGGGAACAGTAACTGTAAGGCCCTCCAATGGTTATGGGATTTGTAAATTTGAGGAACTGCAGAAAGGATTATAATTGGCTGATATAGAATAATAGGAGGAAATTTGTAAGGATGAAGGTCTGAAAAGTAGCCAGGTGCCATACATATGGCTTTGTGAACATGGGTGTGTGTACACATTCACCCACATATAGTATACATACATATGCATGTATGTACAATTTTATTATAGAAATTTTCATTCATACACAAAACTAGAAACAATGGTATTTAGACCCACATGTATTCAGCACTTACTTTCAAAAATGAACAACATTTTGCCAAACTTGATTCATATATTTCTCTGTAACCACCATTTTTGAGAGAGAGTGACAAGACAACTTCTTAGTTTTGCTGTGCACTTCTTGTTACATTATTTCTTGAAGTGCCTGATGAACATGTGGTTGTTCCACTTGATGTGACGCTTAGATTGACCAGGGAGTTCTTATTGAGTCAATCTCGTCTCTCGATTATAACATTTCCAATTGGGACATCATTTCTGGAAACAAAAACAACATTGCCTCATGCATTAGATTAGGATGAGAATAGACAAGCCGAGAAGATGATAACAATTTGGATGATCAATTAAATCAGTGCCATGAATTAAATGGTTTTGCCACTTACTATGATAGGTAGCACAGGGGAGAAATAGACATCGGGATGGATTAGGACTTCATTCATATATGTGGTTCGTTTGTGATGCTTCTTAACATCTAAGCCATGGTGTGGATCAGAAGTTCAGAGGGAAGATCAGGAATGGAGATATAAAATGTTGAGATCATCAAATTAGAGATGGTTTATTAGACAAGTAACTAAAGTTCACGAAGTTCATAAACTTCATACTAAGTATTTTAAACAGAAAAAAAAAGAAAGACAGAGAAAAAACCCTACAACAGTTCACCATTTATTGGTTAAGAAAATTAGAAATATATAACATATGAGACATGTAAGAAGTGGTCATTGAGGTGAGAGGAAATCCAGGAGCGTGGGACGTGTCAAAAGTCAGGAAAGAGGGGCTGGCCCAAAGGCGTAATGGTTAAGATAGCATGCTCCGCTTCGGAGGCCTGGGGTTCACAGTTTCGGATCCCAGGTGCAGACCTGCACACCACTCATCAAGCCATGCTGTGGTGGCGTCCCACATACAAAATAGAGGAAGATGAGCACAGATGTTAGCTCAAGGATAATCTTCCTCAAGCAAAAAGAGGAAGACTGGCAACAGACGTTATTTCAGGATCAATCTTCCTCACACACACACACACACACACACACACACACACACACACACAAAATCAGAAAAGAAAATATAGAAAGGAGAGAGCGATCAACTGGGTCAAAAGCTGCTTAAAGTTCAAGTTAGATTAGGAACAAGAATTGCCATTTGGATTTGGTAATGTGGAGGTCATTATTGACCTTGCCAATAGAAATTCTCATTGGAAAGATGGAAATAAGAGCTTTTTTGGAACATTGGTTCCAGACAGAAATGCAGAAAAGAAAGTGGAGGTGGCAAATATAGACAACAACATTGAAATTTCCATAATAGGGAGTAAAAAATGTCAGTACTCGGAGATGCCTGTGCTGTCAAGGAGTTTTTAAATTTATTTTTGTTTAAGATGAGATTTATTTCATCATCATTCTATGCTAATAGGAAGGGTCCAGGAAACAGTAGAATAGAGACAACATAGAAGAAAGGTTGATTACAAGAGAGATGACCTAATTTGGGTGACAGTTTACAACCCTAGTGAATAAATAGAAAGATTGACTTTAGTCAGGCACAAGAAAAGGCAGAGGCAGAAGAAAAGTAAATTTTGTGGTCAAAGAATATGGGACTTCTCTTCACATTTACTTAATTTGCTCGTAATAAATATAATTATCAGTTGAGAATGGGAAGAAAAGAAGAGTTATTATATCATCATTTTGGAGGGTAGTAAAGTGAATTGATCAGTGAAATACATTAGAAATAGCTGGAAGGACTTAGGGTCCACTGGGGTTTGAGATAACGTATGTAAAGTGAGGCTAGGCAGTGTGACTCGATGATTGAGTTCAACCACGTTCAGGCACTCAGTTCCAGGTGTGGAAAGAGAGTTAGATATAAGCAGACCTGAAGTTCTGAAAGGCACAGATTATGGTGGGACAGAGCAGGAAATATGAGTGGATGTGCAATTAGAGAGTGTAATTTTGGATCATTGTGGAGGAGAGTAGAGAAAAAATGGACAGTGGAAAGGGGGTAAGTTCAATTAATTTTTAATCCATATGTCAAGTTACTCAAAAAAGAACATATTTCATATGTACTTGAAATTTTCTATCTATCCATCACTGATGTTATCCCTGCCACACACACACAACTTTATCCTGAATTTGATGATTGTGGTCTCTGAGCATGTCTTTGCATGTTAACTAAATGTATGTGTTTATATATATATATATATTCGTATTTATATACATTTTTAAAATTTTTAACAACGTGGTATAATATTTTTTGTGTCCTTCTGCAACTACTTGATTTCAGGCTCAGTGATGTGATAATTTGGGTTTTTGTTACTTTATTTAGCACTCCTAACTTTGATATCGTAATGAATCATTTTTTATTTTATTCAGTCTATCATGTTGACCATAATTATACTGACTGTAAAAATTTAATTTTTGAAATTCCTACTCAACCATCAAGTCCTAACTTAAATAATATTTCCTTCTTGGGAGTCTTCCCAGATTTTTTAATCAGGACTTTCAGTTACTTTGTGTCTCCATGACGTGTAGTCAATGTCTGTGTTATAGAACTTATGGTATTCTTTGTATTGTAATATTTGTGTTTATGCTATATACAAAATGTGTGTGTTTACAGTAAAGATTCTCTTTTAAATAATTTTTAGTTAATTTGTTTTTTGAGGTATAATTAACAAATAAATTTGTATATATTTAAACTGTACAAGATGATGATTTGATATATGTATACATTGTGAAATGATTACCACAAACATAGTTACCTTTTCTTTTGAGAATGTTTAAAATCTACCCTCTTAACAAATTTCAAATATACAGGACAGAATTATTTAGTGTAGTCTCTATGCTGTACATTAGATTTTCAGAAATTATTCATCTTACAACTGAAAGTCTGTACCCAACTTTAATGATTTTATTAAATCAACATTTACTAAGTAGAACCCTGGAATGCCAGATGGTGAGCCACAGTCCAACAAAAGACCACAAGAGGAATTGAGATAGAGATATCTCAATATTTATTACTCACAGGTCCTGGAGGAAGTACACAGCATGCCCCGAGGACCCACGTAGGGAGGTTAAGGCAGGATGCAGGCAGAGAAAGAGTGACAGGACCCGGGGCACATACCTTTATTAGGGTCTGTTAATGGAGTGCTTTGGAGTTCCAAGCTAAGACCAGGTTGATCAATTCAAACCAAAAGAGTGGGGTTTTGGTAAGCTCCATTGGGTGTTTACCTAAGGGATGCACAAGGGGAAGGCCCTGGGATGTGGGGGAGACTTTTTATCACAAGAGCCATTGGGGAAGTCATATCAGGAATTTTCATTTACCTGTGACTCTGTGGGCTGTATCTAGGGCATGTGCTTGCATGAGGGTCTAATGTCAGTTTAGGACCTCCCTCAGGTCACTTGGTGAAACAAAATGGATGCTGAGGCAGCAATACCATGGAGTAGCTTAGCTAAACTCTCAACAGTAACATCTCCTCATTTCCTCCAATCCCAGCCCCTGGCAACCACCATTCTATTCTTTGTTTTTATGAGTCTGACTTTTTTTTTTTCAGATTCCACACATAAGGGATGCCATACAGTGTGCGTCTTTCCCTGGCTTATTTCACTTAGCATAATGTCTTCAAGTTCCATCCATGTTATCACTAATGTCAGAATTTCCTTCTTTTTATGATTGAATAATATTCCATTGTATGTATGTATCACATTTTCATTATTCATTCATCCATCAATGGACACTTAGGTAGTTTCTATATCTTGGCTATTGTGAATAATCCTGCAATGAATGTGGGAGTACAGCTATCTCTTTGAAGTTACTGTTTTTGATTCCTTCAGCCATATACCCATGAGTGGGATTGCTGGATCATATAGCAGTTCTATTTTTAATTTTTTGAGGAAACTTCATGGCCTTTTCCATAATGGCTGTACCAGTATACTTTCCCACCAAAAGTGTACTAGGGGTTCCCTTTTCTCCACATCCTTGCCAGCACTTACCTCTTATCTTTTTGATAATAGTCATGCTAATAGGTACAAGATGATATCTCATTGTTGTTTTGATTTACATCTCCCTGATTGATTAGCGATGTTAAGCACCTTTCATACATGTACCTGTTGGCCATTTGTATATCTTTTTTGGAAAAATGTCTATTCGAGTCCTTTGCTCATTTTAAAAATTGGATTATTTGTGGTTTGTTTTCTATTGAGTTATGAGTTACTTATATATTTTAGATATTAACTACTTGTCAGATATAGGATTTGAAAGTATTTTCTCCCATTCCATCGGTTGCCTTTTCATGTGTTGATTGTTTCCTTTGCTAAGCAGAGGCTTTTTAATTGATGTAGTTCCACTTGTTTATTTTTGCTTTTGGTGTCATAGCCAAAAAATCCTTGCCAAGACCAATGTCAAGGAGCATTTCACCTATGTTTTCTTCTAGAAGTTTTACAGTTTCAGGTCTTACATTTGAGTCTTTAATCCATTTTGAGTTAGTTTTTGTAAAAAATTCTTATTGCTCCAATGCAGACCTTTAATATGCTGCTCACTTAACTGGATTCAGCTTCATAACTATAAAAGCTAAAAGAAGAGGTAGATTAAATGGAACTAGGATTGTTTGAAGAAATAAAAGACCAGAAGTTTAGTTAATGAGTCAAGAGAAGAGTAGTATGTGAGGAAGAGGAATGTCACTGCCTGTTAGTGGAGAAAGAGACAAAAATCGAGAGAAGCTGCCCAGGTTACATAAGCTTTAGGGACAAGGAATTGTCTTAGTTTGTTTGCACTGTCAAATGCTAAGACAATTCCTTTGAAGTTAAGTGCAGCCAGGCTGATTTTTATTTTAATCACATGGAGTTCCTTTCCCATTAGATCACAAACCCCCTGAGGAAATGGAGGGGCTGTCATCATTCGTAAATTCCCTCATTCATTCATTCCTTCACCAACCTAATACTTATTGAGCACTTATACTATACCAGGTTATATCCTAGGTGTTTGATTAACAAAACAGAAGATGTCCATCCTCATGAAACTTGCTTTTTAGCAGAGGGAGATAGAACAACATGAAAAAAAGTCAGCTATGTAGTAAAATAGAAGCTGGTAGAAACAATGGATTAAAGTCTCCATTGTTGTTGCTGGGCTTCTCTAGGCCTGAGAGGATTAGATAAATTTTTCTCTCAAGGGAAATTTTTCCCAATGTTGTCACCTTCCCTCTTCAACAGATACTTGAATTGTCTCTCTAATACTTCCAAAGTATATTTAGCATAGCTTAACACACTTTCTAAAAAATGGTGCAAACTCTGATGTTTCTTCACATCCATTATTGGCCTCCATATATACAAACCTGAAAAATTTGAAAAAGACTTCACAAAATGTTTCTCTTAACATACTAGAGATAAAGTGAATTTAGATTTCATTTTATCCTCACAAATTTTGGTTATATGTGAAAGTAAATGCAGTTGTATCTTACAGGGATTTGATGTCACACAAGCATGAGAGCTGGTTAAGCAGTTTCCCTAAAGCTGTTATCATGGCTGATGTTGGAGCCTGAAGTCAGAGAACAGTAGTCAGAAAAGGAAGAGGGATGTAAGGTGTGGAGAGGAAGAACAAGCTGGCATCCACAAACAAGAGCTGGAGGCCCTGAGGGCAGACAGAATCTGTGCCGGTTATTATTGCCTCTAAGTTTGATAGAAGGCAAGAGAGCCCTTCATTATGAAGGAAAACACAAACACTGGCTCAGGATTCAGAAAAGCTGGGAGGATGCAGGGGAATGTGGAATAGTTGTATGTTCATCTGCTTCTTCACACCAAAAAGGTGAACCAACAGAAAAACAGCAATGTGAACGAGGTACAGAAAATGGCTACTATTTCACTTTACCTTCAAATCTCCAACAAGAATCACTCTTATGGCCCAAGTTAATGGAAAACAGACTGGAAAGGAGTTGTGAGAAATGTAGTTTAGCTCCTCCAAGTTGACACATTGTAAAGCCATCACAGATATTATTGCTGAATTTCTCTATTTTCACAGAGAAATTAGTTTGTGTCCCAATCTCCTGGGCTATGTCTACAAATTGATTTTAGAAAAGCAGATTGTAAAAACTATTTTTTTTTGGTTTCCCCATATACAGGTAATTCATTTACATAAATGAATACTTCACTTTTAAATGCATTGTTTGGAATATTATAAATGCAATATTTCTCGTGTTAATTCATTCAAAATTTGTATTAGAAAATTTTAATTACATTATGATACAATTACAAAATATGGAATTACAATCTTGTGAAATAACGATTCTTATGATCTTGATTTCACAAGATTCTTTCCATATATCCTCATGAAAGCTCCATAAAGGTGAATGGACTCCAACTTTTCCATTCTCTTTGTCACTTGGCTAGTGATTTACGTACCAGAGAGTGAGGCTCCTGTGGGACCCTTCCTGGAGTTCTTGTTTCCTCATTCTCAGGACCTGACAGCCAAGATATCAGGCATCTGATATCCAATGCCTGTAAATTACAGAACTGAGTCACTTATTAATAACTCAGACCAAAACCAAACATTTTCCTCTTTACAACATTTCCTCTTTCTACTTCCTTTGGAAACAGGTTTTTTTCCATTGGATAAAATTTATCAGATAATCTGTCTTTTCCTAACAAGGGGAAAGGCATGTAACTCATATAAGGCCAATCACAATGATACAATAATTCAAAAAATAATGTGTCACAAAAACAGCTGATGCATTATTTTAATTAATAAGAGTTAATAAGAGATCATTAATATTCAAAAAATGCTTGAGGACCAGGACTGCATACTTCCTAGGCATATGTATTAGCTGATGCTCTATGGATAGTTTATTTTTGCCCTGTCAATACTAGAATTGTAACTGATTACAAGAGGTCAGTGTAGTAACAAAATTATGGTTGGCACAATAAATGAGCCTGAAAGAACAAATCTAAAGTAGCATAAAACATTGCCTTAGACATAGACAGGAGACAATCAATACCAGTCCAATCTGGTCAAGAAGCTGAAAACACAAATTTAAGCTTTTGCATAATAAATGTGTCAACATTCAGACACATTTTTCATAATCCAAAGAACCAATATTTCCAAATTACCAATGTGTTATGTTACAAAATTATGGGTGGGTAAAATGTCCTTTCAAAATGCAAGTAAGTCTAGTGGATTTTAATGTCACACACTGCAAAAAACTCAGTGATACAGTTTCAGATTCCACACTGAAATCAACTTTTAAAAAACTGCCACTTGTTATGTTTTGGTATAGCATCAAAGAAGAACTTCCACAATTCCTTGGAAAGACATACATTAAAGACATTAAAAATGTAAAAGAATTCCATTTCCTCTCTAATTTTTTGCATAGAAAAAATATTTTTCACAAAAATATTTGTTAAGTTCATTATTGTTATCCTAAAAAGACATAATATATACATACTTTTACTATTATCCTTTACAGGACAGTAAATAATCACATATTTTAAATACAAATAAAAGCTCTTTTGCATCCTCAAAAACTTTTTTTAAGTTTCAAAGATTCCTGATCCTGAAAAGAGTGAGAACCACTATTCTAGAGACTAGAAATGTATAACTGTCTATGTTAGTAAACCCCCTTTATACTTCTATTCGATCATTCATTCATTTCTTTTAACAGAGGTTTATTGAATAACTATAGTACAATAGCCATTTTTGTGGGTGCTGGGATTATGTAAGTAAAAAAAAATAGATCGCTTTGCTGCTTTTATGAATGTTATTAACAGGTTATATTACTGCCCCGTTAGTCACAGTAACCCTTACTCCTTCACCTTCTGCTAATGTCTTGTTTACTCTGTTATCCTTGTCTCAGGATTTTGAAAATGTATATTAAAAAGCTTTGAAAAAATCTTGAAATTTAAAAAAATCTTAAAAAACGTCTTCAAACAGTAGTTTTATAGCATAGCCAATAGTCGTTAAACATAGTCATTTTTCAGTTCTGAAAAACTTTATTTTTATTCAACTTTATTTGACATCACATTTTCCAACATTTTTACTGCAAATATTTCCGGGCTTCTCTAGTTTCCATCCCCACATACCTATACATATCTTTACAGAAAATTTGTGCTAATCAGAGTAAAGTCTGAATTGTGGGAATTGGTCAGTCTTGGAAATAAATATTGGAGAATTTTTTTTAGTAACCGATTTTTTATTCTGTGAGGATGAATGTATTTTTAAAGAAGTGGATGCATTCTAGAAGCAAGTCCAGAATTCTCTAATTGGACAATAAAAAGATAAAATAGCAAGGGAAATTGAAAAAAATGTTTCAAATTGAAGAGAAAGTTTGCATAGTCAAATGCTACTGAAAATTTGAGAAGAATGTGTTGGCTTGTATATATTAGCATAATTGAATCTAATTCATTAGACTTTTCATTGTTATTAATTGAACAGTGTCTTCAACTTGGCAGTGTAAAGGAGGAAGACCATTCCTCTATCATCTCTGGGTCCTTCTGGTTGGCCGAAGAATTAAATTTACATGAGGCGGAAATCAAACAAATCTTTATAACATGTATACTTGGGAGAAACCCAGGAAAACTGAGCTACTCACCAGAATGGCTGAGGTCGCCACCTTAAATGCCATTTTTAGCTAAAGACAAAGGAAGGTGTTGGGGGTAGTGGTTTGGGAGTTCAGGCGGAGAAGGCAATTTACATGGAGAGGAAATGCAAATAGGCCAACTACAGACAATGTGACCTGAGAGACACATTTTACATTACATTACAGTTTTCTTACGGTATTAGCTCCTTTCTGGAACAGGCCCTTCTATTTTAAAATCTTTTAGGCAGTTGGGAGGGGAGGTCAAAGTATTTTTCAGAGTCCTTTTGTCTTAAAAATAATCAAGCCAAAGAGACATATTTTGGGGTGGCCAATTCTGATCCCCCACAGCAGTAAACCTTTTTAGGAAAAGTGGTTGTCTAAAGGTATAAATAACCCTGAGCTAGAGGAAAACTTTGGATACAACTGTTACTCCTCTACTCAACTTTTACAAGTTGTGCAATGTCTATTGATGTGTTTCCTGATTTTTCGAAATTTGTATAATAATACTGACCCTACTTATCAATTTGTGTTAAGCAAATTGGTGCTATATTAAATATACTTTGTAAAATACCACACAATTTTAAGTAGATATTTATTTTAGAAAAATATAACTTTGGGGATTTATTGGTTCCTTTTTGTTCTAATTTTCTCTCCCCAGCTCATCTAGTAAATTTTAAATGCAATTTTCACAAGATGACAATGACCTAATATTGCATCTTTAAGATTCTCTTTATCAGGAATTTATAACCAAGGAAACACCATTGGATCATAAAAATGATATTGACATCTATATAAGGAAATTATCCTAAAGTAATTGGTTGAAAACTTGAGACAGAAAAAAAAAAAATGGAAAGTTAGAAGACAAGATGACATAACAAAAAAGCAAATTAGCAAAAGCAGTGATAACTTCTCAACCACACTTGACAAAAGAAAGATTTGAAGATAAAATGCAATGCCAATAATTTGCCTCTGAATTGTCAGCTGAAATTTTTACTGTGTTAAGATTTTCAAAGTCCTATTGATACACACAGAACATCGATTTATGTCACAATTATTTTTCCTAAATGAATATGGAAAAATATCTCTAAGAGTCATTCCATATAACTTTCAGTTAAACCAAGTATTACTGTTTATTGACAATAAAATAGTTTGGAAATAAATCTGAAGTATTAGTTGTTTTTGCTAAACCAACATTTAGGAAGTCAGCACGAATTAATTAAATAATTAATTAATTGTTTTGTGAGGAAGATTAGCCCTGAGCTAACATCCGTGTCCATCTTCCTCCACTTTATATGGGACGCCGCCACAGCATGGCTGACAAGTGGTTTATTGGTCCTCACCCAGGATCTGAACCTGTGAACCCAGGCCGCCAGAAGCGGAGCATGCAAACTTAACCACTATGCCATTGGGCCAGCCCGAGCGCTAATTAATTTAAAAGAAAGTTAGTTTTAGACTCATCAACCATTGTATGAATGTCTGTATAACTGCCTAGAATGCTCCTTAGACAAAGAGATTTTAAGAGCACAGGTAAATTCATAGGTATCTACTTGATGTAATGTTGACACATACACACATATTATATACGTAGCATATTTTGTGCGCATGAAATCTTGCTTTTTCTTACTTCCGTAGTCTCATTTTAGCCTCAAGCCTCTGCGGTTGCTGTTCCCTTACCCTGTAATGCTCTTGATCATCCAGATCTTTATATGGTTCACTACATCACATCATTTAAGTCTCTGATAAAAATGTCACTTTCTCAAAATTTTCTTCCCTTCCTATCCTATCAAAAACTCAAGCCAGAGTACAGAACAAGTCAGCTTCCTCAGGATAATTATTCACATGGTTAAAGACGACCAGGAGCTTTCTCCTTTACAGGATTTATATCCTTAATTCCATTATGCAGTCTATGATAATTTGGAATATTCTCACCATTCCATTATTCTCCAAGTTGTCATCATACTTCTTAAAATAAAGGTCTAAAACTGAATAAATTACTATGTGTGGCCTGACTAGTAAAAAGCAGAACAGAATTATCACCTCCCTCATTCCAGAAGCTTGACTTCTATTATGGTACCTTGAGATTTTAGCAGCAGGTTTGTTAGATAGATATATCTTACTGATGACTCTCCCTGAGAATACTGGAAATCTAAGTACCTAAATAAAGTTCTAAACCATTTTCCTCTCTTGATTTATAATTTTAGCTAAATTTGATTTTTCTTTCAATGACTTTATTTTTAATGTTAGTCAATACATATAAAATAAAATAAGAATATATAATTTGACATCAAGTTAACAGGGAACATTAAGTTTAACATAATAACTAACAATCCCTATCATATTTATTGTCTCTTAGTTCTCTATGAATAATTTTCCTGATGTGAGTTTTCTCACATTCTCTTACCACAACAATTCTTTAAAGACCTAATGAAATACATTTGCCAGAAACACTAGTTAAAGAAATATACCTCAAATTATATTATAGTAATAGAATAACACTATAAATTTAATTATTATTGCTATTTATACTTGAGAAATGCTATTAATTAAGATGTTGAAATAATGTGCTTTTCATCTCCAAAAGTTCAGTATGGAGTTTGGCCATGCAGAGGAACACATAATTCACTATAAAATTCTCTCCCAAGCATTTAGAAGCTGTTAAAGAATAAAGAGTTACACTCTTTTCAGACCATGAAGCTGCTTAAGGAGCCATAATGAAGTGAAAAATGATTAGTGTTTTTGCACATTTTATAACCTGATGTGCTTTACCTACCTGTTTCAGTTTAGATATTGGAGAATCAAAAGATCAAAATAAAAACATTTGAGATTTCTAAATATTCGAAAGGAAAAGGTAACTCCTAAGGATTCTATATTAATGAATTTTAGCTTATTTTTGTTAAGGAAGCTAGGTTCTGATACGTAAACTCAGGCAGTTACACCAGTGTTGCTAGGGAGAAATGATGTTCCATTTAGTCACTGGTCACCTTAGTTCCAGGACTCCCTTGCTTAACAAAACCTGTGTATTCCCCATCAGTCTTTTCTCTTTCCCAAAGTCCATCTGTTTCATGCCACAGTTGCGTGGATAATGGGAGAAGGCAAAGGGTTTTATTACTCATAGCACAAGAGGCAGCATAGCTTCATGTTCACATCGGTTCCCTTTGCCCCCAGGTCCCAGAAGGCTGATGAATAGATTTCTGGCACAGCTGAAGAAATTCAAGCTTGGGAAACCCCAGTCTTTTAAAGTGGGCTCCTTGTGAATCTGCCCAAACTTTGCACAGAGGAACATATTACCTTTCTTTTTCTCCTGGACAGCGAACAAACCAGTCTTCTCACACTCTCTGTATCGCACAGTTGTTTACTACACAAACATCCTTGAAAAGGTATCAAGATCGGATACAAGACTTGCAGAAACCTGAGAAACCCATCAAAAATTGTATCCCAACACTCTCAGGAGGTAACACTTGGTCAAACGCCTGAATGCTAAGAAGGATCCAACCACTGATAATCAGGGGAAAAGCATCATGGGCAGTGAATGCAACGGCTACAAAGATCCTAAGAGGAAGAATGTGGTGATTTATGGAAAAAGAAAGAAAGCCATCACAGGCGACAGGTGAGGTCTAATAAACAAGCTGAGAGAGATAGGCGGGAGTCGGATTATATAGACTGGGGCTTCTCAGACTTTAATGTGCACTAAATCATGTGGGGATGGATCTTGGTAAAATGCAGTTCCTGATTAAGTAGATCTGGGGCAGGTTCTGAACTTCTGCATTTCTAACATGCTTCCGGGAGATGCCTGTCAATGCTGTAGGTCTGCGTAGCAAGAATATAGAGGCTTTGCAGTGTTCAGATGAGGATGATTGTGGTTTAGAACAGTATCACAGTAAAAGAGGTAGAGAAAATTGGAGCAATTTAGCTTACTAATGCTACTGGGATGGATCTAGAGAGTATAGGAAACAAAGGTAAGGATTCCAAGCACCCAATTCTGATGTGTGTGAGTGTGTGTGTGTTTGGGGGAGGGGCACAGCACCAACAAGCAATGCTCTGACACCAGCTGTGTGTCCTATAATTCAACTCGATTCTGACACTATCTGTCCAGAGATAGCATCAGATCTCTCAGTCCTTCAGGATGGCCTCCACCCCTTCAGACACCTGTTGCAAGGCCAGGTTATCAGCTGTGCTTCTGGGAATCCCCTCCTTGGGTTAGACTAATTTTCTAGGGTGAAACTCACAGAACTCAAAGAACATTTTACTTACTGGATTACCGATTTATTATAAAAGGATATAACTCAGGCACAGCCAGATGGAAGAGATGAATAAGGCAAGATGTAGGGAAAGGGCTTGGAGCTTCCATGTCCTCTCTGAGTGCACCACTGTTCCCACATCTCCACATGTTCCCCAGCCTGGAAACTCTCTGAACATTGTCCTTTTGGGTTTTTATGGAGCTTCATTACAGAGGCACAATTGATTAAATCATTGGCCACTGGTGACTGAACTCAATCTCTAGCCCCTCTCCCTTCCCTGGAGGTCAGACGGTGGGACTGAAAGTTCCAACCCTCTAATCAAGTAGTTGGCTCCTCTGGCAACCCAGCCCCATCCTTCGGTGGGGTCCAAAAGTCACCTCATTAGTGTAACAAAAGATTCATTTCTAGCTTTCATCACTTAAGAAATTTCAATGGTTTTAGGAGCTCTGTGCCAGAAATGGGGACGAAGACCAAATACATATTTGTTATTATAAATAATAATATCACAAAAGGCATAAAGGAAAAATCTTAGATTTTTTGGTTTTCAAACTGTGTAGATTACAGCATAATTCCTTGAGATAGGAAAAAAGCAGCTTCTGCGTATATGGGTGAAGGTGAGAATTAAGTGTTCTATTTTAAGAATAAGTTTGAACTTACAAGACATCCAAGTGCTACATATCAAGTTATTAATTAGGTAGTGTACAACCCTGGAGTGATGGGGGAGGTCATTAACATATAGTTGTTACATAAAACATAGAATTAGATAAATAACCTAGGGGATTGAGGAGTGAAGGGAGCCAAATACCAAATTTAGAGGAGGTGCAAAGTGCAGATAACAGTAGAGAGGGTTTTTTTCTTTAATTTTTGTTCTGAAAGGTACCTATAAAAACAGTTTTAGTTAAAAGGATCTATAGGGGAAAGGAGAATTTCTTTTTTCTTGTCTCTTGGTGGAAGACACTAAAGCACGTTGATGTACCAGGGGATTGATCAGGTAGCAGGAATGAGATCGATACTCTACAGAGGATCACAGAGGAAATTACAGATCAGAAGTCCCTGAAATAGTAGAATGGAGTGGGATACAGACAGGCCCAAGGATTTGAAAGCAGGGGCAAATTGTCCATTGTTACAGGAAGGAGGGCAGAGCTTATTGGCTGTCAGTGAGATGGGACATTGGCTTCTTATGATTTTTCTTCTCTCTCTGAAATAATAAGGAAATACCATTGTTTGAGCAGAAGAATAGGGGATGTAATGGTTGCGGAAAGAGAAAATATGAGCCAGTTGCTTTGGAGAGCGAGGAAGCAGACAGATGAGGGAAATGTGTAGCATTCCTGGGCAATGTGGTTTCCTGATTTGACATTTCTTGTTGTTATTTAAAGTAAGCCTAGTCAACATGCTTTGTTGCTGTTGTTGATGATTTTTCTAGGTGTTCACCTGCTTACAAGCATACCTAGAGAAGGAAGCCAGTTGGGTTTTCTCCAGGCATAAGACTGATGGTGGGAGAGCAAAGCAAATGAATTAAAATGCCCACCAGGTTCACTCTTGTTAATGAGTGATAGACTGTTGAATCCAAGTGGGTAAAGACAGAAGTTAGGACTTGAGGGGATTAGATTAACTGAATATACAAATTGAAAGAGTTTAAATCAATGAAACTTAGAGTTTAAATCAATGAATCAGGTAACAGATACCTGACTACCCCGGCCATAATAGGTAACACTGGTCCTTTATCAGGGAAAGCTAGAACTACTTTTTACATGACTTCTGCTAAGGTTTAAGTTACAAGTCTGTTTTTTCTTCTATAGTTTAGAACTCAGGGAGGTCATGAAATTACCATGAGGAATTAGCATAACATCTAAAGATTATGTGTAACCTCTGGATTGTTTACATCGATACTGCTTTTACACCCCAGCAAGAGAGGCCCAACCTTTTTTGAGGGCACTTTCACAAGCACAAGCAGAAAAATACATGTAAAGAACACACAGGAGCTCATTCACAGAGCCTAGCACTCAGCACTTGGCAGGGCATCATCTGTAAATCTACACATCCACCCTGGTGATAACACCTTTCAGGTTATAAGGAAATAGTCCTCCATATGGGGAAAGGGCCCTGTGACCTCAAAATGAAATACAGCTACATCTGAGCACTACGAAATTTGTATATTGTATTCTTGCCAGTGTTAGAGATACATATTGATACAGAATGTATGTAGGATCTGAGTGATGGATGTGCTTAGATAAGAGGAAAGGCAAATTAATTAACCTGTCAAATCCTTCTCCTCAGACAGAAAGAATGCAATAAATCCTTGCATAATTAGGTATTGATCCCCAGTAGTTCTAAACATCAGTTTTCTTGCTTATCTCGATGTTCCCATTTGTGATATCAGAGGAACTCATGAATTAGAAATGATTTTCGCAACAGTGGCAAATGGAGGCTGCTGTACATTAGTGGTATTAAACTATTCATCTTACTCTTGAAATTGTATGTGCGCTATAAACCTAACATCCATGAAGTGTATCACCATTCTTTATGTTGTCAACTAGATAACTTTGAGGCATAGAATTGAAAGCAATTCTATTTTTCTGACATCTTTAATGACATTTAATTGAATGTATAAAATAAAAAATACCTTTATGTAAATTTTTGGCATTTTAATTATGTTTTATCATGCTTTTTAATTTTAACAGATAATTTTAATAATTTAAAAGGAAAATGATAATTAAAAGTCCAAGTAAAATAATTTTCCTTATATAATTTTTTCATTTAATTTACATTTTTATGAAAATATATCAAAGTTGAAATGTTGAACACATATTTTATTTTTAAGCCTTTGTGTCATTGTGAGTATGACAGGATAGAAGAATGCTCTTGAAAGAAAGAAATTATGAAAGTATAATTCAGGGGGAAAAAAGCTTAAAGGAAGAAGTGAGATAATCTTTAAAGAGCAAGAAGCACATAGAATTTGTGAACCAAATTTAATAATGAAGGCCAAGAGGATGTATGTGATTTTCCAAGTGGACTTGCGCCCTAGGCCCCGCACATTAGGGGCCAGAGTTCCATTTCCCTGAGAATATTGATGGGGCCAATTCCCCATGGGAAGACCCCCTGACCACTCTGGCCCCAGAGATGCCCACAAAACAAATTAAGATTCCAGATCTGAATGTATAATAGCCATTAAGAGTTTTTAATATTAAAAATATAAATCCAGAAAATAGAATTTCTAAATTTTTGCCAAAGCTGGTGATTGTTATATATGTATAGATATTAAAAGTTCCAGGGAGAAGTCTGTGGTTCGAGAACGGAAAGAGTAGATAAGTAGAACAAAAGAGCCTGGGCTCCTAACAGAGAGGGTTCTAAATGGCAGGCAGAAGCAAATGCACATGGAGAATCCAGCCCTAATCCTAACCCTAACATTTTAAGATTTTTGTTGAGATCACCAAACAAAAAAAAAGACAAACAATACGCACACACCCCCAATTAACTGACTGTATTTGAAAGTAGAATCTGATATATTTTTTTAACTGTTTTTTTTGTGTGTGTGTGAGGAAGACCAGCCCTGAGCTGACATCTGTTGCCAATCCTCCTGTTTTTGCTGAGGAAGACTGGCCCTGGGCTAACATCCGTGCCCATCTTCCTCTACTTTATACGGGACGCCGCCACAGCATGGCTTGATAAGCCATGCGTCGGTCCACACCCGGGATCTGAACCTGCCAACCCTGGGCCACCGAAGCAGAGTGAGCAAACTTAACCACCATACCACCGGGCCAACCTCAAATCTGGTATATTCTTGAAGTCTGAGGTTGGCAACTATCACAAATATGAATCATTGAGGTTTAGAGTCGGAGAATAAGACAATTTTAAAGATTTATGAACAAGAGAAGGAAATGATCAAATGTGCCCTTTAGAAGCATCGTCCTGGCAAGTGTATGCAGGACAAATCAGAACTAGAGCAATTATGACAAAAGAAGAGCTTTCAAGTAACCATGAGAACCCATGAGACAACGAGAAACTGCGAAACAGCCGAGGCAGGTATGTGGGCAGAAGAGACGTAATCAAGTTTAGAAGGAGAAGCGACAGGAGATGCTAGCTGATTTACACAGCAGAGGGAGGGATGAAATACCACTCCAGGTTGTGAACAAGAACAGCCGTAAAAATGGTGATCTCATTAAGTCAAATTGCAAAAATAGGGGGCAACAAACATTGACAAAAAACAGCAATTTCAGTTTTCAAACATGTTTTGTGTAAGATGCCATGGGTTCCTTGGAGGAATGATGCCCAGCAGACTGTTTTAATGTGACTTGACCTCACAGGAAAGACAAAGACTAAAGGTGCAGTTTGACAGTCAGGCATCTGAGGAAGATAATTTGAGAAATAGAAAACACAAATGATTAACAAACAGAAAACAGTATACTCCTGTAATAATTAAAATGCTTATTAAAATAATTGGATAACCTATTTTTACTTTCACATAAAAAATTGTGTGTGTGTGTGTGTGTGTGCGCGCGCACTTGGTTCTATGCTTTGTTTTTCTAGGAGTGTTCAGTACTAGTAAGAATACAATGAAACAGGCTTGTAACAAGTAGAGGTAATTTGTTTTCCAAAAAGACATTCCCAAAATTTACTTTCTGACCAAATCCTTGTGAGGACTCTTACAAATGCATGTTTGTAACTCGTCTATTGATGTCCATTACCATCTCTGGGTGTGTAGTGTCTTCCCTTGTTGTTGAACTTTTACCCAGTTTTAATTTTGATTATAAATATATATGTGTGTATACTATATACTTTCACATACACTTATATACTGTAATCAAATACACATGTATTTCATGTAATCAAATCTATCAATATTTTCCTTTATGATATTGTTAATTTCTTTAGAATTATAATTATTTTGGTGAGGGAGATTAGCCCTGAGCTAACATCTGTTGCCAATCCCCCTCTTTTTGAGGAAGAAGATTGGCTCTGGGCTAATATCCATGTCCATCTTCCTCTATTTCATGTGGGATGCCGCCACAGCATGGCTTGTTAAGAGGTGCGTATGTCTGAGCCCAGGATCCAAACCTGCGAACCCCAGGCCACTGGAGCCTGGGGCATGAACTTAACCACTACGCCACCGGGCCAGCCCCTACTTTTCTTTTATTGCAAGTGCCTACATTTGCCTTTTTGAATAAAATATTCTCCCCAGGCAGAGATTTTAAGAATATTTTTCTGTTTATTTTCTCCTATTCCTTTTTCTTTTTGAACTGGGCAATTCACCTAGAGTTAAACTTGGTGTTTTGTGTGAGGTGAGGATCAAAATTGATTGTTTT
Source organism: Tapirus indicus (assembly GCA_031878705.1). NCBI lineage: Eukaryota > Metazoa > Chordata > Mammalia > Perissodactyla > Tapiridae > Tapirus > Tapirus indicus. Next base: position 144,331,441 of record CM062919.1, on the reverse strand, counting down.
CAACCATTTTCATTAAACTGTTTTGCTAAACTTCCTCTAATATGTCAAACTGCATTTACAGATTCTCTAACTTTTCACTTATTCATTCAATCAACAAATGTTTATTAAATGTGTATTATTTGTCAGGTAATATTCTAAAAGTGGAAAATAGAGCAGTGAAGAAAACATGCTTACTAGCATGCATCTTTCATTTTATTGTATAGAAATGGGCAAAAAGAAGGAGAAGGAAAAGAAGTTAAAACTTTAGGCTTTTATGTTGTGATAGTGTTTTTATGGAGGAAAAGCCAAGTAAGAAAGGAAATAAATGGTTATCTTAAGTGCATTCGAGCGAGGTCAGGGTGAAGAGGAAATCATTGATTATGGATAATACTTCCAAGACAGTCACGTGTGGTGCCAGCAGGGGAGTCTGCAGAAGTTTTGGGTTGTTTTTTTTTCAGATGGGAGAAGTAACCGATAGAGCACACAGGAATAACTGCTAATGCAGAAATGAGAGGGACATTGCTGGAGTTGGGTTCTTGAGAAGATGAGAGGACTTAATCTCCAAGTAGAGGTTCTGGCTTTGCAGAGAACATAGATAGTTCACGGAGAGGAGGAAAACATGAAGAATGCATGGGTACCAAGCTCTTCTGATTGATTTTATTTTCTCAGTGATACAGGCACCATGGCCTACAATTTTGGAGTGGCTTGTTAATTATCATGATTTTAGCAGTAATAATCCAGTACAGTGATATAATGGATTATTCCAATCTACCATCTAAACTAAAGATTCCTAAATAACTTTCTGATAATTACATATTAAAGTCACTAGTAAAACAAAAATATATTTCAGAATTAACCTTTAATTAAGTAAATCAGAGCTCACATTTTTTTTTCCTATTCAATCAAATCCGTCCAGTGATCCAGAACTGATTATATTTGTAATACAAATTTTGGAGGAGGAGAATATGTGTTAGGTGCTGCATCAAAAGCTTACACTGAGAAATACTGTTAAGCCTCGAAACAACACAATGGAGTAATTAGTAATTATCTCTATTTTATTAATGAGAAAAGTCAAACTAAAGAGATCAAGTAATCTGTCTGCACACACACACAGCTAATATGGTTTTAAGCCAGGATTTCAACCTCAGAAGTCTGATTCCAGAGCCTCTGCTCTTCATCACTTTGTTATATTTCCTCACTCCATTATGAATACTTTAGCATTCTCAACAGAGCCATGTCTAAAGAATTGAGCCATGTCTAAAGAATTGGCATTGAATTCTAAGAAAGTACTGGGATTTTGTGGAATCATAAAAATACGTGGCTTAGGTCATATAAGAAAATAAGATATGCCATAAAGAAGAATCTACATTTGTCTCACATTCTTAGAATGCAGCTGAATGTTTATCCTTTAAAGTTTATATTTAAATTCATTGAAATTATGAGAATCAAGTACATTTTATGAAATTTATATCTACAATACAAAGAGGAGATATTTGACATAATTTACATCCTGTAGTAACCTTGGTTAGAAATAAGAATTGGTGTTGTGTCTTTTACACTAAAATACAGTCAATAAAATTTCTTTTTAGGCAAACACAATTTATTATTTGACATAAAATATTCAATATTGGTTTGTTGGTAGACATGTAACAAAAAAATGTACAAATTGCTGTAGTACATTTGCAGTATTATGAATAAAGAGGTATACTGTGTACAGCTCCACTCCTAAAAGACTTTAGCTTCTGCAAGACTTTCCAAAAAACATAGCCCAGGAAGACTGTAGTGTCACTACAGCTACGCTGGAACACGTTCTTTTGTGTTAAAGTATTTCTCATTGAAGTGAAAATGACCAATTACATGTAGAATAGGGTAAAGAGAAAGAAATTAGGCACTTACGTTTGGCCCTGAAAAGTGGAATTAATGTGGTTGAACCAGGTATACTAACTTAGCTCAGGGGAAAGGATAAGAAAGAATGAAGACAATCTGAGTATATAATATTCAACATGATGTATTTTTTTTAATATTGGGTGGATTTAATTATTCCCTCTTAGAAACTATCTTAAATATTGTGATAAATTATTGTACTTTCAGAAAAAAATATTTATTATAGTTTGTCATGTTTCAAGCTACTTCCTGAGTCTTGGAACCCTTAACATGTAACTTTGTCCTATGTAGACTTAATGATCTCCTAAGCCAATGTTCTGCTGGTTAGACCCTAAGCCTACAGCAAGCACCACATATAGATAAAGGCAAATCTTCTCTTTATTTTTCCTTTCTTTTGAATATAATTTGCCACCCATGCTGAAATGAGAGTGTTTGAGAAACAGTAAACTATATTTGGAAAGATGCGATTAAACGATGCCACTTCTAACAAACGCTATTCTTCAGTTAAAACTTCTCAGCACCCTGAAGGAATCAACTTGTGTTCCCTTGTGTTCCCAAGTGACAACACAGCCTCTTGAGGCTGCCTCCCTGCTCTTTTGTTATTGATTCTATTGACAGCAGGTAGTTCCTACTTTGAGATGATTTCTCTTCCTCCTGAATATTTATTCAGTCATACCTTGTCGTAGTATTGACCTTACACCACGAGGAAGCAGTGAATAATAACAGACTCCCCTGGGTCCTAACAGCTGGTTTCAGTGTTTGGCTTTGCTGACAGCAATGAACCTCAACATGTGCAAAACAAAGGAACAAAAGAAGAAATGTTATCTGGATTAAGAAGCAACGTGACCATTTGCTGATAGGAAGTATGCTAAATCCTGGATTTAAACAGAAATAAATTTTCAGCTGAAAGCTAAGTTTTCAAGACTAAGCATGAAAAGAAAGGCTAAATATATGTATTGCTGATTCCAGCTGTTAGAATGAAGCATATAAAATTCAAAAGACATACATAACGTTACCGCACAAAATTGGGATTCTCTTGCCCAATGTGTATACAAAAAATGCCAATAATTATGGCATCAGCTTTTGGAAAAAGAAATTAGCTTTATTTTCTGAGGTCAATCTGCAAGGAGACAGGGGCATATGCTCTCAGATCTGCCTCTCCATCCAGAGCTTGGGGCACAATTTACAAGATGAAGGACAGAGTGGTCTGAAGTGTGGAGAGAGATGATGGGAGGTAAGGAGAAGTGAGATGATCGATGACCTGCGCAAGTGTAGTCAAGCTTCATGGCTCTTCCTTCATAGGACACATGTTCACAAAATGGTGGTGTTAGTATGATCTGAAGGTGGAATTTTTATTTTATGGTCATTTATGAACATTTGTGCAGGCCCAGTTGATGGGTTGGTGGTCTCAACTGGCCTGAACTGGACATGGTGTCCAAGTTTCCAAAAAAAATCACTCTTAATTACTCTGTTGATAAGATGGGGTCAGTTGAACTGGTCCTGGAGGGTCTGTGGTTCAATAATTCTAAGCTCGATTTTTTTTTTTTTTTGTGAGGAAGACCAGCCCTGAGCTAACATCCATCCAATCCTTCTCTTTTTGCTGAGGAAGACTGGCCCTGAGCTAACATCGTGCCCATCTTCCTCCACTTTATATGGGACGCCGCCACAGCATGACTGACAGGCAGTGCGTCGGCGGGCGCCCGGGATCCGAACCCGCGAACCCCGGGCTGCCAAGTGCGGACTAAACCGCTGCGCCACCGGGCGGCCCCCTAAGCTCGATTTTTAATATATAAAATCTTACAAATAAGCCACAAGAGTTAATTTTAATTTATAATCAATAATGTATTAGCATCTATGTACTTTTGAAGTATCACAGGCACTATTATTTATCTTATCACACATTCTAAAGCTCAATAAAATGATGTATTGTCAATGCACCTTCGGGTGATTGTAAATTGTAAACATTTGAAATTAGATTCTAATATAAGACTTAACAATGGAAGATACATTTATAAGCAACAAATGTATGTCTTCACATTGATGTGGTCATTTCAGCCACAAACTTGAATTAAACTTTCAAACAGATAATATTGGATCTTTTTGGTTTAATAGTCCATTCTCACTTCAACTACTTCTCAATCATTTTATTCTACAGGAATTATTGCAATGGTATTTTCATTTATTCCCAGGTCACTCTTCCTTCTCTTTTTCCAATCCATCGTTTATATTTTCATCATAATTTTCCTCCCTAACACAAATCTGATTTTGTCACTTACCTTCTTAAATATCCCCCATAGTTCTCAATTACCTAGAAAATAGAGATCAAATTCCATAGCAAATAATTTAAGACCTTTCATAATTTGAATCTAAATAATTTTTTCTAGTATCATAGCCAATCCTAGCCTCAAAGTGCGTGGCTCTTACTCCCCTGAGAATAATATGTATTTTCACATCTCTACTACTGCTCATGTTGTTGTTTAATCCATCCCACCTTGCTCACCCTAAAGATATCTTGTCCTGATTCAACTTGCCATTCAAATGTTACATCCAACACAAAGGTTTCCCTGGCCCTAGCACTTAGAATCAAACTTTCCAACTGTTGTACTTTGAAATGTTCTGTATTTTAGCCTCTGTGTTTGTTGTGTGTGTGGTTTTTTTTTTTTTTTTTTTTTTTGCTGAGGAAGATTCATCATGAGCTAACATCTGTACCAATCTTCCTCTATTTTGTATGTGGGTCACCACCACAGCATGGCTTGATGGTATGTAGGCCTGCACCCGGGATCTGAACCCATAAATCCAGGCCGCCAAAGCAGAGCACCCCGAACTGAACCACTATGCCATGGGCCAGCCCCTGTACTTGTTTGTTTTATTGTCCCCTTCACCCATAGGCATGCAGGTGGCTATATATACATAGGAACCCACATACAAATAAAAACATTATATTACGATATTCCTCAGCAGAGGAACTTAGTCTTATTTCTTCTTCACTCCCCAGAACCAAGCATAGTTCTCAACCATGTTTCCTGAGGGCATATTTTTGAATCACTTGAATAGAGAAGAGAGGATGGAGGAGAGACACAATAATCATAGAGATATAGAAGCCATTTTATACTCTAATTCTTTTTCCCATTCACTTGTGATATTCTTCTAATAAAAAAATAAGAAACTTTTAAATGGAACTAATTATGATTTAAGAATTTTAATTCAACTATGTCAATGACTTTGATCTTTGACTGAATAAAACTGCATAGCTTCAGATATAAAATGAATGTTTTCTATATTCAGAAATATAAACTTCACTTTATGGTATGGAAAAAGAAGGTATTTATCTCTGCATCTTTAATTGCTTGTAACATCTTTGAAAATATCTCCATAGTATTTTCAAAAATAATATCTAAACTATGTAGCCAACCAAAAAGCATCGTTGTCATTTGAATAGGCCCATGAAAAATCACATTCCAGAGAAGAAAAGGCAACATTTTAATCTTAATAAAGATGTTCATTAAGCCGGATATTTTAAAATTAAAACCAGGACTGGAAGCAAATCGTGGCCTTTTAAATTTAAATGCCACCACAGACACATTATGCTTTTACTTTTTAAGTGCTTCATTGGGCAACTATATCTTTTCTTTTTTTAAATTGACATTCCAGTCATTTTTTCTTCACAGTAAAATCATGAATATTGCATCAATGAACCCATTTAGTTGTATATAGTACTTGAATAGTCCTAAAGAACTATCCACTGCATGTATCAATAAGCATACTCTCTTATTAAAAAATGGAAAAAAATCCATTGCCTGATATAGAAGCATAATATTTACAATGAAGCCAGTCCTAGAGACTGCATCAGGCCCTCTGTTGCAAGTCTGGATTCCAGCTACCATTACTATCTTTGTTTCTTCTCGGGCTCCCTTTACTCAATAGGGTATAACAATCCGTCATTGTTCAGATTCTATGGTTATATTGAGCCACAGGAAGTATTTTAGACTTCCCAAAACTCTTATGTGAACTCCCCCTTAAGTTACTTAGGTCCACATTTCTATCATAATTTTTTCAGTGTAAATAGAGGAATCAAAGAAACCTAACAGTATCTGACATTCTCTGTAAAATTTCCTATTTCTAGCCAATAACTAAAATTCAGCTAGTTGTAACAAAACAGATAGATAAATCATAAAAATTGCACAGAATCACTAAGAACAGCTAGCTCTTTTTATAAATGAGAAGACTGAGTTACAGGTAACATAACTCCCTTCTCTGGAATCCTATACCAATAAACAAACCTTTAACCTTTCGCCTGTGTCTCCCTCAGTCGACCTCACAGGGCAGACACCAACTCAGGGAATTCCAAGAATCCATCTTTTCTTGTTGTGGATAGGGACACGTATAAATTTCTGCAGATGATCTTACAAGTGTTTCAACTGATTGCACTCTGAAGTCGAAACTACACAACTCCAAATGATGCATTATAATATTCCTACAATGAGCTCCCTTCCCCATACATTACAAGGATAACCAAGTCTCCTCTCCTAAACCTTACAGTGGTCCTACCTCTTCCACATCTTATTAACTTGTTTTTATAGCTCACTGATATAAGAGAAGCAATTTAAACAGAAACTCATGCCCCCAAATGGAGTATCAGACTTGGTTCGGCAGGCATTTAAGTTCCTTGTGAATCAGCTGAATTTTTGAGGCTTGTTTTGAAGTCTTGTTATTGCAGGTCTCATTGAACTTTCACTACAGGGCCAGATTAACCCCGCTGCTATGGTGGCACGCCTGCTTGAGTCCCTTTTGAATGTCACAAATGTTCAATGAGAACTCTCCATTTGTGCTAGACAGAATTTCAGAGTCCGCTAGCCATGTATGAACTCTTGAAAATTTGCTATTTCGTCTCCCCTGTCATTCTTTGCTTGCTCACCCTATGCCTGTGTGACAATATTCAGTATCATTCTGGGGAGGTGCTGCACAGGTTTCTTGAGCTCTTTCTCTGCCTAGCTTCTTCCGCTCCAGTGCTCTTCCCCCCAGATTTCAGCTAACTCAGCATCCCTCAACTCCTATCTCATTCTTAACTCTACGAAGTCACTTGGCTCTGCGTGCCATATTTTGGAAAGTCAGAGTGTTTGCAGGGCTTTCTTCTTGTTTTCTGCTCATACAGGAATCATAGTCCTGCTCTTCTTTTGTCCTTTTACTGAAAAGAGTTGTTTTATATACTTTGTCCGGTCTTCTGTGTGTTTACTGAGGAGGATAGCCCAGTTTTAGGCACTCACTCATGACTAGAAGTAGAAGCCCCTACTTGAATTGTAGCAGTTGTTGATTCCACAGAAGCAAACCTGAATGCACAGTGGGAATATATTAAATAATCTGTTAAATCTTATTTATTGAAACAAAATTTGTTACATAAAATAATAACCCTTTACCATCAAAAATATTAAAAATAGTCTTATATACACGTCATTCTTTGGTAAATAAGGGTCAATAAACTGCTAAAGAGGAGCGTCATGTTTCAGAATATTACTACAATGCCCTGCAGAGGCCAATAAGTGAGAGATTTGGCATTTTCATTCATCTTATGGGACTGAGGGAGTTAATGTAAAATCTAAATTAACAGATTAATGTGAAATCTAAATTTAATAATGAAAAGTTTAGACTACAGAGCAGCATTGGTTGTGCAGAGTCAAAAAAGGAAAAGATGATATGTTAAAGAAATTTTTCTACTTGAAAATAAGAGTAAAGTAAAAAAGTTCTTTTAGCAAAGTCTAGATATTCTTTTAAACATCAATGCTGTCTTTATTAATAAAACAACACTGCACTGTTATGAATGAAGCTTTGTGCTTTTCACTTTGATATGTGACTTTCAGAAGAAAAAAATCTATTATGCTTGCACATGTGGCATCCTAAATCCTGTCAAAAATAATGCCAAACACAAATATAAACAAAAGCACAGAAATCACACCAGCATTTTTTAATACTTTGTGTGGTCCAAACACTGACAGTAACCCAGGATGATTCTGTCTATGATGGTAAGATGAATGATGGATTCTTCACTTGAGGTAGACATTCACTTCCTTGAATAAATTCTGGATAGTTCTGACAGGCTCTGCTCCTCCTTAACTGGGCATCATGCTTGGTTTTTCCCTAGACTACTTACTGTCTGTAAGTTTGACTTTTCTCTAGGTCTTGCTGCCCTGATTTTACACCTCTATTTAAAAATTCATCACTGATTTAATTAACCTCAAATGCCACTCATAATCCAGCTGTCAGAGCCAAGAACTGAGCAGCTGCTGGGAATACAAAACAAAGCAAAGAGGACGGAGCAGCAGAGCACTGACAGGAGTGGAATAACAAATGGGGAAAACCTCTGGGAATAGAGAATTACTGTAGGAGCACAACGGTTTGGTGTTTTACCTAACTCACAAGTACTCTGCATGTAATTGTTTGGACGCCCTGGGAAATGCAGGCAGCACTCTCTGGTGTTCATAGCAAGTTGTTCGGTGTCTTAAAGATAATTAGGCAAGTTGGACTGCATTGTTTTTCAGCACATATTATGCAGAAACACAGGGATAATAAGGCAATTTTATGTAAGCTTCGTCCCCTAAATCATGTACAACTTTTTTCCTGAAAGAAATACCCAAACTTCAAACCATGGCTCTATCACTAATTATTATGGTTTCCTGAGACATAGAAGAATGAAAAACTTGCCCCAGGTTCAAAGAGAAATGTGAAGATAGACATTGAATTTTAATTAACAAGGTCATTACCATTTTAAAAAAAGCTGTCTGTAATATTTGGAGTTTATAAAATGATATGCAAAATCATATTAATAAAGCATAAGTGTGAGACTCATCTGCCAAAATGAAAAAATTCAATATTGCACCACACAGCAAAACTGTTTACCAACCATCAACCAATCTTGGAAAATAAAAATATTGACTACACAATAGCATGACGGGCAAGGAATTAATGTTATAATCGGAGAAATTATTTCCTAAAATGCTGTGTTGCTGTTCTCATAAAACACACCTAGATAAGTCTGACTTCCAGTAGCAACCATATAGAACAATAGTCAAGAGCACCAACCCTGTCATTTACTAGGTGTGTGACCTTCAGCAAATCACTTATATGTGTGCCTCAGTTTCCTGTTCTGTAGAAAATGTAAATTGTAATGGTATGTAACACATAAGGTTTTCTGGAAAAGTTAAATTAGTTAATAAATGTAAAATGCTTAGAAAAGCACTATTGAGTATTTACTATAATTACTATTGTCATTGTCATCACTGCCCTTGTTTTCGTTACTAATATTATTCCAATGAAGAATGAACACTTGATCCTGCTTCATCTTAATTATTAATGGAAACAACTTTTATTGATAATTTATTAGTTAGAAATTATTAATAGAAACAAGAATATTTTCACAGATGTTACTTTGTGTACATCTTCCAGATTCCCTCTGAAGTAGTTATAAAATTGAATACAAACAGAAATGTACTATTTAACACACTTTAGGAAATTTTCCTTATTATAATTCTCTTATAACCCATGATGTGTGTAATATATCCATTTTTATTTTCACATGAGAATTCTGAGTTTAATAATATTAAGTAAGCTGATAAAAAGCAGATAGAATCATGACTCCAAATCTTACCATTTCTTTCACTCCATGGGCGGTAAATCCTCAGAAGTAAACCAAAGTCCTGCTCTTCAGCAGGTAATGACACTGGGTGGGTCTTTGTGGCAGAAAAAGAGAAGGTCATCACCCTCAAAAACAAAATAGCAAAAAAAAAAAAAATAGCAATATAAATAATGGAATACATAATTCAATATATTTTTCTTAGTCTGATTCACTGATCTTTGTTAAAGTGACAGATGTGTTTCATAAACTTTTTTTCTTCAGATTTTGGAAAGGTAAAAGTTTGCATAAAATATATATACTCTCAGAAGGGAATGGGGAAGAAAAAGAGGGTTAAATAATAGGTATACATAACTTCACCAGAATTCAATTCAGATTGTGTAGCCAAAAGTTTGTCACACACTTCCAAAACCTTTTCTTCAGAGTTTTTTGGATTCCAAAATGGTGGACAAGGAATGGTTTACTGGTTTAACTCACAATATCCATTGAGTTAATTTTCTAATTAGAAATGTTTGCTCTTTGCCTTAGTCATTAATTTTTTTGTAAATTTTATAGATATAAACTTTATCTATGATACAGAATGCATTTTATGGCCTTTATATCTTCAATCTCCCTAAAAATATAAAAAACAACTATTTTGGCCTCATAATCCCCAGACCTCACTAACTGACTAACAAAGCCAGATTAGCATGTTATAAAATACCATAAAGAATAAAAATGACAAACACTGACACCTGACATCTATTAATAATCTAACTATTCCTCATCTTCCTATCTACCTATTTATTTACCTTTTTAAATTTGACTTATGAAATTCCATGTAGAAGTTCTAAAACTTAAGTTCCAATCATTCTACATTTAGATATATGCACTGTGGAGAATTTGCAAACATCCTGAAAGAGCATAACAAATATGCATCTTTACAAAGTAGGACTTTCTTAGCCCAAATCAGATCCTCAAAATGACCCACAAACCAAATTATGTTAAAAATTACAAAAAAAATTTCAAATTTCTCCGAATTAATTTTCTTACAAATAAGGATTTTTATCCCAGAAGTACATTATTAGTGCTCCGTCCCAGCATATTTATAAGATTACGTTATGGGAAGTGGGATATGCTGCATACATCCACTCCCCCAGTCCCTTCCGATGGCTTGTCCTTGTGCGGGCACAATCTCTATCAATACTCCTGGAGAGGGGCAGGGAAAGCTACGGGTGCAACACAAGCAACTCCTTCTCAACGTACCTGAAGGTGAAGATTGGAGTTGTGTCCAGTTATGGTCATTGTTCATTTAATAGAAATTACTTAGCTCCACATTTTACAAAAGCCAAACCAGGACTGAAGATGTTCTTTGATGCCAATTAGTCTTTTGTTTATACTGGCGAAAGTAAATAGGGTTTCCCATGTTAACGTTGTCTATGATATGTTCTCAGATGTCAGGTATACACAAATAGGGTAAGAAAGTCCCTCCTCTCAGGGTTTTATTTTGGCAGCTTTCTTTCAAGTATTCTTATCGAATACTTGCCCTTATACAGGGTTCTTATTTAAATATGATCTAAGTAAACGCTAGTGTCTTAACCTTTGCCAGTTTGCACTGTGTTCATCAATCCCCCGAGAGCAGCCAGACACAGAGTGAGTTTTGAAAACAGTGGGAGATTTGGGCTCTGGTCAAGACCATTGAAAATGCAAAACAAAATAAGAATGGGCTCCCAAAACTTGCTGTAAAGCAGTGATTTTCATTTACAGGAGAAAATACTGAATTTACATGCATGAAGTAAAACAGAACAATTACCTGAAATGCTGGTTAGGGGCCGGCCCAATGGTGCAGCAGTTAAGTTCCCTCATTCCACTTTGGCAGCTTGGGATTCGCCAGTTCGGATCCTGGGAGTGGACCTACTCATCCCTCATCAAGCCATGCTGAGGTGGCGTCCCACATAGACGAACTAGAAGGACCTACAACTATGTACTGGGGCTTTGGGGAGAAAAACAAAAAAAAAAGAGGAAGATTGGCAACACATGTTAGCTCAGGGACAAACTTCCTCAAAAAAAAAAAAAAAATGCTGGTTAGAAAGCCTCAAATAAGCACTGGCGTATCGATACATTGAAGATCAGTGATGGAAACATTTTACATCATCCAAAATAAATTTCAAATTCCTCCCACACTCAATCAAGATTCCATGTTCAGGAACCATGCCCTCCCCTATGCTTTTAGAGAGCTTGTTCACCCCTGGTAACTCAATAAATAACAATGAAAAGTTCATTATTGGGAGGATATTAAAAGAAGACCATTTCTTTCTTAATTTTTATGCCTATAATTCTTGCTTTAAGCTTTATTTTTAAAGCATCAACAGACTATTACTGAGAACACTGTGATAAGAAGTCCACACAAATTATTTTTGAATCATTTTTTTCAAAAATATACTCTAAATACTTAAAAAAACCCATGTTGTCTTAATGAGTCCTTCTTTTCTGTACATAGTCTGGAGGCCCCATGAAAGACAAATGCCTGAAAATAAGAAAATTAATATAGAAAAAAGAGCTGTTTATAGCTACCATTTGAATATTCATGATCATTCTAGTTTAGGTATGAAATAAGGTAATAAAATCTTATTTTAAAAATATCTATACAATTTAAATAGAGATTTAAAAATATTATTATCTGAATAGCTGGCTTTTATTAAGTCATGTTTAGAAACATTTGCAAGAACTAAAGGGACAGAATCTAAGTAGTAGTATAAAGTATGCATGAAACTTCCCACAGCTTGCCCAATCTCTGGACAAGAGCTTAGAGGTACAAGAAGAGGATAGAGGTAAATTGCCATTTTCATCACATGATATCATACTATGAACATGACTTACTGTTGATCTTGATCTTGATCTTATGGCTAAAGTAGAGTTTTTCAGGTTTTTATACTGTAAAGTTGCCCCTTTTTCCCCTTTCCATACTCTGCTCTTTGGAAGGAGGTCATTCTGCACAGCCCACACTTTGTGAGGAGTTATGCTCCACTACCTGGAGAGTGAAATAACTGCTTAAGATATTTGGAATTCTTCTCTACAAGAGATTTGTCTCTTTTCTCCTATTTATTTATATATTCAGTCATTTATTTGCATCAGCATGGACTCATGAATATTTATTTTGTATTTTGAGTTATAAACCAAAACTACTTTATCTTATTGGTCAAATTGTTCCAGGTTTGGCCATTGGGAACTCTTTCAGTCAGCTCCCATATTCCTTTGACATACACTCATCATTGTGGGGTGGGCTGTTTGAACACTTCCTTGCTCTCTGGTACCACAAGATGCTCCAGATTCATTTTGTATGTTTCCTGCCCAAGTAATTGTGTATATATTAACCCCTTCAAAATAATTTCTGTTCCTCCATAAAACTAACTTAAAACCTGTATTGCAATATCAAAACTATATATGTAGGACTGAGTAATTGCTATTTGGCTCCTTGTGTCTTTAAGGCACTTTAGCAAAGTAAAAATTTCTGCTTGTAATATACCACTGTGTTAACACAGAGTGTCACAGTGTTATCAAATCTATAATATTTTTTAGAGAAAAGTCATAAAAACATGTTTGTGAAGATGCCAAGAAGCTGACTTTTAGTGGATAATGCATACAGTCACATCATGATCTGATATTTAAAAGTAATTGTAGGATAATATACAGTTTCCATTTATTGCTACATTATGCATTTTGGCCTTATACATTTGCTCTTTCCCTACCTTACAACAAAGTGATATAATGGATTTCAAAGGCACCAAGTGTTCGTTAGATACTCAGTAATGTTTAGATATCATGTTTTAAAACTTAAGTACTACTGTTCCATCTAATTGTCACTACTGAGAGCACTAAACAAACCTAACAGCACATACACACACATTTATACACACACATATATATTCTACATATATACATATGTATACATGCATTTATAATATACTGTGTTGACCAAAAAGAGCTTAAAGCTTTCAAATACCACCAGTCATGTCAACAACTGGGGTACATTCGATAAAATTGTGTGAGTGGGGGAAGGAGGGAGGAAGGAGTCTGAAAGTAGACAAAAGAGAGCTCTGATGCACTCCTGGGATTTTCCTATGTGATGGGGAGACCTCATTAACACTGAGTGATGGTCACAGGGCACAGCGGCTCCAGGAATCGGGTCCTGTCTACTAACTGGACCTGGTCTAACCCATTGACCTGGAGGAAGGTGTGCGACCGGGTGATAATAAAGCCCTGTGAAAAGTGAAAGGACTGTTCTACTGACCTCTTGGAACCTAAATACTTTAACATCTCTCTGAAAGAGAATCCTGTGAAGACTGAGGAGTGCTTTGCCCACCTTCAGAAGAACAGTCTCAGCAGCCAAAATAAAGTTCCATTCCTGAAATATGTATTGGGTGCTTAGTATATTCCAGCCCTGGTTATACGCAGGGGGGATACAATGATAAGTGACACGCCCAGTGGCAGGTTGTAGTCAAGTGGCATCTACAGCTTGAGAATCAGCCACACTGCAGTATCCAGAAGCCGCCTGGAAGAGCAGAGAGTCAAGTGACTCCGAAAGACAGAGAGTGGTGGAGTGGGCATGGCCTCTCTCGGGGTCCGGCGGCGGTGCAGAGGGGAGCGGCTCTGGTGCAAGTAGCCTCCTGACTCCAGCCGAGCCCGGACTAGTTCAGAAGAACGAAGTCGGTGAGGGGCGTTGGCGCGATGCGAGTCCCCGCAGCGGTGTGGACGGGAGCGGCCGCGCTGACGGCGGTGGGAGAGCCGGAGGTCCCCGGCCGCGCAGAGTCAGTGTCCAGATGAAAGGGTGGACGAGGAAATGGCACAAACCCTGCTCCAGGGGAACGTCCCGTGCTGACCTGCAGCAAAGCGGGAATGGCAGCAGGAAGGAGAGCTCAGACTTCTTTGGGAGCACCTGTGATATAAGATACTAGAGAGAGGAAGGAAACAAACAAGTTGATAAATCCTCAAGTCACACTGGTGGGGAATTAAACTATTAGTGAAATTTCTTGAAAATGGTATATCCTTAAGCTGATGAGGCCTGGGGAGGACAACAAAGACAATTGATGCACTAAATTGTGTCACACGAAAACCATTTTGAAAAATACAGAAAATGTGTATAATTAACTAAGTGTAAGTAGATTTACGGTTTAATGTATAATTGCCTTAAAATAATCGTAAACATGAAAATACTGTAAAGTAGAAATGGAATCACAGATATCCATACATATTTTATATGAAATAGCAAAGAAAGCTGTCTGGGTTAATTCTGGGGTCCCTTCTTGAAAACGTTTGATTATATTACTTTATTGACTTGCTGTATGATGGTACTTATGTAACTAAACATTCCAATGGTTCCCTCATCTGTGTCCTTCTTTGGACTTCAATATCACTAAAGCAATGTAGTCAGTCCCAGTTTTAGTCCTTGGAGAGATGTTGTCCCTGGGTCAAGGAAGGGTGTTAAACAGTAATTGGTTGTGGCAGGGAAATCTGCATCAGCAAGCCCCGGCCTTCTCCACCGGGGCTGATACCAGGATGACCTCCGGCCCAGCCAGCAGCCTTCCGAGCGTGCAGCGCTGCTGGCCTGAAACATGTATGTCGTGAAGTTTCCACAGACTGGTTTTGTTTCCTGGGGAAATATTACTTATTCACATCTGTTTTCAAGGTTGTTAAGAAGGAAAACACTTTCTTTCCCGTGCCTACACGAAGCACTGTGAAATCTGCCTTTCTTTAGCAAATGACATTACTCAGTCTTATTTTTTTAAATATTGACATTAATTGCCTCTAAGGTTTTGTTCTTAGTTATGCCCCAAAGGGGGATAATTGACACAAATTTGGAATTGTTTTACATAAAACCGTAACTTCAATATTGACCGAAAACTAACAAATTAATAGCTCTAAGTTAAAAGCACTCAAACAGCAGGAAGAAAACACGTATTTTTAGTTGGCTCCATGTATGTGTGCTGATAAAAGTGATTTTATGATATTGGAAAATTCACAAGATCTGTCTTGCTATAATCACATCAACTTCATAGCTAAAAGTTGTTCTTTTACTAATAATTTGGTTTGTAAACTGATAATTTAACCATCTCTGCATAATTATTAGAAGAGTTTTAAATCACTAAAATTATTAGAGTTTCTCCATTTGATACTTAATTTCTGGTCAATATTCATTTAATAGCCTAAAATGATCGAGCAAGAAAGAGAAAAAAATATAAGATTCAGATGCAATATAAGGCTTTGCTGAAGGAATAATCCACACCATAAATATGTATGAGATAAAATTACCCACAAATAATTAAAAAACAATAACCCCTGCATTTTCACTACAACTTTTGATATGTTTTGTCAAATAATAGAGATATATTGTTGTGATTAGAAAGTTTTTATGCTTGAGGATATAGAAAATATCCATTAAATTTGTGATATTATTATAATGATGATATCCAGACATTTTATTCAGTTGCTCTAAATTATAATACCACCCATTTTCCCCATTATATCGGAGATTAAGAAATACTTAAGCCAGTCCTGGTCCCTACTCTAACCCTCTGCATACAGATATCACTAAAATCACTATATTGTTTCAAATTATATCTTTGGCTGTCTCATTCTCTCAACTATTCAAGACTTGTGGCTATTTGACTGCAACATTCAGCACAGAGCGCATGAGGGTAATTCAGCATGTATTATATACCTGAACACATATAATGTGTTTATTTGTAAAATGTTTGCTTGTTTTTCAAATTGGATACCCGATTCTCATTTACTGTGAAAATGACACTGTCGACAGCCAAGAAAGGGAGCTTGATTGGGGTTTAGAAAGAGACATTTTAGAGTTTGTGCCCCAATGACCTCCTATGAAAATCATGCCCAGTGTTATATATTTGGCAATAAGTAAATGGCTTATTAGTCATTATTTTCCATGAGTTTATACCTTGTATGGCCACCATTAGACCACACACTATTTGAGGGCAGCAATTTAACACTTCACTGTATCAAGCCAAGATTTCTATAGCATCTAGTGTGTTGCCTGATTCAAAACAGGACTCAAACCATTTATTCTTCTCTTTTGCTGGCTGAAGAAGATTTGCCCAATCTTCCTCAACTTTGTATGTGGGTTGCTGCTACAGCATGGCCACTGACAAGCGGTGTAGGTCCACGCCCAAGAACCTAACCCAGGCTGCCAAAGCAGAGCACGCCAAACTTATCTAGTAGGCCACCGGGCCGGCCCCTCAAATCATATATTCTTAATAACTATGCCTGCTATAAAAGAGTAATTCAACTCAGCAAATATGGAGTACTTGTTGAATCCAACACTATGCTAAGCCTTGCATATACAAGTTAAAAAGACAGTTGCTTCTCTCTCTGTTTATAACCTAGTGGAGAAAGAGAATAGTTATCAAAGAATTAAAATACGTGGTGCTAAGCAATGTGTTTGGGGTTTCTTTGGCTAAGGAAGTCTCCATCAAAGAACTAATGTTTGTGCTATAAACTAAAGAAGGATGAGAAATAGATACTTTAAACAGTTGATAAGAGTTTCCTAGACAAATAGAGGAGCACATGGAAAACATTTTAGCAAAAGAATGACATGGTCATATTTGTACTTAATAAAATATCATTGGCTGTATGTTAGGCTATGGTTTGGTGAGAGTCAGACAAAAGCAGGTCAGATACAAGGCTGTTTCATAGAACTCCACAAAGGAGTTGTGGTTTTCTGTGCTAAAGTATCACCAAGAATGGAAAGAACAGGACAGATTCGGGCGCTGGTAACAAGATAGTCTTAATAGGACATGGTCCTTCTACACATGTATAGTTAGAGAGAAAGTATATACATATTCATCCTTCGAGATTTCTTACCACTGTGTCGTCAGTTATCATCTATCTGTATTGTGACGACTCCCCCCAAATCTCCATCTGAGATCTTCCTTCCCATCTCAAGACCTATATATCAACTGCTATCAGTTACTTGTATTTTAACAGCTGAGGGCATCTCAAATTTAACCAAATCAAACTCAAAAAATTTATTTTACTCCACGAACTTCTTCTCTTGTGTTTTCTATCTCAGGGAATGTCACCAATATCTCCAAAGTTGCTAAAACAGAAAGCTGAAGGATGATAAACCCTTCACATATTTTCATACTTTATCAAATAATGTAACTAATATATTTTCTGAAACAAATAATATCTTCCAAAAATGCTTTCTATTCAAAATTTCCTGTGAGATAAAAAGCCATTCACAGTAGTGGGTAATGGCATAGACTCTGAAACAGGAAGCCTGAGGTTAAAACCCTGCTCGTCCACGGACCAGCTATGAAGCCTTGGAAAAGATATTTAATTTCTCTCTGCCTCAGTTACCACACCTGCAAAATAAGAATAATACAAATCACTACTTCATCATGACTTCATATGGCTGCTATGGGATTTAATGAATCAAGGCGTGTGAAAGCCTATAGAACAAAGCCTGGCAGATAGTATGTAAAAATATATATGCATATATTTATATGCATATATATATTTACATGAAAACACACACATATTATATGTTTTAGGGCACAGATTATTATTGGTTTTTTCTTTGAGGGATATTTTTTAAAGGTCACCTCACTCCTCGTATTTTCCCCCTTCCCAAATTTAAACATTTGCTTCCTAGACAAAATTTGTTAATTGAAATCATATATCAAAGAGGATATGAAGATAGAAGTGTGAAAAAAATAAATGGATGCATCCAAAAGAGACTGCATGATGCAGGACAATTAATCTAAATTTATTCATGGAAATGGCATAATGCTTTAAAAAAACAACATGTTGTAATATCAGAAACTATGGGTTTCAACCCCTGCTTATCTTCTTGTGTCTCCTTGGGAAATTTATTTACCTGTACTCAACAATAAAATGGAGACGAGTATACCTGCCTTAAATAACTTAAGTAAGGTTCCTGCAGGGATCACATGCGTTGCTACTAGTAAAAAAGCAGTTTATGATGGTGGCAGCTGACATGATTTTCTCTCTAGGTCTTGCCATTAGATTTCAGATATGAAGAGGGCCATGGTTGATAGCTCTGCCCAGTTCCCTGGGAATGATCGTGGATCTCCGGTAAGGTTGGAATCTATATCATTCGCTGACAACTCTACGTGGTTTACAAGAGACACATCTAAAACAGAAGGACATAGACATGAAGAAAGTCAAGAATGGAAAACATTATTCTATACAAATTCGAAATACAATAAAACAAAGTAGTTGTAGCTATGTGACTATCTAACAAAAGAGACTTGAAGAAAAAAACAAAGTGATACTGACTAAAATTATAGTCACTTTATGATGATCATAATTATTTTAGAAGGAAAATATAACAATTTTAATTTAGTTTGCACCCAAGAATATAGCTGCAAATTTTCCAAGTACAGGTTCTGTCATTTCAAGCAGGAGAAATAAGCTCTAACTCAAGTTGGAAAGCTCATAAGGCTGGCAGGGAGGTTGGAAAATTAGAAACAGAAAGAAAGACAGTGATGCTAAGATTTAAATACTGCAACCAAGTATCGACTGCAAGGAGCAGTCAGGTTACAGTGCCACAGTGGACACACCCGGATCAGCTGGACATTGACACTGCTGCTGGATGCAGCTGCTGACACCACGGCATGGCTCAACAATTCTGTAGGATCTGCTTCCCTGAATAAATCATATATCCTCCTTATCACCCAAAAGTGGACCCCAAGATTTCTAATTACCAATTCCTTTTTGGCTAGAAATAGATAGATGCCAGATAGATGGATAGGTAGGTAGGTAGATAGATAGATAGATAGATAGATAGATAGATAGATAGATAGATAGATAGATAGATAGATAGATAGACAGAATTTTATCTAAATGGATATTCAATGAGAAAATTTCAAAACAAAAAGAAATATAAAATTAAAAATTAGCTTTTGCAAATAACAGAATGAAAACTTCCAGTATAACTACAGCACAAGGCTAAAATCTACAATTTTTTATAGAAATCACTGCTCTGATGGATTTAAACTTCTATTTTCATGCCTAACCATGAATGGAATTTCTGACGTATTGATTCACCAGCAGGGAAAGTGGCTAAAACATCCTTCAATAATTAAAAGTGTAAAATCCAATCTCCAAAAAATTGATAGGTTGTCTCACGTTTTCTCCCACTTTTATTGAGCCACCTTTGATACGGAGTTCTGTGATCCTTTGGCCTGAAGTAATCATGACACAGCAGCTGGCAAGTTGACAGGACAAAAGACACACTGACAGCCACTCCTCAAACAAGCATAGACTGTTTCCAGTGGTAAGCTGAATTTGACTTTTAATTTAAAGGGTATTTTCACATAGTGTCACACACACTCACATACGCATACACGGGCTGATGTTACAAAATCAATGTTGTCTTACCTGAACCAAAAGACTCCTGATGTCCAGAAGGCAGAATTTTTGTAAGAAATATATTAGGGCTCTACATCCATGAATCCTGACAGGTTTAAAATACCTAATATAATACAGGTATTGGGTCATCTTGTTAGTACAGAAAATGATGATAATTAGTTAAAATAAAAAATGAAATTGCTATAAACACAGAATTTCTTTTGCTATAATTATTTACCAACTTGGATGAATGAACATATGAGTGTGTGCATGTGCTTGTGACTGTGTAATAACATACACGTTTTTGTACAGGAATCATAAATATATCACAAAATCATTGCATTATTTCGATTCTTAAGAAGAAAGACCATAATCTGCTCATGAAAATTATTTAGAGAAATAGAAATAGCATTATACTTAGTTTTACAGAACAACAAGCACATACATAAATTCTTAATGAAACATATTTAATGACAAAAAGTCGAATACAGTGTCACTGTGTTATCTACTTATCAGATAAAGAATTGGCATAATTTTTAAAAGTGTCAAATTGATTAAAATAGCAATATTCAGTATACTGTTTTTCAGTGTTACATTCCGTTAGGAAATTAAGAAGGAAAATACACTTTTAATTATTCCTTCAATTCCAATTAGTTAATATGTTATGGGAAACTATGCTAAAGTTAGAGTTGTAAAAGGAGAAAAAACAACCAAAGCCATTAACTGAAACCTTTGTTATACCTTTGCAATGTGAGAACAGCTCAGAAAGATTCCTCTATGTGAGAAGGAGGCTTAAAACTTTTATAGGATAGATTGAGGAAGGTCAATAAAGTTTTGTTCTGAAAATTGTTCACTATTGAAATTCTTGGAAGGTATGGAGAAACTGAGGTTGTATTAATCTCAGGACGGGATGCAGGATAATTAAGACTGGGGCTGTGACTTTGCCCATGGTGAATAATTGAATGTTTGTTAAATAAGTGAATAGCTATTGGTTAGCCAATTTAGGGTTAGCAAGAAGATAGGGAAGAAATGTTAAGAGCTATGACCTTGGTAGAGTCACTGGAAAATTTTCCATCAATCAGCGTCTTTCACCAAATGCAATTCAAATATTTCTTCCATAATATTAATTTTGGTAAAGTTTCAGGATACAAAATCAACATTAAAATTTCAGTTGCATTTCTATACAGTAAGAATGAACTATCTGAAAAAGAAATTAAGAAAACAATCCTTTTACAATAGCATCAAAAAGAATAAAATACTTAGGAATAAATTTAACCAAGGAGGTGAAATATTCTCACACTGAAAACTATAAAATATTCATGAAAGAAATTGAAGAAGACACAAGTAAATGGGAAAATATTCTGTGTTCGTGGATTGGAAGAATTAATATTGTAAAAATGTCCATACTACCCAAAGCGATCTACAGATTCAACGCAATCCCTTTCAAAATTCCAATGGCATTTTTCACAAAGGCAGGAAAAACAATTCTAAAATTCATATGGAACCACAGAACAGCCAAAGCAATCTTATGCAAGAAAAAAAAAAGCTGTAGGCATCAGATTTTCTGATTTCAAATGGTATTACAAAACTATAGTAATCCAAACAGTGTGGTACTAGGATAGAAGCAAACATACGGACTAATGGAACAGAATAAAGAGCCACAGCATGAACCCACACATACACAGTCAACTGATCTTCGACCGACGTGCCAAGAGTACAAAATGGGGAAAGGATAACCTCTTCAATAAATGGTGCTGGGAAAGCTGAATATCCACATGCAAAAGAATGAAATCGGACCCTTATCTTATACCATATACAAAAATCAACTTAAAATGGATTGAAGACTTAAACATAAGACATAAATAGTAAAGCTTCTAGAGGAAAAACAAGGAAAAGCGTTCTTGGCATTGGTCTTGACAATGAATTTTATAACACCCAAAGCACAGGCAACAAAAATAAAAAATAAACAAGTGGAATTGCATCAAACTAAAAAGCTTCTGCACAGCGAAAGAAATAATCAGCAAAGTGGAAAGATGACATATGGAATGATAGAAAATATTTGCAAACCATATATCTGATAAGGGGTTAATATTCAAAATATATAAGGAACTCCTACAACTTAATAACAAAAAATAAATCACCATATTAAAAAATGGACACTTGAATAGATGTTTCTTCAAGAAGACACACAAATGGTCAATAGGTGTATGAAAACATGCTCACCATTACTAATCATCAGAGAAATGCAAATCAAAACTACAATGAGATATCACCTCAAGCCTGCTAGAATGGCGATTAAAACGTCAAGAGATAGGAAATGTTGGTGAGGATGTGGAGCAAAGGGAACTCTGGTATTGGTGGGAATGTAAATTGGTGCAGCCATTTCAGAAAACAGTAGGGATGGTCTTCAAAAAATTACAAATAGAACTACTATATGATCCAGCAATCCCATTTCTGGGTATTTATCCAAAGGAATTGTAATCAGCATCTCGAAGAGTTAGCTGCACTTCCATGTTCACTGAATCATTATTCACAGTAGTCAAGATATGGAAACAAAATAAATGTCCATCGATGGACGAGTGGATAAAGAAGATTTGGTATATATGTACAATGGAATATTATTCAACCTTAAAAAAGAAGGAAATCCTTCCATTTGCAACAACGTGGAGGACCCTGGAGGACACTACACTAGGTAAAATAAACCAGACACAGAAAGACAAATACTGCATGATCTCACTTGTATGTAAAATCTAAGATAGTCAAACTCACAGAAGCAGGGAGTGGAACGTTGGTTGCCAGGGGGCTCAGGCAAGGAAGAAATGAGGATGTGATGGTCAAAGCGTGCAAAGTTTCAGTTACGCAAGATAAATAAGTTCTTGAGATCGTCTATCGAGTATACGGCTTATAGCTAACAACACTGTATGGTATACTTAAAATTTGCTAAGAGTGTAATCTCATGTTAAGTCTCTTACTACAAACACAAAAATAATGATAATAAAAAAGGAGGCAGGAGGAAACTTTGTGAGGTGATGGATATGTTGATGGCCTTGATGGTGGTGAAGGGTAGCAGAAATGCCTCCTCAAAATATGACTGTAGGAGATGAGAGCATGCCACGCCAAAACATGCTGCTTTAGTTTGTTAATTATTTTGAGCTGTAGGCACTTGAAAACAGCAGATGCAGGGAGAGGCTTTCTCGGATCTCCCCTTATCTGCCTAAAGACAGATCCTCTGAAAGGAACTCAATTGTCATAAATGCCCTTCCTGGGAGTTTCATCAAACAGGGAAGATTGATCTTATCACAGGAGAAGAGACTAGAAGTCGACACCACAGACAGACAAACTGTCACAAGCTATCATACTTCCCATCGATTCTTTTAAGGGCCCAGTCATTTTTCCTAAAAACCATTTACTGACCCCTAAAAGGCAGGGGTCTCAGCCAAGACCTCAGAAGGGTAGAGGGAAAATTATTTTTCCTCCTCTACAGTTGTGATGACTTCACTGGTGTATACTTATCCCCAAATTCAGTCGTTTGTTGCTTGAAATTTGTATAGTTTTTCACATGTCAATTATACCTCAATAAAATGTTTTTTAAAAAAGCGATCATACCGTTGTAATGAGTTTTGAAGAGATTTTACTTGTATGTGACCTTAAATACACACCCTAAACAGAGAAAAATGATTATCTTTTGACTGAGACATGACTTTAAAAATTTATATTTGAGATTAAAAGAAAAAATAGGTGTAAACCCCACAAGCTCCATTTCTGAAACTGATGCGGACCTGCATCATACTCAGTTATTATTTCCTTACTTTCTATTGTAAACCAGTTTGAGGGCAAAGAGCAAACCTTAATCATCACTATAATTCCCTTCAGCCTTCCCAACCATAATTTACAGCATGGCATTTTGTGCATAAGTAATGGTTTTCTGAATATTTGTCAATAAATTATTAAAATGTAAAGCCAAGAAGATCAAGAGAGCGAGACCTTGGGCAGAATGTCAAAATAGATGTATAGCACAATTTGTATAAGAATCCTCACAGATTTGCTAGGATCGCCCATGGCATTGTAGTAATGAGAACAGATGGACACAAACATTTTTGTTTCAGTGAAAAAGAGGCCAAGAATAAGGCTTCTTAGCACGGTAACATATAAACACACATGTACACATCTGTATGTTGAAAATATGTATTTACTGTTTCTCACATGACATGTATTATTAATTTTGATGCATGTAGTAATCTTATGTGTAAGAGATAGCTGCTCCTTATATAATCAAATCCTACTAATATCATTTCTTCAAAGAAGCCTTTGTTTCATATTCCAAATCAAATTGCTTCTTCCTTCCATGTGACTTTACAGTATAGTACAGAGACTTTTATTACAGCAATTTTAACATTTTATTTACCTGAGTTTATTACTACATGCTTTTATACGGTGTATCTCTTGGATACAGAAGATGAGCCTTGAAAGTATTTATTGCAACATAACTGGTCAATTGCATGTTGAGTGAATGATGAAATGTGTGTTGAATAAATGAATGGAGGAATTATTTTTTCTTAGTGAAGTTAAAGGCAATAATTTTAGCTTATACTTAGCATAATAGGTGTTAGTATCAAAAAATGAAAAAGCTTAGATAGAATGCTCTACATTCAAAAAATAAAGAGGAAAGGAAAGAGTGATTAATGCAGGCAAGTGTAACAAGAATACGTGCTATTGCTGCTGGTGTGCATCGGACAACATGCCTCCTTTATTAATATTCCTTTACATACCCCATATACTCTTTGCCTTCAGTAAAATCCAGGAGACTTCCTGTTTTACACCTAGTATAAAGTAGAGAAGAGATTCGGGTTGAAGAAAAGGCTTGGAGAAAAAAGATGGTGATGTATCTGTTTACCTTGTCTCACCATGGAATAAATTTGAGCAGCTTAGATTGACGTATGATGGCCCCACACTCTCCAGGTTCGTAAGGAAGACTGAGTCTCCAGCAGGGTGTTCAGGTAACTAACTGCATGTGGCAAGGGGTTGGCAAGAAGCCCTTCTCCTCCATCAAAAACTGCATCATCTGACCTTATAAGGAGGAAAAGCCCTCAGAGCATTGGGAGACAGCTTCCCTGGTGGTGTTTCAGGATGGCAAGTGACTGTGGCAAAACTTCTATACGCAACCAGGGAAGCAGGTGTGGGTAGGTGGAAGCTGAACAAGAGAGTAATACCAGAGTCACCCAGCCTGAAGACTGCATTCATAAATTCACAAATGAGTGTGTGTGAGAGCTCCTCTGAGACACCAGAAGTAAGTACAGGACACTGAGGGGGAGTGCTCGCTCACACTGTTATGTAGGTCAGGGCCATCAAACCAAGAGTCGTTTAGTGGACAAGTGATGGAATTACCAAGCAATTCTGAGGACCCAACTGAAATTGGAAACCATAAATCTGCCCCACCTGGCAGAGTTATGGAGTTCTCTCCAGCAAAGCTCAGGAGAGGGAAAAAGCTTTTTATTAGAGAAATCCAGTTTGGGAGTGTGTCTAAATGAAAGCAGCAGAGAACAGGAGAAGACAGGAATTGAAGATAAGTGTAACCTGAAGGGCCAGTCATGATGATGAATCTAGTTAGGAAAATCAAGTCAAGAAGCAAATGATAAGCTAAAAATATATGGAGGGATTTAAAGGCTGAAGTGAATGAAGAAATTTATCTAGTGGAGATAAATGTTAGTTATCAAATAGAGGGATTTCAAATTAATGGTTTAGAATGCAGTTCAGTTCAGGGAGATAATAAATCCTGACTGTGGCCTCAGGTGTGGTTTACTGAAGAAAAATAAAGCAAAAGGTATTGCCACAGGAAGGATCAAGAAATTGTGAGGAAACTAGTTACTCAGGATAAGGCAAGAGTGGAGCACAATAAAATAAAATGAGTCAGATGCACCATTCTCCTCAGAGGGAGGAATATGTCTGCATCTGGTAGATGAATTTATTAAGGGAAATTAACCTCCACTGTTCTAAAACAATTAGCTTAATGTCGCCAGTATTATAGGCAAGAGTGGTGTTCTGTGAAATGCCAATGTGATGTGCTGTGGAATGGTTGAGATCTTTGTAGATCTCTGTATGTAGATCAGGAGAATTGCCGGTAAAGAGGTACTACTGTTTGCCAGGCAAAAGTAAATGGCTTCTGGTAGTGTTTCACATAGAGAGAAACCACTAGCCAGTGCCGTAGTTGAATATCAGTTCTGAGGGTCTGGGTTGAGTTGCTATCTAGAACTATAGCTGTAACTGGAGTCACAACATGAATAAATCATAATAACTCATAGACGTTTTTCAGGATCAGTCCTCTTTCCACGTAAGCCAAATAGACAAGTTAAATGGGGATGTGACAGTCATGACCACCCCTGAATCTTTCAAGTCCCTGGTGGTAGCATTAATCTTTGCAATACCTAGAGGAAGGACATACTGTACTAATAGAGTGATAGAATCAAGACAAAACTCCATTTGATCCCTTGACCACTATAAGCTCCTATGACGGGTTGACTCTGGTGGCATTCTGATTCTCTAGAATTAGTGCCATTTCAGAGCTATTGTCAAGTAAGCCACAAAAGTTTTGGCTATTTTCTTCATTGCTAAGACAACCTGGTAAATGAGTTCAAATTCCTTTAGAAAAAGGTAGGAGAAAGATTTACAGTATAAATTTTTGGCTAGGCAACAGAATATTTTCCCAAGCGGAAAGGGGCTCCTCTTTTATTCAAAAGGCTCTGAATTTGTGAACTGTCACATATTTAGGAATATTTTGAGGAGTGACATCTCTCTATTATGATTAAAAAGTTCAAAATTCTGTTCAAAAGATCTAGAGTTTTTCTGCTTATACATGTTAAGTAAGATTTTGGTATGATGCCCATCTATTTCTATGATACTATGATATATGAGCCAATGAAAAAGATGTCTGAGGGTAAAAACATTCTGATCAATGACTTAGAATATTTTTCAGTTATGGTAACTATGCTCACCTTGTCTCTGACATTTAAGTGCCACCACTTGGCTCATACAGTCCCAGGATCCTGCCCTCATTGAATTTAGGAAGCCCAGTTTAATGACAGCAATTTCCACAGTCATTTTGTCATGACGATAATTTTCTCACAGAGCTCCCAAGGATGTTAGGACTCCCCTCAATAGTGTATTTTTTCAGTTTTGCTGGTATGAGAGTGTCCTTAGTAAGGGTTTATCCGAGCAGATCTTACCTAAGAAATCCTCTCTGGTACTTCTATCTACCAATATCTTTAGTTATCTTTCTTTATGATATAAAAGAAATTCTGATATTTTATTTTCATTCTGTGTCATCTATCTTTGTGTCCATGTTTCGATCTACCAACCAAGCAAACTGAAGGGGACACTATCAATTTTCTTACGCTGACATACTGAAATCAGAATCTCTGATTAGTGCACCATAGAGGAGGAAGGGCTATTTCTACTGGCAAAGAAAGCTCATATTATTTAAACATTCAAGGTCCTAAGCTTCATTTGCATATTTTCAATAAGAGTATCATAGTGAAGTGCCTCTGAGGCTGTAGGAATGGGTGAAGGAATTCTTGACTGTGTAGCAGGAATGTACTGGAACATGAAACATCTGGTCATTGCAACTTGCTTGTGTTTCTAGTACCTGCTTGAGTTCAAAATTATGTGTATATTTCCTTAGTTATTGAGTATTTTTGATCTTTTTTTTTCCTTTGCTTAGTGAATCAGCTTATTATCACTTATTATAGACTTCTCAGGTTGCAGAGTCACTTGAAGTGTCAAACTCATGTTTATAGTCCCAGGCCAAGGGAGTATAGCATGTCTTTGCACTAAGTAAGGTATAATTCCCTAATTCAGGATTGCCTCTGGCTCCATGCAGTATTCTTGCCACAGGTACTCTGAGCACCATATGCTTAGTTCCAAGTACCAAGTAGTGTACCAACTCTCTTCCAGCTTAGATACTCTGAAAATCAGTTTAATTTCTCTGGGCCTCACTCATAGATGTCAGTAAGTACATGATTGCAGCACTACTTAAAGTATTTTTCTTTTTCCCTTCCTTAACCTAGCACCATTGGAATCTTTCCAAGTGTTACCATTCTGATTGGTGGCATCCTTCTCTTTTCCAGCCAATGCTCCTGCTTTCATATAACATAATTAGCGTGACCGTAAATTCACCCCAGGTTGACATTGAAATAAATGAGCTTACACAAGTCAAGGATCAAGGTTGTAATCACTGTGTATGTGCATGTGTATTCTCTTTCAGAACATCCAAATCTGCCTACAATATCAGAAGAATCATGATTGAAGAGGAATTGATATTGTGGAGGATTAGAATTGGCCACCCCAATATGTGTCTCTTTGGCATGAGGATTATTTTGAGCTGGTTACTTTTAAGAAACTGCAGACATGGGAGAAGATCTGAAAAGTAGCAGTTACACTTTGTAAGAGACATTTACCTTTGTAAGGGAAATCTCAATCTGTATAGATATCTCCCTCTCTGTACCAGAAAGAAGGGGGTATGATCTTATCTGTAGAAACTCTTATCAATGAGGAAGGCAAGGACTTAAATCGGCATAATAACCTTACTCTCCTTTACTGTGCTTTTCTAGTAATCTCCCATAACTGACTCCCCCAACCCCCAAGATCCTCCTTTGTCTTTAGCTGAAGATAGTATTTAAGGTAACAGCCTCCACCATTTTGGAGAGTTACTCAGTTTTCTTGGGTCTCTCCCATGTATACATGTTATAAAGCTGATACCTGCTCAAGGCAAGGTTGACATGAGGGAAGCCTTATTGTAGAAAAGAAACCCTATTGCTGATTAACCAGTCCAGACATGCTCTGTGGGTTTTGTGGCCCTTCCCAACTGCTATAAGTTGATAACTTTGTTCTCTTGAGTTCCTTAGGCTTGTGATGACTCCCAGGCAGAGAATCAATGCTGATAGCCATGATCAATGA
Source organism: Tapirus indicus (assembly GCA_031878705.1). Lineage (NCBI taxonomy): Eukaryota > Metazoa > Chordata > Mammalia > Perissodactyla > Tapiridae > Tapirus > Tapirus indicus. The sequence goes on along the minus strand of CM062919.1, from coordinate 144,302,631 downwards.
CAACTGAAAGATCAGGGTATAGGGTGTTGCTCCAGTCTATGATGCATGTCAAGTAAAACAAAAGACTGACAGGAACTAAGACTAGATGGATGCCCCACCCTGAGACCAGGTACCTCATTGACCTGAGACCAGCCTCCTATATAACTGGCCTATTGTCTTTGTTCTGTAAGATGGTTCTTTGAATATGAGTTGGCCATCTTCCCCCTTACTAGCAAGCTGTAATGAAGCCCTTTCTTTTCCACCATCTTGCCTCTTGATGATTGGCTTTTGTCTCTCAGCAAGCAGATCATGCCCTTTGTATGGTAACAAAGCTTTGGTTGATTTTCTCCTGTTGCTCTGTCTCATGTCAATTTAATTCGTAGCCCAGCCAGAAGGACGTAGAGTGAGTAGAGGATTTGTCATCTTCCTCTACAATATTTCTAAATGATCCAAAAATGTAAGTCCTCTAAATTCATGCTTATACAATATTACTTTTAAGTTGCAATGTATATTCTTATTGTCTTCAAGAAATATGTAATCATAGTGGTAGCTCTGACAAACTCTTTCACTGGTGGGAATGTCAATGAATTACTTATAATGCAACTTGCAAGAGGAATTTTAGTGTAGAAAGAAGTCCTTTTGGGAGAAACTCAACCAGTTGGGCCTTCTCTCTTAACAACACTGTGTTAGAAGAGTTTGAATAAGTGAACTCTTCTATAACAAGCCTTATAGAAGAAAGGTGGCATTAACAAGAGCTTTAATTAGTATTTTTTAAGTAGGAGCAATTATTCTTTCAGTTCACAGTCCTTGGGCAATTTGGTTTTATCAATATAGGAGGAAAAAACAGTTGGGTCTGGGATGAGTTCAAGGGAGGTTGAGGAGGGTGGTAACAGTGGAAAATTTTCAGTCCTTTAAGAATTCTTATACTCTAATCTTTAAAGCACAGAGTTTGTGTTTTTAACAAGGAAGAGAATTAAGTACTTGCATTCTTCCTTTAAGGGGTGACTCTTTTATTTCCAAGAGGACAGTCACTTATTGGATCTAGCACTGGTAGGTCTCTTTGTGAAATAAGTGAAATAGGTTTATGCTATGACCTGAATACTTGTGGTCCTCTAAATTAATTTCACATGTTGAAATACTAACCCCCAAGTTGATCATATTAGGAGGTGGAGCGTTTGGTAGGTAATTTGGTCGTGAGGGCAGAACCTTTATGATTGGGATTAGTGCCCTTATAAATGAGATCTCACAGTGCTAGCTCACCCCTTCGACCATGTGAGGACACAGCAAAGAAGCACTGTCTGTGAACCAGAAAGTGGGCTGTCACCAGACACTGAATGTCCGAATGTGCTGGCACCCTGATCTTGGACTACATCGCCTCCAGAACAGTGAGAGATAAATTACAGTTCTTTACAAGCCACCCAGTCTATGGCATTTTTGTTATAGCAGCCCAAACAGACTAAAACAGTTTACATTTTAAAATATTAACTTACGTAATTTTTTTTTTTTGTAATTTCTGCTTCCTTGGAGCCCTCCATCTAAAGCTCAGTGAGGGCAGACATCAACGAAGAAAAAGGAGAAAGCATTGAACTTTGTCTTTCAAGGTAGAATTTTTCAAAATAGACTCTTACAAAACTCCCAAAGACAATAGTCACAAATTGATTGCAAGAGAGGTCCACTTGAGAAAGAAAATAGTTTTCTGATCTCCAGAAGTTTACATGTAATTATCATGAGCAAAACTTGAAGAAAAAGGGGGAGCTAACTGGACTCTTAGGAGGTAAAAACGTTTTCTATTTTTAATATGGGAGCATTATGCCAAGACTCACTGACCAAGTATATTCCCATTTTCCTTAATCTTCTTAGACTAGTTAAAGATTATTGTTATTTTGACTTGCTAGAGTAAATCAAAAGACACACACACACACACAAGAACTCTGCCTTTCCATATGTACCCTGAGTGGGTATATTGGAATAAATTGGAAGAGTTATGCAAAAGTAGATCATTTCTGCAAGAATATGGAAAGTTTGTATCTGTATTCCAAGTAACATATTTTTTTCTGGAGACAAATCACATTAATCAACTGTTATTATTAGAATCTTATTTAAGTAGAGATATTTCAAAATGATTCCAATATTTAAAGGAATACTAGAATATTTTTCCTAAAACCTTCTAAAATAAACAAATCACTTCAGTTTCTATAAAATAGAATAATTTTTAACTTTTTATAAAGGACCGTTCTTTGAATATGTTAATGCATTTTTTGTTTATTTTGAGCATGCTCTATCATGTGCTGTCAGCAGCCAAAAACTATAAAGAGTAAAATACAGAAGGATAAACTGTGGGAGCTTCTTACACTGCACCAGCTGTCAGACAAAATAACTAAAGAACCAATGTGAGATAGCCTAAACACTGGGATCAGAAGAGATGGTGAATTTCTGAGGAATTAATTTTTAATTAATTAATTCTATGAAATCAAGCTATCTTAAAGGTATAATATAACTCGTGTCATAAATAAAGGATTTTTTTTTTTGTTTTTTGTTCATATAGCCAAAGTTGGCAAGTTATCATATGGATATTTAAGTGTCTCGCCTTTCTTTTTATGGATATTAATAGGATCCTGATATTTTCAGAGAAACAGCAAGGATAGTTATGTTCATTTGAGTCTAGTTAATACAGGGTCAAAAACAAGTTGATTGAAATTATAAATATATTTCTAGTCACTGAGTTTTTTTCATATATTATTAATTTTATCCACATTGGGGGTGGTTTGGCAATGGTTAAGCATTTTTTCTCCTTTTATGACTGTATGTAATTTTCAGTGAATTATATTTCCTCTACTGTTTTCATGCAGATTTTTATATTTTGTTTCTGTCTCTTAGATAGTTGTCTGGAAGCAAATTAATTAACAATTGTTTAGAAATTGTTCTTCAAATATTAGTTAACATATATTAGTTAATGGAGTCATTTAAGATATTTTAAAAACTATTTAAGGAGTAATTTACATTTTCTTAAGTATTTTTATTTTTTAACATAAAATTTATATTCCATTGATGATGCTTACATTACTTATTTAAACATGTTTTCAGAATTTTCTATGAATTTTTATCCTACAATTAAGGAGCTTTTTTGAGTACATTTTAAATATAATTTCTAACACTCCATTTCATTGTATTGCTACAATTTAAAACAATTTTTCCTTTCAAGATTAAAGCTATAGAAAGCAGCATGTGCAATCTCAGTGACATGTTTAGATGTAGAAAACTGAACCAAATGCTAAGAACATGTACCAAGTTTGAAAGCCCCACCAAAGAGTTTACAAAAAAACACACAAAACACCCAAATTCTGATAAAAGGATGAGAAAGTTGCTTAAAGTTGCGTGAAATTTGCAAAAATCACCCCTGTGATGCAAAAATTATAAATAATTGGAAACCTGTGCTTAGAGGTATTTGCTTTTGATCAAATTGTCATTTTGAGCAATTTGTCATTATGCTCAATTTATCAAATCAACTAGGTCTTTTACAATTATTTCTTCTATAGTTAAATAAAATAGTTCTACATTTGCTAGTGTCAGCCTTGAATTGCAAGGTAACTACTCATAAAATTACTTTTTCTTTTTTGTCTATTAACGTTGTGGCACAGCAGTACCTCAGAACATATATACCTCAGAAATGCAGCAATGGGCCCATGCTCATGGAATTCACTGGTGTTACCACATTCTTCACCCTCCTGAAATGGCTGGCTTGATAGAACAGTGTAATAGCCTTTTGAAGACTCAGTTACAGCCCCAGCTAGATGGCAATACCTTGCCAGGCTGGAGCAAGGTTCTCAAGAGGGCTATTTATGCTCTGAATCAGCATCCAATACGTGGTGCTTTTTCTCGCATAGCCAAGATTCATGGGTCCAGGAATCAAGGAGCAGTAGTAGGAGTGGTACCACTCACTATTACCCCTAATTACCCACTAGCAATATTTTTTCCTCCTGTTCTTATGACCTTATACTCTGCTGGACTAGAGGTCTTAGTTCCAGAAGGAGGAATACTTCCATCTGGAGACCCAACAATGATTCCATTGAACTGGGAGGTAAGATTGCCACCTAGCAACTTCGGGCTCCTCATGCCTCTGAATCAATAATCAAAGAAGGGGGTTGCTGTGCTGGCTGGGTAATTGATCCTGACTACCAAAATGAAGTGAAACTACTACTCCACAATGGAGATAAGGAATAATAGTCTGGAATACGGGAGGTTCCTTAGGGTGACTCTTACTGTTACCATGCCCTGTGATTAAGGTCAATGAAAACAATCTTCGATCCAAGCAAGACTACTAATGACACAGACCGTTCAGAAATGAAGATTTGGGTCACCCTGTCAGGTAAAGAACCATGACCAGCTGAAGTGCTTGCTGAAGGCAAAGGAAATACAGAATGGGTGGTGGAAGAAGGTAGTTATAAATACCCACGACAACCATGTGACCAGTCACAAAAAAGAGGACTATAATTGTCATGAGTGTTTCCTCCCTATTTTGCTATGAATAGATGTGTGTGTGGGCTCAAATATCTTTGTTTTCTTTCTTCTCTTATTATTGAGTTTATATTATAGTATTTAAGTGTTAATTTTACCTTGTAATATTTGAGTTATAGGATATCAAGGAAAAGAGTAAATATCACTCAAGAACTTTACCTCTCCTTCTGGGAAAAGAGTTTGTGCATTTTCAGTGGTATACAGGATAGTGTATCATGCTAGGCAGAATTATGAATATGTTATTGTCTTTATTTGGAGATTAAGTATGGTTTAAGGAGATGCATATGGGTAACAAGTTGACAAGTGGTGGACTTATGATGACAATTTTATGTGTCGATTTGACCAGGACCCAGAATGCTCAGATATTTGGCTAAACATTTTTTCTGGGTGTGTCTGTGAGGATGATTCTGAATGAGATTAGCATTTGTAATGCAAATTGTCTTCTCCAATGTGCTTTGGCATCATCCAATCTCTTGAGGGCCTGCATATGTCCTATTGGTTCTGTTTCTCTGGAGAACTCTGACTAATAACTTGACCTACATTTATATTTAAAACTTCCTTATTAGAGCCCTAAGATTGCATAATTTTGAGATTATTTAAATATAACAAAATAAAAATATATTAACAGATAGATAAAAGGGAGTGACTACAGTTGAGAGGGGTCAGTGAAGGATGAATTCTGATTCTTTTGTCAAATGTCTTCTATAGTATATTATCCATACTCTAACTCTTAGATTAATACTTCAAACATAATTCTTATATTCTTCCAATTCTCACTTTTCCAAAATGGAAAATTTAATGTTATATCGCGTGCTATCTGTAAATTGTTTTTTCTGTTACTATTAAATATTTGTATATGTTGTCCTTGTCTCTTATTTTGAACAATTTGAATAATAATTATAGTTGAACCACATATTAGTCAAAAAATGTCAAACCTATTTTCAATTTGAGCAAGTCAATTTCTATTGTAGACTTCAATTTTCTTATCTGTGAAATGGAGAAGGTTACCTCTACGGTCTCTGAACTCTGAAAGTTTTTTGTTGTCATAGAAGTTATATATATGGGATAGAATTATTTGTAATATATACAAAATTCTCTTTGCTTTTTCATTTTCCTTCTCAGTGTCTTTTGCTCAGTAAAAGTTTTCCTTTTCATGAAGCCTAATTTATGTATTTTTTTTTCTTTCATGGTTAGTGCTTTTTTCGTGTCTATTCTAAAAAATCTTTTCCTTTCTAAAATATTCTATGTTTTCTTGTAGAAGCTTTATAATTTTAGCTTTTCCATTTAAGTCTATAATTCAACATTAAAGTAGCTTTCGTTCATGTTGTGACATGGGATTTCTCCTTTATAATTCTTATCCAGTTGCTGCAGCACCATTTGTTAAAAGACTTTCATTTTCTCATATAATTGCCTTCTCCTTTTTGTCAAAAATCAGTTGACCATATATGTGTGGGTCTAGTTCTGAACTCTCTCTTCTACTGGAACAAAAAAACTTGTAAAATATTTTAGCAAACATTGTACTAATTATATTAGTATTAATATATGTACTAATTAATATTGTATTAATATTACAATATTAATAAAAAACTGAAAAGTACCTAAATGTCCATTAACAAGTGATGGGATAAACAATTGTGGTATATCGATACAATGGAATACTATTTGGCCAAAACAAAGAAATGGACTACTAATACACGCACAATGTGGATGCATCTCAAAAGCACGATGTTGACAAAATAATCCAAACACCAAAGAATGCGTAGAGGATGATTCCAATTATATAAAATTAACTAGAGGTAAAACTAATCTGGAGTTTTGAAAAGAACAGTAGTTTATTTTCCAGTGGTTAGCCTATTTGAATCTCTATATATTCAAATATATGTATATATTTTCAGATCTGCATCTATCTAGATTTTAAAATTCTGCCTAAAAGTCAATTTCCCATTCCCTGATAAAAGTCAACATGTTTCCCCTTCCCATTTAAATTTTGGCTTGTATAGGGCATGCATTTTTTTCAATTGCCTTATATCTTTATATTTCTTTGGGTTTTCACAAAATGTCCTTTAACTTCCTCCCATCTGTCACTAGGAACAGTGTGGGTATCACCAACTAGTTTCTTCCTAGTTACTCCATCGAGATAACAAATTTTATTCACTATCAACCTGACGAGCTTTAGAGTAGCAAGTTAAGTGTTGAAATTGCCATGTTCATCATCTGTACTTGATGGTCTTTGATGTTTTGAATAAAACACTACATGCAATGATCTCATGATCTATGTAACTTTTTTCTGAGATCGATAGGGTCCACAATAGAATAAACTAGAATCTGTGAGAAGAGATCTGGAAATGTGGCAGAAATGAATAACATGGGAAAGAAAAATATATTGCCTTACAGGTAACTTCCCTCAAATATAGTCACTTGGAATCATTAAAAAAATGGTAAAGGAGAGAGCCTTTATTATCTCTGCTTTTGATTGTCATTCCAAATTGCTGTAATTGGACTTTTTTTGTTTAGATATAAAACTTAAAAATGTACTTTATGAAGTGCACTAATATATAGTGAAAGAAAAAGAGAGAAAATAGAAAGGAAAGAAGGGAGGGAGGAAAGGAGGGGAGTAGAGGGGGAAAAGAGAGGATGGTAGTGAGGGAGGAAGGAAAGAAGGAAGAAAGCAAAGAAGATAATTTAGCTAGTCACCTATTTAATTACTCCTGCCTGACCTCCACCAAAAAGAAAACATGTATTCTGGGTACTTATAAGTTTCTTAATTCCAGGAGTTATAGTATTGTTAATGGACACTGATGGTATAATAAATATTAACTTAAGTGATTTACTTGTAACAAAAGTTTCTACATAGTGAGCAGTTTCTTCATTTTTCCTTAGATTATCATTTTTTACCACACAAACTTCCAGTTCACTTTTTTATATTACATATTAAGTTAACTTACATATCTTCTAGCAATTTATTTTGCCTATTTACCATACCACTATCTTTTTTCACTAATATTCATTTTTACATGATGACTTAATCTAGATCTCATGATTGAAACACTGAAAAAGAAAACAGGAGAAAAAGTGTCTTGAAGAACAGAAAATTAGGGAAGGGGCTTCAAGAGTTATTGTCTCCTGCATTCTTAAGGTTCATGTCACTAACCTCCACTTAGATCAGAGGGGAAAATAAAACCCGTTAAGCTTTCACATCACATCATAAAGTGAGCACTGCTTTTGCCCACTTATATTAAGCTTTTACTTTTTCTTTTACTCAGAACCAAAAAATTTCTGAGCCAGCACTGGTGGTCTAGTGGTTAAGATTCAGTGCTTTCACCACCATGGCCCAGGTTCATTTCCTGGTTGTGGAACCACACCAGTGATCTGTGGGTTGTTGTACTGTGGCCTCAGTTCACATGGAGAACTAAAATCACAACTAGGACACAAAACTATGCAATGGAGCTTTAAAAAAATTTTTTTTCTGTTTTATGTAAAGTTTCTTAATTGATAAACTATTTATATTTCAGGCTGTAACATTGGTAAACATGAAATTATTTTAGCTGCTATTTTTTTTTTTCGTGAGGAGGACTAGCCCTGAGCTAACATCTGTTGCCAATCCACCTCTTTTTGCTGAGGAAGACTGGCCCTGGGCTAACATCCGTGCCCATCTTCCTCTATTTCATATGGGATGCCGCCACAGTATGGCTTGACAAGCGACGCATCTGTCACACCCGGGACCCGAACCTGCAAGCCCCTGGCGGCACAAGTGAAGTGCGCGAACTTAATCGCTATGCCACTGGGCTGGCCCCAGCTCCTCAATTTTTTAATAATCAAAAACTTATTTTGGAATTGAAATAGAGAATTAATAGTTTTATTTTCAGTCATGAAGAAAATGTTCTCTCAACAAATGTAGATATATTTGAAACAGTCTCAAAATCTAGAAAAGTTGTTTAAAGCAACCAATAAACTGCTTCTCAAAAGAGAGGTCATAGCACACCCTCCTAACTGTATTGCAATAAGATGTCGTAAATATTTATTGATATTTTAAGAGAGGTCACATTATACTAGTTCTAGATCTTAAACCAGTCAGCTCATGCTCATTATTGGACTCAGCTGGGGGTCTCAAAGGCTACACCGCTTGAACTGTATATAATAGAATTGCAAGAGCTAAAACAACACGCTAAACAACAAAGTTTGTTCAGCAAAAATTCTTTGAAGGAAAAACTTTCTTTGCACACTGTGGTATTAAATAAAGCTTCTAAAAAGACCTTGATTATTCTTTAACAACATCAGCATCTGGAGTCTGTATGTCTAAATGGGCTTCCCCAGGCAAGTGCTATATTGATCTCTGCATGTGGGCCTAAGCAGATGGATGAGGGCTCTTGCACGGTATGCCAGAATCAATGCCATTTGGCTCCATCACTTTCCAGGCAATAAATATATATTTCTTTTGTAACTGATGTTGCTAATCTAGAATATTTTTCAATTATAAATGGAATGCAATGCTATTAAATACTTATTATACAACTCCCCAAATAGGATGATTGAACGCACTAAACCAAATCAAACAGACAGTAACAAAAACTGGTCTGCCAGCACAAATGTACTCTCATTACGTTTTTAAAATAAAATAATTTTTTAAAAATTATTCTCAGTTCCATAAAGAATTCTATCGACAGAATGCTGCAATAAAGACTCGTCAATTCTCTGGGCAATGACAAGTGGAAATGTTCCAGACAAAACCTCTAATATGCAATCAATATGGCTCTTTCCTGGAAGCAAAACGTCAGAGAAAATCAGAATATAGCCCAGCTGTTCTTTTGCAGGGCCCCAGTGAATCGTGTGCAAACTCACTGGCCACATCTGTGGTGGAGGGACCATTTCATTCAGTTTGATATCTATTAGCATGGAATTACTTTCTTTTTTAGGGATGTCCTATTCATGGTATTTTAACCTATAACCCCACCTCTTAATCTGTTAAATTTTAGCCTCTATTCCTCACAGAACCTTACATGACCTCTTTGTAGGAACCACTTAGGGAGAAAAGTATTAGAAGAATGGGGTACTTGAGTCCTGGTTTTTTGTTTGTTTGTTTGTTTTTATTGTTCCAATCTCCTAAAGCTCTGGGGTGATATATATATGATTATGATTTAAAAATAACATTTCATACATTTTACTTTATCTGTCAGTCATATAAAACTTGTATACTTTGTATGCTTTGGAAGCTTAGACTTAAAATTTAATATGGAATAACTGTTCAAAATCAACACAGAGTGTCAGATCCTATGAGTTTTTGCCAATCACTAATTTGAAAATTTTTAATTTATATAAACTATTACACTATGGTGCTATGGATAACATATTTTGATTTATAATAAAAATAAATGTATTGAGTACATATCTAATAAGTACTTTCTAAATTTCTTACAATGGATTATCTCATTCGATTTTGTCAAACATTTTGAGGCCAGCACCGTTATACCCAATCTGCAGGTAACGGAATTGACGCACCAGCAATTATGTAATCTATCCAAATTCACCCAACTAATAAGTAGTGAAACACGGGTATGATACTATGCATAGTCTTTCTGAAAGGTGAATAAAATAGGCAGGATTGCCATCTTCTAGGTTTAAAATGTCCATCTCAAAATTATTCACATTTATTTGAATTATAAATCAGATCATGACCTGAGATTGAAACAGACTCTACAAAGTGTAGTTTACTATAATGCTATTTATTTCAATAAATAAGTTCACCTTCATCCACTCCTGGTCAACATATCTCTGTTTATCTTCTTAAACAATTGTAAGTTAGTTTGAAACTACTGATTATACTTCTTTTCACTGAGATCTGTTCCAGAGACAAAGCACTTCAGCCTCTGCCTTGCAGCCCTGTTTCTGAAATCACCAGATTCCCGTGATGACAGGCAACACTTTTGTACCCAAGAAGAAATGTCAGCTATTTCTTTATTGTCAAAGTGTCTGACACCATGGAGATTGAACCTAGGAGCTTGACTTAAAATAAATATGCTCTCTAAGATATCCCCGCCATATTCCTTGTCTTAGACCACAGTATAGGCTTGCTGCATTGTCCTCCTTCCTTGGAGCTCTTCAGCTAACTAGAGGAGACACAGCTGCCCTAGACACTGCATCTGAGGGCCCAAGGATGAGGGAGTGGGGGAAAGTCATGCCGTTTATCTGCATAGAAAGGAGAAAAGTTGGAGAGCAATAAATAATCCTGCAGAAAGTAAGATTGCCTATAAGGATTGATGGACGGTATTAAAAACAAAGAAAAAGAAAATTACATTAATGTTAAAAAGTTTTTCTTAGCAATAACAAAAGTCCCATCATGGGTTAAAGAGAGAGATTTTTCTCTATCTTTTTGTATTAGAGAGCTATATGTAAACACACACATACACAGAATTACTCCTTGTCATATACAGAAAATATAGACCAGATTTCTAAATACAAAAAACAGTGTCTAAGAGAGGTACTGTGATTGAGAAAGTCTGACTGCTAATTTTCTGTCCAACAGAAAAAATGATTATGTTGTTTTTTTTAAGCTGTTTTGTTACTGTCACCTCAATTTGGGGTTAATTGACACATTTACTATATTATATCTTCTGGTCCAAGAACATGGTATGTTTTTCCGCTTATTTAGATCTTATTGGATTTCTTTCATCTGAGTTTTATAGTTTTCTGCATACAGGCCTTATACTTAATTTTTTTGGTTCTATTGTAAATGGTATGGTGTTTTCATTTTTCAATTTCAATTGTTCATTGCTGGTATATAGGAAAGCAACTGACTATTGCATAATACCCTTGTATCCTTTGGCCTTTCTACAATCACTTATTAGTTTCTGCAAGATTTTTTGGTTGCTATTGTTGATTCCTTGGGATTTTATATATAGGTAATCATGCCACCTGAGAAAAAAGACAATTTTATTTCTTCTTTCCCAACCTGTATACCTTTTATTTTCTTTTGTTGTCTTATGTTTCTCTTGTCAGAAGGATTCTTTTTTTCATTTTTTCTTCATGGCTGATGAGGGTAAATTGGATTAAAATGATTTGTTTTAGAGTTCAACACTAATCTTTTACAACTTAAGAAAAATCTTCACTTGATTAAGTAATAGATTTCATGTCAAGATATTTCTTATTGGCTTTGTGTGATGGCAGCTGTGGTTCTCAAGTGGGACAAAAACTGACTAAGATTGATTATTCAAATGATTTATCTTCCACAAATTCTATCGAGCTTACTCACAACCCTTGCAGTCATTCACTGTCACCAGTACATAATGTGTACTTGATATCTCTGTTTGCCTTTCTGGGGTCATTCTATATCCTGCTTTCCCTGACTCTTTCTTTTGCAAACCAATGTGTTGGACCAAATTAATAAGTTCATTAATAATATCACTCTGGCTTCAAGTTGGATTCAGACTATGTGAAGATCCGGAACAAAGGATGCAGTAATTTCAGTAACCAGGTAGGTGTGCTAGATCTAGTGAATACATTTAAAATTCCCATCCACTAGATCATTGATTAGGAAGGTAGAATCTCAGTCCTGAGACAGGAAAAATAGTCCTAGATGATTTGGGAACTGGCGCATGTACTCAGGGCCACAAATGTATAGAAGGAAAGAGAAAATGTGCACCAAAAGAAGCAATAGTAGAGAGGGAGTTTGGAGGATAATGGTGTGAAATTACCAAAGATCATCTTAGGTTTCTTCAGAATTTGGTCTGTGACTAGTATGGGTTTTTAGCTTTCTATTTCAAAATTATGTAATGGAATAAGAAGCAATCCTATTTCTATGGACTGAATTGTGCCCCCCCCCCCAATTCATACTTGAAGCCCCAAGCCCCAGTGTGACTGTATTTGGAGATAGAGCCCACAGGAGGAAAGTAAGGTTAAATGAGATCATAAAGTAGGGCCCTGATAGGATAGGATTAATATTAATATTGGAGATATCCCACAACAAATTCATGCTGGTGGTAACATTTAGAGCCCATGCGTTCACCTGGAGAAAATGGTACCTTTATAATTATTTTTTACATATCTCTTGAGCAAGGACAAATCATACAATTGGAGCATTTTCAAAGCCTGAAAAGAATGACAATTCAGCATTTGCTTGGGTTACTAAAATTTTGTTTTACTATTAAAGCAGAAACTAAGGAGTCAAAATCTTAAGCTATACAGTGTTATAAATGGACAGGGCACCGGAGTGCCTTGCTTGTTCCTCAGGCAAGCCAGGTCAACGTTTAGTGGCTTTGTTGCCTTTGCTGAAATGGAAACCCAAACAATTAAGAGGAACTCATGATCACGCACTTCATTTTATACCACTATAGGCTGGTGAGGAGCAAGTGGGTCAGGGTGAAAGAGTGGGAGGAAGGGAAATGCATGATTCTACTTTATTACTTAAAGGAATTTCATGTTGATCGTGATTAGGCCATATTCATATTTTTACTTATGTGCATATATATATCCTACCACACATTTTTTGTAATAAAGGGCCCCCAGAATGCCAGGTAAGGAACCTGTATTCTTAGTGTTCAGAAATGGTGAATCCCACGAGATCTTCATGACTGGACATTTTATAGGAAACACCATATAATTTTTAATAGACCTCCTAAGCATGTTCCAGAAGAATAGACTTCTACACACACTGATTTATATTCATTAGTGGTATTGTAATATCCAGTCATTTAGGATATGAATAAATTACACAATAGTATGGATAAATTTTATATGCTAGCAATAACATGTTATACTATCAGTATGCCAACTTTCCATTGAACATAGATATTAACATCTTGTTTATTCTTGGTGTTTTCTTAAGACACATAAATTGTTTTTTGGTGTGATTCAAATTAATCTGTCATTTGACAGTATCAATATAATGTGAATATTTGTCTATTGCATTGAATGAGACTTGAAAGGAAAATCAAGTTGGAGGTTATATGTTTATTTTGTTAGAAGAGATTGAGCTAGTTAATACAGACGACCATTTATGTAGGTATATAGTCAGACTCTTCAAGTAGCTGCAGTAATTAATTCTGAACAGAATTTTATTTTGAAAATATTATTTCTAAAGTATTTTTAAAATTTAATCCAATTAATAGGCTCTTTTATAAATAATGTATTTCATGGCTTAGAGATATGAGTAGAAAACAAAATAAACACTATATAGCATATTTTATATATTTCTATGATGAAAAGTTATTTTTTTCTATGCTAGCATAAACATTGAGCCATTGTTTATCATTTGATATCTTTAGGACTTTGTTGCAGAAAAAGTGTCTCTTGAGATATTAAACAGAAAATGATGTAATACTGGGAATTAATCACTGAATAGAGGAGCTGGCTCTAGGTGGATCTCCAAGAAAGACACCAAGATGCCGTGACAGTGTCCTGCTGGTGGAGCTGCTACTTCCGACTCTGCCGTGGGGGCGGGGACTAAAGACACACGCAGGGCTTTCATTGCAATTGCCTCTTGCCCCCTACACCCCTCAGGACCTAGCCTCTGGAATGTTACTCAGCAAGAGCCTGGGTTTCCACAAGGTCTCCACAACTGTGTTTGTGGGCAGAAAATAACTAAGCTGAAGGCTAGTCCACCATCAAAATCTCATGTAAATGCATCTCATTAGATAATAGCAGTTCACCAATAAGAACTCTAAGATATGTAAATTTTAATTTTATAGTCTCTTTGGGACAAATAGGCACACTGGGCGAAACAATGGAAAATGAGAGCACTAATTCCACTATTTACCATAATTTAAAATTACTTTTTTATTTCAAATTCATTATTGGTTTTCTTGGCCTTTTTAAAAATAAAAGAACAAATTGAAAATAGAAAAGACTAATAACCTAATGAGTAATAGGATGTTCCTTATGCATTTTATGTATGAAGTCAGATCAATAATTTTACTTAACTTGAAATACAATTGCTGGTTTTATACTTATAAAATCACATCTAAACTTCATTTGCAAAGTGTTAGAGAGATTGAAACTTCTAATATGTCATCCTCCACTTAGTTTAAATGGTAGGTTTTATCCTAAGCTAGTAATTGAAAAAGCATAAACGTGAGCTGCATGTGCTCCACTTTCCTTTTATTAAACTATAATCACATATAAAGTGGGAGGCTTTCCAGCAGCTATTGAGTTTTGAAAACAGTAGAAAATGGAAGGAGTTGGAGGGAAGGAAAAAGCAGAAAGAAGGGGCACAGTCCTAGAAGTGGTTTTCAGCCTGCAGTGGCTCGGGCCACAGGGGTCTGTTAGCCAATAGGATGTTTCACCTTACTTTGCTCAACGAATTTCTCTAGCGATAAAAAATCCCAGACTCCCCACTTTATACATCCATGCCTTTTGTAGTTTTCAGGATACATTGAGGTGGTTTAGGATATCACAAGGCAGAATATCATAAGACAGATCACAAACCCTGGGGTCAAATGATCAGGTTTGTATCTTGGATCTGACCCCTTACTAGCTGTGCTTCCTTGGGCAAGTTGCTGTGCCCCAAGTTCTTCATATGCAAAATAAGGATAATAACAGAAGCCAACACAGGACTGTTTGAGTGTTAAATATTATATTCTACATAAAGTTCTTAGAATAGTGAGTATTCAATAAATCCTTTTAATTTATCATGTAGATGGCAAGGTTAAAGCATTCAGTGGAGTAGTAGTAATTCAATGAGATATATTAGTCTTCATTTCTGTTTAGGAATTATTAAAAAATTTTGTGATAGATGTCAAGTAGACACAAAACAGGTGGTCACATGTTCATTCATATAGTATGCGATCAGATTCAGAAAAAGAAAAATTACCTCAGATTCTAATAATCACGCACCCTCACCCACACATACGCATATGCTACATAAGGAAAATGCAGTAATCATTCAACACTAGTTTGAACTGAATGTTCATGTCCCCCCCAAATTTATATGTTGAAACTATAATCCCCAATGTGATGGTATTTCGAGGTGGAGCCTTTGGGAGGTGATTAGGATTAGATTAGGTCAGGAAGGTGACGCCCCATGATGGGATTAATACTTTTATGCAAAGAGGAAGAGACAAGAGATCTTGCCCTCTGTTTGAAAGGCTAAGTGAGGACGTAACCAGGAAGCGGGTCCTCACCAGAACCCGACCCTGCTGATACCCTGACCTGGGACTTCCAGCCTCCAGAACTGTGAGAAATACATTTCTGCTGTTGAAACCATCCAGTCTGTGGCAATTCGTTATAGAAGCCCAAGATGACTAAGACAAATACTAACACAACCTTAGTAATTATAATTATAGTAAAGAGAAATAGTTGATTAAGTGATGACCCATGAATGTCTACAAAGGTGATAAGTTAATTTAGGTAATTTTTCATGAGACACAATGAGTGTTAAAATTACTATATTTCTAAAGGATATGTGTAGTTTTTCTTAGCTTCACTAAAAATGGAAATAAATGTAGTAATTTCATAAAAACTTGAGGTGTATAAAAGTTGAACTCCACACTGTCTTTACTATATAAATCATAAAATAGTAAGAATGCAGTGAGAAAGCTTTCATGCAATCAAAAATCTATATACATCCATGTATTCAAACTGCAATATAAATAATGGTATCACATTTTTTTCACACTGGTGAAAGATTAAACTTTTTAAAAAGCTTAACGAATTAAGAAATTTTCATGATATTATTTGTAAATATGTATTTGACAGATTCCTGTAATTTTAATGGGAATTAAAATTTACTTCCAAAGTCAGAATTTTGTCTATCCTTTCATTAAAAAAATCTAGATATGAGATTTCATAATAAACAAATGATTTAATGCCTTTAAGAAATACAGCTAATACGGATTATTATTCTTTTGTATTTATCCAATTTTAGTAACTGATTCAACCCCTTCTTTAAAATCTATCAGTGTAGAATGTTGTGATTATCATCTTAAATTTACACATATGTATGTTTTCCAATCTTTTTTTTAACACTGCATTTTGATAGATTTCTGTTAAGGTTTTGATGCATGTTTTGGTCTATCTACATATTGTTGAAAGGTGACCTTTCATTTGATTGTTTAGCTGACTTTAACGTTAAGATGGGGATGAGCTGTCTAATGACGCTTGTGTATGGAAATAATGACAGGTGGTTTATTTGAAATTCTGTAGACACAGCACTGCCAAGCCTGCAGAGAAGTCTTTGGACCCTAACTAATTTTAGAGAGGTTTTATTGATTACACAGAGGCAGGGCATGTTTTAATCATTTTCACAGCATTGTATTGCCTGAGGTAACAAAATCCATTAAATAAGGATTATAAACTTTGTTTTAAATTTCATCCTAAAGTGTTTCTTCATGTGTAGTAAACAGAAGTTCTATAAGATCAGTCAGAGCTACTAAGGCATATTAACATCATCATCTTTAATTTTAATGCTCATCTGCCTGACCCTCTGAGGTACAGCTGTTCATGAAGCTGAATTACTTTTCTCCCAGATAGGAGTTTCATTTTAGGTGTGGTCCTCGCCCTGCTCCCCATTAAGGCATCTTAACTGCTCCATTACTTATTTATTTTAATTCTAATGTCTTTTTCTGAGCAAAAGATAATTTACTAACACCTAGAAATGTTTATTCAATGTTTTCTGTACTTTCACAAGGGGATATTAAAACATTTTTGTGAGTGTGCATGTGCACAGACACACTCACTCATGTCCCGTGTGGATGTATCCTTGCAGAATCCTGATTGGTTTAAGTATGCCAACGTGCACTTGGGGAAAACAATATTTAGAGTGTTCTAATACAACATATATTTTCTTGTTATAAATGGGTAATTGATTTGTTTGATTCCATGAAAACCTGATTTATGTCTTTAATTTTAATATAATTAAATGTATCTTAAATAAATATCCTTATTTTTCTTTTGAGGAGAGGATGAACAGGTGGAGCACAGAGGATTTTTAGGGCAGTGAAAGTACCCTGTCTGATACCATAATGATGGATCTATGTCATACACTTGTCCAAACTCATAGAATGTACACCATCAAGAACGAACCTTAATGTAAACTGTAGATTTGGGGCGATTATGATGTGTCAGAGTCAGTTCATCAATTGTAACAAATGTACCACTCTGGTGAAGGATAATGATAATGGGGGAGGCTCTGCGTGTGTGGAGGCAGCAAGTATATGGGAAATCTCTGTACTTTCTCCTTAATTTTGCTGTGAACCTAAAACTGCTCTAAAAAGATAAAGCTTTAATTTAAAAAAATTGAATGGAAAAAGAGTAATTGCTCTAAAGCAAAATAATGAAAACTCCCTTGAAGGTGGTCATAACATAAAGATAATGATTAGCTTGACCAAAATTTAGTACAGTAGAATTAACTGAACCATAAGAACAAATCCAAGTAAAACAAACAACATGAACCTGGACAGGTGAATCTTGTCAATGTGAAGTGACAGAAAGGTTGAGGTTAAAGAAATTGCTGGATAGCACAATTATGGGTATTTCAATGCTAGAAGGAAATGTTAGAATTCTAGTCATAAAGCCTATTTTAATGTATCTAATGGATGGATGTAAATTAATTAGTAAACCTCAAATAATTATTTTTCTGATTTTTTCACATAAATTGAAATGAAATATTAAAAATTATCACCAAATACCAGTGTCCTTTGGTTCTTGTATATACTTTTTTAAACTATTATTTCGCAGCTCATCCAAATAACTGAACCAAAAATATTTAAACTCCAAATAAAATGCTACTCCAGTGACTAACTTGGAGATATCATCATATTTTCTTTCAAATTTCTATGAATTTAGTATTCTTATAAAATAATATATTATGACTGCATGTACTTACAGTATTTCGTATAAGATCAGAAATGTAAAAACTATTATAAAGTACAGTTATTTGTTCTTTACTTCAGATTTTGATTTGTTATCAGAAATCTTAATTTCCTAAATTTTCTTAGAGGCATATATAAAACTATTTAATCCCTTCTGAATCTAAGAAACGTTATATCACCTAAGGTTAAACAAAGGAAACCAAGTGACTCACAAATCTGTAAGAAATGTATATTGGATTTACTTCAGTTATCTGACGTACTTGCATGCTTGTTTTAGGTCCCTGCCATTCTATGTATTCCTCACGGGAAACACACACATATGTGCGCGCACACACACACATTAAAGCTGTAATGAGTTGGAACCTATGTTTCCATCAAAATTTGGTCAAGTGTTACCTGATATGCAGGCTTAGGGAATTTTACAATCTTTTAATATCTTAATTTTAAAATTAAGCAAATTAAAAATGAATATGATAATTAGAATTCATCAACTTTAGTCACCTTTTCTTACAATTACCAGAGTTTTGTTCTATTTTGTTCTATATCATTCAACTTCTTTTAAGTAAGGAAATTAAAAAGCACTTTGAGGTGAGCTGTAGATTCCATGTAACTCAATATTTAGAATTTGTTGGAGTCACTTGAGCGAAAAATTAGCCTGACTTGTTACTGTCGCATAACTTCCTTTTAGCTATTCACTCATCCCCATCGGTTGAATGTGACACTTCTATATATTTAATATCACATTTTCCCTAGAAGTTAAGCTATGCTAAGCATTACATGGTATTTATTGAAAGAAAGGCCCTTAAAGAGCCATGGAGATCTTTGGCCAACATAAAAATTTGGCAGAAGGTCACGTACTCCTCGATGGCTTGGGGACAGATTCATTGAACAATGCTGATAGAATCCAAAACTCAATTATGATCTTAAATGTCCAAGGACAGGCCACAAGCCTCAAGCATTGGGTATCAGATACATAGGAAAATCATTGCATGAGTCAGCATAAAATTCTTGAGCAACATTTTACACAAATTTAAACTGTCGGTAAAAATAGGAAATATTTATGTTCTTTGATGTATAGAAAAAACAAGAATTATTAGAAGTACCAAATACTAAAATTATGTAATATGTATTGCATTTTTAAAACTACCTCAACATATCCTCATTCATATAGGGAGGTAATATTTACTTGAAGTATTTGCAAACATTTAATCTAATTAATTTATTATTTTTTGCGTGTGTGAGGAAGATTAGCTCTGAGCTAACATTCATTGCCAATCCTCCTCCTTTTTGCTGAGCAAGATTGGCCCTGGGCTAACATCCCTGCCCATCTTCCTCTACTTTATATGGGACACTGCCACAGCATGGCTTGACAAGTGGTGTATTGGTCCGTGACTGGGATCTGAACCTGCAAACCCCAGGTCACCGAAGCAGAGCACTTGAACTTAACTGCTACCTGCCACTGAGCTGGCCCCTGAAAACATTTTAAATGCTATTAAAGATCACAGAACTTCCTTTTTATTTTTGTCTAATCTTTTGCCAAACATTTATTCAGTCTCTATTGCCTTAAAGGCATTGTGATATATTTTGGGTGGTGGACAAGGTAGATACTCTTCCTGCCTTCGTGGGACTTACGTTATAATACAGACATTTAAAAATTATTACAGGAAGGAAGACTGAGTGCGATAGGAGTAGAAAAAAGAGTGGGCTTACAAATTTATTATTGTTTTGATTTTATAAAATTTGCACCAAGAACGTGTCTTTACTCGTAAGCTCAGAAAGAGCACACATTTTTCTGTGAGCAGAAAGAAACACCAGACTGTTTAGACAAATCACCCAAATAAACCTAGTGACCAAATATTGGAAGTTGTTTCAGGCAGTGTATTGAGAAATATAGGAGAACCAATAAATGAAATCAGTTTGGCAAGGAAGAAATGAAGTTCAGTGTGATTATAGGTAATCTTGATTATGAGATGCATGAAGCAGATTTAAATGGAAGCATCCATGAGATATTTGTCAGTTGAGATGGGAGAGCGTGGCTAAAGCAAAGATGACAGTATGAGTGTGAATTTAAAAATCACCACTACATATTGAAGTCTCTTTGTACTTGCTGAATTCCAAAGAAGGAAAGAAAGAAGTAAAAAGCAGAGCAAAGAACTTATGTAAAAGATGAGACATAGAAAGGGAGCAAGATTTCAACTTTATATTTAAAACTTTAAAATGATGGGCTCTTGTTCCATTAATTTAATATTACAAGGTATTCCATGAAGTATAAACTTTCAAAACATATTTAATAACAAGTTGAGTGCGGAATGATTCTGTTTCATTGAAAAAGACTTCTAAGACTTTAAAAATACGTTCTACAATATCATTCCCTATTTTCTTTGCTACTAAGAAACTGTAAACAATTTTTCAGCAAGATAACCAAACAAACTGTCTATCAGATATATGCAAGTGCAGGACTCTTATGCAGAAGGTGGAACTTAAAAAATAAGGACTTATTCAGAAATGAACAGACACACTATAGCAATAAAAATTGTTTGAATATATTTATTCTGGCAAGCTAAGAGGAAAATTGAAAAGAAAACTCATGAACAAGGAAATTAAAATGTAAAGAATTAGCAGTGTGCAAAAAAGGATGAAACAGAGTTAATTATAAATAAATATGTTTATGGGATTATAACATGTATTAAAAACCCAGAATAAGAGATATAATATGAAAAAATTATATATTAGTCTTAATTATATGATAATCTTTATATTGTACTTAAAATTGAGAAACGTGTGGAGAGTTGAAGGTAGATATAAAAGTAGGACAATTGTCTCACCCTACATGACGGTGTGCAATATTATATTTAATTCTTGTCATTGATCGTTAAAGAAAATGAAGTTCAAAATATATTAAACTAGCAATATTAATTTATTCCAAATAACAGAGGATAAAAATATCAATGTGCAGGCAGCAAAGGTCTAAGAGAAATTAAAACAAAAGTAGAAACCATGAAACTAGATGATAAAAGTAAGATTAACATGACTGCTCTAATGATTAAACCTCAAGCGGCTGACATGTACACTTAGAGATCTGTATTCTGTAAAAGACAACAGAACACATGGTCATATCAAATATTCATGGAACATTCACAGAAGCCCAGAAGGTTAATCTCAAAACATCAAAAATGTGGTCCACAGAGAAATAAAATTAAGAAATAATTGAAGTTTTTAAAAAATGGCATAGCTCTTTGGAAATTCAAAATTATCCTCAAAAATAGACCAAATTGTCATAATCTCTGATCTGTTAACCTTTGCAAATGTATAATGTATAAAACAACCATGAGTGGTAGAGAAAGAGAGCATCCATCATTGAATAAAGATGAGAAAGTTTAACCCATAGCACTGTTCTCACTTTCTTCTTCCTGTCACAGATCTCAAAGTAAAGTACAATTTATCCTTATTATTATAGAGGAAAATAAATATTTTCAAGTTTGGTAAGTCCAAAGAATATATGGAAATGAAAATGAATTTCTGGTTAAGTATTTAAAAATAGTCAATTGTTTTATTTCAAAAAGTGAAATTAGAAATTGTTAGGGATTTTTGGCCTTAGCACTTCTAAGCAGATTTTGATACTGATAGTTGTTAATATTATTCTTATTTATTTAATGTCCTTATATCATGATATTTTCTGAACAATGCTAGGTTAATAATATGTGGATGAGCTACTTTTTTTTTAACTTTTAGACATATGACCATATTTTTCTCATTCTTCTAAAGATAACTTCATTGGAACTATTTTGTATAAATATTTTGTATCAACGTAAAAAATGCAGTCTACTCTCCCTCCAAAATTAAAATAGATTCATGTGAAATCTTAAGCACCAATGGATACTTCCAGAGTAAAGTTAAGAGCTGAAGTCAAATGGCCTGGAATTTTTTGTTTACCGTACCATTACTAGCTATATGACTGGGAAGTTAAACTTCTGAGACTCTGTTCTCTTGTATGTGAAAAGGAGTTAATAATCACATCTACCGCTTTAGGGTCAACACTCGTTTGATTTTTAATGGACTGGCAAAGTGCAGATTGTTGTTGAATATTTTCTGGATTGCTCATTCATTCATTTGTTTAGTCATCTGATCATTTAAAAATATTTTCTGAAACCCTACTTCTATATTGAAGCTATTCTATGCATTTTGGATTCATCGGTAAACAGACAAAAATCTTTGCCCTCTATGAGTTTATGTTTTAGTGATTGCCAGACCAAACTGTAAAAGCAGTTAAACATGTTAAATCTCATAGAAAAAGCACAAAGATAACACGTTTATACACTCTGTGTTCTATTTGAGTGTGCAGAATTATGACATTTCTTTAATAACTAAATTGGCAATTAAGCCCAGTAGATTTCAATAAAGGGAAGGTTGAGTGTAACTATTTATTTATTTTTGATTAAAATTTAAGAATTTTGTTTTAATTATTAAATTTTAATTATTAAATTCTTCATTTAGAATGTTATGAATATGTTTTTATTACTTCTTTTCCCTTTCTTCTTTTTTTGACTCTTAGTTTTTCAACTGTTTTTTGTGTACTAGGTAAATGATCAATGATTTGAGTAAATCACAGGGCAGCTATTTTTTTTTTACAGTATTTTTGGCAAACTACACTGACTAGCAACTACTTTTTTCTAGCCATTGGTATTTTTCATCAAACGTTCTATGTCTTCCACTGAAAGGAAAAGAGAAAGGAAAAAATTAAACATTTTTAAGCCCCTACTATCTGTCTGATGATTTACTGCTTTGAAATGCCCATAGCAACCATGAGACCTATGTTCCCATATGAGCATTATATCAAGATAAAAAATAATGACTAAGTTGGTACATGGCAACAAGCGATTGATCCCTGGTCTGTCTGATACCGTAGTTTATTAACTTTATCACACAGAGTTGAATATGGACAAGTTATTAGAGAAAAGCAGCATCTTTTTTGCTTGTATAAGCCACACACAAAAAAAGAGAAGTTGATGCAAGAATATGACTGATACCTTTCCAGGAGTAACTGAGATTTACATGGATTTAAACCTATCTCTACAGTCAGTTATGGAGTACACAGATGGTAGAGTTAAACATGGATCCTGAGTAAGCAGTTTGATTGCGTGATCTTTAGATGTCTTTGGACTGAGTGTGTGAAAGTGATTCAACCAAAATTCACCATGGGACAGTCAACATATCACCAATTCAGAAGTGAATATTTTTTGTTAAAAATTACTTATTTTTTAATACATACTGTTTGACCCATCAGGATATTGACCAATAACTTTCACAAAACTTTTCATTGCTCTTTTGTCCAAATACCCAGGGACCCGAGCTTAAACATTTCTAAGCATCAGCCTCATCAATCATTTTGACAGCCACTGGGCTGGATCAGAGACCCATAAAAGTCACATTATGGATGAAAAAACAACTCAGTTGAAAACTATTGAAAATGAAAACTTTCCATCATTCTTACATAGTCTACCTACTTGCATTTTCATGCTTCAACAGAAAAGAGAAAATGAAATCAGCAAGTACAGTGACAGGTGAGTAGTAAAAACCTAACTTTAGAAACTGATTTGTGATTCCTTTCTCAAACATGTTTTGAAAACGTTTAATTTTTCTTTGTTATTTGGATTCCTGTATAATACATATTTTAATTTCTTACTTGAGTTCTTCTAAAACAGTGACTGATAAACAATTCCTTCAAAACACTTTTCATTTCCCACTAATGAAACTTCTTTTTGAAGTTTACAAGCTTCATAGCCATGTTTTTAAAAAGTAATTTTAACCCATATAAAATGTAAGGAAACTGGGGATTTTTTTAAGTTGATTTGCTTGTTTTAGGAAAAAATACCAATTTTTTTCCCAAAAATAAAAGTGTGGAATCTGGATGATCATATGTTTGAAAATTTTGTCTTCTCCAACTGAAATATAATCCAGGCTGTCTGTTACCAAATATTCCCTTAATTAAAAATTAACTAGTAAGCTGAAATTAACTTTTAAATTCAGTCGTGTAAAAGAAAATATTTGTCTGTGCTATTGATAGAAAAATAAAAATTATCTTTTTTTTCTAGAAAATTTTGTAATAAGTTTCTCTTTTAAAAATTTAAACAATTTTATTATTATTCCAAATGTAGGAAATTTTAGTTCATCCCTTTCTCAACTGTGATTACACTTAAATACTCTATTTGTGACTAAATAATAATATTTCAATTGCTCATTGTCCATTTATTGTCTTTCAAATTGACTGAATTTATATATTTTTAAGAAGTACCATTAGCTATGAAAGTTTTCCTAGAAACAAAACTACCTAAAGTGTCTGAAACATATTTAGAAATTATTTTAAGATGATGAAAGTTAGTAATTGCACAAGATGTTGAATTTATATACTTAATTTCCAACTTGACTTAATTATTTCAGACCAAGATCTAACCTGAAGAGTAAGTGCAGTGCATGCACAGATTTGGTTGGGGGGAATCCCTTCTGTATGTTCCTGCTATATAACTTTAACTGAATTTGCAAAAAGTGTTGCTTTAAAAGCCTATGAAAGATTTTATAACAATATATTTCAATGAGAAGAAAATTTATTGAATATTCTGATAGGCAAGAGGTTAAAAGTTTTAAAAAGTAAAATTTCTCAATATACACTACTTTTGACAGTTATCAAATCATAGAAAATAAGGCAAAATAATATATTTAATAGTTGTAGGTGAAGAACAAATTCTATTTTTAGTGCTTATTTTCATTAAAGTTTTCTTGACAGTTTCCTGAAATGATGCAGTCGATACTTGTTTGTGAAAGAATCACAGCCTCCTGACATTGTAAACACGCAATCATTGCTTGTGGGCTTTATCTATTAATGGAGTCACTTTGGTTA
Organism: Tapirus indicus; assembly: GCA_031878705.1. NCBI lineage: Eukaryota > Metazoa > Chordata > Mammalia > Perissodactyla > Tapiridae > Tapirus > Tapirus indicus. The sequence continues at coordinate 144,277,443 of CM062919.1, read as the reverse complement.
CTCTCATTATGTCTTCCCAATCTTTGACCTTGCTGCATATATTGATCTGAAAATGGGCTGCTCAAGGACGATGGCACCATAAATTCTTAAGTGTTCTTCAAACAATTAGAGACTCTCTTGCTCTCATACAAATGGAGAGTTGAATCTGTCGGCCAGATCAGATATGGTTGTTTCACCTATGGACAGATTAGATTCCTCAGAAAAGTCCTCTACATCTTTCCATTTTCCACTTCTTACAATAAGCACACATAATGTCTTTTATTTCTGTGTAGTCTTTTCTGAGAAATCTTCATTTGTGGAAATATGTGAGCAAGAATAATATTGAATCATGACACTTTTTTGGTGAGTGCTCAGTGAAAACCTAGGCTCAGCAAAAAATATAAAATTCAGGAGCATATGAAAAGATTCAATTCACAAATGAGTTGAAAGGCACACTGCAGTTAATAAAGGTAAAAAATATTCAGAAGTCACACTTGAATATAATTTGTGTATCTAATTTCTGAATAAAATGGACTGAATTATTCTAAAACCCTGCCAAAACATAGGTTCTCACATCTGTGCAAAAACACAATGTACATATGATTCTTAAATTAAAAACACAATATTTAAGTAAAGATTGAGTAAAGCGCTGTTATACACCTCAGTGTTTAAGTAATTCGCATAAAGTCATTTTATTGACTTTTTAAGTGCCAGCCCTTATAATCATTTTCTGCTTATCTGTGACTTGAATTAAAATACTTGACAATGTGAACAGCAAAATGATCTCATTCATGTACATGATTTAAAATTTTAAATGGAGTGATTTTTGAGCCATCATTAGTTTAAGGGTGTCTCCTTGGATTTGACGAGCTCACTTTTTAACAAAATATTAGAAACTGAGTTATTACTATTCTTTTATTATCTTGATTTATTATTTGACTTTTTAATGTTTATTATTTTATCTCATTAGACAATGAAACTACAAAGGAATGGTGTTTCTGCATATCATATACATGATAATGAATTATCCCAACAAGACTTTACAAATATAGACACATGGTCCTTTATTTATCCATTCATTCACAGTTCTTGATTCATCCATCTATTCGTTCATTTATTTTAATTTCACATCTACTTAAGATCAGGTACTACATCAGCTGTGGAGTTCCTAGTGGTGAACAAAAATTACAGCCACACTTTGCATGTTCACTTTAATTGGATGAATGTGCAGTTGAATGTGTGTGTACTTTGTGCAGATTTTGTTTCTGTCCACCTGAACTGATTCTTTTGAAACAAACATGTGATAGACATGTGCAGTATAAAAGAAGGAGCATGGGCCTGTGATTTGGAGAACTTATATTTAGGAAACTTGTACTCTGGTCCCAATGCTAATTAGTTGTTTGAACTTTAGAAATTCACGTAAACTATGTCCATCTCTCTTTTTAAATATAGATCTTCCACGTTATAGAAAAAATCTTTAAAGCATAAACTCTCACTTAAGTTTCTTGTTTGAAACTTCTGATCCTGTTCTTGTTGTCAAATGCAAGACATTTTACTAGCCATTATTATTATTATTATGTGAAAACCACAACCTTAGAAAAAATTACTCAACTATTATGGAAGTCAACGATAAGAAAATTTCCTCCTGTTAATTATAGTCACTTTGTAATATGTGTGATTATTTTTACTCAAAGTGACTGAGTGACGATTTATAGTACATGTTGTCGAACACTCACACCATGAGAGGTTTACTGCCACCATGCGTCATAAATATATTCCCCCATGATCTCAGCCATTGACTATAGAAGCAATTTGCTGCATTCTTGTAGCTGTTTGGATGTAAATAAAATATTTGAGTTTATGCACACTTATTCTTGACTTCCAGCTTAGCTGTGATTCCAACTTAGCTTCTTTTTCTCTCTGATGGCAACGAATTTCAATAGCCAAAAACCTTACCATAAGCACATGCTAGTATATAGTTTCAAGTTTTATTTAAAATCTCACTTAAGTAGAGCAAAAGTGTTTTTTTAACTTCTAAAGAACATTCTTTCTTTCTCAATTCATAATTGTAGGAAAGAAAATTTTTGGAGATGTCAGAAAGGAGGCTTAGATATGACCAGTCTTTTTTCAGCACTCAAAGCATTGTAAACACATGAGTCTCTGCAGAGACCTGGGGAAGACTTTTGTCACACTGACTTCATCCTTTTCATTTGACAGTCATCCCTGAAATTCACGCTCAGAATGTGTCCAAAATACAACACATTATTTATATTAATCGTAGATAAAATAGAAATGTACTTTAAATTAATTAAATTGTATAATATGTGGGCTGACCTGGTGACGTAGCAGTTAGGTTCGGGCGCTCTGCTTCTGGCGGTTCGGATCCCGGGAACAGACTGACACACCGCATGTCAAGCCATGCTGTGGCGGCATCCCGTATAAAGTAGAGGAAGATGGGCATGGATGTTAGCCCAGGGCCAGTCTTCCTCAGCAAAAAGAGGATTGGAAATGGATGTTAACTCAGGGCTGATCTTCCTCACACACAAAAAAATAATAAACAAAATACAATAATAAAAAAATAAAATGTATAGTATAACAGTGAGTAATATACTTCCTCATAGAATTTGGAAGTAATTTAAAAATATAAACCTAACTGGCCCCAGATTAAAGTAGATGTTCAAGCTGCTGACATCAAAAGCAGGAAATGTCAGACATGGTGGAGGAGGTGAAGAGAAAGGATGAGGCTTCATGGAATTAGCCAGGTCAGTGAGGTACCTGCAGAGAAATAGGGGCAAGCAAGTGGTACACAGTGACAAGAATTAACAATAATGACAATAAAATGCCAAATTCACATTGCTCTAATTTAGACTTCCTGATTATATCCAAATTATCCATCTGTTTTTTTGTTGATACTGAGACATCAGCAGGAGATCTTTAGAAAATTAAACAGTAGCTCCCTTTCCTATTCAAGGTAATAAAAAATTCAGAAAATTTGCATTAGAAAAGTATATTCTAATAATAACAATAAATATATATTTAAGATAAATCCAAACTCTTTAATGAACAATGAAGTATTTACTTCATTTTTACCCCTGTCCCCAACTCTATGACTTGCCAGGGCAGGTAGCATCTTTCTTACCTCCACCTGAGTCTGATAGAGGGGGACACAACAAACATGGATATTTAGGGAAGAACATGCCCCACAAAACATGTCAGGTTGAACCCAGATGGAATGGTAATTTCTAAAAGTGTCGTATATTTGAGAATCAGTCAAAAGGATTTAAAGTGCAGTCATGATTTTTTTTTAAGATAATAGATTCTAATTGTTTCTAACTCATGAACAAACAAGAGCTTAAGAAAAACAATTTGGTGGTAGATAAAAATAAATTATCTTGCAAAAGATCACCTGGGTGTTATTTTGCTTTTCTTGTATGCAAAATGACAGAGTTCATATGTCACAGAGTGGGTATTATGCTGATTGATGTTGGGTTTTCTTTGTGTATTTATGAGAACAAATTTATAAATGCTCTTGAACAAAAGGGTGGCTGCTTTTGTTTTGTACTTTAAAAGGTATTTGGGTCAATATTCCTCTTTACCTCTCAAAAGTTCTCATTTGATATTGTTGTGCAGTGATATGCTAGTATTGTTTAAAAACTGGCTCTTCAAGAAAAATGTTAAGAAATCCCTAATTTGTATTGTTTGCCAATTTCCATGCTATAAATACATGTACATGGTCTCTTTCAAGCTAGCAATGTTACATCAGTGGAATTTTAGAAAGCCGTTTAACAGGGCTCTTGTTGGCCAGTGCATCTTGGCTCCAGCAAAGTACTAGGTGTGACTCAGAGCCTAGGATTTTAGCTATAACAAGACATTCTTCATGGATAAAGCTGCCAATTCTGTGCTGCACCTGGGGCAGCTGAGGAGCTCAGCACCAGAATGTAGCAGCAGAGCCTGTGAATGAGGGGCAGCGCAGGCATAGGTCCTGCAGGCACGGGTGGCCCCTCCTTCAAAACCACTCTGCTCCTACCCTGGCCCTTACACTGTGGGCTTGTGGTAAGGTGGCAGCCCTGATGATCTCTGAATCAATTTTGAGGTCATTCTTCCATTGTCTTGGACAATAGGTCCTGGCTTCTGTTGAGAAGGCTGACTAATCTCTACATCAGGTGGTCTTTTGGCCACATTCTTGATGTTCTCTTCCAAATATTCTTTCTCATTTTTTACAATGTGGAAATTAATAAACAGAAACCTCATTAAAGTGGAGTCCAGAGGCCAAAAGGGGGCGCTCTCAAGATGATTGCAGAGCTCAACGGGAAAAAGAAAGACTTCCTCTTCTCGCCCAGCCACAGCTCAGGCGATGAGAGACCCTCACAATTTAGCCAATGAAGAGCCACTGCACTTCAAACTCTTAGTTCCTCCAGTGGGCTCTTTGTTTATAGTAGCCCTCCCAACTTCCTCTTCCTCTCTATAAAAGAAGTTCTCCTCCCTTTGCTGCTGGAGATATGCACTGTGGCTTGCCGTGCTTGCAGATTCTGGATGGCAATTCTTTGCTGATCCTGAGTAAACCCATTTTTGCTGGAGAAATAACTGGCTGTCTATTTGTTTAAGGTCAACAACAATATGGATAGATTGAGAATTTTCCAGATCTTAAAGTCCTGCTTCCCTTTTGATTAACAATTCTGTCTTCAAGTCATTTCTATTTTCTCATATCTTACTATAAGCAGTCAAGAGAAGCCAGACACACCTTCAACATTTTCCTTAGAAATAGCTTCAGCTAAATATCCAATTTCATCGCTCACAAGTTCTGCATTCCACAAAACATCAGAATAGAAACACAATTCAGCCAAGTTCTTTGCCACTTTATAACAAAGATTGCCTTTGCTCCATTGTCCAATAACATGTTCCTCATTTCCATCTGAGACCTCATCATAATGGCCTTTTCTGTCCATATTTCTACCAACATTCCATTGAGGATTACTTAGTTATTTTCTAAGAAGACTGAGACTTTCTCTACAGCTCTCCTCTTTTCCTTCTGGACCCTCACCAGAATAGCCCTTAACAGTCCATTCATGACAGTGTAGACATTCTCCAGCACACACTTCAGACCTCTTCCAGCTTCTTCCCATTACCCAGCTCCAAAGCACTTCCACATTTCATATCTTCGTTACAGTAGCATCCCACATTTCAGTACCGATTTTTGTCTCAGTCCACTTAGGCCACTATAACAATATATCATAAACTGGGTAGCTTAAAAAGAATGAACATTTATTTCTTACAGTTCTGAAGACTGAGAAGGCCAAGATGAAGATTCCAGCAGATTCGATGTCTGGTGAGAGCCAACTTCTCTTTGCTGTAAACTCACATGACAGAAGGAGCAAGTGATTGCTCTGGGTCCTCTCTTATAAAGACACAAATCCCACTCTCCTGGACTAAAATAGCACATCAGTGACTATACCAGCAACCTAATCACTTCCCAAAGGCCCCCACCTCCAAACACCATCACTCTGAGGATTAGGTTTCAACAAATGAACTGGGAGGGGAACCTACAGTCCATAGCAGTATTTAGATATTTTTGTCACTCAAGAAAACCATGAATTATGGAAAACTAAGTCTTTCTTCAGGTCAAGGATATTTTAATTTATCATAGCTTTCATCATTATTCTCCTTTATAATCACTCTTTTCTGGAGCAACAATTATACACCTATCTTGACCTATTGTTCACCCTTAAACTTTCTTTCATAATTCTGTATCTTTGTGTATCTATTTTTTTTCTCATTACATCATCAGATATTTCCTTACTTTATCTTGCAATTGGTGCTCACCTATAATTAGGCCTTTAGCTACCTCCTTTCTAGCATTTATCACTTTAATTAAATTATTTCAACAAATCTATTTTTTAATTTCCAAGAATGTTTTCTCTTTCTCTGACCATTCTTTATTTATATTAATCTGTTCTTGAAATATATGCAATATCCTCTTAACTATATCTAAGGCTACTAATTATTAGTTTTTAATTGTCTTTAGTTTCATTCATATTCTTTGTCTCCAAATAGTGTTTATTCATCTACAGTGCCATAGAAATGCCTTTAATTAATTAATTAACTAATTAACTCATTCATACTTTTATCTTGACAAATCCATAGTTAGAATTGCCCTCAAGGATAGCTCTTATATCAATAGTTAAGCCTCACGTAGTATGATGCTCCAGTGGCCTCTTTCAAAGCTTAATGCTTGTTATGTACTTCACCACTGTGAGAAACTGAGGCTCTGAAAAGCTAGGTAACTTGCTCAAGGTCACAGTGCCAATAAATGATGGAGCCAAAATGCAAATACCAGCATTTAGGTTCCAAACTTATTGCTTATAATCATTATATTATACAGTCCCTCATAGAAGTTCTTACTAAAATGTGTTTGATGAGAAAAGGACAGATAATGCTGTTACCAAACAAGGACTTGCTGCCTGACACACATAGAAGCCAGTACTATGGCACCAGTTTTTGAGAAAAGAAAGAGCTTTATTCCAAGGATGATCAACAAGGAGACAGGAGGCAAGATTCTCAAACCTGTCTCTTTGATCCAGGGTTCAGGGTGAAATTTAAGGAGTTAGGAGCTACTAAGCTGGAGCTGGGCCCAGGTAAGCTGATTGGCTAGTCTCAAATCAGTCTATATATGGTAATCAAGCTACTTGGGCTGCTGCAAGCTGGATTTTCCTTATTGAAGGATTTCTTGCTTCATAAAGGGCTCTGGTGGCAACATTTCTGAACATTCTTGGTTCCAGGGTCATCCTGGGGCTATGGGTTCCCAACTGGCACAAGTTTGCGCTGTCTCTGTTATTGAGCAAGGTTTGATTAAAATAACCTCTTTTAAAGAAGCAAAACTAGTTTAAGCTGGTCAATGTTTTACGTGCTGTTTCAATGTTACTAATCAAAGGATGTCCTTCTTTTATGATAACATAATACCTCTCCTTCCTCCCCAAAAAAGTAAAAAAAAAAAAATTTATATAGGAGTTTCTTGATGTGAATTTTGATTATGCATGTATATGGAATGACATGAGTATAGATTTTTAATGATCTAAATATCAAGCTTAAAATAAAATAAAATTTAGAAATTCAATTTTAAGCTTAGTTTTTTTTAGATAAAATTATGCACTTTGTATAGCTATAGTATTATTGTTAAGCAATGAAAAATTGATTATTTTCAAATTTTTGAGAAATACAAATATTGTTATATAGGACATGATTGATGATTATATTATCATGCATAATGTGATACATTTAAAATATATTTAAACCAAGTCAATATAAGCATGAAATAGAAAAAGTTATTGTAACCAAAATAAAATATACTTCATGTGAAATTAAGTAAAAAAAAATCTGTTAATACCATCTCTGAAGATTAGAGAATAAAAGCATAGGTGCTTTCTATGATTCCTACAACTACAAACAGATATTAAAGCTCAAGTCTTGCAATAGGAACATGTTAAAATCCCTAGTTCAGACATGTCTTCAATTAAGTAAACAAACCATCGGGCTTGTATGGCACAAAATTTTCAGTTGTAAATAACTGTCAAGAAGTCCACTTGAGATGTCAATCTTCACTGATAAGAAAGATAAGAAATTTCAACCTTATCTTGATTCTTCTACCTTTTCCTATTCAAAGCTATTAAAACAATTTCGATATAGTTACTGAGATTAGGTTTATGAAAAGTATTCAATAACCTCATGTTATTGGAAAGTGCAAAAGTGGAACATAGTAATTTGGGGACAAATTAAACATGGCAAGATGATTTGGGAATTGTGACAAGGAGTGATAAGATTTTATGAAAGTATGACATACCACAGTGCTCTTTGATATCTTAGGGATGAAAAATAAATCTAGGGCAAGTCTATTTATAAGGCATTGTAAAGAGAAAATGGTGGCTATCTGCCAATTGTCATACATGGTGAGACAGTACGAAATGACTGATGCCTAGACAGAAAAGGAGAGAACAAAGAAGAAATGCAATTCATATGATGCTTTCTAATAATACATTGGGTGAAGTGCATTAAGAGATTATCGGGTAAAGGTGTCTCAATACAAATTGACTTCAAATTCAGGAATTTTACCAGTATCTGGATTATAATCATTTGTTTTACCTGTACTTTCATAATTTTGTCTAAAATAGATTTGGTTTAAATTAAGCCATACAGAGCTACATTTTCCTTATGAAAGACTCTACTAATAATTTTTTGGGAGCAAATACTGTCTCTTGAGACATATATTCTGTTAAGAGTATGAAGAGTTTGAAGCGGAAGAACTTTCCCTCTAAAACAACAAGAAAAGCGTGTGTGTGTGTGTGTGTGTGTGTGTGTGTGTGTGCGTGTGCATGCACGTGTGTGTGTATAGAGTTTAGCTAAGCTACTCCATGGTATTGCTGCTTTGGCATCCATTTTCATAGGCCAAGCCCCCTCATGCGAGCACATGTCCTAGATAACAGTTCACAGTCATAAGCAAATCTAAGTTCCTTATGTGACTTCCTCACCAGCCTTTGTGATCAACAATCTCCCCTGTTTCCCAGGGGCCTTCCCCTTATGTGCTCCTTAGATAAGACCCCAGTGAAGCTTACCAAAACCCCACTCTTTTGGTTTGAACTGACCAATTTGGCCTTAGCCTGAGAAGCCCAAAGCTCTCCACCCACAGACCCTAATAAAGGTGTGTACCCCAGATCCTATTGCTCTCTCCATCTACACTCTACCTTGATCCTCCCATGTGGCCACTCAAGGTGTGCTGTGTGCTTCCTCCAGGACCTGTGAGTAATGAACCCCTCTACTTCAATTTCTCTTGTGGTCTTTTGTTGAACGGAAGCTCACTGTCTAGCACCCTGTGCTCCACGTAGCAAATTTTAATTTAACAAAGTCGTTACAATGTGTGTGTATAGATTTGAAAGTATTGGAGAATTGCTGAGGCAAAGAGTCACTTCAGAAGCTAGGATTCTGAAGAAGAGAGACCACAAAAAAACATGCAGAAATGGCAAGACTCACACTAAAAATTCTTCAGACAAAAAAAAAAAAAAAAAAAACAACATACAAGACAAAAATTGAGAAGTACAGAAAGGAATGAAGAGTAAGGGAAAATATCCTTCTCTCCCTATCTGCTTCTCCTATCCTCTTTTGTGTGGTGATCTTATGATTCGTATAACTTCATATATTAATTGAAATTATCCTGAGATTCAGAAACCTTTTTTCAACTGCCAGTAATATATTTCCACCTAAATATCCTTGGCATTTCAGAGTCGTCCTGTCCAACTTCAGATTCATAACCTTTCTTCTGAAAACTTTTTCTTCACCTGAGGCTCCATTTAATTTAAAGGCAGCATCATTCACAACGTCACCTCCAGACATGCTTTTCCTCTCCTTGACCATAGTCATAAATAAGACTTGCTAGATTTAGTTTTTAATTATTTTGGATACAATCTCCTCCTCCCCATTTCTACTTTCCTGGTGTAATTATCATTTCTCACCATGGCCTTTTTGCTACTCCGCTGTTCCCCTTGCTCATTTCTTTCCTCCCAACAACAGTCTTTGCATGGCCCCCAGTTACTTTCCCAGCACAGATCTGAGTATGTCTCTCACTTGATTAAAACTTTCTTTTCCCACTTCCCACATTGGAATGTAATGTTTCTCACCGTAAAATGCAAGAGCAGTACAATGTGGTCCACACAAACTTCCCTAACTTCCTTAGCAGTCATTTCCTTCATCCACCCTATGTCCCAGCCATACCGGTGACTTAGCTCTAAAACATACCTCATCATCACGGTCCCCTCCCTCTGTGTACACAATCTATCTGCTCTGATATCTCTTTATTTTTACTGTTCTTTACTTGTGAGTTTTTATTCATTCTTTATCCAACACCCAGTAAAAATAGTTACCATTTTTTTCTGAATGTTTTCCCCAAATGAATTCTCACTTCCTCTCTCCTTTTCAGATACTCTCAATTTTGCCATCTAAATTCTTATAGGGCTATTTCCCAAAAGCTGTGGGGTACACCAGAAAGATCATCAGGATATTAAAAGTTAAAGAGAACTTAGTTTCAATCTCACCCTTCCACTTTATAGTTATGTGACCCTGGAAAAAGCATTTATGCACTTGGGAAATTAGTATCCTCCTCTGTGTACAGGAAAATTATATCTTTTAGGATAGTTAGATTAAAATCAGCATAGAATATAAAACATAAGTTGTCAATATTTTATTTCATTTATTTAATAATAAGAAAAATATTTGTAATAAAAATTAAAGTACACTGAGAACTGGCTAATGTATCACACCTTGTCAAAAAGATTTGAAACTTGTGTGAATGTGCTATGCATTATTCTAAGCATTTTATATTTAATGACTTTTGCGATTTTCACAGCAGCCTTATAAAGTTGGTAATACTATAACTCCCATTCTGCATATGACAAATTAGACATATACAAGAGTTAACCTGCCTGACATCAAAGAGCTTATAAATAGTCCAGCCAAGATTAGAAATGGGCACTCCGACTGCAGGACTCTAGCTGGCCGTTAAATGCACACATGAAACAGGTGTTTGTACAATCTCCCAAAACCCTTCCTCTCCTTTGCAGCTGGCTCTTATTTGGGCTATTATGTCAGATGTTTTTCCTGCTTTGACCACAGCTTTGGAATTTAGATTTGATCTAAACCCCTCCACCTTCCCAACATCAAAACCACAAAAAATGGCATGAAATACTACAACTACCATCTTTCAAGTCTGTACCCCACTCCATTTCTATTGATTCCAACTTTCACTTGGCCAATAGTTTTACCAGTAACTTCCATATGGAGAGTCATGTCCTTAGTTCCTCAAAAGAGCAAGACAGGTTGTACTACTCTCACTTTTTATGTAATAAGTACACTGTAAGAAAGTTCTATTTAATTTAATGCAGGTGTTCAGATTACTATCAAGTGCCATAATGAAAATGATTAATGTTTTGCATAAGATAACGGGTTTCATTATTGATTGCTGATAAAAACAATTCACGTATGCAAGCATTCTCAAGTAAGTTTTTCCTCATTTCTAAGTACTACTGTCCTACCTACCACACCCAAGGAATCTATACTTGTGTCTTCATACAAACACTTTCTTCCAGAAAGAAAAATCCCACCCCCCCCCCAAAAAAAAACACATAGGGAGACAACCCTAGTCCTACGGTAATGGTTTGAAACATTTAAAAAAAATTTTTTCCATTTTTGATAGTTTGATATGATAAATCTAAATGCAAGATTGAATTTGAATTTTATTTCTAAGTTTTTCTGATTTTAGGAAAGTTTCTTTCATGTCAAGATGCCTAGTAATTCATTAAGAACATAAAAAGATGAAAATTAAATGTATGTATGAAAACATTATCTTTTTGCTTTTTCTGGCTGAAGATAAATTTGTGGTAGAAATTATTAGCCTGATAATTCAAACAAGAAAAGTTATTCAATAACTTTTTCAAATTAGAAAAGGTAAAGAAATTTATTTATTAATCCTTAAGGACACAAAAAAGCAATGTCTTTCTTAGAGTTGTGTAGAGGAAGAACTATTGATAAACACAAGAAGGATGTGAATGTGGGAGTTCAAACATTGCTTGCTAGCTTGTCCTTTGGTACCTACATCTTCAGCTGTAACACTTGAAAAATTAAGCATCTTCTGGCAAACGAAACTATTACCTGATATTCTGCTTCAATCCTCTAGTAACAAAGAAAAGGTGTGGCTTTTGTGACTCTGATTTAAAATTGATTCTGGACATAAAATGATCCTAAAGGCCAAGGGCAGGCACAGAGCACTGAATGCAGCGAGTGTGCTGGGCATTAGCATGTAATGCTTTATGGGAACTGATTGTAGGGAGAAGGAATGGGTTTACATTCCAACCATCTGTGTCGTAGGATAAAATATCCTTTCAGTAATATGCTATTAATCCTGGCAAGAGTCTTCCAAAAAGAGATTTTAGAGAATCGAACAGAATTTAATGTGGTCTTCTAGTGAGCACAAAACTAGGAAACCCTTATACATGGCTGCTGTGTTCCTGGTACTAAATGCTCATAGTAGCAAATTTTTCATCATCTATTGTTGAAATCTGTGCAACAATAATGCTGTCGACCTATAAAGAAAATTGATAGCTTATTCTATGCTGGGGAGAAAATAGATTTTCACAACCAGACCAAAATATTCCCATAAACTCTCTTGGTCTAAATTTAACCACTTGCTAGCATAATGAAATCATCATCCTTATTTACAGTTACTACCGTAGTGAGCAGAATGTGCATGATCTGTTTTGCTTGGACAGAATTCAAACTGCATTTTTTAGAAAATGAGGTTTTGACATCTTTCCTGTAACAAGAAAGACAGTCTTCCTCTAGTAATAAATCATCTTCCCAGATGGCCCACTAAGTAGAGCCATCAAAGTAAGCTGTGAGTGGACATTTCAAAATAAGAAACTCAGCTCCTGCCAGGTGTATAAAGAAAATCTATGTCTCCTCCATTCTTCATCCATTAGTAGACCAAACAGACTCATTCATTACATTAGATAATTATTGCTCTGAAAAGCGTGAGGAGTGTGGTTTTGGGCAAATAAAGACAGGTGATTACAGCTTCAGAGTGAAGATTGGGGGGAGGAGTGAGTGAAGGTGTAGGACATCAGGATGAGCTTAGGGGACTGAGAGCATCATGAGGGCCAGCCTTGGACAAAGGTAACTGGAATAGCTGCCAAACTGAGCAACACATGGGGAGGGTGGGCAGGAATGAAGGAGACCAATGTAGAAAGATAGATACTTAGTTTGTTATGGGAAATATCAAAGGAGAGCTGTTTAAAAATACTGAATCTGGGGTCCACCCTCAGTTCTAATATTAAATTTATTTTTTAACTTAGATAATGATACTCATTTCCAGGTTTGGGAACCACTGAATTAAAGAGTTCGTGTACTACTCTATCCATTATATGCGCACAGGAATCTATCCATTGGAATGGAATGAAATTAGCTCAACATTTCTGCAACTGTTGCTTCAAAAGAATATCCAAAATTAAAGCACAAAAATACACGGAAGAGGAAATGTCAAAGAAGGTACTGATACTATATTAACAAAAAAAGAGGAGCTAGGGGAAAAGGCTGGGTCATTTAGGAACAAATGTGTTGACAATTTAAGCTAAAAATTAATTACCTTTGTTCATCAGTTAGAAATTTTTACATCATTTATATGTAATTCATATCTAGAGACAAGAAAGAGTTTAAAGTTTAAAATACTCAAAAAAAGCTTTAATACTGGGGTTCCATATCTTGAATCCAAGCTCCAGATTTTTCCTACTGTGTTAAGTGTTGGAAGAAAATAATCAAGGTGATAAAATAGTTTTTATTTGGAAGGCAAGGCAGGACAGGGACTCATCCCACAGGAGATGTGTTATATTAGACATAAAGGAAAATGTGACTCCAAAAACACTTCTTGGAGACATATACGCAGATACTGCTTCCCATATAGAAATAAGGTGAGTAGGATTTTCCAGTATGCAGAGACAGAAGAGCAGAGAATCATTAGCACAGCTGGATCTGAAGAAATCACAGGAATTGCAGAGGTCAAGAGGAAGAGCAGAAAGTCAGGATGAACAGGGAAGGTAAGTGCAGCCATTTAATATAACTAAGGTGACAACAGAGTTCAGGTAAAGCATGTGAACACTGAGATTGTATAGGAATAGAGTTCCTTGGTAGACCAGGAAGCCCAAGGCTTATTGTTGGGTCAGATAACCAAGAAAATTCAGCTTTGTAAAGCAGATATAAAAACTAGTACAATACAAAATCGCAACATGATATTTCAATGATCAGTGACACAAAGAAACAGAGTATATTAGTGTTGTGCTCAAACTAGAATATTCCATTATTAAAAGGAAACAACAATAAAGTTTCCTGACCAGACCCCTTTAGTACTTTAATGTACTTTTTTTCCTCACAAATCAGAGAATTCCTCTGTTACATGTCTGCATTAATTCTTTTATTTTTAAAACAACAGTGTCCCAAATTTTCTAGAATGGAAGTCCATATAAGAAATTGTAATAAACTTGAATGTATACATAGCCACTACAAGCAAATTGGAATATAAAATGGAGTCCATTTTGTAATAACTAATTCAGTCCCTTTTTATTGAATGATAATACTATCAACTCTGAGGGAATTCAGAACATGCCATCCACAAATATGCCACTCTGGTATCCTGACTATTTGGAGTTACAGGCACTTGAAAACAACAAATATAAGAAAAACACTCTGACCATCCTTCTTTTTCTTAAAAGCAGGAGACAAAATGTCCGTGTGAAAGTAATAATTTTGTCATCAAGGATGAGACATTGAAACCTAGAGAATTCTATATAAAGAGATAAATAAGTAACTAAAATAAGTCGTAACAGCCTATAGCCACCCCCACCCCCACCAAGTCGTTCAGTTACTTTCCAAAATTGCCTCTCTTTGTTCAACCTAATATAAAAGCCAGTGGATTTTGCGTTTTTGTGTGTCTTCATTCTTTATGAAGGCTCCCATGTCACATAAAACTTATATTAAATAAATTGGTATGCTCTCCCCTGTTAATCTGTCTTATGTCAACTTAATTCTCAGGCCCAGCCAAAAAAAAGAAACTCTAAGAAGGTAAAGGTAAATTTTGTCTCCTCTCCAAACTCCAGTCTAAGCCAATTTCTAAACTAGGTCAAAGAAAATGTGTAGGCATTTAAGTATACAAACAAAATAATAAAATTTTAGATGAAGGCAATTAAAACTAAGTTTGCAGATCAAGTACTTGAAAGCAAATAAACTCAGATTTTAATCAAGCAAGCCAGTTTTACAGATTGCAATTTACATTCAAAAAGAAAAATGCCAATGGCATGTGCATAAACAGGATCATTGGGAAAAGTTTTAGGTGTGATTAGAGAGACCTGGTTACTTTTTTCATATTCTAAAGCATGATAGAAAACTCCTTAAAAGGGCGTAAAGGATTAATAATAATAACAATAATAAAAACTACAGAAAATCTTTGTTGCCCAATTCTTACTGGCTCTACAGAGAAACACAGAGGAGCTGATCTCATTAGATATAAATGGAGCAGGACCTCTCAGTGCTCTGATGTTATCACAGGCGAGGTCTGACCACCCCCGAGCTCTCTCTCACCCCTCCCTCCTCCACTCCCAAGACTTTGTCCAGCCACAAGAATTTCATGTTGCATAATTTGACTTTATATTCCCTTTGATAAAACCTTTTGTGCTATATTCTGTAGCAGATGGGCATTCAAATAGGTATAAAGACTGCAAAAAGGCATTTAGTTGATGAAGATACTCCCAGATGCAATATGTATTTAAGATTCTTAAAATGTTTTTCAGAAGTCCAAAGTCCTCTGAAATAATTTTAAATGCTACAGATTCTATAAATACTCACATATCAGTATAATGGGAAAATATTCTTGATAGGAAAATAATCATGATACTTATGAAGATGGTTGAAAATGTGGTTAAGATAATGTTGACAATAATATTAAGAAAGGTCCTACTCTAAAGAATGGGAAGTTCAGACAGGCTGGCATCATATGTCAGGATAAGGACAACGTCATGTGAGGATCTAAACTCTTGGCAGATGTGTCATATCAAGCTGCCAATTTGGGAGCAGGTGCACATAAATAAGGTACAATGTAGAAACAGCTTCCAATCAAGTTCCTGAAGTGCTAATATTGCAGCCATTTAACATTTGAAGAGTTTTATCTCAGAGGTTGTCAGGAAAAATAGATTGGTTTCTGTCCCTTGTAATTGAAGAAAAGCATCTATAGAGCCAATAACCCAAAAAGTGAAGATTATATTCACCTCCAGTTCTGAGAGGAATCCAAGTGAAACGAATATATGATAGGCATCAGAGAGAAGGAGTAATAACAATTCTTATTTACCATGTGTTTACTATCTGCTGGGCTACAGCACCAAGCTAAGTACTCTATGTTTTGACTCAGAGAATCCTCAGAAAAATGTTTTGAAGAAGGGAACGTTATTATCATCATCCTCCCCATTTTTAGTGTGATAAACCCAAGGCACAAGTAACTTAATAACTTGCCCAAGGTCACACAGCTGGTGAGTGACAGAGCCAGAAAATGACAAGAGAGGCCATCTGACTCCCTGTCATGCTCTTAGCAGCCAGATTATATTGCATACATTTAATGGCATTCATATAAACAATCTCATCTCATTTTTCCCCATTATTAACTTCAGGAAAAAAAAAAGAAAATGCATTTTCTGCAGTCATTCTCTTAATTTTTTTTCAAAAGCATATAGAATTCTCCTTCAAAGACTTTGTGTTAAAATTCTCCAATCTTTAAATTTCATTATTTTCATTTATAGCTAAAATATAATATAAATTATCTAGAGTTTATAATTACTGTATAGAGACAGCTCATCTCTCCTGAGTAAAATCAAAATTGGATAAAAGACATATAATCTTCATTTGAAATTTTTCTCAATACTTAAAAGTAGTATTAAGAAGACCATGGCAATTTTGACATAGAAGAGAAAACACAGAGATATATTACATGTAATTGGACTCAATGTGGCTAAAGAAGGACTCTCATGTGTCTGCTATTTGTGGAAGAGCCTACAGCAGAGATCAAATTTGCATGTGACACAGTTCTGTTTCCCAAATGCTTAATTAAAACAATTTAATGATATGGTTGCGCCCATAAACTCTCCATTTTGAGATTTTAAATTTCCAAATTTAATTAATTCATCAAGCAGATATTCCCCAAATAAGTGGTAAGGTGAAAATCCACACCCTAACTGTGAAGGAAGAGGAAAAGAAAAACAAGCCCTTAAAGAGATTGCAGTTTGCAGGAGAAAACAAGCAATATTTAGTGAATAAATAAATGGGCACAAGGAAAGTTTTGGCAGAATGGTATAATGTTTTCTCTGAATACAGCCAGCATGCCAAGTATATAGGGTCATGGATTCCTTAATCAATACTTCACAAGTTTCAAAT
The DNA here is from genome assembly GCA_031878705.1 of Tapirus indicus. Classification (NCBI taxonomy): domain Eukaryota; kingdom Metazoa; phylum Chordata; class Mammalia; order Perissodactyla; family Tapiridae; genus Tapirus; species Tapirus indicus. The sequence goes on along the minus strand of CM062919.1, from coordinate 144,260,463 downwards.
ACTTTTAATTTCATTTCCATGGAGACAGATTTTCAAGTTCTTAAATTTCAAGCACATTTTTTGTAAGATGTCAGGGAGTTCAAAGAAAAATGAGAGAATATGATGCATATTAAGACAATTTTTTAAAAAGCATTGAATATCTTTACCATAAGATAGGTATTGCAAATCAGGTTCCTCAGGAAGTAGACCCTAAAATATACATTGGTGTGAAAGATATTAATTATTGAATATTCTCAGGATTCACATCTGTATTTAATTTCAAAAAAAGGCACAGTGAAGATATACTAATTTTTAAGGGTGAACACTCTTACGTAATATGAACTGAAAGTTGTTATACTTGTCCTTATTAAATTTGGATAATTATACAAGAAAGTCTTTTGGGTTTTCACCAAATTGTTATTTTTTTGGTGAGGAAGAGTCACCCTGAGCTAACATCTCTTGCCAACCTTCTTCTATTTTGTATGTTGGTCACAGCATGGCTGATGAGTGGTATAGGTCTGTGCCTGGGATCCAAACAAACAAACCCAAGCCACCAAAGCGGAGTGCACCGAACTTAACTGCTATTCCATGGGGCCAGCCCACTTCACTGAATTCTTTTTCCCCTAAAGTTCTGTGTTAAAGAACTGAACGCCCACCTCACTTCAGAGCTGCTGAGAAGAACAATTCTGGGGAGGAGCTGCCAGCTCCTTGTCTGCTCAGACAAGGGTTATGTGGGGTTCTGCCTTCTTGGGAGGCAGGGCCAGTCTGATGAGGTAAGGTTGCCTGGCCCAAAACATGTGGGACTTGAGAATTTGATGTCTTGATGCCACAAATGTTTCCAAATGCTTATTTGCAATAAACCTTCATAATCTTGGCTAATTAAAATGAAAATGAAAATTTCCCCATTCGAATTCCATCTAAAAGTCATTTAATCAAAAATGTTATCATTTTTTAAAAATAGGCTCTATAAAACTTGATTAGAGTATTACAATTATGAAGTATACAAATTTCAAAAGAAACTGGTAAAATCTTAATTGAAAATAATTTAAACTTATCCTAGAATTCAAAAATTCAGGAGGTTGCCATAACCATTTATCATATTACCCAAGAGTCCTTTTATTCCAAGTGAAAATGATGATCAGATTTGAGCAGCACATACATTCATTGTCTGGTCCACACTTGGTAGAATTTTCAAATGAGAGAAGCAGAGAAAACGTCTATCAGAAGCCAAAAATCATTTTCTTCTTCACTTGACATAGTGTCTGGGTCATTTATTTAGAGAGCACACCATTGCTTTTGACACCATATGCTCCGTCAGCATCTGATGTCCTTCAATTTCTCAGAGTGAAAAGTTATTAGTAGCATCCTGCCAATTATTCCAGAAAAGACGTAGAAGCAGGGAAGGGTCATTTACCATTTCCCATGCTCCTATGACCTCAAAATCAGTGTCATAATGAACTTTGTTTCATCTTCTGATACATCATTCATGATGGGTGTATATGCATCTTTTATAAAATGAGTAATTGTTAAGAACTTGAACTAGTATTACAAAAATGATAATCATCCTTACTATTTCCATGAGTCAGGAAATTATTTTGACTTAATAGATACTACAAATCTGTTAAGCTTGCAGTAATCCTTTTTGTAGAATGACTTGCTCCTGTAGGATAATTACTGTGAAATGCTTTCTTATTTTAATGTTGATTCTTGTCCTACAGTAACCTTAGAAACTCAGTCTCATGATAATATCAACTTCTTATTCCTTTTCTATTAACTTTCATCTCAGTGAGTGCCATTCTCTTTCCTTTGAGCTATATACATATATTTTAAAATATTTATATACAATTTCTCTGTAGAAATATAAGGACAAAAAAATCACCCAGAAACAAAAAGCTAATCTTTAACAAATCTCTGTCTCCAAAAGTTCAAGGCCAGTTGACTACGACATATTAATATTGATGTTGCAGTAAAAGGCATCTATGGTGTGTACCTCTATGAAAATCACATAACATTTTATTTTATAGTATACTACATTTATTCCCTTTGAAAATTCTCAAAAAGAACAAAAAAGTTCAAAAATGTTCTCTTTTTTTTTGGTGTTTTTATAGGCACCAAGAGAAGAAACACCAAACGTAGTTTGTGGAATTAAGCAACACAACCACTATAGTTCTTCCCTATGTTTGGAAAAAGTTTCTTGCAAGTCACAGAGAGTCCAGGGATACTTAAAATATTAATTATCTTTCCTTTTATTTTCAAATTTGTCTAGAAACTCTGTGGGAAGAATTTGAAATGAGTCTCTGTATTAGTTTCCTGATGCTACCACAGCAAATGATCACAAATTCAGAGGCTTAAAACAACACAAATTTTTTATCTTACAGTTCCAACCTCTAGGTCAGAAGTTTGACATAGGACTCCCTGGGCTAAAATCAGGGTGTCTGTAGGGCTGACTTCCTCTCTGGAGGCTCTAGGAAGAACGTTTCCCTCCCTGTCCGGGTTCCAGAGGCCAGCTTCATTCTTTAACTCACATGTCCTTCTTCAAAGTCAACATCGCATCACATTTCAACACTCTTCTCTTCTGCCTCCCTTTCCCACTTTTGAGGACCCTTGTGATTCCCTTGGGCCCACGTGGATAATTTCCCTATTTTATAGTCAAGTCATTAGCAACTTTACTTCCATCTATAATTTTAATTCCTCTTTTGTCATGTAAGATAAAATATTCACAGTTTCCAGAAATTAGAACGTGGACATCTTGGGAGGGAGCGAGGGAAGCATTATTCTGTCTACTACAGTCGAAAGTTTCAAATATGCATTTCTTTGAAAGACTGGAGAGCTTTAAGGAAAGTTGTATCAGAATGAGGAATAATAAGTTCCTGGGAAACCACCAGGAGTGGGAGAAGTTTTAACAAAAAGGCTGAGTGATGTTTAGCTTCCTGTGGAGGAGAAAAAGGCTACATTTAAAAGAATCATGTCAGTAATAAATTTATTCCTTAGAGATCGTTTCTATCATACACACACACACACAGTGCTTTAAAAATAAATTTATTCTAAGACTTACATATGCCCCCTCTGTCCCTCAGGGTCTGGCCCACCGTGCTTGCACATCCTGAGGGTCCAGCTGGAAACTGTTCCATTCAGGATTCAGGACACATCCCTTGCAGGATAGCATTTAAAAAAAGTTAGCTCTGTTCAAATATTAAGTAGGTTTTTGGTTTGTGCCACTGTCAACATTCACAAATGGACACTTTTCTGAAGTGTGGGGAGGACTTGGGAAGCATATGTCCTTAAGGGGGAAAATGCAAATTACTAGCATGTCAAGTTCCTCCTCTTAGAACAAATGCAAAAGATACTATCATGCTGAAGCATCACTTCTGAGTACTAAAGACCTCCTCCCTCTTTCATTTTGTGTTCGGATGCACCTTTCATTCCGATTCATACTTCCAGAGATATTCACAATTAACAAGCACTTCGTACCAGTCACACAGGTGGCTGAGAATCACGGCTTATTATTCTTTATGGAAACATATCTCTCAAGATACTAAGGTTGAGATATTTAAGTTTGCCAGCTGAGTTTTAACTTTTAAATATTTAGGCATATGATGTGTGGAGTCCATTTGTACTAACGATCCTACACATGTCAGAGGCAGGTTTGCACCACTGGCCCCAAAGTTCCACTGTGGGAAATCCTTCTGCTAAGAAGTGATGAGAATTTTCCTACTGAATCAAGAAAAAGAATAGGACCCCAAATCAGAAATAAGTGGAAAACAGAAGAACCGTGAGGTCAAGAGACATGGAAGTTGAGGATTTTCAGAGCTTTGTGCAGCAACAACAACTTTATGTGAAAAAATCTGGTCTACCTGGGACTGTTAAGAAGGAAGTGGCTTTGCAGATGTAGGACTGTAACCTCTGTGGGAGCTGAGGAAGAGAAGAATATACCTAAGCGACTTTGGAGGACAGGATTTCGACTCTCAGAGGACTATCAGACAATCGTATTGACTGACCGATACTTAAGAGCTACCACCAATCAGATTTACTACCCAGTCTAAATTTTTATTTTTTATCACATTTATTTACCTGACACACATTTATTATTTATATTAAGGAGGAAAAGAAAAAAGCTTACATTTGCAGAGCACTTGCTTTGGGCCAGTCACGGTGCAAACTACTTGAGGCATTATCTTATTTAATGTTTTAACATCACTCTGAAAGATCTGCTAGTATTCCAGATCCTAGCTGTGGGGAAACTGAGGCTGGTAAGTATGACTATGACTCCAAAGAGTGTGTTCTCAAGCACTGCTCAGCTTCCCTCCCACACCTCATTAGCTGCAAACTCTGGCCAGCCCCACTGGACTCATTCAGTCAGCTACCCTCCATGGTTAGGGTGATTGTGCGTCTCTGTAAGGACAGTTCCAGTGCACACTTGTCTGCTGTTGGGCTTAATTTTTAATAGTGGCCCCCTTTTTCTCTCAACAGTGTAAGGTTTGGATGACAAGTCACATGGCCACCCTGAATTATCTTCATCAACACCTGTATCTTTTACACCTTGGTCAATTTGGGGCACCTTGTCTACCCAACATCAGTTATATGCCTTCCTTCTCTTCATCACGTCAGTCTCTTCATCTTTTTCGGTAGAGAGCTTGGCGAAAGATTTTTATGGAAAGTTTTTGATTGACAATATATAAACTTTAAAAAAATCTTTTGGTGATGTAAACTAAGATTGCTTCATTAAACAGTATTTTAAAACAATTTCCCAATTCCACATGTTTCTAGAGTTAGCCTTAATTCTAATAACAGTTTTTACCCAAAATTCATTCACATATAAAGATTTAAGATTTGTATGTGGCGTTATTTTTGTTCATATATTTACTCACATATTATATTTTTTCAGAAAGGTTTTAAGGTAAGTTAAAACAAATGGCAGCCTTTCCCTGTCTCGCTTATTTTGCTTAGCTTAATGCCCTCAAGGTCCCTCCATGTTGTCACAAATGGGAAGATTTCATTCTTTTTTATGACTGAGTCGTATTCCACTGTGTATCTATACCCACTGATGGGCACGTAGGCTGTTTCCATGTCTTGGCTATTGTAAATAATGCTGAAATAAACATGGGCGTGCAAATATCTTTTTGAATTATTTTTGTTTTCTTCAGATAGATACCCAGTAGTGGAATTGCTGGATCATATGATAGCTCTATTTTTAATTTTTTGAATAATTTCCACACTGTTTTCCATAGTGGCTGCACCAATTTACCTTCCCATCAACAGTGCGCAAAAGTTCCCTTTTCTTCACATCCTCTCCAACACTTATTTCTTCTCTTTTTGATGATAGCCATTCTGACAGATGTGAGATGATATCTCACTGAGGTTTTGACTTGCACTTCCCTGATGATTAATGATGTTGAGAATCTTTTCATGTGACTGTTGGCCAAAAAAACAAAATAAAACAAATGACAGCTACAATTAGATTATTAAAACATAATTAGAGAAACAAAAGGTGTGCTCAGGATAAACAAAAATACAATTATGGTAAGAATCAGGGTCAAAATGTTTAGTATTTGCTCTTTAAATTTGACTCTTAACTTTCTACCAATTAATACCAAAAAAGGGGGTAGAGGAGAGTGAGATAAATTACTGAGATCTCATGAAAAATGGAGAAGCATAAAGTTCCCAGTGAGAAACAAACGTTTTCTTGATATTTTATTTACAAATAGTTCATTATAGGACATAGAATAATAGAATAAAAATGCCTTTAACAGCATTTTTGTTGTTGATTTGACAGCAAACATGAAGTATATTTGACTGATGTGGGGATGAAATCTGATAAATTTATGTCATTAAACACTATTCAGGAATTTATTTATATTTTTGATTCTTCGCCAAGACTGATAGTGAGCTGAGTCTTCTGCCTGCCTCAGAAATGCTTGTTGGATGGTTAGAACTCCAGGGACAGGCATCTCAATCGAATCAGTGGAAAGGATCATTGGTAAGAGATGTTTTGGTAGCAGAAAATATAAGTAGATCCAATGATTTATGAAAAACCCTTTTTGATCTTCTCCTTTTTTTGGCTTCTGAACATGCTGTGGATCGTCCACCAGCAAAGTCTGATGTAAGAAATAGCAGCCTGTGTTCTTCTGGCTCGGAGAAAAGAATTCACGGTGTGGAAACAGCTGAAAATACATATTCAGAATATTGATACAATGCAAATACTTCATAAAATGATTATTTTTTCCCTAGGAGGGGCTGATCAATACTACACAACATTAAATTATCTTGAAATACGTAAAGTTTATTTTTTAATATGTGATAACCTATTGGTTAGCTTCTGGGCTATAAAGTAATATGAAGAAACCAGTAAGTCATATAGAAAAGGTAGGTCAATTGTGGAGACTGATATTGTGCGTAAGAAGCCCATAGGGAACATAAATAATCAAGAGGTATTAAACGATTGAATGCATGATTGTCTGAATCAATTAAATTACCTTTTAAAAATTGCCTTCAAAGTATCTGGAAAAGATTTACTTTGCCACCTAATCTCTGGTAGACTGTGACAATGATATTTTTCCCAAAGAATAAGAAAATAAAGAAAACAAACAAAAAAAATTCGAAACTGAAAAAGTTAGCTAAATGACCAAACTTTTATTAATTAATTTTTAAAAATCTATTTTTTAAGAATTTCTTTTTGAAACTTAACTCTGTTATTAAAGATATTTCGCTTTACGAAATTGTTACTACCTGATATATTTTGCTTATATTATATATTTCAATTTAAGGTTTCAGTACTCATTATGAATATAATCAATATGCTTATTTAGGTATACTTTCAATACATTTCAAAAGTAGTTTAAAATAATAATTCAATTAAATAATTTGTTGATGAAAAATAAAATCACTTTTTATTTGTATAAGAACACAATACCCTGCATTATCTGTTTTTATTGATACTTAAAATGTAAAAAATAAAAATAAAAGAAGGAAAGACAGAGAGAAGGAAGGAAAAAAATAAGGAAGGAAGAGATCTGAACCCACGAACCCAGGGCCTCTGAAGTGGAGTGCATGAACTTAATCACTACGCCACTGGGCCCACCCCTAAAAAAATCACTTTTGATCAAGATGGTTATAATTTATCATTTCATACTAGCTGGTCTCTGGTTACATTTGGTACACGGTAGAAAACTTACAAAGAAATAGCTTTCTTATCCTAATGTGATGAATATTATGTGCCAAAAAAAAACTAAAATGTACTAACTCCTCAAGTTTTTGCAGATGTTTAAGGGGAATGTAGCCTTAAATTATTCTTAACGATTTGGTAATATGCAGCATATTTGGGGAAATCTCCACTTCCTTCTCACAAACAGCAGCCAAGTAGCAAGGCACAGGAAAAAAAATCAATAAATGTAAACTCTATCAAAACATATTTTGTTAGTTTCATATCTTGTGTGTATGTGTATGCTGAATGACTATTAATAGAACATATTGATCACTTTACTAATTCATTTATAAACAAGGCTTCTCCTTGATAATGAGCACATATGTGAATGGCAACCAAAAAAATTAAAGACTTCAGATTAAATCAAACACCTATTCCTTCTTATATACAGATCAAATCGATACAGCTTTGCAAAATGCTAAGTATTTACAGTTTAAACTACACATAATAAATATAATTGTAGCTTCAAAAATGATTGTAATTCCCAGCAAAAATTTTTTTAACTAATCTAAAACTTTTTATTTCCCCGTACATTTTGTTAGGCATGTAAAAGGGTATAATAGTATGCAAGTTATTAAAATCTGTTAACAAGGTATAACACACATACTTCTCCTTAGTGAGGTTTCTGTAATCATGGTTTGTCCAAGCTCTATTATGTTCTGGGCATCATAGACTATATTTGATTAAGAAAAACATATTTATGCAGCAGCTGTCTGGTCATATCCAGACTATCTCTAACCGACACAACATTTTTTTTGGAGTCGTTCTGTTCGTGATCGGCACCAAAGGGAAAAAAATATTCTCACAGCCATGGAAAGTCACTAATTAGAGCTGGCACTTGTGCTACAAGACAATAAATTCATCCTAATTCTGTAGACAGTCTTAATTTCACCAACTTTTTCATTCTTAAAGGAATCAAAACAATTATGTAAATCAAAGAGAAAGAAAATACCGTACTGCAGTGATAACAGTAAAACATCAACAACAAAAGTCAAGGAGCCACCTTCCTTTTCTATGTATGAACTCTACATACATAGGAACGCATTTTGAGTGGGGTAATCCCGGAATCTAACCATCTTCTTAAGTGTCTGGACTTTCACCCTGGCTGACTGGACGCGTGACTTGTAGAAAGTCTTGAGGTGTCTCCAGCAGGGTACACAGCAAGCAGCTAGAGAGGATGGTCAATACGACGACCAGTGTTTGAATGCTGGCTCTTAGTTTAGCTATGGCACTAATGACACTTCCAAATCTTGGTTCCAGAAACGGTGATATATATGTGAGTCAAAGGAATTCATGGAGTAAATCATGGTTGAAAAGAATTGGCCTTCACCTCCTCCCAAAAATCTAGACAGTACAGCAGCAAGACAAGAGGTAGCTCACACTTCGGGAGGCTGATGAGACCAGATGTTTAGGAACATCAGCTCTTTTGGTTTGATTCTGTAGGGACATTTCCTGTGAATTCTCTAGAAATACTCCTAAGTTTTTAACTGTCATAGAGGTCTCATAACTAACTGGGGAAGGACCAGAAGTTTAAATCCCTAAGACCTAAGGAAAATTCTAGTCCTGTAGAGGCTGCCTTTGACACTCATGACTTCCACATCAAGGAAATATACTTAGAAGTATACTTGGGAGGCAGTGCTCTCCCCCAGGTTGTTTAATATGGTGGCCTTGGTCAGTACTGAAGAAAAAAACAAAACACACAGACAACCATCACAGAAACCTGCAGACCCACTAAGGAAAGGAAATACAAACCAGAACACTGAAAACAAGTCAAATCATCTAGTCATGCCAAGGAGGATGGATTTAATTAGGAAGACTGAAGTATTATCTTTCATACACAACAAAAGTTCAATTCTTCCAAACCAATTTAACACACACAAGGAATTAAAAATAGATCATTTCATCAGTCCCTGTCTCGTTACTTCAGCCCCAATGTAGGGCTGAGACGGGTGAGGTCAAAAACTACTCCTGGCTCTGATATGGCTCCAGCTGGAAGAGGAGCCATTATTGACTTTATAGAGTCAATAAACCAATAAAAACATGAACAAACATTTGGGCCTTTTGAAAGCAATTTTATGTGACTGACAGCTAGAATATGTGAGAACGGGGATGACCCATGCCTCAGTCCTTATCTGCTGTAACATGAAGGGGCTGAACTTAGATCAAGAAACAAAAATATTACTAGTGTTTTGATAAATGTGCCAATTGGATACCATGGAGGCATAGGGAAGGGAGCAATCAATTTTACTCGTCCCGGGCATAAATGGAGTTCCCAGTACATGTATTACGTCTCCTCTGAAAGGCAGAGTGCAGTGCAGTGATGAGGGGCTCACTCAGGAGTGGAGTCCCTGAGGTCAGGTGCTGCCTCCATCACTCACTGGCTGAGCCCATAAGGGTTTTATCTCTCAGTGTCCTCTTTATATATGGATATAATGATAGAACTGGTGTCTCAGGGTTATCATGAGGATGAGATAAGTTAATAATAATAAAAAACCAGCAAGATTCCTCAGCTCAAAGTAAAGACAATGTGTTAGGCTTCTATTACAAGCATTCAGGCATGTACAACATCATGTATTCTTTTTATTTTATTTCCCCTTTAGAAGAAAGGACAGAAGCCAAGAAGAATTACCCTGACACTTTAATAACTTTGCCCACTGGACTTGGTGTCTTGGGAGTGTTACCTGACAGATTTCTAAGGGTGGTTTACCTATATCTAAAAATTTCAGAAAAACATTTCATTGATTACTTCCTAAATTGTAGTTCATCAAAAAGCAAAATTCAGTTTCATTTTCCAAATGTATTAGAAAAGGAACTGGTAAGTGATATCAGCATAATACATTTTATCCTAACTTTAAGTGACTTTCAGTTGAAAATCATTGAAACTGTGAGTCCTTTTAGATATAATTATCATTGAAAACTATACAGAAAACTCATTTTTATCTGAAAGCATAAAATAATTTAAAAGCGTTAAGAAATTTTCTTTAACATTTAGCATATGTGAAATACCAACAAATCACCACTTTAGATTATTAGGTCTTCTAATAATCTAATAATCTAATGACATTCTGAAAAATGGCAGAATTAATGAAGAGGGCTTGCAGTTAGACCCACAGCTTCTGAACTCCCTCAGCTTTGGTCAGTGAAGAACCCCATTCACTTAGAATAAGTCTCACCCTCCCCCAAAATTCATCAGGAGTAAGTCTCATACTTGAGGACTAACCTCCCCCAGTTTTACTTGCCTCTGTTGGTAGTGGTCAAGAGAGAGACCCAGATCTTCATCCCTCCACATCCCCCAGCCCCCCAGCTTGCTATCACTGTGTTCCAAGTCTACCAAAGTCATTATTTCCCCTTTCCTTGTTTGTATCAGTCACAACAAAAAGCCCCAGGATCAAAATTTAACCCGAATTTTATTTTTTTAAGACTTTATTATTTTTTCAGATGAGTTTAAGGTCCACAGCAAAATTGAGGGGAAGATTCAGAGATTTCCCATATACTCCTACTCCCACAAATGCAGAGTCTTCGCTATTATCAACATCTCACGTCAGAGTGGTACATTTGTTACAACCGATGACCCTACATTGACACTTCATAATCACCCAAGGTCCATAGCTTACATTAGGCTTCGCTGTTGGTGGTGTACATTCTGTGGGTTTGGACAAATGTATAATGACCTGTATCCATCATTATGGTATCATATAGAATAGTTTCACTGCCCTAAAAATCCTCTGTGCTCCATCTATCCATTCCTCCCACTGCCAATCCCTAGCAACCACTGATCTTTCACTGTCTGCATAGTGTTGTCATTTTCAGAATGTCATATAGTTGGAATCATGTAGATGGAAAATGTACGTAGTCTTTTCAGATTGGCTTCTTTCACTTTGTAATATTCATGGTTTCCTCTATGTCTTTTCATGACTTGATAGCTCATTTATTTTTAGTGCTGAGTAATATTCTGTTATCCAGATGTACACAGTTAATCCATTCACCTACTAAAGGACATCTTGGTTGCTTCTAAGTTTGGGCAATTATGATTAAAGCTGCTATAGACATCTGCAGCAGGTTTTGTGTGGATATAAGGTTTCAGTTCATTTGGGTAAAAACTGAGGAGCCTGATTGCTGGATCATTTGGTAAGAATATGTTTAGTTTTGAAAGAAACTGCCAAACTGTCTTCCAAAGTGGCTGTACCACTTTGCATCTCCACCAGCAGTGAATGAGGGTTCCTGTCGTTCCACATCCTCACCAGCATCTGGTGCTGTCAGTCTTCTGGATTTTGTCCATTCTAATAGGTGTGTTGTACTACCAAGTCCTTAACCCAGAACCTGCGAATATCTTACCTTAATGGCAAAAGGGACTTTGCAAGTGTGATTAAGGGTAAGGACTGCGAGATGGGGTTCATCCTCGATTATCCATGTGGGTCCGATGTAATCACATGGAGACAGGTAGGAGGGTCAGAGTCAGAGGAGGCGTGATGCCACAAGCACAGGGAGGAGTGATGTGGCCTCAAGCCAAGAAATAAAGGTGGTCTCCAGAAGCTAGAAAAAACAGGAATGCATTCTCCCTCAGAGTCTCTAAAAAGAACACACCCCTGCTGACACCTTGGCTTTAGTCCCTTCCAGCTCATTTATGATTTCCGACCTCCGGAACCATAAGATAATAAATTTGTGCTGTTTAAATCACTAATTTCGTGGTAATTTGTTCCAGCAGAAACATTAGGAAATGTTAGGAACGGCAGGAAAGGAATGCAGCTATGAACCAGAACGTGCATTAGTGAGCACAGTATATAAATGCAGATTTGCAAATACTGCTCCCATGATATGTAAGCTTTTAGTGATGTCTGCCTGAAAATTAAACAGTGATGGACAATTACAGTAAAATATCTACAAAGAAGAAATAAATTGTTAGTATTAACAAAACCATAAGTGTTGAGGTAAACATTTTTAAGAAATCATTTGTGTAGAAATAACTAAAAGTATTATATATAGAAATTTACTAATACAGAAATGTTTGTCAAAAATATTTCTAAAAATATCCTATTAAATCTGTCAAGTGTTGATCCTTGTGACCAAAAAAAAGCAAAGATAAATATAGCCTTCTGGGGCAATCCTATACCAAACTCTCAATAGCATTTTAAGTGGCAGTCTATCAATTCTCTCTCCTTCTCACTCCTTCCCACCCTCTATATGACAACCCACCACCCCATATTTCTCTCTCTCTCTCATTCTCTTTTATTCTTCCAAATTTAATAACAGATGCCAAGGAAGATATACATATCACTTTAGATCACTTTTATAGTAAACCCCAAATGTAAAATAAATGCCTAAATAGATATGTGTGTGTGTGCATGTGTTTAAATTAGTGATCTGATAAAGCAAATCATACTAATTCTTTTCAGCCCATGAGATTTGAGTCAGAATAATCTCTGCCCACCACACGCCACAGACGCATCATGTGACCCTAGTCAGGATAATCAGAGTAATTCAATTGCCGAATAGGAAAATCGGCTCCTTGATAGTTACATGATTAAAGACAGCAAATCAAGTTCTCTGGAAATTTTGGGAGAGCAATTGAGAAAGACATCTTCCTTTCCTTGGAATTACAGCCACTTTGCTAACACACGAAGAGAGACTGTCTTAGAATAAAATCAAATGGAGATAAGCAAGTGACTAAATGGACACAGAGCGGGAGAGAGCAAGAGAGAGTGAGCGTGGAAGTGCACACAAGCTTGATGTTATTGTTTTAAATTCTTGGTGTAGCTTTGCCCAACGTTGTCCCCAACCCCTTTACCAGTTACATGAGACAACAGCTTGGGCTGGGTGTGTTTTATTTGCAATGATGACAGTCCTGATCAATGCAGAGAAGGTTTACTTCAGTTTATGTGATGACACATTAGTTTTCTAGGTTATAGAATAGGAAAAAAAAATGTGGTTCTGCTATGGTAAAATGAAATCACTGATAGAATTCAATGATGAACATTTGGTGGAAATATAAGAGATTCTGAAATTAAAACTCAAGTGCATAGAACTAATCTAATCTAATGCAAAATCACCAGAGAATCACAATTTCACATAAAAAGCAAGGAAAAATAATAACTAAAATTATTTCAGGGAAGTTCAGCTTGGAGTTATGAAAATGAGAATCACTGCCAAAAAAATCACTGTATAATTAGAATCACTTAAAAATGAAAGTAAAGTCTCTTGATTTGTTTTTAGACTGCTTTTAATGTAATTTTATAGATTTAAATGGATGGGAATGTTTAGTGTAGGAGGATTTTCTTATAGGACCAGATTGACAGTTAATATTTGAATAGTGCTCAGTATGGGTAATCAGTTATAAGAGTAAAATCTTCCAGTTCTGATTGTGCATGTCATGAATATCCTTATTCCATATATTTATACATAAGAAGAGAAAACCTTCCCTTATTGAGGCAAATAGGCTTCTCAAAGTGCCTTCCATTTCCGCCTTTTCATAGAGGAAACAATAGTGGCTCATTAACCACCATTTTAGAATTCATTCCCTAAGCACATTTCTCAGTCAGTTTCTTGGGAGCTACACTGCATTCAGCTTTCATTGGCTCTTCTAAGGTGGTAAGAATGTGAACAATGCCAAAAATGAGATTAACAGTTTTGTATATAATTAATCCACTTATGATTTTCTATTATGCTTCAAATCAGAAGTAAAATGGTTAGGAGAAGCAGAGCATAGATGCATTTAGATATGAATTTAAACCCAAACCGAGTTATGCATTAACAATAGTGATATCATTATTTAATTAGAATCAAAAGGTGACAGAGTTTTCCAAAGATTTCTATTCTTGTTATAAAACAGTTAGAATCCCACAATCGAAACTACATGAAGGAATTGGCATTTAAATACCATTCATAATAGAGGGGAACTTCCTCAACTTGACAAAGAATATCTTCAAAAAACCCACAGCTAACATCATATGTGATGGCAAGAAACTCAAAGCTTCCCCTACTAAGATCAGGAATAAGGCAAGGAAGGCCCCTCTCCCTGCTCCTATTCAATATGGCACTGTGAGTCCTAGCTAATGCAGTGAGACAGGAAAAGAAAATAAAAGGTGTGTGCAGACTGGAATGAAAGAAATAAAACTGTCTTTGTTTGTAGATGGCATAACTGTCTGTGTAGGATATCCTAAGTGCACATTACAAAGCAAAGCACTCTGGATTCAAAAGTTGATTTGGTGCTTTAAGGTAATTTTAGCCTTGTTTTATGCCCACTCCCCACAGATTTCTGAATTTCCTGACAACGAAAGTATCGAGAGGATCAATTTTTAAGGCAAAAGCCACCAAATATTTTTCAATGAAGCACTAGGCAGAGTCGTCTAGGAAGCCAAATTCTTCATTATTTCTCAGTGCACATTTTCCAGTTACTGTACTACTTGTGATATTGTAACAGTCTTGTTTTTCTCTTTCTAGGTCAGGATAATTTAAAAATTTTACTCTCATGAAAGAAAAATAGGAAGATTTATTCTGTCTTTTCTTATTCCCAAGTTTAGATCTTACTAAAATGGAAAATTTTTTTGCTCTCAGCAACATTACAAATGAGATATAGCTATTTTGGAATCAAAGAAATGAGAGAATTATAGAAAGAGTTATAAAGGTTCTCTTTAAGTTTTATCTGGCAGAGCCCAGGCAACAATGTATGTAGAGCAATAATTTTCTTCCCTTGAAGGATTGGCTGCTATCGAAGGATAGCAATGCCAAATCCTCATGCAGTTTACAGAAATAACATATTAGAGAACCACTGGGATTAGAAATGTGCTAAAGTCTCCCCATTTCTGCCCTGTCAACAAATTTAAGATGTAATCAGAGAAAGAGAGGCATGAATGAGTCTTTTAAAATGTTATACAGAGATTTGAGGGAAACAGAGTCTTGGAAACCAAGGGGAAAAAAGAATTTCAATAAAGGAATGAAAGTTCTGTTAATATAATTAATCAAGGAGAAATAATCTTAAAGGAGATCATTAGACTTGGTCACTGAAAGCGCTTATGGCAGAATGAAGGGGGATTTCACCAAGGCAAAGGTAAGGAATTGAAGAGTATCATTTAGCATGAAGGTGTGAACACATGTACTTTTCTCTGATTCCTCCTAAAATTTGCAGGGACAGAAATGAAATTTTAAAATGTATGAACCCATAACTATATAGAGAAATAGAGAGGAGATGACAGCAGGTGAGAAGTACCAACACATTTTCTGGAGACAGGAAGCAGAAGGATGGATGAGGGGGTAAGTGACTTATAGCACAGAGAAAGCTGAGAGCTAAGTGCCTGAACAGGAGGGGGACGAGAAGAAGCAGTTGTGCTACAGAAACCACCATGAAAGTTCCCTACAATGGAGGCACAAAGTACCTCAGTTAGGTAGGGGTAAGAGTTTCTACCAGTTTCCCGAAGGAGGAGTTAGATTGTCCAAGACCCTCCCCAAAGCAACACAGACCTCTGAAGAGCCCTTCCTGATGAGGCAATACACAAATGCTTATTCTCAGGAAAAATTAGTCAAAGAGATCCAGTCTCAGGAAAACCAGGGGCAGCTGAGGGAGAGGGGGATGATGAAAAAGTGTCCTGACAATCAAGGAAGGAAATAAAATTGCTCATTAAACGTCATAGTTCCCATCCTGCTTCTCCAAACAATTACCAGTATGAAAGCAGCCAGATGTGTAGCACCGGGCAAGAGATTTAAAGATCCATCCCTAAAGAAATTGGTTGGCCTAAAAAGATTTAAACAGGCAAACAAACAATCAGCAGAAACAGCAAATAAACAATAACTACAACCAAAAACTACAGACATAAGCAATTTGAGATTCCACAGTAGAACTTTATTGTGAACAAGTCCATCATTCAACAAGCCCCTCCTCCACACACACACACAAACACTGTATGCAGAGCCTCATTAAGATTTTTAATATCTCGCTCTAAATTATGATTCAATAGCCAAAGATCAATAGACATTTCATGAAAGCCTATAGCATAACAATGTCATAACCATCCCCCAGAAGGTAGGAAAAAAGGCAGAGACAGAAAATAGAAAAGGAAAACGGAATATTATAGTAAGGGGTCCAATTTCCAACTGATGTGTGTTTTAGAAAGACCAAATAAAGACAATAAATTGAAGATTTTTTAAAAGAAACATTTCCAAAGTAATGAATACATGTGTCCAGATTAAAAGATCCCACCAAATGTCCATCATCACAAATGAAAAAAAGAATTCTATCAGGACTATCTTTGCAAAACTTCAGAAAAGAGAGCATTAAAAAAAGAAATCCAAAAAGTAGCAAAGAGGAAAAAAATTCAAACAGAAAAAGTAGATTGCATGTTATGGAATAGAAATAAGATTGTCATTAGATTGCTCAAGAATATTATTCTTGCCTTCAGTTCATGCCTTTAGAGGCTGAGAACAATTGACTACCAGTCTAGAACTCTATACCTGAGTGTCCACCAAGGTCAAGACAACAATTAAGATATTTTTCTCACAAACAAGGCCTCACAAAAGTCTTACTTCCCATGCAGCCATCTTCAAGAAATTACTGCAGGGTAATCAGCATGCAAAAGGAAGAATAGATCATAAACGGTGAAAACAAGACTCTGGAAACTGGGAACCAACACTAAGAGGGGGAAGGACAGAAGGCAGAGGATGGCGAAGGGATATTCCAGGTCTATGTCTGCGCAGTTGGCTAGAGGTCACCTGGGGCAGATTGAAGCAGCTTCAAAAGAAGGATTAGGAACCACATAGATTACTTGATTTCTTCAACTGCGGGGAGAAGGATTTTGCAATTCTCTCAATATATTGGGAAAATGAAGGAAGGTACATAACTTGTGGGTTGAGGTAGAATTAGATAACTGTGTCCTCATAAAACAGTGGGAAATAAATAGGCAATTTATGACAGACATAATCAATAGTAGCAGTATAAGCATATTGAGCAATATGGTGGTGAATATCAGAATAAACGAATAAATAATTTAAATGAGTCTGCCTCTGGGGCACAGTTTGCCTCAGTCGGATGGAGGTAGCCTGGCTAATGATTTTTGTTTAATTATTATCATTAGGTTCTTAGTATCATTTGGTTTTAGAACATGTATAACTTTGATAAAATCATAATGCCTTATTTTAAAGGTGTGGGGGTATTGAGGAACTACTCACACAGATTACTTTTGTAAGATACTGAATAATTGAGCAGTTTAGAAAAAGCAGATTAACTTGAAGTATGGAACAATGTTCAGGGTTGACTTGAAAATGAAGATGTTTTGGTTTTAAGATGAAGTACATGAAAATACACTTGTATCCTGAATGTAAAATTTCAGTGGATGAATTTGAATTTGAATTTGAATTGATGACTTGAAAGAAAGGAGACATAAATGATGGAGCTAAGTCCTGGGAGAGAGGGAAGAAAATACACTCAAAAATCATGAGTTACACCCTATAATAGTAACCACCCTTCATTAAATGTTTATCTTGTGCCAGTCACAAAATATCTCATTTTATTATCACAATAACCTTATGATGCAGTCATTATGATTCCCATTTTACAACATGAAACTGGAATTTCGGAAGGTAAGTGGTAGAACAAGGAATTGAACTGTCTCAATTCTAAATCTGTGAAGCTAAACTTTCTAAGCCTCAGTTTCATCTGTAAAATGTAGGGAATAATACACCTCTTTCACTGAGTTATTTTAAAGATGATATAAAATATGTAAAGAGCATAGCGCCACAGCTGAGCGAGAGTGACTGTTCAGTATTAGTTAGCTCTCATCATCGTTTCTGCTATTGCCATCAATATCCCAACTTATTTGCAAATGCACAATTACAAAGAGAAGTTAAGACTGGTGAATTAGAAGTGAACTTGTAGCTACATTCACATTATATTGTATGGCTAAAGTATCATTTCCAGGACAGGAAATCTCTGTAAAATCATGCCAGAAATGAATGTCAGGTAATTTATTGTTCAGTAAAAACACAAAAATGGAAGAAGTGCATGCAAACTTTTTCAAATCAGAAATTTTAAGTAATCACAACTAATTTCACACATTCACCAAAGAACACTGAAAGCTTTACATAAGATCCATTAGTAGTTGAGAGAACAAACATCCAAAATATTGACCAAAGTTACAAGTGAAAAATAATACATGCATTTAGCACTAATACTTAAAATGATGTGGGTATACCTGTGTGCATTTAATTATAGAACACACACATGCACAGAAAACTATGCAATGGTGCATATGGATATCATCTTCTATGCTAATGGGCCCATGACTAGGCAGCGACGGAGCAAGGAGACAGGAAGAACACAACAAAGACAGAAATTCATGGGTTGAAGTCATTTTTCATTACTGAGTCCTTGAATGATTTTCAGTTTCCAATTTCTGAAAAGCAATTTTCAGAGACAAAAGAAACCTTCAATATTTGAGGATTCTTTCTTCTTTCCACTGAATCTTAAGTTACAGAAACCAAGTATAATAGTAGAACTCACTCACTTAAATGGAAATAAAAGTTGTAATGAAAACCCAGAAAAATGTGTGAGCGCATCGCTCATCAGTGAGAGCAGATGGATGATACGTGCAAGTATCTCAGCCTCCCGGCCGTAAGCTGGTACACCTTCTTCAAGACCTCGGACAGCAAACCATTGCTATTCTTTCTAATTCCGTCATATAGAATAGCTTAACATCCCTTCACTCCTTAATTTCTTTATTTAGTAACAATATAATAAAAAATGAACCTACACAATTTACCAAACAACAATCCTATGTAGAACATCACTACATTACTAATAAGTCACACAATGTGTGCAATCAGCTGCTTCTTTGTGTCCGATTCATGTGTTATGTAGATTGTGTCCACCTTCTGTTGATGAACCAATAGCTTTTAAAAGTGCACAGGTAGAAATGACATGCGAAATCAGAACTACTTGGCTGCAAAAAATAAAGCTGGCAAGGCCAAAATTATTTTGTGCAGGAAATGAGATTTTCTTTAATTGCAAATAGCAAATTAAATTAGTTACATTAGTGTAATACAATATTTGTTGTTGGCTTGCCAGTCCATTGAAGTCTTTAAAAAGAACTCTGTCCAAATCCTTAATGCTGCATTAGCTCTTCAGTTAAAGAACATGCTGTCGGCTTCACTTTTAATAAATGGTTTTAGTTTCTTCAATACACAGTAACCTGTTCCACTATTACAAAAATTAATACCAGAGAGTCACTTTTGGAATCCAAATCCTGGCATTCATCAGGCAATGACTCTTGGCTTAAGATTTATATCCTCAAAAAAAAACACTGAAGATGTCTATAAACCATTTGGTCCAACAGTAGTTGTACCTGGAAATTAGGAGTCTCCATTCTACTTATGCAGGAAGAACCTGCCTTACTAAGCTGAACTCCTTTGTCTGGCAACATAAAATCAGTAACCTCGTGGGGAAGTTAGAACCATCTCAACAGTGTGCTTCCTATGGAGAAGAGGCTGACCTGAAATATCTGACAGCTCTGCATTAGCGTGTTGCATTAGAAATTGACATATCATCCCCCTGCCTTCACATTCTGAAAGAAATGAGAAACGTGGAGCTGCCAGGCATTTAAGACTTAGCCATCATTAGACAAGAAGTGTTCCATCAAATCAGTGATTTTGCTCACCTGAAATGTCCTGGGCCCTGAGCACTCACTAAGAAGGATGCCATCTAACCCTGCCCTGCGCTGTTTGAAGTGAAGGCCAGGGTTCATCATTATGACTAATAGTTGCACTCAGGATGCTCCTCTCTGATTGTGTGTGCATGTCCGTGTGTGTGTGTGTGTGTGTGTGTGTGTGTGTGTGTTCGGTTTCAGAAATTCTAAATTTTAGTAGAGATGTTCCAGTGGTAACAAAATAATAGTTTTGGAGCACAGATGAGTGATCAGGTCTGAAAATGTAAATTTTATATTTTCTTAACCCTTCTGTTGACATGACTCTCCCTGTTTACTCTTATGATAAGTGAAACTGCCAAGAAAAGGTGTATAAATGTTTGTATGGAGGAGCAGAGAAATGAAAGGGCTTAGGTTTTACTTTACTTTTTGAAACTCAGATGAAATTACTAAGGAAAAAATTCTAAAGGAAAAAACGATATCCTCTTCCCATTAGAAATAAAAACAAGTTGAAAGATAAGCAGAAAGGGAAACATGAAGAAGAAGGAAGGATGTAAGCTTGTGCATGTTCTCTGCTTCTCCAGGACAGGGTGAGGCTTTTAATTTGAATAGTTTGAATTTTCTGAATATCAGAAATACCCATTTTAATATAAACACATAGTTATGTTCTACTTTCAATGACTTTCTTTTTTGTCTATACCACTCTTACTCTCAATTGCTATACATAAATCCAGAAATCTATTTTATATATATATATATTTTTTGTTTGTTTGGTTGGTTTTTTTCCTGCTGGGAAAGATTTGCCCTGAGCTAACATGTGTTGCCAATCTTTCTCTCTTTTTTTTCCTCCCCAAAGCCCCAGTACATAGCTGTATATTCTAGTTGTAAGTCCTTCTAGTTCTTCTATGTGAGCCGCCGCCACAGCATGGCTACTGACAGACGAATGGTGTGGTTCCATGCCTGGAATGGAACCCGGGCCGCTGAAGCGGAGTGTGCCAAACTGTAACCACTAGGCCATCAGGGCTGGCTCTCAATTATATTTTTTAAACAAGAAAAATCATTCAATCTTCATTGTTCATACATATTAATGTTTTTTCAGTTATTACTGAAAACATTTCATTAATAATCATATATTTAATACCATACTCTAGACAAGGCCCCAAAACTGAATTATGGGAAGAAGAAACCTATTACTTTCAGTGAAATTGTTGCTTGAGAAGATAGCGTTAGACTACCCACAAAGAGGTGCGATTTGAAGGTAAGAAGTTTTCTTTACCACACCTGTCCCAAAGGAAAAGCTATAAGGAAACCACATGAAAAAAAAAAGTGAAATATCTGAATGTAGTACATACTATGTCAAGAAAATAAAGAAATTATCTAGGAAGTCAGCTGTGACAGTTATGAGATCTGGAGTCTAAATAGCCTTTTAACAGCAGAAATTAAATGTGTTCCCATGGAAAGGTGTGAGAATGGTAAAAATTCAACAGGTGTGCCTTGGAGTAATCAAGAAATAAATCTCTGTGGTCAAGCTTGTCCTCATGATTTATTAAGATTTCTGTAGCGTAAGAAAGCATTTTTAAGTATCTTTAAACCAGGAGTGGTGTATTTAAAATGAGTATTTATCCCTTTCTAAGCTATTTGTTATAATAATTAGTACTTCAAGGAAAAGAGAAGGTACACTTTTGGTCAGATGGTTTAAAGGAAAGATGTAATTGTGCTTTACAGGAAGTTCATAAGTGAATATAAATAAGCAAAAGGTCCTCAATTTGATCAGATACATAAGATAACTCAGGAAAGAAAATAGAATTTTTTTTAAATGTTCTCATCCCAGTGGAAGCAAGAAGAAGAGAAAAATCAAATTAATTGTTGATTTATGACATTTTTAAATTAAAATATCAGCAAGCTCCTTAAGTTTTCATTGTTTCCAAGTCTACACTTATTTTCTTGATGGTAAACTACATGAGCAGAAATCCTTCTAGGAGTGTTGACATTTTCCATTACCATAAGTTGTCATATTTTCTGTATAAACACTTGAATAGTTTTTCAAAATTGGTATTCTGGGATACCAAGGAAACAGTGTTCTTCAGACTGTTTTAGGAGTAACGTAAGACATCTTTTAAAATAGAAAATTCAATGGACTTTCAATTTATGATTTAGAGCTGAAATTAAGATTTATTATCTGTTGATGGGTAATATGAAAATCACTTAGTTCCAACCTGAAGAACACATCGTGTTTAGACAAAATAACTGTGTATAGATGGAACTTGTCATTCCAATGGATGACTCATTGGAAAGTGTTCATAAAGCAAATTAGAACATAAATATGTAGTGCCAGCACAGATCATTTATTATTGAGAAAGTGACTGTCAATTACCATGCAAGGCATACATAGGCTTCACGCATTCGCAGTGATATTGTACTGAAAGCAAGCTAAGAGCTGCACTTGCTCCCTCAGTTACAAAGTAACTCAAAGAAATTCCAGCAGAGATGTAGACTGGATGTGAATTAAGGAGACACTATTCAGACACTTCCCACCACTCCTCAAAGGTCTTCTGGTGCCTAGCAAAATGAACGACAGCATCTACGCTTACTGGAAAGTTCTTGAAATTCTACCCAATCATCTATCTCCTTCCTTAAAGCTTCATGTGACTGCACAAGAGAGAGGCTATATTTCTCCTTTTCAGGCTGCTATCTTCCACTTAAATCTGTGGGTCTCTTTCACTGTCAGGAATACTTTTTTGGAGAAAAGACAGAAGAAAAACACAATGAAATACTTTGGCACATTTAATATCCTATATAAGGTAATGTTGCTTGTTCTTAGTCAAGACCCCTGTCCCTTAAAATAAATACATAATAATATAACACTGCGAACACCAGATAAAAAATTTAATACAGCTTAGAAGCCTTTAATTTCAGAAAAACATATGATTTCTTTTGAAAGCATAAGTTAAAAGTTATTCTTGTAGTACTTTCTACTGCCTCACTGTGTAATTTGACACAGGTTTTCCTAACTCCTCACTTTCATGTAAGTAAAATAGAGAACTTTATTAAAACAAAGATGTCAAAAAATTCTTTGATACAAAATGATGCTAATTAAGGTTATAACTTGCTGAAATCATGTAGATTTTTTAAAGTGATCTTTCTAAAGTTGTAGAGAGCACTGAAGTCTAAAAAGAACGGTAGAGTGTTCAAATTTTTAAGGTGTGGTGACTATGTTTAAAATGGTAATCCTATATTTTGTGCTATAACTTAACAGAAAAATATCAATATGAATAAACCTCATACTGTAAAACTGGGTAAAACTCAGCCTGACTTGTTAAACAAGGATACATCCATCTTTGTGTCTGCCCTATGATTAAATGAAACAACCAGGAATGAATGTAATGCTAAAATATAAAATGTAATGCTCATTGCTGAGCTATTTTCTCTCCCACTCCTTCAACTTTTTTTTTTCCTCTATCTCGCTCTCTTCTGCATGGATACAGAATTCTTTCTGAACTTAGTACACACCCAACTCTAGGAACCCTTCTCTTCGCCATGAGACACCTTCTGAATACCTCAAGCATTTACGAAGGTCATAGCATATTGTCACATGATTTTATACTCTGTAGGATATTCATATCTATATATCTCTATGCATGTCCACATGTCTGTAAAGAGTATTGCTATAAAGATATCTAGAAGATATAAATATATCTATCTACTCTCCAAAAAGACTTATAAGGCCCTATATTATCTCCTATATCCCTAGTCTAGAGTATGCACAAATGGGCAATGCGTGTGCACACACACGGGCACAACTTAATCAGTGAATGGACTCTGTGGTTATTTAACTGTTTATTCTTCCTCTCTGACAAAGTGACAGAACTGATATCAAAAAGAAGTGATAGAAGTAACCTGTTTTTATTAGAATAATTTTTATGTTTTTATTTCCCATAAACACATCAGCAAACTGAGAATCAAAGAGGAAATGGGCTTAAGCTACAACAAACAATATTTTGTTTGCTGTTAATAATAATTCAATGTAGAATAAACCATATTTATAAAAAATCTATACCATGCATGATCAGACAGGTAATTTTCTCTATCTGTGCAGTTAACTTATTATATATAACAGCCTCCAAAATTTATACACATTGAAAAATGGAAATAACTATGAAAATATTGATATAGGGCAATGAGTAGAAAATAGTAGCAAATGTGGTAGATAGTAACACATCTATGTGTTGTTAGTGCTGTTGAGTCGATTCCAACTCCTAGTGATCCTGTGTACAGCAGAGTGGAACCCTGCCTCGTTTATTTTGCACCATCCTTTCACCTTCCAACACTATATCAGACAATCCTCTACTGCTATCCATAAAGTTTTCATGGCCAATTTTTTCAGAAGTGAGTAGCCAGGTCTTCCTTCCTAAATGCAACTATATCAATGTTTAGACCATTGACGTTCAAGTCCAACAATGTAAAAAATAATTATACACCATGACCAAGTGGGATTTATCCCAAGTATACAAGGCTGGTTTAACATTATAAAAGCCATCTATGTAATCCATCACATCAACAGGCTAAAAAGAGAAAAACCACATGATCATATCAATAGATACAGAAAAAGCCATTTGACAAAATCCAACCCCCACTCATGATAAAAACACTCAGAAAACTAGGAATAGAGGGGAACTTTCTAACTTGATAAAGAATATTTACAAAAAAACCTACAGCTAACATCATACTCAATGATTAGAAACTTGAAGTTTTCCCACTAAGATTAGGTGCAAAACAAGAATGTCCCCTCTCACCACTTCTTTTCAACATTTTCCTAGAAGTTCTCCCAAATGGAATAAGACAACAAAAGGAAATAAAAAGTATGCAGATTTAGAAGGAAGACATAAAACTGTCTTTGTTCATGGATGACATGATTGCCTATGTAGAAAATATGAAAGAATCAACAAGAAAACCTCCTGGAACTAAACAGCAATTATAGTAAGGTTGCAGGATACAAGATGTATACACAAAAATCAATCACTTTCTTATATACCATGAATAAACAAATGGAATTTGAAATTACAAACACAATAACATTTACATCAGCACCTCAAAAATGAAACTCTTACTTATAAATCTAAAAAGTAATGTACAAGATCTATATGAGAAAAACTACAAAAATCAAAATTCCAGCGAGTTATTTTATGGATATTGACAAACCAATTCTAAAGTTTATATATGAAGAGGCAACAGACCTAGAATAGCCAACACAAAATTAAAGGAGAAGAACAATGTTGGAGGTCTGACACCACCCAACTTCAAGACTTACAAGGCTATAGGAAAGAAAAGTATAGTATTGATGAAAGAATAGACAGATCAATGGAGCAGAATAGAGATCACAAAATGAGATCCACATAAACATAGTCAACTGAGCTCTGCCAAAGAAGCAAAGGCACTACGATGGAGGAAAGATAGTGTCTCTAACAAATGGTACTGGAACAACTACACACCCACATGCAAAAAAAATTAATCTGTACACAGACCTTACACCCTTTACAAAAATTAACTCAAAATGGATCACAGACCTAAGTGTAAAACTCAAAACTGTAAAACTCCTAGAAGATAACATAAGAAAAAACCTAGATGACCTTGGGTATGTTGATAATTACTTAGATACAACACCAAAGACACAATCCATGAAAGAAAGACTTGACAAGCTGGACTTCATTAAAATTAAACTTTTTTTGCTCTGCAAAAGACACTCTCAAGAGAATGAAAAGACAAGTCACAGATTGGAAGAAAGTATTTGCAAAGTTATATCTGATAAAGGACAGTTAAACAAAATATGCAAAGAACATAAAACTCAACAATAAGGAAACAACCTTGTTTAAAAATAAGCCAAAGATTTTAACAGAACCTCACCAAATAAGATAGACAGTCAGCAAATAGTCATATGAAAAGATGTTCCACATCATACATTAATTATCAGGGAAGTGAAAATTAAAACCACAATGACATACCACGACGCACCTATTAGAACGGTCAAGATGCAGAGCACCAAGAGCACTAAATGCTAGTGAGGATGTGAAGCCACAGAACTTTTGTTCATTGCTGGATGAAATGCAAAATGGTACGGCCACTCTGGAAGACAGTGTGGGGTTTCTTACAAAACTAAGCATACTTTTGCCATACAATCCAGCAATCGTGCTCCTTGATGTTTACTGAAAAGAGTTAAACAGTGTGTCCACATGAAAACCTGCACATGGATGCTTGTCGCAGCCTTATTTATAGTTGCCAAAACTTGAGCAACCAAGATATCCTTCAGTAGGTGAGTGGATAAAAATCTGTGATACATCCAGACAATGGAATAATATTCAGCACTAAAAACAGATGATCTATCAAGCCATAAAAAGGCATGGAGGAAACTTAAATGTGTATTATTAAGTGAAAGATGCCTATATGAAAAGACTACATACTGTATGATTCCAACTATATGACATTCTGAAAAGGGAAAAACTATGCAGATAGTAAAAAGATCAGTGGTTGCCAGGGGTTCTTACGGGGGACGAACAGGCAGAGCACAGAGGATTTTTAAGGCAGCAAAACTACTCTGTGTGATACTATAATGATGGATACATGTCATTATACATTTATCCAAACCCATAAAAGATACAACACCAAGAGTGAACCTTAATGTGAACTATGGACCTGGGTGATAATGATGTGTCAGTCTAGATACATAAATTTTAGCAAATGTACGGATGGGGTGTGAAATGTCGATAACGAGAGAATCTACACATGTGTGGGGGAATGGAACATATGGGAAGTCTCTGTACCGACCAATTTTTTTGTGAACCTAAAACTTCTCCAAAAACTAAAGTCTATAAAAAAAGATATACTTCTAAAATCTTTTCTTGAGACTGTCAATATTTCAGGAGAGGACTCTTTCATCTGTTTATCCTTATTGGTAGGATACATCTTCAGTGGAATAGACCACATAAGTGTCAAGGATAGGACAGGAAAGTAAATTGTCTTAAAAGTTACATCATAACTTTTAGTATATAAATATTTGCTTTTGGGCCACCAATTTGATGTTCATATAAAAATCCAACAGTAGGAGGAAATACTAGCATCAAACAATTTTCCAAAATGTTTTAAAAATCACGGAGGTTGAGTAAAAATCAATGTAGCTCAAGTAAAATTAACACATTTTCCCTTTATGACACTGTTTTACAGATGGTCATTTGGCTGTCCAATATCAAAGAATCACTCTAAGATCAAGGAAGAACAGTTGATAAGGTTGTGACTTTACACTTTTTTAGTACTTGCACTTTTAAGGATTCCAGTTAACTAAACATTTCCACCCACTCTAAAGTGATCATTTGATGGCTGCATACACTGGTGCCAAAATCCATCCAGGAAATGAATAAGGGAGGAATGGTAATGCCGGTGGTTTTATTTTGCTGCCATTTCTTCCCCTGTCAAGTTCCACTTTTCCTCATTGTTAAAGTTAAGTTGCTTTTCATTTTAAGTGAGAAACACTGACTTTGGCTCTGTAGAATAAAGGGAATTTTGTTTGAAGGATACAGTGGTACTTCATAGAAAACAAGAAACCATTGAACAACAAAGACTTGAAAAATGTCAGCAATCTTGGAGGCTCCAGGGACCTTAACAGCAAAAGTTTGCCTATGTCTCTCTAGGACACTGCCATTAATCTATCTTGCTGCAAAACATTTCAGTTCAAATCACAAATTTCTGAGAGAGCAAAGCTGATTGCCTTACATGGATCAGGCAAACCGCTCATACACGGACAGCATGTCTTTGAATAAATATAGCCTCTGGGTACTTATACCTATACATTAATTGACTGGGATCATTATAAGAGGGCAGATAATTATGGTAAATCTAGCAGAGAGCCTAATTAGCGCATAAGTGGAATGACACATTTTGTACACTTACTTTATTATAATTAAAGTGTACCTGGATAAATAAATAAATAAACAGTAAGAAATAAAAACAATAATTTAAACTAGTGGGGAATTTCAACTCTGCATCCCATCTAAAGAATTTACAGCTCCAGAGTGAGCACATTTTTTTTAAATTAACAATGTGGACATTTTTAATGCTACATTGCCAAACAAAAACCAAACGGACAAAACAAAAAAATGCAATAGATTTTATGCAAAAACATGTATGTATTCTGGGCCTTACTGTTTGCTAGCGAGCACCCATCCTTTCTCCTTCCTACCTGAACATCTATTTTGTTCTGTGTTCACATTTTCTTTTATTTAACTCATGTGCATCATGAGAAGATGACATGACCCCTCCACACTGGCGAGGTTGGGTGACAAGCCTGAGGATATCCCCATTTTTTTTTTTTTTTTTTTTACCAGTGATGGGTTTAGAATGAGCATATGTGAAAATTCAGGTCCCTGGGAAGTCTTCAGGGGAAGTTTTCTCAGCTTTTCTGGGAGTGACGTGAGGATGTTAAACCTGGATTATCACTGCCATCTTGCTACATGGAAAGAAAAGCCAAGAGGACTACAGGGAAATGGACCAAGGATTAT
This sequence comes from Tapirus indicus, assembly GCA_031878705.1. NCBI lineage: Eukaryota > Metazoa > Chordata > Mammalia > Perissodactyla > Tapiridae > Tapirus > Tapirus indicus. The sequence goes on along the minus strand of CM062919.1, from coordinate 144,232,114 downwards.
ACCCTTTCAGGAGTCCACCATCCCTCAGATGACCACTTGGGTAAGCCAACATATTTCCTTTTTGCTTAATTGTGTTTGATTTGGGTATTCAGTTGCTCTCTGATGACAGAATTCTGATATGCCTTTTCTTTTTATAAATTGTTTTTGCAATAGACTTGTATAAAGGCATTTAGACAATGTGAGGTTATTCTCTTAGTAGCAAGTATAAATATTCCTTTTTAGGGAAAGATCCATTTGTGTGTGTGTGTGAGGAAGATTGTCCCTGAGCTAACATCTGTGCCAATCTTCCTCTATTTTGTATGTGGGCCGCCACCACAGCATAGCTTAATAAGCAGTGTGTAGGTCCACGCCCAAGATCTGAACCTGTGAACCCCAGTCCGCCAAAGCGGAGTACATGAACTTAACCACTACACCACTGGGGCAGCCCTGGAAAGATCCATTTTTGTTGAAACCAGCATTAGGATTCATGTGGAAAAATGAAGCTACTCTAAATTCCAAGGAAGGAGAGAAGAGAGCAAGACTAGGTGCTACATGGGGAAACAAGTGAGGGTGTGGTCCAGCAGCTGGGGCCGGAAGGAGCAGCTTGACCAGAGACATTCCAGCGAGGAGTTCAGGGCACTATGTGCACCAAGTGATGTGACATCTCTTTACAATCCCACAAGACTTTGGCAATAAGAAAAGAAAAGATAACTATAACATGTTTGGTTATATTAAAATCCTGTCAGTGAAGGCAGTGAAGGAATGGGGATTCTCACTGAGATTTGAAAGGATTGAGAGAATTAACCCATGTGGACAAAGAACAGAAATGACATTGTGTTATTAGTAGATATTGGAATGACATCCCCCAAAATGTTAATGGTGAGCATCTCTTTGTTGAGTTTATTTTTTGTATTTTGTCCTATGTTTTCCAACTTTGTGTTTTCACTCCAGAGGAAGTAACTTTTCATGATCAGAAAATGAACCCAATGTCATCAATAATGTCTATTGAGAAAGCCAGGGCCAGAAGCAGAAGGACACTGGTAAATCTTAGAGACAGTGAGGCATCTCAGTGATGTCTATCATGATGCAGGTAATGGACTCAGATATCACGTAGTGTTTGACAAAGTGATGAGTAAAATGTATCAGATCTGTCTAAACAGTAGAAGGAAACTTCAGAGATGCCAGGATGATAAGAGTAGTAAAAGGATCTGATAATTGGATATTACAGTAAAATAGCACAAGGCTGAAACTGGGACTAAAATAGAGCCTATGACATGTTGTTAAAGTAAAAAGATCTTTACTTGCCCTCCCAGAATGTAAATCGCCCTTCAGAAAAAAAGAGAGATCAACTCACAATTGTTCGTGGGAGCCTGTCATCCTACTAATAGAAAAAAAAAAATCATACTACTTGTTACCCTACAAGCATATATAAACATATTTTTCTAATAACTTTTTTAATGGAAGAACAGTTTTATTTTTTAAATGGCAAGGAATTATTTTTAAGACTATTTTTAGAACATTTAAATTTACAACAAAATTGAGAGGAAGGTACAGAGATTTCCCATACACCACCTACCCTACAAATACATAGCCTTCCCCTCACCAGCATCTCTTACCAGAATGGTACATTTTCTACGAAGGCTGAACCTACATGAATACATCTTAATTGCCCGAAGTTCATAGTTTACATCAGGGTTCACTCTTGGTGTTGCAGATTCTATGGGTTTGGACAAATGTATAACGACATATACTGTTGATGTTTTTTCATATTTTCCGCCCTTTTACACAAACAATAAAAAGATTTTTTTAGAAATATAATGACCTACTAAGTGTAAACCCAACACTACTTTGCAAGGCTACTGAATTAGTTAAATCTGCTTCTTTAGGAAAAAATCTATTTTAGGTAGATAAGTTACAAAGCTTTATTTTTCACTCTCCCACCATGTTTTGCATTCTATTTGCACCTATAATGTGATTAATGGCAAGAATGCATGAAATTACCCCCTGATTGAATGAGAAGTTAGGGGGAAAAAAGGATAAGCTTAGTTAATAAATTCTTGAGTATCTGATATTTAGTGTAATGTTCTGGATGTGAATAAAAGCTTACTTACAAATTTGCAAGTTTCTATTCGTACTCTTCTATCTTAAATGCTACCATTACTAAAAGAAAAAAACACTCGGCCAAGGCTCCATTAAATGCTTTCCTCATTCAGTACACACTTTGTGATCGTTCTTTGTGAACTCAATACATCACAAGAAAAAATAAACTCTTCTCCAGAATATAATTGTATTTAAGAAGAAGCTTTGATTTGCTGAGCATTTAGCATCATTATGATTATTTCACTAAGTATTTCTTTGTTCTTGGAAAGCTGAGTTTAGGAAAGTAATATGAATTTTTTTACAATTGGGAAACTGAGATATAGCACAGCAGTAATTTTCTAAATCTTTTTTGAGTTGGTGATCAGTGTTATAGTTATAAATTGATCACAAAACATTTATTAAATACCCTTCAAATAGGGCATAGGGGACATGACAAAAAAAGGAAATCTATTATAAGATATTTGGATAATTAACAATTCTGAGATGTCCAAGACATAAGAAACGAGCCTGCAGACACAGCTGAGCTTCAGATAAGCACCTGAAAAGTAGAAACAGCTTTTAAAACTTTTGAAGATAAGTAATGAACTTTTGTGCAAAGATAAAAGTCCAAGTATTTTTCTTTACTCTTTATCATTTAGATCCAACTTTATGTTTCAAATTTCCAAAGACTTTATTAATTTCTTCTTATACACATATAATAATAAACACAAATACAGAACTACAAAGAAATTAAATTGTTGTAATAGAACTTAGTTATCTGCAATAGGAAGAATAATGGCTCCACAAAGATGCCTCCAGAACTTGTGAATATGTCATTTTATGTGACAAAGGGGAATTAAGTTTATAGATGAAGTTAATTTTTTTAATCACATGATGTTAGATTATCTGACTGGGTATTTATCACAAAGGTCCTTGAAAGAGCAAGAGGGAGGCAGGCAAAGGGGGCTAGAGTGATGTGATATGAGAAAGACTCAACTTGACTTTGCTGGCTTTGAAGGTGGAATAAGGGAGCCAAAAACCAAGGAATGTGGCTGACCTCTAGAAGGTGGAAACGGGAAGCGGTTGTCACAAACACACATGTGGAAGTGTCTTTGGAATTGGGCAGTGGAGAGGGGTAGGAAGAAGATTGTTCGGATAAACATGGATGTTAACATTTTTGCAGCTGAGGACTCCAGTGGAAGTGAAGAGCGTGGTAGAGAAAATCTAAATTACCGCAGAAAGCACCTGTATCGTTGTGAACAGGTCGTTAGCAGAAAGACGGTGTTAGAGGTGTTGCTGCTGATACTAAGGGCTCGGGAAGAAATGAGGAACATGTTGGAAGCTGGAGGAAAGGCAATCCGTGTCACACAGGCAGAAACCTTCCAGTTCCACGTCCTGTATCTATGTGGTGAGCAGAATTTGTAAGAGAACTTGGATGGTATGAAGGTCGCTAATCAGTTGACCTTGAGATGGAAAGATTATCCTGGACTATCCGGGTAAGCACAATGTTACCACAAAGTTCGCTGTAAGAGAAAGAGAGAAGCTGTTAGCGGAGGTCAAATGATTTGACGTGAGGAGGACACAACCCACCATGGCTGGCTTTGAGGATGGAGAAAGGGCGCCATGAGCCAAGGGATGTGGATGATCTCTAAAAGCAGGAAAACACAAAGAAATGGATTTTCCCCAGGCCCTGCAGAAAGCAGCCCAGCCCTGCTGACACCTTGATTTTGGCTGAGTTAGCGTGTGTTGCACTTCTAGCCTACAGAACTTTTAAGATCACAGATGTGTGCTGTTTTAAGCCACTAAGTTTGTGATAATTTGTTGCAGCAGTGATTGAAAATAAATACAATTACCTAAAGCCATAGGTCTCAATGTTTCCTTCCCTTTTTTTTTTTGAGGAAGATTATCCCTGTTACCAATCTTCCTCTTTTTTCTTTTTTCTCCCCAAAGCCCCAGTATAAAGTTGTGTATCATAGTTGTAGAGTTGTAGCTCTTCTATATAGGACGCCGCCTCAGCGTGGCTTGATGAGTGGTGAGTAGGTCCGCGCCTGGGATCTGAACCGGTGAACCCCAGGCTGCTGAAACAGAATGCGTGAACTTAACCACTACACCACCAGGCCAGCCCCTATGTCTTTTTTTTTTTTTTTTTTTGTAACAAATACATCTGAGATAATTTCAAACTTACAGAAAAAATTTAAGACTTCTACACAGAAATCTGTTTACCCAAATTCATTAATTTTTGACCTTTACAGACTTGCTTTTTATCATTCATTCTCATCTTCTCACTGTCTCTGTTCCCCTCTTTCTTTCATGTACATTGTATATAACGTAATATTATCGCTGTTTTTAGTATGTATTTCCAAAGAAATAACATATTTTTCTTACATACCATAGTAAAATTACACAATGTAAGAAATGTTACATTGAGTGAAGAAAGCTTTCCCTCAAAAATTGACCAAGATCAGTTACAGAAATGCCAGCATTTTCACTGTAGTTGAAGTTAACTTGTGAGAGAAAGTGTGAGCCCTGAGCAGTGTTCTTGACGTGCGGTCCCGGGGACAGCAGTATTGCCATCACCTGCTTACTTACTAGTAAAGCTACTTCTCCTCCTATCCTACTTCCAAACATATTACTCAGTTAGAAACCGGGTTACTTGGGCCCAGAAATCTGTTTTTTAACAAGCCCTCAAAGTGATTCTGATACCTGCTAAAATTTGAATATTGCAGGTCTACATCCTGTAGCCAACTAAAATTCTTTATGTAAGGGAATGAGAATATTGGACCAAAAAAATGCTGACATGCCTGCACATCCTGTCAACTTCTAAAAAGGAACCAATGGGAAACCTAGAAGTTCCATATATTTCTGTTCTGCTGAATCTTCAATTGCAAGCAGTAAGTCCACGGTGCTGACTGGGCTGTGGAGAATGCTAGGAAGTGACAGCATTTTTAGGATTGAATATTCAGTTTTCTCTTCACCTCTGGGGGTCAATACACTCTGAATCTTATGTGGTGAAGGCACTAGGCATTTTACATAGTCCTATACTCGGAGTCGTGGGACCTTGGATGGAGCATGAATCCTCTTTCTTTGTTTCTACTCTTTGGGGTATAAACCATTTTAAGGGTTTTTAAAGCATCACACCAGCATGTACTCTACTCACCAAGGATCTCAGGAGCTGAGAAAAACTGAGACCCTACTGCACATTGTATTTCAGACCTGAATTATTGTACAAACCATGGTCCCACACTCAATGATTCTAAATAAAATGCAAGGCTGCATCCAGCCTACAGGATCTTAATAAGAAAAAATTCTAGACCTCTACAGCGTTCTCATTAGATCATCAGTAGAGCTGGCTGACAAGAAATTACAAAATTTATGTAGGCTTTCTCTCTACTATACAAAATTCACAGATTTTGAAGGGTTACAATAAGGTGAAGACAAATGTTACAATAACTCTTTGCTATCTTGCATAATACTATCAAAAAGGAAAAAGAAGAAAAGAATTTTCCATGTTAGAGGCACATGCTGAAGTGTTTTGGAGTGAAACAAAATGTTGTCGGAGTTTTACTTGAAAATACTCCAGAAAAAAAAAAATAGGAGAAAAAGAAATAGTTTCAAGAATGCAAATGTAATAATTAGAGAAGCTGGGAGATTATTAAACTACTACTATTGTTTATTTAAAATTTTTCATAATAAAAAGTAAAATATGAAACAGATAATAAAAGATAAAATGAAAAATCCCCAACGACCAAAAAACTGGTAAAAACACTATTTTTCTACTTTGAACTTAAAAAGGACTTTTTTTACTTCAATGACTTCTGTTCTCAGAGATAAGTGTCTTTCAAAGGAAAGTCAAATGTTGCGGTAATAGAAGAATAAAAACACGATATATTGAAGGAATTGATACTGTTTTTAGAAATACAGATTATATTACAAAAGCATAAAGAGATACCTAATAAAGGCAGCCATTTCAAAAATAGATAAAACAGTATGGAGTGAGTATATCTCAAATACTAATCTGAGTTTTAAATTTATGTTTTGTTCATGTAAGTCCCATATCAGGACCCTGATAGCAACTCTGGTCCATACCAAAGCAAAAAAGTACATAGAAAACATTTGCACTTGCCATGAGATAGACGTAATTTGATGCTGCTTAGGGAACCACTATGTACCCTCCCAAAGAAGAGCTGACGCTGGATGTGGAGGAGGGAGAGGAGGATGTGGAAGAGCATCCGAAATGAGAGTGGACGACGTGGAGTGAGTCGAGTCTTCAACGTGGGGAGAAGCAGACAGCATAAGTAGCAAGATGTTCTTAAAGGTGGAAATATCATCCAGCCTATGGCTAGACAATGTACTGTCCACCATTCTAGAAGACTTGTAAACCTCTACAGAGAGAGGACTTGGATTCCCTGTTTGCATTTGTAGTCAAGACAGGAAACTTCTGAACATGGTGAAATTTAGCAGAAACCAAGAGGGAGGTTTCCTTTCTGTCCAGCATCTATAATCAAATATCCAGTTACATAAGCAGTTGTGCCAAAGCAGCACTGGCTATCTTTTGTTTAAGATCTCTGAAAATGGACTTTTGTGTGTTTAATGTTTTCATCTAAAGCAACATAAAAAAATCCTTAATTTGTAAATATGTTTTTCATTTTTATTGATTTTTGTATTTATTTGCATGACTATGTAGATTTCTGAAGTAAACATATTAATAAATATTGTATATATGCATACACCTGTGTAACAGCCACACCTATCAAGATAGAAGACATTTTCCCCACCTCAGAATGTTTCCTCCTTACCTATGCCTGTCAGCGTCCTTTGTTCTGACTTCTATCGCCATAATTAGCGACCTGTTTTTAAAATTTACTTAAATTTGAATTATACAAGATAGACTTGTTTTATCTGCTTCCTTTCGCTCAACATACCGTCTCTGAGATTGAGGCAGGTCATTGTGTAAATAAGTGCCTTAACAAATTTGTAACTAGATAACATTGTATACATATGCAACAATTTATTTATCCATTCTTCTTTTCACAGACATTTGGGTTGTGGCCAGTTTCCATTTTCCTTTTGACAGCAATTAGTTGTTTCCAGTTTAGTGCTTTTCAGAGGAAAACTGCTTTGAACAATATTGTACATGTCTTTGATAGCCAAATTCAAGAATTTCTTTTTGGACATACAAATAGGAGTGAAATGTCTGGTTCGTGGAATAGGAAAATACTTAGTTTTAGAAAGTACTGCCCAAGAGATTTCCAAAGTGTTTTTTTTTTTTTAATCAATTTATACTTCTTCTCGCAAAATACAAGACTTCGAGTGGCTTCACATCCTTGCTAATACTTGAAACTGTCAACTTTTAAAATTTTATCCATTCTAGGAATGTAGTACTATTTCATTGTGGTTGTCATTTTCATTTCCCCAGTAAGTAATAGCATCAAGCATGATTTTATAGGTTTATTGGCCATTTGGAGATTTTCTTTAGTTAAGTGTATTTTGAAGACTTGTGTCCAATATATAAATTAGGTGTTTTCTTTTCTTCCTGTTTGTGAAGGTTCTTTATATATTCTGGATATTAATCTTTTCTTATATAAAAATTTTCAATATCTTCTCCCTGTCTGTGACTTGCCCATTTGCTTTTGAAGACTGTATTTGGATGAACTGAAGTTCTTAATTTTAATAAAGTCTAATTTATAAATTTTTATGTCTAGTAGTCTTTGTGACCTGCATAATATATTTTGGACTATACAGTATCAAAAAGATATCTTCCATATTTACCTCTATAATGTTTATTGTTTTAGCTTTCATGCTTGTATGTACGATCCATATAAAATTGATATTTGCATATTGTATGAGGTAGTGGACAGTTTTGCTCTTGCCAAATGTATTGAACTGATCATTCCTTCCCCAATGAATTGCACTGTCTCTTTTGCCATAAATTAAGTGAACATAGTTGAGTGTCTCTTTATTTGTTCACTTTGTCAATTTGTCTAAGCTAGCACTAATTATATACTTTTACCAAAGCTTTAAAATAAACCTTGAAACATGGTACTATAATTCCTCCAATAGTGTTCTTATTCTTCAAATTTGCACTGCCTACTCTAAGTCTGTTGCCTTTCCATATAAGTTTTAGGCTTTTGCAGTCCTTAATTTTTTTAGTAAAATAGCAGTAAAGGCATCTGGACTTAAGAAATTTTGCTTTTGGAGGGTAGAGTAATTATATATCCTTAGTATATAAAGGACTATCCAATTTTCTATGTCTTTTCAGGTAAGAACAGTAATTTTATACATCAATTTCTATGTAAATAGTGCTTGAAATATTGCTTAGATTATATTCCATCTCTATATTAATTTAAGCATAATATTAATATAGAATATGAATCTTAATAATATAAAATTATTTAATCAAGTTCCAATTTTAGGTTTAATTTTTCTCAGAAATATGTTGTCATTTGAAGTTTAGAGGTCTTCTATGACTCTTTTTTTGAGATTTATGTCTTTGTATTCAACAATTTTGATGCTACTATAAATGGCATTTTTATATTTAATTTTCTAATTTTTCTTCAAGTATAGCAATATAATTGGTTTTGTATGCTGACATTAAGTTTCATAACCTTGCAAAATTTACATCTAAGTTCTGATAGTGTCTTTACAGAATTTTTAAAAACCAAGTCATTTGTGAATAAAGACAGGTCTGACCATTCCTTTCTAATGTTGATGCCATTTTTCCCCTCATGTTATTGCCCAGGCAGTGATTTCCAGTACAATCTTCATTCTGACCTCAGAAGACATGCATTAATATTTTGCAATTTACTGTAGTATTACCTGTAATTTTTATAGATAGATGAATGTAGAGATAGATGATAGGTAAATATAGATGTAGATATAGATATTTATCTGATTAAGGTAGTCTTTCTCTGTTACAAGTTGATTGAGAATAGTTATCACATGTGGGTGTTGAATTTTATAAAATATATTTCCAGCATCTACCAGATAACTATATGCTTTTCTCCTTTGTCCTGCAAATGCAGTGCATTGTACTGATTGATCTTCTGGTGAAAAAGCCCACTCTCACTCCTGGAATTATCTGCCCTTGGACAGAATGAATCATCTTTTTTATATATTGTTAGATCCTATTTGTTATTATTTAGAATTTTTACATCTATGTATACAAAAGTTAGCACGCACTTAATTTTCTTTTCTTAAAATTGTCTTTTTTAACTTTTAGTATCCAGTTTTGTTGGTCTCATAAACTAAGTTTGTAAACTAACTTTTTCTATTCTCAGGAAGAAATTGTGTAAGTTTAGCATAAGTTCTTCCTTGAATGTTTAGAAAGATTTATCAGTGAAGCTGGTCATCTTGCCTTTGAAGTGTTTGTTTTGTTTGTTTTATTTTGGGGTGAAGAAGTGATTTTCAGTTAGAGATTCAAAGTCTTTAAAGGTATAAGGATATTCAACATTTTTACTTCTCATGGTAGTTTTGGTAAATTGTGTAGAAAAGTATCCATTTGCCATATTTATGTATTTATTGTCATAAACATGTTTTTACAATATCATCTTATTATTAATATTGTTATAATTCCATATCCATGCACAATTCTTCCTGCTCTTCAGGAAACAATAGAGATATAATTCGAGCGTGCCCTGAGGCATTCATATAACTCACCATCCTACTCTCTCTAAGTAAACAAAATGCCTCTTTGACCTTACAATACTCTCAAATGAAAAGTCTCGCTTATTAGTTTATAGAAATTGCATTTATGTGTTTGATGCTGGAAGAATCCAAGATACCATCTCATCTTGTGCAATGCTTTCAGGCAGAACCAGTTCCAGAATATTTCAGAAAAAAAATGTCATGTTTTATGTAAATGAGTTTGTAGTTGGCTATGTTATATTTACAAATGTCCTTTAAATATATTACATATGTTTAAATATCTACAATTTCGAATATACACTTTTAAACTAGTAGCAAACATCCACACTGTAGAAAAAAATCCAGGACTTTAGTAAATAATGTTAAAACCCCCAAAATTAGTACATACAGAAGATTTTTAGTAAATTCGGGATGTATCCCAGAGAGTTTTCTGAAGAGGGGGAACTTTGGAACTTGAGATAATAATAATAGCAAAATAATAATTAGCAATAATGAGACAACAATATTATCTAACATTTATTAAACAGTTTCAATGTGGCAAATATTTGGTAAACATTTTACATAAATCATCGTATTTAATAATTTCAGCATAATTAGAAGTAAATGCTGTTAATATTCAATTTGTGCATATGAGGAAACAAACTGAGGCAAGTTCATTAGCTTATTTAAAGTCTCAAAGCTGGTAAGTGCCGGAGCTGTATGACAATAGAAACACCATTCTCTACTACCCATCTACACTGATCATCACTCTTATCTTATAAACGAACAGCAACAGAGCTGGACAGGCGTGCTTTCTAGACTGATGTATTGTTTAACCAATTCGTTCCTCACGGTGGAAGAATTTATGATCTTCCTGTATCAGTTTCTCAGGATGAAGAGAGACTGAGTGAGGAATCAGTTAGCTATAAAAGAATAGTGACATTGTATAACTGATGAGACTGAAAAAGGACCACTAGATTTAAGGATACCAGTTGAAAAGAATTTAGCAAAAGCATTATTCTAGCAATAAGAGAGTGTTAAGTTTGTTAATTGAGTTAGGTAGGTACGTTTTCCAACAGAAAGGACACCCAACTGTGGTCTGGAAGAAAGGAAAATTAATTCAGAACTTCAGATGATTTTTTTTAAAAAATGTCCTAGATTGTTCAAGTTAATGTAGAGCCAAAGACTGCTTGTAATTTGATTTTAGAAATAGCCACTTTTTTAGAATTAAATCTGTTAATTAAGACAAGGATCATAAATAGTGATACTATTGTCGGTCATAAAAAAGAAGATGGAATTAAGGACAATAGAATGATATTTAAGGCCGTTCATTAGTGTCTTAATAGGTGGCTCCACCTTTAGGCTAAAAGTATATGGTCTTCCAACTCAACTGTGTTGAAACACAAAACCCACTCTGCACTATATACATTTTCATATGACTAGTACAATTGGTTCCATTTACATATAGTAACAGCTAAGTTTGCATATATTGTACTTCTTCTATTTCATGATCATTTTTGATAATGTTACTTTCCACACATGAATGTCCAAAAGCTAAAAAGAAATCAATAGTATCATATAGGTGCACTGTATTATTCACAGAAAGAGCCTCTTCTCCTACGGGCCACAATTTGCTGGGTCTGTCACTCAGCTAAGAGACAATTCCAAAATTACCATGATACCAAGTCACCCTGTCATTTACAAAAATGTATCTAGAAAATTCCCAGTTCTCTGCCAGGGAATGTCAGGTGGGTTGGGGTGCTAACAAAGATGAGGAAAAAAAGACATCATTGGCATTGTCATTAAAAACAAAAAAAACCTGCTAGATCCCTATCTCCATAATCAAAGAGGTTATTCCAAGAGAGTATTCTGGTATCTAGGATCTGCCTCTTCTCTCATTTCTTCCGTTTCACTCTTCAACAGAAATAATAACAGCATAAGCTTGTAAAATATTGTAGAGAGAAGAACATTAGAAGCACAACCACTTGTTTATTTGCTTGGTGTTCTGCTGTAACTTAAGTGTCAGAGGAGAGAGAGTGTGCTTACTATGTGATCCAATATCAACTCATGGAAGGAGCATTTGACTGAATTTCAACAGGCCCGAGTCTGAATTCCAACTTAAGAACTTTTGAATTACCAGACTTTGGACCGCTTACATGCTCTCAACAACCTGATTTTCATTCCCTGTAAAATTGACCTAAAAACAATACTATAGATTTATTGTGTAAGATTAAGGAGTAAACTATGTTGAGTAACCCTTAACCAAATGAGGGCCTTAACAATTGCAAATATCATTATCTTTGAAATTTACTTCATTGATTCTTCAAAATAATTGATTATTTGAAAATAATTCTTCCAAATGAGGATAATTGAGGTCAGTAAGGTCATTTCCTAGACAATAAACCCTTCTGGAGATGTTTTTAAAAATAAAGACAATCTTCATTCTTATTTTAGGTTAATTTTGAGCGTGCAAACATTTTAAATGGAAAAAATTATTAAACGAAATTGATGTTTCTGAAATTCAGAATGTACAACAATCTTTTAAAAGAGTAAAACCAAAAGCTCCAAATATAATGAATTCCTCCCAGGCCCCTATTTTAAGAAATGAGGACCTTTTGAGAACGATATATAGTGGACAATAACAAACAGTATATTCCCACGTTACTGGTTGGCACCCCAGGAAGCTTGGAGTCACAGCCTGTCTGCTCTGGAATTAGAACCAAATTCTGCTCTTGTGAAAATTTTTGAGTGACGAGTTTTAACTTCAATATCACATTTGACTGACAAGGTGAACTTTTAATGGAACTTTTATAAATTCTATGCATATATTGTGTTTATCTGTATTTTATGTGAAGATTTAATCAGAAATGTCTGAATAAAAGAACAGATGGAAGCTTTATTTAAATTTAGAGAGAATGAATACCACATGTTGAGCTCAATAAGGCAATTTAAGTGTTTTCCATCTTATATAAATTTTATTTAATGATATAATCAACTTAGGAATTCTAAAATAGCAAAAATACTAACTATAAAACAACTAACCCTACCGATGTCTCTCACATGTATAAAAGCAGAAAAATATCTTCTGAGAATATGGAAATTTTCATGATGCTGTCCAAAGGACATTAAACTTCTATTATTCATTAATTAGGTCTATCATTTTCTTAAAAGTCCAACTTGTTCCACAAAAGAAACAATAAATCACTAATGATTCCAGATCAAGGGAAGCAAGGATTATGGTTGTATGCCAAGACAAGAATGTATTTTCAACAGGTTCAAGTGGAGGTGTCATGGCTCCAGTAGGCTCATGGGTTTAAATGCCAGATTTCTCTTCAATTACTATCCTTTGCATTCTTTGTTATTGCTGTTGTATGTCTTCCTCCCTCGTTGAGTTTCAGGATTTAAACGAAAATCATTTTTGCTTTGCCTCTCCTTTTTAACACCACAAAGATAAAGAATACAAAAATTATTTTTTCTCTTTCAACTATTTTCTTTATTTATTACAGTGAATGCTCCCATATGGCATAAGAGAGGTGAAAGAATCTAAAACATTTACAGAACTAAATAAATATAAAACAGAGTACTATTAGTCATTATAAATGTTAACAGTTTGAAGGGTGATAAATAACATAGAATTTGTCCAAGTCAAAAAACATTAAGTAAGGAGGGGGATCTTTGATAATAGCAGAAAGTTAGTGTTACACCAAACTTTGCAGAGGAAACAAGTATTTACTGTTCACAGTACTTAAAAAGAAATCTCTGACGACACTAGAAAGTGACAACGGGAAGAACTTGAGGGTATTTGACCCTTGACAAAAAGGAACTCCACTGAGTGAGGTCTACTGACATACGACTTGTCTTCTGGTGGTGCTTCATGGTCCAAGTTGCTCAGTGCACCTGGAACTTAAGCAGAAAGCTTCAGAGTTTGGCTTGAGGTGTCAGAAGATGGAGTTAGGAGGCAGCCAGAATGGCAAGGAGTTGAGAGGAGAAATCCTATGAAGGAAAGAGCGGCAGCAGAAGGAGCCCCCGAATACACATGCAAGCCCTGCCCAAATCCGTAGGTTACATCTAAACTGCACATGCATAAGGAAAACCTCAAGGTTCTCAGTAAAAAGCCACAGCATGCTGCACAGTCATAGCTGCAGCACAATGACTATTTTGGTTTTTGAGTTCAATAAGTTATTTGACTACTAGAACAAAGATTGACACAATTAAAAGAAAGATAAAAGAAGTTAGAAAATGAAACATTTCCAGATATGGAAAGGGAAAAAGAAAAAGCCACCAATGGTTAAAAGAAAAGCAGTTGAGAGAATATAAACCTGAGATGATCTTTATTAAAAATATATATAAATGTATATATAAATATATATGATGACCAAGGAAAAATATGATCATAATAATTGACTTAATGAGGAACCTATAAAAAAATAGAAAGCAAAACAAAATAAAAAGAAAATTTAAGAACCAAAACCTACAATAATTGAAATGACAAATTTACCAGATAGGCTTATCACAGATCTGTGAAAGTAGGAAAAAACCTAAAATTAGAGAAAGATCTATTGAAATGATTCAATCTGAAGAATATAAAGGGAAGAAGACACCTTATGGAAAAAGCAGAACACTGACTTTTACATAATATCAAGCTGTCTAACTTAAATATAATTGGGTTCATCATAAACAGAGAGAGAGAGAATGGTGCAGGAAAATAAATTGAAGAAATAATGGCAAATTTTTTCCCAATTTTGGTGAAAAATATCAAATTCCATGTTCTTTCTGTATCAAATTTCAAGTCCAATAAGCTCAGCAAAACTGCAAGCAGATAAAAAGAAAATCCTATCACATTGTGATATAATAAGAAATACATATTTAAGTTTTTATCCCTTGCTCCTGGCCAGACCTCCTAAAACCTTTGTAATTTCCTAAGCAGTAAAGTTGCTAAGAGCATCTTTTGTTCTAGTATTTGGTCTTTGATCACACTTCCTAACAGAGCTTCTAAATCCCTTGGAATTTCTTGGGGAATAGGAATGTCTTTTGTTCTGATGTGGTGACTCTTGGTGGGTTCCTGATAGCTTCAGGATGGGGCTGGTCGCCAGAAAGATCAAGCCATGATTAGAAGTTGGAACCTTCAGCCCTTCCCACTATCCTCTGGGGAGAAGGGCTAGAGATTGAGTTAATGACCTATCATCCCCATGTAATGAGACCTCCAGAAAAATCCCTAAAGTGTGTGGTTTGGAGAGGTTCCAGGTTGGTGAACACATCCACGTGCCAGGAGGGTGGCACACCCCAACTCCACGGGGACAGAAGGTCCTGCCCTCAGGACCCTTCCGGGCCTTTTCCTATGTATCTTTTCATCTGACTGTTCATCTGTATGCTTTATCATATCCTTTATTATAAAATAAACTGGTAAGCATAACCAAGTGTTTTCCTGATTGAACCAAAAGAGAGTGTTGTAGGAACTCCGTTATAAGCTGGTCACTCAGAAGTACAGATGACAACCTGGGACTTGCGATTGGTGTCTAAAGTGGGGGCGGTCCTATGGGACTGAGCCCTTAACTTGTAGGAGGTGAGGCTAACTCCAGGTGGATAATGTCAGAACTAAATTGAATTGTAAGATGCCCACTGGTGTCCACAGAGAATTGGAGAATTCTCAGTGCTTAGTATGGGAAAACCCACACACCTGGTGTCAGAAATATTGTGAGTGTATCAGAGAAGAAATACATGAATTTTTCCTAGACACATATCATAATCAAAATACTGATAATCAAAGATAAAGAGAAAATGTTGAAGGAAGGCAGAGAAAAATGTATCACTGCATACAGGGGAATAACAATATGAGTTATGGTTGATCTCATATTAAATACCATGGAGACAGATGACAGTGCAATGACAACTTTAAAGAGCCAGAAAAAATACTAAAGAAAATTGAGGAAGCTGAAGGAAAATGCTTTCAGATGTAAACTTGGGTCTACAAAAATGAAAAAAAAAAAAAAAAAACACTAGGAATTGGTAAATATTTGCATAAATAAACAAAACTTTGTTTTCTCTGACTGAATTAAAGTATATATGCCAAATTGGTCTCTTTTTTCTTTTACTTTTTCCCCTTTTATTCTTTTATTTTGCTTTTCTCCTTATTTTCCTCTAGTCCTTAAAAATTTTGTCCAAGAGTATTTAGGTAAGAATAAACATGGTAAACACCTGTGCCTAGGTGAGGAGAGAATGGGTGGGAGTTGGCATGGGATTTCAGAACCCGTGTGGGATGAAGGAAGCATGATTGTAGGAGGGCATCCAGATGTGGGATGTTGGATCCCGAAGAGGAGAGAAAAGCGTTCCCATCGTGTGGCAGTCTGGCACCGGATGTTAGAGCACGAGCCATTTGAAAAGGGATCAACATGGGAGAGTGGATCAGTTTAAGTCAAAGCCCTAGCAGGGTGAAGAGGGTGTAGATGTAGGAGGGAGTGGCACATAGAATGAGTCAAAGCACATGCATATTCTAGAAAGTGTTTGTGTGGGACAGCTGTCCAATATGAGGCACTGAAGCCTCAATGAAGCATGATGAGCATCCTCTTAAAAAATGGCTTGATCCAAGGTGAGGGAGCCTGAGTGGTGCAAGGCTGTGTTTCATCTGGGAAGCGATCTAACATGGGGTGTCAGAGCCATGTTAGATGGGATGAGGAAAACACCCTCCCCCTGTTGAATACATTTTCATAGAAAAGTGGGAAACAAAAAATAAAATTTTGTTCAGATCATACTCTGTGAGTCACGCTTGTTCAAAGTCCTGGTTGCATACATCTTGTTTATCAAGTCTTTGCCTCTCTATTTAAGGAAATGAGGAAAGTGGGTTCAGAGAATAACTTTCCCTGGGTCACAAGGAAAAGAGACAGGACTAGAACTTTTTTCTCTTGAATCATAATGCAATCCCCATTTCACTATTACCACACCATGCTCTAAGATCAGCCCTCCCGATACCATTTGCAAAGTAACTCAGTGTAAATAAATAGTAAAATACTGTTTTTAAAGTTTATGTTGAATATGTCAACTTTATATTTTCAGCTCAAAGACCATGACATTTGTGCACTGAAGATCAAAACAAAAGGTTTCTTTTTACAATGCTTTATAAATACAAAAAATTTTCATGTGCATTGTCAACCTGAATGAAAATTAGCATAGACTAATTAAATTTGTATTGTATTTTTATTAGAGAGATGCTGAATTTAAGTAGAAAAGGATTTATATAATATATATTTCATGACACGTAAATGAGAATATTCAGCTTGTTTTCAGCAGTCTTCTAGATTAGGCTGCTCAAAATATCTGAGTCGTGGAGCAGTGAAGAATATGGATTTTGAAGTCACAAAGCTTGTTGGTTAATTTGCAGATACTAATTTACTAGCGGGAATGAGGTTTGCATTGTAACTTACCTCCTTGAGCCAGTTTCACAAAAGAATTAAAAATAGGATTTTAAATATTTTGAAGGTGTCTAGAGAGGGATGTTTTGGAGGGGGAACTTCTGTTACCCAAAAAGTGGCAACAATCTAAATATCTTCTCCCTAGACATTCACACCCCATCTGCTTTCATATTTTTCTATCCTCCCACTTTTTATATACTTTTCATAAGTTTCCTACCAAGTAGTTATTGTTTCATCTCTCATTTCCCACAAATACATTTTTCTCCATATTATTTTATGACTTTAGAATAAATTTTCAGCTATGTTTATATAGCCATACACCAGACAGCCTGATCCAGAGCAGTAGGGGTGGACAACTTTGCTGCTCCTCCCTTTACATGTGCCCGCCATATGTCCAGGATTCTTACACTGCTTTTGGGCTATCCAAAGTTTCTTAATATGGTATACTTTAGTCTATATATATCAACCTTGAGTAAAATATTTTTAACATACAAGTAAAGCACATTTCTCTCAATGGAATTTACCTATCTCTCAAGAAAATACCAATCTGTTGATCAGTGCTCAAGAGTGAGACACTGACTTGTAACCTACCCTTGAGGTGTCAGCATTATAAATGATGAGTTGATTTGCTCATAGGAATTAGTTTGAAATGGCAAAATTTTATGTAACCTATTTGAATAAACATGGTCCTTCCTGGTCAAATTATCAATTAGTAGCCACAATTCTAGGATTGGCTCTGGGTGTACAGGTGTGAGCACACAGATTATTTTACTTTAATAGACTCTAGTAAGGTGGACTAGCCTTTTTTTTTCAGAGTAACTTGGCACTTGTCTCCATTAACATTCTTGAGGGAATTCATTTGAGAAGAAGCCTACATCCATTTCTCAGTGGAAATAGGGCTGGAAAGGGGGGGAAAGTGAAAAAGAATGGGTAGGAGAAGCATGTTACAATTTATGTGACATAGTGCTTCTTCTTTATCTTTAAATCAATGTACCCAGTCCTGATTTATCTGCATTTCCTCATCTAGAACTGTGATGCTTCAGCCTGGAATAGCTTCCCCTTTGAACTACCGTACTAGAATATTATTCAGTCCTCACATCTTTTCTAACAACCCATCTCCATCTAGACAACCTGTTCTTATCATCCAACTGCATGCACTCAGATTTTTGCAACATTTTTTTTTTTGCCTATGCTCATGTAAATTAGATTGCAAGTTTAAGAAATTCTATACACTTTGATCTAGTCTGCAGAGACCACAGCAATATACAAGCTAAGAGGCTATTGGAAAGAAATTGTTTAGAAAATATCATTGAAAAGAGCGCAATGCAATTTCATGTTTAAAGGAACACTCAAGAATATATACTTAGATTCCAAGGCATGTTCGATCTTCAACGTTTTTAGAAATATATTTTTTCTATTTTCTGCTTCTTTGTTAATGAGTATTTTAACATTTTTTAACCGGAAATATAAAGATAAGGAACTTGAACAAGACAGGCCGCGTGAGCACTTTCTTCTCGGGCGATGCCAGAGCGGAATGCACAGGGAAGAAAGACCGCTTGTAAGGAGCCACGAGTGGTCGCGAGGAAAGACATCACAGGCCGCTCCCGACAGAAAGCCTGAGATTTAACCACCGAAGCGTTCTGCGGCGGCCGCGAGGCGCGCGAGCACCGCCGCCAGGGAGCGGGCTGCCCGTCAGGCCGCAGCAGAGCGGAGGGACTCGCTGCGGCGCTGCCCGCGGACGGACGGTGATGCTCACACGCCCTTTCTGTTCCTGCCGCACATTTTGATCCCGGGTTGTGTTATCTGTAGAAAATACTGAGCCTGTATATCACTAGAAAAGTACATCTAGGGAGAAAAGATTGCTATTAAATCTATGAAAAGGAGAAAAATGCTTCTTCACGGTTTAAGCTACTAGTCAGAATCTTGCTGCTGAGTAAAGCCAAGATCTATGATGATCCTTCATCAAACGTCTTTCAGCTTAGAGGAACGCAGTTAAAACAGTATCATTTGAAAATGGACAAACGATAATAAGAATTATGTAGTCTGTAATATTGTAGTACTTCCAAATATAAGCAAGCTCCTTAAGCTAGTTTAGTCAGACTGCTTGAGTGACCTTGAAGGAATAACTTAACCTCTTGGATAGTTTCCTTATCTAGAACGTGGGAAGACAACATATCCAGTGCTGTTTAATAGAGAAGTAAATTAGATAATCTATGGAAAGGCCCGACACACGATGGATACTTGAGACAAATGAGCTCCCTTCCATTGCATTCCGGATTCTTCACTCCTGTACTGGGTCTCAGCATCTATCTATTATAATCTTCATAGTTGTTCAATAAGTATTTGCAGGGTTAAGTTAACATATGAACAATTATGTGTCCAATGCTCACCTCTGCTGGGAGAATGTGACCCTAGAGACAGATGACAAAAGAGGGCAGAAGCGGGAGACTGTTCACAGCGCTGGAAAGAAGGCCGATTGAATTTAGGGTTTTCATTAACCTCTCAATGCATCCTAGTAAACACAGTATTGGACCTATAGGAGGGAAATTATGTGAAATTTGGAGTTTCTAGGATCACCAAGAAGGTTATATTTTAGCCTTTATAAACTTATAAAAATAATATTCACAATATTAGCTACCAGGTATGAGAATTACCATGCACTCATTATAATAAGTACTTTATTGTAATTTAATATACTTTCTTACTTTGTTTTCATAATTAAAAGATATAGCTGTCTCTCTATATATATATTTGATATATGTGTGTGTGCACACGTGTGTGTGCATGTATACAATCTCGCTCACATGTGAGCTGTGTTACTGAGCCAGGAATTAAACTCAAGTATGTTTCTCTTAAAAGCCCATGCCATTTCTTTTAGACTGTACTGTAAACAACAGTATAAATTTGAATTGGGCTGGTGATTGAAAGCAGCTAAGTGCATTAAGGCTGTCTGGACAGAATTTGATATAACGACAGAAATTAATTGAGCCCCTCTCCTACTTTAGTGCCGCTATACACTCATCTGTCCTATCATATCCACAAGCACAAGAAAAAATTCATTTATATATTTTTAACCTCTTATGGCCTAAAAAAGATCTCTATTTCCATTCAAATGCACAAACTAGGGCTAGGAAAAACAGCAGCTCAAGGTAGGTAGATGTGGCGCTGATGGAAATGTTCTGTAACTTTCCTAAGAAAGTGAAAGGATAATTATAATGCAGAAAGAAAACTTTTGTACCCACAGCTGACTGACTTAGTTAGATTTTATGTGGCCTAGGATAAAAGAAAGTAGAGTGAGAGAAAGGAATCTTCTGTAGATTTTGATTGTTTTTCTATACCATGAACAGGAACTGTAAAAGTTTATCATCTGCTAAGTTTTCCCCTTTCACTGAAGTATAATCCCAGATTTACAACCCGTTGTGTTCTCACCTGCGGGCTCAAAACTGTCATAAAGCTAAGAAAGTGCGTTCACAACGCTTTGCATGTGGTGAAACTTATGAGGTACAGCAGCTCTGCAATTGACAAAAGCCACCCTCAAGTAACTGGCAATGCTTAACCAAGTACAGACTGAAGACATCTGTGACTACCCTCTTCATGCTTCCTAGGACAGAATCAGAGTCCCATCATCAAGTAGAGGGTCTGTGAAAATGAAAGCTGGCATTTGTAAGTCAGAGATTGGCAAATAAGTTTAATTGAAATGACACTAGTTAGAAGTACTCCTGCTTCTGTCCATGAAGAATTAACTGTAGGGAATTACATTCTTATTGCAAAAAACAAACTAGAAAAACTGGCAAATATATGAAAAAGAGATTTCCTATTTTACCAACAAGCAAGAAAGGAAAAGAGCAGAGAAATGAGGACCACATTTGCTTCACCATACAGCCTGGAAGCAGTTTCCAAGCCACAGGGGAGGAGGTGGAAGCTGAACACAGGGTGGTGGTCTCACCTTGTTGAGGAGACAGGGATTGGAGTTTCAGAAAGCATTTCCCCCTTGCATTTATACTTCCACAAAGCATAATTGCTCTTCTGGTTCTGACAAGATGGAGTAGATGCATTTCACCCCACTCCTCCTTCTACTTACAACAACTCTGGATACAAACAATAAAGCAACTGACAGAAGACTGAAAGGTAAAGAAGAAAAGGCAACAGGCTGGAGAATTTGAGACTTGAGGAAAACATGGTGGGAGGACTCTTTTGTTTTGTTTCTGTTTGCCTCCAAAGAAGTAGTTTCAATATGCCATAACTTCCACGATTGCCCATATCAATCAGTTCATATTATTTCTCTGTGATTTTTATGCAAAGAGTAAATCCTCCCTAAAGCAGGGGGAGAGAAGAAGGTCCTGGTCAAGGTATCCTTAGCTAGAACAGCATTTAACAGGACTCGTCGGTGATCATAAGAAAGCCCTCTAGGCTTCAAAGTTCATTATTTCTATTTATACCAAACATACTTTCCAACTCAGCAAAACAAAATTAGAATCTTTTTCCCTGCTTCCAGACTTGTCCTATAATACCATCCACCCTTCAAATAACCATTTCCCATAGTCAATACTGTTGTGTCCTGTACTTCATCTTTTTTAACTCAAAACCACAATGCCTGAGCAAGTGATATGTAACGTTTGTTAAATCCCATGAGACCGAGCTGGGAAAATGAGATAGCACTTCACCCAGATGGGGGAAGCTCCGGCCTGAAGACAAAACTCCCCCACTGAGGAACCAGCAATGCTTAGGATGCCTACTCAGCCTCTTGGGGGTAGCACACTATCCAAAGACTTTGGCGGAGGCCTAAATCAATTACGAGGGTGCTTTGCACATGATGGCTCCTGAAGCTGTTACTTTGGGTTTCTGAACTGATTCCAAGTATGGCCAACTCTCTGTTGTGTACCTCAACCTGACACTGTTTCCTTTGAACTACTTTCTGATAAAGTTCCAAAGACAGCAAAAACACTTTGGTTCTAAATACCAAAGAGAAAGTTCTATAAGGATTCCTAAATTTACATAAAGATTCCTGGGTTTTCATGCCAGGGTGGTGATTTCACATGTCATAGTGACACGGGTGGAAAAGCTATCTGCCAGAAAAACCACCCTGATGAGAACTTCCTGGGGAATCACCAGTGGTCCTGGCATCTTGTTTCTGACATATCCTCTAGTTTTTTCATCTGTCGTGATGAGAACTGCTCTGGGGAACTCATGTGGTCTCTGGCCAAGGGAAAGAAGAGATGAGTGCTGTGGAAGCCGTGGGGAACTTTGACGCCCACAAGGTCAACACCCACAGAAGGTCACCATTGCTTGAGTGTGGGACTCTGCTACACCCACCCATGATTTCTGTATCTGGGAGTAGCTCCTGCTGCCCCGGTCTGCTCTCATACCCTGTCCCCTCTCTGCTTTTCCTTGCTTTTATTTAGCTTTCCTTTTCCTTAACTCCTCCCTCAGTTTAGCTAGACTACAGAGTAAAGTTTATGACTAAAAATAAGGGATACAATTTTCAAAAATTCATTCCGAAGGAGGTGCACAAGAAGCAGAGGGCAGTGAGTGGTTGGCCTGAGATCTGAGTATCCAGGGGAAGAGGTTTGGGGAGAAGGGACCTCCAGTGGACATGAATGGAGCTCAGTGATCAATGTGGGGTCTTATGGGAGAACCGAAAAATGAAACTGAAGGGCTAGGCAAATTATGAAGGCAGAAAGCACTTACTAAAGTCATGACATTCAAAGACAAAACCGTCCTTTGAAGCAAGACAAAAAACCCTCTTACCTGCTGTGGGACAGAGTGCACATGGCAGAAAGAGCACCCGAGTACTGAAGTTAAGTACCTGATTTATTACAGAGCCTGGAGAAATGACCACCCTAACAATAGAGGTTTGAAGGACCCGGCTATATAGATTGGACCTCCAGAAAGAGGGATTAAAAGAAGTCATTACATCACACGCATCAACTGAACATGCAGAAATTGATTTGTGTTTGTGATTGGGCTGCATATTAGGATCTTGAAAAAATACTTCCTTCTTTTTGTAATAGTAAACATATAATATGGTGAGAATATACTAGGTTCTTTTTCTTTATGACTTAAGACATTTTCAGAGTGGCTATTTTATGTCAGTGTAGTCAGAAAAGATTTAAGTATTATATCTACCTCTTTACTTTCACTTATTTAAACAAGAAATATCCATCTCAGGTGAAAGATCCTACCAGGTCTGAAACCTGATAGTTTTCCCAAAAAACAAAGTTTTAGAGACTCCCTGGGAGCTGCTCGACACCACTCTGAGCACAGGGTGATGTGGAACTGGAGAAAAATTTCATTAACATAGGAGTTTCATTTTTGCTTAAGTCTGTCAATCTTTCTGCTCAGACACAGGAAAATGACATGCCCCTTGGTCCCAAAATGGAAAACTAATTTTTTAAATGATAGTAAAATTGATGTCATTTTATCTTTTTCTAAGTTTTTAATTATTTCCAGTTGCAATATAACACCAAGGAAACTGAACCAAGTGGAGCAGAGCATCCCTGTAAGAACATCAACTGAGTCCCAGAGGATTTATTTGTATATCAGATTGTGACACATCTCACACTTTACTCAGAGCTCACCTCTGATAAAGAAAGTAAACTGTGAAAGTCAGAAACTGCCAAGGTTAGCTAGCCCACTGTTCAACATAAAAGGGCACAAGATGTGCCTGAGACGCTGAGGGATCAGAAAACAAGACCGACTCTTTTCACTTGGCATTTCTCTCAGAAGAAAATTGAAATCTTATTGGGTTCGTTGAAGTCATGATTACTATTGAAGGCTGAATAGTGCCTTATAAAACTCAAGCAATCTGATTATCTTGGAAAAGTGCCAGACAAAATCTTTTCAATATACATGCATTTTAAATGTCAAAGAAGAAATGGAGGAAACTGACCACCAGGAGGTTAAATAGAAATAAATCAAATTAAATCAATATTAATTGTATGTTTTCTAGATGCAAGGCACAGTGATAGGATTTTTGAAGGCAACTAGGAGATATCAAACATAGTTCCTACTCTAAAAGCAGCTTATATTTTAATCTAGTAGAGAAAGGATATAAATATACTAGATTATAAATAACCATACAAGTTAGAAATTGCAAATACTTTGTGTATAAAGAGAAGAGTAAGATGGGCAATTCGTGATAAATTACAAACGAACAATCACTGCAGAAGAAAAGTTATGATTTGAAAAAATACTTCCTTCTTTTTGTAATAGTAAACATATATGTGGGTTATTTCAGAAAAGTGTGTGTGTGTGTGTGTGTGTGTGTGTGTGTGTGTGTGTGTGTGTGTGAGGAAGACTAGCCCCGAGCTAACCTCCAATGCCAATCCTCCTTTTCTTTTTTGAGAAAGCTTGGACCTGGGCTAACATCCATGCCCATCTTCCTCTACTTTATATGGGACGTTGCCACAACATGGCTTGACAAGCGGTGCATCTGTCCGTGCCCAGGATCCGAACCTGAGAACCCCAGGCTGCCGAAGCACAATGTGCAAACTTAACCACTACACCACTGGGTCAGCCCCTCAGAAAATTTTTATAACAATGTGGAATTTGAATTCAGTCTTGGAGGATGAATGAATATAAAGGTATACCTTACTTTACACATTAGATGTGCAAAAAATGCATAGTTATCTAATTCAAGTCAATTATGGTCCATTGAATGCAGGTGACTGCTGCTTCTATGTCAAGTTTATACACAAGAATCTTTGCTTCTGGTAGACCCTTGTGCATAAGTTCTCTTCTCTTTGAGGGTACCAGAAATCAAGTGGTTACTCCCTGCCGTGTGGCCGCCCATCCTGGGCCCTGCTAGGGAGTAAGAAGTGCCCTTCTATACTCTTGTCACCTGCTCAGCTCCTTCCCCTCTCACTGATGGGCTTCCTCTCTCTCTCTCTTTTTGTTTTTTCCCTACTTACCCTTCCCTACCTACCTTCACTCCCCTTAATAAGTAAAAATCCTTCAAGGTCTTTGGTCTTCTGGAAGAAAACAAAGCTAGGAAAATACGTTCTATGACAAGTTTCTTCTTTCTGTCTGAGAAAATAAATTTCCCCTAGTCAAGAATCTCTATGCTAGGGAACGTGCTCAGAGTAGTGAGGGGGAAATAAAAGAATAGCAAAATGTAAATTAATATCTCAACAGATTATTCTGCCACATCTGAAAAAGATTATGCTGGGAAGTCCATGCTGGGGAACAAATACCCAAAGGAGTGACTTGGACAATGAGGTTTAAGAAACAACAAATAAACCAGTCTAATATCTAGAGATGATCAATTCTAATTCTCTAAAAGAGAATTCAAATAGAAAAATATTTTTCTAAATATTCTAAATTAATATTAAAGTTAAGTTTGGGCAAAATTTAACGAACATTGAATAAAGGGTTAAAGGATTTACTGTATAACTCTAGCTAGTGAGAATCACTGATGGTTTTGAGAAGAATGAATTAATCAAAACAATGTTTTAAAAACTATTGAAGGTTAGAAAACAGACTAGATTGAGGAAGGGCAGGGCTAAAAGAAGGAAGAGTGAGTAGACAGGTTGACACAGAAACAGGGGATTTTACTTCTTTAGCATATTTTGTTTATGATAGTTGTGTGTCATCTGTGAAATCTTATTGTAAATTAAAGTGCCATGAGTTGATTGGCAAAAGGTAGGGTCAGTAACTTAATGAGAAAAGGGAGTAAAGAATGAAAAAAAAAGATGATATTGAGAAGGGATTCAGAATGCAAGTGGAGTCTTAGGATTAGTATAGAGAATGTGACCAATTATTCATAAGAAAATTTAAAATATAAATGATATTGCAAATCATTTATTATTCTGAGAACCGCAAGACACACGGAGGTCGACAGTTTGAAAGCTCACTGCTTGCAGGAGACATTTGAAAAATGAGTAAAGCAGAACAAAAAGCTTTATTTAAATAAATTATATCTCAAATGCCAAAGGCATTGGGGTCTTGAATGATGACAAAGTTTCCACATTTGCATGCAAAATGCAAATCAATTGGGAAAAATTAATTTCCATTTTAATTAACTTTAATTTAAAAAAATTCATTTGCTTTGATATTGGCAGAATGCCTCACACATTTTTTGTCATTTTTGAATCTTTAAGAGAAAGTTGGGGTTTAGGAGATTGAATTAAAAAGTGAGTTTTAGAAGTCTAGTGATAGAATTAGCGGTTATTCAGAGGAAAAAGTCATCTCTACAACTAAATGTTAAGGGATCTTAAAAGGTTTTGTGTTACAATACTCATGTAGAAATTAAAACTTCATTTGCTTTTTAAACTTAGCATGATGAAGAATTCTTAATTAGTAAACAAGTATATTGTGTGGAAATGACCATCCATAATCCTTGGGTACCACTGCAGCTCTGTGACCAATTAGCTTGGTAATCTTAGCTCTTCAATCTTAACCTCACTTCATAAGCCTTATATCTTCATTTTCAAAATAAAAGAATTTGAACTAGAATCAGAGTTGACAAACTAGGTATGATTGCTTCTTAGTACCTTCAGGCTACTATAACAAAATACCACAGACTGGATGGCTTATAAACAACAGAAACTTATTTCTCACAGTTCTGAAGGCTGGAAGTCCTAGATCAGGGTGCCAGCATGGTCAGGGGAGGGACCTCATCCCGGTTGCAGACATCTTGTATCCTCACATGGTGGAAGGGATGAGGGGTCTCCGTGGGGTCTCTTTTGTAAGAACACTAATCCCATTCATGAGGGTTTTGTCCTCATGACCTAATTGCCTTCCAAAGACCCCACCTCCTAATACCACCACCTTTGGGGGTTAGGATTTAACATACGAATTTTGGGGGTACACATTCAGACCATAGGAGATGGCAAAAGTGATTTGCTTGCCCCATGGTGTTGATTTTTTAAAACTATTCCAATATCAAACATAGATTTACATCAAAACCTACATGTAGCTTCTTTTGAGCCCTGGGTCCACTTTCTCACTGAGTTGCTGTTGTCCGATTTGGACGGGTCACAGACTGTAATGAAACCTCATCAGCATTATCCATGTTATTGGCCTTGTCCTTGTAGGTATTGAAGTTAACAAACCCTAGTCTAGATGATTCTGAGTTCCCTGAAATATCCAAGAACTCTCATTGGACACCGTCAAATGATAGAATGCGTATAGAGGTGTATGTCTATGTATGTGTTTTTAACTTAGTTTTACAAATAGTTTATTTTATTATTCTCATTGTGTATATTTTCCTTTGTCAAACAATATATGGTTGCTCTATAAACATATTTTTTCAGTATTTTAACTTATTTCATTATTGTGTATATTATTCTATTGTAAGGAGCCACAGATATTTTTTGGAAATATGAATGAATTATATCTCTATTTCTAGCTATACATATACGTATATACATATATATAAACCCCATAAACATATAATATAAATGTACATATACATTACCTACATATATGCCTCTGTGTGCATATGTGTGTAGACAGCAAGAAAGAGAAAGAGAGCATATATTTGATCATCTAAATTTAATTGATATGATGGATCATACATATCTATAGTGTAGATTCACAAAAAGCTACCCCATGTTGCAAATGCTATATATAGCATTGAATGGTGCTATGGCTTCATACAGCAAATATGAAACTAATGAGACATGAAACTGTAAGCAACACAAAAGGAATTAATTGTTTATAAAGTATTTTAATAATCTAGCAAGTAAAACACCAGCTATTTAATCACTAAAATGGAATATAAGCATTAAAAACATTAACATTTTAAAAGAAAAATTCAGTTTTATTTTTTCTTCTAGGATATATTCATATTTCACTTGGTCTTATAAATACTTACAAATATAGTCTGCACAAAATTTTACTTTCCGTTTTTTACTATCTAGCATTACATCAGATGGATTTTTCCATGTTGAAATCATATTCATAATTATTTTAATGGCAGCATAATATGTCATCCAACAGTCGTATTTTAATTTGCTTATTCAATATATTTTATATTAATTTTACTCATAATTTGTCTTTGTTATACTTATTGAGGTCATGTGCTTCTTTGCACGTATAGTTTTTCTCTTTCTTTTTCTCCGTCTTCCTCTTTTTCTCTTTCTCCTCCTCTTCTCCCTATTTCTTCTTGTAATCTTTTTCTTCTTCTTTTGAAGTGTTTCCATAAAATACTTTCCCAAGAGTGGAATTATTGAGTTAAAAGTCAAAGAGATTTGTCTATAGTTTATATATACATTGCCACATTCTTTAGCAAAAGGAAGTATGAATTTGTACTGCCACAAAGAATGAACCAGATTTGTTTCAAACTTAGCAACAGTTGGCTATTATTATTTTAATTTTATGCTGATTAAATTACCTCACAGTGATTTAAATTTTTGATATTAATCATGAATATTTTAATATAGGACCTATGCTATTGAAGTAATTACATAAAACCTCCATATCAGTAAATAAAATGTAGAAATGAAAAATCCGGGTAATGCATCCTAGCATCACTGGAACATGGAAGAACAAGGGATCGAGAGAGAACTTTCCACAGCTTACTTCAACTTACATTGCTATGGGTATAATCCTTTTGTATAAAACCCTGCATACATTCAGAATTAAATTTTTAGCTGTCACTCCTTATAACAGAGAACTGTTATATCACATGCTACTTTGCTACACAACATTTTAATTTGCCTTCTGGAATATCCGAATATTTCATCTACTTTAATTATAGAAAATGAGCTGCCTTTAAAGTATTTGCTTGTCTAGGCCTCAAACAAACAATTGAATATGAATTTTTTCAGAAGATCAACAACTTGGAAGCAAGTAATACCAACATTTAATTCAAATATAACTAAATAATTATGTGAGACAAACCAAACATTACAAATCCAACTAAATAATCATGTGAAATATTCTTACGAAGCCTGTTTACAATAAAAATAATATGTAAAACAAGCTGTCCATTTACAAAATCAATAGCTTATATAGGAGGAAAAAAGAACCTTAAACTGCAAAATCTAAAGAAATTAATAAAAACTACACACTCACACATACACCATATATTTGTGTGTCAATTTAAATGCCTGACGAAAAATACCATATTCCTGGATATAAAGACAGTGTTGTAGAAATGTTGGTTATGTCTAAATAATATATAGATTAGATAAAATTTTAATCAAAATTATAGTGGATGTATTAAAACCTGAATAATTGTGAAAACTCTAAAGTTCCTCAAGAAGAATAATAGGCAAAAGTAAATTAAATCTGTTTTGAAAAAGAAATGAAATAGGAAGGGTTTTTTTCACTACTTGTTATTCAAGTTTTTTGGAATGCATGGTAATTGAAATACTGCTGTCAGGATGCAAGAACAGACACTCGTGTCAGACCAATCAGAAACACACCCTCATATGTGTAAACACTGAACATGATAAGGGAACTGTCACAAGCCAATAGAAAAGGAGTGAAGTTGTCAATAAATTGCATCTAGATGACTGGCATTTGGAGGTGAAAAGTAAAAACAAGATAGTGTCCCATCTCCCATCACCCATCAAAATTAGTTCTAAGTAAATAAAAGACAACAACATAAAATAAAAAGTAAAGGAGCACTAGCATACATTTTAGGGGAACATTTATCTGATTCTTGGATGGGGGGATATAATAAGCTTTAGATTAATTACAAAAAGAGCACAAGAAAAAGGGAAAAAATTATCACTCCCTCAAAAAGTACATGTCAAAAATCATAGTCACAACATTAATATAAAATCAACAGAGCAAAATGTAGCAAAATATTGGCTAATAATTAAAATATGTAGAATACTTGTGGAATTTGTAAGAAAAATCCCCAAAGGAAATAAAACAAATTAATGTACAAATAATCCATGGAAAAAAAACCAGGGTATTTTAATAATAATAATCATCAAAGAAATAAAATAATAATTATATTATAATAATATAATATCAAAGAAATAATATCAAATAATAATTTTATATTAGCCTTATATCTTAATTTTCTAAATAATAATAATCAGAGAAATACAAGTTACAATGGTATTTTAAACCACGAAATGTTCTAAGATTTAGAGTTATAGCATTCATAAAGTATGGATGGGTAACGTGAACACTCTCATACACACTGTGGAGAATATTAATTGATCTGACTAATCTCAAAAGCAAGTTTTAAATTATTTGGCAGACATTTAAAAAATATCCATATCCTTTAATGCAACCATTCCACTTCTAGGAATCCATCCAAAGGATGTAATCAGAAATATGAAAAAATATGTATACACTAGATTGCCATTTTCCTTATAACAGTTTATTTATGATGGCAAAATATTGGAAATGACCAAAATATTCTAGTATTACATTATTCAATTATATTAAAAAAAAAAACATGTACAAATAGGAAAAATATGTGAATGAATTAGATCAAAATGTTCACAACATATTCTTTATAATGGGCTTAAGTCACATATTTCCATATTTCTAATATAGTTCTATAATTATTATGTTTATGATATATTATGCAATTCAATATTTCTAACAAGATTATAGATTTCTTTTATCTTATAAAACAATAAAAGTTATCTAAACTTGAAATAAATTGAATTTAGTTAAATTTTATTTATTCATTTCAAAAAGGATCCAGAATTAAATAAGGAAATTGATCTCCTGTCAGTTCTAAACAATAAAGCCAAAATTTCAGAATATGAAAGCATTGAAGATAGATTTTTTCTATCAAAAAACATATTTTCATTTTTGATTTTGGGATTATTTAATCTATCATTTCTTTTCAAATTACTTTCAAATCAGAATAACTGAAGTGTTTTAATTTATATAATTCATATATTTAGCAAATTTGTTAATTTATGCTTTCTTGTGTTTCACTTCATTTCAAATGAGAACAATAATTAGCTAAGTGGCCTACAGGTAATTGAGTTATTTCCTTTCTGTTTACAAAGCTGGTAAAAAAATTAAACTAAATTTACTGGTCTAGCAAAAAATTCCAAAAGTCTATATCTCTTTTCTATATATACAAATTCCATCCTTATATTTTGGAATAAATAAGTCTTTCAGCATTTACATTATTAAACTTTCCTGACATGTGACCCTCAACATATCAAAATGAACAAAGGAGAAATTCAAAGGACCTTCCGGGCCCTAAACTTGAAAACATCAGGGAGCAAATTTTATGCAAAAATTTTCCCTGGGACAAAAGGGTGGCATTACAGTCTTTCTTTTGCTTCTTGGAAACATTTAATTTTTGTTTGACACTTTTTGACAAAATAGTAAACTACGATTTTTTAATTAAACCACAAGAACGTATGTCTTGTGAAGTTATGACAAATGATCTATTTATGTATGTACATTTTGTTCTACTGATTATTACTAATTCTGAAAAGCCATTCTCATTTCTAAAGCGCTTAACACAAAATTAATGAATAAGAAGTTTGTTATCCACCATATAAAATTACTTACAAAGAAATAAAAATTTAATGAAGTTCAGCCACATATAGCATAAACTTGAAATATGTCATTGGAAAATTTCTATAGAAATAGCATGTGAATAAGTAATATAAACAGAGGGTTGAAGCCTGTAGTTACAGGATTCTATTTACAATCAAATCCAACTGAGGTTTCCCCAGAGCCACTGAGATAGTGAATTATATTTCAGACATCAGCTAGTAGAAAAACAATGACAATATGTTAAAATGAGCTTTCAGTGGAGCAAGCCCTGGGAATCAACAGACTGATTCTGGGGTTATGAATGTGTCACCATATAGCACCATAATTCTTCTTCATCTAATAAGATAAAGGATATATTCGAAAGTGCCTAAAGCTTTTTGTGTCTGTTTCATTTTTATTATATGTACTTGGATGGGAATACCTTGGACAGTGTTTGTGTCAACCAGAGGAAATATGACAGTATTTAAATAATAAAAGAGAATATTTCTTTGACAAAAGCAGAGTATTGACTCATACTGAACTATGATCAAGAACAAGCTCCAAAAGGCTATTGGAATTAGAAGAGTCAATGATAAAATAGAAAATATAACATTAAAAAATGTACTCAATAATTGCTTAATGTAGCATACAATATGGCTGAGTAAACATAATAAAAGGAAATTGTTTCAGACTCTAGCCATTTTGAATGTACCAAGAATAACATTTTTATCAGATAATGTAACAGCATTGACAAATTCAATCGTTTATTTTCTCTGGGGGAAATATTTCAATCATAGTCTCTGAATTCCATATACAGTCAATATCAATAGATTAGAAATTAATAGATTCTATGATAATTTATTTGGAACTCTAAATTAAGTATCTTTTTCTTTTTTGTTATTCTTTTACTATACTTTTGGTCAGTGTTTTCACTGGAGATTTGTTTTAAAGCTATTTTGAGAACTAGAAGCAGATACACTGTAGAAATTACAAGCAGTAGTGTGTCATATGTCTGATAAAGAGGTCACATAGATTGATTAGTACTTTAAAAAGGGTATTTAGAATATTACCACAACTATTTTGATTATGTAATCTGTCCTGTGTACTTACAAACACTTGACATTGTATAACTAATTCCATGATTCTTTCCAAAAATAATTCTTCTCCCATCTGTTTACTTCTGACTTTTGGTACTATAATAACTCTAGAATTATTTGTGTTCTTAAATATTTGTTTCACAAGCCAATATTAAAGCAGTGAAAAGCAAGCTCTGAAATACTCTAAGGGATATTATTCAGATTTTTAAATGTTATTATTTTAATAAGAATTGTACTAGATGGAGATCATTTTTACCTATACTGGGAGCCAACAATTAAAGTGCTTTTCTGCAGTACCAAAACCTTGTTCAAAGAAAACCTCATTCTGTAATTATTATAGTATTTTTTGCAGAGTGTAAGTTAAGTTTAAGAACATTTTTGTCTTCATTCTACATCTTTTTCCAAGGACAGAAAGTAAATGCTAGTATCCCTTTTTTGGGAAGCTATTTTTGACAGCAAGTTTAAAAGCCAGGAGCAAGAGAAGTCACATAGCACTAAATTATTCTGATATTCTGTGTCAACAATGGTGCAATTAAGTATAGAGTTCATGGACTGTGGCTACAATATCTTCACCATAAACAGACTATTATTGTACATAACTCCAGTTTATATGTTTAATTTAATGGATTCTTTTGAAAGTTTTACAAAGACAACTATTGTCCCAATGATAGGACATTTAGACTACTGAAATCATTCCAGCTGGAAGAAATCTAAAAATTCTGAAAGATATCACCCCCTCACTTTAGAGATAGAGAAAATTTAAGCAGTACAGGTAGAAATAGATATTTGTGTCGATCACTTGAGATTCTTGAAAAAAATGCAGATTCCTAATATAGTATGTTGAAAGATTCTAATTTTATAGGTCTACACTGGCTCCTGGAGATCTGCATTTTTACAAACTTTCCAGATGACTTGACGTAGGGAGTCCATCTAGAAACACTGAGGTGGAAGCACAAACACTCAGGGCCTCCAAATCTAAATTCAATGTTTTTTCCACTACACCAAAAGTTTCATGAACATTATGAAATTTTAAACTTCAGATTAAATGAGGTGTAATTGAGCTTGACGTTTAGGTTAGATAAATTATAATTCAGAATTGTGTATCAACCATATTTTTACCATGGGAGTCATGTTTTGACCATAAATTACAGAGATTAGTAATCAGAAGAGTCATCATTTCTTTCAGAGGAGCATTCTGTTTCATCTATTCAGCTAAACAAACAATGACTTTAGTCGTGCCCATTTTCCTGTGCTTCTGGGTGCAGAAAGGATGACTAAGCTCTCATTGGTGGTTTCTGGTCAAAGATACAGCAGGGCGTTGAGAGTTTTCCCCTGGTGGTGAGATTTCTGAGGAAAACACATCCTTGCCCTAGAGCCACCCTGGGAATACACAGTGGCAGCATTCTCTTTCTATTATTAAATAATCCAAGTTAAAAAAAAAAAAGTACCGATGCTCTCTATTTTGAAATTGGGAATAGTTTTTAAGTGGAAAATCATTGAAATATTTTTCTTTACATAAAAATATGCAACAAAATCAATTCTAGAGTTTCTACATAAAATATGCTAAACAATTTTGTAATGCAGTGGAAATACAATTGAATTTTTTTCCAGTTTTCTCCTTTTGTGAAAGCAGTTCACATATGTAAGCCATTCACCTTACCCCTTCTCTCTTGTTCAAGCAGAATGTAAACTATATCAACATTTGTGCTGAGTGTAAATAACATTCTAAAATATATTTAATTTTCAAAAATAGAGAAAAATGTGAATTACAAAAGGTTTCTGTGCAGTTTAAAAATAATAATCAGCTTTCAGCACACAAAAACAAAGATTTATAGCATTTAAGTACTTGGCATAGCTATTTTAACCCCACATCACCAAAATAAATGCACAATTTTTGAAGAAACAGTATTGTTTATCAGAAGGAGTATGAAAATGTTGAGTTAAAAGTTCTAAATTGAAGGTTTCTTTCCAACATTTACTTATAGGTTTAACAAGTTGTTTCTCTCTAAGCCTTAGCTGTTTCACCTTTAAAATTAGATGTATAATAATATACATCCATACATCTAGGTCCAATAAAATGGTATTTTA
Organism: Tapirus indicus; assembly: GCA_031878705.1. Taxonomy (NCBI): domain Eukaryota; kingdom Metazoa; phylum Chordata; class Mammalia; order Perissodactyla; family Tapiridae; genus Tapirus; species Tapirus indicus. The sequence goes on along the minus strand of CM062919.1, from coordinate 144,197,427 downwards.
CAAACTCTGAAATCACCTTATAGATTTCACCTGTATTTTGGTTTTCTATTTAGAAAATTGTATCTACTAACAGTAAATTTCTAATTTAGTTATGAAAAGTTATTAAAACAAAAATTACAATTGTTAACTAGTCTGTAAACAACCAAAAAATATGTGCATCTTGGGACTCTAAAATCAATATTCCTACCATCCTATAGCATAAGAGAATAAATATATATCTTGTAAATGTTGCAGAAAAGAACCTCAATTTGGTTATCTATCATTTGTGAAATGCCTCTTGAACATAAGAGCATCTGAGCGTTAACCAAGATTTTTACCTTGAAGAGTGAAGTCTCATAGAGATATGGCCTCTATAAATTACCACTCTTTTTGGCTTGTTTCACATACAAACTGGCACATATTTTCTGTGGTACTTTTCTTTTGAAATAACTTTACATTTACAAAGGAACTGTCAACATAGTACAGAGAGTTCCAGTATACCATTCACACAGCTTCCCCTAATGTTAGTTAGCATCATAAAGAACCACGCTAATTTTACCAAACTAGTATATTCACATTGGTACAATACTATTAACCAAACTACAGACTTCATTTGGTTTCCCCAATGTTTTCACTAATTTCCCTTTTCTGTGTGGAATCTAATCTAGGACTTCATATTGCACTTAGTCATCACGTCACTTTAGTCTCCTCTGATAGCTACTCAGTCTTTCCTGGGCTGTCATGACTGTGGCACTTGGAAGAGTATTGGCCATGTATTTTGTAGACTGTCCTTATTTTGGGCTTGTCTGATGAATTCTTATGATTAAACTGAAGTTATAATTTTCGGGGGAAATACCATAGAAACTAGGTGCCCTTCTCAGTGCATCATGTGAAGGTTTGTTAAGTCAACCTAACATGCTAGTGACGCTGGGTCGATGTGGTGTCCCCCAGGTTTCTCAGCAGAGGTGCTGTGCTTCCCTTTCCATGTTCTAGTCGTTAGAAGCGAGTCACTAAGGCTAGTTCACACTCAAGGGGAGAAAAATTAATCTCCATCTTCTGGACAGGGAAATAACAACAAATTTGTTCACATATGTTAAAACCACCACAGTAATTAATACAAATATTGTGGAATATACTGTGAGATTATTCATGTATCCTGTTTCTTCAATATTTTCCTACTACTTTTGGCATTCATCACCGGATCTTGCATGCAGCAATTATTACTGTGGTGTTCTAATGATGATTTTCTAGCTCCCTCATTTCTTTCATATTTATTAATTAGAATTTTTCTGTAAGGATGATCTGTTTTTTCTCCCACATTTATCTATATTAGTATGGAATCACAGACATTTAATTTACTTTTTGAGTCATAATCCAATACTTCTGTCATTTATTCTTTTGCTCAACTTGTTTCAGATTTAGCTATTGGAGGCTCTTCCAATTAGGCTCTTTTGTCCTTTTGACCTACCTGTCCCCTTTTGTCCTCCCTTCTCCTCTCCCACTTTCCCTCCCTCCCTCTCTGTCTCTTCTTCCTCTTCCCTCCCTCCTTTCTTCTTTCCTTCTTCCCTCCCTCCCTTCCATCCTTCCCTTCTTCTTGGCACTACAAGATGCTCCAGACTCATCTTTTATCTCCCTGCCAACAGCACTAGAACTATCTATTTTTCCAAGCAACTCTGGTTCCTTTTATTGATAATTGTATTTAGAAAGAAATATCTGGATATGAGTATGCATCCTTACTACTGGGGTGTCACTGCTTCTAGACCCTCTTACTGGACAAAGCTAGAAACCATACGTATGTATACTAGTCTGTGTATACACATATATTTACATGTGTATCTATCTCTGTATGTATTAAAAATAAACACAAATTCATATTAATAGCTCTGATTCTAATCCAGAACATCAGTGTCCATCTAGCATTCTCAGCTTGCTTATTTTATTGTAACTTATTGTAAAAGAGAAATCTGGCTTTCACCTGCAATATTTTTATTATTAGTTCAACCATAGTAGCCCTGTGACAAACAAATCTGCCAACTAAAGTACAGTTTTTGTTCACAGTTCTTTATGTTTTTAGCCTTAAATATCTGAGAAGACATCCTTTTCCAGAGTTGTTTAGGTTAGCTCCCTTCTTCCTCACCCACTTCTGTGAGGTTATGTCATATATTTGTGATAGAATTAGATTCATTTGTCAGTGTCTGCATTCCATCCTGGCTTCCCTTCAACCGGATTAATTGTTTTTCCATTTGAATGCAGTAAAAGTCACTCTTTATAGTGTATAGTTCCATGGATTTTGAGAAGAGTCATATAGCTGCCAACATGGCACATAACGGAGAGTGCCATCAACCTGAAAATTCTTTGTGAGGTCCGTCTGAGGAAACACTGCCCCTCCCCCAGCTCTTGGAAATCCCAGATGTATTCCCTTTTCCTATAATTCTACCTTTTCCAGAATGCCACATGAATGAAATAACATAATGTGTAGCATTTGAGTCTTTAGAATTCTTGTCTAAAATTGCAAAGTTTAAGGAAGCTATACAGAAAAAGAAACTGAACTTCTAGGGTGCAATACATTCAGAACATCATTTTGCCTACACCATCGGTTTTTAAAGAGATTTTTCTTTCTACTTCTATTTTTTCAACACAGTTGAGATAGTCAGCATGTTGCAGGAAGTTAAGTTTCTGTTTAAAATGTGTTCCCTTAAGAGATGAGACTACAGTTGATGATAAATGGCATGAAGTGGTTAATTTATTTTCCAGAAATTTTGCACATTCTCTCAGAAGTTAAATCACAAAACCAGAATTCATTTTTTAAAGCTTTGATAAAATTGGGGATTCTTCCCACTTTTGACATTGTGATAGTCATGGATGATTTTCAAGTGAGGTCACTACTATGGATATATTTTCTTATCTAGTAGTTTCCTTCAGCCAAGGTCCAACAGTTGGCAACATAAGAAGTCCAGCTGAGTGACGGTGATGTTCTCACTCATGAGGTAATTGAACAAATGAGCCCATGTATGGGGCGCTGTTCAGTTAATGGTACTTCTTTGTATCTAACTGACCCAGAGGACATGCTGGCTACAAAAATGCCATGTTCCTCCCTACCCCCTGATACGTCCCCTCTCACCAAGTTTAAGCCTCCAAGTCTGTGGAGAATTCAGGAGCCTGGGTCTGAGCGCCCGCAGAAAAGCTGTAGCTGTGTTTCTGAGTTGTCAGCTTCCCAAGGAAATGGGCTGTACACTTGGATCATGCCTTTTGACCTGTGTGACTTTCTTCAGTCTCCTGCTTTTCCATTATTGCCTTTTTCTGGTTGTAGACATTACAGGGCACCCATACTGGCTGTTGATCTTTTCTGTTCTTAACGAACACCATGGTCTATTTACAATCTCAATTCCCTGTCTGTCAAATCCTCTTGATTGCCCCTCTTACCTTCTGGGTCTTTATGATAACTGCAGCTTCCTGCCTTCTGCTGATTAAGTGCCACCTCCTGGCCCCATAGCCAGGCCATTATCCTCATGGATATCAAGGAGCCCAGCTCTGTGAACACCTCTCCTGCTATTAACTCATGTCCACAGAGGAGAATCTTCAATAAACATCTTAGTGATGCTGGTGCCCCTTTCCCCAGTACATTCCTGATGACCTTCATTGAATAGTGTTTCCCCGGCCCTCTGGTGCAATATGATTCACTGGTGGATATTCTGGCTTCACATAATATATTCAGTCCAGTAATCTCACTTGCTTCAGCCCCTTTAGTCCCTTCTCTGCTGTCTGCCAGAGCAACTCAGGCTTATCCATTTGACCTAGCCTTAGCCATCATTTTCTCAGCGTCATGCAAGCCGTGAGTTCACCTTCCCTTGGGGTTCTTTCTAGGGTGTTATATTTCAAGTTCCAAGAAAGTACCCCCAAGTCAATGGATTCTTGTTTGTTCAGTTTTAAAGGTTTTGGCCACCTTGATCAAGCAGCTGCAAAACCATACCATCCTTTCCTATAAAGCTCAGCATGTCCCCAATCAAATTATGCTGAGACTTATCCCTAGATAAGGGCCTTCCAGACAAAAGAGCAGATGGGCGAAACTACTTAGTGGTGGGGAGGGGTACACGTCAACATGGAGGAGAAACCTCAGCAGCATTTTCCGGTACAAGAGAAGTGCCACTGCAAGGTCTGAGGGTCTGGGCGGTTTACAAAGCCCGTGTTCTCGGGAGCACCCATCTACACAGCAGCATCCATGTTTCAGGGTCCCAGGTTTTTTTCCCTACTGGGACTCTAACCTTCACATAACAGACCTGCAATGGCTGAGCATTTAAACATCTCTAGAGCTACCTGACTAACTTGTAGGTGTCACAAAGTTCCAGAACTACGTCTTTTTGCTTCTGATTGGAATGACTTGGGGCCCGGACATGTCTCTGAAGTAACCCTTGTTACCAGAAGAACAAGATACTGTCACCGAACAGGTGAGGGTCGTGTTCACTGGAGTCAGGGCAGGAGTTAGCGTCACTTCAAGCAAATGGACTGGGAGTGGGGGATGACTGGTTGTTTACAAGCAAAATCCGGGCGCTGTTTCCACAAAATGGAGGTCGCGCTAGGCAGCAAACCTGGAAATATCTGAAAAAAGATTATCATAGGTTGATTCCTATTCGTTAAACATTTATATATTCTGAGTTACTTGGAACCAAAATGAGAATTTTTTAAACAATAAAGACCCTTAATAAAACACAAGTTTTGGACAGGGTTGAGGCAAAAAAAATCCATAATCAATCTATAAATCAAAATTTGGGTTGAGTTTATTACAAGCCAGGTCTGAGCACTATAGCCCCAGGGGCAGGGGGTGGCTTCCTACCCCAAGGAAGGAAGCACACCTGAAGAAGTGGGGGTACGGAATGGTTATATACCATCTTGGAACAAAGAGCATGCATCACATGTGACAGCAATGTCTCTTTCACTACTGTCACCAGCTGCTCAGCTGGCACAGCAGGTCTATGGTCAGCAGGTCAGTGGTCACAAGGTGAGCACAGCAGGTCGGTAATTAATCCTTAGTTTCCAGGAAAAGATGCTTATCCTTAAAGAAATGTTCATATCAGGGGAAGCTACATCCCTGTCTTTCAGGCCATCATTTTTGTCTTTGGAACATCATAAATGTTTAGCGCATGTCAGGTCCTTTTGGAAAACAAGGTCAGACAAATTAGTTTTAAACCGAATGGCTTCATCATATACTCCAATATTTCCTATTGCTTTTTATTTATTCATAAACAGCAAAGCTCACACCTTAGATCTAAACACGTTCTTTCCAATAGATCCAGAAATGTTCTTTCAACAGCAGTCTTTTCACCAGTCCTCTACAGCCTGGAACAAGTGACCACATGAAACTGGAGAATAGAGGGAACGCCTCCTTGACAGTCTCCCATCAGTCCGTTTATCCGTTCCTTCGCGGAGACCGACGACTTGGGCCTCCTATGTGACAGGGGCGTTGTGCTGAACCTGTAGATCTAGACACAAAATCTCAGTCCTGTTCCTGGCGGAGCTCTGCGGCTGTCCAGTGGATGCGTCTGAAGGAATCAAGACCCCCCCAGGAAGGCAGTGAAAGCGGTGGGGAGCAGTAATTGAGGATAAATATGCGGAGGCCAAGTGGTAGAGTTGCTATGCTCTGCTAGTAATTATCACCATTATAGGAAGCGTAGGAGTAACTGCTCCTCTTCCCACCCACTGTCCTAGGAGTGGAGGGTTAATGCCCTTGGGTGTGACTGTAACCAACTTTGGAGGGCTCCGATCCGGCGCTACGGCCAGGCTCCCACTCACTTCCCGGTCCATCCTTGGCCGCCGCCAACCCTTCCCGAGCGGCCATCGGAAAGGGCGGGCCGGGGTCCCCACGCCCAGGCCGGGGACAGGAGGACCAGAGGGGCAGGCCCAGTTGGGGGATCAGGGGCACGAGGCGGGCGGATGGAGGCGCCTCCCGCCCCCGCCCCTTCCCCAGGTGGGCGGGTCCCGGGGCCGCGGGGGCGGTGGCGCGAGCGCACGAGTCCCCGCCCCTCGCCCCGCCCCTCGCCCCGCCCCGCGCCTCCGGAGCCTCGAGTCGCCGCCGCTCCGTCCCCCGCCCGGGCGCGAGGGGAAGGGCCGCCCGGACGGCGGGGCCGCCTGGGGAGCCGCGGAGGCCGGGGCCGGGGGAGGAGGAGCCGCGGATGCCGGGCCGGTCCTCGCCCGGAGCCCGACCCCGGAGACGTGGGGCGCGGACCCCGGAGGCGGCGCGCTCGCTCGGGACAGGTTTCTCGCCGGTTGAAGGGGCCCTGAAACCGTCGCTTGTCTGACTTAACCAGCTTAGTGAGTTTATTTAGACCACGAGGAAATACTTCCCTGGAGTATTTTCAGTTTAAACTTGATCTTGAAAGTTTTCGTATGCTGTGGTTATTGGCTGGTGTGTATTCGTTAACTTTCTAGCTAATAGAAACCCTTAGATTAAAATATTCTTGCAGGCACAGTACAGGATCGCTGTGGCGCCGGAGCATCACGTTATCCGTTTAGTTAGCATCTGTCTCCCGGGACTGGTACCAAAGCCGGTCCCTTGGTGACTGTTCCAGTCTTAGCGCTGGGTCCCACCAGGCTCGTGGACCTGTGTGGCTAATTTTAGTAACGTGTTGCGTGACACGCGGTTATGGGGCCGCTGCCAGTACTGCTGCGTTTTGTGGAGCCTGTTTCCAGGGGCCTAAGCCGATGGGAGTGGATACTGCCATTCTCCGCTCTGTCCTGCGTGTCCTAATATTTTCTCAAGTGCTGATTTCAGCTCGTCGAAGTTTAACTTCAGGTAAGTGTGCCCATTCATTTGGCCTATCCAGTAATAACGACTCAGTTGTAAATATATTAACTTTTAAAAGAGAAGAAGCAACTTTGTTTCTCTTAAGTTTAATTTCTGAGACAATTTCGGAGTTGACCAAGTGACTAATTTTGTTCTCTTAGTTGAAATTATTTCAATTAATTTAAATCAAGTAAAACAAAACAAACAAAAAACACTTATAATTCTGAGTTATTTGTAAGTCTCTTGTAATTATTTTAGATCTTCATCAGAAACTTGGAATTGTCTCTTCCGTGGGTTTGTTAAATAAACTACTTGTCCTCTTTTGCTTGAAGGACTAGAATTGTGTAAGAGGTATTAGGGGTTCCTACTTGATTCAGTGCATTTTATCATCTTTTTCAATTAGTTACTCTGGGAACCCGTTTGAATGTCAAATTTAGTTAGGATTGAAGTATTACTTCTCTTTTTATAAACAGTTGTAATATAGCAACGTATGTAATCGGGAGGGATTTCAAGAAAAATACTCTTTTAAAGAATGGAAATACATTAAAATACTAGTACATAAATATTGAGGCACAAGTGAAACTAATCTCAAACACATGCATTCTTTCTTTGCTCTTAGAGAGCTACATTAGAGCAGAATAGTTTGAGATTTTCTCAAAAGCCTATGAAGAACATGCATTTTTTTTCTTTTCCTGGATTTCAAAAGTAAAATATAGGCTCTTTTACAAAAAGGGCTATATATACCACGAGACTTCCTCCGCCTCCTCTGCCTTACCACAGTGCCTGCTTCCTTCCCTATGATAAGCTTATTATCTTTCTTTAAATGTATTTAATGGGAAAAATAGGAGGCTATCTCCTCTAATATGCAAAATCCTGATTCTAAACTTGTCTCATTATTTAAAATTTTTCTTTAGTGTCTTTAAAATAATTTCAAAACAAAAAATATCTTAGAAGAACTCATGCATTTTTGTGAAGAGATTTGTTATTACACAGTTTTGGTGATTTAGAATATGGCATTTTCTTTTAGCTAATTTTTTGGGAAAAATAGTGTTTCTGAAAATTATAGCAAACATCTGAGTAATTTTGATAAAATTGAAAGTTAGTTTTAGTGACAGTAGGGATGGCATTTTAATTTTTTTTCCTGCACCATATATCGTGCAGATGAAGTTTATTATGAGCTGGGATTGAAATATACAATGGTTAATGTGGGTTTGGGGAAATTGTAATTTTAATGTATTTTTTTTTTAATTAAGGGAATGTTTCACTATGTAACTTACCTGCAGTCAAGCTGTGCCTTCCCTGCTCTTTGGGTCCGAGGCCTGTTCACAATACCTTATGGCTTCAACTCTTCTGACACCCACTCCACAAGCAAACTTCAGGTCTTTTCCAAGGTAAAGTACCATATTTATTGTAATATATATATATGGACAGTTATTTAACATGTGTAAAACTGTGCTTTCATATTGATTAAGTTTCTAGCTTTATTTTTTTATGTGTCGCTGACAAAGTTTCTGAGTGATGTTCTCCTAACTCCATGTTTCCCATAGGCTTTGTGGTTTAAATTGTAAGATCTACATAGTTTGGTGATTTTTTTTTAGTATTGCATATGTCAGATTATAGCAGAACTGACTATATAGGTATTTGGACTTTATTATGATCTGAAATATGTAATTCATAGGATAAATAGCATAGTTATACTTACTGTAATGCAGAGATGTAATATCTGAGTTATCTATTGCTGTAAAACAGGCAATCCTGGAATTTAGTAGCTTAAATTAAAACTAAATTAAAAACTTAGTAGCTTTTAATATCTCTCATGGTTCTGTGGCTTGACTGGGCTCGGCTGAACAGTTCTCCTGCTGGTCTCACTTGTGGTCTCATGTGGTTGTAATCAGATGGCAGCTGGGGCTGAAAGCGTCTGAGGCAGTGCTGGCAGTCTCTGATGGCAGTGCTTCCCTCTCTCTCCAAGTAGCCCCAGAGCCTCTTCTCTCCTTCTGGTGTCCCCATGCATCATCCCTCACAGCGTAGCCGCATTTCTTACATGGAAACTCAGGGTAACCAACAAGCACAAAAGTAGAAACTGCCCAGCATTCCTAAGCCTTAGACCTGGAACTGGCACAGCTTTACTTTCTCCACCTCCAATAGGCTATGCAGTTACAGGGCCAGCCCTACCTCCAGAGAGGAGAAAAGCACTACTTCGTGATGGGGGAAATAGCAAAGAATTTCTGGCTGTCTTTAATCCACCACAGTATTCTTCACTAATAATTCTGTGGATGAATATCGCAAGATTTTAGAGCCAAAAGATTCTTAGCAATCATTTAATCCAACATCATTAGTTTACATCAAGGGATACTGGATAAAATTCCACAGTAAAAGACAGAGCTGAAGTTATGACCCTCTCAATTTTTTTTTTATTTCTCATAACACATGGAAAACTGCCTGAGATATAGTAGGCAATAAATAAATACTTGTTGACGTGGGAATTTATTAATAAATAAAACCTAAGATTGGAACAAACTCACTTTTCTAACTTGTTAGAAATATGCCTGAATTTTCCAAAAGGCTTTAAGACTTGAAAGATATTTTAAATGATTGCAGAACAAGATATTTCAGGAACTTTTCACATTATTGTGCCATCACCAAACACACACACATCAGCACCAAAGTGGAGGGTTACACGACAGTGAGTCTAAGGTAAATCTTTTATTCCTGAGGAATGTGTGACACCCTCATGGCCTAACACCCAGGTCGTTGTGCCTGAGGTGATGTTTGACTCCTCACATTCCTCTCACCCAAGAATGTCCTTATTTCCGAGAAATCTAACTGTGTAAATATGCACTTCTCAAATAATAAATTAGGATGGGGAACCTGTTTTTATTGCCAAAAGGTTACTCTTCTAATGAAAACAACAAGGATGATATTGTTTTGTGCCTGAATTTAAAAATACATGTAGTAATAAAATTCATTGTATATACAACATAACAGGCAAAAAAGTTCTGTTGGTTTGAGTGAGGTGTGTAATGAAATGTGTCCAAACTTTCCAACCTTTCGGTATGTCTATCCATCTCATCTTATTAGCCACCTCCTGCTTTTGTTTTTAACTGATGGTTTCATCTTATAATCTCTACATCAATTACCCGAATTTAAAAACACCAGCGGAATTTTACTCCTCCTTAGTTTTTCTCCTTAGCTCCCTTCTTGGACTCCTAGGTGTTTTAATTCTGACAACAATTGTTCTTTTCTCTCTGTTTAGACTCATCTTCCTTATTTATAAATCAGCTTGCCTGTAGTCCATTTTTCTCTGAATTAAACTATATATTTATTGTCTTTTTTAATTTTTGGAATTACTAATTGTCTTTTTCTATTGGGGTGTTTCTTTTTCTTATTGATTGGTTAGATATTCCTCCACAAAGAGAAAAGATGTATCAGTTGGAAATAATAGTATTTGCTTGCTTCTCCTAGTATTTTTCATCATTCTTGTGGCTAAAAGAAGGAATTAATTTTCTTATGAATTCAGGTCTCTGTTGTCAATAATGTTTCTTTTTTTGTTGTATACCATACATAGAATGGTGTGTTTCCTAGGTAGTGAATGAAGCTCTAATGGCCATGCTTCCAGATAACTACAGAAAGCTTCTTATAAACTAGATTTAAGGAAATCTCACTGATATTATAGAGAAAGGCTTATGCTGCCTCTTTTAGAAATACCAAGTCTCGACATCTCATTCTTTTTCTGATTTTGTTCCTGTACTGCAGGGGCCCTGTTGATGGCAGTTTAATGGTCATGTGAATTTTCATCAGCCACACAATGCTCGGTCAGATTCCTCTGTAAAAATGGGAATGAAAATAGCCATACCTCCTACTTCACCTGGCTATTATAAGAATGTAATGAGCCCATGGGTGTGAAAACACTTTACAAATTATAGGTCATTATTCATCTCGGTTTCAATTTCTTTGTTTATAAGATGTGAATATTAGATTTAATTATTTCTAACACCTCTACCAGTTTGAACTATGTGAGATTCTTTAAAACATTACTAAGGGAGACCCAGGACCCATTGACTTGAACATAGTAATTATATGGTAAAATTGAGTGAGCAGAGCACCCACTTGTGAGGGTTAGGATCCCATCCTCTGTCCACACGGTAAGTTTTGCCTAAACGTTGGGCACTTGGTGACAAGCTGTAGTTGGCCTCCCTGACTTCAGCCTCTTCAGGTGAAGGGTGTAATTCTGAGACACTCTGGTTTCCTGAATAGCTTATTGGCCATCTATAATAGAACATTTAAAATATTTGAAGATACTTATATGCTTACTCTCTACCATCTGTTATTGTAAAAAAATTCCAAACATTTACTTCTTGTATGAAATGAATTTGTCAGCCCCTCACCCTTAACCAAATATATCATCATCCTGCTTGTGCCTTGTAGAACTCAACTATTTTCCTCGTCTTTCACATTTGCATAATGAAAAATTTTGTTTTACCCTTTCCTCTTTATCGTTTCTTTACTCTTGTCAAGTGCATAACTGGGTAGATTTGAAAGAGCTTCAGATTCAGAGTGAGATTAACCTTCCTTTAACTCCCAGCCTTGGCATTTTTTTATCTGTGGTCCTGAGCAAGTTCTTCAACCCTTGTTGGCGTCATTTTCCTTTCTGTAAAGTGAGAACATGGACCTCATAGGTTATCTATGAGAATTAAGAGGCATGTAAAATGCCTAGCACAGTAAATCCTCAGTATATTTATTACTTGTCATGATAATTAGATCATGAGTAAGGAGAGTATAACTAAAAAACACTTTGGTGAAGTTCTAGAATGAGTAAAATGAGTGTCCTTAAAAATACCAGAGGTGTAAACTCAGAGAGCGGGGTCATTTTTGTCATTCATTTATTCAAAAAATATTTGAGTGCTTGCCGTGAGCCAAGCACACTTCCAGAAGCTGGCTTTAGAATGGTGGACCACACAGGAAAGTCCCTGGGGCATGCAACCTTCTTTCTAGTGAGGAAAGACAGAAAATCAACTCACAAATATATATGGTGATTCAGTGTGATAAGAACTATGCAGAAGACAAAACAGGTTATGAGGTAAAGAGCAGCAGCATGTGCACGAAGGGAGGGGGTGCTGGGGTGGTGCAGGGACTAAGAGACTCTGCTGTAACACCCAAGCTGTGACCTGTAAAATGGGAAGACCTGCAATGTGAACATCCAGGAAAAAACACCCTGAAGTGGAATAAGCTCTGTATGGCCAAGGGAGAGAATGAAGGCTGGTGTGACTGGAGCACAGTGGCTGCAAGGGAGCCTGGGGTGAGAGAGTTCCAAAAAGCGGGCAGAAACTGATTATGTGGGGTCTGGCTGGCCATGGAGAGAGGTTTGGATTTTATTCTAATTTCAGCAGGTAGGCTCCTTGGAAATAGAGTGATATGGCTTTATTTAGGTTTTAAAATAATCACACTGGCTAATACAGGAAGAATGGACTTCAGGAAATGTGGAAGGTTAGAGACCAGTTAATCAGCTATTGATGTAAATCAGGAGCTTAAAAATGGTGGAATGTAAGGGAATAATGGCAGTAAAGATGGGGAGAGGTAATCGGGTTTGAGGTATTTGGTGGAGGTAGTGCTGAAAGGACCTCCTTACTAATTATGCGTTGGGAAGAACTAAAGTAGCGAAACTGGGAAAATCAAGGCTAAGTCCCGGGATTTGGCCTGTCAGGTGGATGGAGTACCTTCCTGGGGCAGGGAAGCCCGGGAGGGACAGGGTAGGTGGCGCAGTGGTTGTGAGAGCGTGGATGCTGGAGACAGAAAGAGTTTGCTTCCATGTTCATCACTGACTGGCCGTGGGCAAGTTTCTTAAATTCTCTTAGTTTCCTCACATATAAAATGAGAGTAATAGTATCTGTCTCATCGCTTGCTCTAGGGATTGAAGGAGATAATGCATCAAAATTGTTTAGTACAGTGCTTGGCATATGGTAAGTATTATCACTGAAAGAAGAGCAAAAGAAAACATTTTTTCACATGTAAGGTTTGAGACACCTACAGGACATCTGAGCAGAGATACATGTGTATGTACAGGGTGGTGGCAGTGAAGATGCAGAGAAGTGATCCGGTTTGAGACGTATGTTGGAGGCAGATCTGCAGAGATGTGGCGAGAGAGTGTCACAGTTGACTGGATGACTCTGAGGACAGCCTCGGTTTGCATCCCATCTTCACCACTTACCAGCTACGGGCATGTATTGTAACCTGAGTGCCTCAGTTTCCTTATGTTTAAATGAGAAGCCCAATGGAAACTGTCTCGTAATTTTGTTCCAATGATTACAAATCTAATATGGTTTGTGCCAGTTATTCAGGGAGAGTGATAAGGAGTCACATTTGAACATGGTAAGTTTGAAATGGGTTTTCAACATACAAGTGAAGTTGTGTTGAATACAAGTGTAGGGTTCAAGAAGACTCAAAGCTGAAGATAGAAATTGGGCGTTCATCAGCATATCGATGGTATTTGAAGCTGCAGGACTGGACGAAATCTCTTGGATTTACTCTAAAGATTAAAAAGCTAACACGTAGCAAGTATAATTATTATTAAGGAGTGGATGATCAAATGAAGTAGAAAAAAGAACAAGGTCAGGAGCACTTCACAATTAAGGTCATAGCTCAGGAATACTCAGGTGACACAGAAGGAGCAGGGAGTCAGAAATAATTGTATACCTCACTAATTTTTAGGGAAAGTCTTATTCCTAAATTGACTCATGAAACAGTCTCATTTGAAATTCTAGATCCCAAACTATCCTCCATTTAACATTTCACTTACTGTCTTGAGATTAGATTGTAGGCTTTTGTGGATCCCGTAATGTGGTGTCTTTCTTTTGGTCTGCGACTGCCCCTGGTGTGGTGTAATGCAATAGAAAGTGTTCATTTTAATGCCCTCTTTAGTTAATCATTCAATGTGGTGACTAAAGTATCTTTTCCTTTGTACCACATGGTAGACCAGCAACTGGAGCCCTGAATGATTTTGTTGATTACTCAATTAAGGGTCAAAATACACCTTAATTTATGTATGTAGAATCCAGAGATCCAGTCTTCCTCCTGCTACAAAAGCGTAGATGGAAAGTGAAAAGATAATGGGTTCTGGACTAGTGCAGACCAGTGCTGAAATTTCAGATACGTGCTAGAGCAGACCTTTGCCAGTTTCTTAACCTTCTGAACTAAAGTCATCTCATGTATAAAATGGAGATGATAGCACCCACCTCGAAGAGGCTGAACCAGGGTGTGTCCTCAAATGATTGTGGTGTTATCTGTCCTACAAAATGTGCTTCATCTCAGGAAATGTTTTGGGTGTTCACAAATTCCCATTTTACTGTGTGTACCAACTACAAATACGCTCTTCATCAATTCATTGTGTGCTTAAAAATTCAACCTATTTTGAAAAGGATGTATACAGCAAAAGTAGTGAGTGTATGTGAGTATATGTATTTGCAGCTATAAAGTTACACAGAGTTATAGAAAGTTATTTTACAGACATAAATTACTTTTCTTATCGTCTCTAAATGGTTCATCAAATATAATGGGGGGATTTTTTACATTTGTAGTTGGTGTTTTCTTTTTTTTTTTAAATAGGTTTAGCAGTATTCACAGTCAAGGACTGCCACAGTCTCATCATTCTCTGGCCCCCAGAAGAGAGCTGTGCTAATTAAGTACATTTAGTGGGGAAAATGAACGCTTCTTTGCCTATGTTCTCCTTCAGCTCCTGTTCCTTTACTTACTAGTGCTTGTTACAATTTATTAACCATAAATTATACATCTCAGTAAGTGAAACCTTTCTTATCTGCTCTCTGCCCCCCAGGTAGAAAATGTGCATAAAGTTAGAAACCAGTCAGTTAGCATCTTGAGAATAATGTTACTGAACAACGTCTTGCAGTGCTAGACCTCAGAAAAAATTCAACAGCTTTTGTGGATCCAGTGCTGATTCTCATTTTCAAACTAGGAGCTAAACATATAAATCATGTGCAGCACAGTGGCCCTGACTTTAGAAAGCTGTTTGCAGTCAGGTGTATTTCTTAGTTTTCCCTGGTTGAGAGCTGCGTGTTTTCTTTGCCCTCTCATTCCTTGTATCAAGCAAACAAGGTGCGTGTAGGCACGGACACGTGCTTCCCTGTTACAAATATGGTGCATTTTATGACGTTATGTGGTATGATTATTTTTTTCACCTCCATCCTTATACTGTTACATTGGTACTTTAAATAAATTGGAGTTTTTGTTGTACATGGCTGTTGAAAAGTTTTCATTTTGTCACTGGAGTTTTTTCTCAATACGTTGTGTAACAGATTAATACTGTTATCAATTCATGTGTTTCTGAAATTTGCATTGACTTATTCTATATATGTGGAATCATGAAATCATATATTTCTCTTCTAAAGGGATACTCTCAAATTCCTTGGGTTTTTTTTTTTGTTGTTGTTTTTTTAACAAAGAGGCAGGTTGTTGTTTCTTTCTTTCTTTTTTTTTTTTTTTTTGCTGAGGAAAATTCGCCCTGCTGACGAACAGTATAAGTCTGCACCCGGTTACTGAGCCTGGGCTGCCGAAGCGGAGCGTGCCAAACTTAACCACTAGGCCATCACGCTGGCCCCGCTTGAGCCAGTTTTTTAAGTCTTGCCCAATTTACTTAACCTTTGTGTGCCTCGATTTTCCCATCTATAAAATGGACTGTATGAGTGAATTGAAGGCGATAATCCGTGTATAGTCACTTGGCACAAAGCTTACTGGCTGTGGCAGTTACCTCATGAAGAGATGGGGTCGTTGTCATGTCTCCTTGAGTCTTGATGGGTTCAGTAATGGCTTTTGCTAATAGAAATGATTCTGTAGCAATTTCCCAGCCCAGGCAATTTCACCTCCCATCTCTTGATATGTTGTCTGGGAGCTCTGAGTCAGCATGTAAGTTTTCTGACTACCCTTGAGACTGCCATACTGGAGAGCCATGTGTAGGCTCTCTGGTCCACAGTCTTGGCTGATCCTGAGATTCTAGCCATTTCCATCAAGACATCGCACATGTGGATAAATCAGTCTTGAGTATTCCAGATTAGCCCATCTGCTAGCAGAGTACCACAGAAACCTCTGTTGATGCTTCATACAACAAAAGAATTTCCTAGTCGAGCTCTACCTGAATTCCCCACCCACAAAAGCTTGAGATTTAAGAAAATGGTTGTTGCTATATAAGCCACTAAGTTTTGGGCAGCAATAGATAACTAGAACACTGATATGTAGAAATAAAGCTTTCATATTCTGTGACATTACTAAAATTACTTACTAATTTCGAATATTTTCTGTATACATACTCCTTACGTATACATTCAGAATATTCTGAATATACGTATGATTTTCTGAATACATATTCAGCTGTGAACAATGACTTTTATTCCTAGCTTTCCAATGTTAATTAATTCATTACTGTACTTTCTTGCAGTGACTGGGGCTTTGGTACAAAGTTGGATAAATGTGGTGACAGCAGGAGGGTACTGCTCTTTTTGGCTTCAAGAGGGAAAGCTGTTAAGAATACTGCATTCAGTATGATGTTTGCTTTAGGGTCTTTGTAGATGCACTCTATCAGATTAAGGAAGCCCCAGTCTGTTTCTAGTTTCCTAAGAGGAATTAATTTTTTAAAAAAAGAAAAGCTCTTGTAAACTATTTTCAAAAAATTACTTACATAGTGTTTTTCTCCTCTCTCTAATATTAAAGCTCCATGAGGTTATACATGTTATGGATGGTTATTGCTGTAACTTTTAGCCACTGGAACAGTGCCTGTGGAATAAATACTATTGAATACATCAATAAGTAACTGAAAAAATAGTTGAGTGTGTGAAAGTTAAACCTTCATCCTTTCTATTAGTATATCTATGGAACTACTAATCAACTAAATTTGAAAATGTGAAAAATTATGGAAGGAAAGCCACTGTAAACATTAGGATGGATAAAATCTTTCCTATTTTAATGGCAGTTAACAGTATCAAACGTTACAAGTCTGAGAGAGACACGATTTCATAATTGAATAGATCAACATATATTCCTAAATTAAATATATATATATATATATATATATATATATAGTGTATTTATTAAAAATATGGAGACACCAATATGTAACTAGGAAGGAATGAGTTCCATGATCTTGAAAAAGAAAAACAAGCCACAGTATAGTGACTAGAGCATAATGCCATTTATATATAAGAAGAATGTCTACCAAACTCTAGATTCTTCCACCTATTTTTTAGTCTAGGAAACTAAGTTATGGACTGATTATGTAATTTTTCAGAGGTCACATAGCTAGGTAAGTCTCTTTATCTATGTATCTGTCTGTCTGTCTATCTGAAAGTATTCATAATAAGTTAATGAGACTGGGCATCCCGGGAGAAGGGAATTGGGGAGTGGAAGGTAAAGGATGGGAATGAAAGAGACTTCTTATTTTATTGCTTTTCATACTTTTGAATTTGTATCAAATACATGCATTATCTAGTCTAATAAATAAACACATGAGTAATTTTTAAAAACTGCTGCTGTATTTAAATAGGTTTATTATGACATGGCATAGTTTTCTACAATTGCACATACTTTTTACAATTTGCACTTCTAGTATTGTTGAGTTATTCTGTTTGTATTTTTTGAGACTCTTCAAGGGTTTAAGCAAAAGATTTTTAGAGTGTTACTTATATACTGATAATATTGTTAGAAATGATGTGTGCATGTGAGTAATACAAATATATTTTTAGAATAAGTGAGGTTGCATTTGTTTCCTAGGACTTTAATGAAACCTGGGCCTTGATCCTAGCATATTTGATATTATCTTTCAATGAAAGTTTGGGTCCTCACTTTGAGATTTTGAAAGGTTGTAGTTATAATTTTAAGAGGTACTGAAGGCCTTATTTCCCTAAATTTCTTAGACCAAGTGAATTAGATAATTTCCAGAAATGTCACAAAAATGCTGCCCCTATAGTTCATGTGTTAATATTATGTTATGAATGAATATGTCTTTACCTCCTAGCAATTAGAATAACAATAAAAATATGATCCATAGAGTGATATGTAAAGTGTATTTTTTAAAGAATACCTCATGCTATATTTTTACAGGTGTGAATAAAAACTTGTTATGTGTGAATGTGCTTTCCCAACAAAAATGTTCCTTTTCTTATAAAAATGTTTTTCTCAAGAGTAGTAAATTTGGAAATGTATTTACCTCCTTCTGCCTACACATATGGCTACCTTGCTCAAAGGAGATAAATTCCTGCTGTACTCCAAAATTGTAAACATGTTTTGAAAAGTACTGAAAAGTTCTGGAATGCATTGATAAGGAGACAAATTGCTTGTAAATGAATTATATAATCAATTAGGTAAGGGTTTGTGTTGCCTAGGATATAACTGGTGTTAAAGAAAAAGTATTCTGACACAAGTTAAAATGATGAGAAAGACTTGATTCAGGACTGTTCTGATCGGGATCAAGACTATTGCAATAGAGGACAGAGATCGGGCTTAACTCTAAACACAGAAAACACAGCTGGTGAGTTATAGCCAAGGAGCAGAGGGGAGCTGGAGGGGAGGGGTCAGTGGTCAGTGGATGGAAAATTACTAACAGGAGACATCAAGAGCCGGGGGATTCTTACTAAACCAGCTTCATAGGATTCTTGTTGAAGGCGAGCTAGGGTGATCAGATATTTAGAGAGGGGCCTAAAGAATTTGATCAAATACCAAGAGTGGTCAGATATCAAGGGTGGGGGGGATTCTCACTAAACTGACTTGGTAGGATTCTTGCTACGGCTGGGCTATGCAGGCTCAGCAAGGATAGAGGCCAAATGATGAGACCTAGACAAAAAGAGGGCTCAGAGGAGGCTAAAGTTTGGTGATGGAGAGAGTCTTTGTCCAGTCAGAATATGGCAGATGCCACTGCATATCAATAGAAGGCAAGGCATACCCAGAGCACCCAGGTTCTATTAGCATATAGGCCCTCTGGCCTGGCAGACATAACGAGCATTAACATTGACTCCCTCCTGCTTTCTTGAGTGGGCTGAGCTTCTTTGAATATGCCACTTCTTTCAGTATGGTCGCTTTCAGGTGAGCGTAAGGGGACACTTGACCTTCAGGAAAATAAGGCAAAGACATCTGTGAGAAAAAACCACTAGACATGCCAGCTGAGAATAAGCAGCAGCTAAGGCAGTGAGAGAGATCAGTCGGTCCCAGTACAGGTGGCACACACCATGGTGCTTGCTCACAGCTGCTGCTTAGTTTGCTGAAGAAAATAAGTAAGTGAAAGATCTTTAAGTCCAATCATGTTGATGTGCCATTTCCCTTGGTATTGTCTGCTCTTCACCATCCCTAGTCCTCGTTTTGACTTTGAAGTATAGTTACTCAGAATAAGAGAGATGACCCGTTGATGACCTTTCTGAAAATTCCTTGGTTATAGGATAGGTTTTCCACCTTTGCAGATATCTGTGGGTGAGAGCTTTCCATTTATGCATAATAGTTCTGCAAAAGTCCCTAACACAGTTATAACCCTAGCACTACTAAAGCCACAGCATGGGGACACTGTGACATTAAAGAGTACATCTTCTTACTTCTGGCCTAATGACAGGATGATTATCTTGCAAGTCCTGGAATGCTTGAGGAATGACCAGGACATAGGTTCTGGGCACTTGGACCAGGTTGAATCTGTGCAGCAGTGGGAGAGAGGGGGGAAATTATGGGAAGAACCATGCAGAAAAAGCCTGGACTACCTAAATTTTCCGGGAAACATTATATGGCAACTGAATTTTTCTGTTCACTTCTAAGTCCTGAGAAATGAAGCCCTCTTCGTTTTTTGTTCCCTCGTCACAAATGTCTGTCTCTCTTCTTCCTCCTTGTCTTTGAAGAGGTCCTTTCTCTGTCTTTCCCCGAGTGATTCCCAGAACTCCCAGTGATAATGTTCCCGACCCGCACGGGAGGACATGGAGTACTGGGGCATCTGCAGCAGAGTCTGGGAGGGGTCTTGCCTCCTAAGACATCTGTGTAAGGTACGCAGCTGCCTGAGCACCATAGCCAGCCTTGTCAGAGGATAGAGAGACCATACTGCAGTGAGAACTGTTACTAGATTGTAATTGCTATTCTGAAATCTTTAAAACTGAGAAATGGTAAAGTTTGAAAATGAAAGAAATACTCTTCTTTTTCTATAGAATATGTCATCCATTTAACTCAGCATGGAGGGAGAAAGCACTGTCAAAACAGTACCTTTGGCTTTATTTTGTAAGAGTTTTGTGTGTGTTACATCTTATTTGATTTTTTTTCTCGAATTTTGAAAGGTTTGTGTATTTGTGAGAAATATAAAGATGAGAGAATAAAAATAATGGCCGCCCTTTGCTGAGCGCTCACCGTGTTCTCCGTGCTGAGTGATCGTCCTGTGCTGTCTCAGTGAACTCTAGGAGGTGGAGACGATGTCTGGAAACTCCGTGTCTGGATAACTCACTAAAAGATGCCCTAGGTTACACTGTTGAAGAACAATCTTAACCCATTTCGATCTGAGACTATGGCTGGTGATTTAGGAAACTGAACACTTTTTCTTTTCGTTGTTGTTTGGATGGCAATCTGTGGCTATGGAAGCTGAATGACAAGAGATTGCTACCCCGTAACTGTAGGTTTTTTTAGATTTATGATTTTTCCCAAGCTACTAAGGACCAATGGTATTTGTAAACTCCAAACACTCATAGAATTAGTTTAAAATTTAAATAAAATTATAATTATTTTTAAAATGCAAATTTATTTTGAAACTCCATGTCATATAAAGTGCACAGAGTTTAGAATTGCTCAAACAGGATTTGAATTCAGGTTCTTCCCCATAAGCTCTGTTGACTTGGGACAAATTAATTCTTTCTGAGTCTCATCTGTCTTCATCTGTAAAATGAGGCCAACAGTGACTTACCACCTGAGGTTATTTATGAGAATGAAATGAGATAACCTTGTAAAGTGCTTAGCACAATGCTTGATACTGGTAAGTTTGCAAACAGTGATAGTTTTTATATAATATTAGAATAGGAAATTCTATGGATTAATTACTGGAAAGTTCTAAGTCATAAAAATAGTTATATGATATTAGTAAGTAATAATTTACAATAATATCAAGAACATAGCATTGTAATAATTCAGGTGAGAACACTTAAAGTTGAGGAATTTGAGTTCTAGCCCTTCTCCCTCTCCTTCTGACAAACATGGGCAAGATGGGAAAGTGAAGGGACCACAAGAAATAATCCAGCCATGAACAACTAAATTCCAACTTCTTTTTATCATTTATATATAAAGTAATAAGCCACAGACACTTGTAGATAGTATAATGAATTCTGATGTAAATAAAAACAGCCCCAAAGTGAGATTAAAGGAAATCAAATAAGGCAGAGCCATGAAGAATAAGGGAGAACAGATATCATCTGTTTAACTCCTGCATGATTCAGATGAAGGGATGTTTTTGCCTCAGATACAACTGTGATATTCAGGAAAGGGCAACAGATGCCTGGGTCACTTTTTGTTTTTCTAAAAGGAAGCAAATGAACAACACAAGAGATCTTTTCTCTGTCTTGATAGAAAAAATTTGGGCAAAAGACAACTAGAAAAATGAATGAAGGAGAGGTACGAGGAGAGATGCAGGGAAAGATGAGAGTTTGGTTGATGGGAACCAGAACAGTAGGGAGGGTGACTGTTCATAAATTTCAGCTCACATTAATCATTGCAGGGAAGGGCAGAATCAGAAAGAAATGATTTGAGTACCAGATTACTGCAGGACCTCCACCCCGGAGACTTCTGCCGATTCTCAGTTTAAGAAAGAGAAATTGCAGGAAGTAACTGATTTTTATGCTAACTATTGTGTTCTGAGGAAATGAAAAACATTCAGCAACAGGAGCATAATAGCGTGGATGAAAGTAGGGATATTTAATTATGAGGAAACTAAACACCACCCTCATATCACCATGTCTCTAAACATCACCAACCACATCTACAAAACACGTGTGTACCAGACCCTTCTTCCTTTACCCCCAGCAGGTAGTAAAACCTGAAGCCCTGCCTGGATTGAGTTTTGCAGAGATATTGTAAACCTTCTTTTCCATCTTCCTTTTCTTTGTCATTCCACACCGGGAGGCTTCCCCGAGCTGTAAAATGAACTGGCAAGTCTCAGGAATGTGAGAGTGGGTTGCTCATTAATCATAATGTTGGGGTCAACATAATGGTTTGGTCAATCAATGAACCCATTGTCCCCTCTGCCACATAACACTCAGTTGATAATATCCTTTCACCCCTGAGGTGTAGATGTAGTGACAAAAACCCAAAGAGATTTGGAAGAGACATGAGAAAAAAAAAGTAGTGGAGCCTACAGATGAGCTAACATTTCCAGTTCCACTAGCTGTATTTTCGAATATGCTATGGTACTGACAGTATATGACAAAGAGGGGGAACACATTTGAAGATGCCCTTTATAATGTTTCTTTTTTTAATAGTTTTATTTTTTTATTGAGATACACCTGACATACAGCATTATCTTAGTTTCAGGTGTAGAACATATTGATTTGATGTTTGTATGTATTGCAAAATGATCACCACAGTATGGTTAGTTAACATCCATCACCACACATAGTTACAGATTGTTTTTCTTATGATGAGAACTTTTAAGATCTACTCCCTTAGCAACTTTCAAATATACAATGCAGTATTGTTAACTGTAGTTGCCATGCTGTACATTACATCCCCATGGTTTATGTGCAAATGCTTCTTTTGGGAATTTTAGTGAGTCCAAAATGAACAAGTCATTTTCCAGGAAAATCCTATGGACTTAATCCAGGACTAAATAAATTGAAATACCTTCTGGTAACTGATTTGGACATGATTTGGAGAGACTAAATATTAACATTTTATATTCCCAAACATCACCCATGCAAAAAATCATACAGAGAAATGTATTTAGTTTAAGATGAACCTATATTTAAATATTTAACTGAGACAGATTTCATTGATTTTATAAGCAAATAAAATCTAGTCCACTTAAAATCTTTCAGAGAGAACTTTTACAATTTAATCCATATTTTAATTGGAGTTTTGGTATACATAATACCTTCATCTTATATATAAATTATTTAAATTTCATACCATATTAGAATCTTTTATTTAAATAAAAATTTTAATCTGTCACCCTTTGTGGATCCTCTACAGTCTATTTCAGTATCAGTGCCAGATTTTTAACTAACCCTATAGTTTTGGGATTTCTAATGAATTTGTCCTATGGGATTTCTCATTTTATTTAAATAATTCAGCTGTCTTATCTTCTACGATGACAATTTTATTATTGTTTTTACATAACATAAGCTAACAATTTTGTTATCAAATTTCTGTTACCTTTATAATTTATAAAGGTAATAAAGGTTTATAATTTATATATTTTTCTGTTCTGTTCCGGAAAAGATCAGCCTTTTTGTACAATGACAATGATGTGTCTGTCTGGCCACCTTGCTGGGCAGTCCCTGCCAGTCCTCACATTCCCCCATTCACAGCGGCTGCTGCAGGTGCCTCCCTCACCGGGTGTCAGAGTTCCCACTTTCCCCCATGAAATGATACATGCGTGTAACCAATCAGAATGTCACCTGAGGTAACCCATTGTCTTAAAGATGCTTTCATGAATTGATTATTTTCCCTCATACACTGTTTGCAGTCACACATATGCTTGCACACACCCACTTGCACGCACACACACAAATGTATATATGTGTTTATGTGTGTATTATATTCTAAAGGCTCTAATTTAGTTTTTTAAACATGTATCCCTTGCCCCCACCACACGCACTCCCAGCCAACCTCTGAAGAGATGTATTTTCTTACATATGTAGTTCTTAGATATGAAATAATGATTCAAATGCCATCGTTGTTGGAGAAGCCCCATTAAAGATGAAAGCAAAATTACCTTTATCTAGATATAACTCCAAAATGTATCACAATATGAAAACATTTAGAAAATCGATTTTGTGTTTGTGTAATTGTAAATGTAAATTCTCAATATTGAGGTTGTTAACCAAGGCATGAATTTCAATTTCTCCCATTCTTAGGAAATGGGGCATTCTAACCAAAGTGATTATTTTAGATTTGTTCCATTTTATACTTCAGTGAAACTGTGTAACTTTCTATCATTGTGGAGATTTTTAAATTACATTTGTTTGCAGACATACTTGTATATAACACATTGAAATATTCAATAGGTGTTCTTTTCATAAGTAGAAATTTAAAAGGTTGTTCTTGTTCAGAAATTATGAAGTGAAAAATATTCCTCAAGTAAAATAGTATTCTTGATTAATAGTGTGAATTTAAACCACCCCCCCAATTATTAAGGATAGTGACAAAAATGATTTATTTAGTAATGAGGCTTAATGTGTTGTTCATAGCAGGTGAACACTGATTTTTTTTTCTGTTGTGGAATATTAATAAAAATTACTTTTTAGGGAAAAAAACATCACTTTTTTGCTTCCTGAGACTGTATTGGTCATACATCCTCTAGAAAATATTTAATGTATAATCTAGAAAAATAATGCAGTGTTTAATTTTGTACAGTAGTTTAAATATATGAATGCATAAAATTTAATTATAATTTACCTATGTGGTAAAATGAGATGAGAATATTCAACTAGACGGTCAAAAGTGTTCTTTACATATTCACTATGCAAATACTAAAATTTCTCTGTGAGTTATCCAGTATCCATTCTGCAGATTAATTGATAGTTTACTTTGATGTAATTGAATAAAGAAAGAATAGAACAGGGGGTAGAGGCTACAGAATCAGTTTATTTGTTCAAAACCATTTACTTAGTGCTTGCTGTTGACTAAGAAGAGGGGTTATAACAACAAACAGAGCAGATGCACTATAAGCTTTCATGGATCTTACTGTTTAGTGGGAAAATCAAATAATCATGCAAAGAAATACCCATTTACAGACTATATTGCATATTTGGAGAAGTATGACAGGAAGTGAAGAATGACACGAGAAGTTGTGAGGCAGCAGGGGTTAATTTAGAATGGCGGTTGATTTTTACGTAGAGATGCAGGAAGATTGAAAAATATCACCACAACTACTTTCACAGAAATCTTCCCAGATTAACTCTTTAATAATACATATTTTCTATTATAAAGTAAGTCTTTGTTCTCAAATTCAAAAATAGGGAATCATACACACACACACACACACACACACACACACACACGCACACACACAAACCCCTTATAAAACATGGTCATCAGTCTTGCAGAACGGTCGATCTTCAATCTTAGTTCAAATTTTTCTAGTGAGGTGATATTTCAGGTAACTCTCTTTGGTACTGAGTGTAACTCTTGGCCTAATTTATGCAGTCATTAATCTAAACTCATGTAAAAGTAGCTTCCTGGTAGCATTCTGTTTTCACAGCTGGGACCTTCTGATACTAGTGGAGGAATCAGAGCAAAGGGGTGGCCAACTAGGGAATGGCCAGGGAAGGAGGAGGAGACTCACATCATGCAGAGAGAGTGGACCAGTCTTGTTGTAAGCTCCTCCTCATAGTGGAGAGCTAACACTTTTGCAGGATATTAGTGAAAAAAAGCAGTGGAGCAAGGATAGAAATAATGACAATAATAGACAACATTTATGGATATTTATCATGTGTCAAGAATTGCACTTAATGCTTTGTATTCTTTATTTTATGTCATCCCTGTAAGGTAAATATTTCATTTTTGCACTTTAGAAAGAAAGACACTAAAGTTCAGAGAATTTGAGTAACTTTCCAAAGGTGGCTTACATGGTTAGTGGATGTGGTAAGCTAAAAAAATGCCCCTCCAAAAGAATCCACCTCCTGGTCCCTGGAATCTGTAAATGTTACTTTAAATGGCAAAAAGAAGGGTTTTTGCAGCTGTAATTAAGTTAAAGATGTTGATATGGGGAGATTATCCTGGATTATCCAGGTGGAATCACTTGTATCCTTCTAAGAGGAGGGCAGAGGGATATTTTAACACTGACACACAGAGGAGAAGATGACGTGACCACGCAGGCAGGGATTGGAGCGATTTGGCCACAAGTCAAGGAATGCTGGCAGTCCCCGGAAGCTGGGAGACACAAGTAACAGTTTGTTCCCTAGAGCCTCCTAGGGAGCAGCCCTGCTGACACCTCGATTTCAGTCTAGCGATACTCACTTTGGACTTCTGGTCTTCAGAACTGGGAGAAAAAAAAATTCTGTTAGTTTGAGGTTTCAAGGTTGTGGTAGTTTGTTACTGCAGCTATGGGAAATTAATAAGGTAGTGTTATGAAATAAACCAGATATGTCTGTCTCCAGAAATAGAGAGCTGTTTGAAAGAGCTTTCAACCACTTGCCAGACCATACATATAAATTACAAGCATAAAAATTATCAATTTTTCTCTAGCGCCAAAAGCTGGAAGGAAAAAAATTAAGTAAAACATGTGTGTGTATACATATGTATCATATATATATATATATATGATAATTTTGAAGTGTAAACGTCTTAAAAGTATTGTCTTAATTTTACAATTTATGCACAAACACACACACACACCTGTTCACAAATAATGCAAAGTAAAGGAAATGTTTCTACAGTGCTATAGCATACATTTATTATACTATATTCCTGAAGATACTCTTAACTTTTATAAATAATTGAAACGAGTTTGAGTGTTATCATAACCTAAGGAGGCATACTTTCCGCCAAATTTGAATTTGTACTTGCTGGAATTTTGAAATTTATCTTTGCTTATTTTTCTCACTTTCATTCTTTCACTGTCTTTTAAAAGATTAGTTAAGCTGATAACTGGATAATTTTTTTCAATCATTTGTCTATGGCTTAAGTCTATTTCCTTTCATTCATTTCATTATCATTGCATCCCCATACTGTGACCATTGTAGATGAATCCTGCACTGATCTTTTTCTGAAACATATTATGTGTCTGTGCAGTTCCAAGTTCCATTCTTGGATGAATAAAATTAACTTTGCTTTAGTTTGAGGTTTGTGTGTGTGTGAGGGGGGAAGATTAACCCAAAAGATTGGCTAACATCCGTTGCCAATCCCCCTCTTTTTGCTGAGGAAGACCAGCCCTGAGCTAACATCTGTGCCCATCTTCCTCTACTTTATGTGGGACGCTATCAAAGCATGGCTTGATAAGTGTTGCGTATGTCCATGCCTGGGATCCGAACCTGCAAACCCTGGGTCGTTGCACCGGAGTTTGTGAACTCAACCACTATGCCACCGGCCGGCCCCTAGTTTGAGTTTTTAAAAGCACATTTTAACAAAAAAAGCCATCAGATATTTCAGCTGTATGTGTTAGTGAAGTTCTAAAAGATACACTAATGGCTGTGATAATTTCTCACACACCAATCATTCTGCTTCTCCCACCCTTCAGAAGTACTTCCAGGGTCCCCTTCACGTCTAAGACCACCCTGCCCTTTTCTCACAGCAGCGTTGTTGTGGTCAGTTTTTCCAGGATTCTCAGCAATGGCTAACTGAACAAATAAAGATTACTAAAATAAAAGGGAAAAGAGCATTTCAAATAAAGGGAATCATAGATGCGGTGGCTAAAGCCTAGACAGAAAGACAGTTATTATGAATTGTGGGGGGGGTTGCTGATGATGGGAGGGTGGGATTATATTTTGAAAGGCCTTAATGAGTTGTGTGAAGGAGTCTGAATTGTAAGTATCACCAGTTTTCCCAGCATGTCCTAGTGCTTCATACACTTTCCTGCCTTCTGGTATCATTTAGGTTCAAAAGTGAAGTCAGCCATATTCTTCCAATTTTCTACATCAATTTATACAATGTTTCTACAACACAGTGATTTTAACAGTGACGTCTAAGTGGTCTCTGTATGAAATGGCTCTTGATGCACAAAAGCCACTATGAGTTGAACTTTTGAAGACAATAAAGTGATATAAAAGTAAAGGCTGAAAAATAAAAAAGATCATCTGAAGGAAAAAAATGTATTCGTAGAATCCTGAGAGCCAGGGGAGTACTTCTAATGAAAAACATGTTCCTTCTCTTTGCGTGTGCATTTGATTGCACCAAAGAGGATGTATGATGTATGATGGAGCATCTTGAGGAGAGCAAATCAATCAAAAATTATATGAAAATGTCCCACCACCACCATCACAACAACAACAGCAAATCATTTTCAAAAACTTCTAGATGTCACCCAGATTTATTACCTGAAGTAAGAGGACCTGATGGAGATCATATGAATAGAAGCAGCATATGACACATGATATTTTGTGAGCTTACTGTATGTGTAGTTTTGAATTTTTATCAACTGGAATGGTTTTATGTTTAGTTTTTTTCAAATTAACTAAATTCTCTGATTATTTGGCACTTTCAGAAATTCCTGCTTTCATTATTAAGATTTATCCTTCAAAGAAAATTGCTCTACAGAATCTGAGCATGCTATCCCATTCAAGTGTGTGCTTCTCTCGAGGTAAACGGCCTTGTTATTGGCCCGTATGCTAAATGACCAACACAAATGTGACAAACTTGATGGCAACTGGAAGATAAAATCCTGTCAGGGGGCCAGCCCTGTGGCTGAGTGGTTCAAGTTCCCTGAGCTTTCCTCAGTGGGCCGAGTTCGTGGGTTTGGATCCCGGGAACGGTCCTACTCCACTCATCAGCCGTGCTGTGGAGGTAACCCACATACAAAATAGAGGAAGATTGGCACAGATGTTAGCCCAGGGTGAATCTTCCTCGCCAGAAAAATTTAAAAAAATAAAAAATCCTGTGAGAAGGCCTGGTATACTCAAAGTGTTGTTCTGCTCCCCCAGTAGATACTTGTTTAATTTTGTGGGGAGCACGTAGGCTGTTTGTAGCAGGAGTTTGTCGTTTATCCCACTGAAATTATGAGCAGTGGAAGGAATGCGGATGCTGTCACAAGATGTAATCCAAT
Source organism: Tapirus indicus (assembly GCA_031878705.1). Taxonomy (NCBI): domain Eukaryota; kingdom Metazoa; phylum Chordata; class Mammalia; order Perissodactyla; family Tapiridae; genus Tapirus; species Tapirus indicus. The sequence goes on along the minus strand of CM062919.1, from coordinate 144,168,751 downwards.
CCCTCTCTGAAGTCACTAGACCTGTCCCCCAATCCTTGAACAAACATACCAACATTGAGCCTGTTGGAATAGCTATAATAATTCATGAAGTCTACAGATCTTGAAAGTAACAGCTGAATTTCACCATGTAGTTAAGTAATAATGGATTTAACTAGATGTATTTAAGTACATTTGAAAATTCTGGGGTGAAAATAAGATTAGACTTTGCCTAAAGGTGCTGTGGGGCTTCACTTGCCTGTGGCCCTGGAGCTCAGTGCCACCCAGCCAGTCACAATCCGAGTCCTGCCTGCACAGGGCTGGAGGGGGTTTGCTGGTCTCATAAACTGGGGGTGACGTGTCTGATGGGAAATGGCCCGGACAGGAGCTTGAGGAGTAGAGTTGGTGCAGCCCGTCACGGCCATTAGTAATGTTAAAAAGCAAACTGAGGCACATTAAACTGCTCAAGGGTGTGTTTGAACATACATGGACAGAATCTGGCAGTGTCAAACCGAAAATGGCTGGGTGTGCAGCGCGACGGGAGCTGGGCGAGAGGTGTTTATAGAGAAGATGGGGAAGCACAGCAAGGCAATTATTTGATTGGCTGTGGCTTAAGCAGTTGCCTTATTTGGGAAACGCTCCTCGCCTGTTTGTGATTGGCTGTTCTTCGGTTGCGTTTTCTCCACTTCCGGCTCGTTGCCTCTGGCCTAGGTTTTGGTTTGCTTGTAGGCTGCTCTGGCTTTAGAGCCGCCTCTGCGCAATGGTCTCCTTGTTTAGTGACTTTAACAGCAGTATCCGCCTGGTTTCTAATCTGTTTTTGTAAAGTGATCTCGAAAGTGCCACCAGCCTGTTCATAAAGCGTTTATATTTTCTATTAAAATGAGACGCTATTTCTATAGCATTCTGCTAACCTAAGCATGTGTAGTGAATATAACTTTTTGTGTTGAAATGCTCCCCAGCGTTTTGTATTTAGAAAATAATCTGAACATTTAGAAACCTTTCGGCTTAGATTTTACTCTAATTTCTGACTTCTCATTTATTCCTAGATTCTACAATAAATTCTACCCACCCTGTTACGGGGAAGAGAGCGTGTCAGGAAGTTTGTCAAGCTTCCGTGGCCCCAGAGCCGTCCGGATGCATGGCGCACACTGTCGTTTCAGCGGCCAGAGGCCTCTCATGATGCCCAGGTGTAAAGAGAGTTATTTTTTTATTTTATTTTTTGGCAATACATTTATTTTTTTTGGCCTTGTTAGGGAATTATACAATAAGCAAGTGATTTGGTATTAATATATTAATAAACAGAGAAGGATAATTGAAAAAAATTGTGATATTTCAGTTGCTGAGCTTCAAAGCTGATCTTGCGCTCAATGGAAAAAAATGTAGAATGGGATTTATCACTTTGTCTCAGGATACTTAAATTTATGTTCATTCATGAGCTTTATGTATACATTATGATAAAAATGCTAGGTGAAAAATACGAAATAATATTTATTGAATGAAAGTTGAATGAGTAAAGTCAGTTCTATAATCTTATTTTTTATGAGATGATCCAGATTGCAGTTCAGCCAGCATTTTCATTTATTTAACGGATATTTCATTATTGTTTTTTTAGATTCTACCTATAAGAAAGATCATATAGTATTTGTCTTTTTCTGTCTTATTTTACTTAGCATAATGCCCTTGAAGTTCATTGAGTTTGTCTCAAATAGCAAGATTTTGTTCTTTTTTATGGCTGAATAATACTCCGTTCTATCTATAGCATATATCTGTATATATCTCTCTCTGTATATCTATATATATTCTATCTATATAGCACAATTTCTTTGTCCATCCTTCCATCAATGTATACTTAGGTTGTTTTCATATGTTGGCTATTGTAAATAGTGCTGTAATGAATATGGGGGTGCACATATCTTTTCAAGTTAGTGTTTTTGTTTTCAGATAAATGCACAGAAGTGGATTGGTGTATTATATGGTAGTTTATTTTCAATTTTTTGAAAAATCTTCATACTGTTTTTCATAATGGCAGCACCAATTTACATTCCCACCAACAATGCACAATAATTCAACCTAGAATTTTTTACACAGAAAAAATTGTTTCTAAAATGAGAAAGAAAGAAAGGCATTTCTACAAATATAAAAACTGATAGAATCTGTCACCATCAGATTCACCTTATAGAAAGAAAAAGAGCATTCTTTTTTTTTTTTTTTTGCTGAGGAAAATTCACCTTCAGCTAACATCTGTTGCCAATCTTCCTCTTTTTTTGCTTGAGGAAGATTAGCCTTGCGCTAACATCTGTGCCAATCTTCCTCCACTTTGTGTGTGGGTTGCCACCACAGCATGGCTGATGAGTGGTGTAGGTCTGTGCCCAGGATCTGAACCAGTGAACCTGGGCCACCGAAGCAGAGTGTGCTGAACTTAACCACTATGCTATGGGGCTGGCCCCAAAAAAGAACATTCTTCTATAGAAGGAAAATGATTTTTAGTCTGAAACGTTGAAAAAAAGGAAGGCATTAAAATCAACCAAGAGGCTAATATTTGCATAAATGTAAATGATATAGTCTATACAAAAATATAATAATAAGATCTTCTGGAATCAAAGGAATTTGTAAGAATCATTACCTTTAATAAGACAGTTTAGTAAAGTAGCTGGTTACAAAATTGATACATACAAAACAACTATATTATTTTATACAGCAACATATGGTTTGAAACAAGATAACATAAGCTAGCATATCCATTAATAGCAAAATCTGAGGTAATTTGAATAAATCTAGCAAAATTTGTGCAGTGTCCTATATGAGAAAAACTAGAAGTTTTCTTGAGATTTTAGTTATATACACTCTATATAAACTCTTTTAGAGTCAAATTTATAATATGTTTGAATAATACATCTCTTGTAATAAAGTTATGATATCAATATGTATTCTATAAGACATTATTATTAACTCACGGGGTTAAATTAACATTATAAGTGTATGTAATATGTACAATATTTTGTATTTAGATTGATGAGAAAAAACAATGCATTTCTCAAAAAAATGAAAAAGCACAATAATAGTGTAGAGAGATTGCTAATGCCGTAAAATTACATAGAATTAATTTACATGGAAAAATAGCCTAAATAAAACTCTAGGGATTGGTGAGCACTATTTATAGATTACCTATTCTGAACTCTTTTTTCAGAAATTTTCTATAGTGCTGTCAGATTTTTCTTAAAGGTCTCTTTATAAATAAACTTTAATTTAAAAAATATATCCATACAACTGTGTCACAACTATGATGTTATGTAGGGTAATTGTCACAGGGAATATATTTGGTGGGTTTTTGTTCTACATTCATTGTGATTTAGATCTTGTGAGAAATGCTACCTTAATTTTCTTCCAAATGCTTTCATGACCCCTACATAGATATGCCAATACATCTCACAGCAAAATAGCATACAGGTTTGTTAAATACCATGATTTTCACATCAAAACAAACTGAAATTTCTTGAAATTAGGTATTTATTACTAAAACATGGACATTTTATTATTACCAAGTCTTACAATACCTGCATATTCCTTGTAATTAGAGAAATGGTTTAGTATAGTATAGGAAATTTCTTAATTGTTTGTGAATACCTAAAAATAAAGAGTGAAGGAAAGAGAACAAGTACATGAAGAATTTCCTCCTTCTTACTGGTAAACGGTAAACTCATATCCATATTTGTAGCATATTGCATTTTTCAAAGAGGGCCACATATCCCTTCTCACATGCTGTTCTTACCATGTGACTGACACACTTCCACCCAGGAGGTGGGATCTTTGTTTCCTCCTCTTGAATCAGGGTTTCCATTGTGACTGCTCCTCCCCATAGAGAATGGTGGAAGTGAATTCTATGTGACTTCAGATCTTAAAAGTGTAAGAGGTTCTGTCTGGCTTTCTCTTTGTCAGGGTGCATGGCCATGGGACCCATTCACCATGCTGTCAGAAAGCCTGAAGCAGCCCATATGGAAAGACCGCATGGACAAGCACAACGGATGGGAACTGAGGCACTTAGATGACCACCAGCATCAACTACCATATATGTGAGTAAATGATCTTTCAGAAGATTCCAGGCCCCAGTCTTTGAGTTTCACACCTGAGGCCACAGACACAGTGGAGCAGAGATAAGCCATCCCTGCTGTGCCCTGTCTGAAATCCTGACCACAGACCCGATGGTTGCTTTATGCCAATAGGTCTTATAGTAATTTGTTAAGTAGCATTAGACAACTGAAGTAATATTTAATATTTTTAAAGAAGCGGGTATATTTTGGAATAATAGACACAATAGATCAGAGATTGCTTTTTATCGTTCATGAGACTTGGCCATAAAATTAATTTATGTCTATGTAGTAGTAGGCTTTGTCTCACTAAGTAAAATAAACCATGTAAGTCAGTTTCCTTAACAATTCTAAATTGGTCTTAGTAGTAGACTTACAAAAAGAAATAAGCTCCTACATCCTGTTTAAAAGAATTTAGGAATTAGAACCTCCAAGAGTTCATCCACCTCTGATCACAAGAGCTGATAAATGGAACCACTATAACCCTTGCCATAGGTTATAGTTGTTCCGCTTGGTACATCCTTCCTATTTCAGTGTTTTATGAACATCACCAAGCCCCTCTGATTTTGGATATCAGGAATCAAGTGCAGTAAAGTCATAGTCCAGGAGCCTAAAACCATGACTTTTCCAGGAGAGAATGCCTGCTTTGTGAAAGCAAATTCCCTGTAACTAGAAATGGGGGAGAAAGGAATGGGTAGTTGAGACTGCTTTCCTCTCTCAGTGGGTAGACTTATTTTGTTCTTAATGTGCCTTGAGTGGGAAAGTGAAGATATGCACAAACGAGTTCACAGTCTACCTTCACAAAGAGCATAGTGGAAATAACCTGGATTTTTGAAGCCAGAGAGAAACAATCTTTCCCTTTTATGTTTTAGCTATGTGACTTAGGGCCATTTATTTAACGTATCTGAAAGTTAGTTTGCATATTTTTTCAATGAGGTTAGAAAACCTATTGTATAGAGATGTTGTTGAATAATAAATGAGAGCATAAATGTAAAATGTCTAGCACAGTACAAAACTAGACTCAATGTATAAAAAATATTGAATGAAATAGCTGCAAATGATGACCCAAAGGCAGTCCTTCTCTTTTCTCTTTGCGTCTTTCCCTTTCCCTAGGAGATCTCATGTGGTCCCAAGTCTTCAAGAATTATCTATATGGTAAATTTATACCTGCATCTCAGAATTACCAGTCAAAAATAAGAGAGTGTGTTGGAAACAAGGATGATATAATCTTAGCTGAAAAGGAAATGAGGTAAAGAGAAAGAGAAACTTGGACATAAAAATGATAGAGGACTCCATGGTCTTGAGAATGGGGCTTTGGAAAGACAAAATTCCGGACATGAAAAAGAGAGGGTTTTAGGTTATGGAGCAGGAGTTTCAAAGGGCACAGTCAATGGGTTTGTGTTAGAAAGGAGAAGCATGATGTTAGGTTAGGAAGAGCAAACAGAGCATTGTAAATATGGGAACGCAAGAGGAAATATTCTTGGCAAGGGAAAATGGTGCTGACGTAAAACGGGGATGTGGAGCCTGATGGATTTAGTACTGGTGATCTCCTGGACACTGGTGAGCATTCATGACTCATGGTGCTCAGCTGCGGCCTCTGGGCACTGGATGGTTCTCTAGTGTGGGGCTGGTGTTCCTTTCCACTCTGTTCCCGGTGGTGGGTACTCACAGCAGCAGGCAGTAGCCAGAGTTTGGCCATAAGAACTTTGTGGCTTGACACACGGAGTTTAGGTGCTAGCATGCAGAAGCGATGTTGTGTGCAACATGCAGATGAGTGGCAGAGCAGAATGATTTTACTTGAGGAGAATGCATAGGTTATGACAGTTTAGTGCAGTAGTTTAGCTTGAATGTCTAGTTGGTTTTGCAGAAAGAATAAACACAGTTGTTCCCTATGGCTTGATTTCTAGGTAGAACAGGTGTGATTGCTAAGCACAGCAGTGGAAGATGGCAGGATTTGACAGCACACTTATTAGCGTAAGTGGTCTCAGCATCCTATTGTAGAGAGTTAATGTAGAAAAGGGAGCCAATATTTTCCTTTTGCAGTGAATGTTAAAGTTTTCTTTTTATTAAAAGCTTTCTTGAAATTCTCCCATTCTAATTATGTACCCAGTTTTCAGTCTAATTTACTTCCTTTTAACTTTTCATAGCTAATATTTTATATCATTTTAAGTTATTCTCAAAATAATTCCCACATTGTTCTTTGTTTGTTTGTTTTTCCTATAGAGCAATAATTTGTCAACTCTGGCTATACATTGGAATTCCTGGGGGGAATATCTGTGAGGGGTCCCCAGCCCCACCCTCAAATATATGACTTATGTAGTAGATCTCATTCCTGAGAGTTTTTAAAGCTCCACTACGTGGTTTTAATGTGCAGACAGTGATAGAAGCATTGAATTAGACTATTTTCATTTCTGAGAGTTTTTATAGGCCCCCTAAGTGATTTTAATATGCCTTTAATATACAGATAGGGGTAAGAATCATGCAATTAGAATATTTAAATTAAAATATCCAATTAGAAATGGGAAATTACCATGATTTACTGCTCCCTTTTTCACTACACTTTTTGTACAAATGAAAAATCCTACCACCGTGGGATTTGGTCAGCACTATTGTGAGTTCCACTGAAGGAGGTCACGAGGATGCCAGCGTCTGAGGATGCTCGTCTACAGCACAGCACTTCATGTATAAGCCACTTAGCAGCAACATGTCAGAGCTTTCTATGGTCTCTAACATTTCGAAAGTTCTTTTCTGCATTAATCAGTTCACCTGTGTGTTTTGAGTGATGAGTCGCGGGCATCCTCTTCATGGTCTCTTCCTCACTAAGTACAGGTTCCTTTTTCAATAAAAAGTACTGGAGTCAAATGAATCTCATACACATGGGCACCTTGTAGGAGCCTGTTGAAAATTTTGCTTGTTTTTGTTTATATGTAGTTGTTGACATGGTCTTTGTCTGTCACAGGTGGCCACATTTATTCTGTTTTAAACACCTGTAGAGATTGCTTGAAAAATCTGAGGAATAACTTGGTTTATTTCTCGCTTCCTTTTATATAACACCTGCTGATTGATACATTAATAGAGTTTTTCCTTATAATGTCGTGTTTCAGAATAATGAAATCTGTTTACTCTTCCCAGCAAAGGCAATCTTGAAAAATCGAATGTTGTTGCTTTTGATTGTTTGGTTAAAAAAGTTACAATATCTGTTCATTCATTCAGGGTTATAATTCCTGTTTTTTAAAGTTATTGCTTCATTTCTCCCTTTAATGATTCCTTGCTTAAATTACTTATTCATTCAATACTCACCACACGGACAGAACCAGGCGAGGTGCTATGAAACACTTCTCCGATAAGATGTCTCAAAGACATCAGATCTATTCTGCCATGACAGCGTCTGCAGATTCCAGCCCTCCTCTCTCACACAGTCAGACTGCCAGGTGCAGGTTCACTCGCTAGAGTAAGACGGCAGTTGTGTTCATGACAGCCTACTCTGCATTGAGTTGATGTCTAGGTACTAAATTCTTGGTTAGTTGCTGAGACATAGCTCAGACCCAGAGAGCTGTATGGAGGAAAGAGCACAGATTTTGTAGTCAGATAAATCTGAAGCAGAATTCTGTTATTAGCTTCAATATGCGGAATGGCAGTGGATGTGGAATTAATTCTTCCTAAACCCAAATGGTAGAATTGTTTTGAGGATTAGATCTGACAGTTTATTGAAATTTTCCAGTACAGTGCTCAAAATATCAAATGATGTTAGTAATATTTGTCGGTGTTATTATTGGTATTAAATATTAAAGGGTGATCTAGGTACCTTTTTGTCCTTTGAGTGTTTCTGCCCACAGTAAATATCCCTTCCGCTATCTTGGTGAGCTGAACTGGACATTTGTTTTGTTTCCTCTCTCACTGTAGACACAGAATAGTGTAAGCTTGCACTCCAGTCTCCATCTTCCTTTCTCTATGTTCAACATTGCATCTGCTTGATTTTCAGATTTTGACTCTACATTTGGGAGAGAGAAGGACAGGAATTACCTTATATCTACTACTACTGAACATTTTTTCATTTTAACTATATTTAGACCTTCCATCCAAATCGTGTTCCTCTGTGGTTCCAAAATCTATCCTTCGATTTTCTCTTAACTCACAAACAAAATATGAAGATGACTTATGCCCCACCTCCCCCTTTGGAGTAAAGAGGTGCCAAGGAGTTCTTTATTTCCATAGGTGCTAGGATTTCTGCAAACCAGGAGAACTGGAAAAAGCATAGAAACCACAAAGGAGATCAGCCCTGAAAAGCATCCATAAGATAAATAGGAGAATGAAGTAAAAAGACTAGTCCTCAGTTTAGGGTTTGGGCACGGTCTCTGCTTACAGGGGTGAGACATATTGTTTGGCAGCAATGTAAGTGAAATCTTTGGGGAAATAAAACTGGGGAGAAAAATTAAAACACATTATCTGAGGTTGGCTCACCATCTACCCAATACTGAACTCTTGTTACAGGTTTCTATGGTGACTCCTCTACAGTTAAGCTTCAGAAGCTGTAGGATCCTTATTAACATCTTATCTCATAATATTCTACCTTCAGTGTAGCAGTCTTGAAGTCATTTCCCCAGTAAATGGTCTTACTTTTAACAGAAAAAGCCCCCACAGTAAACAGAGACAATATGTCGTATTCACGGGTGTGGAGTTTAGAAGGAACAAGGAGCCAGGAAGTCCTTGCTTTAGGTTTGAGTTTTGACTGTTGCTTGAATAACCAAGAATCCAGAAACAATGTTAGGCATCTAAAGATAAAATAAAAAATTTATGGGCCCTGTCCTCATGGGCTTTACAAACTAATAGGAATAGCTAGACATTAAACACAAAAATAAATGTAAAATGTAAATATAAATATTTTTAAAAGTCATATTACACATATTAAAGAGAAAGCAAGATGTTATTAAATAATTACAAAAGGATATCCAGGTTAGCTAGGAAGCTATTTATAGAATGCTTCCCTTAGGAAATGACATTCACGGCAATTGCTGAAAGATCTAGACGTTTAGTTGCTGTGAGGGTACAGGGGCATCTTTACACAAATCTTGACAATATCTATGATGGACTTTTTTTTTCAATGAAAAATCATGTTATAGAGAAATAATACTTTTTTCCAGCTTTATTGAGCTATAAATTAAGCAATTCATCAGTTTAAAGGGTAAATTTTGTTGAATTTTGGCAGTTGTATACAGTCATGTAAACACCACCATAATAAATGTAGAATGATATCACCACTCTAAAACATTCCTTATGCCAATTTTCAGATGATCCCTTCTCTTAATGACTGGATCCAGGCAACCACTGATCTTTCTGTCACTACAGTAATTTCTTTTCCTAGGCTTTCATATAAAGGTAATTTAAAATAACATAGCTTTTGTTTCTGCCTTCTTTCACTTAGCATAAGGTTTTGAGATTCCTCTGTGTTGTTTGTTATTTCATTCATTTTATTGCTGATTAGTATTCTGCAGTAGAATAAAACCATATCGATTCACGTTTGTTAATATCACGTCAGATTTCTTCCAAAGAATCATTCAGTATTGGGAAGCCATCGAGCTCATGGTGGTGGATTTATGCATTCCAAAATTCTAGTTTTCATTTGAAAGTTCAAATTTTATTATGGAAGCAGATACTGTTTGTTATCCTTGAAGTGAGTGACTGACTTCATTAGTTTTTGAGAAAACGTTTGCCAAATGTCCAAATCTGCTTAACGATCGTTCACCTATCAGTTGTGCTTTCAGTTTAAAGGTTTTCAGTTAAAAAAATTGATGTTCCATGACAAAAAGGTATTAGTTCAACTCATGACTCAAATAATTGCACAAGTGCTTTTCCGTGAACCACCTGTCTAGTTTGTTATACTATGCTATCTCAAATAGGAATTGGCAAGAACTGTATAAGGTCTGAGGTTCTATCCTCTTTGCAAACTAAAATATTAAGCTGCTACAGTTCAGGGATGGTAGAAGAAGACATAAGACTCATGGGTCAGAAACAGGGGCTATAGCATTTTACTGACAACGGTGAGAGTAGCCAGAGTTTCAGCATATGTGCTAGCTCCCCAAACTCCAATTCCCATGTAGTGAAGTGAGGAGATACAGGCGATACCAGCACATGCAGTGGGTTATGTACAGGAAAAGAACCCGGGCACGTGGAGCCTGAATCTTATAAGAGGACTAAGTCTCCCTTACCTTTGCTTCAATGAGAGACATTATTAAACTGGGCAGTGAACAAACTTTCCCTTTGATTCAAAGGAAGATATGACCTTTATCGTCCAAGGCTATTTGTAAGGAAAGGGCAATTAGTGTGTCTTATGGTAAGATATCCAGAAATATGAGATACTTAAGGAGAATTGTCTCTCAACAATGTTCACCACTAGTATCTACAACTTTTTTGGCTTCTGGTGAATTTTTCCAAGAGTGAAAAACTTGGTTAGCCTCTAATGAATCTGATCAACCAAGACTGGGACGAAACTGTTAGATTTGTCTCATATAATATTTAATTAAAATAACCCTCAGTAGGACCCCAAGAAGCAGAATAAGACCAGTGTGTATTATTGAACTCAACTGTATCAGCTAGATTCCAGACCCAACCATCTTAGCAAATCTCATAAACCAGCAGGGTATACCTTAGAAATACAGATGTCTTTCTCCATATGTTTGGATTGGCTTTTTCACTTGGACTAAGGCATTAACACAGTTACAGCAAGATGTATTAGGCATTATACAGACCTTATCTTGGCTTTCAAGGAGGATGTTTAGGGAAATTCCAGTATTTATAATAACCCTGGCCAGTGAATTGAGGCTCACTTGAATACCTTATGGGCTGAAGTGGTGTCATTGATTAGCTGACGTCAGGACAAATTTCACACCAGCTTTTCTAATTTTATGGCTCTCAAAATAGGGATCACAATCCACATAATGTTATTCCTCCAGAAAGCTCCTCAGTTAACCAAGGATAGCCTCAATTTGGAGATATTGCTACAGTTATCAGGGTACTACTCATAGCATCGTGTTCATCTACTGGTCATATGTCATTCAACACTTTAAGGTATTTTATGACAACCCCTATAATGCAAGTCATAATGTTTCTGTGAAGAAAGTTGATTGAGGCTTTGCTTCTAAAAAATAAGTACAGTGACTTGGGAGTTGTTAGTGATCTTAGAGACAAAATGTTGTTTAAAATTGTTGGGGGCCCCCCAAATAAGATCTATATCATTTGGGGGCAAGGGTTGATGGCACTTCCAACTGGCCTCCTGACTAGTTGATAGATCTTAGGTTACCAGATAGTTCAAATAATTGAGCACAGTTCTTATTTTTGGAGGGAGTTGTTTGGGGAGGGGATAATGACAAACTTGAGCATCAGTTAAATTTAAAGTGTTTGCAATAGTTTTGGAGAACTTACCAGGGTATTTTCCTTCCTGAAGATGGCTCTGGAGGTGATGGTGAAAGACAGAGATCATTAATGTTCATCCTCCTTGTACCGTCTAGTGTCTAAGTTCTTCCCACTCCAAGTGCTGGGGTTGCCCCCTCTCACTACTACAAATCAGAGTGCCCCCTTCCAATAATTATAACTTCACCATTTTTCCACTCTTCCCCTACTTGCAGAAAAAATGGTCAGGTTCAAGAGAAGCAAGAATATTATTATAAAACTTATGGAGACCCACATGTCCCCTACTTCAGCCCAGTTGAACCACTGTAGGTGGACTAGTCAGCAGCGTTCTCCACCAAGAGGTCATTTTCGTTATCTAAGAACATGTCAACCCAACAAAATAATCCAAGCAGCCAAATGAAATTATTTGAATCCTCTAGGCCCCTGTTTGGAAAGGTAGCTATTCAGAAAGCATACCAATCAGGCAGGCCCATTAAGGGAAGGAAAAAAACATGCCAAGGACTGTCCAGGAAGAAACCAGAATTTTCCATAGAGGCTTATATAACTCTTTACCATTTTCATCCTGCTCATTACTCAGAAAGTGGCACAGAGGAGATAATTCTTTTCTAGGGACGGTTACATTCAATGACTAGATTGCCCTTTTGAGGAGTATGGATCAGGAGATGAGGGAGGTATGTCAGTAATGTTTTGAGTCAGTTTTTGAGGAAGCTGTTCCAATGCTCAACAATATCAGATGACTGGATGGTACATAGCATGGAAAGTACATTGAAAACATTGATCACGAGTCTACTTTTGAGTGGCTTTTGCAATAAAAACACACTGTCATCAGAGTACAAATTGTCTAGAAAGCCAAACACATAACACAGATTGGCTTTAAGGGCCACAAGAGTGGGGCTGCAGTCAGTTGTCTGTGCTAGAACAGCAACAGCATAACCAGAAATGTGTCAGGAATAGTGAGGTACCACCAATGGGGGTCAAAGGTTGAGGGAGTCAAACTGCTGGGAGCAGGAAGAGGACAAGGGGGCCATGCCGTGTTGTCCCCTTCACCTAGAGACAAGTGAGTTAAATTTTGACAAGAATGAGAAATCTGGCATGCAGTGGTAGCTTCTGCATCAGAAATAGTCTTTATTCTAGTGTTTTGATTGGTGGATGTGTTGTTACGTGTGGTATGATGATAGATCTAGAGAGCAATCATGGCAATGCAGTTGTCTCATCAGAGAACTGCCCGTCTTCTGGGCATCTAGGTTAGTGACCCAAGCAGTTCGATTCAGCAGCCATGATTTGTTTCCACAGTCCACAGCCCTGATAGATGTATCTTCAATCTGCCAGTCTCTAGTTTTCCCAGTGGCAGTCCAAATAGTTAGGCCATTAGCAACAGTCCAAGAGTCAATAAAAACATAACAAAGTTCGTTAAGGGGAGTATTGGTCAAAGCTATGAGAATGGCCTTGATTTCTGCCCACTTACTGTAACAACCACCTCTACTTTCAGTTCTGGAACACTGCTACTCAAGCTGACCAGCCACAGTGGCCCAGTGGACACCACTGGTTTCTAGGTTAGCTGAACCGTCAGTCAACCAGGCCCAGCTATTTAGGGAAACCTCTGTGAATCAATGAGCCAGTAGTGTTGCTTCGGATAGCAGAGTGGGAATAAAATTTCTTTCAGAAAGATAGATTCAATGTTTTTATCTGAAATCTAGGTACTACGGGGTATATGTCAGCTCTTCAATGCACTATTTCCATTTGATAAGTGAGACTTTGGGAGCACTTCCAATCTTGTTAGTTGTTGAGTCTGCGTTGATCCACCCCCAAAATGGGAAGATCAGGTGGGAGAACCACATGGTTTCCATGGGTGAGGCATTAAGTTTCAGTAAGAATCCAGTAGCAATCTGCTCTTCAGTTGGGTTTTCTTGGTAGCTGTGCCGGGGAGGTGATGAGTATGACACCCCAAGGGGCTCTTCTGGGTAGAGCTGCCTCCCTTTCCCAGAGGCTCCAAACATCACATCATCAATCACAGAGACTTTTAGCTCAGAGGAATCTTAAAGTTATGTGGACCCAAAAGTACTAGCACCTCTCTACCTGCAGCTCTTTCTAGTCTGTAGACACCCCTCTGGCACTTATGGGACAGAGATATACAAGCATATAACAAACATATTCCAACTATACATTCAGATGTGGAGTCTACAACAACAATACATTGAAATGGCCTAAAAGACCTTACTCACTAGGTCATGTTACTATCCTTTTCCCAGTCTAAACTTTGCCCAAACCCAGTTGGTTAATGGTCATTAGAAAAGAAGAAGAAAACTGACCCTCAAAATGTTAATAATAATGGCATTTTGGTATTTGAAACAATCGATGTTTACTTATACTTAAGTTTAGGAAATTATATGTTACTTTTTAAAATAAAATTATCAAATTTCAATAAAATTCAAATAAACTATATGAATAGGCTAAACATAAGCAAATCTTAAATAGAGAAAGAATTCTAAGATATGTTGTGCAAATTGCTATGATTAAAGACAGCACTCTTTTTCAACTTGAAAGTGACATAGAAATGTTAAAAGAATCCATGACATGTATATTATGAAGGTGGTTATAGTGTATTAAATCTACAAATAATTTGATGGAATTTTAGTTGTTTCTTCTGGTCCTTATCATATTAGTTTTCTTTGTTATCCTCATGTGAAAAAATAGTGGCTAATATATTCTAGAGACCAAAGGAAAACTTTGGTATTAAAGTCAAAATGATCAGGGGAAATAGAAAAAAAGGTAAAAGCAGTTGAATATTCTCCAGAATCTGAGAGATAATAGTAATTTTGTCATAGATCTTTTCTATTCTTTGAACATTCACTAAACATACTTCATAAGACATTTTCATGTTACTCAGTTATTTGTTCTTTCCTTTAATACTTACCATTTTCTCCAATATAAGATGTAAAAAATAATCCTCAATTCTCATATTTTTGGTATTTGAGGCTCTAAATAGAGTGTTTTAAAGCCAAACATTACATACTGATGAATAATGTGGCAAATATGAAATTATTTTTTATTCAAAATAAGCAAATTATTTGTAGTCTCTCTGCAAATATTGATTTAATAAATAAGATGTAACTTTACAGAGTGGTAGTGTTTATTTTTTTAAAGGAAAAAAATTGTGAGACTTAGTTTAGTGGTGTAGTTAAAAATTTCATTTAGAAATTTAAGTGTATAGTTAAAATTAGCCAGCAGTGCAATGCATAAATTAGTACAAAGAGCCTGCATTAATATAAAAATTTTATTCAGAACAAGGGACCATTTCTCTGTTTCTATTATTTCTTACTAAAGAAAAAAAACACCCCAACTTAATGGCTTAAAACAATTTGTCACTATCTTTCATGATCCTGGGGGTTGAGAGTTTCAGCAAGAGATTCTTCCTCAAGTTCCTTATATGAGTGCATAGGATGGCAATGAGGCTGCAGTCATTTGATGTCCCAGCCAGGCTAGATTTCCACATTGTCTCACTGTCACAGATTTCAAAAGGAACACCTACACATGATTTCTTCGTGTGGCTTGGGTTTATACAGCATGGCAGCTAAATTTTGGAAGGGAATATTCCAAGAACAAACATCCTGAGAAAGAGGATTCCAAGGGGATTAAGTAGAAACTGCAAGGTTTCTTAGGATCCATTCTTAGAAGTTCCAGAATGTCACTTGTGTATAGTATATAGGTGAAGAAAATCACTCAGGGTAGCCAAAATTCAAGAGGAATTAACCTCCATCTCTTGTTAGGAAGAATAGCAAGGGATTTGCAGACATCCTGACCTCTCACAATCTACGGTGGTTTTTCAAAACATGTTTTCAGTACTGATTCTGCTAAGTTTATCTTCTAAGAGCTCAATAGGAGCATGTGAAAGGAAGACTACAATTCTTGGGATTATATTATATATTAGTTCATTCACTTGAGAGAAACATAAGTGCAGTGTTTTCACTATATTCATCATATGAGGTTCTTCTATGCAGGAAGAGTAACTTCTGTTTTATTCCAGAATTCAGATGGGAACTAAAATATAAATTCAAAAGAAATAGGCTTAATTTAAGTAAGAAGAAATTATGTAATTAGAGTTTTCCAAAGATGGAGCCAACTGTCTCAGGGATGTCTTTTATTAATACTTGTAAGCATCCAAATAAAGCTTGGATTACCCTCAGTTAATGATATAATAGAAGTGTGGATTAGATGACTTTATAAATTCATTTCATCCGTATGTGTTCATGCTACAGTAAGGTGATGAACTGCCGAAACATCATATATACCATTTGTTTTCATTTAAGACTTGTTTCTATATGAAGTTAGACATTTTAAAACCATTAAAAATGTTTCTCCAATTTTCTTTGAGACAGAAACTATAGTAGTCTCTGGGTAATTTTAGATTTAATTTAGTGAATAGCAAATAATCTAATTTGAAATTGACATAAAAATCAGATATGTAGCAGAAGAGTACCACTGTTTATAATTACAGTAATTACTTTTTAGAGCTAGATGATTTTGCCTTGGGAATTTTATAAGCCCATTTTATTACTAAAGAAGACTTTTTAAAAATCTGAATTTGATAGCTGATGTGACAGAAACTGGGCCCTTAAAAAATCATAACAGATAAATTAATCACATTTGTAGATTCACCTTTATGCTATTTTAAATTAATAGTTAGTTGGAAATATCAAAAGGTAATCTGGTTAGTCATTAAGATAGTTCTAATATGTCAATCAAAAATGGTCCATAGGGATGACATCAGAGAAAATAGCAGAGTAAGAATCTTCAAAAACCATAACTTCCATGAAAGGAATGAGAACACTGGCAAAAAAAAAAAAAAAAAAAAAGGCAAACTCAACTTTTTCAGAACTCTGTAATTTAACCAAAAGCTTGCAATAATCTAGTGAGTATTTATTCAAGGAAAACAAAGTTAAAAAGGTACACTAGAAAATATCTATTTAATACAAAATAAGGCAGTAATAGAAAATAGATGAACCAAAAAGTAAGACAAATAGAAAATAAATTGCAAAATGGCAATCATAACTCCTACCATATCAATAATTGTTCTCAATGTAAATGCATTAGACATTCCATTCAAAAGGGAGAGATTGATAGAATGGATTAAAAAAATGTGATCCAACTATTTGCTGTCTACAGGAGACACACTTTAGTTCCAAAGACACAAATTGATTGAAGTAAGTAGAAAAAGAATGGAAAGAAAATGGATTGAGTCTGTTGGAATGGAACAGGAAGATATACACACAAACAGCAGTCAAAAGAGAGCTGGATTGGATATGCTAACATCAGACAAAACAAACGTCAGTACGAAAATTATAACTAGAAACAAAAAGGACATTTTATAATGATGAAAGAGTTAATATATCAGGAAGACATAAAATTATAAATATATATATGCACCTAACAACAAATACGTGAAACAAAAATTAACAGAATGGAAGAATAGAGAATACAATAATAATAATTAAAGAATTGAATTCTCCACTTTCCATAATGATTCAAACTAGTCATAATAACAATAGGGAAATAGAGGACTTGAACAATACTATAAACTAATTGGCCATACATCTATAGAACACTCCACTCATAACAGCAAAATATACATTCTTCTCAAGTGCATGTGGAAAATTTCAAGGATAGACCATATGCTAGACTAGAAAACAAACTTTGAAATGTTTAAAAGCATTCAAATCATACAAAATATGTTCTCCAACCACAATAGAATGAAATCAGTAAACAATAACAGAAATAAATTTGGGAAATTAAAAATAAGAGGAAAAAATAAAAAAATATACCCCTAAATAACAAATGCATCAAAGAAGAAATCACAGGAGAATTTAAATAAGGCTTAGAGACAAATGAAAATGAAATACAACATACCAAAACTTATGGGGTGTGGCTTTAAACACTTATGTTACTGGTAAAAGTCTATATTTAAAAAGGAAAAAAAAAAATCAAATCAATAACCTAAGGTTCCACTTTGAGAAACTAGGAAAAGAAGAACAAACTAAAACCAAAGCAAACAGAAGGAAAGAAATAATAAAGATTGGAACAGAAGTAGATGAAATAGAGAGTAGGAAAAGAACAGAAGAAACCAATGAAACCAAAAGTTGGTTCCTCGAACAGATCAACACAATTGACAAACTTTTAGCTAGACTGGCCAAGAGAAAAAATAAAGAAGAATCAATTTACTAAAAGCAAATTTGAAAGAGAGAACATTATTATAGATCATACGTATTATTTTTATCTTTCTGATAAAAATAATTATAAGGAAATACCATGAATAATTTAATGCAAAAATGAGATAACCTTAATGAAATAGACAAGTGCCTATTAAAACACAGACTAATAAAACTGACTCAAGAAGAAATTGAAAATATGAATAGACCTATAACAACAAAAGAAATTGAATTAGTAATTTAAAAAAAGAAATTTCAAAAAAAAAGAGTAGCCCAGGACCAGATGGCTTCACTGTGAATTTTATAAATGTCTAAAGAAGTATTAACACCAACCTTTCATTAACCTTTCCAAAAAGTAGAAGAGGAAGAAACACTTTCCATCTAATTCTATGAATCCAGTATTATGCTGATACCAAAATCAGACAAACACATCTCAAGAAAAAAGAAAAAAGATGGAAAGAAACCACATCCATCAACAAGGTGATGACTACTTCATAAACGTCTTGTTCATATGAAAATCCTGCCTACTCCAATCTATCGGTTAGCACGTATTTCACCAACCTTATAACCCTTTAATACCTATATATATATTTTTATGCTATTTTTCAGAGCCTTTTTTGAATTTGGAGTATAGAGGGTAATAATTTAAAGCTGACTTCAAAGAAATACAACCTATTTAAATACAAATATCACTAAATTTCTCCTAGTAATTCCTTCTATTTTCAATGTCTGTTCATCATACAATCTATTTCTGAATATCTACACACAATGGCAACATTTATAGTAGCTTTAATTTGCTGAATTTGGTTACTCTAGCTTAAGACCTGAAGAATCAAAATAAGATAATAGGGTATTTAGATGACAATTCATTATCATCACCTTTGAATTCAAACAAACCTGAGTTGCATCCTGGCTTTATTCCTTAATATTTGTGTGACTTTGGCTAATTACTTAATCCTTTTTCACCACAGTTTCTGTACTTGTAACATAGATATTAGACTATCTACCTCATATTATTGTTTTGAGCAGTAAAATGAGATTGAGAGGCACTTGCATACAATGCCCGTCAAAGTGGAGACTTAGCAAGTAGTAGTTAGTATCATCAACATAAAAATGTTTTATTAGTAAGTCATGTGTTGCTTAACAGTGGGGATATTTTCTGAGAAATGCATTGGGTTAAGCAATTTCATCATTGTGTGAACATCATAAAGTGTACTTACACAAACCTAGATGGTGTAGCCTACTGCATACCTAGGCTATAAGGTGCTAATCTTATGGGACCACCGTTGTAGATGCGGTCCGTCGTTAACTAAGATGTCATTATGTGGTGCATAACTGTCAATGCTCCATTTTACAGAACTACTTTGAGAAACACTTATTCAGTCAACTTCTGGGCTTGCTAAAAATTAACATTCCTACTCCTACCTCCTGAAATTCTAATTCACATAAGGAAGGAGGGGTAGAATAGAAATTTGTATTTTGAACAAGTATCTCTGAGACTGTTTTTATGTTTATGGTAATTCAATTCTTATCATTTCTTTAAGGACTAAAAGAGATTACATCTCTAGATAGCCATAGAGAAAAGGTTATTTCAAAATGCTTCATTTGGCTGTTGCATGGAAAAGGACCACTGTTTTTTTGTATCTAATATATTCTACTTAAATGGTTTCCTCACCGATAAATTCCTTTAGAATGATGGTTCACAAATCCTGGAGCACCTGCTTTTACTTAGCAACACAATGTGACCAACATGATTCTTTGGGCATCTGAATTTTTAATAAGCTGTTGATCGATTTTTTTTAACCCACCAATATTTACAAACCGCATACGTAGGCATGATACCACCTAGGCAATATTTATGAAATATGATCACATTCACCTCCTACAATTATGGGATACCTATGAAACATTCTACTAAAACTTATTCTTCACAAATTAAACAATAGAATGAGCAAATGTTTAAACCAAGAATAATCAGATTAAAAATTATTTTGTTGCCAAGAAATTGACTAACACAGAACTTTGCAGTGATATTTTAAGGTCCTGAAACAGAAAAGATACATGTTTAAAATTAGCATAAGAAACTCAGAAATTTGCTATAGTTCTTTATAAGCAATTTCAAGAGGATTACTATCAAAATTCATTTTTAAAATGATTCTGTTAACATATTAATGAAAGGATTTCAATTTATTCTACCTAACTAGGTCAGAAACACTAGTAGGATATTAGACTCAGGAGTTGTAATATTTTATGATAATCTTATTTTTCAAAGCACTGTGTGCCAAATTAAATCTTGGAAAGAAGTTGATGTGCTATTTTATTCTATAATTATTGACTTGGCCATGGGCAGGCTGCTTACTGTAGATAGTTATGACTGAAAGTTGATTGCCCATCTGTTGCTGGTGCATAAAGGGACTGTGTAACTGAGCAGTAGTTTCCACCCCCATCCCAGGTTCTCTATCCTCAACAGATAGGATAGTTTGATGAGATTATTTTGACTTTTTTAAACAGTCCATGAGTCCATGTATGTATATTTAAGGATATATTTATGTTCAAAATTACTGATTAAAAATAATAAAATAGAATATACTACCTCAAAATGAGAATTACAAGGTTACTTAAGACTTTTATATAAGGTATCAAACTGTCAAAAAATGATTGACTCATATGTCCAGGAGCTAATAGAGCAATCATGGTATAATTAATTGAAGCAAATAAATATTACTTAAATTTTGTTTATTTTCATGAATTAAACTATGAGTGTGATATAATATTTCTCATAATAATATGCTCGTCATCTCAAGTAAAAACCAAACTTTGATGAAGTAGATAGAAGGAATTAAATCTGAAATAGTCTCTAATGCATACAGCAGCCTGATGATTGTGTAGCATTATTGAATTTAAAAGTTCATTTTATGTTATATTATGGCTTAATGTTCATGAAATTATTCATTTAGGGTATCTTTTATGTTTGATGGTTTTAGAAAACTTTTGCTATGTAATTATTTGCCCCCAAACCTAGTGGTTTTAAACATTTTAATTGGCTCCAGATTTTGTGGGTTGGAAATCTGGGTTGGCACAGCTGGGTACTTCTGCTCACCTCAGCTGATTCACCCATGTGTCGGTTGTCAGCTGCCGGTCAGCTGGGGAACAGGGCACTGGTTGTTCTAGGGAAGCCCCAGCTATTTAGGCTCATCACTGTTCCATGAGATCTCTCCTCTTTGGCTAGAAGGCTAGCTTGTTCACATGGTGCCATGTTTCCCAAGATCAACAAGCAAACCTACCCTAAAGCACAAGCATTTTTAAGCCTCTGCTTGGGTTACATTTGCTTATTGGCTCATTGGCAAACCAAGTAACATGGCCAATCGTAAAGTCATTGTGAGAAATCGCTACTGAACGGCAGGGAACTAGGAAGAGGAAACTTTTGTAGCCATTTTTACAATCAACTACAGTCCTCCTTCTGGCTGTAAATTATTCACAATCTTTCCAAATAAAAAATATCCTCAATGCCATCTTAGGACCTCCAAAAATCTCATAAAATCATGGTTTCAGCCTTGAAGTCCAGACTTTCATGAGCTTTAATCATATATGAGGGCAACTCCTTGAAGACAGCTACTCTTGATCCAGAAGTTAATGAATTGAAAAGATGTTTTTCTGCCTCTGACTCACCCAGAATACAATGTTGTTACAGGGGGTTACCTGCAGTGGACACTTCTTTTCCCATAACAGCTGCTGCACCTTAGCATTCTGAAATCCAGGGCACGTGTTGCAAGGTGACGAAGAATACCTTCTTTGGTGACAAAGAATATACCTTCATTAGGCCTGGATTTTGCTCCCTGGAAATGGCTCCTCTGTCATTTCTTCTCTGGGTGATTCTTCTGCTCATAGTAGCTGGGCTCACCCACATATCTTTATCCAGTTAACCAGTTGTTAGGGTTGGCTGGTCCAGTGGGGCCGCAGCTAGGATAGCTCATCTATTCTCCACGTATTCTCTCTTCCAGCAGAATAACCCAGGCTTGTTCACATGGTGATGGAGTTCCCTGTCTCAGAATCAAATCCAGAGATAAACTGTGGGGTGCAAGATATTTATTTGTGACTAACCTCTATAAAAAGAAGCAAAAAATAACATATTTTGGAAGAGGGAGAAGTCAAACTGTGAAACAGCTCCTGTGAATCCTTGCTCCAGTCCATCAGGGAGCTCTTGAGTGAGTAGTGGCTCTCAGAAAGCCTTCACCTCCAGAAACTTGAATCTCTGAGGCAGACCCTGAAGGAGCTGATAGCTATAGGGTGTCTGCTAACTGCATTCGCTGAAGTTGGACAGCAAGTCCTTCCTCAAAGGAGAATCTGGGAGATGCTAATCCAAGTCAGCTACATTTTCTAAAGCAACCAGTAAACAAATCCAGTGTGTCAGATTTGCTAATGTCCTGTTGGTCAAAGGAAGTCATATGGCCAAGTGATGTACTAACAAAGGATATGGCCACAAAGAAAGGATGGATTCGAGGCAATTTTTGGAGTCTATTATGTTATGATTCTAGTATAGTAATGACCTTGCAGTAACAGCATAAATTAAAAACAACAAACAAACAAGCATATATCTCTACCTCTTCATGTTGAAAATTAACTTTATTCTCCCCTAAACATTAGTCTAAAAGAAGTCTAGAAATAAGGAACCCAGGTGAAAAAAATGGAAGAGTAAACCAGGAAGAAAAGGAAAGAGCCAGGGTACTCATAATGCTTTTTTGGTGAAGCGGAAGAATAATATGCTACTTTCTCACATAATTTAGAGAGCTTGGAAGAATATGCCTTACTTATGTATGTTTTAGATATTCAAATATTTTGGATCAGAAATAGCAATGTAAATTTTTTCTTATGATGTTAAGATCATTTAGCGTTGAATATGACCTAAATGTTATTTTCCTGGTAAGGATTGACATTTTCAATTTGGCTTCTGTTTAATTTTCTCTTTCCAAACAAGAGAGTTTCTAAATTCTTGACAGAAGTCTCTGAAGACAGAAGCAGCTTATACTTCCTTCTGTTTATGGAACTTTCTGAAAAATATATTCATGACTTGGCAGAGACAGACCCCACACAGCCTGGCAGAGCTGATTATCATGTCTTAGCAAATGAAGAGAGCCCTAAGGCATTAAGAACTCTCAACCTTTAATACTGGTTTTCCCACAAGGTGGTTACATAAACCGACAGTCTGGCAGAGGTAACGCATCTTGCTTATCCTTCCACTGACTGACTCTGAAATTTCATCAAAAGTACAAAGTATTCTCACTGACTCACTGTTAGACGTACAGTTCCAGGCTTTCATTTTATGGATAAAAATTATAAATAGTTTGGGTTGATGGGAACATGTTTTTCATTACGCTGTAAATCATAAAATTGTGTACTTTGGTTTCCAGCTGTGAAAATATTGTGACACTAGTGATTTTGTTTCTTGAAAGGATCAGCCATTAAAATGACTGTTATTTTGCTTGTAAAAATGTCCTATACCTAATATAAAGGAAATGTTAACATTCGTCAATATTATAGGACAGTTATTCCAAATTGTCCGCAACCTCACAGTGTAGTGACTGCAAATATTTCTGAGTGATTGTGTATGTGTATGATGAAACTTTTGCATGAGAAGCACTATGACTCTGATAGAGGAACTGGGATTTGAGTATTAGCCAGTGTAGGAAAACACCATTGTAGGCTTTTGGTGATATGTCCCTTTTTAGTTATTTGGCTCAGAAGCATTTTTATACAGACCTAATATTCTTACGAATTGCCTCAGACATATGGTCATATCCCAACACGTTTGTCCATCATGTATTTATAAATTCAAACATTTGTACAATGGCTTTGGACGTAGAAACCAAAGACACACTGATCAAATCACTCCCAGAGTTGGTTGGGTAGGTTGGATAACAGAATCCTTTCAAATTAATGTCTGTTGGTTAGGATAAAGGCTACTCCGAAATGCAAAATACCTATGTACAAGATGGGAGAAGCATAGCATATGATAGCAGATTTAAATAGGTACATTGGTATATTGAAATACTATATGTATATTAACTGAAATATAGAATAAAACTATAAGGTGGAAGCAGGAAGCCTAGTTTTTCTTTGCCTCCACTGTCCATATAAATTATTTCTGTAGACCCTTTATTTCCTTAATCCTAGATGAAAGGATAAGAAGTTTCTGTAGGATTCTGTCCAGGTCATATGGCACCCACGTGTTGTCCTGACTATCCCATGGAATGCAGCAGTAAAATCTGGATAGAATGGATGAGGGAGGTATTTGAGGACTGAAAAGTAAATAGGAACTGTCAGATCAGAGAAGAACACCGAAATTTGAAGTACTACTGAACCTGTGTGTGCTTGGTTTTTATTTTCCTTTCTAATCCCTCTAACCCCCGACATGAACTTAGCTTAACTGGAAACCTGGATAGAGCATCATGCCCCAGACAGAGAGCTCCAGGAGAAGCCTCTACTTCTTGCTGAAGGAGCAGGAAACTGAACTCCTAGACCTCGGAATGAGTGGAAAAAATCCTCTGTAATTTTTTTCTTTTCCCTTTTTCTGTTCTCTCATGCCCCAAACCATAGACAATTCCATGGCATTGGCAGCAGCAGTGGCAGCAGGGAGAGAAATAATGTATTACCTACAAGGAACAATAATTCAAATAATTATAGATTTCTCATCAGAAACTGTGGAGTCCAAGAAGGAACTGGCGCAACATATTTAAAGTATTGAAAGAAAAGCACTGGCAATGCTGAATTCTATAGCCAGTGAAAATATCCTTCAGAAGTGGAAATGAAATAAAGACATTCTCAGGTGAAGAAAAACTAAGAGAATTCATAGCCAGCGAATGTGCTCTAAATTTTTTGCTAAAGCAAGTTCTTCAGACAGAAAGGAAATGATACCAGAAGGAAACTTAGAACACTAGGAATGTCAGGAAGGGAGGATAAGCAGCGGAGATGATAGATGTTTGAGTAAATATAATTAACTATTCTCCTCTAGAGTTCTTATACACCTAAAAATAGAACATCAAAATAAACGAAGCAAAAACTGAAAGAACTAAAAGGAGAAATATATGAATCCACAATTATAGTTGAAGAAGTCTTCAACATTTTCCTCTCACTAATAGACAGAAGTAGTAGACAAAGAATCAAAAAGGCTATAGAGGAATGGAAAAACACTATCAAGCAACTGGACCTAATTGACATTTATAAAATACTCCAGCCAACAATAGCAAAATACTTGTTCTTTTCAAGTGACAGGGAGCACTTATCTTGGGCTATGAAATAAACTTTAGACACATTTAAAAGATTTGAAATAATACAAACTATGTTCTCTTACCATAATGGAATTAAACTAGGAATCAGTGATAAAATACAACAGGAAATTCAATGAACACTTCAAAATACACAAAGCAAAACTCAAAGAACTGAAAGGAGAAATATAGGCATCCACAGTTATAGTTGGGGATCTTTGACATTCCTCTGTAACTAACAGAGCTAGTAGAAAATCAGACTGTTTTGCTTGATTCAAGTGTTTGCTGAAAGCCCATCCATTCTTTCCTGCATCTGCCACCTCTCTCTTGCAATGTCACATCATTTTTTAAAACTTCAATTTCTACTGGATCATTCCCATCATCATCCAAATATGCTGTATTATTCCCATCTCAATTTAAAATAATTATTTTTTTATCTCACATCATTCTAGAAAATACTATGTTTTTCCCTTTTACAATAAAAACCTGGAAAGAGTTGTCTGTGTTCCCTGTCTTCACTTGCACTTCTCTAATTGCATATTGAACACACCTTACTCAGGCTTGTATCCCCATAATTCCACAAAATTCCAGTTCTTGAGGTCAACACAGGCTTCCTCATTGCCTAATTCAACAGTAGTTCCTTCCTCCTCGTCTTCCTGGCCGATTGGGAGCATTTGACATTGCTGATCCCTTTCTCCTTGAGGTATTTTCTAACTCTCCACTGTCCAACATCACAGGCTGCTGCTTCCTTTTCCCCCTTTTCTGGATCCTTCTCAGAAAACTGACCTGTGAACAAGGAAAGACTCCCTCCACCCCCCGCCCATATCTGCTTTTTCTAAATTTGGTCAATTTTGCTGTATCTTCTAATTACTTAGGACAAAAGAACACCTTTCTATCTTGGATGCCTCTATCTCATCTCTGACATGAAATCCATGAGCAAGTCCAGTCTGAAGTACATTTGCAAACAGATAACGTTTGAATAAGTCCACTGTCTAGCCTGTGTTCATGGCACCATCATCTTCACTTAGATTTTTGCATTAGCCTCTAAGAGTCTCTTTCCTTTTATCCTTGTTTCCATATCCATCCACTATATCAGGAACGTTCCTGCTTTAGCTCATTTGTAACTGCTCTTCCTTCATTCTCTGTGCTGTTGTCCCTCAGTGATATCTGTGGCTTTCACTTGCAACCCTGTTGAAAATGTTTCTCTCATCACCTTATGACCCATAACCTGTTTTTACCTCGTTCTTAGTACTTTCTACCACTTGCCATATTATGTGTTTATTTGTTTCATTTCTTGTTTTCCTCCAATAGAAATTAACCATTATAAAAATAGGAATTTTTTTCTGTTTAAAAATTTTTATTGAGATATAATTGACGTATAACAATATTATTTTCAGGTGTATAACATAATGATTTAATATGTGAATATATTATGGAATGATCACCACAATAAGTCTAGTAAACATCCATCACCATACATACTTATTTTTTTTCCTTATGATGAGAACTTTTAAGATCTATTCTCTCAGCAACTTTCAAATATACAATACAGCATTGTTAACTGTAGTCACCATGCTGAACATTACATCCCCAGGACTTATTTGTTTTATAATTGGAAGTTTGTACCTTTTGATCACCCCCCATCCCCCATTTTTGTTTTGTTGTTGTTTGGTGAGGAAGATCACCCTGAGCTGACATCCACTGCCAATCTTCCTCTTTTTGCTTGAGGAAGATTAGCCCTCAGCTAATATCTGTGCCCATCTTCTTCTATTTCGTATGTGGGTTGCCACCTCACCATGGCTGAGGAGTGGTGTAGGTCTGCACCCAGGATCTGAACCGTGAACCCCAGGCTGCCAAAGCAGAGTGCGCTGAACTTAACCACTATGCCATGGGGCCAGCCGCCCCCCCATCTTTGTTGTTGTCTGCAGTATTCCCATCATTGAAAGTAAAGACTGGCGTCCAATAAACATTTGACAAATGAATAATGAAATTTAAAGGTAGCCGTTGTGCCTGAAACTGAGATAATGAAGATCAGAAAGAAGAGTGGGTGGCACATGAAAGGAAAGCAAGGGCAGTGAGAAGCCACTCCATGACCTGAAGAAGAGAAGTGACATTAACTGAGTTAGAGTGATAAGTGACCACTTTGTCTGCTGTGGGAAGAATAGATTTTAGGGCAATAAGATAAGAGAAAAGTTAAGAGCCTAGTGAATAGTCTAGCTAAGAGGGAATTTTGGCCTAGACATGCACATTAGCAGTGGGTTCTGGCATTTGCAGTGGAGTGGGTGGTAGTGCAATACACTGACAACTGAGATATTCTCAGGCATCCAAGAAGGCAGTTTGACATGGGCATCTAAAGCCCAGTGCTGGACGTATCTATTTGGGAGGCTACAGCATGGGATCTAAAAGCAAGGGATCAGATGAGATTATTTAGATAAGGAGTATAGATGAGTGCATGAGGCACTCCAACAAATACGTTTAGGAATTTGAACAGGGGCCAGAAAACAAAACAAAACAAAAAAATGAAAAGGAGTAGCCAGTAGTATAAGAGGTATAAGCCAATGGTACAAAGGTATGAGCTAGGATAGAGTAGTAAGCCAATAGAAGCCAATAGTAGTATGAAGTGTTTCAAGATGGAGAGAGTTGTTAATGGTGCCAAGTGTTCCAGAGAGAGTATGTGTGTTAAGGATATAGAAGCAGCTATTAAATCGGCAATGTGGCATTTCATAAAGTCCATAGAATTCATTCATTCAGTGATAGCAACAATGGCATGATACCAAACAGTGTCTGACACTTAGGAGTAGCACTAAATTTTATCCAAGAAGACAAAGTCACAGAGCTAATATTCTAGTGGTCAACACAGACGTTAAGTAATTGATTGCAAATAAATCACTTTATAGTTATGTTTTTCAAAGATGCCATTATACAATCATTTGACCTGGCAATCTTCATTCAAGGAATTGATTCTATGGATACATTTGTACATACAAAAAATAATATATGCAGGATTATTTATTGTACCATCGTTGATTGCACCAGTATTTCTGATAGCAAAATAATGTTGAAACAAGATGCTCATCCGTAGGAGACTGGATAAATAAGTTATGTTATGTCAGTAAAGCTGCTATGTAGATGAAATATGAATGAGGAATGTGTTTATGCACTGACGTGAATTGACCATTAAGATGTACAGACATAAAATATATGAAATATATAGAGAGAGATAAAAAAGCAAAGTACTGAATATTATTAATAATATAATTCAATTAGTGTTAAGCAGAAAAAAGAGTACATGTGTTGCCTTGAATATTCATAAAATATTTTCAGAATTTTCTTTAAAACACTAATTTTTTTGTATACATCTAGATACAGCACTAATTATTTGGGACACAAGGATGTGAACTAGGCTTTTACAGTGTATTATTTTGTAAATTTTAAGTTTGGAAACATGAAATATATTACTTTACATATATTACTACACAATATAGAAATAAATTAAACTATATTACTGTACAAAATAAACATTTAAAAATTATAATTTCAGATGGCTGCAGAGTGCCTGGTGTTCATGTCTTATTTGTTTTATCAGTCATCTAAAACATTGGAGACAATGCATGACAGTACACGCTAGTGGGGGTTAGAAAGAGAACCCCTGTCATGATTTCTTTAAATTACATCCTCTTCCCCTACCTCATCATCACAGATTATTTATAGTGAATCTCTGGTCATTTATACTCATACAAGTGTGTCATACTCTTAGGTGAAAAACCATCGTAATTGATAGGCACCAAAACATCTTTGGAACAAAATACAAATCACTTCCTAAAGAGAAGTCAGTCTCAGTTGCTGTTTCATAAATTATATATTCTGGAGATCATTGCTTTGCTTTGTATTGAACTCTGTCCATGGCCAACATAAGTATTAGAATTTCTCCTGTGAATAATTTAATACCTGATATCACTTAGGTAGAAAAGTAAATTAAAAAGTATTCAGTGAATTGCAAACCAACTAGCTATACTGTACACATTGAGCAAATTGTCAATGTCATCTGCAGGGTTTAGAAAACCATGTCATATCTAAAGCACATAATCTTCTAGATGAGTATCAGATTTTTCATTTGATATATGGGCAATCATAGTTGATCAACTCTCTTCACAGAGTGGTTGGGAGAGACAGAAGATGGTTTTGAGCTGCCCGGTGTGGAGATGCTCAACTAGGACAAGGAGTCAAACTGAAAGTAACAACGAAGCCTTTGTTCTTGACTGCAGCAGTGTAAGCACGAGGCCAAAAAGAGAGGCAGGAACGTTCCGTTTTTCCCCGTGGACCAGTATTGGGAGAATGTCAGTCCAAGGACATGTAGCACAAGTTGGGGTAATCCTCTCACAGCTAAAAAGCCTTGAATAAAAGGCTCCTGCCATTTTATGGACCCAGGAGGTCTGGGGAAGGGAAACAGGGAAGGGCTAGGAGTGGAAGGTACTGAGTCAGAATGGAGAAGTATCTTAATCAAGACTCCCCAACCTCAAAAGGAGGTCATAGCAAGAGCTCCTGAAAAGTGCTTCAGCCTCTGGTCCATATCCTTCACCACGAGCTCTGAATGAGGGTGCCTGGGCTGGGAATACAGACACACTTATGAACATGGCTGGCCAGGGAGGGAGGGACTTGGAGGAGGAGGGGAGTCCTTGTCTGCACCTCCCTCCAGAAAACTGTAATGCACTGGATGTGCACTAGGTCTGGTGTGGGGAGGGCTGCTTTCCCCTTTGAGACCTGCCAAGCAAAGCCCTGATTGCCTATGGTCTGGCTTGAAAGATCACACATTCTAAAACTATAAAGCCTTATTTATATTTAAGTCATACATATTATTAATGCAATTAAAAACATGAGTATACAACCAATATTTTCTTTTACAGAGAAAATAATTCTATAAAATGTTTAAAATTAGAAAAATGTCATTATTTTCCACTTACTTTAACATCCTTTTATTTTATTTTATTTTTTTGGTAAAGGAGATTGGCCCTGAGCTAACATTCATTGCGAATCTTCCTCTTTTTGCTTGAGGAAGATTGTTCCCGAGCCTATCTTCCTCTACTTTGTATATGGGACACAGCCCCAGCATGGCTTGATGAGTGGTGTGTAGGTCCGCACCTGGGATCTGAACCTGCGAACCCCCGGCCACCAAAGCAGAGCGTGCGAACTTAACCACTACACCACCCAGCCAGCCCCTAACCTCCTTTTCTAGATGACTGTTGGGAAAATTTTAATGTTAACCAGAAAAGAAATTGTACCTATAATAACAATGTAAAGTAGTTTGAGGAATAGTAATAATTACACTGATTAAAATTCAGAGGAAACTTTTCTTTGTTCCGGACAATGGGTACTGGTAGGTGAAAATGTGATTTGAGATTCAAATATCCTGAGAAATTTGAAGTGACTTCGTGAGCCGGTTGTACATAATGATCTTGCATGACTATATTAAGATTTTAAATATTTCTAATAAAATTTGGTCTTGATTGATTTCATCTTTACTGTGTTATGGATGTCTAAGTCTAGTTGGAAACAGCCTTTGGCCTCCTCACGTAGCAGCAGATGAACTGTTTGCATAAGTGGAATGCTGTATGTAGGCTTGTGGTTTTGGGTACCTCTAGATTTATGACACCAAATTATGTTTTATGCAGTCGGAAGAAAATATGATGATGTCAGTGTAAAGAAGAGTTAATTTAGTTGCCCTTAAAAATAGTAAATGTTTTTGCAGTAACTCTGGTATAATTTTGGATATACGAATTGATTGCTTCATTCATGGATATATACATCTTACATAGAAAATTTTAAAGGTAAATAAATAGCTTTAATGTTTAGAAATCGTCTGCTTCATTTCTAATTTTATTCACTTTGAGTATTATGTTTAAACTGTTTAGTAACTATGTATTAGTTTTCACTAAGATTATGGATTTTATCTGCCAAACCTATAATTATATACCAATTTAAGTAATTTAAAGTAAGCATGATGACGTACTTAATAATTTTTTAGCATATATAATGTGTTATGTATTTTTTTGGAATGAAAATACTTTCAGAGGAAAAAAGAGTTGAAAAACAAGCTTCTTGTTTAAAATATGATACTGACCCATTCATCTTCTGAATATTCATCTCATTTAATTCTGATATAATAGGGACATATAGCATAGCGAAATGAGCATTAGCTTTGACTCAAGTACTCTTGGGTTCCAATCTGTGCCCTATACTTATTATCTGACTAAATAGAGACTAATGAGCTCAGTTTCCTCAGTGTCATTTAAATTATTATTAAAACCACCACGTATTAATATTGAAATATTTTAAATCATATGTATATTTGTATATATATTTATACACAGTTATATATACACATCCATACTATATGTGTGCATATATATACATATATGTATAATATTGCGTGTATATATATATATGAATATATATCTCAGGTACTGAATATATAAATAAAATTAGCTATCCTTCCTCAAGTAGTTTATAGTCTAGTGATGGAGACAGAGATAAATAAGTAGGTAGAAATGTAGGATATTATGGAAAATAGATGAGACACCATCTAAGCTGAGTGAAGTATTTGGGGGAAAAATGGGAATTGGATATGGCTAGGCTTTCTGGAAACAGATGACAACTTAAGGATAAAATGAAAAATAGAAACTATGGGAAAGGGGAATATAGTCCATTCATGTAGGAAGCATAAAGAAAGACACAGAAGAATGAAACAAGATTGTTAAATGGGAAAGCAGTTTTCTCTTTATTGTTGATGATGATTAAGCAAGCAAGAAAGAGGTAAGCTGAGGGTGTAGACATTTTGTGTTCATGGAAGGGACCTTGGACTTTATCTGCTGGGACAATGATTATATTAAAGAATTAAATTTCTCTTAAAAAGATCCTTCTGATAGGCATGTGGATAATGGATTTGATGGGTTAAGTTTGGAAATAGGAAGATGACTTAGATGATTATTGCCATTTTTAGCAGAGAGATGATGGCATTCTCAACGAAGTGTATAATGTAGTTAGAAAAAATAGGAAAGCATAAGAAATATTTATAAATTATCTTAAAATTGTTTTAAAAACATCTCAGTACATTTTAAATTCTCTCATTCTTATAATTTTTGACATTTCAAAATATATATGACCAAATAAATTGAAGTAATGTTAATTTCAGAAGAAGAATTATGTGCAAATATATAGATAGATAGAGAGATACATATGCGCACACACATGCAGCGTTCATTGGTGTCTGTGTGTATCAATTTCAGTCTGGAGTAGGTAGAATGTGCGTGGTAGAACACAATAAAATTCACTTTCAAAGTTGAGCCTGAAAAACAGAAAAATAAAGAAAATGGAGAAATTTACATCAAAGTTATTCAGATGTTTGAGGTTGAAGAGACAAATATTTTATTCAAAGTTATATTGAAGCATAAATATAGCTCCACGTTTTATTTTATGTTTTGAAAAGTTCCAAAGCATTTTTAATTGTTTCTAAATTGCATAAGCTGCTTTCTGTAGAAAACAGACAGAACACCATTTCATAAGAGAGAAATTGCATCAAGGTTTGGATCTTGGTGTAGGGAGTGAAGGTTTAGCTCTCTGTGAAAAACTCACGCAGTTTCCTGTAATTTCAGAGACATTTGAACAATAAGTACAATTTATGAGCCATCTCTGTCCCCATAGAAACCGTGTTTTTATGACTTCTGTAACCATTTAAAACATATTTTTTAATTCCATGGTATCTATACAAACTTGAAAATGTGTAATCCTGAGGAGTAAAAAAATTTCCGCATTTTAGTGAAGAAAGAGTCCTTAATGTCATTTGATTGGCAGAAAAATGCAGCAGAGACATCTATGATTTATGGTAGAGAACTAAGCCAAATCTACATTTTTATTTGTCCAATAATTTATTCTGAAGTAATAAAAATACAACAGAAAGAGAATATTAAAATGAGCATCCACAACTCCATTCCTTAGGGATAGCTAATTTCAATACTACATCACATTTGTTTCAGATATTTTAATCATTAAAAACATACAGAGTGGAAGCACTCTGTCCCGTTTACTATCTCTGCTTCTGTTTTCTTCAGGTTTATTTTATTACATTTTTTTTTCACATTTCTTGATTTGAAAACAATATATTTGCAAAGTTCTTTTCCTTTTCGTTCTTTCACTTAAAGCTACAAGATTTCACCCGAGTCCTCCCTCATTCAGATATCAGAGACCTTGACACGGCTTTTCTGCTAACACCTTTCAAATTTCATTTAAAGCCTGCATAGACTATAACAATGAATTTTTATATTTGTAATATCCACTGGACATTTGTATTGTCTTTTTAGCAAAAATTTTATTGATATATAGTATATTCAAAGAAAAATTTAAAAACCATAATTGTGCATTTCAATTAATTTTTACATAGTGAATAAACCTATAAAACCAGCACACAGATAAAGAGATGGCACGTAAGCATCACCCTAGAAGACCTCTTTTGTCCTCCCTCTGGCCACTGTTCCCTCTTGGTGTAGTGACTATCCTGACTCCTAATAATTTTACTTGTTATTTAATTTTTGATAAATGGAACCATACAGTCTATATTCTTTTATGACTTGCTTCTTGCTTATAATGCTATGTTTTTGATACCGATCCACATTGTTGTGCATGGATATAATTTGCTCACTTTAATTGCTATGTATTAAGTTGTATGAATATAACTCAATTACATTTATCTAAATGTCAAAGGACATTTGATTTAATTTTTACATTTTTTGGCTATTAGGGGTAATGCTAGTATGAATATCTTCAAGATGTGTTTTGGTGCACATATGTATGTGTGTCCACCTTGAAATGGAAACACTGTACCATTGGGCTTGCAGATGTTCCAATTTTGGTAATTATTGCTAAATAGTTTTCTAAGGGCTACATGTCACTTTACCCTTACATCAGCTGTGTACGAGAATTCCATTTTCACTGTATTCTCATCAACACAGTGTTGTCTATAGTGTTCATTTCAACCATTCTAATGAGCTGTAGTGATGCTGAATTGAGGCTTTAATTGAGGTTTTAAATGTATTTCCATGATAATGAATGAATTTGAACATATCTTTACGTTTACCTGCCATTTGGGGATACTTCATCAAGAAGAGTCTACTCAATTCTTACTCATTTTTCCATTGTTTTCTGTCTTGTTCTTGTTCATTTGTGTGTATATATATATATATACACACACATATATATTTCTTGTATACAAGTCTTTTTTTGATATATATGTGTTTACAATATTGTCTGTCACTCTGCGGTTTGCCTTTTCATTCTCTTATAGTTGCCTTTCGAATAACAAAATTATAATCTCATCAGATTTATCAATATATTTTCCTTTATCATTAGCACTTTTTGTGTTCTGTTGAAAAAGTCTGTGTTTACAACAAGTTCGTGGAAATATTTTCCTATAATTTCTTTTCAGTAACTTACTAACTTTCATATTTCGATGTGCAACTTATCAAGAATTAATATTTGTGTATGTGTCAGGTAGAATAATATTTAATTTTTCTATATGCAAAATTAGTTGACACAACACAGTTTATTGAAGAGACCATTTTTCCCTCACTACACTGAAGTGTTATCAGATAGCTATATTTGTAGGCTGGTTTTGAGACTTTCTATTCGTTCCAATCTGCTATCCTAACATCTATACCACCTTCTCTTGATTTTTTTTTTCAGTAGCTCTTCATATCTCTTAGATGAAATCATGCATCTTTATGCTCTTTGCAGATTGCTTTTGCTGTTAATGGCCTTTGCATTTTGATATAAACTTTTACATTAACTATTTAATTATGAGAGAGAGAGAGAGAGACCTGTTGGTATTTTGACAGAGAATGCATTAACAGTATTGACATCTTTAAAATATGAAATCTTCCAAACCACGAATATGGTATAGTCTTCCACTTATTTAGTTTTCTGTTAACCTTTCTCAAAAATGTTTTGTAGTTTCAGTGTAATTGATTCTGCACATTATCCTTAGTTTTCTCCTGGGTATTTGTTATAGCATAGTCCAATTTAATCTTAAATAAGAATATTGATTGGAATTAACTAATATCAGTTATTAGTATTTTGTAGGACAAATTCTGTTGTCATGCTTTCCCAGAGCAGCGCTTTATAAAATAGTACTTCAATAAGCTGATTGCCTGTAGGTACCATAGCACGCCTTTATTTCATTCTTAAAATCATCTAATATTTTTGACTTCTATGTTATTTTTTGACACAAGGGGCTTATATTATTTTGTTAAGGTTTCTGCTCATTTTTTTTCTTTTTCCAGTGGCTACTACAGTAAATTTGAATTTGGAAAATTTTATTAAATAAAGTTTGGCAACATGACCCAGAAAATGTTTATTTAAAAGTTTTCAAATCCATTTTATTAGTTAACACTTAAAAACAGTAACATGCTAATTCATCCTTAGTACAGATCACAAAAATACACATAGATACATAATTTATATTTATTCAATTAATTTATTATTTCATGGAAACATTTATTCTTTTATTTGGAATTATACATTTACATATATGTGCATTTATATATAAATGATTATAAGAAATTAAGGTGTTATTTCTAAATTTCTTTACTCTGAGTTTCTACTCTACAAAGGATTGACTCAGTGCTGAGAAAAGTTTAATTCTCCCTCCATATTTGTTATGGGCTGAATTGTGTCCCCCCAAGAGGCATATGTTGAAGTCCTAACCTCTAGTAACTCAGAATGTGAATGCAGTTAGAGATAGGGCCTTTAAAGAGGTAATTAAGGTAAACTGAAGTTGTGTGGCTGGGTCCTAATGCAGTATGATTGCTGTCCTTGTAAGAAGCAGAGATTAGGAGATAGACACACACTCGGGGAAGACCGTGTGAAGACAGAGGAGAAGATGGTCATCTGCAAACTAAAAGAAACCAACTCTGCCAGCACTTTATCCTCAGATTTCTAGTCTCTAGGACTGTGAGAAAATAAAATTCTGTTCTTAAGTCACCCATTCTGTGGAACTTTGTTATGGCAGCCCTAGCAAACTAATACAGACAGAATAGGTCAAATCTTAGAAAGATCATTTTTTTTTTTACTCTAAACCATAAGTGCAGTGATGTTTTACATTTTTAAGCTGAATAATTAAGACTTTAAAATAAATTTTTATACACACTTGTCTCTTAGAATCTGGCCAAATATGTCAGATTTTAGATAAACTTACTATATATCCTCCTATCTATTCTTGTGTGTATGTGTGTTCATCATCATCTCTCTGTCTGTCTCACTTCTCTCTCTTTGCTGGAAAATCTAAATGCAACTTTCATAATTCCCTGCAATGAATTTTGAACAATTCATTCACCCTCTGTAAGTTTCTGTTTTTTTTTTTTTTAACTTTTGGATAGGAAAAGTAACACTCACTGTTGATTGGTACGTACGAAAGGTCTACAGCCATAACTTAGTACATAAAGGTAGCTAGCTTTCAACTGAATATGCAAGTCGGAAAAAAATCATTCTGAATTCAATAACAGACAAAAACTAGTCATCAAAGACATGTTTGACCCTATAAGTGTATGTGAGGGTAGCTACTTTGTTCCAAGTGTCTACAACAGAGATATATGATAGATGATTATCATGCAAACACAATTATTAGAGACTGATTACTTTAACCTTCTCTTGTTCTTACATGCATACACAGTTTCTCATCATATTGACCCATTCAACCATTGCTGAACATTCAATAAAATCTACAGTGATCTGTTGTAACTCTTGGAATTCATGTAAGAGCATCAGTCAATAAACTGAGCAAAATTCTGGATCATTAACCTTTTAGATAAGCATTAGAAATTTGATCTTATCATGTGCATCTTCAATATTATAAAGTAATGGGCAGATTATATTGTTACTATTTCATAGTCTAATTCTATATTCAAACATACCATAGAAAAAGCAAATCCAAGACAATTATTGCAAAATGCAGCATCTTTATCCAAATGCACACCTTCACATGCATAAATGATTTCAGGTCTACTAAAGTTTTCTAGGTGCTTAAACATGATATAACTTCATAACAACTTGATGCGGTTTTACCACAGGAAGGCAGTTTTAATTTCAAGGCAGAATAATGAAGCTGGTCAAAACTACATTTTTGCTACGTTAAAGAAATAATTAGTTTGCTTCTAACAATACATAATATACTAATGAAATATGAATTGTGAGACCTAAAAAGAAATTGAAAAGACTATTGACCTTTGTCATAAACCGCCTTTAAACCACACTGTACATTCCCTTCACTTCTGTCTATGCAATGTCAATTATCATCTCAAAATGAACTTCAAGATACCGAGCTGGGGTCAAATTTTCTGTTGGGAATTCCACATTCCATTGGTGGCCAGTTACATCTGTTAAAGTTATTTCAAAGTCAGTTTTCTACAGAATATTTTCCACTTAAATATTTGTACACTGTAAATCAAACATGAATATTTGATTCCATAAAATGGCCTGAGACCTGACTGAAATACACTTACAGACAAGATCTGAAGTTTTGAGAAAATAATTGCAATGTCCTAGACAAATGGCATTTATTTCCAAAGCATGCATATTTAAAGTCTTTATAATCCACTTTTATTGGCTACTTGACTAAATGCCTTCACATTCATGAATAAACATAGTCATATGTAATCAATAGAATATCAAAAATTTGATAGATTTATGTGTTATGTTTTAAGTTTGAGGAATTTTTTTTTCTATTTTAGTAGACACTGGATTAGAATTATAAGAAACTATTGAGTCTTTACCTTCTATCTTCTGCATTAAGCCCTCCTTAGCTAGTATTAATATTTTTTCAAAAGATTCAAAGTCAGAAATTAATTGTATACATTTCAGGTTGCCTAATGGAGAGAGTAAAATAATTAGTCACTCACATAACCTAATTAACCCTGGATAATCACCCAATATGGCTGTAAAAGTAGCCAGAAATAGATTAACAAAGTTCACCTATTAAAAAAAAATTTGGAAAGTGTTTTCAGGATTAAAGGAATAAACCTTTCAAAGCTAAAAGATCAAATTCTTATGTCCCTTTAGAATGATACATTCACTGAGCTGATATATTTTTTAAACTGTCAGCATGACTGTGAGACCAATGCCAGTGAACAATTTTGTTTACAGTGTATCCTCCATTTCTCCTAGAATTTTGAGTTTTAATACCTATAATATTGCTTCTAACTCTATCCATCTAGTGGTAAATTAAATGGCAAATGAAAGAAATTCAATGATGTTATCAAATATTCTCAGCAGGGAACTGTTTGCTTTCCTAAAGCATGGCTTTCAACATTCAAACAAAATGTGACTTATATAATTGTTTTTGCTAAATTAAAATTTGAAGTGATAAATGTTAAGAAATACTATTAATACATTCTCACATGCAGCCAAGAACAAAATTTAAAAGAGAGTTTTAAAATTTACTGTACCTCTTCCAAACACAAATGTGCAAGTGGTACATTTTCAGAGTAGAACATTTATTGTAACAGTCTGCAGTTATTAAACTAGAACTCCTGAGAAGACAGTCAAGTGTATTCTAAATATTGCCACAGTCACACACAGGCCCTAATCAGAATAAGAAACCCTGGATTCTGTTTAAACATTTATATGCCTTAATAAAAAGTTCAAGTCTCACACCTTTAAATACTCAAATTTAATGCTGAGCATGGGATAGGATTTCATCATCTGCAACCTCCTCCTTCACCTCCTGTCATCATTGTCCCCATCATCCCTGAGTTACCATATGCCTTCTCTCTTTAGAAAAGCCAGGCGAGTGAGTGTTATGATTTATATTTTATATGTGAGGAATCTCAGAGAAATTATGCTATTATATATCTCCCAGATGGAATTTATTTCTGGCACACATGACCTGCAAGATAAGTGAGCTTTGACCAAGTGAGCATTCCTTGCAGCGGCAAAAAGAAGAGAAAACACACTTTTTTATGGCAACACTTGTTTAAGAAAAAGAGAAAAGGAAATAAGCCAAATAGCTTCATATAACATCAAGACATGGATATCAAGTTAGCATTAATTATTCCGTGTGAATGGGTATGCAGGAGGAAGAAAAAGGACCTCAAATATTCTTCAAGAATTATCCCCTACCATGGAGGTAAGAGAAATGTATATATCATCTCATTAGATATGCTAGGGCTGTGTTGAAGTCCACCAGTACTTGAGGATGTCCAAGAAACATGCGTACAATTCAGTGACAGTTCATTTTTCTTCAGAACAAAACGGACTACTAATTATAAACAAGTATTATCAGAAGTTACACCTGCTTTTATCTCAGACCTAGACTTCCCAGGGAATATAATGTCTCAGGCCTTTTGGAAAGGTTGCAAGGACTTTAGTAGGAATGGCAAAAAAATAAATATTTCTTGCTAGGATACAAATAATATGACAGAGTCTGAATGAAACACACACATTGAAGCTGAATCTTAGTAAAAAAGGAAACTCACTCAAAAAGCATAGCCCCAAATTAAGGTATTAAGCTCTATGTTGGGCATTAAGCTACACCCAAATATCATCTGGCTGAATTTAGGTCTAACAGTGACCCACACATGGACCTATGGTGTGACCAGCATTACCACAGTCCCCATTTGCTTGGAGGGATGGGTGCAGAGCCCGCATTTGGTAAGCTTTTTTGGCAGCAACTTGATTTTTGGTTGGGAAAGAGCATCTTCATAGATGTCACCTCCTGCCTCACAGGGAAGAAGCTGGCACTGACTTTGGATAGGTCCATTGTTGTAAATACTGAAGATCTTTGAAGAGAACGAGGAAGCAAAGATGATCACCAATGATGGTAAGGTAGGTATATATTACCTCAAAATTTCAAATTTCATTTTATTTCTCTGACTCTGATGAAACAAGTATATCATATACTTCTCTCTGAATTATGAAAGTCAGTATCAGTGTGTCATGATGTTAAACTTGTTCTCTATGTGGATCCACAATTACAAAGTGGATCCACCGTTTTTAAAAATGCCTTTGAAGAGACTGTCTACCATTAAAACATGTTACTAGTCTAATCAGCTTAAATTGAAATCAAGATGAATATATCTCGATAATGATCATTTAAAGAGTTTTTTTAGGAATTAAAATTTATATGTATGGCAAATTCAAAATGTTCTTGGAAAGCCAAGTATGCTACTTATTTTCTGTTATATTATTTTAGAACTCTGAAAATTAGCTTAAGTAGGGAGAGATAGGCACTCAAAAACACATTTGTATTTGTACATGTAAACACGAAGATTTAAATTGAGTTTCCAAATTTGTGAAACACTCTGTGGTACATATGAAGACCATTGTGCTGTGTTTAAATTACATTATATTTCTCATTGTGTAAGGCTGCTGCATGTAAATAAAGAAACAATTATTTGAAAATGTTTAACATTTGGAATGCATTGTGTTGCATAGCGACTTGTGCTTTATTACTAATAAAGTATAAATAAAAGTGATCCACAATTATTTTAATTGTCAATCAAATCACTGGATGATCTTATCTCTTTTACATTCTATACTGATTATTCACAGATAAAAGCAGAGATAGTTGATTCCTAATTATATTCTGAACAGCTTTGTCAGTTTGGGAGAATATGTAGGATTAAATCAGTAAAATTACATCTTGCTAAAGATGCATTTCTTTCTCTAGGTATTAAATATCTCCCAAATATTAGTGATGTTAATTCTGTGCGAAGACTGAGAATTAACATTCCTTATATTGTATAATATATTGGTCTCTCCTCTTTAACATAATAGAAAATATTTGATGATGAACTTATATTTGTTTTAATTTAGTTAGTTTTGAAATCCAGTGTTGTATATGCAGCCAAATTAAAGGTTCAAATGCATTGCATACTGGAAAAAAAACAGGGTATACGTAATTTTTGTCCAATATTTCCATTTGAAAATATTATGTTGAAAACTTTTTAAAATTTTATTCATATGCTAATATTTACTGAAATTTTAGATTAGGGTAGTTTGGCCATTAATGAGTCTTTATTCAAATGCAATGTTATTCAAAGTAGAGAGTGCCTTTATGTTGTTGAGGTGAAGCCATTTCCTGGGAGTATGTGATGTAAAAAGCCTACAAACACATTCAGGAGGAATTGAACAAGTGTAACCTACTCCATCACCTGCTCATCATTACGTAGAAATATGTTTCTAAATTGCATAAAGACTGAAAAGATATGTTTTGAACTGTTTGTGATTTGATCTAATTCTTAATTCTATCAATTGAAATAATTCTGATTATTTGATCTAATTCTAAATGGCACATTTGATTGTATCCCAAAAAATTAATTCCATGGACGAGGAGCCTCCAGTGATGGTTGGGGTGTTCACGGTCCTGAGCCCCAAAGTTCAAATTTTCAGCAGTTGTTATTGCCATTCCATGTGCCAGGCACAGAGGTGATTAACATGATACTAATTAGTAAGGCAGGGCTCCCGTTTAAAGTGCTTGTGGAAGGAGATGGATTGATGGATAGATAGATGATAAATAGATCGATAGATTGCATGTGTAATAGTAAAGATGTCCTTCAGTTTTATTTCAGCACAAAAGGTTTATGGAGGAGGTAATGCTGTGGAAAAAAAGTGTAATTCTTGCTGTGTTCTAGAAACTATATGTGTGAGGATAGAATGTGAATGCAAGACTACAGTAATAGGATGAGTCAGGAATCTATCACAGAAATTCAGACAAAGATGACAACTTCTTAAAACTAAAAGAGGGGTAGTAAGAGTGGAGAGGGAAGAACAACTTTAAGAAAAAGTGGGGTGGTAACATTGGAAGAATGTGTTGGTGATTGTGTGGATGATGTTTGTAATAGAGATAAACTCTCCTTTGACGTTTGATGTCAACCGCTTTCAAGCCTCCTGTCTGCCTCTTCCTTTGCCCCACCCCTCGGCAAGCTGATGAGAAAACCCAGGTGCTGTCCCTTAGCACCTGTGGGAGACTCAAACCACCCAGTCTCCTGCCTTCCCATGGGCACCCTCACCCAGGCCCACCCCCTAACACAATAAAAGCCCCAAGCCAGTCTGCTTCCCTTGCTCTCTCAAGCCATTTTCCACCTGCTTGAAACTGCTCTGCTCATCCCAGAGACCTCAATTATGTGACTAATACACCGTTTCTACCTTCTTGGTGCGTTTGTGGCATCCTCTGTCTCCACATTCAAACCAGTTTTGGGTGGAGGTTCTTCCTGTTTTTACAAAGAGTCCTGATCACAACTATATCGAAGAGAGTTTAATCCAGCATGACTTCCAGATTTTTTTTTTTTTTTTTTTGTGAGGAAGACCAGCCCTGAGCTAACATCCGTTGCTAATCCTCCTCTTTTTTTGCTGAGGAAGACTGGCCCTGGGCTAACATCCGTGCCCATCTTCCTCTACTTTATATGGGACCCCGCCACGGCATGGCTGACAAGCAGTGTGTCGGCAGGTGTCCGGGATCCGAACCCATGAACCCCGGGCTGCCAAGTGTGAACTAAACCGCTGTGCCACCGGGCGGCCCCAGACTTCCAGATTTTTACTGTACGTTATGAGGTGTTGATTTTTTTGATCAAAAAGAAATAGCAGGAGAGACTGGATCATAATGAAGAAGTTCATTAGAGATCGTGATGGTTTTTCACTTGTATACCTGTTGAATTTAAGGTGCCTGTTTAGATGTTTAGTCCATTTTTTGGCTTATTAGCTCAAAAGAAGGAATATAGAATTCAAGGTCATTTTAATAAAAGGAATAGTTGAAAGCCTGAGAAACCCAAGGTCAGCCAGAAAAAAAGTGTTCTCAGAGTAAAGTAACTGGAATTATCCATAACTCATATAATTTAGCTTTTCTGTTAAGTGTTCGTTATGAAAATAATAGTGAAAGCAAATCACCCATTTTTACATAGCAAGTTCAAATGACAAAGCCATTCAGTGTTAGATAAGAAGAAATAAATGATCCTAGCAACAAATGAATTCTCTTATTAGATATATATGGCACTTCTCAAGCTTTTTAACAATTTTTTTTAAGTTTTAAGGTTGTTTTTGTTTTTGTGAGGAAGACTACCCCTGAGCTAACATCTATTGCCAATTCTCCTCTTTTTGCTGAGGAAGACTGGCCCTGGGCTAACATCCGTGCCCGCCTTCCTCTACTTTATATGGGATGCCGCCACAGCGTGCCTTGACAAGCAGTGAGTGGGTCTACACCTGGGATCCAAATCTGCGAACCCGGGGCCACTGAAGTGGAGCATGCAGAGTTAACCACTACAGCACCAGGCCAGCCTCAAGTTTTAAGTGTTTTGAGATACTTCAGAACTAAACCAGCAGCTTCTATTAGTTTCAGAAGGTGACTTCTACAATATATATGCTAATTGCAAATATTCTTTTACATTTAAAATGTTTTAATAGCATGGATTTATGCAGAACTAGACATTGGTTTCCCCACAAATTCATGTAAATATGCACCTATTGTTGGCATACAATAAGAAAAAATAAAATCATTGTGGACTGTCTCTTGATTTACGCCATCCTGGGCCTTTATTTCACCAAACCATATTACAAGGTGGAAAAAAACCCACAAAATGAAAATAAGGGTAAAACTTTCTTTCCTGATTGCACTGCTGTGTAGGAATAAATACATCTGGAATAGAGCCCTTTTCCATGTTGAGAGAACCTCTGCTCAGCTGATTTGATTCTTTATTTCTTTTGGTCCCTTATAAGTGTTTGGTTTTAATTACTATTATTTCAGCATTTCTATATCTGAGGACACCATCTTTAGACATTACCATACTCTGTTCATTTGAGTAACCCAAAATTC
Organism: Tapirus indicus; assembly: GCA_031878705.1. Taxonomy (NCBI): domain Eukaryota; kingdom Metazoa; phylum Chordata; class Mammalia; order Perissodactyla; family Tapiridae; genus Tapirus; species Tapirus indicus. The sequence goes on along the minus strand of CM062919.1, from coordinate 144,124,971 downwards.
TATGCTGTGATTAACTTATTCAGTTGGATAGGAAATTAAATTTCTTTGGCCAGTAAGGTCATTTCAGTAACCCAGGAAAGCATAAAACAGCAATCTAAAATTAAAATATCTTTTAAATTTTGTTACTTATGTTGAACATTTCTAAAAAACATGAAAATGTGAAATTGGTTTAGTCTGAAGTGAAAAGAAAACTTTTATTTTTAAATCTAGTTCCTGCAAATTGTCATTAAAAATATTATTTATTAAAACTGCTAATCTTATAATTAAATGACCAAAAACCCCACTTTTCCTATATTAAATGTTAACACTCATATTTCTCTACTTTTTACTTACATGAAATTGTTTTGAAAGTCAGAGAATTAGACTCCTTATTCTTTCCTCTCCCTTAAACTTACCTTTTTAATTCTTATAAACCCATTGCCCCTATTTTTTTAATCTGAAACATTTAGAATCAATTTTTCACAAATAAAATTGTGTATAGGAATTAACCCAGTTGATTGGAACATTGAAGTTTGATCTAATAAAACATGAACCTTCACTGTCTTTCTCCTGGAGTTGCATAATCTCTGTGACACTAAAACCCTCCATATCTAAGTCATTACTCACTTTGTTTTATGAGAGAAAAAGTACTTGAGTTCAATTTCTAAGACACTGTACTTGTTATGCAAAATAAATGAAGAGTTAGTGTACCAGTTGGTATCATAGGAAGCTGGCACATATATCTTGTCTAAATTGGATTTAAATACCCTGAAAAAAACAACATAACTATTGTATAATATCTTAACTGAAATCATCTGGCAATGTATTCAGGAAAAAATATCATAATGAATATATAGTTTAAATATAACGTATTGGCTTTATTCTGGTCAGTTACTCCTAAGGGCTGGCCTTGTTGATGAGGACAGAGTACTCTGGTGTATTTCAAAATGGTTCCTTTTCCTCTCCCTCTGCTGGAAGCAGGAGGGGATTTTTCCCTAATATTTACTGTGAGAACTCAGTGGAGCTCCTGGAGGTAAACCTCACAAATGAGTGACTGGGAACACTTGGAATTTTTAAGCCTGAGTTGTCCACACTAAGCCACCATCAATTTGCCAATCATAGTTCAAGTTTTCCTATCCTGGTATTGGTTATGTCCAGGACCTCTACCAGGTTCTCACAGTAAATATCAGAGAAAAATCCCCCCCCCCGCCCCGCTTCCAGCCAGAAAAAGGAACCACTTTGAAATACACCAGAGTACTCTGTTCTCCTTAATAAGGCCTGTCCTCAGGAAAAACTAACCAGAGCCTAACCTTTTGGGGGTTTTATCAAAGTCTAACTGAATTAGGAAAAGGGATATACCCAACTCCAGCTCAATCTAGCCATGCTGTCCCAGCTAAAGGAGGAGGGGAAAAATGAGGAACACTTGTGAAATTAACAGACCAGAGGCATAGACTCACTAAAAGACTGAGACCTCATCAGAGGACTGTAGTACATTTCCCCTCCCACCACACCTCATTACCACATTATTTGAGGCCTATTTACAGCAGTTTCTTTAGCTGGTACATCATGTTTGGCTATCAAGAAAAAATTATAAGCCATACCAAAAGGCAAAAAACACAATTTGAAGAGACAGAGCAAGCATTAGAACTAGACATGGCAATGATGTTGGAATTATCAGACTGGGCACTTTAAACAACTATGATTAATATGCTTTAAGATGAAAAGGCTCTAATGGATAAAGTAGAAGCATGCAAGAACAGAAGATTAGTGTAAAGAAAGAGATGGAAATCCTAAGAAAGAACAAAAAGAATGCTGGAAGTAAAACACTGTAACAGCAATGAGGAATGACTTTGATTATTTTAATAATACACTGGACATGGCTGAGGAAAAACCTCTGAGCTTGAAGATATATCAATAGAGACCTCCAATACTGAAGAGCAAAGAAAACAAAGATGGGGGGTGGGGGAAGAACAGACTATGCAAGGATAACTACAAAAGGTATAATATACATGTAATGAAAATACCAGAAGGAGGAGAAAGTAACAGAAGAAATATTTGAAACAATGACAGAACTTCCCCAATGTAATGTGAGGCGTCAAACCACAGGTCCAGGAGGATCAGAGAAAACCAAGCAGTATAAATGCCAACAAAACAGCACCTAGGAGTGACATCAGCATCATGGCAGAGTGAGCTGTTCTGTTAGTCTCTCCCCACTAAGAAACAATGAAAAGAACTTTTATAAACCAACAGAGAAAATTGATACAATACAATAGATGTCTGAGAGATCCACACAGCCATATGTCTGAAGGTGGGGGTGCTGGGCCCCCCCACCCAAAAGGCAGTGGAAGGAGGTAAGCAGATCTTCTCTTCCTCAAAAGTGGCAGCAATCCAGGTCATGGGACCTCACAGAGTGGCCAGTGCCTGTCTCTGAGAGAAGGGGGAAAATTCAGCCCTCTGTGGGAATGCTTGTGGTCCCAGAGTTGCCTCCCAGCCTGTGGGAATGCACTACACCAAGGCGGCTAAGCAACTGTTGGGGCATTCCCACCAAGCAGACCAGCCCAGGTGGGCAGACAGTGAATGCAGAGTGGGAGCATGTGAGATTGAGCACACAAAAGAAAGCACTCCTCCCTTCTTGCCTGGTACACCAGTTCAGCCATCCAGCCAGAACAGAGGATCTCTGCCAGGGCACCTGTGCATATGTGTGTAAAGCAGCAGTGGCTAGTGTGCAAATGTTGTCACAGCTTCCAAGAGACAGGCACATCCACCAGGGGTTGCAGCGGGCTCAGAAAACACAGCTCCGGCCCCTTTTCCCCCAGTTGTGGCATGTGTATTCTGCACCCAGATACTACCACTATGCGATGGCAAAAGTCCCATCAATAGCATGAAGTATATTAATAGTTCAGACCAGAAGGAAAATGATAAGTACCGAGAAATCAATCCTGAAGACACAGAAATTTGCAATCTAAATGACAGAGATTTCAAAATAGGTATTGTAAAGAAAATGAATGAGTTACAAGGAAACTCAGAAAGTTCAATGACCTCAGAAATAAAATTAATGAACAGAAGAAATTCTTCACAAAAGAGATTGAAACTATAAAAAAAAATGAGAAATGTTGGAGATGAAAAGCACAGTGAATGAGGTAAAGAAAAATCTGAATTTCTTAAAAAACAGAGCTGATATTATGGAGGAGAGAATTAGTAATTTAGAGGACAGAAATATAGAAATGCTGCAGATGGAGGAGGAGAAAGAACAAAAACTAACAAGAAATGAAGAAATTCCCCAAGAAATATCCAACTCAATTAGGAAATGCAACATAAGGATTACAGGTATTCCAGAGGGAGAAATGAGCAGAGAGCTTGTTCAAAGAAATAATAGCTGAGGCCTTCCCAATCCTGGAGTAGGAGCTGGAATTACATGTAAATGAAGTTAATAGAACTCCTAATTACATCAATGTAAAAAGACCTTCTCCAAGGCACATCTTATCAAACTGGCAACAGTCAATGACAAAGAAAAAATATTAAGGGCAGCAAGGCAGAAGGAAATAACCTGCAAAGGAACCCCTATCAGACTTTAAGCAGATTTCTCAGCAGAAACAGGGTAGGAGAGAGTGGAATGATATATTCAAAATTATGAAAGAAAAAAACTTTCAACCAAGAATACTCTGTCACATGAAAATATCCTTCAGATGTGATAGAGAAATAAAAACTTTCCCAGATAGACAAAAGCTGAGGGAGTTCATCACCACAAGACCCACCCCTTCCAAGAAACGATCAAGAAGGCTGTCATAGGTGAAAAAAAAAGAAAGGGTTTACAGAGCTTTGAGCAAGGAGATGAATAGGCAGACAAAATCAGAAAATGGTAGCTGTCTATCAGAATAGGTTAGCAAACACTTAATTATAACATTAAAGATAAAGGGAAGGAAAGCATCAAAAATAACTATAATCACTTCATTTTAATCACAAACTCACAACACAAAACAGAATAAGTTGTGGCAGCAATAACTTAAATAGGAAGAGGAAAGGGATGGAACCTGCTTAGATTAAGAAAATGAGGCTATCAGAAAATGGACTATCTCATCTTCGAGGTCTTTTATACAAACCTCATGGTAACCACTAAACAAAAAATCAATACAGAGACAGAAATGATAAATAAAGAGAAAACTGAGAATACCATCATAGAGAAACACCAAACAGAATTGACAATCAGAAATACATAGGATGAGAAATATGGGATATACTAAACAACCAGTAAACAAATGGTAAAATGGCAATATTAAGCTCTCATATATCAATAATCACTCTAAGTGTAAATGGATTGAATCCCACAATCACAAGACACAGAGTGGCTGGACGGATTAAAAAAGAAGCCCAAACAATATGCTGCCTCCAGGAAACATCTCAGCGCTAGAGGTAAACACAGGCTTGGAGTGAAGGGATGGAAGACAATATTCCAAGCTAATGGCAAACAAAAGAGAGCAGATGTTGCCATACTTACATCAGGCAAAGTAGACCCCAAGATAAAAAAGACAATGAGAGACAAAGAGGGACAATATATAATGTTAAAAGGGACAATCCACCAAGAGGACATAACACTTATAAATATATGTGTACCTAACACAGGAGCACCAAAGCACATACAGCAACTATTAACAGACCTAAAAGGAGAAACTAACAGAAACACAATAATAATAGAGGACCTCAACACCCCACTTACATCAATGGATAGATCATCCAGACAGAAAGTCAACAAGGAAATAGTGAAATTAAATGAAAAACTAGACCAGATGAACATAATAGATATATATAGAACACTCCCTCCAAAATAAGCAGAATACACATTCTTCTCAAATACACATGGAACGTTCTCAAAGATAGATCATATGTTGAGAAACAAGGCAAGTCTCAATAAATTTAAGAAGATTGAAATCATATCAAGCACCTTTCTGACCATAATGCTATGAAACTAGAACTCAGCTACAGAAAAACCTGGGAAAGTGACAAATATGTGGAGGCTAAACAATATGCTACTGAACAACCAATAGATCAATGAAGAAATTAAAAGAGAAATCAAAAACTATCTGAAGGCAAATGAAAATGAAATTACACAATACCAACTCATCTGGTATGCAGTGAAAGTGGTCCTAAGAGGGAAATTCTTAGCAATATAGGCCTAACTTAATAAACAAGGAAAATCTCAAATAAGTAATCTTAAACTACACCTAGCAGAACTAGAAAAAGAAGAACAAACAAAGCTCAAAGTCAGCAGAAGGAGAGAATAAAAATTGGAGGAGAAATAAATGAAATAGAAACCAAAAAAGCACAGAAAGGATCAATGAAACTAAGAGCTGGTTCTTTGAGAAGATAAACAAAATTGACAAACCCTTAGCCAGACTTACCAAAAAAAAAAAAAAAAAGAGAGAGAAGGCTCAAATAAATAAAATTAGAAATAAAAGAGGATAAATTACAATGGATACCACAGAGATACCAAAGGTTATGAGAATACTATGAAAAACTATATGCCAACAAATTGGATAATCTAGGAGAAATGAATAAATTCTTAGACTCATACAACCTCCCAAAACCGAATCAAGAAGTAGAGAATCTGAATAGACCAATCACAAGTGAAGAGATTGAAACAGTAATCAAACACCTCCCAAAAAATAAAAGTCCAGGGCCAGATGGCTTCTCTAGAGAATTCTGCCAAAGATTCAAAAAGATTTAATACCTCTACTCCTCAAACTAGTCAAAAATTTGAAAAAGATATAACACTTCCTAATTCATTCTACGAGGCCAACATCCCAAAGCTGGACAAGGACAACACAAAGAAGGAAAATTACAGGCCAATATCACTGATGAACCTAAATGCAAAAGTCCTCAACAAAATATTGGCAAACCAAACACAGCGATACATGGAAAAGATCATATACCATGATCAAGTAGGATTTATACCAGGAACAGTGATGGTTCAACATACACAAACCAATCAATGTGAAACACTACATTAACAAAGTGAGGAATTAAAAACCACATGATCATCTCAATAGATGCAGAAAAAGCATTTGACAAGATCCAACATCCATTTGTGATAAAATCTCTCAATAAAATGAGTATAGAGGAAAGTACCTCAACATAATAAAGAGCACATATGACAAACCCACAGCCAACATCATGCTCAATGGGGAAAAACTGAAAGCCATCACTCTGAGAACAGAAACAAGACAGGGGTGCCCACTCTAGCCACTCTTATTCAACATAGTACTGGAGGTTTTGGCCAGAGCAGTTAGGCAAGAAAAAAGAAATAATAGGTATCCAAATTGGCAAGGAAGAAATGAAACTCTTGCTGTTTGCAGACAACCTGATTTAAGATACAGAAAACCCTAAAAAAAATCCATCAGAAAACTACTGGAAATAATCAAAAACTACAGCAAAGTTGAGGCATACAAAATCAACTTACAAAAGTCAATTGCGTTTCTATACTCTAATAACTAACTAACAGAAAGAGAACTCAAGAATATAATCCGATTTACAACTGCAACAAAAAGAATAAAATATCTATGAATAAATTTAACCAAGGAGGTGAAAGACCTATACAATGAAAACTATAAGATATTGAAAGAAATCGATGATGACATAAAGAAATGGGAAGATATTCCATGCACATGGATTGGAATAGCAAACATTTAAAATGTCCATACTACCTAAAGCATTCTACAGATTCAATGCAATCCCTATCAGAGTCCCAATGACATTCTTTGTGGAAATAGAACAAAGAATCCTAAAATTCATATGGGGCAACAAAAGACCCCAAATAGCTAAAGGAATCCTGAGAAAAAAGAACAAAGCTGGAGGCATCACAATCCCTGACTTCAAAATATACAACAAAGCTCTAGTAATCAAAACAGCATGGTACTGGCGCAAAATCAGACACACAGACCAATGGAACAGAATTGAAAGCCCAGGTATAAAACCATACATCTACAGACAGCTAATCTTTGACAGAGGAGCCAAGAACATACAATGGAGAAAGGAAAGTCTCTTCAATAAATGGTGTTGGGAAAACTGGACAGCCACATGCAAAAGAATGAAAGAAGACCATTATCTTTGACTATACACAAAAATTAACTCAAAATGGATTAAAGACTCGAAAGTAAGATCTGAAACCATAAAACTCCTAGAAGAAAATATAGCCGGTACACTCTTTGATATCAGTCTTAGAAGGATCTTTTTGAATACCATGTCTACTTGGGCAAGGGAAACAAATGAAAAAATAAACAAATGGGACTTCATCAGACTAAAGAGCTTCTGCAAGGCAAAGGAAAGCAGGAACAAAATGAAAAGACAACCCACCAACTGGGAGAAAATATTTGCAAATAATATATCTGACAAGGGGTTAATCTCCAAAATATATAAAGAACTCAAAAAACTCAACAACAAAAAAACAAACAACCTGATCAAAAAATGGGCAAAAGACATGAACAGACGTTTTTCCAAAGAAGATATACAGGTGACCAACAGGCACATGAAAAGATGGTCAATATCACTAATCATTAGGGAAATGCAAATCAAAACTACAATAATATATCACCTTACACCTGTCAGAATGGCTATAATTACCAAGAGAAAAAATAACAAAAGTTGGAGAGGATGTGGAGAAGAGGGAACCCTCATACACAGCTGGTGGGATGGCAACCTGGTGCAGTCACTATGGAAAATAGTGTGGAGATTTTTCAAAAATTTTAAAATAGAAGTGCCATATGACCCAGTTATTCCACCATGGGGCATTTATCCAAAGAACTTGAAATCCACAATTCAAAGAGACTTATACACCTCTATGTTCACTGCAGCATTATTCACGACAGCAAAGACATGGAAGGAACCCAAGTGCCCATCTACTGATGAATGCATAAAGATGTGGTATATATAGACAATGGAATACTACTCAACCATAAAAAAGACAAAATTTTCCCATTTGCAACAACATGAATGGACCTCGAGAGTATAATGTTAAGCAAAATAAGTCAGGTAGAGAAGGACAAACACTGCATGATTTCACTCACTTGTCAAAGATACACAAACACATGGACAAAGAGAACAGATTAGTGGTTACCAGAAGGGAAGGGGATTGGGTGATGGGCATAAGGGATAAAGGGGCACATATATATGGTGACTGACAAATGATAATGTACAACTGAAATTTCACAATGTTATAAACTATTATGATCTCAATTTAAAAAAAAAATACACCTAGGCATATCATTTTCTAACTACTGAAAATCAAAGATAAAGAAAAAATTCCTGGGGTGGCCCAGTGGGGCGGGTTAGTTCGTGCTTGACAGCCGGGGTTCACAGGTTTGGATCCTGGGTGCCTGCCAACACACTGCTTGTCAGCCATGCAGTGGCAGGGTCCCACATAAAGTAGAGGAAGATGAGCACGATGTTAGCCCAGGGCTGGTCTTCCTCAGCAAAAAAAAAAAAAGGGGGGGGGGAGGATTGGCAACAGATGTTAGCTCAGGGCTGGTCTTCCTCACACATACAAAAAAGAAAAAAATCCTAAAAAAAGCCAGAGACTTAACAAAAAAACCACTTTACCTTTAGAGCAACAAAGATAAGAATTACGTCTGACTTCTCTTCAGAAACCATGCAAGGAAGAGAGTGGGGTGAAATATTTAAAGTGGTTAGAGAAAAAGACCAGCAGTCTAGAATTTCATACCCTGTGAGATTATCCTTCAAAAGTGAAAGATAAATAATAACTTTCTCAGACAAACAAAAATTGTGGGAATTTGTTGCCAGTAGACCTGCCTTGCAAGAAATGATAAAAGCAGCTCTTTAAAAGAAGGAAAGTAATAGTATAGATCAGAAACTTGAATCTATATAAGAAAAGGAATAGCATCAAAGAAAGACTAAGTGAAGGTAATAAACTTTTATTTTCTTATTCTTAGTTGATCTAACAAGTTTGTTCAAAATAATAGCAACAATATACCTGATTATGTATGTTTATATACATATGTTTATGCATATGCTGTCTCTGCTTATATATAAGTAAAATGAATGACAGCAATGATATAACAAATGGGGCAAATGACTAGGATTATTTTGTTATTATAAGGTACTTGCACCACCCATGAAGTTGTGTAGTGTTATTTGAAAGTGGACTTGAATTAGCTGTAAATGTGCATTGCCAACTCTAGGGCAGCCATTTAAAAAAAAATAAGTTAACCAATATGCTAATAAAGGGGAAAGAATGGTATCATATAAAATGTGGTCGCAAAAGGCAAAAAGAGTGAAGACAAAAATAGGAGCAAAGAACAAGGGCAAATAGCAAACAGTAGTGGATATGTGATACAGTAATCCCACTGTACCAATAATGACTTTGAACATCAATGGTCTAAATGCACCAGTTAAAAGACAGAAATTGTCAGAATGACTCAATAAACAAGACCCAAGTATATATTGTCTACAATAAGCCCATTTTATATATAAAGACACATATAGACAAGTAAATGGATGGTGAAATATATTCCATGTTAAAAGTAATCATAAAAAAGCAAAATTAGCTATATTAGTTTTAGCCCGAGTTGACTTCAAAGTAAAGAAAGTTTCCTTTGGGTCAGTTCTCCAAGAAGACATAACAATCCTTAACAAGTATGCATGTAAGAGTGTGAAACTACATGAGGGAAAAACTGATAGTGGATTCATCCATTTCTCCTTGCAGTTCTATCATAGTTGCAGACTTTGACAACTTCTATTAAAATGAACATATCTGGCAGGCAGAAAGTCAGTAGGATTGTTATCCAGAATACACAAAGAACTCTTATAACTCAACAATAAGAAAGCAAACAACATAACTAAAAAATAGGCAAAGACCTTAGCAGATACTCCCCAAAGAGATATACAGATGTATCACTGTGGTGGGGAATATTGATAATGGGAGAGGCTATGCATGTGTAGCGGTAGGGGTTATATGGCAAATCTCTGTATTTTTCTCTTCATTTTTCTGTGAACCTAAATCTGGTCTAAAAAAATCTTCATAGAAATTTTTTGAAAATGCTACTGATAGTATTTCAAACTAACAAATTTTCATGGACTCAAAAGTAGCATACCAAAATATGATACACTTCTCAAGAAATATCTGATCAAATTCTGGCTTGAATAAAAACCGCCATTTCAAAGTTGCGAGAAGTTTGGTTTTTTCCAACTATTGTTACTTGATGATATTACTTGAAGAAACTTTGAGACGGAATGTTCCTATGTTTTTTGGGGGAAAGAATCATGTGGAATTTGCTCCTTTGTTATGTGTTGTAAGTCCACCACTTTTGGTATTTGGCCTGTCAGGAGCTCCACTGCACAGTGGGACAGTGAGAAAGGTCATTAGAGGCAGAGAAGCATCTCCCAGACAACGTTACCATGAAGGAATTGCTTCATTGCTAAGTGGGACTTGCTTCTTCCCTGTAGAGTAGTTCAAGAGGGGCTATCTTTCCCACCCCCCCGCTTAGGACATATAAATTCAGTATTAGTATTGCCTTAATAGCACCAACACTAAGATTCACAGAGTAGGCAGCGGAAATAATTTACAGGAAGCCTATACTGGATAGACCAATGGATTGGTCAGAAGGAAATATTGATCTCACTCAGGGTATGAAGAAGTTGATCCAGAAGTTGGCCCAACCCAGTGACCTATGTGGCTGATGCACAGCCTTGAGAAAGGACTTGACAAGCAAAGTGAATTAAAAGTTTAGAATCAAGCTCGGACTAAAAGAGTAGAATATTTGAGGGCCAGGAATTGTATTGTGAGACAATCCATATTTAGAGTTGGCAGAGAGATGCTGTCCTCTCTCTTCTGGAAGTTTTATGTGTGAGGGACAGAAGGAAGGCCTGCTGTGAAGCTGAGTGCAGAGTTTGATGAGAATATTTATTAGGAATTTTACTGCATTAGTCTATGGATTTGGATGATTGTTTTTGTACTCTGATTACAGATTTGCAAAGGTCTGAGTGATCCCTAATTCTATTTTTCTCACGTGTATAGTCTTGGAGAAACTCCTGTATACTTATGATTAAAATAGTGATTTTTAAAAATATTCAAGAATCTATGGCACGTCTCATAATGTTTTTAAACTATTGACTTTATTTTGTAGAAAAGAATTTATTTGTATGTTGAACTTTGACCCTGATACTTCATTAACATTTGAAGGTGAAAATATATTTATTTTGCATAAATTTACCTAATGGACATGTAATAAAACTAAAATGGATTTTTAAAAAATTAGTCACCTATCAAATACAAAAGAGAGTTTGGAAAGTAAAGTGTTAACTGGATATTTTGGGTTTTTTTAGTAGCGGTTGTATAGAGTTGACCCATTGTGTTTTATACATGAAGGAATGACATTTTATATTTAAAGACTTATTTCTTAAAGCTATACAATTCTATGGATATTTTCAGGTCATGAAAGACAGAACTGTGACATGGTAGGTGAGATGAGAGTCCAGGACACCATCGCCATGTCGGTGGAGGCTCACAAGCCCAATGGCTCCTCAAATATAAATAAAATGGAGGTGAGGTGAAAGTTAGCATAGAAGTCATGAGTAGTAAAAGTAGAAAGGGTTAAAGACATTGCTTTTCAGTAAGGCTTTAAAAATGAGTATAGCAAAGCAGTAGAAGAGAAAATGTTGCAGCTTAGAAAGTAATTTGCCATTATATCATTTCATTTCCAGTTGATAATAGGTTTTGTGTCCCTTCTTCTTCAGAAATATGATCATTACACACCCAGTTTAGAACAAAGTTAGCCAAAGAGTCTCTGAAAGATATGAGTTATTTTTCATATGATCTTTTGAGCTACATAAGCCTGACATTAGGTAAGCTAGAGGATCCTAATTCGGTATTGAGATAAAATGTGAGCAAGAATTTTTAGTTCCCGGTTGAATAAAAATTATTTTACCAACACTTAGTTTATTTCCCAACACTTAAGAAGGACATGCTCTTTTCCATGCAATTTGTCCAAAATGGAGAGAGGGATAGGACCCCTCAAGCAGATCACCACCACACAGCCTTCTCTCCCATGTGGTGTACACTCCATCATGTACCTGCTTGTGAAGAAGCAAAGCAAGTCCATTCATAAATTAATCGACCAACCTTGGTCAATCAAATCCGAAATATGTACGTGGCTTGTAGAATGTGTTCAGAAAAGTAATTTGTCCCAGAGCCAAGCAAGGGATAATTTGATAATGCAGATATAATGTCTTAATTAGGGGGCCTTGGTTTAGTTAAAAATGGCACACCTAGACCTGTTTAATGTACCCGGCTGGGAAGTCTAAAGCCAGCTTGCCTCTTGGTCCTGTTCTCCTGGGTTAGGAAGTCTATCTTTAAAAAAAACTTTTTCTACTATCTATATCAATTTTGGTTTACTTTCCATCAGATTAACTTAACAGTGCATTTTTAGAGGATGTCGACCCTGTGTTTAGTCTCTTTGTCCACAACACCTTGCAAATGCAAACTAAGTAGCACAAAGTGGCACTGAATAAATATTCACAGGATGAACAAATAGATGAAAGTGCAGAATGAACACACTAGTGATAAATATATTAGAATGACAAAGAACAAATAGGATTAAATAATAGAGACTAAATATTTCATTTGGAATGTACATATTTTCATGAGTTTGGGCTGAAACAGACAATAAAGATTAGCTCTTAATTATAATAGGTAAGAATGTAAAATAATGGATAGTTTGACAGACATTTTTCCCCACACAATGTCTTTTTTCCCCAAACATTTACATTTTTTCTTTGAAATTTAAAACTTCCTTAACATATGTTTTTATTTGAATCTCCAATGAAAAATGTCAACAGTTACTGTCCTTTCTAATCTCTCTAATTGCTTTGTATTAGAAACATGTTTTCCTCACGCCTAGTTTTCAGGTGGACAGGTTTTCCCTGAGGATGTTCTTAGGCTCTCTTCTCCTTCACCCACTTTATGCCTAAATGGGGAAGAGGGACTACAACTTGCCTGATTGTTAATCTGAGACAACAATAGCATATGACTGGCTCACCCCGTCCTCTCTAGACTCAGCCCCTCCACAGGCACAGAGTCCCCTCCACCCCTCCAGGTGGGCATTTGTGCTGGAGCTCTACTCTGTTGGGGTGAGCCTTGCTGGTGCAGCTTGGTCTGTACTCTGTTGAGTAAGTCTGCCTGATTCTGGTGTCTGTGTGAGGCTCGCTGGACAAATAGCCCTGAAGGTCCATTCTCCAGTCTGGCCTCTATCAGGAATAAAGTTGAAATTTTGGACCCATCTGCCCCTGTTTGACTTATGTCTCAACTTGTTCAAAATCCAACAGGGATGGAATGTGAATGTATTTTCATCAAGCTATGTGTTTCCTTCTATATCCAGGCACTTATCTGAAGTTTATTCTCTTCCTTTCATTGATTAAGCTGTACATAATGCCAAGACTTCTCTGTTTTTCTAATCTGAACTTTTACATGATTACCAAATTTGAATTTCAATATAGTATTTTCCAGTTTCTTACAATAAAACCCTATACTTGTTTAATTCACTGATATTTCCTTTCTAGTTGAGCTTGTGAAAAAGATATTTTCTGTCTTTGTTTTTTGGAGTTATGTATTTCCGGTCTCTACCCCTGGGATCCTGAATACTAAGCAGCGTTAACCACTGAGCCCTCTGCCAAGGGCCCCGTAAATCATCTATAAAAAAGCAAGGAATCCAAACCACAGTCCTTTCGGGTAAGATAGGGTCCCCATAATTACCAGACACTAAATATCCATCAGAGGTGCGGTCCAATAAGCAATGTGACAGTCTGTGATGTGGTCTGGTGTGCTCCACTCTACCCCGGTACTGTTTTAACTAATACCCTAGGAAATGCCATGGCCACTTAAAACTACACAGTTTTACATTCCTGTTACCTGTGGTCTTCAAGACGGGGTTCTCTCCTGTTGCATATCATCTCCCAAGCTATCGTCCCATGTGGGCCTGTGATTATTTTCCTCTCATCCAAAGTCCCTTCTTCTATTTCCAGATCATTTCACCACACATTTTGGAACAAATTCTGCTTTTTTTGGAAAACAAATTCTCATCCTAACTTCTCCCTTCCACATTCCCTTCCTCAACTTACTCTGCTACCCTCTCAGGTGAATATTCTTCCTTCTCCCATATCCGTGGCCCTAAAACAAGAAGGTGGGGACAGAGACCTGTGTGACAGTCTGTTTGCTGCTGCTTCTAGACACCCCTAGCCCCTGCCTTTTGTAAGATAGCCTTCTTCCACTGAGGTTCAAAACAATAAGCTACAGCACTCTCTAGCTCTTCTCATTGTCTTCAAGTAAACTTACGTTCCTTTACTGTTGGTTGTGGGACCTAGATCACATTTCTCTACCCTTTTGAAGATTTTTGCTGACTTCTGGTTTTATCTGGAATATCCAACATCATCTAGTCTCCTGGTTACATGGCACCCTCATATCCACTGAACTTCCTTGCGTGACTATTTCAAGGATACATTCTATTCTCTTTAATAACAATGACTTCCTACATCTTTGAAATCTCAAGTTCAAATCCCATATTTTAGGTCAGTTTTTCTCATTCAATTATTCCCACTGTATTTCTTCTTTGGCTTTATGGGAAAACCTCAAACCTATAACCTCTATGTTTTGTTAGATTTTTTTTTTTTTAATCAGCTTCTTTTTCTGTTTGTCCTGTCAGTTTTCCAGTAAGGTATCACTGCATATCATTTCAACTCCTTTTTCCTAACATTCTTTATTTAAATTTATCTAGTAAAACAACAATCTGAGAAACTCAAAGTGCATTACTATGTATTCTCTATGCCAAACACTTGAGGTGGCTCAATACTCCTATATGAAATCATATAACCATAAAAGTGTTTCCACTACTAATTTAGAGTGTTCAACTCCATTGTGCCTCCAACGTCGCAGGACAACCTTCTGTTTCTCTCCCACACTTCACATCAGCTATTTCAATAGTTTTCCAGTCTCCTTAAATATTTGCCACCTAACTCTCAGCATAAAAGCTTACAATTTCTGCACAGAGAAAATGGAAGTCAACGTCTTGCCGTACATTGATACTTTGTAATATAATGCTCTGATGGTAATGAACTGAGTTAGGAAAAATTGCAAAATTTCATATCTGTTAAGATCACTTTCTAATTTAGCAACACATAAAATAGAAAAACACATACATCACATTAAAAAGTAAAAGAGTTTTGATAGGTAAAGTGTTTCAGATATTTATGAAAGTTTAACTTTTACTCCCATGTTCAATTTTAAAGAAATAATGATTTTAATTGCAGATGAAATTATCAAATCATTATTAATGAAGGATTTTGTTATATTAATAACAGTTAATAATGATAATTAATCATTATTGTTAACAAAGGATTTACTTTGCACATGGAATTCTGATTTCATGAAGATATTTAAGTAACCCTCACTCTAATCTATAATGACCCAATAGTTGAAGAGAAATAGTATATTGTAGCTTCAATTACTGCCTCTGAGTTTATCACTTTATTTCTTCTTTAGGGGTAGTAGGGTTTTGTTTTGTTTTGTTTTTTGTCTCTTTAACAAGAATGAATAAGAAGGACATACTGACTTTTTAGTTCAATTGGAATATAAAATTACTTAAATGACCCTACTTATAGATTTAATGTCTAATTAACTTGAATTATGGGAAAAATATCACTTTTTTTTCAAATCTATGGATTCCCTATTAATTTATATGTCCTTTTAATTATTTTAAGTTCATGACTAGAACTTGAAATGACTCCAAGACCTGGTAAAACCTGAAATGATCTGTGTAATTGATAAGACCTCTTATGGATCTATTTAGGAAACATTCTAGGTATCTAAGATATTCAAGGTAGTTTTTTTTTTTTCTAAGACTGTTGCTATTGCTTCCCACAACAAAATGTAGTGAAATAGTTGATTAAAGATGTCAGTCAAATCAATAAAAAGACCAGCAGATCACTTCCAGTTAGGTTGTTCAAGTTAATATTTAATTTGCAAGTACAGTTATTAGTTGCCATTTGGCTATTATTATTATTTGACAATTATTATTGTCATTTGATTGTGCTATGAGTTTATTGATTTGATGGTTAACCCAGGAATGTGTCACAAAATTGTAGTTTATTTCATATTTCATACTTTCCTAAAAAGTTATATTTGCTCAAATTATTCAAACATACATGCTTAGTGTCCCCTTATAAGTAGTTTCAACTTTTTTGCTCTGAATTTGGTCACTTGGCCAGTGATCAAAATCATAGACTTGGCTCTCCTTGTTCTATTTTCCCATCACCCACTGGGCCTGAGACAGGGAAGGGTTGGCCCTAAACACATAAGTTCTCTGAAGCAAAACCAGGAAATAATTCCCTGTCTTTAGCACTCATGATTAGCTACAAAAATTCTCACCTTCCTTTAGGTCTATATATTTTTGCCACAGGGATCTTGGGTAATGGGCTACAGCTTTACTGTTGAAACTTTGTTCCACACTGCCTGATCTCTACTTCATTTCACTTTTTTAGTACAGGGGAAGAAAAGAAATTTTCAACTCAGAGGAGGAGTCATTATTGTGAAGGAAAGGGAATTTATCAAAATATATGGGCATTACTAAAGTAGACCCTCTTATCCAGGCATTTTGTTGGATTTTAGTTGGCAAAGAGGCTAATGTTGGCTCTTATAAAATGCTGGTTTGATTGGGATTTTAGACATTAACTTTCTATAGAATAAAATATCAAAAAGTATTTATAATATTTTTAAAATTTAAGATCTGCTAAGAAGATCAGTATGTGATCTGGTTTAGCATAACTGGAAATTTCTCCCTCTTATAGTCCTTTATTTCTGCCTCCAGTATGGTAACATCATTTTCTTCTTTAATAACCAGCCTTGCAGTTGTTGCTTAATAAGTATCTATATTATAAAATAAATGCCTGTTTCTCTAATCCTTTTAACTTAGATATTTCTGAGCAAATCATTGCTGACTATACTTTCAGGTACGTCTTACCCTTGATGAACTCCTGTCATTCAGAATTTTAATTTTTGCCTCCTACTGGACTTAATTCACTTATCAAATATATGTTGATCACCAGGTATCTACTATGGTATCTATTGGACATTAATGTTTGTAAATATCGACAGGAAAAAATGGAAGGGAGCAATTTCCAAGGACATAGCTCTGCTGCATTTTTTCATTAAATTAAATAAAATGATTCATTGATGTTTCCTAGGGCATTTAAAGTATAGTTCAACAAGGACAAATTTCAAAGTGCATTATATTTATTCAACAATTTTTAAAATAAGATACTCATTCAATTAGTTCTAAGTCCAGAGCCCCTTTGCTAGTGATTAGTACAACAGTCAAAGCATTTTTTAAATTGAACCTCGTAATCACCTTTAATATTTAGTAGTAATTGAATAATTACTGAGCACATAGTATGTCTAAGTTTACTATTCTTGCATGCAAGAATTGGAAATTAAATTCATCATGGCCGTTGCATTCACAGATGTCTCAGTCTTTGAAGTGTGTGTGTGCGCGTGTGAGTGCGCATGAATGTAGGTGTGTTGGTGTGACCAAGGGTTAGTATTTGTTTGTACTGTACTGAACATTCTTATGTACTTGCACCACCCTACATGTACATGATGAAATGATTACCACTATTTGAATTACATAATTATGAAGAAAAACAAAATATCTGTGTTTGCATTTGGCACAAATAGAAGAAGTAAGTTAGGAAAAAAAATGGGATTCTGTCATCAGAGATTCTGAGGGAACTCTGGTTTGGCTCTTTGTTTCTTCATAGAAAGTGGTTTTCCATCTCTTGGGAACATAATGTATGTGCTTTCCCCAAACACCTTCAGTTCTTCACCTCTAGTTTCACCAGCTGGTTTCTTTAAGGAAGAAAAATATCTTCCTTAAAGCCTACAACAATCTTGCTGCGGTTGCTGAATTGTTGGACATAGTTGTAAGGAGAGGAGGTGATATTCCACGGGGAAGTAACACTCTCAGACATGTCTGCAGGCAGTGACTGAGTAACATGAATGAGAAATTCAATTGAGAAAGATACTACAAGAACCTGAAAGAGTATATCATTTAGTGAGAAAGTAAAGTCATTCCTGAGGACCTAATGTTAGTCTCTTATGTGGGAGTATTGATTTTCAGTGGTTTTTCTCAGCATACATGAGGCAGCCTATTTGAATCACCTATCAACCTGTCCTGAGCAGCACTTATATATTCAGAAAATATTTTAACTTCTCAGCAGTGATTCAGGAAAACAAATGGGACCAGGGAAAAACAATGCATGAAAATACCAGAGATGAGCAAGGGAAGGGATGTTCTTGAAAGCCAAGGAATGTTTCTGAATATTTCACTCATATGCTGAATCTCTCCATTTGTAAATGTATTTTAAAAGGATAATGGATTAGCATTCTTTTGAATTATTTTCATTCCAAAGTTTTTGCTTCAAGATGATAGAATTTTTAAAAAGTTCTATATTTAATATAGAATTCTTATAAAAATTCTTAATTTAATATAATATCAAAACACTAAATAAACTACCTGAAAAAATTAGCAAAAACCAGTTGTTTGGCATCAATCAGCCTATTATCATGGCTAAATTTTACATTTCTCAATTGATTTTTTGAGTACTAAGTGCTGTACTCTCTCACTGCTGGATTCACCCACATGTTGAATTTTCTTTCCTCTGAAAAAGTCAAACTAGGAACTTCCTTTTCTCCTAAGGCAACATAAAATTGGACAACTCATTAATGAGGACAATTGACAGCTGGGCATCATTATGAATGAATCTATTGATGCCGAATGAAATTTTAAGGTGTAAATAACCTGATTTCTGTTTAATTTAGAAGTCAATTTTCATTCCAAATGATAGACCACTTTTTCAAAATTTTCTTTAAAAAAAATCAATTCCAGTATATTTTATTGAATTTCTTGTCTCTTTTGAGTTTGGGTGTATTCTCCATGTTCCTTTTTTGTGGTAAATATCAATTGTATCTTATCTTCTATTTCATACAGGAATGTGCTCCCTACCGAGTTTACTTACCTCTTTTGGGAATCAGATATTTTTTTGGCATGGCACTTTTCCAGACTCACATCATCTATTATGGACTCAAATGCTAAACTCCTTGATAATTTATGTCTGGCTTTACTGTTTCTTCCACTAGACAGAGTGCTCCTTACGAGTAGAAAATGACCCAGCAGCAATAACAGAACTTGGGTGGTTAAAGTGCCCTGGGAAACGTAGTTGAATGAATGATGATCAGATATAGAATTGAATTAGTTCCCAACTCAATATTGAACAACACATGCTAACCCCTCATCCTGACTTTTGTTGAGTGAGAACTTAAATGTCTTTACAAATAGCCAGGAATTCCCCCTTGTCCTTTTCCATTGAAATACTGAATAATAGACATGAATAGTTATAATATTGAGGGTTTCTTTTAATTTTTTTCTTTTCTAAGATAATTCCCTTTACATATTACAAACACTTTTTATAAAAATAATTCTTTTTCTCGCCCTGGGCCAGATTATTTTGCTTTTTTTAAAGGTGAAAGTTTTTCAATTTTTAGATAGAGCAATTTCACATATTATTTTGTGTTACTGTTTGGTATATATTCATTTTTAAGCCAAGCAATGACTTGACGCATTTTGAAATACTATCTATTAAAATTATGTATATTTTTCAAATAAATCATTACATTTATCATATGCAGATTGAATTTAAGAACACATACGTACATGGAAAAACCAAGATTTCCTGTGATGAGTTGACTATCATAATGACTCAGTGATTCAACCTTTTTAATTTATAATGTAGCATTTTCTACAAAACTGTTTTGATAAGAATAATCTATATTTGATATTTCTGCAATAATAAGACTACCCATAAGTCATCATATACGTGAGGAATTAAATGTGTAAATAGAAAGTGCTGTGACAGGCTGAAGAATTCCAAGAACTTTTTTTTCTCTCCTCTAAAACTAGATCCTCAAATCTGAGTGTATTCAAATAAGGGAAAAGAAATATTCTTGCTTAAATACCACTTGAATTGTGTTCTACCTTGTAATTTATAAAGCATTAACATTACAGAACTTAAACCTGTTTTATCTAAGTTTTCTTGTGTAGGATTCACACAATTTTTTAGCACTCAACACAGTTAGAAATGGTGACTTGCCTACATGATTGCTCTATTACTTCAAATACAAATAGTGATCACTTCTTGTTGTGCAAGTTGAAAAGGAATTTAATGCATTTTCAAATGACTGAATGCCTGTGTGGAATTTCTTTTCCCAAAAGTCAGAGATATAAAAAGAATACATAAAATAATGGTATATTTATTTCCAATGCTATGAAAATACATAGGGCTATTAATTGCAAGGAAATATTCCTTTAAAAAATAAAGTGTTAATCAATGTTAATGGAAATATATACAAATACATATAAAGATAATTAAAAGAAAAAGAAAATCATGACACCAACATGTGTCCAAGATTTTATTTAACTCATTAATGATTGGCTTAGACTGTAACCCAAATATTATAAATATACATATAACATTGTTTGCATTTGGCTCATTTTAATATCTGGAGGCTATAACTGAAATGCAGTACAGAATTACATTCTTAAAAATTTTTTATAAAACAGTTTGCAGTTTTATGTTTAATAACCTAAAATTCATCCTTCAGAGATGGCATGCCATTTTTTGACCATGAAAGGAACTTTATATTGAACATGTACTGGTGAAATAACAGGTAAAGATGATGATGCACATATATTTTTTTCAAAGGGCAGGGCTCTTTCATGCTGCCAAATGGGATCTAGGAAGGCAGGATCGGATAACTACATTATATCACCAGACTTTTTTGAACTACGTGTGGCCTAGGCCATCTTTGGGTGATAATGTGAATAGTAAGTGCACCTTAAATACAGCTAGCAGGAGAAAGCTTTGTCATTTTTGTAGTAAAGGAACCTAGTGCCTTGGTTCATCTCAATTTGGATACTACCATAAAGACAAATGCATTTCATTTTCTGGAAATTAAAAGTATATATCGGGGCCGCCCGGTGGCGCAGCGGTTTAGTCCGCGCTTGGCAGCCCGGGGTTCGCGAGTTCGGATCCCGGGCGCCCGCCGACGCACTGCCTGTCAGCCATGCCGTGGCGGCGTCCCATATAAAGTGGAGGAAGATGGGCACGATGTTAGCCCAGGGCCAGTCTTCCTCAGCAAAAAGGGAGGATTGGCGACGGATGTTAGCTCAGGGCTGGTCATCCCCACAAAAAAAAAAAAAAAAAAAAAAGTATATATCAGTTACACATATAATTAAATCAGAAATATCTGGTAAGAAATATTTGTGGTCCTAATTCAAAAATCAAGGTGATTAATTTGCAACACCTAAAATAATGTGAGACAGAGTTTACCTCAGATATTTATATTGCTATTTTCAGTGTATTTTTTTCCTTGTTTCTCTCTCAAGAGTCACTTTCCCTCTTTCATACCAATGCATATACCTATTCCAAGAATATTCTGATCTAGGTGCCACACTAAGATTTGCTTGTAGGAATAGTAATTTCTCTTTCAATAAGCTAGATAGAGCTGATCTACGAGAAGAAGAGGGAGGAGATTGAGGGATTATTTCATATTCCATTGTTATATAAGATATTTTATTTTTCAGATTGTTTAAACGTTTTCTTGTATTATGTTAGTATTATTCCTATCAAGATTCCTACTATAATCAGAAGGTTAAGAAAATGTTTTACCCTAAAGTAAGAGTGACTTCTCTTGCCTCCCTGAGTGATCCCATCATCTGCAGGGATCAGGCACCTGAGCACCCAAGGAGCAGGAGAATCTCTTCTTCACTCGGCCATCTTCATGCAGGCCATACGATGGTCTTTACCTTGGATTCCTGGTTAGCTCTCCATTTTCCTAACTGAAAATTAGGCTGAGTCCTTGAATCTCAATCTGTTTTTTGGGGACCTCAATACTTTGGGGACTTGACTTTGCCTGGAGGCTGCAGTGTAAGTCCTCAGTCCATCAATGGTCATTTTAGAAATGATGATCAACTCAATCTAAAATAGGCTTCAGTAAGCCTCCTCTTATCCTACCTCACTAACCTGATGACAACTGTTAATCAGTTCCCCGTCTTCATCAAAGCTTTCAGATCATACTCCTTTTAACTGCCACTTGAACAGAGAATTACCATCTTGGTTCTGTCTACTTGACCCAATTTATCAAGTCTTCCTTAACTTTTCCAGTAACAATGTTTCTAAGATTTCCAAGTGTTAGGTTTATGTTGAAAAGGAGTTTCTATGAAAAGTAAGAAGTGAAGAATTTTCCAGATTTAAAAGAATACATAGATTTAAGTTAATTTTACCTAAACAGAATATTAAAGAAATCCATCCCACACATGTGAAAAAAAAGGGAAAAATTCATGATTTGCATGTATTGATACCTTTTATTAAGCACCTACCGTGTGTTTTGCACTGTTATATCTATCAATGAAAAATAACCAATAACCATTCTATAGATAGGAGAGATAAGGTGAGTTTTACTCGAGTCAAACTGAAGATTATAACCTGACAAGGCAGTTTCCACAAAGAAAGAATGTGTTCTGGAGAAGCATGGTTTTTAGTTCAGTTTTATACCTTTTTAGAACAAAGAACATACATTGAACATGCACAGGATACATACTCATCAAAGTTTCAAAGAGGTATTCAGTTGCAAATTAGCAGGTCACCATGACACTGATGCCCAGAAAGAAGAACTTATCTTTGGGAGTACTGATATGGGTGTTACTGATACTGCTGGGCATAGGAGGGGAAGTATGCATTTGTTGGGGAGGAAGACAATTCCTCTACCCACTCTAGGTCCTTCTGGCTGGTCTATGAATCAAATTGACATGAGACAGAATAACAGGAGAAAGTCAAACAAAGCTTTGTAACATATATACATGGGAGAAACCCTGGAAAACTGAGCAACTTGCCAAAATGTCTGAGGTTGCCACCTTAAATACCATCTTCAGCTAATGACAAAGGAGGATGTTGGGGGTGGAGGGAGTCAGCTATGGGAGGTTGCCAGAAAAAGCAGTAAACAAGAGTAAGGTTATTATGCAGATTTAAGTCCTTGCCTTTTGCGTTGATAAGAGTTTCTAGAGATAAGGTCATCCCCCTCTTCCTGGTACAGAGAGGGAGACATCTTTACAAATGGAGATTTCCCTTACAAATGTAAATGTCTCTTACAAAGGGTAACTTCTACTTGGTTTTCAGAGCTTCTCTCCTGTGTGCAGTTTCTTTTTTTTTTTTTTTTTTTTTTTATTGATGTCTTAGTTTATAACACTGTGGGGTTTTAGTTGTACATTTTTGTCCGTCACCTTGTGGATGTAACCCTTCACCCCTTGTGCCCCCCCCACCCCCCTTCCCCTTGGTAACCACCAATCAGATCTCTCTGTCCGTGTGATCACTTATATTCCATATATGAGTGAGTTCATGCAGTGTCTGTCCTTCTCTCTCTGGCTTATTTCACTTAACATAATACCCTCTAGGTCCTTCCATGTTGTTGCAAATCGGACAATTGTGTCTTTTCTTATGGCTGAGTAGTATTCCATTGTATGTATATACCACATCTTCTTTAACCAATCTTCAGTTGAGGGACACTTGGGTTGCTTCCACTTCTTGGCTATAGTGAATAATGCTGCAATGAACATAGGGGTGCATACGCCTCTTGTGATGGTTGATTTCATGTCCATTGGATAGATGCCCAAGAGTGGTATTGCTGGATCATACGGTATTTCTATTTTTAATTTTTTGAGGACTCTCCATACTGTTTTCCATAGAGGCTGCACCAGTTTGCATTCCCACCAGCAGTGAATGAGGGTCCCCGTTTCTCCACAACCTCTCCAGCATTTGTTGTTATTTGTCTTTGTGATTATAGCCATTCTAACCGGTGTAAGGTGATATCTCAGTGTAGTTTTGATTTGCATTTCCCTGATGATTAGTGATGTTGAACATCTTTTCATGTGTCTATTGGCCATCTGTATCTCTTCCTTGGAAAAATGTCTGTTCATATCCTCTGCCCATTTTTTTGATCGGGTTGTTTGTTTTTTTGTTGCTCAGTTGTATGAGATCTTTGTATATTACTGAGATTAATCCCTTGTCGGACAAACGATTTGCGAATATTTTCTCCCAGCTGGTGGGTTGTTTATTCATTTTGATCCTGGTTTCGTTTGCCTTGTAGAAGCTCTTTAGTCTGATGAGGTCCCACTTGTTTATTTTTTCTTTTGTTTCCCTTGTCCGGGTAGACATGGAATCTGAAAGGATCCCTTTATGTCCAATCGCAATTAGTGTACTGCCTATATTTTCTTCCAGGAGTTTTATAGTTTCAGGTCTCACTTTCAGGTCTTTGATCCATTTTGAATTGATTTTTGTATATGGCGATAGGAGATGGTCTACTTTCATTCTTTTGCATGTTGCTGTCCAATTTTCCCAGCACCATTTATTGAAGAGACTTCCCTCTCTCCATTGTATGTTCTTTGCTCCTTTGTCGAAGATTAGCTGTCCATAGGTGTGTGGTTTTATTTCTGGGCTTTCAATTCTGTTCCATTGATCTGTGTGTCTATTCTTGTACCAGTACCATGCTGTTTTGATTACTGTAGCTTTATAGTATATTTTGAAATCAGGGATTGTGATGCCTCCAGCTTTGTTCTTTTTTTTCAGAATTGCTTTAGCTATTCGGGCTCTTTTGTTGCCCCATACGAATTTCAGTAGTTTTTGTTCTATTACCGTGAAGAATGACATTGGGATTCTGATTGGGATTGCATTGAATCTGTAGATTGCTTTAGGTAGAATGGACATTTTAACTATATTTATTCTTCCAATCCATGTGCATGGAATATTTTTCCATTTCTTTATGTCCTCCTCGATTTCTTTCAATAGTGTCTTATAGTTTTCATTGTATAGGTCTTTGACCTCCTTGGTTAAATTTATTCCCAGATATTTTATTCTCTTTGTTGCAATTGTAAATGGGATTGTCTTTTTGAGTTCTCTTTCTGTTTTTTCATCGTTAGTGTATAGAAATGCAATTGATTTTTGTAAGTTGATTTTATACCCTGCCACTTTACTGTAGTTGTTGATTGTTTCTAGTAGCTTTCCGATGGAATTTTTGGGGTTTTCTATGTATAGGATCATGTCGTCTGCAAATAGTGAGAGTTTCACTTCTTCATTGCCTATTTGGAGTCCTTTTATTCCTTTTTCTTGCCTAATTGCTCTGGCCAGAACTTCCAGTACTATGTTGAATAAGAGCGGTGAGAGTGGGCACCCTTGTCTTGTTCCTGTCCTCAAGGGAATGGCTTTCAGTTTTTCCCCGTTGAGTAGGATGTTTGCTGTAGGTTTGTCATATATGGCCCTTATTATGTTGAGGTATTTTCCTTCTATACCCATTTTGTTGAGAGTTTTTATCATAAATGGATGCTGGATCTTGTCGAATGCCTTCTCTGCATCGATTGAGATGATCATGTGGTTTTTATTCTTCATTTTGTTAATGTGGTGTATCACGTTGATTGATTTGCGGATGTTGAACCATCCCTGTGTCCCTGGTATAAGTCCCACTTGATCGTGGTGTATGATCTTTTTGATGTATTGCTGTATTCGGTTTGCCAATATTTTGTTGAGGATTTTTGCGTCTATGTTCATCAGCGATATTGGCCTGTAGTTTTCCTTCCTTGTATTGTCCTTGTCTGGCTTTGGTATCAGCATGATGTCGGCCTCATAGAATGTGTTGGGAAGTATTCCATCTTCCTCTATTTTTTGGAATAGTTTGAGAAGGATAGGTGCTAAATCTTCTTTGAACGTTTGATAAAATTCTCCAGGGAGGCCATCTGGTCCTGGGCTTTTATTTTTTGGGAGGTTTTTGATGACTGTTTCAATCTCTTTACTTGTGATTGGTCTGTTCAGATTCTCTATTTCTTCTTGATTCAGTTTTGGGAGGTTGTACACGTCCAAGAATTTGTCCATTTCCTCTAGGTTGTCCAATTTGTTGGCGTAAAGTTTTTCATAGTATTCCCTAATAATCCCTTGTATTTCTGTGGTGTCTGTTGTAATTTCTCCTCTTTCATTTCTAATTTTATTTATTTGCGTCTTCTCCCTTTTTTTCTTAGTGAGTCTGGCTAAGGGTTTGTCAATTTTATTTATCTTCTCAAAGAACCAGCTCTTTGTTTCATTGATCCTTTCTACTGTTTTTTTGGTTTCAATTTCATTTATTTCTGCTCTGATTTTTATTATTTCCCTCCTTCTGCTGATTCGGGGCTTTGTCTGTTCTTCTTTTTCCAACTCTGTTAGGTGCAATTTAAGGTTATTTATTTGGGATTTTTCTTGTTTGTTAAGGTGAGCTTGTATTGCTATGAATTTCCCTCTCAGGACTGCTTTTGCTGCATCCCATATGAGTTGGTATGGTGTATTTTCCTTTTCATTTGTCTCCAGATAGCTTTTGATTTCTCCTTTAATTTCATCAATGACCCATTGGTTGTTCAGTAGCATGTTGTTTAGTCTCCACATCTTTGTCCCTTTCCTAGTTTTTTCCTTGCAGTTGATTTCTAGTTTCACAGCATTATGATCAGAAAAGATGCTTGTAATGATTTCAATCTTCTTAAATTTATAGAGGTTTGCCTTGTTTCCTAATATATGGTCTATCCTTGAGAATGTTCCATGTGCACTTGAGAAGAATGTGTACTCTGCTTTTTTTGGGTGGAGTGCTCTGTATATATCTATTAAATCCATTGCGTCTAGTTTTTCATTTAAGTCCATTATTTCCTTATTGACTTTTTGTCTGGATGATCTATCTATTGATGTAAGGGGGGTATTAAGATCCCCTACTATTATTGTGTTATTGTTAATATCTCCTTTAAGGTTTTTTAGCAGTTGTTTTATGTACTTTGGTGCTCCTGTGTTGGGTGCATAGATATTTATAAGTGTTATGTCTTCTTGGTGAAGTATCCCTTTTATCATTATATATTGCCCTTCTTTGTCTCTCATTACCTTTTTTATCTTGAAGTCTACTTTGTCTGATATAAGTATGGCTACTCCTGCTTTCTTTTGTTTGCCATTAGCTTGGAGTATTGTTTTCCATCCTTTTATTTTGAGTCTGTGTTTGTCTTTAGAGCTGAGATGTGTTTCCTGGAGGCAGCAGATTGTTGGATCTTGGTTTTTAATCCATCCCGCCACTCTGTGTCTTTTGATTGGAGAATTCAATCCATTTACATTTAGAGTGATTATTGATATATGAGGGTTTAATGTTGATATTTTATTGTTCATCTTCTGGTTCTTTTGCATTTCCTTCGTTTCTTGTCCCTTGTGTTTCGGACTGCAAATTCAATTTGGTATTTCTGCATGCTCATTCTCTTGGTTTTCTCTTTATTTGTCATGTGTGGTTCTCTTCTGGTTGTTTGTTTAGTGGTTACCGTGCGGTTTATATAAGCGATCTCCTGGATAAGAAAGTACATTTTCAGATGCCTCCTTTTTCCTGAGGCTGGGTCAGTTCAATCCCTTACCTCTTCCCCTCCTTATTTGTTATCTCTTTATTCCAGTTTGTGTCATGAATGTGTGTTTCCAGTGATGAGCTTGAATTAATTTTTGATGTTTTCCAACTGTATTTTGTTCTGGTTTAGTCTCCTTGCTTTTCTCCTTGCTGAAATCTTTGTATCCCCTTTCTCATTTGTTTTTTTTCAGGCCTAAGGGCCTTCTTGAGCATTTCTTGTAGTGGGGGTCTTGTGGTGACGAACTCTCTTAGCTTTTGTTTATCAGGGAGAGTTATTATTTCTCCATCGTATTTGAAGGATATTTTTGCTGGATAAAGTATTCTCGGCTGAAGGTTTTTGTCTTTCATGATTTTGAATATATCATTCCAGTCTCTCCTAGCCTGTAGAGTTTCTGTCGAGAAATCAGCTGAGAGCCTGATGGGGTTTCCTTTGTATGTTATTTTGGTTTTTTGTTTAGCTGCCTTCAATATTATTTCCTTGTCACGGGTATTCTTCAAGTTTGCTACTATGTGGCGAGATGATTTTTTATTCCTGTTTATATATTTAGGTGATCTATTGATTTCATTCACTGTTATTTCCCTCTCGTTCCCTAGGTTGGGGAAGTTCTCAGCTATTATTTCTTTGAACAAACTCTCTGCTCCTTTTTCTCTTTCTTCTCCTTCTGGAATACCTATTATCCTTATGTTGCTTTTCCTCATTGAGTCTGATATTTCTCGAAGAATTTCTTCATTTCTTTTTAGTTTTAGCTCTCTCTCCTCCTCTATCAGGAGCATTTCTGCGTGGCTATCCTCAATAGTGCTAATTCGTTCCTCCATATTGTCAGTTCTGCTCTTTAAAGACTCCATTTTTTCCACTATCTCGTTGATTTTGTTTTTCATCTCTAATAATTCTGATTGGTTTTTCTTTAGGGTTTCAATCTCTTTTGTGACATAATCCCTGAATTCGTTGATTTGTTTCTGTGTGTTCTCTTGTATTTCGTTGAGCTTGTTTATGATAGCTATTTTGAATTCTCTCTCGTTCAGGTTATCAAATTCTGTGCCTTCAGGGTTGGTTTCTGGGTGTTTGTCATTTTCCTTTTGGTCTGTAGCCCTGACATATTTTCGCAAGGATCCGACGGGGACGGCTTTATTTTTACCACTCATGATTAAAGTTAGTCCTGCAGTTTCCCCCTGCTGCCACTAGATGGAGATCGCGAGCGGTTTGCTCTGAGGCGGCTGCAGCCCCTGGAGGGATTATGCTGAAACGCCGGGTGTGTGGGGGGAGGGGTCCTCTCTTTCTCCTGCTTGACCCGGGGGTTTCCTTTCTGGCTCTCTTAGGGTGTTTGCTACACCCCCTAAACAGTCCGTCGTCGCTTCCCCGTGGCGATCTCGCGACAGTCTGTGAGAGCACCTGGATGGCGCTAGTTTTCCCCGCTGTGGGCCACCCCTCCCCCCTCTGACCGCGAACCGCGCTGTTTTTGCCGATCGATTGGGGAGGGGGAGTACAACCTCCTACCTCTCCTCCCGTTCTGCTGGGCCTCCCGCGCCTCCACCGTCCGATGTATGGCAGCAGGGGTTTCTCAGAAGTCCTTCGTAGTGTTTGATTGAGCTCTGTTGGAATGTGAATGATGTTTTCGTTGTGTCGTAGGGGGCAGAGATTCAAAGAGGGAATCTCACTCCGCCATGATGCTGACGTCACCTCTGTGTGCAGTTTCTTAAATGTAACCAACCCAAAATAATCCTCATGCCAAAGAGACACATCTTGAGGTGGCAAATTCTGATACCCTATACATTCTTATCTTAAAAGAATGCATTATTTTACTTTGAGATAATGTTTAATGCACTCTTAAATTCAATGGTTAAAGCAGATATACAATGTATGTTTGATAGGCCATAAGTCAGGCTTCTTTAGTTCAAGCTGAAACAGTTTTGAACCAGAATACCCCATATACCTCAATACATGAAAATCTCTTGTCATATTCTAAGCATTGATGTTACAGCAGTGAATATCTGCCATAGAGATACTGAAGGGGAAAAAGAGCATTCTCTATCCACTCTGGGTCCTTTCTGGGTGGGCTACAAATTAAACTGACATGAGGCCAAATAGCAGGAGAAAATCAAACAAAACTTTATAACATGTATACGTGGGAGACACTCAGGGAAACTGAGAATCTCTCAACAAAATGGTGGAGGTTCTCCTCTTAAATAGACAAACAAGGATACTGGGGGTTGGGTCAGTTATGGGAGATTACCAGAAAAGCACTGTAAGGTTATTATGCAGATTTAAGGTCTTGCCTTCCACACTGGCAAGTTTTTAGAGATGAGGTCATCAGCCCCTCTTCCCAGTACAGAGAAGAAGATACCTTTACAAATGGAGATTTTCCTCACAAATTTATGTGTCTGGTAAACAGAACTTTGATAAGAATGGGCATAGCAAAGACCCTCCCAGTCTATCGATACCCACAGTTATCCAAGGCCATGACCTGTCCCAGGGACAGGCCTTTCATCCCAAATCTCTTCAGACAGTAGTGGGCGCAGTGAAGGTCAAAGCTTCCTTCATTGAAAATAAGGTAAAGAGACACATCTTGAGGTGGCCAGTTCTGGTCCCCACACTTGTCAACCTACAAAAATAAAAACCAGTTTAAGAGTCAAAGGGCTTATTTGGGATCAAAGAATTGCAATTCAGGGAGCACAGATTCAGGTAGAAACCCAAATAGTGTCCTGATAGGAGAAAGGCTCAGGGTTCTTATGAGAAAAAGGGAGGAAAATGAGATGTGTTGTGTTAAAGAAGAGTTCATTGGTGCTAGATGAGGTAAGGCAAGTTTGTACTTCATCGATTGGCTTGAGATTCTGTTATCAGGTGAAAGACTAGACTTGTACTTCATTGACTGGCTAGTGATTCCATCAAGAGCAAAGTCCCATTTCGTCCGTTCTAGAAACAGGATATTCTTACCCTTACTGACTTCTTGGAATGTTGGTGGTTTGATTCTGTTTGGAAGGTAAAGTAAATAAGATGTGCAAGGCAGTTCCTCTGAAATGTCTGCTTTGACTCTATTTTAATATGGCTCCACTCATGTCATGGTTCACATACTAAGCAACTTTATTTTGAAAAATACAGTTTAGAGGAATAGCACATGAATTGTTTCCATATTCTTATGCTGAAGATGATATTTTGGAACAGAAAAATTTTTATTGTAAACCAACTGTATACTGAAAGTAAAATACAATACTGGGGCAGGAGACTCTTCTCTAGCATTGCCAAATCAAAATGATGACTCCTATTGCAACCAGCAGGTTGTTGTAAAAAGTCAGATAGAAACTTGCTATTAATAATTTCTATAACTTGTTTTAAAGGTTGAGACATCTCAAAAACATTCAGATAGTGTAGCATAAATCTACCAGTAGGCTGTCAAATTAGTTATAATGAACTCACTATATGGAAATTTGTTCCCTCGTTCCCATGCCAGCTGGAAAAATGTTATAAGCCTGCTTTAGGACAAATTTTTGGCCAGAAATGATTTCCTGTTACCTGTGAATAGAATGAATCTCCTGGATAATTTAAACAAAGGGAATATGCTTCATCATATTAAACTATAGTTGGAAATAGTGAATATATTTAGGTTTCATCTATATCGATATGTATATTTAATATTTTCTCTATGAGTTTATAAATCTATTGTATATAATGCAGTGCATCAAATCACTGTAACATGTATGCGTAATATAGATTTGGGGAAAAATGTATACTGATCTGTAATTTCCAAAGACTAAAAAAGACATGTGTCACTAACAATTTATAGAACTAATTCATAATTTAATACCAGGGGCTGTAATCAACATTGATCCAGAAAAGTTTTGTTCCTTGCACAGATGTATGGCTCATAAGTCATATATATCCAGCTTTGTGGTTTAAAACTTGCTCATGTTAATAAATTGAAAATGGAGGCAGATATTGTACTTTTATTATACTGTATATAGTTTTAGAATAAGGGATCATATATCAATTTGCTAAAATAATTGTATTACATTTTTAGTCTAGTTGAGAATTAGATAAAGAATTATCATAAATCTTTAAATGAAGGAGCTTGTAATAGAAAGATAATTCATAATATTTTTAAAGCTTATAAAAAGAATCAGAAAAGTAGAAAAAAAAAACCAAACTGAAAAGTCTTTGTCATGAGATAAAAGGCTATGCATTGTTATTTTATTGTATAGATAAGAGGCTCTTACCCCTTTACTTTCTCAGGGCTGCAGCCTTAATGGAATAAGGATGATATTTATGTGTGTATCTACCTAGCTTTCTACACATGGACACAGAGAGAAATGAGCATATCTGAATGAATATGTATGTATATGTATATATGTCCTGTCCAAGTTCCGAATCTGAACATCAAAATCTGTAATATTTACCCAGCTGCCACCACTCCTCATGCCTCAATGTAAAGAACACAATTAAGGGAGGAAATGGAAGAAAATTTTTCTGTGAGTCTAATTAGGTTCTGCAAACTCTGGGAAAGTGATGGATATGGGAAAATTAGAAACTGGGCCTCTGTTTGCAACAGCAGGAAAAAAAATCATGAAGATTAAGGCTATGGTTTAAAGCTGAACCAAGCACCTTCTGGTGTAAAACAAATAATTCATTCAACCACTGCTTTTGGCATTACGCTAGACACTGAAGACAGACAACTAAAAAGAGACTTTGCCCTCAAGAACTCATATTCCCTAAGCAGGTTTAAAAACTGAACTTTCCTGGAATAATAGTGTAACTTTCTACTTTCTTCCAGAAAATAAAGTCTGGAATTTTCCTTGGGAAACCATTCCTCTCACTATTATCACATTTCATTTGAGTGGGATTGACCTCCTCCTTCATATTTCTAAGCATAGCTCTTATTTCCTTAAGCAATAAATGTATGGCATACACTGGGCTATGGTGGGTGATTAAAAGATACATGTGTGTGAATTAAATTGATCCAATTTGAGTGAAGCTAAAGATCTTTCATTATAATGGAAGGTGCAGATTCCATCTCCCCTTCTGGGCTTGTTGGCATAAGGCTGTGAAGTTCAAACTATCATGGCTATGAAAAGAGGGCTTGTACCTGCTGAGAAGTCTGAAAGGAGCCAGCTCTAAGGATATAGAGCTGATAATGGCTTTGGTGCTATAAAGTGAGTCCTATTGCCTTTGCTCAGGGTATCTACCTTCCCCTGCAATATTTATTCCTCGAATAAATGGATTTACTTTTGTTTAAGCCAATAGATGGGTTTCTATTATGCAAAACTAAAAGAATACTGCTAAAATAAATTTTATCAGCTGATAGACTAAAGAAGTTAGACATGCATAAAATAAGCAGGTGAACCACCCCACAAATAGTAAAGAGGGGGGACTAGGATCAGTGAGCAAATGGAAAAGTATATGCTGTTGTATAACAAACTGAAAATTTGGATAGAGTAAAAGCACTATCTAAAAGGCAATGTCTAATGATAATCCTTAGGCTTCTTGTCTAAAAACACCAACGTATAACCAGATAGCTACTGAGAATAATAATAAACAAAGACTTTCTACCACTAGTGCTATAAATACAGTAAAATAAGGAATAATGAGAGATTGAAAAGGAAAAAGAAAAAGACCATGCCCAAGAAGACCTACTACAGAGTAAAACAGAAAGATATTATTGCAAGATATTGCAATATCAGCATTACAAGAGAAACACAAAAAAATTATAGAATTTCAAATTTGGGAACATGGTTATGGAAAACATTATTGAGATAAGTAATATATGTAAGGGAGGAAAGATAATTTTCCTTCTACCCTTTTATGTTCTTAGCTGAGACCTCCCCCTTGTAATAAAAGACAGATAAACATGAGAAAAACAAGTTTAATAGCGTGTATACCTCCTGAGTATAGGAGACCATTCATGGACGGTTACTAGGAAAAGCACAGCAAACAAGGGTATGGTGGTTATACAGATTTAAGTCTATGCCTTCTCCACTGATAAGAGTTTCTTGGGTTTTAGTCATCCTTTTCTTCCTGGTGCAAAGAGGGAGCCACCCTTACAGATGAAGATTCCCCTTGTAAATGTCCCTTACAAAGAGTAACTTCTACTCCGTTAGAGCTTTCCCTGTGTTGGCTGTTTCTTAAAAACAACCAACTCAAAATAATCCTTATGCCAAAGAGGCATATTTTGAGGTGGCATATTCTGCTCCCTTTCATATATTTAGATGCTCCAGTTGGAATAAGAAGACATTTAATTATTTTGTTTAATAGGAGTTTGGGGAGAAAATTAAAAAGATTATTGCAGCTGTATTTTGAGGTTACTAAGTGTACTTGAGGTGTTTATATATAGGCTACATGTTTTTAGCAAAGGAGAGGCATGATGAATACTATTTTTTTTAAGTATTCAATATACTTTTGAGGAGCTTGCAGAGTCTTTAAGAGGAGATGAGTTTATGTGGCAATTTGGCTCAACAACTCAGGAGACAGATACCGATTGTGTGTCTGTGTGCATGTTCATGTGATTGTATTTATGGGAGTCATTATCTTTTAGAAGGATGAGATTTTAATTGTTCATGGGTAAAATACAAGAAAAA
Organism: Tapirus indicus; assembly: GCA_031878705.1. Classification (NCBI taxonomy): domain Eukaryota; kingdom Metazoa; phylum Chordata; class Mammalia; order Perissodactyla; family Tapiridae; genus Tapirus; species Tapirus indicus. The sequence goes on along the minus strand of CM062919.1, from coordinate 144,090,884 downwards.
TGAAAGATGAGGATAAAATGCTGCTGCAGAGGACACCAACACTGAAGAGATGGATGGAAGAAAAGACCTGCAATTAAAATGAGAAATATCAAAACTTAGGAGTAAATACAGGAGTGATGTTTCAAGCAGATGTTTGTTAACATATTTTCTTATTTAATTTTAAAAGATGGGAACATTAATGCATTCAAATAAGTGTCTGTAATATCATTGTCAATGTACTAGTTTATGAACTGCCTAAGTCAAAACTAAAATACCTTTTCTTGCAACTCTGTATAGAAAGGCTCAGGTGAGTGTATGGCATATATTACTATTGACTGAGATAAAATAGGTAATTATGATAATTTAGTTACAAAATCTCTTCTAGAATTCTAGGAAGACAAAATTGTAAAACAGTGATAATTCAGAAATTTATGAAATCATGGTTATATTTAATGCAAAATGTCACATGGATATTGCATGATGCTGAATGCAAGTAGTCTGGAGTCTGATTAATAGTTCCAATAGAATGCTTGTCACCCTCAGCAGATTTGCTTCAAAAGTTAGTTGTGTCTCAAATTGAAAAAAATATGGTTTTGTACATATGAGACACTATGAATACTTGTGGTAAATGAATGAATGAATTCTTTAAAAATAATTTGGGGGGTGGGCCAGCCCAGTGGCATAATGGTTAAGTTTGTATGCTCTGCTTCAGTGGCCCAGGGGTTCATGGGTTTGGATCTTGGGCATGGACCTACACACCACTCATCAAGCCATGCTGTGGTGGTGTCCCACATACAAAATAGAGGAAAATTGGCACAGATATTAGCTCAGGGCCAATCTTCCTCACCAAAAAAAGAAAGAAAAATAATTTGGGGGGTTAAATACATTATTAATCCGTTAGTTTGCACTTGACCCATCTTTAAATTCACTACCATCCAAAAAACAATTTTGATCTGAATTTTTTTTTGTTACTGTGGTAAGAACACTTAACATGAGATATACTCTAACAAAATATCAAGTGCACAATACAGTATTGTTAACTATGTACAAGGTGATAATGCAGATCTCTACAATGCATTAATATTGTGTGACTAGCACTTTATACCCATTGAACAGCAACTCCCCATTTTCCTCTCCCACTAGTCCCTGGCAATCACCATTATTCTCTGCCTCTATGAGTTTGACTATTATAGATAAGTAGAATATGCACTATTTGTCTTTCTGTGACTGGCCTATTTCACTTAGCATGATGCCCTCCAGGCTCATCCATGTTGTCACATATTCTTTTTTAAGGCTGAATAATATTCCATTGTTTGTATATATCACATTTTCTTTATACATTCATTTGTTGATGGATATTTATGTTTTCTCACTATCTTGGCTATTAGAATAATGCTGCAATGAATACACGTGTGCAAATATCTCTTTGAGATCCTGTTGTCAATTCTTTTGGATATATACCCAGAAGTGGGATTGCTGGATCATGTAGTAATTCTATTTTTATTTTTTTTGAGGAATTTCCATATTGCTTTCCATAGTAGGTGCACATTAACAATCCTATCAGCAGTGTGCAAGTGTTCCAATATCTCTGTATCCTTGCCATCCTTGCCTTATTTTCTTCCTTTTTTTTTTTTTGGCCATCCTAACAGGTATAAGGTGATATCTTATTGTGGTTTTCATTTGCATTTCCCTAAGGATGAGTGATGTTGAGCATCTCTTCATATGTCTGCTGGCCATTTTTATATCTTCTTTGGAAGGATGTCTATCCACATCTTTTGCCTATTTTTTAATCGGGTTATTTGTGTTTTTTTTTTTAATTTCCTTTTTTGCAAAACACTTTACATAGTGTAATATCATTTCATTACCATGACACCCATGAAAATGATAAATTATAAATTCAGTTTTATAAATGGGAATATAATACACCTTATACACTAAATGATAGGTCAAGAAGTCAAACCAGGCATCTGTGACTTTACATCTTATGTCCTTTCCCCCCACCATTTTTCCTTGGTAAAAATGCTTATTTTATAACTGGAAGATTGTACCTTTCGACTCTCTTCACCCATTTCACTCACTCCCCACCCACCACCTCTGGAAACCACTAATCTGTTCTCAGTATCTATGAGCTTGGATTTTATTTTATTTGTTTAGATTCCACATATAAGTGAGATCATGCTGTATTTGTCTTTCTCTGTCTGACTTCTTTCACATAGCATAATGCCCTCAAGGTCCATCCATGTTGATGCAAATGGTAAGAGTTCATTCTGTTTTATGGCTGAAAAATATTCTATTGTGTATATATACCACAATTTCTTTATTCATCCATCGAAGGACACTTGTTTCCATACCTTGCCTATAGAAAATAATGCTGCAATGAGCAACGGGGTGCAGATATCTTTTCAAGTTAGTGTTTTCATTTTCCTTGGGTAAATACCCATAAGTAGAATTGCTGGATCATGTGGGAGTTCTATTTTTAATTTTCTGAAGAACCTCCATACTGGCTGTTTTTCATAGTGACTGCCAAGCATTTCCCTTTCTTCTACATCCTTGCCAACACTTGGTATTTCTTGTCTTTTTGATAATAGCCATTCTAACAGGTGTGAGTTAATATCTCATTGTGGCTTTGATGAGCACTTCCCTGATGATTAGTAATGTTGAGCATTTTTTCATGTACCAGTTGGTCATCTGTATGTCTTCTTTGGAAAAAATATCTATTCAGACCTGCTCATTTTTTAATCTTGTGTGTGTGTGTGCACGCATTCTTTATCTTTTTGGATATTAACACCTTATCAGATATATTATTTACAAATATTTTCTCCCATTCAGTTGGTTACCTTTTCATTTTGTTGATGGTTTCCTTTGCTGTGCAGAGCTTTTTAGTTTGATGCAATCCCACTTGTTTGTTTTTGCTTTTGTTGCCTTTGCTTTCAGTGTCAGATCCAAAAAATCATCACTAAGATCAATGTCAAGGAGCTTACTGCCTATCTTTTCTTCTAGGAGTTTTATGGGAACAGGTCTCACATTCAAGTCTTTAATCCATTTTGAGTTTATTTTTGTGTATAGTGTAAGATAGTGATCCACTTCCTTTCTTTTGTATATGACTGTCCAGTTTTCCCAACACCATCTATTGAAGAGACTCTCCTTTCCCCATTGTATATTCTTGGCTCCTAGGTCATAAATTGACCATCTGTGCATGGGTTTATTTTTGGGCTCTCTATTCTGTTCCACTGATCTATGTTTTTATGTCAATATCATACTGTTTTGACTACTATAGCTTTGTCCTACAGTTTGACATCAGGGAGTGTGATGCCTCCAGTTTTGTTCTTTCTCAATATTGCTTTGGCTATTTGGGATCTTTTGTGGTTCCATACAAGTTTTAGGATTGTGTGTTCTGCTGATGTTTCCTTAAATCTTGCTTTTTGTCCATTCAGCTACTCTGTATCTTTTGGGGAGTTTAATCCATTTGTATTTAAAGTAATTACTGATGGAGAAGGACTTACTATTGTCATTTTGTTAATTGTTTTCTGGCTGTCTTGTAGCTCTTTGTCCCTCTTTTTCTCTCTTGCTGCCTTCATTTCTGTTTTATTGATTTTTTAATTGATTTGTTTTGACTCATTTCTAATTTCCTTCTCTGTGTCTTCTATAGGTATTTTCTTTATGGTTCCTTAAGGGCTTACATAAAACATCTTATTGTTATAACAATTTATTTTAAACTGACAATAACTTAACTTCAGTCATTTCTACTCTGTTGTGTCTCTCTACACCAACTATATCTTGTTGATATTACAAATTACATTTTTATATATTGTGTATCCATTAACTATTTTATACTTACATTTATGCTTTATACTTTCTTCAATTTCTATACCACAATTGAGTGCTTTACACACCACCATTATATTATTACATTATTCTGTACCTGTCTAAATATTTAGCCTTACCAGCAAGCATTATGTCTTCCTATGCTTTTGTGTTCCTGTCTAGCATCCTTTCATTTCACCTTGCAGGATGCCCTTTAGCATTTCTTGTAAGGCAGGTCTAGTGGTGAAAAACTCCCTCACATTTGTTTATCTGGGAAAGTCTTAATTTCTCTATTTTTAAAGGATAGTTTGACTGGATATAGTATTCTTGGTTGGTAGTTTTTTTCTTTCAGCTCTATGAATATATCATTGCACTCCCTTCTGGCCTGAAAGTTTCTTCAGAGAAGTCCATTTATAATCTAATTGACACTCACCTGTCTGTGACGAGTCTTTTATCTCTTGCTATTTTTAAGACTCTGTTTTTGTCTTTGGCTTTTCATAATTTGATTATAATGTGTCTCAATATGGGCTTCTTTGGGTTCATCCTGATTAGAGTCTTAAATGTGATATCCATTTTCTTCAGGTTTTGGAAACTTTTGGCCATTAATTCTTCTAATAAGCTATCTATCTCTTCCTCTCTCTCTTCTCCTTCTGGAACTTCCATAATTGCACATATTGGTCCATTTAATGGTTTGCCATTGTACCTTAGGCTTTCTCCACTTCATTCTTTTTTCTTTTGCTGTTTGACTCGATAATTTAAAGTGACTTGTCTTTGAGTTCACTGATTCTTTCTTCTGCTTTATTAAGTCTGCTATTAAACCCCTCTAGTGAATTTTTCAATTCAGTTATTGTATTTTTCTCCTCTAGAACTAGTTTGGTTCTTTTTTTATAGCTTCTCTTTGTTAATATTCTCATTTTGTTCATACATTATTTCCCTGATTTTATTTAGCTATCTGTTTCCTCTTTAGAGCACTGAACTCCTTTAAAACTATTGTTTTGAATTCTTTGTCAGGTAATTCATAGATCTCCATTTCTTTGGTGTTAGTTCCTAGAGATTTATTTTGTTTCTTGTATGGACTATGTTTTCCTGTTTCTTCATGTTCCTTGTGATTTTGTGTGTGTGTGTGCTTAGTTTTATGCATCTGTAAAAACAGTCACCTATTCCCAGTCTTTATGGACTGGCTTAATAAAGGATAAGACCTTCACTAATCAGCCCAGCTAGAGATAATGGAGGCCTCTGAAATTTTTTTGGGGGGAGATGAAACTTCTATGGGTTCATGCATGTAATTTCGCCAAAAGAGAGGTTTGCTAGTTTCTTTTTCAGAAGCTCAGTCTCTTGCTCCCTCTGGTATCTGTCTAGTACTGCAAATTCTCTGGTGCTACAGCAGCAAGTTGCCATGCTCTCCCAGCCCTCAGGCATTCAAAGTATGCCACCTCCTCATGAGCACCATAAGTCAGGTGAAACAGATACCAGTCCTTTGGGAATCTCTCTGAAAATCTGGAACACCAGATGCCCACTCCACTCTTCTGCCTCCATCCTGATGAAGCCAAGAGTTATGAGCCTTCTCCCAATCATGCTGAAATCTATCAGCCTAAGTCTGTGTCACTGTAGACCCTCTGGTCCCACAGCAAGTTGTCCCTGCTCTCCTGTATATATATATATATATATATATATATATATATATATATATATATATATATATATATGTGTGTGTGTGTGTGTGTGTGTGTGTGTGTGTGTGTGTGTGTATGAAGAACTACATTATTTTCTCCTTATTTATGAAATTTTATGTCATAGAAAATTAATTTTTCTTATTCTTACTGTTTGCCATGCCCTGATACAGATTTTTTAACAGAGTATTGGGAACATTATTGGTGTTGAACAAAGCATGCATCAACAAGATGAGTGAAATAGAGCTTTAGTCAGAGAACATTGTCAGTCAAAATTTAGGCTACTGGTCTTGATTCAGCATTGAATTAAACAGTGAAAATTGTGAATGTAAATATGCTGACACCATTTTGTTAACAAAATAAAATAATTCTCCAGCTTTGTAGATGAGAGATGAGAAATGCCAAAAGCTAGAGAAATCATATATTACTTTGTGAACAACATATTTTGTTAACACCAGTAATACCAACATATTTTTGTGATTGCATGTGATCGCTCAAGTATCATATTTCAGGGATATAGCCAGAATTTGAGTACCCTGAACCTATCACTTTGGGATCAAAATATATTATTGCAGTTGAGGATAATATAATTTCTTAAAGCATGATTGTTGTGTAAATAGCTCAAGTACTGAAAATTTAAAACATGGCTCTCAATACTTGATGATTCATTTTAATCCATGAGGAAGGTAAAATGATGTTTGGGGTTTGTTTTAACAAATACTTCCAAATGTTGCAATGGACATGAAGAAATATATTGCAAGCTCAATTTAAGAAAAGAGTATAAAGAAAGTTCATTTGCCACTGCCTCTCAAAATGAAAAATGCAATATTTCAGTGTGAGAGTAATAAACATTAACTTAGTTTCGAAGTATAGCATTGAAAGTAGTCTTCAGTGAGAAATTTCTTGATAATTTCTGGATCCGTATTCGGTTTACATATACAGAATTTATGAGTTGTCAAATATTTGCCAATATTCTTATGGTATACACTCATTAGTTAGGATATTCTAATTTAATAGAAATAATTATTGAGAAAACAAAGCTAATGGTTGTAGAGCCTTCCCTATGACTCATGTTTTTTTTTAATCATACATCAGATTTACTTGTTTATTGAAGGTTGGAAGCAACTCTGTTTCTCTTATGGAAAGACATAGGTTTTGTTTTTTTATTGATTTGAATCTTTGTGTAATTTCATAAAATTATAAGCATATGGATACATGAATTCCAGTTGAGTGCTCTGTGGATGCCAAAAGCTAAAGAAATAATGCATTACTTTGTGAACTACATTACCTGAGGATAAGAGGGTTCATTTTTTGTTTATCTTTGCAAAATGGTGACAGTATATTTTTGGCATGTAATACTTTTTAAATCAGTGTTGCTTGAAATGAATCTAACTGAATCGACTAGAAATCTAATAAGGTAACAAAAGGCTGAGGTGTTTCTCCTAAACAGAAAATAAAAAAGAGTACTGTAGTAAAATAAAATCTGAGTTTCAACAGATGCAGGTTTAGAGTCTATGTCATAATGCATGCAAAAGGAAGGAAAGTCTTCAGTTGGCTGTAGGCAAATTTACCAAATGTATCTAAGTGTCAAACTGAAGCAGATATGTAAAGGAAAGTAATGGAAGTTTTTGTTGGAAATATATAAGCTTACATATGCTAGCCTGAATGAGGTTCCACAAAGGCTTATTTTTGTATAGAAAACATGTCATAGCTGAAAAGTAAACATTTTGATTTTTTAAAATCAAATTCAGGCATTAAAAACCCACAGTAAAGGCCCTCAGTGGCAGGGAGTGAGGATCAGGTCAATAGAGATTGCTGGCAGACAAAGACTTTGGCGTGCTCATACCCACGTTTGAGCAAGACATTAAGCCATCATATCCTTTTGCTGGTGGAATTAGGAATCCAAATCGTGGCTGTTTACCTAACTATGACAGACCATCAGAAGTACTGATTTCTCTCTGTTCTCAGAAGAGATGTTGAATGAGTAATCCAAAAGATTTATCTCACACTAAAGATAAGCATTTTCAATGGAGTACTTCAATAAAGCAAGAGAATAATTTAGGAATACATCAGATTTTTAATTGTTTCAACAAATATGTATTCTATAAATATAATAATTAAACATAAAAATAGAATCTAGCAATATAAATTACTTGTAGCATGCAAAAGCTAGAATTAATTCCTTAAATTTAATTTCTAATTCTGAAAGTGTAGTGCTCACCACAAAACAAAATTAGATACAAAAGTGGATAAAGAAAATGCGTAGTAATATCCACTTATCCTATATGCAGTCTCATCTTACCTACCCACTCTTACACATCAAACAAATAAATAAAAAATATGCAACTGTGGGGGATCAGAATTGGCCACCCCAAAATGTGTCTTTTTGGCATGAGGGTTATTTTGGGCTAATGAGGATTGTTGTTTTTAAAAACTACAGACATGGGAGAAGCCTTGAAATGTAGAATTTATCCTTTGTGAGAGATATTTACAATTGTAAGGGAAATCTCCATCTGTAAAGTTATCTCCCTTTCTCTACCAAGAAGAAGGGGGGGTGACCTTTTCTCTAGATACTCTTATCAATGCAGAAGGCAAGGACTTAAATCTGCATAATAACCTCTTGTTTACTGTGCTTTTCTGGTAATCTCTCATAACTGACCTCCCCCACCCCACACTAACTGCCTATAAGAAATTTAAGATAGAAGCCCTGTCCCCAGGACAGGCCATCACCTTGGATAACTCTGGGTATCAGTAGACTGGGAGAGTCCTTGCTAAGCCCATTTTTATCAAAGTTCTGTTTAACAAACATTTCCTTTACCATTTCCATGTGAATTGCCTTTCTTCTCTTTGAAGTCCCAAACCACTATCCCCAACATCCTGCTTTATCTTTAGCTGAATGTGGTATTTAAGATGAGAACCTCCACCATTTTGTTGAGTTACCCAGTTTTTCCTGGGTCTCTCCCATGTATTCATGTTATAAAGCTTTGTTTGATTTTCCCCTGTTATTCTTTCTCAGATCATTTTAACTCATAGCCCAGCCACAAGGACCCAGAGAGGTATAAGATATGTCTTTCTCCCCTACACAACCTGAACAAATTAGGCAAAAAAGAAAGAAAAAAGGAATTTGCCTAACACCATGTAGTCAGAGCTACAGCATGAATCTGGGCAGTTTGTTTCCAGAACTCATGTTCTTCCTATAAACCTAACTCACTTGTTTAGCTAAACAGTATTTCTGAATCTGGTTTGTACTTTGCATTTTAATAGATATTCGAAATGGATAACTGCTACAGCACAAAGGGCAGCATCTGCTCATCACAAGGCAAAAGCCAATCGTGAAGAGGCAAGATGATGGATAAGAAAGGGCATTTATTACAGCTTGCTACCAAGGGGAAGATGGCTGACTAATGTCTTAAAGAACCATCTTCCAGAACAAAGACTTCAGGCCAGTTATATAGGGAGCAGGTCTCCAGGTGGGAGAGGCATCAAGTCTCAGGGTGAAGACATTCATCTGACCTCTGGGTGGAGGCTTCTGGTCTCAGGGTGGGGCATCCAGCTAGTCTTAGTTCCTGAGTCTTTTGTTTTACTTGATATGCGTCAGAAACTGGAGCAACGCCCTATACCCTGGTCTTTTAGTTGTCATTGAAGGCTATCAGCCTAGATTCTCTGCCCAGGGATCATCACATTCCTAAGGGACTCAAAAGAACAAGTTTATCAACTTATATCAGTTGGGAGGGGCCAAAAAACCCACAGAGCATGTCTGGGCTAGTTAATCAGCAGTAGGATTTCTTTTCTACAATATGGCTTCCCTTATGTCAACCTTATCTTGAGCTGGTATCATAACTCCACCAGAAGCACCCACTTCTCTTTCCTGCATCTGTTGATGTCGTCTATTCAAAATCTTAAACTAGAAGACCAATGATTGTTTGTAATATACAGAATTAAAGCATTTAAAATTAGTAGAATTTTAGACAACTCAACAGAAAAACTGACATAAAAAGAAGTTAGGAATGGATAATTCTCTTTCACACACAAATCTAAATGGTTAGAGCACATATAAAAACATATCTGATGAAAACTGAAACAATAACATAGGATTTTTATTCTATAGGACTAATCTATAGGATTAGTAAAGATGAAAATATCTGTAATGTTGTTGTCTCTGGGAATGTGGAATAAAGAATCTGCTCATACATTACTGGTGCAAATATAAAATTTTTTCCCTAGGCATATGTAGTAATTCCTTCCTATCATCTGCCTTCATTAGCATATATAATTAATTGCAAAGAAAAATCCCATAAATACTTTACAAGAAAAATTGCTATATGCATATAGGCCAATATACAAGATGGATGTTTGTTTTTTCTTAAAATTTTACTCAGGTTACACAAATGCTGTCAGTTCCTGCTATGAGAATAAACTTTCAGGTCATTTTGACACTCTTCAGAGAAGGAATGATTGAATTCAGAAGGGGAGTTAGCCTCAATGTAATCCCTCAATTAATTTATGTTAATAGTAGCCCAAAGGAATGTTTCAAAGTTGTTTAGAAGGAAAACAAAAATAAGTGGACAAGATTTTTATTCTCCTGTCATAATAAGAATTAATTTCTTTTCATGCCCACAGAGTATATATTATGTTGAATGAAATTGGCAGATATAGTTGTGATATTTTTAACAGGCTAAAGTTTTTTTAGTGATAGCAAATGTAGAACTTGATTTCCTGGCAAATATTTCTACACGTGTTTAACTGAAAATTTACATTTTATGAATAATTCCTGGGATAATTAAGTATATAAAGCCAAACAACAAAGTTTCTTTTACTTAATCTTCCTTAATAGAAGTTTTCAAGCTTGAAAATCAATTTTAACACTGATAATTCTAATACCTTCCCTATAAGGTAATATACTAAGTATAGATTAGATTTTTCAAGAATTTATTTCAATTAATTAGTGGCATAATTTGTATCCTTCTCATCGATGTCTTATAGTAAGCCAAAAAAGTCAAACATCCACTAGGCAGTTCTGCAAGTCTGTTGTTGCTATGTTTTATCTATAGTTTCCCAATTGATTCCTCATCCTGCTCCCCTAAAACGTTCCTGGGTTTCCAACTGAAATCGGTTATGGAGCAAGGGCTCTCTCCACCTGATGCACATGTGAGCCAATACTGTCGTACACCGGTCTTTGAGGGAAGAAAGTTTATTACTCAATTGATTGGCAAGGAGACAGAAGGAAGGCTCTCAACTCTGTCTCCCCAATCCAGGGTATAGGGTAAGGTTTAAAGGTAGGCTAGTATGTAGAAGCACTGGCGGGATGAGTTTCAATAGGTAGATCAAAATTTTCTCTTCTGTGCATGCTCCTGGCTGGCTCACTCACCCATGAAAAATAGCCTTCACATTCTGTTGTTGAGATCAGCACAATAAACAAGGGTAAAGTTGTTATGCAGATTTAAGTCATTGCCTTCTCTTTGATAAGAGTTTCCAGGGATTTAGTCATCCTCTCCCTCCTGGCACAGAGAGGAAGGCACCCTTAGAAATGGGGATTAAGGGGCTGGCCCGGTAGTGCAGCGGTTTAGTTCACGCTTGGCAGCCCAGGGTTCGCCGATTCGGATCCCAGGTGCCTGCTGATGCACTGCTTGTCAAGCCAGGCTGCGATGGCATCCCATATAAAGTAGAGGAAGATGGGCACAGATGTTAGCCCAGGGCCAGTCTTCCTCAGCAAAAAGAGGAAGATTGGCAACGGATGTTAGCTCAGGGCTGGTCTTCCTCACACACACACACACACACACAAAAAGAAATGGGGATTAATCTTATAAATGTAAATTTCCTTTACAAATGGGTAACTTCCACTAGGTTTCCAGAGCTTTCCCTGCCTGCTGTTTCTTAAAAATAATCAGCCTAAAGTAATTCTTATGCCAAAGAGGCACATTTGGGGCAGCAAATTTGGTTCCTCATCCTGTGGTTACAAATCCAGCCAGCTGTAGGAAAGAATTGAGAGACCCTGAATTAGAATGTAACAAAAAAGAAAAATTGGAATGGAGAATGACACAGACTTTGTAAATAAGACTCCTTCCACTCCAAAATGAACAGACTGAACTCAGATTAACAACAGATTGTTTATAGACATTGCTCTCTTACCATAGAATGTGATAAGTGTGTATTGGATACAAAATTTGAAGTAGAAATTGCCCTGTAAATGATGACTACCAATTCATATATAACTTATTAGACGTTTCTGGAAATAATATAATTCAATATAAGCATATTTACATTCATTAATTTGTCAAAAGTATCTCTAAAATAATTTAATATTAATTAGTTGCATCCTTCTTTTCAAGACTGATATTAAATATTAAAATTGAAAACTCCATTCCTGGATAAACTATGTGATACCATTTTAATTATTTTGTAGACACCTTTTAATTTACTATACAATTTAGCTCCTTGTCTAATTAATTATACATAAACTTGAATTAACTACTTATTTTTATTTTACACAAGTACTCCAATTCTGGTTATGTCACCCTGAAGTTTTCCATATGTAAGTAAATTTGTGATTAAATATTGTTTGGATGGCATTGAGAAAAGAGGTGGAAGCTAGTTCATGAAACCATTCTTCCTCATCCTCCACTTATTTTCTCTCACATATCTTCTTACCATATGGGGAGAGTCAGTAGTTTCAGTTAAGCATTGAACTGAAATTGAATAAGTATTCAGAGAGAAATTTGGTTAGTCTGCAATGGGCATGTTGGGTTGAATGAGAAGACATTAAATTGAGGTCTGCATATAAATCATGATATCTTGGTACAAGAAAACTTCATCTATTCAATTAGGACTTAGAAAATGACTTGTGTGTGCATATACCTGACAAGAGAGCCTGGATCAAAATAAATAAGTGAGAGTTTATTTGTTAAACAGTCATGTGTCACTTAATGATGAGGATACATTCTGAGAAATGCATTGTTAGGTGAGTTTGTTGTGTGAACATCACAGATGGTATAGCCTATTACACAACTATGCTATATGGTACTCATGTTATGGGACCACCATCGTACATGCGGCCCATCGTTGACTGAAACGTCGTTATGCGGCGCATGGCTGTAGTTCATCTCCTTTACTCACACCCTTCCAAGTTTCTGTTCCCTCTCTCTGGCATTGAAAACCCTGTTGCTTTTGGATAAAATTCCAAGTCTAAAATCTCACTCCACTTATTCTTTTTTCAAAGGACTCAAAAGTTTCTATCTAAAACTTTTTACATTAAGTCCTCTCTAAAATCAAGATTCTCAATTCTGTTTGTATTTAATATTAGCAAATTGTAAACCTGATTATTATAGTTATTCACACAGAAGTGTGAATGCAGTTTAATCCTCTTTGTGTCTATCAGCATGTTTCCAAGAAATGCTTTTAGTGAAACGCGGGATGAATGGGTAATAGGCATAAAGATGGCAGCTCATGATTCCTACCGATTTGCCTCAAATATTACATTTGGCAGAAAAGTGTGTAGAATAATGCATATTAGTCCATAGTTTGCAACTAAGTAGTGTTCATTTCATACCCTCTCTTTAACATCACAAGGAACTCTAATCCCAGAGAGTCTTCACTTAGTGGTAAAGCACTTTGTTGTAATAAACTAACAGTTAAAATCTAATATAAAGGAGACCAACTTTTCATTTCCTTTAGCTATGAATATGATGGCTTTTCCATCATTGTGTCACTTGTAACTGTGAACTATTGGAAAGAAGATACCTTGAATATAGCTGACCTGAGAAAATAATGTCAAAAAATGAGGTATTTCTTGAGCTTTCTCCAAAGGACTGTTTCAGAAACTGTTTACTATTTATTTTAAAGCTTAACTTTTAAGTTCTCAAATGAAAATGAAAACTGAGAGGAAAATTAAATCTATACTTTTTTGAAAAATGTCACCAAATAACATGACTTTTGAAAAAAACTTTTAGTTGCTTGAAATGACGTGACTTTATTTTCACCCTTGAAAGATTACGAAATCTGGCAATAAAAATGTATTCTTTCATTTTGAAATTCCAGAAATCTGTTGTATTTTTTCAAATAAGATCATTTTAATTACAGAAATTTTAAAAAGTGCCTATAAATTTAGCCTGTAATATAAAAATATTTATAGATAAATTGATTATCCTTCATTACAATAAATTATATTAGTAGTCCCACATTTGTATTCAAGATCCCAAGATGTTAATTTAAAAAAATATGAAAATTATTAAGTTATATTCCCTTAAACTTTTCAAGAAAAATATAACTAAACTAATACTTTTGACACTCCATGAATAACGAAGATCTAAACATTTGAGTTTTTATTTGAGTTTTCATCATAGCATCTGGCTACTAATATGGCTACCTGATATTGGTCCCATGACATTAAAAACTTGCACATTGGTAACCTTCAAATGTGCTAATGATCCAGAATATTCTATTCACTTTGGGCACATTGAGCCATCTATATCCACCCCAATGATCTTGATTCTGCCCTACCATATTCTAAATTTTTCTAACAGTCATTTCCTGTGTGTTTAGAATTTTCCTCCTAGCTCTTTGGCTCTCTTTTCGTTGTCTTCTGCTATCTGCTTATCATCTGACCATTTCATAAACAGCTGTGTTCTTCTAAGTATGAACCTAGGTCTTCTTCTAATTCTAGATGGACCTCTTGGATCATATAATTCTTTCCAGTGAATTAAATTACCTCCTATGTGTGATACTTTCCTAATTTCTGTTTCCAGCACATAATGCTTTCCTGAGTCTGGACCCGAGATCCTTATGCCTTACTGACACCTAAGCATATCTACTCTGGGATTCCATAAACAAATGTCTAAAATATCATCTTTATTATCATGTTTTCCCTGACCACTGTCCCCTTCTGTTTCTTAGTAATATGAATTGATTCACATGCAGCCAAAGCCACTAGTCTTGGTATCACTCTTGATTACTCTTTTCTTCAGGCCTATTATCTCAACAATGTTTACCAAGTGCTGTTAATTATAAATTATGGAGTTGTTTTGATAAGTACTGCCACTGTTATAGTTCATATTCTGCGCCTATATACCTTTTTAGCAAAATGTAGTGGGAGAAAAACATAAAGTTACACTAAAAGTTCTTATTTTAATTTTATGCCTACAGACAGAAAGTGGACCCCTTAACCTGCGCAGCAGATGTTTGGGAAGTGGCTAGTCCACTCACTGTGTCACTGTCCTTCATGATTATTTTATACTTTCTCCTCTCCCCTCAAACCACATCGGCAGCTTTACTGTTGTCATGCACCCAATTGCTTTGCTACCCACTTCACTGAGAAAATTGAGCCATAAGAATTTTGCAGACTCTAATAACCACAACTATCCAATTATCAGAGTGGGCAACCATGTTGCCTGCATTATAGCCTTTGATCTTACATGAAATTTCCATGCTTTAATGAAAAAATATCTCCACTTGTGCAGGAGAATCAATCTTCTCTTACCTACCTAAAGGCATTGCTTTAGCACTTCTCCCTTCTCTTTTTTACAATATCAAATTTTCACTCTACGGCATCTTTCTCATAAGCACACAAGCTTCTCTTGATAACATTCTCCTGTCAGTTACTGCCCAGTTTTTTCCTCTACTAGCAAACTTTTCAGGTGAATTGTTTATATACCCTGCGTCCAATTCCTCTCCTCTCATGCTCTCTTAAACCCAATATACTTCATCACTCTACAGAGACTGCACTTGTCAAGGTCAACAGTGACCTCTATTTTGGAAAATCCAATAGTCAATTTTCATTTCACGTATTGTTTGAGCTAAAGGCAGCACTTGACATAGCTGAGCACTCCCTCCTCCTTCATCCACTTCTTCACTTCGCTCCACTTTGCCTGAATGTTCACTTTAGCTCAGTCTCCTTTATGGATTCTCCTTTTTTCCCAGCTCTTTAGTTTTTTTATGCATTCTCAGTATGTGTGTATATATATATGTATATTTTTCTAATATGTTAATATAAGGCATTTAAATAAAATATTCTGTGAATATTTATCTGTATAATATGTCAAAAGTGGTCATTAATTGAATGAAAATCTGTCGAGGTTAATGAAGAATTTAAAAACTAAAAGAATTTCTGTGACTTTCTGTCATTGCCCTAAATAACGAGTTAAATTTGTAATAGTGTAATCATGCAATTATTCAAAGTTGCTCCATTAACACATCAAAGCCATTCAATAAAATATATAATATGGTTGAAATGTAGAACTATTTCCAGTATAAACTGGACTGAATTGATAAATTAGGACAAGAATGCTTTGCTTTTTATTATCAAATCAATGATTTTTTTCCAAGTTTCACCAACAATAAAATAATGTCAGAACATTATATGAGTGAGAAATACATTTTAATTTTACCTATTCATAACAAGCTTTCTCTGTCTGCCACTGGACATCATTTACTGGTATTTATATACTTTCATTTGAATAATGTATTCCATCTTAACTTCCATATTTAAAGATAAATGGGAAACTTACTTTTTCATTACTTACAAAATTTTTTGGTGATATGATCCATCTATGAAAACTAGAAGTCAGTGTTTCTAAATGTTTTCAGCAATCCCCTACTAAAATGCTGGAACATACTATTTATTGCAATTCCACTTGTTTGTCATATTTAATGACAAGTCTCCATTAGTCAAGCACTCATCCATGGTGAAATAGTTTCTATTTGCAAAATTCTTTAGGGAAATGTTGTAAAATATTTCAGTTGTTTTGATGTGATGGCTGTTCTCTAGGCTAACATTCTTCTGAGAAAAATATCCCATTAAGAAATTTTACTGGCTTTTCATATTCTTTACTTGTAAGATCCACAACTGTTATACCTGCAGTCTCTAGATGTTTTTCATACAATGCAGAAATCTAGTGCTTTCTGAGGTTTTGCAGCTCCTGCATAGGGCACTTTTGCAGGAACACTTCAATGACTGGCTTCCTGGTGGTAAATGATTGGTGACTCAACACACTGTACCTCCCACACCTTAGAGGGTCAGGCCCAGCACCCACAGCCTCTGGACCAAGCTTGCTATCCCACCTCCTTCCTGCCTTCTAAACTGGCAGGGAAACCCTAGATACCCCTGATCTTTTAATGCTGAGGTGCCCTATGTCTGTCTTTTTCTTTCTCCTTTTCTTTGTTGATCTCAACCAGCCCCATATCTTTAATATATATGCTGACAGACTCCTAAATTTATATCCTCTGCCAAGATGTCTACAGAACTACATACTCATATCAAACTGACTACTTGACATCTCTTCTAGAATGTGAAATAGACATTCACATTTATCATATCTAAAACTAAACCTGTTTTCTCCCCAAAACATACTCCCGATGCCACCTTTCCTATTTCATTTGTCACCTACCATTTTCTAGTTGCAGAGGCAACTGGAGCCATCTTTGACTACTCTTTTTTCATACTACTCACCGAATACATCAGAAATTCCTATTGCCTCTAACTTCAAAATACACGCATTATCTAATTGCTGCTTGCTACCTCTATTGTTGTCACCCCAAATTGACTCTAACTGGGGTTACTGTAACAGCTTCTCAGCAGGTGCTCCTGATACTGCTCCTGCCTGCTTACAGTTCTCTCTCAAAATACTAGCCAGGGTGATTCTTCTAAACTACCAGTTTGAGCCTGTCACTCACTCCTCTATTTAAAACTCTGCAATGATTTCCCTTTTCACTAAGATTAAAAGCCAAAGTCCATACAGTGGCCTGTAGGCTTTATACCATCCGCCTCAAGCCCCAAATCCCTGAACTGCTCTAGTCTGTCTCCTCCATTCACTTACTCAGTTCCAGCCTGTCTTGTCCCTCTTGCTCTTTCTTGAACACTCTAGGCAAGCTCTTGTCTTACAACCTTGCTCTTGCTGTTTATTTATTTTTTTTAATAGTGCCTGTGCCCTTCCAATAGAATATGTAGTTTATCAGTTAATTATATCTCCAGAAACTCTTGAAAAAAGGATGGCAAAGCTTCTCTCCTAGATACAATGTAAGCTTTAGGTACTAGTAGACTTATTTAATTTCAGCTAATTCGATATGAGAAAAATAGCTGTTATATTTTAGTACTGACGCGGCTGAAATTGTCTTATATGTATGATGGAATAAGCACCTTATCTCCGTGAACAGTCACAGCTAACCCTTCCTTCCTGACAAAAGAATTCTTTCCTGTCTGCACCCACTGTCTCTACAACGCCACCCACCCTGTCAACCCACTGTACCTCTGCCTGACTGGCCCTTTGCCAACTCCCCCAAAGAGTCTACTCCATGTTAGATAAGGATCTGAGGAGGTATACATTGTTTTAAAAAGGTAAAATTGTGCCAAAGAAGATAAAGTAATAGAATTTCAGAGTTGAAAGGAAAGGAGAAGGGCTCAGCCCCAAGTGCAAAAGCAAATTATATATTATCATACCCATAGGAAGTAGAAGAGGAGACATAGCCCTAAAATTACAGGATGAAAAGAAAGAGATTCTGTATCTTGTTTGTTTGTTTCAGAGAGGGATGCAGATGAAAAGAGGAGCACAGGCAGAGCTGCCAAGTGTGCTGAAATGGAGGAAAGGTAAAACAGGATTTTTTTTTAAATGCTGCTACTGGATCCCTTTCAAGGGGGTTCTCAAACTATAAGTAAAGGAATATAATATTTTAGCAAAATTTTGGGTTGTCAAATTTATTTTTATATTTTAAAAAATTTATTTTTTTGATATCTTGGATGTAGAGGGATTAGTTCCTCTCATAATTCAGCTAATGAAACTATCATCAGTCAGTACAGGACCCCACTCAGGTCTTATTTATGTACTTAATTATTTAACTTATATTTAATTTATTCTATTCGAAATGCATGTAGCTGGAAAGCCATGCCTTTTATCGTTTATGTGCTTGAAAGAAAGAACAGATTAAAGTGTGTTACATAAAATCATTCTGTATCAATACTACATTGCCAAAGGGTAGAATGTGGTTACATAATCTCTGTCTCTCTGTATGTCACATATATTATACATACTATATATATTATGTATATATTATATATTACACAGGTATTATATATATTAGTATGTATTACATATTAGATTGGCATACCAATCTATTTGATGTATCCCTTTGAATATCCTTATGAAACATGTAGTGATGATTTGTATACACATTTTAAATAATATAAACTATATAGCTTCTAAAACAATCTGTGGTGATGACTGTTTCCCCACGATCTAGTGTAGACTGATACTTTGTAATGTAAAAAAATAAATTATTAGAAAAATAAAGACATAAAGATGCCAGCCTTTTAATATCAGATAAATACAGGTATGAAAATCTATTGTAGTAAAATACCATAAAACAAAGCATAAGGACAAGAGAATTTTAAAAGTGTGCATGTTGTTTATTGAAAGTGAAATTATGAATAAAATATTAGCTATATTATATGCCTATATGGACACTTCAAATGGAAAACATGTATATCAGTTTCTTCATTTGGCATTTAATCTTGGACTTCTCCTTTCTGGAGGTGAGTTTTCCTGTCCTTTTGAGTTTATTCTCCAACCCCAACCCCCATCTCCCTGTTTTTAAAACTGAGCCTCTTAAGCTTCCTCTTCCCCATCTGCCTTGCAGTGAGAGTAGAAGCTCTGTTGGAATTTGGGGTTATTTCTCCACATACAGGTAATTTGAAGTTTTTGGTATTCTGTCTCCTGCTCATGTTGGAGTCGTAAGTTCTCTCAAATTTAGATATTTTGAGGGATAGATGCATAGAGTTTAAGCACCTACCATTAACCTCCAGAAATTATTTTCAACACAATGTATGTCAATATTTAAAGATTTTAATGTAACAAATGAGCTTGCTTCTTAAATTATCCAATCTAGGCCTGCTTGATGGCCACACAACTCAGAGGGGATAATGTATATCTGTTATGGATTGAATGTTTGTGTCCCTCCAAAATTCATATGTTGAAGCCCTAACCCCCAGGTGGCTGTATTTGGAGAGGGGGCCTCTAAGGAAATAATTAAGGTTAAATGAGGTCATAAGGCTGGAGCCCTGACCTGATAGGATTAGTGTCCTTATACGAAGAGACACCAGAGCTCAACCTCTCTCTCCTTGCACCTGTACCAAGAAAAGGACATGTGAGGACATTGCAAGAAGCCATCCGTCTGCACATCAGGAAGAGAGTTATTACCAGGAACCTAATTGGCTGGAATATTGATCTTGGACTTCTAGATTCCCGAACTGTGAGAAAATAAGTTTCTGTTGTTAGCCAAGAGAATTTTGTTATGGCAGCCCTAGCAACTAAGACAATATCTAAGTTCTATCTTTGTTTTATTTTAATAACACCTTTGAGAAACCATTCTAAAAGAGGTATAGTGATGTGAACAAAAGAAGAGATTTTCAAGAAAGTTAAACAAGATCAGGACTTTATTTTTAAATAAAGCATGTGATGCCATATTTTCAATATTTATGTCCAATCATTCATCACTTGCTACTTCTAAAAATTTATTTTCTAAAGGTGTAGCTAAAAGTAAATGACAGTTCAATGAAATAAAGGGTTTCCAAATTCCAAAACTTCCAATCCATGGATCTTCAGATAGATATTAAATATATTTTTATTCAAATCTGTTAGTTGTTAACTTTTCTGTGGGTAAGTAATATCAAGATTACCACCTATCACATTAATAATTGTTGCTAAATTATAGAACATGTCATATAACATCAGTAGAAGCTAGAAACATTTCTTCCTGGTTTTCTTTTGGTTTTTCTTTTCATCCTATAAAATTGTCTGCCATTGAAAAACATGTTGCATTTCTTCTTTTCATATGGTGTTACAATTAAAAATAATTTCAGACATCAGAAAATAAATAACTCTGGCTGCCCATATTACACTTTTTAAAAGTTGGGGCCAAACTGGTTTCTTATCTACCAGATACACCCGAACTGCAGTATTATTTATAATGCTGAAAAATTGAAATCAATTATCTCCTACTTGATTAGTTTATGTAGTATAGATACAACAAATTTATAAACTGCCATCATTTGACACTTATAATTCACACTGACAAATAAAAAAATGTGAAGGTTATGAAGTTTACGGCACATTAGATCAATATTTAATTACATAATTTCTAAGTCAAAATAAATTTCAACTGTTGCAGGTTTCATGAATAATCCAATATCATTAGAAGAGCAAATTCCTTCAAATTTAAAATATTCTACTTATTACAATCGATGCATTCTTAGTTCAGTCTGTGTGTATATATGTGTGTGTATATATATGTATATAAAACATACACAGTTTTGTACATTTATTCTTTTCCTTTGTATATAATCCATTCCACATCTCATACATATTTTCATGTCATATTTTTAATTGATTTTTCAATATATTATTCTGAATACATTCTCAGGAGTCAGAAAAATTTAAAGTGGATTGTAATAAAAAGAGACAGGTATTCTTCTAATTGTCAAAAGCTGGTGTTTGAGCCATAATGTTCCTTCCATTTCATTTCTTACCAAATAACTATTCTCTCAGAGTTGGATTTAGGCATCTTTATCAGTAATTTTATCCTTTTTGTTCTTTGGAAGAACACTGAAAGAAGCCTATATGAGAAAATAATTTGAAACAGTCACATTTTCACCTGAAAATGTATTAATGAAATCCAAACTTAATTGTTTTTAAAAATCCAAAATTTGATATGGTCAATGCCTTGAAGAAATTTTATTTTTATAGAAGTAACTTTATTCTAAAAGAAATCTTTCAATAATGACACTAAGGGAAGGTATAGCTCCTATACTTTACTATGCAACTATTCTTTGTAAGCAGGTCAGCCTATCATAAAGCTTTCCATCTTTCAATTTTCCTTAAAACGTCTTTCCCTTTATCCTTATTTAGTCTGTAAATATTATTTTGTAAATAGTTGATAATGGTGTTTATTTCAAATCACCTTGCATAAGTTATTTCTTAGGTAAGTGAACATAATGGACAAGTAAGATCAGCATTACTTGGTTTCTCTCTTTCAGCTCTTGGCCTCGTCAGAGTCCCTTATTAATCCAGTTTCAAAGTACAATTTTCTATTATAATTGAAATTTTCTTTTATATACAGACTGGTAGATGGCATTGCTTTATAGCTGAGGGGAGGTGATCTTGAATTGTGTAAAGATAGATAGGTAAGCCTGTCTAGAAAAATACCCAGAGAAAACTCTTCTACATTAGTATGGTTTAATGTGTCAGGGCAAAGAGCCCTCTCTAAATTGTTGTCCTCTCTCAGGTAATGTGAAATACAAAAAAGATTTGAGAAAAACTCTCTGATAAAATTGAAGTTCTGATGGATTCTCTAAGCTTTTCATGAGGAAAATGTTCTAAATTCTCTGTATTTTTTCCTACCATAAGCTAAATCTTCTCTTGATATATTAAAGGGATAGAAGAGATTTATCACTAAGAATTTTTAAAATATAACTTGTATTGCTTTTTAAAGGAATGTTATTAAGAAAAACATAAAAGTAGAGATAGAAAATAATTTTTTTCTTGCATTGTGTGGAAAAAATATTTATGAAGCCCTCACTGTTCTTTTAGGTACAGCTTTGGGCTTGATATATAGTAATAATTCTATCACACTCCTTATGGAGTCTACAGTTTATACAGAGAAATATTTTAAAATTTACAGTATATTAGAACACTACAAGTGAAGCATCTATAATATAGTGAATTAGCACAGGAGAAGGATCCAAATATCACTTGATGGGAGCTGATTGGAGGACTGTTATTTCAGCTTAGATATCACATCCTCAGAATGGCCTTCCTCACCCCCTAGCTTACTTAAAACTACACCCCACTTTAACTCATCCTCAGTAACTCTCCAAAGAATTGCCTTTATTTTCTTTGTAGTCCTTGACGACTTGAAGTTACCATATTTATCCCTTTGTTAACTTGTTTATGGTCTCTCTTGACTAGATTTTAAGCTCCAGAGTGTAGTTTCGTTATTTATCTTGACAAAGACCCTCCCTGACCAAACTTTAGTCAGGCTCCTCTAAGACCTCTTTTTCACTAGGCCTCATCTTTGGACCTTGTCTTTACCTGCCTCCTCCAGTTGTAACAAAAATTCTGCTAGGTCAGTTTTGTGAGAATTCCTCATCTGATCACCCTGGCCTGCCTTTGGCAAGAATTCTAAGTCAGTTTAGCAAAAATTTCACTACCCTTGATGTCTCCTCTTAGTAATTTTCTATCTAGTGACCCCCTCACTCTGCTCGTTGACTCTAAATCCAACCGTCTTTGTAGGGAGCATACAAAATGGAAGAACTTATGCTAAGGACTCATGAAAGGCACAAGGAAATGGAGTTATGGGTGTACCTGACAATGCCTTAAAGGAACACCCACAGACACACCCATAGATAAGCAGACAGCACAACTGCAGACCTGGATAAGATGTGGAAGCAACATAAAAGGGATAGAGGAAGCAACTCTGAGGCCAGCCAGACCATTCTGAAGAGAGAGCAAGAGGACAACACCCTGCTGGTCGCCTTGCTGATTCCCACACCTCTTGCTGCTCCCCACGCCTCTTGCTGCTCCCTTTGTCTGGACAGATTTCCCGTTCTAGATTCGCTGGACCATGCCAAGGATTTTGTGGACTTTGTAACACCTTGCATATTGAATGCTGTGTTTGGTGTTCATTAGTATGTTTTTATGATACTTATATGATTTAATTTATGATGTTTGATTGAGTCTTTGTAAAGGAACGCTGGGCTATTATCGCCATTCTCAGACCTCAGTCTCTTGTAGGGAGATCCTTTGAATTTGCTCTAATAAATTCTGGCATTGTGGAAAGACACAAAAGTGGATAATCCATTACTAACCGCTCATTACAGTCTTGCTGTATATGGAGTTGAGCCCAATCCCTTTCCCCTATTGCAATACACATACTGCAACAGTCTTGAATAAAGTCTTTATCATTTTAACAAGTGTTAGAATAATTTTTTCTTTAACAATCTTGTCCATCACTTTATAGTCAGCATCCATAATAGTGCCTGGCATGTAGAAAGACACAATGTGCATTTCCGGAAGGAATGAATGATTCCCTTAATTAACAGTGCTGTTAAATATTCAGGAGAGGTAAAGTTTATCAGGACCTCAGGATTTGGAGCCCAGCTGCCTGAGTTTGACTGCTGATAGGGCCACTGATTAGTTGTGTGACTTTGAGTCTCCACAAGATTGATAACTTGCCCCATTTCCTCAGTTGTAGAATGTGGTTAATAAAAGTACCTGAATTATGGGATTATTAAGGCAATAATAGATGGGTTAATACATTTGAATCCCAGAAAAATAACTGAGATAAAATATGCAGTCAATATACAATAGCTAGCATCATTAATAAGTGTATTAGCATTAGTAAAACTACTGATTCAGTACATATGGCATGCATTGAAGGAACTATTCCATCATATCCATTTTGAGAGATTTTTCCACTCTGAAAAAAATGCAGTCTATTCACTTGGAATTAAATGATGGTACATTATAGGTTTCCATCTGCTCTATTTTCTCTTGCTTACATTATAATCCAAATTTCTAGACATCACTATTCTATGACTATAAAAACCTTAAAACCTGGATGAATATCACAATCCCCTTTTTCATGCTGTGGGGATTTTTTCCAGTTTTATTGAGATATAATTGACGTATAGCACTGTATAAGTTTAAGGTGTACAGCACAATGGTTTGACTTACATATATTCTGCAATGATTATCGCAAAAAGCTTTCTTAGCATCTATCATCTCATATAGATACAACAAAAAGAAATTTTTTTTCCTTGTAATGAGAACTCTTAGGATCTATTCTCAATGACTTTCGTATAAATCATACAGCAGTGTTAACCGTAGTCACCATGTTGTACATGACATCCCTACTACTTATTTATCTTGTAACTGTAAGTTTGCATCTTTTGACCACCTTCCTCCACATCCCCCTCCTCTCACCCTGTCTCTGGTAACCACAAATCTGATCTCTTTTTTTTAGATTGCACATATAAATGAGATCATACAGTATTTGTCTTTCTCTGTCTGACTTATTTCATTTACCATAATGCCCTCAAAGTCCATGTTGTCACAAATGGCAGGATTTCCTTGTTTTTTTATGGCTGAATAGTACTCCATTGTATGTGTATATATACACATGTATATAATCACAAGAAGATGTGATACATATGTATCTTCTTCTTCCATTCATCCATTGATGGACACTTAGGTTGTTTCTATGTCTTAGCTATTGTAAAAAATACTGCAATGAACATGGGGTGCAGATATATTTTCAAGTTAGTGTTTTCGTTTCCGTTGGATATAGTCCCAGAAGTGGGATTCCTAGATCATATGGGAGTTCTATTTTTAATTTTTTGAGGATCCTCCATACTATTTTCCATAGTGGCTATACTAGTTTACAATCCCACCAACAGTGCACAAAGGTTCCTTTTTCTCCACATCTTTGCCAGCATTTGTTATCTCTTGCCTTTTTGATGGCCATTCTGACAGGCATGTGGTGATATCTCATTGTGGTTTTGATTTACATTTCCCTAATGACTAGTGATGTTGAGCATCTTTTCATATACCTGTTGGCCATTCATATATTATCTTTGGAAAAGCGTTTATTCAGGTCTTTTGCCCACTTTTTAGTTAGATTATTTGTTTTTTTGCTATTGAGTTGTACAAGTTCTTTATATATTTTGTATATTAATTCCGTAGCACAGATATAATTTGCAAATATTTTTTTTCCATTCTGTAGGTTGTCTTTTCACTTGGTTGATGGTTTCTTTTGTTGTGCAGAAGCTTTTTAGTTTGATGTAGTCCCACTTGTTTATTTTTACTTTTGTTGTTTGTGCTTTAGGTGTCATATCCAAAAAATCATTGCTAAGACCCATGTCAAGGAGCTTTTTCCCATGTTTTCTTCTAGGAGTTTCATGGTTTCAGGTCTTATGTTTAAATATTTAATCCATTTCAAGTTAATTTTTGTGAATGGTGTAAGATAAGGGTCTAGTTTCATTCTTTTATATATTAATATCCAATTTTCCCAGCACCATTTATTAAAGAAACTATCTTTTCTCCATTGAGCATTCTTGGCTCCCTTGTCAAATATTTGTTGACCGTATATGCTTGGGTTTATTTCTGGGCAGTTAATTCTGTTTCCTTAGTCTGTTTTTCATCTAGTACCATACTGTTTTGATGGCTATAGCTTTATTGTATAGCTTGATATCAGGAAGTGTAATACCTCCTGCTTTGTTCTTCTTTCTCAGGATTTCTTTGGATATTTGGTGTCTTTCGTGGTTCCATATAAATTTTATAAGTGATTTTTCTACTTCTGTAAAAAACGCCATTGGAATCTTTATAGGGATTGCATTGAATCTGTACATGGCTTTCACATTAATTAACTATATTATTTCTTCCAATAATAATATGAACATGGCATAGCTTTTCATTTATTTGTGTCTTCTTTGATTTCTTTCAATGTCTTGTAGTTTTCAGCATAGAGATCTTTAACCTCCTTTGTGTTAAGTGCTTCAAGTCAGCTCCAATCCAAGTGACCCTATGAATGAATGATGTCCAGCATCCTGTCCTTAACAGCCCAACTCAGTTTCTGTAGACTCAGGCCTATGGCTTCCTTTATGGAGTCAATCCATCTCATATTTGGTCTTCTTCTTTTCCTGCTGCCTTCTACTTTTCCCAGCATTATTATCTTTTCCCAAGAATCCTGCCTTCTCATGATGTGCCCAAAGTAGGACAGGCTCAGTTTTATCATTTTTGCCTCCAGTGATAATTCAGGCTTAATTTGCTCTAGGACCCACTTGTTCATCTTTCTGGCACCCAGGGTATCTGTTGAGCTCTCCTCTGACACCCTATTTCAAACGAATCCATTTTTTTCCTATCAGGGTTTTTTATGTCCAGCTTTAGCATCCATACATAGTCATTGGGAATACGAGGGTGTGGATAACCTTGACCTTAGTCTCTAATGACACTTCCTTACACTTGATAATCATCCCCAGTTCTTTCATTGCTGCCTTTCCAAGTCTCAGTTTTCTCTTGGTTTCTTGGCTTCAGTCTCCATTTAAATCAATGACTGAACCAACGTAAACAAAATCTTTAACAATCTCAATGTCTTCATTCACCTCCTTAGTTAAAATGATTCCTAAGTATTTCATTGTTTTTGATGCTATTGTACAGGAGATTAATTTCTTTAAAAATTTTGTTGTTAGTGTATATAGAAACACTACTGATTTTTGTATGTTAATTTTTATCCTGCCATTTTACTGGATTCATTAAAATTCATTGATTAGAGCTAACAGTTTTGGTTGAGTCTTTAGGTTTTTCTATATATAAAATCATGTTGTTTGCAAATAGAGACAATTTTACTTCTTCTTTTCCAATTCTGATACCTTTTATTCATTTTTCTTGCCTTCTTGCTCCAGGTAGGACTTCCAGTACCATGTTGAATAGGTGTGGTGAGAGTGGGCATCCTTGTCTTGTTCCTGACCTTAGAGGAAAAGGTTTCATCCTTTCACCATTGAGTATGATGCTAGCTGTGGGCTTGTCATATATGGCCTTTGTTATGTTGAGATGTTCCTTCTATACCTTAATTTCTTAAGAGATTTTATCATGAATGGATGTTGAATTTTGTTGAATGCTTTTTCTGAGTCTATTGAGATTATCATGATTCTTTTAATTCATTCCATTAATGTGATGTATCACATTGATTTGCATATGTTGAACCATCCTTGTATCCCAGGGATAAATCCCACTTGATCATAGTGAATGATCCTTTTCATGTGCTGCTGAATTTGGTTTGCCATTATTTTATTGAGAACTTTTGCATCTCTATTGATTAGGGATCTTGGCCTATAGATTTCTTTTCTGGTAGTGCCCTTTTCTGGCTTTGGTATCAGAGTAATGCTGGCCTTGTAAAATGAGTTTGGGAGTGTTCCCTCCTCTTCTGTTTTTTGAAGAGTTTGGGAAGGATTGGTGTTAATTCATCTTTAAATGTGTGGTAAAATTCACCTATGAAGCCATCTGGTCCTGGGCTTTTCTTCATTGGGATATTTTTGACTACTGATTCAATCTCCTTACTAGTAATTTATCTATTCAGACTTTTTATTTCTTCCTGATTTGGCCTTGGTAGTTTATGTTTCTAAGAAATTTTAAATTTCTTCTAGGTTGTTCAGTTTGTTGGCATATAGTAGTTCATAGTAGCTTCTTATGATCTTCTGGATTTCTGTGGTATCAGTTGTAACGTCTCCTTTTTAATTTATAATTTTGCTGATTTGGTTCTTTTTTCCTTGTTAATTTTGTTTATCTTTTCAAAGAACCAACTCTTAGTTTGGTTAATCTTTCTTATTGTTTTCCTGTTCTCTATTTCATTGATTTCTGCCCTAATCTTTGCTAATTCCTTTCTTCTGATAACTTTGGGCTCAGCTCATTCTTCTTTTCCTAGTTCCTTAAGATATAGAGTTCTGTTATTTATTTGGGATCTTTCTTGCTTCATAATGTAGGTGTTTATTACTGTGAACGTTCCTCTTAGAACTGCTGTTGCTGTATTCCATAAGTTTTGTTATGTTGTTTTTCCATTTTTGTTTGTCTCAAGATACTTTTTTATTTCCCCTTTAATTTCTTCTTTGATCCATTGGTTGCTCAGGAGAGTGTTGTTTAATTTCCACGTATTTGTGAATTTTCCAGTTTTCTTCTTGTTGATTTTTAGTTTCATATTTTGGTCAGAGAAGATACTTAGTATGATTTCAATCTTCTCAAATTTGTAAGACCCATTTTGTGGACTAACGTATGGTCTATTCTAGAATATGTTCTCTGTGCACCTGAGAAGAATATGTATTCTGCTGTTGTTGGCTATAATGTTCTGCATGTATCTGTTAGGCCCATTTCATCTATAGTATTGCTCAAGTCTGCTGTTTGCTTATTGAATATCTGTCTGGATGATCTATCCCTCATTGAAAGTGGGGAATTAAACTCCCTGGTGATTATTGTATTGTTGTTTATTTCTCCTTTTAGCTCTGTTAGTGTTTGCCTTTGTATTTAAGTGCTCTGATGTTGGGCACATAAATATTTACAATTGTTATATCTTTTTGGTGCATTGAGTGCTTTATTATTTTATCATGACCTTGTCTCTTTTTACCACTTTTAGTTTAAAGTCAATTTTGTTTGATAGAAGTATAGCTACCCATGTTTTTTTTGTTTACCATTTCTTTTTTTTTTTTTTTTGGAGGGGGGGAGAACAGCCCCAAGCAAACATCCATTGTCAATCGTCCTCTTTTTTCTGAGGAAGACTGGGCCTGGACTAACACCCATGCCCATCTTCCTCTACTTTATATGGGATGCTGCCATGGCATGGCTGACAAGCAGTGCATCAGCTGGCGCCCAGGATCTGAAGCGGTGAACCCCAGGCTGCCAAGTGTGAACTAAACTGCTGTGCCACCAGGTCGGCCCCTGTTTACCATTTCTTGAAATACTTTTTCCATCCCTTTACTCTCAGTCTGTCTGCATCTTAAAGGCTAAAGTGAGTCTCTTAGAGGCAGCATATCACTGGATCTTATTTTTTAATCTACCCAGCCATTCTATGTCTTTTGATTGGAGATTTTAATACTTTTATGTCTAAGGTAATTGTTGACATTTAAGGACATATTATTGCTATTTGTTAATTGTTTTCTGATTGCTTTGTAGATCCATTGTTCCAATTCTTATCCTGCAGTCCTTTTTTGTGTTTTTGATACCTTGTAGTATCAGTATGCTTTGACTTCTTTATCATGTTCTTTTCTTTAATTATGACATTTTTTCCTTGTGGTTACCATGAAGCTTACATAAAATATCTTGAAATTATAACACCCTATTTTAAACTAATAACAATGTAACTTCAATCGAATTCTTAAGCTTTACACTTTTATTTCTCCTCCCTCTCACATTTGGGTACTGGGATTACAATTTATACAGTTTTTATATTTTGTAATAACAGATTATTGTAGTTATGGTTATTTTTACTACATTTGTTTTTACACTCGAGTTGTAAGTGAATTACACACTACCATTACCATATTACAGAATCTAACTTTGACTATTTATTTGCCATTATCAGTGAATTTTATGCTACCCTTTTAGGTTTTTATGATATTAATTAATTAGCATTCTTTTACTTCCACTCAAAGAACTCCCTTTAGCATTTCTTGTAAGGCAGGTCTGGTGGGGATGAACATCCTCAGCTTTTGTTTGTTTGGGGAAGTCTTTATCCCTCTTTTGTTTCTGAAGAACAGCTTTGCCAGGTATAGATTCTGGTTGACAGTTAATTTCTTTCAACAATTTGAATATGTCATCCCATGCTCTCCTGGCTGGGTAAGTTTCTGTGGAGAAATCCACTGAATATCTTAGGGGGTTCCCTTGTATGTAACTTCTCTCTTTTCTCTTGCTGCTTTTAAATTTCTTTGTCTTTGACTTTTTATATTTTAAATATAATGTGTCTCAGTGTAACCCTATTTGGGATCAACTTATTTGGGATCTGTTGGGCCCCTTGATTTAGATGTTTGTTTCTTCCTCCAGGTTTGGGAAGTTTTCAGCCATTATTGTTTTATATATACTCTGTCCCTTTCTCTTTCTCTGCCCCTCTGGAATTCCCATAATGCACGTATTGTTTCTTTTCATTGTGTCCCATAAGTCCCTTGAGCTTTCTTCACTCTGTATCCTTTTTTTCTTTTTGCTCCTCTGACTGGATAATTTCAAATATCCTATCTTCCAGGTCACTGATTCTTCTGCATGGTTGAGTCTGCTTTTGAAGACTTCTGTTGAATTCTTTGATTCACTTGTAGTTTGCAGCTCTAAGATTTGTTGTCTTTTTTTTTTTCTTTTTTGGTTTCTATGTCTTTGTTGAAGTTGTCATTTTCATGTATCATTTTCCTAATTTCATTTAGTTGTCTGTCTGTGTTCTAGTAGACCATTCAACTTGTTTAAGAGGATTATTCTGAATTATTTGTCTAACAGTTTATAGATCTCCATTTCTTTCTTTCTTTTTTTTCTTTTTTCACTGAGGAAGATTAGTCCTGAGCTAACATCTATGCCAGTCTTCCTCTATTTTGTATGTGGGTCGCCACCATAGCATGGCTGATGAGTGATGTCTGAGCCTGGGATCCAAACCTTTGAACCCAGACCATTGAAGCAGAGCACACTGAACTCAACCACTACACCATGGGGTTGGCCCCAGATCTCCATTTCTTTAGGGTCACTTATTGAAGCTTTATTAGTTTCCTTTGGTGGTGTCATATTTATCTGATTTTTCATGATCCTTGATTCCGTATGTTGGTATCTGCACATGTGAGTAAATAACATCCTTGGGCAGGTAGGGTCTCCTTTTAGGGTCTATTTTTGGGTGAGTCAACTGTTTGACCTCTGAATTTGGGGGTGGGAGGTGTACCATTGGCTGAGAACAGCTGGATGGTACTGCTGGCTTGGTTCCCTGCCAAAGTGAGGATGTAGGATGGGCTCTGCAGTTGCCTGGATTCTCTGGTTTGACTCCCTAACAAGGTTGGGACTGAGAACTATACTCAACAGTAGGGGGGCTACACATTAGTTTCCCTGCCCTGGTGGGGCAGCAGGACACAACCCAGGGTTTGCACAGCTCACTGTTTGGGGACCTGAATCAGGCAAGAGGGTGCACTGAATATCCTGGTCAGGTGAGGCCACTGATTTTGCTATGCAGACAGGGAAAACCACAGGCTTTGCTCTGTTTCATGTGCCACTGTAAGCAAGGCTGTTGGATGAGCTACACAGCTTCCTGTGTCCTCTGGTAAGGTTCTGTGATAGGAGGGTGCTTAAGGCTGTATTCAATAATAAGTGGAATTATGAATTAATTTCCTTGCATGGACACAGTGGGAGAAACACCTTTAAGGCCAGTAAGGCTTTTTATTTGTGGTCTTGACTTGAGCTGACCCATGCCCCAAGTTTCCTGGCCAAACAGGGCCACTTGCTTTATTCTGGAAGCAATCAGCTCTGCCTATCTCCTCTTAGCTCCAGCATTGCTGGGTTATACAGCAGCTTCCAGGTGTTCTCCCAACCCTTTCCTGTCAGATGAGGCTGAGAACTATGTTCTATAGCAGGTGGTGCAGGTGTTATGTCTCAGCTCCTCTGGCAGAGCATGGCCAAACCAGGCCTCAGAGGTGGCAACACTTCTTGTTTGAGGATCCTAATCAGGCGGACCTGCACCCCACTGAGTTCCCAGATCAGACTGTGTCACCAACTTGGTTCTGCAGATGAGCAAAGCCCGGGATAAGAACTCAGTCTGCCAAGATCACAGTGCTGATTATTGGAAGCCACTCCTCTCTTCTTTGTCACAATCAGATTCCCAGTGATTGAGCCCTACGGATTCCTCTGTGAACCCCATGGGGCAAGACCAGGGTAGGGGCTCCCACAAGTGGCCCACAGTGCTGGAGGGGGGGCTAGATGTCACCCCTGTGTTCTCTTTTCCCACTGGAGGAAACATAGGCTCAGGGGAGGCCTCTTGGTGTGGAGCTGCATTGGCCTGGGGGAGAGGCAATGTGGTCAGTGTGCTTCCCTTACCCTTCTCATGCAGTCTGTCTTGGTCTCCATAGGCCAGGAATTGCCCTATGTGGCAGGGACACAGCAGTGAATGAGTCTCAGCTCAAATGCCAGGGACAGCTTTGCTGACCCAAGTACCTGAAATAGAATCATTTCCCAACCATTCACTTTTTATTTTGCCTTATGTGTATTCACAGATGTTATAACTAACAAAGTATAAAATATATTATTTATTTTGACTTCCACACCAAACTCTACACAGGCAGGGATTTGGGTTGTTTTTATTCCATTTTATCTCCCCAAAGTTTAAGTAGGATTAAGTCATTTAGAAATGGTATTAAAATTATTACCAGATACTATTGATTGGGATGGAAAAATCACTTTAACAGTGATTTAGTTATATAACATTACAAAATGAGGGACCTCTTATAGAAATGAAAATAGCTGAAGATTTAATTAAAATGTTAAATTGTAGAAGTAAAAGTCATAATCATAAAATTAATTGAAGAGACTGAATTAGACTGTACTCTAATGTATTTTTTAAAATTTTATAGTGCATATTTGACATTTCAAGGAAAAATAGATAACACTTCATCTGTAAAGTCTATAGGGTAAAGACTTCATTTTTCAAAAAGCATTTCTATATGCAGTCTGTCTTTAAATCTCCATATTAGTTAATATATCTTTTTTTTTAGGGGCACTTTTGGGCTAATTCAGTGTACTAAAATGTTTTACATTATCAACTGTTCTTTTTATCACTAGTCTATAAGGTATTTTTTTCAGGGTCTTATTAAATTGTCAATTATATATGAGACTTCTTATAGGTGCTATCCTTATTGCTTATTATTGGGAATGGGGTTTTGTACAGAATATGCATTTGAGAGCTAGGTCCTAGATGTCTGATGCTGCCCCTGTTATACCTCTGGGATAAGGAGGGAAACACAGTACAGCGGAAAGAATGTTTCACTGGGAAACAGTCTGTTAGCTGTGTGTTTCTGGAAAGAAATGAGCAAACCTCTCTCAGCTATGCTTTCCACATTGATAAAAGACTAATGGTCGTTATGGATCTTTAAACTTTATTTTTTCTGAGTAGTACAAGAAATCACAGGAATTATGAAATTACCTTTACTTGCTTCTTATGTGTTCTTGCATTAAAGAAAATAATTATTTTTCCATATAATGGGCATTCTGAATATGGGATATTAGAACTCATGATAATAATGATAAAACTACTATAAGAAGTTTGAAAATTGATATATCCATATCCATTTAGATATATCTATTAAAATGGATATATCCATTAAAATTTTTTAAATATTTTGACAATTTACAATTGCTGTAGATAATGAAATGACTATTCATCCTCAAGCACTTTCTGCATACTGTGCTGTGCAATAATTGAACTGCCAGTCCCTTCTTTACAACACATCTATTTCTACCTCTAAACATTTTCTGGGGACAGCATTTTTTGCTGCTGTCTATTTTAGATGACAGTGACTAACCTCGGTCATTTATCTTGTAGATCAGGAAGAAAAGTAGGGGGAATCCTTTAGTCCAGAATCATTTCAGTTCATTTTTGATACTAAAATAACAAAGATGTATGTACTATAGTCATGAATTCACATTATTGTTTGTCAACATTTTCTTGTATATTTTCCCCATGGAATTACTGTAAAAAACTTGAGGCTTTTAGTAACAAAGCTTACTTTCTGATGATAGTTTTCCTTATGCTAAAATATACGGCATTTTAAATGCTTAATGTATTCTTTTCAAGAAGCACTTTGGTATTTGGTAAAGTAATTCTGTTTCTGGGTTAATTGTACTTGTTATAGAAAGAAGA
The DNA here is from genome assembly GCA_031878705.1 of Tapirus indicus. NCBI lineage: Eukaryota > Metazoa > Chordata > Mammalia > Perissodactyla > Tapiridae > Tapirus > Tapirus indicus. The sequence continues at coordinate 144,057,039 of CM062919.1, read as the reverse complement.
TCTTTAAATTATAAAGTGACTGTCAGTCTTACACCTCTCAGAAATAAGCCATGTTAAATAGCATCCATGAGTACACTGTGAGACAGCAGCTTCTAAAACAGGCTGCACAGAACCCAGAACCTTGAAATTCAGATTAACATTGTATGTGACACTGAAAATATCCTCCTATCAAACCTCTGAATCATTTCTTCCTATTCTATTTATTTGTTTTTTCTAACTTGTGCTTAGCCAGGAGTCGCATACCTTATTTAGACAATGCTTTAAATAACTCTTATGGAAAGAATGCAGTGTAGGCCCGATTGCTTTTTGAAATGCATGACTCATCCTATTGGATGGGACTTGCATTCACGGTGCAATGCTCTAGGACTAGCTGGATGTTACACTTCCTCGTTTCTGCATAGTAATAATGAGTATTTACATCAGTTTAATTCTTTCATATTTGTACATATTCAAATCTGGAAGGAGAAGCAAAACAAAACGCATTGAAAATGTAAAATTAATTATTTTAATTAAAATATTTTACATTCCTTATGTATAATCTTAGTATTATGATTATTATTACTAACTTCTACAAATAAAATTCTCCCTATCTTTTAAAGCATCGGTGCTAATTCAAAAACCTCTTTTCAAGATTAGATTATATGCCTGCACACAAAGAGATAATGAAAATGTTTAAATAACACTTAAAGAAAAAAAATATATGGACATTGCATACTTAAGGCAGTACAGAAAGTTAGTGAAGCAGAACTCCCTGAACCATATTTCATATGACAAAGTCTGTGAAAACACAAAGGAACCTGCCTCCCTTTTGAATATAAATGTAAACACTGAAAGCTGGGTAGGTGATGCAGAACAGAAAAAAGTCCTTGAAACTTAGTTAATAATTTCATATAAATATTATGGCTGTATGGCACCAGTCTTGACTGATAGCCATTAGCTCTATGAACAAAAGCAGCAATTAACTGACAGATGGTTGTGTTCCAAACTTCCGTTTATAAGTCACATGTCAGTATCTTTATAATTTCCTACAGAAACCATTGGTTGGCTACCAGCGATATATATATATATATATATATATGTATATATATATAAATGGAGCAGAAATAGTCTTCATTTGTAAAAAAGAATTGGATAATCGAACGATTCTAATGCACATTGGCTTAAGAATAATCATTCATTATGTAGTGTTTATGATTCTTCTCATCTAAAACAACCAATCTTAACACTATTCTATCTCTTTCATTTTAAGGCAGACTTAAAAAAACTACCTCAGAACACTCAGAAGACGAGAAATAAGAATGATTCCATCAGTAACGAACTTTATTATCCTGCTAGTTCTCTTATTAAAGATTTAAATAAATTTTCAATACATGCATATCTTAATATTGCATGACAGTCGTGTTTTTAAATTTTTAGAATCATTTTGACAGTTTTGGAGGTTTTACCAATGTATCTGAATGGACCATTTTCCAGAGTCAATTAAATCATACAATATTGTCTGAGAAATGCATCTCGTGAGCTGCTTACGCCCAGGTACCTCTGTCTTTGTTTCTGGAATGAATCTCAAATTAAAACAGAACATTATCATAACTCAGTCTATGTTTCTATGAGTCTTTTGTTCCCATGCCTATAATGCCCTACCTACACATTTCTCCCTTTTCGAATCTCACTCACCTCTCACGACTCTCCTGTAGGCTCCCTCCTCTAAGAAGCCCCCTACCTGACCCTCTTCAGAGAGCAAAATTTCCCTCTTCTAAGCCACTATGTCACTTTGTCCTTCCACTTTCACTCATTTATCATAATCTTCACTATATCATAATTGGATTTGTGTTCATTTAACTGTTACCAGTTTTCAAATTCTCTCTTGATAAAAAAATTCTCATTTACATTACCTTTTACTTGGTGGGCAGGATTAAGACCTAGGTTAATAATCTGTTTACACTGTCATATATCTATTATTTATAATGGTAAAATATTATAAACAATTTTCAAATTTAGGCATATTCATAATATTCTGAGACTATAAAAACTGTTCTATAACAATATTTACTATAATTGAGGCATTTATGTTCTGTTGCTGCCACAACAAATTACCACAGAGTTGGTGTCTTAAACAATGCAAATCTATTATTTTATAGTTCTGGAGATCAGAAGTTGAACCTGGGTCTCACTGGGCTAAAACCAAGGTGCTGGCAGCCCTCCATTCCATTCTGGAGGCTCTGGGGAGAATTATGGCCTGTTCTAGCTTTTTGAGGCTGGCCATATTCCTAAACTTGTGGCCCCTTCCTCTATTTTTAAAGTCAGCAATGCAGCATCTTTATGACTATTCTTCCATAGTCACATGTCCCTCAACTATAGCCGGGGACATTCCTTTCCTTTTAATGATCCATGTAATTAAATTGGGCCCAACTAGATGATACAGGATAATTACCCAATCCCAAGATCCATAATCTTAAACCCATCTGCCATATAAGACAAAACATTCACAGGTTCCTGGGATTAGGGAGTAGATATCTTTAGGAGGCTCTTATTTTACCTATCACAATTAGATTTACTTATAGTATATCAATTGATGAAAAATCAACTAACAAAGGAGTACTTGTTAAAAAAAATGACAAATACAATATTTTTAAAAGACTGAAGGGATTCATTCCTTAAAAATTTTCAGAGGGACCTACTATGCGCCAGTTATTGTTATGGCACAGAGATTATATCAATTAATAAATAGACTGTGTCATGAAGCTTTTTATTTTAGTGGGGTAGAGTGAGTGTGAGTCAAATAAATGCAGACTGTGATTCCAAGTGGTGAAAAGTGGTATAAAAAACACCCAGCTGTGTAAGGGCACAGAGAATGTTGTATCTAACAAGGCACTAATTTAAATAAGGTAGTAGTTAAGATTTCTAAGAGAAATTGAAGTTGAAAGAGAAAACCAAGTGAAGTCATCAGATGGGCCTTGAGAAGATCTGACTAAAAATATTCTGCAAGTTGAAATGAAGAAAAAAGTGTTTAAGCAAGTACGGAAAGAGCAATGTGCCTGAAGCAGGGTGAAAAAGGAGAAGGGATAATTTTGGACTTTAAATTTGAGATGTATAATATATATGCAAATAAAGATGTCAGATCAGAATTTGCTGTAATGAGTCTGGGCTTTGAGGGAGAGTCAGGGATCGAGTTGGAGACAGCCTCCAGCCAAGGGTTGAGAGTGCAAGGCCTGGGATGTAGTGTGGAGGAGCCACAGCTGGAGGCCAAGATGGAAGAGTCAGGGAGGTAAAAGAGGAAAGAGGAGAGAATCATGTCTGGAAAGCCAAGTGAAAGAGCGTTTCAAGAAGGAGTGATCAACTGTTTACAGAGGTGCTTAACCAAAAATTTACCTAAGATAAGGAATTCTAGCAATTGTTATGAACATACTTTAAACATTTTAGTTTAACTTAAATATTCATTTATTGGCCCACTGTTTGAGGTGGTAGGCAAGGCTTTTTATTTCTGTACGGGTTCATTAATAGAAATGAAATGTAAGTGGAGAACGGTTCATGATTTTTTCAAAGAACTTTTCTGCCATTTAAGTTGTCATATTCATACCTGATGCTATAATGTACATTTTCAAGTAGCTTTTCCAAACCATTTGACTTAAGGCAAAAACTCTTCTCCATACAGTCATATCTTAACGTTTTATGTAATACTTTATTTAATTAGGAACTATAGACATAAGTATAACTGGCACAAATAGGTTTGGAAATAAACATAACTTGATATTGGTGGAAGAAGACGTGTCAGGATATTAGATGTTAAAGTTCGGCCTAATGATATCAAATATCCAGTGAGCTGTGGTTGTCAGTTTGTTTTCCAGAAAGAATGGAGAGCATCAGCTAATGAAATGAGGAGAAGTGGGGGGGGGGGGGGTAAGAGGACTTCTAATACGTATCACAAAGTTGATGTTAAATGAAGAGGACAGACAGCACAGGATGCTTTAAAACAATTATACCTAGTCATCATCTAAAATTTGTAACGTCAAACAGGTTGCAGTTAAGAAAAGTGTTCAACAGAAGGATTAAGTCAATTGCCAAAGTTAACTTTGGCACAGTAGTGACATAGCCAATATTTGAACACAAAAATGTAGAGCCCTAAGTTCTAACTTTTTTCCCTATGAATTATCTTTATATAAAATAAAAGCTTTGCCTTAACTTGAAATAGTTTTAAAGAAAAATTTTTATGATTTGAAGATCTTATTTTGAATCAAATGTACACACAGTTTAACAAATCTGTGTGTTAAGATAGTGCAATATTCCCTAGGCAATAAATTCAGATATTTGAAATGGATAATAAGTTCTTTTCTGATCTCTTCATTTCCATTAAATTATTTTCATACAGAAGTAATTTCATACTTTACACTTATAAAAATGTAATGCAATGATTTTTTTTTAGTTGGTACTTTTCATTAAATTGCTGTGCCATTGTCATTTGATAAAGTTTTAACTGCAGACTAAAATGAATGGATAGTGGTTAGCAAGGAGAAAAATCAATGAAGTAGAAAAAAAGAGGAAGAATTTTAATCATGGGCAAACACATTTTCATCAAAGAAAGTCATTATGTTATAAGGAATCCTTTTAATTTTCCTCTGCAAGCTTTTCAAAGAACATTGAAGGTCATATAAAATTGTAGGCTCTATTCTTACATCTTTTTTTTTTTTCATTTCAAACCCACTTCAAAAAACACTTCTAATACTGCTCACTTTTGTCCTGTAATCTCCCACTTTTTTCCTTTTTCTATGTTCTAATGCTCTTCTTTAGGCTGACACTTCCTGTGAACTGGTGCTGCAGCATTGATGCAATTCAGGAAAAAGTAGGCTATTTCCTGTAAGAATTTGTTTTGAATCTACTGTAACCAGAGTTTAATTTCTTTGTATTTTCATTGATATAATTGACAAACAATAAACTGCATGTATTTAAAGTGTACATTTTGATGTTTGATGTAGTTTTACACCCATGAAGCCATCCCACCATCGAGATAATTAGCACATCCTTCACTCTCAAGTTTTCTTCTTCCATTTTTAATCCTTCCCTCCTGCCCTTCTTCTCTCACTGCCTCGACAAACAGCAACTGACTTGGTTTCTGTCACATTGGTTTTCACATTCTGGAATTTATATAAATGGAATTATATAGTGTGTACTCTGATTTGGAGAACCATCCACGTCCCATGTCATAGCGTGTATCAAGAGTTCATTCCTTTCTATTGCTGAGTAATATTTCATGGTATGGATCTGTCACAATTTGTTTATTCATTCACTTACTAATGAACATGTAAGGTAGTTCTACCCTTTGTTAAAAAATATCTATTATGAAAATTCATATATATACTTTCAATTGTCTTAGTTAAATACCTAGGAATGAATGGTTTGGTCATATGATAGGCAAATGTTTATTTTTTAAAGAAAATGTCACACTTTTTCAAATTGGTTATACCATTTCACATTCTCACCAGCAGCGTGTAATAATTGTGATTGCTCCATATCCTCAATAACAGTTGGCATGAGCAGTTACTCTAAATTTTAAAATTCTGGTAAGCGTAGTATTATTTCATTGTGGTTTATGGTTGCATTTCTCTCATGATTAATGATATTGAGCATTTTTCTTGTTCTTATTTGCCATCTGAACATTATTTTGCTGAAGTATCAGTTGAAAAGTTTTATCCATTTTTAATTGTATTTTCTTTATTGTGAAATACCTGTGTTCTCTTCATATAGGGATATGCGACTATGAGATAAGGCAAAAATATTGATATATCTAAGTACATATTAAGTATGGCATTTTATGGTCTTTGGTATAATTCAATTGTCTTTGTACCTCATAGCAATGGGCTCTCATACAACATAGTCATTACTGAATGGAAAAAAAAAAGGCTTTACATAAATTATCTTGGTAAGAAAAAGTTCTCAAAATTTAATATTAACTTATTTCCTACATACCTAAATACTATTGGAGTTTGTTTTCTCACACTTATTACTTCTTGGGATTAACTGGTGTAATATTGAATTAAAAAGTGTGTGCCAAATGCTTTCTGAAAAATTAGAGTTAAAACTGCAAATGCCTGTGACCAAAAAAAGCAGTGATCCAAGAACAAAAGATTATAGAATAGAGTAAAAAGAATAGGTTTAAATTAAGATTAGATTTAAACACAATTCAATGAAGAAAACATAAAAGAATTTTAAGGGAAATGTTCAATGTAACGTTTAGGTCTATTCTGTCCTTTGTTGTTCTTATATTTTACTGGTACTCCAGGTAGAATGTCGAGTGTCCTCTATTTTATATACCTTTGTTTACCCTGAGAGAGTAGAAAGACAAGGTTTGTTTTGTTGTTTGGGCCAGGGATTTTCAGATGGTTGTTGATTCAGTCAGAATGCTTATAAAAAGCATCACTACATAAAAAAGATTCTCCAGGATCTGAAAATTTGTGGCCAATTCCATCAGGGCTTGCCTAAGAATATATAAGACAAGCAGAAGAAAGGGAGAGAGAAGCAGAAGAGAGAGAGAACGGGGGAGATGGAGAGAGACAGAGAAGTGAAGGGAGGGCATATGGTAGAGGGGGAGGGACTGAAGAAGAGAGAGACAGACAGACAAAAGGAGAGAGAGAGAAAAATGGCCAGAAAAGGGGAGAGAGACAAAGAAACAGTGGGAGCCAGGAGAGAGGGAGAAGGAGAGAGAGATGGTGAAGTGGAGAGAAACAGAAGGAGAGAGAGAGAGGGAGATGGGGAGGAGGAGAGGGGTGGAGAGAAAAAGAGAAGCAGAGAGAGCAGCAGAATTGGAGAGAGTGAGAGGGAGAGACAGGGAGTGTTTAAATCTCAGAGTGGGGAGAATAGTGAGCTACACTACAACATAAAGTTTTAATAGCTTAAAGGGTGAGGTGTAATAGGAATTTCCAAATGGCATTAAACAAATCTTAGTAATAATTAAGGTAAAATTAAAATCCATCAACATGGATATATGAATGAAGAGCAGTGTGAGTTGCCAGGAATTAGAAAGGATGTGAACAAGTGTTTCTTATATACTGCTGGTAAGTGTAAATTGTAAAACACTGTACAATTGGAAAGTGATTTGCCATTATCTTACAAAGGTGAATATTTGAATATCCTATGTCTCAAACATCTCACTCCTAGAAAGAAACCCCCCAAATATCTTGTATGTCAACATTAGAATATTCATAAGAATGTGCACTGCAGCATTGTGCATAGTGGCACTAAAGAAATAAAGGAACTAATTCTCACTGATGAGAAACAGTATAAACAAGATGTAGTATGTTTATATATAAGACATCAGTGAACTCAATGAACTAGAACACTACAGAGAGGGGTGGTTTAGATTTAATAGCATAGTGTTGATTCAATTACATGATGCCATCTTCGTAAGTTTCAAAACAACAACAAAAAAGCCCAACAATATACTATGTAGCTATACTAATATGCATGGTAAAAGTTTACAAAATAAGGGGATTATTAACACAAACTAAGATAATGTTCAATCTGAGGATACTATAAGGGGATGAGACTGAAAGGGAGATGAACTAAATGTATGGTATTGGCAGTATTCTGGATTTTGGAATTAAATGGTAACTATGTTATCAAATAGTTGTATATAATCATTATTAAACACATAAATAAGAATAAAAGAGAGATTCATTAATCAATTATGATACTATGGCACAAAATGAGCATTTTGTTTTTTCTAATTCTGAGGTCTATAAAATATATTAAAAATAAATAACAAACAGGTAATTTAATAGACGATGATATTAGAAACACTAGTTAGTTTTATATGAGGAGAGAGAGATGGTAAACAAATACCATTCTTGAGGTATATATGTATATATAAGCAAATTTGGCCTGACATGGGCAATACATGGCTGGTCGATATAATTCCATCAAACATTTATGTGCATATATGTGTATTAAATATATATGCATAAATTAGGTATATATATATATGTACTTTTTCACATCACATCTATCTATACACATAGACATAAAGTCAAAAAAGTAATTCACGTAAACAAACAATTTACAACAAAGAAAATCCAAAATGCTAACAAATATGAGTAGACAATCAATCCAGTCATAATTGGAAATAAGAAAAGAGATGAGCTATCACTCTGTCCATATCATATTTACAAAAGCTAGAAAAATGGTCAATGCAGTTGCTGTAAAGGATGTGGAGCACATGACAACTCATGCTGGTGGGAATGTAAGCCAACACACCTGTCCTGGAAGATAATTGAGGATAATATTCTCAAATTTAAGTATTTTTATACCCTATGACAGCACAATTCTGCCACTGGAAATACAGCCCAGAAAAAGTCTCACATAAGTGTTTACAGGAATTTTAGTGAAGATATTGACCTTTGTGTTAGTGTGACTGCGACATGTTGAAAGCGATGTTGGGAGTCAATCAATGGGGAGGTGTAAAAGGAAAATATGGTTCATGAAACAAGTAAGAAGTAATAAAGTAAACAAGGTGACTTTATAATATGTAGTTTAATGGAAACACTTCAAACAGTAAAAGGGGAGAGAATAATTAAACCAGAACAGCGGGTGTGCATGAAACTGAGCAACCACCCCCTCAATCAGAAGGTGTTGGTGAGCAGGTGGAGCAAGCAGCCAGGATAGTTTTTCTAGCCATGCTCCTTCTTCAAGGAAAGATGAAGCTATGGAAAAGTTTCTCCTCAGCAGAATAGACTTTTCGTTGTTTATAATAGTGATAATAAGTAATATTTTGGGGGCACTCCCTTGTTCAAGGTACTAATCTATGATCTTCACATTTATTATACCATTTAATTTTATTACAACAAAATGAGAGGATATTATGATAATTTATTATTAGAAAATAGAAGTTCAGAAACTTTAAGTAACTTGCTCAAGCTCATACAGAATTAAACCTAATTCTGAATGATTTTAAAGGCTGTGCTATTAACTATCATATAAAAAAATTCATATTGGAAATTCAAAGATAAGAAGCTATTGATACTATTAGCTGAACAATGAATTTTTGTCACTGGATAAGCACCCATCAAAAGCAGTTCTCATTCTATTGTCTTTTTTCTCTATAGCATTTGAATTTCTACATTTCACATCCTCCCCTTTAACTTCTATTAATGCTTTGGAAATACAATTTTCATTTCTATAATAAAATGTTACAATATCCAGAGTTCTTATTAAATCATCTTGTTGAATCCTCACAATAACCATATGAAAGGGTTATCAATTTTTCATACATTAAATACCTACAGCTCAAAGAACTTTTAAGCAAGATCATACTACTAATAAATGGTGGTGTACTAAGACCAGAAATTAATTCTTTTGACAGTTCAAGAATGCACTTTCTTTTATTATCCTAAATTTTTTATCATAAGCTAGCATAATAGCTCTTTAAACTGCTGGAAGAAGCTTTCTCTATTTGAACTCTAAATAAATGATAAAACATTTAAATTTCTCTGTAATTTTCACAGTTCAAAATATACATAAAATAGAAATTTGTTTTTTAACATGGTGATGGTGTTCTACAAATTATAATAAAGGATTTGTATGTTCTCATGAGCTTAAAACATTTCTGATCTCAATTCAGTGTAAGGATAGATTAAGTGCCAGTATATAAGTATTTGTTCAATTCTCAGACTAAGAGTACAATTTCTGGATTATAAAGATAATTTTAATAAGTTGAAGTGAATCTGCAATAGCATTTTTCAACATTAATCATGAAAATGATTTTATGTAGTATAAGATCCAAAAGTAGTTTATAAGCATATATAGGCCCAGAACAGTAGATATGATAAAAAACAAATCTAATTAGTACAAATTACTACATGTAATTGAAGATGAAAACTATTAGAATTTTACTCCTTTTGAAATATATATAGGATAATCATTTTCATTTTTTAAATGATATTAAATGAATATATTTTACTAGTGGTATTAACTAGTCAATATAAAAGAAAGTTCCAAGCTGTCTCAAAACAAATGCAACTGTCCTTTTCCTCGTCTATATTCTTCCGGCATGTACTAGAAAGATGAAGAGAGTACAAACATAGGGCTCTGTGCTCGACAGCCTGTGAAGGATATTGATAAATCTTTATCCTAATTGTCATGAAAATATAAATGACAGGTAGTTCTGTAATGCAATATAATTCAAGAAAATTAAAATCTGTATTAAAATTTGTAATAAGCTAATTTGGTAATCCTCTAAATGTATACACAAGGAAATCACATGACATTTTAGACCTACAAGGGAAGCAAATATTTGTCTTGTTTAAACAGGAGTTATTTTCTATATATTAAATACTGCACTGTTCCTTAGGCTGCACTTTAAATACAATATGAAAGGAAAACAAAGGAGAGAAATCTATTTTCTGAGTTGCATGTAGTGTATTTTTTACTGACTAGAAAATATAATTTTAAGGGGAAGTATAATATATTAAACTCTGGAAAGATCATGTTTTTTTTTTTTAAACAAATTTTTATAAAATTCAGGGACAGACAGGTTAAGTCAAGAATTTCATGGTCACGAATCATGATTTCTAAATAGCATAACTCAGTGGCAGTAAAGATGAGCATTGAAGCACATGCTGTCAGAGGAAATACACCTGATAAAAGAGAAATCGACAAGTGAAAACTGTCATGTGTTTCCTTTTTTTCTAATTGAGTAGAAGCATTTCTAAAAATAAGCAATTGAGCTTTAAATCATCTTTAAAATGCCTATTTCAATGCTCAAAAATGAAACTCTATTTGGGATTTTTTTCAAAATTGTAAAAAAGTGGCAGAAGTAGTGCAACAAATTTTTGTATCTTACACCCAGATCCACAAATTTTAACAATTTATACTGTTGCTTTATCATTTTATCTGTCTCTTTTCTCTCTTTTCCTATACACATTCACACATATGGGCACTCACATGTGTATATAAATATATATTTTTCTTTTTTGTTTTCTATATTTTATACAAAGAGAGACACTCAAAAACACTATAAATAATCAAGATAAAAAGTAAGGAGTTTAAGTAACCCACAGCAAGGCAAAAAACAACAATAACAACACAAAGATCTGGAAGAAGAAATAGAGGAAAAAATAATAAAATAGCAGACATAAACACTAACATATCAGTAATCTTAAATGTAAATTGTCTAAATACACTAATCAAAAGACCAAGACTGGCAGAGTGGTTATATTAACATGACCAAACTATATGCTGCTTACAAAAATCTCACTTCACAATCAATGATAGGTCACCTTAAAGTAAAAGTATGAAAGAAAGATACACCATGCAAACAATGTATTTTTTTAAAAGCATGATTGGGTATATTAATATCTGATAAAACAGACTTCAGATATAAAGAAAATTATTATGGAAAAGAGGGACATTATATAATGATACACTTATCAATCCACCAGGAAGAAACAATAATCCTAAATGTATATGTACCAAACAACAGAACCTAAAATTACATGGAGCAAAAACTGATAGAGCTGAAAAGAGATCAGACTGCTCATAATTATAGTTGGGGATTTCAACAACCTTTATCTCAACAACTGATAGAAATACCAGATAGAAAAATCAAGGAAGATTTGACCATTCCACAGAACAGCAAAATAAAAAAAAAAAAAATTAAGCTCACATAGACTATTCACCATGATATACCTTATCCTGGGCCAGAAAACAAATCAGAATAATTGTTTTTAAAAATTGGAATCCTATAATGTAATCTGACAATAATAGAATCAAACTAAAATTCAATAACAGAAATACAACAGGAAAAGTGTCTACATATATGACAGTAAGTATATTATACTTCCAAATAATCCATGAGTCAAAGAGAACATCTCCAAAATATTTAAAAATATGTACAACTGAATGAAAGCTAAAATACATCAAATATATTGGATGCAGCTAAAGGAGTACTTTGAGGAAAATTCCTGCTGTTATATGATTACGTTGGAAAAGAAGAAAGGTCTCAAATACAAATCTAAGTTTCTGACCAAGAATCCAAGAAAAGAGAGCAAAATGAACTGAAATAGAGCAGGAGGGAAATAATAATTAAATAATAATTTAAGAGCAGAAATGAGTGAAGTTAGAAACAAGAAAACAATACAGAAAAATCAATGAAATACAAAGCTGTTCAAAAAAAATCAAAGTTGGTAAACCTCTAGCAAGACTTCCAAAAAATAAAAAGATATAAGACATAAATCTCTAATATCAGGAATAAAAGTGCAAGCGTCACTACGGATCCTGGAGCTATTAAAAAGGTATGAGGGGATAATATGAAGAACTTTCCATTCAAAATTAGACAACAAGGAAGAAATGGAATAATTCCTCAAAAACTGCAAAGTACCTCGCTCAACTAAGATGAAATAGAAAACTTGAATGGCCCTATAACCATCAAAGAAATTGAATTTTTAACTTAAAATTCCTCTCATCAGAAAAAAGAAATTTTCTGGCCCAGAGTATTCAAATAAAATTTAAAGAAAAATTAATAGTAATTATACACAAACTCTTCCAAAATATAGATGAAGGAATATATTCTGACTCATTTTTATGAGTACAATATTACCATAATATCAAAACCATGCAAACGCAGTAGTAAAGAAAGAAAACTGCAGAATAATATCCTTCATAACTATAGAAACAAAATATCTTAAATATTACCAAATAGAATTTAGCAATATAAAACAAATTGTACAGTATGACTAAATAGGATTTATTCCAGGTATCCAAGGTTGTTCGAACATTTTAAAATCAAAGACACTTGCCATATCAACAAGCTACAGAAGAAAATGTATAGGATTATATCATGTAATGTAGAAACATCATTTGACATAATCTAACATCCATTCACAATAAAAAATTCATAAAAGTTAGGAATAGAGGAGAACTTTCTCTACTTGATACATCTACAAAAACCCTACAGTAAATATTATACTTAATAATTCTGGAATGAGTGCTTTTCCCCTAAAATCAGAAAATTGTCTTGGATGTCTGATCTCACCACTTTTATTCAACATAGTGCTGGAAGGTCTAGACACTGAAATGGGGAAAGAAGAAGAAACAAAGGCATATGATGGAAAAGGAAGATATAAAACTGACCGTATTTATAGAAATCATGATTTTCTCCATAGAGGAATCTACAAAAAACTAAAATGAAAAAATGAGTTCAAGAAAGTCACAGGATAAAGATCAACACAAAAAAATCAGTCACATTTCTATATACTAACAATGAATGTGGAGAAATGAAAATTAAAAACAATACCATTTACAACTGCTCCAAAGAAAATGAAATACATAGGCATATACTTAACAAAATGTGTTTAAGACTCATATGCTGATAACTTCAAAATTCTGATAAAAGAAACCAGATAAGACAAACAAATGGACAGACATACTGCATACATGGATTGGAAAGCTCAACATAGTAAAAATGTTGATTCTTTCTAAATTGATCTTTAAATTTAAGGAAATTCCTATCAAAATATCACCAAGAATTTTTGCCTAGAATAGCTAAACAGGGCCTAGAATAGCTAAATCAATCTTGATAATAAGAATACTCTTTCAATCTAATAGTAAGGCTTGCTATCTAGCTACACTAATCAGGAATGTGTGGTATTGGTCAAGAAATAGACAAAGATCAATGAAACAGAATTTGAAAACCTAGAAAGAGACCCACACAACTATGCTCAACTGATTTTTTATAAAGATGTACAAGCAATTCAATAGAAGGATAGCCTTTTCAGCTGGAGCAGTAAGACATTCATAGGCAAAAAATGAACTTTTATCTCAATCTGAATATTTTGGAAAATCTTTGAGATACAGGATTATGCAAGGTGTTCTCTGAGTTGACATCAGAAGCACAATCCATTAAATTGCTAAATCTGACTATCAAAATGAAAATATTTTGCTCTGTGGAAGTCTATATGAAAAGACTGAAAAAACAAGCTTCAGACTAAATAAAATATTTCCAGATCATATATCTGATAAAGGACTAGTGTCAAGAATATATAAAGAACTCTCAAAACTTAATGAGAGAAAAACAAACAATCCAATTAGAAAATGAGCAAAAGACATGAGCAGGCTTTTCAGAGAAGAAGATATTCAGATGGCAGATAAACTCATGAAAATATGTTCTGTGTCAGAAGCCATCAGGAAAATGCAAAGGAAAACCACATGAGCTATCACTACACACCTATTATAATGGTTAAAATAAAGAATAGTGACACATCAAATGTTGTCAAGAATGTGGAGAAACTAGATCACTCATATATTGCTGGTGAGAGTAGAAAATTGTCCAGAAACTCTAGAAAACAGCTTGGCAGTTCATTAAAAAAACTAAACATAGCATTACTATAAGACCCAGCAATTGCACTCCTGGGCATTTATTCCAGGAAATGAAAATGGAATATATTCACATAAACATTGATACACAAAGTTTTATAGCAGTTTTCATTAGTGATATCCGTATCCTGGAAACAACCCAGACGCCCTTCAATGGGTGAATAGTGAAGCAAACTGTGGTGCGTACACACCATAGAATACTACTCAACAACAGAAAAATGAACTGTTGATACACACAACAGCCTGCATGAGTCTCCAGGGAAGTATGATGATTGAAAAAGTGATCTCAATAGTTGGAATATTCTGTATCAGTCATGTCAACATCCTGTCTGTAATATTGTACTATAGTTTAACAAGATGTGACCATTTGGGAGAAACTGGGTAAAAGATACATTTGATCTCAGTACTATTTCTTACAACTCCACGTGGATATGCAATTATCTTAAAATAAAATTTTAATTGTAAATTAAATAAAACTCAAAGTTCACTTCTTCAATCATAGTATCTACGTTTCAGGTGCTCAATAGCAACATGTGGCTAGTAGCTACCAAATTGAACAGTTTAGTTGTTTCTATCATCTTAAAAAATTCTATCGGAAGGCACTAGTTATACTATTGAATAGGAATATTTGTAGGTTAAAATAAAAACCTCATTTAACCTGAATTCTAATCAATGGAGGATTCCAGTTAACTGAAGCATCATATTACTTTAATGAAAATTTTTAAAACTATAAGTCCTCTTCATTTAAATCTAGAATACATGACTCCTGAACTCTCAGAAATTTTCTATTATATTGACCTTTTTTTTTCAACTTTTGCTTCACCAGACATGTATTTTTCAATCCATTTATTGGTCAAGCAAATGGACAGCTAACACATTTTCCAAAACACTTAAAATAATAATAATAAAATAAGTTATTAAATAAAATAAAGTTAAACTTTATAAGCAGTGGGAAAAATCCATATTATTTGCATGGATAAAAAAATAAAAAATTGACAGTGTTCTCATATATCAATTATTTTAGGTACTTTTAAAATTCATGTGTCTAAGTTAGCTAAAGCAATCAGTATAATTTTATATAAAAATATGAAAACTCTAAATTTCAGAGACATCAAGTGGGATATTCATACCAACTGAATGAATAACAAAATAAATCCGAATACAATACTCTCTCCAACTAAACAAGGATTAAACTCTAAATGCTTCAAGTATTTTTAGAAATACAGTCACGTGCTGCACAGTGATGTTTGGGTCAGTTGACAGGCATATATAGCGATGTGGTCCCATAAGATAGTACCATATAGTCTAGGTGTGTAGTAGGCTACACCACCCAGGTTTGTGTCAGTACACTCTATGATGTTCACACAACGATGAAATCACCTAATGATGCATTTCTCAGAATGTGTCGTCATTGTTAAGCGATGCATGACTATATTAGGAATTTTTTAAGAAAACTCAAATAGTAATGAGGAACCTAGAGGTATCTCTAAAAATGAGTCAAATAAAAGAGAAAAGCTATCTCAACCCAGTATATTCAAATTTTAAAAATATAAATTGTACTTTGACTCCAAATTGCTTCATACTTCAAGTTAACTTAGTTTGAATCTAGGCTGAATAGTTTTCACCCTTAGCTGATTATATTTTGATAGTTCATAGTGAAAAGCTAAGGGGGTTTTAGGGATTTGAAAAAATACAATGTCTTAAACATAGTTCTTATTTTATCCATGAGACATCATGTAAATATACATTTTCTCTCAATTTGTAATTTCTGCTTTTCAGTTTTTGATTTGAAACTGTATTTCTGCCTTTAGGTGCACATCTTTAGTCACACAGCAGTGAAGTTAGTTTCACACTGCAGTTCTTCTTATCTTTGCTTATGGGCAAGTGTTGCCCTGGAGATGGATATTAACATTAAAGTGAAGTAGGAAGAAATATTATGCTGTGGGGTTTAGCTTCACCACAATGGTAGAATCACTTTGAGGCAACATTTACAGTCAGAAAAAAAACCAATATTTTACTATTATAAAAAAATCTAAAGGGACTGGCCTGGTGGTGTAATGGTTAAATGCACATGCTCTGCTTCAGCAGCCCGGGGTTTGCAGGTTTGGATCCCAGGCATGGACCTATGCATCATTCATCAAACCACGCTGTGGCGGCATCCCACATATAAAGTGGAGGAAGGTGGGCACAGATGTTAGCTCAGGGCCAATCTTCCTCAGCAAAAAGAGGAGGGTTGGGAACAGATATTAGCTCAGGACTAACCTTCCTCACCCCCCCCCCAAAAAAAACAAATCTGAAATATATAATGTCTGAAATTTTTATTGACAAAAATATTAACTCTAGAGGAAGTTTGATTAAAAATATCCAGCATATTCAAGTTGCAATTAAGAGACAAATTATATGTTGGCTATATTTACCCTAGAACTAGAAAAAGTCTCAAGTGAATAATTTAGACATTTTCTTTTCCTCAGGAAAGATTAAAAACAGATTTTAAATAATATGCTTCATTTTAATGTTTCTTCCAGCCTAACAAGGAGTCAGAGTATTGATGTATTTTGAAAAAATTTTGTTTTTTGAAGAATTGGCCTCTGACAATATATATGGAGAATATTTTAAAGAATATGTAGACTATTTCAAATATTTTAAATTCATTTTATCTTTTAATGAATATAGATTTACATTGAAGCTAATATGTTTTTCGTTGCATGTAGCAGACAACTACCCTAGCTCATACAATAAAGAGGGTAAATTGGCATATTTAATTGAAAAAGTCCACAGTTTGGAGAGATGGCCTGTCAACATTCAGTCAGTCAAGGCTTCGGCTCTTTTTTCTGCAAATCTCTCAGTTCTGCCCCCCAACCTTCCTCTGCAGTCTCAGTTTAGTCTGGCAGTAAAATGGTTGCAGCTTTTCACATAAATATATGACGTTATCCAGAGGAAAAGTTGTTATCTCTTGCAGTGCTCAGCAACAATCTCTTACTAGAAAATAAGTGAAGATTCCAAGATCTCCCTAGAATACTACTGGTATCTCATTGGCCTGAATTGGGCACATAATTGTCTTGAAATAGTCTCTTGTCCAAGGCGATGCCATACTCCAGTTCTCCTAATTCTGGGTTCCTTGAACGAATCACTAGCAAAGAATGGGCTGAGCCTTAAAGATCAGGTTTCTCTCTGGATATGGGGAAGAAACCTGCATTTTGGAAGGACGTGGGCTATGTGGCCAGAGTACATAACAGAATAAAAACTGGGAAACCATTATCAAAGCAGGAAATGGATACTTTGGAGGCAACCAAAATGTCTATTATAATTTCAAAAATTTAAATTGTTGATCAACGATATCAGAATTTTTTTTGAAAGATAGACTTTTTGACTTTCAGTTATCCCTAGAGATTTAGTGATGGGTTACAGTACCTTGATGGGCATTAATATAATAAACACTATGTGCATAACCATTTAATGGATATAAACAGAAAAAAAATAAAACATTTTAAACCTGGAAAGAATCACAGGTATTATCTTGGAGGCAGTATAGTGCCACATTAGGAAAAATATTGGATTTGAATCTTGAGCCTAGTAAACCTGAATTCTTGTCCAAGATATGAAATTAACTGTCTTTTTCTCCACTTCTTCCTCCTCTTTAAATTGATGTGTCAGAATTCCTATTCTGTAAATAAGGGTGCTAGACTCCAATTCAAAGTAATACAATCAAGTCTCAATCTTTTGAACATTCTGAAATCAATTGTAAACAAGGAGAATGAGAAAATAAAATTCCATACCTAATAAAACCAATAACATGTAAAATGTAAACTACAATATATATAAAGAAAGCTGCTAAGTGCATTGCAGTTTGGGTAAGTAAAGAGACTGGATGCTAATTATTATTGATTTGGGGCAAGTTAGCAGACACATGAGTTTTACAGAATAGATTACGTACTCAGGAATGAAATGAAAGATTCCTTGTTTGGGATAATATAAGCAGAATGTTTGGACTGGCTACAGGAGTTTCCCTGAAACTATTTACCACGGCAAAATGACAACGAATGTGCCCCTAAAAGAAGATATATGTACGTACACACGGCAAAGTGGCAGTGGATATGGTGCTCAATGAAGACATATGTACACTCATTTGCTTTGCAAGTAACACCTTTTGGTGTGACTGTGAAAGGAGAAAGCATAGAAGAATCAGCATCATAGCAACTATACTTGATCAGTTAAAGATAAATAAGGCATATTATTAACACACACTCTCAGGGAGATTTTGTGCCAACAGGACTGAGATCTGTACCTAAAGGCAGAATGGTGATGAGAGATTTTTCCATAGACAAAATGATCCCTATTTTTGAAGCACACAAAGTAATTTCAAGAATATCAGAGTAATCATCGATTGCTGGAAAAGAACCACAAATGAAAAAGCTGAATTCTGAATTAAGTAGAATAAAATAAGAGAGGATCTTACTTTACTGCTTCAGTGTAGAATACTTTACGAAATATTATATACCAAATAATAAAACATTGAAATATGTAAACCAAAAGTTGTTCATAATATTAGTGATTTCCAGCAGTAACAAAGTGAGTGTATTAATGGCAGATTATATATATGCAATAAATAAATGTGGTATATAGTCAGAATCCAAATAAAAAATATTAATTAAATAGCAATAGTTTGGATAAGTTACTACTCTGTTACATATAGAACTTAATTTCCAGGTCCACTATCATACTAATATTTTATATATATATATATGTTTATTTATATGATATATCTACTATACATATAGTAAGATATATATATGCATATGTATGTGTATATGCTTATGCATATATATATTTGTGCATATACATATGTATGTATATGATGAAAATATAAGGCTACAAGTAATACACAAATAAATACCACAAATAATTTTTAAGAAAGTATTTTAAGTCAAGTTTTAATAAAACTGAAAATTAATAAAATATAAATTAAAAATCTTAAATATTTGAAAGTGGTAAGGTGTTCATGAATAACTCAGTTCATATTAAATCAAAATAGCAATGCTATAATATTTTAAAATAATAATAATGAAAAATCAACATTAATATGTGAGGCATATACAGAATATTAAATATTTCCAACATTTAAAATTAAAAAATAAATGAAACATGCATCTAACTCATGGAAATTAGAAAGAGAAAATAAAATCTCTGGAAAACTTTAAGAAGGCTCTGATAGTAAACACAAGTGAATTATAAAAAGAGTACTACTGGGGCCAGCCCGGTGGTGTAGTGATTAAGTCTGCACACTCTGCATCAGCAGCCCAGGGTTCATGGGTTTGGATCCTGGGCATGGACCTGCACACAGTTCATAAAGCCATGCTGTGGTGGTGTCCCACATACAAAGTAGAGGAAGATTGGCATGGATGTTAGCTCAGGGACCATCTTCCTCTACCAAAAAGAGGAAGATTGGCAACAGATGTTAGCTCAGGGCCAATCTTCCTCACCAAAAAAAAAAAAAAGAGTACTACTGAGAATTAGTATCAAGTAGTTGAAACATAGTATAGTTTATAAATGTACGAAATGAAAAAAGACAAAATCGCAAATCTGAGAAGACTAAACAAACAATGGAAAACATAAAATTATATGTCAAATATTTGAAAATCCAAAAGAAGTGAATAATTCTCTAAGAAAACACAAATCTTAACATATATTAACACCAAAAAAATGTCAATTTTTGACTAAGAAGTACCTACCCAGGTATTTCCTAAATTATCCTCATGATATGAATCTTCTGGCATGCTTGTTATAAATCTTCCTCTGAAGATTCTGACCCAGTAAGGAAGGTGCGGCCTTGGAACCAACATTTTCAACAGACACTCTGGTGAATAATTCTGATCAAGGATGTTTGTGAATCTTGCCTAAACAAAGTTGCCAGGTCTAGAGTTCTTTACAGATGAATTATAAATTTTCCATAACTGTATATTTCACAAGCTACATAAACTTTTTCAGAGGCTGCAACAATGAGGAAAACTTTTACTGTTTTGTGAAACGGTATAATTCTATTATTAAAATATGTCGGCCACGCAAAGGATATAAAGCAAACTAGAAAACACAAGGGTTTACTGACTTTTATTAGTAGCTTACGCCTGAGTGAAAAATCTTTTGACACTATTAAGTTCAGAAATATTAGAATATATTGCTTAATATAAGACTGATCCCAAAAGTGAAAACCAAAGAAAGAGGAGGAAGAGATTAACAAAACCAAAAAACAATATCTAGAAACTGTTCTTTAAACAAGATAGCCTCTAGCTGCAGTAGCTGGAGTTTGCATTTCCTAAGAAAATTGGGGGAAAGGATTACACACCACATTGGCATGTAATTCCTATTGGCTTCAATGAGATGCCTTCATATCAATAAAGCAAGACATTAAAGCAAAGACAGATTAAGCCAGTTTTCATATTATTTTTGAAATATGTGTAAAGCATTAAAGGTTCATATCTGAGGCATAGAAGCATCAGTCTATCTACAGATTTTCAATATTAAGAGAGAAAATGTACTTATATTGGTATTCACACTACAGAGAAATAGATGCAACAGGAATAATTTTACAAGTTGATTTAACATCTATTGTAGAGAGATATAAATCCTTTATGACTTTAGAGAAATTGTCTTTGATTTTTTAAAAATATATCAATATTTATGGCTAATAGATCATTATTGTGCCTCTATGGCCCTCAAGATAAATTTTTTTTTTTTTTTCTGAATTGGTTGTATAAACACAGACACAAATGCAACTGGCAGATGCCTTGACTTACCTAACTGGTTATTATGACAGTCTTCTCCAGCTTTTTAAAAAAATAATTGATTTCTCTTTGATATCAGGACAGATTTTCACCTCATCTTCCTTCCCTGAGAACATGTTGGCCTGAATATTCATTTGTCTACTTCTTTCCATCAAATCCTAATCATCCTCTTAGATTTGGATATTGTAGAGGAATCCATGTGATATTTATTAAGTGTATATACGCAATGAATGGATGTAACCTGTTAGTGCTCTTAGATAAAGAAGCCATAACTTGGTTAAAAGAAACATGTATTCAGAATTCAGTGAAGGAGGGCTGTTTCCACACACTGTAACATCCAATAAGGATGAGGTTTTATGTTATATGCCTTCAAAACTACATTGTATAGAACATTTATTTGTAGCACATGCGCACACACATTTAGCAGATCTTTAAGAGATGAAACAGAATATTAAAAATGACTTGAAAATTCATTATTTCTCTAAAATAGGAAGTTTATTGTCTGTATTTGTATTTTCATAGATTGATTTGCTAACAATGATTTTGTGACCATCAAAAGAAATATTTGGGAAGAGGCAAAGTTTATGGGAATACATCTGTTATCCAGCCATATGTCAGATATTTATACACTTATACTACAGCAAACACATCTTTATCATTTGTTACTTTTTTCATTATTTCCATTGTTATATTGGGATTCTCTGGGTTGCCTGGAGAAAATTTCTTCAAAGAGAATGTCATTTATGAACTTCCAGTTATATATATCATTCTCTAAAAAGAATCACTTTAATCAACTGTTTCATTTATTCAAAGCTGTTAAAGCATACGTTTTTCATAACAAATACCTTAATTAATGTGAAGATTCCTTTATTGCACAAGAACCTAAATAGACTAGTCATATAAAAAAAGATACGTAAGCATCATTATTTTATACAAAATAGCATGTATAATTATGTTATTATATTATGTAATTAGGTGATCATAATTCATTTTGTAGCGACCCTTAAAATCTATCTCTACCTAAGAATATAAACTGAAAAAATTTTTGGCCTTTTTGATTATAATAGTAACATTTTCAAACTTCTAGTATAAGCCTTCCTTCGGATACAGTCTTTGTCTAATTTGAGGAATTCAGTTTAGTTAATGAAAATGCTCTCATTAGCCTTCAAGAGATATTATATAAACAAATTTATAACAAAAATACAGCATTTTGTCAGTGCTGTGATAAGAATAGCACGTGAGAGTTTTATACATTATAAAATAATGTTAAGCAGAGCTTATTAAGATTTCTTCCCAATTGTTTAGTTTGACAAGCTTGTCACAATTGCCCTGTCACATGCTCACCTGCTGTTCATGACAAGTCTCTGACACTAATTCATGATTGCTTGGGAAAAATTAGCATTTGGCCTGGCAACTAGATTTATAAAGTCAATGTTCTAAGGGCTATATTTTTTCTAGCTTTAGATAAACAAGACATGATAAAAAAATTAGATTATATATAGAATGCATAAATGCATACCTACATTGCAACCAAAGTCATAATGGAGACATGTCAAGCATACTTCCAGATTTATACAATTACTAGAGCATGAGAGTTTATTTATAAATTGACTATGACAGATAATTTGACATGGTTAGCGTTATAATCTGCTATTTGCAAATTACAATCCAGTTGCCACTTCAAAACTTCACCCCCCACTGTGAATTTTTTTTTTCTTGAATGATATACACGTATATTGCTGACTTTTTACTTCTAGCTGTTCTCATTCTAAGTTAAATATTTCCTTCTTTTAAACATGAAATTCACATTTTTAAACTTCTGCCTCTGTATAGGCATACATGAACCATGACAATTAATTAAAATCTGTATGAATATTTCATTTTCAATGAGATTGAAAATTACTAACATAATATAACATAAGACAAAGCTTAAGGCAGAGGTAGAGGCCTAAGAAATTCTGTGGGATCAAAAGAATACTAGGTTAAGAATTTCTACCTGGAAATAAATGGAATTCAGCAAACGATTTAATTTTAAGCTTCCTAATCTCAATGAAAATCAGGAAAAACAAACTGGATCTGCATAGTTCTCACTCTCTAAAATAGTATAATTATTCTACATAATTAAACAATTTTTACAATTTATTCTACATGTTAAAATTTAATATAGCAGTATAAAATAGGTGCTTTATTTCTTTATCAAAGATTTGATAATATTTGCCTGAAGTTTTAGTTACCATAAACTTGCTTTGAGATCACATTTACATATGGAAGTTCAATTAGTTTCCATTTGGTCTTCTGTATCATCTAAAAATAATACCAAAGTTGTTTTTTCCTTTGCAACACTAACACTTCTTATGTATTTTTCTTTCTTGTTGTGCTGGCTGGGATCTTCTCCAAGCCAATGTTGAAAAGAAGTGACCTGTTAGTGGGCACCTTTGTCTTTCTGACAAAGAAGACTGTTTTCTGTCTTTATTTTACCTTTTATTTATCATTACACTAGATTATATTGACTGACTGATTTTCATATTAATAAAACCACCTCTATTCCTTACATAAACTCAACCTGGCCACGATGTATTATCCTTTTATTCTATTTGTTCTAGAGTTGGTTAGGTAAGTGGCATTTTCTCTAAGAAGTTATTCATTTTAACTAAAATTTCAAATATATCAGCATAATATTATCCATAAGATTTTTAATCACCTGGTTAAACTCACCAGCATCTATGGCTGTGTTCTTTTTCTTATTCCTAAAATTGTCTTTTTTAAATATTTTATTAATTCATATTGCCAGATGCTTACTATTGTATTAGCTAAAAAGAGACAACTTTTTAAAAAACTATCTAGTTTGTGTTTGTTTTCTCATTCATAATTTTTATCTTCTCTTTTTTCCTTCCTTCCACTTTCCATGAATTTAACTTTTTTAATTGAATGTTTAGATCATTATCTATTGGCCGTTCTTCAAATATGGTATCCTCTAGTTTCCATTCACTTTAGCTACAACCTATAATTTTTGATATGAATTATTCTCATCAAGCATTATAAATTATGCTTTCTTCCTTGTTTTTAATTCTAGGATTTTTTTCTTTATTTTCACATAATGGGTATTTAATATATTTATTAATACTTTATGTATTACTTTTGCTGAGAGAAGATGTTATGTACACCAGTACTTTTCACTTTGATTGCAGCTTGCTGCTTGACCTGGCACCTGGCCAAATTTCATAAATGTGACATTTATCTGGAAAGGAATGGGCATTTTTTTCATTTTTGAATGAAAGGATGTATGCCTACCAAAGTTTAAAATAAAATGTCTACCTATTTTTGGTTGCTATGGAAATGCACCTATTTTCCTACTCTGGGGAGGGCAGCTGACTGACAGCCCCTCTGCTGCCCTTCATGACCCACTGTGCATTTAGGCCATGGCCACCTTTCCCCCAGGACATTTCCAGTCAATGATTGCACATGGTAGCATCCTAGCGCAGACCCATTCCTGTACTGTATGGACCTCCTCTACTGCACAACTTTGGCTTGAGAACTGTATTAGTTTCCTAGGGCTAACAATTGCCAGAGACTTTGTGGCTTAAAACAACTAAAATTCTTTCTCAGTTAGTTCTAGATGCCAGAAGTGTGAAATCAGTAACACTGGACTGAAATCAAGGAGCCAGCAGAGCTGCGCTTCCTCTGGAGGCTCTAGGGAAGAAACTGTTCCTTGCTTCTTCCACCTTTGACGACTGTTGGCAGCCTTGACACGAGGGCATCACTCCAGTCTCAGTCCTTGTGGTCACATCGCCTTCTTCTCTTTTGTGTGTGTCTTCTTTTCTGTCTGTGTGAAATCTCCCTCTGCCTCTTATGAGGACACACTCGATTGCATTTTTCAAGATAATCTCCTCATCTCAATATCCTTCATGTAATCACATCTTTTACCATATAATGTAATATTCACAGATTCTGGGGCCTAGGGCCTAATATTCTGGGGGGACATTTTTCAGCATATGACAAAGGCTCCTTTTTAGCTTGGTCAAGATTTTCTTAAAGCTACACTTCCTATCCAGTCATTCTTCATTTCTTTACTAATTTCACAGTAGACAGATGTGCATTGCCATCTGCAGATTCTTTCTGCCCACTCCTGCTTCCTGTCCTTTACCCTTCACTGTCATATCCCTCTATTAATCTTTTGCCTATCTAAACTTTCTTGGTCTTCACCATTGGCCAGTCCCAGAACTGGCACAATGAGCATATTAACAGAGTGACCATAGTAGCAGAGATGGAGGCTACTTATGGGCCCAAGAGCATGGAATTCCACTTATGAAGTCCAGTCTAGCTACTGATACTTCTGAATATCCAGTCAGTCTGTAATAAAGACCAATACTGAGAAATTGATAGGGCACTTCTACTTGAGTTGACAAAAAATCCACTTGGCAACAAGTTGACTATATTGGGTGTTTTCCATCATGGAAGGTCCAGCATTTTATTCTCACAACAATAGATACCTATACTGAATCTAGGCTGAAATCTGAATTTCAGCCCACAAAGTCTCACCCACCTCCACTACCCATGGGCTTATGAAAGGCCTAATCCATCAGCATGGAATCCCACACAACATAACATCTGACCAAGGACCCGGTTGACTGTGAAGAAGGTGTAGGATGGAGCTTTGCATAGTGCCTGGGATAATAGACATTCAATAAATATTTGCTAAATTAATGAACTGAGTTACTTTTGTATTCATGATGTAATGCTATGAAGAATGTTTATTGGCAAGGAAGATAATAATTGCTAACATTTATTGAGTCCAGGCTTTACAATCATTATGTCATTTAATTCTCACATATCAAAAAGGGTTCCCAGATTTATAAATGAGGAAAATTAGGCACAAATAGATTACATCAATTCCCTAATTCACACAGTTATTAAGGGAAAGAGTATTTCATAACATAGGTTGTTTGATTCCAGAGCCTGCCCTTTACCCATCACTTCTTAGAGAAAACGTGATGAGCTTATATCAGGTAGAAATGCAGATCACAAAGCAACATATACATTTTGTAGTGAATGATCCCATTTTGAGGGTATTCCTTGAAAAT
Source organism: Tapirus indicus (assembly GCA_031878705.1). Lineage (NCBI taxonomy): Eukaryota > Metazoa > Chordata > Mammalia > Perissodactyla > Tapiridae > Tapirus > Tapirus indicus. The sequence goes on along the minus strand of CM062919.1, from coordinate 144,030,821 downwards.
TCAGGTTGCATCACTATATTAGGAAAAAATACACATTGAACTGACAGTGATGCTCCTAACACCAGGGAAGACAGAATCTGCAAATGACAAAACAAAATTTTAAAATATATAAAAGATTACATAAGAAATATATTATGAAGTTTTAGGAATTTAGCCCAGGTACTTGGTCTTAGCACAGTATTCAGTACAAGTAAACTTGAACTGCATATACTAAAGAAGTTTTAGCTTCAATATAATTTTCAAACAACTAAAATTATTTAATGTGGCAGAGAAAAGATTTGTGTAAAATTTACCATTTGACAATAGCACTTTTGACAAAGACTAAACAAGAGCTAAAATTGTCAAATAATTACATTATTTTATGTAATATTCTGTCATCAGGTAGATGTACTTACTATACGTTTAGCTACTTTCTAAATATGCAACAGCGAAGATAATCTCATAAGTAATTACATTCATAATTAGTTAAGAGTTAGGTTAATATAGTAAAACATTTTCTGAAGGACATTTCAGAGCCTTTAAAATATATACTGTAATCATGGATACCAAAAATTATAAATGAATTCCATAAAGTAGTATCTGTATTGGTCTTTCAGAGATGAAAAGGTCAAAATGCATTATAACGTAATTAAAATACTAAGTTAAACAAAATCCTTTCATATTATAAAGGAAAAAAAAAAATCTACCAAACACATTTCATGTGAAAGAATCATGTGTGCTTCTTAGCTCCTTTCCTGCAGTCAGGGCTCCGATGTACCAAGACACTTTGTTAAGTATTTTCGCATTTAGGTTGGACTTTTTCTGCCAGTTTTTTTAGAGCAATTTTCAGCATAGACATCTTCTCTCTTTCCTCTTGCTTTTCTCAGACTGCCCTTGCTCCACACAAATACATTTGGCAGTAACCCAGCAGGCAGTTTTTGGGCAAGGTCACCGCCCCCCTGTTAGCAGATGCTTTGTCAACACCATGCAGGTGACCCAGTGCTGCCCACACTCCAGCAGGTTCTGTGGCACCCCAGCACTCCGTTGCAAAACTTCTCTGTCTTCCGGTGACCCCAGCCTCTCACTCTCCAATGAGGTCTGAATCTGAGGCTTGGTGGGGCCTCTTCTGAGTTCACTCCTTTCTTTGTTACTCTCCATCCTAGAGGTAGTGGCTGTCGCCTGCATTTATTATCCTTTCCTTCTTTAGAGTTTTCTGTACCTCTTTGCGTAGTCAATCCCCTTTTACTTGTTAATTAATCCTTACCTTAAGCTTTTGTTGTTTTTCATATTGTTGCTGTGTTTCCTGCTGCCTGCATGGACACTAATACAAAATGGAATACAATTATTCAAAAATGAAGATTTCTTCCCTACTTGCACTCTAGACAAGTGTTTAAATGACATAATTTCATCAGGGAGATCATTTGTTGGCTGTAATAGCAAACATTAATTATTAATTGGGTTTAAAGAAGAACCTGTGGGTTCTCCATCTATGAGACGTGTCTTCTATCATTGTCACAATCTGCCCAGCAATGCCGTCTGCCATCTCATGTAATGAGCATCTTCTAGTACTGTCACTGACACCAACATTTCAGATTGACTGGTTCAAGTGTGCTTTAATGTCAGTGAAAAACAAAACAGAATTCAAGACGGATGAGAGGTCTGCCTTTCCCTTGTTAAAGGATGAGATCAAGGATGGGGGAAGGTATGCAGAAGAGGGGAAGGCTCAAAGCTTCTGGACCACCTTGACACTCAGGTGCAGACCAATTTGGGGACAATGGACACAGGGATTTCTGCTATAACAGAATACATGCGTTCCATGTAAACCTTGCATTCTGCAAAATCTTAAAATACTCACGGCTTATTGGAAAAATAAGGTTGAGCCAGTTCACTTAAACCTAGTAAAATTCTGTAGCAGGAGCACACACACACGGAACAACAACAACAAAAGCAAGCAAACAAACACACTCAAACCTTGGGAACTTGAGAAATAACTCCATTAGTGAAGGCAGGCAGTTTATTATGGCTGTAGATTTCCTACAGGGATAATAAAATTGTACCCCAAAAATGAAACTTAAAGTGAAAATACTGGCTTATGCACCCTGAGATAATGCAGATGTAACTGGACCTCTAAGCACTGGGGGCAGGTGTGACACGCTGGGAACCTAGAACTATGTAAGGCTCAAGCTGTACATCTTTATGGAAGGACAATCTGCAGGCATTCATTTTATCATTAAAAAGAGTAAAGCCAATAGGACTCCTCCCTAGGCAGTAGCTGAGGTTTCTCCTTTCTTGCTGAAGATTATAATTCTATTTATGATATTCTTGCTCTCTTTACTACAGAAAATAGTTCATACTCCAACTTATCTCCATGTTATTGTACATAATTTTCCAATCACTGATAAGTTAATTGGTGTTTTAGAAACATGCATTGTAGCAGAATGCAATGTACATGAAAGTTGAATACCTGAAAATTGATTTCTTCACAGTTGTCTGCTCCATTACCTATTTGAAAGCCTTGTGTTACCCCTAGAGATATGCATACCTCAGTTGGAAGTCTGATGGCTTATACTGTTGGTCATTATCTCACTTCATGTATTATGATGGAAAACTCATGGTAAAAATGTACATGAGACCTAAATGCAAAGGCTGATACAAAAGCAGTGGCTGTTTGACTTACAGATAGCACAAATTATGTTAACAACCACGTTTCTTCGTCTGTAATTGCCAAGAAGATTAGAGCCAAAACTGAATATGAATGTTAATTTTCATCAAAGTTATATCCCATGGATTTTATCCAGTCTATCATGGTAAATGAATGAATGAATGAATGAGTGAATGAATGAAAGGATGAAAGATTCTATGGTTTACTTTTCTTTCTTGTATTTTGCTTTGCTTTGAATTAGAATTCTCAGCTCCTAGAGTAGGATACCTATAAAGTAGAAAAAAATGTACATATAAATTATTTTTCCCAGATGTAATTGGGAAATGGAGAATGCTGTTGACACTACTTCCAATAGAAAACATTTGAGATACTAGTTACTTTAAGTATATTTTAGTTACTTTCAAAATAATAGACAAGGGAGTCTCTTAAGAGTTGCTCTTAGAGACATTATTTTATAATTTTTGACAACCTGTCAAAATTCACACCAGAATGACATAATTATGTCTGGGATTAAACAGTCCCACATTCATCATAAAAATTCAATCTTTATTAAAATAACAAGACTAATAAATTGATATTTACAAATAAAATACCATCGACAATTGTGATTCCACAGTTGCAACATTTGTGGATTATCAGTTCTTTATAAAATATTTTAATCATTGGAGAAATAATGTGGTATAATATGTGGTATAAGAGCCATGTCAATTTCTGAATGCAAGTTAATACTGGTGAACAGTTGATACCTATCAACACATTGCTTTTTTTACTAGTACAAGAATATAGTATATCAAAAATAATGATGATTTGTAAGGCACATATTATCCACAAAGTGTCTAATAAAATCTCTCTACTGGCCAGTCTTCCATGTAGCTAAAAGAGGACGTGTCAGAGGAGATACTTAGGCTAAAGGTTAAGACAATGATTACAGCTTGGGAAGCACATTGATTAAAATCAAATTTCAGCTTCACTCCTTCCTAGGTAACACTGGACAAGTTATATATGAGATTCAATTTTCTTGTCTGCAAATGAGAATAATAATGCCTACCTCATGCAGTTGTTGTGAAGATTAAATGAGTAGATCTCATGTCTGACATACAGTAAAAAAAAAAAACTATCAATAAATGTTAGTTATTATTACTGCTGTTGTTATTTTCAATGGGATCAAATTTTTAAAAATTACAATAGAGGGATCATATGAGACTGATAACCCTTAACTTTTGTAAACATATTGAATGCTAGGGTTGAATAGTAGTTTCGTGACCTATGGTAATCCTATTTTTATCTCCATTGAGGACCACAATTTTAACTACAATTTTGGTTGTTTCTTTCCATTATTAAACACAAATGTTTGCACTTAAATAATAATATGGAAAAGAAACAAAGTATAAAATATTATATCTATCTCTCAAATATTAACATTTAAATTAAGGTTTAGACATTATGTTTCCTATACTCAAACATTTTTGCTAATTTCTCAATATATTTACAAATATATTGTGAAAAAGTTGAAATTTGCTCTTTTATCATTAGGGAAACTTAAAGAAAGACTTCCATTGTCTAGTTCTAAAAGGAAAAAAAAACAACTAATATTGCTTTCCCTAAATAATAGTAAACACGGACTAAAGAAAAATAGTGGAAAAATAGCTTTGACAAGGACACTTTAGAAATATCACGGCGGCCACCAAGAAATGAGAGCACTTACAACACATATTTGACAAATTAAAAGATAGAAACAAAAAATAAGGTTAACAAAGACACACAATCATGTAATTTTAATAAAAATTATTTTGTAGTCAGGAATTTTTGACAAAATTTTGCCTAAATGGAGTGCAGTATCATGATCCCTGTGTATGTGATTATGTGACATCTAGTTGATGTTTTGCATTAAATATATAGTTATAGTAAATGATAATAATTTTAAAACTTTATTAATAAAATTTAAGTTACATTTACAAAGCTAGAGCAATAATAAAAGAAAGTGACAGATCATTTACTTAAAACTCTTCCTTTAAAAGACATTTTAGGGCTGGTTTCTATTTAAGCTTATTTGACCTAAATTAAATCAATGCACAGATTTACTCATGTTAGTTGTATGAACTTAAATATATATATGAAAGAGAGCATGTTCATTGACCAAATGCCGTGTAAACACATAAAGTGGTCAATTGTTGTCATTTGTAAAATCCATTTTAGTAAAGTAGATTGAGGCCCCAAAATGAACTCAGGGGAGTCACAGGTCAGTCTTTTCCCTAGAAGTTCTGGAAACCAATTCCTTTATTACTTTTAATAAGATTTAGTATACTTTCATGTACATAAATTTAATTTCCAATAAGATTAATAGACTAACCAGATTCTAATTTCTTGATGAAGCTAAAAAAATAAATTTTGAAACCAAATAAATCCATAGAATATATTAATAAAAATTTAACTTATTTTAGTAGTTACAAATACAATATTTTCTACCTATAATTTAGGTAGAATTGTAAAAGTTATTCAGTCAGAAAACTAAATAGGATTAAATTAATAAGCTAAAGCAGTAAACTAAACAAGTTTCCATGTATACAAACTAATAGAATGTGATTGTTTTGTGGTAAAATATATGTAACATGAAATTAACCATTTTAACCACTTTCAGTGGCATTAAGTACATTCACATTGTTGTATAGCCATCATCACCATCCCTCTCCAGAACATTTTCATCTTCCCAAACTGAAACTCTATGTCTATTAAACAACAACTCCCCAATAACTTCTCCCCTCACCTTAGCCCCTGGTAATCACTATTCTACTTCCTGTCTCTGTGAATTTGACTATTCTGGGTAATTCATATAAGTGCAATCTTACCATATCTGTCCTTTTGTGTCTGGCTTATTTCACCTAACATAAAGTGTTCATACATGCTGTAGCATGTATCAGAATTTAATTTTTTTAGGCTGAATAGTATTCCATTGTGTGCATATCACATTTTGTTTATCCATTCATCCATTGATGGACATTTAAGTTGTTTTTACCTTTTGGCCATTGTGCATGATGTTGCTATCAACATTGGTGTACAAACATCTGAGTACTTGCTCTCAATTCTGCTAGCAATATATCTAGAAGTGGAATTACTGGATCATATAGTAATTATATGTTTAAGTTTTTGAGGAACCACCATACTGTTTTGCCTAATGGCTGCATGATTTTACATTCCCACCATCAGCACAAACGTTTCGATTTCTACTCTTCCTCACCAACACTTGCATTTTCTTCATCTCTTTTTAAAAAATTAGTAGCCATCCTAATTGGTCTGACATGGTATCTCATTGTGATTTTGATTTGCATTTCCCTAATGATCAGTGATGTTTAGCATCTTTTCATGTACTTAGTAGCCATTTGTATGTCTTCTTTGGAGAAGTCCCTAGTTCATTTTTTAATTGGGTTGTTGCTGTTAAGATGTAGAAATTCTTTATATGTTTTGATATTAATCCCTCATCAGATATACGACTTGCAAATATTTGTCCCATGGATTGCCTTTTCACTCTGTTGATTGTGTCCTTTGATTCACAAAAGTTTTTAATTTTGAGGTAGTCTAATTTATCTGTTTGTTTTATTGCCTGTACTTTAGGTGTCATATCCAAGAAATCATTGCCAAACCAATGTCATGAAGCTTTTTCTCTGTTTTCTTCTAAGAGTTTTATAATTTTAGCTCTTGCATTTATGTCTTCAATGCATTTCAGTTAATTTTTGTATATGTTTTAGTATGAGTCCAAGTTCATTCCCTAGCCTGTTTTTCTAGAACCATTTGTTAAAAACATTGTTCTTTCCTCATTGAATGGTCTTGGCACACCTGTCAAAAATAATTTGGCCATATAGGTGTGAGAGTTTATTTCTGGGCTCTCTATTCTATTCTAGTGGTGTATATGTCTGGCTTAATGCCAGTTATACAATATTTTGATTTCTATAGTGTTGTAGTAAGTTTTGAAGTCAGGAAATATTGGAGTTCCAACTTTGTTATTTGTCAAGATTGTTTTGGCTACTCGAGGTCCCTTGAGATTTCTCATTCATTCCCATATGAATTTTAGAATGGATTTTTCAGTTTCTACAAAGAAACATCATTGGGATTTGTTGTAATTTTGTTAAATTAACATTTGTTAAGCAGAGCCTCAGGTGAGGTGTCGAATGATAAGCATGGTTCAACAAAGGCTGCAAGGGAAAGTGAAATAGAGAAGTTTATTATTCACAGGTCCAGATACACATTCTGAGGGACCACACAAGGAGGTCAGGGAGGGTTCATTCACAGTGCAAGTAGCAGGACCTGGGGCATATGCAGGGTGAGTGTTTCTGGGGTTCCTAGGCTAAGGCCGGAATGGTCAATTCAAACCAAGAAGAGCAATGTGGGGTGGGGTTTTGGTAAGTTCGGTGGAGATCATATCTAAGAGGCATACAAGGGGAAGGAGCTGTAAGGCAGGAGAGAGGGTTTATCACCAGGGGTGCTGGGGGAATCATATCAGGAACTTACACTTTCTTGTAACTCTGCAGGCTGTTAGCTGGGGCATGCACTCACGGGAGGGGCTAGTGTCAGATCAAGGCCACTGCAGGCCACTTAGCCACACAAAATGGATGCCGAGGCAGCAATATTATGGAGTAGTTTAACTAAACTCTCAACAGGATTTTGACAAGGATTGCATTAAATCTGTGGATTGCTTTGCATAGTATTGACATCTTGACAACACTAAGCCTTCTAATGCATGAAAACAGGATGTCTTTCCATTTATTTGTGCCATTTTTAATTTCTTTTGGCTATAGTATGTAGTTTTCAGTGTGCAAGTCTTTCATCTCCTTGATTAACTTTATTCCTAAGCATTTTATTCTTTTTGATGCTATTGGGTGCTATTTTGATGCTAAATGGAATTGTTTTCTTAGTTTCCTTTTTGAATTGTTCATTGTTAATGTATAGAAATGAAATTTTTGTGTGTTTTGTATCCTTCAACCTTGCTGAATTCATTTATTAGTTCTAACAGGTTTTTTTTGGGGGGGGGAATCTTTAAGATTTTCTGCGTAAGATCATGTCATCTCCAAACAGAGAAAAATTTATTTCTTCCTTTCCGGTTTGGCTGACTTTTATTTCTTTTTCTTGCCTAATTGCTCCAACCAAAATTTCCAATATTATCTTGAATAGAAGTGGTTAAACTGGGCATACTTGTCTTATTCCTGATCTTAGAGGAAAAGCTTTCAGTCTTTCACGCTTGGGGATAATATTAGCTGTGTGTTTTTCTTCTATGGACTCTGCAATGTTGTCGTACAGTCCTTCTATTCCTGGTTTGTTGAGCGCTTTTATCATAAAAGAGTGTTAAATTAATGTGCTTTTTAAAGGTGTTAATAACTTGCAAAATTGATCCTAAAGATAGTAAAATGTAATTTAGGTTGTGTCATTTCTTTCTCTAGAAAAATCCAAAGTAAAACTTGCTACATTTATTTAAACTGTAAATAGTAAGAAGAAATATTTTCTTAGACTATATACAAGCAAGGAATTAAAAATGTAAAATTGAAATTTCAGAACAAATTTACAGTTAACTTAATTTGGTAGGAATAGGAACCTCAATTTTCTTGGCACTGTATAGTCATGTCCAGCATAATGATATTTTGACCAACAACAGACACGCAATGCTCGCACAAGGATGAAATCGCCTAACGACACATTTCTCAGAAGGTATCCCTGTCATTAAGCAATGCATGACTGTATTAGTAATTCAGATTTTATTACAAGAACAGATAAGATATTTAATTCTCTTTATTGTATATATACATGCTGCAGATTTCATATATTCTATATAAATTTTAAAAGCATATAGCATCCATTAGCATAAAAAATAACTTACATTTAATATTTTTCTTTTAAATATGTTAAATATTTCCAAATAACATTTAAAAATGTAAGTAATTACTTAGCACCTTTGAATATCTTATTATTAGTTTAATTCACTTAATAAGGAAAAGTATTTTGTAGAATAAATATTTTATTTTATTGACTAAAACATAATAATTGACTAAAACCCATATTATTAGAAAGTCAGTGGAATTTTTTTTTGCCTAATAATAATTGATATCACATCGTTAGTCAATATTTCAAATGTTAATATAGAAAACTCTTGGTTCTAAAAATCAACAACTGGACAGCCTCTTTTTCTCTAATTACTATAGTGACTAAAACAAAGATTGTCAGATATATTGCTCAATAAAAATAATAAATGACAATATTCTTCAAATATAGCTTTGTTAGGACTAGCAAGATCTCAAGAATTGGAAGTTTTATACTCGATGGTATTTAATTAGCAAAGAAAATATGTGTGTATAGGTTGAGGTGGGGCTGTATTGAGGGAAGACGATCATGGCAAGAACAATCTAATAAATACTTTTGATAGCTTGGATGAAGGGAATTTACCCAAGAGTAATGAACTTTTGTTGTTATCAATGTAAGTTAAGCACAAACATAAATTTAGACTATCTCAAAATGATGTATAGACAATACATTTGTTACCTCTAGAACGATTTGATTGAGGTATTTTTAACCTTTCATTTCAAATCTAAAAATCATTTTTACAAAATGTAAAATTAATATTACCAGGCACTGATTAAAATGTATTAATCAGTTAAGATGTAGCATTTAGGCAAACTTTCTATTAGTCTGTAATTGCGTCTTAAATTTCATTGACTGGAAATCATTAGCTTAGATTCAGAGGTTTTCCTTTCTAAAGGAAGGAAGATCTTTATGTTAATCTAAAGAGACAGATGCCATGATAGACACTGACATAAGAGAAAACAAATTTTGGATGATTTAGGTTGGTAATTGCCAAACATGGTGAGCTAAGGAACACTTTTGAGGGTAAAATCCCAAAGAAAGATGATCAAGCCTATATGCAATATTTTAAAGTTGTGACAATTACCCTCATACTGTTATTGAGCAATTTAAAAGGTTCCTTTGCTTTTTACTCTCACCTTCTCCCTGACAACTATTTCACACCTTCTGCCTCCTCAAACTTCCACCCTTTCTCTCTACACCTTCTTAATTTACAACCTTGCTCTGTGTTTAATGAAAAATGTAGCAATTAGAAGGGAACCCCACATATTCTCAACTCAACCACTCACCTACCAGTATCCACACCTTCATCGTCTGCCTCCTCACCTGTTACGGTAGGTTAACTCCTCCTGTTCCCGGCTCAGTCAGGTCCTTTGAAACATGCCTGGAAGTCCCTTCTGTTTCTTAAGGTCATCAGTCTCACAATTCTCCTGTTGCTTTTCTATATCATTTGTTTTCCTCTTTACTAAGTTATTTCCCCTAGTATATAAACACCTGCTGATTCTGCTATTTTAATTAAAAACTTTTAACCAATTTTATTTATCTTTTTCTAGATACCACCCCTTTTCTCTGCTCCCCTCTCCATAAAAACTCCTTGAAAGTGTTGACTCTATTTAATGTCCTCAATGCTTCCTTGTCCACGCTCTCTTAATCCTTATCTAATTCCACTTTGTCCGCATGATTTCACCAAAATTGCTCCCATCACGCTCATCAAAGACCACTACTGGGATCACCCTGCGCTTCTTACACACTTTCTCCACTCTACTTCCAACACACCACACTGTTCCTCTCCTCTCTCACCTTTTCAGTTTCCCCCCAACCTGTTATAACTGGAAAATTCCAGGATTCAGTCCTTGTTCCCCCTTTCTTCTCTTTCTCCACCCTTTCCCCTGGGGATTTCATCCTATGTCTTGGAATAAATATCATCCATGTGTTGATTCCCCCCAAACTTATATTTCCAAGCCCTGGCCTATCTCCTGACTTCTGAAATTTTATATCACAAAACATACTGCGTATAACTTGGAGGTGCAATTAATATTTCAAAATTAACAAGTCTAAAGCTGAATTTCTTATGTTACACCATCCTGACCCCACACTCACTCTATCAGCAGTTTTCCCTTCATGACTAATGATAACTTCACCCTTCCAGTCGCTCACTTGTAAAGCTTGGAATCATTCTGAACACCTCTCTCCCAACACATATATTGGAGTTGTTTTCATGGTTCACAATTAAATCACCTCAACTATCATATTTCCATCTAAGCTATATGGATTTATTGACATAGTCTTTTAACTGGTGTTCCAGATTCCATCCTATTCTTCAACTTGCAGCCAGAATTATCCTTATAAAATGCACATCATTCCATTCCTCTGTTCCAAATTTCCCAGTGGTTTCCCATTTCACTCAGAGCAAAGGCCAACTCTTCATGGCTGAATGCTATCTACCTCTAACCCCTCCCTGCCTTCATCTCCTTCTTCTCTCCACTACAGCAACACTAGACTCCATGCTTATTCTGGAACATGCCAGGCACTATCCTGCCTTATAACCTTTGTTCTATCAGTTGCCTCTGCCTGGAATGTTCTTCTTCCATATATCCTTTTCTCCACCTTCTTGAAATTTTTACTCAAATAGTACTTTCTCAATGATGCCTACCTCAGAATACGTTATGTAAAATTTCATTTACTCTCCCCCCAACTCACTGGATGCAATTTACCTGATGTAATTTTTTCTATACCATTTATAACCTTCTAATAATGTTATAACAAATGATTGTATATTTATAATATACTGTATTATTTATATCCTTATTTTCATTCTGTTCTTTCCTGCTAGAATGTTGAGTACAGAGACCATTTTAAGTTTTTTCACTAATAGATTCTAAGTGCACAGAAGACTGCCTGCACATTCATAAATATTTACTGGGTGAATGAATAAGTAAATAACTGAATTTATATAATATGGAAGTGTGTTCACCTGCTACATTATAAAGCATATAAAAGCATGTACATAAAAAAGAAAGATAAAAATAAGCACCTGTATTAATTAGATATTTTAATTTCTTCACACAACACAAAGTGTCATTATGAATGCCTGTGGATTTTTTTTTTTTTTGGTGAGGCAATATTAATTACTGCCAATAATTATTACTATACAATTAAAGAAAGGAAATAAATTAAATTTTCCAATTTTAATTTCAAATATTTTAATATTGGGGTGTCAAATTAAAATGAGTTTGGTGAATTTGAACTTTAATAATTTTTGGTATTTGCATGATAAAATCAGTATACCATTAAGAAATGTGTTAATATTTTGATTTCAAATAAAATGAGCTACACTGTGTAGTAGATATTTAATATAGTGCAAGAAACTATGCTGTTAATTATATTCCAATTTTATTATGAGTGTGTATTATTTTATGTGATATTATTGAAAATTTAAGTTTTTCTTGATTGAAGAAGAAAATGCAGTGTAAATATTCTAGACATTGAGCTAGATGATGTGGGTTCTAAGTCTAATTCCACCACTAACCACACCAGAAAGACAGACCGGGGCAAAATATTTGTTTTCTCCACTTGAGATTCTGCATATGTATAATTTGAGAGTTGAGTTATATGACATCTAAGTTTTTTTCCAGCTCTAAGAGTCAAATATTTTCTCAGAAAAAAAATAATTTTAAGTATTTTGAGATGATTTTAAAGACACGTGCTTTGTATATGGTATGTCCAAGTTATACATACTTTTATATAATAGTTTCCCATATGTTTCTGCTTTACCTTTTAGTTACAATAGTCAATGTGTTGAGAAAAAAAGAAAATCACAGGCTATAACTAAAATGACAACAGATTTGTGACAGAAATTCAGAAGGTTCTTTTCTTCTATAAATTATTGAATCACATTTTTTATACCAAGGGATGCTTTGTTAAAAAGAAAAAGGAAAATATCTTAATTTAACTTTCATGATAGCAAAATTTTAGGTCCAGCTTTCTTAAATTTTAGCAGTACTCTTGGGACATTATTTTGCCTAAAATTATATTTCTTTGATCTTCTTTGAAGTTATTTTATATTTTATTCATCTGGCTCTGTGTCCCAAATTTATAGTTCTTCAGTACTCAGGACCTCTCTCTTACAGGTGGTAGATTCTTACTCATAGTACTGAGTAATTACTTCATGTGAATTTCCTATATCTCATATACTATATTGTTAACTGTCCTTAAGAACACTGACCAATTGTGATGTGTATTTTTTTTTTTTTAAATGAGCTTCTTGGGTACTTTTTTTTTCCTCCCCAAAGCCCCAGTACATAGTTGTATATTTTAGTTGTAAGTCGTTCTAGTTCCTCTATGTGAGCTGCTGCCACAGCATGACAACTGACAGACGAGTGGTGTGGTTCTGCACCCCGGAACCGAACCTGGGCCACCGAAGCAGAACACATCAAACTTTAACCATCAGGCCTGGCTTGGTACTTCTGTATAAGCACATAAGAAGGGACTTAGTGTATACATGGAGATTGAATATACATGAATTCATGTCCTAAAACTTTATCAATACACACCTAGGAATGTCAAATTCCAAGCTGTAGAATAGTATTATGTGAACTATCTAAGAGAGAGAAAAATTCCAGATGTATTTAGTAAAGTATGACAGACTACTGATAGTGTTTAGTACAAGTGGTCTGAATTCACACAATGAAAATTCATGTCTTGGGCCAAATGATAGGAAAGAGGCAAAAACTTCATTCTCTATACCTAAAGTTTACCTAGTCTTTTGGTTGTTTTTGTTTTCCTTTAATCTCTTCTTTGAGAAATATGGCCTAGGAACTCCCAATAACAGATATTATCAACTATTGCTTTTAATATGATATTGAGGCGAGTACAGGAAGGAATATTTAACTGATCATTTTTAGTTTACATTTTCACAAGCCTGTTTAATTTTAGATGTTCCTAATATCACTTATTTATAGGTCTTTTTCCCCCTCTGGGGACCAATGTGAAAACAACGTATAGAAGATACTCGCAACATTTAGAAATGCTACATATGGGGAACTGAATGAGACGTGTTTTAATCCTTATCTAGTTAAGTCCTCACTAACATGCAAGGGGGCTCTTATGATTCCCATTTCTCAGTGAGGAATCAGTGTTTCAGGATAAAATGAATTGCCTAAGCTCAAACAGTTGCTGAACTTTTTTCTAGTATATACACTATTTCTAATGGGCATGGCCTACAAGTGTGGGTATGTGTTCAAATACAGGACTGTTTTGCTGAGGGTACTACATGTGAATTCTGAAATGTTTTTTGGGAATTTGATACCATAGATGATTGGCAAGGGCCACTTTGATGTTTTTCCTTGAATTATGTCTCTTACTTATAGTGTTCTGGTCACTAGCATCATGTTATTATCTTAGAGAAATTGATTCCGTTCAGAAAGGCATTTTTAGTGTAAACAAGCAACATACATGTTTAATGTTCACTTTATATTAATTTTAATTTAGAAGTAAAAACATTTTCCCAACAGAATATCTCACTTTCTGTATTGTTACATATTATTGTGATTTACTGAGGTTATTAATAGAGAAATGGTGATGTTAAACAATACTTTCAACAGCTCTAAAAGTGCAGTGGGAATCATGATTTCATAAGAAGAAAATTAGTTATGTTGGAAGGTTATTACTGTATTATTTCCCACAGGATCTCTAAATCAGGGTTTGTTTTATCATATCCTAGAAGTTGCCTGTGTTCACTTTAGATATGAAGTAATGCTGAATACAATAACATCACAAGGCAGCTCAAATCTAAGCAAAGACTTCTGTTAATGGTACCGTGAATAGTTATGAACTGAGGTGCTTAAATGGCTTTGCTAGTAAAGCCATTGCCTCCTAATTTATTTTTACAGCAAATGGAAGCCTCATTTTTCATGATTGGGTAGTTGCATTCAAATATACCAAAAATTTCAAATGCAATCACTTCTATACAGCAAATTTTATTTTAGAACATAAGATGGAATTGCTAATGTTCTGTTGATGGGTAGACAGCTTCTCCATCAGCAGTATTGTCTCAATCTTTTCTTGCTATTCTTAATTTTAAAATAATATTTATTTATTTTTAGTACAATTTAAGAAGTTTGATGACACATTTTGTCATGTGAGAAACAGGATGGCATGTTACATAAAAGGTATAGGATAGGGGGCCAGCCTCGTATATAAAAGAGGTATAGGACAAATTTGCAAGCCAAGCATACAATGACACAATTACTATTAATAATAATATTGTTATTTTCATTGTAAATGTAACCTTATAATTAACATTTATATCACACTATGTGCCCCAAGTGTGTTTTCACTGCTGTACATATAGTAACCTGCTTGTTCTCAAAACAACTCTGTCAAGGAAATTCCATTATTATCCACAGTTAACAGAAGGAAAGTAACACAAAATCATGTAATTGATATATGAGGCCGGGATTTGAATACAACTTGACAGTCACTAGAGACTATCATTTTAATTGTGAAATATAAAGAATCATGTATAGTAACTAAAAAATAATAATTATTTTACAAATCGTCCACGAGAAGGAAAGACAGGCTGTAAGTGGGAAGCTGGGAAACTCCCTCTTAACTAACCTATGGATACCGTGACACATCCTCAGATAGTCATCTCAAGCCTCATACTGCTCCTGACAGATGTTCTAGTTTCTTCTCCACCAGCGAGTGGAGTAAGTGGTGGGACAATGCTACTGTCATGCTACTCTGCACCCATTCAGGGGCTAATAGAGTGGTCATGTCCATGTACTGGGACTGAGTGACATGTTTTGTGTCTTGATGCTCAGATGCAATTATCTGGACTAACGGATCTCATGTCACTTTTCAGAAGCATAGGCATTACAAGGCAAGAGAGTACCTTTTAAAGGGGAATGTGCCTTTGACCATAGAGGATGTAGTCAAGGTAGACAGTGGCTTGTATTGTTGCCATACTGAACACTAGGGGTGGTTTATGATAACACACCATATCTTTGGAGATTAAACCAGCTAGGAACACCAGTGCTCCATTGTCACCTAGAATGTCTACCTCTGTTCCTCCAATGCCAGCA
This sequence comes from Tapirus indicus, assembly GCA_031878705.1. Taxonomy (NCBI): domain Eukaryota; kingdom Metazoa; phylum Chordata; class Mammalia; order Perissodactyla; family Tapiridae; genus Tapirus; species Tapirus indicus. Next base: position 144,015,254 of record CM062919.1, on the reverse strand, counting down.
CCCACTCAAAACCATGAAGCAGTAGCTACATCACCTTCTCCAACACAGCCAACAAAAACCTAGCCTATGGCACTGCAGGAAACAAGAAGGACACAACCCACCAGCTCACTTTGCACTCTAGTCCAACAGTTGGGAATGACACCATGACACAGTCTTCAAATGGCCTTAAGCATAACAATCAAACTCAAGTGTCTCTGGCGCAAAATCCATGGACGATCTCCACTAAGGGACTGTATGTTGTAATCAGTATTTCTGCTGTGGTGCTGCTAACTTTTTTGGTTGTCATGATTACCAGAAAGTATTTCTACATCAGAAACAAACTGCAGTGACTAGATATGGTTTTGTTGAATGGCCCTCAAGTTGGAGCTTTGCAAAGTGCAGCTGAAGTGCATATCTGAGCAGATGACAATATCTACATACTGAGGATGATTTTTATCTTATGGATTAAGACCCAGTCACCCTCCAGGGCTTTTTGCCCGTGACTGCAGAACACAATGGTGAGATATCACTGTGTGAGATTCCTTTTAATCTCCAGGATTATCTTCTGTGTCAGTTTCACCCAGCATTCCAACATGTCAGTGACATTGGGTTGAGTAACTCCCTAGCTCAAATCTATGTAGTGTTGTTGATGTTGATAATACAGTCCTTCTAGCTTGGTGAGGAAGATTGGCCCTGAGCTAACATCTGTGCCAATCTTCCTCTATTTCGTATGTGGGTCACCACCACAGCATGGCTTGATCACTGCTGTAGTTCTGCCCTCAGGATCCAAACCCGCAAACTCTGGACTGCCGACGTGGAGTATGTGGAACTTAACCACTACACCACCAGGCCGGCCCCAATACAGCCCTTTATTTTAATCCTAAAACTGACTCAATCTTTCTGGTCATTGCAGAGCTCTCCCAAACATGAACATTTTAAAAGTGTATATTCTCTTTAGACCCATGATTCCTATATTCTTTAAGAGAATACTCACTGGGGAGACAGGAAATCTGTCTTCTATCCTGGTCACCAAAGCTGTCAAGGAGAGAGGAAAAGTACTTAAAATCAATAAATCTGATTGGCGAACTAAAGGGCTTCCCTTGGAATCATTTCATAATTATATCTTTACTTGTTTTTTCTCTGGTAACTCCAAATGTTACATTTCTTGGGTTTTCATCTATTAGAGAAAATTATTTCCACACCCACCTCAGAGTATAGTGGTAATTCCAATGAGATGGTACTTGTGAGAAGTTTCTGAAAAGTAAAAAACACTACAGATGTGCATGGATTGTTTTTAAATGTAATTTTTAGTAATAGCAGATCTAGCATTACTGCTCAATATATTTCAATGATGTTGCATTTGTAATTTTCTTGCTATATGGTACCTCATATTTTTTTCTTTAAATAATGTTTTTTTTTACATTGATGTTGGATAATTTGGCTATCATCTTATACCATAGATAAAAATTTGTTAATAGCTGAGAGGTAGAATGTGTAAGAGAGAGGAATTTAGTTAATATGAAACTCTTTTCTATAGATATATCAATTTTGTAGAATACATTGCATTTTGTGGGTTTTTTTTTTTTTTTTTTTTTTTTTGATCTTCCAAGCTGCAACTGAGATTCTGTTATCTACAGTTTGTCTTGAGATGTTAGGGCACTGATAAAATTAAGACTGTATATTTAAACAAAAGAAATTTTGCATGTCTTTAAGAAGTAGCAGAATCAGTCTTTCATTGATGACTATAAAGATGGTTGGAATAATTTTGTGAGTAGATGGAAATGAGGGGACTTTTATTAATTGTCTCATTTCATTTATATGTATACTCATTATTAAAAGATTTTTTATTTTGAAAAAAATTGTTTTTTTAATTTGTTTTACTTTTTCATACCCACAGTTCTAAATCTTTACCTTTATTCTGTTTCCTTCAGTGTTTCTAACTTTTCAGAGAAGTCTTTTGTCTAAATTATATATGGGAAGTAACTGGAATTAAAAAAAACTAGAGGCCAGTCCTGGTGGTTGAGTTTAGCGCACTCTGCTTCAGCAACCCAGGTTAGGTTCCCAGCACTGACCTACTCTGCTTTGTTAGCAGCCATGTTGTGCTGGCGGGCAACATACAGAAAAATAGAGGACGATTGGCATGGATGTTAGCTCAGGGCAAATCTTCCTCATCAAAGAAATCCCCCAAAACAAAAAAACAAAACAAAACAGATGTTAAGCATTGTGAAAAATTATGTTTGTCCAGTGAGATGGCTGGATTGCAGCGTGGCCATCACTGAAGATAATAGAAATCATTTCCCCCTGAGCTACATGACATTTCAGTGTGTAGTAGACATACTTCGAAAATGTTTTATATGACTCTAAATTATTCACAACAAAAGCTCAACTGACTTATGTCTGACCAATTTTAAATAATTGTTTTGATAAGGTGAGAATATTAACCATTTCAAATGACTGATTCTACTTGATTGTTTTATATATATTTATATTCACACACACTAGCCTGTGATACACACAAACACACAAACACATTAGCCTGAGAGCTAAATTATTAAATCTATAGTAACAAGGTTTTTTATTAACACTTTTCCTAAAAGTAGATAATATTTTCAAACCAAAAAATGCATTTGCTTTGCTATTAAAAAAAAAAGAAATTAACATTCACAGTCCGCCCTACCTGATATCTAAGGAGTACTTTTAAATTAGATGATAAAGTTTCATACGTCCAAAAGACAAAAGCTGACAACAGCACTGGAAATGGAGCATAAGCTAAAGGCTGAGATCTGTTCTATTGAAATGGCTCCTAAAAGCATCCTCGATGATTGACATGTTACTAACGCCAGTGCACACTTCCTGGGTTTCCATTCATCATGGTAGACTAAACTCTACTTTGAACTATTCCCTTACTTAAAAAGCATAGAATAACAGTCTGATGCTAGAAGAAGATTCTCCCTCTAAAATATTAAAATGTTCTTCTGAAAAAGTGAAAATCCTCAGAAATCACACAGAGTTTCAATTTAGTTTAAACATGCTAATAACACCAAATAATATCTTAGCTGGCAGCTGACATTCTTTTTACAGTTCTGCTGATAGTTTCAAAAAGCAAGCTTTCTAAGATAAAATATACTTGAAATAAATTAAGGGAGAATTTGAAAATTGCCATATTGTCCCTATGAAATTTATTTTGGTGTTCCACTTATTAAGTACTCACAGCTTGAAATGCTCACCTAGTCAATTATGTATATACTTTTTAAGAATATTTTTTAAAAAGCCACCCCAATCCCTTTTTGAAATTTTTCATAATCACACATAATATCATCCTACTATATCAAGTAAAATCAAATTTAAAGTTTAGGGAATTAAAAAATACATATCTTTGATTTTGCCCATCCTGGGAGGGACCTTGAGCACAGATCTTGATATTTTTAAGAAATGTCAATGAATAACCATACCCATGGGATGAGATGATGTCACTACATGTGTCTTATTGAAAATGCTGAACCTGGATACATTGCTTCTTTTTCAAAGATGAGAAAATTGACAAATATCTAGCCCTAAATAAGCCTGATAATCTGTGTCCCTGCTTAGTACACTGCCTGTCAGGATGTGGTCAGTTCACAGGCAGTAAAAAGGTATAAAACACACTGATCTTTCGGAGTTTTGCCTTCCTAAAGATTTATTATACAAACAAGTTTGAATTATCTGACATGGTTGGAAAGACACATTTAGTGTTAATATTTTCATTGGTACAACAATGCTACTGGGTATAATTTCTCTTTACCTTTCTATTCTTTTGTATTCCTAAAATACAGTATAGAATCTCCAAAATATAAAGACTCGATAGTATTATGAATGTAACAGATCTTGCTTCTTTTCTACATAAAAATTCATGGTAATAAATTCAACTAGTCATATGCCTGAAATATGATAGCATTATCCATATATGAAAATAAATATAACTTCTAACAATATTGCAATTTATATTAGGTAACTTCATAATATGCACTAAAACTATCTTTTTGTAAAAAATTTGAATGTGTACATGCTAAACCTTGAACAAGAATTTAAAAAAATTTTTTTTGAGGAAGATTGGCCCTATACTAACATCTGTTGCCAATCTTCCTCTTTTGTCCTTTTTCTCCCCAAACCACCAGCACATAATTGTGTGTCGTAGTTGTAGAGTTGTAACTCTTCTATATGGGACGCTGCCTCAGCATGGCTTAATGAGCGGTGACTAGGTCCGCGCCCAGGATCCGAACCTGCAAATCCAGGCCGCTGAAGCCGAATGCATGAACTTAACCACTACGCCCTTGTCTAGTAATGAATATTGCAAATGATTCAATCATCATCTTTAAGACCTGTTTAAAATTAAATGTTAAATTTATCAATTTTAAGTTTTAAAATGGAATGTGGAATATGCTATGTGTCAAACTGAAAGTGATTTAAGACAGTTTTTTGTTGTTTTTTTTTACAGGACACTTATAACTCACAGTTGACCAGATTTGAGGTTGCCTTCTGTTTTTATTTTCAAAAGAAAAAATGGTTAATTAGAAGGAAAAAGAAAAGCATTCACATATCTCAAGATTGTGATTTGATCTCTTTCTACTACTTCTTGAACTTTGCTCTTTCTTCCTGGCGCACCTTTTATCTTTTCAACTCCTCCAATTGGTAATACTACTCAGTGCCAGCAAGAGCCCTTGAAATGTCAAATTCTTGCAGTGTGTCAGAGTGGTTATAGATGATAAAATTACATTGACATCTTCTGCAAAAGGGTAGGAAGTTGGTGGTTTTTGAACTCAAGCCAACATTATATTTTTGAGATAGTTTTTATTTTGATGAAAACTGAATCATACTTTCCCAAAACCCAATAAATATAGTGTTTAATATGCCTACAAATGGTAAAATGCAGGTATTTCATGGAAGCTATGGGGTTTGGGATCTTGATTTATTCGTAGGGCTTGTTGCAGATTTTCCTAAGGAACAGCCATCATACTGTCATCAAAGGTTAGTTCTGTAACCATAGGCTTATTAGTAACATTGATGAAGCCACTTATCCTATGGTGTGTACCTTAACAAAGCCTCCCGTTTCTGGACACAGTTTAGTCTTTCTGGCCTGTTTTTTGTTGATCTTTATTTTGTTTCTCAGCAAGGGCTGAGTTACTGCAATATTTTTTCCTCATAGGAGCAGATACTACTTCAGGAGGGAAAAGGGAACAAGGAAATTTGTTTGTTATTGTTCTTTAATGACTTTGGAAAACAGATTTAATGAGGAGGAGCAAATACTAGAATAACAGCTAATATATTATCTTTTCTGGTGTCCTGAAGGCAAAAACTTGGTAAATACTGGACAAGGCCAAGAAAATGTAGGTTTCATTAAATGATTAGTGAGAAGAACTTGACAACAAAACTTAATGAAAGCTTTCTTCTAATTAGTTATAAGTTCATAGATTCCACATTACAGACAACTGAAACAGATTTACTGGTTTCCTAACAAAATGAAAGTAAGAAGCCTCCATTTTCCTTTATCTGCTTTTCTTTGTTTAGTTTTCTACTAGGTAGCACTAAGGTTAGATTTTATCTGGCTGGCAATTGCAATATAGATCAAGATTAGTAAAGAGTTTAAATTCTGAGATTACTGTGAGTTTTTTTCTGTTTATGGAGGTATAATTCACATAAAATAAGAGTCACTCTTCTGAAGGTTTTAGTACACTCACAAAGTTGTGCAATCATCACTATTCTCAAATACAGAGGTGTTTTACCACCCCCAAAAGAAATCCAGTACCCATTAGCAATAACTCTCCACTCCTGCCTCTAGGAAACTTCTTGCCCCAGCCCCTGGAAGCTACTAATCTAATTTCTGTCTACTGACTTTCCTTGTGAAGTTTTTTTTATACATGTTATTAGATATTGGTCCTTAGATTATAGGCTGAGTAGTGGTCATATTTGCATATTTGGAATTTATTCAACAATATGTTTTTGTCCTTTAATGATTCACTGGAATATTAAGAAATAGAGGTCTAAAAGATATTTAGGACTGGATTCATCCAGGTTCATAGGAGCTGAATGATTTTAGTGATGGAGTTACTAAACACTCCATTGGAAGATGAGCAAAAGATGGTCAGAATCTAACCTTTTTACGACAGCCCTATGGAGGAAGTGCATGTGTACTTTGATTGACCGGAGACCTCAGGAATGTAGAACAATGAGTCTATGGGTTTGTGCTGACCAAACATTATTTTTATTTGAACAACACGGAACAGTTATATGCTGATCGGGCAACAGAACAAGTACAATGGGGAATTTGTGCTGCCCAGCCCAGAAGGCTAATAGTTATGACACTGATTTTCATGGGTATATCTTACACTAGCAATTTTTTATGAAACAAAGAAATAAAAGCAGATAAGACAAAGAGAAAAGTTTAGGGATGTGCAAATGTTAAGTCTGGAAGGATTTGAAGATATAGACACAAAGGGGGTTGAAGTGGTGAAACATGGATCTAGGTAGGATATGGAGAAAGTACAGTCAGGTGCTTGTTGATAACTAGTTGAAAATAATAAGATCAAAGGTCTGACTCTCTTTGCAGTGTCTAAGTTTAGACGTAATGGAAATAAAGGAAAGAATTTTTATAATTAATATAGTTGACACATAGTGAGTGATAAGCTACATTTTACAGATGCAGTAAGTTGGGCTTACAGAACGGATGTGTTTCGGCTGAAGTAGAGTTCAAATGAGATCCTTGAAAATTCAAGCCATGTTCAGTTCAAAGTTAAAACATTATTTAAATCTTAGAAATAAGCAAAAGCTTACTGAGTGTTCCTTCACAGCATGCTGAGCTTAACTCTTTATTGTGTGAGCCATGTAGGAACAGAGGTTAACTTGGAGATTTTAGACAGCTGGAGATATAAATAATGTCCAGTGGAATAGATAACCTCAAAGATTGACACTTATGGCTGTCATGGACATTAACCAGTTTTGTATCTAATCCAGAAATTGTAACTTAAAAAATCTTTTTTTTTTAGTTGCCTATATATGCCTAACTTCTCTAATGCTGTTTGGAACAAATTTAACATCCTATTATATCAGTCATTAACTAACTAGTAAAATAAAATATCTGACGTGATAATATATTTGCCTTAAAATAATTATTTTACTTTCTGAAATTTCTAGTTGAGCAATTTTGGAGGTTCCACCATCATGTCCTTGTGGAATCACCTGGTGGAGCCAAGTGAACTGTATTGTCAGAGAAATGTACCTAATAGGCTGTTTAAGACCTGACCTGCCTATACAGGGCTATAGAGTGAAACAGGCAACAATGGAACTTTAACTTCGTTGCTTCTGCATTTTATTTTTTCTACTGATTTTGTGCGGTTTTGTTTCTGGTTTGCATACAGTTATTCCTCACTGGTGGAAATTGCTTTTGTGGCCTGAATTTGGTGATTTCTATCCTCTCTTGGGTGAGAAATGACGAGAGAGCCATTTATTAGAGGTTTATTTTTCTTTGTCTCTTTGTGAGCTCCAATCAATTAAGAATTCGATACACACTGAAGGAACAGCTCTTTAATGTCTGAACCTATAGGATTTTTTTGTTTCTTTGTTTTTTTATTATGGCTAGAGTTGTAGAACTGAAGCTAGAAGGGCTCAGAGCGTCTGCATGTCTATAAATCAGAAAAGCCTTGACCACTCATGTCACTGAAGTGAAATGTCTTCCTGCCCCTGAATAAGATTAAGAAATTAGAATATAAGTTTCTTAGACTAAAGGAGCTCAGTTCTAAGTGGGATATACCGATAAATCAGTGCTTGTATAATAAAATGTCCAACAAACTTAAAAAACATAAGAAAACCAAACTTCCAATTCTTCAACATCGCTAAAACTTCCTTCTAACTAGGGACTTCTAACGGAAAAATAAGAATCTAAGTTTACATATTTAAAGTGAATCTTTGAACAAATCAGATTGGTTTCATAGTTTTCATTCAAGGAAGAAAGAAAAGCTATGTAAAAGTGAATACTGAAGTATTGATTAGTAAGCATAATTTAATTATATAGACTATTGCTTCTTATTTTTATTTGTTTGTTTTGGTGAGGAAGATTGGCCCGGAGCTAACATATATTGCCAATCTTTTTGCTTGAGAAAGATTGTCACTGAGATAACATCTGTGCCAATTTTCCTCTATTTTTGTATGTGGGATGCCGCCAAGCATGGTTTGATGAGTGGTGTGTAGGTCTGCCCCTGGGATCCAAACCCACGAACTCCAGGCCGCTGAAGTGGAGCATGTGAACTTAACCACTATGCCACCAGGCCAGCCCCTACTGCTTCTTATTTTTAAATGCTGTGGGTGGCTACACCTATTGGTTATGTTATGAATGTGTCTATTTGGATCACTTTAAGATACAAATGGGATTTGTGCTGTTGTTGAAAATTGTGTTATATGATTTCATAAGATTTGTTCATCTACTAAATGCCTGTGAATGAAAGTTCTTTATTTACTTTCTTGTCCTTTCTATGAAATAAAAGTTAGCCACTTTAGTTAAAAGTTAAAAATGATATGGGTTGTTGAGGTTATATTGGAGCAAGACTGATAGAAAATACAAACCGTGTGCAAGATAATGAAATGGGCTTTGTTTTTCAAAATAGGTTGCCAAGTATTGTTTCTCAGGCACCTATGACACTATCTTAATCAAATGCCCAGCTTTCCTTTGACAGTTCTTTTGATTCTGCCTTCCCATAATCAAATCCTAAATTTATAAAAAACAATAGAAATCTCAGGATATTTTTCATACTTTTAAAATGTCTTAAGATTTCCCAGAAGCCACTGGGAAAAATCACAGAGATATGGTATTTCATTTATAAAAATAGAGATGCTAGAAATAAAGTTTCAACATGATGGATAAAATGACACTAATATAACAAATATTTCAGAACTTGAACATTTTCTGATAAGGCCCTGAAAATTTGCCAGTGCCCTTGATGTTTATAATGTTCTTATCCTCAAGAGAAACACTGACCAAACTCTTATGAAATGGTTGTGTACTGTACCCCAATAGAAAATTTTACCTTTCATATTCTGATGTTATTGGTTACTGTAATAAATAATACACAGCCAATATTGCCAGGTGTGAGAGAGGGTTCTACAGCCATAGACATGTTTTTCAAATCTGATCTTTCCATTCTCTGTTTTTCTGGACAGAAATTATTTGCAAGATTGGCAGAATTTTAACAACATTGTTTATGTAAACTTATGTCAGTTAAATAATATTACATTCACTTTATAAATGCCAGTTCAGAGAAGTCACCATTAACATTTGGAAAGTACTATTCTAACTGAATATATTATACATGTTGTATATATATTATATATAAAAATTCAATTATCTGTTTAGATTATTGGTTTGGCTAAAAAGTATAAAAAATCAAGTATGAGAATACTTCAGAGCTAGATTTAAATATAGATTCTTAATTTTCTCTATTATAGGCTATTTCTCTCTAAATTGATTAATTAAATTTTTAAGAGTAATATTGAGTTTACTTTTAAAAACATGCTCTCAAAATAGTCAAGATTCTTCCAATTTAGAGAGGCAAGTGATAATTTAGGTTTCAATTGTAATATAAACTTATCTTCTGCTTGACTTCTTTTAGCAAACTCAATAGCCACAACTTTGATAAATTCTGTAGGCTTTTAGAGAGTCATTTTGCTTTCCCTGGGTTATAAATAATGGATTAGTAATGTATAATGTGTTCCTAAAAGCTAATACTGCCTTGTTTAACACTATCTGTCAGTTATAACGATGCTGAAACAGGACTTAGTTTGAAAGGAACATTGGGGGACTCATTGCTGTGCAACGTGAATGTGAATGAATCTGTATCAACTGCATTATTGCTTCATTTTTAATGCAATTATGTGCTACCTGTATCTCAAAGGGATAGTCAGGCATATGACATTTTTGTTTGATACTTTGTTGACACTCCTAAATATAGATGGATATTATAATGTTAATTTAGATAACATCAAAGAAAACTTACTATCATTTTTTAATAAGTGGGAACTAAAAGATTTTTAGGCCACTCTATTGTACTAGAATTTTTGTGTCTAAGTAAATATATTCTCAAATGTTTATAATAAAGCATTTAAATGATCTGATTGTGAGCAGTTCTAAACTCTTTCTTAGCACAGAATTCCTGATAGCATATGATATTCAGCTGGAAGTAGCAAATGAGTTAAAATATATTTGATAGTCTTGCCATCATCCTAAAATCGCATTCAGATAATACATTTGGATTGATGCGAAATGTCAACCTACCAATTGAAAAATCATAGTTCAATTTCCTTTTAAACTAGGTGGGTTCTCAAAACACAATCTCTATCACAGATTATTTTTCATATTATCAGAGAGAAGGAAAGGGGGTTACCTTGTGAGCTCTCACCAGTTGATTTGATTACAATAAAAAGTGAATCTTAAAAAGTGAATCTTGAGATATTCAAGGAAATATATTAGAATAATCAATACCTCAGATTTATTTGCATCTGTGTCTGTATTGCCAGATGCTTCAAAACTTTAGTGTATTAATGAGCCAAATACCACAAAAATGCTAGAGGTAATCTTTTTTCTTCAGAGAATCAGCCTTCTTTATTTAACTTCATTCAACAATTTTTGAAACATGACATTGTGTTAAAGATGCTCCACTATTATTACTATTTGTAATTTACTCCAGAAAACTGACATGTTTTTAGAAGCAAACACATTTTAAGATTATTTTCATTAAACATGCTGGAGCTTAGGTATTTTAATGCCTAAATATATGCACTGATATATATAAATATTTTGGATTTAATTTTACTCACTTTAGTTGAGAACATTGACAGCAATGTTTATACCAGAGTTGTTCAGATACACAAGCACAATTTTCTCCTAAATGCCCATAGGTATTTATTGTTCTATTTTCTCATAAAGAAGTTTGAATATAGGAGAATCCATTGGTGTCTTTAAATGATTCTATTGTACATTTCACAAAAAATAGTAGCGGGGCTGGCCCTGTGGCAGGGTGGTGAAGTTAACCATGCTCCACTTCAGCGGCCTGGGTTCGCAGGTTTGGATCCTGGGTGCAGACCTACACCACTTGTCAGCCATGCTGTGGCAGCATCCCACATACAAAATGGAGGAAGACTGGCACAGATGTTAGCTCAGGGCTAATTTTCCCCAAGCAAAAAGAGTAAGAGTGGCAACAGATGTTAGCTCAGGGCAAATCTTCCTCACCAAAAGAAAAAAAATAGTAGCAATAATAACAATAGCTTTCATAATACTATTTACAGTATCTAATAGCTATTGATGTTTTCAATGTGTCAGGGTATTATGCAAATCGTTTTACATGAACTAACTCATTAATTAAACATAACTTTATGCATATACTACAATGACTGCTTCCAGTTTTACAAATGGGAACAGTGGCATATAAAAATAATATAATTTGCCAGTGCTGCTGGCAGAAAAGGATTAACTCTGCAGGCCTAGGTTTCTCAAACCTTGCACGTTAAAAAGAATGGCATGTCTTGGTCAGTTCCTGGAGATAACCTCTGAGTGTTTGAGATATTCTGCCTGATAGCTTTTTTGGTATGTCTGAGACCTTGGACCATGCTGTACCAATTGACAGGTTAAGTTTATCCTAAGAATGTGATTGATGGTGAACACGTTTTCCTCTGGAGAGATAGACTGGAATCTAAGTAGCCGAGGTCAGTCATGTGGGCACTGCATGCCTACATGGCTGATTCCCAATAAAAGCCCTGGACACCAAGGCATGGGCAAACTTCCGAGGTTGAGGAATTCACAACTGTTGTCATACATCGTTGCTGGGAGTACTAAGCATGTCTTCATGCAAATCCAATGGGAGGGGACACCTAGAAGCTTGTGCCTAGTTTTTCCTAGACTTCTCATGCACCATTCTCCTTTGTTTATTGTCACTGTAATAAACCATATCCAAGAATACAACAAGTTTTATGAGTACCATGAGTCCTTCTAGTGAATAATCAAGCCTAAGAGTGATCTTGGGGACCACCAATACAGTTGTATAAACAGAAAACATCAAAACCAGCATTTTAAGTCAGACTTCAAAGTCTTTGCTCTTAACAAATTTTACAGCATCCGATCCCTAGACTATACTATATATAAAACCATAATGTAACAAGAAGCAGTAGACAGAATGCTTACATCTCTCCAGCACTAAAATTGATCAAAGAAATTATGATAAAGTCAGAATTCTTATGATTTTTAAAGACTTTTTGAAATTGTTTTCAATAATTGCCAAATTGTTTAATCTTTTTTTCTTCTTTTCCAATACAAATAATAAATGACAATAGTCTCTGTCCAGTCATAAAGAAAATTACCTCTATTTCATTTCACTTTCTATTTGTAGATGACATGATTTTACATATAGAAATCCCAAAAACTCCACCAAAAAACTGTTAGATCTAATCAATGATTTCTGTAAAGTTGCAGGATACAAAATTAACATGCAGAAATCAGTAGCATTTCTTACATGAACAACGAATTATTTGAAAAGGAAAGAAAGAAAACAATGTCATTTACAATTGCATCAAAAACAATGAAATACTCAGGAATAAATTTAACCAAGGAGGTAAAAGACCCGTACACTGAAAACTAAGACATTGATGAAAGATTCAAAGAAGACATAAAAAATGGAAAGGTATCCATGTTCATGGATTGGAAGAATTGTTAAAATGCCCATACTACCCAAGGCAATCTATAGATTCGATGCAATCCCTATCAAGATTCCAATGGCATTTCTTACAGAAGTAGAAAAAAAAAATCCTAAAATTTATGTGGAACCACAAAAGACCATGAATAGCGAGAGCAATACTGAGAAGGAAGAGCAACATGAGAGACATCACACTTCCTGATTTCAATCTATTTTATAAAGCTACAGTAATCGAAACAATATGGTTTGGGCATAAAAACAGACACATAGATGAATGGAACAGAATAGAGAGCCCCAAAATAAACCCATGCATATATGGTCAATTAATTTATGACAAAGGAGGCAAGAATATACAATGGGGAAAGGACAGTCTCTTCAATAAATGGAGCTGGAAAAACTGGACATACACTTACAAAAAAATAAAACTGAACCACTATCTTATATCATACACAAAAATTAACTCAAAATGGATTAACATAAGACCTGAAACCATAAACATCCTAGAAAACATAGGCAGTAAGCTTCTTGACATTGTTCTTGGCAAAGATTTTTGGGATTTGACACCACCAAAAGCAAAGGCAACAAAAGCAAAAATTAACAAATGGGACTACATCAAACTAAAAAGCTTCTGCACAGCAGGGGGAAACCATCAAGAAAATGAAAAGGCAACCTACTGAATGGGAGAAAATATTTACAAATCATGTATCTGGTAAGGACTTAATTTCAAAAATATAAAAATAACAAATACAACTCAGTAGCAAAAAAAAAAAAATCCCATTAAAAAATGGACAAAGGACTTGAATAGACATTTTTCCAAAGAAGATACATGAATAGCCAACAGGTACCTGAAAAGATCCTCAATATCACTAATTATAGGGGAAATACAAATCAAAATCACAATTAGATATCACCTCATGCCTGTTAGAATGGTTATCATCAAAAAGACAAGAAAATATAAATGCTGGCGAGGATGTGGAGAAGAGGGAACCCTTGTGCCCTGTTGATGGGGATGTAAATTGGTGCAGCCACTATGGAAAACAGTATGAAGGGTCCTCAAAAAATTAAAAATAGAACTACCATACGATCCAGCAATTCCACTTCTGGGAATTTATTCGAAGGAAATAAAAACACTATGTTGGAGAGATATCTGTACCCCCATGTTCACAGCAGCATTATTCACAATAGCCAAGAAACGAAAACAACCTAAGTGTCCATCAATGGACGAATGGGTAAAGAAGTTGTGGTATACATATACAATGGAATATTATTAACTCATAAAAAAGAAGTTAATTCTGCCATTTGTGACAATATGGATGAATCTTTAGGGCATTATGCAAAGTCAAATAGACAAAGACAAATACTGTATGATCTCATTTATATTTGAAATCTTAAAATAATTATAGATAAAGAGATCAGATTCATGGTTATAAATTATATTTATTTCAAAAAGTTTATTAGCAGTATACTTTTAAAACATTTAATTAATTTAATATTCTAATTAATTAGAACATTTAATTAATTTATAATACAAATCAATATTTAATTAATATTTGTTTAATTTTAATATTTATAACATGTAATTTATTTAATTACAATATTAATAAAATTTATACTATTTAATTAATTTAATTAAAAGGGGAAAGGGTAGCATATGGAAAAAAGTGAAATTTCTTTAAAATTGAAATAAAAACAAAAAGCAAATAACAATATATAGCTTGTTATTCAGTTTCTTCAGCAATATTTTTTGTTATGCTATTTCCTGTGTTTTTATTTTTAACAAAATGTCTTTATTTTGCCTTCTTTTCTAACACAATTTTTATTAAAATTTAATTCACATAACAAAATACATTTACCAAGTCTTGCAAACATCATGATTATCTAATTCCAGAATATTTTCATCATCCCAAAAAGTAACGCCATACTCAACAGCAATCATTCTCCATTCCCTCCCTATGTAGCTCCAGGTAGACACTAATTTACTTTTTGTCTTTATAGATTTGCCTTTTCTGGACATTTCATATAAGTTGAATGCTACAATTTGTGGCCTTTTGTGTTTGGCATCTTTCACTTAGCATAATATTTTCAAGGTCCATCCATTGTGTAGCATATATGAGTACTTTATTCCTTTTTATGCATGAATAATTTTGCATTGTATGGATATTGCCACCTTTTGTTTGTTCATTGATCGGTTGGTGGAAATTTGGGTTGTTTCCAGTTTTTGGCTATTCTGAATGTTGCTTGTGCTTTTGGTGTCTAAGAAAATACAGCTTAACCCAAGATCACAAAGATTTGCTCCTGTTTTCCTATAGGAATTTTACAATTTTATCACATAAATTTAGGCCTATTATCCATTTTGAGTTAATTTCTGTGCATGGAGTGAGGAAGGAGTTCAACTCCATTATTTGGCATGTGAAAATCCAGTTTTCCCAACACCATTTATTAAAAGGACTATTCTTTCCCCCATCAAATGACATTTTTAAAATGAATACCTCACCTATATAAAATAACCGTAGTTAACATCTTGCAGGACTTATTAGAACTCGTGTTCTAAATCACTATACTCTATTGGTATATTTATATGTAAAATGTGTGAATATCTAGAAATGACTCTTGGGTTAATCATTAAACTCTAGAAAGTACTTAGCAAAGGTCATAAAATAATCTGGAAACTAATTAAGGGATTGCACATATGAAGTAAGAAAATACATTTTGTTTTCTACCAAATGCCAGAGGTTTTCTTATTTAGCTAGCTAAGTACCCCCAGAAGTACTTCAAACACTGCTGTCAATGTAGAGAGCAGCTCAGTAAATATGAAAAACTCAATTGGTAGAAAATAAAATACCTTTTCCTATTTCATATATGCTATCCTTTAATTAGTTTTCAAATTATTTAAGTATCAGACAATGTATGATTATTCATAACGTGCAGAAAAAAAGACATGGTTTCCAGAAGAAGAAACAAAGGTGGTAATTAATAGAGCATTTCTATACTGTTCTATAAATTTTTGTTGATTTAACTTAAATTCGTTAGAAAAAAATGGAAGATAGGGAAGAAAATTTATATACATGCATTCATAATATACAAGTGCAATAAATAATCAAAATCTACTTCTCTCAGGGAATAAAATGTGTTTCTCAAAAGAAATTTATTTTCTAGTAGTTAAAACTACATTTTTTCTTCAAGTGGCAGTTTATTATCATTATTATTGAACAACTCCATTGTCAGTTTAATATTTCTTTCAAGACATTGATTTTTATTGATAAAATCCTTGTACTGACACTACGTTATTGCATATAATTCTGTATTAAAAATAGTGGGAGATGAAGTCAGTTTCATTCCTCTTTTACTCCATAGTTTATTTTATTGAAATGTTAAAGTACCTTACATATTGCTATGGTTTTCTTATTTTCCTTTTGAAAATTGTCTGCACTGATGCTTTTGGTGGAACTACGAGTTGTGAGAATTTGAGAAAAGCCACTTAGTAAGCAAGTTTACTTGTTGATATTGCTCCAGGTTTTCCAAGCTTCTATCATAATTAAACATAACAGAAAGAAACATTAATTGCTCTACTTAAAAATTCTATATAGGGGTTTATGAAACTTGGATACATTTCTATAAATAGTACCCAGTCTTTCAATAAACAAGAATAGTTAGTTTGGTAAGTGTTGCCTCAAATCCACGTTCTTTTTTTCTCAGAGCATGAGACACATTCTGAACACGTAATGTTGGTAACTCGCCTGTGTTACCCATTATTTTTGTATTTCTAATTTCAGATTTTCTCTGTTGATATGTATGGACATTCACTTTCCTCTGTTGGGTACACATCTGCCTGAGAAGGTAGCCGGTTGTTTTTCTGTAAACATGTGGGGGATTCTGTTTATTTTTCCATTAAGCTGGTATATGTGTATAAATTATAATTATGGATTTTCCTATATTCCAGGCTATAGGGAAGGATACATACCTTGAGTGACCCAGTCAAATCTAGAAAAGATAAAAACAATACCAGAAGAGGAATCAGCACTAGCAGTCACATACAATGTTCAGGAAAAAATTTGGTTCAATAGTAAGTGGTAAGATAATGAATTTTCCAAGAATCCTGAAAGGATAGCTTCCTTGCTTTGAATCCACATCTCCTGGGGGATGAAACTGAGATACTAATGAGGTATAGTGAAATAAACAAGTAACCAGAATAGTGCCTCTATGACGAAATATGGAAATGGAGGGAGGACAGAGGGGAGGGACTGGACCAGGGAAGGGGAACAGAGGGAACTTTATTTTCTGTATTCTTCAGAAGCAAATTTCCCCCAATTGATTCTGTGGGTTTTATATAAGCTGTACCTGATAAAGAGTTTCTGATCAAATAAAATTTCCCAAATTTAACTTCTAGAAATTAGTTTTGTGATTACAATTTATCAAAAACATAATCCAATCTCTTTGACATTTCTCTTGTGACCACTATCAACTATTTGAAACCCTCAGGGAAAAAAAAAAGGGTAGGTATGAAGTTTAAGAGGATGGAACAATTTTCTGCAAAAATTTAAGGAAAAGAATTGGATATACTATCACTTCTCACTTGGCGCATCCAACAATTACTAAGTCCGACTGAATGTAATCATGTCATCTCGAGAAGGACCTCACCCTCCCGTAATACAGCAACAGCGATTACTTTGTACGTATTTACTATTTATCAGGCACAATGCTGAGGCCTTTATATGAATTTTTCTTTTGTTCTTTGAAATAACTCTATAAGACAGGGGTTACTAATGTTTTCATTTTACATATAAGAACACCAGGTCTGACGTGAAACAGACAAATTATCCCAGGGTACACAGCAAGGCACAGAACTCTTACTTCAGGATTGCTTCTTTTCTGAGAACATTTCCCTTCCATTCTCCACTGATTCATGATTTTATTTTGAATCTTTGTTTGACCTTGCTAAAAAAAATTTACTTCATAATGAATCTTAACTAGATTACTAAATAAATAAGTAAATAAATAAATCACAGGTATAAATATTAACTTAAGCCCGCCAAAAATATTGAACACACCCTTTTTTTTTTTTTTTTTTGTGAGGAAGACCGACCCTGAGCTAACATCCGTCGCCAATCCTCCTCTTTTTGCTGAGGAAGACTGGCCCTGGGCTAACATCCGTGCCCATCTTCCTCTACTTTATATGGGAAGCCGCCACAGCGTGGCTGACAAGCAGTGCGTTGGCAGGCGCCCGGGATCCGAACCCGCGAACCCCGGGCTGCCAAGCGCGGACTAAACCGCTGCGCCACCGGGCGGCCCCTGAACACACCCTTTTGAGGACAGGCATAATTGAAAGAAAAAAAACCTCCAGAATGTTTTACGCATTTCAATGACAGTGGGCCTAGATTTTGGAGTTTTTGACCCTTGATTTAATTTTATTTCTTAATTTTGTTTCTTGAAAGTAATTACCTTTTTTGATTGTACTGGACCTTTGAAAACTGACCAATAAGTGACATGAAACTTTTTTGTTAAACTAGCTTATCTTTCTATCATATATTTGAATACTGTTATGTGAAATAAACATTCCAAAGTTTAAACAATATGTCCATATCCATGTTCAATATAACAACATAAAAGTGATAAAATTATTTGATATGATGGTGCAAACAAGGAGTGATATCTACATGTGTCTGTTTTGTTAGATGACCAGGTAGCCAGAAACTGGCTGATGACATATTTATTGCCACAGTGAGAACAGTCCTGGAGTCTTCTTCACCACTACAGGAGTCAGACACACACAGCCTCTCCCGCCACCACCTTCTCTCCTTGAACATTGCAAATCTTTTGACCTGTTGTCAGACATAATTTCTAGACATAAAATGATTTGCCCTTTCCTCAAATCAGAGTATGTACTCCATTCATGTATAATCTTGCATGTGATTACTTCGGGTGCTAGTTTGGATAACACGTCCTTAGTGGGTAATAGGATCAGTCAGGACAAGTTACATTTCTGCTCAGTTTTAAGTACTCTTGTCTTTTCTAGTTTGATTACCTGCCCAACATTTTGCAACTACTAAACAAACTCTAATTAACTTGAATGTTTTAGTCAGAATCAGTTAGACCTTTTTGAATCCAGATTTAAGTTGCTACAACATGAAGGCATAATTTAATGCTCTTGATCAGCAACAAGCTGTATTAGAGAACTAAAAGCCTTAGCCAAACTAAGATCTTAAAATACGTTCATAGAATTAATTTTTAATTGAAATATCTCAAATAAAATGAAGAAATACATTAATGGCTGCATGATCAGGAGTTTTAAATATTAGATATTGCTATTATTGTTTCTAAGATGTTTTAAAAGGCAAAATTTGTTCTTCAAATGTACACTTAAGAGTCTGGGGTTCCACAGACATAATTGCCTTAGCAGAGTTTTTTTGTTTTATTTTTCAGTTAACTCAATAAATGAAGACCAGAGCTTGCTATTAAAAACATCCAATTTATCTTTAGTTTCCAGAGGTCCGTAATGCAAATTTTCCTCAATACAAACATTCTATGAAACAATTTTTTAAAAATATTTCAAAACATAATCTTGCATAAAAAGTTAATATGTACATTTAATTTCAAATTGCTAATGATTCCTTTCACATCAAGGAGTTGATTTATAAAGATGACCACAGAGTGTCTCAGATGTGACAGAGCTGATTCACCATTCCTGGACACAGGAAAATCTCAGCTCCCACTTTCCTTTCAGTTCGGTTAGGACTATGTGACAGTCTATGGATGCCTGAAAATCCCTACACAGACTTGTTGTTTTAGGGCATCTCAATGTCGAGGCTCTGAGGGATGGAGAGTCACAGACTAGAAGGACCTTAGATGCCCAAATCATCTTGTCCCCAAGAGAAATCAGACATACATGAGACTGTGATGCTAGCAAGAAATAAAACTTCCTTGTGTTAAGCCTCTGAGATGTGGGACTATTGGTTATAACAGCTAGCAGCAAATATCCTAACATGCTGGATAAATCAAATTTTACAAAAATCAGTGATTTATTTTGTGTATATATATGTATGATTGTACTGTATTTGAAAAGCATATTTTTGAAATAAAATCTTAATACTTATAGAAAAAAAGCAAAGAGTTTGAAGGAAATATAGGGCAACCACGAATCATTAATGTTTATAATAAGCATGTTATCTTTGAGGCCACAATAATAGCATCAAAGACATGTGTATATATATGTAAGCTTCTTTCCTGGATAGATGGATGGCTAGAATATCTAGATATGGGATACAGTATGTTTTATGAGAGCAGGTACCCAGACCGTGTTATTTACTGTAGTATCCTAATATTTAATAAAGCACGTAATAAGTGCTTTTAAACATCTGAATAAACTAATGAATAGAAGGAATTATGGTAATCTTTTGCATTCTTGATAGTTAGTCTGATACATTGGACAACCAACATTCAGCTAGGTTTCCTATAGAGAAGATAATTCATTACAGTAGGTTAAAACCTACAGACATTGAGGATATAAAATGAGACTAAACAAGTAAAACAAAGCTTTTCAGGGGACAAAAACGTAACAACCACCCAAAAAACTCCCAAACTATTATTTCTCATTTTCATTATATAAAATATTTCATTTTTCTGGATAAACAACCTAATGTTTTATACCTAAAGCTCTAATAAGCTAGAGAAATGTGGGACTTTTTAGTGAAAATAATGCTCTATTACAGAATTTTCATACTAACTAGACATATTAACTTCATTATGACTAATCAGAAAATTAACATCTGTCTTGTTTTCAGTTTTCAGTTCTGTGATTAAAATCTGAGATTTCTTTGTGAAACACTTATTCCATAGGTTTTTAATGCTTTATTCAAAGAGAAATCCTCTGATCTTGCAGTATTTGAATCTTGCTCTTTCAGGGCGTTAGTCCTTGTTTTGTTGGGGGGGAGTTTTTTTCATAACGTATAAAAAATAAAATGATCCACACAAATTCCATCCCTTAACCTGAAGTCCTGGTCTAGCCCGTGCACATCTACAGTCAAGTCATCTCCACCTCAGCCACAAACTATTTATGTTCTCATCCCTGCTCATAAATTTTTTTTTTTAAATATTGACCTTCTCAAGAATTTTCCATTTCCTATATAATCTAAGCCCTTGCTACTTTACCACCTATATTACATCGTTCAAATATCGTAGGAAAAATGAGTTTAAGGTACATAAAAGCAAATCGGAGCCGGCAGTTTTATTTTTTCTGAAGTTTCAGGCGTTTTTGTCCATTTATAGAATTCGGGCTGAGAAGCATTAGGCCCCTAAGTACTCACAGCAACGTAAATGAAGAGAATTATTCAGGCGATTATTGAAAAAGGATTAGTGGTAAAATGAGGGGAACGGTGTGCCTCTGTGCTTGCTGATTACCCCGCACTCTCGACGCCTGAGAGAGGAAGATAACCCGTCTCTGTGCTGGGCCTCTTGAAGCCCAGAGCTCCCTTCAGCGAGCGAACGAAGCGAAGTAACCAGCAGTGAGGTAATGGAGTGTGATGGCTTCACGGGGTTTTCTCACCTGCACAAAAAAATCTGTATCAAGAAACACCAGTACATCTAACCCTGGTCTAGCATTGTCAGTAGTTTTTACTCAGATAATTAGTTAACAGGTTTTACACTTTTCAAACAGCAATGCTATTTAATAGAGCTGCCATTAAATCCAGTATCTAGAGATATTTCACATCATTCTACTTTTATCTGTCTAGAAAATAACTCTAAAATGTCTGTTACAAAAGCAAAATTATTAAATGAGCTAGAAACAAATTCCTGAAAGGAAGAAACAAAAAGAAAACAAACAACAAAACTAGGTTAAATTACATGCAGAAAATGGACAGAGCACATCTCGTTGAGTAATTCAGTCAACCCTGCAAGGTACGGCTGGTTACAATCCTCGTTTTACAAAGGAGGAAACCGAGGCAGAGATGAAACAAAGTCTCAGAGTCTACTTGCCATTTTCCCTCCACCAATTTCCTGGCATTTTCTCCTTTGTATCTACATTATTGGCTCCTTTTAACTTTATTTGGGTACCCTCTGCCAAGTTTTTCTTTAGAGTTATGGAAAAGGTCTTTTAAAATAGCATTCGTTCATCCATCCATCCGTTCAGGCAGTTGTAGCAGACAGCACACAGGAGACTGGCTGTGTTAACACGTGTGTTACACTGCATACAAGGACATAACACAGGCTGGCTATCACAACAGCCAAGACAGCAGAACAGGAGAGAAGAGCCACTGCAGCAGGAAGCAATTACACGCCCACCAATGGCAGATCATGGGACTGACGAGTGTTTTGCACAGAACAGCTGTGGGTCACAGGGGGAGAGAGTCAATCTGAAGTCATTTTAAGGCACAAGAAGAGAACCGGTGTGAGCAGGGGAGACGTGGAGAAGCGGTCTCCGGAATGTCTTGTGAGAAGTCCCAGCAGGGGCCTCCAGAGACCACACACAAGCACTAGGCCTGCTTACAATCCTGTCAGTCACCAGCCAAGGCAGAATTTTTCTAAACTATCCTCTTAATTGTCATTTTTCCTGTTTCGACGATACTCGGATTAAAAACAGCCATGTTCCTAGTGAGGGATGAGAAGAATGTAGAAAGGAAGCAGGAATCTTCCAGGCTCTCTCCCTTAGGAGGGAGGCAGCTGCCATCTACAGCTGGATGAGGCCAACTACACATGGGGAGGTTGTTAAAAATACGGGAGTCAATTAATATCTTGTATTAGGCACTTTTAATTTCTGCCACAAAGCTGTGTTTTAGGAGTTAAATGATGTATAGGAATGAATAGAATGTTTTACCAGTGACAAAGAAAAAATATTCCTGCCGAATAAATTTTTAACAGGGCACTGAAAGAAAAAAATGTTTTTATTATATTCCCAACATTGTGGTTGATAAACAGTCAAGTTGCATATTTATTTACCTTAGTTTTTAATCAAATACAATCCCTATAATGGATAAATCTAAATTTTATTTTAATAAACACAGATTTTAATCTTATAGTATTTACATTTAATGTTATAGTTATACTTTTCATGGTTGCACTTGAATTAAATTTTTCTAATTCTCACAACTGTTTTGGGTTTGGGGGGTTTTTTTGAGATTTTTTTTTTCTCTATTGTGCTCAAGCCAAAAACCTATTACCCTTCCAGACACCTGATAAGTAAATCTGCTTCAATAGATTTAGAAAATATATTTTGCTCTGCTTTATGCCCCGGGTATAAACTATTTCATAGATTTATTGTTATTACCTGTATTTTATTTTCTCTTTAAATTGAAAAAAGGAGGGGAGGGAGAGGGGTATGTTGCTTTCTATTCATCTGGCAAAAGCCATTTCTGTAGTTAAACTTTCCTGATCTTCACTGGTCAGTTATCTATATCAGGGGTTCTGAAATACAGCACATAGAGGGTGAACAAGGTAACATATCGGGGTGCTAGAAGAAAACTCTTTACATTTTACCTGTATTGTCCAGATCTTTGTCCTCGGCAAATTTTTTGTCTGTTCTACCAGCTATTGAGAGGTGTACTAAAGTCTCCAATTGTGATTACAACTTTTTATTTGCTTTTCAGTTTTTCATATTTTAGAACCATGCTTTTGGTGCACACAGATTTTGATTTGAAAACTCTTAAAGCTCTTTTGTCACTATAAAATGGCCCTCTGTGTGTTGACTAATGCTTCTTCCCTCACAGAACTCTGCCTGCTATTAGCATAGTTGCACCAGCTGTCTTTGGTTAGTGCTGGGTGGCAAAACTTTACTATCATTCTACTTTTAATATCTTCATGCTGTTATATTTAATGTCTGTCTCTTTTAAGCAATATATAGTTGGAACAATTATATGGGACAATCTTAATCTGTCCTCTGGAGTATTAGTTCATTTACTTTGGATGTGATTTCTGATATAAGTCAGCAAATGTCTATATTTCTTTTCCATTTGACCAGTTTTATGTGCCTTCTCTCTCTTTTTGCATACTTTTCAATTAATCAAATAGCTATTATTCATTTTTTCTCTAGCTATACATTCTTTTGCTATTCTTTTAATTGTTTCCTTCAGATTATCACAGGCATCATTGACTTATTAAAGTCTAATAAAATGATTTTTGTGACTGTTTCTGCAAAGAACACCCTATCTATCCATCCACCCATTCCAATTTCTTGCAAGATTTTTGTTTTACTATGGAAGACATGCTATTATTGTTTTGTATAGTCAATATTCCATCAATATTCATTCAAAACTACCCAATTATTTGTCCCCTTTACTGGCCTTTTTTCCACTCTCCAATTCAGTATTTTCCCTGGGATCATGTACATTCTGCCTGAAGAATCACCTTTATTATTTCTTTTAGTGAACTTTTGCTAGTGACAAATCGTGTCAATTTTTAATTTTATTTTCTGAACAAGGTTTCCTTTCACCTTGATTTTTGAAGGATATATTGACAAGATATAGAATTTTAGGGTAAAAATTTTCTTTCCGCACTTCAAATATGTCACTTCATTTTCTTATGGCTTCTGACTTTGATCTATTGAAAAATTAGCTCTTGGTCAGTTGTTTTTTCTATGTCCACCAGGTCTGATTTGTATACTTTACATGTTAAAATACTATAGTTCTCATCCCAAGAGCTCTGGTTGCCAGGGGACATTGTTGGTTGTCACAGCAGGAGGTCGATACTGGCATCTAGTGGACAGAGACCAGCAGTGCCACCCAGTATGCCACCACAGTGCACTAGACACCCACACAACAAAAGATTTTCCAGCCCAGGATGTCAAAGGACAAAGTTGAGAAACCCTGTCATAGTAGTTACCATATATTTTAATTCCTCAAATTTTCTAGGTTGTCTGAATCCCTGAAAAAGATAATGGATATTATATGATGTAATTTCAGTATCTTAAAACTTATTTGTAGAGACAATATATTTTAGAAACATGGAAAATAATTTTAGAATTTAGTTTGGTCATGGATGGATTAATTATTGGATTTGCCATTGAAAATCACTATTCTTCTTTCAAAAGAATTAAACTGTTCATTGCAGAAACTGGCATCAATGTCCAGAGGATATAAAGTGTCAGTTGATAGATATAAAGTGTCAATTAAAAGTAGTTGCATGCAAGGGGCCGCCCAGTGGCATAGCGGTTTCGTCCGCGCTTGGCAGCCCGGGGTTCACCGGTTCGGATCCCGGGCACCCGCCGACGCAGTGCTTGTCAGTCACGCTGTGATGGCGTCCCATATAAAGTAGAGGAAGATGGGCACGGATGTTAGCCCAGGGCCAGTCTTTCTCAGCAAAAGGAGGAGGATTAGCAACGGATCTTAGCTCAGGGCTGGTCTTCCTCACCAAAAAAAAACAAAAAAAAACAAAAAAAAAAAGTAGTTGCGTGCAGGTTGGGACGAAAAAAATAAATAAAACTGACTTGTGTGCTGATGGCATGGTCGTCTATGTAGAAAATCCAAAAGAATAGACAAAAAAGTCCTGGAACTAATAAGTGAATACAACAAGGTTGCAGGATACAGGGTTAACATACAAAAGTCAACCACTTTTCTATATGCCAGAAATGAACAAGAGGAATTTGAAATTAAAAGCACAATATCATTTATATTAGCAGCCAAGAAGATTAAATACTTAGGTATAAATCTAAGAAAATGTGTATAAGATCTGTATTAGGAGAACTAAAAAACTCTGATAAAAGAGGTTACAAGAAAACTAAATAAATGGAAAGATATTCCATGTTCATGGACAGGAAGCCTCAATAGTGTCAAGATGTCAGTTCTTCCCAACTTGATCTATAGAGTCAATGTTTTCCCAAGCAAATTCCCAGCAAGTTATTTTGTGGATATCAACAAACTAATTGTAAAATTTGTATGGAGAGGCAAAATACCCAGAATAACCAACACGATATTGAAAGGAGAATAACAAAGTCAGAGGACTGACACTACTTGACTTCAAGACTTATTATAAAGCTACAGTGATCAAGATGGTGTGCTATTGGCAAAAGAACAGATAAATAGGTCAATGGAACAGAAGAGAAGCCCAGAATTAGACCCATAAAAGTATATCAACTGATTTTTGACAAAGGAGCAAAAGCAATAGAACAAAGCAAAGACAGTCTTGTCAACAAATTGTGCTGAAACAATGACATATCCACATGCAAAAAACAACAACAACAAAAAATGAATCTAGACACAGACATTACACCCTTCACAAAAATTAACTCAGTATGGAGCATAGACCTAAATGTAAAACACAAAATTATAAAACTCCTAGAAGATCAGGAAAAACCCTAGATGGTTTTGTGTATGATGATGACTCTTTAGGTAAAACACCAAAAGTGTGATCCATGAAGAAAAAAATTGATAAGCTGGAATCCATTTAAATTAGAAACTTCTGCTCTATGAAATACACTGTGAAGAGAATGAGGAGAAAAGCCACAGACTGGGATAAAAATATTTGCAAAAGACATATCTAATACAGGGCTGTTATCTAAAATATACAAAGAACACTTAAAACTCAACAATAGGAAACAAACAACCCAATTAAAAAATAAGCAAAGGACCTGAACAAACATCTCACCACAGAAGACATACAGACGGCAAAGAAGCATATGAAATGATGTTCAGCATCATATGTCATTAGGGAGATACTCCCTATTAGAATGGTCAAAATCCAGGACATTGACAATGCCACTTGCTAGTGAGGCTCTTTCATTGCTGGTGGAAGTGCAAACTAGTACAGCCACTCTGGAAGGCAGTTTGGCACTTTCTTACAAAACTAACTACATGATCCAGCAATTTCACCCCTTGATATTTATTTAAATAAATTAGAAAATGACATCTACACGAAAATCTGCATGTGGATATTTATAGCTGCTTTATTCATAATTGCCAAATCTTGGAAGCAACCAAGATGCCCTTCAGTAGGTGAATGGAACAAATAAATTATGGTACATCCAGATGACAGGATAGCATTCAGCACTAATAAGCAATGAGCTACTAAGCCATGAAAAGACGTGGAGGAATCTTCAACGCATATTACTAAATGAAAAGAAGCCAATCTGAAAATGCTACATGCTGTATGATTCCAACTATTTGACATTCTGGAAAACTCAAAACTATGGAGATAGTAAAAGGATCAGTCATTGCCAGGGGTGATGGGGGGGGTGAATAGGTGGAGTATGGAGGATTTTTAGGGCAGTGAAACTATTCTGTATGATACTATAGCGGTAGATATATGTCATTATACATGTGTCAAAAATATGGGCCATGCTACAGCAAGAGTGAACCCTAATGTAAACTATGGACTTTAGGTGATAATGGTGTGTCAATGCAGGTTCATCATTTGTAACAAACATACCACTGTGGTAGGGGATTTTGACAGTGTGGGATGCTGTGCCTATCTGTGGGGAGGGAGTATATGGGAAATGTTTCTACCTCCACCCAGTTTTGCTGTGAACCTAAAACTTCTCTAAAAAATAAGGTCTATTAAAAAACAACAACAGCAAACAGAAGGCAGGCTAGATTTGGCCAGGGGCAATAGTTTGTTGACTCCTGATGTAGAACAGGTCCTTTGTTAAGGGAAAAAATGAAAGAACACCAAAGTATGTTCCAGTTACTGTGGCTACATAATAAATCACTCCCAAACAAAAAAATACATTATGAAACAATACAATACAATAAAAAAACCCTGAAGTAATGATGTTTTCAGAAAAATGAAAGCTGAAAAAATTTGCTGCCAGCAAAACTGCATTATATGAAATATAAAAGGAAATTTTTAGATAAGATGAATGGTTTCAGAGAGAAGCAGGGAATACAGGAAGGGAGAAAAAGTAATGGAAAATATGAATAAGTATAAATGAATATTGATTATAAACAAAAACAAATAAACTGGTAACATCCAGGAGAGAATTAAAATGTTTAATATCAATAACCTAAAAGACTGGAGAGGTAAATGGATTTAAAGTGTATAAGTTTCTAGCATTACTGGGAAAATATATAAGTGATAACTGGTTTTAGGCTATTTTATGGCAATACTATATAGAGAAATCTCTAGATTAACCACATCGTAGGGAGAATAACACTCCTTCCCCCAAAGATGTCAACATCCTAATGCCTGGAACCTCTGAATATATTACCTTAAGTGGAAAAAGTGAAGACGTCATTAAGGAAAAAGTGAAGATGACTTTGTGATGGGAAGATTATCCTGGGTTATCTGGGTAGGCCCAGACTAATCACAGAGTCCTTAAAAGTGAAGGACCTTCCCCAGGTGGGGTCAGAGTCAAAAAACGCTACCACGTCTCTGTGGGTCAGACATATGTGATGTGTAAAGGACTCTACCAGCCGATGCTGGCTTTGAAGATGGAGATAGGGTGGGGGACAATTAATCAAGAAATACAGAGGCCCCTAGAAGCTGGAAAGGCAAAGAAACAGAAAAATTCTCTCCTAGGCATCAGAAAGGAACACAGCCCCGACAAAACCTTGATTTTTGTCCAGTGAGACCTGTGCTGGACTTGACTTACAGAACTATAAATTTCTTTGTTTTAAGGCACTAAATCTGTGGTAACTTGTTATGGCAGCAATAGAAAACAAGTACAATCACTTAAAACTAACAATGTCATAAAGGGAAAAATTATAAAATAAAATCAATTCCCAGAAAGCCAATGCATGAGATAAAAAGAAATCAAACACAGCTGAGTTAAAACAAAAATAAAAATCTATATAATTCACAAAATTAACAAAAAATAAATGAGAAAAACGTGATTTTCTCAGCAGATGCAGAAAAAGTATTTGATAAAATTCCATCATTCATTTATGGAACAAAAATCACTTAACAAAGAAAGGAAAATAATCCTTTATTGGCTAAAAATATTTTGAAGAAGACCTACAGCTAACATTATCATTAATGATTAATGGTGGATTATCTTTCCTTATAATGCAAAGAAAAACAAGACTGCATTATTATCAGTTCTATTCAACCTGCTCTAGATGCCCTAGCCATTAAAATAAGGTATAGTAGAGAAAGAAATTAGTAAGAATTTAATGGGTTAAAAAGTCATTATTAGCAGAAGACATAGTTGTTTACATGGAAAATCCAAAAGAATTTCAGACAAATAATTAGAATAAGTAAATTTAGCAAGGTTATTCCAAGCAAGGCCAATATAAAAAATAAATTGTATTTCCACATATCAAAAACACAGAACTAGGAAATGAAATTAACAGCATCAAAACTCAAATATATGGGAATAAATTTAGCAAAATATCTGAAAGATTTCTGTACTAAAAACTACAAAATAATAATGAGAGAAATTAAATAAGACTATTTGGATGGAATGCTATGTCATGGGTTCAAATACTCACCAGTAGAAAAATGTCAGTTCTTCCCAAAATGATCTGTTTATTTAATGTGATTTGAATAAAACCTAGGAATTACGTGTAGAAAGAATTCTAAAATTTATAAGATAATATGAAACACTGAGAATAGCCAAGGCAGTGTTAAACCAGAAATCAAAACAAACTATATACCATGTTATCCACTTACTAATGGAGCAATGAGGTACTGGCCCAAAGGTTTACAAGTAAACCAGTGGAACAGAAGGTCCAGAAAGATACTCAAATGTGCTGACTTTTATGACTCCCTAGTGCATTGGATAAACTATGGTCTTTTCAAAAAACAGTGGTAAGTCAATTCAATATCTCTACTGAAAAAAATGAGTCTCTACGATATTTCATAACCCACACACAGAGACACATCAATACACAAGAAAATCAATTCTAGATGGATTGTAGCTGATCTAAAGTGATAGGTAAAATAATGCAAATTTCAATAAAAATTGTGAGAAACATCTCTCTAACTTAATGAAGGAAGCAGAGATTTCTTAAATGGCACACAGAAAAGCACAAACTAATGGAAAATTGTGTTATATTGGACTACAGTAAGAAATTTTGTTTTTCAAAAGACAGAATTAAGGGATGGGAAATGTACACCACAGTCTAGGATACGATATATACTAATTTGTATACATAATAATTTCTGCCATTAGTTATTGACTTGTGGTAGATGCACACATGAGTCCTTGAGTCCTTTGATACATCTGACCACAAGTCAATAACTAAAGGCAGAAATGACAATTTGCAAACGCTTGGATAGACTTTCACAATGAAGGTATTAAAATGACCATGACCATGAAAATATGCTAAATTCATTAGTCATCAGGGAAATGTAGGTTAAAGTCACCATCAAATGTTGCTATCCACCCACCAGAATGGTTAAAATGAAAAGGTATATAATACCAAACAATAGCAAGGATGTGAAACAACAGGACTTCATTTCACAGCTGGTGAGAAAACTGGGATTATCTATCAAAACTAAACACAACAAACTCTGTGACTCAGCCATTCCTCTCATAGACAACTAACCAACCAAGTTTGTTCATATGTCTGCCCCCGGAAAAATCCCAAGAATATTTATAATAGCATTATACATGAAGCCCCCAAATGGAAACAGCACCAGGAGTTCAACGGGTCAATAATTGTGATACATTCATACACTGGAACACCACAGAGCTATGCATTAAGTTAGTGCTGCACACCACAACATGGATGAATTCATGACTATTGAAAGAAACAAACCAGACATAGAAGAATGTCTGTGCACACACACAATCATACATGCATGTGATATATATATAAAATCATATATATTTAAATGCACTGAAGATAATTTAAATAAGTTAATGAAGCATATATCTTAAAATGTATTTAGCAGAATTTGCTCTACAAAAAATGAAGCTCTTATAATTAATAAAATTGTGGTCCACATTAATAAGCATATTATCAGATAAACCCAGTACATAAACTCCCCCACATGAAGGGGAACTACACTTTTCAATTTTTTTGGCCCCAAGAGAATATTTTTGAAGATATTTTCCTCAATATATTACTGTTCTTGAATTAAGTGTTAGTTGCAATCAATGATACACCTGAAAAAAAATTGGAAAAATTAAATTATCGGAAAACGTGTAGATGTCACATGTAGATTAACACTATTATTGGTGTATTAGAGAAAAGAACTTTTCATCATATGAATGTCATTTGTGCTGTATGATAATTATGGAAATCTATATACAGTAATATATTTTGAACCGATGACCCTTTTCTGACTGAACTTGGCTTATGTGTAGTATAACACTGCAAGGGCTTTAAAGTCTGGCCACCATCTGAAGATAAAACATGTCTCCACCTCTTGCTACATAGGTGATCTTCAGCGGTTACTCCATCCTGCGTCTCTTTCTTCATCTGTAAGTGGAGAAAATGGTAATACCCGTCCCATTGGATGGCTGTGAGGATAAAATAACAGAGCACATTTAAAACACTTGGAGGGGCCACCCCAGTGGTGCAGCGGTTTAGTTCGCGGTTTGGCAGGCCGGGGTTCTGGCCTGGATCCTGGGTGTGGACAGACACACCGCTTGTCAAGCCATGCTGTGGCAGTGTCCCATATAAAGTAGAGGAAGATGGGCACAGATGTTAGCCCAGGGCCAGTCTTCCTCAGCAGAAAGAGGAGGATTGGCAACAGATGTTAGTTAGCTCAGGGCTGGTCTTCCACACACACACACACACACAAAATAAAATAAAATAAAACACTTTGAAAATGGCACACAAGGCGGGCCTCACAAACGTTATCTACTGTTATTTCATGTACATGTACTAATATAACCAGGGTTATGAAGAAAAGCATGAAAGAAAATTTATTTCTAATGGACATGCAAATGTTTCAAAATGCTTTACGAGATCAGTCATATAAGTAAATTATTACATTAAATATGGCTTGGAAAAGCATCTTCAATAACAGAACTAGAAAAAAGACACAAACACACACAGAACTAGAAATTCTAAATATAACTCTAAAGAAAAACTTTAAAAAGTTATTTGAAAGTATTAAGGAAAAGAAGCACTAAAACAGCACTTTAAGTGTAACCTGTGTCACTAAAGTCATATCCCCCCAATGAAGACAAAAAAAGGTAGTAAGGGACACAAGTCTATGTATGTTCAAGTCAGTTATGAGATAACTCTGAAAATTGAATTAGCGCACTTAAATTGATTTTTATGATATGAATGTTGGGAATTATGTGGACAATTATCCACTAGATTGATCTTTCACTTCCATGTTTCAATTTCCAAGAATGCCCATTGTATAAGAAGAATTACAGTATTGCACAAGGTATAGACAAATTGCATCTTTGTTTTATTTCAAAGCATCATTCAAAATATTAAAAAGTCCATATATTTGCCATATTCAAATCATATAAGACTTTTTCATAGTTTTCAAATTTTCTGGAAAAATTGAACAATTTAGAAAACTGTTCTCTGGAATAAAAGCTAAACTTAATGTTTTTCTTTTTAAAAATGATCCTAAAAATTTGCAGAAATAGCTGTCAATTCTTTACTCCATTTAACAAGTAAAAATCTGAACTGAAATCAAAGGCCATTAAGATCTACAACCTAGATTGAAACTGCTTCCCTGCAGAGAACAGCTTCAGCTTTTCATTTTTCGCCGTGTTTGCGCAGTGAAGACACTTGGCAGTCAAGTTCTTTACAGACAGCGTATTGCAGGTGCTTAATTGTCTGGGACAATCACTTGTCTGTGAAATAAGACCCTTAATGGCACTACAGTTTGATTGGTTTCTACAAGTGGAGAAATGGAACTACCATCAGGCCCAAAGGTAACTGCAAAGTATTTAGTTCTTCAGTAGAAAGCATAATTTGTATCTGATTAATCTCTCATAATTAAAGATCATCCCCAAGTACCTTAGGAGCTTTCTAAGCATTCCTATCACCCGCTTGATATTTTAACTTTTACCCAGGCTATAAGTTTATTTTGAGTTCTACTATGGTTAATGTACCTTTTGGGAAAGACACGAGATTACATATAGAATCACAGGGAGCCCAGGTCCTATAAATCAAGGATTTTAAAAATAAGCGAGTAAGCAAGGTGAGTCACTTTTAGAATCCTGCCTCCTGATTACCTGGTTTCTGAAAAGAAGTCTGCTGTGATTTTTATCCTTGTTCCCCTGCAGGTAATGCCTCTCCTAATCCCAGCTGCCTCCAAGATGAGGATTCCTTGCTTAGTCTCTGCAGCTGCGTGTGTGCATATGTGCTCACGTGTCGCTTTTTATAAGCAATATGTATTTGTAACTTGGAAATATTGTTAGCAGAGGAGATATGTGCTATTTTTTAATAATTATTTTAATAATTGGACATGGGCGTGTCTTTCCTTCTGTTAGGTCTTTAGTATGGGGTTTTGTGTTAACCTAGACAGAGTGAATTTAAAGTTTGCTGTTGCTCTGTTTACCCACAGTGGATAAGAAGCTACAAGTTTCTCTAGAGATCTTTCTTTTTGTCTCTCTGTTTAGCTGTCGGTCTTCATTTTGTGCTTTTCCCCAAACACTCTCTCTCACAGCTCTCCCAGCTGTAGTCACTGTTATTTTACTTAAACTTGTTATCACAGTGGTGGGGTGTACTGCAGGAGGCAGCACGGGCTGATGTGATTACACCTCAGTCTCGGACAGTCGCTGTGACTTGGGTCTTGGGGCTGTGGCCTTCACCAGGATTCCTGCCCTCCTCCCAGTGTCATGCTGGGCCCAGCACTGATTATGGCTCTTCCACCCTTGGAAGAGTTTCTTTCCCCCACTCTGGTGACCTCCCCCAGCGGCAGTGCATTTCTGTCAGTGCACTGATGTCTTTTCCCCTATAAATTGAGGCTTTTGTTCTATGGGGGATGAAAGGCAGATGGGTCTAGTTTGGACAGTAGCCAGTAGCCGCCAACCTCTCTCCTGGCCAGAGCCATGACGGAGCTTTCTCGGGACTCCCTTCAGTCTTTATTGTTGGTGTCTATTGGGTTCCTTGAGGAAAAGAAGGCACAAGACCTCTTATATCTGTGGTCCCCAGGGCTTCATGCTCTCCCCCTAGCCCATACTCATCCTTTAGCTGTTCATTAATAGTTAAATATTTTCCCAGCTTAAATGGCATTTGACATCCATTGACTGTTTGAATTAAGCAAATGCCCAGCTCCTTTTTCACCTTGCAGATCTCTATCTCCCTTCAGGTTTTGTGCTAGTTATTTGCCCTGTCACCTTAGTTTTGGAATGAGTTCACAAAAGTCGTTAATATGCAGCTTATCCAGATATTTTTTTCTTTTTTGTAAAGATGGGAGCAAAGTTCTTTCCAACTCCTCACTTCTCTGAACTGAAACATGGTGCCCCTACTTACTACTATATAAGTATCACCCTACTGTTGTTAGGTTAGGTACACTATTGGAACAAATTTCTACATGCATAATTTTTTGTAAGGAATAATTAAATATAAATCTAATTTCTCAACATATAACACATGGTAAAGTATCTGTCTCATTCTTCCCCATGCATACCTTGGCTCTCAGGACTTTCCTCATACTTTCTATCCATTCATCTTTCCCATGTTATTTATCACCTTTCTTCTAATGACAGATATTATGTTCCAGTGGTTTTCTCTTTAATTTCTACTCAGTCACTGTACTACCTGACATCTCTTTACTGTCACATCTACAAATGTAGGTTGTCTGATTGCTGCATAGGATATATACACTTTCTAAGTTGTAGCTATAGCATCTCTCTTATAAAATGAAAATATCCTTCAAGGAGATCACTTGTCTGATTCTTCTATGTGAAGAAGAATACTTATATAGTAGTTGGGTATTTACAGTAAGATCAATGGAACCATATTTGACAAGTAAATTATTGCAAAGGTAGTAAAATTATAAAACATGAAATATTTGTATCAATCATTTCATAGTAATTTATAAGTATTTCCATTTAGTGTGCCTAATTTAGACATCTTGCCTCACCCTTAAGTTTTGAAAATGACTTTGACAATGAGAACAGTGGGTTAAGCATAGTACATGAATGAATGCCTGTATATGTGTGTTGTATTACACACACACACACACACACCAAGTTGAAATAAGCCAAATCTAAGGTGAACAAATTTGAATCAAAATATGCCTTGTTTTTATTTGGATTGAAACCAAATTCTATTCTCTCATTGTGAACCAATATGTTTATAGTCACAATGACTGACTTTTGCCAATTTATTCAAAGATTTTTTAATTTATTTCAGTCATTGCAAAAAGAATGAATCCTACTAAGAAAAACTGATACTGAGGGCTGGCCTGGTGGTGTAGTGGTTAAGTTTGCATGCTCTGCTTCAGCGTCCTGGGGTTCGCAGGTTCAGATCCTGGGCACTGATCTACACACCGCTTATCAAGCCATGCTGTGGCGGCATCTCACATATAAAGTAGAGGAAGATGGGCACAGATGTTAGCCCAGGGCCAATCTTCCTCAGCAAAAAGAGGAGGATTGGCAACAGATGTTAGCTCAAGGCTAATCTTCCTCACCAAAAAAAAAAAAAAAAACCCAAAACTGATACTTATTTTTTCTTGATTGAGAGAAGTAAAATAGTATGCTGGACTGTCTCCTTGGCTAACTATTACAGTGGAAACATAGGCTGGTCACTATGATATTTGTATTGTATTGGTGCTCATTCACCTGTGAGAGAGTAATTTCTGAGCTGCTTGACTAGAACACATCCTAAATCCTTCTCTGAATCTACAGAACATGTGCCTAAAACAGAATGGTCAATGTCAATATAAGTTTACTAGGAAGAAACAGCATGACTAGTGTCTTCCTTAGAGAAAAAAATATCAGTTTGCAATATCATTTTTTAAAACTCATTCAGGTTATACTCTCTAAATGCATTCTTCATTTTGCATGCAATGTAAAATTTTATTCAGTGCTTATTTTCTTATCATATGTCTCAACAATTAACATGTGGCATTTAATCTTTAAAACAATACCAAATGGTAAAAATAAATTTATCAGCTTTGATGTCTATCTAAGCAATATGTCCTATAGCAAGAAAAAAGCTATACTATACAATATATTACCTACAAAATATAAACCTATACTATAATGCATAAAATCTATACTACATGTATAGTATACCATAATGCAAACATTTTATGTGATACTTAGTCTAAATTAATTAATTACTCTAAGGTGAAATGCAATACATCATGCTTAATAAATTATGTTCAAAAATGATGATTTGTACATCTTTCACATTTAGTAAATTAAAGGTCTTTAGGTAATATTTTGAGAATTTTACTATGCAGCGCTGTGTTTCCCTAGGTTGACTATTATTATTGACATGTTACATATTTGTTCTATTTTTATTCTTCTCTTTATATTGATTCTACCTCAATTAAAAATTCCTGAAAAATTAAGCATCTGTAGAGTGTGTTGTGATGTATGGTGTGGGGCAGAAGTAGTGGCTTGAAAATGACTAAGTACATCTATGAGGGGTGATTTTCTCACTTCTGTCTTTTATTCCTCTAGGTCCTTTCCCTCCATATGCCCCCTCAAAGTTGAGCTTCCAGCAGATGTTCCCCGAAGACACATGTTTACCATATGGTTTTTTGAAAGCCTTGCTAGAAATATACTTATTAAAGCTCTCAATCACAGTTTTCTGTAAAATATGATCATATTAATCACATGGTTAAATTTCATAAGAAAAACCAATGCCATTTTTTCATTAATATGATATGTGTTATATGTCAATTAATTTAAAAAGTTAATGTTTGTTTTGGTTTACATAAGGCAGGCAAAAAACTATTTTGAAGATCTGAAGTGCAAAAGATGATGACTTGAGTAAAAGCAATTAACTATAAGAACTTCATTATGATATGCAATTCTTTGAATATCAATATATGGGGAAAGAAATTCTGGGATGCACATATTAAGAATTTTTGGAGATTTCAATTAAATTGAAATGTGTAAGATGTTGAAAGTATGGTTAAGTTTTGGTATTTAATCCATAAGGTGTTTGGAACATGTTGCTTAAACTGTTTTCCTTCAGCTCCCTTTTTTATCCTTTCCTTTGCACAGATTTCATTAAATAAATGATGTTCTTTCCAGAGTAATCCTAAGAATCTTTCATTTCCATGGAATTCCATGGAATTGATGTTTTAATCTTTCCAGAAGGACTCAGATTACTACTTTTTTTACTGATATAAATAAGTGATTAAATAAATAAAGGCAGAAAAGATAAATCTCCTCTGCTGAAGAATTCTAAATAATGTATGCAGATACTCCCTGCAAAAGTAGAAGCATAACTCCCCACTCCTTCAGGGTTGGCTGTGCCTGGTGAAAACCATCTAAAGAATGCAGTATGGAAAAGGGGAAAAAGGGGTAACTCTACAGTAGAGAAGCTGGACAAACACAGTCCAGCCAGGTAATCAAGTTCAGCATTAACATAAATAAATCATGTTGATAAGATTATCCTTGATAAGATGTGATAAAAAGGTACTTTAGCCCCATGATCTTCCTCCCCAAAGTTCATACTGGCTAATCATGAGAAAAACATCATACTAATTCCAACAGAGGGGCATCCTACAGTATGCCTAACCAGTACTTCTCAAAACAATCTAGGTCATCAAAAAAACATGGTAAATCTGAGACATGGTCACACCCATGAGGAGCCTAAGGAAATGAGAACTAAATGTAATGAGTTCTGAAACAGAAATTTGAATAAAGTATGGACGTTAGTTGAAAATAATAATCAATATTGATTCATCAATTATAACAAATGTATCTTCTAATGTAAGAAGTTAACAATAGGGGAAACTGCATACAGGGTATACTGGAACTCTGTAATATTTTCTCACATTTTTTGTAAGTCTAAAACTGTTCTTAAAAAAAGTCTATTTTGTAAAAAGTGAATGGGGCTGATCTGGTAGTTCTCAGATATTAATAACTTTCTCAAGCAGGAGTGGAACGTCAATTGATAAAACAAAAACGCACATTGAAGAAAACAATAGGATGATGCTGTGAATTAATAGAAGATGAAAACAAAGATTGCGTATCATATTATATTGACAAGTAAGTTTTAGAAATTTTTTTCTGTGTGGTTTAAGTGAAATAGCTTTGGCTTTAATTGGAATACATTTGCTCTTGAATAAGGAAAGAGGAAATGACTATCCATTGTTTTAATGTGGCTCACTTGTCTGAAATATAAATAATGTATGCATAGTTTTACTGAATTATGGGCTACAAAATGTTCATGCAGCAGCTAGTATGCCTTAGAATGCATTCTATTGGATCAATAAGACAATATGATCCACACAAGAATGGTAATAGGATAAATTTCTGGTGGTCAACTTTGGAGAAAATCTACCACAGTTCTACCGTAATTTACATATATTCTGCATACAAAGTAAACTGATTTTCTCCCAAGACTGTCACAGTATCTTCTAATCGTGGTATCAGGATTTCATCATCTAAATCAGGTCTGGATGTGGATAAAGATCCTCAGGAACGCTTCCTCTTGATCTGGGGACCTATGAATTAAGACTAAGTTATCTGCCCACCTCCCACCCATCCTACTTAGACTCTCATTTTGAAGAGGAAAGAAAGGCAAGCTCATAGGGTCACTAGTTGATAGCAGTTCTGAAATCCAGCTAGACCCATATTGCCAGTTTCCTCAACTATGGGCAGAAAGACTGTTCTTTTATTACGGCTGTATTCTGACCTCTAATATTGGGAACCTAATCCATTTTTATCCAAGACTCTTGGTTTTGCTCTCTGGCCTTTTTACTAAGACCTTTGTATCATCCTTTCATTTCTGTTAGAAACTGTCTATATTTATAGCTGAGGGCCCATTTTCAACTACCTCTGTGTTTATATGCAAGCTGACAGTGCATCCCTCATGTTTTCCTACACACTTTGTGGGCTTTTAATGAATACCCTTGGAGTTAAATAAAAAGTAGTATGCAGTACTGATCCCTTCAGAATCAGAAATGAAATAAGCAGCCTCTATCACCACATTATTTAATATTGGGCAAGAAAGTGACTATCTTAAAAGTAAGTGTAGGGTCTACAAAAAAGGAAAAAAAATCTAATCTCCAGAAATTTCTATACACATTCTCATATCCTCACTGAGGCAAGAGTTCTTTGGGGCAGGTGGATACCATTGCCATTGACAAATACTGAGAACTTTCCCATTTCTCCCCTGGAAACCTAATGTACTTAGCAATCCTATTTTCTCCAAACCCTGCTGTATTACTTTGCTAGGGATGCTGTAACAAAGTATTACTAACTGAGTAGCTTAAACAACAGAAATGTCCTGTGTTACAGTTCTGGAACCAAAAGTCCATAATCAATTTGTTCACAAGGTTGGTTCCTTCTGAGGGCTGTGAGGGAGAATCTGTTTCTCTCCTTGCTTCTGGGGATTGGCAGCAGTCTTTGGTGTTCCTTGGCTTCTGCTGCATCACCCCCATCTCTGTCTTCATCTTCAGATGGCATTCTACCTGTGTGTATGTATATGTGTCTGTGTCCCAATTTCCCCCTTTTTACCAAGGCACCAGTCATATTGGATTCAGAGTCCACCGTACTCCACTGCAACCTCATCTTAACTAATTACATCTGGACAAATAAGGCCCCATTCTGAGGTAGTGGGGGTTTCCAAATAAGGTTGCATTCTGAGTTACTGGGGTTAGGACTTTAACATATGAATTTTAAGGGAACTCAATTCAACTCATAATACTGGCTATCGAAACATATTAAAAATATTAGCAAACCACTGAATGAAACATGTGTATTTCCTCATAAATTCATATATCCATTTGATGCTTATAAATCACATATTCCATGTTTGCAATTTTGCCTACTCACTAGAATTTCTGTAACACCCAATCAATGCTCTTGCCATTTGTGGTCATTTGCAGAAGTGCCCGTGTGCAGAGTGGCAAAACAAAACAAAACAGTGTGTTGCCCAATACACATGCTCCCAGTGAGTTCCCAGTTCCCGGTGAGTCAAACAAGGTGATCTGCCTTCTTGTTTCAGTCCTCATACTGTAAACAAGCGTCCTTCTGCAGTCTATTTAGTGTCCTATTTTCACATTTTTGTGCTGTTTATTGGTACTGAAGTTCTGTCTAATGTTCATAAGTGCAGGAAGGTGGTGATGTGCCTTATGGAGAAAATGTGTGTGTTAGAACCTTCGTTCAGGAATGGGTTATAGTGCTGTTGGCCATGAATCCAATATCAAGGACTCAACAATATGTAATAAATAAAGTATCTTTAAACAGAAACACACACAAAACAAGGTTGTGTATTGATTGGTTGATGAATATGTTGTGACCTGAGGCTCGCAGGGACCTATCCCTGAATTTCCCCTAGGATCAATGATTCAGGATTCAGTATTCACAAATTCAGTGTTCATGGTGGCTTTATAAAACATAACTACTGTGAATAATGAGAATCAACTATACCTATATGACTATTGAACAAATGAGTTCAATGACTACTGAAGAAGTATGCTGAGTTAGGTTGGTGTCAGATGTTTGGCTTTAAAAATATAAAATTAAAGAATCTAAAATTCTGCTCTCCCTTAAAGGCCGTGGTTGCAGGATGTGAGGAAGCTAAACATTTCATTATTCTCTCCAGAAGGGTCACGTCCACAGGTACACAGGATCCGTGCTCCCTCAGCATCAGCAAAGTCCTTTCCAACAGACCTGTTTGGGAAATCTACCCAATCAGTGATTAGCTTCCATTGTACTGTGTTTTTAAAAAAATTAATTTTGTTTAAATCTAACCTAAACTTAACCCTTTCCCCCAAAATCCAATGTAACCATCCCCTTTTGCTTAGCAAAAGGCTGCATTCCCATGTTGGGTTCTCCTTTGCATGAGCAAGAATTTTGAAATCAGATCAGATTTGACTGAAGTGTAACGTTCTTAAGTTTTAAATGAAGTCACGCGCCACATAACGACGTTTCCCTCAAGGACGGATTGCATATACGATGGTGGTCCCATAGGATTAGTACTGTATAGCCAAGGCATATGGTAGGCTATAACATCTAAGTTTGTGTAGGTACCCTCCACGATGTTTACCCAATAACAAAATCGCCTAATAGTGCATTTCTCAGAACTTATCCCCAGCATTAAGCAATGCATGACTATATTATACATCCAAATTTAGGCAATTCTATATGAATCTGGTGTATAAGGATAAAATGTAAATTTATGTCATTAAAATACTGCTGGAATTGAAAGCCAAGGAACTGGTTAAGTGAAACTATGGATTGAATTTAGACAGATAATACATGAGGATGTGAACTGAGTTCTGATCATTCTGAAAGTACGTGTTAGGTCTAGAAAAGGAGATATAAAGGGAGCAAACTGTAATATATGAGTAAAAGTAGAACAGCATGGTATCCTCTTAGAGAAGAAAGTATTTCAAGACAGAAGTAAGCCACTGGGTTTGTGCTGCTGAGATGTCAGGTAAGAGGATATTTGATGTTGGCATAATTGGGGACTTTGGCAATTGGAATCCAAAGAACTAGTGAAGGATTGTATGGAAGAGAGGCGTTTAATCCAGTGCAACAGAAAGGAAGGCAAAGAGTAAATGTATAGATGCAGATAGGTTAATGGTTTTTGTAATGGAATAATTAGATTTCTCCTGATTATTTTTATTTTCTTGTGTAGTGAGAAGCAAAGTCATCTACTTAGAATGAGAAGTGGGGAGAGGGTTTTAGAGATTTGAGAAGAGTGGTGAAATTGTGTCATATCTCTATGGCAGCGGGAAAGTGAGTAGACTCGGGAAATGCACAAGGCAATGCTACAGGCCAACTTGAAATGTAACATCCTAAATTGAAAGTAACATACAGTTCTATACTTTCCTCCAGCCACCTTCATTGTGTGACTGAAGACAAAAAAAGGTGGAGAGTGAGGACTGATTGGTTTTTGCTTTTTGTTTATTTCCCAGTAAAGTAAGAAAGACGAGAGAGTGGCAAGCAGGTTGTTCCAGTGATTGTGGAAACTAAATTAGGTAAAATGGGAAAGGGAGATAAAGAGCAGAGTGAAAATTAGATTGAAAATCTTATGAGTTTGTGGACTTCAGGAATAAGAATGCTAGACTCGGTGAGCTGGAAAGATAGAATATGATATTAGCAGAATACGAGGCTTGAAATCAATATTGTGAAGGTGATGTGGTTATTGGTACTGATGAAGTCTTGAGCATGACGATGGTCATGGATAGGGATGGGTTAGAGGAAAAGATCATTGGAGAACTGAAACTCAGGAACTGAGGGCACAGGTTTGGGGCTGAGTGTTTTTGTATTTGCTTATATGTGATATTTATATTTAATTTAGATTTCCATTATCAACTATTTCTTAAAATTGTACTTTCTCAATTAAACTTATTAATTAAAGAAAACAAAACAAGAGTAAACAGTTTACAATAATCAGCTTTCCTGGGGGGTTAATTAATCTCTTTGGTTAATCCTAATTTCTTTCAATGTAAATATGTTTCAGTTGACCTGAGACTTGGATAATTATTTTTTGTTGTTGAAAATAAAATTTAACTGATTCAAAGCTGAAATATGGCTTGTTAATGTATGGATATTTCTGAGTTGTTCACAATATTTCTAAGGTTCTTATTTTCTGTTTAAATGTCATATCTGGATTATTTTTGTAAAATTTAAGCAGAAAAATTTCTTTGAATTGCTGTTGATGAATAATTAACATTTGTCACACCATGCTGGCAGGTGTTCTCTTGACACACAATTAATCTTAAAGGCTTTATCCTCCTCTGCCCATCAGTATATGGTCTACATTGTAACCAACACTTGATGGCCCAGATGTGAGGAGTTTATGGTAGATGTTCCTCACAAATGTCTACTAAATCTCTTGAATTCTCAAGGCTATTTTTTCAAGCTGTAATTGATGAACGAATAAATAATGAAGACATTTAACTCTCTTACCAAAAAGAATTAAAAGTTTGGAAAAAACACATAGAATGCTCTGTTAATATCTTCTTTTAAGCATTTAAATTTTGTTAAAATTTTAAAGATTTAGTCTGTCCACTATGAAAATCTCTCCTTATTTTGATCTGATGAAAGATTTTTAATAGATTCTGTTGAGAACATACCTTTAGTTTTGGGAAGAACAGTTGAAAATATGAGAAGCATTGAACTGAAAATTGAGAAGGAAGACATTCTTCTTTATATTATCTTGGTAGTTACTCCTTTAAAATGCTAAGCAAGTTTTGGGTTTTAGAAATGCTTCATTTCAAAATGTGTAAACTATTGAAACTCAAGTATATAATTCAGAAATCAATAAAAGGTTAAAAGTTTTCAGTGAAATATAAGTACACTAGTACGGAGAAATTTAACACCATTTTCTCAAAAGATTACAAGTTATCTACGTCAATCATTCCAACAACTAATTTTGAAGACATATTTTGATAGAATTTGTTTAAGAAAGTAGTATATTCTTCCAACAAACTGTTATTGAGCTTATATATACGCCAGGCAGCATGCCAGTATTGGGAGATACACAGTGTTACGTAAGGCATTGCGCTCAAGAAGCTTAAGTATAACGTTAGACTCTTAGGCCTCTTCATTATAAATCTGGGTGACAGAGTATTGGGGACTTTTAAACTGTAATACCATTTGTTTTTCTGAAACTCATAGATGGTTGCTGGAATTTAGTGCATGTGTAAGTTTCAGGATGTAGCTCAGAAACAATCTAGGTGGCTTGTTCTCCCTGGAAAACAATATCCTTTTGGCCAGGGCAGAAAATTACGTAAAGGCTTTCACAAGAAATGCAAGACAGTGGTAAAGTTCATATCGTTAATAGATTCAGTGACAGCAAAGCCTAGTCAATGGCAGAATAGGACAGATCCTGGGGGTGGGGAGTGGGGGAAGATAATGACAGTTTTAAATGATATATTAAATTTTAGCTTTGGTTGATCTCAGGATCCTGGAGATGAATACTGAGAACTGAGCAGTGATAGATCCAACGATAAAGAATCTCTATTACAGAGCTCACAACACGTGACACCATGCTGTAATCTGGGGCAGGGTTGTACCTACTTGAAGGATATGATACCTGACCAGCCTCAGTCACCCTTTTCTACGACTGTCTCCTCACTCCATCTCTATCATGTCAGATGGCTTTTCTCTCTCAGCCCAATGTTCTTATCCTCCTTAGGGCAACTGTCTCCATTGGGGTAATCACAGCTCCGTTACCAGACACAACACTTGATTAGAGCTGATTGGTCCAGGAGTTGTACCGACTCAAGTGAAGACAGGATACTCTGGGACAGCCGGGACTGAGTT
Source organism: Tapirus indicus (assembly GCA_031878705.1). Lineage (NCBI taxonomy): Eukaryota > Metazoa > Chordata > Mammalia > Perissodactyla > Tapiridae > Tapirus > Tapirus indicus. The sequence goes on along the minus strand of CM062919.1, from coordinate 143,971,370 downwards.
GAATTAGTGTATGTATTTGGAGTTTTAAGCTATAATATGTAAACCTTGGCGCTTTTTTGTGGAGCAATTGCACCAAAGAAATGGAAGAAGCTTTTTAGAGAGAGAAGCATGAAGCAGGAAAGCAGAAAAGAGCAAACATGAGACCGAATTTTGTGTCCTTTGTGTAGTTTTTTCCTGTACTTGGGCCACATTTTATTGCTCAAGTATCCCTATATTGGAAAGCTAGTTATGATTGTTTCCTTTCCATTCATAACAAAAGAATCCTTAATAAAAGCAAAATGAAAAGTCCAGAAGTGCTACCACACTGCAGTTATTCAGTAAATACTTGTTGAAATGAACAAAATTCCTAGGATTTCTAAGGCAATTGGAAAAAAACTATCAAGTTTTGGAAATATTTTATATAATTCAATCCAATATTTTATAGGGGAACATGAATGCATTATAGGAGAAAATATTATTTGGTCTGTTTATTATCAATTTCATCTGATCTTCAGAGAATGTCATTTATTAAAATAAATAAAAGCAAGGAAGCTCTAATATAGAGAAGATCGAGTCACGATGGACACTTCCATTAGTGTAGAGGAGCATCTGGCAGGCTCCCTGGTAATAGTTTCACAGAGGCTTAGAGAGAACAACCTCTTTACTTCACAAAAGGCAAAAAATAAATGGAAACAGATTTATTTGTTTTTCTATATACTCTAATCTCAAACTTCTTCTCTGACACTGGACATTGCAGGAAAGATAGGCTCCTGCCTATGAAATGCTGCATGGTGGCGACTGATCTGGACTTGGAATTTCAAATGCCTCTGATGACATCACAAGGGGATGTAGGGCAACCTGATGCCCTGGCACTGGGGAGTTTTATCTGTGTACAAAGATTACAATTTTCCTCATGTTATATTTTGGCTAAGAGGCTTGCAAACGAGCATGTACTAGTCTGCCATAAGATGTGTGCTACGGACTGAATTGTGTCCTCTCAAAATTCATATGTTGAAGTCCTAACCCCCAATGTGATTTTATTTGGGGCTGGGACTTTTAGGAAGGCAATTAAGGTTAAATGAGGTGATAAGGGCAGGGCTGGTGTCCTTATAAGAGGAAAGGACATACGGGGTCTCTCTCTCTCTTTCTTTCTGCACAAACAGAGGAAAGGCCAGGTGAGGACACGTAGCTAGAAGGAAGCCATCTGCAAGCCAGGAGGAGAGGCCTCACCAAACACCAATGCTGAGGGCACCTTGATCTTGGACTTCCAGGGTCCAGACCTATGAGAAAACATTTCTGTGGCTAAAGCCATCCAGTCTATGGTATTTCGTTATGGCAGCTCAAGAGATTAATACAATATGTTTCCCAAATTGTAAGGTAGGTATGCCATCCAAGGGAAGTTTGGAAACACTAAGAAATGGGGCACAGTTCGTCAGCATGAATTGGAACTTTTAACAATTGCAATGACTTAATTATTCTTGATTTCATGAAGAATAGTCTAGTCTACTGAAGAGTCTACTGAAAAATTTCTTTCAAAAAAAAAAGCCTTACATACTATGATCATTAATCAAAGCTCATGTAGGCCAAAAAATAAGGTAGTAAGACCTTACATCCTTGATTGTATAGATTAAGCATCAGTCCTCTGATATCTTTGTTTTAATTTAAAGTATTTTAACTTAAGTGGGGAGCAAATATCACACTACAATTTATAAATAATAGTTTGTTAAACTAAATATACCCTTACCATAAAATCTAGCAATCATGCTCCTTGGTATTTACCCAGAGGAGCCGAAAACTATGTCCATGCAAAGACCTACACAGAAATGTTTATAGTAGCTTTATTCCTAATTGCCAAAACTTGGAAGCAACCCAGATGTCCCTCAGTAGGTGAATGGATCAACAAGCCGTGGGACCTCTATGTAATTGAGTATTATTCAGTGATAAAAAGAAATGAGCTTATCAAGCCATGAAAAAAACAAGGAGCAACCTTAAATGCATATAACTAAGTGAAAGAAGGCAATCTGAAAAGGCTACATCCTGTATGATTCCAATTATATGACATGGAAAAGGCAAAACTACACAGACAATAAAAAGATGAGTGGTTGTCAGGGATTAGGGGTGAGGGAGGGATGAAGAGGCAGACCACAGAGGATTTTTAGGGCAGTGAAAATACTCTGTATGATACAATAATGAATAATATATGTCAGACATTTGTCCAAACCCATAGAATGTACAAAACCAAGAGTGAACCTTAATGTAAACTGTGGACTTTAGGTGGTTATGACGTGTCAATGTAGGTTTTCCCTTGTAAAAAATGTGCCATTCTGGCAAGTGATGCTGATAATGGGGGAGGCTATGCATGTGGGAGGGGAGGAGGGTATATGGTAAATCTCCGTACCTTCCTCTCAATTTTGTTGTAAACCTTATACTCTAAAAACAATAAAGTCTTAAAAAGTTACTTTATTTTAGAAAACAATGATAATGTTGGCATGAAGTTTATTCTTGTTCTCTTTTTAATGTCATTACTTTTTCTGATAGTCCCTAATCCTTAACAATCCTCTGTGACCTTATAAACTCATTATCTAGTCCTGGGATCCTGGCAAGATAGACAACAGAACATCTGGCATATGTTTTTTCCCTTTTCAACTTATCCTTTCAATCTTTTCCCTTGAACTTTTAAGTTCATTTGCATAGTACAATTTCATTGCTCGAAACAAAATAAATTATCCAAATTACTTTAAAATAGAGTGTAGCATATTAACCTATTAAATTAGTTATCATAAATTTGATCAAATGTGTCTTATATCTTTCATAATTTAAAAGCTAATCCAGAGAAATGGTTATATAAATAAAAATATTATTTTTCCAGAATTAATTAGGACCTACAACTGAACCTTTTTGAATATTTAAAGCAATACTAAGGATATGAAAACTAAAAAGAAAAGAAAAAGTCTCACAGTATGTGTTTGCAAAGGAGTGTAAATAATATCATATCATATAAGACTCATTTTTTTGTTATTGACTATTCTTCCAATAAAATTAAAGGCACAGATATTTTAAGTTGGCTATGTATTAAGAGAGCCATAGAAAAGAACACAAAAGAGAAATCACTACTTGTTTTGACCGTGTACCTGAAGAAGGACAAAAAAAATCCAATGACTTCAGTTTTCAAGAGTAAACCTTTTATAGATAGAGGCCAAATTATTTCCATGGCATTTTTAAAACAGACAAATACTCTAAAAAGTCAAATTGCTATCTTTTTTTGTTGTTGTTTTGAGCCTTTACAAGGCCTACAAAGGTTCTTCTTACTTAAAAATTATATAATATTTAAGGATCATATAAAAGTAATTTTTAAATTTTTTACTTTATATCTGTATTAGCTAAGGAAAAAAATCCATATAGTAGATTAAGACAAATTTGAAGCCTCTGTCAAATTGTTTATACACCATGGGACCGGACACCCTGGGACAATAACTGGTGAGCTTATACATGGAGTCCACATTGTCTCACTGTTTTTCTAAATATTAAAAATATATATCAAGATAGTTCCAGTTCCATGTGTAAGGAGCTTGGAAGTCGTAACTCTGTCCTAACAAGTAAACAGCTGAACAAATTGAAATAATCAACTCGTCTAGGATCTACAAGAGAGGGCAAAACACAGGGCAAACCACTGCCCCCATGATTGGAGAGACAGACACATGAGTATAGGGAGTCACTACTTACCGGAGCAGAGACTCAGGCGAGGAAGCCACCGCTGGAACCAGTGCAAGGGGAGGAACCTGACAAATTGCTGGAGGCTCAGTGCAGGTAATTCTGAGAGCTAAAACTCCAGGGGGACCAGTCATAGGGAGACTCCCCCCTCTCACTGTATTGCAGGATTGACCTCCAGGAACTCAACTGGATTTCCACAGTAAATATCAGAGAAAAATCCCCTCCAGCTTCTGGCAGAGGGAGCGGAAAAGGAACCAGTTTGAAATACACTAGCGCACTCTGTTCTTATTAAGGCCTGCCCTCAGGAGAAACTAACCAAAGCCTAACCTGCTGGGGTATTTAACTAACCCAGGGAAGGGAAATATCCAACTCCAATCCACTTTAGCCATCCTTTCCCACTTAAGGAGGGAGGGAAAAAAAACAAACCTGAGAAACACTTGTGAAGTTCACAGACCAGAGGCATAGGCTCACTAAAGGACTAGCACCTAATCACAGGACTGCAGAATGACTCCCCTCCCTCCACACCTCACCACCACATCACTAAAGGCCTATTTACAGCAGTTCCTTTTGCCCCATATATCATGTCTGGCTATCAAGAAAACTTTGCAAGGCATACCAAAAGGCAGAAACAAAATTTGAAAAGAAAGAGCAAGCTTAAGAGCCAGACATGGCAGGAATGTTGGAATTATCAGAGCAGGAATTTAAAACAACCATAATTAACATGCTCTATGATGAAAGGGCTCTAATGGATAAAGCAGACAGCATTCAAGAACAGAAGGGCAATGTAAGCAGAGATGGAAATCCTAAGACAGAACCAAAAAGAAGTGGTAGAAATAAACACCATAGAATAACTTTGATGGGTTTAATAGTACACTAAACATGGCTGAGGAAAGAATCCCTGAGCTTGAAGATATGGCAATAGAAACCTCCAATACTAAAAAACAAAGAGAACAAAGATAGAGAAAACTAACAGAATTTCCAAGGATGATGGGACAAATTGGACAACTACAAAAGGTTTAGTACAGATGTAATGGGAATACCAGAAGTAGAAGAGAGAAAGGAAAACAAGAAATATTTGAAACAATAACCACCAAGAATTTTCCCAATTTAATGTCAGACACCAAACCACAGGTCCAGGAGGATCCGAGAAAACTAAGCAGCATAAATGCCAAAAACACTACACCATGCCATGTCATTTTCTAACTACAAAAAAAAATCAAAGATAAAGAAAAAAAATCCTGGAAAAATATCAGAGGAGAAAAGCACCTTACCTATAGAAGAACAAAGATAAAAATTACATCACATTTCTCTTTGGAAACTACATAAGCAAGAGAGTGGAGTGAAATATTTAAAGTGATCAGAGAAAAAGACCACACCCTAGAATTCTGTACCCTGTGAAATTATCATTCAAAAGTGAAAGGGAGAATAAAGACTTTCTCAGAAAGACAAAAATGGAGGAAATTTGTTGCCAGTAGATCTGCCACGCAAGATATGTTAAAATTGGTTCTTTAAAGAGAAGGAAAATAATATAGGTCAGAAGCTTATATGTACATAAAAAATATCGAGCATTGAAAAAGGAATAAGTGAAGGTAACATAACTTATTCTTATTGATCTAATAGATAACAGTTTGTTCAAAACAATAATAGCAACAATGTATTTGATAATGTATGCTTATGTATATCATATATATTGCCTATATATGTTTATATATAAGTGAAATGAATGATAGCAATGATCTAAGGGACAGGAAGGAGGAATAAGGATTATTTTGGTATCATAAGATACTCACCCTACAAATGAAGTAGTATCCTGTAATTTGAAAGTAGATTTGGATTAGTGGTAAATGTATATTGCAAACGCCAGGGCAACCACACACACACAAAAAAGTGTGACTGAATGCTAAGAAAGGAGAGAAAATGGAAACATAAAATGTTCAATTAAAACTAAAAAGAGGGCCAGCCTGGTGGTGTAGTGGTTAAGTTCATGCATCTCGCTTTGGTGGCCTGGGGTTTGCTGTTCACATCCTGGGCGTGGACCTACTCACTGCTCTTCAAGTCATGCTGAGGCGGCATCCCACATAGAAGAGCTGGAGGGACCTACAACTAGGATATACAGCTATGTACTGGGGTTTGGTGGGGGGGGATAAAGAAAAAAAAAAGAAGAAGATTGGCAACAGATGTTAGCTCAGGGCCAATCTTCCTCAAAAAAAAAAACATAAAAGGAAGAAGAAGAGTAGAAGACAAAAAATAAGAACAATGGTAACAAGTGAAACAGTGACATATGGTAGATGTTAATCCACCATGTCAATCACTTTGAAGACCAGTGGTCTGAATGCACCAACTAATAGACAAAGATTGTCAGTATGGATCATAAAACATGAGTCTAGTCTATGTTGCCTAAAAAAACCCACCTTAAATATAAAGACACATACAGATTAAAAGTAAGTGGATGGAGAAAAATACACCATGCTAACACTAATCAAAAGAAAGGAGGACTAGCTATATTAATTTCAGACAGAGCAGACTTCAAAGCAAGGAAAGTGTTCAGGGATAATGAAGGATATTACAAAATGACAAAGGGGTCAATTCTCCAAGAAGACGTAACAATCCTTAATGTGTACGCACCTAACAACAAAGCATCCAACTACCTGAAACAAAAGCTGATGGAACTGCAAGGAAAAATAGATGAGTCCAACCATCATAGTTGGAGACTTCAAAGCCCTCCTCTCAGAAACAGATCCAGCAGTCAGAAAGTCAGTGAGGACACAGCTGAACTCAACAAAACCATCAATCCACTGTATATAATTGACATCTATAGACCACTTCATCCACCAACAGCGCAGTACACATTCTTCTCAAGCTTGCATGCAACATTCACCAGATAGTCTACATTCTGAGCCATAAAACACTATGAAATTTAAAGTAGAAATCATACAACATATGCTCTGAGACTAACATGGAATTAAACTAGAAATCAATAACAAAGAAAACTGGAATCCCCAAAAACAAGGAGACTAAGCAACACAATTCTAAATAACGTGAGTCAAAGTATAAATTTCAAGAGCAATTAAATATTTTGAACTAAATGAAGATGCAGACACAATGTATCAAAATGTATGGGATGCAGTAAAAGCAGTGCTTAGAGAGAAATTTATAGCATTGAATGCACATATTCAAAGAAGATCTATAATCAGTAATCTAAGTTTTCACCTTAGGAAACTAGAAAAAGGTCAAATTAAATACAATGTAAGCAGAAGAAAAGAAATAAGAATTAGAAAAGAAATCAATGAAATTGGAAACAAGAAAGCAACAGAGAAAAATAAATAAAGCCAAAGCCCGGATCTTTGAAAAGATCAATAAAATCTATAAGCCTCTAGCCAGGCTAACTGCAACAAAACAAAGAAAGAAAGAAAACCCAAATTACTAATATTAGAAATGAAACAGAGGACATTGCTACAGATCCCATGGAAAATAAAAGAATTAAGGAATGCTATAAACAATCTATGCCCACAATTTTGATAACCTAGATGAAATGGACCAACTTCTTTAAAGACATAAGCTTCCAAAACTCACAAAAGAAGAAACAGACAATCTGAATATGCCTATATCTATTAAAGAAATTGAATCGATAATTAATTAATCACCTTCCAAAATAGAAAATACTTGGCCCAGTTGAGTTCACCACTGAATTCTACCAAACATTTGTTGAAGGAATTTTACCAATTCTCTACAATCCCTTTCAGAAGAGGGAAGCAGAGAGAATACTTCCTAACTCATTGTATGAGGCCAACACTACTCCAATACCAAAACTAGAAAAAGACAATACAAGAAAAGAAAACTACAGGCCAATAAATCTCACAAACACAGTTGCAAAAATCCTCAACAAAATATTATCAAATGGAATCCAACAATGTACAAAAAGAGTTGTAGACCATGATCATGTAAGATTTATCCCACGTATGCAAGGCTGCTTCAACATTCAAAAATTAATATAATCCATCCCATCAACAGGCTAAGAAAGAAAATCACATGATTATATCAATAGATGCAGAAAAAGCATATGGCAAAAACCAACACCTACGCATGATAAAAACTCTCAGTAAATTAGGAATAGAAGAGAACTTCCTCAAAAAACCCAAAGCTAACATCTTAGTTGATGGGAAACTCGAAGTTTTCCCAGTGAGGTCAGATACAAGGCAAGGATGTCCTCCCTCAACATTCTTTTTCAGTATTGTATATTGTACTGGAATTACCAGTTAATGCAGTAAGATACAAAAGCAGGGAGCAAAGGTATATAGCTTGGGAAGAAAGATATAAAACCCTCTTTGTTCGAAGATGACTTTATTGTCTATATAGAAAATCTGTATGAATCAACAAATAAACTCCTGGAACTAATAAGAGATTATAGCAAGGTTGCAGGATACAAGATTAACTTATAAGAGCCAATCACTTTCCTATATACCAGCGATGAAAAGTTGGGATTTGAAACGAAGAACACAGTATCATTTACATCAGCACCCCCCAAAATGAAGTACTTAGGTATAAATCTAACAATAAATTTCAATGTTGTCAAGAGTTCTGCTCTTCCCAAATGGATCTATGGATTCAATGCAATCTCAATCAAAATCCTAGCAAGTTATTTTCTGGATATTGACAAGCTGATTCTAAAATTTATAAGAAGAGGCAAAAGACACAGAATAGCCAACACAATAACGAAGGAGAGGAACAAAGCTGGAGATGACACTATCTGAACTTAAGACTTACTATAAAGCTACAGTAATCAAGACAGTGTGGCATTGGTGAAAGAATAGACAAATAGACCAATGGAACATAACAGAAAGCTTAAAAATAGACTCCCATAAATATAGTCAACTGATCTTTGACAAAGGAGCAAAGGCAACACAATGGAGCAAAGATAGTCTTTTCAACAAATGTGACTGAAACACCTAGACATCCACATGCCAAAAAATAAGGTTAGATATAGACTTTACACTTCTCACAAAAATTAACTCAGTATGGATCATAGGCCTAAAAATAAATTGCAAGATTATAAAACTCCTTGAATAAAACATAGGAGAAAACCTAGGTATGGCAATGACATTTTTGATACAACACCAAAAATAGAAATACAACATCATAATTTGATACAAACAAATACATAATTACACAATTTGATACATCATAAAAGAAATAATTGATAAGCTAGACATCATTAAAATTAAAAACTTCTACTCTATGAAAGTCAATGACAAGAGAATTAGAAGACACACCACAGACTGGGATAAAATATTTGCTAAAGACACCTCTAATAAAGGAGTGTTAATAAAAATATACAAAGAACTATTAGAACTCAATAAGAAAACAACCAACCTGAGTTGAAAAATAGGCCAAAGACTTTAACAGATTCTTCTCCAAGGAAGATATACAGATGGCAAATAAGCATATGAAATGATGCCTCACATCCTATGTCATCAGGGAAATACAAATTAAGACAACAGTGATTTATCACTACACATCTACTAGAATGGCCAAAATCTGAAAAACTGACAACAGCAAATGCTGACGAGGATGGGGAGCAACAGGAATGTCCATTCCTTGCTGGTGGGAAGGCAAATGATACAGCCACTTTGCAAGACAGTTTGGCATTTTCTTACAAAACTAAAGATACTCTTACCATATGATCTAGAAAACGTGCTCTTTTGTATTTCTCAAAGGAGTTAAAAACTTATGTCCATACAAAAACCTGCCCAAGGATGTTTATAGCAGTTTCATTCACAACTGCCAAAAATTGAAAGCAACCAATCTGTCCTTCAATAGGTGAGTGGATAAATTGTGGTACATCCAGACAATGGAATATTATTCAGCACTAAAATGAAACGAACTATCAAGCCATAAAAAAGATATTGGAGGCACCTGAAATGCATATTACTAAGTGAAAGAAGCCTACATATCTGAAAGTCTACAATCTCAGAAGTCTACATATTGTATGATTCCAACTATATGACATTTTGGAAAAGGCAAAACAATGGGGTCAATAAAAAGATCGGTGGTTGCCAGGGCTTGTGAGGATGAACAGGTGGAGCACAGAGGATTTTTAAGGCAGTGAAACTACTCTGTATGATACCATAGTGGTGGGCACAGGTCACACCAAGAGTGAACCCCCAAATAAAGTATAGACTTTGGCTGATTATGTTGTGTCAATGCAGGTGCACCAGTTCTAACAAACGTACCACTGTGGTGGGGATGTGGATAACGGGGGAGGCTGTGTATGTTTGGGGAAGAGTGCATATGGGAAATCTCTGTACCTTCCTCTCAATTTTGCTGTGAACTGAAAGCTACTCTCAAAAAATAGTCTTAGAATAAACGTACTGAATTAGAAAATATTTTTTCTGCTTTCTTTATCCTCTCGACATGAAAGTATATATGTGACCACCAGATTCTTGACATGGAAAGGAGCGATATTTTATGCCTGCCTTAATTTGTTGCTTACATTGCCATTCAAAGGCAAAGTCTTTCATGGTCTCATGGTTTTCTGTCCCCAGGAGGATGGACTATGCTAATTAAGTAGATTTAACATGGAAAAACATGATGCCACTTTGCCTCTGGCCTCATTCAGTCTCTGTGTCTATTTACCGACGCTTGTTACAATATATTAACCATGAATTATATCTCCGAGTAAATTAAACTTCTTTCCTCCCTGCCATACCTGCAACTCCCCCAATTTACCAGGCATAAAAGTTGCATAAATTTGCAAACCAGTCAGGTGGCTTTCTGAGCATGCAATTAAGTTATGGAGCAGTTTCCTGCAGGGCTAAACCCAAGAAGAATTTAACAGCTTCTGCGAATCCAGTGCTGAGGTTCATTTTCATGCCAGGAGCAAAATATCTAAATCACGTTCAGCCCACGTACCTGTCTTCTGAATGCTGTTTACAGTTATGTACATTTATTAGTTTTCCTTGGTTTAGAACAGTATGCTTTCTTTTCTCCTTCTTTTCCTCTCACACATATACACACACAAATTCATATCACGAAGTCAACATGATACATCAAAAAGTGCCAGTTATGAGAATTATTAATTGCCCAACCTATATCCTTACACTGTTGCTTTAGACGGAGACTGAAACTGGATCTTTTGCTCTGTGGCCGTTTACAGTTTCCCTTTTGTTATTGAAATTTATTTTCTAAGGAATGTCTAACAGTTTACTTTTGTTTTGAATACACACACTTTAAAAAAAATGACGTATTGCTAGGTATGCACAATACCCTAAATTTCTTTTTTTTTTAAGTGGAAGATTCAGTTATTTAGAACTTGCAAAATATATTTTCCTTTGTGCCTCTGTTTTCCTATTTGTAAAATGGAGGTTGTGAGCTGACTAAATGAGATGATATATGTGGAATGCTTGGCACAGAACTGGGCACACAGTAAAGTTTGAACCGTACCCCAAGGTTACAGAACCTGTGATCCATGACTGAAACCTGGGTCTGACTCAAATCTGACTCTAATAGAGATGATGATGATGATGATGATGAAGATGATGATGATGGTGGTGGTGGTGATGGTGGTTAAACAACTCAATGCTATTATTCTCCAACCATCTCTATATCTTTGGAGACTGACTAAGCACTCAGGATTAAGATATTCTTTTTCATTCTGCAGTCTCCATTGCTGTTGGAGACAGTGGTTTTGCAGTGCGAGTTCAGGTATTTCTCACACCTGGGAACGGAACGTCAGGACCTTCGCCTGTGTTTGCTACTGATGATGTCCACTACGGCCGAGGTTTCAGCAGTGCCACATTCTTACTGCCAAACGCACAGACTCCTTTGACACTTTTTATTCCTTCACTGCTTATATGTTTTATAACTTGTGGTGAATTTCAAATCTCTCTCAAATATATTTAAGACAATATGACATCTGTGAGAAATCCAAGTGTGCTCTGTTCTGCATTGGGTGGCGATTTATCAGGAACCATTAAATTACACAAAAATTGCATAATTAAGTTATAAGAAGGCTGAAGCTAATAAGTCACACACTCAATTACATCATGGTAACTATTTTAAAATTTGAGATGTAGATTCTTAAAATGGTTCAAGAAGAACTCATCTGAACAAGAAGTTGGAAAACATCTCCCATTACTACATAGGCCCTATGTTACTACAAAGCCTTTTTTTACCAGTTCTGCATTGAAAACTTGTAACAGTTTCTTCATGTTGCCATGAAGATCAGTGGAAAAAGACTGATTTTGAAATAAAGCATATTTTAGAGTTAGAGCTTAAGTAAGATTGTTTTCCTTGAAATCTTCATTGGTGGGAGTGGGTTATAGCAGTTTTCCGTCAATAACAGCAGTCTCCGAAATTCACTGCATCATGGCCCCGAGGTCCTGAACATGTCTATGTCCCCTCCATTGGATTTTTTGACTGAGAGCATAGGAGAATTATAAGAACTTCTAACATTATGGAGGATTCTTTCTCTACTAGGCTTTGAACTAGTAGAGACAAAAGATTCTCCTCTATTAAGTTAGAGAGGGCTGTGTTGCAAAGGAGGGAAGAACATTTTTTTTCTTGTTGATGTCTTGGATCCTAGGATAAAGATTATTGGCTGAGATGTGGGGCATTTTTGACAGTTATTGGAGATCGTGACTATCTATATAGTTTACTGATGAAAGTGAAAGTTTGTAGGATAATGGCAGGATTTATGGTTGATCTATTTTTATTTTTAAAAATTCATTTTTTACACTATTTATGAAAAGTTCTCCTTGTGAATATACATGTAAAATGAGAAACTGGGTCCTCATTCCTCAGAGCACTTTCTTTGAACATCTATTTTGTTATTTTCTCTTCAGTTTCATAGCTAGTACATCGGAATCATTTATTTAGTATCCTTTCTGCTTAAAGGATCTGCAAGTGTCTTTATCAGGTATCTCCAGACTGAGGTCTTAAACTGTGAGACCATCAGTTTACTCTGGGTCTTACTGTTCTAAGGCACTTTCAAAATGTACACTAAATGCATAGGAGATCTGGTAATGGGGTTACTTTCCATTCTCTTTCTTACTTTCATATTGAAGCTCCTATTTATAGCTAGGGCCATTCAAAAAAATGAGGGGAGGGCTGACCCAGTGGCATAGTGGTTAAGTTCACACGCTCCACTTCAGTGGTCTGGGGTTCACAGGTTCGGATCCTGGGTGTGGACCGACACACCGTTCATCAAGCCACGCTGTGGCAGTGTCCTATATACAAAGTAGAGGAAGACTGGAACAGATGTTAGCTCAGGGACAATCTTCCTCAAGCAAAAAGAGGAAGATTGGCCACAGATGTCAGCTCAGAGCAAATCTTCCTCACCAAAAAAAAAAAAAAAAAAAAGTGAGGGAAACATTGAAGTTACACTTCCTTTAGGATCTATTGCTGTGTACTGTATAAAGTGTTAAACTGTTCCTGAAATCTCCAATGGATTCATCCTCTTTTTTTTTCCTTTCAGGATTGCAAAAATCTATTTTTGTACCAAAGGCTTTGGAAATAGTCTCCAAAAAAACCTTGTCAACCATTTATAGCTTTTCTAATCCTCTCTGGTTTTTCATGAGATTCGCTCTCTTAGGCCACCCTCAGGGTCCTCCTACACTGCTTTATCCTGCCATAATTTGCCTCTGAGTTTCCTATTAACATAGGAAACAATTGATACAGACCTGGGAGCTCTAGAATCTAGTCTGTTCTTATAAGAATTATTTTAAATTCCTCTGAAATAGTTTGTCTGTCCTGCCTAGGCTTTGGAAAGTCTTAGACAATGGCTTTCAGCTCATAATGAGAGCAGAGTTTAAAATTAACGATAAAAAATAAGTCCTTTCCTAAAAAGGTCTAACAAAAAGAAGCAATTGAACTTCGGGCTTTCTGGTTGACAGGAAGGGAAATGAGGCTGATCAGAAAGAGGGCAGAGGGTAATAGAAGGGCAGAGGGTAGGGAAATAATAGGATCAGAGCCATTAGGCTTAAGACATGACTTCAAGGAAGCTAAAATAGTACACTTGTAGATGTTTAACATCTTCGTGGGACTTGGCAAACAATCTTTTAAGGAAGCAATTTTGGAATCTAAATTTTTCTAATAAAGTGACGTGGTTTTTTTATATTGCTCCTTTTTTGTTCTAAGTTGTTTTCTAAATGAACATTTTTCATATCAAAAGTCCCCCCAAATAGTCACAGTAATTCCAAATTTTCCTTGTTGAAATTTTGCCATGTAGAGGAATATATAAAATAAAGTTATAGTGAGAATATATATAAGAGCTGGGGGTCTGATTTAGGGGAGGCAAAGATAAGTTTTGACTGAGATAAAACCATGAGTCTGGATAAAGTTGTCCAAATGCGTTGCATGTGTCCCTCATATCTTGGCCCCCTACCTAATGCCCAGCCATCTGATTGCATATATTAAAAATGTGCAATTTTCGGTTCACAGTTTTGTAGAGGAGAGCTGACTCTCATGCACAAAACAAGATGAGAACAAGGAAAGTTCTCACTGGGTTTTGACAGGTGACAATACTAGTCGCACAAATTGCCAGCATCATGAGACCTTCAGAATTTGTCAGCTCTCAGGCTGGCAAAAGAGACGAATTCATAAGATCTATTCTCATCGTCTTCATGAATTTTGTTACGAACTCACAACAAAAAGTGATGAGGATAGATAGCATGATGAACAACTTTCCTTCACTGTCACAGCTGGACAGTGAGCACGGGACTAAAGCAGCCCCAGAGACATTGCCTGGTTCCATAGTCCGGAGGCAGAGGCTCATAAAAACACTGAGACGATATCACAGGAACAGAGAATGTTTCCCCTGTCCCACACCTCACCACCACATTACCAAAGGCCTGCTTACGGCAGTTCCTTTTGCCTGGCACATCATGTGTGGCTATCAAGAAAACATTGTGAGGCATTGCAAAAGGCAAAAGACAGTTTGAAGACTCAGAGCAAGCATCAGAACCAGACATGGCAGGGTTGTCGGAATTATCACACCAAGAGTTTAAAACAATTATGATAATATGCTCTATGATGAAAGGGCTTTAAGGATAAGGTAGATAGCATGCAAGAACAGAAAGGCAATGTAAGCAAAGAGACGGAAATCCTAAGAAAGAATCAAAAAAAGAAAAAGGCTCGAGACTTCTCTTATAAACCACAGTGAGTAATGGTTTAGACATGGAATGTTTTAGTATCGCAGAGATTATGCGGCTGCAGGAGAAGAACAGTGAAGGATTGTGTGTGATTAGATCAAACTTCAATGGTCCAGTTGACTGGCTTAATTTCTATACACAACTTTATTTGTGAAAAGCTGATTCTAGATACTTCAAATTTAAAAAATAGAGGCAATGGGTTTATAAAAATTAAAAGGCAATTTTAAGAGAGGAGGAAAGAATAGGGAGTTTAATTGTCTGACCTTCAAGACAACTTCATGTAAGTAAAAAGTTGAGAAATGTGAGTGCTAACATTTTACATATAGAGAAAATGTTCTTTTTTGTCATTTAAAGATTAGGAATTTTAATACATATCTAAATATTTTCATGATAATCGACAGGAACTAGATTTAAAAATGAAGTTTTATTTTCCCCCCAAAATAAACCAATTTTTTATATTCATGTTTTGTAGAAGTGTTCATCATAAGTAACAAAATTAAAAAGATACATTAATTTAGGATTGCTGTTTTGGCCTTCCCTGGGTTACTGAAATGACCTTACTACCCAAAGAAATTTAATTTCCTTTTCATCTGAATAAGTTAATCAGAGCATAGAATTATGGGTTACTCAAATGAACAGAGTATAGTAAAGTCTAAAGATGATGTGCTCAGATATAGAAATGCTGAAATAATGGTAATTGAAAGCAAACACTTATAAGCAACCAAAAGAAATAAATAAGAATTAAATCAGCTGAGCAGAGGCTCACTCAACAGGGAGAAGGGCTCTCTATTCCAGATGAATCTATTCTTACACAGCAGTGCAATGTCAGGAAAGAATGTTTTACCCTCATTTTTATTTTGTGTTTTTTCCACCTGGTAATATGGTTTGGTGAAATAAGGGCCCAGTATGGCGTGAACCGAGACAGTCCACGATGATTTTATTTTTTCTAATTATATGTCAACAATGGATGTATCTTTACATGAATTTGGGAGGAAAGCAATGTCTAGTTCTGCATAGATCTGTGTTATTAAAACATTTTAAATGCATAAAGAATATTTATAAATAGTACATATGTTGTAGAAATCAGCTTCTGAAACTAATAGAAGCTCTGGTTTAGTTCTGAAGTTATCTTAAAAATGTAAAACAAATTTTAACAAAAACTTGAGAAGTGCTACACATATAATGAGAGATTATTCTGTTGCTAGGATTATTTATTTCTTTTAATTTAACAGTGAATTATATTTTCATTTAAACTTAATACAGAAAAATGAGTAACTTGCTTTCACTAATATTTTCATGGAGAACAACTACTTAACAGAAAAAGCTAAATTATATGAATTATGGATAATTCTAGTTCTTTTACTTCATAAACACTTTTCCTGGCTGACCTTGAACTTTCTCATACTTTCAACTATTCCTTTTACTAAAATGACCTTGAATTCTACATTCCCTCTTTCTAGCTCATAAAGCAAAAATAGACTAAACAACTAAACATCTAAACAGGTACCTTAAATTCAAAAAGCATAAAAGTGAAAAACCATCATGACCTCTGATGAACTGCTTCATTATGATCCAGCCCCTTCCCTAATCTTTTTGGCAAATCAACAAAACATCAACACCTGTAACCTACAGTAAAAACCTGAAAGTCATGCTGTATTAACTCTCTTCAACATTGTTGTGACCAGGCCTCTTTGTAAAAACAGGAAGAACCTCCACCCAAAATGTGGTGTGAATGTGGAGACAGATGATGCCACTCACACACCAAGAAGGTAGAAAGGTCTATTATTTGCATAATTGAGGTCTCTGGGATGAGCAGAGCAATTTCAAGCAGGATGAAATGGCTTGAGAGAGCAAGGGAAGCAGACTGGCTTGGGGTTTTTATTGTGTTAGGGGGTGGGCCTGGGTGAAGGTGCCCATGGGAAGGCAGGAGACTGGGTGGTTTGAGTCTCCTACAGGTGCTAGAGGGACAGCACCTGGGCTTTCTCATCAGCTTGCCCAGGGGTGGGGCACAGGAAGAAGCAGATGGGAGGCTTGAAAGCTGTTGGCATCAAACGTCAAAGTAGAGTTTAACTCTATTACAAATATCATCCACACAATCACCAGTACGTTCTTCCAATGTTACCATCCCAATTTTTCTTAAAGTTTTTCTTTCCTCTCCACTCTTACTACCCCTCTGTTAGTTTGAAGAAGTTGTCATCTTTGTCTGAATCTCTGTGATAGATTCCCGACTCATCCTAATACTGTAGTCTTGCATTCACATTCTATCCTCACACATATAGTTTCTAGAACACAGCAAAAATTACACTTTCTTCCCACAGCATTACTTCCTCCAAAAACCTCTTGTGCTTAAATAAAACTGAAGGACATCTTTACTATTACACATGCAATCTATCGATCTATTTATTTTTCATCTATCTATCCATCAATCCATCTCCCTCCCTAAGCACTTTAAATGGGAGCCCTGCCTTACTAATTAGTATCATGTTAATCACCTCTGTGCCTGGCACATGGAATGGCAATAACAACTGTTGAAAATTTGAACTTTGGGGCTCAGGACCATGAACACCCCAACCATCACTGGAGGCTCCTCGTCCATGGAATTAATTTTTCTGAGATACAATCAAATGTGTGATTTAGAATTAGATCAAATAATTAGAATCATTTCACTAATAGAATTAAGAATTAGATCAAATCTCAAACAATTCAAAACATATCTTTTCAGTCTTGATGTAATTTAAAGACACATTTCTACGTAGTGATGAGCAGGTGATGGAGTAGGTTACACTGGTTCAATTCCTCCTGAACGTGTTTGTGTTTGTAGGTTTTTACATCACACACTCCCAGGAAATGGCTTCACCTCAAGAAAACAAAGGCACTCTCTACTTTGAATAAAGTTGCATTTGAATAAAGACTCATTAATGGCCAAACTACCATATGCTAAAATTACAGAAAGTATTAGCAGATGAATACAAATTTTAAAAGTTTTCAACATATTTTGAAATGGAAATATCGGACAAACATTATGTATATTGTTCTTTTTTCCAACATGCTATGCATTTGAACCTTTAATTTGACTGCATATACAACACTGGATTTCAAAACTATCTAAAGGAAAACTTGAATATAACTTCATATTAATTATTTTCTATTACGTTAAAGGGGCGAGACCAAAATATTGCACAGTATATGGAATGTTATTTTTTTTCAGTCTCTGCATAGTCATCTGGTAACATTCAGTGCATTCTTAGCTTATTTAACAAGGAAATTAATACCATTAATATTTGGGAGATATTTAATACCTAAAGAAAAAAACGGCATCTTTAGAAAGATGTAATTTTACTATCTGATTTAATCCTAGATATTCTCCAAAACTGACAAACTGTACAGGATAAAGATCAGGAATCAACTATCTCTGCTTTCATTTGTGAATAATCAGTATAGAATGTAAAAGAGATAAGATCATCCAGTGATTTGGTTGAAAATTAAAATAATTGTGGGTCACCTTTATTTATATTTTATCAATAATAAACCATGAGGCATTATGCAACACAATGCATTCCAAATATTAAATATCTTCAAATAATTATTTTTCTTTATTTACATGTGGTAGTTTTACACAATGAGAAATATAATGTAATTTAAACCCAGCACAATGGTCTTCATATGTGTATCCACAGGGCGTATCATAAATTTGGAAAGTCAGTTTAAATCTTCATGTTTACATGTACAAATACAAATTTGTTTTTGTCTGCATATCTCTCACTACTTAAGCTAATTTTAGAATAATTAATATAATATTAATTAATTATATTAATATATACTTTATACTATATATAACTAAAATAATATAACAGAAAATAAATAGCATACTTGGCTCTCCAAAAAAAATCTGAATTTGCTGTATGTATGAATTTTAATTCATAAAAAAATTTTAAGTAATTATTTTCATTAAGATATATTCATCTTGATTTCGTATTTAAGGTGACTAGACTAGCAACACATTTTAACGGTAGATACTTTCTTCAAAGGCATTTTTTTAAATGGTTCCACTTTGTAGCTGTGGATCCACACAGAGAACAATTTTAAGATCATGACACATTGTACACTTTGATACTCCCTTCATTTCTCATAATTCAGAAAGAAGTATATGATATACGTTTGATCTGAGGCAGAGAAATAAAATAAGATTTGAAGCTTTGAGGTAACAGACACCTGCTTTAACATGACTGGTGATCATCATTGCTTCCTCCTTCCCTTCCAAGACCATCAATATCCACAACAATGGATTATCCAAAGACACTGGCAGCTTCTTTCCTGAGAGGGGGAGATGACATCTACAAAGATGCTCTTCTCCAACCAAAAATCAAGTTGCTGCCAAAAAAAGCACTCACTGAATTCCATCATAAAGCCCCCCAAATGTGTGATGGCAGCAAACAAAATGCCTTTAGAGATGGGAGAAAAGGGGTTTCTGTGGTCTTTACTCTGGGAGATGTTATTTATTGATTAAGTGATGATTGGATAAAAATTCATCGAAGAAAAACTTTCCTGTCAGTTTCAAGTAAGGGACCATCATCAAGCATAGAAGATTTGGTCAGCATGACAGTAAACCATTATCCGCTATAGCAAGGTGTCTGTGCATGGAAAAAGGGGAAGCTTTCAAAAGAGAGCTCTGTAGGCTCTTGTCATTGGTTTTGTGGAATCCAATGACACCCACAATGTGTTCTGCCTATATTTATTTAAAAGATCTTGGTCCCAATGATCCAAAGTAAGATATATTAAGATAATCTCATGAATACTGAAAATATATTTATGTAATTTAATTGTTGGGAGATCCCCTTTTTCCAGTGCGATTTTAATTGATACTAGAATTTAACTGATTTCAAAACCAAAGTTTTGACTTGAAAAAAGTACGAGTTCTGGCTGTCCACAAACACCCAAAGAATGGGGTTTATCCTCAAGGAACTAAAGGTGTCACTGACACCAGCCTCTATCAGGTGTCAGAAATCACCACAGTCCACTTCTGAAGCCATCTCAGATGGTTAATTTTCCTATGTTAGTCCTTGTACATGTATAAGGCCAAAACAATAAATAATATAATAATGTTCAGCATACCAAAAGTGGTAAGGACTCACATAAACTATATTCTCAAAAGTAAAATATATTTATAAAGGATTCAGTCTGAAGAACAGTCCTGTTAACTTGCAGAAGTGGCAGACTATTAGAAAGAGGAACTGCTTTTGATGAGTAGGAAAACTCTTTCCTTCTTTCCAAATCTGGATGCTGATGTGGAAGGGGCAGAAGGTGAAAACGTCTCTGGTGGGAAGGTTGATTGAACCCTCACAGCTCCATTGAAAGGTGTGGAGACTGACCCCTTGTGGAGGGTCTCAATCCCCGGTATAGAAAATACTTTGGACTGACTGACAAGAAATTTCCTTCATCTCACTGAGCTGAGCACTAACTTCTGTAACTAACACAGATTGATGACCCCAAGGACGGCACCTCAACAATTCACCGCCACTTTATCATGGAGGTAGGCATCATGTGAAGCTTAGTCAAGCCATTTATATTTGGTTACACACACTGAACAGTCAGAAAATTTTAGAAATATTTCGTTAAGTGCCTCACTTAAAACAATAGATTTTTTTTTTTCTGAAAAGTTATATGTACAGTGTCTTTTGTCAGTACATGTACATTTTGAATTCAGTAGAGCAATAAACTTCTGGTCAGTTTGCAATGCAAATAGGGTTCCAGAATCTAACCCATTGTTTTACAAATGTGTACCTATTCAGTTATGTTTCTCATACATCAAGACACTCTTTTGGCTGTGAAATATTAAACACTTCCTGAGAGAAAATGAAACCGGTTACAGACCATAAGGGTGGCATGTATGCCAAATAAAATATTTACTGGTAGAACCAGTCTGTAATATTCCATTTCTGTTTTCTTAGGGAAAGCATATATTGAGTGAAAAAGTATTTTAAATATGTTTTTCTTTTTACTTACCAGAAATAGTTAAAATTTCATGAAATATCCTGTTATACTATAATTTACAATCCCTTTCAAGTTTTAGTGACTTTTAAAAATTAAGAAAAGTTTCTAACAAGTAAGAAATTTGGTGCTTCTTAAAGGAAAAGATATTAGAATCTTGCATTTTTCATATTAACAAATCCCCATGTTATCAAGTATTTCTTGATCATCTACTGTGTTGGCCATGGGAATACATCTCTCCAAGCTCCAAGTGCATGGAGCATAATTGCCTGACAGCCCCAGCTGCTGAGCTCCACAATGTATCCCCGTGTTTGTACAGAGGCCACACTTCCCACAGGCTGCTCCCAGCCAAGGACTACACATGCCCGGGATACTAAGGCAGGGCATTCCATGGAGACTCAGGAGTATTCTCATGATGATTCCAGTTTAAGGGCTCCCTGAGGTTTCCCCAAAGCTTTGTTGCACCAAAGGTGCTTCCACCACACCATCTTTCCTTCTTTCCCTCTCTCCTTCACTCAGGGTCAGACCTGCATGGTGTTGGACAGCTCTCTCCCCCTTTCACATCTCCCTTCCCCAATTTACTCTCACTCGTGTTTCCCCGAATAAATTTCCTGAACAACTTAATCCCATGTTGATTTCTTCTTATCCAAGGACCCAGATTAACACACTATATGCCAGGCAGTTTTATAAGTACTACGAAATATAAAAATTTGAAGTTTGGGTTATTGACCCATCTCTACCTCCTCACACCTTTCCTCAATACCCTTTCTTGTAAATTAAAAAGATTTGATTAAATATTGCTAGGAAACTTTGGCTCTAAAATTCTGTGATTTTTCACCTATAGGATTATTAGTAAAGAACACTGTGGTGGATTAAAGAGGGCCACAAATTCTTTGTCATTTCCCCAGTCAAGGAGTAGCTGAGACCCAAGTGAGACCAGGAAGAGAACTGCCCAGGTGATCCCAGTTAATCAACAGAACCATGAGAGAGATTAAAATGGTGTTGTCCAAGCCACTGAGTTTTGAAATAGTTTGTTATGTAGCAATAGATAACGAAGACAAATATTATGTCTCAATATCAAAATGAATATATTATTTATCTTATAAATTATATAGCTCAGCTCACTTATGGAAGAAATATGTAATGTATATATTTAATATACACATTTCCATGGATATATACATATACACATATGTGTGTGTACACACAATGCATGTATAGGTGTATGTTTATGAATATGTATACATCTATGTGTGCGCATGTGTGTGTAGAGATGTGTGTGTGTGTATATCCATACAAGTTCTATAAAGAGTTTTCAGTTACAAAGCAAAGATAGTGACTAAGACTGTAGAGATTACTGTCGAGGAGGGACAATTTGAGCTGAGCCTTGAAGGAGGAGTAGCATTTAAATAAGGAAAGGGTGCAGTGTGCAGAAGGGACAGAGGTGAGGGACATTTTCTATGTCATAGCTCTGTCTATCTAGCTATGTGTAATTTAAGCAAATACGATAACCTGAGTTAAGTGAAGATCTAATTGAAACTGAAGTTTCTTCCTATGAATGATATTTAATAGCATTGCACTTTTAATATTACATAACTTAGAATAATATCATGGGTTATAACTGCAGGGTACAATATCTCACATTTTTCTATGCCTGTATTACAATTTTAGCTTTTTAATGGCTTTGTGAAGTGTTTTTGACTGGATATAAAACTTATTGCAACACTTTACATTTCAGATACCAGCATTTCACAGTTTGTTTCTTAATGTCAGAAGTGAAAGGCAGGTCACTGGTACAATTATTATCTGTGATTATGCAGAAATGTATTTGCTCTCAACATTTATGAATGATATTAGGAAGCCACCAAGGGCGTTTTTTCCTTATAAAAGATGTAAAAATACCGAATCACATATTCCTTTTAATTAAACATTCCATGTCTATTTCTGAAGCCAACGGCAATGCAGTAGTGTACTGGAGCTCAGGAGAAATGATTGTCCCATCACTTCCCAAATCCACATTCAGTGACTACATTGGTAGCTTGGGATGCCAAGGTGGGGAGTATTTCCATTCTGGAGAGCAGGTGGTGAAACATTTACTACTAAACCTGAAGGTGAGATTTGCTCCAGTGTATTTAATAGCTGCATTAAGTTTCACCTAAAATCAAGACACTGGACAATTATTTTTTCAACTGCACTTTGCTGTGGCCCAATTTAGTCTTTGATGTGGACTCTCAAAAATACTGTCTCTACTGAGACTTGGTCCTGCAACAGCTACTTCTCATCTCTGTTCTGTCTCTTGGCTCTGAAAGTTTCCGGACTAAACTGCTGCTGTCACTTCTTCCACAGGGGACAGTGCCGCTGCAGTAGGTAGAGGCAGAGGTCTTGCCTCCTCCCGAGCTCTTCACTGGTGGGGCATCACTAGGAGAGCAGGTACCTGTGGAACATTTAGCTCCTGTGAAGCTTTCCCTGACTTTCTGAACTTGATAAGACCCAGCAGTAACACATGGTCATTTCCTATTTCCTTCATAGTTTTTCCCACAATTATCACACTGTACTTGCTAATTCAATTCCTTACCCTGTCTTGTAAGTCCCAGGGCTTTATGCCCCCCTCCCTGCCTTATGCCTCAAAGGAGAATTATGTGATGTGACCTCTACTCTACAGGCGAAGGGGTCCTTTCTCAATTCCCCAAATGAACCAGTCTTTTCTGCCTCAGGATATTCTTACAGCCACTTCTTCTGTCTGGATGCTTTCTCTCACCTTTTGTTTGGCTTCATCTTCTCAATCCCTTGGCTTTAAACTTAAATGTTTCTGCCTCAGAAAATTTTCCCTGATTGCCCAAATCGGTCAGTTCTCCCTGCTACACACTCTCACGTCAACCATTACTCGCTTTCTGTAGCATGTACATCAGCTATATTTAATTAATTAGTTCTGTGATTATTTGTGTACTGTGGCAAGCTTCTACAAGAGGTCATGTTTTCTTCTATATGTTCTTAAATAGTAAATGATACAACAGTCTCACAGGCCACAACATTACAGAGCTTGACATGACAGCAGCCCAGTGAATACTTGTTGAATAAGTGAATAAACAGCCACCACTAAAAGCCACAAACAGGAGCTTGGCCAGTAGGTACTCTTTAAGTCAAACCATTTTCAATGAATGGACATCCATCAGTCATACGGACTTCAAACTCCGAGGGTGATAATATCAACTCTGTGAATGGCCGTGACTACCTGGACCAGAACCACCATATATCAGGCATATTCAGATGTAGAATGTACCTTACACTGAATCATATTTCAGGATCCAGTTTTTCAATTTTGGAACTTATATAATTTATTTATATTTATGTAAATTTTTAGAATTTACATATATCTTTAAAAACCAAAATTCAAATGAGTAAATTTGAAGATCTAATTGGCTTTATTGAATGATTCATAAATAGGGCAGCATCCCGCCTAACAACTAGAAGGACATTCTGAGGGGTTGTATGAAACGGACGGTTGTTATAGGAAGAAGGGTGGAGCAACGGAGTTATCAGCAAAAGCAAAGGGGATTAATTTAAACCAGGACATCTTTTGTGGGGGGAAAGAAACAGCATGGTTTTATCATGCAGATTGCCTCTTCCTCCTCTGGGAGGGATGGAGAGGGCCTAGGTGACAGATTACCTCATTGGTGCTGACCAGAAAATTCTAGACTGTGTGATTAAGAGTACACTTCTGGGGAAGTTGAAACTCAGTTCCATAAGATCACTGAGCAAGCCAGCTGGCTTAAAAAGTGACTCCTTCAACAAGGTCTCTCTTTGACCTACTTGATTTTGATTGGTTTGGGCTCTGAAGTGCACTCCAGACATTGGAAATTCTCCTGCTTAGAGTTATCATAATGATCTCCTGCATGTCGTATCCTCTCAAAAGCTTTAAATGCATGTAGTCAGCCACTGGCCACCAGACAAATGATTTCCCTAAGATGGGAACGTCATAAAATAAATGAAGAGAATGACAAACTTAAAGTTTCTGAACCTGGAACTATGACCTATGAATGTCACAGGAATAAAGCAGAAACATATGCCGCACCAAGGATCAACAGAGCTGCACAGTGGTATCTGGGAGTGACGTGAATGTTTTAAATTTTGATCACATCTCACAGTTAGGCTGAGAGTCAGATTAAAAGAGGGGGATTGTTAAAAAAGAGAACCATGGGCCCAAAATGGCATCACTTGTGCTAAAGCCCATGATACCAAACTAGATTTCATACCTAATCTAATTTAAAAAATACATTTAAAGGTTTTGAGAGGATTCAATATGCCAGGGAGATCATTATGATAACTCTAAGCAGAATTCCCAATGTCTGGATCAGGGCCATGGTCCCCAACACTGAAACCAATCAAAATCAAGTAGGTCAAAGAGAGACCTTGTTGAAGGAGTCACTTTTTAAGCCAAGTGGCTAGCTCAGTGATCTTATGGAACTGAGTTTCAACTTCCCCAGAAGTGTAATCTTAATCAAGCAGTCTGGAATTTTCTGGTCAGCACCAGTGAGGGAATCTGTCATTGGGCCCTCTCCATCTCCCACTGGAAGAAGAAGCAGTAACCTGCATGATAAAACTCTTGCTGCCCCCCCTCCCCCGCCAAAAGATGTCCTGGCTTAAAATAATCCTCTTTTCTTTTGCCAATAACTCCCTTGCTCCACTCTTCTTCCTACAAAAACCTTCCATTTTGTACAACCCCTCAGAGTGCCCTTCTAGTTGCTAGATGGGATGGTGCCTGATTCATGAATTAATAAAGCCAATTAGTTCTTCAAATTTACTTGGTTGAATTTTGTTTTTAAATATATATATATATATATTTATATATATATATATAAAATCTCCATCCTCATGACTTGACAAGGAAACATTTGCCCCTGTTTAAAAAAAGCTGTTTAAGAAAAGCTAGAGGTACCAATTATTTTCTGGAATCACAAGTGGTATCACAAACACAGTGACAAAACCAAATTTATGTAGAAGTACGTTATGCAAAGTTCTGCCAAGCACTGATTGCAAGGTTTTGCAAAATCAGCCAGGGGACACACCCACTTAATGTAACCTATCTATTTTGGTTCCTCCAACACTTGAAATTAGGCCCGGATAAAAAAAATGTATAAGCAACATAAATAAATCATCCTGGAGTTGGTAGCAAAAAATTGTGAAAGCAAAGGAAAAAAAAAGAAAGTCATTTGGAATATGTTTAGTAGTAATTAAAGAACATCAGGTTCTTATCAATAATTAAAATCTATTAATTAGTTCTTGACAATATCCATCTTTCACAAAATTAACTATAAAGATCTAAATATGTCTACTTGGAGGCCTCAAAATATGCTACACAAACTTGCTAAAAGTAATTTAGTAGTATTTGAAGGTACAGATACAGAACATGTTTTTCTCAGAGAAGAAATGTGTGAAACTGTGATATGTAATGAACTCTGCTGGGGTAGGCAAGTAGGAAGGGAGTTTGCAAGGAGTACAACCAAGAAAACCCCACCTCCAGAACCGTTCCAGACAGAGGGCTGGAAAGATGGACTTCAAGACTTTATCTTACACATTATCTTGACACATTAAATGGATTTTGAATTTCCATTCAATGCACTCTACTGAAACCTATTTAGAAACTAGGAGGAAATGAAAACTTTTCATGTTATTCTACCCAACCAGTTAAGAAAAAATGAACAGTTACCAACTGGCTTCAGTCTTAGACAATTTTAAGGGGAGGGTCCTTTAGTTACAAAAGACAGGCTTTAAAAATACATTAGAGTAAAAAGAAGTGGGTTTTTTTTCTACAAAATTTAAGTAAAAGGTTTCACTGCACCTAATAGGATGAAATTAGACACTCTGAATTTCTTCAACTGACTAACTTTAAGAGAAAATGGAGATGATCTTTCTCTTTTAAAAGTTTCTGCAGCTACGAATGAGGCATTATTAGTGTACAGTGCAAACAATTACACTTACCTGGAATAAATGCAGAAGAGCTTGAGAAAGTTTTAAGAAACAGGATATAGGAACCAAGCCCCGCAGGATCCACTCCCATCAGCTGAGGATCAAAGGGGGCAGCAGCACCAGCCGCGGCCGGGCACCTTCCTGGAGACACCTGACTAATATTAGCCATCAAAAGGCTGTCCACCTGCTGAGGGTCCCTGAAGGAGAAGTGCCACATGCTAATGCCTTTACCACAGGACCCGTTTGGGTACAACTATAGGAAGACAGAAGTTGAAAACAGCGCTTCCAAACGCAACAGCCAAGTTGTAACGTGGGCGTTTGAGAATAGTTTAAACGTCAAATTTCTGACCAGCGAAATCTCAGCTGGTTAATAAATATGCACGTGCAAATAACCACAGCAAGCAAAAACTTTTAGGATTATATTTGGAACCCGACTGTCACCAAGAGGCTACTTTTTGTTCCCTAAATAACTTGTCTGAAACAGGAGAGGAAAGGCTGATAGGAAAACGAGCGACGGTTTCAGGGCCCCTTCAACCGGCGAGAAACCTGTCCCGAGCGAGCGCGCCGCCTCCGGGGTCCGCGCCCCACGTCTCCGGGGTCGGGCTCCGGGCGAGGACCGGCCCGGCATCCGCAGCTCCTCCTCCCCCGGCCCCGGCCTCCGCGGCTCCCCAGGCGGCCCCGCCGTCCGGGCGGCCCTTCCCCTCGCGCCCGGGCGGGGGACGGAGCGGCGGCGACTCGGGGCTCCGGGGGCGCGGGGCGCGGGGCGGGGCGCGGGGCGCGGGGCGGGGCGCGGGGCGCGGGGCGGGGCGGGGCGCGGGGCGGGGCGCGGGGCGGGGCGCGGGGCGGGGCGCGGGGCGGGGCGCGGGGCGGGGCGCGGGGCGGGGCGCGGGGCGGGGCGGGCGGGGACTCGTGCGCTCGCGCTGCCGCCCCCGCGGCCCCGGGACCCGCCCACCTGGGGAAGGGGCGGGGGCGGGAGGCGCCTCCATCCGTCCCGAGAGCAGCTGTTCAGAGCGCCCCAAAGTAGGGGACAGTCACACACATTATCGTGGGTGGGAAGAGATCCACTATTCGCTTCATAATACTGTATAAACTTATTCGGAATGTAGGGTGACTGTCACTTGGCCTGACAGTGAATTAGCCCAGATGCCATCTCTCCGTTGGCTTTGACGACACTCTGGGCATGAGTTCTCAGGGTTGCTGTTCTCAACTCTACAAACAGGCAGACTGAGCCTCCCCAGGGAGAAGGCTGAGTGAGATGTTGCTTTTGAGTCCTCAGAATCCAGCACAGCGTCCCCGACCACAGCAGGCACACAGGAGATGATTCCGTTGAATGGGCAGAAGAATGAACCGATGCAAGGAGGAAAGCTGGGCATTTCTCTCCATTAGACAGCTTTCTAAATGACGGTTTGTCCCAGGTTCTAGCAGGCGAGTGCAAGGCCAGCAATGAAAGTAATACTTTTGTTGTGTTGTTCTCTGACGTCAGTGTTTGATAAGGGGGCTTTTTTCCCCTCTCATTTTGGTTGCAGTAACACACAGCGCAGAAGAGCCAATCATCCTCCGCTGGGCCCCTTGGCTTCAGGCGATACAGACTTCTGCTGTGACAGCAGAGGACACAGTGCAGACTTGCCATTGATGTCAGTATATCCCACTTATGATAGGTATTCCGTGAGAGATAAGATTCTGGCATGAATCAAGCCGGCCAGAGACTAAAAGGTAACCATCCCTATCAGTACAGCTGACATTCACTCGGAATAGAAAGGACTATACATTCACACTCCACATCTATGTTAATTCTCCAAACTCTTTTAACTCCCCTTCCCACCTGTTATTATAGAATCTGAAAAAAATCGAACCCAGCTGGACATCCAGCAGAATGTCACAGTGGTCCATATAATCCCTTGCAAGGCAAACTGGATGAGCAAGAAGTGACTACTATCTTGGAGGCCTTGGTAAAACACACGAACTCTGAAAGGTGGTACATAAACCCCTACAGATACATATCAATAAAACTTTTAGAGTTCCTGTGGTCTGGGACATGCGAGGGTATGCCTCCCAAGGTAAAGGATGGATTACTACATCTTGCACTTCCCACTGCTAATAAATTCAACGCCTGGTATGCCTTTTTAAATTCTGGAAGCAACATATATTGGGAATAGTGCTTTGACCCATATACTAGGTAACATCAAAGGTCACCAGCTGTGTGGGAACAAGAGCAAGAAAAGACTGCAGTAACTCCAGGCTGCAATGCAGGCAGACTTACCGTTTAATCATGGCAAACCCTGTGGCATTAGAAGTATCAGTGGGGGGAAAAGATGTCATTTGGAGTTATGTAAGCTCCAGCCTGCTGATCTTGATGTTGAAGTCTATTTTTAAGACCAAAAATTATTCAGATCCTTTTTCCTCATGTGGGTCTCATAATCATTCAAGTCTTAATTTTTTGCACAAATACAAGCTGTGATTTTCATTAATATTTTAATGTGCTAATAAAAATTATGGCAACTGTAATCTACCACTTTCATAGCTTAAGCCTTATAAAGGTTGGAAATTTGCTAAATCATACTTGGAGAGGTATCTTATTAAAATTCATAGAAAATTCAAATGCTACCCTTTCTACACAGTTCATTCAGCTCATCCAGGGACTGTGTCCTGGATTAAACAAGACCTCTGGGATCACCATTCTCCTCTTTCTAGTCATAGCATTTCCTGTCTATACCAGTGATTCTCAAACCTTGTGGCATGTTAGAACCACCTAAGGAGATTTTTAAGCAGCCTGCTGCCGAGGCCCCATTCCACACCAATTCAATCAGAATCTCCCGAGTGGGACTTAGACATCAGCACTTTTTTTCCCTCTCCTAGTGATCCCAATTAGAAGACAAGTTTGAGAACTAGTGGTACACACTTTTCAGAGGGCGTTACACACTTGCTACTTTCTTACATTCTTGACATCTCAACAGAAGAGAATCTCCCTAAGCAAATGGACTTTCCTAACCTGTCACTCTTTTACTGATCTGCATATGTAGGGATTTATTATGTGTTTTGTGAGACAGTTAGTTGTTGAACACAGGCTTTTTAACAGCTTAAAACCTTATTAATAACAATATTTTACTTATTAAAATATGTAGAATAATTTTCAAAGGAAAATTTATGAATTTAATTTATACATGGGGAAAAGACTTAAGAATATACAAAAGAAAGCATGTAAACCTAAGTTTCAGAATTCTATAAAAATGTCTGACTTAAATTTATATTAAAGAGGTATGGCTGATTATCGTTGTTTTTAAAGTGCATTGTTCTGGATTGAAGCAATTGTATCCATATAATTGTGCTGTATATCTTCAGGAAATACAAAAAGTGAATGGAACTACGTGAGCATGACTGGAATAAGAAAAACTGATGGCATTTTCTGAATGTTGCATTTCTATAACGCTCTCCAATTCAAGGCAAAAATCATGATTCACACTCAAAAGCTGTTATGTTTAAGAGGCACTTCACAAAAAGTAGGAAAAAAACGAAGTGCTCCTTTTTTGGAAAATTTTATGCGATCTATACCTACCCTGTGATGCTGTAAGACTGTATGACCAAGGATCCAGAATGCACACATTTAGGGAACCTAATGAAATGGTTGCAAAATATTTTTATTTGATAACTTCTCACTAAAAAAATTTTACTTGTAACTGATTCAGTTTTCTAATGAGAAAACTAAAAAACAAGATCAGTGAGGTGACATTATAATTTACAAAATATTAAATGATTGCTATCTCATTAAATACTGAGATTGCGGTATGCAATATTACATATCTTACAGGTGACAGATTCAAGGCTTAGGAAATACACTGATTTGTTCAAACTGTAAGTCAGTGATGGAGGGAAGCTTCAACTCAATTCTTTTGACTCTAAATTGTCATTCCTCTTTTGATTAAAAAAAAGTAATGTGAGGGGGCAACTTTTATTGTGGTGGTAAGGTGTTATAATAACCACCTCAACTATTTAAAGAATAAACATTTCTTTTAATCATTTAATTTCTGAAAGTGTATCATTGTTTTCAAACACACAACAAAGCTTTTGTAATATCTCAGGGTTTTTTTTTTTCCTTCTCTGAAAAATAATGAACAATGTTATTTGTATTTGGTACAATTTTAGATATAATTTCTTTTCTGCTTAAGGGAGACATAATGGGCTAACTAATCAGCCTTTGGTAAGGTAGAAAGCTGATGAAAATAGAAAATTTCTCTTAATGTTCTTCCTTTCATTGGCAAGTCACTTAATTTTGGGGGGATAGAAACTCTAGAACCCATTTTGATGCATTTTATAGTCTGAGGTTTTTATATAAGGCCAAATATTTCAATGATTTGCCATTTTAAGAATAATTCCCAGTTTCAGAATGAAGGAGAAGCAGTGACTTGTTTTTAATATTGTTATTTAATGGTGGCAAATCAATTGCTGTCACATGTCTTGCTAGGAATGTTCCTTGGAAATCTCTGTAAAATCATGACCCAGCTATACCTTTCACCAGATCCACACATCAGATCATAGTCATCACTCTCTGTAACCACAACCACAATAATATGGAAATAGTCACTGTGACTGCTATGTAGCTAAATAGGTGGAGCTGAGTTCTCCCATGAAGAAAGGTTGACATTTCCAGTTGCTAATATCAGTAATTTATGATCAAGAACAAACCGCATACTCTGAATCAATTTACAATTAATTTATCATATACCCGCAGAACTCTAGGAACTTGTGGTGAAGTGAAAAGCATGGCATTTGGAGTGAGGGGCCTTCCTTCTGTCTATCTTCCTGCTTCTCAAGTATGCTTCCTGGATAAGAGTCATTTGGAATTCTCATTAAAAGGCCTCTCCTGGATTCTGGCACAGAACCATGATTTAGAATATCTGATAGAGATATAGGGATCTGTGTTTTTATTTTATTTATTTATTTATTTATTTTTTGCTGAGGAAGATTGGCCCTGAGCTAACCTGTTGCCAATCCTCCTCTTCTTTTTACGCTTGAGGAAGATTAGCCTTTGAGCTAACATCCATGCCAATCTTCCTCCATTTTGCCTGTGGGTCACCTGCCATAACATGGCTAATGAGCAGTGTAGGTCCGCGCCTGGGATCCGAACCTGCAAACCTGGGTCACCGAAGCAGGATGCGCGAACTTAACCACTACACCACAGGTCCAGCCCCAGAGATCTGTATTTTTATCAAGTAACCAAAATAAATCTTGAGAATCCCTGCTGTTCCCACTTCTGCCTAAATTTTTCTTAGCTATAAAGCAGAGTTTCTCAGCCTCAGCAGAATTGGTATGTTGGACCAGATGATTGGGTGTCTGCAGGCTGTGTTGTGCACTGTAGGATGATTGTCAGCATCCTTGGCTTCAGCCAACTAAATACCAGTAGCAACACCCCCCAGGTGTGACAACCAACAATGTTTCCAGACACTGCCAAATGCCTCTTAGTGACAAAGTGCCCCAGATGGAGCCACTGCTATAAAGTATCGGGAAGAAATCTTTAAGGACCCAAAGTTTTCCTCCAGCTCTGCTGAATCCAATGATTCTTAAATACCTCGATGTGCCAATAGTTGCTTTTTTCAAGATTACTATAGGCTCCATTAAATGAAAAAAATCTATAAACTGTGTGTCTTATAATATTGTATTGCCTTTGAAAATATTGTAGCCTCAATCCTATACTTTTATATTTAATTGTACCATTTTTTACCTAAAATATAGGAATAATTTAGGATCCTTGGATTTCCCTTGTTTCTGGCTTTAAGATGTTCCCATAAAATATATAATATTTTGAGTTATGTTATATCCTTGGCAAAGGAAGTATGTGCCCCAGATGAAGGAGGTACTCACACAATCTGAATGCTAACATTGCAAACAAATCCTATAATGATTCCACAGTCAAGGTTGTATTTCGATAAGATTTTTGGACTGAAGAAAAGCCCTGGTAATGAACCTGGAATGACAGAAGAGCCCTCAATGTGATTTTTTTAAGCTGAAGAGAATAATCAAATGAAACTATTGAGTGAAGAATTAAAAGCAGAGATGATGAAACTCCACCCCTGTGTTCAAGATAAAGGTTCACCACATCCTCCCTAAGAGCAGCAGATTCTTACAAAATGCCCCTGAGCATGATTTTAACTTGAGTTTAATTGTAATACTGCTTCCTACATGTGTGTTAACTCTCAACAGTGGAATACACATACCTAGTTTCTTTGGACACATGAAGCAAATACAGTTGAAAGCTTTATGTATCTTTTTTTAGTTCAGAGAAAGAAGGTTGGATGTAGAGTAGAAATCAGGAGTTCTTGGTAGGACAATCTGAGTTGGTGTTTGAGGTCTGGGACATCTGAGGGCACTATGAGTTGTCCTCTCCCCACATCCTGAGTCACTCCCTGTCCTACATGCCCAAGTTTTTACAGAGGTGAGATCAGTCTTAAAATTATATTAAAAAAATAAGACAGGGACACATAGGAAGAGGAATTTATGCAGAAATGGGAAGGAACAGTTGACTCTCTTTTGCCTTGGGGGTAATCTCATTCATATAAAGAGTCCATTTCTTAAAAAGCACTGAGTTCAGTCCAACATTTTATTTATCACTGTTATGATACTCTTCCACCTGTCCAAACTGCAACAATGATCTTAGTTTAGATGTAAGATCCCAGCTTTAGTCCATGGTTTCCAATTAGGGGAAGAATGCTCTCATTACTCTCCTAGCATGCTCATTACAACAATAAAGACTTGTTCTTCTAAATACGGAATATACATGAGAACATTTCTGCATCTGCATGTCACTGCTGAAATATTGATTCATGAAACAATTATTTTAAAAAGCAAAAAAACTTTTCTAATATCACAGTAGTAAAAGAAAAGCTATATAGATGGGAGGAACATTTTTCAGGAAAAAGACTGCCTGAAGTGTGTATACAAAAACGTCAAAGACTTTTCAGAACCCATGACAGACTGAAGAAACAACAGGGTTGTGGAGATTTTTCTAAATCTCGTTTTAAAAAGTGCCAATGTACATAGCCTTTTTATTAGACATATACTGCTGTATTACATGTACCTTCTATAATGAATTTCTTTCTAAATGTTTTCATAATACCTTTGAAACAGCTCTCCAAGGAGCATCCTGACCCAAAGAGAGAAGTTTTGTAAATGAATTTAAAAGGGAAATCATGATAGACACTGAAATTATACTTAAAATAGGTTATTGGTGACTAGAGGCAATTAGTGCACAATCTGTTGATAGTGTATGTTATGCAGAAAAGGAATTGCAAACATTTATTACATGAAAAACAAGTGATTTAGTTTATCAGTTCTGTTACACTGACTGACAAAAATATTACTGGTGGTAAATTTAGATAGAACAAGACTGAAAAATTTTGTTTCGTTATGTTGCTCAGACATATTGTATGATAGCATTAGGAATTTTTGTTGAGCACAAATTTTCTTGTTATGTTTGTTATTTTATTTTAGTTTATTTTTGTAACTCACACAGCCACTTGGAACTTGTTTCGAATAATAGATTAGTAGAATTGACGTCTAAATCTTTGGTAAATGTATCTTCCTTTTCTTTATCTAAGGACCACAGTATTTCCTCTCAAAGACATAAACACTGTCCAAGGTCCTTTGATCCAAGCATGTATGATAGAAATACAGCAGACACAAGATAACTCAGGCATAACTCATGTGTTCAAGAGGCCAGACATCAAGACTATTGTGTGAAGTCTCCTGATTTTTTTATGTTGGAAATTAATGTAAAACAAATAACAGCATGAGCCAAGCAAAATGAATTTGCAGATCAGATCTGATGTCAGCCAGTTTGAGACTTCTGGTTGTAATTTCAATCCTTCTATTTTAGAAAAGATACGAATCTTATAAAATGAAACAGTCAATTTGTCACAAAACTGGCAATAGCAATGAGAGTTTGAGGATCATTCCTTGCACACACACACACACACACACACACACACACACACACACTTACTCATACTAATGAAAACACTATTGTGCCAATTTTTTAAAAAATCTTTTAATTTTTCCATGGGCATAATAATAATATACCTATTAATATTTCTGGGCATTTGGATCTACCAAATATAGAGAATATTTTGTTCTCTGAATATCTAGCATTACAGAATATACATAATACAGAATTCTAGAGTATCTGAAAATTCTAAAGCTTCTCTTAAATGGAATCTCCTAAACCTCCACATTCCTAACAAAGACAAAATAATTCTGAATGTGGAAAATTCTACTAGTGTTACAAGAAATTAGTCTCTTCAAAGCAGAAATCACAAAAAATGGAAATTTATCCATCTTTCTATATCCCAAATGGCAATGACATTTGAGGGCAATTGTTTACATGGAGATTTTTGTTGTGCTTAGCTTATTTATCAAGTGTCTACAATAAACAGTGGGATTTCAGAATGTTGACCTCTGTGTTTTCTTGCAGTTATCAAAATAATAAATGATGCACAATATCATTTATACTTTAAATGTATTTCAGAATACAAGAAGGCTTGTATTCTGAATGCCTTCTCAGTGTCATCTTCCTTCTCAGAACCCCCTTTCCTTTGTTGTTTTAGCATTCCAAGCACAGCAGTTAACTCAACGGCATATTCGTTTACAATAAATTCCCACATGTGCCAAAGAACTATCATACAAGAAAGACTCAGAAAAATAAACCCCTTGGTACTGGGTCCTCTTGACTGGCCGCTGAGTCTTCCTTCTTGCTTCTTTTTGCATTTCCCTCCTCAGTCTCTTCTGCAATATAACCTGGAATGATTCTTCTAAAGCATTGCTTTGATTAGGTCATTCCTCTGCTCAAAACCTAAGATGCTGCTTGATCTCTAGAATTTACACACAAACTCTTCTTCAAATATTCAAATTTTAATCTTAATTGAGAACATTCCCCATATTTTTTCTATTAAAAATTGAACCTTACAAAATGTATTTATTAATTGAAACTTTACCTTATTTGTCCAACCAATCTTCTAGGCACTTGTTCCACTTCCTGGACTTCCCAGCAAATCTTTTTTCACATATAGCAAAATCATACCTGAAGATATTAATTTGTCTTTTTAAATCTGGGGATTTCCCCTCATTATTGGAAGTACCAGGCCTTTGTTTTTGCTTGAGAAGAGGGAATTTATTTTCTCCAGACAGAAAGTAGAAGTTGTTCATAGACTTCTTGTCTTTCTGGCTTTGTTTTTTCAGAAGGTGAAAATCCTGTGGGATTTGTGATTTTCCTGAGGGAAGAAAAGGGAGAATACTACCCTATGGATGGAAGAGAAAGAGTAAACGAGAGAGGGGAAGCCCAGCGTGGGAGTGGAGAAAGACTGGTAGGTAGCTCACTATTGGAGACTGTGCTTCCTCCCCGAAAGTGTCAGGACACATATAAATATCTTGAAAGGCAATGAGATGGGTTCTGCTACATCTGAGGAGTAGCAGACACTTCTGGTGCCATGTTTCCAGGACAAGCAGAGATTCTCCTGTCCAACTTGGCATGGAAGTAAAAGCCAACTGTAATCAAGGGAATACAGTCTTGGACCACATTTCATCTGAATACAATAACTTTACATTTTGTGCATATCCAAGCATGGAGAATAAGATCTTATATCCACATACAGAGATCCCATCTATTCTCCAAGACTGAATTCAAAATATGCCTTTATGCTAAAAATTTTCTGAAATACTCCCAGCTTAATTCATTCCTCTTTCTGTATATTGATTTTGCTGAGTGATTATATTTTTCCTCATTTATTTGATATTTAAAAAATATTTTTAGAGGCCAGCCCCGTGACCTAGTAGTTAAGTTTGGTGCACTCCGCTTCATCAGCCCAGTTTCGGTTCCCAGACGCAGACCTACACCACTCATCAGCCAGGCTGTGGCAGCGACCCACATACAAAATAGAAGAAGATTGGCATGGATGTTAGCTCAGGGAAAATCTTCCTCAAGCAAAAAGACAAAGATTGGCAACTAATGTTAGCTCAGGGTGAATCTTCCTCAGCAAAAAAAATATATATATATTTTTTGAAAGAATTTCTTTAGAGGGAATATTTTATAAGAGAATGTTGAGCCTGCAAATAGTCTTTATGATTTCAACCACCCCGTTGCAATAAATGTTGCAAGTTTTCTACAGCTCAGGGCATCTTAGGTGCACCAGCATTTTTTCCTAAGCAGTGTTGCTAACCAACATTAGTAATCTTTCAATTTTATAATTTAACATGTTTTATTAAAAATATATATGACAAGTTCTGGATAAGTATGAAATGCATTACCTACAATCTGGTAAACAAATGCTCTGGAACAGTTGCTATTCTTATGGGAATGTTCTGCTCTACTTCGCTACGTTTCTTGGTGAACAACATTTTAGATCATATTGGAACTGAAAATAGTTCAAATCAGAAAAAATTAAATCCCATTAAACTTTAAAGTCATTTTTTAAAATGCAAAATTCTATTTCACCCATATATTGCAAATGCAAGTCAAGTTCTGCAAGCTCTATTGATTTCTATCATATAACAATCTCTCTTGATCCCTGCTCCTGAATGTCCGATCTATATAGCTGGGCCCTTTAAACCTCTACATTTCGGTTGAGCAGTGCCTGTAGTGCTGAGATAAATCATACCCTTCGTTCAGCACACAGACCTCATTTCTGTCAGCCTGGCTCTAGCCCAAGGCAGGTAATTAGATTTTTGTCTTGTTCGTATGAACAGTCATTCCCTTGAGGATCCTGGTAGTTTCTGCCTGATCCTTTAGTCCCTTCCTTACCCAAACAATATGCTGGATGTTTTATACATAGTATTTCATTTAATATAGAGGAAAGTATTGAATTGCTTTCACGATGACTTGTTTCAAAAATAACAGTCACTGCTTTTCTTTAGTAAAGATTATAAATGCAATAAATAAACATCATATAGTGTATATCCAATTATTTTGCACAACACCCATTCCTCCTTCCAAACAGCACCCTGATCTTATCTTTTCACAGTCCAGTCATATGTTCAAACTTTCTGCACCATATCCTATGAAAGATGAATACATTTACAAACACACACTCTCACACACTACAAAACAATGTTTCAGAAAATGTTAGTTACTGCTATTAAGTGTGATGTAATGTGATATTTTCCTTTTTATTACATTCTGGTATATTATTTTTAAAAGTGGTGTAGAAAATTGATGTATTGATTTTATGATCCACTAATAAGACACCATCTGCTGTCTGAAAAATGCTCTTCAAGTACGTAGGGTCTGACCCCAGGGATGACTCATCATACTGGTGGTAGTGATGAATTTAGGATGAGCGTATAACCCAGTCACATCTCAGGAGATGAAAGGAAACATTTTCTGGCATATGAACTTGGAGACTGGAGACTTTATCTGTGTCAAACTTAAGGGTCACACTTTCACTACTGAAGGGAGAGTGGAGACCTGGCAAGAAACTAGGTCTTTAGTGACATTATTTGTGCACTGTTTCAAACTTTGTCTGAAATCAGCCATTTCTGGACTTTCAGTTATGTACACCAATAAATTCCATTTACTGTTTAGGTGACTTTGTCACTTCCAATTTTTTAAGGAGTGTTTTTTGATGCACATACCCACAAAAGTTGATTTTATAGAATGAAATTTAAATTAAATTTTATAATTTTTATAAACTAGATATAATTTAGTTATAGAAAACTTAAAATGACTGAAAAAGGGACATCATTTTTCAACTTTCTCAGTTATGGTTGTGAGCTATTCACAGGTATTGGGGTAGAATAGCACATTTTCAATGTATTGCTTGCCTCAGTGAAATCTGAGTCAAAATACATTGCTTTTGTTATTGACAACTTAAGTTCCTGAGGAGAAAATTATTCCCAAATGTCTCATAACTGCAAAAATAGTGAGAACTGTATTTGTCAGGACAGGTGTCACAACCGTTTGAAATGGAAGTGGCACTTCTGGCTTTTAAACATGGACAGTCCCAAGATATTATCTGTGTGATTCTAAAGCCTGTTGGAAGAAATCTGGGGAATAATTGATATGATCTTACAGCTTTTTGATAAATGTGGGAATAGAAGGAGAACAGTCCCGGGATAGTCCATTAAAACGATCCCTCAGCTGGGTGAGGTACCCTTTGTAACAAGAGAGTTAGCGTCCCTTTGAGGCTTAAGACACAAGGAAGCTCCAAGGGGGAAGGATGGAACTCAGCGGTCTGGTGTTTAGAGACCAATTAGAGAAAGAAAAGATTTAAAACTTGCAGGATAAGTCATCATTTTGGAGATGATGGCATAAAATATGTAGCCTATTCAGGGTCCATTGTGAGATACTAGACAGAACACACACAGTTTAGACTTCTACCGAAAGAGGACATTTTAATAAACCACCCAGACATACTTATTTATAAAAATATATGGCTTATCTGTTAGAGTTTTTCCAGTAGAAAAATCAGCATGAGGTAAGGAATACATGTTGCATCCTGGTTTTATCACTTAATGTGTCTGTGATTGTTAAGGAATCTTTATCTTGCCATCTGGAAAAATGAAGAAAATGCCTAAAACTACTCTCAATATTATAGGGATTATTATGACAATCATATAGAAAAATGCAGTTGAAAAATGTTTCGAAATCTGTAAAGCATTACGTAAATTTATTATTTTTCTAGATTTATGCGAAGAAAAGTGGTCCTGCCTTTGATGAATTCTGACACTGTTAAGAAATAGTTCAGAGGGACTGAGATTGAAGGTTAAATTCCTAAATTCACTAAACCTAAAAAAATAAATGTTATCTTTACTGGCAGCAAGAAAGTATCCAAGGAAAATTGTGGAATGAACTTAGAGGTACAGAGTTGGTGACTACATGGACAAAGAGGAATAGTCCCATTAAATATCTATTAATCATAAATACACCTTATACTTCAGTCTCAGGATGAGCTCAATAGACAAATATGTCAATAGTCTTAATACTTCTTTAGTTCCCAAAGGTGGTTATGATAATTTTAATAAAAATTCCTGAAGGTAAAGGGTGGACTAAGAAAAGGAATTATTTCAAAGCTCAGAAAGTACAGTTAGAGCAAGTTAGGCACTGTGGTCTCCCCACATATTCAAGCCAGGTAGGCACCTGTCTCTCCATAACTTTGGCAGGGATATTACGGTTTAACCTCTGAAGATAGTGAGCAAGAGAAATTCCAGTCCAGGGAACATGAAGCACAGGAAAATGTGAACTAGGGAGATCATGTCAAAAATAGACGACTGTGTCAAGTTTACATATTGAATAGTGAGACTCAGTTGTCAGTCTCCTTCTGCCTCTGCCATTTGGCCCAAAGATTGCTGGTAGACAAGGCTTTACTTTTCAACACAAGATTAGAGGAACTTTTTTCCCTAAAGACGTTGAACAGCTCCAGAGAAAGATATGTGGTTACTAATATTTGGGGATAGCTCAACAAAACATTGGGGTTTCTGGTGAAGTACACCAGTTCCCAAGATCCACTTATGCACAAAGAGCATCAATCAACTTATAATCACCTCACTATTAAATATATATAGACAAAAAATGATTATCAAACACTTGAGAAAACTCTCCACCATGAAACACTGTGACAAAATCAAATAAATAGAACAGGAACACAGAGAGAATAGAGACAATGTAGGGAACAGAATAAAACTTCAAAGGGGAAAATATAGATACTTTAAAAAAGGTAATAATCAATGATTTCTTAGAAATAAAAAATAATATAGATGTATTTTTTAAAAAGACCTAATTTTACAGTTGGAATGTCAAATAAAGAACTCTCGAAAATAAATTAAAAACACAAACACATCTAGACTATCATCAAAAAATAAGATTATTAGACTATTGATCCAAAAAGTTCAATATTAAACTGATAGTTGTACCAGAAAGAACACATAGAGTAAAAAGAGGGAGGGGATCCATTAATAAATAAAAAAGATATTACATCATGAGCCACTAGGGCTTACCCCAGTAATGGTTTAACATTCCAAAATAAATCAATGCAATTCACCATATTAAAAAGCTTAAGCAGAAAAAAATATATCATCTCAATAAATGTATAAAAAGCACTTAGCAAAATCCCAAATCCTTTTAAAAAAATCTCTGAAAACCAGGAAGAAGGGAGCTTCTTGAACCTCATAGAGAGCGTCTACAAAAACCAACAGGTATCATCACTCATTGGTGAAGGACTGAATGCTTTCCCCCCAAATTAGGAACAAGTAAAAGATATCTCCTTTCAACACTTTTATTTAACATTGTACAGGTGTTTTTAGACGGTGCAATAAGGCAAGAATAAGAACAAAAATTCCAGTAGCATTTTTTTTTTACGGGAATAGAAAAAAACAATCTTAAATTTCACATGGAACCACAAAAGATCCCAAATAGCTAAAATAATCCTGAGAAAAAAGGAACAAAGTTGGAGTTATCTAACTTTCTGATTTCAAAATATGTAACATGGCTATAGTAATCAAAGGAGCATCATACTGGCGTAAAGACAAACATATAGACTAATGGAACAGGATAGAGAGCCCAGAAAGAAACCAATGCATTTAAGGTAAACTGCTCTTTCACAAGAGAGCCAAGAATACCAACGGGGTATTCTTGGTTATTAGCCAAGAGTACAATGGGGAAAGGATAGTGTCTTCAACAAATGGTAATGGGAAAACTGGACAGCCACATGCAAAAGAATGAATTTCAACTCTTATCTTACACCATACACAATAACTCAAAATGGATTAAAGACTTAAATGTGAGGCTTGAAACTGTAAAACTCCTAGAAGAAAACTTACAGGCGGTAAGCTCCTTGACATTGGTCTTGGCAATGATTTCTTGGATATAACATTAAAAACACAAGCAATAAAAGCAAAAATAGACAAGTGGGACTACATCAAACTAAAAAGCTTCTGCACAGTAAAGGAAACAATCAACAAAATGAAAAGGTAACCTATGGAATAGAAGAAAATATTTGCAAACCATCTATCTGTTAGGGGTTAATATCCAAAATATATAGGGAACTCCTACAATTTAATAGCAGAAAAATAACCAGATTCAAAAAAATAAACAGACTTTAACAGACATTTCTCCAAAGAAAATATACAAATGGCCAATAGGTAGATGAAAAGGTGCTCAACATCACTAATTTTGGGGGAAAAGCAACTCAAAACCACAATAATGAGATATCAACTTACACTTGTTAGGATGGCTACTATCAAAAAAGACAAAAGATAGCAAGTATTGGTGAGGCTGTGGAGAAGTTGAAACAGTTGTGCACTCTTTGTGGTAATGTAATATGGTGCCACCATTATGGAAAACAGTATGGAGGTTCCTCAAAAAAATTAAAAACAGAACTACCATATGATCCAACAATCCACTTCTGGGTATATATATATCCAAAAGATTGAAATCAGGATCTCTTAAGAGATATCTGCACTCCCATGTCCCTTGCAGCATTATTTATAATATTAAGATATAGGAAAACAACCTAAATGTCCATCAATGGATGAATAGATAAAGAAAATGTGGTACACATACAATGGAATATTATTCAGCCTTAAAAGAAGAAGGAAATCCTGCCATATGGAAGAACACGGATGAACCTGGAGAACATGATGCTAACTGAAATAAGCCAATCACA
Source organism: Tapirus indicus (assembly GCA_031878705.1). Lineage (NCBI taxonomy): Eukaryota > Metazoa > Chordata > Mammalia > Perissodactyla > Tapiridae > Tapirus > Tapirus indicus. The sequence goes on along the minus strand of CM062919.1, from coordinate 143,928,937 downwards.
GAAAGACAAATACTGCATGATTCCACTTATATGAGGTATCTCAAAGTCAAACTCAGAAGCAGAAAGAAGGGTGGTTGCCAGGGGCTTGGATGAAAGGGAAATCAGAAGTTGTTTAACGGGTATAAAGTTTCAGTTATGCAAAATGAATAAATTCTAGAGTTCTGCCGTATAGCATAGTGCCTATAGTTAACACTATTTTATTACACACTTAAAATTTGTTAACAGGGTAGATCTCATGTTAAGTGTTCTCACCATAATAAAAAAAATTAAACATTAAAAAAAATTTTTAAATGCATCTAGATTGAAAGAATTACATTTGTCTTTGTTGGTAGACAATATGATCTTTTTATTTAGAAAACTTGATGGAATTTACAAAAATAACTGCCTGAACTAACCAGTGCATTTTAAAAAGTTACAGGATAGAAGATCAACATATGAAATTCTGTTGACTTTATATATAGTAGCTACAAAGAACCAGAAATTTGAAATTTAAAACCACTACAGTTTACCATACCATTAAAACATGAAACTAAATATAACAGTTGTCCAAGTATTGTACACTAAAAACTACAAAATATTACTGATAAAAAAAATTAAAGACCTAAATAGGGAGATACACCTATTTATGGTTCTGAGGACCCACTCTTGTTAAATGTCTATTCCCCCCATTTGACCTATAGAATCAATGCAAAGTCAAAGTCCCAGCAGACTTTTTGTAGAAATTAAGAAGATTGTTCAAAATTTCAAAATGCAATGCCAATTATGCAGAATAGTCAGGGAGAAACAACATTAGGAGGAAGTCCTTTGTGTATTGAATTCATCCTCCATCCTCTTTCTTGTGGCGGTGAGGGGATGGAAAGTAGGGGTTGGAGCAGTTCTCTCTGGAAAAGGTTTACCTCAAACCTCTCTCAGCCAAGGTTTCTGTGCTCCCTGATTATGGTCTCCTAGATGTCCTACCCAGCAGTCTGAGTGTTGGCACCCATCCCCACCAGATAGTCCGGCACTGCCTATCCCAAGGCAGCAACAAGGAGAACTGAGAACAGCTTTCCAACCACCTTGCTATATTTTTAATGCACCCTCTGCCCCAGGCTGCAGCTACCCCCAGCCCAACGTACAACAGTTCTAACAGCTATTTTTCCCCTTAGAGTTGTCTCACAGCTTTCTCTAATTTGTTGTCTATAGTTCTTCAAATGTAGATCGTGTGGGAGGAAGCCTCTTTAAATTAAACATCTTGTAAGAAACTTAAGTGGATGTTAAAGAGATTATTTTTCCCCAAAGAGATTTATAACCCTGGAAGGATGTGATTCTCAGGCTGTCTGGGCCACCCTGCCTGGCTGTATTAATGAAGCCTGTCTGCAGCAGAACAGAATAAGCAGAGCACCGCAGAAACACAGCCGGGCCATCAAGCTGCCTGTGTGCCGGTCTGTGTATATCTGTCTGTGTCTGTGTATCTGTGTGTGCGGGCACGTGTGCAAGGAAGAGAGACAGAGACACGGAGACAGAGAGACAGAGAAATCAATGGCATGTTTGTGAATCTGGATGCCGTGCCTGATGCATCCCGGACGTCCCAGTTAACGAGACAATAAACCTCCTTACCCTTTTGCCTGCTGGTTTGAGTTGGATTTCTGATCCTGGCAACAAAACAACTTTGTGTAATAAGCAGGACATTTCTGGATGGGGCCACGATTGGTGAGCTGATTGTGACACTTTTCAAACTGCAATCACTAGGTGACTATGAACTCAGCCGCTCTGTAAGCCTGTCCTTGCCTGAGATCAAAAGGACAAGCTTTGAAAATTATTTGAAGGGAAACTGGAAACATTGAGTTAATAATAATTTATGGCACAAATCAGGAATTAGGATATTTTTCATTATTTTGTCTTTATTAGCATGCAAAAAAGGCGGTAGTACCATTTCTTAGGCATTAGATTTTTGTTATTATTATGTAAACTCTTTTTAAGTGACTGAATAAAATTTTGGAAAATATCATTATATTTTAGTTTCCTAAACAAAGAACAATATCGTAGTGCATTGGACATCAATGTTAACCTGAGAAGTAGTTGTTTATGACACCATCATTAACCAGGTCTGAAGATCTTTTTTGTTTTTCTCCCAGAATATACAGGAGATTTCACTTCACAACCCATTTATATCGATCCCCTCCCCTCACGGGTGAGGTATATATGCCCAGGTTTCAGTGATGGCAGCTGCAACAGTTGGAGAAAACAAGAGGAAGTGGAGAAAACAGGGGTGACCCTGAGCTTATGCCCTTTCTGTTCATGAGACTTCAGGGTTAGTAGAGGAAAGAGGATTCCCACTGGAGCCCATCTCTGAGAGACTGTTACAGCATGTAGCTGGGCAAACTATATTGGCCAGAGCTAGGGCTTCATCCCAGAAGGGCTGCCATAGTTTGGAGCCTGACCTTAACCTGACATGGCACCCTCCTCGGGGCACCTGAAAGGTCTCATCGCAATGTTCACCAGCCCGCTCATCTCCTGCTCTATCTTTGTGAGAAGTGATGGTGTGGCAACCACAGTTTCTGAGTCCTCCAGAACCGGGGTGAGAAATCCTCTGGCATTTTGGGAGTGCCTGCATCCCTGGAGAGCTAGGAGAATGAACAGGAGAATGAATACCTGCCTGCCTGCTTAAATGCCAAGAAGATATTCTGTGCCATAGCACAGGGGTTAGCCATGAGAGATTGGTGTTGATGCTAATCTGGGTACTATAAGGATTTGGGGTACAACTGTGCAATGATGTGGATTATACCCCAAGCTGAGGAAGCTGGCTACACATATTAATTTAATAATTAAGCAATATAAATTAAACGGCATATCACAATATTTGGCTTATGTTGGTTACTTCATGGATGGTAGTAATCACACTTATTGCTATTATTATATTACTATTACTATTACTTCTACTACTACAGTGTTACTTCAGCCAGGCTCTGATTGTGTTTCATGGCAATAATAATGTTTAATCTTCAAGCTGACTAGGTAGTTTAGTCTTCCATTCCATAGAGAACTGCACCAGCCTAGTGTCCGACAATACACTCACGCACCACTTAACGATGTTTCGGTTAACGATGGATCAAGTACACATGGTGGTCCGATAAGATTAGTACCATATAGCCTAGGTGTGTAGTAGGCTGTGCCATCTAGGTTTGTGTAAGTACACTCTACGACGTTCGCACAACGATGAAATCAACTAACAGCACGTTTCCCAGAACATATCCCGTCTTTAAGCAACATGTGACTGTATATAACATTACACCTTACAGCATAGAACACCCAAAATTTTTGAGAAATGACTGAATGAGTCTCTAATTTTGACAAAATTGTTCTCAAATATATATTTCACACGCTTATGAATCCGTGTGCATCTGTCATCACAAATAGAAAAAGAAAACAGCACAGTTTACCCTCACTAGTGATATTTTAATTAAACTTTGGATTTGCCCATGTCCTGACTTTTAAATGCCAGCTTTCTTCCTTTTAGACTCCGTTCTTACAGATGCAACTTTGTTTGACTCTGTCACAGGCATCGTTAGGCTGGTAGTTACAGATGTTCAGTCTGTGCTTGTTTAAGCATCACCAGCCACTTGAGGGTGGCTCTTGGCAAAGACTAAGCTGTTGGCATGCACAGGTTGTGCCATATGCAGAGCACTGTGCCCCTCGCTATGCGTCCTTCAATTTTGAACATTTTGGAGCCAGTAGTTAGAATACAGTGTCATGTGGAGCTGGGTTTACACTTCAATGAAAGAAGAAAACTTAGCAGATGATAAACTTTTATAGTTCCTTTATATGATGTGGTTCATGGAGAAACAATTAAAATCTACAGCATATTCTTTTTTCTCGTTCTATTTTCTCTGAACTCAGGGCCGTGTAAAACTTACTAAATCAGTCGGATTCGGGCACAAGTTTTCCTATCAAATTACTATTGTTCTTGCACTTTCTTGTGAAGGTTATAAAATTTTCCCACAGGCTCCACATCTCCCTACCCCTCGGCCCGTGTTTGAAGAGAAACAGTAAGCCTTTCCAGGGCAGAGAACACTCTGAATTATGAGACTAGCTGATGAGATTTACCCTTTGGTTATGAAGACTGAGGGAAGGCAGATGTCTAGGTGATGTTTTCTCACTGCACTTGGCGAAGAGTCCAATTAAAATCTTTAATTATTTTAAAAGAATCTTAAACAGACAGCCCTATTTTATATATATACTGCTTCCAACCTCCACTTGCAAATTTAAATGATTTGCCTGCTTCATAATTGACTTCAGGCCAACCGTTTAAAAATAGCACAAAGTACACACCATCATTAAAAAACTACTAAACCAAGGTTTGCAAATGGTAGGAGCCTTGATAATATATCAGGAAGAATAGGGGCTATTACTGTATGAGGATGACTTAGTGTGTTGATACATGCACCACAAAGAGATTGGTGATAAAACACTATCTCCATTTGTTTATAAGCTTAGTTAAGGACTATTAGATTAGATCACAAGAAATATTAGATTTTTTTTCTTAAAATGGTCATGATATTAAGTTTTTCTTAAAGAAAATATTTTATATTGCTTTAAAAATAGTGGTTAGATGATTGATATCGGGATTCTAATTTTCATGCAGCCACTGACCTTGTTAGCCAAGACCTTTATGTTTTCTCTGTGATCCAAAAAGCCATTTGTTGAACTAAAAATACTTTGCCTGACTATGCCTTGTTTATTCACTGCCTTGCAACTGCAATAATTATGTTCCTTTGGTACTGTGAGGAAAATTTAATCCATGGTTAATCTGTAAGCATTTGGTGAACAATGACTGTGGGTCAAGAATTGTAATGTGCAATATGCAAAGAAAATGTGGTTTGTAGTGCTGTTGTTTGGTAGAAAAACACTGCATAGTTTGCATTGGTGACTTTTAATAAATGCTATAGTGATGGCAGTAAGGTGCGACTTGAGTGAAGAGGAATTTGCTCCTGCATAGTCTATATCATGACATCCAAAACATGCACTATAAATAGAGTGTTTGATGTGTAAAAAGGCTTTAAGACATGTCCTCCCTCACACAGCCCACTCTGACAGCAACTGGAGCTGCCACTGAAGCTATTGTGCTTTGAAGAGTGTAAAGTTTTTCCATCTTTGTGCTTCACATTTCTTCATGAAAAGTAATACATCTCTACAAAAGATCTCTGGTTGTTATCAACACAATGAAATTATTTTTATATCTAGAGGAATGATCCAAAATAAAATTTACATTAAACAATTTTAAGAAAATTTTGCTAAAATGAATAAACTTACATGACAAGCACTTTTCCAATTTCCATTCAGGTGAAGATCTCTTAAAACATAGTAGGAAATAAGTGGTATTTCCAAAAATACTCAAATAATCCCCCAATTCATCCAGTGAGGACCCATTCAAGCTGGATCTGAGTCTTGTTGACATGTGCCCCTCATTCTTTGAGCATCTCCTCACTTTTAGCATAATAATACATTTCAAGTACAGCTTGTATTTGGAGTGTTGCTTTTCTGATGTCCTCTCAGTACAGAAAGCTAAGGAATATTTTTATCTATATGTATATAAATAAAATATTTTGTATTCTTTTATTTACCTCTCCTTATGTGTAACTCCCATCTCCAACAGTCAGAAAGAAACTTGCTTCCATTAGCCTTACTGTTTATTCATTGGATCAATTTCCTTGACTAGAACCAAGTTCCCATGTCCGCCACAAACTCCTCCCCCTGGACTGGATACCCTCCTCCCCATTCCTGGGCAGGCCACATTGCATCCTCAACCCAGAAGAACACGTCACCCTCTGGTGGCTCCAGCTCCCTGTGCCAGTCCAACCCCTGTTCTGATCCTCTGCCTCATCCTGCATGGGTCCTGGGTCCTCCCATCGTGGATGCCTACCTTGCTGTTCTCCACTGAAAGGTTGTAGGAGTGAATTGTAGGGAAAGAAAAGGAACCTAAAACAACCAATAAAGCATATAAACAACCAGTGAGATAATTGAAATGAATAATCTACTTACATAGGAAATAAAAGAGATAAAATACGTTGAAACAAAATATGAGTGATATGTATGAAGGACATTGCTCTTACCCTGAGGAGAGAAAAAACAAAGCCTATTTCTGGAGTCTATGAAAATATTTTATAAAGCTGTCAATTCCATTTATTTTATTCTATAAATTTAATGAGATCTGATTAAAAGCACTAATAGAATTATACACACGTGTGTGTTTTGACTAATTGATTCTAAAACTCATATAGAAAAATGTGCATAAAGATACTGGGAATTCAGGAAAGGAGTGGTGTTATGGAGCAATTAGAAACTTAGTGTAGCCCCAGACAAACAGGTCAAAGGGACACAATAGTGTTCAGAAACAGATATCCAGATGTATAAGAATGTATTTTATTTCTGGATGGCATTTTAAGTGAGTGGCAAAAAGATGAATTACTTAATAAGTTTTGTTGGGAAACTGAATGGACATATGGAAAAGCTACAACAAAATCCTAACCCCAAATCGATTCCAGATGAATCAAATATTAAATTTATGATATTTAATCATAAAATTATTAGAATAAAGCAAGGAAAGTAAAAATGATATTATTTCCAACAGGAAATGAATGCAAAATATTCAGAAGCAGTAAAATGTTAATAAAAATAAAATATTTTTCAAGAAATGCAATAATGTCAAACACCTTTCAGATTTCTTTGGGGAATCCTAAGCACTGCACTGCACATGGTGAGCTTTAGTCTTTTGTAAGTATTCCTCCATTCTGAATGGCCCCTCTTGCTCACATCCTCATTCTAAGCCATTTCTGCTTTTCTGTGTCATGCAAAGATTTTGTGACACGTAGATATTGGTGGTTTATTACACCAGTTCATTTTTCTAACACAGAGAATGTGTGAAAGGGTGAGATTCCTTTTTTTTAATATTCTGAAACATTTCCAACAGCCTAATATTTGGCTGAGGCCAAGGAGGATTCAGATTCCTTGGTGTCTCTCTGGGGACAGTGATTGTAGGCCCTCTGTGATCTATAGATAAGAAGGTCTTTGTGGTTTTAGGGGAAGGGGAGAATGTTCGGAAAACATTATGAGTTGAATTGAGTACCCCAACAAAGCTGCTGAAAACCTCACCCCTAGTACTTCAGAATGTGACCTTATTTGGAAATAGGGTCTTTACAGATTTAACTAGTTTGAGATGAGGTCATCAGTGTGGGCCCTAATCCAGCATGACTGATGTCCTTATAAAAAGGGGAACCTTGGGCACAAACACCGAGAGAAGACAACGTGAAGACACACAGGGAGAGTACTTTGTGAAGGAGGACTGAATGGAGCATCTCCAAGTCAAAGAGCATCTGTGACTATCAGACGTTAGGAGAGAGGCCTGGAGCAGATCCTTCCTTAGCGCCTTCGGAGGGAGCGTGGCCCTGCAGACACCTTGATTTTGGACTCTGGCCTCTGAGTATACGAGACAATAAATTTCTGTGGCTTTAAGGCACCCAGTCTGTGATACTTTCTTACAGCAGTCCTAGGAGACAAACACGGTACACAAAGTCTCTACTGGGCAAGAAAAGAGACCAGTAGAAACCGAACTTTCCTCATTTTTCAGGACTATTTTTTTCTCATTCTTTGAGCCCATATGGAGAACAGCAGAGGCTGAAAGCACTGTTCCCTGGAGAACTCTTTAAGACACGGTGGAGGAGTAGGAATAAAAGTACTGCCTGGAGTGCTCAAGCATCACAATGGATTAAAAATGGAAAGAGAATTCATTCTTACCACTGCACCTCTCTGAGCTTCGAGGATTGTGGCTTTGGGATCCTTTGGACCCAGCATCCTTGGTGACTTCACATGGCAGGGGCATCAGAAATGGCAGCAGTGAGGCACCTTCAAGCACATTAATGAGCAGAAGATGTTGCCAAGGGGAAGCTGGGGCAGGAGAGGAAAGTCAGTGTAGAAGTTTCAAGGTATTACGGCTTAAAGGGAGGTTTGAGAACCCACGTGGGCCATCCTCAGGAATCACTAAGAAATACTTGGGCACAGACATAGGAGGAGGCTGGAGAATTTCCCCAGATAAATGGAGACAAGAACAAGTTATTTGTGTTATTATTATTAAAGTGACTCCGTCTGTCTCCATAGACTATGAGTCCTGAGAACAACGAGTTTACTATTCTTTAATTCTGACTAAAAATCAATGACGATTCTTTTGTGATATGACTTTTAGTTTGATCAAGACTCACTATAACCTACTCCCTTTCCCCCATTAGTAAACAATTTATTCATCCATTCTCCAATTATGTATTTATTTAGCAACAAACATTTAGTAAGTACTACCAAAAATCACGTTATCTACACCCACAGTGGTTTCTAGGAGGAAGTCTACAAGCATCTTGACAACTATGTTATGACACAACATTGCAAAATGTTTGAGGGCTGTATAGTCAGAGTTGAAAAATTATACAGAGAAATAGGAGCTTAAATCATCTTGGGGGTAGTTCGGGAAGGCCTCCCACCGGAGATGAAAACTAAGTCATGTAGGAGGAATAGATGATTCCAGATGGTGAGGAGGAAGGGAACATCCCAGGCAGAGGAAACAGCACAGGCGAGTGCATAAGAGATTTGATTCTAAACTTCCTCAGCATTTAGGATGAGAGGCACATGGTGAAAGATGAAGTTGAACTGGTATTTAGGGTAGACATAATGAAACTATTTATGTATGCTATGCAACTTATTATGAGAAATCACTGAAAATTTAGGCATAATGAATTGATAAGACTATATTTGTAAATTATAAAACATTGACCATATTATGTGTCTTAAATATAAATAATTACACATGTGTTTTCATAAAGATTCTTCAACTTGGCTTTCCATTTCTCTTCTTACTCTCTGGACCTCTCTCTCACTTGGATCTGCCTTGAATGCCAGATGCAAATATCCAGTGAAAAGACTCCTGAGAGGGAAGATGAAGAAAATGCACGACATGAAGCCCAGGAGGGCATGTTAGGGGGACGTGCTCGCATGTAACTGCCGGTGTATCTATTTTCTAAATACACTGAAAATTCCTTGGCAATCTGCTGCCTGAGAGACATATTTAGAAAGGCCATTCTCCATAAAAGAATCTCTCTATATTACCCAAGTCTATATTACCCATTTAATTTCTGAGTTAAGATCAACAAATAAGTGATGAATTCCACATTTCAGCATTTCTTTATTTTCTTTACTTCATAATAGAGACATTTGCTTTACTAAATCCCAGGTCTGGCCATTATTTTTTTTCTTCTAGCTCTTTTTCTCTTCATCGGAGATACAATTCCCTCAAGAATCCTTGCATGAATTAAGATATTTTCTTCCTCACAGAAAGAAAGGAGGGGGAGTTTTTAAGCACTAAACAGTGTCTCTACCCCACTGAGTTCTCTAGTGTCAGTGGTGTTTGCTTTCACCATGTGGCACCAGCCCAGACCAAGAGTCCCAGGATCCTCTGAAGAGAGGATGGAAAGTGGCACTCCCTGACCTACAGTGTTGACTGCTGCTGTCACTCACTGTGAAGAGGACACTCGTTTTTTACTTGCAGAATTAGTAAATAAGATGTTCAATGTATTACAACGCCCCCCGAAAGTGTGGATATATACCTACATTGTAAATTATAAAATAATATTGTTTACAATATCTGGAAGGTAAAAATTGTCCCAGATGATATTACAATTAATAGATTGGTCCCACCTGGCTAATTTAAAATAATCTCTCCATCTCAAAGTCCTTAACTTAACAAAATTTGCAAAGTCCTTTTGCCATGTATGGAAACATATTCTGTTTCTAGGGATTAGGATGTTGATAATTTGTGGGGCCATTATTCTGCCTGCCACACGTAAGTTCTTATGGTTCTTCGTTTTTTTTTCAGTACCTTCTACTAGGTAAATTGGTACAATGTGTGCGTGCGTGTGTGTGTGTGTGTGTGTGTGTGTGTGTGTGTGTGTTTATTCAAGTAAGGTTTAACATAGTACCAAGTCTTGTGGAATTTCCCTCAGTACTTGACATTAGATAAATTTTAGATTTTATACAAGAAAAGTAAGAAATATATCCTTTTATACTTTGTTACATAATACTATTTTAAATATTTACACAAAGGTTTTAATGATGGATGCCTACAAATTATTGTATTTGTACAGTATATTATGTCATTAAGTACCTATTTCTGTGACGATGTTGACTAAACCAGCACGAAAATCAATATATGTGAAGCGCAGATTATGTGTAGTCCCTGCATAGGCAATATTTTATTTCAACCTTAATTAGAGTTTGCATTAACTGTTGCTTTCTACAGTTTATAGATGGAGTTACAGAGGCTCAGAGAAGAGATGTGGCCTGAGTTGTACAGGACTTAAGAGCTAGAGCCTGGAATCAAATTCAAATCCCTCTGATTGAAAACCTACATTCCTTCCAGAACACAGCACGAAAAGAGTGAAAACTAGTAATGCCCTTGAGTAAATTAAATGTTCTTTGCCAAATTCAAGTAACTATTGACTCTGGAGATACCAACATGTTTTTATAATAGGTACTTGAATGGATTTACCTAAAATATGATTCAGTCAATATCTCAAGTGACAATTTTTTTCAGGCTAAGAACTGGTTGATTTGCAACTTACCAACTTGTTGAGGTTGCAAACTGATTAGACACTTAGTAGCTACTGAAATAACAGGTAGAAAACCATTCTTTCTGGTAGATTTTTAACAAATAAGAGAGAGCAGTGTGATACTTTTACACTCTGGTCTCTGGGGGTCAGTGATATGGTGATTTCTTTCTTTTCCTCCCTGCTGTCAAATATTTCAATTTTAAGCCACTGTCTCATCAAACACTTACTTGCACTTAAGGCAAAGATTTAAGCAGAGATCCTGAATTTTGATTGGATTTTGATGTGTGGTTTCCCTGAAGAAAACTATTGATCAACATAATGATTCAATCTTAGCTTTTTTAACAGGAAGTTTAAAAAATTAAAATTCTACATTCTGTATATTTAAAAAGTAAATGTTGCTCTTCAGATTCTTTATTTTTTTTCCTGGTCAAGTCAGATAGATTAATATTTTAAAATTTTCACCTTACAATGGGCTTTATGGCAAGTTCCTCTCAATCTGATCATTCCCTGACTGTCTTTATTTCTAGACAATTTCAAATGAGAAAGAGGATAAAGAGCTTAAGGATAACAACAGAAGGAAGAGAAATAAAAATCAAATAAGTAAGATAAAGAAGTTAGTAAGAAGAAAAAGGAGATAATAAAAAAATGGGAAAAGAATGAGGGAGTCAATTGCAGATTCATCTTTGTAAATAGTCGGTGACAGTTGACCTCCTGGAAGTGGATTGGATGCCCAAGGCTGGAGTCGATTGGCAGGTCTGACTTTGTCTTGGGAAAATCCCCTGGCAGTCGCTGTTTTTCCTCAGTGACTTGTTCATAGTGGGGCCAATCAGAGTCATCTCAAAGATGATCTAGCAATCCCCCGGATCCTTGGGAGCTATCTAGGAACCCATAGGCTCCTTTCCAGAACTATGAAAAAACAAGAAGTAAAAGATTTAATACAGCTACTAAGGAGCAGCATCTACAATACAAAGTCAAAGAGAAGTGTCTCCTGAGACTCTCAGGTGCTGAGTAAACACCAGGAACGACTTAATGATGCTGGTTCATTAAGCAGATCTTCAATGTTTCTTCCCTCCTCAACCCACTTCAGAGGTTTATTAACCTAAAGCAATGTGAGTTAACACTCAGTGTACTTAATGTAGAGACACCATGAACTTATTCATTTTTTCTAAAAAATGGTGGACAAGTGGTAAGAAAACAGTCAAAGAGAGACAGTCTCTGCCACAAGAGTTAGAAGAACATGGGATGTGTAAAGGAAAAATCACGAGCTTTAAAAATGGAGCGATCTGTGCATAAATACTGGCTCAGTCACTTACTAACTCTGTGACCTTGAATAAATTATTTACCTCTGTGAGTCAGACTTTCTTTAGAAAATAAAAATAATATTTACTTATTATGATCATGAGAATTAAGTGAGATAGTATATCAAGTTTAATGTAATAAACACATTGTAACTGCCAATAATAGGTAACTGTTATTGTAATTATTTTATAAATTCATAATGGATAAAAAGATAGCTTCTATAGTGATTACTTGAATGGTCAAAATTTCACATAATTCCACTCCTGTAGGCACAATAATGTACCAAGATGAATCCCTTGGAAAATCCTAAATTTAAGCATCTGTTTTTCCAACATTGAGAAAAATCTCCCTCTTTTGTCTTCATTTGTCAGCTCTGTCTCTAGCATCACATTCTTGCAGCATTGGTACTCGTTAGAAAACACAATCACTCATAAAATGTTTTAATAAATAACAAATTAATGGATAATTATTGAATAACTATGATAACAATGAATTAGAAGTTGTCTAACTGTGTTAGATTGGATAAAGACCACGGAAAACTTTTTATGACCTACCTGTTTTCAAATTAAAATATTTTAATTGTGTTCCTCTAAAGCTTGGTAGCTTTTGTTTGATATTAGGATCAAAATGAATATCTGCTTTACTCAGCAGCAAGATTCTAACAGCTTAAACTCTGAAGAAGCATTTTCCTTTTTTTCTTTCTAACTTAATAGAAATCTTTTCCCACTAGAAGTCCTTTTGTGGCGATATACCGGCTCAATATGTTTTCCAGATAACACAACATAAGATCAAAATGTGCAGAAGTAAAATAAATGGCGGATGAAGATCATCTGTTGTCCGCAGGCAGAACGTTGGCAGCAATTCCGTTCGCTTTGCTGCGGTCTTGACAGGCCTGCTGCTCCCTGAAGGCTAAGCTAACGTGCTTTGGCAGTAGCTGCAAAAGCAGCTTCGGGTGATTAAATCTCAGTCTTTCTGTCAGGAAACCGCTTGTGATGTCTTTTATCACAACTGCGTTATGTCTCATGACAAACCTTTTTACTTCTCCCCAGACTCAGGCATTACCAATTAAAAATGTTCATAGACCGTGTTTTATTGTTGAAGCCATTTACCTTTATATTTTAGGTGACAATATGGTTTACATGCTCATTAAAAAGAAGCTAAGAATATTGAAAATATATTTCTGTAAACATCGAACCCTTGAATTCCGAACTTACATGCTTGTTCTTTTTGATAATCAAAGTAATGAAATTGTATTATTTCTCTGCTGTATATAAGATTTCCTTCAGCACTTAGAATATGCAGTCTCTTATCTCCTGGTCTCCACGGCTTCTGATGAGAAGTCATCCAGAAGTATTACCGGAGTTCTCTTATACACAGAGTTGTTTGTCCCTTGCTGCTTTCAACATTTTTTCTTTGTCTTTTTCTTCTAACACTTTTACTATGATGTGTCAAAGTGTAGATCTCTTGGTATATCTCCTACTTGGAGTTTATTGAACTTATTGATGTGTAAAATAATGTTTTTCATCAAATTTGTGGCATTTTCAGCCATTAATTCTTAAAATATTTTTTCTTTCTCTTTCTCCTTTCTTGGTATTCTCTTTATGTGTATGTTGAAACATGTAATGGTGTCCTACATTTCTCTGAGGGTTTATCCATATTTATACACTCTTTTTACCCCTCTGTTCTTCTGGTTGCATAATCTCTACTGACCTATCTTCAAGTTTGCTCATTCTTTCTTTTGCCGATTCACATTTACTGTTGAGCACCTCTAGTGAACTTTTCATTTTGGTTATTTTACATGTCAACTACTGAATTTGCATTTGGTTCTTTTATATAATTTATATCTCCTTATTGATATTGTCTATTTCAAGAGATATCATAATTATATCTTCCTTTACTTTTTAAAGCAAAGTTTTATTTAATTAGTTGAACATAGTTATAATGGATTTTTTGAAGTTTTTGTCTGTTGAATCTAACATTTGGGCCCTCAACAGACAGTTTGTCTTACCTGACTCTTTTTTTCTGTGTATGGGTCACACTTCACTGTTTCTTTGAATATTTAATAACATTTTGTTGAAAATTGTAAATTTGAGGTAATATATTGCAACCATTCTGGATATTGCCACCCACATTTGGGCTTGTTTTTCAGTTGTTGGCTCCTGTGTTTAGTGACCCAGCTGGACTATTTTTTGACATCAGTTTCCCACACAATCTGAAGCCAATGATGTCATTCCTCAGAGCGCACAGACAGGGTTTGCCCATATCACCCTAAGATGACAGTGGTTTTATGTGGATTTTCTCCCTGATCTTTCTATTAAACTTCCTGCCTGTGCTGGTATTACACCCAGCTGTTAGGCTTCACCAAGTGTAGCTTCTTGCTTTATTGTTTGTGACAATGCCCTTGGGCATAAATTGCTCCTCAGTCTGATTCAATTAAATTCAGCCTTTTTTTAGGGGCACATTTGAAGCTAGTTTTTAATGTGTGTTATGACACCAGGAAGACTCTTTTTCTTTAGTCTTCCCCTGGTTCTCTCTAGTAAACCAACTAGCCTAATATTGTTTGCTGCTCTCATGTAGCTACCAACCTCTTCTTAATTGTTTACCAGTAAAATCTCCATTATTTTTGAGAGTGCCCTTAGACTTGAACTTCCTCAGATTCTACTTCACATAGTCAGTTTCTATGGCGAGAGCATGAAGCTTTTGATTTTTATGGCATACATCCCCCCTTGGCAAAATTTCTGAGCTACTTCTCTGGAGCTGGGGTCAGGGACAGTGGCCCATTTCTTTTAGAGTGAACCCTCTGCTTTATGAATAGGGAGCCAAGTGGGGGCAGTGGGTTCTGGGCTTCTTGGCTTGACTCTCTGAGCATAGAACCTATGCTCTAAAGCACACTTTTAGAGATGAAATCTACAATGTATGAGATAATAAATAAGCCAGTTGAGATAAATGACAAATAAGGAATTGCAGAAAGAATGGTTAGTGAACTTGCAGATGAAGAAATAGAGATTTTCCAAAACAAATCACAGAAAGAAAAAAATATATAATAAAAAAATCATGTGAGTGGGCTGTGAGTAAACTTCAAACGTTGTAATATACATGCAATTGCAGTCTGCATAAAGAAGCAAGGAGGGGAAATAGTTGAAGAAGTAATGATGAAATTTTTAAAAATTTATCAAAATATATAAACCCACATATCCAAGACACTCAAATACTATATAGATGAAGAAAACTACACCAAGACCCATCATAACACCATAATTAAATTGCTCCAAACCAATGATAAACAGAAAATATTAAAAACAGTCAGAAAGAAATAATATAATGCACTGAGAAGCAAAGATAAGGATGACAGTGCACTGCTTGTTAGAAACAATGTGAAATAGAAAACAGTGGGAAAATATCCATAAAATAGGAAAAGAAAAATAAAAATGTCAACCTATAATTCCATACCCAGCAAAATAGATTTCAATAATGAAGGCAAAATAGAGACTTTTTAGGTATGCAAAAGTTAAAATAATTCGTCACCAGCAGATCTGCACTACAAGACATCTTAAAGAGAGACTGTCACAAAGAAGTAGGATACTAGATGCAAACGTGGATTGACATACAGAAATCAAGTGCACCAAAAATGGTAACTATATGGGTAAATAAAAGATGCTTCGCTTGTTATTTAAATCTCTTTAAAAGATAACTGACTGTTTAAACAAAAATAATAACAATTTATCATGGGGTCAGTAGCTAACGTATGGGTAAAATTTATTAGAATAGCATAAAGATGGAGGAGGAATAAATGTTTAATATTGAAAGGTTTTCATAATATACATGAAATTACATAATATCACTTAATGTAGGACAGTGTATAAAGATGTCTAAAGATGTATACCGTAAACCCTCTAAGTTAATCCCTGAAATAAATACAAAAAGAAAAAAAGCTAAAAGTCAATGCAGGAGAGAAAATGGAATAATGAAAAACAACTCAATCCAAAAGAAGGAGGAATAAACAAAGATGGAACAAATCAAAAATCAAGATGATAAGTAAACATCAAGATGATAACCATATCAACAATCAGATTAAAAGTAAATGATGTGGAACTAATTAAAGGGAGACACTTTCAGATTAGATTAAAAAAAAAAAAAACAAGATGCAACTATGTACTGCCTACAAGAAATGCATAGGAGATAAATTAAAAAAAATAAATAAATAAAGCACAAATGAACTTGATTAGCCTGAGAAATATATCAATTTCTGAAACTAAATTTACATACAGTCACACACTGCATAATGACATTTTAGTCAATGAACAATGGACCGCAAATATGATAGGGGTCCCATAAGATTAGTACCATAAAGCCTAGCTGTGTAGTAGGCTATTCTATCTAGGTTTGTGTAAGTACACTCTATTCACACAATGATGACATCACCTAACGACTCATTTCTCAGAACATATCTGTGTCATTAAGCAATGCATGACTGTACTCATAATGAAAGTAGATTAACTTGTGGATAAAAGTTTGTGAATTTAAGAAAACTTCACACAATGGTCTAAACATTTTCAATGAATTCAAGTACAAATCCAGGTCAGCTGTTGAGAGTAGGAGTTAAGTAGATGGCTTAAAGAAAGAAAAAGATTAGAAATAGTTATTGAAGTTGATCAAGGACAAATAGAAGGATGGAGAATACTGGAGGTTCAGGTGCACTTACAGGGTATGAAAATAGAGTGGTTTTAAATTATATATTTGTGTTTGTCTCTAGGAGGCTTTAGATTACCCCACTGTAGGAGTGAAAGAGGCAGTTAATAGCATTTATTCAACCCCTAAATATTTTAATATTGTGTGTTTCTTTTTTCCTTCTTTCTTTTCTTCCTCCCTTTCCTCTCTCCTACCTTGGTTTCTTCCTTCTTTCCTTCCATATTTCTTTTCTTTCCTCTTTATTTACTTCCCTCTTATTTCCTCTTCCTTTTCTTTCCTTCTTTCTCTATTTTCTGCCCCTTTTGTCTTTTCTCACTCTCTCATTCTCTCATTTCTTTCTTCCTTCTCTCTTTAATCCCTTGTCTTTGTCGCTCGTTTTGCTTTGAGCACACTTACGTGCCAGATAGTGTGATAAATGCGTTATGATAACTTTTGCATGTATTTACAATACAAAAAATTTAACAAGAGTGTTGGCAATGGCCCACTGGTTAGGACATGATTAGACCTTTCACAAAACTAAGTGACGTAACAGGAGCATTTCTTTGAGTTCTCCATAGTTGTTGCATAAGTGCAGTTCATATTCTCAGGAAATATTCTGATGAAGCTCTCACATTAATTGTGTGTTATTTTCTTCTTCAATCTATCCACTTGAATTAATAAATGGAAATGTTAATTTTAAGAGAAAACTCTAATCAAGTAAGAGGCTCGTGTTAAAGAATATTAATGCTTTTATTCAGAATAGAATCTGAGCTATTTTTGGTTCACTTCCAGTCTGAGGACTCACATGAGAATGCAAGAATAAATTTGTTTCTTAATTTACACTTTTTTAGTAAACCATCTAATGTCACTGAATATGTGAAATCAGCTGGTTTAATTTTAATTTTTGCTTTCTGTAATAGTCAGCTTTATAAAATGGCCCTCTAAGATTTTCTGCCCTAAACCCAGGACTGTGAATATATCCTGAGATGATCATGTTATGTTAAAATACATCTTTTGGAGATTTTGAGTTAATCAAAGGACACTTGTCTTAGTAGGCCTAATCTAATCACATGAGCCATTTAAAAGCAGAGCATTTTCTCTGGCTGATAGCAATAGGGGAAACAGGTTTTCCAAGTGTGCACTGGATTTGATGCACTGCCCTAGCTTTGAAGATGCAGGGAGCCACATAGAAAGGACCTGAAAACAGCTTCTAGGAGCTGAGAGTAACCCCTGACTGACAGCCAGGGAGGAAAAGAGACCTTCGTTCTACAACTACAAGGACCTGGATTCTTCTCACAACCTGAATAAGCTTGGAAGAGGATTTTTACCCCTCTACCCCCAAACTGGAGCCCCATCTAGCTAACACTTGATTTTGGCTATCTGGGACTCTAAGCAGAGAACTCAGTCAAGCCTGCCTGGGCTTCTGATCTAGGTAACTGTGAGCTAATAAATGGGTTTTGTTTAAGTTTCTCAGTTTGTGGTAGTTTGTTACAACAGCAGAGAAAACCAGTACAGGTTTCTTTTGAACTTTGGGGCATTAGTGTATGTCTGCAACTATTTTCAAAGACGCGAAACAAAGTATAAAGAAAATGCCAATACAAATTCACCTAAAAAGCCCTTCTTTAATACTTGACAAATAGATCCAAATCATTGTCATATTAATCAATCTTTCTGCCTCTCCAATATTCTAATTGTATTAGAAAAGGATTCCTGAGAAACAAGGAATAGTATCTTGGTTTGACAAGTTAATAAATTGAATAAATTGTGCATTTCAAAAATTCAGTGAAAGCAATCAATACTTATTAAGCAATTCCTATGAAAAACACTAAACTGTATCCCAATGAGATTTTTAGCAATTTTCAAAAAGATTAGTATTTGGGGATGGCATAGAGAAAGCCTATTTCTAAGAGAAATCATTTCTGATCTCTCTTTATGGCAACTGGTTGATTTGTCAAAATTGGGCTTCTCTGATTAAACCCATAAGTAGCTCTCCATTAGATTAGGATGACATCCTAATTCCTTAAAATAGAAAATGTGGCATGAGCTTCCCCTGACTTAGCTCTCCAATCTTCTCCTTTCATTTTTCTCTCCGGCAGTCTATGTCCCAGGCAGACTAAATTATTTTCTATTCTCATACAATATATATTTTTTCCTTACATCTGATTACTTGTATATGCTGTTCACTCTGCTTGAATGTTCTTCTTACCTCGATTTGTCTGGCTAATTCTTGTGTCAAATCTTAGTTTAAACAGCACTCCTGTAGGAGAGCCTTCCCTAAACCCAAAATCTGAATTAGAGGCTGCCGTGTGTGATATGTTTAGGACTTGGTTCTCCCCTTTTCAAACTACTCATCTCAGTAATAATTATAACTTGATTGACTATATTTTGAAAAAAAAACCCATAAATCTCATGAAAATTCACATTAGATCTACTTTTCTACTATTTAATGCTTAGAGTTGATAATATTTTAGCAGATATTAATTACTAAGTAGATGTTTGTTGAAATGAATGATGAGTGTTAAGAGTAATTGAGTTATCCAAGTAAATAATAGGAGGGAGGGCTGTCAAGCAAAAGGGACACAGAGAAAAGACTATGAAGGTAAGAAAAAATGGAGTATGTGTTGTAAACCACAATGAGAAAGAGAGAAAACGATACAGCATACGAGACAAATTATTAAAAGCCAATAAATCTGAGTGAAGAAGATATGGACCGTCTCTGTAGGATTCTTGCAAATTTTCTGTTAGCTTGAAATTATTTCATAATAAATTATTTGGAACTGAACATGAAATTAGACTAAATATAAAAAAGTAAAGAAAAATACCTAGACATTTGGCTTTGTAGAAAGTTAGTTACCTAGTATAGGCTTTTAAAAATTCATGCTTTTCGAGTTCTTTACCAAGAGCTCATTTATACTCACTGTTTTTTGTGTTTTTTTTCCCCTTATGGTTCTGAAACTTTAGATCTTTATATTATTTCACAAAGTCTTCTACACAGATGGGAAGATTATGCAGATTTTGTGATTGATTATTCTACCAAACACTGTCCAGCAATATTAAAAACAGGTAATATTTAGAAAATCACAGATATGCTATACCTTGGACCTCAATTTTTCAAAAAACTGTTATATTAATGTCCTCAACCTACCCTCCCAAACAAAATAAATTTACTTAAAGAATCTCAGTAACTAAATCCTGAGCACATAGATGCATTCTCCAAAGTGGAATAGTTGATATGGAAATGGATTTGTCTTTTCCTATGATATGTCAGATTCAAAAGGAACAACTTTAAAATGTGTAGTTGAATGAACAGATCTGATGGAAACTTGGAGGTGTTTTGTTTTTACTAATGACAGCGGATGAAAGGAGCCTATGGAGAGAACATTATACATCTGAAATTAAGAGATGATTTAGGGGGCTGGCCCCATGGCCAAGTGGTTAAAATTCCACATGCTCTGCTTTGGCAGCCCGGGTTCAGGGGTTCAGATTCTGGGCGCGGACCTGCCCCACTCATCAGCCACGCTGTGGAGGTGTCCCACTTACAAACATATGGAAGGAAATTGGCACAGATGTTAGCTCAGGGCTAATCTTCCCCAAGCAAAAAAAGAGGAGGATTGGCAACGGATGTTAGCTTAGGGTGAATCTTCCTCAGCAAAAAAAAAGAGAGAGATGATATAGATTTAGGACTTAACATGTAATACCAGATATTCAAGAATATGTTGTCCATCTATCCTTTTCTTAACCTTCTGATGTGATCAGAGAATGATTTAATACGCTATTGATATAAATAACACAACATGCTGTAACTGGAATATACTGACTCAAATACATTCATTTTGACTTCTTTAGAACGTGGGAGTGAAAAATAGACCTTCATGATGTGCCTAATAGAATGTCATCTTATTTAGACGAGCAGATATAATTAATTCAGTACACAGTGATATTGTTTTGATATTTAGTAGGGCATGCTGTTTTTAGAAATCTTATATTGTTCTGAAAAAAGAAAACGATTTTTTAAAAATTCCCACAATATGGTTTTGTTCTTTTCAATTTGCAAGTAAGATATTTTTCAATATGTAATTCTCCATAGAAAAATACCTTTAGTTAATCTTTATCTATGTTTACACACCTGTATTATTGGTTTATAAACAACATTTATAAACATTCCAGGTGAAGCTTTGCAGATATTTGATATCAAAAACAGATTTATGAACTTGTATATTATTTTCTGTTAAGGTATTCAAATCTTTAAAAGCTAGGTGACGTAATTTGTTCCTGGTGAGAGTTATTCTTATTCTTTAATTAATTAACAGGGTTTAATGACTATATGTCTAATTTTGCTTTCTTCCTGGGCAAGGTAAAAATTGGTGCAAGATATATTCCATGACCCATCTATTACCCATTTCAACTTTACTGCGTCTGTTATTTATTCATCAAAATTGCTTCATGCTAAGGGAGATGATGCCCTTTTTCTTATACTAAAGTTGTCAATAATATGTTATAGAGTAAATACTAAAGTTAGTTTGTGAAGGAAACAATAAAACAAAATATATTGTTGTAGCTTCTTTAAAAGAGAAAGTGGGCCTAGAAGTAGGACAGGAATATCTCTCTTCCTTTGAGAGCCTGAGTCCACTTGTCACATCTGGTGATGGGTCTATTAGTCTTCAGGCAGATCAACTATGTCCCTTACAGTAAAAGCAGGAGTGATTGAGTAGTTCCATTTGATGAGGGTTCCTCTTACAGTTACCTCTGGTAAGATGGAGCTAGAAATAGTTTCTTATAAAAAAGATGATCTATAAATAATATCCCAGACATCAAAAAAAATGATTTCTAAAATAATTTTTTGCTGGGATGGGAAGAACATGTTACTCAGACTATTAAGTTGATTTGATAGATTTGACTCATTTAGCATCTTCAAAAGTTTTCAGAAATGACACAATAACTTTTGAAAAAAGCAGAGGATATATAAGCTTTATTATCTAGAGAGAATGCTACTTAAAGATCTTTAAAGTAGATATTCTTAAAGGTACTACAGAAGTTGAATAAGTTCTTGTGTAAAGTCTGTTTTATTTTATTTTAGAAGAAAAAGTTTTAGATGTGTCTGCAAGTAGGTAATGAAAAAGTTCTCACCGACTCGCATTGCACTATGATGCCATAGCATTATCAGTGTCAAAGGCTGTGGAGAGATTAAGGAGGGAAAGAAACTCATGGGATTACACCATTAAAAGGTTGATTTTTGGATTGCTAATAGAGCTATTTTTTCATCTTTTATAAATTATTGACAATGGGTAATATGTAAAAACATCTAAAATGGACAAAGCATGTCCTAATCTTCATAAAATAGAAAAAAACCCCACTATGCAATGAAAAACACAGATTAGAAAATTTACAAATTTCCAGAATATATTACTTGCCTTTCAGACAATATTAAAAACCGAGGAATTCAAAATTTCTAAATCATAGTTATGTTGCTCCAGCAAACTATTTTCATTTAATTATTTTCTAATGTTTTTCACACACATGCAATGACTAACATATTTTATGGTACATCACTGTTGATATTAATGTTGATCATCTGGTTTGAGTAGTGACTGTCAAGTTTCTCCACTGTCAAGTTACTCTTTTTATTGCTTTGCATATTGTACTCTTCACAAAGAAGTCATTATGTGGAGCCCACGATTAAAGAGTAGAGAGTTATGCTTCACCTCTTTGAAGATGCAGTATCTACACAAGTTACCAAGTCATTTGGAATTTTTCTATTTTTCTGGAAAAAATGGGACATTTGCCTATTCTCGCCCATTTATTTAGTAATTCAATCATTTATTTATATCACGGTGAATTTACAGATATTTATCTTCCACTTTGGTTTGTAATCCAATATCATTTAATTATACTGTTGCTCAAATTATTATATCATTGACCATTGGTAGCTCTTTTAGTTGGCTCTTATGTTCTTTTGGCATACCACACATCATTATATTTTTTGTTTGATTTGATTTTTGTTTGTTTGTTTATTGTTGTGTATTTACTTACTTTCTGGCACCACAAGATGCTCCAGGCTCATTTCATACAGTTACCCACCAGTCTCATCATCAGCCACTTCTCCAAGAAGCCCTGGTTCCTTTACTGGAGAATGGTTTTGAAACCAAGATCTAGACACTAAGTATGCTCATTGCTACTAAGGTGCTTTTACCACTAGGCCCTTTCAGCTGACAGAACAAGGACATATATGGGTACATATTCATATATGTGGGTAGACTAAGCTGTGTATGTGCGCATAGCTATGAATATGTTTATATGAAATCATTTGTATCTACACTAAGCTAAATGTAAGTTCATACTGTCTCCAACTCTAATCCATTACTACATGATCATTCTAGATTTCTGGATTGTATGTAACCTCCCCCTCCACTATAAGAAACTTGACTCCCATCATCTACCATCCATTTATTTAATTGTTCAATTGCAGTATACATATATAGTTGTTTCAAAATTGTTAACCCGTACACTCATGAGAACCAACTTTATCACAAGAGTACAATGCTTATGTGAAATTCCTCTTGCTTCTAGTGTTACAGACTTCATGCATTTCCACAGTGGTTACTCTTCCATTTACACCTACCAGAACCATGAGGAGATCATTTTTGGATATCCATTGTGAGAACTTGGTGGGGTTACTAGAGGTAATATCCATGAAAATATCAGAACCCATAAGACTGTTGTCCCCAGGATTTGCTTGCTTCCACACTGGTCTACACTCGTTCTCCAGTAATTCCTTAATGTTTCTATTTAAGTTTCCCTACCACCTTAGCTCCAGTGTCTTCTGCTCTAGGTAAGCAGATCTTAATTATTGTATCTCTCTGGATATGTCTGTCTCTGCAGATTCCCAGAGAGAGAATTGATTTTACAGTTTTCCCAGCTTTTTATTATTGTAAGGACCAGAGTGATGCTGTCTGAACTCACCATGTTAGAGCTGAAACTGGAAATTAAGCTTCACACTTTTTATTATGAATATCAGAAAGCTGAGGAAGGGATAACTATTTCCTCATAAATATACCACTCAAGGATTACAGGTATTTTAATGCTACAGAAATTTTAATAAATCATGACAACTTTGATTACAGTGATTTGTTTCTTGAGTACTCCAAGGTTTAGCGGTTGAATTTTTGACCATCCTGGGATGTTTCCAAAAGAGTGCATTTAATTTTAGCATTTATACATTTATTTATACTGCTATTCTTGTGATCTTGTCACAACTGACTGCCTGTCTGATAGCTTCATTTTCATGGACATGATCTGTGCTGCATTCAAACATTTCACCTTTTCTATAGGTTCCTTGTGGCTGCCCCTTGGAAAGAGAGGTGGTACATGAAACTCCTCACCTTCAAGGTCTCACATCTTCAAGGGTAGTGAATTGCTATCTTTTCAGGCAATAGTTTCAATGAAAGTGACAGGTCTCTTCTTCCCTCTTCGTTATTTACGTATTTTCAAATTCCCAAGGAGTGTGATGTCTAAAACACGGTCACTGACTAGGCCACTTATGTTTTTAATATAAAAATTGCTTCAGAAGAGCAGGGAATCAGCCTTTTTCTAATCTTCCACTGGATCTCCTAACTCAGTTTGATTCAAAAAACTTTTAGCAACTGCAACTATGTACCATACATTGTTTCAGATCTTGGCATTCAAGACATGAGCAAGATCATACCAGCTACAGGGTGGCAGCACTGGTTCAGCAGAAGACCTAGAAGGTGGAGAATGACGGCAGCCGTCCACCACCGTGGAAGCATCTGCACAACGCCATCACCCTCTCAGAAACGAGACAGCATATACTTTACTTAATTAACAAGGATTTGATTACATAAAAAGAGTATTCAAAGTCCCTTGGTCTTTCAGAATAACAACTAGTTTAATACTCAATATCTGAAATTCAATTTTGGAGCCTTGGCTATGGTAGATAGTCAATATCTTGCTCTCATTTGATATGCTAGAAATAAGTTATATGAAAAAGTTAAAAGATGTCAACAGGGACTGAATTTGTTAAATTTAAGAATGTAATTTCTTTTTTGATATACCGCCAGAGGCTAAAAATAGCATAAAAGAAATTGAAGTAGAAAACACCATTAAAAGTGGATGTTTCTTATATTCTACAAATTTATAACAATGCAAATAAAAAGACCCACACCTTCCTGATTATGCTGGAAAGCTGTACATTATTCACAAGCTTCCTCACTTCTTCTTGCTTTTCTGCTTTCTTCACTCTTGCAGTTCATTTTAAATCTCCTTCACATATGCATTAAGGGAAGGGAGTATGATTATTGCCTTTAGAAATTTTCTTCTAAACAGTTTAATCTGAGTATCAAACAGTAAAGTTTGACATCAACAGAAAGTTCAAAGAAGTACCAAATCTACATAATCAGTCCTGATCACTCCTCTGTGCTCCAAAGCTATATTTCCAATTCCCGTGGGAACATCTGTACTGTTCTAAGCCAGTTTAGTTTTGATTAAGGGATATTTATTTTTGGTGACAAGTGTTAAAAATATAACAACCTAAGTTGAGCTTTAAAAATGCTGATATGGGAAATCAATGGAAGTAAATTTGGAACACCGTCATGACATTTTCAACATTTCATTGTGTGGTGTCATAGCTTGACTACATTTGTGTGCAGACAGTACCTTTTGGGCAGAAAAGTGGGTACAGATTTTCATGAAATCACAGGCTTAACAATGAGAAGAAGGTTTATGAATCCCAGGAGAGGGTAAGATTGCTTCATTCCAAAAGGTTGGTTAGACAAAACTCGACTGAGATCAGAGACCGCTATAATTTGTGCACCTTCTTATAGTGCTCTGTGGGTATGAAAATAACAGGGACTTCTCTATATCTGCTGCATTTACATCTATTCAAACACTTATCTCATTGTATTGCAATACATGGACTATTTATCTTTTTCATCCAATTAAGATAAAATTTTAATGAATTAGAGAAAACTAGGTAAGACATATTTCCTCTATCTCCATTTCAAATATTCAACTTTTAGAGAGCAGGAAAAGAATGACTGTTTCTTCGTTTGAAACTCTTGTGTTGTTGGCATGACCGGGCTAACATGGATCTGTTTATGCCTGGAGAGTTTCAGACCCCAAGCCTGAATCACGAGTGGAGATGTGTCAGAGTCATGTCTTGACCAAATGGATTTTTCACCTTCGCTTTCCTATAGTCAAACTAGAGGCAAAGGTGGAATTCCTTTTCTTAAAATAGAAATATTTAAATTTTTTATTTCCTATTCAAAGAATGTCTATTTCTTGCTAATTCCAATGTTGAATAAAGGAGAATTACTCTGAAAATATAAAACAGGGTGGATGAAAAGCAGTGAGAAAGTTACCTTGGTTCCTTTATCTGCATCCTTGTATTTTACATACTAAAAAACAGATTCAAACCTAAACTTGAAATTATTCATATTAGATTATAAATAAAAATGTGTTCCTTATTTGCTAAGCAAACTGAAAAAGAACAGGATTAGAAATTTATGAAAGTCTATGACTCATTAAAAAAACTTGCTTTTTAAATAGCTTCTCACATATCCCTTATGACAGGTAGATATTTCCAACAATTTTTTAATAGAGCATTTACCTCTTTTGCATCTGTAAATCCAAGGCACTAAGTAATGATTAGTGAACAGAATACACAATGAGTTGTTACTCTGCTGAAGATTGTTTTTCTACTTGGCATATTGAACGGGATTCTTTTCTTGTGAATTTTGGAAGTGAACTTTTAAAGATAAAGATAGTAAATGAAAATGCATGTGCACACACACACACATACATAGGGAAGTGTTGATGTGCATAGAATAGTGATAATGGTAAAATCTGACCTTTGGGACAATGATGGCTGATATGTTCCCATGGTTGCACATGGTATAGGTCATTTCAGGCAGGTAAAAATGACTGATATATATATATATATATATATATATATATATATAATATAATACATCTTGATAAATGAATGGCATAAATCTCAAATATCTGTCAGCCAGCATCTCCTCCCATTTTCTTATGAGAAGGGAGAGGAATAATGTTAGATTTTGTGAAGTGAAAATTTGACACAGCTGTCAGTTGTGTTAGCTCAGCCTCCCTTCCATAGGAAGCACGGTGATGTGTTGGTTCTAACTTCTCCATGCATTTATTGAATTTCTGTTTCAAGATAGACAAGTGACCTTCAACTGGGCGGGTAGAAGAGCAACTCTTAACACCCAGATACAAATACTGTTGAATCAAGGAGTGTACAGAGATGTTCCTACTTTTCATTGTGAGGGGCTTAATCCCAAACCGAGAGCCACTGTCTGGGGCCTCAGAAACTGCCAGCATCTGGGCTCCTAAATGAACCCAGCTTCAGATGCCTGTGGCTCCTTGGTGCAAAGTTTTAAGCAACTAGGGTTGAAGTGGAATGAAAAAACCAGTCATTTTCGAAAAGTACAAGTGACAGCATACTCTTTAATTGAATAGAGCTGACAAGGCATTTGGAAAGAAATGTTCATAAATATTTAAATGGACTCTTAGGGCAATAATTAAGATTGAATTACATTAATGTGACTAATTTAGTTTGTATTTTTTTCAATTACAGAAAAATCCATTTACTGAACAGAATAGTTTTGGCTTTGCCAGCTTTATTTTTTGCAGCCTAGTAGTTTTAATTTAGCATCTTGTGTCTACTCATGCATTTGTAAATGCTGCTAATTCATCAATAGAAGGTGCAGTCCATATACATACTAAATAAGTTAAAGTCGAAGCTGCTGAATGCAGACATCAAGTAGCTTATTAGTAATTCTTTGTATCACTTTGTTTCCTAATGAATGTGTAAATTCATTCTTCATTACATTGATACATTGACAGTTAAGAAAGAAATTAAGGAGAAGTGAATGGCAGTTAAGCACACATATTGGAATTAGAAAGAGTAACAATGTGTGATTTCAGAGATGCTGAAGAAGGTAGTGAGATGACCGCCAGGTGGTTGAAACAGGTTACATATCATCTCATTGCACTCACAGGTGCAGAGCGATGCTGTCATATCACAGTGGCATTTAACTTTTCTTTGTTTCTATTCCAACTTGTCTTCCTGTTTAAGAGAGTGTATTTAATTATGGTGCCTGATTTCTCCTACTTGAAATTAAGATAAAATAGGAGTGAATCCTCAACTATTGAAAGTACCTTGAGTCTTTGATAACTGGCTTACAGAAGTGGAAAACACTGCACAATAATCAAGAAGCCAACAATCAAGAGCAACTTCAACAAGTGTGGTTTTGTCTTTGGGGAAGATGTGGCAGTCTAGTGTGTCATTGTCATCTTTTTTAAATTACAGCTGGGCAAAGATGCATCAATATGCAGCAATAACATTGTGGTTTTTTATTTACCAGTGAATCTGATGTGTATTACCACATATTTTATTGTATATCTGAGTTTTACATATATGTATGTATACACAAGTCATTTTAATTATTCATTTTAAAAAGACAGGGTATTTTTAAATGACAGAATCGGAAGTTAGGCTGATTTTTGAAAGTCTACTTTCTCAACTCTAATTGAATTTATACAAAACTTTTAGTGCTCTTTGGCAAATGTGTGTAAACAGTTTTTATTGCTTTGGTCAATAAAACTTTGTTATCTGAAAAATGTGCGTGCATTTCTTTCTTTTCTGTTTTTATTAAGCAATAGGTTTTCCGATTGTTTATGTCTAACACGATTTTAAAGTAATTCATTGTATTAGCAATTATGTTTACCCACGAAAAAAACAAACATGTAAAAAGAATTTAGCCTCAAAAAATAATTTCAACTGTTACTTCCTTTTGTTCACTAATCTTGTTTTTATTATTTGCCCATTAATAGCTGTTATAGTAATGATGATGGGATCGAATGACATTTTTACCTTTGGTCAGTTGCAATTCTCTTCTCTATTTGAAATAGCCAGATGAGGGAGGTACGATTTCCCACATTTTACACATAAGGAAACTGAGGCTCAGAGTTCAGGCTCACAAGCTTAAGAGTAGGATGTTGATTCAAATCCCTACTATTCCATTTACTAACCATGTTATCTTGAGCAAGTATATTAACACATTTAAAATTCAGAATTATTGATTGTAAAATAGGAATAATAATGCCTATGTCATATAATTATTGAGATGAGGTAATTGTTGAAATGAGGTAATCTGTGACTGGTACAAAATTAGCATTTAAGAAAGGGCCTAACTGCTCTGCTTATGATTTTGTGTCCACTTACTTCCACCTTTTCCAGAAAGTTCTCCATCATTTATGCCTCCTTTCTCTCTTCAATTTCTCCTTATCCACTGGAATTTAACCTTCAGACTACAAACAGGTCCTCATTTCATCCATCCTAGTTGAAGCAAAGAAATACAAGCAAATAAAAACATCTATACATTTAAAATAAACAATTAAGAAAACAAAATAACATTGCTACATACTGCAAATTATTCTGTCCTTTCTTACCTGCTAGCTATCAAGTTAACTTACAATAATAGAAATCTGAATAAAACTCACTTTCTCTCTACCTGTTGTTTTAAAAGTAATTGCAATGTGGTTTTTACCAAAGTAGTATATGTTTTTAAATTAAATAATTAAAAATATTAACCAAAACAAAAAAAGGAGGAGGACACGGAAAAAAAGAAGGAGGAGGAGGACAAGGATGAGGATGAGTTGGAAGGAAGGAAGGGAGGGAGATAAGGAAGGAAGGAAGGAAGGAAGGAAGGAAGGGAGGGAGGGAGGGAGGGAGGGAGGAAGGAAGGAAGAAGAGAAAATTACCGTATCCCTCCTCTGCTGACTTCTGAGTCCCAAGGCAACCTCACGCAAACTTTCTCGTTACAATGGTATTTACTTCTTTATTGCTAAATAACATACAATACTGTTGCTTCTTAATTTTGCTTTTTTAATTTTATAAGTCATTTATTTATTTTATATTATGGGAAATGAAAATTGGCTTAATCTCCCCTAGCCTCCACCCCTCATCCACCAGCATGGTTCCCTTTCCTTCGTCCTAACAGTATGTCCAAAGGAACTCTGAAAGTCCTCTCCCCACAGTTAAACACATCAAGACCTTTCTATTTCATCTCCTTCTCCTGAAGCTGCTTCCATCTGTTCTGTGTGGTCTCGCCAGTTATAGCCATAGTCCTAGGATGTCCTTTCACTACTATCCATCCTCTGTCCTTGACTTCTCCCTCGTGTCTAATCCCAAATTCCTAGATCCTGCATCTTCCTTTTCCTTGGCTGACTCTCTGTGGAGGCTGCTCATCCCACAATAGTTTCCTGGGAAGGGATGTATGGGAAATAAAGTTAAGTACTTGCATATCTGAAAATAGCTTGCAATGTGGGTTGCAATCAACTCGAATTGACATTTGGGCATGGGGTTTTGGGTTGTAAATCAAATTGTCTCAGCCTTCTGAAGGCATGCACCACTCTATTCAGTTTCTCAGGATTACTATTGAACAGCCTGGTGACTTTTTAATTTATGTTGTGTTGTATATGACTGGTTTTATTTTTTCCCCTTAGGATTTTTTTTCTATGTCCCTGTATTCTGAATCACTGGATGATCATCCCTGGGAAGATCATTTTTCCAATTGTGATGATGGGCAATTATTGTGATCTTTTAAGATGGAATCAAATTATCTTTATGTGACTCCTTTTGAATATCTATTTGATAATTTCCTTCCATTTTTTTTTTTGTTCAATCTTTCATTCCTGTTAGTTGTATGTTGGATGTTTTATGTAATACTTTATTCTTCTTTTTCTGTTTTCTATCTTTGTCTTTTTGTTCTACTTTTAGGAGATTCCTTGAACATTATCATACTATAAGATTGCATCAAATATTTATTGACCTTTTGCTGTTGAATGACAATTAAGACTGAAGTATTAAAAAACTTATTGATGAAAATAAAAAGGATTCAAGTGTTGATACTTACCACAACATGGATGAACTTTGACAATATTACGCTAAGTGAAAGAAGTCAGTTGCAAAAGACCACATATTGTGTGATTCAATATGAAATGTCAAGAATAGGAAAATCTAAAGAGAGAAATTAGATTAGTGGTTCCCTATGTCTGGGGGTGTCAGAGAGAAACGGGGTGTAACTGCTTATGGAAACAGGACTTCTTTTTAGAGTAATGAAATTTTCTAAGATTGATTGTGGTGATGGGTGTAAAACTCTGTGAATATACTAAAAAGCACTGAAGTGTACTTTTTTTTTTTTTTTTGCTGAGCAGGATTCACCTGAGTTATCATCCATGCCAATCTTCCTCTGTTTTAGTATGTCGACCGCCAGCACAGCATGGCCACTAACAGAGTGATGTAGGTCCACGCCCGGGAACCAAACCCAGGCCACTGAAGCAGAGTGTGCTGAACTTAACCACTAGGCCACTGGGGCTGGCCTGAAGCGTACATTGTAAGTGGGCAAATTGTGTGACATGTGGATCATATCTCAATAAAGTTGTTATGTGGTATTTGTGTGTGTGTGTATGTGTGTAAGGAAGATTAGCCCTGAGCTAACATCTGTTGCCAATCCTCCTCTTTTTGCTGAGGAAGACTGGCCCTGGGTTAACATCTGTGCCCATCTTCCTCTACTTTATCTGTGCGATGCCTGCTACCGCATGTCTTGATAAGCAGTGCATAGATTTACGCCCAAGATCCGAACCCGCGAACCCCAGGCCGCTGAAGTGGAGCACACGAACTTAACCACTACACCATTGGGCTGGCCCCTTATGTGGTATATTTTTAAAAGCTTATTTGTGAACCTTGAAAATATTACACTAAGTTAAAGAAGCCAGTCACAGAAGGCCACATAACATATGATTCTATTTATATGAAATGTCCAGAATAGGCAAATCGTTAGAGACAGAAAGCAGAGTAGCAGTTGCCTAGGGCTGTGCGATTTGGGGAAAATGGGGAATGAAGGCTAATGAGTAGAGTGTTTCCTCTGGGGTAAAGAAAATATCCTAAATGCTGATTGTGGTGATCCCCAACTCTGTGGATACACTAAAAATCATTGATCTGTACACTGTAAAAGGGTGAATTTTATGGTATGTAAATTATATCTCAATAAGGCAGTTAAAACACAATTAAACAGCCTATTGAAATTCTGTGTGCTGGTGTATGAAGGGGGCTTGTTGAATGACATCTTTACTCTATAGTCAAGTTTTATTTGGACCTCAAACTGTCCATATCTGTAGGTTTTGTTTCTTCTCCTTCAGGGTGGTCAGTTTCTTCAGAGATTTATTTCCTAATCTCTTGCTTGGGGCTATGATCTGAGCACCCTTGCAATAGTAGTTGGATAGAGAACCAGGATTGGAGATACTAGGTTAATTTTTAGAATTTCACTGTTGTCAGGACAGTTTTTCACCCTCATCCTCAGGCATCTTTGGCATTCCTCAGTCTTGTTTTGCTCTCACTCAAGTTTCCCAGAAGGTAAATCATTCATCTCTTGCCTAGTCATGGAGACATATACTCCTGTTTGTCTGGGGTGGGGTGAGGGCAAATCTGGGCATTTTGACACCTCCTTAATGCAGACTGTTAACTAGGCCCACCCTTCACCCTAACCACAGTGCCTCCATTTCAGGAATTTTTTCATGGATTCTTCCTGCAGCACAGATAGCTTGTTTCATCTTGCCATCCTCCTCTACGGGCACCTGGTTTTCAGCTTTCTCTGGGTTACAAGTCATTCACTGCTTATCCATCTGCTTCACACATGTCAAATATATGTTGACACCTCACCTGTCCCCTCTTGTCATCTCTCTCTGTCTCTGTCTATAAATAGATAGATGATAGATGACAGATAGATAGATAGATAATAAATAGATGTCTATCTAACAAATAGATAGATAATATATAATAAATAGATAGATGATAGTTAGGTAGATAATAAATAATAAATATCTAGATAGATAGATGATAGATAGATAAATACATAATAGCCAGACAGACAAATAGATGGTTTCAGGCCCTGGGAGGTGGAAGAGTAAAGTATGTGCGTTCAATTTTCCATTCTTGACCCTTCACCTTGTGAAATCTCCCTTTCTCCTTTGCTCTCCCACATGGGGGTTATCAATGACCAAACCTAATGATTGATCCTAATTTTTTTTTTCTCCTTGACTGAATTCTACCTGCTTAATCTTCACTTCTTTACAGAGACATTTTTAAAAAACGTTTTTGCGCATGAATTCTATAACCCTTCTCAGTTTTCCTCAAGCTCCTAAATCATTACTTTTTTTAGTCTCAATTCGCTACTCCATTTTTACTCTGACTGCTTCTTAACTTTTTGTTGACAGAGCAAGGATGGGGAGACTTGGGCATATTTTTTCACCTTGGATTTCTATAATATGTTTTATCTGTAAAACTCCATGAGGACTTGGCACTGCTCCTTTTCCATAGGAGCTCAATGCTCTAAGGGAAGTGAGTTATTGCCCTGCAGGAATCGTTGCCTGGGTTCTCAAGATAGAGTATAAAGGGAACCTGCGTGATAATCGTTTCTGATTCTCTTGTTCTTTTGATTCCAAGAAACTCTCTCTTACATGTAGTGTTTTTGACATAGAGAAAATTGACTATTTCATCAAGATCTAAACCTGGGAATAACAAAAAGACGGAATGAGTGCTTTCTCATTTTATTTCAGGAGACCATAATTCCAAAATCTTGAGCTAGCAAGGAGAAATGCAGGCTATTAAAATATCACAAGAATGGCAATATAACTGGAAATATGCTTTGGAGAATAATGAAAAATTTGGATTTCTAGTCAACTTTAAAATTCTCTAATGTGTCATAGAAAAACTTTTGAAGCTGTTTGCTTCCAAATGTATTTTTGAATGCTTTCATTTTCAGAAAATTGAGAGAACGGGTAGGAAAGGAACATAAAGCAAACCTAAATTCATCTTAGATATCAAACATATCAAGCATTTGAATCAAGATTGCTTTGTAATTAATTTTTCTGACTTGACAATTTTTGGTGCACAATTAAAATATCAAGTCTAAACTTGTTAGTTGACTTATGTTTACAATGTGTGATTGTCTGATAGGTAATAAATATAAAATACACTTAAATTTTGCATTCCTCGCCATAGATGTCAAATTTCAAAGTCATAATCAAGCTAATCAGTACCTACAAACAAACAAATTATTTCACAGCAAAAGAATACAGACTAAAAGCTCAAAAGATTTATGATGGTGTCTGAATACTTTTACCTTTAAGTTACCAATTTATATCATAGGTGGCAGCATTGAAACTCATTATATTCTAGATAACCATCTCAGACTTAGGCTCATTCTGAAAAAATTTGGAGGTTAAGCATACCACCATAAAATCCCCTATCTCAAATATCTCACCTATCCCCTTACACTGAAATAAGAATTGCAGAACATAAATAAATTGTTACAGGAAATATGCCAAGATAATACCAAGCTGTTCCTTTTATGGAGAAATAGAGGATTATTTTGGCATAGCATATTTCTAAAACATCAAACTAATAGTTAAAAAAGAAAAAATAGAGTGTAAAATATATTATATCCTTTTTCTTTTATAAATATTAGGTTAAAGAAAAACTATGCCTAAGTTATGGTCATTTAAATAACAATAAAATGCTTTTTAGTGTATGAACTATGTCTTAAAGTTTGCAGTAAATAAAATGAGTCAGAATTTCTGTGTCAGTTACAGAAGTACACTAATTAATATGTAGCTGCATTTAAGTACGAGGCAAACACGTCTATTAAATATAGAGCTTGATATGATCAGACTTTTTAATTTCATCTTTCTAAGTAGTGTATAGTAGTTTCTGTTGTGGTTGTAATGAGCATTTCCCTGATGGTTAACATTGTTTAAAATCTTTTTATGGGCCCATCAGCCATTCATGTATTATATGCACATTGTCTTTTATGAAGTTTCTGTTCAACTTATTTGACCACATTTTTATTGGATTATTTTTTCTTATTATTATTGAGTTATAACAGTTCTTACACATTTTGAATGAAAATATTTTGCCAGATAAAGTAGCATGATAAATATATTTGCTCTTAATCTGTGCCTGGTCTTTGTGTATTTATTTTAATATATCATTTGTTTATTTGTTGTTGATGGGTCTTTTGAAGACCAGGGTTTTTTTTTTTTTTTAATTATATTTATTATGTAATTTGTTTTTCTGCTATGGTTTGTTATTTTTGTGTTCAATCTACAAAATATTTCCAAACTTGAAGATTTTTCTCCTATGATTTCTTTGAGGGATTTTATAGCTTGGCATTAGTTTTGAAGATGATTCAGAGTCCTCTACCTTTTCAGTTCTTCACTTTCTATACATCTTTTTATTGTTTTCTTGTTTTAATTGTTTATGTTGATGAATTATCTGCCTATTTTATTGTTGTTCCTGTGACTATACTGTGCTTTTTTCTATGAGTTGTTTTAGGAATTTCTCCCGTGTTTTGGTTTAAGCAGTTTTTCTATAATTTTGAAGTTGTTCTTTGTATTTCTATTTAAAATTTTGTCTAGTTATTTTCTATTGACCTATCTTCTAATCCATTAATATTTTTTGTTTCATTAGCTCTTACAATCATTCACTGAGTTGCTAATTTTATTTATTTTGTACCTCATCTCTAGAACTTCAATTTAATATTTTATAATTTGTAATTCTCTGCTTAATTTTTTATAATTCTTGAGCCTATAAATTACAGTTATCATTAATTCTATATTTAGTAACTAATATGTGGATCTTCAGAGTCTGTTTCTTTCTCTGTTTCACCCATTTGTTCTTTTCTCCTGGTCTTCCACATAATTTTTCATTGCATTTTGGATATGGTTTGTGAAAAATGTTAGTGACATTAGGAGGCTCCTATTGATGCCCGTGCAGAGAGAATTTAGTTTTGCCAATCTCAGGTTATAAAGGTATGGAAGATCAACCTAATTCAACTAGGGTTTGACTTATTAGAAGCTTCTCTAGTTTACCTTCCTCCTCGGGTGGAGCCCTTTGGGTGGTAAATCTCCTATTTCGAATTTTTTCTTGCCCAGTAGGTAAATTCCTTTATCCTTCAAGTATCAACTTTAACGCTATCATCGAAGTGAAGCTTTGCCTCTCTCCCAAGATAGATTTAAGAGACTATTCATCATATTTTCTACTGAACTTACTACCTCTCTGTATTTCTGCGAATATAGTATGGGATTACAATAGTTGATTTGCACGTGTATCTTTCTCCTGGATTCTAAATTCTTTGAGGATAGAGGCTGTGTCTTTTCATTTTTACATCTGAAGCATTTAGCAATCTTTGTGTAATAGTATATGTGCTTTAAAATATTATATGAATGTATAAATTTATTATTTATTTCAATAAAAGTTTGTGAGCAGTTTTATGCTAGGTACATCCTGGGACCAAATGGATGAATAAGATCTGTTTTAGATCTTCTAGTATTTCACATTATATTATGCTTGCATAGTAATATATCTTGACTATATAACAGAGAGTGTGTTGAATATTTACATAAATTGCTTTAGAACCAGACAATGAAAAATGCTAAATTTGCTTGAGGGGATGGGGGTACTTGGTATCAAGAATTATATCCCAGAGGAGGGATTATTTGAAGTAAACCTAAAGGATAAATATGATAGCAATTTTTACCTAATGGGTAAGAAATAGCTAAGGGAGGGAACAGCTCAGACAAAAGTATGGAAATGTGAAAGTGCATTGGATATTTTGAAAGATCTTTGAAGTATTTTATGCCATGATAAGGAATTTTATCCTAATCCTTTTGTTAATGGAACTGTATGGCAGGGGAAAACATTATCACATATGCATTTTTAAAGTATACTTTTAGTTTCAATATGGAGGATTAATAGTGGGGGTGCATGAAGGGCATTGTAGCATCCCTGATGAAAAATAATGGAACCCTAACTGTGGCAGTGGGGATGGAGAAGAGAAGATATGATTAAAATATATTCATAGCATTTTTTCATAAAGATTTTGTCTTTGGAATATTTTTGAATATTTTAATTAAGAGTAGTGTTTTGAATATTTCGCTACTGCTCAATTGAGGACATCTTCACAATTGGCATTCTCACTGACACCATGTTTTTCATTCATTCGTCCATTCATTCATTCAATCGATCATTATTTAACACATACTACATATCATCAGGCACTATGCTAGTTATGGAGATACAGTAGTGAAAAAATGTCAACAAAATTTCCTTCTGTCATGGAGTTTAATTGGTGGAGTAGAAGGAAGTGGCTTGTTAAGGATTGACATCTTGAAGATGGAACATATTATGCCTATATATGGTTGTATTAATGCTAATCATGTCACATTTAGGTAAAACTGATAGGCGTAACCATATAACAACTTCTGCTGTGTTTTGCATTCCCTTATTCCTTAATTTCGTGAATTTCAACCAATACGTTCTTGTTTGCCTCGGGTTGTTAAAGAGTGGTTCTCATGACTAAATGGACATGATTTATGTATCCAATTAACTTTAGATCCCTTGACAGCAGAGAATGAGATCTCCTGGCATTGATATACTGCTGAGAGGTGGCACACCTTTTCTTCCCTGTGGTAAATTTCAGCGTCTCTCACCACATCCAGTGCCAAACTCTGACAAGTCAGTTTATAAGAAATGACTAGACATTGCTAGCATATAAAAGAAAATTAAATCTCACACTGAGAAAGGTGCTAATATCCTTTAAGATGACAGTCAGCTGCACCTGTGCCAGCCATTCAGGATGATTTTTAACTTTTATATTTTACCACGTATCTTTTAAATTCCTTCTGGTCCAGAGGCAAAATTTAGTTTATACGTGGCCATTGGTAGTTGTCTCTTGATCGGCACAGTCTGCAAGTGGTGAGGGTGACAAAGCAAAATGAAACAAAACTCCAATAGTTAGTAGGCTTCTTTGATTTAAGCAATTTAGAGTGCCCAAATTGATCTCATTTCCACTGGAAATGCAAATTTAATGGCAGAGATCATGTGTGAAGTTTTAGGTCTTCAGTAAAAGTCATTTAACTAGAAGAAGCCAACCCAAGTGAGCCTTTCCTTTCCCTCTCTCTTTGAATGAAATTTAAATCTCATTTTTTTACAGAATCTAACGGCTTGTTACGTGGTAATAAGATTTCAGATTTGAATTTTACATCTGCAAACATATGTCAAAAATGGTTCTTGGAAGCTACTGATTGTCTGAAACTGGTCAATAACTACTGTAGTGGGATGTTGAGTATTTCCTGCAAAAAATGGCTCAGAATGAAAAAGTCACTCCTAACATAGTCTGCTTAATTTAGTCAGTTTATACTCAATTTAAATATGAGTTCTTTTCTTCTCCAGAAGCAAAAGTCAGTGTTACAAACAGAGTCTTACAGGTAATTGTTCCTTGTACATGATCTTGTCAAAATAACGTTGGAACTAAGAGAAGAATCTAAGTTACAACTTTGTTTCAATGAATAGCTTCTAGGTTGCTTGGGTTTGGAGCAGTCGCAAATCAGAGAAACAGTGCCATCTTTTCATGATGTATTTTGCAGTCTTAAGAACTAATAACTTTTAGTTGTTCACAAATAAAAATTAAACAAAAACAACAAAAGAGTCTTAGCATCAGTAGGCAGGAAATGGGCTTTTTAATTTTTTTTCCAATTTAAGTATAAGTAATAATATAATGATACTTTGCATTCCATAACACTTAAGGGTTCAAAATTCTTTCACATATACAATTCAGCATATTTTAGTTTTCAGACTCATGAAAGGTGAAAAGCTTAATAATCCATTAATTGATATGGGTAATACATCATGATCTAGTGGAAAAAAAAGGATTGAAATTTAGAAATCACTAAGTAGTTGGGTTCTGTTAGATGAGTTTTTCCATTTCGTTATATTCAGGTGGATTTCTGTTAAAAATATGTCCGTTTTTTTCTTCACATTATTTCACATGAACCATATGAGTCATAATTAAAACTATATGTGAAGTGTTCATATTTCCTTAAACAAAATGTAAAATGTAGGTATTTCCACTGTGATTCTGACCAATTCCCTTCACTGGTATGCCTCAATGTTCATCTGCTGATGATGACAAGTATGTTCAACTGACGATATGATCTAAAATAATGTTGATCTGAGTCTTCTTCACCTGTTGCATTAGCAGGATTTCTAGACTTTCCCTAGCATCTTCTCCTAAAATATTTTCAACACCACTTGTCAGCCATGCTGTGGTGGGGTCCCATATAAAGTAGAGGAAAATGGGCACGATGTTAGCCCAGGGCCAGTCTTCCTCAGCAAAAAGAGGAAAACTAGCAACGGATGTTAGCTCAGGGCTGGTCTTCCTCACACACACACACACACACACACAAAATAAATAAATAATTAAAATATTTTCAAGAAACCCCCAAATGTTTACATATAGTACCACAAAGTCCCCTATTCTCTAACAGCTTTTAGGTCCTAGGTAAAGTCACTTCTTTTTAAAGAGAATGAACAAGATTGTCTCATATGTGATTAGCCTGACTGCCTGAATGATCCAAGTTTTCTGCAGTCCTGACAATTCTGTCACCCACTGCTCTGTGAAGTTGAGTCTTATTATATCTCATGACTGAATAGAAAAACACTTTACTTTTATCATCAGACGGTTTCTCATGGCTCAGCTATTGGGCAAGTAGTCCAGACCAGCCCCTTATGTTTGCGGCACATGAATACAAATGGAGGATCACATACATGCACGTAAATATTTTAAAGTTACAAGTCAGCAAATGAATTTAAAATGTGTTCTATCCTACTAAATTGACAAATATGCCTTGGGAGTGAATAAACAGCATGCAATACAAACAATGAACTTTGGTCCTCAGTGACTGTGTGCAGCTGTTGGAAATGTCTGGTTAATTTGTGAATTTGACGGGAACCATGTATTGGAGCGCAAAGGACTAGCAGAGGCCCCGACACTACTCAGAAAGGCTGCTTTAGCATGCAAGAATCCTTCACTTTAATGTGACCTAAGAGGAAGGGTTTGCCATATTAATCATCTGTCACTTTTCTTTCTAAACACCTCCACTGCTCAAGTCCTCTCTGAACCACAGCACACTGTTTGTGATGCTGACCCCATGGCACAAACCACAAAGCTCTCAGTATTTGACATAGTCATCTCTTGTTTTGATGTCAAAACACAAGAGATGAGGAGAATCGATTTCCTGAGGTTGGAATGCAATAATTTCTATAGTAGGTATCAATAGTTACAGGTTTTGCTGTGCCAGACTGGAGTACCAGATCCTGTGTTACGGAAAGACGTGAAAGTTCTAGACTAAACGTATTTAATATGTGCGTGTATATGTGTGCGTGTGTGCGTGTAGATGTGAGTGTGTGATATGAAGAACTTCTGAGGCACAGGTTCCAGATTACAGCTCCTCTTGCCATTACAGCCTCATTGATGGGCTTCGTTCCTTCAAATGCAACCCTCTGCTCCTCAGTTATGTCTCAGTGTCACACAGCTCACGGAAGCAATGCTCCTTTTTGCGTTGTGACCTCTTGCTTAGTTAGGTCTTTTCTGCTAAACTTCTTTCTCCACTCATGACAGTTTCCCCAGGGGCTCATCATTCCCCCTTCCAGTATAGCCTTCTTGGAGCCTTCCCCAGCTCTCACCCCGATGGCATTCAAACAAGTATGTGTTTGAACAGATTTGAGACTAAATTTAAATTCTGCCCTACAGTTTCTGGATTGCATGCCTAGACCAACATTTTAAATGTTCCTGAGTGATTTGTGGTTTGTGAGAAGTTTCTCAAATTTCTACATCCCTAGCCCAGGGGGAAGAACTCTAGTGAGACGTGTTGCCTAATTCTATAAACTACTGCAGGAACTTTTGCTCTTGGACCCTGAGGAAATGTTGCCACATACAATTGGATCATTTTCTCTCAAAAGAAATAAGAGTAGTGTTATGTAAGAATCAATTGCATATGGTGTCTTAAATCCCTGCACTCAATGCCACCATCTTATTCACCTAAGCATTTCCACACAAGTAAATTTCACAACTATCATTTATGGGGCTGGCCTGGTGGTGTAGTGGTTAAGTTCGTGAACTCCGCTCCAGTGGCCCAGAGTTTCGCAGGTTCGGATCCCGGCTGTGGACAGACACACCGCTTGCCAAGCCTTGCTGTGGCAGTGTCCCATATAAAGTAGAGGAAGACGGGCATGGATGTTAGCCCAGGGCTAGTCTTCCTCAGCAAAAAAGAGGAGGATTGGCAACGGAAGTTAGCTCAAGGCTAGTCTTCCTCACACACACATACAAAAATATGTATATCATTTATTGCAAAACCTATATTAATATGGAACCATCCAGGGGCATTAAAATTTGGGAGACATAAATTTGTATACAATTAAGTTAGCCTTAAATTTAACTGGGCTCACTTTCATCACAAACTCACTACAAAAGTCAACTCAGTTGGTTATGTTTCTGGATGAAACACCCAAAATTTTGGATTTTTCTCCCTCCACCATCTATAGAGAAATTTGCACCCAGAGAAAAGGAAAATGACGTTAACTGAGCTGGGGTTTAACAGGAAAAGAAATGATAGAAAGTGCTATTTTATTAAGAGACTGAGTGTCTAAGATGGCTAAGACGTAGCAAATATGTCTCCATATGAGGAAAGTATTATGTAGTAATTAGTCTATAAAAAGTGATTACTATAAGTTTTAATCCATATTTGCTATTTACAATGTCAAGATAATTTGCTATCATAGAAATAATAAGCACATTATCATCATTTGTAGTAGTATTTCAATTTCTTGATATTTATTTGCCTTGTAGAAAATGTGTGTACACTTCATAAGAAGAGAAGATTCAGAAGATGAAAATCAAGATTATCAAAATACTCATTTAATCACTGCTTCTACATTTTCTCTGTATTCTGGGATGCTTCTAATGACTGTCATCCCAGTTTCATTCTGAGTAATTAAAGAACTCCTGAATCTGGCAGAACATATGGTGCCAGAAGCCATAGCATGCTCAATACGGCTACTGTGTCAAGCGACAATAAACGTCATTTTTTGTTGATTGTTGAAGGAAAGTTTTCTCTGCTTCTCCCATCAGACACTTCTTCCAAGTGTAGCACAGATGATGGCTATGAATATTTTACATGCTATTTGAATCAGATCATCATCTCCTTCCTCGATACATTCTGCATTTTGAATGCTAGAATAATTTTAAATAATTTTTTTCAGTTAAAAATTTGTCAGTGTCTGTGGATTTCACATTGCTCCAATCAAACCATTATTAATACTGTGTTTTGAAAACTTGCTGATATTTTATTAAAAAGTTGTTTTAGACTGAACCCTGCTTGGAAATTTTTATTTTAAAAGTTAATTATTTATTCTTACCACAAAATA
Organism: Tapirus indicus; assembly: GCA_031878705.1. NCBI lineage: Eukaryota > Metazoa > Chordata > Mammalia > Perissodactyla > Tapiridae > Tapirus > Tapirus indicus. The sequence continues at coordinate 143,886,979 of CM062919.1, read as the reverse complement.
TTTTAAGTAGTCAGGATTTGGAAGGTACATTTCAAATAAGAACTTAAACAATTTTGCATTTCCAAAGTTTTTAATTATTAAGCTGCATGTTTTTCATCTTATTTATAGTATGAATCTATAATATAACTGTGATAACTTGTATTTTTTTTTCAGGCATCAAAGACCATTGTTTCATTCTAAATGGATTATAATCTACTATTCTGAAGTGGTTGCTTTGCTGTGCCATCTAGATTGCTCTATTTTGGGAGTAATGCAAACTGATAGTACTCAGCTGTCAAACCACATCTTGACTGTCCTTAGCCAAAGAGTATCTTTTGTTAAGCACGCACACCAGGAGCAGCCTGATTTCAAAAATTGGTCAGTTGTTGAAATCCCGGCCCCTGGCTCCAGGAGGTCTGGAGAGCCATCCCAGGTTCATGGCTCTCTGTGAGATTGCCTATGATCTGTGTTGGGATTACACTGTAACCCAAGTTCTCCCTTTGTCCAATCCTGCTTCGTCCCTTCCTCACAAGTGTTAATCACAATATACATCCATAAATTAAACCTCACACCAGAGACTGCTTTTCAAGCAATCTAACTTGCCATTCTCACTGTGACAACCTTGCAGGGTTCATTCCTGGAGGGAAAGCCCAAGTAAGTTCGGTGGCCTTACTAAGACTATGGCTCCCCAGGAGTTTCTCACTATCATGCTAGTCCATACAAAGCCTCCAGCAAGTCTGCAGAACTACCATTTGCTTCTACCTGTTCGTGGCTCCAGTGGCTTCTGCTCCAGGTAAACAGATCTCAGGTGCTGTATATCTCTGCAGGTGTCCATCCCCCCAGACTGGGAGTGCTGGTTTGCCCTGTGACCTGAGTTATCTGATGGGCCCAAGAAAAGTCATTGATTTTTAGTTTGCCCAGCTTTTTCTTGTTGTAAGGACTGGAGTGATGACTTTCAAGCTTTTTATATCTTGGAACTGAAACATGAGTCATCACCATAGTCTTTTTAATATTATTATTCTCTACTGAGAAATATCTTAATTATTGATTATTTTCTTGTATTAAACTTTGATATTTCCTACAAAAGAAGTCTCTGAAATTATTATTTCTAACTATATTATATTTTACCTGTGAAAAATGTTAATATTTAAATCTTCAGAGTGTCACATTTAACACAAAATCTTTGGTGGTAAAGCCCAAATATTTTTGCTCTGTCAATTGGGTTAAAAAAAAGAAAGACTAAGAGGAAAGAGAATGCAGAATGTGCTTTTTTTCCTCTCTTCAGCTGATAAGAGGAACAATGAGGAGGCATATCGTGGATAAATGTCATTCAACATATGCAATACGGTCTGCCTGCTGATAGTATGAGGTCTGGAGTCAGAGTGTCTATTTGATTACATTCCAGCTCCAGGTCACTCACTAGCTGTGCGACCTTGGACATGTTATTAAATTATTTGTTCTCCAGATTTATGGGGATGATTGTGATCATCATAATATCTGTATCACTGGGAGGACCATCTGCCTGCCCTTATATCTCTGCAGGTTTCTCACTGAGCTGGCTAACAGCCTTTCTTCTTCACCTCATCTCCCATGCCTGCCATCTTCCCCCTTCCATGTGAGCAACTTGCCCACTTTAGTCATCTATACTTACAAAAATCCCAGGACATAACTTGCTTTAATTTGGGGGCTGGTTGAACTTTGCAATTTTAAATTATTGTCTATATATTTTATGGATTTATTACAGTTGCCTGACTATATGACACATTTTAATTAATTTAAAGCACATTCTTGATTTTACCAGAGTTGATATGTTATAGTTTAGACACATTCAGACCAAGCAGAAAGGCTGAAGTCAAAGAAACAGAACAAGGCCTCTAGTCCCCATGAAAGCTCACATTTTCCAGCGCATTAATGAAACTGCTGAGATTAGACCAGGAATGCCATATCCAGGCCTCCTCTCTGGGGGCTACAAATTTTTCTTTCTTGAGTTTCTGAATTGCTTCCTCAGGATATATTTTTAAAATCTCCAGTGCATTTAAAGTCCTGCCTCAAATTTATTTCTTGTTAAAATTAATCATTCTAGTTCTAGAGTCTGGAACATAACTCAAAATATTTGAAGCATTAGTAAATATTTTCAGGATTATTTTGTTACTCTGCCTAGATGACAAGGGTAAGTGTGATGCAAAGGTAATTATATAATTTGAAAATCTTGGATTCCAAAAATAAGTATCTGTGCTTTCCTCCAAATCTAAATGTATTTTTGTCTAAAAAATCAAAACAGTTAAATCTTAAAGAAAGATTTTCATGAAATTTGGAATAAATTATTTTTGGTTCTACATCTGTCTTTTGGTTATGTGTACATCAGATATTTAATAGAAACTGGAAAAAATAAACCAACATCTGCTTATTTTGTAGGTGTTTCTGGCTACTGATATATTGTGTGTCCAGCACATCTGAACGTAAGTGGAAACGAACATAACGCATATATTTTGTTTACTCTGAGATTGCTACACAACTGGAGAGTTGCCTCTAACATGACCACCTGAGATCCTAGCGGAATACATGGATAACACTGGTGGCCTGTTATCCTTACATGGTTGTTGAAGTTTGCTGACCGATATTTTCAAAGGTCAACTTTGTCACTAGTTTTTGTAAGAAAGAATCAAACATATTATGGCATGAATAGAATAAGCAAGAGGAGATATTATTCTTGGCTGCTATATTTGTTGAGTATGTCTTGTATGATTGTATCTACAATGTAAGCTTAGTCATGGCCACTAAAATGTTCTAAATTTGGTGATAGAGAGGATCAAAAATTTAAAAAATAAAGGCTTTTATATACTGGCTTTTGCTTATTTTCATTCTCATGGCTTTTAAATAAAATATTCTTTAAGATAGAGAAACACAACAAAATTATATAACTATATCTATATCTGAAATAATTTTTAAAAAGGATTGATAATTAATGTATTGCTAGAATCTTATTTTCTCTAATGTGAGTGTAATAATTTTTTTTAACTCTGAGCCTGAATTTTCATTGAGCACTTGCTAAAGATCAGCTGTGAACCAATATTATTCTTGCTCTTGTATACACACAAAGAACCCTTATGAAAGATCTCTTAGAAAGGAAGACTATAGAAATATAAAGCATGACATGTGTTTATGATGAGGAGTGGGGAAAGTACAGATGTAGAGGACATTTCTGAGGATTCCGCAACCCTATCTGATCAGGCTGACAGCTCTGACCATCCATTTGTACAAGAGTAAGGTTTCTAATTGTTTGCAGATCGCTTAAAAATTACTTAGGTGGCCTATTTGCAGATCAATATTTGCTGGCAGGGTCAAAGCTTGGGAAGACATAATGAGAGTAGTGAAGTGACTCTCTGAATAGATAAAGCCCCCACACAATGACTGTGAGCCTAGAAAGTCAGGAGACTGTGATTCTTCTGTAAATAAGTTCCAAATCTGTTTTCTGTAAAACTGTCAAGGATACATTAATTTAGCTCCTAAGAAAGGTACTTCTCTTCAATTATTACTGTTAAATATATTTCTTCACCACCTTGCTTTTTATGTTGGGATGATTATTAAAAGTATTATATTCTGAGTAAATCATTAATCAATAACTCTCCTAGAACAATTTGAGAAATAAATCACATAAACATCTATTACTGCCAGGTTCATTTTTGCCTGCCACCCAGAAAGCCAAACACCAAGACAACGAGATTGCAGCAGAGAGAGAGGGTTTAATAATCACAAGGCAGTCAAGTGAGGAAATGGGAGAATGAATCTCAAATCCACTTCCCCCAAAACAGGGACTCAGAGCTATTTATGGAGTAGGAGGCAAGGTGGTCTGAAATGATTGGAGGTGATGAGAGATGAGGTAATTGATGATCTGTGCAAGCGTAGTCAGGCTTCATGCCTCCTCCTAGGACACATCTTCACAGAATGGCGGCATCAGCCTGCCCTGAAGGTGCAGTTTTAACTTCTTGATGTCAAAAGGTCGCTTATTGCTCATACATCTGTATGGGCCAATTGATGGGTTGGTGGTCTTAACTGGCCTGAAGTGGGCAAGGAGTTCCAACTCCTGAAAAAAGTAGCTCAAAAACCCATTACCAAAGTGACCCAGGCTCCAGGGAGGTGTTATTTATAGGAACCTACTGGGAGTCAGAGAGCATATTGCCTGAACAGCACAATTAACAATGGGTAAATTTACCTTACAGATTTAAGTCCTCGCCTTCCTTTCTGACAAGTTTCTAGGTAAGGCCACTCCCCCCCTTCTTCCTGGTACAGGGAAGAAGATACCTTTACAAATGTAAATGTCTCTTACAAAGGGTAACCAGAACTAAGAATGGCTTAGCAAGGACCTTCCCAGATACCCAGAGATGTCTATGGTGATGGCCTGTTCTGGGGGCCGGCTTCCCATCCTAAACTCTTCTGGTCAGTAGTGGGGGTCAAAGTGTCTTTCAGGCAGAGACAAATTTTGAGGTGGCCAATTCTGATCCCCCTTAGTTACTAGCTGTTTTATCATCAATGGCTAACTGTTTGCTTGTTTCACATCCAAATAATAATAAACTATTAAATGTTATGAAAGACATGTTTTAGAAAGACAGATTCATAGGTTTTAAAAAGTTAAAAATATTCTTACATTTTCAATCCTTACCTGTCATTACACTTACTGATTTTATCCTCTCTTTTCTGCTAACACATAAAAATTCAAGTAGGTAGTATATAAAGATGATGAAAAGTTTTCATCCATAACACTTTTTTACTGCATTGTTTTTTCATCCATAATGCAACCCTTTATGAGTCTCTGATCTATCCCAATGGCTGTCAAAATGATTGATGAAGCTGTTGCTTGAAAAATATTTTGGAACTTGGGTCCATGGGTTTGTGGACAAGAGAGCAATGAAAGACATGTGAACATGATTACACTGTACTCCTGCTGGGTCAAAAACATAGAATTTGAATAAACTATTTGTTAAACAATTAGTCAAAAGTAATTTTTAGCAGAAAACATTGTTTTGACTTGGTGTTGGCTTGACTGTTTTATGTTGGGTCATGACTGAATCACTTTCATGTGCTTAGTTCAGAGACATTTAAAGATCACGCTAACGAAGGTCTCGTTGATACTGGACCAGATGGAACTGAGTCCCCGGTAAAACCCGGCCCTTAGTGTGGGTTCTTGACCTCACACGGGGAGGAATTCAAGTGCGGGTCAGGAGAGATTATGCAAGTTTATTAGAAAGAAACTGAGGAAGGAAAGCGAGCCGAGCTGACTGGGTGGAAACTGACCGACCAGACCCAGTCCGGGTCTGGGGTCCTGCTTTATGGTGGTTGAAGTGGGCTGCTGGGGACTGGTCAGTTTGAAGTGGGGATGTTTAGGCAAAGGAAGGGGAATGGTTAGGCAATGGGAGAGGGATATTTAGGCAAGGGGTGGGGGATGTTCTCAGAGCATGGAGTTCCTGGAGGTTGTGAGTCAGGGCCGATGGTTAATCCCAGATGCTGTGTGACAGCTGCATCCTGCTCCTGCTCAAGAGACAATTTTCTGTTCTGCCTTTTCCTTGTCACATCATCAAGGACCAATGTTATTGACACAATCTAGGTGTTCCACATTTGCTACATAGTTAGATTTGAATTTATACAAACCTCAGTTACTAGTAGTATCATGACAGTTATCTTTTTGCTTTGTCTTCCTTCTCTTTTTCTAGAGCTTAGCCATCCAGATGAGATACTGATTTTTCTCAAACTAACCTAACCATTGTCAGCTTGGAGGAAGAAAATTAATCTGCTATGAAGCCAGATAAAGCAAGGTTCAAATCTTCATTCCACTGTATACCTGATGAGTCTTCATTATATTATCTTTAAATGGGGCTAATAATATTTATGTCCCATGATTACCATGAGCATTTCCATGCAATAATTCATCAAGCATATTATCAGGACTTAACAAATGTTAGTTTATTTTCCCTTCCCCTTCATTTTAGCTCAAGATATAATAAATTGAAGGAAAACACAAATGATATTTTGGTTGTCCAATCTGCTTAGAAGAAACAAATTTCCAGGTAATGCAGTTTGTCAAAACAATCTTTAAAACAATAATCATTCTATAAATTGACACTAATCATGGCCAGTTGTCCAGAACAGATAAAAAGAAGGAAGATAATCTAATCAAAGAAAGAAAAGAAAAAATAAAAAAACAAGTTCTAACAAAGAGAATAAGTTAAAAAAATAGATTCTGAATATTGAAAAGGGAAATTTAATTTAATTTAATCAAATAAATTAAAAACAAGTAAATCAAATTAAAATCATCCACTCAAACTTTATGTAAAATGCAATGAATTACTGATTTAGAAATTTAAAAATTTGTCATGTATTGCACCACACATCAGCGCCCTTTAAGTCTATAAACTTTTGCTCTTTTTGCTTTTCTTATAGTTCATTTAGTATATTTGTCTACATTGCTGTTGTAATCATGTAAGCACCAGAACATAAGCTGTAGGAGGGCAGTGCCTTTTGTCTCTTTTTTTCACTACTGTATCCCAAGTGCTTGGATCAATGCCTGATAAATAGGAGAGACTCAGAAAATGTTTCTTAAATGAATGAAGAATAAATAAGCAAACAAATCAACAAAGAAATCAGATTCTGTCTAACAAATCTGTTCTTTTCAGTTTGTTAAAACTCAAATAGGTGTCAACTGTACAGAAGTATATATTGTTATTAATCTTTCACAGATGAGGAAATCAAATCACAAAAATTTAGATGTTCACAAAAATCACGTCTGCTAAGTAGCAGAGACAAAATAGAAACTCAAGCACTCTTGCTTTATTCCATTGTTTCCCACCCACTGGATCAGTTCCAGATTTATCAAATGTATTGTATTGCTGTTTCATTTTTTATTAATTTCAGGTTTTGTATCTAATATTGTTCCTTTCCTCAGTTATTTTTAACAATTTCTTTGTAACTTTAATTTGGATATTAAGTTCATTTATTTTTATTCTCTTGTGATTAGTATTGAAAACCAGAAAAACTCATGGATGCAATTTTTGTTGATGCCCATTTAGATATTATCTATTCTAATTGTCATTGTCATTATTTCAGTAATAGAAATTTTCAGTTCATCTCTGTTATGACTGATTATTGAAACTAATATTTAATTTTCAAAGAGGCCAGGCATTTTAAAAAGTTTAGCTATTGATTTCTTATTTATATTTCTCAGTGGACACATTTTAGATAGTTTTGATTTTAACTTTCTGGACTTGTAAAATGTTTCAAGGATGTTTAAAATAAACATGTATTCTCTTTTCTTTCATAGGATACAAATCTCTAAGACTCCATATAATGATAAAAATGTCAAGCAAGAAATCTCTACCCGGCAAAGTTGTTATCCTTCAGAATTGAAGGAGAGGTAAACAGTTTTCCAGACAAACAAAAGCTGAACCACAAAAGATCCCAAATTAGCCGAAGCACTCTTAAGAAAGAAGAACAGAACTAGAGGTATCACACTTCTTGATTTCAAACTATATTATAAATCTATAGTAATCAAAACAGTATGATATTGGCATAAAAACAGACACATAGATTAATGGAACAGAATAGAGATGCTAGAAATAAATACATGCATATATGGTCAATTAATTTATGACAAAGGAGCCAAGAATATAAAATGGGGAAAGGATAGTCTCTTTATTAAATAGTGTTTGGAAAATAGCCATATACAAAAAAAATGAAACTAGACCCCTATCTTACACCACACACAAAAAATCAACTCAAAATGAATTAAAGACTTGAATGTAAGTCCTGAAACCATAAAATTCCAGAAGAAAACATAAGCAGTAAGCTCCTTGACATTGGTCTTGGCAATGATTTTTTTGACACCAAAAGCAAAGGCAACAAAAGCAAAATCAACAAGTGGGACTACATAAAACTAAAATACTTCTGTGCATCAAAGGATACCATCAACAAAATGAAAAGGCAACCTATGGAATGGGAGAAAATATTTGCAAACTATGTATCTGATAAAGGGTTAATGTCCAACATATACACGAAACTCATACAACTCAACAGCAAAAAACCAAATAACCCAATTTAAAAAATGGGCAAAGGACCTGAATAGTCATTTTTCCAAAGAAGATATACAAATGGCCATTAGGTACATGGAAAGGTGCTCAACATCAGGGAAATGCAAATCAAAACCACAATGAGATATCACCTCACAACTTTTAGAATGGCTATTCTCAAAAAGACAAGAGATAACAAATGCTGATAAGGATGTGGAGAAAAGGGAACACTTATACACTGTTGATGGGAATGTAAACTGGCACAGTCATTATGGAAAACAGCGTGGAGGTTCCCTAAGAAATTAAAAATAGAACTACTACATGACCCAGCAATCCCACTTTAGGGTATATAGCCAAAAGAAATGAAATCACTATCTCAAAGAGATAGCTGTACTCTCATGTGCATTGCAGCATTATTTACAATAGCCAAGGCATTGAAACAACCTACGCATCCATCAACGAATGAATGAATAAAGAAAATGTGGCATACAGGTGGTCAGCTGCTTACAATGATTCCACTTACGATTTTGCAGCTTGATGGTGCAAAAGCGATACTCGTTCAGTAGAGACCATACTTCAAATTTTGAATTTTGATCTTTTCCCAGGCTAGTGATATGCCATACGATCCTCTCTGGTGATGCTGGGCAGTGGCAGTGAGGTGCAGCTCCCAGTCAGTGCTGGGATCACAAGGGTAAACAACCAATATACTTATAACCTTTCTGCACCCATGCAACCATTCTTTTTCACTTTCAGTAGAGTATTCAATAAATTACATGAGATATTTAACACTTTACTGTAAAACAGGCTTTGTGTTAGATGATTTTGTCCAATTGTAGGCTAATGTAAGTGTTCTGAGAATGTTTAAGGTCGGCTGGGCTAAGCTATGTTTGGTAGGTTAGGTTGTATCAAATGCATTTTGGGCTTAATGATATTTTCAACTTATGATGGATTTATCTGGACATAACCATATAGTAAGTCAAAGAAGATCTGTGTATATACAATGGAACATTACATGAGAAAGAAGGAAATTCTGCCATTTGTGATAACTTCAGTGAACCTGGGGGGCATTACGCTAAGTGAAATAAGCCACATAGAGAAAGACAAATACTGCATGGTATTGCTTATATGTGGAATCTGAAAAAAAAAAAAGGAATAAAAAAGTTGAACTCATAGAGAACAAAGTAGAAAAGTGATTACCAGGATCTGGTGGGTGGGCAAGATAAGGAGAGGTTGGTAAAAGGGTAAAAACTTTCAATTATAAGATGAATAAGGTCTGATGATCTGATTTATAACATGTTGACCATAGTTAATAAACAGTGCATTGTATAATTGAAATATGCCAAGAGAGTAGAACTTAAATGTTCTGACACACAAAAAAGCTGAATTTTTGAGCAAAATGTGACATGTAATACATTGAACTGTTATATTATTGTTGCATTATTCTATTTAAAGGCATATGGGTTAGTTACTAATAGGAAGTTATATAATAATAAGTTGGGTTCATTTTTTACTTGGTTGACACCTCTTACAAATTTCAAGCATGGAATTACATTGACGCACAGCTTCTCTGAAGTTATTTTTAATTTTCTGACTTAAAAAAACCCCAGTGATATAAAGGGTTATTGAATAGAAGTCTTGCATTTGTAGAAAAAAATTTACTATGATTAATCAATTATATATCTCACTTTCAGTTATTAACTTGCTGCATTTTTATATTCTTTGTCAATTAAAATTTCCTGTATGTTAATGTCAGTGGAAACATGAAGTTCCAACTCACTAGAACTCACTTCCTATCTACATGCATCATAAGAGGAGAGGAATGAATGTGAGCATACGAATAATAACTGAAGTAAATCTGGCATTAATTTCTCACAAATCTGTGAGTTATGTGGTTTTCTTTTATTACTGGAAATGAATGTAACTTTATTGGGAAATCAATAGAAATTACATATTTTTTTAAACATGCCTCAAGATAACACAGAAATTTTCTAAAGACAAATCAAAGCTTGTGGCAAAGTACAAACAAATATACTTTACAATAGTTTTTGCATTTTGTCGTTATTCACTTGAAGTATTTGGCATCATATCTAAATATATCATTTTATTAGAATATTAAATTCATAGAAACTTAGAAAAATATTTATTTTGTCATTCCATCTTGTATCAATGATTCAGGCCTAAGGTAGCATTTGATTTAGTTTAAATTTTATTGGTTGAGTTACTTAGATCAGCTGTAAAATAATAGTCAAAAAAGACTTATGGAAGAATTAAGTACATTAACATTTGGTGATTATTTTCAATCTTTTATTTATCTTTAAATTAAAAAATCCTGAAAAAATAATCAACAGAGATTTTATAATTATTTAATATTTATTTTGCATCTCAAATTAGTCACTAGTGAGTCGGATACTAATATTCCCATCTAACATTGTGCATATATCTGACAATGAAATTAGGTTTAAGTAGACCCTGGTAATTCATCATTGTTTTCAACATCTCTAAGTGTTAAATACACACATCTGTGGCACTATTTTTAGACATTTTTTAAAGTTAGCCAATAGTTGGAGAACAATAACAGATATAAAGATGTAGAGCTGATTGCAAAATTTCCTAATAGTGAAGAAGAATGTATTAATCATATAGTGAGTGCCATGCAAGTTACAAAGACCTACATGACCATCGTTTTACAATACATTTTAGGTGAGTGACAAAATAAAAATATTTAAGAAAAGTTTGCTATCAATGCCATTTATTTTAAGTACAGTAGAGATTAACACAAACTGTACTTTCACATAATATTTTATGTGTCTTTTAATTTAATTTAACTGTGACAACAATCCTATAGGATATGATGACAGTGTTTTAGGAATAGTAAGTAACTCACCCAGAGCCATCTGCATTGATGCTTAGTCATCAGCAGAGCTGAATTTGAACCCAGGCCTGCTTGCATTCCAAGTTAACAGTCTTTCCACTGCTCCAGTTTGATCTATTTAGACATCTAGAGAAGGAAACAAGTAACGTGGACTGTAATACTCAGAGAAAACTTTAAGGAATAAGTGGCTTTAATCCTGTCTTTTTTAGGACAGGGGTAGTCCTAGTTGAGGGAGAGATTGGAATTGCTAGATTTGTCTAAGCAAAAGCCCAAAGATGACCATGACAGAGTTTCTGTTTGTCTCAGTCTGTCTCTCTTGCCTGTCCTTCCATCTATTGCTACTTCCCTTCCCCACCTTACTGGCCCCCTTCATTGTATATCTGGACATTTGCCTCAGTCTCTTAAATCAAACTCTAAACAATAGTCTCTCCCTGTTCAATCTATTCCACACATTAGATTAATTTTTCCAAAATATGCGTGGTATTCATTCAGGTCATGTATCTAATGCTTACTATTTTCCAAGAACTCTGCCGAGTGCTGGAGATACCAAGTGAGAAATAAAATACTTCCTGCCTCAAAGGCCAATGTCTCAAGTGAGAGCTGTGGAAATAAATGAAGAATTTTAAGGCAGTAATTGCTAGAGATAGGTACACAGAATAAGGATATTACAAAACTTTATTCACATCGCTATTCCTCCTTTGAAAATCTCATTATTTCCCATGTTATAGAACAAAGAGATAATCCTTTCTTCTCTACAGGATGGGCTTCCTAAAATTTTGTTATAAATCAAATCATAATAAGGCATACCTTATTTTTCCTTTGGAATAATACTATAATTAGGTATTTAGTACAGAAGAGGGGCTCAGTAGGATGATGGATATGTTTAACAGCATGTTAGTAAAGCTAACTAGAATGGCTAAAGCCCTTAAAATAATTTGAAATTAGAAAATTATAGAACGCTCATAGAACAGTGTGTCTGAAATGGCCCTTAAAGATTATATTTTTAAATACTCTCTCCTCAAGATTGTTTTAATACCTCAAGTTAAAAATAAGAAAATATCTTTTTTAGTTTGCTAAGGGGTTCCCTAGATGTTAATTTCATTTCCTTCTCTAATGATTCTGTTAGGTGGGCATAGTAGATATTACTACAACTGTTTCAATTGACTTTTTGGGAGATGAAATAAATTGGCAGAACAAAACAGTTTTCTTAACCCTTGTCCAATGTTTTTTTTTTTTTAAATTTATACCACATTTGATACTAAGGCCCGGAAATATTAAATTATTTCCCAAAGAAGTGAAATTACTTGCTTTTTTAACAGAAAAAAATTAAATTGGAATAAACTTGCTCTAACTTGTTTGTAAGTGTGCCACACTGTACCAAAAAAACCCCGCCTGAAATGTAAACGTGTTTTTAAATAAAATTGATCATTTAAAATGAATCTGGGAATTATGAAAAAGCCGCCTGGAACAGTACTTATCACATAGTAGATAGTCAATGAATATGTATTGAATAAATTAATGGATTGTGTGAACGAAAGTGGGACTCCTTCCCGCGGTCGAACAGGTGAATCTAGCAAGCAAGCCGCTCAGGCTTAAGGCCAGCACCAAAATTCATGCTGTACTGTGGAGCTGCCACACAAGCCATCGTAAGTCTGTGTCTAAAGGATCTTGTAACCCCACACCCCATGACTGAAGACACCAGCTGGACAGATCTGCAACAGGAAAAGATAAAGGGTACCTCGCTCCCACATTTCTTAGAGATTGAGGGAAAAAGTAATGACCCCAGTCCTTGCCTCCCTCCACACATAGCTAACACCAACATTCAAGCCTTGTTTGACATATAACCAAAACGTTTTTGTTCATGTTATCTTTGAAGTGCATGACTATTAGATGTGTAAACCCTTTCTGCATGTACCTTGCTTTGTTTAAAAATATATAAACTACACTCAGATCTGTTGACCTCAGAGCACCCCCTCAGAATACTCTGTTAGACTATTTCCCAGGACTTGAGTTCCTCACCTTGATTATCAAATAAACTCCTTTAACTAACCTTCACCCAAAGTCTTTATTTCAGTGGACAATTACATGGCTTCTACTTTAGCCCTGAGAAAGAGAACAACATCCAGGAACTGGTCTGGCACTACCATCTCGGCCTTGGTGTTTGTAGGAGCTGGGCTGGCACTCATATGGTGTTCTCCTGTTGAACACAAACAATTTCACAAGACACACCAACATCAAACAAGGCCATTCCATGATCATGATGGATCCAAAAATAAGATCACTCTGCAGTCATGTCTGAACAGAGACAAAATCAAGAACACTGTCCTCAATGTAAAAATAACTAAATATCCTCCTTTCCTGGCAGATATGAGTGACTACTGCTTCTTCATGAATTGAATTTTAACTTTGGCCTTGTCTGTTTTTTTCCTTCTAGATAAGAATTGTGAAGATTCCCAACCATAGAATAATTCCTGCTTTCTGACAACATACAATCCAGAGCAAAGTCTCTCTTTCTTGACGCTCCCCCTGCCACCACCTAGCACAAGAACAAATCCTATATTAAGTCCTTTCTAAAACCATCTTACTGAGAATGTTCCCTGCTGTACACTTTCCCTCCATTCATCTAATCAACAGTAGGTCTGTTCCCAGTGGTCATGGGCTGAAGGCCATTGACATTTCCTACCACCCTCTCCTTATTCAATGCATCCATCTCTAGCCTAGTGTGACAGTTAACTGTATGTGTCAACTTGACTGGGTCATAGAGGGCCCAGATATTTGGTTAAACATAATTTCTGGGTATGTCTGTGAGGACGTTTCTAGACAAGGTTAGCATTTGAATTAGTAGATTGAGTAAAGCAGATTGCCCGCCCCAATGTGGGTGGGCATCATCCAATCCACTGAGTACCTGAATAGAATAAAAAAGGTAGAGGAAGAGAGAATTCACTCTTTTTGCCTGGTGTCTTGAGCTGGGACATCAATATTTTCCTGCTCTTGGCCTAGAACTTACACCATTGGTTCTCCTGGTTCTCAGGCCTTTGGACTCGGACTGGAACTACATCACAGGTTTCTCTGGGCCTCCAACAAGTACATGGCAGATCATGGGACTTCCCAGATTCCATAATCTTGAAAGCCAATTCCTTATAATAAGTGCCCCTCTTTTTCTCTCTCCATATCTCTATTTATCTATCTAGATCTAGATACAGATAGATAGATATGTATATATGTATATATCTATCTCTTATTGGTTCTATTTCTTTGGTGAGTATTGACAAATACACCTCCTACCCAATGAATATGAACTTTTTTATGGTTGCTGATATTCTCTAATTATGTACTGAAGTGACGTCTTCTCTATCCCCAACTTATTTATCATTTGGAATTCCACTCTTCTGACCTCCCCAACTTCAGGGATTCTGTTTGTTTTATGTTTGTTTTGCTTTCCTTGGCTTATGTTTTCTTTGTTCTGATTGTTGTATTCTGGTCATTCTTGTACAATTTCCTTCGTGAGTTTTTATTTTTTCTGTCACTTTTAGTATTTATATTCCCAAATGTTCCATTTGGTTGCCTCTCTGCACTCTTATAACACGCTCACGTACTATCAACTTTTAACCAAATGCTGAGCATTGTCTGAAAAGTGGCATCCATTATTTCTTAATGCCTGTCCTCTGCAGGATTTTAAGTTTTCTAAATTCAACCTATTCAAAACAAAATTCATTATCTCTTGTTCCAAAACTATATTTCTATCCGCATTCTTTATATTTGTCAATGGTGTTGTCAGCTACCCAATTTCCAAGCAAGAAACCCTAAGGTCGTCACTAATATTTTCTTCTTTATGTTAACACCTAAGTAGTGCTGTTCTTCCTATATCTTTCCATTCTTTCCAGCTACTTCCATTGTTCAGGTTCTCATTTCCTCTGTAATTATTGTTATACACCCTAAACTAGTTTCCTTGTGCACACGCTACCAGTCTATTAATATAAAATATGCAATGCTTCCTCAATTACCATTATAAAATCAAAAATTATGAGATTTGTCTGTTAAAGTAAAAATATGTTTTCCATTGCCTAAAGGTATTTAAAATTGTTTTAGCATGCCATTCAAGGTATTTGATAATTTGAGCCAAATTTTTATTTCTAATTTTGTCTCTATGCCTTCTATACTGAGCTCTGATATATGAAGCAAATCTCTGTTCTCTAAAAATACTCATCATTGTCTTAACAAACTATGGCAATTCCATATTTTATTAATTTCCTTGAAATCTCTTCCTCTCTTTCTTTTTGAATTATGAAAAATATAATAAAATACAGAAAAGCGCAGACAAAGCAACACATAAAGATGCACCTACCAGCCATGAATAAGAAATGTAAACTCTATCATTATAGTATCATATCATGAATTTGATATATATCTTACCTATATATTTTTACACTTTATATTTTTAATTTCCATTATAAACTTTATGCTGAATGTATACAATATAGACAATCATAATGTGTTTGAATATTAATATCAGCTGTACCTTATAGAGTATATTATTCTGAATTGTGTTCAACAGCTTTTTCATATGTTTTGATATAGTGTAGGGTAAGGAAGCCCCAACCACCACCCACTGTGTTCTCTTGGGGAGCACTGTGGCTATTCATAGCCCCTTACTCTTCTGTTTAGAGATTTAAATCAACTAGTTTCACCGTTATGAAATCTGTTGGGATTTTGGTTGAAATTTTATTGACTTAATAGATCAGTTGGAAGGAAGAATTGACATTTTTACAATTTTGAGTTTTCATCTCCATGTATAGTGTTTTTTTTAGTTTTATAATTATAAGTTTAGATTTACCCACGTTTTCCTTGCCTTTTCCTCTTTTTTCTTTTGCCCAGCACAAAATTCATTTTTGCATTTCAATTTTTCCATTCAGGTTCAGGTTCCTTTTTGACTTAAATCAAATAAAAGTACATTATTGGAAAAGTTGCGGAAAATTCTATGGGGAGATACAGGTTTTAGAAATGTTGGATTCAACAGCTCAGACCAGTCCCAGAGTCCATTCTGCTCCGTCTTTGCTGCTCCCCGTAGGCTTTCATTGTGTAGTCAGTACTCCATTTGTGCTGCAAAGATGGATTTCAGTGGCACCAGGGTCATTTCTGCCCAATAGAAGCCCCAGCAGAAAAGAGTCTTACAAACGTCTTGGGCTACCCTCTCATCACACCAGTTTGTCCATGTGCTTATTTCTGATATAATCACTGCGATTAAGAGAATAAGATATCGAAGTGAAATCAACAGCATTAACACCATATTTCTTGAGAATGGGTTAGACATGGTGGCTTTTTTCTATCAGAAGAAGCTGTAGATGGAGGCTGAGAGGGCAAAAACGGCAGCCATCGACTACATTTAGTCATATAACTAAACTCTATGAACAGCTTGAAAGTAATTTCTAGCCAAATTAAAAAATATATTTATGTATCTATTCTTAGAATCAACAATTTATATACACACATGTATAATAACCTCCAGTGTTTACAGAACCCTGTCAAATATAGTATCATTGGGATTGAAAGTTTCTATAAGATATAGTTAGTGGTTATATTTGTTTATATATTTTGCTGGTGTAGAAACTGAGGGGCCCAGAGAAGTTAAGAAACTAAGAGGTATAACTATTTAGTGGGGAATCATGGTTTTGGATGCAAGTCTTCTGATTCCAAAACGATGTTATTCACAGACTAGAATTTTATTCATGTTTACCTGTTCTCTCTCTCTCTCATAGATTATTCTGTGACATAGAATAAGGGAATAGATTTAGAATCTTTCAAATTATAATAAAGTTAAATATGTATAACATTTTTATTTATTTATGTAATATATCAAATACTAAACTATGCTTTTAAATGTATATTTCATTAAAACATACTAAATATAATTTTTCTTATGTGTGCATTCACATCATTAAACCAATCAAGATTCTGCAAGGATATACCTACATAAAATGTGTGTGTGTGTGTGCGTGCACACACGTTTGTGCACACAATATGTTTTAAATCTCAATTATAATGATTTCTTTAAAAACTCTTATCAAGTAATAAGGTTACAAGAAGGATAAACATTTCCAGGGATTGGTAAATTTGAGGGTTGGAGCAGGAAGTTGTAAGAAAAAAAATGAAAGGATAGAGCAGAAGAGTAGCCATATGGGGAAAAATTATTGCAACATATACTAAAACAGAATCTTTATCTGAGAGAAAAGAAATTTAGATTTACGAACAGCAGCATCTCAGAGAGCCATGATATGAACAATTAAAAATAAATAAGTTAATTTTAGTATGGCTTCATGGTTCTGATTGATTGCTCAGAGCTTCTGTTGACAGTACATCAAGAATCAATTTAGGATCCAGCTGAAAACAAAGTTTATAATCCTCATATAATGGATTTTGATGCCTCCGGCAGTACAGTGATGTAAAAATGATTAAAAAATGGTCCATTTCTGTGTAATCAATAAAACTTCTCTCTAAAATAGGTTAGGTTCAATACACTCCTCAGCAGACTGGGCTGTGCAGTATCTGTAGAATTCCAACTAAACCATCTACCATTACTTTTATATGCAGGGTCATTAGACAGCACAACCCCCAGCTTATTAGCACTGATGTTGCCCAACACAATCAAAAGGTCACCCAATGTATATCAAAACCTTACCAGAAGCATACCAAATGAAGTGCTGGGAAAATGATTAAAAAACATGCATGTGTGTATATTTAAGATAACATTCTATAACAACAGATTTTTAAAGGGTAGGTGAATCAGTTATTAAAATTCGGTAAATAAAAAAGAATAAAAATCCTTATTAACTGTGTTATTTAAAAGCAATTTCCATTAACTATTATGACTGAATTTTATTTTATTTTCAAAGAATAAACAAAACTAACTTTTGGTATTAATGGTTAATTCTCGTTAAGTGTTTATGAATCATTTACACACATATTTACACATTATACAATGAAACTTTCTGAACTCATTTACGACTTTTTATTAATATTCACTTTGTGTCACCATTGTTAAAAATTGTGGTAATATGATTTATGTTACAGTTTGACTATATACAGATGTGTATAGATCTTAGGTTGCATGACAAGTTTCTCTTTTAAAAATGTTACCTTCAAGTAAATTTTATGACTTATATAGAAAAACAAGTTTGGAGCTTAACTTTCATATATATATAAAGTTTTAATGAAACGATTACCTTTTGGTGAAATTCTACCTTATATAATGAATTTAATAAGGAATGCATATATGTTCTGGAAATATGCTAATCATAATATTCACTATATCTCATTGAAATAAATAATACCTCAATAACCTTTCAGACCTCTGTGCCTCATCACTAGATCAATTCTCTGTCTATTGATTCTAATTATAGATACTAAAGTAAACTTAGTTAAATAATTACTACATTCTTTTTATGGCATGTATGTGTATATATGAGTGTGAATGTGTGTCGCTGGAATTTAATGCAATTTTAGTTATGTTTCCAAAACAGATTACTAAATACTAACTACTAAATCAATGTATATATGAGCACCAGTTCTGTACGCACCTGGGATCTATTACATCTTGTTTCCATAATTCTTAAAGAGAAATAGAGAAAATAGCTCTTCTGAATTACTCTAATAACTCTCCTGATTGCTTTAGCATTGTTATGATAAATATAAGTTATTGAGTTCTCACTATTCTGAGAACTTTATAGGATTATTAACATTTAACACTCACAACAATCCTGTAGTAAGTGGTATTATCCCCACTTTAGAGATGAGGGAACTGAGGCACAGAGTATAAGCAATCTGTCCAAGAAAACACATCTATTCAATAGTCACACACAAGTCAATGGTCACACACACACCTAGGCAGATCGACTGTGGTGTTTGATCTTAAGAACTGCATTCAACTACCTCACACTATCTAGAAGATCATAAAAGACAAGAAGAAATGAGCTGGACAGATTCAGAATTCGTATAGCCAGTAAGGTTAATTGAGGTGGGTAGGGTAGAAGCAACATCGAATTAGCAGTATGACACGTGTGGCTGCCCCTCTGTCACCGCAGGCTGAAAGCATTTCCTGATTTGAGTTCTTTCTTTCTACTTTTCTTTCACCCTCCTATCTCTTCCATTTTCTAATGTTTTCAAAGTGTGATGGCTTCTAGAAAGCCTCTGGCTCTTATGTGGCTATAGTGAGTGTGAAGCTCATCATGCTTTTTCAATGATGAGCATAAGTTTTAATATGCCATTGAAAGTAAGCTGAGGTTAGCAGTTTAGAAAATTTAGGCTCTTTCACAATTGCAAATGGAGTTCACATGTACATCAATAAATGTATTTCCTCTGAATAAAACTATCTGATTTTATTCATAAAATTCATTAGAAACATCCCAGTTCTCCGTCAGGCTGTTTGTGTATCTTTATTTTCAATGTGTTGTTTTACTTTAGAAAAAGGCATGCAATCAGTAATAATTTGAAATAAAAATAGTTTAAGATTCTGACGAATATGAGGAATTAGTTCTCCCATCTTCACACTTTTTTTTCATTTTGCCTTCTTGTCCTGAAGAGGGTGTAAAGTTAAAAATCATATTTCTCAGACTCCTTATCAGCAGATTGGTTTCTGTCCATGAGATGGACTCACTTGAGATTTGGAAGGTAAAAATGGCTTTGGCTTGGTTGTTTTTCTGGCAGCAAACACAATTGTGGAAAGGACTTTTTTCTGAGCAGGATTTCAGTGTCCAGTCTCTCACTCTGTGGGTTCATGAAGAAACCGCAACGGGGGCAATTGCCCCCTCATAGTGCCATAAGCCATAGCTCCTCCAGAGGACACTCCCAAGGCATCTTGCAGTCATTCTTGGAGATATTGACTAGAACCAACTCCTCTAGCTCTTCTAATATCTTAAGCACTTAAATAATATTATTAAATCCCTTTCTGCTTAAAATATCTAGAGTAGATTCTTTTTTCTGCAACAGAACACGGATAACATAGCATAAGAAACAATGGCAAATGTTCATGTTGTCATGGAAAATGAAAACAAATAATGTCTTTATATCAAAACATATAAACAGAGTGTTTTCCTGCTTATATTAACAAAAGTAATATAGACAATGTATAAGATGTCTTATTAGTTGGATACAAAGACTTTATCTTTAGCGTTTAAATATAAAATAAGTATTTAGAATTAGTTGCTGCAGCTAACTGAACAATCTGAAAATATCTGTTTAATGGTTAGTTTCATCAACTAGCAGAATTTATTACAAATAAATAAATATGTAATCTCCAATTTAATCTGTTTTTCAGGTCTCCTCCAACCCAACAGACACATACCCACATTATATTGATACTTGTCAAATGACTGATGAATCTTGGCTCATGATAAAAACACGTATGAGACTTAGGAGATCACGAGAACAAGATGTTAAAATATTCGTAATAGATAGTAAATTGACATATTCAGCTATTATAAACACTTTAGGTGGAATTTATCTCTGCCATGATGTAATCTGCTCATATCCTCAAAGAACTGGATAATAGACACTAATAAGTGTGATCCAGCTTTTTAAGAAATGTAATCCTCTAATATGTCTTAAATTTTTGTGAGAATTCAACGGTGTTTCCAATCAAATCTTTAGGCACAGATAGCTCATGTATTGGGATTTACCTTTTCAAACCTAAGCCTATAACTACATAATTCTACTAGAATTTTTCATTTTTTAAAAATCAGTGTAGAGAAAACCTCTTCATAAAACAAGCATACTTGAATCAAAAAGTTTTGTTATCACAATGTCGCTCAATTTGTGAACTCTTCTAAGTTATTTGCTAAAAAATAGCAAAGTGATCTTTCTTTAAAGATGATTTTTAATGATCTATCAGCTGATAATGTAATTATTTACTTATGTCAAAATATTAAATGCATTAAACGTGTGCTGACATTTTTCCGACACATCGTTGATTGCTGAGATGAATCACATATGAACCCTGCCCACATAGGACATACAGTTCAGTGGGCGAGATAGATGACAATGACAAGGAATAAAATAAACATACTGAAGGAAATTACAAATGTTTCTAGAGATGTTTCGTGGTAGAATTCCTATCGTGTTGTCTTCAAGTTATAAAAAGGAGCCCCAAGTCATATCATATAAATATGAAAAGGAACAAGAATCTACACCATCAAAAGAAATTTTGCAAACCAAGGGGGGAAAAATGGAAAAGAGAAAAATTATCAAGGCATAAATAATTTGCAATTGTCAAAAGAAGAAACCCAAGTGGCTAACAAGAATAAAAAGAGATTTATATACATACTCATTGCTTATATTAGAAATACTAAGTAAAATGGCAGTGGGATGGCTGTTTGTACTCAATAGTTTGGCAAAGTTTAAAAGTTGGATGACACCGAATGTTGATGATGCAGAGAAATAGAAATTCACATACTGTCTTTACAACAAGTGATTTCCGAGAGTTAGGTTTGGGCCCAAATCACTAAGATAACTTTTAAAATAGCTAAAATTTACTTTATTTCCTTATTTCTCTAATGGAATTCAGGAATCTCAATTTGTAAGTAATCCCAAATGACTTCTATGTGGAATTATAAGGATATGGAATTCACCAATTTTTTATTAATCTTTTCAGTCACTACTCTCCTTCTGTTTTCTAATTCTGAGGCATGTAAATCTACTTTCTAGTCAGTATGACACTTGTTTTCAGTCATATACTTTACCAAAATATTTTCATCCATTGTAATTTTCAAAAACTCCAATAATTTTATTTAAATCTCTGAATATTTGCATTTGTAATCTTTAATTATCTCTAACAATGTATCTGAAATCACATCATTGATGTTTCTATTTGTATTATTTACTTTCTCCAAACACAGTAAATTCTAAAAGTATTCATGTGGAATTAAGATAAAAGATGATGGAATCTAGCCCTTCAAAATAGACATTCTCAATATCTGCCTTCTCTGACATCTCACTGTCTTGCTGGTGTGGAGCCAATTTCAGTTCTAGCGGATTCAAGAAATGGTTCTTTTTGTTTCTTTTTGTTGAGACTGTAGAATCAAAGATATTTTATTTTCAAATTTTCACAGTTCTTTCAATCATTTCACTGAATACATGCTTTTGAATTCTTCTTTACATAGTAATATGTTCAGTTCTTGTGTTGAAAGAAGAAATTTTGGCATGTAAAAAAATTTCTACCTCTGGTAAAGTGTTCCAGTAACAGACATGTTTAGATATATTATTTAACTGTATTATTGTGCCAGCAGGGGGTCCTAAAATGCTTACAAAACATAGGATTTGAGGAGGACACAGAAATGGATCTTAATAACTGACCTGTCTTCTGGCAGCCTTGATGTTTTCTGAAATTGTTTATAAGACCGATTTGTGCCTTGGGCACCGTGCTTTTGCAGAAAATATAATCAATAGATAACTCAAAAAAGTTTTGCAACTCAACTGACTTAGCTTCCTGTCTTCTTGGCTCATTCTTCATTGAACTGCTGGTGCAACCACATAGTTTTCATTCCCTTTCCAGGCCCCCCATATGATCAGTTTGAGGGCCATCCTGTTGTTGTTGAAGAAAAGTGGTTGAGATTGTGGAAAGTAGCTCTTTGTCTCCCTAGTGGGACTATGGGTCGTATAGTGGGCTTGGATTATACATGGGTTTTGGTTTTGTTGTTTACTATCCGTGTGACTTTAACCAACATACTACTTTTCAGAAATTCAGTGTTTTTATCTGCATAGAAAAATTAACATATAAATCAGATTGTATATAAAATGAAATAATGTATTATATACACTCCGAAGTGCCATTCAAATATAAAGTATTGTTAAAACCACTCAGCTTCTCAAGCCAGAAACCTAGAAGTCAGCTATGAGTCTTCACTCCATCTACATATCCTCACTCCACATCAGCAGCTTTCACTCCCAGTAGATCTCCAACCACACCCTTCTCCCTCTCTCTCTCTCTCTCTCTCTTGTCTGTCCCCATCTTAATCAGGACACTACACTCGGTACCAGGACTGTTACCACAGCCTCCAAACAGTCTTCCACTTAACAACCCTAAGATATTTTCCACACAAAAGTCAGGATGATTTTTGGAAATGTAGGTCAGGTCATTTCATCACCTTTTTTGAAATTGTTCCACGTTGCAATAAAATTCCAGCACCTTACTGTGCTCTTTACCACCCTTCTGATCTTGCACTGGCCCAGCCTTGCAACCTCATATTGAGCTCTTTCCCCATCGCTGGCAAGGTTCCAGCCACACTATTATTCAAAAAGAGTGATAAACACATTGATATGTGTGAATACATATATGTATAAATACAAATACACATACAAATGCGAATATCCTTGCAATACAGAGAAATACATCATGATTATATAACAGAATGGAAAATAAGGTCAATAGAAGATATAGTAAGAAAATAAACAGAAAACTCTCTAACCTTGGAAGAGATTTTGAGTTGAAACAATTTTGAGTACTCCTTCAAGGAACCGAAAGAAAAAAGGAAGTCACACCCCAAAGGAAGCACACATGTAGTCTCTGTTTTTGGCTGATGGGACCTACAGAGATGCAGAGGAAAATACCAGTGAGGGTATACATATATAATGAAAAGAACTCCTGAGAGAGAGAAATAAAGAGCAACAGTGAGAGAGAACAAGAGCAAGTGAAAAAGAGAGAATGGAGTTTATAAGTCAAATTTGGTTACAGGTAAAGAAAATATTAAAGAATTCAAAAGTGTTTTAATTGACTTCTTTTGTTATTAGCCAGATTATTGTACTCTTTTTTTAAAATTATTTTATTGGGGTCATATTGGCTTATAACATTGTGCAAGTTTCAGATGTACCTTATTATATTATATTTTAGTTTCTGTATAGACTGCATCGTGTTCACCACCAATCACCTAGTTTTTATCTGTCACCATAGATATGTGCCCTTTTATCCCTTTTGCCCTCCCCCTACCCCCTTCCCCTCTGGTAACCACCAATCTGTTCTCCTTATCTATGCATTTGTTTGTTTATCTTCCACATATAAGTGAAATCATACAATATTTGACTTTCTCTGTCTGACTTATTTTGCTAGGCATAATAACCTCAAGGTCCACCCATGTTGTTACAAATGGCATGACTTTTTCTTTTTTTATGGTTCAGTAGTATACACACATACATATATACCACACCTTATTTATCCATTCATCCATTGATGGGCACTTGGGTTGCTTCCACGTCTTGGCTATTGTGATTAATGCTGTGATGAATATCATAGGGATACATATACCTTTTAATTTTAATAATTATAATACAAATATATAATATATATAATTTAATGACACTCTATTTATATATGATGGTGTCTTAAAGCAGGAAGTTTAGAAATAAATCAAAATATTATCTTTTTATATAATTAAATATTAAATAATTCAAAACATTGTTTTGTAAAGGATGAACAGCTTATGAAAGCCATCATAATGGGAGACCTGAATTCTAAATGTGACTCTACTATCCACTCATTCTATGACTTTTGGCATTTGTCTTTTCTTCTTGGTTTCTTTTTCCAGATTAGAGAAAGTGGAAACATTAATTATTAAAGGACAACTTTATTTTTTTATTTTATTTTTTTGTGAGGAAGACCAGCCCTGAAATAACATCCACTGCCAATCCTCCTCTTTTTGCTGAGGAGGACTGGCCCTGGGCTAACATCCGTGCCCATCTTCCTCTACTTTATATGGAACACCGCCACAGCACGGCTTGACAAGTGGTTAGATGGTCCGCACCCGGGATCCGAACCTGCGAACCCTGGGCTGCCGAAGCAGAGTATGTGAATTTAACTGCTCTGCCACTGGGCCAGCCCCTAAAGGACCACTTTAACGTATAAAATTCTATATTTTCTGTTAATCACAGATGGGGAAGGAAGATTAATGTGGAAGTGGATACGGGAGTGCTACGGAAAGTTTTTTAAAAAAGACTTTATTTTCGAGGGCAGTTTTAAGTTCACGGCAAAACTGAGCAGACAGCGCAGAGAGGTCCATGTACCCACTGCCCCAAACTCATACAACCTCCCCACTATGGACTTCTCATGCCACAGTGGTACATTTGTTCCCATCAATGAACTTACCTTGATACATCATTATCACCCAAAGTCCACAGTTTCTATTAGGTTTCACT
Organism: Tapirus indicus; assembly: GCA_031878705.1. Taxonomy (NCBI): domain Eukaryota; kingdom Metazoa; phylum Chordata; class Mammalia; order Perissodactyla; family Tapiridae; genus Tapirus; species Tapirus indicus. The sequence continues at coordinate 143,861,896 of CM062919.1, read as the reverse complement.
TTTGGTGTTGTACATTCTATGGGTTTTGACAAATGTACAATGACATGTATCCACCATTATAGTAGCATACAGAGTAGTTTCACTACCCTAAAAATCTTCTGTGCTTTGCCTATTCATCTCTCTTTCCCCAAGTTAACCACTGATCTTTTTACTGTCTCCATATTTTTGCCTTTTTCAGAATGTGATATCATTGGAGTCCTACTTAGTAATACACATTTCAGATTCCCATATGTCTTTTCGTGGCTTCATAGTTCACTTCTTTTTAGTGCTGAATAATAATAATCTATTTTCTGTATATAGCACAGTTTATTTATCCACTCACCCACTAAGGGGCATCTTACTTGCTTTCAAGGTTTGGCAATTATGAATAAAACTGTTATAAACATCTCTGTGCTGGTTTTTGTGTAGACATAGGTTTTCAACTCCTTTGAGTAAATACAAGAAGTGTGATATGCCGGATTGTATGGTAAGAGAATGACTAGTTGACTGCCAAACTGTCCTGCAAAGTAGCTGTACCATTTTGCATTCCACCAGCAGTGAATGACTTCCTGCTGATCCCCGTGTTCACTAGCATTTGGTCTTGTCAGTGTTTTGCACTTTGGCCTTTCTAATAGGCATGTGCATGTCTTTTGCCCATTTTAAAATTAGGTTGTTAATTTTCTTTTTATTGACTTTTCAGAGTTCTTTGTATATTTGTATAACATTCTTTTATCAGATGTGTCTTTTGCAATTATTTTCTCTCAGTCTGCGGCTTGTCTTCTCATTCTCTTGACATTGTCATTCTCAGAACGGAAGTTTTAAAATGTAAGGAAGTCCAGCTTACCAATTCTTTCATGGATCATGCCTTTGTCATTGTACCTAAGAAGTCATCACTATATCCAAGGTCATCTAGGCTTTCTCCTATGTTAACTTCTAGGCATATTATAGATTTGCATTTTACATTTAGGCCCACAATCGGTTTTTAGTTAATTTTTGTGATGGGTGTAAGGCCGTTGTCTAGACGCATATTTTTGTATGTGGATGTCCAGTTGTATCATGATATTGTAGGCATGTTTAAGGGACAGTTTATTTTGAAGAAAATGCAAGAGATTCTTACAGAAGACAGTAGAATTTTTATTGCATTGTATACAAGGGGAATAGCTATTTTACCAATAAAAAGTAGAAGGAAATTTTAGGCACTACCAAAACTAAAACAGAATGAATATCTTAAAGTTATAGCTTGAATACCTACATAGCTAATGCTTTTTTTTTTCTTGATCTCAGTAAACTTTGTGGATAAAGTCTGAGTTTTTTTCACCTATCTTGATTTTTCATACATTATGTTTCCATTATATTTAGAGATTATGGCTGAAGAGGTTCCTAGCATTGGTAGAGATGAATAAACAACCTCAGTGTATTCAGAACTCCTCATATTAAAGTATATATTAATTATAAAGTTCAGTACTGATGCTTCAAACACATTCAAAATAGTGTTTACAGAGCTTTAGAAAAATTGCAACATCTTATTCTTTATAATATGGTTGTTATATAATATTGGCTATTATACGTGGAGTGTTCTATAAATGCTGACTAGACCTTGTGGTTGATAGTGTTGTTGAGTTCTTCTGTATCTTTGCTGATTTTCTGTCTAGTTGTTTTGTCTGTTGCTGATGTTCTGTCTAGTTGTTTCTGTCTAGTTATCAATTGGTATCAAAGTTTACAACTATGATTGAGATTTGTCTATTTCTCCTTTCAGTTCTAGGAATTTTGCGCTACATATTTTACAGCACTGTTGTTTGGTGCCTACACATTCAAGATTGTCATCTCTTCTTGGAGAACTGATCCATTTATCATTGTGTAATTTCCTTCTCTGACTCTGGTGATTGTCTTTTCTTTGAAGTCTATTAGTGATAAATATATCTACTCCGCTTTCATGTTTGCGTGCTATATCTCTTTCCCATTCTTTTATTTGATTCTATCTATTGTGTTATATTTGAAATGACATTTTATAGACTGCATAGGTCATGTTTTGTGATCTGCTCTGTCAATCTCTGTCTTTTTAATTGGTATATTTAGATTATTTACATTTAATGCAACTATTGATATGTTAGGAATTGTCTGATTTTTATGTTTGTTTTCTCTGTTTTTCATTTCTTTTTTCTTCTTTTCTGCCTTTTTGTGGGTTATAGATATGTCTGTGTTTTAGACTCTCATTTGATTTATTTATAGCATTTTGTATACCTTTGTTAGTGGTTGACGTAGGTATTACATTATATGCGCATAACTTATCATAGTCTACTGGTGTCACCATTTTACCAGTTTAAGTGAAGTATAGAAACTTTATCTCCCTGTATGTCTCTTTGCTCTCCCCATTTATAATTGTCTTAAATATTTTCTCTATATAAATTCATAACCGCATGACATGGTGCTATAATTTTTGCTACAACTCTTAAACATAATTTAGAAAACTCAGGGGAAGGAAGCTTATGGCATTTACTCATTTTTTCCTGCTTCCATTGTCTTTTCTTCCCCCCAGATATTTCAAGATTGCTTCTTTCATCATTTCTTTTCTGCTTAGAGAAATATCTTTAGCCATTCATTCAAAGTAAGTCTACCGACAATAAATTCTCTGTCTTTCTTCATTTGAAAAAAATCTCTTGATTTCCCCTTCATTTCTGAAAGATATTTTCACTGAATTTGGAATCTAAGTCTACATTTCTCTCCTTATAACACTTAAAAAATGTACCATTTCTTTCTGGTCTCCATGGTTTTTTATGAAAAATCCACTGTCATTTGAATTGTTTTTCCTCTATAGGTAGAGTATCTTTTCTTACTCATTGCTTTAAGACTTTTTTTGTCTTATTTTTCAGAAGTTTGACTATGATGTATGTCTTGGCATGAATTTCCTAAGGTCTATAATGTTTGGAGTTCACTAAGTTTCTTGAACCTGTAGGTTTATATTTTTTGCAAATTTGGGGAAATTTTCTATTATTATTTCTTCAAGTACTTTTTCATTCCTATCACCACTTTATTCTCTCCTTTCAGGACTCCAATGTCTGATGACATGAATTTTAGATTTTGTAATAGCCCACAGATCTCTGAGGCAATGTTTATTTTTTCCTCCAGCATATTTTCTCCTTGTTGTTCAGTTTGGGTAATTCTTTTTTTTTTTTTTTTCAGCTGTCTGGCTCTTTTCTATGTTCCTTCCATTCTGCTGTTGAGCTTATCCAGTGAGGTTTTGTTTTTTTTTAATTCAGTTATTGCATATTTTTTGTTCTAAATTTTCCATTTGGTTCCTCTTAATAGATTCCATTTCTTTGATGACATTTTTATTTCTTTTCTGAGACTTTCTGTTTTTTCATTTGTCTTATGCATGTTTGTAATTGCAATTCATGCATTTTTAATGATGGCTGCTTTAAAACCTATGTCAGATAATTTTAATACCTCTGTTATCTCAGTATTGGCATTTATTGATTGTCTTTTCATTCAACTTGAGATTTTCCTGGTTCTTAGTATAATGAGTAATTTTTTATTAAACCTAGGACATGTTTGTTATTAAGTTATAAGACTGTATCATATTTAAAACTTCTGTTTTAAATGGCTTCATTCCTGCTCTAGCAGGGAAAGGGAAGTGCCACCTCTTTATTGTAAGGTGGGTTATGAATCCTGATCCACCTTCCCCACTTGGCCTCTGTTAACATCCAAAGGAAGGAAGGGCTCATTGTTACCACCAGGCAGAGGTGGAAGTTCTGACTCTCAACCAGACTTCTTCTGGTGGTCCTGGCTGAGTAGAAGTGCCTTGTTCCTACTTCCCTTATGGTCTCCCCTGACACTGTGTGTGGAGGCGAGGGGCGCTTGTTACTGCCTGCTGGGGATGGAAGTCCCTGCTCAGCCTCTCTGATGCCACCTCTCCTGGAGGGCTGGGATACCTCTTTACAGCCAGGAGAGTATGGAAGTCTAGGGGAGTGGGATCAAACGTTTTTGTGTGTGTGGTGTTTGGCTGGAGTAGAGCAGTTACTCTGTAAAAGTTTTCTCTTTCTAGAACCCCTTTCCTGGTTCTTTGGCTAGAGAGAGCAGACTTCTGTTGTGTCTTTTTGTCTGTGTCTCTTAACATCTCTGGGTTGCTGTTTTCATGTCCAAGTCTGGTATATGTGAGCAAAAAGAAAACCCTGGGAACTCACTATTATTTTGTTTCTTGGGTTCCAAGGTCCTAGCCTGTCTGCCTTCTCACCACCTTTCAGAGTCTCCGTATGTTTTTTTTTTTTTTTTTACATAATATCCAGGGTTTTTAGTTTTACTTAGTGGGAAGAATAGAAAGAAATACATCTACTCTATATTCCTGGAAGCTTAAAACATCTGGTCTCATTGAAACATAGGTAGTCGTCAAGTTTCCTCAAGGATATAGGAATAGCTTCCATTTTCTGGTGAAGCCGCAATCATCAATACTGGTTACTCATTAAGTGATAACAACCTCAACAACAGTACAGCAGCTTGCTCCAGAAAAAGGTCCTTAAGAAGAATCTCATTTCTCCTGTACTCTGACAATTCTGCAAGTTAATGTTCTGAGAGAGGGCTAACCAAGAGTTAAATCCTTAAACAACCTGAGGCTAGAAGAAAGGTTATAGAACAAATGACAACCCTTTCTTTCCACCAAATGTTCCCAAAGAGCATGCTACAAATGTTAGTTCTGAGATGGTCCACCAAAAAGAGGTTTTACTATTGCACATCTGCATTAACAAAATAGAGATGGCACATTCAAAATTGGTACAGACTATTTACAGAAGTGAAGGATAATAAAAACCTAGGAACTTGGTAGGGCAGGAAGTTTTGACAACTAAGCAAGGAACAAGTTTTAACAGAGACTGGAGAGCAATGAAAAGGGTCCACATAAAAAAGACTGTGGCCAAAGAGATGTGAAACCACTCCGGGCTTGGCACCACCTGCAGTTGCACAGGACCTCACTCTCAGAAGGACACCTGTGCTTGGTTTAAAGCTCTGTAGCGGCTACCTTGAAATTCTTAATGATTTTATTTTTAAATGAGAATGTTGTAAGAGAAGTTGATGGGACAAATGAGCATACACTGAGCAAAGAAGATCCACCTGATGCCAATGATCACTCAGGCTGAGTCACAGACACAGTGGACAGAGGGCATCGTGCATACCAGCAGCTGACCTGGCCACCTGGCAGGCATACTCATGCCTAGGGCAGTCCAGGGTGCTGTGGCGCTTTGGGGGGGTGGTCTGGGCCATGGCCTGTGCCCAGACTGATGGAGACATGGAGGCAGCAGTGGTGGTGGCACTGGCCATGGACCCCAGAGAGAAGAGGGCCTCTGTATAGGAACACTGCCAGACCACAGTAGAATAGCTTGTCTGTCCCTTTCTGGAACCCATTCCTGTAACATCTGTAAAAAATTTATGCTTTGGCCTGAGCACCGAAATAGGACATGCCAGGCCTGCACAAGGCAATAAACTTTGTCAGTAAATTATCACAAAACCAAAGATGTACACATGGAATTTGTAAAAAACAAAAAAAGCATATCTGGCAGTTATTAGAATTCTTTAAAGAGTTTAGAATTTTTGGTTTTAAAAACTGCTGCAATATTGCAATATAAATATTCACAGGCTTAGAAATTAGAAATTATCACACATGTTTGACAAAATATCACACATCTCATATGAAGCTTTGAATGAATCAGTTATTAATAATGAAAAAAATTAAATTTTTTTTCATAATTGAAGATGTAGCAATAGAATGCAAAAAGAGGCCTTTTGAATTAAATATTAATCATGAAGCCACTTCTGGTTTCTGGTATGACTTCCACAAGTTACAGAAAATGTCAAAAGAAACATAAAAATGCCATTTTTAAAATTTACATTTAAAATTAAATTCAGACACATGAAACTTATTTGTACTAAGAATTCTATCCTTTTAGAAAAGTTGTTTCACTAGAATCATCAGTTCTAGATGTACTAAAATAGATATTTCAAAAAAGTGTCAGAATCTACCCCAGTGTGTTACAGCCTATAAAATTCTCTGAACAGCTCCAATAACAGTTGCTCAGCAGAAAGATCCAATTCAGAATGAAAAGTTGTAAAAATGTATTTGCAATTTTGCATTTGCCAAGAGCAAATGGTGTCACTTTCAATTATATTGATTGAAAATGAAATTAAAAGTAAAAATTTTGACAATGTAATAAAAATATTTGAGAAAAGTGAGCCAACAATGTCTTATGATCAATTAAGGTATCACGTTAATAAAATCATGTATTATGTAAAATTATGACGCTAAAATATTTTTTGTAATTTTTAAGTTTATATTGTTACTCATGTATCACTATTATTTTTATCACATTTTATAAGTTATTAAAGTACTTTTACAGCAAAATCTTTATATTTTAGTATCTTCAATGGTACTTTTTTCCTATTTTTTGAGCAAAGGGACCTGCATTATGCACACAGAGTCAGGAACACTCTGACCTTTCTCTCCTTAGTACTCTGATATCCTGTTGCTGTCTCCTATTGGCTGAACTCAAATGTAAAGAGGAAGACAAGGTCACCCAGGGGCTTCAATCTGGAGATCACTCTCTGGAGACAAAAAAATGGTACAGAGGAAGATGCACAATGGATCTCACAGCTAAAGTAAGAGAATAATCAACACAGTGGTTGAATAAAGTTGGAAATACTGTATAGTTCATGTACACGTCAGAAATTCTAAAATCTAATTAACATGCGAAAGATCTTTAGAAGTCCTACTTGAAAGTGACACAGTTCAGTTTAGTTTGCAAGCATTTTCTAAACCTGAATACACGGATTTTATACATTTCTAGTTAATTAGTAAAAATAAGTAATATTTGAGGAGTAAGTAAATGATTAGATTTGAGATAAATGGTATGAACATATAATTATCAGGTGAAAATAGAATATAATTTGCAGAGTAAAATGAACATAGAGACATATTATTCAGGGCCTTGATGATCAACATTAGTTTGATGGAATATTATTACTTGAAATAATAAACTATGTGGACAGTCTCTAAGATGGCCCCAGCAATGCCTGTCTCTTTGTACTCAGACTTTTGTGTAACCACCTCCTCTTGATTATGAGCTGGACTTAGTGGCTCGCTTCTTACAAGTAGAAAGGAGCAAAGTTATGAAATATTACTTCCAAGATTGGTTTATAAAACATCTATTACTTCTGTCTTGAGCCCTCTGTCTTTGTAATCACTTCCCTGAGGAAATCCAGCTGCCATGTCTTGAGGACATGCTGGCAACGCTGCGGAAGGGCCCATCATGACAAAGAACTGAGACTTGTAGCCAACAGCCAGCGAGGAGCTGAGTACTCCTGTCAACTACCCTGTGAGGAGCTTGGAAGTGAATGCTCCCACCCCATAGAGGCTCCAGATTATGTAGCCCCAAACCAATAACTTGACTGTAACTCCACGAGAGGCCTGGAGCCAGAAGCGTCCAGGAAAACTGCTCTGGGCTCCTGAGCCTCAGAAACTGTGAGACAATATACATGCTTCTTGTCTAACCCACTCCATTTGAGTGTGATTCGTTATACAGCAATAGATCACAAGTCAACCATACAAAAGTTCCCTAAGGAGAAAGAAATTGGAAAACAACGCAGTAATAAAGATTCAAAAAATTTTTTTTGTTTTATTTTATTGCTGTTTTCCACTGAATGACTTTTCCAAGTTTTAATACTTAATGTTTGTTTTTACCTATTGTTCAAACACAAAAGAAGACTTAATGGATTATGATTACATGAAGCTGAAATCTTTCAAAGAATTTGAAGCCCTTATTTGGTAGTCAAAATTCCCCCTCTTTTATCTGGAAGTCACCAGTGTTCTTTATGCATTTTCCTTTTGTCATTTATATTTATTATCTTTGAAATAAATACCTTTTGAAATGTTTATCTTTTTATCCCTTAAGATAATTCTTAAGGGAGTAGTATTAAAATGGAATCATAGTGCATAAAATAGGTGCTCAATGAATATTATTAAACAAACAAATACAATATAGCTTAGACTTGAAAGGTGAAGGGTGCAGAGTAATACGCTAGAGAGAAAAATATTAGCCCTGACTAATCATGTCATATATGCAACTCACATTAAGTTTTTCATGTTGGTAATTTCACCTCAAAAAATAATCTTCTATGTTCTCTTTAATTTCCTAGTTGTCAATATATCTTTTACATATCAAATGATAATCATTGGGATAGGGAAGACTATAGTTCGGCTTAAAATCCTAGTAAGTGAGAACGATTTCAGAAATTTTGCTTGAGTCAAATTTACATAAAGTTAATATCTTTAAATTGAACTTGCCATTACCGTTACTCCATTTGAAAAAAAAAGTGGTTTTTTCCTATTAGAATATTATGTAATTATTTAGAACATCTAATAACACAGCCTAAAATGTAGTAAATATTTACAACATCCCACATACTTTTGATATTTGAAAAAAAACCTTTACTGCAGTGACTAACATTGACAAAACTGATTCTTAAGGTAGATTATTTGATTTTTCCCATCCACCATATGTTGAAAAAGTCAAAGGGTACATAGTGAACTCCTATATAATCACTGTTATATCTGCTTTAACACATAAATAGCCATATATTCATTATTTTATCCATCCATCAATGCATCTTATTTTAATAACTCCTAAAAGTGAGTTGCAGATATCAGTATATTTCAACCTTAAACACTACAGCATACACATCATTACTTAGATCTCACTATCTGTTTATACTCTGGTTGAGGTTGAATTTATATGCAAAGAAATGCACAAACCCTAACTGTACCATTCACTGTATTTTGACAAGTGCGTATACATATTTAACCCAAACATCCATGAAGAGAAAGAACATAACTCCAAAAATCTCTTCAAACTCCTGTCAGTCAATCCCTGTTTCCAACCCTCAGATGCTAAAAGCCTTAGTTTATATCATAGGTTAATCTTGACTCTTCTAGAACTTCATATAAATGAAATAATATGGCATCAGTTTTTTTGTGTAATGACATTTTTCACTCAGCATGAATTTTCACTCAGTTTTTAAGAATTGTGTGTGTGTGTGAGCAAGATTAGCCCTGAGCTAACATCTGTGCCCATCTTCCTCTACTTTATGTGGGACCCCCACCACAGCATGGCTTGATAAGGATCCACTGCAGTGGAGTATATCAGCTTAACCACTACACCACTGGGCCAGCCCCTTAAGCATCATTTTTGATCTAATATTCATTTCTCTTTTTCTCAAATTGTATCCTGTGGAAATTACTTTATGTAAGATTAGTGATAGACTCAGTTTATGCTTATTTCAAAATGTTATATTTATGCTCGTTTTGGAAATATACTTTTGTTGGGTTTACCGTTCTAGGCTAAAAATTTGCAGAGAATTTTTAATCCATGAATTGGTATCTTTTATCATTCTGGACAATTTTGATCATTTTCTGTTTTTACATATTCCATTATGCAACCCAGATTAAAAGCATGTTAGGCCTTTTTTCTATCGTTAATGTCTCTTGATCTTTCTTTCATAGTCTTTATTTCTTTGACTCTCTGAGATACGTTCTAGGTAATTTATACACATTTGCCTTTATTTTAATTAGTTCCTTCTTTAGCTGAATATAGCTTTCTGTAAATATCATCTAACATTTTTTAATATGGATGTTTATATATTTAATTTTAGAAGCTCTATTTAGTACTTCCCAAAACTTCCTGGTCAATTTTCATGATATCCTGCTTTTCAGTCATACATTTTGTAATTTTTTAACAAATAAAAAATAAAAGTTACATGTACTGTATATTATAATTCTAATATTGCCATACTTTGCAGGTCTGATTCCTTTAACTGCTGTTGTTTACTTATGGTAGCCTGTGTTCTCCTGTGTTTTTGTTGTGAGCGAGTGGTCTTTGGAATGCATCTATGGAAATTCCTTGAGGCCTAAGTTTAGAGCACATTCATCCAGGAACTCTTGTTGTGAGCTTGTTTTTTCTAGGTGTCTGAGGATACAAATTTTTGCATAGTGTGCTCTGAGATAATATGAATCAGTTCCAAACTCACAAAAGCCCAGGGTTGTGGTAGAGAGTCTCAGGGGATACATTTGTTTATTCCTGCTCAATCCAGAACAAAAGTTAAGGCAAGAAATCAGGCCAGTCTGTTCTTGTTAGAAGGCTTTGTTTCTTGTTTTTCCACTGATATTACACACCTTTCTTGGTCCTAGCTTTATTCTGGTGTCTGTAATTTCACTTTCCACTTGCATGGAAATAGGCTCTGCATGAACCCCAGATACTTTTGTTTCATATCACCAGCGCAAACGTGCATGAGCCAATAAATGCAAAACCCAGCCTGCTAGAAAGGGTTGATGACTGCAGGTTTAGGTCTGACTGCAGCAGTTATTTACTTCTCTGAATATATTGTTAGTTAACCTCTTCCGTCTGATGAGTTCCCTCATCTTCCCACTCCTCAGTGATCTGTGGTGTTTTGTTGTTCTGAACCAGTAGGGTGTACTTCTAGCATCCCATCATGGAAATGTACCCGTGTCATTACTGGTTGGATAAAGGCAGGTAGTTAATTCAAAGGCTTCTAAAGAGAAACTCAAATCAGAAAGGCAGGTTATGGGAGAAAAATGCAACCTCTATAATTCTAGTAGCTGTCATACGTAGACAGTGTAGGGGAGGAAGAACTATTCCTCTACACTCTAGGTTCTTCAGGCTGGTCTAAGAATTAAATTGACGTGAGACAGAATAACAGGAGAAAATTAAACAAAGTTTAATAACATGTATACGTGAAAGAAACCCAGGAAAACTGAGTAGCTCACCAAAATGACTAAAGCCATCACCTTAAATACCATCTTTAGTTAAAGACAAAGGAGGATGTTGGGGGTAGTGATTTTGAACTTCAAAGGGGAAGAAGGCAATTCACATGAGATGGAAAAGCAAATTTTTGGTAAATAAATGTTTGCCATACCTTGCAAAAATAATGGGACATGAGGAGGACTTTGATTAAATGGGCATTGCTAGATCCTCCCTGTCTACCACACCTAGTTTATATTAAACTATAGTTATCTTAAGGTATTAGCTCCTTCCTGGAACAGGCCTTCTATCTTAAATTCTATTAGGCAGTTAAGGAGAAGGTCAAAGTTTCTTCCTGAGACTTTGTTCTTAAAAATAATCAAGACAAAGAGACACATTTTGGGGTGGCCAATTCTGATTCTCTACAATAGAGATAGATATAAACATAGATATATAGATACACACACATCTTTCACTACTTTGTCTCTTGATGTTTTTTATCTCTGTATCAATGTGAATATTAAATGATACCTATTAAAAATGTTCTATGTAGATTACTCCACTGTCTTTATTCTTCTTAATTTTCCTTGAATGCATTTTCTTCTTTGAAATCTCCATAAATGTTTGTGATAACATTGGGCTAAAATAATATGTTATCTTCACTGCCTCCAGAAATATATTTTTTCATGTTAATTTCATTAACTTCCTCTCTATTTCACTTTTCTCTTCATGTATATGTATACACACACACATATATGTGTGTGTACCTATGCACGTGTGTGTATATATGTGTGTGTGTGTATTTGTTACCACCCAAGGGGGTGGTCACCTGCTCGCTGCAAGACATGCCAACAAGAGGCAAGGAGGTAGGAGAGAAAGGACTTTTTATTACAGCTTGCTAGCAAGAGGGAAGATGGCTGACTCATGTCCGAAAGAATCATCTTACAGAACAAAGATTACAGACCAGTTATATAGGGGGAGGGTCCTGGGTGGGGGAGGCATAAGGTCCCAGGTGGGGGCATCCATCTGATCTCTGGGTGGGAGCAGACTTCTGGTATTAGTTCCTGACAGTCCTTTGTTTTACTGGATATGCATCAGAGACTGAAGCAACGCCCTACACCCTGATCTTCCATTGATGATGGCTATCAGCATAGATTCTCTGCCTGGGGATCATCACATTCCTAAGGGACTCAAGAGAACAAAGTCGTTAACTTATAGCAGCTAGGAGGGGCCGTAAAATCTACAGAGCATGTCTGGGTTAGGTAATCAGAGGTCATTCAAAGTTACAATATGGTTCCTTTTCTACAATATGACTTCCCTTATGTCAACCTTGTGTTGAGCTGGTATCATATTTAAGTAAATATAAAGTTGTGCGAAATGTAAATCAATTTATAATGAGGAAATTCAATTAGACTTAAAAAGCAATTTATTTTGATTTGCTTACTATAAACTGTAGTGAATATATATGCATGTGTGTGTATTTTTATATATATAGATCATGTATAAATAGATCATGTAAATTGTTCCAAATATATTCCCTTCATTAATGTGTGAAATAACTTTACCACTTAGTATAAACTTCTAAAAATATAAATATTCCATACTAAATGTCCTGTTTATTAATAGATGTTTGTCAAAATTTTAACTTTTCTGCTTCTAAAAACAAACACTCCTATACATATTTCAAATTAACATTTTTGCTAAAATTTTTTTTAAATATGCTCTTGCACACCCTAGCGGCATACGTGGGAGCAAGCTTACAAGATGGTTAACTTTAATCTTACCCCAACTAGAAGGATTCTTTAAGAGGACTATAAGATATTGTCTGGCTCCTTATGGCTTCTCATGAAAAAGAAATGCCTACGGCAGAACATGTCCCTCTTGTCCTCAGAAAGTGAGACATCAAAGGAAGCTCCTATTTGCATATAAATGCCTGGCAACTGTCATAAATGAAAAATTTATGTATTCAGCAAAAATGAAAATGCTTCTTGAAAAGTGTCGTTTCTGTAGCTCTCTCATCAAGTCAGAGTAAATTTAACTTTAGAGATTACAGGTAAGGAATAGTTGACAGTGCTAGCACGTGACCTTTCTGTTCTCAAATCTCTGTGACATCTGTTTGGCAAATGAGGGGAAAAAGGAGCAATTTCTGAAAATATTACATCATATTGTCCATGTTTTATTTATCATCTAAAGTTGAACTTATTTTAATTGTTAAATTGAAATAAATAAGGTGAAAAAGTTTGCGAGGATACAAAAATTTCTGTTTAAAGAATTGCACCAAAAATATTTTAAGACAAAAAGACAGACTAAAAATTACTGTGGGGTAATATATCCAAAGATTACTAGTGGATAAGACCAAATCTACTGCCTCTGAGTAATGAAATATTTGTCCTATGTCCTCTCCTAATTACTTCAATCAAGGAGTCGGTGTTTAGTTCTACCTTGAATTTTGAATCTATGATAACCATTAATTCAGAGATAATGAATTGTATTGATTGCTCAACAATATTAGAGTTTAAGTTATTAAAAGTAGGTAAAAATTAATGATAAGCCAATAAGGTGTTCAGGAAATTTACCTGACAGTTGAAGTGTAACTTTTCATAACCTCGCTTAGTTTGATCAAGAGGTTCATCTTGTAGCCCTGATACGGCCACTATGGAATCTCCATGCACCTGTTACCTAATTATTTCATCCACTGATAATCTTTGTCTGAGTCAATTATTTTTAAAAAGCTGTACAATGGTCAGTTCTTTTTCAGTTCTATCATTTCTTCTACATTTATTCAATGGAAAACTTCTATAAAGAAGAACTCTTTATCATCAAAGCTAAAATGCAATTTACACAGGAAACAGGATAGAATTAGACAGAGCCTAGTTTTTCCTCTTAAACAGATGATTTTCAGAATAAAGTATTCATGCTCCAGTTAAATGGCTTAAAAAGACCTATTGCTGTCATTGTAGCTTCCTCTTTTTTTATATGACTATCATTGTAGGCCACAAATCTTTGCACATGCAATGTATTTCTATTCATTATATTCACGATTCTTTTTGATGCTTAATTGACTCATGTTTGGCACTGGGGACCTTAGCATAGGTCCTTCCTTCCTTTGTCATAAGTCCATTAACATTCATTAATTTCTGAAATCTCCATTGCTTTCTGGCAAAGAAGAGTGCCAAGGTCTTCTTGCATCTTTTTCTTCCTCAGACCTGGAATAGAATTTAGAGGCCACAATTCAAGGACCAGGTATGTCTATTGCTACTGGATTGGAATTACAGCTTGGCAAATTCAGCTAACAAAGCCAAAAAATGGCATTTATTTTAAAAAAAGAATACATAGTGGCATTCCCAATTTATACTAGATATTATAGAATTTTAAATGTTTGATTACATAGTTGTCTGTCACACTGCACATTTTGGTTGCTAAAAAGACTAATTAAATATTTGTATTATTCTATGGAATATATGTATAGTTTCAAAATGATAATATCAATACTACTGCACTAATTAAACTACTGAACTAAGTTTTTACTGTAGTTCTATTTATCCTTGGACTGCATTCTTCTAAAAATGTACAATCAGCAGTCATTGTTTAAAATCACTTGAAATAATTATTTTTAATGTGGTTATGTTACTATGTTCATTTATTTCCATTTTTTTCAATTTTCAGGAATTATATTTTCTTTTTGAATTTTATTTTTGTATATTTAAGTCATTCATAATTTTCAAAGCTAAAACTATAAGATGAATTTCAAAGACTATATAAGGGCCTAGAGATCTTTTTCATTCCCTTTTCTAGCTGCGTGTTATTAAGTGTCTATGCCATAGCTTATTCAAACAGTCCTTCCTTTTCATTTTCCTGAAAGATAAAACGGGACAATAATCTTATCTACCCCACAATATTTTGGGGAGGATTCTGTGGGGAATATTTGTTAAGAGCTGATGGTTATGCACAGAAATTTGGCAAATTCTATACATGTTTATTGAATGAACTAAAAATGGTTTCTACTAATTTCAATCACTTTATATACTTATATATAAGTTCTAGCATTCAAAAACACAGAATAACTGTGAATAACGTTCTCTGTGATTTGTTCCCAAGCTATGTCTTTTCTAGGGAGGAGATTACTAAGTCAATGAATGAGCAGATAAAAAAATAATATGCTAATCCTTAAAAATACAAGAAGGCTAGATAGTGTAATGAACTCTATTACACTCTCTACTGAGTAATTTTATCATAATTTTCTGTCAGCAAAAATTGTAATAGGTTACTGAGTTTTGGGGGTATCATTCCAGAAAATTATTTCATCTTCCTCTTGATAAATTCAGGTTTGAACACTGTTCCAGATCCTTCAACATTTTTTTTCCAAATCTTACATATTCCTCTAGACAAGCTCCAGTTTGAAACAGTGCTACATTAAAGAGATGTGCAGCAGTAAACCTGGTCATGACCAATGGAGATATTTTCCGGGTTTTTCTGGAGAATCTACCTATTTTCTCAGTTGTTCAAGGTATATACATTTACCACTACAGCCCCCTCCCCTTTTTTTTCACTTTTTTCTTGGCCTCCATATCTTATTAATATTGGATTTTGAATGTATCCATTAATATCTCTAGATCTTTGGTGTGAATCTAGAAACACTTTTGACCCCACATACAGATAAATTTAAACAATAGTCGCACACCCATCAAGGGATGAAACACTATGGATTTGGAGACAAAGAGAGAGGAATGTTAAAATTTCCAAATTTGTGCCAAAACATGTCTGTGTGTGTCTGTGCTACTACAATCATATATTTGGATTCACTAATGTAACCTGTAGAAACATGAGTAAATTGAAATGTTCTTTGCAAGAACCACTAAGATCATTGTTTCTAATCCAGCCTCTTTTCCCCCCTTTTAAAAGTAATGTCTATATTCAGTTTTCTACTGCTTTACAGACAGTTTTTTTCAGAATGAGGACAGTAATAAAACATCATAAATGCTCATTTGAAAACGTTGTGAAACAATGAATGAATTAAAAAGGGCATTCAGAGGGAAAATCACCCTGTAAAAACTAACTCTATTGTCTTATTGCAGGCTAACTGAAGGTGTTAACTAGTTGACATTAAAAGTGCAAGTTCATTTATCTAGGTACTGGTACATAGAGAGATGGTAGCCCTCCAAACAAACAGCTGAGATGAGGAGTTATCAGGACTGGAACAAACAAAGCTCACCCTTGTTACCTGATTGTAAATTGCCCTAAATTATGAAATGACAAAATTCAAATAAAAAGTCTCCTGAAAGAGGTAGTTATAGACCAAGCTTAAAGCATCCAGACATATTTAATCTATTTTGCTTTTCTTTTGGACAGAGATTTCCAAGTCTTAGACTCAATTAATTATAGCATCTCGTTCAGTAACACCTGCTCAATGTACTCAGAAATCTGTTTTATTTTATCTCTATAATAAGGAGTAATTGCACCTTCTATAACAAGGAGTAACTCTGTGAGTGTGTGTGTGTGTGTGTGTGTGTGTTTACGTATACAAAATCTTGGTTGGAAAAATTTCTCTCCTTAACCCAAGGTGGGACTTAGCTTATTGACTAAAGAAAACTTTTTAATGCTAATATAATTTTATTTAATCTTTCTTAGTCATATCCATCAAATATAATTCTTACAGGCAATCTTACTTCCTGCAGGATTATTTTTTTGCTGTCCCAACTATTCTCTTCCTTCTGCAGAGAAGTGGCAAGACTTTCTCCCCACCCTCTAGTCCGTGTGGGCCTCGTGTGAAGCGTCCATGGCCGCTGCTTATTCCTGTAGTTATTGGAGCAGGACAGTGCAGCAAGCCCTTAGAGTGGTTTTAAGACCGGGAAGCTGATGAGGATATCTTAGAGAACACACATATTCTAAGTCAAGACTCTAGATTCAAATTCAACCCTTTCAGACACTTTTGACGATAAATGAGAATCTTGACATTTTCTTCTTGAGCGTGTAAGTGCTGTCTGTCAGAGACACAGACATTAGTGATCAAAGGCACATGTTGCAAAGCAGAGAGCGCAGTGCTCTGTCCCCGGAGCAGAGAAAAGTAAAGATCAAGTAGTTTCAAACTAGAATGATATTTTCATATAAATATTTAAGAAGATAAATGGATATAGTTTGACTAGGACTCTATGAAGATGAACTTTGTAGCAATAAACAACATAGGAAAAACAATTATTGAGGGGATTCTAACATCCAAGTAAAGTATACACTCTGTAAGATTGCTCAACCTCAGATAGTAATGATTTGATTCATTAATTCACATCAATGTGAGTAATTTTGAGATGAAATTTTTATTCCTAGGGAATGTATTCCACGACAATTTAACTCACTTTTCAGGTTGGATTCCAATTCCAAAGCTTATTGGTTTATATACATGTGGAATTAGACAGATTTATGAAACCCTAGTGATTCCATTTCACCGTACATAGATTGAGAGTAACGGTACTAGCCTCAAATAGTTTTGATATAGTTAAAGAGATAATCCACAAAAGCATTTTAGAAAATGCCTGCCGCATGAGTGCTCAGTAAGTGACCTGTTATTATTGAGTGAAATATATTATCCACGTTCATGACCCTAATCACGGTGCCAATAGTTTATATAAATTCAGAATTTGCAACTTGTGGTAGTCAGAAGCCCAAAAGGTGTGACTCTGTTCTGCTTTTGAGCATATTGTGTGATGTAAGATTTTTAGGCCTAAGCTTCCAAAATATATGTTTTAGATGATTGACAATTACATGAAGTAAAGTATATGTGGATTAAAAATCCATTGCATTTTCCTAAGCATGTGATGTATTTTCACGGCTTTAGGAAACAGGAAAAGGAAACAAAATTTCCCAGTACCATCTTATCCCATTCTTGCAAGAATTCAAAGTTAGATGTCAAAGGGAGAGAAGAGGCCAGGCACGAGGAACTCTCTAGTGCCAACTGCATCTTCTCAAAACAAGTACACCGTGAAATTCAAGTTCCAAAAAAACATGCTGGAGGAACTCTCCTTTGCTTAGAACAAACATTTCTCCCTTGTGTGTTTACTACAAAGAAATAATTTATTATCATCCAATAAAAAACAGAAGGTAAAACTAAACAGACAAATAGATGAGGTTACAGGATAAATACCATAAGTAGAACATCTCTGCTGAAAGAAAGAAAAAAGAAATTTCATGCCAACAGATACCAACCTGAATAAAAGATTCACTCAAGCAAAGATAGAGCAAATGAGTTTGCAGATCCCTTTGGGTGTCACTTGAGAGAACACTGGGTCTATATTCTAGTTCTCTTTGAAGGTTTCCTTCCAGGCAACTACCAGATGGATTGTGTATGAGAAAAGATTTTTGTCTGGAGCATTTTCAGATGTCATGACATGGATACTTTCTTGTGGGTCTTTGCTGCAGTAATCTAGGTTGACTCCCTGACAAAACCTAAGCGAGGATGTTTTATTATTTCTGAGTGAAATAAAATATAATGTGAATATATTATTGCTGGTAGGCCAGTTTTTTTTTAATTAGCTTTTTCAAACAACCTATTTTGTTAAGTTGTAAAATGAGTATTGAATAGGCTGGTATCCACTTATAACCGAAAGAATAAAATATCCTAGATAAACATCACTTGCAAAAGGAATCTATATTTATTGCCTGGAAAGTGATAAAGCTAAATGCATTGATTCTGGCATAATGTATGAGAGCCTTCATCCATCTGTTTAGGACCTGATGCAGAGTTCAATTTATTCTTTGCCTGGAGAATTTCAAGGCATTTCCTGAGTTTAGACATAGGGTCGCTAGACTGCTGATGTGATTAAAGAATAATCAAGGTCTATTTTAAAAGCTTTTTTCCAACATAGTGTAGAAAGTTTTTACTTCACAAAAGTCTTTCTGATGAAACTTCTGTCTTGATTTTTTTGTTTCAGTTCTTGCAATTCTAGTATAGGACAATTTTATGAATTATATCTTTTGAGACTCCCAACTGAGTGTAAGTAAATCTGTGTACTAGTTTAAAACCTAACACTAGTACAATGTAACTTTTCTTAAATTATCAATAAATATTTATGATGGAATATTATAATGCAGCTTGAAAACTGTTTCATGACCTCTGCTTTGCGAACCAGGGGGTATTATATGCTTTAAATAATTGTCCACAATTTTGTAGGCTTTGAGATTGTTTCAAATGCATCTAAATTTTTTGATAGAAAATTTTACTTTTTAGACTAAAAATAAAAACTATTAAATCTGCATTGCAATACCAAGACAACTTTAAACTATTAAAAATGTTATACTGCTTTAATAATTTTAGGCACATTAGTGTAATACACTAGAAATCTGAAGCATAGATTGTTCTTCTATTAAAATAAATTCACATAAAACAGAAAGAATTTTGCTCTGAGTCAGAGAAAAATTAAAAGCATGTCACTAAAAAGATTATACTATAAATATGCATGCTTTTCTTCTGGACACTGGAGGGGGTTGGAGATAAATAAGTGACTGGATGAATTTTTATATTTTCTCTCTCTCTCTTTTTCCTTCTACCTAAAGTTAAACCTTACTCAAAGAACATCTTAAAGATATATTTGTATCCATAAAAGTAATTTGGAATGAAAATGAAAGCAAAGACAATAAACATTCTCACACCATTTTATATTCATTGATTCCAATTGATTGTATTTGAGGCAAACTGACTGTAAAGCAGTGGCATTTTCTTACCGATGTCTGGGCATTATGTCACAGTTTTAGAAACCTTTCACAGATTTTAATTTTCTATTACTGGGTATCCTATTGATATCAATAAAAAGCTTCATAGAAAATGAGATCCTTGTGTGGGGTATTTATTCAAAACAGAGCCATAGTTATCATCAAGGACAAATAATGGAATGCGAAGATTTTTTTTTTTTCACAATTACCATGCTACTCCAAATCCGCCAAGTTGGATAGTGAGTAGCAGTTGTGACCCTTGAAGAATTATTTAATAGCTGCTAAGAAATCTGCTTGTGGTATCAGTTCTGTTCCCCATGACATGTGGTATAAGGGTGTTAAAGGAAAGTTTGTGGCAAACACCTGAAGGGATTTAAAGGCAGAAGATGAAGAAAATTGACATTAGAAACCTTACATTGAATAGGAATAGAAGCCATGTCAATAACCATCAAGAAATTATAAACCTACTGATGGATAAGATTTTGGATTATTTTTTACTTTCTTATATAGGCAAAGATCTTTAACTAATATAGTTGGTTATTCACTGGACTATAATATTTTATACATGATGTACAGATGCAAAGTACTGTCTCCTGGATTCAGGATGGGGTTTATGATGCTGATATCACTGATTGCCAATATGCCTGAGATTGTTGATGCAGAAGTCATCAATTTGTGATATGGTTAGAAAATAGAATTATCTGCTTAACTAATACAAAGACTTAATAACTTAACATGTAGACCTTAAATGGATGACTCCGTTTCAAAAATTTCAATACCAAAACATTACATAAAAAAATTTGAATACATAAATTAATG
Organism: Tapirus indicus; assembly: GCA_031878705.1. Lineage (NCBI taxonomy): Eukaryota > Metazoa > Chordata > Mammalia > Perissodactyla > Tapiridae > Tapirus > Tapirus indicus. Next base: position 143,841,605 of record CM062919.1, on the reverse strand, counting down.
AAAACATGGGGCAAAAAATATTCTGAAGTTGCTTTAGGATATTTTTATGGCCTTTCAAGTTGCAAAAATCAATTATCATGTGTATCCTCAGTATTTTTAAGTAATTTTCTGATGTTCAGAAATTCATAGGAATTTCAACTTTCCAGAGAAGGTCATTATTTAAATATAATTTGGATTTGAAAAATATACAGTGAATATAAGGAAAACTACAAAATTTTTGGACTGCATAAATTCATAAATTTAAGATATTGTCAGAGATAATCCAATTTTAAAGTACTGTGAGAGGAAAAGGAAACAGGATGTCATATATTATTATGTAACAACAGACTAACTGCAAAATCTCAGATACAAACTTTAGGAAGGAGAAAAAGGAGTGAGATTATCTAGAAAGATATATTTTATTTTTCTTCTTTAAAAGGATTGTTTTGGCAGTGGCAGCCAGTGTCACTGAAATTCAGCCGTACTCTTTTCCTAAGCTGTTGAGCTCAGGAATTTTTCGCAGAACATCTCTGTTACCTAGAATCAGAGGGATTGTACTGCTGGAGAACTTCAATCGAAAGGTACGGTAAGTACTTCCAAAGCTCTGATGGCGTTAAGAGCGTGTGTAACAGAGACATTACTTGTTCAAATTTAGGATGATCTCCCTAAGATCTTGATTTTGAAACAAAACTCTCATGAACAGGATTAGTGCCCTTGCAAAGAGATCCTGGTTAGCTCCCCACCCTCTGGTCATGGGATGACACAGCCAGAAAACAGCCATCTATGAACCAGGAAGCCGGTCCTCCCCAGCCACTGAAGCTGTTGGTGTCTTGATCTTGCCCTTCCAGCTCCCAAAACTGTGAGGAATAAATTTCTCTAGTTTATGAGCCACTCAGTCTATGGCATTCTGTAATAGCAGCCCCAAACAACCAAGACATCAAGTATTCATGTTAATCATATCCTATGTGCGAACTTAAGTTTTTTCATATTTTCATATGGCAAATAACCAAGCTCCTTTATCTTCAAGAGTCCGTATTTGAATTATTTTCCTTAAAGAGAAATCTTTAAAAATGTGACCTTTAGAATTGAGAATATATTCAAAAGATGTAATATATATTAAATGATAATTTTGTGTCCATTATTCCTGAAAGTATATTGTATATCAGCTTTTTGAAAAACTATCTAGGCTATTTATCCAGATAAATGGTAAGTACTTTGAAACAGTTATTTAATAGGTTTTATATTTTCTTCAACATGCCTTCATTGCTTGAAATTGTTTCATAATTTTTTTTTTTGCAATTCCACTCACAACCCATATTGCCCATTCTTCTGAACGTCCTCATTGATGTCAACAATTCTTTGATGCTAGGTTTGAGGTGTGTGTGTGTGTTGTGTGTCTGTGTGTGTCTAATAGTCAAAAGTCATTTGGAAGTTGGGTTAAAGGATTAGGCTGCAGATTGTGTTGGTTAATGCTATTTTAGTTCAACAGCAACAACAAAAATTCAAGGAGATAATTCAAGGCATCATTCAAGAAGATTGTTTGTCTTACTTGATATAGATACTATTATTCAGTCTAAAAGCATCACAATTATATAACCATTGGATAAAGTGTGCAGACCTGAAAGTTGAACACTAGGAAGTGCTTTACTATAGAAAACATTTGGCATAAAATCAGGACTTCTCCTTACTTTTTACTCTTTCACTGACCCCTGTTACTGTTAAAGAAAAAATTGTTCTGACACTTGTTAAGGATAGTAACAACTTTAAGACATTTGCAACCGGGATCATGACTATTGCAATAGGGGAGAGAGACTGTGCTCAACTCTGAACACAGCCAAGAAAGCTGGGGATTTATATTCAATGAACAGAGTGAGAGGTGAGTGGATGGAAAATTACTAAGAGGAAACAGCAAGCGTAGGGGACTCCTGCTAAACTGCCCTAATAGGATTATTGCTAAAGGCAGACCCAGGATGTATACATCAAAGGTGGGGGATGAGGGCCTCATGAGATATCAAGGGTGATCAGATATCAAGAGTAGGGGGATGACTTAGCAGGGTTCTTTGCTAAGACTGGGCTGGGCAGCCCAAAGACAGGACGGGGGCCAAGGTGGAAATCAAAAGGAATGCTGCAAGGAACATGACGAAAGTCAGTCAAGGAGAGAGTCTTTGTCACCATTTCCTTATACTGAAGAGTTAGTATAGTCTTCATTATATTATATTTGTGTAATATCAGCATAACACAATCATATATCTGTAGGAAACCTCACATAAATTCTTTTAGTCAACATCTTTATTTTATAGACTTAAATAAGCAGATAACTAAATTAACAAATTACTAATAGAGCCCACAATAGAACCAAGTTCCTCTGACACTATACTCACATGTTTTAGTTTGCTTTACAAACTGTTTTCTCTCATATTATCTTTCTTCAAATAGGATAAACTTTCCTTTCTAAACAGGGAATATATTTTAATAACATTTATTCTACTAAGCAGTAATGAAACAATATTTTCTTCAGCCTCAAAGTGATATCAAGAAACTGTTGATTTACTGTGAAGAAAGTTCTTATGAAGTTGACATTAAATGAGCATTTGAGAACTCAGAAATTAAGATCCAACTCTTATAATTAAGATTTTGCTTTGTCTATGTAGATATGTTCTTAGGGCACATAGTGTATTTAAATGCAAGTACAAGAAGAAGAGGAAGAGAAAAAGGAAGAAGAAAGAGAAGGAGAGGGGGAGGAGAAGGAAGGAAAAAGAAGAGAGTATATAATAGAGCGGAAAAAATTCGGTCTTTTAGCTGGATTATCTAAACGCCAAGCTCCATTAACTTTGAACTCTTCATGTGAAAGTGATGTAAGTTAGCAAGAAAATTTAATAAAATATTTTTTTGGAATTTGTCCATTTTAATTTACTATCCAATATAACACTTTAGAAGTCTCAAAGTACATTATGTTTTACATAATGCAACATGCAAATAATTACCAGCAAGTTAATACATGTCTTTTAGGGTTGCCTTTAAAAATTCAATATTAAAGATCAAAGGAGAAAACATTATAAAATAAAAGAATATTTCGGTAAACATATGTTTAATTATTTCTTCTGCTGGTACAGGGGAATGAACACTTGAATTATTTTATTTTCCACTGCCCAAAGGAAACTAAACTTTTGTTAATGATAAAAGGTGTATCTTATACAAAATATTAAATACATCGTATTCATGTGAAATGTTCCTTCTGACATTCTTCTTGTAAATTTGCCCTGTTGAATTATTTCTGCTCAGTTTGTTTATTGAAACTGAATGCCACAAAGGATTTTTTTTTGCAGAAGTAATACGTTTACTGTTGTTACTATTGGTAGCAATGGGAATGAAAATTACAGGGTTAACTTCATTAATAAGCAATAATAATTTTTTTATTTCAAAAGTGTTATAGCTAAAATAAGGGTTTGGTTGGCCGGTTGTGCTTGGCCTCTTTAAGCCTGTGTGTGGGTCGAGCTCTCTCCTCGCTGAAGCAGAGCTGGGAAGTTTGCAGTAAAAGAACCTTTCAGTCTATTCTCTGGCAGGGTGGTTGCTCCCAGGGAGCTGAGCTCTAGCTCCTTCCTGCTGGCACCATCAGCCTCTCACTGGCCTGCAGGTCCCCTGATGTCTGGCTGCAAATACTGTAGACCTCTGGCTTAAAGATCCCCCCTGCCTCCCTCAGTTAAAGGACCCTCAGCCCTTTAATGATGGCACCTCCTTGGTATCTCACCAGTCAAGTCAGCCGTCTTTTATGAGGTGCCTCACAGCACAGAGGACTTTTCGTAGTCTTTTGTCATATCCTGGCCTTCTGAGCAGGCACTTCCCTCTCCTCCTCCTGCTCTCCCCTCCTGACCACCTGCTGTTGGCAGGGAAGTAGGAAGATCTGTATTCCTGTAGCCTTGTGCCACCTCCATATCTCAATACCCAAACCATTCCTACAAGGTGTGCTAGGTTCTTGCTCCTCCCTCTGTCCTCCAGCTCAATTCTCTTCCCACTGCAATTCTCTCAGCCCCTGCCATTGTAAGGGCTCCCTTCTTCCTTCTAGACAAGAAGAGAGTGGTGTTATCACAGGCGTAGTTCTTTCTACTTTGAGTCTATATTCAGACGCTAAAATATTGGTCCTGGTAATAAAGGGTAAAAGCAGAGTTTCAAAACTATTGCCACAAAATTATTTCAAGATTTTTTATATTTAATTATATAATCTACTGAAAATATTTTTTCTGTATAAGGCTTGAGATGATGTCTTTTATATAATTACATATGGATTGTCAGTTTTTCCACCAATATATGTTAACTAAGCCATTCTTTTCTCACTGATTAAACTGACAGCCATATTGAATATTAACTTTCCATATATATGGAAATCTCTTTCTGGACACCTTGTTCTGCTTCACTCATTTATTTGTCTATTCCTAAATCAATACCATATTGATTGTATTATAAATTCTTCATCACATATTTTGATATTTGGTAAGGCAAGTTCATCTCACTGATCTTTTATTGCTAGTATTCTTGGACCTCTAATATATTTATTACCTCTGCTAATTTCAAGATCATTTCATACAATTCCCAAAAAACTACTTACATTCTGAAAGGAAATATGTGTCAATCATAATTTAAAGTAATTTTATTTTGTATGATATCACATTTTCCTCTCTAAGAACGTCATATGCCATTTCACTTGTTCATTTGCTATTTTGAGACTTTTTAACTATTATACTAAATATGTTAGTCTTAAGATTCAATCATTAGGCAAATCACTTTCCCTCAGAACTGTATCTAGCAGCCTGCGTGTGGGTCTGTGTGACTGTTAATTGTATGTGTCATCTGATGGGGCTAAAGGATGCGCAGAGAGCTGGTAAAATGCTCCCATCGCTCCTATTCATTATCATGAATCACGAGAAGCAGCTGCAGGTGGATGTTTTAATTTTTTTTTTCTTGTACAAAAGCAGTATCATACTAACATACTTTCCTGGAAAAGTGCTATTTTTTACTCAACAATATATCTTAGGCATCTTTCATTTGTGAAATACAGTTAAACCGAGAAGTCTGAGGTAATTCCATTCTATTCCTCAATGCGCAAAGGGAAAAAGGTGATTCCCTCAGGAGAATTTCTTATGAGCAGTCGCCTCAAACAGAATTTTCTCTCCTAGTGGCTCTGAATACCACGGCTGACACTGGCAAACAGATCTATTTTATTTAATTCAAGGTGAAATAGTTGAAAAAGAAGTGGTTGATTCAAAATTGATCATAGTGACACATTGCTCAAAAAGACAGATTAGTCGACAGTGATTATTTCTAGCCATTTATTTTCAATAATTTATAATCTGGTTCACCATGGGGGTGTTTTGTAACTTTATTGGATCTTTAAACATTTTCATGCTTTTGTTTCAATCTGGGGAAAGTTTTTGCAAACTCTGAGATGGTTTTGAAACTTTACACATGATTCTTAGCATCTTAGTTCAATTTTCTATGTCTAAATATGCCACTGAATATGATGGAGCTTGCACATGATTCCTTCTAAAGCTTTAGTCTTGAAAGGAGAAATTGTTTTACATTATGGCAATATAAATACATTGAGTGGTAGAAGTTATATTTCAAATGCTGCTGGAAATTCTGCTTTTATAGAATTAAAAATGCAAAGAAAATGGTGAAAACTTAATTAGACAGACAATATAATTACTGATAAACACAAATTATATTTTTAAAATAAAAATACGTGAGGAGATATAAAAATCCTTTCAAATGGTTTTAAAATTTCTTAATCATCCATTTTCATGAAAACAAGTATTTGAACAGTTTCAGAACAATCATTGGTGGCTTTCTGCTTTCAGACAATTCACTGAGAGACAGGAGAAAATTTAAAATGCATGAAAAGAAGTAGAACAAAAATAATTGACTAAAAACTAAATACAAAAAATATCAGAAAATGAGACAAAAACCTGAAATGTTATAAAACCATCCCCAAGATGCATACACTCACACATACGAGAACAATTAGTGACTGAAGATACGTTTGTAATTTCAACCAAATTGTTTTTGATCCTGCAGTGACTGAACATAAATATTTTAAGTGTCTTTGCTTATTTTCTGGTAATATTTGGGTCCTCACTATATCCATAAAAACGACTGAGTCAAATATCCAAAGAATAAACTTGCCATCTTTTGATGTGTGACCATGAAGCAAAAATGAAAACAAATCTTTATTAATGGCATCTGACTTACATGATACCTTTAAAGACATCTTACTCATCAATAGATTAAATTTAAGCCTTTGGAAATTTATCATGCCTTCAAATCCCAACAAGCAGGATTCTAGTACATGTATTCTTTATTTCTATTGTTCTTACTGAGATAGAAGCTTTCATTCTTTCTAGCTTCTGATTGCTGACAATACATTATAGAAAACAGACAAGAAAAACAATGAAATTGCTATGACCACTTGTCATTACGAGACACACAACTCCCAGAATGTTCTATTATAAAAGTTATAAACCATTCAATTTTGCGAAAGAGGAAACGTTTCCTTAAAATGTTAGACAGCTTTAGGAAAAATAGTCTTACTTCAAATATTAATATTATTTTGAAATATTTCTGACTAATTAAGTGGAATGTACATACTAGGAGTTCATCAATAATAAATCTCATCTCTTCAGAATATATTACTTGAGTACTCCTGATGCAAAAAATGAACTTCACATATTCTTCTTGACTTTTAACTAAATCGTCCAACTCATTCAAACTTTTTCACTCAAGGTAGATGACATACAGAAAGGCAGAGGTCCCTCTTAATGGCCCCCATTCGCCAGTAAACCAAACTGACATTCTGAAATAATCTGCAACCAGACTACAGAAAGCTTGAGGGAAATGAATGCACTTGGCCAGTGAATCTTATACTAGTGTTCCCATGTTATCAATAAACCATGTTTGTTTACCTCCCAAATTCCAGCTTGTTCCCCTATTCATCTGACTCTTATTACACTCAACTCTCAGGTGTTTATAAATCCTCTATCTATTGTGAAAAATATCTTTTAAAAGACAATTTAGCACTGTGACTTTCTTGTGGTATCAAAAAAAGAGATTTCCAACAGAGAAAAATCTCTTTTATGGAAAGGAAACTGAAATTACGAAAGTTGTAAAATATGACAGTATCACAGGGTAAATCTAAGAGTCTGTGGAAGGTTCAATGTTGAAAACTTTTTCCTGGGAGATTTGTATCTATTTTAGACTTATATCACTGTAAAGAATAATTCTTTCAACAATATAAGGAAGAAAATCATTTTAGATTTAAATTTACTATTATTTTTTTTATTTTTATTTTTATTTTTTTCGCTCTGTGAACCTGAGCTCCACTGCTGGGGAAATATTTTCGCTTACAGAAAACAACATAAATATTTGGGTAAAATTGGTGCAGAGCTTATGTTAGCCTTTCCATTGATCATGTCTCAAGCCCACTTGACAGCTCCATAATCCTGAACTAGTTCAACATACAAACTCTAATCTTCTGGTTAGAATGGAACTTTCCCATTAATGTGTTAATCCTTTGAAGAAAGCTGCTAATCATATATCAGTTTCAAAGAGTTAATGTGCATGGTAAAATAATGAATTTACTCAGATTTCATTGAGATGCATAAGTATTGACAAAAATCAAGCCATTTCTACTTTCTAGGTCAGAGTTTCTGAACCTTGTCACTATTGACATTTAACTTCAGGAAATTCTTTATTGTAAGAGGGTGTCCTGCGCAGAGTAGAATGCTGAAGAGCATACCTGGTCTTTATTCACTAGATACCCGTTAAGCCCCACCTTTCCCAGTTATGACAATCAAAACTGTCTCTGGCATTGCCAAATGTCTCCTGGGGGATAGGGACAAAATCATTCCAGGTTGAGACTCAATCCTTTAGGCTCATCTAAACTTGTAATACAATATGAGATGGGATTAGAATAATAATTTAGAGACAAATTTTGTTTTAAAATAAGAATGAAAAATGTAAGGCTTCTAAAAATACGCTTTTAAAATATGCATTGTCTTATTTCAGCCTGCATTCTTGTTTTCTTTAAGAGATATGCAACCATAGTGACAATAGCTCAGCCCAACCTTTTCATTAGTAGAAATGTCAGCAGACTGCTTGTAGTAGAGCTATGAGAAAACCACCCAGATCATCTTTTAGCATGAGCCTTCCTTCTAAACACTGGGGCAATTCCAAAGGAGTTTTTACTTCGGAGGAAGGAAAGTGGAGTTCTTAGAGAGCTTTAACATGAGAATGTAAAAGCTGGTTTCAGCAATAGGTGGTCAAGATTGGTTCTCAGAAAAAGGGAGGAATTGTTCTTTCAGTTGAGCAGCCATTGGTGAGCAATTTGGTTTTATCCAAAAAGTTAGGAGGAACAGCTATGGAAAGTCAAGGTCTTTATTTCCACAGTGAACATTTATCCACTGATCTTTGAAGTCTGGCAGTGGTTGTTGCTCTTGAACAAAAGAACTGGGGACTCGTGTTCTTTACTTATAAGATTGTAGGTCTTTCTATGATGCTGCCATAACAAATTTGCACCAGATAACGTTAAACAGGCAGGGAGACTTTAGTTAAGACTATTGCGGGAGGGAAGAGAGACTGAACTCAACTCTGCTCAAACAAAGGGTGAGTGGAGTTTTAACCCCTGGGGTGAGCTAGTGGAAAAGTATTGGAGGATGTTAGAGGGGAGGTTGACCAATGGAATATGAGCACGTTGAGTTATTCCTAAATTGGCAAGTGTTTTTCTCTGTGATTAAGCCATCTGTGTCTGCTAATTGACACTCATCAAAGTTAGACCCTGTCCTTTCACAGAGACTGAGAGATAGGGGTGCTACTGTCCTTTAATATTTACATTTCAAAATGATGGTCCCTGAGAAAGACAAGCCTAGGTTGTAAAACTGGGAAGAAGCTGGAAGAAGATTTACATACATTTAGAAGGGGCACAGAAAGAATTAACAATTACAAGTTGTCTAAAAGTAAATGCTCTAAGAAAAGGGAGGTCAGGAGTCAGGAACAAACTTGTCTAAAGTTTAGTTAAGCTGAAGGAAATATTAAGGCTGTCTTGGTCAATGATCAAAAAGTATAATGCATTCACACTTGTAAATGGAATTCACTATTTTTACTGCCTTACAACTCAAAACCAGAGGCATCAGTTTTTTTCTAGAGACGGTAGAACCCAAAAAAGGAAACAAAAAATGTGTTTATACTTGTCTTTCAAAATAGAACCTTGTAAAAAGATTATAATCACAATAGCATGGTGTTCCATGGCCAAAACCATCCACTTGAGAGGGGAGAGGGTTTTTCTGAACTTCAAGTTCTTCCTAAATGCCATAAAGTAGGATAAATGATCAAAATACCATAAGAACATTTTTTTTTCTGTATAAAGAGATAAAAATCCTTCCTCTTTGGGGGAAGTAGAATTTCAGAGAGAAATTTAGTTGGAACAAAACTAGAGAGAAGATCCTTCCCTTTGAGTGAGTTCTCAGTAACCTCCTCCCACTCTTTTTGCCAAAATTGGGAAAATATGATAGCCTTCAGGAGAATTCCAATGAGGAAGAATTTGCCTGAGAGAAGAGAACCCTGAAAAATACCCAGTCCCAACACTTAGTGGCTGCAGGAGAGGTGGAATGGCTTGGATAGACAGAGAGAAGGCCCAGGATAATGCTACTTGTTTCTCATGACCTGGTTACAGTCTGCAGGAAATTAAAATGCTCTTTTGTGCCTCAGTGAGAGAATAAGGCTTAGACAAACTGCATAGGCTAGTGGACCTAAAAGGTTCTGGGCTTTGGACAAGGAGAGCCCAAAACATGGAGATCTCAAAGCCAGGGGCATGTGAGGTGGTGACAGACACCAGGAGTGGAGATCCACACACACCCAAAGGCTGGTTTGGACTCAGTACGTCCCTGGTGGATGTCAACAAGGATTTGGAGAGGAGTATAGGACTAGAGTTCCCTTTGAATGACAAATTGTAATCTTCTCCTTAAGCTAGGGACCATCTAGGAAGAAGGAAAAATCGTAGGAATAGAAAAGACAATGTAAATTGGTATTTTTAAAACTGCAACATAAACTGTATTCTGAAATCAAAAGAAAAAAAAGGAGCTGAACTAAATGAAGTCTATAATTAAATCAGAAATATAATGAACCCTTCATATTAAAATATTTAATTATTGATATTTTAGGTATATGTCTTTCTCTAGCATTTTGTTGTTTATTATTTTCTAAAATGTGCAATAAAGTAAAACTAACAAGGAATGGAAATGATCCATGACAAGATATCCTTGATTCAATGAAATAATAAAAATACTAAAATAAATACTTACTGAGTGCCCACTGCTTGCCAGGCTCAGGGTTAAGGGCAGACTTACATTATTTCATAACGACCTCTTAGTGTTCTGCTCAAGATTCCCTGATTTGCTACACGAGCTATTAACAATGACGATGAGTATCATTAATTTTTATTGTTCAAATCATACGCGGCAGCGATTTCAAAATAAAATTACTCCTGAATCATTGTGGATTAGTACAGCATTCAGGGCAGAATTCACGGCCGTGTGACCAGCAGAAATGCAAGCACATAGGGTCCCCGCACTAAGAAGGGCCCTGTGCCTGGTTTAAGGCGCTGCTGTCACTGTCTTAAAATTCTTAAGAATTTTATCTCGGAACGGCTGTTTTGCAAGTGGATCTAATGGGACAGTGGAGCAAGCATGTGAGCAGGGGAGACCTACTCGGGAGGTGCGTCAGGCATTCCCTGCCATCCCACTGATATGTGTGCTCAGGAGCCCCGTGAGCACAGGACACCAGCGGACCCCACAATACATAGGAAAGGAGTTGAGCAAGACTCAAAGCGAGTACGAGGTGAGTGTGCGAGGTCTGGGACTGAGCAAGTGTGGGTGCTGACAGCACCGAGAGGCCAGGCTTTCCCCCTGAAACAGAGCTTGCTTTGAACGCATGAGGAGGGCAGTGGTGTTCTAAGACACACCAGCGACCAAGGGGCCCTCTGGTATTCTTTCTTCTTCACGTCTTACTTCTGGTATTAACCAACCACTTACCCAGAAAATGATGACACAGAAGGAGAGGGAAAGATAGGCAACCCACCACTCCTTTCCTTCCAGTTCTTCCTTCCTCATCAGTAGGGCAAAGGTCGAGGGTGTTGGTTTGACCGTATGTGTGTAAAGACTAAAATAAAAACATTTCAGTTAATTTTGTGTAGTCTTTCCACTGTTCTGGTAAAAATGGAATACATATGCACGTACAGGCTAGGAAATACAAGTTGTGTAGTTTTAGTGATTCTACCTCTAAGCAAAATGCTCTTATATTTGCATTTAAAACTGCCAATGGACAAGATAAAAATGAATGGTAAAATCCATGTTAATAACTTAAAATATTAACTTTTCTTTACTTAGATGGACTTTAAATAGCAATTAAAACACCATGAGAAGTCAGAGAGAACGTGCAGAAAAAAATGGAAAACGCTCTATGTGTTAGCACCTTTAACAGCACCTTTATTCCTGCATTTTGAACAAGGTGCCCCACATTTTCATTTCTCAATGAGCCCCACAAATTATGTAGCTGGCCCAAAAAGCATTCTTTGGTGAAAATCTGCTGGTTCCGGGGATGTTCTGCTCCTACAAATACTATGCTTTGCTGTTGAGGTTAGGATTCCGATAAAAGCCAACTTTGACAACATCAGAAAGTAGAAACCCATTCTCAATAGCTATTGTTTAATAATTAAACATGTCCTTAACTTCGGAAACCAAAGCTGTTTAAAATAGCTCCCTTGAGGCCTATTGAGGAATTTGATATCAGTTGTCCTTCTTCCTGGGATTCATACATTCTGAAATGTTCGATCCAGCCTGAAGCAGGCACAATAGAGAGCTACGGAAAAAAAAAAAAGTGTGCTGTATTCTGGCCCATAAGTGGAACCCAAGCAAATATAAGATGATTTCTCACTGACAATAAAATTGTGGAAATCTGGTCTATGTAATTCTCAGTGGCAACATAAATAAATGTCAAAAACAGACTTATCCCTTGACAATGTTGCTATTTATATCATAATATTGCTTTTTATCAAAATAACAATATTTGAGATGTCTAAGTGATATGCCGTAGTATTACCTTTTACATATAGTTAATAATAGTCTTTCACTTTTAAAATGTTTCTGAAACAAATCTGGCCATTATAAAAATCCTCGGGAAGTATCTAAGCACTAGTTATTACAGAACTCGGGAAGCAGTTTCTCACATAAATGCTGGGCATCATAGCCTAGCAGAACACTTTTACCAGTCGAGTCAGCAAAATGTAAGAAATGCACCTTCCAGAAGCCTGTTTATCCTGAAGGAGGTGACGGCAATACTTGTTTATAGGTTCAGACTCCGAGCCTACAGGTCCGGGCAAGAGAAATGCCTCCTTGAGCCAATTCTGTTCCAAATTTTTTAAAAAGGTTGAATTCTAGTGTCTTAGCATTCCCGCAACCTGCCATCAGAGGACGGCACAATCACAACCATAATCAGAGTCTCCCTGTCATTACAGCAGGTAAGTCTTACAAGGTTGGGAGAGAAGAGAGAAACAGAATATCATGTGCAATGTTTATAAAGAAAATGATGTGCAATGTTTTTGTTTATGTCTAAAAAAAGGCAAGAACATGGCATGTGTTAGGCAAACCACCCAACACGCCCTGCACTGTGCGTAAATGATAAGCCTGGTTGTGCTGCGAAAGGCTGTGACATAGAGACATGTCAAGTGAGCACAGCTCTAGAGAGCTGGCTCGGGTCAGCGATGTGAGCACACATCAAGGAGGAAGGCTGGGTGAGGCAGTGGATGGCCTTGTTTAATAAAAGACTGCATCAGAGCTGAGGTTGTGGGCTGACTGCAGAGTAAGTGGTTTCCGCTTCTACATCTAGTGGAGTATCAGGTACTGACATGAGGAATGTAAGGTTTTCAAATGAGCTTGTTCACTTTGCTTCGATGTGTGCCCTTCTCTGTTTTCTTTAGAATTGACCAATTGATATATTGTCCAAAAAATCCAATATATTTATCCAATATCTTTTTTTTCTTGCTCTGTTTGTATTAGAGGCCTGATGGAACACCTAGATCTATTTATCTATTTATTTTTAAAATTTGCATTTTAACCATTTTTAAGTGTACAGTGTAGTAGTGTTAGCTCTACTCACATTGTTGAGCAACAGATCTCTAGAATTTTCATTTTGTAAAACTGAAACTCTATACATCTTGAACAACTCCCCATTTCTCCCCCACCCCACTCCCTAGACCCCCACAACCACCATTCTACTTTCTGCTCCTATGAGTTTGATTCACATGCTGGAATCATACGTGAAGTGTGCATATTTTTCTTTTTTGGTGACTGGCTTGTTTAGTTTAATATAATGTCCTCGAATTTTATCCATGTTGTAGCATGTGACAGGACTTCCTTTTTTACAGGGATAAGTAACACTCTATTGTATGTATGTACCACATTTCTTTATTTATTAATCCATCAATGGACCTTTAGTTTGCTTTTACTTATTGGTTATTGTGAATAAATGCTACAAGGAGCATGGGTGTGCAAACATCTGTTCCAGATGCTGTTTTCAATTCTTTTGGATATACACCCAGAAGTGGGATTGCTAGGTCATATGGTAATTCTGTTTTTACGTTTTTGAGGAACCTCCATACTGTTTTCCATAGCAGCTGCACCATTTTACCTCTTTGGAAATCAGTCCAGTTTCCTCTATAAAATATGAGTCCATTTTATCTAATTTCAGTTTTAAAAGGCTTTTCTGCGTGATAAACAAAACCAATGTGAAAAGATTCCGACATGCACACAACTCTGTCGGTCTCTGTCTCTGCTTGTCTGTCTCTCTTTCTCGTCTGTCTCTTTCTCTTCTTTCCTAATTTCCATAAATGTGGGAAATAATCTGAGGTTAGGATTTTATGATTAATGACTTACTGGCTATTTTTTAAGAAAGAGCAGGATATGATTCTGAAAGCCAGTTTTATTCCTTTCTTTCCTTTTAGAAATACAATGTTTCAAGATTACAGTCCTCCTGGACAATATACTGCCATACAGTATTTTACTGGCATCAAAAGAAGTAAGTTATATAATAAAAAAAAAATGGGGCTTAAACTTTGTCTCAATATACCAAGCTTTTCCATGATTTTCACTGTTATAATTTGATCAATGTCTTTCCTATGTATCTATCTTTGGCACAATACCATTGTACTTGAACTTAGACATTTCATGAAACTGGCCCTTTGTATTTGAATGTATTTTTTCTTTAGCTTTAAGCAAGGACTTTTTTCCTGAGACATAAAAATAGTGTATCTTTACTCATTTTTCACCTTGTAGCTATTCATAGATTTATAGCCCAGTGAGTCCAGTGTTTTATTCTACAGTTTCTGTCTGAGTTTTCATAAATTTAACATTCCATTATTTTTAAAAATGGATACACAAATAAATTATCTGATCTTACTCCACAAGTTATAACAAATCTGTTGTAAAGAGATGAAGAAAAAAATGAATTTATGACTTTGACTTTCAGTGAATATTAATAAAAACTCTAAACATAAGAATTATCTCAGAAAATTGGAGATACCCCTCTCAAGGAAAAGGCCCATCTCTGCATCACAGCTGCTGTGTTCCTGGAGTTAACCCTGGAGTCAATGCATCCTGCTCCTCCAACTAAACAACTATTTATCCAAAACTATTTCCTCTTTAAAATAGCTAGAAAGGTTTTGTTATTTACTACCAATTATATTTTGATATAATATCTGTTACCAGAAGTGGTTTGGTGCAATGAGCCTTCTAGGCTCATTTATCTGAAATTAGAATTTATCCACTCAAATAGCATTTGGAAGTAGTGAAGCTATGTAGTTACCACTGGAAAGCGAGACCCAGAGGATAGTAGATAATAGCAGTGCAAATCTTATTTAAATCATTAACTGTGTTCATTTAAGGCATGGGTTTAGGACACTGGATGGTAGCAACCACAGCAAAATAAAAATACTGTGGGCTTTAATGGCCTCTTTAACTGCAAGGGAGCTCTTGCAAAGGAAAACACCTGCTCTGCCTGGCTCCCAGCTTGGCGAGTGTGACTACCTTAAAAACAGTCATTTGAAGTCACATAACTGGCAAATCAAAATTAGAAACAGAATTTAATCTTGTGGATTCCTGAGTCACAAAATAGATTGAATTCATGCCATGCCAAGTCTATTATGGGGAAGTAAGAGCCTTGGACTGGGAAAGAGTGGGGTGTCCCTGGCAAGTAGAAGCAGAGTTCCATATGAGGCTGATCCTATCTTCCATGAGGATCTTCTTGTGATATCACATGAGGTCGTTTCATCGCAAGTTAATACCAATATTCCTTACGACTCTTGACCAATAACTAGAATCAGAATTAATTATGTCCCAGGGAGTCAATTACTAAGTCAAACCTAAGAATAAAAGAGTCACATGGCAAAGGGATTATAAGATTTTGCTTATTTATGTAGGTGATCGTGGCAGGGGGAATAGATTTTGATGGTACTAAATGAGGGAGGAGAGAATATAAATAGGTTTTTTTCTTGTGTATTTATTAACATCTTTGTGTGGCTCACAGAGAAAGAGCAAATGTTTATGGTTGATCTACACTGGGAAGAAAGTTGATGTGCTATTTGGCACCTAGAACCAATCACATCTAATACTGAACTCAAGCAGTTCCTAGAGGCGCAAGTAATTTGCTTGAATAGATGGTTCATACTCCCAGGGTATTTCTTCTATGCTGTTAACTCTTCCCTAGTCCACATGAATCTTCGCAGAGACTTCAAGCTGACACGTTTAATGGTTTACAGTTTTTTTTTTTTTTTAATGATATGATAACACCTACTAGAAACAAACTGCTATAGCCCCATTTGGGTTATCCTCAACAGACAGTAAACAAAACTTCTCAGTGAGCAGAACTTGGAGTGTTATGTCTGTTTATTTTAAAATTCTGCCTTTGAGGAAATATAGCCTGAATCATAGATCTGTACTCTTAGCTCCAACTATTGGGTTGAACAGATGTTCACAGATTTGAAAAGAAGAACAGAAGGCTGATGATAAGTAAATGAAGGAAAAGTTATGTAGGTGAACCTCCCAGAATGGACTTTGAGTCTGTTCCATGTGAATGCTCACCAAGGACAGAAGATTCTCAAAAATCAGGTAGATATGTTAATCCAACTTGTGGATGTGCACCAGCGTTCTCCCTGAGTTTTCTCAGATTACTCAGGGGGCTCACAATCAAAAAGACCATGATATTAGAAACAAAGATATGCATGTGTTAGACAACATGGGATTTCTTTCAACTAGGCTGATCTGACTAATAGCAGTACTTAGAAATGAGCAGGATAGAAAAATGCTGAGTACTAATATGGTGCTACTATAAGAACATAGAGTTGGAATAAGAGAGAGCCTGAAAATCAAGGTTGGTATATACGTGTGGATGCTGATGAAGCTGATGACCTTGAACCTGTTAATTCTACCAAGCCTTCTTTGCCAATAGAAGCAGCTCTTCCTCCCTTGTCCAAGGTTGTTAGTTTACACTTGCCTGAAGAAAGGGTAGTAGCCTCCTCTAAGGTGGCTTTCAGGCGTGAGACTGCTGATTCAACTCATTCCCCCACCATGCAGGCCCAAGGGATTCAGGTACAAAGTCTGACTCAGCCATACCCATCAAAATTATTGCAAGATTTAGCCAAATAATGTAGATAAATTACGGGGAGTATGTATGGGAATGGACTGCTAGCATGTTGGATCAAGGTGAAAAAATATAATGTTGGATCAATCTACATTTGTTGACACCATATACTAAATAGATATTCTATATTCCATGTATTAGAATCAAATAGAAATGCCTGAATCACTTTGACTAATTAATTGACTGAATCCTGGAACCAAAAGTGGCTTATATCAAATAAAGTTGGTATGACAGAACTGCCTTGCTAAACTATACAAGAAAATATCCAAAGGCCTAGGTATATAGTAAGGCTAGAGTGTATTTATTATGTAAGAGCTGCTCACGTCCCACTTAAATATATGTTTCCCTTTCCTGTGATAATGCTTCCCCTAGTGCCTCTGTACATGGACAACTTTTTTGATTATCATGTTAACCAGCACTGTTTCTGATTAAGAAGTGCTTCTTGTTAAGGAAGTCATTCAGCATCAACATTCAGATAATGGCCTCAAGCTCATGGAATTCACTAGCATTCCCACACATTCCCCACCAAGAAATAGCTGGCCTGATGTGGATGACATGGTCTACTAAAAGTGAGTTCCGTGAGATGACACACATGGAAAGACTGGGGTTCAGACTCACAGGTTATACTGTATTTATACCAAATGCCTATTGCTTTGGAAAACTAATTCTATTTCCACTATCACAAAGCATGTTAACATTTAAAAGCTTTTTTTTTCAGAATCCAAATTCTGTTAACTTCTAGACATTATTAATTTATTATGGAGGAAATGAAAAAAGATAGATTGTTACTCTATTTATATACTATATTGATCGTATTTGAATTTTACTCTATAGTTTTAAAGTGCTTTTACCTACTTTAGCTATGTAAAAGTTCAGCATACATAAATAGCTTACAAAGGAATAAAATAATGTTCCGAGTAGTTTTATCACATACCTAAGTCACACAGCAGACGGCCAGAGGCTTCAGTTTTATTGCTTTAATAAAAATATACAGGTCTGCTATTAAATAATTTCCCCATTTCTCAAACTTTTAATTCTATCAGGTATAGTCACATGTGTAATGACCAAAAGTGATTAAAAGTCCATAATTTATTCTTCAAGAGTTATTGAAAGGAACATATATTTTAAATAAAAAAGTATTTTTATTCATTACTCATATAGAATAATAGCAATTTTTGCATGACTTTGAGTACATGACCTGTCTTTATATAATCATTTGCAGAACAAAGAAGAGATTTGTCCTGTGGAAGAGTATTGAAAATTAGGTTATATCATGTCAGTGCTATGCTTTTCTCCTAAATATCTAGTCTTAGTTGTTTTGGGGAATAAATACTCAGAATAAATATATCCAACTAGATGAACTATTGACCTGTTCTATTGTGAAAATTCCTATACACCTTTGCTTTATTATTAATTTTATTATTTCCATTCCTTGTTGTCTAAGTCAACACTTGATTGCCACAGCTTCTGCTAAAATAAAGGTGAGTAGGTCAAAGCAGCAAGCAGAGATGTGTGCTACACAGAGCTGGCTTGTATAATAATGATGAATTTTCTCCCTATTTAGATAGAACCTGATACTTTCACTGTATAGAAAAATACCCATGGGAAAAAGTCATCAACATTTGATAATATAGTGAGTTTCACAAAGTTAAGAAACTCTGGATAATTCATCTTTGTAGGACTCCCCTGCGATTTTACACTGCCTGGCATGTAATAGATGACCGATAAATGTTTTCCAAAGTTTATGAGAGCTACGTTTTGCAAAGTGTGGTTCCTCTCTCCATGCTTGTGACCATATAAATAAAATTAACAATTAATACGATTCATTTTTTACTGGATTCAAACAACAGTTCCTGGCATGCAATAGGCACTGAATAATTCAGTGATGAAAACAAACCTTAACATTCATGCAGCTATGCCACTTCACTGCTTTGTCCCAGAATTGAAGAAAATTGTTTCCTCATGAACGAGCCCAGTTAATCTAAAAGCTTCACATGACCGTCATCCCACTCTAACCTCTGCAGACTGTGAGAATACACCAAGAGGTAGAGATGCTAGACTCAAACTGTCAACATTTATTCCCCCAAATGAGTGATTATATATTTAAAGTCAGGTAAGGAAATAAAATTAAGGATGCATCCTAAAACACAGGAGTTTTCTTATGAAATTGAATTTCAGTGATATAAAAACTAATGAGATTTGCAACGACTCCCCTGTCATTTTTAGCCATGCCTTAATAACCTGGAAATATTAAGGTGGAAAAACATTAGGGTATGATTAGGAAACATTTTCATTTTAAGAGGGCCACTAAAAATAAAGAGGAATATTATTAGTAGTGTAATGATATACAGAATACATTTCATTTATGTGACACAATTTGGGTGTACCTATTACTTTGACGTGTATTCCTTTGGATAGTTCAGGCATTTATAATTTTCAGTGAGAATTTACAAAGTAAGGACTGAAAATTAGTTGTTAGATTGGGAATAATAAAATTTGGGAATAAAGAGTTTTCTATAAAATAAAAATTCACTATGGAGTTTTTCGGGTTGATTTTAATTTATCTTAGTTCTAGGGTAAACACAATGATTTGTATATTATAAATATAATGCAATTAATAATATGTTACTAATACACTTAAGAAAGGATATAGGGGGAATTTTGGTAAATTTTATAGTGTAATAAATACTATGGTGGCTATTTGTGTTTTATTTTTTCTTAACATATTAGAAAGTTGGAGCTACTCTGTACTGTGGCTGCAGCACTTTAGCAGATTGTCTTATTTAGAGACTGAATCTATTTTAATCTAGAAAACTCCAAGAATTAAACATGTGTGCTTCTAAAACCCTACAGCAATACAGAATAATTGGTCCAATAAATTTATTTAGTCAGAAACCATACAGTCAAATATATTTTTTAAATCATGTAGACAAATCAAGTAATACAATTCAAGCAAAGCATTTTTATGAATTTTATAAAAAATAAATTTAAACTTTTAAATTGCTGGTTTACAATTAAATTTAGGTTCATGGTAACTGTTTCTCATAGCTGCCATTTGCCAGAACATGCATTCCTAAATTTAAAGCTAAAAACAGGGACACATATCGGGGTTTAGTAGATGCACCAAGACTCTGTTCTGTACATTCTCTTAATCTCCAAAACATAAAGGGAATTTGATAAGAAGCTTTCAAATGCATGATATTTTGCATAAAAAGAGCTTAAATAAAAAGAAATATGATTGTAAGGGACATTTGGCAATGAACCATCGGTCCATTTAAATCTAATCTGTCTATACTTATATTAACCAAGAAAAACATACATCAGCTTGTACAAGAAAGTGTCTAGCTTCTCTTTCTTCTCAGCCATAAAAAGAGAATCTGTTCTGAGGGCTGAATGTCTGGAAATCGTCAGCAATCTCTTTGTTCCTATATGCTCACCATAGTGATCTGTTTCCTCTCTTTTCTCCTAACACACACCTAAAACCTAGGTTCCCTCTTCCAACGCACACATTCTTCTACCAATCCACTCAATAACTTCCAAATACCAGATTTGGCTAAATATTTTAGGTAACATAGAGTAGCTACAATAGTCAAAACTAGATCCATTCTCATTTCTTATACAGAGAGTGCACATATTATCTCCAAGAAAAATGTTGCGTGCTTTAGGGAATATTTAGCACATATTCCCCCCATCCAGAATTATTTTTCTATGGTTGTCTGGAGAAATTACTTTTTCTTTAAAACTCAAGTCAAACGCCACCTGTCCCGGAAAGCTTCTCTTCCCTTCTCTGTGGACAGTAAGCACCCCTCCCCTAATTTCTACTCTCCTAAGTCCCACTAAGTCTTTGGTGTAGGGTTCCAACCAGGACTGTGGGAAGCTTACGGGTGGGAGTTTTGTCCTCTTTGTGTCCACAGCACATAGACTAGTCCCTCACTTTTTCTAAATACTTAATAAAACTATAAAATATAAATATGCTATAAAAATATTAAATATTTAAATAAGCATCCCCAAAATCAATATTTTTTGTTCTAGTTATGACAAAAAAGGAGAAAATGTGGGTATTATAACAGTTTAATATATAGCTTGAGTAATATTGATAAATGTGAGAAAAATATCGTTGATAGATAAATATTCTACTATCCCTGGGATACTCATTTTGGGGATAAATTTTTTATAATACTTTGATTATAATTGGTGCCTGTCTTCCTATAGTGAATTCTACTTTGAAAAACTTCCACCACCACCAAATCATTCAAAATCTGATTTTCTATATGAAAATGTGAATTACATTGGTATAAAAATTCATTGGCATTTGGGAATAAAAGCAAGAGTAGGCACTTTCTTTTGTGGACATGATCATTGGCCGTATTTTTGTCAGCAGCATCAAAGAATAACCCAGAGATGTTAAGTTAGAGTCCAGCTGAATATTCTCACATACCAAAGACTTCAATCAGGTATAGTTTGTATCTGCAAACATAGGAAAATGTAATATCTGTAGAGGCAAAATTCAGCCTGTGGAAAAGGGAATCTTACATTTTGATGAACATTTTGGGAGAAAGCTGTCAAGAAAGGCCGTTTACTCTTCAGCAAGCCAACAGATTTATCAGGGAAAGTAGCTTTAATTCTTTGTGGTTTTCCCAGTATAATGTATGGTTTCAAATTGGAAGAATCAGCAATGTGTCTAGCTCTCTGTGAGGGCAACTCGCCAGCATCTTCCCATTGGCTTCTCCGCCCTAGTCAGGCAGTGCCCTTACCATTCTCCTCCTACTGCTTTCCCAGCAGGGAAGTTCCCATCAAATGACTTACAGGCATAGGAGTAACTTGACTGATGATAGTATTTACTGGAATTTACCTATTTCTCCTATTATGATAGTTCCATAATAAATTCATTCTATTTCACCATCAAAACTATAATCTCAATTTTCAATGCCAATGTCTATAAAATTTATGGCAACAATTTCCAGTTGATCTCTCTGTCTCATTAGCTTCTAATTTAAAGACAAAATTAGCCCCACCAAAATATTCTTAAAATATCTTTATTCTTCTTTAATTCCCTTGCATAATTTTTTAGTGTTTCACATTTTGGTAATTTAAATGCCTCACAATTCTAACCTTCATTTAAAGCATCTCAGACTTGATTAATCTAAATTTCAGCCAATCTTCATTGCTTTTCTGCAGTTTCACCACACTCAACTACATTTCTCATAGCCTCTGCCTAGGACATGCACATTTATTCTCTGAGCCTTAGCTCACACTGTTCATCTGAAAAGAAAAATCTCTTGATCAGCCCAGACAGACTAGTTAAACCATCCTGCTTTGAATTTCTACAGAATTCATTTTATGTACAACTAATTTGAAACTTATAATTTACTGCCTGGTACAACTGATTTTCTTTTTAAGCATAGAAGATTTATCTTTAAATTGGATTTTAAATACCTCAGAGAGAGAAAGAGAGTCTTATAAGTTTTAGCCACATGATATATACCACAGAGTTTGTACAAATCATTACTAGTAATATATTTTTCCATGAAAACCTCCTTTCTGTCCCCTTTTTTACATATCTCTAAACTCTTTCTTTCCTTTTATTAAAGTTAATGTCCCTAGACCGTTGATTTCTGAAAAATGTTTCTCCTAAGAAATACTCATATTAGAGATCAAATTTTTTGTTACTTACTTTCATCCTTCCAAATTAATGAGAAATAATGAAGCCAACATTTGAACATTAGAGCCCCAAACTAGTTGTTTAATATTATTACAATCAAAATACATGTTTCTCAGCTATAAAATTTTTCTTATACTTTTTGTTGACTATAGATTGGAAAAATTATGCCAAATCTTTCTCCACCCTTCCCTGTTATTATATGGTTTGCGATGTCACTTTGCTTGAATCTGAACTGACCTTGTGACTGGTTTGGCCCATAGAGGGCAGTAGAAGTGACAGTATAGCAGTTTGTGGTCCAGGCCTCCAAAGGTATTGCCACTGCCACGTGAACAAGCCTGGCCTGGAGGATGGGAGACCACGGGAAACTAAGCCACGTCATTCCAACCAGGCCATCCTAAACCAGCCACGCCACAAGGCCCGAGACCTGAGACCAGTGGAATCTGGCAAAGATCAGCAGAACTGTGCAGCAAAATAGACTGGGGAGCTCCTCCAGGGAGCAGAATGAACCCCACTGAAGCAACACACAGTACCTGCAGATGGGGGGGCAGCAAATTGTGCCCAGAGAGATTTCAGCATTGAAGGGACCTAATGACTGCTGAGTGTCTTGCATTCACCCCCTTTCAAATGTGGGTTCCCACCGAAAGCCAGAAGCACAATGTCAGGATAACAATCCATATTAGCAATTGTTCTTGTCATACAATTATCCTAAAATAGCATTCGCTCATTAGATATCTTATACTCAATCCCTTTGTCACTTGAAAAGTTTTCTGATATTTATTTCTTTACCCTTTATTTTTCCAAGGAATAAAACTTCTGTTTATTCAGTTCTTCTTTATAAGATTTGTTTCCCTACCTGTTTATCTTCAGGACACAACATATCTGCCTCTGTCTCTTGAAATGTGGTGCCCAGAATAAAAAGTCACCCCAGATATGTCCTGACAAGAGTACAGAATTCCAAAGGAACTGTTTCTTTCCTTTTATTTTCAGTCCTGAAATACTGATGGCTTATTGAACTTATTTTTTTTTCACATGATCTATAATGAGGCCAATTTCCTCACTGACAGCTGTCTTCTGTTTCTGTGCAAATGGACTAGTATAGGAGTTTCTAGTTGACCATACACAGTCCCATTATTTAATTATGGACCAGGTAACAGACTGAATAGATATTTTTAAAACTATGCATCTACAGCCACACTCTTTTGCCATACTTTGTGCCAAAGAATGATGAAGTAAATATTTTGGCCTTTAAAATATTTGATAAGTACAAAGTCACGTCTGTGTCCTAAGCCACATCATCAGAGACACTCCAAGAGACCGTCGTCGATACATTTACTGGCATGCTTTGGATGTGGTTATTATAACAGGGGTTAATGTATCTAACTCAACTGAAATCCGTTTCATATTTCTACCTCCTAGACAAAATAATTACTTGATAAACTTTGCCAAACATCTTAGAAAAATAAATATCCAGTGTTTACATTATGTTATCCAATTTCTAATCTGAAACTCTGTTATAAAAAGAACTAGGTTAATTTCACAGGACTAATTCTTATTCACAGTAAATCTATAATTATAACCTATCAATAACCAATATATTGCAATGGGTTCATAATCACTGGGTTAAATATGGCACATGGACTCATATAAGGGTATTGCTGTGGTCACCCAGGCAATGAAGTGTCCATGGCTAATGGAGCAAATGCTGCTATTTACAATAAACTGTGTTTTCCCTTTTTCTCAGCTATAACTAATCTCATTTTAACACCTCCCTAGCAGTTAAACATTGCCATATAACTGACTTTGAACCTGTGAAATGTGAGCAGAAGTGATGTCTGCTGTGAAGGAGCAAAGTCTTTTAAGAACAGAATATATCGCTTTTTCTCCCTCAATTCTGGGTGGGAATGATGATTAACAGGATTCTGGGAATGGCAGAGCCACATTGTGGATGCACCCTGAGCCTGAATACCACATTTAGGACAATATTCTGCCAGTGAGAAATGTTTGCTTTTAGAGAAGAAGAGATTGTGTGTGTGTGTGTGTCTGTGTGTGTGTGTGTGTGTGTGTGTGTCTGCGTGTATGGGCATGGGTAGGGGATGGGGAGCTTGAATCATTATTCAATTGGGGGCAATTCTTACAGAAATGAAGTTAACCAAAAATACCCATTTTAATTCTTTACATATCTTCTCTACCGAAATATTTTGGCCATGCTTAAAGAATTTATTGATAAATTCTTAATTCCTTTAAGGTGTACATTTATTTATTTTATGTGTGTGTGTGTGTGTGTGTGTGTGTGTGAGGAAGACTAGCTCTGAGCTAACATCCATTGCCAATCCTCCTCTTTTATGCTGAGGAAGACTGGCTCTGTAAGGTGTACATTTAATCAATGCAAAGCCCTGATTATGAGAAAAAATTTCTTTGTTGTTCTGAAATATGTTCACATAATGATTTTCTAAAATCTTTCTTCTTTCACAGATTTTACTTTACTTGTTTAATAATAAAAAGTTATTTAATAAGTAAAGTTATCCTTAGCTTCCTGTGTGGTGTTCCAGGATCAGGCTGAAAAATGACTGAATGTTGAGGTAGAAGTGAAACAATGAGACCTGATTCTGAACCCAGAGTGCACACTGACCTCTAATTCCATATATACAGTTTACATTCTGTGTCTCAGGGAAGCTACAGATAATTTACGCTCCTCTCTGAAATAGGACACTGCAGTCTGGAGCCTATGCCAGCCATCCGTGGGCAGTGTGGGAGATGGTCTGTGCGATGCTGTCTGACTCGTCTCCTCTCATAAACACACAATCTTCTCGACCATACCCCAAACCAGAGAACATCTCCCTCGGGCTATCCAAGGCCAGAGAAGCTCCATCTCCACTGGAAACTGACCGTGGGAAATGACATTCCATGTCAAAAGAGGCGTAGAACTTCTCAGAACTTTTCCACCATGGTAAAACCCAAGCACCCATTCCAACTCACCCCATAAGAGGAGAAATGTTAAGGGAAAGGGGATCTTGTAAGTTGTCTCTTGATCTTGACTTGCCCTGATCAACCTGTAAACCATACTTTGACTGGCTCATAAAAGCAAGTCACAGACATGACTGAGTTGTCTTGATAACTGTATTGAAATTTCTCCTTTAGCTCATTACAGGTATTCTTGGTATTTCATTCTCACGTTTTGCTAACACTGGCCCAGCATTACGGGCTGTATACTGGGGCTTCAGTCGCTCACCCTGGACCTCATCATGTTGCAGAACCCATGATAGCCCTTCCTGGTCTCGCAGACAATGATGTTCCTCACTTTTTCTCTTGGTTTTTAAATTTTTCAATGACATAAGTGAGAAACCTCTGTCCCTTCCTAGTACAAGGAGGTCCCCCCTTATCTCTCAATCCTCCCTCACATAATGCTGTTGCTGGGATTAAATTCTCTGCATATTGTTCACATTTAATGCCTAATCTCCTGCATAACTAGCCCCATGACTTGTCTGAGCTTATCTTCTGTGACTTTCGCCATCACTCATTTTTCATTCTGTCATCCTAATCTTGCTTTCCTCAAATATCTGATGAATCCTTTCGCTTCTAGACATTGTCACTGGCTGTTCTCTCTTACAACATGGATGAACCTGAAAACATTAAACTCAGTGAAAGAAGGCAGGCACAAAATGTTGGATTTTGTATGATTCCATTTTGTCTGATGTATTAAGAAAAGGTCAATCCACAGAGGCAGAAAGCAGATTGGTGGGTGCCAGAGGTTGGGGCGTGGGGAGTGACTGCTTAGTGTATACAGGGTTTCCTTTTGGGATGAGGAAAACATTCTGGAACTAGACAGACATGAGAGTTGTACAAACTATGAATATACTAAATGCCACTGAATTGTACACTATAAAATGGCTAATTTTATGTTATTTGAATTTTACCTCAATAAAAGGAAAAGACATTAGAAAGAAAAAATCCAAAAAATTAAAGACTTTCAAAGTCCCTTCCACCAGATATTTGCATAGCGACTCATAGAATCACTGAGATGTAGATTTGAATCTCAGTTCACTGACGCAGCTGGGTGACTTACAGTGACTTTAATAATTTCCTTTAGGACACAGTTACATCAACTGTAAATATGTGTATTAGTCAGGGTTCTCCCAAGAATAAAACCAATAGGAGATATATATATATATATATGTATATATATATACAAGTCATATACGTATGATTTAATTATAAGACCTTGGCTCCAGAGAAATAAAACCAGAGATCAATTATTATAAGGAATTGGCTCATGATTCTGAAATCGGTGGCTGGTAAGCTGGAGACCTAAGGGCGCTAAAGGTGTAGTTCTAGTCTGAAAGCCAGCAGGCTCAAGACCCAGGAAGAGCTGATGTTTCAGTAGAGCCTGAAGGCAGGAAAAAAACAATGTCCTAGCTTGAAGGCTGTCAGGCAGGAAGAATTCCCTCTTATCCCTGGAGGTTCAGCCTCTTGTTCTATTCAGGCCTTCAACTGATTGGATAAGGCCCACCCATATTAGGAAGAGCAATCTGCTTTACTCAGTCTATTGATTTAAATGTTAAAATCATTCAAAAATGCCCTCACAGACACACCTAGAATGATGCTGGACTGAACACTGAGAACTCCATGGTATATAATTAATTTTCACTATATGTACAACATCTAAGTTATAGGGATGATTTGAGGGTTAGATGAATGAATATATTAAGTGCTACAGAATGAAAGCTTAAGATTTAAATTATCTTCTGTTTTTTTCCTTCTGTTGAGATATTCTTAAGCTCAGCTACACGTACATAAAAACTTGTAAATCTTGTTTTCTATTTCTCTGATCACATCATTGCCACAATTGTTTGATAGAGCAAGATTAAGAATAAAGTATAGGATATTTTATACATATGAATCTATCTAGACTCATAGTGGCTATATCATCTTTTATTGAAGTATTCATTAATCATCTATGTCTAAACCAACATAAAAATCAGTAGGTTAAAATAATCACATTTGCCTGCTTTCAGTGTTCTGGTAACTTTTACTTTTTTACTTATTTATTTATTTTTGAGGAAGATTGGCCCTGTGCTAACATCTATTGCCAATCTTCCTCTTCTTTTTTCTTTTTTCTCCCCAAAGCCCCAGTACATAGTTGTGTATCACAGTTGTAGAATTGTAGCTCTTCTATATGGGATGCCGCCTCAGCACGGCTTGATGAGCAGTGAGTAGGTCTGCACCCAGGATCCAAACTGGTGAACCCCGGGCCACCAAAGCGGAATGTGTGAACTTAACCACAGTGCCACAGGGCCGGCCCCATCTTTTACTTTTTGACCATTACTTAGTGATTAAAGAATTAGTCTGTAGCTACCTGCAGTGTAATGAGACATAATTATTCTTAGCCAGGACACTTGAACTTATCAAGTAAAGCTAGGGTGATCTTAAAATCATTTATTGCATTTTAGATTTCAATTCATTCTTACACGTGCATCCTATATCCTTTTCAATTCAGAGTCTTCTTTCCTAGAGAAAACTGAAGCAAATAGAAGGTGGTGGATTCTTCTACTGCAATATTATCCATAAACGTTACTCCATCAACCTCAAGCAGTGATACAACTATCTTTTCATCACTTGCTTCTGAATACATTTAACAAAGCAATCATTCCAATTACTAAAGCTCATATAACAAAACCAGTTCTATTGAGGCTTCGGACCTGCTGACATTATTCTTAAAACTCTGCGGTGCCCTCCAATCCTCGTATGCTTTATGTTCCTTATTTCCATCTTAGGCAAATATTCCCCACCCTTTAATTTCCTCAGAGCTCAGCTGCAGCTGTGCTAACTTTTAAACTATACCTCCATTTCTTTTTCCACACCGAGGTCATATATAATTGCACAGAGAGATACACTTTTTTAATATTGGTGCTTTCCAGACTGCTTGAGATATTGTCCATTTCAGATGTATGAAATAAATCACTTGTATTTGAATTTTTAAAAGCCTGTTTTCCTAAACTCCAGGGTCCATGAGTAATTATGGTCTATCTTCATTTGCATGGCTATCATAGCCCTGAAGATGGCGCGGTTATGATTACTCTCTCCCCAGGCAGCCATCATTCCCTCCTCACCAGCTACTTCCTTTTTGTTTATTCCTTGAGATTCCTAAGAAACCTTTTCATCAAAATGATACATTCTAGTTTCCCCATTAGAATTGATGAGTTTAATATTTTATTTTATGAAGTGACCTCCATAACCACTTGGAAGACCTCTGTGCTAATATTCAGTATTGAGAACACTGTTGTAGTCATATTTGCCACTCTCAGAAAAATAAAACTTTTAGCACTGTAAGAACTAGATTATTTAGGTTTTGCAAAATAGGACCTCTCAAGCAATTTCTGGATGGATAGAGTTCCCTTACAACCATAGTGGCTCACCTTGGAGTTGGTCTTACAATCTATTTTAGGAAAGTATTAGCCATAACATCTTTAAGGCTTGGTTGTTTAAAGTCTACATCCACAAGATGTACTTTCATCTCTCCATTGAATCTTCCCTCAACATTAAATCAACTATGGGAGGTAATGTGAGGCAGATAACATAAACAGATTACCCTCATGCAGAACTCCACTGCTCTTCACTGTATCTTCCTCTTGGGTTCAAAATGTAATTTTAATCGAGTATCTCCTTGATATACTCTGCTATTCCAATCACACTTTCTGTTATATCTGTTTTACTGTTGTTGCTATTTTATTTTTTTTAAAAAGAGCTTAAGTTGTATCTTTGCTCTTTATGCATTAAACATACAAACATGGGAAGCATGTTCACATTACTTTTACAAAAGAAATGTGAGATCAAATTATGGACACTAGTGGTTTAGCTATTACTAAAAACATATTATCAAGAGAAGCATTCCTTTAAAAAAATTCATCACCCTGACCTCTGTGATGCCTCTGCAATTTATATTATTAAGATAACAGATTTGTCATCCTGCTTATAAAGTTAATTCGACACATTTCTGCCTCCTGAAGCTTTCCACATTATTTGCAATTGTTGACCGTTCTCTTTCTTGAAACTCTCTTCTCCTTATTTCTGTAAGTTTACGATGTCCAATTTTCCTCTTGTATTTATTTCATTCCTTCTCATTATCTTCTTCCTCCAATCATCCCTTACCTTTTCTGTCCCCAAGTCCTTGCATTTGGCCTTTGTTCTTGCTACATGTATCTTCCTTGGTGACCTTGTATACAATGCGGCTTTAATGTAAATGCTGATGAATCTCAGAGCAAGATCTCCAACCACGTCATTGCCGTCGAGTGCCATACCCAAAGTTCAACTCACGTACAAAGCGTCTCCACATAGATATCTCAAAGCAAGATATTTATAGTGTGGTTTTGTCCTCCTGTTTCCTTGTCTCAGTGAATGGAGTCACTCAGCCGATACCACTCCTAGTCTCTCCGGTCTCACTCCTCCTCTACTTTCAATCAGCCACAAAGAGTTAGAGTCTACGGTCTTAACAGCTCTTGTATCCATTCTCTTCTCTCATTTTCATTAGCTAGCACCCTAGTTTAGGATTTACCAGTCTTACTTGAACTGGAATAACTTCTTAACAAATTTCACACCCATTCTTGTTTTCCTCTCCACACCCCATTCAAAGCCAGGGTGATCTTCCCACAATGTTCCCACAGCCATTTCTCTGTGTACGGTTCTTCAGTGAATCCCTATAGGCTCAAATGTCTTAACATGGAGCCAAAGGTGCTTCGTGCTCTGGTAGATACCACCTTCCAGAGTTTTGTCTACTGCCAATTCCTCAGGTGTTCCCTCTTCTTTATCCACAGAAACTCTTATATTTCCCTGGAGGAGACTGCTATTGGGGAAGCATGTCACTCTGCACTGCTCTTTCCTCTCTCTATCTACTGTCTGTCACATAACATATACACACATTTCTTGGGTAGCCAAACAAGCTCCCTAATCTGTGTGTGAGTGTGTGTATGTATGTGTGTGTAAGTGTTATCCACTTAAGTTGTGTTTCTTGTTCCAGTCCTATTTATGTGCATTTCCCCTTGTGTGTCCCTCTTCCATATGTGGCTCTCACCTGCACATCCGTGATGATTTCTACTGTAATTTAAGCACTGTGAGAGCAGACTGTCCTATTTTTTTTTCTCCAGCAGGATCAAGCATACAGCAAGAGACTATAAAAATGTATTGTTTGAAAGGATGAGTAAAACTTTATATTTTCCTTGATCTGTACTATCCTTCCAGACTACAACCTTTGTTGTTGTTATTGTTCTTCATCATAATATAATTTTCTTGGAGATTCATACCACACAGTAATCACCTGCTGTGGCAGAGAATTCTGGTGTTTACCAATATTCATATTTCTTCTCTTCTTTCTACCCATGCAGCTAAACTATATTTCCCAGCTCTCTTGCAGTTATGTTGTGTCTTCTGAGTTCCAGCCAAAGGAAATAAATGGAACTGAAGTGTACCACTTCCAGGGCTGGCCTCTGAAACATCTCACTTGAACCTCCTCACTCACTCCCTTCCCTCACCTCCCAGCCAGATGAGAGAAATCTTGCCAAGAGCCCAAGGGCATGGAAAAATCCTGAGCACCCGTCTCACCCTGCCACACACTCATTTGTACTACTCTGTGAATGAAAAAGAGAGCTTTCCTGTTTTAATGAAGGAGATTGGAGGATGGTAAGAACAGCTGTGCTACATTTCTTAATTACTACATCATCTAAATATCAGGTTGTAGTCCTTCATTCCAAAGAGAATGTGATGGCCCACCCTTTTTGTTTCTCTCCATTTCCACAATTTTCATTATCCTGAGGAACTTTATTGCATTCCAGATTTTTAAATATTTTTATGACAATGATTTTACATCATTTTTCTTCAGTAAGCTACTGCTAAGGCCAAGGGCAGGATTTATAATCCCATAAACTGAACTACATCCTAAATCCCTCTCTCTGATAACAAGTGCTTATCCCCACTAAGTATAGTCGTTCATTCATTAGGTCTTTTAATCTCCTAATTTTTTTTTTTTTTTTTTGTATCATGCTTCTTGGTTTACATTCCTAATGAGTCTTATTACCATGTTTGTTCATTTCTCATCACAGTTATCTTCAACCCCCCTGTTCTCTGGCGTCTCTTACACTTCCATCTAAACACACTCTCAATCCAGATCTCTAATCACAGACATTTTCCATCTTCTGAGCTGCTGAGCTTTGCTGGAGAGAATCACAGAACTCTGCCAGGTGGGGCAGATTTATGGTTTCCAATTTCAGTCGGGCCCTCAAACTTGCTTGTCAATGCTTTCACTCAATGACTCTGAGTTTGACAGCCCTGACCTACGTAATGGGTGAGCACACTCTCCCTTCCACAGCAGCTTGTACTGATTTCTGGGCACCTCAGAAGAGTCTTTTGTCCACACTCATTTGTGAATTTGCAAACTGTGGTCCCTACACTGAATTACCCTGTTCCCACATCTGCTTTGTACACAGTTGCTCATGGAAGCCTGGCCACTGGCAGTCGCCATCCTGAAATGCCAGCATCACTACCAGGGATGCTGCCACCCAGTGCTCTGAGTACCCCTCTTCCTTGGAGAGTCAGAATGATGCAGAGCTCACCCTTGTGGCAGAACAAAAGGGTATCCTCTCATCCTGTTTCACATGTGGTCACCTGCACACCAAAGCAGCTGGGCTCCTGGCCAGAGACTTGCCCGGTTTTCCTATTCAATCCTGAGATCTTGTGGGCTTCACCCCTTAATCAGAGCTGCTCAAGTTTCTTTCCTAGTGCCATAAAGGAAAGAGACATACCATCATCTACCCTATGCTTTCTCTTTTCCCCTCTAGCTCTTTCTCCAATGAAATTATCTTCTCTGCTACTAGATATAAAACCAACAATTGCAGACAAACAGACATGGGGTGGGCAGAGGTTGATCAATACTGTCTAATCCACTGTGGGAGCAATGCGCCAAATACTCTGTTACTCTTATCTGTGCCTTCTCCCTTTACATTCTCCTTGACTGACTTGTGAAGGAAGAAAATTCTATTCAAGTCTTCGAATAAGAATCATTTTTGATGCGCAAGTCTATAGGCAAAAGTAGTTTCTCTATTCATTCAAGAAACATTCATTCAGGGGGCTGGCCCGGCAGTGTAGCAGTTAGGTTTGTGCGCTTCACTTTGGTGGCCAGGGGTTTGCTGGTTCGGATCCTGGGCGTGGACAGACGCACCACTCATCAAGCCTTGCTGAGGTAGTGTCTCACATAGACCAACTAGAAGGATGCACAACTATGACATACAACTCTCTACTGGGGCTTAGGGGAGAAAAAAAAAAGGAAGAACATTGGCGACAGATGTTAGCTCACGGCCAATCTTCCTCAAAAAAAAAGAAGAAAAGAAACATTCATTCATTCACTAAACAAGCAATTTTCTTGGGAGTATAGTAGTTGATATGGAAGTAAACATTTTTAATGATGACTTTCTGTCTCCAAAGTAGGTACAATGTAGGAGTGCAGCAGTTCAGTAGAAAAATAAGTACAATAAAATATTAAAATTGCTATGACAAAAGTTTGTATAATATAAAATGGGGTCACAAAGAAGGGAGAGAATAATCTGATATAATATGGAAAACAAGAGCTTCTCAGAGGAAACGATAGATGGGAAGTTTGAATTTGAGTATGTAAGTAGTGGCTGCTCTCCTATATAAGATTATTGCAAACATCAAAGTTTATGAAATATAGAATCACTTTGACAAGGCCAAAATCTAAAAATATAGTGACCTCATTTTCTTCTATGCAGATGTGTGTATATGTATTACGCAAGTATATGTAATAGAAGGTTAATAGCCTCCTGTTAAAGATGGAATATCTTTGCTTTTGTTTTTATTCCCATCGTGCCATGGATTGGTCCTACCACATTTATGCAGTAAGTATAATCTGACCATAGTTTTTCTGGTTTACCCAGTATGGCTCTCTGTCCAACCTCCCTGTCTCTCATCTTACCTGAACTTAAACTTTATTATTTTAATTACAAACATTTACAGAGCACCTGCTTATGTGCACGGTGCTGTGCTGTAAGCTGTGGTCGAGAAGGCACAAGGTGTATATGTTGATAGACAAGGTTTGCTGTTTGCCCGCAAAGCGATTTACATTAGAAAGGAAAGGACAAAATATTATCTGATTATGAGACAAAACTTTTCCCGAAAAGGGAACACTGGTGTTTTGTTCAAAGGCCACTCTTCAAGTCTTGTCTCAGCCAAAAGATGATAATCATTCACTGCCTGAAGAGAGTAGTTGAAACCAGATAGAAGTGAAATTAATAAAGCATGAGAATGGCATGGTTTGGTAGAGAGCACAGCCCTAGATTTGTTATTTACCATAAGATATATATGCATGCTGCCATCTAGGGTAATACCACTTCAAGTATTCCTATGTAAGAGGAAATGAAAACTTATCAAGAAGTGCTATAAAGGAATAAAATTTAGATCATTAACCTCCACATGGAAGAAGGGCTTTTTCGTTTTTTGATAGTTGTTTTTTTTTTTTTTTGATTGTTGTTTATTTGGGTAATGGGCCTTGAGATGGCATATAGAGAAAGCAAGTACCTCGAAGCTGTATAGCTACTTTATTCACATCGTAGTTACAGGTCTCCCATGTAGGTCATTACATACTTTAGTGAAGGTCATCATGCTGGATTTTGTCGAGTAAACAGAGCCACATTAAGTATTATGAGACACAGGGTTTAATAAAGGAGTTAAGGCTTCCACACCTATAGAAAGAGCAGGGGCTGGCAAGTCATGAGGCTGCTGCTGGGAGGTCAGGGAAGCAGTCACAGAAGACAGCAGCCTGGACAAAAAAGGAAACAGTTTTCAAAAGTGTACAGGGAAAACACCACAATTCTCAATTCTCTGGATACAATCCTACCTACTGTCTCAACTTGCGGAAAGCTGGAAACTGGAGAGAAATGTGAGCAGTAGTCGTATTTGGCCGTCAGGATCTCATGAGAATATGATGACTTCTCCTTACTTCTGCTTTTCATACCCAGTGTGAGGGCCATTCATTGGCAAACACTCATCTGGAACCATTGAGGGAAGAGGGTTCTAAGAAATGTAGTAGCTGACGTGGTATAACGCAAAGTTTACAGCTAGCACAGGAAGGACCTGGTGTTTTAAACAGGATTTTATATGTGCTACCCTAAGAACTTGCTACCCAAAGTCTTTTTATGGTAATAAATAAATAATTTGATTGTAATTTTGGTTATGCTAAATTTATCATAGTGTTTTATAATCTGACTAATTTGAAATTTAAGGAATAATGAAAGATATTAAGCTTTCTTTTCCTAATATAATCTAATGCACTGAATATAGTATACTGAAATCTGCTATTATTTACCAAAAGTTGTTTTTCATCAGTTGGTCAGATTAAAATAATGTCTAAACTTTTTTATTAGGTTGATAATATGGTAAAAAAAAATACTGATTTTATCACTAATTATGTTATATTAAGAATGTACTTGTTTTTCTGTAAGATTAAAACATATTGTCATTTCTTTCTCTAAGTATTTTTCATGAGCAGATAAAGCGTATATTTTTCAAAAAAAAAAGAAGCAATCTATAAGATGTAATGTGCCAATGCTTATATGATATATTATGGTTTATGTATATGCATGAGTGATCACCCCCCACATATACACACACCGGTGGAGTATTTTTTTATCCAAGTTTGTAACTAAGCATATAAATAGAAATTCTATATTCATAGGAACAAAATTTCCTTATTAAACACCATTATTTTCTCTTTCTGAACCAAATCCAATATCTTGAACTAGTGAAAATGCTTTATTCTCAGTACTGCCAATATTCCCAGAGGGAGAGCAGTGATACTTTTCTTAAAATAATTCTGCCTTCCGGGCAACAGGCTTTTTTCAGCATTAAATAAGACACAATCAGGTTTGTACCGCTGTTTTACTGTGTGTAGGCCTATGTTAAGATAGTCTTTAAATTAAATGTCAAATCCAGATTGACACCGGAAACACAGCACTGCTTGATTTTTGATGAGAAGCTGTCACTCTGTCTCTCCCTGTCAAATCGCTGGCTGCTTCCTCGTGACTGCTTTAGGCAAAGCGATCACTGATGGGCAGAGCTCCATACACGAAGGTCCCAATACTATACAACTTGTGTGTGTGTGCGTGTGTGTTGGGAGTGGGTGTGAGACAAGCTATTTTTTGTTGGAAATTGAATTTCTTTCTCGTGATTACCAAGGTTATTTTAGGAACACTTCTTGTAGATGAATCAATAATTCAGAAATCCTGTTCAGAGTTAGACATGAAAAGGCAAGTTGAATTTCTTCTAAGTAGTAATTTCCATGAAAAATTGAATCTTTGAACCTTAGGCTATAGTTTTGAGGGAAGTTTTTATTCTGTTATTTGCTCAGGCAATAGTCTATCTTAGTATGTCTTAGTCTTTAATTTAATTTTTGCTAAATACCACTGCTAGATAAATGTGGGGGGCAGGGGGAGTGTGACTGTGTGTGTAGCCAGAACACAGAAAAGAATTAGTACATAGAACTTTGGCTCTATTTTCCATTCTTAAACACAAGCACAATCCTTCTAGGTGGTAATACATTTCTTAGGAAATTATGCAATACTTAGGATCTCAGAGAATGGAGGCAATTATTTAAATGTTTGAAGCTTTTCACCCTACCCCTAATCAAAACAAAAATTTAAAACAAGGAGGATGTCATATTGCATTATTCCCAAGATGGAAGCTGGAGGGGTAGACATTCCTTCCCTGATCTCTCAAAGCTGAGAGGCAAAATGTGCTCCTCCTCCGGCCCTAGGATGTGAAACGAAGAGCACAAGGTGAAAAGGGACTATACGCTTGACTCACCGAGGCAGATCCAGTGCAAGGGTGGTGGCAGCAGCTGTGTCAGTCAGTGTTGGTGCCCTGTAGTGCCAGCTGTGTCCACTGTGGCACTGTACTCATCTGCCCCTGCATTACGTCCTTGGTTACAGGTGTGAAAGCTTAGTGTTCCTTTCTCTTTCCTAATTCTCTGGCTGCCTTCCCAACATCACAAACTAATCAATACATTTTGTATCAAAAATTTTCTTTTCTACCTGAGTCAGTTATTCTTTCTGCTTGAAATTGGGTTACTTTGACTCAAAGATAAACTGTAAAGCTATATTCATAGGTGCATGCTAATTCAACATTGCTATATCTTCCTGCTAAATTGAAGTTTTAATCATCATGAAGTTTTCATATAGATAGGCAGTATTACTGTTTTCCTTAAAGTCTCATTTGTCTGATATTAATACAGCTATAACCGTTTCTTCTGTGGAGAACATATATAAATATAAATATACACACATATGTATGTATATGGATGTGTGTGTGTGTGTTCTTGGATTTCAACATTTTTTATTCCTTACGTTTTTTCATCCAGTCTGATAATCTTTAGCTTTTGCTGGAAGATTTACACCATTTAGATTTAAACTGATTACTGACTTCTATTGTTTTTTATTTATAGCCCTGTTTTATGTTTTCTATTGGTCTTGTTTTGTTTTGATTTTTCTATCCTGTCTTTCCTTTGAGTATTTGAGTATTTTTTAAATTTCTCTTATTTTTCCTTCTGAGTGAAGCATAGCCTTTGGAATTATTTAGCAAAACTCTACTGCTAACAAACTCTGTGGAAATCTCTTTATATAGACCCACCCTTTTCATTTTTAGAGCCCAGGGCAGGAGTACACCTGGAGATTCCTGGCCCTCTCTTCAGACCTGTATTTCTGATCTCCTGGGCTGCTGAGTCCCTGAGTGTGGACCCCTTGTCCACACGGTCATGCTCTGTCCAAAATGCCACCCATCTCTTCAAACAGCCGTCCTTTGGCTCCTCCTCAGGCCTGGCAGTGCAACAAGAGTTACGGTAGAGTTTTTGTTCAGCCGGTGGCAGAGAAACCTGGGGAAGTGTCCTGGACAGGCTGAAAAAGTCATTGAGGCTATTGCAGCACAGAATTCTGGGGTTCTAGATCCCGGGACCATGATTACAAGGAAGCAGGACCTGAGCACTAGAGATCCACAGACCTATCAGTCAGCGTGATCCTAAAGAAGGGCCAGAAGGGAAACTCTAAAACCGAGGGGTCAGGGCAGGAGCCACAGGTCCCTGAGACTGGTATTTCTCCATGAAAAATATTTTTACTAGATATAGACTCCTAACTTGACCGTTTCTCTCAGCACAGAGATTTACATTACACAGACTTCTTACCATATCATCGCTGTGGAGAACCAATTCTCCTCTCAGAATGTCCGTTTTCTGTTCTTAATTTCTCCTTTTGTTGTAGCTTTTTTTTTTTTTTTTTATTGTTGAGAAAGAGTAACCCTGAGCTAACATCCATTGCCAATCTTCCTCCTTTTTTGCTGAGAAAGATGACCCCTGAGTTAATATCCTTGCCAATCTTCCTCCACTTTATATGTGGGTCACCACCACAGCATGGCTGTCGAGGGGTGTAGGTCTGCACCCGGGATCCGAACCCATGAACCCATGCCACTAAAGTGGAGGGTGCTGAACTTAACCACTATGCCACAGGGCTGGCCCCCTGTTACAGCAATTTTTAAGACCATCTCTCTGCATTTAGTTTTCTGAAGTGACACCATGACATTACTAGGCATGTGTCTGTGTGTTTTAATTGTGTTTGAGATTTATTAGGCTTGTTGGACATGAGGATTGGGGGTGTTTGACAGTTCTGGAAATTTACCAGCTATTTTCTTTTAAAATGTGGCCTCTGCCCCTTTACTTGCCTCTCTTTCTAGAACTCCATTAAACACACCTAGATCTTCTCCTCCTAGTCTTAATGTTCCTTGTTTTCTTGTGCTATTTTGGCATAATTTTTCTGACATTTCCTCCAGTGTATTGAATCTCTTTTCAAACGTTTCAAATTTGTTGTTTAACTATCTCATTGAGTTTTAAATTTTCCTTATTCTGTATACTTTTTTCTTGATGTTCTATTTTCTACCCAAGTCAGCTGCATCACATTTCAGTTTCCTGTTTCCTGAAGATGTGTTCAGGCTTGTGTTTCCTTGTAAAATAACTTTTGTCAATGATTTAAACAATTTTCTGGAAAACCGAATGAAAGAAGTTCTTTTGCCAAATAATGTAACCAATTTAATGTTTCCAATTCTTATCTCAGAGTGTGCAGTTTGTTGGGCCACAGAGAATACAGTTCCCAAAAATAGATCCTATTGCTTTCATTGCTTTACTTAAGCATTTGCCTTGGTAAAGACACTATCTGTCCATTCCTAGGAATGCTGCTCACTATTTTTAAGGATTCTTTCATAGGTCCTTTGATATTTTTTTTCTTTACCTCTTCATCCATAGAGATTTCATAAACCCTTTAACTTTTTCTCTCTACATGTTCATTCTTTGAGATTTCATCCTACAGTGTGACTTCAGTTATCTTCCATATGGTGATGTGTTTCCAAAGCATATCTATCTCCATCTGAGCTCTTTCTCCCCCTCTCAAGTCCTGTATATTTTGGTTGTATTGATTTCCTCTATTTTGGTATTTTCAAAGAGCATCTCAATTTAAAAATATCTAAAAACTGAGCTGATTTTAGTCTAGAAACTCATATCTCCTCCTGTATTTTCTGTCTCAGAAAACAGCACCACCAGCTGCTAATTTACCCAAGCCAGAGAGTTGAAAGGTCGTAAATCCCTAACACTCTTTTTCTCTCACAATCTATATCCAAAAGCATCAAATCCTGTTAAGACTATGCTATTAGTAGCTTTTGAAGCTGTACTCTTTCTTCTTATTATTATTATTACTTTAGTATGGATTTCAGTAATTCCTTTCACATACTACTATGAAATGGTTTCTGAATTGACTAGCTGTTTCACCCTCTCCAATTCATTCTCCATGCTCTACCAATGGTTGTCCTTAGACAAAAACTTGATCATGTGATTATCCTGGTAAAACATCTCAATGAACACTTACTGATCTCAAATAAGTACAAATTTCTTAGTGTGATATTCACAGTCTTCCTCCCCTCCCTCACTTGTGCTCTATAATCTAACAGTATTTTTAGTGCTCAAGACCACCATGTCCTCTCTCAATCTGGAGCCTTTCCTTGAGCCCCCCCTTCTGGAAAATATGTATCCCACCGTTTAAACTAACTTTCTCTCCTGCAGGTCTCATCACAGTCATCGGTTCATTGATGATCTTCCTTAAACCAGTAAGACTAGACTAGTTTCTCCCACAGCACGAATAACCTACTCAATACATCGCTTATCGTAATATATTATACCTGATCGATAACTAGTCTCTCTCAATTTGAGGAGGGACTGTCTTTTCTTTTTCACCATTAGCTGCAGGCCTGGGCATAGTGTTAGCCACAGTAGGCACTCAGTTAACATTTGCTGAGCTGAGAGTTGAATTACCCTTTTCAAGTAGTTTACTGTTTAATTGGCCATAAATGATCAAAACCCATTATGCATATAAGCTGATAAAGACAATGAACAATAAGCTTTTTAGTACTGCCAAATACTCATTACGAGGAATAATTCCCATAGGAGATCATTGGAGTATTTATCCTAATAATACTCCTTGAAATTGTATCACACCTCTTTTCTGCTAAACCCTAAAGAAGCCCAATTTCTTGCCAGTAAATAATGCCATTTCCATGATAAATAAGAACAGGCTTATTCAATTTGAAAAATAAAGCATTTTACAAATAGACACATTCAGTTCCACAAATATTTTCAGTTTCTATCATATGTTTACAGTTTAGTGAGGGAGATAGTGATCAAAATAAATAATTTAAAACAGCATAGTAATTACAATGATGGCCATAATCAGAATAGTGTGGGTCAGGACTAGCTTGAATAACTATGGAGCTTTGCTCTTTTTAGGAAAATTGATGATATCATAATAATTTATAGCATCTGGTGAATAACATAAAACATCTAATTATTCTAATAATGCTATTTAAACTTAGTTGAGTGTTTTTTCTATCTACAAGCATATTAAACTTCTAGCTTCTCTATTTTGTATATCTTTTAGTTGATAAAACATAGATTTGAAAAATGATAGTGAAAATGGAGACTTCATTGTCTTAATTTGTGAATAATTTTATTGCATAAATATTCATGTGTAGATTAATTTCACCAAAGCCTTATATAACAGTTGGGATTTGTTTATTTGTTCTTTTCTTCCAATATTTTAAAATAATGTGCTGGAGAAAAAAACAGAAATTAAATAATGAGGAAATTCTAGTAACTTCAAGAATTTAAGGCCATTCTCAAAACTAGGAGGATTAACTCTATAGTGTAAAAACAAATATTTTGTAAAAGAAAAATATGTATTTTGCAATACCAATGTAAATACAGCAAATCATTTCTTTTAAAAAAGTTTTCTAATTTGCCAAAAGTATTTCTTAAGCAAAAATGCCTGGGAATAACTAAAAAGAGAAAGGTCTTTTCCTCCTTATGTTTTATTGTTTGAAACTAGAACCATTAGTTTCAATTATTTCAGAGTCAATATTGAAGTTGCTTTTTTATGTAAAACATTCCCCAATACACGCCAACTATCCTTCTTTTTAGAATAACTTAGAAGAAAATATTATTAGACAACTAATGTCAATATTCAAAAAAGACCTGGCAATGTCATTCTCCCAGCCTGTCTGTAGGCAGTGGGAAGGCAAGTGTTTCTCTTCCTAACAACCTTGAAAACAGATGCGAATAAATAGCATTTCCCCAGGAAGAGAAATCAATCTCTAAGAACTTCACAAGATGCATGTTGCGAGCCAGCAGAGCTGCAAATTTCAAATGCTGCTGAATGAGCCGGAGGTCATCCTGACAGCGAGGATAACACCGGCCGGTGGAGAGCGAGCTGGCACCTCACGATAGATTTCCCTGCCAGAGCCCGTTCCTGCTGGACACCTTCATTCGACCCAGTTATGGCTGCTCCTCTCCAACATCTAACACTGGGATCAAATGTATTTCTTTAATAATGTCACAGTCCTAAAAGTGACTCTGATGAGGGGGCTAGTGGTGGCCTTAGTTACTCACGTAAGGACCATCGGGCAGGAAGATAATAAGTGAGAGAGTAAAGAGATATTCCCATGAGGGCACCGAGGATTAATTCAAACAGCTGTCCCAGAATTTCATACAAAGTATGAGGCGGATATCTGTGACTCCCTTTCCAATCTACAAATATTCTCATGTCGTCAACTATTCTCAATCACATTAAACCCAGGTCTGTCTGTATTTTGGTAAATTAAACTTGTTTTTTGTATATTTCAAAACGG
Organism: Tapirus indicus; assembly: GCA_031878705.1. Classification (NCBI taxonomy): domain Eukaryota; kingdom Metazoa; phylum Chordata; class Mammalia; order Perissodactyla; family Tapiridae; genus Tapirus; species Tapirus indicus. The sequence continues at coordinate 143,799,964 of CM062919.1, read as the reverse complement.
TTTCCACGTGATATATCATATTGGATTGTCTTTATTGTGGTATGTTTTAGTGGATGAGTTTTGCCCAGGCCTCACCAACCACGTCATTTTGACAGGAATTCCATTAGTGACTGAACTCCGATGGGCGTCACTTCGGGAGTTACCGACTCCTCTGTCTGCCTCCTCTCTGGGGTCTCCCCACACACTCCCAAGTTGGGTCCAGCTCTCCTTCCCGCTGCCGTTCCCGCTTTGCTGCAGGTCAGCACGGGACGTTCCCCTGGAGCAGGGTTTGTGCCATTTCCTCGTCCACACTTTCATCTGGACACTGACTCTGCGCGGCCGGGGACCTCCGGCTGTCCCACCGCCGTCAGCGCGGCCGCTCCCGTCCACACCGCTGCGGGGACTCGCATCGCGCCAACGCCCCTCACCGACTTCGTTCTTCTGAACTAGTCCGGGCTCGGCTGGAGTCAGGAGGCTACTTGCACCAGAGCCGCTCCCCTCTGCACCGCCGCCGGACCCCGAGAGAGGCCATGCCCACTCCACCACTCTCTGTCTTTCGGAGTCACTTGACTCTCTGCTCTTCCAGGCGGCTTCTGGATACTGCAGTGTGGCTGATTCTCAAGCTGTAGATGCCACTTGACTACAACCTGCCACTGGGCATGTCACTTATCATTGTATCCCCCCTGCGTATAACCAGGGCTGGAATATACTAAGCACCCAATACATATTTCAGGAATGGAACTTTATTTTGGCTGCTGAGACTGTTCTTCTGAAGGTGGGCAAAGGACTCCCCAATCTTTATTGGATACTGTTTGAGAAAGACAACAGAGTAGAAGTTTAGGCCTGAAGAGCTTGGTAGGACTGTCCTTTCATTTTACAGAGCTTTGTTATCACCGGAGTTGGAGCAAGTTCAACTAACAGCCACACTGTTCTACCTGGGGTAACTGTTCCATGTGACTCTCATGAACTGTTACGGTTACCTAAGAAATCTTCCCAAAGGTGCACTAAAGCCTTTCCTTGCTGATAGTTTTCTATCATCTCTAGGACCCTTTGGCCCTCCCTCCACCCAGTCACATGTTTTTATCAGACATGCTGGGTAAATTTGAACCTCAGCTCTCCATAAAGTTTGTGTCATTTTATTTGAGTATTCTCATATGTATATGTGTGACAGAATGTGACTTATAAGCTATTTTCAAATGAGAGAAATCACATTAAAAATATTCCCTTTTTGTGAACACATAGTAATATCAAAAATTCAGCCTCCAAAATGTAGTGAAATGTTAATGAATCTGAGTCTTTGGGATGTTTCGTTATGAATTAGCATTATTGACATAGATAATTAAGTTGATTAAAACCATCAGCAGGCTTTTTCTTCTTGATGTGGATTTTCAATAGAGCATACTTTTCTTTTCTTTCCTTTTTTTTAAAAATTGTCATTAGCTCTCTTTAGCCCTAGTCATGATAATTAGAACGGAAAGATAAAAACTTCAATTAAAAAGAAGAGTTCGGATCTCCTGTTTTCTCAGAATCTAATGAACACCTGGTGCGTTTAAAATCCATTATATCATTTGAATTTGTTGGAAAGTAGGAATGGAGAGAAAAAAATTAGGACCAACTGGCAAAATAAACCACAAAAAGATATCTGAGCACTATAGTTAGAGATATATACTTTCAAGTATCTTTTCATTATCTGCTGATGGCATAAATACATGCAGTGTTTGCTGAAATTCAGCTTGCTGGCATTTTCATCACTATGCATTTGATTTTTTTTCACTACAAATTATAGCTTTGGTTACAGTTTTGACTCTGCTATATCCAGGTTGGACAACATTTTTAAATTTGGTGTAGATATTTTAAAGATATAAAGAATTAAGCCAAAAAAATTTCTCTTATATACATACATTTTATTTAATGTAGATTTTAATTACTAGTATAAATGGATATAAAATTTGAAAAGATTAGATTTCACCCAGTTTCAGCAAGCCTCTATAGATTTCAATTCCAATTTGGAATGTGCTGAGAGTATATAAAAATTTCAGCAGTAATTCTGTGGTTAAAGACATTTTATAGGGTCTGAGTTTGTAGTTGCTTGGCTTAAGCTAGTTTCTGATAAGACTTTAAAGATATCTGGTGGTTGGTTCCCAGAATTTTTCCGAATAAATGGCCCAGCTGCACAAAGAACAAGGTAAGATGGTTGAACCCATGGGATCCTAGAATTGTGTTTTTAAAAAAATAAACAGTTAAAATCTCATAATGTGACATATATTTGATATTCCAAGTAATAGTTAGGTGCTGCATTATTAGAAAACATTTTAAAGGACTCTTAAGCATCTGGCATACTCCTAGGATTTGAGAAATGTGGAATATATGCTAATGGGAGTGATGAGTCTTGCTTAGTCGAATACATTATAGTTACACACATTTGTGCAAACTTTTGATGGCAACTTAGTCTTATTTTGGGACAATCACCCTCTGTTGGGTTGACAAATTCTTTAATTGACTGACGGAGATAAACACCCATCCAACCCCTACAGAATGACATGAATTGTTTGTCAATAGGTTAGCCCAAGGGAGACGCCAACAGCAAATGCTGAGTTCAGTGCCTTCTCCAACTGAATAGATTTTATTTGTATTTTCTGAGAGAAAAAACTGCTTAAGTTAGAACAGCACATATTGGAAAAAAAGGACAAGGTCAGCTAGTATCATCCTTTCAAATATTTTATATTATTACTTCTCAGATTTTAATGGTAGTAATTATAAATCTAATTAAACCTACTATAATGCAATAATATAGAATAAAGGCAATATGTACACATCCTTGTATGTATCCATTGTATGCCGAAGTTCCAAAGCTTATCTGAAAATATGCAAACTGGAGATTTATTTAATTTAAAAGTGCTCTTTTTTGCAACCAGGATTCCATGTCTTACATGCATCTCTTCAGGGGACCCGTGTAAATTGGCCTTGTTCTTGCAGTTGTTGTCCTTCTCCCGTCATCTCCTCTCATTTAGTATACAAATGTTCTGTAATATCTCCCATCCTGCAACAACGATTAAAAACAAAACCAGGTCTATTGACTCCACATCCCTCTTTGTTTAGTGCACCTGGGGATGCAGTCCTTTTTTCCATTTCTAAGCTCCACTTCAATAAATATTTGTTGAGATAGTATTTGTAACATCATATTTCACCTCCTCACCTCCCATTCTCTCCTCAGTCCACTCCAATAGGGCTTTCAATCCCAAAACTCCACGGAAACTGATCTGATGTCTCCAGTGACCTACACAGTGCCAAGTCCGGGTTTTTTTTATTTCTAATCTTAAGGAACTTGAACTCTCAATAGTATTGAATGTAATTGATATTTTCATCCTCTTAATGCACTTTTCTTTTGGGTTATGCAACACTGTTTACCCCTGTTGTTGCCTACCTCACCGGCCGTCATTCAGGTGTGGGTTCTACAGTTCGGTGGACCCTTGGCCTTTGGTCTTTCTCTTCCCACATCAGCCACCAGTGAGTCTCCTTTGTTGGCTCTTATCCCACTGCTCGATTTCCAGCTGTTGGGATGCTCCAAGGCCAAGCAGCAGAACTTCTTCTCCTCCCTATTTTTAACCTCTCTTTAGATGTTCAGTGCCTTGATTAAAATACTGTCTTCATGCTGATGACCCTCAAACTTATGTCTTCAGCTTTGACCACTCCTCTGAGCTCCCAGAGCATGTTAGGATGTCTAAAAGGCATGTCAGATATTCCTGACCAATATAAGATCTTGATTTCCATTCCTACAAAAAACCATGTCCCTCCCCTAGTCTTTTGCATCTTTTCAAACAGCATTGTTCTGTTCTTCACTACTACAGAGCTGCTGTTGGGGATGTGGAGCGGCTGCACGTCTCCATTCATGTGCACATTCAAAATGGCATTCTGAGTCGGGTGCTGAGGATGCTACTAGGAGCTTCACATTTAGAAGACACTAACTTAATTCTTAACTTAGAAAAAGGACTCAAATTTCAAAGAGTTTGGCCAATCACAAATGCCTTTAGGATGACACACAACACGCAGCCATTTCTAAATAAAAATCTAGTATTTGGACCCACGGTTTTCAGTTAAGTGGTTTAAGAACAAATTATTAAAGTTTACATATGTTAGTTTTTGTAGGATATGTATGGGCCAATAAATAATGTATACTTCACCCCCAAATCATTGTCAGTCAACACATTTTTATTGCATGTTTCCACTGTGCTAAACATTGTGCTAGATGCTAAGTTTACCTTAGTGATTTAAAGACACATGACCCCACACTGAACTGGAATAGGATGCAGGCAATAAACAAGCAATACATCAATGATTAATACTTAAAACTGGAAAAGGATGTAAAAAGAGAGGAAGTCAATATTAGAAAAGATAGCAAAAGAAAGCTCTACTAAGTTTTGTTTGCTTATTTGTTTTAATAATAAAAAGTTAATTCAACTGAGTTCAACAAATTCTGAGTAACTACTACCCATGAGACACTACTACTTAAGAAGAAGGCAATGATGAAAAATATATATTATCTAATACCAAAGAACTTGTCTAGTACTCATAACTATTAAAATGGTTGTGGATGCTCTTTGACGTTCCACAATCAATTCTTAGTTCATTCACTTAGTCTGAAATTTAATTTTGAACATGATAAAATTTTTCTTGATGTAATTTACCTAGACCAATGGTTTCAAATGTTTCAAGTATTAGGACCTATATTCAGAATCAATATATTCAAAGGTTGTCACATAATATCATTTGTATTTTGTCATTTGTGTAAAAAAAAAAACAGTCCACAGTTACTATGAATTTAACTTTTTAAAATAAGTGTGCATTTACTCAGAATTCTATACATTTTAAGTATAGTCCTATATATATTTGTAATGTATATTATTTATTTAGTTAACAATAATTCATACATTTGGGGGAAGAATTCAATATAAAATATCAGCTAGATACAGAGGTGGAACTATAGCTACACTTGAATTTTCTATTGCCTCCTACCCGGACACGCAGGAAAACTCAGTGCCATACATTTGTGTAGTACTTAACACTGTATAGAGAAGACTAGGTGGAGCACAGAGGGCTTTTAGTCAATGAAATGATTTCATCAGATACTATAATAGTGGATACACGTCATCACACATTTGCCAAACCCATAGAATATACATCATCGAGAGTGAACCCTAATGTAAACTACGGACTTTGGGTGATTATGAAAATTCTGTTTCCGTGTGCTCCATTTTAACAGAAACCAAATTGTCATGTGGACAATTTATTACAGCATGAGGTTTTTAGGATGTAATTTTAAAAAGGGAGAGACTTAGCAATTTGTACTGTGCTGAATTCATTTGTAGCACTGTTTGCATAATTTATTTGGCATCCATTTATTTTCTGGCAACATTTATTGAACTCTTATGAATAGTTGAGATGTGCCCAGCATCCTTTCCCCTTTTTTTTCGTCAATAACCTTGCTACCTCTTGGAAACCCCTATTTTAAAGAAAAAGGCTTGGCCTTTTTGCACAGGTGAAGCGTATAACCTAATTTAACCAATCGGCCCAATACACCCCTTTAGCAAATGAGTTCACTACCGGTAACTCTCAGTGTTCTGGGAATTCTAGAAGTCAGGTTTCCTCTCTTTCTCTCTACCATGCATGTGGTGTGCAGACATAAAGCCTAGAACAGCTGTAGTCATTTGCTGCCAAGCAGAAAGTCAATCTGAGGGGGACAGAGCCAAGAAAATCCCAGGGAAATCGATCTGGGTCCTAATCACGTTTAATTTAAGCCCAACTTAATTCTTGGCATTGTCAGTCACGTGAGAAAATAATTTTCTTGCAATTATTTGCCAGTTTGAGGCAGGCCTGCACTTATTTGCAAACGAAGTATATAATGGAAGAGAAATTTGTTACCAGGAGTGGGGTTACAAATAACAGGCTAGAATTCCTTAAAAGTGAGGGAAGTGAGAAAGACCCCTCTCACATGAGAAGATGAAAATCTTTGCACAAAAGTTGGTTAAAGTGGAGTTCTTGTACTTTGTAGCACGTGCTTCCAAAACTATAGTATCAGGCAACTGAGAAAAGAAAATAGTAGGATAAGTTCTATAGCCAAAAAAGAAACAATCTTGCTTTATTACATACCTCTCAAAGTAGATAGAACAGAAAAGAAAGCTTTGCCAGTTGTGGCTCTTCTGTCTTTACAATACAAATATACTAAGTTTAATTTTCAGAGACCCCCATGACTAGAAAAGTGGAATTATCTACAACAAACCAAACAGAAGGCTATCAAAAGCCGAGTGACAAGAGATATAGTAGGAGAAAATAGAGAGGAATAGGAAATATATCCTAGCACATATAAATATATATATATTTTTTGGTGAGGAAGATTGACCCTGAGCTAACATCTGTGCCAGTCTTCCTCTATTTCATATGTGGGATGCCATCACAGCGTGGCTTAACAAGTGGAGTGTAGGTCTGAACCAGGATCTGAACCCTCAAACCCTGGGCTGCCAAAGCGGAGTGTGCAAACCCAACCACTATGCCACCAGGCCAGCCTCAATCCTAGCATATTTTGAAGTATTTTCTCCTGAGAAAAATATAAACACATTAGGGAAATGAAATTAAAATGAAGGTAAAGAGAAGGAGATAAATACCCACTACAGCTAATTGTTTCTATTGGCTTCCATAAAGATACAATGTATATATATCTCCAAAATATGCATATGTTTCATACAGATGTTTCCCAATTAAAGATGGAAGCAAAGCTATAATTATATTATTTTTCAATAGCCTTTCATTAGACTACTTATCCACTTGAGTTTCAAATTATTTAAAGTTAGTGCATTAAATGTTTTACACATGTAATTAGCTGACATTCTTTTTATAGATATAAATCAAGTAAGCATTATTTTTCAAATGATTTACAGGTTAAACAATATTTTTCTAAGATACTGTGGATACCAAACTTATAACAAATCTCATTAAGAATAATTTTTAGTAAACATATTAAAAAAACTGTCTGATTTCCTTTTTACAGTAAATATTTAATTTTCTGATTTCCAGTTTACAAGTGTTTGAAATGAACAAGAATGATTTTACTTCTTTAGCAATACTGTTATATTAATTCAAGACATTTTGATTCAATATATGGCAATAAATCTCCATATATGTTAGCCATTAGTATTTTGTTTTTTCAATGGGGATGTAACAGTAACAACCACTACCTATAAAACACATCATTATTTTGGTGGTTTTATAAATCTCTTCTCCAGTTGTAAATTCTAAAAAAAAAAAAAAAATTCTGAGAATTAGAGAATGCTAAAAACTTAATGAAGATGACTTCCACCTTTCTAATATTTCTATTTTATCCTGAAAGGGAACATTAAAATTATGACATTGCTGTAACAGATCATCTTGCTAATGTTATAAAAGATTGGCGGGAGCAAGAAATTTTATCATTGATATGTGGAATTTTGTAGTTATCTCTACAAATCATTAGGGAAATGTTGAAAGGTAAAAAACAGACAAAATAATGTTGTGGTGATCCCTAAACCATTTTGACGATGAGTAGCTTAGTCTAAACCAAATTTTTTTTCCACTCATAATAATCACTCTCTTCTCAAATGTCTTTTAAAAATACATTACACAGTATAATAGCAAAAATTAAAGACAGCACAAACTATTTCCAAGAACAGAAAAATCTCAGCGCAAAAAGATATAGTAAAGAGCAGATCTTTGGGGACATTAGTAAATTAGCTTGTAATTCATTAAGAAGTTTTGTCTTTCCTCTTATGAGGAGAGTCTACTCTATTTGAAGCTGCCACCCCATTTTCTGTTCCTTTTCTAGAAGACCTGCCTTTAGTCCGTTTCTTCTTGACACTTGGGGCCTGAAGAGCAGCATCTTTTTCCATCCACCTCTGAAGCTGGACATTAAATAAATTCCATGTTATGTATGCCTGGATCGTGCAACTGGATGACAGAACAGCGATTTTAGCTGCCAACACGTTCACGTTTCCAGGAATGGCATCCGGATTCCGATTCTGCCCTCCAGCCAGGTGAAAGCCAACAGAGAGTACGGAAACAATTAAAGTCAGCAGTCGACCCAAAATAAACACAACTGCCCACAGCGAAATCTCTTTCTGGTACTTTTCATCACTAAAATAAAACAGGTCGCAAATGTGGGAAAGTAATTCGACAAAGTAATGCATCATCAAGAGAACAAGTCCCAGATGATTCAGGTACAGGAGATAAGCTCCAGCAATGTGAAAGAGGTGCAGACCGATGTAGACAAGCTGACGAGGGAGATCTTGTTTTTTGGTTCTCTGGAAGTAGAGTTCAGGAAAGGCATGAAACCAGTAAGCCAACTGTGAGATGTAGAAAAACTTCATCTGAAACGTCATCACGTTATGGGAATGAGCCCCCCACAAGAGAGTGGGGTCTGACAGGCAGTTTTCATTGATTAGAATGAACGTGCCCCAAACACAAGACACAAGGTAGAACGCACTAAACTGACCAGATTCATTGAATCTGCTTTGTTTCGCTTTGGGGAACTGCATTCGCCTGTTAATTTTATCCAGCACATACTCCTGAAGTGTGGCGTGGATGATGATGGCCACCAGCATGTAGAAGAACACGGTGGCCAGGTCCTTGATGCCATAGTGGTAAAGGAACTTTAAGTCCTTGGCTGGATCTTCTCCCGCGGGGAAGGGAACGCTGTGCTGCAAGGTGATAAACACGATAGACGCTTCTGCTGATCCCTCGAACATGAGCCCCAGCACGAAGAACATCCCCACGCAGGCGACGAGGTCCGCATGATTCTGCAGGATGAATTCGTGGCTCAGGACCGGGGGGTTCTTGGTGCTCTTCTTACGAAACGCCATGGTGGCGCTTCCCCGCTACTCACCGACGAGCGGCAGCTGCCTCCGCCGGCCGCGCCTCACCGCTCCGCCGCCGCCGCCGCCGCCGCGCCGGGGGCTGCGCTCCCCATCCCCGGGCCGGTGCCGGGTCGCCGCGGCCGCCGGACCCGATAAATCAGAGGCCCGGGCCGCACCGAGCATGCGCGCCGGGGCCCGGAGGAGGCAGGGAAGGAAATCGAGCGCCGCGCCCCTACCCGGCGCCAGGCCCGGGGCTGCGAGCGTGGATCTTCACGTTGATCGTCGCCTCTCGAAATCCACGGCCGCGGTCAAGGTGCTCCTGAGCTGTTCCTCAATGGCATCTTCGTTAGTAATCTTGACAAGGCAGGGTGGAACTCTGGTTGGTCTTCATCAGCATGATAATTGTAAAAACAGCATAATGATAACGATAGAAGCAAATTCTCTTAGTGCTTCGTGTTTACCGGGTGGTGTTCTAAGCACTTTACTTTTATGAATGCAACCTTCCTAGAAAACGCAGTGAGGTAAATACTGTGATCATCTCCTCAAAAAAAAAAAAAAGTTAACAGAGAGGTTAAGGGATATGCCCAAAATCACACAGCTGGTAACTGTTAGAGCCAAGATTTGAATCCAGTCTGGATCCAGAGCGTGTGCTCTTCACTCCTGTGCTCTTTTACCTCTTATTGTGCATCAGTCATGCCCAGAAATATTTTACTAGAGCAACAACAAGGCATACTAAAAAATACTTCCCCTGTTAGCAATGATAATAGTTGTGGCAATAGATATTGTCTATCTAGATAGTGTGGCACTAGATATTGTCTAGTCAGTAATAGGATTTACCCTTTTTTAAAAGATTGGGTGGTGGTTGGAAGGGAAAACTATTTATCAGTCCATGGATAGGTCTCTTGTCCACAAAGCCCACAACTGAATTTCCTCACTCCAGCAGATGAGAAACTCATGTTTCATGATTAATGGTTTTTGCAAATAATTTTGCTAAAATTCACATATCAAAAAATACCTTCTTTTGTAAATGCTAGTATCTTCCTCGATTCAAATTTCACATCAGTCTTCAAATTTCTCTTTGAATTCAGAGCAATTTTCTTGTTTCTTCAGGGTCTCATGAGATCATAATCGTTCCTGATAGAGTTAAGATTTGAAGTTTGGAATATACATTTCAGAAGAAAAAGTGCTACATGATTTAAAGAATAAAGCACACATTAAATTTAGAATGCCCGATTGCCTTTTATCCTTGTTTCCCTGTGTGCTGTGCACTGACAAAACATGCAGTCTAACTACTTTTAAGATATTGAACGAAATGATCAATAGACACTGTGCTTGCATTTCCTAGAACACTAAACAAGTCTACACAGAATTTGTTATGGAAAGTATTCCTGAGTTAAGGAAAGTACCTACACATTTTTCCATAGTAAGAATTCTCTTTCTTGACGGATTCCTCATTGGATAGTCCACTTTTTTTAAGGATCTGTATTTTCTTTGGTTTTCCTAGCTGTCACTTAGTTCTAGGCTCTGACAGCTCAATTTTGAGCGCTCTCTGAGGTTACCTAAATCAGTGAGGAATTATAAAGAGAGGTGCAAAAATTAGGGCATCAAGAAAGAGAAAAAGAACCAACCTTGTTGAAGGCAGTCAGGAGGAAACAGTCAAGGAGCAGAGCAGTGCCTGGTGGGAATTGTCAAGAGTTTATTCAGGGAAGAACATATTTACTTTTTTGAAACTAATCATAATTTTAAACATGGAATTCATCAGTCTTCTTATAGGCATAGACTGTGATCATTTTGTGACATACTAACTAAATATAAAAATACTTGTGTAATTCCTGACCTGAGCTTTCTGTTTACATTTCGGTTTGACAGTATTTTGGACGGGCTTCCCAACTCTATCTATGCCGGTATGATAGATTTTGCCTCAAAAAAGGTACATATCAAAGTGAACAGCATAGATATTTATGCATAGATCTGAAATGTTATTTTATTCCTAAAAGGAAGAAAGGCCATGATTAGTTAGTTTAAAATTGTCTCAAAAAATACAAAACAAGGGGCTGGCCAGGTGGCATAGCGGCGGTTAACGTTGAGTGCTCCACTTTGGCGGCCCAGGGTTCACAGGTTCGCATCTCAGGAGCAGACCAACACACTGCTTGTCAGCCACGCCCTGGCGGCATCCCATATAAAGTAGAGGAAGATGAGCACGGATGTTAGCCCAGGGCCAGTCTTCCTCAGCAAAAAGAGGAGGATTGCCAATGGATGTTAACTCAGGGCTAGTCTTCCTCACAGAAAAACAAACAAACAAACAAAACCCAAAACTTCCCCCCCCTCACTCTTTACTTGTTTTTCAATTAGAGAAACTTCTTCAGCCTTATCATCTCTCCTTTCTTTGAGCTTGTAACATCAAATGATATTCTATAGCCTAAAATTTTAATTTAAATTTTACAGTAAATGTAGTCTAAGTGTTTGACTTTTAGATTTATATTTCACATTAACATCATAAAAATATAAAAATGTCAAATTTCTGAAGTTATTGGAATCTGTAAGGTCATGGTAGTAATAAATATTTACTTTTAGTGGTTTTATTGGCACTATTTGACAAAGAATAAAATGTGTATAACAATATCTTCAAAAATGTTGATACCACTATGACTATTGTATCATTTAATGGATTAGGGGAGGATCCTCCCCATTGATGCACAGCCCTATGCCTGTTGTGCAGATAATTATCAAAGTCAAATGGAGACTTGTGCTTCCAGCCATGAGGGAGCAGCTGCAATTCAACTTCCACTCCTACTGTAAATAACTGAAAAACTAGACAAATTATATGAAATAACTTTTTTCAGATATTGGAAAACATGGGAGCGTGATTCCTGAAAGAAGGGAGACGAGAGGAGAGCCTCACAATTACTCAGACTTTCTGCCTGGAAGCATTGTCCAGTCCTCTGCAGGGCAGGAAGGGGAAATCCAAGGAGAGCCTGGAGACCTTGCTGAATTGAGGAGAGATGGAGTCAGAGAAGCTGAGGGCACTGAAATCCTCTGGGCAGAGTAATTTTGTAGAGAAAGTCAGGTGATTGAAGTGCTCCAGAGGTTTGCATAAACATTCCCCAGAGTCTGCTACTAATATTGAGTCCTGCACGCATAAGGTTAAACTACACAGGACCAAGCAAAGAACAGTGGAGGAAATGTAAATTCAAATTTTCCAAGAATTCAAACAGGACTAGGGGACTTTCCAGTTTGGAACAGTCAGAAAGTAAAACCCTTCTGGAACACCTGTGAGTCGTACCTTCGGCAGAGATCCAAGAAGAGTCACAGTCTGAAGAGTAAGGCTCAACTTGCCCTAGGGAAAAAGCAAATTCATGCTTGCCCACACAAAGTTTTCAGGAAGCCTTCAAAGGATCAAGGTGCTCTGCAAGGAACTTGACTGCCTGCCAGAAAAATTCAGACCTCAACAATGTGAAATTTATATTGTCTAGCATCTAATAAATTTATGGAACAAAGGCGAGGATTAGCTGAGACTGTCTACGTGTGAACTCTCCATGTGCTGTTGGCATTGGCATAGAGCAGTGGCTCTAGGCTCTAAGACTGAGTTTTCTAGTGAAAAAGGCAGAAACATCATGGCCTTTTATGACCTAGCATTGGAAGTTACATCATATCATTTTCATTGTCAAAACAAGCACAAGTCCTTTTTTTTTGTGAGGAAGATTGACCCTGAGCTAACATCTGTGCCCATCTTCCTCTACTTTATAGGGTACACCTGCCACAGCATGACTTGACACTTGGTGTGTCAGTCCACTCTCGGATCCAAACTCCAAAGCAATGTGCGTGAACTTAACCACTATGCCACCAAGCCAGCCCCAAGCACAAGTCTTTTTAACTTCAAGGTGGGGTGGGGGTGAGGGTAGCGTGGGGAACACAGACATTACCTCTTAATAAAAGGTGTACCCAAGTATTTGTGGCTAAATTTTTAAATAGCCACGTTCTTTCCCTTGACAACAAATGTTGTCTCCTCTCACTTGAAATATACACTATTCCCTCCCAATGCAAACAAAAATCTCACACCAATATAGCAGCAGGCTAGAGTTTATTACCCAGGAACTTGAAAGCTAAATGAGATCCAGGTACAGAGGGCTCCTTGGCTCCTTTCCTCTGTTACACTTATTCTTGATCTGAGACTTGTGAAGAACAGAAACAAGGTTTCTGACTCCCACACACCCAAGGCTTAGGAAAAATGCAATAGACACTTCCATTCAAGAAGCAGGCAAATGGGATGCACACAGCAGTCAATGGTCAATAGTAATCATGAGGTCTGTCCAGGGAAAGTCCCTAGATCTTTGATTTGAACCTAGTCTTCCTCCCTGGGAAATAGAGGAAGATTTTTTTTCCATCCTTTAAAAACAGAGGTCAAATATTACAAATTAATTTGTTTGTGTTTGTTGGTTTGTATATTTTAAAAGATCAAAGACCCCAGACGCCAAGTATTGTTACTCATTAGTGTTATATTGGTGATATAATAGTTGATTACCCTATTAATTATAGAGTATTAATTGTACTATGGTACTTCAAGGAATTACCATTTCATCAACAACTTTACAGGGGAACCCACAGAGGAATGGAAGGATCAGCATCTGAGTATCCTATGTAAAGAATTGCCACACACTGGGCAAAGTGTCTTAAAATGCTATATTGATTTTGTTATAAGAAACATTTGATTAAAAAAATCAATAGAAACCTCTACTATAATTTAGGTATTGTACCTTAAATCAACGCTAATAATTAGTTCTTTCCATTAGTTATGCAATGTAACATTTTGATGTCTGTATTTTATAACTTATTATTTATATGAATAGCTTAGCTAAAAACTCTTTTAAATGACTTTGTGCCTTTTTAAAACATAATTTCCCAAGAGAGAGAAACTGACATTGATTCTGACTTTGTTATGTTAAAATAGTAAAGCAGATACAGTAGGAACTTTATAATATAGACATTGCCTCATCTTTCAGTATTTTTCTGTCTCAATTATTTACCTCTACAATACCAAACCTTTGATTAATTTAAATTTGGATAATTCAGGTAACTGAATTGAACACTCAAATGCTAGAATTCAATAGCATTTGAAGAAGAAAAGTATGCTGGAAAAGAACTATTTCAAAAGATCAGACCCAAGTCATTTTAAATCAATGTTTATGATTAGTAGTCATAATTGACTAAGATCACCAGATACGTAGCCCCATTAAACAAAACACAATACAATTTAGCTTGTGCATGAAATTACAAAATCTCTTGAGATTTGCCTGATTCAAACAGGCTTGAGTAATTCAACTAAAGAAATATCTATTACAATCACCCCTTGATATCCATGGGGGTTGGCTCCAGGGCCCCCCGTGGATCCCCAAATCTGCTGATGCTCAAGTCCCTTAATTGGCCCTCCATATCTGCGGATTCAACCAACCGTGGATTTTTAACAGAGTCCTACATGATCCGCGGTTGGTCCGTGGATGCAGAACCATTGGATATGGAGGGCTGACTGTATTTTTGTCATTTTTATAACTGATAAGCTATGTTAAAACATAGCTTTAAAAAAAATACAGTTTGCAATGTGGTTGAATATTTAATGACTAAAGAAAAACTCAACATACCATTTCCAAATTTTAGAATGCCTATTTGCCAATTTATTATTAGTAACCTTGCAAATAAAAATAATATGAAACATTGTCTAAGGATAAACTCCTGGAATAGTTAATAGAGACAGTCTGTCACTAAACTATAAGAATTGATAAAAATTCATTATTCAGTCATTTATTTTTCAAGTGCCAACTTTATTGAGCAAAATAAACCTTGCACCCACCCTCATGGAGTTTACATAATACTCAGGGAGAATTAGAGGACACAGTCATTATACACGTAATTTTCAGATAGCTAGGAAGAAAAGTTGGATAAGAGGATGAGGCATGAATGTGGATGCCGATTTCAGATGGGGTGGGCAGGGGGCAGAGAATGCTTCTCTGAACAAGTGATATTTGAGTAGATATTTGCATGAAGTTTGAGGAAACCACACAAATATCCGGAGAAGAATGTCCTAGGACATGGCAAGTCCAAATGCTATGAGTAAAGAGGAAGAATGATTGTTCTGTGAACAGCAGAGGGCAGGTGACAAGAGCAGAGTAAGGGAGAGGGATGATAGAAGGAAATGAGGTCCATAGAGGGCATATCAGGTAAGGCCTGAGGCCGTGGCAAGGACTTTGAAGTTTGGTCTAAGACTGATAGGAAGACCTTTTGAGCATTGCTTTAAGTGGGTCACTTTGGCTTCTGCATGAAATACTGTTTGTGGAAGGGGGAAAAGTACACAAATGTTATTGCAATTTGTAAATATCACAAATGAACTACTGTATTTCATGACTTTTTTTTCTTTTCTTTCCTTTTTTTTCTTTTTTAGTAGTTAAGTTTGGTTACCTTCCGTGATGCAAACTAATGAGGAATATCCCTGTGATCATAGTATCCTTCCAAAATTTATTTACCCTTTTCGGTTCTGTAATGTATACCACATGGAATGTAATAGAAAGCCAATCTATGATTTTCTACATATGTAAAACAATGCTGCACTTTACAAATGAGGAAATGGAGGCCCATAGCAAATTGCCAGAGTGAAAAGTAAGTAGGTAGCAAAATAGGAACCCAACTCTGGCAGTCTATGTCAGGATGGAGCGTCTCGTGACCACAATACCAGTCAGTCAGCCACTAACCCTGTGAAAAGGACTTCATATGGAAGAGGATAGGTGACAGAGTGTCAGTGGTTGAGACTATTTGAGGTTAAGAGGCTTCAAGGTTACTGGGGAGAGGGGAGGCACTCTCGTCTCCCAGATCACTGGAAGCCCAAGCCGAATTGAATTGTGGGCAGAGATGGATCTTCTCTGTGTGTGTGGTATGAACTTGGAGACACAGCTGGAGGAAGAGCAGCAGAGGCTGATTTCCCTTCGCCTCTGGTACCCAAATGGCTGGGACCAGGTGGAGGGAGAACTTGTGCATCATGATTGCTGCAGCTGCTCTGGCTCTTCCACATTCACTGACCACCCCAGATACAGTCCCATTCCTAGGACTTAGATCGCACTGGTGGCTCCTTCAATTTCCCATAAGCCCCTACTTGCCCCAGGAAACATGTCTGTTCCCTTATAACAATTGATAACAGCGAGTAACATGTAGTTGAGTGTGGCTTTCTTAGTATTCATTTACTTATAAAATTTGAAAATAAGCTTGTGATTTCTATGGATTATACTAATCTGGTTTGCCTTGATAGGTACCATATTTACATGAATCATTTACATCAATCATATATGTTTCAAGTACTTTTTAATTAATGAATCACGTGTATTTCCAACATTTTTTCAGTTACTGAAAGCCTTAAATATTTTAAGTGCTAAAATGCCTTAACTTTGAGAATTCATAGGATAAATTCTAAAGAAGCAAATAATCATGGGACCAAACTACAACTCAACAGTGACAAAGATAGAGTCATTGATGAGAGAGAATGATTGGAAATGACAGATGCAAAACACTGTAATAATAATCAAACAACATAGAAATTGTGTGAGCATTGCAATAGACTGCATAACATTATTTCTTGAACATTGATCCTTATGGTGGGGAAATGTTTTCCATATTCAAAAGCATTATTTCCCTTTATCTTAAGCTTTTCAGTGACTATCAATAATTTTTAAAACAGATTATTGACAGACTTTATATTTCATCAAAAGCAACAACTGGACTGAACCTTAGTTTTATTCATCTTGATATCCCCATTGTATTAGAATAGGACCTTAGTCATATTGTTGAGTAAATGATTTAGAAATTGATAACTTAAGTGATATATCTGAGAAGAATGAGATTACAACTGTCTTAACAATGAAATATGTGAATAAATAAATGAAATTGATTGACACTGTATTAATTGTCAACACAGGCAAGAACAGACTCTGTGAGAGTCAGTATCCTTATAGTAGTACTGTTACAGATTGGCTGGAATATTAGAAAGAAGGTCTTATGAGCAAAACAGTTGCTTAATATGTGAATCTTCTCCATGGCTCCTGCTACAGGTAGTGAGTTTTGTCTGAGTCACATCCCTGTGGGAAAAATCATCACTTTAGCTGACAGCTCATTACATTTCAGATAGTTCTGGTGATTTTGAAGTTTCCTCACACTGTGTCAAAATTACCCTCCTGAAATACATAGTCTCTTATACATTTTAGTACATATTAATAATATATATACACACAAAAATGGAATTGGAATCTTTTGAATTCTGCTTAACTTTAATATTATAAAATAAGCATTTGTCTGTGATGCAATTAAAAAAATACTTTTAATGATGGAAAAATTATAATATGAATGTGTAAATCCAATATTATTTAGTATTTGTTTTCATATTTTCTATTATAATAAACAGTAATGAAAATCACTGTATAAAGTTTTCCGGTCTGAATGATTTTCTTTTAAATGTCTATAAAATATTTCTAACGTGTGAAAAAGTATATTGAGTAACATAAAAAAATCTTTATATTCCCAATACACATATTAAAATTTTTTAACATTCTCCAGGGCTGGCCTGGTGACGTAGTGGTTACGTTCATGTGCTCTGCTTTGGCGGCCCAGGGTTCATAGGTTTGGATCCCAGCAGTGGACCTGCTCACCGCTTTTCAAGCCATGCTGTGGCAGGCATCCCACATATAAAGTGGAGGAAGATGGACACAGATGTTAGCCCAGGGCCAGTCTTCCTCAGCAAAAAGAGGAGGATTGGCAACAGATGTTAACTCAGGGCTGGTCTTCCTCACACACCCACACATTAAAAAAAAAAGAAAAAAAATTTTTTAACGTTCTGGTATATTTGTTTGTGATCATTTTTTAAAGAAGTTATGACATTGTACACTCAGTTTAAGCTTTTTCTACCATAACCAATGAATAGTGTTTTTGATATTTTTAATATTACATATAATAATGTCATACTGTATATTATTATACAATTTAATTTTGCTTTACTCAACATTTATTTATAGAAATAAAAATTCTCGTCCAGTTCTTTCTCATTTTTAACTGCTAAATGGAATGTGGGAGACAAGAAACCACTTCTCTCAGATGTCAGCAGTCAGGTTGAGTGACAGCAAATGTGGATGTGCCCAGCAGGCTCCAACTTCCAGCTCTTCTCCCCCACTCCTGGGCCCACTGACCAGCAGCATCCCTGACCAACCTCTAAGCATTTCACTGCAGTTTTCTTAGAGGTGACAGCTTCCACACCTCTCCGTGAGTTCTCTCCTTGTGGTCCCTCTTTGATAGTCAGACATGCAAAGCATCTGGAATTTTCCTACAAATTCCAACCAACCAGCTTACACAAATGCTTCAGCCTGTCATGGTTGGTGACTTTCTCTGATCCTCCAAATCCCTTAAATCTCCCAGAACTTCCCTTCCCCAGATCCTCCTACATTTATTTAAGCTCTAATTCCTGTTGTAAATCATCTGTTCCTGTAAAACATTTGCTCTGTTCTCCTAAATAAACACTGACTGACACACCATTTATGGCAAAATATGTATCATCTATGGATGTGCTTTTCTATTTAGTCCTATCCTGGTTGCTATAAATAAGCATAAACTTAAAGATAAACAGATATTTTTTTACAATCAACCTTAAGGAAAAAAACCATGTTCTTATTGAAACTATAATGCAGGTAAACACAATAAAATGTATTTTTGATTCTCAGTAAGTCTAAAATTATTGAAAAGCAACAAATTTCATAATATCTCTTTGTCATTCTTCCTATTATTAAAAGTCTCTTATTCAGTGATTTTATGATACTAATTAGTGTCATATTCTAACAGAGTATATGTTCATTAAATAGACATATAACTACAGACATCAGTCAACTGCTGACCTGACACATCATTCAACTTTGCTGTGTCACTAAAAATATATATGTATATAATGTCTATTTTAATTAGAAAGTCCAACAATGGTCTTTTTTAAGATATTGAAACACTGATCTTTAAAAAATCCAATATATATTTTTAAATTGAGCTATAATTCACACAATATAAAATTCACCCTTTTAAAGTGTTCAATTCAGTGAATTTTAGTATATTCACAGAGATGTGCAACCATCATCACTAACTAATCTTAGAATATTTTCATCTCCCCCTACAAAATTCCATACTCAGTAGCAGTCACTCATCACTCCCTGTCACCAGCCCCCAGGAACCATTAGTCTACTTCTGCCTCTGGATTGTCTACTCTGAACATTTCATACAGATGGAATCGTTCAATATGTGGCCCTTTGCATCTGCCTTCTTTCAATAAAACAACCCGATATACTTTTAAAATAGTTTATACTAGAACACTTACACATTTTTCAGATTTGACTTGGAAGAAAATAAAATGAAAGATTTTTTTTTCACTGTGAAAATATGCTATTTATATTCTGAGTTGCTCTAGTTTGGTATTGGTTGTCTTAAGAGCGAAGGAAAAAATAGTCCAATAATTTTCCTCAAAATATATAGATTAGACATATAATCATATACTATAGATTGGACAATAGATGAAAACGTGGAGAGAGCAGTGGGAGAGCACCAGGGATTTATCAGCTTTGGCTCTGAAAATAAAATCCTGAATGCTGACAACTATGTACTAATACTGATGCCGTGATCACTGGGTGTGGTTGACTGCAAATATGGCCACAAATGTTTGCTGCTTTTCCCATCAGGAAGCTGTGTTGACTTCTTCAACCCTTCACTCTTGGCTGGCCTTTCATCTTGCCTTATGAATAGAATGCCATAAAAGGGATGCGGTACATATTCCGATCCTGGATCACAGGAGGATTTGTATGCTTCCTTTTCTTCCTTTGGAATCCTGTGGCTCCATGTGGACAGCCTGCTGCTAGAGGAGGAGCAATCACATGCAGGAGAACTGAGGTACCCCAGCTGACGACCAGACAGCCCCACCCAACATGACAACTGAGCGCAGATGCATGAGTGAGCTGCAGGTGACAGTGGTCATTATTTGGCTATTGTAAACATCTTTGAAAGCATATCTTGGTGGACATGGCATGCAGTTTTCTAAGGTACATATCTAGGAGTGTGAACAACAGGTGTACCTGTGTATGTGTGTGGATATGTGGCTTTTGTAAACCTAGTTACACTGGTCTCAAAAATCTGCAAGCAGAAACCATCTTTTTAAGCTCTCAAAAACTAAAACAAAGGGTATGGAAAGGTCACTAAATGAGGTAAACATTAAAAGTTGTAGGATGTGATAACACAATGCTGTTATTTCTTAAGTGTTTCTAAACACATTGTATTCTAATGAATTAAACCTATTCTCATGTAAAAAAACAAAATAAAAATAACAATGAGATATCACTAGACAACCCCAGAGAATGGCAAGAATATGAAATGTCTGACCACACCAACTATTGGTGAGAATGTAGGCAAAGTAGCTGTCTTTATGGCAACCACCTTAGAAAACAGGTTGGCATTATCAGTAAATTTGTTACTAAAGTTTGCTATGTATGGATCATTTGATATCTATAAAATACGATGGAAAATTAGGCTTATATTGATCTTTATCAATTCATTCATTGAACAAACATTTGTTAAGAAACAGCTAAAATGGCCATCGGTATTACATATCTTTTTGCTCTTGCTTAATTCTATTTGATCATGGCAATGTCCATGGCACTAAGTGACATGGAGGTGTTCCAAGTTTCTGGTTAAAACAGAACGTATGAAAAACCAGTTTGGTAGGTTGAATCCAAAAAAGTTTGAAGACTGACCTAGAAAGGAAGGCTCTTTTTTAGGTAGTGGTTCTATGAACAATTAATTACTAATTTCCACTTCCCTTTTATTTCTATAGATTTAGGCTGTGCACGGTAATTACTTAACTTTTTTGAAACTTGTCTTACATACAGCAGCATAAAAGACAAATGAAAACCTAAGTCTACGACATGTTGGCAAGGGCAAAGAAGACTGTGCACCATTTATTTCTGACAAGAAAAATGATTTTAACGTCCCTAACATACCACCTTTCTCACAAATTCCCTTCCACAAAATGCATCAATCAGTGGATGTCACTTTTGTGGAAGTCATGATTTGTATTCCTCCTGGCAGCTCTCTTATTTTACAGGCCCTAAAATAGGTTCTGTTATAGCCTACAACTGCAAGGGAGCAGAAATCCATTTCCTGTATCTATTTTCTAGGCTCACCACCATTTGATGTTATTGGCTTTCTGATACTTGCCACTAAAGTTATTGACGATGCTGCAAAATGGACAGAATGAAATTGCATTCTTTTCACACAATCTGATAATTAAACAATGGGGGGGGCACATCTTAAAAGCAAAGTAGAAATATTTTACAATAAACATTCCTAGGCCAAAAGAAATCCTTGCTATTTTCTCTGTTACAAAGCAGACCTATAATTTTGCAAATACAGCAAGTGAAGGTGCTCTAATCTTGTGCTATATCGTTTTGTGGCTTTTATTCTAAAATAATTCATGCTTTTTTGAGGTATTAATTAAATGCGAAATTACTTCTGGCTGCACAAATGCCAAGTTATTTTTTTCAGTACTAATTCATCTTTTGTCCAATGTATTCCCACTTACTAACTAGCTAAAGTGCAACACAATTTTGGATAACAAATAATGGCCCATTGAATATTGTATCTTGCACATTAAGATCTTTTTAAGCATCTCTCTTCAATACTACCCCAAGTCACATTTTTTTGACGTAGAATATCTATTCTCCTAGTAAGGAACATATCTGAGTATTAAATAAGAATTTCTAAGAGACGTATTATGATAGGCATGTGCAAAATGATGTTAGAAAATTCAGGGTCAACTAATATTGTAATAATATTAGAAAGAAGTCTGTCAGCAGGTATGATGCTCTAGTCACTCAACATGGGATCATAATAAGGATGTCAACTTTGTGAGGGAGACAGACAGCATAGAGGCAGGTGTCTGACCCTAAAGGGGCTGTAATAAAACACGGATCCAGTGCACGGACAAAAGCAAGGATTTAGTTTCTGGTTAAGATGCAAAATTTGAGAACCAGACGATGAGCAAAAGTAATCATGCTTATATTACTCGATTTTAACAATTCCTATAAAGATATTATAATCAGAAAATATGGCTTTGGTGAAAGAATAGACACACTGATTAACAGGATGAATAGAGGGCCCAGAGAACAACTTACACATACATAGTTGACTGATTTTTGACAAAGATACAGAGACAATTCAATGAAAAAGGATTGTCTTTTTAACAAATGGCATTGGAACATTTGGACATTTGCATGCAAAATAATAATAAAGTAATCTAGACAGAGACCTTACACCCTTCACAAAAATTAACTCAAAACAAATTTAAGACATAAATGTAAAATGCAAAAGTATAAAACATCTAGAAAACACAGGAGAAAATCTATGTGACCTTAGTTTGTTGATGAGTTTTGATATAAAACCAAAAGCATGATTCTGAAAAAGAAAATGTGATAATTTGGACTTTATTGAAATTAAAAACTTCTGCTCTGCAAAGACACTGTAAAGAGAATAAAAAGACAAGCCAAAGGAAGGGAGGGAATATTTGCAAATTGTGATAAAGTGATTGTAGCCAGAATATAAAAAGTACTCTTAAAGTCAACAATAAGAAAAAAAAAAAACGAAAAAATTAGTAAAAGATCTGAACAGATAGCTCATCCAAGAAGACATACAGATGACAACTAAACACAAGAAAAGTTGTTCAATGTCATTTGTCATTAGGGAAATGCAAATTAAAACAACAGAGGCACTATTAAACATAGAATGGCTAAAATCCGAAAACCTGGCAATACCAATTACTGGCAAGGATAGAAACAAAATAGAGACCCTCATTCATTGCTGGTGGGAATACAAAATAATTTGGCGATTTTGGAAAATAGTTTGGTGGTTTCATGTAAAGCTAAACATGGTCTCACCACATGACTGAGCAATGGCATTAAATATTTACCCAACTGATTTGAAAACTTATATCCAGATAAAAACCCATACACAGCTGTTTATAGAAGCTTTGTTTATAATCATGAAAACTGAAAACAACAAAGATGTCCTTTAAGAAGTGAATTGGTAAACTGTGGTACAGCCATAGAATGGAATATTATTGAGGAATAAAAAGGAATGGATCATCAATCTAAACCACATGGATGAATCTTAAAGGAATATTACTAAGTGAGGTGAGTGAGTCTGTAAAGGCAACAGACTATATAATTCCATTTATACGAAATTCTGGAAAAGACAAAACTATAAATGGAAAATAGATCAGAGGTTGCCAGCTTCTTTCAGGGAGAGGGAAGTTGAGAAGTGGAGCACAGGGGATTTTCTAGAGCTAGGAAACTGTTCTGTCTGATACTACAGTGATGGATAAACAAAACTATGGGTTTCTCAAAACCCGTAGAAAACCTTACAACACAAAGACTGAACTTTACGTATGCAAATTTTAAAAATCAATTATGGGATGTGGGGACCCCAGGGTGGAATGCAGACTCTGACAAAAGAATGTATCTATATCACAAATGTGTGAAATAACTTCACTGAAGGGGAGGAGCAGAAAGGAGCTCAGTTAAGTAACTTGGGAGATGAGTGAAGACTGTAAGAGTAAAGACAAACAAGTATATATAGACACTGCACTCTAGGTGGTAAACTATTCCCCATGGGGGTAAGGTATAAAAATTCTAAAACCTCTGTACATGTATACTGAGATTTAAAAGATAAGAACATGGTTGGTATATGGTGGGAGCCAGGTTTCTCACTATTGGAGTGGCAGTTTACAGATTAACAAGAAATGTCTTGCGGGGCCAGCCTGGTGTCATAGTAGTTAAGTTCGTGTGCTCTACTTCAGTGGCCTGGGGTTCATGGGTTCAGATCCTGGGTGCAGACCTGCACATTGTTTATTAAGCCATGCTATGGCGGCATCCCACATACAAAATAGAGGAAGATTGGCACAAATGTTAGCTGACCAGCAAGCCTCAAAACTCTCAAGGTCAAAACAAGGAAAGTCTGAGAAATATTTACAGCCCAGAGGATTCTAAGGAGACAGGATGACTAAATGTAATGTGGTATTACAGACAACAGAAAAAGGACGTCAGATAAAAACCAAGGAAACCTAAATAAAGCATCAACTTTAACTAATAATATTATTTTACTGTTGGCTCATCAGTGCACACCAGATTTGTAAGGAATGTAAGATAACAGCAGGGTAAACTAGACATAGGGTATACTAGAAATCTCTACTATTCTGATGACTTTTCTGTAAATGTAAGAATATTCTTAAATTAAAAAGTTAATTTAAAAAAATAGGGATGTTGATCCAAGTGTATGTGTCTAGAACTTTACCTGCATGAAATTAGGATAAAGTCAAGAAACTGTTTAGTCTAAACTGGCAGTTAGGGAATCAATCGCCTTATTGGAGGAGAGAAGAGAACAACAAAGGTTAGAAACAGTTATGAAAAAGCAGGCACCAGCTTTTTCTCTTTATTGTACTTTTATTACTATTTAATATTGTCTCTGACTCTGTTAGTGAAGCTACAGTGCTAAAATTTCATTATTTTTCCCTGGTGTCAGAATTTTTTCATTTGAACTTTTTAGTGATAAATTCAGATGTTAACATAAAAACACTTTTTTTGTTGTTGTTTGTTCTTTGAACTAAAAATAAGAATACTAATGATTTCAAATTATGGTGGCTTTTGCCTTGCTTGACAGGACTGTGTTTTTCTAATCAAATATTATTAGGGTGCATTCTACCTTCTCTGCTCCTAGCTTCCCTACTTGGATAGCAGTCCCTGGTATACTATGCATGACAAAATGTGCTAGTATCTAAAAATGACTGTTTAAAATATTTGACCTTTTCATAGTTGTAATATAGTGAGAAATAAAATCTTTCAGTTTACTGTAAGTTTGGTTTGAAGTTACAGTACTTACACCAGGGGTCAGCAGACTACGGCACATGAACTGAATCCATCCTGTGGCCTGTTTTTGTATGGCCTTTGAGCTAAGAATGGTTTTCATAACAGTGTTCCCCCAAAATTCGTGTCCATCTGGTACCTGTCGATGTGATCTTATTTGAAAATACTCTGCAGATAAAATCAAGTTAAGATGAGGTCATATTAGATCAGAGTGGGCCCTAAATCCAATCACTGGTCTCCATTTAAGAAGTGACACAGACAGTGGAGATATTCACATTCTGGAAAAGGTCATGTGAAGAAGGAACAGAGATTGAAGTGATGCAGCTACAAACCAAGGAACGCCAATGATTGCCAGCCATCATCAGAAGCTATAAGAGGCAAGGAAGCATTCTTCCCTAGGGTCTTCAGAAGGAGCATGGCCTGTTGACACCTTGATTTCAGACATCGAGACTCCAGAACTGTGAGCATATAAATTTCTATTGTTTTAAGCCATGAGGTTTGTAGCAATTTGTTACAGCAGCCTTAAAAAGCTAACACATATGTTTACAGGGTTGTTAAAACAAAGAAGAATTGCAACAGATATCATATGTGGCCTTCAAAGCCTGAAACTACTTACTAGATGGCTCTTTAAGAATAGTTTCTGTACCCCTGCTTTTGAGACTTAATTTAAAGCTTTTAATTGGTGGGTCTAGAGCAGCCTTCAATCTAGGGATAGTTTGCCCTTGCTACTAATGGTCTGACCCTTCAAAGATCTCCTCTCAAAGCCCCAGAGGATGAAGCAACACTCTGTGCTCCAGCTGGGGAGACACCTCTCTGCCCCGTGCCAGTTCCTTGCACAGCCATGTGCAGTCTCACCAGATGCATGCATGGCTTAGTCATCAGCTCACTCAATGGGATCCCTGCACATTTTTTCAGCATTGCTTCTTTCCCTCTGGAACTCTGTGTTGCAATATACAGCCACCTCATCCTCCCCAAATTCTAATCTCCTCAATTCCTGGGGATCACCATGCTCTGCCTGGAATGTGACATCCAACAAGGTGAGGTGAGGCTCACAGCAATCCCATGCTCCTTGTTGTCCAATATCTGCAAATATTTTTCTAATACATGTTGCCCAGTTTTCTAGTAGTGTACAGCCAAAATGTAAGTCCTGACCCTATTACTCTATCATGACTGGAAGTGGAAGCCCACTTAGGTTTTACTGTTATTATTTTAAATGTGGGCCAATATATTTGAGTGTAATAAGACGAGTTAAGCATGTGATTCATGTCTTAAACCTGGGATATTATAGGACTTCTTTTCTGTCTAATGCCAAAGTGCCCATTTCATTCTGTAAAACTTATTCACAGCCCAAATCCAAGATTTAATGTAAAACCTGTTTGATGTAAAAGCTGACTTTCTAGGGAAGGCCAAAAACCTGGCTCCTAATACCACTCTTTATAACAAACCAGAAGTGCTATAGGCTAAGTCTTCCAACTAAGAAAATTAAAAATTTAAAAATCTAAGATATGAGACCAATGTTATGTTTTTGCTTGTTTCTTTGACACACTAGATATCTACAAACAAAACTTATTTGTTTTCTACATCATACCCAAGTTTTTGATGTTTGAATTAAGTCCCAAATTAGTAGACACAATAGGGTATGTAATTAGACTTAGAGAATTACATACAGTTATATGCAGGTCTCCCAAACAAATTGATTAGTAAAATAATTGAATCATTTCATACTACATTAGCTCCTGGAGGCCTTGCTACACCAGTCTGCTTATATCTTGAGACAAAAGAAAACACAACACACCAAAACTTATGGGATGCAACAGAAGCAGTTCTAAGAGAGAATTTTACAGTGTTAAATGCCTACATTAAAAAAGAAGAAAAAAATCTCAGAAAAAAAACCCTTACTTTATACCTCAAGGAATTAGAAAAATAAGAACAAGGTAAGCCCTAAGTTAACAGAAGGAAAGAAACAATAAAGATTACAGTAGAAATAAATGAAATAGAAAAACAATAGAAAAAGTTGACAAAATTAGGAATTGGTTTTCTTGAAAGGATAAACAAAATGGACAAATCTTTAGCTAGACAAACCAAAAAACAAACAAACAAATAAACAAAAGGGAGAATACGCAAATAAATTAAATCAGAAATTAAACAGGAGACATTACAACTGATGCCACAGGAAAAAAAAAAAAGATTATAACGGATCATTGTTAATAATATGCCAACAAATTGGACAACCAAAAAGAAATGGAAAAATTCGTAGGGACTGAATCATAAAGAAATAAAAAGCCTGAATAGACCAATAACAAATAAGGAGACTGAATCAGCAATTAAAAACTTCTCAACAAAGAAAAGCCCAGGACCAGATGGCTTCACAGGTAAAGCCCGCCAAACATTTAAAGAAGAATTAATGCCAATCCTTCTTAAACTCTTCCAAAAGAATGGAAAAGGAAACACTTCCAAACTAATTTTGTGAGGCCAGCATCACCCTGATACCAAAGCCAGACAAGAAACACCACAAAAAAAGAAAAGTACAGGCCAATAACCCTGATGGACATAGATGCAAAAACCCTCAACAAAATATTAGCAAACTGAGTTCAGCACTACTCTTCCAAAGTGATAGGGTGAAAGGATCATATACCATCATCAAGTGGGATTTATCTCTGGGATGCAAGGATGATTCATCCTAGGCAAATCAGTCAATGTGATTTACCACATTAACAGAATGAAGGGTAAAAATCACATTATCAATAGATACAAGAGAGCATTTGACAAAATTCAACAGTCTTTCATGTTTCTATACAGAACTGTAATTAATTGATCCTTTGTCTTTCAAGGAAGGTATTTAAATAGAGACAATGAAATATTTTCTAAATAATTGGAAGCTCTAACAGCTCTTGAACTCCTGCATCTCTCCATATGGACCAATGGTATACACAGAGTTTATCTTTCTATGATATTACCATCAATCAATTTTCTCAGGCAAACAGATTTCTTCAATTTCTCTTTTAAAAATAAAAGTTTTGTTTTTCTTATAGCATTCTATGTTATACTCTTTAAAACCTTGGGAAAACAAGAAGCAAAAATATATATATTTTTGTTTTTAAATACACCTGTTAATTTTGGGGGTATATATAGCTCCTTATTGTCACTGTCTCTTTCCGTCTCTCTTGCTCTCTCTCCCTCTCTCTATACACACAAACACTGTTTTAGTCAGTGCTCTCCAGAGAAACAACCAATAGAATATATATGTATATATATTTACATGTACATAAGTTTTCACATAAGGAATTGGCTCACGTGACTATGTCATCTGCCATCTTCTCTGCAAGCTAGAGACCCAGGACAGCCAGTAGTGTAAATTTCAGTTTGAGCCAGAAGGCCTGAGAACCGGGAGCACTAATGGTGCAAGTTTCCATCGAAGGGCAGAAGAAGACTGATGCAGTCAGTCAGGCAGAGAGAAAGAATTCAAACTGCCTCTGCTTTTTCTTCTATTTGGGTCCTCAATGGCTCCTTATTTTCCCAGGGTTTTAAAGAGTATAACATAGAATGCTATCAGAAAAATAAAAGTTTTATTTTTAAAGGAAAAATTGGAGAAATCTATGTTTCCCTGGGAAAATTGATTGATAATAATATCATAGAAAGATGAACTCTGTGTATATCATTTGTCTATATGGAGAAATGCGAGAGTCCAAGAGCTGTTAGATCTTCCAATTATTTATAAAATATTGCATTCTCTCTATTTAAATCCCTTTCTTGAAAGACAAGGGATCAATTAATTACAGTTCTGTATAGAAACATGAAACAATGTTGAATTTTGTCAAATGCTTTTTTTGCATCTATTGAGATGATAATGAGATTTTTATCCTACATTGGGGAGGGCAATCTGCTTTACTTAGTCCACTTTCAAATGTCCATCTCTTCCTGAAACACCCTCACAGACACACCCAGAAATAACGCTTAACCAGACATCTGGGCATTCTGTTGCCCAGGCAAGCTGACACATAAAATTAACCAGCACAATTCTGCCCCTTGTCAACATGGCACCATACTAATCTCTGTAAACCATACTTAATATCCCAATAAAGGCAGGAACCAGGTCATAATTCTACGTAACATGATACAACTACCTTGCATACAACTGAAAACACACTAACCCCTTCCACAGAAGAAGAGGTAAAATCACTGAGTGAAGTTTCTTGATATTCCATAACTTAAATACTATGATATAAAGTTAACAATACTTAAATACTATGATATAAAGTCAATACATTTTTGTTGCATCATAATGGAATAAGAGAAGAAAGAAAACAAAGATATTTTCTTAATACACACAAATATATGCATAACAAAATAAAGAGGAAATAGTCATGACAGTTATAGTCTTCCTTTCTGTAACTGGTCATGTGGTAATAGCTGGTATTCATAACCACTTTCTTCCGCAACCCATTTCATATTTCCTTTGTCTTCAGCAAGCTCCTCTACTGGTCATGGTTCTTTACCTGTGAACCCTCTGCAAACCAGGCCTGAGACTTGTCTTCCTTTGTCAACTGATTGTAGGGAACTCCCCCATGAAGCCATAGATGCAGGCTGTGAAAGAGAAGGCAGTGCAGCAGGGGTGGGGACCATGGGCAGTCGGGTCACTTCTTCATGTAAATTACTTGTGCTTTCAGGGCCTGCTTGGGCCGTATCACATATATTCCAATTCCATCTGCTGCTGTGCACTCTCAACATTATGGCTTGGTGGGTCAGACAATACCAAATTCATAATGGGCAGCTTAGGTTTAAGCATTCAGTCTCTACTAAGGCCCAGTAGCAGGCCAAGAGCTGTTTCTAAAAAGGAGAGTACTTATCTGTAGAGGATGGCAGGGCTTTGCTCCCAAATCCTAAAGGCCTGCATTGCAATTCCTCTATAGCGGCCTGCCAAAGGCTCCAAATAGCATCCCGATCTGCCACCAAAGTTTCAAGCATCGTTGGATCAGCTAGATCATATGGCCTAAGTGGCAGAGCAGCTTGCACAGCAGCCTGGACCTATTGCAGGGCCTTCTCTTATTCTTGGCCTCACTCAAAACTATCAACTTTTGCATCACTTGGTAAATGGACTAGAATAACACACCCAAATTAGAAATATGTTGCCCCTAAATCCAAAGAGGCCCACTAGGCATTGTGCCTCCTTTTTGGTTGTGAGAGGAGCCCTACAAGCAGCTTATCCTTCACTTTAGAAGGGATATCTTGACATGCCCCATACCACTGGACCACTATCAATTTCACTGAGGTAAAAGGCCTCTGAATTTTCCTCAGATTTGTTTCCCACCCTCTGACATGCAATTTTACCAGTAAGATTTGGGTACTTTCTACTTCTTGATCACCATGTCCCAGTCAGCATAATGTCATCAGTGTAATGGAGCAGAGTGATATCTTGTGGAAGGGAAAAGCAATCAAGTTTCCTGCAAACCAAATTATGACAGAAGAGTTGACAGACCTCTGAGGTAGAACAGTGGAGGTATATGGATGGCCTTGCCAGCTGAAAGCAAACTGCTTCTCGTGGTCTTCACTAACACTATTGAGAAAAAAGTATTTGCCCAATCAGTAGCTGCAGACCAGGTACCAGAGGATGTGTTAATTTGCTCAAGCAATGAAACAACATCTGCTACAGCAGCTGCAATTGGAGTCATCATCTGATTAAGTTTATGCTAATCTGCACACGATCCCTTTGTCTACTGCACAGGCCAAATAGGTGACTTGAAAGGGGATGTGGTGGGAATCACCACTCCTGCATCCTTCAAGTCCTTGATGATGCTTCTAGGTATTTTTACTGTTTGAAATTTTGCCACGAGCAGTTTTGCTGCACAACTAATTGGCCATAAAGAGATTTTGCCATAAAAGATATAATAACTGGTTGATGAACAGTTTTGGCTTCATTTGGTTCATATGGTTTTCATTTGGTTACAAATATGCATTCTAATATTTGGATGAAGCTGATACTTCTCTTAATGAAGAAAGATATTTTAGAAAAGAAAAAAAGATACAAGTGCGATGCCAAACAAGAAGACAAATAAACAAGAAAAAAGTGTATAATACTATGAATGAAAGACTTGGAAGACAAAGTGCTCAAGTAACAATCTACCAAATAAAATCAACTGTTTGCACAGTATTGCCATGAATCTACACATATTTAAATATTCAAATGTTTGTATTTAAATATTTTGTATTATGATTTTTTGCAACCAATTTTTTTAAATTTTGTGAGTTTCATTATGAAAACTGTAACCAAAAGAAACCATAATAAAGCCAAAACTGTCAACCAGTTATTTTATCATTTATGGCAAAACTGCCTTATGGCCAATTAGTTGCAAGGTGAAACTGCTTGTGGCAAAGATGCTTATGGCAAAAATGCTGGACAAGCTATATGATGGCCCTGATCTCTGCAATCCCTCCAGGAATTTGGTGTTGCCTTTGGTTTACTATTCTCCTGGGTAGAAGCAGTTCTAGTGGCTTCCACCCAGCTCTTCCCACCATAATAGCTCTCACTTTACAGGTCAGGGAACGAGTGTGGGGATTCTGCCACCTGCTGAGTATGTCTATTCCAAATATGCATTTCAGACCTGAAGAAATGACCACAGATGGGTTCAGGGACCCACTGGGCCCACTGTGCGATGGACCTGAGCCATAACTCCATTGAGTCCCTGACCTCCATAAACCCTTTCTCTGACTGGTGGGCCACAGTGATTTCTCAGATCTCTTGGATTTAGTGTCAGATTAACCAATATAAATTTTTGGTAGTGTACCATGGTCCTTCCTCAAGGGGACCCAGTCTCCCCTTCATTTAAGGAGTTCTGTGTCTGTAAACTGGCTCAAGTTTGGGAATTGATTGAGGGGCCATAAAGCTGTTTTTATGATTCAGGTTCCAATTTTGTTCACTTGACCTAGAACGTTTCTGCTTAAACAGATCAAGTGAGAATTTAGTGGGCTTCTATCGATTTCACTTCTAGGAATGCCGTGATCAACCAGGCAATGTCCTAGGTCTGTGTGAGTCAGACTATTCTGACTGCTGCTTTGGCTCTTCTGTCCATCACAGTAACCACGCCCACCTTGCTTTTGACAGTTGGATGCCACCACTTGGCCCCTGCCATCCGGGGATCTAGTTACTCCAATTGCATTTAGGTTTCCCAGTTCAAATGGTTGCAGTTCCTGCTGTGAGGTCTGTGCTACAGAGAAGAGTGATTATGGAGCTCTTCTAGGATGCCAGGGCTCCCCTCACACATTTCTTTCTCAGTGTTGGTGAAAGGTATCTCTTCTAGACCCTCCCAGTGTAAGTAGGTCATAAATGACAAATCCACTGTAACTCCCCAAGCCATTCAAATCCCTTCCTCTACGTTAAACTAATGTAGGTTGTCTAATAACGTTTCTTTAATTTAAATACGTAAGTTACAGAGCTAATAAATGAGATGACCGAGACTTTAATTACAATTAAAATGAAACATTTGAATATTTTAGAAGTTATATTTCGACTGTTTTTTTCTTAGGAAAATAGAGAACTACTTTTTATATGTGTATACTTTTATGTAATTAGCATTCTATTCTTGGCTCAGGGAAAAAAATTTCCTAAGGCAATAACATTAGATATTGAAGATTAAAATCTCATGTATTTGCACTGAAAAAAAAAGTTTCCTTGGGCATTCAGGGTTAATCTCCTCTGTCACTGAGAGTGAGGCTACTGCTGCTGTAACAGCTAGATCTTAAGTTAGCATGAGGGAAGCCATCTTAGAGAAAGGAAGCAATATTGTCACCATGACTCTGACCCACTAGTCTCTGTGAGTCCATTCTAACCTGCATGTAGCCTAGATGATTAAGCACCTCTCACTTTTGCAAAATACGTGATCTGCTAGTATTATGGCTCTTGCTCATGAAAAAATGATAACTTTGTTCTCTGAGCTCCCCCCTTCCCAGGAACATGATGACCTCCAGAAAGAAAAACTCTGCGCTGGTAGTCATCACAAATAACAGAAGAAAAAGATAATGGAGCGCCCTGAAGTTCATCACACTGGAGGTCAACGACCTGAACCCCCCTCCTTCCTTGCCCTTTTTCCCTGTATAACTGCCTCAAGATTCTGTATGATTTTAAGATGGCTCTTTAGGACACTAGTCCACCAACTTCTGATTGTGCTAGCTAATGGTATAAACTTCCCTTTCTCAACCACCGACTCATTTGCAATTGATTGGCACTGGATTGTGGCAAGCAGAATGAGCCCCTTTTGTTTGGTTACACTGCCACTGGAGTGGGAAGGCTGCTTCCACTGGCAAAGAAGACTCATCAGAACTAAGGGCCTCCACATCCCCAGCTTCATCAGGGTCTTCCCACACATCCCCATCCCAACTTACAGGATCCCATTCTTTCCCAGTCAATGCCCTCAGTTCAAGAATAGACAGCCTGCAAGGATGAGAGTTCAATTTGTGTTATAATTCAGCCAGTCACAGGACAAGACTCTGTGTTTGATTTTCAGGAGCCTCCAGGTCTTTGGCTATAGGACTTAAAGCTCTCCTCCAGGGCACACACAGATACCTTCAGGTCATTTATATGGTGTTGGAGCTGGAAATTTGAATGCCTGAGATTATCCTTTTCCTTCACCACTTTGTTCAGTGACATTAAAAGCAACCAGCCAACCTCATTATATTCATTAGTTTTCCAAAAATGTTCAAAAATATTATAGACACAGTAACCCAGCTCCTCTCTTCTTATAAGTGGTTGATTAGCAGTATCCAGTGCAGATAGTTTGTGTACCTATATTACCAGTTCACTCCATCAACTGTTAGTGCTCCCTTTACTACTGGAGGTAGTCATCAGATCTTTAAACCTAATCAGATTAGAGAGCCAGTTGCAGAAACCCCAGAACCAATTAAGAAAACTCATCCTTAAAATGCTCTTTCCCTAGAACCAGTCTTGGTACCAAAATTTGTATTAGTCAGTGTTCTCCAAAGAAACAGAACAAAGGGTATGCACATCCTTTGTTATACTCTCTGCACACAGTCTCCTCTCTGCAAGCTGGAGATCCAGGACACCTGGTGGCGTAAGTCCAGGCAAGGGCAGGAGATGACCACTGATGTCTCAGCTTAGTTAGGCAGAGAGAGAGAGAATTCAACCTTCCTCTACCATTAGCCCCTCAACAAGTTGGATGGTGCCCACCCACACTGGGGAGGGCAATCTGCTATACTCAGTCCACCAATTCAAATGCCAATCTCTTCCTGAAATATCTTCACAGACACACTGAGAAATAATGTTTAACCAGATACTAAGCGTTCCATGGCCCAATCAAGCTGACACATAAAATTAGCTATTATACACCCCCCCACACAAACTGTCTCAAAGATACAGATAATAACAGTGAACACACAATGAGCAGTCACTGCATACCAGCAAATAACATAAATGCTTCACAAACTCCAACTTATTTAATGACAAATTATTAACCTCATTCCCATGGAAAAAGTAATTAAGGTTTGGGTAATTTATGTTGTCGCCCGATTTTTCATCTTCGTAAAGGCGTGTTGAGGCAAGATTCAAAGCCACCTCCATATTCTCATAAATAACATTTTATCATATAGTTAGATCTTATAAGTCAAGATGAATTTAGTGGTTGATTTAGAGTTTGGTCATTTAGATTGCAGAATAGTTTATCTGGCGTTGCCTTATTTTTATTCACTCAGGTTTCCCTGTTTTCTCTCTTTCATTTAACTGTCGTCACATGCCAATAAACATCCTACAGGTTTCTTTGTGGATAACTTAATTCTGATTATCCTTAGAACAAATCATTAAATTTTTAGAAATTGTACAAGGAATTGTGACACATAATCGTCATAGTGCCATACCCTCTTCCAGTTTTTAAATACTTCTTTACCCAACTGGAAATATTATACCATGTGTAAACTATGAGTCGGGAACAAATAGGCATTATAACTGGAATAGCCCCTTGTTTTTTTCTGCAAATTTACTTTAACTCTTCATGTTATTATTGATTAGAATCATGTACATTGGAGTC
Organism: Tapirus indicus; assembly: GCA_031878705.1. Lineage (NCBI taxonomy): Eukaryota > Metazoa > Chordata > Mammalia > Perissodactyla > Tapiridae > Tapirus > Tapirus indicus. Next base: position 143,765,110 of record CM062919.1, on the reverse strand, counting down.
TTTGGACATTATTTAAAACTTAGGACAGAGACTCCATGGCAGATTTAATGAAGCAGACTCTCCTTGGATAGGGCTCAAGCATCTAAGAAAAAAATCTCTAGGTGATTGTGATGCACAGGAAAGTTTAAGAACCGCTGACTCATGCTGATGTTTCAGCTCTTTAATTTGACTCTGTCCACTTTCAACAGATGTAGAACACAGTAATTTGTGTAACTATCAAACTCCTTCTCAATTACTTACCCTTCTCTGGGCGATTCTGCTTTTTTTTCAATTCAAAGAAATGTTCTCTTTTTGGTCAGTTCAGATATATTAAGCTAATTTACGCCCCTTAACGCCAGTAAGTTAGTTACCACACATCAAAACCCCAGCCTACTGTCAAGGCGAAGTTACTACAGTTGTAATCTTGGGGCAATTTTTCTAATAAATGTAAACAATTTTTCCATAGTGTTTACTTTTATCTGGTAAGTAATAACTTTCACTTATTTCATGTACAAATTTCACCTTTCTCCCCTCCCTTTAAAAAATACTGTCTATATCAGAAACCAAAAATGTGTAACAGTTTCCCAGTTTCTCTCTTTTAGTGTTCTGTTATTAAGAGGCCAGACTGGCAAGAGAACAGTAACGCCTTGGAAATCAGATTGCTAACAGACTTTTCTGACAAATCATGTTGCCATGTATTTAATTAACTTCCGTCTGAGGATCTAATACCTTCTTTGCTTATAGCTATTCTCTGCTTTCCTTAGGAAATGGCTTTTAATCATAATTTCTGTGCTGCAACAAGAATTGGGTCCAACCTCTTTATCTCTTCCTTTTTTTCCCCCTTTGATTTGCATTATTGATCTGAAGCCAACTTCATTCATTCATTGCTGTGTGTCTTCATTATGTCCCGTCAGCACCGAGCGCCTTGTCTTTCTCTCTGGCAGTTTCATCAGCTCTTGTAACTTGCCCTTCCAGTCAGGTTGCAAGAGCTGATCAATGTGGAAAATAACCAAGTCTTCCTAGAACTGCAAAATGTTTTTCTCTTGAGCACCATTGCTATGTGCGTTGTGTGACAGGAAATTTATGAATACACTGTTATACTTTTACGATCAGACAAGCTGGGCAAACCTGTGTTTTAAGACTTTAATTAAATAGTTTCCACAGATTCTGCTTTGCCAAATCTCATGCTCTGCTGATATTTTCTCTTTGTTTATGCTTTTAGCAAATAAAATAGTAAATTTCAATTAAAAACATTATCAAAATGCTTTCTTCGCCAGGTTACTTAATAAAGTTAAAAAAGCCATGCAAAAACTGTATTCTGAAAGCTACTAAATAATAATTATAGCATGGGCTGGATCTATAAATTAAATACAACTTTAATAAAAATCACAGAGGTTTTTGAAGAAATTGAGAAGCTAACTGAACAATTTACAAAGTGAAACAAGGACCGAGAAACAAAAATAATCTTGAAAAACAACACTTTATATCCTACAACATCTGATTTCAAGTTGTAAGGGTAGACAATTGATCAATAAAACAGAATAAAGGATCCAGAGTTACACACACACCCACACACTCCAGGTGGGATTTGCTGAAAAGGGCTGTGAGGGAACTTTCTAGGATGATGTCCACAGTCTTTCTTTGATGATGTGTGGTGGTGATGCATGGGTGCCAAATTTTATCAAGCTGAAGTCTTCTGCTTGTGATCTGTATACCTTACTATAGTTAAATTTTACCTGAACTACAACAAAACAACAAAAACAAAAACAAAGTGACCTGCAATTTAAAAATTATATTTTAAATTATAACTCATTACAAATTAGAGAGTATGGCTGAATCGAACTGGAATTTAAATATAACAATTTTTAAAGTTTCACTTATAGCAAAGAATTGTTAGGTTCAGTAACAATGATGTTAAAAATATTAACAGCAATCTTATTTTGAGAGAATAGCCCAATTTAAAAACAATAATAATTGGGAAATGGAAGATTTGTGATACTATGTGCATTTGTGCATTTTAAATCATTTCTGAGTTATTTTTTGATTTAATTCCCCTCCATTCCCCTCTCTCCCTAGCTAGAGGAAACAAATATCTTTAAATTGTTTTATAATATTTCCTGTAACAGTCAATAAATTTGTATATATCCATAACACACATAACATTTATATATGTTTTAACTCTAAATAAATAATACCACACTATATAGTCCCTCCTGATTTGTTTATATGCTCACCATTTTCGTAATGAGATTTATCCATTCATGAAAATATGTTTGATTTTAACAAACAATACACACTTAGATCCTTCTTTCATTTGACAGTATCAGTATCCTTCTTGCGGGAACACTTGGACGCTGTGCGCACTGAAAAGACTGTCTCCACGAACACCTGGGCCATAATGGGGGGCAGGTTCTGAACGTGGTCAGTGCTCTGCTACAATCTGCATGTTGTCAGAATCGGACTCTCAGGTTCATAATCAAACAAAGAAAAATCACACTAAAGTGCTTGCTGATAGCTTGCTCTGGTAATCAATATTGTTTGCTGACGATAAGGAATGGCAATGTCAAATTTTCATTGAATAACCTCTGTAACTGTGAACAGAAAAACATTAACTTTATTAAATATGGTGACCACTTACTCCCCATTTTTTCGGTGCCACCTAGTATCTCTTGTAGCATCATTGTGTGGTTATTTCTGAGGCTCACTTATAATGAGCTGTAACTGACACCAATTGATTTGTAAAAAATTCTTTTTCTATTCCTGGAACAAGATTCCTAAAGGGGATGATTTTGATAAACACACACAAGAAAGCACAGTTTTATATTTCTGCTTAAAGCAACCATTCATAAATCTTTCACTCTCCAAGCAGCTCTAGTTTTGTGATTACATTTCGTCTCTAGGCACTCTTCTCCCGCAGACAACGGCATTGTAAACAGCTAGACCGATGGCGCCAAACCCTGAACACAGCTCAGCGCCGTGTGATTCTCATTGGTGATAAACATCCTGCATTAGTGCGAGGGCTGCCTCCCCAAAACACCCAGACTAGGTGGCTTAAACAACAGAAATGTATTTTCTCACAGTCTGAGGCTGAAGTCCACGATCAAGGTGCCGGCAGGGTTGGCTCCCGGTGAGGCCTCTCCTGCTGGCTTGCAGACAGCCACCTCGTTGCTGTGCCTTCACACGGCCTCTCCTCTGTGCACCTGTGCAGAGAGAGAACTCTGGGGTGTCTCTCTTCAGATAAGGACACCAGTCCTATTGAATTAGGGCTCCTTCCTTGTGACTTCATTTAACCTTAATTGTCTCCCTAAAGACCCTTTTCTGAATACAGTCACATTGAGGGGTTAGGGCTTCAACATACGAATTTGGGGGAACAAAATTCAGTCCACGACTCATACACAACAATATATAATTAAAATCACAAAATTTACGTCTTTCACATAGCCTGCCCTCTGCTTTGTGTTCTTTACTATTATTTTCCTCCTGACTTCGTTAATATTTATTTTAAGTGATATATCTACTTTAATTAAAAAATTATCTCACTTTTATAACTTACCATGCTGCTCTTTTGGACTGCTAAACTGACATGAAATTTTAAACTGTATGTAAATGAAAAGAATATTTGAACTTGGTCCAAGCACTAAGTGAGATTTTTCTAAGGATGACTTGGTGCAGTCTCAAAGTAAAATCTTCTCTTATTGCCAGTGCTTGGAAAAACAAAGTTTTCAAGTTCAGCAAACACTGGTTGTTAGCCTATGAATTATTAATTTTAAATGAGGATTTTACATAGGTTAAGTGTCTTGCTTTGGAAACAATTCAATCTAAATATGAAGATAATAGTTAAACCCTAACAAAACAACTTGCAAAATGCATCAAAGTAACCACCCCCTGAGACTTGGAAATGAATTGCTTACTATAGTCTTTTTAAGCACATACATTAATTTTTATTTCCAAAACAGTTATAATGTGGGTTTCCTGGGAAGAGAGTGAAACTCTCCCAGCTGGTGCTCCTAGTAAGAAGAGAGTACTCACTTAATTTTCTTCCTTCTTTTTACTGAGATGTTTGGTGTGGTTTTATTAATATTATTTGTTTCTGTCTTCTTTCCTCCTGCCCTTCTGGGAACCAAGTCTGTATACTGAGCTCTGGCAGTGCATTCCCACCTCAGTTTCCTACCTTTATAAGGGAGAACTACTAGGAATATAAACAATTTGTTACAAGCAGAAGACTTAGTATCTATTTAGCAAGTATTGGAAACTGAATAACGTGTTTACACTCCACCATATGCTACATTTATCCTTTCTGTTTCTATTTTCTCCTGAATGTCGAAAATATCTTTAAAAACCATGTATATGAATAAGGGGATTAAATATTAGGGATAAATTATAGTTGATAGTTGAATGATATTAGTAAGATATCTGATTAAACATACAAACATTTAAACATGTATCTAATATTAATATTTTTAAAGAAATTATTTAGATTGCTTTTTTAAGTCTCTTTTACAAGTTTGTGGACACTCAACATCTTGTGAGTTAATAAATTTAAAAAATTTCATTAACCATTACCAAAGATTATAAAATCTGTAGTAATTTCAGAATAGATAAATCTTCACATCAGGCCAACGGCTTGAAAAAAGCAGTTTTATATTTCTGCTTAAAGCAGCCATTCATAAATCTTTCACATTAATTAAAAATTGGAGGTGAAATATGCTGTGTTAATTCTCCTAGGAAAATGTGTGCATCAAAACAAATGATCTGTAAGACAGAAAACCTAGTTTTCTGCAAAAATCTTCTGAACCTCTGGAGATAATCATCAGTGCGATAGAAATATGGTGAAAACATACTTTTATTAATACGCATTTTTCATTTTGCTGTTGCTATTTTGAAGGCATGTAAGAGTGTTCCATTTGCTGAGAAATATTTCTCTCAATTATCATTAATTGAGCACACGATTTAAAATCCATGTGCATACACATACATAAAATATAAATTGTGAATATTATTGCATCCTTCGCCTATTGGAGGAGCAACTATGATTTTATATGTCATTACTGAATGAGAAATTGAAAATAACCCATCAATTCGATAAACACAAAAAGAAAAGGAAAGATACGCCTTGTACTTAGAAGCAGAGCTGGAATGATTGATAAAGAGCACATTTAGGGAGTCGTATTTCAGTCGCATACCTCACTGTGTCCGTCAGCTTGGGCTGCTATAACAAAATACCATGGACTGGGTGGCTTAAACAACAGAAATTTTTCTCACAGTTCTGGAGGTAGAAGTCTGCGATGAGAGCTCCAGCATGGGCAGGTTCTGGTAAAACCTCTCTTCCTGACTGGTAGCTGGTCCCCTTCTCACTGTGTCCTCACACCTCAGAGAGTCCTCTGCTGTGCCTTCCTCTCCTGAAGGCATCAGCTCTATTGGATCCGGGCTCCACCTTAGTACCTCATTTACCCTTAATCACCTCCTCAAAGGCCCCATCTCCAATACAGTCACATGGGTTTCAACATGTGAATGAGGAAGAGGGTACAATTCCCTCCATAGCACTCGCCCTTTAAATGACATACTTGGTGATTTCTACAAATGTATTATGGTGCTAATGTCAGCAAACCTCAATTCACTTCTTAAAACTTCACACCATGGCATCAGCTCTCCCCTTTTTATGGTGATATTGCCACATAATGGCTCTTAAATGAGCTAAAATCATCATGACACAGCTGCAAAAAAATAAAATTATTGCCCAGTACATTGGTTAATATTTAAAGCAATTAAAAAGAATCGTCACTAATTTCCAGCTACTTGAATTCCTTTGCATTTGTTAGAAGGAAAGTCAACCATTTTTTAAAATGCTTTTTATTAATTATGAGATGCATCGATGGACCAGTGATTCTTGGGTCCTGTACTGAACTAGTTTCATCAATCAGGTATAAATCTTCTAAAGTAATTTCTAGACTACTTACTAGTCTAGCATAAAATGAGGCTCAAAATAAATAGCTCTTTGCTGCCACAAGCTGGTTTTTTCCCCCTTTCCCTAATATCTAGTTTTCTTCCTCAAAATATGAGAAAGAAGATGAAGAGGAGAGGGTTATCTTTCCAGTGACCTGCTATCACTGTACTGACCAATACCAAGGAACAATTTTCTTTGCCAGCCCAATGCAGTTATCAAGTCGTTTAGAAGGGAACATAATACACAGTATGTCCTACTTTTCTCCTCCTCACAGATTCCTCTTTTTGTGATGTGTGGTACTTGTCTTCAGGTCCAGCTCCTCTGATTCCAAGTCCTATGATAGGCTTTTGTTTGACTCATAGAAACCACTGTCTGTGTTTCCCTGTGGCAACCTACTGCTTGGTTAGATTCCTCCTCATACACATTCCTATTCTCTCGTTTGTTTCTATTTCCTTTCTTTTTCTCCCCTAGAGAGTCAAAGAGTATACAATTTCAGATGAAATCGTGTTAGGGCAAAGTTTTCACATCCTGCAATAGTTCTTCCTGTGGTTTTAACTAACTTGAGTGTTTCTGGATATACACTCAGCAGTGGGCCAGGATTTTTTATTTTAAAAACCCCTGGGAAAAAACATTCATTGTTTAGGAGGAAAGTTCTCCAGCACTTGGCACATGGAGCAATGGTAAAACAATCATTCTATGAACAGAAGCCTAGATGGTCTGGGTCTCATCTTCATCCCCACCTGATCCCAGAGGGAGACCATATAATTAGGTTAAAGTGGGCACAGAGAGATATAACAGTGATTAGAACAGAGGTGAGAACGAGGCACCCTGCCTTCTGCATGGAGGCAGTGGGAGCCAGTTAACAGGTAGAATTTCATATGAGCAATAATTAAGAACAATAATAGTTATACCCATCAAAGTGAAGTCATCTAGCAACTTCTCTGGAACCTAGGAGGTGCCAGGTAAATGCCAATTAAACCAGCAATTGTCTTACAGCTTATAAAGCATTCATCATGTATGTCATCACATTTGATTTTCACAATTCACACTCAAGGAAAATCAGAAACTTGTCATGGTCAAATCCATGGAGAAAGTTTGTGTAGTGGAGCCCACACTCTAGAATCAGACCAGTCTGGTTCCAGGACATGACGCTGCCAGTTAGCTGTGTGACCTTGAGCAAGTTACTTCACTTGTCAAAGCCCTGGTATCTGGGAGTATCAAATGTGGGATAACAATATTATTATTATTATTAATCCATTTTTAACATTTTTGTTTTGCAACATGCTAATATGGCCAATTTAGAAGTGTAAAAGTATCTTTTTTATTAGAGAGTTATTTTAAAATATATGAATAGAATATGGGACCAGACACATATAGCTTCTTGATACATGTTTCTCTACAGGGAATTTGAATAGAAACATTGGCAAGAGCTCTCAGTGCTGTGGCCACTTGATTAGCCTCAGGAATTTTGATCTTCTCCCTGCTGTATTCCTATCTGCTATTCCCACTTTGCTTGATTCACTTACCTTCTTAAACACAATGGTAGAGTGATTATTCTCAATTCAGATTATGAATTAGCGAATGGGTTCATGTTCAGGCTTTGTCACTAACAAACTATATGAACTCTAAAATGTCATTTCATCACTGTAATCCTATTCTCCTGGTCTTTGAAATAAGGGGACAATAGTAGATCTCTAGTGGTTTTCTTCCATCTTTAAAAAAATTATTACTTAAAGTATAAGATGTATCTGATCTAAAGATAATACATATCTTATTCAATGTCTGTCTCCCAGCCAAGAATTTGGCCATCTGAAATCTTGCTTCACTATATATGCGACTTCATTTTCTTTATCTTCCCCAGAGGGAAACTTTCTCCCCCAATACTATATATTTACCAGTAATCCTCTTTTATTTTAGTCTCAGAGCTTTTGCCAGTGCTAAAATAAAACAACCGCCAAACTCAAATTCTCTATCTAATGCCATACACTTAAAAAGGGAAAAATAAAGTCAATTTAAGACAAAAACTAAAAGAATTAACCAGAACAGACCCACAATAAATCTAAATGAATATTGGATAATTCCAATTGGAAACCCTCCATCAAAGAAAACCCCAGGCTCAGATGGCTTCACCAGTAAATTCTACTGAACATTTAAGAAAGAATAACATCAATCCTATACAAACTCTTCCATGAATACAAATATTGACCCACTTCTCAACGTAATTTATGTGGCCAGCAAACTCCTGATAATAACTGACAAAGACACGACAGAAGGAAAGGAAAACCATCGACTAGACACTCTTTTAAGTACAGATGCAAAATTTCTACACAATTTTTCAAATGTAACTGCAGCAATGTATAGGAAGGTCAATTCACCATGATTGAGTGAAGGTTATTCTAGGAATGCAGGGTAGTTTCGTATTTGAAAATCAATGATGTTTACTTATACAAGTTAAAAAGAAATTAAATGAATATTTTAATAGATGGAGAAAAATGATAATTCAACATCTATTTATTATAAAACCTCTTAGCAGACTAGAGTAGAGAAAATTTCCATTACATGATAAAGTAAATATACTATACAGAAAGCAAAATACTTCATGGTGAAATGACTTATTCCTGAAATTGGCAAAAAGACAGGTTTTTCTCATATTACTAGTTATATTCAACATTGTAAAGGAGTTCCTAGCCAGTATGCTAAGATAAGTAAAGAAATAAATGAGTGAGATTTGAAAGGAAAGATAAAGTCATTATCAGCAAAAGATGTATGCATTAGTCATCATTTGTTGTATAACATACCACATGAAAAACAACCACATCTATATCTCTCATGGTTTCTGTTTTTTGAGAATTTTGGAACAAATTGTCTGGGTGGTTCTAACTTAGGTTGTCTCATGAGCTCACAGCTAGATATTAGCCGGGACTACAATCATCTGAAGGCTTGACTGGGGCTGGAGGCTCCAATTCCAAAGTGGCTAACTGATAAGACTGACAAATTGGGAGGCTGTTGGAAGGAAGTCTTGGTTTTTGAACAGGCAAATATATTGCAATAAAACTAGAAAAAAATTATTTAACAAGTCTTTTATATTTACTTTCTTCTCTAGTATATCTGGTGCTCTTCAGTCTTTCAAAAACATCCAAGTTTCCTACTGGTATGCCTTCTCTTCAGCCTGAAGAACTTTATCTTATTTTTGTCTAACATTTCCTATTGTACAGTTTTGCTGGTAATGAATATTCTCAGCTCTTGTCTGAAAATGTCTTTATTCCACTTTAAATTTTGAGGGAGATTTTTGCTCTTTAAAGAATTCTGGGTTAACTTATTTTCTTTTAGTATTTTAAGTATATTGTTTGATTGTTTTGAGTGTTTATCATGTTTAGAGTTCACTGAGCTTCTTAGATTTGTGGATATATTTTTCATCAAATTGCACTGCTTTGACTGTAATTGCCTGAAGATATGTCGACGTAAGTGTTCAATGTTGATGCCTGGAGAAAGTTGGCCTTCCACAAGATCTTTGTATTCAGATGTTCCAGATACCATAGGAATATGCAAACTCTGTGGCTAATTTCTGTTCATCAGTGCTGGTCTTACTTCCATTTTCTCAGCAAAATTTAAAAAGGGCACGGAGGATTGTTATGCCGTGCTCAATACTGCTGCATTTAGGGTTGTCCAGTTCCATGTGTCCCAGGCTGCCTTTTATAATATCTCACTTGCCCCTTCTAGATGCAATGAGCTCTTACAGTCTTTGGCAAGAAACTCCGTGTTTTGCCAGCACACAGACCTAGTGTCTGAACTATGATAACTTGCTGATCATCTGTGACAGGCTCTGCCCGCTGCCAATCAGTACGTCATGACTTTCATGCATTCACCACTTTCTCTTAAGTTTTTCTTTCTCTTACTGTAAGAGTAAAAGAATAACACATCTATTTGCATCCCAAGCAGAAGTGAAATTCTCTTTGCATTATTGAATTTATTTTATTTTTTCACTTCAAAGGTCTCCATTTAATTATTTTTATAATTGCCAGTTCTTTCTTGAAATTTTAATTTGGTATTTTTATTGTTCAAATATAATCTTGAAGTATCTGATTAATCCTAACACAAAGGGTCATGTTTCTGCTGTCTCTTTTCTCCCTTGTTCTTCTGTCATGACTCATCCTCTCGCATGAGTGAGAAGTTTTGATTGTGTACTGGATGTTTTATTGGTAGTTGAAACTTGGTATGATACTATTTGATTCCCAATATCACTTCAGATAGGTACCTAGTGTAGAGACACTAGTTTTGCCTGATTACTTTAATTCAATAAGAAATTGAGATAATTTAAAGCTGGGCTTTTGACCCTGAAAAGTTATTCTATTTCCAGTTCACTTGTATTGCTAGGGACACAACTAAAACCTTGAGTGTTTTCTAGAGACATCACTCCTCAGTAGACTCTCAGTTCTAATTTGTGTTCCTCAAACCTGTCCAATGCTCTGCTGAGGTCATGATCTTCTCAACAACAGTGGTTAAAGTTGTCGAAACCCCTAGGAAGGGACCACAGCAAATGTCTGCCCAGTCTCAGCTCTCATGGATCTTAGGCTCTATTTCCACACATCGCTGGCAGCTTTCTAATTCTTCAGAAAGAATTTTCAAAACTAATTTTCAGCTCTATAAATTGTTTTCAGTATTAAGGTTGATCAAGAAAACCTAGTAAACAAACACCAAAAGTAAGAATTATGCATTAGGAATAATACAAGTTTGAAAGACAGATCCTTATCTGAGTTTTGGAAAGGCAGAGATCACTTCTTACTCAGCATTTTATACATGGTACAAAATTGCCTGGGATATACAGAATGTACAGTTCACTGATTTTGAATGATTTCATAAATAAATGAAAATGTTCATTTCATTTTTCACAAGGAAAAAGATAGTCATTCCAAGAGTAGGAATCCAAGACATATGGTAAAGTTTGGTGTTATTAAAAATGTACTTTTATCTGTCCTCTTTGATTATTGTCTTACTCTCTTTTACTTAGTTCTTTAGTAGTTTTCTACAATGTGGCTTTGACAATTCTTAACAATTTTTGCTAGAGACAAGTTAACTTTGAAATAAAATTATTGTTTAATTATAGTTGTCTCAATTATAGCATCAAACTTGTAAAGAAAAGAACATTTTCATTGATTGTAGTGTTCTGTTATTGCTCACAATTTTTTTCTTTTATATTCTGTATGAGATAAAACAAATGCTAGAATTCAGTTTTCACAAGAACATTTTTCCAAAACTCTTAGTTTAAAAAGATAATGGTCATTTTTTTCTAAGAAATGATAAATTGGGGAAGTTAGAGACCTTTAGAATGTATAAAGCCCAATCAATCTTCCTTTTAAGTATTGTGTTTATCTATGTGAGTTAACATTCTTTAATAAATCAACCTGAGAGTCTCAAAGATGAACAAAATGCTAAAGGTAGCAATGGATCATCACATAATTTTTAAAAGCATCCTCCAATATCATAAAATTATTCGTAAAAAATAAGAAAACTGTGCAAAAATATTTTTAATTTTAATTTTCCAAGAACAGAAAATATTTTGTGTAAAGAAACAGTTTGCTATTACAGTGAAAAGAAAAAACATATGTTAAGATAATTTCAAAGCGATCATTTTTATGTAAAGACTGCAAGATCTACAATAAAACTCAGCCTTTAAATTCCAATATGAATCATTCTAAATGCATTGCCTAAGAGGTCAATACTTTGGTAAGTCTAAAAGAGTCAACACAAATTATTAGTCAACAAACTCAACTTGTACCCCGGACCACCTCATGTCTCTTATTAGAGAATTTAGTTAAGGATTATCTTGAATCGCCACGTTTTCCCTCTCTATTGTATTTTTCCTACAAAGTTCAAACACACTGTTATTTCTTCCAACTTAAAAAATGAACTATCTGACTTCTGGTTTCTGGTCAAGCAGATAAGAAGCTTAGAAGTTGCAATTCCATCCAAACAAGTAAAAAGCTGAAAAAACTGAAAAATCAACAACTTTTCTTAGATCTGACAGAGAAGCGAAGTCACAGGGCAAACCACTGCCCACAAATTGAAGGGACAGACTAACACAACTAACTGGAGCAGGAGGCTCTGCAGGAAGCACTGTCTGAGAGGGGAAAGCTAACTGCAATCGACAGATTTCTGGAGGCTGAGAGAGGACAAGTCTGAGAGGTGAAAACTCCAGGGGGATCCAGTCATCAGAGGGCCCTCACATATCGTGATTTTTACCTCCAAGTGTTCTACAGGTCCATCCACTGAATACCAGAGAAAAATCTCCTCATGCATCTGGCAGGGAGAGGGGAAAAGAAACCATTTTGAAATATTCTAGAGCATTCTGTTCTTCCTAACAAGGCCTGCCCTTAGGAGAAACAATTTTGCCAGAGCCTCACATGCTGGGGTTTTATCGGAACTTAACCCCATGTGGGGTAGGGTAATACCCAACACCAGCCGGCTCTAATGTTCCATATGGGAGAAGGAAAATATCCAGCTCCAGCCGCCTTTAGCCATCCTGTTCCACCTAATGGGGGAATATCCCCCAGAGGCACTGGTGCAGTTCACAATTCAGGAGTATAGGCTCACCAAAGACTAAGACCCCATCTTGGGACAACAGTACGATTCTTCATTCCACCTCATTTCTATGGCCTATTTACAATTCCTTTTACCCAGATTATTGTATATACATTTGAACAAAAGATTACAAGGCATACTAAAGGATGAAAAAAAAAATTTTAAATAGACTGAACATGCATGAAAACCAGAGTCAGATATGGCAGAAATATTGGAATGATCAGGCCATAAATTTTTTAAAGCTATGGTTAATATGCTAGAGGTTTTAATGGAAAGAAGATAGCAAGCAAAAACACAGAGGTAATGTATTAGGCAGAAAGATGGAAATTCTAAGAAAGAAAAAAATGCTATTCTGGCTTATAGTTCCACATATAAGGAACTTAGAAGTCACCACTCCATCCTAACCAGTAAAAAGCTGAGAAACTGAAAAATCAGCAACTCTTCCATGAGCCACAGGAGAGAAAAGGAAACAGGGAAAACCACTGCCCCAAGATTTGAGAGACAGAAAGATGAATACAGAGAATAACATACCAGGTCTGACTCCTGTGCAGAAAGCACCCCCAGAAACAGCTGGAGTAGGGAAACCAGAACAGAAATTGATGAACATGCTGGAGGCTCAGTGTGGACAAGTCTGAGAGTAAAAATCTCCAGAGGGACCAAGTCACAGGGGCCCCCACAATTGTGTGAAGTTTACCACCTTGAGCTCGACCAGGCTCCCACAGCAAGTATCAGAGAAAAATCCCCATGAGCTGCTGGCAGGGCCAGGGGAAAAGGAGTGATTTTTAAAATACACCAGAGCACTCTGTTTTCTTAACAGGGCCAGCCCTTAGGAGAAACTAGTTAAGCAGTACCTAACCTGCTGGGGTATTATCAGAGCCTAACAGACATGAGGAGGAGAAATACCCAACTCCAGCCCATTCTAACCACCTTCTCCCACCTAAAGAGAAAAATTAATAAACACACTTGTGAAGTTCACAGTCCAGAGGCATAAGCTCAGTAAAAGACTGAAACCTAATCACAGATTACATAACCTTTCCCCTCTCCACACACTGCTAGAGCCATCACAGTACTAGAGCCTATTTATAGCAGTTCCTTTTACTCAGTACATCATGTTTAAGTATCAAGAAAAAATTAGAAGGTATACCAAAATTTGAAAACTCTGATCAAGCATCAGAAACAGACATGGCAGGGATATTGGAATTATGAGACCAGAAATTTAAAACAACTATGATCAATATGCTAATGGTTCTAATGGATAGACAGCATGTAAGAACAGATGGCAATGTAAACAGAGAGATGGAAATCTTAAGAAAGAACCAAAAAGGAATGCTAGAGATCCAAACACTGTAACAGAAATGAAGAATGCCTTTGATGGACTTCTTAGTAGACTAGACATGGCTCAGGGAAAGAATCTCTGAGCTTGAGGATATCTCACAAGAAATTTTGAAAACTGAAAAGCAAAGAGAACAAAGATTGAATAAAACCCAGAATATCCAAGGACTGTGGGAAACCACAAAAGACGTGATATATGCATAATGAGAACATCGGAAAGAGAGGAAAAAGAGAAAGGAACAGAAGACATATTTGAAACAATAGTGACTGAGAATTTCCCCAATTTAATGTCAGATACCAAACCACAGATCCAGGAAGCTCAGAGAATACCAAGCAGGATAAATGCCAAAAAAAAAAAACCCCAAAACAAAACCCCCAAACCCTGGAAAATCATTTTGAAATTACAAAAAATCAAAGACCAAGAAAAAAAATCCTAAAAGAAAGCAGAGCAGGGGAAATCTATCATACTTATAAAGGAGCAAAGACAAGAATTACATCTGACTTCTTAGAAACCATACAAGCAAGAAGGGAGTAGTGTGAAATAATTACAGGGTTGAGAGAAAACAATCCCATCAACCTGGAATTGTGTACTCTGCAACTGTATCCTTCAAAATTGAAAGAAAAATAAAGATTTTCCTCAGATGAACAAAAATTGAGGGAATATGTTGTCATTAGACCCACCTTGGAAGAAATGTTAAAGGAAGTTCCATAGAGAGGAGGAAAATAATGTAGATAAGAAACTTGGATCTATATATATATGCACATATGCTTATGTATACTTATATGTAAATGAAATGAATGACAGAAATGGTACAAAGGACAGGAATGAGGAATTAGGATTATTTGGTTATTATAAGGGTACTCACACTACCTGTGAAGTGATATAGTGTTATCTGAAAGAGATTTGAATTAGCTGTAAACTATATTGAAAACTCTAGGGCAATGGCTAAAAAGAGTAAAAAAGAACGGTATAACTAATATGCTAACAAAGGAGAGAAAACGGAATAATATAAAATGCTCAATTAAAACCACAAAAGGAGCAAAAAGTATGGAAAACAAAAATAGAAAAAGAGAACAAGGGAAACAAATAGAAACAGTAAAAAATATAGTGTATACTAATCCAACAATATCTATAATCACTTTGAATGTCAGTGATCTAAATGCACCAAATAAAAGTCAGAGATCGTCAGAGTGGGTCAAAAAATGACACCCAACCATATGTAAAAGCCCACTTTAAATATAAAGACATATGTAGATTAAAAATAAGTGGATGGAGAAAAATATACCATTCTAGTGCTAATCAAAAGTTAACAGGAGGAGCCATATTAATTTCAAACAGAGAAGACTTCAAAGCAAGGAAAGCTATCAAGGAGAAAGGGCATTACATAAAGAAGAACACGTAACAATCCCCAGTGTGTATGTGCCTAGCAACAGAGCGTCAAAGTGCATGAGGCAAAAACTGACAGAACTGCAAGGAGAAATAGATGAATTCACTAATAGATGGAGTCTTCAACACCCCTCTGTCAGAAACGGAAAGATGGAGCATGCAGAAAATCAGTAAGGACATAGACAACTCAACACCACCATCAATTAAATGGATATAATTGACATCTGTAGACCACTTCATCCAACGACAGCAGAATACACATTCTTCTCAAGCTTCCATGCAACTTGCACTAAAACCACATTCTGGGCCATAAAACGTGTTTGTTCTTATTTCTTGCCTAAGTCCAAAAGTCTGTAATTTTTCTTATAAATGGAATTTTAGTCTCTTTTGTTACCTCCTATATAATAAGGGATGGTATCTTCTCAACATGTATTTGAAGGATAAATAAAGCAATTATACTTAAAATTTTATTATAAGCAAATAATTTTGTTAATTTAAACCACTGGTAATTTCTGAAATTTTTTTTTACTAATTTAAATGTGGATTTTCTTTAGTATTTACCATTTTGGGGTATCAGAAGTTAACTCTTCTACTATATTCTTTATGTGAATTTGAATCTGAGTTGCATTTCTAGGCTTCTCTTCAATTTATGTTCACAATTGAACAAATTATATATTCTCTAAATGTTTTAATACATACATTTATTTTTTGAGGAGAAAGTCTTGTTTGCTTTATACTAAATATGTGCCAGAGAAATCAGTCTACAAGAAAGAAATGAAATAAATTTATTATTTTTGTGTGTGTGAGGAAGACTAGCCCTGAGTTAACATCCGTCGCCAATCCTCCTCTTTTTCGCTGAGGAGGACTGGCCCTGGGCTAACATCCGTGCCCATCCTCCTCTGCTGTATATGGGACGCCACCACGGCGTGGCTGACAAGCGGTGCGTCTGTCCACACACGACATCCGAACCCGCGAACCCCGGGCAGCCGAAGCGGAGCTGGTGAACCCAACCACCACGCCACCGAGCCGGCCACTAAAATAAAATCTTAGAACTAGAATAGACTTTCATGCTGTCTGGCTGAACATTCTCATTTTTCTTGAAGAAAATATTTTTAAAATTAGTTTTTGCTTTGATAAATATTATGAATCACAACTATGCTAAGTGTGTTTATCCATCCCATCTATTTCTAGGGTCAACTATAGCACATTTCTCAATTTTCCTAACAATTAAAGCTTAAATTGTTGAATTGGAAAGAATAGATGAAAGTAGATGGTGGTAAAAGAAAACTGTGTGGTCTTCATAAAAGTGAAACTATTAAATGCTCCAAATCACATGATCAATTTGCATAATAGCAAATTGGGGCTAGTACAGCAATGAAATTCATTTTTAGGGTAGAAATGAACAGTACATAAAGGATTCTTGGCCTTCTTTCCAGCCATTATAATCACAATAGAATGCTTCCTGGGTTGTACTGTCATTGACCCTTACAGGGAAGGCAGATAAAACAGTGCTAATTTGTTAGGCTTACAAGGACAAAGACAATCATAGGTTGGTACTTAGGTTCGTTCTCCAATTAGAGGAAATAATTGAGCAAGGAAAATGGAGATAGATAAGGCCTCTGATCCTCTCTTCTAGCTTTTTCCATGGAGCCGAAACATTTCATTATCTTCAATATATAAACGTCCATGATATGTTCTGCCAATGAAACCTAATTAAAATTCTAATTCAAACTACCTCGAGACTGAAGGTCTTCCTACCTCGTTTGTCCCATCGCTGTTAACATAATTTCTTTGAAAATGAAGAATTAATCATGTTACTCACTGGCTTAAAATGCTTCTATACTGTCTGTTCCTTTTTAATAAATTAGATTTAGTATCCCTCCTCTGCCTGTCCTCTAATCTTATCTTCCCTAAAGCCAATATTCATCTTTTTCTTTTTCTGCATCAACTCATTTATGTGCCCCTAACGACTCTAAAAATTCCAATAGCTTCCTATCCTTCACTTTTCCTCCTACCTGAAAACACTTCTCCCTTGCTCTATGTTGTCTTAACTGGTTAAACCCAGTTAAGGCTAAGCTAAGGTATCACTAATAATTTAAAACATTTCTTGACATCCTCTTACTTAGTTAGGTACATCCAATTGATTGTTTCATTTCCTAACACTTCATTTAATTAAAAAAATACCTTTCTCAGACACTGAACTTCGGAATCCTTAAGCAAAATTGGAATATCCTTTAATTTCCATATTCAGTGTGCCCAATCAAGTACCATGAATTTGGTATATGCTCGGGAACTCATTATTTAATGAGCTACTCAATTATTTTATCAACGACACCAATAAGTATTCCTGTTCATATTGTCAAACATCACATAGTTACCTCTATACTCTTACCACTGAAATCCAGGCAAAGGTACAGATTTGAAGTATCCGACCACTGTTAAATATTAAATAAAACAGTCCATGTATATGAATATAAAACAAATTTTTGTTTAAATTTTACTATAGAATAATTTATTTGGGACTCTTATTTACTTGATAGTGGTTGAATTTACATAAAGTACAAAGTTTAAAGAAAGAAAATACTTTCCCTGATGCTGAGATTGCAAACGTGATGTCTTCAGGGGCCAATCAAAATGGAGCTGATGTAGGGAGCTGGCCCGGTGGCGCAGCGGTTTAGTCCGCGCTTGGCAGCCCGGGGTTCGCCGGTTCGGATCCAGGGCGCCCGCCGACGCACTGCCTGTCAGCCATGCCGTGGCGGCGTCCCATATAAAGTAGAGGAAGATGGGCACGGATGTTAGCCCAGGGCCAGTCTTCCTCAGCAAAAAGGGGAGGATTGGCGACGGATGTTAGCTCAGGGCTGGTCTTCCCCACACACACAAAAAAACAACAACAACAACAACAACAAAATGGAGCTGATATAGCCTGTTGTCAAATGGAGAGTAAGCTGATCTTCAAGCAAGGTTAACCACTGAGGCATTGCCATTCGGAGTACGTTAGGCAATCTATTGGTCAGAGCAAAGATATCTGCCCAGCGTCCCACATGCAGACCACGCACTTGTGGCTAGAAACTCCTGTCAGTTTTGATTCTCTTTCTATAACTGACCCTATACCCTGCTGCATCCACTACTGTCCAGCACTGTTTGAGTCAGTGCTCTGACCTAAGTGAGTAACCAGCGAATCCTCCTCCCAACTTAAGAAGAGCAATTCAGGATCAACCTAGGGAGAATAGGAAGAACAGAAAACCATATTTCAGAATGGGTCCTGCGAATTTTCTAGCCGATTGATGATGCATCCATTGGGACATTGTGTCAGAGAGTTTAGCTGGGTGCAAAGCAGAGGCTTTTCATTTTCTGGCACACATTCAGTCCTCACTGAGATATGAGCCACTTTTGTTACAGATTGAAGAATACTAACACAGTAGAATATATTAGAGTTCATTGCAATTTTATGTGTCCCTGTAGCAGTTATATTTCATTGTTTTATATCCACACAATATATTTGCTGTACATAAAAATATTACTTTTCATAAAATGTTTTCAAAAGCTTAATACTTGTGAAACTATTATAAAAGGGGGAAAATGCTAACAACTGAGTTTGTTTCAAATCCATGTTGTGGACCCTGTTAAAGATATATCCTGTATTCTTACACTGTCATTTGTCACTTTGCTGATACATGTCTTCCTTTGAATCCACCTCCATCTTTAACTCAGCACTAATGCTCAGTGTTACTCTTAAAGAATTTGTGTGTTTGTTATTATTGATGTGACATAATGCTAGTGCTTTCCTAATCAAAACACTATTGACTTTTTGTGTAGAAGAAATCTGGGATTTGATCTAGGTATGAATTACTCTCATTTTAGCTATTCTCTGAAAACACAGGGCTTCCTGTCCATATACGTGTGCTCTATTGCAAAGAAAGGTTTTAGCATATCTTTGACTATATAATTAATGATTTCAAATGGAATCCCCTTCTCCACACACACTATCAGAGAGTACAGAAATGACAAATAATGAGGAACTTCCATTGAAAAACCCACAGGTGTCCTTTAATTACATCAACAAACAATATGTACTGAATGTTCTGCAGTATTCTATTTTGTTCCAAAGATCAACCACTCTGTCATCCCTTCTACAGTCATGAAGTATGCAAATCAAGGGCAACCAGCACTGAATTTTTACAGATGATCAGAAAATAAGTTACTAAAAACATCAGCTCTTGAAATAATGATATTTTGAGGACTGCTAAGTATTCTGAAGAATCTTATTCAAAATCTTGCTTTTGATATGCTGGTTAGCTTAATCATTACCTTCAAATTTTTAATTCAAATACATCATATTAACCTGAGAAGAAGATAAATATCAATTTAGCTAGTCATTTTGGAAGAACTATTTCCTTTCTTTTGTGACTACATTATATTTCAAAATCTTAGCAATTAAAACATTTGTAATGTTAGTTACCCAAAACTTGCTGACTTGACAGTCGGTGATATTCCAGATAAAGCCTGCTCCATTAGCATCAGTCTGGGGCTGGGAATGTGGCAGCGAAAACTGAAACAGAGCCACAGGCCATGATGGGCAGGAAGCAGGAGGGAAAAACAAATTTTTGCTGACAGAATCTACTGAGAACTTGGGGTGGTTTTACCATTTTTTTATTTTTTAAAACTTTTTATCACAACATAGCAAAGTGTCTAAACAAATGCAAACAACAATCACAACAAAGCTGAGCCAGTGTACCTACATCTGAGAAACATATTAAGGTTAACGTTCATGAACTAAACAAAGGATCTTTCAATAAAGATGAAATTGTCAACAATCTCTATGCAGCAAATAGCATTGCATGAGAAGGCATAATGCAAAAGTTCTTAAATACCAAGAGAAATAAAGAAACAGCACAAGGTGGCATCATGCTTTAGCATATCTGTTTCAATATTTAGTTGATTTACTGTTAGAAATAAAGATAATATAAAGTAAAATAATGAAATTAGAAAGTTTGACAAAATAAATCCATAACACACTGACCAAAATTTCAATAAAACTAGGAATGAATAGCAAATATATACCTGAAAAAAACAGCCATTTGAGAAAATGAGTTAAATAACTCTAGGAGCAAGAGAATAACCCAAGGTCAATTATAGACTGTTTAAACATTACTTTAAATTGAGATGGGAGGGGGCCGCCTGGTGGCGCAGCGGTTTAGTCCGCGCTTGGCAGCCCGGGGTTCGCGAGTTCGGATCCCAGGCGCCCGCCGACGCACTGCCTGTCAGCCATGCCGTGGTGGCGTCCCATATAAAGTAGAGGGAGATGGGCACGGATGTTAGCCCAGGGCCAGTCTTCCTCAGCAAAAAGGGGAAGATTGGCAACAGATGTTAGCTCAGGGCTGGTCTTCCCCACAAAAAAAAAAAAAAAAAAATTGAGATGGGAATATATCAAAAAACACGACTTTGGTCTAAGCATTCTGATCATAGGAAAACAGCATATGAGAAAAAATAAAAACAGAAACAACTAAAAATAAAAATTTAAAACAAGAATATAAAAAAGAGAATAATAAAATAGATAAGATAGGGGCCAGCCTGGTGGTGTAGTGGTTAAGTTCGCGTGCTCTGCTTTGGTGGCCTGGGGGTTCACAGATTCAGATCCTGAGTATGGACCT
This sequence comes from Tapirus indicus, assembly GCA_031878705.1. Lineage (NCBI taxonomy): Eukaryota > Metazoa > Chordata > Mammalia > Perissodactyla > Tapiridae > Tapirus > Tapirus indicus. The sequence goes on along the minus strand of CM062919.1, from coordinate 143,744,238 downwards.
ACGCACCACTCATCAAGCCATGCTGTGGCAGGCGTCTCACATAAAAAGTAGAGGAAGATGGGCATGGATATTAGCCCAGGGCCAGTCTTCCTCAGCAAAAAGAGGAGGATTGGTGATGGATGTTAGCTCAGGGCTAATCTTCCTCACCAAAAAAAAAAAAAAAAACCCAAAACACCCAGATAAGATAGAAATAAAAGTACTATATAAGAACTTTTAATTAAAAGAAAAACACTTGCTAAGAGAATAGATACTAAAAGTTCTCATCACAAGGAAAAAAAACCATTTTCTTTCTTTTTTTTTATCTATATGAGATGATAGATGTCAACTAAACTTACTGTGGTAATTGTTTCACAATATATGAAAGTCAAGTCCTTATGTTGTACACCTTAAACTTATGCAGTGCCGTAGGTCAATTATATCTCAATGAAACTGAAAGGAAAAAAGTCAACTAAGAACCATGGAAAATAGTGCAAAGATTTTTTAAAAAGGCACTACGTTTAAAGTTCTTTATTGGTTAAAAAAAAACTTTATTACATTTTATTTCCTTTACCTTTTAAACTACACAAAAGTTTGAAACAAAAAGGGAAATTCTTTAATTTACTTAAAAAATATGGCTATGGCATAACCCTTTAGCTAACACATGACAATTATATCACAAACTCATATTACTGAATAGTTTCTGTTTTCAATATATTTGCACATATATTAACTATCATTTTAATAGGTAATAATTAGAACATTCAATAAATTGTTACTCTATCCAAATATAGAGACTTCCAGAAATATTAATATTGCTTAATATTAGCAGCTAATTAAAATAGTTTATTTATGAGTAAAGAAAAAAGTATATGACTACTTTATGCTTGGTGAGCATTGCTTAAAATTTAATAGCCATTTAAGCTTACAAAAATTAATTGTAAAATAATTTGTTATTCTATTATTATTCACTAGTGAAAACAGATTTCTCATTTGGTAGAGGAGAAATTTCACCTAAAGAAAAATGGAAATTCACACAACAATAACTATCACACATTTTACAGACATAAAAATAGTAAATCCAAGTAGTGTTAGGGAGGCTGCTGGAAACAGCCCTTTTGCTTTGCTTGCAGGAATACAAATTGGTGCAAATTTCCTTAACTTCTATCTGATGATGTATAACAAAAGACTTGAAAAGGTAATTACTTTTAAACTTTAAAATTCCATTTCCAAAATTCATTTCTCAGAAAAATTTGTGTATATTTGTACCTCCAAATATGTTTTTATAATTATTCTGAGGGATTAATAGTATTTCAGATGATTTTATGTGCTCATTGAACACATTTGTACACTGTATTCAACATGGAATAACGTCATATCTCTAATTGTTACAAAAGTAAGATGAAAATGGGATTTAAAAAAAATTGTAAATCTCGTTATTTGTGAGGGTAAACATATTTTAATATATTTGTGAGTCATAAAAAATCCGAAAAATCCATATTATGGTATGTTCTACAAGACAACTGACCTGGACTATTCAAAATGTGACTGTTTTGAAAGAATATATAAAGAGACTATTTTGGATTAAAGAAGATGAAAGAAAAATAGCAGTGAAATATTTTATGAATAATTAGGATCTTGGTTTGAATTTTTTAAAGCTATAAGTATATATTATGGAACAAGGAAAGAATTTTTTAATATAGTCTAGAGGTATTAGATGATATTATGGAATTACTGTTTATTTTCTTTCATGTGATAATGGCATTGTGGTTAGATAGGAGAATGTCCTTTTTAGGAGATACTTATTGAAGTATTTAGGGTTAAAATGTCACGATGTCTTTTATATGGGAGAGACAGGAGAGAGAGAGGAGAGAGATTGATTCAGTAAATAAGGCAAAATATTAATCACTGTTAAATTTAGATAGAGGATATATGTGTTTATTTTCAAAATCTTCTTAATTTTCATAGTAAAAATTTCTGAGATATATTTTTGCTATTTCCATATTCATTCATTTCAAAACACTGGAAAGCACAGAAACACAGATAAACTAACAGAAGAAACGTATCTATAATTTTATTACCTAATCAGCAATAATTACTATTCTACAGCCTAAGCATAGACTCTACCATGCTATCATATAATTTTATTCATACTTAATATCCTTTCCTTACACAATCATTACATATGGCTTTGTAGCCTGCTTTTCAGGTATAAAGTGCATTTTAAACATATTGCCATTTTGCAATCATTATGAGCATTTTCATGTAACATTCCTTATGAATATACTCAAAGGCTATTAACACTGCTTGGAAATCACACTAAAACTCCCCTAGTCCATTCACTTCCCCGGTCTCCTAGATGAATATCGCATGCCTTCTCTTCTCTTAAAATCTCCAACTACCCTTCTCTTCTTACACTTAAATAATGAACGTGCATTCTATTTCATTCGTTAAATTTAAGTGATCAGAACAGAACCTCCAATGACACAGTTACACAGACGTATGGGATCGTATACCTCTGCCATATACATTATTTTCTTTATTCTTGCTCTGGATAGACTGTTCACACCACTAGTTAAGATCAATTTCTCTAATTTTGTATTAGATCATATGCCTTTTCTCCTACTCAGAGACATTGTTCCAAGAAGTGTCTATTTTCTCTTCTGCATTATCATCCCTCCCCCTTACTGGAAATTTCCCATGAGAAAACATATATGTTAAAAAGTTCTCTTAACACCCTCTTGCCCTCAGTCTACTACCAGTTTCTCTCTCTCTCTCTCTTTTTTTCTCTTTCTCTTTTAGGGCCAAACTTCCATTCTGTTTTGAACACTCCATGTCATTTATTTGTTCTTTTAAAGATTACCAATCACTTCCATATGGAAGTTGACTGTGTAAAAATAGACCTGAATTCCAATGGTGAGTGCTCAGGACTCATCTCACTGGGCTTATCAGCGGCACCTGATAAGGGTAAACAATCTCTTGCTCTAGAAACACTCAATTGACTTTCATAATATCATATTTAACCTTACATTATTCCTACTTCTTTGGCTTCTCCTGCTCAGTCTCATTTGATGTTTTCTTCTCTTCTGCATGATCTGTAAGCATCAGCATACTCCAGGGCTCTCTCCTTGGACTTCTCTTTGCAGACTTATCTCCTCGGTGATCACAACCGGTAGATACCCCTCCATTTGTTTTCAGCTTTCTGAATTTCCCTCAATAGTATTATATGCTATTCTACAAAGAAGTCCTACATAAAGTTTCTTAGATTTATTTTTAGACCATTTATAGTTTCATGCTATCATATTCTATATATTATTTTGTGAGTGTATGTTTCTTGTACATGAAGGACAATGTAATGATGAAAATAATTTATCTCTCAGTAATTTATCAAATTGGATTCGATGTTGTTCTTGAATTAGATTGACTCTGTATTTATAAGACCACTCAGTAAGCTTCTGACCTCATTCTATTCATCCTGTGAAGTTTTTCACCAAGGAGCAGTCTCTAAAATCCCTTTTGTTTAAATTCTTGAGGCGTGCATCCTAATTATACCTATAAGCTACCTTCCACGATATTATGCACATAGTAGACACCCAAATACAATCTGAAGTATGAGTGAATAAAAAAATGTGAATGGGCAGCCCAGAAGAGAAGCATTTGTGCAGGGCTCCATTGTTAAGCAAGCATCATTTAACTGTTATTTGGGTCTATGTTTGCAAATGGACTGTCAACAGAGGTTATATAATAGTCATATTTTCATCCCAGTGCCTGGGGTAATTTCTTTTACATGGTGGAATTCAATTAAATACTTGTTAGATTAATAAATTCAGAAAGCAATGTATAAAATGAGAGGAAAAAATAATTATGATGATCTCTAATGAAAGCACAGTGAAAAATAAAATAAATTTTTCAGAATCCATCAAGAGAAAAAGAACAGAGGGGGCTAGCCCGTGGCGTAGTGGTTGGGTTTGGTGCATTCCGCTTTGGCAGCCTGGGTTCAGGGGTTTGGATCCTGGGTGTGGACCTACACTGCTTATCATCCATGCTGTGGCCATGACCTACATATAAAAAGGGGAGGAAGATTGGCACAGATGTTAGCCCAGGGCTAATCTTCTTCAGCAAAACAACCTCAAAAAACAAAAAATAACCCAATAGAAAGTGGTTGGATCAAGTCTGAAAGACAATAAATAATCATTTTAATAATTATTACCATTAAATGTAATATGCTTCATTATATACCAGACGATATGCTAAGACAATTATGTGGTTATCTATTTTAATCTTCTAAGTGCTATTTTGTTGATGAGGAGGAAGCTTAGAGATGTAACATGTCTGAGCTGAATAGCCACCAAGAGGCTGTTTGGAACATCTGTCAGGAGACAATAACTACTTGTTTCCCAAGTGTTTGAATTAATTTTTTTAAATCCATTCATTTTTCTAAATTCTTACAATGGTCAAACTCTAAGCTCAGATCAATTGATTAATGAATGATAAATCTAACCCGATTAACATGTGAATCACTGGGCTCAGAGTTTGGCTTGTGAATGGCGTTACCTATTGTCTGTATAGTGTAAGCCTGTGGTGCATTCCCATTCCAGTTGTACTAAATTTTTATTTTTTTTAAGTTCAGTCAAAACAGAAACACTATAGAGAGTTCAGGAAAGCATCCTAAGTTAAGCCATTTTTATAAATATCTAAGAAAAATAATATCTAAGTAGTCTCAAATAGTGCTTCATACAATGCAGGAAACTTTCTTTAACCAAAACCATGTATTTTATATAGAGCGTACAGCCCATGTTGTTCAGCCAGTATTCACACATTGTAGCTGAAAGACAGTCATTGTATATGCAGTTTTATTGGGCAATGAGACAGCTGCATTGCCTTATAGTCAAAACAATGGAAAAGAACTTCAGTCAGAATCATAAACACAAAGCGCGGCTTAGCAAAATTTAGAATTGCAAAATAATACACGTTTCAGATCAGATCTGGGTAAACCTTCCATTTTTATTACTGTCAATCTTCTGACAACAACAGCTTATTAGTTTTGTTTGAGAAAGTAGAAATAATTCAAGTGAATGGATTTCTGACAAAGCTGGCTTTAAAATCATCTTTTGAAACTGGGTGTTCTTGATCATTAATCCTGTATGTGATTATGTAGTGTGTGTATACACATATTTTTAGCACCTTATATATATATAATAAATTTATTGAAGATTTATATTTCTAGGTTTAAGAAACAATTGTCACATTTATATTCAGCAGTGCATAAGAAAGCTAACTCAGATTTCTGGCAGTTCAAGGAGCAGGCTTTCTCACATCAGTCAATACCGAGTCCACGTTCAGATCACTGTCTGTTGGGAAATCTGCATGATTTATCTCCCTCCTGCAGGGCGCCTCGTCCCCACTGTGCGTCTATGTGAGGGTTGTCCAGCAGTGCCCAGGGATTTCTCAGAGAGCTTCGCCTCGTACGTTCATCATCTCTCCTAATCATAACTTTCAGAACATAGTCTCTTCTTCTGGTTAGGCAATTCTTGGAAGTACAAAAGTTTTCTGAAGTATAGAACAAAAGTGAGAAATACATCTTGGCAGACATTAAGCTGTTACATATATATAAAAAAGACACCAAAGTAGATGCCTGCAATGTACCTTAACTCAGAAGTTTTTACCACCCAGATTTATTAACTCCAATAAAATTTAAATCTATTAAGGATTTTAGAGCCGGCCCAGTGGCATAGTGTTTAAGTTCGCACGCTCCACTTCAGCGGCCCAGGGTTTGTGGGTTTGGCTTCCGGATGCGGACTTATGATGATTAAACCATAATTCTCCCTTTCACGTTCCTCTCTTGCTGTTTATATTTATATTTCAAATAAAAAGCTAGGATGGAATAGTAGAGGGGAAACTTTGATTTACTCATCATTCATGAGGGAACCAAGAATCATCTAACACATTATTAGCAGTGAGATAAACAGTCAGTGACATGATTCTGTCATATTGATAAGCCTTCATCTTTTGTCATATAATTATGATTATAAACAAGTAGCACTTTTCAACTTTGTCCTATTTTATCTATTTAAGAAAATATCTGCATTGGCAAAATAGTAATTGCAATTATTTTAAAAATTTTTGTAAAAGTTCTGACAAAATTCTCCCAAAACCTCTCTAATCAAGTTACTGGAATGCTCAAAATTTAGAATATCCTGATCATCTATATATTTTCTTGACCAATGAAATGTGACATCTCTATGTATTTAATAATATGTTTAATAATGGAGTTAATATTTTGCAAATATGTTTTCTTCAACATATTCAAAGAAATGAGAGATTTTATTTTTTGTTTTGGGTTTTTTTTTTTTTTTTGGTGAGGAAGATTGGCCCTGAGCTAACATCTGTGCCAATCTTCCTCTATTTTGTATGTGGGATGCTGCCATGGCATGGCTTCATGAGCCGTGTGTAGGTTAGAGCCCAGGATTGGGACCTGAACCCATGAACCCTGGGCCGCTGCAGTGGAGCATGCAAACTTAACCGCTACGCCACTGGGCTGGCCCCTACTTTTCTTCTTCTTCTTTTTTTAATGTAGACTTTCTCCTTTTCCAACCTGAAAAGTTACTTTCAGTTGTGCTTTGTTTGTACTGAATTTCTTACTTTTTCAGATTAAAAAAAGATAACTTTTTTATCAATTTTCTTGAACCTCAAAATTTCTAGCTTGTGAGAAGAGGGTTCATGAGAAAAGATACAGTTCCTGCTGCTGCAGCTTCTCCCAAATCTGTGACCAATGTTCATCACATCCTTCCTCCTCCAGCCATTCTAGATCCCCCAACTCTTGGCCAGAAATTTTGAAGTTGCTTATCCTGTGGGGTAACTCAGTTAAACAAGGTAGACTGAGCATATTATATGTCAGCCTCTGATCTAGGCACTGAATTTATATTGATGGGAAAAAGAATAGAACTCAGACAGTCTAAGCCCTGACTTTATTGGACCCATAATTCTGTTTACCACCTTTTACTAATACTGATTTCTCTCATCTTGGAGTGGTAGGTTTTTTATTGTTTATTAGAGTTGTACTCATATATTTTCTGTTGTCCTACAGCTTCACACTTAAAATTATTCTAGAGTTTCCCTTTTTTCTTTCCTGACTTAATTATTACTTAAAGGCTACTCCCGGCAAGGCCACCATTAGTCACCCTTGTTGTCTCTTTGGAATTCTAGATTTTACCTCTTTGGGGCCTTTGGATTGAATTAACTCTGTTTCCCAAACTAAAATATGTTAATAATTGTTTTCTCTAGTTTGTGGGCATCTAAGTGATTATGGTTTGGCAGTTATTTTACAATAAAATGTATATTGTGGTTAACAAATAGCAAAAGTTAAAAAAAAAGCTAAACCAAATTCCTGCTAGAAAGGAGGCAGAGGGAGAATGAAGACAGAGAACAAAGAAGTAACTGATGGACAATATCTGCGTGGATCGAGGAGGGTGTGTTGTCTTGACAAAGGTGCAGAGGCTAATCTGAAACAGAAGAAAGAAGGCTTTTTCCTTTGTTACAGAAAATAAGGAGGAAGAATAATTGTGAGTGCAGATTTTTCTATATATGGAGTTTAGGAGATCCCAATAGTCTCTCTGAGATGTAGAAATTGAGTTTGTCTGCTGAGAACCTAGGCAATTTGATGAAAGTGGATAATATATTATATAATATACTTTTTTTTTTTTTTTTTTGGTGAGGAAGACCAGCCCTGAGCTAACATCCGTCGCCAATCCTCCTCTTTTTGCTGAGGAAGACTGGCCCTGAGCTAACATCCGTGCCCATCTTCCTCTACTTTATATGGGACGCCGCCACGGCATGGCTGACAGGCAGTGCGTCGGCGGGCGCCCGGGATCCGAACCAGCGAACCCCGGGCTGCCAAGCGCGGACTAAACCGCTGCGCCACCGGGCCAGCCCCTATATAATATACTTTTAATGATTTGTAATATCACTTTTTCATTTGTTATATTTTAGATCTTATTCCCAAGAAAATTTTTCTAACAAAATAATCATTTTGAATTTCCATATAACTTCTTTACTTATTTTAATTTTTGATAAAGTACAATAAACATAAAGAACTTTGCACAAATCATGAGGTCTCTATCTTGGTCAACATTCACAAACTGAATATACATTGCCGACAGGACCCAGATCAAGAAGGAGAATATTGCCAGTATCCCAGACTCACTCTATATTTTAATTTCATGTAAATAAGAAACGAACACATGTATTCTTCTGTGTCTGACTTCTTTCATTCAATATTATGCTGTGAGAATTACTTGTGGTGGTATGTGCAGTATGAATTTGTTCATTCGTATATTGTATAATATTCCATTGTATTATATCCTAATTCACTGGTCCATTCAACCACTGATACACAGCTGGGTTGTTTCCAATTTGGGCTTTTTATAAATAGTGCTGTTATAAACACTCGGGTTTTTTTGGTGAATATATGCGAAGATTTCTTTTTGTTATATACCTATGACTGTAATGGATGACCTTAAGGATTACTACATTTAGCTTTAGGAGATACTGGCAGTTTCTTAAAGTGGTTCTACCAACACACACACCCAACAGTAATGCCGGACAGTTCAGGCTGTTCCACATGTTTGCCAGTGCTTGATGTTGCATATTTTTTCATTTTAACTTTTACATTTTTCCTACTGACTGTTTATTCTGAGCATATTCATGTTTTATGGCCATTTAGATGCCCTCTTTTGTGAAAACCTATTCAAGTCTTTTGCCTCCGTAATCCCAGTCTCATTAACAGGAAGGCAAATTTTAACGTTTCAGCTCAAAATTTCTTTTATAAAGACTAATTTGAATTAATTGGGGTCATGTTAATAATACTGCTAGAATGCCTGGTTTTCAATCCCAGTTCTTCCACTTACTAAATGTGTTATCTTGGGCAAGATAATTAATCCCTCACACTTTTGTATTTTCTCAGTAAAATGAGGATTATAGTAGTGCCTTCACTGTGGAAGTGTTACGAGAATTTATATATAGTATTTAACTAGTACTCAGCACATGGCATGCACTATATAAGAGATTGCTATTATGGGTATTATCTTTCTCCTCTCTATTCTCACCAGCATCACCTTCTAAGTTAAAAAAGCAAAAGCAAAAAAAAAAAAAAAAAGACTTCCCTGCCAGCTCAGCTTGCTCCTCTCCCTCTATCTATTACCTACAGTCGGATCCCCTTTCTTGGTCTCTTACCACGCTTCTGTTTGACCTTCATTGTTTGAGGCATTCATTCAGGCTGCACTGTTGTTTTTGTTTGGAATGGACAATTTTTGTCCCATCCTCCTTTTTCCAGAGTGGATACTTACTCCCTAACACACCTGGCCTCTCACCTCACTACTCACTTCTCCCTAAGAGAGAATAACTGACTTAGTTCCTTCCCAAATAAATATATTTGCCATGTATCTATTAGAAAATCCACCAAGTATCTAAACTGTTGAGGATATGTTCCCTGTTTTTAACTATTTACATAACATTGTTCAATGGAATTTTGAAAAAGAAGAAAATAAATGAAAGGACTCAAATGGTGGTCTTAAACTAAAGTGTAATTTGGCAGCATTCAGCTTTTTAATAAAAATTAGAAGTCACGGGGCCAGCCCGGTGGTGTAGTGGTTAAGTTCACGTGCTCTGCTTCGGCAGACCAGGATTTATGGGTTCGGATCTCGGGTGTGGACCTACATGCTGCTGATCAAGTCACACACAAAATAGAGGAAAATTGGCACAGATGTTAGGGTCAATCTTCCTCACCAAAAAAAAAAAAAAATTAGAAGTCAATATTTTGTATGACTATTCTCTTTTAATTAGTAAAGTTTAATTTTTAATGGAGTTTCAAAAATTGTTACAGAAAAATTACAGAGAGTTCCCATATGTCCCCTCTCTCACCCACAATTTCCTCTATTATTAGCATCTTCCATTTTGTGGTACTTTTTTCACAAACAATGAACCAATATTGATACATTATTATTAGCTAAAGTCCATAGTTTACATTGTGGTTGACTCTAAGTCTTGTACAGTTGTACAGGTTTTGACACATTTGTAACATAATGTATCTGCCAGTCCATTGGAATACAGAATAGTTTCACAGAACTAAAAATCTCCTGTGCCCCACCTTTTTCACCTTTGCATCCTTCTCTGCCTTCCCCCAATCCACTGACAAACACTGACCTTTTTACTATTCCCATGGTTATACTTTTTCTAGAATGTCATATAGTTGGAATCATAAAGTATATAGCCTTTCAGACTGGCTTCTTTCACTTAATAATGGTACTTAAACTTTCTCCATATCTTTTAATGATTTTATAGCTCATTTCTTTTTATTGCTGAATAATATTCAATTGTATGGAGGCATTACAATTTGTTTATCCTATATGACTAAATTTTAGTGTATCATCCCCCTTTATATCTTATGGATACTGATGCAGGTGAACCAGTCGTGTTTTCAATATAAGCAACATTTCTGAGGCTCAATTAATTCTTGTTAGTAAGAAGAGGGAAGCTGTATCCACTCTTAGTTTACTGAGGTAAATATGTAATTAGTAGATCACTTACGCTGGGTACCTGAAGGAGCTTATACAGCTTGCAAAGTTACCATTTCGTTCAAATCTCTCTCTCCTGTGTGTGTGTGTGTGTGTGTGTGTGTATAGTATAAATGTAAGTTTCAGAAAAAAATGGTTAGGACCAAGTTATCTATATTATATGCATTATATATTTATTATATATTTTATATATTATACTATACACACACATACAAATTGGTCCTAAACATTTTCTCTTAAATTTATACCCAGGTGTGTTATTATATTTTTTGTGTTATGGCTACTTTGGCTACCATGAATTTTGTCTGTTTTTCCATTATATTTACAACTTGTTTTATTGTGTGAACATGATTTTATTTTTTAGTAGGTAACTGATTTCCTGTTATTTCTATTCATTACTTATTGGAATAATTAGAGTTTATATTATACAACATCAGAATCTATTATACAACATCAGCATCAACACCTACACACACACACACACACACACACACGCATACAAATAGAAAACAGAATGAGAAATTCTTTCCTTTTCCCAATATTAGTTTTCTTTACCTCTTTCTCATATATTATTACATTGGCACTAGCAAAAATCAATTAGTAAAAGTGTTTTTTAGTTTCAGAACTGCAGAAAAAAATAGCCTCTCTCCTTGGACTCCCATAAAACAAAGCAGAAAATTTTTTAAGTATATAAATAGTGGACTTGAAGACATACTTATAGAAACTATCCAAAATGAGAATAGAGATAAAAAAGAATCAAAGGAAAAGAAGGAAGGAAAGAGCATCAATGAATCCTAAGACAAATTCTCAGAACCTTACATATGTGCAATTGGTGTCCCTGAAAAAGGGGTGGAGTGTCAGAAAAATTATTTGAAGAAATAATGGCCAAAATACTTCCAAGTTAGATGAAAACTATAAATACACAGATTCAAGAAGCTCATTAAAATCATGTCCAAGAATCATGAAGAAAACTGCATCAAGATATAATAATCAAATTGCTCTAAACATTGATAAAAACCCTTAAAATCATCCAGAGAAAAAAAGACACATTATATAAATGGGAACAAAAATAAGGATGACCCCAGAATTCTTCAATGCAATGAATGTAATAAGAGAGTGGGGGAAAAAAAGTGTTGAAAGGAAAAAAACCCATCAATCTAGAATTCTATACTCAGTGAAAATAACTTTCAACAACAAAGCCAAGGGGAATACTTTTGGGACATAGAAGATAAAAAGACTTTATCTCCTGCAGATTGTCACTACAAAGAATGTTAAAGGAAATCCTCCAGGCAGAAAATGATTCCAGGTAGAAATATGGATCAAAAAAAAAAAAAGAATGAAGAGCAATAAAGTTTTATTGGAACACACACATGTGTGCATGCTCACACACACACTCACACATTAAATATAAAAGCAGCAAAGAGAATGAAAAAAAGTCCACCAGAGATGACATTTCAGCAAATTCCTTACTGAAGGAATATGAATAAAAAGTTATAATAAAGGAACAAAGTGGGAGAAATCCTGACCTAGATTATGTGCAAAGAGAGGGGAAATGTGGTCCTGAGTGGCCTATGTACCTGTGAGAGCACAAGAGAGGCTCAAGAGTCCAAAACAACTGGTAAATTTGAGGGCTAGGAATGATATTTAGAACTGAAAAAAGTCATTCCTAGAAAGTTCTGTGTATGAAACAGGAAATTCCTCTACCACTTCAAGTCACAGAAAAGCCATCACTCACCAACATAAACAGAGAGGGGGTTATATTTACTTACATAGAAAAAGTAGGAAGCAGACCTTTCAGAGAGGTCCAGCATGCAATTAAAGACTCAGTCCTAACTCTTCTCTGAGATACTCCTCATTTGACTTGTTTCTCCCTGTGGCCTCCTGGTGGCAATGCAGCTCCAGGAACAGCATTCGTAGTTCAGGCAGAAAGAATGAGGAAAAAGGTGACTGGTTTCTTTTAATAGTGGAGAAAATGCTGCAACTTCTTTCTACATCGCATGGCAAGATTGTGTGTGCGGCCGCCTCTAGCTGAAAGGGACACTTCAAAGTCAAATATTTCATCCTACTAGAATCCATTCAAGAGGAAATGCAAAGGAGAAGGAAGTTGAGAATGACTTTATGTGGCTTTATGCTCATAAGAGCCCACAACATAAAACAGTAACCCTGAAACAAAGAAGCCAAAACTATATTAAGACCAGAGAGGAAACTGATAATACAATAGGAATAAAGCATTCATTTAAAAAAATCACTTCATAATATCCTAATAAGCATTCTATAATCTTGCAATAAATTGCACAAATGTGCTGAAAAATTTTGTAAAATAACTATAACAATAAAACATATGAGACTTTTAAAATCCAAAAATTATCATTTTTCTGTAGGAAGCAACCTATAATGATGTGCTGAAGAGTAAAGTTATAAATGATATTCAGTCTATAGCTCCAGACCTCTGTCATTTGGGAAGAAGTCAAGTTAAACTCTCTCTCTGTCTCTCTGTCTCACACACACACACACACACACACAATCATTCAATGCCACAAAATAGAAAACACTTCACTACGAAGGAGGGAGAATTCCCACTACTATAGATCTATGTCTTCCATTCCTTACATGAAGCAGCTGTCAATAGCTGGTCTGGTGGGAACTATCTTATTCAAAATTATCAATAAACCAAAAGGAACCAGCACAGAACCAAGTAAATCATAGTGCATGATTTAGAAAGAAAAGAGAAAGGAACAACTCAATTAAGTTGATGGTGAAGAAGACTTTGTAGGAAATGTAAGACTAAAGCAACTAAAAGTCAACATAAACATATACTGCTTTAAAATTGAAGAATTTATTTAAATACTATAGAATTCAAGGCATAGATATAAGCACTCAGGGAAGATGTGATGAATGGATAGATGAGAAAGCATATATGCTGACAGAACTCAGAAAAATAAAGAGAAAATAAAATCAGCATAGAAATGACAAACTTACTAGAGATAGTAATAAAAGTAAAATAGGTGTTGCAAAAAACATGGTAAGGGATAAAGAAACAAAAATCAAATATAAAATAAATTTTGAAAAAGAATATAAAAAAATAGCTACAGAGGACAAATACAGGAGAATACACACTTATTCTGAATGCCCATTAAGAAGAAAATAAAGCAATGTATTTGAAAACATTATTCAAGCAAATATTTAAGGAGTTAATATGCTGAAAGAGTTCATATTGTATTATAAAATATATGGAACTATTAGTATTGAGACAGGTCTTAAGAAATTTCCTGGGCTTCAGAGATAAACAAAAACTCCTTAGAATAGTCAAACAGAAAGAGTCAAGTACCTGTAAACAGGGCTGATATTCCACTACTGCACCTTGGGACAGCCTCACCATGATCAATCAAGTGCTGTCTCTGACTAATCATTGCCTGCACCATTTCAATTATCCAAAACTTGAATATCAGCTCTTTGCATAAAGAAGGAAGAACTTTAGGAGCAAGAATTCTCTACTGCAATGTCAGATGCTTCCAAACAATAGAGCAATACAACCAAAGTTCAAAGGGAATTCAGAAGATAAAACATAATCTAGGAAAAATAGAACAAAGGAAGGAATGGTTAAATTAGGAAAAAATGGATATGGAAACAGAAAGACTATAATACTACCAGATAAACTCAAGAATTTGGTCTTTGAATTTTCTTACACATAGATATAATTCATTCAATAAGAAAAAGAGAAAAATGTACAAATTTGTGAACTAATAAAGGAAATTGGGAAATAACTACATTCAGAGAAAGTTTTAAAATAATTCTGAGAGCTATCTTTTCATAGTGCTATATAAATACATTTAATAATATTGGGGGAGTTTATAAGAAAATATATACTAAAATAATTGAAAAAAGAAGAGTAGAAATAAATGATTTTTTTTTTGCCATACAAGAAACAGAAAAAAATTTTTCAAAATCTCTTCCTTTGGAAGCATGAATTCTATAATTTCACATTTAACTTCTACCAAAACTATAAGTAACTCATTATTCTAATGCTATTTCAAGTTTGTCAGATCAGAGAGGAAAAAACAAAAAGTCTTTGAAATTCATTTTAAGTTTCCATCAAAACATTGCTCACAGCATTGGAATAAGATTTCACCGTCGCCGAAGACTACAAACCAATCTCCCTTCTCCATATTTGAGGATCACAGTAATGGTTCAATATTAAAAACTGTCAATATGGTCCAGCCCCAGTGGCCTAGTGGTTATGTTTGGTACACTCCACTTCAGTGGCCTGGGTTTGGTTCCCAGGTGCAGACCTACACCACTTGTCTATCAGTGGCCATGCTGTGATGATGGCTCACATATAAAACAGAGGAAGCTTGGCAACAGATGTTAGCTCAGGGTGAATCTTTCTCAGAAAAAAAAAAAAAGTCAATAAAATTTGCTATGGTCATAGAGGAAAAAAAAGCACGGTCATCCATCCATTTAGGCTAAAATAATCTTGGATAAAATCAATATGCATTTTTGTTAAAAACAAACAAATAAAACAGTTGATGTTAGACTCTTGTTTCTCTCACAACGTATAATTCAGTCTGTCCACAAGTCCGGTAGCTGTCAAAATACATCCAGAATTGAACATTTGTTATCACATCTACTGCTTTTATCATAGTCCAATCCATTATCACATCTTTCCTGGTTATTGAAATAGACTCCAACTTACTGGTCTCCTTATTTCAAGGTCCTGGGGTCTACTGTCAAACTGCAGCCAGACCAGAGTCACTCTTCTGCTCAAATCTCCCAGGGACTTCCCACCTCACTCAGCATAACATCCAAAGTCCTTGCCAAGATTCCAAAGCCTGGAATAATTGGGCTCCTCTAACTCTCTGATTTCACCTCACACCTCAGTGTCCTCCCCTCCCTGATGTGCCTCAGTGGCCCTGGTCGTTAGGCTTTCCCCTCACACAAAAATCTCTGTCTCAGGGATTTGGCTCCTGTGTCTTTTCACCTGGAATTCTTTGCCCCTCATATCCATATTTTCACACTCTCACTTTTTTATGTGTACGATCATTTTGTATCCCCAGCAGCTGAGAAACTGAATACAACACATGATGTTCAATAAATATTTTTAATAAATAAGTTAAAGAATGAGTAATATCTGTGTATTGATATGGGAGTTATTCTTACCACATTTTTGAATGAAAAAATATTTTGCAGAAAAACAAGTGCAGTGTGAGTCAATTTGGTTAAAAATATCCAAAAAATATGTTAGTGTGTAAATATATACTGTAAATTTTATATTATTTCTATATTACATAAGTGCATGTATACCTAGACATAAAGACACACTCTTATATAAGGGAGTTTGAAAAGAAATATAAAGAGTGAAAAAAAGAAGAAAAGTAAAGAAGAAATGTCTGGAGAGACACAAACCAATCCAGTCTGTAAACAGCAGTGCCCCCAGCGGACAGGATTTAGTGCGTTTGTGTGTGTGGGTATGTGTAGGCTGTGGTGGTAGAATATTTTAGATTTTCTACTTTTTAATTTATATCATTCTCTATTGTTTGTATTTTCATTTCAAAAATAACAATTTGATAATTTTAGCACAGTTAAAACATAGCTGACCATGTTGAAAGCCAATGTTAGGTTTATTGTTGCTCTTGGTTTAAAATTGATATTCTGTATTAAACTAACAAATATATTTTATTATGAACATTTATTTTACAATAGAAATTATTGTTGAGGCTTACCAAACATTGTCAGCCTATATCAGGATGATGCCAAGTGTTTTTCAAAATATCCTATCTTCCTAGCACAGAGAATTACTAATAATATTAGATGTAGATTAATTAATATTGACCACTATTTCTGTCTAAGAAATAATGTAGTAGATGTACATCTTTATCTCTGTCATTCACTAGAAACACATTTGTGATGGTTCAGGTTTTCCAGAATGAGATTATTTTCCAGGCAAGATGGTGCTTGTGAGTTTACTTTCATTTTTAAA
Organism: Tapirus indicus; assembly: GCA_031878705.1. Taxonomy (NCBI): domain Eukaryota; kingdom Metazoa; phylum Chordata; class Mammalia; order Perissodactyla; family Tapiridae; genus Tapirus; species Tapirus indicus. The sequence continues at coordinate 143,727,714 of CM062919.1, read as the reverse complement.
GGCCAATTCTGAATTTCAACATTATCAAAAAGCATGGATGTAGTAAAGAGATCAAGTCACCGTAAACAGGCTCACCAAGAGTTGTACATTGCAGAATGTAGATGTTAATCAAAATACAATTTTCCCCAGAAAAAATTTCCAATTTCTTGAATACAGATTCAATTTGTTAAAATCAGTAACTTGAGCTAACAAAAATTCATTGCAATTTTAATAGATAAGGAAAAAAGATACTCTCAAAATGAAAATTTCAACATGGGATTACATTATGTTATTTATGTATGTCAAATATATATTCCTATATATTCTGACTAATGGCTAGATAATGAACCAAAATATATACTTATGTAGTCAGTCAGCGTCATGCTAATCAAAAAATATTACAAATAAAGCATTTTCAAAATTCGTTCACTCAACAAATATTTACCAAACATCACTATCGCTATAGGGAAGAAACTATGCTTGTTATATGAATACATCCACCAGCAGTACCTGCTTTCAAAGAGTTGATGGAAGAGAAAATAAGTCTCATAAAAATAGCTATGGTAATCTGGTAGATATAATGGGAACCTGAATAAAATATGATTTATTATTTAATTATTCATAATCAAATATTATGAAGACAGAGAAGAGAGAGAAAGAGAGAATGAGAATTTCTTTTATGGATCAGCCAAGCTCTTTTCCTCATGCCAAGTAATGCTCATGCTATTTTTTAAAAAATTTTGTTTTATTGTGGTAAGAACACTCAACATGAGACAAACCCTCTTAAATTTTAAGTGTGTAATACAGTATCGTTAGCTAGAAGCACAATGTTGTACAGCAGTTCTGTAGGACTCATTCACCTTGCATAAATGAAACTTTATGACCCTCAATTATCAACTCCTTATTTCCCTTTCCCTCCAGCCCCTGGTAAACACCATTCCACTCTTTGATTCTATGAATTTTGACTATTTTAGATACCTTGCATAAATAGAATCTAGATATCTTTCATAAGTATTTGTCCTCCTGTGACTTATTTCATTGAGCATAATGTCCTCAGGCTTCATCCATGTTGTCACTTGATGTAGAATTTCCTTCTTTTTTACTATTCCATTGTGTGTATATATCACATTTTCCATATCCATTCAGCTTTCAATGGACAATAGTGCTGCAATGAATATGAGAGTGATAATATCTCTTTGAGATCTTGATTTCAATTCTTTGGGATAAATACCCAGAAGTGGAATTGCTGGATCATATGGCAGTTCTATTTTTATTTTTTGAGGAACTGCCATACTGTTTTCCATAGCAGTTGCACCATTTGGCATTCACATCAATGGTTCCCATTTCTCCATATCCTCATCAACACTTGTTTTTTATGCTAATAATGGTCTTGACAGACGCAAGGTGGTATCTCATTGTGGTTTTGATTTGCATTTCCTTGATAATTAGTGATGTTAAGCATCTTTTCATATACCTGCTGGCCATTTATATGTCTTCTTTAGAGAAATGTCTATTCAAGTTTTTTGCTCAAAGTTTTTGTTTTGTTTTGCTTTGTTTTTGGTGAGGAAGATTGGCCCTGAGGTGATGTCTGTTGTCAACCTTCCTCCTTTTGCTTGAAGAAGATTGTCCCTGAGCTAACATCTGTGCCAATCCTCCTCTATTTTATATGTGGGACACTGCCACAGCATGGCTTGAAGAGCGGTGTGCAGGTCCACACCCGGGATCTGAACCCTTGAATCCTGGGCTGCTAAAGCAGAGCATGTGAACTTAACCACTATGACACCAGGCCAGCCCCATTGGGTTAATAGTTTTTTTGTAACTGAGTTGTAGGAGTTAAGACCTTGAATAGCCAAATCAACCTTGAGAAGGAAGAACAAAGCTAGAATCATTACACTTCCTGATTTCAAAATACATTACGAAGCCCAGTAATTAAAACAGTATGATACTGACATAAAGACTGGCATATAGACCATAGGAATAGAGTGGAGAGCCCAGAAATAAATCCACACATTTAGGGCAACTGGTCTTTGACAACAGTGCCAAGAATACCCACTGGGGAGCAGATAGTTTCTTCAACAAACGGTACTTGGAAAATTGAATCTCCACATGCAAAAGAATGAAATTGGACCTTTGTCTTACCCCATATGCAATAATCAACTCAAAATGCTACTAAAGACTTAAACATGAGACCTGAAACTGTAAGAAGTCCTGGAAGAAAACATAGAAGAAAAGCCTCATGACATTGGTTTTGGCAGTAAGTTTTTGGCTCTGACACCAAAAACACAGGCAACAACAGCAAAGTAGACAAGCAGGACTACATCAAACTACAAGGTATTTGCACAGCAATGGGAACAATCAACTGAGTGAAAAGGCAAACTATGGAATGGGAGAAAAATTTTGCAAACTCTGTATCTCATAAGGGATTAATTTCCATTTTTAATGTTTTCTTTAGAATAAAAATTACCAACAGTTGAATAAAAGAAGACTTTTTCAACTTCTTCGAACTCTTTTTGAGGCACATGTATTAGTACTCTCCCTCACACATGTGCTGCTCACCGTAAATGAATAAAGAAATAAATATAATTGTGAAGGATCTTTTCTATAATTTTAATGAAAAGTTTGTCAGAGAACAACCAGATAAAAAGGAGCCAAAAATGTAAAGATAAATAAAGGGCAATATGAGATGCGTGTGTGGGGAAGTGGTTGATGTAGAAACTTAAAAGCGATGGCACTAATATCAATGCTGAATTGAGAATAGAACATAATAGATAGATTTTTTTTTCTTTTTGGTGAGGAAGATTAGCCCTGAGCTAATGTCTGTTGCCAATCCTCCTCTTTGTTTTTTTTTTTTTGCTGAGGAAGATTGGCCCTGGGCTAATATCCGGGCCCATCTTCCTCTAGTTTATATGTGGAACACCCGCCACAGCATGGCTTGATAAGCAGAGCGTAGATCCATGCCCAGGATCTGAATCTGTGAACTCTGGACTGCTGCAGCATGAATTTAACCACTACACCACCAGGCCGGTCAACCTAGAGATTTGTTTTTTAAGAAATGGAAATTATTCATGTTGAATTTATGTTGTCAAGAAAACTCAGAATCTATTAAAACATTATCCATCTGGAAAGACTGGAAAGAATTCCCTGAATGTGGGTTTTTGCCTTGGCTCTGGAATCAGAACATGCTTGATGGGCTCTTACCTCTGCTCCTTACTACTCCTGTGACTTTATGCCACTTCAACTCATTCTCCTTCAGTTTCCTTTTTGGTGAAATGGCAATTATAATAACTCTACTTTATAGAGTTGATCTGAGGACTAAATGAATCAATCCTTGTGTGGCAGATGTTGTTAGATGACCACTACATGTCATATATCCATTTTTCCATTCTTCCTTCCTAAAAGAGAAGAACTGCAATTTGGATGGAAGTAGCAATGTGCCCAGTTCAAGAAACATTTCCTAGGTTCTCTTAAAGAGAATTGTGACCAAGTGACACAGATCTGCCTAATGATATGAGCAGAAACCACTGAATGCTGACTCATTCCCTAAAGCCCATAAAGGTCTCTTGTGGGTAGAGTGGTAGATGCATCTGGCATGCTCTATTGTTGATTGTTCTTTGCCATTCTTCCCACTTGCAATACTACCATGATATCTGGAGGACACAAGACTTCTAGGGTCACAAGGACAAGGGGCAAGCCTTAAGAACAATAGAGCAGATACAGAAAGAATCTGAATACTGATGCTCTCGTGGAGGTCACTGATCAAGCCCTGGGAAGCCTGCATCCATGATGGTTTGCTCTTGTTAAGAAGCTTAAACCACGCCAGCTTGTGTTCTTGAATGTGCAACTGAACCAGTCCTGGACAGGTACGATATATAAAGCTGTTGGAACTGTCACTACTTTCTAACATTCTCTCAAAAATGTTAGCTCTTAATAAGTTTGGAAACCTCCATACAGATAAACTTAGTGGGTCCATGAGCTCTCCTTTCTTAGTCATTTGCTGGATAAAATGATGGAGTGATTTGTATGAAACTGTATTATGCTATATTTTCCAAACAGTAAAGATGGTAAAACAAGTTAGTAAAGAAATATTTGCAAATAATCTTTATTTTTAATTGTTATGTAGTTAAATATTGGAAACAATTAAAATCCAAATAGCATTAATAGCAAGAATTCTAATGATCTGTATTAGGATTTTCTTTTTTAACCCAGACATATAGGTTATATCTTTTTTTTTCCTTTATACATTGTTTAACCTATATGATTTTTTAATCTACCAATTCTTAAATGTGTATTGTCTATTCTGCATACACAGGCACATGGATAGTGGGTTAATGTCAAGGATGCTAACTGGTAGTACTTTTGATGAATTGCTTGTTACTAATTCCCTTGTGGACCTTCTTTATACTGAGGAGTCAACTTGCTGATGGCACAACTGATCCATGGATTTCAACTATCTTCATGATTCATACCAATTACTGCAGTGCAGAAAGTCTGTGCTGATCTCAATTAATCATTATGACAGCAACACCCTTGTGCTCTATCCATTTTCCCAAGTATATTAACCCAACTTTTTTCCTTTCCAACCAGTTCAGGATTGTGTTACTATCTCATAAAACAAGAGCATTTTTTTAGAGACAATTTTTATCAGGGACAAAAGCAGAATATTAGAAAATATTTCCAGATATTGAGATTAAGGGAAATCCTATTAAATATCAGCAATATTTATTTCATTTTGGAAATGAGTTTATCAAACTAATAACTAATTATATGTGTAAAAATTGCTGACCATGCTACACCAGTATTATGTGTAATGATTTATTTTGATAATGATTTTTCTTGTCCTTGTGAGGAAAACCCATAAAGACATCATACTCTTTGTTACTTTACTAATGGTTTAGAAAAATAGAATTCTGAATTACTCAGTGGCTCCATGAGACGTAGCACAGAGAGGGAGTTATCTTTGTCATTCAGGCAGTCGAGAGTGCAGAATAATCAAGCAGGTGCAGAGGCACACAGTTCTGCTTAATTTTACCACTAATCCTTTTTCAGTAATCTCCTGAATAATTTCCTTCATTTACAGTACTCTCAGTGCCCAGAGACTTAGCACTTCTCAGCCCGAAGACACATATGGCTGACACTTTGGAGAGAATGGAACTGCAGTCTCTGATTTGCTTTTATATACCTTGAATCTCATTTTCCCTACAATGTTTGCAATAGGCAATATAGGTGATAAAGTGGAGAAGGATTAGATTATATAATAAATAAATTTTCAGGAAATTAAATATTATTTTAAAATAAAATTTATAAGAAGGGATGAAAACATGGATTGCCTTTTGTTGCTAAGGTGGATGTGACCTTGACTACAGATGTACTACACAGAACAGACCAAGGGTTCAGATTTTACACGGGGGTTTATGCAGACCATTTTTATTGTAATACACATGTTAAATGTTTCTGTCATTTTAATGACAGAACAAAATGTTTTGTAATTTGGCAATAGAATTAAAAAATTATACTTAAGTAGGAAAATTAAAAAACTATAGTCAGAAGCTTTTTCCTTTGCATAAATATTTAAAATAACTACAGAGTGATTGTGTTAACAAAGAGATCTTAGACATGAAATGAAGAAGTTAAACTGAGCAGCAGTGTAGATGTCAAGGTGCTGACTACTCATACTGAAATAAATATGTCCATTTAACTTTAAAGTTTTGCAATAAAATCTTTTTCATTGGAAGTGCCATTGTGTGTGTGGCATTATATCATTTATCCAGAAAAAACAATAAGCATTTTTAGATCATGAATATGAATTCTTGTGTGTACTAGTTTCCAAAGGGCTTTATTTAACCCAACAGCTCCCATTTCAACATTTTCGTGTGGGTTGGTTTTAATTATTCTTATTATCCATTTGTGCATGCAATTTTATTTTTGTTGGAAAAAGATTCAAAATGGCTTGGTACCACTTCTACAGCTTTTTCTCCCACCCCACCATGCCCATCCCCAGCACTCTTCACCTTTTTGTCCCAATGGTGCTGACCTCTCCATCATCCAGGCTAGGCAGGAACAGTTTGTCATCACATATGCTTTAAGGACTCTCACGTGTAAACTTGACTGCTTCTCATAAGCATGGAAATTTTATTTTCCTGATATTCTTTCATCACTTTGAATGGCATGTTATCCAAAAAGGTGAGCAGAATTTCAGTAGAGACAGTTCTTGCTCCAATGTAAAATATACTCTTTAAAATGAGAGTTTGGTACTAGATCATCCACTGAATAATCTTTGTTATTTCAGAAGGCATGCTAAAATAAAAGTTTTCACTTTACTGTCATTGCGGTAATGTGATTGATGGTAATGTTTGTGAACCATAATGTGTTTCTGAAGAATAATTTTCATGGAATTCTGCATGAGAGTGCAGAGAAGTGTGATAGCTCTCTTTCTGATTATGAAGAATTATAAAGTGAGTTAGAGTTTAAAATGCATGTGGGCAATGAATTTTTAAAATCACACTATAAATGTTTCTTCTATCAATAGCACTGCTCATCAAATTAAATGTAATCTACTGGCATGTGTTCAGAATATATTTGGATTCACTAAATGCACATGATGCAAAGCATTCATACTGTAAACATCCATAAACTATGAAAAATGCACAACATTATATGAGCTAAACTACTAAGATGGGCTTATTCTTTAAAGGTAATACTTTGTTCATTTAACAGTTTATATATAAGTTCATCTTTTGATATTTTATTGGTAAAAAGTCTTCAAATCAATTCATCCATAACCATATACACATTTCTTGAAAAATAAAGTAGGGAAACAAAATCATATGAGAATAAAGCTAGAGTGATCTTACACATGTAACATCAGAAAAAAAGAATATTTGTGTAGTGGGAATCATTATTTTACGCTCACTATACTAGCATTGAACAGCCTTTGGTAATGATATTCTTATATGCTCTGTTTTGGTTTTGTTTTCTTTATTTTAAACACACAGACTCTAAAAAATGTTTATCAGTTTTAAATGCAATTTAAAAGATAATGGATATTATCTTTCATTCCAAACATGACTACAATATATATATATTTTCCTTTCCAGAACCAAGGAAGTAGCACCCTAATCACGCTCTCATCGTCTGTTCTGGCATTATCATCTCGTCAAGTACACGTGCTTAGCTTACTCATCAAAACCCCTGCACTTATAGCCAGCATAGATATTTACCATCGAGTCAAACATCTGATTTAGATGTAATAACATCTAGTGAACTAATATGAAATGTTTCTCTATTACCTCATTCATTACAATCTCTCTCTTCTAACCTAGATAATAAGTAATCAATGAAATTGTAAAAATGTGTCTACAAATTTATTATACCCTGCTCTCTCAGATCTTTAATACATTTTTACTTTTTACAAAAAGTAGACAGACAGTGCAGGCACTGGTGGTCCAGTGGTAAAGATTCAGTGCTCTCACCGCGGCGGCCTGGCTTCCTTTCGAGTCAGGGAACCACACCACCCGTCTGTGGGTTGTCGTACTGTGGTGCTGTGTGTTGTTGTGATGCTGAAAGCTATGCCAATGGTATTTAAATACCAGCAGGGTCGCCCATGGTGGACAGGTTTCAGTGGAGCTTCCAGACTAAGGTAGACTAGGAAGAAGGACCTGGCCACTCACTTTTGAAAAAACTCACTGTGAAAATCCTGTGACTAACTAGAGAGCACCTGAAGGTGAGAGAACGGCACAAAAACACCAGCCCTGCTGTACAAGGGTCGCTAGGAGTTGGAAACCAGTTGGAATCGACTCAGAGGCGCTGACAAACACAGACCAATATAATTAACCCCTCTCTTTTGTAAAAGAATCTTCTGCTTTTGTTTCAAATTATACAATTGATTGAGAGCCTCAATTGTATCAAGATGAGATGTTTATACCACTAAAGTAAAGAAAGTGACAAACACATATATTTTCCAATTAAAAAATGTATTTGTCACTCAGTAAGACAGTGCATACACGTGAGTATTTTAAAGAAGGCCATAAAAAGGGGTTTTTTGTACTTTTCCTTTTCGATGCTGTTAGTGCTATGAAAAAATTGAATATTAGCTCTTTTTCTCTATCCATTCTAATGATAACAAAAATTAAGCTAATGGAACATATGGGGAACATAAGATTTACCTGTAGAATTATATTTAATTCACTGTCACTCCATTAATCCAATTCCAGACCCTACAGAAGGGTTTAACGTGCTGCATTAGGCAATACAAGAATTATATGCTTCTAGTAAATTGTTTTTCCACTTAGATAGTCTTTTTTTTTTTTTTTAATTTGGCTGGTGTGAAAGTGTGCATTTACACAGAGTTCATTCAATGGAATATAGCTAAAGCTGAAAGAGTCCTCTCTCTGTTAAAGAATGAAAATAGATATCACTTATTCAGTGGTGAGATTATTCCCATAATTTTTATTAGTTATTGTGAAATGATAGAGTGTTTTTTCTACTATGGTATAGCTATTCTTAATCTTGAATTAAATGCTTCTGAGTTACTTGGAGATGACTCTGTCACTGGGTCCTAGTTGGTTGATTGATTAAACCATTGAATTTCTACTGTTAATGTAACCTATTAAACTGGATTTGCCAATATAAATACTTAGTGAACCACCATCCCTGTGTGTTTTATTTTGGGCGTGTGTGAGAGAATGGCTCTCTATCACCTCAGAAGACAGTGTGAGTACTGCTTTTCAAGTTTATTAATACCTTACACAGGATAGTGTTCTCCTACATGTGGTCTTATTTATCTCCCAGTGATCAGGGTGACAGCACTACATAGTCATTCTACTCCTGTCCATCAAACTAGGGCAAGAATCAAAGTCAATGACATCCCCCCTCCCTCCAGGAGATCTTGTCCCTGAATGGATTATTAGGAAACACGCAAAGAATGTGGAGAGGCGTTTGCACGAGTGGATATAGTAAACATATTCGAGTAAAAAACAAAGTAAATGGCTTGCAATTACAAGCTAAACAAGCAGAATGAAGATTAGAAGAACAAAAAAGAGTTAAAGAAATCTTTTTAAGAGCTATACTTATGGCGATGATTATTATTAACTGCATTGTCAAATACATTAAAGTATACTTTGCCTAAATTCAAGGGATTATCTCTTTTGTTCACAAACTAAGGTTCATTCTATTTGCTAAAATTCCTATTATCTAGTGTTTAACATACTGCTCCATTTTACTGAGAAATTTCAATTAAAAAATAACACTACAAATGTATTTTAAGCTTTTGGTTTCGCTACGTCTTTCAGCTCTCTAATAGAGCCTGATGAAGAGAATTAAATCACACCTTCATGCAGTAGCAATGTAATTCCAGCTTCAAAAGCATCTAACTGACTCTGATGTTTAGTAATGGCAAGATATTGGGCAGTTTACTAAACTGGAAAAGACAAGAGTACTTAATGCTGCGTAGAAGCAAAATTTGCCTTGACTGATTTTATTACCTCTTAAGGACATGTTATCCAAAGGGGCAGCCAAAGTAATCAAATACAAGGTCATACACTGTTGAACTAAATGCCTCTGATTAGACAATGGAAGTAATAAGCTACACACCCAAAAGCTTGTGCCTGACCACAGACTGTCAGCATGTAAGGTGGGAAAACAGGGACTGTCACGGCATCTGCACGGGCTTCTGACACTGACCCAGCAGAAGTTAGTGTGGACTCCATGGGTTAAGGGCAGAGTCTCCAACAAGACTGCCCTCCCTCCAGAAGCCAATTGCTAGCTCACAGGTCCCTAGGCCATGTGCGCTTTTGACCAACTGGCTACAGATCGAGGGTTCCCTACTAACCACTCGGGTATGAGAATCCATTAGAAGGACTCAGAGAACTCAGGAACGTGCTGTATTTACGATTACAATTGTATTACAGCAAAAGAAGACAAATCAGGGCCAGCAAAAAGAAGAGATGCACACGGTGAGGTCTCGGAGGGCCCAAACTCAAAAGATTTCATGTCCTCTCTCTTTGGAGTCAGGACATGTCACCCTCTCAGCGTGCTGATGCGTAACATATGCACAGAATATCATTAACTGGGAAAGCTGACCCCAGCTGCAGTTTCCTTACATAAGCACTATGATTGGATCATTGGTCAAATGATTTGAACTCAATCTCCAGCCTCCATCCCCTTGTCAGAGGTCAGGCCTATGTCATCTGGTTCAAAACCCCAAACTTCTAATCACATGGTTGGTCATTGTGGCAGGGTCAGCCCACGTCCTGAGTCACCTCGTTCGCATAGAGTATCTGGGGTCTACCTAAGTCACCTCATCAGCATAAACTCAGATGTGATCTGAGGTTCCCACCATGAATAACAGAGACACTCCTGTCGCTCAGGAAATGTCAAAGGTTTAGAGTTTCCCTACCAGGAAGCAGGGATAAAAGTCAGCAAAATTCCTTATTACACAATAGTTACAGAGCAAATCCAGGCCTGTTCTCACCATGGCAATGAATGGATCTGGCTGTATGCTCATCTAATTTAAAAAATGATATAGAGATGTATTTTGTTTCTACCATCAAGTCAAATTATTTTGTCATTGTACTTTTATAATAATAGTTATATTACATTTGACAGAAACATAAGCTGGGTTATCTTAAAACTGTTTTAGCACAATATATATCAGTTTTCAAAAAATCCAGCTCAAACAGTGTGATTACTTTCAAGAAACAAAACTAACTTCAGCAGTTTAAAAACTATTGTTAGAGTTATTGACTGTCTAAATTTTTCTGGTTTTTGTTTTCCTTTCAACTATGCCTATTTCCCAAAGATTGTGTTCAAAATTTTTGATAGGCTTGTAAGACTAGGTGACATTTATGCTCGTACCCCTTTTATTTAAAAAAAAAAACAACACATTTTATTTGTAGTGATCCAATGACGTTCTTTATGAAACTATTAAAGAATAAAAAAAGATTAAATATACAAAAATAGAAAAAAGAAACTTCTACTTGCAGAAAAAGAGATGTACCTTTTGGAGGGAATGGAAGAAAAATATTTCATAAACAAAGCAATCTTAAGGAAACAACAATCTCTAAAAATCATGACATGCTCCATAAATCATACTAGTTCATTTTCTCGTCTACTTTAAAAAAGGAAAACTTCACTAAAAATAAAACGCCTTTATGATGTGGAAATGTTCAATTAAGATTTGGGCTTTAAAGCAGCATAGACACTTGTAAATGATTTTCAGAATTTTTATCTTAAATTATATTTTAAATTGCATAAGTAACAGTTATAGAAAATTATTTCAGAAATAAATGTTTACTGTCTATGAAGTGTTACAAGTTATTACAAAATATGACCCTCTATATTAACCAGGGTTCTCCAGAGAAATAGAACCAATAGGATGTGGGCGTATATATATGATTTATTGTGATGAATTGGCTCATGTGATTATGGAGGCTGATGAGTCCATAATGTGCATTATGGGCCAGCAGGCTGGAGACCCAGGAAAGCCGATGCTGTACTTGCAGTCTGAAGGCTGGCAGGCAGAGACCCAGAAATATTGATGGTGCAGATAAAGTCCAAAAGCAATCTGTTTGAGATTTGTCTCTTGCTCCTTCTTGCTCTGGGTCTTCTGTTCTGTTCAGGCCTTCAACTGATTTGAGGAGGCCCACCCACATTATGGAGGACATTCTGTTTGCTCAAAGTTCAACCAATTTAAATGTTAACCTCATCCAAAACCATGCTCTAAGTTGACACATAAAAATTAACCATCACACCCTCAGACCACCGAATGACATTCAGGTACCAGAATACATATCTTAACACAAATGTTAACACGTAGTTCCTAAATAGATACTTTTCAGCTATTAATATTTCGATAACTAAAATCGCATAGCAGATACACTGATGTGTACGTGTGTGTGTGTGTGTGTGTGTAATTGCAGATTAACAATAGATTCTCTGGTGAGTGAGACAGTGAGGAGAGACAGGAGACTTTTTTTCTTAACCCTTCTGTACTGGTTTGATTTTTATTTTTATAGGAAATATATATTAATTATATATTTTAAAGTAGTGCACAAAGTAAAAACTAAATGCAGTTTCTTTAGAAATTGACTTAGTAGAAAAAATATTATTTTATTTTGTGCATTATCTCAGAGTTTACCTACTACTTCTAGGTATAATATTTCATTTAATTATCAACTCCAACCCCACATAATCAAGAAAAGTGTGGTATGGCCACAGAAACACTGTATCTGGAGCCATAATTCCTGGAGTTAAGCCTGGGTTTGCTTTTTCAGTCTGAGTAAAACTTTGGATGAAATCATTTAAGCTGTCTAAACTTCAGGTTTCAAATATATAGGCACAGATATAACAATAACAACTAAAAGCATGACAATCAAATAAATTCATGTACATTAAACCATTTCTTAAACTGTGAACACATATTAGCTAATATGAGCCAAATTTATTACCTAAATTCATAAAACTAATAAGTGCAGCTAGGGAATGGATCCAATTGACCTGATTTTTTATCCAGTGCTCTTTCCCTAATATACACAGTTCCTGCAGATAGAATACGTCATCTTTCAAATATGATACCAAATAGATAATTTATTCTTAAGAATCAATACAATCACACTAGCCGTAGCTGAGGTGGTTGTGGAAAACCCCAATCTACAAAGTGAGAGATGCCACTTTCAGTTCTCAGACCTGATAGCTGGTCTCAGCCAAAATCCATTTAAAAAACAACAGGTAATGAATGCATCCTATTTGAAAATCACACCTGGGACATTACTTCCTGGATGTGTATGTGTTAGAGGTGGGAGAGGCGGGCAGATTTATCATTCATTAAAAACTTGACAAAACCTGGGCTATAGATGAGGGTCAAATATTTTGAATTCTCTGCAGACCAGGATTCTGGAGTAGAACTGATTAGGGAATCTGTTCATGAAGAGAATAAAAATAATCACACCATTAGATTAAAGAGAATATGTATATATAAATGAAAAATATTTTGTAAAGGGTCTTACTGTGGTACTCCATCTTTATTATGACTTTATTGTCATAATTCCAGAAACTCCAGATTAAGGATAATCTCTTTATGAAAACTAAATTTGGAAGGAAAGACATATTCTCCTTTTAGTTTTAAAATTGTCTAAAGTAGTTTGTCATATCTTGGACCTTTAAAACCAAAAGCATTTATAACCAGACCAATGCACAGTAGTAAAATTGGAGGTGCAGGAGCCAGATAAATAGAAAAAAGATAATCTATTTAGTAAGTGGGTGCTTTATGCTCTTTGTAGAATGATAGTAATTGTATTTGCCTTATAGCAGTATTTTGAGCTTTAAGGGGGGCACTATATTTAAACAGCTTAAAGTGGTGAATGACACACTCAATAGATCTTGCCCATTATTATCACTATTATATTTAAACTTGTAAAGGAGGTGTTGTGCTAGTCATTTATGCTTCAGAGTCATCATCTGATAACGAGTTAAGTTAATTAACTAACTTGAATCTCCTCTAACTCTTGAAGTTGATGCTCTCCCAGGATGTCTGAAACTCTAGTGCTTGAGAAATGTGAGAATAAAGAATAGCTTTTCAATAAGAGCCAATTAGAAGCCAGTAATTTAATTAATCTGTACTGGAAAGAACAGACATAAAATGTTCTAAGGCCTCTATGTTTAGGTCTAACCAAAGCTTTCAAAAACTGCACATGTATTGAGTAGATTTAAGATGCCACTGAACAGTATTTTCACTTCTTTGGGAAGCTTGAAAATGAACAGTATAGAGATAACATTTATAATTTATAGAGTATGTTGTCTTCTCTACCAAACTTTTTTATAGGGAAAGTTGCAACTTCAATATTTTTGTTACATATGGACTAAAGTTAGCAAATATGTTTTTGTCTATAAATTATAGGCTGTAGGAGGTGAAAAACTAGAAAGGAAAATACCAAAATACAACCAATGAATGTAGGCAGAGGATGGATTGCTTGTTATGCTTTATTTTCCTCCTTTTTTGATATCCTTTTGTCTTGCTTGGCTGTAATGTTCTTTTGTTTTATATACGTATAAATCAAAATAAGCTAAACTATATTCTTGTGTGTATATATGTATATATATAAATATATATATGTGTACTTATTGTAGAGAATTTAGCTAAACTACATCATGGTGTTGCTGCCGTGACATCCATTTCACTTGGCCAGGTGGCCGGCAGGGGCCTTAAACTAACACCAGCCCCCTCACGCGAGCACACACCCTAGATAACAGTCCCCAGAGTCACAAGAAAATGTAATATCTTGATATGACTTCCCCAATAGCCCTTGTGATCAATGGTCTCCTTTGCCTCCTAGAGCCTTCCTCTTGTGTGCCTCTAAGAGCTTACTAAAACCCTGCTCCTTTTGGTTTGAATTGACCAATTTGGCTTTAACCTGGGAACCACAAAGCATTCCACTCCAGGGCTCTAATAAAAACACGCGCCCCAGGTCCTGCATCTCTCTGCCTGCACCCTGCCTCCTTAACCCGCCATGTGGCCCCTCCAGGTGTGCTGCGTACTTCCTCCAGGACCCGTGAGTAATGCACTTCTATTTCAATTTCTCTTGCGGTCTTTTGTTGAACTGTGACGGCTCACCATCTGGCACCTGTGCTCCACTTAACAAATGTTAACTTAAAGTCATAACACTTATTCAAATATTTATAACGTGAAAAGCATAAAGTTAAAGTGTCCTTCAACTTTTTTGTAACTCATTCTTCCTGCACATAAAATACTGCTATCCTCTCCAAAACCACAGTTAACAGTTTCATATGCCTTCCTAATCAATTTTTTCACTTAAAATATATATATATATATATATACAGGTGTGTATAGACATCATTTCCAATTTCCATTTATGTTCCTTTTTTTTTAAGAAAACGTAAAAAAGTTCCTTTTGTTTTGCAACTTACCTGTTATGGTAACCTATTTGTCTTATTGATTTTGTAGTATTTATCGACTTAATGCAACAACACACAGAATTCCCTCATATATTTGCAGAAAAATAAATACACTGCCTCTGGAGGCAGATGTGTACTCAACACCAGAGAACACACCTACGTGCCAATAGAGAGCACCTGTGAAAATTAGAAGGCTGAAAAGCGTGGTTAGCACAGGTGAGCTACCAACATTATTGGGTTTTCAGAATGCATCTGGCGTGCTGAGAAGGGGAAATGTGGATTTAGAGCAATTGCACATTACAGTAGTCATTCCAGATTGTTCAGAGGTTGAGTATCTCATATGTCGACTTGTTCAAGTTTTGGAAGCCCCTAAATAGCACTTTTAAGTAGAGCAATTAATTTTTTTCTTCATTAACTTTAATTATGCTCAGAAGCCTAGAAATCTTGGAGCAATTTCAAAAAGACAAGCCTGTTTACTAAGTGGGTTTTCCCAAGTTCTCACAAATCACGATGACGCCGAAAACATCAGTGCAGGACTCGTTAAGAAGAAAAATAAGGGAACCGTAGAAATCTAGGTAAAGTATTTCAGTTTAAGGTTACAATCAAGTATGGAAAAAGTGAAGCAAAGGAAGGTGGGTAGCTGATTTCATATCTTCCCATGGTTCTTAGTACATAATTCTATGTAATGAGACATATAAAGTACAGAGATTTTCTCAGAAAAATTAGTATCTTTAAGGAAATATTTGAGGCCATCCATGGATGTTCATGAGACACAACTTATTAATAGCAATGTATTTCCATTATGATAATGGCAACAAATCTACCATTTTGCTCTTATTAAGAGATAAAACATTAACACATTTATATCTCTGTATCAAGAAGATTTTGACTAGTTATTGAATTTAAATATTATTATGCTCGCATAATTTTCTTACCTAGCTTCTATTATTTTATACTGAATCTGAGTGAAGCTCACAAATATTACTAAGTATTATAGAAATCATCTATTCTCAATTAGCATCATTATTTCTTCTATAAATCATGTTTGATATCAGCATGCATGTGTCATAAAAATCAACCTTTTCTGTGAAATTTGAATAATTCAGAAACTAATTAAAGTATTTCACTTATGAAATAATAAAATATATCGTATTTTCTACAATTGCCTGAGGTATTCACATTTAGCTAGTTGCATCTACGTTGATCACAGTGTTATGCGAAGGAAAATGATTAGCTTTGGAAAAAGAGGGAAAGCTAGTTCTGTCCCCCTTGCATTAAAAAAAAAAAACTTGAAAAGATCTCAAGATATTTTAATAAATGTACATTAAGAGAAATACCAGTAAAGATGAGAAGAAAGAAATCCATAAAAGAGAAAAAAAATGAAATGATTGTACAAATTCATTACATACAATAAAATTTTAATATCTGAAACTTAAAATAACACCTTCATTTAAAAAAACACAGAATATTTCAGTTTTGAATTAGAAGATGCAGAACGTGTTGCCTGAAATTACTACAGTGCTTAATATTTTCAAAAGTTCAGTACATAGGCAAGTACTTGATGCATTTTAGATTTCAAGAAAATTTTAACTTCTCTCTAACGGTAATTATGTTATTTATGATTCTTCCTTAATAAACTCATGATGTGTAAAACTAAATGTTGACTTATAGTAGTAAAAACAAATGGATGATTTTTTTCCCAATATCACTGCTTTTCCCCTCAAAATTAGATTAAAATGGCTTTTCCAGTGAATTGACTGATTCTGTCATTTGAAGTAGTGAACGACCTTGATATTTTAACGTTGCTTACAAACATCAGTTCTCTAGAACTAGACCTTACACATCACAGGCACACAATGAGGTGCACAATTTGATTGAAGTGTAGTTAAAAGAGAAATATTGGAATCATTCATTCTCAATTCTCTTCTCCTGCCTCCTTTTAATCACATTCCATAGGTTTAGACCAGGTCCAGTGAAAATAGTCTCTTTTGTTCAAAGGCTCTACTAATAACTTCATGAAGTTCAGTCATTAACCCGGGAATCACGCTCTAGTTATATGCACAAGTTCTGTGTAAACATACCCGTGTAATGTTGTGCTTCAATATGTCTTATTTAAAAAAATTGAGAAGGTAGTAGTATCTCTTTCATATTAAATACTCAAAATATTAACTCCAATCGTTATATGTAAGTGAATTATTCATAAAATTGTTATACTGTTTTCCATAGGGTTTGTTTAATGCGTAATCCATCCTTTGTCTTCTTCAAGTCGTTATTTAAATAAGTGCTTCAGACACTGTTAAAGAGTAGTAACTGAATTACCCACTCTACCTTGCTCACGATCTAGTCTCAATTATCGGATTAATGTGAATGAGACTGGAACCTTACCTTTTGTCTGGATACCCCATTTGAGTGGAACTAAATCAGAGTTTAGAAAATTTTAAATGTAACATGATGTATCATTGTTTTGCTCTCTCAGGCATTCAAAAAAAGAATATTATTTGAATGTGAAAGGCTGTTTCCTTTAGTCCATACAGAACTTTAAAGAACTGTACACTGACACATACAAAATCCTGCAACTGCTAATATGAAGAATACTTTCTTGTACCATTCAAGAAATTGAAATGTAGGTAGTTACACAGAAATATATATTAGTTTAAAATGGATATGGGGATGGAAAGACATTCTATGTTTCTTTATGTATGATCTATCTACAGTTTTTTGAAAAATATGCCTTGTCAAAGCCCTTCCGCTGAAAATCATCAGGAACATGTCTGTAATTGATCAAGTGGAGTGTAGGACTCACTGCAGTGAGAACCCTCACCATGGGAAATGATGGGCTCGGTAAGAGAGTGTGAGAAAGAAGCTATTTCAGGCGTAGGATTTGGGTTCCGTAATTTTGGGGAGGGTCTAAAGAAGCAGAGATTTGCTCTAGGTCAGGTGCTGTCAGAAAGTAGGGGCAATTCTATGATGGGTTTTCTTAATAAATCTTATCTATATGAAAGGCAGATCAGAGCCTGGATAAAACTGTAATTAGTAAAGAAGAAGCAATCACTCATTTTAGTTGAGAAAAGGGGATATTTGGTATTTTGTGGTTTTTGACAGTGATCCTGTTTTTATCTCACTTTATTTTGTTGTATGATGTTGATGTTCTGTAAGATTTTTTGTTTCCAACTGTAGAACAGTGTAGCCAAGCTATGTACATGAAGTCCATTCCTGGATGTCAGGGATATCCTATTTTCTCTCTCAGCTTATTGTTACCATTCAGAGGTTTTGTAGACAGCTAGAGAGATACACAGAAATATGGATGAATAGAACGTGGATAGATGAATGGAAAGACATACTATATCTCTCTATGTATCTCTATCATCTGCCTATCCATGTACATGTAATGTGTACATGTGTGTATACAAAATATGCCCCAAAATATGCCCACATTGCTAAAACTTTTGCATATTATCATACGTCTTTTAAACTGTTTGCTTATTATCTAGGAATTCATTCACATTTATCAAATAATTACTATGTTCTAGGTGCTAGAGATACAGCAGTAGAACAAAGTAGAGTTTCTTCTTTCATGGAGTTTATATTCTAGTTGGGGAAAGAAAGACAAAAATAAGAAAAACCTAGAAGAAAGTATTTAGTGTTCCAGATAACAACAAGTTATATCGAGAAAAATAAGAAAAAAGTACCTTAGGAGTTTTGGGAAGGAGGTAGTATGCTCTTGTATCTAGGGTGGTCAGAGGAGTTCTCATTGCATAAATACCAGTTTTGGAACGCAGTAAGAAAACTAATCACGTGAATTTGGGGGAACAATATTCCAGGCTGTAGGAGCAGCATATCAAGTGCCCTGAAAGAGGGTCCTGCTTGTTCTATCACACAGCATCAAATAGGCCAGTAGGATGCAGGAGGATGAGCTTGGGAGAGAAATCATTAGGGTATGGGCATGTCTCATTATGTGGGATTTTTATGTCACTGTTAAAGATGGGTGTAATATAATTGGGTTTAGCTTTCAGAAGGATCACATTGGCAAATAGTAGAGAATAGAGCATGAAATTTGGTAAAAGGTGAAAAGGGTAAGAACTGTTAAAAGCAACTGCAATAATCTAGGGGAGAAATATTCTGGCGTGGACCAGAGTGGAAGCAGTGGAGATAGTGAAAATATGATGTCATTCTGAATCTACTCCAAGTTAGAAGCTTTCCTAATGGCAGATTTTAGCTCCAGGAGACAGGACCAAAGATTAGGGAGGGGTGGGAGATGGGATTAGATTTACACAGAGAGGCATTTCTAAGGGATGAGGGGTTACTTTGGTTTCTTGAGATTCTTGTCATTACTGAATTAATTAGGGGAAGAGGTCAAGATAAAAGTGGTCCTCACAGTCTCTAAGGTAGAGTGTGGTGAAACTGTGCATGCTGGAAAGGCACAGTGAGCTGAGAGTGTCATCAGGTTGGGAAGGAGTGGCAATAAGGAATACAGCCTTGAAAATGTGGAGGAATAAAGACAAATGTTTATGTCCATGCATGTTCATGTCAATATTCTAATAGCAGAAAATCAAAACAACCCAATTATCTGAAAAAGTGCCTTATAAATTTGTTACATATTTCTATGTAAAACAACTGATATTCACATAATAATTTATTATAAAAAGTTGAATGGAAAGGGAAGAAAGCAAACCATCTGAAAATTATATTTAATTTATTTGAAAATTAAATCAGTATAAAAATGGAAGGAAGTAAACCAAATGTTAGCAATGGTAATCTTTTGGTTGAAGGATAGTACTAATTTCATTTACTTACTTATATTTTCTTACAAAGAAATATATTGACATGTCAATTAGGTTAGTTGTTAATACAAAATCATTATATATAGGATAAGTACATAGCTTTTGTCCAAATGAATTTTTGGAGAGGAAAACAATTTAGCAGAATAGTAATAGGTGGAATAAGAGAATGCAATAGGTGGAAAGTACGCTTTTAGAAAAAAAAATTATTGTAAAGGCTGGGTTCGAGATTGTTTTTAATTATTTATGTTTTCAACAGATATTCACTGAGCATCTAGTTATGTGCTTCTTTCTCTACCAGGAGCTAGACTATCCTGGGGAATAAGAGAAAAGTTCTGCATCCTCATAGAGTTCAGTGTCTGGAAACAGGTACTAAATGAGCAAACAAGCAAAAAATCTGGCAGTGGTAAGTGCTACAGAGAAAAACACCAATCGCCAAACCCAGCCAAACACCACAACTAAGGAAGGTCATAAGTAGTGTCTGGTGGACCAATCTGATAGAATGTTTAGGGAAAAACCTGTTTAGGTGGCCAGATGAAACTAAAATCTGAGCAACAGGAAAGATTAACCTTTAACTTCTACAATTGAATTTATCTTCTCAATTTGAATACCCAAAAGTATTAGATTTAACTAATATCAATATGAATAAGAACAGAACAGTGTTTCCATTTTTGTTTTGCTATTTGATTTCTTCATGCAATATTATTGTCTGATTACATTTGATACTCAATGTATGCATCTGGGGGTTGAGAGAATTTTGTTTATATTTTTATTTGGTTAGTAGGAGCAGTTTTGCGTATTTCTTTATGTTTCCATTTGGCTGGGGTGTTATCCTATTGTATAGCCAGGTAATGAATTGTCAAAGGCTTCTCTCCAGGTTATATTGTCAGAATTTTACTGATGATTCAGGGATTTTTCTTTCTTAACGTTTAGCTATTGGCCTTAAAACTGAACACAAAGCTAAAAGATTCATTCACTTTACTATAAACTCTGAAAAAAATTCTGTAAACCAATATTCTATAAACTTGCTTGAGAATAGAAGAGCCCCAACCAATTTCAGTCTGGCCTTCCTGAACTCAGAAAAACATAACCCCATTGCCCTTGGTTTTTCCCTTGTTGCTGGATCACAAATAGACTTGACTGCTGGAAGATAAAATCTTTGTATATAAAAAATTTTCAGATAAAAATAAACATGATTATAACATATTTGCTTAATTTTCTCTTGCATATAATGATGAGTATATATATTTTTTCATATTAGAAATTAAAGAGTAAAACAAAAAACAAAATATAAGCACTTTGCTGCAATTTATTCATGTGAAATAATTTCTTGTATGTATTTTGTGACTGTAATTTTAAGTATGTGATTTTTTCATATCACATGACTTTGCAAGTTGCATTTAACAGCAAAATTATACATTTAATATTTAAGTAATACTGCTTGTAGATTTCATTATCCTTTCATATACCATATAAAAATTTAAAAGACAAATATTCAGGTTTATGACAGAATTCTTTAGATTATTATGTATATTTCATTAGTTTGATATATGAAAAATGAAATTCATGTAATTAAAACTCTTGAATGATTTAATATTAAGGAAATGCTTTTTTTATGGATTTCTAATTACTTGGTTAAAATTATATTGGAATATTTTTTTCTTTCCTTTCTTTTTGCAGAGGAAGTTTTGCCCTGAGCTAACATCCTTTGCCAATCTTTCTCTTTTTGCTTGAGGAACATTCTCCCTGAGCTAACATCTGTGCCAATCTTCCTCTATTTTGTATGTGGGTCACCTGCCATAGTACAGCTGCTGATGAGTGGTATAGGTCCATGCCTGGGAACTGAACCCAGGGTGCCAAAGTGGAGTGCGCCTAACTTGACCACTAGGCCATGGGCCATCCCCTACAATATTTTTAAAATATGACATGGGCATAAGCTGAGGATAGAGAAATCAGTATTCATAAGGAAAGCAATAGGGCTCTATCATGGGATTTTAATTCATAAACAAAATTATTTTCAATATTAGGCTCAATAAAATGCACATACCTCAGCCTCCATTTTTGGAAAGAAGAGTCAACTCTTCTGGGAAAATACAATTTATTCTTATCTGTTATACAACATGTAAATAAACTGTGTCGTGTATTTTGTGCTTTTTAGTGCTTAAGCATGTTAACACAAATTAAACTTTAAACCAACCCTCTTGCCAAAGTAAGCCTTGTATTGGACTCCAAGGAATAGTTATTAAACGTAGTATAAGCTTTTACACAATTTATATTGAAGAATGTATTTTGTTTACATTTACCTGACATTGACTACTGTAACTGAGTTATGAATGAGTAGAACAGATTTGATTTGCTGATATTCTGGATAAGACATGTAGAATGCTGAAAAACGTTGGAGCAGCAGCAACAACTAAATGCTGACAACATTAAAGATTTTGTGTAACTTTGCCCCTAAGTGACAAAATATTTTTTGTTCTTTTCTTTCAGAATAATGGTAAAGGATAGAGCTGGTGCCCAGAAGAGATGCAGTCCACTAGGAATGGATATAATGGAGCTAGCAAGAACTCCTAGGAGAACTGGCTCATAAAAACTGGCGAAACTGGTGACAATGTTTTCTCAATAGTGTCCTTCCACTGATAAATCATAACTGGTAGGTTAATAGTAGGCATGGTGTTGAATGATACATTTTGAAACTTACAAATTTATTCTCAAGTTTGATTGACTCTGAGGCATCGGAATTTGGTTGTCTATTTTGTCATTATTTGACTCTAAAAATAATTTAAATTTATAATGCAAATAGTTACTCACGAAACAACACGAAAATATTATTCATAATGTCTAAAGTCCGTAGAGTGAAGGCTCTAGGAACACTATTCTAAAAGTAGATGATGCAAATGGAAAAAAAAGATGATAGAAAACAACAAAAATACACTTGGACTGAAAGGGACTTTTTAATCCATAGGGAGTCCTTAGTCTGAGGGCAGAAGACAGAATTAATGGACTAGAGGACCAGTTTGAGGAAGAAAATATCCGAACAGTATAGATGGTGTTGTAGGAGGCAAAGATCATGAGAACACAACTGCTAAGAATCTTATCAGTTATACATGCCTTAAATTGAAGAAAAGGACTTTTTTCTCAGACATGTCCATTAAAAAATGTACAAATATTCTAGAATCAGAGTGATAAAGTAAGAACTAGTCACCTTCTGTTTGGATATTTCATAGTAGAATTTTATTAACATATATGGCATATTGTTTTTAAAAATCTACAAAATGATCATAAATTAACTTCATCACACATTCTTTCTTTCACCTTGGGCAGTTTGCTGATCTTTTAATTTTGACTTTTCAAAATTGAAGTCATTAATGGGAGATCAGTATTTGAAATATGCATAATTTTGTTAAGATATAATACAATCTAATAAATACAGTAAATGGTATTAACAGTGAATACTCATAAAACCTTTTAAAGATCACAACCTAGAAACTATACAGTATCTTTACCCACTTTCTATGAGAGCAGAGTAGCCCTCCATTAACATATGCATTCTCATTAAATGTGCTAATTTTCGTGAAAGCACTGTGACTCTCTCCTCTGCCCAAATGGCTTTCAAAGAATATGAGATTCACCTTAAAAATAAGGGGATTGAACTTGAATGCCTCTGGGCTTGTTTAGATTTATAGAATGGTTATGAGCATGGACTCTGGAATCAAGATGCCTGGAATTGAATCCCAACTGCTCAGTGTAATGGCTGTGTGCCTTAAAGGGTTGTGAAAAAATAAGGGGTGATTGAAATTGTGTCTTGAGAGCCAAGTGTGTTTGTAAGGCAATTGAACTATGCTCTAACTGGGGCATGGTGTCATATAGCTTTTTGATGGGTCAGCTAATATTTCTAATCAATCAGAAGGCTTATTCTCTGCATCTAAATTCAGAGTGTAGACAAGAATAGCAAAAGTCTTCACTTGTTCTTCTGTTATTGTTGATTATTAGTTGCTGACTAGATTCCTTTAGAATCTTTAGAAAGATTCCAAAACTGCTCACGAATCAGACAAATCAAATGATTTATTTATGAAATGTAAGAATACATTTTATTAGAGACAAATATTCCGACACAAAATGGTGGCCTGCATTATTTAATCATCTTTGATACTTTTTCAGTGAGAACCGATTAACGATCTTATCTACACTAAGGCCATAAAACTCATCTACATATAGTAGGGCAAAAAAGTAGCAAAGCAAAAATGTAATATTTTTGGCTATCTCTTTTAGATACAAGTGGTTTATAACAGTATTAAAAGTAAAGCAAATATGCAAATTATACAGGCTTATTTGCCTGCATATCACATGGCGGTAAATCCCCACTGTCTTTTCATCCTGAATCCTGTTTCACTGTCATTATCACTGACAGGGGACTGTTAAGTAAGGCAGTGTTAGTTTTTAGAAACACATTTATGAGCTACTAATCAATTATTTACAATCCTGGAGAAAACAAAGAGACTGGTTTAAATGCACACAATATTTATAGAAGCTTGGGCTATCACTGCTGCTAAAGCAAATCAAGCAGAAGAATGTGTTCTATGTTATAAAACCAAGTTAAAACTTGCCTTTCTAAACTGGAAGAATCTTGACTTTTCTGGAAATTTGTTTTTAAAAGGAAAAGAAATGTTACTATTTAGAAGTTAATTAACTCAAGTAATAAAGACTTTTAATACAGAAAATTAATAGCACTAATTTATATAATTTGAAGTATCTTTATATAATTTGAAGTATCCTTACTCAGATTTTCTTAGGCTTTGCCTTTATTAGCTGAACCAACAATATAAACAAATTGTATTTTTTCATGTGTAATAGTATGTTTTGAATCTAACCTAAATTAACTGACTTCTCAAAAAATAATGTATAAACTGACTCCTGAATTATTGAAGTAAAATAAATTTATGTGAAGAATATCTTTAATGTTGTACTTTAACAGATGAAAATTGGGAAATAGCATAATTATCAAGTTTGAAGTACTATTTCTACACATAAACTTGAAGGTTATATGGGTGGGTTCTGAAGTCAGACATGTGGTTTCAAATTCTGATTTTGTCATTTCTTCAATTTATTTGGGGAAATTTATTTAAAATTTCTGATTTTTGCTTTCTTCATCCATACATGGGAAGGAATAATAACAGAATCCACCTTACAGAGTCATTTGTGAACATGTGTGATAATCTATGTAGAGAACTCAGCACAGTAACCCTCACAAAGGAAGCGATGATGTGAATGGTTATAATTCAAGTAAGGATGCTATCTTTCTTTAAAACTTCTTATTATAAAAATATTTGAATGTGTACAAAGGTGGGGAATTATTTAAAATGCATGACAAAATTTAGAATCAGTGGAGATTATTAATAAATGTGACTTCATAATTTTTAAATACATGGCAAATATCAATATAAACAAAAGAAGAAACCAAATGAAATAATGTATATCAGAAACAAAAATTTAATAATTCTAGTAAAAAAAAGGCATCTAAAAATGGAGGATAAAAGGGTACTAACCCTAAAGAAAAAAAGACTAGAAATATGAACACAACAAATGGATTTTTAACCACATAAAAAGATGCTAAACCTCTTTTATAATAAGAGAAATTAAAATTAAGATAACATTTCTCAGCCATTGGATTGGCAAAACTTAAAAAAATTTGAAAAAAATTTGGCAAAACTATGGGGAATTCTCACATGATGGGAATAAAAATTAATACAATCTCTATAAAGGAGAATTTGACAATAACTAAAAAATCGCTAAAATAGTAGATCCAGGAATCTACTTATTCTTTGCCCCAACAATCCCATTCCAGGAATCTGTCTCAAAGATCCACAGGCAAAAATATGAAGACACAATATGTATAAGACGCCTGGTAATAGCAAAAGCCTGAAAGCAAAGCGAGTGGCCATCAGTAGGCGACAGGCTGCATAAACACTGGTGCATCAGGAGCACAGAACACTGAGAGCTACAACAAACAAACGACAACCTTAGAATAGTGCTAGGTACCACTTGGCATGAACTTCAGAGTATATTGTTAATCGAAAAAAGCAAAGTGGATAAAAGTATTTATACACTCAACACTATGACAGACAGATGTTACAAACATGTATATGTATATGGGTACATTTGAATATGTGTGTATATGTACAATAAATTTCACAACATATCACGTCATCATATATTGTATAATATGATATGTATGATACAGTATGATTTTCTTATATTAAAATAGATTAATAAAACAAAATTTAAAAGTAAAGTTATCTAAGTGGAGGAAAAGAGTAGGGTTGAAGGGGCAGAGATGGAAGCAGTACTTCTTTAGATTACTGCTTTAAAACAAAATGTAATTTTTCTTGACTTTAGAAGTATAGCAAATATTCAGCACATTTAAAAATGAAAACTGTTGTGGCTGGCCCGGTAGCATAGTGGCTAAGTTTGCGCGCTCCGCTTCGGCTGCCTGGGGTTCGCAGGTTTGGATCCCGGGCGTGGACATATGCAATGCTTATCAAGCCATGCTGTGGCGGCATCCCACATACAAAAAAAAAAAAAAAATAGAGGATGACAGGCACAGATGTTAGCTCAGGGCCAATCTTCCTCACCAAAAATACCAAATACAAATAAAAAAATAAAAATGAAAACTGTTTATAGATTCAAGAAATACTGCCCTGTAAATAATAGAGCATTTTAAGTTAGAGACCTTACAGGTGCATATAGAATAAATCATATTACAATAGGATACAGTAGAAGAATATTTTCACTCAATCTTTCTTATTCTGCTGAAGGTTTTTCTATATTACTGTGCTTGTCTTAGAATTCATGGCCTATGAAGGCTAGAAATAGGTTGAAATTGATAGGTTTCTATGTCTGTGTGCCAACAACAAAGATCATATCAAAAAGTTATTTGATGATGCCAACGATAATAAGATGTCAAAGAAATTCTGTAAAGAGAAACTAATTGTGATTATTGCAAGTGTCCAATTACACGTTAATATTTGTTCTGGAATGAAAAGCCTACTACACAAATGCTTCACCTCAATTTGCATTTAGACTGGTTTAGACAATGTCTTTCACTTAATCCCTCTAGCAGTGATCTCAGTCCTATGCTAAAGATATTACACAAATATCCGTTATATAGACAGTGATATTTATCATGTCCAAATTAGGGAATATTTATCTTTCCTATGGAAAGATGGAGGGAAAACTTTAGAATGAGTTATGTCTCAGACAATCTATAACTTATTTTTATTGTTCCATACGTAAGCTAATTTTTTCAATTATGCTTAATTTGCTGTTTGAGAAAGCAAAATTGCAAAAAATTTTGCGCATCCAAATCTGATTACAGTAATAGCCTTACCAGCTACTTTGCTTTAGAGAAAGCACTATTGATTGCACCCATTCCCTTTCTTCTTCCTTATCAATAGAACCCCGATTTTGTTCACTTTTCTGTGAGCAGTCATGAGAGGCTGGGTCCTTTTGGAGCCATAGGGAGAGAATTATGGTAGGGCTAAATCGTTCTTGGTGGCCTAAATCCCCGTGATAAATAATAGGCTTTAGCATCAGCATGTGATGCAAATTTGTCCAAAGAAACAAAAGGGAAAGTTGGCTGAAGGTTTTCTCGAAAAGTCTTCTTGCTCCTACACAGGGAGAGGAGACAAGGATGTTCCCATTTCCTTCCACACTGTTACTGCCTGCATGTGATGCCTGGTACTGTGGCAACCATCTTGGAACCTTGAGGGAAGGAAATATAAGAGGAAAATGCTTGAGATGGCAGTCAGATAAAAGAATCTGGGGTTTGGGGAATACTGTTGAGCCATTGAAATGACTTAACTGTGGGACTGCACAATCTCAGGACTTTTGTTATGTGAGATAATAAATGACATTACTTTTTAGGTATTTCGAGTTTGTTTCTTTTTACTTACATCCAAATGCACTCAGTTGAAATATTTTACATAGTCTAGAATTGTCTTTTCTTTATTTCCTCCAAACTGCAGCAATAATTTTTTCCCTAAAATATCACTTTCAATACGTTGCTCCTACGCCCTAGAATTACCCAACAACCCAGTGCATCAAGTTTAATCTTCTATGCCTAACTTTTAAAGTCTCTGTTAGCTGCTCATGTCTTCTGTCCTCTGCAGCCAAGCTAATTAACTTTCTTCTGTGCTCTCTATGTCTGTGCATTTTTTCTTGTTGTTTCTCCAATGGTCTTCATTTTCCTCTCTATCTAAATCTTACCAACCCATTTTACACCCAAACGAGTCCCACAGACTCCACTTATTAGATCTACTTCCCTACAACAATGCATCCAATATCAATTCACTTGACCACATGGAAGACAAGCATATATCACTGCCTTATTCTTCCATATTTAATAGAAATATTAATGCTAACAAAGACCTCATTTCTTTTCAACAGGAGTGGTGAGCAAGAAGACATATTACTAAATCAAGTAGTATAAAAAAATTCAGAAATAGCAAGATTAAAACCACCAAATTGATTAATAGTATTTCGTAAGAGTTTATTGTATGTATAAGAACAGTTTGAGAACTGGGAGCTTTCAAAAATGAAAACTGATAAGAAATTCAGCAGCAGGAAGTTACAAGATGACTTATAAAGTAAAAATGAGGAAGTTGTTAACCTTTACAACCACTGGTTATTACAACGGCGTTCTCCAGATGGCAGGGGATTGGTTAAAAGTGATTACTCATACCATTTTAGGAGGATAACAAGTTTCTTTTATGATTGTCAGAGGCATTTACAAGAAATAACCTAAGTTAAGTGTTGCTTATGTTCATGAAATAAGCTAGATTTAGTTTTGCTTATGTGGTTTAAATGGTTTTGTCTGCTCAGGAAGTTCTCAAGTCTGGCGTCCATTTTGTATTTAATTTTAAAAGCAGTAAGCTTAGAGTTAGAGGATTATGTTTTCAAATGTACATTTAATCCATATGCTAAATGTCAATGAGCTTATACTTTGCAGGTGACCATCAAATGTAAACAGAGAACTAGCAGCATTGTATAGTAAAAATCATATCTTAAATATTGTAATTGGAATTAGATAAATTCATATAAGGACAAATGATGTGAATGACCTCTACAAAATGTTATTATAGCATAAATGTTGATGAATAAATATTTGTGCAGAGGCAAAAATTGGGTCACTGGGCAGAGTTTTCTGGAGTAATATGTTTAAAAATGGATCCAGTTATATAAGCCTTAATGCACAAAAGGATGAGTTTGAAATCATAGTTAGGTTTCTATAAAATTTGCATTGTATTTTTTTAGTTTTCTTCTTTTTGTCTTACTTTTAAAGTCATTGCCTATCACTAAGAAAAAGCAATAAGATTCAGAGTGCAGTATTTTATGCTAACACTATTTGGATTCATTGGATAAGAATATAGCTATGAGCTAAAATAAATTGGGAAAACTGATATAATTATTCGTATAAGAGAAAAAAGGATATCTATTTGTAGTACTTGGAGAGTAACGAAGTATTTTGTCAATTCATCTTGAATTACCCACTGAAAATTTTAGTTCTTTTAAAGGAGTGATGGTTAGGAGACAATTTTGGTTCTGCAAACTACTTTAACAAAATATTAGACCATATCCGAAGACAATTAGACGCACAGATCATATCTAATCTCTCTTCCAAAGGAAACTGAAGTTCATCATCATGTTTCTTTGATTCTTCTGTTCTCTACTTTTTTTGTGAGGAAGACTGGCCCTGGGCTAACATCCGTGCCCATCTTCCTCTACTTTATATGGGACGCTGCTACAGCGTGGCTGCCAAGCAGTGCGTCGCCAGCGCCTGGGATCCGAATTCGCGAACCCAGGGCTGCGATAGTGCAAACTGAACCGCTGCACCACCCAGCCGGCCCCCAGAGATGTTATTTAATTCATTAATAATGAGGAAATCAGTAGGTCTTAAAATTCAAAAAACTTTTGAGAAGTTTAGTATATTCGGGCAATTTAATACATAAATTTTAGGAAAAGATTTCGGGGTTTTATACAAAACTGGTTAAAGTTCAACAGGGCAATAAGCCACAATATCTGGGGCTACATGTTCCACTGTTATTCAGATCTCATCAGACAAAAACCTGAAAGTTAACTTCTTCTCCAAAGTTGGATTGATTGACTGATTGAATTTATTTTTAAATTTTCTTTCTCCCATGGGATGAGAGTCTGTCTTTTGGCGCTGGGCTGCCTCAGCTTGGGGGAGGGGTGATGGGAGTAACGTGAATCTTCTTTTACTCTCCTGAATGCGTCTTTTTTTATCTTTGTGCTTCACTCGGGTGCTGTACTCCTTCACCTGGAATCCTTAGTGCCGGTGAAGGTATTGTCAGGTGTGGATAATTGTTCAAATTGATGTTGCTGCTTTTGGGAAGGATGGATGCTAAAAATTCCTATCCTGCCGTTTTAATGACTTCACTCAAAGTACGGATCATAATTTCAACGGGGAGAGGTTGGTCCGCCTCCAATAGCAAAATCCCCGGATGCTCAAGTTCCTCTGTCAGCCTCCGCATCCGCGGGGACCGCGGATCATGAACACAGTGCGCCGTGCGCGGTTAGTTGAATCCATCCACGTGGAACCAGCGGATACGGAGGGCCTATGACTGTATTTGAAATCATCAGCCACTTCGTGGTTTATTCTTTTTATGTCTCTCTTATTCAAGGTCATGAAGACATCTTACATTTATTTTTGAAGGGAGAAAGGAGATATCTGAGAGATTAGACAAAAGAGTGAAGCTGAAGAAAGGAGGTAATATATATATATTTTTTTAAATTTATTCAATTTATTTAAACCAAAACAAAATGGTTCCTTCATTTCTCCCACGCTCCACCCCGGGCCTCTTGCAACCGCCAATCTGTTCTCTTTATCTATGAGGTGTTTTAAGTTTTCTTTTGTTTTTTGTTCCACATGTAGGAGAGATCATATAGTATTTTTCTTTTTTCCTGTCTGACTTATTTTGCTTAGTATAATGCCCTCAAGGTATTGAAGGAACTCCCTTCCCCCTTGTATATTCTTGGCTCTTTTGTCATAAATTAATTGACCATACGTGTGTGTACTTTTGGGCTCTCTGTTCTGTTCCACTGATCCCTATGTCTGCTTTTATGCCAATACCATACTGTTTTAATTGCAATAGCTTTGTAGTATAGTGAGCATGATGCCTCCAGCCTTTGTTCTTTCTCAAGATTGTTTTGGCTATTTGAGCTCTTTTGTGGTTCCATACAAATTTTAGGATTGCTTTGCTGTTTCTGTGAAAAATACCATTGGAATTTTGATAGGGATTGCATTGAATCTGTAGATTGCTTTGGGTAGTATGGACATTAACAATATTAATTCTTCCAATCCATGAGTGCAAAATCTCTTTCCATTTATTTCTATCTTCTTCTGTTTCTTTCATTAATATCTTGCAGTTTTCAATATACAGGTCTTTCACCTCCTTGGTTAAATTTATTCGTAGATATTTCATTCTTTTTGATGCAGCTGTAAGTGGGATTGTTTTCATTTTTCTTTCTAATAGTTTATTATTTGTGTAAAGAAACACAACCGGTTTTTGTGTATTGATTTTTTTATCCTGCAGTTTTACTGAATTTGTTTATTAGTTGTAACAGTTTTTTGATGGAGTCGAGGTTTTCTCTGTATAATATAATGTCTTCTGCAAATACACTTTTACTTTTACTTTTTTATATTCCTTTTAAATTGCCTATTTAATAAAATGTCAAGCTCAGAACTGCACTGTCAGTAATCTCTGGTACCTGTTTCTGAGAGTTTGGATAATTTTTCTAACACTAGGCTAAACATTCCTTGAAACTTAAAGGATCTCTAATCAATTCCACTTCAGCTAAACTTCCTATTTCTTAAATTTAAGTCACTTAGTCTCTGAAATCTTAAAATTTAGCCTATATGTCAACCATTTTTTCTGGTTATTTTCTCTTTATTTCCACTACATTTAAACTTAAACTTTATGGAGACAACCAACCCTACTCCTTACAAAAAGTGCATAAACTGGCTCCTGACTCTACTTTCTTCCAACCTTACCTAAAACCGCAATTCACCACTTCAACCTCATTCTTTTTTTTTAAACCACTCTACTGAGGTATGATTGACTAGTAAAAAGCTATACGTATTTAATGTATATAACTTGAAGAGTTTGGGGTTAAGTACACACCTGTGAAATTGTCACCACCATCCAGGCCATAAACAGAGACATCATCTCCCAAAGTTTTCTCCAGCCCTTTTATTATTATTATTATTTATTTATTGTATATATATATATATATATATAATATAGTAGTAAGAACACTTAATGTAAGATCTACCATCTTGGCAAATTTTAAGTATACAATACAATGTCGTTAGCTAGCTATAGGACTATGCTCAGTAGCACATCTCCAGGACTTACTTATGTGGCATAACTGAAACTTTGTTCCCTTTAACTATCACCTCTCAGTTTCCCTCTTCCTCGCCCCAGCCCCTGACAACCCCCATTCTACTATCTTTCTATCAGTTTGACTATTTTATATTCCACATATGAGTAAAATCTTACAGTAATTGTCTTTTTCTGACTTATTTCACTTAGCATAATACCCTACAGGTCCGTCCATATTGTCATAAATGACAGAATTTCCTTTTTTTTTAGAACTTAATAATATCCATTGTACGCTATGCCACAGTTTCTTTACCTGTTTATCCACTGATGGATATTTAAGTTGTTTCCATATCTTTGCTATTATGAATAATACTGTAATGATCATATTGAGTGCAGATATCGCTTCAAGATTTTGATTTTATTTCCTTTGGATATATTCCGAGAAGTGGGATTGATGGATCATATGGTAGTTCTATTTGTAACTTTTTGAGGAACCTCCATACTGTTTTCCATAATGGCTGTACCAGTTTACAGTCCCGCCACCACTGTACCAGGGTTCCCTTTTCTCCACATCATCCCCAATACTTACTATCTTTTGTTTTTTGATACTAGCCATCTTGACAGATGTGAAGTGATATCTCATTATGGGTTTGATTTATGTTTCCCTGATAATTAGTGATGTTTAGTACCTTTTCATATCCCTGTTGGCCATATGTAGTCTTCTTTAGAGAAATGTCTATTCAGATCCTTTGCCCTTTTTTTAATTGGATTTTTCTTTCTTTTTTTTTTTTTTGGCTATTGAGTTGTATGAGTTCTTTATATATTTTGGATATTAACCCCTTAGCAGATACATGATTTGCAAATATTTCTCCCATGCTGTGGGTTGCCTTTTCACTCTGTTGATTCTTTCCATTGCTAGGCATATGCTTTTTACTTTGATGTAGTCCCACTTGTCTATTTTTTGTCTTATTTCCTGTGCTTTTGGTGTTATATCCAAAAAATCGTTGCCATGACTAATGTCAAGGAGTTTTCCCCTATGTTTTCTTCTAGGAGTTTTATGAGTTCAGGTCTTACATTTAAGTATTTAATCCATTTTGAGTTTATTTTTGTGTGTGGTGTAAGATATGGGTCCAGTTTCATTCTTTTGCATGTAGCTGTCCAATATCCCCAATACCATTTGTTAAAGAGACTATCCTTTCCCTATTGTGTATTCGTGGTGCTCAAGTCAAAAATTAGGAAACGGTAGATGCATGAGTTTATTTCTGGGATCTTTATTCTGTTCTTTTGGTCGATGTGTCTGTTTTTATGCCAATATCGTACTGTTTTGATTGTTATAGCCTTGTAATATAATTTGAACTCAGGAAATGTGATGCCCCAGCTTTATTCTTCTTGCTTAAGATTGCTTTGGCTATTTCAGGTCTTTTGTGGTTCTCTGTGAATTTTAGGATTGTTATTTCTATTTCTGTGAAAAGTACCATTGGAATTTGGATAAGGATTGCATTGAAACTGTAGGTCATTTGGGCTAGTGTGGACACTACCAATTTAACAATTTAATTCTTTCAATCCATGAACATAGCATATGCTTCCATTTATTTGTGTCCACTTTAATTTCTTCATCAATGTCTCACAGTTTTCAGTGTACAGATCTTTTCCCTTCTTGGTGGGGACCTGTATACAGTGTTCTACATTCCTGGAGAATCTGGTCCAACCAGTAAAACACTTATTTTCTGTTCAACCAGAATGAAATGATAGTCTGACTTTATTCTAGCCATTTCCTACTGACTGGAAGAGCCAAAACTGTCTAGGAAAAGAGAGAATCATGAATGGGGCGAGGATATTGAGTAACTTGTGAAGTATTTATTGTGCCGTCAAAAATCTACTTTTATAACACCATCCTGGTTCCATGTTTACAGCTCTCTAGATTGAAATAATTATTATTTATCAGTATTGACCAAAGATAATCTCAAAACAAATTGATGTTTCCTTTGACAGATTTCTACAATTCTTTCTTTTATGAGACTCCACTGCAAACATATTCTGTTGTTTACTTTGGCAGAATACATTTATATCATCTACTTATTTAATGTAGTAGAATATCTTCTATTTCTAATCATGTTCTAATTTAGAAAAGTATTAATTAAATTCTGAAAACTCATTGATAGAGTAAAAATTACACTATTTCATGCTATGCTGTGCATTTTGGTAGACATTTAAATCCATCCTACAATATTGCCAAATACTATTGCAAGCTATATGTATTTTTACAAGATTTTAGATCTTTCAAGCATAAAACTGACAAGGTAGAAATTAAATGAAGTAGTTGTTAATAAACACACTGACAAACATTCCTTAAATACAATGCCAGAAATTCTAAAAATTAAAAATACACACTCAAAATACTCTTGGGAATACATATTTCTTAGAAGAAAATGAGTCAGAGAAAGAGTTTTCTTTTTCAGAGTGCAATTTCTCTTGTTATATTTATGTCTGAAGATAAAACACTAAAAATGTTTTCCTTTTAAATGAAGCTCACAGTTAAAATGCTATATAAATGAATTGACATTCAATAGCAGACAAAGTTGAAATTGATTTTTGTATTCTAGAATTCCTAAGGCTACTATATAATGTACTGAATTGAATCATCTTAAAAATTTGCTTTTGTTTTACTGTGGTATTTTCTTTTGATTTAGAAATGTTTTTTTTTTTTATGATTTGAATAGGTGCTATTAAAATAAATGGCTTTATTAATGTTACTAACAAACTATGATTACAGCAGAACTAACATTTTATGACTGACTGGTCGTCAGCTAGGAAAACTTGCCCTAACAATATGAATAAACCAAGATATCAAATTATATTATTCTTAAGATACTTATATTTTATTACTTGATGTATTAAACACTACATTTACTGGCTTTTAGAAAGTATTGCTATGATTCAATTTTCATCAAAATAAGAAACCTCTGAGCAGAGTATAAAATCTTGTGATAGGTCTTAAGCTCAGTTGAGAAGCCACCAAGCACACTACCATTGGACCTGAAGGTGTCTATGTAATTACATAGACATGACATGGCCTATAACCACTGTGATAGAAGGTGAGCATTTGACATTTCAAGTGGCACCAGATATTATTATCAGATGCAAGAGTTGAAAAGATGGGAGATAAGGCATGGAAGACAGAAGGAGCAAAGTTCAGAAAGCAGTAAGAACAGGGTAAGAAGAATCTGCAGTCTTTTAATGTGTGAACTGCCTTTATATTTTCTTTCTAATTAATCTATTTTTCTTTGAAAATAAAAACAGAAGATGTCTTTGAGTTCAGTCAAATGTGAATTATAGATGTCCTGTCAAATAATAAGACTTAAAAACCAATTTCAACTTAAAGAGTGAAGTGTTCTAGATTTCTCTCTAGTTGTATATTTCATTAATTTTAGTACTTGAAATCTGTATCTAACTATGCATACATAAAGTTAAATTTAAAAAAATTCAAGATGATAATTAAAAGATTCATCATATCAATTTCTACATAAAATAATTGTTTGACTTATTTGGATAATATCCAATTGAAATTTCAGTGGCATTAGGTATTATGTTAAAATAATTTTATATATATCAATAATACTAATATAGAGCATTCGTATGACTGTTTAGATTTATTACTTTGAAATTATATGTATAAAATAAGCAATATTTTTTTTTGGTCAGGAAGATTGGCCGTGAGCTAACATCCGTGCCCATCTTCCTCTCTTTTGTATATGGGACGCTGCCACAGCATGGCTTTGATGAGCGATGCATAGGTCCATGCCAGGGATCTGAACCTGTGAACCCCGGGCTGCCGAAGCAGAGCATGCGAACTTAAACACGATGCCACAGGGCTGGCCTCCTAAGCAATATTTTTTATAACATTAAATACCTATATTTTAGAAATTCTATGTTATGTTTTAGGAATACAAAAGTACAGAGAATCAAACAGTAATTATGTGCAAATAATGTTCATACCATTCCAAAATGAACACAAAATATCATTCTTTGCTATTTCAGATTGCTTGCATTTTTCTGTATAATAAATTCACTTAAATTTGGACTCATTAAAACTATTTGAAGACCCAAAACTTTATGTCTTGTTAATGCAGGGCAGTGTACTGACCACATCCTGACTGGCAGTGTGCTACGTAGGCACAGAGATTACTTGTCTTAATGGTTTCCCAGTAGACCATAACTAGCATTGATTCGGTATGGTCATTTTCTTTCACAATATAATAACTTTGCTGTTTGTTTTGTTGTAGACTCAAGGAAGATAAGCCTACATCATTGGAAAATAATAATAACAATAATAGTAGCAGGAATGGTATTCTAAGCCATAACCTAGGGGTACCACTTGATAAAATTCTGGAACAGCTTAATTGTACATTTCTTGGAAAACCTGATCATATTAGGAGCAAGGGCTTTTGAGGAATTGTAATGTAGTCAGTAAAAGTTCAGAAAAGTCAACTGATATTATATAGTTTTCAACTGTGTAGTGGATCCAATAAAACATTAAGTGAAAGTACAAGAGAAACATTAGCATTGCTCACTTAACTTAGCCTCAATTATTTTTTCTACCCATAAGCAAAATGGGTCTAGCAATATAAAGCATATTTATTTCAGTTTCATTGTCATTTCTCTGCTAAAATATTTGAACTGTATAAAGTTACTACCCAGAAATATACTGTTGCAGAGCAGACCATACGAGAATATCAAAACACCACTTTCGCCTGAAAAATCAAAGGATAATAGAGCTAGAAATGGCAGCATTATGTTTCTCCATATGTTCTAGCAAAAGCATCCAAAGCAAAAAAAAACCTCAAGAATCAGGGCACAGTCTACACTAGTGTTGAATGCTGCTGAGAACCAAGTAGTGTGAATTGCATCACTGAGGATGCTGTCAAGAAGCGTGACAATTATGATATGTAAAACATAGGGATTAAGTGACCAGAAGTAAGACCATGGGCACTTATTTTTTAGTCTTACGTCCCATGCATGTTTCCTGGGTACTTAATTTTTTAAAAACTCTTCGATTTAGTATTGTCAGTAATTTTATGAGGCATGGTTCTTTTCTAACCCTAACTTATGGTACAACAAGTTGAATTTTTCCAATTTATTTATCTTTGATTTATTGATAATGCTTGAGGTTTGCAAAAAATAGAGTGGAGTGTCATTATCCCAGCCCTCAATCTGTTTTGTTGCTGTCAGATTCTCTGTCCTCAGGTATGTGCTGGTGGTAGAAGGCTGATGTTCATAATGTTTAACTTAATTTTTATCAGGCACCCCACGTGAAAGGTTTTGTTGGACTTAGGTGGGACTGCGAGTTTGGTTCTGTGGCTGTTTTAGAAAACCAGATCCAGTTTGTGGTTGGTCTGTGACACTGTTGTGAAACTTACAACACGAGGCTTCCTAGGATGTACCGCTTGTAGGACATTTTTACATTTGCTCCCAAGAAAATGGTTATCTTCAAAAAATATAACCCAAGGTATTCCTGCTCTCATACTCCAACCAATATTAAGGTTGTTATAAGTAGTTGTTTTCTCTGAGAGGGAAAAAGAAAAACTCTGATTAGGTAAAGAGGACAGCAACTTCATTTGCCACGGAAAGTAACCTCATGCATTAGGTGGACCATTATCTGATTTGGGTGCAGTGTACACAGTATCTCTGGTGACAAAGTGAGATTAATGGTGAGTCAAAATCTCCTTTTTTCTTTTTAAAACCTATTTTGATGACACCTTTGTTTCTTCTGATTCAAAGAACAAAGTGATTTACTTGGGATTATAGTTTTAAATCCAAACCATATATTACTGCTAGTGGACACTTTGTCAGACTTGAGCTTCTTGTGCTCTTTTGTCTCCAAGCTATAGACTAATATCCCTTATGAATATAGAGGCAAATATTCCCAATAAACTATAGCAAACCAAATTCAGCAGCATACTAAAAGGATTATTATTATCATGACCAAGTGGGATTTGTCTCAGAAATGCTAGGGTGTTTCGACATAAGAAAATCAGTCAGTGTATTATGCCAAATTAAGAGAACAAGGGAAAACAATAACATTGTTAATCTCAATTGATGCAGAAAAAGCTTTTGACTAAATCTGACATCCTTTGATACTAAAAACATTCCAAAAACTGTAAATATAAAAGATTTCCTCAACATGGTAAAAGACATTTATGAAATACCCAAAGCTAACATCATACTCAATCGTGAAAGATTAAAAACCTTCCCTCTAAGATCAGGAATAAGACAAGGATGTCCACTTTTATCACTTCTATTCAACATTGTACTGGCATTTTTAACCAGAGAAATTAGGCAAGAAAAAAAAAGGCATCCAAATTGGAAAAGAAGAAGTAAAATTATAGCTACTTACTGATGACAAGATCCTACATATATATATATGGAAAATCCTAAAGAATGCACAAAAATTCTACTAGAGCTAATAAAGGAATCCAGCAAAGTCATAGGGTACAAGATCAACAAATGAAAATCAGGTGTGTTTCTATATACCAGCAATAAACAATCCAAACAGGAAATTAAGAAAACAATTCTACTTACAGTAGAATCCAAAAAAATAAAATACCGAGGAATAAATTTAACCAAGGAGGTAAAAGAGCTGTACACTGACAATTACAAAATATTGCTGAAGGAAATTAAAGAAGACCTAAATAAACAGAAAGATATTCCGTGTTCATGGGTTGTAAGACTTAATACCATTATGATAGCAATATGACCCTAAGCAATCTACAGATTACAACTCCTATCAAAATTCCTATTAAATCCCCATCAAAATTTGCAGAAATAGAAAAGCTGATCCTCAAATTAACATAGAATTGCAAGGGGCCCCAAATAGTTTCTTTCTTGAGAAAGAAGAATAAAGTTGGAATCTCCCATTTCCAAATTTTAAAACTTACTATACAGCTACAGTAATCAAAATTACATAGTATTAGCATATGAATAGGCATAGAGAGACCAATGAAACTGAATGAAGAGCACAGAAATAAACCCATACATGTATAGTTAATTGGTTTTCAACAGGAGTGCCAAGATGAATCAATGGGGGAAAGAATGGTCTCTTCAACAAATGATGCTTGAACAACTAGATATACACATGCAAATAATTAAGTTGAATCCCTACCTCACACCGTCAACTCAAAATGTATCAAAGACTAAATATAAGAGCTAAAAATATAAAACCCTGAGTAGAAAACATAACTCTTTATAACCTTGGATTTAGCAATGGATTCTTAGATATAACACCAAAAGCACATGCAAGAAAGGGAAAAAAATAAACAGGACTTTGATAAAATATTTTAAATTTGTGTATGAAAAGACATCAGGAAGGTGAAAAGAAAATCTAAAAAATGAAAGAAAATATTTGCTATTCTTATGTCTAACAAGGGTTCAATATCCATAATAAATGAAGAACTCTTATAACTCAGCATCATTAGTTATTGGGGACTGCAAATCAAAATCACATTGAGATACCATTTCATACCCACTAGGATAGCTATAATTTCAAAAATGGAAAATAACAAAGATATGGAGAAATGAAAACCCTGCATATTGCTGGTGGGAATGTAAAACTGTAAAGCAACTGGAAAATAGTTTGGTCAGTCCTTAAAAAGTTAAACATAGAGTTACCACATGATCCAGCAACTCCACTTCCAGGTATTTACCCAAAAGAACTGAAAACAGGTACACTGATTCATGTACATGCATATTCAATAGCCAAAAGGTGAAAACAACCCAAATTTCATTAAAAAATGAATGGATAAATAAATTGTGATATAGCCATACAATGGGATATCATTCAGCCATAAAAAGGAATGAAGTACTGAAACATGCTTCAATGTGGATGAACCCAAAAAACATTAAGTGAAAGAAGCTGGACACAAAAGGTCACCAACTTATTCATTTGAAATTTTTGTGATTTCAAATAATTTTGTGTGAAATATATTTTCTATTTCTGGAAATATATATTTCTAGAAATATAGTTATTTCTGTTTATGTGAAATGTATCAAATAAGTCAATCCATATACATAAAGCAGATGGATTGTCAGGGCCTGGGGAGAGGAGGTAATTTGGAGTAATTGCTTAATGGGTACAGGGTTTCCTTTGTATATGAAGAAAATGTTTCCCTTTGGGGTGATAGAGGTGGTGGCTGCAAAACATTATAAATCTAGTAAATGCCACTGAATTATTCATTAAAATGGCTAATTTTATGTTATGTGAATTTCCCTTCAATAAAAAACAGCTGCAGAAGATGTCAGTCATAAGTCAGTTGAGATCTCTCTGAATGATTTAGCATCTTGTAAAATCTTTTCAAAATCTCTGGTATGTATTGCAAGGTAAAGTAGCTAAGGAGAAGACCATTTCTTTTTCTTCAGTGATGATTACAATTTCCTTTGACAAATATAATTTTACACAAGTCTTAGCATTTGTTGTCTTTGTTGCTGTTGTTGTAAACAACCTGAGTGGAAAAGTTTAGAATTGTGGGGTATGAAAGAAAAAAATAATAGAGAGTTTGTGATCAAATTCTAAAGATTCCCATATGGCTGTCAGTAATCTCAGCTAGCAGTCCACCTGGGCTGAAACCCTGGTTTCATCTTTTTCCAACTGTATTTCATTGGATAGGCAACTCTTTCTTTCCCAACCGCAATTTCTTCCAGAGAAGGTAAAATTTAAGAGTCAGAGTGTGAATAATAACGGCATTTGTATTATATATTTTTTGAGGAATTAAATGGTGACTATTTGCAAATCAACCAGATTTATAACTCTGGCAAATTGTAAGTACTAAAAAGGGTAAATAATAGAAATATTAGTAATATTACTAATTAGTAATAATGGTTATTGTTGTTGCTAAGTTCCATCATCTGCTTGAGTTGCAGACTTAACCTACCTCCTTTTCCCATTAAACTGCAGTGCTGTTTCTGGTTGACAAACATGTGCTCCATTTCTATCACTACTTCATTATTGGTATAAATTCTTGCGAGTGTGATAATTCTGTTTTATTTAGTTTTCATTAAACCAGTCCTTTTTCTATCTCTGAAGATTTTACAATGGAGTAACTCATATTTTGATGTGCTCAAATGTGTACTCAGTAGTATTGTTATTGTTATAAATGTACATGAAATAAGTCAGTGACTAGTTCTCCAAAAATCTATTCCTTAATATAGCATTCCTTAGGTTAAAAAATAATATTTGACTGGAAAGTCATGAGTTTTATATTTAGGATTAAAACTATTTTATTTTTTCTATTTATGACTCAGGAATAAGTATACATACGTGGGAAATCCTCTTGAATAGTGATTCAAAAGTGGTGGAAAAAGTAACCTATTGAAGTATTTTAAATTTGAATCTTTGGTAACGTCGTGGTTGTTCAAGCAACTGTGACTCTGTCCTGTGAATGAAATTATCATTTTCATAGCTACTTTATTCATACATAAATTACCTTCAATAAAGTTTTAACCTTAAATATAGCTTAATAGTGTATTTGTCATCTCAGGCTGCCCTAACAAAATACCACAGACTTGGTGGCTTAAACAACAGAAATTTATTTCTCACAGTTCTGGAGGCTTTAAGTCCAAGATCAAGATTCTGGCAAGGTAGGTTTCATTCTGAGGCCTCTTCTCCTGACTCAAAGGCGGCCACCTTCTCATTGTGTGCTCACATGACCTCTTCTTTAAGTGTGCAGGGGGGCCAAGGAGCACTCTGCTGTCTCTTCTTATAAGGACACTAATCCTATCGGATCAGGGCCCCACCCTAAGGACCTCTTTAACCTTAATTAACTCCTTATAGGTCCTGTCTCCAAATACAGTCACATCCTGGGTAAGGGCTTAAACATATGAATTTTGGGGAACACAATTCAGTCCATAGCAAATAGATACATTTTTCTATGTAAAAATCCTTTTGCAGCTAAGTTTCGGTTACAGCGTAGTATATATTTAACAGTTTCAGGGTTCAAAGGGAAAAAATTTACATTTTATTTCAAATTGACACAATTTGGAATTATATTAAATCTTCATATAAAAGCAGTCTTTTAAAATATTACTATAAATACATATTATTTTAAATATAAAAAAATGAAGAATGAGACAAAGCTGCTGATGGAGAGACTGTCTACCTATCAACAGACCATTAGCAATTCCATGTCATGCTCTACACTAAAGCATGCTGGGTAGAAGTGATTGCATTTGAAGTTATTGGTACATTTGAATGCAAACTACCCAACCGTGAAGAATGAGGCTTCCATTTGCTATAAAAATAAATTAGGAGGCAATGCTTTGCTGGCAAAGCCATTTGAGCACCTCAGTTCATAACTATTAATGGTACCATTAACAGATGTCTTTGCTCACACTGTGAGCTGCCTTGTGATACTGTTGTATTCAGCATCACTTTATATCTAAAATGAATGTAGCCAACTTGTTTTAGGATATAATAAAACCTATCCTGATGTAGAGATCCTATGGGAAATTATACAATAATGGTACCTACATAACTAATTTTCTTCTTATGAAATCATGATTCCCACTAGACTTTTAGAGCTATCAAAAGTATTGTTTAACATCAGCATTTCCATGTTAATATCTCAGTAAATCTCAAAAATGTAATACTTTGTGCAGAAAGTGAACCATTTCCTCTGGGAACAGAAGTTTTCACTTCTAAATTAAGAGTTGCATGAAGTGAATACTAAGCATATTGTATGTTGCTTATTGACATCAAAAATACTTCTTTCTTAAAAGAATCACTTTCTCCAGGTTGAGGCAAGCTGCTAGTGACTAACTAGTATGCTATAAGTAACATAAATCATTCAAGAAAAAATTAAAGATGAATGTTGCCTTTGCTAATCATTTATTGGTATAAAATTTCTAGGAAAGATGTAGGAATTCCTAAGCACTGTCTTCAAAGGAGCTGTCATGAATGTGTGTACACACTTGCTCACACATGCACAGACACACAAACACACTGATATGCCTGTGGATGCAC
This sequence comes from Tapirus indicus, assembly GCA_031878705.1. Taxonomy (NCBI): domain Eukaryota; kingdom Metazoa; phylum Chordata; class Mammalia; order Perissodactyla; family Tapiridae; genus Tapirus; species Tapirus indicus. The sequence goes on along the minus strand of CM062919.1, from coordinate 143,684,638 downwards.
TGAATGTGGTGCATAGTGCAAATAGTTTGCATTAGTGAAAACCAGCAACAACAACAATTTTAAAAACTCTTTATTTCAAAGCTGAGGTGCAAGAATGGTGTGGGTTTAGGCAATTTATTTAATCCTGGATCTCTGTTCCTTCATAAGCACAATGGAGATTATATACTCATTCCATGTGAGGATTAAATTAGTTAAGGGTTATAAAAACATCCAATCAATGTGCCACATGTAGCAAGTGCTTGAAAGTTGGTGGCTATATTATATGATCTTTGAGTTAATTCTTTGTCTTTGCGTTGGTTCCTTAGGACATATAAAATTAAGCACACATTAAAATGAAAGCTACCAAAAGACCCATTAAATTTTCCTTCGTACCACTATAGGCCTCAATTGCTATTGAAAACAGCAGTTGGCAGTAATTATTTAGGATTAAGAACTTTTAAACCATAATCTCAAATGAAGAAATTATGACAAAAACAAAACAACTAAAAGATGAGGTAAACTTTACGCATAGGAAATAAACACTTTCATGCCCCCTCCCCATTATTTTGGCGAGATAGCAGAGCTTCTTGTGCAAAATCAGATAACTTTTACTAAATGCTGTTAGCAGTCTATCACTATTTATTCACTAAATAGTCAAGTAGTTTGAGTCTTTCTGTCTTACAGATATGCCATTTAATATTGTTGCTTGGTTTGGAATTGGACAATCCTAAGAGAGTTGCATAGAATGAATGCATCCATATTTATTTTCCTTGTATCTACCATGCATATCAATATACTTCTGTCTGCTCACATGGAAGTATCAAAACTAAGCATCGTTAATAGGGAGCATATAATATAGTTGGTGACACAAGACAAGATGAGACAATAGAGTACATGGTGAAGTACTTAGAAATATGGGACAGTATATACTACCTGTGATAGAGATCATGAGAACTGAAAAAGTGTAAATGTGGTACATAGCTCTTGATGAATAAAATGAAAATATATCTTGAAAGAAAATGAAAAAAACAACAGGTAATTTAGGTGACATAACTTTTATGATAAATTTTGATTAAAATTTAAGGAATTCAAATGTATATATTTTTGCTATCATAATAGCTAAGAAATGTCTTTCCTTTACAATTTTTTATATTATTAATTGTGGTAAAATATAGATGACATAAAATTTACTTTTTAGTCATTTTTAGGTGTACAATTCAGTGGTATTAAGTACATTCACATTGTTGTACAACCATAACCAACGTCCATCTCCAGAACTTTTTTCATCTTGCTAAACTAAAACTATGTAGCCATTAAATAATAACTCCTCATTCTCCCTCCTCCCATCAGGCACAGGCAACCACCATTCTACTTTCTGTGTCTATGAATTTGATTACTTTAGATACTTCATGTAAGTGGAATCATATAATATTTATTCTTTTGTGACTGACTTATTTCAGTTAGTGTAATGTCTTCAAGGTTCATCCACATTGTAACATGTGTCAGAATTTCGTTCCTTTCTAAAGCTGAATACAGTTCCATTGTATTTATATACTACATTTTGTTTATTCATCCATTGATAGACACTTGAGTAGCTTCCGCCTTTTGGCTATTGTGAATAATACTGCTATGAACATGGGTGTTCAAACATCTGTTTGAGTTCCTACTTTCAATTCATTGGGTATAGACCAAGAAATGGAATTGCTGCGTCATATGGTAATTCTATTTTTAATTTTTAGAGGAACTGTCATATTGTTTGCCACAGCAGCTGCACCATTTTACATTCCCACCAGCAAGGTACAAGGGTTCCAGTTTCTCCACATCTTTGCCAACATTTGTTATTTTTTACATTTTTTGATAATAGCCGTCCTAATTGGTGTGAAGTGGCATCTCACCTTTTCATGTGCTTTTTGCCTATTTGTGTATCTTCTTCAAAGAAATGTCTATGCAAGTTGGCAAATAGCAACTTAAATATATGCTATTTATTGTATGTCAAATATACCTCACTAAATCTTTATTTTTTTTTAAAGACAATCCCAAGTCACTCTCTCTATTTGTGTGATGAATACCAAATAACTTTACCAATGCTGATCAAAGAACTACTACTCTTTTTAAATAACATATTCCGCTTTTGCTTGTAGAAACCTTATTGAACTAATACACTCAGAAAGAGTGAACATTTAAATATGTTAATCTGAATACATCTTTGCTAATGGAGTATTTTTGGATTATTAATTTTATTTTGTCACGTCTCTTACATGTATTTTTATGAAAATCATAGCCCAGTAGCTTTCGCTTATTCAATTTGTAGGTGTTTGCTTTTGAATCTAATTTGCAAAGTCTTCATTATAAAATCAATCAGTGTTACTAGATTTACTTTCTATCATATAAAGTCCAACTTCAACTTCAAATTAAATATATATAGATATATATATATATCTATATATATACCCATGAGAACCGTACATTTCTGAATGAGGCAACAACTGAGTGTGAGTTAATTTCATTTCTTGCATAATGTTTAAAAAGTTAATTGTTATTTCAATATCCTGGAATTAATAGCATTTACCTTTTTAATGTCTCTGTCCAGATGAGGATTCAATTTTTTATTAATTAGTATTTTTATGCATATAATGATATTTCCAAATTAAAGTTTAAACCATGGGGAAGAACACTAAAGTCCATCTTGTGCCACATCTCTGTAGTATCCCTTTCCATAGGGCTTCTTATATGCCATTCTCAGATAAAACCATATCACCTTGAATAAATCTAATTTTTAAAAAAACATTCTTCTACTTGTATTCTTGGCCAGTCTTTGATGCCGTAACCTCACCAGTAAAGTCATTTTGATTGTTGCAATTATAGGGATAAATTATCAACCAAGATTTGTTGGAAACGTCTGTAGGTTCATCAACATGGAAGACATATATTTCTGCTGCAATTGTTGCTAATAAATGTATGTCCTGCCAAGTCATATTCTTTATGACCTATAATAGTGTCATGACATCAGTATTTCAGATTATCCTTTTGTTTGTATCACAATTCTCAATTTCTGAATCAGTGTATGTCTTTCATAACGACAAACTAGGAAATGATACATTTATGTGAATGTGTGTTACTTTCCCCAAAAGAAATTTCTCTGGTAATGTCTATACACTATTTCTAAGGAGAAAATATTAAATTCCTAGTAACCATATGCACTGACATAAGTATAGTTTTGTTTCTGTCAAAGTAATAAGCAAGAGTCTTTTACAAGTTGTTCTTAGTGCTATTAGTCTATGATTTTTGACAACATGTGGAATAGATCAGAATGCACTAATTAAGTCTGGGACCTAAAGAGTCTCGCAGTCATCATAAAAAAATCCAATCTTGTGTAAAACAGAAGGATAAATAATCCCATTAAAATTGGTATTTACAAGGGTAATATCATCAGATCCTAAAATAGACTATTGCGGTCCCAGTATCACAACATGTCTGGTTAGTCACTTCTGCTTTATGAATTCATTTAATGATTGGAGAATTTATTCTAGTAATAAAATGGTTAGATGAAGGGATTATTATATTATCATTTGTTTTGGGCTTACTTTTGAGCATTCTTGATGTTTTTTGAAACATTTATAAAAATATTAAGAAAATTTGATTATCTTGTTAACTTTGAGTAATGTTTCAACCCCTTTAAAGGGCATATTATTGGGGCTATCGCTTGGTTGCTCTGATAGAGACTTTAAAATAATCACATATTAAGCTCAATAGTTTCTCTCTCTCTCAACTCACAGTTCCAGAATAAGCAGTCCAATACTGCTTTGGTGGTCCATAGAATTGGAGACCCAGACCGCTTCTATCACACATATCTGCCTGCCTTAGAAAGTTTCCCTTGTAAGCTGAAAGAGGCTGCCATCTGGAAATATTACAATGATGGATGAAAAGTGATAGAGTTAATGGGAGGAGAACTGTCAGCCTCTGCTGACCACTCTTTGGCCACCCAACTATCAAGGTGCTGCTACTCAAGTTGCCACTACTCCCACAGTGAATGTGTTTCCTGCCATAGACACCCTCTCCATTGCTCAGCTATCCACTTTGTCCGTAGGTCAATGAATTCACTTCTAAGACTAGGAGAGTTGAATTTGTGAAGACATTTCTCTTTGGTCCAGAGGTGGTATAGGCAATAACAACCATGCCAAGACTCGCCTCTAGTTGAAAACAATTGTGAAACTCTATCAAATATTAGAAGCGTTCCAAATCTGGAGATTTTAAGTGTGTAAAACTTGCTTATGGAAAATTTCCCAATGCTTTTTCCACAGCAAAACAAGTGTCAGTTTCCAGCCTGCAATATCTATGACCTCATAGTTCTTTTAGGCTATATTCCATTCAATATTACAACTGTGTACCAAGATCTGTATTACTTAGGAGATAGTTTCACCTGCTATGGTAGAAACCCCATTGTGTGGCTAAAATAAGAGAGAACTTTATTTGTCTGTAATATGACAGTTTATGGTAAAGCGTTCCAGGGTTGACATGGACGCTCCACTGTATTGGATTCCCAGACCATTTCTATTCTCTTTCTCTAACATGATTTGTTGCTTATGTCTTCAGTGTACAGGAGACTTACGACTGCCACATAATCTGCAGTATGGTCTGGAAGAAAGAAGGAAAGTGGGATATAAGGGCCTGTCCTTTTACTTTAAAGTCGTGATGCAAAAGTTGCGCATATCCCCTCCATTCACATCACATTGTCCAGAAGTTAGTCACTTGGCTGCAAGACACAAGCTATACCCAGCATCGAGGGACCCTAGGAAATGGTGGTAACCATTGGGCAGCTTTGGGCCCATCCAAAACATTATTTTACTATGGTAGAAGAAAGAATAGATTTGCAGGGTGAGGGATAGAAGGCAGCTAGTAGTTTTTACAACAAAAGTGAAGTTTTTTCAAAATCTCAAAGTTGATAATATTTTTTAAATTATTACTATACTTAGATATATTAAAAAATAAAACTGTGTTAATTCTTTATACTTTTAGCTATTACTCAACTGTAAAAAAAGATACACACATATATTAATGTAAACAAAACTATATGATCACTTAAATTTTAATTTCATTGTAATATAATGATAGATAATGTTATTTGTACATCATCACTTACATTGGTAATAATGGTAAAATTATATAGCCTCAGGTGCAGTTATATACTTAACCTGTTTCTATATGTGATGAAGTAAGACTAATGCAGAAAATGTCTGTGTGTATAAATATGCTTTGTCAAATATTAATGAAGTCAATGTTTATTAGCTAGTTAGGCAAATAAAGAAATTACATCTAAACAAAATATATTTTAAGTCATCGATTCTCAAATTCCATTTTGATGATATATTACTTAATAACTTTGTAAAGCTGTCTCTTCCACTTTAGATAGAATTAGTATTTCATTCTAATTGAAATATGCATTAAGTGGATGTCTAATTCACTTATTGCTGGAAGACAAACCCTTTTTTTTACTTTATTTATTCTATTTCAATTTCTTATGAAGAATTATTACAAAGTAGTAAAATAAAAACTGCAATACCTCTTCTTCCAAAATTAACAGAGTGCTGGATTATATAGTACAGATTCTTTTGAGTTTAGATTGCTACATTCATATATCTTCTGAAGACTCTGTTCTTCCAATATTTATTGCCACTTTAATTAGAAAACCATCATCATATTTAAATTAGATTTGGCTTTATGCTGATCCAAAGCAAACATAAAGACAAATATAAGCATGAGTGCTGATATTTTGTGGCAGTATGAATTGTAATTTTATAAAATTATTTTTAAAAAAATAACAAAAACAACATCCAAGAGCGCTTGAGTACCCAAGAGAATAATGTCGGTTTAAGAAACTCTAATCTAGAGCAAGCTGAAGAGGGTCTGATGTAGCTCCAACCTGGTACTCATCCTAAGTCCTGTCCCACAATTTGCTGGGACACAAGTCCCAGGAGTTAAGTGCAATTGAGAGACCCATAACTGCCTAGATTACTTCCATCTCTAGATTAAATCTGGTTTAGAGGAACATAGATTAGTATAATACACCATTGACATTCAATTAGTTACATTAAAGGCAATGATGAATGTGTAGTCATGATTATGGCCCCGGGAAATGACAGTGGCCACCTGAACATGTGACTATGTCTCAAATAATTACCATATTATTTGCCATATTTGCTTTAGAACTATTGCGAGAGGGTTTTTTTTTTTTCTTTCAGATTATCATGTTACAAAGGCCATGTATAACTCATTTGAATACATAGCAAGAGTATGGATTTGGTTCACATTTATGAGGCACCATTATTTGGTTTCCTACTTATACTGAATCAAACATATCTTGAACTTACAAAGAAAATATATCTTTCACACTTTCAAATACAACGCAGGTTAAAAATTATAATAATAATAATGTTTAAAAGGACATATTTTTGCATTAGTCCTGTTAAGATAACTCTATAACAAACACCTCCGTATCTCAGTGGTATAACTCAATGAAGTTTCATTCCTCATTCACATCACGGTCCAGAGCCCTGTACTGAGGCTTCTGATGAGCACTCACCAGTTTCTAGGATACTTAGAGGCAATTGCATTAACAGCCGGTGCGTGCTTCAGGTGTGTGTGCTGAACACTCAGCACCAAACCTGCTTCGGCCCCCCCCAGTTTTGTTGTACGCCTGAAATCCCCTGTATTAAATCTCTTCTTAATTAAAACACTTGGAATGACTTCTATTTCCTGAAATGAGATATGTGGATGACCTTTGAGGGTTAAGGTAATTTCGTTACCGCATAATAAAAGCACAGGGAATGTCTCCTAATTCTAACAGATCAGCTGCTTTACTCAGACCAGTGACCTATTTAACACAGTATTAATATATCTAAAGAGAGAGTAAATGGTCAGATGAAGGAATGGTCAAAATGGAATATACATACCAATTAATACGGTTCATAAAGTAAAACTGTGGAGTGTATGTTTGAATCGTTTTTTAGAAAACAGATTTGACAGGTGAGTTGGTGTTCTCAAGGAAGACACACAAATAGCGTCAGGTAATCCCAGGGCTTGAATAACTCCATTGCTCAGGGCTTTCTGCCGCTCTTCTCTCTGATGCCGTGTTTACCATACAAGCAATTGCAGATGCTGCTGGTCAGATGCCTTGGTCTGGGAAAGGCATGACCTCGATAAGAGACTCAAGCATTCCTGTTATTGGAATAGACGTTGACTGTTTTATAAGCAGATAATTTAACTTTTGGTTACTACATCAGTCTCATATTATAAGTTAGCATCAGTCTATCAGCTCAATAGCAAATGTCTGATCACTTGGGGATATAATTATGAAATGCCAGTTGGGGGCCATTTTGTAGCCTTTTTGGCAGCCATACAAGTTGGCTTTTCTGGGCAAGCCTCTCCAACACAGTAGTTCTTTTCCAAACACTAAATGTGTGTACCTACATATCTTAGAATGAGCAAATACGCTAAGATTACTCATTTCATGACCGTTGCGTTGGAGTGCTATTATCCTTTCAAGGAACATACATTAGGAAGTAAGGAAGCAGAGCCAATGACTTTATATGAAAATCAAAAGACTAATTAAGGTTACTTTCTATTCTCTTTGCATTTGTATTGGTTTTCTGTCATTGTATAAAGAAATTACAAATGTATCCACTTAAAACGGCAGATTTATTATCTCGCAGTTTCTGGGGGCCAGGAGTTTGGGGGTGGATTAGCTGGGTCACCTGCTGAGTCTCACAAGGCTGAAATCAACATATCTGCAATGCTGCCATTCCCATCCGGGCTCAGGAAAAACTTGCTTGCAAAAACTCACTGGTTCTTGGCAGTTTTCTTGCTAGCTGTTTGTCTGGGGCCGCTCTCAGCTGTAGAAGCTGCTCTTCCCCATCAGCAGTTCACCACATGGCTGTTTGCTTTCTTCCAGACGATCAGGACAGCATCTTTCTTACTTATTCCTCAGTCACCAGCAAGAAAACCTCTCTGCTTTGAGTATCAGCTCCACCAAGAATAAAATCCCTTTGCCATATAGCACAACACAATCACAGGAGTGATTTTATTCACAGATTTTGTGAATAAATCTCATTTTATTCACAGATTCTGCCCATATGAGGGGAATATAAGAGGCAGAAATCTTGGGGGTTGTGTTAGGATCCTGACCACCACAGTATTATTTACAGTCTTAGTAGCTTTCCTCCTTTTCATGCACGTTCAAATATATGTTTTCTCTTTCTGAAGTTTAAATATGCAGATTTTTAGATAAATAATAAAACAAAACTCATTATATATTTAACAATAATTTACTCAATTGTATCTCTGAGTCTGAGTTACAAAAACTCCCACTCTATGCTCAGAAATGAGTGTAGCATTTCTGGATTGGTTCAAATTATATTAAATCAATTATAATATAATTCCTTTTATTAATCCAATTATTTTGTCCTTTTTCTGTCCAAAATATTTTGAAAGTCAAGACTTCAGTTTTCATTGGGGGAAAGTCTTTAAGTCAGGAATATATTGTAACCCTTTTCTTTTCTTTTTAGAAAAGAAAGAAATCAACTAATAAATGAAAATTTTAAAATTATTCCCATTGAATATCCAGAATCGTGTGCTGAAAAGTTTTGCGTGAAAATTATCTTAAAGTATATTTCTGTTTTCTCTCTCTTTCTATAAAAAATGTGAGAAAGGTTTTGTTATAGTTCTTGTTGTTTCATTTCACTTCTTTCTGTTGACTCCTGGGAGTTTTTTAGAATGAAAAAGGGCTCAAGTCCCACAAAGATAACAGGGAAGTAGAGAACAAGCTGAGTTTATCAAGCCTTGGAAGCAACACGGGAACACCTCTCTGACAGTGACTCGTAGTGTCGTGACAGGGGGAGCTACGGAGGCAACTCAGAGCAACTTAGGAAATGGTTTCCAACTGGATCAAGGCTGGCCCAGACAGGGAATTGTTCAGAATTAGTAAACTAGGTGAGTTCTCTAATAATCTGTTACTCTATCTTGAAATATATGGGTCTGAAAGAGTTGTCATTAACAGTTTGAACTTAAACACGTTTTCAGTATTGAAAGTTTATGGTTTCTTTTTCAGGAATATGTAACTATGATATATAACATAGAAAATTATGGTATGTTCCAGTGTCACATTATGTAGGGGGTTGGTTATCACAACTGTTATAAAAGGAGTGGTACAATAAGAAATAGAACTCATTAATCTTGAGATTTTAAAGAGTGTGCACAGACACTAGTAACTTAATAAAAAGAAGATACTTCTGTGTTTGCCATTTTTATGGTCATTTTAATGAACTTCTAATATAAGAAAATAAAGGTTCTCCAAACTAAAGAAAATAGAAGGCAAATTAAGAAACAAAACAAAAATCTTTCCAAAACAAAAGGTGTTCTAATTTGCATCATTGCTTGAGTTGCATTTTTGTAAGTATGGTAATCAATGTGAAATAACACCATTTTTATATGATCAGTAACAGTATTAGTTATTTCATATCTAGATGGAAGTCTTCAATTTACATGTTTACATCTAATGAAGTTTGGTTGTTAATAACCATTGTATGTAAAAGTCTAGGAACTTTGTAATAAGCAGTTAACCATTTTGTTCATAGTTAACAAGTATGAAAATATTCCATGTTAACACAAATCTTTGGCAGGTATTCATATTAATCTAGAAAAATATAAAGCATGAAGAAATGATAGAGCAGATATACTGAGCCCTTTAGTATTCGAAAAGGAACATACTAATTTTCAAAAATTAAAATACTTTACAAATGCTTTTACATTTCTTTAGAATCTATAGTGGTTATATTTTTTTGTTCTTTGTTTAAAATTGAAATGAGATACCTATGCTAGTTAAGGTATGTCCTTAAAATCTTATATGTTGTATGACTACATGTATTCATGATAGCAATGGAATTTAATAAGTTGTTCAATTGAACTTGGATAAACTAGGATTTTTCTCTAAAAGGTTGTTATAATTTCTGATATAAATACTATTAAAAGTTCTTAGTGACAAGGAATTGACATTTATGTTACAGGAGACTTTTTCTCTTCAGAACATTACTGAATTCTGATTACTTGATTAGAATATTGCTAGAATACTGAACCTTTGTATGCCCTTTTAAAGAATTTCTCTTTTAAGTTTGTTAAGACTTTTCATTATTAATGTTATTATTTGCTATTTATAGTACTAAAAGAGCTCTTTAAACTTTCTTAAGAAGAACACCATGAAGGTATTCAAAATTATTGAAAAGTTCTTCTTAATTGTACATTAGGAAGTACTTAATGCTCATTTGCAAATTCAGCCTAAGTTTTTTTTTAAAGGTTTAACTGGCTTCAGTAAAGGTATAACTGGTGCTGTTCAGCGCTTTGGGCCTGACAGGAGGTTTTAAAGTGAAGCAAGCAGATTTATTTTCACCATTTTTGCTGGCTGAGAGCAGTGATGTGGAAACGATATTCTTGGCCTAATCTGAAGCTGCCATGATAGTCAGTTGTTATGTCTCAGCTTGTGGGAGTTTCTTTCAGTTGGGATGTGATTCAGAGCTTGTAGCATGAATGTTTTTTATGTATACATAAAACCAACAAAGTGGAAGAAAAGACCATCTATTGAGACCATCCGAAACTTTAAAAAATTCTAACCGCTTCTATATTGCCTGATGTATTTCTTGAAATACTGCAAGTGCCGTGATTTGAAATTCTATAAAACAACCAAAAATACTTCCATTTCTTCTACCAGAGGCTGTCACAGATTTTGCTCTCACGTTCCTTGAGTCTCCTATTTGATGACTGTTACATGAAAAATTATGTGAAATCCTTGGAAGGGTGAACCAGTTTACAAAGCACAATTTTAAATATCAATTTAATCACTGTTCTAGGAGGCATTTTGAGTGCACTATTAATATATCACTATCTATGAGGATGTACAATCAAACTCCTAGGAGATGAGATGCCTTTCAATGTCAGCTCAAAAAATTGTTCCCACTGAAAACGATAAAAGCAGCCCCCAACTTCAACATCTCCTTTACTTGAGGGAATGTGTTCCTCAGTCCCTGAACCTCTGCACTGGGAAGGTAAATGCTTTTGCCCTTAGACATCATTAGTTGGCCATGGACACTGGGTCAAGAGAGGTTTTAGTAACCTGGTTACTAATGAGGTCTAGTCTCTGATGATTTCTGTGATGTTAAATCAATTGTCCAGATTGCTCTTGTGTGTATAGGTAGAAAGATTTATGGTAATTAGATAGGCACAGAGAGGAAAGCTATTGAAGGGCTTATTTTAAATCTTAAAATGCCGGCTCATGATTTGAGCTCCAAGCAGTTTCAGCATTGAGGAAATATCAGAGAAGTTGAGAGACTATTGCTTGCAGATGCTAATAAAACCCATAAATACTCTTAATTGCCTATAATGATTGGCCTGGGAAAGTTTTATAGGGCATGTAGTCTGTCCAGATTGATTATGTCTTAAGTAATATACTTTGGTTTTACGAAATTGTAACTATTTTGTTTAAACTTTATGTCTCCCCCCTTTATGTTTAAACTATATGTCATCATATACTGTCTAAGTATAAAATTACAGTGTTGTTTGAGTTTCTTATTAATGGTTTGTAAAAAGTAAAAGAGTGCCTGTCAACTTCTGAGGTCGAGATTCCAGATATATTGTGACTGCCCAGGAATAATGAATGGGTATTGACTATCTTGATCTAAAGGGTTACTAAAGTAAGCAGAACACATAATTACAACTGTACAATATGTAGCCTCAAGTAATCCTGAAGATAAAATAGTATTTGGATTCTGTACCACAGGAAAGTCAATATTGACTATTTTATTTATGGCCCTGAGATTCTGAGCAAATTTATCCTCTCTTCCTTTGGTTTTCTTGACTGAAACTATAAGAGTATTATAAGACCTAGTACAAGGTGTGAAGAGTCATTTTTCTGTTTAGGACATCAACTATTCATTTTAGCACTTTAGCCTCTTGCTTTGGAGAGTAACGCAGAAACTTGTTTGGGGTTTGAATGGGTTGATCTGAATCTTGAGAGGTTTAGCTACAGTAGTTCTGCAAGGATCAGTACAATATTTGGCCCCTAATGAATCTGCATGCCTTGGAGATCTTTAATTTGGGTTTTATTTAGACACAAAGATATCAGTAAATCAATATTCAAATTAGCCTCTAATCTGATTATGACTAGGGAAGTCCTCAGAAATTTCAAGGAAGAGGTCATCAGGACACTATTTAATCTGGCAATGCCTTTTTCCCAGGTGATCTCTCTCTCGCTTAAATTAGAGGGTGTTCTATCACAAAGGAGGAAAACATTTCCCTTGATTAAAAGTTTGCAGGTGAAAGTTACAGGCTCAGATGAGTGGACGTCTAAAGCTTTTCAAAGATATTCATCACATTAGTAGATTATTGAGTGTGAACAGAGTTTGTAAGATGACGTTAGGGTTTAAGATTGATATAGCAGTGACCATGTTAATACATAATTTGCAGGTTTTTCCCTTAACATTTTCAGAAATGTCTTCTTAGAAGTTTAATGGTAAAATGGGAAATCAGATATTTGCTTCCTTCTTGGGACACCTTTGTTTTACAACCATCTTCTTTCTTTCTTTCAATCTTTTATCATAGTACAATTCTTTTTGCAAAGCCTCTTCTGCTTACAATATCTATAGGTGGCTTTATCAAAAGACTCTCTCCTTTGGTGCTTAAGGATTGGGCTGTGAGCATCTGATTGTTATCTGAGAGCCACCAGTTTACTCTGTCTTATTCTGCTTTTGTTATGAGGATCTTTCAAATGTTCAGAGTAAGTTGGAGATCTAGAAATGGGCAATTTATCATTCCCATTTTTCTTGCACACTTAAATTCCCTGTCTCTTGGTTAAGGGTATTCACCAAATCTAAGGAAAGAACTGTGGCTGCATCTGTGTTAGGGTCTACTCCTGTGTTCTCCACAAAAGTGTTCAGCATCCTCTTTGAAGTCTGACAGAATCATCTGTCTGTTTTCACAGGAGTCACTTTGTAAATAACCCTCCATGTGTTGTCTGACTCCAAGTTCTTCAGCTTTTGTAAACCCCTCTGGTTTCCTATGATATTTGAAGACACTTATCCTCAGATATTCCCATTCTGCCTTGTTTCTTTTCTATCTGAAGATATTACAAATATATAAATAAGTAATGTAGATATAGGATCCTTGTATTTATTATAAATACCTCTGTAACTTTCTGTTCAACTTGTCTAAGCTTTGGAAAAATTTTTTAAAAGGCTCTCAGATCAGACCAAGATCAAGGCCTAAAATCTACGCTAAAGGAGTTACTGTATTTTGAAAGTGTTTAACTTGAAGAGACAACTGAGCTTTCAAGGATTCTAGATAGCAGATGGGAGTGGAAGTGAGTCAGGAAGAGAAGTACATAAGGCAGTGTGTTTGTATAGGAAAAGATGAGTAGAATAGCATAATAAAGACAATTATTTTCACACTGTGGTTTGTAGGGAATATTAGTCTTCTGGTAGGTTGAATATAGACAATTAGGGACCATGTCAGTTATCTCTTTATAGAAACCGTTTCACACACTTACCACAGATAGTAAGAAAGACAGAAGTAGTGTTGTAGTAACCAAGAATGAGATTGCACCAAAAATAAAGAGTTTTAAAATCTGATTAGATAGTAAAAGTATTTCTATAAAAAGAATCCTCTTTATAGGGAGACAAAGTAAGTTTAGCATTTGGGAGCTCCACAAAAATAAGCCATATCTCAGACCCAAAATAAGACCTACTCAATTTTGAGATCAAGGAGACCCCTGCTTGAGAAATTTACAAAGCCTAAGAAGTAGGAAGAATTAATACTGTTAAAATGTCCATACTCCCCAAAGCAATCTACTGATGAAATGCAATTCCTATCAAAGTTCCAATGACACTTTTCACTTAAGTAGAAAAAACAATCCTAAAGTTCATATGGAACCAAAAAAGACCCCAAATAGCTAAAGCAATCTTGAGCAAGAAGAACAGAGCTGGAGGTATCATACTTCCTGATTTCAAAATATATTACAAAGCTATAGTAATCAGTATAGTGTGGCATTAAAACAGACACATAGACCAATAGAATAGATTAGAGAGCCCAGAAAAACAGATATGTAGATTCACGCATCTATGGTCAACTATATTTGACAAAGGCGTCAAGAACACACAATGGGGTAAGGATAGTCTCTTCAATAAATTTTGTTGGGAAAACTAGATATTCACTTGCAGAAGAATGAAATTGGACTCTTATATACAAAAATCAACTCAAAATGATTTAAAAGACTGAAACGTAAGACTCGAAACTGTAAAACTACTAGAAGAAAACATAGAGAGAAAGCTTCTTGACATTGATCTAGGAGATGATTTTTTGGATATGACCCCGATAGCACAGGCAACAAAAGCAAAAATAGACAAGCAGCATTGCATCAAACTAAAAAGCTTGTGCACAGCAAAGGAAACAATCAACAGAGTGAAGAGACAGCCTGTGGAATGGGAGAAACTATTTGCAAACCATACATCTGATAAGGGATTAATATACAAAATACATAAGGAATGCAAACAGCTCAACAGCAAAAAAACAGAAGCCTGATTAAAAAATAGGCAAAAGCCCTGAACAGACATTTCTCAAAAGAAGACATACAAATGGCCGATATGAAAAGTTGCTCAACATCACTAGTTATCACGGAAATGCAAATCAAAACCACAATGAGATATCAGTCCACAGATTCCTTTTTTATCTTTGCAATATTTTTTAATCTCAATGATAAATTTAAAATAAATTTATCAATTTTCCATCTTTTCCTATGCTTTAGACATATTTCAAAAGCATTAGCATTGAAATTATATGCTTCTTGAAGTTATATTAAAAAATTTGGTGGTAAAAAAATTTGGATTATTATTTCCAATAAATATTGGAAAAAGTAGGAATTTTTAAAGTTTTAAACTCCTTGACTTTTCCTTGTAAAAGTAGTTTCCTTGTAAAATTAAAGTTTTGTTGACTTTAAAATATGTCAGTCTTTTATTCTTCTCCCCTGCCCCCAGCCTTATTGAGATACAATTGACAAGTAAAATTATAAGATATTTAAAATGTACAGTGTGCTGATTTCATATACATACACACTGTAACAGGATTCCCCCATTAAGTTAGTCAACAAATCCATCACTTTCCACACTTTTTAAATCAATTTGTTATTTACCTAGAAACTATATACTGTGTCAAGATTTTCAAAATACTTAGCATATAGCAACATGATTGTATGAGTGTATCCTTGATTTGAAAAGTGCTCTGCTATATTTGTGCTTATTCATTTTCTGCCATTCTTAACTTTTGTTTATGTAGATTTTTTCACTTTATTTATTCAAATATTCTTATTTAAATTGTCTAGAGAATCTAATCAATATTAAAACTTCTTTCTTCATACTTCCTGAGGCTTATATCATTATTCATTCTGTAGTTTGTTTTACTGAATAATCTGATGAAAATTTATTCTTTTTTTGTTTTATAATAAAAATATTTAGGACTATGTATGTAACACTAAATACAGCCTTGAAATCCTTTGATAAATTTAATGAGATATTGTTTTTAATCACTGATATTTTGAAAATTAAGGAAAAGTAGGCTAACTCTAAAAGATATATACCATCAAAACTTTCTTGACTGCAAAGGTAATGAGAAACACTGGATATCACAGATATTGATCCAAGCCATGGATATAGATATAGGTATACATCTCTATATATATAGATTTAGATATCGGCATATTTAAATTTAAAATTTTTTTCTTTTAAAATATTCCCTCATTATTATCAATTACTCATGTACTAGTAAGCAGAAAACTTAGATACAGTTAAAATTCAAAATAGTAACAGTCTTCATATGTGTACTGAATAATTGTATAACAATTTTTGGTTTGTTAATCACTATATATTTTTTAAACTTTACTGTTAACGTGTCAGTTTTCCTCTACTTCTTCTTTTCTCTAAAGTCAAAATTCTGTAAAACATAATTCCCTACATCCTCTTCAGTACATTTTATATTTCTCATAGTCATATATCAGCTTTTGTTTTAAGAATTGAGTCTTCAGACATTGTAAATAAGCTCATTTACCATATCATGGCTTCTTTTTTTAAATATCCAGTAAATAGTAATGTTAAAGAAAGGATAAAAAGTTTGCTCAAATAGTAATTCTATACAGTTACAAACTTTCATTTTCTTGATAGTGTTAATTATATCAACATCGTTTTTATTATCAAGAATGTAGCTGCTTAGTAGCTCTGTAATGAGGCGTCTGTTTTATGTAGTAGATGAATCATTTATTTTATTCAAATACTAAATCTTACTTGGTTTGGAAAATTTATGAAGATTAATGTAGTTTAAATACCACATGGAATTCAGATATAATCCTTCCATATTTAGAGGGAGTGGGACCACAAAGACGTCCTGAAACCCCAGCCGTAGGCTGAAAGGCTGTGCACCTGGTGCAGAGGTGATGGAGATTTGCTTTATGAGGTAATATATCCCCACAGACAAGCTACCTTATACTCAGAAATTGTGATTAGATGTTTAATTAACTCAAGCTGGAGGTGTAAATAATTCAAATTACATTAAATATTGTTCAGTTTAGCAGCAGAACAATGAACTTCTCCAAATGAGTTAAACGACTATGAAAATCATAAGAAACTCCAAGAAAAGAGAAATTTTCCTTTACTTATCATGCTATACATGTGGGTACTATAATAAAGAAAACAATATATATATACTTTAAAATAATGAAAGTTTCCATTAAAAAATAAATTATACATTGTAATGACTTTTCTCTTAAACTAGGGAGAAATCACTTACATACCCATGCTGAAAATATATTTTAAAATCTCTAACTTAGAATTTCCTGAAAAATAATTTTTTTAATCACAGAAGAAAATCAACATCATTATTGTAAAATTGTGTATATCTTACTACTATAGCATTTTAGAAAGTAAAAAGTCAAGCTACATACAGGAAAATTATTTTTGTAATGAATACACTGATAAAAGTTTAGGTAACCAGAATAAGTACTTCAACATATCAATGGAAAAAGGATAAAGAATCCATAAAGAATGGACAAAGATATGATTAGCCATTTCATAGTAAAGAAAATGTAAATGGACCATAGTCCTTACAAAACAAAAACAGTTAATTACTGAAATGCAAATTAAGCAATAATGAAAAATTTTGTTATACCCACTGAATTAGAAAAAAAAATTAAAAGTTGATTTAAAAGGAAGTATTGATGAGATTGTGAAGCAACAGAGTCTCTTATATAGTCATGGACAGAGGGTTACCAAGTATACTCCAAGTTCTCTTTTAAACCTTCCTAGAGAATTTGTAGGGAACATACTTGCTAAGACATCTGCTCTTAATTTTTGTTGCATTTTTAAAGCAATAGACAACAGAATATATACTGCTTGACATCATTTTTTACCTATCCTTTTGCCTTTACCATAACTGTTCAGGGCTGGCACATCTCACATCAAGTGTTAATTTGTCATCATTGCTTCAGGCTCTGATTTCAAAAGGAGCCTGGCTAAAATACCTAGTAAAGTTCAACAAGAATATAACTGTTTATCCCAGTAACTCCACTCATGAATATAAACCCTTGAGGAATTCTTAAACATGCACACTGGGAGATAGTATAATATTATTCAAAGTAGCATTTTTTATAATATAATGAAACTTGGAAAAAGTCTCCACCAAATCTACAATTAATAAGATGTGATAAAGTCATACAATAGAATAGTATACATCAGTGCATAATGAATGAAAGCTATGCACACCTGCATGGATGTATTTAGAAATTAAAATGTTGAATAAAAGTCACCAAAGAATTCACAGAGCATTATGTAATTATTTAATGTTTAAAATAAGCCTTAAGAAACAATACGTTGGTTAAAGATACTTATATAGGTGTTAAAATTATAAAAACAACAAAAAAATTATTAACACAAAATTCAAGATAGTGGTTACTTTAGCTAGCAGGAGAGGAAAGGGGATGTGATCAAAGGCAAATGACTAATAAATTATCAGTAATATTATATTTCCAACAAGTTAGGGATTCATACATTTTACCTCCCACACTAAATTTCACAGAAAGGTACTCAAAGAACTGCTTTTGCAAAATAAAGAATAAGTAGTATAGAAGGAAGATATATGACCAAGAAAACAATGTACTTGAAGCAGGAGATCAGTGGAAAAGTTCACAAAGTGGGGGAAACAAGCTTAAATGGTGACAATCCAGGGTGTAGAGGGAGGATTAAGGATTCCAAACAGGAAGTTCCTGGGAAAAAAATAAGGGGAAAAAATGGTAACACATTATGGTAAAAAGGCTGGAAGTCTAAGAAAAAGGGAACTTTGGAAAACAATAAAAGAAACATGGCTTATCAAATACAATGGACCCACATGAAATTAACAGATGACATCTCATCAGAAATGGTGGCATCCAGAAGACAGTAGAATTTCATATTCAAAGAATTGAAGAAGAAAAAAAAACCTACTAAGACTCTTATAGCCAGCAAAATTGTCAAAAGTAAGGCAAAATAAAGATATTCCCAGACCAAACAAAATTGATAAAATTAATTGCTAGCAGATCTGCCTTACATGAAAAATAAAAGGAAGTTCTTCATGCAGATAACAAGTTACCAAAGACAGTAATTTAAATCCACACAAAACAATAAAGAGCATGGGAAAAGACCAATATGTAAATATAAAAGACTACAAAAGGATATTTCTTCACCATTTTTCTCTTAACTAATTTAAAAGCAGACAAACGATATGTATACAGTCAGATTGATGAACATATGATATATAGAAACATATGTGTTAATAACAAGAAAGTTGCACTGGAGTAAAGAAACAGTGCCAGATAGTAACTCAATCCAAAAGACCAAATGAAGAAAACCAGAAATGAGAAATAAGAAGATTAATGTAACAAAATCTATAAATATATATTTCCTTTCCTTTCTTCTCTCAACTTCTTTAATAGACATAACATTATATAAAGTAATAATTATAAATATATTGTTTTGGTTTGTAACATGTGCATGTAATAATTATGTCAAAAATACACAGAGGAGAATAAATAAAACTGTATAAAAGTGAATAATAATAATAAAACTGTATTAAAGTGACCTTTCTATTTCTCACTGGAATTGTTAGTATAGATCTAAGTAGATTATGACCCGTTAAGAGGCGTTTGGTAAGCCCTAGTGCAACCACTAAGAAAATACTAAAAAAATAAAAAATCATTAAAGAAATTAAATGATCACACTCTAAAGTATTTATTTAATAGAAAACATTAAGGAAGATTAGAGGAACAAACAAAGAACATGAGATATAAAGACAAAAGTAAAATGCTAGACATAAATCCAACTGTATCAATAATAACCATTAATAGGAATGGATTAAATAATCAAACAAAAGGCAGAGATTGTCAGACTGATTTAAAAAAAAAACCAGATCCAACTGTGTGCTGTATAGAGGAAACACTTTAGATTCAAAGGAAAAGAATGGGACAAGTTATATCATGCAAACATCGATCATAAGAAAGCTGGAGAACATATATTAATATCTAATAAAAAGAATTTAAAACAAAAATTTTAATAGATATCAAAAGAAATATTTTATTGTGATAAAATGATCTATCTGTCAAGAAGATATAACAGTTATAAATATATATGCACATAACAATACAACCTCAAAATACGTGAAGCAAAAACTGAAAGAATTGAACAAAGAAATAGAAAATTCAATAATAACAATTTGAGCCTTCAATACCCAACTTTTAATAATAGAACAACTAGAAAGAAGATCCACAAAGAAATACAGGACATGAATAACATTGACAACCAACTAGACCTAATAGATATCTATAGAACACTCCAATCAAAAACAGCAAAGTACACATTCTTCTCGAGTGTCCATGGAACATCCTCTAGACTATATGTTGGACCATAAAACAAACCTCAGTAAATTTAAAAGTATTGAGATCATACAAAGTATGTTCTCTTACCGTAATGAAATGAAATTAGTAATCAACAACAAAAAGAAATTTACATCAATCACAGACTTGTGGAAATTAAACAACACAGTCCTAAATAACCAATGAGTAAAGAGGAGATCGCATGGCAAATTAGGAAGTACTTTGAGATGAATGCAAATAAGATACAACAGCAAAGGAGATGCAGTAAAGCAGTGCTTACAGTGAAATTTATAGCTGCTATTCCCTATATTAACAAACACAGATCTCAAATTTGTAAACTTGGCTTCCATCTTAAGATAGTGGGAAAAAAAGAGCAAACAAAATACAAAGCAGGCAGAAGGAAAGAATAACAAGCGAGCAGAAATCAATAAAATAGAGAGTAGAAAAACAAAAGAGAAAATCAAGGAAATAAAAGGCGAATCTCTGAAACGATTTTTTTTTTTAAAGACAAATATTTAGCTAAACTAACCAAAGGGAAAAAAGAGAGACGATTCAAATTACCAAAATCAAGTTTGAAGGAGGGGGTCATTTCTATCAAACTTACAGAAATAAAAAGGATTATGAGATAATATTATGCCAACAAATTACTCATATGAAATATACACATTATTAGGAAGGCACAAACTCGCAAAACTGTCTCAAGAAGATTTCAAAAATATGAATAGAGCTATAACATATAAACAGATTGAATTAATAATCAAAAAACTTCCCACAAAGACAAGTCTAGGCCAAGATGGCTTCAGGCATTCAGTTGAAGCTCCAAGAAAGGTTTACTTTAAGAGGGAAAAATAAGCCCCATAAAAAGGGCCAACACTGGTATTAAGGACGAAACACAAATAGACCTGCCTGCCCTAACACAGCATAAAAACCAAGCCTGACAAGATTAAGAGGATCTACTAATAATTTAACTGCTCTAGGGAACAAAATTCAGCATCCTTTAAAGTAGGGGTCAGCAAATTCATTCTGTAAAGTGTCAGACAGTAAATATTGTAGGACCATGTGGCCTTTATTGCAACTATTCACCCCTGCCATTGTAGCATGAAAGCAGTCAAAAACAGCTTTACACTTACAAGCATAAACCCAACAAATTACATTCAACATAATTGAACTAAACATTTTAACTAAAAGGCAGATATTTTTAGACCAGATTAAAATGCTCACAAACAGTAAACATAAGAAAGTTTGGGATGGCCTTATTATTTTTAGACACAGAAGACTTCAAGCCAAGGCCATAAAAAGAGACATTTGAGAATGATAAAATGATAAATCAAGAAGACATCACAATCAATTGTTTATACATCTATAGGAGCGGCACTTTAGGATACATAAAGCAAAAACTGATGGAAATAAAGGGAAAGAGAAATCATATTTGGAGACTGTCACTCTTCTCTCCTTAGATACTACCCCATTTTTTATTTTACAGTAAAAAATCCTGGAATGAGGTATATGTATTTTCTGTTTCCCTTTGTGCTCCTCCGTTTCTCTATTGGACCCACTTAATCAGGCTTCTCTCCATGTCATTCCACCCAGACTCTGCTTTTCAGCATCACCGAAGGCCTCCACATTGCTTAGTCAAATAGTCATTTCTTTGCTTTCATTGTCTTTTCTTATCAGCCACAGTTAACACTGTTGATCATCCCTTTCTTCTTGAAGTATTTTCTTCCTTTGTCCTCCAGCTTACCTAACTCTCTATCCTACCATCTCACTGGCTGCTGCTTCTCAGTCCCCTTCATTAGATTTCCAAATAAGAAAGCGTCCCAGGAATCAGTCTTTAGTTCTCTCTCCCTCATCCACAGTACTGGCTAGGTAACCCCATCCAGTCCCATGTCATTGAATACCATCTCTTTTCTGAGAATTTCCAAAGTCCGACATACAGGTCAGATCCCCATGATATTCGTACTCAGGCATCTAACTTCCTGCTTGACTCCATTTAAATGATTAACAGCCATCTAATAGTGAACTCTGCCCCCCTCCGAAAAATAAAAACCAAAAACTTGCTATTTCCATATTGCTCCAGTTACTGCAAATTATGTATTTGCTCGGGCCAAAACCTTCATGTCATCATTGACTCCTCCATTCTAAGACCTTTCATGTCCAATGCATTAGCAAATCCAGTTTGAAATATATTCCGCATTAGACCAGTTTTCAGTCACTTCATCGTTTGTTTCTGCCCTTGACACCATCATCTTCCTCACTATTTTTTCTTCAGTAGCTTTCTGTTCTGCTCCCTGCTTTCAGTCTTGTCCCCATGCCTACCCAGTCTGTTCTCCACATTTAATGGGCCTTCCTTTTTCATTACAGAAACCATGTTCCTACCTCAGAATCTTTGCCACTGCTTTGCTGTCTGCCTAGGATGCTGTGCCTCAGTTACTTACACGAATTCCTCTTGCCACCCTGTAAAAAATATTGCATCTCTTATGACTTTATGTCTCCTTATCTTCTTTCTTTTCATTCTTAGCACTTTTTAATCACTGGATATATTTTTTATGGTATTTTCCATCTTTCACCATGCAAACATGGGCATCATAAAAACGGAACTTTGTTTTGTTCCCTTTAGTATTCTCAACGTCTAAACCAGAGCGTGGCATACGAGTGGCTGCTTAATAAATAACAACTAAGCATGAAGATAGCCATTGTGCCTGCAGCTTAGAAAAAGGACAAGAATAGTAGGTGAAGAGGTGGAAAGTGTAAGCAGGAACGATGAGAAGCCATGATATGACTTGAAGCAGAGAAGTGACACAATTGTCTTAGAGTTCCAAATAATTATTTAAGAGGAAATGATGGATTTTCTGGGGAGCAAGAATAGAGAAAAGTTAAGGGCCTATTTGAATAGCTTAGTTAAAAGATTATTTTGACCCGAATTAATATATCAGTAATAGATTCTGGCTTTTGCAGATGAGTGGGTAATGGCGGCTGCACTGAACAGCCACCAGCTCCTGGACATGGTGCATCCGTACAGTTTCCATGAATCTGTAAAATAAATAGTGAGGAACGTGGTTATATATTGATGCTAATTGATCTCTAAGATAAATGTCAAGCTATAAAAAAACAAATTATTCTCAATATTGTAACTATTATATGCCATTTGTATAGTAATAGAGAGGAAGGGAAATAAATGCATTGGCTTGGGTACATATATTTTCAGAATTCTATTTTTAAAAACCTAATAAAATTGTTCGCCTCCATGTGCAGTGAGATGTCTGGGGAGCAGAAGTAGCAAGAATTTCCATGGTATACTATTGTGCAACTTTTGAATTTTGAAACCTGAAAATTTTACATATGTAAAAAATAAGTACATAAAATTAAAATGTAAAGATTATAAACCTGAGAAAAACAATAAGAGTGCTTGGCATGTTTTTCCTATTTAGTTGCACTTTATTTTAGAGAAGTGACTTTGAATGCTGGAAACAATACATGGCTGTATATCCTAGTTTGGGATGGAGGGGAAGACCACATCTCTGTATATTTTTCAGAATATATATATTTTGTATTACAAAGTATAGTCTTTTAAAATTACAGTACCTGCTACTGAGTCTCTTGTCAGTTATTGATGTAAAAGTGTTAAGCTCTTAAGTAAAGACCAATTGTAGTAGGTAGTCTTATAAATCTGTAGAGATAAAATATAAATCAGTTTCTAAAGGGAAGTCAGCATTAATAGAATTTTCATAAATTATATAATGTAGTGATCATTAACATGATTTGTTACTAAACAATGTCCATGACCAAAGGAAGCCCTAGAATCTGTTTCTCCTAAGAATAATTTACTCTATGAAAAATTTAATAATTACTCATTATAAACTGATAGACATTAATTAATTTGTTGTTATTAAGTCAGCACATAAGCAAATTTACAAACACTGAATGTAAAACAAACCTAGTGGCTTCGTGCAGCATAGTTTAAGCTATTGCTTCTGAAGTCAGAAAACCTCGTTTTGAGTTTACTAAAAGAGTATTTTTCCCATTTACCGTGTAGTAAAAAAAAAAAAAAGTTGATCTATTTTCTTCATATAGAGTGATTGTGAGACTCATTTTTGCTAGCATATGTAAAATACATTTTAAAACAATGAAACATTATTTATAGTTACATCTGAAACATTATTTTAAATATTATAAATAAAAATTAAAATAAAGCATAGTACATCAATAACCAAGATTTCCTTCTTTACAAAAAGGATGAATTCATTCTATAAAATATTTAAATATAAGAAAAATCTCGTATTTTGCTATCCTTGGTTTAATTTCCAAATTTGGTAGTTAAATAATGGAAGAGTTTTAATATAGTTAGAAGATAAAAAGTGTTAAAACATTTAATATGTTAAAACATTTTCAGAAAATATAAAAATTCTACTAATAGAAATGCAGAGGGAACTTTGTTTTGTGGACAATTGGCTATTGGTAGTCAAAATATGAGTTGGCATTCAGATGTGCTGGGTAATTAAAACACTTCATAAGCTGGTAGTATATAATTATATTGCATGAACATATTAAGATATTTTTATATTTCTGGTAGAATGTAGTTTTGATTGATTTAATCCTCCCAGTATTGTGAGTATACAAGTCTAGTTGGAAACAGTCTTTGGCCTCCTCATCGAACAGCAGATGCAGTATTTGCATAAGTGGGATGTTATATGTGGGCTTGTATTTTTGGCTGCCTCTAGATTTGTGACACCAATTCAGTTTTTTGCACAGATGGAAGAAAACCTTACAATGTGAAAAGAGGAGTTAATTGATTTCCCTATAAAAAATTGTTACAATTACTCTGATTTAAATTTGCATATATGTGAGTCTGATTACTTCATTCATGGACATGTATGAATCAGTAAATTTTCAGTCACGTTATGATCTCTCATTGTGATGTTAGCAGTGGAACTTGAGGCTGCTGCAGGCAAACAGGAGCATTAATCATGTTAACAAATAAATGTATTTGTTCTAACTGTAGAGGTGAAAAATTCATTTGCAACACTGAACTGAAAACAAAATAATAATAGATGATTAAATAAATAATAAATAAAATAAATGGCTTATATTTCCAGAAAAATATATTCCTTGCTTATATAAAATATTAAATTGTTAAGTAAATGGCTAATTTTTACAGAAAAAATATGTCATACTATACAATATACCATTAAATTCTTTGGAAATCTTCTATCTCTTATTCTAAAAGTTTCTTCACTTTGCGTAATATGTTGAAAATCCTTAGTAATTCCATATTGGATTTTCCTATGGCTTTAGATACTGCCTAACATGAAATAGATTACTGTTTTAAAGAATTTAATTTGAAGTCAGTGTAAATTATAGCGTCATACTTTATAATTTTAATTAAATGTTTCTTCCCAAATAGTATAAATCTTTTTTGTTATAAAGATACCTTAAAGAGGGAAAAACTTTTGAAAAGGAAATTTATAGTTTCAAATAGACTGTATAACTGAGCTTATGTTTTTTCCATTATATGTATATATACGTGTGTGTGTGTATAATAAATATATAAGTTAGGATTAATTAACTTGCTGCTCTTTGAAGAGCTTGGAGTCTAATGACAGAGATTTGTGGCGGCGCAGAAGGACAGGATGGATGGATTGGACTACTCTTACTAGAAACAGAAGAAAGTGAATGTGAGCCACTCACATGGGCAGCCACAAATAAGGGCACAGAAGAGAAAATGCGATCAATAGAGGAAAAGTGACAAGCAGCTATTTTGTCATTGATAAAGCAGTGAGAGGAGAGAGCTAAGACAGAGTATACACAGGTGCCAGTTTTTATGCATCAAGGAAAAGACCTTGGACTTTATCTTGTGGGCCTATAATTATTTTAGTGAAAAGATTAAATAAAAAGACTTGATTCTTTAAGATGATTATTCTGGTAGCTAGGTGGGTAATGAATTTGACCAGTGAAGACTAGAAGCAGAGATACCAGGTGGAGACTGTTGCCATTTATTAGGAGAAATATTATGCAGTTTTGAACAAATTAAGTAGTAATAGAGGTAGAAAAATGGGACAATGTGAGAAATAGTTATGAAAGTATACTAAACATTTTTGTAATTCAACTCTTTAAAAAGTAAAATATCAATCTCTAATTGTATTTGACATTTTAAAATATATGATATGATCAAAACAAATAGAATTAATGGTAATTTTGAAAGAGATAAAGAAATATACTCAGGTATAGATAGATATAGGTATACAGATACAAAAAGAACACGAAAATTAATATTAATGAAAATAGAAGAATTGCTATGTAAACTTGGCTATGTTTGGGGTTAAAACTGGAAGAATATTTTACTCAGAATTATTGCTGAAGGCTTAAATACAGCTCCATTTTTATCATTTTTTTATTTTTAGATTTTGTAATGTCTAAGGCACTTATAAATTTATTCTAAATTGTAAGTAACTGCCTAGGAGGAGAGCTGGCTTACCTGTTTTTTAACAAATCAGAAATCTCACTGAGGTTTTTAACTTTGTGTGGGGAGCAAAGGTTTAGTTGTGGGTGGAAAACTCTGGGAGTTCATGGTCTGTTAAAAACATCTGAAGTGACTGACAATATGTGCAGCTTATGAACTTTCACTATCCTTATGCTAATCATGTTGTATTATTTTCATGACCATTTAAGACGTTTTTCCACATGTAAATGTCTATGCACAGTTAAAAATGCGTAGTTCTGAGAGGTAAAGAAGTCTACCAGAAAGAAGCATAACAGAAAGAGGATCCTTATCTATTGTCATTGCATGGCAGGAAAATACAAGAGGTAATATCTGTGACTAATGACAGAAATCTAAATGCTGACTTCAAAACCCTGAAGTATCTGAGATGTTCTCTCATAGCTTGCCCGGGTTCCCTACTCCCCAGTTCCCCAGAGTAGTACAGTGAGAGCCAAGCTTTCACCAATGGGTTACACCAGAGAGCATCCCCAAATTATGAGATCTAGAGCTCGTATAGGGACAGCTGGGACATCTGCCCAACCTCCCCTCCAAGAGAGAGAGAAAGATTCCTCATTAAGCAAATATCCTCTGACAGAAAGAGAGAAATCATGACTAGATGTATTACCCTGCAATGTAAGCAAATGTTTCCAAGGAGGGGAAGAAGAGGATTTTACATTTCCAAATCATTTTGTGGAGCTCTATCTTCAAGACAGAGATACTATCTTTGTATCTTAGAGATACTATCTACTTGGAGACTCTCTCTAGTTTCCAAGGCTGTCTGTTATGCAAACATTCTTTCAGTGCCCTTTGCTCAGATGGTCTAGACCAGGCAAGAGCATAAGAAATCCAAGCATTTTCTTTTAATACAAGCAGAGTCTAATTTTTATTTATCTAATAATTATTATAATACATTGCAAATATTTGGGAAAATAGTATTATAATGGACACCCATGAATTAATTCCTTTACTTCATTTAATTTTAATATTTTGCCATATTTGACATATCTTTCATTCACTGTGGTAAATGGAATAATGGCACTCCCAAGATATCTGGGTTCTAATTCAAGAGACCTGGGAATATGTTACCTTAAGTGGCAAAAAAGACTACAAATGTTATTAACTTAAATATCTTGAAATGGGGGGATTATCCTGGATATCTGAGTGGACCCAATGTAATAAGAGCACATATAAGAGAGAGACAGAAGGGTCAGAGTCAGAGAGAGATTGGAAGATGCTACACTTCTGGTTTTGAAGATGAAGGAAGATGCCATAAGCCAAGGAATTCAGACAGCTTCTAGAATCTGGAAAAGGCAAGGGAACAGATTCTCCTCTTGAGCCTCCAGAAGGAATAAGACCCTGGTGACACTTGATTTTATCCCAGAGAAACTCACTTACGATCTCTGACTTCCATTCTTTGATCCCCTGACCACTTAATCTTTTTTTTAATTTGCAGAAATTAAGGTCTTCTTTTTGTGGTGTAAAATTCTATGGGTTTTGAAAACTACTTAGTGTCTTTTATTCATCATTATATATCAAATAGTTATTGTCTTAAAAATTTCCCCGTGTTTCACTTTATTCACCTCCCCCATCCCAACCCCAACCCCAGCTCGATGGCAACCACTGATCTGTTTAGCATCTCTATATTTTTGCCTTTTCATGAATGTCATACAATTGGAATCATGTAGTATGCAGTTTTTCAGACTAGCTTCTTTCACTTAACAATATAAAGAAAAATAAAAGAATATTTGCAGGTTACGTAATATGTGTATGATCAGCATTGGTAGTTATGCGTTTGTGTTGACGTAAATGTGTCATACTTAAATGTCTAGTTTTTCTAAATAGTTTTCTAAATCATAATAGTGGAAGGTGAATAAAAATAAAACTTAAACCATACCACGTTTGAACATTTTTCTTAGTAAAGGTTGGCAATAGTTGATATTATCTAAATGAGAACTTAAAAATCTGATGCAGTTTATATCAGCATGACAATTTTAAGATCCATTTTGAACCCCATCTAAACCATCTGGGGAGAAATTCCTTCAGGGAAAATAGAGATCACTCTGCATCATGATTCTATTTGCTACCATTAACAGACACTGCAGACTTGTTAATTACATCTGTTTTTTTCCACCATTATCTGGCCATATGTTCGTGCAGATGAAACATTAACTTTCATTGATTGCACAATTCCTTAATCTCTATCATCTATTGTTCCAAATAAAATATTCTTCAGCAATGTATTCTTTCAAATGCTATAATTTCTATATTGATTACATTTTATCCACTAATTTATCCCAGTTCTAACCTTCCCATCTCCAGCTTTTGTCTTGTCCTCTAAAGATCCATTGTATGGTGACCAAAAGAAAATCGACCATGCATCCTCATGTTCTTCACCGAATCCACCCTAAATTTCTTCCCTTAGCAGAAATTTTCCTCTTTCTCAAGAACATCCATTTATTGTAGTGTTTATCTTCTAACTCCTCATGGCCTTTGTTCAAATTCCCACATCATCTCTATATGGCATAAAGTCTTTCACCCTCAGCTATCTTGTTCCAATCTCCTAGTCACTTAGTCACCCTGTATTTTATTGAGTTCTTGGTTCCAGTCTCAATCTCTATATCTATCTGTTCAACTTTCTCTCTCTCTTTCTCTCTCTCCCCCCACGCTGTCTCTCTCTGTCTCTTTCTCTCTCTACATACATACATGATAAAAAGTTGTCATTTTCATCTGGGTAAATAATACATTTAATATTCAATATCATTTTCTCAAGAATGCACATTTTAACATCAAACAGTACAAGTAACAGTCTATGCTTACAGGAAAATAAATGGATAATAGCAAATGTCTTTGGTATGTTCTGACATTGTTCCCTATGGTAAACATTTATGACCACACTTTTTTAGCCCATAAGTTTAGTGACTCAAAATGGAAATCTTGAGAGGTAATTCAAGAATATTCTTTCATTTACAAATCGCCTAATAGTGCTTACACTTGTCCAGGTAGTTTTTGAGGATATAACAATAAAAGATACTGACTTTGTTTGAAAGACTTAGTCCAGTGGAGAGGAAGACATTCAAATGAAGAATTAAAATACAGTGTGATTTTTGCTATATTGAATATATGAATGTGGTATGAGTGTTCAGGGGAGGATTTACCGATTCACCACAGAGCTTTGACACCCAGAGGAGAACTTATAAAGACCTATGACATAACTGCATTTGCACCCACCAAAACGACTAGAAACATACCTGTAGAAATAATAATAATAATAGTATATTACAGCAATAGAGATCACACTCCATGAGGAACTCTGAGGTGTCTCAATAAGAGAGTAAGGAGGGGCTTATTATAGGATTTGGGCTTGTGTTAGGTGGCATGGGGGAAAGAATGGCTGCTGTTCATTGGCTTGTTAGAATTGCCGGACACTATGCTAAGGTTTTTTTTCTCCTTTCTTAGCTTATCAGTTATACCTATTTCTTAACTTTTTTCTTTTTAAAAAAATGTTTATTCATTCTTTTATTAAATATTTATTGAGAGACTATGTGGGTAAGGTCTTTATGAATGTATGTAAATATAGCCTCAAGGGATATATTTTGCAGTAATTATTTATTTATTTTACCTTTTGACCCCCTTCACCCATTTCTCCCAGTATTTTAAACATAAGTTTATTAAAGCCACGTGCATGTAGTTCAGTTCTTACTATGTTTCCTGTGACACGGAACATGGTTCTTTGAGGGGTGATCCAGGTGATGTAACTTTGTGTCTAACTCAATGGGAAAATTCAATTGAAAATTATAGAATTTCTTTTTTTTCTTTTACTTATTTATTTGGGGGGGCGCATAGACTTACTGTATTTCATGAGGCAGAGAAACTTGTTAATATGCCCACATCAATAATTGTTATATGATCAGAATTCCCTGATCTGTCTTTGTATATGCTGATAGGTTATTTGCAGTATTTAAATGCACCCTAAGAACCTCCTATTTACATTTCATTGCTTACACTTACTCCTTTTCCTTCTAGAAATGTGTGTAACTCATCCCAACTAACATCAGATAACCTACTCCCAAATCTTGAGAATGGAAGGTGGACATGTTTTGAGGCAGGAAATAGTTTGGCATTAATCTTCATCATTAGGGAATAATCCATCATTAATTACTTCCCCGTTCAAGCTTCACTAAAGTCTTTAGTGTGGAGAAGTGAAAGGAGCTTGCTGATAAAAGCCCACTAGATGTCCTCTTTTGCTACAACTGGGGAAGCACAAAGCTATCCGCATCTTTCACATTTTATTGGTTAATCCCACCTATACTGATGTTGAAGAAACACCGGAGGATGATCCCCAGCATGTCGGACAAAAATTTCACTAATTGGCCACAGATTCGTAATTTTTTTCTCTTCATTCTGATAAGATTGAATATGTGTGTGTGTGTGTATATATATATGTATACGCACACACGTACATACATGTATATATAATATCTGGGTCTTCTCAGAACATTTTAAAAAGCTAATATTGTTTACTGAAAACCAAACCTGCACAGTCTAAGAGTATGTGTTTTTGAGCCTCCATTGTTTCTTTAAAAAAATATACGATTACATATTTCTCTGAAAAAATCCCAAGAAAAGCACATATATGCATTTGCACACACAATTTCATATACATTCAAAGATTCAGGGAAGCTTTAAGCTCATATATAGATGAGCTCAGAGAACCATGGATCCTAGATTAAGTACCACT
Source organism: Tapirus indicus (assembly GCA_031878705.1). Classification (NCBI taxonomy): domain Eukaryota; kingdom Metazoa; phylum Chordata; class Mammalia; order Perissodactyla; family Tapiridae; genus Tapirus; species Tapirus indicus. The sequence goes on along the minus strand of CM062919.1, from coordinate 143,653,465 downwards.
GTCTCTTGTTCTACTTCCCCATTACTTAAGTAATGGATTTTCTGCACTTCTTGGTATTGCTTCATTTTTACTTTGAATTTGGCATATGAATCACAGTCACCATTCACCTTGCCATATACTGATTCTAGGATAATGGGCCACTTCTACACAGAAATGTCCCTTAAGGCAGAGTCTGGGAAACTCTCACCTACAAAGCAGCAGCTCTCCCCATCTGACTTTGCTTTTTCTTGTACAATTTCTATGATAGGCACTGCAGGGGCAGCACTTTCCACATTAAAAAAAAAAAGTTATTAGTGATTAAAATCTTGCTGAATTTTTAAGTCCTACTAGAACATGACCTAGGCTTTAAGTCTCAGCTGGAAGAGCTGAGCAGTGGTGGTTTGTTTCAGGATTGGCAGCTACCGTCTTCAATACCCAAAAGGAAAAATAAGCTTCTTATGCAGCTCCATGTTTGTGAAAGTTGCAATTAAAATTAATTCCCAGATTGCCGCTTCATAGGAAGTCTTGTGTGACATGTTTAATTTAGTGGACTTCAGAGTGCTGCATTGATTGATTCTCTGGAAAGCACAGAATGCTCTGAGGAGACCGTCCCGTGAATTTCAGCTCTAGCTTCCATGTTGTCTCCCTGATGGTTGGTTGGGTGGGTGCTTCTTAGTACCACTGCAGTGTTTGTCACATCCTGAATGTTTGCTGCTGTTCATTTACACTACTGCAGTACTCTGCTCTTCCCCACAGAGACGAAATGAAGGAGGGAGGGAGGGAAAAGAGGAGGGAAGAAAGCAGAATGAAAGGTAGGGAGGAAGGGAAGAAGAAAACAATAAAAAGTCTTCTGGTTTAGGACTCTAGGACTAGAAGAAGGGTTTAATTTAGCCCATGGCTGTGTGCTCTGCTTTAGGATACAAATCCTGAGGTTGCTTCCTGAAATGTAACACATTTGAAGTCCCGACCAACACAGTTCAGTATATGAAAGCATCCTGTTTAAGAAGCCTCATTCAGCAGCCTGACAACAACACAGAAATATCCTTTCATAGGGTATTATTGGGATCCAGTTCCTAAGACTCAGAATCTTCTCCCTAATTCCCAACACATTAGATGCTCTTGAACCTATCTTTCCTCCCCATGCTCCAAACTCTCTTTCTTCACCCGCAGTCCACTTTGTGTCTCCTTTCTTTTCTCCCAGCTCTTTATTTATAGTGTAGAGGAGGAAGAGAATTCTTCTATCCTCTCTATGTCCTTCTGGTTGGGCTATGAATTTAATTGACGTGCGATAGAATAACAGGAGAAAATCAAACAAAGCTTTATAACATGTATACATGGGAGAAACTCAGTAAAACTGAGCAACTCACCAAATGGCTGAGCTGCCGGCTTAAATATCATCTTCAGCTAAAGTCAAAGGAGGGTGTTGGGAGGAGTGGTTTGGGACTTCAAGGAGGAGGAAGGCAATTTACATGGAGGTGGAAATACAAGTGGACCAACTGCAGACAATGTGACCTGAGGGACACATTTTACATTACATTACAGTTATCTTATGGTATTAGTTTCTTCCTGGAACAGGCTCCTCTATTTTAAATTCTTTTAGGCAGTTGAGGAGGAGGTCAAAGTTTCTTTCAGATTCTTTTGTTCTTAAAAGTAATCAAGCCAAAGAGACACATTTTTGGGGTGGCCAATTCTGATCCACCACCATAGATTTGACTTTGTCCATTTGCAGATTCTATATAATCTAGTGATTAATTTAGAAAGGATATATTCTTATGGATTGAAGGAGGGGATATTTCTACCTAATTTTGCTCGTTGGAGCATTCGTATTATCTCATTATAGAGTATTGGTTAAAAGGACTGTCTTTTGTGTCAGATATACCTGAAATTGAGACCTTGTTGTGTCATTTGTTAATTATACAAACTGGGAGAAGTTACATACTCTCTTTGAACTCTCAATATTGAAAATATGGTACTGAGCTCATAGAGTTGAAGGTTAAATGATATAATGTATACAACATCTGCATCCGGTGTCTAGAATAGAGTAAGCATGCAATAAAAGCCAGCTGATGTAATAATTAAACCAACAATAGCAGTTATTTAGGAATCCTCATAACACTCTTTGAGGTAAGAACTATTGAAAGATGAGGAAATGAAATAATTATGAAATTAAAACTTCACATATATTATTTTATTCCATCCTCACAAGCACCTTAGAATGCTGGACTTACTCCTAGTTTTGATAAAGCAAGAGAGGAGTTGAGAGTCGATCTAGTTTGCTGAAGTTCACGTGGCTAGTACGTGGTGGTGCCCTTGTACCGAAAATCCAGGTCTCCTGATGGAGCCCTAGGGACTCTGTATTGCTTAATGCCGTATCTCAAATCCTAGTTAAATACAGAACAAATTATAGTGGGATTTTGTCATGAGAAGTTGTTTGTGGTCCTAGGTTTAGTTTATTACAGATTTTTTAGTGAAACTAAACAGAATCCTTCTTGGTTTGATAAAAGTTTTTGCCTTGTTTGTCAGGGTTTTTGTATGTTAAATGGGCTCTGCTTCTCATTTTCTAATCCTAATGAAAATTTTATTTGCGTATCAAGGTAGAGATAATCAAGTGTGATGTCATGTATTACCTTTTCTATTCCATGTTTTATGAAAATTAGCAGCTGATAATTTTAAATGTCCTAATGTAAGCCTTTCCTACAACCTATTTTAATCAGGTAAGAGTGGTAACATGCTTTTATTTTTTTTGTTTTGTTTTGTTTTTTTGTGAGGAAGACCAGTCCTGAGCTAACATCCGTCGCCAATCCTCCTTTTTTTGCTGAGGAAGACTGGCCCTGGGCTAACATCCGTGCCCATCTTCCTCCACTTTATATGGGACGCCGCCACGGCGTGGCTGACAAGCAGTGCGTCGGCGGGCGCCCGGGATCCGAACCGGCGAACCCCGGGCTGCCAAGCGCGGACTAAACCGCTGCACCACTGGGCGACCCCGCTTTTAAATATATCATAAGGAACTACGAAGAACTATGAAGAATGCTTCATTTTATCATTTCCATCAACTTTGCACTACCTCACAAGCTAAACATTATATTTACTTATATTTCATCCCTCATACTAACCTATTTTACTTTTTTTCCCATCTATTTTCATATTAGAAGGTAGTTTCAAGCCTTTAAGTGAAGGAGTTAAACGATGCACTTACTGGCTAGGAGCTTATGTGAAGGGAAAACAAAATTCTCTTCTACATTTACTCTCACAAGATCAGCTCTCGTTGCTGAATTCCAGTGAGCATGAATTTTTAATAAATCATTACTTATTTTTCAATAATTTTCTAAGTTAAAGATTCAAATCTTTCCTTAAGTTCAATTTTACTTCAGTAAAGTAAAATTTTAAATGTTAATTCTTTTTTTCCTATACATATTGGACTTTCCATTATATCTTACATCGATTGGCCTTGTGCGAAACAGTGTCCACTCTGCACTATTTCTTCTAAACTATAGCTGTCTTGCTCTGTGTGGATATATGGGTAATTATATGAATCAGAAACATATTAGTTAAACATAATGACTGGCTAATATTAGGAACAAGTTTTCTGTGACAGAGAGAATAATGGAGAAATGTTTAGATACTTGGGATACTGCTTAACTATAAAATATCTGTTAGCTATTGTACTAATAAGCATGTTCATATAAAGACACTGTAAGTGTTCCTTTTAAAAATATATATTATGATAGTTTTTTAAAAGCTACTTTTGGATGTTAGGTACCTAAAAATAGACTCAAAATAACTACATGTAAAAGTCAATTTTGATGGATGATTATCTGTCATTTTTTGAAAACCTTTGTGTCAATCTTATTTTGGATCCCTGAATATATTGTAGTCAAACTAATAATTTAAAATAATTGAAAATTGTGAAAAGTTCAAAATTACAGTATTTTTGGAATAGCAAGTTGAACAGACCAATTATGGTCTTGATATAGAGAATATTGACTTTATATTAATAGTAAGTTTTATGTTCAGTAATTTAACTGTAAGTTAGTTTTTTTTTTTTTCTGGCAGAGTAGAATGATTATCTTTAAAAAAAGAAAAATAACAAAGAGCAGCAACTTACTGTGTAGATCCATTTGTATTAAAGAAGCTGATCATTTGTTATAAATTGATGTATATAAATAAAATAAGGCATCAATACAGAATTTGCTGACTCCTTTAAAAGAACTTTATTTTTAGTATATGAACTGAATATGAGCTTCAGATTTAATAAAGATAATTATAATTTAATTTTAAGAGGTTTATGCATTGTGATAAGATTGAATACATATGTGATTATCTGAATGTAACAATTTTGTACATGAGAATATTACAACACAAAAACTTTTCTTCACTATATATAGATGAACCAGTTAATTATTTTCCTTTATACTTTATAGAACAGTATTTCACCTTTTTGAATAACTTAAGAAATTCCATAGACTTTTGAATTCTATGAATTATGGTAGATTGCTTAATGTATATGAACCAAACATTTCCTAAGAGCTGGTAAATATTTCTTTGCTAGATTAAAATAATTTTCTGAAAGAGCAAAAATAACTTAAGAATTCATACATAAGCATTTCATAGTACTGAGTTTATTGCTCCTCACCACAGGTAGATAGCCTGAGTAAATACACAAGTGATAATAAAGTACAAAAGGAAGAAAGCTGGACAGAAAGACAGAGAATCTGCATTCTATTAAGGCATTGCCCATAATTTACTATGTGAACTTGACTGAGTTTTTGTATTTGCTTAATAGTACTTTATTCTTTTGTGAAGAATATTCTTTTCTTTTTTATTTGCTTATTATAATTTTCCATGCTGGAATTTGCATTATTTTTTACTGATTATTAAAAATGTTTAAACCTTTGTGGCCTTCGATATATTTTTCATTATGTAAATATAATTTCTATGGTGTATGGAGCCTATTCCAAGTGTAAATGCATATGAAAATACAAGGCACATACTTGTTAGTTTGTTTTTTTAATTAATTTATTTTTTGTGAGAAAGACCAGCCCTGAGCTAACATCCATTGCCAATCCTCCTCTTTTTTGCTGAGGAAGACTGGCCCTGGGCTAACATCCGTGCCCATCTTCCTCTACTTTACATGGGACGCCGCCACAGCATGGCTGAGAAGCAGTGCGTCGGCTGGCGACCAGGATCCGAACCTGTGAACCGCGGTCTGCCAAAGCGCGACCTAAACCGCTGCGCCACCGGGCCGGCCCCTGTTAGTATTTTATTTTAAATTTTAAATTCATATTTAATTTTATGGAGTTTTCTAAATATAATTAATTTATATAGATGGTTAAATGAACTTGTATGTTTTGAGCAGGATAAAGTCTGGTTTAGGGCAAATTAGACCATTAAGACAGGTCCATAATATAGAAAAGATTGGCATTTTGTACATTATCTATGTGCATGTAACACAAAAAGATACAGTGTTGTTAGAATAAATGAGTGTAAATGCTTTTACTGGTGTACGGTAGATGTTTTCACCCAAGTAACAATATAAGCTATAGAATAAAAACGAGAAGTTATTGGAAGATTTTGTAGGACACAGTGCTGATATGGAGTTCTGAAGAAATCTTGTCATAATGTGTATAAACATATACTACGAGCATAGATGGCAGTTACACAATGAAAGAAAATGAGACAGGATGAACACAGAGGCACACAGGAACACAAAAAGAATGTTATTATTCTCAGAAAAAACCCAAAGTTAATTTGAGTTAAGTCAAAGAGCAAGGATGCTGCATTCTCCACGATGGTGCAGATTGGGTACAGAATCCTCTGGTCTTCTGACCTCCCACAAACACCAAGGGGCCCTGCCCGATTTGTATCCACCTTGTGATCCCTTCCCTACCAGCGCTCCTGACTCGAGTAACTTCTCCAGTAGTTTGTGGCAGGAGAAATTTCCACTTAGACTTTCATCATTCTCCATTATTACATGCAATCATCATAGTCTACATATGATCACTATAATCTTATGTTACAGGCTTACAGTTTATACCTTACAACTCAGATATATTTAAATGAAACTTCCCTTAAATATCTATGAAAGAACTTAGTGGTTACTAAGGGCTGGGGGGTGGGGGAGAAGGGGACATGTTGGTCACAGAGCACAAATGTCCAGTTATAAGATGAATAAGTACTAGGGATCTAATGTACAGTGTGGTAATTAGAGTTAATAATACTGTATTATATACCTGAAAGTTGCTCAGAGAGTAGATCTTAAATATTCTCACCACAGAACAGAAATGGTAATTATGTCACATGATGCAGGTGTAGCTAACTTTATGCTGTAACCATTTTGTAATATAGAAGTGTATCAAATCAACACATTGCACACCTTAAACTTATACAATGTTATATGTCAATTAAATCTCAATAAATCTGGAAAAAAATTCACCAAACCATAAAAATAAATAAATGTGCATATGCATGAATAATAATAATAAACATATTTGAGACCTCAATTCTTCGAAGCAAAATAAACTAATAAAAATTTACCACGACTGGTTTCTGTTTCTTCTGTTTTTAGATGTCGTTTTCAGAAAATACCCATGTCCTTTATTTTTAACTCAGGTTGCATTTGGACACTGGAGAAGTTTTCAAACCTTTCTGTTTTGCCTCTTTTTATCAGGTTTTTACCAGCCTCTGTACTGATGGTGCTCATCCCACCTGACCTCTGGTTGTGTGGCAGAACCCAAAACTGCCATGACTTGAGTCACGAGGACTTCTTACTCTGTGCCCTCCTCTTTTCAAATCCAAGCATCTTCCTGCACCCAGGCATCTCAAACACTTCTCCACCTGCCTCTGTGGCCCACGACACCACTTGCCAGCCTGGGATTAGAGAAGAATGTGGTGTCACAGCAGAACACATGGCCCATATGCTTTCAAATTCTGACTCTATCAACCTGCTCCCCCGTCCCACCAGATGAGGCTCAGGTGTCTGGATAATTGGGTCACTCCTCGGAGACACAGGCAGCATCCTAACATCGGTCTCACCGTCTCCATATCCTGTGGTTTAATGAGCTTGCTTCTCTCACGGTAGTAAAATTCTTCTTACATCACGTCCTTTTCCCTCCTCTACTCTCTAGATTGATTTTCCAGTTTTATAATCTAGTGTGTCATGCTTCAGCTGAATTTTCCAATCCATGCTCTTTTGGAAGGAAAAGCAAAACCTCTGCAAATCAAAAATGTTATTATTAAATTATGATAATGTTTAATTGTCTAATTTTTCCAGACAAATTTAACTGTTTGTTTTCTAGATTGCATTATTCCACCACCTCTCTGAGCGAATAAACTTCAGATTCAAGCCTATGCTAATGGTGAAAGGAGTAACAAGAATTTCATTTGGAATGAAAAATACATCAAATGCCATTTTAATAAAAATTTGCTTCTTATTTACTTTTTTCTATTCCAATATTTATGAATTACCAGATATGCAACTGAATATGTTATTTGCTTGATCAAATTTTATAGATGTCCCAGGAAATACAGAGTGAAAGTTGCATTCCTCAGCCTAGCATTGTAAACCTTCTACAGTTTGTTCTTATCTATCCAGGTTAAAATGCAGATATGTTTCCTTCACTCCACCCTGTGCCCAGCTCACCATATGTGGGTCCTGCATTCCTTGAATATTGCGTCACATTTTCGGGGTCCTGGTCTTGGTTCAAGCATGTCACTTCACTTACAATACCACTTCCACAAATATGTGAGACAGTTGTTAAAATATCAGCTTTATTGAGGTATTATTGACGTATAAAATTATGATGTATTTCCTTTTTGAAAATGCACTAACTCTGCCACCTTCAAAGAATCTTCTCAAATTCTTGTTTGATTTAATCTCATATAGAATGTCATTTATACCTCCTCTATAGGACTACAATCTCGCTTATATCAGATTTGTTTCTCATGTATCTCTATCTCCCCTATTTAATTTTGACCTCCAGAAAAAATTAGAAGCTAGAACTGTAATTTTTAAACTTTTTATGCCCACATTATTGTTTAGTATATACTTATAATATCTACCATTTTTATGTGTCGACCAGATCTTTTTCTAAATGATTGACATGTATTATCTCATTGAATCTTTAACATATACTTATAAAGTTGATAATATAATTATACCATTTTACAGATGATGAAAGAGAGACAGGTAAAATAAGCTGCTAAACACTAAACATTATATATGGTGGAGCTGGGATCTAAACACAGGCAGTCTTGTTCTAAGACATGTTCTCCTACACGATTGACTAAAACACTTGCTAACCAAATGCTTCTGTCATTTAATTTCACTGATCATTTTGCATTAGTGAACTGGTGTGTGTGTGTGTGTGTTAGGTCAGGCACGGTACCTAACGGTGAACAGTTTGGGAAGACACACTATTTTGCAAGAGTTAAGAGTCTGGTTGGAAGGTGTTAGTGAGTCAAGCAATTTCAATAGAGTGTGATTATAGGAAAACGGCATAGTTTTTTCAGAATTGTATAAGAGGAGAGAGAAGCTGCTAACACTTCCTGGAGAAAATTGACATTTATGTTAAAAACTGACCGATGAGATGAGAGGTAGAGGAATCGATGTGGGATGAGCTTAAAAAAGAGTTTGAAGCAGAGAGAATAGCTGGGCAAGATAAATCACAGGCAATAAAGAATATCAAATGCCCTGAAAATTAAATAAAATTAGCCTGACCGGAACAAAGATAATTGATTGAGTAAGCTGGTGATGAGGCAGGAGGAGAAAGGAATAGATTTGAATGTGGAAGTGGTGGAGAATGAGGTAAATTTTAAGACATAATAATGAGGGACATAATTATATTTTTTATTTTTTTTAATTGTGGTAAAATCACTAACATAAAATCTGGTTGTGGAAGGTGATTGTGATAAAGGAATGACAAATGATCTTGGTCTGGAGAGGTGAGTAGGTGTTTGAAAGGAAAGGAATGATGGAAGTTTATTCTAGAAAGTTAAAACAATATCCACAAAGCTATGTAATTATGAATGGATATCAGATATTGGAAGGATGGTGAGAAATTCTCTGTAGTATATTATGGGAGGAGTGAAAGAAACTGAGGTTGAGTTTTAAGTTAGAGTCAGATTTTTTTTTTTTTTGGTGAGGAATATTAGCCCTGAGCTAACATCTGTTGCCAATCCTCCTCTTTTTGCTGAGGAAGACTGGCCCTGGGCTAACATCGTGCCCATCTTCCTCTACTTTATATGTAGGTCACCTGCCACAGCATGGCTTGACAAGCAGTGCATCAGTCCGGGTCTGGGAGCCAAACCTGCAAAGCCCAGGCTGCTGAAGCAGAGCGCACAAACTTAACCGTTACACCACTGGGCTGGCCCCAAGTTAAAGTCAAATTTTTGATGAGCGTAGTCGGTCCAGCCTTCAGGAAGATGATCGTCTTTATCTCTAAAAAGCGGCGCAATGGCGTCTTTTAGACTTTCATATTATGTAATATACATAGAAAATATTTTATAAATATTATATATATACATTTATATTTACAAGATCAATTTTCTACCTTTATTTCTCAGAATATGGTCAAATAAACCAGGTTGTAGAATAGCTCACTGTATCTCAACCTTTTTATTTCTGTGTGTGTGTGTGTGTGTGTGGTGTGTGTGTATGTGTATGCGTATGTCTTCATTTCTGTTTTTTTTACTTTCTCTCACTTTCCCTCTTTTGATCAAGGTTACTGACAGAAGTGATAAACTGATATAGAGTGTTATCAATAACACCCTCGTTGACTGAACATTTCAGGTTTTCATTGTGGGTAAGGAAGACTGTGTTGTAAAGTATCATGCAGGTGATATTTACCAGAGACTGGGTTTTATTAGTCACACAATTTTCACGAGGAATTATCCTTTGAAAAAAATGCAAGCTAGGTATTTGCAGCAATTCCTTGCTTAAAAAAGCAAAACAAAACAAAATAAATGAAGCGAAGCAAAAAGAAAACCTAAATTGCAAAAGGCATAGGATTTTCTCTACAAAGGAAATACAAGATCATGTGTAGAATCTAGGTTCTGATTCGGTGGCTGACATCTCTCCTGTTACATCTTCTCACCATTACTGTTATTTTGCGTTGTACCTCGATGCTAGTTTCAACCATAACTTTTTTGTTTATGAATTAAGTAAAAGAAAATGAGCACTCTTTTTCCCATGTTTTCACACACACACACACACACACACACACACACACACACACACACACACACACACACACACCAGACAGAAGCGAGATCTAAATTGCTTGTTATCTCTGTTCATATGTTTGGATACAAAAAATGAGCCATGAAAATAATTTACATGAACTTATTAATACTATTCTATCAGCCATAATATAACGATTTTGTTCCCTTCAACTTTGTATTAACTAAAGCAAATATATTATTTTGAAACTATTCCTAGTAAGTTAATATTGCTTATAACCTTCTCATGGACACTTGTCCATGAGAGAGGTTTTCTCATCAGCAAACCCGAATATACTCGCAAATACTTTCTTTCATTTTCACATATAGCTTGATTGTGAATAGACCCAGTGATGTGTTCATGATTTCTCTTCTACTGTTGCTCTTTCCCACCTGAGTTGCTGGCCTGAGTGTTCTTCCTTCCTTCCTTATCCACAAAGGGCTTGCTCAGGTGTTTCACCAGGCCTACTCCTTAGAGTCCAAAATTCCCCTTCATTTTTTACCACAGACAGTTTGATTGCTAATTCCATTATATAACACTTTTCAATATGAAGTATATTCATTTCCAATGAGTATACCTCAATTATAGAGCATTATTCAACAAATTGTACCCATTTTATTCTTATGCATTCTCATAAAGTTATCCACTTTACAATTATATTACCAAATAATGTAGTGTGTACTGAGCAATTATCTTAATATATATGCACTTTTTTCTTTCTTGAAAGCTTTTCTAAAGCTTATATTTGGTTGTTGTTGTTTTGTTATTTTCCCTCTGAACAGCTAAGTCACTCTAGGTCACACTGAGGCACAGAAAAGTAGAATAATGTCTCAATTAGGTAGTGAGTGACTCAAATAATTTGTTCTGGGTAACTGTAACATCCCAAAGTGCATGACTTTCTCATCTGCTCCCCTCACCATGATTAAAACTTAAAATTTTACTTGTAATTTTTTATTATCTCAATAGACAAATTAGCTTTCTTTTCATCTGATTATTTGATAAGAAGTTGCACTAGAGAAAATATTGCTGGTAAAATAAAAAATTGTAAGCGCAAATCTTTGGTATATTATTTACCAGCCATGTAATTTTGAAAAATGCTTTGACCTTCATGACTGAAATGGGAAGAATAACATATGATACTTATAAAATCCCAGATCTGTGCAATGATACCTGAAAGTGAGTATTTCTGTTAGCAGGAGCATATTGGAACTTTATTTTGGATTCATTAACAGAGCTAAATACTAAGCAGCAAAAGTATGTTGAACTCCGGAGACTCTAGTTCTAGTGGTTACACTAGAAAACTCTTGCTGTTTACCTTCAGAATCTCAAGAGACTCTTTAAATACGATTGGTGTCTATTTTGCTTTGTCTATATGCAGTTTGAGTTCTAGAACTTAATTTTTTAATCTCTAGATCAGTGGTGCAATCTGAGTAATTTAGAATTGCCTAGGAAGCTGGTTAAAATGAGAGATGCTGGACCTTATCACCAGGGATGATGATTTAGTAAGACCGGAGTGGGACAGGGATGTCTGTACTTGTCACAGGTTCCCCCAGACAACTGTGAGACACAGTTTGAGAACTAGCACTCTCTGTGAATCACCTCGTCTTCCTGAGCCTCCGTTCCTAATCCTCTACAAAAGAGATAGTGTGATTTACTGACAGTCACTGAATATTTTTTTAATTTCTTTGGGATCTGCAAAACTGATCTAATACCAAAAAAGCTGTGAAAACATTGAAAATTTAAAAATAAAAACATTATTAATGTTTTCATTATTTTATATTTACATCATTTTTGTTTAAACTTTAATAAAGAGCTTTCAAACTAAAAGGGAAAACTTTAAAAATAGTTCTGTTAACTTAAAGATTTATTTTGGTTGGTTGTTCATTCAAATCTGAGCTATTTTTGGAAGTTCTACGTGTTCTTGGAATCAGAAAATATTTTAAAGTTGTTTCTTAATACTTAATGTATTACAACATAATGAGTGGAGTCAGGAATTATTCATCAGGCAACCATCATTGGAGATTATTAACACGGACAGATGGATTTTTCATTCCCCGCAGCAGTGAACTTCACATATACAAGAGCAGTAGCAATGCAGCCCTTCCAGAAATTGGAGGCCTATCCAGCTATAAGAGCATCATTTGTTTCCAGCCATATGGAATGCCAAAGTCAGGGTGAATAAAAACTTTCTGAAAATTGAAAATATTTGACAATCAATAAAATGTAATGTGGGAAAAATGACATGAAACATAAAAGAAATAACATGGAATGGGGCCAAGAATAGTTCCATTTTTTACCCATTTATTGTTCACATTTATGAAGTTGTAAAATATTCTATTTTAAATTTATATTAAGAATTTAATAAAGAATAAAATCAAATTCATTAGAGAACCATAGGACCAAAATCTAATTACATATGTATCATATTCTGCACATATCTCATTCTAGAATGTTCTAGAGTAAGTGCAATAATAGTGACATTGGCATTCTGCTATAAGCATGAAATTTGAATAAAATGTTTCTTGACCATCAAGGCATTTCAAGATTTGGTATAAGAACAGAAGTATGGTCTAAGAATAAGTTTGTTTTTATAATATGCACAATATGCAACAGACATAATTCTACCCACTGTAGAGTTAAAGATGATGACACACAAATGTGTGTCATGGGTGGAGGCTTATTCTTGATCAGACAGTTCTTCAAATAGATGTAGAGTGTTATATGATGAATGGGGATATAGAAAAGCGAGTCAGATAAAGAATGAGCTCCAGTGTCTGGGAATTTATGGTAAGTTTTGATTCTTGGTCTCTCTTTAAAGGATTGAAAAAGTGGTGCATCACCAAAATGCAGTTCTAATTTGGAGGCAATTCTTTATTCCTTGTGATTATCAATATGTTTAGTTTTACTTATGTCATTTTTGTTTCCATTTTTCTATTTTTTCCCCTTTTTTTCTGCCTTCTTTCAGTTGAGTATTTATTTCTTCTTATTACTTTTTGTTTCCTTTGTGGCTTACTAGCTGTACTACTTTGTATTGGTAGTGGTTGCTTTAGGGTTTGTGGTATACATCTTTAAGTTTTCACAGTCTGACTTCAAGTGATATTTTGCCACTTCAAATCTAGTATAAGACCAATAGAAAAGAACACTGCCATTTCTTTTTTCCTGGATTTTGTACTATTATTGTCATACATTTTGCTTGTACATATGTTATAAACTCCACATAGCATATTATTATTTTATTTAAAAGTGAATTATCTTTCAAAAAGGTTTAAGTAGTAAGAAAAATATTATGTATTTACTATTTCCAGTATTCTTCATTCTTTTGTGTAGAGTCCTATTTCCATCTAGGATCATTAACCTTTTGCCTGAAGGACTTATTATTATTAATCTTTCTTGTAGTACAGGTCAGTTGGAGATAATTTTTTGAACTTTTGTGTATATGAAAAAGTCTTCATTTCAACTTCATCTTTGAAAGATATTTTTCCTGGGTATAGACTTATAGATTGCAGTTATTTTCTTTCAATATTTAAAGGTGTTGCTCAACTGTTTCACACTTGAATTACTTCCCATGAAATATCTGCTACAATTCTTATCTTTGTTCCTCTGAATGTAAAGTGTCCTTTTTCTCTGTATACTTTTAAGAGTTATCTTTATCACTAGTTATAAACATCTTGATTATGATGTGGTTTTCTGTTGTTTTCTCCATGTTTATTGTGATTGTGCTCATTGAACTTTCTGAATTTCTAGGTTCTTCTGTTTTGTCAAAGTTGGAAAATTTTCTGACATTATTTTTTCAAATACTTTTCTGTTCCTGGGACTCCAATCATGTATTTATTAGGCTGCATATAGTTGTCCCATAACTTCCTGATGGTGCATTCATTTAGAAGTTTTTCTTTTAATCTGTGTTTCATTCTGGTTATTTTTAATGTGATGTCTTCAAGTCTTGTACTTCTTTTCTGCAATGTGTTTTCTTCCATTAATACCATCCACTGTATTTTCATCATAGGCATGGATGTAGTTTTTACCTCCAGAAGTTTGACTTGAAAATATCTGTTTCTGTTTACTTTTGGAACATATGAAATACTGTTATAATAACTTTAATTGTCCTTTACAGTAATTCCAACATCTGTGTTATTCTGGGTTAATTTTAATCGACTGATTTCCTCCTCATTAGGAATTATATTTTCCTACTTCTTTGCAAATCCAGTAATTTTTTTTTATCACGTGCTAGATATCACGAAACTTACCTTATTGGGAACTGTATATTTTTGGATTCCTGTTAGTATTTTTGAGGTTTTTTTAAGAAAAATTTGAGTATTGCAGTTAAATTACAGAAACTGATACTTTTGAGTCTTGCTTTTAATATTTGTTTGGCAGGACTAGCACTTTGTTTTGCTCAGAGCTAATTATTCCCCACGACTTAGCCATGAACCTTCTGAGTACCTTACTCAACTTCCCATTAATCATGAAGTTTTCAAGTCAGGCTGATGGCAGTAGGCACTTTCTTAGCATCCTATTATTTGTCATCTGAGTACATGGAGCAATAGACACTGCAGATGTGCAGTTATGAAACGGCAAAGCTTTATCAAATAAGAACGCAGAGCACCATTGCTGGAATCGTTGTTAGATAAATGCTCATAACAACACATTCCACTCATGCCTGCTAAATAATAAAACCCCGCCAAGGCTTCCAGATATCTTCCCTCCCCCGTTAGACTTCAGCTTGAGATGTTTAGAAAAGTTGAAATTTCTTTGCTGGGAAGAAAAGAGAAATAATGAGGACTGCAAGTGTGCTGTGATTCTGGTTCTCGCCAACTGTTTTTATCCTTTTCTTTCCCTTAAAATACATTTCCCAGAGACGTTTTGAATTTTAAAAACCTTCAATATTAGCTTGTCAATCATTTTAAAGCAGAGATTTCAAGTGGCAAAGTTTCTCTGTTACACCTTTTACTTCTTAGTATATTGAGGTGCATATGCTCTTTATGTAAATGTTTTTCTTTTTAAACTACAAGTGTCTGTCTTACTGATCAAAATAAAAACTCTTACCTTTCTAGAAGTAATAAGTTTTGGAAGTAGTTTTTGGTCACTGAGGAACATTATAAAGTGAATCTAAGAAGGTAATTGATAGTTCATAAATTATACTTTTTGTCAAGCACTCTACATAATTAATTTTAAGATGAACTTATTTCTTGATTTCTTAATCTGTTAGTTAACAGATTTCTCATTATCTGTATTTCTTCTTAAATTGTATTTTTGTTGCTACTGTTTAACAGCATTATAAAAAGAATCACAGCATGATTTTCATTGTTTCAAGCCCTCTGCATAATGTTTAAAAACAAAAATCTTCCTAAAAGTTTCAATCTCTAAAATAAATTTTTGTGCATGGCATTTCTTATGTAGACTAAACCTAAGGCAGAGTGTACCCAGCAAACTGTCAACTGAGATTTTTTTTATACTGTTGTGGATTTTGAAGATAGTTATACAAAATATTCCATAATTTGAATTTAACTAGAAATGCCACTCTTTAGGGGATAAAAACATCTCTTGTTAAGTGTTTCATTTTCAAAGAACACCATATTCAAATAAAATTTTGTATGAGCAAAACACTCCTCTCCAACAAGTAACACTATCATCCATATTTACCAGTTTCTTTCTAGCATTTAGGTTAAGGAAATTATGTTAGGTGAGTAAGACAGTATTATTACACTCCAAGGAAATGTCTCAACAACCAATCTGAAATGAGAATAATCTGAAAAGAAAAGAAAACAACTTTGTAATTGATATCTTACTTTCATCGTGGCAGAAACTGTTGAGCTTTTTACTGAACCCATGTACCTTTTCTAAAGGGAACTAGCTGTACCTTCCTTACTGTTAAGTGTAAGCATATGAGTGCGTTCTAGCCAATGAAATGCAGGTGGAAGTGATGTGCTACATTCTGAGTCATGGCCTATAAAAACCTCTTGTGTAAGCCTTTACTCTATCTTTTCTCTTATTTTCCAGGTAGAGATAGATACCCAGGCTATAATGGAAACCACAGGTTGAATATGTCAGAGCTTCCATACACCTGTGTCCCTGCTGGTTGATCTTTATGTGAAGCAAAAAACAAACTTCTATTATCCTAGGTATGGAGACAAGTAGGATTGCACATGGCAAATGTTTCAGGGAGTTCTCTCCAGACTGCCTGCAAAATATAAATAGAAGAACTGAGGCTTCTACCCTATTAAGAGTAGCTGCCCTGAACTCTATTTCTCATAGAACCAAGGGGAGGGATTAAACAAAATCCCAGCTTCTTCTCAGAAACTGGTCCCCAGCATCTACAAACCTCTGGAGCCAAGAGAACAATTTGCTCTATATTGGCAGGGTCATTTCCAAGCTCACCGCATATAAATGGGAGAGCTGAGGGTGAGCTCCCTTACCAGGAACAAAGCCTCACCGTGCATTCCCCTGAGCCCCGGCCCCAGCATGCCTTCCTGCAGGATGACTAGAGAGAGGACATGAGCATGTGCTCACCCTCTGCCCATGACTATCAGCCTGTAAGAAATGATGCTATTGGATTTAGACAAAGGCATTTCTTGACCTTGTGCCCCTGTGCATTCAGTCTTTATCCTTATGACAGCATTACCTCTAGCAATACATTATGATGAGAAGAAATCATTTTTCTTAGCCATCAAGCAGAGTTGTTTAGAGTATACCTAATTTTTTGTTTATACTAATTATGCTTTTCTTTTTCTTCCCCATTTCTTACCATATTTATAAATAATTTGTATGCAAGCATTGCATTTACGTCTTTGATTTTTTATTCTGATTTTAGAAAGAAAAAAATCTTTTACTTGAATATATCCAACATTCTAAAGATAAAAGATGTATCAAATGCTTCAAATTGTATATGAAGCAAATGCATATAACATTTATTATTGTATACTTATTTTTTCTCGCAATGTATATTAGCTGCAAAATATTAATAATCTATAAGGTAGATAATTTAAATATAGAAACAATAAATAAATAATATATAAAGGGCAAAAATAAATCTCAGACTCTAAGAAGGAAAGCACATTAAATAAATTATATGGATTAAGATTATTTTGGCATACATTGTCAAAAATAACCACAGAACTAAGAACAATTGGTCATTATTTTCAATTCTCTTATGATATTTTTAAAGAATCATATACATTGTTTCAATTCACTTACACAATTAAAGGAACTTTTTTCTGAATCAGGGGGCTATAGCCAGTAGCTGTAGCCAATATGGGTGGAAAAGCTAAACACTCTCCTTTTCCCAAACTAGTTTGACCTGTTTCTCAAATTGGAGTTTCGATTTCTTATTTAAAATGATGCAAATGTTTCAATAATACCTCAAAACCTGGGATCTAGGGCTAGAGGATCCATCAGGCTCAGCTCACCTTACACATGCTCCCAACCTCCTAGCACTGATTCCACCCTGATCCCAATGGGCTGCTTTGCCCCTGTCTTGTACTGTATCCAATCTTCACCGTTTTCTTTCATGAAATATAAAGGAAATTGTTCTTTTTCTCAAAACCATAATGATTTAGCCTTTGTGTGTGTGTGTTTCTCTTTTTTGTATGGACAAAGGAAAGGTTGAATGTTGAACATGTAGGATCACAGCAAATCTGAAGGTTTGAGAACTCAGAGAAAAAATGTAAGGTTATTTCTGTAGTTTGTGTCCAATGAGAACATGAGTAAAGGTTAAAATGAGTCCTTCATGATGTTTAGAATTTTCCTGTGATACTCATTTTAAATATCTCATTTAAATGTTCATTCTCTAATTTTAAGTACTTGAAAAAGGAAAAAGTAATTTTTTTATGAGAGGAGAACGAAAGCTAACTCAGCCAGAAAATAAGCTATATATTCACAAATTTCTTATTATATCGGACAGCATGGTATTAAAATTTTTAAGGTCAAGGCACATATTTAGCAAAAGCCACAGCAAATTTTTCTTCTTTGCTCTTATTATCTTATGCAACCTCAAAATGAATGACTCAGAATAAACAATATTGTGTGATTATTTTTCATCATAGATGATCTTTTCTTCTATGCTTGCCCAGCTTGGGAATTATCTGTATAATTCATTTTAAAAGAAATCACTGTTTCTAGATTGGCCGTTTTCTAAAGTAGAGAAGTTTTCACAAACTCATCAAAGGGAGAAGTCACCAAGGAGGAAATATTTAACTATTCATCACACTAAGAATTTTAAGCACAAAGTATTAGTCTTGATTCCTTACTGCAAAGCCTAACTTACTTTTGGAGTACTGTAAAGACTGAAAAAAATATCATCATAACAATATTTATTGTCATTGAATAGTTGTCACTATGCAGTTCTGCAATCACTTGAGCATACGAAGGCTAAACATGTAAGTTCAGAATGGGCATTAGTTTTCCATTACTGCCATAACAAGTTAACCACAAACCCAACAGTTTAAAACCACACAAATGTACCGTCTCACAGTTCCGTAAGTTAGAGTTCTGGGAGAGTACAGCTCATTCCTCTAGTCTGGGTCTCACAAGGCTGAAATCAAAGGGTCCTTGTCTGTGCTCCTACCTGCAGGCCCTGGGAGAGTCCGCTTCCAGGCTCCTTCAGGTTGTAGGCAGAATTCAATTCCTTGCGGCTCTGGTGCTGAGGTCCAGTTGTTTGCTGACTGCCAGCTGGGCCTGCCAGCCTCTCAGCTGTTTTAGGCCACCTGTTTTCCTCGCCGCATTCTCCTTCCATCTTCAAACCAACCACAGTGTGAGTGTGTCTCACACTTCTGATCTCTGACTTCTTCTTCGCATCTCTTCTGCCTCCACCTGGGGAAAGTTTTCTGCTTTTAAAGGCTCGTGTGATAAGATTAGACCATCTTTGATCATTCAGGAAATCTCTCAGTTTTAAAGCCGATAACTCTAATCACAAATTCCTTTTGCCTTTTAACATGACACACTCACACATTGCAGGGACTGTGGGGAGATCTTTGAGGGACCATCCTGCCTACTACAGAATGTTAAAATTCGTTTTTAGAAGCATTTTAGGAATTGTTTTTATAGCCTAAGTGAACCATCTTTAGTAGTGATATTGTCTTATAATTTTAAAATCCAAAAGTTTATATAGAGTGTTTCAAATTTCCCAATGAGGGTTTAAAAATAACATATATACCATGATAATTCCGATATTTTATAATCTATTACAGAGTCATATATATATATATATATATATATATATAGTTTTTCTGTTTGCTAAGGATTTATACTTATTTTCTAATATTATTTTTCTTCTCAGAGATAATATTTGAGACTGTATGGAGTCCAGGCCTTTATGGGTTCCCTTTCCTGGACAATGTTGCCTTAGCTTGAATTCTCCTCAGTCTTTCTCCTGTCCTAGGGAAACATCACATGAGGCAGTCCACCTTCTTATCTGTGTCTCATAAAAAGAAAATATATTTTAAAATGTCATAGCAACCAAGCAACGCTCTTAGATATCTTAACAGCAATATTAAAAATCTCATGACTCCATTCTTACCTCTACCTTCTCCTACTCCATTAAGAAAGTAATTCGTGAATTTTTGACCAAAATCCACTGTTAGAAACACATCTTTCATCACAACCCAAAATAGGCACAGGCACTCTCAGAAGCCCCCACATCATATACATGTGTAACTCAACACAGTTTCTAAAAGTAATGCTTTTTCTACTTTTAATATGTGATGTACACTTCTATTTTCTATTTTTGTTTTATTCTGTTTCTCCATTTTATTTCACTAAAAATTCTCATTGGAACTGACTAAACTGATTTCAGAACCTACTAATAAATAAATAACTACCTATAGTTTGAAAAAAAAATCTTCCGAGACTCCAGGTTAAGATATATTCCGCTGTACTGCTCTCTACTGAGATGAGGATTTCTCAGAGTTCTCACAGGTGTGGGATGTAGAAATAGACCTTACTTCTCAAAGTTGGTGACCTCTACTCTCCTGTTCTGAGCAAGTCTTCCAAAGATCACTTCTGTTTCCTAGTGTACAACATAAGTGGAGTTCCTCTCTCTTTTTGCTAACCAAACACCAAAGGTTCTAGTTCCCTAAAGACCTTCTTTTAAAGGGCTCTTCATTCCAGGCATCAACAGGTGATAATGTAATGAGCTGTGTCACCACTGCCTATCATGAACTGCCATATTCTTTACTCTTAATACACTGAATTTGCACTGCCCTCAGCCCCAAATGTGCTGATAACCCATTTCAGATTAACCCAGTTTCCCTCAGAGCTTCTTTCCTGAAGTTTACTCCAGGGACCGAATAGTCTAGCCTCCTTAACTTACTTAGGAAATGAATTTACTGGGAAGAAAGGTAGATGACTTAGAATCAAGAGGAAGATTTAACAATCTGGCTTAGAAAATGGGAAAGAACCAAGGGAAACTAATTTACCCATACTCAAGTCGATGTCATGCTAGAGGAGATCATGGCACAGATGCTGCTGTGTCACTGCTGATGCCACCACCTCTAGGTGGAGCCACAGCCGCTGGTCCTCAAGGAACCCTTCAATGATGCGCTTCCTTGAATCCCCCTAGCGTCTGCTGTCCCAGGTACAACCGAGTTCAGATCCTGTACAATAACAGACTGCGTGATGTTTATTTTATTTGAAACAACTTATATTTTCTTTTTGTATACTTTTATTTCTTACATCCTTCTTCTGATGTATAATCCTTGCCCAATCTTTATTATAACCCTCTCTCCCTCTCTCTCTCTTGTTTGACTCATATTTTCATGATGGTCACAGCTTATCTTTAAAATGAAAACAATGCTAAATAAACTGTGAGTGTGGAAATGAGGCAAGGAGTGAGATGGGGGAGCAGGATGCTTCACTCCAGGTGCATTTGCAACAACTCTGCCATCAGCCCCACCTCAGTGTTCCTAGGACCCCACGGTTTCCAGTGACACCTCAGATTTCATATGTCCATGTGATTTGATGTTAGCATTTAAATATTTCCCTTCTCTCCTAAATGCGATCGTGAAGGATAAAAGCCAAATGCTCTTACTGTCTTTTCCTCCATCTTGTCTCAACTGGTGTGCAGATTATTCCTTGTCTTCCAGCATCATTCCCACCTTTTCTGCCTTTTCCATTACTTACCCTGGGAAAGCGTGTGAATAATATTTGCCAGAATACTCTGCCATCTGGTTTCGCGTTAGGATGCTGTCAAAGAGGGACACTCACACAAGCTTTGGAAGGCAGGAAGAAAAACCATTTTGTTTCTCCTCGGGCAGTGGCTGACAGATGTGCGGGCTGGCGGCAGACAGCGGATGCAGGTTCACGGTGGCTTCGGGCGTTCTTATGTGTCACCCGCTGTGGTGCGTGTGGCAGGCAGCCGAAATCATTAGACGCGTTTTTCTGTGATTGATGCATGCAAGAAATGGAACATCATTAACAATGTCATCCTCAGATATGATCAATAATATGAATAATAAAACTGTTAAATACCCATTAGTCAACTTGACAATAGGCTAACTAGTTTTCTCCTCCTCACAAGTTCAACATAGTTTACTTACATTTTAACAGATTATTCAATAAAATAATTTAACTCTATCAATATATATTCTTAATCTAAACATTAAACGTTACCCCATATGTAATACAAGATAGAGTTTTTTTAAGAGTGTATAGAGTTCTGATATATTCTTTATTATCAACTTACAATTTTCAATTTAGTAATCTTTAGATGGGTAAAATACAGAATGTTACACTTCCAGTGTTAGTTGAAATTCAAATAATGTTAATGGGAACTAAGATTGCCAGCAATACAAAAATCAATGCAGAACAATAACCTCCCTAAATCTATTGTTTGAAAAATGTATTTTTAATATGTTTCACTTCACTTTTGTGAAAATATATTTGTGACTGTCAGCTTATAAATACTATGAAGAAGCACAGACAATTTATAATTTACCTCAAGTCAATGAATATTAGTTAAAATTTAAAAGAAGCAAGTAAACAGCCGATGAGATAGGTGTTAAATTTAGATAAGACAATCTCTTTTTAAAAACTTATAACATTGTCATATTACTAGCTAGAATGAACTTTAATTCAAAATCTATGTAATAGGTGATTTCTTTAAAAACAATAGCCTCAAACTTTGCTTCTATTTCATGCTGTTGTCATTTAAAAAAAAAGAGAGAGACTTGTATCAAGTTTTTCTCTCCTCTATCTAGATGGCTTTGTGTCAAAGAGACATAATGTGATCACTAAACCATGTGAATATTTGTGATCATGGAAACAATCAGTAAATAATATGTTTAAACTTGATAAACTCAATTTTCCAAGAATGAACTAAAAGAATGTATAACTAATTACAAATATATAAATTCAGATTGCACATACAATTAAAATTCCCTTCTTAAGTAAATAGAGAAATATATATAGCAGTTAATTACTGCTGCCCTATATTGTTATATATTTGCTAATAAAGTTCCATTTTTCTGAAAAGTTCTAAAGTCACTGAGGCAGTCCTTGGGTTATCAAAGTGAACTGAAATCCAAGGTCAGTCCATGAGTTGTATTTTCAAACTTAGAGTTGTATTTTCCCTTGGAAACACTTTGAAAATATTAAGAAGGTTCAAGGCAAATCCAAAGGAATATCTTTTAGGCTTTGGTGAACATAATGTATAGTAATTTTAAGAACATTTTAATTTTAGTTTACCATCCTTTGTATATAGTATCAATAATTTTTAATTTTGATTTTTCATGAATATGTATCATGTGGAAATGCATACATCATGTGGAAATGCAGTATGCCAGTAATGCCTCCTATACTTACAAACCTTCCCAATGACATCACAGGCTCTTATTTTTATATTCCTGGTAAGTGTAGTTTCTCAAAAAAGTTTGATTAAATAAAGGTAGGAATCAAAAAAGAATCCTTCAATTATCTAATCCATTTCAATAGGTTTGTATTTATATAATGAACTGCAAATTCATGCAGATAATTTCCAAATTTATCCTTTAGATTTCACCTTATGTATGAATGTGTTTATTCCATATATGAAACTTAATTCTCAAATTATGATATACAAAGTTCCTCTAATTTCTTCAGTCATTTTTTATCCACCAGTGCCCCAATATTACACAACACCGCGCATGCTCTTTCTAAGAGTACAGTTGTGATCAGACTCTCCATGACCTCGCATCACTGACTGAATGATGTATCCTTCTTCTTCTTTTTTTATTCAAGGCCCTTTATGGCAATGAGACAACATATATTTTCAGCCTTTTCTGCCTTTTTCCTCCTGTGCCCTATGGTCCAGTCAAATCAGGCTAATACATCTCCCTATAACCATATACTGACTGGGCTTTGTATGTTTGTTTTATCTCCATGCATTTAACTCAGACCTCCCCTGGGGCTGACAATCCACTCATCTTAAGCAATCACAATCTGTCCTGACAATTTTTCAATACTTATCTCAAATATTACTCCCTGCTCAAAGTTTATCCTGAATTATTCTCTTTGTCCTTGAATTCTACAAGACATATGTATCAACCTTTCCTGTGGCATTTCATTTACTTTAACTTTTTTATGGTGCTTTCATTTCATTTTGTATTATAGATGTTTATTAATATTGTATTGAGAGATTTTATGGCCTACAAAAGATAGCAGAATGCCTTGTAATAAAGTAGTATTTAAATGTTCATAAAGTTTAATACACTTAGGAGCATTATCTTTTTAGTTGTGAATCATGGTAATTATTCTTGTTTTACATCTAGTTATAAAAAAGAGAATAAACATGTCTCTAGGTACATGCAAATGGAAGAAAATTATTGGTTTCCATGGCACAGACACAATTGTTCCACATTTCTGGGACAATTGTAACTTGTGGCTTCATAAGCCAGAGAATACCTGCAGAATGAAACAGAGGTAGATAATAAATTATAATGCATAATTATAAGCTTTTTCACCCCAGCTTGCTCATATTTGTTTTTGTTTTCTATTTAAATGCATATAACTAAGATGGTTCAAACTACTTAGATGCAGAAACTACATCTGTCACCCCTTTCTCTCCTTGTTCCTTGCATGCAGTCATCCATCACCCGCCATTTATGTTACTTCTATAATGAACTGTGGAATCTTCATTTGGGGGCTTCTGCTTACATGTACATTATGCCTTTGGCAAATACGAAAATAGGACCCCTACATGAAAGGATTAAAAAAGAGGCTGCTTTGGGATGGAAAAATTAGAAAATGGCATCTTTTCTTCAGACAAGTGCTGTCTGACAGCAGGGCTCATTGCTTGGTAAGTGGAGGATCAGCTGAATTTCAGCCCTTACTTGCCCTTGAGCCAGGTGCCTTGAGCAGGCCACAACCTGGACAACTATACACAGCAGTCCTGCTTAAGATGGGCCCTCCTTCCCATCCCTCTTGTTATTCTTCAAGCCTACCGCTGTAATAAAGGGGTCAGTACCACTGGAGCAGCTCTCTCTCCAACCCCTGAGTTATCACTCGAATGCACAGGTGGTTTTCCTCTTTTCACTGCAAGACTTTATGGTTATGGTTTTCAGATATCTGACAGGTCCCAAGTAGTTTCTGCTTCATCATTCCTTTTGTTTTATTCTCTGTCTGCTTCCATTTTTCTTGCATTTTACTGCATTTCCTTTCTTTATTCCATCTTTTATTTATTTTAGCACATGCTCTGTTCCCAAAACTATTTTTAGTTTTCAAACGTTTACTTTGAAACAATTTTAAAAACCAAGTCCATTCATCACACTTCTGCTTGTCATTAGCAGCTCTGAGATAGTATGGGAGCCTGTGGCTTGTTTGTGTGACTTTCAAATTCTCTCTGTTGAGAGCTTAGTGGGGCACGTATGATGGATTTCTCACTGATTTTCAAGCTGAGAGGACTTGTTTTTCTTTCCCTAAATTAATTCCCTAGATCTCTGCTGTCTAATACAGTAGCTACCAGCAGCATGTGATATTTAAATTAATTTAAATGCATTAAATTAAATTAATTGAAATAGTTCTTCAGTCACACTGGCCTATTTCAAGTGCTCAGGACAGCACAGATAGAGAAAATTTCAATCTTTGCAAAAAGTTCTGTTGGACAGCTCTGCTCTAGTACATAACTTACAAGGCCGACATATGTTTTCAACTACATTTCTAAGCACATTTATCATGCAATGTTTTTTTAAGGCTATCCTTTTGAGTGCTGCATCATATATGATTCATCAGCTGTATGAAAACCAGATTTTAAATAATGATCTATTGGTTTCTGTAGAAGTGAGTTCACTATTTCTTGCCACCTCCCAGGAGAAAGATTATGGAAATCCCTGTGATCTGATATCAATATAACTTCAGATAAGAGCAAATAACCTCTTTATAATTATCAATTATAAAAGCTATGAGTTAATTTGTGTCTAGAGAGAAAAAGAGGAAGACAACAGTTTGGATACAGATAGCTTTAAAAAGCTTTGTTTGCATCTGGTCAACGAAAACTGTTTTTTTCTTACTTCCATGTAAATGTGCTAAATTAGTTCAAATGTATATACCAGGATATACCAAAACTCAGCACAGCAGCTGCAGCCTATGACAAATTATTTTGGTTATATGTTAAGTAGGATTTGATAAGTTTAGAGCTAACCTATGAATAGCTGCTAATCGTTTACAGAGGCGTTTGACATAAATTATCTTGTTTTATTCTCACAAAAAATATCATTGTATTTTTATCTGTGTTTGCATATAGAAACTGAGCTTCAGATTGCAATAAGGACAATGAAACACAGGATTTTTTTGCAAGTCCAAATTGCTTCTTTACTATTTTCATGATATCATCCATTTCTTTTAATAGCTTTTGTCACCTTATTGACTTAAATAAGATACTTAGATGTAAGAGAACTACATATATTGAAATATGTTTCTTGTATACCACAACAATATCTGCAGGAAAAGAACATTTTTGCTCATTTATTACCATTAAAGCAAAGAGATTCAAATAATCTTTCATCATAGAATTTTTCATACATTGATGCATCAATTATTCATTTAACAAGCAGCTAAACAATTATTGTTTTCCATGTACCAATCTAGGCTTTGGACGTTAAAAGAGACCAATGTTTTACTACCATTGACTCTCAGTAAGGCCTTCCTTAATAGAAGAAAGGACATTTACCTAGCCAGATCCAATCAATGGAGTAGTACCATTAATACCATGCCATGGACAGAAGAAGTGTATGCTGAGTAGGAAGTAGTGTGATGATCATGTAGAAAGATTTTCTTGAAGGATCAACAAAGGATCTCAGACTTAAACACTGAATTTTAGGGAGATAGTGCAGCATATATTAGAGCCAAGTCAAGAAATCTGAAATGTTCCTAAATACAATTTTTTTTATAAAAAAGGAAAGGCACTATAATTAAGTTATCTAAAGTTAGTAGCTTTTGACAGAGGGTGATAGGGAATGACACAAGAGAGGCATGTCAGCTCATGAAATTTCCTGCATGGAAGCTAAGGAAAACTTCTTCTGAGTAGCACAAAACCACTGGAGAATTTCATTTGGGAAAGTGATTTGATGATATTGATGTTTTAGCTGTGTTGTTCCAGGGCTGTATTTAGAAAGATTTGGAAAGCATGTTGGACTAGAATTACTGGGATTAAGTCTAAGGACTTTGGAATCTACTTTTTTGTCTGGAAAATAACACAGATGCTGACAAGGAGGAAACAGCCTATTTAAAAGATACTTAGGATGTATCTCAGGACAGTTTCAGAGGGGTCTCATTCAATTGTGGATGTTGGTTTCTAGTTTAGGCACCTGGACCATCATGTCAACAAGTAGCAGAGAACTGTACTCAAAATGGCTTAAAATGAGGAAAATTATCAGGCAGACCATGTCCCAAGGGATGACCATTGGTTAATTCAGTGATTCAGTAAACTCATCAAGTACTCTGGTTCTTTCCACTTTGTTTTCTCCGCCATCCTTGGTTGTCAGCTTTATCCTCAGGCTAGCTGTCTTCATGGTCACAGCATCTTACAATATTTCTTGATACTACATTCATAAAAGAAAAGGGGAAGATAGTTTGGCACGTCTCCTTCAGACAAAGGAAGCCTTTCCTATACGTCTTCCGGCAGATTTTTCCTCCTGTCTCATTAACAAGAACTGCTTTATTTGCTCAAAGAGGGAAATGGCATTACTGTGGCTGGGAAGATCAGTCAAGATCTACCCCCTGAGGGACAATCTTCTTTGTCATTTATAGATATGGTATCTAGAAATATTATTCCCCAGATCGATGATGCTCTTTTCAGTTTTTAAAATTCTTTGTTCCCCTATGTTTTTTATTTTGTATCTTTTTTATTGCTATGTCTTCAAATTCATTATTTTTCACTCTTACAAGGTGTAATTTGCCTGTTAGACAAATTATCCGTATTAAAATTATCCACATTATCATATCTAGTGTATTTTTCCTCTCAGACGCGGTAACGTTCATCTCTAAAAGTTTAAATTGTATTGTTTATATTCTTCATGTCTCTACTTAACTTTTTGAACATATGGAATAGTAATAAAAAGTTTTAATGTCCTAATCTGCTAATTCTAACTTCTGTCCCAGTTCTGTATTGGTTTTTATTGATTCTTCTCCTCATTATGGGCGATGTTATTCTGATTCTTTGCTTTCTAGAAAACCTTTGATTGGATGGTAGAAATTGTGAAGTTTACATTGTCGGGTGTTGGATATTTTGTGTTATTCTGGGGACAGTTAAGTACTTGAAAGCAGTTTGATCCTTTTGGGTCTTGCATTTCTTTTTGTTAGGTAGGTTTGGGCACTGCTTGGTCTAGAGCTGACTGTACTTCACCAACTGAGGTAAGACCTTCCTGAGTACTCTGCCCAGCACCCCAGGGATTATAAATTTTTCTAAATTTTTCTAGTCTGGATTGGGCGTGGGAGTACAGGCACTGTTACCTTGAATCCTTTTGGCTGGTGCTTCCCCGGGCCTTGAGTCCTTCCCTCACACGCATACACTGATAAATCCTCTCCTGGATACTCAAGAGAAGCCTGCAGATCTCTCTCTGTACAGCTCTCTTCTCTCTGTTACTTTGCCTTGCAAACTCTAGTGCCTTGAACGCCCTGGACTTTCAGCTCTGTCTCCTCCACTCAGGGAGTTCCCAGGACTCCACCTCAATTCCTCTTCCCTTCACCAGAGCCTGGAAACTCCGTCAAGGCAGTAAGGGCAATTAGAGGAGGCATCTCATTTGTCTCCTGTCTCTCGAGGACCAATGTCCTTCATTGCTTGATGTCCAGTGTCTTAAAGACTGTTAATTAATTTATATATATATATATGTATATATTTTCTATTTTCTTTTGTTGTTGTTTCAGGTAGAAAGGAAGGCAGGTAAATCCATTCCTTGTAAGTCCTTCTTTACCAGAAGCAGAGTCCTCCTTACTCCATATCTTAGCTATTTTCTATTTCCCACAGCTCTATTATTTTTGATGCCTCTGGGAGGATTTTTTGACCATAATTTCCACTTCTCTAATTTTAATTTTTATATTCATTTCTAAAACTTCTATTTATTTCATTTTTATTCTTTCCAATTCTCTGGGAAAATGTGCAATCTCATCTTTTATTTGCTAAAAATATTATGCATCTATATTTAAAAAGTCTGTGTGTCATAACTCCATTACACGAAGCCCTGGCTTTATAGTGTCTCTTGAGTTCTGATCACAGTGTCTACTTTTGTTGAATGCTTGTTTAGATTGACTAAATCATGCACAGTGACTATGAAAGTTTGTAAACATAGTTTGTGGCCTAGGCCGGTGTTAACGTTAGGTTTGCTTCTTGTGGACACTTGGTATATCAGCAGTCTCAGACCACTTAGTAACATTTCAGGGGTCCAAATATTTTACAGTTGGGCTTCAGACCCTGCCAGGGTCAATTTCTTCCAAATTTATGCTTACATCTAGAAGTATAAGAATATCTTTTGAGTATCAATTAAAAGCCTGGGATATTTACTAGGAAACCTCTCTTTGGAAGCCCTAACCTAAAATTTTGGTTCCTTTAGCTCAGTAGTTCTCTATCAGGTATGATTTTGTCCCCAGGAGATATTTGGCATTACCTGGAAACACTTCAGTTATCACAGCTTGGTAGAGGAAGGATGTTGCAACTAGCATCTGGTGGGTAGAGACCAGGGATGCTATTAATTCTACAATGCACAGGACATCCCTGCAACAAAGAATTATCCAGTGCAAGACTTTAATATTGCCAAGATTGAGAATCCCTTCCTGGCCCTAGGAGACTGTGAAAATTTCATTCAGCTTCGCAGCTTCTCACTTGCTTCCTTTTGAATCAGCTGAAGAATCCACGGGAAAAGTAGCCCCAAATACCATGCTCACATCTCTGGTTTTCCTTATTCTTTTGTTTCTTGTCCATAATTCTTTCCTGTCGTATTAAGTTTCAAAAGCCTTCGACCTGATGATTTTTTGGTGTATTTTTCCAGATTGTCAGATTATTCTGAGTAGGAAAACACCACTAGACAAGGGATTTAAGTGCTATAGACCGTTGGCACTCATAATATTCTTTTCCTACATATTAAAATGCACCCATTTCCTATATTCACAGTAAGTTTTGCTGTAAAATTTTAAAATAATTTTTTAAATTTTGCTTTTGAAATAATTTGACACTAGATGTAAACCAAAAATTATATAAAATGTATAAATTATGTAAATCCCAAATGTCACTTTTTTTTAGACATCTTAACAATTTTTTTTTAAATTTTGCTTTGACATTTGGAGCAAAATGATTATTCTTCCAACTTCAAACATTTTTTTCCCCCATAGCTAAAAAAGGGTATAAAAACCTTGAAATTTCACAGAGGTCTATTATTTAATGTGAATATATTAACTACGACATATTTGATTTATTACAAATAAAGCTCTGAGGAAAAAATCTGCCCATGGCATACACCAATTACTCAGATATGAAGTGATTTTGTTGCTGAGTTTTACAAGACTTATAAATAACATTCATCTAGTTATCTCAGAGCTGCATGCATTATAGCTGACATATAATTGACAGGGGTAATTCTCCTGTCTTTAAAACACTTATTGCAACAAGCATCTTCCAATAAGCTCATGAATACAAAATATCTCAGGTCAGTCAATGACACTATGCAACATATATTTTAAAGTCTGACCAGTCCCATTTGATGAAGTGACTATCAAAAGGCCAACTTTAGGGAAAAGAGTACTTAACTGTTAGGTTATCTAAAATATATTTATATAATTTGGAAGCATCTCACAATTTCTTACTTTTAAAATTAAAAAAAAGATTTTGTCTTTGTTATTATAGTCAATTTCCAAAGTTAGAAAAGACAATATAATATAGTTTCATCAATTTGCCTTTTTTTCCCCAAGATTCCAAGATACTAGGTGATTGTGGTGCAAACACAATTATTTGTTTCAATACTTCAAACTTATCCTTCTTGTCCTTATATTCTTGCATGTTTTTTTCATCATATTGATATGTTCACCACTGCTAAACATACAATAAATTGTACCACTGATCTGATAAAACCCTAGAAACTCATATAAGACCATCAATCAATAAAATCAACAGAATCATGAAGACTGACCCTTCGTATAAGCATTATAATTTGGATCTCAGTATGTACTTGTACTGGGTAGAATAGTTTGCTCTTAAAATTTGTGTTATGTCCACCTGGAATCATATAAAAATAGGGAAATTTGGACACAGAGGGAAAGAGCTATAGACACACAAGAGTAACACCATGTGATGATGGAGGGATGGTGCATCTACAAGCCGAGGAAATCAATGACTGCCAGCAGTCATCAGAAGCTGGAAGACTCAATGAAGTCTCCCCTAGGGACTTCAGAGAGACCGTGGCTCTGCCAACACCTTGATATAGAACTCCTAGCCTCTAGAATTTTGAGAGAACACATTTCTCTTGTTTTAAACAACCTAGTTTGTGTAATTTATAAGGGCATGTCTAGGAAACCAGCACAGTAAACATTCAGTATTATAAAACAATCAGAATATTACACCATGTTGCCATTTCATTTTTCAATTGTATATTTAAACATATCATAGCCAATAGAAACTTCAAAAAATTTCTCATTCCAAAATATAAGCATTTTTATACAAATGCTTACCTACTCAGTTCTACTGATATTTTCTGGATTCTGAAACTCAATGCATTTTTATAATAACTTGATGTGGTTTTATCACAGAAAGATATTTTTAGTTTATGGCAGAATAAACTACAGTTTTTCTTGTTAACAAAATAATTCATTTACTTTTACAGTCAACTTCAGAATAATACACCATATGTATATTCAAAAAAATTTGTATTTATAAGCCTTTAAAAAGGAATAACAAGAAGCAGTAGTCTCTTAATTTACCAGAGACTATATTTAAACCATACTGCAAAATAATCTACCCTAGTCTATGCTATTCCAGTTATAATCTTGCGGGACACCATAAGCAATTCAACTCAAATCAAACCTCCTGTAGGACTTCCCATAGGATTACATCCCCTTGGTGGCAAATTGAATTTGCTATTACATCTGTTATTTATTTCAAAGTGACTTAGCAATATATTCTTCTAATTAAATATTTACAAATTTAAAATCAAGTGTGAATATTTGATTATAGGGAAATGGGTTGAGACCTTACTGAAATACACATACAAACAAAATTTGAAATTTTGAGCCAGTTATTGAAGTCTTAGGCAAATAACATTTGATTCCAAAGTGTGGATACTTAGGAACTTTATGTATAAATTACTATGCTACTTGACTAAATGTCTTTATACTATATGAATAAACATAGTCATATAAAATCAAACTATAATCAATAATTTGATAAAATTGTAAGTCTTTTTATTGGAGAAAACCTATCTTTTCTATTCAGCAGACACCTGTAGAGAACCATTGTAAGGAATGATCGAGTTTCCACAGTCTATCTTCTGAATTAAACACACTCCAGCTACCAAGAGTCTGAAGTCACTAGTGCTCCAAAGTATGCAATAAATTGTGTAAATTTCAGGTTGCTCAACACAGAGGCCAAAACCATCAATCACTCACATAATCTGATTAGGTCTAGATAATCACCTAAGATGGCAATGGAGGTAGCTAAAGAAAGTAAGGTTCATTTAATCTTTTATGAATTGGTTAACATTTGCAAGTTTAAAGGAATAAACCTCTCCAAGCAAAATAATCAAATCCATTTTTTAGGTCATGTTAGTGCAATTTATTCATTGATCCTGATAATTTTTTAGAAACTGTCAACATGACTGTGAGATCACTGTCAGTGAAATATTTTGTTTACTGTTTAACCTCTATTTCCCCTAGAATTTTGGAGTTTTAATACTTATACTGTCTCTAACTCTATCTATTTAGGGATGCATTAAATGGGAAATAAAAGCAGTTGTGTGTTGGTGTCGAACATTCTCAGCAGGGAGCTGCTTGGTTTATTGAATCATGGAGCTCCTCTGTAAAACAAAATTTCATTTAATTGTTTTAACTGAAACTAAAATTGGTGAAAAACATTAATAAGTACTGTTAAAACTGCTTGCATTTATAATGCTTACAGATTAAATAGAGTGCTTTAACTCATATATCATTGGATTTCCTAACAATGGACCAAATGACAAAATTTAAAGAGTTTGAAGATTTACTGTATCCCTTCCAAAGGTAGTAGTCAAGTAGTAAATTCTCCATAGGAGGACATTCATTCTAACAAGCTGCATTTTTAAACTAGAACTCCCGAAAAGACAGCAAAATGTATTATAAATACACGCACACACAAATAATAGACAATTTATCTTGATAATTACTAAATATTTTTATATTACTATATACTTGAGCTTTGTTCTGGGACGTGGTTAAGCTTTTTGGAAATAGTTTTATCCTTTTGAATCTTGCCCTTAAGCTTTTTAGGCAGGACCAGAGCTGTGTTTAGTCTAAGAGTAGTTTTTCTCCCACTTTTGCGGCAAGACCCTGCTCAACACTAACCACTGCCCCCTCTCTACTCTGGTTGTCGAGAACAGGCGTTATTCCATACCCTTTTTAAATGCCAGTACTCTTACCTCTCATCTTTTGGAATGGTTCTTTCCTTGGCACCGGGTAGTGTATTTACTTCATGCGCTGATCAGTCTTGAACTGAATATTCAAGGGGGGCCTTCTGAATGTAGTAGACTTCCTTCTCTGGGTGCTCTCTTTTCCGTAGTCCTCTGTCCTGCAAACTCTACCACCTCAGCTTCCTAAGCCTCCTAGCTCTATCACCTTAATTCAGGAGGACGGCCAGGCTCTGTCTTGATTTCTTCTCCCTGAACTATGGCCCGGAAAGTGGGCGGCCTCCTGGTTTCCCATCCCTTGTCTGTCATTTCTTGATATCCAATGCCTTGAGTGCTGTTGTTTCAAATATTTTGTCTGATTTTTGTTTGGTTGTTTTTGTTTGTTGGCAGCAGTGTATTATTACTCCATTTTGGCCAGAAGTGAAAGATCCCACCATTGTTTTACAATATTTAATATGTGTACCTCTCCCATATATTATCTCTCTTATTTTTATATTTATGGGATTGACCACTTAGTAAGATGAAACAGTTTTGTTTTTCTTATATTGCTACAAGAAAATACATAGTTTTCGTTAATACTTAAGACAATTTTACACATTTGTACACAGAGGATCACATTATTCACACTATCTATATTGATAGGTGGGTTGGGGAATTTCCGCAGTTTGTTTGCACTTCCTATTTGGAAATTCATTTTAGGTTTTAATTTTGGGTTTTATTTTCCTTTAATTTAATTTCAATTTCTTTTGTAACCCAGCTGGTAGGTTTTGACATATATTTAAGACCTAAGCAATATTCCTTTGAAATCACTCTTCCATATATCTGCAGGTTTTGATCTATTCCATGACCCTGGCAATTTCTACTGAAACTGATTCAAATAAATTAAATCAACAATCAAATAAATAGATAATATCAATGAATGATTCGGTTCATTACAGACAGACAATAAGCTCACGACACCTAATACCCTGCCTGTAAGCTAAGTTGATTTTCTGAGTTATGTAATCTCCATCCCAATTTCAGAGACATTGAAAGGATGGATATTTGAAATGAGGAAATATGACATTATTCCTAAGTTATAGATGAACAAACTGAGATTTCAAGACCTAAAGTGTCTCTTATTCAGAGCCACAGAGCAAGAAATTGATGAAGAAAAGTTTTGAACACAGATCATGCTTTCAATACAGAGTCCTTTCACCATGCCATACTGCCAGTTTTTAGAACTGTGAAATTTTTTAAGAAGATAAAATATTTTAATCTTATTATTCAATTAGTACCTGATTTATACTCTTTGTGTATTTGAAAAATCATGAGATTTGATAAATTCATCCTAAATAAAATTATTAAGATACATAATTTGGATTGTTCAATTTGCTTTGAGTCAGTAACTTAAAACAAAGAGATTCCTTATGCCATATCTAATAATACAATCATAGAAATAAGAATTTTTCTGATATTTTTCATTACTGTACAGAGCATATTTTTCTTTATTTTAAAGCATAAAAAGGAACAGAAAGAAGCAGTGCTTTATAAAAATGTAAATCAATTATTCAGTCTATGCTTACCTGAAGTCTATTCTAAATGTCTTCCAACGTTAAAGAGAAGGTAATCTCTACATTGTAAAAAGATGGAGTCATACTAAACCATGAGAAAGGCACCCTCAGGGAAGCAAAAGTGTCCAAACTAATAAAAACAGAAATAGACTGCAGCTACTCTTCATGAATTGATGTGCATTTACTTTCCTATATGTAAATTATCCTTCTAGATTTGATAATTTCAACATTCACCTGAACTGATGTAGATTGCCAACAATATATGTATCAAGAATATCCCTGTTTCCTGACATTGATAAATAGGACTTTTCACCGCATTCTACTTTGGCTGTTTTTCCAAAGGTTCTCTAATTACATTTCAGTGAAAATTACAGAATCTGAAAAGTCACATTTTCATTTAATAAGCATTTTCTGCCTCCATAATATGTTTTCAGCTTTAAATAAATAAATAAAAATAAATAAGTAGAAAAAGGAAACTGATGCCATTCAATTTATTTATTTTTTTGTGTGTAGTTTCCTTTGACAGATGACATAAAAAATGCTAGTGTACAGTAGAAAATGGAAAACCCTTGGAGATAAACTTAAAAGAAAGAAGGAAGGTGTAAAGATATGATTTTATTAATATTTTGTATAATTTTAGCAAATTAGCACAATATAGCAAGCTAATATTCATAGGTCACTCGTGATTTTCTTCTTCTTGCCCTGTATTGGCTCTCCTGCTTTTTCTCCCAGGTTAGGTTTCTTTGATTTTGGCAAAAGCCAGCCCTTTTATACAACGTCTTTTCCCATCCCATTTGATCTGGCTACTGAGAGGTAAAAATGATTAAGAAAACGATTAGGAAGTAAACAACACAAATGTAAATAATTTTTGTAAATTTAGTTTGGGAGAATACTTTAGTACATTTTAAATTTTCTGGCACTATTCATGTAGTAAACAGTTCTTGGAGCACCACACTGACCTTGTCCCTGTTCTGAAGAATACTCATCTCTCATCAATCTATCCATTCCTCTCTCTCAGATCATCAGCTCTCATACCACCAGATGTATAGACAACATCTCCAAATTCTCTCCAACATCATCTTCTACTTTGTCCATGGCTAAGAGCATCAGAGATGGATATTTGCTGAAATTAGACCAAAGATATAATCATTCACTCTTAAGAAGTAAGAGTTGGGATATGGAGACTTGTTTGTTACGTATGAGTCCCAGTCCTATAAGATATGTTGACCCAGGTGCTAAGGTTGCCATATTGGATTCACAACATTGAGACCATACTGATCAAAAATCCTCAAGAGGGAGCTTATTGGCATAAACAAGAAATGAATAAGCAGATGCTCAGTTGCCATTAGGAAGTAGATCATTTGACCCTAGTGAGTAAGAAAAGGGAAGAAATAGATGCGTTAAGTTTTCTGGAAGTTTATACTTTCTGTTTCTTATAAGGCCTTGCTGTGGTTCCTGCCCATAAGTTGCAAGATAAGTGTCAGTTTATTTATAATATTTTACTTAGACTTATTTGGATATATTTCTGTTTCCTGTAAATGATTCCTAATATAGAAGCAAAACATTAAATGTTTTATCTTTTTCTTGGTAACACAGTCTTTTCTGCCATTTTCCCCCTATAATGTGAGTTTAAGTGTTTTAGGCCTCCTTTCTTCCTGTGGTATTAACTGATGACATTCCAGTTGCTTAGTGTTGAGAGGGATGATGGTGGAAAGTAATCTCAGAGAGAGAACATCTTGTTTCTCCCATTACAGCTGCAGAAGAGCAAACACAGTTCAAATTCATAAAGTTAGAGCTGATAAAGTATTAATTGAGGGCATTCCCAAAATACCAGTCTTACTTCTTGTCAAACGTGGAGGCTTGCATTAAAAAATGTACAATCTTGTTCTATTTTCTGCTATTTCAAAATTCTCCTTGGAAGTATTATTTGAACAAAGAAATCTTTTAAGACGCCTAGATTTCAGAGATGGAAATATGCTCTGTTGTAAAAGAGTTTATAGCTTCTAACTATCCAAATTCTCCAATTATAGTTGTTACTTGAAGTAATAATACTATAATTGACTCCTGAGTATGCCTCTGTAGCTTGGATACCTGTAGAATTTCTTGGCCAAACAAGAAAAAGGAATCTGATACTTTCTTCTTCCTTCATGGTTGAAAGAAAAGACCAGCCACAGACTGGGAGAAAATATTTACACATCATGTGTCTCATAAAGAGTTTGTATCCTGAGTACATTCCTTAGAAAGAGTTCTAAATACTCAAACTCTTCTTTTATTAATTTTTATTTTTTTGAGGAAGATTAACTCTGCGCTAACATCTGTTGCCAATCTTCCTCTTTTTCTCTTTTCTTCCCAAAGCCCCAGTTATAGTTGTATATCACAGTCGTAGAGTTGTAGGTCTTCTATGCAGGATGCCACCTATGAATAGGTCTGCCTCCAGGATCCGAACCGATGAACCCCAGGCCTCCCAAGAGGAACACGCGAACTTAACCGCTGCTCCATGGGGTCAGCCCCATAAACTCAGACTCTCAATGAAACTTGTTATAGATCATACAATCCAATTTTTAAAGACAAGCCAAAGATTTGGACACTTCTCCAAAGAAGATAGATGATCAACTAACATAACTAATGAATATGAAAACATATTTGACATCATTAATCACTGGGCAAATAAATTCAAGTCACAATCGCATAGCCATCAACATGTGAAGAGACACACAGACTGGAGGGTTTCCATGTAATAGGATACTATACAGCAGTAAAGATAAATTAACTATTGATTCATGCTGCAACGTAAGGAATCTGAAGATAATTATTGAGTGAAAAAATGAGACAAAAGTAAAGGATATATACTCCATGATTTACATAAAATTTGAAATCATGCAGTGCTCCACTTTGACAAAGCAAATGAGTAGTTGTCTGGGGCGGGGTGTTGAGACAAGAGGAAGGCTCTGCAAAGGGGCATGAGGACAGTTTGGGAATGATGGACGTGCTCATTATCTTGATTGTGATGATGGTTAAGGAAATTTATACATATATCCAAGCTTTTCAAATTGAATGCTTTAAGTATGTGCTTCAAATATACCCTCGTAAAACAACCAAATGAAAATAAACAGAAATGACCTCTGCCCAGACAAGAGAGGAAGGAAAACTTCCCACCTCTTCAGGAAGGTGAGGCCTGTGCTTTTAGTTTCACAACGCTTGAAAGTATTCCAGATCGTGAATAAAATTCAGTGAGAGCTCGTTTTTAATCAAAGCAGAACTCCCGTTATAAACAAGTATTATCGGAGTGAACACTTACTTTTTGGTCAAAGCGTCTCACATGATTGAATACTGCAAGGTTTTTTTGCAAATACTGAAAGGACTTTTATAGGAGTGGTAATTTTTTTTTAATTTTGATAGGACATAAATAATGCAACGGGGTTTGAGTAAAATATTCATATAGCAGCTAATTCTTAGGATAAAGAAACATCAATCTCTAAAACATTACAGTTTAAAAAATACAATTAAAGTAATCTATACTCAATTCCTGTTTGGCTGCATTTGGATTCTGTAGCAGTAACTTGCAGCGTGCTCTAAAGTACAGACATCGTTGATCTAGTCTCCACTAGCTTAGAGAGATGAAAGTGGCATGAAACCTGCGTTTTGTATCCAAAGAGAGGTCTAAAAGCATTTTAATGCTCTGTCACACAATTTTCATGGTGTCTTTATATTTTGCTGAAGTGAGGGACAGCCATCGTCTGACCGTAAAGAGCCAGCCTCTCTTCAGAGTGGCTTTCCTCTCACGAAGCAGCTTTCTCAAGATGTATGCTCCAGCAATGCTTTTTTTTCACTCCACTTTCATTTGCTTTTTCAAGGGAAAAAAACAGCCTTTTTTCTGCCCATGATAAACAACAAAGTCTTTTCAGCTGGAAAGAATAAGATTGGCTCCACGGAATTCATTATTCTCAATAAGATACTACCAAAGCCAGGGAGAATTACACTCAAACTCAAGTGGTTAAATAGTTTAACTAGTTAACTATAACGTTACTCTAGGATAACATGTGATATGTGTACTAAACAAGGGAAATGGACTGTAATTGCTGACAATTTATATGGGGCAACTTTTATCATTTCTTAAAATAATTGACAAGGCAGAGTCCAGAACTGGTAAAAATATTAATTAATATTCATTTTGTGATCCTTTGAGAGATAATAGTCATTGTTTGGCAAACAGAATATTGTTTATTCTTGTACTTAATCAATGCTGTCTTGGAATTTCTTCAGTTGTTGTCAAGAAGCATGAAATTATATGGAAGAGGGGAAAGAAAAACAAAAACCCTTCCAGTCATCCTACTATAGAACAAATCTTATAATTTTCTGTGTAACTTGCATATATGTTAATTATTTTTTATGCTTTCTTTTGATATGTTAAAAACTATACTAAATGAAAAATATGGTATATTTATAAGTATACTTTTGAATACTTCTCAACAAAATAATTCACAATATAAAGGATATATCAGGAATTAAATAAGGTTTTACGCACATCTCTTGGCACTCGCCCTAGGTAGTTCACTCATTGTACTACAAAGTAATTGTGTACTTTAGACATTCAAAATGCAAAACTGTATTTATCACAACACATGCATTATCTAAATTGGGCTCCTCTTTGCCTGTCAGCTTTTTGTCAATATGCCCTTGACCCTCATATCCACATATCTATATCCAACCTCTTCTCTGTACTAAAGGTTTATAAATTAACTTTTTTCTGACAACCTCTAATTGGATGATTATCAGGTGTATCAGTTTCTTATTGCTGCTGTAACAAATTATCACAAATTCACTGGCTTAAAAACACATTACTTATTATATTACATTTCTGTAGATTAGACCTGCATCACAGGTTTCCTTTGGGCTAAAATCAAGGTTCCAGTAGGGCTGAGTTCCTTTCTGGAGTCTCCATGACAAAATCCATTTCCTTGCCTTTTCCAGCTTCTAGAAGCCACCTGCATTCTTTGGATTTGGAGCCCCTTCATCCCTTTTCAAAGTCAGTGTCAATGGGCTGAGTCCTTCTCACTTTGCCATCTTTCTATTCTCTTTCTTCTCTGTCTCTCTTCTACTTCTAAAGAACCTTGTAATTACATTGGGCTCATCCAGATAATACAGGCTAATCTCCCTAATTTTTAGGGCCACTCGATTAGAAACCTTAATTCCCCTCTACTGTGTAAAATAACATATTCATAGGTTCCAGGATTTGGATGTAGACATCTTTACGGGACTCATTATTCTGCTGCCACAATAAGCCATCTTAAGATACACTAAATTCTCTCCATCCCTCTTAACAAGTCAGTTCCTCCCCCATCCTTCCCCATCTGAGTAATTACTACTTTCAGGCCAATACCTAAGAATAAATAACCACTTGGTTCCTCTCACTCCCTCTCCTCCCTATCCAGTCTAGCTGCAAGACTCGTAGGCTCTAACACCAAAATAAATCCCAATATCTCCATTTCCACTGTGACCACACAAGTCCATGCCTGGATTATCTTCACCTGGAGAATCATTGTAGCCTCCAACCAGTCTGCAGTTTTCCACATAGCATCCAAGGGAATGTTTTAACCATAAATCTATTTCTATTACTCACCTACTTAAAATCTTTCACGAGCTTCCCATTGCACTTAGGAAAAACATTCAAACTCGCTGTTTTGCACATCCTCACCCAGGTTTGGTCTGTGCTTACCTGCTCCTCTCTTACTGTTTTTTCCAAACACAATTTTGCCTTCTTTCTGCTCCTCATTCACCTTAAATTCTGCAATGTAATTCTGATGATAACTACCTAGAGTTAGTGTCGACTTCTCGGGTTGAGGGCTCGGTCTCAGAAGACTCTTCTTTCTTCAGACACCAGCTGCAGGCTCTGGAGTTCACCAGCTACCTGCACAAACAACAAATGGTCTACAAATCCAGTGGTTCCCACTGCCCTCTCACATTTGATGATTTGCTAGAATGACTCACAGAACTCAGGAAAGCACTAAAATTATGAATGCAATTTTGTTATAAAGGATACAAATAAAGACCAGCCAAAGGAGGAGACACACAGAATGAGGATGAGAGGATTCCAAACATGGAGCTTCTCTGTCCTCAGGATGTGTCCCTCTTCTGGCACATCAGTGAGCACCACCAACCGGGAAGCTCACTCTGGCTATGTTGTTCAGAGTTTTTTGGAGTTTCATTACATGATTGACTCATGTAATGACTGACTCATGAACCAGTGATTAAGCTCAACTTCCAATCCTCCTCCCCTCCCAGGAAATCTGATGTCTTCTGGGCCAAAGCCCCGTGTTTAATATCTCAGGATTCCCAGGACCTGAGAGAAAACCTACATGCAGTAAGCTACTGTTTGCTTCTTTTCTTTTCTTTTTCCTACCTACTTTCTTCCTCTTTCTTTCCAATTTTTATATACCATGCTTCAAAAGGAGACTTGAGTGAACTTGATTAAAGCACACATGTGAAAAAAAGTCTGTTTAAATGGAAAAATTTAAGATTATGAATAAAGAAGGAGCAAAAGCAACAAATGTCTGGTAAAATTATCATTGTAATGTGACTATGTAAACATTACTATGTGCATTTCTCGGCAAACACAATAAAACAAACACACAAATACCATAGGGTGCTAGACAGTATTCATTATTTTATTAAAGGTTGCCCAATAATTCCTCAACAGAATAAAATTTTTTAGTGGGTTGAATTATCTTGAGAGCTGAGAACACTGAGGTTTTTATACACCTACTCTAGTCTATCACTGGTATGGCTTCTCACAAGGGACATCATTCCCCAGCACTTCTGGCCTGCTGTGTGGTAGGACAAAAGATGCAGGTGTGCTCTGCAATGCATGGAAATAGTAAGTGTGAAGGATGGGAATGGGGGTGGACTGTGCCTACTACAATCCAAGCATGATAATAAGTATATCACACCCTATTTTATACTCACAACAGGTAATATTTACATTCCAATTTTACATATGAGAAAATTGGAGCCATTAGTGAGTTAAAATAACCTTCTTCTGGTCAAAAAGCTAGCAATTGGCAAAGCTAATTATTTGGATTACAAGTCTCTCTGATTCGAAACACTTTTCATTATACCATTATGGTACACTGTCCCTGGAATAATAGATCTTTGTCTTTTGAAATCATTTGTAGTTTCCAATTTGTATTTATGTCAGATGAATTTAATTTAGTAAAAAAAGTGGTTAGGGTATGTGTGGCAATAACTCCAACTATAAATTTTGGATCTTGCTTATTTTTTAAATTTCTTCATTGGATGATCTCATCTACTTCTAAAGGTCTACAACCTACATTCACTTCTGCTGTAAGGCTTGTTTTGAACTTTTTGTTCCAGCGTAATTGATATATTAACAAATAATTTGAACATAACACAACTTTGCATTTACTTATTTGCAATTTCATTTGAGATAAACTTTTGGTGAATGCAGAAAACTGCATTCAGCTGAATCAAGGCAAGTAGGAATACACAAAACACGTATGCATGTGTGTGTGCACACACACACACAAACACACACACCTCAAACATCTACCTGCTACTTCAATTAATGATGTGTGAGCCTTACACATCCACATCCGGTATTACAACCTCCCCTCCAATTACAGATAATTCTCTTTTGAATACTCCACAATAATTCACAAGCTGCAGCTTGCAATCCTTCCATGTCCACTTCTGCAAGCGACTTCAGGTCTTTTTCAAGGTAAAGTGTCATAGTTAGTGTAGCATTTATGTATTTCTCAACAATTTGACATATATATATAACTGTGCTATTATTTTTATTAGTTTCCTTTCTTTTTTATAAATGGGTCCCTGATGAAGTGTTTTGGGTATTGTGCTCCTAATCAGATTTTCCCAATAAGGCTTTTGAGTTTATTTTTTTATTGTATGTTTTTGCAGTGGGGCTATTTTTCGGAATGCTATGTCACATTAAAGCAGAACTGACTATATTTCTAAATACATTTTCTGTATTCAATACTTCTTATGTGTCTCACTTCCTATATTTCACATTTTAGTTAATGACCTCTCAAAGCTAAATTTCTTAGAGTTGTGAGATATATACTGTAGCATATTAATGCCATTAGAGAAATGATTCTAAAATTTGGTCTCATACTTTGATCATTAGTAACTCTC
The DNA here is from genome assembly GCA_031878705.1 of Tapirus indicus. Classification (NCBI taxonomy): domain Eukaryota; kingdom Metazoa; phylum Chordata; class Mammalia; order Perissodactyla; family Tapiridae; genus Tapirus; species Tapirus indicus. Next base: position 143,610,509 of record CM062919.1, on the reverse strand, counting down.
CATCAGTACAGTATTTATTTATGTTTTTCTGGAGAAAAGACTTCTTGGTTGCTCTGATTGACCTACCAGTCAACTTCAATATCCAGTCTAATTGTCTGGTAATCGTCTCCAAAAGTTTTAGATCATACAGCTATATTATTACTATTTTTGTATATGAAATACACACACACACCATTTATATGATTCTATTTGTGTCCCACTATGGAACTATCACTATATTGCAAAGGAAAATATAAATTAATTGAAAGAAGTAGATGAAATGAACAGTAATCTGAAATGAATTTCATTTTATACAATGTCAAAATCAATGTAATTGAATATGCTTAATTCTATTTGAAAATTCCTGTTTAATTCATCATGATGTAATGATTCTAACATCTGACTCTAAATTCATTTTACATCATTACTTGGTTTTAATGACTGCTGTAAATGAGAAAGATATCAAAATACATTTATCCAAATTAAATAAGTACTTCATTGGCTTCATTGTACTAATTCAAGACATTTGCTTTAAATTCTACTCACCAACTATGCCAAGTTTTATTTGGAAACTTTTGAAATTAAACTCATAAATTACTATCTCCCCTGATGTCAATCAGTTGTTCTTTAAGAACTAATCAAAATGTGTTGCATTTTCATAATTTTAGTATTGGATTTAAACCCTACTGAAATTTTTTAGACAAAAAATTTTTAAAGGAATTAAAACATTCCTCTACCAATTTTTTCTATAGTTTTCCATTATAAGATTTGTGTGTGTGTGTGGAGGTGACATTTATATTATTTTTGGTATTAAAATCAGTGTGTGATTGACAGAGAAATGCAAATTGAAGAAAATAATACAAGTTTCTTTAGGTAAAAGATACAGAAACTTAGGAATAGGATGATGGCCACCAGATCAGAGTACCCACGGTCTGAGGGACAAATGTCTGTAACCCCACAAATGACCCCAATGACACCCATGCTCCTGACACCTCCTGACAGAGGAGAGCCTACTCTGTTTATCTTGAAATTCAACTTCAATGTTTCTTTTTCCTCCCTCTTCCTCCCTCCTCCACTGTTCTAGAGACTCTGGCCTCGTGCTTTGCATACTCATTAGGTGCAAATGACTGGAAACAACATCAAAACACGCCTCCGTGTTTCTTGCATGCTTCCTTAAAACTGGGTGAATTAAGGGTAATTTCCTGGCAGCCCTTAAGCAGGCTGAAACTTCATGCCTTACTGAGGTCTCTTTTAGCTGATGTAACCTGTTCCAATCGTCTGTTTTCAGAATGCTTTACAAAATTCTTCCCAAAGCAGTTAGTTTTACCTTAGAGGAAAAATGTGTGCATTTGTTCTTGCAAAATTGTCTGCTTAGTGGTATATTTTTGACTTTCCCTTTCATCCCAGAAAAGCCAACAAATTTGGGGCACATGCCTTTTTGTAAAATATGACACTTGTATTTACACTTGTCGGTCTTTTCAATGTCCTGTGATGATGACCTTCAGTACTTTGTGCACTTTGCTGCATTAACTGGGTTATGAATGATTCATTGAAAAACGTTCAGATAGTAAGCCAGTGCTTACTCTCTGACCATATTCCATAACTCTCTTTTTTTCAAAGTTTAAGTGACTGTTTCATCAATGGTTATCCACACATCGTTTTTACCTAAGCATTGATTTTTGTTAAAAAAGCCTTTGACTGTATTATTCTCCAGTACTTCTTTCCTCTAATAGGTCATTAAAAAGCAATTCTTAGAATATTTTATTATTGAAAGTGAATCCAGAAAATGCCATAAACTGAGATATTCTAGGAATATCTGAACATACAGCAACCAAGTAGCAAATCTTTCATACTGTAATTTACCCTGACGCTTGACTCTTCATTTTCTCTGCAGTGTTTTCTATGCATCTTCCGATAGCATTTGCTGGCAAAGAAATGCACTTTAGTTTGTAATTATATATATTTTTTTATTCAGCCAATTTAATTCATTGAGAAGAGCAAGTATTTTCACAGTGGTAGATGTTTGTCTTTCTTCCCTATTAAGAAATCTTAAAAAAAAGTTATCACAATCTTTATCGTTACATTTAATGAAATTTTCCAAGGTATATAATTGAGTGTGGCATAAACTGAAATTGAAAAAGAAACTGTGGATATTTCTCTTCGTTTTCAATGTTCTGGGTGCTTGGTTTTAAATTTCTTAACAGTTCTAATCAGTTGACACTCTCATTAGCTATTATCCCAAGTTGTTGGCCAACTTTTATACTACCCTCTTTGGCTGGGCCCACTTCTTCATAGAGAGTCATTTGCCCAACAGGATGCCTACATCAAGTCATTCACAGTTTGCTCACAAAACAGAGTAGAGGAGCCTCTGGCCAACAGAATTTAATTCTTGTTCAGTTTCCTGGTATTTGCAACTTTGGGGACTGGTCCCTTACTTCTAGCCAGTAGAATGCAGCCAAGGTAATGTGATGTACGCTGTCAGGTATGTGTGGTTGTATAAGGATAGCCCTGTCTTGCTAGAGTCTCTCTCTCTCTCTCTCTCCTCTCTCTCTCGCTCACTGGCTGTGAGCAAGCAAGCCGCCATGCATCTTACAACCACAAGGAACTGATTGCTCTCAACACTGTGTGAGCCAGACAAGAATACATCCTACTCCAAACTCCAGACAGACTCTATCCTCGACCAACACTTTGACTGCAGCTTGGTGAGACGCATATCGTACAGAGGATCCAGCGAAGCTCTGCCCAGACTTCTGGCCCACAGAAACTCAGATAATAAATTTGTTTTTTAAACCAATAAGTTTGTGTAAAAATGCAGAAATAGATAACTAATAGAGCACCTCTGCATTTCCCGATCTGTAGATTTCTCTTTCCAGTGAGATCAACTTCTGGAGCAGTTGGGCCAATGTAGGTACACAAGTCACACAAGTCATAATAACACTTACTTCAAAGCAAAACGCACTCATTTCTTTGATCCTTCTCTTTACTCCATGATGATTTCTATCCATTACCTCACTCAGAATCATCTGAAAGGACTACTCCTTATAAGGGCATATTTTGATTTTTTTTTTTAATTATTGTTTTATTTGAGTATGAGAAGTAGTTTGGTATACTGTCTACTCTTTTTGCTCCTTCGTGGTGTCTGATGTTAATTGGTTTTCTTCCAGATGTGTAAAAAATATAATATCTTTTTCAGATTATAATATTGCAAATGACAGGAAAGACACTGGAAGACTAAAAAATTTCCTCTGTGATTCCTCAACTCTTTCTCACTACTTGTCTGATTAAACCCAAAGTGTTAAACCAAACCACAACCACTGACTTGCTGTCCCTACATACCATCCTGATATTATTGCAATCTGACCTTCTCCATATCTTCCGGGAATTTGAACTAAACGACAAAATGCCCAAGGAGATTGCATTTCTACCTGAGAAGTGGAAGAAAGATGGAAAAAAAAGTCAGCGTGGTAAGTGACAGTTGTCTTAAGTTATTGGGGGTTAATTTTTCAAATTTTATAAAAACTTATGAATATGGGCTGGCCCGGTGGTGTAGTGGTTAAGTTCCCACGTTCCATTTTGGTGGCCCGGGGTTTGGATCCTGGGCGCTGACCAACACACCACTCATCAAGCTATGCTGAGGCAGCGTCCCACATAGAGCAACTGGAAGGATGCACAGCTATGACATACAACTATCTACTGGGGCTTCGGGGAGAAAAAAAAAAGGAGGAAGATTGGCAACAGATGTTAGCTCAGGGCCAGTCTTCCTCAAAAGAAAAAAAAGAACTTATGAATATATGAATACATTGTTATTCCTGCCCACAGTGTCACGGAAAGGTCAAGGCAAAATGAATTGCTCTGATTTACCTTCATTAACTTTATAATGTATCTCTCTTTGCATGCCTCTCCACTATTAAAATTACTACAAAATTCTATAGTACTACCAGAGTTATTTATTTTAAAAATCAAACAACAAGAAAAATTTCTTCAATACATAATGCTATAAACTTTTCAATACCTAGATGATAAAGTCTAAATTACTTAAGAAAATATACAAGACCTTTTATAATCCAATCTCAACTATTATCTCCAATCTGATCTTCAAAAGTCTCCTCCATCTCCTTATGAATTGTTCCTATATTGTAGTCTCTTAAAACTTCTTCTTGTCTTATATTCATTTTACTGTGCTTTTGCACAGATTATTCTCTTTGCCTGAAATTGTCTCCCTACTTTCTCTGCCATTCAAAATGAAGACCCAACTTCAATGTCAACTCACTTCCAAAACCTGATTCTTTTGACCATTACCCTTGTTGCATTATACATTTGCTCATTTACTGGTGTCTATTCCTCTGAAAGTGTGGGCTCTTGGAATGAAGGGATCAAGGCTTACTCTTCTGTGATGTGCTCCAAGGCCTAGGCGAATGTTTTTTCTTAACACAATGCTAGGGCAGGATTTTTCTTTTCTTTTTCTCTTGTTTCCCTCTTTTTCTCTCAGTAAACACACATTTTTCCTTCTCCCTGTCGTACAGGTTGGTCAGACTCAGACAAGGAAAATAATATGTGTACATATATTTTTGTATATGTACTTTTAAAATAATATTTAGCGTTCTTGGAAATGTTTAAAATATTTAATCTTTAAAAATATTAGGAAATGCACTTTCACTATTTCTCTGTTTCTATTTCCTTTCTACCAACAATAACATAGTTACACGCATAATATTGCAATTTTTAGGTTGATCTTTTAAGTTACTGTGAAGGCCTTTATCCCTTGTGTGTGAATGTGTGTGAATACACGTTACATATATATAATACCACTTAGTCAGCCAAACAGTAGAAATACAGGTGAAAATAGGAAAGTATACAAAATTAAAAATAAAATAATGGTAAAAAGATCTGTAAATAAAATATTAATATCAAGTTTTGAAGCTAAGTGTTGATTCAATATACCAGAGGTGAAAGCCAAAAATCTTCATTATTAAATACACATCTTGTGATTCTAATATTGGTGGTCCACGAGTCACATTTGAAAAACAAAACCAAACAATAGCAACAACAACAAAAGCCCTAATATGTGAGTTTGATGTTTTCAGATTCCACGTATAAGTGACAGCATACAATACTTGTCTTTCTCTCTCTGACATATTTCACTTAGCATAATGCCCTCAACGTCCATCCATGTTGTCACAAATGGCAAGATTTCCTCCTTTTTTATAGCTGAATAATATTCATATATGCGTATATACCCCACATTTTCTTTATCTGTTCATCCATCAGTGGACACTTAGATTGTTTCCATATCTTGGCTGTTGCAGTGAACATGGGAGTGCAGATGTCTCTTTGAGATAGTGACTTCATTTTCTTTGGCTATAGACCCAGAAGTTGCTATGGGAGTGGAGCTTAAATGTTCTCACCGTACAACAAAATAGTAATTGTGTGAGGTAAAGGATGTATTAACTAACCTTATTTTCTTAAACATTTCTTAAACATATATGGTATTAAATCATCACATTGTACACAAACTTTCACAATGTTATATGTCAATTATATCTCAAAAAGAAAGAGAGAAAAAAAAAAACCCTAGTGTACAGTAAGAATACATTGGTCCAAGGGAGCTTGGTTATCCACAGAAGCTTTGAACAGACGTGCATGTTGGCAGTGCTCATCTGAGCAATCTCTAGGATACAGGCAATCTTCACCAAGGATTCAGCGTGTTCCAATCTAACTGTCCAGGCCATCCCCATTGTAGACATCAGGCAATGTGACTGCAATTTATAAAATATTTAAATGATGAAATTCTTGTTTTGAGACCATGCTGATTGTTCCTAGTATTTCTTTCAAAATGTAGCTGGGCACATGAACTTTAAGAATGCAGTTGTTATTTTCTAGTAACCTGGCAAGTAGTAATGGTCATCTGACTAAGTTCTGGCTAATGGAATACAAATAAATGTATGTGCAACTTTCAGAAAAATGTCATTGAAGGGAAGAAGCATGCCCATTACTTCTCTTTCTTCCTTCTTATTGGTTGGAATGTGGATATGATAGGAGCTGAAACAGCAGTTCTAAACCAGGAATGTATTGAGAAAGAGGAACTCTAAACAAACCAGGTCAAAGAAGCCTGTCACCTGAAACAGTGTGGTTCCATTCTAGCCCTGGAGCCCCTGCCTTAATTTGGCATGAGAGAGAAATAATCTTTTATTTTGTTTAAATCAATGCTGGTTTGGACTTCCTGTCACTTTTGGCTGATGCTTAGAACTCAGCAAGATAATTTATGATTTTAATTTGGCTTCCAGGTAGATCTGAATAAAGGGAGAAGGTATTCTGATCTTGCAGATTCAAGTAATACAATCCACAGGAATATTGTGTTTAGTAGTGTAAATTATTAACGTCTTAAGAATACATTAATGAAAACACATAAAGTACACTAACCAACACTTGTAATGTCGCCTGATCAAAATTAGCAGGAAGATTTGGTCCAAGTTAGTCTCATGAGATATGTGAAATTTAATAACTCATATATGGCTTCACCCTGTGTGTCCTGAATTCATCGTCTTCAAGGCTGCCAGGTTGAGAGCTAGACCATTGATGGTGGAAAGTTCAATTATGTCATCTGGTGAAGCTTCTTGGGTGACAGCCAGCAATCCTTTCCCTGAATATGTTCCTAAACTATGTAGCTTTTCAATTTGAAATACTATCTCTCCCTATAAAATTAAAAGATTGACTAAAATGTAGGAATGAAAGTAAGCATATTAATGAATTTTGAATCCTGGTGAAATAATAATAGTTAAGAAGGGGAAAAAAACAGCTGTACTTCTAGAAACAGGAGAGAAGAGTTCAAGGCCCCGTGGCTAATCTTGGTAGAATACTGACATGGCCGCTACTCTGTTTGTCTAATAGTGACATTACAACTACGGAAATGCAGTCTTCTAATACGGACGGTCCTGTATGGCAATGTCAGCTGGAAAGGAAATAGTGCCAATTTGATTATTCTTTCTTTGATCTTATGCCAACCTATAGATTCAGGTAAATGTCCCAAATACTTATCTTTGAAATTTCAGGGAAATATTTACTAGAAATAATATGAAATAAGGTTACTCGATCTATAGTCAACATTTTGGACAAACCTGGATAAAACTGGTAAACTGTTATTCTAAATTTTATTTAAATCCCTTTATCCCGTTGTATTAAAATCATGCTAGTAATCTGCATCACTGTGGGTAGACCAAAGCCATTTTGCACCAACATCGTGAAAAAGGTACATTCTGAGGTCAATGAATGATAACAGGAGCTTGAATTCCACTACCCTTTCAAACCGTTATATGTAGATAATCTATTCCTAAGCATCTCTGATCTTTAAATATTTTAATTGATGTTCCAAATGTCTTTTAAAAACCATTAGTACACAGATAATACACTTAAAAAAATCCTGTAACCTGATGGCATATTTAATCTTAATCTAAAAACATTTAGTTTGCATAATATAAATCACGATAGGCTAGTCTCTGCTGTGGTAACAAATAACCTCCAGATTTCAGTGGCTTGACACAGGAAATGCATACCTCCTCAGTACTCACAATCTGCTGCGCATCCAGGCAACACTTCAGGGCAGTTCCTGTCCGTGTGTAGACTCAGTGGTCTGAGCAGCTCCAACCTGATGGACCTTCTTATCACACTATGTTTCCCACAATCACCAAAGCAGAGAGTGTATGGAGAGTGAGCAGCAGACATGAAACATATCCACATGTAAGGGCAAGCGTTTCATTAACCACTTCGGAGACAACCTCAAGAAGGCAGCACATGCAAATACCTTGTGTATTTGGAAGGAAGAGAGCTAGAAATATTGGTAAATTGTATTAATGTCCACCATATATGACATTTATAATATAGACACACATGGAATTGCTTTGTCCAGATGATCAGAAGGAAGGGATAGCATAAGGGATCATAGTTTAAGATGTGGGTAGAGGCATGTGAATGATACTATGGACAGTCCTGCTGGTATTATTGGATTAAAAAAAGAGTTCTACAGAGAGAGTGAATAGATGATCCCATTACTCTCTTTTCCCTTCTCTAATCTAAAAATATTAATTCTTTGAGTGCTCATATTAGAAATTCCTTGTAAGTGTAAAAAGTGTCAAAGAGCTAAGGTAGTTAAGCAAAAAGAATTTAAACAAACACTGGAAGGACAAACCTGAAAAATGAATTTCCATAGAGGCCAGAAGTGGGGCAGGGCAATCTAATAGCTGACATGTATTGGGGACGTACCATGTGCCAAATAATTTTAGTCACTTTTCATGCATTTTTAAATTTAAAAATCACAACACTCTGGTGTATATATTATCATATCTATTTTACAAATGAGGAAATTGGTAAAATAACTTGTCCAGGGTCACGTGCCTGGTCGGTGGTAGAGGGCACAATAAGCCCCCATGGCCTGCAAGCAATTATTCTATCTGCCACCTCATTTACAGAGCTTATAATGATCAGCCACAAACCTGGTTTGCACAGGTGCTGTCAATATTTTCATATCTCTTCTCTATAATTTCATGAGCTAAGAATTTTTCTTTATTCATAGAATAACATATTTTTACTTTATAGTAAATAAAATTTTTTCACACATGTTGACTTATTTGATTTCATAACTCTGTGTGGCAGGTAGGGTATGGGGCAGATACTGTTATCCCCACATTAGAGTGGGAACATTTGATACTCAAAGAAGTTAAATAATTCACCGTAGATTCATAGACTGATTAAATGAAAGACCCAAGAGTGAATCCAGAACTCGGGAGTTCAAAGTAAATGATCTTTTCACGCAACCACAACCACAACCACAAGACTACAGGGGAAAAAAACCCCCACAAATCTAAAGTAAAATCGATTTAGGAAAAAGTAACATACAAAATAGTTTTGATTTAATGAAGGAGATGTTGATAGATTATGTGCAATCCAACAATTAATAAAACACTTATTTTCACACATTAGTTGCATTTGACTTTGATAGCATGAGTAGATTCAGAGAATAAATGGGATATGCTGGCACAACGGTGCTATAAATTCACGTAGACGCTGTGTACGAAAGATGAGCCTCGAAGTGACTGAGTACGAAAGTGAGCCTTGAAGTGACTCAGGTTTGCTGCTGATGCTTCTGATGCATGTTCGCAGTTCTTTCTCTGACCCATCTTTAATTGTCCTGAATCTAAATAATAAGGATAAGTCTAATGTGGAGAGAAATAGAAAGCTATATTTGGGGAAAAAAGACATTGGGTTATTTATGGAATGTCAACCAACATTATTTTATCATTATTCTGGGCTGGAAAAATTATTTTGCTTCCTCAAGACGTCATCAAAATATAGCTTAACATTTTCAGTAACAGAGTTTTGGTCTCCTGTGATTCTTCCAAATATGTATGAACATTTGAAATTAAATATAGATGCTAATTTCCATTTATTTAAAAAAAATAGAGACGAGGTACATATTAGTCCATGCATCTTATTTGAGAAGTATGATAATTAAAGCCCATGGAAATAGGACAAAATGTGCTAACAATCCCAAGATAACTTCATGACATAGTGTCGATCCATTATATAAAGTATAAATGGGTGTAAAATTGGTATGTGGTATCATATTTTCCATAACTATATAGAATAATTTATATTTAGTCAATAATCTAATCTAAATTTTGTGAATGTATCTGGTTAGACTTTAAACCCACAATTTGAAATTTAAAAAAAATCACATTTTCTGATTTTGTTGCACCAAGTAATTTATGTTTTGGGAACCAGTTAGTTTTCTAAACTCCTTGAGATAGAAGAAATCCTAACACAGTAATTCATAAGGATCCCCCCCAGCCACTAAAGTATGGGTTTCTGTCAAGGATTCTGGGACTTAAAAGTGTCCATATGTTAATGAAGTAAAGGAGGCAGTTCAAAGTCATCGGTAAGTTGTCATTTGTTTACACACTTTACTGCTGTGATGCCCTTTGTAACTGTCGTCATGGTCCCTTATATACGATATCTAACACTTCCATGTCCAGGCTGGACATGAGGCTCTCTTGGGAAGTTACTGGACTAGCATTTGTGATCCCTCACTCTATAGATGGTCCATGTAGCTGCCATCCCATTCCACATTCCACGTGCTCTAAAACCCACAGGGTTTCTCTTTTCTCTAAGGTATGAGAATATTCCTCTAGTTTTGACAGAAATTCCCTTCTTACTTCTAGCCTTTTCAGTCCTCTGAGGAAGAAAAATGCAGCCTTGACAGATGTCAGCTGGTACCTGGCCTGGCACTAACAGCTGTGCCATAATGTTCCCTTCTTAACACGGATAATTCCGCAGACCGCCATTAGGCAGTGTCACTGTGAATGTGCTGGAGCAGAACCAAAACAGCATCGCTCCATGATCATGTCTAAGCCCAGATAAAAATGGAAACACTGTGCAAACCACAAACATGACCAACATCCTCCTCTCTTGGCTATCCTTAGTTAATAGTGCTTCTTTACCGATCCCATTAGCCTCATTTTGTTTCATCTGTCTTCTAGGTGAAATTATCAAGAAAATCATAGAATTACCCCAACTTTCTGACACTATGCAATCCAGAGGAAACCCTTGTTTCTTTGAACCTTAGCAAAAACCACTCCGCACAAACCAAGTCCTATGGAATGCCTCACCTGACGCCCTTTTACTGAGAGGGCTCATGGTGCCCCCCAGTGTGTGAACGCCCTGGCTGCAACTCTAAACTACAGGTGGGTTCCTGGTGGTCTTTCGATACCAGACATTAATACCTCTGAGCTTTTTGTCTCTCGCTTTCTGCTAATTCTTTCACAATAGAACTTTATTATTAGAAACAGCCAAACTCAAATACACATTCCAAAATAACTAAAGCACGCAAACACAAACGATTTATCTATGTGGTCAAATTTATTGATATCAAGTTTGTTTATAATATACTCAGGATCCCTTTTTTTAATATTTGAAAGACCTGGGGTGATATCTTTATTTTCATCCCTTGTATTCACAGATTGTTTTTTCCTCTATACTTGTCTTTGTTAATCTTTCAGGGTTTATTAACTCTATTAATCTTTTATTTATTTTTGGTGAGGAAGATTAGCCCTGAGCTAACATCCGTTGCCAATCCTCCACTTTTTGCTGAGGAAGATTGGCCCTGGGCTAACATCCATGCCCATCTTCCTCTGCTTTACATGTGGGACGCCTGCCTGGCTTGATAAGCAGTGCGCAGGTCCATGCCTGGGACAGATCTTGCATACCCCAGGCAGCCGAAGCAGAGCACGCGAACTTAACAACTATGCCACCTGGCCAGCCCCTCTGTTAACCTTCTAAAAGGAACAAGTTTTGTCTGTAATATATCCTTTTGTATGACTGCTTTTATTTCACCCACATCTGCTCTTATCTTCATTATGACTCCTCCTCTCTTTGCTTTTAATTTGCTGTTCTATTATTTTTGTCTCATTTTTTTCTGATGGAATCTTAGATCACTAATTTTAAACCTTTTTGTCTCCTCTGGTAGACTGACTAATGGCCCCCCAAAATGCCCAGGTCCTGCTTCCTGGACCCTGTGAATATGTTGTCATATATGGCAAAACTAACCAGCTAGGAACCAAGAATGCAAGTGATACTGTTCTAGTAACTGGAAAAAACAAGGAAATGGATTCTTCTCTAAAGCCTCCAGAGGGAGTGCAGCCCTGCCAACATGGTGAGTTCTGCCTAGTGACACTGATTTTGGATTTCTGACTTCTAGAACTGTAAGAAAATAAATGTGTGTTGTTTTAAGTCACCAAGCTGTTAAAAGTGTTACAGTAGCCATAGGAAACTAACACACTAAGCTCATATAAGCCTATCAAGTGCTCAGTTTCCCTCTATAGAATGACTTAGCTGTAGACACAAGTTTTCATTTAGTTCAAAAAAATGTTTTAATTTACTTTGTGATTTGGTTTTTTACTTGATTCCTGTGTTATTTAAAATTGTGTGGCATGATTTCCAAACACTTAGGGATTTTCTAGACACCTTTTAGACACTAATTTCGAATTTAATACTGCTGTGGTCAGAGAACATACTCTGTACGGTTTCACTTCCGTATTTCAGTATGGTATCGGATTTGCTGAGATTTATTGTATGGCTCAGCATGTGGTTTCTTTTGGTGAAAGTTCCTTGTATACTTAAATTGAATGTGTTTTCTGTTACTTTTAGATATAGTGTTCTATAAATTTCAATTAAGTCAAGTTGGCTAACAGTGTTTTTCAAAAATTCTATATCCTTAGAGATTATTTGTTCTTCTCCCAGTTATTAAAAGAGGAACGTTAAAATAACTATGGTTATGGCTTTATGTCTCCCTTATTCTGTTCATTTTTTTCTTGATTTATTTTGAAACTCTTAATTGCACAAATATTTAGTTTTTCATAACTTCTTAAGTAGTTGACCATTTTTTTCATTCTGAAATGACCCTCTTTATCTCTAGTAATTCTCATGGTCTTGTAGTATACTTTGAGATCTTAAGAAATGCAAAAGTTTTCTTACAGTTAGTGTTTGCACGGTATTCCTTTTGTTTTCAATCTTGAGTGCCTTAAATGTGCCTTTTACTCATTTTCATCTCTAATTCATGGTACATTTTTAAATTATGGAAGAAATTAATGAATTAAAATTTGGGGTGCTTTCTCACATTTTCTGAGCTGATCACTATTTCTCTACACTATGGAATTTTAACCCTGGATCCCCTGACTGTAACAAAGTGCATGAAGATACTTTACAGAGAATCTGAAAATATTAAAACAATTGGAATATATTTGTATGGCATTATCTACATAGAGATTTCCTTAAAGGGATTTTAAAACACTGATCAGGTAATTTTTTCCTAAACAAAATCAATGTAAGAGCATTATTACTCTTCAGTGCTACTATGGGAGCATAAACTACTCATCGATTTGAGAATTGTTTGAAATCCATATACATTTTTATATTAAATAAAGGGAAGAATGCAGCTTAATTGCTTAAAACAAATACGGTCTGCTTTTCAACAGTGCATAGCTCCATAAACAGATAAATAAGTGCAATTGACAAATGCATGAATGACATCATAAAAATTCACAAATGGCATTGATTCGTATATTTTTCCTTAGCACACTAAAGCTTTTTACTAAAAAGAATCAGCAGCTGAAAGCAAGATTCCCTCACACAGCTGAAGGCAGCAAGTGCACCTGCACCAGTGGGGCGCGGTGGTCTCCCCACAGATCTCTGCGGCCAGCTTAACTTGACGTTCTGCTTTAGAAGTGCTTGTTTCAGAGACCTTCCTGTGTGCAAAGGAGTAAACCCCTACTCCACCTGGCCCTTCTGGAGACGTTTCTCTGCTCTTGTTTTTCTTGCTCAGCAGCTCCAATCCTGCCTCACATCACTGTCTATCAAACCATCTTCACATTCAATTTTTTAAGGTAAATTCTATATTATTAGGATATTTTTCATTTACTAGGACTTTTACTGCATTATTATTTTGATTATGATTTTGTTAGTGATCTGGTTACAAGATAGGTTTCAGTGCCCCCCCCAATCTATTTCCATAGGAAGACTTTTTCCAAGAATACTTATATTGGAGCAGAAACTCTATACTCCGAGGATTATAATGTGTCTGATTAAAAAATTCAGACCATTTGACCTGACATAATGACAAACATGTCATTAACTCAAAATAGATTAACTCATTTTTTGGAGATTGCTTTATATGTGTACTGATCTCTAACCTGATATGTCAACAATAAATAATGAAGCTGAAAATGCATTAAATTTACATAAACTCACCAAATTGACAACTAAATGCACTGACTTGCAGCTTTTTAATAAGTTAATCACACCACTAAGACAAAAAGGAATTTAGAAACTAAAGGGTTAAAAGCTCTGGAAATTTGATCCCTTGTGTTTATTTTTTTATAATTGTTGTAAATAGTTAATCTTGTAATCATCAAGGAATTCTATTATAATTTCAAATTGTTTGTGCATTTTAAGATATTAGGAAAATCTCATCATGCTAGAGAAATCTGTGAAAAGATAGTTGAAAAGACAATACGTAACTGTCACCAAGTCATTAGAGCCTTTAAATTCCTTAAAATCCTTATGGTCCTTTCAAAAATAAAATCAAATGATGATGAGGTGAAAGTTAATGTTGACTTCATAGTAATAAAAGAAAAGAGAAAGGATAACATAATTGCTTTTTAGCAAGGCTTTAAAAATGAATAAAGCACAATAATAGCAGAGAAAATACTGCACCATAGAAAATGATTTGCCATTTCAAGATTCATTTCAAGTTCATAATAGAGTTTGTTTCCCTGCTTTTGCAGTAATACATTTATTTCATGGCCAATTTAGAGCAAAGTCAACCACAGCATCCCTTATAAATGCACTATGAAGTTATTTTTTATCTTTTGAGCTACACCGTCTGACATTAGGTAAACCCAGAGGATCCTGATGCAACGTTGAGATAAAATGTAAGCTCGAGTTTTTCTAGGCCCTACTGAAAAAAATATTGTTCCTTTACCAACACACAGAGCTGCAATCTATTCAGCTAGTACCGATCCATTTTAGTTGACTCAATTCCAAATATTTAGGTTGGACACACTCTCCTTTTTGTGTTTCTCACTAAATTCTCTAAAATGAAAGGAGCTGTGGTACACCTCAAGTACACCTCAAGTAAGCCAGCAAGGTCAAGCAAGCCTTCGCTCTCTCTTATTGGTGTACTCCACACTACACAGCTTTTGAAGAAGAAACAAAATACCACCCGTTAATTAATCCATGAACAAGTCAATCAAATATGAAATGTGTGTGGCTTTTAAAATATGTTGTTAAGGAAAGAATTTACCCTTGAGCCTCACAATGGCTAACTGTAATAATGAGTATGTGATAGCTTGTTTAATGTGAGGGCCTAGTTTAATTAACAACGGCACACATAAATCTATTTAATGGCCAAGAAGCACACAGCTTCTGGAGGCCTCTCGGTCTTCTTCAGCTGGGCTGAGAAGTCCATCTTTCTCTGGTCCTGGTTATCCAGACTAATACCGCCTCTGTTTTTTTCCTCAACTACACTGGAATTGTTTACTTTTTGTCGGATTAATTTAGCATGGCTTTTTGAGGCTATAGGTCTCAGGAATAGAAATACATCTTAGGAATGGAAAAAAATAAAACAGAATTAAACTATTGTGACCCTACATTCTGTTTAGAACGTGCATTTTCAATTTTTAACTGAAAGTCTATATTTGTATATCTATCTATTTCAATGTTATTGATTAGAATTTGTAAGTTTTCAAAATAGTGGTCTTACTGTACATACACAAAATATTACCTACCTTTATACACTGAAGTTATACAGCTGTGTATTATCTACAGCCAACTGTGGGCTGAAGTTGCTCTTGAAGAACAAGAGGAGATTTCTCTAATGTAAATGTGACATGCTCAGGGGTTGAGCAGGTATGATAACATACCCTGGGCCTTACTGGATATCTCTCAAAGATTATTCTTATATTAAAAAGAAAATTTAAGGGCCGGCCCAGTGGCATAGTGGTTATGTTCGGCACGCTCCGCTTCGGTGGTCTGGTTCATGGGTTCGGATCCCGGGTGCGGACTTGCACCACTCATCAAGTCATGCTGTGGAGGCATCCCACATACAAAATGGAGGAAGATGGGCACAGATGCTAGCTCAGAGCCACTCTTTCTCAAGCAAAAAGGGGAAGATTGGCCACAGGTGTCAGCTCAGGGCCCATCTTTCTCACACAAATAAAAAAATAAACATAAAAACTTAGATCCATGGAACTCTGCAATCTTTTTTTATGCCCATAAGAATGATCAGAGCAACACTTCCCATATCATAAAAATTAAAGATTATTATAGAGCAACAATGATAAGACCCCTGTCCATCTTCACCACCCACTGACCTACTCCCCAGCAGCGAGCACTTAGAGCCATCTTTTGGTTCTATAGTATTTACTTCTTTATTTAAAATGTAGTGCTTTTAAATATGCATGCATAGAATTTGGCTAAATTTTACTCTACACTTCACCTTTCCTTAACATCCTCTTCAATACAAATAATTACATTAATAGTTTTGGTTTCCTTACAGGTTCTCACTTCATCTTCAAATAACATAATGAAAACCTATTTTTATATGTACCACAGACTGCATTTCTCTCATTTTGTAGTGTTCCCACCCACCCTTCTCCTCTCCATCCCCTTCACCTTCTCAGACCCTCACAACTAAAGTATAATTTTGTTAAAGTCATAACCATTGTAAAATATTCCAAGAATGTTCTCTAAGTTGATTGTAAAAATTGAAAATCGGTGAATATCACCTATATTACTGTGGTATTTAAATATGATTTACTACAAAGACCATTAGTCTGTTATGATTGCCCTGTCTTCCCTATTGTTCAGCGTCATGATCTCTACCATTCACTGGAGAATGTTCCCAGGATGAATTTTGAGTTATTTATCAATCGTCTTTATCATGATCCTATTTTCTCCCAGATTTCAATCTCTCTGTAGATTATATTTATTTTCCTTATTTCCGCAAGACCTCCACTGTGGATCTATCTGGTCCATTGCACTCAAGTCTGCTCTCAGCAGTCATTCTCTGTTGGGTGGGAAGATACCGTGTCCGCCCCTGTGACAGATGCACTGTTTTCATTATCTTGCATGATCCTCTGCCTGCTGCTTTATTTCTAATCCTCTTGTATAAAGGCAGCTAATAGAAAAACATGGATGAAAAAGTGAGTGACATTTGTGAAACAAAAGGAAAAATGGTCCAAAAAGTAACATGAAATGAACACTTGGTACACTAAACAAAAATGCCTTCAATAGACGTAGTTGTGGCCTTTTAGTTCGGCCATAATAATTATTAAAACAAAAGTAACACTAGTCTTACCAGCAGCTGGCATTTATAACTTGCATGTTCAAGGCAATTAACATCACTAAGCACTTTCTGTGCATCATCTGTTTACTGAAGGCTTCTCTAGGCCACATGAAGAGAAACTGGGTCAGTGAAGAAAGAATCCCGCTTTATAAAGGACAGAGCTTTGTGTTATAAAGTCTCCTTTTCCTTTTCCCATAGTGTCACAGCCCTCCTCTCCCTACTGACCAAAAAACAATTTTAAAAATGTATTAGGGAGGCAAGGTGCCTCTAAAATTTCAAGGCACATCAAAATGAGAAGTTTCTCTTGCATTTACAAAACAGTCCCAGGCCTGTGTGTCAATGGAGAGGCAAGTTTTCAGGGGATAATTTAAGGACAATGGGTGCTTTCTTTTTAAACTTCTGCCATTACTCAAGGTCTCATCTTCATTGGTATCCCATGGGCCAAGGGAAGAGAGTGACGGGAGACATATTTGCTTGCTAAAAACCTTGACCTGGAAGAGCTACACATCCCTTTCACAAATATCTCCTGCTGAGATTTAGTCACATGGCCACAAGGAAAAGCAATGGTGGCTGGGAGATGTAGGTTAGCTCTGTGGTAGGGAGGGGGTTGGTGGTGAGGAGTCAGGAGAGTCGGTCACAGAGATCTCCTACCTGGGATCCGGGTAAAAAGGAATGGACTTAGTAGTTGAGGGAGTTGACAATGTTCTCCTTTAGGCTATATATACTCACACTCTTATTTTTGTTTTCCATATTTGGTTCTTAGAAAACAAAGTCTTATTTTAAATTTTGAGTATGCGGCTTTATTTTCCACAACATCTGTTACATGATTTTCAAAGTACATAAAACTTAAAAAATACCATAGTGAAAAGTCTGTTTTGCATTCTCATCAGGTAGACTCTGTGCAATGAACTGAATAATTTTTTTCAATAACATCCTTATTACAAAAACAGGTTTCTTTTAATCATAGGGTTTTTTTCTCACAACACACTTTACAGAATGTTATTAACATAATAATTAAAGTGCATTTCACCAAATGTATTTGTATGGAGACAGCCAGATGCAGTCCAGGTATACAGTTTTCTTATGGTCTCCCGTAAAATAAGAGATACTCAGTACATTAGTTGAAGAAAGAACTCAGTGGCAGATTTTCAGGCAATAATTCTCAGTAATAAACAAGTTTCCGACAAGTGCAGGATGGAAATATGTTAAGAATATATGCTCTGAAAAAAATCTGGAGTATGGCTTTTCTCTGCTGCCAAATAATAGGAGAGCTTCAAATTTTAGTAAACCTTGGGTTAGGGTTAATGCTTCATCAGAATAGTCTGGTGGACAAATCACTTCCTGAAAAAAAAGTATCTTACCTACCTCTACAGGGAGCCTGATAATATGCATTATTAATTTATCAATTTATTGCGTTGCTCTCATAAAAAGGGCTGTATAATTAAAGCTTTTGCAAGCTTTGGCACATTCTTCGGCCTAGGACTATTTTTGCATTTGTTCAATAAAAAAAAGTGAAATTTCAATTTGTATGGTACAAGATCAATGTATTTTAAAATATGAATCTTTTTATTTTTGATCTGAATATGTCTATCATGAAATGTGCCCCAGCTTTGCTGTGATATAAGGCAATGCTTTGTCCACAATTCACCTGAATAGATTTGACCTGAGGGTTACTGTGGACTGTCAGTGATGTTTGTGGCTTAGCTAGAGGGGAAAAAAGAGCTAAGCCCATTGGTCTCTCTTAGGCGTCCAAACACATAAATATGGGAAGAATGTGCCAATTAGTGAGAATTGAAGTGTAGAGATGATGCTCTAGGGAAAGAGGCTAAAAAAGCCATACTCACCACAAACAAATGAAAATTATGGCTGAAAAGAAACTTAGGACACAGTGTAATTAGTCAATTTATAGCAAGGGAAGAATGAAACATGTGCAGGTAAAAGCAGAAATGTCATGTGAAGGAACAAGGGCCCTACCCCCACAAGCATGAATATAAGCAGCAGTAAAAACTGAGCCTCTGACAAGGGCTCCACCTAGAAAAAGCCATGGATCCAAACCACTGTCCTGTCCTCCATAACTGGAATGGACTGGAGTCTCCATAACCACTAGAGGTGCAGCCCATCCGGGCCGCTGCTGGAGAGTCTTCTAAATGTCCTCTTGTGCTCTAACCCACTTGGGTACTATCCTGACTAATACTCCAGGAAGACTGTGGCCAATTAAACTACCAGGCTTTATATTCCTCGTATCTGTGTTGATTATCCACGATGGAGTCTTCTCTGTATGTGTATATCCCTATATATCCCCTCCCATACCTCATCCCCATATGGGCCCATAATTCCTTTTGTGTCAGCCCAATCCCCTCTCATATACACCAAAATAATGTCCCTGCGCACTCTGGAACCTCTGGTCCTTAAAAAAATAAACTCTCATTCCTAACTTTTTTCATCTCCTTGCTGTAACTGAGACTAGTTATGCTGCTTCCACTGCTGCCCTCTCTGGAAGGTGGGGACAGAGCCCTGCTTGATGCCAGTGGCTTCTAGACCTCTCCTCCCACACCCTCTTATAAAATAGCCTGGCCCCATCGAGGATGAGGCTTCTCAGTTACAGTCATCTCTTCTCCTCATTGTTTTCAGGTAAACATTTTCCTTTTTGATTTTGAAAATTAGCTTATATCTTCACTTTTTGCAGACTTCCCATCAGCCTTGCTGATTTCAAATCAGTATGGAGTATCAAACATCTCCCAGCCTCTTACTTATTTGACATAGTTATAACCACCCTGTCTCCCTGAATGTCTATTCTCAATGATACTTTCAGTTCTTTTTGGTAACATGAGGTTGTAGTTTTTTGAAATGTTAAGTTCAAACATTTCATATTTTAGTTCCTTTTCTTTTTCTCATTCAGTTACCCCTACTACATCTCTTCCCTAACTTTGAGAACTCCAATCTTGTGACCCCTAAGTTTTCTGTTGTTTTTTGTTGCTGTTGTCCAATCAACTGTTTGTTTTATGTGATCTCTTAGCTTTCCAGCTTAGGTACAATGGCGTATCACTTCGCACTCGTAACAAAAACCTCAACCCTAATTCCCGGTTGTCCTTCCTTTCAAGTCACTTGGCAAAACTCCAGCCCTGGGAGGCTCCAGATGTATGTTCTGCAATCTCTCTTCCTACTCTGAGGTTGCTGAATACTCCTGCAGTAAGTCATAAAATTTTAAAGATTATTGCCAGTTTAATTTCAGAGGATTCAACCTCAGTTGTGCCCTCAATCTCGTAGAACAATCCTCCATTTCACTCATTTTCTTCACAAGAGCTATTTAGTTTTTCAATTTCTCTAAGCATCGAACCCTACAAATTATTCTCTAGCAGCAGAAAAACTTGAAATACCTTCACAGAGAAAATAGTATCCAACTTTCTGCCATTAAACCTGCAAATATATTCACTGCAAATGCATTCACTCTTGTCTGTTTCCTGCTGAATCTCTTTTCATTTGCTGCTTACCTATGTCCTGGGGGTCATCTTCCTGTATATCACCATCCTTCTCATGCTTTAATGGAAGTTAAATGCTTAATACCTCATTGTATCTAATGTGTTAAATTACCACCTCTTAACATCTTCTTCTTTATAAGCAATGCGTGCACTCATGGTATACTCATCACAACGTTGGCCCCCACAATCACAGCTCTCGTTTTTCTGTTACAGCCAGACTTATTCAGAGATTTACCTACTTCCAGTTTCTTTAGCACTTGTTTACCTCTCAATTCACAGCAATCTCATTTCCACCTTCAACAACCCAGTGGAATTAGCTGTGATGGTGACTAGCGTTGAGCTACTTATTGATGGATATGTCTCAATTTTATCCAGGCAACAAGCAAATTATCAGAGTATAGATTCATAGACTTTTATATTTTAAATAGCCACAGGTATTTTAAGAATTTGAAGGAATTGAGCATGAGACATTGACACTGTCATCATAGATATTCCTGAATTTCTTTTACAAATTTTATAATTTGTAGATTCGTTTCGTACAAATTGTGAGAGCTTGCCACTTTCCCAGCTCCATATGGAACATTTTAAACCAGAGTTCAGGATCTGATGATTCAGAAACCATTTTGACCAAAACCACCTTTTCATTGTCTAGAAAAAAGAAAATACATAAACTGTATAATATCGAATGTATTTTAAAATATATTGGATACTTTTTCTTTTTTTGCCAATCCACTTAATATACCTTTTAAAATGACATTTTGTGTCTCCTGATTTGCATGCTTCTTCCTTTACTGAAACTTTGGCTGCCTGAAATAATATGGTGTATATCCAGAATACTGTTATTCAAAGTATTGATGCATCAAGTCAGTAAACAGGTTGTTTAAATGACTTTACAGATTGATAAGCAACTGTATGCAACAGGGAGAGTGACAGTCTCTTGATATAAAGGTAATGAACTGAGTTGGAAGAAATTGAACAATTTCAATTCTGTTAAGATCATCTTCTGACTTTTAGGAATAATTACAACAGGGAAACATTTGCATCACAAACATTTTTAAAATAAATTTCGGTAAAATAGATAAAGCACATCAGAAGTCTGTGAGAAATCAACATACTTCATTTTACAGAACTAATTGTTTTAATTTCAGAAGTAATCATTAAATCATTAAATCACTTATTTGTATATTTCTCCCCACCATCATTTTTGTTACCATAGCATTTAATTTATACATGGCGTTGTTCAGATGCTCTATGAATGACATTAAATGGCCTAGACTTTGTTCCATATGAAATAATATTTAAAGATAAGTGCTAAAAAAAATTTGTGTTAGTAGCTATTCATGTGCTACAACAGCACTGCTCTATTTTGGTCTTTCTTTGGGCATTGTGATTGTTATTTTTAAAAAGCTCAAATGAGCAGAAAACGTTGTTTTTTAGTAGAACTAGGGTATTAGTTCTACTATAATGTCATTACTATAATGACCTCACCTGTAAGTTTAATGTCTAATTGAGGTGTTGGGAGGGAAAAGTTGACTTTATTACTAATTTAAACATTCGTTAATTGAGATGAAGTGTGTACCTGGAATGATTCATGTATTTGTATAAGACGGTAACTACCTATTTAGGAAACGCTCTTCTGGGCATTTATGATGTGCTAAGGTTCTATAAAAGATTGTTGCAATTGCTTTAGACAGCAAAAACTGATGAAACATTCAATTAAAGTTGTTGGTCAAATCAATAAAGAGACATAGGTAACACTTCTAATTAGATCGCTTAAATAAGTATTTAATATGTATGTACACAGTTGTTATTTGAAAGTCATTTGATTGCTCTAAGAGAATTTATTGATATTTTCTCTGTAGTTAACTGAGAAACCTGGTGCTAAAGTATAGTTTGGAATTAGTTTTATTTAGGCATTGACTCTATCAGATCTTTAAATGTAAACAATTATATTAAGATTTATCCCCTTTTTAAACAATATAATTATTAAGTTTAATCAAATTTTAATTTGATTTTAGCACTGTTCAAATTGATGGTATAAAACAAGGTCAGATAAATATTTTATGTAAAGGGCCGAGTAATAAATATTTTCAGCTTTGAGGGCCATATAGTCTCTGTAGCAATTACTCAAGTCTGTTGTTTTTAGCAGAAAATCAGTCATAGACAATATTTAAATAAGTGGGCATGGCTGTGTTCCAATAAAACTTTACTTGCCAAAACTGGAGTCAGCTGGGCTGTAGTTTGTTGACTGCCTGTAAAGAAAATAGTATTAAAATTAACCTTAATGAGAAGGTAATTTAGTGTCTAGCATATTGCCTTTTCCATAGAATGTTCTAAATTTTGTATTAAAGGAATTAAAAGAAAGAGATGTATTTCTGTCTAAGAATAAGTTCAAATTATCAAACATTAGTTTAGAAATAAATACTGAAATATTTTAAAAAATCTTATCTGCTTGAGAGGTCAAGTTCAAAGTTGAAAAAGATCAGAAAAAACAGTAATGCCAAAGATATTGCAAGTCATCCAGTTGCCCATATTGTTTACTCTTGTGAATCTACTCTGAGTCTTGATCTTGCAACTACAACTGAAAAAACATTTTATGGGGATAAATATTAAATAATAAAAATTTGAGATTTTAGAAGATATTTAAAGAGATTTTGTCTCTCATAGGGTAACTTTAATTTCTTTTCTGCAATAACTACCCTGGCAATTAGGTGGTGCTTAATAAATTTATGTAGCATAAAATAATTAGTCAATATTGGTTTCCCTGCCAAACTGAGATATTTCTGAATATATCATTGCTAACCAAAGTTTCCGGTAGCTAACAAAATTATGGGCACACTATCATGGAGAAAATGCATTTTTGCCTCCCATTGTAAATAATGAACTCATTTATCAAATAATTATTGGACACCAGTTAAGGCTGGGCACCTACTATGGCATCTATTGGGGTACTTATAAAATTTATAAGTACCCACAGGAAAAAGTGGAGGGAAGTGTTCCCCAATCTATTCCTCTTCTCCTTTTTCTGGCCTCTCTATCTATCTACAAGGTCTCTAATAGTCTCAAGACAGAGACAAAATTGTGTTAAATGTGTTCAGCAGCAAGTTCAAGAATAAGAGTCCCATTCAATTTGTCCTAGGAGTGGGTGGGCCCTAGGTATAATATCTAAAATAAAATTTATATTGTAGTCTGCTATGATATACTTTAATATTTAACATGTACTAAATAATTATTTGAAAATCCAATATATGTCACTATTGAATATACTACAAAAAATTGGAAAATAGGACATGGCTAATTTCCTCACCGATTACTCAATCCTTTGGCAGGGGGATGTGTGTGTGTGTATGTGTATATACTTCATAGTGTTGTGACTATGGACTAGTTTCTTCATTTTTGTATTAGATGGGTTAACTGAAATGCAAGCAGCATCCCTCATGTTCAGGATCATATCTATGACTATCGCTGTTGTAAATTAAGTGATTAAGTAATCTCATTTTTATATATGAATTTGGGCAGATTAACAAGGTAAAAAGTCAACAGAAAAATGTGATTTTGAT
Source organism: Tapirus indicus (assembly GCA_031878705.1). Lineage (NCBI taxonomy): Eukaryota > Metazoa > Chordata > Mammalia > Perissodactyla > Tapiridae > Tapirus > Tapirus indicus. Next base: position 143,586,600 of record CM062919.1, on the reverse strand, counting down.
GACAGAAGTTCTAAAGCAACTCTGTTTAATTTCCTTGATTCCTCGTAGAAAGTGGTGTTCCATCTCTCAGAAACAAAATGGAGGCACTTTCCCTAAACGCTTCTAGCTGTTCTTCCTCACATCTAGTGTCATTAACCACTGCAGAAAAAGAAATTATTTTCTTTAAATTCTACAAAAATTCTAGACTAATTTACTAATTTGTTGGGTATGGTTTTATGGAAGGAAACAGGGTGTTGCCCCCGGGAGCAACACTCTGAGCCGTGTCTACAGGCAGGAAATGAGTCACATGAATAAGAAATACCACTGTGAAAGTAATTATAGGAATCTGAAAAAGATTCAAGACGTTTTTTAGAAACCAATGATTCCTAAGGACCTAAAAGGCTTTTGGTCTTTTATGAAAGAATATCGATTTTCGTTAATTTACCCAGCGCACTTGAGGAAGCCTTTTTTAAACCATCTTTCAGCCTGCTCTGAAGAGCCTCTTTTAGTCAGCAAACATTTTCACTTCTCAACAGGGATTCAGGAAGACAAAAGAGACTAGGAAAAAATTCATGAAAATATCAAAATGAGCAAGGAAAGAGATGCTATTAAAAGTCAAGAAGGGCTTCTGAAGATATTAAAAATCTTTCTATTTTTAAAGGTATTTTGAAAGTATAATGGATGTGCATCATTTCTTTGAATTCTCTTCATTCCTCACTTTTCTCTTCACAGTAATAGAATTAAAAGCAAATGTGCACTAGAATGTCAAAACAAGTGAATTAAGTAGAAAATTAAGTTAGACTAGTTAGTTGGCATTAAGCATCCAAAATAAATTTTCACTGATACTTGGTGTGTGTACTTAAGTGCACAAAAGCACCTACTTCTGTGAGACTTTACATTGAAAGGGAGTTTGCAACACTAGACATCAAAGATTATAAAAAGCCTTCAAAGGCTTCTCGTGTAAACTTTTACTCCATATTTTCTTCTACTTTCCAGGTTTCTATCTAATTGTGGCACAACTGCTCTGAAAATGTATATTAAACAAATATTGGCCTTAAGTTACTCCTGGGTTATTTGAAGTAAACCTTATAAAAAAAATGTTTCAGCATATAAATGATCTGACTTGATCATTTGAAAATAATTATCTTTTTTTGTAGATAATATAGTCAAGAATCAAGACTCTGTGACCAAATTACTTTGTGAATTTTGTGCCTTGTAATTATTTTCTTCTATAATGAATGTAATTGGTTCAGAGATGAGAGAGAATCTTCTCAAGCTTATACACAATTCAGTTGTTGGTTTGTTTTGTTTTAATCACTCAGCCAGATCTATGTGTAGTCAAATAAATGAATGGCAATTTGAAAGATGCTGTGCTATTTTTCCTGTATCAATATATTGTCCTCCAGTGATCTACTATTAAGTATTTTTCTCCTCCTACAGGGTCTATAACTCTCACCTGTGATCATTTCTTAATACTAAATTACAAATGTGGTTCACAATTTTATCAGAAGTCCATTGTTAAAACTCAGGAATCAAGGAATGACTTAGCCATAGAGGAACTTCTAAATTCAGGGGTTAATGTAGATTTCATTTCTCAGTTGAGGAAATGCCATTTGAAAGAATCAGCAAACCTGAGTCTGAAGCAATGAGTGGAACAATTTTTAGGAGAAAAATAAAATGTATTACAGGAATAAATAGGCCTTGGTTGCTAGAGAGAACAAAGGAGGACTTTCTGTGGCAACTTCTTCCAGCCAGAATGAAACTTCAGGAAACAGCAAAGAAGATGGAGGCAAAGTACTAAGGTGAGAATGCAAAGGAAATGATGAGGAATGCGGTGAAAGTAAGTAAGATTCCAAAGAAGACATCAACCTTGCACCTTCACCTTCAGTTTTATTTCCTCTGCAAAAGTCAAGATAGGAACTTTCTTTTGTCTTAAGTTTTCAGAAATTGAGAGACTTCATTAATGAGGACAGTGAGAGCTGGCAGAATTATGAATAAATCTCTTCATACCTAATAAATTTAAGGAAAAAATGTTACTTACATTATTTCTGTCCCATTTGAAAGTTTATTCGTGTTACTAAAATGATGGTTAGCTGTTCTGAATTTGTTTTCATTACAATATTTAAATTCCTTATACCTCATTTGAATTTCTTATTTCTCCCTATTTGGAGTTTATGATTTTTCTTCATTTTGCTCTTTTATGATAAACATCAAAAGTAATTATTTTTATTCAGTTGAAACTTAAACAGAAAAAGAAATCAGAAAGAAAACTTGAGAAAACAATTCCATTTGTAATTTCATCAAAATGAATGAAACATCTAGGAATACATTTAATCAAGGAGGTGAAAGACCTTTGTATTGAAAATTACAAGATTAATGAAACAAACTGAAGGCATAAGTAAGTGGAAAGATATTCCATGCTCATGGATTAGAAGAATTAATACTGTTAAAGTATCCATATTAAAAGCAATATTAAAAGCAATATTCAGATTAAGTACAATCTCTATCAAAATTCAAAAGGCATTTTTCACAGAAATAGGACAAACAGTCCTAAAATTTGAATGGAACCATGAAAGACCCTGAGTAGCCAAAGCAATCTTGAGAAAGAAGAACAAAGCTAGAGGCATCAGGCTCCTGATTTCAAACTGTGTCACTATAGTAATTAAAACAGTGTGGTATTGGCATAAAAGCAGACACATAGATCAGTAGGACAGAATAGAGAGCCCAGAAATAAAAACAACATGTATATGGTCAATTAATTTACAACAAAGGAGCCAAGAATATATAACGGGTAAAGTAGTCTCTTCAATAAAGAGTATTGGGAAAATTGGACAGCCACATGCAAAAGAATGAAACTGGACCACTATTTTATACCATACACAATAATTAACTCAAAATGGATTAAGGCCTTGAATGTAAGTCCTGAAACCATAAAACTCCTAGAAGAAAACGTAGGCAGTAAGCTTCTTGACATCATCTTGGCAATGATTTTTTGGATTTCACACCAAAAGCACAGGCAACAAAAGTGAAAAATAAGCGTGACCACATCAGACTAAAAGTTTCTACACAGCACGTGAAACCATCAGCAAAATGAAAAGGCAGCCTACTGAATGGGAGAAAATATTTGCAAATCATATACTTGATAAGGGGCTAATATCCAAAATGAATAAAGAACTCATACAACTCAATAGCAAAAAAAAACCCAAATCTGATTAAAAAATTTGGCAGAACATCTGCATAGACATTTTGCCAAAGAAGATATACAAATGGCAAATGAGTACAGGAAAAGATACTCTACTTCACAAATCATCAGGGAAATGCAAATCAAAACAACAATGAGATAGCACCTCACACCTGTTAGAATAGCTATTATCAAAAAGACAAGCGATAACAAATGTTGGCAAAGATGTGGAGAAAAGCAAAACTTGTGCACTTTGGTTGGAATGTAAATTGGTGCAGCCACTATGGAACACAGTATGAAAGTTCCACAAAAATTTAAAAATAGAAATACCCTGGGATCCAGCAATTCTACTTCTGGATATTTATCCAAGAAAAATGAATATGCTAATTTGAAAAGATATCTGCACCCCCATGTTCATTGCAGTGTTATTTATAATAGACAAGACATGGAAACAACCTAAGTATCCATCAATGGATGAATGGATAAAGAAATTGTGGTATATACACGCTAGAATATTATTCAGCCATAAAAAAGAAGGAAGTCTTGCCATTTGTGACAACATGGGTGGACCTCAAGGGCATTATGCTAACTGAAATAAGTCAGAGAAAGACAAATACCATACGATCTCTCTTATGTGTGCAATCTAAAAAATAATTTAAAAAAAAACCAACCCTATAGATACAGAGAACAAATTGGTGGTTGCCAGAGGTGGGGAGTGGGGGATTAGGAGAAATGGGTGAACTGTTTGGGGTATTTTTTTTTCATTTAAATAAATTCGATGTTTTTAAAAAGTACTTTTTTTCCATCCCTGAATCCTCCAAAACACACGTACACTCAATCTTTTTTTTTGAGATAAAATTGACATATATTAGTTTCAGGTGTACGACATGATTCAATGTTTGTATGTGTTGCAAAATAATCACCACAAGAAGTCTAGTTAACATCCATCACCACACATAGCTGCAGGTTTTTTTTCTTGTCATAACAACTTTTAAGATCTACTCTCCTAGCAACTTTCAAATACGCAATACAGTATTATTAACTATACTCACCAGGCTGTATATTATATCCCCATGATATTTATAACTGGAAGTTTATACGTTTTTGACCATCTTCACTCTTTTTGTCCACCCCCTACCCTGCCTCTGGCAACCAACAATCTATTCTCTGTATCTATGACTTTGTTTTTGTTCTTGTTTTTAAGATTGCACATATAAGTGAGATTATATGGTATTTGTTTTTCTCTGTCTGACTTATTTCAGTTAGCATAAAACCCTCAAGGTCCATCCATTTGTCACAAATGGCAGGATTTCTTTTGTTTTATGGCTGAATAATGTTCCATTGTGTATACATACTACAATTTCCTTATCCATTCATCCATCAATATATACTTAGGTTGCTTCTATGTCTCGATTATTGTAAACTGTGGTGCTCTGAACATGGTGGTGCAGATATTTTTCAAGTCAGTGTTTCTGTTTCCTTCAGATAAATACAAGTGGGATTTCGGGATCATACGGTAGTTCTATTTTTAATGTTACTGAGGAACATCTAGACACTTATCCGTGGTGGCTGCGCCAAGTCACATTCCCTTCAACAGCACACAAGGCTTCCCTTTTTACAACATCCTAGCCAACACTTGTTATTTATTGTCTTTTTGATGACAGGCTATTCTAACAGACGTGAGATGATATCTCATTGTGGTTTTGATGTGCATTTCCCCGATGATTAGTAATGTTGAGCATCTTTTCATGTGCCTGTTGGCCATCGGTATGTCTTTGGAAAAATGTCTATTCAAATCCTCTGCCATTTTTTAATTGGATTGTTTGTTTTCCTATTGAGTTATATGAATTCTTTATATATTTTGGATATTAACCCCTGATCAGATATATGATTTGTAAATATATCCCCCATACCATAAGTTGCATTTTCATTTTGTTGATGGTTTACCTTGGTCCAGAGAAGCTTTTTTTTTTTTAATTGACATCATATTGGCTTATATAACATTGTATAAATCTCAGGTATACATTTTTATATATCAGTTTCTGTATAGACTACATCGTGTTCACCACCAATAGTCTAGTTTCTATCCATCACCATACATATGTACCACTTTACCCCTTTCACCCTCCCCCCACCCCCTTTCCCCTCTGGTAACCACTAGTCTGTTCTCCTTATCCATGTGTTTATCTTCCACATATGAGTGAAATCATATGGTGTTTGGCAGAAGATTTTTAGTTTGATGTAATCCCACTTGTTTATTTTTGCTTTTATTGTCTTTGCTTTTGGTGTCAGATCCAAAAAATTATGGCCAAGACCAATGTCAAAGGGCTCATCTCTTATGTTTTTTTCCTAAGAGTTTTATGGTTTCAGGTGTTATGTTCAAGTCTTTAATCCATTTTGAGTTAATTTTTGTATGTTAGAAGAGAGTAGTTCAGTTTCATTCTTTTGCATGTGGCTATCCAGTATTCCCAAAATCATGTATTGAAGAAACTGTCCTTTCCATGTTGTGTATTCTTGGCTCCTTTGTCATAAATTAATTGGCCATATATGCATGGGATTATTTCTTGGATCTCTATTCTGTTCCATTGATCTATGTGTTTCTTTTTATGCCAAATATCATGCTGTTTTTATTACCATAGCTTTGTAATATAGTTTGAACACAGGGAGCATCCTACTTCCAACTTTGTTTTTCTTTCTCAATGTTGCTTTCGCTATTCAGGATCTTTTGTGGTTCCATGCAAATTTTAGGATTTTTGTTCTATTTCTGTGAAAAACACCATTGAAATTTTGAGAAAGATTGAATTGAATCTGTAGATTTCCTTGGGTAGTATGGACATTTTAACAATATTAATTCTTCCAATCCATGAGCATAGAATATCTTCTCATTTATTTGTGTATTCTTCAATTTATTTCATCAATATCTTGTAGTTTTCAATGTACAGGTCTTTTACCTCATTGGTTAAATTTATTCCTAGATATTTCTTAGATGCAATCTTAGGTGGGATTGTTTGCTTAACTTCTCTTTATGATACTTCAGTATTAGTGCAGAGAAATGCAACATATTTTCATTTATTGACTTTGTTTCCTGCACCTTTGCTGAATTCATTGATTGGTTCTAATTGTTTTTTAGTGGAATCTTTAGGGTTTTCTATATATGATAGCATGTCATCTGCAAATAGTGACAATTTTACTTCTTTCTTTCCTTTTACATCTTTTCTTGCCTAATTGCACTGGCTAGGATTTTCAATACTGTTGAATGAAAGTGGTGAGAGTGGGAATCCTTGTCTTGTTCCTGATCTTAGAGGAAAATCTTTCAGCTTTTCACCATTGAGTATGATGTTAGCTGTGGGCTTGTCATGTATGGCCTTGATTATGTTGAGGTACATTCCTTCTATACCCATTTTGTTAAGAGTTTTTATCATAAATGGATATTTAATTTTGTCAGATACTTTTTCTGCACCTGTTGAGATGATCATGATTTTTGTACCTCATTTTGTAAACATGGTATATGACATTGATTTGTAGACATTGAACCATTCTTTCATCCCTGGAAAAAAAATCTCACTTGATCATGGTGTATGATCCTTTAATGTATTTTTGAATTTGGTTTGCTAATATATTGTTGACGATTTTTACATCTATGTTTATCAAGGCTATTGGCCTGTAATTTTCTCTTCTTTTGGTATCCTTCTCAGGTTTTGGTGTCAGTGTAATGCTGACCTCCTAAAATGAATTTGGAAGTGTTCCCTCCTCTTCTATTATTTTGGAAGAGTTTGAGAAGGATTGGTATGAATTCTCCTTTAAATTTTGAAAGAATTCACCAGTGAAGTCATCTGGTCCTGGACTTTTTTTCGGGTAGTTTTTGATTACTTGGAAGGAGATTGAATCAGTAATCGGTCTGTTCAGATTTTCTATTTCTTTATGATTCAGTCACAGTAGGTTGTACGTTTCTAGCAGTTTATCCATTTCTACTAGGTCGTTCAATTTGTTGGCGAACAATTGTTCAGAGTAGTCTTTATGATCCTTCATATTTCTGTGGTATCAGTGATAACATCATTTTTCCTTTCTGATTTAGAATCATCTTTTTCTCTTGGTGAGTTTAGCTAAAGGTTTGTCAATTTTATCCTTGGTTGATTTTTTTTATATTGTCTTTTTAGTGTCCATTTCATTTATTTCTGCTCTAATCTTGTTTTTTCTTTCCTTTTACTATCTTTGGGCTTTGTTTGTTCTTTTTTCTAGTTCCTCGAGGTCTAAAGTTAGGTTGTTTGAAATTTTTCTTGTTTCTTCATGTAGGCATTTATTGCTATAAACTTTCCTCTTAGAACTTCTTTTGCTTCACCCCTTAAGCTTTAGTATGTTGTATTTCATTTCATTGGTCTCAAATTTTTTATTTCTCTTTTGATTTGTTTCTTTGACCCATTGCTTCTTCATTAGCTTGTTGTTTAATCTCCACATATTTGTGAATTTTCTGGTTTTCTTCTTGTAATTGATTTCTAGCTTCATATCATTGTGTTCAGAAAAGGCACTTGATATGATTTCAATCTTCTTAAATCTTTTGAGGCTTTTGAGGCCTAACATGTAATCTCTCCTAGAGAATGTTTCATGTGCACTTGGGAAGAATGTGTGTTCTGTTGCTTTTGCAGGGAATATTCTGTATATGCAGTTAAGTGCATCTGGTCATTTAAGGTCAATGTTTCCTTATTTACTTTCTGTCTGGATTGTCTATCCATTAATAAAAGTGGGTTATTAAAGTCTCCTATTATTGTAGTGCTGTCTATTTCTCTCTTTAACTCTGTTAATATTTGCTTTATATATTTAGGTGCTCCTATGCTGGTGCATAAATAATTACAAATATTATATCATCTTGTGGGGTTCCTCATTTTACCATTATATAATGACCTTTCTTGTCTCTTATTACAGTCTTTGTCTTAAAGTCTATTTTGTCTGATATAAATATAGCTACCCCAGCTTCCTTTGGTTTCCATTGGTGTAGAACATCTTTTTCCATTCCTTCACTTTGTCTCTGTGTGTGCTTACATCTGACTGAGTCTCTTGTAGGCAGCATATACATGGGTGTTGTTTTTTCATCCATTCAGCCACTCTGTGTTGTTTGATTGGAGAATTTAGTCCATTTACATTTAAAGTAATTATTGATAGGTATTTGCTCATTGCCATGTTGTTAATTGTTTTCTAGCTGTTTTATAATTCCTCCATCTTTTTATTCCTGTTCTCTTCCTTTTGTAATTTGATGAGTTTCTTTAGTGGCATGGTTGGTTCCTTTCTCTTTATCTTTTGTGTATCTACTCTAGGTTTTGATTTGTGGTTACCATGAGGCTTACCTAAAATAGTTTTATTTATAACAGTCTATTTTTACGTTGATGACAATTTAAACACATTCTAAAGCTCTATATTTCTACTTCCCCCCGTTTTGTTTTTAATGTCACAATTTACATCTTTTTATTTTATGTATCCCTTAACAAATTATTGTAGTTTTAGTTATTTTTACTACTTTTCTTTTACCCTTCATACTAGCTTTATAAGTGATTAACCCACCACCTTTACACATTAGATTATTCTGAATTTTAGCGGTGAGATTTATATTTTCATATGTTTTCCTGTTACTAATTCATGCTCTTTCATATTTCAGTTGGTGCCAGGATATGTGTTAAATTAAATGCCTGTCCCTCCAGGCCTATGCCTTAAGATTAGCAAATAGGCCTCTTTCACAGAAAGTCTGGGCATTTTCCAGTCAGTTGTCTCTGCACTGGGTCCTGGGGTGGGCAAATCTGTCTTTGTGTTAGCCCTTTAAGAACTAGTTTTCAGTTCCCTATAGCCTTATGGGTCTTGGGGACACAAGCCCCACTGACTTTCAAAGCTAGATGTTTTGAGGGCTTGTCTCTCAGGTGTAGGACTTAAAAGTTGGAGAGCCTAATGTTGGGTTCAAGTTCTTTGCTCCTCAGAGAGAAACTCATGGTTGTGAATTCCATTCAGATTGTGGGTCACTGCACCAGCCTTGGGGTTTATGGTGAGATTGTGTCTCAGCCACTTCAGTGTGGATTTTTGTTGTTGTTTGCTCAATGTGTAAGAATCATTCAGAGAGTTTGGGGATTTTTTTCCAGAGGAAATTTTCCATATACAGCTGAAGATTTGGTGTGTCCATGGGAGATGAGTTCAGGATCCTCCATTGCCATCTTGAACCAGAACCCATACCAAATATTTGCTTATCTTCTTTAGCAGCTACTTCACAAGAAATGTTGGGGAATCCCCACTATACATTATGTGCTCATAATCTAAATACTTCTAGTAACTTGTACAAATCTTTACCATTTTTCCCTTCAGACTGAGAGCTCTTTGAGAGCAGAATCTGGGCCAGCACAGATGACAAGTGGGGATGGTGTAAGTACCCTGTGAATAGATACTGAATGAATACCTACCAGATAAGGTGGCTAAATAGTTCCCTATTTGACATTAAATACACATGCAAATCCCTTCACATTAAACACATGTAAATCTATTGACTTCACTCATACTTAACACCATTAAATGTCATCCAGATGACTCCTACAATTTACTTCTCCATTTCCATTGAGATACCTTTACATTTTTACCTTGGAGATTTTTTTCTCCTTCTTAAAGATAGTTTTCTTTATATAATATAAACACTTTTTATAAAAAGAAATTTCTTTTCCCTGAGCCAGATTTTCAAATCTTAAAAGTAAAATTTTCTCAATGCTAAAGCTGAGGATTTTTACACATTGTCTGGTACTAGTGTTCTAGTGTACATGCATTTTTAAATTAATGAATCAACCAATTGTGAAATACTATCTATTAAAATTTCATAGATTTTCAAATGGAGCATTAAATTTATCACAGGCAGATTAAATTAAGATAGGAGAATCAAGGCTGAACATAACGGATTATAAAAATGTAAAAGAAATCAGTGATTCAGCATTTTCAATTAATAGTGTATTCAATTTCTGCAAAACTGCTGGATTTCAATAAAAGCATCCATGTTTCTTACTATTACTGAGGTAATAAGGCTCTCCACAAGTCACCATATACATGGTGACTGGCATACCAGCAATATTCAGTGTCTAAAAGTTATATGTCAACTGTGTACAGTGCTATGATAGGCTGGAGAATTCAAGATATTACTTTAATTTTCCCTCTCCATTAAATATAAATATTCAAGTCTGGTCTGTTCAGATACAGATAAAATAATATTTTTTCTTTTAATACTTACAAGTTACATTGGTAATCAGATTTATAAAAGTTTTACAATATCAGAATGAAACCTGTCCATCACATTTCTTAGTTAAATAAAGATTCAGCTACGTTAATACATGTTAAACCATACACATGTTTCTTCAGTATGATGGTAGTGATGATTTCTCTTTTTTACAAGTTGAACAGAGATATAATCCATTTTAAAATAACTGAATATCAAAGTTGGCATGGACATAGAAAACAATGAATAAAGTTAATATATTTCTAAAAATAATATATATATATGTATAGCAATATGCATTTATCTATGCTCTGTGACAAATCATGATGAACTTAAGGGCTTAACATGACACATATTATCTCACGGTTCCGGTGAGTCAGGAATCTAGATGCAGCTTAATTTAGTCCTTGGCTTCAGGGTCTCTCCTGAGCTACAGTCAAAGGGTCAACTAGACCTTGGGTCTCATTTGAAGGCCTTATTGGGGAAGGCTTCAATTCCAAGCTCACTTGCATGGTTGTTGCCAGGATTCACTTGCTTTGAGGCTGTGGGACTGCGGGTCTCATTTTCTAGCTGGCTGTTGGCTGATGGTCACCATCAGTTCCTGACCACATGGCCCTCACTGACGTGACAAATTGCTTCATCAAAGCCAGCAAGGGAAAGAGTAAATATAGAGAATCTGCTAGATAGAAGTTATAAATCTCTTTTTACCTAATCACAGAAGTGGCACCTTTGCCATATTCTATTGTTTAAAAGCAAGTCACTAGGCCAGCCCACATTCGGAGAGGGGATTATACAAGGACTTGAATATCAGGAGTTGGAGATCATTGGAGGCTATCTTAGAGTCTGCTCACCACAGAATAGTAATTGCAAGAGAATCTTCTTGCAATAAAAGAAAAAAGCAACATGCTTTTTCCAATATAGGTTGCGTGTGTGCGCGTACATATGTGTATATGGCTAAGTGATAATGTTCAATTTTTGTTTTTTTATTTTTTAATGTTCAGAAGCAATAAAGGAAACCATGTTGCAGAATAATTTTTTCTTATAAGCAGTTTATGGTTTTTTAAAATTTGATTACCCCAAGTCTAATCTTCATAGATGGTGTGATGCTACATTCTATAAGTTGTTCATTATATTAATATAAATAACATGAATAGGAATGCATTTTGAAAATGTAGTTGAAGAAATAATAAGTCAGATCATGCATATGCCTTTTAAAAAGGCATATCTCCATACTGCCTATGGGGATACCATGTAATAAAAACAAACATCTAAACTATAACACCAGGCTGAATTCTGATCCATTGTTGACCTAAGCTATATTAGAGTGAGACAGGAAGTAATAAATCAAATACAATGGAGGGAAAATTATGAAGGTCTTCAAAATGGACCAGAGATTACTGAGTATCCTCAATGAGAATGAAGCATTATCTAGTTCAATACCTACATTATCTGATTTTATTGGTTTCCTGACACTTGTCATGTCTTTGAAATACTTAAACTACCAAAGTGGTACAGATTTTATCCTACATACCTCTTGTGTCATGAGTGTTTAAAAGACATTCACATCTGAGGACTAACGTATTTGGCACCTAAAATATAGTCCATGATGTGTGAACTGATAACTATTTCATAATTTTTACATTCTCCAAGTTTGTTTTAAGGTGACTAATATAGATTTAAGTCTTTGAGAAATGATATTAAGATTTATAGCCAGCTATTCTAAATTGCATGGGAAACTACTTCATTAAATTGTAGTACTAAATAATGAAGGATATCTTTTAGAAATGAAGAGAGTTACAGATTTAATTAAAATGTTAAATTATTGTTGAAACAAAGGTATAATATATAATCATAATCATAAAATGTAATTGAAAGAAGTTCATTACCTTGTACACTAATGCATTCTTTCAATTTAAAATGTATATTACATATGTGCTATTTAAAGAATAAATGGATATCATTTTGAGTGGAGGAACTAAGAAAAGAGTTGTTATAAACTATAGGCTTTAGGAAATTTTCCAAATATTCATTTTCTCTCTCTGTATGTGCAATTTACTCTCTTGAAATCTCTGGACTAGTAAATTTTTTGATAACATTAGGAGCTAATGAAGTGATGGGTTTCAATACACTGAAACTTTATATTACATAAGCATTCTTTGAATTATTAGATTGTAAGGTATTATTGTCACCTTATTAAACTTCTGGTTATGTGTATAATTTATGTATATAACTATAGATGGTCATCTATATTATATATTAAATGATGCAAAACATCATACATTATTATAAAACAAGGTGTACATGGAATCTACATCTAAGCACTTGTTGGGATGACTGTAGCTGCTGCTGTTTTAACTCTGGGGTGGGGGAGGGAGTAACATAATGCAGTGGAAAGAGCATTCCCTTGGGAATAACAAGAATTCCTTTAGCTGTATAATGCTGGAAAGAAATCACGAAATTTCCCTAGGCTATGTTCTCCACATCTATCAAAGTAGGTTGAATGGCCTTTATGATCCATCGTGTGTATAAATCTAATGTTCTGGAAATCTTCATAGATGTACAAGAAACCATAGGAATTGTAGATATCTTTTATTTTCAGCTTTTGTGTTCCGGAATTAGTTTTAAAAAAATTCTACTTTTTTGTCTTTTATGTTTGTAACTCATGCAAAAGAATGCTGCATTTGAGATTAGTGCACACAAAGGATGATCTCCCAGAGAACATTAAAGAGCACTTTTGAGGGCAAAATACTTTATAATAATAAAGGTGTAGAATAGAAAATTTTCAGCATAATGGACACCATGATGATGACCAAAACTACTAATGAGGTTTCAAAATTGAGGTTTCAAACATTGTGTAAAAAATACATTTTTTACACAATGTTTATCTTTCACATTGATTTTCATATACTGTATAAAATATACTCTGATAAATTAAGATCTTTAATCTTTATGAATATTGAGATGACAATTAACCCTAATAAGCTTCCTATATTTTGTACCATGTAATTCTTGAATTGCCATTTCCTTCCTTGAAGCAATTCTATCCATATGCGTAAATATCAATGACATACAAAAGTATTCTGGGACATCTTTTTATGTTGCTGTTATTTTAGAAGAGAAATAATGAGTTACCCCACTCTTCGTTAATTTTGCAAAAAAGGATAGAGGAATCTCTGGCCCCAAAATTAATTCATCTCATTTTGGTTACCAAAAATACAAAGAAATATGCAACACGTTATACATGATTCACAGTCATATACATTGAAGTTTTTATCCTTTAATGGACATATTCTGTGCTGCAAAATCAAAGCCATAGATAATTTATTTGAAGTTCTTAATAATAGAATTTATGTTCTAATTGAAATCTCCCTTAGGGTGAAAACTATGGTATTTTATGTACATATATAGTCATTTTCAAGTTCACTTGGTAATTTTATTTGTTTAAGGAACTCAGATTTCCGGATTAAATATTGCCGTAACAGAAAGAAGATTGTTAAAATGTAAATTGTCAGTCTAACAGTTTTAAAAATAAAGATGTGTTCAATATGGTCTATTTCCTGGTAAATCATTGTAAAGAAGCTCATAAAATGTGTTGCATGTACACTAAAAACAGAATTCTGATCAAAATGTATGTGATACTGAAAATATATTCTTATCCTGTCACTAAATAGATTTTCCCCTATTTTTTTTTTTCAGTGAGGAGTCTCATGACTTTCTGGTTAAAACAACTGAGTCATTCTGATGGAGAAATTGCAATGTAGGTCCAATTGCTCTTTGAAACGCAAGATTCCTCTTACTGGATTACACACTCACACTGAATGGTTTTTACTCTTCTACATTTTTGCACTGTAATTTGGTGGGGGTTTTTTGAGGAAGATTGACCCTGAGCTAACATCTGTTGCCAATCTTCCTCCTTTTTTGCTTTTTTCTCTTCAAAGCCCCAGTAGATAGTTGTATGTCATAGCTGTGCATCCTTCTAGTTGCTCCATGTGGGACGCCTAGGTATGGCTTGATAAGCAGTGCGTAGGTTCACGCCGAGGGTCTGAGCCGGTGAACCCCAGGTTGCCGAAGCGGAGCACGAACTTAACCGCTATGCCACCAGGCTGACCCCTCGGTGTTTTTAAATTAGTTTGCTGATATTCAAAACTGAAAGAGAATAGAAACAAATGCATTGATTTTTTGGAAGAGCAAAGAGAGTACTTCAATTAAACTATGCAATCCTCGGGGTGGCCCGTAGTGGTTGAGTTGGCATGCTCCGCTTTGGTGGCCCAGGGTTCAGGGCCCTGATCCCGGGTGCAGACCTACACACTGCTAATCAGGTCATGCTGAGGGAGCATCCCACATATGAAACAGAGGAAGATGGGCACAGATGTTAGCTCAGGAATGATCTTCCTCACTGGAGGAGGGTGGGGGACAAAAAAACTATGCAATCCTTGGAAAGCTGCTTTTACATGATACATACTACCATTACTTTAAACTCTACAAATAGAAATCCATTTTGGCATTGTTGGTTCCAACTGACTCCAAAAATTGACACATTTATATTGTACAATCACATAGCTAAAACAGAAATAATAAATGCTTAAATTAAAAAGTTTAAGCAACCGATATAGACATTAGAGGTTTAGGATAATGTAAAAATAATGCAGAAAATTTTTCATATGACAAAGTCAATGAAAATACAAAGGAATTTTTACCTATTTTGATTATGAACATAAAAAATGAAATCTGGTGTTGGTTATGTGAAAAGAAAAGTCTTCAAATGTAAGCAATCATCACATATGTGTAAACCTTTGTGGTTGTACCACACTGTTCTTGACTTGACAGCCATTTAGCTCTATAGAATAAGCAGCTGGAAGTGGAAAATGGTTGCATTCCAAATTTCCATTTATAATTGTCTCATTATTACCTATAATTTTGGAATGAAACCTTGAGCTGTTATCCGCAAAAACCATTTAATGCATAATGCAATCGAAATTTTAGAAATTTTGAAAGGAAATTTTAGATTATTATGTTATTAATAAACATGTATCCTTTAGAACCACCATTTGTTACATAGTGTTTGCAGTTCAGCTTAATCAAAACAAAGAATCTCAATTTTAATTAGACTCTATAATTTCTTGAGCTAGGGAGACTTCAGAAAATGACTCATTGAGGAAATAGGTTTATCATCTGCGATACCCTCATTAATGAGTTAAATTAATTTTTAAGCAAATTAATTCCAAGTTTATGTATGATAACAAGATTTTTAACTCTTTTTGTTGTAATTATCTTTGCAGTTTTGAAAGCAAAACACCAGCCAAGCTACAAGAGAAGGGCATGTGCTCATGTCAGCAGACTCAGTCTTCAAGTCATCCTAGTCCTGCCACCAGAGGTGAGTGGAAGAAGACTTCTGATGATTCCAGCCCCCAGCTTCCAAGTCAGCTCCAGCCTTTGAATCTTCCCTTCTGAGGCTCCAGACTTCATGGGAAAAAAAAGCCATCCCTGTCATTCATTCTCTCTCCACATCTCTGAAATAGAATTGGTGAGCATAATAAAATGTTTGTTTTAAAGCACTAAATTTGGGGCAAAAATAACTAGTCTATGAGTTTACCATTGATAAAGGCCTTATTTCTCACTTAATAAAAACAAACTACTTTATAATCTAGAGCTAGAAAAATAATTTAAAATAAATTATCTCTATTTTATCAGTTCACAAGACTAATAAGGCTAACCTAAATTTAATATAAAAGAACAGATGATTGTCATCTTTGTCCCCACCAAAAAACCAAATCCATTAATAATTTAAATAAGCCTGAGGGAATAAAACAGAAACAAAAAACTGCTCCAGAAACTACTAGCTCAGAATCATTTTTCTATTAGAATCCAAGTTCACATAATCCATTTGAATCCTTAGACAAATCAAACTAATTGAATAATTGGGGTTTAAAAAATAGCGATGGCTTTTCCCTTATTTCTTTAATCAGAGTGTATATATTAATTTTTAAAAAATAAGATTTGTGCTTGTTTTTATGAAGATGCTAGTTAATTCCTGAGCTTCTTGTACTTGTTTATAGATCAGATGAGCCAATACTATTTTTATATATTACTTAAAGTTAAGAATGATGTATAATTATATTTATTTATATTAAATTATTCTGGAAAATTAATTATATACTATAGTATTTCTGCTTATATGTAATTTCCTAGATCCTTAGGTGACTTTAACAGTTTGTTGTTTCTGAGCTTGTTGTTTTAAAATTTTATTTTGCCCTCCACTTTTTAAATACCTTTCTGTAATAATTATACAATATATTATTTATCATTCAGTTGTATTTATTAATATGATCTTACATAATGTTTTTTTGAGCTACACCTGACATATAACATTATGTTAGTTGCAGGTGTACTACGTAATGATTTGATAATTGTATATATTGCAAGATGATCACTACAATAAGTCTGGTTAACATCCATCACCATACATGCTTAGAAATTTTTTTTTTAACTTGTGATGAGGACTTTTAAGATCTACTCTTAGCAACTGGCAAACATGCAATCCAATATTATTAACTATAGTCACCATACTGTGCATTCCATCCCCAGGACTTATTTCATAACTGTGAGTTTGTACCTTTTGACCACCTTCACCCTTTTTGCCGGCCCCCACCCCCTCACCTCTGGCAAACACCAATCTCTTCTCTGTATTTATGAGCTTGAATGTTTCTATTTGTTTGTTTTAGATTCTACATGTGAGATCATCCAGTAATTGTCTTTCTCTGACTTATTTCACTTAGCATAATACCCTCAAGGTCCATCCATGTTGTTACAAATGGTAAGGTGTTATTCTTTTTTTATGGCTGAATGGTATTCCATTGTATATCTAGCACATCTTCTTTATCTGTTCATCCATCAAGGGCACTTAGGTTGTTTCCATGACTTGACTATTGTAAAAAGAAATGCTGTAATAATCGCAGGGGTGCATATATCTTTTCAAGTTAATGTTTTCATTTTCTTTGGATAAATTCCTGGATCATAGGTTGTTCTCTTTTTAAATTTTTGAGGAATCTACATACTGTTTTCCATAGTGGCTGCACCAAGTTACATTCCCACCAACAGTGCACAAGGGTTCCTTTCTCTCCACATCACGTGAGGTGATATTTCGTGTTTTTGATTTGCATTTTCTTGATGATT
Organism: Tapirus indicus; assembly: GCA_031878705.1. Taxonomy (NCBI): domain Eukaryota; kingdom Metazoa; phylum Chordata; class Mammalia; order Perissodactyla; family Tapiridae; genus Tapirus; species Tapirus indicus. Next base: position 143,569,039 of record CM062919.1, on the reverse strand, counting down.
AATGATGTAGAGCATCTTTTCATGTACCTGTAGGCTATCTATACATCTTCTTTGGAAAAATGTCTGTTCAGATCCTCTGCCCATTTTTTAATTGTATTGGTTTTTTACTATTGAGTTGGATGTGTTCTTTATATTTTTTGGATATTAACCCATTATCAGATATGATTTGCAAGTATTTTCTCCCATTCAGTAGGTTGCCTTTTCACTTTGTTAATGGTTTCCTTTGCTGTGTAGGTTTTTAGTTTGATGTAGTACCACTTGTACTTTATTTTTGCTTTTGTTGCCTGTGCTTTTAGTGTCAAATCCAAAAAATCATTACCAAGACCAATGTCAAGGAGATTACTGCCTATGTTTTTTTTTCTAGTTTTATGATTTTGGGTCTTACTTCAAGTCTTGATTCCATTTTGAGTTAATTTTTGGGTATGGTGTAAGAGGAGCAATTCAGTTTCATTCTTTTACATGTGGCTGTCCCGTTTTCACAATGCCATTTATTGAAGAGACTGTCATTTCCTCATTGTTTACTCTTGGCTGCTTTGTCATAAACTAATTGACCATATATGTGTGGGCTTATTTCTGTGCTGTCTTCTGTTCCATTGATCCATGTGTCTCTCTTCATGCCATACATACTGTTTTATTTACTATAGCTTTGTAATATAGTTTGAAATCAGGGAGCATGATGCCTCTAGCTTTGTTCTTTTTTCTCAAGATTGCTTTGGCTAGTCAGGGTCTTTTTGGTTCCATACAAATTTTAGGATTGTTTGTTCTACTTCCATGAAAAATGTCATTGGAATTTTGATAGAAATTGCATTGAATCTATATGTTGCTTTGGATAGTATGGACATTTTAACAGTATTTAATCTTGCAATCCATGAGCACAGAATATCTTTCCATATATTTGTGTATTCTTTAATTTCTTTCATCAATGTCTTACAGTTTTCTGTGTACGGATTTTTCATCTCCTTAGTTAAATTTATTCCTAGGTATTGTATTATTTTTGATGCAATTATAATGGGATTTTTTTTTTAATTTCTCTTTCTGACACTAAGTTATTAGAGCTCTTTCTTATTTCTTGATGTAGGCATTCATCACTATGAACTTCCTTCTTAGAAATGGTTTTGCTGCATCCCATAAGTTTTGACATATTGTATTTCCATTTTCATTTGTCTCAAGTTATATTTTGATTTCCCTTTTGATTTCTTTTTTGACCATTAGTTGTTCAGCAGCATGGTGTTTAGTCTTCACATATGTGTGAATTTTCAATTTTCTTCTTGTAATTAATTTCTAATTTCATACCATTGTGGTTGGAAAAGATGCTTGGTATGATTTCAGTCTTCTTAAATGTACTGAGACTTGTTTGGTGGCCTAACAAATGACCTATCCTGGAGAACGTCTTATGTGCACATGAGAAGAATGGGTTTTCTGTTGCTTTGGAATGGAATGTTTCGTATATGTCTGTTAAGTCCATCTGGTCTAACATATCATTTATGTCCAATGTTTCCTTATTGACTTTCTGTCTGGTTTATCGATCCATTGATGAAAGTGGGATATTAAGTCCCCTACTATTATTGTATTACTGTCTATTTCTCTATTTAGGTCTGTTAATATTTACTTTATATATTTAGGTGCTCCTATGTTGGATGCATAAATATTTTTAAATGTTATATTATCTTGCTGGATTTACCCCTTTATCATCATACAGTGACCTTCTTTGTCTATTATTACAGTCTTTATCTTAAAGTCTATTTTAGCTGATATAAGAATAGCTACTCCAGCTTTCTTTTGCTTTCCATTTGCATGGAATATCTTTTTCTATTTCTCCACTTTCAGTCTGTGTATCCTTACATCTGAAGTGACTCGCTTGTAGGCAACATATAGATTGGTTTGTTTTTTTAATCCATTCAGCCTCTGTATGTCTTTTGATTGGAATATTATTCCATTTACCTTTAAGGTAATTATTGATAGATATGTACTTAGTGCCATTTTGTTACTTGTTTTCTAACTGTTTTGTAATTTCTCTGTTCTTGCTCTCTTTCTTCATGATTTGATGTTTTTCTGTAATGGTATACTTAAATTTCTTTGTATTTATCCATTGTGTATCTAGTACAGGTTTTGCTTTCTTGTTACCATGAGACTTACATAAAACAACTTATATTTATAACAGTCTATTTAAAGTTGATAAGAACTTAAGTTTGGATGCATTCTAAAGGTCTATGCTCTTACTTCCCCCACCAACATTTTATGTTTTTGATGTCACAATTTGCATGTTTTTATCTTGTGTATCCCTTAACAAATTATTGTGGCTATAGTTATATTTACTACTTTTGTCTTTTAAGCTTCATACTACCTTTATAAATGATTAACCCACCACCTATACAACACTGGATTGTTTTAAATTTTACTATATATTTACATTTACCAGTGAGATTTCTATTTTCATATTTTCTGTTACAAATTAACCCCCCATCAATTCAGCTTAAAGAAATCCCTTTAACATTTCTTTTTTTTTTTTTTCTTGTGAGGAAGACTAGCCCTGAGCTAACATCCATGGCCAACCCTCCTCTTTTTTGCTCAGGAAGACTGGCCCTGGGCTAATACTGGTGCCCGTCTTCCTCTACTTTGTATGGGATGCCACCACAGCATGGCTTGACAAGCAGTGCGTCTGTCTGTGCCCGGGATCTGAACCTGTGAACCCCAGGCTGCCGAAGCAGAGCATGCAATATCAACTGCTATGCCACTAGGCTGGCCCCTAGAAATCCCTTTAACATTTCTTGTAAGGCCAATCTAATGGTGGTAAACTCCTTTAGCTTTTGCTTGTCTGGAAGACTACCTCTCCTTCAATTCTGAGGGAAAATTTTGCCTGTAGAATATTCTTGGTTGGCAGGTTTTTCTTTTAGCACTTTAAATATATCTTGCCACTCTCTTCTGGCCTGCAAAGTTTCTGCTGAAAAATCTGCTGATAATCTTATCTGAGTTCCCCTATATGTAACAAGTTGTTTTCTCTTGCTGCTTTTAAGATTCTCTCCTTGTCTTTCACTTTTGTCATTTTAATTATAATGTGTCTTGACATAGATCTCTTTTGGTGCTTCTTATTTGAAATTTTCTGGGCTTCCTGGATCTGGATGTCTGTTTCCTTCCCCAGTATAGGGAATTTTTCAGTAATTATTTCTTCAGATAAGTTTTCTGCACTGTTCTCTCTCTCTTCTCTTTCTGGGACCCTTATAATGCGAATGTTGGTCTGCTCAACGTGTTCTCATAAGTCCCTTAAGCTATCTTCACTTTTTTTTCTTTCTTTTTGCCTGATCTGATTGGGTGAGTTTCACTGCCCTCCCTTTGAGTTCACTGGTCCCTTCTTCTGCTTCATCTGGTTGGCTGTTTAACCCCTCTATTGTATCTCCCAGTGCAGTTATTGTATACTTCGGCTCTGTGACTTCTATTTGGCACTTTCTTCTATTTTTCTTTTTGTTGAAATTCTCAGTTTGTTCATACATTCTTCTCCCAAGCTTGGTGAGCATTTTTATGACTTTATTTATTTATTTATTCTGAGGAAGAGTCACCCTGAGCTAACATCTATGTCCAACTTCCTCTATTTTATATGTGGGTTGCCACCACAGTCACAGCATGGCCACCAACGAGTGGAGTAGGTCCACGCCTGGGAACCAAACTCAGGCTGCTGAAGTGGAGCACGTCAAACTTCACCACTAGGTCATGGAGCCAACCCTATGACTATTATTTTTTAACTCTTTTTCAGGTAAATTACTTATCTGTTTCATTTATCTGTGGTTTTATCTTGTTCTTTTTTTTAGGATGCATTTCCTTGTTTCTTTGTTTTCCTTGATTCTCGTAGTAGGTGTCTATGTATTAGATGAAACAGCCACATCTCCCAGTCTTGAAGAAGTGGCCTCATGTGGGTGAGGAACCTTGTTGTTCAATCCTGCCCTAGCTCTTGGTTGTCTTTGAAACCTTTGTGACTGTTCAAACAGCCTAGTTTATTTTTATTGGTTCCCAGTAATTGAGAGTTTTGCTAAGACCTGTCAGTGTCTCAAAGAGGAGGATCTCAGTCAGTACCTGGATTCAGGGTGATTGGAAGCCAGACCCTCAGGCAGCAGCTTCTAAAGTATGCAAATATACCTCTTTCAGAGGAAGACTCAGAAATGAGTCTTTCTGTCTGCTCCCCCTGTGCTTGAGCCCTGGGGAGCTAGCCAGTTAAGAATTGTTTCTTTCTTTGTTAGTGTCTCATAGAACTCATGGACACAAGTCTTAGGCCAGGCAATCAAGAGGCATCCCCTGGGTGGCAGCCACAAAAACCAGGGCACCAGACACCAGTACAAGCTCCCTTCCAGGAGATACTGGTGCCCTGGAGCATGGCAGAGGGAGTGCCTGAGATAGCACCTGCCCTACGTGGTCTCTGCAGAAGATAGCTGTCAGCCCTTAGATGTGTGTTTAACTGGAAGCCTGCCCCTCCGGCCTCAGCTATGAAAATAAACGAATAGGCCTCTTACACAGAAAGTCTGGGTGCCTCAGTCTGTTACTTCTCTGCTGTGCCCTGAGTGTGGTAGCCAGTTAAAAACTTTTCTGTTTGTTACAGTCCTGGGGGACCCATGAGTGTAAGTCACAGTGGCCACCAGAGCCAGGCAATCTAGAGGTGTTTTTGGGGCAGCAGCCACAAAAATCAGGGAGCCAGACAAGTGTACAACCTTCTTCTGGGTGATATTGGTGAGCTGGAATGAGGCAGAGGGAGAGTGCTAGATGGCATCCATCAGCTTCTTTAGGAAGCCCCTAGATGTGTGTGAAACTTGATGCCTGCTCCTCAGGCTGATGCTGTAGGATAAGCAAAGAAATCTCTTTCACAGAAAGTCTGGGCACATTTCAGTTGGCTGCCTCTGCACTGGGCTCTGGGGTGAGTGAGTTCAGGCATGCAAGCCTTTTCAGAACTGTTTCTCAGCTACCTGGAGCCTTGTGGGTCTTGTGGATACAAGCCCCTTGGCTTTCAAAGCTGGATGTTTTGGTGGCTTGTCTCAGGTGTAGATATTAAAAGTTGGAGTGCCAGATGTGGGGTTCAAACCCTTCACTCCTCAGTGAGAAACTTGAGGTTGGGTGTTCTCTCCCTATTGTAGGTTGCCTCATCAGGGGTGGGGGTTATAGCAAAATAGTGTCTCAGCCTCTTCTACCTGCTTCCATGTGGGTTCTATGTTGTTTGCCCAATGTGTAGGAGTCACTCAGCTAGTTTGGGGTTTTTTTCAGAGGAAATTGTTCCATATGTAGCTGTAGATTTGGTGTGTTCATGGGAGGAGTTGAGTTCAGGCTCCTTCTACATTGCCATGTTTTACCAGAACCTGAATTATCTTTTAATAGTAAAAACATTCCAAAATTAATTGATATTTTTTCAATTATTTACATCACTGTATTACCTAACAACTTGAAAGAATCTCTCCTTTACTTATTCCAAAAGTAACATATAAACAGAGAGAATTTAGAAGTTTTGTATTACTATACCAATGGTGTACCTGGGCTATGAGTCAAGGTGCTGTGGGATAGTGCCCTGAAGAATTTTAGAATCCCAGTCGTTTAGTGGGGGGTATACAAGGCACACTCTTGATATCCTTAGAGGCCTTCCTGTCTAGCTGAAATAATCTATAAAGCGCTCTCTTAAATGTTGCTGAGGTCTCAATGAAGGGTCCTCAAGCCACACTCTTTATCAGAACTTTGCCCCGAGGCTATGCTTACTATCAGAGCCCTGGCTTTGTTCTCTTCCCCGAGGTCATTTCTTTCTTGGAGACTGTTGTTTTCTGGAGGGCAGGCTCTGAATGAGAAATAGTTTTGTTTTAGGACTAAAGAAGCTCTGGATTTTTTATATTTTCCTTAAATTCTGTCTGAAAACTGAGCATGTCCTTTTTTTTTCTTTAAGATTATCTTGCTTCTCTATACTAGGCAGCTAAAGAAGCCAGTTGATGCTTTCAGTCTCCTGCCAGGAATCTCCTGACCCCAATCCACAAATCCATTAGATTCCCTTTCTACGTTTCCTGTAACTGCAGGTTACAGTTTGCTAATTATTCTTCCAGTACAAGTCTTTAGTCCTCTTTCTTCCAGACTCCAGTAACTATTTGCTCATTGTTTTTCAAACCTCTCTTTGAGGGTCTTCCAGTTCTGCCCACAACCTGTTCACAAAGCTGCAAATTTAAGGTATATGCTACGTGAGTAGTCTGATTCTAGGTACTAGACACTGTTCCATGTATCTGTTGCTGTTATAGCTCATGATTCCCCGGGCTGGCGGGGTCTCAGTGGAGCCGTTTCTTTACTGGTTGTTCTTGGAGTCTCTCATACAGAGTAACGTGGTGACTGGGACTGCAGCTGCTGCTGAATATCTGGCACCCCAGTGCTTCTTTTTCTGGACTTTCTACAGTGTTTCATTCTCCAGGGCCTCTCCACATGGTTTCTTTTCTCTCCAGAAAGAAGCCTGGACTTCATACAAGGTGGCTCAGGACTGCAAGATTGTGCATCCCTAGATAGAGTACTGCTAGAAAAAAGAAGGAACTTTCTAAGACAATTAAGGACTGGACACAAAACTGGCCCAGTATAACTTCTGTAAGAAGTGTTCTATTGTTGAAACAGACTAGAATTGGCTAGAATAAATGTGGTAGGGGACTGCATAAAGGTATGAACACTGAGAAATTCATTGACAGTGACCTAAGTAACAGCCTACTATACTTGCTATTATTATTGATTATTTTTTTCTTCACCTGGATTAAAGTTTGAAGGTGATTTTACAAGTTGTGTACCTGGAGTTGTATTTTTGAGCCCTTTTGAGAAGGGAAATAGCCAAAACAGAAAAAGATGGGAAGAAGTAAGAAAGTGAAAGGTTAAAAATAATCCTCTGTAGACTTGCTGCCAGGGATCAATAAAGGACAAAGAGGGGAGGTGAAACCTTCCTCGAGATATATTAGCAGCTATAAAAGGTTTGCTAGCAAATTTTTAATGCCACAACTTGTGAGACAAAGCAATTTTGAGTGGGAGTAGGGTGCTGAATGAAATCAGTAGGGTACCAGAAAGGTAATGTTATTGGTACCTGATAGAAGGCCATAGAGAATTTTGTTCAGAATGTGAATGCTTTAGGAAAGCAAAGTAATACATCATTACCACAAAATGTGAGAGAAATTTCTGCAGTGTGGCTTTTTTATAACTATAACTAGAAATGACATACATGAAAATAATAAGGGATTCCTGTTTGGATAATGAAAGCTCTGTTAAATAGTAGTTCAAACTAGTTGCAATATTTGAATTTATTTGACTGCAATAGCATTCAGATTTTGCATATCTATAATTCTTTTAAAAATGTCAAAACATGTCTTGAAATACTTTTGATATAAAAATAATTCTGTTGACAGAGGTTAAAAATTACAGGAAACAGGTCCATCCAGCAAAATATGATATTTTTCATAATGTTGTACTTAGAACATTTGTGACAATTCTATTGATTTCTGAGTCTCACAGAACAATTGCCTTAATACTATGCTTGAGGAAGCCTATGTGTTCAAGTATTTTAGTTGAAACACAGCTAAAATCAAATGCAGTATTTTGTCCTGCAATCCTTAGCCAGCTTTTGATGTTACTAATTAGAAAAAAATTAAAATAATTCAGTTTTAAGATAATACTAAATCTATGAAATACAATAATGTATTTAAGGTATTTTGGATAGAAAAATAGCATGAAAAAATTTTAAACTATTTTAATTTTTCTTATTTGACAAATATTCAAAGAAAAAATATTAGTTTTTTTACCTCCAATCTCAGATGTGTAGTAGAAGAATGGAATAAATGACACTTATTATTGTGATTTCCATTTCTATTTTAAATAATTTCAGTCTTTCATGTTTATAAAAATCTACTTCCAAAAAATCAAATGATAAAATTTAAAAACTTTAAATTATCTATTTCATATAAACACATTAAATTATCTATTATATACAGATATTACATTATGTATAATATCTATAATCTGTTATATAAAGATAATTTAATAAATATTTAAATTTATTAGTCATTAATTTACTCATATGTATTTTATTTTTATTGATTATATTGTGATTATTTTATGCAAAACGACTTAAAGCAAGAGATAACTAGTAGGATAAAATAAATATGATCAAATAGGTAAATGAGAACATTGGGTAACTTGTACAGTTTTTGTGTATTTTTTTAAGATTTTATTATTTTGAGAGCAGTTTTAGGTTTTCAACAAAATTGAGAGGAAGGTGCAGAGATTTCCCATATAACCCCGTCCCATACATGCTAAATTTCAATTATCAACATCAATCACCAGATTGGTACTTTTTTTTTTTCTAAGAATGAACCTACAATGACACATCATAATCAACCAAAGTCCATAGTTTACTTTAGGGTTCACTCTTGGTGTTTTGCATTCTATGAGTTTGGACAAATGTATAGTGATGTATATCCATCATTATAATATCATACAGAGTATTTTCACTGCCCTTAAAATCCTCTTTCCTCCAACTATTCATCTTCCCCCAACCCACTAATCTTTCTGTCTCCATAGTTTTGCCTTTTCTAGAATATCATATAGTTGGAATCATACAGTATGTAGCCTCTTCAGTTTGTTTTCTTTCACTTAGTAATATGCATTTGATTCTTCCATGTCTTTTCACGGATTGATAGCTCATTTCTTTTTAATGTTGAATAATATTCTGTTGCCCAGATGTACCATACTTTATTCACTTACTGAAGGACATCTTGATTGCTTCCAAGTTTTAGCAATTATAAACAAAACTGCTATAAACATCCTTGTGCTGGTTTTTGTGCAGACATAAGTTTTCAGTTCCTTTGGGTAAATACCAAGGAGTACAACTGCTGGACCTTATGGTAAGAATATGTTAGGTTTGTAAGAAAGTACCAAACTGTCTTCCAGAGTGGCTGTACCATTTTGCATTCCAACCAGCAGTGAATGAGTTCCTGTTGCTCGACATCTTCCCCAGCATTTGGTGCTGTCAGTGTTCTGGACTTTGGCCATTTTCATAGGTGTGTAGTGGTATTTTATTGTTGTTTTAATTTGCATTTCCCTGATGACATATGTGGAGCATCTTCTGTAATGGTTTTAATTTTGTTGAAAAATAGAAATTTTTGGAAGTAATAATGTTTCAAAATTGTTATAAAAAATGTAACTTGTGAAGTTCCATCTACAGCACCAAACCTTTGAATGATGATGCGCAATTCTTGGCCTCTGCAGGTCTGCAAATTTAGATTATAATTTAAATACTAGCAATCTTCTAAGATTTTATAAATCTTCAGGACTTGGCTCAAGGTGAAGCATGATTGGCATTTTAAATTTATGTTTTTACTCTATAGAGTATAAATATTTATAGTTAATTTAAAAAAACTCATTTAATCTAGGTATGTGAAGTATGGTAGATTGCAGTTGACTGAAATTATCCATTAGTTCAGTGTTAACTCCTCTATTCAATAACACTATGTGAGACTGTGATTCATCTTCCTAGCAAGTCCAGAGCATATGACCTCCCTCTAGGATTTTCTATTTTACTAATATTATTTTCTCAACGGTTTAGCTTTGCGAAGTGTTGATTTTCAACCCGTTAATCAAAACCATGAATTTTACTGGTCACCATATTTTGTAAAACAACCAAAAGGAAGATTTTGATTAAAAAATCTTGTATTTTCCTGATAGTGATTCTAAGTAAGAGGAATAAAGAGAAATGTATATTCCATAAGAAATTGAGAATTCTGGCTTACAAAGCTACCATGCATTCATCATATTACTTACTTTTACAATTTACGTGTAAGTTAACTGAGACAGACATCATAATCTCACGTTTTAAAATGAAGAGCTAAATCTCTGAGACATTAAGTGACACACCCACACTGGCAGAATAAATAACAAAGTAATATTTTCCACAACTATCCATAGACATAAATATATAGAGAGATTACATGTTTGGGCAAATATCAGGAATTTTTTTTCCAGTTTCATTGAGATAAAATTGACATACAACCTTGTATGAGTTTAAGGTGAACAGCATAATGAATTGACTTACACATATTTTGGAATAATTACCGCAATAAGATTAGTTAGCATCCATTATCTCATACAGCTCCAAAAAAAAAAAAAAAGAAAAGAAAAAAATGGCTCTTTCCTTGTGATGAGAACTCTTAGGGTTTACTCTCTTAACAACTTACATACCATAGAGCAATGTTAACTGTAGTCATCATGTTGTACATTACATCCCTAGTACTTGTTTATCTTATAACTGGAAGTTTATACCTTTTGACCACCTTCACCCAATTCCCCCACCCCCCATCTCCTCCTCCTCTCACCTTGGGTAATCACAAACCGGATCTCTTTTTCTATGAATTTGGTTTTTCTTTTTCTTTTTTTTTTTTTAGATTTCACAGGATAAGGAAGATCATACAGTATTTGTCTTTCCCCGTCTAACTTATTTCACTTAGCATAATGCCCTCAAGAACCATCCATGTTGTTGCAAATGGCAGGAATTTCTTCTTTTTCATGGATGAATAATTTTACATTGTATATGTGTATAATGGACACTTAGGTTGTTTCCACGTCTTGGCTATTGTAAATAATGCTGCTATGATCGTGGGAATGCAGATGTCTCTTCAACATAATGTTGTTATTTCCTTCAGATATATTCCCAGAAGTAGAATTGCTGGATCATATGGTAGTTCAATTTTTAATTTTTTGAGGAACCTCCATACCATTTTCCATGGGGGCTGTACCAATTTGCAATCCCACCAACAGTCCACAAGGGTTCCTTTTGCTCCACATCCTCACCAGTATTTATCTCGTCTTTTTGATAATAGCCATTCTAATAGGCATGATATGATATCTCTGTGGTTTTGATTTGCATTTCCCTAATGATTAGTGATGTTGACCACCTTTTCATGTACCTGTTGGCCATTTGTATATATTGTCTATGGAAAAACGTCTATTCGAGTCCTTTGCCCATTTATTTTAATTGGATTGTTTTTTTGCTATTGAGTTGTATGAGTTTTTATATATTTTGCATATTAACCCCTTATCAAATATATGGTTTGCAAATATTTTTCTCATTCTATTGGTTTTCTTTTCATTTTGTTGATCATTTCTTTTGTTGTGCAGAAGCTTTTTAGTTTGATGTAATCTCATTTGTTTTTTATTTTTTTGTTTGTGCTTTAGGGGTTGTATCCAAAATTGTTGCCAAGACCCATGTCAAAGAGCTTTTTCTCTTTATTATTTTTCTAGGAGTTTTATGGTTTCAGGTCTTACCTTTAAGTCTTTAATTCATTTCGACTTAATTTTTGTGAGTGGTGTAAGTTAGGGGTCTAGTTTCATTCTTTTACATGTGAATATCCAATTTTTCCAGAACCATTTATTGAAGAGACTGTCTTTTTCCATTAAGTATTCTTGGCTACCTTGTCAAATATTAGTTGACCATATAAACAAGGGTTTATTTCCAGGCTCTCAATTCTGTTCCTTTGCTCTATGTATCTGTTCATATGCTAGTACCAGACTGTTAGTTATGTTAGTAAGTATGTTAGCACATACTCTGTTAGTTAAATTTGTTCCTAAGTGCAGGTAGGAACTCAATCTGCCAAGATCTGAGTGCTGGTTGTTGCAAGCCTCTCCCCGCTTCGCCATCAGAATCAGATTCCCAGTGGTCAAGCCTCAAATATTCGCCTGTAATCCACGTGGGATGAGACTGGAGTGAGGGCTCCCAAGAAGCAACCCATACCCTTGGAGGTGCTGGATGTCAACCCTGGACTCTCTTTTCCCCCTGGAGTTACTATAGGCTCAGGGGAGACCTCCCTACATGGTGCTGCACCAGCCTAGGGGAGGGGCAATTTGGTCATCACGTAGTTTCTCCTCTTCTCCTTCTAATGTGATTTGTCTTAGTCTCTGTGGTACAGGGGTTGCTTCAGCCTCACCTCTATGTTCTAGGATTCTCTCAGAGGTGTCTTGTCCATGAATAGTTGTTAGTTTTTCTTCTTGTGAGGGAGAACAAAGTCATCAACTGTCTTGGTGATATCATTCCAAATATCAGGAATTTTATTTAGGTTGTTTTTTTTTTTTTTTTTTTGGTGAGGAAGACTCACCATGAGCTAACATCTGTTTCCAATCTTCCTCTTTTTGCTTGAGGAAGATTGTCACTGAGCTAACATCTGTGGCAATCCTCCTCTATTTTGCGTGTGGGACGCTGCCATAGCATGGCTTGATGAGCAGTGCGTCATGTCCAGGATCCGAACCTGGAACCCCGGGCCGCAGAAGTGGAGCACACACCACCAGGCCAGCCCCCAAAATGTCAGGAATTTTAAAAGAAACTAAATTAGAAATGAAGGATTTAGAAGTCATGCTGGGGAAAAAAAAATGACTGTCAATGAAATACAAACATCTTTTCTTAAAAACTTCTTTTTCAGATTTTAGAAATGAAAATCTTATTTAGGCTCTGGATCTCTTTATTACCCAAGCAAACTTAGTGAGAATCTTACCGGAATTGTTTTCAATCATAGAACAAAATACATTTTGATAGTATGTAGTGAAAAAGAGCAAGACATTTTGGGGTTTTGTAAAAAAAAAAAGGAGAGACAGAGGGATATCCTAGTGATAGCTTTAATTAGTCCATGAAACATCTCCAGAGAGATTTTTGTGATTTCCAACTTTTAGTTGTTAATTTCTGCTTTGAAATTATGCCACTGCCTTTGGGTATAAATCTTTAGTGTATGGATAACATGGTCAATCTGACTGTGATTTCTGCCTTTGCCTTTGCTTAAGGGCAGGTGTTGCCCAGGAAACGGATGTCACCAAAAATAAAAAATAAGTAAAGATATTATGTTATTAGGTTTATATTTACAGCAACATTCTAATAGCTTTGAGAGAACTTTTAAAATCAGGATAAAAATAATCTACTTCTAAAAAAATGACTAAGATGTAAAATATCTGAAAAATAACTAGAGATTGCATGCAAAGGATGCTAACGTACAAAGATGCCTATGGCTAAGAGGGCTTTAATGTTCCTCTCAACTTGACTAAACCTCACACAGGCTTCTTCCTGCCTCTAGGTCCCTGACCTCCCTCTCACTCAGACCCTTAGAGAATCCAGATGACCTAATCACAGCAGTCCCATTCCTCTCTCTTTTTAGAGCATTTATTTTAAAAAGCTTTTAAATTTATTCCTAGATATTTTATTCTTTCTGTTGCAATTGTAAATGGGATTGTATTCTTGAGTTCTCTTTCTGGTAGTTTGTTATTAGTGTACAGAAATGCAACCAAGTTTTCTAAGTTGATTTTGTACTCTGCAACTTTCTTTTAGTTGTTGATTATTTCCAATAGTTTTCTGATGAATTCTTTAGGGTTGTCTATATATGGGATCATGTTGTCTGCAAACAGCGAGAGCTTGACTTCTTTCTTTCCAATCTGGATACCTTTTATTTCTTTTTCTTACCTAATTGTTCAGGCCAAAACCTCCAGTACTATGTTGAAGAGGAGTGGCGAGAGTGGGCACCCTTGTCTTGTTCTTGATCTCAGAGGGATCGCTTTTAGTTTTTCACCATTGAGTATGATGTTGTGGGTTTGTCATATACAGCCTTTATTATGTTGAGGTACTTTCCTTTTATACCCATTTTATTGAAAGGTTTTTTTTATCATAAATTGATGTTGTATCTTGTCAAACACTTTCTCTGCATCTATTGAGATAATCATGTGGTTTTTATTTTATTTGTTAACGTGGTGTATCACATTGATTGATTTGCAGATATTGAACCATCCCTGCGTCCCTGGCATAAATCCCATTTGATCATGATGTCTGATCCTTTTAATGTATTGCTGTATTCAATTTGCCATATTTTGTTGAGGATTTTTGCATCTATGTTCATCAGCGATGTTGGCCTATAATTTTCCTTCTTTAGGCTGTCCTTGTCTGGTTTTGGTGTCAGGGTAATGTTGGCCTCATGGAATGAGTTAGGAGGTGTTCTGTCTTCTTCAAATTTTTGGAATTGTTTGAGAAGGTGAGGTATTAAGTCTTCTTTGAATGTTTGGTAGAATTCTCCAGAGAAGCCGTCTGGTTCTGGACTTTTGTTTTTTGAGAGGTTTTTGATTGCTGTTTCAATCTCTTTACTTGAGATTGGTCTATTCAAATTCTCTGTTTCTTCTTGATTCAGTTTTGGGAGGTTGTATGTTAACCAAGGAGGTGAAAGACCTGTACACTGGAAACTACAAGACGTTATTGAAAGAAATCCAAGATGACATAAAGAAATGGAAAGATACCCCATGCTCATGCATTGGAAGAATAAACATACTTAAAATGTCCATATTACCTAAAGAAATCTACAGTTTCAATGCAATCCCAATCAGAATCCCAATGACATTCTTCACAGACATAGAACAGAGTCCTAAAATTTGTATGGAACAATAAAAGACCCCAAATAGCTAAAGCAATACTGAGAAAAGAGAACAAAGCTGGAGGCATCACAATCACTGACTTCAAAATATACCTTAGGCTATCATAATCAAAACAGCATGGTACTGGTACAAAAACAGATACACAGCTCAATATAACAGAATTGAAAGCCTAGAAATAAAACCTCACATCTCTAGGCAGCTTATTTTTGACAAAGGAGCCAAGAACATACAAGGGAGAAAGGAAAGTCTCTTCACTAAATGGTGTTGGGAAAACTGAACAGCCACATGCAAAAGAATGAAAGTAGACCATTATCTTATACCATACACAAAAATTAACTCAAAATGAATTAAAGACTTGAATGTAAGACCTGAATCCATAAAACTCCCAGAAGAAAATATAGTCAGTACACTTTTTGACATCTGTCTTAGCTGCATCTTTTAGAATGCTATGTCTATTCAGGCAAGGGAAACAAAAGAAAAATAAACAAATGGGACTACATCAGACTAAAAAGCTTCTGCAAGGCAAAGGAAATCATGAATAAAACGAAAAGACAAACCACCAACTGGGAGAAAATATTTGCAAATCATATATCCAACAAGGAGTTAATTTGCAAAATATATAAAGAACTCATACAACTCAACAACAAAAAGACAAACAACCCAATCAAATAATTGGCAGAGGATCTGAACAGACATTTTTCCAAAGAAGATATTCAGATGGCCTAAAGGCACATGAAAAGATGTTCAATGCCACTAAGTGTTAAGGAAATGCAAATCAAAACTACCATGAGATATCACCTCACACTCATTAGAATGGCTGTAATTAACAAGACAAGAAATAACAAGTATTGGAGAGGATGTGGAGAAAAGGGAACCCTCATACACTGCTGGTGGGAATGCAAACTGGTACAGCCACTATGGAAAACAGTATGGAGATTTCTCAGAAAATTAAAAATAGAAACACCATATGTCCCAGCTATTCCACTACTGGGCATTTATCCGAAGAATATGAAATCAACAATTCAAAAAGATTTTTGCACCCCTATGTTCACTGCAGCATTATTCACAATAGCAAAGATGTGGAAGCAACCCAAGTGCCCATCAACTGATGAATGGATAAAGAATATGTGGTATATATATATGCAATGGAATTCTATTCATCCATAAAAAAAGACAAAATCGTCCCATTTGCAACAACATGGATGAAACTTGAAGGTATTGTGTTAAGCAAAATAAGCTAGACAGAGAAAGACAACACCGTATGATTTCACTGTATGTGGAAGATTAACAAATGCATGGATAAAGAGACCAGATTGGTGGTTACCAGAGGGAAAGGGGTTGGGGGTAGGCGAAGGGGGCGGAGGGCCGCATGTGTATGGTGACAGATGGGAGCTGGACTGTTGGCAGTGGGCATGATGAAGCGTATGCAGAAACTGATGCATAATGATGTACACCTAAAATTACACAATGTTGTAAATCAATATGACCTCAACAAAAGAAAAAAATTTTTACAAAAACTTTTAATTGTAAATTCTTTCTTCGCCCCTTTGATATGTAAACATCTTCACAAACCTCTTGCCAGTTTTACAACCCAGGAATGTCTTTCTCAAGGAGTCAAGGGCCATCTGTTTGAAATGTAACTATCAAAGAAGATGATGCCCCTATATCCTTGTCTCTGTGGGAGGATAGGAGCCTAACTTTGGTGGACATCTTAGTCCAAGTTCCAAAACTACCTCTTGTCATAAAGATATGAGAATTTTATTTTTCTATGGATAAATCCAATTAGCTAACACAGATGTTTCCCCCAATTACCAACTGAATTTAGGTTGAACTATCTGTGACAAATGGTGCTGTCAAGTCCTCTGACTTTAGGCCTAGTTATTATTGATCTTAAAAATAAGGAAGGAATGGACTGTACCTACTTGGCTATATAAAAGGGTGAGATTTCTTTCTGTCTTTGCAATCTCTTAGTGGATTGCCTTTGATGTACATCACATTCTGGTTTCATGCTTTTTTCATTTTAAAAAATTGTTTTCTTTTCTACATTTGTGAATAGTTTTTCTTGGTTAGGAGGATATTTTGTTTTTAGTTATATTTGTGGTGACAGGAACTGGATATCTGGAAGCTCCTTAATTGAGAGGATCAGCTGAAGGTCTGTGACCAGACAACGTTTGGATGAGACTTTGAATTACAAAAAGTCTCTCTCTATCTCTTCACTCTTTTAGAATATTAGCTGGATGGACTTTGGGCCATAAATTCAAGATGCTACTGTTGAATAATCCTGGGTAATATGGGCTTTAAAATTCTGTCAGGATAACCATATCATTAGAACGTATGGGGAACGAGGAATGTTGTCTGCAGGTCTTTCTCTTAGAGCTAGTATCTCCAGGTCATATTTGGAATGGGTAAATGAGAGTACAGTCACCTGAGGATGGTTCTTTGGATGTGGATAAATTAATGTATTTGTTGGGATTCTTAGACAGGAGTCATCCAAACATTCAATCACCCGAATAAATGAATTACCAGGTATCTGGGATGAAAATCATTCTAAGAAAGATTTTTTTTTTAATTATTTGAATAAACAGAAGAAAAGATTGAGAAAAATGGAAGAGGAAGTGCAAGAATTAAAGGCACTTTCCCTTTCACAGAAATTTCCTCTTTTCTCTGCAGTGCCCAC
The DNA here is from genome assembly GCA_031878705.1 of Tapirus indicus. Lineage (NCBI taxonomy): Eukaryota > Metazoa > Chordata > Mammalia > Perissodactyla > Tapiridae > Tapirus > Tapirus indicus. The sequence goes on along the minus strand of CM062919.1, from coordinate 143,551,941 downwards.
TCCTGCTTCCCCTGCATCTCTTTGTTCCTCCCTGCCTCAAACTGACTCTAGGGCAGTGGGAGAAGTGGGTGATGACCTTTTACAAGGGTGGTTCCATTCATTAGTGGGTTTCCCCATAGATGAATAACTTCTTAAATTGGTAATGAATTACTTGCCCTGTTTGAGGACACAGGTTTATGTACCTCATGACCTAGCCACTTCATTTCTTGGTCCAGATTATCTGTTGGTCCAGATTCCGCCTCCAAGAGTCCTTTCTCATCCACACACCATGTAGCTAGGAAAGCACACATGATAAAGAAATGTCATTAGGGAATCATGAAGAACTTGGATAGAAGACTGTGCACCTATGTGAAAGCAACAGGATAAAGAGCAGCTGCACAGTCCCTTGGGAAGAGGCAAACAAATGAGATGTTAAACTAATAAATGTTAACATGGGAAGGGAAACCAAAGTGCCATACAATTTACTCTTATCTCAATGTGAGGAAAACTAGCCCTTCCTATTTGTATTGCCAGCAAAGCTGATGACATTGAGAATCTACCCAGAACTCCTGGGTGATTCAAATGCTATTCTCACCAGTGATTACTACTCATTTTAGGGCTTCTTTTCCCTATACCCCAGAAGTTTGCAGAAGTAGTTTACAGCACGACACCCAGGAATGTGCACTGACTACTGCATAGAATTCTGCAACTGGCAGCTGTGTGGAATTCTGAAACCAGTAGACTTTGCTCCTTTGACATAATAAGTACACTGGGGTCCAAGAGATCACCACATCAAGATGTATGACATAAAGGGGTGTGTTAGCCAAGGGAAACCAACTATCCACCACAACTCCACAATTATGGAAGATCTAAGGGCATTGGAGACACATACAGAGGGGTTGCTAACAGTCATATTTGAATGAGCTGGGAGAAGCTACAGCAGTGTAACCACTCTCAAAAATCTACTGATTGGGTAAGGAAACATATCATTACCACCACCTGGATGTAAAAAGAGTTTAACCTTAGGGGGAGAAATGATTTAAATCTTTTCTAAGAGGTAGAAAAAAATTACATTTCAATTTTTCTTTCCCAGTTTCTTGCTGCATGGAGACCAGAAATTAATACTGGCACTGATCATCCAGTCACAATTTCAACATTTAGAAAGTGAGAATGTGTATACTAACTAAACTTTTATACAATGTGTGAACATATATTCAGTAACTACTTTTGAAGAGTGAATTTAATTATAGTCTTTAATTCAGGGTCTATTTTATAATGCCAAATAAGCACATGATATTTATAAAACTTTTTGGTTCCCTTAAGCAATATTGTATTTAATATTCCAATTATTCTTTAATGAAGCCATATGACATATGTTTCCCACTGTGTATAGTATATAATGTCTAATATTCAAAAACGAACATACCATCTGGCTCTTTAACAACATAGCATGACAGTATCCACAATGGATATAGTTCTGATTTATATTCCAGCATAAAATCATATAAATCAATGAAAGTAAATTTAACACCTGGGGATTATAAAACCAAACAAGCTACATCTGCAATATAAGTTCTATTTTCATATTCATTTAAGCAAAAAGAAAATAGCATTTAACTTAATATTCCAATACTATTTATCTCATGAATTTTTGAAATGTAAACAAATTCATCAAATTTATTCTCAATGAGTCCTACATTTTGTTGTTGTAAAAATGTTTTATTTTCCAAACACGATACTCCTAACAGTCAAAAGGGGCACAACTAATAATTACAGTGAGACAAAAATAACAACTGAAACAGTTCCAGGCAATCAGTAAGTATGATCATAATTTATAGTGTATATGCATGCTCTATATTTTGGTTCATAACTTTTTCTAAATTAAAAATAAGAGTAATATTAACTACTATTCGTTTTTTGGTGAAAATAAATCATGAAAAATGAAAAAGAGCAAGTAAAATCTATCCATTGTATGTACCACCCAGAATTATTCTGTGATAAAATCAAGTATATTTCAATAATACAATGTAATTTCACTTGTGGACAATATAATTGACACTATTTGCTTGAGCTCCCTATTTTTTTATTTTTTCATTTATGTTTTTATTATATTCAGCTTTATTAAGGTATGATTGACATGCAAAACTTGGGTAGATTTAGGAGAGAGGTCCAAGATGGCAGTGTAGGAAGACCTTGAACTCACCTCCTACCATGGACACACTGAATCTACAGCTAAATATGGAGCAATTCCTCCTGAAGAACTGAGGTCTGATTGAACAGCTTCTGCACAGCAAACAATAAGAGAGACCACATAGAGAGACAGAGACATGATATCAGTGGAAACCCCACCCCCAATGTAGCGACCTGCAGGAAGGAGGGATATCACTGAGAAGCCCCGGGATGCAGGCTTGCCCATCCTGGGACACAGTAAAAAGACAGCAGTTTAAAGGACACCTAGACTGTAAGGGAAGGAAATTCCTTTACTAACCCTAGAGCATCTGCCAAATGGGCGGGGAACTGCTAGAACTCTCCCTAGGGTTGGAGGCACCTGTGAGCACCATTTTTTGTGTTCCCCCTCCTCCTTGATAGCACAGGTGGGAGCATAACCCAGATGCTCTAACTGGCCCACTAAAGTCACTCTAGTGTGCCTGGGCCCCGGCACACCACAGCTCCAGCTGGGCAGCCCAGATATGGTATGCCATGGGACTCTCCTGGCCCACTGAAGCACCCTGGATGTGGCATGCCCTGGGACTCCCCCAGCCCATGCCTACTCCATCTGGCCCACCAAGTCTCCTGGGATATAACATGCTTCAAGACTCCCCTAGTCCACACCCAGTCCAGCTGGCCTGCCAAAGCTGTCCAGCACATAGGGGACATTCCTACACAAGACCACTCCTTCAAGACTGGCAGAAGTAGCTATTTCACCTAATTCATAGAAACAAACCCAGAAAGTCAAACAAAATGAGAAGACAGAGAAATATTTTCCAAACAAAGGAACAAGTTAAATCCCAGAAAAATAACCCTAAGAAAAAGAGATAAGTAATTTACCTGATTAAGTGTTCAAAGTAATGCTCACTAAACTCAGGAAAAGAATGGAGCAACACAGTGAGAACTTCAACAAAGAGTTAGAAAATATGAGAACAAACCAATCAGAGCTGAAGAATACAATAACAAATGAAAAATACGGTAGAGGGAATCAACAGCAGATTAGATGTTACAGAAGAATGGATCAGCAATCTGGAAGACAAAATAGTGGAAATCATCCAATCAGAACAGCAAAAAGAAAGAAACAAGTCACATACAAGGGAACCCCAAAAGACTCTCAATGATCTTTCAGCAGAAACTTTGCAGGCCAGAAGGGAGTGGCATGATATATTTAAAGTGCTGAAAGAAAAAGACTTACTACCCAGAATACTCTATCCAGCAAGGTTATCATTCAGAATTGAAGGAAAGATAAAGAATTCCCCAGACAAGCAAAAACTAAAGGAGTTCATCACCATTAAACTGGCCTTACGAGAAATGTTAAAGGGTCTTCTTTAAGCAGAAAAGAAAAGGCCATAACTAGAAATAAGAAAATCTATGAAACAAAAAAATCTCACTGGTAAACACAAATATTTAGTGAAGGCAATAGTTAGCCACTTAAAAAGCTAGTATGAAGGTTAACAGACAAAAGTAGTAAAATCAACTAGAACTACAATAAGTAGGTAAGAGATACATAAAATAAAAATGTAAAATATGACATCAAAAACATAAAATGTGTGTGGAGGGGTAAAAATGTAGTGCTTTTAGAATGCACTCAACCTTAAATGACTATCACCTTAATATAGACTGATATTTGTATATAGATCGACATATATAAACTTCATGGCAACCACAAATGAAAAACCTACAACAGATACACACACACAAAAAGAAAAAGGAACCCAAACATAACACTAAGGAAAACCATCAAACCACAAGGAAAGAGACCAAGAGGAGAAGAAGAAAGGAACAGAGAAGAACTACAAAGACAACCACAAAACAACTACCAAAATAGCAATAAGGACATACTTATTAGTAATTACTTTAAATGTAAATGGACTAAATGCTCCAATCAGGACATAAGGTGGCTGAATGGATAAGAAAACACAAGACATCTATATGCTGCCCTCAAGAGACTCACTTCAGATCTAAAGACAGACTAAAAGTGAAGGGATGGAAAAAGATAGACCATGCAAATGGAAATGAAAGAAAGCTGGGGTAGCAAGACTCATATCAGACAAAATAGACTTTAAAAGAAAGACTATAACAAAAGACAAAAAAGGGCATTACATAATGATAAAGGGGTCAATACAAGAATAGGATATAACATTCGTAAATATTTATGCTCCCAATGTAGGAGCACCTAAATATGTAAAGCAAATATTAACAGACATAAAGGGAGAAATTGATAGTAATACAATAATAGAAGGAGATTTTAATACCCCACTTACATCAATGGATAGATCATCCACACAGAAAATCAATACAAAAACATTGGCCTCAATTGACAATTAAACCAGATGGACTTAATAGATATATACAAAACATTACATTCACACCTGCAGAATATACATTGTTTTCAAGTGGACATGGGACATTCTGCATGATAGATCACATGTTAGGCCACAAAACCAGTCTCAATAAACTTAAGAAGCCTAAAATCATATCAAACATCTTTTTCAAACTCAATGGTATGAAACTAGAAATCAATTACAAGAAGAAAACTAGAAAAAATCCAGGTGAGTGGATGCTAATGGGTCAATGAATAAATCAAAGAGGAAATCAAAAAATACCTTGAGATGAAAATGAAAACACAACTTTCCAAAATCTATTAGATGCAGCAAAAGCAGTTCTAAGAGGGAAGTTCATCGCAGTACAGGCCTACCTCAAGAAATAAGAAAACTCTCAAATGATCTAACTTTACACCTAAAGGAACTAGAAAAAGAAGAAAAACAAAGCTCAAAGTTAGTAGAAGGAAGGAAATAATAAAAAAAAGATCAGAGCAGAAATGAATGAAATAGAGACTGAAAAACAGAAGAAAAGAACAAAGAAACTAAGAGCTGGTTCTTTGAAAAGATAAACAAAATCAGTAAACCTTTAGCCAGATTCATCAAGGAAAAGAGAGGGCCCAAATAAATAAAATCAGAAATGAGAGGCTACAACTGATAACACGGAAATACGAAAAATCATGAGACTACTACAAACAATTTTACACCAACACATGGGAAAAACCTAGAAGAAATGGATAAATTTGTAGAAACACACAACCTTCCAAGACTGAACCATTAAGAAATAGAAAAATCTGAATAGATTGATTATGAGTAATTAAATTAAATCAGTAATTAAACTCCCCAAACCAAAAGTCCAGGAACAGTCAGCTCGTGGGTGATTTCTATGAAACATTTAAAAAAATTAATACCCATCCTCAATTTATTACAAAAATTGAAGAAGGAATGCTTCCAAACTCATTTTACAAGGCCAGAATTACCACAATACCAAAACTGGACAAAGACAACACACACACACACAAAATTACAGGTCAATATCCTTTAGAAACATAGATGCAAAAATCCTCAAAATATTAGCAAACTAAATTTAACAATACATTAAAAGGATCATATACTACAATAAAGTGAATTTATTCCAGAGATGCAAGAATGGTTCAACATCTACAAATCAATCAACATGATACACCACATTAACAAAACAAAGGGCAAAAATTATATGATCATCTCTGAGCTAGCCCTGGTGGTCTAGTGGTTAAGATTTGGTGCTTTCCCCACCACAGCCCAGATTCATTTCCCAGTCACAGAACCCTACCACCTGTCTGTCAGTTGTCATACTGTGGCAGTGGCTCACATAGAGAACTAAAAGCTAACAACTAGAATACACAACCATGGACTGAAGCTTTAAAAAAAAATCATATGATCATCTCAATAGATGCAGAAAAGACAAATTCAACATCCATTTATGATAAAACTCTCAACAAAGTGGCTATAGAAGGAACGTACCTCAAAATAATACAGCCTCTATAACACTAACCCACAGCTAACATAATACTCAATGGTGAAAAGCTGAAAGCTTTTCCTCTAAGATCAGGAACAAGATAGGAATATCCACTCTCACCACTTTTATCAGCAGAGTATTGGAAGTCCTTGCCACAGCAATTAAACATGAAAAAGAAATAAATGTCATCCTGAATTGGAAAGGAAGAAGTAAACCTGTCACTATTTGCAGATGACATGACACTATATAGAGAAAACCCTAAAGATTCCACCAAAAAAAGTATTAGAACTAATAAATGAATTCATTAAAGTTGCAGGATACAAAATTAATATACAGAAATCAGTCATTTCTATATACTAATAATGAGCTATCAGAAAGAGAAATTAGGAAAACAGTCCCATTTACAACTGCATCAAAAAAAATAAAATACATAGGAACAAATTTAACCAAGGAGGTGAAAGACCTGTACTCTGAAAACTGTATGACAATGATGAAAGAAATTGAAGGTAATGTAAATAAATAGATATAATGCTTATGGATTAGAATATTATTAAAATGTCCAATCTACTGAAAGCAATCTGCAGATTCAATGTAATCGCTATCAAAATACCAATTTTTTTTTTATAAAACTAGAACAAAGAACACTAAATTTGTTTGGAACAAAAAGACCCCAAATAGCCAAAGCAATCTTGAGAAAGAAGATCAAAGATGGAGGTATCATGCTTCCAGACTTCAAACTATACTACAAAGCTATAGTCATCAAAACTTTATGGTACTGGCACAAAAATCGACACATAGATCAATGGAATAGTATGGAGACCAAAAATAAACCCAAGCATATATGGTCAATTAATCTGTGACGAAAGAGGCAAGAATATGCAATGGGGAAAAGACAGTCTCTTCAATAAATGCTGTTGGGAAAACTGGAAAGCCACATGCAAAAGAATGTTTGTGGACCACTTTCTTAAACCATATACAAAAATAAATTCAAAATGGATTAAAGACTTCAATGTAAAACTTGAAACCATAAAACTCCTAGAAGAAAACATAGCAAGTCAGCTCTTTGACATTGGTTTTAGCAATATTTTTTGGACCCATCTCCTCAAACAAGGGTAACAAAAGCAAAAATAAACAAATTGGATTGTGTCAAGCTAAGCACAGCAAAGGAAACCAACAAAATGAAAAGGCAACCTACTGAATGGGAGAAGATAGTTGCAAATCATACATCCCATAAGGGATTAATATCCAAAATATATAAAGAACTTACACAGCTTAATATAAAAAAAAAAACAACCTGATAAAAAAAAATGGGCAGAGGACTTACTAGACATTTTTGCAAACATGCTATATAAATGGCCAATAGGCACATGAAAAGATGCTTGATGTCAATAGTCATCAGGGAAATGCAAATCAAAACCACAATGAGATACCATCTCACACCTGCCAGAATAGCTATTATCAAAAAATAGCAAGCGTTCATGAGGATGTGGAGAAAAGGGAACCACTGTACTCTGCTGGTGGTAATGTAAATTGGTGCAGCCACTATGGAAAACAGTATGGAGGCTCCTCAAAAAATCAAAAACAGGACTATCATATGATCCAGCAATTCTACTTCTGGGTATTTATCTGAAGAAAATGAAAACACTAATTTGAAAAGATACATGCACCCCTATGTTCATTGCAGCATTATTTACAATAGCCAAGATATGGAAGTAACCTAAGCATCCATCAATAGATAAATGCATAAGGAAGATGTGGTGTATATATATACAACGGAATATTACTCAGCCATAAAAAATTAAATCTTGGCATTTGAGACAATGAGGAGGGTCCTGGAGGGTATTATGCTAAGTGAAATAAGTCAGACAGAGAAAGACGAATACTGTATGATTTCACTTATGTGGAATCTAAAGAACAAGTGAAAAAACAAAACAGAAGGAGACTCATAGATACAGATAACAAACTGGTGATTAACAGAGTGGGGAGGAGTTGGGAAGTGGGCAAAATAGGTGAAGGGGATTAAGTGCTACAATCTTCATTATAAAATTAATAAGTCATGGGGATTTAATGTACAGCATAGGGAATATAGTCAATAATATTGTAATAACTTTGTATGGTGACAGATGATCATGGTGATCATTTTGTAATGTATATAAATATCAAATCACTATGATGTGCACCTAAAACTAGTAGGACATTGTATGTCAATTATCCTTCAATGAAAAAACTGTATATATTTAAGGAGTACAACATGATGATTTGATACATGTGTACATTATGAAATGATTATCACAATTAAGCTAATCACCTCACATAGTTAACATGTTATGTGTGTGGTGAGAATACCTAAGATCGGCTCTCAGAAAATTTGACGTATACACTGCAGTGCTATTAACTATAGTCGCTATGCTGTCCATCAGTTTCCAGAACTTGTTTGTTTTACAACTGAAAGTTGGTACAGTTTGACAACACCTCCCCATTCCTCCCACACCCTAGACCCTGGCAACACCATTCTACTCTCTGCTTCTATGAGTTTGACTTGTTTAGATTCCACATATAAGCGAGATCATATGGTGTCTGTCTTTCTGTATCTGGCTTATTTTACTTAGCATAATGTCCTCCAGGTTCATCCATGTTGTCACAAATGGCAGGATTTCCATCATTTTTCTGGCTGAATAATATTCCATTACATATACACACACACACACATACATATATATATACATACACACACACACTCACACATACATATATCTCACATCTTCTTTATCCATTTATCCATTGATGGATACTTAGGTTGTATCCATATGTAGGTTATGGTGAATAATGCTGAAAATGAACATGGGGCTGCAGATATCTCTGAGATACTGATTTTATTTCCTTTGGCTATATACCTAGAAGTGGGATTTGCTGGATCATATAGTAGTTCTATTTTTGATTTTTTGAGGAACCTCCATACTATTTTCTAGAATGGCTTACCAATTTACATCCCCACCAACAGTGCACAGGGTTCCCTTTTATCCTCACGCTCACCAACACTTGCTGTCTCTTGTCTTTTTGATAATTAACAGCCATCCTAACAGGTGTGAGGTGACATCCCACTGTGGCTTTGATTTGCATTTCTCTGATGATTAGTGATGTAGAGCAACTTTTCATACACCTGTTAGCTATTTATATGTGTTTTTTGGAAAAATGTCTATTTAGGTCTGTCCTAGTCTGTTCAGGCTGTTATAAAAAATAACAGAGTAGCTTATAAACAAAAGAAATGTATTGCTTATAGCTCTAGAGTCTGGGAAGTCCAAGACCAGGGCACCAGCAAGGCCACATTCTGGTAAAAGCACTCCTTCTGGTTCATAGCCAGAGGCTCTCACAGTGACTACACATGTTGGAAAGGGGGAGGGACCTCTATGGGGTCACTTTTAAAGGAACACTAATCCCATCCATGAAGGCTCACCCTTATTACCTAAGCACCTCCCAAAGGCCCCACCTCCTAATACTGTCATGTTTGGGGATTAGTATTTCAGCATGAATTTGAGGGGGATGCAAACACTCAGACCACAGCAAGGTCATTTCCCATTTTTAATCAGGTTATTTGGTTTTTTTGCTCTTGAGTTGTATGAGTTCCCTATATATTGTGGATGTTACCCCCTTATCAGATATATGGTTTGCAGATATTTTCTCCCATTCTCTAGGTGGCCTTTTCATTTTGTTGATTGTTTCCTTTGCTGTGCAGAAGCTTTTTAATTTGATGCTATCTCACTTGGCTATTTTTGCTTTTGTTGCCTGTGCTTTGCTGTCATGAAGGACAGCTTTGCCACGTATAGTATTTTTATTTGGCAGGGTTGATTTTTTCAGCATCATGAATACATCATCCCACTCCTTCATGGCCTACAATGTTTCTGTTGAGAACTCCATTTACAGCCTTATGGGGATTCCCTTGTTAATTTGACTTTTGATAATTCGCTGCTGTGTTTGGGGTAATCTATGGGTTGATCTTGCTTGGGTCTTTTGAAGCTTTATGAATCTAGATGGCCATATCTCTCCTAAGATTTGAGAAGTTTTCAGTCATTATTTAAATATCCTTTCTGCTCCTTTCTCTCTCTTTTCTCCTTCTGGGACTCCCATAATGTTATACTCATTAAACCGATATTTTCCCATAGGTCCCATATGCTTTCTTCACTCTTTTTCATTTTTGTTTTTGTTTTTGTAACTGGCTAATTTCAAATGACCTGTATTCCAGTTTGCTGATTCTTTTTTCTACATTCTTGAGTCGGCCATTGAAGCTCTCTATTTTCCAATTCTGTCATTGTTTTCTTCAGCTCCATTATTTCTATTTTGTTCCTTTTTTATGATTTCTCTCTGCATTGTTTTCTGATTTTGTTTAGTTGTTTATCTGTGTTGTCTTGCGTCTCATTGAGCTTCTTTAGGATGATTAGTTTGAATCCTTGTTGGGTAATTAGTAGTTCTCCATTTCTTTGGAGTCAGTTGCCAGAGCTTTATTAGTTTCCTTTGGCAGTGTCACGTTTGCCTGCCTTTTCATGATCCATGTAGCCTTGCATTTGTGTCTGTGCATGAAGTGCACAGGTGCAAACACCTCCTCCAGTCTTAACAGACTGGTTTTGAAGGTAGAGACTTTCTCCTGTCAGTTTCATGGGATGAAGGGATTGCCCCTGAGATCACAGATGAGTGGGCTTGGAGCCGGTCACATGGCTGCTGCTGGGTCTGCAGTTGCTCGGCCTATTACCAGGGGCTCGGGCAGGTGTGGATTATGTCTGGTTCCTGGACAGAGAGGGCTGCCTCTGGGACCTTGGTCATTAGGGCTGATGCTGGGACAGGGGTCTGCTTCAGGGTCTGCAGTTGGGTCTTCAGACAATGGGACTATTACTAGGTATGTGGATGGTGTGGCTTCTGCTGGGTCCCTGGAAGGGCTCCTACTGGATCACTGGTCTGGCTGGGCAGGACCACTCCCAGACTGCACAGGGAGGTGGTGCTGGAGCCGGACCACAGGGCCACCTCAAAATGTACAGTCAGACTGAGATCAGCAGGTCTATTTCCAGGATCATGGACAGGCATGTCTCCCAGTGGGTCCTTAGGTAAGTAGGACTGTTCCTAGACCACAGTTGAGAGGGGCTGCAGCTGGGTCACAGGCACCACTAGGACCAAAATCACTGGGCTTGTTACCCAAGATGAGAGCAGGTGTTACTCCTCTCAGGTCCCTTGGTGAGGTGCTGGTGACAGGACCAAGGCCAAACAGGACTGTTACTGAGTCCACAGGGAATGGAGCTATTTATGGATCTGTAGCCAGGGCCATGATCATTGAGCCTGCCACCTGGATGTGGGCCTGCCTTCTCCAAACAATCCTTTTGAGCTCCACTTGGGTTTCTCAGTCTCCTACATGGATCCTAAAGCTACTACAAAGGCACTTTTGTCTGTGGATGGCTGCCAAATTATTGTTACTGTAGGGGCATATGAGCAGGGGACCTCCTATTCTGCCCTCTTGCTGATGTCACTCCCAAACTCCCTATCTCTTTAATATGATAGACTCTCATAGTTCAATTAAGACTTCATTAAATTTTAGTCTCCTTAAATTTACATGGCTAATATGTCAGATTGATAAAATGCTATCTATGCAAAAATCTTCACTCAGTTTTTTTCACTTGGGAAAATCCAGTGGCGGGCTGAGGATTTTGAGGATTTAAATGGCATATTTACATAAGAAGCAGAAATTTAGTGTGTATTTACATCAACTTATCACCATTGGCAGGTAGATGAATTCTAAAGCAATTCCAGCTCTAATTTTTTTCCACACTATATAGCTATCAAATATCTCCACAAGAATATGATCCATTTGAAGTTGAATGTACTATGATGTACACTGAAGATATTGGCTAGAAAGACTAGGATGATTAGATTGCTTTCAATTACAGTTCTCTTAAACTTTCCATTTAAAAACTGCGTGCATGGTTTCAGGGAAAATTTTAGAAATTATCAACTAAATACTTTTATGTCAAAGAATATTTTTGGTAAAATCATGCAATTTAAAATTGTGTTCTAACTAATCAGAGGCAGCATTATATTTTGTACAAGAACTTAGATTTTAGAATGCTTAGGTAAATTATTAAAACTCAGGCTTCATTTATTACTGACTTTTGAGCCTTCAGAAATTTATACTACTTTCACCAGATGTTTCTCACTCCATAAAGTGAGATAATCACAATTATCTTGCAGAACTCTTTTGGAAATAGATTATATAAAGTGTGTATTATTTCACACATCATCGTTAATCAATAAAAACATTTTTATTGTCTTTGGTGATAATAGCATAACTTCTGTGTTCCTAAAATTATAAACTTCAATAAACATTTAATTTTTAGTGGTTATATTTGCTAGCAATCTTTAGCTAGTATAAATATATATTGTCAGGTATATATGACATTGTTACGCTAGTATACAGTACACATTGTTAAGCCTAGGTCTCAAGAGACTTTGCATCCTTCTGGTTCCTCTAAATGTGACCTAACAGGATGCAACCAGGTAGACAGAGCCAGATCAGCCTAGTTGTCCCAGGGGAGGCCCTAGACAAATGTGAGAGCCCAGCTAAGATCAGCAAAGCCAACCTTCTGCTGAGCTTCAGAAGACAACGGACATTTGAGGGAGTCCCATTGAGACAAAAAGGATCACCCAGCCTCGTACGGAAAGAAGTGAGGACCCCTATAATTTTGAGTTAAATAAATAGTTTTGCTTTAAGCCATTGAGTCTTATAATGGTTGGTTTTACAACAATAGACGACCAATAAATGCACCATGCATGTAGTCCTGGCCAATTCAAGGCAGACAGTGGTGGTGAGGCTGTGAATAAATGTTGGATGGTAAGAAGGGACGCGTCTAGTTCCTCCTTGGTGTGTGGACACCTCACACCAGAGGACTTCTGTGGATGTCTTAAGCCCTGAAGATAAAAGCAAGAGAGACTGTGGTTAGGGGTCTTACTCTGATCTCTTCAGAGCTTCATTTTGATCCCTCTTGGTGTAGATTAGAAGAACTTAAGAAAAATTGTTTTATTGCAAGTCGTAATACATTCAGTGAAAAGGATTAGGTCATTCTTATTTCTTTGGTGTTAAAATAAACTCTCTTTATGAGATAGTGTTAAAAATAAAATGTACTGCTTTTAGTATTCATTTTTAATATTTAGTATTGACTACCTTGATACTTTCAAATCCTGTATCTCCTCCCGGACCAAAGGAAGAATATATTACACAGTATCACTTAAAGTAGATTGGAGACTTGTGAATAGTTTTGGCCAACGGATGAAAATTTCTTGAACTCTTCCTTTGAAACCTTTAGCTCACTCTTTCTTTCCTACCTGTGTGGCTTAAAGGACCCTCATATAAAGAAGCCACATGACAGAAGGAAGCCAAATCCCAGAGTCATCACCTGAAGGGGATCCAGGAGAGTCATGTGACCTGCATTGAAAATTGATGTGAGGTAAACATTTTATTGTCTTAAGCAATTGAAATAGTTGAGCCATTTATTACAGCACCTAGTGAGTGTTTCCCTGATGAATAAAGGTATAAATATTTCACATGACTCAAAAACTCTAGGCAACACTGTTCTTGTATATCACTAGTTATTTTATATCCAAAGGTTCTTTCTTAAAAAAAAATCCAGAGTTTATCCTATTAAAACTAATAACGTGCTACATGAAAATGACTATGTTTGTTTTATTTGCACTTTTATTTCATTCTACTGCCTTTTTGCCTGTATTATCTTACAATTTATAGGAAATGGTGATCTGCACTCTTCCAGATGGGAGCACCACATCTTGCTTCACTGGATTCCTGTTCTTATGATGCTTGGCTGCCTTTAACACCTGAAGTAAATGAGCAGCAGTTATGATTGCATGCTGAGTCTCCATACAACCATGAAAATAGTACTGCTTTATCATTGGCATGCTTTTCTCCTGCCTTAGAAATGATTCTGATAAGTTAGAATCTATTGGGTAGGGATTTTGTAGTTTTTCACTGAAACTTATGAACCTGTCAACCATGCTAAAGAAAATACACGGCAACCTAGAAAACACACAGATTTAAGGACTTTAGTAAGTAGCCTATATCTGAGCGAAAATTTTCCAAGAGACATTAAGAACAGAAATATTACACTGTCCTGGCTAAATAAAAGATTGACTCTAAAAGTGAAAACCAAAGGAGGGAGAGGGAGAAGGAATTATCGAAACCAAACATGATGCCCAGAAACTGCTCTTTGTCTATGATGACCTCTACTGTGACATCCGGGGTTTACATTCCCTAAGAAGAGAAAGAAAAAGAATTTCACACCACTCTGAAAAGTAATTCCTGCTAGCTTTAACTGGACTCATTAAAATCAAGCATTTTCACATTCTTTTGAAAAATGTTTAGGCACTAAATGATTATAGCTACAGTAGTTATGATGGATGCATCTATCTACCTATACATTTTCTTATCTTTTAAGCTTTAAAATCTACCTATACTAGTTTGCACAGTACAAAGACATAGACAAAATATACATAATTTAAATCTTTTGTAAATTTATAGTTTAATTTTTTTCCTTCTAGATTGATATTAACCATTGTCATGTCTCCATAAGTCCTCTGGGTGAAAATCCTTTTTCAGGGCTGGGTACATAAATGCTCCTGCTGAATGCCCTGTGACCATCCTTGTCATTTTCTCTGCTAGTACTCTTGGGCTTTCAAGGATCTGTAAGTGACTTGCTTGTGGCAATATGACACTCTTTCACCAAAATACAACTTCCCTGGAAAGGGTATTGATCTTTGAAATTTTGCCCCTTTTCATCAAATTTTTGTTGTCCTCAGATCAAGCTCCTGGCTCCTTGACAGAGGGATATTTATGTCATCTTTATTAAGAAAGTTTATTTATGATATGAATGCATACGATATGTTAGTGTTCTTAGGCGAACAAGCCAGGGCTTGTTGAGAATACATAGGATGGCTGCTAGTCGTGGATCCTTCAAACACTGCGGCAAAGCAGTGAGGGTGAGATTTTAGATAACGCGCCTCCACAGATAGAGTATACAGAACATTTAACACACACACACAAACCCCTTAACAAAATAAAAGAAACAGAGGACCTTAGAAATGAATGAGAAAATTATAATTTCTGTAGGGTAGGAATCATCATCTGTATTCACATTTTCATAGACTATCTTGCTAACTCTAACTAGATGATTTTGTGACATCCAGTGAAATATTCAGAAAGAAGGTCAGAGTTTATGGAAATACATCTATTCTCTTGCCACATGCTGGATATTTATTAATGACATTACATTACAGCAAACAACCCTTTCTCCTTTGCTACTTTTACTTATTATTTCCATCTGTCAAACTGGGACTCTCTGGGGTCAGCTGGAAAAAATTACTTCAAAGAGAATGTTGTTTATAAACCTCAAGCTATATGTTATATGCTCAAAATGGAAGCTCCTGAACCACATTATAATTATGTTTTACTTATTCAAAGCTGTGAAAGCATAATGTCCTTATTATAACAAATGTCTTAATTAATATAAATATTAATTTATTGAAAAATATCCAAAATAGTCTAGTCATTTTAAAAAGATCTACTTTAAGATAAAGTTATCTTAGTCAAATAACATATGTAGTTATTTTTATTTCATTGTGTGTCCTGCCTGTGAAATCTATCCTTACTTAGGAATATAGACAGTGAAGAATTTGTTGATATTTTTGACTACCAGAATAACATTTTAAAACTTGTTGTGATTTGATGTTATAAGCTTGCTTAGTGAACATTAACATTTGTGAACATGTTAATAAAAAACAACTATCAGCTATTATCATATAGATAATGTGTCTTAATTTGCATATCTACTAGGATAAATTTATGGGGAGTTTATAACATTTTATCCCAATTGTTAGTGTGACAAGCTTGTCATATTTGTCCCACTACCTGCTCATTTACTCTTCAACACAGGTCTTGGACACTATAATTGCTTAGGTGAAAAAGCATTAGGCCTTTAGTAGCCAAATTAAACTAGATTTAAAGTGAAAGTTATGTATGAATATATTTCTATGTTTCTTTATATTTTGATTTCTTTATACTAGTGTCGGGAGTCTTGGATAATATATGAAATGTATAATATACACCCACATAGGACCCATTTGTCGTGTCCAGCCTGTGTCAAGATTATACAAAGGACAGTAGATAAGGGTTTATTTGTAGTATGTTCACTAAGAAAGATAATTTGGCACTGTTAGCTTTGTAATCTGTCTTTTGTAAGTTACAAATCCAGTTTCCACTCTTAAATTCCATCCTTCATTGTGAAAAATAGTTTTTTTTCCTAGTCTTCAGTGATATACTTTTGTAATTACTGATTTTTACTTCTCATTGTTGCATTTCACATTTATAGCTGCATCTTCTAAATAGGAAGGCTATTTTCATGAGTTGAGTTAGATACATTTAGGGTGATCCCAGTGGCTATGTTTGTATTATGTCTTTCCCACCTGACTTGAATTATTTAGATCCAAATTAGTCTAGTCACACTTTCTCTCTTCCAGTAATTTGGAATTAGGACAAAATGATTCATTTCCTCAGATTAAACAGTGAAAAAAGGCTCAATTTGGGGGTGGCCATAAGCAAACAAAGCAGATAGAGCCAATCTAGAGAGGTAGGTGAGCATCAAGTACAGAAAGAAAAAGAAATGTGAAGCTTCCTGTTTCCAGTCCAGCATGAAAGAATCTTGGAAGTTGCCACTCCATCTTAACAAGAAGTAAAAAGCTGAACAAACTGAAAAATCAACAATTCTTCTTAGATCTCTCAGACAAGTGAGGTCACAGGGCAAGCTACTACCCCCCAAGTTGGAGAGACCAACAAGTGAGTACAGAGAATCACAACTAACCAGAGCAGCAGTCTCTGCAGGAAGCACTGTCCAAGCAGGAAAACCTAACTGTAACTGGTGAATTCCTGGAGACTCAGTGTGGACAATTCTGAGAGTTAAAAACTCCGGAGGGACCCAGTTATCAGGAGGGCTCCCAGGCTTTTGGGAGTTTTACTTCTTGGATGTCTACGAGGTTCTCATGGTGAATCCCAGAGGAAAATGCCCTGTGCTTCTGGCAGGGAGACAGGCAAAGAAACCATTCTGAAAATACACCAGAGCATTCTGTTCTTAACAAAGTCTGCCCTCAGGAGAAATTATTTAAGCAGAGCATAACCTGCTGGGGGAAAAGGAAATACCCAATTCCTACTGGCTCTAGCCTTCTAGGAGGAGGAAGGGAAGTACCCAACTCCAGTCTACTCTAGCCATCCCGTCCCCCTAAGTGGGGGGAGTGGGGGCCTGAGATACATGTGTGAAGTTCACAGTCCAGAGGCACAGGCTCACAAAAAGACAAAAACTGAAGGAATTTATTGCCAGTAGACCTACCTTGCAACAAATTTTAAAAAGTTCTTTAAGGATAAGAAAAATGATATAGATCAGAAACTCAGATCTACATAAAGAAAGGAAGAGCATCGGAGAAGGATTAATTGAAGGTAAAATAAAAACTTTCATTTTTCTTATTCTTAGTTGATCTAACAAATAACAGTTTAAAATAATAATAGCAACACTATTCAACTATGTTGTTTATGTGTGTAAGAATATATATATACGTATATATGCTTGTTATAAGGAAAATGAATGACAGCAATGATTAGAGGAATGGGAGGAAGGAATTAGGATTAGTTTTGTTATTATGAGGCATTCTTACTACTTGTGAAGTGGTATAGTGTTATTAGAAAGTGGACTTGAATTTGTTTTAAATGTATAATGCGAACTCTAGGGCAATCACTAAAAAACGTAAAAAAGGAAGTTAACTGATATGCTAAGTAAGAAAATGGAATCATATAAAATGCTCAATTGAAACACAGAAAGCAGAAAAAGAATGGAAGACAAAAATAGAAACAAAGAACAAGGTCAAAAATAAAAACCAACAACAAATATGATAGATATTAATAAAAATATAGCAATAATCAATTTGAATGGAAATGGTTTTAATGAACCAATTAAAAGATAGACACAGTCAAAATGGATCAAAAAACATGATGCAACTATATGTTATCTACAAGAAACCAGTTTTAAATATGAACACACATATAGATTAAAAATAAATGGACAGAGAAAGATATACCATGCTAACACTAATCAACAGAAAGCAGGAGTACCTACATAAATTTCAGACAGAGAATACTTCAGAGTGAGGAAAGTTATAAGGGATAAAGAGGGGCTTACATAATTATAAAGGGGTCAATTCTCAAAGACATAACAATCCTTAAAGTATATGTGCCTAATAACAGACTGTCAAAATATGTTAGGCAAACTGATAAAACTACAGGAGAAAAAGATGAACCCACAATTACGGTTGGAGACTTCAACACTGCTCCATCAGAAGTGAACAGTACCAGCAGGAGGAAGATCAGTAAGGATATAGTTGAACTCAACAATGTCATCAATCAAATAGATATAATGGGCATCTATAGACTACTTCATCCAATAATAGCAGAATACCCATTCTTCTCAAGCTCACATAGAACATTCACCAAAATAAAGCACATTCTGAGCCAGAAAATACACCTTAACAAATTTAAAAGAATAGAAATACAATGTCTGCTCTCAGATCACAATGGAATTAAACTAGAAATCAATAACAAAAAGATAGCTGGAATATCCAAAAATGCTTGGAGATTATACAAAACATTTCTAAATAACACATAAGTCAAAGAAGAAATCTCAAAAGGAATTGAACAATGTTTTGAACTAAATGAAAATGAAAAAAAACATCAAAATTTGTGGGATGCAGAGAAAAAGTGCTCAGAGGGGAGTTTATGGCATTGAATGCATATATTAGAAAAGAAGAAAGATCTGCAATCAATAATCTAAGCTCCAACCTTAGGAACTAGAAAAAGAAGAGCAAATTAAATCCAAAGTGAGAAGAAAATAAATAATGAATATTAGAGCATAAATGAATGAAATTGAGAACAGGAAATCAACAGAGAAAGTAAACAAAACCAAAACGTGGTTCTTTGAAAAGATTAATAAAACTGGTAGACCTCCAGCCAAGCTAACTAAGAAGAAAAGAGAGACAACACAAATTACTAGTATAAATGAAAGAGTGGATATCACTATGGATCCCATGGGCATTAAAAGGATAACAAAGGAATGTTATGAATAACTCTGTGCCTACAAATTTGATAACCTAGATGAAATGGACCAATTCTTTGAAAGACATAATCTTCTGAAATTCACACAAGAAGAAATGGGCAAACTGAATAGGCCTATATCAAAGAAAATGAATCAATAATTAATAACCTTCCAAACAAGATGGGTTTATTGGTGAATTTTACCAAACACTTAAGGAATAAATTATACCAATTTTCTACAAACTCTTCCAAAAGATAGAAGCAGAGTGAATACTTCCTAATTCATTCTATAAGGTCAGCATTACCCTAATAGCAAAACCAAAGACGTTACAAGAAAAGAAAACCACAGATCAATATCTCTCAAAACCATCAATGCAAAAATTCTCAACAAAATATTAGCAAATTAAATCCAACAATGTATGAAAAGAATTATAGACCATGACCAAATGGAATTTATCCTGGATATCCAAGTCTGGAATGATATTTGGAAATCAACTTAATCCATCACATCAACAGGATAAAGAAGAAAAAAAAAATCACATGATCACATCAGGAATGCAGAAAAAGCTTTTGACAAAATTCAAAATCCATTCATGATAAAAATGCTCAGTAAACCAGGAATTGAGGGAAACTTCCACAACTTGATCAAGAATATCTGCAGTAAACCTATAGCTAAAATCATACTTACTGGTAATGAGCTCAGAGCTTTCCCACTAAGATCAGGTACAAGGCAAGGATGTCCCCTCTCAGTACTGCTTCTCAACATTGTGCTGGAAGTCCTAGCTAATGAAATCAGAGACGAAGAAATAAAACGTAGACAGATTGAAAACAGAAGAAGTAAAATTGTCTTTGTTCACAGATCATATGATCATCTATATAGAAAATCTGAAAGAGTCCACAAAAGACTCCTGGAGCTAATAAGTGATTATAGCAAGGTTGCAAGACACGAGGTTAATATATTAAAGTCAATTGTTTCCCTATATACCAACAATGAGCAAGTGGAATTTGAAAGTAAAAACACATTACCATTTACATTAGCATCCCCCAAAGTGAAATACTTAGGTATAAATCTAACAAAATGTGTACAAGAGCTATATGAGGAAAACAACAAAATTCTGATGAATGAAATTAAAGAACTAAATAAATTGAGAGATGTTCCATATTTAAGGTTAGGAAGCCTTGATATTGTCAAGATGTCAGATCTTCTCAACTAGATCTACAGCTTCAATGGAATTCCAATCAAAATCCCAGCAAGTTATTTTGTGGATATCAACAAACTGATTCTAAAGGTCAAATGGAAAGGCAAAAGAACCATAATAGCCAACACAATATTGAAGGAGAAGAACAAAACTGGAGGACTGACACTATCTGACCTTAAGACTTACTAGAAAGCTACAGTGATCAAGACAATGTGATATTGCCAAAACAATAGATGAACGGAACAGAATAGAGAACCCAGATATAGGCCCACATAAATAAAGTCAACTGATCTTTGACAAAGGAGCAAAGGCAATACAAAGTAGCAAAGATAATTTCTTCAACAAATGGTAATGGCACAACTGGACATGCACATGCAAAAAAAATCAATCTAGACACTGACCTTATATACTTCACAAAAATTAACTCAAAACGTATCACAGACCTCAATGTAAAATGCAAAACTCCTAGAAGTTAACAGAGGAGAAAACCTAGATGGCCTTGGGATGGCAATGACTTTTTAGATACAATATCAAAGGCACAACCATGGAGGGAAGAATTGACAAACTGAAGTTCATTAAAATTAAAAACTGCTCTGTGAAAGAAAAGGTCAAGAGAATGAGAAAACAAGCCACAGTCTGGGAAAAAATATTTGCAAAAGATGTATATGATAAAGAATTGTTATCCAAAATATACAAAGAAGTCTTAAAACTCAACAATAAGAAAACAACCCAATTAAAAGATGGGCCAAAGACCTTGACAGACACCTCCTCAAAGAAGATATACATATGAAAAATAAGCATATGAAAAGATGTTCTACATAATATGTTGTCAGGGAAATGCAAATCACAACACCCCTATTAGAATGGCCAAAATCTGAAACATTGACAATGCCAAATGCTGACAAGGATATGGAGCAACAGAAACTCTCCTTTACTGCTGGTGCAAATACAAAATGGTACAGCTAGCTACTTTGCGAGATTGTTTGGAACTTTCTTACAAAATTAAACATATGCTTACCATATGATCAAGCAATTACACTCTTTGGTACTTACATAAAGGAGTTGAGAACTTATGTCCCCAGATGTCTGAATAGCTCCTCTGTTGACCCGCCTTCCTCTTCTAACTTGAACCATAAATTCTAGCCATCTCAGCAATTCCAAATGCCTATTTCCTCCTCATCAACTCACTCTGCCTGGGCTTCTGGTCCTGTATCACCACTGGAAAATTGCCCTCAGGCAGAGGGAAGTAGGGTTCACCTAATGTGTTCCTTTTTTTCTCAAAGATGACATGCACGTGCTGTCTGGTGACTATGCCTGTAAGCAGTAGCTTCACGTATTACATCAAGTTCTTTCTATCTATTACAAGAGAGGAAGTCTGCAACCGTTCTCTCTTATGGCCGGAAGTCTCTTACCTCGATGATCTCTAGGCCTGTCATTTTTGTCATTTTGTGTCAGCTCAAATGTCACTGTTTCTTATTATCCTACACAATGCCATACCTGTTTACCACCTCCCCAAGTCGCTATTTTTCACATTTCTCAGCTTAATATTTGAGGATGCACTTTAGAGTAGAAACTAAGGCTACAGTACCTGGAACAGGATTGCCAAAGTCTGCATGTCAGCTCCGGTAGTTAGTGTGTAGCTTTGCTCCGTTACTCACTAAGTGAGTCTTTGTTAAAAGTCTATACCACAGTTTCGTAATTTGTAAAATTAGATGTTATACCTCTGATACTTTATACATTTGTTTTTGTTTGATTTAATAAGATTATAGTATAAATATTTAAAAACACTTTGTATCAAATGTTGACTACTCAATTTTCTTCATAGAACATATTTTAAATTCTATATACATTGTATAGGTATTTATTTTAATGCCTCTCTTATTAGAATGTAACTATATGACAACTGGGAACTTGTTTATTAACCACTTTATAACCACAATCTAATATAGTGCTTTGAACACAGTAGGAAGTAATAAATATTTTTGAATGAACTCGTAAATGTGTTTGAACAAATTCATCTTTATATTTACTAAGAGAAAAGACATGTACGTATTAACTACAGTGGGGCTATCAAAGTGTATCACTGAACGTAAGAATCCATGTCAGTTATGGCAGAAATTGGTTACCTTGCTTATTTTCCTTAATACTTTTGAGATTTATCCATGTTGCATATACTGGTAATTTTATTGCTAAGTAGTATTCCATTTTATGGATATAAAACAAGTTGTTTAGCTATTCACCAGTTGATGAACATTTGAGTGGTTTCTACTTGTTGGCTATTATGCGCAAAATTGCTTTTTGTGGATACATGCCTTTATTTATCCTGGGTATATAAGTAGAAACAAAACTGCCGGATCAGTTTTCCAAAGTGGTAGTAACTTTTAAATTCCCATCAGAAATGTTATGAGCATTTCACTTGTTTCCCATCATTGCCAATCTTTGGTGTTCCAAGAATTTTGTTATTCTAGGGATTTTAGTAGATTTGAAATCACATCCAATGTAGTGTTAATTTACATTTCCTTCATCACTAGTAAACTTGGGGATATTTTTATGTGATCAGTGGCCAATCATATATTTCTTTGATGAAGTGTCTGTTCAAAAAGTAGAGATGACAACGAAATCAAGGACTCTCTGGGATGCCAGGGAACAGGTGTCACCGTCTATTTGGTTTTGAAAAAAAAGTACCTATCTGAAAAGGAAAAAATTATGGACAATTATTTCAGTGGTCCTTTTCTCCCACGTATTTTAAGGCTTAGGTCTATCATTTTAGCAATAGCATTATTTCTGCTTTGCAAAGTGTGTGACTAAATAGGCAATGCCTGCAAGTTTCTTCTATGTGTAATGCTAATGGCAGGACAGTGCAGATTTATTGAATAGCTACCTCAATGCATATTATAAAACTGATAAATATTACATTTGAAATATTACAGCTGAAATATTACAGCCGAAATTGAATTTGTGTAACTGAAAAACAACACATCTGTCTCTGGATTGCCCTAGTGGTTTAATTATTTGTGAAGAATAAAATAGAAAATAAAAATTTGAGTTTTAAACTACATTTACAGTGATCTATTGACACCCAAGGATTCCAAATATAAATGATTAAAAACTGTAGCATTCAAAAGAAACCCAAATTTTTGTTTTTGTTTTTGTGCTGTCCTTTATAGTTGCAAGTCATAACCTTCCCTTGTTGGCATGTTATTATCTATTTTTTCTGATTTGGTTATTTTAAATAGAATCCCATATGGAAAGTACCACTAACTAAAATAATAAAAATCTTTTTGTATGTCTTATATTGAGGGATTGTTCTTAATGAGATCAAAGAATAATCTTAGCCTAAGATTATTGAATTTTTAAATTTCTTTAATAGTGCACATTTAATTAATTAAAATAATACACATTAGGATCCCATCTAAGGTTTGTCTTGTTAATAATCAAGTTTTACAAGAAGCTTTGAAATGAATTATAAAATGAATGATTTTATTGGAACTGTCATAGAGATCTGATACTAATTTGTCACTTGTGAGTATTATAAGATATTGGAAAAGAACATATTAATAAGCACATGAGATAGTTATTAGAGCAGAAATAAAAATATAATATTAATAAATTGTTATGGTATATGCCAACTTTACTGACTAAATGCACTGTACATATGTACACAAATTTATAGATCCTGAAAGTAATGAGAAGACTGAATGTAATAAAATGTAGAGTATGAGAGTTCTGTGTTTCTTAAATTCTATTAAAACTTTGAGTCAACATTTTAAAAATATCTATATTTGGATGATTATAATGTGATAAATGAACTCCTTGACAGATACCTCATTTGAACTGATGGGGAGGACACTGGAAGAGATTATGCAAAACTTACTGTGTGAAAGATATTCCACTGCAATTTTACAAGTTCTTTTAGTGTGGGGGTTTTGTTTTCCCACTCATTGCAGGATCCAGGATGGTCTGCATCTAGAACAGTGCTGTACACACAGTGGGAGATCTAAGATAAATGTGGAATAAATTAAGGAAGAATCAATTAATAAGCCCATTCTTGTTTAAAGGACATTTAAGTAATTCTCTGTTCACCAAAACATATACCACTTCAAGCTGATATTACATGAAATGGCATGTATTAAATAAAACTCTTTGGAAATTAACTTAATTCTTGAAATTCAACTTCACAAAAAAATCACTGATTTATACTTTACTCAAGATAATATTCCAGTTTATTTTCTCACACAACTTGCAACTTATTAGAAGGAAACAACATGCATGTTACTAAGTATAATTTAAGTGAAATGCCATAAATTCTATAAGAGAAGTATAAAAACCTTTGGTATTTTGTGTGTGCATGTGTGTGTGTGTGAGGAAGACCAGCCCTGAGCTAACATCCGTTGCCAATCCTCCTCTTTTTTGCTGAGGAAGACCGGCCCTGAGCCAACATCTGTGCCCATCTTCCTCTACTTTATGTGGGATGCCACCTCGGTATGACTGACAAGAATTGCGTCAGCCAGGCACGGGATTCGAACCTGCGAACCCTGGGCTGCCAAGTGTGAACTAAACTGCTGCACCACCAGGCTGGCCCCAAAATCTTTGATATTTTTTAAAAATTAAGAGATTTATTCTGTTAAAAAAATAATAAAAGCTTTAAGATGAGGAAGATTAAACACATGTAATATTGGCTCCTAATAGATGAGTGAAGAAAACAGAAAGCAAATCAGACAAGACAACAGAAAGTATAGGGTGTATACAGGGAATGGTATTTAACCAGCCTGGTTTTATAACCTGAGAGTGACTGACTTAGTAACCTTACTTTGGGCTAGTGTGGGTGGTTTATTTGAAGGCGCTGAAGTCAGTGGCGGGAGACTAGAGAGCAAGCAAATGCTTGCTAGAGGCAATGAGGCAAGAGAGAGAGAAGATTTTAACAACATTAATGGCATTGCTAATGAAAACTAATTGATGATTTGCAGTAATATAGAAATTAAATCACCCAACCTTTTAAATTTGTAAATAATTGATAAAGGAGGAGAAGATATTGCAGACCTTGGTGTTTTGAAACTGTATGTGAGGTATTGTTTTTAAGAGAACTAGCTGGGAGAAAAGGGAAAATGTATTTTGGTAGTGGCTATTGGATTTAATTCTGATTATGTTGTGTTTGAAGTACTGAGACACAAATTTGACCCTAGGATGTTTTACGCACCCTGGATTTCAAACAGACCTTTACTGAAAATTCAAGTGATATTTCGATACATAGGATTGAACATTACAGCATCTTCTTTCTATAATTTTATTTATTCACCTTTATTTTAAGGATAGAATCTTTCTAGTCTCCAGGCTCCTTTTTGTCAATTAACTTGACTCAGGATAAAATGTGGTGTTTGATATTTTAAACTTTAAAATGAACCAATTTAATTGCATGTTTAAATGTTCTGTTAACTTTGAATTTAATGAACTACCTATAATTACATATTTAATATTTAGTACATTTATACAGATGTATTATTGAAAGAAGATTGTGAGAACTAAACAAAATTCTCTTTGAAAATATTGTCTTGAAAAGAGCAGCTCTATCTAAACTTCATTTTATATTTGTATTTTATTCGTGTAAAGACTTCTCTGTCCTGTAAATCTCTTCCTCACACTCTCTGCCTTCTTCTCACCCTTCACTCTTTTCTTTCAAAGCTCAGCTAAAATTAACCTCCTACTACAGGCTTTCAACAGCCCAGTGTAGAGTAATCTCCCCTTTATGTTCTCACTTCATCACACTGTCACTTTTTATAATTATTTATCTTTTATATAAGTAAAGGTTTATTTCCTGAATCACCACTAGATTGTAAACTCCATGAAGACAGAGATTATATCTATGTTGTTTACAAATGTAAAATTAACAGCTAACTTGGCATTTATTCATAATGGGAATTTAATATACTTTTGAGTGAATGAATGAATGCTGATAGGCAAATCGGTAAAAAACAAACCTCATGCCCAATCAAGTGATTTCTTCATCATACACCTGTTGTGATACTTGACTGTCTTATTTCAAAGAATAGTAAGTATGTGTGGCAGACATGCACAACTGTTTCACGATGTTTATCTCATATATTATTGCTCAATTTTATTTTTGATAAATACATGAACCTCTCAAAATCTGAATACTCCATTTGCAAGCTGCTCTTATCTAATGGCCTCACTTCATTTCCTTTTTAAATCATCTACCTTAACTATTATGATCCTTTAAATTGGAAGAGCCATATTTTAAGTGGTTCTAGGTTGTACCAATCATATGGAAGAGCAGAAGCTTTGTTGTGACTATTTGGGTTTTATAATTAATTTGAATGATTTGAAGTATGGTTTATTCATGGAGTCACTGGAGAAGCATAATACTATAAAAAGCCAGATGGCAGCACAATTTACATGCCTAGTAGGCACAAAATAATTTCCTAGTGGAAACACTTTTAAAAATGATTTTGGTTCCCCTCAACAATTATCCATTCAAACAATCTTGCTTACTTTTTCTTCTTTTACTTTATATGTGACAAGTATATTGCTATCTGAAATTCTGTTTGAAAAATTTGGCATACCATTGATCTTTTTGGCAAGTGAACTTTATTAAACATATCGTTAATGTCTGCATGGGAAATATATATCTCAATCATATTGCTTGCAAAATAGCAATTCTTGGATATGTTTCTCAACAAATAAAGTTGCCTTTCTTATTTTACTTTGGCTATTTATTATTTTACTTCATTTGTAACAGATCTTTTTATAATTCTCTATTGTTTGGTATCTCAGTAGAACTGTATTCTTAAACTTCATTTTTATTGTGCATTTCTTTAAATATGCAGTATTTACCATACAAAACAATGGCAAGACATAAATGTTCCAATTATGCTATCAAATGAATTCTAAGATTAACTTACACCAAAGAGTGCGTTAATTTGGCTAAATTGTAGCAATGTATTTTTTTAACAAAATATACCACATTGAGGAAAATACATTTCTTAGAACGTTATCTAAGGTGTTATAGATATGATCTGAGAAACTTTATACAATTGCTTCAGAAAAGAGAATGAAAAATAATTTTAAAAAATACTACTCAGCAATAAAAAGGAATAAACTGTTGTTTTATACTACAACTTGGATGAATATCAAAATAATTATACTGAGTGAAAGAAGCCAGATAATAGGGAGTGCATCCTGCATGAATTCATCTATATAAAACTCTAGAAAACTAATCTATAGTGATAGAAAACACATCAGTGTTTGCCTAGGAAGTAGCATTCTGGAAAGGGAAAGAGGAATTTAAAGGGGCAAGAGGGCACTGTCAGGATCCTAGGTATGTCCACTCTCTTGATTATGGTGATGATTTCATGGGCATATCCACAGGCCAAAATGTATCAAATTATACACTTTAAATATATGCAGATATTATATGTCAATTATAACTTGGAAAAGCTACTAAAATGACAAATTTACTAGAACCATGTTAATCTCAGTGAAATTGTACTTTTTTATATGACAGCTGACTTCCAAGATAGCAAGAAGATAAATGCACTGATAAGGAGAATAGATTAGTGGTTACCAGAGGGGGAAAGGGTCAGGAGAGGGAGAAAGGGGTAAAGGACCACATACATATGCTGATGGATAAAACCTAGACTATTGGTGGTGAACACAATGCAGTCTATACAGGAACTGATGTATAATAATGTACACCTGAAATTTACACATTATAAATCAATATGACCTCAATAAAATAATTTTTTAAAAATCTGAGTTAGTGAGGGTCTTGTGTCTATTTTTTTTCAGATACAGTACTTTGAACTCCTCTAAAACTTGTGGATACATTTATGAATCTATTTGAATATTCCTTGTTTATTTTGCCTTAATTAAGAACATTTTTGTATTTGGAAGTACAAAAAGTGAGTACTAGGACAGATGACAGACAGCTGAGATACATTTTGCCAGGAGACCTTTGGACAATATCTGCAGGCTCTTCCACAGTCGCGTGGTAGTGAGGGTGGGACAGTGCAAGTGAAAGATAAACTGCCAGATCTCTCAACAGAAACGATCTAAAAGTGGATTTTCTAGTGAACAGTATGAGTAACTCCTTCTCTAGAGCCAAAATAATGCTGTTACTTTCGTATTTCTTGCTGAATATATAACTGACATTTGTGACAAGCTTTTGTTATCACTAGAAACGTGTATCTTCGTTATTGTTCCATATTTATATGATTAATAGTTAAACTGCAAGATTCAGAAGACAATTTAACAGTCCACTTTGTCACAAAAGCATTCATTTGAAAACCCTTTTACTATTTTAAACAAAAATGACAAGCGTCTCTTGTCAACAGATTGACAGCAACAAAAATGGAAGGTTTACCCAGATCTGATCTAAAATGTGTGTATTATTTTGCAATGCCCAAGTCTGCTGAACTGTGCTTTACAATATGGCTCTGAGTGAAGTTCTTCTCCACCTTTTTGATTATAGGGCCATGCAACTGTCCCATCGTTCCAACAAAATAGCACATAAATTGACTGAACCAACACTGTGTGAATAAAGATGAATTGTATGAGTTTGCATTCTGCATGCAAAATACATAGTTATCCTATTCCTTGCAGCATGGGGGATAATTTGGGAATATTTATAATTCTTTTCCTCTTATGATAGGTGTAAATGATGGTTGACTTAAGGAGTTTGCCTGAACTCTTTTACTGTTCCTATTTTACTTTGTTCTAAAGAAAAACCCATTTAGTACAACCACAATGTACCTCAGGCTTATTTTATACAGATAGTAAACAGGACCATTTACAACTCAAACTTCGAGCCTGGTGATTCATATGTTCATCAAGTTAGATTTACCATTAATAAGTAATTGACATGAAATTGGAATTTACTATTATAATGATTCAAAAAATGTAATCTAAATGCACGGAGAAGAACTGATTATTGTCTCCAGAGACAGACGGTCTCACGTATTCTCTTAATAGCTATGTCACCTCTGGCATGTTAATATTGGTAAGCCTCAGTTTCCTCATCAACAAAATAGAACTAATAAAATTATCTCAAATAATTTTTTGTAAGAATTAAAATAAATAATCCACATAAAATAATACCATATTCCCTGGCATATAGAAAGAGGTCATTGAATTTAGCTCACTAAATTTAGCTGCTATCTAAGATTTAGACTCAAACACTTTTGACTTGTTTGTTTTCTACTTGGTTTTGTGAGTTTTGGCGAATTCTGAAGAGGTTGCCTTTTTGTTTAAATAAAAAAATTTCTTACTATGCCTTCATAAAATAGAGATTATCGTGACTTTTTTTTTTCTCATGGTCGTACATTTGCCTGTAGACTCATTCATTGAACAAATGTTTTATTTAGTATCTGCTTCTCTACACTGGCATTCCATGCCTTCCAGCTCCTTTCTGACTTTAGTTTAATCGATTTGGTGTTCTCTCTATAGGGAGAGTAAGTGCTGGTCATAATGCTGTCTACATGTCTGAATAGAAGATGCTGATATTTTTTATTGTAAATAAAAATTACATTTGTATATATGTCTCAATTGTTAGTCTGGTATATTCCCTGATTATGCAAAATTGAGGACCTACCCCTGGATCTAATTAAATCTATCAAAGTAAATAACCCACCTGAGCACCAGGCAGATTTTCCTGGTGATATCACTACCTCACATGATATGTTTTGTTCACATTGAGTGTGAATATTTTAAACATTCTTGTTTAAAAAATAACAATGCTTTAAGCTCATAATAATGATGGGAAGATAATAACATTCCTAAAATAATTAAATCAAAACAGCAAGGCAAACTCCTTAAGTGAAGCACCATTAAAATATACATCATAGAAGGAAAATAATCTATAAATATATCAAATTATACTTCATATTATAGGAAATAGTATAAGTGTGTATTTTATATGCAGAATGCCAACCCATACAGCTCAGCCATTGTTCACATATTATGGATTCGAAATCAGTCAATGTATGTGCAATTTTACTGGAATGTTAGAGGACATGTAATCAGTAGAAGCCATGTGTCAAGTGATTCTGCTCTCTTCTATTACAAAATAATACTTTTTTCCAAAGCATTCTCCCACTTGGGTATATTTCTGCTTACATCGCATTGGCCACACGCTATCTCTATGTGCAAGAAAGAATTGGAAGGTAAGGATATTTAATTAGGTATATTTATAGGATTTTTTAAATGGAAAATGGATATCAAGTAAGAAACTATTAATGTCTATCATAGGGGAAAAAATGAAACCTGTATTTTTAGAAGTTAATAAATGCCAGATTGCTGGATAAAGAGAGAAGTCTTAGACAAGAAAAAGATGAATCAACAAACTGAAATAGTGATTTCAGAAGTGGCAATGGAAAGAAAAAGATAGATGTGAGAAATATGTTAATGAATAACTGAAAGGGTGTGTTTCTTGGATTTTGTGAAAGAGGAAAAACAAATAGAAAACTGATTAATAGAGAAGAAATAAGTGAGAGACTATCTTCACCTTTTAAAATATTGAATTTTAAGTCTCATTACTATTGCTAAACAGAAATGTCAAATATGAGAAATGTTGATTTGCAAATTAGATGGAGTGATGTCTTTAAGAAAAGAAATAAATATGGCTATTTATGGCTATAGTAAAAATAGTTGAGTCATTCCAGTTTAACACTTAGAAAAAACAATGCTGTTATTCCTTGATATCCATAATTTTTTTTTAAAGTTTGTAAAGTTTTTTAAAGTTTTAAAAGTTTTTTAAAATTCTACACTGGTAGAACTTTTATGTAGCATCGTGTGTACAATATTTTTAATTAATTGATTTGGGTTTCATTTCTTATTTTCTATTTTACTTCTAAACATTAATTTCAAAGTCTTTTCTAATAGTCAAATTACCTCGTGTTGAAAATTCCTACGCTTGTTTCCTTTGTGGACTCCGTCTCATGATTATCTATCTCCTCAGTGTGTTTCATAAAGAGTGTTTTTATTGCTTTTCTATCTTATCATTCCCATACAGATTGATATGATTAAATATTAAGATAGCAGGTTGGTCATCTGAGAGGTGATGATATTATAAAAACCTTGGAAAATAATACTAAAAATAATGTTGTTAGTATATGTTCAAAGAAACTTTAGGAAACCATTAAAAACAATATTGGATTATTTTAAGTTCTCTCTCTGGTAATAGTGAATTAGATATTTTAAACCATCTCTCCTTTCAAGGACAGCTGGAAAAGATAGACAAAATATATGTTTTTTAAACATCTGCTTAAATATATCAAAAATGTATATGGTTTGGAAGAATCATGGTGCCAAAATACAAGAGAATAAGAAAAAACAGAGAAAAAGCTTGGGCTATGAGGTTACTTTTCCTCTGTACACATCTGTGTGTTTTGGAAAACACTGCCAGATCTAAATAGCTGAGCAAGCTTTTGACATTCTTGGGGCCTGTAGTGACAGAAGATTCCAGAGCCTTCTGCGGAGACAGCCACTGATAAAACCTCCACTCTTTGTGTTTGGAATCCAAAGGGTGTACTCTAGGAGTGAAAGTACACAGGAAATTGATAAGACCTGATCAGAACTGAAGTTTGCAGTTTCCCCCAGTGCCCTTCCAAAACAAAAGTATGTCTCTATTTAAGAAAGTTAACATAGCCTTAGAACTAAGATTATTTCTGAAATTTTTTTACTAGACAATGTCTAATATTAAATAAAATTAAATCTGGCACATGAACAGAAATAAAAACACAATATAAACCACAGAAAAGAAAAGTCCTAATATAACCCACACAGATTCAGGTAATTGAAATATTAGACACATACACATTAAAATGATGCTGGTTCATATGTTTAAAAAGATAGGAAGCAATCTAGTGGGAATTATGATAAAGAATCAAACTGAAATTTCATGACTTAAAAATTCAAAACCAAAAATTAGGTAGTCAATACAGAGATTTACAACAGAATGAATTAATTTAAAAACAGAAATGTAAGTCAGAAGAATCTACACAAAATCAAGCATGTGAAGACAATATAATTGAAAATGTAGAAGAGACATAAGTGATAAAGTGATAAAATTTAGCATATTGTATTGAAATCTCAGAAGGCAGGAAGAGAGAATGGAGTACAGCAATAGTTGAGATAATGCCTAAGAATTTTCTGAAACTAATGAATGGTATCATCAAAATTAAAGAAATCCTATGAAACTCAAGCAGGATAAATCAAATAAAATCATGCTGAAATACATCACATGAAAATATTAAAATTCAGAGAAAACAAAAACACCTTTGAGGTATTGAGAGATAATGATAGATTTACTTTAAAAGGGAAAAAATATAGAGGAACAGCTGATTTCACAACAGAAAAAAAAAAAAAAAAGGAAGCCAGAAGACATTGAATTGCTTTTTTCAAAGTGCTGAGGTACAGTGTTACCTTGTCTAGAATTTTGTTCTGAGATAATGTCCTTCAAGAATGAAGAAAATAAAAGACTTTGTACCAGCAAAACTACACAAATGTTGGTCAGGAGAAGGAAAATAATCTGAGATGGAAGTTTTTCATAGATGAAGAAATACAGAGCAATGAAAAGGCTAAATATGTGTGTAATGGAAGCAAACATTTACTAGGTAAAAGAATATTTATTGTGTATTCTGGGATATATATATTTCAAATACACAATAATCACATATAAGTCATACAAAATGGTAAATGGAGCTAGAGTTCGGAAAGTACTTATGTTGTTCTTGAGGAAGGGAAAAATGAATGCTTAAATCTCTATGGTAATCAAAAAAACCCCAAAAACCAGAATAGTAAGAATTTGAATAATCAATAAGCCAATGAAGAGCAATAAATAGTTCATAACAAAGAAAAAAGATGGAGGAAAAAGAACATAGACCATTTGGAACAAATAAAAATGAAATGAAAATTTGGTAAATTTAAAACCAAATGTTAATTATACTTAAATAAAATTAAATATTTTAAATCATAAAGATTTTACAACTGGGAAAAAATCTATATTTCATTTCAGAAAGAAAAAGTAAATGTCATTTGGTTCTTCTAAATATAGGGTTACAGAAAGACTAAAATTGCCATGATGGAAAAATATATACCATGCAAGCCTTAATCTAAAGCAAGTTGATGTAGCTATAGTAAGGGTAAACAAAAATAAATTTTAAGGAAAATAATAAAAACTAGAAGTAAAAAACAGCATTTCTGATGGTAAAGCTTCCATTCATTGGAAAGACATAATCATTCTAAATTTGTATACCTTCAATACCATAGACCCAAAATATTATGCAAGCACAAATTGAAAGAATTTAAAAAATATTAGCAGGCCCAATACCATAATAAGAAATTTTTAAGACATCTTTCTCCATAAATGAAGAACAATAAAAGCAAGAACATTGAGCATTAAGTAATTTAAAAACTTGATTCAATTAATATCTGTTGAATACTGTGCCAAAAATATTATTTATATGTACACTTGAAATATTTTCAAAAGTTTGCTAAATGCTTGACCACTAAGTACTCTTAAAAAATTTCAAAGATTTAAAATCACACAAAGTATGTTGTTGGACTATCAGGGAATAACATTAGAAATCACTGAGATAACTAGAAAATCTCTAAATGTTTAGAACTTAAGCTGTGTATTGCTAATTAACCTTGGGTCAAAAAGAATCAAATTGGGAATTTAAAAATATTTTAAATTTCATGGTAATATAAATGTGACTTTAAAACTTGTGAGATGAAGGTAAAACTGCGTTTAGAGGAAGAGTTAGGCAAATATGCAATGAAGAAAAGCTGAAAAACAGTGAGTTCAGCATCTATCTCAACAAAACAGACACATAAGAGTAAATTAAACCCAGAGAATTAGAAGAAACTATAACAAGGTAAGTGAAAAAAAGTAATGATAATAGGAGAAAATAAAACAATAGAGCGGATCAACAAAATAAGTTGGTTCTCAGAAAAGGCTAATGAATTTGATAAATGCCAATCTAGGAGAAGAGAGTGTTCATATAATCTACACCACAGATAAAAGAGATGGCACCACAAGATATAATACAAGACATAAAAAGGGTGGTGCAAAAATAATATTATGATCAATATTCTCCCAATAAATTTAAAAACTTAGAAAAAGCATTAGAAAGTAAAAAATTAAAACTTCACTTGACCTGTGAATGAAAGTTATAAAATTTCCACCAAAGAAATCGCCAAGACCAGGGGCCAGCCTGGTGGTGCAGCGGTTTAGGTCACACTCTGGCAGCCCAGGGTTCACAGGTTCGGATCCTGGGTGCCGGCCAACACACTGCTTGTCAGCCATGCTGTGGTGGCGTCCCATATAAAGTAGAGGAAGATGGGCACGGATGTTAGCCCAGGGCCAGTCTTCCTCGGCAAAAAGAGGAGGATTGACAATGGATGTTAGCTCAGGGCTGATCTTCCTCACAAAAAAAGAAAAAGAGAAATCGCCAAGAACAGATAGCTTCACCAATGAATTATATTAAGTGTTGAAGGAAGAAGAAATAAGAATCTTAAATGAATTTTTAGAATAGTAGAAAGATGAAATATTAGCTACTCATTATATGTGATGAGCATAATCTTGATAACAAATCCTGACAAGGATATTAAGATTACAGAAAATTGAAGTCCAATTTCAGTTATGGGCATGGATAGCCATCCTAAACAAAATAATAACACTCTGAATGCAATAAAATAATAAAAAGATAATACTTCAAGACCAATCTGGATTTTCTCCAGCAATGCAAGTTTGGTTCAAAATTTTAAAATCAATCAATGTAAATCAACACCATGAAAGAATAAAATAGAATATCACAATAAATATCCCAATCAACTCAGAAAAATAGTTTGATTATATTTAACATCCATTCAGAATAAAATGTCTTATCAAACTGCGAATGGAATGGAGCTTTCTAATGTAATTGGAAGTAGAGAAAAAAACCCCGAACATATTGCATTAGTTAATGTTGAAGTATATCATCTGAGGTCAGGATTGAAACAAACATACCCATTATCACCATTTCTAGTTACCAGTGTAGTAGAACTCAGGGCAAGTGCAATAATGCAAAAGGAATGATTTTCTTTTCCTAAAGATTCACCCTTAACTAACATCTGTTGCCAATCTTCCTCTATTTTGTATGTGGGTCACTGCCACAGCATGGCCATTGATGAGTGGTGTAGGTCCACACTTGGGAACTCAACCTGGGCCACCGAAGCTGAGCATGTTGAATTTAACCACTAGACCACAGGGCCAGCCCCAGGAATGACTTTTTAAAATGGTTGTTATACAAGATGAGATGATCAAATACACAGAAAATTAAAAAGAAACTACAAAGAACTGTTATAATGAATAAACAAATTTAGCCAAGTTCATGAATAAAAAGTAAACATTCAAAATTGATTGCATTTTATATGCCAGGAAGAAACACTTAGAAAGTGAAATAAAAATAATAATAGATAACATCTATTCTGGATCAAAAACTTAAAATGCCAAGGAATAAATCTAACAATGGTTATGTAGGACCTCCACACAGACAATTAAAATAATGGAGAAAATGTAAAGATAACCTAAATAAATGGAGGGATATCCTAGGGTTGAGATCACTAAAAAAGTAACTGCAGAGAGAGA
Source organism: Tapirus indicus (assembly GCA_031878705.1). Lineage (NCBI taxonomy): Eukaryota > Metazoa > Chordata > Mammalia > Perissodactyla > Tapiridae > Tapirus > Tapirus indicus. The sequence goes on along the minus strand of CM062919.1, from coordinate 143,515,919 downwards.
AATCCAAGGACAGAGCCCTGGCGTGTGTCAACGTAGAGGCCATGGAGAAGAGAAGAAACCGTCAAGGTGGACTGAGAAGGAAAGCCTGAGAGAAAGGAGAAAATCAATGTAGATGTGGTGTTATGTAAGCCAACTGAAGTAAATATTTTAAGGGCAAGAGCTTGAACACCTGGATCAAAGGAGGTAGACAAGTACAGTGTGATAAATGTTGTGCACTGACCATTGGTAACCTTGGTCAGAGCAGTTAAATGACATGAAAAGTTCAAGTAGGAAAGAAAGAAGAGAAATTTAGGACAGAGCATAAACACAACCCTTCCAAGGGAGGGTTTTAGCACCAGAGGATAATGCCATCCTTTCTCTCTCTCTCTGGGTACTCTGTCTCTTTGTCCCTATCTTTTTACTGGGGAGAAATTTCTGGTAGAGAGGAAAGAAAACGATAATGTAGAAGAGAAAATTGGGAATTGCTAGAGCAATGTCCTAGAGTGGGTGAGAAATTTAACTCTGATTAATATCCACATTGAAATAATTAATGTGTATGTGTGTGTGAGTGAGTGATATGTAAACAACCTACAATGAAAGGTCGCTGATTTGATTTTTAAAATATTTGCATCAAATATTCTCTATTTTGTCACATTACTATATATCATGTATGTTTATCTGCTGATATCTCAGCAGCCATCATGTCAATGTGTCAGATAAATTAGGAGAAGAGATAAAGTGTAGAGGAAAGAGACAGCTATTGGACTGGTATCATCAAATTTGTAAAACTTACTTTAGCAGACCACTACCGCCAATGTTGCATAACTTTGTTTCAGTATTTTCATTATTGTTGTAAAAACGTTGTCTTAAATGTAAATTATCCAATCAATTTTATTGATTTTTCAAATAATAATGTGAATATATATACTCTGAAGACAATTAGTAAAGTATAATCACATAGAGTCTTCTGAAACATTAGCAATCCCCCAACTTAAGTAAAAAACATGTACAAATGTGCATAAATATTTTCCTGAGACTTAATTTTCAGAAATTGAATTTCAGAGTCTTAAAAGTAATCCCATTTTTGAGTCTTTTGTTGTGCGTTATCAAATTAATGTTCACTAAAGTTGCAACAATTTATATACCTACAGGCAAAGCAAAAGGGCTGTTCACCAGCAGTCTCCACAACACTCCTTGGTTTTGCTGGTTTTTTGAAATATGTATAAAAGTTTTGGTAATTATTTTTGCTTTGCATTTTTCATTTGTTAAAGTCTCTTCCAGATTTAATGGGAAAAATTTACATTAAATGATTAAAGTGATGTCACCTAGTAGATTTGAGAAATGTTTAACAATTAAGTTTGTTTTCAGTCAAGAATGGATGGTTTAAACAATCTCTTTTGCATAAACCAAAGTTTGAGAAGTATAGGGTATCATCTGACAATTAAAGATTTTTAAAAAAATAATTGAATTAATACATTGCTCTGGACGTGGTACTTTTTAAAAGAGTTTTTATTTCCTCCCATGCTTATCTCCTTTAGTTAAAAAAAAAAACCTTAAATAGTACTCTTTCTCTGCTCTTTATAATAATTTCACTTTTCTAACTTTTGTACCTTGATTTATGTATGTATTCCCTATTTATATTTTTATTCTTTCTCATTTATTACTTGAATCAGTTAAAAAGATGTAAGATTTCCTATGAATATAACAATAGGCCACATCCATATATTGTAAGTACCATACTCAATTTAAAAATTATTTTTAAAATAGTGAATAATTATCATTGTAACTTCCTATTTTGCTCCATTTTACTTAATATTCAGTAATTTTTCAAATGACTAAATATTTTATGAATGTTTTCCTATTCATTTCTAGATTTATTTTCTGGGTTAGTGGGATATAAATCTGTTGTGTTACCTTTCTAATTTCATTTTCAATTTTATATCGTCATATTTATTTTTTGTTTTGGACTAAATATTTGTGGCCCCAAATTCATGTGTGGAAACCCTAACCTGCTCTGTGATGGTATTAGGAGGAGCAGCCTTTGGGAAGTAATTAGAATTAGATGAGGTATTAAGGGTAGAACCCCAGGAATGGGATCAGTGCCCTTATGAGAGTCACTGAAAGACCTTGCTTCCTCTCTCTGTCTTCCACCATGTGAGGATACAACAGAACTCTCAGTCTACAACCTGGAAGGGTTCTTACCAGAACTGGCCCATTCTGTCACCCTGATCTCAGTTTTCCAGCCTCCAGAACTAGGAGAGATAAATTCTGTTGTTTTTAAGCCCATCACTCTATGGTACTTTGTTCTAGCAGTGTGAACGAAGACATTTTTGGTAACTTAATCAATTAAATGTTGAAAACAGTGTACTAACATATGACATTGCTTGTGTTCTTTTCCATTTCTCCTGGTATTGTAAGAACGTTTTCCTTATACCTTCTAATATAATGTGGTTTGGAGCATAGAGGTTGTTGATAATTTTATCTCCATTGAGAGATCCTTTGTGTAGTTCCAGAGTTTTGACCTTAATATATTTCTCTGATGTATATACGCTGGCCTCTAATTTCTTGCTTGCTTGCATTGGTTTGACATACTAAGTCAGATAGGTTTGGCTAAGATGTATAAAAAATGATTTCCTGGATCTCAGTGGCTTACAACAAAAGTTCATTTCTACCTCCTATCACCTGCCCATTGTGTTGGCTGTGACTCTGCCTCACATCACCTCTGTTTCCTGCCCCGGAATGATGGAACAGCCTCTGCCTGGAGCATCAGCAGGTGTCATGGCAGAAAGTTTCAGGTTTAAATATATACCCAGAAATGACACCTATCATTTCATCTGGTGTGGCATTTCATCAGCCAAAGTAGGCCATGTGGCTGTGCCTGAGATCAACAGGGCAAGGCTGTGTGACCCTCCCACAGGGAGGGGCAATGCAAGAAAAGGAACCAAAATGTGTGAAAGCAATTAATACAATGTGCCACGTATATTTTTACACATAAATTTACTATCAACTCCTGTGAGTAATTTTGTTTCTAGTAAATCTTTTCAAAAGCTTGGATGGCTGAAATCACTGATAACATCCTAGAGATGATATTTTTTAACAGGAAGGACTTAATCCATTCACTTTTCTAGGTAGAAATAACATGATTGCCCAGAGTCATTTTCTTATATACTTCCTTTAAAAAAAATGCTTCCTTTTCTTTGCTTTGTGTCTTTAGATAGATGTCAAAGGACATGAATAATATCACTTTACAAACACGTTTTAAAAATATTCTGCGTATATAATAGTATTATCTTTAATTCTTTAAAGAAAAATGGTATAATAGGGCTTTGCCTTTCTGTTTTATACTTCAGGTTAGATTTGCTTCATTCTCTTATGAATTAAACATTTTATATAATTTGAATATTACCTAAAATCCATTTAATATCTGGATATTCTCATTTCTCTGATTAACTTTTATTGCTGTTTTTTGTTCATTGACTTTGTTTCTTATCTGTATCTTATCAGAGCCTATCAAAAACACTATCTACCTAAATCTTTAACTAATATTTACTTGTATCCATTTTAAAATGGTTTTATTTCTGTATTACATTTTAAAGCCTAAAGAGAAATGAATTTAACATTTCTCATTTTGCAGATTTGTTAATAAAATAGGAAGTAGTTAGAATCATTCTTATCATTTTTTAATCCTCTTTTATTTTTTTATGAGTTTGAACTTTCCCACTTCTCTTTCTTTGATATCTTTGTGTATCTTGGACCTAAATCTGGTAATTTTTTTGAATACCTATTTCTCTTTCCATCTCAACATTTCAATTGTATGCATTTCTTTAACTCGCTTTGTATATTTTAATAATTTTATCAATTAGGTTTGAGAAATCCTTACATATAAAATAAATATAAATTAACATAGAAGTTTATTGAGACTATGAATATTGGATTCTTTTCCCTGAGCAGGCTTTTTGGAGTAATTCAATAGGCTCATTGTTACAATATTGAATCTCCATTTCCTTTTAGTAGCACTTCAATTTCTGAAAGATAGCCATAACATCAATTCTGTTGTTTGAAATTAATCACAGGAAGAAACTACAAGACTGTAATGTTTGACTGGAAATCCTGTTCAGAGACCAAAATATTCTTCCAACCTGTAATAGCTTGTGAGAGTTTGAGGACACAAACTATAGTATATTAACTGTGCTAGACAATGTCAACCACGGGAACTGAAAGAAGCCTATTCTTATTCTTTTAGAGAAAAAAAAATAGAAGAAATGCAGACTCAAGTAGAAAGACAAAAAACCTGTACCATATGTTTTTTCCTTAACTTTTCAGGGATAACATATTTCCTTTGATTGTTATGTTAACATGATCGTAGAAATGTTGTTTTTTCCATGGAATTTCAAAATGGGCACTATCTGCCACATTAAAAAACTAAAATCACTCTGTTGATCCTATTTTGAAAGAGCAAAATTTGTTAATTGAAACACCATCTATATTTATTATTTAATTCTTAGTAGATCTAGTTTAGCATTTATATTTTGGTAACTGTCTATTACTATTATCATATTATAGGGAAACAAGTATAGAAAGAATATTGGTTCCCTAAAAAATGCCTGTTTTCAGCATCAGTAGCTCAAGTTGAAATGTATGAGATGAGATTCTAGGTGCTAGAATTTGCTAATCTTTAATCAAAACAAACTATAGAGAGAGAGCTATACATATATTCATATGTGATATGTATATGATACATATATACATATATATATATGAATGAATGTCCTGATCTGGGATGAATATGCTTTAAAGATATTATAAAGAGAAAAAGACAACTAAAAGAAACAAAAAGGAAGAGGTATAATATTCTCATATGGGAATCATTTATACATATATGAATATAACATCAGGCTTATTTTTAAAGTCCTTAACTATTGGACATAGTTTTGACATAAATGTCAAAGAAAATTCATGTTTTACTGTAAAGTATGTAGTATAATTAGAGTTATATTTTATCAGTAGTATATGAAGTTGCATTAGATATAGTAGTTGTGTCAAATGATATCAACAATTTTCCACATTAAATTATTTCATTTTAGCTATTTTTTCCAAAGTAAGTGGAATTTTCAGGTACTTTAAAAGCCAGATTACTTCAGAAAATACAACTGTGACTTTTTGTTCCAATGTCTAGTGCTTTCTAATCATATTTTATAGTGCAAACTTTCTCCACAAACTGCCCACTCAGTACTGAAGAGAATTTGGAAAAAGATTTATCAGATGAAATTAAATAATGCTAGCTTTAATGCTAGCTAAATCCTCCATATTCATGACATCTAAAACAAATTAAATAATGCATTTTTCTTTGTAGGTTGTTTGGAGTGTGTGTGTGTGTGTGAATTCAAATATATTTGATTCATATAAAAATGATGCCACAAGCTCCGTGGAAGAGAGAATGACTGTGTCTGAGAAGGACTCTGCCTGAGGAAACAATGGGAGCATACATAATGGAATCCAGCAATCCAGAAGAAACATTTGCCTTGGCTTAGCACTTAAAAATGTGTTTGCCTAGTTTCACAACCATACACATCCGATATTTTGAGTCTCAGAGACAAAATAGAGAATATTTAATGCAAATATTTTAAAAATTGAATCAGCAACCTTTCATTGTAGGTTGTTTACATATCACTCACACACACACATATACACACCTTGAAGTCAAGAATTATATATTTTTTATTTATCCCCAACCCTCAAAGTGTTATTCAGCATAGAGCAGGAACCTTAATTTGTTGGGCAAATAACTGAATATCAGAAATTAAAAAGCAAAGCCTTTAGAGTCCACATGGACAATAATTTGGTGTTTACTTTCAATTTCGGTCTGGTATGAAGTGGGTTTAATATCATTCAATAGGCTTTAATCCTAAGTAGGACTCCTTTTGTGGGTGATCAATTACCTGGAAGGAATTTAAGTGGCCAGCAACTCATAGCATTTTCCCTTCAATTAAAATTGCATCTTTTTTGATTGTGAGAGGTTGTGATTAATTGAAATTAGCAGCACCTTCAGGATATAGCATTAAAAACACAAGGCAATCCCATTGCCAAGTATAGGTAATTCTGAGGTAAATTCACAGCTCTTTATTGCTCTTGTGCAGCCTACCACAGACTCTAGCTTTCAGTTTTATACTTTGGTTTTAGCTCTTCTCCATAGTGACTAAGATGACTGGCAGAAGCCATCCCTATTGACAGGGCCAATCTGTAGAATAGCCACGGTTGATTGCACTGATTAAAAATTCAAGTAGAAATTATTCCATATCAGTTTTTCAGCCCATTTACTCTCAGATCTATCCCTTGACTCAATCAGCTATATTTTCCAGGCTCCTTTGTCATCTGGCTTCTGGTCTAGTTCAGCTAGTCAAAGTCACCATCAGGAGACTAGAGGATGGGAGAAAGGGAGAAGCCAGTGTATTTGTGACAGTTATGATCTCTCGGGAGGAACAGTTGTTACCTGAAATTTAAACGTAACTAGGAGTCCTGTATTTAATCTAGCCCAGATTAAATAGCCCAGGATCCCACCTGGACACCTGCTTTTTCTCTGTGATTTCAGGTAGCAGTACCTCCTCCCTTTGTCTCTTTAGCCTGGTGGTGGCAGCAGCTTCCAGTTGCTGTGTCTGGGATATCTCTCCATCCGCTCATCATTCCTGTATTCCTGGACTTTCATAGAGGGAGGATTAATTACACAAGACCCAGAATAAAAGGGGAACCAAGTGATAGTATTTGACAACATTAAAATTAAGAGTTTCTGTTTAGTAAAGGACTCAAAGGAAAGTTTGAGTACTACAAGAAAATATTTGCAGTATCTATAACCAACACATTTTAGTGTCTTGAACATGAAAAGAACTCCTACAAAAGTCTACAGAAATCAGGACATCCAATTATAAAATGGGCAATTAAATGAGTAGGCAATTCCAAAATGAGAAAACAGGATGTCAAAAAAGAAATGAATAGATGCTCGTGTAAAATGTAATCTGAGTCACACATTAAAAACAAGAGTAAGATTCTACTTTCTATCTGTCAGATTGACAAAAAATAAACATTCCCATAATACTTTCTCCATGTTTCAGAAGTGGTCCATACAGCATTGCTACTCATTCCAATCATGAGCTCAAGGAAAATTTTGACAATGTCTAGAGCCCTTGATAGCCTGTGGAAGGAGGAGGAGGATATCCACAAATCCCTTGCTACATGAATGCATATGGGTGTCACCAAACTGAATTTCAGAGGGAATAGTGTATCTTCAGAAAGAAAAGTCATGGCATCTGCATCATAAATATACAGTGGACTGGAGACGCTTCTGCTGCCACTGTGTTCGCTGAAAATCTAGCTGATGTCAGAGTCATATTGTCTAGGAGCACCAGCCAGCATGCTGTACTAACTCAAATCCCACCTATTGCTGCATGCTTCATTCCTAGAGTCTTTACTAAGCAGATCCAAACAGCTTTCTGGGGGCCCCATTTTTTTGTTGAGTACTAATTCCAAGGTTGAACTCTTACTGAAGCATTTGATGTTAGCCTGATCACCATGGCTCTGTTTAACACAGATTCTCTTCTGCATTATATGAACTCTGCCACCATAAGGGGATGCACTCATGGGGTCTGATGTGGTGGATGCTGGCTCAGGAAGTCCTGCTTTGTGTGGCAGCATTCCTTTTGAAAACCATGGGAAATCATGCCTACTTCTATAGATATACTAAAGACATTTAAAAAAAAAAGTAGGTTGTTGCTGCAAAGGCTGTAGTCAAGGAGAAGTGTTGGGGTAGATGGGCTTCTCTAACTCTTGAATTTACTGCTACTCCTCCTGAGGTTGCAGACTGGCCAGAAGTCTTGCAGGATTCCCCTTGGCCTATCCAGTTCTTACCTATTGGAGACCAAAGTGCTTAGCCTGTGACTGAGGACAGGTTGGCAGCAGCATATTCTCAGGCTACTGAATATTCTTAATCTCATCTTCTTCCATCTGTTCTTAAGTGAATATGGGGGCCGATAATGACAGAAAATAAGCATTGGTTTCTATTTTTAAAATCATGTGACTTTGAATGCAGGCAAGAAAGTGAGACAACGATCCATGAAAAAAAATTATTTATAAGCTGAACTTCGTTAAAATTAAAAACTTGTCCTCTGCAAAAAAAAAAAAATGTCAAGAGAATGAGAAGATAAGTCACAGACTGGGAGAAAATATTTTCAAAAGTCATATCTGATTAAAAAAACCGTTGCATGAACTCACTCATATATGGAATATAAATGAACACACGGACAGAGAGAACTAATTGGTGGTTACCAAGGGGAAGGGAGGGGTGGGCACAGGGGGTGAAGGGTTACATCCACATGGTGACAGGCAAACAATAATGTACAACTAAAACCCCACAGTGTTATAAACTATTAAGACATCAATAAAAAAAATTTTAAAAAACCTGTTGTCCAAAATATACAAAGAACTCTTAAAAGCAACAATAAGAAAACAACAGCCTAGTTAGAAAATGGGCTTAAGACCTTTGAAACACCTCACTAAAGAAGATACACAGATGGCAAATAATCATATGAAAAGATGCTCCACATCATATGTCATCGGAGAAATGCAAATTAAAACAACAAAAGACCACTACACACCTGTTAGAATGGCCCAAATCCAGAACACTGACAACTCCAAATCCTGGAGAGCATAAGGAACAACAGGAACTCTCATTCTTTGCTGGTGGGAATACAAACTGGTACAGCCACTTTGGAAGGCAGTTTGGTGTTTTCTTATAAACTAAACATACTCTTATCTTATGATCCAGCAATCACACTCCTTCATATTTACTCCAAGGAGTTGAAAACTTATGTTCACACAAAAAAAATAGGAGAGAACTGTACTCCAGATCATTTAGAACACATTTCCTGTGTTTCTGGATACCATTAAAGGACACTAGGTCTTTGTTCAATAGTTAATTTAAAAAATCTTCATTATTTTCATTTCTGTATTCTCTGGTAAGATGTAATCACACACACACTGGAGTCGTTAGTGATATAGTCAAAGGAACCGAAGGACTTTATTTTATTCATTTGTTCAGTTTTTTAGTATAGAGTGAACATGATCACTATAGGGAAGAAACATTGAATTTTCAGAGTTGCTGAAACATAATTAATTTGTATCTAGATCAAATCCCAAATACCTTCCACATAAACAAGCAACAATAGAAAAATAAAGCACTTTTGTTCCGTTAAAGTCTGAGGAAGATTTGAAGGGAGATATATGGCAGCTAAGGGACGATCGACAGTGTGATAAGTCTTTGCCCAGAGGAATTATAGAGATCTAAAATAAAAGCAATTATTAAAATGTCCCCCTTTGTAGGATAGTTTCATAAATATTAAACTTTTAAAAACATATTTTATGAAATGGAATATCTTTATGCGTAACAAAAGATTTGTGGGGTGTGAAGCCACAAAATGTAAATGAAATGAAAACACATAGTATTACAGTGATATCTACTATATTCTCTTCTGTTATTATCGACTTTATAACAAAGCATAATTATATGCTTAGTGAGAGGTGGGTGCGTGTCAGAAATCAGGAGGCATCTGCTATGCATCACACCAAATACTGGACCTAGTGTCCTGATAGATGCATCATCACAAAATTCTCAGAAAATTCGCAGGGTCCTTTCTGAAATATTCTTTCTGTCCTCTTCCTCTTGCTCTTCCTCAGTGAGGAGAGGTGTTTGCTGGTGACAACTGGGGGTCAGAGCACTTTGGACAACAGTGGAGGCAGCAGTGTGTGAAGTCAGGTGGAGAGAGAGAACGGAGGCCATCTATAGTTTGTAGTCAGAAGCAAGTGGCCTGAGGGTGGAATGCTGGGCAGTATACTTTGTTTAACCAACACATTGTTGAACTCTTTTTGAATATCCATGGTTTCTCGTTGAACGTTGTCTGAATATCAATGCGCTCCCACAGTTGGCCACAGGCCACACCACCGCCATTGAGTCTGGCCTCTGAGGACCTCTGTGACTGAGATCTCAGCAGTAGGGAATGTTTTTCTTCTATAAAAAGTATACTTTAGTACATCTACCCAAATGTCTAATAGGTAAAGTACCAAATATATTACAAATATATTACCATATAGTGACAGTTAAAATTTGTATCAGTCAGGGTTGAACCAAGGAGCAGAACCAGTAGATTATATAAATACACACACACACAAGACACACACACACACACACACACGATTTACTATAAGAAATTTGCTTGCATAATTGTGGGGCCTGGCTAACCAAGCTCCATAGAGTAGTCAAGAAGGGGAATTCACGGGAAACGGAAAGTGATTCAGGCCCAGCTGCTGCTTCAAGGCTCCAAAGTTACAGAAAGGCCTAATCCATCTTTAAAGGACATCTACCTGTTTAAGTCAGCTCCACTGGAGACAACTTTTATTTTTATTAACTCAGAATGAACCTATTTGGAACTTTAATTACATCTGTAAAATCCCTTCACAGCAGCACCTACGCTAATGTGTGACTGGATAACTGGAACCAAGTGTGTGTGTGCTACAAAATGCTGCCTCCTTTCCACCCTCTCACTTATGGGAAAGAATGTTTCTTGTAGCCCACTCTATCTGGAAACATACTAGACAAAGAATGGTAGGGAACGCGTCAGCCTATCCAAACTGATGGATCACAAAACCAACACAAAAATAAATTTGCTTATATTAGTATATGTGGGTTCTTTTATTTCATATTTAATCCTGGTCAAACACTACAGATTCATACTCTTGACTGGAGTTTCAGAGACGTAATTATATAAACACTATGTGTTTTTAGACATGATGAACAGATGTAATTCTTGATGTGATAGAAAATAATTGAATGTTTCACCTAATTGTTTTATCAAGCATATATTAAATGTCAGATAGTTTATTGGTACAGTAGATAAGGAAATTTAAAACCATTACCATTTTGCTTAAAGAGTTCAAGGTCCATAGAGAGATTTTTTTGTAGATTAAACAACTTCATTAAATGTGCTACAATAGACGTGAACAAAGAATGTCATCAGAAGACAGAGGAAAGGCACCCAGACAAGTATGAGGGTGAGGGAAATGATTTAAACTATAAGTGATGTTTCAGCTTAGCTTTACACGTGCTTAGTTTTTGAAATACCATAGAATTGGGGAAAGTTGTTTTCAGGCAGAAGGAAAAAAGATACATGAAGAAAATTTTGAAAACTTTAGAGGCATTTGGAACATAGAAAAATGAAAAGAAAAAACAAAGGGTAAATTTTGATGTTATGTGATATGAGAGTGGAACATATTTAAGGGAGGGCTATTAAATATAAATTATTATAAGGCAGTGGACAGTATAGAAGCATATTAAGCCAGGAAGTAACATGCTTATTTCTTAATTTTCAAAGAAATCACAGTGTTGGGAGTGATGGGACAAATGAGTTCCAGAAAGTCCTTCAGCCTCAGTATAGATCAACATTAGGTATATGTAGAATTGAACTCAGTTTCACTGACAGCAGAGATCAGGACAGTTCTTACATATGTGCACAGTAAAGGGTTAACTCAGCAGTTCTATGGTGTTCAAACCACACACATTCAAAAATAAGTAAATAAACTGGCCTTGGCAGGCTCCTGGAAAATAATCTCTAAGCCTTTGGAATATTCCTGCCTAACAAGATTATCTTTGTATACCTGGGGCCTTGGGCCATGCCAGATAATTTATGCTAACAATGTGATTTATTGGTGGCCTTGGGCCACACTGTATCCATTTGAGGGACTAGAGACTAAGTCCAGCTACATTTGTGTTCTATGCTTACGTGATGGACCCCCAATAAAAACCCTGGACTCAAGGCTTAGGTGAGCTTCCCTCATTGGCAATACTCCATATGTAATGTTAACACATCATTGCTTGGAAAATAAAGTGTTATTTGTTCAACTCCACTGGGAGATGACAACTGGAAGCTTTTGCCTGGTCTCTCGGGACCCTGTCCCGTGTGCCTTTTCCCTTTGCTGATTTTAATCTGTATCCTTTCACTGTAATAAATTGTAGCCATGAATGTAACAGCTTTTCTGAGTCTTCTGTGAGTCCTTCTAGTGAATCATTGAACCTGAGGGTAGTTGAGGACCCCTGACATGTAGGGTAAATGAGGGGTGTTTTTGTTTTAGATCTGTAAAAAGGTAGGAAAAGAAGATCTGGACCTCTACCACCTACCTGCCTCAGTTTTTCTTCCTCAGTTGTACCCTCTTAGTAAAGAAAAGAACACAAAATGCCAAAATATAATCAGCCTAAAACTAATAATCAAATTTAAACTTACAAAAGTCCATACCATGTATGTCATATTGTGGCTTCCCATTAAATATTATAGATTGATTGTGAATACAAATAAAATGTTATGTAAAAATAATGCCATTTAACACGCTACAAATTCAACTACCTTTAGAGCAAATGCATTTGCTAATGAAGCACAATCTATGTATTTTAGTGAATAATAGCAAAAGAAAAATCCACTAAATTACAAAAGGATTGAGATTGCATTTTTAAAAACATTATTTGTTCACATGCAGATTTACATATGTAACTAACATTAAAATGTGGAAAGGCGTAGCAACCATGCATAGTCATGCACAGGCATTCATTAGCTTTTTCTTTTTAAGAAACTTCTCAAATAATCAAATTGCAATGTCTTTGATATTTTCTCCCTTCTCTCCCCCTCCCTCCTGTATGATAAGTTTTATTTAGTCCTTAAATTAAATAAATTCACATAGTCTTAAAATCAAATGTTACTAAAATGTTTATGTTGAAAACTACCCCTTCCTTGTCCTCCTCCCTTCATTTTCACTATTTGATGATTTTTAGTTGGTCTTTATCTAATGATCCTTAGATGCTCACTGAAATTCAATAATAAAGCATTTATAGGAGGATAGGAAAATGTGCTTACTGTTTGGACTCGTCTACTGATAGACATCAATCCGTGGTGATTGATTTGTCAGTGCTCTTCCTTCTGTACTAGGATATAATCCGTGGTCTAAAGACCATATGGCTCCTTCTGTTGGTCTACTCATTTTCTTCAGAGAGAAACTCTCTGATCACCTACCAGGGGTATAGAAAGTCCAGAAATTTTCCCAATAGAATCTATACTTATTTACTTTCGTATTCAATTTCTCTACAAGTTTATTTAATTTACTAAGCCATCCCTAAAATTTTTTCCATTAACTGATTTAAGTATCAGGTGTCTCAATTACCAATTGTAAATTTCAAAAAGACCAATGCTCTGAGGGTGATAATAAACATGTCCATGTGGTATTAGTTTCCTTGACCATTTCTGTACCGCTAAGTGTGTACCATGATCAGAAGAGATACATCGAGGTGGCCTGGATAGTGAATATTGAGAATTTTCTGTTTCATACCTTTAACTGTGTTATCTGAAGTTGTATATATGTTGTAGAACAAGCAATGCTTAGAAGAGGATAGAATAATCCCTGTTAGCATCCAATTGTAGTTCTGGAGACTGCAATAAAGGTCCAAAGTAATCCAGTCACCTGTTCTATGTGGCCCTTGTCCTTGGGGGATTTAACTCAGGATTTTCAATGAATTCCTTTCTGGGTGATATTAGGTGTAGTTTTGTTTATTTGTTTTTTTAATCGTATTAGCTATTTCATTGGATACAAGGGGACTGTTTTGTCCCAACAATGCTTGGCCTCAGTAACAATATGCCTACTCATTTCAAGAAGCCAGGTAGCTAGCTTTAGGGATCTGACTCAGCATTTGCCTTGGCATTCTAATGGCTTTTGAGCTGACAACTAAGTTTTTCGGTGGGCTTCACATAGCTCATTCTAATTCTTCTTCAAAATTTCACAGAGATTTCCATGATTGTCCCATATAGGAGAATTTTCATTGTGCGTTTATCTAGGGTCTATTTGCCTAACCATTAAGCAAAGCCATCGGCTAAAACCTGAGAGTGTTTGATTATCCATACACTCTGCTGATAGTGAGAACCCAACTGTTATTCCACTGATAAACAGTTCAACTTCTCTCATTGTTCAGGCTTGCCCTTGTCTTCTTCCACCAAGGTTTCATCATCTGCAGGGCATATTGATGCTGATTTTTCTAGTAAAAATAACCCTCAAGCCATAAACTCTCATAAGTAAACCAAGCAGCCTGTATTGTCTCTAAGAGCAGAGACTCATGGGGTTGGCCCCAAGCAGTGGGGGTGAGGAGGTACTCAGAGTCTCCTTCGTGGACTCCATGTGGAGTGAAGCAATCTGCTCACATATGTGGTGGACTTGTCTGAACTCCCTCCCTCCCTGTGGCATGCTGTTGATCACCCCATTCCCACTTTATGACTGAGCTATTCTGTACCACCCTGCCCTATTGAATGTCTCTCTGACATCACCCCAAATTTTTTCGGTATAACTAAGCTCAGAACTATCTGAAGCCCTTGAGTTGTAGCAGTGATTTCTGTCAATGCTAACATTTTAAGGTAGGTAAAATCGATATATTTATTTTTCAAATAATAAATTAGAGAAATTAAATGACCTGCACAAAAATCATCCAGTTAAAATGGCAAATTGAGACGAAAACCAGGCCTCTCTGTCTTTGATGTTGAGTTTCTCAATCTATATCATATATAGCTAAGTTTCTCCAAATGTTCTGTATTTTTGGCTGGGTTAAATGTACACCTCTAGTTTTTTTTAAAGTAGTGTTTGTGTAGCTAATTATTCTATTTATTCATTGAAATTGCACCAGTAAATTTCAATCAAGACAATACTGAACGATAATTCAGAATTATTGGAACCCAAATTAATGAGAATTTCTGTACTTTTCTTACCACATATAAGCTGGAGATTAGTGTCTAATTAACCTGAATTAACTGTCTATGTAATAAGAAATATTGATGATGATAATAGTCTCTTCAGTAGTGTATTAGATAAGGTAAATATTAGAAATATCTATGGCTTAACATCATTTAAACCTGCTGCTCAATCACACCATTTCAAACGTTGTTTCCCTGATCTGTGACAGGAAAGGGAAGGAGCAGTGGGCTTGGCTAGAGACAAGCATTCAGGAACAGAGGCTGACAGAGTCTGACTTCTGCAACGTGTGGCTTTCAAGGCTGTCCGTCACCATCCAGCCGGCAGAACCAAGAAGTGGGAAGGCGGAGAAGTCATGTTTACATCTTCATCGCCTTGGCTGGGACTACAGGCATTTCTTATGTTCACCTTTTGTTGCTAGGAAATGTGGATATGGGTTGGTCTGCCAGTTTTGAGCAATAACTCCACAGTGTGGAAGGGGATTATGATTTGTTTTTGCATCCGTAGCTGTCCCTGTCACAGTACACACAGAAAGTCAGTATTTTGGAAAACTTCATGTGAGAGTTTTGTCAGCTCTTTAAGCAAATGCATCACAGGAAGTGTTTTGAAGATGCTTATAACTGATGTGTACTTGTTTAGTTATCGACAAGTCATAAGCAAAGAAACAAAAATTGTGGCAGGGTTAGGGAATTAGCAAAACAGAAGTAGTGTAAATTATTTAGTCCAAACTTTAGAGCTAGCTTATGGAGTCATAAAAATACAACAGTGGGATTCATAAATTCCTTGTCATGGAACAAACATAGCAATGGTACTCAAGAGAAGAGGTTTTACAGTCCTGAGAGGTCCTTGTTATTCTCCACATTGATCTCCAGTTGCTGCCTGACTAGAAATACACATTGCAAAAGGCTGATGAAATTGCCAAAGCAATCAAGAAGCAAGGTGCTCAGCGCTTTCTATGATATAATGGAGATATATGTAGTTACGTGAGAATGAACATGGTCCCAGATCAGTCATGTAAATCAAAGAATAAAAAAGACAAACTGTTTCTCTAAAAAAGAGTGCGACTGTAGATCACAACCAATTTGTAGAGTTGTAAGGCACAATGTATGCTTAAGATCTCAAACTTCTCGTATTGCTTATTTGGATGAAATTAAACACATACATCACTCTAATAAATATCTCCCAGCAGATTGTGAACTTTGGGAACAAGAAAAGAAATTAAAGGCAATGTATTTTATATTTGTGTTCTTCTGTCTCGGGGTTCAATTATTTTCCTGTAAAGAATTTATGTTTTCTATCCAATAGACATTGATCTGCTATTTAACAGACATTGCTAAGGTATTGCAAAAAATGACCTTCAAAAACAATAAACCCAACAGCTATTATTTATCCAATTGTCTGAGACAGACCTAATAGTCCATTACAAAACAGGAGTAGGGATGTAGGGATAGGACACAATTGTTTTTGCTGTACCAAAGCTATCATCAACAGCCAGTCCCAAATAAAAATAGTGAATAGCTTTAAAGAGATGCTAGCTTGCCAGAAGAAAATTCGTTAAACACACAATAACCATGGATTATCTGAAATGCAACAGGGACAGCCTATCAGGGAGAAAATACCAACTCAGCAGACATTTTTTCTAAATGCAAACTTGTCCTTTATGATACTCTCATCTTTAATAGTAGTAGAGTAAAAGGGTGAAACTAAGAATGCAGTTAGAATTATTTGGTTGTATATATATGATTTTAAATGATGTATATATGTTTTATATTATATGTCATATATATGATATATATATGAGATATACATATATATGATTTTTCAAAGGGAGGAGATTAAGGTAAAGACCATGACATAAAGAAGTAAATGTATTTTGACTAAAAAGATTTTTTAAAGACAATGACCCCATGAAATAAGAAATTCAAATATAAGACAATGAGGCATGTTTCATAAACTACATCTTTATAATCATAATAAGATGTGTTTACATTTGGACTTGTTAATTCACAAGTTCCTAAATAAAAATTACATTCCACCGTACATGTCCTCCGTAAGTCGTGGGAGGCCGGCTCTACTATTTCATGTACTATATGAGCAGGCCCCGATTCTCCATGGCTTGTCTTTTTTCCCCTAGTGATATTATTCATTCTTCAATAGATTTCCAGCTAGGAACCTCATTCTTTCCCTCCAACACATTAGAATTGAACTCTGTGGATTTATTGCTTCAGTGTCCCAGAAAGTGTTTGCAGGTTTTAATTATAAAATTAAAGGAAAGGAAGTTTTAATATAGCTGCTATGCCACTTGGCCAGCCCCTCTAATGAATTTTTAAATTCATGAAAATAAAAAGAGATGGAGGGGTCGGCCCAGTGGTGTAGCGGTTAAGTTCGTGTGGTCCACTTTGGCAGCCCGGGGCTCGCCGGTTCTGATCCTGGGCACGGACCTACTCACCACTCATCAAGCCATGCTGAGGTGGCGTCCCACATAGAAGAGCTACAACTCTACAACAATGATACACAACTAGGCACTGGGGCTTTGGGGAGAAAAAGAAAAAAAGGAAGATTGGTAACAGATGTTAGTGTAGGGCCAATCTTCCTCAAAAACAAAAACAACAAAAAACAGATGGAATAACTGTATTCATTTCCTATTGATGTTTTACCAAATTGCCACAAACTTATAGCTTAAAATACAAACTTATTATTTTGTATTTCTGGAGATCAGAAGCATCATTGAATCTCATTTGACTAAAGTTTAGATGTCAACAGGGCTGGTTCTACCTGGAGGCTCTGGGGGAGAATCATTTTCTTGGCTTTGCCATCTTCTGGAAGCCACCTGCATCCCTTGGCTTATGGCGCCTTCCATGATCTTCAAAGACGGAAGCGTAGCATCATCATGTCTCCTTCACTGACTCTGCTTCCACTGTCACGTTGTCTTCTCTGACCCTGATCCTCTTACCTTCCTCTTATTTGGATATTTGTGATTACATTGGGCCCATAGTATAATCCAGGATAATGTCCACATCCCAAGATCCTTAACCACATTTGCAAGGTCCCTTTTGCCATGTAAGGTAACATTCACAGCTTCTGCAGATTCAAACATAGGCTTCTTTGGGGTCATCAGTCAGCCCACCACAATAAATTTGAGGTAATCTATAAGAATAACTTAGAAAAAATGAGGCTGAATAACTGTGACTATCACAGTGTAAATGCACCAGCCTAAAGTTCCCTTCGTTCTCAAGTCCAGTGTTCCTGAAAAACGGAAACTGAAGAACTCATGAAGTTTTTGTTTTTTCATTTTTCCATCTAAATGAACAATTTATACTGATTCTCCTTGTGTATACTCTATCTTAACATTTTTATCACACAAGATTTTCGGTGAAACTTCTAATTTTCTTTTAAAAGTTTCTTCTGATTATAAAAGTAATGTTATAATTTTTTAGAAAGTTGAAAAATAAGAGAAGCATGGAGACATATAAACAAAGTTTAAATTCAGGAGTAATATTGCTCAAGAAAACACTGGTAGCATTTTGGTAGATCTCCTAATGTCCTGACTGTCCCTCACACTGTTTCTGTCTACAAGCATTTTGCCTCGAAAAAGTACATTTAATAATAGCTAACATGTACTCAGTGCTTAAAATAGCAGAGACTGCACTATGGACTTAACAAAACTTCCATGAGCATGTGCATTTTATTATATATATATTATTATTTTATTATAATTATATATTATACAGTTCCATAGGAGAATTTAATACGTTTTTGAGTCACAGGTTATGAATTTGGACACATTGAGTCATATTACCTTTCAGAAAATGTACACTAATTTCCATCGCATCAATATATGCAGATACAGTTTTCAATTCCTTCTTGATTGACTTGCCCTATTAGGATTGTAGAATGTGACCCAGGGAAACGCAAAGAATGACTAGATATTTCTTTGCCTGGTACTACGATTTTTATTTAAAACTTTATGCAGCATCATAGACAATGTTGATATATACTACAGCATCCTTGGAGCTTATTAAAAACCTAGATGCCCAAGTCCTATACTAGGGCTACTGAATCAGGAGTTTTCTGTTTAGAGACCAGGAACATGCATTTTGAAAAGCTTTCCAAGGGGCTTAGACGCACCTCAAACATGCAGAATCTAGGACTAAACCAATATCCCAGAAAATTACTTTGTGCCTACTCTCCAAATTTTCATAATTAGCAAACTTCTTATCTAGTACTTCTCCATCTTAGAAGAAATTTATGTTTTCCACTTCAAGTTGTTCTATTTTGTGTAATTGTAGTTAAACTGGGGCAGATCAAACCTAAGTTTCAAGTAAGTGAGTCAAAATTTATTTCTTCCAAATAGATCTTACAGGTAGGTGTGTGCACGCGTGTGTGTAGGTTTTTATTTACAGGTCCAAGTTGTTTAATAGGACAATTCAGGTTATTTGTTTATTCTGATGACAATTTTGGTGAGCTATGTATTTTAAGGATTTGTCCGTTATTTCAAAAATTTTAACTTTATTAGTATACAGTAGTTATAATATGCTTTCACCTATAGGATCTTGGAAGATGTTCTGTTGTTTATTATGATATTGATAACTTGTGTTATCTGTTTGTTTTTATTGACAAGACTTGCTAAGGGGTTATCAATTTAATTAAAATTTTCAGAGAATCAAATTCTGGATCTATTTTGTGTTTTATGTCTATCTCATTGCCTTTTGTCTTCCTTTTACTATTTGTTTTGTTCTGTTTCTTTGGGCTTAATTTACTTTTTTTCCCCACAAGCTTCTTGAACTGAAAGCTTAAATCAATGATTTACAACCTGTCTTCTTTTCTAAAATGTGCATTTAGAGCTCAAAATTATACTTTAAAATTCCATTACATGCTTTACAGACACACTACATGCTTTACATACCCCCATTTGATTATTTTAAAGTCCTTGTTTGATTATTCTGAATTTTGAATCCACTTTTGGTCTCTTTTTATTATCTGCTCTGTTTTTTTTTTTCTCTTGTCAGCCATTTGTTTCTGTTTTTATCATGTCTCATAAATTTTGAACGGATGCCAGACATTGTGTGTTAAAAACTGTAGAGTTTCTGGTCAATGTTATTTTTGGAAGATAGAATGCCAGCAGATCACTCTCATTCTGTCAAGGCTGGATTTGAGTCTTGGTTAAGCCTCGTCTATTTCAGTTTTGCAGTGTTATTATAGCCACTTTAGCTATCTATTACTATTACTCCAAAACTTACTGATTCAAACAACATCTATTATCTCACAGTTCTTATGGGCCAGAAATCCAGGAATGGCTTAGCTGGACCTTCTGCTTCAGAGGCTCTCAGAAGCTGAAACCAAGTTAGCAGGGCAGCAGGCCTCCTACGGCCTAACTGGCGAAGGAGCTACTTCCCTGCTGACTCATGTGGTTGTTGGCAGGATTCAGTTCCTCGTGGGCTCTTGTGTGATGGCCTCAACTCCTCACCACCTGTTGGCTCGAGGCCATGCTCGGTTCCTTGCCACATGGACCTCTCCATAGGGTAGCTCACACATGGCATAAATATCATACTATATAACACACCATAGTAGAGTACAACCTTTGCTCCTGAGGCGTAACCATCATTCATAAGCTGTGGTCTTTCCATTGTCTCGACTGAAAGTCTGAGGTGTTTTCTGAAGTTCTTCCACCATGATGGGGCACGAAATCCACTTTCTCTCTTGAGTATCACACAGCTGCTGAAATCTCTGCTCAACTCTTCAGCTTCCCAGTACTGTTTTCTGCTTTGTTTCTTGGAATACGTGTCCTGTGCATGCCCTGAAAATTCCTTCTCTCTGGATTTTTGCCCTTTATGCCCTAGCTTCTTGGGGAGTCCTGGGCATTCTGTGCTCTGTCCTTTTTGACACTGCACTTTTCTGATTGAGCACAATATCCATAAATTACAATTTTGATAATGCCTTCTGGAACAATTCCAAATTTGGGCTAATCTTATGGGCTTCCTTTCCTTCAGGGGTCATGGTCCCTCAAGACCTGCCTATTTGGTTTGCTGTCTTAACATCATATGAGAGTTGTTTTATATATTTGCCCAGTAATTTTTTTCCATCAGATTCAGTATATGCTATTAAAACCATGGATCACTATTACTCCCTACTATGTTTATAAGTAATATAAGATTTTTAATGTAAAAAGCTTTGTATGTTAGTATATTTAATGGCAATTTTTCTGCTTTCTGAACAAGGGGTCTCACATTTTCATTTTTCACTGAGCCTCACAAATTGTATACCTCTCCCTGATTCCTAAATAATAAACTGTTATTATCTGGGTTGCGATACTTCTCAAAACCAAGAAATTAGTTTAAATGATATTTTTCAGTGAGGCATTTTGCCTGATATGGCAGAGACTTGGTAGCTCTTCTCTAAACCCAGTTTCTCTTCTTTGTGAGCAAAAGGCTGGACCACATTTCCCAGACTCCCTGGCCACTACGTGTGACTGAATTCTCATCAACGGAGTGTGAGTAAAAGTGTCATACTCCACTTCCAGGCCTCGCTCATAAAAATTGGCCCTCTCTGAGTCTTCATGCTCTTTCCATCTTGATTCAATACAGAAGAGAATAGAGAACTTGAAAAGCAGAGGTGGAAAGTGTGTTGTGCAAGAGAAAATAATCACCACTTTTTGATCACCACTTGGAAGAAAGCTCCCTGCTGGTCAGGAACATTATTTCGGACTTTACATGAATAACATAACTCTACTTTGTTTGACTCATTATCTTCTTCTCTGGGTTTATTTCAGTACCCAGCATTTCCATTAGGATAGTCTGTCAAACCAAATTCCTTGGTAACCAATACCAAGGCCTTTGATTAATTTCATTTTACAATGCATTAATTGCCTCCAAGAGACAAAGTGCTTGATGTTAATATACAATGCATGCTGGTGGAAGAGGAAGACTGGAAATGAAAATGACAATGTGTCACATGTGCTTATTCATATGCACTGTGTACTGCATGATCTTTTCTGTTGAAGCTAAGGGAAGGGCCATTTGAATATATTTGAGGTAATTTTTTGCCCATATTTCAATACTAAATATGAGAATATTCGTGAAACTATATTCCTGATAATATGTTAATGATTCAGCTCTCAGAAAATCCAAAAGTCTGGAATTACCTTTAATATATTTTAAGGTGACAATAGTTTGGCAGATCTTATGTTTCGTAAAACCTCAATTATGGTTTACATTTATCATGGACTGAAATAAAATGACTTAAAAAAGAAATAATTTCAAATGAAATTATCTAAATAGTAATATAATAGTGTATTTCAACAAATAATTTTTATTTTTCCTAAATTATTTTCTATTAAATTTATATCATCACACTTGTTCATTTGTCACTCCATTAGAAATCAACTTTCCTGGGTATGCTTGTTTGTTCTTCCTTCTGCAGTGTTTTCTTACCCCATAGAACATGTCTAATGATGCTTTATCTGTGGCTCTGCACTGCCTCTAAGATCACTCAATGTGACTTTTTGAGAACGAAATTAATAGTTCTGTTTGGGTTTCACCAACTCTTGAGAGAATAGGAATGACACCTGCCATAAATTACCCAAGAAATTTAGCACAAATAGAGGAAATAGCAGTAAGTTTTTTATAAAAATCCTCTAAATTCAATCTGTCTGGGGGAAACAGCATATAATCTATCCTGATGTTTCTATAAATATTGAAACAGAACAATGCACCACAAAGAGACAATATATTATATTACATACTGTGGCATTTGGTGATTAATATGACAGCAAAACACTCAGCTGTACCTATCAGTAGGCCTCAGGTCAGTCTCAAAGGAGGCAGAGTGACTCATTAGGAATAAGATAAAAAAGAAAAATCCCAGAAATTAAGTCACATGGAAATGAAATTCAGGAATGTCAAAAGTTTAACCAAAGTCATTTTCAGGAGAATTTATAGCAACTTTCAAATATTTGGAAGATTATGTTGTAGTAAAGATAGCACACCCGTTCTATGGACCCCAACTGACAGAACTGGAATCATTATGATGAAACTATAGGAAAGCAGACGTCAGCATCACAGCCTTAACAGGTCATCTCAGAAAATACTAAGTTCTTTTCACCTGCGGCATTACCGATGATAGATATAGTGGACTTAATGGTAGCCCCCCAAAGATAAGTCCACATCCTTATCCCTGGAACCAATGAAAGTTACCTTATTTAGAAAAAGGATCTTTGCAGATATAATTAAGTTGAGGATCCAGAGATGATGAGATCCAGGTTAGACTAGCCAGGTTGGCCCTAAATTCAACAAAGGTCCTTAGAAGGAACACAAAGAGGAGAGGGCAGGCACAGAAGAGAAGACGATGTGAAGACAGAAGCAGAAATTGGAGTGCTGTGGCCACAAGCCAATGAAGCGGCAACCACTAGAAACTAGAAGCATGGAAAGAACTCGCCTCTTGAGCTTCGGTGGGGCGTGTGTCCCTGCTGACGCCTGGATTTTGGACTTCTGGCCACGGTAACTATGAGAGAATAAAGTTTGTTATTTTAAGCCACCAAGTTTGTGGTAATTTTTTATGATAGCCATAGGAAACATACAGCTGACAAATATTAATCAAGATTATAAAAGGAATTCAACCATTGATAGGAAGACTATACTGCATGATATTTATATTCCTCCTCCCAAAACTTCCTTCTACTTTTTTCAACATTTTTAGAAATTTATTCAGCAATCTAGAAGCTTGGATGCTATTCCCAATAGCCTCCAAAAGGAAAATTTAGAATCATTACTCTGTTTCAGATGGTTAGCATTTAAAATAAATTCAGTGAGAACATGTCTCCCATGGAAATATGGTGGAATTAGTAAAAATTTCAGAAAACTGCAGACTAAAATATTTACAAAAGTGTCTAACACATCACCTAGTACACAAAGTATTAGTATATTTTCTTTAGCTTCTTGTCTTTATTTTCTGTTTTTATTTTTCCATATTGTGAGCAAGCATATGCACCCTCTATAAATCCCAAATAAATTATCTAATAAAGAAAAAAAATAGTATAGTTAGAAAAAAAAAAAAGAAGGCTAAAATGTATCTATCCTAGGGTCTATGTTGCTTTTTTAATATTTTAGCTTTGCTATTTTCTTTTCCTAATGCAAAATGTAAAAGAACTTGGCAGAACTGTTTGTCTCCCTTTTAGTAGAAAAACCTTGTTTTCAAGATTTTTTGTTTTTGTTTAGAACACCTGATCTAATCCTTCAGTTCATTCACCCTCATGCCTAAGGCACAAGGAATTTCTGGAAAAGTGCACAGAGAGTTGTTTCAACCTGAAGACACCTATGCTTTTGTGCTCAGGCTTATGTAGCTAACTATGTGCATAACATACACTTGGGTAAATGGTTCATGTAGAACAACTAAACTCCATGCCTGATTTTTCTTCCTGGAACTCATGTAAATGGAACTGTAAAAGATGAGGGTTTTATTTTCTTTCAGACATTGCTTGGAATCTTTTCTTGGAAGCAATGCAGATAAATTATTGCACAGCATTCAGGAATCACTTGCATGAATAGAGACAATATTCTCCAAATGTTTGATTTAAGCCTTGATGGTTTTTCTGAAACTCTGCCAAATGTCGTTTATATTTGTTAGTGGAAGGAAATGTAGTGTGAAATAATCCAAGTCTATAATCCAAAAGCTTTTTCAAATTATTTTTGGAAAGGATAATAATGTTTTTAATCTGCAGTGTCTCCTGACTAAACACATTTTGGTGTGATGAGTTGGCCTTCTTTATAGATGCCTGGCAAAAAGAAGACAAAGCTGGTTAAAAGATGTGTAAGAGGATCACCATGTAAGCATCACAAGTCAGAAACCACCAAAATGTCTTGCAGATAATCTTAAATTGTAATTAGTATTTTTGTTGTTGTTGTTTTCCTGAATTACATCATTAAATGGAGTTCTAGAGTTCATATTAATATATTTTCTTTCTTTCACGTGTGTTTGTATATATACATTTGTAGGTACATAAGATTCCGATTCCTTCATAAACCACACAGAAAACAAAGTTGACAGAGACAAGTTCTTGCTAATACCTTCTCCCTAAATTTCACCCTTCACTTTGTCTCAACACCTAACTCACAAAGGAATTCTACATTCTCTTTAAAGCCCTTTAGACTGGCTGAGGCAAGTTGACAAGCACACATACACATACATGTACTCAAGTCTATGGAAATTTAAGAGGTAATGATGTGATAAAAAAACCAATATGGATAATTTTACTTTAAAGTGCTCCAAGCCTCTGTATTAATCAGAGGCAGGAGAGAGCCCTTGGGTGTTCAGCAACTTGGAGCAGTTCAGAACTAGAAGATAGATAAAATTCAATCATAACCATAATCGTTAAATCACACTCTATCCTTTTTCTACTGCTTTACACGTTTTGCCCATGAATTCATCATCCCACTATTGACATTTCTTACAACGCATTCCACTGTGGTCACTGGATCCCGCAGTCCATCGTAAATAACTCTCCTTCATCCTCAACCTCTACACAGATGATTTTATACATCCCCTTGTCCTATACGTCTTGTCCCTAAAAATATTATATTTCTTGCAGCCATCTTTAATGGTGGCTGTTCCTTGTCCTACACCTTTGTCAGTCATGAGCAGTGCTGGCATCTTCCTTCAGGTGATAGAACACCTCTCCTTCTATACCCTAATGATACCCAGCCCATTGGACCAACAATTTATTCCATCCTATTAACCCTTTCCTTGCCTCACAGTTGTCTAGATCTTGGATCCACGTCTGATCTTTTGATCTACTATCACCAGAACTTTCGACAATCCTCCTTTTTGTACTTCTAAGGGTCAACCCAACTTGTATTGTTGCTACCATTGACCTTATCAAACTCTGTGCTCAAAAAATTGAGAAATTCTGAATGGAATAAAAATACATCATGCTTTTTCAGTCTTCACTACTTCTAATTTGACTATTTATTTTAGCAGTTCCCTCTCCTCAAATAATGAGTCTCCATCTTTGTCATATTTCTCCAGATTTTCTCCCCCAAATTTTCCTCTCTTTACCAACAAGACCAATTATCTTCTAAATGCCAAGTCCAGTGGAAAATTTTCAGCCCTTATCTCCACTGGAGTTCTCTAAATACCTTATGTTTAGTGAATACTATACATATTTATTTTGTTGTTGTCTTTCTCTCATGTCCTCATCAGTTTTCCTTACCAATCATCTTCATCCTCTCACCCCTTGATTTGATTCCTTTAGAACATCTACCTTCAGCCATTTTCCTCTTCTATGCTCTGTCTCTAGGAGATTTCATTCACAAAATGGTTATAATTCTCCCTCTTTTAACTTCCCTGCTGACCTCTCTTCTGATTTCCAGGCCTAGTTAATGAATCAAAACATCTGTTTAATGAATTATAATACCTGGAATTTCCATAAGCACCTGAAAATAACAGGTTATTTTCTTTTAATTTCTATCCTGCTTATTTAC
Source organism: Tapirus indicus (assembly GCA_031878705.1). NCBI lineage: Eukaryota > Metazoa > Chordata > Mammalia > Perissodactyla > Tapiridae > Tapirus > Tapirus indicus. Next base: position 143,489,649 of record CM062919.1, on the reverse strand, counting down.
CCAAGTAAATTGTATCAATACAGACCAGTCAGAAAAACAAAGTTTAGACCAGAAATTTCAGTGCAGGTAATTTGTTACGGAGAATGGTTACAAAGTTATTAAATGAGCTGAAAGGGCAAACAATGAGACATGGTGAGACAACCCAGAGTTTAGCAAGAGAAGGAAACCATTACCATCCCCTGCTTTACCAGAGCCCAGGAGTCTGACCCACTAGGAGGGAACTGTTAAAACAGAAGAATGGCTGCTAGGAACTAGAAGCACAGAGGAAACACAGCCTTCACCAGGGACACAGAAACAGAAAAAAAATGGGGAAGATATGCTCTGGCTTGTTTCTCTCCACCCTCCAATCTCTCCCTGTGACATAAGACAAAGCCAGTGAGCAAGGGAGCTTGGAATATGTAGCAAATATTAGCCTCGAGTGATTCAGAGTAGAGCAGAGGAAGGCAAGAAATTGATTTGAGAGCAATCATGAAAATGACCAGAAACTCAGCAATGGTGACTGAGTCAGAGTCTTTCTGCAGGCTATTTTTGGTTTTGGAATCTCTCTGCTTAATCTTGTGATTGCTTTTACGTACTCTTCTCTGACACCACCAGAGAGACACTCTTCTGTCCCTTCTACCTATTTCCCTTGTTCTGTCTTTAACAGTCTACTAAAATATGTTTGCTGAATGTATCTGTTTTGGCTGCTGAATGTTTGCTGTTTCTAAATAGCAGTTTGGGGTTTATGAATTCCAATAAAATCAGAAAGGAAATATATTGAGCTTTGAAATCATTTGTCCCCAAATCAATACACTCAAGTCTAAGATAAGCAAGCTCAACTCTAGACTCCCTCACAGCTCCAGTTAACCACAGAAAGAATGTTCTCTTTTTCCATAATGAAAAAAATGCCCACTTTTAAATCTCCGTCTATTCAAAGATAATTAAAGATAAAACTTTTATACTCTCCCATCTATTCCCGATATTACGTCTTAGGAACATATTTAATTCACACTTGGGGAGACAATGTAGTGTACTAGGAAGCAGACAGATTCAAAAGCCAGACTTTGTAGCTTCAAATCCTGACTCCATCACCACCAATAAACTACCTTGGTCAAGTTATTTAACCTCTATGTGCCACAGTTCCCATATCTGAAAATAGAATGAACAATAATCTATTTTATAAGGTTATGGTAAGGTTTAATGAAACCAAGATAGGTAAAAATCTTTGAAAAGCATTTGCACATGGTATGCACTATATAAGAGTTAACTGACATTTTATTTTGTATTAATATTAAATTATTATTTTGATCTTGTATGAAGACAAATTCAGAAGAGTTGTTTTCACCATAGGCAAGAAAGTGCTCTTATAAAAGTCTCATATTAAAAATCTGTAATATAACAAAATCTTAAACATGTAATAGTTAAAACATAACATTTGTAATATATATATCCATATGTGTGTGTGTGCGTGTGTATAAAATAGATGTAGTTACTACAAACTTACAATAACATTGTAAAAGAATGGAAAGATATTGTATATTGTATAATTAAACTATATGAAGTTCAAACATGGACTATTTACTTTTAAAGTCCAGTGGGATGATGGTCCGGCTCGGTGGCGCAGCAGTTTAGTCCGCGCTTGGCGGCCCGGGGTTCGCGGGCTCGGATCCCGGGCGCCCGCGGACACACTGCTTGTCAGCCATGCCGTGGCGGCGTCCCATATAAAGTAGAGGAGGATGGGCACGGATGTTAGCCCAGGGCCAGTCTTTCTCAGCAAAAAAGAGGAAGATTAGCAACGATGTTAGCTCAGGGCTGGTCTTCCTCACAAAAAAAAAAAAAAAAAAGTCCAGTGGGATGAAAGGCATAACAGAGCCTGCTGTCCAACTGAAGTCACAAGCAGAGTTCAGACAAGTTAATCTTCATAAATCTACTCTATTGTATAAGAATGAAAAATATTTTTTGTATTAAAATGTAAATTCACCGTTAAGGAGTTCAATGCAAGGAGCTTTTAAACACCAGGGTAAAGTTTATTTGCCTTGTCAGGTACTGCCCAAGGCAGGTCAGGTATGAACCAGTGAGAATGCCCTAAAACAAACCACCATGTGTTCTCTTAACACCTGTTAGGTATGAAGTTTCACTAGTTTAATTCCACCTCTCTCTTCAGACAAGGCCATTTGATTTGTTCATTGTAGATTCAGCCTTAACTGACCTCTTGGGCCTATTGTCACCTTATGGCGGAGAGTTCTAGACTTACTTTGTTAGCATCATTATTACTGTTGATGGTTCTCAAATTTTTGTTCTTACCGAGAAACTGGATCCTTTTCTTTGTTTGAGTATGTGACCTATATTTTAGTAACTTTAGAAACACCCAGCTCCTTTACAAAGGTCTCTATAGAAACTTTTAAGATTCTGGTGGGCGGGTACAGAGATTTACTCATCTTGCAGCTACTCAAGACGAGCCCTGTATGTAAGTTCCTCTGCTTATCAAACCTGCCACCTACCAATCTGAATGGCCTGCCTCATTCTTCAGTCTCCTTGCTCTCGGTATGGGGGGCCAGTTTTGAATTTCACCTGGGGAACTCCTGAGATTGCAGGCCAAAAATATGTAGCACAGTAATTCTGATTCACTGGAGAACTCTGTCGCATAGAAACAGTATGGAGAATCCGAAAATGATGCTTGCATGTATCTGGATTTGTAAAAATTATTCAGATGAGTCCATTTTTTCCCCTAAATTATGTGTCAAGGTAGCTAGCTAGCTATCTAGTGAGAAGTGTGTTGGCAGGAAGTGGAAAACTGGCAGAGAAGAGACTTACAGTGCATAGCCAGAAATAATTCCACTTTTACTTACTATTTTAAAAACCACAAAGTTCAGGTTGAGACACAAAAACTTACACATAAAAAGCTTAAAATATTTCTTTATTTTCATTATTTGTAAAATTATAATTTTGTTCATCAACAGAAAAGATAATTACTTGAGAATTTCTCCTCTTCTTACAGCCTACATCATAATGTTTCTATTTTGTTTTCACAGTTCTGGATCTATTTTGTTTTGTTATTTAAACTCAAGATATTAGCAAAAGAGTCTAATTTTAATTCTGTCCATTTTGAAACTTTGTGGTTAATTTTGGTGGCATATGAAGAGAAAGACAGTAAAACCAAATAACCATAACTGAGAGCCACTGAAAATGAGTATAGGATACCAAATTGTGTTCTCCTGCACTTGTACTTATAAGAGAAGCTACTTGCCCAGTTTCCAGTTCCACATATAAGCAGCTTGGAAGTCATCACTCCATCCTAACAAGTAAAAAACTGAACAGACTGAAAAACTAACAACTCTTTTTTAGATTCAAGAGAGAAGGGAGGACCAGGGCAAACCACTGCCTCTAAGATTGGAGAGATAGCCTGGTGAATTGCAGAATCATAGCTTATCCTCAGAGCAGAGATGCTTGAGAGGAAACTGCCTCAGGAACCAGTCCCAGGAGAGGAAACCCTAAACTGTAATTGATGAATTGCTGGAGACTCAGAATGGACAGCTCTGAGATATAAAACCTCCAGGGAACCCAGTCATGGTGCAAGCACAATACTGTGAGATTCACATCGAGGAGGAAATACTCAATTCTAGCCCACTATACACATCCTGTTCCACCTAAAGGGGGAAATAAAAAAGAGAAACTCTTGTAAAGTTCACAGTCCAGAGGCATAGGCTCACTAAAAAACTGAGATCTAATCATAGGGCTATAGAACACTTCCTCTCCCCCACTCCTCCCCACCAGATTATTAAAGGCCTATTTACAGCAGTTCCTTTTTCCTGGCACATCACGTCTGGCTTTCAAGAAAAATTACAAGGCATACCAAAAGGCAAAAACACAATTTGAATAGACAGAACAAGCATCAGCACCAGACATGGCAGGGATGTGGGAATATAAGACTGGGAACTTAAAACAACTATGAGTAATATGCAAAGGGCACTAATGGATAAAGTAGACAGCATGCAAGAACAGAAAGGCAATGTAAGCAGAAAGATGAAAATTCTAAGAAAGAACCAAAGAGAAATGCTAGAGATCAAAAACACTGCAACAGAAATGAAGAATGTCTTTGACACACTCATTAGTAGACTGGACAAGGCTGAGGAAAGAATCTCTGACCTAGAAGACATATTAATAAAATACTTGAAAACTAAAAAGCAAAGAGAACAAAGACTAAGAAAGAATAGAGCAGGATATTGAAGGTCTGTAGGACAACTACAAAAGTGGTAACATGTGAAATGGGAATAACAAAGAGATAAAGGAACGGAAGAAATATTTGAAACAATAGTGATGGAGAATGTCCTCCAAATTAATGTCAGATAACTCATAGAACACCAAGTAAGATAAAGGCCAAAAAAATGAGACCTAGGCATATCATTTTCAAATTACAGAAAACCAAAGATAAAGAAAAATTCCTGAAAGAAGCCAGAAGAAAAAAAGTCTCACCTATAGGGAAACAAACATAAGAATTACATCCACCTTCCCCTTAGAAACCATGCAAACAAGAAGAGAATGGAGCAAAATATTTAAAGCATTGAGAGAAAAAAACCAACAGTCTCAAATTCTGTACTCTGAAATTTTTCTTCAAAAGTGGAGAAATAAAGACTTTCTCAGACAAACAAAAATTGAGGAAATTTGTTACCAGTAGACCTGTCTTCAAGAAATGTTAAAATAAGTTCTTTTGAAGGAAGAAAAATAATACAGGTCAGAAACTCAGATCCACATAAAGAAAGGAAGGGCATCCAAGGGGAATAAGTGAAGGTAAAATTTAAAAAAAAATTTCTTATCTTAGTTGATCTCAGCGATAATGGTTTGTTCAAAATAATAATAGCAACAATGTATTCAATTATGTATGCTTATGTATATATCTTATGTGCATATATACAGACAAATATATGTTTATGTATGCTTGTATATAAGGGAAATAAATGACATCAATGACACAAGGGACAGAAAGGAGAAATTAGGATAACTTTGTTATAAGGTACTATCTATGAAGTGGTCTAGTGTTATTTGAAAGAGGACTTGGATTAACTGTAAATGTATATTGGAAACTCTAGGGCAACCACTAAAAACAGTAAAAATAGAAGTATAACTAATATGCTAAGAAAGGAGAGAAAGTGGAATCATATAAAATGCTCAAGTAAAACTACAAAAGGCAAAAAAAAGAGTAGAAGATGAAAATAGGAACAAAGAACAATGGCAACAAATAGAAAATAGTAAAGATTAGTGTAGATATTAATCTAACCATATCAATACTCACTTTGAATCTCAAAGGTATAAATGAACCAATTAAAGGACAGAGATTGCAAGAGTGGATCAAAAAATGTTACCCAACTCTATATTGTCCTCAAGAAACCCACTTTAAATATAAAGACATATATAGGTTAAGAGAAAATGAATGAAGAAAAATATGCCGTGTTAACACTAGTCCAAATAAAGCAGGAGAAGCTATATTAATTTTAGACAGTGCAGACTTCAAAGTAAGGAAAGTTACCAGGGATAAAAAGGACATTACATAATGATAAAGGAGTCAATTCTCCAAGAAGATATAACAATTCCTAATATGTACATGCCTAAGAACAGAGCATCAAGCTATGTGAGGTAAAAACGGAGAGAAATGTAAGAAGAAATACATGAATCCACACTAATAGTTGGAAACTTCAATAGACCCCTCTCAGAAATGGGCATATCCAGCAGGCAGAAAATTAGTGAGGACATAGTTGCACTCAACAACACCATCAAGCAGTTGATTCATTCAACAACATACACATTTTTCTCAAGCTCACATGGAACTTTCACCAAAATAGACCACATTCTAGGCGATAAAACACGCCTTAAAAAATTTAAAAGAATAGAAATCATAAAATGTCTACTCTCAACCAAAATAAAGTTAAATTAGAAATCAATAGCAGAAAGGTAACTGAGAAATCCCCAAATACATGGAGATTAAACTTGAAAATAACATACAGGTCAGAGAAAAAAAACTCAGGAGATTATAAAATATATTTTGAACTAAATGAAAATGAAAACACAACTTAAAATTTGAGGGAAATCTATAGCATTGAATGCATATATTAGAAAAGAACAAAAACGTAAAATCAATAATGTAAGTTTCCACCATAGAAAATTAGAAAAAGAGGAGCAAATTAAATTCAAAGTAAGCAGAAGAAAAGAATTAATAAGAACTAGAGATGAAATTGAAAACTAAAAATCAATAGAAATCAATAAAACTGAAACCTGGTTCTTTAAAAAGATCAATAAAATTGATAAACCTCTAGCCAGGCTTACCATGATAAAAAGGGAAAGGACACAAATTACCAATAACAGAAATGAAAAAGGGGACACCACTACAGACCTCATAGATATTAAAAGCATAATAAAGCAATATTATGGACAACACTCTACAAGTTGAATAACCTAGATGAAATGCACTAATTCCTTGAAAGACACAATGTGCCAAAACTCACATGGAAGAAACAGAATATCATAATAGGCCTATATCTATTAAATAAATTTAATCAATAATTAATAACCTTCCAAAATAGAAAGCACCAGGGCCAGATTTGTTTACTAGTGAAGTCTACCAATCAGTTAAGGAAGAAATCTTACCAATTCTCTACAATCTCTTTCAGTGGATAGAAGAAGAGGGAATACTTCCTAACTCATTTCTATGAAGCCAGCATCATTCTAATATCAAAATCAGACAAAGACATTACAGAAAAGAAAACTACAGACCAATATCTCCCATGAACATAGATGCAAAAATCCTCAGCAAAAATTAGCAAATCGAATCCAAAAACGTATAAAAAGAATTACACACCACAACCAAGTGGGATTTATTAGCAAAGATGATTCAACATTTGAAAACCAATTAATGTAATCCATTACATCAACAGACTAAAAGAGAGAAAAAAAAAAAGATCATATCAATAGATGCAGAAAAAGCATGTGACAAATTCCAATGCCATTCATGATAAAAACTCCCAGTAAACTAAGAACAGAGGGGAACGTTTTCAAAATGATAGAAGCTATCTTCAAAACACTTACAACTAACATCATACTTAATGATGAGAAGCTTGAAGCTTTCCCACTAAGATCAAGTACAAGGCAAAGATGTCCCCTCTCACCACTCCTTTTCAACATCTGACTGGAAGTCCCTGCTATTGCAGTAAAGCAAAAATAAAGAAGAACTGATATACAAATTGGGAAGGAAGACATAAAATTATCATTCTTCACAGATGACATGATCATCTATGTAGAAAATCCAAAAGAATTGACCAAAAAAACTCCTAGAACTAACAATCAATTATAGCAAGGTTGCAAGATACAAGGTTTAATATACAAAATTCTGTTGCTTTTCTACATACTAACAATGAGAAAGTGGAATTTATAATTAAAAAACACATTACCATTTCCATTAGCACTTCCAGCAATGAAATACTTAGGTGTAAATCTAACAAAAAAATGTATAAGATCTTTGTGAGCAAAACTAAAAATATTGCTGAATGAAAGCAAAGAAATGCTAAATAAATGGAAAGGTATTCCGTGTTAATGGATAGAAAACACAACATTGTCAAGATGTTAGTTCTTCCCAAATTGATCTGCATATTCAAAGTAATTTCAATCAAAATCCTAGCAAGTTATTTTGTAGTTTTTGACAAACTAAGTCTAATGTTTATTTGGAGAGTCAAAAGACTCAGAAAAGACAATAAAATATTGAAGGAGAAGGACAAAGTTGGAGGACCAACGCTGCTTGACTTTCAAACTTACTACAAACTATAGTAATCAAGACAATGAGGTATTAGCAAAAAGAATAGACAAATGGATCAATGGAACAGAATAGAGAGCCTAGACAAAGGAGCAAAGGCAATACAGTAGAGCAAAGATAGCCTCTTCAACAAATAGTGCTGGACATCCATGTGCAAAAACATGAATCTAAACACAGACCTCATACCCTTTACAAAAATTATTTTAAACTGGATCAGAGACTTAAATGTAAAATGCAAACCTATAAAAGAAGATAACAGAGGAGAAAACCTAGGTGACTTTGGGTAGGGTGATACCTTTTTAAATATGACACTAAAGACATGACCCATGAAAGGAAGAATTGATAAGCTGGACTTCACTAAAATTAAAAACTTCAGCTCTGTGAAAACAATGTCAAGAGAATGAGAAGACAAGACTGGAAGAAAATGTTTGCAAAAGACACACCTGATAAAACACTGTTATCCAAATATATACAAAAAAAAAAAAAACACGTAAAACTCAACAATAAGGAAATAAGCAATGCTATTAAAAAACGAGCCAAAGACCTTAACAGACATCTCACCAAAACATAGATGGCAAATAAACATATGCAAAGAGGTTCCACATCACATGATATGAGGGAAATGGAAATTAAAACAAGACACCAATACACACCTATTAGAATAGCCAAAATCTAGAACACTAACAACACCAAATGCTAGAGAAGATGTGGAACGACAGGAACTCTCATACATTGCTGGTGGAAATGAAAAATGGTATTCCACTCTGGAAGACAGTTGGGCAATTTCTTACAGAACTGAACATACTCTCACCATACAATCGAGCAATCACACTCCTTGGTGTTTATCCAGAGTTGAAAACTTACGTCCTCACCAAAACCTGTACAAGGATGTTTATAGCAGCTTTATTCATAATTGTCAAAACTTGGAAGCAACCAGGATGTCCTTCAGTAGGTGAATGGATAAATAAACTGTGGTATGTGTGACAATGGAGTACTTTTCAGTGCTTACAAAAAATGAGCTATCGAGCCATGAAAAGACATGGGAGAATCTTAACTGCATATTTCTAAGTGAACGAACCCAATCTAAAAAGGCTACATAAGGTGTGTTTCCAGCTACATGACCTTCTGGAAAAGGCAAAGCTATGGTTATAGTAATAAAATCAGTGGTTTTCAGGGTTCAGAGGAAAGAGAGATGAATAGGCAGAGCACAGAATATTTTTAGGTCAGTGAAAACACTGTGTATAATATTATAATGATGAAATACTTCATTAAACATGTGTCCAACCTATGGGATGTACAACACCAAGAGTAAACTCTAAGGTAAATTATGGAGTTTGGCTGAATATGTGTCAATGTAGGTCAATCCTGGGTAAAAAATGTACCATTCTGGTGAGTATTGTTGAAATGGGGATGGCTATGCATGGGGATACATGGGAACGCTCTGTACCTTCCTCCCAATTTTTTTAATAAATCTAAAACTGCTATAAAAAATTGTCTTTTAAAAAATAAAATAAATAAGTGAGCAGGATAGTTGCCAGAAGAAATACCAACAATGATTGCCACCAAAGTGACATTCATGAATTGATGTATTTGGTATAAAGGAATTTGTGAGAAAGGTATGTGACAGGCATTAATGTCAGAAATAATTGCTACATAGTCTTCTTTGCCCTTGTTAATATCTAGCACTTTAGTTCCCATGGCAGCTATATCTTATTGCCCTATAGTTCAGAAAAAATCAAAAAAGAACTCACAAAAATTAATACCCACACGTTGAACCATGTCATCATAGTCTCCCACTTTAATTCAGGCCCCAAATGCTACTTTGAGATTCAACCCACAAAATCTGATTTCCTATGTTCTTGAGGTAAGCAGAAACCTGGAACTTTTCTGTATCTTTTGGTACCATATTAACAGTGTCATAATTAAAGAAAGTCAGCATGAGAAAATAGTCTGTATAATATCGATGGCCATTTTAACAGTACCTCAAGAACTGTTCAAAAACTAATTGATGAAATCAACATTCAGCTAATTGTAATATTTCCAAAGAAATGAAATGATCCATCCTTGTCAAACCTCCATGACAGATTTTAATACAAATCTTCAATTCGTTTGCTTTGATTTTAGTTATAGAGCCATGAGTTTTATGATGAAACAAAAAGGAAATCAGCTGTTTATGACAATTTTCCCCAAATTCTCTCAGTCCACATCTTCTCTTCTGTAAAAGCTCTCTCTTCACAAATTCATTAAGCACATTTAATTCTAAATAGGAAAAAGGTTTTGCCTGGCATTTGACTCTATTTTTAGTCTCTAAAGATTTGTGAAATTTCATACATGTTGCACAGCACTTTATAGTATATTAATATACAAAAATGTGGTTTCATAATGCACACTAATAGTTATATGCCAAAAAGTGCAGTATGTGCACATATAAAAAAGATTTATGTGTTCTAAATAAGCAGATGCATAGAAAGCACTCTATTCCCTGTTTTTCCTATTTTATAAATATTTGTTTCTTTCATAGTTTACAGAACCTTGATGAGATTCTTAGAAAGCAGGCTATGATTGTCTTCTGTTCTTGTATAAGTAAAGAGAAAATTGGTCTCTCTCAGGATATGTAAAGTAAAAAAAACAATAAACTACCCCAGGAGAATATCACTTTGGCATTTGATTTGATTTTCTATTTGCACATTTAGATCATTTGCATGATCATAGTTATGATGCTCACCATCAAATAATCCTTGTCCATTTCCCAGCTTCCACTGGTGGTTATGGAACTGGAAACAGTGAAAAATACTTGTGTTTTGCTGACTGACTGCCTCAGTAAGATTTAGAAGTTATTTTTATGCTGAGGTTGGAAGATGTTAGGTACACATTCAACTACATAAGTCTAGGAAATAATCCAATAACTAACATTTCTTAGCACTGCCATTAAAAACCAGTGTAAAAAAATAATCTGATTGTAAACAGTGAAACACAGAAGTTCTATTTCTACTGTCACAGAAGTGTTGTGATCCTTAATGAACTGTTTATGCAGAATAGGAAATTATTGGAGAAGAAAAAAATGTATGTGTGTATATATCTATGTATACATGATAGTCACTAAAACACCACCAATTTTATCCTGTTGAAAGAAGAAATTATTTAGCCATTATATAATAATTAAGAAATTTTGCTTTTACTATCTCAAATCTTCAAATATTTTAGATTTTAAAGGATTAAACCAAATTAATGTAAGCTGATTCTAATTCACCTTATGCATTTTAAACACAACCGTAAGTATTAGACCTTTTTAATAATCTCTGAGGCAAGTTATGAATAGGTCACTATTTTCATTTACTCATTTCTGCCAATCTACATTTAATCATGATAAAATCTCTCTCATATAAAAATGGAATTAAATTAAAACTTTAAACCCTGGAGAGTGACATCAGCAAGATGGCAGAATAGGAGTTCCCCTGCTTGAATCCCCCATCTGCAACAATAATTTGGCAGCCACCTATTGACAAAACTACTTTTGGAGGAACTTAGGGACCCAGGTGGGAGACTGTGAAACCCCGGTAGAGCCCAAGACCAAGGAGAGCTATTTTGAGAAGGTAGGTCCATGCCTAGATGGAAGACTCACAAATTGTGGTCCCAGCTACAAACCTAGAAACAGCCTTGTCCTCCTGTGGACTGGGCTACAGCCCCATTTGGCCTTGGTCTTGTCACCAGCACCATCCACCGATGGACCCAGCAGGAGCCATATTCACCCATGCCTCAGGTAATAGGCCTGACAACCTCAGTCCTGGTTGTGGACCCTGAAGCAGCCCAGGAGCTGGCCCCAGTCCCTCTTGGCTGCCAGTCCTATTACCCAGTGACCAGGCAGGAGACATGCCTATCTGTACCCCTAAGGCTGCCCCTCCAACCTAAATCCCACTGTAGAGCTTGAAGAAGCCCTGTGACTCAGCTTCAGTCCCAAGGTAGTCCTGCTCACCCAGTTACCAAGCAGTTACTCAGCAGGAATCCTCCCAGGGATGCAGTGGGAGTCACATTCAGCTGTGCACCTGGTAGTAGTCTCACTGTCTGTAGACCCTAAAGCAGATCTTTGTCCCAATACCGGCTCTACTGACAAAGATCCTAGAGGCAGTCCTGTCCACTTAGGGACCAGATAGGATCCACACCCGTCCATGCTTCCAGTAACAGGCCTGCTAATTACAGACCCCACTGTGGACCCAGTGGCAGGCATGAGACTTGGCTTCAATTCCACTCAACTGAGGTTCCAGAGGCAATACCATCAGCCTGAAGATCTGACAAGAGAAGGTCTTTATCTGCCAAAACTAGTCTGTAAAGACTGGAAGACATGTTTGCTCCTTCACATGCACAGACACCAATGCAAGTTTACACAGATCATGAATAATTAGGCAAACACAACACCACCAAAGGAAACTAATAAACCTCCAATAACTGACACCCCAAAAGTGGATATTTATGAATTGCCTGATAAAAAATTCAAAATGATCATCCTAAAAAAGCTCAATGAGATGCAAGAGAGCACAGATAGACAAATAAGTGTTACCAGGAAAACAATGCATGAACAAAATGAGAAGTTTAATTAAAAAAAATAGAAACCATAAAAAAGAACCAGACAGAAATCCTGGAGCTGAAGAGCACAATGACAAAATGGAAAAATTAAATAGAGAACTTCAACAGCAGACTCAATCATGCATAAAAAAAGAATAGGGAAACTCAAATTTGAAATTAGCAACTTAAAGGAACAGAAGGAAAAAAATGAAAAGAGTGAAGAAGGCATAGAAGACCTATAAGACATCATCAAAGGAACTAAAATATGCATTTTGGAAATATCAGAAGGAGGAGCGAGAGAAAGGGTGCAGAAAACTTATTTAAAGAAATAATGGTTGAAAACTTCCCAAATCTGGGGAGGAAAATGAACATTGAGAAACATGATACCTGAAAAAACCCAAATAGACTGAACATAAAGAGGTTTTAATCAAGACATATTATAATCAAATTGTCAAAGGTCAAAGAGAGAATTTTGAAAGCTGCAAGAGAAAAGTGACTCATCATACACAAAGAAACACCTATAAAACTATGTGCAGATTTTTCAGCAGAAAAGTTGCAGACCAGGAGATAACGGGATGACATATTCAAAGTACTGAAAGAAAACACTGCCAGCCAAGAAATTATACCCAACAAAACCATCCTTCAGAAAGGAAAGAAACAGGAAATCTTCCCCAGACAAATAAAATCTGAGAGAGTTCATCACCACTAGAACTGCCTTACAGGAAATGCTAAAGGGATTCTTCAAGTTGAAATGAAATGATGAAAATTAGAAGCATAAAACATATATAAGTTTTAAACCACTTTCAAGGTAAGTATATAAGCAAATTAAGAATACTCTATACTGTAATAGTTGTGTATAAACCACTTTTAACTCTAATTTAAAAGTTAAATGACAAAGCAATTAAAATAATTATAGCTACAATAATTTTTAATGGATACATAATATAAAAAGATGTAAAGTGTAACATCAAAAGCATAAAAAGTAAAGGTGGAGTAAAAAGTATAGAATTTTTATGTAAATCCAGTTAAGTTGCTATGAGCTTAAAAATAGACCCTTATGCCTATAAGGTTTTTTTGTGTGTAAACCCCAATGTAAACATAAATATAAAAGTTCTGTATGTAAATGAACAATAAAGAGGAAAGAATCAAATAAAACCACTATAATAAAATCACAAAGAAAGCCAGCAAGAGAGGAAACAAGGAACAAAGAAACTACAAAATATCCAGAAAACAACCACCAAAATGGTAATAGCAAGTTCTTACCTATCAACAATTACTTTAAATGTAAATATATTATTCTCCAATCAAAAGACATAGAGTGGCTAAATGAATTAAAACAAACAAACAAACAAAAAACAGTATCCAACAGTGCGCTTCCTATAAGAGATTCACTTTAGCTTTAAGGACACACTGAGGCTGAAATTGAAGGAATAGAAAAAGATATTCCATGCAGATGGTAACCAGAAGAGACCAGGGGTGGCTATACTCATATCAAACAAAATAGAAAGTCAAAATCTGTCACAAGAAAGAAAGAAAGTCACTCTACAATGATAAAGGGGTCAATTAATTAAGAAGATAAAAGAATGGTAAATATATATGTACCCAACAATGGAGCACCTAAATATATAAAACAAATATTAACAAAACTGAAAGGAGAAATAGACAGCAATATAATAACAGTAGGGGGCTTCAATACCCCACTTTCAACAAAGGATAGACAATCCAGATAAAAAATCAATGAGGAAACTATAGACTCAAATAACACTATAGACCTAACAGACATATATAGAGCATTTCATCCAACAGCAGCAGAGTACACATTCTTCTCAAGCACACAGAGAACATTCTCCAGGATAGACCATATGTTAGGGTACAATAAAGACTTAACAAATTTAAGATTGAAATCATATCAAATATCTTATCCAACCACAATGGTATGAAACTAGAAATCAGTAGCAGGAGGAAAATTGGAAAATTCACAAATATACGGAAATTAAATAACACACTCCTGAATGACAAATGGGTCAAAGAAATCAAAAGAGAAATTTAAAAATATTTCAAAACAAGGAAAATGGTAATACAACATAGCAAAACTTACAAAATGCAGTAAAAGCAGTTCTAAGAGGAAGATTCATAGCAATAAATGCATACACTAAGAAAAAGAGAAAGATCTCAAATAAAAACCTAACTTTACACTTCAGGAAACTAAAAAAACCAAAACTAGGTGCAAAATTAGCAGAAAGAAGAAAATAATAAATATTAGAGCAGAAATAAATGAGACAAGAAAGACAATAGAAAAGATCAAAGGAAGTAAGAAATGGTTTTTTGAAAAGATAAAAAAAAGTACAAACCTTCAGCTAGACTAACCAAGAAAAAAAGAGAACTCAAATAAATAAAATCAGAAATAAAAGAGAAGACATTACTACTAATACCACAGAAATACAAAGAATCATAAAATACTACTATAAATAATTATACATCAACAAATTGGATTATCTAGAAGAAACATATGACTTTCTAGAAACATACAACCTACCAGGACTGAATCATGAAGAAATAGACAATCTGAAAAGACCAACAATGAGTCAGGAGATCAAAGCAGTAATAGAAATCCTTACAACAAAGATAACCCTGGAACAGAGGGCTTCAGCAGTGAATTCTACTAAACATTTAAAGCCAACCCTTCTCAAATTCTTCCAAAAAACTAAAGAAGAGGGAACTTCCAAACTCATTTTATTACCTGCATACCAAAGCCAGATAAGAATACTACATGAAAAGAAAATTATAGACCAATATCCCTGATGAATATAGATGCAAAATTCCTCAGTAAAATACTAGCAAACTGAATTCAATAGCACATTAAAAGTATCATAAACCACAATCAAGTGAGTTTTATCCTTGGGATGCAAGGATGTTTCCACATACAGAAATCAATCAATGTAATACATCTTATGAACAGAAAGAAGGATAAAAATAATATGATCATCTCAATAGATGCAGAAAAAGCATTTGATAAAATTCAACATCCTTTCATGATAAAAACTCTCAACAAAGTGGATATAGAAGGAATATACCTTAACATAATAAGGGACACATATGACAAAGCCACAGCTCACATCATACTATACTGCAGAAAGCTAAAATTTTTTCCTCTAAGATCAGGAAAAGACAAGGATGCCCACGCTCACCACTTGTATTCAACATAGTACTCGAATTCTTAGCCAGGGCAATTAGGCAAGAAAAAGAAATGTAAGGCATCCAAATCAGAAAGAAAGGAATTAAATAATCTCTGCAGATGACATGATGTTATATAAGAAAACCCTAAAGAATCCACCAAAAAACTATTAGAACTAATAAATAAATTTGGTAAAATTGCAGGATACAAAGTTAACATACAAAAATCATTTGCGTGTCTTTATACCAACAATAATCTATCTGAAACGGAATCCCACTTAAAATAGCATCAAAAACAATAAAATACTTAGCAATAAATTTAACGAAGAGGTGAAAGATCTAAACATTGGAAATATAAGACATTGATGAAAGAAACTGAGAAAGATACAAATAAATGGAAAGATATCCCATGTTCATGAACTGGAAAAATTACTATTGTTAAAGTGTGCTTACTACCCAAAGAGATCTATATGTTCAATGCATCCCTATCAAAAGTTCAATGTCATTCTCCCCTGAAATAGAAAAAACAATTCTAAAATTTGTATGGAAACACAGAAGATCCTGAATAGCTCAACCAATCTTGAAAGAGAACAAAGCTGGAGGCATCACACTTCCTGATTTCAAAGTATTTTACAAAGCTATAGTAATCAAAGCAGTAAGACATTAGCATAAAAACAGACACATAGACGAACAGAGCATATCAAAAATAAACCCATGCATATATGGTTGACTAATCTTTGACCAGGGCACCAAGAATACACAATGGAGAAAGGATAGTCTCCTCAAAAAATGGTGTTAGGAAAACTGGATATTCACAAGCCAAAGAATGAAATTAGACCCTTTTCTTACACTATAAACAAAAATCAACTCAAAATGGATTAAAAACTTAACATAAAACCTGAAATTGTACAACTCCTAGAAGAAAACATAAGGAAGAAGCTCCTTGACACTGACCTTGGCATTAATTTTTTTACTATGACGACAAAAGCACAAGCAATAAAAGCAAAAATCAACAAGTGGGGCTAAAACAAATTTAAAAACTTCTTCACAGTGGAGGAAACAGCCAACAAAATGAATAGACAAGCTATGAAATAGGAGAAATATGTGCAAACCATGTATCTAAGGAGGGGTTAATATCCAAAATATATATGGAACTCATAAAACTCAGTGGCATAAAAGCAAATAATCTGATTTTATAATGGGCAGAGGACTTGAATAGACATTTTTCCAAAGACATACAAATAGCCAACGGGTATATGAAAAAGTGTTCAACACCATTAATCATCAGGGAAATGCATATCAAAACCACAATGAGATATCACCTCACACCTGTTAGAATGGCTATTATCAAAAAAACAGGAAATAACAAGTGTTGGTGAGGAAGTGGAGAAAAAGTAACCATTGTATACTTTTGGTGGCAATGTAAATTGGTATAGCCACCATGGAAGACATTATGGAGGTTCCTTAAAAAATAAAAATAAAACTATAATATGATCCAGCATTCCCACTTTTATATATACCCAAAGGAAATGAAACCAGTATCTCAAAGAGATATCTGCACTCGCATAGTTATTCCATCATTATCCACAATAGCCAAGACATGAAAACTACCCACGCATCCGTTGATGTATGAATGGGTAAGGAAAATGTGATATATAAATACCCCCACACACATATACATACATACACACCTGCATGCATACAATAGAATATCATCCAGCTATAAAAAAGAAGGAAATCCTGACATTTGTGACAGCAAGGATGAACCTGGAGGACATTACTCCAAGTGAACGAAGCCAGACACAGAAAGACAATACTGTATGATCTCACTTACATGTGGAATCTGAAAAAGTTGAACTCACAGAACCAGGGAGTAGAATGTAGTAGGTTACAAGGGGCTAAAGGGTGGATGAAATGGGAGATGTTGGCCAAAGGGTACAAACTCTCAGTTTCAACTTTTAAGTTGAATAATTTCTGGGGATCTAATGCACAGCATGGTCATTATAATCAACAATACTGTAGCACATACTTCAAAGTCACTAACAGTCTAGATCCTAAATGTTATCAGGACAAAATGAAATAATTATGTGATGTGATAGAAGTGTTAGCTAATGCTACAGTGGTAATCCTACTGCAATGTAAATACATCAAATCAACAAGCTGTACACCTTAAACTTGGTGACTATAGTTAATAATACTGTATTGTATACTTGAAATCTGCTGAGAGTAGGTCTTGTGTCTTCACCACACACACACACAGACATGTAACTGTGTAAGGAGATGGATGTGTTAATTAACTTCATTGTGGTAATCATTTCACAATGTACACGTACATTAAAAGATTGCATTTTACACCTTAAGATGTTTTAGGACTAATTAATCTCATATTTCCTTCCAAGTAATTCCTTACTTGCCCTCTCCTCACTTGCCTATAGGACATTTCTAGTTATGTACCCACAGATGGATAAAATCCTACTTAATAGTTACAGACTGAACTATTTCTCACCCCCACAGCTAAAAAACAGCTCTGCCTCTTGCATTCCACATTTTATAGAATGCTGTCTCTCTCTGACCACTTGCTCACTCTTGAAATCTGGGAGTTAATGTTGACTCCTCTCCTTCAACCTCCTCCCCTGAGCAGTTAACTATCAAAATCCATATATTACCTCTTGTAAATACCTTTCAAATACAAACTATTAAATCCATCCTCACTAGCAGAGTTGAAGTCATCTCTTGCTCTCTAACTGGTTTCCCTGCCTCCAGGTTTATCCCTTCCTCCTTAACCATTCTCAACTCAGCAGTCAGATGACCTTGTTGAAAATAAAATTTAATGTTTGTATGTCATTTCTTATATGTCTCCCATTGCTTTCACGATAAAGTCTAAAATTCCATCCAAATCTGTTAATTCTCTTCAGCTCTGATCTCCCTTGTTGCCTGCCATTCCCTGCCTGTATCCACACTCCAGTATATTAAGATGCTTTCATATCCTTGCATGACTTGATGACTGGAAACTCTCTCCTCCTCACCCCACTTAACCTGGGTACCTTGTAACTTCAGTCAGATTCCCGTTGAAAGAACATTCCTCAGGTATTCGCATGTCAATATGCTTACTTCACACACTCGCTGTATTTCCCTCTTTATCGAATTTGCCACACCTCACTTTAATGATATGTCTAGTTGTTTGTAATTCCTACTAGATTACAACTTTAGTGAAGGGAGGAATAAGAACTTCTTTTTAATTTACTCATATGCTTTATAATACTTGGCACAAAGAAATATTCAGTATTTTTGAATACATGAGTAAATGAAAAGAAGACACAACTTTGTACTAGGACATATGTTCATGAATGAGAGTGTGTACGTGTGCATACGGAGGTATAAATTTTATACCTTTAGGTAGATTCATCACAAAGCATTGTAAGTAGAACATTATTTGCTCTCAAAAACTAAAATAAAAGGAAAATAGTAAAAAATGAAGCAATATAAAGTTATATGACATGACTACAAAATACTGGTGTTTCCAAACACATTATATTCCAGTAGCCTATATATATATTCTCAAGTAGAAAAACAAAATGAAAAAGAAGACCACATCCACCAACCTGCTCCTCTGAACATTAATAGCATGTTTTTCATAGTAGGGAAAAATCTTTCATTTGTTCTCTTTTTTCCAGTTAAATCTGGAAAATACTTCAATGATCTTGTAGAACAGATTTTAAAAGTATATGGGATTGTTGGGGCCAGCCTTGTGGTGTAGTGGTTAGAGTTTGGCGTGCTCTGCTTTGGCAACTGGGGTTCATGTGACCAGATCCCGGGCACAGACCTATACCACTCATCAGCAATGCTGTGGCAATGGCTCACATACAAAATAGAGGAAGATTGGCACAGATGTTAGCTCACAGCTAATCTTCCTCAAGCAAAAACAAAAGAGGAAGATAGGCAACAGATGTGGGCTCAGGGTGAATCTTCCTCAGCAAAAAAAAAAAAAGTAAGAAAGAAAAGTTTACAGGGATTGTTTTAAGATCAAATATGTTCTACATCTTAAATGGACCATTATTAGTTTTTTAATTCAGTAAGGCATTTTTATTTACCTTGGAGATTCAACAAATTTGAACAGTATACCATGACAACAGTTTGACTAGATTCAGTGATTATGCATCTTGAATTATTAAACACAAAAATAGAATTTATAACCATTTTAGGGTCATAAAATATTGTCGAAGGTTCTTCTAACATTGTGAAGATTGGAAAAGGGATTTTATAAAAATGTTCTTTTCAGGCTTGATGTAAAGATTTTTTAAAGTTCTGCTGTCTATGCACATACATATACATATATAAATACATACATATTACAACTTGTTTTTCATGAGGTTATATTTATATATAGCAGCCAAGATCAAACAGTATAGAGAAGTTCAATGACAGATGGCCAATATTCAGTCATAAAACTCCTATCAGTCAGTTTAGTCATCAAAACAGAGCCACTAATAGTATTATGGGAACAAGGTGTTTACCATAGAGCTTACACAGATGTGTCAAAGTTAGAAGAAAAGCTTCAAAGTAGGGAGTCAGAGCATCAGAAAAAAATCACTGACCACAACAGCCTGAAGCAATGATGTGAGGGGCATTTAAGAGCTTACAGGAAAAGATCAGAGCTGTGGATATCTGGTAGCCCAGTGCATCCATGAAGAAGTATTTTGTAATGAGATCTGAGAAAGCTTCTCCCTCTGAGGAAACAATAGTCAAATATTAGATGGTTGGCTTGTATTGCTGTTGGATGGCTGGGCCAATCATTGGGAAGACAAACTAGAAGCCTTCTGGGCTCATCTGCATTTGTGTGTCACTCTGTCTGTCCATCATGACCATCTAAGAGGAACGGCTTCCTCTTCACCTCCACCATCTAAATCTTGCATATGTTCCTATTTGGTCCAACTCTAACCCAGAACCACACAGGGAAGAGGACTTGAGAAAGAGCTCCTAGACCTAGCTGAGTTATTATATGCAATTCAGAACAAAAAGATAAGTCCCACATACTCCCACCCCACCCCCCAAAAAAACTGAGTGGAAAAAGGGAGAATACATAGTTCTCATTCTTTTTGGAATGAAACTTAATTTGGCATATGAAGATTAATTTCATCAATATAGTCATAAGAATTTCCTTAGGTTAATTTTAAATGCCATTACCTCTCGCATAAACTACAGATAACTAATTCGTTAACCATTTTATTCATTTTTCATCCAATTATTATTTTCTTCATTCAAGAAATGTTTAGTAAGCATGCATGTATCAAACATGTATAGCAAACACAAATGTGAATACAAAAGCAAAGTTTCTTCATACATGCAAATTACATTCCAGTGGGAAGAGAAAAATAAGAAACAGAAGTGTAAGTTAATTCTAGTGGTGTGGAAAGAATAAAGCAGGGTCAGGCATTTGAATATGGAAGGGGCTCAGACATCAACTACACAACATGATGAAGGAAAGCCTCTCAGATGTGACATCTCATCAGAGACCGCGGCAAATGAGCGGGTGAGTTCTACAGAAAACGGCAAAGTGAGCATTCAGGCAAAGTGAGGAACAAGAGCTGAAACATCAGAGGCAGCAACATGTTTATTGTCTTGAAGAAATACAAAGGATGCTAGTGCGATGGACTGCAACGAGAAGAGGAAAATTAGAATGTGATAAAGACGGAATCAGAATGTGATAATGGAATCCCAGGGACAGACGATGCAGGCTTTGGAGGCCATGGTAGGGAGGATAGAATGTTTTCAACAGAGACTTGATGTTGTCAAGATTTTTATTTTAAAAGGATGAGTCTGGCTACTGTGTGGAGAATAGAAAGAGACCGGATTTGCCAAGGGTAGCAGGAAGTTTAGTTAGGACCCACTTACAGTCCTGTCTTTTCTGAAGAGGCTATGAAGAGCCTCTTTGTTTTACCCAGGGCTCCTGATTTATTAGAGTTAAGTGGATCAAAACCTTTCCCATAAAGTCCTGGAATCAGGCATTCCAGATTCAAAATTATTTTTAAAAGACTCAAAATCTAAATGTGTACACAGATATCAAATAATCTGCATAAGAAGCCTTCAAGGCTCAGTACTCCTATCGGATGATATTTTATTTAGGCAGCACGTACTCCTTTATTTTTTACCTCCGAAGAGAGAAAGTGCACAAAGAGGGAATTAGCTTAGAACTGGCATACAGGATATGCCACTTTTTATTTTTAAGAAAAAGAACATTTATTTATAATTTTAAATAACAGAAGCTAAAAGAATGTTGTATATGCTGTAGTTTGTCGCCTGTCTGGGAAACACCAGGATTAGCAGTTCCACAAAGCATGGTCTGTATCTCTTGCCAACTTTATCCTGAAGATAAGGATTGAAAATAATATTAAAAACCCGGTTAAGTTCTACATCTTTGTTCCTCACCAGCAGTAGCTTAATGAATATTTCTTACATTTTAATTAAAACTTTCACTAGGTGACTGGTTCCTGGACCACATGAAAAAATTTTTGCTTTCCCACTGATGCCAATTACCCAAGCTAAATCCCTCTTCTACCCTGTGGTATTTCAAATATGGTGTAAATGATGAAAACGCAAGCAGTTGAAGTTATTGTCAATTCAGTTGTAGTTATACTAGGCTGAATTGCATAAATTTATCATCATTTCTAGACTACAACATTACTTTAATGTAATTTCTGCAGTTTTATGCTTTGCTGATATGTTTAATTGCACAGAAGTTGGCCAGTAGTATAAATTAGACAGCTGTGTTTTTTGGTTGAGCTCACCATGTTAATAAAATTACAAGCTTCTAAAATATCTTGTCAGATTGTGGTAATTTAAACTGTTTTTCTGTTTACAGGATCATTTGAAAATTTATTACTTTGAACTTTAAAAAGTAATACGTAACAAAGCTCTCACGTGAGCTTAAAATAAAGTAAGCAATGCCTACTCAGAAAGTGTTCCTGATGAGTCACGTTGAGAGCAACTCACAAAGAAGGGAGAGGTAGAGTTCACTAACCACCTACCTCATTAACGTGGAAACAGCAGCATAGCAATCCATCAAGCTCCAAATCCTATTATCATCCGTCTGAAAACTACAATGCTGGGTATGAAATATAAGTAAAGTAAAAACTGGCAGAAAGGGATAATATATCTAATCATTGTCGCATGTCCTAAATTGCTTATTTTGTCAAGGTATAATGTACCACACAGAAAAAATTATCCATAAAAGTATATTCAACCAATTATTTAAGCTTTCCTTTGTACATACCAATCCCAAAAGCTCTAGTTAAACTCCCAAATATATACAATCCCAGCAGCTTTTACAAACACACAAGGCAAAATAAGTATCAGTATAAAGTACAAAGCATATACCATTTATCATTTGGAAAAAAATAATCTAAGTCAAAGTCAACTCCTGATATTAGTGATTCTGAAAAAAATTAACTAAGCTCAATAATTTGAATGCCCTCAAAAGAAGTTCATAGTTCTGAAGTAGAATAAGGATAATCTCTCTCTCTCTCTCTCTCTCTCACACACACACACACACACACACACACACACAGTTCACGCTAGCCATGAAACAGCTGTACTTCAGTCTTCTGTTCCTAAAAGAGAAAAATTCCATGTGCCTAAAATGCCATAAACAAAGTCAAAAGGGAAATGATCATGTGAGGAAGAATCTGCTTGCAACACAGATCACAGCAAAGGCTTAATTTTCTTAATATATAAAGACTCCTAAAATTAATAAGAAAAACACCAAAACACCAAGACAAAATTGGGCGGGTAGCAGAAAAGGAAAAATCAAACAAAAGAGCGAGTTCTTATACATATGAAAAGCACCAGGATTAGGAAGTACTAGTGATGTTCTTTTCTTTCCTTACTCCCAGTCTCTGCTTCAGCATGTCTCAGGAGTTCTTCCAGGTTTCCTGTGTGAGTATATTATCCTCTTCCCCAATTGGGGGCTTTAATAGACTCTGTTTTTATCAAGAAAGTACACACTATTGAACCCGCCGATTCACTTCGTCCAATAACTTCAGGCTCCACCTTGGATTCCAAACATCTTTCCCACAGGCACGTGCCATTTCTCAGATGATGCTCTGTGCTCCCCTGGCAGGCCTTGCTATACTACAGGATAGATCTGCACTGTTGGAGAGTAACACTTCTTCACCTTCCTGATAATGTGCTACTCTGGATCTTGTTGTATCCTAACAATATCCTCCTTTTAGATGGGAAGTGGAGAGGAAAGAATTACAGAATCAGAAAGTCGGGGAAGGGAACTCCTGAGGTACATCAGCCTTCCCCATTTGCTCTCCTTTTCTTGAGAGAAGCTGCCCAGGGAGCACCATACTCCAGTCTGCTCCTCGGGAGAAGGACTCCGGGAGGGAGCCCCGACCAGTCGTGTGGCTGGGGAATGATGAGCTTCATTCTGAGCTTCAGCTTAGGAACACAGACGCGCTGCAATTTTGTCCCTACGTTCCGCAAGAGCAGCACTTCCAAAGGTATTTGGGGAGCCCTCGGTCTTGCTTGTTAAATGGTTCAGGGAAAACTGGACTGTGCTCCCTCAAAAAACCAAACACATGCAACTTCTCAGAAGCGGGCAGGTGTTGTTCTAAAATCAAAAGCATATTCCTCATTATCATCTACAAGACTGTTGTGATTTTTCTTCGGTCCTAAATTCTCACCCCTGCTTGTTTCTCATATACATTACGATGAAAATTTCTACAAGAACTGTTTCACCTGTGCAATTTTAATACTATCTTATAGCCGATAAAACATATTTCTCACCAGTGTAAAAACTTTCATGTACTTCTACTACCTTCGTTTTTTTAAGGTGCTTTTTTTCCAATTTGTCAAAACAGACGATTAGTGTTAAGCATATTAAATCAAATTTAAATTAATTCAGACAGCTTAACACACGAATATATTCATATGCAAAGCACACAATAGTCAGATCAAATAGACATTAATATAAGAAGTTTTAGAGAAAGGAAATCACAGCCAGTGCAACTTAACCTAATTGAGGCTGATTTTAAATCACTTTTATTTCATAGGTAGATTTAATCTTCCAAGGATAGCTTTTCTTCTATATGAAATTCAGAGCCCTTTGAATATTTTTCCTTTTTCTTTTCTTTTTTTTTTTTTTTTTGTTTTCCCCTTCATCTTATTATTTTAATCCAGTAGGTGGATGAATTTCTAGCTGGCAAGATTTCATTATCTTCCGCTTTGATTAGGAATCATTACAGTTTGGAGTATTTTCTTTACCTCCTTTGAAAACACTTCAACCTCTATTGGTTTAATAAACATGCTAATGTACATTACAGGAGCAAAATTCTAAGTCAGGAGATTAGAGCATGTTCTAATGTGGAGAAGGTATGTCATTTACTTTTATTTTTTAGCATGTACTAGAAATTTCTAAAGGGAGAGGGTACCTAGAATTTTTGAATAAGCCTTTAAGAGTCAGTAGCAGATATTTTGATTACATTTAACAATATTAAGCAATTTTCATTGAATGGCTAGTGTGTGATGAATGCTAAGTGCACCACTGAGGGTATGTCAAACAAGGCACACGTCCTCCTGATGCTAACACCCAAGACTAAACAATTACAGCTAAGGACTGTAGCTATTCTGACGGTTAGTAATATGGGGCAGGTTGAAGGGGGTTTAAAATATATATTTGAAGAATCAGTGAATGAACTTTGAGAAATTGATGTCTAAGTCAATTCTTTAAGATAATTATGATTTATTGATGTAATGTGTATGAGTATTGGGCCCAAAGAAATATTAAATAATTATATCATAGTTCTCCCTATAATATTAATAATCCAATTTTATTAACCATCACTGCTCATTTTCTGTGATTTTCCTATTCATATATTCTACCCATTTTTTTTCTTTTGGCTATTCCACGTTGATTTGCTGATGTTGTTTATAGACATATATGTGAAAGGCTTTGTGCATATTGGTTAGGAGTGAGAATTTGGACTCCTGAACCACCATCTGCATCTGAATCTCAGCTCTGCCCTGTGCAATCACTGTGACCTTGGGCATATTATTTAACATCTCAATGCTGCAGTTTCTTCATCCATAAAACAGGATAAATAACAGTATGATCACACAGGACTGATGTGATAATAAAATGAATTAATACATGCAGAATGCATGGAACATATTTATACATAGTAAGCTCTTTATAAGTGTTTGCTATTATATCACTATAAGTTAGAGATTAATTTTAGTGAAAATCTGTCACTAACAGCTGTCTAAAAGCTATCAAGCGCCCTTTGTATATTTCGATAGCTCCGTGCATTGTGAATCTCACTTTCCCACATTAAAACCCTGTATTTCCAATCACCTGTCCCACTAGCTTGCAGACATGTCACTGGGGTTCTGCCAATGTGATGCGCTTGCATGAGACTGATTCATAAGTAAGTTATGTCAGAAACCAACCAGGTATAGGGCACCCAAATAGCTGGAGCACAGAGGAGTAAGGCAGGGAATTTATGAGGCTTGCAATAATGGGGACCCTTTGCTTTTCAGGGATGTGTCTAGAGGCATTCTGAATTCCAGCATTTGATATACCATCATAAGCTATCCTACAATACAGCCTCTAACAAAACTAGGCTCTCTCGAACCCCTGGTAATAGAGTTACCTTTATACTAAGGTGCTTGGGAAGACACCAAAATCTGCCAGTGGCATGTGGCCAGGCTGACATCAGGGGTTCATGCTGTGAAACCTAAAGTTCTTGCAAGGTTGTCTAAAATGAAAAAGCATGTCCGTAGGGCCTGTGGTGGTTCCTTGTGTGCTAAATATGTCCGTGACAGGATCAAGTGTGCTTGCCTTACCGAGGAGCAGAAAATCACTGTGAAAGTGTTGAAGGCACAGCACAGAGTCAGAAAGCTAAATTTAAAAAAAAACAAAAAAAATGAAGCCTTTTTGGGTAACAAAACAATTTAAAAGCTAAAAAAATAAAATGATTGTGATGACCCTTTCTTAATTGAGACTGAAGCAGTGGGGTCAGCAGCATCAGTTGATTAACCACCTAGTTCTGTGGTGTGGTCTGAGCATTGTTCCTGGGAGCTTATTAACATTTCTTAATAAACACTTACTACTTAAACTTGTGGGAGTGAAGTCTATTAACTTAGAGTAAGGAGAATGGCCAATATAGTAATTGACTTCAGAGGTGGATTCAGGCATCGAGCACTCAAAAAAAAAATGGGAATTTGAAATTGGTCATCTTGTCTGATTGAGTTTGAAGTCAGTGAATTATTGATTAGCATTAGAGGTGGGACGTTGGTATTCCATGGCACATAGTGACAAACATTGACTTATCTCTGTGGTCATCTGGAATAAAATGTGTATTAAAGTAAACTTTCAGGGATTTGGTGATTACCATTTACACCGTTTTAGTGGGCATCAAAGATACCAGGGCTCTTTGTGTGAAAGCTGCTTCTAGCAGTGCTGGAGAGTTTAAAAAATGATTTAACAGCTCAGAGTTTTAAATTATTACTTCAACCATTATCAGATCGCTGAAAGAGTCTTACAGCACGCTTAAAATATTTCCTGTCGTTTAGCTACATGGCTGTTTATCAACATAGAACATAATGTTGTCATTTCTGAATTTCACTGTAGGCAGAATCCACAGCTGCTTTAGGCTTCTTTTCTTCATGTATTTAAAACAGATGTTTATAGCCACATGAAGGGCAGTAGGACAGATGCTGCTTGTAGAAACTAAAGAGAGAAATTCTCCACCTTCAAGGATCTTACATTCTCTTGAGGGAAGAGAAAAAGTAAACAGATATGAGATGATGGCTATTAATGAGAAAAATGAAGCTTGGCTAAGGAAACTGGAGAATGATGGGGTCAGGTTCTACAGAAAATGACCAGAGAATGCCCCTGTGATAGTTTGGGTTCTCCAAAAGCAGACACCAAGATGGGTCAGATGAGCAAGAGATTTATTGAGAGAAATATGTGTGAAGGATGAAGGGGCAGAGCCAGAGAAGGTAGAACGAGACTTCAGACCACCTAGGACAGAGAGGGCCAAGGAAGAAAACAGAATATGTGGAATCTCAGACTGCAGTACAGTTTTTAAAAATTTTCAATGAGGCAGACAGAGTTCTCAAGTCAATGTCGCCTGTTTAAAGGCATTTCTCATTCTGCAGGAATGGGCCAGCATTCGTACTCCCATTATGGTCAGTCATTGGTTCAGAGCAGCCATTGGAAGTGACTCAACATGGTAGTGGAACCAGGTGGGGGCATCACTCAGTTACGCTTCCCAGGACACAAAATCTGAGCAACACATTTTCACGCCCACCACATCACGAGGGTCACTCCTTTTTCCATTCTCTTGTTCTTCTCACCTCTTAACTCCACACTCTAGGCTCTCGGTTCTACTCTGAGAAGTTCTTCCTTTTTCTAAGAAAGGCTGAGTAGGTTTCTCAGCCTGTTTCCCATCCATAGAAAATGAAGGGCCCAGGGGATTTTATGTAATTTTCTCAGTCTCTTTATTTCAAGCTGGGGCCTTTTGACTGATATAACTCCCTTTGAAAATTTTAGTAAGCTTTCTATGTATCAGATAATAGGCCACTGCATTTGATGAAAATGACATCCCTATTTGTTTTCCAGACAGGCTTTTCTCTGTTTTGGACATATCAGGCCCCTTAAATCTATAGAGCTGTTAACAGAGGGTCTTAAGGCCGCCTCCTTGATTTGATCTGATGTCATGACTCTCTTTGATCATCATGACCCTGATGCCAGGTTTTATTGGCAATGCTTTGGATTTCACCTTCCAGGTTTTTATTTATTTTAAGAATATGTCCTTGGCTGAAGACAAACAGTTTCATTTTCCAGCTCCTCACATCCTGGTCCATTTATATTCCCTCTAAAATCTTCTTGCAAACTGAACCACTCTTTCTTTAACTCGTCTTTCTCTTCCTGGAATTATTTATCATAGACAGTTAAAAGAAACATTCTGCTTGGAGATCACCTTGCCGGCGACACTAGTTCATTCTTCCATTTCTACTTCCAAATTATTACAGTTGACAGTTGTTTCACCACACATAACATGAACGATCTTTTTTTTTCTAGTATGCCATAACCATTTACTTGCCATCTTTCCAGCCTCCACAAAGTTTACTTAACATTTTTTCAGCCTTCGCTAATAGCAACTTTAATAATTTTCTGTTGGCCCTCCAATACTACAAATTTTCTGTTTCTGTTATGGGAATACTCTGCTTCTCAATACCAAGTTCTGTACCAGTTATCTACTGCTATGCAACAAACTACTCCAAACTTGATGGATTAAGACAATGACTATTTACCTGAGCTTGGCAGTTCTTCTGAGTCACCTGGTCTTACATTTGCACCTGCAATTAGCTGCCAGGACAGCTGTGGACGGGTTGGTGAGTAGAGAGATGGGGCACTCAGCTGGGACTGCTTGTCTCTCTGCTCCATGGACTCGCTCATTCCCTATAAGGCTATCTAGGGTTTTACACAGTGCTGGGAAAATTCCAAGAGTCACAACAGAGAAATCGCCAATTTACAAGCATTTTTCAAGCCTCTCCTTGTGACACGCTTGCTAATCCCTGATTGGCCAAAGAAAGCTTCATGGCCAACCCAGAAGCAAAGGCAGAAAATCTCCCTCTTGATAGGAAGAGAAGAGTATGGGACCAATTTTGCAGTCTAGCACAGGTTATATTATTTTCTATATGTCAAAATATATAATTATAAATAAAAAGGATTTAAATAAATTACAAAAGAAAGTAAATGTGAAAAGTAAAGTTTTCCTAAAAGCAATTCATATGTATTAATGTTTTCCCTCAGTGAAGCAATAATTGTTTATTTTATAAAGTAAAGGCTATTGTTTTGTCTAATTCATGGGTTCATTAATTTAATTTCCATTCATTCATTCATATACGATTTATAGAGCTAATTAGACAAGGAAATTACTAAAGGATTAGCTCAGGGATTTGTAAAACTCAACAATTATTTGTTGCTGTGTTTCTACTGGCCTAAGGAAATACAACAGGAGAGAAATTCTTTCCTAATGTTGGCCCCCTTTCCCCTTCAACATCCACCCTGGTTGCCACTGAGTTCAAAGTCCTCCTCCTACAAAACTTCAAAAATAGAAAAAATTAAAATCTTTTTTTTCTCAAAAAAATATTCGTTTGATATGAAAGTAAATGATTTTGGTAAGAATTCTGCCATAGTTGGTTATCTGTGGCTATTTTTCAGAAAAGCTAAATTTACCAAAAAAAAAAGTCTGGATTTTCTTTACCCAATGATAAATGACATATATGATTACATGTTCTAAATGTTGAATGAAGATTTTTAAATATTGTAGACAAATTTTTGTTTCACTGATTAATTAATATTGCAAAGTTTCAGTTATATTTTGTTAGTATTATAGAAATACAAATTTGTGATCTTGCAGTGTAAATACTGTGGTTTCGTTATATTATTGAGATATCACTAAAATGAATAAACCCCAACTCCTCTCAGTCTTTTTGTCATTGCCTAAAGATCCCCATTCCCTTCCTTTAAGTCTTGCTTCCTAGTTCTCTGAAACTTGTACTCTAGCTGCATGTAAAATGCAGAATTGAGGCAGTTATTGAATAAAACAATCAGAACAAAAAATAGTGTTTTCTTCTTTCTATCCATATCCACTATCCTTTGGGGAGCTTATCTTTTTCCTTTGCATAAAACCAAGTGATACTATTAGATTCCCCACCTTTTCCTAACTAGAAAGTAGGCATGTGATCAAGGAAGGCCAATCACAACACTGTGCTGAAGCAAATATATTTTTTTATCTCAAAAACACCAATGTCAAAATTTTAATTAATAATAAGTACAATATAAAAAATAAAACCACTTAGTTTCCAAAGCAAGCTTTCTAAAAACTGCACCAGAATATCCCTTAGGCATAAACAACTATTAACTGATCCTCTCTACACACTTCGTTTTTACTCTGACAATCCCAGAATTGCCATTGATAATAGGAGCTCCGTGTTCTAACAAATTTACAGTTGGTACTTACTGTTCTCCATCAACAATAAATGAGCTGGAAAGAAGGATTAGAAGAAGATTGACTGGAATCCAGGGTCTGGGAAACCAAAGGAACATAGTTTCAAAAAGTAGGGAAAGTTTATAATGTCGAATGTTGTAGAAACTGGTATCTGTGATCATACATTAATCCAGTTTGCCTAGATAATTCTTTGTTTGTAATTGATCAGCTTATTCCATTTTTCAGTGAAACATTTCTAGAAAAGTGGTCAACTAAAAGTATAAACAACCTTAACTGGAAGTAAGAAATCTGTGGGTTCCAGTTCTTATTCTTCTACTCAGTTGATAAAGTTGCTGAACATGTATTAATCTGTTTCCTGATTTTCAAAATAATATACACAATACCTATGCTAGCAAAATCTTTTTGTGAAGACCAAATTGGTATATATATGAATATGCTTTGTAAAAGGTCCTATAACTTTAGAAAGATATTTATGCTGTAGAAAGTTTTTTTTTAACTACAGACGTGCTTTTGTTCTACCTTTCTCTCTACGATCTTGTCTGCTAAATTTTAAATGACATTTTTTGTTTATTTAATCAGATTGAATGCAGTATTCACACATGAGAAGGGATCTGATATAATCTTTAAGACTCTCCTCAAGAAATTATAATGACGAAAAGGGTAATTTGGAACTCCAGAAGTCTGATTGAAATTCACACAAGGAAATCTTCCTGAAATAATCTCCTGAGAGCAAAGAAGACAAGACAATATTAACAAAGGAGTTAATTTAGTAAAGTCAATGATAAGCATGTCAACCAAAAACTTGAGAAATATTTGCAGAAAAACTTCAATAATCTGCCTTTGAATAGTCAACTCTTTACCACATTCTTTATTCTTTTTTTTTTTTAGTCTTCCTATTTCTCATAGAAAGTGAAATTGGATCACAATAACTTTGCCTAAATGGATATAGGAGAATGTTCAAACAGTCATTACAACTCTTTCAGCTGAATAAAGTAGCGTTGTTTATTTTCAGTGATATAATCTAGAAAAACAACTAAAGGATTAATTGCCCTCGTTGAACCACCCTTTAGGAAAGCAGTACTGATTAGTTTGAAGGGATGTCATTGCTGAAATGCTTCATGTCACCTTTCTTCCACTGTGTGTGTGTCCATAACCTGTCGAACACTCTAGACTGCTCTTTGGTGAAATGATTTTTCAAAGCACATATACAGTTGCATGTATCTGTGTGTATGAACACACACATTTGTAACACATGCACGTGTGTATAGAATCTTGCTATTTTCCAAACCCTTTTCTCATTTCTGCCTCAGGCTGTGCAGTGGCTGTTTTCTCAAACCATAATTATTTCCCCAGATCTTTATTCTGCCCAATCCATCACGTCCCTCACGACTCTGATAAAATGTCACTTATCCCAACTTTCCTTTCTTGACAACCTTATCTGAAAAGAAGCCAGGATCTAAAGAACAAGTCTAACCTAATTTTTCAGGATAATTTTTCACATAAAGACAACTGAGTTTTCTCCCTTACAGAATAAATATCTGCTCATTTTATGTATTCTCATCCTCCCTGTAACTGTCCTCTAAATATTTTCCAGTTTAGCATCATACCTTTGATTTGCCTGTCTAAAACTCAAAATACCAAACACATTACAGCCTTCATTGTAGAAGTTACGCTGCTATTAAAGTACTTTGAAATTGTATGAGTGTGTTGGGCAGCCCTCTCATATGGTTGGCTCACACTAAGCATATGGGAAATTTAAATATCTATATCGCATGTGATGCTATTGAGCCATTGTGTCCTCTTAGATTTTGTAGTTATTTCTTGAACCTTAGTATCAGTCTCTACAGTAATACACATTAAATGTGTTATATTTGCCTCATCATTTCCAAATTACTGAAACAGTTCTGGTGTTGAATTCTTTTAGCTGACGTACTTATTAAATTTCCCAAGTTAATAATAAAGATTTCATTAACTTGTTTGAATTATTTTTGTCCTAGAGGTCTTGTTAAACATCTGTTGGGACAATCAGTCCCCAGAGCACAAAGACACTTTGGAAGTCTACAGAGCTACGGAAGCATGATTCATAATTCAACTAAACATATTAAGGTACAGCCTCCGCCAAGGACACTCTGAAACTGCTTTAATCATTCTAATCAAAGTTTGTTTTCTGGCCAGTGGGTCTCAGTTTTGTTTGTCTGATGATAAGTTCTAAAACTGTTCTGGACCCTCTTCTCAGTAATATTCACTCCATACTTTGTCACTAGGGTCCTCATACATTCGCATGGCTCCAAGCATAGATTATGGACAATAAAGTTCAAATGTAAGACTCCAGCCCTGACTAACTCATACTCATCATTCAAGAATGTTCTTAAATGTTGATTCTCATAGTAGAGGACCATCTTTATATAAACAGAGTCCTCTTACTTTGGGAAACCACCTTCTTCAACAGTAATATATATGTCTAGTGGAAACCAACCTTCATCATATCTCACCTTCCCAGCCATAGCAGTGATCCGCACCCTACAGATTAGAGTGTCCATCATATCTTGTAACTTTATTATATAGTTCCTGGCACAAACTCTATGAGTAATTATCTATTTAACATGTATATACATCAGTAGATTGTAATCACCACAACGTGAGAAATCATGTCTATTGCTCACCATTGAAGCTCTAAGATTAACACGGAGTCTGCCCCAAATTAAGTCTACTTTCTCTTTTGTAGTGTCTTAGTCTGTTCAGGCTGCTATAACAACACCATAGACTGAATGGCTTATATATAACAGGAAGGGCCTGCTTCCTGGCTCATAAATGGCAATCTTTTCACTGTAACCGCACACGATGGAAGGGGGTGAGGGAGCTCTCTGGGGCCTCTTTTATAAGGGGCACTAATTCTGCTCTCATGAGCAGAATTCCCAAGACTTCCCAAAGACCCCACCTCCAAATACCATCATGTTGGGAATTAGATTTCAACATATGAATTTTGGGAGAATGTAAACATTCAGTCTGTAGCATATGGGAAGAATATAATGTTTGGCCTTAATTTTTTTTAACTTCAACAAAGTTTGTTAACCTTTGGGCTAATTCTACCACTACCATTATGACATCTAGGCAAGAGGGAACTCTGATTTAGATCCATCATTTTTAAGGGCCTCAGAAATCATGGGCATACAAACACATGCACGCACCCACACACAAATAGTTGTGTCACTTTGGATTCACCAGCCACCACTCACATAAACTCTACATGTCTGCTGTTGTGACTTAGGCTGTTTAGGTCCTAAGGAATGCTTCTCCATATCTCTTGCTCTAAGTCCTCATAACAAAACACAAGTACATCTGAATGTCATGAAGGTTTGCATACAGTGCTGCTGTCATTGTTGAAGACAAATACTACTTTGCATTGCAGAAAGGATTTGTGTGAAGGAAGTGCTTAGATAAGAGAAAAGACAAATTAATTAACTTGTCTAATCCTTCCTCTCAGACAGCAAAAATGTAATAGATTCTGGCATAATGAAGTAGTGTCAAGCACTTGCTTTCTTGTTTTTCTTGGTGCCCCAGTTTGTGACACCATGGTACCCACAAGGTAGCACAGTAGTCACAACAATGGCATGTGGTGGCTGAGGAAAATTTTCCAATATTAAATAATCTATTCTATTTTTCAACTTGTGTAGGTGTGTGTGTATTATAATTTAGACATAATGTTCATGAAGTAGGTATTAGAGTTCTCCAGAGAAACACAACCAGTAGAATAGAGAGAGAGAGAGAGCCACATGATTATGGAGGCCGTCAAGTCCCAAGATCTGCAGGGTGAGTGGCAAGCTGGAGGCCCAGGAGAGCCGATGTTTTGGTTAGAGTCCAAAGGTAGGAAAAAAAACAGTGTCCCAGATAGAAGGCAAACAGGCAGAAGGAAGAAATTCTCACTTACTTCTGGGAGAGACAGCCTCATTGTTTTATTCAGGCCTTCAGCTAACTGGATGAGGCCTACCCACAATGAATGTGGGTAGCAATGAATGTGTAAAGCAATCTGCTTTACACAATCTACTCGTTTCAATGTTAATTTCATCCAAAAACACCCTCACAGAAACACCCGGAATGTTGAACCAAATATCTGAGCATCTCGTGGCTCAGTCAAGTTGACACATAAAACTAACCATCACAAAGTGTAATACCATTTTTCACTTTGGTTACATGATGTTCACTGAATTGTAAAAAGTTTTATTTTTATGAAAATATTTAATAAGATTAAATTTAAATGCCAAAAATTAAAGAAAACATTTGTTTTATTTTTAAATTTTTATTTAATTTTACTTAATTCTTTAATCATAATTTATATTATTCACTTTAACTTTAATATATGATTTTGAATATTTTAGTAAAAATACTCCAAAAATATAAATAGAATTTCGATGTTATTGGCTTTTACATTTAGTTTATTCTCATTTTTAATGAACTTATAATCAAAATTTTAAAACATTGACTACAATTACATTTAGTTTTTGATTCTTTCAATAATTGAGAATGAGGACAATTAAGATTTTGGGAAAATAGAAACAATGAAAATAAATACCAGAAAAGAAAGAAATTCTAAAAGCATAAAAAAGAAAAATCTTTAAATATACAGTCTTATTATTTAAAAAACAAAAAAACCCTGGAAATAATCAAAGTAAACAGACATCTATAATGTATGACCCATATGAAATTCATGAAGAGAACAATACCAGATGTTTATTAGATGAATGTTTAATTTCTGGGAAAAACCGTGAGAATGCAAGTGTATCTCCACATGCACTCAAGTCTCAAGTCCTGTGAGTGTGAGCTCCACGGCTCCTGAGAGGACAAGATTTTTCACCAGAGCTGTCTGCAGATCTAATTAAGTTGTCAGACATGCCACTGCAGAGATTTTAACATCAAAATCAGAAAGCCTGAGAGGAAAGGGGGGAAGATAAGGTTAGCAGAGGACGTTAGAGCCCTAACAAAGAGACTTCCGGTTGCAAATGTTGTAATTAGAAATTAAAATCAGGCAAAGGAAACAGCACAAGGAGACTGTTACCTCAACGCTAAAATTTATAAAGTTTTGCTTAAGTCACTAAACATCAGGGAAAATACCCAAAATTGTTGCTATGCCCAATTAACTAACTGAATTTGAGAGCAGAGCTCAGGATATTCTTGCTTGGAATGCTGGGAAAGGCACATTCTTTCAATCGGACATTGAGGAATAGGATTGGGAATACAAAAACGTCGATAGTTTCTTGTAGAGGTGAATGTCAGATTTGTACTTTAGGAATGTAATTCTAGCAACACAGTTCAGGACAGATTAGCACAGGGAGTTTCTGGATAAGGCTGAATATTAACACACAAAGTCCTTCATGAGTGCTATGGCAACCAGGAGAAAACATTTCACAGATCTCCAAATAAGGGGAAAGTAATTGACTTAGGCCACCATTGCTGCATTTACACCAACCTATGCTTCTCAGGGACTGCCGTCGGGAATACTGCACATCTCAGCAGGAACACTAAGGCAGGCTCATTCCTGGGAGACGTGAGGATCCTCTGAGGGTTGGTTTAGACTTGAGAATCCCCCACGGCTTGCTCATCTTGCCTCAGACTGCATGGCATTCTCAGTTGCTGCCACTCAATCTTTATTCTTTCACTCAGACACAATCTTGACTGACGGCTTTCCTAGACTTTCCAGAATTCTCATCACTTTCTGTCGCATGGGCATTCCCCCTAATAAAATTCTGATATGTTTAATCCCATCTTGGCATCTGTTTCTCAAAGGACCTAGACTAACACAAGGGCAGACACAGGTGTGTGAACAGGAGTATAAGCAAGCAATTTTGGAAGTAAAATTAACAGGAAATATTAGCAGATTTTATGAAGCAGAAGAAGGAGGAGTCAAATGTTGCTACAGTGTGAAATGGTGATCACATTAACTGAGGTTTCAATTCAAAGAGGGGGAAAAGGACTTGAAGGAAAACCTGTGAGTTCAATATCAGAATACGTCCAGTATGACACATTATGGGCCATCTGGGGAATGATGCCCAGCAGACCGTTACCTGTATCAGCCAAAAACTCATAAGATAGACAAAGGCAAGAGATACATGTTTGACAGTCAAAGAGACTAATAAGTTTATGGTAAAATAGAACAAATTGTCAAGATTTTATACTACTTGCAAGCTAACAAGTAGCCTGCCAGTTTTATGGATGCTGGTAGAAGATATGAGACTGCAGGATCAGAGACAGACAGTTTATTACTCATGGCAAATGCAGTGGCCAGGGTTTCACCACTGTGCTGATGCCACAAGCCCCAGTTATTACAGGGCCACAGAAAGAGGGCTAGAAGACACCCACACACCTGGAGGGATGAGGAACCCTGAGCTTAGGAACACCAATCTTTGATGATGCGTAGTAAACATGCTTATTCTTTCTCATGGGGGAGACACTATCCCTATTTTCCAATGCTGTTTTCTATTCAAATATCCTTGAAAAGACAGTCTGGTAAAAAGAACACCCTCTGACTTGCTCACAAAGTCTGCAGAAACACAAAGACCCCCAAAGAAAATTGTCTTCCAACACAAACCATTAGCAAACCTGTGGTAAAACAATCAAACTGTCTTAAAAAATTGGAATGCTAGCTAAAACAATCAGGTGCCATTTTCCATCTCAGGTTAGAAAAAGTAGTTGTGTGTGTGTGTGTTTGTGAGCACACACGCGTGCGTATGCCTATATCTGTGTGTGCCCATGTATACGCTATGTTTTGATTTATGAGCTCATTTGGGCCTAAGACGGTATATTAGTTTCCTATGGCTGCCATAACAACTTACCAAAAATTGGGTGGCTTAAAACAACAGAAATTAAGAACCCAAGAATACAAAATGAGGAAAGGACAATCTCTTCAGTAAATGGTGTTGAGAAAACTGGACAGCCACATACAAAACTCAAACTGGATCACTATCTTACACCATACACAAAATCAACTCAAAATGGATTAAAGATTTGAATGTAAGGCCTGAAACCATAAAACTCCTAGAAGAAATCTTAGGTGGTAAGCTCCTTGACATCAGTCTTGGCAATGATCTTTTGGATCTGACAACAAAAGCAAAGGCAACAAAAGTAGAATTAAACAAATGAGACTACATCAAACTAAAAAGCTTCTGCACAGCAAAGGAAAGCATTGACAGAATGAAAAAGCAATCTATGGAATGGGAGACAATACTTCAAATTATATATCTGATAAAGGGTTAATATTGAAAATATGTAAAGAACTGATACAACTCAATAGCAAAAAGTCAATTTGATTAAAAAGTGCGCAGAGGATCTGAATAGACATTTTTCCAAAGAACACATATAGATGGACAACAGGTAAAATAAAAGGTGCTCAACTCACTAATCATTGGGGAAATGCAAACCAAAACCACAAAGAGATATCACATCACACCTCTTAGAATGGCTATTATCCAAAAAGATATAAAAAGTGCTGGTGAGGGTGTGGAGAAAAGAGAATCCTTGTGCACTGCTGGTAGGAATGTAAATTAGGGTAGCCACTACAGAAAACAGTATGGAGGTTCCTCAAAAAATTAAAAATAGAACTACCATATGATCCAGAAATTCTACTTTTGGGTATTTATCTTAAGAAAACAAAAATACTAACTTCAAAAGGTATCTGTACCCCTATGTTCATTGCAGCATTATTTACAATAGCCAAGATAAGGAAACAAACCAAGTGTCCACTAATGGATGAATGGATAAAGAAGATGTGGTATATGTATATAATGGAATATTATATTTTGCTATTTGTGACAAAATAAATGGACTGCTGAGGGTATTATGCAAAGTGAAATAAGTCAGACAGAGAAAGACAAATACCATATGATCTCACTTATATGTGGAATCTAAAAAAACCACAAAAACTCAAGCTCATTGATACAGAGAACAGATTCCTGGTTGCCAGAGGAAGGGACTGGGAGGTGGGTGAAATGGATGAAGGAGGTCAAATGGTAAAATTTCAAGTTGTAAAATAAATAAGTCATAAGGACATAATGGACAGCATAGAGACTATGGTTAATAATACTGTATTGCATATTTGAAATTTGCTAGGAGAGTAAATCTTAAAAGTTTTCATCATAAGAAAAAAATTTTTTTAACTATGTGTGATGACCAAAGTTAACTGGACTTACTGTGGTGATAACTTTGCAATATATACAAATATTTGATCATTACATCATACACCTGAAACTAATATAATGTTATATGTCAATTATACCTCAATAAAAAAACAATCGAAAGAAATTCATTCTCTTAGTTCTGGAGGCCAGAAGTCTGAAATCAAGGTGTCAGCAGGGCCACACTCCCTCTGAAGGCTGTAGGGGAGAATTCCTCCCTGCCTCTCCCAGTTTCTGGTGGCTCCAGGCTTTCCCTGGCTCGTGGCTTGTATAATTTCAATCTCTACATCCATCTTCACATTGCTTTCCTCTCTGTGCGTCCTTTCTTCTTCTGTTCCCTTTATGATACTTGTCATTAGAGTTAGAGCCCACTCTAATCCAGGATGATCTCATCTTATCCCAAGATCCTACCTTACTATATCTGCAAAGACATTTGTCCAAATAAAGTTCAGCGTGGACATATCGTTGCATTGGGATGAGGGGCATTATTCAACCTACTACAGAAGGGTACGGCAAAAAGGGTCTCTTAATAAGGTTGAAATTTTGTTTTCCAAAAACCATGTCAAAAGTTAACATTCAGCCTACATCCTGCTTCCAGTAGTTACAAATATCTCTTTATGAATATTCTATTCATATCTTATATTCATTTTTCTCCTAGGTTTTTAGTATCTTCCTTCAGGTTATTAAAATTTTGTCTATCTTATTTGTTTTAAACATTCATTTTTAAATTTTGGTTATGTTCTTTATTGATATCCACATCTATCAATATCTTCCTGCATTATAGTTTCCATTGCTTTAAAATAGTTTTTAATTTAAGATTTCTTTATTTGAATTTATATATAGACGATCCTCCACCAGTCAGAGATTCAATGGACATGAGCTTTTTAAGTTTCCCCAGCTTTTTAATTTTTTAAAACATAATCAGCACTTTGATCCATATAGAATTAAATTTGGTGTCTGATATGCAATAAGGATCTAATCTTATTTTTTCCCTCCATCTCTGTAAAATTTTCATTTCAGCCATTAAGTTAACCTGTTAAACTTCTTTTAATATGCCAAGTGTTATTGTAAGATTCGCTTAATTTTTATTTACACATTCATTAAAAATGATTGGGTGCCAGATATTTTCCAGGCAAAAGTCTAGATGCTGTGGAAATTGCAGTGAAGGAAACAGACAAAAATTTCTACCTGCATGGAATTTACCTTAGAATGAGTGGAGAAATAAAATAATAAGAGCAACAAGTTGGATGTGGACAGCTTGTTACATGATAATAAGTTTGTTACAGAGGAAAACCAAAATGGGAGAGGAAAAAGAAAAGCCAGAGGGCGAAATGTTAGATAGAATTGTCGGAGAAGAACCGAGCAAAAATGGGTAAAGGAGCCAAGGGAATAAGGATCTAAACGAAGAACTCCTCAGGCAAAGGAAACAGCAGGGGTCACGGCCTTGAGGTAGAGGGTAGTTACATAGAAGAAGAATGAAGCCAGAGGGGCTGAAATAGAGTAAGAGGGATGATCGGACACAGCTCTCAGAAGCATTGGGTTCGGATTGTCTAGGATCTTGTAGGTTAAGGTTTGGGGCTTTGGCTTTTCCTCTTAGAAAAATAGGAGGACAGTAAAGGGATTTTATGCAAAAGAATGGAGTGATCTGATTTGCACCTTAAATGAATTAAATAAAATAAACAAAATAAACTGAAGCCAGAGAAGGGTGATAAGCAGACGACTGCATTAATCCAGGGGAGAGAGAGGTGGTAAAAATCGGATTACAGCCATGGAAATGGTGGTAGTGAGTTTAATTCCAAGTATATTTTGAAGATGAGGACAATAGGATTTGCTAAAGGACTGGATGTGCACTGGGAGAAAAAGACACTCTTGGCCAACTTCCAGCATTTAGACTTGAGCTTTTGGAAAAATGGAGTTGCACTAACAGAGCTGGGGATACCGAATTAGGTAGAAGTTTTGAAGAGGAAATATCAGCGGCTTAGGAAGGAACATATTAAAATTCAGATGCCTGTTACTCATCCAAGGAGACACTTCGAGTATAGCTGAATATAAGTATCTGGGGAAATACATACATAGTATTTTTACATAATAGAGATATAAATTACAGATACAGTAAACAGGGAAAGATGATATTGCAGAATTAAGAGGCAATTGTCGGAGTCTGGATCCTGAGGAGCTGAGGAAAGACGGGGCGCTGTTCTCAAGGGAGGTCATGAGTCTTTGCCGAGAAATGAGGACGTTCACCAGAGTAGCTGGAGAAAAGGCAGAGTTACGGGTACAGATGCTGGTTGATAAGTGAATATTTTTGGAGCCCCTTTGAGTGTTTCTGTTTTCTTGGTGAAAGAGGAAACTAGGTCACCAGCTGTAAGTGAAGATGTGAGGAATTAGGGATTTGAGGAGAGAAGAGAATGTAAAAATTGCTATCTAGGAAAGTAAAAGAGTGAATAGACTAGGAAAATACTGTATCATTCCCAGGCAGTACTAAAGACCAACTTACTTAGAAAACTATGACTTTAAAGTGAGACTAATAAGTACAGTAATGTGGTTTTCTCTAGGCCTGTTCAGCTCTGTGGGAGCAGAGAGAGAGAACTGGATTTACCAGGGCTATGGCTTGGGCAAGTTAATGTTATGAGGCAAGAGAAGAGAAAGAGAGTATTTGTAAGGCAATGACTCTAATAATTGGTCATGGATCTTAACGCTGGGTAAGGAGGAGGAGAATAAGCGAAGTGAATCTAATCTGAAGCTAATGAAGCTTCAACATCAGGGATCCTCACTTGTTCTGCCTTCTTCCAAGGCCCTAGGTGGGTCTGCAGCCATGTGTTAATACCTGTGATTGTAATTAAAAATAATAACAACAAGATATTTTAACCATAATCATTTAAGATCTCCTTTCTAAAAAATTTTTTATTTTACTCCTTCCAAACTTTTGTCTCACTGACATTCAGGCCATGTGATGTTGAATCAACATAAAGAGAAAATGAATTGGGGATGCATTATTTATATTAGGATTAGTATGATATGGGTGTGTGGTTAGCAGTCACATTTATATGTAGTTTAGTACTTGCTAGCTGTCCTATTATAGAAAGGTCTTCTAGGAATACTCCTACCACACACCATGGGACCTGACATAAATGTGCTGGGCTAGTGTCCACACCGAGATACAAAAGTAATCTATAGCATTTGCAACTGGATAAATGTGGAAGGGGAGGAGAAATGTATGGAGCCAAAATGTACAGAGTCATTTAAATCTTTCAGCTCATATATGAAAGAAATATGATAGAAGTTTCACCACATTTGACAATTTAAATCACTTGGTATTACTAACTACAATCTGTGACTTTGAAATTTACTTTTATGAGCTATCAATAATACAAACAAAACAAATTTTGATCATCTATGCTGGAGACCATCTGAAACATCTTTCTATTCTCTCTATAGAAAATTATATTCCAAAACCATTATCATAAAAAGAAGCAATTACAGAATTTGCAACTAAAAGTATTGAATAAAAACCATTTAAGGGTGAGTCAAACACTTAATATCTTATGTGTTATTTTTCTGGATTTTTTGTTATTTGTGGCATTTTTCGTCATTAAAACTGGCAATTAATTGAGATTTTTCCATTTTCATTTAAAATTGTTATGTAGCTATATTTAGAATATTTATCCAAGATTCATTTTCATCTCTAATTTTATATTTGCATTCTTTATTCTTAATCCTAAGAAAGCCCTCTAAATTGTTTAAGTGTCAAGCCCTATAAAGTCAGGATCTGTTTTAAGAATGAGTTTAAGAGAGGAGTGTTGGATAACAAATTTAATAGGGTTCAGTGGATGGCTCTCTCCGTGTGATGGGAGCAAGGTTGAAGTTGGAACACCAGGAAGACGGTAATCACTGGTCAAAATTTAATATAATTGCTAATAATTTTAGTCACTTATTTTCAGGTCAATAAGAACCAAAATATGCTTTTGTTTTTCATTTTAATGAGTAGCTACTTTTCAACTTTTAAATTGTTGGCTTAATAGCAGCAAAATGAAGCAGGAAGATATATAATGAGGAAATGATCACTCTTCTAATTTCACATGAACACAGATGAAAATTATATTATTTCTCTATAGTAACATGTCCAAAACATTTTATTTCTGTATGTAGCACCTTTTTCACCAGATAAGACATAGGCATC
The DNA here is from genome assembly GCA_031878705.1 of Tapirus indicus. Lineage (NCBI taxonomy): Eukaryota > Metazoa > Chordata > Mammalia > Perissodactyla > Tapiridae > Tapirus > Tapirus indicus. Next base: position 143,446,770 of record CM062919.1, on the reverse strand, counting down.
AGAATAAAGGCACAAAGAATTCTTTCGGGCGAATATTTTTTTGCAGGAAACTAAAGGGCAGAATGGAAAAGAAAAATCCAGTTTCTGTGCTTTGCCCCCAGATGGAACGAAGGCAATCAGTTGTCTTAACTGTTTCATACTGAGATGAGCCTCAAGGTTTTGTGATAGTTTAATTAAAGGATAAAATGATAAAGATCTTGTAGGAACATAGCAAGATGCCTATGTTTCAATAGGATTCCCAAATCTGAAATAATTATATTTTCTTTTTTTTTTTCCCCTGAAGGGCTGTTATAGAAGTCTTCATATAGGAAAGGAGGTATAAAACAGGTAAACAAACTAGAGTGAGTTTAATAGTAGCACAGAAAAATCAGTAAGAAATTAAGCACTAATTATCCTCAAGCATGTTTATATTGTATTCTAGCTTTAAAATTGATATAATATTTCTTACGTGATTTTTATAGTGTCAAGCCCTTAATATCTGTTGATATTTTTATAAGTGCTAGGTGTTTTGTACATGAATAAGACTAATTGCTATGAGAGGAATTTCTGCTATCTCAGAAAAATGCTAGATTTGACACATTTTTTTTCCTTTGGTGAGGAAGATTAGCCCTGAGCTAACATATGTTGCCAATGCTCCTCTTTTTGCTGAGGAAGACTGGCCCTAGGCTAACATCCGTGCCCATCTTCCTCTACTTTATGTGTGGGACGCCACCATGGCATGGCTTGATGAGTGGTGCACAGGTCCCAGCCTGGGATCCAAACCCGCAAACCCCAGGCAGCCAAAGCGGAGCGCATAAACTTAAGCACTACGCCACCAGGCCAGCCCCTTGACACATTTTTTTAACGCAAAGAACTTGTGCAATTATATTAAAGTTTGCCATCTAGTGACAAAAATCTCAAATTACATTCAGCTTCTCCAGGGAAAATCCAGCCTCCAAAGCAAGCCACTTACCTCATAGTAACGATATCTTTAAAGAACATGATTGTTTTTTAATCCCCATACTTATACTTTTGGATGAGTGGCTTTCTCTTCAAAACGGTCACTTTCGGATGCTAAACACTTATTCCAATAGTGCTTTCCATTATTAAAACATTTTCTAGAATTCTTCTTAAAAATTCCCCTCAGGGCTTCGGTCACCATAATAGCTATTAACAAAACCAATCATCATTTATGAAAGTCTACATTAAACGCACCATTTTGTTTGTTTTATCTAAATTCATTATCTGATAGTATCTTCACAAATCCAAAATGATGATCTATTTTTATGCCCCTTTCATAGATGAGAAAAGTTGGGCGTAGAGAGATTTAATAAATTGCTCGACACACATACTACATAATTAGCAAAGAAAGAATTTTAAAACAAATTCATCAGACTCAAAATCACTACCCTTTGCCATCTCCCATTTAATACGAATGTTATTCAAGTTCACATTGTGTCAAATCTTGATTCTAGTGAATATATTTGACATTAAAACCACAAGAAATAAAGCTAAGCATAATGAAAATAGTTGTCAACAAGATGGGACATTTTATGTCCAAAATTGTCTTGTTGAATATTCATCTTAAATTTCGTGTGTTTATGGCTGGGAAATTGGCCATACGGAAAATTCCAAAAGAGAAATTGAAATACATGTAATGCCTCTCAAGTTGACTCCATTGATGGAGAGCACTCTGTTGAATAGTCTTACTATTTATTTAAACAACAAAAACTGTATTGTTGTACTACAGATCCACCTTTATGGAATGGCTATACAGCAACATAGTAAATTGCGATCAATTCAACCGCAACATCACTAATATTCTTTCCTATCCTGTCCTGACTCTTTAAAAAATTGTCAGAATTTGAAAATCTCTGCAATAATTTGGGTTGGAAGGTATGAAACTACTGCAGAGTATAAAAATGGTTCATTGTAATGATGTCAATGATAGTTTAGAAGAAATTTTCAAATCTGCCATGAAAGCTAAAAAGTTATTCCCAAAGAAAATTTCCTGGAATCATGACCATATATTAAGAGTTCTAGAAAGCCAACAGTATAGTTCAGACATAACCTTCATTTTAACCTAGATAAATAAATTACCTAGAGTGGAAAATTATTTAATTATTTTTAATACAAGCTCACATTTTTAGTGTGTTTACTAGGTATGAGCTAAGGGCTCACATTGATGATTTCTTTTAACTCTTAAAACAACAAGTATATTAGGCAGTAGATGCTGTGGAAAGCTGCCCAGATGGATCTACCTCAGCCCCCTTTCAGGACCAAGGCATTTATTCCCCCAGCTGCTGGAAATGTTGGCAGCTAAAGGCTTATGCCCGAGTGTCTCTCTGGGACATGCCCTGGAGCCAAAGGGACTGCTTCTCTCAAGTTTATGCCCTTCCTGAGGAAGAGCCTACATCTATTGACTGGTCAATGCCCTGGCACAACAGCCCAGGATTCTTGCGTTAATTTGGGAGACTTCTGAAGGGCCATCCCTGCTACAGAGCTAATGAGGGTCAGCTAAGTATTCTGCTACCACTGCTTTCACGTTAACTTCTTTCCAACCCTGCTTCCCTCATTTCCTTAGATGTACTGCTCTTGTGAGTAATCCCCAATAAACCTCTTGCAGGCAGAACAGTCACTTTACAATGAACCGGACTTAAGACACATTTCTATTGCATTAATTAAGAAATTGAAGCCTAGAGACCAAGTGATTCATCAGTATTCACACAGATAACAAGGAGTAAAGCTAGGATTTTAAGTTAGAAAATCTGACTCTAGAGCCCCTGCTTTTAAGCATTATGCCATTTTACCCATCCCATTAAAAGCACCATATCATTTTCAACATAATCTTAGCATGGTATTCTCGGGAGAAAAAGGGGCACTGTAACAGTATAGGTAGGTTATCCAGGAAAGTAAGATTTGCTATGAGAACAATACCTACATTTAACTCACATTCTCAGAATGTGGCCACACAGTCTCTTCTACAGTTTATATTTGAAAGTCTTGGAATTATTAAACTCTCTAACAAATTTTATGAAATTCTTCATATATCTAGAATACACCCAAGAAAAACAAGAGAGATGTTTGGACAGAATCTACAACCTGTAGTAATTTTGATTAGTAATAAAGATTGACATCATGTCTTTAGAGTAAATCATGTATTGAAGTTCTTTTTAAGCAAGTACAATTGGTTTTCTGATTTAAATATTAAAAACAGAGGTACATGTAGGAATGAACCAACAAAAACTAATGCACAAACTTTCATGGCATATTTAGTGAGTTGTAAATAAAGTGCCAGCTTGTAAATAATCCTTATCCTTAATGCCTTCTTCTTGTAAAAGGGAAAGAAACTTTGAGGAAATATAGTTTAAAAAACTAAAATAAAAAAAAAACTTTTCTCAACCCAGAAAACCTCTCCTCAAAGGCAGTGGAGACCAAAAACAGTTATATTATTGAATAAACATTAAACCAGAATGTGGTGCACACCTCAGGCAATCTGCTAAGAAAATGGAAAGACAGAAAGAAATCTCACCCTTTTATGTAGCCAAGCAGTTACAACCCATTTCATACATTTCTTAGGATCAATAATAATTAGTCTTCAAGTAAGAGGACTTGACAGCACCTTGTGTCACAAATCGTTCATGCTAACTTTACCTGGTAGTTGAGGTGACCATCTGTGTCAGCTTATGAACTTTATCCTGAGGAGAACCAAACGTCTCACATCTTTTAGACGGGAGGTTGTTTTAACCTGGAGCAAGGTGCCTACTGACGTTGGGCTTCTACCCTCCCACAGAAACTGAGAGATAGGACACTTTCTTGATGATTGCGTTTCAAAGGGATGGTTCCCAAGTCCTTGAGAAAAACATTCCTGGGTCACAAAGCTGATAAAAACCCTATCTAAGTTTTCAAGGAGAGAAGAAAGTACTTAGAACTACAAGCTGTCTAAAGCAAATGCTCTAAGAAAAAGGAGAGGAGGAGGAATCTCTTCCCTTATTTTCAACAGGGAGAATTAAGCCTTTTATTTTTAATTTATATCTATCCTCACAAAAGTGGCACTTAGGGGACAGTGGCCCAGGCAGACGGTAGTTTCTGAACACCCTACAACCATTCCTATTTGCTTTTAACCCTTTCCCTTCTCTTAATGCACAAACAAATCATCTTGGTATTCCGTGTACCTCGCTGCCTCTAAATGCTTTACTGGAACATGTTTATACTTTTCCAAGTACTTGTCACCAGAGCCAAAATGACCTATTCTGTGTAGAAAAGTGTAGAGAAAAACAGACATTTGCTTATAATTTACCAAGAAAAGTGGAAACTATATAGGGTTGCACCAAGAATGTTAATAACACTCAGGAAAAGAGTAAAGAAAGAATGAAGACACCATTCACTTTGTGGTATTTCAGATTGGCACAACGTATAACTGTTTGACCATTGATGGTTTTCATTATTTCCTCTTAGAAACATTACCCTACCTCAAAATAATGCAATGGACTATTGCATTTCTGGACAAAAACAGTACATTTAATATAGGTGTGACATATGTTTCACCCTGCTTCCCTACTCTTGAAAGCCATTAATACTTAACTTGGTCCTTTTAGAATTAATTATCACTGGAGTCAATGCTCCAATGACACTATTCTTAACCTACAGCAAGCACCACAGATGGCTGATCACAAATCTCTCTTTTCTTTGTTCCTTTTAAATATAATGAATCCTTTGTCTCTTTGGAGAAAAACATTATATACATCATATCCTATAGTTGTATAGGTCAACAATAAGAAGTACATAGATGCTATAAGAATAATGTTTGAGAGATTACGTGGAAAGACAGTATTTTAAAGATGCCACTTTAACACATACTTTTTTTCTGTTCAAAAGCATTCTGTAGAACAAAGCTCAGAAGCCCATAGAAATCAATTCCCACATGGGTCTGTACGCCCTCAAGGCTACTTGCCTGCTCTTTTGTCACTAACAGCATTGACTGCTGGTATTTCCTACTCTGAGACAATTTCTCTTCTCACCGCATATTTATTGAAACATACCTTGTTGTAGTATTGACGTTACACCATGAGGAAGCAGTGAATAATAGCAAACTCCCGTGGGTCCTGACAGATGGTTTTAGTATTCAGCTTTGCTGTCAGCATAGGACCTCACAGCATATGCAAAACAAAAGAACATTAGCCTCTGAAGGGAAAATGAAATGTTATCTGAATTAAAAGGGCAATGTGGCAATTCACACACAATATTTGTGCTTAATCCTGAGTCTCAAGGATAAAGTATCTTCAGTTGCAAAATAATTTTGCAAATCTACAGGCAGGGAATACAAGTGGGCCAAATATGTGTGCTACTGATTTATGTGCCAAAGTGAACCATGCATAGCCAAAAGATTCACATAATTCCAAGCTCTGTTTTTATTAAGTAAAATATTATCAAAATATCTGTGATATTTTACTTTAATATAAAATATAAATAGCTAAACAAAATATTATTTATTGAATACACAAATTTTATGGCATTTAAGCAACACATCATTAACATAGCACATTGAAAACTCAATGAAATCATGTACTTTTTAATGGAGTCTCAATGTCAAGAGACTAGACATTGTAAACATTTTTATTTTCATTTATTTATTTATTTTGTGTGTGTATGTGTGTGCGGAAGATTAGCTCTGAGCTAACATCCGTTGCTAATCCTCCTCTGTTTTTTTTTGGCTGAGGAAGACTGTCCCTGCGCTAACATCCGTGCCCATCTTCCTCTACTTTATATGGGACACCACCACAGCATGGCTGACAGGCAGTGCATCTGTCCATGCCCAGGATCTGAACCCATGAAACTCCGGGCCTCCGAAGTGGAGCGCGCAAACTTAACCGTTATGCCACCAGGCTGGCCCCAACATTGTAAACATTTTTAAATGAGATTTTAAAATTTCAACTCAATAAAAAAGGACATATTTAAAACAAGCATTTATCTTCTTCATGATGTGATATTCCAGGCACAGATTTGAATTACATTTTTAAATTCAAAATATTGAATCTTCTATAACTAATTTTCCATTTCCATTCCTGCTCTTTCCTTATGTCCTATAAGTTCCTTATACCCTATCTGGATCCCTGCCTTTTACTTTATCTCCCTGCCTCCCTTTCATCCCTACTCCAATACATTCTTCACTTTCTCAGCAGTGTTGTCTTTCCCAAACACAGATCTGATTATGCCACTTACCTGCTTAAAATTTCCCAATGATACTCAGTTTCCTAGAAAATAATGTTCAAATCTCTTAGCAAAAAATTCAAGACCTTTCATAATATGGTTTCTATTTACTTTTTTCTACTATCATGACTAATTCTTATCCCAAGCTTTATTGAATTGCCCTGTGGTAACCATATCCTATGAAGATCCCCAATGATCCACACCTTTGTATAATTGCCTCTCATTGACGGTGTCTCACGTCACACCATTAGAAAATGGCAAACATGATGAGATGTCACAGATGTCACATCTCATGATGAGATGGTAAAAATGAGAAGAAGTCATTCCCATCATGACATTACATTATACCCCATCTTAGCAGACTAAAGAGATAGAGAGCCTTTCCCTTCTTGGTTCTGAAGAAAGAAGCTGCCATGTTGTAAGAGAGCTAATGAAAAGGGCGACAATGTGGAGATTCCTCAAAACATTAAAAATAGAAATACCTTATCATCCAGCTATCACATTACTGAGTATTTATCCAAAGAACCTGAAATCAACAATCCAAAGAGGCCCATGCACCCCTATGTTCACTGCAGCATCATTCACTATAGCCAAGAAGTGGAAGCAACCCAAGTGTCCCTCAACCAATGATTGGATAAAGAAGATGTGGTATATATATACAATGGAATACTACTCAGCCATAAGAAAAAACAAAAATGTCCCATTCGCCACAACATGGTTGGACCTAGAGGGTATTATGTTAAGCGAAACAGGCCAGACAGAGAAAGACAAACACCTCATGATTTCACTCATTTGTGGAAGATAAACCAACACACGAATAGAGAGGACAGTTTGGTGGTTACCAGGGGCAAGGGGAATGGGGGGTGGGCACAAGGGGTGAAAGGATGCATTTGTATGGTGACTGATAACCAATAATGTACAACTAGAATTTCACAATGTGATAAACTATTATGACATCAATTAAAAAAAAAATGAGGACCTCAGTCAAACAACCACAAAAAATGTATGATATCCGCAACCTGAGTAAGCTTGGAAATGGATTCTCCCCCAGTCCAGGCTCTGCATGAGAACGCATTATGCCTGATGCCTCGATTTTAGCCTCGTGGGATCGTGAGCTGAGGACCCCGCTAACCCACGCCCAGACTCCTGCCTCACAGGAACTGTGAGATAAAAGACATCTTGTTCTGAGCTGGGAAATTTGTGGTGATTTTTTTATGCAGCAATAGAAAACTAATGCATGCCATTTTTCCCTTGAGCCTACCAGCCTCGTTCATACCTCTAGCCGTCACTCATGCTGCTATGTCCTTCCCACTGTCGCTGACTGAAAACTCCTGTGCATGGTTGAAAGTCTGCTTCGTGATCTCTTTGAAGCTGTCATTGTCCTAAAATTTTAGAATCAAACACTTTTTTCCTAGCCTGTCCTATAACCATCGTAGGTAAATACAGTATTTTGTGCACTGTATTCTTGTTAAGTGCCTGTTTCTTTACCTCCCTTGCCCACGTTCATGCACGGATGTAGGTGGAGAGAAATATATATATTATATATATATATATATATATATATATATATATATATATATATATATATTATGGTCTAATATTGCAAACGAAAAAACTTTGAATCATTTCTATTTCTCCACCACAAAGTACAAGTGCTTGGCACATGCTTATGTGCATTAAGTGAGTAGTATAGTCACTGTTTTCATGTAATAATAACCATCATAAGCTAACAATAAGTATAATAATTCTGTCATTAATAAACACTATGTCCCAGGCACTGTGCTAAACACTTGCATACATTTTCATTAACCATCATGAGATAAGTGTGATTACTCACATTTTAAAGTTCAAAAAGCTGGAACTTGGAACATGTAGCCGGACTTATGCTGTTTTTAATTCCCCGTCACCTCTTTCCTCCCCTGCTCTTTTTTCAGTCATGTTTCCTTTGGCGAGCTCCCCTCTCTCACTCCACAACGTCAGGATGGGGCCATCTATCATGAACGTCAGTCCTCTCCCATTACATGGCAAGTCTTGTGACACAAGCCAGGCCAACCAGACTCTTCCCTCAGATTTGAAACGAGGAGAACAAGAGACAGCACAACATTCTTTATCTTGCATATCCATACAGCGTGTGTATGGAACCACTAGTGGCCATTTTTCTGGGCATTAAGGAGGAAACTGCATGCAGATTGAAATCAATACATTGAGATGATCAGAACCGAAATATGTAGCCAGAAATGGAACCTTGTCTAACGTGTTTGAGCTCCTGGATTGAGCAGTTGCTGAGACGAATCTTACCCCTGACAGATATATGAGTTAATACTTTCCTTTATACTTGAGCTAATTCACTTTGGATTTCACCTGGAAAATACAAAGCCCAGTGTCTCACTGAGAGGAAATGATAAATCAGGATCTGAACTCAGATCTACCTGAGTCCAAAGTCCATATTTTTATAACAATTTCTTGCTGTCTCTCCCCAAATAGAATGTAAACTCTTATAGAATGTAAATTCTTAACAAGAACCCTGGATTAAATGCCCTTATATACAATTATATTATCAACAGTGTCACAATTATCATAATAACAATAATAATAATTTATTGTGCTCATGTAATAAAAATGCTTACCAAAATACTAATTCATTACTTTATACATTATTTATCATACCTATGTGCTTTTGGTTATATTATTACAGATTGATAACCAATATGTGTGAACTATGATAAGTAGGGGTGGAAACCTATACTTCACAAGTTTATCTGTTAATAAAAAGTCAAATAAGACTGGAGTTTTGTGCAAGTTGGTTTATAGAGGAGTGAAGGAAAGAGAAATGCAAGAAGCAGATGCTAAAGTGTGTAATCCCTAAGGTAGGAATGCATATCTGAAGCCTTCTTTAGACACGTAGAGAAGAGGGGAATAGAGGTTGACCTAGGACATAACAGTCATAGGAGATATGGGAACCATTTTACTCTCTGCACTTTTCCCTACGTGTATGTATTTTCACAATAATATTATTTTAAAAATTAAAAATCAAAGAGATAATTCTTCTTTTGAAAGTACTAATAATCATGTTTAGTTATTTTAATTCCATCTGTTAATGCATTTTGTCTTTAAGAATACCACAGGGCCTGAGGAATAAAATGAATCTTTCCTGTACTGTAGAAAATGCTGATTTCACTTGATTGTAATGATGGAAAAAGTAATCATCTCTGCATTTTTAATTCTCTGCTACCGTTCAATAAAAATATTTCCATAATAATTTGGAGCATAATTTATACACAATGTGGTCAACCAAATAGCATCATTGTCATTTGAATAATAGATCCATCAAAAAGGATATATACATTTTTTTCCTGAGATGAAAGGCAATATGTTAATCCAAAAGGCTTTTTAAAAAACCTGCAGAATGCAGATACTCAGCAAGCCAGATAATTTAAAATTAAAAGCAGAACTAGAAGGTACAGTCTTTGAAAAATAAGTGTCATCAGAGTGGCTGATGTGTTTTTTGAGCTGCAATATTTTTTTTCTTTTCTCTATTGATATTGAAATCATGAAAATTACAACAATAAATTCTTTTGGTTATGTAATACTTGAGTAACTTTCCTAATAAACCACAATTTGCATCTATCAATGAACTGCAAGATACTATTTACTGCATCATATAAAGAGAGGTTTAACAGCGTCAGTCCTCTGGTGAGCTTCAGGGCTGCAGTTAGCATGCAGACCCAAATTCAGCCACTAGTTTTATTTCTGCTCAGGTTTTCTTTCCTCAGTGTGGCATAACAATTTTCTGACAAATAACAGTGAATATAGGTAAGCAGACTAAATATTTGAGAGTCCTGTGATCCCTGTGTTGACCTTTCTCTTTTGACATCTCCCTAAAATAGTCAAAGTCTACATGTCCATCTCATTTTGTGCTATAGAAATAGATCAAGAAAAAATTTAAAAGGTCTCATATTATCTAAAATGATAGAAGAGATTTACCACCCTTAAACTAAAATGAAGTTTGAGTTAAGAATACAGATAGATACATTATATGATGCTAAGGTCGGAAGGTACATGAAAGATCATCAAGACCAAATCTCTCATTTTATAAGTGAGGAAACTGAATTCTAAAAACATCTCTGACTTCCTGGAGTTATAAGAAAACAGTTAACTTCTTTCCTCTCCCTCAGTCTTACTTACCTGGCAAAACCATCAACCCAGATGTTACAAGCTGAACTGTGTTCCCCTGCCAAAATATATTGAAGTCCTAAACCCCAGTACCTCAGAATATGACCTTATTTGGAAATAGATTCATTGCAGATGTAATTAGTTAGGTTAGAGGTCATATGGAGTAAGGAAGGCCCCTATTCCAATATAACTGGTGCCTTTATAAGAGACAGTCATGTGAACAGAGAGACAGGCAGAGAGAATGTCATGTGACTACAAAGGCAGCGATTGGAGTTGTACTGCTGTGAGCAAAGGAATGCCAAAGATTGTCAGTAAACCACCAGGAGCTAGGAAGAGACAGAAAAGGGTTCCCCTATAGGTTTCAGAGGGAGCATGGCCCTGCTAACACCTTGATTTTTCACTTCTAGCCTCTAGAACTGAGACATGATAATAAATTTCTGTTGTTTTAAGCCACCAAGTTTGTGATATTTTGTTACAGCAGCCCTAGGATGCCAATACACCAGGTCAATCCACATATCTGCCTTTTCTTGTTGTATATAGGACCATTAGGCTGGTGGAGAAAATCACACAACTGTGTGGACTTGGCTTATTTTAACTCAAGTTTCACAAAACTCAAAGAACACTCTGTAACAATCCTATTACCCTTCCCTAGTAAGTGCACCTCCCCACACACTGTAAGGGTGGTTTGTGAGTCTGCTCTTCTAAATCCTACAACAGCCTCCTCCCTTCCTCATGTGTTGCCCTTGTCTTCACACCTCCCTGAGATAATGGAAGAAATCTAAACTGACTCCTTCAACTTCCACCACCAAATCTGCAAATATGACTAGATCTATCCACATATTCTTCGTCTTTCTTCCAGTTACAGAGCAGAAATATCCCCATAGTTCTTAACATCACCCCTTTCCTGTGCGCGCCCTATTCATTCCATCTCACCTTAAGGAGATCAATCCTTGTTTTACTATGTGATGTTTTTCTATTAAATATCCTAATATTCTCATATTTTTCTGTAAAAAAAGAAAGGCAACTCTATCATCATTTTGCAAAAACCCAGATAAAACAGAACTTCCCTTTACCATGAATATCCTTCCAGGTATACCCTATTTCTCTACCCCTCTTCAGAATAAAACTTCTTAAAAAGGTGCAAGTACACCTCCATATCCTCATTTCTTTTTCACTCTTCAATCCACATCATTCTGACTTCTGTCCCCTGCACTCACTGTAACTCCATTTATCAGGGTATCAAAGACCTCCATATTGCCAAATTCATTGGTTCCTGTTTGTTGTCATTATAGATTTCTTGGAAGCTTTCCTGAACACATCTTCCTTCTCGAAATATTTTCTTCTCTTGGATTTCTTGATTCTGCATTTTATTGGTCTACTTCCCGCCCTTTGGCTATTCATTTCTAGTCTCCTTTGCTGAATACATTTCCTCCACGTTTTCTCTCAATGCTGGAGTTTTCAGTCCTTGATATCAGCCGTATCTCTCCAAAAGATCTCATCTGATTCCATGGTGTAAAAAGTATCTCCATGCTGATGACTCCCAAAACTATATTCTAGCATTAGAATCTCCTCTGATTTATAGACTTTTATATCTATGTACCCAAATGCTTGAAGTCTCCTCTGGGAAAGCTGGTAGGCACCTCAAATGTATCATATCCAAAATGAAATGACCCTCAAAATCTGTTTCTTCTCCTTTCTTTCCAATCTCAGAAAATGCCATCATAAACCAGATGCTTAATCCAAAACCCTAGGAGTTACACCTAATTTCTCCATTTTCCTCTCCCCCCCTCCTCATCCATCTAAGTTTTACTGGTTTCAACTTCAAAATATATCTAAAATATACCCACTTCTAGCTTCTAGCTATTTCTGTTACCACCAGTCTTCCAAGATTGCATCATCTTTTGCCTTGATTACTGAAGTAGCCTCCCATACAAATCCACCATGTCCTTACTCACCTTTCCCACAATTTGTTTTCCAAACAGCATCTAGACGAGTGTCACAAACTAGATGCCTGAAGGCATATCTAGCCTGGATACATCTCATTTTAATTGTTTGAGTGTCTTCAGAAAGAGAGTGTGACCTCCAATTTGTCACAGCTTCTTCCCTTTTGTGTACATCAAGCATACATCATTCATTATGCTACCTGCCTGCCTCCTATAGTCAGTTGAGTTTGGATTTTGATCACATATCATCTTCAAAAAAATGTAAATGAATTTGGATTGGTAGACTGAGTAGATTGCCCTCCCCAATGTGGGTGGGCCTCATCCAATCCATTGAAGGTCTGACAATAAAAGGCTGAAGAAGAAAAAATTCTTTCTCTCTGTCTGACTGTCTTTGAGCTGGGACATTTGTCTTCTCCTGCCTTCATATTCAGACTCGGACTAGAACTATACCATCAACTCTCCTGGATCTAGCCTTCTCAGCTCCATAATCACATGAGCCAATTCTTTATAATAAATCCCTCTCATTCATCCTGCCTCCACCCCACACCCATATATATATACATATTGGTTCTATTTCTCTGGAGAATCCTGATATATATATTTATGTGTACACACATATTAATGTAGTATCAGTTATGCTTTGCCTGAGGACAAATGAGGACTCACAGGAAGTTGAAGGTGCCCTACAGTTTATCCTAAGTGTTTAGGGTGCTCAATACAGTTACTGTGTCTGGAGTGGTCAGTAAATATGGAGTGGCCAGAGCAGTTGGAACAGGTACTCTATATAAGCTGTCCTTGTGTCCAGAGTCATCAATCTGTCTCAGAAATCTGAGTAACAGTGGCCAGGGGAAATTGGCCTTAGTCTCACTCTGCCTTCAGCCCAGCTGCCTCCCAGCCCACGCCACATCACTGAGGTGACAGAAGAAGATAGCACGAACAATCACGTGAATAAGCAATTTTGATTTCCATACCATCATCTTCTTAAGGTAAGGGATACACACTCAAATTTCTGTCATTCTGTTTGAAAATCATTGCTGAGGAGAAAGTTTACCACCTGATAATGAATAGCCTATTAGAACCCTATGGTAGATAAGTATAATAGAAACAACTGTTTCTAAAATTATGGCCGAAAACATTTGCCTTTCAAAATGAAACAACTTTAAAATAAAAGTTAACCTACATTAAAAAAAAAAAAAACTTACTATTTACCAAGGTGTATTCTAAGATCATAATGTTGGGTTATTTAATTAAATCCCCACACAACCCTATGAGGAAAGTGATGTTATTATCACTTATAGAATAGGAAACATGCTTTCCAAGGCTGAAGAACTAGCCCAGGTTATGAAGTCACTGCTGTGATTCACATTTAGAACGGGGGACACCACGGTCCTCATTCCATGCCAGTTAACTAAAAGGATAATATTAAAAAGTAAACTTACCAATATTGACTTCGATTTTTATCAATTTTTATTAATTCATATGTAAACTGACACTATTAACCTCTTCTAAGAGCTAACCCTTAGGCAGGGCTTCATATTAAAAAGGTATAATCAGACATCCTGGATATTTGAAACATTACATTGAGTTTTCCTTACTTATTAAACATTAAATATGTTTATATAAGAAACGTGCATATTTTTCCAAAGCTTATGTGTTAACATAGCTTGTCAGTTATAAGAAATTGACTTAGGAACCTAATAATTGAATAAATGAATTATCCAAGACTATTTAAACCAGTCAAATCCCAAGTGACTTTGTAATTTCATGCACTAGCTCAATTACATCCTGTTTTGCTCAATGGAACAAATATTTGGTAACCACAGTCAATTATCATGACTGCTAAAGATTAACATAAATATAAATAAACATTAATAAAATGCATTTTTGTCATCTCAGAGTGACTTGCATATGACTTTCTTACCTGGTTTTCTTTCAACCTAATCTTTCTTTTTCAAGTATCATTGAACTCTAAAATTCTCTTTAAATTTCTAGAAAAAAAAGAAATTGAAATTATAAATATGTAGATATATTATTCTCTTATTTTCAGTGAGATATAGTAAAAGATGAGAGAAAATCCAGAGAAAACTTTTTATTTTAATTATTTAACAAAGTCAGAACAAGAGCCAATTTTTTAAAGTAATTATACTTTAAAAATAATGTATGTAAAAGATCACTTTTTAGTGTTTATAACCAACTTATGTAAATAGTAATGTAAATCACAAAATATAGACTTCAAACTGCCACATCAAATAGCTAATGGAAAGCAATATACATCAGTATTGATTTGAGAGATAGTATCTAAATTATTTGAGCCTCCTATTGATTTCTTTTCAGAATATCAAATGTTTCTTATAGCAAAATCAATATGGCACTTTACAAGACATTTGACCAAAAGTGAGGCCATTCTCTGGGCAGCACTTTCCGGAACTTATTCATTCCAGCCCCATTTGGTTCCCACTATAAATTTGTTAATAGAGATATTAATTTAGCAAGTACAATGGACAACGTATTCTTGCTACTAAGTGCAGGCAAACATTCATATATTTTTTACAACTAGTTGACAATGAAAAGAAGATAAATAGACAAATTAAATATAAAATGAGAGATACATACCCATTATGGTAGATGCTGATTATTATATCAAAAAGAAATAGATTTACATTAACAAGATTGTTTCTAGAGACTGTTATCTCTTAAAATATACTAATGAACACAAGTAAATAAACTCTTGATATTGTAAGCCAAGTTCCTGAAGGGAAAATAACTAACTTCGGCCATTTCCATGTACATTATGAAGTTTTCTAACATAGAATAGAGGACCTATGGTAAAAAATTGAGTCCATCTATCTCATCCATTTTGTGGGTAATATTATAACTGAATAAGCTAAAATAAATTTAGAAAAACAAAACTGTGTAGTAAAATCTGATTAAGTGTTATACACTAAATAGTGCTAAGAAGTGGGGCTTACACCTGCTGGTATAAACCTGGAAGATAGTCTAGGTTAACAAAAAGTAAATATTTTGACTAAAAAAATAATTTCAAAACTAAGTTTAAAACTAGTTAAACATTTTAAGACCTTATTATTTTTCAATGATGTTTTCCATATTTTTGTATACACACATTTATAACATTATTATTAATCATATAGTCAATAACAATGTTTGCTCTTGGGGCTAATATTGCTTTTCTTCATATTAACTGACATTATTTGACACACAAATGTGTAAATAGTAATAATAGAGTCTATTAGTACATTAAAATCTAGTAAAAAATTACTTCCAAGAAGAGAAAACATAGAAAAACTGCCATTGTTTACACAGAACATATTGTTTGCCTTTTGGGTTTTACATAGGAGGAATGTGAGGATTATAAAAACTCAGGGGATCCAC
Organism: Tapirus indicus; assembly: GCA_031878705.1. Lineage (NCBI taxonomy): Eukaryota > Metazoa > Chordata > Mammalia > Perissodactyla > Tapiridae > Tapirus > Tapirus indicus. Next base: position 143,431,075 of record CM062919.1, on the reverse strand, counting down.
ATAGTGAGATATTCAATCTTCAGAAGGCATGTTTTAAAGGAAGACTAGTAAGGGCCTAGGGTAGAGTTAATTTCTCTAAACTTGCTTGAGGTTCTAGACTTCAGCAAGAGAGTTTAGATTCCATTCTATGTTATGGAGCCAATTTAGAAAGATAAAATAGGGCAAAGATAAGAAGGTGCATTTGGCTGGGATTACCCAGTTGTATTCTTAGGGATCTGTGTTTGGCAGACAAAGGTGAGTTGGCAACAGGGAAAATGTATTTGCAAAAATGAGCTACAGATATGGAGATTTTTGTAATCCATCTGACTAGGGCAGAGTTGGTCCTCAAATCTGAAATAGGACATTCAGTTGGAGAGTAACACATTCTACTTCATGGATTGGTAAGATGCAGGGCAAAGATGGAATTAAGTCAATACAGTGACCACAGTTTGGAATTTCTCAAATTTGGTCCCACACTATTACTTTTCTTATTTCTCCATGTAATTGTAAATTCCTTGAGGATTATTTCTTCCTTTATTCTTACAACAAAGGGTATAAACTGCCTGAAATAAGTATTACTTTATATTATGCATAGAATACAATGCTGTTGTGTACTTACATAAAGCATATATGTCTTGGAGTATTCTAAGAAAAAAAAGAAATAACCAGAAACGTATTTATGAATCAAAAACATCAAAGCATACTTTGGTCAAAGCATATCTTTTGGTCAAAGTGTGTCTTTCTGAATCATTTGTGAAGTACGTAGTAACATTTCAAATAATTTCATTAACAGGAGAAAGCAGGTGTCAACGAATGTCCTGTCTCATTACTCTTGCTGAAACTACATCTTACTTTTTATTTGGTTTTATATGATTTCAAAAACTTTGTCTTTCTGATTGCATTTTTCCTAACTTCTGGTCTTTTGGAAAAAAATGTTAAGGGAATTCCAATAGGGGTAAACATGTAGATTAGTTAGCAAAGAATCTTAATGACTAGGCAAAATGGATGAAAATTCTTAGGATAAAATATCACTTTATTTATCATTTAGGATAAAAAATAATTTTAAATTCTGATAGTAGCATTAAAATTATACCCCATATGCAACAACACGTTCCACAATATTTATCAAAATTGGCTCTTTGGATATAAACCACAGCCTTCCATTGTTGAAATATCATACTGGACATGTGCAATTATGCACATCCCCATTCACCTGTGGAGTCTAATTTATGAGAGCAGAGCGCTCATTCTCTTAATCTCTCAAATTCTCTAAAGCAACTTGGGAATTCAGTCAGAAAGAACAGAGATCAAGTGTACTTATATCTATGCTTATTTCAGTGGATTGCTAACTTATGGAAAAAATTAGGTTAAAATAATTCAGGTGTATCTCAGTTTCAGGTCTATCTGAAACCTCCACAGTAGAGGCAGTACCGCTGCTGTACATAAATCCTTGGATAGAACTAATTGTCAAGACGTACTAAAGAACTGTGAACATTACTGTATTTTCCTATGTAGATTTTGTATATAGAACAAAATATTTTCAACCCTATAAAAATGGGCTAAAATACCAATTTGTCCTACAATAAGTTTTTCAAACATCCTATTTACCACTAAATCAATATTGTCCTACTTTTATATTCATATGAGTGGAACACTTTGTTATTGTTCATTGCATATTAGAAACTTTTGATTAGCTTATAGTTATAGGCATAGCACAAATATGATTAATAAAGGATAGTTTTAAATGACGGTCTACATATTTACTTTGCATCAAGAACTATGCTAGGGTTTGTGAAAGATTCATAACAGTGCATGGTACAGTTTTCATTCTCATTTGAGTTTACACTCTAAATGGGGAAGCAGTACATAAACCTTTGGAAAGATAATAATAAAAGACAGGAAACAATAAATGCTAAGTAAGAAAGATGCCCAATAAATTCCATAGTCCTTGTGAATAGGGAGACATAACTCTGGGCTGAGGTTTTTCATAGAAGGTGCAGAAAAGAATGGTATTTTCATAAAGGAGTCATCTTTTTTTTAAGGCTGCAGAAATGAAATGCACTTTAGGCTGGAGCTCTGTTTAAACAAATACCAATTGGTTTGTTAGATTGAACAGTCTCAGATATGATGAGCAATGCATACTTGGAGAATTAGTATGGATGGTACTTGTCTTTGGGTAATAGGTAATAGGATAGAATGAAGAAAACAGTTTATGGCCAGACACTGAAAGACCTTAACTGCTAGTTTAAGGCACAACAGCTTCATTCTTCGAATCTGGCAAGTCACTGAAATGATTTTCTCTGGAGGCATTTTTTTGTATAGTTTGGGTTTTTATCCTCCAATACTATGAGACATTTATTCAAATAATTTCCATCCATAATTTATTTTGAACTCAGAAGAATCAGGTCCTAGCACTGGAACTTTTTGTCCAAGTAGAGTAATCTAATGCTGAGATAGAAACCTTCAGGGGGTATTTTCAGTGTCCTCGTGAACCATCTTCTGAACGGAGGAAAACCTGACGGAAGTGCCTAACTCGGAAGCATCTGATTTGAAAACAACCCTTTATAAAAAGGAAACTGTCCTGATGCAATGCTTTTGGAGTATACTATGGATATATTTACTACTTCAGTGACCCTCCAGTGCAAAAGTTGACAAAGATGCTGTGGAATGAATAGAAGAAGGAAGTGATCTCAGGACCAGATTTCCGGGCAGTAGTGGCCCATCTACCATCCAGCACAGCTGTCTTTAAAATGTCTGCACTATTTCCTGCATTTTCAGTACATTACACATCTGTTACAGAACCTCTCCAAGATTTTTAGCAGGTGACTGAAATGGGTGTTTTAGGAAGGCTGATCTCTCTGCATCATGCAGGGTAGATCATTGGGGTGGAGGATGGAAATTGAAACGGGTTATACTACATGCAGAATGAAGTGACCTGGCTTAACCAAATGACCATAGCAATGGGAGAGTTGGAACAAGTAGTACTGTGTGAAATAGAGAAAAATAAATATAACCTTACAGTTGAATGAAATAAGTAACATTGGATCATTTGCAAATGTAATTGTAAAAATAAACTACAGGCTGAAAATGAGATAGCAATATTTACCATCAACTTGTAATGGATTAATAAAATGTTACTTATAAGAGCCTATAAATATATAGCTTTGGTCATGTTTCTAAGATTCCTTTTTCTTCTATCTTGATTGTACTAGAGGAATAAGTGGAAATTTGACAAGGTTCAAAGATGAAATTACTGTCAAGACTTGTCAAGCCAGTCATTCCTAAATTAGTGTGATTGAATGAAAGGTGATGTGGAAATGTGCATCCTTCTGCTTCAATCGCTTCATGATTTATTTTTTAAAATGCAGGGTCTGGAACCTATCCCTAAAAATGACAGACTTCCCTTCAATCCTTCCTGTCAATCCTATGTATAGACACTTATCTACACAAATGTTAATAAATATATTAAATTTAAGTTTAGAAAGACTTCCAAATTGCACTTAAATACATTTTGTATTATTATTCCCTTCCAGGATCAAAGGTAACTGTTAACATAGGGCAAAATCCTTAGTACTCTCTGAGCTAGCTCTATAGAAATATCTTGTTTACTCCTCATTACCTAGATTAGTGGAAAAACTGCATTCTGATTCCAAATTGGCAAATTTTGGTTTTAAAATCTAAACAATTAAAAGTTGTAAGCTGCTTGAAAGAATCTTAAATACAGATCTTCATAAAGACACTGTGCAATTTTAATCTAAAATATTCGAGTTGTAAGTGTTATAGACACAAGCTTTGAATCTGTAAAATATAGAATCACGTTATAAAATTGTATACAATGTTTTTCTTATTTCAGATGGGGAGAAAGGAACATAAAACGGCTTCTATACTGACGGTAGCAGACTGTTTATGCTTTCTAAAATTCAAGCACTCATAATGAATGATATGCCAAAGAAAATTAGTCTTTGAAAAAGAAGAACTTTAATGAAATTTGCCAGGCAAAAACAAAAGTAGAATTCAGTAAGCCATAAATCAACAAAGATACATGTGCTATAATCAAGCAAAACAAGAATGTATATTCAAGAACATACTTGCAAAGATCAGTCTGTAAGTTGGAAGTCGTGTGGGTGCCGTGGAATCAGCCCCCCTCTGGAATCAGAGAGATGAGTCAGAATCCCTACACTTACATTTTGTGATTTCTGGCAACTCACTTGTCCTTTAAAAACACTAGTTTATTTTTCCTAATGAAAACAGTAACCCATACTTTGTCAGGTTATCGTAAATAAGGAACGAAATAATATGTATGTGGTTCCTGCCACTCAGAAGATGCTGAATAGTTACCATTCTTACTATACAAACACATAATTGTAAATTTCACCTGTCCAAAACAAAAGATAGAACTTGACAAATCTTCCTCTACCGAGCATTTATGGACTGACAAAGTGATCATTAGCTACCATATCACCCATTGAGTGGAGACACACTGAATGAAATTAGGTGAAACATAGGGGATAAGATTGAGGAAATGTCTCTTTAATATAAATTTTTTAAATTATATCCTAATTGATAGTGGTTATGCTGAAGTCCTCTCTAGCAATCTTTAATAAATCTACTTTCCATGTATCTTAAATATTGTTTCTCTCATTCCTATTAACATAAACTCTGCATAGTCACAAAATGTATATAAAACAGTTAAGAAGGAGAGATGAGGAAATCTGACACATTTTTAGATATGAAACATATTGAGTCAAAGGTCCTTGTCATCTTGAGAAAATATGTGCCCCTTTAAATTATAGATAAATTTATATAAGAACAAACACCATGATTTTCACAAAACTACTCTCTGGGGAAGGGATAACGAAGTTGACTAGATCCCAGGACACCATTCAAACCATCAAATGTGCTCATGCAAATAGGTCCACCTTAGGACACGGACTGGGTGCTATATTGCTAGCCTTTGGCCGCATACCAACTATTACTTATCAGAACACTGGACACTCTCCACTAAGGTTAGTAATTATGTCAGGAGCAAGGACTTTCTTCTAATGACTTATTTTCTTCTGTGATACTTTAATAACCAAGAGTTAGTTGAGTTTTGAACTAGGTGCTTCATTTTTCTTGGAGAAATAAAGTTTAACTAATAGTAGGAATTATGACATTTTTTAGCCATGATATATGATGAATATAAATCGATTTTTATCTCTCACCAGTTATTTTAACCAAAACTTACTCTTTACAGTTCTCACTTTCCCTATTCAAAGCCCAGACCAACATTTTTAGGAATTTTTCCACATGTTGTCTGATACCTAATTTGTCTTTCTCATATCTGAAGATGATGATAAACAAATATATTTACCTTTGTGAAATGGAAAAAGTGTGAATTTGAAGCAGGTATGCTTCAGTGAGATATTATCGATTGCTGTGTAAATTCATCCTAAAACTTAGCTTAAAACAGCAATACCATTTATTACCTCTCACTGTTTCTGGGGGTCAGAAACAGGAGTGGCTTAGTTGACATCTTCTGACTGAAGTTTCTCATGAAGTGCACTTGGTGGTCATCTGGGCTGCAGTCTTTTGAAGAACTAATTGGGACTGCACGATCTTCTTCCAAGGTGGACCAAATGTATCACATTGTTGGCAAATTGGTAGCAGCTGATAGTTGGGAGCCTCGGCTTCTCTCCATACAGACCTCTCCCTAGGTCAGCTTGAGTGTCCTCATGGCATGTTGTCTCACTTTCCCAAAATTAAGCAGTCCAAAGTCCAAGGCTGAGGCTGACATGACTTTTAAGACCTACCTGTACAAATCATACATCATTCCTTCTACTATATTCTATTGGGCACAGAAGGCCAGCCCTGATTTCATGTGGAAGGGTACTAAACAAGGACTGAATACTGGGAGGAGAGCATCGCTGGTGACCATCTTAGAGAGTGACCACCACAGTTTATCCATCAGTCCCTAATAATTCATGACTCTCTATATACAGAAACCCCTTACCCTTATCAAGACCTTAAAACGTTTTATATCACAGGTGGCAAACAGGCACATGAAAAGATGTTCAACATCACTAATTATTAGGGAGATGCAAATCAAAACTACAATGAGATATCACATCTCTCCTGTCAGAATGGCTACTATTAAAAACAAGAAATAACAAGTGTTGGAGAGAATATGGGGAAAAGGGAACCCACACTGCAGATGGGAAAGCAAACTGGTGCAGTCACTATGGAAAATGGTATGGCAATTTCTCAAAAATTAAAAATAGAAATACCACATGATCCAGCTCTTCCACTTCTGGGTATTTATCCAAAGAACATGAAAACATGAATTTGAAAAGATATATGCACCCCTATGTTCATTGCAGCATTATTCACAATAGCCAAGACTTGGAAGCAACCCAAATGCCCATCAATGGATGAACAGATAAAGAAGATGTGGTATATGTATAAAATGGAATACTACTCAGCCATTACAAATAAGAAATTGTGCCATTTGCAATGACATGGATGGACCTTGAGGATATTATGCTAAGTGAAATAAGTAAAACAGAGAAAGCCAAACACCTTATGATTTCACTCATATGTGAAAGATAGACACATAGATAAGGTGAAAGATTGGTGGGAAAAGGTCAGGGAGTGCAAAAGGGGTAAAGGGGCACATATGTACGGTGACATAGAAACTAGACCTTTGGTGGTGAACACAATGCAACCTATACAGAAGCCAAAATATAATGATGTACACCTGAAATTTACACAATGTTGTAAACCAATGTGACCTCAATAAAATGATAGAAATAAAAAAGTGTCTTCAGAACAAATTCAGATTCCAAGCGTAGATAAACCACTTCAGGTATGATTGCTAGAGTACGATGACCTGGAAACAGTACCTTTCAACTGAAGACCTGTAAACTGAAGAGGCAAGTTAATTTCCTCCCTACACCTCCATCCACTCACTATACAATGATAAAACAGATAACTTCCCTAGACTTTCATTTTCAAAAAGAGAAAAATGTAGCACACGGCTGTCACTGTTTCATAACATTTCTGAACTTTGGCCAGTCAAATGATGACAATTCTTTAATTAGAAATTATCACTACTCCCTAGGAGTAATTCTACTTGGCTCTTTGTTCTGCCCCTTGGATTCTAGATTCTACCTTCTGTGTCATCCTTTCTTTTCCATTAAAAAATGGCTGGTGTTTGCAGCTAAGAAGTTTTTTCAGCTTGTTTTTGTCTGTAATAGTAAGGGAGTCCATTGCCTGTTTTCATTTTGTATTGTCTGTCCTTTTTGATTGAGGCAGAAGGTATTTCTGATAGTATAATCTACTTAAAAACCTTGCAGGTCTCATAAATCCTGTTAGGTTTTATTTCATTACATAAAGGCCACATGCATAAATTTCTTTGAGATAAGTTCTTCTCTTCCTTGGAAATATACTAAGGTGGCTAAAAGACAACTCCATTAAAGTTCTTACAACACATATAGTATAAAGGAAGAGGATCTGTGAGGCACACTCTTAAGATCGTTAGTGGGCTTTTGGTACTAAGCCCACTAGATGACAAATGGTTCTTGGAGGAACCATCTTAGAGTTTCTGATATCCTAAAGAATTGTATGGCTACAATCTTGGCTTCATCTTTAGGTCATGTTTACCTGAAAGTGAAAGTGTCACAGATTTGATCTATGCCTGGCAGCCATTTGCCATTTCTTTTGCCATCTGGAAAGGCTGTGAATGAGGAGAAAATCTGTGTCAACTCTGCAAATCCTGTCTCCATTAAATTTAACAAATCTTCCTTTGGCTTATATCTCCCTTTTGCATTTTACTTTAACCAGCCAGGGAAAGCCAGGTGACACCTTCGGCACTCTGGCTAGAAATCTCCTTAGCTAGATCATCCAGTTCATTACATATACTTTCTAAATTCCACATTTCTGTAGGCTAAAGTGTTGCCACACTTTCTATTACTACTCTACAGTGATCCCGTTTCCTCAAGTTTCCGGTAATGTTTTCTTCATTTTCCTTTAAACACTCTCTCATAGTCCCCTCAAGGACCTTCAGTCTTTCTCTAAGATTCTCTTCAAGGCCACTTCAACTTCCACCCACTGTTTACATGCAAAATTACTGCCACACATTTAGGGTTTTGTTACAGCAGCAACCCTCATTCTAGTACAAAATCTGTATCAGATATCTATTACTGCATAACAAATCACCTCAAAACATAGTGGCTTATAACACCAATAATCATTCATTGTCTCATGGTTTCTGTAGGATAGAATTTCAGGAGAGACTCAGCTAGCCTTTACTGGCTGTGGGGCCTTTCACAAGGTTGGGCTGCACTAATCAGAGGGCTTGACTTGGGCTGGAGAAAGCTCTATCAAGATGGTTCATAGAATGGCTGGCAAGTTGGTGCTTCCTTTTGGCCAATGGTCTCAGCTCCTCTTGAATAGATCTCTCCGTACAGTAGCTTGAGTATTCTCAAGCATGATGTCTTGCTTCCTTCGTAGTAAGCTGTCCAGAAGACCAAGGTAAAAGATGCAATGCATTTGATAACTTAGTCTTTGTAGTCAAACACTGTCATTTTTGCTGAATTCCATTAATCACACACGACCAGCTGATTCAACATGAGAGGGGCTACATAATGGCTAACTGTTGGGGAGACTGGGGTCACCTTGGAGACTAGATATGAAAGACCCTCTTTCCACCTGGTACTCTTTCTGAAATGCTTTATTACTATCCATAAAAAAGTAAGAAAATTTTTGAGAATTTTATTCAAGCCTCATATTATAGCCCCTTTTCTTTTTTCTCCAGCTTTATTAAGATATAATTGACATATAACACTGTGTAAATTTACAGTGTACAATACCTTAATTTGATACACATATATATTGCAATATAATTACCACTGTAGCTCTAGGTGACACCATCATATAACATAATTAACATTTCTTTTTTTGGTGAAAACATTTAAGGGCTACTTTCTTAGCAACTTTCAAGTATATAATACAGGATTGTTAACTGTAATCACAGTGCTGTGCATTACGTCCCCAGAATTTATCACATACCACCTCACACCTGTTAGAATGGCTGTCCTCAAAAAGAAAAGAGATAATAAGTGTTGGCGGGGGGAGAAAAGGGAACTCTTGTACACTGTGGTGGGAATGTAAATTGGTACAGCCACTATGGCAAACAGTATGCAGGTTCCTCAAAAAATTAAAATTAAAATTACCATATAACCCTGCAATCCCATTGCTGGGTATATATCCGAAGGAAATGAAATCAGTATCTTGAAGAGACATCTGCACTCCCATGTTTATTGTAGTATTATTCACAATAGCCTAGATATGGAAACAACCTAAGTGTTCCTTAATGGATGAATGCAAAGGAAAATGTGACATATATGTACAATGGGATATTACTCAGCCATGAGAAAGAAGGATATTCTGCCATTTGGGACAACATGGATGGACCTTGAGTCAGACAGAGAAAGACAAACCCTCTATAATGTCACTTATATGTGGAATCTAAAACAGCCCAACAGAGAGTAGAATGGTGGCTCCCAGGGACTGCTGGTGGGGAAAATGAGGAGATGTTGGTCAAAGAGTACAAACTTCCGGATAGCCCTTCTTTTTATGGAGCAATCTGTATGTGCCAGGCACTAAGTTAGGCAATACACATCTGTTATCTCAGTTAATCCTCAAAATTAACTAAATCTTAAAATTTATCCATTCAGAGTGGATATTAGCATCATATTATAGAGAAGGAAACTAGAACTCTGATGAGTTGATTAAATTACCCAAAGTAATGGAGGGGGGTGCAAAATAGGTGGCAGAATTGGAGTTGAATTGTGTTCTGTCTGACTCGGAAGCCCCTAAATTGTTCATTAATAACACAGAAGGAGAATCACCAGTAATAATTACAAATTGAGCAGAAAGGAGTAAGCTACTTTAAGAGAAGGTAATAAAGAATAGTTTGTAATAATGGGGTTTTAATCCCATTATATACCACATATACGTGTGTGAGTGTGTGTTTGCGTGTAGTTTTAAATAATGGGTTACAACAGTAGATAATCAGTTACAGACTGCTCTGGTGACTGTTCCTGATTTATTGATATTTATTTGTCTTCAAATGTATAATCTCACACAAAGCATGGTAAATAAAACGGAAATTAATAAGAACATATTAATGTATTAAGCAGGACACAGTATTATTGATTTTTGTCTGTCTTTACTTCATTGAAAAAAATTGGAATCTATCAGTTGTGTAAACTGAGAGTTTTTTTATTACCAACATTTGAATTGCCAGAAATTTAAACAATCATAAGATGGGTATATGCAAATAATGAAATGTAATTCTTCGAATGACAACACCTCCTGTTCAAGGTTAAGTCTGTGGTGTTTCACTTCATGGTTTAAACTTTTGTGACGTCATCTGTCACAAGGGCTCCGAAAGTGTGCTATAGTTAAGTTCTTAGCAACCTGGGTGTGTGTTCTTTTGTAACTATCTTATTCATCAGAGTATTTTGTTCAACTAAAGAAATTATATCACTGACTTCTAGGCATATTTAAGCTTGATAGTACGTGGAAATAATCTAAAAACACATATACGTGAAAGTGCTGACTAGAGGTATAATTTGCGCAAAAAAGTCTCACTTTTTTGTAAAATACTTCCTCAAAAACAACTATTATTTCTCGTTTATTTGCCTGAGTTTTGAAGAAGAAAATAGGAGATACTAAAGACTGTTGGAACTGCGATTTTGAGTGTAATTATCTGTCAGAATTTTTCCAGTAACGTTCCAGGGAAAAACTGAGATTCAATAAAATATTGTTTCCACAGTTGTGAATAGTGGTGAAGAATCATGCCCTTCTATTCTCTACCTGCTTTTATTTACATCAAGAATAAACTTTAATTTCATGCCGATATTAATTGTTCTAAGAAATTTAAATATGTGGATTTCAGTCCTGAGATTCTAGCAGATAAAATAAACTTGAACATCTTCCTTCCACGGATTACTCCCCAAACTCTGTATCAGTAAATGCCACTGATTTGCTCAGTTCAGAAGCCAAGAAGTCAATCCTGAAAACGCCTTCTTCCAACACCTCAGAGACGCAACCCTTCAGTAAAGCTTATCAGTTCTATGTCAGCAACATGTGTGCAGCTCATTCTCTTCTATCTCTACTGCCACACTGTAGTTTGACTCACTTTCATTTCTCATCTGCTCTTAACCCATCCCTCTGATTTAATTCTCCTCCCAGGCCTCTACCATTCTCCATTGTCTGCAGAGCAATCAAAGTGATTTTGTTTAAATATAAATCAGATTATTTTATTCCCATGCTCAAAACAGTCCCATTGCTTCCACTGCAGAAAGAATAAATTACAAAAATTTTAGCACGCTCGACATGGCACTGCCTGCTCTCAAGTTTTCTTTTGTGTCTGACTCATACCAAGCACATAATAAATATTGTTTAATGAATACACTTACTTTTCTGTGTTATAAATTATTTTTATCACTTTCATAACAAACAACAAACCCTATGAGAAAAGAAAACTTGGGTAAATTTGATTTTTCAATTTATCCCTAACATCTGAAATGGGCTTAGACTAAATATCCAAATATCACTTATTAGTTGACCAATGGCAACTGCAGTATTTTCCTCTATAAGATGAGGAGGTTAAAAGGACTGGTGACTTCCAAGGGTGGGAAGTGATGCCTGCAATAATTGTTTTGGAAAGTTTGGGAAGCCTCTGTGTGTGTGTGTGTGTGTGTGTGTGTGTGTGTTTGTGTGCATGTTACAAGAGTGTGCTACTGTTATTTAGAGAATGGGTTCTAGGGATTCACATTATCTCACAATATGTTGTACAGTTGTGCTCAACAAAGAATTATTATATGTCCCACACAAATTTTGACTGTCCCATCAGGCATTTATGTAGTTGAAAAATCTGTTTTTAATTATCTAAAGCCAAAATATTATTTCGTTTTACATATAAATACACAACATTTTAGATGGTTTTAGTATACACTGAATTTCCAGAAGTGGACCCTCCCTGGAAAATGAAGTATAACTGTACCTTGATTTCCCCCAAGAGTTGTTGAACATTTTGGAAAATTGCACTACTGATAGAAAACACTTTTACAGTATTTAAGTTACTGATATAACATCACCTGTTGTGTCTGTATTTCTAGCTTTCCTATTCATGATGATTTTTTTGGTGTATATGTATGTGTATGTATATGAGTAAATGTATGTAACCTGTACTTTCAAATGTCAAATATAAAAACTAGTAACAATACTTATATGCTATTTGTTTGCTTTACTTATCTTTAAACTTATTCATTATAAGTAGATATAAGCACTTGACTACTTTGTTTTTGAGCATTTCTTGACCAACCATTCACATATTGAAATATATATATTATTTATTAAAAATTACTGCCCCTTTTTATCAAAATAAGAGCATTATCTTGATTTTTCAAAGACTGTGTTTGAAGGTAGATTATTTTATATTTAATTTCCAAATATTTAAGGGAGTGTAGTTGGAAGAATAATTCCTTCTCCACTGAAGATGTCCATGTCCTAATCCCCAGAACATGTGATTATGTGATCTTATATACCAAAAAGGACTTTGCAGATGTGGTTGAGTTACGGATATTTAGACGGGGAGATTATCCGAGATTATCCAGGTGGCTAAATGTTATGACAAAGATCCTTATAAATGAAAGAAGAGGGCAGGAGAGTCAGAGTCACAGAAGACGTGATGACAGAAGCAGAATTCACAGTCATCCAATTTCTGGCTTTGAAGATGGAGAATGAGGCCAAGAACCAAGGAATGCAACCAGCCTCCAGAAGTTGGAAATGGCAAGGAAAAATATTGTTCCCTAGAGCTTCCAGAAGGAAAGCAGCCTTGCCAACACCTTGACTTTAGCCCAGTGAGACCCATTTTGGACTTCTGAACTCTAGGACTGTAAGGTAATAAGTCTGTGTTGTTTTAAGTCAGGAAGTTTGTGGTAATTTGTTATAACAGCAGTAGGAAACTAATACAGGTTCTCAAGAAAAATTGCACTGGATAGAGATAAACAGGCAAAGAAGACTTTATTCAAGACTATTGCAATATGGGAGAGAGACCAAATTCAACCCTGTTTTAAGCACTGGTGAGCTAGTGGAAAAGTACTGGAAGACATTGGGGGAGAGATTTACTCATGTCATTAGGCCATGAGTGATGCTAATTGTGGATTACCAAAGTTAGAATCTGAGAGAGAGGGTTGCTATCTTTCTTAACGATTACCTTTCAAAGGAATGGCTTCCAGGTACTTGGGAAAGACATTGCTGAGTTGTAAAACTGCGTCTGAGAAGATGTATCTGCATTTCAAAGGGTCACAGAAAGAATTTGCAGTTGCAAGTTTTCTAAAGTAAATGCACTAAGAAAAGGGAGCTGAGGGACTCATAGTCAGAAAGAAACCTGTCTAAAGTTTAGTCAAGCTCAGGAGAATGTTAATGGCCATCTTGGTCTGGGGGCATTAAAAATATTTGTTTAAAAATAGTTATTAGGTCTGATAGAACTGAGAATGATTCAACTAGACAAATTCTGTATGTTGCTTTCAGTTTTTTTTTAGTTAGGTATCTCAAAACATTGAATAGTCAATATGTTGTTTTGATGAATTGGCCATAGATTGTTTTCTTACCTTGCTATTATCAGGACCTATCTAAAATCCCACCTTTTCCACAAAACCTTCCCTGATTTTCAAGCCCTGCCATCTCTCTCATTAAAAGCCCTACAATCTAATATTTGCCTTATAATTTTGGGCATATATATCATATCTATAATTAGATTATATGCTGTTTGAGGCTAAGAACTTTGTTCTGTCCTGGGGTATATGTTCTTTCAACCACAGCTAATAGGATGTCATACTTTCAACACAGCATATACCCACAAATATATGTTCACCGCTTGACTAATCTCTCCTGAATTTTATTAATTCTATAAATTAATGGAATTTTAAAGAAATGATTATTTTTTAAATTAAGTTAACAGAAAAGTATAAATAAATCTACACTACTCTGGTCAAAACTGTCAGATTTACGGTAAATCCTGATTTTTTTGGTGTCTTACTAAAATGACCATATTGCAGGGATAAGGACTGCAATCATCAGAACATATACATGCTGTTAAAATATGGAATTATATAAACCAAAGACTTTGATTTAACATAATATTTGCCAAAGTCATGCACAATTGTTCTGAATTAATTAAGTTCACCGTCCCTTAGAACCCTCTGTCATGATGGAAATGTAATGCATCTGCACTGTCCAATACATTAACCACAAGCTCTATGAGACTATTTGGTGCCTGACATATGGTTACTATGTTTGAGGAACTGAATTTTTAATTTTATTTCATTTTGATTAATTTGACTTGTGGCTACCATATTGGGAAACTCAGCACTTGAATCACTGAGTTCTTATAATTATTTTTAATCATAAGCAGAGTTGAACTTGTAGAGGAATCCCACAATATTTGTTACAGAAAATAATAAACACATAAGTATAAAAATACTGAAATACTGTTATGAACATTTTATGGTTTTTTGCAAAAAAGCAGCTAAAACACCTAAAATCAAGAACTATAAGTCTAGAAAATTAATACTTTTATTATGTACTTAAAGGATATGTGAAAGATCCAAGGGAAAGATACAAAATTCAATATTTTGCCATGAAAATCCTATTAAACTAATATTGAAATAAAAATAAACACACTGGCCAATTGCAGAGTTATACTATTATTGCTTGTTTTTACTTTATGTGCTCCCTTAAATGATTGCAATAACTGAGTTTCATATTGTCTGTGCTTGTAAAATGATTTCTGAATTTTATATTTGAGAATATAATTAGAAGCAAAAAGTAGATGTCAACTTCACTGTGTAAACTCAACGTTTCCACAAGGCTCTGCTCTGATCTTTGACAATGTTCAATATTTTTGGTGTCTTGTAGACTGCATTAAACTAGTTTGAGGTTTTCTCATTCATTGCTGCCCTGATTTTTCCACCTCAATTTATAATTCATCATGGATTTTAATTAACCTCAAGTAACATACACACTCCAGCTGAGCCAAGAACTGAGTAACAGCTGGGAAAACAAAAGATAAAAGAGTACAGTGGACCCTTAAAAGGAAAGGAAAGACACATGAGGAGTCCTTGAAGACACGGGAAATTCATGTTATGGAACAATATTGTGCTATTTTCTTTAAATAAAGAAAGCTTTCCGTGCTGAAATCTCATGTGTAATCATCTGGCTGCTCTGGAAAATGCAGGCAGCTCTGTCTGCTGATCAGCATGTCGTTACGTGTTGTAAAAATAATTACACAAAATGGCTGAACCTTTTTTCAGCTCATTGTCTCCAGAGACACAATAAAAATAAAACAATTAGGAATTCTAAATATTATGTATGCTTTATTTTTTGAATCCTTTACAACTTCTGTAATTCTATACTGCAGACTTCAAACTGCAACTATCACTAATTGTTGTGATTTTAAGAGATACAAAAAAGCTAAGTAATTGCCTCAAGTTCAAAGAGATATGCGATAACAAACCTAGAATTTTAATTTAGAAAGCCATTACCGTTTACAAAAGAAGCTAACTTTTGAAGTTTGGGTTTTAGAAAGATTATATCCGAAAGCGATTATTGAAACAGGAAACATGCAGTTTTTATCAGAAGTCAGAAAATTACATTTTGGTCCACACAGCAAACTATGGACTTTGTTCTTCTTTCCATGAACTAATAATTGGTTCTCCTTATCCTTGCAATGACCACCCAGTATAGAAAACTACAGTTGCTGAATGGTCTTTTCTGTTGACTGGAGAAATATTTTCATGTATGCTTTGCTACTGTTGTGGTAAAAGATTTCCATATATGATCAATTTTCAGTGAGAGGTATTATATCATAATGTACATAGCATAATATGAATATTATGAGCTCAGGCTGTCAGGATTCAAATCATGGTTCTGCCATTTACTACCTATGTGACCTTGGCCAAGTTGATTAACCTCTCTATGCCTCCATTTCCTCATCTGCAATAAAGAAATAGGACAAGAATACTGCTTATCTCATAGGGCTAGGAAGATTTGGCCAGTTTATATATTTACAGTGCTTAGAATAGCACTATGATCCACATACATACACAAGTATCATCACTACTGCAAAAGGAGAATAATCAGAGTTCTAATCTATTTTATCTTAATTATTAATGAAAATACCTTTGAAAAATAATTATGAGCATTTTCTCAGATGTTGTTCTTTTTCTGATTTCCACCTCCCTCTGAGGTGATTATAAAAGTGTATAGAAGATAGAAATCCCTTAAGCATTTTACATGCATTATATAATTTGACCGACTTTAATTCTCTCAATAATCTGTGACATAGATTAGCTCCCTTTTTCAAGTGTAAATACTGAGTTTCATAAAATCTAAGTGACTTAGTTTTTAAGCTTTTAAGCATTCGGTTTTAAAAGCATACAATTTTATGACTCCAAAGCTGACAATTTTCCCACCATTTCAGGTGCCTTTGCCCAGGGGATATGAACCCTCAAGGGATTGTTTTCAAGGCTACATTAAGGTACCTCATCTTAAGTAGGTAATGCCATCTCCTTGGTCCTTTCTTATGTCAGGAAAAGAGAAGACAAAGGTAAGAGATACGTTAAAAAATTACTTTAAAAATGTAGATACATATTCAGTGTGAATTTATTAATGTCCTATTTTAGCAGACAAAGATGAAAATACAGGTCTACAATTCTGTATCAAAATACTGGGTGCCAGATATTTTTTAGAAAACAGCTTTTTTTCAGATTTTTAGAAGGAAACAGTGCAAAAACATAATTTCCATAACATTCTCAGAATTATTTGAGGAAGTACCTCATTAACAAACATACTAATATTTCTGCACTGAAGATAAGCAGCATGAATAAAGACAATGCATATCCTCACATCAGTTCAGCTCAGAGTTTGCAGTCACATGAGTTTATCACACATTGCCAGGAGGACAAAAAAACAAAACTTGGTTTTTCAGAGTTTTTTGGATTGTAGATGGGATGTCAAACCTGTTTTTATTGACCGTTGTTATTTGATCGATTTTCTAGTAGCGTGTTCGCTCTCTGAACAGATCATCGTTTCTTCCTCATATCCTTGTGCTGTGCCTGTGATTCAGAGCTGCATATCACGGCCTTGGAGTCATCTACTTCCTTCACAATGTGAAGTGAACTGTCCTGGCCTCAGGAACCCTCGAGACCAGCGAACGAGGCAGACACAGGAAACCATTAAACAGTAAGCACACGCTCTCTTATAAAGAACAGAAGTGACAGTCGTAGTCTCAGTGTTGAAGGCTTTTTTTTCCAGTCCCTAAACCTGAAACGACATTAGAGATGTAAAGCTTATGCCTTAAACCAGTACTTTTAAAACTGCATGTTTCTACTTCTCCATACTTGCAAACACCCTCAACGCTTGTGGTAAACGTATGCCACTTGGTGTAAATCAGATTGTGTTTGATTTGATCCAGAATGATTATTATGAGTTTTTATTTTGATCCCAGAAGTATATTAACAATTCACCCTCTGAATTATATACATGAGGCCAAAAAGATGGAATAAGAGAATGCCCCCCACATCCATCGATTCCCTAAGTTTCCTTGTGTACTTTTCTCAATCCTGGACATAATCTACGGCCATGCAGTTGGGACAGGATCAATGAACAAACAGACAAGATTTGGATACAGCTTCATGAACCCCCACCCACAATGCCTGAAGTGTGCCCAGTGGTGCACACGGTTCGTTCAGTAAGCTCACTTCCTCCCACACTTTATACAAAGTCAAGCCAGGCTTCTCATAGGGCACATTTTCATGCCAGTCTGCTGTCCTTTCTGTGGAGGAGAAAGAAAATTAGGCTCACTATGTTAACAATCTCATGATATATACGCAGATTTCATGTATTTGAATAGTAGAACAATAAGTGCTTCCCCAGAAGGTTTTATCTTGGCAGTTTTCTTTCAAGTACTTCACAGAGTTCCTCCTTAAATACAATCTACATAAACATTAGTGTCTCATCTTCGGCCAACTGAAATTCAGAGGAATTGTAATGGGAACTGAAGGACCAAATCCTCAGCGTGTCTTCAGCACCCCTCTCAGAGGATCCAAGCACAGAACGACTTTTGAAGTCAAGGTAGACTTCACGCTCTGATCAGGACTGAGGTGCTAAATGAGATGAGAATGGGCCCCAAGGACACTTTAACCAGCATGATTATGATTCACAAGAGAAATCATTGGATATGTATCCCTAAAGTTGAACAATTAAACAGAATTCTGGCTAGGAAGCATCAAGAAATCACAGGGCGTATTTGATTCATATCAAATCAGAAACAGAAACATTTTATCATTCAATAAAAATTTAAAACACCTCTCAAACGCAAATACTTTGCAAGGTTCAGGGACCTTGTCCACTCTCATGTTTTATAGTAAACTAAGTTCAATCACCGGCAGCTCAATAAATAACATAAGATTTTTCCTCAGGGAGGATATTACAAAAATATCTCTTTTTTATTTTTTTCTTGAGCACATAAATCCTGTATTATACAGCTATTTTTAAAAATCCTAGTCCAGCGCGGAAAGGAATGTGACAAGAAAGACTTCACACAACAATATCTTTGAGAATTGTTTTTTACAAGACACATTCTTTGAACCTTTAAGGAATAAAGTTGTCTAAATATATCTTTCTGCCCTGAATTTAGCTTTGGGGGTCTCATTAAGAAAGGATGCTTGGAAACAATTGAATTTAAGTAGCTTAATGTTATTTATAGCTACCTTTTGATTGCCTGTGGTCATTTGGTAAAGACCTATTATGTGTATCTAATAACACCTTATTTTAAAAATAAACCTGACCCGCCGATACTAAATGATTTTTCTAGAGTGCTAAAAAGTAACATTTATGTCAGAAGGTGGCTCCCATAAGATCAAATCTGAAAGCATTTATAAGAAATGATGGGGCTAAAACACAAAAAGTTCTATGAAAGAGATGAGAAGCTTTCAAAAGTTCCTCCAAGTCTGTGAAAGTTTCAGCAACACCTATAATAGTAAACCAACTGATCTGCTAACCCAGAAGCCAGGAGTGGAGCCAGCCTCTCTCAAAGTAAATGGATCTTCAATGGAAATAGAAGCTCTTAGGAAGAGGAAACAGTGATGCATGTTAGGACAGCAAGCAGAGATGGAAGGTGTGCTTTACCTTTTTGACTATATAACCTCCAACCACATACTGCTTCCCAAACATACACTCAATAATAAGCACCTGCTTGAAGCATACTGGCTCCCTCCCGGACTTAAATGTATTGCAACCAGCTCTGAGTCCCAGGATTTCTGGATAATGTCAGCCCTATTCTGGATAATAGATTTCTACACTGACATCTTGATAATCTAGTAAATTAGGGATAAATGGTAAGATTTTGAATTCTAATATTGTCCAATAAAAATTCTCAGTTGATTATGAGGAAAATGGGAAACACCATACAGTAGTCACTAATTTACATCACAGAGCATCTCCTCCAAGACAGAAGTCATAGGCAATTACTGCTCTGGAAATAGAATTCTTGAATGGCTAATTTGGCAGTATTGGCTCTAATTTTGGTGAGGGCCTCCTTTATCTGTTTTCCCCATGGACCCTGATTCTGACGATAATGAGTATAACCCTTGCCAATTTTATTCCATGCGAACACCTGCAATTGGCATTTGAGATGTCATCCTACTGAAGCTATATTTCTTGAGCATCCCACTTTCTGTTAGTGCAAGTTAGGGTGCCTAGGAAGTACTCAGTTAAGCAAGCATAGGTTGTGTAGTTACCAGGCTTGGTTATCTTTATAAATATAGCTCTAGGTTTATTTATATTTGGCCAATTCCATGTTCCAGTAACCAAAACCAGAGATAATACTTAACCATAATCCTTGAGCCTAGAACTAGAAGTGGAGGTTTCTCTCTCCTAGTAGTTGGTGTTGATCTGTGCTCTGATCAGTCACCTGGATCTTTTTAAAGGGGTCTGCCTCTTGGAGCAATTTGTAGTAATGTTTGGGTTGGTAAAATATGCATATTTGTATCTCAGTCCTAAGCTTATATTTTGGTTTCATTTCCACAATGTAAACAGTTAGCTACTTTATCATGCAGGGAATTCTTAAGATAAAGCTCTCGGGTGAGACCGGTGGAACCATGCATTTCTTAGCTCCCTATATTTTCTCCTACCGACCCTCCATTTCCCTGTTAACTCTCTTTACCTCGCTGTATGGAACTAAGCTTGTCTGACCATTCAAGTACCTGAATTATCAGACTCTCCGTAAATTTGGATCATAGACCAAAAGCAGAAGAGGAACTCTTAGCAAAACTTTCTTCACTTTTTGTCTTTAGAGAATGGTTGCAAAGCAAGCTTGTGTCTTTCTTGGTAGAGATTCCAACATTAGAACCCTTTTTGACTCATTTCCCCTAATGTTAGAGCCTTGGTAGGCACATGATCTGAGGTCCACAGTAAAAGAAAAATCCTTTAACCATATGCTGAGCAATTAAATAACATCCTCAATTTCTCACCTACGATAGCCTAACAGAATTCAGGCAATCCACTATTTTAGAGCCTGTTACTTGGAAACCCTTTTCTTGATACCAAATATGGTATCAGTTATATACTTTTGTTTGAAAATAACAACAAAAAACAAATCAAACTAGCAAAAAATTGTTGTCCCACATGACTGAAACATGTCAAGAGATAGGTTTAGCATTCAGTTTGCACGGACTTCATATCTGTGTGTGTGTGTGTGTGTGTGTGTCTGTGTGTGTGTGACTGCCTTGCCTCTGTCCTCTTCATAAGTCAGATTCATCCTCAGATCATGATAGCAAAATAAATACAGCACTTCTAGTCCTTACAGGTGCACAAAACGCTGTCCATAGAAAGGACTTGTATCCCATAATTCCCACCAGAAGCCCTGAAATATTACTCATATTGGACTCATTAGATCAAAGGGTATACTGTGCTGATTCATTTAAGTTAGACTATGTACTTCACCTGTGGTTCAAGGAACAGTGCCCTTTTCCTATAAACAATGCATTTGCAACATACACCAGGGCTACTGGAAGGGAAGAGAGGGAAAAGTGTTGGATATATTTCCACTTTTTGCTGCAGTTCAATAAATATGAATAGAAACCAAAACCTATACTGCTAGGTTATATTTGATAAATTATCAAAGGAACACTGAAATGCAGTTCAGGTCATGTCACCCAAAGTATTAAGTCCTTTTTCAAAAAGTTACGTTCTCAAAAAAAAAAAAAGTATTTTTTAGAGTAAAACTGAACCTGAGATTTGGACTACATCAGAGTGCACTACAGAAACTTATTTTTTGTAAATAATTATTTGAAAGCAAAAATTTTGCTTATTAGCTCTTCAAGGCATTTCTCCTTAGCAGGTATTATTAGTTAATCCCATGCAAGTGCATATAGATGATTAATCACATAAAGTTGGAAAAGATATTAGATCACGCATTCCTATTGCTTGAATTTTAAAAATCTTGTTCTGATTTATGGTTTCCAACATTTGCAAAGTTCCATCCCTTAAATAAATATATAAGCCCCATGTTAAAAGCTCCAACCACTCCGAGCCCTATGTTCTAGAGGAATCACTGTGATCTTACCGACTCCCAGAGAATTCTTATCAATAAATGCCCAAAGAAACTGAAGCCAGATTGAAACACAGACTCCCTTCATCTTACCTTCCTCTCAAAGCACTGGTTATAATAGTAACAGTACGTCTCTTGTGGCATGTGTGAATTCTTTTCCCTTGAGTTTATATCCAGATATAACACTTCTGCTTCATAGGGTATGCATTGTTCAGACTTAGTCGATAAAACTAAGCTATTTCCCAAGTGGTTGTACCATTTTACACACCCATCAGCAAAGTATGAGAGTTCTGGTGGCTCCACATTGCCAGTTCGGTATTATCAGTCTAACCATAATGCTACACGAAAATATTTTGCAACATCTGGCACCAAGAAAAATGATTCAATAAATATTACCTGTAGTTATAGAAGAATTCTGAATAAAAATAGACAAAACATCATGCCCAAATAGAATTCCCTAATCAATGATGCTCTTTTATTTTATGGTGTTAATATATCAATATTATTAATAATAATCACAAGTTATTAACTGTTAAAATATTAATTTACATTCTCTTCAGTGTCATAATGAAGAAACAATGATATCCTTTTGAGTTCGAAAAACAGATATGCATTTTTAGTTGAGGCCTCACCTAGTTGCAGTGAGAAGTTTCCACATAAAAGGAAGCTCTCCAGCAGCAATAGTCAGTATCCCTAATGTCTTGCACAGGAAACATCACAGGAGAGCACACACATGTGGAGTGGGCCTTGCAGGTCTGGGAATATCTTACAGTGGTGTGTCAGAGAAGGATTTTCTGTTGGAAAAACATTTTCACTGTGAATGTGGAGAAAGACAATGCTGCTGACCAGATGGAATTATGGTTGGACTAGAAAACAGGTCTGAGTTACAGTGGATTCACAAATACACCTCAGAAGAACACCATGTCCCCCACTTGCAGATTTTTTCTGGAAACAGAAGCAGCATTGTCCACTTCAAACATTTCCCTCCAAACACTCAAGCAAACAACCTAAGAGAAGCATGTCCATAGAGGAATCGCTACTGTGGGTTTTTTTTAACAAATTATGTTTTTTTTAAAAAATTACAAATCCATCTTACAAAAAACTCTTAATTTTCCAAACTATTAAGTGGAGATTTTTCTCTATCATTTTACTCTGTTGGTTTAATTCCTATAAGCAAGTCTTTTTTAGGCTCTTTTCAGCCCCTGGCAGTGATGAGCACTCAGATAACAGGGAATCAGACAGACATTCAGAAATGTCTTCCCGAGGTGATTCACTTGCTACTTCATCTTTTCTGGCAGGTGGCATTGTTTGCTCTCAGGCTGCTGGATAACATCTAGTTGTTTCAGTTAATCTTTTCATTGTACAATCTTTTAAATCCACTAAAGTATCAGCTCTCAATTTCAGGGGATACTTGCTTAATTGAGGAGATGACAACAGAATGTAATAGGTGGTTAAAGGTTCATTTGAAATTAAGGATGAAGAAGAGAGCTAAACTAAGTTCACAGTGGTGACCCATACAGCTTCCAGCCAGCCAGCAGTGCTTATGGTCTGTGTTCAAGAATGCTCTGTGGGGCCGGCCCAGGGCATAACGGTTAAGTTCGCGCCGTCCGCTTTGGAGGCCCAGGGTTCGCAGGTTCGGATCCCGGGAGCTGACAGACACACTGCTTGTCAGCCATGCTGTGGCGGCATCCCCTATAAACTAGAGGAAGATGGGCACGGATGTTAGCCCAGGGCCAGTCTTCCTCAGCAAAGAAGAGGAGGATTGACAACGGATGTTAGCTCAGGGCTGGTCTTCCTCACCAAAAAAAAAAAAATTGCTCTGTGATGAAGACACAATATCTATTTTATGCCAATGGCAACTAAATCCCCCAAACTAAAATTTAAAACACACCATTTCAACATTACCAGCACCATTTAGACCAGTGCACAGAATCTCATGGCTTGAAGAACATCTGAAAAAGCCCAACTGAGGTTTCACCTAAATCATCACACACTGCAGGGTATTCATACCCCAAGACAGACATGTTAGTTTTTTCTTTTGCTTAATTCGAAAAACAGCTGTCCACTTTCCTCGATTCTCATATATAATGAAATCAGTAAATGTGAGGTTGTCAATGTTACAAACATGAATACAAAATGTAATTTGGAAAACACATCGTTGCCTTTTAAAGGCATATTTCCAGATTATTTGAATATAAATTCAGCATAAGAAACCAATAATATGAATCTGAACAATGGTTAACAAACAAAGTCAGGGTCGGTCTTCTGCTCTGCTTCTCACAGCTGTATGATATTCAGAAGTCTCCAAAACCTTCTAAGCTTTGATTTCTGCATCACTAAAAGGATATCCATTCCATCTGTGTCAAAGTGTTGCTTTTAAAATCAAATTTTTTTTCAAAAAACCGTCATATAAAATATAAATATATATGCATCTTTCAGATGTAAATAATAGTGTGTATTACACACACACTCGCATATCTTCTGCAGACTTGAAGCATTATACAAATTTCGCTGTGTAAGATTTTCCACTACCACAAGATAGTTCATATATAATGATGTTTTCCAGTTTAGGCAGCAGATTTTTGATCACGAGCCAATGTAACTATATATGCACAATACTGTCATTATGTAGATATGTGCATTACATCTATATGTCCTTCAAATATATAGCAACTATTGTCTGAATAATAAATTACATTTATTTTAAGCTTTATTGAATTCATAGTAATTTTATTTCATTGTCAGTAACATGTGAAAATACTTGTTTTCTCCCCCAAATTAATTCCAAAGAGAATTCCTTCCACGTGGAAAAAAGGGTGGAGGGGCGTCATTTGTCAGAATAATTTACCTTAAAAAGATAAAATTCCCTTCTTATTAGATAGGTAATGCCTGGTAAGTTAAAAGTTGAACTTAACATGTATTTCAGCAAACCACAGAGCTCAAATGACCGTTTTAAATAGGTATGGATGCTATTCAGCAACCTCCTTGTGGTCAGTGTTTGTTGCTTTTCTTCTTTGTATTGTCATGTCTCTCCAAGAGCCTTGTACATATCAAGGCTCTCCTAACTGTTGAAGTGAATTGATGTAAACTCAATTCCTAACAGAAGGCAAACTTAATTGTCACCTCCTTAAAATGTTTGTATCCTGGGGCCAACCAGGTGGGATACTGGTTGGGTTCATGCACTCCACTTCAGCGAACCAGGGTACGTGGGTTTGGATCCTGGACATGGACCTATACACTGCTCATCAGGCCATGCTGATAGAGGCACAGATGTTAGCTCAGGGACGATCTTCCTCATCAGAATAAAAGTGTTTGTATCTCATTTGTATGTATTAATTCACTGTTCTTGCTTGTGTGTCATCTGCCACCTCTGCCAGATAGAGGACAGGAATCATGCATCTTTTATTCACCAACACAACCTTAGCAGCTAGTACAATGAAAATTTGTTATTGATGAATAAATGAACTTACAGTTCACTTTTAATTGGTTGACATATACCACACAATATTGAACTCCATTCTCTGGAACTAAAAATCTGTCAACTTAATCAGTGTTTCTGCAGGGGAGAAAAACACTGGCTCCAGGCATTAGACTTTCCGTTAGGAATTCAGTGTGTGGTATCCTAGTGTTATTCTTGATTTGCTAAGCTCTTTGAAACTTGAGTGCTTTTATAAGTAAAATTTGAATTTGATTTCTAAATGTGAAGCAACAACTAGAATTCTTCATAAATGAAAAAGGCTGTCATTTTATATGTTACCAATGAATATAAGATATGATATTAATGGCAAAAGCTTTCTTTAGAAACAAAAGGAAATATTATATTTTACTGCTGTTGAAAAAAATCTTTACAAAATCAATCTAAAGACACTTAAAAAGAAAGAAGTCATTGGGTAATAACCAATATGCTTTCTCTAATGCAAGTTTCTGTTAGAATTAGGCAAAAAAAAAAAAAGAGGGAACTGGAAAAAATATATCTTTAGAAAATTAGAGAAATGTAAAAGGAATTTAAATTAAATCAAACAGAGCTGTGGAACAGCATTTCTGTCTGGTTCCTATCATTTGGGAAAAATGCAGCTCTCACTCCCATGATGAGGGTGCTGATGAGCAAACATCTAGAACAATGTCTGGCCTAGTAAGCATCTGAAGTCCTTCCCTTTCCTCGGTGGATCAAATCCCACCTCCTCTGCTTGTCTTCACATTTCCCCAGACTGTGGCCAGACCCTCCCATTCCAGCCACCTAAGAAGAAGCTTTTATACTCTAGTCTCCTCACCCACCATGTGCTGATCTAATTCCTACAGTTATGTGCCTCTTTTCCAGCATCTTTAATGGTCTTGCTTCACAACAGCCAAGTTTAAAGGTCTGGAAGTATTCTGCCAGGATACAAATACAAGTACAGTCAGATTAGATAAACTCAAATGACAGATCTGATGCATGAGATCTAGATATAATTCTCCAAGCTGTGCTGATTTTGGTCAGTTTTACAGAACATTAGTAGGTTATGCATCTCACACTGACAGGTGCAGTTAATAAATACATATACACGCACATATACACACATATATATTCATGTCTATCCTTAAAATTTATATGGTTGTGGAAAATATTCATTACTTTCATTCCCATCTATAACGTTCATTCACTCAATAAATATATATTGAGTTCCTATTAGGTCCCAGACACTGTTTTAGGCACTAGAGATTCAGGAGCAAAATTTAAAAGTTCCAGACCTCATGTAGATAGGAAAGACAAAATGAAGCATCATAACTGTAAACACATGTTACCAACATTTATGTAGATTTACTGTAAGTAAATGTGCTAAAGAATTCACAAACATCTCAGGGCAAAAATGCCTCAGAGTGAGGTTGATTCTAAACAGTACACATATTTCTCTCTTTATAATATTGAATTTTTGACCAACTCCTTTATATGTATTAGGTTAGTCTTGTTTTTATCTCATGTTCTGGTTATTGAAGAATATTAGAATAAAAATGTTAGCTCTGTCATGGAACTTGTTCACTTGTAGTTACATTATTAGTTTTATTTTTCAACATACAGTTTATTTTCAGAAATATTTAATCCTCTTGTCCATTTTGTAATAGACAGGTAAAAAAGATAATAGAACAGATGAATCCACTAAATTTGCCACAAATAAACTGCAACATGTGAAAATCCTCTGTAGACAAATGGGAGAGGTAAGCCACAAACAATAAGAGCACTCTTTCCACTATTGGGTCACCAACAGCAAAGTCACTGTAGAGATGTGACCACGCGACAATAAGCTGTGTAAGGTCACATCTTTATCCACGAGTTAAAAGTCTGTGAAGCCTAATCCCTCCCTCGTTCTTACTGGAAAATTAAGTATGAACAACAGTTTGATTGTTTCTTTTTATGCCCCATTGAAGCATTACTCCGTGTTAGAGACCAGGGCACCAGACCAGGCACTTATTTATGGTTTTAGCATTCCTAATACGGGTTAGTTCTTTGACATGATCTCTGTATTTGTTGTGTCGGCAAGGTAGATAGCTGCCAATGGAAGATGTGGAATACTGCTAGGTCATGCAGCCTCTTGTTACTGCTGGTATCTAAAATCTCCAGGATTTAAATAATAAACTTATTCCAGCAAAAAATAAGATTATTTTCTTATCTATCTTTAAATATGTAATATAAAGTAAATAAAGTTTTATTAGTTAAAAATACAGTTCAAAAATGAACATCTGGTTCCAGGTCTACCCTTAGTAATTTGAACTTAGATCTTTCAATCATCCTATGACTAAACGCCATGGTTTATTACTTAATTTAATTAGTTAATTTTTAATTTCTCCTCATGATTCCATAATTTAAAAGGACAGGTAAATAGGCAAAAATAATTTTATAATATAACCTTTGACTTACTATCTGTTGACATGCATCAACTGTAGAAAATTACTCTAGAGAAAAAAATACAAATATGAATATTATACAGTTACATATTTTAAATATATATAAATCATATACAGATAAATATAAATCAATAAATCAATACCTCAAGTTACTTTGAATTACTCAAGTCAAGGTGATTTATATTTAATGAACAGCTATTTAGGTATACAATAATATAATCATGCACAATTATTCATAATTGTCCTTTCGTGTTTTGAAGAATATCCATTTAAAATATTTGTCCCCATCTATTTCACTTTTCAATAAAAAGAGACATAGCTATAGACATATACATATCCATATATAGATATAATAATAATGGAAGTATACATAGCTACATACAAACATAAAAGATGTATAAAAGATGTGAAGGAAATATTCCATGATATCGACATTGGTTACTTCTATATGATGTAATTAAGAGTGAATATTCCTGCTTTCCCACTCTTTTCTGCACTTTGAAAATTCATTAAATGAGACTGAATTGTTTTGATAACGTGAAAGCAAAGGGGAGAAAAAGATAGATTAAGCAATATTGCTATATATTAGAGACAATATTTCTCTAACAAAGCTTTGTTTAAGTATAGCACATTTTCTACTTAATTCCAAAACAATTATAACTCTATTTTAAAAGATGCAATTTGTAGCTGCTTAGTTTGGTGCTACATGCAAATACATGAAAAATTATTTTTCTTCCCAGTGCATACTTTCCTCCCCATACCATTCCACGTGTATAAAGCAGAGGTTTAAAACTCAAATGTCTCTGGGGTGAGACAGGCTTTGTAAAGGTAGGCAACAGCTGAGTTAACACAAAAGAAAGTTGTGGCGACTCTGGAAAACTGGAGAATGCAGGACTTGCCTAAAGCAATTTTTTTTTTAATTATCAGCACTCTGCTAACTGATGGAAACATGTCCATGGGCAGAATTCAGATCATAGGATAAAATTTGTAATCAGTGATTATAAATTAAACTTTTTTTCCTGACAAGAGATAATAGAAATAAAAATGCAAACCACAGGTAAATTTTACCATTATCACATTGCAAAATTAGCCAAAATGGAGAAAAGTGCCAGAGTATAAACAAATGTACTAAGGGTTGAAAGCAGGGATGACAGACATGCATATATTCATGGCAAATATAGACACTATCTATATAAACATTAATTGTAGGAGTGTGAGTTAAGAATGAGTTAAGAAACTAATAGTGATCATTTGCTCAAGCTTGATAAAGATGCTTTCCAGAGGTATATAAATATTGAAACCAAACCAGAATTTTTTTAGCCCCACTTGGCTGCTGGCATTGAGTTCCTTCAATGTATTATTTGTCTCACCCAGTTTCTACAACCAACATTGACCAGGATAAGAAACCTATCCAGAGGTTGCAATCTTCAAGTTTCTTGGGTTGTTAGTTGATCCAGATTCCTATTTAGAAATGTAGTCATCCACGGAGTCTGGATAGTTGGATGCCGGACTACTTGGCTATATCCCTGGCGTCCTACTCAGCCCTTCCCAGCCTTGACTTTGAAGACTGGATCCTCTTCTCCATCCACCTAAGAAGTAGCTACCATTCTGCTCCTAGAGGCCTGGCTACCTGGATGTGTTTGCCTTGACTGATAATAACATTGTCCACTTTATATTTTTACACAGCTGAATTCCATTCACTGCATTAGATCTGTTTCTTCAACATTGGCTCAAATCAAACTTCAATACGTCAAACCTACCAGGACACTAAATATTTCACTTAGATATAGTCTTAATGTACCAGTCTTTAGGTGGGTAGCCCTTAAACACAGTCCCAAATAATTTTGGCTTCCAATACTCCTCCCCTTATATTCCATATTTATATATCAAGGTGATATATTCCCTATTCATATATCACCAATAATCCAGAATTCTTTAGCAATGAGGCATTTTGAACTGTGCTATTAAGTGGATTTTCGTACAAGAAAAATTGAGTTCTTTTAATGTTAATTATTGTCTCCATATTGTAGATCCATTCAAAAGTCAATAGACTCTTATTTATGACATAATTGCTTTTGATTATGTGGGATTCCCAAACATCTAGGAAAAAGATGAAAAGAAAGTTATCCTACTTTTCTGGTATTCAGTCAAAACACTGCAGACTGGAAATGACTTCGATTTTTTCCTTTGATTCCAGGAGTGAAGAGGAGGAGAAAGATCTGTGGTGAAAACTGTTGTATTCTGACTGTTGTAAATGGGAAGGAGAGAACACAGGCAAAGGGCATGGCAAATATGCTTTTTAGGTGTACAGAGTAACAGTTGAAATATTCTCAAAAGACACAACATCAAAATTGTGTGCATTGCCATGATTATGCACATCATGAAATTTTTAATTCCTTTTGAAAGTAATGAAAAAGTAAAAATATTTACAGGAAATAACAAATCTAGGGTACAGGAATCACATGATTCCCACAAAAAAAAATTTTAATGGCTTTGCTATACTTCAATAATCCATGAGTGAACCTGACTCAAAATGGACTGTCAAAATGTAACATCAAGTGAAATAGAATTTTAGAACCATTCATAAAAGCATGTTAGTATATCAAGTGTTTATTCCTTCAAACATTATTGTTTGCATGTCTTCCTACTATGTGTCAGACAAACTGTGTCTCTGAGGATAGAGCCTACAGAGAGCAGGCCGACCAGTCCCTGCTTCCACAGGGCTTATCTTCCAGGGCTGGAAAGTCCATGAACATGGAGAAGGCAGGGGGCTCGCGGCGTCCTGAACAAGAGGGAGTGGATTCCAAAACGAATTCAGAGAAATAGGCAGGTTCCTAATCAGATGGGGCCTTGAAGATAATGGCAAGAAGTTTAGACTTCATTGTAAATGAAATTTTAAAAATATGAAAATCTTTTAAATGTGGGACAAATACTCTGTAAAGGATAATTCTGTCCAATGAGGAATAGATGGTAGGACAATACTTACAATGTTGAATTTTACCTGAGCTCTGTGCTCCTGGAAAACGGTGATGGTTAAGAAATCCCCCCCCCCCTTTTTGTGTTTTTGTGTTCTTGGAAACGGCTTATTGCAAAGAAACATCCTTCCCCAGAAGACTTAGATAAGACTCCCGGACACTCCAGCCTGTGTTCCTCTGACACGGCCAGACACAGACCCTCCACATTCCCTTCTTTGCCTAGTCCCATTGATCAGTCAGAACAAATACTCATTAATGAAACTTTGGTCAGTTTTGTCTCCTTCCCCCAGACTCCTGAACTTGGACACCTTCAGCCTGAGCCAGCATGTACCCTCTCCTGAAAATCAGCTGGCTTCATAATGAAATATCCTCTGATTTATTGTCTATCAGGCCACTCTTTCATGCCCTTTGCCCACATCCCATTCTTCCTAGCCCTGTTTACTCATCCTCAGAAGAGAAAATCTCTTTAGCCTAACTGTCCAGACTCTTGCAGATCCCATGATCAGACAGGACTCCTTCTTGCAATAGTTTCCCTCTCCTATTGCCCTTTCCCCCTTCTTACAATAATCCTTTTGAATAAAGTCACTCCTTACCTAAGTCCAGATTTGTTTTTTGACAATGCACATGGATGGAAGCAGAGAGATAATTTAGGTTTTGATGTCGTGAAGATGAAATAAGACAATGAATTATACTTACATATGCCCAAAGAGCAAGGATAGTGACGATATGTACCAAGAAAGGGAACATTGGAGGAAAAACATGTTTGTTAATCAGAATAAACATGAAGATATATTCTGGACAGTTATTTTGAGATGTCTTTTAAGCATCCTAGTAGGCAGTTGGAGTTCGAGAGGAGTGGTGAGAGGTGGGACATTGATCTGGGAGTTATCAATACAAATGCTATATTTAAGCCAAGGCACCAGATGAGATAATCAATGAAGAGGGTATAAGTAGAGACGAGGAGAAGACTTAGAACTGAGCCTTGGGGCACTCCAATATTTAGACATCAAGCCTAGGAGTAAGAACTGGCAAAGGAAATTGACTGATAGCTGGTGCTAAAGGGGGAAAACCAAGCATTCAAGGAATTCTAGAAACCAGAAGAGAAGCATGTCAACAGAATGAAGAACAGCATATCAGTGCTGTCCAATAGTATTTAGAATTGAAGTAAGGTAAGATGAGAAAAAGGAAGTGACCACTAGACTTGTCAAAATGGAGGTGATTGGAGATATTGGCAAGATGAGTTTTAGTGGAGCTGTGGGGATGATCACTTCCTATCAGAATTGATGTACAGGAGGATGGGAGGCAAGGCAGGGGATTCAGCTTCAAGAAAGATTGCTGTAGAGCAGAGAAACAGGAAAGAGAAAATCATCACATTAAGTAACAAAGAGGGAAACGGCATGAAGAGAGGATTATTTGTTTATTCTTAAGATAGGTGATATTATAGCATAATTGTATAATGACATTAAATCTAAGGAAGTAATAAAAAATGTGATGACACAGTGGAGAGAAGACAATTGAAGGAACAAGGCCAAATTGGTTGAGTCCAAGAGAAAAGTTGAAGCACAACACTGGTTTCTGATCTTAAAAAGGCAATTTTAAGTTTTCTGAAACAAGCATGAGGTTGCACTTTTTCAGACAAGTTCTGGAACATTTGAATATCATAAATTTTAACAGATATACATCCTTGCATTTTTGTATGTCACTGCCTGTCTGGTATGTTTTATTAAATTTATCACAATTACCGTTAAAATCCCAAAAGAATAAATCAATTAGAAATGAAGGTATGGTGTTAGTAACCTCCTGGCCATTACTACTAGATGTGCTGCTTCAATTTAATCTAGCAAATTATTTTTTCTGACCACCCATTTCTCAAAGTGGAAGAACATAGAACTTAGCATTTCCAGTTGGCTTATTTATTTGTTTATTTATTTAGTTGAACTCCCCCCTTCATTTATTTACTGCCAAGATTTAGAAAATAGTATACTGTTTCATATTAAGAGATTATCTTTGTTCTTAATTGTTTTTTTCTTTTTTGCAGTAACATTGGTTTATAACATTATATAAATTTCAGGTGTACATCATTATAATCCGATTTCTGCATAGATTACGTCATGTTCACCACCCAAAAACTAATTTCATTCCGTCACCCCACACATGCACCTAATCAACCCTTTTGCCCTCCTCCCCCACCTTCCCCTCTGGTAACCACCAATGCAGTCTCTGTTTCTATATGTTTGCTTGTTATTGTTTTTATCTTCTACTTGTGAGTGAGATCATATGGTATCTGACCTTCTCCCTCTGACTTATTTTACTTAGCATAATACCCTCAGGGTCCATCCATGTTTTCACAAATGGCTGGATTTCTTATGGCTGAGTAGTATTCCATTGTGTATATATACCACGTCTTCTTTACCTGTTCATCAGTCAACGGGCACTTGGGTTGCTTCCAAGTCTTGGCTATTGTGAATAATGCTGCAATGAACACAGGGGTGCATGTATCCTTATGCATGCATGTTCTCATGTTCTTTGGATAAACATCCAGCAGTGGAATAGCTGGATGTTATGGTAATTCTATTCTTACCAGCAGTGTATGAGAGTTCCCTTCTCTCCACATCCTCTCCAACAATTAAGATTTCCTGTCTTGTTAATTATAGACATTCTGATGGGCATGAGGTGATATCTCATTGTAGTTTTGATTTGCATTTCCCTGTTAATGATGTTGAGCATCTTTTCATGTGCCTTTTGGCCATTTGTATATCTTCTTTGGAGAAATATCTGTTCAGATCTTTTGCCCATTATTCAATTGCATTGTTAGTTTTTTTGTTGTTGAGATGTATGAGTTCTTTATATATTTTCGATATTAACCCCTTATCAGATATATGGTTTGCAGGGGCAGCCTAGCGGTGCAGCCATTAAGTTCGTGCATTCTGCTTTGGCGGCCTGGGGTTCAACCAGTTCGGATCCTGGATGTGGACCTACTCACTGCTCATCAAGCCATGCTGACATGGAGTCCCATATAGAAGAGCTACAACTCTACAACTATGATGCACAACTATGCACTGTGCTTTGGGGAGAAAAAAGAGGAAGATTGACAATAGATGCTAGCACAGGGCCAATCTTCCTCATAAAATAAATAAATAAATAATTTTTAAAAAGATATATGGTTTGCAAATATCTTCTCCCAGTTGTTAGGTTGTTTTTTCATTTTGTTGATAGTTTCCTTTGCTGTGCAGAAGCTTTTTAGTTTGATGTACTCCCATTTGTTTATTTTTTTCTATTGTTTCCCTTGCCAGGTCAGACATGGTACTTGAAAATACGTTTCTAAAACTGATGTTGAAGAGCGTACTGCCTATGTTTTCTTCTAGGATTTTTATGGTTTCAGGTCTTACATTCAAGTCTTTTATACATTTTGAGTTAATTTTTGTGTATGGTGTAAGATAATGGTCTACTTTCATTTTTTGCATGTGGCTGTCCAGTCTTCCCAACACAATTTATTGAAGAGACTTTCCTTTCTCTATTGTATGTTCTTGGCTTCCTTATCGAAAATTAGTGTCCATAGACACATGGGTTTATTTCTGGGCTCTCAATTCTATTACATTGATCTGTGTGTCTGTTTTTGTGCCAGGACCTTGCTATTTTTGTTACTAAAGCTTTGTAGGATATTTTGAAATCAGGGGGTGTGATACCTCCAGCTTTGTTCTTTTTTCTTAGGATTCCTTTGGCTATTTGGGGTCTTTTTTGTTCCATATAAATTTTAGGATTCTTTATTCTATTTCTGTGAAAAATGCTGTTGAAACTTTAGTATTGGAAGTCCTAGCCAGAGCAATCAGGCAAGAAACATAAATAAAAGGGATCCAAATTGGAAAGGAAGAAACAAAACTGTAATTATTTGCAGGTGACATGATTTCATATACAGAAAACCCTAAAGAATCCACCAAAAAAACTTTTAGAAATAATAAGTGAATACAGTAAAGTAGCAGGATACAAAATCAGTGTACAAAAATCAGTTGCATTTATACACACTAACAACAAAATACCAGAAAAAGAAATTAAGAATACAATCCCATTTAGATTTGCAACAAAAAGAATAAAATACCGAGGAATAAACCTAACCAAAGAGGCGAAAGACCTGTATACTGAAAACTACAAAACATTGCTGAAAGAAATTGAAGAAGACACAAAGGAATGGAAAGATATTCCGTGCTCTTGGATTGGAAGAATTAACATAGTTAAAATGTCCATACTTCCTAGAGCAAGCTATAGATTCAATGCAATCCCTATCAAAGTTCCAACTGGCTTCTTACTTTGGTGAACCTGTCAACAGGAAGTGCACATTTCTCTGTAGGAACCAGGAACACATATCTCCTAGCCAATCTGTGAGCACCTGTCAGCACCAACTGAGGACATGTCCACTGAAGGAACTGCACAACACCATCAAAGGAGAAGGAAAAATGCTTGCAGAAATTGATATAACAAATACTCATAACCACTCCCAATTCTCCCCAGATATTCTGCTGAGCATTTTAGATGGTAGGGATTCACCTTAAAAATCTTACTGATCTTAGAGAATAGTAATAATTAAGAATATTGTAAATAAATGTCATATTATCATTTTTGTAAGTTTTATTTGCTAAGAGCATAAACTTTAATTACGTTGGTTCACCCATATCACTGGGTTGTTTGCGCAGCCAGGATATTTTTTCAAAGCAAATATAAAGAGTAATTGCTGGATTCCTTTTAAGGCTCAACAGAAAGTGGCTTAACTTCAAGGAAATGGAAACAGAAAACCCAATCAGAGGCTTTAAACACAGAAATTTTCTGCAGTTGTTTACACTGTCAGCACATTCCAAATTGGGAAGCTTGATATACCTATCTGTGTATAATTTAATCCCTTCAATTTTATATCCCTTCATAAAACTAAGTTAAAATGTTTACGATAACAAGTACATCTACAAGGTAAATTAATTTCTGTTTGGCTCCTCATGTCTCTAAAATCACTAAAACCAAAAAAAAAAGGGATTTTCTAACAGTTACCCTGTACTTAGACCTCCTAGTGCCAAAGTCTAGGAATAACTATATTATCTTCTAAAGAAAAATCACACAGACACATCCGTGAGACGGCCAGGAAGCTGAGTTTCAGTGAATGCTACACACAGTCACATCTACGTCAGAAATTTGAAAAACTTGACAATAATCCTCAGACCACCAACTATGATACAAAGCTGTTTTCCACTATTTTATTGTGCCTCTTTGACCTAACACCTTCTCTCTTCTCCGACTTTCAGCAAAGTCTGATGATCCAATGCATGTCAAAGTTGCCAGGTGCCCATTGGATTCTCAGATACGTTTAGATCTCAGTTTCAAGACAAGTTTTTACTTTTCTACTCTAATTATCACCACTGCTGGCACTAAACACAACTTGCGATTTTGAAAACAGCTTTATTTAAAACCTACACCAAGAAGGCAAAAACCTGTTCACTGCTATATAGGCATCCATGTGCATAATATATGACAACACTAAAACTTCCAAGTGAGTTGTGAAATTTGATAGCACTATTTTAAAATTCTCATTATGCTGTATTTTATAGAGTCTGAGTTTCTAAATATTATGGTGAGTTGACACCTCAAAAATATTTTGAATGTAATTTTTCCCATTTGAAAGTACATTAGAAGTGACAATTCTACTTATATTCATATTAGAATACTAAAGTGAACATGTATATTGACATATATGGAGATGGATATTGATATACATATATATTTATTATATATACATATTTCTATAGAACATCATGTGGCAATATCCGCTTTGAATATTTATATTCCATTTTATTTGCATAGTTACAATTTTCGTTGAAACACAAAACTTCTGTTGTCAGATAAACCACTAAATGAATCTAATAATCAAACTCTAGAAAAAGTAACAAATACTAAGTTGATTGTAAATAAATATGGGTTTCAGAAATTATAGGCATATTATGCCTATATTAAATGTCTATCCCCATGATCTGATAATCATTTTTTAAATTTAATGGAATAAGAGGAATGTGTGGGAAAAAGTATGCAGTGTAATTATTGTCTCTGTCCAGTTTATCACAATTTGTTTATTACCTGCCTTCTATTTGATTAGTTCTATAGGATATTTTTCTCTTTAATTTCCTGTCTTTCATTGGTGACCTCTATCTTCATTATCAGCATAGTTTCATTTTCAGCAAATTGTTTCTTTGTGATTTTTTCTGATGTTTCATTAGCATGTCTTCCATCAAATGTAATAACTTTTACATATGGTACAGACATTTTTGCATTTAAAATTGGTAATGCTTTAATTTAATAACACCTAGAAACATTAAAAAATCTTACATGTACTTACTATTTTTTTCATCCATTAGTGCTCAACATTATAAATTAACTTCTGTAGTTTTCATGTGATCAGTATTTCTTCCATAGTCTTATGCTAAATGGATCCTTTTAAACCTATGCCCAGTTGAAACTTTAACAGATACTCACTATTAGAGACAGGTCTTCACTACGGAAAGAAGTAATTGTCAAATTAAATGTGGCCTTTGCTGTGCCCCGCACAGTTATCTTAAAGAGAGAGCAAGTGAGCTAGTGTTTAAGTGATCAACAATAATATACATGAACAGTGACAATGATTTCCTTCCACAATCAAGCGATCTGTTTCGTCTGGAGCTGAAGAATCGTAAGAAAAACCAAACAAAATTCTGTCAAGGAGAAAAATGACAACAGAAAGGTATATGCAGAACCAATGGATTTTTGTGCTTTTCAACATTGATGACATATATACCCAGAATATAAACAATTTTATTAGTCTTTGTCTTAGCCATGCAGAATTATAAAAGTAACAAAGGTCATTCTGATATTTTGATGTGCTGTGCAAAGTTTTTGAACCCTGCTCAGTCCCATATTTGCTTGAATTCACTAATTTCAAGAGCATGTGGAACCTACAGGTAAAATATCACAACTCCCGCCTGTAATACTGGATCAGATATATGGCATACCTGCTAAATTATATGCGTATGAGGAAGGAAGGAGACAGAGGTCCAACGCAAGGCAAACAAACAGCAAATGAGGGCGTTGGACATCAAAAGGGCAGTTTCTTGGATAATCAATTTCAGCAACAGCACATAAGGGTCTCAGGGAATGGTGGTTCCAATGATAATGTCATGCATCTTACTTGAATCTGCTCCAACCCATTCACTCTGTTGGCAAGTGTATGCTCTGCCTAGAGATAAGAGCTCTAGATAAACTGAAAAAGTGTAAAACTTGAAATGGACAGTCATTTTCCCAGCTTCAGATGAAAGATGAACTTTAGTGGCACAAAAGACAAATTCTATGCTAAGTACTGGCTGAATAAGAAGCCAGTGGAGTTTAGTAATTACATGACCATAACAGCTAAAGAATTTGACTTAGTACAAGGTCTAGAAGCCATCTAGGAATGATTAGTCAAGTGGCAACTTGAAAGAAAACACAATATAATATAGTATTTGAGTTTGCAGAGGTGAACAGCTCTTGCCCATACAACACTTATTGGAGGCTTCAGCAAAGGTTTGACTGGTTCAGAAGTGAAAGGCAAACGTTGTTGGGCATTGCCCTCAGGTGAGTTTCAAGCAGAAGGGTGAACAGAACTGGCAGGCTTGAGAACAAAAGAATAAACATCTCACCACCATTAGAGTACAGCATGGGTCCAGGAGAAAAAGGATTGGTGGAGAAAGCTCAAGCCACGGCCCAGAGAACCAGCCTGTGTGGATATGAAGCAAAGAGGGAGTGGCAGGCAGAAGAACAGTTCCACCAAATTTGCAGAGTATGTGAGCTGTGGTCCTTAAGAGTAGGAGTTAGCATACTATGGCCTGCAGGCCAAATCCAGTCAACAGCTAAGAAGGGTTTTGTGAATTTTAAAGGAGTTGTGGAGGGGGAGGAGGAGGCAGAAGTAGAAGAAGAAGAGGAAGCAGCAGCAGCAGCTGGCCTACAAGCCTAAAATATTTACCATCTGGCCCTTTGCAGGAAAAGTTTACCAATCCCTGCTCTAGCGAGAGGAAGAAAACTCTAAAGAGTCACCAGTTTTCGGAAGTCAAACCACAGGGGAGGTAAACTGCTAATGAAATTCCTGAAGAAATAATTTACCTTCTGAGTAATGAGCCCTGGAGAAAGTTTTTTTTTTACAAAAGGATAAACCCACAAATAAAACAAGACATCCATTAAAAAAGACATGATATGGAAGCAATTTTGAAAATTAAGAAGAGTGTTTAACCTAAATATAGGTAAAACTGTATTTCTGATGAAGAATAAAATGCACATATTTAAAAGGTACAATTTGATAGGCTGGTGAAATCCTCACCACAATCAAGATGATATATATATATATATATATATACACACTTACGTGTATAAATATATGATACATGTAAAGGGCTATCCAACTTCACCTCATTCCCAGGCAACCATTGATTTGCTTTCTGTCCCTATATTAGTTTTCATTTTCCAGAATTCTGTATAAATGAAATTCCACAGTAAGTATTCTTCGTGTGTGTAACTTCTTTCACTCAGCGTAATTATTTTGCTATCCATCCAGGTTGTATACCAATAGTTCATTCCTTCATATGGCATTGTATGGATGTACCAAAATTTGTTTATCCATAAACTTGTTTTTGGCTATTACAAATAAGCTTCTATGAACTTTCATGTAGAAGTCTTTATGTATATATGCATTCATTTGTCTTAGGTAAATACTTAAGAGTGGAATGCATGAGTCATATAGTATGTGTTCATTTAAATTTTTTAAAAACCACCAAACTATTTTCCTAAGTGATTGTAGAATTTTGCATTTCTACCAGTAATGTATGAGAGTTATGTTTTCCACATCTTTGAAAACATTTAGTATGGTCAATCTTTAATTTGAGACATTCTAATAAATGTGCAGTAATATCTAATTTTTCAAAATTTGCATTTCTCTAATGATTAATGATATTGAGCAACTTCTTATGTGCTTATTTAACCCTTGTTTACTCTCTTTGATGAAGTGTCTATACACATTATTCATCCATTTTTATAGTAAGTTATTTGTTTTCTTATTATTGAACTTCAAAAATTCTTTATATATTCTGGATACAAGTTCTTTATCAGATATACAATTCAAAAATATTTTCTCCCAGTTTGTGGATTGTATTTTCATTATTTTAGGGTAGAATTATATTGTAAAATAAGCTTTTTTGGGAATAACTGTCAGCAAAGGAATATTTGAAAATTAGAAATGGAATATTTCTAGATATCTATCTATCCTAT
The DNA here is from genome assembly GCA_031878705.1 of Tapirus indicus. Classification (NCBI taxonomy): domain Eukaryota; kingdom Metazoa; phylum Chordata; class Mammalia; order Perissodactyla; family Tapiridae; genus Tapirus; species Tapirus indicus. The sequence continues at coordinate 143,391,277 of CM062919.1, read as the reverse complement.
TTCTGAAACATTCTGTAATCTATTGGAATTAATTATGGGATCCCTTGATGGGGCTATGACTTCATCATATTACTTGTTATCTTCCTACAGTTTGATTTTTGTATGAATACCTAAACTCTTTAATAGTCTCCTCGAGTAATTTTTTAGAATGTGACATTATTAAAGAGGTACAGCTTATCCCAAGTTGTAGTCTTTGGAGAGAGGAAATGTCACTGGATTAAGGAAAAGTGTAAAACAGAATATGTTGTGGCAGGAAAATCTGCATCAATGTGCCAACTAGCCCTCCACTGGGGCACTGGTATCGAGATGACCCCCAATTCACTGGGCATCATTTACACGTGCAGTGTGCCAGCCAGGAACATGCATTTTGTAAAGTTCCCACAGATGTATTTTACTTCTCGGGGAAATACTATTTATTCAGATCTGTTGTTGAGGTAGTTAAGAAGGAAAACACTTGCCTTCCCAAAGCCTATGTAGGTACAGAGAATAACATCACCCTTGCCTTTTTCCTAAATATGCGATTACTGCCTCTCCAAGGTCATACTATTGTCTTACTAGTTATTCCTCTAAAGGAAGATAGTTGGCAAGTAGTTGGGAATTGTTTCCTATAAAATAACAGCTTAAATATTGATTCAAAAACAACTTAAACTAATTGTTCTAAGTTCAAGAATACTAAAAGAGAAGGACATTCTCCTTGTTGTGTCAGGATTTCCTATGTGTGCATATATATATATATATACACACACACACACACATATATATATATATATATGCTTGTAAAAATGCCTTTACAATATTGGAGAACTCATAAGAAAGAAATATCTTGCAACAATTGTAGTTTTGTAAATTACAGATTTTTTTTAGAAAGCCTCTTCTGTATAATTATTTAAATAGCCTTAAACTACTAAAACTATTAAGGTCTCACCATCATTCAATTTCTGGTTAATTTCCACCCTATGGCATAAAATGATTAAAGTAAAAAAAAAAAAAACCTGTGTGTAACACAAGTCTTCGCTGAATGTTAATCCACACGGTAAAGAACGACGAGATCTAATTATGTAACAATGCAACTGAGATTTACCACAACCTCCATTATTTTACCAACTGAGGGAGATATTTAGTAATGTTACAAGTTTGTCTGCTTCTAAATATCAGGAAAAAAGTTTAGATGAAATACTCACAATTATTATATTCATGTTTTATTTTCTTACATTTATTATTCTCCAGTTGCTAAAAATAATCATTTTGCCATCCATTTTTCTGAATATATCATAGAGTCATAGATATTTATACTAGTCGAGGCCCTGCTATTATGGCTACAAATGTGATCATTCCAATTACCATAATGTATTGAAATTATCTAATTCTATGCCCTTCTGCCTCCCTATAGATATAACTACCTAATATAAAATTGCTCTCAACTTATTCAAAAGCAACGGCTATATATCTCCAACACTTTTTCTGGAAATATATAAATGACTTATTGCTCATTACACTTCATGGGTTTACATCTAACTTGGTCAATTACACAATAAACTTTTGAGAGTAGCAATTTTATTCTTCATTAAATAATACTCCTACTTCCACAGCACTGTCATGCCTTTCAAAACTGGACTCAAATTATATTTTCTTATTGACTTTGTTTAAGGTAAAAAAATAATTCAACACAGCAAATATTAATTTAACATCTGCTTTGTACCCAACACTATGCTCAGGCTTGAAGATACCAAAGTGAAACAGACAGTCTTTCAATTCACTGAATTTACAAGCTAGAGAAGGAAAGACAATCATCAGGCAATTATTGTACCTTATGATAAACACCTTGATAAGAACAAGTTCCAAGTCCATGGGAGCAATCTTCTTATGCTGTTTAAGGAACTCATTCGCAAAGACTTGATGTCTAAGCTACAACTAAAGAACACTGATGGAGGAAAATTGGACAGCAACATGCAAAAGAATGAAAGTAGACCATCTCCTATCGCCATATACAAAAATCAATTCAAAATGGATCAAAGACCTGAAAGTGAGACCTGAAACTATAAAACTCCTGGAAGAAAATATAGGCAGTACACTAATTGCGATTGGACATAAAGGGATCCTTTCAGATTCCATGTCTACCCAGACAAGGGAAACAAAAGAAAAAATAAACAAGTGGGACCTCATCAGACAAAAGAGCTTCTACAAAGCAAATGAAACCAGGATCAAAATGAATAAACAACCCACCAGCTGGGAGAAAATATTTGCAAATCGTTTGTCCGACAAGGGATTAATCTCAGTAATATATAAAGATCTCATACAACTGAGCAACAAAAAAACAAACAACCTGATCAAAAAATGGGCAGAGGATATGAACAGACATTTTTCCAAGGAAGAGATACAGATGGCCAATAGACACATGAAAAGATGTTCAACATCACTAATCATCAGGGAAATGCAAATCAAAACTACACTGAGATATCACCTTACACCTGTTAGAATGGCTATAATCACAAAGACAAATAACAACAAATGCTGGAGAGGTTGTGGAGAAACGGGGACCCTCATTCACTGCTGGTGGGAATGCAAACTGGTGCAACCTCTATGGAAAACAGTATGGAGAGTCCTCAAAAAATTAAAAATAGAAATACCGTATGATCCAGCAATACCACTCTTGGGCATCTACCCAATGGACGTGAAATCAACCATCACAAGAGGCGTATGCACCCCTATGTTCATTGCAGCATTATTCACTATAGCCAAGAAGTGGAAGCAACCCAAGTGTCCCTCAACTGAAGATTGGTTAAAGAAGATGTGGTATATACATACAATGGAATACTACTCAGCCATAAGAAAAGACAGAATTGTCCCATTTGCAACAACATGGAAGGACCTAGAGGGTATTATGTTAAGTGAAATAAGCCAGAGAGAGAAGGACAGACACTGCATGAACTCACTCATATATGGAATATAAGTGAACACACGGACAGAGAGAACTGATTGGTGGTTACCAAGGGGAAGGGGGGTGGGGGGGGCACAAGGGGTGAAGGGTTACATCCACAAGGTGACGGACAAACAAAAATGTACAACTAAAACCCCACAGTGTTATAAACTAAGACATCAATAAAAAAATAAATAAATTAAAAAAAAAAAAGAACACTGATGGAGAGTTTTACAGGAAGAGGAAACAGCATATGAAAAGGTGCAGAATTGAACGGGGTGCACTTGGTGTACTGAAAATATGGCTGTAGCATAGAGGGCAAGAGTGGGAGATAAAACAAACCTTCTGTGTCGTACTGAGACATCATACTTTTTCTGAAATTGGTGAAGCTTAATCGAAAAGTTTAAGCAAGAGAGGGACACAACCAAATTCTTATTTGAGAAAGATTATTGGCTGTAGTACAGAAAATAAATTGGAAAGGATGAAACAAATGTAAGTTAATTAAGAGATCGTTTCATATAAATGCAGAAAAAAATGGTGATATGAACTAAAGCAACAGCAATAAGAATGCAGAAATGAAGATCAAAACAAAAAAAGACTTTAAAAAGATCATAATCTTTTTAACAAATGGTGCCGGGACAACTGGATGTCCACAGACAGAGAATGAAGTTGCATTACCTCACACCACGTGCAAAGTTGAATTCACAATGGATCAAAGACCTAAATATAAAAGCTAAAACTATAAAATTCTTAAAAGAAAACATGGGTATAAATATTAGTGAGCTTAGATTAGGCAATGATTTCTTAGATATGATACCAAAAACACAAGCAACAAAAGAAAATAAAAGAGAATCTGAACATCATCAAAATTTAAAACTTCTGTGTTTCAAAGGACACGATCAAGAAATTAAAAAGATGACCCACAGAATGGGAGAAAAATTTTGCATGGGGCTGGCCCCATAGCCTAGTGGTTAAGTTCAGCAAACTCCGCTTCAGCAGCCCAGGTTCTGTTCCTGGGCTTGGACTTACACCACTTGTAGCAGCCATGCTGTGGCAGCAACTCACATACAAAATAAAGGAAGATTGGCACAGATGTTAGCTTAGGGTGAATCTTCCTCAGCAAAAAAAACCCCCAAAAATTGCAAATCATGTATCTCATAAGGTAGTATAGGGGATTGGGGGCTAATCAAGAAAAAAGATATGACCATGGGGTGGCAGTAGCACATACAACTTTATTGGGCTGTGCTGGCTAAAATGTGGGGGTTGCTACTCAGAAGGGGAGGAGGGCAAGGGAACTCCTGGTCACTCGCTCAGAGAGGAATCTCTAGTTCAGAGAGCTCCAAAAGGTAACAGCAGTTTGGTGTCTTTATAGCCGTGGGCTCATCTTGTCTATTACTAGCAGATGTGGGATGAGGTCTTGTAGGGTATGTAAGGCAAGCGGACTCTAAATGGCTAAAAATTGGCTCATTTGGGTTACTTAAAAAATAGTTGTGTAAAAATTGGAGTTTGGCACCACTGAGCTTTTGAGCTAACAAGTCTCAACCTGCAGTGAAGAAATAAACAAATTGGGCAAATACACAGAGGCCATCTTTGGTTGATATATATAACAGGTACTTGCGTTTGGAATATACAAAGAACTATTACAACTCAGAAATAAAAGACAAACAGGCAAAGCTCTGAATAGACATTTCTCCAAAGAAAATATACAAATGGCAAATAAGCACACAAAAAGACGCTCAGAATCTTTAGCCGTCATGCACATGCAAATCGAAACCATAAGATACCACTTCACACTCACAAAGATGACTATAATCTAAAAGATAAACAATAAAAACTCTCAGGAGGATGTAAAAATTTGGGACACTCATACAAAATGCTGCAGCAGTTTTGGAAGACTATCTGGCAGTTCTTCAGAGGGTTAGACATACAGCTACTATAAGGTTCCACAACTCCACTCTTTAGGTATATACTCAATAGAAATGAAAACACGTGTCCACACAGAAACTTGTACATGAATGATTACAGCAGTGTTATTCATAACCGCCAAAAAATGGAAACAACCCAAATGTCCATAAATAAATGGATAATAAAATGCGATATCTCTATATACTGATGAATTATTTGACCATAAAAAGAAAGGAAATACTGATACATGCTACAACATGGGTGAACGTTATGCAAAGTGAAAGACACCAATCACAAAGGACCATATATTGTATGATTCTATTTACATGAAATAATTTATATGAAATAGAATAGATAAATCTATAGAGAAGAAAAGTAGATTAGTGGTTGCCTAGGACTGTGGCAAATGAGATTGGTGGGTGACAGCACAGTGGCATGGAATTTCTTTTGGGGGGTAATAAAAACGTTCTGAATTGATTGTGGTGATGGATACACAATTCTGTGACTATGCTAAAAGCCATCGAATTGTACACTCTAAGTAGGTGAATTGTATGGTATGTGAATTATATCTCAGCAAAGCTTTTAAGGATAAAATAAAAGTTATTCTCTGAAAAGGTTGCATGCTTCTTAATATGGATAGGTAAATAAAATAGGGTTAAGGATAAATTACACTCAAGTTTCGTAGTAGCCGGTAATGCCATTCACTGCAAAAAAAGAACACAGGAGGAGAAAAGGGATTTTTGGAATAAACTAAACTGGATAAGGGAAATCTAAGACAATCAAAATAGAGATGACCAATAAGCACTGCAATATCGGTCCCTAGAAGGGGAGAGAAGTCTTGAATGGAGCGAATATTATAGAATCATCATCAAACAGATGTTAATTGAAGTAATCATGTGATATGAAACCTCTATGGATTAATCTGTGCAAGAAAAGATTAAAAGGCCAACAAAAGAAGCCCAAAGAACCCGAGGAGCATGCCAAGGGATGGAGGATGGTGTCTTTGCCAAGGTAAAGGCTTAAGTAAAGCAATGGTAACAATAAGTTCTGTCCGTGGATCCTCTCTTGCTTGTGATTCTAGGAAATGCATATTCCCAGATAAGAAAAGGGGACATTCACTTAGTTAAACAGTCTTGACCTGAAAGAACACCTTTCATCTCATCTCCCTAAGAATCTATAAATCACTGGCAAAGAAGATCTAAAGCAAATTAATATTTTTTAAGATGATAAAATGTTTTCCCCAAGTGCAATTCTTTAAAAGTATTTAACAGGATTTTAATTAGCTCCAACTACATCAAAGATGATGAAGCCAGTAGAACACAAACTTACCACCTTGTGAGATCCTGATGCAGATTTTATATAGCTTCTCAGTTACCTTAGTATTAAAGTTGACTGAAAAATAAAAACTCAATTTCAAAAACAATATGCATGTCCAAAGGAGGAAAATCATTCCCAAAATTTATCTCCAAAATAGTTTTTAATTGTGTTAATTATTATTAGTTGTATTTTTTACATATAAGAACGTTTAATAGAAGGGATGAAATTTCCAGTATTTTAAGATTAGACCAAATAATATAATCACTAAAAAATAAAACCTATTACTCTGTGTTCATATAGTTAAACCACTATTATGAGGCCAAGTTTCAATCACACAACTGGAAGGATATAGTTATCTGTGTGTGTGTGTGTGTGTGTGTGTGTGTGTGTATCGCATATGTATCAGCATTTGCAGCATTTATCTAGTATAATAGGAATGTTGTGTTTAATGTACCTGTTTATTGAAAATGAACACTTCTCTTGTTTTCTTCTATGTATGAGGACCTCAATTTGCTATTCTTGAAAGGACTGAAGAAATGCAAATACTACCCTGCATAAGCCTAGTCAGCTTCCTTAAATATCTGTGATCACACTAGACTTCTTCCCACATCAGGACTATTACACCTTTGAATCCCTCATTGTGAAATTCTCTCTGCACAAATATATGAAAGGCTCACTTCCTTCCTCCTCCAGGTATTTACTCAAATATCACCTTCTTGTTGAGGCCGTCTCTGTACACACTATTTAAATTGCAGCTGTGCCTCTGACCCTCTCTGCCATCGTTCCTGCTTTATTTTTCTTCATAACTCTTATCACTTTCAAGTGCTATGGACTTTGCTTTTTTGCATGTTCATTGTTTGTCTCTCCTCAGTAGAATGCAAGTGACTCTAGGGCAGGGATCTTTTTGGCTGTTTTGGTCAGACCTGTATCCCTAATACCTAGAGAAGTGCTCGTCACATGATAAACACTCAATAAATACAGAAAGGTTGAATGAATGAAACGAGTTATCAGCAATGTTTAAAGAAATAATTGCCAAGAATATTGCAGAAGTAATTAATGCCACAAATCCTCAGATACAACAAGGCCAATAATGCCCAAACAGAATAGATAAAAAGAAATCCTTACTAAACACATCATAGTGAAACTTCAGACAGGCAAAGACAAATAGACGGTCTTAAAAGTTGTCAGACAAGAAGACCAGATTATCCTCAAATGAGTGACATTGGGCTGAGGGCTGACTTCCGCACAGCAGTGATAAACTCCTGAAGACTGGAGAACAGAAGAACTTATTAAACTAGAATTCCATAGAGTGAAAATATTTTTCAAGAGTGAATGACCACAAAATAAATAGTCCTACCCTTAGACTGGGTCAATCAGGAGCCATGCCTTGGGCGTTGTAATTTACTAGACCCTTCTCTGGCCCTGCCTTGCCCATCAGAGGGAGACTCTTTATAGGAACAGGACTAGGACACACAGGCTGGGGTGTCCACATGTGTGAATCCTCATGGTGAGGGATAAAGCTGGGGATGGGAAGAGAATACGGAATATGCTACCAACCAGGGCCTTCCATTTAGTCTCTTGCTACGACCCCCATATATGTTATGAGTGAAGTAAACAAAGACCTCTTCAATAAATATTATGGGCTGCCTGCATAAAGACCTTTTTGAGACAAACAAAAACTGACAATTTGCCAACGGCAGATCCTTGCTAAGGAAATCCTAAGGGTGTACTTGACTCAGAAGCAAAGTAATCTCCAATAAAAGGTCTGTTAGGAAGGAAGAAATGAAAAGTACAAAAAGGGATAAAAGTGGGAGTAAATCTAAATAAATACTGACTTTGTGAAGTAATAAGAATAGTATATTGCAGGGTAAAAAACATAATTAAATACACAACATTTGCAGAGAGTGATGATGGGTCTGAATTCCTGTGTTTTCTGAGAGGAAGATAAAGTCATTCATTCACTTTAGAGTTTGATAAGTTTAATATATGTACTGCAAATTCTAGAGCAATCTAAAGCAGATACATACTTCCAAAGTAGAAGAAGGGAAAATAATGAAGAGTAAAAGTAATCGATCCCAAAGAAGGCCAAAAAAAAGAAAAGAAAAAAATATGAAGTAAAACAAATACAAAACTCAAAATTAGATGATAAATAAAAATGCGAATCTATCAGTGATTATATTACATGTAAATGGACCAAATGCTCAAGTGAAAATCAAATACTGTCAGCCTGGATTTTTAAAAATCCAATTGTACACTCTTCAGAAGAGATGCATAAGGATACAGAAAGATTAAAAGTACAAGGATGGAAAAAGACAAACTAAACAAATTCTAACCAAGAAAAAAAACCCGGTGCAGCTATGTTAATAGAAAAAATAGATTTTAGGACTGCAATACAGCCCATGGGCCCTGCAGCTGCTGCCACAAGATGCCTTGAACAGCGCTGGACATTGGCTTGGGAGCAAGTCCCCCTTTCCACTTTTATGTTGCTCATTTTAGCTTCAACATTGCTTTTCCACTGGCTGTCCTAATGGTTAAACCAGTGCCTATTTTCTTTTGGATTCCTGAATAGGAAAAATGCTAGTAATATTTCTTCTCTCTCTTTTTTTTTTTTCTTTTGGTTTTTTTATTTTGGGGGAAATGGAAGCCTTTAATTATCTGGATTAATCTCATTTCTAATTTATAAGAGACTCGCACAACCTCACAAAAGCCATCACCAGAAGGAATGAGTTGTTCTAAAGAACTGAGACAGAGTCCCGTTCCCCAAGTCATTGTAATTGACTACCAATTACATTCTGGCTTGAAATTTTCCAAACATAAAATGTATTAATACAAAATATTGCAGTGGCAAATACAATAAAAATCTTTCACTCCAACTACAGCACCAGACATAAGATTCATAGGGATTACTACTTAGAAGAATTTCAACTTGCCTTTTCATGAACAAGATTTCTGATTTATTGGTACATCTGTGAAAAAAAGTACCTAAAATAACCTTAAATAATTAGAAGTATAAAATTCAATCTCCCCAAGACAAATAGGTTGTCTCACATTTTTCCCCCAAGTCACCCAGCACTGAGCCATTTGTGATCCGAAGTTCTGCCCAGCAGTGATCCCTTAGCCTCAACTAATCACTAGGAGGCAGGCTGGCAATTTGACAGGAAGAGACAAGCTGACAGCTTTTCCTCAAACATCAAGCACTGCTGTGTTTCCAGTGCCAAGCTGGATCTGACATTTAATTTAAAAAAGTATCTTAACATAGGTCTACACAGAAAACGAGGCTGCTGCAACAAAATCAATTTTGTCTTACTTAAAGCTGAAAAAACATTGATGCCCAAAAGGCAGAATTTCTATAAGAAAAGTATCACCACTCTACCACTGGGAATTCTGAGAATATTAAAAATAATGTATTTTGATGAATTTAGGGGATTATACTTGCCTCAAGAGTACAGATAATAACAGTGTTTATTAAAGAAGTCAAACGGCTATAAATTAAAAAATTCCATTGCTATAATTAGCTAGCAATTTGGACAAAAGTATTATCAGCTTGATATATAAGAATATATCTATACACACATGCACACACACATCTACATACGTATATGTGCATATATATAGACACACATATGCACATACATATATTTACACACATATATGTGCTCAGGAAAAAGTTTTTAGAAATAGAAATGGCACTTAAATTGGATTTTACAGGTGAACAAATACATTCTTGCAGTAATATGTTTACTGATAAGAAGAATCAGTATAGCTTCATCAATATCATCAACTTAACCCAAGAAGAAGTTGATATATTTAGATGTATCAAGGTAATTTTTAAAAAACTTTTGTTTTTATAAGTAATATTTTTCAGTATAATGCTATTCAGTGTACTAGGCTTATTTGTGTTTGATTTTTTGCAGGGTGAAGAAAAGATTCTTTATTAGCCATTTGATTTCAAAACATTCAGAATATGGTGAGAAACTAAGCAAAATTTAAATTATAGCTAAAATTTCCACTTTCTTACCTTAAAACAAATTTCAATATTTTTATCATTGAATAGCAAATATCCAGTACTAAATATCAAGTCCTGCTTACAACACATGATTTAAACTTGTTGGATCACTAGTTGTCCATTTTGCACTAATAGTGTCCACTCCTAAGGACTCCTCTACATTGCAAAGAAGCTAGAAACTACGTTTCCCAGAATACCATTCTGTGTAAGTTTCCCGGTTAGAGTTTAACTCCAAGAGGAACTCACACAGATTTGGAAGGAGAAGTTGTAATTCTCTCAGGAGGTCATTATGGCCACTCACTGGGGCTTCCCAAACTTCTTCTTAATTTCGTGCTTCTCTCTTGAAGACTGATAATGTTCTTAGGACCTTTTCCAGAAATTGCAGCAGTTGCCCAACCAACTTTGGAGTCCTCTTATCTAGTGCTTCAGGCTGAGTCATTGGCAACTGGTTTTTGACCCTCCTGAACTCCATCCACTAACTCCCCCACCCACCCTCTCTTCCCACATTCACATAAGCTCCAAATTCTATATTGAATCACTTCATTCCCCTAATCCTTAGAGCAGTTCTGGTTTCCTAACCAAACCAGAAAAACATACCTTTATTCAAAAGACTGCCACTCATTCCCCCCACCCTCCAGGTTGCCAGTCTCAAGCCAAGGTTTGTTACCTGTATTTTTGACCCACTGGCTATAAATCAGAGGTTCCCAAGCCCTGCCTCCTGGGGTTTGATTAATTTGCTAGAGGGTCTCACAGAACTCAGAGAAACGTTTTACTAGATCACAAGTTTATTATAAAAGAAGTAACTCAGGGACAAGCAGATGGAAGAGATGCATAGGGCAAGGCATAGGGAAAGGGCACGGAGTTTCCAAGCCCTCTGGTAGTGCTCCACTCTCGCTGAATCTCCTTGTGTTCACCAACCCACAAGCTCTCCTAACTATGTCCTTTTGGATTTTTATGGAGGCTTCATTACATTGGCATGATTGATTAAATCAATGGCCATTGGCAATTGATTCTACCTCCAGCACCTCTCCAGTCCCTAGAGTTGGGGGTGAGGGGGAACTGAAAGTTTCAACCCTCTAATCACAAGGTTGGCTCCACCGGCAACTAGCGCCTATCCTTAGCTGTCTCCAAAAGTCACCTCATTAATATAACAAAAGACACATTTTTTGCTCTCATCACTTAGGAAATTCCAAGGGTTTTAGGAGCTCTGTGCCAGAAAAGGGATGAAGACCAAATATATATTTATTATTATAAATCACAATGCTATGTATTAGACCCTTACAGTGGTATGATTTCAAGGCAGGACTGGCACAATAACCAAAAAGCAACAACCGAAAATCTAAAATTTTCCTCCTTTTAGAGGTTAATGACTTCCTTAAGAGGCCTTGATCACCTTTGAAAGCAAGACTTTCTTTTCTATTGCATGTGAATGTGTGAAGTGATATTTCTCTAAGCTGCTATCAATCACATACATGCTAGTGTGAATGAGAAATCTTGAGCAAGACCCTGTACCATGACCACACAACTGTAACGGGTTTTAAGGCCTCTCACTTAGACCTCAGCTGCGATATTCTCGCAAAGCAGAGAAAGAGGACTACCTTCCTTTCACTACTCTGTAAGAGAGGATTTTAAAAGGGGTTTTTTACACTAACAACAATGCTGCAATTTTAGAAAACTTGGACTTCTCTGTTTCACACCTGGCTATTATTTTGTCCTTTCCCTTCTACTGTGAACCACTTTGAATGCTAAGATCAAACGTGTTCCCTTAGATAATCACCTTTCTTCTTCTCAGTCATAGCTTTATCCTAGTGCTTTTTCATATGTATGTACTCTACGAAAGCTTAAATAAATAATAATAATAATAAAATGAAAAAAGTGAGAACATAGAAAGCTTGACAGAGTTCCTTAATGTATAGACTAGAAAAATGTAGGTCAAATTATCCAATATTTATATAATTGCTAGGATCCATCCACAGCGTGGTTAGAATAAAAGCAGAGAAACAAAACCTATTTCTTCCTTTTAACAGGAAGCCAAGAATGATGCCCCCTCTCCCCCCTCCCTCGCACACATCCACTCACACAACATACACAAACATATTCACACACACTTATTCACACACACACCTCCTTTATAAAACCATACATTTAAGAATTTTAAACCCTACAAACTACAAAGGTTATATGTTTTATAACCTTTAATTCTCAAAACTATCTTATGATATTTGTGAGATAAATACCCAATACTTATGTAATCAAATGCAGACTTCTGAAACTTTAGTTCCTTTATGAAGCCTGTGATTTCCATCCCTAACAGAATTTTCCTCTCCCTTCACCGTGAGCCCCCTGTATTCTGCATGGATTTTCACCACAGTAATGTTAACAATTTTGTGTGTGTGTGTGTGTGAGGAAGATTGACCCTGAGCAACATCTGTTGCCATATTCCTCTTTTTGCTTGAGGAAGAGTGGCCCTGAGCTAACATCTGTGCCCATCTTCCTCTATTTTTTGTATGTGGGATGCTGCCACAGCATGGCTTGATGAGCGGTGTGTAGGTCTGCGCTTGGGATCTAAACCAGTGAACCCCAGGTGCAGAAGAAGAGCACGTGAACCTAACCACTACACCACTGGGCTGACCCAGTATTTAATTTTACTTATTGCTTTGCTAATGTTTCCCCTATTCACCGTAAGCTTCTTGGAGAAAAAGGTATGCCTTATATTTATAGCCATGGCACTTAGTAGAATTCCTAGTATATTTCAGGCCCTCAAAGAATGCTTGTTGAAGGAATAAATAAATGAATTGAGGAGCTAGTTTTTTTCTCTGTGAAGCTGGAAACAATAGTATCAACTTATAGCAAGGAAAATGATGAATGAACATCAAAGAAGAATAAGTAGACTTAGAATAGAATGTTCCATATTCAGAAAATGAGCCAGGAAAGTCTACAAGGAAGACAAATTCAGACAAGGTAACAAAGAATATTTTTGCTCCCTACTTTTGTTTTGGAGTAAACACTATGCTTCCTCCTTCCATCCCCCTCTATATGTCTCAGTATCTATTGGAATCCATTAAAATGAAGGCCATCTTTTATTTTATACCTATTAGGTAGATAAAGAGATTTTGGCTAAGGAAAGTTTGAAAAGAACAATAAAGAGTTAGGTAGGGAAGCTGATAGAGTTCTGCTTCATTTGTGGCAGCCTGGTTGAATGAGAGCACCCATGATTAAGGGGTGAGCCTGAGAAGCTTTCAAAATTCTGGTAGAGAAACTTTGGACATTTACGGTTTGGAGCCCAGATGATGAACTGTAGCATTTTCTCTGTCTTGGAAGTCAGAATCCTTCCAATATCCCAAAGGTGAGAAGTCCTCAGAATATCTAGAAACAACTTCTTTGGCAGGAATCTTGGCACTTTATGTTGAAACAATGATACAGACATCTTAAAGTAGCTGTACAGAAGCAGATGTGAGCAAATAGCATGATCAGGGACAATTTGGCATAGAGACAGATGCTTATAAATTCCCACATGGTCACCTGCAAAGCATCACTGTTAGACTCCCCAAAATAGCTACTAGGCACTGTGAGGGAGAGAGCTGTGCTCACGCTAGGACACCAGTCAGGGCTTTAAAACCAAGATGCATTTGAGTGACAAGTAAAAGGATGGCCAAATAATTCTGAGGGTCTAGTTGAGATTGGAGACCATAAATCTGCTCCTCATGGCAGAGCAGGAATGAAATCCATTAGAAAGTTATTCCAGTAACCCAGGTAAAAACAGGTGGATTTTGAATTAGTACAATGGCCGTTAGAAATTGGAGAAGAAAATAAAAGCAAGAGATATTGAAAGTATGGAATCTATAATAATTTGTGGCTAATTGAGCTTGGAATTCATGGAGAGCAAGGAGGCTAGGGGTTGTCAGATTGAACAATAGGTGGTGATTTAACTCACTGAGACAGGGAGAAAAGCAGGAAAAGAAAATTTTATAAGAAAGATGATCTTGGGATCAACAGCACTTACATGGTATTTGAAACTCCATTGGTGCTTAAGAAACTGCCAAGAAAGAGTACTACGATAAGAACAGCAGCGGACCAAAGGCAAGCCCTGGGGAAAATGAAACATAAAGGGTGTGTGTAAGAAGAGGAGACAGAGAATATGAAAGCAGAATGAAAATCACGAGACTATGACCACACCAAAGCTAAGGCGAGAGATTTTCAAGAAGGAAGTATTCCACTGGTTCAATTTTGCTGAAACCTCCATGAAGTACAAGGGCAGGCATGTGCTCCATTAACTCTACAAGACAGGACAGCAAACCCATTATGATTATGATACAAAGAGAAGAGGGAAGATGGAGGACTGAGTGATTAATTTTGACTAGGAACACTTTTCTTTGTACACTCTCTGCAAAATAGCACCAATATAGCAATAGCTAAATCAGTGGCCTTTGATCAAACGGCTTTGATCACAAATCCATGTCAGTAAAAATAAACTTGAATATGATTCTAATTTAAACATAAAATATATTTATTTTATGGACATATTAAGAATATGAATACTAATATAATAGCTGATGGAAATACACTTCTAGCCCTGTTTATTTGAAACAAATAGATCCAGCAGAAAGTGAGGTGGAAGAGAATATATCAAGAATATGTACAGTTGAAATGAAATCTTGAAAACAAAGAGTGAAATCTGAGGAAGAGTATTTTGGTTCTAAGTGAAGGCAACCTGATTATATCATTTACCACCACATTATTTGCCATAGTTAATTCAATGTTTAAGGAAGATTTACGAGAAAAATAGAATGTTATTATTGCAGAAATATACATTAATAAATTCAGGAATCAAGAGTGTACCAGTAATACTTTCCTAATATAGATTATAAAACTGAGTCAGAGGCAAGCTGTTATCGTTATTATGGGACCCATCTCTCCAGACATCTACTTAATATTCCCATTTTGTTGAAAGTATTATTTTCCCAAAGATCGGAAATATGTCTGACCAGGCATTACAGCCAGGGTCTTTTAAAAATAGTCATGGAGGTCCTTGGCTTACTTTTAGTATTTTAAAATGCTTAAAAGCAATTGAACATTTAAGAATAAGAATACACAGCCTACTATTTTAATTTGGAAATAAAGTATTGAAAACAATGCATTCCAATGGGGAAAGAACAAGAAAGGATATCTGTGGGAAAAAGGAAGTTACTCAATTGTTCACCAATTCATTTCTCATTACTTCATACCAATGAAAAAAGAAGAAATTAGCTGGTGAGGAAGAAATGATGGCAACCTAAGGAGAAAGTAATTTTGTCATCATAGAATTTTGATAGCCTTGAAACTGTGGACTGACTGTAAGGATGAATGTATCCGGGACTTTGGGGAGACAGACTTAAAAGTTCAGGTGTAAGGAATGTACTAATTCATGTCTCAGAAATGGACAGTGATTCAAGCAGTCTGGGATGCTCTCAGAGAAAGTATTCTGGCTATGCAATTATATGTGAGGAAGGAAAATAGAGTATGTCTTAAAAATTATTTTAGTTGCACCTGAGCTTTGTGGAAATTTAATGCTGGGAGAATATATTAAGATGGAAATAGAACATTTAATAAGATGGAAATAAGACACAAAACCAATCTGAAGAAGATTAGAGAGATCACAGAATCTTTAGAATAACGTCAGCTGAGGCTTACAATAATTTTTAAAAACTCCAAGATTGCTTTTGTCAAATGCATGCAGAACAAAGTTAACAATGAATGAATACACTGGTGGTATAAAGTTGATAGATAACATCGCAAAAATAGATGCCATCTCATTGTTTCTGTGTTCTCCAGAAAGGAAGAGAATTTTCAAGCTAAAGCATATGCAGCAAACATTTGTAAAGGGAAACTGAAAACTAAGACAAGAAAAGTGATTATAAGAGTGTACCTCACTGCTCTCTATGAGGTCTCCTGAATCAGAAAAATGTCATCTCGGGAAACGAAAAGTATCTCGAAGTGGGATTGATTGACTATCAAGAGAAATTTCTGAGTAATTGTGAGGGAACAAAGAAATACCAAAACACTGGGAATGAGCAATTTGGTTACATTTTTTTCTGAAAGGGAAAAAGACTCCTGATAGGACATACAAGATTAATTAATATACTGAAAAAGAACAGCTGACTACTAGGAGCCAAATGGATTCATTAGGAACACATTCATAATATTTTCAACCTTGTCAGGTTAAGAACCTGTAGTAATGATCTGGAAAGAGAGATTGAAAGCAAGATTCCAGGTTTTTTGAGCACATGTAGCTGAGGTATTGTGGAAGCAATTAAAGGATGAAATCAATGTCTAAAAATATGCCAGTGGAAAGGGAAAAAAAAAGGAATAAATTTACTAAGAAAATATCATGTGCCACAACTCTGTGTGGTAGATATTATATATACTTAAAGTTGAAAAAATCGAGTGCTAGAGGGAATTATTAAGCAGCACTGGGTCATTCAGCTGGTAACGGAAAAACTGAGATTCAAATCAACACCTTGCTGGCTTCAAAGCCTGGACTTGCTTAAACCAGCCCAACTTAAACTTTCAAAGATATGGCTAAATGGGTTAAATGAAAAGGCATGCACTTTAGGACACACGTTTACAGCATCCAACTAAATAAAAGGGAGAAAGATACTGTTTAATAGCAGCACATTTTATATGAAAATGCATAGAGTTTCATTTATTCATTCATCAAACAAACATTTATTATCCATCAAGTTCTATTCTAAGCATTCAGGATAAACCGGCAAACAAAATAGACAAAAATCCCTGGCATTTGATGTCTGCTCCTAGAGGGAAGAGGTAGTTAACAAACATCATAATTACTAAAGTATATACTGTGCTAAAAATCGAATTGTAAGTTAAGGAGAAAAAAAAGAAGCCGGGAAAGAGGATGGAAAGTTTAAGGAAGAGGCTTACAATTTCAGATAGAGCATGAGAAAAGGCTCCCTGGAGAAGATGACTCTTGGGTAAGGGCATGAGGAGTTGAGAAAGGGACTCAAACAGATATCTGTGGAGTAAAACTTCAAAAAGAGAATAACTAGTGCAAAATCCCTAATGCAGAAGTGTCTGGAGAATGTTGGGAAGCAAGTGTGGCGGAAACTGGATTGGGTAGGGAGTAGCAGGAAATGAGACAGAGAGCACTGAGTCAGATGACATAGGTGGTTAGCTATAAAGTGTCAGTCATGTGCCAGGCAGATTAATGCCAACAGAATTCCAGGAGGGAGGCATTGCCAGCTGGGATAGTCTTCCTTCTACTAGGATCATGAGTGATGTAGTCTCAGTTAAGTCAATGGAAAACTTTAAACACAAGAGAATCACAAGCCAAGAAAAAAACCACGAAGAAAGCTAGAGTTCAAGGATCAGAAGGGTGTAGAATAGAGGATGGCATATAGCAAGTGTGCAATAGTTATTTGCTGAATGAATCAATGATTAAATAGATTTCTATAACTATTTCATATATGCTGTTATCAAACCACATCAAGAGAAGCCCAGAGTAAAGCATTGTGTGGTAGGGGATTAACCTTACCCAAAGAGAGTTCTGGCCTTTGCCTTCAGCTTCTAGGAGGTGATTTCTGGACCTTTGAAATGTCTTTCCTGATAAGAATGTCTTGGTTTCCTGGGGACCTTGGGCCACAATGGGTAATCTATGTTAACAGTGTGATTTATGGTGGGGCCTTTGGGCCACTCAGTATCAGCTTAACCTCCAGAGCTACTGGAGACTCACGCCAGCCACCTGGGCCGTCAGTCGTACTGTGTGACCAAGACCCAGTAAAACTCTGGACACCAAGGCTCAGGTGAGCTTCCCCGGTTGTCAATACTCCATGCATACCGTCACACATTATTGCTGGGAGAAGCTAGCACTGTCTACAACTTCCCTGGGAGAGGACAGCTGCATGATCACGTTTGGGCCCCCCGCCTTGTTCTTCTCTTCCCTCTGCTCGTTTTAATCTGTATCCTTTCACTGGAATAAACCTCAACCATGAGTATAATAGCTTTCAGTGAGTTCTGTGAGCCTGCTAATGATTTACCAAAACTGAGGGCAATCTTGGGGACCCCAAAACTTGTAATTGCTTTCAGAAATGAGGGTGATCTTTTGGACTCCTGAACCTCACAAATATCGAGGTAATAATGACCAGTAACCTAGGGCCAGAAAGTCAGGGAAAACCTGAGAATAATATTAGGAGCAATATCAGGGCACAAAGAAGAAATTTTAGCACAATTTCTCAAAAAACCAAACAGTGTTTGTTTTAATGGAGCAATAAAGGTATGTTTAATGACTTTGCTATTCAATTAAAAGGCTAGGCAATCAAATAATAAGCATTCCCTTCCTTAGAGGCCTCTCCCCTAGCTAGGTAATTTGGAGTGGGGTCCTCCTGCTTAACAACTAGCTTCATTTTGTGGTGGGGTTTCTGAGATGTTCTAGGTGGAGAGAGAATGGATAATGGCTTTTTTTTTTAACCTTGAATGAAGAAACCCAGAGAGTGGTTCATCAGTTTGGCTCATGGTCAGTTTGGTGGAGGGGAGTCAGATGGTGTCTACCATTCAGATGTTTAAACACCAGAAAGTGGTGACACATGATCCTCACCACTTTATCGTACTCCAGAGAGTATTCTGGAGTGGACTGGAACTTCATAAAGATACAGAATCATGATTGCCATATCTATAACTTGGCAGTTGTGTACTATAAAAACAGGTCTTCCTGGGTTATTTGGTCTAGAAGGTGGAGCTGTTTTAATTTTGTGGGGATAGGTGAGACACCAACACATCATTTAGGAAGCAGACGATAGACTTATTCACTTTGCAAAGAGAGATTCTTTGAAGGAATGACAGGATTTTATAAGCCTCTTCAGGAAAACATTTCAGCTAAACAAAGATGAATTTTCTTACAATCAGAGCTCTGCTCTGGCTAAGCACATTACTTAATTGAGTTTTTCCCGCATTAGTAAAGCTCTTTAAGCGTGGGCTAAAAATCTTTTTGTATTGTAATTACAGAATGAATTCAAGCTGCATTCGTTTGCTTGACTTAACTGCTATATCAAATAAACCCAAAATTATTTAAAAGAGCAAACACAAAATAAGTTTATTTCTCCCTCACATAACCTTTTAAAGAAGGTGTTCCTGAAAAGCTGTCTGCTTTTAGTCCTGATTCAGAAAACAGTATCCATTCATCTTAAAGCTCTGCCATTCCCTAAAACATTATAATTCCCAGCATCCAGAATAGACAGAAACAGAATGAGACAATGTGAAGGGGACACATCTGCTTCTTGAAAGTCTTGGTCCTTGAAGAGCAGATACCACTTCCACTCAAATTCCATTGTTTGGAACTCAATCACTCAGTTCCATTTATCTGCAAGGGGACTGAAAAATGAAGCAAGTTGTGGCTTAGATAGAAGGGAAAGTAAGTGTTTTCCTGAGTAGCCAGCAGCTTCTTCTGATTAGCCAGTCAAGTTTCATTCCCTGGATTGCCATTGATATTGCCGTCCACTCTGAGCCCATTCCGCATTTAACCAAATGATTACGAGCACATCGAAGGCACATCAGGTACTACATACAGCTTTACTAAGAATTAGTCATGTAAAACTAACACAGTTTCCTTCTTTTGGGTTCTCTAATTAGAAATCTTATTTGCCAGGGACTTAGGGCAAGTGTTTCAAGATACTCTCTTGTTCAAGAGAGATAAATGAGAAGTATATTGCAGAGGAGTACATAAATTATGACCTCTTCTAACAACGTTGTCCAAAAAGTCTAAAAGTATCCGTATTAATCTGGAGGGTGTGGTTGTAATGGTGTTCTTGAGGACTTAAACTTGATCCTGTACTTACGGAAATGTTTTCAAATGCCTTAGAGTAAGATGTAGTTTTATTTGTCAAACTGTGACTGCCACCAAGTGGAGTAAAGTTTAATAACTTAATAGAATCAGAATTGGTAAACACACGGACACTCAGCAACCTGTAATAAATGGTTTATGTAATAACTAATAAATATGGTGGAACTTTGTATGGATAAAGAAAAACTCCTGTTTTGGTTTGAACACATCAAATGCACAGAAACGACTGAAAAATAAGACTGAGGAACTTGACTTAATAATGGATCATGTGGAAAGACCTATGAGTTTTCATTGATTATAAATTTCATGGAGCCATCATTTACTGTAAAAAAAAAAAAAAAAGCCAAAGCAAGCTTATGATGCATAAGTAGAAATAAAGTGTTTTCTCAAAATAAACAGTTCTTCTGAATGCTGCACTCTGATCAGGGCATATCTTGAATAACTTTAATTTCTAGGCAGCACTGAAATGTGGACATTGGCAAGATGGACATTGGCAAATGTAGTTTATGCTGAAGAATGACTAGAATCATAAAAGTTTGGAAACTACCTCATGAATGATAGTTGAATGAATTGAAAATGTTCAGAGCAGAAAAGGAAATGATTATCAGAAGGTTTTTCTTGTGCAAGAGGGATTAGCTCTAACCTCGCTCTAACCCCACTACTGGGTGAACATCATTTTGCATCAATGTAATATTGTTACAGCATTATTTTTGGATTATTGCTATATTATTAAAGTTATATTGTTATAATAATAACAATAATAATAGCTAGCCTAGATTGTTGTATACACAAGATGCTAGCACTTCACCTGGACTCCCGGGTATTTCTAACAACATTTCCAGAAGTAGGCATAGTTACTATTCTCATGTTACACAGGAAATTACTAGAGACGTGGAAAGGCTATATAATGCACACATGGTCACACTGCTAATAAGTGCTAGAATTTGGATTACCGCCAGGAAGTATTGACTACAAAGTTCTGCTAGAACCACTATAACACTGCCATTCTGAGAAGTAGAGGATGTTCTAGAAATTATATACAACACTCACATTATCAGCCCCATAAGTGAATTAGATGTCCAAACTGGACATAATCAGGAGGAAAATAGATCTCCAAATGACAGGTGGATAACCTGGAAATTCTATACTAAGTGAAATTTTGGAACAGATGATTACCAATGTGTTTTCAACTTTTACGGTTTTATGATCCAATATGTATAATTTTGCCTTTTCTTCCTCCAGTCAACTGGACAGCTGGCCTTGAAAGGGGGTGGAATTAAGTTGTAAGCATTAGTGCAAAGGAATTTCACTATTGGAAATTGGAAATTTTAGTGGTTGCTAGGTTTTGTCCTTGCCATTTTTTTGGATGAGATGCCTGCTCATGTCCTTCTACTCCCATATTTCAATCATCCGTTTAAGAGCCCTCTAAAGTGCCATCTTCTCTGTAAAATTTTCCTTGACTGTCCAGGTGTAAGGGTTAATTTTATGTGTCAATTTGACTAGACTATGGTGACATTCTAGATGTTGCTATAAAGGTAATTTTCAGATGTGATTAACATTTACAATCAATTTACTTTAAATAAAGCAGATTAGTCCTCATAACATGAGCGGGCCTCATCCAATCAGAGCAAAATCTGAGGTTCTCAAAGAAGGAATTCTGCCTCCAGATTGCGACATAGAAATTCTGCCTGAGTTTCCAGCTTTCAGACTCAAGACTACAACTCTTACCTGAATCTCCAGCCTGCCAGCTTGCCCTGCAAATTTTGGGTTTGCCAGCCTCCACATATATAATAGGATATGTACGTTTATCTCCTACTGGTACTGTTCCCTTTTGGAGAACCCTGACTCACACACCAGGAGACAACTTCTCTCTCCCTTTTCTGTACTCTGTGACCCTACTCTTTTGCTTTTATTAACCATTCATCTATCAAGTCGAATTTTTGTTTCTTTCTTTTTTAAAAATCCTTACTTGATTATTTCACTTGTATATTAAATCTTCTCCAAGTCAGACCCAAGCCTAGACTTTTTTCAGCTCCCTCTCAAAAAAGGCCTCATACATCACAATTTTTCCAGAAAAAGTGGAAATGACAGAGGCTCTAATTAAAACCATGCTTCAGATCTAACTCGACTTTAGAAGGAAGCTTAAAGTTGACTTGCCCACCCAAACTGCCACATAGAGGAAAGAGCTTGCACTTTCTGGTAAATGAATGAAACACAGCAATATTATGCTTTAATATATATTGTTATTTTATATACAATGTTATGAATATAAGTAAAATTGATAAGAAACCTCCACACACACAAAAAACAATGACATGTAGCCAAGAGAAAAGACAGTGTTTTGAAGCATAAGCACAGATAACTCAGTTATTAGAATTAGCTGACAAGGATTTCGCAAGAATTATTACAAATATACTTTTAAATTATAGGGAAAAGTAGGCCTAATAGTAGATGATGTATTTCAGAAGACAAATGGAAACTCTAAGAATGAAGTGAATGGAAATTCCAGAATTAAAATAATTATTCTCTAAAAAAAAATTTCTATACACACATACGTACATGTGGGCTTTAAAGTAGATTAGACATTGGAAAATGAAGATTAGTAAACTTGAAGATAATTCATTAGATCTTTCCAAATTAAAGCAGAGAGAAAAGAACTATTCAAAACAAAAATAAAGTGTCAGTAACCTGTGGGATAGTCTAGAGGGGCTGAACTTACATGTAATTGGAGTTTCAAAAGAAAAGAAGTAGCAGAGAATATATTTGAAGACATAAGGGCCTAATTTTTCTATATTTTACAAAAATAAACACCAACCCACAGTTCACGAAGCTCAACCATCTTGAAGTAACATGAAGGCAAAGAAAACCAAACTAGAGCACATCATAGTCAAATTGATAAAATACAAAGTAAACTATTAAAAACAGAAAAATTTAAAAAAACGCATTTAAATACAACACAGTAAACCAAACAATAAGCAAGCAATGATGGCTGACTTTACAAAAAGACCAGAAAATAACGGGAAAAATCTTTAAAGTGTATTGATATTAATATACAAGAGCTGACAATATAAAAGATGACTTTTTTCACTAAAAAGTCACAAAAAATTTAGAGTAATATTAGGGGTTTCTTTTCAAAAAAGATATTATACTCAAGAGTAAAGTTTCGAATCTCCTCTGGAATTTCACATATGTAGGCTATTGGCAGGGTGATATTACTTGATAGGATGAGGATGGCAAAATAAGTCTAAGTTCCCCAGCAGCATCACCAGATCTTTCTCTACTCCAGGCAAGGCGCTGCTGACGCCTCTGGCTGAGGAAGTCCACTTTGAACCACACACAGGAAACCCTTCTCCTGCCAGCGCCTCTCCAGTGCCCTCTACTGACAAAGCTTAGCATTTTGCCAGCTCGCAAAGGAGCAGTATCTACAGGGCTGAGTTCCATTACCACAGAGCAAGCGATGAAGGTTCTGTTTGGAGCTGACAGACAACGAATTGACAATTGGCATAATGGCAGCGGGCTGAAAATATTTCAGAGTATCTGATGTTAAAGTTATTAAAACATTAGCATCACCCACTTTTATTAATTTGAAGAATGAGGACTTAACAAAATAAACTGTAATAGATTAGTTTAGGATTTCTCATGTTAAATTTTGCTTCAGGAATTATTTCTCTGAATATGAACTTTAGCACAATGGAAGGAAGAATTTGGGGAAAAGCAATGATGGGGAAGAAAAGGAGGTCCTTATAGAAACACTTAATATTTACCAAAACTGACTTTGAAAAAAATATTTTTATACAAAATCTATTGTAAGTTAATGGGGATAAAAAATAAATCTCTCTCTTTCATCTCTTTTAAATACAATTGAGAGATAAGTCATGCAATTAAAAAGAAAACTGCTTCTAGAATTCATTATGATTATTGCCAAAGTATTATGCAAACAAGAATTACTATAAAATCAAAGGAGGGATGGTCTATCCAGGTCTTGGGGGATCAAGTTTCCTGAAGGAAAAATGGCAGAAGGTTCAGGGATAGGAATATGGAGAAAATGGTTAAGGACAGTTAGTTTGCATTTAGGA
This sequence comes from Tapirus indicus, assembly GCA_031878705.1. NCBI lineage: Eukaryota > Metazoa > Chordata > Mammalia > Perissodactyla > Tapiridae > Tapirus > Tapirus indicus. The sequence continues at coordinate 143,367,224 of CM062919.1, read as the reverse complement.
GTACTACAGAAAAGTGTAAAGATGGGATGAAATTTGGATTGATCAAGAGTAAGAAGATGTAAATAAAAGTTTCAAACTCATCTCTCAGAAAATAGGAGACATTTAAAATTTTTAAGCAGGGGAATAATATAGTGCAAGTGATGTCTTAAACAAAATAAGAGAGGGATGGTATTCACCATGGATTGAAATTGAGGGAGAAATAGAGAAATCCAATGGAAATTATTGCTATAAATAGTGAAGACGTCGATACTTAAGATTTGGATCAGAGTATTGATGGTAAAATCAAGAGTCAGTTCATTATGAAACTATCATAGAAAGGTAAATAATACATAAATAATATAGTCTGACAATAATACCATTGTCAGACTATAACTAGTGGAGTTAAACTCACACGTGTAAGTCACAACAGAGAACCTTCATTGATTAGAAACAAACTTTCCATATGAACATATTGACTAAGAAAACAAAAAACATGGTGCATTCTTGACCTAACTAGGGTGGAGCACTTACAGGACACTCATCAGATGCCATCACACAGAGACAACATCATCTTCACCGCTGAAATCTTACGGATTTTTTTTTAGGAAAACCATGAGAAGCACCAATGTTTTCCCTGGTAACTCTGTTAGCCTGCTGTAGGACAAGCCACCTTTTCTATTATGTTTCAGCCAATCAGCTTGACCACCTATGAAGATTCTCTAGGACTTGGCCTCCGTGGAGAGGGACATAACGTATGTGCTTGATCTCCCTGAAATACCAGTACACGTCAGCTGTGTGCCAACCTAACGTTTCTGTTATTCTTTATCACTACTCGTGCAAGTGCAGCCAGCGTTCACACTGGAATGATTTTCTCAGCAGTAGATTCCACCAGAATAGTATCTAGCATTATTTTTTCTCCTAAACCACAGTAAGGTTTTTATACCATTTTAAATCACATCTCTATATAGAATTCTCATACTGGTTGGTAGATGAGGGTGGATGTGTGTCAGAACAGTATTTGTTCTATGAGAACACATGTCATTGTTGAAACCTTATGCCTCACAATGAATACCCCTAGAGATTGCTCAAACAAAAACCGCCATTTACAAATGATTCATTTTATCTTACTTTTTCCGTGTTACCTCTGCTGTGCAACTACATAATGAAAATACTATAGCTCACATCATGATTTCCTTTTCCTTCTTACCAATGAGGATTTTTTAAAAATAAACTTATTAAGTGCTCACAGTGTGGCAGCCTCTCCGCTGAATGCTGTGGACACAAAGATGACAAAGTCTCCGCCCTCACATTTTAAAGTCCAGGTAGGAGGCTCAAGCAAAAGAATTAGGGGAATATAGAAGAATAAAAAATAAATAAAACAAGATAAACAAAACAAAAACACTTGGTTCTGTCTGGAGCAGCCAAGAAAAGATTCCCAAAAAAGTTGACTTTTGAGTCATAAAAGATGAGGCATCACAATGGAGAAAGGATTCTGGGTAGAAAAAAAAGGGCATATATGTATAAAGGCGAAGAAAGCATCCTTTGTTACATATTTTTATGCATAAAATATAGGGAGTTGGTCTAAAATAATTGCAAAATGTTGCATGTGAGTGTAGCTGAAGAAACTAATTTAAAGCAATATAGTTATTTCTGTTACCTAAAAATATTTTGATGCTCTCTGGTGGTTGGAAATTAACAGGCACATTTAATGGTTTATGTATAGGGGAGGGAAGATAGATTTCAGGAATGTAGTTGAAAAGGGGAAGAAACGGTTTACCAAGATAAGTTTGCAGAGACAAATAGGATGCAGATACATTTCAAAGAATCATTTGTCAGGACATATTCTATGATCTCAAATTAAAGGGAATATAATAAATGCTTCGTTTGTCTTTGTGTAGATCAATTGTTCTTGATAACGTGAGTGTAGGTAGATTATGTTTAATGAGTTGCTTGATGAACTGACAGCTATCCCAATAAGGATATTCATATTTTCCTTTATTTCAGCTCTTCTTACACCACTTATATGTGATAGCTTACTTCACACTACTGTCCCTTTTTTCTATTCTGTTAAAAACTTGGAAATTAAAGCAATGTAGAGAAAAATGTAAATTTCTTCACTCAAGAGAATATTAAGATTCTTGAGATGCTGTGAATTCCTTTTACATCCATCCCTTTGTTTTAAATGTAAGAATTAAGAGTTATTTAAAATTGAGTTTGCCAGAAGGTGGCCGATGGCAGTAATATTTTCTCTGAATTAAAAATTCAATTGTGAATAGAATAAAATATTTGAATTTATTAAAATATTTTATCTCCCTAATTTTGCTTTTTCATAATTAACGTGTACATTGATAAATGGAAAATGCAGTTAATTAATCACTTAAATTGTCTACATGATTTAAACACCTACTCAACTGAAGGGTTCTTTTCCAGACTGAGTCAACTGATTTGACCAATTGTTCTGTCATTTCAGTCAGGTTTTAGAAAGGACAAATATTCTGTTAATGGAATATCCTAATTAAGAAAAGTCTTCATCCCTTGAGAAGTATCTCTGCAAAAGTCCTATTAGCATGTGTTATCTAATATCCCAACTTTCTGAGATGTTACAAAACAACCAAAAAAGTAATTCACCAAAATGTTTATTGGTTCACAGTATTTACCAAGACATCTCTACTTTTACTTCCCAAAAGACTATTTACCAAAAATCATGTGTTCCTCATAGCCAATTCCAATTATTACAACAAATCAAACAAACAGAAACTTCATGGTACATTTTAATTTTATTTTTTTAAATCCTCGTTATTTCCAAAGTTTGGCACCAACATAATAAGCACTACTTTGTAGTCCGTAAATCCACAGTAATAATTATGCATGCCTAAATTGTTTACTTTATAAAAAGCAAATGACACACAAATAACATTTATTCAGAAGACGACATTACTAGCAAATATCTTTCTTCATATTTCAATACACTTTTTATGCCAACATGATTTTCTAATTGTGCCTTTTTACTCATATTTTTCCGCCTTAATATTTTGTAACTATTTTACACATACAGTAATTTAAATTTGCAATTTATAAATAACATACATTTATATATACTTATAAATAATTTATATATAATATTTTATGCATATTTAAGCATTCGTACAAGTGACAGGAAAGACGTTGCAAATCCTTTTCTCTTTATATCGCTGATGTATTTCATATAAGAACTACTGCATTTTAGAATAAAATCATAATTTTATCTCCCTAAGTAGTGTGCATCTATTTATATGAATGTATATGTGCATCTGTATGTGTACCTGTATGTCTATGGTTAACACACACCATCATTTTTATAAATAAAAGATTGCCATTTGAGTCCACTGTCTCTTTATCTTCAGAGACTACTAGGGATGTGGAGACACCCAGGTGGCTATTTTAGAAAATAAACTGGATAATACAGCAAAGAAAATACATCCTGTTGCTGTTGAGACAAAGATAAGTGAAGGTTGGGTGGATTATTGAAATGTATTGTCAGCAAAAATCAGTTGAGTGCTTACTGCATGAAAGGAGCTATTCTAAGGGCTCAATAAATAATTGCACTCATCAAAAGTTTACTTTATTTGTGTGGTCGTAAGCATGGAGAAAGGGACCATAATTTGCAAAGATAGCTCTCATAAACTTTCAGTTCACACTTCCTGAACATCTATTTTGTGGCAGGTCCTGTGAAGTCATTAGGGAGGTAAATCTGAATCTTGATGATCATTTGTATGTTCCATGAAGTGTGTCGGGTTGCATTCTAATGTAGCAACAATGAATTCTTTCTTTTTTTTTTTTTTTTTTGGTGAGGAAGACTAGCCCTGAGCTAACATCCGTTGCCAATGCTCCTCTTTTTTGCTGAGGAAGACTGGCCCTGGGGTAACATCCGTGCCCATCTTCCTCCACTTTATATGGGACGCCGCCACAGCGTGGCTGACAAGCGGTGCATCTGTCCGCGCCCGGGATCTGAACCTGCAAAACCCTGGGCTGCCGAAGCAGAGCGCGCAAACTTAACCTCTACGCCACCAGGTCAGCCCCCGCAACAATGAATTCCTGATAGTGAAAAACATAATTATCACCTAAGCCAGATTTCTGTGTAACATATTAAACATGTTTGTATATCAAATCTCTGTGCTGTCCACCTACTTGCCTAGATAAACTTCATTTACAGAGACAGTGACTGCTTAGTATCTACAAAAAGAGTTCTAGAGGGAGTAATAAAATTAACAGTGAGAATAAAAATGTATAGAAATTTCCAAACCAGAATAGGTCAATGGTCCACCTAGCTGGGTATGTGATTTCTCAAAATTACTGGAAAAACCTAAGATCAGGTGGTTTTGATATAGTCATAAATATAACATTAAAAATATAACATTAAAAAACATCAGCATTGATTTTTTAGGCCCAGCCCTGTGGCCATGTGGTTAAAGTTCCGTGGGCTCCACTTCTGTGGCCCAGGTTTGTGAGTTTGGATCCTGGACGTGGACCCACTTGACTCACCACACAGCATTGTGGCAGTGTCCCACATACAAAGTAGAGGAAGGCTGGCACAGATATTAGCTCAGAGCTGATCTTCCTCAAACCAAAAAAGAAGAGGATTGGCAGTAGTGTCAGCTCAGGGTGAGTATTCCTCAGAAAAAAAAAAAATTCACTTGATTTTCAACACTACTGCAAACAAAATCATTTCTTTACTCCACATGATGATGTACTTGAGTCAAGTTAAAAATAGTTATCTAAATACTGAGTATAAAAACTAAAATTTATTTAAAATATCAACTCTTCCCATAATGCAACTTCAGAAAAATAAATCATGAACTTTTAATCACTTATGTTTATTATATATACACAAGTTTTTGACGCATTCTAAAATTGTGAGAAAATAGGGAGGTTGCTTAATAAAATCCTAAAAATTTTTGTTAAAGCAGTGAAACATCCCTGACTCTCACTCTCCTTGACTCTTTGACGTCCTTGACTCCCATAAGTTTTATGACCTAGGTGTTGGACAGAAATTTCTTGAATTCATTTTTTTCTTTTGTAAAATACACATGATATTTACATATGCCTCAAAATTCACAGGTCTGTAATCCACAAAAAAAATCAAAGCTGATATATATAAAAGCACCTGGATATACACAGTGGTATTTAAATATAATTATCATATTATATAAAATAGAGTGACAAGCTTTTTTATTTTCCCCATAATCCAATTATGTAAATAAATCAGCTAAAGGTGGATTTTTAAGGTGGATTATAAAGATCATATGTTTTTGATCATGCAAGTAACAATTTTCAAAAGCAATAGAGATTTGACATAATTACAGTATAATATTCAGAAGTTTTGGTCAAGGCATACTATTGATAACACTATTAGATGCACTGACATGTGGTAAGATGTTATATAAGAAAATAAACATGAGGTAAATAAAGTTTCAGTATAAATTAGAAGAACAGCAGCAACATGAGGACTCTATCTTTAATGTCACCCACTGAAAAGGAAAGCACTGGAGAAGTAGGAGCAAAAGATGTAGCCATTTGAGCTCCTATCATTAATTGCATTAGTTTTTTTTTTACATCTATAAGCAATTCCAGATTTTAACAATTAGGACGGTGGAGAAGCAACAACTGGGGGCTCCAGGAACACACCACCTCACCTAGAATGCAGAGATCAGGGAGGCAACGCCAGAACTGTTGCCCCAAGGTCACACTGGCCAGGCTATATCTGCCACTTCTCTCCTCTCAGAACTAGTGTCCCCACACTCAAGTCTTGTGTAAGTGCATATCAGTGATGGAATACAAGTCACACATGTGGCATCCTAGTTACAAAACTATCTGGTGTTTGCCTTTCCGGGCTTTGTGGTACAAGACAGCACACCGGACTTGGGCTGGGACAGGTGAGAACCCATCTAACCTGTGTGTCACAGTTCACATCTCTGGCTGTTCAGCAGGACCCACAGACGTCTTCCCCTTCTTAATCTTTGCAACAACAACATGTTCCAGCTGAAAATACCACAACCATACCTCATAAAATAACAACATTCTCACACTCTTTGTAAAAGGAAAAGAAAGACCCAATTTCCCTCAGTCACTGCATCAGCTCTGCAAAATCATTTCCCCTTACTTCGGTCACAGTCCTGTCTTGAAATCTCTAACCTGTGGGCCCGATTACAAAAGTTACACAACACGGAGCATATACATATATATATATGTACATATACACACACACACACTCTCAATAGAGTCTATATTACACCACACCTCTCTTCTCTCTCTCTCTCTTTCTCTCTCTCACACACACACCCACACAACCACACACACACACAATCGTACGTCAGAGAGAGAGAGAGAAATATAGGTGGCTGTCACACTCCTTTACATCTTGTTTCTTCATCCTGTCACAAGGTCATAGCCAGTATTTCTAACTTTCTCTCTCTATTACAATTACACGTTCCTCCTTTCTGCAGATCTAAGCTGGATGGAGTTCTTTACTTGGTGAGATAAACAAAACATTCATTCCTGAAAGAGCTGAGTCTTAGTGGCCCTGCTGTGTTATTTTGTTGAAGTCTTTTATTAAGCTTTATTACTGGATGTGACAATTCTAGGAAACACTGCAGACGATGGTCCCTGGGCTCCAGACATCCTTTCCCTGCCCCATTAGGTAGCAGCAGTCTTCTTTCCCTTTAATAATGAGGACTGACCACCAGTCAACACGATGACCCTCCCCCAATTTTTGCATGACTTGAGGATCATTAGATATAAATTAGATATAATAGTAAAAACTGTCTCTTTCACTTCTATTTGTTCTAGTACTCCTGATTATGGGGGAAATAAGGCTGACATTGTCACTATGTCCCCAAGAGACCTTGCCACTTTCCTAAAACATCATCTACTTCTAGGTGATGGAGTAAGATCGGGTCACACCTTTCTGGAATAAGTTCATTGCTTCATCTCTTTGAATAAAAGGTGAGTAGTCCTGTGACATATATGTCCTGTGACAGTAGTCCAGTCCTATAGCCAATGACAATTAGTAAAGCATACAGTGAATGCAGGGTGGCAGTAAACGCTGGCAGAACCACTGCAAGCAGGGAAAGCAAATCTACTTCCAGTGGGAGAAATAACGGCTTTCTCTATGGTGGAAAATGCCCAATATAACTGATGTGCCACCAGGTAGCTGGCTGTTCTATCCAGCCTGTAATGTTACATCAGGGACTCCATTTTTCTCTGGTAGATTGGTTGCTAAGCAAAGATATTAGTCAGATCAGCCTTGCTATAAAGTCTGTGTTTTTGGACTCATATATAACCTCCATCGCTACCATCATGACCATTTTGATCACGAACCCATTGGACAAGCAATGAGGAAAGAGGCTAACTGATCCTCAATGTGGATCACTTCTGTAGCTTATTAATGAAAGCCACATCTATATGTGAACCCTTTGACGAGCATTCACATGAAAAACAAATACACTACCCTCTGGCAAAGGTTCGTCTTTGTAACTCTTCTAATTTTCCCATCACTTTCTTTCTAATTCCCTGACCATCTAGTCAGTGCATCGGGCTAATAATGTAGAATTTTGTCTCACATCATATCTCCTTCCAGGCAGAGTAGAAAATAACATATACCACTCAAAACTGTGACATTGAAGTGCTCCTCTCCCACCTGTCCTTTGGAGATAACCCTGAGAGGCTCTATACCGCTTTAGCAAATGTAAGCAGTTGCCAACATATGAGGAAACATCTACAAACGGGTCAACGTGACGAAGTGAACATCCTGTGAGGTCACAGACGTGAAGAGAGAGTTTGCATTAGAGCAGAATAGTTGCTCCTACAAATGATTTTGTTTCCAGGACCGACTTGAGTTCAGTATTGTATGTACCCGTCCTCTGACGATAGAGTGTTGATGAGCACCATTTATTCACTCGGTGGAGCAGCTGCCACACTGTGCCTGATGGACACCTCAGACACATGGTCACTAGAGTGCCAGTGTCAGGTTTGCGGTCTCTGAGAAACTATTATTGGCCAAAGGAGAATATGATACTATGACTTTACTCAAAAATTCTAAGGTCCAATTCCCCTTTTCAGTATAGTCTTAAGTTTCACGTTATATTCCAATATGTCACAAACACTTTGAGCACCATTATCCAATGTACCAGGTTCTCTGTGCCAAGTTGTTGGTGAACTTGCTTTCCAGCTTAAATCAGCTAGAGAAACTTCTCTTATTCTCCAGTGTAGACCAACTGGACAACCTTCTCTTGCTGTCCATCTCAGAGCAGCCAAAGATATCTTGCTTAGTCTCGACTCCATTTAAAAATGTCAGTAAATGCATGAGAGCACGGTAGCCAAATAGGAATATGTATATGTTGACTCCAAAGCAAAAAAAGAAAAGAAAGAGGAAGAGGAAGGGGGGAGAGGAGTGGGAGAAGGAGGGGGACGAGTGGTGACGATATGTTCCAAGCTTGTGTCTTGTTCAAAATGAGGAGTGAGAGACATGACAATGATTTTTATACATTTTAAAGGATATTCCAAAGATACTTGGACCACTGCCACTCAGAAAATTCACTAAGGTGACAGATGCTTATATTTTCATGTGTTTTATACTCTACCCTCTGACGTGTCTTTATAAGTCTGCTGCTTCCTGTCACCGGGTTCTGTCCTCATGCTGCCATTAGTGCAGTGGACCAGCAGTGAAATCCTGTGAAATGGAGAGATAATCCAGGTCCATGAAGACCAAAATAGGGGACTCAAGCCTAAGAGTTGAGGCAAGATAATGAATATGTACTTCTGCCCCTGCCAGGAGAAGTAAACTGCTTCTAATATATTTTTGGGCTTAGTATAGAAAAGAAAAACATTTTTAAGCCCTATTGCCACATGCCAGATAACAGAGGTCATGCTGATTTGCTCCAATACAAAGACTGTATAAGAAACTGTCCTAAGCAATGGAATCTCCACCCGCTTAAACCATGTTTAATCCACCATGCTTTATCTTGGGCAAACAGGCAAGTAAAATGTAGATGCAATAGGTGTCATCACCTGATTCAAGTCCAGGATTAGGTGAGAGGCAACAACTCTCCATCATTGTGACTCCTATCCAGCCCCAATTCACAAGATTTAGAGTTCGTGTCGTTATATAGATCAAAAAGACCTTAGAAGAGGGACTAACTATTTAAGTCCCAGGGAATCCTTGATCAGTTGGCCATTCCAGTTACTACTTCAGTACTGCTGTATTGAATGGCAACCATTTTCACCTTCTCTCTGGCAATTAAACACTACTGCCTGGCTTCTTCCTTGTATCTCAACATCTATGTTAAAATTAGGGGCCCCGTCTCAATAGTGGTATACACAACCTTTATTGCTACCACTGTAGCCATTTTTGAGGATGCAACTGAACCCCCACCAGGTATTCTCAATGCCTTAGTGAAAGAAGTCTTCTGAGAATTCTCTTGGAAGACAAATTTAGGAAGTGGTTGTGCAAGTAGCTCTTGATGAATCCACTGTACCACCCCTATCTACCTAATTTACTGAGTCCTTAATATTCATTTCATCTAAGGATGGCTTGTCTTCTCAACTCATTCTTTGTAAGTTATCACTGAGTCCAGTATTCTGTCTAACAACCACACAAATAATATTGCTTCTAGATGCTCAACTTTGCAAATCAAACCCAGAATCATCAGTAAGTTCATCTTATTAAAAATCAGTCCCACCTAAATTATGTTCTCCCTTTCCTTATCTAGCACCATAAGACTTAACTCCCACACACATTTCCCAGGATTATTAATATAAATTAGTAAGTCTTGAAATTCTGTTGGCATTGTAACCCTTTTCATCCTGGGTTTGACTTTGCATTAATCCCATGGGGCATGCTGGGATCTGCACCTATTATCAGGTCAAGAGGTAATGATTACTGAGAAAGGTAGAGTATGACAATATTTCCTTGCAAGGTAATGATCTCTTGTGTGATTGTAACAGGACCTCCATAGAAAACAGGACCATCTTCATATGATGGAGAGAAAGGCTGTTTCTGCTAGAATTAGAGATACACAGGGCGTTCTGGAGTTCAGAGCCCTTAGAATTATCCAAACCTTTCCAATTTAAAGCATCCTACTGTTTCCTAATCAATATCTTAATCTTTATATAACAGACTTGACATTGCGATGAATTCAATCTACCTAGTGCTTTAGGAATCAACAAAATCATGGATCTGCGTTTAGATACATGAGCTATAGGGCTTCAAAAAATACTTTAAAAAAGCTCATAGGAATTACCTCATTCTCTGGCATGCCCTAAGGCAAGTTAACTCTAAGTCTGCTCTTTTTCTGAAATATTTCAGTGCATTGAGAAGCGGAAACTTTGCCCAGAAATCTCTATTTTTCTATGACAGCTGCCACGTGGTCTACCAAAGCCATGTATTACTTACTTTGTTTCAAATGACCACAAGTGATTATTTCAGTAACTTTTGCCACAGCATACAACAGACTACGAGTGTTCCATCTTCTGATGGCAACTACATCATTTCTTCACTGGGACACAACGAGGTCAGATAATAAGTCTTGATTTTCCAAATCCCAAACCTTGAAGATCCATAGCTTATATCCAACTCTGGTACCAAAAATTGTCAAGCAGATCTCAGTTGCAGATAGCAAAACGTCTCAAACTATTTTAAGGAGAATGAGCTACTTACAAAGTTGTTGAAAGCACTGGAAGAGTATGTCCTAATCTCTGCCTCTAGGAATGACTCCTAGAATAACAGTACTGAACTGTGCTCACAAAGAAACTGATTTTTTATTCAAATCAGGGATCTGGGTGTCATCAAGATGCTATCAAAGGACAGAGCTCCAGGAACAGGGCAGCTGTGTGACAAGATCAGAAAGTTACTGTCAGAACGATCAGTTCCAGTTTACTGTAAGATCTAAACTAGCAAAAGGGATCTCACGAACTGCTGCTTGTTTCCCCACTTACCGTCAAAATCAAGTATGTAATTAAATCTTATTGTCAAAACCTAAATTTTAATTGGAATCTTTGCTGCCAGCTTGGAACTCACAACTTTTATTTCGCTCGTCTCTACATTAAAGGAAACTACCCCAGATGGATGTTACACCCCACCTTGAGCAAGCCAGTCTACTGAATCTACCACAATTGCCAGCAGTCTAGAGTTCAGCTGAAGACGTGACCCTGTCATTTAAATAGAAGTACTAAGAACTGGATGATGGTGAACACTAATGACAAGTCACAAACCTGTGTTCAAGTCGTGCACTTCTGCACACTAATAATTTGATCCTCACCAGATCCCTTCCCCTCTCTGATCCACTGTTTTGCTTTCATAGATAATATTAATGATTTAGATGAGGCAATTTTTAAAGTTTCTAACGTGTTTTAAAATATTCTAGCATTTTTGGAACATCTGCTAAAAAGAAGAGTTCTGGGACTTAGAAGTTTTCTCTTCTTTACAACAGATTTGTTTTAGCCTGTGGAGGAAGATTAGAGAACATATGTGTGTATTAGGAAGAAAATGTTAAATTTATTAAAATTCAGTAAGAGTAGAATAAACATTACAGTACAAACTTATAAAAAGCTACAAGGAAGAAAAATAGGAAAGGGAAAGTACTATTATGCCTCAGAAAATGAAACAATTGCCTGGAGCTAGGAGGAAACAAACACGTCCAGACGCAAGGGACAAGCTTTATGAAATAACTAACTTCGAATACAAGGATTTTGTGCCAAAATATATGTTTAGCAACACAGTAATGGAAATGTTGTAGGAAATGCTGTGAAAGGCTTTGGGTGTTGGGACAACCTATATCCCTATTTCTTTTTATTTTTCAATCTCCATCTTAGTGCTGTGCCTGTGAAACATTTTATAGCAATCATGCAATAAAATCATGCAACATTTTATTTCTAAGGAAGAAAAAAGGGGAAAAAAGGAACAAAGCAAGCTGTCAGAATCATATTCTCTTGGCTCACAGGAAATATCAGAGCCAATATGTCATTAATCAAATGGTCCTAATCTTAGAGTACTGTTACTCTTCTTAGAAACAAAGCAAGAAAAGACCGGGGAGGTTGGGAAAAGGAGGAATGATGGAAAAGGGGGAGGGTAGCAGGAGAGGGAAGAGGATGGGAAGGAGGACCAGGAGGAAGGAAAGAGAAAGATGGAAAGGAAGAAAAATGTGGAGGAGAAGATAAGGAGGAGGAGATGGAGGGAGAGGGGAAGGCGAAAGAAGAACAGAAGGAGACTGGAAAACGAGGAGAAGAAACAACAATGGCAACAGTAATGTCATCATCCATTGGTTCTCCACATTGAAGTGAATTTTCACGATCAGCTGTATTCTTCCTCTTTCCAGTGGCTAAACTGCCCCTAGATACAACAAAAAGGCTGTTTCTGCTTCCTAAACTCAATTGACTCTGACGGAGTTTTAGTGTACAATTAAGGTATGTATACTTGGGGAGACGATCTGAAAACATGGGGTGTGTGTGAGAAAAAGAGAGAGAGGGAGACTGACTGAAATTAATAATACCAAAATACAACAATTAAATATTGAATTTTGAAATTATTTTTTGCTATTTATAAGTGGGTGCTACCATTTTAAAACTGAAAAGAATGAACTGCTCTATAACTCATAGAATCATTTATCAATATTCATCAAGACTCTAGTCATACATTTAAAAGGGTCAAGATTTACCATTAGATTCTGAAAACAGAGATAATAATTTGTTTAAAATCAGAATGAACCAACCTCTATTCACTACAACTACTATAACCAGGCGTTCTGGAAATTTCCATGCATGTGGCCATAAGAGATAGGAAAAAAAAACCCAGAAATTGAAAACATTGACTTAGCTACACCAAACTACAAAGAAGTGATAAGGAAATCAGGATACAAAAGGAACTAAATCTAGTCACTCTATATGGAATCCTTCCATTTCTTTTTAGCTCTCGCTTTAACAAAACATCACATCTTTTTGTCAGATTGCCTGCCTCACACAAACCCCATTGTTTTATTCTACTTCTGCAGATAAAAATATACCAACTTGCAACTGAAATGAGAGTGCTAACTTTTAATATGTTTCTATGTATAACCATCCAGACAGGTTATTATTCTAAGGCATTTGCTAGTTGGTTTTGTTTTGTTTTCTGTTTTCCAGCCCTGATGAATTGCATGAGATTAATAAAAAGTAAGGCTGTTGATTTACGACTCTGAGCCATAGAACTGGCTGTCAATCATGTGGTGAATTTGGACTTTATCTAATCTTTGTCATTCAAGTTTCAAATGTATAATCTACATAAAGAAAGCCAATGATTACTATGACTATCTTAAATGACAATTAAAGTATCTCATTTGAATTCTATGTCAAGATGAAAATATCTTAAATTGAGTGCTCATCTCCGCAGCTAAAACTAAAAGGATCTGTAACCTGATAATCTGTTCCTTTTATCCATAAGAGAGGGAAACAGTTGAAGACTGAGACCACTTGATATACGATTATTTTTTTCTGTAAAACGGCAATCTATATTTCTGAAAACAGGTTGTTTGTTCTCTTAGATATGTTCTAAAACAGAAGATAGTGGTTTATTTTGGTCTCACAGAAGTATGGGTTCAGAGGAAAGTCATCTATGGCTTATGTGTACAAGGACCCATGATATTTCTAGCTTGCTGCTCCACCATTCCTGGCTGTGTCTCATCTTCGTGGTTTAAGGAAGCACCTATATTGAAGGAAGCAAGATGAGGAAACAAAGAAAAAAGAATAAAGGGGAGAGATGTTTGGTTTTTTTTTTTTAAGAAAGGCTTCTGGAAGCTGCCATGAGACACTTCCACTTGCGTTTCATTGGCCAAAATTCTGCCATAAATCCACATCCAGTTGGAAAGGAGTGTGGGAGATGTGGTCACCACTCTGGGCAGCCACATGCCTACCCCAAATCAGCAGCTATGTCACATTGGAAAGGAATAGTAAATATTGAAGACATCTATGTTTTTCTGCCATATTTTCTCTCTCATTTTCTTTTTGCTCTAAATTAACATAGTTTTTATTTCCCTTTTTCCCAAATCTGATCTTTAATTATCTAAACCCAGATTCTCTGTTGAGAGGATAAAATAGGAAAGCTCTTGGCATTTCATATTCTTTAATATTAGTATTTTCATGTGGCAGTTTTGTTTTGTTTGTTTGTTTTGCTGAAGAAGATTTGCCCTGAGCTAACATCTGTCACCAATCTTCCCCTTTTTGCTTGAGGAAGATTTTCCCTAAGCTAACATCTGTGGCTAATCTTCCTCTATGTTGTATGTGGGTCACCACCACAGCATGGCTGATGAGTGGTGTAGGTCCACACCAGGGAAACAAATCTGGGCCACCAAAGCATACCAAACTTAACTACTATGCCACCAGGCCAGCCCCCGTGGCAGATTTTTTAAATGATGATATTGTCTATAATGTTCCTAAGTATATACTTATCTCTTTACATATGTATTTTATTAATCATAGGAATGAGACCAAATCAAACTCTGGTTAAGTAGCTAAAAATATATTGCCTTTCAATATGTAATCTTAACGTGTAATACACAATACAATCACTGAAGCACTTCAGTGACATGAGGCATTATTTGGTAGACTGTACTGCTCAAAACATTTTCTTTCATTCCTTTCTCTGTTGCACAAACTTCAACCTTGATAATGTGACTTGCTTTCATGAAAAAAATGTGAGTGGAAGTGACACACGTCACCTCTGCAGAAATCTTAGGAATCAGTATAGAAATCACCATGGCCTCTTTTTATTCTGCATGACCACCAGCATTGTCCACATGGAGGTGATCCCATCTGCCTGAGTCCTGAGCAATGACAGAGAGGACCAGAATTTCATTTGACCTGGGAGATTAGGGACAGTTTTGTTTAATGTGTCATAATCTTGCCTATCCTAACTTAAAAAATCGTTATGTTTAAATTTCAGGATTTCTTAAATTCACTAGTCTTGCCAATCAGAGCCTTGCTTTTTTGGAAAATATTTTGATACATTCCATAGCATGAAAAATCCAAATACCTTAACTTAGCCAACCAACCCAAAATGATTCTGTTCCTGCCGTATCTCCGCCATGCCATTTGGTAGAACTATCTCTTACAACTACTGCCCTCTGGCCTCACTAGCCCTCTTTCTGAACCTGAAAAAAAAGATCAAGGTTGTTTGAAGCTCTGAATCTTTGCAATAGTTATCTCTGCTGCCTACTTGCCCGTTTCCCTGAACCGAATATGTCAGGTCCTTCCTGTTGCTCAGGCCTCATCACAGACATTGTTGGCATATATCTAAAGAATCCCCCTTCTCTCAGGAGCTCAATCACATAACTCTATTTTCTTCATGCCACCAACAATATTTTGTTTAATTTGTGGTTTGCTAAATTATTTTGTCTCTTCTCACTAGTCTCTAAGCAATGTGAGGGAAAATAACACTTATTGCCTGGAATGAAGTGGGTAAGCCATAAATGCTGTTGAGTAAATGGTTGAGATGAGATATGACACCATTTGCACGAGATGAGCCTGACGAGGAACTCCCACTGTTAATTTAGAAGAAACATAAATGTATCAAGGCAATTTCTATCGTTGGCTAAATTTCCAAAGCTTCTGAAAGCTTTCCAAAGATTTTTCAGAGTAAGACTTTAAAAAGATCATCACTTGGATGAATCTAGTGTCATTTTCTCCAACTGTACCATCATCTCTAAATGTTCAGGCACAGATTAAAGTAGACGATAATTCCGCAATTCTGTAGCAATTGAAAATTCATGTTTATGGTGCATTTGAAATTTTCAAATGCTGAGAAACATTATCAGTTGATAGAATTGTGATCAAATTCAGCAGTAAAAATTCATATGGGTAAACTATTTATTGTTTTGGTTAATGGAGGCAGTTCACACTGAGGCGTCCACAAGGAAGCATAATTTCTTCTCAATATCCTAAGATTCTACTCCCAGTCTCTCAATATGCAATTAAAAATGTCCTCTTTTCAATATATGGTGACACATGAGAGGATTTAAATTCAGGTGACAACAGGCAGGCTGGGGATCACAGACCAAACCCTTAGTTGATCCAAACAGTGACCATTTAGACTAGGGTTGTTCAACAATGGGGTCTTTGTGATTTCTGAAAATGATTTTAAGAGAAAATGTCCTCTCAGTTATCTCAGATTCAGTATAAAGGCATTGTTTTATCACACAAAATTTTATCTAATGGGAAAATTTTTTCATAAAAAATTAGGTACATCAAGCTAGTTATAACTTCTAGAGACAACACATTTGAAGAATTAAAGAACTGGAAAAGTCATCATTAATAAATCATAAACCTCTGCAGGAACCAGTACGGGGGTCGGAAAACCTGAACCTTAGTTGACAAATTGCTGGAGTCTCAATGCAGACAACTCTGAGAGTTAAAAACTCCAGGGGACCCAGACCAAGGGGGGCCCCCACACTTGTGTGAGTTTTACCTCCAGGAGCCTGACCAAGTTCTCACAGTATCAGAGAAAAATCCCCTCCTGCTTCTGGCAGGGGAAGGGGAAAAGGAACCGTTTTGAAATATGCCAGAGCATTCTGTTTTTAACAAGGCCTGCCCACAGGAGAAACTAACCAGAGCCTAATCTGCTGGGGTTTCAGCAGAGTCTAACTTGCCCAGGAGAGGGGAAACACCCAATCCTAGCCCACTCTAGCCACCCTGTCCTACCTCAGGGGGAATAGAAAAAAATGAGAAACACTTAAGTTCACAGCCCAGAAGCTCACTAAAAGTCTGAGAGCTAATCACAGGATTGTAGAACATTCCCCTCCCCCCACACCTCCGGACCACATCACTAAAGGCCTATTTACAGCAGTTCCATTGACCTAGTATATCATGTCTGGATATCAAGAAAATATCACAAGGGATACTAAAGGCAAAAAACACAATTTGATTTTTTTAGGCTTGAATGTCGGGTGAAGGGGAATTCACTGATTTCTCCCTATAAATAGTACTCCTTCATTCCAAAACTTAGAGGAAAAAATTCAATAAAAGCAGCTGAGAGGAAAGATAGAGACCCTAACTCTTTTAACTTGGTGTTAAATGGCAAGTTGTTCGAGGCATAGCATCCTTATACAAGGTATCACCCAGCTACTTATTGTTACATTTGTTTTTATTTTGAAGATCTTATATATTATTTTAGGAAATTACTGCTTTAAAAATAGAAAATGACAAGTTCTTAAAAATAACTTGCAAATTCGTATTAGTGAGTATCTCAAAGGTGGGTAGATGATACATTTATTAATTAGGGAACTAGATCTGGAACATTTTTAGGCAAACATCTAATGAAAATGGATGCAGATGTCTCTCATTGCTTCTCAATCTGCTTCTTCAGTTTTATTTATTTTTTTTATTTCTGTATTGTATGTTTTTTTGTGGCTGCCGTAACAAATTAACACAATGGTTTAAAACAACACAAATTTATTCTCTCACAGTTCTGGAGGCGGAAATTCCCAAATCAAGTGTCAGCTGATCGCACTCTCTCTGGAGGCCCTAGGGAAGAATCTATTTCCTGCCTCTTCCACCTTCTGGAGGCTGTCAGCATTCCTTGACTTGTGTCCTCTTCACTCCAATCTCTGCCTCCTTGTTCACATTGCCTCTGTTTATCTTCTCCTCTGTGTGTCTCTTATAAGGATACTTATCATTGGAGTTAGGACCAACCCACTTAATCCAGGATGATCTCCTCATGTCAAGATCCTTAATTACACCTGTGAAGACCCTTCTTTCAAATGAGGTAACATTCACGGGTTTGGAAGATTAAGGCATGGACCCAGCCTCTGGGGGATCACCATCAATCTACCACACATATCAGTTAATATCAAATGAGCATCACCCTGTGCTCAGCACTGTATGGAAGCTACACGAGAGGACATATAGAGCAATAGTTATCTTCACAAATTCTTGACATATCCCAGCTCAGTCTCTTAAGCTAAGTGAGAATGGATAAATGACTAAAACTTACTATGCTTCAATTTTCTGTAAAAGGGGGATTAATAATAGTATCGATATCAAACATTATTTTGGGAGTTAAATAATTTAAGAACAATGAAGCAAGTGGAATATTTCCTGGCACATATTAAGTGTTGAATACATTTTAGCTATTATTTGTTCAGTAAAAAAAGATGCAGTCACTGATTTTAAGTAATTTTTACATCATCAAATCTACACTAGAGGAAAAAAAAACTGCAATCCCAACTTATCTGGACCATATTTGGAGTTTGTGGTTTCGTCGTGGAAGAAATTGACCCACCTAACTATTTTTGTTTCTGTTATACTGATAAAACGATGCTTGTGTTCCTTGCTTACATATAAATATAACCTAGAAACTGAGAGAAGTAGATCGGAAAGAAGTTCAATGACTTAAGAAAGGTAGCCTGGAATTAGTTTGACACCAATAACTGGAATAGGAGATCACCCAGAGGCATATTTTTCCTTCCTCTCCCCTACTTTCTGGCCACCTCCCTTCTTTCTTTCCATCCCACTTTGTTCCATAGGCAGCTTACCAAAAGCGCTTATGTTGCAAAAAAGAAAGAACAATAAAGTAAAATAATAAAGTTCAAGAAAACTAAAAGAGATTTGTTTTTTCCAATAAACAGACTTTCTGGGTTCACAGTTATTCTCCATTCTGCTGAGGGGCCCACAGACTGATGCTCACAGTAGGAAGGATGCTTACAACCAGTCAGCTCTCACCAGTTGTACGTTTACATACGCTCATTTGTGCTTGGCCTCAAGCCCTATTTGTTTAAGTAAATATTATGTAGATAGAAAATTATTAATGTGAAACAGAGATGGTTGTTTTTATAAAAATTAAGCTGAACTATTTAGCAACATTAGATAAATGTATGCCATTTAAAATTGTTTTCCAAATAGTCACAGGCCAGACCACAATAAAGGATTGGGAGAGGGGAGCAGGGAAGATGAATCATAAAAATCTCAATAAATTCTGCATCTCCAATTGCTTCACAAATGCTTTTATTCCACTTTAAAAAATTGAAACGGGAAACCGAAGTTTAAGCAAAAACATGCTCTTTGGAATTCTAGTCAGTGAACCAAATCAAAGAGAAAGCCTTCCTCCCATACCAAGTGATTAGCTGATCTATTAGTTTCTGACAGCTGCCATAACAAAGTACCACAAACCGAGTGGCTTACAACAACAAGAATGTCGTCTTTCACAGTCCCGGGGGTTATAAGTCTGAAATCAAGGTGTCGGCAGGGTTGGGTCTTTCTGGAGGCCCTTGAAGAATCCGTTGGATGCCTCTTTTCTGGCTTCTGGTTGTTCCTAGCAATCCTTGGCATCCCTTGCTTGCAGATGCATCCTTCCAATCTCTGCCTCCATCTTCACATGACGTTTCCTTTCCCTCCTTGTCTCTGTGTGTCTGAGTTTGCCCCTTTTTAAAACGACATCAGTCATTGGATTAAGGCCCAGTCATAATCTTAATGAGGTTACGTCTTCAAAGACCCTATTTCCAAGTGAGGTCACGTTCATATGTTATGGGTGGACATGAATTTTTGAGGGACACTATTCAAGCCAGTATGGCTAATAAATTCCATTTATATTTATATGTTTTAAGATAAAATTAATACTTAAAATATGCTTGTGTAATTTTTATCACCATCTTAAATTATTTTTCAATTAATGAAATAACCACATATCTCAATTGTATTACATAGAAAGAGTAAATGATTCAGATCAGAAACACATAAGATATATGGGGCTATAATTGGACCTTACATGGGGGAGATAGAGTAAGTTACATAATTTTTATTATATATTCAAGCTTTCATCTCAAGGAGCAAGAAAAAGAACAAATAAAACCTAAGAAATACAGAAGAGGGAAGAAACAAAAATAAAAGCAGAGAAATATAAAATAAAAAATATAAAAAAGCAAAAGACAAAATTGGTTCCTTGAAAAGATTAATAAAGTCTATAAATGTTTACCAAGACTGATTAAGAGAAAAAGAAAATAACTTTAGTGTCAGGAACCAAAAGGGGACATCACTACAGATTTGACAACATCAAAAAAGATATTAAAAAATGATGAATAACTTCAAGACAATAAATTTGACAATTTACATAAAATGGACAAATTTCTCAAAAAAATAAAATCCATACCTTATTGGAGCTGACAAAAGAAGAAATTAAAACATCAGAATAGTTTGGTATCTATTTTAAAAATTGAAACTGTTACTAAAATCTGCTGACACAAAGAAACCCCCTGACAGAGATGGATTCACCAATACATTCTTCCAAATACTATTGAAGGAAGAAAAATAAAGCAATTTTATACAAAATAGAAGAAGAGGTAGTACTTCCCAATGTGTTTTATGAGAAACTAAACACCCAAACTGCACAAGAATATGATTAGAATGCGTTATCACAGGACAGTCTCTCTCATGACCATGGATGCGAATGTCCTAAGTTAAAAGTTTGCAAAGTGAAAAAAATGATATAGAGAAAGGATAATACACCATGTCAAGGTGACTTTTTCTAATGATTAAAGTATCGATTTCTGATTCAAAAACTAATATGATTCACCATTAACAGATAAAAAGGTAGAAAATTCCAATGATTGGATAGGTAAATAAAGCAAATTTTCTAAAAATTAAAAGTAAAATAGAACAAAAATCTCTCAGCAACCTAGAACACGAGAAAGCTCCCCTAACCTGATAACAACTATCTGTGACATAAAAGAAAGGAGGAAGAAAAAAACTACAGCAAACAGTATTGCTATTGATGAAATATTGAAAGTTTTCCTCCAGTTTGGGAAAAAGTGAAAGGTATCCACTGTTACCTCTTTTTTCACCATTGTATTGGGGTTTGCAGCCAGTGTAATAAGGTTAGCAAAATTTATTTAGTATATAAGGATACAGAGAAAGAAAATAAAAAGCCATTAATTTTACATAACATAATTGGGTACACAGAAAAAACAAAAAAAAATAAAGACATGCTTTTATAATTAATATGTAAATTTTCCAAGGTCTGTGGATAGAAATGTGTATGATTATATATATTAAAACCATAAAATAAAATTTTAATAATAATATTCCCAATACTATCAAAAAATCATAAAATAGAAATAGATTGGATTGAATATAAGGAAAGATGTGTAGGAGCATTGCACTGAAAAACTGAAATATATTTTCAAGAAAATTAAAGAAGACGTAAATAAATGTGGTTATATACGTCCTTACTTTATCACAGAATAATGTTAAATAATATTATATCACTTCACAAAGAAGTAACTCCATTTCTCCCACCATCAATCTTTGTGCTCTTATTGTCATATATTTTAATTCTACATAGCTTATAAACATACAATACATTTTTATTATATTTTCTTTAAACAGCCAATGGTCTTGAAGGAAATACATTTTTTTCAATAAGCCTGAAGAACCTCCTTTAAAATTTCAGTGTCTATGCTGGTGCTAAAATTTCTTAGCCATTGATTTTGAAAATATTTTTATTTCACCTTCATTTTTATAGGATATTTTATTTAGTATGGAATTCTGGGTTGATTTTTTTCTTTCTGCACCTTAACGATGTCACCTCACTCTCTCTCAGCCTTCGTAATCGGCCATCTTTTGTTGTTCCCCTGAATGTAATGTATCTTTTCCTCTCTGGCCACTTTTAAGATTTTTTTCCCTTATCTTTGATTTTCAGACATTATGATGTGCTTAGGGTGTGTGTGTGTGTGTTTTAAATAGTGCTGGTTTCTTCTGATGCTTCTCCGTGACGGGTTCACTCTCTTTCCTCCATGTACGTGAAGATGAAAGCAGCTGTGGGTCCCTCTTCTCTCCTGGGATGGGCTCCTCTCTCCTTGGAATATAATTCATTTACATTCTATTCATCCTAAGTTCTCTGATGGGTTTAAAAATAAAATTATTATTTTGTAGCTTGTTCAGTTTGTTCTTGTTAGGCCAGAAACTTTTTCTTAAATAGGACAAAAAAAGGCCTAACTATAAAGAAAATATTGATAAGTGCAACTTCATTAAAATTAACCCTTCTATTTGTCAAAAGACTCCATTAAGAAAGTAAAAATACAGTCCGTTGGTAGGAGAAGATATTTTCCACATGCAACTAAAAGATAATTTATATCCAGAGCCAGTGCTGATGGCCTAGTGGTTAAAGTTTGGTGTGCTCTGCTTCAGCGGACAGGGTTCAGTTCCTGGGCACAGAATCATACCACATCTGTCAGTAGCCATGCTGTGGCAGTTGCTCACATAGAAGAACTAGAAGGACTTCCAACTAAGTACTGGGGCTTTAGGGAAGGAAAAAAAAGAGAGGAAGATTGGCAACAGATGTTAGCTTAGGGCAAATCTTTTCCTGCAAAAAAAAGACAATTTATATCCAAAATATGTGAAGACCTCTTATAAATCAATAAGTAAGATGCAGACATTTGACTAAAAAACAAAAAAACAGAAAATGAAATGAAATTTTTAAAAAGTAGTCAAAAGATTTGAAAATGGCATGTTCTTATCCATACAAATATATTCTTTTGGTCAATAAAATGGTCAATGAAAATTTGAAAATGTCTTCCACCACATCATACCATTCAGGACAAAGTTAAAACAACAATGCAATGTCACTTCATACCCACTAGGGTGACAAAATTAAAGAGCCTAACATTATGAAATATTAGCCAGGATGTGGAACAGCTGGAACTATATACACTGCTGGTAAGAAAGATTTGGAACACTGTTTGCCAGTATCTGCTGAAGTTCAATATATGTGCACCCTGTGACTAGGCCATTCCATTCTTAAGTTTATAACCAACAGAAATGGGAATACACATGTTCACAGAACAACATGTACAAAAATGTTTATAGTAGCCCTATTAGTAATAGTCAAAAAATGGAAGCACCCTAAATATCCTTGAAGAGTAGACACTATAAATGAATTGTGCTATAATCATATAACGGAGTATTATATAGCAATGAGAATAAAGTATTCCCACACATAATCATGGGCACATCTCACAGTCATTGTGTTGAGTATATGAAGACAGACACAAAAGAAGATTAATTTTTACAAAGTGCAATGACAGGCAAAATAAATATAGGATGATAGAAGTCATAACATTTTTTTTTTTTTACTGAGGAAGATTCACACTGAGCTAACATCTGTGCCAATCTTCCTCTATTTTGTATGTGAGTTGCCGTCACAGCATGGCCACAAGTGGTGTAGGACTGCTCCTGGGAACCAAACTCTGGCTGCCAAAGCATAGCTCGCCAAACTTAACCACTATGCCACTGGGCCAGCCCTGGAGGTCAAAACATTTTTTTCTGGTTGGTTATTGAATGTGGAGTTTATACATGAGAGGTTTCTTGGTCTTTTCTAATACCCTGTTTCATAATGTGAGTGTCAGGATGTTATCCATTTGTCAACATTCATTAAGTCATACACTTAAAATTGGGGCACTTTACGTATATTTTTATTTTTAAAAAGTGACAGAGCTGAACCCCAAAGCACTTAAATCTTACTCAACATGACTAAGACCTTACCACTGCCGCTGCTTCACCGAGTTAGTGATTACTCTTTTCTTTTTTCCTGTAATAAATATTCAGCAGGGCATCAAAAAGTCAGCCTCCTTGCATTTGAATAAGGTGATTTAGTTATTTAAAAAAGAGAAAACTCACATCACCACAGATGGGCAGACGCCTCAGGGCAAATGACAGCTTTTGTCCTTTCCTAACTCTTCAGATTCACATTTATCATAATTTCTGACCTCTGATGGTTTTTTTCTGATGTCCTACTAGTTCAGTTATGCATTTGATGAATAAAAGAAAAGCAATAAGATATATTGAGGTATATGAGGAAGCTGTTTGGTTTAAAACTAATTCAAACTGACCTAGTTTTTCCAGAAAGGCCTGATATGGCCTGTCCAGCATGCCTTGTACGTCTGCTTTAAACATTTACAATGTCCCAGAGTGAAGAATGATGCCCTTAAAGACAGGGATATATCATCCCCCCATATCAGCATTTCTTTAAAGATATGCATTTCTTCCTGGAAACTAAGGATTAATTATTGACCTATTGTGCTCATCTCGTGACCACTGACCTGCTGTGCTAGAAGAACATCTTATGATTAGTAAAAGAGATATTCCTGTCATATTTGATATACGTTCCTTGTTCCAAGATGATATATAACCATGCTGTACACTCCGCTTCTTCAGAGTGCTTCCTTCCCTGGTGCAGGTTCTCTCCCAAGCTATAGTCCTCAAAGCTGGCTCATATGATAAACTCATCCCAATTTGGATTTATAGATTAATTATGGATTATTTGTGCTGACACATTTAAAAAGATACTTTAAATATATTATCCAGAATTGTTAGGTGTTCTGTTCAGGAATGGTTTAGTCAGACAACAAGTATGACAGATAGTCAGAATTATCTTAAATCGTGACTATTTGAAACACATTATTTCATATTTTTTCTTATCTCCAGTTCATGGTATATAAATTCTCTAGTTTTTATCCTACGTAGTTTATAACTTCTGATTCATTTTCAATGCAGATTGCTTTCTATAGGCACCCCCCAAACCCTGGGTTGTCCAGGCTAGATTGCAAGTTACTTTTACCTTGGCCCTATGAGTTTCAACTCTTCTGAACCAGTTTTATGCCAATTTCTTGGCTCAGTGTTCCAGAACCAGGGAGGTAGCATTATATCAGGCCCCATAGCAATGAGCCATCTCGAGTTTCAAATATCTCCTTGATGAGTCTCCATCCTTTCATATTCCTGCTTAGACTGGTAACTATTTGCAGCTTCCCAATGCCAGTAGGCACAGTTGCTCAGGTTCCTATGCCTGTATTGGACAGTCAGTGCATCCGTGACTTACTCAGGGATCTACCTGTTCGCATATTGCACAAGCTTGAGACACTGTTCCTCATTTCTGTTTGAGCATTAAAACCCCAACCTCAAAGCCTTTATTTGATTCTTACGGCCTTCTGTGTTTCCTGCTTCAGCTCACAGGTAATTGAACAAATTATCTTCTAGTTACCTTTTTGTTCTAGAAATTGTTCATTCCTTTTCTTATGGGAAAAACTAACTGTACAGTTTACAAGTATTATATTTTACCTAACACATATGTATGTGGTATTGTGTGTATGTATTTGCAGTGAGTGGAGTTGTCTTTCTACATTAGTTTGCTTTACTATATTGACTAGAATTTTATTATACTTATAATTTGAAATATGTATATATATATATTTTTAGAAACAACTTAATTGGATTTCCAGAGTCTTCTTTATTTATGCAAATGTAATCTGTTTCTAACTAAGCTATCTCACTAGTTTTACTAGTTTCAAATTTAAGAAAACTATAGAAAGAGTCACAAGATTGTTGGGCTATTTATCTTCATCATTCACTTCATATTAATTGTAGAATACATTTTTAAAGTTCTGTATACTTGAGAATATGCATTGATTAGCAATTGTTTGTAATTAGCATGAATGTATGTTTAAAAAATTCATAAGGGCACACATTTAAATGCAATGAACAGGTTTGTTTAAAAATCTTTTATTTCCCAAATCAGTTCCTATGAAACAGAAGCCACCTGCTCTGCAGCCAGCAGACAAACTTGCTAATGATCTGGTGATTTCTATTTTAAAAGTCCCTCCACTACTACCTCCAGCTTTCTTCCTTGATGTGTGCAGACATCCCCATCCTATGCTCACCCAACTTCTTTCTTTAAAATAAAGTGCATCACAGCACATCCCAGCTTACCTTTTATGCACATGCAATATATATACATGTGCATCTGCCTATCCTAAGACACATTCTTCTCTCTTATATTAAAATATAACAGTAGCATCCTGCATGGTGTTCCATTTGACTCTGCTCACCTAACCTTGTAAAGATCAAACATTTTTTAAAAAATTCTTTCTTTCTTTCTTTTTTGCTGAGGAAGATTCGTCCTGAACTAACATCCATTTCCAATCTTCTTCTTTTTGCTTGAGGAAGATTCGCCCTGAGCTAACATCTGTGCTAATCTTTCTCTATTTCATATGTGGGTCACCGCCATAGCATGGCCACTGACGAGGGGTGTAGGTCCACACCCCAAACTGAACCAGGTCACCGAAGGAGAGTGTACCAAACTTAACCACTACCCATGGGGCCAGCCCAAAAGATCAAAATTTTAAAAGCATGGAGTTAGAGGTTTTACCTGTCATGTGTTTATTTTTAAACATTAATTCAATACTCTGTACTATTGACTATATCATCTAATATTTTAAGGCATTTCTGAATGATCCAAAATTTGAAAAGTTAAAAAAATGACTTTTGGCCATACCTAAACATCTGGCTGAAGTTCTAGTAAATTAATGGTTTAAACAGGCACATTCATTCTTTCATCTGAGTGATGGACTGAGGGCTTTCTACAAGGATTACCAGACTGAACTGAAAAGTCCCACTCAAACGAGAGTTGGGAGAGTTTGGGACTAGTTCAGGCTGGTGAAATTTCTGAGGATTTTCAAATAGATTTATTATACCGAACAAATCTGTGAAGAAAATAAGGTTCTGATCTTATTTAGTTTTTTAGTGGAATAATTCCAGTTAATATATCTATTACAGAATTCTGAGACTTTGCTAACATAAGCAAATGCTATTATTATCCCAACTCTTTTGTTTTGTGGTTTTCAATAAACACAAGGGATTTCAGTCACTATGGAGTTAGTATATAGAGTACTATAGCTATTTATCTATCTATCCATATGTGCACACACACATGCACAAACACATTCATTCTAAATGAAGAATTATTAAACTTGACTCTAATTGATTTTCTCTCCTTTTTTAATTGAAAGAATTCATTTTTCTCAAGCTGATATTATTTTCCAGGAAAACCTTTCCAACCAGTGACCTTCCATAGAGGCCTGAGATTTACCCAGTGATGTTGTCATTTTTCACATTCTTCTAGTTTGTCCATTTTCTTCTTATTTAGAGACCCTTCCGCATTAGGTCTTTCCCACTTGATTCCTCAAGAAAGTCAAAGTGATGAATTATCTTCCTTAAAATATTTTCTGCAACAGAGTGAGGATTTACAAGCAGTTGAGAATTGGGTATAATCACAGTAAGATGAAAATGGGAACAAGCCATATTCTTAGGCAGTATAGAAACATGCTTTATTAATATGATGGGGACACTATTCCAAGATCCACTGGCAAACTGCATTCCATTTTCTCTTAAAGTTTTCTTCGGTTAATGTTTGCTTATCACAGAATGAAATGTTTTCTTTGCCATCTCAGCTTATTACACTAAAGCAACAGGACTACACACAGAGAGCTCTGCCTTCCTACATTTTATTTACATCTAGTGGACAATTTTGAATATGTTGGATACTTAAAAGTATATAATTCTTACAAGAAGAAGTGTAGTTTTTGTGTTATATCTGGTTTGTTTGAAGTAAAACTTTTTTCTTAGAAAGGAAATATTTCTCACTGATGACCTCTTAGAAATTGAACCTCATTTAAATAGTCAAAGATTTCTCAAAATAATTTTAGTTTTCAAGGAAAAACTGTTTTTCTCAATGCTGTCTTTAATTTTAAGAAATCACATTTTCCTTAAAGTTAAACAAGTTTCTTTTTTTGTTTCTAAAAAGAGCATTCTTTGGAAATCGTTGTGTGTCTTTTAATGACAACGTTGCCCAGAATAGTTCCATTGTTGGTCTTCTGCCTGCTCTGTGATGTGCTGCCAGTTCCAGATGCTAGAAAGAAACAAAACCCAAAGACAGATAATGGGAGCTTCTGCTATTACTGACAAAAGACAAAGAATAAATGTGAGTTAAATCTGTCCATTTCAGTATCCGAAAACATTATATTTCCAAGGAAGTTAATTTTAATTCATTCTATTGGAT
This sequence comes from Tapirus indicus, assembly GCA_031878705.1. Classification (NCBI taxonomy): domain Eukaryota; kingdom Metazoa; phylum Chordata; class Mammalia; order Perissodactyla; family Tapiridae; genus Tapirus; species Tapirus indicus. Next base: position 143,339,365 of record CM062919.1, on the reverse strand, counting down.
AAGTAACTTTGTCTATAAAGATTAAACGCAATGGGGAAGCCACAAATAAAATATATTTTGTATCAAATGTTAGCAAAATTTCTCCCATGGAGATTTGAATTTATATTTCCCCCCCTTTTTTTTCATGGATCTTGTTACTTCCACAGAAACAGCAAATATATTTAAGATTATTTGTGGATAGTTAGGCATCATGTATGCTCACTGCTAAGTGGTTGATGCAAACACTAAATTGGAAGTAGCTGATGAGGTCACAAGTTATGAATTAGTTAAAATGACAAAGGTATTTCCAGACATTGATTATTTATTTTCACATCTTATTAACTTTTTGCACAAAGAGGTGTTTGCAACTTATGTATCTTTACATTTCTATTCCTTCCATTTCTATAAATTCTCTTTTAACCATAATGTTCAGTTAGTTTGTGTTCATGAATTTTTAATTTTATTTCCAGCTCCAGGTGATTTGTCCAAAGGCAAATTTCAAAACTTGAAACATCATTTGGATAACACTTTCTATTTTCTAAAGTTTTTATATTTTAAAATTAATTTGTATTCTGTCAATGATATCTACTTCATTTATTTTAATCATGTTTTCCTCTTTTCCCATTGCATATGTCTTTTACTGTAATGCAGGGTTTTCCAGCAGCATTTTAAGTATAATTTTTACCCTTCCATGTCATTATATTGCTACAATTTCAAACAATTTCTGCTCTCAAGATTGAAGCTACAGAAGGAAACGTGCAATCTCAATGCACATTTAGTGACATGTTTAGAGGAGAAAATTGAACCAAAATGCTAAGAAACATGTACAAATTTTCCAAACTCTTCCAGAGTTCACACAAAAAAATTATTCCTCCCCCAACATTTGATAAAAGGATGAAAATACTTAAAGGTACAAAAAAATTGCAAAAGCATCTCCATGGTACACAAAGTTACAAATAATTTGAAGCCAATGACTAAAAATATTCATTTTTGACCAATTTGTCATGTTGAGCAATTTGTCATTATGGTCAATTTGTCAAATCAGCCAGTTTATTTTCAACAAGTTCACCTGTAGTTTAATAAAGTCATTCTGTATTTTCTGGTGTTACCACTGAAATTTAAAGCCCCTAGGACAGAAAACTCTGTTCAAAGTGAATGCTCATAAAATTTTCCAAGGGAAGTACATGTTTTCTTTGACATTTGGTTCCATTTCTTTCAGGGGATTCAATAACTATGTGTGCAACAAATCTAATTTGATAAGTGCTTTTAACTTTGACTAGAATTTAATGTGGGGGTGTGGGATGCAAGGACCTTGAAAGTATCAATTTTATAAGACTTTAGAAATTAAATATATCTAAGATATGTTAGTGAGTAAAAATAACAAGATACAAAGAAACATGATTAGCATGATTCTACATTTGCACAAAATAAAATGAATCAATACAAAGGTCTGCATTTTTATGACAAACCACTGAACAAATGGGATTGGGGGAAAGGAAATATAAGATATGAGCTCTCGTTTTTATTTGGTAGTTTTTTATGTTATTTAGAATATTTGTAAACATTTAGTACTTTGATAATTTAAAGATCACAAGCTTTGTGTGAGTAGGCAGCAATTTGGCTAATCATACAGATAGGTTGGCCCTGTGTGTAGAGAAAAGCATCAGTCTAGGATGAGAATTGGAAAGTGGCAGATCTAGGCACAAGCCCACCTTTCAGAGGACTGTGCCCAATGGGGTGCAGACCCTGTATGAGGATAATGATTGTCCTCGACTCCTTAGAGCCCAAAGGGAGAGTGATTGGTCAGCTGAGTCTCTCCTGCTCTTGAGACAGAAAATACAGAGCAGTAGGTTTCTTTTAAACTGCACCACACCAAGTTAAACAAGCAAAGACAACTTTATTCAAGACCATTGCAATAGGACAGAGACACTAAACTCAACTCAAAAGTCAGGAGGGTTTATAAGTGCTGTCGTGAGCTAGTGGAAAAGTACTAGAGAATGTTAAGGCGTCAGTTCATCAATGGGCTGTGTCAAGCACATTGAAGTTTTTTTCTCTGTGACTAAGCTATCTGCTTGCTGATTGGTGCCCACCGAGGTTAGGCTCCTACACTCCCACAGACTAGGAGACAGGAACACTATCTTCCTTGATGGTTACGTTTCAAAGGAATAGCTCCTAGGTCTCCAAGCAAGACATTCTTTGGATTTTAAAAATGGCAAGAAGCTTTTGAAAAAGGGCACAGAAAGAATTTACAATTACAAGTTTTATAAGGTAAATGCTCTAAGAAAAGGGAGATCAGGGTCTGTGGTTAGGAAGAAGCCTGTCTAAAGTTTAGTCAAGCTGAGGGGAACATTAAGGCCATCTTGGTCATTTATTTAAATTTCTATTCTGTAAGGCCAAGGTTTCTTTGGCTTTCACCACCTAAGGGATCCTGACAAGAAGACTACAATAACCAGATATGAGCCAAATTTAGGGATAAGAAATGAGATTATGTAGGGAGTCTGGTGGTCAGAGAGACAAGGTGACGCACATTTCAGAACACAACAATCAAAGATACAGAAGTGCTTGAAGAGTCAGTTGTACAAATATCTAAATAACAAGGCGCTTAAGAAGATTCAGTGCATAACACAAAAAGAAGACACTCTACCTCAAATTTGTCTTAGCAAACTAAAGAAATCAATAAATGATTTAAGGAAAGCATGCTACTCTTAAGATATTTTATATGTCTGAAAGTTTAAATTCAAAAAATATCTTCACTAAAAATGCATATAGAGATAGAAATCTTGTGGGAGAAGATGAGAAACAGGAGATCTAATATAATAGGTCTGTATGGGGGAAAAATCAAGGTATGGAATAATTAAATAATAACAGTAAGCGTCTGAAAGAAAACACTACCCATCAAATATCTAACATATGAAATGATGTTCAATTTCACAAGTAATCACAAAATAGAGTGGAAGTTAAGATCATGGAGGAAAATAAATCATGGAACCAAAAGGCCATTGCATTAAAAGGATAATCCATATGCTGATTTCTTCAGAAATCTTCAGAAGATGAGAGGGAGTAAACTAAGGTTTGTAGATGATTGCAACAAGAAAGCGTTATCAGATGGTATCATCTTCATAGAGGGGTGTTGAGGGAAGAGAGAGGGAAAATTGCATGGAAAGAGGATTGGGAGATAATTTCCAAGAGTCTCCTTCATTTCTGCCTGTCTCGTGAGCAGACTGCCTTCACTCTGGCCTGTCTCTTCAAGGACGTTTGTATAGTGAACAGCTTTGGAAGACAGAGATAACAAAGGGCATATTTGTTACTGGCCATTATGATAAAAATAATGTCTCCCCATATGACAAAGATCAGGCAGGCTTATTACCCGTTGTAAAAGATGTGTGTTCCCTAAGCTTGGGATTCCTCTCCTGTAATGCATCCCCATGTGTGCATGTGTCACCTGACCCCCTTTGTGTCACCCTGCAGGAATTGGGTTTCAGGGAACTGGTAAAAGAAAAATGATGATACGCTGGCCACTGCTATTGCTGTGAGTGATAAACTGTACTTTGTCTTGGAAAAGAAAACACTATCAAAATAACAAAAATAAGTAAACTGAGACTTGATGGGGACAAGGAAGAATGGAAAGAACAATAGTGACAAATGAACATACATACATACAAACACAGATAGAATATGTGTGTCTCTCTATATTAAGTTCTATTTTAATGGGTCTATAGTCTGTCTGGGAACACAAAATATAAAAACTGGAACAAAAGAGGACATACTATAAAGGAAACCCTCATAAAAACCATATAGCTCCTAAAACCTAAGAGTTGGGGCAGAGGATGATGGAGATAAAAGTTTTCAAGTTCTCCCTTAGATGGTGGAGAAGGAAGAAGGAGAGAAAGAGAGTAAATGTATTTCAAAGATCTCAACTATGGGATGGATCACGGTACTGTGGAGGGGAAATAGTGCTTCTCTGCGGGAGAAAAATGTTGGCATCCTGTATCTAAATAATATGTCTGAGAAGAACTAAGAAAGGGAAGGTAACTGTGAATATAATGGAGTGGCACAGAAAATCTCTCTATGCTAGGGGTAGTGGGTAATTGATAGCATCTTGATTAAACAAGAAAAAAGAAGAAGAAAAGGAGGAAGCATCCTTATTTTGTGCATGGAGACCTCCTGAAGGGCAGTGAAAACCCAGAGGCAGCCTTAGCAGGATGGCCTGCAGAGACCCCAGGGCTCACAGGTGAGCCATTCCAGGCCAGCTAACGTGACAATATCCTTATCCGCAGAATTGCAGGTGGGAGACGCAAAGACATGGAGGTAAGGGGAGTGTTGAAGAATCACAAAAGCATGACAGGAAGTGGTCAAGTAATTACTTCTGAATATGTGGGACAGACTTCTTGTTCAAAGTTAAAGCTTCTGCAATTTTCTAGCGTGAAACCAAGAAGGCTAGAAGCCGGCCATGTCACTCTTCCATCTTGGTTTCATCCACTTATACCTCGTGACCCCTGAAGCCTTAAGGGTTGGGGGAGGTGAGTGAGAAGTGGTAACAGGACCAGGAAAAGTCTTTTTTGATTAGTCACTCTCTGGCATTGGTTTCTACTAGATCTGAAGTTGTTTGATGCCAAAATCTCTTCGAGTTTAAACATTTCTGACCATTACCTCTTATATTCCTAGTTCACTCCATCTAGTACCCTGACAGAAAATACTCCAAAATGGCTCAGACCTACATCCATTAATCTCACTGTCTTTTCAATGCATAACTAGTATCTTCAGCTTTCATCCTGTGGTATTTATAGGCATACCCTGAAAGATATCTACAAGTTAAATGTTTTCTTAGTAGAAAACATCTTGTTTTCAGTGTACAAACCTCATATGAATATCTCTCAGTAAACCATTTTTCAGCTCATATTTTTAATGGAAAAATGTATGCTTATGTTCCCCCAACTCAATATAACATTTTAAACAACAACAACAAAAATGCAACTAAATCTCAAGATGCATTCTAAATATAATTGATAGAATGTCAGAATTGTATGTAAGCATATTGAAGATCAGTTTATATATGAATGGTATGCAAACCAAATACATTTTTCATACATAAGGCTATTATTGTTATCGGCAAGTAATAATTTTAAACGTTTTCATCCAAACAAGATAATTTTTTATTTATACACAGGCATTTTACTAAGTTTATTTACATTTAAGGAATTAGTAGGAGTTTTAGGGTTAATATATAATTCTTTATAATTTTTCTCTTTAAACAAAATAAGATGTATGCTCTTTGTTAGCTTTTTTGCATAGAACATCTGATTTTCAGAAATGGATTACTAACTGCATGGAGTTCTCACATTTCCTTACACTCTGGCACCCAATGTCTAAGTTAATACTGCATGTATTAGTTTTATATTATGGCAGCCCCTTTAAGGCTCAAATTTCTGTGTTAGAGGAATCCTAGTTGCTATAACAAACATCCATCAAGATTTCAGTGATTTAAAAAAACAAATGTTGATCTTGCTGTTACAACAATGGCAGCCCCTGGCTTCTGGTGGTTAAGTGTCACCCCTGGCCTCTACTGCTACAGGAGCTCATCATCCTCTTTGCCAAGCTCTGTGACCACCTCTCTACTACAGGTCCTCGCCTGCAGGTGAGAGCTACCACTGAACTTCTAAGTGGTGCTGATGCCCCTCTCAGGCAGCATATTTCTGATGAACGTCATGACTGATATGTCCTCTGGACCCTCTCATCAAAATACTCCTTTGGTGGGTCTTGTGGCTTCACAGAATATGCACATTCCAACATGCCTGTGTCCCTGTGCCCTTTAATCCCTTCCCCACCATCTTCCAGGTTAACTCAGGCATTTCAGCTCCACTCATTGTGAGCCATTGCTTTCTCTACACTTCTGAGAGCCACCATATCAGTGAATTTGCCTAATTCCCTTGGGTCCTTGCCAGAGAGTTAATGTTCCAAAAGATCTCATGCAAGTAAATTAACTCTTGCTCATCCAATCCCATAACAATCCATGAGTCCTCCACTGAAAAGCTCCAAGCGATTTCAGAAGTCCCTAATTGCTTTTCAGTGGCTATCAAAAGATTCCAGATGCCAGAGAAGTTCCAACAGCAAGGAGCTATGGGATGCTATATTTGAAGATATATGGGGAATCCTCAAAGCCAGGGGATCAATTAGGAGTTACAGTCAGAGGTCAGGGGATCTGCAAGGCATCAAGGGCCTGAGTGGTTCCTGGTCAACAAAGAGCAATGGTCCAGCTTTCTGACAGCAATTGTCTTGCTCAGAGAACAGACTAAGTGGGGCACCAGCTGCAATGTCTCCAGCTCTAAGGCAGTGAGGACGGTTTAACCTAGAACCTAGCAGTAATGAGCCTTGACCAAGTTACAGAGATGGCTTTATGTGAACAACAACTTGAGGAAATATCAGTCCCCTGTACTCAGATACTGTTCAGGAGAGGAGGAAGAGAAGCCAGGACCCCAGGAGGCTGGAGAGGCTGATGTGATAAGTTAAACTTTGAAATCACTGAATAAACTACCCCAAAGGCACTCATTTAGGCTGAGAAAAAATATTCTAAACTGGAATTTAACGGCATATTTAATCCTCATTATTGTTTATTTCCCATTAAGGAGATGGGGGTTTATGCGCAAGGTGATATCCTTGATGAAAATTAAGGAAGTTTAGATCCCTGTTGCTTTCATATTTATTCATATTCTTATTTTCCTGAATAGCTTTTTCTTAAATTCTTTTGTTTATGTTCATCTATAACAGAAGGCTGCTAAACCTATTGTACTTAATTCTCCAACATCCCTTCCCACCTTCTTTCATTGATAAAAACATACAGTTTGGGGAATTGACTCCAAATCCAGGAATGGTCTCTAATCAGTAAAGCCAGTCATGTTACCCATTCCCCTTGCCAGTAGTTGGTTGAGGAACCCAGATCAATCATTGCAGGGTTTTTTTCCCAGCAATAGGCAGGTGACTTGTGCTAAATTAGATTATAGGGGGAAAATTTACTCCATGGATGCAGAAAAGGAGATATGTACACAAGAAAACATGCAATCTTTTGACTTATGGCAGCCACATTACAACCACAGGGAGAAGGACCATAGAAAGAAATTAATATTGTACGATGTAGACTGGAGAAATGGAGGAATCTGAGTCCTTCATGATTTAATTGAGCTGCTGAATCTAACAAACTTGAGGTCCATACAACTTCTGAACTTTTGATATTTCCTTATTGTTTAAGCCAGTTTGTGCCAGGCATTTTGTAATTTGGAGCCAGAAGCATCCCATCTTATACCCACCAACATGAAAAGTCAATTTATTATGTTCCTGCGGCTGGTGGTCCCTTTCGAGTTCAGTGTTATCTCAAACAGAAGATGTGTATTGCCATTCGGTCCCAGAGCTTTAGCAGCAGTTATCAGGGGCTGTTCCTAAAATAGCTACAGCAATGACCGCGGTGGTGGTCACCGTGCCCCTTCAGTCATAGATGCCACATTTTGTAGTCCTGTTATAAAGATCAGTGATCTCCTTGTTGAATTCATTTTCATGAAAGAAAAAATTTCCTAAATTGTGGAATGGTGTGTTTTCTAGGAAAGAAGAGTATTCTCTGCTGAGAACCTAACACTAATCTCTAAACCCTCCACGCTGGTGGAACAAATTTTTAAAAAGAAAGTGATTATCATATAACGACATAACTCCTATAATTTTCATCCACAGTGCTTGCTAAAAGCCACAACAGTGCTACCTCTGCAAACACTCCCGTGTGGAGCTCATCTGTAATATATAAAACTGGATAGAAATTACTCTACAAGGCATTATATATATTTAGAATTCTAAATTCTAAAATTTTGACCTGAATTTCTAAGAGCTCCCTTTGCCACTTCAATCATTCACTCAAGGTTTGCTCCACAAGAACCTGTAGAGTTAGTCAATATTTTCTTAAAATTATTTGGGTATTGAAAATAGTTTTTAAATGATTGGTATTGGGGCCCGACTGGTGGCATAGTAGTTAAGTTAGGTTGTTTCACTTTAGCAGCCTGGGGTTCACAGGTTCAGATCCTGGGCTTGGAGCTACACACAGCTCATAAAACCATGCTGTTGTGGCAACCCATATACAAACAGAGGAAGATGGGCACAGTTGTTAGCTCAGGGCTAATCTTCCTCAGGAAAAAGAGGAAGATAGGCAATGGATGTTAGCTCAGGGCCAATCTTCCTCACCAAAAAAAAAAAACATTAGTGTCTAATAAGATGAAAACTATATAAAAAGAAATGATATGCTCCATGTTCACTTGGAGAAAGCACAGCATGTACACATGAGGAAAACAAGATTCTTCATATTCCTTAATCTGACGTCACTCAATCTGGATTTTAACTCATTTACAGGAGTTTTTCATTTATTTTAGTTTATAAAATAAATGACCTTTTCTAAATGGATTGCTGAATAGTTCCTTAGCATTATAAGATTATATTATTCTGAGAACTTGTCAATAGAACAAAGCAAGCATATTAACAGTTAGTAAAGAAATAATCAAATCTAAGTGGGATCTGTGAGAGAATTTGGAGCCTGGTAGGGTGAAGTATTGGTTCTGCTGTTATGTTCCATCAACAGAATAGACTCTACACCCTAAGTCTTAATCTATATTTTTAAAAATATTATTAGATATCTCCCATTATCTTCTTTTTAAAAAGAAAACAATACCATGTCTCATTCTCCTATGTAGTATCTTAAATTGTGATTTTTGTAGCCATCAAATACTCCGAAATTTTTCCTTGACTATTATTTCTAACAATTCAAAAATAAATTCTATTTTAAATTAATTTGTGTGTGTGTGTGTGTGTGTGTGTGTGTGTGTGTGTGATGAAGACCAGCCATGAACTAACATCCATTGCCAATCCTCCTCTTTTTTTGCTGAGGAAGACTGGCCCTGGGCTAACATCGTGCCCATCTTCCTCTACTTTATATGGGACGCCGCCACGGCATGGCTGACAAGCAGTGCGTTGGCCGGTGCCCAGGATCCAAATCCGCGAACCCCAGGCTGCCAAAGGGCAAACTAAACCGCTGTGCCACTGGGCCAGCCCCTATTTTAAATTAATTTTATTTTAATTAGTTAAGCATCTCAGAACTTTCTTCAATTTGGGCAAGCCACTTCCTGAATCTGAACCTCAATTTTTCATCCGTCAAATGAGGGAGTGAGGATGTTGGATAAGGTTGCTTCTGGAGTCTCTGCCAAGACTGAAACTTGATGATTCCATGGACCAATTAAGAAATACCTACTATAATATTAAGTTTCCTTGTGGAGAGTGGGGCTGAGACAAAGAACGGAAAACTTCCCTGCACATTATTACATGTAGCTGTCAGAGAAAACCTCAGAAATGGATTTTTTATAAGTGAAAATGTTAAAGATTTTAAAAAGTAGCTATTTTCCAAAGTAACAGTTTTATTTGCACTGCCTGAATAATTTGAAATTTTGTGTAACTTACTAAAAATAACTATTTTTAAGGGTATCATCATTCAATTGAAAATAAAATCCCCCAAAATACTCAGTAAAAGTGATATATCTCAAATATTTAAATATTTAGGATCTGAATGGAATATACATATTCCCTCTTGAGAATCCACACTTTAGTAAAATCTAACTATAAACTCTTGCTCATGAGAAACATGGCTTTTTGCCACATAACAACATAAAAATGTGAAATTCACATGTATCAGACAAGCTTCACAGAGCCACTTGATGTATGTTCTCTTACTGAAATATTGTATAAAAGTAGAGAGATCCACAGAGCACCTAAGGATGTTCTAAATGTTTTCTTAAAGTTCTGTTTATAATTATCCCAGTTGGGTGGAAATGAAAGGAGAGCAGATGGCAGATAGTGCATGGGGAATATCTTCCAGAATATGATTTATGATGTCCTCAACTTGAAAAAATAAATCAAGGCCATACTTTGTACATTGTTAGCTATAGAATGTGGTGTTTTAAATTAAATGAGTTGGAGATAATTTGTACTGATAAATGGCCATAGAGCATTTTAATCCCTTTTTATTGCTAAGTTTCTTGTCCATAGATAAGAAAAAACAGCTGAGTCTATGGTAATTAAACCCATACTTCTCTGAATGGATCGTAAGAGTAAGTTGGATCCTAGAGGTAAAGGACCAGTAAAAGTTAAGCACTCTTTGAATAAACTTTGGGTGAAAGGAACCAATCAGCAACAGATCCCACTCTAACACCTGGGGAGAGACTGCTGCGATGCACATCCTGTTTGTTCAGATGATCCATACCTTCAGAACCAACATAATAGTTACGACTGCCCCATAAAACAAGCAAATAATGAGCAAGTCACATTCCAAGAAGTCATTAGCATCATATACATCTAGAAAAACATTTGTACCAGGAGAAAACAGGAAAATTCTACCCTATCTTGAGAAAAGTGATAGAACAGGGGGATAGGGTTTTGGTATAAAAATATCCAATTATATAACAATATTTTCTCAGCTTCTTGGATCTGTGGTTTGGTATCTTTCATTAATTTCAGAAAGTTCTCAGCCATTATAACTTCAAATATTTCTTCTGCCTCATTCTCTCTTTTCTCCTTCTGGTATTCCAATTACATGTATATTGCACCTTTTGATATTGCCCCACAGTTTTTGGATGTGCTGTTCAGCTTGTTTTTATTATTATTTTTTCTCTTGGTATTTCAGTTTGAGAAGTTTATATTGAGCTTTCTTCAAGTTCACTGACTGTTTCCTCAGCTGTGTGGAGTCTACTGATAAACCTGTCAAAGGCATTCATTTATGTTACTGTGTTTTTTATTTCAAGCACTTCTTTTTAGTTCTTTCATATAGTTTCCATCTCTCTGCTGACATTACCCATCTGGTCTTGTGTGTTATCTAATTTTTCCATTAGAGTCCTTTACATCTTAATCATAGCTATTTTCAATTCCTTTTCAGATAATCCCCAAACCTGCGTCATATCTGAGGGTAGTTGTGAAGCTTGCTTTGTGTCCTCAAAACGTATTTTTTCTTGCCTTTTAGCATACCTTGGAATTTTTTTGTTGAAAGCTGAACACATTGTATGAGGTAATAGGTACTCAGGTAAATATGTCCTTTAGTGTAAGGACGTATGTTAATATGGCTAGGAGCTGGGCTATGTTTAGGTTATTTGAACTATAGGTACCAACGACTTCAAATTCTTCTAGAATTCCTGTTTTTGTTTCCTGACTTGGATTTGAGGCTTCTCCTTACACTGCTCCTCAGAGAGAGTCTGTGTCTTGCAACTCTTTCTGCTGTAATCCACTCTTAGTGTACTGGAGGCTTTGGATGTGATGATGGGGCATGGGGAAGGGGGCTTTCCATAATATTCCGATTAAGAGTCTATTAGTGAACCAGTGTCTTGAGGGTGTGGTCTTTACAGGTATTTCTATCCCTCTTCCAGTGGTATAACTTGTTTTCCTCTTGCCCTTTATGCTCTTCCCTGGCTGCAGTATTCCCAATCCATTTCCTTGAACTCCTCTTCCCTGTTGACTTGATTTTTTTGTTTTGTTTTCATTGTTTTCTGTTGTTTTTGTTTCTTTGTTTGTTTTTTCCTTAGGTGAGACAGGCAAGTTGAAGCTGGGATGAAATTTCCTTCCCCCAGCTGTGGTAAGTTTCAGAATTGCCCTCTGGCAAATTCATTCCCCCTGGAAACGAGGTTTTGTAGGGAGAAAAGTCTGAGTTTCCAGATGGTAATTACTCCCCTCCCCAACCAGAGCCAGGAGGTGATTTTTCTCAGATCCTCACTGGGAGGACCTGGAGGGGTTCTGGGGTGAAAGCCCACGTAGGTGTGGAGACCCACCTGTGACTACAGCTCCCAGGAGTTTCTTACTCTTATGCTAGCCCACACTCAGCCTCAACAGTTCATCAAAATAACCATTTAACTTTTTCTTCCATCTTTTAGATTCTAGAGGCTTCTGCTCCAGGGAAACAAATCTCAGGAGCTGTAGTTCACTTTGTGTGCCCGTCTCTCCACAGTGTGGAGAGGCCATTTACCCAAAGACTAGCTCTCTGATGGGTCCAAGAAAAGCTGTTGTTTTTCACATTGCCCTGCTTTTTCTGGTTTTAGGGATGAAAGTGACAATTTCCAAGCTCTTCACATGTCAGAGCTAAACTAGAAGTCTCACATCCTTCATTTTTGTTTATGTCCCTACATTTGTCTTCTGCTTTTTTTAAGAGTCTTTTTTAAGTGTTCGATTTGTTTAAACTATGGAGATGTTAGGGACTATTTGGAAAGTTTTGTCTTCAATTCCCCTAGTTAGTTCAATGAGGCATTGAGGAGAGATGGCTAAGTGCAAAGTACTGATTCACAAAGTCCTGGAGTCCTACAGAGTACAATATGAAGTTTTGGCGTGATTGTCCCAAATTGGAACTAATGAGCACTCTGTTGATAATATCTTTAGTGTCATCAGGACTTTGAAAGCAGCTCTACAGTCTTTAGATTTGCGTTTCTCAGTCAGGGACAGTGATATCAGGCTAGGAAAGAACAGACAAATGCTCTGATCTGAGCAGGTGAGAGGGATGAGCTTCTGGGTCAGGTTATTTGTGATAGCCAATCTCACCAGAATTAGACTCAGAGGAGGGCTGATGTTCAGACAGACTACTTGTGCCAATTCTATCTCACTGAAAAAGAAAGACTCTTTTCTCTGGATAATTTGATTTTTTTTCTCTCTTCCCCAAAAGATCATATCATAGATTATTGATATTTTATTTTCTTGTTACAGAATGTCACAGAGATTGTGCTGTTAGAGCATTTTAAAACCAGAATTATTTCTTTCTAATAGTATGGGTTAGATGATCCTTTATACATATTTACTGCATATAGTACATGTCTAAAATGCATTTAAATTATTCATTACTCTGGAAAATGGAAATCCTTTAACTACTTAACTGGAATTTGCAGGATCCATAAAACTGATTTTTGTAACTCAAAATTGCTACAAGATCTAAAAGAAACTGCTAAATAGTTTTGTTTAAAAAGTGTGTTGATTGGGGCCAGGGCAGTAGCATAGTGGTTAAGTTCACGTGCTCTACCTCAGCAGCCCGGGGTTTTTGAGTTCGGATCCCAGGCATGGACCTATGCACCGCTTATCAAGCCATGATGTAGCAGGCATCCCACATACAAAATGGACACAGGTGTTGGCCAGGGCCAATCTTTCTCAGCAAAAGAGGAGGATTGACAATGGATGTTAGCTCAGGGCTAATCTTCCTCACCAAAAGAAAAATAAATGTGGGGATTAAGTTTGCATCATGATTTTTGTTATATAAATTTTTTGTTCAAAATTTTGAAATTGGATCATCAATTCATACCATACAAGCTAAATCTATTTATGGTTAAATAGAAAATCCCACTCTTTGCCCAAATCACAAAACAGAGGATGGTTTATAAATAATTCTTGGCTTAGCAATGTCAATGCAAATAATCCATAATCAATCTATAAATCAAATTGGGGCTAGTTTATTATGAGCCAAGTCTGAGGACTATAGACTGGGACCTTTTTTCCCAAGGAAGGAAGGGCACCAAAGAAGTGGGTGTAGAGAGTGGTTATACACCATTTTGGAACAAAAACCATACATCACATATGATAGGAATGTCTCTTTTACAATAGTCACAAGATTGCTTTGCTGGCACAGCAGGTGAGTGGTCAAAGGTGAACACAGCAGGTTGGTAATTAATCCTTAGTTTCTAGGAAGAGATGCTTTTCCTTAAGGAAATGCCAATATAGAAAAAGATACATCCTCATCTTTAAGGTCATCATTCTTGTCTTTGGGACATCATAAATGTTTAAAGCAGATGTACAATGCATGCTCAACAGGCCACGTCAGGCCCTTTTGGAGGAACAAGGTCAGGCAGAATTAGTTTTAAACCAAATGGTTGCCTCATATACTCCAATGTATCCTATTGCTTTTCATTTATTTATCAGTAACAATTAATGATATTTGCAGCATCCAACGCTTGAATCCACAGATAACACTTTATATCTTTTAAATCATTTACAAAAGTTTAGTCTAATGAATAACCTGCTTGGGAAAAATTCTTTACATTCATAAAAAGATTGAAAAGAATTCAGATCCTACTCCCCAGTATGTTTTAACCTTGCTCTGAAAAAAATTAACATGGATCCTATTCTTGTTCAACTCTTGGCTTGTTCAAGTCTGGCAGTTAACATCAATTGAGGTCCTTTCACAAGTAGTCTCTTAACTCCCTACCACCTGTCCCTTAGGAAGTGAATTTATATCATCAACAGATTAGTCATCAGCTACTAACAGATGGAAGCAATTTTTAGTTACTATTAATTTGATCAGGTTTGGAATACCAGCTTTGCCATGAAAAACCTCTGTCTTATCTTATTTCTTCTTCATGTGCATTAATTTATTCTTTTTTTTTAGTAAAAGATACATAGTTCTGCAGTTTTCATTTTGTTTTAACAAACTTCTCATGTCCCATTGAGTTTTTCATTGACTTAAATATATATTCACTCCTATAAAACTAAAATCTTTTAGTAGTAATCTAAAGGTACACTTGAATTAAAAGAATTTTTTATAGGAAAGTAGTTTTTCTCTAACGGCTTAGTAGACAATTTGCCTGCCTTTAATCATTTAGAATCACTAAGTACAATATGGTAAAGTAAGGATTTTTGTTATCTCTGCCTTTCCTTTCCATGACAAAATGCTGCAATGGAAACTTTTACATGTAAGAATCAGATTACAACTGTAAAGATAGCATTCTATGCAGAACCTGAATATGTGGTGGGGAAAAAACCTATTAGAATTTATCCAATTACACCCAATCCTCGTTATCTGTGGATTCACCTACTCACTAAAATTTATTCGTAACCCCAAAATCAGTACTCAAGGTGATCTCAGATCATTTGTGGACGTGCCCAGAGGGACAAAAATCTGAGTCACCTCATGCCTGCATTCCTAGCTGAGGTCAAACAAGGTGATGCTCTGCCCCGTTGTTTTATTAGCTTTCATACTGTAAACAAGTGTCCTCTTGTGGTCTTTAGAGTTACAATTTTCACATTTTTGAGGGTTTCATTGGTGATTTCGCTATTTAAAATGGCCCCCCAAGGGCAGTGCTGGAGTGCCACCTGGTGTTCCTAAGCCCAAGATGGCTGAGATGTGTCTTATGGAGAAAACGCGTTGAATAAGCTTCATTCAAGATGTGAGTTATATATAGTGATGGTGCCTATAAGATCAGTGTTAAATAATCAATAATACATATTAAATAAGGTGTCTTTAAATAGAAATACATACAAAACAAGGTGATATATGGCTTAGTTGAAAAATTTGTGAGCAGAGGCTTGCAGGAACCTATCCCTGTATTTCTTCTAAGAGCAATGGTTCAACACTCATTAATTCAGTGTCCCCAGTGATTTATATAAAGCTTAACTACTGCAAATAATGAGAACCTGCCATACCTATTTTCATACTGGCCTCATCCCCAAGTTTATTGCAACTGGTTTAATGTCAGGGGTTATAGTGATGTTAATGCACATGAAAGTGGAAGAAATGCTAATTCAAAAAGGCAAGCTACTTATGACATAGATATCTGTATCATGGGCAATTCTGCGTCTTTCTTGGATTATCATTTATTTGACAGGACTGACTATTCTCATCACTTATTACATCACCGCATTTTTTTCTTCGAAGTTTTCTATAATAAATGCTTTATAAAGTCCATTGTGAATCTATTTGCAAATAGTTTGGCTCTTTAACCAACATTATTTCCTCAACTATGAACCTTTGCATAATGACTTTTCTAGAAACCCTGGCATAAACACTGAAAAACACACCAGGACAGAAAATATCTTGAAGCACAGATAAATAGAAAAGGTGCTGAGAGAATTGTTGACTCCAGCATTCACAAAAGTCATGTTCCTAACAGCCACTTGGGTCAGGGGGGAAAATAAAATCTGTTATGACCTTACCATATGAAGGAGTGAGCACCATTTTCTCCCATTTTCAATGAAACTTCAATTTTTCTTTGATTTAGGCCAATACAGTCTTTTCAGAATATGTGAAAAAATTTTGTTCTCCTTTTTAACTGCTGAAGCACAAGCTACATTTCAGATTCTCAGGCTTTTGCACTAGCAAACATCAAATTATTTTAGCACAATAAAATTTTTGAAATGTTTTTGGTATGTTAGCAAGTTAACAGTTTTCGTCTTCAGTCCAAGAAAAAGAATATTGGGAATTTTAGATACATTTGAAACAATATCAAAATCCATAAGATTTTAGACAATTTCTTATAGCAATACAAATGTCCCCTGCTGCCCAAAACTGAGGTCAGACACACTTTCATAACAACCTTGAAATAGTCCACCATAAATATTTATTGATACTTTAAGAGTAGTCATACTGTACTAGTGATAGATTTTAAACCAGTCTGCAAATGTGCTTTTACTTGAACTCAGCTAGGATTCTCAAGAGATATAATCAATAGAACTGTACTATAATTGAAATGCAAAGAATGAAAGAAATAAACTGAATAACAAAATTTGATTAGAAAAAGCTCTTTTTAAGGGAAAACTTTTTAGAGTATGTCGGAAAATGAAGCTTCTGGAGGGCCTTGATTATTTTTTAATCACATTAGCAATCTGAAAACCCTATGTCTAAATGCAGAGAATGCCTTGGGCTTCCCCAGGAAAAGATTATATTGATTTCTGCATCAGGCTCTGAACAGATGGATGAGGGTCATAGTACATTATGCCAGAAATCAATGCCATTTGACTCCATCACTTTCCAAGCAATAAATATTCTGTTGTAACTGATGCTGTTATTTTAGTGTCTTTTATTTTTAAATTCTAAACACAATGCCAACCTATTAAATACTCTACATATTACTACCAAAATAGAGTAATTGAAAGAGGTAATTTTTTTTAAAAAAGCAGAACTGCCAGCATCAATATACAAATTATAAAAACCCTTTCTCTATTCCTATCAAGAATTCCATCTCTAGATTGCTATAATAAAAACTCATAAGATCTCTGAACAATGACATCAGGAAATGTTCCAGAAAAAAATCTTAGCTAATGTGCAATCCATCTGGTGACTTCCTGAAAGCAGACTTCAGAAAGAACCAGAATATTGTCCAGCTGCTTTCTCAAGTGGCACCCAAAGGATCTTCTGCATCCCCAACTGTTACATCTAGGCCAGAGTGAATCTTTTATTCAGGCGTGATTTCTGTTAATGCAAATCAGAGATATTTTATTTACGATATTTTAGCTTATGACCCCATATGAGACTGGTAGATTTTAGGTTCTATTCTTGTAGGACTTAATAAATGTCTTCCTTTGTTAATAACGATGCTTAGGAAAGAAGTGTTCACTTAGCTCTCTTAGAAGGAGAGTTCCTCCAGGCATTTTTGTTTTCTTTTTTGAAAACTTTAATTTTGTTTTGTGCCTCTTTTGAGATGATTAAATTCATGATTGAAAGCTAGTTGTGACTTTCTATTTCCATTCTCTTGCTCTCTCGTCTTTGAAATAATGGAAGAAAGGGATGCCAGAGTCCTAGCAAACATTTTATCTCTTTTCAACACCTCTCAAATTCCTGAAAATGCATCATGTGCTGAAAACCAAACTGGGACAGAAAACATTCTGAGTGACATATAGCTAGGAAAGGGACAGGAGGAATTATTGCTAGCCCACATTTCATATACATTACTTCATATAATTATGAGTCTCTAACATCTATGTACTTAGGAAGTTTAGGTCTAAAAATTTGTTCAAATAGCCAGAAAGCTCAATATCAAAACAAATAAGTACACTATATGAGCTTCTGCCAATCACTGATATGCAAATATGGAATGTATATAAATTATTTAAACCATGCTTACTATGCAAAATGTGCTTTGCTTTATAATACAACTGACATCCCCTAAGCCCTTTACAGAAATAACGTCAAAGTAATTATGGAGGCTAATACCATAATTATTCCCAGTCTACAGATGTTACAATTAGGATCCAAAGGGGTCAAGTAATTTGTCCACTTCGCCATAACCAGTATGTGATAGAAATAGGATCCATTTTTGCATACAGGTGCTTTGAAAAGTGAATAATTAAACAGACAAATTCTACCCTCTGGGTTTAAATGTTCAATTTCAAAAATGATCCAAAGTTATGTAAATTAATTCATCAAATTACAGATAATCTTTTGTAATTCCCATCAGATACTGAATCCCTTGAACAATTTCTTTAAATCCTTTGAATTTTTATAAATTCTTATGCTGTTTATTTCTACAAAGTTCATCCTTATACACTGCTATTCAGCATATCTTTGCTTGTTTTTCCAAACTTTTACAGAAGAATCCTATTTCTGTTTGACACTACTTGATCTTCAGTTTTCTCACCTGAGATGTGTTCCATAGACAGAGCACTTCAGCCTCTACTCTGCAGCTCTTAAAATCAGTTGATAACTGGAATGACAGATGGCACTTATGTACCCAAGAAGAAATGTCAAGCTACTCCTTCGTTTTCAAAACTGTTGGAAATTGTTAAAGTCGAATCTGGGAGCTTGACTTACAGTGAATGAGCTTGTTAAAACACCCCTTACACACTCCTGGTCTCAAGACCATGCTCTGGGCTTGCTGCACTGTTCTCTCCCCATTCGTGTCCTCAGCAGTAACTTGGGGAGTCACAGCAGCACAGAGGCTGAATATGGGGTGTAAGAGTACAAAGGGGTTTGGGAGGAAGTTATGCCATTTCTCTGCAGAGGAAGGAGAAAGCTGAAATAGCAATAAATAATCCTATTAGAAGGAAGACAGTGCCTGTAGGGACTTCATGTGATATACAACGTGGAATAAAGAGTAAAAATTAATACTTGCATTAATAAGTCTCCCTTCATAAGCACAGTGCCATTGTGAGTTACCGAGTTATATCTTCTATCCTGTTTTTTGTATTGGAGAGGACATTCTCCTTCTGTTACTATTTGTTATTATACAGTGATAAAATAGACTCTATTTGTAATTAAACAGTGACAAGGACATATCAAGACTCATTTGCCCAATGGAGACAAATTATTATGTAGGTGGCAATAGTAACAGAAGTATTAGTGTGGGTAGTTGTTGGTGTTTTTAAAACCTGGTTGATGAACCAAACTTGATCTATGAATCGAAACATTTCCTAAAACAGATTTGCTTTTAGTTTTTATCAGGTTTTTATTTAATTAGGGAAAATGTATCGTCAGCAAAGTCAGGGAGTGGTTGTTACGCCCTATACTGAGGAGCTGGCCTCAGCACACTGGTGTGCAATAAAGTAAGTCTTCACAGTGTTACTCAGTGGAATGACTTCAACTCTTGACATCAAATGTTAACCTGTGACATTTCAATTAGTTTATAATAGGTCATTATGAAGGCTGTTTCTCCAGAATTTCTTAAGGGCAATCTTTGGTTGGTTTTTTCCCAATTTGTTCATTATTTCTCAAGATATTTTCCATTCAGCATTTCTTCTTTCTAAGTCCAAATATTTTTAAAAATATGTGATTACAAATAAGCTTTTAACTTCAAATCTGCTCTGTTAGTTGTGAATTTAATTTTATAGGATATAATTATTAACCAGCATTTAATTCCTTTCAATAAAAATCCTGGGTGATTAAGAGGAAAATGTAAATGGATTATAGATTGGTTTTTAGTGTTTATAATTTTAGTAGGGTATAAGAAGTTACATAAGTGGTCTTTATCTGTTTAGGGTCTACAATTATAACAGAACGTCAATATTTAAGAAGGAACTAATCTCTATGAAAACATCATTGTGTCATGTATATTTCAGTGTTATGGTCAGCCCCAACTCTACCTCACTGTTACCCTCAAATACTTCCTCCAAAACCAAGCTTAAGACTCACCTTCTGGTTTCCTAAAGGACTCATCACCTAAAACAGATGACCGTTTTATTCTCAGATCTTCACTTTGCAATAAATTGCTGCAAGTTCTGGATCTGTTGCTTAATGACATTTTGCACATTATTTAAAGAATGCATATTAATATGGTTATAAAGAACAAAAAACATATTTTAAAATTATGTTGTTTCTGCCCCCTAGTAACATGCTGTGCCTCAGGAAGTTGGAGCTCAATAAATATTCTTTAAATAACCAAAATATATTTTCTGCCAGTGGCATGCTGGTTAGGATTTTTCTAAATCAATTCACTTCCCCCAAGAAATCAGAAACTCATCAACACAAGAGACTTATCCAAATGATAAATATGACAGTTCTGCAGAGAAAAACAACACAGTGATTAACAATCTGAAAATCTGCCCTGAAGCCAAATGGTCCCTTCTTATTATTAACCAGATGTATAAGATCACAGCAAAGATCAGTTTGGGCCCAAAGGTTTTGATCTCTCCGCAGCGCAGAAGTCCATTTATGTGCCTTACGGCCGCCTTGGTGCAGCAAACACACTGAATCAATTATTTCAGTTCGTTCTGATTCTGCCACAGTCAGGGACTGTGGACCAAGGTTGCTTCTTCTGCTCTCCTATTGAACAAAAAATCATTTCTTTGACAGAAAAGAAGCAGATATTACATTTATTTTTCTACATTCTTTTTAATGATTAGTAGTGCTATGAAATAAAATGGCAGATCTGGAAGGAATGTTGTTAAATTGAATCCAAATTGAGTTAAAATTCAACTTACTCCCAATGTAATTTGATAGTTTTAAATTTTTTCTCTTCTTTTCAAAGATTTCCTCAAAATCAAAAACATGGTAATTATATGTTTGTATAATAACTCAGCTTTATTCTTTATAATAATTGTGGTGATAAGGAATAGGACTATTTATTTTTCCAAATTAGAATGAGATAGAATTTACACACCAAATGTGAGAAAGAAGTTGAAAAATTAATTTGGACAATAATTTAAAATACATACTTGGAGTTCAGATTCTGATTTGGATATATAAATCATGGCAGCCCGTTACTCCTATTGTAAAAAAAAAAAACTAGAAAAAGTTATATTAAAACAAACAAAAAATTTTAAGGCATCTAAGAGATTTGTATGCAAAATAGTCTAAACTAGTTGGTGCTCAGAAAATTAGCAGAAATTGGCAGCTGCTTAGCTCCATGGGATATTTTCTAAGCATAGGTGGGAAATTGTGCCTGTCATAGGCAGGAGGAGAGCTTGAGGGTAGGAAGAACCAAGCAGGAACTTTAATGGCCACCGAGTCTGATGTGGTAGATAGTGATCTGGGGGACATCCAAACTTGAAGATTATTCTCCCTGATCGCTGATTCTTTGCCATAGACTTTAGCTGAGTATGTGCCAGTATGAGATGGAAAAGCAGACAGCTCTTACTCTCTTAGTGCTTAGACCCCAAATCCCTGCACGTTGCAATACATACGGGAAAAAGATTGTCATCGTGTTTTTGGAAATCAGGACAGAAAACGAATCTCAATATCAAATTATTAGAGATCAGAGGTCAACCAAAATTAAGTGAGCTTCCAATTAAGCCCCAGTTCAGATAATTCCTGTTTGAAGTGATATGGCCTTCATCCTAGGTGCCAGATAAAGAGAAGCACTTGCCCTTCCTGGGGGAAAATGATATCCCCCAGAGGCTCTGTGGCTTTTTTATACACAACACCGAGTGTCCATAAAATATTTCAAGACACACAAAGAAACATAAGGGAAAAAAGGGTCAACTGATGCAAAACACAGATGATCAGATGTAGGAATTACCAAATGTGTACTGAAAGTAACCATTATTAACATGAAAAGATGGAGAATTTAAACAGAAATGGAATTTTGGATATTCTAGAACATTTACAATAATGTAAATTAAGACTATATTGGACACAGCAGAAGAAAGGATCAGGGAATTACATATCAATAGAAATTATGAAAAGTCGAGCATGGGAAAAAAATGACAATATTAAAACAAAACAGAATATGAGAGACATATGGACAACTATATGAGTTAATGTGTTGTGAAACTGGGCCATCTCAGAAAGATGAGAAAAAAAGCAGAGAAATATTTGAGAAGATAATGGCCGAAATGTTGCCAATTCATATTCAAAAATCTCAGTAATACGCAACCTAACTAATAAATTAAAAATTCATCAAAATTAAAATATTTCACTCATCAAAAGACATTATTAAGAAAGTGAAAAGGCAAGAAACAGGCTGAGAGAAAATGTTTGCAATACATATATCTGACCAAGATTCTTATCCAGAACAGAAAAAAGAATTCCTACAAGTAAATGAGAAAAAGACAACTCAATTCAAAACATGGTCAAAAACTTGAAGAGTCATGAAAAAAGATCTCACCATATTCAATGAGCACATATGTATACACACACACACACACATGCTCAGCATCATTATTTATCATGAAAACACAAATTAAAAGTGCAATGAAATAATATTACATACCTACCAGTATGGATAAAATTAAAAACTGACAATAGCAAGTTTTGGTGAGGATGGAGAGCAAATGGATCTCTCATTCACTAGTGGGAGTGTAAAATGGTACAGCTATTTGTGAAATAGGTATTTTCTACTAAAGTTAAACATACCTCTAACCTCAATCTGGTGATTCCACTGTTAGGTATATACTTAAGAGAAATTAATGCATTTATCTACAAAAATAGTTGTACAAGAATATTAACGTTGGTTTTATTATAATATCCAAGAATCAACCCAAAAGCCCATCAAAAAAGAATGGATAAAGAAATGTGTTATATTCATAAAATGTAATATTACCACCACTAAAATGAACGGACTATTAGTACATGCCATGACATGGATGGATCTCAAAAATACCTTGAGTGAAAGAAATCAAACAAAAAGGAATAAATATCATTTTTGTCAAATACAAAACACAGAGGACTAATTTATGGTGCTATAAGTTGAAAGCTGGTTAATTTGGGGAACAGGAGGGAGGATTGTGTGTTATTAAATGGAAAAGAACACACGGGAACTTTCCGAGGTGAAGGAAATTTTCTGTATCTTCTCTGAGTGGTGGTTATACGAGTATATGCATTTGTTATAATTGATAGAGCAGTTTGCTAAAGATTTATGCATTTAACTCACAATATACCTCAATTTGAAAAAATAGTTAATACTTGAGAATCAGGAAGTTGGGTAGACAGTACAACTAGAAATTAATATTTGAATATTGATATCTAAGGGAATTAAAAGTTAAGACAGGGATATTTATTGTGGTTTAAATTTGTTGATAATTAAGACCATGGAATATGCTCAGGAAAAATCTACATTTTATTCTCTGTTGTGATTTACTCAGAGCCTTTTTCTTTTATGGTTTCGATTAGAAGGAGAGATTGATCTAAGTTAATGAAAATTTCTCTACTTTTAAATTTTAATGTTTGTATCATCTGAGCAAATCTAAAACTTTCAGCAATATAAAAATAATAAATTCCTGAAAGTACAATAATATGGCTAATGGGAGATTCTGGAAGAGAAAATGCTATATAAATGTTATAACTTTAGTTGTTAGTACTTCACAATATAGTACAATCAGCCATTTAGACAAAGAAGTATGTCAGCAGAAGTCCATTTACGACCTGATAACAAAGTGTCCTACCCAACTGGCAGTGACTTCGGGTTTCTAGAAAGTCATTAGAAAAGTTTACATCAATCATAAGTATGTAGATATTAATTAATCAATCAAAAATGTAAAAAAGCATTAGAGGTTGCCTAAGTGATTATGGCTAGACTAAACTTTGACAATGGACTTACAGAAATAATTAATTTCCCAAACTTGAGCAATCAGAAATAGAATGCCAGAGAGGTATGTTTCTTAGACTTAGAAATAAGACAAAAGACTCAGGATTCCTTCTATCTTTGCGAACTACAGAACTGGCTAGAGCCTTCTCCATAATTCCTTATTTCTGCCATTTTTTCCTTAGTTCCATTATAATTTTCTCTACGATGTTGGTTTTTTTAACAATAGTCTTAATGTAATAATTTTAAAGTATTAATACAAATTGCTATCTGGAACTTCTAAAAATTATAAAAAGTATTTAATCTTCAAGTTTAAAATTTATAATTTTTCACTATTATGTAATTTTTTTCCTCTCTTTGCCTTGATCTTTAAGAATTGAATGTATGGTACTCATTTAAAATCCCCACCTGTCAACCTTGAAAAAGGAATGCAATTAATTTTAAATCTAATTTATGAAACAAAAATGGAAGAAAAGAGTAGGACAGAGAGTAGAAGAAGAAGAAAGTAATTCTTTCAAAGGCTTAAATCCACAACACAGAATCATACACTAACGATTATTTGCTTTTGGCATATTCAAACGTATGCACATCAAAGTCATGACAGTAAAATGTCCCTAAAGAAATTTAGAGAATTATGAAAAAATACTACAAAATAATCTAGAAAAAAATATTTTACGTGCTTTAATGAGACACATTTATATCAATACTGAGATATTCAAGTAAAAGGGCGATACATAGAAGAATTGTCTTAAAATTGAGATCTCTGTAATCCACAAATATTTCCTGGAACAAACGATAAAGAGGAACCCAGATTGACACAGTCCAAATAGCTGTGACATTTCTCATTACTTTAGAGCAATAATTGATCTGTCAGTGATGATGAGGAGATAGAAATTTTTCTAATTTATTATTTTCTCTCTAGGCGCTTTTTAATTTGTCACCTTCTTAAGCCTTTTTTCCTCTTGGCTAGAATACACACAGTACACATTTGCACTCGCCCACTAGGGATCTTTACTTTTTTAATCAGTTAAATTCCAAAATGAGATGATGGTCCAACCTTTGAGAATTTGTAACAGTCCTATATCTAAAGGAATTTCCCTGATCTGACCTTTTATTGTTTTGTTGTTGTTATTGTTTGTTTTAGTTTGGGTTTTGAGTTGAAGGGTTTTTTGGCTTGTTTTTGTTGTAGGTTGTATTGAAAGAGCTATAATCACTAACAAAGAGAGGAAAACCACTTTCTGTCTTCCAACTCAGTTTTGAGGATATTGGTAAAGATCCACGGTTTCCATGGACGACTAAGACAGGATGCCAGCCAGAAGACACTGAGCGGAAGCAGCAGAGAATAGCGTAACCCTTGCCTCCGGGGGAAACCTCATCAACCGAGATTAAGTGAGCAAACCCAAATAGCACTGAGCAAGGCAACAGCCCATGGGAGAACGGCTCATGCAGGACTCCTGTTTGCAAGCATCCCCCATTCAGGGACAGTGGCACCTGGGCATACGTAGGTAACTGAAAGCTGTTGTTATAACCACACAGCATAGTTATTGCTTAGTACAAAATAGTATACAAATAAACACACATCTACCAATTTCTAAGTAAATTATCTTTTGACATGACTACAGTGCTTACAAGTGAAGGACTAGTGCAAATTTACAAAGCAAGTTAGTGTTTTTCCCCGGTTTTTGAGAAAACGAAAAACAAAAGTTAATTTTAAGGGCAAATACAGTTTAATGAAGAAGTTTCTTCTCCTCCAGAAATTTTTTCTTCTGAGAAGTAAAAATAAATGTTCTTTTGAGTTTTATTAAATTCATACCTATTTGTAGAATTATGCTTACAAGTAAGTAGATAATGATGATTGTTTTGTCTCTGCTTGTCACTTATCAACTCATAAAAAAAACCCTAAAATATCAGCCTGAGCAATCAAAGCCAGGCACTGTTCGGAGCCTGGTATCAGCCAGCATTTACTTTCTGCAGCAGCCATCACATTCTAACACAACACTCCACCTAATCATGCTGCTTATTGTTTGTCTCTCTTCTTAGGAGGAACCCCCTAACAGGCAGGTTTCCTCATCCATATTCTTCACTGTGGCACTCCCACCTCCTCAAACAGTACCTGTTTTATAAATATTTGTTGAATATTTAAAAGAAGGTTTATATTTAAACATTTATTGAAAAGAATATTTATTTAATTAATATTTAAATATTTAAAAGAATGTCTGAGAAAATTTTGAGGGCTTTTTATAAATATATCTAGCATCATGACTGGCAGTTGTTATGTGGTCTAAAGAATCTCTCTAGTTACCTTCTACGCTCACGTTTTATGTTTTTGAGGTCACATTTTACATCTTTTTATCTTGTGTGTCCCTTAACTAATCACTGTAATCATAGTTATTTTTACCACTTTGTCTTTTAAACTTCATACTAGCTTTATAAGTGATTAATCCACTACTTCTACTATACATTTACCTTTCCAGTGAGATTTATTCTTTCATATGTGTTCTTGTTACTAATCAGTGCCCTTTCTCAGCTTAAAGAATTCCCTTTAACATTTCCTGTAAGGCCGGTTTAGTGGTGATGAACTCCTTTAGCTTTTGCTTGTCTGGAAAACTCTCTCTCTCCTTCACTTCTGAGTGATAACTTTGCTGGATAGAGTATTCTTGGCTGTAAGTTTTTTTCTTCCAGCACTTTGGATATAGCTTCACTCCCTTCTGTCCTGCAGAGTTTCTACTGAAAAATCTGCTGCTAGACTTAAGCAGGTTCCCTTGTACACAATGAGCGGTTTTTCTCCTGACTCTGCGTTTCTAACACAGTTAAATTGTTAAGAATTCCACATTGCTCCCTCTAGCATTTATTTTTACTTTGTTGTAGAGTAGCATTTCTGTTTGCTCCCTAGAAATTTTAAAGAGAAACTAACAAATAAAAATCATGGAAACCGTATTTATTAAGATATCTGTCACAAAACAACCATTACTTCTCCTCACTGTGGATCTTCCATGTGCTGGGAAGCCAAATGTCAGTACAGTCGGCCCTCTGTATCCAAGCATTCCACATCCACGGACTCAACCAACCTCAGGTTGAAAGGCTTACGATGGTTGTGTCTGTGCTGAATACGTACAGACTTATTTTCCCATCATTATTCCCTAAACAATACCGTATAACAACTATTTACATAGCATTTACATTGTATTAGGTATTATAAGTAATCTATAGATGCTTTAAAGTATATGAGAGGATGTCTGTAGGTTATATGTAAATACTATGCCTTTTTATATAAGAGATTTGAGCGTCCACAGATTTGGATATCTGCAGGGAGTCCTGGAACCAACCCCTCACGGATACCGAGGGACGACTGTATCCAACAAATTGCTGAATGCAGCAATACGCATGTTTCCTAAAGTTTTTAAGTCGGCCCCCATACCGACAATGAAGCTGAAATTGGGGAGGTATTAGTATTCATGGAAATAGCAAGAAAAGGCCACTTTCTTGTCATTGTACATACCCATGATATTCCATGTTGCTTTAAATGTTTTTCTTTGATTCATCAAAACTATATTTTTAAGTAATTTGTGAGAAAAATAGACTTGGATCTGAGATCAAAAATCTCAAAATTTTCTTGGTCCAGTTTTGTAAATTTTAAAAAATCAGGTAATACAGTTAGGTGCCATCCATTTAGTTATTTGTTTAAATCTAAGCACAGCAGGTAAGTAAAATAAATAGACTTGTTTTAAAGACAACTGGGCCAGAAAGTAATTTTATTTCTAAAAATTCTGTATATATAATAATATTTAGTTCTAAAAAAAACCTATATGTGATTATACTTAAGGCAATTATTTCATTTGAAAATATAACCATGGTCAACCAAGGATTGTGGAGTTTTGTATAACATTTTCCTTTCTTGTAAAAATTTAAAAAAGAAATCAATGAGCAGGATGTCAAGTTAATACCAACATCTTACATGTCAAAATTTATTGACAAGAAAATGTTTCAGATGCTTACCTAATAAGTGAGGAGGCTTTAGATTCAAGGGTCCTTTTCACTGTGCACACAAACTAATAACATTCATAGTCCCACAATATGCTAACATTCACTTTCTTGTAAAATAAATCATGCACAACACATTTTAAAATATGATCCCTAATAGCAAAGTTTGACAAGGTGCTTGTTTTTAATCTTTCATGGGAGGTTTAACTCCAACCTGAAATGCTATTTATATTCAGCAGTGCAATCAATTCTATCACTTTCTATTTTCCTGGAAATAGTTGCATTGAAATGTGCTAGTGTAAATGGATTTCAAGTTGTTTATTAAATATCTCGTAAGCCTCTTGGCAGTGCTAGAATCTAATCATTTTAAAATGTTTAAAAGCTACAAGTCTACATAACATAAAGTAAAATGTCTGCAATTATGGTGAAATCTCACAGAGTTAGACTCTTCATTTAAAATTTCTAATAATTTACACTCATTGCTGTGATGTCTGGTTCAATCCGACTTCTGACCATAGTTTAATGAAAAAGATAATTTTTTAAAGCGGAAGCAATTTACACATATAGAATTCCTGACATCGTATTATGACTACAAATTCTTGGCTACAGAATTGTTTGTACAATTGTTGAGCTTATCTGAAAGGCTGATTTACATCACTATTATTGAAGTTGAGTTAGATGCTGTCATATACAAAGCTAACATCTACATTAGTAATTAAGAATTTTAATTGAACAGTTCTTAACAGTCCAAGCGATCTAAAATTCATAGCTCACACCCAAACATAAAATCATTTGCTTTCAATAAATATTTAAAGTTATTATATTCATGACTTATGCAAGAATTAATACTGAGATTGTTTTAGTATTCAATGAATTTATATTCGAGTTAAAATAAAACTCACACGTTGCATTATAGTACCTTTCTATTGTTGCTATAACAAATTATTGCAAATTTAGTGGCTTAACACAACACAAATGTATTCTCCTACGGTTCTGGAGGTAAGAAGGTCAAATTGCGTCTTCCAGGGCTGCCATCAAAGTGTGAGCAGGGCTGGTTCCCTCTGGGAGCTCTAGGGGAGGATCTGTTCCTTACTTTTCTGGCTTCCTTGGCTACTAGTCGTCTTTCATCTTCAAAGTCAACCGTTTCCTCACTTCAACCTCTGCTTCCATAGCTTCTCTCACCAGCCTGCCTTTCCCTTTCCCTTAGCAGGACCCCTGTGATTACATTGAGCCCACTCAGATAATCCAGAATAACCTCCCCATCTCAAAATGCTTAACTTAATCACATCTGAAAAGTGCTTTTTGCCATATAAGATAACATATTCCCAAGTCCCAGGGACTGGGGCATGGAGCCATTATTCTGCCTACCACATACAAAAAAGTCAACTTTGTTTTAATTTTTACCAGCACATCATAGTTTTTAAAAAAGGCTTAGCCCTTTTAATTATACTATTAAACACATTGTCATATTAAAAGGAAATTTTCACCCTATCATGATTGACTATATATATGTATATATTTTTCACAATTAGTTCTATTTCCTTCTGATCATTTCAGATAATAGTGAAAATTATCATCCAATTGATAGCAGAGCTAATAGCTATTTTGAACTGATATATATACAACTTTAAAAATGTTCTGAACCATTTGTGTGCACCATTTTCATTATGTTTTTATAATAGTGTATCATTTTTTTGTGAATCATTATCTTTCTCAAGAGAATAAGCCTTAAGTGTTCAGCTAATTTTCCTCGTCATTTGCGGCCAAATCACACACACAGCTTCCACCTCAGACACCCCCTTCTTGTCAGGTGAGCCATGTTTTTAATGGGATAAAAGAAGAAGTGTTATTGTTAATTAGTAAAACCTCACAGAAAATTCAAGTTGGTTTGGTGAATAATTCTATACATTGGGCAGTGATTCTTACAAACTTTACCGAAAAATCAAGTGTAGCATCTGGAGATGTTTTTCCCAACTCAAATACATGATAGTATAATGAACGTTTTCCCACTAAGACTGCAAACACTAAAATATAAAAGAAAACAGTTTATTATTTCAGAAGGAGGGAAAAGGAAGTGAAATGGTTTATCACTAAGCACAGTCTTTGCAGGCAAGCCATTAAAAAGGTAGTGAGAATTTTATCGCTGTCCTTGTAAGAAATGGAATGTACTCCTCTCTCACTCCCTTGTCTCTGGTTCAAGCATCCTACATAGAAGAATATACAACAGACAGGCTATAAAATTAGGATGTTTTACTGCTTTTCAAGGTTCACTGGTTGGAAGACAGTAGAAGACGCTGTATATAAATATCATTGCATCTATTGGGGAGGAGAAAGACTAATAAGAAGCAGTCATTTTACTTATTGTTTGTGCAAAGAATATTTGGGATTATTTAGATTTCTACGATTCACATTGCTGAGACCAAACTTGAGCTTGTGGCCAAAAAAAAGAAAAAAAATCAGAATGAAATTGAGAATCTACACAGCTCCTTCCCAAAATTACAACTGTCCTACCACCCAAACCGTGATCTCTGAGTGAGATTAAAACTACGCCTAACTTAACATCAGCAGTTTATATGAAAAAAAAACTTAGTGTTTTGGCTGGCAACAAGTTCAAAATCCATTATCTGTGAGATGAGACTACCAAAAATATTAAGAACTTGGGCTTTATTTATTAATAGAAATATGTTACCCAGCAC
Organism: Tapirus indicus; assembly: GCA_031878705.1. Classification (NCBI taxonomy): domain Eukaryota; kingdom Metazoa; phylum Chordata; class Mammalia; order Perissodactyla; family Tapiridae; genus Tapirus; species Tapirus indicus. The sequence continues at coordinate 143,309,007 of CM062919.1, read as the reverse complement.
AACTAATATGATATGTTTAAGATATGATACAAGACGATAATTGAACAAATTGATAATACTCTGTACTGGTCATGCCCTATCTGGAGTATTGTACTTTATACTGGACATCTCTTTCAAACCAGAGAGCATAAAGAAGAGGATGAAGGCTTTAGTGCAAACTTTGAAAGGTCCAGAGCCCTTAATCCTTAAAAAGAAGTAATGGAGTTTCAATGTGACCCCTGGGGGGAATATTTCTGTTCATAAAATCATGTGAACAATTAAGAGTTATTCGCATGAGCTATCTGGTAAGAAAAAATAATAGCTATGTTAAATTAGTAGCACTCTTAAGATTCCAATGTATTTTAACACCTAGTGTTTTCTTTAACCTCTATGACTCCCCTAAAAGAGAGACACAGCAGTAATTTTTCCCATATTATAGGTACAGAAACCACCTAACCTACTTAATCCTAAAAGGGACTAAGTAATTTGTACAAGATCACACAGCAAGTGGGAGACCCATGTCTCAAATATTGATATTCTAAGTCCTGTGTTCTATGCATTAGATCACAGTAGTCTCTAGTGAGTGTGATATTATTGTGTGAATTAAATGATATATGTAAAAGCACATAGCAAAATATGAGACAATATACTGGAGAAAAACAGAGACACTGGACACAGATTACCTCAATTAAAATCCCTGCCTTACCAGTTACTAACCATTTCATTATCTGTGAAAAGATGTTAATAATACCACCTATCTTACAGGGTCTCTGGAGGAGTAAATGAGTTACTACGCTGTAAAGTACTTCTGCTGTAAGAGCTCTATCAGTGTTAATGAATATAAAAATCTATTATTGTCTGACACATGAAAGGCACTCAATAAATGTTAGCTGCATTAGCTCTCCAACATGGGAAGTGTTAATTCAGATGATGAATTGATATATTTGTCATGTTGTAGAAGATATTCTAGAAACACAGGGAGTGGGAGAAGGGTAGAAAATTTGAATAAGCAACTTCCTGAGTTCCTTTGAAAAATCCTATGAATCACTGATTTGTAGAGAGTCATATGGAAATTCTCTCCCAAATCACATATGTTCTTTTCCATAAACTCACATTCCATACGTATCTAATCTGTGTCTAATGTGCAATTAATTGAGTGGCTTAATTTGCAAGCTACCATGGGCCTCAGTAGATAAGAAGATATTCATAGCTGTAATTATATATTCATGCATTCCTGTTGTAGAAATTTCAATACCCACCAATTTACAGGATTGTTTTTCCAAAATCTTATTTACCAGTATATGAATAATGTGACCTCACTGCAAAGATTTTCCTAAAATATTCAGTTTTGTATTTAATATCATTTCCAAGTTTGCAGATTATGTGTTACATACTGGTGAAAATCAATTCCCCATATTTTCTTTGGTGTTCATGGGGAATGAAATACACAGGAAAAGAACTAAGTTTATGTATTTCACGAATACAATCTAAACCAAGATGAATTAGATGCCTTTTTTCCTTTAGGCACTGGAGCAAAAGTAGAATGTAATTTAGTCATGGTACATCTCCAGAGGAAATTACAATTTGTAAATATGTCATGATCTGAGAAAAGGGGGATCCACTGTACATATTTTACAACAATAATACTGTCTTATGTGTGCGCAAATTTATGAACTGGATACACTGTGTTCTCTGCTGGATTCATGGTCTTGTCTATGTTACAAATTCATTCCTTTCAATATGAACTAGAGAATGATTACACTCAGCCAAGGGAGTATAACCATCTATTAAAAACTAGCTCCAATAACCCATTATCATGTTGGTGCCTTGAATCGAAAGTTAGAAATTTTTCAAATTGTTTTATTGTTTTGTCAAAAAAAGGAAATTAGTATCTAAGCTAATGGAGAAGAAAAAGATGCCTATAAATTATTGCCAGTGGGAGATCCCTGTATAAACCTAGGAATCTATATTATGTATTAAGCAGAATGTTTTCCATTTCCAAAATCTTATTTTTGGTGGGGTTTTTCTTTTTATGACTGATCAAAACAAGGTAGCTTTCTTGTTCTTTTGTAATGTTTTTCTTTTCTTCTTCCCATTATTCTTCTCAATTTTCTACTGCTTATAATTTTGTTGATTTCTTACACACGTATCTCTTTTTTAAAAAAATGTACTGAGGTGCAACTTATATACAATAAACTGCACACATTTAAATATTAAACTTTGACAAATGTGACAGGTATACATTCTTTTAAAATTACCACCAAATTCAAGACACAGAAATTTCCCCACAAAGTTTCTTTGTTCTCTTTACTATGTATCTCTCATGCCACCCATCTCCAGACAACTACTGATCTACTTTGTAACTCTGGATCAGTTTGCATTTTCTAGAATTTTATGCAAAGTTTATACAATATAAACTCTTTTTTACCTGGTATCTTTCACTCGGAATGATTTTAAGATCCATACATGTCGTTATATACATTAGTAGTTGATTCTATTTTATTGCTAAATAGTATTTCATGGTATGGATTTAGCACAATACGTTTATATATTCACCAGCTGATGAGCATTTGGTTGTTCCCAGTTCGGGCTATTGTAAATAAAGCCGCTATGAACATTTGGATACAAATCTTTGTGTAGACACATATTTTCATTTCTTTTGAGTAAATGCCTTGGAGTAGAATGGGTGAGTCATATGAGAAGTACATGTTTAATTTTATTAGAAACTGCCAAACTGTTTCCCAAACTATTTGTACTATATACAACACCATCAACAATGTATGACAGTCTCAGATTTCTACATCCTTGCCACCTCTGGGTATTATCAATCTTTTAAATTTTCAACATTCTAATGTGCATATATCTAATTGTGATTTGTTTTGAATTTTCATGATAATTAATGACATGAGCACCTTGGTCATTCATAAATCTTACTTTCTGAACTGTTTTCTAAAATCCTTTGCCTATTTTTTATTGAGTTTATTATATTCTTATCATTGAGTTATAAGTGTTTTCTATATATTATGGATAAGAGTTCTTTGCCTAACATATGTGCTATGAATATGTTTTCCAGTCTGACTTGCCTTTAATTTTAAATGACATCTTTAAGAGAAAAATGTTTTAATGCTGATAAACTCCAGTTTATTAATTTTTTGTCTTTTGCAAGTTAAGTTTTTGTGTTCTAGCTAAGAAATCTTTGCCTATCCCAAGGTCATATGGGTATTCTCTCATGTTTTCTTCCAGAAGTTTTGGAACTTTATCTTTTACATTTAGGCATGTGATCCATTTTGATTTAATTATTTATGGCAGTGTGAAGTAAGATTGATGTTCTTTATTTCCATAAGGATATGCCATTGTTCCAGCACAATTTGTCAAATGCTATTATTTCTTGTTGAATAGTCTTACTGTTGTTGTTGCAAATCATTTGACTATACATGTAGTACAGGCCTAAGAAATTTGGGGCTTTCTTTTCTGATATATAAATACATATATTTCTAAATATTTAGAATAGAATAGAATATTTAGAATATAAGTGTTTTGAAATACATATATAAATATATATATACTTCATATATATATTCCTTGGTGATACCAACACAAAATTCAGCAAGCAATAATATAAAGTTTACAATGTCCAGCAATAATAAAAAATTACCAGACACGCAAAGAAAAAAGAAAATATGACCCATAACCAGGAGAAAATCGAATCAATAGAAACAAGGCCAGAAATACATAGATATGTATGTATGTGAAGACAGGGATGTTAAATATCTAATACAAATACACTCCTTATGATCAAGAAAGTAGAGGAAAACATAAGCATGATGAAGTGATAAATGAGAGATTTTTTTTTTAAAGACTCATAATAGTACTTCTAGAGATGGAAATACAATCTAATAAGTGAAAAATACGTGGGATGGGAGTAGCAGCGGATTAGTGCAGAAGAAAATATCTTTGAACTTGAATATATAATAATCTAAAATATCCAAATTGAAGCACCGAAATAAAGACAAACATTTGTTTTTTGAATGAACACAGCATGTGGGAAAATAACTACTGGTCTAATAAGTACTAGACTAATTTTACTGGAGTCTCAGAAGGGAGGAGTAGGAAAAAAAAAATGTTTTAAAACTTAACAGCTGAAAATTTTCCAAATTTGATGAAAAATATAAACCCACAGTTTCAATAAGCACAACAAACACCAATCAGAATAACAATAAAAAAATGCCAACACGCATTGTAATCAAATTGCCAAAGACCAATAAAAATGGACACATTAGGTGCAAAAGAACAAAGATAAATACAGCAGCCTTACTGTCAGAAATCACGCAAGCCTGAAGCTGATGGGGAGACATCTTTGAAGCAATGAAAGAAACAGACCTGTCCGCCTAGAACTTTTTACCAAGTGAAAATATCTTTCAATAATGAAGGCAAAAGAAAGAATTTTTCAGATAAACAAAAATTTCTAGGTTTCATCCCTATCAGAACTGAAATACAAGAAATGTTAAAGTTCCTTGAGCAGAAGAAAAATGATACCAGATGAAAATTTAGAGCTACACACAAAAATGAAGCCCACCAGAAATGATAAACATATTGGTAAATATAAAAGAAAGTTGAAAAACTTGTTTTAATCTCTTTAAAGATAATTGACTGTCCAGTTATATTAGTAGTTGGCAGAAGGCCTCAGTTCCCTGCCACCTGGATCTCTCTATGATGTTGCTCGAGTGTCCTCACAACAGGGCAGCTGATTTCCCTCAAAGCAAGTGATCCAAGAGAGAGCAAGGGGAGGGAGCTGTAATGCCCGTTATGACCTCATCCAAAAGTCATATACCCCTTCTCTTTTAGGACATCCTAGTCTTTGGAATGTGAGTCACCAAGTCCACACTCCAAGTGAAGAGAATCTTTTGAAGGAAAGAGTGTCAAAAAATTTGTGGACATATTTAAAAACTTACATGTTGACTTATGCTGTCCCTGATTTCTATAGCATAAGTAATTTCCATGGGGAGAAAACTGAATATGGCAATAAACTTTGAGTGATGAGTAAGTGGTCATCTTAGTGTCCAGGTAAGTGAGCTAGAAGGGGTGAATTGGTATTGAATTCTCATTTATTGGATCACTGCCTAAGAAGATTCTATCTCTGTCCTGCAACAGGAAGAGTAGGTCCAGATGAAGTGAGGCCTGGGTCAGTTGCCCAGAGAAAATAAATTATCAATGGAAAATAATACCTTTTAAAACACATACCAAAAGGGGTGGGGACAGTGGTAAGCGGATGTTGGTGTTGGAAAATTACAAAAATCTTTACTTTCTTTAAAATTTTGCCTAGAAGTAGTATGGAGTTTTTGTCTCATCATTTCAAAACTCTAATAAACTATATTGAACCAACTCCTTATCCACCAACTCCCCGTCAATTATACCTCAGCTTTATACTAAAATATTCCTGGGAGCTGGCCCGGTGGCGCAGCAGTTTAGTTCGCGCTTGGCAGCCCGGGGTTTGCCGGTTCAGATCCCAGGCACCTGCCGACGCACTGCCTGTCAGCCATGCTGTGGCGGCGTCCCATATAAAGTAGAGGAAGATGGGCACGGATGTTAGCCCAGGGCCAGTCTTCCTCAGCAAAAACAGTAGGATTGGCAATGGATGTTAGCTCAGGGCTGGTCTTCCTCACAAAAAATAAAAATAAATAAAAATAAAATATTCCTAAAGTTATTTTGCTGCACAAAAGAAATTTGATTGAATACCTAATATCTTAAGTCTAAAGTACATTTTTGGTTTATTATTTATGATCAGATAAATTACAACTTGCAATGAAAGATATAATTACTTTCCCTTTGAAATTGTGTGTGAATATGTATATTGTACAGCATTTGTGAGTGTATAAACAGATACATATACTCACATAGATATTCTCTTAGCAGATAATTTTCTGACATATTCTATATTTCTTTCTAAGGCATGCTTTAAAATTGATATGACAATCAATGTTTTGATAATTCATTATAAAAAGAAAAGCCTAGGAAACCAATTTAATAATCACCTTCAATAGGAAACAGTAAAAGTATTAGTTACTTCCTGGTGCTCAATAAGAAATGCAAAAGTTAGTTTTAATTCAAATGATGGGCATTAAATAACAAGAAAAATAATATGTAAGCTGTATTTTCTAGAATGAGAACATTTCAAAAAATCAATTGTCAATATTAGTATCAAATGTTCTTACTTAATTTTCTAACCAGAAACTGAGATGTGGTCACAAACACTATTAGTGAGAGACGTAACATTTAATTACATTGGCTTTGAAGTGACAATAAGAAATGCTTATGGGTCCATTGCATCTTATTCAATTAGGTCACATGCAAAATGTGACCAAAATCAACCACTGATCATGAAATATAAAGTGTTCAACACATCTAAAAAATATTCAAAATATTGATGTGGCAAAATATTTTGACATTTGGCAAATAATTGATTCGATTTTTTGTTATTCGCTCAGATGTGCGATTCTCACATCGGCAAAGCTCATGCCACAAATTCATCACATTATCTGTCGAATAATATATTCGCATAATATATTCCTAGCAGGTTGACTGTGAAAATGCAAAATTAGAGTTTGTGGATAGCCTGGTGCTGGAATGTCCCATTCCTCTGAACTTCATGGAAAATTCAAAACAAATATTTAAAATTAGCAATGTGGTGAATTGGAGTTACTTGCCAGTTTTCATCACTCTGTTTTACATATACTAATTATTCTTTAAACGTCCACGCTGTGGGACATATTCTGGAATTCTAAGCCACATAAATCAGCAAGTTTATCTTGGCCATAATTGTAAATTTGGCATTTAGAAAATATAATGAGGGGAAGGGATTTAAAGGAGAGAAAAAGAAAATGACCCCTTTCTTCTGAGCTTGAAGAAGGCAAATCATGCAGAAGAGAACCGGATGCAACCACAGTGAGAGGTGACTAATATTCATAACACATGCTAATATTTTAGATTTCACTGCTCTCTTTTCTCCGTGCAAATAGTCCACACTCTTGGCCTCATGTAGAGCAACACACCTGGTAGTAGAAAGAAGATCTTGAAGCAGATGATCTGCTGCATTGCTCATAGCACTTGCTCTGTGGGGAAGCTGTGCTCATTTTGAATTCTGCTATGGATGAGAAGACAAACCAATAACCTGTGGTAAGTCGAAACACACACGAAATTAACCTTGATAGGCCCATAATGGAGAAACCAATCAAAAGACAACATATTAGCCAGCACACTAACTCTGATTGATTCACCATGCTTTTCTCTAACAAGGCATTTATGGCTCTTGTTAAAGTAACTGACTTGTTTTCTTTCCTCTAAATTCACATTCTCATAAAGCTAATCTCGTTTTAAAAATATTTCATATCTTCCTTTCCAAATGTCACTTTGATAGTTATCTATGAGCTTTTATAGAATACTTATGTCTCTTCCTAGTTCTTCATAATTTATTTAATCTTTGCTTATTATTATAATCATTATTAATAATAATCATATTATTTCTTAATGGATAATAGCCCTCTGATATTGTTGTTATTATTATTATTAATATTATTATTTTCTTAATAAATGGTCAGTGTCAAAGAATCATCCTAATATATCCTAATATAACTATCCTATCCTATTCTTTTTTTGTGTGTGTGTAAGGAAGACTAGCCCTGAGCTAACATCCATGCCCGTCTTCCTCTACTTTATATGGGACTCTGCCAAAGCATGGTTTAACAAGCGGTGCATCTGTCCACACCCGGGATCCGAACCTGTGAAACCCCAGGCCACCAAAGCAGAGTGCACGAACTTAACTGCTACGCCACCAGGCGGGCCCCAAACTATCCTATTCTTTAACAGGCCAGTGAAAGGGGAATCAATTAGCATATGAATTACACTTTTTTTTTTTTTTTGGTAAGGAAGACTAGCCCAGAGCTAACATCCTTTGCCAATCCTCCTCTTTTTGCTCAGGAAGCTTGGCCCTGGGCTAACATCCGTGCCCATCCTCCTCTACTTTATACGTGGGATGGCTGCCACAGCATGGCTTGATAAGGTGCATAGGTCCATGCCTGGGATTCGAACCTGTGAACCCTGGGCCACTAACTTAACCACTATGCCACTGGGCCAGCCCCCCTGAATGACAATTTTTAATAAAGTAATAAAAGAATGGTATTTTCTGTGTTTTGAGTGACATATTAATTTAATTTTTAAATGACTAATACATATTAAAAACTAAAATTTATTTAACAAATACATCATACAGGCATAATTATAAATGCTTTAAAAATATTAATTTGTTTAATCCCATAATGATCCTTTAATATAAACTGTATTATTATTACACTTTTAGATTTCAGGAGACAGTGTGCCAAGGTAACACTGCTCATAAGTGGTAGAGTTGGGATTTGAACCCAGGGAGCCTGGTTCCAGAGTCAGTACTCTTAACCATTATGCTGTGTTGTCAAAAATAAGGGGAAGGGGAGATTGTGAGGATGGCTATGGCAGTATAATTTTTTATTTGCATAAACATAGAGCAACTAGCTAGTAAAACACACAAAACAGCTATATAGTGTATCCAAAAACTCATAAGCAAAATTTACAGCAAATCAAGGTGCAAGCTATCCCTATAAACATCAAAATATAATTGGTTAAGGACCAATCACCGTGACCACAAGATCCACACTATATCAGCATCTGTGCATGAGAAGAGAGAAAAGCAACAAGGTATCTAACAGAACTAAGATCCTCAAAACACACAACACACTGAAACAACAGCCAAGCAGTTTGAAAACAGGAGCTGAAATTGAAGTGTTTTTGCCAAATCCAAGATGTGATGAGTTGAGGGGTCCACAATAAGATAATGTGAAAAGGCCAGAGCAGTTTGACACCCGGGAAATCTTAAAACTGACCAGTTAGGTCTCCTAGGCTGAGAAGTTGTCTGGAGTGGAATCAAAATTAAGCAGGACAATTACAATAGAGAGGAAAGAAAGAGAAGTTTCAGAGAAAAATAAGAAGGGAAACAAAACCAGGAAATCTTAGAACACAAGCTTCTTTTGGTTTTAGATGAAAACAGGAGGAGAAGAAATTGAGAGAAGTTTAGGAAATCTTCTAGAAGCAGACCTCCTACTAAAAGTTCAGCAAAAAAAATAATTTCACATCAAAATAGGAAACAAAAAAGTAATGAGGTAAAATTCCATACAAAGTTCTTATATGAAAGCATGTCAAAAAAATATGGTATAGATGAACTATGCCATGCTGGTTCAAAATGAGCTGAAGAACATTAAAAATTACTTAAGACATGAAAAAAACAAGATTAAAAACAACATGAAGAAAAACAAGCATATTGACAGAACTCAGGAAAAAAATAGAAATAAAAGAAACAGTCTTTTCAGAAACAAAGAATGAATTAGAGAAACACAAGCAAAAATAATCACAACACGGGGCCGCCCAGTGGCGCAGCGGTTTAGTCCGCACTTGGCAGCCCAGGGTTCGCCGGTTCGGATCCCGGGCGCCCGCCGACGCACTGCCTGTCAGCCCTGCTGTGGCGGCGTCCCATATAAAGTGGAGGAAGATGGGCACGGATGTTAGCCCAGGGCCAGTCTTCCTCAGCAAAAAGGGGAGGATTGGCAACAGATGTTAGCTCAGGGCTGGTCTTCCCCACAAAAAAAAATAAATAAATAATCACAACAGGTAACATCTTAGGAAAAATTGAAGGTAAAAACATGAAAAATTTTAAAAACCAGAAGTAAGAGAAACAAGAGGTTAAAAAAAATAGAGAGAAAGTGAAAAATATTGAAGATAGGCAAAGGAAGTACAAGAAAGAAGGTCCAAAAAACATTAATAGAAACCCAAAGGATGGAGGAGGAGTAAGAGAAAAAGAAAAAGAAATACTAAAAAATTTCAATTAGGGAAAACTTCCTTATATAAAGAGGAGTTAAAATTACATGTTGAAAAATCACACCACATACTTGAGAGTATAGTCCCAAAATGATCAATGACAAGAAATACCAGGCTTCAAAGGAAAAAAAAAAACTTTTTGACATGAGTCACAAAAAAATTGACCTATAAGGGGAAATAATTAGTTCATCATCAGTCTTTTTGACAGTAACATTTTACCCCGAAAGAAAATAGAGGAACATATTTAAGATATGCAAGGAAAAAAATAAGGGTTTTATACCCAGCAAAACTGATTTCAACTATAAGAGTCTAAACTATTATCACATGTAAGAACTCAAGAAATATTGTTCCCATAGGCTCTTCCTGAGGAATTTACTAGAGAATGAACTTCAGATTACTAAAATGACTGTAAAATATCACTGTAAGAACTGGTGGCCAGCATTAAACCTACAGATATTTGTAGATCTAAGTAAGACTAAATAAAGGTTAAAATGGAGACAGTATTATTTGAATAGCTATGTGCCTAATAAATGATGGAATAAATAAGGAGGGCTTTTATGAAAAAAATACTTTTAACTATTCTCATTAATTATATCAGAGGTGGTAATATTTATTAGCATTGTTATTCTGAGATTATTGTCTAGCTAATGTTGTATAAAGCAAATGAGTAATTATGAGTTATTCTATGTCTATCATTTCTTGTGATATTGAGAATGAAGACTCAATGGGAGAAAGGAAATATAGGTGTAGTATAGAAGAGTTAAGTTAAAAAAAACTGTGGACCTGGGTTTGAATTGGAAATATCTATGTGAACTCATGCTATTGGGATCCTCATATCTACTGTATTTTACTGACTACCTAGTTACAGAATGCAATCCAGTTGCAATGAGCATTCCTAATTCCTAGACTGCAGTCTTTAATTATCATTTTTGACTAAAGGAAACTGGGACTGCATGGAGAAATGGCTGATTCCAGGCTTAGAGCAGGAAATGTGTAACAATGAGAGTATAATGGCTCCATAGCAGACAGCAAGGAAGACTTCAAAGACCATTACAGTCGTGTCAAAATGGTTCAAGAGCCAATTTGGAGAGACTCTTACTGGCCAATGATGGAAAAGACATTTATTCATAATATATTTAGAAACTATTCAATTAAAGTTGAAGGATAATAGGGAACCAATTAATTATCTTGAAAATGGGTACTTAAAAGGACAGACTCAAGCATTTATCATACCATTCCAATTTGAATTTTCTTCTGGGTAACCAAATAGTGTCTCTGTATAAAAGTGTTAAATTAATAAATTAAATAGAAATGATAGAATTGGAGTATGACTTTTTTGCAGCCACCAGTGAATTAGGGGATCTATGCATTAAAGATCACCACTGATAACATCACAGAAAAGAGAGAAGCAGACACTGGTATATCGACTTCAAAATCCAGATCATGACATACTCTACAGGTCAAACACCCAGCATTCTTCAACAGACTATAAAAGACTTAAAAGACAGCAAAATTTTTTAGTTACTAAATTCTGTTATCGAGGGATTCTCACTTGAATGTAACATTATAAAGAAGTGCAAGAAAGTGGTTGCTAAGTAGTCAGGATAGTGATCATTTTTCAGGGAAGGGAGGGGATTAGAACTGGTATAGGGATCACGAAGAGGACCATGGGGGGGAGGGGCTGGAAAATTCTATTTGTTGATCTGAGTGGCAGTTACAAGGGCATCCACCTTAAAATATCTCATTGAGCTATACGTTTGTTTGGTGTGTTTTTCTGTATCTGCGTTTCATTTCCTAGTAATAACATAAAAGTACTAATAACCACTGATTTATCTTTTATGAAACATTTATTTAGACGCCAGCATATATCATATCTTCTAAGTGTACACTTTTAAGTCAAAATATATACTTCTTCTCTTAAATCTCTGTTTGAGACACAAGAATCCATCCAACCTTCCAAGGCCAATACCAGAATGTCATGGTATAATGGTTTGGCCAGTTTGGTAGATCCTGTTTGGCCATTCTGCTGTAACTTTTCCACATATCCCATTCTTGTCAATCCCATCATCACTGCCTTCTTTCAAAGTTCTAATACTTCTCCCCCATATAATAGAAATTATCTACTATATGGTCACTCTGACTACATTGAGGTTGTCTTCTATTTCATCCTCCATAATATTGCCAAAGTGGTATTTCAAAAGGTAACATTTGAGATGTGATCATTCGTTATTAGGATGTCGAATGTAATTTAAGGAAATTAGATGTAGGAGTAGATTTTGCTTTCTCACAGAACTTAAATGAAGAATACATTTTTTATAAACTTTCAATTAGCACTATTTTAAAGCAAGTTTGAGTCAATCATTAGACAAAGTAATAGGGCTAAATTAGATTAATAGAGTAATTAAAGAAGGTTCTAATCTTTCAAGGAAAATAGAATGATATTCTTTGAATCATAGATACTTGCCACCATTGAAGTTTATCACAGAATTTGTCACCTTAGAAGCCGACCACCTAATTAGCCTAAGTGCATTGTAATCGTTGGGATCATCCAAAAGATTAATCTTATGTCTAGCCAGTCAGAACTCCATAGCAGCTTGCAGAGATTCTTTTGTTATTTTTCAAGATGGCTAGGAGAGCTACAGATAAGACTCTTACAGAGCTGTAGACATTGCATTTTTCAATCTCGAAAATGCCTTTAGAGCCTAACACTCCCATTTCACAGATACACACATTTAGGCAGAGAGAGATTAGGAGGTTTGACCAAATTCCTAGCAGTAGGGGTGACAGATAAGAGAAGAAACCAGGTTGCTTGACTCCCAATCCACTGCTGTTTCCTCTTGGGTAGCAATAAAATAGAAGAGCTCAGAGACAATACCAGAGCAAACCAGAGCTTCTAAGAGAGAAGGCAAACCTACCTTTGCCCACAGAGGCCTTCCTGACCACACATTAAATGGGATGTGTGAGGAAAGAGCAGAGGGGATCCCCTGGCTTAATTCAAACCGAGCCCTGTTTTAGACGCACTTTAGGGAGCAAGAGGTTTCTATTCAGCCACTAAATTTTGCAACAGATAAATATACTACTGAATCAAACAGTTGATCAACTTTTATTTTATTAGATTACAACATGAGTTACATATTTTTCAAAGAACGGGTCAACAACAAATTTAAATCATAGTTCCCTTAAAAATGTAAACTGACAAAATCTGTCCTAAGAAAACAGATTTTGAAATTTATAACACAGAATAATTTCTGACCAATCAAGGAGGAAAACTATGAATAAAGATTATGACCATCAAGATGGAAATGAGGAAAAGGAAACCTAAGACAGTCCCTTAACTTTCCATGACATGGAAAAAGGAGGTAAAGGTAGTATTGCATTCAGCTTTTGATCTTTAATATGAAGATGACACAGAAGAAAATTTTGTACTTAAAGTTTTTCTAACTGATTTTTTAAGCATTTGAAGCACTAAAAGTTGCAGCAAAATTTAAGTTTTAAATGTCAAATTGCTGGTTTATACTTCCTTTCATGCCATAAAACAGCATTTCCTTTACATGTTTTCTCTGAAAATAAGATTTTGCTATTTAAAATATATTGAGTATCTATGTTCCAAGCTTAGAAATCATTCAGAATAATGAATAAAGGATAAATGAAGCCCAGAATCTGGTCAGAAACAACTACACTTTAAGTATTAAATGTATGTACCAAATCAAGATGTAGGAACGAAAAGCATAACTTCAAATGTGAAATCTGAATTTGTACAGAAACAATGAAAAATGAGTACCCTTACCTTAGTTTGTTCGCCAGAGAACGTTCTTCTTAAACTATGTGGTTAACATACCCTATAGGCTTACATTCCAAAAAAAAATGTATATCAAGCATGAAAGACTGATAGATGTATTCAAATAAGAGGAATAATTTGTAATCTTCAAACTATTTTTCCATTTGTTTTTTAGTATTTGAAATAAACATGAAAAGAACGCAAAAAGGGAAGATTTTATAAAATAACAGTTCTTTGGTTCAATATCATTCTTAGTACATATTAATCACTCTTTTTACAAAATCTTACATATATTCTGATTAAAATTCCATTATTGCCATGTATGTCAGAACAGGCCATAATGATAAACCTCATCCTCTCCTAGTGTTTGCATATGAAATTAGCTAACCAGATTTAACTATGCCTTTTTTCATACAAACAAGAAATGTTGAAAATGAGGGGAAAAGCCCTCTAAACAATTGAAATGTTTTCTCTTATTTTACATATATGAGTATTAAAGGCACATCTGTCCTTACGCTCCCTGATAGTCTCAAAAATCCATTCTTTGTTATTGAGTCATCACACAAAAATAGCAATTCAATGATGTTGCATTTGGAGAGTTTTAAGGGACATTGTTTATAAAAATGTTCATTTTCTTTGCTGTGTGTCAGGGTGTCTGGACTGCCAAAGGAGTTTAAAAAAAATAAGTCAACAATCTTAACAATGCAATTACTTTCATTGTCATTTCAATAAAGAATTCATCTAGTCATCTGGCTTTGAGCGATTCATGTGGCTCTAGCTCTAAGATGGGGAACTTTTTTCCTTTAAGAAATAAGTTGAGAGGCTCATCCATCAGTTCTCTAAGCAATCACTTATTTCCTGTAGAGCTCCTGGGGCACCGTGTTCGCAGTGAAGCTGGGGAAGCTGGAAGCCAAGTATCTCTCTTTATTTCATTATTTCCAGTGGGTTCTCAGAAAATCAAGTCTTTTGTTTTTTAAGATAAAACTGTTTTTTATGTTACTTTGGTTCTGCATTACTTTAAAATGGGCTATTTGATTAATACATAGAATGTAATATAATTTTCATACACATGCCAGAAAAGGAAATGTCCCCTGTTCCTAAAATAAGTCTTTTCCATAAATACATAAAACAATATTAATTTTCTTTGTGAGGCATTGTTATTTTGATTTGCTGTGACTTTTATATGCATAGGTAAGGTAACACTAAGGCCCTTGGTTGGGCGTTTAAATAAGTGTGATTATTTTTCTGCAACATCTTGGCAAGACATCCCAGCAACAACTGAGACCTTGACAGTTACAATGTCAGTGACTTTCCCCTGACACCGAACAAGAATAAAACAGATACTTCAATGTACCATGTAGCAACGTTCTGCTTCTTGAAAATTTTAGTATTATAGCTATCTACTCATTCATTTTTCTGTTTATGAAATAATCCCTCTTCCTATATACTAAAAGAAAATGGAATATAGGAAGAATCCAACATTAAAATGGATTTTAAAAAATTTTTACATATATATCCTAATGTGAGCATGATTTTAAAAGAGAAATGTTATGGCAGACTAAAATTATATTTCAGCATATTAACCAGTAATCCTTTGTTAAATTATATTTTAGGTGTTGGGAAATAAAATGTATGGGAAAAGGCAAAGTAACCGAGTTTAATCAACCTGCAAATGAGAAATTAGAGTATATAATTTAATCATTTCAAATATACAAACTGTCCAACACAGGGGATGGTAGACAACTATACCCATCTCCACCTAAGGACAAAGTAGGTGATTGGGCTCCAAATGTGGCAGGAGCATTTTCAGCTGGAAACCCAAGTCCCTAAGGGTTTGGCTGGGGAGCACAAGGAGGCTCCTTTCACGGCCTTTGTAGAGGGCTTCTGTCTATGAGTTATAACTGGGTCCTTTATCTCAATTATTTCTTTCTTTTGGCTGTGACTTGTAGACAATATTGAGAACTCATTCATGAAAAAACAACATTTACTACACAGTCATATGTGGAAAATGTCACTTGAGGACTTTTTTCTCCTCATTGGCAAGTTACCTTTACCGCGTACAATAGAGCATGACATGTAGTCAGTGTGCAATTACTATTGGCTAACTAATAAATCAATGAAGGAAGGAACCTATATAGCGTGTTCTATCATATATCAGGCTAAGGCAAGGCAGGGGATCACAGTGGTTAAGAGCACTGTCTGGAACTGCAGCTAGGATTAAAATTCTGGCTCCTTCACATAACAGCTGTATGACCTTGGCAAGAAATTTTCTCTCCCTGTGACCCAATTTCTTCATCTGTAAAAGGGGATATTAATAATTAAGTAAAAATTAAATATTTAGGAGACTGAAAGGAAACAGTAAAGAAACAAATAGAAATAAGGTAAGTTAGTCACAGTGAACTTTTGAGAAATGCATATTAAGGTAATAACAAAAATATATGGCACAGTGGCATAAGATTCTAGCCACCTTCAACACGATTATTTCACTTATAACCAATTTTCCATTGCATATCCTGAAATTTGTCATTTGACATTTTATAGCCTTAATTTTCTTTATGTATGGGAAAGAATCTACTAATAGCTAACATTTTGAAGCTATCACTTATATATATCATCTCTTATGTATCAATCATTGTTCTAAGCACATTTTCATGTATTTTTCAGGTTTTCAAGAAAACTTTGCAACACTTAAACACAGTGTGAATTAAAAGCAACACTTGGAAAAAGCTATTCACCAGAATTAAATCCACACAGATTGGTCAGCTGCGAGGGCAGTGAGTTTTCTTCAGGGACAGCGAAAGCATGAGTTAAGCCATTGCACACCTCGGGAAGGCAGTGTCAGGCAGGAATCCCACAAAGAGTCTGATGTGAGGAGAGACGTGCAGGAGATGCTTCACAAGGAGGAGCTCCTCTGTGCATTGTACACATATCCACACGGCACGGCTTCACTACTAGAGGACAGAATCCATCAGACCGACATGGTGGCGGCAGCCTGATCACACCTGAAGTGCAGCTTCAGAAAGAACTTCTGCAGTCAACTTATTACAGGGACCCATTAAATGCCTCTAATTCCCATGAATGTATAAAATGACAGTTATCCCTCTTTCCCTTTTTACCTCAAAAAAAAAGGTGACAAAGTTATGAAAATTTCCAAGTAATATTGAAATGTACAGGATACTTCAAATAATTTTTCTACATGTTTTGATCTATTTTCCTATAGCCAAAATATTGCAATGCATACAGACACAGCAGGGAGCTGATTATTAGCAATAACACCAACAACATTTTAAAATTATGAACCTTAAGAATGTTTAAATAATTTGAATGGCAGTTAATAAAAATGAAAGCAAAATATATACTAACTCACTGACTTTTCTTTGGTGGCTATCTGCCATTGAAAAGACTGTTTCTTAGCAAATTTAAATTATGTAAAATTTTGCATGAATATCTTAAAATGGTAGATGTATAACAAGATCAAATTATTTGCCTTGCTTGCAAGTAGACTCAAATATCCATTTTTTGTTGGCTTCTCATCCTGATGACTTTCTACTAACTTATTTTCTATTCATTATTAAATAAAATGAAATGAAAAACCCATGATAAGAATTACTTCCCATTATTAGATTTCAGTTTCAGACAACAAAACCTTTAATTTTCATCATGAAAATATTGGCTAAATACAACTTTATAAACTTATAGGCACTATCTTCCTATCTTCTTTTAAAAAATCAACTCTACTATAAATTGAGAATAAATCTACGTCAGTTTATTGCTTCAGAACTTATTCTATTTCTACCATCAAGAGTAGCTAGACTGACTTCTGACAATTCAGTTCATCATTCTCTGCTGAGCATAAATCAACTATGAAAAAGGAGAATTCAACCATGGTCTTGGAAAAAATGACAAGAAAAGGCTCTTGATTTCTTAGGATAAAAATCTAATTTTTTAATTTCCTTCCTTTTTAGTTAACTCAGACTCTGCTTAAATCTATTACAGTCTTCTGCCCCGATCATCATACTAAGAATTTTTTTCCCTTCAAATATTTCAGAAATATCTGAATCCATCTCAATGCTGATATGTGACAGGGAAGGAATCACACTGAAGTTGCTGCTGAGTGAAAAGAAAGGCAAAAGGGAGCATATCAGTGACCACTTACTGACTTTGCAATAAGGCCAGGCATTCAGCTAGCTATTTCTGCCCAAGCCAGAAAAGTCCACTCTGTTTTAGAAAACTTGGAGGTAAATTACATCAAATCAGGAGATCAAGATTAGGCAAGAGTGAAAACAATGGAAAATGATTAATTACTCTTTAAGTACATTTAAAAAATCATCATGCTCATCTCTCTCTCTCTCTCTCTCTCTCTTTTTTTCTTTTTTTGGTGAGGAAGATTAGCCCTGAACTAACATCTGTGCCCATCTTCCTCCACTTTATATGTGGGACGCCAGCCACAGCATGGCTTGATAAGTAGTGTATACATCCGCACCCCGGATCTGGGTCTGTGAAACCGGGCTACCAAAGCAGAGCGTGTGAACTTAACCACTACATCACTAGGCCAGCCCCTCATCCCTTTTTTTAAGGTTTTATTTGATCTATTATTGCCAGTTTGGGGCACACTCCTGATATAAACTGGTTTTGCTTTCAGAGAAGCACAATCATTGGAGAAGCTGTTTGTCTTTAAGGAAAAAAACACCAGTGGATGATAACACTGAAAATTGTACTTCAGGAAAACATTAGACCTCAGAAAAGGGAACAATCTAATTGCCCTTTTAGGGGCATGTATATGCCATGTATATGTTGCTGCTCATCTTCCTGAGGGAGAAACATTTCTTAAATGCTATATCTGAATCAAAGATGAAATCATTTTCAGATTCTGGAAAAATAAATTGGTGTGTTTGTATATATTACTTACCAATTTTTAATAAATGCATGTATTTCAGTACAATAATCATTCTGATCTGCTGTCATTCAGTGTATTTTGCACACTTTGGAGATATCATCATAGGTTTTGTGAGACTGACATGCAATTTAAAAATAAATGTTTCAAATAATTTTTGAAAGGCAACCTTCAGCAATATACGTTGAGCACTCACAATTAGCTACACACCCTCAGAACACCTGGTAAATGACTCTTGTTCTCATATATAAAAAACTAGTTTTTAGTATCTCCTAACTTCTTTTGACTCTTTGGGTCAAAACTAAAATGTATTCGGTTCAAGTTAGCTTTCATTTGAAGAAATTACTTTAGCTGAGTCTCTTGAAAAAAATACATGGGGAATTTGTAAGAGAGAGCATAAATTAGGGAAACAAAACAGAAAACATCAGAGATCGTCACTACACACATTATTAGGAATATGTCCCATACAAATATAGACAGATTCCAGTTTCTCTAGAAGTCATAACCTCTGAAAGTTTACATCTTCCTCTTTGCCAACAATTAAAAAGGTAGAGAATATTTAAAGACTATACAGATCAGTGGCTTTATATTTAATTAGGTAGAATCAATGAAAACAGGGTAAAAACTTTATACCAAAAAATTCATTCATTAAAAATGTTTTTGATTCCATATATTCAAGACACTAAGACTGTTATTACTTTTGGGGTGGGGGTAGCAATAATAAATGAAGTATGAACAAGAACCCCAAGGAACACATTCATGGGAGGAGAAAGAATTATATAAAAGTCTCTCCATTTAATACTTATTGATTTTAGAAAGTGATAAGAATAATGATATGAATATGAAAACAGTATCTGGAGATATCTCATTAAGATGATTCTGTGTGTTCACAACTGGACACACTTTCTTTTCTCTAAACACTTAAGTAATAACCATAAAAAAATACATAGCCTTTTAGGAATATGATAAAAATCTTCTTGGGGAGGAAACAAGACAGAAACCCAAGCAATGATTTGGCTGAAGATAAATGCCTGTTGAACCAGGGAGCTTAGAGCAGACAGCATTGCTCTACAGTTTTGACTGATGTGGGGCAAAGAAGACTGAAGTGGTCCACATTTGAACAGGGAAGGAGGTCTTGGTGCTCTACTTAGAGCCACTGGTTTCAGTGGATTTCCTCTGCTTGTGAAAGAAGGAGAGCAAAGAAAAAATAAATGTTGTTAACACAGCCTGTGCTGTGGTTTTTAGCAATAAGAGAGCCCTGGGAGGTGGGAAAATACAGACATTACCTCCTGACCGAGAACTGAAACTAGCTGCCTGCAGCCGAATCCATGGTATCTTTAGTGTCACCATCAGGCAGGGGTCTCATATTGCTAGATCCTGGAGGATGACAATGGACCACCGTCAACTCATTGTAGGTGGCCCCAATTACAGTGCTGTGCCAGATGAGTTCTCTTTGCTAGAGCAGATAACAATGTTTCAGGTCCTTGGTATGTGGCCATTGATCTGGAGAATGTATTCTTTTCCATCCCTACAGAAAAGAGGATCAGAAACAGTTGCAAGTCACCTGAGAAAGAAGAGAATATATTTTGACAATCTTGCCCCAAGACAATGTTAACTCTTCCACTTTCTGTCATAATATAGTCCAAAGGGACCTGTGAGAGCCAGATATACCAAAAAATATCACATTGGCTCATGATATTGATAATATCACATTAATTGGACCAGTTAAGCAAGAAGCAATAAGTGTATTGGAGGCTTTGGTTAAACACATGTGATCCAAATACTGGAAGATAAACCCTATGAAAATTCAGGTTTCTGCCATTTCAGTAAAATTCTTAGGGTTCTAGTGGTCAGAGACATGCCAGACATCGACTATGAAATAAAAGACAAATTGTTGAATCTTGCAGTCCAAAGAAGGAAGCCCAACACAGATCGGCCTCTTTAGAATCTGAAGGCAGTGTATTCTATACTCGGCAATAACGCTTTGGCCCTTATGTTGGATCACATGGAAGTCTGCCAACCTTGAGTGGTACCCAGAGTAAGAAAGGGCTCTGCAGCAAGTCTAGGCTATAGTACAAGTAGACCTGTCATTTAACTCATTGTCCCGGTGTCTCATGGTGTTGGAGGTGTTGATGGTGGAAAAAGATAAAACGTGTGGAGTTTATGGGAAAATCATAACTCAAGCCTTTGGGTTCTGGAGAAAAATTATGCCATCTTCTGGGGTTGTAAATTAGTACAGCCCTATGGAAAACAATGTGGAGTATCCTCGAAAAATTAGAAATAGAACTACCATATGATCCAGCACTTCCACTTCTGGGAATATATCCAAAGGAAATAAAAACACTAACTTGAAAAGGTCTCTGCACCCCCATGTTCATAGCAGCATTATTTACAATAGCCAAGACATGGAAACAACATAAGTGTCCATTAATGGCTGAATGAATAAAGAAGTTGAGGTATACATATACAATGGAATATTATTCAGTCATAAGAAAGAAGTAATCCTACCATTTGCAACATCATGGATGGACCTTGAAAGTATTATGCTAAGGTATTATGCTAAGTCAGAGAAAGACCAATATTGTATGATCTCACTTATATATGTGGAATCTAAAAGCAAACAAACATGTAGAAAAAGAGATCAGAACTGTGGTTACCAGAGGTGGAGGGTGGGGAGAGGGGAAATTGGAGGAAGATGGTCAAAAGGTACAAACCTCCAATTATTAGACAAATAGTACTAGGGATGTAATGTACAACATGATGACTCCAGCTAACACTGCTGTACGATATCTAGGAAAGTTAACAGAGTAAATCCTATGAGTTCTCATCACAAGGGGCAATTTTTTTCTTTCTTTTTTTGATTCTATTTGAGAAGAAGGATGTTAGATGAGAGTATTGTGGTAATTATTTCACAAATTATATAAATCAAACCATCATATTGTACACCTTAAACTTATATAGTGACATATGTCAATTATTTCTCAATGAAACTGGGAAAAAATACATACTATCTTCAACAGAGAATTATATACCTTTTAGGAAACAGCTCCTTGTGTGCTACTGGGACCTGAGAGAACACTTGACCATGGGGCACCATGTGATGCTGCACATGAACTGTTCAATATGAGCTGGGATCTGACAGACCCACCAAGTCATAAAGTCGGGCATGTCCAGGAGCAATCCATCATAAATTGGAAATGGTACATACAGCATTAAGCCTGAAAAAGAAAACAGGGTAGGGGTAAGCTATAGTATCTCATGGCCCATTTAATCAATCATAATGTACCAGTACTGCTCCCTCATGTCAAACGTGTGGCCTCATGAGTTGGGGTCCTTTATGACCATCTGTCAGAAGTGGAAATATCTGAGTTTGTTTTGTGAAAAGGTCAGCTTGGGATGTGTGTGCATTCTGAAAATGGGATACAACTGTACTACAGCCCCACTTCTAGAGCCCTGAAGAATAATGATTAGGAGAAATCTTACCAGGGGGAAGAGCTTTGGGCACTATATTTGCTCATCTAGTTCATGTGGAAAGAGAAGTTTCCCAATGTTAGAATGTATAAAGGTATATGAGCAATGATGAATAGCTTGGCTGGTTGGTCAAGGACTCAGAAGTAGAAATAATTGCATTTTGAGGCTAAGAAGGTCTAGGTAAGAGGCATATGGATGGGTTTATGGAATTGGACACCAGTGAGAAGATCTTTGAATTATATGTTAATACCCACTAGGAAATTTCGAACCCAGAAGAAACTTGCTTCAGCAATCAAGTAGAGAGAATAACTCAACTAGTTGTCTGTAGCTAGCCACTTTCATCAGATATAGAATATTGGTGAATGGATACATCAACAGAGTAGCCATAGTGGCCAGGATGGAAGCGAGGCATGGATCTGTCAGTATGGCCTCTGATTCACCAAGGCCCATCTAGCTACCGCTGATGCCAAATGTCCAAAGTGCCAGCAGAAGAGATCAAAGTTGAGCTCCCAATATGACACCAAGCCTTGCAAATTCCAAAGAGCTGCTTGGTGGAAATTTGACTACATTGAACCCCTTCAACACTGGAAGGGGCAGCAATTCATATTAACTGGAATTGACACACATTTTTGCCTTTCCTATCCACAGGGGCCATCAGCCAACAGAGGGTATGTTGACCCACTAACACTATGTCACTAACTGATATATGAGTCTGGGAACCAAGAGGAGGTAGTAGGAGTGGTCCCGTTAACATCACTCTAACTGGCCCATTTGGAGAGTTTGTATTTTCCTGTTGATGTGACACTTGGTTCTGCAGGTCTAGAAGTCTTGGACAGCAGAAAAGGAAGAACACTTCCACCAGATGACACAGTACATAATACATCATTACATTTTAAACTAAAGCTACTACCCAGTTGCCATCATGAAAAAGGTAATTGACCCTACCTACAAAGCTCTTTTCTCAGAATTTGCTTTTTAGGGAAACTGACCTGCTACAAACCCCTTCTCAGTGAGGCTTTCCTGTACTATATTTAAAATTATACCTCCAACACTCCCCATTCCTCTTTCCTGCTTAATTTTTCTCCATGACCCAACCAAGCTATTTATTACATATAGTTATGTTGTTTATTGAAACATGTGGGTAGGGAGTGTTGTCTATTTTTTCATTCCCATAACCCAATAATTCTATTTCAGTAAACAATTGCCACAATAGTGCTACATAACAAACTAACTCAAAGCTCAATGACTTCAAGTAATTATCATTTTATCACTCATGGTTATGCAGGTCGGTGTGATGATGAGGCTATTTCATGGACTTGTCTGCATCCACAGGGGTGGTTATTAGATATTTCATTACTCAGAGCCTTTTCACTTGCTATTGTCTAGTAACATTCTTCAGCTATATTATCTTGTCTGTAGTTTTTTCTTTAATATATAGTCTATAGAAATTACACTATTTTCATAAACTCACCAAATTGATGAATCTAAATTTAATATTTAACAAAAAAAATGCTACCTTTGATCATAACTAAAATGTAGAGTATAAAATGTCATATGTCCAAAAGTTTCTTCTTTTTCTACTATTCACCAAATAAGCTTCATGGATTTTGAGTACACAAAGATCAAAGATCACAAGACATCATTGTCAACTATTTTATATCCGTAGTCCCTATATTGTGATTTTAGGATATTGCTTCTGAAGGAAATTTTTAAGAGTGCTTTTTCATTTTATCTCAATGTATAAAGATTTTATTTATGAGCACTTTCATATATTTATATGCAAATAGTGCCTTTCTTTGATGTTTCACTTTTGAAGGCACAGAAGACATGTTTTGCCTCAGGCATTTCATTCCCATTATGAGCTTTACGGAAACAGACTATATATTGTAGTACTTTTAAAGAATTTCTTATAAAAAAACTACATGGTAAGCCTGCTTCTGTTACAGAATTCTGATGCAGAAAAGCACTTTCAAAAAAATCCATTTTCAGAAAATTAATGCAAAAGATTTATGGACTAGCAGATTTATTTAATGAGATATGTTAAAGTATTGGGATATATTGGTCACTGAACAAAGGATATAGTGAGAGATATTTACAAAAATAGTGTGTTTAAAACAGTTGATTTGATTCTTTAATGAAAGGAATAGAATTTAAGCAATTAATATATTTATATCCACATGCATTTACCACATATATACACGTATAGATATCAATAGACACACACATATGCACTCTATATGGGTTATATTTTACACATGTAGAAAAAATGTCTTGTTTTTCAAGGATAATTTAATATCATCATGAAATTGATCCTCATTATCCACAAGTTTGTATATAATTATAGTGTGTCATTTTTAATTAAAAATAAACATTACTTAAATTTCAGTTAAAAATAGCGTATCTTTGACACTTTGTTGATATTAAAGTTTGTTACTTTCTACTTTATGGAATTATGTTATTTTTATCATCATCATTCAATCTTTAGAAGGCTTAGCAATATCATAAAAATATAAATACATATTATAACAAACATACATAACTCTTTTCCAAAAGGTTGTACTATACATTAAAAAAAACCACCAAAATACCAACATACAATGGAAATAAAAATGATAGAAGCAGTAATGGAAACTAATGAGGAAAAATATCTGTAGGATCAGAAAATAACACATCATGCTCGTGAAGAAAGAGTTTGATCCTATGGTATCAAAAATACTTAGGGAGATATCAACAAAGAAATCATATTTAAGAAAAATTGAGAAAAACAAAGAAGGACAGTTAGGAAAACTACTTTGTAAAATAGCATCTGTTTTTATTAATATAAAGCATTTGGCATTTACACAGATAATGAGAAGAAACAAATATCTTAGAGATAAATATGAGACAGACTAGAGAGAGAAAGAGATATGCTCTTTCTAACTTTAGAAATTAATCTTTTCCTCACTAATGGATGACATGGGCACATCTCCACAGATGTGCTCATAAAATATCACATCATTTACTTTTCTAGTGTATAAAAGCAACTCATTGCCTAAAAAATCTTTAACATGGCAGAGTGACATTAGAATTATTGTTAGAAAAAAGAGAGACTCTCCCCAAATCCAAGACTCTAATAGCCCTAGAGTCAATACTAACTTAATATCTGAATAAAAATTCATTATTGTTGTAATTATGTATAAAATACATACCAAATATACATACATACATACACACCAAACACACACATATACATTTCACAACAATATACATTTTCACAAAAGCATACAAAAAATTCAAGTTCTTGTATGGTTATTAGCTCACATTTGTTTCAAATAAAAATGTTAAACACCTTGTTAGTTAAAATTAATTATGTCATTAAATTTTTCTAACCATTTAAAAAATATCTACTTGTGTAATTGCCTTAGGTCACATTTTAAAACTACACGCATATTCATAATTATAATTTCCTTAATTTGTCATGATAAACATATTAGATGAAATTGACTTTTTTTTGTTTTGCAGGACATTTATGCAAAATGAATATAACTCATGCCAGTATCTTGATATTCATATAATTTATTTTCCTGATCTTTTGATTTTGCATAAATTGAAATATCAATCTTTACACAGACATATATGTATAAAGCCAAAGCGTGTTTTACATATTCATGTAAAGTATCATTAAAATGAACAGATTTCTCTAATCATACTAAATAATGCTATACATGATGAGAATAAAATGTCATTGTGTCTGCTTTAAAACTCCAAAATATTTGAAAAGGAGTATCATATTTTTAGCTAGTGATGGAAAAATTTCCAGATGGTAAAAAATGTGAATGATAAAAATAGGCAAATTGAAATGAGAACTGTGATGGATTAATTTCCTTTTGGTTGTCCTTATGTTGTTCATATTCATGCCAAGTACATGAGCCAATACACAGTCTCAAAAAACACAGACAGTAAAGAAAAGGAAAGGAAAGGAAAATTTCTAAAGTAGTTTTCAACAACACTTGCAATTCGAAAATCAAAACAACTATCCACACACAAAAAAATCTTTGTTTTCTTGTCATGTTTCGTTTTTCAAAAACGTATGCCTTAAGCTTTAAAAGCCCTTTGTTCCACACGCTTTTGGATGTAAGTGCACATTAGAAGATTATTAGAAATAATGGGTCCAAAAGTGGAGGCTTAGCTTTCCTATGAAAATGAAACTTTCCCTGAATTGTCATATGAACAGACAATCAAAACATTCCCAATTAAAACTGGCCCGATATTTTTACTTGAAAAGTAAAATTGAGTCTATCAAACACTCATGAAACATAGTAGGCAGAAATCAAGAAAAGTAGAATTCTCCTGAAGTGGAGGTTAACTTTTCAATTGTGTCTTCTTCATATTTAAAATTATTTTCTATCAATGATAATTGATAGAAAATTATCAATGATAAGTTTCCACAAAAGCCCAAAAGAGATACCAGTAATGTTCACTAACGATGTTCTTGGATTTGAAAAAGCGATAGGAAAAGCTGATTTTTAATCCCCCTGAACTCCCGCAAGGAATATCTTTTTTGGCTGTTACTTAGCCAAAGACCACCTGTGGAAAAGTCTTGGCATATGTTAGGTCCTTTTTCTGTAGAGGAAAACAGTGTCAACTTTCACATTGACTATACATTCAGTAAAACAGATCAATGGAAATGCTCTTAAATGCATATTTCGAAGTCTTATGCTTTCTGCCTGCTAAAAATCTCTTCCTTATGTTCAATGTTTGTTACTGATAACGATTCTATTCTAATATTTCCCAAACATGTTTCAAAATGCCCACATATATACCAAGACTAAGGGTTCTGTGGCTAAATACCTCTGAGAAATGCTGGGATAAACACACTAAACCCGTGTCTTTTGCATGGGCATCCTCGGACATATTAACATGCTAATGAGCACCATTCGTCTCCAGGAAGCACAACTGCATGTGGCTGTTCTGATATATAAGCTTAACTCATCTGCTAGCATCCTCTCGTTCCTCAATTCCTAGGTGACATTGCCCCAAAATTTGAGGTCTCATTCTTTGGCTTTCGAAAGTCTAATGTCTATCACCAAATTTTCACAAACCCCTAAGGATTTGAGACAGGTTGGAGAAAGCACAAGTTTTGGAGTCCTGAAGCTGATTTAATTTTGTGAGCACTCTTTAAGAAAAACTAATACAAAAGTACTAATGCATAAAAAGGCATAAAAGTTAATACTGACTTGAGAGGAAATAAGAAATCACAACCAACAGTGTACATTTTAAAAGCTGATAAATTCCACAAACACTACAATGTCCAGAAAAATAATATTTTGATTAATTATCTGAAATACTTTTATTATACTTTTGATACAATTTTTAGTTGTACATTCTTTGATAGTTTCTTTATATGACAACAATTTTGTAATAATTTTTCTATAGAGAAAATGTCAGTCTCTTGGCACAGGTGATTAAAATTTGTTTTTTATTCTTGAAAGTTTAGAAAACACTTTCACTTTAACAAATTGTTCTTTATGATGGCATAAACCTTTAGGATAGTTGTCAAATTTGGGGAATATTCTACCAGATTTCTTTCATAAATGAATTGTAATATTTTACTGTTTCAATTTTTCTTGTGTATTGACCAATATTAACTATTCCTTGAATTGATGATGCTCATTCACCACTTTGTCTCCAATGTCTGTTGAAGTGACATGTTATGATTATGTATGTTATCTTTAGTGATATCAATATTTTGTGTTAATTTAATATTTTAATGTGTCTATTATGATCCATGTTATCTATGTATATTCACTATCATTTTGGTTAGTATTTAGTTTTATTTAGGCTCTCAACTTTGCCATCTAGTATTTAACAAATAGATTGCTTTGTAAGTGAATATATAAATATAGGTACTGTCTATCAGCAACTTTTAGAAAAAGAACTTTAGAGAATTAAGCAGGGAGAAAATGCTTTCTGCAACAGCAAGAAGAGATGCCAATGCCACATGGGATTATGAATTGAAGCCAGAGAACCTGCATTGATGAGCTGTCAAATTAAGGAAAGTGACAAGAGTATCAATGTTATTACTTTCTGATCCTCAACAGAGAATAATATAAAAATATAAACTTTAACCACCCTCATCTGTTTTGTGTAGTCATAACAAATGTATTTGCAATTTATTTGCAAAATAGATTATTATTCCCAAGGCGCGAAGGTTTTAACTCTTATTGTTAGAGCTTGTAGAACATAATATTTAATATCAAATGGTCTTGTTAATTGGCTATCTTGTATAATAATGTTCAAATTGGAATCTCTGCCTGATGAAGAAACAAACATTGGCTGGGATTTTTTCTTAGTATATAAATCTTAAGAATTTCATCTGCCCAGTTTCCTTTTGTGTAAAGGAGGATAAATGATGGCTCCTCTAGATTCCTTGTAACAAAGAAATGTACGTAAGAGTGTTTTCCAATCACAGTCATAGATTTTACTTTGTTCATATGGTCCTGTAACTTTTAGTTAATATTTTATTTAGAATGTTTTCACTGATATTTACACATGACACAAATGAGATGGGTCTATATTTTTCTTTTTGAAGTTTTCATTGTCAAGTTTTGGCATCAGTGTCAAAAAATTTCCCATAAAAGTCAGTTGGCAACTTTATTTTTGAAACACTGTAAAGAGCTTAAATAGCAGTAGGATTATCTAGACATTATAGCATAGACAGAACTTTGGGCCTTGTTCTTGGTTTTGCTTTGTTGGGGGGAGGAGATGATGTTAAATCTTTAATGAGTCCAATTCTTTTAGATTGTTGTATTGAGTTAATCTCTTCTGAAGTTAATTTGACTAAATTATATTTTCTTTGAAAACTATTATTTCATCCAAGTTTCAAGTTTCAATAGAGATGAGCAAATTATTCCTGTTTAATCACTTGTCAGGAAAATAGAAACCACTCTAGGTATTCAAACAGAGGACATTTAATACAAGGAGTTGGTTATATACATGATGGAAAAACTGCACGGCTAAGCAGAAAACAGTAAGGAATCCCAGAGAAAGCAATAGCAGGAGCTGCTGCTACCCTAGAGGGAGAGAGGAAACAGGTCACTTTACCAGAGCCCAGAAACCAGGGCTGTCAAGTGAGAACAAGAGCCCAGCAGGAGAGGCCTGGGGGCAGGGAGACTGTGAAAGGGAGGGGCTGTCTAGTGAGAGCTAGAATCGCAGAGAAGATGCAGATGGCTTCAAAGGCACTATCTGAATGAGAGAGCAGAAAATATCCTGGGTTCTCCTTGGTGCTTTTCCCAGGCTGACTATTCTCAGGAGACAGAGAGCCAGGGAGCTGGGGAAATACAGTTCCCACTGATATAGAGCAGAAAAAGGAAATCCAGGCGATGGATTTGAGAGCAAGCATGAGATGAAGCTTCCTTTTCTTTTGTATTTCCCCACTATCTTTTCTTAATTT
Organism: Tapirus indicus; assembly: GCA_031878705.1. Lineage (NCBI taxonomy): Eukaryota > Metazoa > Chordata > Mammalia > Perissodactyla > Tapiridae > Tapirus > Tapirus indicus. The sequence goes on along the minus strand of CM062919.1, from coordinate 143,279,553 downwards.
ATATATAAATACACATAGATTACACTTTATATCATGTTTAGCATAACTAACTGATGACCTATTTTATTGCTTTTTTCAAAGACCCAGGCATTGCCTGTTTCTAGTAATATGGTATACTAGATGCTGGAAAAACCTACTGTTTCAGAAATTTTGGGCACAATATGTGATTACGTTACGTGCATGGCCGCCAGCAGAGCCTCAGCCAGAACCACTCTCCAAATGGGCACAGTATTTGATCCAGACACACAGGATTCTATGTAACATTGCATGGGAACATGGTACTCACTTTAAAGCAAAGGAGGAGTGGCAGTGGGCACATTCCCACTGGATTTGCTGCCCTCATCACGTACCATACACTCAGATGCTGCCAGCTGAGAAAGCAATCGAAAGGCCTTTTGAAGGTGCAACTGAGGTACCAGTTTGGAAATGATAGCCTGAGAGGTTGGGGCTCATCCTTAATGACACATAATATACCTATATCAACAAACATTACATGTTGCTCTGTCCCAGACAGGTATAATAATATAGGAAACCTGGAACCATGGGGGGGTTATGGACATTCCTCTCTTATTATAAACTCACATTGCCTTCTTTGGAGAATTTGTTCTTCTTATTCCCTCAGCTTTAATCTCTGCACATGGTAGGTACTATATAAGTGGTCACTGTTATTAGGTAAATAGTAAATTATTATTTGATATTATGTGAATATACATTCAGATGAGTTGTTTTTCACATAGGCAAGAAAGTGCTCTTAAATAAAAAGCCTATATTAAAAGCCCATAATATAATAAAGTCATGAACATGTAATAATCAAAAACATAAAAATACATGAATATGTATTTTTTATAGTTACTGACCAAGTGTTCACAATTGCTCATTTTTTACCCTCTACTTTATCTTGACCACATTTTGTGTGTGTCTCTCTAACTATGAATTTCTAGCCCTAATCTCTTAAAAATCACCTAAAACTTTTCTTGAAGACTTTGTTTTCCTATCTTGATTTTTCTTACAATTCCAGTTGATAAATTATACTCTTACTATCGTAAATGCATCCAATGTTTGTGGATTATAATTTACCATAGAATTAGCAAGGATCACTAGGCAAGCAATTGTGGGAGACGATACAAGTGCTCTTGGTATCCATAACAGCATTATCAGGAGTTTAAGACAACAGACACACTGAAATGGATGGCATAGTTCAAATAGTAAAAGTTATCTACCTCACCTGGGGAATATAAGAAGCCCTAAATACATAACTTGAATAAGAAGACGCATTTTCAAGAACATGACATGTTAAAAAATAGAATCTTAAGATAAACACACCCAGGGTGGAAACGAACAAATAAACTGCCATAAGAATTATCTTTATCAATGATGGTTATTGCAGTGAAGGTTTTGTTCAAATATAGAAAGTACGTGGGAGGTTAAAAGAAGAATGTTTCATTAAATCTTAAGACTCTGTAGAGTTTATGAAAATGATTGCAATTGCCTAATATAAAGAAGGAGAAGGAGAAGGCAGAGTAGGGGGAGAGGAGAGGGAGGAGCAGAAGGGGGAGGGGGAGAAGCAGAATGAGGAGGAGGGGGAGGAGAAGAAGAACAGCAGCAACTATTTTTTCTTTCAAAGGACCATTGGCAAGTATCAGTGCCGATTGAAAGACATTACCTGTTGCTTACACCTTGATCAAAGCAAAACTTCAGACATAAAACAGATCCATTTCCCAAGTCTGGTGTGCTGTTGATTGACATGAAAAGGATTTATTGACTCTTAAGAAATGGAAATTTTTAAAAATGTACTTGCTCTTCTAATAAGCTTACAGTTACACTAGGACTTCTATCTAAATAACTTCTTAAACATGTTTAGCATTAAATATAATATATTACCTCCCAGAAATCCATAACCCCAGATTAACCAGGAGAAAATATCAGACAAACACAAATTCTAAAACATATTTGACCAGTACTCTTCCAAATTGTCAAGGTCATGAGAAACAAGGAAGAACGAGAAATTGCCATAGATTGGTGGAGACAAAGGAGACCTTATGATTAAATGCAATGTAATATCCTGGATTGGATCTTGGAACAGAAAAAAATCATTAGTAAAAAAACTGGAAAAATCCAAATAAAGTCTGTAGTTTGGTTGATAGCATTGTACAAATGTTATTTTCTTCCTTTTGACAAATGGTTATGTAAAATATTATCATTTGGAGAACCTAGGTGAAGGGTGTAAAGGAACTCTCTGTGCTATCCTTGAAACTTTTCTATACATCTGAAATTATTCCAAAATAAAAGTTTGTTAAGTATATATAATACAATAACAAATTTAGTGGTTTTCTTTGTAACATATTTCTAGGTACCTTTTATCTTTCAGGACTAGGTAATACTGTATTGCTTTAATGAGTAAGACATTTTATTCACTGTATTTTCACTATTAACACTACTATGAGGGTTACAATGATTAAGACATAACACACATATACTGGGTGTCAGAGACAAATAACACTTGTGCACAGGAATAGTAGGTTTGATTATCTAAAGCCCAACTTGTATGTGTTGAAACTAGTATGCCCATGCAGTAATAATGTTATAAACAAAGTAACCATTTCTTGAGTTTATAAAGTTTTTAAATTTTATAATAATAATTATTATTAGCCAGCATTAATCAATAACACTGCATATCTGGCATTATTCCAAGCACTTTATTCACTGATTTATTTAACAAATATCTGATGAATTCCTACAATGTGCCTGACACTGTTCTAAGAAGTAGAGATACCCCAATAAGCAAAAACGGCAGCGTCTGCTATGGAACTTACAGACTAGGAAGGGAGAGAGGCAGTAAATAAACATGCAACAAACTGATAATGTCAGGCACTGGGAAGTACAATCAGGAAAAGTAAATCGGGGGAGGGGAGCATAGCTATTTCAGATGCACAGATGTTATGGAGGTGACATGGGAGCAGAGATCTGAGGAAAGTGAAGGAAACGCAGGATGTTTTAGGAAAAGATATTCCAAGCAGAGAAATGAACAAGTTAAAAAAAGTAAACAAGGCAGGAGCATTCTGGAAAAATCATAAAAACAACAATACCTGCCATGATCTATAGTTGATAAACAAATCACTGATTAAACATAATAATTAGTTATAAAGATGAGTACTAAAATAATTAATTATAGAAAATGCTTGCAAATACCTCCAGGGAGTAAGACTATTACTAAGGAAGAGAGGGTAGAGAGGTTTCTCGTTTCACAATAAACCCTTCTGAAATATTTGATGCTTTACAATGTGCATATATTACTTTGCTAAAGATTAAAATATTTTATCTAACTCGAAGACTTCACTCAGTATTCTGTACTTCTTCTCCATTACTAGAATTATCTTACCAGATTTATATCTAGTGGGGATAGGGCTTTGTCTGTATAAAACACTAAATTTTAAAATAAGAATTGAAAATCCCTGCTATTAATTTTGCAAAGTTGGATACATATGTTTTTCCTTTCTGTTCTCTCTTTTCCAAGGACAACTTTGCAATCACGAGTATGCTCAGCACCCACGTCCACTTCTTGTTCTTCAGTCTTACTCAGCCTTATCTCCTTCCAAAGTCTGAAATAATTTGTAAATTTCTGACTAAAATTCTCAATCTTCATCAGAATTGACAAACACTAAAGGTAATTTCAGTTCTCAAGCATATTGCCTGGCTAAGAGTTTAAGATAAATTTCTGAACATATTGTGAACATATCAAAATGCATATTTTCTTTCCTCTGTGTCAGTATTTTACAGAAGTCTCTCACAAAGTTCTGGGGGAGAACAAAATTTGTAATCACCCATAGAAAATAAGAACAGGAAATAGTATAATAAGTTTCAAATATATTTAGCATGATAAAACTTTGATGAGTTGCACATGGACTATTTGCTAAGCAATTTTTTTGAAAATAGTACTTTGGAGAAATTTGTCATAGGCATTTAAAATTAATGCGTCAGTTTGTCAGAAATAAATACTAAAATCTATAGAGCCTGTGCTTATGGTTTTGATTTTGTGTCAAAATCATTACCAAACTGCAGCATAATGTTTAGATATTATCTTTCTTAAAAAGTGGGAACCCATCTTTCTCAGATACTAATTAATAGCAATGTACTTAAATGTTTGATTTTTTTTCAATGAATAGTGTGCATGAATAAGTTGAATTATTTAAGAACGAGAGTAAACTAATTGAAATAACTTTTCATTAAATCAAGGATCAAAGGGTTGAAAAGAGCTTCTATGTGTTTAATATTTCTTTACCCCTTAAAACATTTTTTATAATTACTTTTTTCTCTTTCCTGAAGCACATAACTAACATTGTATATTATACTATACTTCCATGTGTTCCTGATCAAACTGACTGTCTTTAATGCACATTAGCTTTTGCTAGTTGTTGCTGAAGTAAAACAATCAAATAGCTGAAGGAGAAATTGATAATAACTGGCAAGCTTTCATCTTAGCAAATCTAGTGTCTTCATTTAATCATATCCAAAAGAAAACTTTATTTTTAGCCATTTGGTGCAAAACAGAGAACTGCAGTTTGTTTTTAACACTGGTATTTTTTAAAGTATGTTAAACTTGTGTAAAAATTACTGGAAATTAGTATCTATACTATACATTATTCTTTAACAATGTAAAATTGAAATATAAATGGATATAGCACATAATCGATGATGAAGCAAAGTCACTTCTAGGAAATTCACATTCAAAGTAATATGAAAAATTTTAAAGAGTGCCTGAAATATGCAAAGGTTATTTAGTGAAGATATTGATTTATTCATCCTATATATGTCAACTATGTGCCAAGTGCTATCCAACACAATGGTGATTCAAAGGAAATGGAGCCAAGCCCAGTGCGCACAATCTATGGAGGAAATAAAAAGAAGAATGTCTTCCCAGAACTGAAAGTTGTCTTAAATGAGCTTTTGAGAAGTGAGTGAGCAGGGAACAGCTTCCAGGCAAAAGAAGCAGCAAAACATGACTCCCGAGGTAGCATCACACAGCTATTTCATGGAGACCATGGAAAGAGGATTTGGGTGAGCTTTAGAAGGAAACGATGGAAATCATGGGTGGAAAAGTGATCAAGAGCCTTACATGCCTTGCCAAAGAGTTTGAACATTACCCTATAGATAGAAACTGGAATTGCATTGAAGGTTTTTAGCAAGAATTTGGTTTATGATATTCTGAAGCTTTCTAGAATCAAGGAAACAATAAAGACTTATTATCTATGTAGATAAATAAGCTATCACTTTAAGATATTTCTTTCGCAAGCAAATCAATTATTCCTCTTATAAAAAGAAACTCATAGTTAATTCTACTTCCTCCTGTATTTCTTAGTTTTTACTTCTTTAATGTAAACTGACATGTGAACGTACCTTTCTTTAAATTATGACAGGTAGCTCCCCCAAACTCACTCACACTTCAACGGCCCCTTCCTAAACAGCATCATCAGAAATCTAAATTGTACCAAAAGAAAATGTAGAACTTTTGGTAATTTTCTAGCCTCCTTCCCTTTCACTTTAAACATCTGGAAACTGAGGCTGAGAGGGGAAGACGACTTCGCCAAGTCATACAGTTTTGTCTAGAATTTAAGATTCCATAAAATGGGAGAATTTTATTGTATGTAAATTATGCTTAAATAAGCTTGACTTCCAAACAAAAGAAAACACTATGTAGGCTAAATACTTTAATTTGTTTAACATTTTGACAATTTCATTTTGTTATTTCTTTTTTTCACATGTACCATTCTTACAAAAACCCAGGCAAATAGGGAGAGAAGATAATTTTCATGTAAGGGTAACTGAAACTCAGAGGATTAAAACTCTTACCTTATGTAACACAGCCAACCCAAAACCCTGGTCTTTTAAATCTAGTTCAGGGCACTTTCAACCACATCTTCTGTCCCCTACCTCACTCCCCATCCTTCCCATGCAAACTGGCAAAATATAGCAAAACGTTCCATCTCTAAAAACTGATAAACCACACAAACTCAACTAAATAGACCAGATACATATACGTACGTATCCTCTAATTCTTTTTTTTTTCACTTATCGAAATGAGGGTAACAACATCCCCCCACGGGGATTTGTATGATGAGAGATAAATGAGATGATGTACATGCTAGTCCCAGGCAATGACTAAATTGCAGGAGACCCTCAAGAAACATTAGCCCCATTCTGCACTTCTATACCCTAGTATTAGTCTACACCCACGCTTCTCAACTGGGTGGGCTATCTCTGTGGGTAAGAGATGGTATACCAAATGACATACAATGACCTTTTTGGGACAATGACCCTTCTGGGACAATGACTCTTCTGGGAGCTTCAATTTTACTTACATTTTGAAGGGAAACTAAATAATTTAAATGATCAGTAATTTCATCTTTGTTAAAACAATTCAGACAAGTGAGGAAACAAAGCTGATACACATTTTTAGGATTTCAAAGAAATTCTATTCTTATAGTCTGCTTTGGGCAATGCCTGTATTTAGTCTATTATGCTGTGATTGGCATTTTGGTAGAAAGATGTGAGAAGCAAGTAAGAGAAAAATTTTAAACATACTATGTATAAGCACTTTGGAAAACTCTTTAACAGTACCTACCAAATCTGAGCATATGCCTATCCTAGGAACCAGCGATTCCATTCCTAGGCGTACGCCTAGTAGAAATGTGTTCATATGTGCACCAAAAAACATGCAATCAAATGTTTACAGCAATACTCTTTGCAATATCTCCAAAACTTGAAGCTAGTCAAAATGCTTGCAAGAGTAGAGCTGACAAATTGTGGTTATTTACAAGGAATACATAGAAATGAGAATCAATGATCTAAAACTCTATGCAGCCCAGGGATGAATCTCACAAGCATAACATTAAACAACAGTGGATAGAAACAAGAGTACACACGGTATGATTTAACTTATGTCAAGATCAAAAACAAGCAAAACTAATCTATACTAATAGAATTCAGAGTAATGGCTACCATCGAGGAGGGGAAGTAATTGAAGAGGGCACAGGGTGTTGTTGGGCATTGATGTTCTATTTCTTGATCTGTTGCTGGTGACAAGTGCTATTAAATTTGGGAAAATTCCTTGAACTGCACACTTAACAATAAGTGCACTTTTCTGCACGCAAATTATAGTTTAATAAAACATTTTTCTTAATTACAAGGAAATACAAAGGATCTATCCTAAAATTTCACAGATTATTTTCCCATTATTTGTGGCTGAAGACATTCCTAGTTTTTATGCAGATGAATAAACAATCTTGTTGTACTGGGACTTCTAATATTAAAAATATAGATTTTTATTCCAGATTGGGTTCTAAAGTTCTCCACTAAAAGTATAAACATATTCAAAATGATTTTGAAATATCTGTAGGAAAACTAAAACTTTTAATGCTAATTTAACAGTATTTATGTGTTTATTTTAAAAAGAGGAACTATAATATATGCTTTCTTCAGTGATAATTTTACAAAAACAGATGTATTTAATAAATTTATAAAGGTGTCTTTCAAGAACTCTACTTTGTGTCTATTTATTCGTATGCCCCATCACCCTAGAAAGTACTTAAAGGTAGGAGTCATGTCTTGTTTATTTTTCTATTTCCGCCACCTAGCGTAGTTTGTGGTACATAATAGGTGCCTGATGCATGTTTCTAAATTAAAGAATAACATGGTAATAGATCAGTTAAGATGCAGGGAAGATAACTATTTATTGTCCACTTTCCTTCCTTTTTTATCACATCCTAGTCCATCTTCCCTATGTGACATGCCATGACGATACTCAAGCAGCACTATAAAGAAGGCCCCACGGTAAGAACTGAGGCCTTTTGCCAACAGCCAACACCAACTGGACAGCTATGTGAGGGAGCCACAATGGAGGTATATCCACCATCCCCAGTCAATATTTCAGGTGACTGCACCCTGACCAACATCCTGGCTGAAACCACATGAGAGATCCTAAGTGGTTCTAGCTGAATTCTGAATTCCTGAAATTCAGGAAGATAGTAACCATTTTTGTTCTAAGACGTCATTTAAGGTAATTTGTTACACATCAATAGACAATCCATGTACCAATTTTTGTTATGAACAAAGCAACCATAAAAATTAGTATTTGTGTGGACATATGTTTTCATTTCTCTCAGGTAAATATCTGGGAGTGAGTCCTCTGGGTTGTATGGTTTATGTACGTGGCTGTACAATATTGCATTTCCACCGGGAACATGAAAGATCCAGTGGCCCTGCAGCATTTCAGCTCTTGGTATTCTCAGTTGCTGTTGTCGGGGTTTTTGTTTGTTTGTTTCAGCTGTTCTGATGGGTGTGTAGTGGTATCTCATCATAGTTTAACATCCACTTCCCTAAGGACTAACGGTGGTGAGCATATTTTCCTGTGCTTATTTGCCAGTCATTTTTCTTCTTTGGTTCAGTGTCTGTATAAGTCTTTTGGCAATTTTTTAATGGATTGTTTTTTAATTATTGAGTTTTAAGTGTTCTTGTTATACGCTGAATACCAGTCCTATCAGAAATATATTTACAAATATTTTCTCCCAACCTTTAGGTGGTCTTTTTATTTTGTTAAATGTCTTTCGAAGAGAAGTTTTTAATTTTGATGCAGAAAAATTTATGATTTTTTTTTTATGATTCATTCCTTTTGTGTCCTAAGAAAACTTTGTTGAAGCCAAGGAATTTCTCTCATGTTTTCTTCCAGAAATTTTAAAGTTCTAGGTTTTAGTTTTAGGTCTATGATCATTTCCATGTAAATTCTAAACTCAGATTGTAAATTCCAACAAAAAAGCCTGCTGGGATTTTGACTGGGGTTGCTGTAACTCTACAGATAAATTTGAAAAAAAAAATTTGATAATATTGTTTCTTCCGGTCCATGAACATGGTAAATATCTTCATTGATTTAGTTCTTCTTAAGTTTATCTTAGTAATGTTTTATAGTATTGGATAAACAAGGCTGGCAGATCTGTTAAAGTATTTCACATTTTTGATGGTATTATAAAAGTTTTTTCTTTCAACTTCCACTTATTTTAGTATTTACAAATAGATTAGTTTTTATACATTAATGTATACTGAGATATGCTAAACTCGCTTAACATTTCAAGTAGCTTTTTTTCTTGCCTTACTACAATGCCTAGATCCACTAGTGCAATTGGAGTTGTGAGGGTAGTTATCACTGACTAGTTACCAAAGTTAGGGAACCATTAAATATAATGTTGCCTGTACGTTTTTCAAAAATGTCCATTGTCAGGTTGGAGAAGTTCTACACACATAAATTGGACAACTTACGTGTATTGAACCAATTCCTTGAAAATTATAAACTGCATAATCTCACCAAGAAGAAATACACAACCTGAACAGTACTAAAACTATTAAAGAAATTAAACTCATAATCGAAAACCTTCCAAGGGGCCGCCCGGTGGCTGAGCGGTTTAGTTCGCACTTGGCAGCCTGGGGTTGGTGTGTTCCATCCCAGGAGCCGGACGACGCACAGCTTGTCAGCCATGCCCTGGCAGCGTCCCATATAAAGTGGAGGAAGATGGACACGGATGTTAGCCCAGGGCCAGTCTTCCTCAGCAAAAAGAGGAGGATTGGCAACAGATGTTAGCTCAGGGCTGGTCTTCCTCACCAAAAAAAAAAACCTTCCAAAAAAAAGAAATCTCCAGATTACGATCACTTCAATGGAGAATTTCACCAAACATTAAAGAGCAACTACACAGTCCAGTATATTAACAACATAAAGAAGATAAACTAAATCATGCAGAAAAAGCATCTTATAAAATTTATACCCATTCATGATAACAACTCTCAGCAAACTCACTTAAAGAAGGGAAACTTCTCAACCTGATAAAAGGCATCTGCAAAAAACTACACATACATTTGTAAAATTAAAAAAAAATCAATTCATAACTCAGATCACAAACAAAATAAATTCCAAGTGAATCAGAGATTAAATGAAAAAGAAATATCTATACAAGTATTAGAACAAAGCACAAGCAAATACTTTATGATGTCAAGTCCAGAAGCAATAAGACACAAGACTGATAAATGTGACTTTTTTTAAAAGTCATTGCAAGAAACATCATAAGTGAAGTCAAAATATAAATGATAAACTAGGAGACAATATTTGCAATTTATATCTAAGAAAAATGTTTTTAAAATTCAGAAAAAAATTGAGCAAATAAACATGAGTAGCCATCTCTCAGAAAAAATATATTAATCACCCTTAAACATATGAAATATGCAATGCTTCACTCATAATAAGAGAAATGAGAATGAATATGACATTGTGATGTCATTCCTTGCCTATCACAGTGGTAAAAATTCAAATAATTGACAATCCACTATGTTGGCAAGGCATATAGAGTGCTCTCATACATTGGAGGAGAATTTGGCAATACCCAATAAATGACATTTGCATTTGAACCAGCAATCCAACTTCTAGAATCCCTCTAGGAATCCTTCTAAGAATTTACCTAGAAGATATATGCCCCTCTTAAAATACAATGCTTCAAGTGCACAAATTTAATTATTGATAGCAAAATATTGGAAACAAGCAAATTGCCCAATCATAGAAGACTGAATAAATTATGGTACATCTATATGAAACAGTGCTATGCAGCCAGAAACAGGATGAAAAACATGTCTATAAACTGATATGTAGTGGTTACTCAGGTAGATTATTAAGTGAACAAAAGCAACGACCTTCAAAATACCTTAGCCAAAAAATAAGCAAACAACTGAGTAAAGCAAGAATTGTAACATCTTGATTATTTTAGAATCTCTACTTCCATACTATTCTTATTTCACTGAATATTTTTGACATTTTTCATGCCAAAAAATTTAAAACCTAGGAAGTTAAAAAATCATGTACAACAGTTTTATTCTACGTACAACAGCTTATTCTGGAAGTTTCCTTCTATTTACATAAGATTAGATCTGTATTTTCAAGCAAAGGAATCATAACTGTTTAGCTACCCACTTTTCCTTCCTTAAGGTTTCAAATGGAAAAGAAACAATTGGAAGATGCATACTTTGATACCTAATCAGTGTTTAATTGTTCTCAGTCTAGAGTGGCAGAGACTCGCTCAACGGAAAAAGCAGGTTTTACCATCATTTGCTCTCACGAGAATCTCTAGAGATCACTAGGTCTTGGTCCAGCGAGAGTATAGGACTAAGCTCCTCCACTCTAAGGAATGGCAGCCTTTGCTGACCCTGATAATGGACTTTCTGTTTGACTGCTGTTGTCCAAGCATTAAAAGACATTCTGCTCTGTAGTTTCTAGAAAAATTCAATAACCTCGCTTCTTTGTAAAAGGCATCTGATTTAAAAAGCATGGATAGATAATGGGACTTACTGATCTTATTCTCCCGATGGAAAAGAAAATATAAATACTCAACACCAAACATTGGGGAAAATAATCTGTCAAGAAAAAAACAAACCCCCACCCCCAAGTTAAGTAAAACCTATGACTTTGGTTTATTTTTGTAAACATAAAGTACAATACTTAGAATTTAGGCATTGACAAAAATGGAAAAATATCCTGAAACTTACTGTTTAAAAGGGAAAAGTCCTCTGAAATTTTGAGAATTAGTTTATTTTTCTTTTATTTCCACGCCCCAAGAAGGGGATGTCATATGTCTTCCCTGCAGTGAAATCATGGACATGGCTGTTCTCCACCTGCTGCTGCCAGATTTCCTTCATTTCCCCTCAGTCCTTAAATATGCTCTTTAACATTTAAACTTTCACCTGTCTTGCTTCATGCTACAAAAGCTGTGATTCTACTGGACTGAAGAGACTATGGAGGGAGGTAATACCACAACTTCTTTTTAGTTTACCAGAAACAACCGTCACCATACATCTTACGACTTTGCTTGCATTTCTAAGGTGGAGAGTGTCACAAACTGAAGTCTGTCTAACGTAAGTTTGCCCTCCCACCTTGTGTCCATCAAGGCCTCACTTATTTATATGCCTTTATCACACCCTGCGCTTCCATTTAGTTGGCTGTCTGTAGTGAATCTTTCGAGGACAGGTAATCCATCTTATTTTTTCATTATCTACACTACCCACAAGGTACTTAATACATATTTTAAACGCATAAATAAATGAATGACCAGAAATGGATACCTTAAATAAATGGCTGCTGGAAAAACATTCTCCTACATCTACAGGGCTAGGTGTTTCTCTAACTGCTCCCGCCCTTGGATAGCTGCAGAGCACACCACGGCTGGGACCCATTCCTGACCCTGCTCTGCTCCCCTTTTGCCATTCGGGGCAGGCCTGTGTCCGCAGGACTCATGTAAAAAGGTGGAAACAGAAGGGGGATACATTTGCCCCCGGAAATTCCCCCTTTCAGCTTTGCCCACAGGGCAGGCAGTCTTGTGTGATTGGCAGTTTGCTTTTCCTGCATTCTTCAGCTGTTCTTTTCCACCTCACTCAGAAAGGCAAGCTGTTTGCTTTGAAATGGGGTTGAATAATACTGCCTGTCAGTAAAACTGTTCATGAAGCAAACAAAACTTGAGGCAGCATTGAAACCGTAATAAGCATCCTGAAGAGCTGTAAACTCCATAAAAAGAGCAATTCGGGAGCTAACTCTAATCATGATAGTCAACATTTATTGAGCACCTAATATGTGCCAGATATTTTGCAGTTTACACTTAATCCTCTAGCAATTTTTTGAGCTAAGCATTATTACCTTTTACAGATGAGGAATCAGTCACATACCTGGCATTCAAAATAGGTTTAGCTAACATTATAATACACTTGCTTAGGGGCGGGCCTGGTGGCATTGCTGTTGAATTTGAGCGCTCCGTTCCCCGGCCCAGGGTTCACAAGTTCGGATCCCAGGCGCGGACCAATGCACTGCGCGTCAAGCCATGCTGTGGCGGCATCCCATATAAAGTAGAGGAGGATGGGCACGGATGTTAGACTAGGGCCAGTCTTCCTCAGCAAAATAAATAAACAAATAAAATAAAATACACTCTCTTAAACATTTGCCTCTAGAAGCCCCAAAAGTAATCACGGAAAAGAGACACTCATTTGCCCAAAGGCAGTAGAACTGGAGCATCCTTTTGATCCTGAGACACTCACCAGATGAGCTGACAGAAGGACATGGATTTGCAGTTAAATATCTCTACACCCCTGGAGTAGTTCTACACTTGACGGGGGAGGAGCAACAGGTCCTGGAACCCATAACGGGGGTTGTGTCTCCTGAAAAACCAACCCAAGAAGCAGTTGAAAGAAGCCCAGTGCTGTTCTCTGTGGTATGCAGTGACTTCCTAGATTTATTACCAATAACACCAGCCACTTATTTCCATAGAATAATACCCTTTTGTGTTATCACAGTCATAATTATTTTATTGATTAACACCAAGTCCAAAAATTCTTTCACTTCTTCAATTTTACATACTTGAACAACTAAGATACTAATTTAGAAATGTTCCAGTATCTTGCAGTAATTTGATTTTTAGACCCAGTGCCATTACATTATAATCTTAACATATAATGGTCTGTTCTTTAAAGTAAATCTTAAGTCCTAAAAAGAAAAACAAAACTGAAAGACATATACCGTCTGTCTTGTTATACTTTTAACTGATTTAGAATAATATGAATGTCAGGCTTATTGATATCTCTAACACTTTTTCCGCTATAATTCTCCAAAATATTCTACTTCAATTTTAAGAACTCTAAGCCTCTCATCCTCCCTCTAAGCTCTTCATTATTTTGCGAGTCAATATCTTTTCTTTAAATTCTTCCTCCCTCTCCTCCCATTTGGCATCTTTCCTGACCATTCTTTAAGTTCTTTTAAAACTTCCTTCTATCAGCATAGAAAATCACATTTCCCCTCCTACATCTTTCAAATATGTTGTCCTAAGTGTGATAAGAAATTGAAACACAAACCCTGTCTTTACATTACCATGATTTACATTGTTAATTAAGTGATATATCCCAGGAGCAGTAGAAATGGGGTATTTGGGGAGGGCAGGGGGAAACATTTTGATCTGAAAGTACCAAGTGGAAATAAACATAATGGTGGCAGTAAAACTACAATGCTGACTTGGGAGGAATTACGAGAGCCGTTAAGTTCCTGGAACAGTGTCTGGCACATAATGTCATCAAGAAATATTTCATATTCACCACACACACAGCAATGACAGAGCATTCAGTGCAGTTACCATAAATATTCAACAAGAGATATTTTTCTTCATTTTTGACTAATAATTATCAAAATATTTTCTTATAGGCCCCAAAGTGATCCAAGAGAAATACAAATATGTATTCATTAATTTGTTTTGCAATTAGATAGGAGAACGAAAAGACATCAGATTGAGGTAAGTGTGCAACCTACCCACATACATCCTAACTATGGATGTAGGAATTAATTACTATTGACCACTAGTTTATCTGAGTATATAAAATTACAGTAAAATAAAATAAAAAGAGTTGAGTAAGTTAGAAGTAATGATCAAAGGTATTGGGTTAATTTACTATTTCATTCATGTGATGCACTGAGGGATGAGTTTAGCACATTTCCAGAACTTAGATGCATTTCTCATTAAGTTTCACTTAAAGGTAGAAAATTCGCTACCAGGTGAATAAAACTTTAACGTATATGAAAGTTAAACTTCAAATTTCTTTAGCTATATAAATTGTAAAATGCCTTTGAATGCATCAACATCTTAAAATAAAGACCTCTATCATAAAATATTAGTGACAAAATGTGATTTAAAAAAAAGTTCAGAAAACATATGTGATTCGTGATCTTAAAAAGAATTCCAACTTAAAAATAACTTCAACTAACAAGCAGTTTTTGTGTCCACTAATTTGAATAATAGAATAGATCTATGTCTTTAAAATGCCATTTTAGAATTTTTTCCTTAAATTTACAGATGTGTATATGTTCAGTTTTTTAAAATAATAAGCCTTCTAGACATTCTTAGCACTGCATTTGGATGTATTATATTAATAACGTCTTGATGTATGTTTTGGTTTAACTAGGTATTGTTAAAGGTGACCTTTTGATTTGATTGTTTAGCTGACTTTGGTGTTAATAGGATAAAGAATGAGATGTCTAATGAAGCTTGTGTATGGAAATCATGATAGATGGCTGATTTGGAATTCTACAGACGTGGCACTGCTGAGCCTGCTGAGGAGTCTTTGGAACCTAACTAATTTTAGAGAGAGGTTATATTGATTACACAGAGACAGGGCACATTTTAATCATTTTTACAGCACTGTATTGCCTGAGGTACCAAAATCCATTAAACAAGGATTATAAACTTTGTTTTAAACTGGATTCTAAATTGTTTCTTGATGTATAGTCAACAACAGCCCTGTAAGATCAATCACAGTTACTAAAGCATATTAAAATCAAGTTGTTTAATTTTAATTGCTCATCTGCCTGACCCTCTGAGGTGCAGCTGTTCATGAAGCTAAATTACTTTTCTCCCAGATAGGAATTTCATTTTAGTTTACGTTGTGATCATTTCTTTCCTAAGGCCACCAACACACTCTACTTCTACTTTTAATTTCCTCTTCCTTACTGGAAATGATGACTAGACATTACATTTTTTGGTCATTCTCTACATCTTTTACTTTTTCTAGGGAATAAGATGTTTCAATAAAATTATGTGAGTTGAGTGTTAAAATATATTGTGTAACTATATACAGACACATATGCAAATGTTTCACATGGATGTATTCTTACAGAATCTTAATAGTTTAACTAGACTACCTTCCATCTGGGTGTAAAAATATTTAATTCATTTAATGGCATATAAATTATCTTGTTTTAAATGGGTACTTTATGTGTTTGATGTGTTGCATAGACATAGTTAAATACAGGTACACCTAAAATACTAATTAAAATATAAAATATTACAAATCAACACCCTTATTTTATGGCATATGAGAGAATGGGGAGAGGAAATAAATGTGAGCATAATTTATCTGGGAGTAGAGTGGCTTTAACAATCACAAGACTTGGATTCAAGATCTAGATTCCCACTGAATAATTATGTGACCAGCTAATTAGTTAATTTCTTTGGGCCTCCATTTCTACATCTGTAAAATAAAAATAAAATAAAGATAGGGAAATTTGAATCATTATGGCAATACATCTGAAAATGTTTTAGAAATTTAACTGTCCATTAGTATTGTACCTGTGCACACATACACATATACTGACTCATATATACGATCTACTCAATCTGCCAGAGGTTCAACAAATATAAAAATAACTGTAATGAGGAAAGAAGTGAGGGAAAAACACACCGTATGGAGGAGATTAATCTAATTTTAAAATTATACATTTTATGTTAAAATAAGCTTTATGTATTTTCCAATCTACAGGTTCAAAATAACTAGACTAAGACTTAAAACTCCAGTCTTGCTAGGTTAGCAGTGAGTTAAACACTAAAATTGCATTAGTACAAAATATATCCATTACATGTCTATATAGTCAAACTTTAATTAACTTAATTGTTCTTTAACTCTCTAGCTTCAACTCAATAAAAATGTTTAAAAAATTAACTTCAGTGTTTAGAATTTCAAATGAAGTTGAATACCACTGTTGGTGACATATCCTTAAACATAAATTGAGTAGGAAAATTACTAGCATTATCATATTTAGTAATATGTATATTACCTCATTTCTTGAATATCAAAGTGTGCTCACTTATGCATCAATTATAATTATAAGTCACTGATTATTCTGAACAAACTACTCAAGATGCAGGAATGAAATGTCAATGTTAGATTCTGGTTTTCCCTTTTTTCAGTCTTTAAACCCATTGTAAGGTAATATCAGTAAAACACTGTCAATTTCCTAAGGGAAAGAACTATGTATAGCATGACATGGTGTATCAGTTAGTGTTTGCTAACTGATAACCATCCACCCCAAAATGTATCACGTATTGGCCAAATAAAACAAACACTTATTATTTCTCATAGTGCTTGGGGTTGGTTGAGTAATTCTGATCAGAGCCAGCTAAACTGAGCCTGGATGTCTAGGATCACTTTACTCACACGTCTGGGCCCTCAGTTGGCATTGCTGGGAACTCTTTCTGCCTGGTCTTCCATCCTCCAGTAGGCAAGCCCAGGCTTCTTCACATGTGGGCAGAGGTATTCCCAGGAGTAAGAGTGGACAATGCCCAAAGTGTGAGAAGTTTTCAAACTTCTATTGTCCCATTTAGCAAGTCACATGGCCATGAGCAGTCAGTGTGGGAGGAGACTACCAAAGGATGTGGGTACCGGGAGGCATGAATAAATTGAGGTCCAGTATGATACAGCCTATCACACAAAGCATAATGTACTGTTCTTATAGCTTTTTGTATATTCACATGTAATAAATACTTTGGTGGCCACCCAGATCCCCTTTACCAGATCAGTGCCTTTATTCCCCAGCTGCTGTGAGTGGTTTTGATTAGTTGGTTTAAACTGTTTATTTTTTTAATTATTAGCAACCAAAAGAATTCTAACTAGTACCCTATTATTTCTGCTATCCTTCCTTTACACAATAGATATACAACCAAAAGAATTCTGACTAGTACTCTATTATTTCTTCTTCCTTCATGCAACAATAGATACATAATTGCAGCAAAGTCTATTTTAAGTACATAGTTTACTACCAATTTTTAAAACTGTAAATAAGCATTTACTATCTCATTTATTCATCTTATTCTTTTTTTCATATAAGTTAAGACTGTTCTTAAGCACTACAGTGGGTCACATTTATCCACATTATGACAAATCAAAAAAGTAAAAACAAAATTCTTACCAAGATGAAATGGTGAAAAAAATTGGTACCAAAGAACTGAGGCTATATTTTATTTTTCACATAATAAGAAAAAAATTAGTACATATTAATAAGTAGAAATATGTTAGCACTGTCATAGAATTCAAGAAAGTTAAAAATGAAACAGAAATTTTTAAGCTTTGTAAAGTATTTTTAAATATGCTTTTCTAAAACAATATTTATAATAAACATCAGTGAAATTAAGGAAAATGTTATGGTATATAAGTCTTTTTTAACTCCTCAGGTATAAATATAGTAATAATAAAAGTACACTTCTTCCTTATATTTTGCTATATAAAAACTATTTTCTTTCCCTTTGATACTCTTCCATTGCAGTATTAACTTTATAATACACACAGTTCACACAAGATATCACTCATTTTTCCTTTTATTTGTTCAGTTTTAGATCTTCATAGATATGTTTACACATCTCTGAATTTTTATGTTAAATTTGATGCTTAATTTGTCTAACATTATTTAGAAAACTCTTATCACTTAAGCCTGCTGGGGAGGATGTGGAACAACAAGAACTCTCATTCACTGCAGATAGGAATGCAAAATGGTGCATCCACTTTGGAAGACAGTTTGGAGCTTTCTTATAAAACTAAACACACTCTTACCATAAGATCCAGCAACTGCACTCCATAGTATTTACCCAAAGGAGTTGAAAATTTAATGTCCACAAAACCTGCACATGGATGTTTATAGCAGCATTATTCATAATTGCCAAAACTTGGAAGCAACCAAGATGTCCCTCAGTGGTGAGGGGATAAATAAACTGTGGTACATCCACACAATGGAATATTATTCAGTGCTATCTAACCATGAAAAGACATGGAGGAAACTTAAATCCGTATTACTAAGTGAAAGAAGATGATCTGAAAAGGCTACATATTGTATGACTCCAATTATAAAACATTCTGGAAAAGGCAAAACTATGGAGATAGTAAAAAGAGCAGTGGTTGCCAGGAGTTAGGGGGAGGGAGGGATAAATAGGCAGAACACAGAGGATTTTTAGGGCAGTGAAACAACTCTGTATGATACTGTAATGGTGGATGCATGTCATTACACATTTGTCCAAAACCTATAGATTGTACAATACCAAGAGTGAACCCTAATGTAAACTATAGACTTTGAGTGATAATGATGTGTCAATGTAGGTTCATCAGTTGTAATAAATGTACCACTCTGATGTGGGATGTTGATAACGGGAGAGGCTATGCATGTGTGGGGGCAGAGGGTATATGGGAACTCTCTATACCTTCCACTCAATTTTGCTGTGAACTTAAACTACTCTAAAAAATAAAGTCCAAATAACACTGACAAGCTATTCCTTCCTAGGACTTTTTGTTCTATTAAGCCATGCAGTGCCAGTGTGCTGCAAACTAAAATTCCAGAGCTAATAACTTCATGATAGTTTTCTTTGAAAAACAATTTTGTTAGAAATAAACATCTTACATTTACATAGTTTTTCCTCATAAATGCCATTTTACTACATACAGCGATGATTTCAAATGTAAAGCAAATATATCCGTACTACAGCTTCCAAAGGAGTTTAAAATGCCCAACTCACTTGTTACCAGAAATTAATGAGAACAAGGAGTTTAAAATTCAACTAGAGCTACTCTAAGAAAACTCTTCCGAAACCATGTCTCTAAAGAGGTTAAAAAATCATTTTTTCTCCTGAAATTCAAATTTTCTAAATGAATAGTTATGTGTCAGAGCTCCAGGTTATTAGCTAAGTCCAGCCTAATGTGACTGCATGGAGAGTCTCCCACCAACTGTTCTTTTGTCCTTCCATAACCACCCTCAAAGGCACAAGAGACAAGGCCTAGGAAAAATCAACATCATTTTACTGTTTTTTAAGAATATTGTTCTGCATTCCACATGAAACATTAATCACCTCTGATTCACAGCCTGGGTTTCCCAGTCTGGAAAGCTAATGCACATATTTAGCTAAGGTCTCGGGGACCAATCTCACCAACCATGGACATAGTCTAACTAACAGCTAGGAAGGTGCAGACCCAGAACCTGAACGCGAGCTCTCCACCTGTCATCCAGCACACTTTTAAATACGTCGTGCTACTTGGTGTGGTTGGTGAAAGCAAAATCCAATGGATTTCTGAGTAGCATTCCCTCCACTGACTATCCTGTCCTCTTTGACTTCCTGGACGCTTTCTCCTCCTTCCCCTGCTCTTTCTCTCTGTCCTGTACAAATTCATCGCCTGCCAAAGATTTTGGCCTTTCTCCAGGTTTCATGTTTTTCTCTTTTTCTACCTCCTAAGCAATCACCTATAATTTTAATTATCATCAATTTGGAGATGATCCTTAAATTTTTATTGGTAACCTAAACTTCTCATCTAAACTCTAGAACCATATATCAAGTTACTTCCTCAGTGATGACTAAGACATCCAAGAAGACAGAGACTACATTTTGACTTACCATAGCATCTCCAACACCTAGCATAGTTCCTGCCATATAGTACATAGGCATTCAATAAATGGATATGAGTGAATGAATGCATTTTATAAAGATTAATCTGATGTCTACACTAGATGAAGAAGAGAGATAATATTGGAGAGTCTGATTTAGTTTAGAAGCCTCCAGCAATCATTCAAAACGAAGTGAGGCGGCTCTGCAACGGAGTACTGAGTGCAGGAATAGAATAAAAGGCATCTAAAGAGCCATTATTTAGAAAAGAGTCCTTACATGCCTGTCTTGCAGCTTATACTGTTACCTCAATCTGAAAAGCCCAATCTCTTTCCCTTCCCCTGTCTAAATTATTCCAATCCTAGAAAGAGGCTTATCGCCCATTTATTCCATGAAATTTAAGCTGCTTACCAGATCCCACATTATTTTCTTCTCTGAACTCTTACTAATATAATATACAACCATACACACACACACACACATATACATACAGTGGAAATAGCATTAGCTTTAGAGAAAAGCAAGTCCATGTAAACTTAGCCCTATCAATCACTACTTCTGTGGCTCTAGGCAATTTTCTTAATGTTTCTGAGACTGACTCTCTTCATATCCTACAAGATTAGTGTCAGGATTACAATTAATAAGATTTTACATAAAATTCATTATTCATGAAAGACACAAAACCATCATTTCTACTATACTCAAAGTGAAGTTCCTATACATTGGCACTTAATTTTTTCCCCCTAAATACTTCAGATTTGTCACTTAACCAGAGTGAGATATTTAACGAAAGTCATATAGGTCTTTGTTGCCTCCAAGACACTTTAAACTTGATATATTCTTGATTATTATTTGAAATTTTTGCAAATAGCTCTATATTTATAAAAATGTTTATCCTATAGTATTTGATTTGAAAAATGTTCAAAGTAATGATTCCGACATGTGGGTGTTTAAAGCTTTAGGATGATAGAAATAATAATTAATTCGGACCCACCAAAAATCTTGATTTTTCTGGATGTATTTATTACGCCAGAAGAAAATATTCAAATTCCACACAATAAAGACTAATTTTTGAGGTTTTAATGAGTTAATTAGTTACTAAACCTGAGGGTTTTTTCATGTTTTTTTAAAGGTAAATAAAATGTTGACACTTATTGTCAGTATCCTTTGGTTCTCACATGCTTCTGTAACTATTATTCTGCCGCTCCAAAACTCAATCCCAAACTTTTAAACATCAAGTCACATCCTTAAGTTGATGATAAAAGTAATTGAATTTTGGTAAAAGGCAGAGATAGCAAGATAATCTAAATACAGTTTTTCAAAGTTCCTATGAATTTAGTATCTCAATAAAATATTCACAAATAACTCCAAGAATTTTGAGCATTTCTTATGACACCAAAGGGCAGAAACTATTTTAATGCACATTTGTTTTTTGCTACAAACTATAAATTGTCTTGAGAAACCTGAAAGTTTCTGGTTTTTCCTAGTGGCCTGATGCCCCCACTCATCTCTCTACTATCGTATAACTCACTCACGTGTATAGACTTAGACTTCTAGTGAGTTGAAACCACATTTCACTGCATTTTGTCAGATTGCTCTTTGCTAAACATCCACAAGGAAATTTATGCAGGCTGTCTCTATAAATTAAACAAGTTAACAAACAGATGGGTAAGATTAAAAATTGATCAATTACAGTCACCTTTTCTTACAAATACCAGGCTTTATTATGTTTTACTCTATGCTATTTAGATCTTTTTTAAGTTAGAAAGTTTAAAAATATGTTGTGTGAAGCAGAACATTCTGTAGAGTTTGCTATTTAGCCTTTTGTAGAGAAATCATCCAAGTGAAAAATTGGCCCATCTTGTTACTGTCACATGATTTGCTATTAGCTACTCACCTATACTGCTTTAAATTGAACGTGTGGCACTGCTGTACATTTCACGTCACATTTTTCTCAGAAGTTCAGTTTTTCCTAAGCATTAAATGGTATTTTTTGAAAGTAAGGTCCTAAAAGAACTATGAATTTGAGAACTTTGGCCAACATGAAAACTATGGCAGAAGGACATATGCTGCTGATGACCTGGGACCAGGCTCACGTCCCCCACTTCCAGAACCCAAGGCTCAGTCATTGCTTAGCAGCCGATGACAAAGCCAAAATTCAAAATACTGGGAGAATGCACAGGGAAGATATTACATGATCTGCATGGAATTAATTAACAATACTTTTAACTGTAGAACTGTCTTAGTAAAAACAGAAAATTGAAGAAGCTATATAAATATCATTGGTGCATCTTAAAAGCAAAAGTATTGGAAATATCACTTAGTGAAGAAGACAAAGAACTTGAGTTTTAGCTATATAGTGTACCATTTTTAAAACAGTCGTAAGTCTTTCCTGCTGGTGTAAGGAGATAAAAATTTTCAGGAAAAATTGAGAAAGTTTAAATGTAATGAAACAGCATTTTCAGATTGTTTTATTAAGCATCAAGCATTTATTAAGCACCTGTGACTTGCAACATGCTGTGCTATGTACCCAATTGTAAGTCATGTAGATGCTGACCCTGCCCTTGGACATGAAGTTTACCCGGGAAATAAATATGAAAAATTTTAGTGACTGATATTGCGAAAGAAGAAACACTTAGTGTTTTAGAAGCAAATAACAGGGAGGCATAATAAACTTGTTGTTATCCTTTGCTAATTAAATCAGCTATAATACACTGCATTCTTATGTAAATCTTTATATGTAACCTAGGAAGGAATGCATATGTGTCAGTGAGAGGAATGGCATGCTGGATTGATCAGGCAAAACACCAAATCACTAGTAATCAATACACTGGAAGTTGTCGCAGGCAGTACATTAAGGGATTAGTGTAGTCAGAGGCAAAATCAGTCAGGAGAAGAAAGAACACACATTCAGTTTGTAAATGTCAATTATGAACTCAGAGGACATATAAGTGAAAATATCCAAGGGAAATTGGGAGGGGGTGTGGTGCATGGGTAAGGCTCAGAGAGGTTGGAAATAGGGATGTATATTTAAAAATCATCCACAAACAAATAGATGGTGAAGCCACTGGTGATTACAAGAAAAGAACAGAAAGAAAAGGAAAAGCTGAGGACAGTTCTTATATAAATACTAAAAAAGGAAAATGAGTTGTACTTCAACATAATATTTTGAGATGAGTCGCTTACACCTGATGTGCTCCTACTGAACATACTGTAATTTTAGAATCCTACTACTCTATTCAGTTAATCATCAAAGTTTAAAGGTGATTAAATACCAGTTTTGATAAAGTATTTCTATTCATAATAATGCTATCACAAACTCTAAAAAATAAATTCTAATATATCATTGCCTAGTAGATACCTATGAATCAAATTTACAGCAAAAACATGCACACAAACAAATGTATTCACGTATTTAGAGAAACAGCATGATAGCATTGGAAAATTTGCAAGGCTTGGTCCACCTGGCTCCACAGCCCGTGACCTTTTCTATCTCAAACTATCAGTGGACAGGTTAATTTGAGAAAATGAATGTCAAAAGTGAAAGATAAGCTGCATAAAAAGAAAGAAGATAACAGCCTTGATGATTGCCTACAGTTCTACTAATGACAAATTGAATCCAGCTTTACAATAAATTATGAAATGCAAAGACAGTAGGGTTAACACTGTTCTTTGGCGAGTCCTTTGTGTGATTTGTAGATGTAACTGGACGGAGCACATGGAAGCGATTCAACTCCAACTCCACCACAAAACAATCAAGCTCAGACCATTTCAGAACTCAATGTTTTTGCCACTTTTTGACTAATATTGCTTGGTATATATCTTATCAAAATTCCAGTCTTTTAGATTGAACAAGAATTTTGTTCAATCACATTAATAAGGCTTCACATTCTTCACTTGCCCAAAAATCCAGAAGCCCAAGCCCTCAAAGATTACTAAATATCACCCTCATCAGTCATTTTCAAATGATCAGAGACCCATAAAAAGCTGCATTATGGAGGAAAATCAACTCACTAGAAAACTCTTAAGGAAGAAAGCTGTTCATCATCTTCACATAGTCTACCTGCTATATTTTCATGCTTCTTCTCGTGAAAAGAAGGAATGAAATCATCAAGTACAATTACAGGTAAAAAGTGCAAATCTGTCAGTTTTTTACTCCTCCCACAATACTTTTTAATCCCATTTATCTGTTCTTTCTTAATCTTGTGTTCAAAAATATTACATTTTCATCAATGAGATGCTGTATGGTAAATATTTTAGCTCATTCTTTAGGAGTTTCTCTAAACAAATCAGATTGATGATTGCTTCAAAATGTCGTGTTGTTTCCTGGCACTGAATGCTCATCATTGCATTTGTAGTGTAGGAGCTTCAGGACTAGGTAAAATTACTATCTTAATATTAGCTCATATAAATTGTTACAAAATAAAACTTTTTTAAAGAATAGATAAAGAAGGATATAAATTAGACAAAATGTAAGGCATTTGCTCAACTATGATGCTGACAGTTTTGGCTTCTCCTAGTCAATGCACACTACTCCTATCTAAAGAGTAAAACTGCCAATTTTACTGTAAGAAACAATTAATTAATATGCTGGAAACACCTTTCAATTTCCACTCATATGGAAGATATACTGTCTGTATTTATAACGTCAGGACAGGATTTTTTTTCTTTCCTAGCATATTCTGAGACAAAATTCTCTTTAAAAATCTAGCATAAGCAAGTTGACTATATTTCATATGAGGAGAACTTTTTAATGTTCCTCTCCTCAATTATTATTATAATCTTAAATGTTATTATGACATAATGATATTAGTATTTAAGGTACTCTTTTTCCTTCCTTAGGCTTTCAAATTGTCTAAAGCCAGTATACTTTAACAAAACCATTGGTTTTAATATTTTTTTCTGGTAATGAGCCTACTTAGAGCTCTTCAATCATAGATTTTTTAAAATCATGTTTGACCCTGATAAAACCTAAAAGTGGCCAGGGACATTGTGTTTTTCCACTTAATTTAGAACTTAATTATTTCAAACCAAGATCTAGCCTGAAGCACATTTTTAATGAATGAGCAAATTTATGGTGGAGGAGGGGAGTTATCCTGATTCTGACTGGTTCATTTTTATAACTTTAAACAGAGTGGCAAATAGTGTTGCTTTAATAAGCTTAAATGAATTCTTTTTTTTTTTTTTTTGGTGAGGAAGACCAGCCCTGAGCTAACATCCGTTGCTAATCCTCCTCTTTTTGCTGAGGAAGACTGGCCCTGGGCTAACATCCGTGCCCATCTTCCTCCACTTTATATGGGACGCCGCCACGGCAGGGCTAACAGGCAGTGCGTCGGCGGGCGCCCGGGATCCGAACCCGTGAACCCCGGGCTGCCAAGCGCGGACTAAACCGCTGCGCCACCGGGCCGGCCCCCAAATGAATTCTTTTTTAATATTACTGAGTACTTTGTTGGGGTGAGGGAATAACTGAAAAGTTTTAAAGATAACCATCTCACAGAATACAGTTTTAACAAATATCAAAACATAAAAAGGCAAAGAAATATATTTAATAATCATAGTTGAAAAACAAATAACTTTTTGAAGAGCTCATTTTAATTACAGTTCAGGTTTCCTTGACAGTCTTCTGAAAAAATGTCAGTGGTACTTGTTTGTGGAAGAATCACAGTCTCCTGACTTTCTAGGCTCACAATCATTGCTTGTGGGCTTTATCTATTTAATAGAGTCACTTCAGTTACCCTCATTATGTCTTCCCAAGCTTTGATTCTGCCAGTAAATATCGATCTGCAAATGGACTGCCCAAGGACAATGGCACCATTAATTGCTAAGTGATCTGAAAAACAATTAGAGACCTCCAGGCTCATGTACAAATGGATAGTCACAGCTGTCAGCCTAATCAGACACGGTTGTGCTCGCCCGTGGACCAGTTGGACTCCTCAGAAACGTCCTCCGCATCTGTCACTTTCCCACTTCTCACAATAAGCACATGTCAAGCCCTATAGTTCTACAGTCTTGTTTTCCAAGAAATCTTTGAGCATATATGGGAGCAAAAATCATATTGGTTTGACATAGTCCTTCAAAGGGAGTTCAATTAGAAGCCAGGCTCAGAGAAAAAGAAAAAATACATGAATATAAGAAAGGTTCACTATTTGTGTGAACTGAAAGAAAAAATCAGTAGTAAAATCTAAAAATTATTCAAAAGTTGTGCATGGATATTATTAACATCTATAATTTCTGATTTAAGTCAATGCACCAACATTTCAGAACCCTGCACACCCATTGTTTCCCGTCTTATGCAAAAACACACTAATCACATTCAACTCTTAAAATTAAAAACTCAAAAAAATTTATGTAAAGATTTCAACAATTGTAAAGAATTGTGACACCCCCACCTTTGGAATTAACATACACAAATATTGACTTCTTAAAAATAACTGTTATAATTACTTTTCCTCATTTTCTATGACATGGATAAAAACATTTGATAATATAAACAGCAAAATGAAATCACATACGTACACAGTTTAAAATTTGCGTGTAATTCTAATTTCAAACTAGGTAGTTTTGGAATTCTCTCCTTGGACTTGACCAGTTCACTTGTTTAGAAAAATACTAGAAACTTATCAGTTACCACTCTCTTTTCATCATCCTCTATTGTTATTTATCTTGTCAGTGCTTATTATATTTATCTTGCAAACTAAACTATAAAAGCACAGAGGACTTTTTTTTTTTTTTTTTTGGTGAGGAAGACCAGCCCTGAGCTAACATCTGTTGCTAATCCTCCTCTTTTTGCTGAGGAAGACTGGCCCTGGGCTAACATCGTGCCTATCTTCCTCTACTTTATATGGGACGCCGCCACGGCATGGCTGACAGGCAGTGCGTCCGCGGGCGCCCGGGATCCGAACCCGCGAACCCCGGGCTGCCAAGCGCGGACGAAACCGCTGCGCCACCGAGCCGACCCCAAGGACTTGTTTTATTAATAACAACAAATCATCACCCAAAGGATAACCACAATCAGATGCACGTTTACTTATTTAACCAATATTGATTGCACACCTGGCCTAGGTCAGGGCCTGTGCCAGCCTGGAGACACCAGTGACAAACAAGAAAATATGTCCACAACACAGATCTGAGTCAACTGAATGAATATATATATGAGTAAATGTCTGCAAGTCATCTGCCTCTATTTTGTTTCTGCTATTTCAACCTGTTCTTTTGACACAAAAGACAAACTACCCAAGAAGGGCACGGGCCTGTAATTTGGGAAACCCAGATTTCGGAAATTTGGACTCTCACCCCTGACACAAATTAGCAGTTTGAATTTAGGAGAGTAACTTAAATTTTGTGTATTTATTTCCTTATATGTTTGTCATTGTTTTTCTTCATGGCCCTGTCCTTGTGTAAGTTTATAGGTACAGGGACACTGGTACTTGTCTTATTTTTCTTTCTTTTCCCTGTGGCTTAGTAGGATATAGCAGGAGTTCAATTCAAGTTCTTTCAACCTAACTAAACTTAAGGGTAAAATAAGAATTTCCACCGAACTACTGAGATTTCTTTAATATACAGATATTGTTGTAGGCAGTATTGATTTTAGCCCAACTTTTATGGAAATAAAATTAATAGCTAATTAGTCTGGAATTTCTTTTCTATTTAGTCACTGTTCTATGTGCTTTACATGCATCTGTCTCATTTAATACTTCCTCCACTGCTAGTACTAAGGAGCTGTCACTTAGAAGTAGAGTGAAGATTCACCCAAACAATTCAAGACACACCTTCAGGTTATTAACTTCTTCCCATTAATGTAAAGTTCTCTCCATCACACAAGTTCACTACCAATTAAGTCACTATTTTTGTCTTTGTCCTTTTTTTCTTTCTTACCTTTTTTATTAGAATTATCAAACACATAAAAATATAGAGAGTAGTATTACCTTCCCATGTGTATATGCAACCATCACCAACCTCTCTCCCTCCCTCCACTGAATTATTTTAAAGCAAATCCCAGACGTCACAGCATTCCACCCTGACTATCCTCAAAACATCATACATAAAGAAAATTAAAATAACTCATTAATATCATTTAATACATATCTAACAAGTTGCCAATTTCCCCATTTATCTCAGAATTGTTTTTAATAATTGGCTTGTCAAATCAGGATTCAAACAAGATATGCATTTTTCTTTCTTCAGTATCCTTGTAACACCTAACATATCTGCCAGGTCTTCAAACTTTCCACTCTACTACTTATTTTGTTAATAATTCATTATTTCCCCATTACCTCATTTCACACTTCCAACAACCCATTTATCCTAATGCAAGATTGACTAATTCTCCTCTGATAATTTGACTATATTGCTATGCAGCTGGAGTCAAATATATTTAGGCTGAGATATGTCCTGTCACTGTTAGAGGGAATAACAATGCACCATTTGATGATCATTCTTAACTATCACTAAAAAAGTTATAGACCTTTTGTGCACAGTGGTCAATAATTTATTTTCCTAGATCAATTTCACCAATCCATCAACCTAAGCCTATTCATTGAAGGTCTGGTATTCTTTTTTCAATAAAAATATTTATAGCAAATGCTTTAAATGCTCAAGAATAAAGAAGAAAATATTCTAATCGATCCAGTCAGGTCAGAAATAAGTACAACTGTCATTTTGCTATACTCTATTTTCTTGCTTTTATACTTGCAAAAGAAATAGAGAGAGAGGTGTGGATCAAAGATACTGAAAGACTTATAGAATAGGAGTTATGAGGGCAAACTCTAGATTCAGACAGAACTAATTCAAACCCCATTTCTGATAATTATTAGCTTGTGTGTGTGTGTGTGTGTGTGTGAGGAAGACTGGCTAACATCCATTGCCAATCCTCCTCTTTTTGCTGAGGAAGATTAGCCCTGAGCTAACATCTGTGACCATCTTCCTCCATTTTGTGTATGGGATGCTGCCACAGATGCCACCCAGCTGGCCCCTAATTATTAGCTTTTTGATCCACAAATCTTAATCTTTCTAAGCATCAGTTTCCCCACCCCCCAAAATGAAAATAATTATAATGTTTACATTATTGGGCGGTTTTTTAAAAATGTTGTGTGGCAATTAAGAATGCTAGTCCATTCATTATACTGCATAGATTTGAATCTAGGCTTACTTATTTACTAATTGGACAACTTATTTATGCCTTCCATGTGCATTGTAAAATGGAATTGATAATAAGATATAAATGGATATTTTATTGAGAATTTGAGAAAGTCTATGACATTTAAAAAATACATAAAAAAAAAAACTTTGCTTAAGGTCATTTCTTGTTTGAAATCTCTGAGCATACTCCTGTCCAATTTTAAAATGTTTTAATAACAAATCTTCAATTATATTATAGGTTTAACTATGGAAAATATTCTCCATATATATGAAACCTAACAATACAAAGAGCTCCTCTTGTTAACTCTGCTCACTTTGTTTGTATTTGATTATTTTTAGCCAAACTAGTGACCAATTTAACCTGCTAAAAGTCAATAACAATTACTATTTAAGGATGCCCCTGCCATCATATGAAATGAGTATATATCACTCAGATCTTAACCAGTGGATCTAAAAATAATTCTCCTCAGCTGTCTAGGTGCAAATAAAACAGTTGAGATTTTGCATAACTTATACTCACTTTCAGACTTAAAACATGTCCTATTTTGTCCCTCCAGAAAAGAGATAACCAAAAACCTATAATAAACAAATGCCGCTTTTGATATTTATTAAAATGTAAGCACAGTCAAAAGACTCCCTTTGGGTCAGAAATAATTCTTTTCATATCCACAAGAATAGTCTTTCTGTCTGATCTGTCTTGGTTATTAGAAAAAAGTTATATCAGAAATTTAAAACAAAAATCGACATTTATTTTTAGGGTTTTAATCTACATAGTTGTTTCTGTATTAACTTGCTTTGGTATAATGTCCAAGTAGAGCCACAGAAAATATTTCTGTAAAATTAGTGACTATTCAAATAATTTTAGGTGAGGTCTAGAAGAATAAAAAGAGTTTACTTTTAAAAAGAGAACCTGTCAAGAAAGCTTTCACTTTAAAAACACCCAAATATTTGAAAATGCAACTTCAAAAAGCAATTCAGATCCCAGGAAAGAGAACTCACGGACCCTCTAGGGAGAAGGCCCAGATATGACACCTCTGGTTTCCACCTGGACGGTTCCATTAACACATCTGAAACACGGGAGCCTCCTAAGAGGCTCAGTGCGGTGTTTCGTCTCACTGACTCCCTCCTTTCCAGATGACAGTCACCCTTTGAGATCCAGGCCTGGAATGTGTCCAAGCTACAGCATAATATTAGTTATATTAACTGTGATGTAATAAAGAATGTGCTTTAAATAAATTAAAGTGTGTAATATAATTAAATAAATGTAATAAATCCAAGAGATTTAGAAAAGAAATTAAAATTATAAAGCCTAATGTCTTGAAATTAAAGTAACCAGTGTCTCAGGCAAGCGGTATGTGTATGTGACCGAGCTGGGCGAGTGGCTCCCGCAGAAGGGAGAAAATGTCAGGCGTGGGGGAGGAAGTGAAGAGAAAAGGCTGCTTCATGGAATTAGCCAGAGTGGTATGAAACCTGCAGAGATATAAGGGAGAACAGAATACACACTGGCTGCACTAACAGCAGCAATACAGCATCTGAAAGCCAGACTCCTATTTTCCTGGTTTTTCTTCTTGATTCAGTCCAAATTGTCCAGACATGTTTTTTTATCAGGGAGACACACACACACAGAAGGTCTTTGGAAAATTTTACAATACTCCCTTTCCCTATCCACAACAAAAAGACTGGGAAATGTTCAGTGGAAAATAAATATGTTAACAATTAGAAAAGTAATGTTTATTTTCAAATGGATTCACAACTTTTAGTGAATAATGGTATGTGAACTTTAGAGCTTCCCAGTTCACTGGACTTTATATAAATTGTTACGTGTTCTCAAAGCATTCATTCTGGGACTACCCAGGAGGCGGCTTGTTTTGAACCTTTTCTTTAAGTGAATGAAAAATCGAAACTTTTAAAACTTTCTCTAAAAGTAATATAGTTGTTCTGTCTCTGTCCCTGGCTTACACAGCAAAATGATACCATCACAAAATAATGATCTGTTCTTTGTCCCTATTCTGTTTTCCCTCAGAATTCTACCTTTCTCAAGTGTCTCTGATACTCAAAATAATCTCATTAAAGTACAGAAAAATTTCTGCAGCATTAATGTTTGCCTATAGAGTTCACACTTGTACATAATATGGATTTCTACTTCTCTCTATTGTGTTTCTATTTATTCAGTGTCACAGATGACTCAAATTACAGATCTATTCTCAAGGGCAGCAGAAAATCAGTAACGAGATAGGCAATTCTATGTTGTCATTGCAGATGACAAAGCAATAAGAAGTTAGAGTGTTTTAAGGTCCTAGTAATATCAGGAAAGAGATAATAATAATTTATAGTAGACAGTAGTAAGTCACGAATGCTTGCTGTAACCTCTAAGGTAACCACTAAAAAGAAGAGTAAGAAATGTGTGACTAACAAGCTAATTTTGTTAGGGGAGAGACGGAAGAAGACTACATAACAAAATAATTGCATTTGGTTAATTCAAAGAAAATAAGAAAGGATAGAAAACGAATAATAGATAACACATGGGACAAGTGGGAGAAAAGTAATTTATAAACTTTAAACAGAAATATGTCAGGAATTATATTAATAGAAAATGGACTAAATATTCCAATTAAAAGAAAAAAATCAAACAGTATTAAAGAAATACTATAAGCTACTTAACAAAAGGCATATCTTAAATATAAGGCTACGTAAAGTTTGAAAGTAAAAGTAAAAACTCTAACAGAAAATATGGTTATACTAATATCAGACAAAATATAGACTTTAAGGCAGCATGTATTATTAGAGATATAGAAGGCATTTCAAAATGTTTATAAGGTGGGAAATCCACTTGAAAGATATAAAAATTCTGATTTTTTATTGATCTAATGTTTTAGATTCAAATGTATTCAGTGAAAGTTAACAGAACTAAAAGGAAAAGTTGATTAATCCTCGATTATAGTGAGAATTAATATATTTTTCTCACTAGCTGATCAAATAAGCTGACAAAAAAATCAGTAAGCATATAAAAGAATAACAATGAACATATCTGACCTAATTGATAGGTATAGAATGCCACACACCACAATAAGAGAATACATCTTCTTTTTAAATAAACATTTATCAAAATCAGCCCTATGTTGAGAAGTCCTGAAGCAAGTCTAAACAAATTTCAAGAGACTGAAATTCTTTAGAGCAGGATCTCAGACCACAGCAGAAATATGATACAGGAGAATTCCCAACTTTTCAAAAATAGTGAAAGAAGAAATCACCATGAAAAGTACAAAGTATTTTTAACTAATTGATAATGAAAATACATGTCTAAACCTGAAGGATACAGCTAAACCTGTGCTTGGAAGAAAATTTGTAATCTTGAATGTATATATCACACACAAAATGAAAATCAATGATCTATGTATCCATCTCTAGAAATTAGAAAATGAATATTAAATTAAACTAAAAGGAAGAAGGAAGGAAATAATAAAGTAAAAGCAGAAAAAAATAAAATAAAAAGCAAATGTACAGTAGATAAAAGTTAAACTGCAAGTTGATTCTTTAAAAAGACAAAAAAATATTGATAGACATACAGCAAGATTGAGTGAGAAAAAGAGAGAAGGCAGAACTTACCAACATCCGGAATGAAATAGAGGACATAATTACAGAGCCTACAAACTTTAAAAACATAAGAAGAAAAAAATATATACAACTATATACCAATAAATTTAAAAATTTGCATCAACTGGAAAATTTTCTAGAAAAACATTATACCAAAACTTTACAAAAGAAGAAATTTAAAAATCTATTTCTGTAACTATTACATCTCTATTTAAATCATATTTTTATGAAGAAATCTCCAGCCCCAAATTTCCTTACCAGAAAATTCTCCCAAATATTTATGTAAAATCCTACACAAAGACTTCCAGAAAATAGAAAAAGGAGTAATTCTCAAATCATTTTATAGAGTCAGCATAACCTTGATACAAAAACCTAATAAAAATATTGTAAGAAAGGTAATACACAGATCAATATCTTTCATGAATAAGGATGAGAAGAAAAATCCTAAACAAAAATGTTAGCAAATCAAAGCCAGCCATATAAAATGAATTAAAATTTTATACTTACATTGAGAGTTTTCTGTGCCTGAGAAATCAATGGCCACTAGAGAATTATGAAGAATAATAATTGTTTAAAATTATGATTGATCTCAATTTAAAATATGTTTCAAGTATAATTTGATGGTTTACATTTATAAATTAAATAATAGAGACTCTCAAAATAAAACAAAATCTGAGCAAATACTGTTAATATTCTGGCCACAATGTGCAGCATATTTCCTGCTGTAGCTTTCCTCACAGTTATTGTGACCCTAATAAATCAAAGAGAATATATAAAATAAAAGAAAATTTCCCAAAATGTATTCTGCAGAATTCTGGTGTAAGTTTTGAAGACTATTAAGAGAATCTTTTTAAAAAAAAATTTAATAGCCTTTTAAAATAAAATAGAGTAACAATAAGCTAAATAAAATTAGTTTCCTTGTATAAAAAACTGGAGTACACCTTGGTGCTTGATACGCTATGTGTTACAACACTCCAAGAGAACATTCTAGAATTTCCCAAATTTATTTGATCCTAGAACCACCATCTCTCTTTTTCTTTTCATGAAGCAGCACCCTTTGAGTAATTCTCCTTTAAGTAAACTTGAAGTAAATTTGACAATTGAAAGAATTTTCGTGGTTGGTGTACCAAGTATTACGCAGAAGTGCATTATACAAACTAAATGAGGAAACTAAAGCTCAGGAAAGTAAGATTTGCCCAAGGCCACTGAGCAGGCAAGTGGGAGAAAACCCACATATTTCACTTGCAATGTCTCAGGAAGTCCATATATGAGTCTAAGATGCTATTTTCTTTATTTAGACTATGTCAACTGTGTCACATCTTTACAAAAAAAATTTAGTTATATTTTAGCTACTCTTGGGAATTACATTTTAAAACTCATCCTTCTTATCACAACATACATGCCAAACATGAAAAGTAAAAAGTGACTGACAAATTTCTATCCCTATGCTTAATTCTAATTTCTCACAACACCAGATCATTGGCCATGAGACTGAACATAGCTAGTTCTCTGATCCCAGTTTTTCTTATCTATCTGAATCTTTCTAGATTCATTTCCATTTACCCTTTGACTTTATACATCTCCCTTGCCACTTTCCAACTGGCTTAATCTGTCTGTCCATTTCCTTTATTCCTTTTCCCAGGCTATTAGGAATATATTGCAGTACAATTTATATCATCATGCAACTTTCTTGCTATGTTTTTAAAAATACATCTATACACCAATCCACTCATTGTCTCAATTCTTAATCAACTACTAGAAGAGTGTTCCAAATAGGAGTTTCTAAAGTTACCCAGCAGAGGTCTTTGTTTCATGCTGTGAGGAAATAGAAACCATCAGGAGCAAATATTTTCAAACATCCTCTCCACGTCAAAGTACACCAAAAATTCACTTATATCGATTTCATTTGTCTTTTTCTCAAAGAAAACCATGACTATCTTTTCCAATAATTAATTCTCTATCAATTATCACCTACTCAACCCTTCTTAGAAAAGTCATCTGTATTTGCTGCCTCTTCTTTCTCATTTCCATTCACTCTCCCATTCATTATAATCTACCTTTCCTCTGATCACTCCACTCAAAATGTTCTTGGAAAAAAATATCCTATTGTCTCATAACTGTGAAGTTCAATGACCTCTTAAAAGTCTTCAACCTTCTTGACCTCACAGTCTGATTTTCTAAAACTGACCATCCTCCCTTTAAAACTTCCCGCTCCTTTGTCTTCTATTTCATCTCTTTTTCACAGCTCCACTGAATCTCTGATTATGCTTCACCTTCTTTACCAGCAAGTTGCTCCCTTTTGCTATTTAAATTCTGGTATCCCCCAGGGTTCCATTGCTTCCATATTCTCTTCCCTCTATATTCTTATGAAGGGTAATCTTATGATTCACATGAATTCAACTATCAGTTGCATAAATCAGAATCCTCAAGTCTACATCTTTAGTCCTGGCCAGTCTTCTGAGTATCAGAGACATGTTTCCAAATGGCTGCTTTATCAAAATATCCCACTTTACCTCCAACTTCGCCTGTTCAAAACTGAATTACTCATCTTCCCTCTAATGGCTGCTTCTTCACCTGTCTTTGAATATCACAATGAATCATCATTTACTCAGCCACCATAGCTAAAACTCTACCCTTCGCAAATTATCTCATAACTTCTAACATTAAATAAAGCTTTTGAGTCTTATTTTCTTAAACTACTTCTCTAAGGATTCCATCCTCTTTATTTCCATTATCCTTATGAAAAAAAACTCATCATCACGACTATTTTTAGAGTCAGATGATATCTTTTGCCCACTGTCTCTGACAACCAAAACACCCTTCACCTTCCTACCAGAGTTATCTCTTTCGGTACATATTTCATTATATTCATCTCCCAATTTAAAAAAATCTTAAAAGTCTTCCCACTATCTACAGTATAAAGATTAAAATCCTCACTGTAGAATTCAAGACCATTTGTAATGTCGCCCCAATTGTTGCCTTCATTCATTCCATGTTGCCTTCATTCATTCCATGTTCCCGTCATACAAAGTAACTCATACTTAGTTTACTGCATCAGTCATCACCACACCTCCAGGACCATGTGCAAGAAACACCTGCAATGTAATTTTTTTTTTTACTATTCTTTGCTTTTAAAATTCTACTCTTTCTTTATTCCTAGTTTCTTTCTTTAGTCCTAGCTAAAATGCATGTATAATCTAGACCCAGTTATGCACCAAACTTTTTCAAAGCAAATCCTGCTCATCTTTTCCCTCTTTACTCAGCAGAGTCACTTATCTTTCATCTAAAATTACATGGCCTTTAATGAGACTTTTCATACCTGCAGTAGTGAAAGTAAATTATATATCTGGGAACTCAGAGATATCTTAATTTTAATCCCATACCTTCTTTTTAAAGCTATGAAACCTTGAAGAGGTCACTTTCCTCTCTGAAAATTAGTTTCCCTATCTGTCAAAAGAGAGATAATGAAGAAATCTCAGGGGTGTTGAAAATATTAAAGGAGGCATAATGCCTAGAACATTGTTTAATTTCATTCACTTTAATAAAAACAATAACAACAAGAACAATAATATAAAAGTAACATTAGGTACATGCTAATGTTTTATGCACTTCACATGTTTTGATTCCTATAATTTTCCCATTTTATATATGAAGAACCAAATACTTAAAAATATTAATTAACCCAACCAATGTCACAGATATAGTAAATAGGAGAGCCAGAATTTCAACCCAGGCAGTCTGGTTCCAGATCTCCATCTGGCTAATAAAGACAATCGGAACATCCTGTGGTGTTTGTACTGTTTCTCTAAGCCTTCTCCTTTTCTGCTTTGCAATTAGCTTCAATTCTGGCCCCATCCCTGCCCAGATTCTCCCAGGTGTTTATTCGTGCTTTTGACCTCTAATTTTGGCATTTAGACTCAGTCACTCTAGTATTTGAATATCAGCTTTGCCCAACAGATCTTGTGTTTGTTGATCCTTAGGCATTTCCAGCAAACCCCAAACATCTCCCCACCACTATTACCATCAATTCCTCACAAGACCAGTGCCTCTCTCCATTTCTAACAATTCCAACTGTGATCTCATGGCCAGTATTTCTACAGATCAGTGCCTCTCAAGTGAGAAGGCATATGACAGTTCTTAAAAACAAAGCAAACAACTCAATAGCAAAAAAATAGTCAAATTAAAAAATGGGCAGAGGATCTGAATTAGATATTTTTCCAAAGAAAACATACAGATGGCAAACGGTACATGAAAAGATGCTCAATATCACTAATTATCAGGAAAATGTAAATCAAAACCCAAATAAGATATCACCTCACACCTGTTTGAATGGCTATTATCAAAACAAATCCAAGAAATAACAAGTGTTGGTGAGCTTGTGGAAAAAAAGGGAACATTTGTGCACTGTTAGTGGGAATGTAAATTGGTGCAGCCACTATTAAAAACAGTCTGGAGGCTCCTCAAAAAATTAAAAATAGAACTTCCATAGGATCCATCAATTCCACTTCTGGGTATTCATCTGAAGAAAATGAAAACACTAACTCAAAAAGACATCTGCATTCTCATATTCACTGCAGCATTATTTCCAATAGCCAAGATATGGAAACAACCTAAGCGTCCATCAACAGATGAATGGATAAAGAAAATATGGTATACATATATAATGAAATATTATTCAGCCATAAAAAAAGAATGAAATCTTGCCATTTGCAATAACATGGATGGACCCTGAGGGCATTTTTGCTAAGTGAAATAAGTTAAGCAGAGAAAGACAAATACTGTTTGATCTCACTTATATGCGGAACCTAAAAGCAAGCAAACAAAAACCCAAGCTCATAGTTATAGAGAACAGATGGGTCATTGCCAGAGGCAGGGGGCGGGGGTGGGCAAAATGGGTAAAGGGGATCAAAAGGTACAAAATTCCAGTTATGAAATAAATAAGTCATGGGGATGTACACACAACACGGCGACTTTAGTTAATAATATTGTATTGCATATTTGAAAGTTGCTAAGAGAGTAAATCTTGAAGGTTCTCATCATGAGGAAAACAATGTTGTAACTATGTATGGTGATGGATGTTAACTAGACTTACTGTGGTGATCATTTTACGATACAGAGCTTCCCCAACTTACAATGGGGTTACAATCCAATCAACCTATCGTAAATTGAAAATATCATAGGTCATAAATACAGTTAATACCCCTAACCTACTGAACATCATAGCTTAGCCTAGCCTACCACAAAGGTGCTCAGAACACTTACATTAGCCTACAGTTAGGCAAAATCACTAACGCAAAGCCGATAGTGTTGAATATCTTGTGTAATTTATTGAATAATGTACTGAAAGTGAAAAACAGAGTGGCTATGTGGAGAATGGTCGTAAGTGTAGTGATTGTTCACCTTCGTGATCGTGTGGCTGCCTGGGAGCTCCAGCTGGCTGCCACCGCCAGCATCACGAGAGAGAACTGTACCACGTATCACTAGCCAGGGAAAAGATCAAAATTCAAATTTCGAAGTATGGTTTCTATTGAATGCGTATCACTTTTGCACCATTGTAAAGTCGAAAAATTGTAAGTGGAACCATCGTAAGTCAGAGACCATCTGTATATACAAATATTGAATCATATTATATACCTGAAACTAATATAATGTATGTCAATTATACCTTTAGGGGGCCGCCCGGTGGCGCAGTGGTTTCGTCAGCGCTTGGCAGCCCGGGGTTCGCGAGTTCGGATCCCGGGCGCCCGCCGACGCACTGCCCGTCAGCCATGCTGTGGCGCGTCCCATATAAAGTGGAGGAAGATGGGCACGGATGTTAGCCCAGGGCCAGTCTTCCTCAGCAAAAAGGGGAGGATTGGCAACAGATGTTAGCTCAGGGCTGGTCTTCCTCGCAAAAAAAAAGAATAAGGGAAAAAAAAAGAATACCACCTTCCACTTACCGCATTATTGTTTCTATACTTAGATCTTCACACCCAGCTCTCTCCCATCTTCTTATATCATCTTCTTGAATATATTCAAATGATATAAGCAGACAATCCTCTACTACATTAATGGCCTTGAAGCATTTTCTTTCCTTTTTCATTTCTAGTTGTTTGATATAATAAATTTACAAGATAAAATGAGCTAGAATTTTCTTAACCTCAAGTAATTCTGGTTATAAGAAAGTTTCCATCATAGCAAGAGCTATTAAATCATTAGAAATACAAACAGATGAAGATTAAATGGATATAGGGGACATACAATATTTCTTCCTACTTTATTTGCTTTTATGAATGTTTTCAGCAGAAATCATTAATCCAGTAATTCAAATGGTAAAATTGAAGGGGTTGTAAATTAAGATATTTGTTAAGCTTTAAGGACAGACATAAAGCAATTGCTTTCTTGGAGACGTGTAGAGGAAGAGATATTGAGATCTACAAAAGGAAGCTAAGAAGTAGAAATGCCAACATGCCTAGCAAGCTTTTCCCTTAGTACCTATATCCTGAGCAGAAATGTTCTAAAGATTACATACCCTGTGGTAAACCAAACAAAGAAAGGTGATCTGTTAATATTTTTATGGGGTTATTGGGGATGTATGTATTGCTTGAGATTCTGCTTCACTGTCTAAAAACAAAAGAAACGGTAAGACATTTTGTGGCTCACTGACCTAAAATGGATTATAAGAATTGAATGATCACAGAGGCCAAGGATAGATCTAGAGGTGAGCATGGCATCTCTAGAGGTATAGTATAGCATTGGCACTTTATGGCTATTGACTGTATGGAGAAGAAAGTTACTTATTCTACTAATCTATGTCATAGAAGAAAAATTTTTGCAGTAAGATGTGGTATTACTTATGGCAAATTTCCACAAAAGAGCTATAGGTTTTAGAGAAGTCAATCAGAATTTAATATGGTCTTGTTTAGTTAGAAATATATAAGGACCCAAATAGAAAACTCGTATCAGAAATGAAACCTAGGACCACTGGATCCGCGGTCGTGAACTCTCATAGCAGCATATTTTCCATCTTGCGTCGTTAACACTGAGCAATAGTGAGACTGTCAGCCTATAGGGAAAATTAATAGCTGGACCTATGCTTGGGAGAAGAAAAATGCTGATAACTGGGCCAAAATATTCACACAAACTCCCTAGGTCTATATTTAATCAGTGTCATTTGTCAGCATAAGAAATTTTCATCTTTATTTACAGCTTCTACCTTGGGGAGTGGAATGTTCATGATCTGTTTCACTTGGAATGCTTTCAAAGGCTTTTGTAAAATATGAGGTTTTCAACGTATTTCTTGTAACAAGAAAGAGAATCTCCCCTCTGGTAATAAAGCATCTTCTCAGAGGGCCTACTATAGTCCAACCATCAAAGAAGACCTTAAAAGAAGTAAACATTTAAAATAAGAAAATGTGTCCCTGCAGGGGGTATAAAAACATCTATTTGGACTTTCTTCTATTCTCAGTCCACTAGTGGACCAAGCAGATTCTTTTATCAGATGAGCTAATTGTCATCTGAGAGCTCAAGGAGCAAAACCTTGGGAAAATAGACAGGTAATTGGAACCATAGAGAGTGAGTTGCAGGTTGGGAGATGGGGACCCAGGACAGCAGCATGAGCCTTGGGTGACTGAGAGCATTGGGAAGGCATGCCCTGGACAACAGACATCTGGAATAGCCGCTGAATTGAGTCCTTTAAACCCAAAGAGTTTTTTTTTTGGCTGGTCACAGAGAACTGTGATTGGAAGTCAGAAAAGCACGTTCTTGCTGGCCTAAAAGAAAGAAAACATCCACGGTGTAAACTGCAGGCAGCCCCTAGGAGATGAGAGTGAACCCTGGCTGACAGCCAGAAAGGAAATGAGGACCTCAATCCTACATCCACAGGAAATAAATTCTGCCCACAGCAAGAATGAGCTTGGAAATGAAATTTTTTTCCAGAGCCTACAGGTAAGAACTCAGCTGGGTTGACACCTTGATTTCAGCCCTCTGAGAGCCAAAGCAGATAACCCAGCCACTCTGTGTCCTGATTTTCAACTTACAGAACCAGGAGCTAATAAATTAAATGGGTGGTATACTAAGGCTACTACATTTGTGGCAATTTATTACACAGCAATAGAAACTAATACAATTGGGAAAGTGGTGATGATGATATTAAGAAGCAACTATAAACGACTGAAAACCCGGCAGGCTGGCATTATATCAGGAGTAAAGGCAACACCTTATTAGGACTTAAACCTCTGCAGATATGATATTTCAATTTGGCAATTTGGGAGCAGGTGACATAAATAAGGCAGAACATGGAAGCAAAACGTAGTTGAGTTCCTGAGGTTGACTTTCTCTATGATGTTATCCCAGACACTAAGAAAAAAAAAATTCTAAAAATACTAGCTTGGTTTTTGTTCCCTGTGACTGAAAAGAAACATTCTATAGAACTGTTTTCACACTTCGCTGCATGTTAGAATCACCTGGGGAACCTCGAATACTCACAGTGTTTGGGCCACTTCCCATTCCAGTTATAACAGAATCCCTGGGGGCAGGACCCAGGCATAAATTGTTCTTTTCAGCTGCCCAGGAGTTTCCAGCCAATGAGCAGTCCAGTTTGAGAACAGTGCTATAAAGCCCATAACCCAAAAAGTGAAGACTTTACATTCAAATCCATTTGCAAGAGGAAAACCAGCTGAAGAGTAGCACTGAATTTTCATTCAGAAAATAATAATACTTAATATCTGACAAGTACTTACTATCCACCTGGCTGTGTTAAGCATTTTCCAATTGTTAACATAATTTATCCTAAGAAAAGTCCTATGAGGTAGATATTGTTATTTTCAACGACACATTTTACATATGAAAAAACCGAGGCAAACAAATGAATAACTTGCTCATAGTCACACAGGGAGTGTGGCACAATGTGAACAACCCAACCGTTGACTGCCCCAGACTGTCCATAGTCAATCTCCTCTCTGTAACGTGTATATTTAAGGACTTTTATCCAGGCTGTTATGTCTCCCCTATCAACTGCCCATGAAAATCAAGTAGCATTTTCTGCAGCAGTTCTCTTTCTTCTTAGTCATTTTTCCCCAAATATGCCGAACAAAACAATTTAGGTTTTTCCCAAAAAGATTAAGTTCTAAATAAACCTCCTTGAGTCTTTAATTCTTATTTGATTCAAAGGTAGTTATTAAATAATATAATTCATTTAGGCCTGTAATTAGAGGGGCATCTTTTCTTTCCTAGAGTAAGTCAAAATCTAATACAAGACATGCAAGATATTTCTCAAAAAAATGATATAAGAAAGCTTTGGTGATTATCAAAGGAAAGAGAGTGCAAAGAAGTTGACACGACTGATTATTGGATGGTAGGTGAAGAATAGCCTTCATATGCCTCCACCTTTGAGGAAATCTGTGCTAGAGATCATCTTCTGCAAAAAAACATTGTTCATTCTGTTACACAATGATTAGACAGAAATTCTTTTAAAGAGAGGTTTATACCCATAAAATCTCTCTTAGATATCTCTCTAAATTCTGAATTTAATTAATTCATCCAACAGATATTTATGGGCACCTTTTAGGTACAGTGTGCAGTGTTAACTGTTGAGGATATTGACAAATTGAAACAGACCATCCCTCAAAGATAGTAAGACAAGAGAAAGAGGAGAAAATAAAAAGAGAGATTACTTCTGACCTGGCAGGAATAAGGAAAGGTCTATGAGTATTTTTATTTATTTAAGTCGCACATATTGGAAGATCATCATTGTGCTTGCTCTTGAGTAAAATTCTATGAGAATCTATTTTGGTCTTTCATTAGTATTTACTTTTTGTTGTTAATAATTTAAAGAAGTTCTTTGTGACATTGCAGATTCATCCATAAGGCATGTGTCGCAAATACAGAGCGTTACAGTGAGAAATAGCTATAAAGTTCTGTCTTCATTTGGTTCACATTTTTGGTGTCTGAGATTTTAATCTTTGACAATCCCAATTATAAATTCTGATTTTTATGAAATTACTTCTCTTAAATATACATGTTATTTGATATAGTCCAACTTTCTTTCCAGCTCTGAGGCCTAATGTACCTTAAAGAGAATTGATAGCCTCTATTTTACTAATGAGGAAACAACAGCAAGTTTGACTTTCTGGAAAAAAACACCAGCAAATGACATAACAAGATTAGTATCAAGGACCCTAACTCTTCTAACTGCAGTCTACAGTCCACTCCACTGCAGTCCTATCCCTTCTCTTCTCTGCCCCCCAAGTGCCCATGTAGATCACAAGACAGAGGCTCTGAAATTGTTCATAAATCATCCCAGCACTACTAATTTGCATTGAATAGGATGAGTCATGGTCAACAAAATGGGGGATCTGTTTTTGTCATTTATTATACCAAATAAGTAATTCTTATCCCTCAAAAGGGACAAGTGAAAAAGGACAAAGTTACCTTTGGCCCCATGTGCTAGAAAAAGCAGGTAGTTCAGCTATGAGACTGTGCTGCCTGTGGCAGAAAGACACAGGCTGTGCAGATGCTCAATGGAAAGGAGGAATTGAAAGGACTAGCAAAACCAAAAACATTCACAAAGGGGCTAAGTAAAAAGATTAGATGGCCATCAGTTGGCAGAGCCTAGGATGGTAACAGAAAGGCTTTCACAGACAGCAACTGATAAGTACCGGATACCTGGGTATGAAAATATTTAACTTGAAAATAATTGGTTAAGGAAAGCCTGAGAATTTTCTGTGATTTTTAATAACGACTCTGAAGCAAGAAATAGTTATCCTAATTTGTAGGACATGGATAACAAAGAGAGTCAGAAAAACTTGGATAGACAGAGATCACACCAGATTAGAGACTAATCCATAAGCCATTCTAATTGAGTTAAAACAAGTTCCTTTTTAATATAAACTGGAAGTTGATATCAGAATACTACTAAATGTCTTTTTACTTATTAAATATATTTATATCAAAATCTGCTATAAAATGGATACCTTTAATATTTCAGAATATGCATTCAATTATTTGTAGCATGCTGTTTAAAATATCCCACCTTTTAGGGGCCAGCCCAGTGGCATAGTGGTTGGGTTTGCACACTCCGCTTTGGCAGCCCAGGGTTCACAGGTTTGGATCCCAGGCACAGACCTACACACTGCTTATCAAGTCGTGCTGTGGCAGGCATTCCACATATAAAGTAGAGGAAGATGGGCATGGATGTTAGCCCAGGGTCAATCTTCCTCAGCAAAAAGAGGATTGGCAGCAGATGTTAGCTCAGGGCTAATCTTCCTCACAAAAAAAAACCCTCCTACTTCTTAAAGTTCTACATTAAAAAACTCTCCCTGTACTGTTTTATTTATTTTAAAGAACATATTTACATTTATCTCCTGACTTGTTCCCCCAAAAAATAATGTTGATTACAGAATTATATACAAACTGAAAGGAGAAAATGTACAAAATAATGTTAGATATAGGTAATTATTTCAGTTATAATAGTGATGCACAGTGAAGATAAAATGAGTGAATAGCATACTCATAAAATATGGCCATA
Source organism: Tapirus indicus (assembly GCA_031878705.1). Lineage (NCBI taxonomy): Eukaryota > Metazoa > Chordata > Mammalia > Perissodactyla > Tapiridae > Tapirus > Tapirus indicus. The sequence goes on along the minus strand of CM062919.1, from coordinate 143,235,072 downwards.
CAAGGCTTAGGTTTCATTGGGGGTCATTGCATTTTATATTTAAACACCAAAACACTGCATTGACTAGCAGAGAAGTTGTGTTTAACTACTTGAAAATTAGCATTTTATTACATTCACTTGTTAATAGCATGGCCTTCCTCTACTACAGGAGAAGCCTTGTGTCTGATTTATCACTTTATTCCCCAAGTTTGTCATATATTTAGCAAATGGGCATAATAAAACTCTTCAAGGGAAATGGAGCAATTGATACTGTGAAGACAACAAGCATATGAAATGCACAGAGTCACAAATTTCAAAGTCAGTATTTGCCAGTTTCAAATCATATTAATATTCATTACTATGAAAGCAGAATTCAGTCTGTGTGAACTTCAAAAAAAAAATCCAGAATTTAAAAAGTTAAAAATTGAGACAGATTCCATTTAATTGGATGAAAGTCAATATTTACAAAATAAAAATTAACTAACCTTACCAATAGGTTACGTACCTAGACTTTAATTCATAGAGTAAAGAATAGATTTTCATGATGGAGAAAAGGTATACTTGAAACATATTAATAGAGACTTTTTCTTCTGGCCAGGATGGAACTAGATTTAGCCTCCTACCTGAAACAAATAAATAGCAGGCAAAATACATCAAAACACAACTTTCAAGGAAATGGACATCAGGCAGTAAGGACAATGATCCCTGAGAGAATGGAAACAATGGGGTGGGCAGTAAGATTGCCTTAATTTACTGCCTTAAGAAAGTTTCCACGTTGCCGTGCAAGGAGGGGGAATCAGGACAGGAACGGGAGTCCGGGGGAGTCATACAACAGAGTGCCAGAGAGGAGAGAACAGTGCAGAGAGAACCCAGAGATCTGTAGAGGGTCCTTCTCAAGTCCTTAGCTGAGTATTGCTCAGCACTCGCACTTAAAGAAATTGCCTTAGGCTGGGAAAAGAACCATTGGAAAAAAATAAGAGGGAATGGGGAACATTGCTTGAAGATTGCACAAAGCTAGAAATATTTCCTGCTCTCATCAGCCAGAGTAGAAAACTTAATGGATGCACTTAGGGAGGAGTACTTAGAAGGGTTTTGTCCCAGTAGGGGGAAAACGAGATTAAATGTTGTTCTGGACTGCCTGACAAAGCTTAAAGCAAGATCTGAAAGGATGAAAGCTTTTATTCCAGAAATACAAGCTTGGTTTAACAGTTTAAAAGCAATCAAAGTAATTCATTATATTAATACACTAAAGAAGGAAAAATCACATGATCATGTCAATAGATGCAGAAAAGCATTTGACAAAATCCAACATCTATTTCTGATAAAAACTCTCAACAAACTAAGAATAGAAGGGAACTTCCCCAACTTGATACACTGTATTTATAAAAAACCTACAGCTAACATCATACTTAATAGTGAGGACTGAGCGCTTTCCCCTTAAGATCTGGAACAAGGCAGGCACCTCCACTACCACCACTTCTATTCAGCATTGCACTAGAGGTCCCAATCAGTGCAATGAGGCAAGAAAATGAAATAAAAGGCAGACAGATTGGAAAGAAAAATTAAACTTTTTACTGACTGTCATATAGAAAATGCTACAGAATCTACAAAAATGCTACTAGAACTAACAAGTTAATTTGGAAAGTTATGGAATACTAGATCAATCCAAAAATCCATTGCTATGTAACTGTACACTGTATGTCCAGCTTATTGTATGGCAATCATAACTTAATAAAGCCATCAAAAATTTTTAAATGCTAAGTATCAGAATTATAGTCTAGATTTCAATACTATTGAAAGTGTAATTTTAAGTAGCATAATATTTCAATATGTTTTAAATAAAAAAACTTCCAAGTTTTTATTTGGAATATACCTCTATATTTTGACTAACTGGAAATATTTTGTGCTAAGAATTAATAATAAACTTAGCAAAAAAAACATTTTACAAGAAAAAAAAACTTGTCAATCAAGATTCAACCTAAAGCAAAGTTTTACAAGGAAACTTTTGAATTTTCAAAACATGGTGTCTATAATTGCAACTTTTTTGGCTGAAAGTCACTCAAGTTGAAAATTATCATAATTGTGATCATATTGTCCAAACTTATTTTCATCCATAAGAAGACAATGATCAGCCCGTGAAAAGATGTTCATTTCCATCACCTGACTCACACATGGAAGAATTGTCTAATAAGAGAAATATAAAGTGTCCTATTAACAGCCAAATATCACTCCCATTCTCATCTGATACACAGAGCTGTATCATTTATTTTAAAAACACACAATTGCTTGATAATGTCTGTTATGTCTTCATCAGATGTTTTATTTGCTCTGAGTAGTACTGAGTGGAGAGTCATAGCATTCTGCCAATTATTATAAATAAATACAGAAACAGAGAGGGGTCAGCTGTCATTACCCATGCCCGCCAAATTGTGAAACAAGTGAAATAATACCTTTCGTTTTACTCTTCTGAATCATCACCCCCATTCTTAGAAACATCCTCTGTAATGCAGGTAGAGGTCAAGACATTGAATGACTTAACGCAAATGATGATAGCGTACTTACTATTTCTAAGACCTAGCAGATTATTTTGACTCTTAAGGTAGCAATTATCACTTAAGCCTTCAGTAATCACTTTTCTATGAGTGGTCTCATAAAGATGTATTTCCATAGGTTCATTCCTATAGAATGATGCTAAGAATAATGCTTTCTAACTCGATGTCATTTAAAACAAAAAATATCTCATGATAAAATTGTTTAATCACTTGTTTTAACCTTTAACATAATCAATATCATTTTTTCTTTCCCTTGTATTATATGCTTTTCTATTTTCAGGAATATATATAGATAGGTGGTTGAAGAAAAATCAAGGTCCTAAAATTTAAGCAATTTTCATCCAAAAATGTTACCAGTTGAGCTGCAGTGAGTCTGAGGTCAAACACAGCACACTAACATTAAAGCCATTGACCTGAGACTAACTGTACCCAAAAGTTTTCTCCAAGCATGGCTTACACTACTGGTATGGCAGTATCAGAATAGTTACCTACAGAGAACTGACTAGATTGAGAAAAGAGTAACACTGAGTTAAGGAACTGAAGACTGAATGTGATTTCACTTTAGAGTACATTATTTTTACAGTATGTGAGGGAAATTCACATGCAATATGAGACAATTTTTTCAGGCTCAGAGAACGAAAACACTTAGGATGGCTAGTGGAGTTAGGCAACACAACCCACTAAAAGTCTTCTCCCCAGGCAGACCAACCACCCAACCAGCTGACAATGTTTGAGTAACGTCTGCAAGTCATGAAATATTCAGGGACATTTAAAACAAAATCTAGGCACATCTCTTAGTTTGTACAGAGTTTGAAAAGTCAATGGGAAACAAATTAACCTAGACAGAATTCAGGGTGAATAACTGTGGGGAGGGGGTGCTCCATGGAAGGCTGGAACAAAAGAAGATAGCAAGATATGAAGCCCGCTAAGGACGAAGAAGGAGAAAGGAAAAGACCTCACTGAGCATAAAGGCCTTGATACCAACGGGAGCACCAGTGGAATGTACAGTGCGACACTAGGCTGTGCTCAGCATCCTCAGCAAGGGGAGAGGGCCTTGGCAGAAGGAACCAAGACAGGAGGGCAGTACTGCAAAAAGGGCCTCAGCCCTGGGACCTGTCCCTTATCACCCCTCCCACAACAGAAATTATTATAGGACTAGGGATGCCTGGGTCACTCAGGTCATGGTGCTCAGTGCTGGCACAGCACAACTTAATCCTAAATACCTATCTTAGGAATTATTACACTCATGCCTCAGGGAATCACTACCCCACATCTCTTGTGCTATGTCCTCCAAATAAGGCAACTACACCCAAAAACTGAGCATATTTGTCATTTCCAATATCAGAGACAGACACCAATTCAGAGCGTAGGGAGGATTTTGAGCAATGGAAGTGCGTAAGGCAAAAGTAAAACCAATTATCTTGTGAAGATAAAAAGATTATCATGATTGCCATAGATTCTTGGATGGGGGAGCATAATTCCTGGTAGTGCCAGGGCTCTGTGTCCCTGTTTCTCTTTGAGTTTCCTTTTACAATTCTAAAATTAGCAAGTCCTTTCCAGCACTGCACACAGAGGCCGCGGATCACAGCGCGCTGTCTGCATCAAGTGCTGTTTACTTGTTATAAGGCGTATTTGTTGAGGAAGAAGGATAGAATATATGTAAGTCTGATTTTGCCACTATTAATACTTAGACAATGGTGTGTGGGCCTCCATTTGTACACTTATCCTCAATAGAGGTAATTATGCACAACTAGCACAACTCTAGAGTGGGAAAACCTTCTGAGATAAGAAGTGGAGGGAATTTCCCTACTGGTTAAAAGAATGAAGAGGGCCCAGGAGGAGGCACGGGGGAAAGCAGGGCAGTGAGGGCGTATGACACAGATACTGAGATTGTACAGACCTGCAGCAGCAACTCTAATGGTATATGAGGCCACTCTGTCCACCTTTAAAGGGACTTTAAAGGGAAAATGACCTTATCTATACCAAGGGCCTAACAGGCATCTGGGGAACATGGAAATTTGTATAGGAATTCTTAAAAATATTTTAGGAGGAGATCCTGAGAAAAGTTTCGAACTGCTGCTAATTAAAGAGGTGAGGAGAACTCAGATCAACAAGATTTGGGATGTTGCTGTAAGTTAGACATATTTCTAGTTACCAGCAGGCGAAGCTGAGGACATACCAGTCAAAGTATTTGACTAAGACCATAATGAAAATGCATGTGTTCTGTGTTTCATAAAAGGGAATGTAAACACTTCACATAAATGTTTTAATTGGGATTCATAGTGTCCGTGTGAATTAGATGTTGAGGGAAAAACGAAAAAACTTCTTTTTCTGTAAGAAAGGGCACCAGCATATACTGAAATGGAAGAAGTTGTCCAAGAGTCCCAAGTCTTTTGTAATTGCAACCTAATGTTTCTCTTAGATTATGCTACGCTATCCACATGATTGATTGATTGCACTTTCATTTTGAATAAACTATTCATAGTTTATTTTTTCCGAAAGCTACAATATGGTGAATCACACATGTGAAAGAATTTTGAAATCCTAAGGTGTGATAGATATGAAAATTATCATATTGTTACTACACTTTAAATAGAGTTTAATAACAGGATACTATGACATTATGCTGATTTCCTGGCTGGTGAAGTTGAGATTTGTTTTAGTTCTTATTTGGGAGCAATACAAATATTAATAATTTATGAAACTACAAAATACATCCAGAAAAATATAGCACCATTATTCTGATTCACTACTGCACCAAATCAAAGCAATCTAGCATCTACTTATAAAAGAATAGATTATAACTGACATAGATATCAGCATTTTGTCAAGATCCATCAATATTAATTTGAAAAAAATTATATACTGAAAACAATAAGCTGTATAGGGATTTATTTTAAGAATAAATTGTGTTTACTAGAATATACTCTTATTTTTGAACACAGCATGACTATAGATAAATTAAACAGAATAAAAGGGTGATGTAGTATTTTTCTGAGGCACTTCAGCAGAAAATACTCACGTTTCCAGTATTATCCAGTTGCTGACTATCTTCAGATAGCAACTTCCAACAACTCTTTTTGATATCTAAAAGCAACTATAAAATTGAAATCTGAAATACTGCCACTGTACAGCAAAGCCTCAGTTTCTGTTAAAGATCAGAATTAGGTTTCACTCAAAGACCAGACAGAAGTAGAAAACATTTCAATGGGGTTGGCTTCACTAAGCATACAAATATTTCATTGAAGAACTAATAGTATACACATGCTCTCTACCATTAAATTTGCTTTACACAGTGTAAAAGATACCCTTTCCCAAGTTCCAATCACATGACTAGAAATACTTGGTTGACCCTTGGAGTTGTTTTATTTTGCTTTTTCCATCCCTACATACCATGTACAGATTATGCCCATAAAAGAGAAGAAAATTAAAAACCTACAAACTTCCATGTATAATTCTAATCTTTGTGTTTGGTCTGAGAAAAAAATTAACAGATATGTGATGAATAATAATAAAAATAGCAAATCACACCTGAGAACAGTGGCTGACACAGATAAGCTGACTGCCAGCCTAACTGATAATAGAACTTTTGTCAGTGTTAACTTTATTTGTTAATTCTTTTTTAAGAGAGCAAGCAGTGCCTAGTATCAGTTCTTATAAACCATCCTGTCAGCAGTCGGCTCTGCATGGGATTAAATACAATCTCAAGTGTCAGAAGGGAAGGAAGTAGCATGCCACTCCTTGGCAGCATGTCAGTCCTGGGGGACCCCTTCTCTGCCATCAGTGCATCCAACACTGATTAGATCTTCAAACTTTATGTAGTCAATTGTGAGATGCAGGCTTTGCTGAGACACAGTAAGAAAGTATATATTGAAATTTAGGAAGGTAAGAAAAATGAAATGCAAAATATTGCAGGAATTGTTACAATTAAAATTAATATATTCATATTCAGGCTTAATAAGTTCCACATAATATGCCAGTCCTTAACACGCCTCCAAATACAAGCTCCATAAAATCACGGATTTTTATCTATCTTGCTTACTACTGAAATGGAGAGGTAGAGATCTTTTTTTTAGAAACTCAGAAATAATCACACGATTTGACCTCAATGACATTATGAGTACGTTTACATATAAATTTCAAGAGTAATTTAGAAATACACATTCACACACTCAGCCAATCCTCATTATTGTGGATTCTGTATTTGCCAATTTGTCTACTCGCTAAAATTTATCCATAACCCCAAAAGCAATACTTACAACACTTTCATAGACATGGGCAGAGCTGCAGAAATCTGACTCACCTGACCTGTGTGTTCCCAGCTGAGATCAAACAAGGTGACACTCTGCCACCTTGTTTCAGATCTCACATGTCAACAAGTGTCTTCTTCATGATCTATTTAGTGCCACATTTTTTGTGGGTTTTTTACTTTTTGTCAGTGAACGGGCCCCCAGCACAGAGCTGAAGCACTGTCTAGTAAAATATGCCTTGGATAAGCTTCATTCAGGCATGAGTTACAGTGCTGTTAACCATGAGTTGAATGTTAATGAACCAACAATACAGAAAAAGGAAGAGGAAATTTGCCCATTTGTATGTAAGATGATCCAGAAAGTGCTAAAGTAACATCTATAGTGTGTGATGAAGCTATGGGAAAGCAGCTCAATTTGTGGATTCATGAGATGATGACTGAATAAAAAAGAAAAGCATAGTGGACAGTATTCTTGTGAGACTCAAAGATAAAGAAAATTACAGTCATGTCACCCAGGAAAAATGTTAAATCCTTCTCGGCTAGTGCTGGCTGTCTCACATATTCCAAAAGGTGACATGGTGTAAAAAAATGTTAACCTTGAAGGCAAAGCAGGTTCTGCAGATCAGGAGGCTGCAGAAGAATTTTTTAAATATCTGCTAAGTGCTATGCAGGAAAAGGGTTATGTGGAAGAGTAGATTTTCAATGCTCAGGATACTGGCTTGTTTTACAAGGACTTTAGCAAACGAACCTGTGTAACACAAATGGCCTCCAAAGCCCCTTGATTTAAATCATTCAAAAAACATGCAATTAGTTATTTGTAAGAAAAATGTATTAAATAAGGTATCTGTAAACAGAAATACACATAAAATAAGGTTATATATTGTTTGGTTGATGAAAATATTGTGACCAGAGGCTCACAAGACTCTAACCGTCCATTCCCCTAGGAACGATGGTTTCATGTGGGCTACTTCAGTGTTCATGACAATTTCATAGAACACAACTACCATGAATAACAAGAATTCACTCTGTGTGTCCATACATAAATATATATACATACATATACACAACTGATACTATATATATACCTTATATATGTGTGTGTTTGTGTGTGTATATATGTATCTGACACCAGACTTTGACCAGTAGAATTGGATATTTAAACTATATAAACAATTTTATGACAACTTAATATGTCAAAGAAACAAAGGAAACTCATCTGTGTGTGTGGTTCTTGTTTTGCTCAGTAATTCTTGGGTGCTGGCAACAGTTTGAGTCTTTCCAGATATGAGAATCAGTTCCCCTTTTGTGTGCTCCTTGACTCCTGTGGTGAAGATTCAGGGCTAACCGGGCAAGCCTGTCCATTGAAGTGTGTTTCTACAGCTGCTCAGAGAGACATTATGAAATTGACTTAGTGTACCTTCTATATGTTCTGCCTTAATCTGTAAAAAGCAATACTTTTGATGCTGCTATAGCTCTTTCGACACCCTAGGCACTGGACACTCAACATGATGTAGAAATTCTGTTTGCAGTGTGGAAGTAAACGATGACTACCAAATAAGAACAATCAGAGGCTATTTTCAGAGCTTGCTATAGCAAGGGAGTCAGTCACCATCACTTGTGTAGTAGACCAAATAATGCCCCCCCACCCCAGATCTTATATCAATCAAGGTTATCCAGAGAAACAAAACCAATAGGAGATATATATCTAGATAGATGGGTAGATAGATAGATAGATAGATAGATAGATAGACAGACAGACAGAGAGTAGTCACCTTATCCACAGTTTCACTTTCCAAGGTTTCACTTACCCACAGTCAACCACAGCCTGAAAATATTACACGGAAAATTCCAGAAATAATCAATTCATAAGTTTTACATCGCACACTGTTCTGAGTAAGATGATGAAATCTTACGCCATCCAGCTCCATCCAGCTGGGAGGTAAATCATCCCTTCGTCCAGTAGATCCACACTGTAAACGCTACCCACCCATTAGTCACTCAGCTCTCTCGGTTATAAGATCAACTGTCGCAATATTGCAGTGCTTATGTTCAAATAATCCATATTTTACTTAATAATGGCTCCAAAGCACAAAAATAATGATTCTGGCAATTTGGATATGCCAAAGAGAAGCTATGAAGTGCTTCTTTTAAGGAAAAGGTGAAAGTTCTCAATAAGAAAAAAAAATCATATGCTGAGCTTACTAAGATCTATGGTAATTTTTGTTATAGTGTATTGCTATAATTGTTCTATTTATTACTCATTATTATCATTAATCTCTTACTGTGCCTAATTTATAAATTAAACTTTATCACAGGTATATACATATAGTAAAAAATATAGTATATAAGGGGTTTGGTACCATCCGCAGTTTCAGGCATTCACTGGGGGGTCTTGGAATGTATCCCCCATGGATAAGAGGGGACTACAGTATAGGGAACTGACTGAGAAATTCCAAGATCTGCAAGCTGGAGACTCAGGAGAGCTAATGACATAAGTTCTAGTTCAAAGGCAGGAGAAGATTAATGTTCCAGCTCAGCAATCAGGCCAGAGAAATTCCCTCTTACTCAGCCTTTTTGTTCTATTCAGATTTTCAGTTGATTGGATGAAGGCCACCCACATTAAGGAGGGCAATCTGTGTTACTCAATCTACTGACTCAAATGTTAATCTCATCCAAAAACACCCTCATAGACACACTCAGAATAATGTTTGACCACATGTCTGGGCACCCCATGGCCCAGTCAAGTTGACACATAAAATTAACCATCACAGATGTCCATGTCTTAATCCCTGGAAACTGTGACATGTTGCCTACATGGAAAAAGAGACTTTGCAGATATGATTAACCTAAGGATTTTGAGATGAGGAAATTACTCTTGATAATACAAGGGTTCTTAAAAGAGAGGCAAGAGAGTCAGAGTCAGAAAAGATGTGACAACATAAGCAGAGGTCAGAGCGATGCAGCCACAAATCAAGGAATGTGGACAGCCTGGAGAAGCCGGTAAAGACAAGGAACAGATTCTCCCCTACAACCTCTAGAAGGACCAGTGCACTGCTGACACCTTAGTCCCATAAGACCCATTTTGGACTTCTGACTACTAGAACAGTAAAATAATAAACCTGTGTTTTAAGTCACTAGATTTGTGGTAATTTGTTACAGAAGCAACAGAAAATTAATACAACTTGCATCTGGCACAAACTCAAAGGCAGGCAGGGAAGTTGGAAAGCTTTATAGTGAACAAAAGGGAAGGCTTTAATTATACTTTGGTTGAAGGCTGTTGGCATGGGAAAGATGGAGGTAGGATGGCTCAAAATGGGGCATCCTATGTGATTGGTTAGGGAGCATATTTGGCCCTCTGCTTGATCCTGAGTCGGAAAAGGGGGCAAAATAGGGAAGCTGGCAGTTATTGAGCAAGTCTTGATTTTTCTGGGCTGAGTGATGCAGAAGTTGTGGTTTGGCTTCTTAAACTAGTTGCTGCAGAAATTGTTAGTCAAAATTCTATTGTTGTATTTGATTATGAATAGAGGAGTCTTCTAGAACCTCAAGAAATATTCCCTCTGGTATGCAATGTATATAACAACTCCCCTATTTCTGCTGAGAAGTAAGTACCTATTGCTTTTCCACTCAAGGTAATGTCTTTTTTCTCTGGCTGCATCTTATATTTTCTCTTTTCTTTCTATCTTCCATCTTCACATGTTTGACAATGATGTCTCTCAGTGTGGTTAAATTTGTGTTTATCTTGCTTCAGTTTCACTAAGTTTCTTGGATATGTGAGATAGCTTTCAAAAATTTTGGAAAGTTTTCAGCCATTATGTAATCAAGTGGCCTGGTTCTCCCTCACCTCTCCTTCTAGAACTCCAATTACACATATGTTGATCCTCTGATGTTGTCCTATGACCTCTGATGCTCTGGTTTTTTCCCCTCTATCCCTACAAGTTCTCATAAATGGATTCAATAGAGAAGAGAAAATCCAAACGGACAACTAACATATGAAAAAGTGCTCAACCTCATTAAACATCAGAGAAATGCAAATTGAAAGCAAAATTAGATGTCACTATATAACACCAGAAAGGCTAAAATTTAAAAGGATGTAAAATACCAGCTGTTAGTTTTGATATATAACAACCAAAATATCTTGATCCTATATAATGCCAAGATTTCTCTTTGAGAACTGGATCCCACTCTTGCATGTTATTCCAGCAATTGTCACTACTGCACCATGAATTTTTTCCCTCTCTACTCGATCTTACTAATCATAATGCAAACCAAAAATAAAATTCTTCTCTTAACCCTAAATCCCTCTCTCATAATTAGCTCTCTTCTGTACTTGCATTTACAGTTCCCTTGGTGACCTCATTCAGTATCACAGCTTTAAATACATCTGTATCTTGATGACTCACAAACTTATATTTTAATTCTGATACATCCCCTATACTCCAAAGTCATACATCTATCTCCATCTCCACTTGGAAGTCTTAAACACCTGATAGCCCCACAATCCTGAAAAAAAACTGCTTTTGTTAGTAAATGGCAAATTTATCTACCCAATGGCTTAGTCCAAATGCCCTGGAATCATCCCTGACTCCTCTCTCCCACCTCACAGATAATCTCTCCCTAAAAATCTAAGTTTTACCTTGAAAATACATCTAACATTAAGATCACTTCTTATCATTTCTATTTCTATCCCATTCCAAGCCATAACCATTCGTCCTATTTTACACCTTACACTCCTATAATCTGTTCTCAACAGAGCAAGCAAAATAATCTTTTAAAAATTTAAGATTCTGTCACTCTTTTGCTCAAACTCTCCAATGATTTCCCATTGCTTTCAGAATAAAAGCCAAAGTTCTTAAAATTTCCCATAAACCCCTAATGTTCTAGTCCTCATCTCTCTGACTTCATCTTGTCACTCCTTTAAGTCCTTCACGATTATTAAGAATTTTGTTATATAAACAAAACCTCACAAATCATGTTATCCTGAAGTAATATCAGACAAGGAAAAAAACCTTCTACTAAAAACAGTGAAGAAATTCGATTATATCATTTTTTACTACTCTTTAAAAATAAGAAATAATGTTGTTACCAGCCTATATTTAATCTTGGTAGTAAAGATTAAAATGTTAGAAAATGAATGAGCCCTTCATTAGTTACTACATCTCTAAACATCTCTGTGACGTGACTTAAATATAAAATCAGGTCTGAGACTGAAGCCTTGCATCTTTAAATGAACATTGAAATCTCTTTTTGCAATGTTCTCAAGTCCTTAATCATACGCTATTTTATAAGGAGTATAAATAATATTCACAAGGAATCAATATTATGTTTTCACTAACATTTGTGGGCAGAATATATAAATTGTTTTACTGGAATGATTTCCCCATTAGAATAAAAGAATTTTAGTAATAGTTTTTGTAGTGTTTCCTCTTAAATCAGCTTGTGTAAAATGCTTGCCATCTCTCAATGTCTCTTATATGGGATGTTAACAATAGACTATTGATTACATTACTTAAATAAAAAGGTGTGTGTGAAATAATAAGAAATACATATATTGGTCTCTTGCCCCAGTTTCTGACTCAGAGATCCTAAAATCATTGTAATCTCCTGAGTGATAGGAGTACTAAGAGCATCTTTTGTCCTAATGTTTGGTCTTTTGACCTTGGTTCCTGACAAAAGAGCTTCTAAGACCCTTGGAATCTCCAGAGTGATGACTGTTTTTTTGTTTGCTAAGGAGATGACTGGTGACTGGAGCCTCTAGATAGCCTGAGGATGGGGGTTGGCACCAGACACACCAAGCCATGACTAGAAGCTTGAAACTCTCAATCCCAGCCCCCGTCCTCTGGGGAGAGGAGAGAGGCTGGAGATTGAGTTAACAATCAATCATGCCTACATAATGAAGCCTCCATAAAAATCCCTAAACTATGAGGTTCAGAGAGTTTGCAGGTTGGTGAACACACCCATGTGCCTGGAGGGTAGTGCACTCCAACTCCACAGGAACAGAAGCTCCTGGACTCAGGACCCTTCCAGGCCTTGCCCTATGTACCTCTTCATCTGACTCTTCATCTGTATCTTTTATTTTATCCTTTGTAATCAACTGGTAAACAAAAGTAAGTGTTTCCCTGAGTTCTGTGAGCCATTATAGCAAATTATCGAACCTAAGGAGGGGGTTGTGGGAACCCCTTATTTGTAGCCAAGTTGGACAGAAGTGTGGGCAACCTGGGGACCCACTACTTATGACTGGCATCTGGGGTGGGGGGTAGTCTTGCAGGACTGAGCCTAAACCTGTGAGGTCTGCACCAACTCCAGGTAGTTAGTGTCAGAAATTGCTTGGTGTAGAAAACCACAGATTTGATGTCAGAAGTATGTGAGTAGTAAAGAAATAGTTTTCCTTTCAGTGTGATTACAAAATTTTAATATTTAAATTAAGATCTTATTTATTTATTCAACCACTTAATTATTGAGCAACTACTGTGAGCCAGACATCACACTCTACTCTGTACATACAGCAGTGTGCAAAATAGACATGGGTACTGTCCTCGCAGAGCTTACAGCAGAGCGGCCTTACCCTTTTTAACTTTCACATTGCTGATCCCTCCAAAAGACAAATCCGAAATATAGAAATTTCATATCAAAAGAATTTCACCTGAGAAAGACATACCACATCTTATCCATCCAAGTGTGCTCCATGGTTAGCACAGTACCTAGCATGTGTTAAACTCTCGATGAATGAAAGATGAAGGAATTATATTTCTTAAAGGAAGATATCTTGTCATATTTGAATAGCATCTCAACCACCCAGCAACATATTTTTAAATTTAGACTCCTGTAACAGATCAAATACGTACTGCCACTACCCAAAACCCACTGCCAATTAACTTTAGCATTTCTATTTAAACTTTTATTTTATTGTATTACTCCAGCACATTTGACAAATAATGTTACTATTAGTAAGGAGAAAGAGGGAGAATAATATTTCTTGAGCACTTGCTTTGAGCCAGGCACTGTGTAAAACTTCCGTGCGGGTTATGTCATTCAATCATCATGAAATCACTATAAAATAACAACTATTATTCCCATTCTATGGATGGGGAAATGATGATGGTAGCTAGTGGACCCAGATTCTCTGGCTCTAGAGCTTGTACTTTTAAGAACTAAGTCTTGCCCCTAATGTTCATTAAGTCCACACTCTTGGCGAGACATATGCTACTTTCCTTCAGTAAGACTAGTCTCCTCCTCTTACTAGTCCACCTCGTCCATCCTAGGTGGATCATAGGTGCCGGTTTGCCCAGTCCATCCCAGGTATACCTGTTATCTGGCTTAATTATTAACAGTGGCCTCTTTCACTTTTAAAGGTGTTTGAGTGTGAGTGATAAATCAAATGGTCACTTCACCTCTTATTTCATTTGCATCCCACTTGTCAGTCCCCATAATGGTTTTGCCCAGGTAGAGCAACTTCTCTAGAGAACATCATTTAGAAGGCCCCCTTTATCTTTTCACCAAGTCACTTTCTTCACCTTTTTCAAAGAAGAGCTTGACTCAAGTTTTCAGAGACATCTTTGTTCAACAACACAACACAATGGCATTTTTCTTACTTTAAAATCTCTCAGTGATCTAAAATAAGACTTTTGATTTACTAAGCATCATTTTAAAACTGTTTTCCTTAGTACATGTTTTACATTTTTACACATGATCTTACAGACATGAATCTAAGGACAGTATGCTGCACTGTTCTGTTTGTTCATTTATTTACGAATATTATCTTTTTTTTCAGGAAGAATTTTCAAGTTAGTTAAAATAAAAGACACACACAAAGTAGGTTAGAAAAGTAAAATCTGGATCAAAGAGAAAGAAAAATGTAAATGTGGTAGGAGAAATTGTCAAAACATTTTCTGAAGTTAGATAAGTTTACTATTGCTGCTGTGGCAAATTACCACAAACTTAGTAACTTAAAATAACACAAATTTATTACTATACAGTTCTATAGATCCAAAGTCTGACACGGATCTCATTGGGCTAAGATCAAGGTTTTGGCAGTCCATTACTTTCTGGTGGTTCCGGGGGAGAATCTGTTTCCTCGGTTTTCTACCTCCTAGAGGTTACTTGCTTTCTTTGGTTCATGGTCCCCTTCCTCCATTTTCAAGCCAGCAATGTCAAGCCAAGTCCTTCCCATGCTGCCATCTTTTTGGTTCTCTCTTCCTATTCCCTCTTTCACTTTTAAATACCCTGTGATTACACTGGGCCCACCTGGATAATCCAGGATAATCTCACTATCTTAAAATCAGCTGATTTGCAACCTTAATTCCATCTGTAGCCTTAATTTCCCTTAGCCAGGTAACTTAATGTATTCATAGGTTTCAGTGATCAGGACATAGCGATCAGGATCATTGTTCTGCCTACCACAGTAGTTGATCTTCAGATTTCACTTTTAACTTCCTGGTAATAAAGGCCAAAATAAAAGTGTGAGTTGGGGGGAGGCCAGGAAGATAAATCTCATATTCAAAAATGATAAAATATGCCAGTTCCCAAAGAGGAGAAAAGTTTTCCCTAACAATATTTATCAGAAAGGCCTTTAATATAAGAAAGTGAATACTGTAGTGAACTATGACATCACAGCACTGTGTTTTCCCTACAAATGGAAAATCATATTTCATATGGCTTTTTTTAGGAGGGGAAATGGAGCTTGCAAAAGCATGTCACTAAACACTAAAGATTTCTTTTTCTCATTTAAAAAAAAATTCTTCGTGCTAAGAACTTGCCTCATTCAGGAAATACTTGTTGAATTGCTTAGAGCTCTAGTGACAGGCATCTTGAAACAATCAATGGAAAATATCACTAATAAAAATTTTTCAGCCACAGAAAATTTAAGTAGATGCAACAATTCTTGATCTTTCCCGTTTTTATATTCTGAAAAAATGGCCAACCCACTATGATTTAAGAACACCTCATACCCTGTTTGATCAGAGAACAGAATTCACAAAATAAGAATAGATATAAATTATATGTCCAAAATATTACTAAAAATAAAGTCTTCATGAAAAGATCTATTTTTGCCTAATGAGGAATCTACAGATACTATGCAAAATAAAATTATTTTAAAATCATAAGGTTTGGGGCCGGCCCTGTGGTACAGTGGTTTAGTCCGTGCTTTGACAGCCCGGGGTTCACTGGTTCAGATCCCGGGCACCGGCCGATGCCCTGCTTGTCAGCCATGCTGCGGCGGCATCCCATATAAAGTAGAGGAAGATGGGCACGGATGTTAGCCCAGGGCCAGTCTTCCTCAGCAAAAAGAGGAGGACTGGCAATGGATGTTAGCTCAGGGCTGGTCTTCCTCACACACACACAAAAAAACATAAGGTGTATTTCTTTAATGTATGCTACTTATTATTAGTAGTGGGCTACAAAGAAAAGTGAAGTAAACAAGTCATTTAAAAAGAGTTCGACTGATGTGGAAAATGACCGTTGTCTGTAAAAAGCCTAAAAAGAATGTAAATAATCAAGAAGTCTTAACAAAACAGAGTTTGTTATGTACTTGGATTAATGGTATTACATTTTTATAATTACAAATTACATTATGTTTTGCCATGTATCTAGAGACATAAATCTTGTCACTTACTCTATTGAGAGGTTGTGTCTAGGGATTATTTCTTTTCAAAACAAAAAAAGAGAGCGTTTTTGTTCCCAAATTTTAAAAAGGCAACCAAACATCCAGGGTTAGGGGAAGGGGTTTGTTGTTTGTCATTAAATTCAAAACAACCAACATTAAGAACTACTTATTTTAAACCTAACTTTTGAAATTAAAGATATTGCCTACCAGAAATTAGTTGTTTTATAAAACATGTCATCCATTTTTATATGATATATTTCAAGTAAAAGGTTTGAACTTCCAGTTTCCGGTTCAGCATGTAAGGAGCTTGGAAGTCATCACTCCAAACAACAACTAAAAAGCTGAACAAACTGAAAACTCAACAACTCTTCTTGGATCTTTCAGAAAGTGAGGTCACTGGGCAAACTACTGACCCCAAAACTGGAGAAACAGACAGGCGAATACAGAGAATCACAACTTACTGGAGCAGAAACTTCCACAGGATCCAGTGTTAGGCTCCTTTTACCCTGTATATCACATCTGGCTATCAAGAAAAAATTACAAGACATACTAAAAGGCAGAAAAACACAGTTTAAAGAGACAGAGCAAGCATCAGAACCAGACTCACATCTGGCATGAATGTTGGAATTATCAGACCAGGAATTTAAAGCCACTATGATGATATGCTAAGATCTCCAATGGATAAAGTAGATAGTATTCAAGAACAGATGGATCATGAAAGCAGAGAGATAGACATTCTAAGAAAGAATTTTTAAAAATGCTAGAGAACATAAACATTGTAAGATAACTGAAGAATACCTTTGATGGCCCCATTAGTAGACTGATACAGCTGAGGAAAGAATCTCTGAGCTTGAGGATATTTCAATAGAAACTTACAAAAGAGAAAAGCAGGGACTGGCTGGGTGGTGTAGCAGTTAAGTTTGCACGTTTTGCTTCTGGAGGCCCAGGGTTCACAGGTTCAGATCCCAGGCGCAGACCAACGCACTGCTTGTCACACCATGCTGTGGTGGCATCCCATATAAAGTAGAGGAAGATGAGCATACATGTTAGCCCAGGGCCAATCTTCCTCAGCAAAAAGAGGAGGATTGGCAATGGATGTTAGCTCAGGGCTAGTCTTCCCCACAAAACAAAAAAAAGAGAGAGAGAGAAAAGCAAAGAGAACAAAGACAAAACAAAAAACAAAAAAAGAACAGAATATCCAAGAATTGTGGGACAACTATAAAAGTGTACTGTACACCTAATGGAAATTCCAGGAGGAAAAGAAGAGAGAAAAGAACAGAAGAAATATTTGAAGCAATCATCACTAAGAAGTTTCCAAAATTAATGTTAAACACCAAACTGCAGACCCAGGAATCTCAGAGAACACCAAGTAGGATAAAGGCAAAAGAAACAAAAACAAAAAACAAAAACCTACACCTAGGCATATCATATGTAAACTGCAGAAAATCAAAGATGAAGAAAAAATCTTGAAAGAAGCCAGAGGGAAAAAACATCTCCTCTACAGAGGAGTAAAAATAATAATTACATCTGACTTCTTCTGAGAAACCATGCAAGACAGGAGAGTGGAATGAAATCTTTAAAGCATTAAGATAAAAACAGAACACTAACCTAGAATTCTGTAACCGACAAAATTATCCTTCAAAAAGTGAAGGAGAAATAAAGACTTTCTCAGACAAACAAAAATTAAGGGAATTTGTTGCCAGTAGACCTCCCTTGCAAGAAATGTTAAAATAAGTTCTTCATACAGAGGAAAAGTGATATAGATCAGAAACTTGGATCTACATAAGGAAAAAAGAAAGCACTGGAGAAGGAATAATTGAAGATAAAATTAAAACTTTTATTTTTCTTACTCTTAATTGATCTAACATTTGTTCAAAATAATAGCAACAATGTATTCAATTATATATGCATATATATTCTTATGTATAAGTGAAATGAGTGACATCAACAATATAAGGGACAGGAGGGAGGAATTAGATTTATTTCACTATAAGGCACTCACTGTGCCTTATATTTGAAAGTGGACTTGGATTTGTTATAAATGTATATTGCAAATTCTGAGGCAACCACTAAAAAAAATTGTTTTAAGTATAACTGATATGCTAAGAAAGGAGAGAAAAATGAAATCACATAAAATTCTCAGTTAAAACCATAATGGCAGAAAAAAAGTGAAAAACAAAAATAGGAACAAAGAACAATGGCAATGAATAGAAAACAGTAACAAATATGGTAGACATTACTCTAATTATGTAAACATTCATTTTTAAACATCACTGGTCTAAATATACCAATGAAAAGACAGAGATTTCAGAGTGAAACAAAAAACAAGACCCTAATATATACTGTCTACAAGAAACTCACTTTAAATATGAAGACACATAAAGATTAACAGTAAATCAATGAAGAGAGATATACCATGCTAATACTAATCCAAAGAAAGCAGGAGTAGCTATCTTAATTTCAGATAGAACAGACTTCAGTGGAAGGAAAGTTGTCAGGGATAAACAGGGTCATTACATAATGATAAAGGGGTTAAT
Source organism: Tapirus indicus (assembly GCA_031878705.1). NCBI lineage: Eukaryota > Metazoa > Chordata > Mammalia > Perissodactyla > Tapiridae > Tapirus > Tapirus indicus. The sequence continues at coordinate 143,216,154 of CM062919.1, read as the reverse complement.
TTCCAAGAAGACATAACAGTTGTCAATGTGTTTGAACATAACAAGAGAGTGTCAAAATATGTGAGGCAAAAACTGATAAACTGCAAGGAGAAATAGATAAGTCCACTAATATAGTTGGAGACTTCAACACCTCTTGATCAGAAATGGACAAGTCCAGCAGGCAGAAAATCAGCAAGGACATAGTTAAACTCAACAGCACCATCAATCACCTGGATATAATTGATATCTATTGACTATTTCATCCAATGACAGCAGAATACCCATTCTTCTCAAGCTCACAGGAAATACACCACATTCTGGGCCATAAAACACACCTTGACAAATTTAAAAGAATAGAAATCATACAATGTCTGTGCTCAAACCACAATGGAATTAAACTAGAAAGCAATAACAGAAAGATAGCTGGAAAATCCAAAATATTTGGAGGTTGAACAACACACTTTTAAGTAACACATGAGTCAGAGAAGAAATCTCAAGAGAAATTAAAATATTCTGAACTTAATGAAAACAAAAATACAATTTATTGAGCCAGCCCTGATGGCCTAGTGGTTAAAGTTGGGCATGTTCCACTTTGGTGGCCCGGGTTTGGTTCCCGGGTCTGAAACCATGCCACTTGTCTCTCAGTAGCCATGCTGTGGTGAAGGCTCACATAGAAGAACTAGAAGGACTTACAACTAGAATATGCAACTATGTACTGGGGCTTTGGGGAGGGAAAAAAAAGAGAAGATTGGCAACAGATGTCAGCTCAGGGTGAATCTTTCCCAGCAAAAATAAAAAGAAAATACAATTGATCAAAATTTGTGAGATGCAGTGAAAGCGGGGCTTAGAGGGAAATTTATAGCATTGAATGCATATATTAGGAACAAAGACAGAACTAAAATCAGAAATCTAAGTTTTCATTTTAGGAAACTAAAAACAGCGGAGCAAATTAAATCCAAAGTAAGCAAAAGAAAAGAAATAACAAAAATTAGAACAGAAATCAATGAAATTAAAAACAGGTAATAAATAGACAAAATCAACAAAAACAAAAGCTAGTTCTTTGAAAAATCGATAAGCCTCTAGCCAGGCTAACTAAAAAGAGAGAAAATACTAATTACTAATATCAGAAATGAAAAAGGAGATATCACTACAGATCCCATGGACACTAAAAGGATAATAAAGGAATATTATGAACAACTCTGGCTCAAAAATTTTATAACTTAGATAAAATGGACCAATTCCTTGAAAGAAACAATGTGTCAATACTCACATAAGGAGATTTAGACACTAGGAAAAGAGATGAGGCACACTAGGAGAAAAATATTTGAAGAGGATATATCTGGCAAAGAACTGTTATCCAAAATATACAAAGAACTCTTAAAATTCAACAATAAGAAAAACCACCAAATTAAAAAATGGCCCAAAGACTTGAATAGACATCTCACCAAAGATACACAGGTGGCAAAAAATGATGTGAATAGATGTTTAACATTATATGTCATTAGGGAATTGGAAATTAAAAGAACGAGATAGCACTACACAACTATTAGAATGGCCAAATCCAGAACACTGACAAATCAAGTGCTGATGAGGGTGTGGAGCAAGAGGAACGCTCATTCATTGCTGGTGAGTGCAAAATGGTACAGCCACTTTAGTAAAGAGTTTGGTGGTTTTTTACAAAGCCAAACATACTCATATCATATGATCTAGCAATTGTGCTACTTGATATTTACCCAGAGGAGTTGAAAACTTATGTCCACACAATAACCTGCACAGAGATGTTTATATCTGCTTTACACATAATTGCCAAAACTTGGAAGTAATCAAGACATCCCCCATTAGACAAATGGATGTACTGTGGTACATCCAGTCAATGGAATATTATTCAGCACTAAAAAGAAATGAGCTATCAAGCCATGAAAAGACATAGAGGAAACTTAAGTGCATATTACTAAATGAAACAAGTCAATCTGAAAAGGCTACATGCTTTAAAATTCCAATTATATGACATTCTGGAAAAGGTGAAACTACAGAGACAGTAAAAGGACCAGTGGTTGCCAGGGGTTAGAGAAGAGGGAAGAATGAATAGGCAGAGCACAGATGATTTTTAGGGCAGTGAATCTTCTCTATATGACATTAAAATGATGGATACATGTCATTATACATTTGTCAAAACCCATAGAATGTACAACACCAAAAGTGAACACTAATGTAAACTACAGATTTTGAGTGATAACGTAGTTCTTTGTCAATGTAGTTCTTTGACTGTAACAAATGTGCCATTCTGGTGTGAGATTTTGATAGTGGGGGAGGCTGTGACTATGTTGGGGCAAGGGACGTATAGGAAATCTCTATACCTTCCACTCAATATTGCTGTGAACCTAAAACTGCTCTAAAGAATGTCTTTTAAAAAAATTTTAAATAAAAATACATTTTAAAAAATTATTTCAGTGCTTGCTACAGATGTAAGTAATGCATCTGGATTAACATAACAAGTTTTTAGTTTTCATGTTTTAGTCAAATTTTCAGTACATGTACATTATTTTGTAAAATAATAATTTAGTAAATAAAAATAAGTATTGCTTCTGATTTGCATGATACAAGATTCTGCACTATTTCTTATTTTGAATACTTATAATTTAAAAAGACAAAAAGCTAAGTTAAAATAAAGATATTAAGGGACTAAGGGGATTTATAGGTCTCATCTGCCCCCACCTCCCAAAAAAGCAGAATTTGCCAAAAATGCAAATTTTCTTTTATACACTCTTAGAGGATATTCTGGAATATTTTGCAAGGTCAAGAAGGATTGAAATAAATATTTCATTCATTAAATGCATACAGGATTCACAAGTGAAAGAAACGTCATTGCTCCTGAAGACTTCATGTCTAGATAAACACAGGTGCCCCAACCCAGAAAGGTATAAGATACAATATCAAATAATTATTAAACACCTACCTACCATGTGATCAACCATGTGATCAACAACATTGGGTGTGATATAAAGAGAAGGCACCGCCCTGTAATATTCAGGAAAAAGAAAGAAATAAAGGAGGCTTTAATGTGGAGATTGCATATGAATTGCAGAATGGGTGAAACTGGGAGCACAGACTTATTAGAGTTCATTTAAATACAATTATTTCTCTTTATTGCTTGTTTTACTGTATTTATATGGAAAAGATTCTTTGTAGAAGAATAAAAGCTTAAACTAATGGCACGGTTGTCTTCTCTACCTACCCATAAAGACTTAAGTCATATTTCTTACTCCTAATTTCCATAAACAAAGAAAAGATTGGTTGTAAAATCATCTTTATACTATGAATCCTTTTTGTAGTATCTAGGTATGTATGTTTACATGTGAATATATATATATATAATAACTATGTCATTGAATATATGTGAATAAACAATAGAATTATATCAATATTAATATATTAATAATATCTAACATATAGCAGTGTATTGGAAATGTCTAGATGTATATATAAAAACTTTAAGAATGGTTATTACTAGGTGATAGACATAATTTTATTGGATTAATGGTTCCTTCTATGCGGCTTGTATAAAAGATCTCATAGATGAGATAGTCCTTTTTATGATAGCCTCCTATCTCCTTAGCCTATCCAGGTTCCAGCCTTTTCCTCTTCCCCTTCTATGTTTTTGTTGTTACAAATTATTCTTTCTTGCATTGTGAGTTTGTGACTAAATTGATGTGATTATAGTTATTTTTGACGCCTTCTTTCCTTTTATCCTTTATGTTACAATTAAGTGTTTACTAACCTATTCTGAAATAGAGCTGCAATTTTCTGATTCTGTCTGTCTATTTATCTCCTCTCTCAAAGCTTTGTAAACCTTTGCCTTTTGTTTCAGGCAGGAGGGCTTCCTTCATCATTTCTTGTCAGGCAGGTCTAGTGGTGATGAACTCCCTCAGCTTTTGTTTGTCTGGGAAAGCTTTTATTTTTCCATCATATCTGAAGGGTAATTTCACTGGATAGAGTATTCTTGGCTGATAGTTTTTGTCTTTCAGTATTTCGAATGTATCACTCCACTCTCTCCTAGCCTGTAGGGTGTCTGCTGAGAAATCTGCTGGAAGCCTGATGGGTGTTCCTTATAAGTTACTTTTTCCCTCTGGCTCCCCTGAATATACTTTATTTGTCATTGATTTTGATAGTTTTAATATTATATGCCTTGGAGAAGGTCTTTTTGCACTGAGGTGATTAGGAATTCTATGAGCTTCATGTACTTGCATGTCCAGTTCCTTCCCCAGGTTTGGGAAGTTCTCAGCTATTATTTCTTTGAATAAGCTCTCTGCTCCTTTCTCCCTGTCTTCTCCTTCTGGAACACCTATTATCCTTATGTTACTCTTCCTAATTGAGTCAGATATTTCTCGTAGAATTTCTTCCTTTTTAAAAAATCTTAGTTCTCTCCCCTCCTCCACCTGAATCATTTCTAGATTTCTATCTTTGAGGTCACTAATTCTCTCTTCCATATAGTCTGCTCTATTTTTAATGCTTCCTACTTTATTTTTCATCTCATTAATTATGTTCTTCATCTCCAGTATTTCTGTTTGTTTTGTTTGTTTTTGAGTTTCAATCTCTTTGGTGAAGTACTCCTTCTGTTTGTTAATTTTATTTCTGAGCTCACTGAATTGTCTTTCTGAGTTTTCTTGTAACTCACTGAATTTCTTCATGACAGCTATTTTCAATTCTCTGTAAGTTACATTGTAATCTTCTGTGACTTCAAGTTTGGTTTCTGGAGAGTTATCATTGTCTTTCTGTTCTGCCATGTCACTTTAGCTCTTCATGCTATTTGATGAATTGATCCTCTGCTGGCAGTTTTGTGGTAGTAACCACCTTTCTTATTTGGGTACAGCTTTGGTTACTTTGGTTCTGAGTTGCTTCTGGTTGTATTTGAAAGCCTGCACTTTCCACCCTTCACTGCCTCTGCTGGAGGCATCATCAAGGCCCTTCTTGTGCTGCTTGTGCCTCTGAAGTTGCTGGTGTCTTGCTGTTTACTATGTTGCTGCCATCTCAGGTGTTGCCACTGGGGTCACCAGGCTGTGAGCACTTCTGCTGCTTCCAGGGTTGCCTGGGTCTCATGTTCCTACACTGGCTCTCTGAGGACTCTCCATGGGGTCAGGTGCTGCTGCCCCATACACCACCTGCACTGCAGTTCCTCGGTTATCTTGGGGTGCTGGCAGGACTGCTGCCAAGGGTGCTGGGTTCATGGGTGTTGCTCCTGTTGCCAGGGGCCTAGGTTATTTTATGTAGCCCCTGCTGCTGGTAGAGCTGGTGTTGGGGCAGGGTCACAGGTTATTCTGTGATTCCTGAAGTCTCAGGTTGCAGGTGCCGGGGGAGGGGGTACCTGCCAGGGGAGAGGCAGAGACACCAGCTCCATGCTGTGTCCTGAATCCTCAAGCTGTGTGAGCCACCTGCCACTACTTGAGCGGGAGGGGAGGAGGGGCCAAGACATGAGTACCGTGTTTGCCCTCATAGGCTGTGGTCACAGCATGCACACCAGTGTGAGGATCCACATTTTGGATCACCACTGCCTGGGGAAGAGAGGGGGATGCTCCCCTAGTTTCACTGCCCCCCAGAGGTCCAGTCCACCCACCTTCAGACGTATAGATGCAGGGATCTCTCAGGTGTTCTGGTGTGCCATGTAGAGAGTCCATTGTTGGCCAATGGATGTCTGACTCATTGTAACTTACAGGGGAGAGACAAAGGGAACAACTTACTACGCCAGTGCTGATGTCATTCCAATGGTTCTTTCTATTTTGTAGTTTTGTTTTGTTTTTATTTTCCAGTGACTATGCATTATGTTCATAATCAAGAAAAACAACAAGTTCATAAAAATATTTGTTTCTAAAATTTTAAATTTAGATAGTAGTGAAATAATCACAGTCCAGGTGGATGGATAGTAGTTAAGGGAGTGAAAGGCTCCAAACAAAATATTTTTAACACAGATCTGTGTTTCTTTTAAGGTATGAATATATAGACTTGAATTAATTCTAACAATTTCTAAAACTCTGTTACTTAGAAGGAAAGATGATTATGCATGTGGTATGATTACAATAATAACTTTCAATAAAATTGCAATTTGGAAAAAAACATGAATTAGCTACTTAAGCTTTTTCCTACATGTTTGTGAATACTAGAAATAAAAGGAAAAAAGGGGAGAAAAAAGGGATTTTAACTATCATTTTATTTGTAGCTCTTCAATGATTAGAAAAATCGATTTTGATCTGAATAGTTTTAATGGATCATTCCACAGCAGGAAGTTAGTCAGCCTCTACGATCCATTCAGCCCACTTTAGAAAAAGTATTAAGCAGTAACTTTTCTGTTCTTTATTAATTTAATAGGACAAATCTAACACAGTGGCAACATTCATGGAAATGCAATAACTACTCACAAGATTATAATACAAATTTTCATGAGCTACACTTGAGTTATTTTTAAGAGTTTATTAATAGTGCCAACATTGGGAAAGTGTTTTCATGCTTAATAATACACATTGCTTTGTTCTCACAAGCCATAGCTAAATGATAAGGCATGTTAACAAAAGATTTCATTTATTTAACACTCTTCTCTAAATGTTTTTGGTTGTTTTCTTGGTGTGTGTGTGTGTGTGTGTGTAGAGATCTATTAATAGAACAGTCATTTCACTGAAAAGTTGATTTAGAAACAAAACCTTATCCTCGATACAAAGAATGTGCATATATATTAATAATGGTGAAAAGTGAAGAGACGCACACATTTAAATAAAACTTGCATGCATGTACTTTAGCTCTCTACAAACTGCTATGTTGTTGCACTTTAAGTTACATATAAAAATGTAGTTGTAACACCAAAAACTATTTCTAATTCATAGCAGAGATTTTGTGTTTCACAATTCAGAACGTTTTTTATCTCTCATGCATTTTTATTACTTTATTAGGCGTGTAACAGGGTGAAAGAGTACACAAGCTGTTAGCCTCTGTGAACAAGCCATGCCACCCTTATATTTCAGCTCAATGAGGCATCTGTAGTTTTGGCTTTTTTCAAGCCCTGTGATATTCTGTGCATCACAGACCATATTTGACTAAAAAAACCATGTTCTTGAAACATCTGTCTGTTTGGTTACATTCAGACTGCCCCTTATGGATACATTTTCTTGGAGTCTTTCTATTCCTGATGGATGCCAAGGGGGAAAAATATACTCTCCAAGGTCACCAGAATTCATTAAATACAGCTGACAATGTTATGGTACAGGGGAAAAAATCTTTCCAAGTCTGTATACAACATTAAATTCACAAAATGTCTGTTTACTCTTAAAGGAATCAAGACAAATACCAAGGGAACATGGTTATAAATTGTGACAGGTGCTTCTCAACTAGTGTGGTCCTTTGCATCATTTGGGTGACAGAATGTAAATCAGGTAAATCCATTCCTCCCTCAGGGCACTAAGCCGAAGTCAAATCCTGTGGCCAGGCCAGGCAGGATGGATTTAATTAGGAAGACCGCAGCATAATATTCACACAATCTCCTAAAATTTCATTTTGCCCAGTTAAGCACTAGTTATTTTCAGAGCTCACTTACCACTGGGGAAGAGTTCCCAAAAGATTACTAGACGTTGTCTCGTTAATTCATCACCAGAGCAGGGCTTGGACTACGCGTCCGGTCACTAGTGTTGACATTGAACAGGGCTAAAATAGGCAGAGGTAGTATTGGCTGAAAGAAAAATCCCTAAACATTCAGCCTTGTTAAAAAGTGCCATAGTACATTGAACATAGCTTTGTGGGACTAGCAGATAGTTTTTGAGTTAAAGAATGACATTTTTTTTAAATGTCAACTGCTCAATGATGCCTACTATGAAGACCCTATTTAAAATTCTAATTCTAATACTCCATACCTAATTTTTTCCTTTAACTTATTACCGCATACTAGATTACTTGCACTTCACATTTATTTTTTATTGTGTATCTTTTCTCCTCTAGAACTGTGAAATTTGTATTTATTTCACTTACTCATATATCTTAAATGTTTAAAATAATACCTGACAGAGAGAAGAGGTCAATAAAGATTTGTTAAAAGAATAAAATTTCTGAATTTTCAAGAATTTCCCTTGGACTTTCTCCTTTAGGAAAGGCTCTGTAATGAAAAAAGTTCTGGAGATTTGTGGAGTCCAAGCAATGTTTTCCCCAGTCATGTGTACTGAGCTCTGTTCTCTCAACACATACGGAAACTCTAAGGTCAGTAGCTCACTGCCTTGACACTAAGGACAATTATAGCTGGAAGGAGCATGGTGTCCCAGGAAAAAAGCAAGCATGGAGTGCAAAGAAACAAGCTTCACCATCTCATAATTACAAACATTTAGGCATGTTTTTTAATATGTCTTACTCTCAATTTTCTCAAAATAAAGATATTATCTACTTGGCGGATTTACTGTGAGAATGAAATGAGATTGTACATGTAAAGCATTTATTGAAGTGCTAGTCACATTCAGAAAATGATCATTCCCTTGACCTCAAACTCAAGTCCACAAGAATTAAATCCCCAGCCTTTTTACCATAAATAAGTCCTTGCTTGGAATCTCGATGCCCAAGCCTGAAACCCTGACTTAGTAACTGGGTGTCAGCACCCACCTTCTCCCTCCCTGCTATAGATGACCCACTACCCTGAGACTCTTCCCATAACCTAGTGCAGGGCTCTACGTTCATTGCTTGCTGGTCCTCTGTTCAGATGGGCACATTTCTCCTTTCTTGTACTCACTTAAGGAACCTCAGCTTCAGTCTCTTGGGTTACCTGCCCGTTCCCCTAAAGGCTAGTTCCTTAAGTTGCTAACCCTTGGCATTGCCCCAAGTTTCTGCACGAGACACCTGTTCAATGAGAAGATGACACCTCACTTGCTTCCAGCCCCCCAGGTCCTCCTGCCTTCCTCAGCTCAACCAGTCTTGCTGCCACGTGACCCCGGGTCTAAAAGGAGCCTCACTTCAACACAGTGGCTAATGTATTTTGAAGGAAAATTGGGTTTGATTTAAGAAGTACAAAGATGGTAGCTCCTGAGATTGATATTTTAAAAAGTTAAATTTAGGAGGAAAGCAGAGCAAACAACTACAAAGAGCTGCTTCCGTGGAGCTGAGGATGGGGAATCATGCTCACAGGCCCAGGCCAGTTGTATTTCCTAAGTGTTTCTCAAAACCATCGATCTCACTTTTCATCGCTGCATCCACAGCCTCAGTGCAGGTCTAGTCATCTCTTGCCTGGACTACAGTCATTGATTCATAACTGGGCCCACTGGAATCAGTCGTGACAGCTTCTAGTCCATTTCCCACAGAGGCACCAATATCTAAAATGCAAACCTGACCATCTGAATGGTTAGAAACCTTAATTACACCACAAGGTATAAAGTAAAATGGGTAAACCAATGATAACCAAAATGCTGTTCCACCAATTGTTTGTTATCAATTCATGATTTGGAAAGTACAGAAATTGAAAGCATTAAGAATCCTTATAGCAATTTAACATTGCCTTGATATCCAAGCCTGTGGTTTTATATTTTATAAACATATCAGTTCACATCATATTGGAAATTTTTAAACAATAAGAATGAAGTAAAACTGGCCCCTCACCATAGATAGTTGAGAAGCCCTAGTCTAATCTTCTTAATAAGACATACAAAGTCAATACTTACAACCCATCAGTCTCTCCAGCCATGTCTTCTGATTTCCCAAAGTAGGATTTTTATCCAGCAATTTCAATTCACTTATAGCTCACTACACGCATCAGTAAACTATAGCAAGAGGCTGTGTAGTAGAGGGTTAAAATGTGGACTCTGGAGCTAGAAGGTACGGGTCTGAATCTCCGCTCTATCACTTACTGGTTATGTAGCCTTGAAGAATTGACTTAAACATTCAGTGCTTCAGTTTCCTCGCACATAGAATTAGAATAGTAATAGCTGCCTCATGTGTTTTTTGGGACAATGAAATGGCTTAATGCATCACTTAAAATAGTGTCTGACATATAGCAAACATTACATAAATGTTGGGATTCTTCTTATTTTTTATTATTTTAGCCTCCATTCCTTGCTGGTGTGTTCCCTCTGCCTTCCTCTAATTTTGCATCTAGCTAATTTCTAACCAACTTTAAAAACAAACCAGACTCCATCTCCTCTGTGAGGCCTTCCTTGACTTTCCTAGGCTGATTTGTGTGCTTGTTTTGCGCTACCCTGTCACCCTAAACCAATGCCTCTATCACGGCATTTACCACATGCTATAATAATGGTCTCTTTATGTGTCTGTTTCCTCTACCGTGACAAGAACTAGACACAGATAAAGTGCTTAATACATATTAACAGACCCTATGAACATACATATTTAACAGATTCCATTTTGATCCTTGGAAGGATCCATGTTCACATTGTCTCACCATGTCAATCAAACATTGCTTTCCAAAAGAAAATCTGGATGGGAAGAGGTCCCTCTGGTGCCCGAGTAACATAATTTGGGATCAGAGCTTCTTGGTTTGCCCTCCCTGCACTTAGCATTGGCCTTGGGAGTTGAGACATAATATATACAAATCCCAAAGAAACTTTGCCAAGTAATGGCTATATACAACTTGGCCCGTGCTATGAAAATATGTCTCTTCCCTCATCTGATTCTTCTATCGTATTAATAATATAAACAGTGATGAGAATGGGATTTACAGTTTTCTTCATAATTAATCCATTTTCTACTTCTTCTTATGCTTCTGACTACAGGCACAATTATTTGGGGAAGCAAAGAAAAGCTCATTTTAAACTAAGCTAAAAAAATGAGTCATGCATTAACAATGGTTATATCATTCTGTAATTAATTAGATTCAAAGATGACACTGTTTTCAAAGACTTCTATTCTCATTTTAAAATAGCTAAAACCTCAATTATCAAAGACCATCTGAAAAAACTGGCACTCAAACACAATTATAAACCACAGTAAAATCTCAACTGATAGTGCCACTGCAAGCCTCTTCATAATCTTCATTAAATAGAGCCTAAAAGAAAAACAAAGATTAGTCTGGATACAGATTTCTCAGAAATGGCTAAAGACCATGCAAATTACTGTATATCAACAGGTCTAAGGCTAAGGAAATTAGGCCTCTGAGGAAAAAAATAAGCAAAATGGAAAATACAATCAGCTCAATTGATAGAGTACTTTAATTATCCAGGATAAAGACGACGGAAGGGTAATGCTAGCAACTTAAAATTGCACACAATCTAAAATATTTCAGAAAATTATTTCAAGCTTTCTTATATCATGAATCTACTTTTAAAAGGCATGAAAAAATAATAACAGTCTATTAGAGTTTAAGCTCTTTCCTGTGGTCCTATTCAGTGTATGATTAGGTGACATGAGCTATAAGACGACTAAAAGTGTGGGGAGAAAGAGGGATGAAAGTGGAAGATCATTAATACTATGCATAATTTTAGAAAACAGGCTCTTTTAATCACTGCTTAATTTGAACAATTTCCATAAAATATTTAATGATGGCCATTTAAAGATGCAAATAGTTAAAACACAAAGTGAAATAATTTTAACTTCTCATTCTGTAACACGTGATAATGAAACAGTGAAGACAGTCAAAAGGAAAGGCATCTGAATAACAGGAAAATCTTACAGGTGGTACTTGTCAGAAATTCTTCTTCTCTCTCTCTATTTAGGGATATTTATTAAACCTCTTCCAGGGCAACAAGACTAAAAAATGCATTTTTGCACTAGATGCTCTTGCCGCCAACTGATGCAAATGTTAATTTGTGCTTCAGGATAATCACACCTCCAGGGTTTTAGCATTATGTGGATCCGTGGAGATGCAAATAATATACCATCTAAGAAACAGGAATGGGGTAGTGGGAATTTGGTGAGATCAAATGAAAAAATGTGTACTTTAAAAACTAAATACAGAAAAATTTGGGTGAAAAGACCATGCTCTTTATAAAATTAGTTTAGCAACCCTAATACCAGTAAGAAAAAATACATTACCTCCACAAGTTATTGATGCCAAGAAGGCTATCATTAATAAGATAAATGAGATCCAACATGGGGAAGAAAGAAAATATCAACCAAAACAAAAATGGAAATACAATACAGGTCATTCCTCACTAAGGGTGTCACCCTAAGACTTGAGGAAGGAAGGCCTGGTAATAACAAGGCCATCCCCATCTCATTCTCTTCTCACTTAACAAAACACCATGGTATTCCTCTAAATCAATAGATCTAACATATGATTTTTTAACAGTTGCCTAACAGACCATAAAAAAGATGTATCACACTTCTTCAAGCATTCTACTATTGATGAACATTCAGGGTTTCTCTTTCTTTTTTGCTGCTACACTCAAGAGGACATTTATCATTCTTGTGTACATACACTTAAGTCCTTTTACTTTTGTTTTTTGTTTGTTCTCAAACGGTATGTGAGATATTATTGTTCTTTTTTTTATCCTAAATATGTGTGTGGGATGGGGGGAATCAAAAGAATTAAATTAGTAATGACTTCATTGTTATTAGGAGAGTTCAGCAATTTCATGAAACAGATCTCCAGAAAAGCACTAAGTTCATCAAATTCCTTTTATTTAGTGGGTCTTTTAAATTGGTGAGTGGTTTCACAAAAATGAAAGAAATGTTCCTCAGATAAGGTCAAAGAGTAACTATTATAATCTGGCACATAAATTTTAGGATGTTATACAAAGATTTTCATAAACTGACTTCTTCTAAGTCTACTCTCATTTTTCTTCTTTTCCCCAGGCTTATCCTAAGTTCCAGTCATATTATTCCACTATAGTCCAACAAGGAATCATAATTTTTCACAAGTACACTTCGTCTGTGAAGAAGTTTCCTCTGCCTGGAACATTCATCTCCCTCCACCCCCTCTCCATTTTCACCTGACTAACTCTTCCTCAGGCCTTCAAAACAAGTTACAGGTGTACAATGATTCTATTACCACACAAAGGCCACTATCTGCTTGCTGCGTGACAAAAGCCAATCATCAAGAGGCAAGATGGTGGAAAAGAAAGGGTTTATTACAGCTTGCTAGCAAGGCAGAAGATGGCCAACTGATGTCTCAAGGAACCATCTTAAGGGGGCACAAAATCTATATAACCCACCAGTTACATAGGCTGGTGGGTTACAGGGGAAGGGGTTAGGAATGTTGACCCTCGGGTGTTACAGACTGGGAGTCGCCACACCAGATCTTTCAGTTGTCATTGATGATGGCTATCAGCATAGACTCTCTGTTCAGGGGTCATCACATTCCTAAGGAACTCAATAGAACAAAGTTATCATCTTATTGCAGCTGGGAGATACATGCACAAGCAGGAGTTGTAAAATCTACAGAGCAGTTAGATCTCCTGGAGGGTGCAAATCCAGCTGAGTTAGTTAGTCAGAGGTCAAAGTTACAATAGGGTTTCTTTTCTACAATGTGGCTTCCCTTATGTCAACCTTGTGTTGAGCTGGTACCAATTCTAGTACCAATTAAAACTTCTGATCACCCAATTGGGATTCTGCACTCAAGTTCCAATGGTGGGGGAGGGGATTTCCCACACCAAGCAATTCTCTGACACTAGCTGGGTGTCCTACAATTTAACTCAATTCTGACACTATTTACCCAGAGATAGCTTTAGATTCCACGGGTTAAGGGCTTAGTCCTACAAGACTGCACCTGCACTACCTTACCCTACCTCCCTCTTCAGATGCCCGTAGCAAGTCCAAATTGCCACCTGAGCCTCTGACTGACCGGCTATAAATTGGATGTTCCCACGACCTGCTCCTTATGTTCAATTAATTTGCTAGAGCAGCTCACAGAAGTCAGAGAAACATTTTACTTACTAGATTACTGGTTTATTATAAAAGAGTATGACTCAGCAACAGCCAGATGGAAGAGACACATAGGACAGGGTATGTAGAAAGGGGCACAGAACTTCCATGCCCCCTCTGAGCCCGCCACTCTCCCCAAATCTCCATGTGTTTTTCATGTACCTGGAAGCTCTCTGGAAACCGTCCTTTGGGGACTTTATGGAGGCTTCATTACATAGGCGTGATTAACTAGAGCATTGGTCATTGGTGATTGAATTCAATTTCCAGCCCTTCTCCCCTCCGCAGAGGTCAAGGAGTGGGACTGAGAGTTTCAACCCTCCAATCTCATGATAGGCTCCACTGGCAACCAGCCCCCAATACTTAGGTGCTTTCCAAAAGTCACCCCATTAACACAAGACACCTTTATTGCTCTCATTACAGGAAATTCCAAGGATTTTAGGAGCTCTGTGCCAGGACGAAGATCAAATATCTATTTCTTCTTATAAATCACAATATCACAATGTGTCACTCTTGAAGGAGTCCACCGGAACACAGGTGGGATAAAGCCCTCCTCCTGGATACCCAAACCTAAGTATCGCTCCATCTTCTAGATTGCACAGTATCCCACTACATTCCACTGCTTTAATGCCTTGTCTGTCACCCTCTCTGGACTGTGACTCTGAAGGCAGGGCCACATCTTTGTCTTTGATCTCAGAGTATTTAACACGAAGTAGGCTTTCAGAAATGCTTTCTGACCTAATTGGATAAAAGAGTAATAAAGAAAGAGGGTCAACAAGAGTAACTATTTAAACACCTACATTTAAAGGACTTCTAGAGAAAAAAAGCCTAAGTTGACTGAAAAGGAGTCCTTAAAGAAGTAAGTAGAGAAGGGGGAAAGAATAGAACTGTGGATTATTAAAGTTTGAAACCAGAGTAGTAAACATCATCAAATGCTATAGAAAGAAGGTGAAAGAAACAGAAAGAAAGCGAGAAATACTAAAGAAGGTCCAAAACGGGGACTTTGAGCATATCTAATGGCCTTGGTGGGCTGTCAAGGCCAAAGGCAATGGGTGTTAGCAGCTCCTGCATCTTGGGACAGGAGGGCCAATTAAAAGAGTCTTAGAGAGGGCACTTAAGGGTAAAGGATGAGGCAAATAGAAATAGAGGCTGATAAATACCTAGAAGGGATGCAAAGTAGATGCAAGACGGTAATAAAAAGGGAAGTCTGGGCAGGATTTTTGCATCCTCTCCTTTTCCCCACACTCCACACACCTCCTATCCCCATCCGCCTGCCCCTGGTTTACCTTTAGGCAACAGGAATTGTTACTGACAAGATGCAGCTTCGGTCTGTCCGGCAGTGCTCCTAGATGCATTCCATGCCAATAGCAATTTCTATCCCAATGAACATTTACTCATCATCATTACTACTCACTAAACACTGATTCATTTGTTATAAAAAGTGAAAATAAAATAAAAATTAATCATAATAATAAAGTACAGTTTGCCACTGCAGCTATGTCTGATATACTGTGTTTAGGAAAAGAGGGATATCTATGAAGAGCTAATTGTAAGACGAATTTATGCAAAACATTTCATACATTTATACGTCAAAAAATGTATACCTAGCTACAAAAAATATTTTATAGATAAAATGAGATCATTTTCTTTAAATGTGACAGAAGTATAATCTCCCTGCAGGTGACAAGAAGTGGAAAAACCGTAACACAAAGGGAGAGCCTCACAGGGAGTGATCCCTGATCAGAAAAATCAGTTCTACTAGACGAAGTATAAAATTACTCTCTTTAATTATTGTTTCATATATTGTAGACAAGAATGTCGTATATAGAAATGCGGCTACATAAAAATTGGAGTACTCCTACATGATATGGAAAACTACACTGGTATAAGTTCTTTTATTGCAAATTCTACTAACTAAAACTTTCATGCTAAAGACTAGTACATTATTATCAAAATAATCATAGTATAGTTTTAACTCTCCTTTTAGGAAGAGCATAAATCAGAGACCGTCATTTAATTTATCATGAACTTTACCCAGCACCACCTATGACTGAAGTTACCTCAGAGTCAGTGAGCTAAAGGTGAAAGTTTTCATGTACTGTCTCTAGTCTCTTGAGCATCCCAGGCTCCTTTCATTTTCTGTAGAACAGTCTGCTCTTCCTAAGTACAGGACAGCTTGGTATGACTTGGTCATTTGACATCAATGGTAGGAAATGTTAAACAGGAAGGGCATTTTACACTTAGTTCAGTCAGAGAAGCTTACTATAAATACAAATTAACTGGCATCTTTGGATTCAACGTCTTAGTGCACCAATCAAAAAGGACTGATGGTTACAAACTAAAAAAATTATAATAATTTCTCTGAAATTATCAAACATATAAACACATTGCAAAGCAATCCAGATTCAAAACTGATGTTTTGAGATTATTTCAGATTTTTTTATGCCCCACTAAATCTCCCAAATTGCTATGAGAGAATTCAGAAAATGCATTTTAAGACAATCATCATTTTTTTCTATGACACACTAGGCATATTTAAAATTAACTGGGTATCTAATAGCTTCATTATTCCCTCAAGCATATTTTCCAGTTATAGTGCCATTCCTGTAAGGTTATTTTGTTTGTTTTTTTAATAAATTTTACTTTTTGGAGCAGTTTTAGGATTATAGAAAAATTGAGCAGACCTTGTGCAATTTTCATGACTTGGATCTTCTCTTTCCAGCTTGGGAGAACTTTTAAATTGTGCTCTCCTGAAAGGAAATGAAAAAAGGCTCATTTTGCCCTTTTTTTATCCCCAGGTTTAGATCTTGCTTGAAATGGTCAATTTTCTCACTGTCAACACATTGTATATGAGACAGTTTCTTGGAATCAAAGAAACTAGAGAACCTTAGAGAGAATTATCATGAAGCTTCCCTCTACATTTTATCTTGCAAAACTCAGGCAACAAGGCATATGGAGCAATAACTCTCTTCCCTGAAAGGATTAGGCTGCTATTGAAGAGCAGCGATGCCAAATCTTCATGGACTTTTACTGAAATAACTTGTATCACAGAGCCAGTGGAAATAAAAATATGCTGATGTCTCCCCATTCCTGGCCTGTTCACATAATTTAAGGGATGTTGGAGAAAGGGGAACCAGCCAGTGAGATAAAAATGGAATGAAAGAGAAGTTTGAGAAAACATACAGAATTGGCACACGGATATCAATGACAAAAGGATTTTTGGTGAAGGAAAGGAGGTTTGGTTGAGACAAGTTAAATCAACTAAAATTAAGCTTAAGGAGATTATTATCTTTGTCATTAATAACTTCTATGTGGAATAGTGAAGAAAGAAGAAAGAAAGGCACAAAGGAAAAAGACTGAGTGTAAATGTGGAGACTATGTGCTTTTCTCTGCTTGCTCGAAGTGAATTAAAGAAAATGTTTAAATGAATAAACTCAAAGGACAAAGGGAAGGAGAGAGAATATAGCTGCAGCTGAGAGTTGTCAACAAAGTTTTGAACAAGAGAAAGCAGATGGATGTAGGGTAACCAAGTCAGGGGAAGCTGAGACCTCAGTGCCTGTGGAGGAGGGTGACCAGATGAAGTACACTGTCTGGACTGCAGAAATCCTCCTGAAAGGCTCAGAACTTGAGGCATAGAAACCTCAAAGAGGCAGCACAAATGGGGGAAGCCTCAGTTTGAAGTCTACATAGAAGAAGTTAGGTTACCCAGATCCTTCACTCATCCCCGTGGACAACAAAAGATGACTCTCCAACCAGGCAAGAGATGAATGGTTTGTTCCCCAGGGAAAAATAAAGCAGGAAGTTTCAAATCTCAGAAACACTGAAAAAGAAATACAAATTAAAACCACAGCTTGTTTTCAGTACACATCAATTAGAATGACTCAGATTAAAAGGACTGACAATATCAAGTGATGGTGAGGAAACTGGAATTCTCATACATTGATGGGAACATTCATAGACGACAACTTTGAGAAACATTTTGACAATTCCTATAAAAGTAAACATATCATATGATCCAACATTTCTACTCCTAAATATTTACCCAAGAGAAATAAAAACATACATCCACACAAACACTTTATAAGAATATTTATGGCACTTTTGTTCATAATTGCCCAACCTGGAAACAACTCAAATATTCCAGCAATGGAATGGATAGACAAATGGTGATCGAACAATATAATGGAATGGCACTCAGTCATAAGAGGGAGTAGACTAATGATACACGCACCAGCATGGATATCAAAATTATTATAGTAAGAAAAAGACGGCAGACACAAAACAGTGTATATTATTTGATTCCATTTATGTGAACATCCAAAAAAGGCAAGACTAATCCATAGAGACAGAAAGCAGATATTTGGTGTTGCCTCTGGCAGGAGTTGAGATGGGAACTAACCGCAGCTGCACAAGAGGGACTCCTTATGTGGTAATGTAAATCCACACACACACACACACACACACAGGCACATATGTTTGTCACAAAAACTAAGCTGTATTAAAATGAGTGCATTTTATTATGCATGTTATACCTCCACCATGTTAATTTTTTGAAACTGGTCAGATTTTTGCAATGTATATCGTTTTACTTAAGCATTTATCTATTGGTTTTGTGCCAGAGGAGATGTAAATGTATTTGAAGACCGAAGGAAAGATGCTACTGAGAGACATGTTGGTCTGAGCAAAGGGAGGGAAATGATGGAGCCTCGTCCTGGAGTTGATGGGAGGGCTCAAAGCCATACGTAGACGGGGAGCCCTATACTAGGAAACTCTTTAGACACCATTCATTTTGTGCCAGACTCTGTTCTTAGCATTTACATACATTATCTCAATTCATCATCATTATAATCTTACGATACAGGCATTATGATTCCCATTCTACAGATAATAATCCTAGGATTCATAGAGTTAAGAGCTTCCTCAAGGTAACACATCTACTAAGTAGGGTTATTTCAATTACTTTAAGAATCACATTTTACTAGAAAACAAACACGTTATTTCTGGCATTTCTTTTTCTTTCTGTACTCCCAGTAACACTTCCCCACAATCTCACTTCCAATCAGCTCTAAATTGTACGCCCAGCATAAACAGGATCTGGACTTATAAGTCCAACAATTTAATTATTATTGACAGAATCAAAGTGGTACCATCTTCATTAGTAATTTTTTATAATAACAAAGTAAAAGTAATTAATATACATCCAAGTACTCAAGTCCTAAATTTCAAGCAAAAATGTTCTGTTAACTAGTTTGATTGGATGGATAATACAGAAAAGAAAACATATCTAATTAATAGAAAAACAGAAATCTGGCATTTATAAAGAGTGACTGCAAAAGACAGCTCTAACATTACTCAATTAACTTTAGGATGACAAGTTCTTTCCAGTCCCAGATAGATGTATGCCTAGAGATGTAGGTGACTATTATAATAGTATAACTATTGATTTAGACCCAATGCAAAAAAAGAAATGGCCCATAGAACGGGTTTGTCCTCAAGACTTCAAACAATTAGAGCTATATACATTAAACATAGGATGTTGAGTATGTACCTTTCAGTGGGTTCCTCATTCTTATGTCTGGGAACCATCTCCTTGAAATGTAAACACCAAGGGAGGTAGAGTCCTCATCTCCCAGTTTCTGTGGATGTAGGAGCCTAACTCAGTGGGCACTTTGCTCCAAGCTCCAAAACTTCCTCTTGTCCTAAAGATATAAGACATTTATTTTTCCTTTGAATAAAGCAATTATCTAACACAGATGGTCACCCTAATTACCAGGTGAATCTAGGATGAACTATGTATGACAAATGGTGCTGTCAAGTCCTCTTAGTTGAGGACTAGTTATTGTTTATCTTGAGAACATGCATGCAATGGCTTGTATCTGGTTGGCTGCATAAAAGGGTGAAGTTTCTTTCTGCCTGTAATCTCTTAGCAGATAGTCTGTGATGCACATGACAGTCTAGTTTAACGTTTATTCCAATAACAAAATTGCTTTCTTTCTCTTCTACCTTGGTGGAGAGTTTTTCTGGGTTCTGAGATTTTGTTTTTAATTATATTTCCCCAACAGGGGTTCATGACTAATTCTTTGTTTTCCACCTCCGGATACCAGTTTTAAAATATTTATTTCTGATTTTCCTGAATTCCCAGTTAGCTAAAGCAAGCACTGCTAGTTAAATTCACTCTTTTAGAGAGAAAGAGAAAAGATGGAATGGAAATCCAGAAAAAAAATGCAAAATGTTTGACATTTCTGCTCCTTTTATAGCAACCAGATGATACATAAGCTTGCACCTCAACTACCTGGCATTGACCTGACATACCTTTTTGAATACTCACCCCTATCATGCTATTGCTATTTATGCAAATATTTAACAACCATTGACTTAATTTCTTTCTCGAGTGTTAATGCAATAAAGAATGAACCTACACAATCCATTAAAGAACAAAGCTATGTAAAACATTGCTAATAAGTTACTTGATGTCTGCAATCAGCTGCTTCCTTGCCTCTAACTCATTTGGTATGTAGATTGTATCCACTTTCTAATGATGAATTAGCAGCTTTTACAAATGAATGCGTAGAAGCTAAATAGGCTAATAGGCTGCTCAGGCTCTCACACACACAAACACACACACACACAAAGTTAGCAAAGCCAAAGAAAGTATTTTGTGCAGGGAATGGTTATCTCTTTTTTGTAATTGAATACAACAAACTAAAACAAGAAAAGAAAAGAAAATAGCAAGCTAAATTACACACACTATTGTAATACCACATTTGTTATTGGCTTGTCCGTCCATTTGCGAGGGATACACTTTCCCAATTCTCTGCTACCAAGACACACTGCCATATTAGTTCAATTCAATTAAACAGTTGCTATCAGCTGCACTTTTCATAAACAGATTTGCCTTCTTCAGTACATAGTAACCCATGTTAACATTACAAAAATTATCAGGGAACCACAGGCATATGAAGCTGGGATTAATTGTGAATCTAAATCTTTTAATCAGTCCACAGAAAATAACTATTGGCTTTGGATTTGAATCAGTAGCACCTCACAATAGGAAACAAGAAATATGTGTGAAACATTTGGTTCAACAGTAATTATATCTGAATCTTAGGAGTTGCCATTCTTCCTGCGCAGGAAGACCCTGCTTACCGAGCTGAGGTCACCCGTCTGTCTGGCAACATATAAAATCAGTAACCTCGTGGGGAAGTTGAACCAACTCAACATTGTGTTTCCTATGGGAAATAGGCTGAGCCGAAACATCTGACAGTGACGTTTCAGCTTTTCACATTACTAAATTACACATTATTCCTCTCCTTTCACACTCTGCAGGAAATGAGAGAGATGTGGAGTTGTCAGACATTTGCGACTTAGCCATTCATTAGGCAAGAAGTGTTGTATCAACTCAGTGATTTTGTTCATCTGAAATGACCTAGAGCCTGAACAATCAGCCAGGAGCATGACGGCCATCACTTCCCCATCCATTTAATGTGAAAGTCAGGTTTCATCATTATGACTATTATCTGCACTCAGAAGTGGCAGGATGGGGGGCGGGTATCTTCATTCCCTATTTTTAAAAGTTCACTTCCAAACTAAATTCACAGAAAAATTGCCCCATATCTCAGTGAGGGGAAAGTATCTATGAAAAACACTATGCAGAGCAGGAAATTGTCTTTGGCAGAGGAACAAGTCATTGCACTTTTTGTTCCTGATTCACTAATCATGTACTTGGCTTTCCAGGTACAAATGGGTGAGTGCCCCCGCCAAGGAAAAGCCATAAAAGGTGTTGGTAAAGCTACCTGTCATACAGTCACAAAATGGACAAGTATGAATGACTACTAAAAAACATACTTTGTAAAATTAAAGTATGGTTTACTGGATATTTCCAATCATGCTTCCTTCTAATATATCTCAACAAACAAGGATTAAACTTTTATTTATATTTAGACACGAGAAATTCATGTTAAAACTAAATCTTCCCTTTAATACATAAAAACCTAATGTACTATTGGGACAGATGAATCAATCAAGCTAACTGACTCACTGACTTTCCTCCTTTAGTAATTGCCTTCACAGGAGTCATCCCTTGATTCACCCTTGGAATGAGTAAGAAACAGGATTTCTAGTGACCTTTTCATGTATTCAAGAACTTCAGACTAAGAATGGAAGATCCATTTTGGTCAACAACCTATTGCTATTTTTTTAATAGATTTTATTTTCTTAGAGCAGTTTTAGGCTCACAGCAAAACTGAACAGAAGGTACAGAGGTTTCCCACAATACCATCCCTCTCACGTGCATAGCCTTCCCCATTATCTACCACCTCCACCAGAGTGATATATTTATTACAACTGATGGACCTAAATATGTTAACACATCATTATCTCCCAGGATCCATAGTTTACATGACTGTTCACTCTTGGTGTTGCACATTGTATGGGTCTGGACAAATTTACCTTTTGCTCTTTTTAAAGAGGGAAGGTGGGATTATAGTGAAAGAATTACTGTTATGGCCTTCTCAGTCACCTCCCTCTGACACTTCTCTGACATATATCTCCATCAGCAATTTATTTAGGGGCTACAAAAGCCTCTATGCATAGAACTGTGCAGGATCTTGCCTAGGAGACAAGAATCCCAAAGACTCTTTCCTCTCATGTGAAGAAGGTATGTGTGCATTTAGTGTGGGGATGGGGAATTATGTCTTATGCAGATTTTTTTCATCCAACATTTACTGAAAATCTATTGCATGCAAAGATGCTCACAGTCATCTGTGGATGACTGGACACAAAGAAAACAATTATTATGAAGTGATAAATGTTTTGATAGATATAAGCATAGAGATAACACGAAGCAGTCCCTTCCTCTCAGAAACCACATGATTTCTAGTCACTAGTCTCCACTCTAGGCCCCGCTTTGATCCAAACAAGTGCTTGGAATGTAGCAAATTTACCTTTCTTAGTATCCATAACCTCCCCATCACCTTAAGAATGTGATTTCATAAAAGGCTGTGTCCTCTTTTCAGTCCAATAGTCATTGCCGGTATGCAAACGTAGTTATACCCTACTCACCACACAAATATCATCAGAAATGTAATACTAAAAATGCCATCTCGATGTTGCATATTTACTTCCATTAAGATTTCCATTTCAGTTTTTTTTTCAACCGCAACCCAGGACTAATGCAAGCTGTGATCGCCTAGGTTCTTACATCAGCAACATCTGTCACCCAAAATAAATATTCTGCAATCAAAACTTAACTAGCCTAGCAATTTTGTTGGTGATGCAGGAGGCAGAACAAAATTCAGCTTCATTCTTCCTCTGCTAAATTGGCTTTGCAGCACTGAGAGTAGGAAAGATTTATGTGTTAGTAAATTAAGCAGAGATGGCCCAGAGAAAACAAAGCTACAAATAAATACATGCAAGCCACAGTAATCTTTAATATTCAGTTTTGCTCCTATACACTGTGATATATTTTAACAAGTTGAAAAACGTAGAGAAAAGAAGAGACAATGCTGCTAGTTAAAATGAAATTTGAATTTCAAATATAAGCTGTTTTAACAACTGAACAATGTGATTTGTGGTCTTATTAAATCAAGAAAGAATTGAATACTCTTATTAAACATTGGTAAATAGTAGTAATTATAAAATCCCTACTATATTTTCTGCTTCTTAAACAAATTATGCTTACTGCTCCTGTTATAACATTTCAGTTTACAAGGGAATTTTACATGTATTATTTCATTTAATCTTTAAAACAACACTTTTCAGACAGTAGTTCAGGAATTATCATTCTTATTAAGCAAATGGAGAAACTGTAGCCTAGAAGTTAAATCCAAGATAACAAACCTGAGGACCACAAGGAGAGCCTGGAGAAAAATTAACAAATTTTTTCTCTTTGTTCTTGACCATACACAGTTGCTTCTCATTCATGGTAATTATATTCTCTAAAGTTTCCATGAACACTGAATTCACAAATACTGAACCATTGCTTTTAGGGGAAATACACGGTTGGGTTGCTGTGAGCCTCTGGTCACATTTTCATCAACCAATCAATACATAACTTTGTCTTACGTGTGTTTGTATTTGAGACACCTTATTTAAAAATGTTCTTGATTAACATCGAACTCATGGCCAGCAGCACTATAACTCACGCCTGAATGAAGCTTATTTAGCATACTTATTCTTTGTAACGCACATCACAGCCTTCTTGCACTTAGAAACATTAGAGAGCACTTCAGAACTACGCTTGGGGGCTATTTTAACAAGTGAAATCAACAAAAATTCAAAAACCATGGCACTAAATAGACCACAAAAGAACATTTGTTTACAACATGAGAGCTGAAAGGAGGCAGAGTGTCGCTTTGTTCAACCTTTCTGAGAACACGTGCATTGGGTGACTCAAATATTTTGCCACTCTCCACACATCCACGCATGTCTGCAAATGACCGAAAAGGGCCTTGAGTATTGATTTCGGGGTTACAAATAAATTTTAGTGAGCAGGCAAATTTGCAAATAGAAAATCCATGGACAATGAGGATCGACTGTATATTACCAATTCATATGTCCATCTTATATAAGAAATTTAGAAAAAGGAAACAAAGGATGAAAATACGTTTAGTCGCGTACACTCTGAATGTTAATAGCAATGTTCTAGTAATAATTTGAAGCATAGATGAGGGATCAGGACTGCCCATGAGCATGATGTATGTCTTTAACCCTTCTCTTGACATTTGATTGTTTTATACTGAGGGAAACCTGGAGACAAAAGATATGCAGATGGATGTAGGGAGAAGGATGAATTTGGATTTGGGTTTACCCAACTGTGCTCAGACTAAACCGCTTAGGAACACATTCTAAAGGACATGATTATGTATTAGTCTGGGTTTTCCAGAGAAACAGAACCAATAGGAATATATATATATATATATACATATTATGGTTTAATATAAAGAATTGGTATAATATAAAGTGGTTAAGAGGCTGAGAAATCCCAAGAATTGCAGGAAAGCCGATGGTACACTTCCAGTCTGAATCCAAAGGCCAAACAACAAGGAGAGCCAATGGTGTAATTTCCGGTACGAGCCAGAGATGAAAGGCAGGAGAAGACTGATGCCACAGCTCAGAGACTGTGAGGCAGGGAGAGCAAATTCTCTCAGCTCAGTCTTTTTGTTCTATTCAGGCCTTCAACGGATTGGATGAGGTCCACCCATATTGGGGAAGGCGATCTGCTTTATTCAGTTTATCCATTCAGATGTTACTCCCATCCAGAATCATCCTCATAGACACACCCAGAATAATGTTTCATTAAATATCTGGGCACTCTGTGGTCCGGTCAAGTTCACACTTAAAATTAACCATCACCGACTATATTCTCTTTTTTAGAAAGATGTAAAATATATTTAAAGACAAGTCTACTGAGAATAATACACTGTAAATAATGAAACGGGAATGAAGAATGAAATCGACATACAACCTCCAACATTAACCAGTTCAGGACATTTAGTTTGAATTGGTGTGCATCCTCAGAATATCAGAAACAACAATTTGCAATATACCACATAATCATATTCCACTTGCGATGGCTTTTTTTTTCAGCTATACCACTCTTTCTCGCTATTGTTGTATTTTATGATTTTATATTATAAAACAGGAAAGTATCTTGGTCATCACCATTTCTGGCTTAGATTTTTATTTAACTTATGAATAGAGTAATTAAAGAAACATGCTTTGCAAACCTAATATATTCAAGGCCCCCAAACTGAATCTCAGATAAAAGTTAAGTATACTATTAACAAGTTATCCTAAAAAAACCAGAATAACCTTTTTGACTTTATCTCCTTTATCTCTTTTTATTCATCTGACCAACTGCCTAAAAAAAAAAGTTACAGATTTATATCTTTATTAATTAAGCAAAATATACACCAACAACACCTGATTTTCCAAGAGCGTGAGGGTCAGTGTGGAGATGCTTCAGTGATCATGAAGGGTTGAGTCGTCAGCCTCTCTCTAGCTTCTGGGTCTTCTACTGACCTAGGGATATGATCTTGCGACTGAGATGATCTTGCTCATCCTTGGATTGTGAAGACTTGGACCTATATATGGCATATCATTTGGCATTTGCTAAATACATTTTGAATCAAAATGAATTAAGAGGTGGGAACTATAAGAAAAGTCTAACTTTCTGCTCTGCCAAAGTAATTTTCACTTTAGGAACAACAGTGACCTAGTCAGTGACCATACTTTAGAAATCGCAGCTCCAAGGAATTTGAAAAGACATAAATAACAAGGAATGAAGAAGAACCCTGTCACTTTCAGTAAAACTGTTGATTGAGAAGTTAGAATCACACTATCCTGAAGAGTGAGAACTCCAAGGTGAGAAATTTTCTTTACCACCCATGTCTCCAAGGACCTACAAGAAAGCCACAGATAAGTGAAATATCTGAGCAGCACCTATTATGTCAAGAAAATAAAGAAATCAGCCAGGAAGCCAGTTGTGATAAAATCACAGGAAATGCAGCCTAAATGGCCATTTAACTGCAGAAATCGAATATGATTCATATGGAAAGGTGCTAGAATGATCAAAATTCAACCAGTAAGCCTTGGGGTAATCAAGAAGCAAGTCACTGTGACCAGTGTTATTGCGATTATTAAGATTTCAGTAGCATAACATGTTTTATTTAAATATCTTTAATCCATCTATTTATAAAAGTAATTATCCCCATCTCAAGCCTATAGCTTTCATAATAAGTATTTGCTATAATGAAAAAATAAAAAATTTTGGTGAGATGGTTTGCATTTTAATATGTTAATATTTGGGATAAGAAATATGAGTTAAATAGAAAATATTTATCTATCTTTTTAGGAGACTCAAAAGTAAAGTTAAATAGGTTTTCTATTTAAGTCCATACATGAGATTTCACAGTACACAATGGTAAACAGCTCAGTATTGATAGAAGATTTTAAACAGTGCTTTCATCCCAGTACAAGTGAAAGGAAGAGAAAGCAGATCAATGTGTGACCCTCAAAACTTTCCTTTATGAAAACATCAGTTAGTTACCATTTCCCTTTCTGGAAGGTATGTAAATAGAAATCCTTTCAGAAGCTTTGAAAATTTTTCCATTTCGAAAAATTGTAAAGTTTCTGTATAAACATTCAAAGCATTTTTCAAAATTTTTGTTTTAGAATATTAAGGAAGCAAGCTTCTTGAGATTTTCTTAGGAATAATGGCAGCAAACTCTGCAAATAGAAAAGTCACTGGAATTACAACTTAAAGTTTAGAATTGAAATGAGGATTCATTTTTTGAAAGCTAATATAAAAGTAAGTTAGCACCAGACTGAAGAGCAAAGACTTTTAAAAGAAATAATGATATTTAGATGAAATTTGTCCAAACAATGAAGTGAAAACTATACATAAAGTAAGCAAAATGAAATCTGAGTATACAGGTCCCCAGGATAAATTATTCATTATTGAAAACTTGACAGTCAACTACTGGGCATTTTGCAGATTGTAGAGGTAGATAGACTTCGCCTATTGTTAGAGGCATTATAATGACATAAGAGAAGAGAAGCACTTTCTCCATTAGCTATAAAATACCAAAAACAAATTCCAGCAGAGATTCCCATGTTCAATGGAAATTAATGCAAAGAATATTCAAAGACATTCTCCACGATTGCCTGAAAGAGTGCTTTCTGCCTGCAAAATGAATAATGGCAGGGGCCAGTTGGTGGCACAGCAATTAAGTTTGCTCGTTCTGCTTTGGGAGCCTGGGGTTCACTGGTTTCGATCCCAGGCACGGACCTACTCACTGCTCGTCAAGCCATGCTGAGGCAGCGTCCCATACAGAAGAGCTACAACTCTACAACTATGATACACAACTATGTACTGGAGCTTTTCAGAGAAAGAAGCAATAAAAAGAGGAAGATTGACAACAGATGTTAGCACAGGGCCAATCTTCTTCTTCAAAAAATGAACAACATCCACTTTTTCAGTAGACTTCAGGAAATCCCACCCAATCTTCTTGGTCTCTCCTTACCTTTTATGTGACTCCTTTTTTTCTCTTTACCTCTTTTTAATAGTATCTACTCTTAAAAACAAACAGCCAACCAAAATAAAATCTGTCTTTCTTCTTTACATGACTCTATTGTCCATCTCAAATGGGCTGATGACCAGGGCCAATCTTCCTCAGCAAAAAGAGGAGGATTGGCAATGGATGTTAGCTCAGGGCTAATCTTCTTCACACACACACACACACACAATAAATTAAAAAAATAAAATGGGCTGATGTGTTTCAGCACCTAATGGCAACTGCAGTCTGTGTCTCCTTCACTGATGTTCTTCAAGAATCAGGGACATTATGAGGGGGTTAGAAAATCACATTGCTTACCTGACCTTGCATTCAACATACTTCATAAGGCAATCATGAAGCATAAAACTAATTAACAGTCAAGAATCCTTTGCCCCTGAAAATACACAATATGACATACCACTATGAATCTAAAAACTCTTAAAAATATATTTTAAGTAGAATTTTTGGAGAGTCTACAATTAAAAGTATTCTTATAGGTTTTCCCATTGCTTTACTGCATCATTTAGAGAATGTCTTCCTAGAATCTCCATTTCCTTATAAGTGAAAGGGGAACATGATTGATGTGCTATTATATGACATGATTGTCTTACAAAATTTATTTATATAAAAGTATGCTTATGTAATAGGTGAAAGCATTTAGATATTTAAGGAATTTCTGCCAAGTTGCAGAGAGTCCTGAAATCCAAAATAGAGCCCTAGAGTTTTAAACTATGAGGTTTAAACTTGTGATCCTACTTGTGTGTGCTAAAAAAACAACAGAAGAAAGGTCAACATAAGCTACTTGAAGAAAACACACGCACAACTAATAATCTAATGATTGGGAAAAGATCAGCATGACTTATGAAATAAAGATACATTAAACTCTTTCTGGCCCATGCTTAAATGAGAAAAATCTATAAAGCATGGAACACAGAGTCTGGAACATGGTAGGTAAGTATTATCTTCCTCAGCATCGCCTCTCTCCTGCTTCTCTCTTCCTTTTCACTCTCCCTCTACTCTTCTCTCCTATATGTTTACGTACATATAACATCCTTTCCAAAACTAGAACCACACTCACCTCTACAAAGCCTTCCCTTGATCTCCAAGCCACTCTGTCCCACTCAACACCTCAAGCATTTATGTAATTTGTACCAGATTTTGCTGTTTGTACCAATATAGTCCTCTTAGGTCTATGTATCTTATCTCCAAATGAACTTGCAAGTCCTTCAAAGGCAGAACCTATAGATTTATTGCCTTCTCTAACATCTATTTTTAAGTGGTTTATGCACACTTAAAAACACACATACATACACCCACAATTCTTAATCTATGAATAGCATTCTATTTGACTCTTTATTCTACCTCTGTAACATCAGGACAGGACTGATGGGTCAAAAAGAAGTTATGGATATGATCTATTTTTAAACAACAAATTTTGTGATTCTGTTACACACAGCACACCTCCACAAATTGAGAAATTTACCCCCTGAAGATCAAACAAGAGGAAATGGGTTTGAGTTATAACAAAGATTTTTGTCAGTTTCCTGAGAGTAAAGTCATTCTTATGTGATCTTTAAAAACAGTATCATGCATCATTAGTCTGGTGATTTCCTTCATCAGTGTGGTCAGTTTGATATGTTACAGCAGTCAAAATTAATATAAGCTTAACATTTTAACACAAAAATATTTATATACTTTTACCAACATGTTGAATGGAGATATCAATTTTTTTGGTGGAGAATCTCTCCTTTGTTGATCTTTATTGGTACTAGATTCTCATATGACTGGTTTGTAAGTCAGAAAAAATGCATGATCCTACAAGTTCTATCACAATTTTAAGAGTCTACGAAATTTTGTTTCTGGGCACATTAGTTGATGCCCATCTCAAAATCAAACAGCATGAGGAACACTAATATGAAGTAATTTTACACATACAAAAAAACACAGGGGTGGATCAAGAAACATAATCTTTAAATGTGTTAAAATTTGTTTTTGAAATGCATCTTGCTGTTTTTAAACAAAATGTCAGTATGTGCGTATAAAGTTCTAAATGCAGTGTTTCAATCAAATGTAGAAATAAATCATGAAGGACTTTAGCAGAAAATGTTATTTTATCCAATGCAACTAGAAAATAAACAATTTCCAGCAGAGAATACAAATACTGCAAGCTTGAGGTAGAAACCAAATCTCAGTGTATCCAAAGAAAATAAGCAAAATTAACATTTCCCCTCTGCAGTCCCTCCTAACAGATGGTCCTTCACTCTCATGCATAGAAAATCACTTTAAGATCCAGGAGGAATTACAGTATGTCTCTAGATGCAGTATCATACATCCACTAAAATAACAATTATAATGACTATTAAAACATAGGAAATTATTAACATATAGCATACAAAATCAGGCAAAAAATAGTAATAAATAAATAAATTTAGTCATGCATTTTTGTATTCTTTTAACAATTTAACATACAAAGAATAATTAAAATTAAAAGTTATGTTAGAATGACATGCCTATGGCTTAAATTTTTATTTAAATTTCCCTAATATTTAAATATTGTCCATAATTAAGGGTGATGTTTAATAATTATTTTCTAGAAATGTGTCCTTTTTCAAGTCTGCATTTAATAGAACATTCTTTTTCTTTTCAGAAAATTAAGTCAGTACCATCTTCAGACATATATTCTGTTCCATGATTTATGAAAGATTACAGCTTTTTAATCACATCACAGCTGCCTCTTAATCCCTAATCCAGTAAACTACTCTTAGTCTCCTGTTTATAGATTTCCCTGCAACCTTTGATATCGTCGAAGACATCAGTCTTACTAAAAGTCCATCTTCCCTTGGAGTCTATCTTCTCCCTTGGTCCTTAACATCGTTCCTTCTCTCATTTAGACCCCTCAACCTAAACCTACTCCACAAATGCAGTCTTTTGCGAAAGTTGTGAAAGTCTTCACAGATTTTTATTCTTCCCTCAGGTATTTTTTCTTTACTTAAACTCTTTGCTATAGCTTTACCTATTACATTTGTTATGAAGACTGACAAATTTGCATCTCCAGCCACAATCTCACTTTTGGGTTCCAATGCTGAAATTCTAATTTTCTGCCAGATTGCTCTATCTTATTATTCACCAGTAGTCCAAATTAATGTTCAGAATCAATTTTCTTACATTTCCCTCAAAACGATTTTCTTAAACCAAGCAACATGTGTCTAATACTTAAACTACTATTCTACCTGTTTAACAAATCTGAAATGAGAGAACCATCTTTTCCATCTCTCTCTCCTTTATGTCTAAAATCCAGTTGGTCAAATGTCACAACCTTTACACTGTCTCCACTGTGGCCATTTCCACCTCCACAGTTATAGTAAAGACTCTCGTCATCTTCTCTCCCCACTAGCAGTCTTCAAAGGGCCTGAATATACTCAAAGGAGTAATGTGACAACAGACTAGGGCATTTTATTTCCACTTTTGTTAACATTTTATAATGTCTATAGGATATTAGCATGTATGTAATTCATAAACAAACAGACATATATGGTAGTAGGTGCTCCAATTTTTTAATGAAAGGGATAATTCTATAAAAGTTGGGATAATTCTATAAGAATATTTCAATAGCCTCCTAAAGGGTAATTAGCTTTCTACCTTCAGCGCCTATCCTCTACCTCATGTGCACATAACTGCCACATGAATGTTTCCAAGGTGTAACAACATTCACCTCACGACCTGAACAAAGCTCTTTAATGGTTTTCTATTGCCTCCCCGGTGAATCCAATTTCAGTGTCATGGCATTCAGGGCCAACCGCTTACTGACCATCTCCCTTCCCCAAACACACGCATGTGAACACTCACTATTTTTTAAGCTATAACTTTCACTCTTCATTTTCATAATCCCACCATTCCAATGGAACTAAATCAACTGCCATTACCTAAAACATACCAACTACCTCTATAGGTCTATGAATGTGTAAACCTACTAAAAGGCAGGCTGTCATGCAAAAGCCTCTGTACAGAGCCATATTTACAGAAGCTCACTCCAACAATCAAAAATAAGTCTTAATGGAAATCCACTCTCCTTGCATGCCTTTAGAAATATTAAAGGGGGTCCAATTTCTAATCCATAGAAGCCCATCTCAACTTCTCCCATGAACAAGCAGTTCTCTTATACTTACAACTGCTCTGGAATTTCTTACATATCAAACCCCCAACAACCCTCCTCACTTTAATCCATAAAGCACGTCTTTCTCTCTACTCTCCACTGTTTCTCAACTTCTAATTATGTAGCTTCTCTATGTAAGAAAAGCTAGATAATGGTAAGAGATCTTTTCTTTCTCTGGTGTTGTCCAGCATTTGGTTTGGAAAAAACAGAAATTCTCTTAGGGGGTGGGGTCAGGGGAGAGAAGGAAGACGTGCATAATCTGGGTGGTGGGTTGGGGGTGATGGAGACAGAGAACCCTCATACATTAGCAGAAAATATTTCTCTCCTTTGGACAGTCACAATATGCTTTCAACCATGAAAACCTGTTTACCTCCAAATGTTGAAATCCTATTCATTTTTCAAGATATGATCAAATCTCACTGCCTCTATGATTCCCTACAACCAAAATTAGGTTCTTTCCTCTCATTGCCCATTGTCCTTCATTTATCTTTTAATACATTTATAACATACAGCCTTTCATAATAGTTACCATCCTATCCAAATTTTCCTATTACATTGGTAACTAGTTACCATCCTATCCAAATTTTCCTATTACATTGGTAACTTTGGGGAGTCAGGGATTAAACTCTTACCTTTTAATCCAGCATGGCATCTATCAGAAAACATTGCAAACAATAAGTAAATGTTAAAATATGTAAGGAAACATCAAATTTTGTCATGATATCTTCAAACAGCTATTGAGCCTTTTGAACACAAACTGTTTTATTTTCTTCCTTGTCTTTTTTTGGTGCTATTATTTAGTAGTATTTGATAGTATTGGGCACAGTTTGCCCATTTAGAGGACATATCTCTAAATCAAAATACCTATTGCACTATTCATTGTGATAATACTTATGATTACTTCAGGTTGGAATAAAAATGTTATATCCTTTCTTTAAATCTGCTACTCTTCATGAGGTAAAAATTAGAAAAGAGCAAGAGCTGAATAGGTATAGCTTTTGACATGAATACAGTCTATTTGTTTAAGGTCAACAGCCAATTATTCAAAAGAAAGAGTAATTAAATCAGTAAAATATGATTTTAAAAAAATTTTATAAGATTCCTAAAAGTTATTAAATACAGAAGGAATGATACAACAGAAATAGTTACAAAAGCAAAAATCAAACAGACTGCTTTTGCCTGCAGAATTCTGGAAGCACATTTAGTAATTCATTCATTCATTCTGAAAATATTTATTATTTAGTTCTTGTCAGGTAACATATTGTAAGAACTTATAGCAGATTAAAGGTGACTGAGAAGTCCATCCATTTCTTGAAGTGTTCAAAAATTAAAGTCATGAAACAGTTTAGTGATTTGAAGTAGACTATGAACATATAATCATTCACTTATTCAAAAATCAAAGGACTTACTCATGTTGTATGACAAGCAATTTGCTAGGCTAGAACTGGGAATATAAAGAAAACTCAGTCCAGGTCCTAAAGGAACTTGTAATCCTGTGCTATAGGAGATGCTTCCACAATGTGCCAGGAAAGCATAAAGAAGCCCCTAACTGCCCGAGACGACACAGAAGAATTCACTGAGGAGTTAACCTTTAAATGGTATCGTGATGGATAAGCAGTGCCTCACTTGGTGAAGGAGGAGATGAAAGAAATTGCAGCCTGAATGCGCTAAGGCAGAGAGGAACAAGAAAGTATGACATGTTTTATGAACAAAAGGCCGTTAAACTGGAACAAAGCGTGAATATAGACAAGGGGCAGAGACTAGACTGTGAGGAGTCTTCTATGCCACATAAGGATGTGGGTCCTTAACATATTCTGAATATGCTCATGTGTCTTTGTGTGTCTTAAAAAAGTGAGTAGCATATTCACATTTATATTTTAGTCAAAAATTTGTCAGCTGTAGAGAGATGGAGGGAATAGAGACCAGCAAATTCCGTTATAGCAATGGTCTAATCAGTAATGATAAGAATTTTTACTAAAGTGAAAGGGGAGAAATCAAAGGACAGAGCAATGTTTGGATATTAGAATCAGCAGAACTTAGTGATAAATAATACGGTTTAGGATGAAGGAGATGGAGGAGAAAGTAAAGTGAAAATTGATTTCCAGGTAACAGTGGTTTCCAAATGGTTGGTGGGCCCATTTATAGAAACTGAGAACGTATCATGGTAATATCTATAAAATATCTAATATGAACTTGAATATTAAGTTTCCAAGTCTAAATTATTTATATCGGCTCATCCTGGGGTTACACGTATTGGCAAGTAAAGGAAAAATAAGGCAGACTCAAGATAATAAGGTATGGTTAAAAGTTTACTCTCTGGTTTATTAGTTGTATTACACATGTTTAAATTAATAAATAGTTTCCTAGCTTTAAGCAAAGCTGAAACGATAAAATTAGGATTTATATTAATGATTAATGTTACTATTTCCTTTTTTTGTTTTTGGTGAGGAAGACTGGCCCTGAGGTAACATCTGTGCCCATCTTCCTCTATTTTATGTGGGACGCCTGCCACAGCATGGCTTGATGAGTGGTGCACAGGTCCACACCCGGGTTCCGAACCTGCGAGCCCGGGGCTGCCAAAGTGGAGCGTGCACACCTAAACACCATACCACCAGGTGGGCCCACTATTTCCTTTTTTAAAAAATGAATTATTCATCTCAACAAGTAATTTTCATCAACATTACTTTAAATAGAGTGCTCCTTAATGATTTTAAAATGATATTACACTGAAGTGGAAAAATTAATTGATATTTATACATCTATCGCTAGGACAGATAGCTGTTTTTCACCAGAACAGGGAGACTGGCTGTTCACCAATCATGGCTGTTGTGACGCATTGGTGGCCACGCTGCACAGATTGCAGATCCCATGAATATCACCACTGTCTATTACACAAACTAGGAAAGAGCTGAGGTGAGTTAATGTGGCAACTGAATTGAACAAAAATCATTCCAAGGATCAAATAGCACTCTGCAAATGAGTTCCTAATAAATCAGAATAATGTTTTTTTATTAAGTATACATAAAACCATACCTATATGTTTTCCTGTGTAAAAAAAAATGAAAATAAAAATGCAGTTTTTGAAGAAATATCCATGTGCTTGTTTGTAAAAACCAGTAAGTAGGTTTTTATGCAATGTCCCTATTTTGTGGCCCTGTGAGATTTAATTTCATTATGTTTTCGAGATAATCATATAACTTCTTTTAATTCAAACTGTAACAACATGTAATGAAAAGTTAGGAGGTATTCCCAGAGAGTTTATCTAAGTGCCCAAAAGCCAGACTGATTTATTGAGGGAGTATTTAAGGAGAAGTGGACTAGGTGAAGCAGAAGAGGACAAGGAAAGAAAGCGGAGCAACGGTGCGGTCTTGGCTGGAGTCTCTCTCTAGCCTGATCACACGAACCATTCTGGAAGAAAAACTGCTCTGATCTGGTTCCTGTTTGAGACAAGGGACCAGCCCCTTGTTTACCCAGTCATTGATGCTTCCCCCAAAGTGGATGGAGGTGGGGGGTGTATAATCTCGGGGCACGTTAGCTCTCATTGGGCCAAAGGGATGAGTGCACTTGTGTAGTGAACAGGAGAGGGATGAAACAGCAACAATATCTATTTCAGGAGTATAACGCAAAAATATTTTTTAAAAAAGAAGTGTTCTATCTTGCATAAAGTCTAAGTAAGCAGTAAATAAACACACTGTTTGATGAGAGCTACAAGGTACTGAGAAGAGAAAGTAAATACTAACACTATATGCACACATTCCAGTCAAAATCATTACAAACAGAAGTGTGATTTAATTGTAAACTCCACTGAAGTTAATATAGTACTTATGACTTAGGGAGCCTTGATGGACAAAGATGGCTGTCTAAGATGGCTCCACGATCTCCACTCCATAGTGGTATTCCCTGTCTAATCTCCTCCCCTTGAGTCTGGGTGGGACCTGTGATTTGCTTCTAGCCAATAGAAAATAGCAAAGGTGATAGGATGGCACTCCCTTGATGACATTTTGTTATATAAGACTCCATCTTCACCAACTGGAAAGACTATCCTGCCTGCCAAGCAGAAGCAGACACCCATGTTGTGAACTGCCATTGAGAGGGCTACTGGCAAGGAACTGTGAGTGTCTTCTAGAACTTGAGGGCAGCTTCCAGCAAACAGCCAGCAAAAAGTCTGAGTCCTCCATCATGCGGCCACAAGGAAATGAATTCTGTCAAAAATGTGAGGGGCTTGGAAGAGGCTCCAGCCTGTCCAATACCTTGATTTCTGCCTGTGAATCCCTAAGCAGAGGACACAGCTAAGCCACATCCTGGCTTCTAAGCTACGGAAACTGTAAAGTAAAAAATGTATATTGTTTTAAGACACTAAATTTTTGGTAATTTGTTATACCATAACTGAAAACGAATACACCAAGTTATTGGAAAAATGTGGAGAATTGGATCTCTCATATGTTGTTTGAGGGACTGTAAACTGCTACAACCCTGTTGGAAAAAGTATTTGGCAGGATCTACTAATGCCAAATATACACACAAATGCTCTGACTCAGCAATTTAACTCCTAAGTATATATCAGACTCAAATGTATGTATATTTTCACCATAAAACATGTTCTACAATGTTCCTAAAAGTACTATTCATAAAGCCCAAACTGGAACCTACTAATTATCTCTAATCTGCATAATGGATAAATAAATGTGTTATAGTAACCCAAAGGAATGCTCTACGGCAATAAAAATAAACGAATTTCAACTCTATGCAACAACCTGGATGAATCTTGCATACATGATACAAAATGAAAGAAACCTGACACAAAAGATTACACACTGTTTGATTCCATTTATATAAAGCTCAAAACCAGAAACGCCTGTCTTCAGCGTTATTAACCAGGATAGTGGTTAATCCTTGGAGTGTAGTGATTGCAAGAGGCACAAATGGGGCCCCTAAGGTTTGGAAAATGTTAGAGGTGCTTTTTCTTAAAGTGGATGATAGTTTATTTTAGGAAAATTCACCAATTTATACACCAGTGAATTGTGCATATAACTATATATATATTGTTTTTCAATAAAAGTCTACTTAAAAATTAGTATAATGATCTTTACTTTTGTGTATCTCAAAGTCATAAATAGATATAGTTGGAATGTTTCATGATGAATCTATAGAGACATACCAGTTACTCTGACTTGATTTGCATGTAATTTTCCAGGCACAAAAAAGAGAACATAAAATAAATTTGGAGAATGGTTGTCAAGACCTCTAAGTATCCTATAATTTTAATAATCCATAAAATTTAAAACTTCTATAGAACATAGACCATCAAATTAAAAAGGAATTTGAAATCTGGAAAAAAACATTTGCAACATATGTGACAGGCAAAAGTTTGTGTCCTTAATATGTATGTGTGTGTGTGAGTGTAAATGTGTATGTGTGTATAAATTCCAACTCAGTAAGAAATAGGTGCTCAAGAGAAAAATAGAAAATACCATAAAAGAGCAATTTACAAATATAAATAAGCTCAAAACATAAATTCTAAAATAAGTAAATATCATTTCTAATCTACCAGTTGGAAAATGTCTAACTGAATATTTACCAGTGTTAATCAGGGTGTGCGCAAACAGATACACTTCACCTCTACTATGGGTGACGCAAATTGATTAAACTTTTCTGAAGAATTTTACTCATGTATTTGCATGCCATTAACCTAACAATACAAATTCTAGAAATTTATAAAAATATAATCAGAGACATATTGAAAGATGCATATAAGAGATGCATACTAGACATTAATAGTCTAAAATGCTAGAAAATATCACAGAGAACATATTCTCTTTTCAACAGCTGGTACAAACTTTCCTTTGTCGAGAAAGAGCCACCTTTGTTGAAAAGATGCAAGTGAAATAAGGGAGTCGAATGGAGACTTTTTATCATGTGAATATCCACTTGATCCAGCACAATTTATGGAAAATATTATTTTTAAGCTCAATATCCAGAATGAGCATACTCCATTCAAACAATGGAAGAGAATGCAAAAGTTACTAGGATGAGTTACATGTAAAAGAAAACAAATTCCCTAGAAGTCTTTTGAAAAGTAAAGGAGAAGAGTGGAGTTAAGAAAAAAACGATATGATAAAAATATTGAATTAACATCTTCAAGGAATTTATTCCATTTATCTTGCTTCATTTAACTGACCTAGTTTTAAACATTAACATAAAACTCTGTAATTTTAACCCATATCCCTACCCAGCAGTGAAAGGAAAGTCTATGAAAACCTCTCATTGCAGTCACATTTAAACACATTTAAAACTACTTTTACTACAGTGAATTAAGTTGACATATTTTTTAAAAAAACATATTATGTTAGCTCCTGGAATAGCTTTAAGAAAAATCTGTGTAGGAAAATTCTCTCTGGGTATAAAGCTAGAACATCTGCATTTCTCAGAAGTCATTTGTAAGATATGGTATCATTAATCAAAGTTTTCCAAGTTGAATATGAGTTGAATTTACAAAATAAAGAGTTTAAAAATCACATTTCTCTTAGTATTTCCTTGTAGATATATGTGTATGAGTGACATGTGAGACCTTATTTATTGTTAAGGAGTAATCATATTGTGATCTACTGAGAAACTTAACAAATTATTCATAGATCCAGTTTACGAAAAATTAATTTAAGATTATTGTTATATAGAACTACTCAATCAGCCCTTGACTTCACTGTAGACAACACACTTTATCTGACTGAGGAGTAATTGAACCATCACGAGAAGCTATAACTGATGTTTTCAAAGGAAGAGCTGTAAGGAGGAATTCTTATACTCTTTCTCTACTTCTAGGGCTCCAGTTTCTTTGTAAACAAAATATATGTATAAAGTTGTTTCATCACTTGCTTGACAAGGACATATTATTACCTGCTGTATGAAATGCTGTTAAAAACTCTGTACTGTACAGTGTAATGAAAAAGGTATAGTCTCCCTTAAGACGGAAAAATTTTCATGACAAACACGGTCAAATTGGAAGAGATAAATGGTTACTAACTCTATCTCATGCCATTTTATAATTCTGCACAGACACTAATATAAACAGTCATTAAATCTTGCTAACAAATTAGATATTATTAATCACTCTGACCCAGCATCAATTATCTTTCCTCCTAGGTTTTAAAGATATGAATACCTTAACAGAAAATGGAGTGACTTCATAAATTTGATAAATATGGTCTTGAAAGCAAATATCTGCCAAGATTTTCAGGAAAATGTATATAAATAAGCATGTAGGTGTGCAAAGGTAGATGAAGATGAGAGGCACGTATTTGTATTATGGAGAATTGACACTGAAAAATATCTTGCTTGCCAAGTGGAAAAGAACACAAACACAACCTCATCATTTTTTCTTCTTTTTCTCTTTTACATCCCAAATAAGCTGATTTCCAAGAAAGGTAATGAGCTACTAAATGTCACCACAATTCCACAGTGCCAGTGCACTGAATTAATTGAAGCTGCTAGATTGGAAGGATGATTATTTTACTAGGCAAGGTGGAGAGCTCTGTTTTTCACACTCCTCTCTATTTTGTAAGAAAACAAAATGAACCGAGCGTGGTTCAGCACATTCTAGTTCCAGCCTGTTACATTATTAATGGCAAGAACACATTAAATCATTTCCTGATTGCATCAGAACTTAGAAAGAGGATAGATTGAGTTAACATTATTTTTTAGGTATTGTAATGTTCTTCGCCCTTTGAACCAAAACTTGATTTTAAGATGTGATTTAAGATTTCCTCTTTAATTAAAAAAAAGAATAGGAAGAAAGAGAAGAAAGAAAAAAAGCCTAAGTTTCATTAAATCTTTTCTTCCTTCAACTACACCATTTAAAATTGTAAAAATAAAATTCTTTTTCAAAACACCTTTCAATTATTGAAGAATGCTTCTGTTTGTTAAAGATCCAGAACTCTTGAGCCTTTTTTCATTAAGTCTGGCTTTTGCCCTTGAAAACAAATATAGCCATTTCTTAAATTAGAAATCAAAATGTAATGCAGTCATGATTTGCTAAATATAACACGTGTTTTGGTTGCTGGGCAGTATTCCATCACTAATCAATCACAAAACATTTTTAAACAACATTGTTTCAGTTCCTGTAGAAGACATCATGAGAAAATATAAAGACTATAAGATATTAAAATATTCAAAAGTTCTGAAGTCTCAGCAATGAGAAAGGAAAGAGACAGCAAACGTGTGAGTTGTGAAAAGGATAACTATCTTATGACATTTTATAATTCCACAGAGAGACAAAGTAAAGATAGACAAATAGTCATTAAATCTTGCTAACAAATTTTATCTTTAGAAAATAAATAATAAACCTTTCACACAGCCAACAGGCTAGTTCTTTTTTTCTTGGCATTTTAAATTCACCTTCATGTTTCACCTTTCCAAAGACTTTTAAATATATTTTGTATACGGATATTTATAGTGGAATTTATCTTTAATTATAAATATGCTCAGGTAGCATTACACAGAGATTCATACAGGGGAACACAATTTAATTTCTCTCTCTCTCCTCTTTGTTTTTAAGTTTTGAGGACACTTTTTCACTTTTTTAATGTTTCAAAAACATAAGTTGCTCTTAATCTATGAGACTAAGAGAGTGCCTATGTATATATAGACTCTTTGCAATAACTAAACTTAGTAGGAGTTCTAGCCTGGATTTGAGGTTAAGAAAAGGATGCTATAAATGCCTTCCAATATCTGAAGAGTTTTCTCATGGAACGTATGAATAGGTATAAGCTAAACAGAGAGGCAGAGTTTTATACAACAAAAATAATGACTTTCCAACAAAGTAAGGTTTTCAATAATGAAACAGACTATTTTTAAAAGCTTCTCATTACTGAGTTTATTAAGCAAAGATTGATCTGAAATATTTTAGCAAAAGAGTCAAGGACCTCAGAGGGAGCCTTAGAGAAAGGGGGAAAGAGTTGAATGTCTCCTTCATCAGATTTTATTATTATAATCTTAACAGCTCTTAAGTAGAATTTGGAATGTATAAAATAGTCAAGAAATGATATCTGTTCTATAAGAGCTCATGACCAACTGAACAAATGATCAAAAGGCAACAGGAAAAGTAGAGCCACAGAATAAACACCCAGCTATCCTTTGAGGAGACATGTAGGGAAAACAAATCTAATATTAAGAGTTTAATTAAGAAGCAGCCAGTAGGGTATAAAATCAACTTACAAAAATCAATGGCATTTCTATACACTAATGATGAACCAACAGAAAGAGAACTCAAAAAGACAATCCCATTTACAATTGCAACAAAAAGAATAAACTATCTGGGAATAAATTTAACCAAGGAGGTAAAAGACCTATACAATGAAAACTATAGGACACTATTGAAAGAAATCAAGGAAGACATAAAGAAATGGAAAAATATTCCATGCACATGGATTGGAAGAATAAATATAGCTAAAATGTCCATTCTACCTAAAGTAATCTACAAATTCAATGCAATCCCAATCAGAATCCCAATGTCATTCTTCATGGTAATAGAACAAAAACTACTGAAATTCGTATGGGGCAACAAAAGACCCCGAATAGCTAAAGCAATTCTGAAAAAAAAGAACAAAGCTGGAGGCATCACAATCCCTGATTTCAAAATATACTATAAGGCTATAGTAATCAAAACAGCATGGTACTGGTAGAAGAATAGACACATAGATCAATGGAATAGAATTGAAAGCCCAGAAATAAAACCACACACCTATGGACAGCTAATCTTCGACAAAGGAGCAAAGAACATACAATGGAGAGAGGGAAGTCTCTTCAATAAATGGTGCTGGGAAAATTGGACAGCAACATGCAAAAGAATGAAAGTAGACCATCTCCTATCGCCATATACAAAAATCAATTCAAAATGGATCAAGGACCTGAAAGTGAGACCTGAAACTATAAAACTCCTGGAAGAAAATATAGGCAGTACACTAATTGAGATTGGACATAAAGGGATTCTTTCAGATTCCATGTCTACTCGGACAAGGGAAACAAAAGAAAAAATATACAAGTGGGACCTCATCAGACTAAAGAGCTTCTACAAGACAAATGAAATCAGGATCAAAATGAATAAACAACCCACCAGCTGGGAGAAAATATTTGCAAATCGTTTGTCCGACAAGGGATTAATCTCAGTAATATATAAAGATCCCATACAACTGAGCAACAAAAAAACAAACAACCCGATCAAAAAATGGGCAGAGGATATGAACAGACATTTTTCCAAGGAAGAGACACAGATGGCCAATAGACACATGAAAAGATGTTCAACATCACTAATCATCAGGGAAATGCAAATCAAAACTACACTAAGATATCACCTTACACCCATTAGAATGGCTATAATCACAAAGACAAATAACAACAAATGCTGGAGAGGTTGTGGAGAAACGGGGACCCTCATTCACTGCTGGTGGGAATGCAAACTGGTGCAGCCTCTATAGAAAACATTATGGGGAGTCCTCAAAAAATTAAAAATAGAAATACCGTATGATCCAGCAATCTCACTCTTGGGCATCTACCCAATGGACATGAAATCAACCATCACAAGAGGCTTATGCACCCCTACGTTCATTGCAGCATTATTCACTATAGCCAAGAAGTGGAAGCAACCCAAGTGTCCCTCAACTGATGATTGGTTAAAGAAGAAGTAGTATATACATACAACAGAATACTACTCAGCCATAAGAAAAGACACAATTGTCTCATTTGCAACAACATGGATGGACCTAGAGGGTATTATGTTAAGTGAAATAAGCCAGAGAGAGAAGGACAGACACTGCATGAACTCCCTCATATATGGAATATAAGTGAACACACCGACAGAGAGAACTGATTGGTGGTTACCAAGGGGAAGGGGGGTGGGGGGTGGGCAAAAGGGGTGAAGGGTTACATCCACAAGGTGACAGACAAACAAAAATGTACAACTAAAACCCCACAGTGTTATAAACTATTAAGACATCAATTAAAAAAAAAAAAGAAGCAGCCAGTAAAAGATATGCATGCAGCAGGGACTCAACAGATGAATGTACCAAAAAGATCCAAAACCCTTGTATTCAAAGAAATGACCATGATCTTGAACAGAGCCAGTAATGGTAGCATTGTCACTATGGTTGAAACTAACACGTGTCGGCTCAGAGGCTACATGTACTACAACTCTTTCTGCAGAGTGATTGCAGTGGTCCACAGTCAATTTACTGCCCTGCCAATACATCCTATGAATATGTCAGAAAGCAAACAGAGAAATCAAAACCTCACTTGTGTTTTCTGCTATGCAATCAGTTAGTACATCTGCAATTGCTAGGAATTAGTCAGTTGTGCTAACTG
Source organism: Tapirus indicus (assembly GCA_031878705.1). Taxonomy (NCBI): domain Eukaryota; kingdom Metazoa; phylum Chordata; class Mammalia; order Perissodactyla; family Tapiridae; genus Tapirus; species Tapirus indicus. Next base: position 143,172,792 of record CM062919.1, on the reverse strand, counting down.
TGCCTTGAGAAGACGAGACAGTGATATTCTTCTCTGGACTAGTGTTCAGACTACATTCCTCCTCCACCTTTAGGAGTAAAACATTAACCCTTTATACGGCCCTCCAAATGGAATCATGTGTCTCTGGGCACAGCATTTGTCCCAATTTTTTTATATTTCACCTATTAAGTTTCAAGCCTTTGGAAGGATTTTTGAAAACACCCACTTACAATGCCCTCAGGACTTTAAGGAGAACTTAAAGCCTGCCGCCTGCTGCATTTCAGCCTTGCATTACTGCATTTTCTAGGCCCCCAACTATAATATTTATAACCAAACAAGAGAGCTGTATCTATCTCATAGGGGTTTTAACGATGTAGAATTGCCAATCCTCGAAAAAGTTTCTCATTAAATAGTCAGTACAGTTAGCATGATAAGCAGTCTCATAATCTTAATGTCAATATTTGATAACAAGCAGGTTACCCTAGGTCACCATAGAGTATGGAAGAATATTACACTGACTGTTTTCCACCTTGCATAATTGCATCAACAGTGGAAGGAAAAGTCCTTATCTGCTAATGTCTTTATTGACGTGTTTAAGGATGAAATGATATAATATGATCAGGGTTTTGCTTTAAAATGCTTCAGGACCAAAAACAGAGATAAAATAAAGAGAAATGAAAGAAAAATTATTCATTTTGATGCCTGTTGAAGCTGGGTGATAACACAAGAATTCCTTATACTCTTCTCTCTACTCTCTGAATGTTTGAAGCTTGACTACTTCCGTAATAAGCAATAAATAAAAACAAACAAAAAATAAAATATTAATATTAATCTATTTTCTGTTTAATTCCCTGCCTTTTAGCTTCCTCACTGGAACACCGAGAGCAGCTCTAATTCATACAAAAGTACAAATAAAGATTCCAAAACGCTTTTGGACTGACTATAACAAAGAAATATTCTGATACCGCTTGCAGATTCATTTTCCACCCCAGATATTAGGTAACAATGGAGATGGAAAGAAAGAAATAAAATGAAGACAAATTAAGGTTAGAGAAGACTATGTGAAGGAAATGGGGTCTTCAAAATGGGAAAGGAAAGAAGAACCTAGACTCTAAACTGCCCTTGAAAGTTCAATCTCGCCTCACCCTAACTCTGTTGACCTGCTACTTGTGGACAAGTTGCTGTCCAACCGTCCTAATGAAAGAGAAGGCATTTGGATGCTTTTGCATGGTTGGTGTCACAGAAAGACATCTTTCGCTTCCAAACAAAGTGCGATAAATAAATCAATGGAAGTTCCATGCAGCCTAGTATTTATGCTCAAAAGACATAAATACTGTGCACAGGGAGTTTTGTGCAATCAGACTGTTTTCTGTTTCTCTCAGATATATGAAAATGAATTTGCTTTGATGAAACTTTGGAGCTTAACTCTCCAATTTTTTTTTCAGCATTACTGAGGTATAATTGACAAATAAAATTAAAATATATTTACAATATACAATATGATGATTTGACATATGTGTACATTGTGAAAGGATTCCCACCACTGAGTTAATTAACACATCCAGTATCTCACATATTTACCTTTTTTTTTTTTTTTTGGTAAGAACACTTAAGTTCTAGTATTTTAGCAAATTTCAATTATAGAATACAGTATTGTCAACTATAGTCATCATTTAAGTCTCTAGATTTCAATGCAATGTGAAAAAGGCACACTTTAAAAGACAAGAAATTCAAGTGAGAGGCAAATCTTATATTTCTCATTACATTCATTTTAAATAAGAGAAATACTAAGTATTTTAAATTCCACTATTAGAATAATTACTAAAAGAAATTGCAGGTGTCATGATTGGAGAGCTAGAGGATTCCAGGTACAATCTCATCTTCAGCCTAGCTTTTAGATAAAACCACCTCTGGACCGACAGTTTGCCATATTATAATGCATTCATCCTTCTTCTTTTACCAAAATAGTTGAAATTTGCATTAAATTAAAGACACACACATTACAGGTTTATATACTTATAAATAAGAGTAAAAAAGCAAAACCAGTGCAAATCAAGAGTTTGAATAACTAACTAGCATAATAAACTCACATTTTTCAGGATAGGTTATTTAATCTGATTTATGGCAGAGTGTTGTCATTTGTGGATATTTTGAAGAAAGAAATCTGAATCAAATTTTTGATCCCAAAACCAAATTTTTATCTTTAGGAACTTTGCACTATAATATATAATAATAATAACCAACATTTTTAAAGGAGTTTCTTGGCATAAAAATTACTTAAATACTTTATGTAAATCATCATGTAACCATTGTAACAACTCTGAGTAGATGTTACTAAGAATAGATATTGGCAGATGGAAATTGAGACTTAAAGGATTCCTTAACTTGCCTGAAGTCACAAAACTACTAAATAGTGGAGTTAGAATTTCCAGATTTTATAACTTTAGAGACACCATTCTATAGTACCTACCAGGTGTCAGTATAACTTTTACAAACTTACAGCTGCAGAATTGGACATAATTCCTTCTCTGGACTGATGTACAACTTAGCCAACCAATTCCTCATGATGGGAAAATTTATGTCTTCCTATCCCAGTCCTTCAGGAGAAAGAGACACTGGTTAGAAACTAGCTAGCTGTAAAGGTAGTGACAGTCTATAACTGATGAGTGTAGAAAAGGATCGTTAGATTTAAGGATAACATTTAAAAGGAATTTGGCAGAAAAATTACACTGGGGACTAACAGGCCAGTATTAAGAGTATTAACTGGATCAGCTAGAAATATGGTTCCCAACAGGGAAGGCACTCAAGTGGTGCTTGGGCATAAAGGGATATTGAGGGCCAGCCCGGTGGCCTAGCGGTTAAGTTCGCACGCTTCGCTGCGGTGGCCTGGAGTTCGCAGGTTCAGATCCTGGGCCTGGACCTACCCACCACTTATCAAGCCATGTTGTGCCAGGTATCCCACATATAAAGTAGAGGAAGATGGGCACAGATGTTAGCCCAGGGCCAATCTTCCTCAGCAAAAAGAGGAGGACTGGCAGCGGATGTTAGCTCAGGATCAATCTTCCTCACAAAAAAAAAGGGTGGGGAATATTGCCTCTTAAATTCAAATGGGGAAAATCTCAGTAGATTATTCTAATAATTCTAGAGCTAAAGGCTTGTTTACTGGTGAACTTGGTTACAGAACTTTTATCAAGTCTATAATGGCCACCTGTGACTATATAAACAGTCTATAGAGAATTTCAGGAGCACTGTATTGTATTCCTTCAGGAAATCTTAATCCTTTCTTACAAAATTTGATTTTATAGAAGTACAGTTGGCTTTGGATCAAAAGGCCTACCATGGTTGCACCTGTACTGAATGTGTACAGACTTTTTTTCTTGTCATTATTCCCTAAACAATACAACCACTTACATAGAATTTTACATCGTACTAGATATTATAAGCAATCTAGAGATGATTTAAAGTATACAGGAGGATGTGCGCAAGTTGTATGCAAATACCACACCATTACATATAAGGGACTTGAGCATTTGTGAATTTTGGTATCTGTGGGGGTTCTGGAACCAATCCCCCATGGATACCAAGGGACAACTGTAGAGAGTTATTTAAAGACAGTTATTCTGATGAAGACCAGGATTCAAATTCATTGATACATTTTTAGTTATAAAATACTTATGGTTTTTTTAGGCCATTAGGCTAACACTGACAACACCTAGAAAAAGTAGTGTTTTGAGATGTGAACACGTCTCCAATGTAAGTAGTTAGCCTTCCAGGTCAACTACTTTGAAGCAGTTGGTGTCCTTCGAGAAGCAGATGCCAAGATGGAATTAGAATGTTGAAGAGATTTATCAGAGGAAATGCCTATCAAGGATAAAGGGGAGGAGGCAGAGCAAGCAGGGAAAGCTTTCGGAACACAATTGTAGGTCTCATATCAGCCAGAGGAAAGGGGAATGGAAGAAGGAGTGGTTAGGAGAGTCTCAGAGCAGTTCTAAGAATGTTTCAACCCGACAAGCAGGGAGCTAAAGCCATGACTTAGAGGAGTCCCATGCCCTGAAGGAATGGACCTGCACTAGTACCCCCACAGTGCTCACACATTGATTGAGAACACCCAGAGGAAGTGTGGCCTCAGCATGAACGAAGTGGTGAATACAGAGGGACAGCAGCTGAATCTGTCAGTCAACCATGATCTGAACAGCCTAACTCCATGGCCATTTCAAAACACAACATTCATTTTATAATGTATATATTTTTATATAACCATTAAAACCAGTTCTGTTTGCAGTGCTCAAATTGTCATGACACTCTATCTTTTTCTCATTTTTATGGTTGTGACTAATTTTCAACTCTTTGCCAGAGAACATCAGAGATGAGTGGTATCAGAGATGAAGGGGCAAATCAGTCATTGACATTTTCCTGGAGAAAACTGCCATCTCCACTTTCCATGCTTGGGCAGGCCTTTCTGGGCATGAACTTAGAGAACTAGATTCCTCTCTCCCTTTCTTTCTAGTCCCTCCACTTCACTCTTCAACAGAAACAAAAAACAAAAAAAAAAACAGTAAGCCTGTACCAAAAAAAAAAAGAGGAAAAGAAAATAAAAAGCAATTCCTTTTTAATCCCTTTGCAGCCTGCTTTAATTTATTTGTGAAAGAAGAGAGATGGGACTTGTGGTGCTGATTCTGAGATGTTGTATGAGGTGATAAAAATCAGCATTTGGATTTAAATAGGCTTAGGTTTGAATGCTAACTCAGTTGCTTATGAATTATGTGACATTGGACAAGTTCCTTGTTATCTTTCTTCACCTGCAAGATGGGCATAAAATATTACTTTATAGATGTGTCAAGAGGATAAGAAATAATTCATGTAAATGACGGTGGCACAGAGTAAGTGCTCAGTAAACTTCCTTACTGTTAAAAGATTATTAATCTTCTCAGGAAATAATTTCAAGATTCTGGGAGATTATGAACGGTAAGACCCTTTACAGACATTAAACTCTCCTGGAAAATTTTCTTCAAAACATAAAAAGGTCAGTCAGTATTCTTAGTCCACGCTAATTGTGTTAAGTATGAGCATTTTTATTTTAAAAGCAAAAACAACAAAAAAATTTAAGTACCAACTGGCATTCCTGAAATTCAGACTTAAAGTTTGCAAACAACACAGTCAGAATGTAACCATTCCTCTCGTTGCCCACTTAAAAAAAAATGAAAATAATCTTGAGCAAATTGTGTATAAAATAGCAGCGAGGCGCATTGGGCGTTAACAATGCTATCTTCCTGCAAACAGTGGTTCCCACCCCACAGTGTTTGGGTCCCCAAGGCATCAGCTCTGAAAGTAGAATCGCCCCCTGATGTTGTGATAGAACTCGTGAGAAATGACTCTCAATTTGGAAACTATGTTTGAAAGAGAAAGTGAATGTCATAGCTTTAACGTACACTTATTATTTTTATCTAATCTTGAGTGATGATGTAACCAGAGAGACCCAAATGACAGAAAAGACAGGAAATTTATTCAGGTTTAGAGAGAGTGATTATCATATGCTGGGTTCAACAGAACAATTAAAATAAGTTCCTCATCTTGCATGAATTGTATTTAATACTGTATTCAACTTGAGAACTGTAAAATAGCAATAAATCCTAAATATAAAACAACTAACCCTACTTATGCTTCTCAGCACCCAGTTCACATAAAAGCGTGAAAATGTGTTCTGGGAAGATCAAATTTCCCATCTAGTTGTCTAAAGGACGTTAACCCTCCATTATTTATTAGGTCTATTATAAAAGAAATTCCCGCATGGTCCCAAAAAAGAAACAAAAATTGTCATGGTTCCCAGGGAGAAAAAATAAAAAGCAAGGATTATCCTTGAAAGCAAAGAAGAGAATAGATTTTTTGTCCTTTTTTTTTTCACTAAGTTGTCAGAGGAGTTGCCATGGGCACCAGTGGGGGCCTAGGTTTAAATGTCAGATTTCTCTTCAACTACTGTCTTAGCATTCTTTCTTTGTTATTCTGTTTTCTCCTCCATGTTTTTTTTTCAGGATTTAACTAAACATCCTTTTTGCTCTACCATTCTTAAAGTACACTTTTTTTCCCCCAAAGCCAAAAAAAGTTTCTGCACTTAAGAAAGTAAATCATTGCTTTTTATGTTCTCTCATTGTTTCATTGCACCTATATTTATATGATGTAATACAAGTGAAAGCACTTAAATCATACAGAGGTATCCAAATACAAGAACAGTTTTAGTCACTACAAATAACATAGAATTTAGCCAAGTCAACCCGTCTTAGTTGTCATTATGCAGAATGCTACTGTATGGCATAAAGTCCATTACATTATTTACTTGATAGAGGGTGTGTGTGTGTGTGTGTGTGTGTGTGTGTGTGTGTGTGTGTGTACGGAAAATAAGGAAGTACCCCTGAAGAGGCAAATGAGAAAGATAAAAATCTTATTCCTAGGGGCAAGACTGATATGGACTAGCTACAGTGAGTATTTGAACTGATGATATATCTTACACCCAAGTTTAAAAGAGTTTAAATCCAAGTTTTAAAAAACACTAGAAGAAAATCAAGTTGCCTGATCTGGCAGGGGGGCAAATGGACTTAACTACTTTTTATTTTTAAGAAAAGGTGGATAGGCAAGTTGATTCTGTTCCTAGGCTTTCATTGTTTAGAAAGCAAAACCAAGCTCAACTGTCTGTCCTGGGCTTATTCCTCATCCCTTGTCCTCCTCCAGACTACAAGCCCTCCTCCCCTTTGAAAAGTTGGGCATTCATGTTTTGCATACTTTTTGCTAGTGTTAACACGCAAATGAACATTACTGAACACTGAAGCAGCTTCATGAATAGTGAAGGCAGGCAAGTGGAGGGATTTATATCTCTGTTGATGCCCTTGTGTCAGGCGCTCTCCTGCGGGCCCCCATGTGGGAGCCATTATTTGCATAAGTGAAGGCCCGCTTCCCATTGGAGGGAAAAGGAGAATGCTACGTTTCTTTCAACTGAATGCTTGTGGGCTAATCACTACAGAAAAATCCATGTATTATGTGAGTGGATTTGAATAAACCTTCAGGAGGGGGGCGGTGCAGAATCATTGAGTAACCCATTTAACTTCCCTCCAGGCCAGCAATATGGCCCCTTTACTTCCTTCTTAAAAAGTCAAATGTCCTCAAATTAAAAGACTTTTAGGTTTAATTACTAGAGTACAAGTTAGACTAGTAAATTGTGGAAATCAGATGGTTCCACAACTTCCAGGAAAATGCTCTATACATCTGAGTAACACCTTAGTAAAACTAACAGAATAATTTTCACATACCACAGAGCAGCAGTTAAAATACTACTGTCTTAATAGTAATAAAATGCTATTGCACTGTGTGTCAGAAAACAGTCTTTGCAAAAGATATAACAATAATGATGTTTTAATTCCTCCAGGCAGGAATAAAAGTGGGAGCCATCCAAGGGAGAGAACAGAACTCAAGAAAAACAAGGAGAAGAAGCCATTTTGGATTCCCTTCCTGCCCAAGGGTAGCCTGGAGGAGCAGTTGTCTGTTTTTATCTTTGGTTTTCTATCTTGGTTTAGTAGGAGAGGAGCATCCCCTTACATATAGTTCAAAACTTTAGTCAAGTAGATATTGAACGTTGTGCTATGAGCTCAACATTGTAAGTAAAAGAGAAAAATAAGACAAAGAAAGAAACAAGGCAGGTGTAAAAACATGAAAGCAGGAAAATATAGAAATAAATGTACAACTGTGCCATAGAGATCATCAAAGCTGCAGCACTTCCCAGAAGGGGGGAGGGGGTATGTTTAACGGTTTAGCTGGTTAAGTGGTCAAGAAGGCTTCAGGGAAGTAATGGGATAAGGTGTAGGGCCTAAAGCTGTGCTGTGCATGCGGCAGCCACTAGCCACACGTGGCAGTTTACATTTACATTAAAGTATAAGTAAAATAAAATTTAAATATAAGTTCCTCACTCACCACATTTCAAGTGTTCAGCAGCTACATGTGGCTATGTGGCTATAGTACATTTCCATCATCACAGAAAATTCTCTTGGACAGTAGAGTCCTCAAGGATGGGTGTGATTTGATGTAGTGAAAAGGCCAGGTTTGTAAATTCTAGCAAGGGGACTATGTGTGAACACAGGAAAGTGGAAAGGAATTTGGCATTAAGTTCTTGGCAAAGGAAAAGGCTAGACTGACATGACTAGAAATTTTTATATTGGAAAGCAGAAGGAAAAAATATAAGGAAGATCTAGCCTAAAGACCTTTGAAACTAGGGCAGATGTGGTGAACAAGGAAGCAGCATGACAAAAGCTGTATTTAGGGATGACTTTTCTGACAGCATTGTGATTGGATCCAGGAGGGAAGAGTCTGAAGATAAGGAGATTTCTACCGAGGCTGCCACAATAATCCTCCTGTGCAGAGATGATGGCTTACACCAGAGCAGCGAGGGTGGGAGGGGAGGGAAAGAGTCGATATTTAAAAAAAAAAAATTCTTAAGGAAAATTATTCCTAGAAATTGAGAGTGGGGAAAACAAAGCAGAGATAATAAACAGTCACTTCAAGACTGTTAACCTGTTTGTCTAGGAGAATTGCAATCCTCCCAAGCAGAAATAGCAATATGACAGTGGCTGTCAGTCCTTCACTCATCTCCTGTATATCCCCCACATTTCACTTTCACACTCTCCCAAATGATGATTTCACACCTTCTCCTTTTGCTTCAACATTGCTCTGCCTCTCTGCCTCCTTCACCATCAACTGATAATCTTGTCTCACGCTTCCTTGAGAAAATAGAAGCCATCATTTGGGAATTCTTTCCTCCCACAAGCAGCCAGCTACTTCCTTTCCCAGCCACATGGTCTCCCTTTCTCCTCTCAGCGGAGAAGGTGACCCTCCTCCTCTCCAATCCCAGCCCCTGCACTGGTGCCCTGGAGCACCCCTCCTGTTGTCTCAAAGGTCTCAGTCTGAAATTACTCTACTCTCTGCTCTATTGTTGATTTCTTCCTCTGGCTTCTTTCCCACAGCACAGAGACAATGTATTGGATTATGAACATAATCATTCTTTCCCCTCCCATTGCCCATCAGCCAAATGTTAGATCAGATTGATCTCCACCTTCAGCGTCAAAGCATAAGCCATTCAGCTAATGTTACTCCCCTCTACACAGCTACTGGTTTGGGCAGTGGCAGTAACCCAGACCCCAGCCATTTAGCTCATGAAATTCCTCTGGACATTATGATGATTTATGGTGATCCAATCAGAGTGGATGTCAGGACTTGTGTTTTACTCTCACTCTGGCCTTTATGCTATAAAGATATGAAGGTTAGAATTACTGTTAGTATTTTGCTATTGTAATAAAAGCTGGAACTGAATATAAAGAAAAATGTAGAGAACTGCAGAGCTGAGAGCTGCCTAAAAATACAGCTGGAGCCCCCAATTCTGGACTTTTTCAGTTACATGAACCATTCAAATGTTTTTATTGTTTAAGCCATTTGGAATTGGAATTTCTGCAACTTGCAGCCAAAAGCAAGACAACTGATGCATAAAATATCTCCACTGCAAATTCATCCTTCCTTGACCCTTGTCGTCCTATAGCTACTATAACATTTCTCTGCTTCCAGTCACATCAAAACTACTTAAAAGTTTTATTGATATCATTTCTCTGTTACTTCCTCATTCCTCTTTGCTCCTCAACCTCCTCCTCTTGGGCTTCCGTCCAACATTCTACAGAACTGCAGTTACCATCATCACCAAATACCTGCACATTAAATCCAAAGATCACTTATTTAATTCATTTTACTTGATCTCTCAGCAGCATTCAACATTGTTGACAATTTTCCCTATCATAAAACACTTTTTCTCTTGTTTTCAATGAAACTATATTCTTCTTGATTTTCTCCAGACTCATACTATCAGAATTCAGTTGCAAGAAATAGAAACCACTTTAGCACCTAATAGATAAAGGGATGTAATACAGGGAAATAGGTGCTGTCCAAATGATTGGAGAGGCTGGAGGAGCAGGTTCTCTATGAGACCCGAGGACACCCAGAATAATACTTCAGAGCTACCAAAATCAGAACTTTGGATAATCAAAAAGTCATCCTGAAATTCTTGTCTCTAGGAATACGCTTTAGCTGTAATCCATAAATGTCATCATTATTCTCTCAGTTTCTGTAGCCAAAGCCCCAGGAATCAACCTTGAGCTGTCTCTTTTTCCTCATTCTCTATACCCAATCAATTAACAAATCAGCCAAGTCTAACTCCAAAATAAATCCTGAATCTACCATTTTCTATTATCTCTGCCACCACCATCCTAGTACAACCTCCAAATTTTTCAGATAGACTATGGGCAGAGCCTCTTAACTCGTGGTCGTGGATCACCTATTTCTCTCATTCTCCACACAACATCCAGAATGATCATTTTACAATCAAAATTAGATCATAATTTTCTTTTGCTCAAAATCACATAGTGGTTTTCAATTACACCTGAAATAGAACCCCATTTCTCAGATTCTGTGTGAACTAGCTGCTGCTTACCTGTCTAATATTCTCATAACTTTCTCCTTTGTCCATAATCCTCCACCCATACTAGCCTCTTCCTGTTCTTGGAACATATCAATTTGATTCCACATTAGGGCATTTGCCCTCACTTTCCTTCTAATTGGAAGATTCTTCTCTCAGATATTGACAAGACTGGCTCCTTCTGAGCATTCAGGTTTCAACAATTTCATAGCATGGTCTTCTCTGATTTCCAAATCTAATGTTACCTCTTCCACTTAATATCTATCCCATCTCTCTGTTTACTGTCTTCATAGCACTGAAATCATTTGAAATTCTCCAGCTTATTGTCTATTAATTCCAAGAAAGCAATGATCTGTCTGGCATCCTCTCTACCATACGTCTAGCACCTAGTCTTGAGATACAGTAGGCTCTTGATAAAAGTCTGTTGCATGCTTGATTGGATTCTTGGAAAACAGCACAAACTAAATAAGGGCTTAGTATCCCAGATGTATAGTTATCGGGAGCAATGCTATCTGGTAGGTAGCATGATATAGTGACAAAACTTCTCATTCCTCTCTTCTGCGACAGGTATAGGAGAGAGTCAGAGCCCAGAAGGGCAAATTAGGATTAGGGAAAGCTACCACTCAGCCCTAAGATCTGAGGAAAATGAAGCAGTATCCTTCCACATTTGAGAAAAATATTAGCAAACGTTATACTAACTTCCAAATTTCACTGAAAATAGAAGATTGTTTCACTTGTAAACCAACTCCATCATCTATCACAAATCTACATTAAATAAACCAGAGTCTCTCTAGCATCTTAGAAAGATTCTGGCTATAAATTAGTCTCTCAAATTAACACTTAAACTCTTTTAACTACTGAAAGGTACCCTCCAACTATACTGCAAAAGGATGAAAATGATCCTAAATGATTCTTGAAAGAGGTAATGTAAATTTGAAAAGATACAATATTTAGAAGAGCAGGAAATGAAATGACTTTGCAAGAGTTCTAAATGTGGGATGTGTTAGAAAGAAAGGAGATCCTGCCAGATTTTAAGAAATACCACCATATTAGACAAGGAAGACTCAAGCCTCTTGGAAGGACTGAGTCTTGGTCTGGATTGACGGTGTTTCAGAAAACCTCCAAGTTTAAGTGAACTTGCTGGCAAGAAGAGGAATCCTTCCAGGAATTTCAGCATATTCAGTGAACATTAATATTTTCTGATGAGAGAAAATTTGGGCCTCCCTGGAATACATTACCCAACATTCTGTCTTGCATTGATTGTGCATCAGGGAAAATCCTCACTCAGGTTAGCAGGCAGATAACAGAGGCTTCCTTCCTCGAGTCCAGGTTTAAATAGAATTATATTATTATTCCTTAATATGTGTGTGTGCTTTGGTATTTTCCTACAGAAATCCCTGGTATTAATGTGCTTCCTTTTAATCAGTAATATAACCTTTAGCTAATTCCTTTTATTTATAACATAATATATCAGGATCCTTAAAATGACTATTGCAAATTATTTATTTTTCCTTACTCTTGTCAACACTAAATATAACTGAGACTTTTTTTACTCTCAACTATTAAGTTTCCTTACTCTACAAGGAGATTGATACTATTATGGTAATATGTTACTATTATGTTAATTATGTTTTCTCCCTTTTTTCTGCCCCTTTACATATCTCTCTGTAGCTCTTTCTTTTTCCCATTTTTTTCTTGCTTCCCATTCTTTCCTGATTTAAATTTTTTTCCAAGGCTAAGTTCTATTCTTCCTGGGTCATAAATAACATATCTTCCCATATTTTCTTGAACCTCTTCCTTTCAATTATTTCTGCCTTTTCTGGGATATCCCATCTCTTACTTGCCTGTTTTCAAAAGGTCCAGAGGATACTTAAGGATACTTCCAGCCCAACTGACCTCTAAGGGCAGCAAAGCATTGCTCGAATAATCAGAACTACCGCAGAAGTCAGCTGAGGTTTCTGTGTGCAACTCCTCGCTTAACTGCCAACATGTCAAGTGGCAACCTTCCACGCAGTAGACAGCACCCTCAAGTGAGCATAAAACACCTCTCATCATTGCCAATCTTTTTCTAGAATTTATGTATCACTTTTTCAATGTTTAAGCACAAGTTTCTCAGTACAACAACAGATCTCAGCGTTTTCTCTCTTACCAGTGAGCTAACAGGCTAACATCATCACTTTTAGATACTCTAGGCTCCAATATTTTTCTATTGCCATTAAAAAGGAAAGTTGATTTTACCCATACTAACTATACTAGTTTATCATTAACCCCTCTGATATATGATTTTTGATCTCTTCACTTTATTAAAATTGTATACCTACACCAATGAATAAAAAAATCAACAAATATCAAGACCTTTTGTCAGGCCTTAACTCAACTGACTCTCTGTAGTCACTGATATTACTCCCTATAAATTCTGATATACGAGTTCAATCATTTCACATTCCTAATTTCCCATGTACCTCTTTGACCCTTACTTAGAAGTGGAAACCCCCGAGAAAGTATTCTCCAAACATTCGTGCTCAGTGCTCACACAGTCCCGAGTGAGATGAGTCCCGAGTTCTACTTAGATCTCTGAAATCACTTCTACACCCCAGATCCATGGTTTCCGCGCCTGCTGGCTCTCTTCCTCTGTCACCTCAGAACCAAGTGCTCTCTCCTCCTTAAGTATGTGATGTCTTTTAGGAGCAAAGTCTCCATAGGAAGATGAGAGTTATCTCTAAGTATCTGGAGAACTGGCGCATTGAGGAAAAAGCAGACACTACAGGAAGTATCACAGAAGAGCACGGTATCGATGAGGAGAAGTCTCAGAGAGGCGGATTTTCAATCACCATATATAAAAACTTTCTAAAACTTAGATAGCCTAAAAATGGAATGCTTTACAAGAAATTTTAGAGTAATCTGTACCTATTTGGTGTTTAATAAGTATGTATGTATTGCTGCCAGTAAACTCAGAACTCATGACTATTATTGCATCATTAAATTTGTTTCTAATAAACCTGGGATGTCTTAGTGCTGATAGGATTGATTACATGACACTGCTTTTGACTTATATGTCATATATCAGATAAAATTATATTTCAGGTGAAGTCATGTTGGTATTCTCTTTTCCTTTGCTTTAAGGAGCACAGATTTTTTAAACAGCACACGAAACAGCATGAATCATAAAGAAAAATGATAAATTGAACATCATTAAAATTGAGAACTTTTTTCTAATAGAGAACTTGTGTTCATCAAAAATATCATTAAAAGAATGAAAAGACAAGCCACGTGTAGAAAGAAGATATTTGCAATACATCAATCTGACAAAGGGCTCATGTCCTGAATATACAGGTCCAAATAAAAAGGCAAGCTTGTCTGTGTCTAAGACCTTACTGCTCATCCAGTCCATAAGGGAATGTTCTTTAGATGCTGAATGGAGGAATCAGGTGGAGTCATCTCTGGTCATTGAGAACTGAGCAATGGTGAAGATCATATTACCAGCAGGAACTAAATAAAGGGCATTGTCTGCCCTTTAGTTCTGAATTCTAGTGAAATATTATAGTGTCACACTTGGTATGTGTATTTACTCTTTTAGATGAAAAAGATACTTACCAAGTAGAATATTTCCCACATTTCTCCTATTGCTGTAACATAGTAGAATTCCAGTGTACTTTATTCAAAATATTTATTAATTCCCTTAGTAAGTGCTTTTCAACACATTTCAAACACAAGATGTTCAGATGAATATGGGTGAGCAGAATTATTAGTTTTGCCTGAATTGCTCTTTCTTTTCTTTCTTGGACTAGTACCTTTGTTGGTGGTTATTAACACTCTCTAACTCCTGCATTCTCAGTAACAGTCTTTTTTCAGTAGTTATATTCCTTAACTTACCTAAGCTTTCATCTATACATTTTTAGCATTCATATCCTGGTGGTGTCGACCGTTAGTTAAGCAGATATGTACTGACTGAGTAGTTTCTCTGACACCGAGTCCCCCAAATTGCTCTAATCTAAAAGACTACTTTCTGGTGCGGCAAACCTCAAACGTCAAAGGTCCATTCATATGATTACTACTCGAAATTCTGTTTTGGGAGGCCTGTGATTGAATTCCCCCTTTTGAGACTAAAGCCCTCTTAAAACTCATAGCACAATGATTTTCCCTATTTTTGTCGAGAACAGATAGATTAGTAAATTATGAGTGTTTGCTACTGTACTTAATAAACCACAAGAAGATCGTTACTATTGTCATCTCCATTTGATGGATGAGGCACTAAGGCACAGGGTGATGAAGTAATTTGCCCAAGCAGTAAGTGGTAGAGGCAGGATTTGAGCCTCCTCAGCCCATTCTGTTAATTTTAATTTATTGTTTTGGTTTTTTCTGTTGACATTTTCAGATATCACCTCTTTGTTGCCAAAGCTTTGAACCAATACAGAAATAAGATAAAATAGTAAAGACAAATGGAAAACTGATTCCTGTAAAACCCTGTAATGCTGTGTCCCACAATAATGTGAATTTGGACACATCGTGATCGTTGTTTGGTTCTCTCCCTTATTCAAACCTTGTTTCCAAACTGAGATGGTCTCAAGTTTGTACACTTCCTCAGAATGCTGTTAGATGGGTGCTATTGTCTCCAATTCAAAGTTGAGGAGACTCTCAAGTAACTTAGCCAAGGTCACACTCCCTATAAAAAGTGAAGTAGGATTTTGGAATTCGAACATAGATATGACTGAATTCAAAGTCCCTGTTCTTTCCAACTTGCATAGTGTTTCTTTTGGTTCTTTGTATATAATAGATTGTTCCTACTATAAAATGATTTATTAATACTATGGAAGGGAGCATGTCATATATCTTATAATTTACTTCTCATCCAGATGAAATTATTAACAAATCCTAATTATAATTTCCTGTGATGAATTTTTACTTCTTTTCTAAACAGTTCAGCACACAGTGTTTAAAGTCAAGTGGTCAAGAAGTAATTGGGGAATTGGGGAATTCTTTGGAATAAATACAATTATCTTTATCAGATAAGCACTTTTATAAAATACATTTTACTTTAATTTTTAAAAGTCTTAGCCACCAATAATCTGATTTTATGTATTTAATAAGATTAGACAGCTATACCAAAAGAGCAGAAACTAAGGCAAAACTTATCCCTGCATTATCAGATGTGCCTAGGACTTCGATCTAGAACTGAGCTAAGAATAGTTCAGATTCAACTTTGAATAAAAAGGTTGATATGCTTCAGCAAAAGCCTCTTAATTTTATTTTGCTCTTGAAGTGAACATTCTAGTTTACTAACTAATTCTGAGAAAACAATGAAGGAAATAACAAAATTAATCTGATAACTTTATCAAAATATTTCCTGATAATATGTGTTCCCAGCCTGAAGAATTGAATTTGTAAGACACTGGCAATTTCACTTAAAATTATTATTTAAAAAGTGACTTTTATAGTCACTATTCCTGATTTTTGCTTAACAGAAAATAAGGACGGTTAGATTTTATTCTTGTCTGATAGCTCTGAACAAACATTATATACACACACACACACACACACACACACACATATGTGCATGTTATATAACATTGCAAAATTGTAAAACTGTCATCAAATAAATCACACACACACATAACATAAATGTTATAGCTTAATCCCAGAATGAAAATAACATAGTATAAACCCCTTATTTTGTTCTTATATAGTAGTCTCCCCTTACCCACAGGGGATACATTTCAAGACCCCCAGTGGATGCCTGAAACCGAGATGGTACCGACCTCTATACATACTATGTTTTCTCCTATACATACATATTTGAGATGCGCCAGCAAAACTAGCACAAATTTCTTTTTCTTCCTTCACAATTTCACAGATAGAGGATTTGTTCTTACAGAAGATCTTAGCAACCTCAGCACATGATTTTTTCCTCTCCTTATTAAGTTGAGAACTTTTACCTTTTTACTTTAAGGAAGTACTTTACAGCTTCTCTTTGGCATATCCAAATTGTCAGCATCACTAGTCCTGCCTTTTGGGGCCATTAATAAGCAAAAACAAGGGTTCCTTGAACACAAGCATTCTGATATCTTGACAGTCAATCTGGTGACAGGGCTACCAAGTGACTAAGGGGTGGGTGGCAGATACAGCGTGGATCCACTGGACAAAGGGAGGAGTCACGTCCCTGATGGAGCAGGAAGGGGTGAGATTTCATCATGCTACTCAGAACAGCACGCAATTTAGAACTTATGAATTGTTTACTTCTGGAATTTTCTACTTAATATTTTCAGACTGCAGTTGATCGCAGGTAACTGAAACCGTGGAAAGCAAAACCATGGAGAAGAGGGGACTACTGTATCACATTTCTTTCTCCCTAACCCCAGCACTCCTCCCCAAAGCTGTCCCAACCCCTCTCACCTAATGCATGTCTTTATATTAGGTATACAGATACCTGGTCCTGAAAAGTTGTTTCCAGCCAAGATTCAAACTAAAGAACAAAAGTGAAATTGGAATTAGTAGATATTAACAATTGAATTTCAAAAATAATCAAGATTTTTTAAATAATATATTAAAAAGACAATTTCTCCCCTCTTCCCCTTAGAAACCATCCAAAATAATAAGAAGAAAGAGAAACAGAAATGCAAATCCCATCTCCAAAGAAACTAAAAGATTTCTACAAACCAGAACTACATGATTTGATGAAGGGCTATTAAGTGCAAAGAAGGTCAGGTGGGGTGCAGGGTGACTCAAGGGAGAATGCCTCAGACTACAGCCTCTAACTAAGAGGAACACTTGATGTGCAAGATCAACAATTTCTTGTTTGGATAAAGAACAGAGACACAGGCAGGTGAAGGGAACCTTATTAGATCCAGTTTGTCATAAAATTTTGAGAAGCAGAGAAGATGGCACTGAACAAAGATCCACGCAGCCAAGCCAGACCTGCAGAAAGCTGTCTGTCAGTTGGACAGGGGAGGAGAAAGACTGCATTATGAGGAGTCTAAAGGGTCAATATCAGTGAGCTGGGGAGAAATAGAAGTGAAAAGAATTCACTTACAAACTAACCATGTGTCATGGGAGAATTCCTGCTAGAGGGAATACAGCCCTGGCCCCGTCTCCACACAGACATTTTGCAAATAGCTGTTATAGAAAGAATTTATCTCATTCAAAAGAGAGTATATTTAAAAGGAAACCAGAGTAGAGCCTATACGAAGATTAAAGGATAGAGAAGAAAACAAACAGGAAGGAAATCCAAACAAAATACATTACCATCCAAATGTTACCATGTTACCAGTGAAAGTTGCAGTCAATGGTAGAGTTGTAACTTTAAATAAATTTATGACATCATGACCTCAAGACAATGGGTTATATATCTTCAGGGAAGATATGGGATAACAAAGGGAGATGGAATTGTGACATGTCAGAGTTCAGGGAAGAATGAGAAGAAAACAAATAATAATATTACAGAAATGAGGGCAAAATTAGAAACATTATGAAGGAAAATAGATAATTCTGAAAACAGTAAAAAATCATAATCTCTCTGCACTTTCCATTCAATTTTTCTGTAAACGTAAAACTTTTCTAAAAAATAAAGTCTATTAACTAATTAATTAATTGTGTGTGTGTGTGTGTGTGTGTGTGTGTGTGTGTGTGTGTGTGAGGAAGACTAGCCCTGAGCTAACATCCCATGCCAATCCTCCTCTGTTTTTTTGCTGAGGAAGACTGGCCCTGGGCTAACATCCATGCCATATTCCTCTACTTTATATGCGATGCTGCCGCAGCACGGCTTGATAAGAGGTGTGTCTGTCCGCACCTGGGATCTGAATCTGCGAAACCCCAGACCGCCGTAGCTGAGCGCAGGAACTTAACCCCTATGCCACCGGGCTGGGCCATAAAGTCTATTAATTTAAAAAAATTACTTCTGAAGTATTCACCAAAAAGGCATAACATGAGATTTGAAGGAAAAATTAAGCAAAATAAAATGGAAATGAACTCTCACTAATGCAAAAAAATTTTTAAAAAATGGATATCCTTTTTTAACCTCTATTTTTCAACTTTATTCCAGAAGTACTAGCCAACAAACCTAGGGAAAGAAGCACATGAGACACAAAAATGGGCAGAAGGAAATGAAATTATCATTATTTGTAGATAATATGATTATAGGCATACCTCAGAGATATTGCGGGTTCTGTTCCAGACCACCGCAATAAAGCTAGTCACACGGATTTTTTGGTTTCCCAGTGAATATAAAAGTTATGTTTACACTATACTGTAATCTATTAAGTGTGCAATAGCATTATGTCTAAAAAAATGTATATACCTTAATTTAACAATATTTTATTGCTAAAAATGCTAACCATCATCTGAGCCTTCAATGAGTCATAATCTTTTTGCTGATGGAGGGTCTTATAAAAGTATGCCTGCATGTAACAAAGTATATTCCAATAACAAAGTATGCCTGTATTTGCCAGGAAAGGCCAATAAGATCAACTGAGACACTATTATAAATTTTAATAGAAATTATTAAGAAGGATGAGTATGAAATTAATATCCAGAAATCAATAGTCTTCACAGAGGCAAACAACTAATTCAGAAGCTAATGGAAAAAAAAATGTCACTTATAATACTACCAAAATGATAACATACCTGGAAATACACTTAAGAAATATGTGAGAGCTGAATAAAATAATAACTTTGCAATATTACTGAGGGACACAGAAGGTGGAAAATCATACCAAGTTCTCGGGTTACAAGCCTTTGTAACATAAGGATATCAATTTTCTAAATTAATCAATAATCTTCATATGACTCCCTAAAAATACTATTTTTTAAAAATCAAGCTGGGCAGTTCTAAAATATATGTGCAAAATTAATATGCAGGAATAACCAGGATATTGTTATAATAAGAGTAGAGGAGAGATTAGCTGACTAGATACTAAAATATTTCATAAAACTAGAGTAAATAATAATGTGTGATATTTATGCATGACTAGGAAAATAAGTCAGTAGAACAGAGATGACAAAATCCAGAATTAGATCTAATACATACAGGAATGTAGTATGATAAATATAGTATTTTAAATGAACATGGGGAAGATGAATTATTTAACAAAGTATTTTCAGACAACTTGGTAGATACACAGAAAAAATTAAGATTTATTCCTAACTCATGTCTTACACAAAATAAATTCCAAACTGATCAAAGATTTAAACATAAAGATATTCTAAAAGTGCTAAAAGAAAACAAAAAAGAAATAAATTTATAATCTCAGAAAAGGGAAGTCTTTCTGAGTGCGTTTCAAAACTCGGAAACTATACAAGAAAGGATACATTTAAACTGCACAAAAATTTAAATTTTCTGCATGTAAAAAAATACCATAAAAGTCAAATGACAAATAGGAAAAAAATTAAAAGTTATATCACTCACAAACAACTAATTTCCTTGTATATAAAAATTCTACAAATCAATAAAATAATAACCCCCCAAAAAATGAGCAAGAAAAATAAAAAGACAGTTCAGAGGAAAGGATTACAAAGGGCTGCCAGCATATAAAAAGGTGCTCAACCGATTCAATAATCAGAGAAATCAAAGTAAACTACTGATCCAATGAACTATATTTTTCATCTAACATGTTGAAAATTAAAAAGCACAGCTCAGCAAGTTA
The DNA here is from genome assembly GCA_031878705.1 of Tapirus indicus. Taxonomy (NCBI): domain Eukaryota; kingdom Metazoa; phylum Chordata; class Mammalia; order Perissodactyla; family Tapiridae; genus Tapirus; species Tapirus indicus. The sequence continues at coordinate 143,152,680 of CM062919.1, read as the reverse complement.
GCCAGCCAGGATGTCAGATAACAGATTCCCTCAAACATAACTTGTAAGAGTGCAAATTAGTAAAAGTCTAAGAATAGCAATTTCACAATCTTTATCAAAATTATAAATTCTCAGACTTTTTATTTCAGCAATTCTACCACAAATTTATCCCACTGATTTAGTGATATATGAGAAAAATGAGATACATAGAAGGATATTTATTGCAACATTGTTTGTATTAACAAAGATTGACCAAAAAATGCCAAGATCTATACCAAACCCCTATCCTGAAGGTTGGTTAAATAACTGATGGCATATTCCTAAAATGGATACTATGCAGTCATAAAAAATATTGATTCTATTATGTATCCTTAGCATGGATACCCTAAGTGAAAAAGCAAGGTGTAGAAGAGGCAGAACAGTGTGCACATTATGTTACTAGTAATGATTAGGGATTAGATATATTAGGTATAATATTATATATTATGATTATATGTTATTTATTACATATTTATTACATATGTAATATATTATATATATGAGACAGTGATAGATTTGATATATATAGTGATAGACATGTACATATATATATGTACATTTAAATGCACATACAATATCTTTGAGTATACACAAAACAACTGGTATTATTGGTTGCCTTTGAAAGAAGAAGTACTTTGTACTATTTGTATTACCTATGTCACAAATAATTAGAATAATTTTTTAATTACAAATTTAAAGTTTTAATTCAGCAAGTATCATTGACAAAAGATCTCTTCCCTTTAACCTTCCTTTCTCCATGTTCCTGTAGTGTTTCTCTGTGCAGGAGAGTGAGCGGAGTAATGTGAAGCTGGTTGGGATAATAAATAGTCTCTCCTAGGCAGGAAGAGACCAGATTCAGAAAAAATTGAGCCATAAAATTTGAAATATTTTCTGGTTAGGGGTCTGCCAATCTGTACATTAAAGAAAAAAAATGAAAGGTGTTCCAGACTCCAAGGTCAGGATAAGACACAGAAAAGGAAAAAAATGCTGGGAAATTTATGTTTGGCACAGACCCTTTTTTAATTCCTCTGATTCTTTAAGCTGACACTCTGCACACATCAGCAATACTTCTCAAGCCAAACTGCCATCATTTCTGAAGAAAGAGAAGAAGGAGGTGGGCCTTTCGTTCCAGAAATGGCAGATCCGCAGGCATCTCTATGGGAGTGGCTCTCTCTCTAATTACTCTCCTTGACTACTGTAGGCCCAAATGATAATTTATTTTTAATCACCAGCACTTAAATTAATACAAAGTGCCAGCTACTAAAATTCTTGTTTTATTATGAATCAATAGCCAAAAATCAGAAAAGTTTTATCTTCCTTAAATGCTAGTAATCATGTTATTCTTACCAGTTCTAAGGCTGACAAGTCAAATGAAAATCTAAACACATATATTTTGCAAAATTCTAAGCACTTGGTTTCTTTCGTCTCTGCAGGGAGCAGAAGGGGTCGACAGATAGGGTTTTCACAAGGTCATACCTAAATATTTATATGGGAGTTGTCTAAGTTGGATTTTCCCCCAAAGCAGAGCCTGGACAAGGACCTCAGGGCAGGTAGCTGATATGGGAGGAGATCTCAGGAAGCAGAAGTGAGAGACCAGGAAGAGTGACACAGGGAAGGCAAGAAAGCCAATTAGGGTGTATTACTGAGCTGGTTACCTCTTTTGGCAACCGAGATACATCCCAACTGAGATCGTTTGAGGAACTGTGTATACAACATCTCTGCATTGTTCCTCCGGTGGCTGGAATGTTGAGATATTTATCTAATAATGTTAACACTCTTTGGTTAAGGTTGCCAAGGGGCATTAACCGCCTGCACTTCCTGGCTGCTCTGTTTTGGGACTAAGTGAACTGCCCAAAGCTTCAGAAAATGCCAAAAGACACAGCAGGTGTTTGAGGTGGGGAGCTGTCACTGCGACAGGAAGATCCCACCATAGCTACCGCCAAAGTTACAGGTGGGCTGAGAGGATGAGGTGCATGGCACAAAAAGTCTCTGCTCCAGAGGCAAAGAAATGAAGTTGAAGACTGAGCAAAAGAAAACTAATTGCATAAACACATTTACATCATACCAAATGCTTTATCCCTACAAGTCTTAAGGGATTTCTAAAGTTTCTCCTTCAAAGATGGTCATAGAGTTATCCAGCAGGATTTTAGTGATCAGAGTCTAGTGACTTTATAGAACTAAAAGAATAACCTCTTGTATTTGGGGACGTGTTTGCAAATTCAGACATTTATTATGAGGTTACTGAGAATCACCAGACAAAATGTCCAAAGTAAAATAATTCAATTTGGGAGTTTCCACTGAATAGAACAAAACCAAAAATTGAGATTATTCCCACACCAAGTAGCTAGTCCTATCCACGAAGTTCCTTAAGGTTAGTGTTCATCATATTGAGGGAGAGAAGGTACCTAATCCACAATTCCTGCCCACTTTCCACAGTGGAGCCGCCACAGCCAGCCAGTGAGGAGTGACACTTCCCTCCCACTTGCATCTACCCATGAACATGTGACTTGTGGTCCTGAATCCATTGTCCTACAGGTTATTTGTCCCCAGAGTCTCCCGCTGGCATGGGGTACATGCATTCACTCAGTTTTCCCGGGTGACAACTCTGATATGTGGGGTCAGACTCCTTTTCATATAGATTTTCAAACAGCCCTCTTGTTTTCAGCCCCCCTACCATCCCCTTTTTCAGAGGTTCTTGCTGTTTCCAATTCTTGAGACTTCCTGGCACTGTCTAGTGGGAACAGCCATTTCTAAGCTTTCTCCTCAACCAGTTGAGGTTTCAATTTTTTTCTCTTTCATCAGCTAATTACCACTCATCCATCTACTTTTAATGTTTGAAACTTTGATTGCTATTTCCCCTCTCTTGTTCTATTTTTTTTTTCTTGTAGCTTTAAGCTTTCTAAAATTCCCTTAGTGTCATTTCAGTGTGGTTTTAAGAAAGAGTGGATGCAAATGCGGACATTCTGTCATGTTTAACTCTTCCTGTCCAAACATAATTATATAACAACTGTGGGCAGAGTATTTTAAAAAATGAGTATAGCCTGGCCTGTTTCCTCCAGGGCTTCTTAATTAAAAAAATAAATCTTAACTAACTACACTCCAGGTAAGATGGTCTTCCCAAAACTCCCTTACCCTCTCAATCAAGGAAGTAATAATGTTTGATAAATATTAGAAAATTTCTTGCTGTTTTATACTATTTCCGGATATCTTCATGAATAGAAATCTAAAAATGTGTGATGCTTGCTGTCTATTTTTCGTATTTGTAAAGTTACTCAAGGTAGAATATCGAAAGCTTGAATGATTCTTTGAGATATCCTTCCTGAAACAAATCACTTTCCAAAGTTATATTTCAACAAATCGAAACAACAACCATTCATCACCAAGACAGGGGGTCTTGGATGGAATTCTGGACATCTGTGAGGAACCAAGTATCCAGAATGATCTAGTCTTCTCACAGAAAGAAAGGGCTGTTAGAGAGAACTGACAAACAGCTGTGGCAGCTTATATAGAGTATAATACACAGACACAAACCAAAAAAATGAGAGCATGGGAAGAAAACCAATACAAGAGAATAGAGTGAGGAATTTGTCAATGTCGCTCGTTTACTTGATTGTTATTCACATATAAATTATAAGTATACATAATGATGCTAGAAACCAGCAAGGGCTGCATGAATCAATTAGATCACATTTACTACCTGAACGCTACATACTGGTAGCACATCTAAACAATTCCTCTTCTATTAATGTGCTGCTATTGATTTGTGCAGCTTTGCAGCAATTTCCTAAAAGAAAAAAATACCTAGAAAAAGGATTGCACACAGACCGGATTTCTGTTGTTTGTGCTTTAGATTCTTCCACCAGTCAGCCTTCTCTGAAGCAGCGCTAACCCATGAACAAGACTTGGTATGCATCTCCCAACACAGTTTAACTACATATTCTACTTCAAAGAAAATCATATCCACTTTATTAGAAAATAATGGGAAAAAAATAATGATTTTTCGAGTATTTTTGATGATACACCCTGATTGTTGTCTTGTCCACCTCCATAAAAGCTTTCACTTTGGTCATGTGGAAACAAAAACAAAATACAAAATATGACGATCTGTCATTTCATTGGAAAAGCACACTCTCAGCCCTTCCCATAACTATCTACACACTTCAGTTTAGTAAGAAGGAGAGGAGGGGAGAGAAAAATAAGGGATTCCGACAATGTAAGTGCTATTTATCTCAGTCAAAAGGAGGTCTCGGCTGTCCAGCCCACAGGGAAAATCTCTTTTTCTTTCATTTGAAAATTTCTTTGAAGTCATTGAACTCAGTGGGTGGGAGACCATGGCCAAAACCAGATACAGTAAGAGACAATTACCTGATCCTTTTTCCTTTAAACATCATACATTTCCCAGGTAACCAAACCAGAAAGAAACAGAACTAAGGAATTAGCCATGACATTTGAGCCAGGAAGAGAGTCAATTTAGAAACTTCAGATACCAATTTGACTTATTAATAATTACAGCATTTGGCCATCTATACTTTCAAAATCACTGAAAGTCATCCCTTGCCTTTAGATTACATACTAGAAATTACTTTTTCAACAATTTAGCTTTCTGAAATGCAGATGGATTGTCTCACTAATGTTCATTTCATTTTCAACTTTGCAGTAGGAAAAATATCTAGTTTAGTCACAAGATACATTCTGAGTGGGCAAGGAGAGGAAAATCTGGAAAGTCAAGAATATATAACTTCATCTCCATGTGGCTGTCATCATTGAGTCTCTGAGCCAAGTCATGAAAAATATGTGTCAAGCCCAAAGTCTTTAGAAAGAGGGTTTCTTTCCTTTCATTATCTTCCTCTATTCCATACTTAGAATTGGATGACATCATGTACATTAATCCAAATTGGTCTTCCTGTCTTCCTTCTCTCTCCCTCCCTCTCTCCAAGCTCTAGTTCTCTGGCTATAACTCTGAATAGATTTTCCCTATTACATATCCTAGTAACAAGAAATTTTCCATCTGTCCAGAGGGAATTGGTTCCCCCTGCCCTTATGCACATCTCAGTATCTAGGACAGAGGTTGGGTGAGAAGATAGGACGTCCGGTTTTCTGTTTGTTTCTTGAATTGGGGGAGAAGAGTGGTCAGTTCTAAAGACACTTCCAAGTAGATATGAATGCAATCAAGAACATTGGGGAAAGTAGGCCCTAGGAGAGGCCGTGGACCTCAAGGGGAAGACCAGCATTCACCTGTACATTATCAACATGGCAATGGGTAGCATCGGTCGAGGGAGGTGGCTATACAATAAACCTAAAGAAATAATACTGGCTCCCAATAGGTTACAGGTGGTTTGCAGGGGCTTCATAAAATGTCCCAGTGTGGAGAATTAGAAGTGTTGATGGGGTTGGAGGCCTCAGCAAAAAATATTAAAGATAAAATTTCCAGAATAATCCACACCTTACTGCCTGTACTCCCCAAAGGACAAAACTAACCGAAGCTCGAAGTGTATAAACAGACACCCTTATCTTCCCACTTGGTATTGTGCGAAGATTAATAACCTCCAAAGCAGATGAGCATTGCCAGCTTCTTTTTGGAACTTTTTACTATAAATACATTGTAAAATGTGTTTTCTGCAGCTTTCACGATATCTGATACATAAAAGTGCACCATCAGTGTAAACGGAGAAAAGAATAGAACAGAAGAGAGAAGAAAGAAAGATGATTGAAAGGACTGAAAGAGGATAGGAAGGCATAAAAGTGGCAAGAAAAGATGGGAAGAGGGAATGCAGGAAGCAGGAAAGGAAGGAAAGGAAAGAGAGGGGCTGGCCCGGTGGCGCAGTGGTTTAGTTGGCACTTTGGCAGCCCAGGATTCGTGGGTTCGGATCCTGGGTGCCCGCTGATGCACTACTGCTTGTCAGCCATGCTGTGGTGGCGTCCCATATAAAGTAGAGGAAGATAGGCACGGATGTTAGCCCAGGGCCAGTCTTCCTTAGCAAAAAGAGGAGGATTGGCAACAGATGTTAGCTCAGGGCTGGTCTTCCTCGCAAAGAAAAAAAAAAAAAAGAGAGAGAGAGAGAGGAAGGAAGAAACAAACATTTATTTTTCTTAATACTTAGTAGCTGGCTCATTGATGTCTGTCGCCTTTTTCACTCCTATGACGAGGCAATCTGAGGCTTGCTAGAGAAAAACACAAATATATAGATTATTGCCTCTATAAACTCATGTTTTCTAATAGCACCTGAGCCCTCGGTACTACTGATCCTTTTATTGTCTGTGGTCAGTGTCACCTCCTACTCCCTCCAGCATCTGTTTCTCACTTTGTCTTCTTCCCAGCCCACTTTTTACTCACAACAGAAACTTAATAAGGAAATTGAAACCATAACATGAGCTGTCAATGTTCTGCTCTTTTACTCATCAATTAATCTACGTCCACATCAGTGTCTAACTTTAGGTCCAGAAGTTGAGGAGTTGCTCCTCCTAATCAAGTTCAACTTCTCTTCCTAGTCCCTTGACCTTGTCTCGCCATATCCTGGAGCATTGCTTCTTTTGTTCTCCATCTCCTTCATGTATCTTTATTCACTCTCTCCTACTGTATTCTTCTCAAGCCTAAGATACACCGAAGTACTCATCCTAAAAAGCGTAATCTCTTCCAAGACTTCATGCCATCTTACTGTGTCCAGTCACTTTTCTTCCTTTCTTAACAAATACCTTTTTTGAAGATGGCTCTAATTCTTCTTTTCCAACCCATTCCTCAACCAGCTTCAATCTATCTTCTGTCCCCCACAGCATTCCTGGGTCGCTAATGACTTTTCAACTGCCTCCATGATTTTGACTTCGTAGTTGCCACATATAATCGAGTTTTCTTTTTTCAATTATCACCTTACTAGCTTTCTCTGCTGCATATAGACACTGATGATGACATTCTCCTTTTCCAAACTCTCCACTGCATCTATTCCCACTATGCTTCACATTCCTGGTTCTCTTAACAAATTGATGTCTGTGCCATCTTACCCTGCTATGTGAGATCCCTGTCCTATGCCCGCCACCTCAATGTCTGTGTCCCCAGTATTCTGTCATCAGCCTGTGCTCCACATGGGTGACCTCATATTCTACCTATCTCCTAACGATTTCCAAATCTATGTCACCAGTATAGACCTTTCCCCAACTCTTCTCTTTGGAAATTTCCTCAATGTGAATCTCCAGGATGCTTAGATTCAACACATCCCACACTACTCACCATCTTGATCAGTCAGAGTCCCCACAGGAAATTGCTGACACATTTGAAATAGGACAATTTAAGGAGAATTAATTATAAAGACACTGTTTTTATAATTAAAATTATAACACAAAGCTTACCACCCCAGGCCAAAAGGAATGAGGAGAGGAAAGGTTAATGAAATAATGAAATCTGAAAGGAGAAAACGTGTACAATGATGAGAACATTGATGTCTCTTCAGGTCCATACAGGTCAGCCCCATGGGAGAGAAAGAAGGACAGGGAGTCGATTTGAAGGAGCAAACAGAAGAAAGCCAGCAAAATACATCCCCTTTGCTTCTTAGCATCCATTCTTAACCTTTGTTAAGTGAAACACTAACACAGGGAATTCAAGAAATCCCACCAGTTAATGTATAACTGCAGTATTATCAATTTGGTCATAACTCCACGTGAATCCTAGAATATTAGTTGCAACTGATATGCTTCATAGAAGGTAATGAGTAAAGAAGGGATAGAACAAATAATTAAATAACCAAAAACATAGCTGTTATGGCCCACAATTCTGTCACTTGTCATAATGACAAATTTAGTAATACTAACTCCTTCTTCCAACACACATCCCAGATTACCCTTACCTTTGGCCAGCATTTTGGCTGCACAAGATTCTTTCCCTAGTAGGACGACCCAAACTTTTATCTCTGCAGGACCTGTGTCTTTGGTGTTATCTTTTTATGGTTACCACTATTTTACAATGACTACAACTTTTGGGCAAGAGCATACTAAGAGACCCTCCAGTGACTCCCCTGGATCCTAAAAATAGCCTTCTTTTCACCCATTATTTAGCAACAAAATTTGTCTCTAGTTATTAGGATTAATCACCCCAAAAGTTGGATTATTGACATAAAGAATCCCAAATGGCCAGCGGGAAGACTCATCTTCTAATTTGTTGGAACCATGACTGTTTTTCCCAATGGAAGAAGTCCTACCTCAAGACTCCACAACTCAAAGTCATGGAAAAAGAAAGCAAAAATTCTAGCAGATTATAAGGATAATGATGAGACATGGCTACTTGCACCTTTATACCTTGCCTGACATACCTGTATATACTCTCTGTGGGTGAGACAGCACCAAATATGAGTTACTTAACACATATACCATGTACTGTGTAACAGTTCCCCAACCTCTCAGAATGTTTGCCCCTCAGCTTTCTCCAAAACTGAATCTTAGCCGTTTATCCCATTATTCTACCCTGCCAATTGTTTCTGTGTGACAGGGAATGTGGTAAAACAAGTGAAATCTTTGTAATGAGCCTGTTGCTGCATTTCCTCTGCAACCATGTGTGACCTCTACTTACAGATAGTATAGATGAGATAGCATGGCTTGGATAAGGCATTCTGAATGTACAGGAATGGTGGTGCTGGCAGAAGTGTTGGAGGCAGGGAAGACAAATCTATGTTAAGAAAATGGTTTATTCCTGTAAGGACAGAGGACACACCCTACATGATGGGAAGTATTCAATGTAATCAACCTTCCAAAAGGTAGCTGACTGATTCTGCCAGAAGATATTGGCTTCTACTGCTGGGAGTTCAGGCACTCAACAGTGGTAGTATTGATCAGATGATATTGCTGAACCCACATATAGCCTCCATTCCTGATGCTTTGATCAATCCATATCTATGACCACTGAGTAAAGACAGGGGGTGGCTAAAGCATGCTCCCCTGGAGGCTTCAAGGAGGAAGGAGCCCCATTACTGACAGCAATAACCTGCTCATTAATACCACTGGGCTGAGTTTCTTGCATTACTTGTTTTACTTACTCCTTCCCTTACCAGTGCTGCTAGAATCACATCTCAAGTACTACTTTTATTCAAACCATCATAGTCTCAGGGTTGGCTTTCAGAGCTGCAAGTGATGTTAGATAGAAGTCTCTTAGAATGTGAATCTGGAACTGGATTTCTTACAGCCATTTGGCAACGTGGACCCCATTGCTAGATTCTGTGGCTTGCGTCTTATGATGTGGTAGATCCAATGGTGCTAGAGGTATCCATGTTAAATTAAGATGCTCTGTGGAGTCCCCAGCAAGCCCTGGTGAGACAGTCATAGCTCAGAATCCTAGATCATGCCTTGTGCAGCAAAGAACTACTAATTATTTGAAAAGCAGTTTCTGGCATGCCACTGGGTCCTAGGGGACAATGAGTGTCTGACTACAGGACATTAAATGTGACAAGAACTTCCTATTACGAGCTGAGTATTGTTAGACCCACCAAGTCATAAGGTTGGGAGGACATAGCAGCAAATCCATATATAATGAAAGTGGTAGATTCAGGCAGGTCCAGTGAGCATTGTAAGAAACACAAACATGTGGACCAGATCCCCATGTAACCTAATTTTGCTGCACTTATGCCTTTGCCTCATCTCATACCTAGGGCCTCATGGTGGGGGATGGGTTGGAGGGGAGTCCCAAAGATCAGCTGATGGAGGAGGAAGAAACTCAGGCCTGTTTTATTGATTGGATGACTCAGTATTTTGGTGCCAGCTGAATTAACTCTGCCATGCTCCAGCTCCTCTCAATAGTGGCCCTGAAAAACAAATTCTTTCATCTATGGCCAAGATTTCAGCAGTACACTTGGTCATCAACTGGGTATTGAGGGAGAAGTGGCCTGAGGTAAGGATAAATGGACTACTAATTGTGGCATATGGTTTTTTCGGTTTGTCAGGGGACTGGAAGAGGCAAGTTTGGAAGATCAGAGGCAAGGAAATTTGTAGAAGAGGCCTGTATATATACTTAGTGAGTGGATACAAAGCATGTGCAACTTTGTATCTCATCAAAATCCAGGAGAGAGTATCTACCACAGGGTAAGAAAACATAGTATGATTTGCCTTGTGAATATCAGCCAGCCCCTGTCCTAATCCACCCCAGAGCTTTCACAATGGGCCCATGAATGGGATAGATGTGTTGGAAGATGTGAAAGCTAGGCACGGGCCGGACAGCAAGGGTTCCTTCTCACCAAGGCTTATGAAGTTACTGTTGGTATTGAGAGTCCAACCTGTCAACTATCAACAGTCAGAGACCGATGCTACACTCAGTATGGTTCTATCCCACATGGAGACTAACCAGACATTTGGAAGCAATGGATTATTTTGGGTCCCTTCTGCTCTGAAGGGGGCAGCAATTTGTCCTTACTGAAACTATGTGTGTTTTGTGTGTGGGTTTGCCTTTCTTTCTGCTCCGACTTGAATAACACCACTATTACAAAGCCTCACTAAGGGTCTAATTTAGCAAACAGGATCCTGTAGTATATTGACTTGGATGACAGGAACTACTTTATCACAAAAGAGGTGTGGCAATGTGCACATAACTATGGAATTTACCAGTCCTACCAGATGAAAAGAAAATTGGAATGGCCTCCCAAAGGTGCATTTAAGGCATTAGTTTGGGGATGATATCTTGTAAATTTGGGGAAATTTCCTTAATACGCACTATATACTTTGAAGCAACTATTATACGGTGTCATGTTGCTGATAGCTACAATGCATGGGTCTGGAAACTAAGAGGCAGAAGTAGGAGTGACCTCCCTCAAAGTCATTCTTGAGGACCCACATGGGAAAATTGTGTTTTCTAGGTGAAGCAATGTTTCTACCTGTGGACACAGTAAGGACTTCACAAAATCTAAAGCTACAGATGCCCTCACATTCTATATGCCTACAGATCACCAAGCAGAATAGGGAGTTACTATATTGTTAGGGGTAATTGTCTTGATTATCACAAGGAGATGAGGTTGTTTCTATGTAATGGGGTAAGGAGGAAAATGTTATAACTAAGGGGATGCCTTGGGGCTTCTATTAGCACTTCATGCTGGATAATAACTTGCAGCACCCACAGCCTGACAAGGCACAGCAAGCAAGGGTTAAATCCCTAAGTGGTGAAGATCTCTGTTACCCCACTGGGAAAAAAACCTAGATCCACAGAATTGCTGTCTGAGGGTAGGAAGATCCTGAATAAATAATAGAGGAGGGATATAATAAATGTCAAATATGACCTTGAAACCAAGTACAGTAGCAGGGACTAGGGACTGTGGTTCATCTCACTGTACTCTCTGTTTTGAGACTTTTTTAAAAGAAAGAAATTGCGACTTCCTTGAAATATCAATGAAAGAACAGAGAGAACTTACCACGGACACTAGTAGATCGAGCTCTAGGGGGTAGACTATGACAGACATTGTCAGTGCCCTCATCCCTCAATATTTACATGCTTGCTAACAGTTTCCTACTGCATGCAGGTGCCCTTTTCTGCCTGAAGGCTTTCTCTGGCTTCAGACACATTTGGTTAGCACACTAAAGGAAGGCCAGAAGTGCCAGGATTAATGCCTTTGTAATCCGCCCTCAACAAAGCATGAATAGATGTTGGTTGATAATCATTCCAGCTTTCTTGGCACTGCGCTGAGGCAATTCTGAGGGGTATTTTTCACTGTTTTCCAGAGATCGCCAGTAGCATTAAGCGCTAGTTGTTCACAAAATAACCTGCCTATTAATGTACACCCTTCTAGATCTGCTTCTACATTAGTTTCCTATTGCTGCTGTAACAAATTATAACAACCATAGTGGCTTAAAACAACACAAATTGATTATCTTACAGTGCTGGAGGTGAGAAGTCCAAAATGGGTTTCACCAGGCCAAAACTAAGTGTTGGCAGGGTCACGCGCTCTCTGGAGGCTCTGAGGGCAATCTATTTCTTGCCTTTTTCAGTTCCTTGTGGCCGCTTCTTCCATCGTCGAGGTGCATCACTCCAACCTCTACTTCTGTGGTCACATGGCCTTATTCTCTTCTGTAGTCAAGTCTCCCTCTGCCTCCCTCCCACAAGAATACTTGTAATAACATTTAGGGCCCACCCAGATAATCCGGGGTAATCTGTCCACCTCAGGGTCTTTAACTTAATCAGATCTGTAAAGGCCTTTTTGCCATATAAAGTAACATTCACAGGTTCCACGGATTAGGACGTGGATATCGTGGGGGCCTTTATTCAGCCTACCACAGCTTCCACCAGTCCCTCGTCTGATTCACTTCCTTCACTTCCCTACCATGCTTCCTGGAATCAGCCCTCAAACTACGTGCACTTCAATTCTAATCCCAGAGTCTGCATCTCATATCAGGATAGCTACAATTATTTATTGGTGGCACCTATTACAAACCCCTCTCCCTCGATTCTAGCAATAAAATATCTGCAAATAATATTTTGTCCCCTCACGTAAAATTTTCTGATAGTGTTTTTTTCAATTCTATATGCGAGCATTGATATTTTAAGTATCAAATATGAATTCCCAAATCCTCAACAAGGGCTACAACGGCATTCAGGGCTTGGCCCCTGCCTTTCTCCTCAGCAACATTCTCTCCCAAACATTCTCGACTGATATCAGTTCTGCAAATGCACCAAGCCTATTCTCATTCTTCCTGCTTTGGATATTTTGTTCCTTTTGCCTCAAACTTAAATCCTCCCATTCATTGCATAGTTAAGCCCTACTGATCCTTCAGATCTTACTGTAACCAGGCCCCAGAATGGTCTTTCCTAACACTCCATCAAAATTAATCTCCCAATTACAGTAGCTCATAGCACCTTATATTTCCCCTTTTTATCTCTTTTTTGCAATTTGCAATTATGTGTGTATCTGATTAGTTCTTAGCATCTGTACCATGGTAGCCTCTAAATTCACAAGTCAAGGATCATATCTGATAAGTTCTTAAACACAGTGCCTATTGCCATATCTGGCACATGGAAAGTAATCAATGCATATTTGGTGCATACATGAATAAAGAAGTCAATGAACGAGTGGAACGTTAAAAGCCACCTTAATCTTGCAACGCATTGTCTGGGATGCATATCTCATATGGAGGAGTGAGCATGCTTTTTATTTTATTTTATCTGTTTTTGTCAGGACTGTGATACAGAATGTCTTTCTAAATACAATGCATAAAATATTTAAATTCCACAAATAAGCTTTTCTCCTCAATATTATTCTGCAGGCTATAAATATTTAGTGCTTTATTCACTTTCATATTTTCTAGCATAAGCTAATTTCTCTTCTCTGCAAACAGATAAGTGGTGTTAGAATCTGTGTAAATAGGTAGCATTAGCATTTGTGGTTCCTAATCTTAGCTAAGCACTGCCATCCATTAAGGCCATTTGTCTTCCTTTTACTTTTCCTAAATTTTTATCCTTTCCTTTGTTTTCATTTCTCTATGCTAATTTTTCTTTGAACTGCTTTTCTTTTCTAGGCAGAGGCAGGAAAGACAGTAACTATCATTATCAATTTAAAAATTGCCCAATGTGAATCAAGAAATTATTAATTCCTTATCTTTTTAATACTTTTCCTTTCCTCTTTGGTTTACAACAAATTTGGCACCTCCATGCTGTCATAGTTTCCTCTTCCTCCACACTATCTCCCCCCACACTGAGTTAATCTCTTTTCCATGCCATTCCAAGAACTCAGTCATTGCCAAGGATTTTCAACTAAATCAGAAACTCACTTATTTAGGACTTATTCATTCATTCATTCATTCAACAATATTCACTAAGTGCCTTCCATAAGCCAAACACTCTTTTAGGGATCCAGCAGAGGACAGAATGAAGTCCCTACCTTCATGAAGTTTAGATGTTCTAGCATAAGCTAAGAAAAAGACAGTAAAAATAACTAGATGAATATAATAGAATGCATGGGCTATGGAGGAAAAAAAAACAGTGTAAATGGAATATGGATTGCCGTGGGGCAATTGTATGGGGATGGCTCCCATTTTGAACAGAGTGGTAGGCGAAGACTTCAATGAAAAGCCAACTGTATGAGGCAGGGTTCTCTAGAGAAAAATTGCCACAGAATGTGTGTGTGTATATATATCTACTTTGAGGAAAGCAGATTACTGTCCATCATGTGGCTGGGCCTCATCTAATCAGTTTAAGGCCTTCAGAGAAAAGACTGAGGTCCCCTGAGAAGGAAGGAATTCTAATTTCAGACTGTCTTGGGACTCAGGACTGCACCATCACCCCCTGCGGGAATCTCCAGCCTGCTGGCCTGTCTTGTAGACATCAGACTTACCAGCCCCAACATGCATGTGAGAGATTTATTTTAAGGAATTGGATTTTGGACTTTGGATTTTACCCTGGGTTATGATCAAAGGGGTAACATGATTTGACTTTTTGTTAAGAATCATTGTGAAATTTGGGTTAAGAATAGACTATTAAGGAGCAAGTGTGGAGGAGGGAGACAAATCAAGGACCAATAATCCAGGAGGGAGAGGATTGTGGTTTTGATGGAGGTGGAGAGAAATATCAGATTCTGAATATATGTATAGACCTCATCATGTTATTCTATTTACTTCCTGTTTTCAGATCACAGGCATTGATTGCAAGTTTGGCTAACAAAAGATACCATGTATCCAAATCTGTTTAGTTACTGAGCTTTAGAGAGTGAGTTTGTTTACTAAGGGTTACCTCTATTTTGAAGGGAGTCCTATCTTCTGATGGATGATATGGACAGGAGAGAGGAGGCAGGGATAACTCCAGTTGCCTAACCAACTGGAAAGATGAAATTGGATTTACTGAGATGCAAATAATTGCTGTGGCAGCAGTTAAGTTGAGATGTTTGCTAGATATCTGAGTGGAAATGTCAGTGGGCAGATACACAAATCTGGACTTCAGGGGAGAGGTCTGAGCTACAGATACAAAATTGAGAATTGTCAGTATATGAAGGATGTGGTCATTTTAAACCATGTCAAATTAGCTACTGAAATGTTTCCTCAAATTCCCTTCCCTGTAAACTCTGTATTTGGGTTGGCCACATGAGACATTTATGTAAGATTTTGAAAGTGGAAGTATACCAGCAGACCCTAAGCCCTGAAGGGTAGGCCAGCCATTGCTGTAAGCTTGCACACCTATGGCTGATCTACTTGTGTACCTGAATGGCATGGGCCAGGCATACAATTCTTCCAGCTCCCACTGAATTTCTTCCTTTAGCTCCTCCCAGTCCTGGGCCAGAATAAGTGCGGCTCCATGGTGAAGGGTGCCAGCTTCCTCCAGTTTGTCCAAGTTGGAGGCAGGTTCCAGTTCGTCCTTGTGGATTCTAGTTTTCCCTTACTCATTTGATCTGGCTTGTCCACACTCTCCTAAGCTTCATGTCAAGATTTTCTTCCAGGCTGTGAGCACTTGCTTATTTACAATGACTTTAAAACATACCAGATGCAGAGCCAACAGCCTCCCACAGACTTCTTCACCAGCAACCACAAAATGTCTAACACTTATAATAAATCCCTTATTCCATATAGTTCATGGAGATTCTGCTTCCGTGATCAAACCCTAACAGATATATATGGTACTTAAAGCCATAGAGTTAGATGAAATTACTTAGGGATTACAGTATGACTATAGAAAATACAAAGTCTAAGGATTGGGTCCTGGGTCAGTCCCAGAGAAAATTTCTTCTCAATTTTATGAGAAGAAACAAGCAAGTGAGACTGAGAAATAGCAGCCAATATGGTAGAAAAAGAACCACAAAGTTTTTCAAGAGAGAGTGATCAATTATACCAAATATTACTGATAAGTCGAGTAAGATAAGCAATGAGAGTTGACCACTGCACTGCACTGAGTTGAACAGGTAAGGAAGACTTTATTCAAGACTATTGCAATAGAGGAGAGACACTGAACTCAACTCTGCTGAAACAAAAAGTGGGCGAGTTTTTAAGAACTGGGGTGAGTTAGCAGAAAAGTACTAGAGGACATTGGTGGAAGGTGGTCAATGTGATTAGGCCACCTGTGTTTTCCAATTGATGCTTATCAAACTTAGGCTCCTACCCTTCCCCAGAGACTGGGAGATAGGAGTACTATCTTCCTTAATGATTATATCTCAAAGCGATGGCTCCCAGGTCCTTGAGAAAGATAGTCCTGGGTCGTAAAACTGGCAAGAAGCTAGGAGAAGATTTACATCTCTAAGGGGCAGTTTACCAATGCAAGTTTTCTGAAGTAAATGTTCAAGAAAAGGGAGGTCCAGGGCCTATAGTCAGGAAGAAACCTGTCTAAAGCTTAGTCAATCCAAGGGGGACTTAAAGCCTGTCTTGGTCAATTTATCAGTGTAGAGATCATTAGTGACCTTGGCAAGGGCAGTTTTGGCAGAGTAGTGGGAGCATAGGACTAATCAGATCAGGTTCAAGGGAGAAGGAGAGAAGAGAAAGTAGAGATAGAGAATATCATCAACTCTTGAGGAATTTTGTGGTAAAGGGAGGAGAGAAATGACCTGATAGCTGGAGGGGGAAGTAGTGGTCAAGACAAGATACTTTAAATGAGAGAAATAACCATGTTTGTATGTAGATGACACTGTTCCAGTAGAGGGAAATATTAATCATGCAGGCAAGAGAGAGGAGGAATGCTGGAGAGATGTTCTTAAGTAGTCAAGAGGAACGAGATCTGGTGCACAATTTAAGGGGTTGACCTTAGATAGAAGCACTAAGTGCTTGTCATAGTAATAGGAGGGAGGGCAGAATCTTTTAGGTTCAGGGGCAGGAAGGTGGGGAGATATATTGGTGAGAACCTGTGGAAGTTCTCTTCTGTTGACTGCAATAGGAAGCTAGGTTTTCGGCTAGGCCTAAGGATGGGGAACTGATAAAGGATTAAGAAGCAAGTAGAAGGTATGAAATAGTTGGCCAAGGACAATGAAAGAGTAAATGGACTAGGAAAACATAGATTGCCCAGGCGGCACTAACGGTTGACTAAATATTAGTGCCCGTTAATGTAAACCAAGACCAGTCAGCGTGACTGTGTGTTTTCTCTAAATTTGGAATCAGTAGCTTCTCCATGTTATCACTCACACTGATATTTCTTTTGCTCTCATTGAGTATCTTATCAATTACAGTGTATGTGCTTCTTTATTTTCAATTAACAAGTATTTATCTTAGTATGAATAATAATAGCTAATATTTACTTGGCACTTAACCAGGTTGCAGGCACCTTTCTAAGCACTTTGCCAGTATTTTTTACTCACTTAATCTTCATATCAGTTCTATGAGAGAGGTAATATTATTATCTGCTCTTTCCAGATGAAGGCACAGAGAAATTAAATAACTTACCCAAGATCAGATAGTAAGGAACTGAGATATAAATCCCATATGAGGTTTCAGAATCTAGGTTGCAGTCTAGCACTGCAGTTGTCTGTGAATTAAATAGCCTGCCAGTTATACAGCATAAAAAGCAGAGAAGGTTTAATTAAAAAAATAGTTAGGAAAACATACACCCATGAAACAAAGAGTGAGAAAATCACAATGATATAATTACATTAATACATGATGTTTACTAATTGGAAATTCATACATAGGACAAGGAATTGTCAAAATGGATTTTGAATCATGGGTCGGATTTGAAGAGAAGAAAGCACCCCAGGCGGTAGGGCAGCAGAAGCAAATTCTGGGAGATGGGCCTGAACCCAGTGCATTGAGGAAGAGAGTAAAGGGTGTGACAGGGTGAGGTAAGACTGAATCTGGATGGGAGCGGTGGGAAATTAATTTGGGAGGGGAGAAATAATTGGAAATCAATTTGTGGACGGGGGTGTTGCAGAGGAAGCAAAGGGCAGGGGAAGGAAGTGATGCCTTAAGATGTATGCAACGGACCTGAAGCTTGATTGATTGGTATTGGGAACCCCTCCTGGCGGGTCATACAAAGAACAAACCACACTTGACCCCCTGGGGCATGGAGGCAGCCAGCAGCCAAGGAAATGGATCAAGAGGAAGGGGTGTGGCCACATTAAGTTCATCCTGTCTCCATCCCCTCCACCCATTTTCTTTCCCAGTACCTAGTATGTGTTTAACAAATGTTAAATAGAAAAAATAATAAATATTCATGGAATTTGGTGACTAACTGAATAAAAAAATAAAGAAAATTTCCGTGTTTTAAAATTTTTCATAAACCAGGAATTTATCAATGTTAATATCAAAATGAGAATGTTGAAAAGGAAAGCAATTTAGAAAGAATGAAGGTTTCGGGGCACCAGGATAAGTATAAATACTACGCTTATCGACAATTCGCTCACATGTGTCAGAGTTGCTGGTTAGTTACCTAAAAGAAGTCACATCCAGCATCTAAACTGGTAGAAAATTGTGCTTTCTGGTCACAAATTCATTGTGCAGCTCCAGAAGAATAATGAAGAAAAGTGTGCCTTTTTATTTTTTTTCCTCGTCCCTAGGTAGAAGGCCTGAGAGGAACGCAATAATAACAGCAGCTGTGCTTATTATAAATATCCCCCTCCTGCTGAAAGAGGGCTGTTCAGCTCGATGCAAACCTGGTGTGTAATTATATATTTACAAGACATGCATGATAATAGCTGGATGGTAAACACTGAGGAAGTAAAATGAGAAAAAAAATGAGTAGTGAATGCAAAGAGACTTAAAAATACTCTGCTGCCCAGTGTACCATGCACAGTCCTTTACGAAGAAATTTCATGTGTGCAAATGAAGTAAGAAAAGTTAATCTGACAGCTAACAATATCGAGTGAAAACATTACCTCTTAGAAAACTGGGGTGAATTTAGATTTTTTTTCCTCCAATTTTCTCAAGCTTTGGTAGGCGAAATTGTAAGGCTTGGGTTTTTCTCACTTCTAAAAATAGAATTATAGTGATTCATGGCTACTGAGGTGTAGTGTGTCAACTTGGTTCATCTGGAAGCTGTTTTCCCAGAATTCCCTGCAGTGTTCTGCATTAGAGGAATTTTTACACGATTTGAAAAACAGAGGTAAAGCGACAGCCATTAATCTCTGCAGGTACTCTGCTTACATGTAATGACAGAAAGGAACATTGGTGCTGCGGGTTCGAATTTGTCCTCCCTCTCCTGGCTCACGTACAGCTCTTTTCCCCACTGCCACACCTGCTCAGCAGACTATGGGTTGTGGACCTACAGAAGCAGTACTGAAGCAAGAGATTCCCACTGACTCTTTAACTTCATTAAGATATCATTTAATAAACTCAAAGGCACACATTTTTAAGTGTACAGTTTAATGAGTTTTGACAAAAGTATACACTCATGTACCCTCTTTCCCAAATGAGATACAGAATATTTCTATTACCCCAGAAAGTTCTATTCTCCCTTTATAATCAATTCCGTGTCCTTACCCCCAGAAAACCAGGGATCTGACTTTTATCGGTCCAAATTAGTTTTACCTTTTCTAGAACTTTATATAAGTGGCATCATACATTAAGCACTTTTTTGTGGTTGGCTTCTTTTGCTCAGTATGTTTTTGAGATTTATCTATGTTCTATCCATCAGTATTTCATTTCTTTATATTGCTTTGAGTAGTATTCCATCATATGAATAGGCCACAATTTGTTTATCTATTCAGATATTGATATTCATTTGGCTTATTTCCAGTTTTTGGATTTACAAAAAAGCCATTCTAAATATTAGCCTATGTATCTTTGTGTGAAATGTTTTCATACCCTTAGGTAAATACATGGGAGTGGAACTAATAGGTCATATATAGCAGTAAGTGAATATTTAAGCTTTTTAAGAGACTGCCAAACTGTTTTTCAAATTGATTGTACCATTTCATACTCCCACCAGCAGTATATGAGACTGCCAGTGATTTCACATCCACTCCAACATGTGGTACTAAGTCTTTCTAGTATTGGGCATTTCAGAGGGAGAGAAATTGAATTTTATGTTGGCTTTAATTTACATCTCCCTGATGACTAATAATATTTTCATATACTTGTTAACCATAATATATCTTCTTTTGTGAAGTGTCTATTCTAGTCTTTTGCCCTTTTAAATTTTTTTAAATCAAATTATTGAGTTGTAGGAATTCTGTTTATATTTTGGATACAATTTATTCAGATTTATGACCTGTAAATATTTACTCCCAGTCTGTGGCTTACCTTTTCATGTTCTTGATGATATCTTTTGAAGGACAGAAGTTTGAAATTTCTGTGAAGTGCAGTTTATCAATTTTTATTATTTTATGGCTAGTGTTTCTTATATCATGTCTAAAAAAATCTTTGCCTAACCTAAGATTGCAAGATTTCTCTCACAATTTTATTCTAGAAGTTTTATCTTTTTCGACTTTTATATTTAGACCTATGATCAATTTCAAATAATATCTGTATACAATGTGAGTTAAGCTGAGGTTTACTTTTTTCTATATGGATAACCAGCATGATTTGTTGAAAAAATTTTTTACAAAAATAAATATGCTGAAGTTTTGACTAGGATTATGTGGGCCTATAGATCTATTCAGAGGAAAATGACATCTTAAAAATAATAAATCTTCTAGTCCAAATATGGTATAGCTCTCCATTTATTTAGGTCTTCTCTAATTTCCCTCAGTAACATCTTGTAGTGTTCAGTGTAGCAGTCTACACATATTTTGGTAAATTTATTTCTCTAAGGATTTTATGTTTTTTGATGCTGCATTTTGGAAGGGGGATTCTAATAAGTTATTGTTTGTTTTGTGGTTTTTGTCTTTTAGATGTCTTGGGATTGCAAGCAAAGTCAGTTGTACTTGTTCCTTTCCAATCTCTATGCTTTTCTACCCTCTTTCTTGCTGTCTGATACTGGCTAGGATCTCAATAATGTTGAATGCAAGTAGTGAGAGGAAACAGTCTTGCCTTTTTTTTCTGGTGTTAAGGGAAAAGTGCTCAATATCTCACCATTAAACATGATTTTTGCTCTAAGATTTTTTGTAGATTTCCTCCATAAAGTTGAAGAAGATTCCTTCTATTCCTAGTTGTCTGGGAGTGTTTTTCATGAATGGATGTTGAATTTTGTTAAATTCTTTTTTTTGCATCTATTGATATGATCAAATGATTTTTCCTCCCTTATACTGCTAGTGTGGTTAATTGCATCAATCATTTTCAAATGTTGAACCAACCTTGCATTCCCGGCATAAACACCACTTGATCATACTGTATTGTCTTTTTTATATAATTCTAAATTTGACTTGCTAATATATTATTGAGGACTTTGTGCCTGTGGTCATGAGAGGTATTGATCTGTAATTTTCTTTTTTGTAATGTTTTTGTTAGGTTTTGGTGTCAGGGTTATACTGGTCCCACAAAAGGAATTAAGTTGGTTTCCCCCTCCTCTGTTTTCTGAAAGATATTGCACAAGATTGAGATTATTGCTTCCTTAAATAATTTATAGCACTCACCAGTGAAGCCATCTGCATGTGATTTTTTTTTTTTTCGCATAAAGGCTTTTGGTTGAAAATTAAGTTTCTTTAGTCACTTTAGGGCTTTTCAGATTTTATATTTCTTCCTAAGTCACTTTTGGTAAATTGTATTTTTCAATGAATTTTTCCACTTCATTTAAGCTTTCAAATGTACAGGCATAGAGTTGTTAGAATTAACCCTTTATTATCTTTTAACATGTATAGGATCTGTACCGATATCTTCTATTTGTGATATAAGTAATTTGTATATTCTCTCCTTTTTTCTCAGTCTTGCTGGATCAATGTTATTAATCTTTTCCCAAAAAACCCTGACTTTTAGCTTTGTGAATTTTCTCTGTTGTTCATTTTATATTTCATTGATTCTTCTAATTTTATTATTTCCTTCTTATACTTATTTCTTTTTATTGAAGTATAATTGACATACCATATCCTATTAGTTTCAGGTATATATCATAGTGATTCAACATTTATATACATTGCAAAATGATCAACATGATAAGTCTAGTTACCATTTGTCACCATACAAAGTTATTTACAATATTCTTCATTGTATTCCTTATTCTGTACATTACATCACCATGACTTGTTTATTTTATAACTGGAAGTTTGTACCTCTTAATCCCTTTCACCTATTTTACCAGCCCTCCAATCCCACTCCCCTCTGGAAACCACCAAGTTTGTTCTCCATATCTATGAGTCTGTTTCTGTTTTGTTTTGCTTGTTTTTTAGATTCCACATGTAAATGAAATCACATATTGTCTTTCTCTGTCTGATTTATTTTACTTAGCATAACACCCTCTAGGTCCATCCATGTTGTTGCAAATGGCAAGATTTCATTCTTTTTTTATGGCTCAGTAATATATACCACATCTTCTTTATCCTTTAATCAACTGATGGACACTTAGGTTGCTTCCATATCTTGGCTATTGTAAATAATGTTGCAATGAACATAGAAGTGCATATATGTCTTCAAATTAGTGTTTTCATTTTCTTTGGATAAATATCCAGAAGTGGAATTGCTGGATCATATGGCAGTTCTATTTTTAATTCTTTGAGGAAACTCCATACTGTTTTCCATAGTGACTGCATCGATTTACATTCCACCAAAAGTGTACAAGTCTTTCCTCTTCTCCACATCCTCACCAACACTTGTTATTTCATGTCTTTTCGATAATAGCCATTCTGACAGATGTGAGGTGATATCTCACTGTGGTATTGACTTGCATTTCCCTGATGATTAGTGATCTTGAGCATCTTTTCATGTGCCTGTTGGCCATCTGGATGTCTTCTTTGGAAAAATGTCTATTCAAGTCCTCTGCCCATTTTTAATTAGGTTGTTCAGGTTTTTTTGATATTTAAGTTGTGCAAGCTCTTTATATATTTTGGATATGTTATAGTTATTTTTCATCCTTTTACTTTCAACCTACCTGGATCACTTTATGTAATGTGCCTTTCATGTAATTAGCATTTAGTTGGGTTTCATTGTTTATTCAGTCTGACAATCATTGCCTTTTAGACCAAATGAATATAATTATTGACATAGCTGCTATTCAATCTATCATCTTGCAGTTTGTTTTCTCTTTTTGCCAAGTTGTTTTCTCTCTATTGCTTTTTTCATGACTATTTGGGTGAATCAAATATGTTTAGTATCTCATTTTATTTCCTATAATGACTTTAGCCATATGTATTTTACTATTTAATTTTCTCTGTGTATAATTATATGCATGCTTTACTAATCAAAGTCTCTTAGCATTATTACTTTATCACTTTACAATTTTTACTTTATAAATATAAACCCATTATGCAGTATAATTCCATATACCTGCCACCTCTTATCCTTTGGGATATTGTTAACATCATTTAACTCTACACATATTATAACACCCCTGCACTATGTAATTATTTCTGCTTTAAGATATCAGTTGTCTTTTAAGAAAATGAAAAGAAGAAATATGCAGTCTTTTACATTTACTCACATATTACAATTTCTGGTGCTCTTTATTCCCATAGATTTGAACTGCTATCTTATGTCATTTCCCTTCAGCTGAATGAATAACTAACTTCCTCTTACATTCCTTGTGGTGCAAGTCTGATGGAATTGAATTCTCTCTGCTTCCATTTGTATAAAAATGCCTTTATGTTACCTCAGTTTTGACAGACATTTTGCTGGATAAAGAAATCTGAATTGACAGGTTATTTTTCTGCACTTCAAATAAATTTGTTCCATCATCTTCTCCCTCCATTGTTTCTGATGTGAAGTCAGATATTTCCTATAACATCATTCAACTGCATGTAATATTTCTTTTCTTCCCCAGCTGCTTTCAAGATTTTCTCTTTATCTTTGGTTTCCAAAAATTTTACTATAATATGCCTAGCTGTATTTATTCTCTTGGGGTTTTCTAAGCACCTTGGATCTGTAAGTTGATGTTTTTTCATCAAATTTAGAAAAATTTATGCTATTACTTCTTCAAATATTTCCTCACCTTTTGGGGACTTTACCCATATGCTAGACTTGATATGTGGCTCAGATCACTGAGGCTCCGTTCTTTTTTCCTAAGTCTTCTTTTCTCTGTGTTCTTCCAGTTGGATAATGTTTATTGATCTGTCTTTAAGTCAACTTAACATTTCTTCTGGCATCTCCAATCTGGGCAAGAGACCAGAAAGCTTTTATGAGTTTCTAAAAGAAACACTTATCTCTGACAGCTACAACATCAAGATTTCTGAAAACCTGAACCAAAGTATGAACTATGGGCATCAGAATACCTATGTATGTACATTGCAGTGCATAATATTCCCAAGGAGCAATCTGAGATGCAATGGCCTGTCCCTGAGAAAGTTACCTTCACCACAACATGCACGTGGGCTCCCTCTCAATTACTATTATGATGTTCTATTTCATATGCATAATTATTTTAATTGTTTAAAATTCCAAAATAAAATTATTAATTTATCTCTACTTATAAAAATTCTCAAGAGTCTTCTTTGCCCATCTGTTATGCCTTTTTATGGCACTTTGAAAATTTGAAACTCGGCATGATTATGTAAGTCTTTGTTCAGAGTTTATGAGAAAAATAATACAATGTCTAATTTTATAGGGTTGGCTTAACCCCATTTTTATCTATCTTTGAATATAAGACTCTAAGCGAAAGAGTAACAGGTAAAATTGGAGCCTTTTGCTGTCTATTGTAAAGCCCTTTTGGTACGCTTCAGCAAAATTGAGAATGTGAATGGCTCTAATGACTAGGTTACACATTCTTTTGCAAAACCAGTGATTTCCAGTTCTTTGTTTTAACAGATTGAAGGAAGACCTAGTCAAGTCACTGGGTGAGAAAGTATTAAAAATAGTTTATAGATCACCATGTGACATTTCATATTTCACTAGGAAGGACTGAAAAGAATTGAGTGACATTGCTAATACAGGCTCCTTAAAATTCCGTATTCTCCTTTATGGTAATGAGAAATTTAAATTTTTAATTTCAATTCACAAACACATTTTGTGTCAGAGAAGGATGAAAGAATTATGAATAAAATACAATGAAGTTATTCAAAAGTGAAATGGAAATACTAGCTTAAATAAAAAGAAAAAAGAATGACAAAATTTCTGACAATTGAGTTTGTTCATGTGATTTACAGATGGATGAAAATGGCAAAAAATCACAATGCTATTTAGATAATAGTAGATACATTTAAAAGTTGAGGTTACAGATTTATTTTAATGCTAAAGTCACAATAAACCTGTGTGCCAGTTATCAATGTGTTGCCTCTCAGCTCTAAATTCATCCCTCATCATCTGTTCTGTGATAATGGACTTAGACTCTTTAAGCATCTTTCCTTTGCAGCAAGCACGACATTAGGTGGTATCATTAGAAGGAGCGGGAGAAATATCGCAAAGGAAGAGACTTCTCAGCCCAGTTCTAGTGTGCAGATGTGTTGTTTTTTTCTTGCGCCTACTTTACAGTTGATATTGGCAACAGTGTATGGGAACATTCAGTGTGTCTCTGCCCCAACTGCATGCCCCTAGAGTGTGCAGTCCCTCAGTGAGACCATGGTTCCAGGCCCAGCTTGGTGAGCCCCTTGCTGTGTCTCTTCTGATGTGGACATTGCACCTGCCTGGTTTTGTGCTGCTTTGCTGGCAGGCAAGCTTCTGGTGCCATGATTCCCTCTGCATCTGCCTGCCAGCACTCAGCTCCTACAGGGCACGATTTCTCCAGCATGGGTCCTGCAGCTCTCTCTGCTTCTGCCTTCTGCAGTGCATCGTTTCCAGTGCTGAGTTCCTTCCGAACATCATTTCTCAAGCACTGGGTTTCTGCAACGTGTGTGGCTTTCTTCAGCACCTGGCTCCTATGGAGGGAACTTCTCTGACTCCATGCAGCATGCAGTGGACAGCAGTCAGCAGCTTACCCCCGCATCTCCTCCAATGACTTTATAGCAGGTCCTGAGACATAGCACATCATGTCCCTGCGAATGGCTCCCACAGAACCCTAGATGAATTCCCAGCAAGTCTCACCAGTGCAGGGCCTCAGCGATTCCTCCACCATTCAGTGAGCCCAGCCCTGACCTCTCTAAGGAGGTCTGGTTCTCAGCCCAAGGTAGGCAGTGGGGGTGGGTAGGGAGTAGGAGGGTGCTAGAGCTTTCTATCTCAGCCCAGAGATAGAAGATTATGTTCATTATACATGATATCATTCATTTTTTATATATATGGTTTGTTTTTTTTTTTACTCATTAGCCAGTTTCCCATTACTCCAAATCTTGTTAACAGTTCTTTGTTGGTTTTGTTTTGTTAGAGTTAAATTACTATTCATATTAAGCATCGTTATTTAAAAATTATAGCCTTTGCATTTCTTTTTATATTTTTATTTCCTATTATTATTTAGATAAAATTCTGATTCAATGGACATTATTCACCAGTATATATTTTACCAGTGAGTAGGTAAATGGTTTATTTCCTGATCCTTGGGTCTGTCAAACTCATCTTCATTTGGTGTTTACAGTGGATGGCAAGTCAACCAGTCACAGGAATGTTGGGTTATATTTATTTCTTTTTATACCTCGTAGAGGTTTCTCTGTTGTCATTTGTCACCTAAAGTTGCTGAGAACTCTAAAATCATCTTCCTATTTTTCTTTTTAAGTGACCTTATGTTTCTTTTCCCTGGATGCTTGCAAGTTTCCTTCTTTAAACTTGAAAATCAATGAGTTTACCAGAAAATGTCTCAGTCTTTTTTATCTTTATTAATGTTTTTTGAGTCACTGAAATATAGTGAGTGTTTTGAATCTACCTTTCATTTTTTCTTCCAGTATGGGAAATGTTCTTTTTATTTTTATTGTGAAAAGAACACTTGACATGAGATCTACCCTCTTAACGGATTTTTAAGTGCACAAAACAGTATTGTTATCTATAGGCACAAAGTCGTGCAGTAGAACTCTAGAAATTATTCATCTTGCATAGCTGAAATTTTATACCCATTGATCAGCAACTCCTCATTTTCCCTTCCCTCTAACCCCTAGCAACCACCATTCCACTCTTTGATTCTATGAATTTGACTGTTTTAGATATCAAATATAAATGGAATCATGCAGTATTTGTCCTTCTATGACTGGTTTATTTCACTTAGCATAATGTCATCAAGGTTCATCCATATTGTTGCATATGGCAGGATTTCTTTCTTTTTAAAGTCTGAATAATATTTCATTGTATGTATATACTACATTTTTAAAAATCCATTCAGCTGTCAATGATCATTTAGACTGTTTTCACATCTTGGCTATTATGAATAATGCGGCAATAAACATGGGAGTGCTAATATCCCTTCAGGATTCTGATTTCAGTTCTTTTAGATAAATACTTAGGATTGCTGGATCATATGCTAAATCTATTTTTAATTTCTTGAGGAACTGCCATATTGTTTTCCGTAGCAGCTGCACCATTTTGCACTCCCACCAACAGTGCACAAGGGTTCTGATTTCTCCACATTCTCACCAACACTTGTTGTCTTTTTTTTTTATATAATAGATATCCTAACAGGTGTCAGGTGGTATCTCATTGTGCTTTTGATTTGCATTTCCTGATGATTAGTGGCACTGAGCATCTTTTCATATACCTGTTGGCCATTTGTATGTCTTCTTTGGAGAGCTGTCTATTCAAATCATTAGCCCATTTTTTAATAGAGTTATTAGTTTTTTTGCTATTGAGATGTACAAGTCCCTTATATATTTTGGAAATTAACTCCTTATCAGATATATTCAGTAAAGTTGCAGGACACAAAATCAACAATCAAAAATCAGTTGTGTTTTGGGGCCGCCCGGTGGCGCAGCGGTTTAGTTCGCGCTTGGCAGCCCGGGGTTCGCGAGTTCGGATCCCGGGCGCCCGCCGACGAACTGCCTGTCAGCCATGCCGTGGCAGCGTCCCATATAAAGTGGAGGAAGATGGGCACGATGTTAGCCCAGGGCCAGTCTTCCTCAGCAAAAAGAGGAGGATTAGCAACGGATGTGAGCTCAGGGCTGGTCTTCCCCACCAAAAAAAAAAAAAAATCAGTTGTGTTTTTACACATTAATAACAAACTATCTGAAAAGAAAATTAGGAAAACTATCCCATTTACAAGAGCATCAAAAAGAATAAAATACTTAGGAATACACTTAACTAAGGAAACGAAAAACTTGTACACTGAAAACTATAAAACATTGATGAAAGAAATGAAAGAATCCCAAAACAACTGGAAAGATATCCTGTGTTCATGGATTGGAAGAATTAATATTTTTAAAATGTCCATACTACCCAAAGCTATGGACAGAGTCAATGCAATCCCTATCAAATTCTCAGAGGCATTTTTTACAGAAATAGAAAAAATCATTCTAAAATTCACATAGAACCACAAAAGACCCTGAATAGACAAAAAATCTTGAAAAAGAAGACCAAGCTGTAGGCATCACACTTCCTAATTTCCAAATATATTACAAAGCCACAGTAATCAAAATAGTACAGTACTGGCATACAGACAGTCAATTGACCAATGAAACAGAATAGAGAGACCAGAAATAAACCCACACATACATGGTCCACAAATCTTTGACAAGAGTGACAAGGCTACACAATGAGGAAAGGATAGTGTCTTCAACAAATGGTGCTGGAAAAACTGCATATCCACATGCAAAAGAATGAAATTGGACCCTTATCTTGCACCATACACAAAAATCAATTCAAAATGAATCAAGACCTGAGATTATAAAACTTACAGAAGGAAATATAGGGGAAAGCTTCATGACATTGGTCTTGGCAATGATTTCATGGATATGATACCAAAAACAGGCAACAAAAGCAAAAAAAGGACAAGTGGGACTATACTAAACTAAAAAGCTTCCCAACAGCAAAGGAAACAATGAATAGAGTGAAAGGCAACCAACAAAATTGGAGAAAATATTTGCAACCCATGTATCTGATAAGGGGGTCATTTCCAAAATAATTCTCATACTATACTTTCCTTTTTCAAATTACTATGTGGTTTCTGTCTACTGAGAAGACCTAGGTTGATAAAAACTGACATTTTATTATATACTTTTAATAGGTTTATATGTTTTTATATATAATTATATGTGTATGTATTTATTTAAACATACGATAAAAGTTTTTAATGTTAATTTAAAAATATGCATGAGAGTAAATAAATTTTCAAAATTATTTTATGAGATACACTAGCAAAATATTTAAAACCATTAATCTATTGCTGTGCTCTGTAATGTAATAGACACTAGCCACATGTGACCATTTAATTTTAAATTTAGCTATGTTAAAATGAAATAAAATTTAAAATATAATTCCTCAATCATAACAGCCACATTTCAAATGTTCAATAGCCACATATGACCAGTTGCTATTGTATTGGACAGCACAGATATAGAGCATTACCATCACTGCAGAAAGTTCTATTGGACAGTCTTGTATTAGTGTAGTAGACCTGTAGAGTATTAATCATGTAATAATCACTTAATTAATACATGAATTAATTAAGGCAAGTGCTCTTTCCTAGGAAAGAAGAATTATACTTCATTGTTTTTGATATTTTTAAATGTAGAAAGCTTATGTCCACATATAAAAACTACACTAAAGGTTTAGAAATTTTCATAAATTATCATGATTTTTTTCAGTTGTGCCTTTTAAAAAGTGGTTTTTTTTTTGTATAAGATTCCACTGACAGAAGCTGAAGGAGAAGGCACTAGTATACTCATGAGCAGATGGCTTAGACCTTCATGACTATTGTCTCTGTTGCTGTGCTGCTTTTTTCCTCTACTCACATTTTTTTTGTGTGTGTGTGTGCGGAAGACCAGCCCTGAGCTAACATCCATCTCCAGTCCTCCTCTCTTTTTTGCTGCGGAAGACTGGCCCTGTGCTAACATCTGTGCCCATCTTCCTCTACTTTTTATATGGGACGCCGCCACGGCGTGGCTGACAGGCAGTGCGTCGGCGGGCGCCCAGTATCCAAACCCGTGAACCCCGGGCTGCCAAGCGCGGACTAAACCGCTGCGCCGCCGGGCAGCCCCTCCTCTACTCACATTTTGAGCCGTTGTGCTACAGCCACACTCAGAGGGAGCCTCGAAAGCCAGTGGGAGGAAATGTTGGGCTACCTGGGTAATTATGGACTTGGAAAAAACAAAATTGGAAAATTAGTGCAAGGATGTTTGGGGAATGATATGTAGAAGGGTGGAACAATTTCAGAATGCAAAGATCATGTGACATGAGAATGCCACTGAGGGCACAATGATACAGAGTAGGCTGTCAGTAAGAAGAGCATAGGATGATTCATTCTAAGGATGTCAGACAGTCTTCTTCCCTAGATACTTCCTGTCTTTACTCAATGGGCCTACATACGAATTGATCAAGGCATTAGGCATGGAGTCCATACACGAGTACAACTACGTGACACCATCACTGCTGACTGCCCAACCTGCCGACAGTAGGAGCCAGGCCAATGCCGAGCCCCTGAAATGTCAATATCTCTGGCAGGACCAGCCAGCTACCTTGTGGTAAGTTGATTGTTTACACTGAACCTTCCTATCACGTAGGATGCAGTGCTTCGTCCTCACCAGATTATATTTTCTTAGCATAGATTGTCTTCTCCGCCTGCAGCACTTCTGCCAGCACCACTATCTGTGGACTTTCAGTAGCAAAAGAGCCGGATTTTATCCACTTCTATCCATGACAGGTTGAGGGCTGCTCCCAGGAGCATTTACTGCCTGACATCTCTGGCTTTCCCTGTCTGGATGAGGTGACCAAGCATATTCCTGCAAACAGAGAGAGTCCTCTGTGTGAGAGTGGCCGCTCTATGCAGTAAGAAGACATTAGCATGCTCAGAAATAGTGAATGCCTGAGAGATAGGGGCAAGGCACTAACACTGTCTACTAGACATAAACATCAGTTTTCTAACACATTATTTTTGTGGAATGTGGATTATAAGAATTTTCAGAAAGTTAAAGAAACAAACAAAAAAAATAAAATCATTGATTCTGTTGTAAAAGAGATAAAATCAAATGATTTAAAAACTTGTAACTCCTAGAAGCTATTCTATATCTGGGGCAACCACAATACCAGAAAGTAAAACTGAAATAAAAGAGTTGGATTTCATTTGAATAAAGAAAGTACACTAAGGGTTTACTATTATACTATCCTTACAGTTTATTTTCCATTTAATATTGGGTCTTTTTTTAATTTGGTTTGGTTGCTTCTTCATGTTTGTTTTTGGTTTTTTTCATGTTTGAAAGGAATTAGATATCTAGATACTGCCTTTACCTATAAAATGGGGCTTTGGAAGACAAATTATTTGACCTCTAAGGTCTCTTCCAGATGTCAGGTTTTATAATTTTATAAACAGAATGAAAAATATATAGTATTAGAAATAATGAGCAAATGGAAGGACAAACAATAGCCACATAATCAGAATATGTGTATTGTGACATGCTCAAGTTGGTTTAAAACTATTCACAAAATATTCAAGAAAACATTATATTATAACATTATAGCCTCAAATATTCTCCCAAGATTTTTAATTTCTTTGAAAATTTTTTCTGAGAAGAAAGAGTAATAAAACGAGTTTCTATTTAAGGGACATGCCTAGTTACTATTAATAAAAAAGGAATGACAATGACAGAAAACTGTAAATGTTTCTTCCCAGAAACAAATTCCATACATTTATCAATACTGGAAACTGAGACGAACGACAACAGTGAGCACCTGATTATCCCGTCACTTCTAAACTCTGAAAACCATACTGCCAGCCTTCAGCATCTGCTCTTCAGCTAATACTTCAAGGAGCTGAATACATTTCATGCTTGCTCATAAATCCTCTCAATAGAAAGGCTGCTGTCGGAATGAGAGCAAGCTGCCTGGTGTAGAGAAAGCACAGCCACTGGAATTGGAGATGTAAACTCTGGTTCCGATTCTACCATTTCATAATCGTAACCCTCCTGGGTCTCTTCTTCATTAATCCACTAGAGATAATAATACCACTTACCACACGGCATTCTTGTGACAGTCAAATGAGACAGCGTGTGTGAAAGCCCATTGAAAGCTGCAATACAAATTATTCCAATTGTGCATAAGCCTGACTCTCCTATTTAGTCCTAGAGGCTATGTAGTCAGTAGGAGTAAAATGGGAATCTGCAAAAATGGCTCTTGTTTGGTTGATAATGATCTCCCCCCTCCTAGCCTAAATTTTACAGCAAAGGAATAGTACCATAAGAAAAATGATTTTTCAGTCTTCAGCGTCAGAACTTAATAGATTGGTGACATCCATTGCAGTTTTCCCAGTGTTCTGGTGTGCTCATTAATAGTGCCCGCTTTTGTTGTCAAAGGTGTCCAATTTAGCCTATACATTGCGTAATCCCTGTAGAGTGCTGCTAGGTCCTAATAACAAGGTACTGTCCCAGCAGCAGGTCCATGCAGTCATTAGTGAGACACTATCCAATGTTCTGGGCACATAGGTGCTACCAACCCTCCCTCCCTCCCAACTCCTTGATGGAGTGACTGATGCAACCAAAAATCAACAAGCTAATTATTGGATTCATTTCTACAAAAGTTTGAATACTGTGGTTGAGGTGTCTAACTGGACTAAAGGTCCAATTTTTTCTTCTTCCGTAGAAATAGAGTTTAGCTAGGACAGGGCTGCCAACCAGAGAATATACTTCCTCGCATCCTTTGTGCCATGTGTTGCCTTGGCTGACTTCTTATCAATAGAATGTTAGTAGAGGCGATGTGTATCACTCCCAGGCCTGGCTTAAAATCACACATATACCCCAAGCTCTTCCCTTTTCCACAGGTATCATCCACAGCAACTCAGCTTTGATCATACTGATGACAATCACCCAAGGGAAGGAAGCATTTGCGTAGAGCAGAACTGACTGCTGCTCTAGATCACTCATCTCAGACAGTTAAGTGAGAGAGAAATGAACTTGCTTTTTAGGCCACTCTGGTTTTTAGCCTTTTTGTTACAGTAGCCCCACTTCTCTCTAACTAACATAGATAGCTCTGAGACCAGACATCTTTGGAAATAAAGTGCAGTGCTAGGGTAGGGAAGGAGTAAACCAAGATTATGGAGCATGGGAAGAGACTTGCCTATTGAGCAGATGTGGGTCAAAGACTACCTGGGGAGCCAGCTGGCTGGCCTGAGTGACTCCTTCACTGTCCCTATCCATTTGCTGTGTCCAGCTTCTCCCTCACACTGGCAGCATGGTCAGGAGATGACAGTGTTGTGCCTAGGAAAGCCTCAGCTCACTTTTACTTGAAAACAGAGTTCCTCCCAAAATAATTCAAAAGAAGTATTTCAGATTGCCAAGTGGTCATTCACACATAAACACACACACAAACACACACACACACACACACACACACCACCACCACCACCACCACCACCCCCCACCAAGGACAATTCAACTCCATCTTTCACTACCTTTTGTCCCCTACTACCAAAGAGACTGAATGGCTGGGTGAAGGGTCACACTAAATCTGGGTTGACATAAGCAAGTAAATAAAAACCACAAGTTCTTGAAGGAGACACAATAGATAGAGAAGATGGAACAAACTGAATAATCAGAACAGGTGGTTCCTATGGATGCAGGAAAGTCAGAAAAAAAATGCCATAATTCAAAAGGGAGAAGAAATGGAAAAAAATAATGAATGAAATATTAACACTGAAAGATAGAATAGGAAGCCTAGTGTATAAACAGTCAAGTAATAGGAATTCCAAAATAAAAAAGAGAATGAAGATAGAGTCGTAATCAAAGTAATGGTGGATGAAAACTTTCCCCATTTAAAGACCTCACCAATTCTCCAGCATAATTAATTTCTTAGTGTACATTGAGATGTTTTCTGATGAAGTTTCTCGACTTCAAACTTAAATTTAAAAGATCTTAAAAAAATATACTGGACTCTGGTTCAGGATGTTGATAGTGGGAGAGGTTGTGGGAGAGGATGGGCGTATACGGGAACTCTCTGTACTTTTTGCTCAATTTTGCTTTGAACCTGAAACTGCTATAAAAAATAAAGTTTATTAATTAAAAAAATATATGTGCAAAAGCTTATTGGTAAAGGAATACTGTGCAAATACCAGACTTCTCATCTGTAACTCTGGAACCTAAAAAGTATCGGAATAATTTTAAGGCAATGAGAGAAAAGGTGTGTGACTGAAGAATCCCACACTCATCAGCCAAGATATCATTCATATAAAAGAGGAAAATAAAAGACAATTTGATATTCAAAACTTAATGAATACACAACTCATGTAGTTATCTAGAGAGACAACTTGAGGAGACACTTCAATGAAATAAAAATGAATTCAGATATAAGATCCCAAGCTGGGCAAACATGAAATACAAGATGAAATAATGATGAGCAATGACTCTTACATTTTTAATAAATTTAGGTAGATGATGATAATATGAGTACACTAATGTTTAAGTGACACATGAGGATTCTAGAAACCAAAGATATTATAAACTAAATTTTTTTTTCTTTGTGAGGAAGATTAGCCCTGAGGTAACATCTGTTGCCAATCCTCTTCTTTTTGCTGAGGAATACTGGCCCTGGGCTAACATCCATGCCCATCTTCCTCTACTTTATATGGGAGCCACCACAGCATGGTTGGACAAGCGGTGTGTGGGTCCATTCCCGGGATCTGGACCTATGAACCTTGGGCCGCCAGAAGCGGAGCATGCGACTTAACTGCTATGCCACCAGGCCAGCCCCTAAACTAAAATTTTATAATAGCTTAGAATTAAAAGTCTAGATTATCTGATCAAAACTCAGAAGTTTGCAGAAAGAAAGAGCTGTGCAACAGAGGAAGTGGGTAAGCAAAAACATTTAAAAAACCAACTCTGTTGGGTGGATGGGGAGGAACTGGCAAGTAATATGTCCTAGGGCAAATAACATACATATATAAGAGCTAAAAATAGGCAAGTAACCATCGAGAGAAAGAAAATAAAAATCACTTCTAAATGCAAGGGAGGGTGCACAGTAGAATTTCTAAATGGATGATGTAGTCAATCTAAAAAAACGTAAAGAAAGAAAAAACAGTAACATTAAAAAAAGAAAAATTAAGGGGCTGGCCCAGTGGCATAGAGGTTAAGTTTGTGTGTTCTGCTTCAGCAGCCCGGGGTTTGCCTGTTCGGATCCTGGGCGCAGACCTACTCACTGCTCATCAAGCCATGCTGAGGTGGCGTCCCATATAGAAGAGCAACAACTCTACAACTATGATACACAACTATATACTGGGGCTTTGAGGAGAAAAAAGAAAAAAAAGGAGGAAGATTGGCAACAGATTTTAGTGCAGGGCCAATCTTAATTAAAAAAAGGAAAATTAAGAGAATCTTCACACACTCCTTGTGGGAATGTAAATTGGTGCAGCCACTATGGAAAACAGTAGGGAGACTTCTCAAAACATTAAAAATAGAAATACTGTATGATCCAGCTATTCCACTTCTGAGTATCTATCCAAAGAACATGAAAACTCTAATTCAAAAAGATACATGCACCCCTATGGCCACTGCAGCATTATTCACAACAGCCAAATCTTGGAAGCAACCTAAGTGCCCATCAACAGATGAATGGATAAAGAAGATGTGGTATATATATAATAGGTTGAACACTGCTATCAAAATCCAATGACCCTCGGATTGAGCTAGAATCGAAGTTCAAATTGGAGTACTGAAAGATAAAGTAGACCAGTATCCCACAACATACTGTACACATTTAATAGAAATAATGAAAAAAAAATAAAATAAATAAAAAAATAAATAAAAGACTTAAGAGAAAGGCTGTTTACAAGAAATATGTCTAAAACAAAGTGATTTTCTTAAAAGTTAAAAATAAAGAGATGAACAAAGGCATATCACATAAATGCTAACAAAGGGAAACAGCACTGTGGCATTATCAATACAACGTAAAACAGAATTCAAGGTCAAAAAACTGACATAAAGAAGGATTTTTAATAAAAATAGAACACAAATTCCCCAAATTGATATA
Organism: Tapirus indicus; assembly: GCA_031878705.1. Classification (NCBI taxonomy): domain Eukaryota; kingdom Metazoa; phylum Chordata; class Mammalia; order Perissodactyla; family Tapiridae; genus Tapirus; species Tapirus indicus. Next base: position 143,116,770 of record CM062919.1, on the reverse strand, counting down.
AAAATACAAAGATTTATGCACCAAATAACAGAGTAATAAAATTCAGAAGCCAAACATTTGATCAAATTGACAGACTTGTGAAATATTGTTGGAGTAATGAGCATAGAGGCAATGTTGGTGGTTTTCTAACAGTCAAAAATAAGAAACAGGATTTTGTTTTCCCTTTGTTTATGACACCATGTTATTTCATTCTATTTAACCACTAACTATTATACACAGACTATGTGTAAGACATTGGTCTAGGAATGAATGAAGTTCAGGGAGTGAAACATTAACATAAGTTTTAAAAACATTGCTCCTGTTTCACTTCTACCAAAAAATAAAAAACCTGCAAATGGAATTTGATGTGTCATAATTATAATACTAAGGAATCCAATGATTACATAGAGGTCGTATTGAATAGAAGAAATAGTGAAATATTTGAACACTGAGAGAATATCCAATTATTGTTTAATAGCCTTTTTTTTTTCATGAGGAAGATTAGCCCTGAGCTAACATCCGTTGCCAATCCTCCTCTTTTTGCTGAGGAAGACTGGCCCTGGGCTAACATCCGTGCCCATCCTCCTCTATTTTATATGGGACCCTGCCACAGCATGGCTCAATAAGCAGTGTATCAGTCCGTGCCTGGGATCCGAACCTGCGAACCCTGGGCCGCTGAAGCAGAGCACGTGAACTTAACTGCTACACCACTGGGTCGGCCCCTGTTTAATAGCTTTTATTAACCATACAAACGGACCCAAACATTTTGCATTGTGTTGGAATCTCAGCCAAATAACAGAGAATTCCTGCATTTAGTGTATTGTCTTAAGCATCTACCATTGATAAACCAGTGAATAGCTTAGAACCACACACTGACATATAATACACTGAACTAACACAACAAGGGCCATGCTCATGAATCAACAGAATGAGAAATTACTTAAGTATGGGGTTCACAGTTATGTAGTAAGGTTTATATGGGCAACTAACTGTTAATGAGTTTGTTTAGTAGGACACAATCAAAAAGCTAGTTTATTCTTTCTCCCTTTGCCCCTTTGATAACTCTCTAAGGTCTAGTTCTTTCTTTAAGCCCTTTAGCCTTTACAGGACATCTTAGTCTCAAGAGTAATTTTATCTCACTCCAACAATTAAAATTTCCAGTCCAATCTAATGTAGTATTATGGCTCCAAGTTTAATTCAATATAAACACATCTCTTCACCCAGCTCAGGTCTGCCTTGGGCTTAGAAACCTGAAGAATGGGAAGGAATTATGGTGAAAAAAAAGTATTAACAGTAAATAAACAAACTTACTGACAATGTAGTTGTGAACAGGTGTCAAGTTTTATTACAATCTTGCTGCAAGAAAGAAGGCCCCTAATAGACTAATTCAAAGATTCACTCTTAACAGGGACATTTTCTGGGAAAAGACCATGGCTTGATAATGATTAGACTATTAGGCTAGACTCAAATAGAAAAGAATAAGGATCATTAGTTGAATGACAGTTGAGTAGATGAGTGAATGATTTCCCAGGACAAGTCTTAATCCCATTAAATTTTAGAAAATTGTTTAAGCATTTTATTAAGGATATTATTTACTAGAAGGAAACGATAAATTGCATTACACAAAAATACTGTGTTCCAGACCAGTTTGGGGATAATTTTTCATTCACACAAGGCAGCCTCCTCTCACCTGAACTTTCTCTCTACTCCTTCTCTATCACTGATGGAGAGAAAAGAGGTTAGATGAAAAAGGTACAGTTATGTGTCTGGTAAGGTTATGATCTAGCCTTGGTGTCCTCTGGGTTTGGTGGACAGCTCACTCTTTCTCCCATGGATCCCACTGATGGGTCCATATGATAGTCCTCCAGTGAGAAGTTCCATCCACAAGTAAGTATCCACCAGAGCGACATTCCTCCAGCTGGCTGCTTTTGACTTCCCCTCATCATCTGGACCTTTATTCTGAAGACCTGATCTTCTTTAACTGGGTCACTTTACCCATCTAGACAGCCCTTTGGGAGAAAGCTTCAGAAAAGATCCCACCCAAGTGGCCCATATCTGGCCCATGGACAACAGGGACTTTTGCCTCACCACCAATCGTGGAAATGCAGTTGATTTCCAATTTAGCCCCGTCTTTCTCTCTGCTTTGCTACCTCATGACAATCTAGGCACAGCATTTCATATTAACCCTTATGTTCTCTTAAATTCTCGGGGCATCTGTCCATCTTTCTGAGTAGTTCTCTTGAAGCCTTTCTTATTTACAGGTGAACTGGAAGAACCGCCCCCCCCACCCCCCACACTCCTCTCCCACAGTTAGGAGTGGAAGGTATGTGCAGGATATGTCATACACTCCAAAAATTCTCCCCAATGCAATCCTCTCTTTATACTCCTCAATAGCTACTCTTTTATAGGACTGAGGCAGGGGACTTCTAATATTGGCAGAATCTGTTTTACAGGTTCTTACCTCATCCTAGCTAACTCACTTTAGGTTACGTGAGTACTTGCATGAGTACTTTACACCTATTGTATGTTTGATATTTCAGCCTTTGATATTTCAGCTGAAACTGAGAAGAAAAAAAGAGTCCTATTTTACCACAATAGAGTAAAAGTGAAGGAGAAGAAAAACAGCTCATTGGGTGGGCAATAGAAGACTCTTTCCAAAAGTGAGACTTTTAAAAGCAAATGAGAAAGCAAGCAGAGGATGTTTAGAAGAGCTGCTTCCAATCTATTCTCTAGAACTTCCACTCAAGACTAGAAAAACAGATGAAAAGAATATGAGATGTTTAGAGAACAAGGAACAAGGTATAAGAGAAATTGCGCCTACAGCAATCTCATTATTCATGTAATCATTACTCAATAGACATTTATTGAATACCTATGTTTGGTAGAGGAAATACAGAAATAAAAATGGCTTAACACTTTCTTCCCACAAAGAGTTGGCAATTTCATGACCAAGACAGGCATGCAATGGGATATGCCTACAAGTAAAAAGCTACAGAAGAGAGAAAATGAAGTCTCGGTGACTGGCCTGTAGAGATTATCAGTGGTCAAAATTTACACGAAATAAACTAAGAGGAAATAACATCTTAACAGACAATTGAAAAACTAACATGATATTTTGGTGCATTCCAAGAAATGAATAGGCAAATTGAAGGCTTCATTTATCTTTCCATTTTCTGTTGGCCTACTAAGTTTGATTGTTTTTTTTTTTTTCCGTGAATGAGAATCTGCACAAATACTAGACATTTTTAAATAAATTAAGAAGGGAAAGTGATAAAGCTAAGAACTTTATCAGCCCACTTGTTTATGGATAATCCAATCTGGAAAAAAATACCAAGAGCTTCCTTTTAGGAAGCAAAATGCTCCATTTAAAAGAAAGAAACAGGGGCCTGCCCAGTGGTGTAGCGGTTAAGTTCGCACGCTCTGCTTTGACAGCCTGGGGTTCACAGGCCTGGATCCCCGGCACAGACCAACGAACCGCTCGTCAAACCATGCTGTGGCAGCATTCCATATAGAGTGCTGTGAGTCTCACCTCCTGCAAAGAGGGAGAGAGAAAAGGTGCTTCCCTCTAACGAAGATGAACTTTTCTCTAGAGGGCAAGTAGTCTACAGGTCTTACCTGTGACATGGGCTGGACATTCTATTTTTTAAATCAAAACTGGGTTTTGTAACTTAAAGAAATCATGGGACTTTCTGTTGCCTAAGAGAACCCAGAACCTCATGGAACATGTTGTTAGTTGAATTGTATCCCCCCAAAATTTATGTTGAAGTCCTAACCCCTGGTACCTATGAATGTGACTTTAGAAATAAGATCTTTGCAGATGTAATCAAGTTATGAAGAGGTCATTAGGGTGCCTAATCCAATAAAACTAGTGTCCTTTCCTTATTAGAAGAAGAAAACCCATGTGAAGACAGAGACGCCGGATTGACGACCATATGAAGATGGAAGCAGAGATTGGAGTGATGCACCTATAAGCCAATGAACGCCAAGGATTGCCAGCAAACCACTAGAAGCTAGGAAGAGTTAAGGAAGGATTCCCCTACAGGTTCCAGAGGGAGCATGGACCTGCTGACACCTTGATTTTGGACTTCTGGCCGCTAGAACTGTGAGACAATAAATTTCTGTTATTCTAAGCCACCCAGTTTGGGCACTTTGTTACTGCAGCCCTGGGAAACTAATACAGAGCCTGCCAGACTTTTCAAACCATAGCAGGAGAAAAACTTCCCTCACTAAATAAATATTCAAAGGACAATGGGAACAATCTGAAAATGAAATTAAGAAAACAATTCCATTTATAATAGCATCAAAAAGAATAAAATATTTAGGAATAAATTTACAAAAGCAGTACAAGACTAGTATACTGAAAACTACAAAACATTGTTGAAAGAATTAAAAGATCTAAATAAATGGAAAGAAACACCATGTCCAGTGATTGGAAGACTTAATATTGTTACAACTGTAGTATTCCCCAGATTGGTCTACACATTCAGTGTAATCCCTATTAAAACCCCAGCTGGCTTTTTTGCAGAAACTGAAAATGCACGGGACCCAGTATTCAAAACAATCTTGAAAAAGAGCAAAATTAGAGGATTCACACTTCCTGATTTCAAAACTTACTACAAAGTTACAGAAGCTAAGACAGTGTGGTACTAGCATAAGGATCAACATAGAGATCAATGGAATAGACTTGAGAGTCCAGAAATAAGCCCTTATATTTATGGTCAATTGATTTTAGACAAAAGTGTCCATTCAATTCAATGGAGAAAAAATAGTCTTTTCAATGAATTATGCTGGAACAACTGGATATCCACATAGAAAAGAATGAAGTTGGACTCCCCACCTCTCACCATATGGTAAAATTAACTATTGCATTAGGTACAACATTCCAACCATGAGGTCTGCAAGCATCTCAAAGGTTAAGTAGATAAGGGCTTTTCTTTCAGAGAGAGCAATAAACAAGGCTAGAATAAATCGGGTGTGGAATCAGCAGTAGATCAGAGAGTGTTTTACCCTGAGGTTGGACTATTCTCAGGAGGGATCCATAAGGAAGACTAGCTCAGGCTGAGGGTGGGTCAAAGTTCAGGGCCCTGGGAGAAGAGAAACTTACCAAACTTTGGTTACCAAGCGTTGTGTTCTCATTGATCAGTGGGGACAAAACAGTTCAGTTAATCACTTATGAAGCAAAGAGCAGAAATTTGGAGGGTCCGTATCTGGCCTTGTCATAGGTAATTAAGGGGGCATCTGTGAGACTTACCTAAATCACATGGGGAGTAAATTGCAGTAAGCCAGAACACAAAAGGGTGGGAGGACTCCTTGTGTTGTTACATACCATTTTTCAGGAGCATAGGATTCAGGTACAACTCAACACTGTCATTACGTATATACAGATTACCACTTTCAGCTGCCCAGCAAAAGGGCAAGGGAGAAAGACAAAATTTTATAGAATTCTAAGACCTGGAGTCCTTAAAGGAAGGCGTTGTAAACAGGGGCAAAGAATGAACCAGCACTGAAAGCAGAGCAGCTGGAGAATGCAGTCATGAGCTACCCCTAACTCCCTATGCAAGTCAGAGAACCCCAAAATTGGTTAAGAGGAGACAATCCAGTTTCGGTATACTAGACCCAGAGTAGAGAAATGCCCACTGAGCATTGCATGTTAAGCAGAGAAGAGCCTATCAACCTGATTTTCAGAATTAGATCACAGGGATGAGGCCCCCACTAAGCAGATTATTACTTGGAGGTCAAAGGGCACACCATCAACTTCCAAGGCTGTTCCCTAATGCTCAATCTAGGTAGCTCTCACTCCTAGGATGAGTAATAGGGGAGAAAAATAAGGAATATAAAGAATACTAGAGCATAAGAGCAAGGAACAGTGCCTTAAAGACAGAGATGAAAATGCAAATCATGTCTGTGAAAATGACTTTCTTCAAGAAATGTATGAAAAATTTTTTTAAAGAAAGTCTGCTCTGCATTCTTGACATTTTTTTAAAAGCAAGATACAGTTTTAATAAAATTCAAGAAGCTTAGCCTTAAGGACAATATAAGAAAAAAATCATAGATAAAAGTAGAATTTCATGAAAAAGACAAAATGGAAATTTAAAATTCAATGCCAATTTAAATGTTGATCGAAGCCTGTAAAAACAAAACAGAGCCTAAAATTGAATTGCTAATGAGAGAATACAAATGAGAGTTTGGGTTTTGTTAACGATTTGTTGTTGCTTATTTTTTACAAAAACATAACGCACGATTTCATGATAAACTTAAAAATTTAATAGAAGAGACATTTTGGTAGGAAAGGATAAAAGTTCTAAAACTGAAACCTAAATAGATGAAAAACAAATCATGGAATAGACTGAAATATAATAACATATCTTAAAAGTTTACCTCCAAATAAAGCTCCTAATATAGACAGTAATTTAAACAAGTTCTTTTACGTTTTTGAGTAGCAGAAAATTCCAAAAAAAGTAACCATTTCTGGAGCCTGGAAAATTATGGAAAACTGCTCACTTCATTTTATTCCTGAACTTAATACCACATACATATTCACATACACCAGTAACAGATGAATTTCACTATGAATAAACATAGTTAATATTTAAGTATGCTTTTCATTGCAATTTTTGCCTAGAGGTTCTGAAACAATAAAGCAGAAAATAAAAGAATAATTGATGTACCCTTTGACAAAGAGGATACAATGATCAGAAATAAAGGAGAATGTTTGGTGTACAAGCATGTTCCTTGCATTATTATTTAACAATAATAATAATAATTTATTTTTATTGATTTTATTTATGGAACCAACCTAAATAGCAAACGATTAACATATTACTCTTTATCTTTATTTTTAAAGTTTTTATTATGTAATATTTCATGTTTTATCAACATAAAAATATCCAGTGTTTGAAAGTTTACTATAAGAAGTTAAACACTCCCAAAAATGTACATGTATACAGTTGTAGATGCTTTATCTACAGCCCACACAGACTATATGCAGCCAAACTAATTTAAATGTTGACCTAAATTAGACTGAAGTATTAGAGATATACTGGTAGGGATGACGCAAACCTATCCCCTATTCCAGTCTTGAACTTCTGATCCATAATATACAGATGGATCATGATACTTGATATTTGATTGTGAGCTTTAACTTTTCTATTTCCTCCAACCTATGTTTGCTAAATATCTTTGCTAAATTTAATTCTAATTAGAAGTATAGCAATCCAGTCTTGATTAATAGCATGTAATAATAGCTCTGTTGAAATGAAAAACATATAACTAACAAGCTACATATTGATCTATGACTTTATGATGCCTGTGCAGATATTTTCACATAGCCATACATGGGACAGCCTGACCCACAGAAATGACGCTCTGCTATTACCCTGCTAACCCTCCATCCCTCTGACTATCTAAAGTTCCCACTCTATTATCTTTTATGCCTGTATCTTAAGTTTGAATTGAAGTTATTTCTTATGTGTCATTCAAATGTTTCCTTCAAGTAAATTTATCCAGCTCTTAAGAGAACAGCAATCTATTAATTAATACAAAGATGAGATGAAATGACTGTTTGCCATATTACCTACCCAAAAGTGTCAGAATTTTAAACAATGAGTTCATTTGCTCATAGAATGAATTATAAAAGACAAAATTTTAGCCAATATATTTGAAGATATGGGGTTCTTTCTGGCCAAATTACCACACATGCGCATGCACATGCACACACATTATTTTAATATAACAGAGCCTAGTTAGTTACATGTAGAGGACAGTGGGGTGTCAGTCCAAATGCTGTTTGCTGGGCCAGCACACTCTTCTCCAACCTCAGTGAGTAAGTGCTGGCTCCTAACGGCTCATAGCTGCACTTTCCTTCAGCGAATTGGCCTTAGCTGACCGGAGGTAAGGGAAGTTATGCCCCCATCTCACCTCCAGCCTCACACACAAACCCACAGCAATGAATATTGTTACGCCAGCCCCCCTGTCTCAAGGGAAGGGCTGGAGGTGAGGCGCACTTGTGTTATAGTTTCTGTTCCGGAACTCGCCCCTGTGGGCCAGGCCTAGCTGGGCTTTACCTGAGACCACATCGTTACTCAGTTCTCTCCCCTCTGTCCTGCTTCACTCACTCGCTTGGAGGGTTTTCCTGACCACCACGCCCTCATTAACATGGGTACCAGAATCCCTGTCTCAGGCTCTGCTTCCAGGGAGCCTGACCCAAAACAGCATACTGGCTTCTTTTTTCTAGGACAGTTTGACACTTAACTTCATTAATTCCTGAACTGATTCACCTGATAAAAACCTCATATCCATTTGTCAATGAAAATAAGAAAGAAATGAAGGCAAAATAGAAAAAAGGATGCGAGATGCATGTTTCAATTTATGTGACTGTTTTGAGGTTTTTTTTTCTTTAAATAAATATACTCATTCCTGAGTCATATAGATGATGCTTCAAACCAACCCCCAGGTCAGTATTATTCATACCTTCATTTCTCTTTTTTACAAATCACCTCCATCCAAAAGCCTGTTCTTAGTAGCAAACAATGTATACCTATTTTTGGCAATATTTATCTGTGAATATAAATCTCTGCTTTTGCTGTATCATCTATCTAAATTTGTTGGTAACATTCATATATTTTTATGTATTTATATAAACTGTACAGATCCACTACACAACAAGCACTATAATACTTACTGAAATATAATATTTGCCTAGCAAATATCAGTGAAAACAGAGCAAGGACGTGCACTTGTAATCTACCAGGGGAAAAAACCTTAAGCACTTGGACTAGAAATGCATAAGCAAGCTTCAATGTTTTCAGAAATATTTTCCTGTTTTCAGCGTCTTTGTTAATGAGCAAATAAAACATCCTGTCACCTAAAATTCGAAGGTTAAGGGATCACGGGAGCAAGACAGGCCGCGTGAGCACTTTCTTCTCGGGCGATGCCAGAGCGGAATGCACAGGGAAGAAAGACCGCTTGTAAGGAGCCACGAGTGGTCGCGAGGAAAGACATCACAGGCCGCTCCCGACAGAAAGCCTGAGATTTAACCACCGAAGCGCTTCTGCGGCGGCCGCGAGGCGCGCGAGCACCGCCGCCAGGGAGCGGGCTGCCCGTCAGGCCGCAGCAGAGCGGAGGGACTCGCTGCGGCGCTGCCCGCGGACGGACGGTGATGCTCACACGCCCTTTCTGTTCCTGCCGCACATTTTGATCCCGGGTTGTGTTATCTGTAGAAAATACTGAGCCTGTATATCACTACAAAGGGACGGGGAGAGAGAAAAGATTGTTGTTAAGCCTACGAACAGGGAGAGGGGAAAAAAAAAAGCTTCTTTGGCGTTAAAGCTGCTCGACAGACTCCTACTGCTGAGCAAAGCAAAGATTCGTTTGAAACATGACTTCAAAAGCTTTGATGTTGTAGGGGCACATAATTAAAATTTTTGATTTGGAAAAAGGGGTGGGATAGCAAACATATATTCTGTGTATTGTAGTAATAGTTTCATAGGTAGGGATGTCCTTTAAACCAGCCAAGTCCTTCATACCACTTATGTGACCTGGAGTGAGTGACTTCACCTCTGAGTGAGTCTATGTAGAAAGTGGTATAACAGGTACCTCACAACTTAATAGAGGAGCAATAAGATAATGTAGATAAAGACCCTGAACAGAGTAGCTTCCTTCCATTCCATGGAACTACAGTAAATTCCCAGATTATTGAATCACATTGTGTGTCGCTTTCCAATTCACTGTTTTCATCATAATTGTTCAATAAATATTTGTTATTAAAATAACATATAAAATAAAAATAGTGACTATATGTCCTAATGCTTACCCCTACCGGAAGAATGTGAGGCTACATGGACGACTGGAAGAAGACAAAAGAGGAACATTGTCACAGTATTGGAAAAAGGGCCAATTAATTATAGAATTTTCATTAATTTCAGAAATAATTCATCTTGATACATTATTGTGCCTACAGGAGCAGAATTACATGAAATTTGAGGCATTCAAACAATTATTACAGAAGTTACTTTTTTAGCTCTTATGAAATTATAAAAGTAAAATCATGAACATAATAATAGCTACCAAGTATTGAGCTGACACTGTGCTCTCTGGAAATACTTGTCATGGGTTGAATTGTCCAGGCCCTCCCCCAGCAAAAGATATGTCTACCCGGAATCTGTGAATGTGATTTTACTCAGAAAAAGGGTCTTTGTCAATATAATTAAGGACCTTGAGATGAGATCACGCTGGATTAAGGAGGGCCCTAAATACAATGACAGGTGTCCTTATAAAAGAAAATTCAGAGCCAGCCCTGATGGCTTAGTGGTTCAAGTTAGGTGTGCTCCACTTTGGCGGCCTGGGTTCGGTTCCCAGGCGCAGAACCACACCATTTGTCTGTCAGTATCCATGCTGTGGTGGTGGCTCACAGAGAAGAACTAGAAGAACTTACAACTATACACACTATGTACTGGGGCTTTGGAGGGGGAAGAAAAAGGAGGAAGATTGGCACAGATGTTACCATAGGGCGAATCTTCCCCTGCAAAAAAAAAATAAAGAAAAGAAAATTCAGAGAGCGATTAGACACAGACACTCAGTAGAAGGCCATGTGAAGACGGAGACGGAGATGGGAATGATGCAGCCACAGCAATCCTGGGAGAGGCAAGGAAGGACTCTCTCCTAGAGTCTCCAGAGGGAGTGTGGCCCTGCCAATGCCTTGATTTTGGACTCCTGGCCTCCAGAGCTGTGAGAGAATAAATATTTGCGTTTTTTTAAGCCACCAAGTTTGTGGTAATTTGTTACAATCACCATAGGAAATGAATACAGTACTTTAGCATTCTCGTGATATCTCCAAGAAGTAGAGGCACTGTCTCATTTTCTACACTGAGAAACTCTGACTCAGAAAGAAAAGTAATCAACTCAAGGCGACTGAGCTCGAGAGAGACTAAGCCAGGATTTACACACAGATCTCTCTAGTCTTAAGGCCTTTTTTAAAAAAGCAAATTTTAAATCTTTTCTTGAAAACGCACTTCACTCTTCCAACTCTATGGCAGGAGCTCTCTCTCTTTGGCTTTTTTCTTACCACTTGCTTACTATTTCCTAGAAAATCGAGTATGTTCATGCTAGTATGCATTAAGTTCTCACATTGTTAATTAACATTGTTTTATATCAAGAAGCTTCCTAAGTGGGTTGAGGAGGAAAGAAACATTGAAGATCTGCTTAGTTAATTGAACAAGCACCAAAAGGTCACTCCTAAAGTTGACTTGCCGTCTCAGAGTCTAAGGAAACACTGCTGGATTGTGAGTGCTGAACCTTAGTAATGGCATTAAACCTCCCACCTCTTATTTATTCACTTTCTGAAAGGAGCCTGTGGGCTCCTAGATGATACTTCCCAAGGATCTATGGGGATTGCCAGATCATCTTTGAGATGACTGACTGGCCCCAAGAGGAACAAGCTGCTGTGTAAAAATAGCAACTGCCAGGGGATTTTCCCAAGACAAAGTCAGACCTGCCAATCAACTCCAGCCTTGGGCATCCACATCCACTTCCATGAGCTCAACTGTCACAGACTGTTTACAAAGATGAGTCTGAAATGGATCCCCAGTCCTGTCCTCTAGATTATATTCTCTTCCTTTGTTTTCGCATCTTTTTTTTAACAGCTTTCTTGAGGTATAATTTACATACAATAAAATTAACCCATTTTAAGAGTACATTTCATGCATATTGGCAATGTATACAGTCATTTAACCACCACTACAGGCAAAATATAGAACATTTTCATCACCACAAACAGTTTCCTCATGCCCTTCTGAGGTCAATCCCCTCTTCCCACGCCCAGACTCAGGTATTCATGGTGTGCTCCCTGTCACTATAGTTCTATCTTTCTCAGAATTTCATATAAATGGAATCACAGAATATATAGTCTTTTGTGTCTGGTTTCTTTCACTAAGCATGATGTTTTTGAAATTCATTCAAAATGCAAAATGTTTTTACATTGCTCAGTAGTTCATTCCTACCTATTGCTAAATTTCCATAGTTATGATGTACCACAATTTGTTTATCCATTTACCAGTCAATGAACTTTTGGACTGTTTTCAGTTTGGGTGTATTATGAATAATATTGCTATAACAAATCAAATTTTATTTATTTATCTCACTTTTCTTTCTTATCTTCCCTTCTATATCTTCAAGACTGTCTTTCTCTTTCCTATCCCAAATTGACCACAAATAAAGTTGAAGGGCCTATGGCAGTGGTTCTCAAAGTGGTTGTCACTTAGGAGACTTGTGACAATACCTGGAAACATGTTTGAGCATCACAACTTGAAGACGGAGGTGCTACTGGCATCTAGTGTAGAGCCCAGGGGTGCTGTTATACACCCTACAATGCACAGGACAGCACTACTCCCCCTCCACCAACAAAGAAGTATCCAATCCAAAATGTCAACAGTGCCAAGACTGAGAAACCAAGGCCTAGGGAATAATCTTATAAAGAAGGACTTTCCATGAAACCTATTATTAGGTGGGAATTTTAAATAAAAATGTCTTTTATTTTTTCTGAGCAAAAAACCTGGAATTCAAGGAGTAACTTTTCACTTTTACATATGTAGGCTTTAGAACACCAAGTGCATAGACTTGCAGTAAGCAAAACCTCAACCACTGAATGGATTAATAATTCTGTTCTGGAAATCATACACCAAAATCATTTAGCTCCCAGCTGAAATCTTTAGTTAGTTAAAACAGAAATGTGTGTCTGATCAGATAGCAGTTTATAAGTCAAACATCAAGTGTGTGAAGACTTGGCAGGGGGGAAATGGCTATTTTGTCACTGGCCCCACAGCTATAAAGTTTAACGGTGTTACGCTGTTCTCTTTCCTTCTCCAGAGTCTACTCAGATATCCTTAAATCCTTCTATATCAGAAGCTTCAAAGCATCTCACCAGTTTGCAGCCTCCTCAAGATGGAGACAAGCAAATGAAACAAACCTTAGTTTGAAGAAAAGGCCAATTAATGACTGAATCATAGTTTAGGATAAGCCTATTTTGGAAATAAGTTCTGGGAGTATGGGAAGTTATGTGAATTTGGCACAAAACATTTAATTTACTCAATAGTGTCATAAATCTTCAAACTTTTTATATAATATTCTACAAAGAGCATGGATTTGAAGCCAGGCAGGTTTAAATTTTATTCAAAGCTCCAATACTTGAATTTTGTACAAACAAGTCCAAATCTCTCAACATTTCTTAGCCTGGGCAGCTTCATATAAAATGGAGAAAACAATAGCTAATTTAGAGTTTGTGTGAGGTTTAAATAAGACATTGTATATACAGGGCCTGGTCCATAGTGTGCCTTTGACAAATGCTAATTTCGCTGTTGCTTTCAACTGTCAGCTTCAAACTAAATGCTTTCTTTCAAAAACTAACATTCTCTTCAAAAAACAATAAATATTAAGATTTGTTTATATAAATATTTAAATATTATGCATGCAGCATACATAATGGGTTATATTTCTTACCTAACATTCACGAAACCTAAGAGTTACATTGATATATAGTACAAAAGGAACTTTCACAAGGCCCGCTGATAGAACTAAATAATTTTCAGAAGAAAAATGTCACAAGATCATACTACTTGAACCTAGCTGAAGTTATGCACATTTTTACAAATAAGAAAAAAATAACTGATTTGTGATAGTAAACTAATTTATCAGTCCTTTATTACTAAATGTGTTCATAATTCATAAAGTGTACTTCCCCCAAAATGAATTACAAAAAGGTTGAATTCACCATGCTGCTTAAGAGATATGCCATCTCTTTCTTCTCACACATTATTCTCTTGACTCTCCATATATAATTTTTTAATTTTAGATTTATACCTCTCTTCTGAGTTGTAAAACCATTTGAGACACATTTTACTTGTACGATGTTATAGAAAACATTATATTATAATTTTCTAATTTAGAATGTAAATGTAAATTCACACTTTCAGGGGAAGTAGAATACCTCTGTGTCTCTTTACTAACTCTGCACATAAAAAAGAAGGAAGAAAAGGAGGAAAAGAAGAAAGGAGGGAAGGAAGGGAGGGAGGGAGTGTGGGTGGGCAGGAGGGAGAAGGAGGGAAGGAGGGAAGAAAAAAGAGAGATGGGTTCCCTTCACATGGAGCGACAAGGGCAGTAGAACATCCTGTGGTGTGGGGAAAACACTGCATCCTGTCTTCTGGCTCCCTGATTCTCCTTGCTCTTTGGGCTTACACCTCACGGAAAGTGCTAACGCTCATAATACTAATCTATTCAGGGATGTATACAGATCCCGTTCCTCTCTCTAGGAAGAAGGAAATGGAAACAGATGTCTTTCTTTCTGCAGGGACTCCCCCATTAATGAGAAGAGTAGCAGCTAGAAGAAGAGGAAAAAAGGCTGTGTCCAGAGACAAAAATGTGGATTTGGACTTTTATTTGACAATCTCCTAGAAATTAAATGCACTGTGCTGGAACAATAGAGAAAGACATTCTTCTGTGAAGAATGGTTTTTCCAAATATGTTTCTCAAATCGCTGATTCCAGATGTATTTTCAGTGTGTCTAGTTTAAATAGCACTGCTCCTTCTTGATTGGAAAGATGACACTGGCTGTCATATGAGGGCATCTTAACATGCCCTCCTAGGATCCCTCTCAAGGATTTTCTTATCTTACCTCTGAAGTGTTATGAGACACTTTCACATGAAATTGAACTGGGTATTGAAGAAAGAAAGAATAAAGGTAGGAAGAGTGCTTGAAAAATAAATAGAGAAATGGACAGCTAGATTAAAGAACGTAAATGTATACTTCATATGAATTACTTATATTTATAATATTAAAAAATGTCATCAATATGATTTACATCAATACAAATCTAATCCTGTTACTCCTTGGTTCCAACTTTCCAGTTGCTTCCCATAATAAATCTGTATAATGGCATAAAGGATCATTTCGTTACATGTGTCCTTAACATCCATCCAACTTCATTCTTCACGCTCCACTTCTACCCTAATTACACAAGTAGTCATTTAAATCTGCCGTTATTCCCGACAAATCTCTTAGGCGTTTGTAGACCTTGGCCTGGGATGCTTCTCTCTCCATCACCACCTGGAAACCAACCAACCTTCTTTTATGACTCAGTTTACACCTTTTGTGGGAGGCCTCCCCCAACTCCACCCAGCTGATTTAAGCTATTTCTCTGTACAACTTATTCACTCTGCATATAACTCCATTATACATATCAAAATATTATCATTGTCACTGTGATTGCTGACTCATGACTAGATCACAAACACCACATTATGAGTATAACAACTGTCTTTTCATCATTTTGAGCACCTATTAAATATTTGTTGTCTGAAAACCTGAATGAAAAATGACTAGATGAATGACTAAATGAACGAATGAATGAATTGGAATGAACACAAACACATAGAGATAAATGCTCATGAGTCTTGAAGCAACAAAAAGTCAAAGTCAGAACAGGATCAACATTTGTTTTTAATCATAATTAAATAAATGTAAACTCAATGTCCCTAGGACTCAATCCTATGGATGAAGACGGGAGTCACTTTAACAATTATACAAATGCAATTATCCAAGTAACAATCATACAAATAATCTGCTCTTGTCCCCATTTACCTGCAAAATCTCCAGTCTTCTTGAAAATGTGCCCTGAGTGCTTCTTAGACCTCCACAGGTAAGAGACCACGTGGGCTCGCAAAACTACCTTTAATCTATACTACCTTGTAACACCTCCCCTGCCTTCCTCTCCTGCCCTAGTTTCTCCTTGGCAATAACTCTGGCTTTCCCACCTGGTTGAAGGTGACTCCATGCTGCGATTCCTGACGGTGCCTCCTGTGAGAAGTCAACAAGGATGCTGTCTCCCAAGAGTCCAAACCCACCAATCTACGAGAGTCAGAAAGGCACCGGTCAGACTGCCCTGCTCCTATATTTGTCAATTTTTGCTGCTTGGATGATCTAAGTTGAACCACTGTGCTACTTCTCATCATATCAGAAAAAATTGTTCATGAAAATAGTGCTTCATTTTATGCCTCTTCCATAGGTGCTCAAGAAAATGTGAAGGGAGCTTGAGAGAGGACTTGACTCTTAATGACTCCTTCACTGGTGTTCCCTGTCCTTTCTCAGGGATCCTGTGCACCAACCTCTCCTTTCCTCCCTCAGTCAAAATAATCAGGCTGCCATGTAAATAGACCACTAAAAGTCTATAATCACAAATTCTCAGATAAAGCCAAGGAAATCTGAATTCTCTCTGGATTCAGCAAGTATTCTGGCTACACAAAGATTAGACTCATGTTACAATTTTAGAATACTACCCCCCCAAAATGTTGCTGTTTCTTCCACACATTCTTTATGTGAGAGAGGAAAATAAATAAGGGTGAACTAGAACAACAAACCAAGATTATCTACATACTAAGTGATCCAGAAGACACACTTGTATGGCACTGAAGAGCAGAAGCTGTTTGGAAATGAAAAGATAAGCTAGACAGGACACCCAGAATAAGATATCTACAATCATGGAGAATAACATTTTTTAAAGTTCCCATACAGCCAGGAAAATTCTGATTACATTGTAGCCATGACAACAAATAGCCAACAGAACTGTTTTTTTTCTTTGAAGAAGATTGGCCCTGTGCTAACATCTGTTGCCAATCTTCATCTTTTTTTTCTCCCCAAAGCCCCAGTAGATAGTTGTATATCAGAGTTTTACATCCTTCTAGTTGCTCTAGGTGGGACGCCGCCTCAGCATGGTTTGATGAGTGGTGAATAGGTCTGCGCCCAGGATCCGAACCAGCAAATCCAGGGCCGCCAAAGCGGAACACAGAACTTAACCACTACGCCCCTGGGCCAGCCCCCCCAGAAGCGGTTTTAAACCATTTTAATCAATCAATGATAACTTGCCTAAGTGAACACAATTCTGTAATCCAACTGATTAGTGACAGTCCTTCTCTTGAAGGTCAGCCAGTTAGGTATAGGCTAACCCCAAGGAACAAGCTTCTAAAAGCCAACCTATCAACTACACTCTTACCCAAGTAACCACGTTTCTAGAGCTGACATTAACCCATCTTTAAAATTCCACCTACTCCCTGATTCAGTATCTCCCAAAAGCCCTTCATACAACCAACTCAACGTTATGCTCCCAGAGGTTGTGTCTAAGCAGCATAGCTCTTCCATATAAGTAAGCAATAAATTGAGCAGTGTGTGTATGTGTTTCCAGATATTAAGTGGGGGGTCTCATCCTTTGATATCACCAAAGTTAAACACATGCCATTGGTTGGGAACACTGTGCCAAGGAATTTTAAGAGGGATGGCAATAACTAAAGGCATAATTTGATTAACACTGGGCCTAGCCAGGAGGGACAGCTGTGCCTACTCCCAGTCAGTGCCTTCAGGAGTCACTTCCTGATTCTGACGCTAACAAGCTTTTTGACCTTGTACAACTCATTTAAATTTTCTTAGCTTCTCATTCCTCATCTGTAAAATAGACATGATACATCGCTCTGTGTTCATATGACTTCTAAATCACATAATAATGATGTTATAAGTGATGAAGCTTTCAAAGATTGTTAAACACATTATGGATTCCTCCTCAACCCCATTCACTCTGGGATGGAGAAAACGATATAGAGAAAAAAATAAATCTTCTTCCCTGCCCTATCTTCTCGTCTTCCTTTCCATGCTCCAGATGCAATAAATATTATCAGTTCCTGGTGTATTCTTCTAGCTATATTCCAATACTAAAATATACATGTGTGCATAATACACAAATTATACACATATTATGCATCCTATTCTGTGTCTAACTTTTTTCATTTTACCATAGATTTTAAGGCTCATTTCCGTACGGTATACATACAAAAATGTTTTTTAAGTTTTATTGGCTGCTTAGCACTCCATACTATAGTGTTTCATAATTACTTAAGCTGTGATCTACATGGGCATTTAGGTGGTTTCCAATCTTTGGCTATATCAAAACTTTTTCAATTAATGAAGTTCGATAAATATATTTGCACACATATTGCATGTATAAACTGTAGGAATAAATTCTCAAAGTAGAATTGCTGGATAAACGAGTATATACATTTTTAATTTTAACAGATAATGTCAAATATCTTTCCATAGAGCTTTTACCAAATCACACTTCCACCAATAGAAGAGAGAATAAATCTCCTGCCAACATATTTACCAATTTTGTTACTAAAACTTTTGTCAATCTAATAGGTGAAAAAGTGTTTTTTGATTTAATATTAATTTGCACATTTATTATGTGTAAAGTTGAATGTCTTTCCTTTTGCTTAAAAATCACTTTTATTTTTTTCCTACAAAATCTGGTCATGTTATTTACTCATGTTTTAATTGCCTTTATATAGCCTTTTAAAATAGACTTGTAGGAGCTTTTTATATATTTTGTAATTAGGTCTCCCTTATATATTTCCAAATATTTTCCCATAGTTTGCCGTTTGTCTTCTGATTTTGTTTATAGTATCATTCTATTAGGAAGTTTTTGTGTATTTTTATCAACATTTTATGACTTTTACATCTTTTACATTGTTCTCATCTGAAATAATATTTGGCTTCTCAGATGAAGCTCTTGGTTTTTCCAGAAATGCAGCCATATCTCCCTCAAATAGTGATAATTTTGCATCACTTTTACATTTAGAGACCCCTTATTAAAGAAATGCATCTTAATCAGGAGTATATAACAATACAGAGTCATTATTCACTTGTCCTGGATGGCGGTGGCAGAAGAGTGAGTCTGTGTCTGCAAGTCCCACCTTATTCCTAACACATCCTAATCTCGTGTTAAGAGGTCTTTTACCAGCATAGAATCAGAGAAAGCACTTATCACATGAGAATCATACAATTACTCTCTGGGTAAAACTCCTTTACAACGTCAACAAAAACACTTATTTGGGGCCACTTCTCTAGATATGGAAAAGTTTATCACTCTGAAACTAGAGAACTTTCATAAAGATATATTTCCTTTTGTGAGGAAACAAGAAGCACAAAAACAGCAAAATTTTCAGTTATGAAATAATGTAGTAACATCAGAGAAAGCTCCAGAATTGCTAGTGGACTTCACTATTTGGGGCACGGAAAGGCTGGCAGGGAGGTGAGGAGCACTGTGTCTCAGAGTTACAACTGACCCTGGCTTGATTGAAATCTGATGCGTTTGTTTGCGGAGGGTTGGTGGCACTGATGGAGATTATGAGAGCAGAGCAACAACTCAGAGCCACCATCGAATGGCATTTATTAAAAGTCACAGTCATAATCATTCAATATCTTTTCCCTTTGAACTTCTACCAGACAACAGGATTGCATACTTATTTCTTTTGTTTCCCTCATGTTCCAGTCCTAGATGCTTAACTGATGCTTCACAAATGATTACAGATTAGCCAGGAATGACGATGATTGTTTTATATATAGAGAGAGAGAGAGAAAGACAGAGAGAGAAACAACCATCATCATTTCTATCTATATATGTATATATATGGATGTATATATACAGAGAGAGAGAGAGAGAGAGAAACAATCATCATCATTCCTATCTATCTTATAGATACATATATAGATATCTCTATATACATCTACAGAGAGAGAGAGAGAAACAATCATCAACTGTGTGTGTATATACATATATATGTATATATGTATATACACACACATATACAGTTGGAACTGAGAATCATACAAAATATTATTTTGCTCCACACATGGCTTTTTGGGATCATATAGATAAAACCTAATTGGTTTGGCTAACAAGGTTAGTGGCAGCATAAAAATTAGAATCCCAGCACCAATCATTCAATCTCTGCTGTCAAGTCATATAATTCGATTTTAAAAAAGAAACTTTTTAAAATTCTTCATTCACTTTAAAGAAAAATATCTAATATTTCTAGGGTTGTAACTTACATCTCCTTAACTAGGCTTACACATAAGTGGGAACAATGTTTCATGACCAAAACTTGTGTTGTGGATGTCAATATGTCAATCTACAATTTAGCATCTCCCATCCTTCCTCATAATTTTATCAGGCCTGCAAGTATTTGCACAGAACTTGGTTTATAATTTTTAAAAACAGAATGTACTTGTAAATTAGGCTATTTTTGAACTGAATACCTGAAGCCAAATATAAAGCTGGCAGACGATGTCATAAAATTGAAGTGTGCAGAAAATTAAAGCAGCATCAACATGTTAGGGATGTCTGCTTGGGAGGCATTTGAAATAACTAAAGAAAGGAATGGGTCCCCTCTCCTACTGCGGTTTGCACAACAGTTACTTATACACCTGTCTCTTCCTCCATCCCCATAACCACAAGGCAAAACTCAACAGGATATGGTTTTTCTGATTGTTCTCTGCCCTGTAAAGGCTCACTGCTTCCATTAACACAGGCAGTGGGGCCCTGAGAAATACCAGCAACAAGAATACGTAGATGTACTGTAGAAAATATCCTGTAACTTTCCCAAGAAAGTGCAAAAATCTCTATAATGCAGGAAGAGAACTTTTTGCCCCATAGCTGACTGGTTTATTTGGACATGTAGGTGGCCTTGGGTTAAAAGAAAATAGGTTGAGAACAAGAATATGCTGTAGATTTTAATTATTCCTTTGGCAACCACACCAGGCACAGGAACGATAAAAGTTTATCATCTGATAAATTTTCCCTTTTCATTGAAGTGTGAACCCAGCTTTTTAACAGCCTTTGTGTCCTAAGCTGTTGGCTCCAAACTGTTAGAAATTGAAGAAAGTGCAGGCAGAGGCATAATGCTTTGCACAGGGTTCAACCTTTGTGTTCCAGCCACTTTGCATTTGCCAAGAGCGGTCCTCAAGCAGCTGGCGATGCTGAATAACAGAGACGGAAAACATCTGTAACTACCCTCTTAATGCTTCCTACAACAGAGTTGAAGTCCCCTCTACAAGTGTACAAGTGCCGAGTCTAAAAAAATGAAAGCCGGCTTTAACACTTGGGACATAAGCAAATTCAAAATTTAGTTTAAATGACACTAGTTAGAGTAAGTTGTTGTTTTCCTTGGCATTCATGGTGATAGATGTTCAGAGATTTGTCGACATGCCAGAACATACCCTTGGGAAACAATATACCAAGGTTAGGAAGTCACTGAATCATTCCACAAACCTTTTTTGAAAGCCTATTATGATACTAGGCCTAAGGATATGTACTAGGGAAACCATGCTGGTGATGTACCTGTAGAATGAAAGACAAAATTAACTAGTCCTCACAAAGATCTAACATCATATTGTCAACCTATGGTCAACCCAGACACAGGTTGATGTTAAACTAAAAAAATAATTATGATGATAATAATGACCACAATTACCATTATTCATGGAGTGAGTGATCACCATAAGCTAACTATTGGCACTCAGTGAGATATATATACATATGTATATATTCTAATTCAATCCTTATGTAACTTTGTCCTGCTTCCACAGCAAACTATGACAGTCTGCAAAATCACCCCAAGTTCCTCTTCTAATAAGATGAACACAACATTATCCCCTGATATGTCCCCTCATACCTCCTGTATGTATATATATGGATGTATATATAGCAGTTACACAAGTAACTCCCGTTTGTTCTGCCAAGTTACCCATGAAGGGAGAGCTCACACAGTGCCACTCATAGTCAGAGGATTCCCCACCAGCTCCTCCGAGTAACTGGTGCAGCTACACTGTCACTTCCCACAAAGACAGAACCGAAGCTAAGCATGATGTGAAAGCTGTGACGGGAACTCACAGCGGCACCTTGTACAGAGTTCCACAGGTCACTCTCTAAAATCATGAAAGAGATATTTATATTATGCTTACATAATAAAAAAGGAAGAGGAAAAGATATGTGAGCAGGAAAGAAAAGGAGGGCATCATACCAAGATAAGTCAGACGCCCAAGTATTGCAGCTCTGTGATGATGAAGCTCTCGAGCTGGCCCAGGCGGCTTGCTCAGCTAAACGCTATGGCAATCCCTCAGAGGTGGGGGCTCTCTCAGGGCATCTCCCTGGTACTGATCCTGGTGCCTTGTTTCCATGTAAGTCAGAGACTCAGTGATGGCTCACTGAAATCTAGGCAGTCTGCAGAGGTGGGACACCCAATGAGCCACCTCTCTCAGTGCCCCTTCTATTTAGTGCCTCTTAGTTGTCTTGGTGCCCTTCCTATTGGGTCTGACATCACAGAAACCAGAGGTTCAGTGCCACAGCTCATGGGGTACATATCCCAGCACTAGTGGGATGGGATGTGGGGGAAATTAGTTAAGTAATGTCCTGTATGACCTGGGGAAAAGCACAGATATGCTTTGAAACAAGTTATCATAGTCCCTCAAGAGCAAATGAAAGCCCAGTTGGAACTATCCATAAAGCTGTGAGGATGGTCTTATCAGATATAGAAAATGATGGAGGACAAGCAGGGGATTGACAAGGGGAAATACCTTCCTTGGAGAGTGTGAGAGTGTGATTCAGGCCTTCCCAGGACGGGGGAGAAGTTTGACCCTGGATAGTGGTCAACCGTTCTATTCATCTCCAGCAGGAAATACCACATAGGCATTGTTTATAGGTCTCAGAATCCAGGGAAATGGTTTCCATACTGCATTCCAAAGAGCTTTGGGGCTCTAAGAAGTTGCCTCAAGGAGCAGCCAGCAGGGATTTGGCAACATAAGGATTGAGACAGGGAGTCTTGGACTTTCATTCCTGTTCCTAACAGAGCAGCTCCACTCTGTATATTTTATACACTGGAATTTCACATTTAGAAAAAGTGGCTCAACTCTTTAAGAATTTTTGAAAACCACTGGCTTTGGGACAATGTCATCAGAAAAGTTTTCAGAAATGAAAATGTAAATCCCTTGACACACACATTTTGTTAATGTGTTCTGCATATCATTTAGTATGTGAATCATTCCAGCAATTCCCAAGATCTTATTTATAAACCTCATGACAGCTGTAGTTTTGTAGAAGTTATATAAACTTATCTGTTTATAGAGGGAGAGAACCTGTCCCCCTCTTCCAGGAGATTGTTAAGTGTGGGTGAATACTCTCCCTTTGGGGTAGTGTGTCTTGCACCAAAATGTGAGGTGAAGGAAGAGTGAGGGAAGCTGGGGGTTGGTTTGAATGTTTAATGGCAGCAAGGGAGAGTTTGCTTTAACACATAAATATAAATTGTGAGCCCTTGTAGAGATGTACTAAAAAGAGTTTATTCCCATGCTCAGAGTAAAAGAGAACTCTCTCAAAAATAGGACTGTGAAGAACTATAGTGTGTGAGAACTAAATTGTGAAGAACCAAAGAAGGAGAAGATTGGAGTTCAGAACTAGGAAATACAGTAGTCGTTTGAGGATAAAGGAGAGAGAATCATCTAAAATGGTAAAACTAATGTGAGTTGGGTCCATACAGGATTACCTCAAGTAATGAGAGGTTTACTGTAAAGATAAATGTTCACATGAGGATCTAAGGAATCGCATGGAAATCCTGGGGTAGAGAATGTCACAGAGACTGCAACACAGAGGTGGAAGCTCAGACAGGGTTCTAGGGAATGAATGGATTTCCTTTCTACCTGGAAGGCAGGAGTTCATGGCTCCTCTGCTTGCACGATATTCAGCGCGTCTCTGTTTTTTCTCCTTCCACAGACTGTCAACAGCAGCACCCATACCTTTCAGCTTATTTTCTCATGGCCTTCCTGTCCCACCACTTTCTCTGAGTGTTTTCTTCAACCTCTGTTTCAATTACTTAATCTCCTGGTCCATATTTCCAGTCGAAATTCACAAGAGAAAGAGTCTAATTGGCCCAGCCAATCCTTGTTTGGGCAGAGTTTTCATGTGCCAAACCACCTCCTGGGTAAGCCTATGGGTTTGTCGGGTGCCCAACCCAGGGCAAGCAGCTTTCAGTGAAGAGTGGCGGGAGGGGGTCACCTGGTACAGACCATGGTCACCCCTATCTCTGGAGTGATTTAGATCTCCTCCCTTTGCAAGGGCTGTGGATGGGCAGTTTCCTTCAAGAGAACCAATATCATGGCCAACCTATCTAATACAGCAGTGGTGGGAACCAGGGAAATCGATTCCAAAAAGGGAGGGGGGGTGAAGAGCATATGCCGAGTGCTACATGGGAGAGTACAGAGATGTACAGAGTACAGGACCTACATCAAGGCCGGAGAAAGAGCACATTAGCTCTAAGGAAAATTTAAAAGGACAGTCCTGAATTGGTGAGGAATGTGGCCAAAAAGTCAGCTCCATTAGTTGACAGGAAAATAGGTAGGTAGGCAGGTAGATAGATAGATAGATGAGCACAAAACTAAGATTTCAATTTGGTTCTAAAAAACAGCTAAATTCCTGCCAAATCCTTAGTCTTCATCATATGTAGTTACCTCCATTAGCAGTGCTTCATTAATTTAGCACGGGGGCCTGAGTAAAGCTTACAGCATGCATATGGTAACTAAGGAAAACAGAGAAATCTATATTAAAACATCACATTTTTAATGAAGATTTTGATATCAATAAATAAATCAATTTACTTTTTTAAATGAAAACTATGCAATATTAAATAGAAAAAGTAAGTTTAAAAAAAGAGCAAACATCCAAATAAATAAAAAGTTTATTTTTCCTGATAAGCCAAATTTAATCCTATTCATGGAAGAGCCTGTGGTTGCTTCTTAATATCCACCCTCCTTTTTTACTTTAGTGACAAGGATACAATTTTTGCATGAGCATGCTCCGCCAAACTATAAAATTACA
The DNA here is from genome assembly GCA_031878705.1 of Tapirus indicus. Lineage (NCBI taxonomy): Eukaryota > Metazoa > Chordata > Mammalia > Perissodactyla > Tapiridae > Tapirus > Tapirus indicus. Next base: position 143,092,057 of record CM062919.1, on the reverse strand, counting down.
GCAGTGGCGGCCTTGTAACCTGATCTTAGCCAATAATACATACACGGAAGTATTGTGTTCAACTTTCAGAAAGCATCCTTATTGGGAAAGTCATGGCCTTCTTCCAATTATCTGAAACATGGCTGCAACAGCAATCACCTACTGTGTCAGGGGACCCCAAGACCACGCTCAAGTTCAAAGATTCACTAGCAGGACTCACAGGACCCAGAAAAGCTGTTATACTCGTGGTATGGTTTATTCCAACAAAAGTATACAGAATAGAAACAGTAAAAGAAGAAGACATGAGTTTCCTCTCCCAGTAGAGTTTCATAGACAGCACTTAATTCTCCCAGCAATGAGGTGTGACAAGTATCAAGTGTTGCCAAGCAGAGAAGCTCACCCGAGGGTCCAAGGTGTTTGTTGGCGGTCAGTCACATAGGCCTGGAGCACACATGCAACTGACCCTAGCTACTCAGTCTCCAGCCCCTACAGAAGTCAAACTGATAGCGTGGCCCAGCCCCAGCGGAACAAAAACAGCGTGCACCATAATCACATTGTTACCATAAACTATCTGGCACTGCCCGAGGTCTTAGGGACACTCTTATCAGGCAGGATATTCCAAGGGCTCGGAGGTTATTTTTGCCCAGAAGCCAGTCAAACACCAGTCCTTTCTTTGTAATGTGCAGGGTTTGAGCCCCCAAACCCACTGAGTGAGTCAACCCCTCAATGCACAGTGAGCATCCACACCCACTGAGTTGACCCTTTACTGCACACTTACCACGAGGTAACTCAAGGAATGAAGCGACATACACAAAAGGAAAAAAAGAGAAGGAGCTGGGTCCATGATACCATTGAGTTGCCACTCTAGAGCCAGATTAATCTCTTTCTTCATTTATATCAGTAAGAAATATACATCTACTAGTTTCAGCCACTACTTTTCAGGTCTTTTTTTTACCCAGAACTGAACCTAATTGAACCACCACTGGGCTCTTTTCGCAGCTTTAGGCTATTAAAGCATAGAACACCATTTTGCTCGAAAGAATATTAGAATATTCACTTTTTATGAAATTCACAATGACCAGATCTACTCTAAGCGCCTGAGAGGACACGATTTTTATTAGTAGTAGTAATTGTTATAGTTAATTCAATTAAAAACATGGTCATTTATAAATTTGTTTTTTCTACATGATATCCAACCAATGGAACTGATAACTAAATGACACAGTTGTCTGGGGATCATGTGTGTAACAGCCTGTTATGTTCTCTCAACCTTTATTTAAACTGCAGCTCCCTAGTTCCCAGCCCCTACTCTGTCACTCTCTCTTTTCTTTTTACTCCATAGCTTGTGACTGCTATGTTCTGAATGTTTGCATCCCTGCAAAATTCATATGTTGAAATCATAATGCCCTTTGTAATGGTATGAGAAGGTGGGGTCTGCGGGAGATGCTTAGGTTACAAGGGTGGAGCCCTCGGTAATGGGATTAGTGCCTTCATAAAAGAGGCTCCAGAGAGATCCCCAGCCCCTTGCACCATGTTAGGACACAGTGGGAAGGTGCTGGCTATGAACCAAGGAGGCCTTACCCAGAGGCAACCATGCTTGTTCCTTGATCTTGGACTTGCCAACTTCCAGAACCATGAGCAATAAATTTCTGTTGTTTATAAGCTACGCAGTCTGTGGTCTTTTGTTATAGCAGCCCGAACGGACTAAGACAGTGACTAAACAACACATGATCTATTTCACTCATTCTGTCTCACTCCACCAGAATGCAGGCTCCATGAGGGGAGGGGAATTTTGCCTGTTTACACAGTTGTATCTCCAGTGTTCAGTAAAACGCCTTAAGTATAGCATCCATTCAAAAATATTTGTTGAGTGAATGAATGACTATTTGATAAACATTATTTTCTAGTTAATATACAATGTAGAAAGTTAAAAAGAGGAAACAAGTCTGTAGATACAAAAGAAATTTTAAGATTCTGCTTCAGTAAGAGATCATCTTAACAAACGTGTGCTAGACAGAGTTATGATCAATGGTAGCAAATTCATAGAATGGAATCATTTTCCTACTTATTTTTAGAGAGAGAAAAATGCTGAACTTCTCCAAAGCTGAAACAAATTGTTCACTTTGTCATAACACAACTTGGCAACAAATAGCCCACAAATTCTTTCACTATGTATAGTGCCAAGTAATTGAGCTAAAAAAGTTTTCATTACAAAAAAAACGAGTTGCAAAGGGTTGGACACAGGATCACTGTTTTTAAAGTAGATTTGGAAAGCTGATTCTTTCATATAAATTACATGGTAAGTGGAATGACTATGCAAATTATAACACAAATCTAAAACATTTTCCATATTGTTCTTTAAGAAAAAAACCAAAATTATTCAAGTGACAGAATATTATGCAAACTGAATACCTTTAGCAAAAAGACAAAAATATACTTTTTTGCAAGAGCACTTGCCTGGCTGGTCTAAAAACACTTCATGAAATAATAGGACAAGATGACACAATCAGCTGCTTCTAAAGTTAACATTTATGTCTAAAACACTATAATATGCTTTCTTTTTTTTAGATAAGTAAAATGTAATGGTACCTTCCAAATTTATACTCTAGCATCTTTTAAAAAAATAGAATGTAACATGAAAATAATTTAAATTTAAGTGAAGCACCCAAGAGTAAGATAAATAGTAAAATCAGTATAACTGCAGAATGATTGAGTTGTATGATCAGAGCAATAAACTCTCCTAGAAGAAAAGAGGAAATAACAAAGGAAAAGAAATTCTATATTATTTAACTAAAAGTTGAGAGAGAATGAAAAGAGAAATAGAAGTACCATCACCAGATATTAGTATTCTCAGAAAGGGAAGAAAAAAGAAAAAGAAGAAAATGTTTAAAGAAATAATGGAAATACATTTCCAAGAATGAAAGATGACAGGCCTCACACAGAAAGAACCAATTATCAATTACAACATCTGATAATTTAGGAATGCCAGCCCACGCATACTAACTACTTCATACTACAAATACTCAAACATGCTAGAAAAAGTATATTGACAAATGAAAGGGTGTTACAAATATAGATGAAAGAGGTATAATATTAGAATTTTCACTTTTTTTAAAGACTGTAATGTATTTCATGTTATTTGCTGTTTTGAAAAATTACCTTCAGACATATTTTGTAGCACTAATAAATCAATGTTTATGACATTGATAAATTAATTCTGTCAATCTTTACATTATATGCTTCAAATGCATTTTTCTTTTGCTTAAAGTTTATAAAATTTCAACAAAACAAATAACTGCTGTTTCTCCTCTTTCTTTACCTGACTTGAGTATGCATAACATTCCCATTCAGGAGCGAATCGTGTCTCCTTCTCCAGGCTCTTTCAGCTGGCAGGAATTGCAAGTTTAGTCCAAGAAAATCCCAATGTGTGTGGAAGACCTAATGCCATCTTATGAAATTATAAACTTACTCTAACACCTTTTAGCCACTTCTGGTGGCTTTTTGCCCCTTCCCCATAGCATAAAAAATTTACAAGTCCTCCAACATGAACTTATGCTGCTTTTTTCTTTATAGCATAGACACACCACTAAAAACTCACTGTAACTAAAATTGCATTGACATTTATAAATGTATAATTAAAAACACTACAGGCTAAATGTACATTATTTGAAAACTAAAAATGATTTTTTAAAAGAAACTGATATTCTCACCGCCCAAAGATAACTAAGTTTCTCATTTTGGTATTCTCCGACCGCACACCCCGTTTCGTGAGCAGTGTGGGAGAGGTGGCAAGGAGATGGAAGGAAAGACCCAGAGTCAGCATTGGAGACATAAGTGTTTACTGGGTTTTATGGGGAGTGTCCAGTGGCGGCCAGCTGGACGGAGTTACTGCTACCGCAAGAAGAAAGGGAGATGCTTATGTAGGCAGGGGAACAAAAGCTTCCTGCTTGCCAACTGTCCCAACCGTCCTTGCATGGCCAGCATTTCAAGGATCAGCAGCTCATGTGGAAGGGCTCTGTGTTCCCTCAGACCATGAAGTTCTTTGAGAGAAACAATACAACACCAGACAGTTGGCGTCCCGCCCAGAAAGGGGCCAGAAAGACACATGGTTTTTATAGGGCACATAGGCTAGTACCTGGCAAGTGTCACCCGACAGGTGTGTAGCCTTTAAACTTTTTAAATTAAAATTAATTTTTATTTACAAAAGTTCAAAGTGCTTTTTCTTACTTAAAAATTTAAAGTGAACATTTTCCTTTGTCATCAAATATTCTTCTAAAATATGGATGACAATAATCAGATCCTCATAGGATTTCTGAGAGCTAACACACTTTGTCTGGGTTTGTGCTAATCCTTTAGCAGTCTGTTACTTTTAAAAATCATAACCTATACTGTATTGTCTTGAAATATCATTTATTACTTTCCGTCTTACTAGCATATAATTGCACTGCAAGAAACATCTGTGTCTTAGCCATCATTGTATTGCCATTGTCTAGAACATGTTAGGCAGACAAGCCTATTACAGTTCCTTGAACTAAACTGTAATATTGTGATATTATAATGATGTCCTTTCAAATAACTATTTCTATTTCTTTTTTGCTTGTTTTTGTGGAAAATTTCAAATAGAAAAGAATAATGCGTTCCATGCTCCCCTTACCCCGCTTCACAGTTTTCAGTTCATGGCAATCATTTTTACTATACCCTCATCCACTACCTGTACCAATTTTATTTTGAAGCAAGTCCCTGAATGATATTATTTCCTCTTGCAATATTTTAGTATCAATTCTTAAAGCTAAGAACTCTTATAAAGATAAGCATAGTACCAAAATTGCACCAAAAATAATTTAATATTTATTCCTTAATGTCATCCAATATCCAGTGAGAATAATTATTTCTTCTATTTGTCCCAAACTATATATAGTAATACACATTAATATTACCACTAGTATACCTAGAAGAAACTCTCAGCTCTAAGAAAGTTTTGAATTAAAAATGTAAAACATAAAATATCATTAAGGTAGAAAATCAGAGCATAGAAAAAATATATTTTGTTTACTTTTTATAGGAGAAGGCACTAAGAAAATAGTATTTAAGTTTGAATTCCCATGGTCTCTCTGTTTTTGTTTGTTTAGAAAAACTAAAACTTTCACAAAATTATTGACAAACAAAAGGCTTCCTTGTGCTTAAGTACTCCAGAGTCAGACTGCTCAGGACTGAATCCGAGCCCTGCCGCTCAGTGGTTACAGGACACTGGACGGGTCACAGTCTATTTCCTCACCGGAAAAGGGATTAAAAATCACTTGCCTCCCAAGACTGTTGTGAAGAGTAAATGAGTTCACACAAATAAAGCATCCAGAGGTGTTCCTGATGCTTATGAAGTGTTCAATAAAAGATCACTGTTATTGATGCTGTTTTAAAGAGAAATGAGAAAAAGAAACAGACAGTTGAGATGGTTGAACATTCTTTACTTCAGGAACTAAATTGTAAAAGACTTTCTAAACACACTGAGGAGCAGAGTTGGAAAATTCTTGTTTGCAGGGGCTTCTTAATAGTACATAGAAACTTAAAAAGTGATATTGATGAGTAGTCCTGAGATAATTATGGAACACCAGAATTATCTAATAATGCCACATAATTTCCAAGATTACAAAAAGCACTACTGTTTTTTAACCAATATGGAAGAGTCCTAAACTATCATCTGACTCATTTTATTGTTATATAAACACATTTATTTTTTTTAATATACTATTACAGAACGACTTTGGGTTTTATGTTATGCTTAATAGTGTTTCCTTAAAATCTACTTGTGGCCAACATAGAATCTACCTCAACACAAAGTAGCTTTCTGAAGTCAAGAGGGGAAAAAAAATCTTGTTCCCTTGCACTTCCAAGGAGAGAAGAACATGAACTGTATCACCATCGGCCCAGTATGGTTGGAAAGAGTGAATGGCATCAAAGTGCATAAGAAGAAACAGTTCAACCTTTAACACAAACGAGGAGAGTTCACACTCACTCATGAGTTCTTTGACATGAGCCTCTACCAGGTGCTGTGAAAATACTGGGGCAGGGAGGAGACCGAGAGAGACTCTTCAGTGACACATGGGTATAAAACCCAACCCAAGCCCTAGACCCTGCTCTCACACAAAGCAAAAGCCTTAAGCTACTTGGAGAGGACTCATAAACCATCCCACTGTCAGGGTCCAGGCAAGGACAGAACACCTTGGTGAGGAAGAGTAGAAAGAGAAGCTGCTTGCCCCTGGAGGAAGGGTGGGACATTTGCTCAAGCCTAAGACCATGCACTGATAGCTGAAATTGGCTAACACTAGGGGAGCAGAAGGAAACTCCCATCCAAGGCCATCCACCCTCAGACACATACAACACACACACACAAACACATGCAGAGATAGAAGGAAGATTTTGGCTCTCATGAGAGGGAAGGAGAAGAATGTTGAGAACTTATATACCTGAGTCCCAAGTACACAGGGTCTGCCTAAGACTCAAGCTGGACCAGGAGAGGCAAGAACTCCCCACTCCTACCCATGAGCCTCACACTGAGTGACAAGCAATAGGAGTCTACCATTGAAGGCTGGGAAGAGGAGAGAGAGAGGCCCATGTGTACAGGGGCTGCTCAGAGTGGAGAGTGGACCAGAAACATGGAGAAATCCATCCAGTACTCCAAATCCAACACTAAGCACAAGGTAGCAGCAGTCCATGCAGGGAGGAATCTGAGGTCTATTGGGCACTGAATTTCAATATAGCAACAACAAAAGCAAAACCCAGTTCAATTACTGATTAGATGTGTTCAGTCTCCAAAACTAAGGGCCAGAGAGGAAAAGGGATGACTATATTATTTATTTTAATATTATTATTATGAAATATTACTTATTATGATACACACACAAAAGCAAGGAAAAAAACAATTAAGAGATAAAATATTTAACAGAAAAAGATTTAGAGATGACCAAGATGTTAGAACTAACAAAGAGAGTCTTTAAAATAACTATGCTTATTATATTAAAACTTCTAATGGTAAAGATGACAACATTCCCATAAAATACATGGAAAAATTTAGCAGAAAGATGAAACAATGAGTCAAGTGGAAATCCTGGAAATAAAAACATGACATTATAGATGAATTCTTTGGATGTGCTTATCATCAGACTGGACAAAGCTGAGGAAACAATTGGTAAAATTGAAGGCAGGCTAGTGGAATTTATGCAGACATAAAGAAAATAGGAATCCAGAAACAGAACAGAGCATCCAAGAGTGTGGCATGACAACAGTTGGTCTAATCTGTGTACCATTAGGTTCTAGAAGGAGAAAATAGGTAGAATGGGAGGGGAGGAATACTTGAAAAGATAATGGCTGAGAATTTCCCAAAAATTAATGAAAGACAACAAACAAACCACATATCTAAGAAGCTCAGAGAAACCCAAGGAAGATACATATTTTTTTAAACTAGACACATCATAGTCAATCTGCTAAAAAGCAAAGATAAAAAGAAAATCATAAAGGCAACCAGATAATACAGAAATATTATCTACAAATAAAGACAAACTACGCAACAGACTTCTTAGAAATAATGCAAAACTAGTCAATAACAAAGAACTAAAAGAAAAAGTGTTAAAACAGAAATCTTAATCCAACAAAAATATCTTACAAAAAGAAAAGCAAAATAAAGACTTTTTCAGACAGACAAAAGTGAAAAAAATGAATCACCAGAAGACCTGAATTACAAGAAATGTTAAAGGAAGTTCTTTAGGCAACGGGTTTGATGCCACCTTAAAAGTTTTACTTATATAAAGTTTTATTTACATAAAGAAAGAAAGAGCTACAGAAATGGTAAAAATAAAGGTAAACATTTAAAGCCATTTTTATCTGATTTTTAAAATCTCTTTAAAAATAGACTGTCTAAAATTAAAACAGTAGCAATGTATTTTGAGATTTATCCACGTGTAGAAGAGAAATCAATGACAAAATGATCACAATGGGGAACACACAGAGCAAGGGGAAAAGTTATAGCAGTGAATATCTATTCACAAACTAGGATCAGTGCTGGGAAGGAGACGCTCAGGGGCTGTCATTTGTATTTTTACAGCACTTTATCTCAAGAGCATGGGTTAGTCATTAAGAAATGATAGCTGGGAGTATCATAATAAAATTATCATTTTCAACGGGTCACCCCAATTACTCCCTAAAGAATTGCTTGATAGGGCAAAATGGATGCAAGAACAAGTGGGTGGCTGATTCACCAGTACAAGGACCAAGTGATGGAGTTTCGGTTCAGAATGAATGCAGGGGAGCAAGGCAATGTAGACTGATTAGGGAGACACTGAGGAGGTAAAACCAACGGTCCTCAGTGATGGAGAGAGAAGTACAAGGTTTCTTTTTTTCTCTGGGTCAGGCAGGACTCTTCTGGTGACACACAGGTAATTTCTTAGCAAAAGCAAATTAAGAGAATATTTGGGAAAAATAAAATAAAATAAATCCATATAAAAGTTTCTGAGGCCCAAATATAGTTATATTTTTAAGATACAGAATGCATTAGAACATAGTTTATTCTAATGCAAATATCAAATTAGTAGCATCATGTAGAGATTTTAAATATTTTAACTCCTCACCCTTTACTCTGATCCCTGGTTTTGTGTGCTGAGTCAGGCCACCATTTATGAAAACAGGCATGAGCTATAAGATTTTAGTTATAGCTGTGTCAGGACCATTCAACCAAATCACTTTTTCACAGTATGCTGCTGTTAGCCCTTTGATCACAAGTTAGAGCACCACAGCACTGGTTTGTAAAACCACAAAATTTGTAATTTGTAAAATATGTAACTTGCTGTTTGGTTATTTTTTTTATTCCAAAATGCCTTGTAGTTGTGTGAAGAGGAATTTAATTATTCATTCTGCTTTATTCAAAGTTCATTTCTGCCCGATCTTTTAAAACAGAGATGCCAAAAGCTCTGAGACACAGAAACTTCTCCAGCATTCACAAATTTGTGGACTGCTTTCTCTAATAGAAAGATTTTAGATTTCTCTTAGATTATATTCCTAATTTCACAAATTATGATTCTAAATTATACAGACATAATATATGAGAACCAACAACTAATGGTGATGTTCCTTATGTTTAAATCAGCTTCATAGTAAATAACAATTCCGAGACAAAGAGAGGAGATAAAGGTAAGAAAAATATTTTTCTTTGAATGTTTAATTCAAAGATTATCATATTAATTTAATTTTTAAAATGATGACAATAAACTTTAACTGTAAAGATACATTTAGAAAAATATCCACTACTCCTTCTTGTTTAATGTGATAGAATAAAAAACATACATTATTTTCTCTTTCCCGATAGCCCTGCTGAAATGTGAGAAAAATACGTGAGAAACACAGCACATCTCTTAGAGCTTTGGGTGTGGGACAGGATACTGCAGAGAGCACAGCTCATCTGTCTGGCGACTCCCCAGAGGGATGCCAAGTTTGTCATTCACCAGGGCGGGAGGCAAAAGTGGGCCATGGAGTGATTTTCAAGGTTATTTTTAAAGGGCCACAGAAGAGCTGATAGGAGCATTTCCAGATGCCATGATTTGAACACTGTCCAGTCGTACCCAAATCCTCTCACTCCCCTCACAGGAGCCACCACTGAGTCTGGTTCTTTTATGTCCACCTTGGATATCCAGGATGTCATAAACCATGAAAGGAAATGATAAACTTTATTTTCCTAGAAAATTTTCCTTTTATCTAGATTTTCAAACTTACTGTATAGAATTACACCTAGCACTCACTGGTCAATTTTTAAAATATTTTTGTTATATGTAGATATATTTGCTTCGACATTTCTAATGTTCTTAATTTATATTTCACTCTCTTTGTTTTTTGGTCAGACTAGCCAACTTGTTTTTCTGCGGAATATTCAGAGTCAGCCCTTGAAATAACTTATCACAAAGTCCTGCCAATTTAACCCACTCTTTCTCAAGAACTTCCACTTCTTTTCATCCTCATTGTTATCACACTTGTCCAAGCTACCAGCATCCTCTGCACCACAACTGTGAAAGCCCCTACCAGCACCACAGTATCTCTCCCTGACCTCCCTGCAGCCCATTCTCCACATTGCAGGCAAGAGTAATCTTTATAATAACACAAATTTTACTCCATCCCCAACCCCACTTAAAATGTTTCAGTGAGTTCCAACTATAAACCCATGGGAAAAAGGCAAAACTCAACACAGCCCACAAAGTTCTGTTCATCAGCACCCCACTGGCCTCTGATCTCTGGCCTCATTCCACCCATGCTCCCCACTTGTTCTCCCTATTTCATCCACAGTGGATTTCTTTAGGTCACTTGCACTCACCATGCTGCCTTATCTCCCGGGACCTTGGCCTCTTTGGTTAGATAATGCCTACTTTTACCTTCATACTGAAGCTCAAACATGGTTTCTTCAGAGAAACTTCCTGATCTCTCTTCCTAGGTCAAAGCCCCTAAAATAGTCTCTCTTGGCACCATGTACTTCTGAATATCATGTGTCATAATCACAGTGTTACATTTTTCCGGGGACAATTTATTCCTGTTTCTCTGCCTCACCAGAGGGTCAGCTCTATGAGGGCGGGCTCCCACTGGTGTGGTTTCCACTCTACCCCTGGACTCAGCAGACGACCTGACACATAGTGGATGCACAATAAATTCTTGTTAAGTTAATGAACACAATATTGTTCATTATACAATATACAATACAATTGTCAATATACAAATCTGTGAAATTGCGTGATGATGGCGTGGTATGGATGATGAACCCTTTGAAAGTGAAAATAAATGTTTTTCAGTTATTGAATATTTTTCTAAAGAGGTTTTTCTCCTTTTTCCTCTGCTTTTTCTGGTATTTCTAATAATTCTTTATTGAATGTCTTGATATTCATTCTCTAAATTTCTTATCCTTTCCCTATAATTTTAGATCTCTTGGTATTTTGGTACTTTCTGGGAGATTTTCATGACTTCATCTTCCTAATAATAGATTTTTTTGATTAGTTAGATATTTTTAATATGTAAGCATGCTCTGATTATCCCCATGGGCTTTTAAAATTTTTTTATAAATAAGTATTATCTCCTTTGAAGTTTTCTTCTATTCCTTGCATTGTCTCTGTTTCCTCTGAGTTCCATTTTCTGTTGATTTGGTTTTGGCTTCTGTATTTCATGTTGGAGGCTTCTCTCGAATGTTTAATTATTATTTTTCATTTATTCATATTTAAGAGATAATAATGGTCAGACTGGAGGTTCTCCATGCATGGGTGCGTTTTGTTTAGTGGAACCCAGCCAATGTGTTGAGATATCCCTAGATGTCAGTAACCATATGTCTTCCTGAGGAGCCATACAACTTCTCCAGGGAAGAATCTGTTGGGGAGCTTTAATCTACCAGCAATGTTGTGCCAAGAGGCCCAAGTCCAAAAGGTACAAGAGATGTGGGTGGTCTCGCCACTCAGTATGTGGGTTTGTACATAATCTTCTCTTTTTGGTATGGCACTTCTTACTTATATTCCGCTGTCTGCTGTCCCTGGCCTGGAGTCTCCTGGTTGAATTTTCCCAAAGAGGAAACCTCCAGATTCCTGCCAAAATCAGTGAGGGACAGGTTTCTACCCACCTAGGATGCAGGAGGGGACCAGAGTGTCTAACTGGTCTTTTGGGACTTCTAAATAATCCCTTGTTTTCAGCCTTCAGTCCCTACCTTTGGAAAGTTTAATTACAATCATCACCAGTAACTTTTGGAGCAAAGAAAATGTTAAAAGAAGTGATGTGATAATTTTTCTATTTTGTTCTGAGACTGAAAATGGCTTTATTATCAGCAGTCATCTAATAGGACTTATCTCCCTAGTCCTGTGATCACCAGCTCTGTGACAACTGGTGTACACAGAAGATGTCATTCCACAACTTCTATGACACTACCTAATACTGTAACTTAGCTACTTCTCTGACAGGAGGACAATATATGCATTTAGGTTTGAGGAATATAAGAATTAAAATCTCTGTAGCTAGGATATTGTTTTCCCCTGAGAATCAACATGGATCATTGAGAAAAGTATCAGACTGGGAACAAAAAGATCTACATATCAGTTCTAGCTCTCTCAAAAATTAGTTCTGTATCTTTAGACAACTCACTTAACTGCCCTAACATTAGTTTTTTGATCTGCAAAATGATGAGATCAGATTAGTGATCTCTAAAATGCTTTCTATTTCTAACATCATAGGATGACTGCAGTGATGTGATTGCACTTTGAATAGAAGAATAGGTGAAAACACCTACTGTACTTGTAGCAACCCTTGAAGGAGCTTTGACTCTCTAACACTTTCAGTAATTAGTTGCCAAGATTAATTACAAAACAAAAATATCATAACATACTCATATTATCAGATAGAATCAGGGACACCGAACTTGTAAAAATTGAGATCCTTTAATTTCTGGCCCTCTTTAACTAATAACTAGTTTAATTTCTTTTTTAATACTGTAAAAAAGCAGGGCTAAGTTTCTTTTTATAAATGTAGATAATTTCATATATTTATACAGCACTTTACAGTTTTCAAAGCATTTTTACTTGCATTTCCCATCTAACTGCCATAAGGACCTCAATGAAATCAGTCGAACAGGTGCTGGTATTATCCTCATTTCCTAGATGGCAATACAGGGAGCCCCTAAGTGTCACAAAGACAGTAAGAAGCAAAACCAGGACTTCAAATGGAAGCGTGATTTCCGTATTGTGTTTCTCTGCAGTGGAAGCATCGGCCTCAGGCTCCACACAGTGACTGCTGCAGCACACTCTACCCTGATGGCAGCAAATGTCTGTGTGTTTATGAAACTCACATCTTTGTGTCCCAGCAAGTTTCCTTCCATCTCCTTGGCTCTGTCTGGGTTATTTACCCATTCCTCAGTGGATCTCTATTGCAAGTAATTTGGCCACTCCTGGCATCAATTCAACCACACTCAAATCATATTGAATTAGATGAGTATTTTTCAAACTGCAAATAATATCTCCTTTGTGGGCCATACACTCAATACAATGGACTGCAAGCATTTTTTAAGAGAATAGACATATAGAATAGAAATAGAAATATCAGAGTACTTCACCATTAGTAATATTTTTTGTTGAAATTTGCCTCCTTTTATATAAAAGTGTAGGTGTTTGTGGGCAGTGATGTCATTTCTTTTTTTTTTTTTTTTCTGTGAACTGCAATGGAAAAGTTTGAAACGTAGTACCTAGAATCAGAGAAATTCGTATCCTTCCCAGGAAAATCAGGGTATTGACTGGAAACAGGAACAGATGCTGGGGAGCAGCCGAAAGATAAATATATACTACCTGGTACTTATTTGCTACCCACTGATTTATAATCTTTCCAATATACAAATTATTTGCTCTTTTTTTAATAACTACAATTTACTAACATAACAGCAACAGCCATTCGAAAAATGTTTTCGGTGAGTTTGGGAAAGCAATACTTTTTAAAGGCCATTTAAATCTTTCATCTCTGCCACCCTGAGTAAGAGGTATAATTCCCCATCTAACAAGCTTATTTCACTTGTGCCATGAAGTAAGTGTGACCTTTAGCTCTAAAGGTCTCCTGCATGCTCAAATACGAAGTTATTTCTTAATAATTCCAATCTTTTTTTATGCATGACCGTTATTTTACTTTTAATCTAGAGACTTCCCTATAACCAGTCTCTGGATGGTCTATGTGTATAAAGAAGGAATAATGTAACAGAGAGAGGACAGGACTAGCAATCAGGAGGCCCAGACACCAGCCCTGCAACCAGTCCTAGCATCTTGGGCCTTGACATTCTCTGTGACTCAGCAACCACGGCTTGTCCCTCCTCCAACACAGGTCACATTCCCTTCCAGCCCCCCAGGTTTCTCACATGGGAGAGGCAGACTTACCTTCTCCCACTCTGGACCCTGTGAGGAAACACTTTCCACACATTTCAGCATAAATGCAATTACCACAACGTGAAGGCCAACACGGCAGTTGGTTAAGATACGAAGGCCATACAAGGCCAATCTCCTGTAGGTAGGGCTGGAAGATTCACCAAGGAGCTATCAAAAAGGATGGACTTCAATCTAGAAAAGACAACTGGAAAGACTCTTGAAGAAGAGTACAACGTCATTCCCATACCAAGGCTGGGAGCTGGGGAATAGAAGTTAAAGAGGGTGCCAGTCTGGAGGAAATAGGCCTGTAGCAAAGAAGGCAAAGGCTTAAGCTAATGTTTTTCTCAGTATGGCAAAACAAGAAAAGTGCCTGCTACAGAATCAGATCTGGTGTAAAAGCCCAACTTTTGGGTTAATAAGCTGTGTGATATATTGCTAGTTACTTTGCCTCTCAACATCAATTTCCCGGTTGGCAAATGGGACAAAGTATCATTACCTTATAGGATTTTTGTAAAGATTTAATGAAAATCAATCAATCAATCAATCAATCTTGCTCCAATATAGCAACTGGCAGATGGTAAGCTCTCAGAAAACAGGAGGCGAGGGGCTGCCCGGTGGCACAGCGGTTTAGTCCGCGCTTGGCAGCCCAGGGTTGGCGAGTTTGAATCCTGGGCGCCCGCCGACGCACTGCCTGTCAGCCACGCTGTGGCGGCGTCCCATATAAAGTGTAGGAAGATGGGCACAGATGTTAACCTAGGGCCAGTCTTCCTCAGCAAAAAGGGGAGGATTGGCAACGGATGTTAGCTCAGGGCTGGTCTTCCCCACAAAAAAAAAAAGAAAACAGGAGGCAATTATCACTTTATATGGAATCTGATGGGGCGTGTTACCTCCAAGGAGCAAGTTACATCCTGCAATCAGGAATGTTTAGATTTTCTCTTCACTCCATCTATTTTTCTTAGTTATTTCTCACTATTAAGATGTTTTAAAGGTTCAGGTTTTCTCAGTTGTATTAAAAAAAAAATTAAAGTCAAGATTCTAGTCCATGCAAGTGGCCAGGAAGGCAAGTGCCCAGTAAGGGAGGGGCAGTGTGCCCTGTGCTCAGTCACCTCCGTGGTCATATGAGTCTCTGGAGCATGGAAAGATCAGAGAAAAAGCTGGGGTCTTGGGCTCCAGACTCCTCTTTTCAGAAGATTACCAGAGTTTGGAGGTTCTGGGTATTATTATATTAAGGATGCTGCTGTTTTCTGCAATACCTGTATTACATAAGTAAAAGGCACCACAAGGCTTTTCTGGGAGAATAGAAGGCTAAGATGACTAAGAGAGGTTGGTTCTCAAATGCCTAGAGGGGCTTGGCAAGTAACACACATAAGTGAAGCCGACCAGATGTAAGAATAATTTGAGAGACAACAGAAGTGTCCAGAGCTGCGGCGTTCAGGACTTGAAGGCACATGCCCCATCCTAAAGGGAGAGAGCGAACAGCCTGAGAATGGGGACCACGCATTGCTACAGCTTCCAGTTTTTTCAAGAGAAGACAGATATTAGGACTTTTATGTGAAATTTTCAGTGTTGGCATTAAACTCAGTTGCATTTAATTTGTGCAAGCTCTAAACCTTACGTGGGAAGAGAAGTAAGGATGAGATTAAAAAAGTCAGATTATCAACACTCTCATAACTTCAGTTATTACTTCTCTTTATTGGTATTTCTCAGTATTTTATGCACAGAGAATATTTCCTCAGGAGCAGAAGTGGGCCCTGGTCCAGGACATGCCAATTTGAAACATTTAACAAGACTCAGTGAGTGAACGTAAGAAATTCTATTAGGCTTCACAGTTAATCATTTGTATTTATACCAAACTACATATATAATTACAAAAGTGATCATTTGAAACAAAGTCCTATATACTAACACTTTTTGCTTCATGCACACAAAATCAAGTCTTCTTTTATTTTTCCATTTCCAAATCCTTACTGTAACTCCATCCATTCTTCAAATCAATGTCACTTTTCCAGAGTCAATGCCATTGTATCATGCACTCCTTCTCTGCTAATTCTAAACCAGGACACAAGATCTAGGGACATGAAGATTGTTAAATCCTTTGACCCAGCTAGGTACACAACACAATAGTTCACAGCAGATGGGCGAAGTCTAAACCTGGGGACCAACCTCCCCCACTGAGGAGGTAGCAGTGGTGAGGATGGTGAGTCAGCCTCATGTGGTAAGAATCCAGCCAGGAGGAAGGACAACATCCAAAAGATATCAGACTTAGGTGGAGGTCCAAAGAAGGGGTCAAGGCACTTTGCACATGTTAGTGTTAGAGCTGCCACCATGGAACTGCTAGGCTGATTCCAGTTAGGACCAATTCACTGTTGCATAATTCAATATTATGATTGACAATGAGCTCCTATTTTTTTTAAGCTCTTTTCAGACAAAGTTCTAAAGATGGCAGAAAATGCCTGGTCTCTGAGAACCAGAGAGAAAGGGCTGTGTGACAAGAATTTCTATATTTACAGAATGATCACTCTGTTTTCATACCTGAGTGGTTATTTCACACACAATAACGACACTGGTGGAAATATACCAGGAAGAATACTCTGCTGAGAACTTCTTTTGGAAGCACACCTGTCCTGGCACCTTGTCTAAGGCAAACACTGGACCCAACACAAATGGTTCCAGAGTTTTCATCTGTTCTGCAGGCTAACCAGATGGTAATTACATAGTCTCTGGGCAAATGAAAGAAGGCCCCATGGAGCCCTGTGGCAGCCATGGAGATTAAGCATGGCAACACCGGTGAGAAGATCACCATTGTTTTCATGTGGGCCTCTTCGACACCCACCCAATCCTTCTGAATTTTGGGACTCTGTCTCATATCCCTCTACTTTGTGCTCTCACTTGTTGCCTTTCTTTGGGTTCCACTTTCTTCATCTCCCTCTGTAAGTTTAGCTGAATCTTAGAATAAAGTTATGGCCACAAAATAAAAACTAATCTAAAAAAATCATTATGGGGCAGAGTACAGCTGGGGTTGGGGCAGAGGGGTCTAAAAAAAGCCATATATAGAGATCAGGTGTCAGGGCATCACACAGCTCCAAGTGGACACAGTGCTCAGTAGTCAGAATGGGGGATTATGGGAGCATAAAGAAACGAAAGGACCAGACACATTATTAAGATGTCATTAAGATTATTAAAACAGAAACCATTTACTAAAACCAGAGTCCTCGAGGCCCAGCTGTCCTTAGGAACAAGACAAAAGTCTTCCTACCCGCTCTGGCCAGTGCAAGCCTAGCAGAAAGGATCCCAGAGTCCTGGACGAAGTACATGATTTATTTCGGAAGCTGTCTAAAGGGGTAAGCTCTGTCAGACTGATGCTTTTGGGGAATGTGGACCACGCAATTTTGGATTTCTCAACTTTTAAAGAGGATACAAATTTCATGTAAAATTACCAAATATTCAATTTTGGCCACCAATTCAAAGCTGAGGCACTGCTCTTCTAGAGGCAGAGGCTCAAGGATTCGGCTGTATAGACTGCACAACCAGGAGTAGAAATTAAGGGAGGTTGTTACATCAAAAAAAATCAATAAATTGTACAGAAATAGATTCATTTTTCTAATTTAAGGAAGAAATAGCTTTTTACATTAGGATTAGAAGAAAAAATACTAATTTCTTTTTGTGGCAAAGCATGTGTAATTTGGCAAGAAAATCTAAGATATTTGCTTTCTTTATAAGTTGATTAAAGATATTTTTAATAATAACCATTTTGGGGCGAGCCCAGTGGCGTAGTGGTTAAGTTCAGTGCACTCCAGATCGGCGGCCCAGGGTTCGCAGGTTCGGATGCCAGGCGTGGACCTACACCACTCGTCAAGCCATTCTGTGGTGGCGTCCCACATAGAAAAATAGAGGAAGATGGGCACAGATGTTGGCTCAGGGCCACTCTTCCTCAAGCAAAAAGAGGAAGTATTGCAACAGGTGTCAGCTCAGGGCCAATCTTCCTCACCAATAAAAAAAAAATAATAATAATAACCATTTTGGTTTAGTGCAGTTAAATAAATGCAATCAGGTATTTAATAAGGATACTACTGACTCTTAAGTTCCTCAGATTTAAACAAGAAACATCTATGACAAGTTAAAGATAATGCCAGATCTGAAATCTGACAGTCTTCCCATAAAAACACAACTTATCGATTTCCTGAGAGCCAGTCAAAGCCATTCTGGGCATAGAATGTTCTGGAACTGAAGAAAAATTTCACTGATATCAGGAGTTCTCATTTTGTGTTTAAGTCTGTAACGCTTTCTCATCAAACAGAAGGAAATGAACATGCTCCTTTGTCCTAGACAAAGAACACTAATTGAGTTTTCTTTGAAAATGACTGAAGTATTTTGAAATTAAATTTTTCCCTAAGTTTTGTATTATTTCCAGTTCCAATATGATATAAAAATTACACACCAAGGAAAAGAAATCAAGTGGAGCAGAGCATCCCATAAGAACATCTCCTGAGCCCCAGAGGATTTGTTTGAATAGCAGATTGTAATTCATTTTCCACTTACTCAAAGCTCACTGCCAAATACTTCTGCTAAAGCAAACTAGATTGTGAAACTGAGAAACTGCCAAGGTTGGCTAGCAATGCCGCTCAAGACAAAAGGAAGCAATCCTGGTGCACCTGAAATGCCGAGGGACTTAGAAAACAAAACCTACGTTTTAGATTTGCCATTTATCTTGGGATAGGTTGGTCGAAATCATCAAGAACATTTGCCACTGAACAGTCTGTTATAAAAACTCAAATAACTTGTTTGCATTGGAAAAAATACCAGATACTACCACGTTTTAAAATATATGTTTAAAATATATTAAAGAAGAAACAAGGAGAGGTATAAACACCAGGAACAAAAGGTAAAAGCAATAAATTAAATTAAATCCATATCTATTGAGTGCATGATGATAAGAATTGTGATGACTATCAGGATATATAAAACAGAGTGCCTTCCTTAAAAGGAGCTAAAATCTAACATAGTAGGGAAAGAACATAAAGATGTGAAATGATAATAGCTTCACATGCTTCAAATGTAAATACTTTGAGAGGAAAACTGATATATGGCAACACAGGATTAATTACCAAAAGAAAGTCATAATTACTACAAAGAAGAAAGGAGGAAATTTAGCCTGAGTTTTTAGAGAGAAAGTGAATTTGAGCTCAGTCTTGGAAGGTGGGTGGAAAAAGTGTAGATGCAATGACACATTATGTTTTACACACTTGGATGTGCAAAGATTGTGAAATTACTTTATTCAAATCAAATATGATCCAAGCCTGTGTTCCCTTGAAGGCAGGTGACTACTGCTTCTGTACCAACTGTGGGCATGAGAATCTTGGTTTATGCCAGAGCCCTGGTACCTAAGTTTTCTCCTACATGGTGAAATAGGAACCGCTTCATTCTTTTTTCACACTTTCCTACCCACACTGGCACTGCCAGGGGGTAAACATAGGTCCCCAATATTCTTTACCTGCCAATCTCTTTCCATTCCCAGTCTTGGTGTCATTCTCTGTAGTGAGTTGAATAGTCATCCCCCCCCAAATCCATGTCCATTCAGAACCTCAGAATGTGACCTTATTTGGAAATGGGTTCTTTGCAGATGTAATTAATTAAGGATCTTGAGATGAAATCACCCTGGGTTTAAGGTGGGCCCTAAACCCAATGCAAGTATCCTTATAAGGAGAGGAGAGGACACAGAGACAGACAGAACAACACCATGTGAAGATGGAAGCAAAGATGGGAGTGATGGGCCTACAAGCCAAGGGACACCAACGATTGCCAGCAGCCACCAGAAGCCAGGAGAGAGGCAGGGAACAGAGTCTCCCTCAGAGCCTCCAGAAGGAACCAACCATGCTGACATTTAGTTTTGGACTTCTGGTCTCCAGAACCGTAGAAGAATAAATTTCTGTTGTTTTAAGCCACCCAGTTTGTGTTAACTTGTTGCAGTAGGCCTAGGGAACTAACACACTCTCCTTTTCTTTTTTCCCACCCTCAACAGGCCCCTTCCTGCTCTCCCCTAGTCCCAAACATAAATCTCTCAAGGACTCTGGCCTTCTAGATAAAATAAAATCAGGAAAATAGTTTGTCTATCAATAGCATCTATTTTCTGACTAGAAGAAATCTCCTCTCTCCCTTCTTCAAGCATCTACAAAATGCCTGAGAACCTGTTTGGACAAAGGAGGGAAAAAGAGATAACAAAACACAAATTAATATCTCAACACATTATACTGCCATTTGTGGAAAGCATATGGGCAAAAGTGCAGGTTGGGAAGTAAATATGCAAAGTACTGGCTGGATAAACTGTCATCAAGAGACAATCAATGCACCATTCTAGAGATAATAGAGAATTTAAAAAAGGAAATAGTCTAACACAAATTTAAAAGAATTGGGGCAATATTTTAAAAACATTGAATGCTTGAATGCAAGGCTAAAAGGTTTAGCAAGATATTCCTAAGAGTTCTCGATTCATGGCACCCTTTTTATCTTAGTAATTTTTTCATGGCACCTCTAGGCCAAAAGAAATATAGAATATCTCCATTCATTAATTAGGTTCAAACAACTTAATAAGTATTTACATCCTAACAAGTTAGTAATCACTTGAAAAATAAATATACATACATTTAAAGAAAAAAAATATTCTATTTCATTCTTAAGCAACCATGATTATTTACTAATGGGATGTGTATGCCTGTTGGGCACTACACAATTTCTCAAGAGTCAAGATCAGACGGGATGTCACCACCCTCATTTCATGTCTCATATTGTTTTCCAAGTGGTACTTGGTTTTTGTCACAGCAAGTGGTGAAAACTCACTGTTGAAAAGATAAGACATCATCAAAAGGAATTGTAGCATAATCAAATATTAAAACTATGAACTACCTTGAAATAGTTTTCACAGTATCTGGCAGATGTCCACTGTGCTTCCCTCAACTTTGACAAAAATTCTGTGGCATCCTTCTGAATTCACTGCAGTACCCGGGGTGCTCATAGTTTGGGAACCATTGGTTTAGACATTAATCTCTATTCACAAACACTGAAAGTTTTTGAGCAGAGGAATGACCTAATCAAAGCGATGTTTTAGGAAGACTTACTGAAGATTGCAAGAAGATTGACTAGATGGACTGACTGAAAAAGAAGGCTAGAATGAAAAAGAAGAAGACTAAAGAAGGGAAACTCAGAATAAGGTATTTAATTCTGCTAAAATATTTTTTATAACTATTGTTTAGTATATGTGAAAAATTCTTGTAAATGGCTACTAGTCTGCTCCTTGCAGGATCTGAGTATACAATCCCTAATCTACATGACTGTAAGCTCCCCAAATGTCTAGGTGCCCTGAGTGTACACTGAGAGAAGGATAGAATGCAATTAGATAGGTATGTACATATATGTGTGTATTTATTTAATTCTATAAATAATTTTGTTATTATCATTGTCTATCATTTTCTTTATCAAATAATATACCCTGGCTCTACAACTTTATCACTCTAAAATTTAACCACTTTTGTGATTACATAGATGGTTTTGTTGTAAGCAAATACAGATACATTTTGGAAAAAATAATGAATTATATGTATATAACTAGATGAAATATATAGAACGTATTTTATCAGCTAACCAAACTTAAGCAATGTGCTGGATCACATATATCTTCACAGCAGGTTCACTAAACCTTCCAGTGCTGCATATGTTGTAGATAGTGCTACGAATCCATAACATTAAATATGAAACGGACAGGGCTTAAGCTATGAACTACAGGAAGGAATTATTTTGTCATGAATATTTCAGCAAATCGTCAATAACCATTAGCTAATTAACCACTAAAATGCAATACATACATTTAAAACATTAGACTACATTTTAAAAGAAAAAAATCTATAATTTACATATCTAAAACCAGTTATTTCCACTTTTTAGCTTTCTCTCCAGGATATGTCCATATGGACTTGGGTTCGTAGTTGCAAGTACACAAAATTTTACTTTTCACTTTTTGCCATGTGGCCTGAATCACAAACACTGTTCCATGTTGAACCATTTTATAATTTTTACTTAATGACACTGTAATATGACATCAACTGCCTACACCTTGATTTACTTAATTATTCCCATGTTTTTAGTATTAAATTTATTCTCTATTTTTCACTATAATCATGGTTGTAATGAGCTTCTTTTGAAGAGTTTCTTCAGGGAAAATTCTCAAGAGTAGCATTACAGAGTGAAAGAGTATAACGTTTTCTATGGTTATGATATATATCACCAAATTGTTTCCAAGAAATATATGAATTCACATTTAACGTACCAGCTTTATTGGGAACTTGCCAGCAGTAAGCTATTATCATTTTTAATGTTTATGCTAATTTAAAAGATGTTAAAAATGCCTCCTTATTGTTTAAATTTGCATTCCTGTGAATATTAGTAATGCCAAAAACTTTAACACGGAACTCAGTATACTGGTTCAAACAGTTAGAGAAGCAATTTTTCTTTTCCTAAATAAAAAGTAGAAGTGAGACACCCTCATAATGAGTCCTAATACCACAGGAATGATGTAAAGAAAGAGATGAGAAAGAACTCTCCTCAGTTTATCCCAACACACACTGTCATCAACTTAATAATCTGTCATGAAATCATCCATCCACATGGAATTATTTTCCTAACGATGACACCTATAACAGGGCATTCTAATATTGTAAATGTACTCAACTGCCAAATTACTCTTCACTCAGTATTTTCATTTAGTTCTGAAATAGTTCTGTATACTTGAATCACAGAAATAAGATGCATTCAAGCCCCTTTTTATGGCTGCCTTGAATAAACAAAGTGGTTTTTTTATTGGTGGGGTTCACAATAACTGGGAAACAACTTGGGAAATTTTAATGCAGCTTCAACTTTACAAATGCAACTAAACACAAAATATTCTTAGGGGGGTTACCAAAGGCAAGATGTTTTCATTTGCCACCAGCAAAACCCATCCTCTGCTTTTTCTTCATGTGCTATTGCAGTTAGATGGCTCTTGATTTATTTGGTTCATTGCAGCTCTGTAGAATATCCCCTTGATTCCAACCAAACCTATTTGTCTAATTTAGACTAGCAGTAATTTATGAGAGGAGTGTGTTTCCCACCAAAAGGATTAGTCACACTAAAGACTATTTGTAGGTGTCCCAAAATTATTTTTCTGTGTAGTTTGCTTTAACCAAAATAACAGATAATAAATAATAAATTCAACACGCTTACGATAATTCTCATAAAACTAATTCCAGAGTTGAAAAACACGATCCAAGTGTTAATATTAGTTATCTAAACTTATTTTCCCTTCTTTTTCTTTAAAATAGTGCTTTACAGTGGACTGACATTAAATGTGTCTTTATAATGCCGAAAATGAGGTAAGTTTCCGCACTAAGTATGTAATTTACAAAACCAGTTTTTTTATTTTTGTTTGACTAGACTTCTACGTGTCTTGTCAAATAAAGCTTACCTGCATTTTGGGAGAATTGTCAGGTACAACAAAGCTAGTTCCTATGACTGGTACTACAGAATACAGTTTCTGAAAAAGTTAATAAGTATTTCACATACCTTTTTGAAGAACATTCCAAAGAAAATATTATCCAATCCAAGCTCCATTTCATCATCTAACATTATTTATAGTTAAAGATTAAAAATTTTATGTTAAAAGAATAATCTGTGATAGGCACATAATATATATTTACTGAAGAAGGAAAGACAAAAAGAAGGAAGGAAGAGAGGGAAGGAGGGTAAGTATTCCAATAAATAATTATTTATATAATAATTAAATTAATAGGTCAAATTTGAAAATACAGTGCTATTTTGGATGCTGAAAAGGCTTTTGATTAAAAGAAAAGTAAGTTAAGCTTCGAATAAAATGAGCCATCCTTAATGTGATAAGTAAAACCTATAAAAAAAATTACCCAATGCCAAATACCAAAGGCAATCCCATTAATACTGGAAACAAGTCAAGGGTGTCACCTGTCAACACTAAAGTCTTATCCTGAAATTTCTATCTAGTGCCAAAAACAAACCAAAAAAGAAAACAATGAACACATATTTCAATTGGAAAAAGATCAAAATTATAATTTTTTTATATTATATGATTGTTTGCCAAGAATACCTAAGAGAACCAGCTACAAAACTCTTGGATTTAATGAGAAAATGCAACAAAGTGGCTGAATAAAAATATACAAAAAAAATAATTGGGGGAACATACTAATAGTTTTTAGTGTAATTAATTATTTTGGTGAGAAACACTCCTCTCATAACTTACTGTTAGTCAAAATTAGACAGTTTTTGTTGAAATCAAGGGGATAGTCTACATAGCTGCAATGAACCAAATAAACAGTTTTAGAACCATCTAATTGCAATAGCAGAAATAATCTAAATATTTAGATTACAATAATCAGTAACAAATCATTTTAAAAGACCTCCATTCACAATAGCAAAAAAATATGTGAAATGTGAAAATAAGGTGCTTAATCTGAAGCACTTATATAAAGAAAACTTAAAAACCTTTCTGAGAGAGATATTTTTTTAAGACTAAAATAAATGCAGGCATATCCCTGAATAAAGGACAAATTTCTAGATATATTAATTATCCCCAAATAATATACAGGTTCAAGGAAATTACAATCAATAATTATTAGTAAATATTAATACCAACCAAAATAAATAGGAAAATATTTTAGAGCCTGGAAAAATAATTTTGCAGTAGAAAACTTTTTTGATATTGAAAATTTTAATTTAATGCTATTTATTCATTTTAGAACATATTTATAATTACATAAAGAAGGCAATCTCTTACCTGTTCTGAACAGTTAAGAATTGACAATTTTCCAGAATATATGAAAGTAGTAAACAGATTTTTCTAAGCAACTAGAGATGAAGCTTGTATTCTTACTTTGGATTTGGGGATTATTTAATCTCCAAATCCAATTTAATAATTTCCTCTCATTTTTATGCGTTTTAGATTCTCCTTCCAAATCAAAACACTTGAATTATTCTATCATTTATTTATGTAAAATTCAGCAAGTGGGTTAATTTCTCCACTCTTTGGTGACATCATTATTACAATGAGATAAGGTTTGGATAACAAGTTTAGGAACTGGATCTCCTCCTTTCTCCTGTACAAGGATCAAGAACTGTTATGAAAAGAAAATCCAGTTCATTGATCTGTAAAAATTTTAGAGGTCTTCTTCTCTTGTTTACATCAGACCACCTTTTGACCTTTCAATTATAGAACCAGATTAAAAAAAATTTTAAGTACTTTAAAATTAAATCTTTGGATCCTAAATAGATTGGCAATTATATTGCTACCTAGCTGTAAGACAGTTTTATCTGAAGGTTTTCTTTTTACACAAATATGAACAACTGCACTTCTCTAGCAGTGGAATGTACACTACTTAAGTTTTGGAACAATAAGCCTTTCAGTATCCAAATTACTTAATTATCTTTCCCATTTGACCTTTTAGCACATTGGCAGCATCAAACAAGAAGAATCAAAGAATTTTCACAATCCCAAACTTAAAAGCATCAGGGAACAGATTTTATGCAAAATATTTCCCTGAGGCTTAAGGGTAAGATCACATGGCCTTTCTTTGGCTTCTTAAAAACTCTTAATTCTTCGCTTTGGCACTTTCTGATAAAACAGCAGTGAGACTATGAATAGTAATACTTTAGAGAGTGATGGATTGGAGGGAGCTTGTCCATTAAGCCACAAGATAGTGTGCATTTATGAAGTTAATGACAAATGATCCATTTCTGTATTAATGCATTACTTTATTCACCATAATTATTGATCCCTAAAAGCCATTCTTTGTGCTAAAGTGCTTTAACCAAAGTGCCTTAATAGAAACTTCATTAGTGACCTCATAAAATGACATACACGCAAAAGGAAAACAGAGAGTTGTCATATATATCAAAAACTTGAACATGACATACACCATTGGAAATCTTTCAGTAGAAATCACCTATGAACAAGTAATATAAAGAGAATCTAAAGCTTGTATATGCTGGGCTCTGTCCAAAAAGGAATCCAACCAAGATTTCCTATAGGAACACTGCAATGATCAATCATATAGCAGACATCACAAAGTGGAAAAACAGTGGTAACATGTTAAAACACATTTTCAGTAGACCTAAGACCAAGCCCTTGAAATTTACAAAGAATGAATTGGAAGAGGGAAGAACGTGTCCCTGCATACTACAGTAATTCATCTTCATTTAATAAGGTATAGGACATACTCAAGTGTGCATAAATCATTTTATGTTTGTTCCATTTGCACCATATGTGGCTTGATAGGAGTACTTTGGACACTGTTGATGTCAAAGAGAAGAAATATTACAGCAGTTAGACAAAGAAAGGTTATATTCCTTTGCTAAAGGCACAGAATTTACCTCTACTAATCTATAATGAGGAACAAGTTCCAAATGGCTGTTGGAATTAGAAAAATGAGACATTATCTAACCAGAAATTTAATGCTCAAAAAACACCTCATGGTAGCAAACAAATAATATGGCTTAGTAAACAGTATGAAAGAGTGTTTCTAGTCTAGCCGTCCTAAATTTATAATAAGTAATATCTTTTATTAAGTAATGTAACAGTAGAGACAAATAAAATCAATCATTTTTTGGTGGGAGGAAAGTCATACAATCTTATCCAGTAGATAACACATACAATCAGCAGATTATGCACTACTTATTTTCTAGTAATTAATAATTTACTTGAAACTGTACCTTAAATGTTTATCCCTGAACTCTCTTTTGCTGTTCTTTAACTAGACTTCTGTCTTTTGGCCAGGGCATTCCTTGGAGATCTGTTTTAAAGCTATTAGAGAAGGACTAGAAGGAAATATACTGTAGAAGGCACATGTTGCACAATACTGTGTGTCTAATCAAGAGGTCAAAAAGATTGACAAGCCTTTTAAAAAGGACACTTGAAAAATTACCTGCTGACTTTTGCTATGTCACGCATTCTTACAAATATTTTACAATTGTTTATCCATGTTCAAAAAAGAATGCTTCTAACATATGACACTATAAGCTGTGATTTGTTTTGTTTTTTTAACTAGTTGTTATAAGCCAATATTTAAGCAGTGATAAACACACCCTGAAATGTTCTTTGGTATATCTAGTATTCAGATTCTTTATTCTTTGAGTTTGTTTAAGCTCTTTAATATTTTAACTATACATTTTAGAAGAGGAGAAAAAATCATTTCTCCCTGAATTGGAAGCCAATAACTAAAGCTAAAAATCTCAAATCTAACCCAAGATCAGGGTTCCAGTTGTAAGAGTACCATAACAATGGAGGGAAAAGGAAGATTAATGTTCAGCCAGTGCTTTTTACAAATGGCTGATCTACATACATCACATTATTCCCAAGACAAAAGTAATAACATTCTTTATTCCTACTTCTGCATAAAGGCCTCAGGCTGAATGTCCTGTTTTTATATTTTTCCCATTGATATTTATCTTTGATGAAAAATTTTAATCTAATCTCTCCAGTGTAAAACTTTTGGCATATGAGATATGAAGATGTTTGGGACATGGGGACAGGAGAACTCACAGTGTGATTGGTCCCCAGACCTCAAATATTATCTCAGATAACCATGTAAGGCATACCTGATTTCAGGTCTACATCTTCCCCTCTTCCTCTATTTAAAAAACAAAACAAAACTGTAATTTCCTTATTTTTACAAAGGACTTACGTGTTTTCCCTATGCAATTCAGTCAGGATACAATGGAAGGAGGGGGAAAAAAAACATGTGAATAAGAAGCAGTAATATATTTTTTTAAAAATCAAGCTAACATGCTACTTAGAGGAATTTTTTAAGGATCTGCTGCCCTTATGAAGCTTGTGGTACTTACAGTGGAGTGAAGCTTCATCATCATCTCTGATTTTAGTACTTCACTCGATAATTTCATTTTATTATTCTCTTCATCCCTCTTCAAAGCTCTTCAATCATTCCAGTTTTATTTTCAGTACTTTTCTTCAGTACCAAAATCTTGCTGAAATAAAACATGACTGTGGAATCATTATAGGATTTGTTGGCAGTGAGATCGTTAAGATTGTGTGGGCATCTCCTTCATCTCCGTTATATATCTTCTTGTTCTCCCAAGGGCATAATGTAACACTAATATACTTTTTATGGGAAGAAATTTTTTTCTGTATGTTCTTAAAATCAGGACCAAGGGAAGTCACACAGCACTAAGTTCTTCTGAAATTTTAGACAGAAAATAGCACAGAGCAGTAAATAAAAGATGGGTACAATGTTGTTAAGGTTAATCATTAACTCTACTCACAGATTGTAATTTTTTCAGTTATAGAGGTGATAATAATTTAAGCAAAATAACTACTGTGCCCAAAAACATGGTGCTTAAGGACTAATGGAATCAACAGAGCTAGGGAATAAAAGAAACTTAAAATTCTGAAATATTTTATGGTTTCACTTTATCGATAACAAAAATTTAGGAAACAGAGAAAGGAATAGAGGATCTTGAACTTTAGGGCACATAAGAATCACTCAAAGTGATCAGTCAAATGCAGCTTCCCAATATGTCCCCATCAAAGATCCTAATTTAATAAGTCTGGGTAGAATTTTGGGGATCTGCAGTTTAGCTAATATTCCTGATGATTCTGATCCAAAGAGTCTGTTTGAGAAACACTTAAATAAATGGGGAGAACTCAGGGCCCTTAATCCAAGTTCAATATTGTTTCTGCTATACCACAAGGTCTTTGACTTTTAGGGAATTTTTAAACTTAATTTTAAATGAGGTGCTATTACTTGGAATTATAATTCAAAGTATCCATTGAGTTTTGATTATAACTTATAGAAATTAGTCATTGGAAATGTCATCCTTTCTTCCTGGGAATACTCAGCTTCACCCATTTAGCCACACAGTGGTCACTTCAACTATTTCCATATTATTGTGGTTCTGGCTACGGAGAGAGATAACTAAGATCTGAAATGTGGCTTCTAGTCAAAGATATAGCTCCGGACTCAAAACACGACCGTTGGGTTGGAGGAGAACCACTGACCAGTGGTGAGACTTACAAGGATATCATGACCTTGAACAAGAACTCCTTTGGGAATACATGAGTGGTAGCAGTTATTTACCATCATTAAATGTGCTCTGGTTAAAAAAAAAAAAGTGCTGCAATTCTCTGAAAATGGGAATTATTCTTAAAATGGCAAATCATTGGAATATTTTACCTTACATAAAAACTTAGAAAATAAAACTGCAACAAAATGGAACCTGGAGTTGTACATCAAATGTACGAAGCAACTCGCCAATAAAGAGGAAAAAGTAAATTTCCCCACCTTTCACCAGCTTTCTACTTCACCTCCTAGAACCAGAGTCCTCTACCCATTCCACCTTGATGGAGCAGAAAAGCCACTACATCTAAAATTGTGCCAAATGTAAGAAACATTGTAGAAAATTTCTTTCCTTTTTTTTTTTCCAGAAAGTGAGAGACAAAAGAGTTGTTCAGTTTAGGATAATTATCAGCTTTTTGCAATTTAAATAAACAAAGAGCTTCCTATTTTTTATCTTAACTATCTGGCCTGGATTTAAAACACCATACCACCACACACAAAAGTTCCTTTTCACAAGAATGACAATTTATTCTAAGAAGTTAAAGGATCAGAGTGGAAGGCTTCTTTCTACCACTAACTTGAACCTCTGAAGGCATGTACCTTGAACCTCTGTTTCACCTGTAGATAATATATCTAAGAGTTTAACAAAATTGGATTATAGAAGTATCTTGCAAACCATAAAGTCACATTTTTAATCCCACCTATATTTAAATTTTCTAATTAGGAAATCCATTTCAGTTTTTAAAAAGTTTTTAATATAATTATGAGGAGTTATTTTATTTTTTAAAAAATGACAATTTACTCCATTAAGTACACTGAAATGTGCATCGGGGATTATGCCATCAGGGCCCCCGTGGCCCTAGTGTACAAGCGCCCAGCTGAACATCCTGGGAACATTTCAGAAGAGGAGCTCCTTAATGTGGTTGTCTATTTTGTGTGAAGTACTCTTGAACATGAAAGCATCTGAGTGTTAATTGACACTTTCACCTTGAATTGGGGAGTCTCTATAAATTATCATTTTTTTAAAAAAATGTCACACTGTACTCACATCATTTTATTCAGTTTTCGTCATTTCTAAAGGAAATATAGTAAGATTATACGGACAGGTTTGCTTCCATCGAGGACAATGCACATAAAATCTAATGATTGGAGCCAGACCTCCTTAACGTGACTTTAGTTCAGAACATAAGATGGTTACAGAATTCTAAAACTCAGGCTTATATTTCCTCATTTTATATATTCTTCTTAAATCTTTCCCCATGCATGAAGTTAATTCATAGTCTTTTCATTGAAAATGACCTTACTTTTTGCAATAATTGGAAACTATGGCTATTAGAGTCTTGAGCTGTATTTATCAGTCAACAGTCTAACAAAAATGCTAATAAGTCTCTACTCTATGCAGACCAGCAGAAGAGAGATGGGAATCAGAAAGTCTTATCATAAGAAAGTAGCAGGTTCTCAATGCCATCTGAGTCGTGTGGAGAGGAAATGATCTGGGTTGGGCGATGGAGAAATCACAGAGGTCTATGACCTGACCTAAGAGAGATTCCACAAAGAAACTGAGAGTTACACGAACTTGAAGGGAAGGGTCTATTTAGATAAGTGCAGAGCAGGTGAGAACATTATCAGCTGGAGAGTGGAGACAAAGTGTGGAGGAGGAAGCTATATAAAGCTTATTTGGGATAGACTAGTTTGCCTACAGCTAAGGGTTGATTTAGGAGATAACGTTGTAAAGATAGATTGGCACCATTACATAGAGGATCATACTAAGAACCTTGAACTTGATGAGAATTTTTAAAACTCTCAAACTAAGATTAGCAAATCTTCAAATTTTAAAAAGCTGTTATAAATAATATGGTAAGTTTGAGTTCACATAAATTTTTTACTAGCATGTGAAATATTAGCAAAATCACAGCTTACACATGTACAAAGTTAAGCAGTGATCTGAGATCCATCAGTGAATGTAAAAAGTCTAGATAATTTGGGTACCCAAAATAAACTCCTACATCAACAGCCAGGGGTTGGGAATCTGACTTCTTTATCTGTTTAGTTACTGAAGTAACATTTCTGAACACAACAATGGAAGGACTAAATTGACTGGGAAAAAAAAAGCTTAAATATAATGAAAAAAATGGATAGGAATATTTAGTCTCTTTTATGCCAAATGCTTGTTTGATTGGATTTTTCACATTGCAACCAGATGTTTTAAAGTATTTTCAATAAACTTTATCTTAATGACAGAAAAGTCATGACATTTAAATGTCACAAATACTTGCTATAAAGATCTTCTTTTTCAAAAAAGTTAGATCAAAATACCAAAGAGAAATACACCAAATGTTAATGGTGGGTGTCTCTGAGTATAAAGTAATGAGTGATATTTCTTCTTCTGTATACTTTGTACTTCCCAAATATCCTATAATAAACATGAATTCTTATTGTAGTAAACAGTCAAATGAAACAAGTGATAGTTAATAATACTTACTATATTATTTGGAATAGTCCAGCATCAAATGATGGAAAAAAGGAAAGGCAAAATAACAATGGGTCAAATAAGACAAATGGTTATGCTCATATGAATGCCCCAGCACTAACCCAGGAACCTAGATCTCTTCCAGCTCAAGGCTCCACCATCCCAAAAATAATGGCCCTCAATCTCTTGGTCTAGTAAAGTTGTAGCTGAGTTTTAGGCAACAGGATGGAAGAAGACATGAAAAAGGAAAACAAGGCAAAAGGCATGTGCCAGCTGTCTCTAAGAGTGTATTATTCATCTACTCCACACAACAAATTATCACAAACTTAGCAACTTAACAGACTTTTATTATTTCACAGTTTCCATGTGTCAGGAGCACAGAGCTAGCTTAGCGAGCTCCTCTGCTTAGGGTTTCACAATATTGCTATGAAGATGTTGGCTGGGCTGCATTCTTATCTGGGGGCTCAACTGGGGAAGAATCCTCTTCCAAGCTGACTCAGGTTGTTAGCAGAATTCATTTCCTATGGTTGTCAGACTGAGGGCTCCGGCTTCTTGCTGGCTTTTGGCTGGAGGCTGCCCTCAGCTACTAGAGGCCAGTTCCTAGAGGCCTCCCACAGTTTCTTGAGGACTCCTGCAGTTCGTTGACACATAAACTTCCCCAATGTGTCCACTTACTTCATCAAGCCAGAAAGGAGAGCCTCTGGAGTTAGTAGGCTAGCAAGATAGGGTCTTATGTAACATACCTAGCCATGGGAGTGACATCCCATCACCTCTGCCATATTTTATTAATCAGAAACAAGTCACATAACCTGCCCACACTCAAAGGGCAGGGATTATACAAGGGCTTGAACACCAGGAAGCAGAGTTAATGGCGGCTTCTCTAGTGTCTGTCCACCCCAGGAAGGTTCCCATAAACAACCGGGCCATCTTCCCTCTTGTATCCCATTGGCTAGAGCTGAGTCACATCTAGTTGAAAAATGTAGCCTTTTTTTCTGGATAGCCATGTATCCTGATACAAATGCTGTTATTGTGGAAGAAGGAGAGAGTAAATGTTAGGAGACAACCAGCAGACTGTCTTTCAATAAGAGTCCTTCGTATCAGAACTTCTGTAGCAATTCAGTGAGATGAGGAACACGACAGCCTCTGGCATAGATCAGGAGGCTCCCTGACCACAGCTACCGAATTTACTACTAGCTGTAGTTTGATTAATACAAGCATAGAAATGAAAATCCTTAAAAGAAGAAAAGTGTCTAAATGGAAAATCATGTTCAATTCACTCATCCACTAAGATTTAAGTCTCAGGTAAATTAATGTGATCTAATCTTATAGGTAATTTTTCATTCTTATAAACATGATCAACCTGATAACCCCATTAAAAAAAAAATTGTGTATCTACATAACCCTTTGCAAATTTCACAGCACTTTCTCACCTATCTTATTTTATTCTCCATTCAACCCTCTGAAGTGTCCATCACTCTCATTTACCAAATGAGGTTAAGTGACCCAAAGTTAAGTGACTGGCAAATGGCACAACCCAAGCTGGGGCCCAGGTCATCTGCCTCCACAGAGATTCTACTACACTATGATGTCAAGAAATCGGTTTCATTGAATGACAAAAATGTAAGTATATTAAGCATTTGAACAAATGCTAGACGTTGGTCAAGCTCAGATATGTGGAAATAGCCAGATAATTGATGAATTTTTGTTTGGTCCCTCTCTGCTTGCTGGGTTTGACACAGCCCCAACCAAAAGGACAAATGAAAAGAAGGAAAGAAGAGGAAGGGAAGGCAGGGCAAGGGAGGGGCAGTAGTTTCCTAAAGGTGCTACACCACTGAAAGAGCTTTAACTTTTGAGCATGTGACTACGAAGAGAATTTTTTAAGAAAACTATTAGTTACACAGTCAATCCAATTCTCCAGAAAATAATTAAGTGGGGTCAGGTGGTTGCAAACACTGAGACCTTTCCAAAACAGGTTATTGTTGGACTATTGAAATTAAACTCACGTACATTCTCCACCCTTCACTCTCTATTACCCCGGACCCTCTGTGGCTGTGGTTTTTTTCTACAAAACAAAAGAAAGAAATTTGGCTAGGCATCATGAGTCACCAAAAATCAGTCCCAAAGGGAAGTCTCCCTGACCCCTTACACAGCCTCTCCTCTCCCAGACTAGGTCAGGTGGGCTGACAGTCATTCGCACTACTTAGTATGTTTTCACTGTGGCACTCACAATAGGAAGTGGTAATTGTAAGTAATGTTGTAATTAAATTAACTGTGAAATAATAACTATGTAATAATAATGAGAAAATCAGGAGGTCAAGGTCTACCGTATATCTTTCTAGCTTACCACTTTATTTCTACAGCACATTATGTACATGTAGATAGATACCCTATACATATTTGTTGGTGACTTAAAAATAACTAATTCATTGGGAAAGCATCACAATGTAATGAAATGACCCTGAGTTCTGGAATAAAATTTCTCCCTATCATCTTTTTTTCTTTTATCTCTCCTCCCCACCCCACACCCACTGACCTCAAAGGTCACCATCAGTGTGCCTGGACTTTGGGACATCACTTTATACTTCCTCAGCCTGGTTTTCTACTTCTACACAATTATAATAGTACTTTGTTGAGCTGTCATACAGATTAAATAATATAGCATATATAAAGCCCCAACATGTGACAAGTGCTTATCGTGTTTTCCATCTCGTTGTCATCTCTGTTGCTATTATTGTATAGAGGTTCTATCATTACTATTTGTCAAAATGGTTAAGTTCTTAGGTAAAAGAGCTATATAAAATAGGCACAGATGGATACATATGTAAAATGACCAAGACTGACTTCAAGGAATGCTAATATATAGCTTATTATTTATAAAATAATATAAATTAAATTGATATGGTTCTCCTGCCTTCATCTGGCTTAAATTCTATCCTATACCGAAAAGTAATAGTGTTCTACATTGAGTTACAGTTAAGATTTTTTCACAAGAGCCAGAGAACTGTTGCCCACAGCATAGTCAGGCTTGAATAAAAAATAGTTCTGTTACCACCCCAAGCCATGTAACCCAGTTTTAAAATTTTTCTTTTGCTGTAAATACAAAGCTATTACAAATTTTACAACTCCAGAGGGTCTCTGCTAACCTTACTCCCTGCCCTGATCAACAAGAGAATTAAGTTCTAAATGTATAATTTATGTATAATACCATAGGCACAAACTACTAATGGAATCTTTCAAAGGCTAATTCTTAAATATATTTTACACAAAGGGCTTAAGGAAAAGAACATTTTAAGATTTGGATTCATTTGTCCAATCAATACTTATTTGCCTTTTCCAGAGAGCTGAGCTGTATCCTGTGGAGAGAAAATAAAATGATCATGGATCCCAAGGATTAAAACGAGCCTTTGGAGAAAAATACTTTGTGTTCAACCATCAGGTTCCTGTAATTGCATTTCATTTAAGTGTATATGTTTGATTTCAAGTGTGAGTTTTAAGAAAAAAATGAATGAGAGCATCTACTACCTTTCCTCTCAGAATGCAAAAGATGATGAGCAACACTTAAATGCTAAGTGAGCAGGGTTTCCATTTTCTATTTCTTCTATTTCTACTGAGGGCACTTGTTCACGTCTGAGCGAGAAAAACTATATGCATAAATTTTCCCTTTCCCAATTAAATTTTCTTTTTTTTTTTTTTTACTCACAGTTCTCTAATTCAAATGTTTGGTGGAGAATTCAGTCAAAAAGCCTCAAGCCTAAGAATATTGGCTTTGTCAATCCATAATGTACAGGTCATCTCAATTTTCTCTGCTATTTCTCTTTTCTCTAACAACTTCTCATTTCACTATTTCAAAGACATACTTTCAGAATTAATTCCTACAACTCCTACTTCTTGAATATTTCTTATTTTCTTCAACCTCTTGAAATCGAAGGATCAGATATAATGGAGAAACATCATACTAAGGTGGTAGGGAAAGTATTCTGGGGTCTTTATGAAGCCTATTTTCTCACAAATTGAGAGAGAAATCATCCATCTTACTCTCACAATGAATCTCTCTTGTACTACATGGCGTGAGGCCAAGCTATAAAATGATGTTTTAATGTTGCAAGCTCGAGCAAAGAAACACCTTAATGATGTTTGGTCCTGCCTGAATATTAAGAGATAACTTTGAAGACTCACACAGTATGTTGTACAATCTGATGACTGCTGTGTTTCCCCCACTAAGATGGAACAAAACGACAGTTATTTCAATAGTTTATGCTAAAACTACAGATAGAAATACTTTTATACTGCCAAATAGTCATCACCCAAGGCTTGTCATTAACTACATACATTATGATCAGCACATAAAAATTGAAACTAGTTGCACACAGGGAAGAGCTATTTTTGAGGACAAAGCATTTGAAAATTAAACAGAAATGCTAGAAAATAATGTGTAGAGGTATTTTTTTGGTTAAGGAAAAAAAAATTAATGACAGGGTAAGGTGATTTCCCTTATCAGGGACAGTGTAAAACATTACCTGTTATACGAAGAAAATGATTTCTTTCTCTTCTTTAGTGTGTTTTAAATGACTGCTGGTGTGGAAGGCGCTGTACCTGGGGCAGCGGAAGACACCAATGAACCTGGGAGGAGGCACCCCTCAAGGAGGTAGGAGAGCGCCCCCATTCTCCTGTTTCCAAATCTTGCTACTTTTTACTATGCCAAAGGCTTATATTTTTTAACAAATCATTTTCTTTTCTTTGATGGTTTACTTAATTGATTGTATGGAAAGCCAATTAAAATACTAACTTTTCTGTATATTTATTATGATTAACACAAAAACAGAGAATTAGTTTTGAAAAGCAAATAATTTATGTAACGATAAACGTTCACTCTTAACAGACGCACATAAAGACCCAATCTGTCTTCTCAGTAATGCTCTAATCCAGGGGGTCTTAAAGTGAGATCTCAGATGAGCAGCATCTGCATCACCTAGGAGCTTGTTAAAAATGTAGATTCTCAGGCCCCAGCCACCTCATCTGAATCAGAACCTCTGAGGGGGGGCCCAGCAGGTCTTCCAGATGACACTGACACGGTAAAGTTTGAGAACCACTGCTCTCATCTAGTCTATTAAGCTCTAAATTGGTGTTTTATAAAATAAGACAAGGTTTTCATATTACTAATTCAACCCTGTATACTTTTCACAGGCTATGTTTGCAAGGAGACTCAGAGGCAGGTAAAATTCATCTCTCTGTGGCTTTCAAGAAGCCCAATACCCCTTCCACTTACCTTCCTCCTAACCAATCATTTTGTTGAGAGTTTCTGTTTTGATCTATTTTCACTTTAACATCTCTTGAGACAATAAAGAAAGTTGGGGTACATTTCCTTGAGCTGAGTTAGCAGTTCCTAGTGAGAATATGCTTTTTTAAATTGAGGTAACATTGATTTATAACATTATAAAAATTTCAGGTGTACATCATTATATTTCGATTTCTGCATAGACTACAGCATGTTCACCACCCAAAGACTAATTACCATCCATCACCGTACACATGTGCCCTGTCACCTCTTTTGCCCTCCTCCCTACCCCCTTGCCCTCTGGTAACCACCAATCTAATCTCTGTATCTGCACAGAATATTCTTTCTTTTAAATCTTCACCCTATTACCTTTCAGCAGTTTGACAGTGTCATTAATTACTATAACATAAATCCAAGCTGAGTATTTTTCAAAAAAATTACTACTACACTTGCTAGTTACTTCGGGTCAGAAATACCAATGTGTTCTTTATAAACACTTGTATTTTTAAAAACTTAGACTAACATATTGCTTTAATTTAGACATTATAAAATAGAAGAGGCCTCTGCAAATTAAGACGAGTTTCCCAAAATTCTTTTATAATCATCACCTTCCACATAGAAGCATTTAAATGGACAAAAACCTATCAAAAGATACAAATAATTTTTAACCTATATAAACATAAATTGTTAAATCTCTACATCCACATGATTCGATGCCTTATTTCAGAGTGACTAAATACAAGGATCGATTATTTCAGTATACAGAAGTACATAGTTTTGTTCTTTTTTCTTCTTTTTAATGCTTTCCCTAAGTGTTTAATCTACAGACAGATTCTTCCTTTTGTCTTTGAAGCTGGCTCTCTGATAAAATATTTCATACTGTCTCAGAGCTTCTCAGAGGTTGACAGAAGACTAAACATCTCCCATTTTTTGAGGTCCTCAGTATTTACGTAAATAGTAATAAAAGATACGCCCAAGGTGGTTACAAAAGTCTAAACTAAACCTAACACATTTATCACATTAAAAAATACTGTAAAAGCTCATTTGGAGATTACTAAATTTGAGGTGCATCACCAATGTGAGGCCCTGGACGAGACGGCCTTCTCCACCTCTGCCTTGGCCACGGCTATGGGTTCTTCATTGTCTATGACTAGCGTTACACTAAATTGGAACATCTCCCGGGAGGAAAAATTCTTCCCTGGCCCTAACATTCCTGAGTAGGGAAAGAGGATATGAAGGAGGGGCTAGAGGGGGCTATGGTTGACACTGCTAACTGTTCCTCCCTACCTTTCTGCCAAGCAATAAAGAGGAAGGAAATAGAGGCAATATTTCCATCTGCTATTAGACTAACTTAAATTCCACATATGCACAGACGAGAACTTCCGGAATAGAGCTATAAGGTTTGACCACCTCACAGGAAAAGGTGGCATGACCATAAGGTGTCTGTCCTCCAGGTGGATGGCTGGAAGTAGCAGTTGCTGGTGAAAGCTGCATTTCTCCCCAAAGCATCAGAAAATTTGTGCCTCCAGTCAAACCCAGCTGAAGAAAACCCCAAAATACAGCCATAAAAATACTAAATACCTTATTTTATAGAAGAGGTTTTCTATTTTTTTGATAGAAAAAAGTGGATGCCATTTCTGAACCTACCT
Organism: Tapirus indicus; assembly: GCA_031878705.1. Lineage (NCBI taxonomy): Eukaryota > Metazoa > Chordata > Mammalia > Perissodactyla > Tapiridae > Tapirus > Tapirus indicus. The sequence goes on along the minus strand of CM062919.1, from coordinate 143,053,664 downwards.
GCATACCTTGAAACATTTGGGAATGCATGGATTCAGGCATCTTGTCTATTTCCTGAACTTCTATAGAAGAGCCTGACCTCCTTTCCCTATATCAATACATTATAAGTAACTGAAAGGCAGGGAAGGTTTCTGCTTTTCTTTTCTTTTTTAAAATATTATTGTAGTCCCAGAGCCATTTAGCAGACTTCAATAATGGTTTGTTTCTTGGTTGTTTTTTTTTTTTTTTTTTTTTGGATAACTGAAATGATCAATGAATAAGTACTTGGATGATAGAGCAGGCTCTCTGGAAAAGGAGTATAAAAAAAATAAATGAGGTTCTTAAAATTCCTGAAAGGCACAAGACTTCCAAGAGAGACCCCAACTGAAAAATAAACATAATTAAAACCAATCTAATACATGTCATCTGGCCAAAGAATTCTCCCATCTTGACATTTTGGGAGGCTTCCAGGAGGAGTGATTGGTTCAGTCACTTCTGTAACCTCCCTATCATGTAGAGCAATAAGCACATGCAACTTTCAGGCTTTTTAAAATTCCAAACTAACTCTTTCAGGACATTGGGATCTAATAGAAGGTCTTGCTCTACAGTATCCAAGTGCCTTCATAAAGTTAATAAGCAACCCAATGTTTAATTTCTGTATCATTTGGGTGTCTTTCAATTCCAATGGACAGAAATTTCAACTCAAGCTGCCTTAAGGCAAAGCTGAATTTATTGATTCATATTTGAAAATATCCATAGGTAAGACCTGGTTTCAGCTACAGCTGGATTCAGAGCTCCAATATTCCTATCTGGGTTTAGCTTTCCTCCAACTCCCAGATATGCGTCCCTGAGTATCAGCTTCACTCCCAGACCTCACATGGTGACACAGGACGCTGTAAGCTCACTTCTCACTCTGCAAAGTCCAGTAGAAGAGAGTCCACTTCCCTAAAGGGGGCAGAAAAAGTTTCAGAACATCTGACTGGCCAGACCTGGGTCACACACTTTTCTGTAAACAAATCCCAGCTACCAGGAGGACATAATGCTTCCTATGGCCAGACCTGAGTCGTGGGTCACCCTTTGGGTCAAATGGGCTGAGGGGTGGGGTGGGGGGTGGATCCTCCAAAACAAACAGGAGTACGGTTTCTATAGAGGAGTGAGTAGCTGGGAAGCAAACCACGAATATCCACTACAGGCTGGTAGAAAACACCACCTCCCCACTTATTACAACTCTCACACATGCTAGGTTAGTGGATCAAAATGAGATTTAAAAAAATCATTCGATTGAGGTTCTTAATCAAACTCTATAGTTTTAAAGAGTGTAACCCCACACCTGTATCCAAAATGTCGCTTCTTCGATTGCTGGCCTTCCACTTGTCTTCAGGAGCGGGAACACACGGCCTTTCAGAAAGCCGGCAAACAGGCAACTCCCACCTTACAACCTCGAAGCCGCCCGCTGCGCGCTGCCTGGTCCAGTGTCACCGGCAGGAGCGCGACCGGAGGGGGCGATGCGGGTGCGCCCTACCTTCCCGACGCCGCCTCCGGGACTCGCACCGACTTCCCAGGCGGCCGCCACCCATCGGAACGGGCGGGTGGGGGCGGGACGCCGGGGGTCCCCAAGCCCAAGCCCGGGCAGACCGGCGGGCCCGACCCCGGCGCGAGGCGCGCGGATGGAGGCACCCCCGCCCCCGGCCCTTCCCCCTCCCCTTCCCCTTCCCCGGGCGCGCGGGCCGGGCGCGGGAACGGGGCGGCGCCCACCCCGGGAGGCGGCGTGAGGGCGGCGGCGGCGCGGCCGGGCGCGTCCCGGGGCCGCGGAGGCGGCGGCGCGAGCGCACGAGTCCCCGCCCGCCGCCCGCGCTCCGGGAGCGGCCGAGTCGCCGCCGCTCCATCCCCCGCCCGGGCGCGAGGGGAAGGGCCGCCCGGACGGCGGGGCCGCCTGGGGAGCCGCGGAGGCCGGGGCCGGGGGAGGAGGAGCCGCGGACGGCTGAGCCCGAGGTCCTCGCCCGGAGCCCGACCCCGGAGACGTGGGGGGCGGACCCCGGAGGCGGCGCGCTCGCTCGGGACAAGTTTCTCGCCGATTGAAGGGGCCCTGAAACCGTCGCTCGTTTTCCTATCAGCCTTTCCTCTCCTGTTTCAGACAAGTTATTTAGACAATGAAAAAAATAGCCTCCTGGATGACTGTAGGTTTGTACATATAATCCCGAAAGTTTTGCATGGTATGGTTATTTGCTTATGCATATTTATTAGCCTGTTAACTCTTCAGCTAGTCAGAAAATTAACATTTAAGATATTCTTTGAGGAGCATTACAAGTTCGCTATTGCGTTCCGGCATTGTGTTCTTCATCAGCTTAGTTAGCATCTGTCTTCCTGAAGTGGTACCAAAGCCTGTCCCTTGGCGACGGGTCTTGCATGTGACACTCTTGCCCTCTAGTGCCTCACCAGCTGGGTAGCAGTTTGCTGGCTAATATTAATAAGATGTTACATAACAGAAGGGTACTGGGCCGGAACTGGTATTGCTGCCACTTGTAAAGCCAAAAAGCCAGAGCCGATGGTAGTGGATACTGCTGCTTCAGCTTCTTTTCTGGCTATTGAAACTTTCTCAAGCATTTTCAGCTCTTTCAACTTTAATTCCAGGTAAGTGTATCTGTTTATTTACACTATACATTAATGGCTCACTCATAAATGTAGGGGCTTTTACTAAGAGATAGCAACTTTGTTTTCAATTAATCTAAGAATTTCAGCATTGAACAAATGCCTCATTTTATTCTAGTAGAAGAAATAGAGCATTTTAATTAAATTAAGTGAAACGTCTTATCATTCTGGGGTAATTTTAAAGCTTCTCTTTCATAAAATTAAAGTATTAAGGAGATGATCCCTTTTAATTGTTTAAGATCTCCAACAACTTGTAATTATTCTGTAGCAGATTTGTTAAACAGAACACATGTCTGTGGCTTGGTGGACTAGAAATTTGTAAGCAACATCGGAGATTTAAACTATAACTACCCATATCTATATAGCAATGATCCTCAACAAATCTTTCTGTTTGCTGCAATTTGTTTTACAAACATTATTTAAAATTATTCAATGAATGAAATTAAATGAAACTAGAAAGAAATAATCAGCCTCAGTATTGAATATAGTACCTTTAAATTAAAAGAAAATATATGTATTTCCATTTAATATATCCACTTTATTATATATTTTTTTTTTGGAAGAACCAAGTTACATTCTTTAAGAGGTTTACCTAGATCTTCTTCCAACTAGTTCTTCTAATATCTGGAAACTGTTTAAGGCTCAAACTCATTTAAAGTTGAAATTTTATCCATATTGTTTATAAACATTTTGGACTATAGCAACATATGTAATCTGGAAGAGTTTTGAGGAAATCACTCCTAAGGAATATAAGCAGCTACATCTTAATATTAGATTAAAATGCAAATCGAATATTGAGACACAAGTGAAACTGGTCTCAAACCCACTTTTTCTTTGACCTTAGAAAATATCATGTTATCAACTACTGAACAATGCTGTTCACCGCAAGGGAGCAGAATGATATGGAGGAGAAGCTCTCAAACATCTGATATTCAGCTGAAGGGCATTTGTTCCTTTTTCTTCAGCCATAGCTCCCTATTAATATTGTATCTAAAAAGGAGATTTCAAAAATAAATTTGCAAGAGACTCTTTGGAAAACAGTACTGCACATATCAAGAAGCTTGCCCTAACAGAAGCTCTTTTCTTTTCTTTCTCCAGTTAACACAATATCTACCATCTCTGTGATATTTTTATTGTTTTTCTTTATGGTCTTGATGGTAAAACAGACGGCTTCTTTTTTTGTGTAAGTAAGTGTTAATATTAAACTGGTCACATGAGTTATAAGAAATATGAGGGTCTTCATAGCCTTTAGAATGAAGGATTCTCGGGTCACTAAAATGTTTTACATAGAACTTTTTTCTCTTTCTAGAGAGACTTGTTATAGTTTAGTTCAGTTGAGTTATAGCATACCTTCTCTTTCAGTATATTGTCTTGAGAAAAGTATTGTTTCTGAAGATTCCAGCAAATAGAGTAATTTGTGGTGTAACTGAAAGGGTTGTTGAAAAAAATACAGAAGAGATAACCAAGCATTTGAGGTTCATTTTTCTGGACCATATATTCTGCTGAAGAAGTTATGAACCAGACTCTAAGTATGATTCAATGGTTGATTTGTCATTTCAGAATTTTAAAACCATAAAGAAATTACACATTTTTCTTTTAATTCAGAGAATTTTATATGGCTCCCTTGAAACCTGGTTGAGTTTCAACCGCTCTTTGTGATTAGTGCCAACTTTTAAACTTAAATATGTATCTGTTGAGGTTTAAAATATAGTCAAAGAAAACTATATTTAAACACTTTGTGATTTGTATGCACTATAAAAACAGAGAAATAGAATTAGTGATAAAAACACTGTTTTCAACTAAATGAATGCCTTGGATTTCTAATTGCTTAACAGTTTAGACAACAGTGGAAAAAAAAAAACAATGGAAGTTTACTTTTCCTGTGCTGTGGCTATCGGAGGTAAGCATTCATACTGAAACACGTGAACTCTGAACACCTGTTCAGATTAGAGGATGATGCCAGGCCACAAAAGTAACAGCTTGCATTATAATGATAATTAGTCTGAATAATGCTCAAAATTGTTTTTTGACTGAAGTTTCCCTTAGAATACCCAATTGGTTTGTTTGTCTGTTGTTTTTAATAAAAACTGTATCCTTAGGCTCTGGGATGTCACGATGAGTGATTTATCCCTTCATGTTACTCTAAACATTTTTCATCAATTTCATGGAAGTTGCATAACTAGGGGGAAAAAAAAGTCAGGCTGTACTGCAGTGAATGTGATAATACATTATTTCACAAAAACTCATACAAATTACTGAGAGCTCTAACTCTTGATTACCTTTTGGCAAACAAGAGCTTCAAAATCAAATATTGCAGTTCTTTACTAAAACCTTTAACATCTCAATGATGGGTATCCATTTTGCATTCATTTCATTTTTAAATCTCTTTCTTTGATTACAATGTTTGAGAATGACACGAAGCTAGATCTGGGTTGTTGGCCTGATTCCGCCACAAGCGACGGCTTGGACAGCTCCCTTGTGGCTCTGGGCCTTGGTCCCTCACCTGGAGAATGAGGACCTCAGAGATCCTGTCCTATCCTCTTTGTTGTCCAACACTGTAGAAATCGTTCCGCAGGATAGGCTAAATAGACATGAAAAAACAATAGAGAATAATCCAAAACTTGACTTGTTGATAAGTGTTGATATGTACTAGAGTTTTAGTAGGAGATATATAAGTTATTAAAATCTACAGTTAACACTCACAGAATGGTTACCTTGTACCAGGCACTATTTGAAGCACTTTACATATTAGTTTTTAGCTCATGTAATCTTGACAAAGATTATTTGAGGCAGAAACTATAATTATTTCCACCTCGCAAATGAGGAAATTGAGGCACTGAGAGGTTACCTGCCTGTGTAAGATCACATCCCTGGCAAAAGGTAAAGCTGGGATTCAGTCTGAGTCTGGCTCTAGTACGCATGCCCTTAATCTCTATATTACATTGTCTCTCTATAGGTTCTCAGATGTTTGTGCTTGATATGCCTCTTGATATAACAGGGGCAATTCATGCACCACTTGAATCGTTTCTGCCACGTCTACTCCTACATGTGAAATGATCACTCATTTATTCAAGAGAGGTTTGCTCAGCACCTACTGTTGTGCCAGACTTACAGCAGTGCCCAGGACCATTACATGTGGAGCCTTCCCTAATGAAGTATATACAGTCTAGTTGAGGTGATTTCTTTCTTCTCTCTTGCTACCCCAATTGGATTGAGTGTCACTTGTTTTAAAAGATGCCCGAGGTAAGAGAGGAAGAACTTGTCTGACTCCTTTGTTGATGCATCCATAGGGTAGAGTAATAGAATCAGGACCTCAGACCTCCTCATCAGATTTCTTCATTGTTCCTCTCTGCTCTTTTTTGCATTATCCTCTCTGCAGATTGGCTGCCTCTGCTTCTCTGGTTCATGTAACCAGCCCTAAAACAGAGCCCAAAACTGGTCTATAACTTTACATCTTATGGTCCAGGCAAATGATGAGAGACTGAGTTAATACTCTCTTGTTCCCATGACTCTGAAGAAGGATCAAAATGACAAGGTTAGATTCTATCCCGAGAGCTGCGTTGGCAGTTGTCATAAGGCCCTGCTATTAAGCATACATCGATGCACACATTCTAGCTCAACTTAAGAGGATATGGGCAGACATTCCCCCTTTAAGTCATAGAAACAGAACAAACAGCAAGTAGCAGTGGGATGGTTTCCTTCTCCTGCCTCACTGGATGGTATAACACTGAGGGAGGTGAACAAAATGTATTCTTTCTTTCATAATTTCTAAATACAAAGAAGGAGGGGAAATTGCAATAGAAAGTCATTTTCCATTTAATGTGTCAAACAAAGCTAATGCCCCCAGGTGCAGCTTTTCTCCCATCCATCTTAAAAAAATCCCAGTTCTAGAGACAGAGTGTATTCTTGGTCCTACTCCATGCACATCAGCATCTTACTTGCCTACCACAGCAGGATTCAGTTAACATGACACAGTTTCACACGTTCCTTCCCAGAGAAAAGCATGTTCTTTGTCAATTTTTAATAGAACTAAATTACTTTCAGCAAATTCGTGTAATGTAGTTGAGGCCTCCCGATGCATTTTTCAACACTATAAAATATAGTTAATTTTGTGAAAGAGGAATATTGTCAAGGTCTTTTAAATATCTTTCATTTGTGTTAGAACCTGAAGTTCTTTGGTTATTAATACTCATTTTCCAGATGGCAATCTTTTTTTCACATTTCTTGTACTGCCAACTTCAACATGATTCTGTTTCATTTAGAAATTGATTTTTGCTTTGGGATGATGGTGGGTGTTAGTGGAAGAGGAAAGATGGGTTACAGTGACAAGTAGGTACTTCCCCTTGCAGATATTGGAATACTTTGCAAAATGTATGTTTGCATATATTCAGTTCTTCACTATGTATATGGAATGGCCTGTGATTCCAAAAAATAATTGCTCCCTCTGCCTTTTGTTAATAGTAGATAATTAAGTAATGGTTAATGTTTCCTTGGTGGAAAACAGATGTTTTCCTTTTTAAAAACAGATGCATTGCAAAACAACTCTAGCCATGCTGAATTCTGAAAAAGTATCAAAATGGGAAAAACAGGTATTTGAGTCAGTGAAAGGCACTTTCTGGATATGCCTGACTTATGGCTGTGGTCAAGGTGGTCACTGCCATTCACAATGTTTATATTATCGCTCTGACTGTTTGAGGCTAATGTGACTGATGGAGGTGTCTGTTCATGGAAGATGGTTTTACTTCATAACTGCCCTAGTTTGTGAATGTAGCTGCTATTTGTAAAATTTAGTAGAGGCTCTTTTTCACTCATTTAACACTTATTCAGTGGAATGTTCTTACTTCAAGCACGGTGTTGATATGAAGAATATAGAGGTGAACAGGACAGGTACTTAACAGCATAGATGCTTCCAATCTACGGAGGAATGTTACCCAGAAAATCGGGTGATTATAACCGTGGAACATGCCACAGAGGTAAAGTAGATGGTGATGTGACAGTATCTAACAGGGAGACCTGACAAGTCTGGGAAGTCAGGGAGGCTTTTGTGAGGCAGAGACATTTATGCTTAAAGCCATAGGATTCAGAGGATGAAGCCAGATGAAGAAATGGGGAGAAAACTTCCAGACAAAGAGAACAGCGTGTGAGAAGACCCTGAGTCAGAAAACGCATTGGCTCTTTTGGAGAACTGAAAGAAGACCCATTCAGCTGGAACTTAGTGGGAGCACACCCTCAAATCAGGCTGAGATGTAAGAGTGGGAAGCATACCTCACTGTGTCTTGTGGGACATGTATAGGAATTTGGGTTTCAATCAATAAGTGAAATAAGCAGCCACTGGGGGGTTTTCAGCTGAGAAGAAACGATAGGATTTGGACTTTGATGCTGGATTGAGAAAAGTATAGAGGGAGCCAAGAGCGTTTATGGTGAGGCTAGTTGTTGTGCTAGTTCAGGTGAGAGGGACAGTGCCTGGAAAAGGAGAGATGTACACTGGGTCAAGTGAGTTTTGGGAAATGGAAATAAGAGGATGTGGGTTTATTTAGATAAACAGGAAAAGAAGGTATCAAGGATGAGCCACTAGGTGGTTGTGGGAAGATGTAGATGGTTTTAGAGGGTAGATCGTAAATTCAACTTTGGACAGGCTGAGTTTGCTTGTGACATGATTCCAGTGGAGCCAAACAGTGGCTGGCGTATAATAAGAAAGGGTACAGTTACTGTGAGTTGTTGTTACTCTATCAAGGTGATAGTTCACTTTGAAATCCTAGAGCTCAGAGGAAAGAGGTTTGAGTTACAAATAAACATCTGGAATTTGTTAGTGCATAGGCAGTAATGAAAGCCAGGGAGTATGTGAGCTCATGTGGGGAAGGGGGAGGCATGAGAAGAAGCCCAAGGATGGACATGGTGCTGGTTATGCCTCTTCCTTTGCTCTGAGACACAACTGACTTTAGGCTCCTGCATCAAAGGTGGAGTTCTGTGCTTCCCACAACTCTGCTTACACTGTCCCTTTATGAACCCTTAGTGCATTTTTACTGGCCATCTTCAGGGTATTTCTCTCATTTCATGTGTTATTTATATCACTATCATCATCACAAGTAACATTTAGTATATTCATTCTATGTGCCAGACACTTTTCTAAGAGCTTTTTATAGTTTATCTCATAATCCTCATTAAAACCCTATTAAGTAGGTACAACAAGTATCCCCATTTTCATAGTAGGAAACTGCAGCATCTAAAGGTAATAGCTCCCTGATATCCATTTCCTACGTGTTCCTGGCATGGAAGGGACATGGTGTGGTTGCCTTCCTAGGTGCACTGTATCTTCACTGCAGGCTGCCAAGTTCAAATTTCAGTTCAGCCACCATGAGCTGTGGCATCTTGGGTAGGTACTTAGCCTTCAACGGGCCCGACACCACACTGGCACATAGTTAGTGCTCCTTACTGTTAGCTGTGCTGCCGTTGGTCTTATTCCACCTTCCTGGATGATGTTTCCTTTAGCATGCCTTATAGGAAGTCCTGAGGGAGTGGTGACGTTATAACCAGCCCAACCTGGCAACTTTCCTGCATCTACTGTGACTATTCCAAAATGCCCACCTAAATGGTTTGTTGATTTTCTAAATTTAATATTCAATTTCTTGGTCATTCAGTGTATTCCTCATCATATCTTGAGTAGGTTGCCAAATTAAACCACAACTGTCAGCTCTCTACCTCTAACCAAGACACTTGTGTCCATGGAAACTCTCTGACACGCAGGCTAGTGCGCCTGTTCTTTATCCTTCAGAGAACCCTTCAGACCATGTCATAGTCTATAATTTTCTATGTATTTTTGTGAAAGCACTTCAAGAAAATAGTCATCACTATACTGAAGTGTTTGCCTGTTGATCTTGTTGGCCTTTAAAAATGTTTTTATCGCGTTTCTTGTTTGAAAGATTACTGGGAATAACACGAATCCTATCCCCTTGGAAATTTCAGTCTAACAAGAAAGAGACATTAAACAAGTAACAGTGCTAATAGTATTTAGTTAGAGTTGTGATAAAGGCCCCAAGGGAAAAGTAATCATAATTAGAGTACATAATCTGGGGACCCACTGTAAAGGGAGGAGGAGTGGCATTGGTCAGGAAAGGCTTTCCTGAGGAATGGAGTGCATGTCACATATCAAGATTTGCCTGTGATCCATCAATTTCAAGTATTTCCTTGACTTTTTTGTCAACATCCAACTACGTATTTTACAGAACATTGTGATTTTGCTATCTTCCCAGGCATCATTTGGTCACCTGTCTGAACCTTAAGTGTACATCACTAGCTCAAGCCAATTTCCACTCTAAACTTCTGTGTTTCTATTACCAGCACCTTTATTCTTCTAGTCCCCAAGGCTGCCCACTCCCCCAACCATAATCCAACAGTAATCATATTCTTTTCTGTTTTCCTCCCAAGTCTCTCTTTGTTTTCATTCTCCCTGCTAACCCCCTTAAACTGGACTCACACCACCACCACCATGCCCTCTCCCCGAGTTATGCAGCATCCCCTTAACTGGGCTGTCCTGACTCTATCTCCTTCTTCATTCTGTACAATGTGGTATATACTCTCTCTGTTCCTATTACTGCCATTTGTCCATCCTGGATGTCACCACTAGACTAATTATCTGTAAACACTATTTTTATTATCTCTCTTCTGTTCAAATACGTCCAGTGCTCTCTATTTCCAAGTCGGCACCCTTGTGCTTCACAATTACTTCTAAGGACGTTCATTAATCTGCAGCACTCTTTCAATGAAATATCATTTCCATTTTCAACCCATCACAGTGTCTTATAATTAGTGTAGTCTCACTCTCAGATAAACACATTGTAACCATTGCATTTCTTCAACCTTGCCAGGTTTTTTTACCTGACATGTTCACCCCGTCCTCATATCCAATCCTGCCCTTCATGCCATGTCCCCCTCAAGCACTGTGTCTCTTGGAAACTGCCACTGACTTTCCTAAATTTCATTAATCTCTCTCGCTCTTTCTTCTAAAACTTGTAACAGATATAGTTTGTGCAGCATAAATCACTACTTACTAGGTGCAACATAGTGTTGGCTGTTGTTTAATAAGTCTTACTCTCCCAATAGAGACCATGCCTCTGCAGACAAGAATCATTCCTAATGTCATTTCTGTAGTGTCCCCAGCACCTACTACATCACTACACCCAAAGCAGGTGTTCAGTAAATACCTGACAACTGATTGCAGAATGATTAATTGATAGGTATCTTTGGGTAAGTGAAGATTTAATATCCTCCATTGTGGCTTTTTATCCCATGTTGGAATGATAGGAGTATATTTTCTTAGTGTTAAATAGAGACATTAAATCCAGCAAATGTATAGGGTCGGCCCGGTGGCGCAGCGGTTTAGTCCGCGCTTGGCAGCCCGGGGTTCGCCGGTTCGGATCCCGTGCGCCCGCCGATGCACTGCTTGTCAGCCATGCCGTGGCGGGGTCCCATATAAAGTGGAGGAAGATGGGCACGGATGTTAGCCCAGGGCCAGTCTTCCTCAGCAAAAAGAGGAGGATTAGCTACAGATGTTAGCTCAGGGCTGGTCTTCCTCACAAAAAAAATAAATAAATAAATAAATAAATCCAGCAAATGTATAGATAATTGTAATCATATTAATAGTGATGTGTAACCTTAAAAATAAGTTATGGCATTAAAATATAGTAGAAGTGTCAAATTAACCCATAAGGTAATATGCCATTGTACTCAGCTAATTCCACAAATCGTCAGTGGGTACTTATTCTGTGCCTGGCATGAGGGGCTCAATGATAGACAAAAGAGGCATTATGTCTACCCTCTTGGAGCTTACAGTTAGACAAGGGAGAGGGACTTGAAATGAAATTTTAATTACATTAGTGTCAAGAAGTACAAAGGAGAGAGACTTTCCACAGTGGCCGTGTGTAACTGCTGGGTCTCACCAAGTTTGGAAGGTCAGCTCCATACTGAGAAGATTTCACAGGGAAATTGTGTGGAGGAGTTTAATTTTCCACATGTGCCTGTCTTCTGAGTGATGCCCCAACAGTGAAGAGCTCAGGAGAAGCTGCTACTGTGGTCTTCCGTGCAGAAGAAAGAGTGACAGCAATAGTTCAGTCCATCCTAAGATTTTCAGAGCTAACAGAGACATACAGAGAATGGAAAGTTGTTGCTGGTGGATGAGGTTGCAGTAAGAACGGTAAGTTTTGTGTCCATACCAGAGACCAAATTTGGCTACAACAGAGTGAAATGTGCAGTTGAAAAAGGTTTGCAGAAAACTTAGAGAATTGTAATGTATCCATTTAAATATGTTAAACCAAATCTTACCCTCAGGGACATACATTGGAATTCCCTTTGGCTTCAGGAGGAAACCTGAAGAGTTTAATGGAAAAGAAATGTCTTTCCATTTCTAGTATTTTACACCTGTATTTTATACCTGCTAATGGAGAAGTTTCCTAATATCCATCCTAAATAGTGAGAGTAAATACTCCTCACCACTTTGCCTCATCACATATAAGAATTGTATGAGTCACCTGCCTTTCATTTCTGACAATAGGAACAAACTATGAAACACTGCTGTCTGAAATGTAAAATGTGGTAACACATTTTGTATCCAGTCAAAAACACTCCACAGCTGAAACTGAAACAGAGGCATAGAGGGATGTGAGATTTTGCATCCTGCTATTATACTCCAGAATATTATATTATTCATAAACATGTACATAACTTTAGAAGTGCAATTACTTTTCAGATGAAATAACTGTAATTACAATGAAAACTCTCCATTGTCCTAGTAATTTTGATTTGCTTAAATTACACCTAAACCTATGCTGGAATGTTTAAAAGAATAGAATGTTATCCTTTATGTTATATTTTTGAGCATGTTGGATCACTTGGTGGCATTTCACTTGGCAGGGGGGTGAGGTACCCCAGACCTCACATGACACTCCAAGTTCTCTCCCTCCTTTCTTTGAAGTGTCCCTCAGACTTGTCCCTTCCCGCATCCTCCCTGACCTGTAATCACTAACAGTTCATGACTGGATTCTGAGAAATGAGCCCACACTGGCTTGCCAGGCTTGACTCTCTGACACTACTTTATGATATCTTCCACATTACTGATTAATTCATTTTCCTGAAAAATCTCACCCTTATCACGTTATTCCCCAAATCAGGAAAGTATAATGGCTCCCTGTGGGCTTACTCAACCTCGAAGTTCTGTGCTATCAAATTTCTCCATAATCTGAGTTCTCCATACTTTGTAAAATTTATTTTGCAGGTCTTCCTCACTCTTTCCTTCTACTTTTTACCAGAGTGTCCCATGTCCAATATTGTGCTCACTCCTGCCTTGATCAAGTTCCCTCTCTCTCAAATGCCTATTCATATTACCCTCGTCCTTCAGGGCTCTGCCCAGATCCTACCTCCCCTCAGAGCACTCAGACTCCCTCTGTTGCCATGCTGTCTTTCTTCTCTCGTCCCGGTACAGTCATTTGTCTCTAATCAACAACCATACATTATCATTGGTCATCCTAGTCACTATCCCTACTTCATAATTTTGGAGCTTTTAACGAAATTCACTCTGCTGAACATTTATATTTTCAATAGAAAGATAGTTACCCCATACATACTTGAAGGAATGACATAGATACTCTAAATATTCGAATGAATAAACTATAATATAAAATGTATATATTATATAAATAGCATATTTATTCTGTAAAAATCCTGCAATTATACTCCAGAATATTATTTTTTCATAAAGGTAAACATATGTTATTCAAAATATTGTTCATTGCTTATTTCATAGGTGAATATCACAGAATTTTAGAGCTAGAATGTTCTTGGTAATTATTTATTCTAACCTCATCAGTTTACCTGGAAGGTACTGGGGCTAAAGTGACACAATTAATAAGAGGCAGAGAAGCAAGAACCCTAACCTTATGGAAAACATCAAGAACAACGTTCTCCACCAGTGTTTGTTGTCTTACCAGCCAGCTTTCAGCCTGTCTTATGGACAATAACAAGACTTTTCTTAATTTCTTTTATATTGCATGATATTTCCTTGCAAAGTGCCCCGGCCATAAGACTGTACTAAACTTCTCCTCTAAGAACCACCCCTGTTTCTTTCTTTGTCTTTTTCAAAAGCTACTAAGTTCTTTAAAGGTTACTAAGACTTGAAAGAGATTTGAAATTATAGCATAACAAGATATTCTGTGAAGTTTCAGTTGTTTTCATTATGTTTTTAAAGAATACTTTAATAGTGCTTTTTTCATATAATTACTGAACTCTTTTTTCAAAAAAGCAGAAACAGAATGGCATGGAAAATGGTTCTACAGCTAAATATGTCCTCCCCAGAAGTACATGATGCCCTCTTGGTCCCACACCAGAGCTGAAGGCACCTTGGGAAGTGTTTCACTCCACACGGTCATCTCACCAAAAGACTGTCCTAGTTTTTAAAAACCCTACTATGTAAATATACAGTTCTAAAATGATCATTTGGGTTGGAAGACCTTATCTGCATTTTGAAATGGTTATTCTAATGACAGCAACTCTCATAGGGTTCTTTCTCTAATAAATGTGAAATGTAAATAGAATGACAAAATTCACTGTGTCAACAACTTTTCAGGAAAAAAAAACCTGGTGTCTTAGTTGTAGCATTTAATGAAAATGTCTAAACTATTATGAATTTTTAGTGTATGTAAACACAAATAGCTTGAGTATGCATTACATGATGTGGCAGTGTGTGTATGGCTTAGGTGACTTGTCTGCGGTATTAAGTCTATGTTATCTACAGTTTGATGCAAAGGTCACAGAGTAAAAGGAAATTCCTTGTTAGCCCAGTGTCTTTTCTACACTAGGGATAGAGACTTCTGTTCAATGGAGCCCTTTTCCCCTTTCCACCCTTCACATGTCCTCATCCAGATCTGGGAGAAGGAAAGGAAGGTTTCTTACTTTCCACACACCAGTTCATCTGCCTGACAGGATGCCCCTTGTGCCAGGTCAACAGGATAAAAACTTGCTCATTTTAATGCTTCAGACTGAATGTTTTATATTCTATTCTATCTATTCTACTTTTCAGACTGTATTTTCTGTGAGTCCTGATCAAGAGATACAAATGTGCTGCAATGGTGACATAAACTATTGACTGAGACTGGAAAAGTACCTGAAACACCATCTTTTCTTTTCTTCTTTTATTTTTTTATGGTGCTTCTATTGGAACAGTGTGAGGAAAGTATATACAACATGACTTTTATCATGAAACTTCACAGACACTTTCAAAGGACAGTTATTCTGCTTGCCACATTTTGCATGGTGAGCATTGTTATTTCCGCTTACTACCTGTACAGTGGCTACAAACAGGAAAATGAACTCTCTGAGATGGCTTCAGAAGTGGACTGTGGGGACTTCCAATACCTACAATATAGGCTGTTGGAGGTGAAGACAACGAAACTCTCTGATGCCTTGAAGACAGACCCCACAGTCCTGGTGTTTGTGGAGAGCCAGTACTCATCGCTTGGCCAAGACATCATCATGATTCTAGAATCAAGCAGATTCCAATATCACATTGAAATTGCTCCTGGAAAGGGGGATCTCCCAGCACTTATAGAAAAAACTAAAGGCAAATATATTCTCATTATTTATGAGAATATTTTAAAGTATATAAACATGGACTCTTGGAATCGAAGCCTCTTAGATAAATACTGTGTAGAATATGGTGTGGGTGTCATTGGGTTCCACAAAACTAGTGAGAAGAGCCTACAGAGCTTTCAGGTGAAAAGTTTCCCTTTTTTCATATATGGAAACCTTGCAGTAAAAGATTGTTGTATTAATCCTCATTCTCCATTGCTTCATGTGACCAAATCTTCTAAGCTTGACAAAGGTTCTTTACCTGGAACTGACTGGACAGTTTTTCAGATTAATCACTCAGCCTACCAACCAGTAATATTTGCCAAAGTAAAGACCCCAGAAAACCTTTCTCCTCCCATCTCTAAAGGTGCTTTTTATGCCACTGTCATACATGACCTGGGGCTTCAAGATGGAATTCAAAGAGTCCTTTTTGGCAACAACTTGAACTTTTGGTTGCACAAGCTCATCTTCATAGATGCTGTTTCCTTCTTGTCAGGGAACAGGCTCACGTTGTCCTTGGACAGGTACATTCTTGTGGATATTGACGATATCTTTGTGGGAAAGGAGGGAACAAGAATGAACACGAATGATGTTAAGGTAAGGCTTTATTATCTCAAAGTTTCCAAGTTCATCTCTCAGGACCAACTGCCCTGATTTGTCCTAGGCTAAGGGATTTCCCAGAACATGGGACTTTTATTTTATCAGGAAAGTCTTAGGCAAACTGGGATGACTTGGCTACTCTATCTCTAACTCTAGAACAACTAAGTAGATAATATATTTCTCTCTGAATGAAAAAATAAAGATGGTACCAAAAACTTGATTGAGTGTGGCAGGATCCTGAAATGGTTTTATAACTGTATTTAAAACTACAGAGTAGAAACCCTTTTGTTTAATTACTTTTCAGAAATGATCTACCTTAGAAAACTATCACTAATATAAGATGTTAGTCCATTTAAATATGAAATCAAAGTGAATTTGTTTTAATGAAAATAGATACTCCCACAAGTTGTCAAGAATTAAAGATCTCATAAGTATCAAGTTCTGAACTTCCTGTTTTTGCAAGTTAAATATGCAACTCATTTTCTCTTGCCATATTTTTTGAAACTCTGAAAATTAGCACTACTATATATGGAGAGCTATGAATACACAAGCATACTTATTCACATGTAAACATAAGGATTTCAAGTCACTTCTGGAATTCATTGAACGTTTCTGGTACATAAATGAAGCCCACATGCTTCATTTAAATTGCATCAGATTTCTTATTGTGTAAAACTGCTGCCCTTAAAGAGAAAACAATTGTTTGAAGTTAGTTGGCTATTAATGTGAATAGATTGTTTCATAAACAACTGGTTGTTTAATATTAATGAAATTTAAAATTAAAATGATCTACATTTATCTTAGTTCCCATTCAAAATGCCACAGGATTCTATCTGTTATGGTACATACTGATTTCTCATAAAAGTGAAAGGAGAGACTTTTGATACATAATTTTTATTCTGTACAGCTTTGACCTTTTGATAAAATAAGAAGAACTAAATCAGATGGGAAAAAAAGCTTGACAGCTGCATTCTTTTCTCCAGATACTAGGATCTGGCAAATAATGGTAATGTTCATCACACTAGTTAAATGAGCTAAGAATACCAGGACCATTAAATGTTACCATAAGGGAGTGTGAAGATGGAAAAGAAAAAAATACCCTCCATATAATATTTTAGACTCTTCCTTTTTTTGGGGGGGCGGTGAGAAAGATTAGCCCTGAGCTAACATCCATTGCCAATCCTCCTCTTTTTGCTGAGGAAGATTGGCTGTGGGCTAACATCCGTGCCCATCATCCTCTACTTTATATGGGACGCCGCCAGAGCATGACTTCACAAGTGGTGTGTCGGTCTGCGCCGGGGATCTGAACCCACGAACCCTGGATCGCTGAAGTGGCATGCAAACTTAACTGCTACGCCACCGGCCCGGCCCCTAGACCCTTCCTTTTAACGCAATAGAAATTAATTAATAGAGAAGTTGTGCTTAAGTTTTCATTAAGTCTTTTGAAATGTACTTTTGAAAATGTAGCTAAATTAAAACCAAGATGATAGTTTAAACATTTATTATGTGCTTGAAAATACAAACAATACATCATTCTCTTTCCAGTTTTTCCATTTCCAAATATTATGATAAAAAATGTTTTTGTTTTATTACTAAAGTAAAATTCTTAAAAATATTTTGTTATGCCATTTAAAAATATGCTGCATAAATCTCTGAGTTTTTTTATGCAAACACTACTATGTCCTCTAAAATTATACAAAATACAAAATGCCTTTTGTGCACTTAAGGTTAAGCCATTTTTTAAGGGGTGTAAAAAATTAAAGCCTTACTGAACACATTCAATAAGAATTTAGTATCTGTAAAATATTTTATGGATTGCTCACATTTAGATGGGAATATATTTTCTAACCAACCCAAAGCCTTAAAAGAAAGTATGTTTTTGGATTATTTGGGTTTTAAAACTACCTCTAAATTGTAGCTGTGATTGTGTCTTAAAACCCTAATTCACTGTAGTCAGTTGCCCTGAGTCTAAATGTATTCATTCACTCATTCATTCTTTCTTTGATTCATTCTGTAGCTAGTTATTAAGCGTGTACTACTTGTGATGCATTTCTGTTAATATGTAGATAGAATCATAAACCCTGGTCTTATCCCTTTAGAAGAGAGGATGGAGGAAAGCGCAGTTGTAGAAGCCCAGAAAGCACGTAGTTGAAGATTGTGCTGAGCATCTCCTTGCTCGGTACTTGATATGGCCAATAGCCATAGCACATGCCTGACACAGAGGCAGGCACTAGGGATACAAAGATAAAGTGTGCCTCCCGTCTTAATGAGTTTATGGTCTTAGGGGGGAATAAATAGACAAATAGCTTACAATGTGATAAGTACAATAGTGAAGGTTCTACATGGTTTTATGTAAGTAATGCTGTGGGAAACATTAGACTGTGTGCTATGTACCAGAAACTATTAAGATTTGGAAGTCAAGACTAGAGTGATAACGATGATTTGGGAGGCTGTGGTGGTGATATTCAGACAAAAGAAGGCAATTTCTTGAAACTAGGAAATGAAAATAAGAATGGAGAGGGAACAACCAATTTAAGGACTATTTAGAGGTAAAATTGAACAACATATTAATTGGATCTATGAAGATGAAAGATAATATAATCAAGGATGACATTAAGATTTTTGGCATAGGTGAATAATAGTTTGTTATTCCAACAACAAAGAAAGAGGAGAGAGCAAGAGGATCATAGTGAAGGTCACCAGAGGTCATATTAAAAATGTCAGTTTTATCGAAGTGCATCTGGGACATACAGGTGCAGATGTTTAACAAGTAGTCGACTCACAAGAGAAGTCTGGGTAGCAAGCATAGTTTTCAAATTCATCATTCTAGGGAGTGGTTCAAAGCATGAAAGTATGTGAGATCAGCCAAGGAAAGGGTTTATAGAGTGATAAGGGGAGATGATTGAGTGTAGAATCTTGAGAAAAATCATCTTTCAGAAAACAAGTAGAGAGAGATGATCCCATAAATAAGAGTCAAAAAGACGTCAGAGACCAGGAAGCTATTGGCAGTAAAGAGCTTCAGGGAGGGTGTGATCAGCAGTATAAAATCCAACAGCAGAGTCCACTGACGTAAGGACTGACAAGTCTCCTTTGGAAAAAGATGAAGGTCATTGGGGACTCGCAAAATCCGTGTGAATGGAGTGATAGAGGCAGAGGCACAGTTGCAATAAATTCAGGAGTAAATTAGCGGGTTAAGACATGGAGAAGGGGAGTGTGGAATATTCAGTGGAGAAATTTTGATATGAAAGAGGCAAGAGAAATTAGCTGGAGGATGGACCAGAGTTAGGGTAACCAACCATCCTCGTTTGCTGGAACAGAGGGCATTCAGTGCTAAAACTCAGAGAGTCCCAGGCAATCTGGGATGATAGGTCTCCCTAACTAGGGCAAGGGAAGGATTTTTTCTTAGGAAGAATGATCAAAGAGCATGTGGTCTAAGAAAAGGGCATGGATTTGGTGATTAATAGTACGTAATTAATGGAAATATTTTAATTGAGTTCTTTCATTATTACCACTTATGAACAAATATTATATTTTCCCTGTTTGAGTATTAGGAAAATAGAAAAGAATGTGAGAATATTGAAGATAACACAGAATGTCATCTGCAAAATTAGAAGGATGGTGCATAACACATAAATTTTAACGACTATACTAACCATTGCAAAAGTGTTATTTTTTTCCTCATGCGGAACCAAAAATGTGTTTCATTATTTAATGAGAAAATTAGAAATAGCAATGCAATATCGGTTTTTACCTACCTAGCTGTTGAATAATATGAGCATGTTTTTAAAAGCTTCAAAACTACCAAAGAAACTGTGATGTGGCACAAAATATATGACTCTTCCTGAGGAAGAAAAAAAAAACAGACCTAAGGTGTTGTCATCATTATTTGTGGAATTTACAAGCTACAACCCATAGCCCTTAAAGAACCAAAGAAGAACATAGTTTAGACAATTAAAATATTCTTCAGTTAAATTGAAGTTAGAAAAAGAAGGTGTGTGTGTGTGTGTGTTTTATTGAACTACATGGACAAGACTTGTCTCAAATTCACCATGGACTAGTTTTGTGATGTTAGAAAATTCAAGTTCCTTGTGTTCCAAAACCTGCCCTCAAACTTCCTGAGACCAAGCATACAGAAAGGGTTTTTAGAGCAGGAAAGTGATGTATAAACAGATGCTTCTACCATTAAAGCATTTTAAAGTTACACATGAAAGTATGACTGAAGGAATATTAACAATTCAAATTCTTTCTCACAATGAACTCATTCTTGGACTAAGATCCATTAGACCTTTAGACTTAGACCATGCCCTGTAACATTTCACTTTTAAGACAAATGGGAAGCGGAACAGGGAAGAGACTCTGATAAAGGTAGTCTTAACTGAACTCTGCAGTTACGCTCTCAACAAGTAAAGGAGTTCCATGTCACTCTCTCCTCCTGCGTGTCTCCCTCCTTCTCTTTGTCTGAGAGCGACAAAGTGCGGACTTCTCAGTCTTGCTGGGGGCCGACCCCTGAGGGCTGTAACTGGAGCGTAAAGGTGAGCTCCGTGCTGCCTGAGGTCGCCCTAAGAATATTCACCACCCCAGCTAAGGTACAGCCAGAGGTTTTGTAAAATCACCGATAAAGAACTTAACATGCCAAATGTTTGGGGGAGAAAGGCAACTACAATCAATTATTCTGTCATAAGTGAAAATAGGAAACAAAAATGTCTCCAGATTGTTCACTCTTCACAGTGCTCTGAAGGGACTTCAAGGCCTGTACAGAGGACCAATCCTCACCCAACCCATATTTCTCTAATTCTTTTCCATTATGGGATGTTTCTTATCTTTTATTTGCTGATACCCGTGTTAATTGCATTATGCTCTGGAAGCAGGTGTCTGTTTGATGCCAATACTTTAAATTTGCTAGAATCACTTCATGACCAGATAGAAGATTCCTTGTATACCTGACAAGAACATATATTCTCCATCAAGGTGGATTTGTTAGCTTTGCTTTGTTGCCTGTGTTGTTCAAATCTTCTATATTCTTACTGTTCTGATTTTCTTTTGGAGGCAGGGGAAGGAGTGGGGTGTGCTATTTGATGTCACAAAAGGGTGTGTGTAATTCTCCAGCTCTGATAACGGGTTGTAAATATTTCTTTGTTTTTTTGTCAATTATTACCTTATGTATTTTGAAGCTATGTTATTTAAGTGTGTGTATATATATATATATATATATATATATATATATATATTAGTTTAATGTTTTATCATTCTATGGTTACCTTAATACTAATAGAGCTACACCAGCATTTTTTTGGTTACTATTTGAAAATTTTACCTTATCTCATTTTTATATTTGTTCGTTCTCTCTTCTCTTTGTGTCTTTACATTGTAAATTAGTTTTGAAAACAACTTGTAGATGAATTTTGCTTTTAATCTACTATGTCAATATTTTTCTATTAACAAGATCAGTCTACATACATTTAATTTAATTATCAATGTGTATGGATTTTTCTCAGCTATCTTACTTTATGCTTTATTTTGTCCCACTTGTTCTGTTTCATCTTTCTTTCTCTCTGTCCTTTATTATCTTTATTTGAATTGTCAGTTTCCTCCCTCTTTCTACCCACTCCTGGTTTGAAATGTATATATTTATTTCTGTCTTCTAGTAGTCTCTCCAAAACTTTAAACATATGTCCTAAACAAGTGCTAATATTAATATCTTCACACCTCAGGCAAAAAGTACAAAGTACTTTATCTCCAGTCACGCCCACTCTCCTTTACCTGATGAGCCGTTCTGGTTTTGGATGTTAACGTTGTTGTTTTTGTTGCTTAATCCCAGATATTAGACATTATTATTTTTACTACCATTGAAGTTTGACTAGATTGGCCTACTCCTTTTCAGCAGAGAAGCCAGAATGATGTCATTAACATATAATTCAAGAAGTATAATGATGTACACCTGAAATTTATACAATGTTATAAACCAATGGTACCACAATAAAAAGAAAGAAAATGTAAAGAAAAAAAACATATAATTCAGATCATGTCCTTCCTCTGCTCAGAATGCCCCCCCGTGGTTTCCAATATAACCCACACTAAAAGCCAAAATTCTTACAGTCGTTTACACCCTGGTAACTGGTATCAGTTGTTTTGAGTGAGTTAGGATGGCACAATGACAGACAGTTTTGGTGCTAGATCAGTTAACGAACAAAATTTGCCCATAACTCAGATAATTTAACTTTTTCTATCTATATATACTCAGACTTACAGTCTGTATGATGTTTTATGGTGGTTTATACAGGCATTCCTAACATTTTTTTAAGCATACAAACAAAATAGAAAATAAATGAATAAAATTCTGATATATTATCTCTTAGTCTCTGGGAAGCTTGAAGTAATACCTAAAGCACTTTTTATATTCTTAACTTTTATAGGCCATTTTTGCATAATGAAACTGTAAGCTGAGATACAAAATAGATCTTAAAATCATAATGCTAATATAAAATAAATTATGAGATCTACTTGATATAATTTATGGACTGTTTATAGACCAAGGAAACATAGTCAAAGTCAAATTGTTTTATTAAACTTCAAAGTGGACTAAAATTTTAAAGGTATTAAAATTTATTCATATGGTACGTACTAGAATTTTACCTTAAAAAATGAGGGGCCTTCTCATTTTCATATTAATAATGATAATGATTATACATAATTATTAAAAGTTATAATTATTAATTACATGATTACTAAAATAGCTATGTATTTGTTTTCTATTGCTGCTGTAACAAATTACCACGAATTTAGTGGCTTAAAACAACCCAAATTTATTATTTTACAGTTCTGGAGGTCAGAGATCCAACATGGGTCCCACTGGGCTAAGTTCAAGGTGCAGGCAGAGCTGTGTTCCTTTCCTGAGGCTCCAGGGGAGAATCCATTGCCACCTTTTCCGTCTTCTAGACTCTGCCCACACTCCTTGGCTCATGTTCCCTTCCTTCATCTTCAAAACTAGCAATGTTGCATCTCTCTGTGCCTTTCTTTCATAGCCACATCTCCCTCTGACTAAAACTGGGAAGGTTTTCCACTTTTAAGGACCCATGTGATTAGATTAGCCCACCTAGATAATCCAGAATAATCTCCCCATCTGAAGTTCCTTAACTTAATCACATCTGCAAAATCCTTTCTGCCATGTAAAGTAACATATTCACAGGTACCAGAGATTAGGACATGGACATGTTGGGGGGCAGGGGTGAAGGAGGAGGCATTATTCTGCCTACCACAGGCTATGCTCTTCGTGTAATCATGCCAGCAATTCTTATAGCAGCTCAACTCCCCAAAGACTTTACTACTGCTCTCACTGGGTAATGAAACTTTGATGACATATATATGATCAAATAATTAATTTAGCTCTGTGAGTCAATAGTAAGTAACTGGGGAAAATTAAATTATTGTGCTCTTTAATTCTTCATATCCGTTACACTCTAAAGGTTAACATGGGTGAGCAAGTAACCCTTTCTTCACTTGGAAATTTAGCTCTCCAAAGATTGCTCAGTAGAGCAGATGTGTCACTATCATCAGTTCACTGCTTTAGTACTTTCTCATGTCTTTTTTCTAGAAATGCATCCATTATGAGACTAATTAAAAAACAACTTTAAAGGCCACTTTATTAGGACCGCCACACAGTTACTTAAGCACTGGTTACCATTTTCATTATACCTTTTTTTCTTTTTCTATTTTATTCTCGTTGGCTTATCTTGTGTTCCTGCATTTGCCGCAGCCCAAGTGCCTTATTTTACACGATTGGCCTTTCCCTCTTTGGAATCCCTACTCTAATTACCCCAATCCAAAAAAACAATGGAGTTCTGTTTTATCTGTTTATCCCATCTCTCTTCACTCCCCTGCTTTGATTCCCTGGGTTTTGGATTTGTACAGCAATGCATCTTTTCTTCCCCTTTAGATTTACATATTTATTTTTATGTAACTAGTTGTCTCTATTTATTCCTCTGAACTATACATACTGAGTAGAATCAGCTTTCCAAAAAAAGAACAAGAAAAAAACATGGCATGTAGAAATTAAGCCAGCTAATTGGGGTATTGAACAATGATCTATCCAAAAAAAAGTTCTTCAGTATTCTTTATCTTGGATTAAATAATCTATATATACCAGAACAACATATAACAGAGCCATTTCTTTTTTTTCTTTTTTTTTTTTGTGAGGAGGATCAGCCCTGAGCTAACATCTGTTGCCAATCCTCCTCTTTTTTGCTGAGGAAGATTGGCCCTGAGCTAACATCCATGCCCATCTTCCTCTACTTTATATGGGACACTCCCACAGAGTGGCTTGACAAGCAGTGTGTCAGTCCACGCCCGGGATTGAACATGTGAACCCCAGGCCGCTGAAGTGGAGCGTGCAAACTTAACTGCTGTGCCACTGGGCTGGCCCTGAGCCATTTCTTTTTTAGGAATCCTAAAAGACAAGTATTTGAGTTCACATAGACAACTTACTTGAGTAAATGAATTGAGTGGTTTTGACAATAAACTGTTCAAAGGTTAGAGCTGCTGTCATCAAAGTAGTTAACACTTGTATCCTGCCAGGCTTAGATCTCTGATATACTGCAAATACCTTTAGGAGATTTTGTATAACATCTTAACAAAAATTATCTGACAGTATTTTCAAGAGAAAAAAGGCATTATAATGAAAACTCTTAACTCTAGTGTATTTGCTTTGATAAAAATAGTTTACATTAATATCAAAAGGTTTCTGCATGATTTGCTCATCTGCTGTAGAAATGTAATACACAGTTAAAGGGAGTAAAAGAAGAAGAGAAAACACTTTCCCATTCTTTGTTATTTCCTATCTGATACAGGGGCATCATCATTGGTCTGACTGAGGAGCAAATGCACAATGGAAAAGGAAAGCTGTATTTTTCATTCTTCTTAGGACTTTCTTGCTAGAACTAGATCTCCAAAATAATTGTCACTTGCAACTTCGTGAGAAATAATTAGTACTCAGTTGCCATTCTCAGAGAAGACCCAATTGCTCATTGCACTCAAAAAAGCTCTATTTCCTTAAATGGGATCAGTCTGTAATGGATGCTAGTGATGGGAGGCTGTTCATCCACCCTTCCGGATAATTCAGAGCCTTAGCAAAGGCCTTGGAGGCCCAGTATTCAATGCTCTGTACTTAGAAATTGACACAATATCAATGCAACATCCTCAAGAGCAAGGGGAGCCTAGGAAGGTAATTCCCTGCACGTCTTTGTTTTTAAGCCAGTTTTCAGGTTGGTTCTCTATTAAAACTGAATGCCTCTAAAGAACAAAATCGTAACTGGACTTAAGCTAACCCTTCAAGTCACATCTGACATATTCAGCAGTTTAGAACTGTATTTTTATTGTTGATGAACGTAAAACACAGATATTTTTAAAGTCACCATTGATGAATTAACTTGTAATTTGTAAATAAACAAAAAAGCAGAATGCTACAGTATTTTTTTTAAGGAACAACTCAAGAATTTGCCGTTAGTATCATCTTAGACAATCTTTCACTCAGAGATGTTTAGATGTGTTTAATCACTTATCAAGATGAGACTATTTTCATGAGTTTCCAAACCATAGAAAAGGCAAAATAATCATTTAAAGTGCTTGTTTAAAAATCAAGATTTCCTAATTCCACACTCATAGATTTTGACTTGGTAGAGTGAGGGAGGGCCTAGGAATCTGTATATTTAATGTGCTTACCTAGATAATTCTAATGCATGTGGTAGAGATGCACATTTAGGGAAACACTGGTTTACATAAACTACATTCAATATTATTACGAAATGTGAAGACATGGGTCCTATTATCTTTCTCTATAGAAAGCATGTTCAAATGATTTTGTATAAAAATATTTAATCCTACATATATAAGCAAATATATAATGGAAAGAGGTCACAATAGAATTAATAGTTTTCTGGCTGATTTCAAGCTGATGTTGGAAGAATTCTTATTTTCACTTTTTTTTGAGCTATATGTCTAGACTGCATGACAATATTTTGGCAAACGTGCATACACATGAAACTTCTTGTGGAGATGGATAGGGTAGATTTTATGTGAAGGCACAAGAAGTAGAGGATTTGAAGAAGTGATTCCAATCAATGGTTGGCTTAGTACAGCCTAGTAAGAGGACACTGGAGAATTTTGACAAAGTAAAGTAATGAAAGGTAATTGGTTCTACCATCTTTCGGGAACCAGCACATCAGGTCTGTCAGAATAAAAGACTCCAGAGGCAGAGAGGGTCATGAGCAGGAGATTTAAAAACTCGGATAGAGAAGTGGTATGAGGGGGCAGGGGTGGAATAGAAGGAAAGAAGGACCAGAGAGAGAGAGAGAAAAGGAAACGTGTGCCATATTATTTATGTTCCAGATCTAATTGGATGTGCTTATAATGAGATATCAAAGAAATCACAAAGGTGTGGGTTGGATTATAGGTGGGATAGAGGTACTCCATCAGATATTCTAAAAGAGTTTTTAAGAAGGGGAGTATTTTTGAATGAAGAAAATAAATTTTATCTTAGGAAGCTTTAAACTGTGGTTCAAACATTTGTCTTTGAGAAGCTGCAGTTAAGAGTGGGCTAGGTTTCTTTTGTCCAAAGTGAAAATAAATTTTCATTGTTTTCAAATATGTAAATAATACAAGCACATTGTAAGAAAAACAATCAAACAATGTAGAAAACTACAAAGAAGAAAGCTAAAAAAAACTCCCCTAAATCCCACTACACACTGGATTTAGTCATTCTTTAATGTTTTAAAATCTAATAGATAAAATTTTTTCTTTCATTAATTTTTCAATTTTTATTTTTATTTAATTTTGAGAGAGGATTAACTTGATCACCTTTATTGCCCATTTGTATTTCTCTTTTGAGACTGCCTTTTGTCCATTTTTCTGTCGGGGTGTTTATTTTTGTCACTGATCTGTACAATACTCTCTCTTCACAAAGAAAAAGACGTACCACTCGGGGGTGATGGTCTCTGCCTTTTTTTTTTTTCCAGTTTAATGTGTCATAAATGACTTTCATTCATTCATGTAATTAAAGAGAGGATTTACTTTCCTTACACTTACAAGTCTCTCCAGGCAGTTATCATTTTTCCTTTTATATCAAATTCCATAAATAGAACAGTATGTTTCTTATTTGATATATAAAGTTCACATATCCATATTCCCAGAAAACCTCATGGAAATTCTCATAAATTAAATTAGAAGAACCTCATCAATAGCAGAGAGAGAAAGCTCATGCAACCTCTTTCAGAAGCTACCACTTTGCAGCATCTCACAGCGTCCCTGCAGTGACCAGCTTACTGACACGTGACCACTGAGCCTCCTTCCCCCGCTGTGAAGGTGGGAGTGAAAGGAGCTGCACCACCTTCGTCAGAGGGCCCTTGTGAGAGTGCAGTGAAACTGTGAATGTGAAAGCAGTTTACAAATGATAAATCCCTATTTCTGGGTTTCAGTGTCTTTTTCTGAGATGAGAGAATTGGATTTCATCATTTCTGAGATTTCTACTAGTTCTAACTATGTGAGAGTCTTTAAAACATTATTAAGGGAAGCCCAGCACCAACCGATTTGGACAGAGTAATTATATGGTGAACTAGGGTAAGTGGAATCCCCACTTCTGAGAGTGAGAATCCCCATAACCGTCCACACAGGATGCTTTGCCACGGCTCTAGCAGAAGGCTTGTGGGAGAAGGTGTGGTTGGCCTCCCTGACTTCAGCATCTTCAGGTGAGGGATATAACTCCAAAACACTCTGGTATCCTTGAATAACTTATTATCCATCTATAACATCACTTATTTAAGATATTTATATAATTACTCTCTACCATCTGTTATTGCAATACATTCCATAAGCTTACTTTTAATTTGAAATAAATTTCCCAGCCCCTAACTCTTAGGAAATCTGTGATCATTCTGTTCTACTCTCAACCATTTATAGACCTCAACCATTCTCCTCTTGACTTTCACATTTTTATAACTAAAAAGCTCTTTATCGTTTCCTCTTTCTGATTATTTACTTTTCCTTGCCAGTTGCATAGTTGAACATAATATTCCTGCTGGAAAGAGCCTGCTGTGAAGCTAAAGCCACATCAGCCTGGGTCCGAATCTCAACTCTGCCCTTTCTAGTTGAGTAACCCTGGGCAAAGTTCTTAACCTCTCTCACCATCAGTTTCCATATGTTTAAAATAAGAACAATACCTACTTCACAGCATGTATGTTGCTTGTGAAAATGACAGTGTTTGTCAAGTGCCTAATTCCAGTAGGCCCGCAATAAATTTAAGCTATTTTTTATTATGAATGTATCATGCACTGGGAGAGAATAATTGAGTAGTACTTTGGAAGGAATTCTAAAATGATTAAAACTAGTTCTTCTAAATACCTTAGAAGTATAAAATCAGCTAGAAGAAAATGAGACCATTTTTGGTCATCTACTCAAAAAATATTAATGGATGTCTACTATGTGCCAGGCATTCTTTTAGGAGCTGGTGTTACAGTGAGGGCCAAGACAGACAAAACTGTTGGGCCTGCATATATCTTACCTCTCTGATAAGAAGAAACAGACAATAAACACATAAACAAATGAACAAATAGCCTCAGGTAGAGGTAAGAGAGCTATGAAAACAATAAAACAGATTCAGTGAGATCAAGAGTAGCGGGAGGTGCTGGCAGATGGACACAAGGGGAGTGTCATTTTGGAGAAGCTGGATAGGGAAATCATCTCTGGTGTAACATTCGAGCTGAGACCTGACAGAAGAGACGAATCTACAATGAATAGAAAGAGCTAGAATAAGAGTTCCATGTAGAGGGACTCTATGGAACAAACTTAGTTTGGTCAAGAGAGAGAAAAGGAAGGCCACTGTGAGTGGAGCACAGTGGATATGAAGCAGCCTGGGGTGAGACTGGTTCAGAAACGCAGGCAGGGACCAGATTAGGTGAGGTCTGGTAGGCCCTGGAGAGGAATTTGGTTTTTATTCTAATTTCAGGGAGCCGCCATTGGAGATCTTTGGCAAGGTAGTAATAAGGTCTGATTTAGGTTTTCAAAAAATCATACTGACTGTCATATGGAGAATGGACTATGTAGAAAAATAATGGAAGGTAAGAACTCAGGCAGGTGGCCATCGAAGAGCAGGTGAGTAACAATGGTGGTAAGAAAGACAGTGAGAAGATAACAGATTTGAGAGATATTTTGGAGATATAGCTGAAAGAACTTGCTAATGGAAGGTATGTGGGGATCTTCAAGAAAGAATGGAATCAAGGATAACTCCTAAGATTTTTGGCCTGACAGGGATATGTTCTCTGAGTTGGGGAGCATGGAGAGAAGAGGAGTATCCTGCAGTGACTGAGAGAGCATGAGCTGTGGAACAGACTAAGTTGGCATCCCATCTTTGTCACTTACTAGCCTTGGCCAAGTTACTTAGCCTCTGAGCCTCAGTTTCCTCTTTTGTAAAATTAGAGCCATCACAGCACCTATCTCATAGGGGTGCCCTGACGATTAATGATTAAATCCATGTGAGGTATTTAGGACACTGCCTGTCTCATGGTGTTAATTATTAAGGGGAAAAAAAATTCAAGAGTTCTCTTTTGGACTTGTTAGTTTTAGGATGTCCTCTAGACGTCCAAATGGAGATGTGCAGGCAGTTGGATATGCAAGTCTGGAGTTCAGAGAGAAGTCAGGTGGAAAGATATAAATTGAGAACTCATTAGCATATTGATGGTATTTAAAGCCCTGGCACTGGGTGAAATCACCAGGAAAAGACAGTAGAGAGGAGAGTAAAAGAGGACCAGCCCTGGGGCGCTTCACCATTAAGGTCATGGCTCAGATATATTTAGATGTCACAGAAATGGCTGAGAGTCTGAATGAATTCTTGATCTCATTCTTTATTTTTAGGGAACGTACTATTCCTAAATTAATTCATGAAAGTCTCGGAAGTCCTGGATCACAAACTGTCCTCCATTTCACATTTCACAAATATGCTTTTCCATCAGATTATAGGCTCCTCATGGTAAGATTATGTGGCATAATTTTTTTTATGTCTTTCATTGTCCCTACCCCAGAGTAATACACATAGGCTCTCCCAATAAATATCTCTTGGATTAATTATTTAAAGACATTATGATGAATAATTGTCTTTCCATGGTACGATATGAAGGACTAGTTACTGAGGACATGAATTATTTTGCTCTAAGGGAGAAGATTAACTGAATTCATTTTATGGCAAAAAAAAAATTAGGACCCCTTTGGAAAACCAAAGATGTATCCAGGCTCATAAATAAATTTATCTTTCTAGGACCCATATTTCTCAATTGCACAAGGAACAGATGTAAAGTGAAAAGATAATGAGGCTTTGGACTTGAGCAAACTTGTGCTCAAATCTCAGAGCCACACAAGTTGTAAGACCTGAACAAGCTACTTAACCCATCCGAACCCCAGTCTTCCCAATTTTAAAATACGAATGATGATAATACCTACCTCATGAAGTCTGAGGGAGTCTAAATGAGGTTGTGCCTGGCATCAACTGGATACTCACACGTAGCTTTCCTTTTATCTCCTACAAATTATACTGCATCTTGTGGAAGAGTTTTTGCACTTATGCATCCATTATTCTCAGTACACAACACAATTATGTACATATAAAATTCAGTTTATTTTTTAAATCATGCATACAATGGAAGTAGTAGATTGTGCGTTATCTGTAGATATAAAAGTACATTGACTTATAAAAATATGCTGTTTAGTTTTACATAAATTTACTAATTTCTAAATTAAAATATATGTATGACAAGATCTTTCACATGTAACAGGAGAGATTTGTTGTATGTGTAGTAATTTGTTGCTTTTAAATAGACTTAGCAAGAACCAGAGGCAAGGGCTGTTATGGCTCATTATTTCCTGCCCCCCAGAGGATGAACTGTGTTAATTAAGTACAGTTAAAAGGAAAGAATGCCTCTTTGCTGTATCTCCATTATGCTGGTGTTTCTTTACTTACTGATGCTTGTTACTTTATTAACTGTGAATTATACCTCACAATAAATTAACCCTTCTTTCTCCACTCAATTTGCCAGATATAATAGTTGCATGAAGTTATAAACCTAGGTATGAAATGATTTCCTGCAGCATTGAACCTCAGAAGAATTTACCAGCTTTGGTGAATCTAGTACTGATGCTCATTTTCAAGCCAGAAGCAAACATATAAATCATGCGCAGCACGGTGTACCTGTCTTTAGAAAGGTGTTTACAGTCATGTATATTTATTAGTTTTCCATGGTTTCCAGCAATATGTTTTCTCTACCCTCTTCTGTATTTTTGCATGCACACACACAAATTCCTATCCCAAAGCCTCTCTGGTTCATCATAAAACACAGCCTTTGGGGATGATTATTTTTCCCACCTACATCCTTGCACAGTTGCTTTAGATAGTACCTTAAATAAACTGGATCTTTTGCTGTCCATGGATGTTTACAGTTTTCCTTCTGCCACTTGTTAAGAACTGTGAAGGATCTGAGATTTCACCCCACTTGCAAGCTAACAAGTCAGCCTGCCATAATTTCATGGAGGCTGACAGAAGGCACAAGACTCCTAGGTCAGAGAGAAAGGACTTTATTACTCACCACAATAACAGTAGCCAGAGGATCCGCATTTGAGCTGGTTCTCCAAGTCCCAGTTCCTACAGGGTGATGTGAAGAGGTCCAGATGATTGACGCCTGCACATTCAGTGGGTTGCGTTACAGGAGAGGAACCCTAATGTTGGGGAACCTGAGTCTTTTAGAATGGGTGGTAAACCTGCATGACAATTGCCCCAAAGGTAGACATGGTCTTTTTTTATACTGGAGAGTAAGCACACTTGCCCTTTGCTCTGAAGGAAAACACTATCACTATCTTATAAGGCTGTTTGCTCTACAAACATCCTTGAAGAGACAAAACAAAGCAATGACAGTCAGTGCCTCTGCTCACAAGACACGCAGGGATGTGAGAGTACCGTGGAGAATTGTCTTCTAGCACCACCAGAGCTTTTCTTCAGGGACTTGTGCTACAGTCCATGTTTTCAATATATACTTTTAAAGTTAACATGGATTTAGCGCTATAAACATATAATCTCAAAATTACATAATCATCTTGCAAAGGAATATCCCATGTCCCTTTTTTTAACTAAAAATGAAAATTCAGTTTTTAATTTCTGCTCAATTTACTTAACCTCTGTGTGCCTCAGTTTCCTCATCTGTAAAATGATTTAAATAATAGTGCCTAACTCAATGAGTCGTTGAATAGATTAAGTGAGATAATCCAACAACAAGGAGTTGTTGACTAGGTTAAATGAGATTGTCCATCTGTATCACAGAGCTAGTAAACATTAAGTGCCCATTGCTCAATAAGTATTAGCTTTAATTAGAATTAGCTATAAGCACAGTTTGATGAGAGGTACTTAAAAGACCCCCTTCACTAAACCAACACCATTGGTCCCATTTCCAAATGTACCTTGGGGGTGCTGGTTTGTCTTTTGATGCTATTTTTCCTTTTTGAGGAAAGGGTGGAGAGAAAAGGAAGTAACATTTCTGAAGACCTATTATGTGTTTTAAGTTGATTATTTGATCGAGTGCTTCCATGTATTATTCCAGTCATTCTTCATAGCATTCTCATAAAGAAGGTGTCATTTGCAAAAGGGTAGACTGAGACTCAGACGTTACCAAGGTCGCACGGCTTGTAAATGGAAGAGCAGGAGCCAAGCCCTGTCTGACTCTAGTCTAACTCTGTGCCTTTTTAATTTTTAACCATTCAGTCGTTCTTTCCTCAACTGTCTCTATCTTTTGGGACAACGATACACAGTACCTGCTCCATTTGAGCTGTACTTTTGGCCAAAATGTCACTTTTTGTATCACAGCCTATTGCCAGATCCACAGGCTCAATCAACATGTTTTTCTCACTCTTTTTGAATATATGAGTCCTAGTTTTGGGGTTTTCAAATCTCTCTTAGGAACCTTAATGACAGAATGACATCTTTGAGAAACGCAAGCATGACCACTTCTGTGGTATGTTGGCTTTTCCGAGAGCCATTACATTAAACAGAAATTATAAATGTAAAGTATAACAAGCCTGCAATGATAACAAAACCCACGTTCAGGTGAATCACACAAACTCACATTTAACTTTAGGAGAAAGACTCTTAATGCTACACTAAAACAAACGAAGGTGAAAACATACCTTTTTTAACTTAGTTCCGTAGGAGTTTTCTTTCTTACCAGCTCTGCGCAGAAAATCAATTATACAGTCTTGAATGCAACTCAGATAAAAATCAGGCTGGGGGAAATAACGATTGCTTCTTAACACTGGAATAAAGTTTGCTATAGGTTTGCTGCAGAATTAAGATTCTGTATTTTCTGAAATCTTTACTGACAGTGGTGGACCGTATCAAAAGTCTTCTGAAATAATGCTTCTAGCTGTCTCAGAAATTCACCACATCAAGAAAACTCCAAAACTAAAAAATGTCTAGTAGAAGAATTCAGGTAACAGTCCCAGAACTGCCTGAAGACATTTAGAATTCATACATAATCTTTAAACAGATATGAAGAGAAAAAAGTACTGAGAGAAATTGTTCTGGTGCTGTAATTGAAAGTACTCATACAGTCCCTGAAAATAATAAATTGATGTTATAATATAGGGAAAGCCAATCAACCAACATAATATGCAGATAAGTGATAAGCGAGGGAAACCAGCATTATTGAATCCAGGGTCCTGCTGCTACTCATGTTGGTCACTCTTGGTTATTATTAACAATTTCATATATGTTTCACCCTTGCTTTTTTTGTTCTGCCCCCTTTGAAATTTTTAGGGGAAAAACAACAGATATATAATATGGCCTCGCAAGAAAACCAGAACACAAAGCCCACAAAATGAAGAATTTCACTCTGTCAACCTGCTCAGCTTTCCCTAGGAGTCCAATGACTGTATTGGCTTTTATCTGTTCCACTGAGCATTTACCGAGAACCTCGGCTATTATGGATGACCACCTCGATACGTGGCCATATTGTTACTTCGCATTTATCTGAAATCCTTTCAAGAATTTCAATAGAGATTTCAATTCTGTTCCATACCGTGATGACCATTTGTAGGAAAGTTTTATTATTTTACTTGAGTGTGACAGTGAGTAGGCACTTTGTTTTCTCAGGGACATACTCCTCCACTGTGGCTATTTCTAAAAGATTCTGTGACTTTCTCATAACTTTTTCATCCCCGTAACTCCTCTGTCCCTTTCGTACAATGTACTGAATATTTCAGTCTTAACGTCTTGGAATCCAGTCTCATTCCTAGAGATTGTTTGAACTCTGCACTGTTTTTAATTTATGAGTAGTTTTGGGAATTTCTCTTTGCATTGAGTAATGAAGTGAAGACTAAGATTCAAACAATGTAGTGAAATCTTTTCAGACTTTTCCTTTGATTCATGAACATGATCCAGATCCTCCTGTGTGCATCTCCCTAGAAACCCTCACTTTAACAGATTTTTTTCAGTACCCCTAACATCTTAAAACTTACTCATTCAGACACCACCCACCAGCCCTCTGACACCTCCTTCCTGATTGAAAGAGGCATTTATGTATATGAGTCACCTCCTACCAGCTTCACAGAGATTACATAAAAGCAATCTGCCAACCAGCTTGGCCTAAGGACAGAAAATCACATTTAGTGTCAATGTGAAAGTCATTCTTGCTTGTGGAGGATCACAGTAGAGCACTTTAAGGTCTTCACTCTCAAGATATCAAGCCTTGATCTACACTCTATACTATAAATGAGTGAACTTATAAATGCTAGACTCTCATCAGTTTGATCTAAGCTTCTTCCACTTTAGATGCTTTTTTGTGTTAGAAAAATGAAAGGCTAATGCATACTCAAGAAAGATTACATATATATGTAAAGAGAATATGGGGAAAGAGTATAGATTAAGAAATAAACATAATATGAGAAAAACACATCATTTTTCCACACCAATACAAAAACATTATTGTAGAAAGATTTAGAGGACATGGTTTGTGGCAGGAAAGGCCATTTTATATTCTTAAAAAAAAAATTGAAAAACTTGTCTATGTAAGATATTATACTTGGAAAGTATATGAGTCAAGATATTTTTAGTTTTCTTGTTTCTAGACAGGACAGCTTATACCACATGAAAATATGGGTTTATATTCCCTCATTCTGCCTCTTATTTACTGTGTGGGTTTAAGCAAGTCACTTAACACTTAAAATATCTGAAGCTTCAGTTTCCTTCAATGTAAAGTGGCAATAATAGTGCCTGCCCTGCCTCTCCTGAGCTGTTGTAAGGACCAGAGGAGACGATATGTGAAAGCTTTTTGAGAATTATAAGCAATAATACAAATGTAAAGTTACATTATTTTTCTCTCAAAATCAGAATTGCAGCATTCTAGTATCTTCAGTCATTATTCTCTCGGTGGCACAAAATATAGCGCTCCAGTGAAGCACATGTGCGTACTTGGAGTGCCACTTCTCTGTTTCTTTCCGTTGGATCCTCTGTAGGTCTTGGCTTCCCTCGGGGATGGCTGTGAGACCTGTGAGTTGGCTGCAGTTGTGCACGATCACTAGGAAGCCTGGGAAAGTCATAAGTCTTTCTAGCTGATGAAGGGAATCTGACAAGGTCTTGTATATTCCTTATTCTCTTTCTTTCTTTCCCACCAGCCCCCCCCCCACACACACACATTCACACATTCGTGGAACCTCATTTTAAAGTTCCATTGACTTTCTCCAGACACCATGCCATATCTTAGAGTGGTAGGATTTCTCTCAGCTGTGAGTAGCCCTAATCAGTTCCAGACTATCCTAGGAATTCAGTGCTTGACACAAATCATCACCACCTATTAGAACTGGAGTTTTGGCTGCCAACCCAGAGCTTCTCCAGTGTTCGTACTTGGCCTGTATGATGGGGGGATGAGGGATTGTGTCTTGGAAGGGCATAAGTCATTGTCCTTCTGAGAAAGATTACTTTTTAAAGATTCTTTTCCAATTTGGATACCAGGCTTTCTCTCTCTGTTACAAAGGACAGCACACAGAAGACAATAAAACTGTGCACACTTAATGCCAATACAGACTTACTACACTTCTGTGAAGAGAGACAATTCCAAGTTTGCAAGCCTAGATTTTAATGCAGGAAGGAGGCTGACCTTAACAGCTCTCCACCAGGATAGGCTTCCCCAAGTAGAACCTGTGGGATGTTGTCAGACACAAGGAAACTCAGCATACCAGGGATGTTAGAGGAGAGAGAGAACGTTACATCATTTTCTTTCCTTCTTTGGTTTCAGTTCTCACCCTTGTTCAGAGTGAAGTTGAAAAGAAGTGGAACAGTTGGCAGTAAAACCTTAGTCACCACTTGAGTTTTCTGTGAAAGTGTCAGTCAAATAGCAGAAATAACACACATCTAGGTCCTAGGATATGTAATTGTGAATGGCAAGCAAGCTAAGACAGAATACAAATAAATATGAAACTCAGAATTATCTCAACTGAGTGCCTCTTCTCAGCTGAGTAAAATTAGGCATGGCCGGGGCACGACTGGCAGCACACGGTGCCTGCCCGCAGTGCCAGGCTGTCTGACGGCCACCACTCGCGGTCTAGGCAGCACCTCTACAGGTTTTGTTGGAATCTTAATTTTACGCACTCTGTACTAATAAGCTTCTAAAACAAAGAAATTGCAATTTCGTTTTTGCCAATTTTGTGTAACGTCATTAATCTCTGAAATGTTTGCATTACAATTAACACAAAGACTCTCCCTCTGTTTTCAAGGAGGGCCTTTCTAAAACCCACTTTTAAAACTCTGCATATTTTCAAAGAGAGGAATAAAGAACAAAGTGGGTAGTAACTTCCTTGACACTTCAGTTGTGCTTCAGCTGAGAAGTTCGGGCATTAACTTCCAGCCTCTATGTCCAGACTTTAGGTGGCTCTCTGAGAGTTCATTGCCTCTATTATGATGTTATTATTAGATTCCACATAAGACAAACAAAAGGAGTGAACAGATCATTGAAGGTCTATTCAACTAGGGCAGTTGATTTTTCATCAGTTCAGGGAATGACAACTCCTATTTGGAATTTATAATTTTGGAAGCATTTGTGGAAAAAGAACATGCTTTAAAGCTTTTTGAAAGTTTTTAATCGATCTTGTAGAAACAAATCAATTTAATTTGTAAATCCTCCCTTCCTTAGTAATGGGATATATGATATTTTTTTAAATGGTGTGTAGACCTATGGGACCTAGACAATTCTATCACTGACTACATTTTAATTTTAGTTTTATATGAAGTTATATTTGTAAAAGCAGTTTCCCATTAGGGAACTGAAGAGATATTATCCTGGACTCCTTCTGGAGTAGTAAGAGGACTCCCATCTGGGTCATTGATTTACATCTGAACTGGGTCACTGAGAACAAATGACTATTTGATGACCCAAATAGAATAAAATAACCTCAATAAAGGAAAAAAATGGCATCATTTCCCAGTTTTAGAGTCAACTTACCAATTATAACTCAAAATTTAAATCAAGCCTAGGATTTATTATTAAAAGAGATACTGAGAATGGTCTGAAGTCACAATGTAAGCAAATGTGATCTTAAATGTTCTGTTTAATAATTTCAAAGACTAAAGCATTGAAGTTTACGTTCTGTTCTTTGCCTGTGTGTATGTGAAAGCCCCTCACCAATTACACATCAACATCTGGTGTGTGTGTATTCCCAACTTCTTTCCAAACAAGAGGCCCATGACAGAGCATTTGTAACAGGTGATATGTTTAAGAATAAGAAGGGCTTCATGTAACTAGGAGCCCATTATTGATCCTAAACAATGAAGAGAAAGACATTAATTCTGAGAACAAGGTGGAAGTAGAGCGATAACTAGGAAAGAAAATCTAGTCCAAGAAGAAGGTGCACGTCAAGCTAAGTCCATCATAGAGATAAATGTCACCCTTGTTGTAGCTCAGAGAGCACACCTAAGAAAAAGAGGCACAGAAGGCTAGATCCCCAATGGAAAGAGATCACCTGCCACCCCAGAAATGAATGAAACAACTGTAGACCCCCAGCCATGGAGCAGCCATGGCGAAGGCCCATCTGATCCTCGTGGCATTGTCTCACAGGACCCCTTACTTTGCCATTAGGAATAAGAAGCCACCTAAACTGCCTCCTCCTCCACCTACATACCTGGCACAGCCCTGCTGACGGGAGTTGGTAGGGCTTGGAGCAATTCTGCATTTGATCCCACATTTCACAAAGAGGTGAATGTCAAATATTTTAAACAGTGAGTTAAAGTTTGAGGGCAGATCTAATTTAAAGTTTAGTTCTGCTTTGAGAAATCAGTTTTTGAGGCATTTATAAACAATTGAAAGGCTCATTCTAAAATGGAATGGACTGCCCCATCTTATTAAAGCCCACAAGATGAATATGAAGTCAGCAGTCATGAGCTTTTACTCTGTGGTAATTGGCTGTGGGTTCCTTGACCTTTAATTAATTAAAATAGATGAATAAATGAACTTTCTTCCTATTTACAAGAGAAGCTTGAAATCATGCAAGCTGGGAGAGCAATACTAACAAGCCGCTATTTTTTTCATTAACAAATAAATATTATAAAACCTGATGTGGAAATCTGCAAACACTATTTCTGACTAATTTTGATCTTATTTATTTGAAACCTCTAACTTTTCATAACTTTCTTCACTCAAATAAAAGAAAAAAAAGTCAGGAAAGGAAGGAAGTACTTCCCCTTAGGTAAATTAATCAGACATAAGTAATTTTCAAATGTCTTGTGAACTAGTCCCAGTATTAAAAAAGCCTTCTTTAGTAGAGAATAATTCCAGGCCAAAATTCTAGAGGTTTTATGAGGTGGAAGAATTTTATAAGAGGGTCTGATTGGATCAGCTATGAAGAGATGAAATTAAAATAATATACATGAATAGAATTATATTTTGCGAATTTAACAAAAATGAATTTTTCTTGTTTTGGTTTGGTTTTATAACTTAACTGGTGAACAATTAAAAATATTCTGTTAAAATCAAGATAGATTATTGGGAAAATGGCTAGGATTTTTCAGATAAATCATGAGACTCCAAAAAAATCTTTTTCTTTGTAGGAACCATGTCAATCTACAGAGCGAAGTTTCAGGAGTCTGAGGGATAGGAAGTAAT
Source organism: Tapirus indicus (assembly GCA_031878705.1). Taxonomy (NCBI): domain Eukaryota; kingdom Metazoa; phylum Chordata; class Mammalia; order Perissodactyla; family Tapiridae; genus Tapirus; species Tapirus indicus. Next base: position 143,014,655 of record CM062919.1, on the reverse strand, counting down.
ATGTTTATTCTCCTGTTCAAAGACAGATGCTTCAGTGCAACAGTTTGAGAAATACAAGGCTTGACAATCTCTAGGATATCTGCCAGCTCCAACATTCTGTGATTCAACTCTGTGAAACTGTCATAATTTATGAGGCATCCCTAGTTCGAACCCAAGCAGAGGACTCTCTAGTCAGGTTCTGGTTGGTAAATATCTCCTGGTTTCACCCCCTGAGGGAACAGAGGACCATCTCCATGAAAGAACTGGAATCTCTCCCGTTCCAGTTGTAGTAATATGCTTCCCCACCACGTCCACCGCAATGCAGTCCACACAGAGCTCATATTAGTGCCCAAGGTATTGTTTTTCATTTTTGATGTTTGTATTATAATTGCCTCCCTTTTATGTCTCTATCATTTATTTCCTTTTTTGAATCACTTAAATCTAATGTTTATCCCATTTAATGCTATACATACTTGTGACAACTTTAAATCTTTTTTTTTTTTTGAAATTAGGATAAGGCATTAAAATTTTATTGTGCTTATCATGTTCCAGACACTAGGCTTTGCACAGATTACATCATCCAAAACTTACAACCCTATGAGGTAGGTATTGTCACCCATTTTTTTCAGAATAAGGAAACCGAGGCTCAGGAAAGGCATTTGCTGAGGTGAACGGTTACTCAGTGTCCTTGGAGCTGGGATTTAAGCCCAGGAACCTTCCCTCCAGAAACCAACTATTATCTTTCTGAATAGGCTCCCAATTAGAATGTTGTCAGAAAGTCACAGTAAGTTATTCTGGTGGCTTGACCTAACGTGAAGTCTTTGTCAGATGTTAGGCCATTTCTATTTCTGGTCTCTTCAAGTCAGCTGGCCTTTTCTCTCTTTCCATCTTTAGAGTAACCATCCTTTTTGCTTTTCCTGCTGTTCTGAAGAAGCTGGACTCGGCCAAAGAAATCTTTTTTTCTCAATTTTAGTTCCTTTTTGGCTCCAGAACTGCACTTCAGCTTCAGGCTCAAAATACCCTAAATTCCAATTCAGAAGCGTCCATTCATTCAAAAAATACTTATGAGTGCCTACTACCTGCCAGGCTCTGGGCAGTCTTCAGTGAATGAAGCAGAAGAAGTCCCCTCTCGTGTTCCTTATACCCGGGGGGAGCAGACAACAATAAACACGTGTGCGGTATAATGTATGAGGCATTGACCGGTGCCATGGAGAAAATAATGTAAGACTAAGGAGATGGGAAAGTCGGGGACTCAGCGGGTGGGGGTGTGCTGTTGCCACATTTATAAGAATGGTCTGGGACAGCCTCTCTGATAAGGTAATATTTGAGCAGAGGCATAAAAGAAGTGCAAATAAAAAATGTGATGATCTGGGGAAGAGAGAAAGAATAAGAGCAAGAGCAAAGGCCCAGGATCAGGAACAATCTTGGAGTGTTTCCCTAATAATAAGAAGGCCTTTCGGCTGGTCCTGAGTGAAGAATGAGTTGATGCCTAAAATTACTTGACTCATCTATAAGTCATTGAAGAATGGCATCTGAGTTTAAAAATATAAACCATTTTCCAGAAAACTTACTTTAGACTATATTAATATTTTTATACATTGTTTAGTACTTTACAGTGTAAAAAGATTTTTCTCAGATATTATCTCATTTTCTCCTCAGAACACCCTATCACTGAGTGATGGGTCTAATTTGTTTATCCCAGCAACTAACATAGGACCTGACACATTGTAGGCATTCAATAAATATATATTGAACTAAATGAGTTGCTTTATTAACTCGATGGCACAACTTTTAATTTTTCAACTTTATCATGTTCATTATGTGTGTATGTGTGTATGATCCTCCTCTTTTGCTGAGGAAGATTCGCCCTGAGCTAACATCTGTGCCCACCCTCCTCTATTTTGTATGTGGGTCACCACCACAGCATGGCTTGAGCAGTGGGTAGGTCTGCATCCAGGATCCAAACCTGCGAACGCTGGGGCCACTGAAGCGGATCACGTGAACTTAACCACTACGCCACCGCGTGGCCTCTATCATGTTCACTTTTATTGAACATCAGTGATTGGATTACAGTGCAGTGAAGCCTCAGAGGCTATGGAGATGCCTAGGGCCATTTGCCTCCACCCTAATACATATATGTATTTAGTTACTGTGTTGATTTATACTTTTCTGCCTCACTCTTCCATTAAGTTCTTTAGCATCTTTCCTTGTAGTCATCTTTCATAGACTCCTAGTTTATCTTACCTAATCTGTTGTATTCTTGGAAACCAGATCACAAAGCTTGTGAGACCTGTATGTAAAATAAAGAGATTCCAAATGAGAGCAAGAACTTCCTTAAAGAATTAGTTCAGGGGCCAGCCTAGTAGCGCAGCGGTTTAGTTCGTTCTTGGCGGCCCGGGGTTTGCGGGTTCAGATCCCGGGCACCTGCTGACACTCTGCTTGTCAGCCATGCTTTGGCGGCGTCCCATATAAAGTAGAGGAAGATGGGCACGAAGTTAGCCCAGGGTCAGTCTTCCTCAGCAAAAAAGAGGAGGATTGGCAACAGACGTTAGCTCAGGGCTGGTCTTCCTCCAAAAAAAAAAAAAAAAATTAGTTCAATGACTTTAACACTCACTTCCTGACAGCTGTTCTGATTTCATAAGCATTTTTCTTATTTCTGCACTCACACAGTTAGGCTCTAGTGACCTACAGTTTCTAGGCAAAGTACACACTTGTGCCTTTACACCAACTTTCATTAAAAAAAAAAGTTATGAAGCATTTCAATCCATCTCAAAGAGGTTCTGTGGTCTAATCTAAAGCAACACTAGGAGGTTCTTCATTGGGCCAATGAAGCACCCACTCATTACCTGAAGCACCCACAGGCTTGTCTGAGCCCCATTTACCTCTCACCAAAGCAAGAGCTCCCATCCAGTGTTGATGATCTACCCACTTTGTGCAACGTGATTATTAATGTGCTTCTTGCAATGGGGCAGCCCTAATATGTCCTCTGCCTGGAAGCCATCACCTCTATACACCCCTTAGTGTCCCACAGAATTTTTCAGTCAAATATTATTCTCTTCTTTTCTGGTTGGGAATTATTGTGGCATTACTATTTATTCTTTCATTCTTTCAACAAGTGGCTGTTGGGAGCTTCCATTGTGCCAAGGTCTCCTCTGGGTAGTGTAGATTGAGTATTGTAAAGACCCAGGTTCTATCTATTCTCCTGGAAAGCTAAATGAATGATTCTAATGGGGGAAAGCTAAATGAATGGTAATGAATAAATATACACTAATAGTAACAGTAATAAATTCTGTGGAGAAAAAAAATAAACCAGAGAAACCAGATACAGAGTAATCTATTTAAAAGAGGGTAGTCAAGGAAGGCCTCACCAAGGGGATGATGTTTAAGCAGAGACCAGAAAGAGGTGAGGAAGTAAATCACATGAGTGTCTGGGGAAAGTGCATGTTTGAAGAGCAAACAGCAAGACTAAAGGCTTTGATAACAAACTTGATATGTTCCAGGAATAGCATGAAGACAATTATATCTCGAGTTGAGTAAGTCGGAAGGAAGAGGATAGAAGATAAGGTCTAAGGCAAGGGCCAAATAATGTAGGGATTTTTGACATACACTGTCACTACTTCCCAGCAGTTCCTGGTGTATTTGACCTGATGCTGTTTCTGGACAGTTTTCTTAAAGCCAGTGTAAAGAATATGGCCCATCTATTGGAAATAATTTTGATAGAGTAATTCATGTAATGCTCTTTTAATTAAATTCAGGAGAAAATATGAGGACAGCAGTACTCACAGTTGTAAGTTCTGATTTCTTTGTCTATTGAGGTGAAATTCACATACATAAAATTAACTATTTTAAAGTAAGCAATTCAGTGACATTTAGAACATTCACTGTGTTGAGCAACCACCACCTCTATCTAGTACAAAACATTTTCATCACCTCAAGGGAAACCCCACACCCATTAAGCAGTTAAGCCCAACTTCCCCTTACCTATCTCTGGCAACCGCCAGTCTACTTTCTGTCTCTGTGGATTTACCTATCCCGGATATTTCATGTAAATGGAATCATACAGTATGTGACCTTTTGTGTTTGGCTTCTTTCATTTAGCATTAATATTTTTGAAATTTATCACATTGTAACATGTATCAGCACTTTATTCCTTTTTATGGCTGAATAATATTCCATTGTATGTATGAGCCATAATTTGTTTATTCATTCATCCATTGATGGACACCTAGGTTGTTTCCACCTTTTGGCTATTATGAATAGTGTTGCCATCAATATGCGTGTATGAATATTGTCTGAACCCTGTTTTCAATTCTTTTGTGATAATCCTGTATTTAACTTTTTCAGGAATCACCAAACTGTTTTCCACAGCAGCTGAACCATGTTACGGTCCCCTGACAATCTGATTCTTAATCCATCTCTATCCTCTATAAGAACTTGCCTCCTCATACCCTATCTTCCCTAGGTTGGAGCTGGTTACCCTAGGTTATCACAGTTTACCTAAAGAGGCAACCTGATTAACTAGTTCTCTCAACCCAGCTGAAAGAGACTTTTATTAGAAAAACTAAGGGAAAAAATAAAGACAAATGAAAACTTTAGAGCCTACAATCTATGTTGTGTAATTTCCAGCCCCAATTACTCTAGCCATGATGGAGTACTTTGGGGCCAACACAGTTTCTAGGACCTCAGTTGAATTCTAATGACCCTTATCTGTTTTTATCTAGAATATTTCTGATTTGAGAATTTATAGTACCCATTAATTATGTGGTTCATACAATCATTGATCAGCTGGATGCCTACTGTGTACCATTTTCGAATTTTGCTAGACAGTGAGCATCAAAGATTTCATATCCTCAAAGAAAACCGGGACTATAAATAAATAAATTAGAAACTACCTTGAACTATTTGAAATCAAGGACTAGGACAGTGATTCTTAGAGTCTGGTATGATGTCATCTGTATCAAAATCACCTAGGATGCTTTGGCCCTGCTTCAGCTCTATTGTTCAGAATCTTTGTGTTAGAACCCAGGAATCTGCATTTTATTAAGCTTTTCAGATGATCTTCATGTACATAGGAGTTTGTGAAGCACTGAAATAGGGAATGGTTTATTTATTTTAGCACTTTTCTGAATAATTTGAAAATAAAGTGCTTTATAATTATTTTTCATCAAGATTTAAAACAGTTTATGAAAATAAAATAGTAGAGTGTTCCATAGTGTTCATCATCAAGTCTTTATGAGTTTAACGTACTATCAGATCAATCATATCCCCATTCAACAAATAGATACTTGCCGCTCTTCTGTTCCTGACATCATGCTGGGCTTCGGGGATGAAAAGTGAATAGGACAGACACAGTCACAACCTCGTAGAGTTTATAGTCTAGCCTCAACCTCACATTTTGTTTTTAACATATAACACAAACTTTATTTGGTGGGGGGTGGTGGCTAGGGAACATTTTATCGGTGTTTTTTAAAAAGTATTTAGTAGTTCTTAAGCAGAACAGATCTGCTACTTAAGGGGTTTTCAACATACCTCTGCAACTATTGAAGGAAATCTAATTTTCTCTGGAATAATAGTAAGTGGGTTGGGATCCCTCAGTCCCCTCATGTGGGTCCTACACCTTTGCTTCCTTTTCTGCTAGAAGCAAGTATTTTAATTTATTAAGATGTTAAAATTATGTTTCTAATAACACTTAAAACCATTTTCTGTATATTTGAATGAATGAGATATAACTTATAGTTTCCTAAAGGTACTGTATTATAAAGAACCATGAACTACATTTTATATTTATTTCTTAAAAAAAAAGTACATTAGTATTTTGACTATTTAAGTATATCAACCATAAGCTAAATAGAATATGCATAACAATTTCAAATGGATATTTAGAGTAACACTTGTTTTCTATTTTCCCACTCACATATCATTTTTTATTTGCCAATTTCAGTTCAACAAATGTTCTAGCAAAACCGTGTCTCACCTGTATAATTTAGAGGTCATGTACAATGTATGCTCTAGACCTAACAGAAATAATTCAAGATTACTATGGAACTCTTGTCTCCTTGCCTTTCAAGCAAACCTTTGTACTTACTCTGTTACTACAATACAAACAATAAAACACATGAACACTGAGGTGGAGAATGAAGAATTCACTAAGCTCTCTTAAAAGACATACAAAGCCCTGTAAAAGTTAACTATAATACAGCTACTTGGATCATCTTCCTCTTTTGTTTAAAATCCTTAGTGCTGATTAGACAACCCCAAAAGGGCTACAGCTCAACTTGAAAATATTCTTTAAAATTTTAGGTATGTGCCTGATTTTACCACAAGTGGGTAAGAGTAAGAAATAGAAGGTGGAATTTTTTTGAAGGGATGATGAGTTTTTCAGATTGACAGAGGAAAGAACAAAGGATTCCATTCATAGAGCTAAAACACTCTTTCTACGTGCTAGGAAAGGTTTTAGGGCCATGTATCCATTTTCTCATTTGATCTTCTTCCAAACCCAAGAGCCATATATTGTTATCCCTGTTTTCCAGAGGAGGAAACTGTGATTTGGAGAGGTTCAGTCACTTGTCCAAGCTTACACAGTAGTCATATGGCAGAGTCAGTCACAGCTAAATCACTGTGATTCCAAATCTGCTCTTCATTCATCATGCTGTGTTGGTGAGACCACACTCAGGGACTGGGCATTCAGCCGATGGTAGCTTTGGCTTAAGGCAAAGTTAACAAGAAGCAGGATAAAGTCTAATATACCTCACTATGATTAGCAAATTCCTAGGTGAAATTTCCCTATCCATTTTCCCAAATGCAAGAGGGTCATGGAAAACATAGAAAACACATTCCAACCTTTGGTCTTTACATTTTAAGTTAGCAGGATAATATAATATTGTATATCAACTATATTTCAATTTTAAAAAGTTAGCAGAATAAATAGTTTCTCCTTTTTATGTGCAGGCTTTAAGTTTAGAATATGGACAGCTAAGAGCTGAGTGATTGTTTTACTATTAGGAATCTTATTGTTAGTTACTGTAGATCTATGTCTGTAGGTGTGATATTATGATTTATAACAAGAAATTTGTATTTGGTCTTCTTCTGGTTTCTGGCACAAAGCTCCTAAAACCTTTAGAATTTCCGGTGATGAGAGCCATAAAGGTGTCTTATGTTAATAAGGCGACTTTTGAAAAGCACCTAAGGATGGGGCTGGTTGCCAGTGGAGCCAAAGATGTGATTAGAGGGTTAGAACTTTCAGTCCCACCCCCTGACCTCCAGGGAGGGGAGAGGGGCTGGAGGTTGAGTTCAATTGCCTATGGCCAATGATTTAATCAGTCGTGCCTGTGTGATGAAGCCTCCATAAAAAACGGAAAGGATGGGGTTCAGAGAGCTTCCTGGTTGGTGAACATGTGGAGATTCAGGGAGAATGGTGTGCCTAGAGAGGGCTTGGAAGTTCTGCGCCCTTCCCCCATACCTTACCCTATGCATCTCTTTCTTGCTGAGTTTATCCTTTTATAATAAACTGGTCATCTAGTAAATAAAATGTTTCTCTGAGTTCTGTGAGCCACTCTCCCAAATTAATCAAACCTAAGCAGGGGGTCATTGGAATGTCTGATCTATAGCCAGTTGGTCAGAAGCACAGTGACAACCTGGACTTAGAACTGGAGTCTCAAGTCAGTGTGTGTTGGGGTGGGGTGTGGGGTAGTCTTGTGGGATTAAGTCCTTAACCTGTGAAATCTGATGCTATCTCCAGGCAGATAGTGTCAGAATTGAGTTGACACCCAGCTGGTGTGTGAGCATTCCTTGTCGATTTCTTGTTGCCGAAGCTGAGCCTCCTTCAGAAGGGTATCTTCATTGGGTGACTTTTTCAGAAACAAGAAGATTCATAACACTTTTGGCATTATTAGGGCTTTCCTGAAATTTGTTTTCTGAAACACTGTACTCTGTTAGAGAAAACATTTAAGATACGAGAAAAGATAGTGATAAGTCATATTAAGTCGATGGTATAATTTCTACCTTCTATTCATCTATCCCACACACACACATCAGAATTAGTGACCAGAAAATCCACTAATAGGTTTCTTGTCGAGAGAGTTTAAATACTGATTGCAAAAAGTGGCCAAGTACTATGCATCCCACTCACTTCCCTATCTTTCCTGCATTTCTTTCTTATTTCCATCCCCAATGTCATTGTGTAGGCAAATCAAATGGTAAGATTGATCCTGGCTTTATTGTTCATTGTTATCCTCTAATGCTGTGCTCCCTGTAATTGTGCACAACATTCTCACTCTAACATTACGGTTAATTAACTGTTTCCAGCAAATTTCAGTGTTTTCCTTGTCTGGGAAAAGGTCTTGTACAGAGAGCCTCCCAATTCTATCCTAGTGAGAGGGAGAGCGGGGTGATCCTTACAGCACTTCATAGCACGCCCTTGTCCTGCAGTCCACCTCCACAGATGGTGCATGGAATAGCCCTCCTTTAATACGAATGCCAGTGGGTAAACACTCCTGGTTTTGCTGGATATTCGCTGACCAAGCTAGTCTTCCCTACCCCTCAAACCTTTAGGTTTTGGAAACTAAGAGTGACAGCCAGTTAGTGAGAGTGATAAGAAAAGCTATCTCTTATTGCCTTCTAGTGGATTCTGTCACCATGGCTCAGTATGCCAGTGATAACAGTGTTCAGTGTTAGTGTTTGTGTTGTTTCTGTGGACGACAGAAGCAGTGAGCTTTGAAATCCAAAATCCTTGTTAAATCACTTCTTCAGCATTTAACCAGCTTTGTGACCAGGGAAAAGTCACTTAAACTGCCATGTCTGAAATGGGAGTTAATGATCTCTTTTACATTAAGTATCTCTGATGCCTGAGAGTGTGTGTGTGTAGATAGATACATAGAGACAGGAGCTTAGAATTAGCTGCCCAGTTGTTTTCATTTACTTTAGCAGATCTAGATATATTATTTATATTTATAATTAGTATTTGATTGATTAAGAAAATAATAATGCTAAAAATTCTGTGCTGAAACACTGTATGTTTGCCTGCTGCTGAAAAATCACACTCAACACTAAAAGTTCTTCCCCAGCTTTAATTTGGCTCACCAACTCCTTTTGTGAACTTACAAAAGATAAACAGGTCAAAGTATAGTCCAGGAAGCACAAACAAGGAGCAAAAAATTAGCAGATATTCCCCCCAAAGAATGTCACACATGTGGTGAGTACTAACATGAATCTCCATATAAAACGTTTTTGCAGTTATTTTTAATTTTTGTCTCTTTGATTTACTTTGATGTATTCATTCTGTTAAAGAAAGTTGGAGAAAATCCAAAGATATATAAAAGCTCCCATTTTGCTCAGTTCTCAGAGCTCAATTTCTTTAAATTAGATCTTTTTTGCCTTCAACTAGATCTTTCAATGGCTGTAAGTGTTTTTGGCTTTGTAGAATGAAGTCTCAAAAAATTAAATTAGTAGGGTAGCATACAGATTCAAATTTGAAAAAGTAATTTTGGAAATAGTCAAATTTTCATGTTGAATTATATTCAAAATGCAATTCCCTAAAAATTTTGATTGGATATTATGTTCCCTCTTAATACTTTCATAAACATTTCCAAATTTGCTGCAAAATTGTTTGGTGAAGAATAAGCAGAACTATTTTCTCCTGTAGAAATGTCTACTTCATTGTTATATAAATATGTATTGATACACAGAGAAGTATTTATATTAGCCAAAAAATGTAAACAACCTAAGTATACAAAGGTAGGATGAAAGGGTTAAATAAATTTTGTACACCCATTTGATGCAATATTCTGCATCCATTAAAAAAACTGATTTTGAAAGATTAATGAAACAGAAGAAAGCTCATGATATACTGTTAAATGAAAAAGGCAAAATTCAAAACTGTATTTTTAGTCATAATCGGTATAGTTCTAAATTTATTTTATAGCTCTAATTTCACTTACCTATCTATATATCTGCGTATACATAGGTATATTTAGTTATTTTAAAAAATGGGAGGGAATTCCATCATAGTATTAACTTATCCTGAGAGGCAGATTTATTAATGATATGTGAAATTGTAAATTATCCTGCTAAATGTATACGATGTTTTGGAACACTTAAAAATAAAAGTACCATTTTTCAATAGTCAGACCATTTTTGACAGTAGACATCTATGTTCTTAGGGTTGTTGTATTGGAGGAGACCACTGATGGGTACCTCTGCAGGTGACTGTGGTTACCTCCACCATGGCCAAAGTAGTCTGGACATCAGAGAGGCTTTGCTGGCCCAGAATACATATGTTTTTCTGAATGTAGTTTTGGAACATAACATTAGTATCTGCCTGTTTCAGTACAGTCATGTGCTGCATAATGACGTTTCAGTCAATGACAGACCACATATATGACGGTGGTCCCATAAGATTAGTACCATATAGCCTAGGTGTGTAGTAGGCTGTACCATCTAGGTTTGTGATGGCTATACTATCTACACTCTGTGATGTCGCACGATGAAATCACCTATCGATGCATTTCTTAGAACATATTTCCATCATTAAGTGACGCATGACTGTATATCTTTTATATGTTTTTGTGTTTATTTCTAGAATATCAAATTAATGTGTAAAATGCCAACTCAAACCTGCAAAATTAAGGCTAATTCAATTAATTGGAATCAATATATTCTAGTTAAGTAAGAGGTTAGTTCACAGGTACCTTTTTTAGCTTCTAAGGCCTAAAAAACAGGACAGGTTTATTTGGTATTTTTCCTATCAAGTATTGTAAATGTAAATTTAAAAAAGCAATCAAGAAGCACAAAGCAAAGTTCAAGCTTAAGTTTAGTTGGGGATTTTATTTTCAGACAGAGAAAAAGAAGAATTCCCAGCTATAAGATTAAAGCATTGAACACACAAGAAATAATTTTAAAATGGATTTTGAGTCCATATTTTAAGCATTGAAAGGAGAAAAATAAGAAAATGAAATGGAGTAAGTAAATGGATAAAGAAGAAAGATAAGATCTAAGGGGAAGAAAGATAGGAAGAGCCACTAGAATGTTCAACTGGGGAGAAGAAGGGAAGAAGGAAGGATAGGAAGAGACTGAAGGTAAATAAAGTGAGAAAAAAAACTTTAAGAAGTAAATGAGATATATATATGATATATTAGATAGATGTAATTTCCAGCAATGTATATTATATATGTTAATACATAATATATGATATATACTATATATCATATAATTATATCAACACCTAATATTTTATGCTACTTTTTAAAAAAGTTTACCAAGCACTCTTGCATATATTATCTCTCTTACAATCCTCATCACAATTCTATGAGTTGGACAATTGTCTCCACTTTCGCAAATGAAGGGAAAAGTTCAGAGGTAATATGAATTCTCCAACATCACTAGCAATAACAATAACCATATTAGTGGTAGTAATAGTAGCAGCAGCAATAACAGAGGGGCAGCAACTACTAATTGTTGAGCACATACCATGTGCCAGTCGCTATGCCGATAGCCTAAATGAATATCTCATTGAACCCTCACAACAGTGCTTTGAGGTAACTGTTATTATCCCTACTTTACAAACAGTGAGTCCGAGGTCTGGAAAGTTGAATAACATGCCGAAAGCCGAATAGAGGCAGAGCCAGAACTCCAGCTGAGACAGCCTGACCCCCAAGCCTTCGTGACGGCACTATGACTCTCAGAGCTGGCATTTACATCCATACCTTCAGATTCCCTACCTGATGCTCCTTCCGTATGGTCAGAAAGAGAAAGGCTCACAGCTTACATCCAGGCAGCACTCCTCCCCACACCTCCACTCACCGGGACCCTGTGCACCACCGAGAAGTTCCAGTCCTCACTTCATCGCTGCTCAGCTGGCCAAATTCTCCTTCCCTCGCTCAACCCATGCCCAGCCCTTGTGACACTGTGACACTGCCATCAGTTAACTCTTTTGCTTCTACAGTCGGGTGTGGAAATCCACCAACAGGCCTGTCTTCCATTTTTGAGTGCCCTCCGGAGCCACATGTTACATGGCTCAGTTGTGCACATAAAGGAGGTTGTCCATCTAAACAGAGTAGCAATAGAAAAAGAAGACGGATAAATTTCAGAAACTTACCATTCATCAGTTTAAATTTAAATTTGAGATTCAGAAGTTCTCTTCCTCTGCTTTTACACAAGGAGAATCATTTGCGTCCATAGATAAGGCATACAATCATGGGAGAGAGTCTGAATAAAGAACTGTAGATCTGCTTATCCCCCGAAAATGATTGAGCCCGTGAGCATGATGGGGCCGGGCTTCCATGTGTGAGATAGACTATGAGGAACAAGGTTTTGTTTTGTGCCCAGTGGTACTATGGAAGGAGGGAAAGAGGATATGGTGTGGCTAATTTGGAATCTGGTGATCTGTGTCTTTAGTGTCTAACACCAATTTTATCTGTGAAAATGAACAAGTCATTTCTCCTGCTTCATCATGTGTAAAAGAAGTGTTGACTAAGATCCTTTACAAATCTCCATTTAGTATTACTTTCTGTATGTATGAATGGGTGTGTGTGAGAGAGAGAGAGAGACAAAAAGAGAGAGAGAGAGAATATAATAAGAATTTAAATAAATAGGAGAAGAAAGAAAAAGTCCATTAAATACTCATAACATAGTAAATACTTTATAGAATGTACCAATTAAAACTCTGATTCAAAATAGCTTTAACTTGTTAGAAGTAGGGTTTTTTTGTTTGTCTTTTTTTTTAATGAAAAGGCAAATCAGAGATTTACTTTACCATGATACCCCTTTTGAAGAACAATCACTATCTTTTGAGAATCTAAGGCTTAAAGATGGAAAAGTCTTGAATTATGAAGACCAAAGATGCATCTGAGAAATAACAATGTGTTTCTTTCAAGACATGTGCATAGTTTCACTTAGAGTTTCCTTCTTTTGACAGTTGGTGATCTATGCCCTGAGAGGTAAAAGGAGATATATTTTATGTGCTAGACACTAGTTCCTTTGATACATGCAGAATAAACTGTTCATGTAACTTCCTTTTTCTACTTGACACTTCTTGCTGGTTTATTGCAAGCTAAAGGATAAATATATTTACGTGTTTATGTAATCTTGAAAGCATTTCTCTAGTTTTAAAGTGGTAAAGAATCTACTTTCCGTCATTTAATTCTCTCACATATAAAGAAATAGTTTTACCCTTTGAATGCAAAAGGCAGATATCTTTTAAAACTTCTCAATGCCATTCTCTAACTGATACATCTCTTTAAATTATATATTTCAGGCCCTGCTTGATACTCAGAATCTATTGCGTGCACAAATCACAAATTTTACGTTCAACCTGGGATTTTCAGGGAAATTTTACCATACAGGTAAGAAAAGGGGAGTTAATAGTTCTCATTAAAGCCTCTCTGACCACTCCATTTGAAATGTCGTAGCCCTCCTGTTCACATCTTTCATTCCCAGTGTCCCTCCTCTGTTTTATTTTCTTCACATTATTCAATTCGATTTAACTTATTATTTTTTAACCTTTACAAAATGTTAATGGTTTGAAAGTTTATTCACCATGGTATTAACTAATGGCCTTCCTTTTCTATTGAACTATAATTTATACACATATAAGTGCATAAATAATAAGTGTAATGTTCAATGAATTTTCACAAAGTGTACACAGCTGTGTAACCTGCACATGGATCAAGAAGAGAAAGCTACCAGAATCCCACCCTCCCTTATGCTCCCTTACCGTCACTAGCTCCCCTCAAAGAAAACCACTGTCCTGACTTCTAATATCATAAGTTAGTTTGCCAGGCTTTGAGATGTGTATAAAAGGAATCCTCTAGTATGGACTCTTCTATATCCAGCCTGTTTTGTTCAACATTATTTTGATTTCACAGATATTGTTGTGTGTAGTTGTAATTCTTTCATTTTCATTGCTTTGTAGTATTTCATTGTTGGGATGTACCAAATTTTCTTTATTCCATTCCTTTCCAATGTAGGTGGTTAGGTTGTTTCCAGTCATTGGCTTTTTTTGAATAGTCATGTTAAGAACTTTTTTGTACCTGACCTTCAGAGGACATAAGTATTCTTTTCTGTTGGTTATCAACCAGGAGTAGAATTGCTAGTTATATGGCACACTTATGACCAGCTTTAGTATAAAATGCCAAACAGTTTTTCAAAGTGTTTGTACCGATTTACATTCCAACAGTATATGAGTTTTCCTGTTGCTCCGCATTCTCGCCAGTATTGATATTGTTTGTCTTTTTAATTTCAGCCTTTCTGATGGGCATGTAGAGATATCATGTTATGGTTTTAATGTACATTTCTCTGATGAGTAGTGCAATTGAGATTTTTCATAGGCTGATTGACCATTTGGATATCCTCCTTTGTGAAATATCTGGTTTTTTTTCCTATTGATTTGTAGAAATTCTTTATATATTCTTAATGAGTCCCTTTACTCATTGATTTGTAGAAATTCTTTAAATATTCTTAATGAGTCCTTTCCCAGTTAGATGTGTTGCAAATTACTCTCTCCTACTATGTGGGTTGTCTTTTCACTTTCCTAGTGGTGTTTGTTTAAGAACAAAAATACTTAATTTTAGTGTAATCCAATTTATCTTTTTTTCTTTATGGTCAGCTCTGTGTCTTTTTAAAGACATCTTTTCATACCACAATATGATAAAATTATGTTTCTTATTCTTAAATGTGTAAATCTGCGATCCATCTGGAATTGAATTTTGTGTATGTGTTTAATAGGGGTTAAGATATCTTCTTTTTTTCTATAAAGATATCTAATTGGCACCAAGTATTGAAAGATATCCATGTCCACTGCACCATAGTGTCTTCCTTGTCATAAACTGGATGACGTATATGTGTGGACCTTGTTTCTGGACTCTCCTGTTCATTGGATCTATCTGTCTCCATCACACTGTCTTATTTGCTGTAACTTCATAATTAATATTAACATCTGCTGGTGTAAATCCTCCAAGTTTGTTCGTTTCATTCAAGATTGCCCTGGCAATTCTTGGCCCTTTGCATTTTTATATAAATTTTAGAATCAGCTTACCAATATCCACAAAGAAACTTGCTAGAATTTTGATTGAGATTGCATTAAATCTATAAATTAATTTGGGGAGAGTTGCCATCTTGAATATTGAGTCTTCCAATCCTTGAACATATTTAGGTCCTCTTTAATCACACTCGATGAAATTTTATTGTTTTTAGATTTATTCCTTGGTGGGGTTTTTTGATGCAATAGAAAACGATGTCTTGTTTTTTATTTCATTTTTCATTTCTTCATTGATGGTGTATAAAAATACAATTGATTTTATGTACTGATCTTGTATCCGGAAACTGTGCTACATTCACTTATTAACTCTGTAGTTTGTAGATTCTTTTGGATTTTCTACGTATACAATCATGTAATTTTTGAATAGTGAACATATATTTCTTCCCCTCTGAGCCTTATGAATTGTGTTTCTTTTCCTTGCCTATTGCGCTAGCCTGGGTCTCCAGGACAATGCTGAATAAGACTGGTGATGCTGATATTCGTATCTCATTCCTGAACACAAGGGGGAATCTTTTGATAGATTTCTTCCTGTTGTTGAGGGGAATTCTTTCAATAGTCGATTTTGTAGATACTCTATTAGCTTAACGAAGCTTCCTTCTATTCCTAGATCGCTAAGAATTTTATCATGAATGGGTGTTGAATGCACTTGTTTTTAAATTATTTATCTGTTGACTCTCTTCCCTCACTAAAATGAACACTCCATGCAGGCTTTACTGCTGTAACACCAGCAACCAGAGCAGCGCCTATTGGAAAAATGAAATATGAACAAGTGATTGAGTGAAAATAAGATCAGCTTGATTTCAACTATTTGTATTTATATGGAACAAGGTCAGAGAATAAAATTTGACCATGTTGTGTTGTGAAAGGAAATCACTCTAAATATTAAGAATAACTAAAAAGTTTCTTTCCCCAACATAATAGAAATATAAGAAAATACTCCTGGTAACTCAAGTTTTTGTCCAACACTGAATGCTAAAGAATGACTCTAGCCAGTCACTCTCCTTCCTTCTTGTTTCTGAAAGATTTCCTTGGGCACTTCCCATAGCTCACAGTAAGAATGCTCTCTCTAAGCCAGGGACACAGGAGGACCCTAAGGCCAAGGCTTGAAGGGGTTTTGTTATCTGTATATGATATGAAAGCTTCCACAAAAACATAGCTAGGTTGTCTAAAACCAGTAAAATCATTTTTCAGTAGGAGCAGATATAAAATTTAATGCTCTGAATCCTTCAAAAATTAGATATTGTAAATTTTAATTGAATTACATTGTCTTCCTTTCTAAATGAGTAATTCCTCTTTCTATTAAAAATCCTTTCTATTTTATTCAGTGTTGAAGAGAAGGGGAAGAACAGCACTGTCATAATAGTAAGACTATTTCAGGAGAGGGTTCATCTTGTTTGATTTATTTTAGTTTTTGAAGGGTTTGTGCAGTTTGTGAGAAATAAGGGGTGAAGGAAATAAAAATCATGGTTCCCTTTTAGTGAGCAAATCCATATTCTAGGTACTTAGATAAAGCATTTTTCATGTACATTTTCATTGAATCCTAGGAGTTAAAGAACATGTTACTTCTTTTTCTAAATAAGAATCCAGAAATTTAGAGGGGCCCTCGGTCATATAGCTAATCAAGTGTCAAAAAAATAATCTTAACTTTAGGTCAGTCAGAGCCCAAGTCTTATGCATTAGAAAAATTAGATCTTTATTGTTTGATTGGCAATCCTTGATTGGGGAAGCTGAATGACAAAAGATTCCTTCCTCTTATCTTTGGGTTCATACATTTTCCCAAATCACTGAGAACCAGTAGTATTTGTAAATTCTAATTGTAGCATAGAATTAATTTAACAATGTGAAGAGCAATGTTATATTGAATTACTAAATGCTGATCTTATTTATAAACTCCACATTTGGTCAATGAAGGATAGTTAAGACTCCTGAATTTGGAGTTGCTTAATCTGGGTTAGAATTCAGGTTCTGTCCCAACATGTTCAGTGACTTGGGACAAATTACTTCACTTCTCCAAATATCAGTTTCCCTATCAGTAAAATGGAGTTAGCAGTAGCCTTACCTCATAGGGTTGTAGTGAGAATTAAATGAGGTGATGCTTGAAAAACACAACACAATGCTTGACAAAGGTAAAGTCTCAATCAATAATGGTTTTTAATATAATATCAGAGTAGGAAATACTACAGATACAATACTGAGGAGACAAATATAATAAAATAAATAATAATTTGCAATAACTTTATAAAATTTCAGTGTAGTTTTGTAACGACTTAAGAAATGACACTTAAATTTGAGGAATTTGACTTCTAGTTCTTCTGTCTTCCTCCAGTTCTGACAAAGGTGGGTTAAGTTGGGGGATAAAGGGGTGGCAAGAGGCCAGGACAATCCAACCATGAACAACTATGTTGCAACTGCTTTTTATCATAATCTTTAAAGTAATAAGCAATAGACACTTGTTCTCAATATAATTAATTCTAATGTAAAACATCCCCAAAGTAGAATTAAAGAAAATCAGATAAGACTTTTAAAGAAAAAAGGAAAGGCATACAATTATGCCTACTATGAATTTACATAAATCTCTCAGAGGGCAGACATCCTTTGTCTAACTCCTGCATGATTCAAATATATGGATATTTTAATAGCAGATTTCACCATGATATTCAGGAAAGGACAACAAATGCCTGAGCTCTCTTTCCAAAGAACCCTGAGATCTGTTGTGCTGTCCTGATAAATAAACTTTGGGTGAAGGCCAAATAGAAAAATGAATAAAGGAGAGATGAGAAGAAAGATGCAGGGAAAGACAGGAGTTATAGGGGACAGGGAATAAAGATTAAAAGCAGTAGACAGGGTGACTTTCCATGAACTAGGAAATCTCACCTCACTTTACCCAGGGGAGGTGGAAGTCAGGAATGTAAGTCTACTGGGAAAAGTACTGGGAAACCCCCACAGACTCCTGCCTGTTTTCAGCATGGAAAAGTAAAACTGCAACATGTAACTGACTGTAATCTTAACTAATATGGTGTCCTGAGGACATATAAAATGTTAAGCAAGGGGAGGTTATCTTGGATATAAGTAGAGATGTTTAATGCAGGGAAACCAAATGACATCATCCTTATGTCAAACAAACAAATATTTATTTAAGCATCACCATCACATGTAGCAAATGCTCCTTTACGAAGACCACTTTATTTACCACCTAAAAGGTAAAAGGACCCAAGACCCTGCCATGATTGGGGTTATCAGAGATTCTAAACCATGACTCCATCTTCCTATTCCTTCTAGAGGAATTCTTCTCTAGAAGCCTTCCCTGAGCTGTAAGATAATCACTCAGAAGCCCCAAGAATGCTCAATGTTGGTGACTCATGAATCAGGCCAATCAGTTAATATAATGGCTTGGTGAGTCCTTTCCTAAATACAGTGTCCCCTCTGCCACATAACACTCAGGTGAGACCACCCCCCCATGCAGTATTATAGTGAAAAAACATAAAAACAAAACTCAAGGAGACATGGAAGAGACACAAGGAGAACAGGAGTAGGAAGTATAGGAGGGAAGGAAACGGGCATTTTAGGTTACCCACTGTGTGCCAGGACTGTGTAGACGCTTCCTCTGAAAAGAATAAAAGAGGTATGCTATCCATCCTTTCGCCAAGGTGAATACCAACATTAAAGGGTTTATGCGACTTCTCACAATCACACAACTGAAATATGCTGGAGCCTACAAATAAACTAAAAACTTCTGACTCCAGGAGCAATACTTGTTCAACTATACTATGGTAACATGAATATATGATGAAGAGGAAAAAATGAGGGAAATAAAACAGATTAGATTTAAAGATGCCCTTTATAGAGAGAGAAAAAGTCCCTTCAGATCAGCAGAGTATTTAAGCCTATGAAAGTGAAATTGAAGACTGTCCTTAAGGAAGGGTTATGTTATTCCACTTGCTCTACATCACTAATCCTGTTCCTCCTGCATAAATTAAAACAACCATGTAGCCTCATACTACACATTATCTTTGGTAAGTCTCTTTCATTGTCCAATAACTCATAGCGTCTGATTCTTTTCCTGCCAATGAGCTCTGCCTTCCTTCTCTTGGGAAAGTAAATGAAAAAATAGTGGTCACAAGCCCAAATGTGAAAAATCAGAGGAAAAAGAACAAGGCTGACTCCCTAGGAAATAGAAGTTTCTGGTAGGAAAGTCTGCTTAAGAACTTGAGAGAAAGGACAAGCATGAGGAAATGAGGGGGTATATGAGTACCACCAAGGAGCAGCTGGGATTGTTTTACTATGACTTTACCGTTTCTCAGCTTCTTTCCATCACTTTCATCCTTTCTCCTTTCTTTCCTTCAGTGTTCTCTAATTTTCCCAATAACAATTCCGACATTTCCTTTTTTTCTCCTTTTTATGCCTTAGTTTTCACTAAATATTACTAAGTAGCTTCTTGTCTGACTTAAGGAGTAACCCAAATAAATTATGGAATTATTTTGTTGTGACGGTTGTGTCACACCCACATCAAAATGACCTACTCTTGGAGCTCTGACACACATTTCCTTATGCCTATTCCCTCCATTACATTGTCTACTTAGCTCCCCATTCTCTCCAAACTACAAATTATACAAAGATGCTAAAAGTTAAGAGTTCAGTGTCCTTGAGAATAGCTGTGTTTTCCATCTTGCAGTGATTTTATATCCGTGTCTCATTTTCAAAAATTGTTTGAAGAGTCATTTTGTCACAGTCTATGGTTGTTCAAGTAACAGATTTTCCTTTGGTACATTTCATGTTCAAAGTCTTATATGTATCTAAGTATAAATGGTGTCTTCTAAATACACAGATAGGACTACATAATAGATAGATAGATAAACAGACCGTGTAACTGGAATTAATTGAATAATCTTTTTTCCTTCCCCTACCCCCAAAGGAACTGAAGAGGAAGATGAAGGGGATGACCATCTTCTGGGGTCTGTCGATGAGTTCTGGTGGTTTCCTCATATGTGGAGCCATATGCAGCCCCACCTCTTCCATAATGAGTCATCTTTGGTGGAACAGATGATTCTCAACAAAAAATTTGCCTTAGTAAGTAACTCACTTTGAACATTATATTGAACTAGTGTATACTGACTACAGAAATGACCAGCTTTTTATGTTGAGAAACTTTTAGAGGTTTTTGGCATATTGGTACTTTTTAAGCAAGCTTTTCTGTGTGAACTTGGTATTGCAGCCTTTTGGTATGTGATTTTTGAGTTTGTATTGAGTGTTCATCACTATGTTGAATACTTTGAGGTGTCTAATTTAAGAAGAACTTCACAAGACATTCGTAAGACTCAGTTAACATGACATTACGGTCAGAGCACATAAAACATGGCTCCTCTCCAGAAGGAGATTCCTATTGCACTGGGAAAGCAAAATATACACATGAAACAATTCTCCAACAAAACAAGATATTCCTTGATCTAGTGCCAGACCTATCTAGTGCCAGATCTGTACAGACATAAAACCCACAGTTCAGAGAAATAAGCATCTTTGGGAGTAGCCAGGGAAATGTTCTTGTGGAAATAAGATTTTAGGACACTCTGAAATAAGAATAAGATTTAGGTGTCAGGAAGAATTGGAGTGAAATGAGGTTGAGGGAAAAGACTAGGTCGGAGACCATAATGTGGGCATAGGATAATGAAGACTTGACCCAGGGAGGCAATAGCAATGGGAAGCAAACCATTTTAAAGACATTGCAAACGTGTATGTTATAGGGATAGAACATTTGTGTGACTCAAGCAAGATGCACTGTTTTATACTGAAGGGTTTCTGATTTGGGACAGGGAAATTTACAGTAAAAGTTCTAATAAGGACAGCACACAGGAAAATGTGCTTGTGATCAGCGGAGAGAGTATATAGTGACTAACAAGCCAATAGGGCACGTGCTGGGTGAGAGATCGTGTTTTATCTTTGTTTCTACGAATTATTCTAATGGTCACACAAACACGTGGAAGAAGTCCAGGCAGGCTATTGTTTATTTACCCAGCATTTTCCCTCCCTGGGCAGGGAGTACCTTGCCAGCAGGAACTATATTCTGTCCATCACAGTATCGCAATTCCTAGCTCATGAAGGTACTCAACGAGTATTTGTAGCATAAATGATCAAGGCAGTAGAAATTACCACTCAAAAAGTAATTGAAATGTAACATATCTTTATTTATTAAAGCATTTTTCTTATTTGCAAACCCCAAAGTTGATATTACAGTGTTTGTAGATTATTTATGTTGTTAATAAATCCAAAACCATCAAATCATGTTTCTAGGCAAATCCTACAAATTGTAGACTTAGCCCAGTGTACAAAATAAATTAAAATACACTACACTGGTTAATTTGGATATGAGTTTGAAAACTCTAAAATATAACTGCTCCCTTGATGGACAGAAAATGTTTTACTAGTGATTTGAAGTCCTGACCATATAACTAGAAATGACTGATTTGAAATGTAATTTGCTCAATTTTGAGGTTTCCCCACACATATATGCCCTTCCCTATATTATAGTTCCTAAACCCTGAAGGTGCACTATTTCCTCACATACCTACCCTTAACATATTTTTACTCTAAAATGGCATAGGCATATTGTGGTTGAAGAATATTGCTCTGTGGAAACAAGAGCAAGTGTTACATCTCCCTTGACTGGCCACCCAGTCATGTAACTATTAGCTTTTTGGCTAATTAGAATTTAAGAAAGTACCATTGCCCACTGATCATGGAATAGTATTCTATATAAACTGCTAAAGCCAAGATGTTTGGGTAGTTGATCCACACAGTACCTTACTCAAACTTATACAAGAAAAGGTCAGAATTTGTAAGATGTATTGTTTTCTTTCTTGAGGATGTAAAACACCAAATACTTTACAGATAGCATCAGGAGCCCAAACTTGTCTTATAACTTCAGTCTACTCCCCAAAATAGATACACAGCTTCACGTGCACCTTTGCAATGTATTGATGTTTTGTCAAGAAAGCAGGAAGAGTGGCCTCCAGGCTGATATTGTGGAAATGTTTTGACGGTATTTGCAAACTCCTGTGAGATGGAGAGCCACATTTATTTTCCCTCAGAATATAAACAGGAATAGTAAACAGCACGTAAAAGTGGGTAAACATTGCCACAATTTGTAATAGCATTAAAAATCCTCTCGGTGCAGCAAACGTAAATTCTATCATCTTCAAAAGTCTAAGACTGCTGGTATTAGCAACATTAATCAGCAAGAGAGGATGTGGAGAAGGAAATTACTTTGTAGTTTCTTCTTAAATGTGTGGAGAAAGAGAGAAAGGAATTTGTGAAAGAACAAAATACAGAGAGTAAAAGAAAGTACCAGTAAAAGATTAAAAAACTGAGAAGTGAGGAGGGAGGTTTCTGTTTGTTGTTGTTGTTGTTTTGGTAGCTTTCAAAAAAAAAAAGTTTATCAAGACAGATTTGATAAAAGACATGACATTCACACTTAAATTCCCCTGAACATAGAACATTATCTAGAATAATGGTATTCCATTATTACTTGGATGAATGAATCAGTGCATGCCAATTGTGTTGATACTTAAAACAGGTGTAAATACTTGAAGGTACATATAGTAAGAATAGACATGCACAGGAGTTATACACATTTTTTTCAGAATTCTCAACTAAAAGGCATCATGAATTGAAAGAATAATTCAAAATTGAAATTTGGTCATTCTTAACCTCCTAATTCAAGTGCTAAGCAGAGGACATTTCTTAGAAGTGTCATTCCTAACTATAGGTTGACAACCCAAATTATGGTCCTGGAGGCAGTAGAGAACAGTCATAAAAGATGTTCAGCATTAAGACCAAACATATTCTTTAATGTTTAATCAAGTACAGGACCAATTGACTTTTTTGTCACAAAAGGACAGACATGAAAGAAGACTGAATCCAGGATCAGTCCCTCCCCAGCCATAACAACATGAAAGGGAATATATATATAAACATTTGGGAACAGTGATTAGCATGTAACACACACTCAAGAGATGGCAGCTGTTGTTTTTATTATTATTATATTCAGTATCATAAAACTGCCATCTTCAGTTTTTGCCTAGCTCCTGAGGTGTTCAGAGTGACAGGTAAGAGGGACAAAAATCCTCAAGTTTAAAAGCTTATTTTGTTATGTGAATTGACATTTGGTTAATATGAATTCTACACATTTTCTAAATATATAGTAACCCTTTTACTTTTCATTAAGGCATTAGGGTTACAAAGCTGCTTTGTGCTAAATTTAAAGATGTAATGAGAAAAGATCAAGGGTTTTAGTTTTTTATATATTCTGTATTATTTCCTTTAATTCTTACAACAACCCTGAATTGTAAGTATGTTTATTCTCACACTATTTGGAAGAAAACTGAAAATCTGAGAAATACAGTGATACACTCATGATTATAAAGCTCACTAGTGGGAGATTTAAGACCAGAAATCCAGTCTTCTAAAATTGCATAAATTGTGACCCCCCAGGCTTCCTCACTAGCCTCCCAACCCAATTCACAGAAGTCTAGATTTCTCTTCTGCGTGGTCATCCAAGGGAATGTCTGGTAATCCTGATAATGTAAGGGAAATTGAGAACTAGAAGTGGACCTCAGAGGGCAGCTAGTCCCTGAGGTTCCCGAAGGTTCCCTAAGATAGGCAGAGTTTCTGAAATGCTGGGAAAGGAGACAGACTGAATCTGAGGAAGTGAATACAGTCACGTGCAGCTTGATGACAGGGATACCTTCTGAAAAATGCATCCTTCTGCGATTTTGTTTTTGTGTGATCACAGAGTGCACTTACACAACCCAGGATGGTACAGCCTACTACACATCTAGGCTCTATGGTACTGATCTTATGAGACCACTGTCACATATGTGGTCCATCGTTGACCGAAATGTTGTTATGCGACACGTTGACTGTATCATTTCTCATGTATAGATATACAGGCTACTTTAATACAATGGAAACTCTTCTGGAGGAAGTTCTGCCTCGACTATCAACTTACTAGACAGAACAAGCAGAAGTTTAACCTGTGCTAAGGTTACATTTCTAAATCGGGTTACATCCTGCTTTTCTCCACTAGCTTGGAGGCTCTGAATTTAAAAATGAGCATGAGTGTTTCCCAGTGAAGGAACTGAAAGAACATAAAAGAAGCAATGGGCTGTCTTGGGAGCAAGTGGGTGTTCAAACAAGACTGGACATCATGGATAAAATTCAATATTCACATGAGCGCCTGACTTAGAGGACATTTAAAGTACTTTTCCAACTAACAGAATCTGAGACTAGGATGTAAAACTCTTTTGTCTAGCCCTTCTCTATCACCATCTACTGCCAAACACCTGCTGTTTTCACTGAGTTTTAGCAAACACATCTGATCTATTATCCTTTTGCACAATGTGGACACTTCTGCCTCACAAAGGAATTTGATGTCCATTTTAATTTAGCTTTGAAAGCTCTGTCTAATAGCTTATTATGGAAGGTCAAGCAAATCCTTTAAGCAAACTTGCATTTGATGATTACAGCCATCAGGAAATGCAGCTTTAGAGGTCGATTAGAAAATATTTTTAGTAATCAAATATGGGCTAATTCAGGTATTAAAATGAATTTTCGACGGGGGAATTTTGAAAGGTACCTTTTCTGAGGCAAGGATTAAATTGTAACATTAATTATTGACCTGCAACACAGTTTGAAATACCTATTGTACAGCTTTAAAAGTTGGACAGAAGTCCATTGGAAAAAATAACATAACTAATTGCATTTAAACCTCAAAAAAATCATCAGTATATATACTCTCCACTGAAGAACTGGATCTAAATTTTGGCAAATTATTGTAGTTTAACTTTAAACAATAAAATAATTAGTAGAAATTTTTATCATTGAACTCATTGCCTATATCAATGATACTTAACACTATTATAGACAATTGTATTAAAATTAGTGGTAGTGGAACACTGTTCCTAATCCTGAAAACATAGACTCTTACCAAGGATTGCATTTTTTTATTGCATTATCATTACTCTTTCAAATAGTGTCCTTTTTTCCAGGTTCAGCGGAACCTAATTTACATTAGCTGAAATGTCTATTGTCAACTATGCAACTTTTTAGATTAGTGAGCACATTAACTTTTCTAATATGGAAATAAAGATTGTAGTATCAAAATGTCATTTAAAATACATTGAAAGACTTGCTTGTTTAAGGAATATATGATAATGTTTTAATTAGTTTGCTTGACAGCTAGAGAATCAATGAATTCTATCATTTTTACTACATTGAAGCACTTTATAAAAAGGCACCTTAGATTTTCATTTTACTGATGTCGAAAACCAAGTATAATTCTAGTAGTCCTAATAGAAATAAAGTTCAAATCAGGCTGCAAAAAGTCCACTCAGAGCTGGCAGACCACTTCTGGAGTAATCCAAGCAGCACAGTTTGAGGAAGACACTAGCCATTATTCTCAGCAGGATGACCAATATGGTGAAGTCTATAATTTACTTCAGAAAAAGAATGGCTGAAGGAGTTTGGAGAGAGCAAGAGATAGAAGAGAAAACCAAAGGATACATTAGCAGGGCTGATATTCAACTTAAAAGTACTGGTATGGCCATGCCAGTTATTACAGTATTGAAATGTGTCACTACCACTACCCCTACCCCTACCCCCACTACCACCTCAGACCCTCCTCAGGATGTCCCACTCCTCCCAGCGACTCAGCAACTAGAGTGGCCTGGCTTAGAGTCTCCAGCATCCAGCCACAGCTCTACAGCTGGCAGCACTTCTGATTGATCAGGGGCCTGGCATGCTGGCTGCTCAATATTGAGTACCACCCCTGCATGCAGTCAGTCAATCTTATGATTTAGAAGGGACTTGAATCAGTATATTTGGAAATTAAGTCATAGAAGAGGGAGTACAATCCTATACATTCAAGTAGAGTTTTTCTTCTAATCTAGACAAGTGTGTACACAGAATGGTGGTTGACACCTCAATATTTGTTAGATGAAAATATAAGTAAATGTTTCTTGCAGATGTTAAGATTTTATCATTACTGTTTTAAAATGTAGGTTTTATTATTATTCAGGTTGGTGAGGCCAACAGCTCAGGAGACGACGGCCATTGAAAAGACAGTTTGTTGGGGCCGCCCGGTGGCGCAGCGGTTTCGTCCGCGCTTGGCAGCCCGGGGTTCGCCGGTTCGGATCCCGGGCGCCTGCCGACGCACTGCCTGTCAGCCATGCCATGGCGGCGTCCCATATAAAGTAGAGGAAGATGGGCAAGGATGTTAGCCCAGGGCCAGTCTTCCTCAGCAAAAAGAGGAGGATTAGCTACGGATGTTAGCTCAGGGCTGGTCTTCCTCACCAAAAAAAAAAAAAAAGAAAAGACAGTTTGTTACTCACAGTTCACAAGAGGAAGGGGCACACCACACATCCAGGGCCCCATGGGAAAGCACTAGAGTTGGTCAAGAGACAGAGACAGAGCGAGGGGGAAATGTGGGCAAGAGCCTTCCTTGTGTGTTCTGCAGGAAAGGTGAGACAAGGAAGGGCGAGCAGGTTTAGGATTGGCTAGTTTGAACAATTGCAGTGGCACTGAGGAATAGGGGCTCTTTCCAGATGTCTGGTACCCTGAGGCGATTAGGGCAGGGAGATAGTGACTCAGTTTATGAGAGCCCACAAAGGATCCGGTTGAGGGTAGGGCCTCTGAATTGGTTGATCTGCATTTGAAGAGCATGCTCTTGGGTAAGTGTTTGCTATCTCCAGGAATTGGCCTGCCCTGGGAGGGGCAGTCTCACCAGGGTCAGCAAGGCCCCAGATGTCAAAGCATTGGAATACAGAACATAAAAATGTGTGGTGAACACATATGCCTCTCTCCGGGTTATGTATCTTGAAGCTTTCCACAGGTTTTCAAATCCCCTCTTCATCCCAGTTGCTGTATTTATACAATTTCTAACTTGTCATTCTTCTCCCCAATATATATTGGCCCAATCTGAACATTATGGTCCACTGATGCGGTCTTATTAGAAGGGAAAACAGTAAAATATTTTTTCCTTCATGTACACTTTACTTCTATTTATATAGCCAAAGGTCACATTGTTTTTAAACCATCATATCACACCTGCATCTGACAGACCTTCCGTCCAGGAGCTGTTTATCCCGCCCTCAGGTATTAGTTTTGGTCCGATTGATTTTATTAACTAAATGTTAGCCTTGAGATTACAGTTGTCCCTTTCACATTTGTTCTATGTTCAGGGTTCCGGTATGTCAACACACTGTTAAAGATTGATTCTGTTACTTAACATGCTTTATATCTTTCCCAGCTTTGTGTCACCCATATATTTTATAAGTATATTTTGTAAGTATGACTTTTGCATCTTCATCAAGTTATTGATCAAGATGAACAGGCTCAGAAGAGCACATCTTAAGGCAATTAAAAATCTACAAGTTTTATTTTTTTTAATTACCTTAAGATGTGCTCGGGCCAGCCCGGTGGCGCAGCGGTTTAGTTCGCGCTTGGCAGCCCGGGGTTCGCAGGTTCGGATCCGGGCGTGGACTGACACACCGCTTGTCAGCCATGCCGTGGCGGCGTCCCATATAAAGTGGAGGAAGATGGGCATGGATGTTAGCCCAGGGCCAGTCTTCCTCAGCAAAAAGAGGAGGATTGGCAACGGATGTTAGCTCAGGGCTGATCTTCCTCACAAAAAAAAAAAAAAAAGATGTGTTCTTATGAGCCTGAAAAATATTGAAATAATGTAGTTTATGATTTAGCTTATCATGTCTTTTCATCTAATTTTATGTTTAAGCCATCATAAGTATTTTGAAAAATTGTTCTCTTTGATAGAGAAAGTAGAAGCGGAAGAGAGATTAGGTGTTTCTGCTTGTTTCTCTATTATCAGCTAAAGTATTTCACCCCCCACGAATTGTGAACATGAGATTATATTCTTTGTTTATCTTTTACTGATCAAAGTCATTTTCAATTAGCAATTTATGGAAAATAAACTCAAACTGAGATTTAGCCTCCTTCAGGTTATTTTTATGCCATTGTCTTTGGTTTGTTAGTCGGGTTTTGTCCTGGGTGATGTACACTTCCTTTCATCTCTTGCACATGTTTTAAACCCTGGTGTAGATGAGAGCCCAATAAGTCATCAGTTTCTTTAGCTAATAGCTAACATTATTGACCTCCACTATGTGGCTGGAACTCTTATTTAATTCTCATCATAACCCTCCTGATGTCATCTCCATTTTATAGATGACAAAGCTGATATTTGGAGGGTTTAGTAATTGCCCCAAACCATACAGCTAAGCCATAGATGTGGCACTGAATTCAGTGCTTTCTGACTCTTAACCACTATGTTAAACAGGTGTTTTCTTCCTTGTTTCAAATAATTATAATTCTTTAGAAAGAACTACATTTTTTTTGAATACCCTGTCCTTCTTTAGCAATAGTCCCTTGGTGTATTTCTAGCAATTGTTTCACAACCTTTTTTTCATCAGAATGTTTTGTAATCTGCTTTCCTAAATTGAAGTGTCTTATCTAACTACTTTCAGAATTACATATTTTAAGTACTTTGAACTCGAAGGTGGCATTGTCATCTCCTTCCCAGAGTTCTCTCACTTCCACATAGACTGTAGAATCACAGAACATTAGAGAAGGGGTGTTGAGGATGGAGAGAAACAGGGAGAGACTGGAGGTAAATAGACAAATTGCATTGCTGTTGAAGTAACCAAGGAAGAGGAAAGTAAAGGCCAGCTCGAACCAAACCAAGGGAAGTGAAATTACAAAGGAGAAAAACGTGAAAACTATTTCTGAGGTAGAATCAACAGAAGTTTTTGTTGGATGGACAATGAGGAAGCAAAAGGAAATAACAGGTCAAAAATACCATCAAGGTTTGGTTCTCCCAATTTTCTATCTGTGTATACTTATGGAAAGCTATGCAAATATGAACTGCTGCTTTTTCTTTGGAAGCTCTGTATTTCACCCCCATGAAGATAACTCCTCCTACCCACATCTACAGTGGTACAGGATTTTTTCTCATTTAGGCTATATCATTAAACTTTTGAAAGTGGTTTTGATTACCTCAGGAACTTAGAATCCTTTTCTTTTTAAATTCATTTCCAGATTACCCTTTTTCCCCATTCTATAGGAAGACTTCATGATCACCAGTAAGCTAGAGAGTATAGAAAAGTATTCCTCAATTCCTTTCTCTTTTTCCTCTAGGAAAAATTCTACATTGCAACTCCAGCACATATAGGGTGATTTAAACTGGTTTTGTGAAAACAAAGATAAATTTAGTACATGTCCTACATGAAAATAGTCCCTCACTGCCCAAATTTATTTGGACACAAAACGAACTAAAAGCGTTTATGAGTTCTCCAAGAAACTCTCAGTGGTGGGCTGGAGTCAGATGTGGGGATGGGGGTGGAGGAGGTCCGTTTCCAGATCCGTGCTTGCTGCTCCTGAATTTTGACTGCTCCTTCCTTTCTGACTACCTTACCTCTGGTTAAAATGGAGGGGGCACTTGTTTTCTGAGAGGCAGTTATAAACATGGCAGAGATGGAAGTGATGGCAAACAAAGAAATGAGCGTAAAATCTGCACAACTGCTAACCTGGCATCTGCTTTGGCATTTTCCTATCTCCCACTCCATGTTCCCAATCACTCAACAATTTCTGTGAATTGTTTCTTTTGTACCATATCCCACTCCATTTCAAAACTTTCCATCGCCACTCCACTTCCAAATTTTTCATCCCACACCTGGATCATTGCAGCAGCATCCAAGCTAGTCTCCCCAATTCCCCGTTCTTTTCCTTTAAATTCTGCTCAGATCAAGGAGCATTGTGAAACTTGAAATTCTATTATTCTGTTTCCCCTACAGGAAACTGAACCTTGCATTTCAGTTCGAAAGATTCCTGACTCTCCAGAGGAAACGTAGGAAGAAAAAGTTTTGAGCTCTAGATATTTACCAGGCATTATGCATAGGCTTTCCATGAATCCTCAATTAATCCTCACAACCACCGGTGAGGCTGGTTATTCCCATATTGAAAATGCAGAGAGTAAGGCTCAAGGAGTTTATATAATTTTCTTAAAATCGCACAGCCAGTGCAAGCTAAAGAAAGGATTTGATCCCAGGTGTGTCAAGCTCCAAAGCCCGTGTAACCAGCCTGGTTTGTGTAACTGAAAATTGCCCTGACATTGATCCTGTTATTGATTGCTATAATGAAAACCTCACAATCAGAATGTTATTACTTCCTTAAAGAGATATATTTTTTAAAAAAATTCAGAATATTAAAATATGACTTTTTATAATGTTTTTCTTTTAAATAGCTGTTGATATTATTTAGGTAATTTCTTGGTTTTGCACAACCAGCATTAGCTGTCCTGGTGGCTATTATAAATACCAGAGGGTATGTAGTAGTTTTACAAACAAAGATCAATTATCAACTTTTCTATTCTTTCAGGAATATTAAACTTCACTTAAAATTAGTACCATGCAGACTTAAAGATTCCTAGTATAATCAGCCTTGTATATTTTCAAAAAGATTACATGTGTTTGCAAGGACTTTGGGAATTTAAGCCTGTCCCTGAATTGTTTGTAGCTTTATTACTTCTCAAGGAACCCAAGGTCCATATAAAACTCGTCACTTCAAACTCTGAGAAAGCTGGGTTAAACTAAACCCTCCAATTCCTCCATTATGTCTCCAGGTAATTTTATTTTCAGTTATTTTGCTACAGCATAAAAAAATAAAGCTTCATAAAATCACTCCTTTTACATTTCTACAAACTCCTTCATGTGTTTACTTGAAGAAATTGTAGCAATTCAAAAAAATCAGCCAGGCCTGTGCAAAGTGTTTACATCATTTTGAGTATTCTTACAAAAGTGCACCCTTTAGTGGTGTGTTTACTTATGAGACACTCAGCAAAGATATGACAACACTTCAGAAATTCTGAAGGGAACTCTAAGAGAGAAGAGCAGCATGTTCTGTTAAGTGAAAACTTACTGAAAACAAATTACATGATTATTAAGGAAGTCTAGACGAAAATCTGTCATCTCCCCTAAATAATTCTTTCTTAGAGGATACAAGTGAAAATGAAGGTTAAAGCTGAGTGTGCTTACCCTTTGTAACCCTTTTTCAGTATTGATACTGAATTATTAGCTTAACTTTTGTTTCTGGAATTTCCTAATGCATTTGGTTTACTAAATTCCATTTAAGTTCTTCAAATAATTTGGCTGTTAACTTGGGGTAGTGCTTGAAGGGGCAGATACGGGGTCGAGGAAGGGTTTTTGCTGATGTCGTCATTACAGCTTTGTCAAATTTATGATTCACCAAGGATATTTTTACCTCCTACTTTGTACATAATATCAATGACTTTTTCCAGAAGAAATGTATACCACTTAGTAAAAACTTTAGTTAGATAAGATTGATAATGATAGTGTATCTTCTTTTAGGAATGTCTGCTCTTAAATAAGAAGTCTGTGTTTTTGAGGGGGTGGCAGTGATGGTGGAAGAATTCTTTTATTTGTTGTTTCAATAGGAAAGAGAATGATGTTAATAAAATGAAAGGAGATTAAATGGTACTTGGCCAATAATGTTGTTGTATTATATCTTTCATTCTCTACAACTCAGTGAGATCATTAGTTTTATTACCCCTACTTGGCAAATGGAGGAACTGAGTCTTGGTGAAGTTTTATAACCTGCCCAAGGTCCTCTAACTAATGAAGGACAGCACTGAGAT
Organism: Tapirus indicus; assembly: GCA_031878705.1. Classification (NCBI taxonomy): domain Eukaryota; kingdom Metazoa; phylum Chordata; class Mammalia; order Perissodactyla; family Tapiridae; genus Tapirus; species Tapirus indicus. The sequence continues at coordinate 142,982,934 of CM062919.1, read as the reverse complement.
TGAACTCAGGACTTCTAAATCTGTGCTTTCTCCAAGATACTGTGCTGCTCCCTATCCCCAAGATGCCCTGGTAGACACTGACCATTTTATTGTCATGGGTTTGGCTATCTTTGATATGGGAAGAACAAGATTCTTTGCTCACTATATAGTTAATGAAACACTATAACTCCTTTCCAGATCTGAGTAACTTCAGAGTGATGAGGTCACACTTCTGTTTTAGGAGTTACTATAATGCCATTCTATTTCAAAAGATCTCATTATTAGCACCTTTATCCAAAGACTTTTGTTCCTTTTGTTACTGTAGCCATGCTTTTTAAAATCCAAACTGTGAGACAAAGAACATCACCTTCCTGGGGTTTCTGGACCCTCAGGAAGGTCACGAACCAAAGAAGCTCACCTCAGCCTAGATGTCCAGAGTTTTGGTTGGGGTTTTATTTCGTAGGCACGATTGATTGAATCACTGGCCACATGACTGAACTCAGTCCAGCTCTCCTCCCCTACCTGGAGGTCAGGCTAGCATCACCTGGCTCAGAGCCCCACCTCTCCAATTCCATAGTTGGTCTTTCTGGAGTGGCCAAATCCCATCCTGAGTCATCTTGTTAGCTTAGACTCAGATATAGTCTCAGGGGCCCACCATGAATAACGAAGACATTTCTATCACTCAGGAAATTCCATGGATTTAGGGCTTACCTCCCAGGAACCAGGGATGATGAAGATCAGCCAAATTCTTTATTATACAACAGTTGCCAACAAAGGATGATTTTAAACTCTTAAACCAAATCTATTAAAAACAATATGATCATCACAGCAGATTTTTCACATACCAGCCAGCAAACAAATTTATATTATGAATTCCAGAGCACCATGTAAAAAAAAACTAGAAAGAAATTCAGTGACCAAATCCATAAACATTAACCAAATTTATGTAAATATGCAATCACATTTTAGGAGGTTATTTCTTACTTAAATATGTAGGAAAAAAATTATACATGTTAGCTTAGGGTTAGATCATGGATTAAAAATAGTGCATTCGTATTTAGCATCTGAGTATAAGATCACTTCTAAAACCACAAAGAAACACAGAATTTTAAATCTGAACTTTCGTGACTACTTGCACAACCTCTTTATTTCACTAGGGTGTGATGATGATAATAGAACTGGAGAAAAGTGGATAAATTTAAGATATATACTTGAGGTGGTACTGATAGGATATGATAATGGACTGGATTTAGGAGAGGTTGAGGAAACAGATGTCAAGAATCACCTCTGTCTTTTTGACATAGCAACTAGTTGGTTGATGATTCATAGTGTCATTTAATGACATGGAGGAACCCGGGGAAAGAGCACATGTGGCAGAGCTGAGAGGTGGAGATGAAGAATTCAATTGTGAGACTAATTAATTCCACTTGTGTTCTAAGTATTTAACTTACTTTTTATAGTAACATGGCCATATTCCCCAATCTTTCCACTCCATGTCCTCCAGGGAAATCTTGAGATAGATTACAGAGTTCCTGGATCTAAGATGCTACTTTCAATCAAGAATTACCGAAAAGAATAGGAGAATTAACTATTTCAGCTAAAATGTCTACCATTTTAGACTTTTGCCCCAGATTTCAAACTAATATGTGCTTAATTTCAAATTAAAAGATCTGGAAGAGAATAGTCAGTCAAGAATTTAGCCTTATGGCTAAATCTTCTAAAACATGATAGTCTGCCTTCTAGAACATACTACCTGCAATCTTAGCCCAAACTTTTCTGTGCTGTAAGATTTCAGGTGTTCTCTCTGGTATTGAATGCAAATTTCGGGGCCAATTTATGTTGCCCTTATCTAAAATCCATTTAAAAGAGACCTCCTGCTAATTCACTCTCAATGATTCACAGGCTGGAGCCACATGGCACCAGTTGAGAGTATTTGGACAGATCAGGAGGGAAACAGGCACAAGAAGGGATAGTGGGACAGAAGTCACAGAAGCCTCACACGAGGGAATCCGCAAATCTACAGTGAAAATAGAAAAAAAGGACCCATCTCTTTTACTGAAGAAAGAGTGGCCCAGTGGTTCCATAATTTCCCCATTATAGTTGAGTAGTAGGATCATAGCTTATTAACAAATGGAGGCGGGGCGGTAATGACAACCATAAACAACATTCATTGGATGTGTATCATGTTTCAAGAACTGCTTTCCATGTATTGTATTATTTAATTTCCTCCAAACCCCTTTGAGGTAAGTACTCTTATGAGTACAATTTTAGAGAACAGGACAGGAGGCTTACAAGTCATAGATCATTTCCAAAAGCCTCACGGGTGTAAATGGGAGAGTGAAATGGCCAGATATTGTTGACTCCAGAAGTGGAGTTTTCTACCACTGTGTCACACTGCACCAGCACACAAATACAAGACAAGAATTAAAAACCTCAGTATTTCTTTAGTGTTCAAAGCTAGAAAGAAAAACAAAAATTGTGTATACCTTGGCTCCCAAATATTTGGGAATATTCCAAAATAATGGAAATGTCTCTGCTGTGCTGGACTATCCTTTTCATAGTGTTCCTGAAGATGTAGCTGACTACTTACAGGCATTTAAAACTACCTTGAGCTTTCTATCAGCACGATTTCTTACAAATTTGGAGATCTTTGAATTTTATAATGTAGTTCCTGTCATTGTGAATTTCATCCTTGCTTCTTCCCACACCCTTTAAAAAATGTTAACATGTAATTGTTAATTTTTTTATTTAAATTTCTATGATTGAAATTGATTTCCTTTCATCTGGTCTATTATCACTGCAGCCCTATTCTTAAACCACTTTAGAGGAATACTTCACTGACCTTTTCTAACATAAAGTATGTGTTGGTAAATGATTCTTAGTTGAAAAAATTGCTTTAGTTTGAGTTTTTAAAAGCCAGTAAAAAAAAAAAAAAGCAATGAGATATTTCAATTCAATTTATAGTGAAATTCTAAATGATATAATAAGTTACATATTTGTGGTAATTTCTACCAAGATGCAAATAAAATGAAGAACATGAACTTTCCCTCTCACCCTTCAAAAACACAGGTCTGGTCCATTCCACCTCTAAGGCCACTCATTCTCTTTGTCACAGTAACAGTGTGGCAGCTCCCCTTTCCAGCATCCTCAACTATACCTGACTGACTTGAGTTTTGAATGATGAACAGAGTTTTCCAGATAAGAGGAAAGGAGCATCCCAGTTGGAGAGATAATGTGTACAGTGTACAGCAGAGACATGAAGGGAATCATCAGAATTGGGGGTGGGAAGGATGGATGCTAAGAAGAGATGAGGCTCTGTGGGTAGGGTGGCACCAAATTTTGAGGGCTTTCTGTGCTGTGTAAGGAGTCTAACAGATACTTAGGTAATGACAAAACACTGGCAACCCGTTCTCCTTCTATTTTCAAGTGCTTCATACCCCTCCTTCACCTCCTGTTCTCTTTAGGTTGGAAAACAAAGCTAGCCATTCCTCTTCCACTTTTTTCCATACCCATTTGTAGCATGTTTATACAATTCAGTGCATTTTTCAGCCTGATACTTGGTTCTTAGTATGTGAAATTGCTCTTTGGCATGAAGAAAAGCCATGACTAATTCAGAGGAAGCCCATTGGGGTGGAACTTTTGAAGACTATAAAGCAATTGGAAAATACAGATAGAAAAATCAAATATCATTGAGGAGAAAAAATACGAGTCTACTACTGAAGCCAGGGGTGTTCTTTTTATAAAAGACACGTTTCATCTTCTGTGCCCGTACAATTTTCCACATTTCATCTTTTATGCCAAAGAGACTGTATCAGGATTAATAAACCCTCTCAAATGAAGAACAAAAACAATTATACAAAGTTGTCCCAAGCCCCCTCCAAAATAATCCAGATGTCACATAGATTTATTTTTGGAATTTATAGACTTTGTGAGGACCAACTGAATAAAAGAAAGTTGTGTGTGTGTGTTTGTGTGTGTGTGTGTGAGAGTGTGTGTAACTTTGAAACTATTTTTTTAAACTGGACTCATTTTATGTACAGAAGCTTGACTTCCAGTCAACTAAGTTTCCACATTATTTGGCTCTTTCAGTACCTCCTACTTTCACTATAACCAGGGCTCTGACATTAAAGAAAATTGCTCTATAAAATTTTACCACATTTTCTAATTGAAAGTGTGTGCTTCTCCTAAGACAGGGAACACTGTCTATCACTGGCCCACATGCTGAGGGACCAACAGAAATGTGGCAAACTTGGTAGAAACTGGGCAACAGGCAAAATAAAATCCTGTTATCAGGTCTAGTGAACTCGGAATGTGTCTATCCCTCTAATAAATGCTAGCTCTATTTTGTGGGGAGCATTGAGTGTAGTTTGTAGCAAGTGTTTGTCATTGAACTTATTGAAATATGAGACTGGAAGAAAGGTGGCTGTGACAGGAAGCACTGAATGCAGACTCCTTCAAATCATACATCAAGACTGGTGGAATGGCTACCAGGCTTCATGAAGTCTAGAGGTCTTAATATTTATCACTTTAATTTTACCATACAATTAAGTAATGATGGATTTAAATAAATGTATTTATAGTACATTTGAAAATCCTGGGGTAAAAATAGGATCAAGATAAATCTTCTCACATTCTAACTAACATTTGCTTGGTCTTAGGAGCATGGCATTCCCACTGACATGGGCTACGCTGTGGCTCCTCACCATTCTGGCGTCTACCCCGTACATGTGCAGCTTTACGAGGCCTGGAAGAAGGTCTGGAATATTAGAATCACCAGCACTGAAGAATACCCGCATCTGAAACCAGCAAGATACCGGAGGGGCTTCATCCATAAAAACATCATGGTGAGCTTCCACCAGTATGCGCAGGGTACCACTGATTCTGCCAGACTTACATTCCTCATTTGAAGAAGGAACAAAAGAGAAGAGCAGAATGTTAAAAGCTTAACTGTAGGAAAAGCTCCGTGCTGCAGGAAGCATACTTGTCATATCTAAGCAAAGAATGTTTTCATTAAAGTCACTTCTTTTCAATTCTTCAAATATAACTTAAAAACGTTTTTTACTGACACTACTGCTGTTAAGCAGGCACTGATGCTGAAATACTAAGGAAACATTACATCTAACTTGCAGATAATTATAGAAGCCATCATTTCTTCAAAATGTTATTTAGTATGTAAAACTAACACCAATTCTCTCTGTATTAACCATGCTGCTCTTTTACAAGCCAAACTGTGTTCTTCTCTTTACCGTGTCAGACTAAAAAAAGCTCAGCTGTTTACAGCAAGAAGCCACATGTGAAGTCCTGCATAATCATTAACAGATCATAATATGGAGTACAAATGAGAGAGGATATTAATTAAGTCATTTATATCCACTGTCAAATTCTCTCCAAAGCTTTTCTATTTTGTTTTGCTTTTTTACACTGCTGACAAGTGTATATTGTCAAGATATGTTATTACCTAATGCTTTGTGAGACCTTTCAGGGTAAGTAATCAATTCCTAATTTTTTCCCAAATCAGAAAATCCAGAGTACTAGTGAGGTCAGGACTGGGCCTCCTGATTTAGGCCCCCCCAGGGGAGGAACACCCTGGGGAAGGACACTGTGCTGAGCACTGTAACTCGCCGTCAAACTATGTTTGAACAGATGTCTACCCTCTAGAATCAGGTGTAACTGACTTCTTTTCAGACAGTTTTCCAACGTCTGCAAAAATTACAGAATGGATAATGACATTTAACTTGGATCAACTCCCGTCTTGACTTTTTCCTCAATAAAATCTGTTGTAAATGCTAGATGGGGACATAATGGCCACATTTTATCCCAGTCTGCCCTTCCTCTTTACTGAAAATGAACTCACTGTGCTTCAAGCTGCCAGGCTTGTGCCCAGAGAGAGTTTAGAAGACCTGGTTATATTATAATTTAAAAGCATTCAATACTTTCCTGTCATTTTTAAATCATGCAGTCTTAGTAGAATAGAACTTAAGTCTCTAAGGACTTTATTCAATGTTGTTCTGTTTTGTTTCTGTTCTCTCTGTACTGCCAGAAAACTTCCTTGGACATGTCCCATGAGATATGTTCATTTTTCATTTCTCTTGAAAACAGATTTTACCTGTATTATAAATGCATGAACCTTGCAGGTAATAAAGACTCTCACAGATTTCCTGTTTTGAAGGAACTGTCGCTGTGGTTCCACTTTTGCAACAATCCATGGAAACCCTCTATATTTGCTTTGTGGGCTCTTGGATGAGAATGTGCAGCTGGGAAATGTTCAGCAGGCAGTTGGTAAAAGAGAGAGGACAAGGGCTCAGAGTCATCCAAATAGAGGTGCAGTTTCAGACCACGAGAGCCAATTTGCCCTCCTCCGGAGAGACTGCAAAGGAAAAAGAGCAGGGAACTGAGGAGTGACCCTTACTTAGATCACACCCATATTTTGTTGTATGAGTTGAAGAAAACTTTGTTTTTTTTATGATCCATTCACTAATCAAACACATAGGGCCTTAAATGAAACTCATTATCTTCCCTTCAAACCAGCTATTGATCCTGCTATCCCTAATTCAGTTCTGAAATTCAAACATCACACTGAACCCCCATGTCCATTCGGTCTCTACATTCTGTCCATAATTCCTTTATAATAATTTTTATTTCCCTTCCTTTCCCACAGCCTAATTCACTGCCTTGACTTTCGTGTATAAACCATGGTGCTGGTTCCTACTTTATCTATCTACAGCTTCCATCCTCCCCCCACTGCCATCTATTCCATAGACAGTGCCAACCTTTTAATCTTTATAAAATGCTGCCTTCATCTTGGCCTTCCTAATCTTGATAACTTTCAATTGCTTCCACACCCCTTAACCTGCTCTTCAGGGACCTGAAAACAGTTTGGGCTAAGTCTACCCTTCCATCTTCCATTTCCCTGTAGCTAACACACACTCCCTCCAGCCAAAAAGATCTACAACCGTATTGCTGTGTCCATGTCTTTGTCATCATTTCCACCTTGAAAGACTGTCTGACCACTCTCTACCTATTCCTATCCCCTTTATTCCTCAATATCAAGTCCTTATCTTATGTAATTTAACATAAAGCACCTTGGTGAATAGCAGGTCAGTAGCTAACTCAGGCCTACTCTGATCTTATTCTCCTCTGAATTCCTATACAGGTCATCTTGTAACTCCACTAGGAACATACAAGCCTACTACATTTCAAGGTGCTGGAGCCCTAACCAGAGTCTCTGAGCCTCCGGTCTTATTGCATTATCTACTGGGCAGTTTTTATCTTCATTCAGTAAGGAACTGGTGGAAAACCGGGACTCGCCACCCTAACCCCTGGTTGTTAAATGTGACTCTCTGGGGAAAGCCAGAGACCTATCTAATCTCTCTCAAGCAATACGATTACAGATCCTGATTATCTACTCACTGTTTCTAATGGAGATGCCCGTTAACCCTGCTGGCAGCCTCCTAGGTGGTCTTTACTGGTAGCTCCCAGAAGCATTTGTTGGCAGTTGCTCCAGGTTTAGGCCTTAGGTACAGGATATTTGCTTCAGGTCCCATTGGCCAAGATTCTTGTTGACTGTGGTTTTCATAACCATCTCCCAGTTATTGTCAACAGCTATCAGGTTCCCAGGGACTCATCAATGTCTCAAAGTTTGAATTTGACAGTGTTTCTCTCCCAGAACCAGTTCTAGAGGGCAGTCCACAGCAGAATGCCTAAAAAACTCTCTCATTCCTTCTCTAACATAAGACAGCTGCTTCAAGGAACATGTTCAGTGTCCCGTAGCACTGTGTTCAGGGAGCAAGATGATGAACTATGACCCTATCACACTCTGATTATCTCCTCAACCTCTGTGGTCCACTGGCCATCCGAGGGATCATGGTGACCCGCAGCCTCTCAGCAGGTGTCATCCTCCCCAGAGTTGCAGGGTAAAGCCTGGTACTTCCTCTTCCCTGTGTTCAAACTCAAATAATTTGAGAAATAGACAAAACTCAAATTTCTTTTCACTTCTCTCTCCATTTCACATAGAATCAGCTATGCAATCAAGTCCCAAAGATGGTTCTGTATGTTTCCATAGTTTTTCAAGCAAGATATTCAAACTGAAGCCTAAATGTGATTCAGAATCATGCACTTTTAAAATGTAAAGCTAAGCTGGTATTTAATCACATTTGGACATTTCATTACTTAGCATTTGGGTATTCTCTTTACCCCAATATACCTTAAATCCTTCAAGAGTTCTCCCACTTGGACTTGCATAGACTTTAGAATAAGTATTTGTTAAATAAATGAATAAACACTATATAAAGCTTTAATTTCCAAGACTTTAATTTCCATGACTTGTTAGGGAATGTATTTAATTCAGTTACAATACCTTTGCACTTAGTTCTTCTTTTGCCATTGATGTTGTGCATAACATTATGAGAACGTATGATGCTTTTAAACATAGATATCATCAGAGCTAATACTCTGCAATTAACTGAAGTTCTTTTAACTATTTCATCAAGTATAATAGCTTCTAAGGATATAACTTTTACTAATTCACCAAAATAAATAGGAAATATAAAGTTTCAGTTTACACAGCAATGTATGATGTATTGATTGAGCTGAGAATCATGTTTTCTAAGAAAACTCTCCAAGGACTTGATTGAAATTTATTATAATACACATTCAAACTAAAGAAAAAGAACTAGTATATTTGTAAGAGAGTTGCAAAGCATGGGAAGTCCTGTACAGGTAATATGTTGAAAGCACTTACTGAACCAAACATGCTTTAAGAATCAAGACAGAAAAAATGAAGATCAATTTACTTAGGACAATAAACAGAAGACCTGCCTGTGTAAGATTCTGTAAAACTTGTAGCTCTCCAAAATATATTCATTAATTTTCTGCTACTTCAAATGTGTAGTAACAAACCCAGGTCATAAAGAAGTAATTACATAAGATTTAGCTAAAGATTGTATGTACCATTTTGCACAGCTTCAGTTCACACCATCTTTTATAACTGCGCTGATATTTTAGCAGGAAAGCTGTAAGAATTTGAAAAAAAAAAGTCCTTATCACAAATATGTATAACTGAAGGAAATAATGGCTTTTATATACAAAGGGTGAAAAGAAGACTTTTTACTAAGTGATCTTTTATTATTTTGTTTGTGACGCTTTATAAAAATTACTAGCCAAATGCACAACCCCTTTCTCCCTTTTGGAACTGGCAGGCTTCAGAGTCAGAATTTGGGGAAATGACTACAGCCTGCAATAGTCCTTTCAGACTAGAGCAGACACTATGATTTGTGTCTCAAATATTTGGTCTAATTTAAAATGTCACTTCCTACCAGTCACGTTAGGTTAATAATTGACTTCATTTTCCAATGCATGTGTAGAATTTGGCAGAAAGTATTATTCTTAGAACTTTTGCCTACTAGAATTACAATGCAGCACAGAAAATTCCAGTATTTTTAAAGTCTCATTTTTACTTCTTTTTTGTTTCTTAAGATGCTGCAATATTCTAGGCTTCATAATAGAAGTACTGACCTAGAGATTTAAAATAGATAAGTGGATAAAATAATTTAAAGTCTATCTTAGTTTTAAAATATTTCTTCAACTTTTGTCAGTTTCTTTCTGTACTAATGTCGTCCTTGCTTTCCCAGAGTCTGAAGGATTTTCTGAGCCTTAGTTAAGAGTGGAATAATGATACCAGCTTGTGCACCATCTTCTGTCAGAAAAAAGCTAAGTTTCAACAAATTAATTGGTTGAAAGGAACTTTTTCCTTACTTGTTCATTCTTCCTTCAGGTTCTTCCAAGACAAACCTGTGGGCTTTTCACTCATACGATTTTCTACAAAGAATATCCAGGAGGTCCTAAAGAGCTGGACAAGAGTATCCAAGGAGGTGAACTTTTCTTCACTGTGGTCCTCAACCCAGTAAGTGCTTTGAGTCATTCTCCAAATAAATAATGAAAAATGACAGGGCAGATGAAAATTAACCTGACCAAGAGGCCAGGGTTTGGGTAGTTAGCAGCCAAATCAATATGACTTTCCAGCTCTAAAATAGTAGTGAAACCTAAATGGAACCACATCTAGAAATGGGGGCAAACTAATTCTACAAGTAGCAATGACGTGAGGAACTTACGGCAGAGCCAAGGAAGGGCTCCAGGAGACGCTCCTCTGCATTGGAATGTGATCAGAATTCAGAGATTCTTGCTGTTATGGAGATTCAGATTTTCATCTATAAAACTTGCCTATTTCCACTGGGGACCAGTTTTTTCATTTAGGTGACTATTACCTCTATTATTCTTTTTATTCCTATTTAAAGCAAAAGAATAAGCAAAATGAGAGAGGAATTAGATAAGCAAACATGGCCTTTTTGGGTACACTCATGTTAGATCTTGTCTTGCTGGGTCTCAGGCTGGGGCAGAGCAGCCTGATTAATGGGCTACTGCTCTTCCTCCTTCACCTCCTAATACTTGTGTGCCAGCTCCACTCTGAACCATTTGTACATATTTCTGCTTGAGGCAAGTATTATAAAGTTGTGTAGAGAAAGAAGAACTAATTGAAGTGAAGTGTATAAGGAAAAGAAGGGATTTTATTTCCCTTCTGAAAATCACTAACATAAAAAGTAAAGCTCGGTTTATTTATCAGGAGATGCATGGGTTTGCCCCTGGCGTTAGTGATATTCAAGATGAAAAAATGTAATTTTCCAAATGTGAAAAAAATTATATCAGCATAAAAGTTGGATAAGGTAGGGATAAAGAGAATAAAATTTGAAAGACTCCTCTCTTGACATTCATTTTACAAGCCTTGCAAATAAAATTGTAGGTATTTTTTCATCATCTACTTGTGTTTAATAACTATATCTATTTCTCAGCTCCTAGAAAATGAGATAGAAGTAAGAGTAACTTGTCTTTGGCAAAATCAGCGTGTATATCCAAAAATAAGGATAGTTTGGGGTACTGTGGCATTTGGCCTTTTGGAAGTTTATCGACCTTCATATCTCAAAATATAAATAACTCTGATTTATACATCAGAAATAATCTGATTCTTCTAACTTATCTATTCTTTACAAATGGAGGTATCTTTGGAATCATCTCATATGGCTTTCTTTTCTTTTTTCTCAATTCAGCCATAGGCAAAAGAGTTAAACCAGTGCTTGATTATGAACTGAAGACTTAGTTAAAATATTCTTAATATGCTAATATAGTCACCAATAATTTTAAGACCCTTTAATCTGTAATATATAAAATTCTGATGTTTTACATTTTCTCTCATCATAGAGCAATAGGACTGTGAACAGATAATTGTCTATTTGATTCTCTTAACTTATAGTTGCTTTGGGGCTTAAGAAATTCCTAGTGGAATTTTCCTAGTGGAAAATTCCTAGTCAGAACTTTCTAGACCAAATTAGTTTTATTAACATGGAAGAAATTCAAAATTAGATCATTCATGTACAATAAATTTATAAGAAATATTTTATTTTTCACTAATTAAAAAATTATTTTTTAATTGAAAAAAAAGTTTTGTAGGAAAGCTTATGTTAATCTTGGATACTAATTTAGATTAAACTCACTGAACCAACTCTTTAAGTGTTTACCAAACCTTGCTACTTTTCAGGCCTTTATCAGTAACATTTGGCAATTTTGTCTTGAGGAGGAGATTCACAGGGAACAAAGGGGAGGAAAAAACTTGTTCAGAGAACTTGTTCTTTCCTGATTCAGAAAACTTCCAGTAGACAATTACTTTCAGATAAATGCTGGAATTTGAAAAAAATGACAGATCTTGTCAGACACCATAAAAAAGGCAAGGAATCCAAATTAACTTCATCTGGCTTGCCACCTTCAATTTTTGGATGCAATTGTAGTTCCCTGGAGATTTGTGGTTGAGAAGCCCACTCCTCGACTCAGCCCAGATCGTACCCAAGAGAAGACTGCTGTCATTACTAGTGACGTTGGCCTTGCAGAACAGAGTGAGGAGTGGTGGGCTGTTTCCCATGAATTCTCCATCCCAAAATTAAGTGTTTGGATAAAGTTTGTGTTAAAATTAAGAAAGATCCGGGTGCAGTGAGGCATGCTAGTAATGTAGCAGAAGGCACACTTTTTTAGGTCAGAAAGAGAATGAGTAAATCTTGATGGAGTCAAAGTAGATATTAGCTGCAGGAAAGATATGGATTTTAATTATAGTGGATTTGAAAGATGGCCATTGTAAGCTTAACTAATACCCCAGGTCTCTATTAGAAGTGCCAGTTTCTGAGAATGCTGAATAAGGTTGTTGCTTGCTCCAAAAAGGTAGATGTGTATTAGAAATATATCTATGACACTTAAATATATGCAAATGCACTTAAGTTGAAAATGAAAATATAAGCAGGATTTTAATTAATTTTTTTAAAACTTTTTTTCCTATATATCCACATAATATCTCAGTAATACAATAACTTTTACCAGTATTGGGGTGAGAGGTGGCTGCAACAAAGTACCTCTCAGAGCTAAACTGGAAGAGATCACAGCAAAGGGAACCAGATGCCTTAAACAGAGGAACTCTCTGGCCTGAAATGTTCTGCTGTTACCAAAGTGTTTCTCACTGCTAAAGAAAAGTGTCAACCAAGTAAACTTAATACAAATAAAGAGTACAAAGACAAATGTTAGCACTGTCTGAGAGAGAGAAAACCCTGGCCGTCTCCAAATGAGTATTTCCAGTGTCACAGGCCTAGACACCTCTGATGTGGGTCAGATGCAGAGGTTTTGATTAACAGACTTTGAGGTTGAGATGCCGTTGGGAGGTGGGCCCATCAGGCCCTCTGAGCCTGGGACCGTTAAGAATTCAGTTCTTCTAATTCTTTTTCTGATTCTAAACTCAACCGGCAACTTCCTGATTATAGTTTGCTTTCCTATGTACATCCTACTATAGGAAAAGAATATGTTGATCATAAGAACTTGTACTTGCTGGGACAGTAATTTGTAATGTAGTTTTATAAATCTTCTTTCAATTGATGAATACTTCCCATATTACCTGACTACCACGAGATGACCCTCTAATTGTACAGATTCTAATATTTCACTTCCTCTATAATTTACAATTCCCCATTTTAAGCTAATAGATGATATTCTGGGTTTATTTATCAGTTTCATGGTCTTTGCTAATTTGATTCTGCCCCTGAGAAATGGACACGCTCTGTCAGCATACTGAATCAGGTTTTGGAGCCTGTCAGACTGAGGAACAGACACTGAAGTGTTTGTTGATTGATTCAGGAGGGTAATGAGAGTTACCTTATGGATATACCAGGGGAGAGAGCCACTAGAATTATCCCAGAGTCACTGTTCGCTACAGACACACAAGCACAAAATGCCTACACAAACATGTAATACACCCAGACACAAATATTCTTTTCAATTCACATTGCTACAGAGTACTCTTATACATACTTTTAAAAATATGAGAGTCTACTTACTTTACATACCTATATAAAATAATATGTAGAGGGGTACTAAGAACTGATACTTATAAAAATGACAAAAAGATCCATCGACAGTGACTGCACCTGCCCTCAATAAATAGAACCCTATAAAATTTGTGATGTATATACTTATACAGAAGGAACTAGTAAGAGTATCCTGTCCATTTTAACATAAGTTTCCAGTTCCACCTATCTCAGGAAGATGTGATAATGCTTAACTAGTGTGATGAATGGAATAGTTCTGCTTTAGACATGATTGTTCCTCTGTGGGAGCCATATTATCTTCTATTGCTGTGAAAAAAGATGTCACCTTCCTGCTCCAATGTTCTTATTTCTAATTACAAAATGTTCTGAGTCTTTGCTTGTGCTCTTGTTCAATAAACAGACTCTAGGTATTGACATTAACAATCGATACCTGTGGAATGCTTGCCTCCCTCCAACATAGCTGATAATAACTTCAGGGCTTGCTTTACTTATTAATCCGAAAGATTTGTGGATTGCCATGAGAATCATGCTCTTACCACACTTGCTTGGAATTCAAGTGAGGCAAAGCCTTGGCAGCATAGCAATGTTATACTTCGCTCATCAAACTGTTAAAATCCCATACAAACAGTAGCTAATCTCTTTATCCCATATTTTATTAAATACTTTCTTTCTCTCTGTTTCTCAATTTGATAATGCATGTATCCACCATCCCCTCCATCCCCTCCTCCCCAAATCCCTGAAAGCTAAATCTAAGTTGTAGTTCTCTAATTAAAGAAAATTCTAACATGGATGTGAATAGATTGAGTGTATTAAACTGGGAGTAACACATGAGTGGATTATAATGAAAGTAAACAAGAAAATTCACTCTAGGAGATAGCCTGCATAAATAGAAATTTACCCACATTGAAATTTTTTTTAAAACTATAATTTACATGTGTAGGGGTTGTGTGTTTATCTATAAAATTCATCTAAAAGGAAACAACATTTTTCCTAATGGAAAACTTTATGTTCCTTTCTTTTCTTTTTTACTAATCCTGGGAAACATTTTGTTAATAGAAAACCCTTTATTGAAAAATAAATAAATGATAGTAATAAAGACAACAACTTTGGAGAGTAGAAAAATGATTCCTGAACACACCTGATAAGTAGTATACCTGGAACACTCAATTAAAAAAATTCCAGACTTCAGGGCCAGCCTGGTGGTGTAGTGGTTAACTTCAGATGCTGCGCTCCAGTGGCCCAGGGTTCACAGGTTCGGATCCCAGACGCGGACCTACACAGCACTCATCAAGCCATGCTGTGGTGGCGTCCCACATACAAAATAGAGGAAGGTGAGCACAGATGTTAGCTCAGGGCCACTCTTCCTCAAGCAAAAAGAGGGGGGTTGGCAACAAATGTTAGCTCAGGGCCAATCTTCCTCACACACAAAAAAAAATCCAGACTAAATGCATCAGAATCTACAGGGCACAGATCTGCATATTTATCATGAGCTTTAGGTGAGTCTGATGATCAGGCAAATTTGGAAACTACTGCAGAGGAGGAAAATGGGGAAATAATTTTGGTAATCAAAGAATACCAAACACTGCTATAGAAACTGTGGATTTATGATCAGAGTATCAGAATTGAAAATGAGCCCAAATCTGCAGTAGGATTTTAAAAAAATCAGTGAGAATAAATGTTTTTCTTGGTGACCAGAGAACTCTAGCTTGAACTGGAGTTTAAAATTGAAGTAACTTCTGTTTATCATTTAAAATTTAGCTTACGGGCCCCCTTCCTCAGGAAATCTTTGCCCCTCCTTGTGTTCCCACAGCATCCTCTGCAGACTCTTTCAAAGTGCTTATTGTCCTGCATTGTAATTGCGAGTTTGCTATTAGGCTATTTGCTTCTTGTGGCAGAGAATGTGTCTTGCATCTCCAAAACAATCCCAGTGCCTAAACATGGTGCTTCATAACTAGTTTTTATTTAACATGTATTAAGGAAGAGAAACAGACTTTTCTAATGACCTGGTAGAAAAAAACAATGATTCTATAAAGAAAGGAAATCTGGGTCTGTAAGATAGTTCTCAAATCAAAAGCGTGAGTAAAACCTGTTTCATGAGTTGGATGGGGCTGTATTATGTATTGTCGTGTACTCTTCTTTGCATATGTAATTGTCTCTTCTAAAGAGAGACTTCTTGCTGTTGAGTTCCTCTGATTGTAAGGACTAAGGCTCACTCGGTTACCTCAAGTAAAGGGTGTGTGGGACTCCAGAAGAACCATCAGGGCCCATAGAACTTGGAGGGTGTTTGAGTCCAAGGCAGCTCTAGGGTCCATAAAAATGAGAATTACCGATCTTGATCTTGCCTCAGTGCTTTCATATGAACACAACAGATGCTTTCCATGTGTCTGAGTGTCTCTTTTAACTACTACTGACCATGTATGTTCCTTCTCTGCCTCAAAGGTGCTGCTTGTTTATGACTTCTGCACCCTCATTAATTAGTCTTACACATGACCCAACGTGAGTGCATCAAACATTTTCCGTATGAGATTCAGCTTCAATTCTCACTTGCTGACTGTCTCATCCTCTTGTGGTGTCAGAGATCAAATTCCCAAGGAAGAGAATCTATTTGGCCCAGCTCACTTTTTTGAGTCAGCCAATATCAGTGTCCTGGCCTACTGTGAAATGTCCGTTCTTGGTTCATGTGGCCTCCTCCCCCTCTCACTCTCCCCAACCTCCATTCTAAACTATGACTGGGCAATGGCTGCCTAAGAGCTATCCTTTCAGCAAAGGCTTAGAAGGGGCAGGCACTGTGGCTGCCATCTAGCCTGAATCTAAATCCTGTAGGGATAGTCAGTATGGTCTCCAGCCAATCCAGAGATTTGGGAGTAAGCTGAACCTCTTTGGAGAGGCCTAAAGATTAATTTTGGGGGCCAGCCCAGTGGCGTAGCAGTTAAGTTTGCACACTCTGCTTCAGTGGCCTGGGGTTCGCAGGTTCAGATCCTGGGCCCGGACCAACACACTGCTTGTCAGCCATGCTGTGGCAACGTCCCATATAATGTAGAGGAAGATGGGCACAGATGTCAGCCCGGGGCCAATCTTCCTCAGCAAAAAGAGGAGGATTGGCAACAGATGTTAGCTCAGGACTAATTAATCAAAAAGGTTAATTTTGAAGCTTGTAGTGAGTAGCTCTCTTACATAGGACCAATTAATTTTATCATTTTATTATCTACCTTGCTTCTAGAATGCAAGTTCCAAGAGGGCAGGTCTATCTTGTGTTTTGTTTACATCCTCAGCACTAGGAGGAGTTCCTGGCATGTAGCAGGTGCTGAAAAACTCTTTCATAAATGAATGAATGAACTTAAATGTCAAAAAAGGGGGTAGGAGGTACTGGCAAAGCAAATTATGTTCCCTCCATAATGGAAAACATTCAGACACTAAAAAACACATTGTATCATAAATTTTAATAACAAGGAAATATTCATGATATGTTTAGTGAAAAAAGTAAGTTACAAAAAAATTTAGAGATGAGCATGGAAATAAACTAGAAGGAATTTTGCAGAATGTTAGCAATGGTTACCCTAGATCATAGGATTGAAGATGATTTTCATTGTCTTCTTTTGTTTGTCTGATTTTTATAAAATGTCTACATTGAACATCTATAACTCTTACAACCAGATCACACACACACACACAGAGGCTAAATGCTACATTAAAAACAATAATAATAAAGAATTATCTAACAGTGAAGGATATAAAATGGAATTATTTATGTTAGTGATATATCGGATAGAATTAATATTTACTCAGTTCCAGTTCTATCTGTAAATCTGTCACCTAACACCTACCTCACTCCATGGTTATTTGTGTATACATCTTTTCTCCTATATGAGGGGGCATTCTTGTACAGTAATCTATGTGTGTTTCATCTTTGTGCTTCCCATTGTGTCTAGATCAATCTTTAAGAGGTCACTACATGTTTTTTAAATGATTGACTAAATGCGTGAATAATTATGTTTTAGGGGCATCACTTGACTTATGGCATATCCAAATGTGAATAATAACAAGCCTGGTTTTAATAAAACTACATTCTAGTAGATTCTCTGCTTGCAAGTAAGTAAAATTCGAGATCCAGGAAATTTTTAAGTGGCCTTAAATGTTTGGCGGGTTTTCACAAGTGATAATGAATTAGCCTGACATGGAGCAAGAGACAATTAAAGCTGGAAAGGACCACAAAGCTCATCTATTCAGTCACCTAATTTGAGGCTCAAGGTCACTCCTGTAGTATTCTGTTGAGAGCCCCGGCCTTCTTGACTCTGAGTTTTCAGTGCTTCTACCACTACTACAGGCTGCTTATACACTCCTGGTTAGATTGGTCTTAATGTGATGCACATTACCTCTTAATGTGGCTCAGTTACCTGGTACTGTGAAAAAGTGTGAATGGTTTAAAATTTCTGGCCATTATCTAGGAAAAAGCAACTCATGTCTGTGTTGGGTAAAAAATGAAAAATAAGTGCTTTTGAAAAAAACTATAATAAGCAGTTATAGCTAAGGGAAAATGTTAAATGTACTTTTAAAGAACTATGAATAATAAACTATGTACTTTTTATCTTAAAACCATAAATCCTGTTGATGTTGCTTATAAATTGATAAGACTTTTAAACTTGTAAAGCCAAAGTGTTTTAATTCATTCATTTGCTACCCTCCATATCAGCCCTATTTTTCTATTAGTTATGCTCTTCATGACTAACTGGTGTTATATAATTACTCGCCACTGTGAGATTAAGAGCACCACAAGAGAGCATGATTAAGTCTTTTTGATTTCCACAGTTAAGAAAAATAGGAGTATGAGAAACTCTCAAGTCATTGGAATGGATATTATTAAGAAATTTAAGAAAACATATATTAAGTTAAAGAAATGAGGGGCCGGCCCAGTGGCATAGCAGTTATGTTCTCGTGCTCCACTTTGGCGGCCTGGGGTTTGCAGGTCAGATTCCAGGCACAGACTGACGCACCACTTGTCAAGCCATGCTGTGGTGGCGTCCCATATAAAGTAGAGGAAGATGGCCAGGGCCAATCTTCCTCAGCAAAAAAA
The DNA here is from genome assembly GCA_031878705.1 of Tapirus indicus. NCBI lineage: Eukaryota > Metazoa > Chordata > Mammalia > Perissodactyla > Tapiridae > Tapirus > Tapirus indicus. The sequence continues at coordinate 142,964,475 of CM062919.1, read as the reverse complement.
GAAAAAGAAATGAAATGAATATTATGTTATTCCTTGTTTAATCCTTTGATAGTTTCCCATAGCACTCAGGACAAAAAGAAAACTCCTTCACTTGGAAAAAAAAATTAAATCTGGCTCCTACCCACTTTTATGGTCTCTTCCCTCCATAATCTCGTACATGCCCTTTCACTCCACCCATACAGAACAATTTGCCACTCCCTAACCAGGACTGTCATTCTTTCTGTGCCTTAAAGTGCCGTTGCCTCAGGTTGGAATGTCTTCCAGCAAATCTGAGCTCATCCTTCATCTTTTTATAGAAGACGTCCCCCAACTCTCCAGCTTCTCCTCTATGTTCTCGCAGCACCCAGGCATAACCCTAACGTAACTTGCTCACAGTGCTGTAAGTTATTTCTCATCCAATAGTTTGTGCATCCCTTGATAGAAAGAATCACGTCTTATTCTATTTTATAGTCACAACGTATTGCAAAGTTGTGGGCACATAGTAGGTTCTCAATAAATGACAATGCATTAACTTACCATGCCTGCATATGTGCTAGCCTTTGAGTTTAAAGGAAAAGCTGGTTGCCTTGGAGGTTCCTAATCACAGAATTCACTTGACTCAAGAGGGTTTACATTACTGGGCTTTCATTCTCTCGCAACATGGCATTCAGAGAGATCCTTTTGAAAGTCATTAAATTTATGAAAAAAATGCTCAGTTTCACTCATAGGAAGAAAAATGCAAGGTTAAATATACTAAGATACCATTTCTTATCCACCAGATTGACAAAAATTCAAAAGATTGATTAAAAAGTCTGTTAACAAGGCTGTGGGAAAACAAGGTACTCTCATACATCCTAGTGGGTGTGCAAAGTGTGCAACCCCTAATGAGAGACTGTAAAATGGCACAGCTGCTGTGGAAAACAGTATGGAGTTTCCTCAAAAATTAAAAATAAACTACCATATGATCCAGCAAGCCTACTTCTGGGTATTTATCCAAAAGAATTGAAAATAGGATCGCGAAGAAATATTTCCTTCCCTATATTTCACTGCAGCATTCTTCACAATGGCCAAGAAGTAGAAACAACTGAAATGTCCATCAACAGATGAATGAGTAAAGAAAATGTGGTATATACACAATGGAATATTATTCAGCCTTAAAAAGGGAGGAAATCCTGTCACATGCTACAACGTGGACCAACCTCGAGAATACTGTGCTCAGTGATACAAGGCCGGTCACAAAAGGACAAATGCTGCATGACTCCTCTTGTTTGAGTTATCTAAAATATTTAAACTCATAGAAACAAAGTAGAAGGGTGGTTGCCAGGGGCCGGGGGGAGGAGGAAATGGTAGGTTGCTGTTCAGTGAGGATAGAGTTCCAGTCATGCAAGATGAAAAAGTTCTAGAGATCTGCTGTACAACACTGTGTGTATAGTTAACAATACGGGACTGTACACTTAAAAATTTGCTAAAAGGGTAGATTTCATGTTATGTAATTTTTACCACAGTAAAAAAAAATGAAAGAACTTAAAAAATACCTTTTTGTATTCTTGACCATACATTTTTAATATGAATCTAATGAAAAAACAGTCTCACAAGTCTAAACATTGGTATACACTATAAAACAAGTGACCTAGACTTTTCCAAAAAGACAATATCACATTAAAAAATAATACGGAGGGAGATTATCCTAGTTTAAAAGAAACTAAAAAACATAATAACCTAATGTAATTTATAAATCTTAAGCCTTCATTTTTTAATTTTATATATTTTTAATGAATTTTAAGGATCCTGAATTTTTAAAAAATATATTCTATAAAAGTTTTTCTAGTTATTACTGCTGGGTAACAAAATGCCCCAAACCACAATGGTTTAAAAAAAAACCATTAATCATTTTATTATCTCATGGTTTCTGTAGGTCGGAATTCGAGAAGGGCTGCACTGGGTGGTCCTGGCCTCGGGGGGGGTCTCGTGAATTGCAGTCAGATGGTGACTGGAGCTGGAAAACCAGACAGCTGGAGCAGCCGTGAGCTGGCAGGGCATCTCTTCCTTTAGTCTCAGGGCTTTTCACATGATTGCTTCCTGTGGGCTTCAAGGGGCTTCCTCCCAGCACGATGGCTTCAGGGCAGTCACACGGCTTTAGGGCTCCATCAAGTGTCACAGCAAGCAAGGCAGAAGCAGAACTGCCTTGGATTCAGAAGTCGGGGCATCATTTCTGCTTCACAAAAGCCTGCTCACATTCAAGGGGAAGAGAATTAGATTCCACCTCTTTATACGGGAGTGACAAAGTTCCAGAAGAGAGAGAAATTGTGGTGGCTATCTTTGGAAAATATAATTTGCCACAGACAGTTATGGGACAATTGGGGAAATTTAAAATAGACTGTACAAGAGAGAATACTGAGTTAATCATGTTTTCCTAGGTGTGATATTTGATTTTATAGTAAAATGTACATGTTCTTAGATGATGCATGCTAATGGATTTAGTGGCAGTGTCTTGATATCTGCAACTTATTTTCAAATGATTTAGCAAAATGAAAGATACATTTAAAAAGAGAAAGAAACAAAGTATGAAGCAAATGTAGTGAAATGTAAGCAATTGGAGAATAGGTGAAGGATATACAGATGTTCATTGTCCTGACTTTTTGCCTTTCCATAGATTTACAATATGTTTCTCAAATAATTGAGGGGAAAATAAAATAGGTCAGGTTACATTATTTGTCTGCTCACATCCTCCAAACCTCCCTCTTCAGAGTAGCAGCCCAACTCCTTAAGATGACTTCCAGGGCCCTTCCAACCCTCATCTCCCCGATTTCATCTCCAGGCAGAGGGAACAGCAGGTACAAAAGCCCCATGAGTGTGCTTGGCATGTTTAAGAAACAGCAAGTCATTTACAATATCCCAGTTTAAAAGATGCCTCTTAAACATCTCCCGTGTACATCTCTGTGTGCACTTCTTAGAGAGGCTCTGATTTGATGTGAAACCTCAATTCCCTGCCCACTCACTTCTTTCTTGGTTGTACCAGCTTCAGCCCTAGGAGAACTCAGTCAAAGACAGATCATTTCCATGACCCCTAGAAAGGCCTGAGATTCAGTTTAGGAAAGAGAAGTCAGGGCTAGTGAGGAAAACTTAAGAACGTGCCCAGTTACATTCAAATTGGGGTTTCACCCATTTGGTAGTCCCCTCAGGGTGCTTGACCTGCAGTTTCGACCTTACCTCCAGAGCATATTGTATTGTATTCTCTTTGAGATTTAGATGGCCTAAATAAGCATGCCCTCTAATAACTAGTGGGTTCTTAACAAGATTTTACTTCGTAGGATCTAATCCACTGGCTTTCTTGCCCGCTGCCTATGGCTAATGCTCGGTGTTCTGCAGAGCCTCACTTGCCCGTGGTCCTAGAACGTGGTGCTGCCCGTGGCAGACATTAGTAATTTCCTGTCTCCGATGGAGGCCCTCACAGAAGCCGTGTTTGCGTTTGGATATGTTTGCTCCTGTTGTTTCCATATTGTGTCTTAGCAGAATTGCAGTTCTTTCTGAGGGTCATGTGATACTGCCCTTAGCGGAGTCACACAGTCACACAGATAACTGGGCTTTCTGGTTTCCAAGATGAGTAGGTTTGCCAGATCTTTCCTTCCAAACCAGTGAACGCTGTGTTAAGTAGGGCTTGTTGGTAAATTCAGGAGCTCACAGCTAGATCTGGGGCCAGTGTGCAGTGTGGTTCTGGGATGACAAAGGAAGGACATGCTCACCTTGGACTTCATTCTGTGCATCCATATGCTTTTTTGCAAAATGTCAATAACACTGGTAATAATAATAACAACAACGCAGGTCTCTCTTATTAGAAACTAGATATTTAATAGACATTAGAAAATCACATTCAAAGAGTGCTATCAGGCCATCTGAATGCTCATTGCACTGGGCATCAGTAAAGTGAGCAACTTCAGGTGAGAATCTCTATCCATGGGGAAGCAGAGGCCGAGACATTCATGGAGGAATCAGGACAGTTAAATGTCGGGGAGGCTTGGCTAGGTGTCCTCTGTAGTAAAATCGTGATTCTGAGATTGCCATTTTCCAACTTAGCAAAGCCTTAAAAAATCTTTATACCCTTTAATACTATAATTCCACTTCTAGGAATCTATCCTAAGGAAAAAGTACTAAATACAGGAAAAGTGTTCATTGTAGTGGGGAAAGAAAATGGAAACAAATGATGTTTAACTGAAAGGAAATATTTGAATAAATTATATCCACTTAGATTATTATGCAGATGTTAAAAGGTATGCCTATGAATAATTTGGCCATAACATAAGAAGTAAAAGATACTGTGTATAAATAGGATAGAAATTATACATAAAGTGTCAAAATTTTGTTTAAAAAAAACTATGCATAAAAATACTGAAAAGAAATGGATCTTTGGGGCCAGCCCGGTGGCATAGTGGTTAAGTTCACACGCTCCGCTTGGGCGGCCCAGGATTTCACGGGTTTGGATCCTGGGCGCAGATGGATGCACCGCTCGTCAAGCTGTGCTGTGGCGTCATCCCATATAAAGTACAGAAAGACGAGAATGGATGTTAGCCCAGAGCCAGTCTTCCTCAGCAGAAAAGAGGAGGATTGGCAATGGATGTTAGTGCAGGGCTGGTCTTTCTCACACACAAAAAAAGAAAGAAATGGATCTTTGGATGTTAAGAATTAGGTCTTTTTTTCTTTCTGCTTTTCTGTATTTTATAATTTTTCTTTAATGAGTTTCCATCACCTTTTTTAACACAAAGGGTAAAGCACTAATTTTTAAAGTGCTACCATGAGAGTTCTTATTAGCAAAGACTAATCAAATCAGTCTATTTATGAATTAATATTTATACAGATCATTTTAAGACAAAGTATTATATTAAAGCATTCAGTTCAAGAATACTTTTTGAGTATGTAAAATATCTTTTTCTTCACAGTGCAAAATATTAACACCTTCTAAAATTCCATAGGATAAGAGGTAAAACACTAATGATAATATTTCAACTCTCTGTCATTCTACTTGCTCCCTTTAACATCTGTATGGACTGCAGCAAGAACAGGGAAATAAGCAAGAAGGGCCCCTGGGAGAGAGGGCAGGAGACAAAGGGAGCCTGCCTTGTGCTGGGCAATGTGCTCCGTGCTTTTTATACGTGACCTTATTTAATTCTACCAACAACCCTGTGAGGCTTTGTATACATCTTATTTGACCTTAACGGCCATTCTGTAAGGCATTTTACAGATGAGGAAACTGGGGTTCAAAGAGATTGCATAATTTGACCAAAAGGAAACAAATAGTAAGAGAAAGGTCCTCCTTCTTTCCACTGTCATTGTGCTTTGTTGATAGAATATCGGCAGTCCACACTCATAGCCTTGAACAGCCTCATTTCTAAATGGAATTAAGCCACACTTCTTAGTCTGGTTTCTCATCCTAAAGGGTATATTATACACAAACATCAGAACAGGAGAGAAAGATGCTTAAGCAATAGCAGTGGGAAGTGCAAGCTGACAGAAGAGTAGACCCCCCTCCCAAAGAAACACTTATTAGAAAGCCCCCAAGAACTCAAGAAACGTAGCTGTATGGTGATGTGGAACTATTTTGTGACAGGACATACAGCTCTGTGCTGAGCTGAAGTAATTATTATATTCAATACTTTATTTTCTATATACTCTGTAATACTGGAGGAATCAACACCTAAAGACTATTTGGCACAAAGGTCATCCTAGCTCTCTCCTCCAAGGGTTCTGGATAGACGAGGTGTTTGCTTGTTTTGTTTTTGTGATACTTGAGAATCTACTAGAAGACTTACAAACACAAGGTGATTACTGAACTGAGGCCCCTCAGAATAGGAAATATCCAGACTCAGAACTTGTTTTTTCACTTGTCCATCTAACTAAAAGCTGAAGAAGATTTAATAGCTACTTGGTTATTGAAATATTTTGCTAGAACAACTTAAAAATGGAATTGAAGCATCAGCTGAAGCTTTCTGTGCTACTGTGGTTTAAATTGAATGCTGTGCTTTGTATAAACATCATTTTTGTGGTTTCACTTGAGGCTGTTCTCTGCGGTCTTCCCATATAATGGGAATGCGTCAGAAGCACAGCTTCGTTTCCTGTGTAGGCTGGAAACTGTTAACTGCAAAGTTTGAAGACAGTCTCATAGAGCTCTTTGCCATATGTTAAACTAAACTTGATATGAAAAATCATATCAGTTTCCAGTTTCCCAGAGCATTAAAAAGGAAAAAAGGAGCTCAAGCTTTATAAATATAAAAAGCATCTGTCTGCACAGGAAATTCTACTCAGTTATTTTGCAAATGATCCATACTTATATTTACAAGAGAAATCAGATCTGATGAATCACATAGGAAGTAACGCACCATTTTGTTCAAAATGTTAAAATATTTATTCATAATTCTGCACGGCTGGCTGGACTGTGAACTATCATTGTACAGAGATCTCAATAGGGTTGCCCAGCATGCTCCGGAACATTCACGTTTCCAAGTGAAAGGAGATGGAATATTTTGATAGCGTGCTGCTAACTAAAACATTTCGATCGGAGGTAGTTTTTGCGTTTAAATGCTCCCACCACTATTTCCAGCTCAGGAAGACTCATGAGCATTCACAAAATGTCTGGCAGTTTCCATTCTAATTTTTCCTTCTGACTCCTTGAGCCTCAAAAGAATTCTCTCCACGGTCACTCACCCAGGTGCAAGTGTCCTTGAGTTAATCTGCAGTAGCCTTTTTAAGAATCCCTTTCTGTGACTTCCTTCGTACCTGCCTCCCACTGTCACCTATAATATTGTCATTTCTTTTGTTCTGAACCAGCTTGCTATGATAAAAGCCATCTCTTCCTTTCACACTGTTCCATGACCTTCATAAGGTTAACAGCTGAAATCCAGGACTAGAACCCTGACCATTCATTGCAGAAGACTTCAGGCTACCTTTATAAGGCCTCATATTTTACCAGCAGCCCTCTCTCACACCTGACTGTAAACCCTTTTGGCTTACTTCATCAATTCAATTCTCCCACATTTAGCCTTGACTTCATGGATTGTTTAGAGAGTACGCAAAGACTTTTCCACCAGAATCTATCTGCCTTTTTTATCTAACAGCCTATTCACGCCAGTATTACCAACTAACCTCCCTTTAACCGTGAAACTAATTTTTTTCTTCAGATTTCTTCTTTTTCCTACCTTTAGTAGGAAGTTGTCATCATTGTTCACTCTTTTAGTAACTTAAGTCTCCTCTTGCTGTCAGTTCCATTTACTTCCATTTTTTCTCCAATATCATATTAATATCATATATTAATAATTGTTACTCATTAATGATTAATACTCAATGTGTTGCCCACATTTACTTGTTTAAAAGTTGCTCTCTCTTCTGTGTTCTTTTCTTTACCAGACAAAGCTTTGGGATACTATCTTTTCTCCCTCTGTGGTATCACAAAAGGATTAAAATGGTTCTAGATAAAAATTGTACCTACCCTCTCTTACCCTGCACACTGAGAAGCTTCATACTCGGGGAAGCTGAACCATATCCCTGTGGCAACTGATAGCAACCTAAATTGTGTAGTTTGCCTCTGCCTGTTCCTGAAGATGTGTAGACATACCAGACTTCTCTCTCAGCCTCGACCTGTATGGGAAGGGAGTTTGACAACCGTTAAAACAGCATTTCCACTGTGAATTAGAAAGCCTCTGAGGAAGAGACTCATACAAATGTGTTTTGTCAGTGTGGGATTGTTATTCCATGTTTGCAATTGTCTGTGTGTCTTTTTCTCTGTGGCTAACTCTCGGGTGGTTAGAGGCTGATTCGCTGGTCTGTGCTTCCCTGCACTCCCCTTTGGCCAACATATTGCACATTCTCGCCCTCAGTGAAAGTGAGGCAGAAACTGCAAGTGTACCATTATGTTTTATTAGCTCTAGTAAAAAGTTTGTCATATAAAAGATTAAAACTTTTGGCAGCTTTTTATGGTGTACCTCTGAAATATTCCACTTCTACTTAATTACTCTAGTTATCATTATTGAATTTAAGTTTTGGAAAAAAAACTATGAGCAAGCCTATTCCCTACATATTTTGGCATACTCCATTCATTTATTTAACATTATAAGTGTTTCTTCTTAAATAACTTTGGATAATTCCTTACATGAAGCATTAATAGCACTATCTACTGATACAAAGTTGCATATTATTATGATAAGATAATGATCATGGCAAAGGTCATTTATTATCCAACCTTTCATTTTGGTGTTGATGATGGTCAACTCATCAAACCATCTTTCTCAACCTGGGGTAATTAAGCCCTAAGGCCCTAATGAATCCATTGCTTGTGGTGAGCTCACTTCTCTCCTATACATTTAGATTGGCACTAGCTCTGTACCCTTTTTGTGAAAATTAAGAAAACAGGCGTTCAAATCATTTTCTCTAGGGTGGAATTCTCCCCAAGAACTGAGTGAGAAAGGTTACCTTAAGAAATATTTATTAAGCTTCTAATATGAGACACGCACTAGAACTAGATAGAACTAGAAAGCTTTATAAGCCATAACCCCTTCCCTTAAAAAAATTTACATTTTACTTGAGAAAATATGAAATAAAACATCTGAAGACATGGAGAATAATCAAAATAATATGTAATTTGGGATTGAATTACACGCTATCAACTTGCAGTTTGGAAAGGGAAAAGATCACTTTGAACTTCATCAGTAATGGAGGTCTTCAAGGAGAAGGTGGATTTAAGTTGAACATGAAAAATGAAAAAATTGAATAGACGATGAAGTCCCTGAATTATGGGGAAGTGAGGGGGGATCCAGGACAGGGAAGAGGAAAGCCATCCAGATGGTAATGAGCAGGTTGGATGACAGGGCCAGTAAGGAAACCTGCCTGACTGAGGAACCAGAGGGAAATTAAAAAGTCCTGGAGTGAGAGTCACAAGCACTTGCTTAAATAATCCAAATATCAAATTTCTTAACTATTAAAAAAATGGGGTAAATGTCAGTCTAACAGGGTTTTGATGAGGATCAAGTTTGTGAATATCGTGTATTGAAGGTGCTTGGAAGTATATAGACATTGGGGAATCCTGCGAAATAGGATTAGAGTCCCAGAATAGAGACAGATTAGGAAGGATTTTGCCATTTGCCTTTTTCTCATCGAAATGGCATGCAGATTATTCAGGATCCTCTATGCTGTGTAACTGAATTATTTCTGAAAATTTCATCATCAAATCAAAGGGAAAAGCATGCTTCTACTAAGTTTTTTGTTGAAATCACTAGGTTCATTGCTTTTATCATTTTCCATTTTAAGAACATTTAAAATATCCTCTTATTTCAATCTCAGTATCATCAGTTTATGTCAGCCTATCTTCTAAGTCAGTTTAAGGTTACAGAAAAACATCATCACCCTAAGAGATTTTTCCACCACAACTATTAAGAACCATCAAAGCCAGATGTATTTTCACAAAAAAAGAAAATAAATGGGGTTACCTCTTGAGGTATCAGTTAAATTCTGGGTTTCAGATCATGATAAATATTCAGAGTAGGAGTAATCCTGGATAAAGATTATAAAAAGTACATCAAGGCTGCAATACACAGTGCTGCTGGGGTTTTTTAAAAGGAAGCATTCATATGAATTTGGGAAGTCTTAATGAAGAATAGAGGATTTGAATGAGTCTCCTTGGATATGCATGATTCAAGTAGGTGAAGAAAAGGAGAGGGCAACCATTGCAAGAAGAATAGTTCTTGGGTGTTCAGAAAAGCCAGGAGGGGCTTTACTGAAGTAGAAATCTAATACTGAAGAATAGTGAGAAATAAAGTTAAAGATGAATGAATAACTCAGCCACTATACACTCTTTACATATTTTAATTTCTTAAAGCGGGTCTAAATGACATCTAAAAGGGTCTAAATGACATCTAAATGACATCTAAAAGGCCTAAATTCCTTTAAGAATTGTATTATACACATGACTTATCTACATAACAAGGCTGGAATCAGAATCTAGATGGGTTATTTTAATATTTTTTATTGTAGTAAAATATATATAACATAAAATTTACCATTTTAACCATTTTTAAGTGTATAGCTAAGGAGTGGTAAGTACATTCATATTGTTGTGCAACTAATCTACAGAACTCTTTTCATTTTGCAAAACTAAAACTCTATGCCTGTTAAACAACAGCCCCCTGCCCCTCCCCCGAGCCCCTGGCAACCATCATTTTACTTTCCATCTCTATGAATTTGACTAGTCTATGTACTTCATATAAGTGGAATCATACAGTATTTGTCTTGTCATGACTGGCTTATTTTTGTCTTGTCATGACTGGCTTATTTTACTTAGCATAATGTCCTCAAGGTTGGTTGATGTAGTTTGTGTCAAAAGTTCCTTCCTTTTTAAGGCTGAATAATATTCCATACTACATTTTGTTTATCCATTCATCCATCGACAGATACTTGGGTCACTTCCACACTTTGGCCGTTCTGAGTAATGTTGCTATAAACACGGGTGTATAAATTATCTCTTTGAGACCCTGCTTTCAGTTCTTTTGAGTGTATATTCAGAAGTTGAATTGCTGGATCATATGGTAATTCTATTCTTAATTTTTTGAGGAACCTCCGTATTATCTCCATGAAGGACCTTGTTCTTGATCAATCACTTTTGTGTGTGTGTGTGTATGTGTGTGCACATTCTTACACAACTGGCAAATGAAATGAGGCACAAATGAGTAAGACTTTTCTACTTTATTTCAAGGACAGTAAATATGAGTCACCATATTTATGTACAAAATATCTTATTAGTTTCTTACATTTCTTAAGAAGTAGCAATGTTAAAGAAACATGTGATGGGAAATATCCGTTTAATTACATCTACAAAGAACATTAAAATATAATTGAAATATAATACATATATATGTTAAAGTATATTTTTAAATGTCTATTGAATTTCAAAGAAATATTTAAGATGTTTTACTATTATATATTTGATAGTCTAGAAAGCATTTTACTTCAGGTTGTATATATATATACAAACTAAAATATTTTTAATAGTCTCTATTCATTTTAATTATTTTGTAAACACAAGAAAAGGTTACCAAATTTAGTTTGCTTTAACAGGAAAAGAAATCAACTGTACCAAAATTGGCATAATATGTAAGATTTTAAATGATAAATGCCTGCAAATTAAAACCAAGAAGTATGAGATTAAATCAAAATGGCAAATAATTTTATTATATGTTATATATTTATTATAAATTATATGTAATAATTTTATAACAAATATAATATTTGTATATATGTGTGTATATAGATACAAAAAACTCTCTGATATTGTCATTTCTTATTAAGTGGTTCTTGCATAACATTTAGAGCTTAAAAGCAATGGATTTGATAAGTTTGGAAAGCAGGGAAAGTTAGCAGCACTAATTCTTACCTGAGTACAGTTGCTTATCACGTTTCATCTGAAATTAGAGTCAACAAACCTGAGCATTCACTCACTCTCTGCCTGTGGACTTTGATTGACTTGTTTATTATATTAAAGTGGCTTTTAACTTCACTTTCTGTTAACTCCAAAAAACTGTTAATTCTGGAAATATTTTCTTAATTTTGTTCAATTTCTTTTTAATTGAATAATAAGTTTGTTAATGTTATCATTGCTTCTCTTTTCTATGTGCTTCACATTTCTCTAGAGTTCAGTAGGTTTGACTCAGCTATTTACTAGCGATATGGCTCGTCTGACTGTAGAATGGGGATCATAATATCCACCTCCATAAGGATTCTTCTTAAGAGTGATGAGATTACAAAGATATCGTACCTGCTACATATTGGCCATTCCGTATATATGTGTTCCTTGTCACCTCCCTTTACAAGAAACCTTGCACCCATTCTGCTTCTGACCTCTTCCTTCCTGTCATCTGTGAACTAGGCAACTACGTAACCAAAAGGGTTTGAATTACATCTAAGCCAAAATTGAATGGTTATAATAGAAGTATTTGTTTATTCTGAGTGTACACTGACTATTAGCAGAATAAAGAACATAAGTCTAGAGGCTGATCTGTTGACCTTTAAGTAGGTAATATTTGAGATGATCCTGGAAAGGTGGATAGAATTTGGCCTGAAAGACACGTAGGTAGGGCAGCACTCTGTCCAGGGAAAATGGACATCAGGCCTGACGCGCGAGCATTGGAGGAATGAGGAGTAATTCAGTTTACTCCTTAGGGAGTGTATGTGTAGAAGATAAACTCAAGAAGGAGTATGGGCCTGTTTTGTCAAGGATTCTGAGTGTCAGGTGAAGGAGTTTAATTTAGTGGAAAATGAGGAGTTATGGACATTTTTTAAACAAAAGAGTTTTGCTTTAGGAGGATTTCTCTGGTGTTAGCATTTGGGATATAATAGAGTCGGGAGAAACAAAAGTGAGGAGATCATTTAGGAAGTTATTAGAGTGGTTCAGGCAAAAAGTAACAGGCCTAACTCTTACACATTCTAGTAGGAGTGTAAATTGGTACAATCTCTATGAAAGCAACTTGGCAATATCTATCAATATTGCAAATGCACATATCATTTTCCTCAGCAATTCCACTTCCAAGAATTTATCCTCAGATATACTTGCAAATGAGTGAACTGATGCATACACAAGATTATTAATAATAGCGTAAAATCACAAGGACTCATTGGATAAATTATAGTGCATCCGTATAACAGAATTATAGTACATCTATACAATAAGAATGAGGAGTTCAAGATGTATTCATATTGAACAATTTCCAAAATTTAAGTTAAAGAAAAATCAAGTCCTAAAATTGTGGGTACAGTTTGCTTCCATGTGTGTTTTATAAATAAAAAGGAAGAGGAGGAATACGTATACATACTTGCTTTTTTATACATAGAATATTTCTGGAAGAACACACACACAAGTGGTATTGGTGGCTTCTTGGTAAAAGAAGTGGGTGGTTGAAGGACAGGAATGAGAAGATTTTTTACCGTATACCTTCTTGCGCTTTTAGAATTTTATATAATTCAGTATTACCTATCCAATATAAGTTTTAAAAGCAGTGAGGCCTAAAGTCCGAGTGGTAGCTACAGGGTTGGAGAGGGAACTTACCAGAAGTTGGTAGTGAGGGACACCCTTTTTGGGTTTTTTTGTGTGAGGAAGACCAGCCCAGAGCTAACATCCGTTGCTAATCCTCCTTTTTTGCTGAGGAAGACTGGCCCTGGGCTAACATCCCTGCCCATCTTCCTCTACTTTATATGGGACGCCACCAGTGCATCGGCGGGCAGCCGGGCTCTGAACCCGTGAACCCCGGGCTTGGTGTGCGAACTAAACCACTGCCACTGAGCCGGCCCCAGGGGACACACTTTTATAAAGGAAGAAGGTAGACTTCCAAGAACAGAAACTGTGGAAAGCCTGGTACTGAATAGTGTTGCACCACGTCACAACACAGCGTGGAGCAGAGGACTGTAGTTGTGTGCGCTTTAAGCGGGAAGAGCATTTAAATCACATGTTGCAGCCTGAGCCTTTGGGAAACATAATTATCACTGCATCTTTACAGGTGAGGCATCGAAACAGCTGGAGGTTTATTGACTTACTGAAAGTAACAGTGAGTGTCAGAGTCGAGTTCTATGTAAAGCTTCAAATGGAAGAGATATTTAGAAAAGTATAGAGAAGTGCCTTCAGAGCCGGAGGAGACAGGAGAATCCTACCCCCCTCCCCCTGCCCAGTGATGGTCTACCTTCTTATTCAGCAGCACTATTCCCTAGACATTCGTGTTTAACGAAAGCATTTTAAAAAACCCTTGCAGTTCTCTCAAAATTCTGTGTCCGAGGCTTGCCTGTTTTAATAATGACAATAATAATAATATCCAAGCAAATATTTTTAGAATTTTCCTTTAAGTCACTAGGAAAATGTTGACCTTTAGCAGAAGACTGAATCTACACTCCAGACTTCATAACCTCCTTGTGTCCTTGTACCTGTTATATGTAATTCTGGGTTGTTGCTACTGTGTGAAATTGTTGACAGTTTTAGAAAGGAAACATTTATAAACTCTGGTTCTTTTTCACAGCTGGTTTTCCTAGTTCCTAAGATAATTCACTTTTAGAAAGTGTAACTCCTCATTATATAACAGTATTACTTATAGATTGGTTTATTTATAAATAAGTTATTTTAAAGGACTTATAACTTAAAGCAAGAATAACAAATGATAGATCAAATGTGGGGCTCCTACTACAAAATTTTTTTAAATAGATATCTGGTTTAGTTACAATCTTCTTTGACCTTATCACTTTTTATCCATAGAGTTAGAAAGCACTGTCGTGGTATTGTTGTCACTACAGCTGAAATAGCCCCACCAGCTGCCAGCAGCTTTGGCTGTAGGTGGCCTCTCGCTGTGCTGACTCATAAAGATTGGGAACTTTTTTATTTCTGGTCTTTCCCCATCACTGCAGAAATGCCCTTCTAGGTATCTTGCCTTTAATTAAGTTTTATACAGAACCTCAGCTGACTTTCCTATGTGGGTCAGTCTTCTCCTTGTGCCTTCAAAGCCCTAAAAGAACTACTTCACTTATGTTATCTTGTGCTAGACTTTATTTTTTAAAATGTCTTTTTTCCATCAAAACAGTAAGATGTGGCTTGTGTAGGCCCAGCTAAGCCCTGGTATTCTTCTTTTCATTGAGGGTACAGATCCCTAAGTGACTTTGTTAATATCTAGCGAGTGTTTCTTCCTTAGGATTATTCTTTCTTGTCCTTTGATTGTTTTACTTTCCACATAAAGAGAGCTCTACATAAATTTCTGTACAAAATTGATACTGTCAAAATCTTTCAACACTTTACAAACCAGTTTATTAGAGGGGCTGTCTTTAAATAAATAAAATGAAAATTTTAAATGTTTTTGAATATTTAGAAGTGTGACAATTAGTCACTAGCTTTTAAAAACCTAGCTTTTTTGTGGGGCGCCAGCCCCATGGCATAGTGGTTAAGTTTGGCGTGCTCCACTTTGGCGACCCAGGTTCGTGGGTTCAGATCCTGGGCAAGGACCTACACCACTCATCAGCCATGCTGTGGCGGTGACCCACATACAAAATAGAGGAAGATTGGCATAGATGTTAGGTCAGGGCAAATCTTCCTCAGCCAAAAAAAAAAAAAAGCTTTTTTTAATTCACAAAATAAATATGTTTGTTTGGTATGTTGATTCCCCCCCTCCCAGGGTGAATTCAGCTTTATGAGCAAATATGATTAATTGAAACCTCCTGATGGTAAAGCTGATCTTTGTGATTACCTAAATTTAATTCATTCACATATGAGCCAAAATCAGAATTTCATGTGGCTCCATTTACTTGAAGGATTTTTCTAAATCCTGTCAGGTTTTTTTTTTTTTGGTTAAATTAAACACCTTTAGGGAGGTTTCATTTCATTTCCTCTCCATATCTTCATTATGCTGTGGAGGCAGTGCTTTAAAACCAAGAAGCAAAATGTTTCTGCTAGAAAAAAATACATTTTCATTGCAAAATTGAATATAACCTTCGTGCTTCGTTGCTGCTTAAATAAGGATTTCTCTTAATTAATCATTTTTAAATCTATCATAAGCTGTAGCTGTGTTCATTATCCTGTCATTTTGTGAGTCTAATAGAGCAGGAACAGCTGTTCTCGGGTCTCTAACTGCAGCAGGGTCTTTCAGAGCAACGTAGAGACAATGTCAGAACAGCATGCCCAAGGGACGCAACGCAAAATTCGTCAAAAATTGGTGGCCTGAGAGTTGGGGACACTCCTGTGGCATATAAACATTTGTCCAGCAGCTAAAGTAATGGTGATGCCTTAAACCAATAGAATTACTTCTTCTGGCACCTAACAGACATGCTAATTGATCATCAATCATTAGCTTGTAATAAAAGGGCAAAATTTGCAGTTCTGAATGTAGAGCCAGAAAAATTAAGTGAGAGACGTAAATCGTTCTAAAAAAGACAAGCTGCCCCCAGCTAAATTGCTTTAAATTACATTGACCTCCTCACTGCACCTTTGAAACCTGTCCCTAATTGAGAGCAATTGATTTATCCTTCCAGCTTTCCTTTAAAGCCTATCAGATCCCAAATTCAAAATGTTCAGGGCCCTTTGCCAAATTATTCTGCAGTTGAGCTTTCCCTTGAGATTCTTAAATGATGACTAAGGCACAAGCCAGGTAGAAAAACAGCACTCGAAGAATTTAAGCCTCAATACACTTGAGGGAAGAACCAAAATGACCTCCAAAGTATATTCACATGCCTTCTTCAGAACAGACCTAATAATTATAACAGGTTAGCCTGGGGGATAAGAATTTAAAGACAGGTCTAAATATTATGTTTTACCCAATGAAATTATTCCTGCATCTTTTTCAGGTAACATGTATTCCTTGGGTGCTTACCATACTGTCAGACACTATAATGAGCTCTTCGCGTGTATTATCTCATTGAATCCTCACAAGTAATTCAACAGGAGCTGTTAAAATTGTTGTTTCCCCCTTCCACAGTCTGATGAAAGATAGACCACTTTTCTACCCCCCCTTATTACTCCTCATTCACATTTGGTTTCTCCTTCACCTGCAACTCGTTATCAATTTAAAGTTAAATAGAGCTAATCTAACGTCCAAATAATGCTTCCCAAGTAGTGAGAATCATGCAAAATGAAAAGAGATTGAATCAAAGTCCAAAAGTCCAGGACCAGACGGCTTCACTGGTAATTCTACCAAACATTCAAAGAATCAATAATACCAGTCCTTCTCAAACTCTTCCATAAAATAGAAGAGGAGGGAACTCTTCCAAACTCATTTTCCGAGGCCAGCATTACTATGATACCAAAATCAGACAAGGATACCACAAAGAAAGAAGATTACAGGCCAATATCTCTGATGAACATAGTTGCAAAAATTCTCAACAAAATATCAGCAAACTGAATTCAATAATACATTAAAAAGATCATACACCATGATCAAGTGGGATTTATTCCACAGACATAAGGATGGTTCAACATCCACAAATCAGTCAATATGATACACCACATTAACAAAATGAAGGATAAAACTCATGCCATCATCTTAATAGATGCAGAAAAATCATCTGACAAAATTCAATATCTATTTATGATAAGAACTCTCAACAAAGTGGGTATGGGGGAATGTACCTCAACATAATAAAGGCCATATGTGACAAGCCCTCAGCTAACATCAGACTCATTGGTGAAAAGCTGAAAGCTTTTCCTCTACGATCAAGGAAAAGACAAGGATGCCCACTGTGACCACTTTTATTCAACATAGTATTGGAAATCCTAGCCACAGCAACTAGGCAAGAAAAAGAAATAAAAGGCATTCCCATTGGAAAGGAAGAAGTAAAACTGTCACTATTTGCAGTAGACATGATGTTATATATAGAAAACCCTGAAGACTCCATCAAAAAACTGTTAGAACTAATAAATGAATTCAGTAAAGTTGCAGGATACAAAATCAATACACAAAAATCTGTTACATTTCTGTACACTAATAATGAACTACCAGAAATAGAAATTAGGAAAACAATCCCATTTACAATTACATCAAATAGAATAAAATACTTAGGAATAAATTTAACCAAGGAGGTGAAATACCTATATATTGAAAACTACAAGACATTAATGAAAGAAATTGAAGAAGTCACAAATATATGGAAAGATATTCATGCTCATGGATTCAAAGAATTTATTTCTAGTCCATGCAGAAATTGTTGTCAGGTGAGGAATTGCCAAGAAGTAAAGTGACATTATAGTTATCATAGGTCAGAACAGGAGTAAGGAAGAAATACTATCTGAAAAGCAAGCTAATTTTTTTTTTTTTTTTGGTGAGGAAGATTATCCCTGAGCTAACATCTGTTGCCAATCCTCCTCTTTTCGCTGAGGAAGATTGGCCCTGAGCTAACATCTGTGCCCATCTTCCTCCACTTTATATGTGGGACACCTGCCACAGCATGGCTTGATATGCAGTATATAGGTCTGCACCCTGGATCCAAACCCACGAATCCTGGGCCACCGAAGTGAAGCACGTGCACTTAACCACTATGTCACCAGGTTGGTCCTCTAGCAAGCTAATTTTTTGACCAAAACATTATCATTATATATCTATTCTCACCAGTCCTATTGCTTGTTGTGCATACTTTCCTGACTAAAAATTAATAAAGAAAGCTTGATGTTCATGTTCAGCAAAAGATATACAATATTCCACGTGTGAGAGAATATGGTGATGCACCAAAAAATAAAGTTTAAAAGAAATTGAAGGGGCTGGCCCGGTGGTGTAGTGGTGAAGTTCACATGCTCCACTTCGGTGGCCTGAGGTTCACGGGTTCAGATCCCAGGCACAGACCTACACACCGCTCATCAAGCCATGCTGTGGTGGCCTCCCACATACAAAAGAGAGGAAGACTGGCACAGACATTAGCTCAGGGCCAATCTTCCTCACTAAAAAAAAAAAGAAAGAAACTGAAGTGTTTTATGTCCTCACCAATTATACTCCCTTTATGGCCTTATATTTCTTTAGGAGCACAAAACAAATTCCAGGCTTGAGTCCAAAGTCTGAAAGTGTCATGAGGTGACATGCATTACAAGACCATCACTTTGAAGCAGTCCTTTTGCTTATGGTGCACTTTGCATTATGTTAAAGTAGATATACAAAAATAGAATTGAAAACCTAGGAAAGGTTCTATGGTTGGAGGCTAAGTAGCTTTTCTTTTACAGGATTAAGTTCAACACCTTATAAGTATTACCTTAATTCTTGCCAATTAAGTTCAGTTTCAGCAAAAGCAATGTCATTAACTCACTCATAACTCACTTTGGGTTGCCTCTGTCTTTACCAGAGAGAGTAGCATTTTTTACTTTCTATACTCATACAAGTGAAAAAGTGGCATTCTGCTTTAAATGTCACAGCATGAAATGTTTTCAGAGACTGAAAAGTAAATTCAATGGGAGGTCAAATGTATTAGTATCACGAAGTCATACAGTAGCTCTAAGTTTTCCATTTTCTGTCCAATGCAGGTATTATTCAAGTGAAATATAGACACAGATTTTTTGATAAATCTTTCATAAAAATAAAGCAAGAAATTTGAACTAGTGGTTAACTAGGTTAATATATATTTTTTATATTGTATTAAAATTTTTCTTATTATTTCAATAGAAAGGCAACTTGAAGTATCGTTTTGCTATTGTTATTGAACTACATTGAAAAATGTGGCATATAAAACAAACGACAAAAGACTGACTCTAACAGACATTAGAAAAAAACTTCCAAATTTAAGTATGATTTTCTTAAGTCTCTCAATAGCCTACTGTTTTGGTAAATTTTAGAGAAGAAAAAAGAGGGGGGAAAAAGTCACACAATTGAAGCTACTATAAAAAATAACCAGAAGGTTAAATTTTAAAAGTCTCATTTTTCAGAAATACCCAAAATAGTAAAAGTCTTATTTATCAATTCCATGATTACATCGGTCTGCTGGTAGCTATTTAAATTCACTGAAGTATTCTGCTTGTGAAAGTTCTAAGATTTAATATATGTTCAGGCAGAGTGAATAGAAACACAATTAAATATTCTTGATGACAGTTGAAGCTTTCCACGTAAAAGCCTCCAGCATTTGTTCTATACAATATAGGATATCACTGTTTCCTCTTATTCATAGTTGTAAGTAATTACATTGTTTTCTGACTCATTATATCAAATTTTAATATAAGCTTTCTCTCATCTCTGCCACTTTACCTCAATAAATTTTCTTCACAATTTCTTTCAGTCTCTTCATGAATGAACATATTAAATTCATTATTATGATGATTATAATAACCATTATTACTATTCACTCACATGACATTATATATTTTAGGAAAGTGTTATCACATGAATTATGTTTATGATCTTCTTTATAGAAGCATAAATGCCACAACAGTTTTCTTTGCCATTGAACATCTCATGCAGAATTATTTCCAGTTGTCATCACTAACCAACAAAAATTATTTGCATTAACTTAAAGGAATAGCTTTAAAAATGCCCATTCTACATTCCAGACCAATTTAATCAAACCTACAGAATTCAGATTTATGTTATTATAAAAAGTTCCTCCTGTTTGCTGTGATTTTTCTTTTCAATGCATGGATTAATCTAGGTCAGCTGCTTCCATAGGAAGAGTGGATTTTACCCAGCCATGCATTGAAAACTTCTTAAAGGAGGTATCTGATACTGGAAATAGCAGACCCAATGAATATGGAAAAGGGTTTCAGAGTATTATTGATGGAAAATAGTTATTAGTTATTTTAGTAAAATAACTAGCCTTTGTCATATGGCCTCTAATAAATACAAATCATAGGCTATTCAGTTAATGCTAATAATGACAATTCATTGATGATTTATACCCCTTAACTGGAAGTATTACGTTACAAGCTGGACTAAGTAGATTGAAATTACAAAATGCCAACCTCCTGGGATCCTGCTGCCTCAAATTATGAATAGTTAACATATCATGAAGCCATCATGCATAAACATCTAGGATATGTTATGCACCATCAATCTACTGGCACCAACGTGGGTACATGGCAGTTGGACTCCTTTTTTGTTATGAAATATATTAAAACATAAGAAAAAAACGCTCATCCGGTCTTACTAATAACACATCCTCCAGTATGCATTAATATAATGAAATATTAATTATATTAATATAATGAAAGTATTTGGGATATATCCAAAATTCAAAACCATGACATGAATTGAAACTCTGCAAAGGCTTAAGAAAAAACTAGCATTGCTGTGATTACACTGCCCTCTACAGTTAACTTGCGTTTACAGTGAAGTTCACTTGCCTTTTTCAGATCAGCATCTTCATGACCCATTTGTCCAACTATGGGAATGACCGACTGGGATTATATACATTTGTTAATCTGGCCAACTTCGTACAGAGCTGGACCAACTTGAGACTTCAGACTGTGCCTCCAGTGCAGCTGGCTCACAAGTATTTTGAGCTCTTTCCTGATCAAAAAGACCCTCTCTGGCAGGTAAGATTGGTTCAATTGGTATAATTAATTAATCCCACAAACATATCTTGGCGTTCTAAGAGATAATCCAAATCTGATAAGTAAAGACATCTGGGGGAGAAAAAACCATCCATTTTGGAAATGTTAGTAAGATTTGAGAAACTACTTCTTCCTGAATTGTAGTCTTATATTATTGCTTCATAGTGGGCCAAATTCTCTTTCTGTGCCCATTAGAAATTATGAAATTCTGAAAGCTCAGTAAGGGGTTCGGCGGATGTAATGTTTTCAGTCAGGAGCGAGGGATCAATTTGCAGATTGCAATAAGCTAACAGAGTGGAAGATGGGAAACAGGGTGTGTGTTGGGCAGGTAGCCGGCTGGTCAGCCTTGAGCACATCCTCATATCTCTCATGACTAAATGACATCAGAGGGATAGGTGAGAAGAGTTCAGAACTGACATCTGCCTTCTGAACCACGGGGGTACACCAGCAGCCACAGAATATGGGCAGCTTTCAAAAGTATTAGATAGGAATTACTTTGGACATGGGGAACTGTTTAGTGGCAAAGTCACTGAGCTTCTTAAGAGAACATATCATGTAAATATGGCATATTCAGACTGTTCTAGGCATAACCTAGATTTCCAAGCATAAACTCTCATGTGTCCTAGAATTGCAGAAATGTACTTTGAATTTAAATTGCCCACTCCATGATCTAGGGAAAGTAATAATCTTAGCAAATAATTATATAATGCTTACTATGTGTCAGACTGGGTTCTTTACATATGTTAACTCACCTAATCCTCACAACTACCCTATGTGGTAGGTACAGTTATTATCCACATTTTACAGATGAAGAAACTAAGGCACAGAAAGGCTGAGACACTTAAGCAAGGTCACACAGCTACTGTGTTGCAGACTGGGAATCGGTTCCAGGCCATCTGGCTCCAGAGACTGTGCTCTTAATCACTGTTCTAAATGCTACTGGAGAGTTACTGACAGCTGGTGGGACAATAATGACAATCTTCAGAAGTGGAATTGAGTAAATTTCACAGACTGAAGTTGCAGTAAGCTCTGAACTCTATATTCAATTCATTCAGCTTCGAACTTGAGCTAATTCCCTCTGAGCAGAAACAGCTAACCCCAAGAAGAGACATAACTACACTTCTCAGGAGGTTCAAGTTGGTGGTTGTACAATTATCACTGCATATTATTTTTGCAGTTACTATAACACACATCATTTTTATCTTAGCCACCACAAAACATCACCAAATGTTAGCCACTGGAAAGACATGTAATTTTTCTGCTAATTGACACCTTATTTTTAAACTGAAATCATTATTTCAGATGACAGGTTTGAAACCACTTTTTCCAGGACAGCAGCCAAAAATACCCTTGCTTTAGTCTTAACATCTGTTGCTTATTGTAAATAACCAGGGGATTTATTTAACTATACATTTCTACATTCTTAATTGAATAGAAATAGATTATTGTCCTGTTTGCCTATTCCTAAAATAATATTAAAGAGTATTATTAATTCTTCACTTAAGATGCACTTTGCAGGTAAAGTTAAGAATGTTCTAGATACATCTTGCACAGTGGGTTTGGTTTAAGTACTGTAGACCAGAAGCAGATCCCTAAGGTAGTAATTCACCCTTATTTTACCCTTTTGCTAAAATTTAGTGCTTCTAGCATCATAGTCTGTACAGTTATAGTTTTCTATATACATTTACCGACCTTTGAAGGCAGCTGAAAGGAATCTGCTGTCTCTTTAACTAGTAATATTATGGCCAGATGCATATCCCTTTGAAACACAGCAGGAAAGCTCAAAGTTACTTAGAGTAAAAATATGACACCTTATATTTCAGTTACTTGAATACTGAGAGTGTATCTTCTTTTATGTTCTGGGAAGCACAGTCTCTGCCCAACAAGCTCACTATTTTAAAACACACACACACACACACACACACACCCCATTAAGACATAGAACTGCCAAGTACAGAAAAAATATTCTCAGTGCTCTGAGGCTGTTTACCCACAGTGGCAATGTCTCCCCTCCACCACCTCCTCAGTAGACACTCAACTTCAGAATGGGAAGGAGTTATTTGAAAGCTTCTGTGATACCACTTCCAGGCTTTCATTTAAAAGAAGGAGCCACATAGCCTTGTTTCCTGGGATGTCTTTTTAAAGACAGAAATTGAAAACCTCTAGCACACAATGGACACTGACAAAAAAATACATCTGTATATTCTTCTCCTGTTTAGAATCCATGTGATGACAAACGCCACAGAGACATTTGGTCTAAAGAAAAAACCTGTGATCGCTTACCAAAATTCTTGGTAATAGGACCCCAGAAAACTGGTGAGAACTTTTTATGTTACGATTAACCAAACAGGGTAAAAATCCTCATGATTAAACAATGAATTCTTGTCATGATGAGTTCTCAAACTTCCTATAAATACTGGTGAATGAATAACAAATTTTATTCTCTAACATAATCTTTGTTTATATACTTAAATGCTTGTCAAAGAGTCTTTTAAAGTGAAAAATATGAAAATAGATGTCACACGATTTGAATATCCAGCAATTTGGTGGCAAATGTTATTTTTTTCCAAAGATCTTAATTGAAAAGTGTTATTATTAACATTTCTAAAATCAAAACTAATCATGTGTTTAGAAAGTGACTGACAGGATTTCATTAAAAGTCAAGATGGACACATACAAGTGCCTATAACTCTTTATAATAAATCCCTTCCAGAAAAATACCCGTTTCCTGCCATCTTCCTGATATGGTTTATTTCTAAACTATTTCTTGCAGAGATGTCTGTTTTCTAAAAGTCTAAAGGATGTTTGAAAAGCAGAATTCCTAGACATAAACAAAACTGTGCTAAGAAAGGCATTTATCTATACCCAGGAGAAATCTTTTGCATCTTTTCTTAAATCGGTGTGCAATTTTTTTCCATAAACTTGTTTCTGTAAGAATCGGTATTAAAATGAAGCTTTAAAATGCCAGACGTTCATGCTGTACCTGCATGATAAATTATTTGGGGCCCTGGTTTCTGGCTTTACAGAAAACAACCATTTCAACCATATCCCTTCCTAAGGGGAATACATTCCCTTTCCTCATTTCTCTAGAAATAACAGGAGAGAATTTTTTGTAATGTACACAGAAAGGTTAGCCTATTCGTTTCCTCTTAGTCCCGTTTGCAAATATCAATCTGAAAACAATAATAAATACGACAAATACTTCTCTTGTCCTTATTTATTTCACTTGTCCTTATCTATTTCAAGTCAAGAGGCGCCGAAAAGAACATTTAAACTAAAGTCTTTTCAGCAAACTCCCACTGTCATCACATAGCTTTGTCGTTACTGATCACATCTTCTATCTGAAGCTCAAGTTTGGTTCAGAGGGTCCCGCAGGATATGCTTCCTCTTGTTTTGTGCGAGATATGCAGACATTTTAATATCAAAGTTAGATGGCAGAATAATTACTTGTCATCTCAAACTCAATTGGGTTTAAAATGTTTATGTTACAATTTGTATATGACATTTACCTTTGGAAGGAAATTTTTTTATCTCCTTTTTATAGAAATTGAATTTTTTCCCAGTTTTATAGAAGTATGATTTACATGCAATAAAATTCACCCATTTTAAATACACAGTTTGATGAATTTTGGAAATTGTACCCAGTTGTGAAGCCACCACAACATTCAAGTTACAGAATGCTTCTGTCTCCCTAAAAAGTTTCTCCACGTCCGTTTGCAGTCAGCTCCCCCTCCCCCATCCTCAGCCACAGGCAACCATGTTCTGCCATGATAGTTTTGCCTTTTTTAGAATTTCACGTAAATGGAAGCATAAAGTGTGTAACCTTTTGTGTTTTTGACTTCTTTTCACTAAGCATAATGCTTTTGAGATTCATCCATGTTGTTTTGTATATTGATGTTTTGTGAAATTGATTTTTTAATGGACAGATCAGTTCCGTAAAACTTAAATAGCTTCATTTTTAGCTTTAGTTTTGTCAAAAGTATTTCTCTGAATAATCTTGCATAGATATATAGTCATCTAGATAGTCAAATATTTTTACTGTTGTAACTGACAAAATATAAAAACTGAAGTTTTGTGAATGGTTATTTGAATGTGTGTGTCTATGATTATGTAGTTGATAATACACACACACACACACACACACACATGTTATACATATTCAAATACACACACACACAGGACGGTTTATTCAAACCCAAGGATATGTGTAAAGATAGAATTTAGAAACTATAACTTAACAATTTTTTGACCTCTGATAAATTACATTATGCCTTTTACTGACTGTGCAAGCAATTAGATCATATCTATTTTTTCTGTTTGTATTATTAATGCTAGTCATGCTATTAAAAGCAAACATGATTTAATACAATTAGTAAAAATAAAATTTAGAAAAGAATATTTTCAGTTGATAGAAGAAAGGAATTAATCTGTTTTCTTTTTTCACATGATAATTGCCATACTTAATATCTTCTCAAAGATTTTATTCTTTTCATTTTTTTTAAATGCATTACTGAATTTTATCTCGATAAGGTTGTTATTTTAAAAAATACTAACATTCAGAAATGGAACTATTTAAGTACTTTCACAAAGCTTATCTCACTTTACCCTCATAAAACGCTGATATCTAAGTATTTTCTTCCCTACTATACAGTGAAAAAAACTGACTCAGGTTAGATATTTTTGTTCAAGTTCACACAGCTGGTAAGTGCAGAAATAAAACTCCTGATCCTAGAATTTACCTGACTCTAAAGACCATGCTCTAGAAAGCTTTATTCTACTAAGGATTTCAAGTAATGGAACTTTCCTTTTCCCAGTAAGTTTTAGATTTTGTCCCACGTTTCTTCTCAGTCAGTGATTTTCAGAATGTGCTAAATCAGAAACTCTGGGATAGGGCCCAGCACTCTGCGTTTTAACTAGCCCTGCAGGTGAATCTGTAGCAGCTAAAGTTTGAGAACCACTGTTTTTAAGTCAAGCTTGCAAAGAACATTGTTACTTTGTATATTGTAGATTACTGTTTCATTCCCTACAATTATCTATGACTGTAGACAAAATGTTCATTGTTTGGCTCAAATACAATCTAGGAACCCTGCCTCTTTCAATTCATTGTTTTAGACAATATTGCTGTTGGCAGAGTTATTTTAACAATTTTTCTGTTGTATTGATATGGTAGATTTGAGTACGATACTAAATAAAGCTTATCAGAGAGATAAGAAAATTCAAAATTTGATACAGATGGCAACATTATTCCTAAGCAAAATTAGAACAGTAATTTCTCCAAGTGAGAGAAATATTAGAAGGCCATGTCTGATTACCATTGCTAGCTATTGGCCTGGAATACAATTAACAGGTCCTGCTCCAGTAGATAGTATACTAATGTAAATCACATTAGAGTAGAGATTTAGAAACTCAAGGGTATATTTCTATCTTAGAAGTACTGAATACATAGACCAGAAGTATTTTTATATTATGATCTTATAAACATAGTTACAGTTGCAAGCACCTGGTTAATCTTAGAAAAATTGAACTCAGATTGCCTTACTTTCTCTTATAGCAGTCTAACTAAGCTATACCCTTTAGCACATAATCAGATCTAAAACACAAATCTTACAGTTTGTGACATTGCTTACTTTAAAAAAAAACAAATCACACCAAGAAACAAAGTCCAAATTAGTAGAAGGAAGGAAATAATAAAGCTCAGAGGGGAAATAAATGAAATACAGACTAAAAAAACAATAGAAAAGATCAATGAAACTAAGAGCTAGTTGTTTGAAAAGATAAACAAAATTGACAAACCTTTAGCTAGACTCACCAAGGATGAAAGAGAGGACTTAAATAAATAAAATCAGAAATGAAAGACAAGTTACAACTCCTACCACAAAAATACGAAAGATCATAAGAGACTACTATGAACAATTATAAGCCAATAAATTGAATAACCTAGAATAAAAGGATAAATTCCTAGAAACAAATCTTCCAAGACTGAATCATGAAGAAATAGGAAATCTGAATAGACTAATTACTAGTAAGTAGATTGAATCACTAATTTAAAAAAACCTCCCAAAAAACAAAATTTCAGGACCAGACAGCTTCACTGGTGAATTCTACCAAACATTGAAAGAGTGAATACCAATCCTTCTCAAACTCTTCCAAAAAATTGAAGAGGAGGAAATGCTTCCAAACTCATTTTGTGAGACCAGCATTACCCTGATACCAAAACCAGGCAAGGACACCATGAAAAAAGAAAATTACAAACCAATATCCCTGATGAACACAGATGCAAAAATCCTCAACAAAATATTAGCAAATCAAATTCAACAATACATTAAAAAGATCATACACCATGATCAAATGGGATTTATTCCAGGGATACAAGGATGGTTCAACATCTAAAAATCAATCAACATGGTACACCACATTAACAAAATATAAAACTAATATCATATGATCATCTCAATAGATGCAGAAAAAGCATTTGACAAAATTCAACATCCATTTATGATAAAAATCCTCAACAAAGTGGGTATGGAGGGAACATATCTCAACATAATAAAGGCCATATATGACAGATCAACAGATAATATCATACTCAATGGTATAAAGCTGAAACCTTTTCCACTAAAATCAGGAACAAGACAAGGATGCTCACTCTTGCTACTTTTATTCAGCATAGTATTGGAAGTCCACAGCAATTAGGCAAGAAAAAGAAATAAAAGGCATTCAGATTGGAAAGGAATAAATAAAACTGTCACTATTTGCAGATGACATGATATTATATATAGAAAATCCTAAAGACTTCACAAAAAAAACTGTTGGAACTAATAAATGAATTCAGTAAAGTTGTAGGATATGAAGTCAATATACAGAAATTTGTGACATTTCTATACATTAATAATGAACAGTCAGAAAGAGAAATTAAGAAAACGATCCCATTTACAATTACATCCAAAAGAATAAAATATCTAGGAACAAGTTTAACCAAGGAGCTGAAAGACCTGTACACTGAAAACTATAAGACATTGATAAAAGAAACTGAAGACACAAATAAATGGAAAGATATTCAATGCTCATGGATTGGAAGAATTAATATTGTTAAAATGTCCATAGTAACGAAAGCAATCTACAGATTCAGTGAACTCCCTATCAAAATTCCAAAGGCATTTTTCACAGAACTAGAACAAATAATTCTAAAATTTGTGTGGAACCACAAAAGACCCCAAATGGCCAAAGCAATCTTGAGAAAGAAGAACAAAGCAGGAGGCATCATGTTCCCTGATTTCAAACTACACTACAAAGCTATAGTAATCAAAACAGTATGGTATTGGCATAAAAACAGACACACACTGATCAATAGAACAGAATAGAGAGCCCAGAAATAAACGCATACATACATGGACAATTAAATTAAGACAAAAGAGCCAAGAATATACAATGGGAAAAGGATAGTGTCTTCAATAAATGGTCTTTGGAAAACTGGACAACCACATGCAAAAGAATGAAACTAGACTACCATCTTACAACATACACAAAAATTAACTCAAAATGGATTAAAGACAAATCTAAAACCTGAAACCATAAAATTTCTAGAAGAAAACAGGCTGAAGCTCCTTGACATTGGTCTTAGTGATGTTTTTTAGGATCTGACTCCAAAGGCAAGGGAAACAAAAGCAAATATAAATAAATGGGACTACATCAAACTAAAAAGCTTCTGCACAATGAAGGAAACCATCAACAAAATGAAAAGGCAACCTACTAAATGGGAGAAGATATTTGCAAATCATATTCTGATAGGAGGTTAATATCCAAAATATATAAAGAACTCATACAACTCAAAACAAAAAACAAGCTAATTAAAAAATGGGCAGAGGATCTGAATAGACCTTTTTCCAAAGAAGATATACAGATGGCCAATAGGCACATGAAAAGATGTTCAACATCACTAATTATCAAGGAAATGCAAATCCAAACCACAATGAGATACCGCCTCACACCTTTTAGAATGGCTATTACCAAAAAGACAAGAAATAACAAGTGTTGGAGAGGATGTAGAGAAAAGAGAACTTTTTGTACTGTTGGTGGGAATGTAAATTGGTGCAGCCACTATGGAAAACAGTATGGAGATTCCTCAAGAAATTAAAAATAGAACTATTGTATGATCTAGCAATTCTACTTCTGGGTATTTATCTGAAGAGTATGAAAACATTAATTCAAAAAGATATATGCACCCCTATGTTCACTGCAGCATTATTTACAATAGCCAAGATATGGAAATAATGAAGTGTCCATCGATCGACAAATGGATAAAGATGTGGTACACACACACACACACACACACACACACACACACACACACACAAAATGGAATATTACTCGGCCATAAAAAAGAGGGAAATCTTGCCATTTGCGACAAGATGGATAGACCTTGAGAGCATTACACCAAGTGAAATAAGTCAGACGGAAAAAGACAAATACTGTATGATTTCACTTATATGTGGAATCTAAGAACAAAACAAATGAACAAACAAAACAAAACAAAAACAAACTCATAGATACAGAAAACAGGTTGGTGGCTACCAGAGGGGAAGTGGCTTGGCGGGTGGGCAAAAACGGTGAAGGGAGTCAATTGTATGGTGACAAATGGTAACTAGAATTATGGTAATGAACACTATGTAGTGTATACAAATATCAAAGTATATTGTTGTATACCTGAAACTTATATAATGTTATATATCAATTTTACCTCAATGAAAAAAAAAGCTAGCTGAATGAAAAAATCACACCCTTGATCCCCAGTCATCACAAATCTATATGGGTACCTGTGATATGCCATTCTCTTTCCAAAAAAAGTAAATTCTGTAAGTTATATCACTAAGAAGGGGCACTATTTTCTTTTCAAATTTAGCAATTTAAACAATTTTTGACACTACTTTTTATAAGTTTGTAAGTACATTCAAACTTAAATTTGTTGTAAGTTTAAATTCTATCTCAAATTTAATAAGCTTTCATAGGCCTCGGGAAGAACTTTATAGGAGAACCCACGTATTGATTTTGGTAATGTAGTATCTTATATTAAATGATGATATCCTTCATTTGTATAGTGCTTTATTAATATCAAAATATCTTCAGGTACCATATCTCATCCTCAGAGAAAGCCTATGAGATAAGCAAGGCAGGTGATTTTCTACTAATTAAGCCAAGGCAAAGAGAAGCTAAAAACCAAAGTCACAGACCAAATCCGTGACAACTGAGGTCACAAGCCAGCTCTCCCAGTCCCTGCAACAGGCCTCTCCTCACATCAGTCTCTCTTCATTATTTTAGAATTTGCTTCTTTTAAAATGCTGGTTATCTATTCAATTTAATTCAAGGGGTACTTAAATGTATCTGTTGGGATCATTCTAACACTTGGTTTATTCATGACTTTGAAATGCTAATAGGAGGAAACTGTGTTTTCATTTAATTAATCTCTACACCTCTGTTGTCTTTTCAGGAACCACTGCTCTGTATTTGTTCCTGGTTATGCATCCTTCCATCCTTAGTAACTCCCCCAGCCCAAAAACCTTTGAGGAGGTACAGTTCTTTAATAGAAATAACTACCACAGGGGGATTGATTGGTAAGATGGGTTATTAGTATCAATCTAAAAGTACATGTACTGTGCACGGTATCAAATTAGCGCTAATATTTACACACATATAAGTTTGCAGCCACAAATAAAAGTTATCCTCTGTGCCTTGGAAATTGAATAACATGAAGGAGAACAGAAATTATTCACAACAAACATTTCTCGGTTTATGAATGGACTTGTCGCCTCAAGAGGCCCACGTGTAATTTTAATTGGCATTAATTATCTTTGATAGTAATTACAGATATGTAGTCAGAGAAACACTGTAATACCCAGGAATTTCATACCTCTCTACTCTTAGGAAAATACTTTCATAGTTTTCTCTTCTTGCGCACTTTGCATTAAACTGATGCTACAGTGCACATATATAATTTTCTATTTTGCTTTGGCATAAAAGGTAAATAAATAAATAGAACTAGAAATGTATATATATTTCATGAGTAATGAAAGCTATAAAAAACTATCAACAATATACAAAATTTAGTTTTTTGTCTTCGAATTGAAATTAGAACTATATCAACCATCTGAGGAAAATAGTTAAATCAAAATTAAACTGTCAAATATACACAACATATAGTAATGTAGTAGGAATACATGTTGCAAGTGAACATGTTAATCATAAAATTATCTAGAACTCTTGCTGTTAAGGTATAAATTCTGGGGGAAAAGGTGGTATGAAAGAATGGAATTCTTGTAATAATAGATCATGAACATAAACATTTTGCATGTATTTTAGCATAAAGGTTGTTACATATTAACCTCTGTTGTCAAATTGCATGATCTCAATTTTATAAGTGTCAGCCCCCTCAAGAGTTGCTCATGGGTAGTCCAAATGGAAAGATAAAGAAATAGGTTGAGTGTCTTTTGAGCAACTACCAGGATTTACATATATTCTGACTGTTATATATTTCACTGCCAATTCTTCAGTACGGTGCTTGATAGTGATTAATTGTGTAGTGTTAAATATCAGCTGTGAGAATCAAAAAACTATAAACTACTTTAGCTGCTATTTGACCACTGACTCAAATATATATATATGCCTGTATACAGTAGAATAAAAGGATTTTAACTTCAGGACTAAAGGTAGTGATTAAAATCTGCTTTAGAAGTGAAGAGGAATGCAATACTTGTATTCCCTGAGACTTAATATCTGTGAGATGATAATCAATTTAAAAAACAAAAAAAAAAAACCTGTTCCTAAACCAGTGATGTGTATAGGCTCTGTAACAGGAACAAAAAGTGCCTTAAGCAGTTTACAAAGAGATGACATAATTAAGTAGAAAGCTAAAGAGCAATTAAAGATTTTAATTATAATTCCCTAAAAACACCCCAGTAGCAAAAACTTTTGATTGACAAATTAAGTGTTTATAAAAGGCAGTTAACACAAAAACAAATAATAGTAACTGCAAATGTCAATCTTTTAGCAGTAACTGTAGCTTTGCTGTCAATAATATCAAATGTATTCACAGTGCTCAGATTGCCTTACCTCTCTAGGAAATGTCAGCACCTCAGCAGTCCCTTTGGGACCACAGAGCCACACGGTTGAAGATTATGTGTCTCAGTGTGCCGAGGCACTTACAGAATTGACCTAGGCACAGCTAGTTAATCTGGATACATGGACCTGCTTTTCTTGGAGAATTGGGTAAAACCAGGGCTATCTTAACTGACAGGCAGCCTAAACACAGGCTTAGGGCACAAGCAAAGTACAGCAAATGAAAATGAGAAAACTCTATCTTTGATAAAATAGCCAAGATTTGCAATCAGAAGATCTAAGAAAAGGGTTTGATTTATGCATACAGTAATGTTTTATATTTTATGGTTCGGTAGTATTTTTTATGATTACATGGGGCTGCACAGGAGGGTTGGAGTGGTCCCTGGAGAGCCATAAAATCCTGTTAGCATTTACAACCTCCACACGTCTTAATCTGGCTTTGAGTAAAATCACTGAGAAATACTCAGGGTCAACCCAAGAAACAAATAAATGTGGAGCACTGCAAAAATCACACCTTTCAGTTAAAAAAAAAATTGCTGATGGGGGCCAGCTCCATGGCTGAGTGGTTAAATTTCTACATGTTCCACTTTGGTGGCCCAGGTTCGTGGGTTTGGATCCTGGGTGCAGACCTACACTGCTCATCAGCCATGCTGTGGAGGCATCCCACATGCAAAATAGAGGAAGATTTGGCACAGATGTTAGCTCAGGGCTAACCTTTCTCAAGCAAAAAAAAAAGAGGAAGATAGGCAACGGATGTTAGCTCAGGGCCAATCTTCCTCACCAAAAAAAAAAAAAATTGCTGAGGTTTTATGGAAGTAGCAAAGCTTTAAATGAAACAGGCATTCACTTTTAACCCCCAAGTTGTTAAACCACTCTAGTTGACTCACCAATTCTTTGGATAACCTGAATTCATATTCCCCAAATGTGGACCTATTTCCACCCTGGAAATATGAAGCTGAATTCTTTTTATTTACTTGTGTATTCATCAAGCATTTTTCAAGTGTGTATGAGTGCCAGCCACTATACTAGAAAAACGTGGGCATATAAGCAAACAAGAATTGGACCCTGCATTCTCCATGAGCCTCAGGAGCCAGGCAAAATCAACAAATTACAGGTCCAACATCCAGAAGTCCTTGAGGTTTCCAAGGCCTAAACTATCCCAGGTATAGAGGACTGCTGGGAAGGTGGGACAGTTTTTAGAAACTAAAAGTTCTCTGAATTCAGTACCTTCTGCCCTTCTTTTGTGATTTTTTTTGAGCCTATCTCAGAATAGGCAAACTTGAGACAAGCTTGGACCGGACAAGATACCACTAGACACGTGGGATAACCTTAGCACCCCCTGGAACCAGTATGAGCGTCTTAATTAAGAAGCATCCTGAAATTTGGCATTTTCTATAAATAGAATATACACCAGAACAGATAGCAGATCAAACTTTCCAGAAAGTTTTGTATATCTCTTTCCCCCTAAAAGGATGCCAGAATGACATATGACCAATAAGCCAATTTCCTGAAAACAAAAAAGGATTTCTTTGCAGCCCTGAGTTTCAAGACATCACTTTGTTGTACCAGCCGAACTTTGGTGTATGTTAACCACTGGAATCCCACCAGCTTTGCTGTGTGAGACGACTAAGAACACAGCAAACTGCAGAAAGTCATCACATATTATGTCTATGACTCTGGTTCAGTAATTATTGAACGATCTTGTCTTGGTAGCCCAGAGTCCTGGTGGCTTATGAATTGGGGGTAGGGAGGGTGGGGAGGGGATGAGGCCATTATTATAAAATGTAAGAAACCCTATAAGTTAAATTTGTATGTTCTCTCTCAAAAGACCCTTTTTCCTCTAAAGGTGTCCCTTAGTGCTTCAGAGGTATCTGTTATCACATGCTGAATTAGTTTATCTTTGACAACTTTGGTACAGACGGAACGAAATGCATTATGTCCTCGTTTCTGGGCTTGGGACACAGTATTCCTGTGTCACTCTGCTGGTGATTTGAATTTTTACCTCACTTAAGGATACAAGACCTGACCTTGGGAAATTGATAGGATTTTATATTTAGAAATACGTACATACTTTTAAAACTTTTATAATTATTCTAAAGAATATAAATGGCTCTATATGGAAAAAAATTTAAGCAAATTGGCAATGTTTACACCAGATCTGTTCTGCAGTTTGACACTTTATAGTTGAATATGACAGCAGCACAACACGAGTGGGAATGAAATTATTTCACTTTTGATGAAGTCAAAAATGTTTTGTTTAAGTCCTTTTAAAATGCCTTTGAACTGAACATATCATCTGTTTTGATCAAATTTTCTTTTTGGTTGAGCACTCATATTTTTCTCTGTAAAATATTTCAGCATATAGATACACTTTATATAGGTAGGTTGATCATTGTTGCAGTTTGGTCATTCTGTCTACATTTTTGTTATCTCTCATACCTTTTTTCTTTGATATTAAGCAAAACAAATAGAAAATGTATTTACAAAAGCATTTTCAAAATCTGTTATTACTATTCTGTGTATTTTTTCCTTGCTAACTATGTGGGACAAATGCCTTAAGGAAAAAGGCCATGTTTAGGAAACAAATGAATTTGTGGAACACCTTTAATATCTTCAGTCACCAGGGTATGAGTGTAAACTAGTCTTATTTTGAGCAATACTCCTTTCCTAGGTATATGGATTTCTTCCCAGTCCCATCTAACGTCACCACTGACTTTCTGTTTGAGAAGAGCGCCAACTACTTCCACTCAGAAGAAGCTCCTAAAAGAGCGGCTTCTCTGGTCCCCAAAGCCAAGATCATCACCATTCTCATTGACCCATCAGACCGAG
Source organism: Tapirus indicus (assembly GCA_031878705.1). NCBI lineage: Eukaryota > Metazoa > Chordata > Mammalia > Perissodactyla > Tapiridae > Tapirus > Tapirus indicus. The sequence goes on along the minus strand of CM062919.1, from coordinate 142,929,545 downwards.
CATATTCCTGGTACCAGGTAAGGAAAACACAGACAGAATCCAGTAGGTAGAAAGGGAGTATGGAGAAAGGAGGAAGGTTTTCAGCAATAGCCACAACCTCAGGTTTTGACAAAAGAGAAGATTTGCTAGTTTTATATGTGCAGAAAGGGGATAAATTTTTCTTTGTTTCCATGGAGAAACTAACTTTCTACTTAGGTTTTTATTAATTTTGTATTCATTTAATTACGTAATAAAATGTATTAATGCAATGAAGAAATTAAATTAAAATATAACAAAATATTACATACTTGTATGTATATCTGTGCTTCTATACATCTACATCGGCGTTTTAAAAGTAAAATGTTAAAATAATTTAAAATCATTATTTTTCATCTAATACATGTATAATGCTGCTATTATTACCTCATTTTAAAGATGAGGAATATAATTGAATACCCAAAGCAGAAGACACAGGTTTTCCCTGTAAAGGGCCAGAGAGTATATATTTCAGGCTTTGCAGGTGCTATGGTTGGTCTCTGTTGCAACTTTGCCATTGTATTGCAAAAGCAGCCATAGACAGTATGTAAATTAATGAGCTTAGCTGTGTTCCCATAAAACTTTATTTACAAAAACAAGCATCAGGCCAAATTTAGCCCATGGGCAATAGATTGATGACCCTAACTCTAAAAGAACTTAAATAACTGCTTCTACTGAAGAAATAACTTAGTAGCAACACTAAATATAAGAATTCTTCATCCTTGAAAGCCCAGTCAGTCTAAACCCTGTTCTAAGCCTCTTTATCATACATTCATTGCCATTTTATTTCCGATGTTGGTTAGAACCTAGCACAGGAACGACCACTTTGAAATAATTTAACAGACCCTAATGATAATACTTATACACCAAATACACTTTTACTTTAATAAATCATTAAAAATAATAGAAAAAAACCCTGTCCCGGTGATATTTTAATCACCAAGTAGAAAAAGTTCAATAAAAAGCAGTCAAAATTAAATATAAGAACATCACAAAATTAATAGAGACAGTGTCTTTAGTCTCTAGGATCCTTAGTTATCATTCCTCAGTTTTATAATTTAAAGAACACTTTCCTAATGTTCTTATGTTTATCCATTCATTAAATAATTTTAATGACTACCATGTGGAAAGTACTGTTCTAAGTATGATTTGAAGATAAATTAATAAACGTGGATGCCACACTCGAGACTGCTTTCAGTCTAATTGGAGAAATAGTATAAATAATCAGTGTATAAATGAGAAAGTATTGAGTGACAGATAGACTCCTACAGAGTGATAAAGCCCATCTGATAAAGATCACCAGGGACAACAAGTTGCGTGTGTTAACTGGCTGCCTCAGAGGAGCCCGAACACCAGAGGAACCAGTGGGCATTTCCCTAAAGAAGCGAAGGATTTGTTAAGGGGAGAAATTTAGGTAAAATTAAAATGAAGTGTTTTGATAAGCAGGGCTATGTGTAAGGGGGTTATCAGCAGGTCAGGGCCGAGAAGCAGATTGAGGGTCTTATTTCCTTGGAAACTATAAAGTTAAGATAAATGTGGAATGTTGTGTCCAAAACCCCTTATCTGAAACTCTGCACCTGGGTTGGAAATAAGGCCGCTTCTCTGCATCAAAGTGACCCACATAGCTCGGATCCTCCAGGCTAGAGAGGGGTGTTCCATTCTCAATGACAGGATTTCAAACAGCTAAATTCCTGACAATCTATGATATTGGAGAATAAAGTTTCTCAGCACTGGATCCTTTTGTTATTGAACAAAAGCAGCTTTTCTGGGTTTACAAGAGGAAGAACAGATTGTCAGGAAGGGTTTTGTGGTAGCGACAGAGTGGGGAAAGGTCCTATATGTAGCAGATGGGTCTTAGAAGGGCATATTGATAATCATCTGCATAATAGGGAGTGAGATACCCTGGAAAGCTGAAATCCACAATTCCACACTAATCATTCATGCCAAACTCCCAGAGCCATCTTTTAAATCAAAATATACAGCAGATTGCAAATTGACTGATTTGATTTTGCGCCTTTTACCATTTCCACCAGGTATCTGGAGAAAAGAGAAATAAGCCTTAATTGACTCAAAGAGAAAGAAGAAAATTGGAGCTTGGCAACCACTTAGCCCCTAAAAATTGAGAATTTACTGAAAAATGAGGCTTCAAGGCTGCAAGCTAACAAAACGTCCTAAATATTACAAATAAATCACTCCACAATGGCCAAATGCAGGCCTTAACAAAGTCTGGTAGAGTTCTTACTACAGTAATTTGAGTCTCAATTGCAGCAAATTTGCTATTCAGCTGGATATGGTAAACATCCACAAACCCACTGCTAAGCCTGAATATTTATTGGACAATTTGGGGAAAAGGTGATTTCCTCAAACCCATGGGCCTGAGCCAGAGCCATTATGAAACACTTTCCTGTTTGGATTGCTGCTTTCTGCATTTTCTGTACAATAAATGATTCTGATCCATCACAAAGGTTACCATTAGGTAAAATAATCTTGGCTTTTAGATGCCAGGTAGTATATAGTAAAAGCTGCGGATTTCGGATAATGTACATGTTAGAGTTTTCAGTAGTTTTTCTGTTTAAATAGCCAATAGGGCTTTTCTATCTAAAACTGAGTTACTAGATGAAGCAAAACTGTGTGGCAGAACCAGTAGAGTGCTTGTGCAGTACGGATATTCAGTGGGTATGATAAATGGTTTGTTTATGAGCTGAAAAGGAGGCATGAATACAACTTTCAAAAGTACTTTCAGAATAAAATATATGCCCTAAGGAAACAACTCCGTAAACTTGGTTAAGGAATCCTATCAATACAAATTCAGCCTCTACCAAACAAGTTCTCAAAACTATACTCTCATCAGTGTCGTAACTTGAAATCCTGATGCTCCAAGCACATGTTTTCATCCTTTATTAATTGCAAAACAAATAACTCTCCAGCGGTGAGGCACTCCTTCCTTTAGCTTTGAGACCTGTCACAGAGATTGGTTTTTACTTATTTATGCCTACGGGTCAAGTCAGTGTAATCATCCACCTTTTTGTCACAGCATCAGCGATCCCACGAAGACCCCGCTGCTCTCAAGTTTAGCTTCTACGAAGTGATCTCAGCCGGCCCCCGTGCGCCGTCGGAGCTCAGAGCCTTGCAGAAGAGATGTTTGGTCCCAGGGTGGTATGCCAGCCACATCGAGAGATGGCTTGTTTATTTCCCCCCGTTTCAGGTATTGAGCAATAAGAATTTACATCGTGTTACAATCCCATTAAGTTGATGACTTTGCCTGCAGGATAGAGGAAATTTCTACTCATTAAAACATTGCTAGCTCGTACTGTTTAGTTGTAAATAATGAGACTGTGGCAAAGAATAATAGATAGGCAGAGGTAGAAAAACTGCTTCATTTTCTTTCTAAAAGTATTTCAGGATAATTCTCCCCGCTCTATTTTCTAGTGTATACGTTTCCTGATTGCAAAGAGCTTCAACAGCTTCATATCCCTGATTCTTATTCTGAGAATAAAGCTTGAGACCCTCTTAACCAAACAAGACAAATATTGTTTTGCTTAATTAAGTGCCATTATTTCCCTCTAAACCACCTCGCTGAATTTTTCATAAGTCCCATGTTTTTCTTGGCTTCCTTGCTTCTCTCTCTTGCCTGGCATCAACCTAGATTACAAAATCCACTCCAACATTGGATTGCATAAAGTTGTCCAGTCACATCAGTGGTGCATCCTGTGTGTCTAGAACCATGCTGTCCAATATGATAGCTGCTACGACATGTGGCTATTTAAATTTATATTAAAATTGTATAGTTCCTCAATCACATTAGCCACATTTCAAATGCTCAGTAGCCACCTGTTAGACACCACAGCTGTAGAACATGGCCATCATCACAGAAAGTTCTGTTGAACAATGCTGGTCTAGACTAACTAGAAATATTAGAGAAGAGGTATGAGCAAGAGTGGCACTGCAGGTAGTGTGGCCCTCCATCACTGTCTCCTGTCATTTTATCTTGCTGGGTCCACCCTCCTCCCTCACCACAGTAACAAGCAAATTCTTCCCCTTAGTCTGTGGAGGAAGTTCTGTCCACGTTCACATTCTCTGGGAGTCTTACCTTTTTCTCCAAATAGATAATGGAAGTATTTCTTAAAACTTGACAGTGCTGCCCCTTTAAATGGAATCGTGGAGAGTGACGTGTCTTCTGTCTCATTACACCTGGTCTTATAACTGTTTTTCTTTTCTACAGTGCTCCTTCCCCGCTTGAATGATGGAATCATTGTTTTGTCTGTTTTTAAATTTGGTTTCCATTTGTAATTTTGTAGTCATATTTCTTAAGCTGTCTTGGTCCCCTCAAAGGGCTTTTTTGTTTTCATAGTGTCTGCAGGACTTCTCAGATTACAAGACATGAGTGCATTTAATTAGTGTGACTTATTTCTTGTTCCAGGTCATTAATAAAGATGGCCTGGTTAAGTTTAACAACAATGCATGCAAATCCTCTCAGTACAGTGTCTCTCACTGAATAAATTCAGAGTGCAGAAGTTTTTTATTGTACAGTTGCATGACTTTTTTCAATGTGAATTGTCTTTTTTTTTATTTCTTTGGTAACTTAGTTGCTAATTATCGATGGGCAACAGCTAAGAACTGATCCTGCTACAGTGATGGATGAAGTACAGAAGTTTCTAGGAGTCTCTCCTCATTATAATTACTCAGAAGCTTTAACGTAAGTTTATATTCTAATTAATTTATTGAAGTTTCAGCAGAGAATTGGTTTTAAAGAAATTATAGTTTGGTGATGCAACTGTTGAGTTAGCTGTTCCTTACATACTGATTATTTTCCAGTTTGACATTAACTACTTGGGAACGAACATTCCAACAGTGTGGCAAAGAAATGTCCTAAACCTTCTGTTGATTTCTAACTATGAAAGATTTCCCCTCGAAGGAAAGTAGAGAAATACTTATAAATCTCAAAACCAACAACTAACCTTAGAAGAGGCTACTTAAAATAAGTTTGTGAGCGCTAAGTCTATTTAACAGACAATACTGGGACCTCTTGGAGGTAAAAAGAGGTGCGTAAGTGGTTTATGAATTCACTCCTCTCTTTTGTGCAGTTTTCAAAAACAATGTCATACAGCAAGAAATAGTCCCGTAGGTGACCGAACAGAGAGAGAGAGATGTACTATTATTACTCCTACACATACTTCCATTTTTTGCCTCTTTCTCTTTACCCACTATATGTCTGACCCTGTCATCTAATCTTCAGTGGCCTCAGCAGTTACAGCTCTGGTTTGGTTTTCTTTTGCTGGTTCCTTCTGATTTTCTCAGCTCATTGACTCCATCTGGGTGGGAACGAGGGTGAGGCAAGAGAGGCACTAGGATTTAAGAAGGACCCACTCTCAGGCATTTGCACAGCCCTGACAGTGAGTGGCTCCTTAAATCTTGCACCCTGGGTGCCTCTCTTACCTCACCTTAATCCTGTCTCTGGACTTCATTCAGCATTTTACTTTGTCCATTTATAATGGTTGGCAATCAGATTTATGAGGGCTGTGTTTGTTCCTATTTCACATGCCAAGAGCAACTGGAAGATACTGAGTGGGATGGGGCGTGGAACTGACTCTCACTATAATATACATTTTTTTAATTTTAGGGTCACAGACTGAGCCTTAAAGAAACTGAAAAAGACTGTATTATGGAATTTTTCCATTGTATTTCTCAGTATAAAGCTTAGTTCTATAGATCAACTGATTTTTCTCTTTTCATTTTTCTCTGTATCCTATAGCAATTTAGAAAGGCAGAGGTAGGATTCATTTATCTCTCAGCATCCTATACAGTAAAAGATTGGCAGGAAAAAGTCAAATACCGCTTACATCTTGCACAATCATATGTAGAGACATGTAAGAGAGACCTTTTGGTTTAGAGGACAAAGGAGTAGGTGGAACTTGAGTTTTGAGCTTCCTTCCTAAGAGTCATTTACTTTGTTGTACTGTTAACCTTCTGACCTCTGTGTTCTCTGTACTACCAGTACTAGTAGAGCTTTGCAGAGCTTAGTTCAGGTCCTAACACGACACTGGCCTCAGGTATTTAACTTTCAGCTTGACCTCAGAGAACGCTGAGTGATTTTAGTTTGCAGTTAGAAATTCAAGTCCACTCTCTGCTTTATATCTTTTTAAGTATCTCTTAGAAAAGAAAGCTTTTATTTTCTAAACAGTTTTCTATTTCAAGTTGGCTTATCTTTGGGTCTTTTTTATACAATACATAGCAAAGCATTGTATTTCAGAAAAGAGAAGTGGAGTGTTCTATAAAGACATAATCTCTTTTTCTTATGGAATGGTCCTTGACCTGCATGCCTGTATGTGTCCCCTTTGCATCCAGCTCAGCAGCAAGCTTTTTATTCATCTCCACTGCCGAGAAGAGGGAGTATAAACTTAAGAGAAGTAATATCAAAGCAACGTACTGTTTACAAAGAACTGTGGGTCACTTTGCACCTGGGATGTATCTGGCTACAATTACCTGTTATATGATTCTCTAGCCTGCTTGGGGGCTCAGTGGGTGAAGTAGCAAGATAAGACATGTGTAGTCTCTGAAAACCACAGTTTCTGGTCCGGCAGGGCTCCCAAGCTCTCAGCCTGCTGATAGAGATAATGTACTGCCATTCAGTTTCTTTTTATACTTTGTCAATGTCAGTTGGCCTGACACACCTTGTAAAAGCCAGCAGTGTACCTGTTGTAGAATATTTGCAATTTCATGGCATTGTCTTAGGTCTAAATTGATTTAAATCCTCCTTTACCCATGCCCTTTGCAGATGTTCTGAAACATAATTTAGTTACTTTTGTTAAAGTAACTACACCGATAAGTTGCTTCTCTGGTGCTTTGGACATGTTGGGGATGACTGGGGGTACAAAATGTATGTTCTCAGGAATGTCATTTATTGCTTCATATTTTTCCTGCTAGTGATAGTGAAGTATCTCTTTGCTACTTAAAAAAAAATTCATTTAAAATCCTCTAAGAATATACTGAACTGCAAACAGATACGAATTCTCATCTAACCACATAAATCCAGTTCTTTGCACACAGTAGAATAAATGAATGAAACTAGGGCTATACAAAGGTTTTACCATATAATCTTGGCATGAAATAGTACTCCAATCTAAGGGATCTATAAACTGATTATCTTCAATATTAAAAAATTCTAATTTCAAAACTATTTTCAAGAAAAATGGCAATAAGTTTCCATTGTCGAGTGTTATTTATTCCTTTCCACAATCACTAAAGAAAGTAGTCAAGACTTCCAAATTTCATACAGTCATTGCATAGTCTATATAGTCTTAAAATAACTTAGTGCTGTCATCACGGATTTTAAATGACATACTGAATATGTAAAAAAATCTGATTTTCTTAGTGAGTGTGGGTGTGATTTGAAATAAGCCAGTATAAGCTTTAAATAATATAAATGGGAACTTTCCCATTCAATTAAGTAAATTAGCATTTTGTAATTCTGTTCAACATAACCTTAATCCCTAAATTATAAATAGAATTGATATACTGACATTATTTTAGCTTTTATGTTATGTGTTATGTAGTGTGTTAAAGCTGACTGATCAATTGAGAGAAAGCAGGAAAAATAATGCTTAGCATGGAATTGTGCTAATTTGTATAAACTAAAATGAAAACTATAAACTTTAATTTTTCCATGAGTATATCCATTCACAATTACATCCAGCCATCAATGACCATGACAAGATTCTTCACACTTAGAAGTACTAATTAGTTAAATACCTGAACCTAGCATCTTTATTTCTCAGTTCGTAACCTGTTTGTTAACATGAATGAAACCAGACTGAGTTACATGAGTTTTTAATACTAATTTCCTGTGAAAACTTCAATAAATGGACAATATGGATTTGAAGGCCAAGGGTTGAATAACATTGTGTGTGTGTTTTGTTTTGTTCTGTGGATGGGGCTTCCTAAGTCATAAAGAATTGAAGCTGCTTCAAAATTCACAAGGACTTCAATTGCTTCTAATATCGCTGCCGCTGGCAACCAAATTTATATTGCCCACGAATTCTTTCCCATTCCATTTTGGATGAGTTTGAGTAAAAATGTGCCACGCTGAAACTTTTTTCATAGCAAAAAACAGCAGCCAGAGTAGCTAAAATCTGTTGGTTCTCTAGATGACCTGTGAAAGGGCACCTAGAAATGCGAAGTACAGTAGTGAAGAAAAATAGTCTACTCCAATTTCTTATGATGAATTTATTTTTTAAAAGTGGTTGTAACATTTCAAAATCAGTATATATTCATGTGTTCTAAGTATTTTACATATATTGCTTCATAACAACACCATGTGACAGGTACTATTAACTCTATTTTTCAGCTGAAAAAACCTGGGGCACAGAAAAACGAAGCCAAAAGTCACTCAGCAAATAAAATTGAGGAGGCAGGACTGAAACTCATCAGTCCTCTGGAGCCTACACTGCCAGTCTGTTAAGCTTTTCAGATTGGCACAAGATGTTAGAACCAAAGAAAAACAATTTTTACTAATGAATAGTATATCAATAGGAAATACTTCCTTTAAAAAACTGAAACCTTAAAAGAAGCTTTTTGTCTCAGGCTTTATTATGAAAAGAATCTATCTCCATGACACACTGTCACTTTGCATAATAAATGTGTAATCACAGTGACATGCAAATTAAAACCGCATTGAACTACCACTAGAAAGGCAGTAATCCAAAAGACAGTACCAAATGTTGGCAAGAATGTGGAGAAACTGGAACCCTCAGATATTGCTGATGGTAATGTATAATAAATGGCCACTTTGGAAAAGCAGTTTTACAGTTTCTTAAAAATTAAACAGAAGCTTACAAACAATCCACTTCCACTCCTAGGAATCTACCCCAAGAGAAATGAAAACCAATGTCCACTTGTTCACAGCAGCATTATTCATAATAGCCAAAAACTGGAACCAATTCAAATGTTCATCAACTGGTAAATGGATTAACAAAATTTGGCATAGCCACACCAGCGAAAAAAAGGAAATGTCCAGAAAAGACAAATTCAGAGACAGAAAGCAGATGAGTTCTTGCCTGGGGCTGGGGGTGACAGCAGGAATTGACTGCAATGGGCTCTAAGGGATTTGGAGGGGGAGTGGAAATGTTCTAAAACTGGATTGTGGTGACAGTTGTACTATTATATAAATTTGCTACAAAATCATTGAATTGTACGCTTAAAATGGGTGTTCTATGTAAATTATACCTCAAAAAAGCTGTTAAAAATAAAATGTGTATCAGTAAATTGGCTCATTAAATCATAAAAGTATGTTTGTAGAGAGGGAACTGATAAAAACAACTTCTGTGCTTATCCCATATCAGCAACACCTAAATGATGGTGTTTGGGGTTTGAAATTTACCTGCACTGTTTGCAATTCCGTATTCTCCCATGGAAACATCATTTCAATTTGAAGGCATTTCAACCATATTTGAACCTTCTGAATATAATCTGCATGTTCCCTAGGATTCACCTGCCCAAGGGTAAAATTAAAGTCACATTTTCGTTAATATAGCAATGTTACCAATTAGAGAAATGTTATCAGTTGGAGGCTGAATCATTGGAGAATTCTGATTGTCCCTGCCCACAAGTCTCTTCCAGTTATTTCTAGATGACCCCAGGTGATATTCCACACATACTGAAGAACCAGTCCATTCTTGTTTCACTCTTTAATTCAGCAAAGTTTTATTGAATGACTATTATGCGCATGCTTCTGGGGACACAATGATAAAAAAAGTATCCTACTACCAGGAAGGGGTAACCATAGAGAGACACTAAACAACACATACTATTTCTTCCAAAATATTCACTTCCTGAAAGCCTTTAAAGGAAGGTCCTAGCCATGCAAAATGACTAGCTGCCAGTGCCTGTATGAAAAGGTTGTTTCCTTGCTGTCCCACCAGATATCAGTAGTACCGCGGCTAATCTTCAGAGGGACACTGCTGATGTGCTAAACAGATGTGGGCAAAGATCTTTCTCCATCTGCTGTCACGCTTCTTCACTTGAGCTCTGAAATAGCATTGCTATGTCCTCAAACTCACAAGGTCCTTCATTAACATCACTCCCTTCACCTTCCACCACAGGCCACCTGGAAAATAAACATGGTCTCCCTTCTACCTTCCTCTCCTTTTCGTTTCCACTCTTACACACTTACACCACTGACACACTTCCCACTTACACCACTGTCTAAGAATTTATGCATACAGATGCCTAGGATAGGTGCCAGCCATACACACACACACAGACACACACATTTTTTTCTTAATAAAGCCCAGCATGACAGCCTGCTGCATAAGGTGAAATCAATTGGTAGAGATGAAAGAAAACTCTATTTTTCTTTTGATTTTTAATTTTAACGTGTGAAGTTTAGGATTTCTTAAAAAAAACAGTCTGTCAGAAGGATGCTCATTTTACCGTAAGGCATATGTATGTTCCAGACATGTATCTATAGTGAGGTGTATTGTTAGCAAAAATAATAGCAATACTTGGTCTGAATTTTGATCACTTAAATTCTGAATTCTGAATTTTGATCACTTAAATACTTAAAATGAGTCAGAATTCAATTGTGGAAATTGCTAATGACAAATGTTAATGAAAAAATATTACATCAATAGCAGACTTCTAGAAATTTTATTGTATTAGAGCTTCCCAGCTTTCATGTACAGATCATTTAAATAATAGTCTTTATTAATGCTCTCCTTTCTTGTACCTCTGAATATGGAACTAATTTATTCAGTTGTCTTACTGATTCAAACAAGAATATAAACAACATGAAGACATTTCATGTTGTGTCCTGATCTCACACAATTGCTTTAATAATGATGAGAAATGGGTTTTGCATATGTGAGTAATATTGCAGTGTCTCTAATACCCAAAACAGTACAGAGGCAGAAATCTAGGCTTGCTTTCTTTTCATAGGGCCATAGTTATATACTCTACAAGATTAGCTACATAAAGACTACCCTCCAACTCACACTTCCAAATACACACACACATTCAATCACAGTATAATTTTAAATCAGCTTTATTGATATATAATTTACATGTAATAAAATCCACCCATTTTAATTCTACAATTTGATGAATTTTGACAAACATGTATGGTTGTATACACCATCACAATCAAGATGTAGAACATTTCCATTAATCCAAAACGTTTTCTCATGCTCCTTTGCAGTCAATCCTTTCTCCCCACCCCTGACCCCTAGCAACCACTGATCTACTTTCTTTCACTCAATATAATGCTTTCGAGATTCCTCCATGTTGTTACATCTATCAGTAATTAGTTCTTTTTTATTGCTGAGTAGTACTCCATTTTATGGATATGCCACAATTTATCTTTTCACCAGTTGATAGATAGGGTTGTCTCCATTTGGGGGCTACTATGGACATTTGTGTACAGATCTTTGTGTGGACATATATTTTCATTTCTCTTGGGTAAATACCTAGAAATGGGGTTGGTATGTCATATAGTAGTTATGTATTTAACTTTATAAGTAACTTTCCAAACTGGCTATAATATTTTTAATTTTTACCAACAAGGTATAACTATTCTAGTTGTTCCACATCTTTGCCAACACTTGGTATTGGTCTTTTTAAATTTAGTCATTTTAGTGAGTGTGTAGTGGTATTTCATTTGTGATTTTAATTTGCATTTCCCTAATGACTAATGATGTTGAGCAAATTTTCATTTGTTAATTGGTCATTCACATATGTTTTTTGATGAAGTGTCTGTTCCAGTCTTTTACTCAGTTTTTATTGGTATCATCAACTTTTCTTATTGAGTTGAGTTATATATTCTGAATACAAGTCCTTTATTAGATATATGTTTTACAAATATTTGTACCCAATCTTTTCATTTTCTTAAGTGTTTTAGAAAAGCAAAAGTTTTAAATATTGATGTATTTAAAATTATCATTAGTATTCTTTTATCATTTATCCTAAGAAATCTGCTTAACGAAAGGTTACAAAACTTTTCTGCGTGTTCTTTCCTATGTTTACTTCCAGAATTTTTACCGTTTTAGCTCTTAGGTTTAGGTCTATGATCCATTTCAAGTTAATTTTTATACAGAGTGTGAGTTAAGGGTCAATATTCATATTTTCCATATAGATATCCAATTTTTCCAGTTCAATTTGTTTAAAAGACTGTCCTTTCCCATCGAATTACCTTGGCACCTATTTTTGAAAATCAGTTGACTGTAGATGTGTTGGTCTATTTCTGGACTCTATTTTGTTCCACTGATCCACTGGTGCCTATACCACACAGCCTTGATTACTGTAGCATTACAGTAAATCTTGATATTAAATAGTATAAGATCTCTAACTTTGCTCTCCTTTTTCAAATTATTTTAGCTTGTCTAGGTCCTTTTCCATGTACATTTGAGAATCATCTTTACAATTTCTACCAAAAAAAAAAAAAAGTCCATTGGAATCACACTGAATGTACAGATAAATTTGGAAAGACTTGATATTTTAAAAATATTTAGTCTCCTGATCTATGAACCTGGTATAGTTCTCTTTTTTGTTTATGTCTTCTATGAGTTCTCTTAATAATGTTTTGTAGATTTCAGTGTGCAGATCTTGCACATATTTTGTGTTAAATTTATCCCTAAGTGTTTCATGTTTTTGTGCTAATTTAAATGTGTTTTTATTTCAATTTCCGGTTGTTCACTGTTCACATTATAATTTTAAGAAAAAGTTGGAAGCAGTAGTCTAAGAAGTAGCATGGATTAAAAACAAAAAGCAAAAGTGGCCCTAAGTGATAATTCTTTCTAACGAAGAAGAGATTATAGCAATAGAACCATTGAATGACAAAAGCAATGTGAAAGAAATATCATTGCTATTACATTCATTTTTATATTCGAGCCTGGAAATTACTATTTATTCATAATGAATTACGACACAAAACATACCCAGAGACCAGCAAAGAAGAAAAAGCCCTGGCTCTCGAGTCAGGAGGCCGAGACTTGAGTCATGACCTGTGGACTGAAAAAGTATATAGTCAAGATGAATAAATCTTGACAAACCTTTATTCTTTTTCACTTTTTATTCAATTAACCTTTGGTGAGCATTCACAAAGAGCCAAACACTGTGCTCATTGCCATAAATAGGAAGACTCTTACATTCCATATCATTCAGAGGTTATAATGAAAGCTCAAGTGAGAAAGAGTTATATGAAATATTTTGGTAAACTAAAATATAAATTTAATGTGCTACTGTTATTTTTATTATAATTATGCCATGATAATCCACATTTATGGGTCCTGTTACTTTAATACACAGCTCATATCAAAATAAGGAAGTGGCTCTGGAAAAAAATTAAATGGATTATAGCTAAAGAACCCTAAAATTAATCACTTCATGACACACCAAAACCCTTTCTCTTCGATTACCCTGTAATTGTATGGTACAGGTACCATGTAAATCCCTAGATCTGGATGAAGCCTGACTTACCACTTTTAAACCCTACAAAGGCAAAGAATGGGCTTGAAATTTATAAAATTTTTCCTTCCAGATGAAGGAGGTAGGCTTATTAATTTCTATTAATAGGGTACCTTCTGCTGACAATTTTTCTATTAGGAATCTGGCAAACTCACAAATATGACAGATGGACTGAGAATTCAGAAGTATGCCAAAGACTTTATGCAAATGATGTAGTCAAAAAATATGCCAGTTTCCCTGGTTATAGATTGATATCCAAATAAAAATATTCATGTTTTTAGTCATTATATCTTATAAATTGCTTGAAAAATACTTTTTTGTGTTTTGTATTTTTATTTTTAGGTTTGATTCTCATAAAGGTTTCTGGTGTCAGTTACTGGAAGAAGGTAAAACAAAATGCCTTGGTAAGAGCAAAGGAAGAAAATACCCTCCAATGGATCCTGATGTAAGTACAGAGCTTAAAAATACAAACTAAATAAGCAAAACGATAAATAATAATATATCCATTTTCTTAGAAAAGTGGTTAAAATCAAAATTCAGCCTTTCTAAAAATTAAAAGTGACATTTGGATTTCAGTGCATCCAGGTTGCTTGTTTAGATTTTTCCAATGATATATTACCTGTCATGAAAGAATAAAGGAAAACAATAGAATTTGCCATTTTGAATCAGAACAAAAAAGGCAACATCTCATTCCAAAAGGAATGATACGTTTATGGAAATTTTACCACTAAAAACGTTAACTGAAACCAAACCAGGAAATATATGTTGATATATAGTGGATTTTAATGGAAATTGAAAATAGGACCAAAAGATTTCCGTTTTTTTTTTTTTTTTTTTTTACTGAGTTACTCTATAGTAGTAAGTGTAGCCGGCATAATAATAGTAATTACTGGTATACTAAGCTTTGAACTGCTAATATGCTAGTAAGATGAAGAATGAATATATTTCCCAAATGTTTAACATACCAGCAAATAATGTGGGCTTTGGAGAATGGGGACACCCAGAAGTGGTGGTATGTATGTAGCACTTCATGTCTACTCTGTTTAGAATAGTGACACGGCAGTCACTTAATGCTGATTGTCTCAGTTTGTAGACCCTATATTTTTACCTTCATGCTTATTTCACATATATTTAAATTTATTAATATTATTTTGATTTCATAATCGGTTCAGTTAATATATAGTTTGGACATAAGAATGCAACTAGATTGATTTTGTAAAGAATTTTTTAAAACTCAGAAATTAAGGGGCTGGCTGGGTGGCATAGTGGTTAAATTCATGCACTCTGCTTCAGCGGCCCGGGGTTCATGGGTTCGGATCTCAGGCGCAGCCCTACACTTCACTCATCAAGCCATCCTGTGGTGGCGTCCCACATACAAAATAGAGGAAGATTGGCACAGATGTTAACTCAGGGCCAATCTTCCTCACCAAAAAAAAAAAAAAAGAAAGAAGAAAAAAAACCTCAGAAATTAAAATATTATTTGGGACTTTTTTCCCACAATGTTTAATACATTATGTTAACTAAGAGCCATACAGTGATCTGAGAAGCCTAAAATGGTCTGAACTTATTCGAATACTTTTTGAATACTGGAAGACTTTGACGACCTTTTTTTATTCTAACTTGATAGAGTCAGGGCCTGTTTGGCCTCACCAAACTCATAATTCTATTCTATCTAAAAGGCATTGTGGGGATTCTTCCTGTTGTTTTAATAAACAAATTACATTCTCAGAACTCCAGTTTTCCTTGGTTATTAAAACATACCTTCAGAGCACCATGAAAACAATCCTATCATATTAATAGAAATTCAAGAGCAATTTCCATAGTATTTCAAGAAAGTAATATAAAATATATCATTTTCATTTATGTCAGAGCTATTTCTCTATATATTTATTAAAACTAAATCATTTCAAAGACACTGTAGAACATCTTTCTTAGCATTTTATTTTATTCCTATCAAAGACAGACATACTGAAATATAATATTAAATTTGGTGGTAGAGAAGGATAAGAAAAACATAACTTCTATATCTCTCAACAAGGTCACATGCAATACATTACTAAGATCGTTTTTTCACTCAAACACTTCTGACACCAAATGTGTGGGTTGTTCCATACCAAGCAATTCTCCAATTTCCTGCAGATACCAAATAGGTATCCTAGAATTTAATTCAATTCTGACACTACCTACCCAGAGTTAGCACAAACCCCATAGGTTAAGGGCCCAGTCCTACAAGACTGCCCATCCCTTCCACCCCCACTTCAGACTCTAATAGCAAGTAATGGGTCCCCAGGTTACTCACACTTCTGTCTAACTTGGCTACAAATCTGGGGTCCTACAACCCCCTCTTCAGGTTTTATAATTTGCTACAACAGTTCACAGAACCCAGGGAAACACTTCACTTACTATTATTATAAAGGATACAAATGAACGGCCAACTGAAGAGGTTCATAGGACAAGATCTGCAAGGGTCCTGAGCATAGGAGCTTCTGTCCCTGAGGAGTTTGAGGTGTCCCACCCTCCTGGCATGGATGCATTACCAACCCTGAAGCTCTCCAAACCCTTCCTTTAAGGTTTTTATAGAGGTTCCATTACATAGGCATGATGGATTAAATCATTGCCCATTGGTGATTAAGTCAATCCCCAGTCCCTCTTCCCTTCCCAGGAGGCCAGAGGGTGGGGCTGAAAGTTCCAACCCTCCAATCATATGTTTGGTTTCTCTAGCAACCAGCCCCCATCTGAAACTATCTTGGGTCCCACCAAGAGTCACCTCATTAGCATAAACTCTGGTGTGGTTTAAAGGGGCTTATTATAAATAACAAAAGACACTTGTCACTCCTGTTACTCAGGAAATTACAAGGGTTTTAGGAGCTCTGTACCAGGAACCAGAGATGAAAACCAAATATATGTTTCTTATTATATCACAATATCATATACATACTAGGTTTCTTTGAGGGAGTAGAGTGGCTGATTTTGTGCAAATAGTGTCCCCAGGGGAGGCAAGAGTAAAGGCGCCTTCATAGAGGCAATGGAAACACGAATGTGTAGAGCAGATTAGAGTAGGCAGTACTGTCCCCACACTGCATGTTTCTCCTCCTACTATAGAAAAATGCCAGTACCTTCTTCGTGACCATCACCAAAACACCATAGGATGCATCTGATCCCGGTAGATTAAGAATGTTGCTGGCCTGCTTCCACTTTGACTTTGTTTACTTTGTTACTTTGTTTATATTGTAGGAAAGCAATAAAAACTGACATTTTAAATTAACACCACTAAATCGATTCTCTCTCAAAATTGAAAGCACATAATAGATTCTTTAGTTTAATAATAGGCCAATAAACAACCTGATACTGAATTTATTATATGATTCTTTCTTTTTATCAAATTTTTATATTATAAAAGTATGTATTATTATTATTCCCTCTTGCTATTTCACATGAGTATGCATGAAGTAGTCAGACTACATTGGCATACCTTAGAATATATACTATTTGTCATCTTACGATCTAAAATACTCCCCCTTCTGAATGATCCTCAGATAACAATGTATGTACAATAAATCCTGCATACCACCAAGTTCTGTCCTAGTAACTTTTGGCCTGAACATATTAGAGTTTTACAAATGGGACCTGTTGTACTTTGCAAATCTCATATCAGTTATCTTGCCATAATGAGGGAGCAGAGCAAAAAAGGAAGGGGTACTTGATTATGGGGACACACACACAGTAGTCCTCCGTCATCTGCAGGGCATACATTCCATGACCCTCAGTGGATGCCTAAAACAGCAGACAGTACCAAACCCTATATACACTGTTTTTCCTATACATACATATTTGTGATAAAGTTTAATTTATGAATTAGGCATAGTAAGAGATTAACAACAATAACTAATAATAAAATAGAACAAATATAACAATATACTGTAATAAAAGTTATGCAAATGTGGTCTGTCTCTCTCAAAATATCTTCTTGTACTGTACTCGCCCTTCTTGTGATGACTTGAGATGACACATGCCTACAGGGTGAGATGAAGGGAGGTGAATGACGTAAGCATTGTGACATAGTGATAGGCTACTGTTGACCTTCTGATCATACGTCAGGAGGATCACCTGCTTCCAGACTGAGGTTGGCCATGGGCAACTGAAACCGTGGAAAGCAAAACCACAGATAAGGGGGGCTACTGTACACACATAATAGGGCACGGGACAAGGGTTTGGCTACAGAGGCAGCACTGAGACAGGCAGGCAAGTTTGAAAATGATGCCCAAATGGCCAATAAGTTGAGGTATGCTTGAGATAATCTTCAGTCTCAGGAGGTCAATCCAAACTCCAAAGGGATGAATAGTAGAAATGGATGCGGGGAGGTTCACCTCTGAAGCTGGTTAAGATGTTGGACAGTCACTTACCATTTGGGAATCTTAGGGAGCGAGCTGGCAGGAGCTGAGCAGCCCCAGCTGTTGTTCCAAGCAGGGCTCCAGTCATAAAGAGGACAACGCAAAGTGAGATGTTATGAGAGAGCACAGCTCAGACTCTACACAAAGACCTAGCGCTCATCCCCGGATTCCGAGTCTGGCTGGCAGCAAAGAAGGCAGAGAATGATCATGCTCCCAGATGCAGTGTCTGGGAAATAGAATTTATCCCCACCTTTCTCTGGCCTGAGTATGCCACCTGCGCCTACCAGTGGCTTTAGAGCTAATGAGTGAGGAAGACCAAAAACAGAGAAATGACACAGGCTGACACATAAACCATACAAAGGCCTGGGTTCTCCCTTGATCACAGTAACGGTCAGAAGATAGCACAGATGTTCAATGTAGGTCTAATGACCATGATGACTGCAAAAATCTCTATATTACATAGAAATTTTCAATACAAATGAGACTTTTTTTCCTATGGCATTTAAAATGGAGTACCAGATATGACATTTAAAAAGAATAGCATAAGGAATTAAATAAAAACTTTTTAAAAGTTCAACTCAACTGAAAATCTCAGAATAATATAAAGCAGGGAGGTACAGATACAGATGCAGAAATCCCCCCTTCCCAGCATGCCTAACGCCGATCATCCACACTCTACATATAGGTTTTCCTGGTTAGCTACTGCATTTTTAAGGCTTACCACAATACTGTTCTAGCAGTGAGTATTTTGTACATGCCTTAAAAGATCTCTTAAGAAAGTATTACCTTCAAAATCTAAATGTAAATTAATGATGACATAGGAGTATTTTATATTATAGGTTTACCAAACTAACGCTTTCTCTAAAGCTAGGATGATTTTAATATAGCATAATAATAGATCCAATTGGTTGTCACAACTGTATTTCTGGCAACTCAATCTAATTATTTTAACATTTAATTCTGCACAACCAAACAAATCACATATTTCATACAAAAGCTCTTTACCTAGTAAAAACGGTGTATGTATGTAGAGTGTGTGTTTTGAAGAACAGAGTCTCTGTGTTCATATTGTGCTAAAGAGTCTACACGCATAAAGTAAATTTTAATCCAGGTATGGTATACTTGATACAGATCTAAACGTCATCAAAGTATATGAAGTATACTTTAGTAAACAAAGTAAATGTACTTTCACTTCCCCTCCCGCCCCAGAGCAGAGCATTTCTATCGAGCTACTATCGAGACCACAATGTGGAGCTCTCAAAGCTGCTGCACAGGCTGGGACAGCCCCTGCCATCCTGGCTGAGGCAGGAGCTGCAGAAGGTGAGCTAGCTCTGCGAGGGAACTGCTGGAGAACCCACCTTCCAACACTCACCTTTCCCAAAGCTTCCAGAAGCTACCAAAAGGCTGTTTAAAAATATACCTCTTCCAATGAGAAAAAGAACCAAGTTCTTTCCATGTGCTGGCATGTGGATGACTGGAAAAAAAAGAAAAAGTATCTGTTATGAGCCTTGAGGCCTGTGGCCTTTCCCTTAACCCATGTCTGAGCCTGTGGGATTACTGTCAACTACTGTGCACTCGTGTGGAAGTCACTAGCAACCAGTATAAATAGCAAACACAAATGCAGAACTGTTCCATTCGTAGTAATATTTACACTTTTATATATCAACTAAGATTGTCTCTGTAGATTTTTAGACCCCTGTTTGCCTGTACAATGTTTTCTCATTCTTTGATTCTATAAAGTGTCCTGCAAAACAAGAAGCAAAATAAACATCACAATGTAGCATAAAATGCCAAAGGCATAACACCCATGAAAAATGCTTGCCAAAATATAAATCCACTGAACTATTTAGAAAGAATTGTAAATTACAATTTGTGCTAGATATGACAGTGGAAAAATTATATATGAGATTTATCTGCATCCAAAAAAATAAAGTAAGCGCCATAGCAAAAAAAACCTGATTTTTTTCATACACATAGTCTAATGCATTTATGAAAAAATTACTAAGTCCTCTATCATAACGTAATTGTAATACTGAAAGATATGTTGTAAATCCATTGGATGGTAAATAGAAACACACTGAGTATTCCAAAACAGTAAATAATAATATAAAGTGTACTGACTGAATTCTCTAAAAGGGAGAAATTTAGGGATCTGAAGATATATTGCTGACAACTTATGTCCCCTTTCTGTGAACTGCACATCTCCTCCACTAGTCCTCACTGGTTCTACAGAAACGCTTGCATAGAATCTGAGGTATGTGTCATCTCCAGAAACAGACTTTAAATATGAATAACTTTTTTTTAATGTTCCCCCAGAACAAAACCTATTAAATGAAAACTAAGGACAGTTTCTCTAGATGATATGTTAGGTTATTTACATTTAAATTATACAAAAACTACATTTTTCAGATAGTTCAAAATGAAATTGTGTAATGTTGAGATTTATAACAAAAAACAAATTAATATATGATTTTTAACCTGATATTTACAATGAGACTTTTAATATAAGACAGAAAAAAATAAGCAGGGTCGTCTCATTTTTTTTAGAATATTTCATACGTCACTCTCGTGGAAGACAATAGAACATAGTTAAATTTATGGATTATCTACTAAATTAAATGGAGAAGTATACAGATGAGCTAGGCATGGTTCTTAAATGTATTTACACTTCAATTTTAAATGATTATATGATTAATAAAGTATTCAAAAAAGAAAGGAATAAGTCATACTTATTTTCCTGTGTTTATATTTACTTTTTAAATGTATTGTACACATAAAAAATTTTAGTAGTAAATAAATTCCCTGCTATGATTACATAATTCTTTATAAAATGTTATCAAAAGTATGATTAGAAACAAAAGATTTGCAAGGAAAATCTATAGCCCAAATATTTTCATTGTCATTATACTGTGTGAAACTAAACTCTTATCAATTATTCATTAATTAGAAAATAAACTTTGAGATCTTTCTACTTAAAATACAATTTTTAATTACATTATAATTTTTAATTAAATGCTTTTTTTAAAGTTTTATGTACCCAGATGATATACTAATTTTTAAACAGCTATTAGCAGAAAGAACTGGGGAAAAAAATGAAACAGTTTTCAAGACCCCTGACTGTAAAAGCAAAATCAGTCATTTGGACAAATACAGTAAACTGCCTGCTTATTGCTGCCTTTTTTGAAGCAACACATGCCCAACATGCTAATGAATATAGTCTTCCATCTCCACGAATTTAAGAAAACTGGCTTGAGCCAGCCCTGATGGCCTAGGTTAAAGTTCAGTGCTCTCCGCTTCAGCAGCCCGGGTTCAGTTCCTGGACACGGAACCACACCACCCCTCTGTCAGTTGCCATGCTGTGGCAGTGGCTCACATAGAAGAACTAGAAGGACTTACAACTAGAATATACAACTATGTACTGGGGCTTTGGGGAGAAAAAAAAAAGAGAAGAAGATTGGCAACAGATGTTAGCTCAGGATGAATCTTTCCCAGCAAAAAAAAAAAAAAAAGAAAGAAAGAAAATTGGCTTAAGAGGGTCAATCCTAGTGAGAATAGGCTTCAGCAATCCCATACAGTGTCAGGTTTTCATTTTGACCACATTTCTATTGGGAAAAGAAAAACGGATACATTTATATTTTAATAACGAGATGTGCATTTAAACTTCTAAACAAAGCTGCTAATGGCATAATTTTTGTCTAGGTAAACTGAGTCAACTGAACAGTTGAAAACATACTGGATGGTTGTATAATAAAAGGAGAAAAAGGAAGAGATCATACCAAAATTTACTCATTTACAGTACAGGTATTTTGCTACCTAGAGCAGCAAACCTTTGAAAGGATTTTTGACCACTCTCTTTATCTTGGAGGCAACACCAACTTCTAGAGGATGTGCACCCTTTCTACATGATATACTGCAGCTGGTTATTATGCTATTCTGAAAGTGACATAAATACACATGAGAAAAGAATGAGAGATAATGTGACTTAAAACTAGCTTTGTATAGAATTCCTTTTTCATTGCTTAAAATATGAAACTTCCTCAGGAAGAAATGAATGGTTATTTCAGTGTTTATAGATATAATATTCTTGTCATTCACATTGAATGAAAATTACTGGAAACATTTTTTTCTCTGAGTTTTTTAAAATAAAAAACCTGGATATAATTCTGATAGTAGCATGGTACCTCATATGTACAATAAACTGTGATAAGAAAATGAAGAGTTTGGACTTGGTGATTTTAGGTAATAAGTAGGTATTTGATTGTGTTTGCCTGGGACAGAGTGGGAGGTGGTTATAGAACATACATACCACTAATATAATTCAAAATGGAGAGAGGCATGGAAAACCTCCAAGTAGGAAGCAGGTTTTTTTTAAAGTAGTATAACCTTTCGCAGATCCTTCTCCTAACCAATTTTAGTTTGTTTTTGTTGTTGTTAGTTTTAATAGATGGAAAGCAGCTCCTAGGGTCACTTGTGGGACCCTGGAATAAAAGAAGAGAAACACCGAGTCGTTAACAGACTTGAGAACCTGAACGATTATAGCATTTCTTATTCCCAGTGCTCTGCTCCCCACAAATGGGCTTCTTTCTTTAGAGCTTTAAAGCTGTGAGCTAGTGTCTCTTTTATAAAAAATCTAGCAAAACAATCTCTGCAAAAAAAAGGGAGTGGGAGGAGTTAGATATTTATCTACATTTTCCACAAACTTTATTTTCTCTATCCAGGCCCTTTCTTTCCAGACATCAGATTTTCTCATGTTACAATCCACCCGGTCTGCATGCGCCAAATGATCCCCCATAGACTTGTCTCTCCCACACACAGTTCTCCAATCTGGAATACGTCTGACTCCCAGTTTCCTATCTAAATATGCCATCCTGTGTTCCATCTACTCCAGGACCAACTGGTGACTGGTTAACAAGCCAAACACATCAATGTTAGTGACTTATAATATTATGCTTTCCAGAGATACCAGCACTGCAATTGCCAGGAGATAAGTTTTAGCCCCAAGGCTCATTAATGAGGAGGCACAGAACTGCTGAAATATTTCAGTATGAAGGGATTTCTCTAATTTCAAATTACACTGTATAACTGAGTTCTATTCTGCCAAAGCTGACTCTGCTTGGTTACCACCTACAACATAGCTGCTGCCTTCTTCCTGCCCACCCCACCCCGACACACACACCCATCCTGAAATAGGCGACAGTCATAGAAGAGCAATGAATACTTGTGGTGGATAATCCTTAAGAAATTATTTCTGTATTGGCTTGAAATGTTACCTTCTCTTCACTTACTTTACCTAAGAGCAGACTAAATTTCATGAGCTCAAGCCATGAAATTGACCTTTGGGGATGAACGCTACAGAGAGAGTGTAACATTGATTCCGTTCCCAAGAAAATCTAGAATCTACTTTGAGTAAGGCTCTTACCTGTGGTCAAGGGTACCTAACAGAATTTGGGGACCACTTCCCCCCGTCTGGTGCTACTGCTAGTTCTTGCCATTTATTGTCCTCAATTTGTTGTCTATAAGGGTTCTCTATATATTCAGTGCTCTTAACAAATGTTACAAAGAATTTATTAGGATAGAGAATTTATTTTTTAACCTTCCCTTGCACCTTCTTCCATTAATCCTATAACTATCAATCTTTGAGTTTCTATCATTTCTCAGCCTATTCCCAAAAGTTATAAATACAAAGATTAATAAATCACTAAAATTGGAACCACCTACATTTTCACCATCTTCTTCGGAAAATCTCTTAGAGAAAGAGGAATCTTGAATAGTGTCAATAAGTATTTAAGAAGATATTCACTTGCCAGATTCAAGTCAAATATTTTATTTGCCTAGCAATCCCTTTCAAGGAAGTCAAAGCAAATTTCACAACTTAAATACTCACAGCATAAAGTCTCTGAGATATTGTTAGGAAGAATATATTTGCCCACATTTTATCATACAGAAAACTGAATTAAACTGAATGAAATGTGAAACATTTCCAAAGCACACAGAATTTGTGACAAATCTTACATAAAACTGTCTACATCAAGCTGCTTCTTGGTTATGAGGGAATAAATTAAGTGCAGTAATTGCCTGCTGTCTACACTTTTGATGGCAAAATGCTCTATTTCAAATCAATAACTGAAATGGAAACCAGATCTTGCTCTTAAATATTATGCATAATTTATACAGTTGGACCAGAGAAGATTGGTCTTCTCTTCTCTATTTGGTAAATAATATTCTGAATCTGAATTTTTTTTGGTTTCACCCACTTCAAACAGAAATGAAAGCTCAAAATGCTGTCTACTCTCAGGGCTCGTGTATCTTTTCAGAACTTAATTTGTGTCCTTCAAAGCAAACAAAATTTTTAAAGACCCACCAAACAATATACTATCAAAAAATAAAAGTTTACTTCACACACAAATGAATAAATTGACAAGCTTAAGAAATTAAAGATTATAATTTTAAAAAGCAATAAAAAGTTATGAAAATATAATACTGACAAATTCTTACTCCCATCTATGATCAACCTGATAAAACCATCCTCTTTCTATTCCCAATTCATTACAGGGATGTCCTCAGTACAACTGGAACAGCAGAGAAGATAGACTGGACTGTAATCCAATGTCTGTTCTTAAATAAATAACAATGGGTGGGTCAGTTTTCCTTTTGGGGCCTCAGTTTCCCCATATGTCAACGGAAGAAGTCAAATGTGATCACAGCTAACCGCCGTTCCCCTTGCTTTCTTTTATCATCAATTATCTTAACACTTGACTCTCCCCGTCTCTCATACCATCCGCCACGGGGAGGAGCCATGAGTCATGTAGGAGGTGGAACAGGAAGCAGAAATTGGGCTTGATTAGCTCAACCTCCCCTCCTGCACTTCTCTGTGGAGAACACTCTGGTCTGCTTTTGGCCTTGGTAAGTTCAGCAGAAATCCATGCTTAGGTACATTATTTAAAGACACACAGAACAAAAGGAACTAGAAACAAAAATTAAAATATAAATGTACGCTTAAAAATTAGAAAGATGAACAAGACAGTAAATGAAGAACAATTAATATAAATGAGCAAAATGTCTCTTCCTTCACATGGGGAGCCAACAGATATTGCTTAAAGTTGACAAACCAAGAACTTAAAGTAAAAGATAATTGGAATTATGGAGGTAATCAACAGAACTTAAACAGAAAGGGTAAAACGGACTTACCTTTGATAAATGGGACAACAGTGTGGGACCAGAGAGAAATGTTTGAATTTTTACTTCCAAGTACATGTACTACTTTTACAACAGTAGGATTAATCTATCATTTAAAATAATAAGTCTAAATATTCAGAACTTACAGATGATCACAGAGGCAAGAGATCTAAGCAGTAGCTGACCTTAGCCTCAGACGTTGGATGTTATTCAGGAGACTGACAAATAGCTAAGGCCTCTGTCACCGTGCAGAGCCTTACTTAGTACTGCAGTGCAGTGGTTCTCAAAGTAGGTCTGTGGATCCCTGGCAGACCCAAGTTCCCTTCAGGAGGTCTGCACAGCCAAAACTATTTTCATGATAATACTAATCTATTCTATTCCTTTGTCATTGTGTTGACATGTTAACTGATTCTGCAATAGCGATAATGGGTAAAACTGCTGGTGCTTTAACATAAACCAATAACATCAACATGTACTAGTAGTCATTGTATTCTTCACCATCACACACTCATTTTACAAAGTCACCTTCAGGGGCTGGTGGCATAGTGGTTAAGTTTGGCATGCTTCTCTTCAGCGGCCGGGATTTGGGTACGGATCCTGGGCACAGACCTACATCACTCATCAAGTCATGCTGTGGAGGCGTCCCACATACAAAATAGAGGAAAGATTGGCACAGATGCTAGCTCAGGGTCAATTTTCCTCAAGCAAAAAGAGGAAGATTGGCCACAGATGTTAGCTCAGAGCCAATCTTCCTCACCAAAAAAAAAAAAGTCAGCTTCACTTAAGAATATCTTTGATGAAGCAGTAAGAATTATTAATATTATTAAATTTCAATCCTTGAGTACCCGTCTTTATAATATTCTCTCTGACAAAAAGTGAAGCGTACCTAGAGTACCTCTGCTACATACTGAAGTAGACAGTTGTCTCAAGGAAAAGCACTTGAGCAATTGTTTGAGTTGCAAATTGAACTAGCCAGTTTGTTCGTGGAACATCATTTTTACTTGAAGGAATGACTGACAGAGAACTATGGTTTTTCAGACTTGAGTAACTGGCAGACATTTTTTGGAAAATGAACAAAGTGAGCATGTCATTTCAAGAAAAACAACTGACAGTATTTATTGCCAATGATAAAATTTGAGCTTTTAAGTGAAAATTAGAATTTTGTAGAACTTGTATCTGCCATTGGAGCTTAACAGTAGACTAATATTTAAATACTTTTTCTGATAAGATTGATGGTGATATTAACAAATATGATTTTCTAATATTATATCATGAAATGTATCAATATTTGGAAGATCTGCATAACTCAGTGAACAAATATTTTCCAAATGACCAATGCATGAGGCTACAAAATCATTATACATGATACAATTATTATAATGGTAAAAGATCCATTCTTAGGGCAAGATATACTAATAGCTTTTAATGTAGCAGAACATGAAAAGTTTATTAACTTGGTTTCAGATTGCACATTACAAATATCCTTTAAGAAAATACCACTTGTCAGGGCCGGCCCAGTGGCGCAGCAGTTTAGTCCGCGCTTGGCAGCCCGGGGTTCGCAGGTTCGGATCCCAGGCGCCTGCCGACGCACTGCCTGTCAGCCATGCTGTGGCGGCATCCCATATAAAGTGGAGGAAGATGGGCATGGATGTTAGCTCAGGGCCAGTCTTCCTCAGCAAAAGAGGAGGATTGGCAACGGATGTTAGCTCAGGGCTGGTCTTCCTCACAAAAAAAAAAAAAAAAAGAAAATACCACTTGTCAAGTTTTTGTGTAATATCCACAAGAAAAATATCCACAATTATCTGAAAAGGCTACAACTATACACTTCCCTTTCCCAAATACGTGTCTGTGTGAGGTCAGATTTTCTTCATATACTTCAACAAAAACAACATATAAAAATAAAATGAATGCAAAAATAGATATCAGAATCCAGCTGTCTTCTATTAAGCCAAACATTAAAGAGATTTGCAAAAATGTAACACAATGCCACTCTGCTAATTTTTTTTGTTTTGGAAAATAAAGTTATTTTTCATTAAAACTATGATCTTATTATGGGCTTCCTCTTGTTACTTTTAAATTAATTAATGTTTAACTCCTCAATTTAAATTTCTCATACAGTAAATATTGACAGCTATAACCCTTAGAAATAAAAGCCCCTTGGAGCCCTTAATAAATTTTTTAAATGTAAAAGGATCCTGAGACTAAAAATTGTGAGAACCACCAGCATAGGCGTTGCAAGTAATTTAAGTACCAAACGCCAAGACTTACACCATAAACAATAAACTAGAAAAAAAAAATAGAAGGAAAGCCAGACTACACCTCCTACCACCTTCCCATTCCACTCCCAGACTGGAAGTTGCCTGGCTGGAGATGAAGGAACACTGGAAAGGGAGAAGAGAGAGAAACATGAGTATGAGTTTCTTCTCCCCGTGCCCTTCCTCCTTGCCACCAAACTGAGTCCTGAAAATGAAAGGATGAGAGATCTTCTTTAAGACTGAGAAAGCTGTGTCCTACTTTCCATCTAAATCTTTGCAAAGCAGCAACATCCTCTATGTGCTCTGCCCACCAATGGTGTGGGAGCACAATAGTAAAAATAGTTCATAGTGTTCTAGGCATATATGGCCTAAGACTGCACAGGTTCCACAGCAGCACAGGAGAACACGTAAAAGTTCCCATTCTTCTTGGAAGCTGCAGAAATCACTAAGAACAGGCCTTTAGATCCAAAGGGACCAGGCAGCTGGGACCAGGAGGCCACATAACGACCTGCACAGACTGATGGCTGTAGGGCACAGGAGGAGCCCAGACCATGGAAACTAGAGGCCACTCACCAAAGACTGAACTTGATGAGGATCATCCAATGCCAGCAGAGCACAGATGACAGCTGAGGCCCGGATCTCACCCTCTTATCTCATGTCCACTGTCATGACCATGTTGGGAAAAAAGTGAGAGAAGAACCCAGAATTTGAGTGGGTGTTTCTAAAATAGACTTAAAAATTCCTAAAGAGGGGCCGGCCCTGTGGCCTGGTGGTTGGTGTTCCGCAGGCTCCGTGTCGGCAGCCCGGGATCACAGGTTCAGATCCCAGACGCAGACCTACACCACTTGCAGCCATGCTGTGGCAGGTGTCCCACATACAAAATAGAGGAAGATGGGCACAGATGTTAGCTCAGGGCGAATCTTCCTCAAGCGAGAAAAAGGAAGATTGGCAGTGGATGTTAGCTCAGGCGAATCTTCCCCAGCAAAAAAAAAAAGAAAATCTCTAAAGTGATGAAACATGGGGAATGGGGACAGTTATTGAAAACTAAAGAAAGCTACATTTCTGCACAGGTTGTGGATTATGGAATTTATACCCACTATATAAGCATTATATCCTAGGTCCAATTAGCAACAATGGAGACTCATGGAAAAAGGGCAAAGAGGCAGGGTCGAGACTACTGACAGACTCTGCCTCAGTTAAGAAGAGCCAGGGGCAGGCACAGTGACAGAGCAGGCTTGAGTCTGCAGATGGAGCACAACTGCAGATTTTGATCGTCCTCCAAAATGATCTGTGCCATCCTGTGGCAGACACACCCTAAGTCATGCCCCTGTATAATATTACCTTGAGTGGGGCAGAACCTGAGAATACGTTAGGATAGTCACGCTCTTGATTAGCACACCCCACATTCAATCTGTCAGGAAATCCTGTTGGCTCTATCTTCAGCTCTATCCAAAACCAGCCACTTGTCACCAATTCCACTGCTGCCACCCTGTTCAGAGATAACATCATCTTTATCATGGATATCTTCCCTGCTTCCATCACTGTCCCCCAGAATCTATTGTCAACTCAACACCCAAAGTAGCCTTTTTTACAAATTAAGTCAGAGCACTCTTCTTTAAAAAACCCTGAAAGACCTCTCCTTTTCAGTCAGAGTACCAGCCTTACGTGACGTGATATCCATTGCCTTTAAGAGCTCAGCTCGTCTTCCTTTTCTCATTCTGTACCAGTTGTCCTTGCTGACTCTCTCAGAGCCTTTGTGCTGATGTTCCCTCAAATGGCCACAGGGCTAACTCCTGAACTTTATCTGGGTCTGTGCTCAGATGTCATCTTTTTAAAAAGGCCAACACCAACAACCTGATATAAAATTTCACCCTTTTCCCCCTCCCCTGCACTCCTGATTCCCATTATCCTGACATAATTGTTTTACCATAGCGCCTATAATCTTATAACTAACTATATAATTTACTGATTTTATTATATCTGTTGTCTTCTCCTACTCACATAAGCTTCCAGAAGGCAGGTGTATTTGTCTGTTTTCTTTCATCAATGTATCCCCACATCTATGTATCTAGTCTCTGACATATAACAGGTGCTCAATAAATACGTGGTGAATGAATTAATAACTGGGAAGGAAGAAAGGCAAAATATGGTACTTTTAACACTGCGTATTTTCTTACATTTAACTGTTAGAAGAAATTATAACTTTTTACAAATCAATAAATTTTATTAACAAAGATATATATTTCCCCAATCATACAAAGACTTACAGCTCAACGCCTTTCTTCTAAATAACAAGAAACAAATTCAGAGTTAAATAATAACAAATTCCTTAAAAAAATTAAAATTAGCAAAATCACTTTTAAATGTAAGACAAACAAACTCCTAACCTTTAAATAGTGCTTTCTATTTATCAGACAAGGCTTGGAAATTAGCCTAAGAACACTAAAAGGAAGATACTACTAGCTTCCTTTTACAGATGAAGAAACAGGTTTGGAAAGGATAGATATCCTTCCCAAGGTCACACAAGAAGCAATGGCAAAGATTTGAGCCCAGATTTATATTTATCTTATACCTGATATCATTCGTCTTCATTTACAACACAACATCAATTAGGAATGTGAACTCGGAGCCAGTCAGACTACACTCAAATCCCAGATCTAACGAGGTTAATTACATATGTCTCTGTCCTCAATTTACTCATCTGTTAAGTGGAGATAATAGTACATTCTCTTAAGATTGTTGTGAGGATGAAATGAGGTAATTAATGGGCATATAAGGTACTCAATAAACATTAGCTATTATCATTATTACCTCCCTTAGGTAATAATATCAATTAACTGTTATTTTAAGAACCGCATTTGTGTCCACTCATTTCACATAATTTCCCTTCTTGGACTCTCTCAGTAATTACTGTCCAGTGCCCTAAAGAATGATGAGTGTTCAAAAATTCTTATTGCTTTTATCAAATTTACTGAATTCCAGGAATTTAAGACACTTCTGATTTCTAAGACACACTGTCCATTTACATAAATTATCATATAAATAAAAGGGTTTTAACATAGAGAAATATAAAAGTCATTTCTCTAGTTCTAATTCTATTTGGTTTTCTATAAATTTACTTAGATAGAATTAAGAAATAACTGCTAAAATATCTTATATATTAAATTGGAGTATTCTCATATACCATCTGAAGTCTTTTATTTTACTTTTCAAAAAAAGAATAAGATTTTTCTAGATTCAGCTCAAGCTAAAATTTTTTAGAGAGCATTGTATAAGTGCTCTCAGTTCTTTGAGGATCAAATAGAAATTAATCAATATAGTCCTTACTGTCTCATGAAGTATAAACCTCTAATACTGAGATTCAAACAATGAACATCTATTCCAATTGTAAATATTGACTAACAGGGATCAGTTCCAAAGTCTGTCATGAAATTTTCTCTGTGAAATAATTTTCATTACAAAATTTGAAATATAGTCCCACAGGAGAAAATTTAAAAAACCCTTCAATTTAAAACTTTTGGCAGAGACAGAGGTAAGACGTATCTAAGGCCAAAAAACATTTGTCCTTTTTTCTTTAATATGGTAAACTGCAATTCATTTTTCCTTTTGAATATAGTGTAGAATTTCCCAGAAATTTTTTTTCACTTTTATCATCCCAGCTTCCTCACTTAACAAATCTTCATTGAGGATGTAGCAAGTACTGCCACAGGTAAGAGGAATACGATTACATCCATGCCCCCTGGTAGACTGGGCAGAAACTGTTCACTTCTCCAACAGAATCATTCTCTACCGTGATATACTTCCTATTAAAAATGTATCAACTTAAATACTTCAGACAACAGGAAATGAATTAAATCTCTACTTGATTAACCTACTATTTAAAAAACCTCTACACCGAGTTTGCATATAAAAAACGTCTGTGGCAGTTCAGTTATATTCTTAGAATCTCTGTCTGGGGAAAGTTGTTCCTTTCTAGTAGAATCTAAGGTTTTCCATATTCACTACAGTTATTGATTATATAAAACTGGAGTCTAGAGAGTAGGTTGGTAGAGCCAACAGTTTCATGTTAATATCTACATATTCATTTATACATTCATACACAATAATAAACGAATGTATTCAAAACCTTCTCTGGTTTTAAACACAGACCTAAATGATAGGGTAATAGAGCCACCTGGTGGCCTCATGAAAATTGGATGCTTCCTGTAATTTTCATTCCATTAGGTGTTCCATACACATAAGCGTATCTTCTCACTAATATAAATATCTATAATCTTTATGGATGGTGGGTCAAAAGGATTTTGGATCTGAGTACTAGAGTAAATGTTTGACATCATGAAACATCTATAAAGTATATTATAGGGGGAAAATAAAGAAAAAGAAAAACAAGTAAAGAGAATTTTACCAAGCGATCACTAAATTTTCAAATTATTTTAATATGTCTAGTATAAAAGCATTAGATATTTTACAAATACTAGTTTATAAATACTCCAAGACAGTAATAAGACCTTCCATTTTAATATACTATAATTGCTATATACTAATTGCTATACTAAATGTTAAACCATCTTCTTTTGCATAAAGGCATGCAAGTCAAAACAAAAGGCCTCATTAGTAAATAGATTAACCCAAGGATCAAGGACCACAAGCTATCTGGGAAGGAAAGAAAAAAAATTCAAGCTTTTGAGACGTTAAATATTTAATGAAATATGAGTGCAACATCTCACCCACGTGTGCCTTTCTACAGCCAAGGCAGGCAACCACTCATGAGGTGATGGAGACCAAGTCCAGATCACAGAACACCTGGGAAACACCATAGTTTGTCAGGCTAAACCATAAGAGGCTCAGCGTGTCGCTTGCTAAACTTCCCAACAAATATAATTTATACATTATAGATATTTCATGGTGTCATTTACTCTAGTAATCTAGCTCCAAAATTCCTGTGACCCAAGGTCACCTCGAAATCCATTAATCCTACACATTTTCAATGTCCCTCCCTCTTCTCCTGTGTTATCATCCCTCCTTATCTCCGTTTACATTCCAGGACAAATCAATAGACCCACTCCCCTGGCATGCATTCCCTTTCCTGTCTCACTTTGTTTACTCTCTTGGCAAACCCCAACCTTAGTTAATCCCAACTCTCTGTCAGCTCCACACCCACATCTATGCAGCTGAGCTTGATGAGGAGAAAATATACAGTGGTGCTAATTTTTTCATTTAAATGAATTTAAATTCATTACAAGAACTCAAGTGGGCCCCTAATGTGACCCAGGAATCCTACTACATTTCCTAGTCTATCCACACTCTCTCCTAACTATGCCTTCTCCTCTCTCCTCAAATATCCAACACTTCCTCTCCCATTCTCACTCTCAGTTGGTGACCTTACTTTCTATTACTCTGGGGGAAAAAATTAATGGAAGAAATCATTCAAAAGTTCACGCCACCACATTCGCTCACCCACCAGCATCTGTATCCGTATACTACTGTTTCTACAGAAGAATGGCCTGAACTACGGTTTTAGGCTAATTCCTCTTTTGTGTACAAGATCTCACCTCATCAACCAAACAACACACCAAATCTCTCCTGCATCATTAATTTTTCCATTTCTACTGGATCTTTCCCATCAGAATACAAACATGCTGTACATTTTCCCATACTTAAACAATAATCCACTCTTGATCCCACACCCCTCTCCAGATACTGCCGCGTTTCTCTTCCCCTTTACAGTATAGCCGTCAAATGAGCTATCCAAATCCATGGTCTCCAATTCTTCTCCCATTCTCTCTGAAACTGTTCTTAACAAGTGACCTCCTTATTGCTAAAACCAATGGTCCTTTCTCAACTCTCATCTTATTTGTATCATGAACAGTTGATCACTCCCTCTCATTTGAAAAACTTCCTTGACTTTCAGGATACCACACTCCACTGGTTTTCTCCTTACCTCACTTCTCAATCTCCTTTGCTGGTTCCTGCTACTTTCCCTAGTAGATAAATGTTGATATGTCCAAGGGCTCAGTCTTTGATCCTATTTCCCATCTATACTTTGCCCTTTCGTATTAACATCCTATCTCAGGGCTTTAAATACTATCTGTAGTTTGACAACTCTCATATTTGTTTCTCCAGCTAGACCTCTCCCCAGAACTCCATAATCAGATATCAAACTGCCTCTTCAACAATACCACTTGGAGGCCTAAAAGTCATCTGAAACCTAACATGTACTTCTCCCCTCAAACCTGCTACCCCTGAGTTATCCTCATCTCAGCAAACAATCAAAACACCTTGGAGTCATTTTTCTCATATCCTATATATCCTTTTCTCTGATATCCTCTAGCCAATCTGTCATCAAATACTGTCAACTCCACCATAAAAATAAATCCAGAATTGAATGATTTATTTCCTCCACTGGCACCACTAAGCCCAGACCACTGTCTCAGTTGTATTATAGCACTAGCCTAACTGGTTTCCCTGCTCCAGCCCTAGTCCCACCACTACTCTGTGTCTCTTCTCAACAGAACTCTGAGAGGGAATGTGTAAATCCTAAATCAGATCATATCACTTCTCTACTCAAAACTCTCCAATGGCTATCGAGCTTACTCCCAAAAAGCTAAGAACTGCACAACAACTTATAAGGCCTTGGGTAGCCTGCTATTGCCTTTCTAAATTCACTTCCTACTTGCTTACCCCGCTCCAGCCAAACTGGTCTCATTTTTGTTCTTTGAACATGCCAAGTATATGAGTGATCGATTGCTGAATAACAAATTATCCCCAATTGACTGAATTAAAACAATATTGACTATTTGACACAATTTCTGTAGGTCAGGAATCCAGATACGGCCTAGCTGGATTCTCTGCCTCAGTGTCTCTCACAGGCTGCCATCAACCGCTGGGGCTGTAGTCATCTCAAGGCTCGACTGGCTAAGGATCCACTTGCAAGCTCACTTACCTGGCTGTTGACAGGATTCAGTTCCTCGTGGGCTATTGGTCTGACAGCCTCAGTTCCTTACTGGATGCTGGCCAGAGGCCACTCTGTTCCTTACCACATAGGCCCCTCCAAAACAGCAGCTTGCTTCATCAAAGCAAGCAATCCAGAAAGGCGAGAGAGAGCGGTAGCAAGACACAAGTCAGGGTCATTTATAACAATCTCAGAAATGACATCTCATCACTTTGCCACTCAAGGGAAGGGGATAACATAAGGGAGAGAGTAACATGAGGTGGGGATCATTGGGATCCTTGTAAGAGGATGCCTTCCAGACAGGTATGGTGCCATTCGGGAAGCACTGGTTGCTTAGAATATTCTTCAAGATATCTGCATGTTTCATTCCCTCACTTTCTTCACATCTTTGATGTAATGTCACCTCCTTGGTGAGACTTTCCCTGAATACCCTTCTTAAAATTACAATTCCTACCCCTCAAACACTTCTCATCCCCTTCCTTGCTTTATTTTTCTCCATGGCACTTACTGACTTTAACATATAATTTATTTATGGTGGTTGATTTCTCTTTTGTCAACTTAGCGAAGCTAGTACTACATTTCCATTTCCTTCCCTGTGTACTTCCAGATTAGCATGGGCCACAAAAGACATTCCGCTTGAGATCCAGCGGACGGAAGTGAAGCAGCAGTCATATACTTTACGCACTCGGAAGGTCAGTGTAGGGCATGAGGCAATGTTGCAGATGATGCAAGTTGTCCTTTATCTGCTAGCTCATCAGGCAGGTGTGGGGCCACAGCCTGGTCCATAACTTCTTCAACTCCTGCCAGATCTTCTCTTCCAACTTCAGCCACAACTGGGTCTGTGACAGAGGGCACTGGCGTCTTCTGCAGATCACCACCATCATCAAAGTTGAAGCCTTGGAACCAGGGAGAGATCAATGGAGATTCCAGTCCATTCTCATGGATTCCAGTTCATCCTTACAGTTGCCCGTTTTCCTTGCTTCCTCCACTTGACAATTGTGATTTAACCTTACACTATATCTATCCCCCAGTAGTTCTGCTCCTCTGATAGAACTCAAATACTCTTTTTATCTATTTTCCACACTAAAATATAAGTTTCATGAATAAAAAAATTGTCTAGGGGCCAGCCCCAGGGCCTAGTGGTCAAGCTCGGCACGCTCCGCTTCAGCAGCCCAGGTTCGGTTCCCAGGTGTGGACCTACACCACTCATCAGCCGTGCTGTGGCGGTGACCTACATACAAAATAGAGGAAGACGGGCACAGATGTTAGCTCAGGGCGAATCTTCCTCAGGAAAATAAAAATTGTTTTGTTTACTGCTCTTGCCACAGCACTGAGAACAGGGCCTGGCATATAGTAGAAACTCATTAAATATTTATTGATAAACAATCTTAAGAAACACAAGGCACAAAGAATAAGTATTAAGGATGGCAAGAAAGGGAAGAGACCAATATTCACTGATGTTCTAAAAGAGAGTCTCCTAAAAAATAAATACAAAGTGAGATGGGTCTTAATGAGCGGTAAGAAGAACAGGAAACATAGTCTGTACAATGAAATATCAAGAATAAAAATAGAAATGAGTTTGCTAAGTGCAACATAAACTGTATGTTTTCCAGGTGTTAGCAATTTGACCTGATAATCAGTGGGGAAGCCATTACAGTTTCTGTAGCAAGTCACTAACATGGAGAAAATGGTATTTCAGGAAACTTAACTTTTCAGGAATATACTCAGGTGATTGGAAAGGGGGAATTAGAAAAGTAGGGAGACAGCTTAGACATGTCTTAGATTAGTAGTATGACAATAGAGAAAAGGAAAGGAAAAGATAAATACAAAAATAATTATAAAAAAGGTTATAATGCAGCAACTATAGACATCATTAGGACTATTCACTGATACTTCTGATTCTTTTTCTTCTAAGCATGTGGCAGGGTTCCATTTCCCCACTCTTTTGAAGTTAGGTGTGGCCATGCAACTTGCTTTGTTTGGTCCATGAAATATGAGGCAACATGACAAGTGTCACTTCAGAATGGAAGCCTTTAAGAGCAAGGTGTGATTCTCCACCTTCCCTTCTCCCTGCACGTTGCCTAGAAACATTACAAATGGTGAAGGCCTCATTAGCCTGAGTCTCGAAAATGGACAAGAGCATGACAAGAAGCTAACCTTTGTGTTCTGAAGTCATAAAGATTTTGGATTGTTTGTAAATGCAACACAACCTGTGGCAGTGTTAACTTGTGTCGACACATTTGTATAGTCCACTCAGAGATGGAGCTTTTTGCGTGAGCTGGAATTAATAACTTGCTTCTAACAAGTGTGTAACTTCTCAGACTAGGTTAGGCTCTCATAAAGGCATTGGGACTTCCTCTTTTGGATCACTCACTTTGGAGGAAGCCAGTGGCCACATCATTAGGACACACGCTGAGGAAACGAGGCCTCCTGCCAGCAGTTAGCATTAACTTGCCAAGTTTGTGTTGTGGGTGAGCCAACTTGGAAGAGGATCGGCAGCCCCAGTCAACACTCTGACTGCAACCTCAGGAGATACACCGAGACGGTTAAGCTGCTCTTGGATTCCTGATCCACAGAAATTATGTGAGATAATAAATGCTTATTGTTTAACCCATCATGCTTTAGGCTAATCTGACACACAGCAATAGATAACTAATACATTGACTAATACAGAAAATGGAGGGTAGGAAGAAATCAAAGCTAACTCCTAGGCTTTGAGCTTTGAATAATTTGGAAAAATTGTGATATAACTGACTGTAAGTCACTCAGTCCCATTGTAGTTCTGAGGCAAGGGCCACGTCTGCTCAATAAACATTTGCCGGCATCTTGTAAATGTTTAACGAGTGAACAAAGTATTCAGAACTGAAAAGAATATTCCAGCACAGAAAGAGGAGAACGCTCATCTCCTCTCTTCTAGACACTGTACTTTTATTACAATTTTCTGAGCAGCAGGATCACATTCCTAGTAGACAGTGACGTAAGTTTAGGTTCCCTAAGTATTTTAAAATGAAAATAAGCCCACAGGCCATTTCCTGACTCTCTTGTCTCCCATTCATCTCAACATTCATGAGGGATGGATAGTTGATTTTGTTTCTCTGATGATTACCATAGTCTCTCTACTAAAATGACAAATGGGAAAATGAAACAGAGAAGGCAGAAGTAGCATAGTTGAAGAAGGATATTCTATAATGAACTGTTTCTGTTCATGTATCAATGTAGAATTCAAATATTGTCCCGCCATCGTTTTATCAGCTTTACCTTGCATTCTACCTTTAAGATCCTTAAACCAACATTTACAATCAATTTTTAATTCTTCTATTACCACATTATCTCTCCTGAGTATTCTAAGTCTCAAAGATTTGGCTTGAATAGTGGCTAAATTCAGTAGGTTTGATCTCAAGTCCCCACAAGTTTAGAAATATTGCCATCTCAGTCACAATAACAGTAGATAGATATTATCACTAAACCACCACTTGTCTTAAAATGAAAATAGACTGTAAAGTTATGACTGCATTTTTTATTAAGCATTATTTTACAACAGCTTTAGATTTACAGAAAAGTTGCAAAAATGGTAGAGTTCTCACACACCCCTCATTCAATTTTCCCTCTTGTTGACATCTTACAATACCATGTACACTTGTCACAACTAAGAAACCAACATTGGCACATTACTATTAACTAAATCCCACACTTCACTCAGATTTCACTAGTTTTCCATTAATGTCCCTTTTCTGCTTGAGGATACATTACATTTAGTCATTATATCTTGTCTCCTCTGGTGTGACAGTTTCACAGACTTTTCTTGTTTTTCACGACCATGACAGTTTTGAGTACTGGTTAAGAAATTTGTAGGATGTCCATCAATTTGATTTTGTCTGATGTTCTTCTCATGGTTAGACTGGGGTTAGTTAGCGGTTTGCGGAAGAATGCACAGGGAGATGGTGTTCTCATCACATCTTATCAGGGCACAACGCTATCAATATGACTTATCGCTGATGTTAACATTGATAATGTGGCCTAGGTAGTGTTTGCTAGAGTTCTCCACTGTAAAGTTATGCTTTCCCCTTCCTGCTTTACCCTACCCTTTGAAAGCAAGTCACTAAGCACAGCCCACACTCAAGCTGGTGTTTGGGTAAAGACAAGGGATTAACTCCACCTCCTGGAGAGAAATGGCTCTTTTAAATAAATATAAAACTTTCTCAATTCCAGAAATATATATTACCTCAAAGCATACAATAATGCAATTGAGTGCTCATTTAATGCAAGTCACTCTGCTAGGCACTTCAAATAAGAGTTAGATACAATCTTTCACCACAAGGAGTTTATAATAAAGATTCCAAAAGAAAAATGCAAGTTAAGTATTACAGTGTATCAAAAAGGGAAAAAATCAAATTCAGTTGGAGTAATGAAAAGTTTCATACAAGTGACATTTAAATAAAGCATTCAAAGCTGAGTACAATTTTGACAGATGTAAATAGTTGGGAAGATATTCAAATTTGAGATGGAGGAACAGGGCATAAAAAATGTGGGTGTGCAGGTACATGCACATACACACACACACTCTCACTCACCAATGTTTTATGGAAACATTCATTTAAAACTCTTCAATAAGACTATAGCCTAGCGTAAGTGGACGGTGTTATGGGCTGGTTGTGTCTCCCCAAAATTCATATGTTGAAGTCCTACCTCCAGTTCCTCAGAATATGACTGTATTTGCAGACAAGGTCTTTAAAAAAAGTAATTAAGGTTGAACTTGGTCATTAGGATAGGCCCTAATCCCGTAAGACCGTTGTCCTTATAAGAAGTTAAGCTACAAACAGGTACAGAGTCAAGGCCACGTGAGGACACAGGGAGAAGGCCATCCACAAGCCGAGATGTCTCAGAGGAAACAAACCTGTGGACACCTTGATATCAGACTTCTAACCTCCAGAATCGTGAGAAAATAAATTCTCGCTGTGTAAGCCACACAGTCTGAGGTATTTTGTTACTACAGCCATAGCAAAATAATACAGATGGTGAGTTAGAGATTCTAAATGATCTAACTTGGCAAAACTCCCCATGTGATTGGGTATTTAAGCCTTGTTACTGCATAGTTTTCTGTTGATTCGTGAGATGAAGTGAGCGAAATGAGAGAAAGTAAGATAAGGTGAAATAAGGTGAGCCTTGGAAACAGCTCTAGTTCTTCCAAATTAAAATTTATTTCCTACAAACTTGTCCGTTCCAACCCTAACTATAACAGCCATTTTCGCTCTTACTAACTTCTTCTCCCCCATAAAAAAAATATGTGATTTCCTGCAGCTTCTGTGGATCTCTGCTGTAGCACTTCAGTCACCAGACCTCTTGGTACCATTTCCCCTGACAGCAACTGTTGCAACGTACCGCCCCAAACGGTCCACTAAGGAAAAGCTTCAGCTGGGTCCTTTTTGTTTTATATCGCAGAAAAGTGGAAAATAAATTTAGTAGCATTTAATAAGCACGTGTCTAAGACTAAAACTAATCCTAGACGTTAGTAATCACACTTTACAAGCGGCAGCTCTACTTTTCCTCGACTGCACCCCCGAGCCCGGACAGAGGGGAGCTGAGACCCCGCCGGCGGCTCTCGGGGTCGGTGGAGCCCGGGCCGCCCTCCCGCACGCTCCCCGGGACTAACATCCTTCCCTTTCTCTAATCTTGTGCTTACAAATCCTCTTGGGGAGACTTTCAGTATCGAGCGCAAATATTCCTGAGAGATTAGACCAAAGAAACCAAAACACAACCACTGAGTGACTCTCGACACCTGCGCTTCCGGAACAGCAATCCCAGCGAAGACGGAGACCGGGGGAAGTCGTCAGCAGAGACAAAAAATCGGCTGGTTCCGAGCCATTAACCCACGAAAGGTTAAGAAGCGGAGAACTAACCCGGCGTTCCGGAAACAACGATGACCTCTAAAATAACCGTACTCGAGTAAACACGAAACTACACGACCTCTCCGCCTTGCTCAGTAAACCCGCACTCGCGAGCGTCTGGATTTCATGGTTTCGCGAGAACGTCTTGGCTCCCCGGTGTGCGCATGCGTCTGGATCGGGGGTCAGGTGAGCAGCCCTGACTAGAGGCTGCGCCGGGGAGGTGGGGAGGACGCTGGGAGGAGGGAGGGGCCGTCGGGAAGGAGGTGGCCAACGAAAGGGGTGGAGCCGGGGCGGAGGGAGGTCCCCTTGGCCCCGCCCCTCACGGCGCGTCCCCGGAAGAGCGTCAGCGGCTCTATAAGGGAGCGTGCGCGGGAGGGCCCGACCTTTTACATCCGGGAGGCGCAGGGAGTGGGTTGGGGTTGGGGTTGGGGTCGGGGTCGGGGTCGGGGTCGGGGTCGGGGTCCGGGTCGGGGTCGGGGTCGGGGTCGTGGTCGTGTTCCGTGCGCTAAAGTGATAATTGGGCCAGAACTTTTTGGCTTGGTGAAAATGCGGGAGATTCAAGTTTTGTAGTGATAGATCGAGGTCAGCTTTGAGAACCTCTGGGTTCGGCAGCCTGAGCGGACTTAGGAGCTCATTGGGTCGCGCGGCGGCCACGTGGGCTCCTGGGCGCTGAGTGGAGGCCGAGCGCGGACCTCGGGCAGAGGTTCAGTGTCCGGCTGGCTCCGGGGAAGAAGGTCATTAGCTCTACTCTGGGTGTCACGTGGCCATTTTCAGTCTGCTCCGCCACTGTTAGATAGTAACACCGCATGCTGATGCCCGCCACAGTTTGATCCAGATGGTGAGTAGTATCTGTAGTTGTCCTTGCTGATCAGTTCTGTGATCGTGAGTCTCCATGTGTCTTTGGGACCTGTCAGCTGTGGCAGTCTCCCTTCCTAGCCATGGAAGAGCATATTCTTGTTTATTGGCAAAGCTGTCACCATTTAATTGGTATCAGATTCTGACTTGCACAAGTGACATTAACTTTTAAAAACTTGGAAGGTGCTGGGTTATTGGACGTACATCTAACTAGTGTTCAAATGTTTCTAGGAAGCTGAACTAATTGTTCCGATGAGTGATGGAAAACAACCAGGTACGTTCTTTTATATTAATATTTCGGAGTTAATCTGAAACCCTTAGTGCTAAGGAATTGGAAGGCCAAAATTGTCCCCTTTTGCTGGCATTTTGTAGTTTGAAAGAGTTAAGAGGCAAATGAACAGACAGGAACAGAAATAAGTGCTGAGATCTCAGCACTGTGAAGTAAATACACAGATCAGAGTTTTATAAAGCTGGTTTTCTTCTCTTGCAGGTATTAGATCCAAAGTGAAATGGGTGAAGACTTAATTAGCATCCTGCGGTGCACTGCCAGACATGATTTTAAATCTCAACAGCTCAGGGATTGAGTGTGGTGAAGAATGTCAGGAAGCTATCCGGACAGTATTTTCAGTATAGGCCTGAACATTATTTTTAAGTAAGTATGGTATTTAAGTAGAGAATAAATGAGTGTTGTTATAATTAAATAAACTTATTGGTTCATCTGGATAATCAGTGTCCTAGACTGAATGATTAATAAGTGGAAAGGCAGTTACAAATATAGTAAGCAGATTCTCTACTGTTGGGAGTTCATTGGAAGTAGTATGCCTGAGTATTGTTGTGAGGTATTACAGCATTTGAGGAAAACTCGTGCATAAAAACCAGGTTACCCCTAAGGAAGAGAGCAGAGCCATTTTAGTCCACACAAAAGATTAAGGCAACCACACATGGTGCAAAGCGATGCACTTTATTTACACAAACGCGCATTGAACATTCATGTCTTTTAAAAGTCACACTTAGCCTTTAACAAGAAAAAACGAGCTATAATAAAGGCATATTTTATGGACCAAGTATTGTACCTCAAGTTTGAGTAAACTGTAGGCCACCTGTTAACTTGGTCCTTTAAGTTTGCCAACCTTTGGTCTAGTTAAAATTTAAATATAAGTGTTCCTTGCACCGGCACGAGTTCAATTATAAGGGCAGCCTGTGAGAAAGTTTTGGTAAAGATACATTTTCTCACGTGTATTGCACAATTTTCCCAAGCCCTTGTGCAAGTGTGTACTGTCTGTAGCTCTATCATCTCTAGATGTAAATGCTTAAGTTTTTCCTTTATCGAAATCACGAGCTTTTAGGAAAGTTGAAATGCTATTCTACCTGACATAGCATTGCAAGTCTGCAAAGTAGTGAACTATAAAGCACCTTTAGGTCAGCACCAGTTTCTTACAAAGCTGAAGATTTACAAAAAGGACACGATTTGGTGCAGAAGGGGAAAAAAAGTCCCTCCCAAGTGACTTAGCCATTTAAGAGGATTACTTAAACCATTCTTAACCTAAAGTTCAGGGGAACCTTTTCACCTATTTTTATGCTTCTATCCCTTGGATATACAAGAACTGTTTAAACCACCTGTGATTTTGGGAAGGACTCATGATATTAGCAGTCATTCTCATGTCTGGTATGGATTACTCAAGTATCCTGGTGTGCGTACTTTTCTATTTGGATGATTTTGCATTGCTGCCAAGAATGTTCTGGGAGGATGTATAGTAAGCAACTCTTTGGGAAATAACCAGAGGGAAAATTTCCCTCCAGACTGGAGAACCATGGGGAAAAAATGCCATTGTCAGCAGTGGGACTCTTGGAG
Source organism: Tapirus indicus (assembly GCA_031878705.1). Lineage (NCBI taxonomy): Eukaryota > Metazoa > Chordata > Mammalia > Perissodactyla > Tapiridae > Tapirus > Tapirus indicus. The sequence continues at coordinate 142,886,709 of CM062919.1, read as the reverse complement.
TTTGGATTCAAATCCTTTAACCAGCTATCTCACCTTCTTCTCTAAAACTAGGGATACTATAAACTCTTAATAGCCTTTTGTAAGTTGACAGGCACATAACCAGTGCCTGGCACATCATACATATGATGTATGAACTAAATCAGTTGAAACAGTTATTTTAGAGCTTTTCCACACTGTATAGGCAGGGAAAGCATTTTTAATAGTGTATTTTTATTAGATGGGACTGTATCAGGATAGTCTTAGAAATCTATTCTAATTCCATTATCAGAAAGTTGCAATAGATGGCACTCTTACATCGTTGTCCAGAAAACATGGAGCATGATGCTAAGTTAACAGAGGTTTGAAGTGGTTAAAAGTAATCAGTAGATAATGTTAACAAGATAAGGTGGATAAGTTAGGTTGTGCATCTGACAACTGGAAGGTACTCTTTTTGTGTGTGTGTGTGAGGAAGACTGGCCCTGGGCTAACATCCGTGCCCATCTTCTCTACTTTATATGGGACGCCGCCACAGCATGGCTGAAAGGGGTGCATCAGCAGGCGCCCAGGATCTGAACCTGCGAACCCCGGGCTGCCAAGCGCGAACTAAACCGCTGCGCCACTGGGCCGGCCCCCGGAAGGTATCTTTATTAGAAATTCTTCCACATTTGATAGTAACATACCCAGATGGCTAGAATGCATCTTGCTCTGATGGTTCCCATAGTGCTTGGTACAACAATGTATTGTGACAATGATCCTAGTCCAATCTAGGTTTATAATGGAATTCCTTTACTTTTTTTCTCACTTGACAAAGACTACAGGAACAGATAATGTGAAGATAACAGCTTTCTAAAAAAAATCTGAGGTTAAAAATTATATTAACAGAAAATGCCACTATTTTGAGTGTAGTGAAGGGTATTTTTTGTGTCAAATGTGGGCACTTACTATGAATCCATACACCATATTCAATTATAAGGAGTTCTGAATCCAAATAAATGTAAAAATAGCCTTATGGCACAATCAATATACAATAATCTTGGGAGAATGCTGAAAAATTGGCAAAGATAAATAAGGCTCAAATGAGAATAAAGAATTGAGTCTCCAGTGAAACTAATTTGAGTAGGCAAATGCTAGTTAAGGATATCAGTACTACACTGAGGTGTCTAACCAAAAATGTTGACATCACAAATTCTCAAGCAGCAAAGGAGTACAGTTTTTATCACAACACAAAGCAGGATCATGGATCTCAGTCTCCGTGAGTTGTCATCACTGGCTGAGTGCTAATGGAGTCGAAAATTTTCCAACAGATTCTTTAAATATTTTCTCATGAGGTTTCCATGAAGAATTACAGTTTGGTGACACTTTTTATCCAAGGTACAAAGGCTGAGACTTTGGTATAAACACCAGGCGAATCCTTGACTCCACAGCCATACCCCCAGGACGTCACCCCATACACAACCCAGCTCTCTCCTGGCCGTTCACACATGAGCGGTCCTCCACTGTCTCCCTGGCAGCTGTCCACACGTTTGTGTTCAAGGAGGTTTCCAGCACAGAGCATCCTTCCTGTAAACCGACCCTTATAACGTGCTTCACAAAACCTCTTGGGAAGTAAGGGGACAGCAGCTTGTTGCAGAGTTCTTGAATAGGCTCGTCCTGCTCAGACCAAATACCCCGAGTTAGTGGGATTTCAGCTAAAGATCTTACAGAAAAGAGCTAGACTTAACAGTTTAATGAACGTTTAATAGTCTTGAAAATAAAAGCCCTGTTGTGGCATTAGTGTAGTTTAAATGAGTGATAACTAAATGGTGTATAATGTCATTAGCTGCCTTTTTTAATGTTTGCACTTAATCACACTCCTTACCCTTCACTAATCTATTTCTCAGTAACGAATATTTTGAGGAATAACTTAGTAACATTTATGTACTTAACTGTAGAGAAAGGTAGCCTAGAGAAAGCACATTTGTGCAAACTTTAGTATTTGACTTCTGTATATTAAAAAGCTGAGGATGCCTTCGTGCTGGTTTTGCATTAGCATAAATATTCCTCTAAGATTCATCTACTTCACTGAATTTTGAGGATTCATTATAAATGACAATTGCATATAAGGTAGCAATAACTATCCTAAATATTGCATAAAGATGATTCAGAAACAAAACATTCCTGTATATAAACGGGCTTAAGTGTAACTGGATGTTAGTGTATTCTACTGGTGAACCACTCAGTTTTTGTTTAGTGGCTAAAATGTATAATAGATGTGTCCTCCATGATATCCTTTTCTTGGATCTAACTTCCACCATTACTCCCTGATCCTAAATACTCAACTGGAATGATTTATCCATAATGAAACACACTCTGTGAAACTGACTTCTTGGTAATTTCTGTTTAGATGTGTCTAGAGGACGGTGGTTGGTCCTAACCCTGATGAAGTAATCCTATTTCTAACAGGAACACTTTAGCCTTCTCAGAGTTTGGATTTGCCTCGTGGATCAGCATAGTATACTGAGAAGGCATTTACTCTCCCCTGATTTTGTTGTATCATCCAGAAAATGTTTCCTTTTTTAAAATTTATCTCAGGATTGGTCCCGATGCTTTTTCAGTATTCTATATGTACTACAGATGTTCTACATTTTGCTGCTAAGTATAAGTCTAAAGTTTAGATTTAATGTAGCATGGGATAAAATGAACACAAATATTTATATTTACTAAACAAAACCTTAGGGAAATTATCACCTGTAGAAATACTTATTTGATGCTCTTTTCAAGAGTACAATTATCAGTGTAATTATTTTTAATGGAGAGCAGACAATCTTTCATTTCTCCTTATTCAATAGTCATTTGTCAATCACCTAATCCAGGTGAGACCTAGATCTGTTTCAAGAACCATCCTGAGCAAGCACTAGCTGAGGTACACTGATTTAACTATGGCAAGACAAGACAGAAAGCTGTTCACCTGAGAAGAGCATAAGCTGAACACTGTATTCTTGCTTGGGGATTGGGAGACGGGAATAATAGAAAGGGGGGGATGAAGGAGAAACTTGAGTGGGTTGGATCCCTCCACTTCCACCTCTGCAGCTCTGCTTTTGTCTATTTTATATTTAGGAATTCTCCCTAAGATTTAGTTTGATAACAGCCTCCATTACAAAGAAACCATCGAACACCAAAGCCCTTTGCTGGGGTAGCTACATCACCGTCATCTGGGACAGCTTTTTAAAATAGCCAGGCCCAAATCTCTTCCTTTGTCACCTCGCTAGTCTGGGGGACTAAAAGTAGAGGGTTTTCTAGCCCTTAAACTCCACAGGCAGCTGAGTTCTGTCAGTTTGTGCTAAAGTTCCAATCTGAACCAACACACCCTCAGGATATGAACCCAGTATACATGCATCTCGCACTTTGCAGAATGTCCAAACAACTAAGCCCGAACCTGTTTAGGATTTTACTCCTCACTGTACACCCAAATGTACAGATAACCCAGACACAAGAAGATGCCCAGATCTCATTTGTTCCTTTGTATTATTTACATTACCTGTGTCTCCCCATCCTGTTATGTAACAATTGGAGGCTGTTTTCTGTGGCCTCTCTCTCCGGAGTGGCAGACAGGCTGGCAAAACGTGGCTGCTGAATCTGGTGCACTGCTCTTCTGGTCCTCGCAGTCTAACGAGGGCGATATCATAGTCACTGCTGTCCGGTCGATACTCCCGGTGAATCACTATCTGTTGAACTCCGATTTCTTCTTCAAACTCCTCTGGCACCAGAGTGTGATAGTCCCCAACCCGAACAGCGTAGTTCTTCGTGCTGTTACCATACCTGAGAGGCAGAGAGCGCTAATGAGAGGCTTGTTTCAAATGCTGGAAATTGGTAATTGTCAGCCAGGAAGGTTAATAGAGATACTGTAAGCCTTTCTTCCAAATCATTAGCCCCTTTTGTAAACTTAACCTTTCTTTCCATTTCTCTGACCCCACTGTTCGGCGTCTATACTTGAAACCCACAGTAACACTTCAGTCCAGGTTACTGTCTATTTTATTAACTCTCTTTTCTGAGAAGGAGCAAATGTGGAGGATGAGTGGAAATAGAGCTAATCATTAACCTGTCTTTTTCCCATCAAATGAAATAGGATCAAAGCAGGAACAAAGAGTATAGGGCGAAATGATTGGCCTGCATTTGCTGTCTTGACTTTTCTATCATTTCCAAGGCTGTTAGTGCATCATGGAGCCCCACAAGGGCAGAGACCATGTCCGGTCTTGGTATCCCTCAGAGCACTCAGCACCATCCACTCCACTCCCCTTTCCTGTGAACTGAATGCAAACCAGACTGTATTCTCAGGGCAGCATATGTTCATTATCTTCTCTCATTTCTTTAAATCTTTGCTCACGTGTTACCTCAATGAGACCTTAGACACTCTTGTAAAATTGCAGCCCACCCTTCTTTGTCCTTCCATCCCCCAGCACTTGCAATATCTTTAATCTGCCCTACTTTTTTTTTTCTTCAGCATTTACCACTTTATAAGAGACTAATTTAGGCTTTATTGTGTGTTATCGTTCCCTGTCTCCCCCTGCTTGAATCAACGGTATTCAAGAGCAGGGATCCATATCTGTTACTGTTCACTGATAAATCTTAAAACACCCAGAACAGTGATGCCCCATTAAGTAGGAATCCAGCGAGTTTGTTGATTAGTGAATGAATGTATATTTTTAATGTATATGTCTTTCTTCCATGAGAAATTATTCAATTAAAATAGAAACAACAATATTTACTAGATTGCTAGTTCTCAGCCTGTTTTTCAACCAACATACCTTGATTCTGATACATCTGCCTGGAGCAGTTTCAGACTCAGCACTATTGACATTTGGAGCCAGATAATTTTTTGTTGTAAGGGGCTGTCCTGTGCATTGTCCTCTATTCACTAGGTGCCAGCAGCATGCACACACACCCCAGTTGTGACAACCAAAAATGTCTCCAGACATTGCCAAATGTCCCCTAGGGTGCAAATTGTCCCCAGTTGAGAACCACTGACCTAGAATACATGAGCCGACCCACCTCCTGGTTACTTCCTCTTTCTCACTGAGGATTATAGCACCTTGCTCACTTCCCCTTCCACCACTACTTACAGGCTTCTTAATGACCTAGTTTTCAACACCTTTCCCTTTTAGTTCCCTAACTTCCTCACTCGCAGTGAGTGTAGTCTCCACTTCATCTCAGCCACCCACTCCCAGTGTGAGACCTAGACCGCGTATTCAGCAAATACTACACATTTCAGAAATCTTGATTTCAAGCACCTCATACTTTACTATCTTTACAGTTTTATAGCCCTGCAATCCTTCAACCCCATGGGACTTTAATCCTTTGACCCCACTAGTTTTTTCATTTCAATCTCACTCTGCTTATGACTTCCCTTCTTACCAGGCCTGGATTCCACAAACACTCTTGCAAAAACTCTCAATCCTTTCCTTTTATCTGCCAAAACTCCCAACTCTGGCTTGAGCTCACCGCCTACTTAGTGCTATCACCTCACTGTACATTTAACAACTCTCACCTCAATTTTTGACCGAAACTTGAAAGTGTCCACTGGATACAAAACCTGTACTTAAATGCGAGTTTAGAGAAGTCACTATTCAAAAACTTGGAATTTCCTAGTGACTGCCTATTTAAAATATAACCTCCCATTTACTCCTATAAAATTATGAAAAGTTATAAGATGCCCAAACATTCTAATAGCCCTCAGTAGGGCTCTAACAACCTTGCAATATAGAAAGTAATTTTGTTAACTACATCAGCTCAAAAAACTGAAAAATTCAACAAAGATGATTTAGCTTATACAGCCACCTACTATTGATCTATAATACTAATAATTTCCTGTGATTCCTTGAGACTTTCCATTTTCAACCTTAAATAATCACATATCTTTAAAGTTCAGAAGGCTTTTTATATATTATACCTAGAGAATATACTCTTGTGGGTTCCACTTCAAAATTTAAGTAAAGTTTAGGATTATTTCACATCCTGAAACTGTAAAAAGTAATAGTTATGGAGAAGAATCAGATATTCAAGTAATTCTCACTTCCACTTTCTGTGTACTGATCCTATTACTGTATTATAAAAATTCAGTATGCCTAATTACTGCATTCAAGTTTTAAATAAAACTTCAAGTGATTTAACACCTTTCTAACAAGAATAATTGTCAGTGCATCCTTGAAAGTGCTGCTGAAATGTTTCATAAATCTTTGGAGTGGAATTTAAGAAATTATCTTGAGCTTCACTGTCCAGTACAGTAGCCACTAGCCACGTGTGGCTATTAGAGCCCTTGAAATGTGGTCAGTCTGAATTGAGATGTGCTAAAAGTATACAGCATGTACAGGATTTCGAATACTTAGTAAGAAAAAAGAATACTAAATATATTGTCTCTATAGATAATGTTAAATATCTCAATTTTTATATTATATTTTGCAATGATAATATTTTGGATATACTGAGTTAAATATACTATTAAAATTAATTTCAACTGTTTGGTTTTTTATCTTTTAATGTGGCTACTAGAAAATTTATGACTTGTATTTGTGGCTCACATTACATTTCTACTAGACAGTACTGGTCTAGAGAAATAGTTTGTCATAAACTAGGGATCTGGGTTTACAATGTTTGTTTAATGTAGTCTCTTATGTTGCTTCAACTTTTGAGTTATGAGACTTCCTTCATATGTCAACTTTTTATATCCTTTAAGATAATTAGATTACTGTGTTCAACCTAAAGAACAAGTCTTACTGCAACAATATTTTCCATTCTTTGATAAAGAGCTGTGACACTTGGCTAAAATAATCCTTGCATCCAAACTGGCTGTATAAATATAGTCTACATTCTTTAAAAATTGGGTCTTCAGGGGCTGGGGGGAGGGCAAAAGGGATAAAGGGGCACACGTGTGATGGATAAAAAGTAGACTATTGGTGGTGAACACGATGCTGTCTATAAAGAAACTGAAATATAATCATGTACACCTGAAATTTACACATTAAAAGCCAATATGACCTCAATAAAATAAAATGAAAAGTTGGGTCTTCAGCCAGTAAACAAAAAACAGGACATTATTACAACAAGGGAATTTATTTTTAAAATAATCTCAGTGTTAATGTCTTGGGCAATCCTGCCTTAATGTGTCACTTCGTGTCTGGACTCCTGCAGTAGCCTCCAAATGGCCTCACTGCTGCAAGTTGTCACTTTTTCATCCATCCTTCAGAGCCAGAACGATGTTTCCGCCTGATGACGTAACTACTCTTCCCAGTACCCTTCAGTGGGTCCCCACTATCTACATAATAAAGTTCAAATCCTTTAAATGATACACAAACCTATCCATGAATGGCCCTTGTCCACCTGTCTGATCCCAGCCTGGTCTCTGCGCCTGTCATTTTAGCTGCTTGAAGAGGTATCTCATCCTGTGTCTTTAATCAAACTGTTTGCAGTATCCTCCCTCCTTCCTCTCTTCCTAATATGGCAAAAACGGATTTTATCTTTCAAGTCCCAAGTCAAGAATCTCCTAGGAAGTTCTTCCTGATCCCTGCCCTGCCTAAAAACTGGCCAGTCCTTCTTTTGAACATTCCCAATAGCATTATCATAGTATTTATAACAGTTTCTAGGACTTGTTAAGATGTCAGGTTTCCCCAGTTAAAGGCTCCTCAAGTGTGAGGACCATGTCGACGCTCACTTTTGTGTCCTCCGCACCAAACAGAGAGAAAGCTCTTAATAAATGTATGTTAAACAACTTCTTTTGAAAGACGTATGTGTCCCCATTCATACTTACACTGTCGTCTCTAACTTACTGACATCAGAGACATCTCACCAATTCTCATAACACCACCACAAAAGTTTCTATTTTATTTAAAAAAAGACACAAAGATTTAATGTTCTTGTTAATGTTGACTGTTCAGAAGAATCACCTGTACCACTTTCAAAAATACAAAGGTCTGGGCCACCCAATCTCTGAGAATATTAAATTAATAGGGCTGATGTAGGACCACAGCTGATTCAAATGCACAGTCAGGCTTGAGAACCACTGCGCCAAAGACTGAAAGGCATGGGCATAACTCCTGCCCCAGCATGCCTGAAATTTCACCGGGTGAAGTGAGCATCCTAAGAGATGACATCCTAAGAGATATCAAAACGCAAAAATCACACAACGTTCCATACATATACAGTGTTCTCGGATCAAGGAGATTTCAGCAGGTATTTTTGAGTATACCCCCAAATTAGTATGCTCACCAATCAGGAGTTGATATTAAACTGAGAATAAAAGTAAAATATTCACCTGACAAGAAGGGAAAAAGAATCATCCTTGTCCAAATGAAGTTCTTTGTTAGTACCTATAGTTTTAAAGTTGTCCTGATTTAAGGAAATGGACTAGCTAAACCTAAGCATTGATTTCCATGCTCTTTTCACTCCATTTATTTTTAGAACAGATTTTATGTTTGGAATTTGAAGAGCATCTGGCACAAGACTGGATTATTTGCTAACCAAATATTTGTCTCCTGTGTCACCTCTCCTAGTGCGTGTGATTGTGTACTTCAGCGATTAACCCTTTGAGGTTCCCAATATGTCTGTGGACTTTGAAAACATTTACTATGGTTCTAAGCTTCTCAAGAAAACATATCAAGGAATCCTCTTTTTCAACATACTTCAAAGTCTTTCTAGTTGAGCTTTTGTTATTTTGATAGACTTTATTGTATTCAAAAATGCTTCTAAAACAAACATTTCAGGTTTTGGCTGACACACCATTCAGTTGTTTGCTTTGCTGAAATGCCTTCAACTCCCCCTCAGATAAAAATTGGATGCAATTCTCAGACAAACTTGAGCAAGAGAAGATGCGAGACACAGCACTTTAGTAGAATCCAATATCCCAATTTCTCTGAGATTCTGGAATTAAACTAAACAACAACAAATTACTAGAATTAAAAATAGAAGAATTAATTCAGGTTGCAGGCTCATATTCTCTGTGTGTTCCACAGATGGATTCACCTCTCCAAAAGACAATATTTTACATCAGCCTGTGCACATCTGCTACTAGTAGGATATGTTTTTCTCTGTTGTCTGGATGAAACTCAGGAAGTGTTGACTAAAGTTGCTTGTGCATATGGTTCCAGTTGCTTAGGGAGAAGTGACCTCCTCTGTAGAACCTTGCACTGTCCCTTAAACGTATACAGTGTGTGTTCAGGAAATGGTTTTAGCATGATTGATGATATTATGTACATCACCAAAACCATGTTGTGAAGAACTCTCCTCCACTATATACTAGGTCATGATGGAACATGTACATCTGACACACTGTGTTCTTAAAAGTAAGTCCCATTACCTCTGTGCCTCATCTCTCTAATTACAAAGATCTACACATTTCTGATTTTCAGAGCAACAATCTCTGATGATTTCCAGCTGCTATGGCGTTTCTAGACAAAAAGTAAAAAAGATAAAATCAGGTAAAGCTATATTCTTGAACAAATCAAATTTGCGGTAGAATTAAAGAATTAAGAGAGTCCTTGTTTCAGTACATGCTGTCCTCTAAAATGGTGTTTGTTATCAGAATAAGCAATTAAAAGGAATTAGTTTAATATTCAGGAATTTTCCTCTCAATTATATCGCTGCACCACCACAAAGGGTCACTTCATGCTACTTGTAGTTGTGATTTAGAGTAGAAAATAGCAAAAGTAAGCAATTTATATTGTGTAAGATTCACAAGGAAACTACAAAAAAACTTAATTTATCCAATTTCCACTTCAAACTGCCAAAGGATATTGCATTCCAAACTCTGCATTGCCTTATACTAGGAAAAATGTGAAAAATGAGATAGAGGCCTTTAAATGGTGATTCACCAACTACCTCAGTTACCCTTGTCATGCTGTCATAGAAGAATGTTCTGGACACCTCACAATATGTGAAAGCTAAGAATGAATTAGAGGTGGATTACTAGAACTCTGTCAGCCATCCAGTAAAGTACCCTTATCATGTAAAGACACTACATGAAACGAGTGTCGCTGAGGATGGTGGCGCTGAAGTAACTGCATTCTGACCTCACCCTCCCCAGGCTGTCACTCCTAGATTATCCTGATAAGAGGATTATATAAAAGAGTGTGTACTCTATGAAGGCAAAACAATTAAACTTAAAAAGACATCACCCCCTAGAATAAAATAACACAGTAATATCACTGCAAGAGTTAGGCACCAAAGAAGGCCTGATGAACAGGAACCCCTATATATACTGTAGTCTAGTAGTTAATGAAGCAGTGGAGATACAAAGAGGAAGAAAAAGGGGGTGAGAGAGCTCATTTCAAAATATGAAATCTAGGTCCCCTACCAGTAGGCCTTAAATTAGACTCCCAAAAGATCTGAAAGTAATCTCTCAATCTGACTACATTGCTTCTGCACTACAGTCTCCACAATTCCAGAGGACATCTATCTATTTTTGCAAATTTGTGTTTCTCATGATCAAAGGAGGGTTATTTCAAAGTCCTTGAACCCAGAAAAACAAAATTTGGAGCTTGTTCTAATCACTGGTAACTGTCCTTATGCCTTTTAATAAACTCACTGCAGTAAACATATGAGTTGTAGCCTCCTCAGGACTTCAAAAGAGGAAGTCTATGAAGTCGGGTAAAGGTTACAGACCAAGTCAGATGGATATATAACACAACTGCAAAACAATTTTCTCCCCACTCACATTAAAAGAGTCTTACATTATATCTAAGTACATCAAAAAGCCGCATATCACAATCTGCTCTTTAATCAACTGTCTTTATCTTATACTGTGCAGATAATAGGAAGAAATTCAGAATGACATATGGAAGGAGTTATCTGGTGATCTAGGTTTAAAATACCACTATCCTCTAAAAAGTCCAACATTCTTAAATATATCCACTATCTGGCAACTGAGCCCCCCCTTTCATCGTGCACCAATCATTTAGGAGTATCTACTATGTGCCAAGTAATATACTAGACACTTGGTTTATAAACACAAATGAGATACTTACTGACTTTAAGCAATAATGGAGAAGGAGCAGGCCAAGGGAGAAATAATGACACGTAAACAAACAAATCCAAGTACGTACTGGAAAAAAAAGAAGACAACCTTCCAGGGAGCCCAAAAGTGAGATCAAAGTTTTCAACCTCAAGTGGAATTTTGGGCAATTTCCCTACTTTAAATACTTTAAGCCTTGAACCACTAAGACTATAACTTTTAGCAGAGACTTGAAAAACGAGGAGTCTTGAACAAGAGGAGGATAATCTAAAATGAACATACTGAATTATTTTTCCTAAACTCTGAGCCCCAAGACAGGCTTCTCCAGCTTCTCTGCAGTTTCCCATCTTATTCTTCTCTACTAGTCAGTGGGATGAAGTCATCCTGAATTCCCTACTTTTGCTAATAATAATCTTTAATTTCTTTTTTTGAACCCCAACATAATCAGAGCCGACGTTTGTTTGGACTTTTCCAGTTTCTAGAACACTTTCACATATTTTGCAGATCATTTGTTCCCCACCATGGGACATCATTGCCTTCATTTTACAGATGAGAAAACTGAGGCACCAAGAAGTGAAACAGTTTCCACAAAGTTAAACAATCAACCATTGGGGGAGCTAGAACCGTAACCCCAGTCTTGATGGCCGGATCCAAGTCTCTTGATACACAGCACCAAGTTCTACTGATTTCTATCACACAGTCTCTACCTTCTCTCCCTCCTTTTCTTCTCATCTTCTCTCTCTATTACAATAGCCTTATAACGGTCTCCCTCCAGTTCCTACCATAGTGGGTCTTAATCACTCGGTAACATTAGCAATCTGAATCACTCCATATAAGCATGTCTGCAAAGACTTTCCATATAATTGGAAGTTTATTCACAGGCCCCTAGATTAATAACTTTGCTTTACTCCCTCAGATCTCCCATACATCTCCAAATAACTCATCTCCTAAAACACCTCTATGATCATATTTCAAGGCTCAAAAACCTTTATTGATTTCCCACCCCCTAGTAAATGAAACAAATTCACTACCCTGACATTCCAGGCCTTTCCTGCTTCTCTACTGTCAGTCCACTACACAAATTCTAGATTCACAATCCTAACTAATAACTGCCATCCTTCAAATATGCCTAATGCCTTCTGACAACTATGCTCTCAACATTAGACATCCCCTACCTCCAGCCTCTACCAATACACGAATCCAGCCTCCTTGCTTGAACAGTCTCCATAACCGAACTCACATAACCTAACTTCCTCCCACATATAGCCCATTCCATCTTTGAACTGTCCTGGTGTTGAAGAAATAAAAAATAAACAACAACAAAAACTCTTTCTTGTGTTAAAACGAAAATTATCTTATTTCCCATTAACATTGGTTAACAATGTTAATTGGTATTAATTGGTTATTGTTAACATTGGTTAACAAACTCATTGATATATAGACGAACTCTCGAACTCTCAAACTCAATTATTATCCCAGAAATGACAAAGGCTGTGAAAAATACAGACTTGTGTCTTCTGCAGCACCTTGAACATGGAAGATTACTCCATAAATATTTATCAAAATAGATAAGAAGAAGTGAATAGAGATCCTAGAAACCAAGATACATGAGCACTTTGCATATAATATGGTTGACATGAATCAGTGGGTGAAAAATGGAATGTTCTATAAAAAGTGCTGGGAAAACGAACTATCCATAAAGAAATGTATAAATTTAATACCATACACCATACACAAAACTAAACTGTAAACAGACTAAAAATCTAAACATGAAAAGCAAAACCGTAAATTTTTTTAGTAAAAAACTAAGTACCTTCATTATGGGGCTAGAGAAGGATTTTTTAAATAAGATACACAAAGCTTTTATAAAACTTAAAAAATTGACATATTTAAATATATTAAAATTAAAATATCTTCATAAGAAAAAGACCTTATACAAGTGCAAGGATATGCCCCAGATTGAGAAAAGGTATTTGTAACACATAACAATAAAGACTTTGTACAGAGAACATATCCAAAAATTTTAAAAATCCAATAGAAATATAAGCAAAGAATATAAACAAAGAATTCATGAAAGAGGAAGGCATTAATCAGGGAAACAGAATTAAAAAGAAATCCAAAAACTCTAAGATTGGCAAAAATTAAAAATGTTGATAGCATCATGCTGAGGTGGGGATATGCGAAGACAGGAACTCACATATTGCCATGACATAAACTGATACAATTACTTTGGAAAGTAAATTAGTAGTGCCTAATAAAATTGAATGGCACCCATACTCCAGGACCCAGCAAAATGCTCCCACATGTATGTACCCAGTGAGACATGTAATGGCTATCTACTGCAGTACTGTTTTTTAATAGTGAAAGAATGGAAACCACCTAACTATCCATCAGTAGGGGAATAAATAAACTGTGATTTAATCTTATAGAGTTAAAATTCATAAGCAGTTACAGTAAACAAAATCTACATGGATGGATTGCAAATACACAATGAGGCCATATGATATCACATATGAAAAAATATAAAAAACAAGTTTTTGCTTGTAAGAATTCTTCAATAATATGGTACATGTTTTATTTAAAGCTTTTTATTATGACCACTTTCAAAAACACAAAATTAGAATAGTATAGTGAAATTCCTTGTACTCATCACCTTGTTTCAATAGTTATCAATATTTTGCCAAGCATTGGTATACATTTTTAAATATCAAAATTCATGCTGAGGGAATGGCCATTAAGCAGGACCCATGACAGAGCACAGGACAAGGAAAAGGTGAGCCAAGTTCCAGTGCAGCCGCTGCCACCAGGCGCAGTGTGGTTTGGGTACACTGATTTTCTCTGCGTGGCCTCCCCTCTGAATTGGGAAGACTTCAGATAGGACTGATAAAAGGTTTGGGACAAGAGGAAATAATCAGGATCCAAGCTGACTTTCTAGAAGGGACAAATAGAGAAATCTAAGACACAAAACACCAAGACCCAAAGGATCAAAAACAAAAACTGCACTCCCAACTCCTTAGCATTCACAACTAGATAACCTGAGGTGTCTTCTGGCTCACTCTCAGAAACGTTTTTGGAGGAAGCACTAACATAGCTGCCTCCCCTCCAAAAAACCCATCTTCTCTTCTCCCTAAATCTAGAGTTTGCTTTAACATCTGGGTGGCAAGTACCTTCCTGAGGGCTCCCTTTGCTCCTTGTGTTACCTCCCTCCTTTCCATGGTGCTGGCACAGAAAAGGAAGCCTACAGCCCGGTCCTGATACCCCAAGTTTCTAGTATGCTCTAGAGCAGGAAGGGAGTGGAAGAACTGGCAAATAAGAGCCAAAATGAGTCGTTTGGAAAGGTGGACACATACCTCTTGAAGCAGTGTGCTGCTGTAAGGACCCAGCAGCTACTCAGGAGTGTGGCCCCACACAGGAGCCTGCCATCTCCATGGGATGACTTCAGCCGGAGGGACACTTGCCAAGGCCAGCCACCCCTAAGAAGAAAGTAAAAGGCAGAAAGGCGCCCTTTAAAACAATAACTTACAAGGCTAGTAGGTAGAAGTAAAGGAGTATAACAGGGACTCTGAGATGTAAGATCCCTTCCTACTTTGAGAAGAAGCCCCTACAACTCTGAGCAGACCACCCTGAAGATTTGCTTAAGGGCATTTGTATGCATCCCGTCTATCTTTACATTCTTGGAAACAAGTTGAGTCTTCTTTACATTTCATGATTTGACGTGGTTTTTCTCTCCTCACTCTACCTCACCTAAGCAGCCTGAAGTATTTAATAAACAAAGTGCTGGTTTCCACTAGTAAATTCAACAAACCAAAAAATTATATTAAAATGACTCGTCTGAAACAAATATATTCTAAACTAAATGAGTTTTGTAGTTCTACATTTTTTTCAGATCTCCTGTTAAATTCATTTGTTTCTTCCACAAAACTTTTCAGCAATACATCTATTTCATAAGTCAGGGGACAGTGATACAAGAACATGGTCTATATAAAGCAAATGTAGGTCAAAGGGCAGTGACATTATCAGTGTAATCTGTATGCAACTTAGAAAACAAAATAAGTAAAATAAATCCCTTATATACTAGTAGAAAATCCCCAATTTGTAACCCTGTATGTATATAAATAATTCTGTAATATGGAAAATCTCTTCTGAAGAACCTTTTACCTTAAAGAATTTTTCCCACCAATGATCCGCTTCTGCCGACGGTGCAACAATCTCAGCCCACAAACAGGTGAGAGGGACTCTGAACAGAAACAGGTTATTAATTAGACTGTCATATTGCTGACAGTGAGGTAGAGACACAAGTGACACATTCCCCTGCTGCTGCCTTCTCTGTTTAAATGCCTTTTCTCCTGAAATTATAGCATACTTTTATTATTATAAAAATAAAAAGTTGTTTTCTCATTTAGCCAAGGCAACAATAATTTGCAAGCAGACAAGGAACTTCATGAGGTTTCCCACATTCAGCTCTGAAGAGGTTTCACAGGCTGCTGAATGGTTTGACTCTGTCCAGCACATCATCCTTGTAGGTACCTACACCTCCTCCTCTGCTGATTATAGAGACTGTTTGGCATTCAGGAACATTAAACAAAACAAGAGAACTACAAAGGCAATAATGGTCTAGATTGCTTGCTTTTCACATACAACCCTCTTACACGTCATATATACAAATGTAACTCAGAGAAGCAAAGCACAGTCCCAGGATGGAATTCTGATCTAAATTTACATTTACTCGTACATGTATTAATATACGGAAAGGATTTATTACTCAGCCAATTTAAGTAACAAACTGTATGTAAGGGTATATAGTCAAACTTCCCAAGATAATGAACTTCTGTCAAGACCATTAAAAACAGAAGATTTAAATTAAAAGTATATGAAAAGGTGGTGTACAAAAAAAGAGTAAGTAAAATAAGGTCTGACTCATTTTTAAAATAATTTTAGAAAATAAGAGAATCTATATAGGGGTATTTTGTTTCTTTGGTTAAGCACATGTGTATAAAGTGTAGATACATCCTGTTTTTCTATCTGTGTGAGAAGAGGAGGGTGGGAATTGTGCCAAGACCATGAAAATCTAGTCAGCACTAACGTCTCCCACAATAACCAGGCAGAAGGGAGCTCAATAGGGAATCAGCACTAGTTACTTCTTTGAAGAAAGAGGTTCGACAGTGTGTACCAAGATCATTATTTTGCCAAATCTCAGAGGCATGCTGTCAAACTTTAATCCTCATCTCTTAGGATGTGAGTCCTTTAGATGACACTGCAAATTATAAGATAGAAAAACATAAGTTTCCAATAATGCTCCAAGTCAGGTCAATGTATATAATGCCAAGACAAGGAATGATGTAATACTGAGCAAGCAAAACTGAAAAGTTTACATCATTCTGAAGGAAAGCACCAGATTGCAAGAAAGTAAAATCTATTTAAACCCATAAAATTCACTGTTACAAAAAAATTAAAGAGCAAAATGAAGTTTATTTATAAAAGAGTCTCATCAGATGACCAGTAACGAATGGCTTGAGTTTGAATCACCTTATAGAAGTCATTAGGTCTTGAGCCTCAACATAAAATCAACAGGTCAATAAGCCAAATTCAGTAATCTAGCTGGTCTAAGATGAAATCTTTTTATTTGAGGTATAGTAGTATTGGAACCATGGTAAGGTATCAGAATAAGCATTGCTACAACTCTGGGAAGGCATAAAAACAAATGTATAAATAATGAAGAAATAAATACGGTATTTCATATTTTAAAATAGGTTTCCATAGAAATATAGTCAAGCATTTTACAATTATTGAATTTTTATGTTTTTCTACTGCTTAAGAAATTTGACATAATTCAAAGAATTAGTTATATTCAATTTGTAATTGTAGTTTAAATTATTGAAAATAATTTAATAAATTAAGTTACAATCAATACTTACAAAAAATTGGCTTACCAAATCATATTTATTGCATATATGTAATAAGTTATATATATACATATATAAAACAAAGCACAAAGGGTTGTAAGAATTCTTCTCCACACTCAAAAGTCCCTCAGGTAGTGAAAATTCATACTAACAATATCCAGTTTATTTATTGCATTGTCTTTAGCAGTTACTAAAAGATGTTAGAAATAGAGGATGCTTAAATATAGATGCATCTGGTTTTAAGAAAATTCAAGGTATCAAAATTGTGAACTTTCGATACACATAAATAAAGAGGTGATTGTTCTTTTCATGAAATATATCCATAGTTTTCTCCAAAATAGCTAGTTCTTCTCCTTATTCATTTAAAGCATTATTTGTTTCATAAAAATTAAACTCAGAGCTTCAAGAACTCTTCTATTTAAGTTTGAAACATCTATTACTGTATTATACAAAAAGATTATTTCTCATATTCCTTACATTTTTAAATTCCAGAGAATAAAATCTACAAAAGATAATTCTCTTTTTGCAATTAATTTAAAAAATTATCCCTGCTGTTTAAAATATTTGTAAGAAGGGAAGAAGTGCCTTTCTATGACTTATCTTTAAATTTTCATTTCTTGCCTTCTTTTAATGAAGTAAATATCAATTCTGAATCTTCAAGGACACCAACAAGTTTTACAGTTTTATTACATCTAGAGACGAAATGGTATAGAAATGGCTGAGAATGTCAAAAGGGGACAAATCCAGAGATTTACAAAATCCTGTAAATCTACTCCTGCCCTTGAACTCTGCTCTTCCTGTAAGCCCCACCCAGGGAAGTTTGTCAAGAACCACCGCCTCTAAATTCTAACACAAAGGACAAGGGATTGTATATATCCTTATGGAAGGGGATTTTTGTTATCAAAGTACTGCTTGTAATAACCAAGTGGGAATTAGTATTCTTCGATTCGTATAGGTCCCAGAAAGTAACTTACCTTTATTACTGTTAACTGATGCTTTCTTCCCAAAATAATCACAAATAACTCCTGCATCTTCACTGTGGCGGCAGTTGTGTCTTCCAATATCTTGTTTGATACAGTCAGCCAGGGACCTCTCATTTCCTGTGCACTTCACATTATCCACGTGGATCGGTCCTTTTCCTTCCCCAAAATAAGCCATGGTTCTTGCTCTGGCGGGACCCCTGGAAACAGAGCATTCTTGAGGATGTGGAGAATCAGTGAATCATACATCTGAATAAATCATAGCATATACTCGCTTAATTATATTTCCCCACGTTTATATATTAAAATTATCATCTATATGTATAAAATTATCTATAAAATTATCATCTATCCCCATTTATTTCATGACTTTGTCAAAAAAATTAAAAGAGGTAATGACTATACTTTGTTTTCATACCCCACAGATTCTTGATTACACCAGTTGCCTCTAATTTAGCTTCTGCTAAGAAAGTCACATTTAATGGCATGTCAGAAAATCATGACAGTCTCAAACTCTAGTTCAAGCAGGAAAAAAATCATCTCAAAATTTTCTACTCCCTTAAAGAGCATAATACTCTCTTAAAATTGGTATAATATTGCTAAGAAAATTATGAGATTAAATAATTACCTAGCAAGCTAAGAACTAGTTTTTTGCCCACTTTAGAAGTAAAAAAAGTACAATTTTTAACAGAGAAAGAGAAAACCAGGAATC
The DNA here is from genome assembly GCA_031878705.1 of Tapirus indicus. Taxonomy (NCBI): domain Eukaryota; kingdom Metazoa; phylum Chordata; class Mammalia; order Perissodactyla; family Tapiridae; genus Tapirus; species Tapirus indicus. Next base: position 142,868,157 of record CM062919.1, on the reverse strand, counting down.
ACAAATAGAAGGCAGATTTACTTTTGGTGTATTACTTTTTTTTTTTAAATAACACATTACTTCTTTTTAAATATCCAAATACAGAAGTTTTTTAATGAAATATTTCAAACTAACACCATATTCAAAACTCAATTCCTGATAAATGAATGACATAATTGTGAAAGGCAAAAGTTTTAAAGTTTGAATCATAAGAAAATTATCCTCAAAACCTCAAGTTAGGGGAAGATTTATTAAATAAGACATAGATGGTATACCATGAATTAAAATACTGATAAATTCTACAAAAATTACATTCAGAATGTGACTTTACTAAAAACTGCCCTAAAGAAAGTGAAAAGATAATACAGTTGATGAATATATTTGCAATACATATTTACAAATATATTTGTTGGTGAATATATTTTCTAATAGAGTGGAATAGCATACAATATACAAAGAATCTTCAAACTTTATTTAGAAAACTAAAAGAACCTAACAACCCAAGAGAAAAACAGGCAAAAGACAGGAAAAGGCATTTTACACAAAAGGAAATATATCAGTGGCCAATAAACAAATGAAAAGCAGTTCAATCTCATCAGTAATCAGAGATAAGTAATGAGATCACACTAGCTACCCACCAAATTGTCACAAAATGAAAACAGGTGAAAAATGAAAAAAACATCATTGTTGTTGAGTGTGTAAATCACACAGCCACCTGGGGAAGCAATCTTGCAACACTCGATAAGTTGACTGTGCCCATACTCTACAAGCCAGAAAGTCTACTCTTGATTATATTGCCTAATAAAAACTCTTGCACAGGTGCACCAGCAAGAAAGGAAATGCAAAAGAACCAGAAAATGAGAGATGAAATAGCACCATTAAACCCTCATATATCAATAATCAGTCTACATGTAAATGGATTGAATTCTCCAATCAAAAGATACAGAGTGGTGGGATGGATTAAAAACCATGATCCAACAATATGCTGCCTCCAGGAGACACATCTCAGCTCTAAAGACAAACACAGACTCAGAGCAAAAGGGTGGAAAACAATACTACAAGCTAATGGCAAACAAAAGAAAGCAGGAGTTGCCATACTTATATCAGACAAAGTAGATTTCAAGATAAAACAGGTAATGAGAGACAAAGAAGGGCAATATATAATGATAAAAGGGACACTTCACCAAGAAGACATATCAGTTATAAATATATACACACCCAACACAGGAGGACCAAAGTACATACAACAACTATTAAAAAATCTAAAAGGAGATATTAACAACAACACAATAATAGTAGGGGATCTCAACACCCCAGTTGCATCAATGGATAGATCATCCAGACAAAAAGTCGATGAGGAAATAATGGACTTAAATGAAAAACTAGATGAGATGGACTTAACAGATATATACAGAGCACTCCACCCAAAAATAGCAGATTACACATTCTCCTCAAGTGCACATGGAACATTCTCAAGGATAGACCATATGTTAGGAAACAAGGCAAACCTCTATAAATTTAGGAAGATTGAAATCATAACAAGCATCTTTTCTGACCACACTGCTATGAAACTAGAAATCAACTACAAGAATAAAGCTGGGAAAGTGACAAAGATGTGGAGACTAAACAACATGCAACTGAACAACCAACGGATCGTTGACGAAATTAAAGGAGAAATCAAAAAATATCTGGAGACAAATGAAAATGAAAATACACCATACCAACTCATGTGGGATGCAGCAAAAGCGGTCCTGAGGGGGAAACTCATAGCAATACAGGCCCACCTTAACAAACAAGAAAAATCCCAAATAAGCAACCTTAAACTACATGTAACAGAATTAGCAAAAGAACAAACAAAGCCCCAAATCAGCAGAAGGAGGGAAATAATAAAAATCAGGGCAGAAATAACTGAAATAGAAACCAAACAAACAGTAGAAAGGATCAATGAAACAAAGAGCTGGTTCTTTGAGAAGATAAACAAAATTGACAAACCCTTAGCCAGACTCACTAAGAAAAAAAGAGAGAAAACTCAAATAAATAAAATTAGAAATGAGAGAAGAGAAATGACAATGGATACCACAGAAATACAAAGGATTATAAGAGAATACTATGAAAAACTATAAGCCAACAAATTGGACAACCTAGAGGAAGTGGATAAGTTCTTCGATGCATACAACCTCCCAAAACAGAATCAAGAAGAAACAGAGAATCTGAATAGACCAATCACAAGTGAAGAGATTGAAATAGTAATCAAAAACCTCCCAAAAAATAAAAGTCCAGGACCAGATGGCTTCTCCAGAGAATTTTACCAAACATTCAAAGATTTAATACCTATCCTTTTCAAACTACTCCAAAAAACAGAGGAAGATGGAATACTCCCTAACACATTTTACGTGGCCAACATCACCCTGATACCAAAGCCAGACAAGGACAATACAAAGAAGGAAAACTACAGGCCAATATCACTGATGAACATAGATGCAAAAATCCTCAACAAAATATTGGCAAACCGAATACAGCAATACATCAAAAAGATCATACACTGTGACCAAGTGGGATTTATACCAGGGACTCAGGAATGGTTCAACATCCACAAATCAATCAACATGATACACCACATTAACAAAACGAAGAATGAAAACCACATGATCATCTTAATCGATGCAGAGAAGGCATTCAACAAAATCCAACATCCATTTATGAAAAAACTCCCAACAAAATGGGTATAGAAGGAAAGTACCTCAACATAATAAGGGTCATATATGACAAACCCACAGCTAACATCTTACTCAATGGGGAAAAACTGAAAGCCATTACTTTGGGAACAGGAACAAGACAAGGGTGCCCACTCTCGCCACTCTTATTCAACACAGTACTGGAGGTTTTGGCCAAAGCAATTAGGCAAGAAAAAGGAATAAAAGGACTCCAAATAGGCAATGAAGTGAAACTCTCACTATTTGCAGACGACATGATCTTATATATTGAAAACCCTAAAGAATCCATTGGAAAACTATTAGAAACAATCAACAACTACAGCAAAGTTGCAGGGTATAAAATCAACTTACAAAAATCAGTTGCATTTCTATATGCTAATAATGAACTAACAGAAAAAGAACTCAAAAAGACAACCCATTTACAATTGCAACAGAAAGAATAAAATATCTGGGAATAAATTCAACCAAGGAGGTGAAAGACCTATACAATGAAAACTATAAGACACTATTGAAAGAAGTTGATGAAGACATAAAGAAATGGAAAAATATTCCATACACATGGATTGGAAGAATAAACATGGTTAAAATGTCCGTACTACCTAAAGCAATCTACAGATTTAATGCAATTCCAATCAGAATCCCAATGAAATTCTTCATGGAAATAGAACAAAAAATACTGAAATTCGTATGGGGCAACAAAAGACTCCAAATAGCTAAAGCAATCCTGAGAAAAAAGCAAAGCTGGAGGCATCACAATCCCTGACTTCAAAATATACTATATAGCTACAGTAATCAAAACAGCATGGTACTGGTACAAGAATAGACACACAGATCAATGGAACAGAATTGAAAGCCCAGAAATAAAACCACACATCTCTGAACAGCTAATCTTTGACAAAGGAGCAAAGAACATACAATGGAGAAACAGAAGTTCTTCAATAAATGGTGCTGGGAAAATTGGACAGCCACATGCAAAAGAATGAAAGTAGACCATGTTCTATCGCCATACACAAAAATCAACTCAAAATGGATTAAGGACCTGAAAGTGAGACCTGAAACTATAAAACTCCTGGAAGAAAATATAGGCAGTACACTAATTGACATCGATCATAACGGGATCCCTTTGGATTCCATGTCTACTCGGATAAGGGAAAAAAGAAAAAATAAACAAGTGGGATTTCATCAGACTAAAGAGCTTCTGCAAAGCAAATGAAACCAGGATCAAAATGAATAGACAACCCACCAGCTGGGAGAAAATATTCGCAAAGCATACATCCAACAAGGGATTAACCTCCATGATATATAAAGAACTCACACAACTGAACAAGAAAAAAACAAACAACCCACTCAAAAAATCGCAGAAATATGAACAGACGTTTTTCCAAGGAAGATATACAGATGGCCAACAGGCATGTGAAAAGATGTTCAACATCACTAATCACAAGGGAAATGCAAATCAAAACTACACTAAGATATCACTTACACCCGTTAGAATGGCTATAATCACCGAGACAAAAAACAACAAATGTTGGAGGTTGTGGAGAACCAGGAACCCTAATTCACTGCTGGTGGGAATGCAAACTGGTGCAACCTTTATGGAAAACAGTATGGAGATTCCTCAAAAAATTAAAAATAGAAATACCTTATGATCCAGCTATCCCACTGTTGGGTATCTACCCAACGGACCTGAAATCAACTGTCCAAAGAGGCTTATGCACCCCTATGTTCACTGCAGCATTATTCACTACAGCCAAGAAGTGGAAGCAACCCAAGTGTCCCTCAATGGATGATTGGATAAAGAAGATGTGGTATATATATATATATATATATATATATATATATATACACATACACACAAGGGAATACTACTCAGCCATAAAAAAAGACAAAATTGTTCCATTTGCAACAACATGGATGGACCTAGAGAGTATTATGTTAAGTGAGATAAGCCAGAGAGAGAAAGACAAACATTGCATGATTTCACTCATATGTGGAATATAAACTAACAGATGGACAAGGAGAAGTGCTTGGTGGTTATCAGGGGCAAGGGGCTGGGGGGTGGGCACAAGGGGTGAAGGGATGCATTCATATGGTGACTGACAAACAATAATGTACAACTAAAACTTCACAAAGTTATAAACTATTAAGACATCAATTAAAAAAATAGAAATAAAAAGAGGGAGAGAGTAAAAACACAAACAAGCCAGCAAACAGGTCAGGCTAGTATAAACCCCTTAAAATAACTTCACTTAAAATTTTTCTTTGGCAATGTTCAGTTTTTCACTTCCACCCTAGAAGACAGATGTTACATATTTACTTGTGTTCACATGTACAGCATATGTTAAAAGAGCAATGTGATAAAGGGTAATTCCTAATAAAACATTGGGAAGAATGACAATCATGAGAATCTTCAAAGTTATTACTTTCCAAACACTCAATGGCCGAAGAGCCTTAAGATCTGCTCAACCTGGCAACAGGGCAAAGGAAATTTCAACCTGTTTAAAGGTTAGAACAAATTCTCATCAAGTGGCCTTCTGGTTTCAACTGCTTATGTCTGGAGCAGTATATGGGGTAGCTGTCAACACCCTAGAATGTCTAAATGCCTGTTTTCTCTGCATCTACTGTTCTGCCAGGGCAGGGAATATCAGACAAAGGGAAAAGTGCAGAGTCCAGTTTCAAAATCCTTCCTATTCCGAGAAACCACAGCACCTGAAAGCCACACATGGGAATCAAAAGCATGAGAGGTTTTAAATCAAAAGAAACTGTCTGATTAAAAATGACAACATAGGGGCCGGCCCGGTGGTGTAGGGGTTAAGTTCGCATGCTCCGCTTCAGCGGCCCAGGGTTTGCAGGTTCAGATCCCGGGCACGGACGGATGCACCGCTCATCAAGCCATGCTGTGGCAGGTGTCCCACATAAAGCAGAGAAGGTGGGCACAGGTGTTAGCTCAGGGCTGGACTTCCTCAGCAAAAAGAGGGGGATTGGCAGCAGATGTTAGCTCAGGGCTGGTCTTCATCACACACACAAAATGACAATACAGATTTCTAACATCAAAATACATTCTACTTAATTCAGATAAAGTTACTGTATTTCCTTACAGTTATGCAGGGAACTCAGGCAAAGCAGTTCATTGATATGGATTATCTGAGAAATTCACATAGATAAGCCCCTTTCAGCATGCTCGCAGTTGGCTGCACATTCATTTCATAAACAAACTCAGTCATTTCTTCTGCCTTGGTAACTGCTACTCTGACATAAATTGCAAATAAAAGTAAGTTTTAACCCATTAGAAATGTCTACAGTCATGGAAGGTCCCCGTGCCCAAAAAGGTGACTCTAAGGGTACTCTTAGAGTAAATCTTTTTTACATATAAAACTCATTTAATAATTACGTAAGTAATAAATGCTCATTGTATCAAATTTTCAAAATAAAAAATCCCAACAACACACTGCTAGCATTTGGGTATATTTCTTTCTTGTACATATTTATGGGGAAAATACTATGATTTTCAATGATTAAAAAAATTCATTGTACAGATTAGTGGATCTCAAACTGCAGAGTACTCAAAAGGCCACTTGGGTTGATTCTAAGCAACTGTATTGGGGTGGGACTTGGAAATCTATTTTTTTAACAAGCCCCAGGTAGGTAGTTCTGCATCAAACTTTAGTGTAGAAAAGTTAGAATTTATTTCCCTACTGTTGCACATTTATTTTAAAAATTTAGACTTTTTACAATTATATAAATCCTGATACATAAATCTTTATGGGCAGCTTAGATTTCTTCCCAGAAGTGAAATTTTTGTTCAACAGGTATAAACATTTTTTAAGGTTCTGAATATATATTGCTGAATACAGGGTAAGTCTATGAAAGCAAGTTATGCATTTGAAATATGTATAATTAAAATGTAACTATTTAAATAAAAGGTTTTTTTCTGTTTTATTTTGTGTGTCATAGTTCTGATCTGTCTGGAATTTATTTCTGTTTAGTGTTAGTTAGGGATCTAGCTTTATTTTTGCCCCTAAGGTAATTGTCCCAATAACTTTTCCTGCTGATTTGAAAGACTTTTGTATTTACTCATCTGTCATGCTTATATATACACAAGTCATTGCTTGGTCTTTTATAGTTCAATAATTCCCAATCTTGGCTACACATTAAAATTACCTTTGGGAGCTTTTAAAATATAGCAAAACCTGAACCCACCTGATGTCAAATAAAGTAGAATCTATGGAAGTGGGGCCAGGCATGGATAATATTTTTTTAAGTCCCAAAGTGATTTCAATGTACAGCCAAGGTTGATAACCACTGCTGTAGCTGGTAACATTGACCTCTTTGCCTGTTAATGTGCCAGTATCACATGAATTGGATTTCAGATGAATTCAGAGGTCAAGTCCTCCTCCCCATCGCACACACATGCAAGAAAAACAAAATATTTTTATGAGCATAGCATTTAATGCATAGATTAATTTCAGTTTGTCTTCCCATTCACGATTGTGGAGTATCACTTATTAGGTCTTCTAAATTTAATTAAAATTTAGTTTTTTTCATATAGGTCTCAATTCTTCTGACGTTTATTCCTAGATTTTTTTTGTACCTTCTATAAATGAGATTTTAAAAAATTTTTCTACCTAACATATAGGAACACTATTGCTTTTTTAAAATATTTATATTTTATATTGTTACATTAATAAAGTTCTAGTGTCTTTCTCATTGATTCTCTTGGGTTTTCTAGGTGGACAATCATATTATTCATATAACAATTCTTACTTCCTTTTCAATACTGATACCTCAATTCTTAATGATTAGTGGGACCTCCAGACAATATTGAGTCATTGCAGTAATAGTACACACCCTTGATTTGTTCCTATTTGGTGACTGTTTATGATTTAAAGTTAAGGTAGTTTTATTTTATTCTCAGCTTCCTACAAGATGTGAGGAAGGAATGTTGATTTTTATCATATAACTTTTCAACATTATTAAGTGATTATATTCGTTTTTACTTACAGACAACATACTGAAATATATTCATTGAATGCCTTAGTTCGAACCACTCAATATTCTTGCAATAGAGTCTGTTTGTGCAGCATTGTTCTTTTAATACACTACTGGATTAAATCTGCTAATATTTTGTTTAGAATTTTTGTATGCAGATTCCTGAGACTGGGGTATAGTTTTCTGTATGCGTGTGTGCACATGTGTATGCACTTATCTTGTCTAGTCTTAACATCAAGTTCTATTAGCCTCATAAAATGAATGGAAAGATTTCCATCTTTTTTGCTTGGCAATAATTTATATAACTCAGGAATGAACTGTGCCTTGAAGATTGGTCAAAACTCTTCAGCAAAACATCAGAGACATCTCTCCCATGGTCATTAATCTATTTGGGTTTTCCATCTATTTTCATAATTATATTTTTGTTGAAAATATACAGTTTCCTAGATAATTGTCCATTTCATCTAGGTTTCCAAATTTATTAGCTAAAAGTAGTCCACAGAATTCTTCTACAAGTTATTTAGCCTTCTGTGTATCTGTGCTTATATTCCTTTTATTTTTTCTAATGTTTACTTGTATTCTCTCTCCTTTTTTTCAGTTGGAATTGCCAGAGATTGTTGCTTATTTTATTAATTTTCTTTTTTGTTGGGTGAGGAAGATTGGCCCTGAGCTAACATCTGTTGCCAATCTTCCTCTTTTCCCTTGAGGAAAATTGTCACTGAGCTACCATCTGTGCCAATCTTCCTCTATTTTGTATGTGGGATGCCACAACAGTGTGGCTTGATGAGCTGTGTGTAGATCCACGCCTGGGATCTGAACCTGCAAACCCTGGGCCACCGAAACAGAGCATGTGAACTTAATCACTACACCACTGGGCTGGCCCCTTAACCTTTTTTTAAGATGGAAATAATTGCTGTTAATGTGGATGTGTAATGTAAAGCAATGTGAAATTCAAATAGGCATAATCTGAAGAAAATTAATATCATTCTAAAGTTAAAATCCCAGGTGAGTCCCATCAGTTTGGAGAGTGAGAATGAGTGAAGGTAGAAAGTAAATAATAGGGGGCTGCCCAGTGGCGCAGCGTTTTAGTCCGCGCTTGGCAGCCCAGGGTTCGCAGGTTCGGATCCCGGGCGCCCGCCAATGCACCGCTTGTCAGCCATGCTGTGGCGGCATCCCATATAAAGTACAGGAAGATGGGCACGGATGTTAGCCCAGGGCCAGTCTTCCTCAGCAAGAAGAGGATTGGTGATGGATGTTAGCTCAGGGCTGGTCTTCCTCACAAAAAAAAAAAAAAGAAAGAAAGAAAGTAAATAACAGTATGCTAAATGTCTTGACATTTTTCAGGAAGGGGAAGTTAGAGAAAATAATTTTTGAAATTGGTAAGAAAATATGCCAGTATGTTTACTAAAAATTTAATGAATAACTTCTGGTAAAACAATAAGAATGCTGAACTTCCAGACCTCTAGAGAAAGGAAAGAAAGAACAAAGAAAATTGGATTGCTTACAAATCAAAAAAACAGGTTACACAAAGAACAGACACTAAAGCATGATAAATAGCATAAAAGTAGATGACAGGTGGAAGTAAACATATGGAAATAAAATTAGACTCATTCAATAAAACTAAAGGATGATTTCTTAGCAATTTATCAATCAGACTAAAAAGAATGCACCATTTTAGATATATCAACTAATATAAATTAGAGAACTTTTTAAACCAATAAAATGCATGATTAAAGACATTCTCAATGATATAAAGAAATGTAATAAATTTTCCTTTTTTTTTTGATAATTAAGGACTGTGTCATCTATAGGAAAAATAGAAGGGACATCCCACTGGGCTACAGGCATATAGTAATTCATAGTTGAGAATTTCAAAGAGACAATAGGTTCTAATACACTAGTCTTCAAACTGGGTGCCAAGTGCTCCTGGGAGTAGATGATGACTTTCCAAGGGATACATGGGCTTTAAGAGAATCAATATTCAGATCCTCAAATTCCATGTGTATCTGCTCCTAAAACTGGTCTTGCTGAAATCAAGATCAACTTCTCTTTCAAAATTTCCTTTCTTCCACTTCACAAAATAAAGGCCTTCCACTCATCCCAAATCCTACCATAGTGAGTTGCTCCAAGATTTAAAGGCCTCTAAAATGGCCAAAAGAACAATTCAAAATATGTGATAGCAACGAAACCTCCTTTAACCTCCTTCAACCATAAACCCAACCCATTAATCTAAGTAAGAAATGGGAGGTTTGGTCAACTTTTATTTCTTATGTTTAATAATTATTTATCAAATTTTATTTTCTGTTGCTGTTATTGTCTTTAATCAGTTGTATACTAGAAATCATAAAATCCAGAGAGGAATTCATTAGAAGAATTCAATTTCTCTCTCTCCTCTTACTCTCTCCACATGTATACACATACACACACACATTTTTTAAAGCATAATAACATTAGGATTCCTTGGATAAAGAAAAATTTAGAATTTCAAGGAGAAAAAGGAACTATGTAAAATTTCTGAAGGTCAAAGAAGAGCTTCTTCATGTATTTTTTATTTTATTTATTTATTTATTTATTTATTTATTTTTGTGGGGAAGACCAGCCCTGAGCTAACAACCGTTGCCAATTCTCCCCTTTTTGCTGAGGAAGACTGGCCCTGGGCTAACATCCGTGCCCATCTTCCTCCACTTTATGTGGGACGCCGCCACGGCATGGCTGACAGGCAGTTCGTCGGCGGGCGCCCGGGATCCGAACTCGTGAACCCCGGGCTGCCAAGCGCAAACTAAACCGCTGTGCCACCGGGCAGCCCCTTGTTCATGTATTTTTTAAATGGATGACAGAGAGTATCAAATCACTATGATATTTATATTCCATTGGATATAATTAAAATAATGAATTAACTGTTCTATTTTTAAATGCCATATACAAATATGCCAGAAATTAAATCTTTTGCAGCTATTTAAATGTAATATAAAAATTAGATATACTTAATTTTAGGTCTCCACTAAAACAGTGGGGTACATCATTTAAAAAAATTTTTTAAGGGAGACTACTCTAATAAATATGAAGTTCAAGAACAATGTCATATTGAAACATATGCTAATGGATTCACACAAAGTTCAAATAGAATGGAATTTCCATCATGGCTATTTAGTCTATCTTAATGAGTTTGATATCAACACATTCTTTCTGAACCCTCTGAAAACAATACATCCATATGCTAGACTTTGTCAGACGTTATGTAATACGTCATTAAATAATGGGTTTTACCTTCCGTGCACTCTAAGTATACCTGGATTAGTTACCATTCACGTTTCCTGGTTTTTATTACTTCATTTCTGTTTTCTCATTATGAAAATGCTTCCTAATGTTATTTTGATTCTCAGTGTTTCCAAGAACTAATCCTGAAGTATGACAGAGCTGGCTTGGAGACAGATCTCTGGAATTCTTATTAATACGGCTCAAGCCTTTTGATGGCTCAAAAGTTTTCTAGATTGATTTCTACAAACAAATGCTTTATTAAAGATTGCTAACAATTCAGAGTAGATATGGGGAAAAAGATCCCCTACTCTAGTCACATACCTGTTTATCACTATACAAATATATGTTCTTATATGAAATATATGTTTCATATATGTTCTCAGTGGGAAATTATAAAAACACTCGAGTTTATTCAGATTGATTAAATATCTAAATGAGTCTCATTTAAATAGTACTATTTGATGGTAAATTGTAGATTGTGCACTAGAAGATGATTATCCAATTTGTTATAATAACATTAAATTACTTATTTACTTATTAAGAGACTAAAAAAACAGCTACAAAGTAAAATCTTCTTTCAATGCTTTTCTTGATAACTGTTACACAAACATTATTAAAATTGCTACAAACTTTGTTCACTTAATCTATATTGTTTCTCACCTAAATTCACCATTTGAGTTGAATATAAAATGGACTAAATGATGAGAAGTAAAATGCTATTAAAAAATGTAGAAAGGGGAGCTGGCCCGGTGGCGCAGCGGTTTAGTCTGCGCTTGGCAGCCCGGGGTTCACGGGTTCGGATCCCAGGCGCCCACTCACGCACTGCCTGTCAGCCATGCCGTGGCGGTGTCCCATATAAAGTAGAGGAAGATGGGCACGATGTTAGCCCAGGGCCAGTCTTCCTCAAGCCAAAAAAAAAAGAGGAAGATTAGCAACGGATGTTAGCTCAGGGCTGGTCTTCCTCACATAAAAAAAAAAAAATGTAGAAAGAAATCAAAGTGAAAATGCATTGATGGAAATGTTTACGAACATTTTCCCTTCTTAAACTTGGCTTAGACACACAATTTGAGGATCAGATTTGATCTTTCCCTTTATATTTCCCTTCATATTTCCAAAGGTAATACTAGGTTTCCTGGATCACCTCTCCCCCAAAAATAAAGTATGGCCAAGAAAGTAGTCTCAAACAGCAATATACTTTAATGGCTGATTTGGGATAAGGAAATTCACTGAGAATGTAACAAGAATAATAATTTTTTTTCCAAATGGAGGAAGGAGTGTTAGAAATGTAGTGAGTAAAGGAAACCTAAAATAAATTGTTGACTAAATTCACCCAGACATCTAATGCAGACTCTTCCTACCTTCCTCTACCACCCCATATTTTGAAAGTTGAAAATCTGTATCACTTACCAATTTCAAATACTGAAAATCTATATCACAAATAATGGACCCACTGCCCAAAAAAACTATTAGAATTACAAGTAGGTTTAAAACTCAGCAATAAATGGAAGTACTGTCTGAGTAACCAAAAACAAATTTTGAATTAAAACATTTGAACTTTTATTAAAATAGAAATACTTTTAAAAATAAAAATGTATTCTGCATAGGAATAACCAGTTACATTTATCAACATTTAAGATATACATAAATGTATAATTAACGATATATTTTAAAATCCAAACCACTATTAGTAATCAACTATGAGGTAGGCAATTTATGTATATGAGCTTAAATTTCATAACCCTCTATATTGTAACACATTCCATATATTTGGAACTCCAAAATCAATACTTGCAGTGCTTTCATAGTTGTTTGTAGATATGTGCAAAGCCTCAAAAGATGAATTGCCCAGTTGAGGTCTCACAAGAAGATGATCTGTCTTTTGATTTCAGCTCCCAAACTGTAAACAAGTGTCCTTTTCCCAGTCTATTTAGTGCCATGTCTTTCGCACCATAACCCATGCCTTAATGAAGCGTATCTAACACATGTATTTTCTCCATAAGGCACATCACAGCCTTCTTGTGCTTAGGAATGCTAGCACTATGCTTAGGGGCCATTTTAAACAGTGAAATCACCAACAAAAAAGCACAAAAATGGGGGGGGGGTACTAATAGACCACATAAAGGACAAGCTAAAAGAAGAAGGCAGAGCATTGCCTTGCTCAACCTCAGCCCTAGAAGCAGTGGCCCGGTACTTGCTAATTCAGCGTTCACTGTGACTTTAGAGAACACAATCACTGTGAATTATGAGAACCAACCACAGTTTCAATAACTCTAGAGTCTCTTAAAAGGCTACAGTGTTGAAACATAAATCACAGAGAAAAGGTTAACCCCTTTGCCTGACAGAAGCAGTATTATGAGTAGTCAAAGAGTTATTAGACGACTTGCTGTTAGATAAAAGCTACATTTCTTATGTAGCACAATGTATATTTGTTGTGAGAGAAGAGAAATACTTAAATAGATGCTACTTAGTATTTCTTTATAATTCTGAATCAAATCAGTATGCTGCCAGTATTTTCAATTGCATCACAGAAATTAATTTTAAGTAAGAAATAACTCATTAGAACAAGCCTAAAAAGTCAGAAATGTTTATCAAGTAACCATCCAAATAATAAGGTTTTCCTTACTTGTAGCCAAGCTGGCGACAGATCACCACTGCATCCTTGTCCGTCCACCCATCATCACAAATGGTTCCCCACTGGCCATTGATAAAAACCTCCACTCGTCCTTCTTTCTTATTTTCTCCATCCATCAGTCTGATAGGAAAACCTAAGTCATGATTCAAAAGTATTAGAAAAGCCAAAACAAGCGAACTGATTTTAAAGCATGAGAGACTTTATAAAACAGAATTCATTTTTTAAATCAGCTGGGTAATACAAGAGAAAAAGAAAGACAGGAGATATCAATAAAAAACTGTATCTACTTTTGCAGTATCTTGAAGCCTCAGAGAGTTCACTTGCTCAATTTTGTATTCCCAGCACTTGGAATAGTGCCTGGCAGATAGAGGACTTGCAATAGCTGTTTGCTGAATGAATGAATGAATGAAGAGCAGTGTAAAATTGTGAATGGTTTTATTACCACTAATTTCTAAATAGTAAAAGACATTTACTTAGAGTTGTTTTTGGCTCATGTCTGTTCATTTATCGTTGAACATAGATAGAAATTTATACTCCAAAGCTAAGATTTTTAGGAAGGCATAAATAGATATGCCCTTGGCATGCATAGGTAACTTGAATGCCGGAGGAAAAAAAAGGAAGGCAGCTAACAAGGACAATTTCCATCGCAGGCTTCCTATTTACTATTGATTCCGAAGGCAGGGCTTAAGTCATTAAAAATCACTAAGGTTTAAAAGTTGAATGGGGATATATTGTACAGCATGGTGATTACAGTTAATAATATCATATTGCATATTTGAAAGTTGCTAACAGAGTAGATCTTAAAAGTCCTCATCACAAGAAAAAAAAATTTTGTAACTATGTAAGGTGACAGATGTTAATTAGATTTATGGTGGTGATCATTTCACAATGTATACAAATATCAAATCACTATGTTGTATACCTGAAACTAATATAATGTTATATGTCAACTATACCTCAATTTAAAAAAATGCCAAAGCTAGGAAATAAAAAATAATGATAATAAAACTAAATAAATAAAAGTCATTATATTAAAAAAAAGTTGCAAAACTGATCTCTCGCAAATTGAGGTTTATCTAAGTTATGCAAATGAAGTGATTTGTAGAGTTTCACATATCTCTATCAACACCAGTAAATATGGTATTGTTTAATTGAAAGCCTTCACTGTAGCTTGCATACTGTCATGGGTTGAACTGTGAGGTGATTAGGATGGACCCTAATCCAGTATGACCGGTGTCCTTATAAAAAGGGGAAATCTGGTCACAGAGATACACAGAGGGGAAATTTTTTGAAGAGACACATGGAGAAGATGGCCATCTACAAGCAAAGAAGAGAGGCCTGAAACAGCTCCTTCCTTCACAACTCTCAGAAAGAACCAATCCTGCTGACACTTTGATTTTGGACTTCATAACTGTGGGACAATAAATATCTGTTGTTTAAGCCACCCAGTCTGTGGTACTTAGTTATGGCGCCCCAAGCAAACTAATATACATACTTTAGATTACCTAGTTACTAGAAGAGTCTGCACCTTCACGGCCTCTAAGATTTACCAGTGAGGATTTAGGGAATACAATGAAGCATGGTGAAATTATGAGAACTAAGGAGGTGGAGTAGGCAGCTAGTGAACAAAATGCCATTTAATATATGTTTAAACCTACATTATGAAATTACTAGATTGACATTTTTTTTTTTTTTTTGTGAGGAAGACCAGCCCTGAGCTAACATCCGTTGCCAATCCTCCCCTTTTTGCTGAGGAAGACTGGCCCTGGGCTAACATCCGTGCCCATCTTCCTCCACTTTATATGGGACGCCGCCACGGCATGGCTGACAAGCAGTGCGTCGGCGGGCGCCCAGGATCCGAACCCGCGAACCCCGGGCTGCCAAGCGCGGACCAAACCGCTGCGCCACCGGGCGGCCCCTAGATTGACATTTGTTAACTGAAAGAAAATACTGTCAGCAAGATAGACACATCCTACTTTGACTCTTCTGATCCATTTCACTTCTCCATCCTTCTTTGTTACCCCCCAGAGTTGTTGGCTCTCTAGTTTCTGTCCTGATCATACTCACTTCGTCGTACAGTCATCATTGTAGAATCAACACAGCAAAGTCAAAATCAACAAGTGTTTATGGAGTGTCTACTCTATGCACTGTTCACAATCAGCTAAAAAATACTTGGGGGTTTAGCTATGTCACAAAATGCAGTATACTTGAACCTTTACATTTCTTATCAATGTATCTGAAAATTGTGGGGTTCTTTGTAAAAGGAATAAGGCAAAAAGTGATCCTCAAAGAAAAACAATTCAAACAGATGAAAATCTTGTCTTAAAGTTTTCAATTTTTACATTTTTGGATCTTTGGTTCAAAATTAAGAAAACATATGCACATGGAATTAGATCTCCACATTTCATCTTACTTATTTTATGGGCAGTTTTTCATATACCATAAAAATAAAATTGATGAAGTCTTTATAAAGGCTAAGTTGCACACTTTGTAAAAATAATGTGTAAAATATTTCTGTATGTAATTTTAGCCATTCATTTTACAAAATCGTTGGATTTTCAATGCCTGAAGGGAAACTGGATAACAAAAGCCATTCTATCATACCAACTCACTGTTTAAGTTCTTTTTGTTATGGCAGTAATAATATAAATGTTTTATATCTAAAATCTTAAATATATATAAAATGCCTGGGAAAACTAAACAGTCCTATGGGCACACAGTATCTTTAATTATATATCTCAAGCTTTGATTTCCAGTAGAGTTTTCTTTATTTTAATTTTCCTGTAACATTGATTTAATACATTATTTTTAGAAAATAATATTTTTCCTAGAAGATAGATACTATCTAGCATAAATATAAATTAAAAATCAATGTTTATACTGTAAAATTGAGTAAGAGAAATATCATTGTGAAAGAAATTTCTGCCAGGATTTAATAGTCTGACTTTTAGAATTAATGCAATATAAAAATGTCAAATCCACATATTTACCATCCCACAAATTTCCTCCAATTCACGTAGGGATTAATTGCATTCTTAAGAGAATTACTTGACCTAGAATATGGTCTTTGAGCAATCCATCCACCACAGACCCAAATATCAAAAGCACCTATTGAACTACTACTAATTTTGAGAACACTTTCATTCATAATTAAAGTTAAGGTCCTCAAGTTACCCTTCAAATAGCTGAAAACAGTAACAGTCCAACAGCTCATTATCATAGTGCCAAAGAAGGAAAAAATCTCAATTGTTTCTTAAATACTGTTGTTTATATCACTATTCCATGATCTCCTTCTCTAAGCTTCTCTTTTAAATATTCAGTCCTTTTGATAAGTGGGAGAGTAATGATCTCTTTGGATGAATAAATGGCAATATGATTCTATTGCAAAAGGATATTTGGCTCAGACATAATATTCTTTGGACAAATGAATAATTAATAGTCATACTACCAAAATTAGGACCAAAGAGATTCATAATAATGATCACATATTTTATTAATAATTATCACCCTCAGCTTTTTAAATTTTTAAAAAATATATCAAGAATCCTAGAATTAAAAAGATTTTCAGGGGAACTGAAGAGATTAGTTGTCCTAACTGTATGGATATATTTAACCACAAGGCCTGCAGAGAACTCAGATTATAATATTTTGTATGGTATTTATAGTATGTCGTCACCTGGAGTACTACTAATGGAGCGTACCTGAATAGATCACTCCATGATCCAAAGACCTGCTCTCTGGAGCTGAGAGGATCCATTTCTAGCAAACAGGTTCCATCTCCCCCAACCACATGCAATCATTCACCACATAATAATCCCAGGAGGACCATAAATCCTCCGTAAGAAGAAGGGAGCAAAGGATGAGAACAAATGAAAGGAAACAAAATTAGAAATATGACCTATAAGGGATGGAGTAAATGTTGTATTTCTACTTGGTGTAATGCTAGATTAGTGCAAGTCACTATGATCTCATAATTTAGAGTACAATGAGGAATCAACTACATACTTTGACAAACTATGTGGTTAATACTGTGGGATTCAGTAAGTTCTGTTATTTTATAACATGAAGATTTAAGCTTCACTGTCTCAAGAGGAAGATACGAGGTGAAAAGTAAGGATGACTTGTGGTTATTTTAACATCTATTCACTAAAAAATATATGAATAAATATATAATAGAGCTGTGGTAGTGTCCAGCCAAGTCTTTTTGAATATCTCCCTCTATATTTTTCATTCATATTTACTCTGCCCTTCTCGTCAGACGTTGAGTCTGTCAAGAATATGTAGCAGCCTTCTGCTTATAAGAGGATCTTCATCTGTAAATATACCAAGTCTGTTAGATGAACTAGTTACCTTTTATCCACTACAAGTCTGAAGAAATTTGGAATTGAGGAGCAATTAAAATCCTTGATGAGTTTCTAGAGTAACAGCGTATCTTAGATCAGTGGGCTGTTTACTCCAATGAATCCACTTAGGAGCCCACTGAGAAACTTGAAAGATCTATGTTAGGAAAGAGCAACAGAGGGCTGGTGGCCAATGATTGACAAGGCCTCAGGACTAAAGAAGAAATGAATCATGGGAGATAGGGGAGGCAGCTATTGTTTTGTTCTGTGTTTGCTGTTTCTTTTTTTAATCCTGTCTCAGTAGTTCGCTAGAATAAGGTAAATGAGACTTAGTATAGGAGAGTAGGGGAATGACTAATGAGTAGGGGAATGGACATCACAGCTTCTTTATTCCTTCTTTCAGATACACAGGATTATAAACATTTTCAGTGAGAAACTTAGGCTTCTAGGGAAAGAAAAATAACTTTAGGAGTAGACATTTTATAACATTTTTAGTGGAAAGACTTAAAAGATTGTTTTTCTCTGAATGTAAATTACTGAAAATTAGAGCATTATGGGAAATAGACTAAAAAAAGCCAAACATGAGAAATGCTTCCCATTCTGGACCAGGGAATAGAGGGGTAGTGGCTACTGACTTATGGATACTTGAGAGCTGTGGCCGGTCCTCACCCAGAGAGAGTCTGTGTCCATCGCTGCTGGGGTGGCAGGCAATGCCGACGTCTTCCCGGTGGCTGCAGTCATGCCTTCCCCACTGGCTCCGGGAACACTGAAGGAAGCTGGTCTCCTTTCCTGAGCAGCTGACGTCATCCAGCCATATGGGCCCGGTGCTTTCTTCAAAGTGGTCTGCAGAGGCTTGTTTGCCATATCTGCGGCAATAAAATAAACACTGTGCACAGAACTGCTGTTTCTTGTTTCAAGGAACCACAAAACATAAAAAAAAAAAAGCCAACCAATTAAGTGTCATGACTTCAGAGGATAAGCATTTGTTCTTTCTCCTGTTTTGAAGACCGATTCTAAGAGCAGCGTTTGCTCCATCTCACATTTTGATCATCTTAACAATTTTCGATTGATTCAGTGGGTAACTAATGGATGATTAATCCTTTTTCCTCATCCATTCTTGTCTACATTTTGTCTCCAGTTTAACTCACCAACCAGAGAGAATGCAGACAAAAAGATAACCTCAAATTTCTGACCATGGAAATAACACCGTGAACCAGAAGGTGAGAACACTGCTCCTGTATCGGCCTCTGATGAGCCACTGAGCTCATTTGATTTTACCAGCTTCTCTAGGCCTCTTGGGATCCTCTCCTCCAAAATAAAAAGTGTGAGTTAGTTCAATGATTCCTCAAGCACCGCACCCAATCAATGATGAAACTTGGATTTCAGCCCATCAAAATCAGAATACTGACAATGTACTTAGCTTTTCATAACCTTACCTAAATTTGATTTTTGAAATTTTTATAAATTATATTTGTGTTCCAGTTGACTTTATCTGTTACACTGCACTACTAAAAACCCTAAATATATTATAGTAGATCATATACTGTATAAATAAGAAAGATCTGTAAAACAAAAAATTAGTAAATAAGTCAGCCTGCACCTTCATTGATCCTCCCCCCAATTTTGTTTTCTTTTGTTCTGTAAAATCCAAACCTCCAGAAATCGCTGAGCTGAAAGATTTTTAAGGTGTCTCTCAGTTCTAAGAGTATCTTATTCATAAATTTTATGTCAATCACATCCCTCACTGGATGTTTTTATTATTTCTGTACTAAGAATATGAAGAGATCTTTCTGTCTGGCATCAATTTTCCTATGTACTTATTTACTAAATTTATTTAACAAGATGAACATTTTAATGAATTAAAGCAACGCAACTTTTAATTAATCATTCTAAGACTTCTGCTCTTTTGCTGAGTAATCAAGTCTTAGCTAGAAAAGTAATTAACCTAAATCTCGTATTGCTATCACTTTCAACTTATACTAGTTTTCCACAAAATGCATCAATCTGATTACCATCTGTCCAGATCAACTATAGAACAGGAGGTCATTTCACTTTGGGATTTCATTCATACAAAGATACCCAGAGTTCACCCTCTTTCTCATTCCAAAGAATATTCTCTCTCAGAAATTCCTCTGTAAACTAAAAAGTAAATGTAGCACATGCCTATTCTACCTCCTAACACAATTATTTAGAACTTTCAATAAATATTATTGAACTCTCCATAAATATTATGGAGAACATTTTTAGAACCATTAAGTTCTGATACTCTGTATATGCAAGAAAAATTGAATGTATTTGTGAAACAAAATAAAATATGGAGAAAAAATCACTGTAACTCAATTGTTTTCATTAATAAGGAAAAATATGAAAATAGTAAATAATACTTTTTATGAATCTTTCTAAATCTGTGAAAACAACATACAGTTCTCAGTCTAATAGAGATTCACTTAAAGATGAAATAGCATTTATTAAGTAATTCTTATTAATTAAACATCAATATTTATTTGGCTGGTATGTCATAGCCCTTAACCTGATAATTATAATAACATCACTGCCCAAGAAAATTCAAAATATTGGGCAATTTATATCTTCATGATATCATTATTTATAACAAGAAAAATTAAATTAACCTAAATATTAAGTAAATTATGGTATGAACAGTCAATGGATATTACATTATTAAAAATTATGACTATGTTGTCATATAAAGATAAAAAATGTAAATACAAAAATTACATATCCAATAGTAGACCTGTTATAAAATTATACACACAAGTTATAATAATGATGGTGTAAAAATGGAAAAATTATGGGTAGTTTTTTATCTTCTGTATTTTCCAAACTTTGTCTAATATTTTATATTACTTTTAAAAATATATGTTAAACATGGCCATACCTAGCTTGAATGAAAGCATATTTTTAAGGTTTAATGAATATTAGCAATTAGCTCTATCTCAAGCTGAAATGAAATAATTTTGCCAGTTTTTTCAAGCACAAGACAATTACTTCAAGTATGACATAGAAATATGGAGAACAAGAGAGAATAGGCATTAATGGGCTTCATTCAAATATTAGCTCAAAGGGAACATTTGCAGTTACTTCAACCAACTTAAGTCTTTACTCTGGAATGCATTATGTATGTGACGTGAAATGTATTGCCCTAAGTGTGATACTCAGCCTTGAAGCGAGTGAGGTCAAGGGTGAGTTCTAAAGGTCATCTCATGACAAGAAGTCTGTTTTTCTCAAATAAAAGTGATAATTATCATCACATTCTGAGAAAGGGAGTAATGTAATACCAAAGCATTTTACACGGGACTTCCTTGCAATTTTACACACAATGATGTCAGAACTAACAACATCCAACAGTAGAGATGTGTCAAAACAAAATCGAGCACTCAGAGCATACAGTCTTAGTTGAATAGACACAAAGGGACCCAAAAGTCACCCATGGCTCCAACCAAGTATTCAAGAAAAGAGGTGGTGGCAGGAAAGGTAAATGAGATAAATGGCAAGATATGATCACAAAAAATGCTATTGTTTTTTATTGTTGTACTTCCATATATAGATAGGTAGGTAGGTGGGTAGATAAGACAGGTAGATAGATGATAGAGACCACGTATTTTTAGTATTACAGAAACTAAAAGTAGGGATTACAAAATGAAACTTTTAAAAATACAATTTGGCATTTAGCTGCCTCGTATCAATGGACCTTACTTAAATCCCAGCTGCCGGCAAACCACATAGGTATTCAGCTCAGTCCAGCCATCGTCACAGACAGTCCCCCACCGTCCGCTGTAATACACCTCCAGGCGACCCTCATGGCTACCTTTACCACCTGCAAGTCTGATGACCCCATCTGTGATAAGAAGGAGACACAGAGATTAAGCAAATCAATTATCAAAAAAAGGTAGAAAAACATTTAATTTCACTAGAAATATTACCCTATTCAGGTCTAGGCATTTTGTTAAACTTATTTTAGGACTGTGCTCAATGACCTGAGGTCATTACTGTTTCTGAAGTATGACATAACACATATCTGTCCTAACGAAATATTTTCTTTTTTTATCTGTATTCCTATTTTCCGAGTAGAAAAATATATTCTGATATAATTCCAAAGTAGCTATTTAGACTTCTCTGAATTAAATAAAATTTGGGAAATTTCCTATAGCTTCAACCTCCTTTAAGTCGGAGCAATACTTACTAGTCATTTAAATTTAAAAAGTAAGAAAACATACTAACTCGGAAATAGTTCAAAATTTTAACTGCAAGTGAAAAAATATTGAAATATGAAGACGGAAAAAGCTATTCTGGTCAAAGAGTGATCTATCATGTCAATGCATTTATTATTCTTTAGGCCTCATAAATTTAAAAAACTGGGATACATGTGTTGCCTTTCTTCTTTTATTGATAATACAGATCTGACTTTAAATCTTACAAATTCAATGAATAATTAACTCTCAGAGAATCCTGTAAAGAGCTTCTAAATGGATACACAATATGATAAATTTATTCCCCAAAAAGTAGATGTAAAAGCTGTTTCCATCCAAAATAATCCAAACACCCCCCGCAAATGAAACTTATAAATAATCTTGGGTAAAGGTCATACTTTTCACGAATCTCTGGGATCTTTTAAAATAAATGAAGGTCTCTTAGCAACAGAATTACCTATTAATGTAATACTTTACTGTCTGTAAAGCACTGTTACACATATTACCTCCTTTGACCATCAAAGCAACACGACAAGACTATCTTTATTTGAAACAGAAGGAAATGGAGGCTCAAGAAGATGAAGTGCTCTGGCTTAAAATCTAGTGTAAATTTTATAGTATTTCTATTGTGTATAAATGTGTTATTCTGCTAATAAAAACAACAGCATGTATAGAACTATGTGTAACTTCAGCATTTCATAGGCTGTAAGTTTTTCTTTTGATTTTTTTTAAGAAAGACTAAAACCTCCAATTGTTTTCAAGTTCTTTTTACTATAGAAACAATGGACTTGTGATGATCCAACTTCTCTTGCCTGTCCATTTCCCTCTTCCTCCCCCAAAACATGTAAGTACACACACACACACACACACACACACACACACTCATTTGCACTCAGACATGCCCGTCTTATAACATGACATATCCTGACAAGCATACTGTGATTTGGAATAGTCTGAAAGTTGAGCATAGCAAAGTTAGCTTCTTTAGGTTCCTTTAATAGTGTGCTTTAATCAATAACCCTGTCAACACAGTTGATCAGCTATAAACACATTCTGAGAGTCAAGACAGGCTTATAGATGAATGAACCAAATATACAATTATAATACCTAATATCTAAAATGTATCATTGCACACTGATTTTCATTATTGGGTACTATATATTGCAACAAAGTGATATTTTCTAATCTAGTTTTACAGGAACGTATAGCCTTAAATTTAAAAATTCAGACATATCTATAAAGAAAAAGATAGCATCCTAATATACAATTTGTGTTAGATTTTTTTTTTTTAGTTTAGGGGGATTTACTTGTATACTCATTTAGTAACATTATGTAAATTGAAGAGAAGAAAGGGATGCCCAAATGGTGCAGGGGCAAGAGTTGGTAGATTACTGGGGGAAATTCTTACCTCTTAGAGGGGTGCAGGATACTCCAGCATCTTCTTTATGGCCACAGTTATGCTCACCCCAGGAACTCTTTGGACACTGCTCAATAGAAAGCTCATTCCCAGTGCAGCGTACTTCATCCAACATTACTGGACCAGATCCTTCCCCAAAATATGCCTGATTCCATGCTTTGGCAAGGCCACTGATCAAACAAGAACATAACAATTCTGGATTAGACACCAAAGGTTGGTCTGACTGATATCTTCTACCCCTGGCAAAGTATAATTATGATTAATCCATATTTTCCCTCATCAATTCACTCCATAGGTCATACATGACTTGCTGTGTTTCTTGTCTGTTTTTTGCTCTATATTTTTGGCCATCAAAACATTTCAAAGACTAGTAATATTGCCAATATTTACCCTCCTTTTCTTCAATAGTAATGGAACCTCAGATTTTTAGGAGGGTAATAGCTGTCCAGAATAAAAACCACATTTCTCAGCCTCTCCTTCTTCTAGATGACTACATTTATTTGTGGTAAAATACACATAACATAAAATATACCATTTTAACCATTTTTAAGTGTACAGTTCAGTAGCATTAAGTACATTCACACTGTTGCACAACTATCACCACCATCTATCTCCAGAACTTTTTCATCGTACCAAACTGAAACTGCA
This sequence comes from Tapirus indicus, assembly GCA_031878705.1. NCBI lineage: Eukaryota > Metazoa > Chordata > Mammalia > Perissodactyla > Tapiridae > Tapirus > Tapirus indicus. The sequence continues at coordinate 142,843,972 of CM062919.1, read as the reverse complement.
CCCATTTTAGATGACTACATTTTGATTAATGAAATTTCGGTAGAGGTGTCATTTATCACTTCCAGGAATTGTCCTTGTTCCACTTCCTCCTTCTTGATGACTAGGCAGAAGTGATGGCTGGAGCTTGAGAAGCTATCTTGGGCCACAAGGTGCCATATTAACAAAGACAGAACTGCAAGCAAGAAAGAACCTGGGGCCCTGATGATTGTGGAACCACCAAACTAGCCTTGAGCTGGCTACCTCTGATCTCTTGGGAGAAAAATAAACCCTTATCTTGTTTAAGTCACTATTATTTTCAGTTCTCTGTGACTCACAGCCAAACATATTTCTAACTAAAACATCTCTTCACTCAAATTTATTTGAGCTAAACCTACTTCTCCCACAACTCAAAGTAATACTACATTCTAGAACCCCAGATTTCAGTGAAGAAGATTATGATTGCCTGTCAAAATGATTAACGACTTCAGAAACTGCATTTTCAACCCCTTTTAGCCTTTTAATTTTTAGATTAGAGCATTTATACTTTTCGCTTGTTTTTCAATAATACTACATCTATTCCCCACTATTTTAGTTGTCCTTTTCTCGTAACAATTATAACTATCTTGAGAATTTACAACCAACATATATTAAAGAAAAAAAAAGTTTGCTAATTGGCTATAATGCCCCAGTAATGGTAAAGTCATGGATAGTCAACTTTGTGGTTAAAGAGGAGCTTGTTTGACTAATTTTACTAGATACTATGGAAGTTTCTTTTAAGAGAACACATGTCTAAAAAAACCCAAAAAGTCTGAAAGTTAAACCCTTTAAACACTATTAAAGCAAATACTCGCTCCATTATCAGCTGACCCACTTTCTGTTTAAAATTCAGAGAGTGTGCCAAGGAGAAGGCTAAAGGAATGTTTACAGGAGGAGGTGTGAAGGAAGCTGAGAAGAAAAGAAAAATAGGTTGCTTACGCAGGATATTTTGGTGGAGTTAAAATTTTAAAATTTAGAATTCTGACACTTGAATCACTACCTGATATTTGTCATACAGTGGAATCTGAGAAGTCAGCCTCAACAAACATTAAAGACTAATATCTAGAGCTAATCAGACAAATGTGAGAGAAAGAAAAAGAAACCCTCACACAAATGATATTGTCAAAATGATACAATTTTGTGAGTGAACGTGTTTGTTTTGCTAAGGGAAAATATAACAACAGAACAGAAAGCCATTTCTGCTCTTCTGGAAAGAAGCAATAAATGTTCAATTAATAGGATTTTTTTAAAAATAAAGTTTCCAGTTGTTTCACTGTGTGTCTATATGCCTACATAAGAGTATGAGAGATATTTATATAAATGTTCATATATTACTGACCATGTCAAAAGGCTTATTCTTTCCAGGCTAAATCTTTGAAGAGGAAAAGCAGATGTGGAAACAGGCCCTCGGGTTCAAATCTGGACTCCATCTTTAACACACTGGGCTGCCTTGGGGAAATTTCTAAAACCTTCTGGGCCTAAGATGTTTCTTTTGAACAAAAGGATGATAATCACTCCCTTGAAGGCTTGTAAGAATTAAACTGATGCAAAGTAGGAACTCAGTAAACGTTAGTTCCCTTTCCCTCCTCTGGCACTGTTAAGAAGCTTCCTCCTCCCAGCTGATGAATAACATATTTTTCACTGCTAAGCAATTTATCTAAAAATCACTTGATATTTGGTTTAAACATCATAGTTTTTGTTTTCCTCATTCCCCAAGTAGGGCAAGTGGTGAGGAAGAGTCAATTAAAATCTCAACATTTTTTGGTTTTAATGTTGTAAATATGTTTATTTATTTTGAAGAAATTTTTAAAAGAAGATATTTATGGAAGTAATTTATAGCCTATAAGACACTGGAGAAGTCTATGTATTGTTTTTTATTAAGGATTATAAGATGATGGCCCAAGAGATCATTAAGCTGTGACTTTTATCACTAAATGTGGGATTCTTATGGCAGAGCCATAGATAATCAGAGGCAAACAATTTCAAGTGTTTTAATGCACATGAGGTATTTTACAAAAAAATTAATAAATTGTAGTGGCCAAAACAAAACCTTTTTTCTAAAGACAGCACTTATGCTCCCAGAAAAATATTTTTTATACCCAAATGATTTTGCAATAGTAGTCCATAAGGCTGTGAAAAAAGTAAAACTTTTTAAAAGTTACTCATAGTGGAATAGATAGCCCCTTCCAAAAGAGAATATTTTCATACAAGATTTACACTAAATTGAATAAGGGAACAGTGTAATACCCACTGAAAATAAAACTCTAAAGTCATTTACTGATTGTGAGTTATCCCCAGAAATGGAGGGCTTGAATAACTGAAATATGTTGTTTCAAATATGTTAATGTATATACTAATATTGGTTTAAAGAAGGAGGAACTGCTTGGAGTTGTGTGCCTGGGACCTGTGGCTTGTTTTTCAAAAGGGAGAATCCAGGACGGGAGCAAAGAAGTCCTAGCTGGTGGCTCCGGAGCAGAGGTCAGTAAACCCCAACCCGAGGGCCAATTCGGCAACTACCTGTTTTTATGTGGCCCATGAGCTAGGGTGGTTTTTACATTTTATAAATAGTTGGGAAAAAATCAAAACAAGAATATAATTTTTTTTTTTTTTTTTGTGGGGAAGACCAGCCCTGAGCTAACATCTGTTGCCAATCCTCCCCTTTTTGCTGAGGAAGACTGGCCCTGGGCTAACATCCGTGCTCATCTTCCTCCACTTTATATGGGACGCCGCCACGGCATGGCTGACAGGCAGTGCGTCGGCGGGCGCCCAGGATCCGAACTCGCAAACCCCGGGCTGCCAAGCGCGGACTAAACCACTGCGCCACCGGGCGGCCCCAAGAATATAATTTTTGACATGTGAAAATCATATGAAATTCAAATTTCACTGTCCAGAAGTAAGGTTTTATTGGAACAAAGCCACACTCATTCCCAACTTATTGTCTACGGCTGCTTTTGTACTACAAAGGCACAGTTGAGTAGATGCAAAGTCTGAAATATGTACTATCTGGCCCTTTACAGAAAAAGTTTGCTGATCCTGTTCTAGAGGAAAGAGAGGAATGAAAGCAAATATGGAAACTGATTTAGAGAGCACTGAAAGCTGGAGAACAGAGCAGGAGGACCCAGGATGACTGATGCATGTCATGGGGAAACCAGATAGGAAAGCTTTGGAGAAAGGCAGATTAACAGTCTCCTTGAATTTACACCCTGGGATAAATGCTAGGAAAGAAAAAGATCTATTAAAGAAAATGTCAATGGGTACAATTTATCGAGCCAGGATTAGGTGCTATAAGAAAATCAGGAACCAATATCAGAGAATATAAAATGTGATCCCAAACTCATAACAGAAATAAAAAATAAATTCTAGTGGCTGGACCAGTGGTGGAGTGGTAAAGTTCATGTGCTTTACTTTGGCGGTCTAGGGTTCGCAGGTTTGGATCCCAGGCATGGACCTACAAACCGCTCATCAAGCCATGCTGTGACAGCAACCCACATACAAAAAATAGAGGATGACTGGCACAGATGTTAGCTCAGGGCCAATCTTCCTCACCAAATCAAGAACAACAAAAATAAATAAATAAGTTCTAGATGATTTGAAGACCTCAACATTGAAAGACAGAAAGAAAGAAAAAAAAGAGAGGAGGGGGAAGAAAGGAAAGCTACTAGAATAAAATAATAAGAACACAGTTCTCATAACCTTGGGAGAAAGGGGATTTCCTGAGCAAAACAAGAAACCCAGAAGTCAGAAAACAAAGACTAAAAAAGTTAAATTTAACCACATAAAAATTTAAACTACTGTATAGCAAAATACACCATAATCAGAATCAAAAGGTAAACCAACAAGCTGAAAGAAATATTTATAACATGTAAGAGCAATCAAAGAAAAAAAAAGTCTAGAAATTAAAAATAACAACTTATTATAACGAAAGACAAAAAAACCAACATTAAAAAAAAAAATCTGGTGATGGAGGGGATCAGGCTATTCACAGAAAAAGAAATATCCATGGCCTCTGACCATATGATAAGATGCTCAGTCTTACAGTGGTCAAATTAAAACAACAAGAATGCGGGGGCTGGCCCAATGGCGCAGCGGTTTAGTCCGCGCTTGGCAGCCTGGGGCTTGCGGGTTCGGATCCCAGATGCCTGCCGACGTACCGCTTGTCAGCCATGCCGTGGCAGCGTCCCATACAAAGTAGAGGAAGATGGGCACGGATGTTAGCCCAGGGCCAGTCTTCCTCAGCAAAAAGAGGATTGGCAACGGATGTTAGCTCAGGGCTGGTCTTCCTCACACAAAAAAAATAAATAAATAAAACAAGAATGCTTACCTATCACATTTTTGGAGATTTAAAAGATTAATATCATTTTTGTACAAGATTTAGGCTAAAAGATTACAAACTAAAGGCTTTTTATTCCCCCAAAAAATGACAAACCAACCCTAAAATCATCCATTGACTGGGAGTGACTCGAGATAGGCTGGGCAGAGTAACTGAAATGTATTGTAGCGTAGCCCCCCTTAGCTGAGGTTTCCGTTTCCTTGGTTTCAGTTACCCGAGGTCAACCGCAGTCCAAAAAAATTAAATGGAAAATTCCAGAAATAAACAATTCATAAGTTTTAAATTGCACTCCTTCTGAGTAGCATGATGAAATCTCGTGCCATCCTGCTCCATCCCACACAAGACATAAGTCATCCCTTTGTCCAGCGCATCCACGCTGTATAGCGACCTGCCTGTTAGTCACTTAGAGCCTTTTCGGTTATCAGATTGACTGTTGCGGTATTGCAGTGCTTGTGTTCAAGTAACCTTTATTTTACTTAATAATGACCCCACAGTGCAAGAGAAGTGATGCCGGCAATTCGGAAATGCCAAAGAGAAGCCCTAAAGTGCTTCTGTACTATCAGGAGTTTCAGGTATCTGAAACTGGGGGTCTTGGAACGTATCCTCTGTGGATAACGGGGGACTACTGTATTTCAAATATGTTAAAGATTATGTGATAGAGGTCCTAGGAAAAGGCTAAAGGCCTGGTTAATTGCTTCTGAACTGTATCCCTTCCTTCAGGGAGAACACAGGATGGGACAGTAGAAGCTGTGCATAATGGTTCTGCGGAAACTTGTCTATGTTAAAATACACACTTAAAACACCACTTGAGTGTTTTATTTTCTTCCTTATGTATCTCCATACTTTCCATTGTTTATAAACAATATTTTAATGATCACAAAAATGTTTAATTAAAATAAACTAATCAGGTAAAAAAACTAATACAGTAAACTTGAGAACAAAAAAACATTAACTAGGAAACCATGATGTAACACATACTAGGTTTTTTTAGCTAATTTTTGAGTTTATCAAAATTAAGATAATATTTACATATACACGCATTACTTCAGCCAGTCACTAGTATTTCCCTGGATTGTGCTGCATTTCAGGGGAATACCAAAAAAATTGACAACTCTGCCTTAAAGAGATTTTTACAGTACTGGTGAAAGCAACATAAAACTCATGGTCTGTTAAAGTCAACTAAGTGCCATGTGAATTTGATAAGCTGTGTGTTCTCTGTCCTTCCTTCATGGAATTATTCACACACCAGCCCTGGCAGTTCATTTGAGTAAGAGGCCCAGTGTTGCCTACTTTTTTACCCTCTAACCGTAGAATGTATCTGTGGAGTAGGGGTGCTCTGCTATAATACATCGAGTTATTATTTTCCGTACAGCTATTTGACCTACATAACATCAATCCTCAATAAACACTGAATTGATTCTATGTCTGATCCTTAACCAAAACATTCTTAAGCCTATTTAGCTAATCAGATTGTATTCATATGAAATTTGTGGGTTTTTTCATAGGAAAATACAGATAAATAGCACCATCTGACTAATTCAGTCTCCAGGTTTAGCTACTGCTTTGAATCGACTCATGAGAGAGTCAGGCAATTCTATTGAGCAAGATAATTATTTGTTAGGTTATAGAAGATGGGTTGTTAACTGCAAATATCAGTTTGTGACACTTGTAACCTATGGATCAAAAAACTCTTTTTTTTTTTTTTGATGTGAGGAAGACCAGCCCCGAGCTAACATCTGTTGCCGATCCTCCTCTTTTTGCTGAGGAAGACTGGCCCTGGGCTAACATCTGTGCCCATCTTCCTCTGCTTTATATGGGATGCTGCCACAGCATGGCCGACAAGCAGTGCATCCGTGGTGCCCGGGATCCAAACCCGCAAACTCCAGGATGCCAAAGCGCGAACTAAACCACTGCGCCACAGGGCCAGCCCCACAAAAACTCATTTTTTAATGATTGATATCTTAGATTTCTTTTTGGAAAACAATCTAGATGGAGGCATCTCCAATAATACTCGATGTATACTGAATGCTTACTGTGTGCCAGGCACTGTCTAACAGTTTATATGTATTAACTCATTTAATCCTCCCTACAATAACAATGATGCTATTATCCCCAATTTACAGGTGAGGAAATTGAAGCCCAGAAGCTAAAGAATTTGCACAGCATTACACCACCACTAGATGGTAAAGCTTGTCTGGCTACAGAGCCAATTCTGAAACACTTCTTACAGCCTCCTGGGGCATTTTCAATAGGGTGCCTATTGCACCTCAGATACGGTCTATCCAAAACAAGTTCATTATCATTTTCTTCCTAAAATTAGCCTTCCCTCTTGACTTCCCTATTTCTTTCAGCCCTATATTTGTATTTATTCTTATTAACACTCAGCTATTTTGTAAATAGTGTAACATGAAAGAAAAAATCCTACATTTGCAGCCATAAATCTCAAGATTCTGGCTCTCACTGACAGTATGACTTCAGGGCTTTGGATAATCTCAGAAGGCCTAACTTCCTCATCTGTTAAGTAAGGTCCCTTTTCTGCTCAATAAATTCCATGTACCAGGGTATCTTTATGATAAAGTTTATAAAATATATTTAAAAATTAAGGAATAGTAAAATAAGAGGAAAGAAACATTTTTTTAAAAAAGCAATTTGTATCAGAAGAATTTTCATTCTGACCACTCAATAATATGGTTTTATATGATAATTTTATAACAAAAAAATAACTTAAAAGGAAAGAAGTGTTCATAATTTTAAAATTCCTATGCAAATTATGGCATATCCACACAATAAAATATGATGTCACAGTTCTAGGCTATGCTTTTAAGAGTTTTGACAGACATGGGGAGATGCTTCAATGTTAAGCATACAAAAGGAACTCTCATGAAAACGTCTCCACCTGAAACTTCACTGTGTACATACGCATTCTCATGTTCCATTTTCTAACATCTGGCTGCTTCCTTTCCTGCTTCTCTTTCTCCAAGTTCTGGGTTAATCAAATTTAAGAATCTTAAGTATAGTAATTCCTTTTGTATTTAGGAAGCTTGCCAGCTACCACAATCTACAGACACCATTAAACAATGAGGGTCAACAAAGACAGCATCTCACAAAGAAATCAGAACCACCACCACTCCAGGAGGCATGACGCAGTTTCCCTCTGGGAATTCAAAAAATCAAATAAGACTGAGATGAAATTTGCTTAAGAATAAATCACAAATTGAGACAAGCAACAATGACACTGTCTGCTATCAACCATGTGCCATTAAAAACCATTTCATCTGAAAGTTCTGGGCCTTTAAGTGAGCAAAACAAATTCTAGAGGAAGAGCTGCAGAATAATACAAACTTATGAGATAACTATAAAATCAACTGAAAGAAAGGCAAATGAAACACCTCAGCTCAGAGCATCAGAGGACTTACAATAAAAACAAATCTCCAGCAAGCTGGATTGTTGTTGTTGCAAAGGCTTGTGGAGGATCTTTGCTGTCTTGTATATTTGGAGATACTTTTCCTTTTAATCACTTTTCCAAACATGAAGCCCCTCATACAAAAGACAGCAATGAGCTAATGCTTGAGAAAGATGTAAACACTTTACTCAGCCCACGCATGTAGTCTTCCTTGTCTAGTTCTTTCTATGTAATAGACTATTGTTTGTCAACATGGTCTTTGTTTAAGAACTATTTATATACGTGAAAAAAATCTGTGGCTCTCAAGAAAGAACTCGACAACATACATTTTTAGACTCACTTCTATAACTATAAATATAACTAACATTCACAGTGGGTCATTTAAGTTTTCTATGTATTTGTATAACCAACAAAAGCTTGCTTTTCCCCACAGCAATATATTAATAATTAAAAAATGCCTTATAGCTTAAATTTAGAGTAACCTATACTGCAACTGATAATATTAAATAGGCTATTACTATGCCTTTAAAGTTCTTAATGTTCTTGGCAAAGACGTAGGTTTCTTAGGAACTAACATGAAAACCAATTAGCACATCAGTGACTACACAATTGATAACCCAGTAAATACACATAAACACATATTAGAGTGCTTTAAAATATGAAATTCATGGATACAGCTAACTAAATAGAAGTTCTGGATAGAGGAACAGTGTTTAATGATCTCACCACCAAATGCTAGGTTTATTTTGAATGTTTAGTAACATCTTTCAGCTATAACAGTCGCTAAATAGACTGACTTTGATAGCCAATGTATATTGTAGACTGACTATGTGCACTAACTGCTTTACAGACACTAAACCTTATGCATCAAGAAATATGTAATAAATGAGGAAACTGCAACTCAGAGACATTTTGTAACTTTCCTCATCTTCAAAAGTAAGACTCAAATCCAGGCCATTCTGAGTACAGGGCACATGCTCATAATCTTATACTATGCTGACTCCAACAGCAACAGCCAAAAATTTGAAGAAAATTGGCCTTGAAATTCATACCCATTCAGAACACTTTAAAAATCTAATCTAAAAAATGTAATGATTCATAACAGTTTTCCCAAAAAAGAACTGATTGGCCCTATTCCTGACTCACCCAAGGAAGATATTGGGTATTTTACCCAATTATCATACCAGTAAACTTAATACCACCAGTAATTATAAGCCCTATGGACCCAGGATTTGCCATGCTTGCTTCTTTCCAGATCATAAACTGTGAAATAGCAGTTAGGTCCCAGAATCAGTTACAGGGGGAGAATGTAACTTCACAGTGAAGGATCAGGCTGATGCCACCTTACCCCAGTACTCAATCTTAGCCTCACCAGTGGGGAAAACCAGAGCTGCTTTGTGACTCCTGATGAGGTGCAAGATGAGAACACATCACCTGTGATGATTTCTAGCCAAAATGCTTGCTTTGACCTAATCAAGCCTTTGGACCTAGCCTCCAATTTCAGGAATTACAAGAACCAGAAGAGTCAACTGAACGACACCAGGAGGAAGAAATGAGATAAATCCAGAAGGTAGGATATTCTCCAGAACAACTGGCTTGGTCTCTTCAACAAGTCAGTGTAATAAAAAACAAGAGGCTGTTCTAGATTAAAAGAGACTTCAGGTACATTACATCTAGATGCACTGCGTGGCCCTGCACTAAACTCTGCTTTGGACAAACCATCTGTCAAGGACATTGTGAAAGCAACTATGGGCATTTGAATATGGTGGGGTATTAGAAAATGTTAAGAAAGATTACCAATTCTATTAGTTGTGATAATGATCATTTTGCTATGTAGGACAATGTTCTTATTTTTAAGAGATGCATATTGAAGTATTTAGAGGTAACATGTTAAAATGTCTACATTTTACTTCAAAATACCTCAATATAAACATAGAGTTTTGAAAAAGAGGGGGGTCAGTTGCAAAAACAAGTGCAAAAAAATGAGTATAAATGGTTCAAATTTCAAAAATCATGCTCCAGTGTCAAGGATTATGCTTAACTGGACAAAATGATACATGGACAGAGAAGCTTTCATCTCATGAGGTCTCCCATCACCCTCACCCCCCTCACACTAAGTGCTAAATGAAGAACATTTCAAGTGTAAAGTAAAATACCAACTTTTAAAAGATCCCCTGATATAATTTTAGAGAAACTTTTAGGCTTCTTATACCAATGTTCAGAATCACTAAAGAGAGAGATTAAAGGATCCGAAATTATAACATACTATTCCAGAACAATCACAACTGAGGCAGTATGGAATGCTGATGTTCACAATGCTGTCTTACGGCACATGCCTCATCTCCATACCCAACATGGGAATTATTTCCTCTGTACGTTAATAAACATCCTTTGTTCTAAGCACATTCCTTACAAATAAGGAAGCAAAGGTCAAAAGTTTAGACAATATTTGAGGGAGAGGAATCGAACTTCAGTTAAAGACTAACAGCTAGTTTTGTCACATGACTGATAAGTCGCCGCGGCTGACAGTGCCGGTCACTACCTGGGAGAAATGTAAAGGCTACTAATGAAAAGTAGTGAAAGGCTTAGATTCTTAGGGATAAAAAGATCAATTGAATTCAGATACAAATAGGTTAGACCTACAGAGTACACACACGTTCTCCTCAGGGAGCCTACAGCCTAGTACAGAGATCAAAAGGTGGCTTTTCCTATTTGTTCAAGGAAGCGTGCAGTTTAAACACACAGCACCTGCCACTGGGTATGGAAATAACAGATTCAAAAATGTAAGCAAAACGAAACAAGAACAATAAGAACAAACCTCAGGCCCAGCTGCCTGCAGATCACTTCTGCGTCAGCATCATCCCATTGGTCATCACAGACAGTCCCCCACTGACCAGCATGGTAGAGCTCCACGCGGCCTTCGTGCACACTGCTCCCGCCAGCAAGACGTATGACAGGGAATGCGGGGCCTGCGCAACAGGAAATGAAAGACAAATTACACCTAACATGTACATTGAGTTATATGATTAGGTATATTCTATTTTTTTTGCCATTCTCAATAATTAAATAATATTTATCAAGCCATTTCAGTGATATGGACATACACACACACATCTAACATATTTTATAGTAATCTTGACCAATTAAAATACTCCAATTGAATTACATTCATACAAATAGTTCTTAGGAGGAAGTAGTATAAATTCACTTTTCCTCAACAACCTCAGAAACCAGAAAAGACACACTCAAAACTGCAGTTTACTGGAAACACATTTGATTTTTATGGTATTGTGATAGTGACATTGAGTTTTTTTATTTACAGTAACTTGAGCATTACCAACATGTAATTATTATGAATGGCACTTACGTCTGAAACATACTTGTTTTTAGTACAGAAATATTTTTTGTATTTGTAGAAATCAAGTCAAAATTAACATCTAACAGTTTATAACAAATTGATGGACACCATGGCCAGTACCTTCAAAAAACAACATTGAAAATTCATTTGGGTATGAATCAGTTCATATTCATTTCCTCTATTAAGAACAACCAAAGGTTTCCCATTGCAAATTCCTTATTATAGCCTACAATGCCCTTACCTACCCCTTGGCAGTCTCTGAAGTTCTCTCTCGCTATGCTGTAGCTACAACGCCCTCTTCCTTCTGCCCCCAAACACTTGAAGCTGGATACCATCTCAGGGTCTGTACGCTTGCTATTCCTTCTGCTTGGAAAAATGTTCCCACACATCTTCACATGGCTGCCTCCCTCTCATCATTCATTCTCAACCCTGAAGTGTCCTCTCTTCAGGAGGCCTGCACTGGCTACCCTAGCGCACGCAGCACCCTAAGGCACTTTCTACTACCTAGCCCAATTTGTCTTCCTCAGAGTATTTACTTTTATCTAAAATTATCAATGATTTATTGGTTTATATGTCAATTGTCTGCCTCCTCTCAACTAGAATTGAGGACAGAGAAAGTGCCTTTCCCTTTCACCTGTGTATTTCAGGTACCCAGCATAGAGAAGGCACGTAATAAATATTTGTTGACTGACTGAACTGGCAAATGATAGCTAAAAGTCTACAAAGGATATCCCAAACAAGGAAAAATAATTAGCAATATCCGTTCATTCTGTTTAATAAACAGATATTAGGCATCTGCTGTGTGCAAGGTGTTGCACCAGGTGCTGCAGGGCATTCAAAGGGGGCACTAGACAGACTCTGCCCTCAAGAAGTTCACTGCCTAAGGATGTGGACAAAATGAGCACAGACGATATTGTCAAGACCTTGCAGGGGTTTAGAACCAAGGGAGCTGGCTCACCACCGGGGGTAGTTAGGGAATGTCTTCTAAGAAGGTGCTATCTGAAGAGGGCCAAGATGGATGGATGGGATTTCAGAAGCATAAAGTTTGGGAAACAGTAAGGCAGTCTAATTTTTCTAGAATAAAGGATGTAACATGGTAAAAGGTTCAGAACAGCCTGAGTCCCCATTAGGAAGTTTAGCTGTACCTTTTGCCAAATATTAATCATTTATCTACATGAAATGTGCTTCTAATTCCTCCACAGTGTAAGTGGCTGTCAGTAAATGGGATTTCTATGTTCATATTTATATTCAAATATCATACTTGAGTTTTGCAGCAGAGATTCAGATCAGTGAATATTTGCATATGCTCACATTCTGATATTTGTAATACAGTTTACTTACACAAGTCAACTAGCACTTAAAATTTGTAAAAAGATACAGATAGGTTTAATAAATATAACTGTTCTTCTCAATATTGTATATTAGCATCTTACAATTAACTGATGGCTGAATGATGGTGAGAAACAAATTTGCATGTTATGTTCATTTTCCTTTAAAAAGCTTGGAAAATACAGAAAAAATGATGAAAAACGTATAAGTTTCTTAAATTATTATATTCTCCCCTGCCTCCCCTTCCCCAGCACTGTGGTAAGCTTGGAGAAAAAAAAAACAAACAGAATTTTTTAAGAGTAAATTTAAAATCACCTAGAACCATTATGGCATATTACTTACATCTCTTTTAATATTGTGTTTTATTTTGAAATATGGGTTTTTTTCTGGTTGTAGAATCATGAAAATATACAAAAACTCAAGGACAAAATTTAGTCAACTTCCCACATCCTCCCAACAAACACATAAAAATTCATTTGAAAGAGAATTCAGTGAAGTCATTGGGCAATGTTTAATTCAAGGATAAATAAGACTCCCAGACACTCTCATTTAGATCGCTATTTCTTCTATCCAGTACTCGTACACCATCTTCTACTTTGTAAGTGCTGGGAAAGCAACAAGTACCACATGACAAGACACTAAGTGTAATTTCCAAACTAAATGAACGAGTTCAAGTCCTATCACTGTGCTTGAAGGCCAACTCAGTGGTGGCTGATTTGGGCTATTTGCTTTCACATCTTTATTTCATCTACCACAAGGGAATCCTTCTTTATTCTCACTTCTAATTTATCTCAACCTCCTATATTTTATATATGTTTATAAATGACCTTAAATTTATATTTGCAACCAGAGTATAAACAGGTGTACAGATTATAGAGAGTAGAAGAATTAAAAAAAAAAAAGTAGATAGATATCCTGAAAGAAAATAAAGATTGTGTTCAAGATTTTACTTCACTACTTGAAAAATGTTAAACATTTTATCAGTCAGGTTGAACACAGAGTACAAGTGATAATCTACAAAAAGCAATGCATTATTAAGCCCGATTCACATCACCCTTGAAGCAGCAATGCATAAATGTGTGCTTGCCAAAAGTAGTGATGAATAAATGAAAAGCAATAATATATATTGAGGTATATGAGGAAGCCATTTGGTCTAAAACTAATTTGGCCGGACCTTGTTTTTCCAGAAAGGTCTGACATGGCCTGTCCAGCATGCATTGTACATCTGCTTTAAACATCTGCAATATCCCAAAGCAAAGAATGATGCCTTTAAAAATAGGGATGTACATCTCCTCCCATATCAGCATTTGCCTAAAGATAAGAACTTCTTCCCAGAAACTAAAGGTCAAACTGACCTGCTGTGCTCATCTTGTGACCACTGACATACTGTGCTAGCAAAACTTCTTGTTACTGTAGTAAAAAGAAATATTCCTGTTATATTTGATGTATGTTCCTTGCTCCAAGATGATATATAACCATGCTCTACACCTCACTTCTTTGGAGTGCTTCCTTCCTTGGTGAAGGTGCTCTCCCAGGCTGTATCATCTTCAGACTGGCTCATATAATAAATTCACTCTAATTTTGACTTACAGATTAATTATTGACTATTTGCATTAACAGTAACACTACTCAAAGGTGGAGAATCCAAGGAAGAAAAGGAAACACTTATAAGACATCAAAACTTAACATGCCCCTCGCCCACCCAAAGAGGACTGCAGCCCTCAGAGCACACACCTGGTCCATATCCTCCCCTTGGTCTTCCAGCCAATTCAGGGGAATTACTCTAAATTGAGTCCTTGTATGTTTTATGACGGGAGCTTTTCTATTCCTCCCCCAATACTTGTATTCAAACAGAAACCATTCCCCTGGACCGGCTGCTAGCATTTCAAGACTTGGTCATCTGGTCAAGCTGATATCTCCAAGGAAAATACAGAAAGGGATCCTGTGACCGTGTGGTAGCCTCAAGTTGTGGTCACAGATTATAATACACCATGCTCTCCAGAAAACCCATCAGCCATCATGAAAGGCAGCTGTTCCCTCCTCTACTTAGGTTCATATGAACATATGTGTATTTGTGTACTGATGCCATGCTGCTAATCACCTCCTGCCTAGTACATGGTGCTTGGAAGGAGCCCTTATCCAAGGTAGTAATCCATTTTATGGAATGTGTTATCTACAGCTCAAAGGAGAACATTGGTACATGACTATATTCCAGCCTATAAAGTGAAAATATTTTGTTGTACTTGCTGTATTTTATACTTGTTTCAAGATGATTTTCCATCTTGATTCCATCATGATTTTCCATTACCAAAATAAGTATTTCATAAACAGTATATAATATTTCTTTAAACAAATTAGATAAAATAGAGAACATGTTAAAAGTGAGATACCATTTGAAAGTCAAATGGAATTCAAATTGTTAGATGCACTCCTATTAAAGACTATTTAATCAGGCTGTAGAATATGATGATTCCAATTTATGTCTGTATTTAAACTCTTTTAGTTGAGTTTAGTCTTAGTTTAACTCAGACACTTTTATCATCTGGAATCATGTTGAAAACACAATAAAAGTAAAACAAGAATAAATATTTTTTTTACCATGGGAAAAACTACACGTGACAGCAGCTGCCATCTTCTGAGGACACGTCCCACCCTGCCAGATGTCTTTTTCACAAAGCAGTATATTTTCTTCATCTCCTCGGCAACGGACATTGCTCCAATAAATGGGAATAAGGCCCAGTCCAGAAAACGGGGTCTCTTTTGCCACTCCTTTTCTTCTGGAAGTACAATAATTGATGTTATGTTCATCAAATAGGGGCAAATTTTTTATCAAAGCATTTAGATTTTTTTAAATGAAAGAAATTAATAAAGACAGACGTGGAAGAGAAAAAACCATGATGGATTACATAAGTTTCAAGGAAAAGCAAAACATCAGATCAGAACTGGGGTTGATTACCTATGGCAATCTTTTTAATCAACCTTGAATAATGGTATGCATATGCCTTTACTATCTATCTATGGCTGATATTAGAAGAAAACGGGCAAATGCTACAGGTATAAAAACGGAGCCTGCGTGGCTTTGTGGAAGAAGTGTGTCATGTGGCCCAGTGAGACTTGGATTCTAGTCTGGACTCAGCTGCAAAACACTCTAAGCTGGAAGGCTCTCTAAACTCTGCCTTCTGATGTCTAAAAGGAGAAGTCTGGATGCCTGAAGATTCTTTCCTGCTGCAATATTTTAGGCTAGCATTTTCAAAATGATTACTATTACTATATCTAAGCAAGATAATATCAAGAGAGGCAATCCATTCACATTTTTAAAACCTTATATATAGTATTTGCTAGCAAGACTTTGAAAGCCATTAATAAAATAATATAGAGCAGATGGGCTCTACTTTTAACTCATCTAATCTACATATTTTTACAAGTAACCTCTGATATGTAAAAATTGACATTAAATTTTAAAAAGATTAAATGCTTATCTGATTAACATAGTAATCTCTAGAATTGTCTCCATGTAACAGCTTCCATCAACCAAACAGTAAATATTTGGGGTATATCTAAAATATGAATGTGTCTTAACAGCAATAAAGCTGGGCTGCTCTGCTCTTATTGTGCAATTCTTTAAAAAAAAATGGACTACTAAGAGATGATATATATAAGCAATCGGATTGGCTTATCTGAAGTTTATGTTTACAGAATGATCATTTACATTCTTTCATCAATTAAAAGACTGGTAACCACACTGTAGTTCACATCTCCACTATAGTGATCTTGTTTCTTTACGTCAGAGTCTGATAGGAAATTTTATTCTTCCCTCATTTTCAGGGGAAGTAAAAGCACATGTAGCTATGCACACAAAGGAAGACACTGACACTGGCCCACAAATGTTACATCTTTAGGCCCTCACATGAAAGTCAACATTCTTTGTGAGCTGCCCCCCTGCCAATGACTGTTCGCCAGACAAAATACTCATTGATAAAATCAGTAATTAACATTCCTAAACATCATAACACTTTATAGGCTCTAGCCTTACTCCTTCTTTCATCCTGATCTATACCGACACTCATTTTTAAAAATTAAGTACATTAACTCTATTTGCTGCTGTAATAGCATCAAAAGTCTGAACAAAACTTAAGCCTTCAGGTCGGCCTTTACTAAATTCTCATTTCCCACCTTCCTAGTGGGAAGACAGGAGGAAGCTGGCAAATTAAAGTTCTTACTGATTTAACTGGAGTTGACTAACCTTTTCATTCGTATCATCATATTAGATATTACTACTCACTGATTATTAATCCAAAATATTTGTAAACTACAAACCTTTCTTTCAGTCTTTTGGACCTGAATTTTTCATAACAAGATACATTCCATGCTTTCTAAAGATCTCTGGTGATCAATGCCAAGAAAAACACATGGCGTGGTACTTAGAAAAAATAAATGAGACAAAAACACAACAATAACAACAAAAACGAAACCTTTTGTTCCAAAATGGAGCCTTCTGCTCCTGTGAACCCCCTTGGGACAAGGCATCAGGGTGCCGGGCCTGGTGGGAGTCAGTGTGCGCTGATCCGTTTTAAAGAGAGGGCTTTAAAATTGCCCCTTACCCATCACGAGACAAGAGCACAGGGGAACATCACCTCCTTCACACACACAAAAATGGAATTTGTGAGTGGCTCAAAGTAGCAAGTTAAAGGCAAAGGACAGCAACCTAGGGCTGCGGGCTACTGAGAAATTACAATTCTTAGAATCAAAATCCTTGCTTCCTAGGGCTAAACAATTATTTTGTTAAAGACAAAGACCAGAAGATGCTTTCAACTTCTGACCACTTAGCATTTGTCCATTTCCTAGTCAGCAGGCGTGGTAATATGTGAAACACATTTGTATGTAAGAGAACTCATTCCTTCCATTTGGGGCCCTTTCTTTATAACTCTTGAGAAAAGTGAGAACAAGGAGAGTAAGAACGAGGAAGGAAGATGGAACCTTTCCCCAGTAATGATGGGTGCCCACCATTATTCTCAGATATCAGCAGACTGATTTGGTTTGGCGAACTCACCCCAGCTGCAGCTGGTGACAAACGACTGAGGCATCAGAATCATCCCAGTGGCTGCTACAGACTGTGCCCCAAACTCCATTTGCATATACTTCCACTGTGCCTTCAAACTCATTTTTGCCACCACGAAGTCGTACTGACCCTAAAGTGGAAAAGAATCCCAAAATCCTTTAATAGCAAAGAATCGTTTGAACACACTGAACAGTCATCGGTTAACATGATTCCCCCACTGAAGTGGTGAGAGATCCAGTCAGGATGACTTGGCCTGCACTGTTCACAGCATGTGCTCCTTTCTTTAAATGAGGATTTAGCACGCTCTTTTGTTTTTTTGGGTTTTTTTTGGTAATTAACATCCTGATATCAATGCTATTTATATTTTCTTTTTTTATCTAGGCAAACAGAAAATTCAATTATAATTTTAAAAGTGGAAAAGTGGAAGAGTATGACTAATGTCTGGTATTGATCCAAGTATCCGATTATATCACATATGAAGTTCTTATCACTTATGTATCTGCTTCCATCTTCACGAGGTCATAGATAGGAAACAGAAACAAAATTCAATGCTCTGCTTATAAATTAGCTGTTATTGGCTGTTATATTTTTCTTCTATCTGATTTGTTCACCAAAGAAGAGTAAAATGCTTTTTCCTCTTTTAACCTCAAGCAGTAGTCATGAAAATTCTAAAGATTATGTCTATAATTTCAAAAAAGTGTTAGTGTTGAAAACATTGCCTAATGTGAGTCTTAGGGAAACTGGAACTAAGTAGGGTGGTTTGGTGTAATTGAATGACCCTGGAAATTTGCCTTCCCTTACATACCACCCCTACTTAGCTGCTCCACAGTCCACAATTTGAGTCATTCTTTTCAGTCTTTAAGAAAGCCAAAATTTAAATTTAAGCACCCCTGGGAAAAATAACATTTTAAGTCTTATCCCTTAAGTGGGAATCAAAGCCCAACATTTCTCTTCTCATTGGCACTGGTTTGCAGAGTGAATACTGGGAGGCAGCAATTGGGATACTTAAGAAGAGACAGAATCAAACTTAGATAACTTAAGAATTTCACAAAATCCTGTTAAAAGTAATTTATGATAGCCTTTATTTCACAGGTAAAGAAATTAAGTCCTACCAAAAAATTCTGGCATATTTTATATACTTCAAAGTTATTATAAATGGTTTTAAAATAATTTTCCAAAAGTCTTAGATTCACAAATTATCCATTCATTTCTTTTGCACTGTCCTAGTCATCCTTAAAAAATGCAACCATTTAAGAAAAACATATCCTATTTCTCATGACAAATACAAAGTGTCATTTAATTCAAACAAAAGGCAATAATAAATGAATGCAAAACATTGCACTGTCAAATTCTGATTACTCAGGAGAGAACGTGAGCATGTGCCATTCATGTGGCAGATAATCTAAAATCATTCATACATTCTAAACCTCTTTAATTTGGACTGAGCAAGAGGAAGCCCTGTCTAGCTCAGTGAAAAGTGTGAACTACAGAATATTTTTAAAGAAATACGTCTGAAGAGTTTAACTGAACTTTAACGATTTTTTAATCACAAAATTTCTTCTATAGAGACCCACATAATATTATGCATATCACAAATGCCAGCAATTTATTTCAAAGAATTCATTTGTTCACCTCAAACATTTGAAATGATTTTTAAATTAATCTGTTATCTCTTTATTAATTCTGCGCTTCCACCAAATTACTTATGTCAAGGGTTGGAAGAAGGTTCTAGTAATGAAAACAAACTGGAACACTCCTTATGCATTTTATTTTATTTTATTATTTTTTGTGTGTGAGGAAGACCAGCCCTGAGCTAACATCTGTTGCCAATCCTCCTCTTTTGCTGAGGAAGACTGGCCCTAGGCTAACATCCGTGCCCATCTTCCTCTACTTTATATGGGACGCCGCCACAGCATGGTTGACAAGCAGTGCGTCGGCAGGTGCCTGGGATCCGAACCTGCGAACCCTGGGCTGCCAAGCGCGAGCTAAACCGCTCCGCCACTGGGCCGGCCCCTCCTTATGCATTTTAAATAATCATAACAACATAAAATATTGCCTAAATCGCCAAAAAGCTATCAAGAATAAATGATGCATGCATAACATATAAATGATTAAGACATTTAGAGATGAGAAAGAGAAAACTCTGCATGAAGTATAATTATTACCATAACATCATTATAATGGAAATGATAGAGCTGGAAATAGTTTCCAGGTCAACTATCAGTTCCACCAACATCTCTCAGATGCTCCAAACATGCTGTGAAAGCCTGGACTCATTTAGCTGCATCTGTTATATGGCAAGAAATCTGGAGCACTCATCCAATTTTCCTTTAACAAACGAACACAAATATTTGCAATTCTGGAAAGGAAATTTGCATGTCAATGACTAATGAATTCTCTGTCTGAATCCACTCCCAACATCAACATACCCAACGTACACACCTTCCTAGCAGCGCCCCTCCACACAGTTTATCCTTTCCTTAATGCCATAAAAATTTCTAAAATATTCTGAGAAATCATCTACCTTGGACTCAGAGTGAGTATTTCTTAATAGCATACAATTCAGTCATGTTCACAATTCTTCTAATAATTATTTGAAAGAACTTTTTAAAAAGATATCAGCATAATAATATGCTCCAAAATAATAAAAATTTGATCACAATTTCAGGTAGCAGTTTTTGTTTGTTTTTGGTTTTCCTTTTTCTTGTGGCATTTATTCTCTTAGAATGGTTCAGATGGCTGAGATCTTAAAAACTGTAACTCATTTCCCTCAATTTATGGATGAGGAAGCTATGGACCAAAGCAACTGAGCAGCTGCCAAGCCACGACCACTATCTCCTAGACTCCTGCTCTTCCTTCTGTCCCCCCATCTCCAAATCCAAGCAAAGACCCTGCAATTTAATAAGCACCTGTTAAAACTTCAGGTATTACTTTATGCATTATTCCATGTTGGCTTTCACCATTCTATTGAAATATTGCAACTAATTCACCAAACATTATATGGGAATAAACTAACCAGGCAGAAGCATAAGGCAGCCTGAAGAGTTTCTTCACACTGCAAAACAGGAGAGAAGTGGCTTTCCAATCATCTACATTTGAGTCTGATCCCTCAGTGGAGGCTGATTTGTTCCATCAGCTGTACAAATCTGTTAGAGGGCTACACATGTGCAAAAATTTACAGGTGCACAATTACAAGATGGAGAAGGAGAAATATCCTAGCTCAATGAGAAAAAAAAAAAAGGATGAAACAATAAAGCCATCCACAGAGGTCAAAGCCTCCAAGTAAACTCATTTCTATTGCTACCCTACTAACAATAAAATTCTCCAGATCAATTCTAGACCAAATTCTTTGGCAAATATTACCCAATTGTCAAAATCTTTTATTATCAAAAATTGATCCCCGGGCCAGCCCCAGTGGCCTGGTGGTTAAGTTCAGCGTGCTCCGCTTCGGCAGCTAGGGTTCGGTTTCCGGGCACAGACCTCCACCACTCGTCTGTCAGTGGCCATGAGGCGGCAGCAGCTCACATACAAAGAAGAGGAAGATTGGCAGGAGATGTTAGCTCAGGGAGAACCTTCCTCAGCAAAAAATAAATTGATCACCCCCCTCCTTCACTCACACTCTCCTACTCCAGCAGAGCACTCTGCGATGCTTCTCATAATCTCAGCTAATGTCTCTGGACAGCACCCCATTGGATCCATGCACTGTCTGAAAGTCTCTCAAGTGCAAATTTGATGGAAACAATTCTATTCTAACTATTCCTATTTTTAAAATGTGTTAATAATAATGATTTAAAATTTGAAGTCTCAAACAGAGGTTTTAGGTCAACTATACTAGGCATTACAAATTTATAGACCAAACCAATAATAGAAGAAAGTGAACTGTAAAACTGTGCATGATGGCATGTCATGGAGAGAAGCCCTCAGAGTTCATGAAATGAATTGTTGCAAAAAAAACCACAGTCAGCTGTCTGCTGGTACTACAACTACCTTAAAGGCAAAATGTACCAATGTGCAACAATGTTCAGAAGTCTACTATCTTAATTCCCTGCCAAAAACATTGAATTTATGTCATTTAGTTTATTATGTAGATATGTCTCCAGTTTTATAAAGGAAACGGAGCATAAAAGATTCATGTTACAGAAATTTGCTTTATGGACACTTTGCTATAAAACAGGAATTCCCAAAACAGAGAGACACTCAAGCAGGGTTCTTTTTAACCATTTTATCAGTCTCAATCAATACAAGGTAATCTAGAGGAGAAGAGCTGACTAGCTCAAAATTCCCTTCACAAGTCTCACTGGTTTTTCAGTTTTTAAGTCTATTGTGATGAGTTGAATTCTGTCTCCCCAAAAGATATTGAAGTGCTAACCTCTAGGACCTATGAATGAGACCTTATTTGGAAATAAGGTCTTTATGGATGATCAAGTTAAGATGAAGTCACTAGGGTGGGCTCTAATCCAGTATGACTGTGTTCTTACAAAAAGAAGAAATTTGGACACAGAGACATGCACAGAGGGACAACACCATCTGAAGACTGGGGTTACACTCCCACTGTCATATCAGAAGCCAAGGAACTATCATATCAGAAGCTAGGAGAGCCCTGAAAAAGATCCTTCCCTAGAGCCTGCAGAGGAAGCATGGCCCTGCTGACACCTTGACCTTGGACTTACAGTCTCCAGAACCGGGAAACAATAAATTCTGTTGTTTAAGCCACTCAGTTAGCGGTACTCGTCACTCCTAGCAAACTAATGGAGCCATTATGGTATTACCCCTTTTTGGACAGCTAGCAAAACCTCCCTTCTCATACTCTGCACGTCAAGGAAGCCTACAGGAAATATTAGGAAAGGGACCAAACAGGTCAGCTATCTTTGTTCTGTAAATCCAGCTCATTCCAAAATAATCCAAATGAAAAGATATGCCTATTTAGTTAACTAATTAAAATTTACTTAAATAGAATAGCATTCACTCGTTTGAAGAGAAAGAAAAAACAGCAAAAACAAAGACCCATCCCAGAAGTGTTTTCTGAATAGAATTAATAAATATTTTCAAAATCACATTTTGATAAATGAGTAAAAAGAAATTAATGTTATCACACAAATACTTTCTCATCTATTATTGAACTTCACAGAGGCACAAAATAATTAATTTTAGTCACTTCTATTGTTCTGTCGGAATCAGACAGAATGCCCGCTGGTGACATCAAGCTATTGCTCAAATCCTTGACAAAAAGTACACTTAAAGGTGAAAGTGATATAGAAATTTCAGTTTATGAACTATTTAAAAGAATAGAAAAAAAGCCCTTTACATGTTGGACAATTTAGTACACATACTTGACAAATGGATTAAACATAATCTTATGTCTTATACCAAAGGCAACACTGGGAAAATATACTAAATGATTATTTCCTATCTTAATACAAAAAACCTCATATGGCCTAAAAACAACTGACTTAGGGGTGTTAGTTGAATTTTTCAAGTATAATAGGGGAGGCTAAGTTAATTTTGATATTTTCTTCTTACATCCAATTTGACAATACTAAGATATACTATATTTTTCTATGATTATATTTACTCATAACTGAAATTGGTTTTAGCATTGTGAAACAGTAGATTTCATTCAAATCATGCCATGTCAAAATACAATCAAATCATTTTTTAACATATGGAGCATTCCCCTGACCGAGATCCAGCTGAACTATATTGGCCTCCATTAATTCACATCTATAATTCATACTAATTGTTTATTTATTATTCATGTAGATACCTTTAGTACTGAGAAAAAAATGTGAACTAGTCTAGTTCAAAATGAGAGAGTATCCTGGGAGTAAGCAATTCTACCCATTTACAATGCACTTATTAGAAATTTATAAATCTTATCAATTATTCCTTAGTTAAAAACATTTTACAATATTATGCAAAAGAAGAAGGCTCTATCCTTGGTTAAATTATAGTATACTAACAATATATGCATGTAATCCTAGTAGAAAATTTCACAGATTGTGTGTCTCTGAACTATTCACACATAAGCAAACAGTAAGGATGTTACCATTTTATCGCATAGCACGGAGTGATGAAATTAAACTACACCTAATAGTAATCCTCTCATCTGTCTCCCAGAGTAGTATCACAGGAAAGGTAATTCTTCTGACATCCCAATCAGAGAGCGAGTGTCCTCAACCAGAGGACACAGGTGATTTCCGATTCATCTTTGTAAATGCTGCTCCTGGTATGAACTCAGTAAGCGTTTAATGAAATCCATCCTTGCCTTGTTACAAGGATCAGCATTTTCCACTCTTTGTAGCCCTCTGGTGATCCTAACAAAAAGTATTGAGGCTGAATGTGCATGTGTAGCTTGGAGGGGGGAAAAGAAATCTCATTACTTTAGCGCTTTGATACAATACATTTTTTATTAATATTGTGCTGATTCGCAGGAAGAGGGAAAATGGGTGAGAAGAGAGGACTGCTCTGGAAAAGTAAGATGCTAAAGAAGCAAAAATAAACATTTCCTGATTTTCTAACAACAGTGTATCAACCATGTGGAAGGCGGTGGAAATCAAGTGTTCGCACAGAGCACAACCGCACGCCTGTTTACCGTGCAGACTGAAGACGTTTCAGAGGGCTGCTTTCTTTACAAGTTAATTCAGTGGGGGAAAGAGGCTTGAAAATTAGAATTAAACATCTTTACCTAACAACTGAACTAACTTCCATATTTTTAACAATTATGGAATTATTCATTTCAGACATAAATTTGATAGACCTGCAAACAGCATCTTAAAACATGAAAACACGCTTTATCAATCAAATCAGGGTCTAAATGTTATTCATCTATATATGGTTAAAAAGTGGATGTAGCACTTCACAGCACAATTTTTAAAATTACTTATTACTATTTTCTAGTTGCATTGTTTCCCCAAAATAAGGACAAGCTGCAACCATACTTCTTAGCAGACCCTGTTGGTTTTCCTCAACAACTACCTCTCTTCCTCTTGCCAGGAGTCTCCATGCGTTCAGAGGTTGATCTGGATTAATCTAGGCAATCACGGTAATTGTATTTTCCTTTCCAGAGAGTGCTAGGAAGAAACATGGGGTCCAGTCTTGGCCAATGAAATGCTGGAGGAAGTGTGCAGGGGAATTCTGGGAAGGTTTCCTTGCTCTTGCGATGGGACATACGTGAAGAGGGGCCCTCTCTTTCTTCTGCAGGTTGTTCTACCTCCATGTGAAGCCTGGAATAACCACTAGCCTAAGGATTAAAGCCACACTTAGAGAACAGAGGAGTCGAGAGATGAGCAGAGAAATAGAGCTGTACCTTGTCGGAGCCTGACTCCTTGTAATATGAACAACACAACTCCTTATTGCTTGAGTCATTTTGAATTGAGTTTTCTGTTCTTTGTCATCAAAACCATCCTAACTGATCCAAGTCACACTCATACCCAAGTTCACAATTATCATTTGTGATCATTATCATTCTCTTCCAAATTTTCCACAGGCAACTTTATTCTTGCAGTTAGTCATAATGTGCATAAATTTTGTATCCATCTTTTTCCCTTAACATTATCGTAAGCATTTTTTCACTTCATCTTAAAAAAATCTTCATACTAGTAAAGAGTCAGGTAATGCCCCAAATCAAAGTATTTTATATCTGCCTTAGTCTGAAAAGCAGATTGAGCTCAATATTTAAAACCCATCCAGGAAATGTATCAAATCTGGTGTTGCTAATGTCTTTTAGCACCTGCTATATAGAATCAAGATGCAGCATTTAAAAAAAAAAAAAAAAAGACAGCTTTCAACCAACTTTGTAATTAGCATTGACTTCAAACACCAGATGGAATTCAGAGTACAGCCTGTAAACAATAGTACTCGGCCCACAAGCCCAACACCACTATTTGAATCAGGAGATTTGAGTGGGTAGGTGTCTATGAACAGATTAGCATGACATGACAAAAAGTCAGGTCTATGAATCATTCTTTCTGATAAAATCTCAATTATTAGAGCATTATCATTTATTGTACCTGTTTTACCCATCAGTCATCAGTCACCCATGGTTGAGTTCCGCTTGGCTGCTTGTAACAGAGGAGTTCCTAGCACACATCAGGCAAACTGCCCCATCTGCCATGCCAGCCGGAGACTGGAAAAGTGATTTCCCTTCCTAGTCAGGAAGCTCGAAATTATTGCAAGGTATTGTTGGGCAGAATCAGTTGCCTGTTAATTCGTCCTGTAGAAATGTGAAAATAACCTGGCTCACATCCAGTTAGTAATCATATTCTGGTGAACGAGGTTTTTACTATCCCACAGTGGTCACATAAGAACCAGTGGTGTCATTTTCTAAAACCACACAAAAAGGCATGCCTTATGCTTGATCCTAAACCTAGCAGGATTAAGACACAGAATGGTGGACTCTGTTGATGGACATGATCACCTACCACTATACATTTTAGGTAGGTCCTGATATCCTCCCATGGTTTTCCCTGACTGTGACAAAGGGTCTTCAACATCCAAAGCACTTTGACGGCACATTAGAAATGCACATTCTTGAGCCAGATCTAAGGATTACTTAATCATGGCCTCTGAAGGCTAGAGCCCAGGTATCTGCATTTTAACAAATCCCTAGGTGATTCTAATCCACATTATGAGAAGGAACTCCCTGGGCTGATTCAGGGTGTTCCAATCCCCGGAATGATTCTTTATTACTAATTTGCAAGTTTCACACAACCAGGGACCAGGCATCAGCTTTCTCGTTCTCAGACATCTGAGCCACTGCAGTGTCCACGCCCTGTCCTAGCTCGCCTGAGGTCCCCCTGCTGTCCTTTCAAGTAGGCTTCAATCAATTCTCCACCTCGGGGGCACCAACTTCCTCATTTCTCACGATGCAATTGGATACGTGACTCTGGCCTCCAGTTTATTTTCTAAAGGAGAGATCTCATTACTAAAAATTTTCTTTCCTTTTGTCCTAGTTGTTTTTGGTAAGGAAAAAAACAAAAGAAAACCCAGGTATTTTCAAATCATAAGAGATTGGAAATTACATGCTTTGGACCAAACATAATTCCCTGTCTCCTTCCTTTTAGACTAGTCTTTAAGCTGCAAAAATAGGATCATTAGACAGCACAGACATTTCTACATGTTTATATTATTAAAGAACCAAAGCAAAATGAGCTGTGAAGTGAAAATGTACACTACTTTATAATGCTGCTATGAGAATTAAATGAGAAAACTAACATATAAAATGATTAGCCCGGCATCCAACACGGAGTGAATGCTCAATAAATCCTAGCTGTTATTATCAAGGTTGTTTTGGTACATGCTCAGGGCTGGAAAAGTCCTTCAAATTAATCTAGTCAAAAATTGCTTTTCTCCAGATAAGGAAACCAAAGCTCTGGGAGTTAAGAGTCTTACCCCACACCGCATAGCTACTGGCAGAGACAAAACAGACAGCAGCGTTTTCTAAGTCACAGTGTTTTCACCACTCCACAATAGCTTTGTCACACTCCTAAGTGAAATGTAGGACCGTAAGGTTCAGAATATGCCAGTCTCCTTGAAGGTAGGAGTTATGCCCAATCAGCAGGTGAGGAGTAAATGACAGAACGGGTTATCAAGACTGAGTCTGTGAAAGTTATTAAATATTACCTAGCCAGCAGACTGCTTTCCTGTTTTTCTTTCTTTCTTTTTTTTTTTTTTTTTGGAGGGGTGGGGTCACTTATCTCCCATCTTTTGTTTCTCTTGTGTTCCATCACTTTACTCCAGGAAGTAAACACTATTACTTAGTCTTTGGAGTTTTGTCTGGTGAGAATTAGCTACGAACATAAGGGCATCACAAAGAGTCTGTGCTGCTGTTACATTTAAATTTCTATTCAGCACAAGAGGGAGGGAAGGAGGAATCAAAGGACAAGCTCCTCTCCTCATCTGGAATATAAAGTTAAAGGAGTTACATGTCAGAAAGAGAGCAATAGATCACTATGGTGTTTTAACTTTGAATTCCATTTTTTCTTTCTCTCTCTGTATATATAGAATAGGAAACACGAAACATAATAATAAGAAAGTGAAAAAACTGTCAATGTTTGCCAAATATGAGATTTTACTACAAATAATCTCCTTCAGTAAATCATAAGACAAAGCTAGGGCTCTTTGCTTGATATCACCTCAAACTGTTTATAGCCACATTGGCATTCTGTTCATGAAACTCAAGTATAGCGATGACTTCATTCTCCAGGATGAAGGATAATTGATCTTAACCTTCCTATCACTCTCCTTTAACTCAAAGCACTAATGCAATTGAAGGCACAGAGAAATAAAAATTTCTGTAGGAAAAGAACGGCACTGTGAAGCTAATCCCCAAATTACCTCCAAAAGGTATAAAGTACAACATATTTCAGAATCGCAATTCATGAAACCCATGCCCCACAGCTCAGATGGAGAGCTGCCAAAAAAATTTTGAAGGAAAATTCAAACTTTCAAAGACATAAGGTTTTTCTTCCCCAGCTATTAAAGAAGAAAAAAAATGCCCTAATATTAAACAAACACAACTCAAACGAAGCACTGTTCCAAGGCAGATTATTCACTTATATTAAATCTATTCATGCGATGCTTTTATTACCACAAAACCACAACATTTTATCAACTTGATCTCTTTACAGACTAATCCCAATTCTCCACAAACAACATATATGGCTAAATCACAGCATTCTTGAAAACTGCACTTAACTATATCAAGTTGCTTCTTCCCTAAAACAGTTACTATTCCTTTCTCTTATCCCTTTCTTTTTTCTTCACTCACTGATGATATTTACCATACTGTGCCCCAGAATGTGAATGTCATTTTGACAGGTTGTATTTTGGCCCGGAAATTTTGCCATACTTTTTCAATAGAGGTCAATGGTGGCAGTAAGGGAAACATTTTACCACATTTTTCCAAGTCGGGGTCTATGAGGAGGGGAGAAGGTTATTCGTTGTCATATTAGCTTTAATATTTCTTTTTCCAAAACAAGTCAATAGAAACTTTATCTCCTCCTTTGCTTTGTTCGCCTCTTTTATGTATATATGATAACGCCCTCAAGGCAAGTTGATCTAGAGGATGCACATCCACCCAGCGCGCGCGCGCGCGCGCGCGCGCACACACACACACACACACACACACACACACACAGTGGCCAGAGACAAGACCATATCCAGGAACCCAGAGCGCCGCACCTTGCAGAGAAACTATCACCCCTGACAACCTGTACACACCAAGCACGCTTTGCTAATTCCAAGTCAAGATACCCACGTACTCTGCTAGTAACGCAGTGGCGACCCAACATCACACAGAGCAGTGCAAACCCGCGACCCCACACCCTCTCTGTCTCTTGAAGAAACTCCTACCGCCCTCTCCATGCCAGACCGGCTCCCCGCCCGTCCCGAGTCGCCGCCGCTGCCCCGGGGCCACTCACCGTGTCTGCAGTCGCAGTAGCCCCAGTCCACCCTGCCGTGGGCGTCCGCATAGAAGCACCAGGGACTGCCCGCGCCGTCGGGGCTCCGGCAGAAGTTGTGGCGCTGCCCTCGCAGTACAGCCCAGCCCAGCGGGGGCGACCGCTCGAGGAAGGGTGGCACCTCCGCCCAGCGCAGACAAGGGGCGCCGAAGGCCGTCACGTTGACCCAGGATTCGCCGGCGGGGCAGCCCCCGGGGTGCGGGCCGGGCGTGCGCCCCGCGTGGAGGGCGTGCGGGCGCTGGGCAGGGAGCGCGGGCGGGGGGCTCCGGACGCGCGCCAGAGGGGGCGGCGGAGGTGGCCTCTGTTGCCGCTGCCGGGTGGGAAGGTAATAAGGGTACTGGGGACCCGGAGAGGGCGCATGGCGATGGCGGTGATGGAGGGGATAATTGAGGACCGGATCAAAGCTGACCACTTCGGGGAGCGCCCCTAAAATTAGAGCCAGGGCGAGGCGGGCGAGCGTCATGGTGCCCGAGCAGCGGGGTTTGGTCCATGCTCCCCGGCTCCTCGGCTTCTGAAGGGGAGAAGAGGAGGGGGCGGGGGCGGGGCGGCAGCCTCCCTCGGATCCCCCACGCAAGCCTCCTCCGCCCCCCGCGCGCCGACCGCCTTCCCCTCCCCACCTCGGCCCCCGCCGCGCCCCCGTCCCCAGCCGCGCGGGCGGTGCGGTCCCGAGCTCCGCTGAGCCTCGGCGGGCGGAGGGGAGCCTTACGGAGAGGGCGCGGACCCGGCCGGCGGCTGTGGGGCCCGAGCCCCAGGTAGCCGACAGTGGCACGAGCCCGGGAACTCTGCCCCCTGGCTGCGGGCGCGGGGCGCGCAGTCTCGCCCCGGACCCGACCTCCGCTGGGCCTCTACCGGGCTCCAGGCTGCCAGCGCGCCCGGCCCGGCCAGACCAGCTACTGGCACCGCCGTGGCCTCGCTGTGCCCGAGCCAAGCCTGAGGGTACCAATGCGGGGTACGGTCTTGGCTGCCCCTTGCCAGCGTGCAACACCACCACAGCCCCGCGGCTGGCGGCTCCCAACAAGCCTGACACCTGTCCCTGCAACCATCTCTCCTCCACCCCGGTGCCGTGTCCCCTTTTCTTGGTTTTGAAATCTTCAGAAGAAAACTGAGGCTGGATTTAGTGGCAACCCTCTCCTGACAAGTCCCGGGATAAGTCATCGAAGCTCACGAGGAATGTTGAAGCTGTTTTACTGAACCGTGAGCTCCTCAAGGACAAGCCCACGTTTCATTCGGCTTTATATCCCAGTGCTTAACACCCTGCCCAATACTTATTAGACTGCAATAAACATTTGCTGAAATTAAATTCCTGAATTGACCAGGGAAAGGAGTTGGATCCATTCTGCTTCCTGCCTCCTACTTTCCATCCGGTGCCCTAGACAACACCAGTTGTTTGGTTATTGTTGGGATTCAGTGAGGCCCTCTTAATACCAAATTTCCTTTCTAACCAGAGAAGACTTCATCCGTCCCGGTTTCCATCCTATTCAAAAAGTCCGTCCCCATAACACCTGTCTGGTTTTTGCAGGACGATGGACTTAAGCCGACTCACTTGCCTCTCCAAAGTGGACTCTGCCTGCAGGCCGTTTTGTAGCTGCACTGTTGCTTGACCTTAGTTTAATAGAGCCCTTGCAACAGCCCTGCCACCTCCCCCCACAAGAAAGCTGACTTGGAGTTTAAAAAACCACTGGAGCTGGAGGTTTTAGGATTTCCCGTCAGTGAGCTGTTCCTGACTATGCCACTGAAGTTAAACAAGGAAAAGAAAGCCTTAAAGAAGGTAATATTTTACTTTCTGGTGTAATCATGTTTCAGTGTGGGGGTGGTCTACTGTCCCATAATAGAATGTACCCTGAAGCAAACCTGAGCATAATTTAAATGTTTACTGTTAAAACCTAGGTTTCAATTAGAAAACGCATTAATTCCCTACACCTAGCTCAAATAATCCATCTTAGTTTAACTTTTGCGAATCATCTCACTGTTGTTTTTTGTCACTTCTATTAATGAAATATTTGATTTTACTTCAGTGAGAATTGGGTCAATGAATGATATTAGGAATCCAGGAAGGTATTTGTCAAATACTTATTCAAGATGTTTTTATTCAAATGCTCATACCCACTATTTTGTTTTTTTACTAGTACTTTTCTGGCTCCAAAAGCAGAGTTAAAAACTATACTTAGGGAAGAGAGTGAAAGATAAAATACATATCTGGGGGAGGTTGATTTACTTATTTTAGTAGGGGTCGACAGAGTTCACCAATCACAGATTCTATTTTTGTGTGTGTGAGGAAGACCAGCCCTGAGCTAACGTCCATTGCCAATCCTCCTCTATTTTTTCTGAGGAAGATTGGCCCTGGGCTAACATCCGTGCCCATCTTCCTCTACTTTATATGGGACCCCACCACAGCATGGCTTGACAAGCGGTGCCTGCGAACTGGGCCGCCGAAGTGGAGAGCGCAAACTTAACTGCTACCCCACCAGGCTGGCCCCTCTATTTTTTTTTTTCAATTGAAGAATAACTAGCATACAATATTACATTAGTTTCAGGTGTACAACATAGTGATTTGATATTTTTACACATTATGAAATGATCACCACATCAAGTCTAGTTATTGTCACCATACATTATTACAATAGTATTGACTGTATTCCCTGTGCTATACATTACATCCCCATAACATTTCTTTTATAACTAGAAGTTTTTACCTCTTAATTCCCTTCACCTATTTTGCTTATCCCCTTACCCTGCTCCCCCTGGCATCCACTGGTTTGTTCTCTGTATCTATGAGTCCGTTTCTGCTTCAGTCGCAGATTCTTGATATAATAGGTGACAGTTCTAACAGGAGTCACTCTTTTCCTTCTCTACTGTCTCTTCATCTTCTGCTATTCACTTGATGACCCAGGGAAGGCTGGGAAGACTCATCTTGCGATTCTGGCTGGCTTGTTTGGATCTCGCTCCCCCCTGCCATAGAAAGCATGGCTCTTGTACCTGTTGCTTTCACACTTTCTGAGGGTGTGTGGGCAGACCCAGTTCCCACACGTTCACATACTGTGAAGAGAGGGAAAAATGAGAGAGAAGTGAGTGGAAGAGAAGATTGTTGGAACTGAGCTCCGAGAGGAGGGACCCGTGGGCAGGCTGGCCTCTCCTCCACCCGCTGTGCTGAGGATTTTCTGAGGCCTACTTACAGTTAACAGATTATAAAGCTGACACATACAAAATGGAGTTACCCACAGAAAATTCCACATCTGGATTTAATCATTTTAGTTTAAAAACATAGCTTTCTTAGAAAATAAAATGGCATTTAGGTAATTGGACTATGAATTTAGGGGCCTCAATTTGGGTTTTGCCCTCTATTTTACAGGAAAAGTATGATTCAAACAGAGCAGTTCTTTACATATTACTCCCTCCTCTGCTAATATTTTCCTTCCCTTTCTTCTTTCAATCCTCCTTGCTGCTACCAAACATGCAGATGTTTAGGATTTCCTATTCCCAACCCAATCCCCAAAATGCATTCTCCCTCCCACCTCCATCACATCACAGTGCGTTTTGGGGGGCAGGGGTGAGTTGCAGGGAGAAATCCTCTCCTTCTGCATTGATTAGGCACCTACCTAGCCACAGTTCCCTCTTCAGATTCTCATCACCCTCGATCACAGATATCAAAGCCAGAGAAAAGGTGGAGGCAACTCCATGTTGTTACGACTGCAAGAACCCCACTTGCTGATTTTCCAGTCCCTTCAGCAGTAACAAAGGAGCAAGGAAAGGGAACAGGAAGAAACACAAGACATCTTGCAGGCATTTCCCACCACAATACTTAGACGGCCCAGGAGGCCCCCATAATCCTTCTTGTCACTTCTGCCACCTCCCATTACATCAAGCAACCTCATTGATTTGGGCCCCAAGAGCTCAGCTCTCCCCAACCTCACAGCCTAAAACCTAGACAAGTGAAGAGGGGAGTCTCCCTGCCCACATCACAGCAGGGAGGGTGGGCAGGCTTGAGGTTGGAGGTGGGGTACACATATGCATATCTGCCTATCTGCACTTTCCCATGGCAACTGTGTCATATACGAACATTCGGTGGTTTAGGGGGTCATTTTACTTCACATACATGATGGGCTGAATAGCTCTTGTGTAGTTTGATTTGGAAATAAAACCAACATGCATATTATTTTTACAGCGTTCCAAAAACCAATACATCAAATAACTTTTGGAAAAGTTCCATTTACAGTTTGGGTACTGCTTGTATGTGGAAAAGCTGAGAGCTTATAAAAATATGGCATAAAAGTAGTACTTATTTGTACAATTCCAAGTGCAAAAAATTTGTTAAAAGAACACTAAGCATTGCTCTTTCACATAGGAGGGGGAAAAATCAGATAATATGAGGGCTGGTCTAGGGACTATGGGAGATTTGAAATTATAAGACATTATCAGGCCTGTAGGGGGGGAAATACAATAAAAGGACATATAATATTTAGTTGAGTTCAAGAAAGTTTCAGTTAAAAGTTCAAGAAAATAAAAGAAAGATCCAGAAAATAAGTGAGGAGTTGCTGAATGAATGGTATAGTGATTCAGAGGCTCCCTGTTAGCAGGTCTCTGGCAGTGGAGGTAAAGTTTATACTTCTTCCTGGTGTTGGTCACACTCTTCTCTGCCAGCCCTCAGCCATGAAGACGTCTGAGGTCCCACAGCAGCAACAGCAGTCCTTTATCACCATATATAAAGGCTGTTGACCTTACCCATGGTGTCCAAAAGGAAAAGAAAAGTTCTGCTTGATTCATCATGTCTGTAATGCTCATAAGAGTCATTTGATCTCTATTTTTCTCCCTGTTTAAAATTGAATTTTATAAAACAGAATACTTTTTTTTAGTTTCAATTTATTTTTTAAAAATCATCAAATCTTGGTTTAATCCCCATATGGAAATTAATTGTATAGATTCATTTCCAGGTTACCCAAATTATACATACTAATAGATGAAGGATATAAATATGGATATAGATATTTAAAAAAAAAAGTTACTTTTGTCTTGGAATCAAACTGGTGATCAGTCCAGCTCTAGGTCTTACTCACTGTGGGATCTTAGGCAAGTTCCTCTTACTTCCCTAAGCCAAAGGCTCGACCTCTGTGAAAAAGGGACAAGTAATCACACTTGCGTGATGGATCTCTGTGAGGGGTAATTGAGATAATGCATGTAAACTGTTGAACACAGTGCTCAATGAATGTCAACTATGGTATGGTAGAATTATCTAGTAACTGCCTTTGAATTCTTAACCCTTCGAACTGAGTCACGCTGTGAAAAGCCACCTCAACAGAGCAGGAACTTTGCTCAGATTTCCCTTCCTGTCCTGCTTCTGCCTCTTACTGCACCTCAGGAATTTTCCCGTTAGGATGGTTGACAGTCATGAGGCTTCCCCAGCTCTTCTTACTTGGGCACATGTCTGTCCTCTCTGATGTGCTCTCTCTCTCAACAAGTGTGGTCGCTGAAAGCCAATGAAATACTATTTTGAGTTAAAACACTTTTCCTCAGGAGTTTGTCTAAGTGTAATGAGTGGTTTTCAAATCCCTTGGTTGCAAGTGGGCTGTGGCCACAGGTGAAAGGAGTAAACAGATTGAAAGAAAGCAGCCTAGTACTGCCTGCCAGTGGTCTGGGGATCACAGAGCCTTAGAGCTGAAAAGGACTTACAGCTCCAACTTCCTGTCAAATGCAGGAATCCTTTCCAGAACTTCCTGACAAGTGGACTTCCAGCTATTTCTTAAAAACCATTGGTGAGGAAAATTCCTATTTGGGAGCCAGCATACTCCATCTCTAGAGAATCCAAATTGTTGGAAAAATCTTCCCTTCTACTGAGACAGAAGTTACCTCCAGGTAGAAACCTACTTTATCTAGCTGATTCTGGTTCTACTCTCCTGTTGTTTTGGTATCAATTTAGAATCCAGCAGACCCGGATTCAAATCCCTGTTAAGTTATTTATCAGCCTCTTGGCCTCCAGGGGCACTAAAGACTCCTTTCTCCCCAACTTCTCTCTGTCCACCTTCAACAAAGAGATGATGTGCTGATTTAGAGGGGCCAGATGCAAGACGAGTAATTAGTCCCCATTACTGGAGTCCCTTAGTAGTAGTGCGTGTGAGATATAAATAAGTCTGTAGAAGCATAAATGATCAATGCCCTATTTTCCCTCCTTTTGCTTAGTGTTTTTCCTCACTACCTCATTGGAATCTTAAGAACCAAAAAGCTGAGATTTGGGTATAGGTTGAGGCTGGAAGGGAGGGAGAGAAGCCATTCCGCAGTTTGGCCTCAGTGCTAGGAAACTGCTCTGGGGTTTGGGATCAAAGCCCCAGGTCATTGTAAAAGCCTGCATTTGCCTGGGCTTGTCCTCTACGCATAAATAAATGCCCTGTGGGGAACTCATTGTCTGAGGATGGGGGTGGGGTGGTGGCTGTAGGTGGGGGTGGAGACAGGATTTAGGGGTCCTGGCTCCTGATCATCCATCAGTTACTGCTAACCTTTCTAAACATAGCTTGCCTTACTGTAATATGGAGGTAACAACTGTACTGTACAAAGTTATAAGAATTAGAAATAGTATGTTAAGTGCTGGCCACTGAGCAAATGACTATCATTGAAGTACGTGAAGACAATTATCAGGACTTTTCTGCTTTTTCTAGACTAAATATACCATCATTCCTCCCACCATTTCTTATTTTCATGCCTTAGGTTGGAAGCCCTTCTCTGGTTGAAGCCAAGTGTGACAATATCCTCATTAAACTGTAGCTCATAGAATTAAAAACAATACCTCAGATATTATTTGCCCATTGCAGATATCAATGGAAAAAAGGTTGCCCTTGTTTCAAATACTACACTATGATTGCATTAACCTTTTCACAGCCACATAACATTGACTCTTATATAATAAACATAAAGTTACCTAAATTCTTGTTAGTCTGACAAAATTCTCCACATCCTTTAAAGTCCTTTCAGACTGTGAAATCGTCCCTAACTAAATTCTGCTCTTGAAATATGTGTTAACCTGGCATGCTGTACACACAATTTCCACAATCACAATCACATTGTTTCAGACTTGTCTTCATTATAAACTCCTCAATGGAAAGAATTGTGCATTCCACAATGATTGGCCCTTAAATGGCAGCCAATAGACAGTGGAATATTATTCAGCACAAAAATGAACTACTCAGCATGGAAAGACATGGAGGAATCCTAAATGCATATTACTAAGTGAAAGAAGCCAACCTGAAAAGGCTACATACTATATGATTCCAACTGTATGACATTCTGAAAAAGGTAAAACTATGGAGACAGTAAAAAGATCAGTGGTTGTGAAGACTTGGGTTGAGAGGAAGGGATGAATAGGCAAAGCACAGAGGATTTTTAGGGCAGTGAAAATACTCTGTATGATACCACAAGGAGGGATACATGTCATCATACATTTGTCCAAAGCCATAAAAGTATAACACCAAGAGTGAACTATGGTATAAACTATGGACTTTGGGTGATTATGATGTGTCAATGTAGGTTCATCAATTGTAACAAATATAGTATATATAGACTTACTATGGTATAGACTTACTATGATTACAGATTACATTGTTACAATATATTTGTTACAATGGCGGATGTTGATAATGGAGGAGATTTTGCATGAGGGGGGCAGGGGGTATACTGGAAATCTGTGTACCTTTCCCTCAATTTTGCTGTGAACCTAAAACTACTCTAAAAAAACAAAGTCTTAATTTTAAAAATGGCAGCCAATAAAGTCGTTGAACAAATGATATCTTCAAATAAAATGCAAATGAGCTTTTAAAATTTTTTATAATATGGTAATTAATGTCTACAAAAGAGATCACAAAATAGCAACCAGCAAGATGGACCTGCCTCCAGATATATTTTATTTGGTACAGAATCATTTTAAAAATTGAATTTCATGCCTGATTTTTATTTAAAAATCAGTAGCTCATCCATAAAATTATGGATTACTAGCTCCCCTTATGTATCTGTTAGAATACTTTTGGCTATAACTAAAAGATAACCTCAAATTGCCTTAAAATAAGGTATTTTAAATGATTATATGATCTCATACAATAGGAAGTACCAAGTTCTCCAGGGTTGATTGCTTCAGTGCCTAACTATGCCATTGAGGTCCCAGGCTCTTTATGTCTCTGCTTGGTCATCTTAGTGTTTGCTTCATCTTCAGACTGCCAGCAAATAACAAGACATTACGTCTAGATAGAATCCCTGTTCAGAAGAAGAAAAGAGACTTGTTCTTTCTTTACCTCCTTTTTAGGAGCAAAGAAATCTTCCCCAGAAGCTTCCTAGGAGATTTCTCCTCACACCTTGTTGGCCATTATTGGGTCACATGCCTGTTCCTGAAACATTCACTGGCAGGAAGGATAGACTTACTATGATTAGCTTGGACTAGTTATCTGGAGTGCAATAGGAGCTTGGGAAGAGATCGACTTATGTATACTACACCGTGAAAACCAAAAGCTCTGGCAACACTGCAACCCAAATTCCCACATGGCAACAAGTCTATAGCTATTTCCGTCCTTAGACTCAAACAGTCCTCAGTTCACCATGGTCACCACCTGCCTGGACTTTGTAAGCATTTGAGTTTACTACACCTAGTTTATACTTTTTTTATCTGGCAGGAATTTCATGCTAAATTATGATGTTTCATGGGTATTTCAGCCTATGGATTCTGGAGACTAATGATGAATGGGTAATTGTGTTAGTATCTATAGCGACATAACAAGTTTTTGTCCCACAACTTAGTGGCTTAAAACAACAGGCATTTATTATCTCACAGAGTTTCTGAGGGTCAAGAATGTGGGAGTAGCTAAGCTGGGTGGTTCTGGCTCAAGGTCTCTCATGAAGTTGCAGTCAAGATATCGATAGAACTGCAGTCATCTGAAGGCTTGACTGGGCTAGAGGATGTGCTTTCAAACTCACTCAAGGGACTGTTGGCTGGAAGCCTCAGTCCTCACCACATGGACTTCTCCATAGAGCCACTCACAACATGGCATTGGCGTCCCCCAGTGCCAATGGTCCAAGAGAGCAAGAGAGTGACCAATGCAGAAGCCACAAAGACTTTTACAACCTAATCTCAGAAGTGACATGCCATCACTTTTGCCATATTCTGTTGCTCACAAAGTAAACTAACCCTGGTACAGTGCAAGCGGGGACTACAAAAAAGTGTGAATTTCAGGAGGTGGGAATCATTGGGGGCCATCTTTGAGGCTAACTACCATAGTTATGTTCTGCAAAATTGCTCTGTAACAGAGCATTGAAACAGATACTTATTTGTATTGTGCCTATATGTATTTTTCAAATGCTATTCAATTAAACAATCACTTTAAATGAAACACAGGGTCAGTGGTAAGCAAAAGTGTCTTAATGTCCCCACAATTGCATCTCCCACTCTACATTATGAGCAGACTCAGTCTTATTCTTTGTCTGGTTGCAAGAAAACAAGATTTTATCAATGAATTCAGATATCCACACACCTAGTAAAAGACTCCCAAGTGTACCAGCTGCCTGATAAGACTTAATGTGTCAACCAGTCTCGAATTATTAACATTTTAACAAGAACAAAGAATGCACAGAATGGACAAAAGGATTATAAGATTTCAGGCATTCCCCTGAACTGAGTCTCAGGGGAGCAGGAATTTCAATAAGGAAGATGCCTCCTGAAACTAACTGAATCATTTGTAAGGCTGTCCATATTAGAATACTGCTAAAGACAAAGAAACATAAAGCAAAACAAAAATAGCTACGGTTTAATTTAATAAGATTACAAACCTTTTCAGTTAAGTTGTATTCACTATCTGTAAAACAAACAGCTCTCAGCATTTTGTAATGCAACAGTTTCTCATCCAAGAAATTAAGCTATACACATTATTGTTGCTTTCCTACACACCCTCACCTGAACAAAAATCCCCAAAGCATCAAAAGGCTTGCATCTATGCATAATACTGCTATAACAACTAGAAACAAAATTAGCTGGTAGCACTGAAATCAGAAAGAATTTCTTTTTCCCCCCTTCCATAAAACAGTTCATCGTGAAGGACATATGCTCTCATTTTGGTCCTGAAAGATAGATACAGTTTTGAAACAGAGGCTCATTGGCAGTATTTATAGCTAAGTTGTGTAATAAAACAAACTCAGGGCATTAAAAATATGACGTTACTCTAGACTAGTCTTTATTTTTAGAAGGCTTAGAAACCTCTACCCAGTGTAAAAAGGCTCTACATATGACTGAATGTTCTTTGCTATCAAGGGGTCATTAGAAAGATGAAATATGGTCAGTCGGTCAACAAGAAAAACAACACTTGGCACGTAGCATCAGTTATGTTGGAGCTCACAGCTGAGTCTAAGCAGAGACAACTTTATGGAAGATGCTAGGTTCCGTCTAGGAACCTAAAATAAGAAATATTAACTACTAAGGTTTTGTTCTGTGACCAAATGGCTGTCAATGCAATGCATATGTCTTGTGCAATGCTTGTCTTCAGAAATTTTTTTTTCTTTTTGTGAGGAAGACTAGCCCTGAGCTAACATCCATTGCCAGTCCTCCTCTTTTTGCTGAGGAAGACTGGCCCTGGGCTAACATCCGTGCCCATCTTCCTTTACTTTATATGGGATGCCGCCACAGCATGGCTTGACAAGCAGTGCATTGGTCCACCCCCAGGATCTGAACCTGCAAACCCAGGGCCACCAAAGTGGAACACGTGAACTTAACTGCTACACCACTGGGCCAGCCCCCAGAAATATTTTAAGTAAATTATTTCAAAGAATCAACAATAACTTTGAATGACATTAACCTTTGGAAATTAACTAGCTTGACAGGGCATGCCACGATTAAAGCAGAAGGAAGAAACCTGTTAAGAAATAGATCTCTTGAAGTGAAGAGTTTAAAAGGTTTAAACACTGAAAATCAACACAAAAACCTAAACAATAACATCAGTTTTAAGAAGATAAACAATGCCACAATTTTCAGTCTGATTATGATACATAATAGTCTTTGAAAGCTATGATTTTGTACTTTATAATTTTCTATATTCTTTTATTTTCAAAATATGTTTGATAAAGACGTAGAGAGAGCACAAAGAGTAAAAATACCATTAATGTTCACCCATTCAGTGGCATCTAATCAATCACTTAAAGATATACTGACTTTTTCATAATGAAGGGGAACTTTTCTCAAGTGGTTAGATGGATTTGTGCTGGCTGTAAATAAGCTCTCGAGTGAGGTGCTGGATCTCATTCATTTCTGGACCCTCATTATTTAGCACAAGCTTCCCGATAAATATTTTCCACTGACTCTACCAACAGTCTCTTATCTAGTTCTCTTGATGGTCAGTGGCTTACCTTTGTGAGATAAGTGGCTTGAGTTAAATGCATAGAATGCAGTGGAATGCAGAATTTTTTTCCTGAACATTGATGGGGTTGTATGGGAAATGTTAATAAATACAAAGAAAACTGACTTTATTTAGAATATTTTATTTTGCTACAAATATGCATTTTCCCATTACATTTTCTTTTTAACTTCCCAGAAAATGATTGGGTTAACAATTCTAGAGAGATTGTAACCTACACAATTTGTGTCTGGAGATGAATTTGGAACAACATCAACAACTTTTTAAAAAGGACTTTCAGTGGTCAGAGTAAGTTATACAAATGCAAAATCAATCAGAGAACACATACAACCACACTATATTTCTCTTTCGCAAATACAGGAGAATGCTGAGATTTCATTGGTTTTTATCTCGCTTCACTGGCCCACAAGGCTCATGAAGTTGCAGGATTCTAAACAGTCTTACAAACAACTCTGAATGCAAAATAAATTATTGTATTTAAATCAGCAAAGTGACCATATGCTAAGTTCAGGAAAAACAAATAAGTGGATATGATATTTTGGGAAGTTATAAAGTTGAAAAAAGAGATGTTATTAAAACACTACTATATTTTAAAAAGAAGAGATGATATTAAACAATGCTACTATATTTCAAAGAGAAACTCTCATTCTCTACACTTAATTATTCATAAACCTAAGTAACTCTAAAGGGGTTGAGAATTTTTAGAATGGCTTGCTTTTTACTTGCAAGTAATAAGAGCCAAGATGTTTTCTCTTTTTGCATCCCTAAGTATCTACCATGATTTGTTCCAAACTGAGCGATGTTGTGAATGACAAATCAGACTTTAGATAAACTAATAAGGAGCAGACCATAGGAAGAATTATAAATAAGAACATAATATATAATTACTAGATTTTAAAATAATCCTTATTCCTTCAGATGTGTTTGCCTGTTGAAACCTAGCTCATATTCAAAGCTTGCTTTAGCAGCATAAAAATTATTGTCAGGGGAAGAGTCAGAATAACTGTCTTGACAGTTTAAGTAATAAGAGCTGACACAAATTGAACACTTATTATGTTCAAGTTCCTGCACTAACCACATTATCAATCTTTCATTTGATACACATTCATTAATTCTTCCCAAATTCTACAATATAGGCATTCTTATCCCATTGGAAAAAAGAAAACTGAGGCTTAGAGAGTTTAATCAAAGTGCCTAACTCTATAAAGGTAGTAAGGACTAAGATGAGATCCCCAGGCAGGCCTTTAACCACTACATTATAGAACAGAAAAGTTTTATTTTCAGCTGAATTATCCTAATTGTTATCTTCAACTATAAATTTCAGTATAGACATGGAATTCAAAGGCAAAGACAGATCCTAGCAGACGTCGTGAACATACAAAGCTCTACTAAACTGAAAGCCAGAATCAGGTGTTTGAATTGCAGCCATGCAGCCATACAACTCAGAAATGCAGATTTGAGGGACATGAATTTTGGCCTAGTGACTGAGTTTACCAGGTAAGTTTTCACACTTGAGCACCAGCTGCAATATACAGATCTGGCGGTTGAAAAGCTGGAAAACCAAACAGAATGAGAGACCACCACTCAGCTGAACACCTGACCTGGGTATGATTTTATCACAGAGGAGAATTTTCATGGCATAATTCAGCAGTTACCAACACAGGCTCTGGGCTCAGGTAGCTTGGGTTCAAATCCATCTCAGCAGCTTACTGTCAATTTAAAGTTACATAACCTCTCTAAGCCTCCTAAAATTGTTATGAGAATTAAGTGGATAATTTTTGTAAAGCACTTATTTGGGACAAGGCTCTTTTTAATTTTTTTTTGAGAGAGAGAGATCACAAGAGTATTGATTAAAGAGAAAGAGAAGTATTTAGTTCATAAACTGCTCTTATTGAATAATAAAAATAGTTATTTGAAAACTAGTGGCCGCTAAAAACATTTTCAAAGACAGTTTGTATTTATTATGCTGTATTGTATTATGTGATGTAATTGTTAAGGATTAAGTTGTTAATTCTGTGTTCAAACACTGACTCTGCTCCTTTCTACTTGGATGACACCAGGCAAGACGCTGACTTCTTTAAGCTCAGTTTACTCATGTATAAAATGAATAATACCGGAGTGACGTCAGCATCGTGGTGGAGTGAGATTCCCTCTTTGAATCTCTGCCCGCTACGACACAACGAAAACATCATTCACATTCCAACAGAGCTCAGTCAAACACTACGAAGGACTTCTAAGAAACC
The DNA here is from genome assembly GCA_031878705.1 of Tapirus indicus. NCBI lineage: Eukaryota > Metazoa > Chordata > Mammalia > Perissodactyla > Tapiridae > Tapirus > Tapirus indicus. Next base: position 142,801,410 of record CM062919.1, on the reverse strand, counting down.
CCTGCTGCCATACATGGGACGGTGGAGGCGCAGGAAGCCCAAAAGGACAGGAGGAGAGGTAAGAAGTTGTACTCCTCCTCCCCAATCGATCGGCAAAGACAGCGCAGTTCGCAGACAGAGGGGGGAGGGGCGACCCACAGCAGGGAAAACTATCACCATCCAGGTGCTCTCACAGACTGTCGTGAGATCCCCACTGGGAAGCGACGACGGACTGTTTAGGGGGTGTAGCAAACACCCTAAGAGAGCCAGAAAGGAAACCCCCCGGGTCAAGCAGGAGAAAGAGAGGACCCCTCCCCCCACACACCCAGCTTTTCAGCATAATCCCTCCGGGGGCTGCAGCCGCCTCAGAGCAAACCGCTCGCGATCTCCATCTAGTGGCAGCAGGGGGAAACTGCAGGACCAAATTATCATGAGGGGAAAAAAGAAGGATGTCCCCATCGGATCCTTGCGACAATTTGTCAGGGCTACAGACCAAAAGAAAAATGACAAACACCCAGAAACCAACCCTGAAGGCACAGAATTTGATAACCTGAATGACAGAGAATTCAAAATAGCTATCATAAACAAACTCAACGAAATACAAGAGAACACACAGAAACAAATCAATGAATTCAGGGATTATGTCACAAAAGAGATTGAAACCCTAAAGAAAAACCAATCAGAATTATTGGAGATGAAAAACAAAATCAACGAGATAGTGGAAAAAATGGAGTCTTTAAAGAGCAGAACTGACAATATGGAGGAACGAATTAGCACTATTGAGGATAGCCACGCAGAAATGCTCCTGATAGAGGAGGAGAGAGAGCTAAGACTAAAAAGAAATGAAGAAATTCTTCGAGAAATATCAGACTCAATGAGGAAAAGCAACATAAGGATAATAGGTATTCCAGAAGGAGAAGAAAGAGAAAAAGGAGCAGAGAGTTTGTTCAAAGAAATAATAGCTGAGAACTTCCCCAACCTAGGGAACGAGAGGGAAATAACAGTGAATGAAATCAATAGATCACCTAAATATATAAACAGGAATAAAAAGTCATCTCGCCACATTGTAGCAAACTTGAAGAATACCAGTGACAAGGAAATAATATTGAAGGCAGCTAAACAAAAAAACAAAATAACATACAAAGGAAACCCCATCAGGCTCTCGGCTGATTTCTCAACAGAAACTCTACAGGCTAGGAGAGACTGGAATGATATATTCAAAATCATGAAAGACAAAAACCTTCAGCCGAGAATACTTTATCCAGCAAAAATATCCTTCAAATATGATGGAGAAACAATAACTCTCCCTGATAAACAAAAGCTAAGAGAGTTCGTCACCACAAGACCCCCACTACAAGAAATGCTCAAGAAGGCCCTTAGGCCTGAAAAAAAACAAATGAGAAAGGGGATACAAAGATTTCAGCAAGGAGAAAAGCAAGGAGACTAAACCAGAACAAACTACAGTTGGATAACATCAAAAATTAATTCAAGCTCGTCACCGGAAAAACATACTCATGACACAAGATGGAATAAATAGAGATAACAAGTAAGGAGGGGAAGAGGTAAGGGATTGAATCGACCCAGCCTCAGGAAAAAGGAGGCATCTGAAAATGTACTATCTTATCCAGGAGATCGCTTATATAAACCTCACGGTAACCACTAAACAAATAACCAGAAGAGAACCACACATGACAAATAAAGAGAAAACCAAGAGAATGAGCATGCAGAAATACCAAATTGAATTTGCAGTCCGAAAACAATACTCCAATGGAAATACAATACAACAATACAATGGAAAACAATACTCCAAGCTAATGGCAAACAAAAGAAAGCAGGAGTAGCCATACTTATATCAGACAAAGTAGACTTCAAGATAAAAAAGGTAATGAGAGACAAAGAAGGGCAATATATAATGATAAAAGGGATACTTCACCAAGAAGACATAACACTTATAAATATCTATGCACCCAACACAGGAGCACCAAAGTACATAAAACAACTGCTAAAAAACCTTAAAGGAGATATTAACAATAACACAGTAATAGTAGGGGATCTTAATACCCCCCTTACATCAATAGATAGATCATCCAGACAAAAAGTCAATAAGGAAATAATGGACTTAAACGAGAAACCAGACGCAATGGATTTAATAGATATATACAGAGCACTCCACCCAAAAAAAGCAGAGTACACATTCCTCTCAAGTGCACATGGAACATTCTCAAGGATAGACCATATATTAGGAAACAAGGCAAACCTCTATAAATTTAAGAAGATTGAAATGATTACAAGCATCTTTTCTGATCATAATGCTGTGAAACTAGAAATCAACTGCAAGGGAAAAACTAGGAAAGGGACAAAGATGTGGAGACTACACAACATGCTACTGAACAACCAATGGGTTGTTGATGAAATTAAAGGAGAAATCAAAAGCTATCTGGAGACAAATGAAAAGGAAAATACACCATACCAACTCATATGGGATGCAGCAAAAGCAGTCCTGAGAGGGAAATTCATAGCAATACAAGCTCACCTTAACAAACAAGAAAAATCCCAAATAAATAACCTTAAATTGCACCTAACAGAGTTGGAAAAAGAAGAACAGACAAAGCCCCGAATCAGCAGAAGGAGGGAAATAATAAAAATCAGAGCAGAAATAAATGAAATTGAAACCAAAAAAACAGTAGAAAGGATCAATGAAACAAAGAGCTGGTTCTTTGAGAAGATAAATAAAATTGACAGACCCTTAGCCAGACTCACTAAGAAAAAAAGGGAGAAGACTCAAATAAATAAAATTAGAAATGAAAGAGGAGAAATTACAACAGACACCACAGAAATACAAGGGATTATTAGGGAATACTATGAAAAACTTTACGCCAACAAATTGGACAACCTAAAGGAAATAGACAAATTCTTGGATGCGTACAACCTCCCAAAACTGAATCAAGAAGAAATAGAGAATCTGAACAGACCAATCACAAGTAAAGAGATTGAAACAGTAATCAAAAACCTCCCCAAAAATAAAAGCCCAGGACCAGATGGCTTCCCTGGAGAATTTTATCAAACGTTCAAAGAAGATTTAGCACCTATCCTTCTCAAACTATTCCAAAAAATAGAGGAAGATGGAATACTTCCCAACACATTCTATGAGGCCGACATCATCCTGATACCAAAGCCAGACAAGGACAATACAAAGAAGGAAAACTACAGGCCAATATCACTGATGAACATAGACGCAAAAATCCTCAACAAAATATTGGCAAAACGAATACAGCAATACGTCAAAAAGATCATACACCATGATCAAGTGGGATGTATACCAGGGACACAGGGATGGTTCAACATCCGCAAATCAATCAACATGATACACCACATTAACAAAATGAAGAATAAAAACCACATGATCATCTCAATCAATGCAGAGAAGGCATTCGACAAGATCCAGCATCCATTTATGATAAAAACTCTCAACAAAATGGGTATAGAAGGAAAGTACCTCAACATAATAAGGGCCATATATGACAAACCTACAGCAAACATCCTACTCAATGGGGAAAAACTGAAAGCCATTCCTTTGAGGACAGGAACAAGACAAGGGTGCCCACTCTCACCGCTCTTATTCAACATAGTACTGGAAGTTCTGGCCAGAGCAATTAGGCAAGAAAAAGGAATAAAAGGACTCCAAATAGGCAATGAAGAAGTGAAACTCTCACTATTTGCAGACGACATGATCTTATACATAGAAAACCCAAAAAATTCCAGCGGAAAACTACTAGAAACAATCAACAACTACAGTAAAGTGGCAGGGTATAAAATCAACTTACAAAAATCAATTGCATTTCTATACACTAATGATGAAACAACAGAAAGAGAACTCAAAAAGACAATCCCATTTACAATTGCAACAAAGAGAATAAAATATCTGGGAATAAATTTAACCAAGGAGGTCAAAGACCTATACAATGAAAACTATGACACTATTGAAAGAAATCGAGGAGGACATAAAGAAATGGAAAAATATTCCATGCACATCGATTGGAAGAATAAATATAGTTAAAATGTCCATTCTACCTAAAGCAATCTACAGATTCAATGCAATCCCAATCAGAATCCCAATGTCATTCTTCACGGTAATAGAACAAAAACTACTGAAATTCGTATGGGGCAACAAAAGACCCCGAATAGCTAAAGCAATTCTGAAAAAAAAGAACAAAGCTGGAGGCATCACAATCCCTGATTTCAAAATATACTATATAGCTACAGTAATCAAAACAGCATGGTACTGGTACAAGAATAGACACATAGATCAATGGAACAGAATTGAAAGCCCAGAAATAAAACCACACACCTATGGACAACTAATCTTCGACAAAGGAGCAAAGAACATACAATAGAAAGAGGGAAGTCTCTTCAATAAATGGTGCTGGGAAAATTGGACAGCAACATGCAAAAGAATGAAAGTAGACCATCTCCTATCGCCATATACAAAAATCAATTCAAAATGGATCAAAGACCTGAAAGTGAGACCTGAAACTATAAAACTCCTGGAAGAAAATATAGGCAGTACACTAATTGAGATTGGACATAAAGGGATCCTTTCAGATTCCGTGTCTACCCAGACAAGGGAAACAAAAGAAAAAATAAACAAGTGGGACCTCATCAGACTAAAGAGCTTCTACAAGGCAAATGAAACCAGGATCAAAATGAATCAACAACCCACCAGCTGGGAGAAAATATTTGCAAATCGTTTGTCCGACAAGGGATTAATCTCAGTAATATATAAAGATCTCATACAACTGAGCAACAAAAAAACAAACAACCCAATCAAAAAATGGGCAGAGGATATGAACAGACATTTTTCCAAGGAAGAGATACAGATGGCCAATAGACACATGAAAAGATGTTCAACATCACTAATCATCAGGGAAATGCAAATCAAAACTACACTAAGATATCACCTTACACCCGTTAGAATGGCTATAATCACAAAGACAAATAACAACAAATGCTGGAGAGGTTGTGGAGAAACGGGGACCCTCATTCACTGCTGGTGGGAATGCAAACTGGTGCAGCCTCTATGGAAAACAGTATGGAGAGTCCTCAAAAAATTAAAAATAGAAATACCGTATGATCCAGCAATACCACTCTTGGGCATCTACCCAATGGACGTGAAATCAACCATCACAAGAGGCGTATGCACCCCTACGTTCATTGCAGCATTATTCACTATAGCCAAGAAGTGGAAGCAACCCAAGTGTCCCTCAACTGATGATTGGTTAAAGAAGATGTGGTATATACATACAATGGAATACTACTCAGCCATAAGAAAAGACACAATTGTCCCATTTGCAACAACATGGAAGGACCTAGAGGGTATTATGTTAAGTGAAATAAGCCAGAGAGAGAAGGACAGACACTGCATGAACTCACTCATATATGGAATATAAGTGAACACACGGACAGAGAGAACTGATTGGTGGTTACCAAGGGGAAGGGGGGTGGGGGGGCACAAGGGGTGAAGGGTTACATCCACAAGGTGATGGACAAACAAAAATGTACAACTAAAACCCTACAGTGTTATAAACTAAGACATCAATTAAAAAAAAATGGAAAGGAAAAAAAAAATTTAAATGAATAATACCTAATATCTGCCTCAGGGGTAATCACTGTTTGATGATTAAATAAAATAACACACTAACAGCATAGTACCTGGCATACAGTAAGTTCTGGATAAATGGTGGCTGTTAATATCTTTATTAAAATTATTATTAGTGAAGTACAAGTACAAAACAGAAAATCCGAAGCCCAGATGAGGACAGGTAAAAAGAACCATGGTTTTCCTCTACTACTTTCAACTGGATTTGGCCACAGACTAAGTTACTAGACTGTCTTCTGAGAAAGGGGTAGGAGAGGTAAGTTTTGGACATGGTTCAAACGAAGCCACAGGTTCAGTAACAGACTCAGCCTGCCCAGGAGCCGGGTAAACATTAGGCTATCTGGTCTCAAGTGGTTGATGCTTAAGAGTGAACATAACAGTCTTCTGCCAAGGGAAAATATTGATCCATAAATATAAATGTGACCTGAAAGAGCTCCCACAATTCAGTGCTCATTTTGCTGTTAAGAAAGGAAAAGCAAAAAACAAGCAACCCGATCAAAAAATGGGCAGAGGACATGAACAGACATTTTTCCAAGGAAGATATACATATGGCCAACAGGCACGTGAAAAGATGATCAACATCACTAATCACAAGGGAAATGCAAATCAAAACTACACAAAGATATCACCTTATACCTGTTAGAATGGCTATAATCACCAAGACAAAAAACAACAAATGTTGGAGAGGTCAGGGAGAAACTGGATCCCTAATCCACTGCTGGTGGGAATGCAAACTGGTGCAACCTTTATGGAAAACAGTATGGAGATTCCTCAAAAAATTAAAAATAGAAATACCTTATGATCCAGCTATCCCACTGCTGGGTATTTATCCAAAGAACCTGAAATCAACAATCCAAAGAGGCTTATGCACCACTATGTTTATTGCAGCATTATTCACTATAGCCAAAAAGTGGAAGCAACCCAAGTGTCCCTCAATGGATAATTGGATAAAGAAGATGTGGTATACATATACAATGGAATACTACTCAGCCATAAAAAAAAGACAAAATTGCCCCATTTGCAACAATATGGATGGATCTAGAGAGTATTGTGTTAAGTGAAATAAGCCCGGGAGAGAAAAACAAACACGGCATGATTTCACTCATATGTGGAATATAAACTAACAGACGGACAGAGAGAACTGGTTGGTGGTTACCAGGGGCAAGGGGGAGGGGGGTGGGCACAAGGGGTGAAGGGATGCATTTATATGGTGATTGACAAACAATAATGTACAACTAAAATTTCACAATGTTATAAACTATTAAGACATCAATTAAAAAAAGATTGCTTATTTCTGAAATTTTTAAGGTGCCTAGTGTAGGCTTCTGTGTGAATTCCTGAATAATAATAGGCCAAAGGAATTCAAGGAAATTCCCTTTCCTCAATCTCAGACAGATAATGCTTCCAAGGCTTCCATGCAGGCTATGGTTAGCTGCAAACTTTTATTGTCCCTCCTTTCCCCAGGACTCCTCCATCACAAACACTCTTTGAAAGGTAACCTGTATCCTCAGCAAATTTCTAACAGTTAACTTTTCCATTGGAAAAAGGAGGTGTTACAATTAAGGTGACCATTCACAAGCTGAATTTACAAAATTTCTCTTAACATTAGTAAATAAAATTATTCTTTGTATTGTCACTGTTACATTTAAATATGGGGATACTATACTGTCTGGTGTACCACACATGGATTGTCAACCAATGGACATTATGTCAAATTCTCCTCAGCCATTTAACAGGTCAGACCTTTGCTGGTTCCTCTAGTTGCGTCTTTGGGTGATGATGCCCATAGTGATGTGCAGGCATGTGAAAAATGCTGTGTTGGCTACTTCATGCCACTTGACAGATGGTTTGTTTTTCATTCCACTTTTTTTTTCTCTCAAAGTTTGTTCAAATTAGTAGACGGCTAACAGGTTTTTCCCTACCAAAGTGTATGTCAAGAAGCAGTTTCACAATCCAGACTGAAGTAGAACTGGTCAGGAGAAGTTGATATAGACCCTTGAGAACATGCTAACCTTTAAAAAAAAACCTCACCCAGTGTGTATTTAGGGCCCTGAAGTCCAGTAGATAATGTGTACTTAATTAAAAATCTCAGCTTCTTTGGGAAAGAAGTGAACTTTCTTTGCCTTTTAAATTGGCAGACAAAGGAATTTAGACCAAACTGAAGTGTTGTTAAGCCTTTGAAACATAAAACAAATGAAATATTACCTCTAAGGACTACTATGCACTGATACCATTTTGGGTTCCCACACAGAAGTTTTAACTTTTTTTACTTTATTAAAAATATCAAACACTTAGGCCACTGAATTTTATCTGTTACGAAGCTTTTTCTTCTTCTTTTTTTTTAATGAAGATATCCATGGTAATCACCTCCACTGTCCGCTGGATTTCACAGCATTGCAGTTTGGGTTGATTACTGGGGTTCCCTACCTACTGCCAACAGCAGCTCTGAGGGCTCTGCCTTTTTTCTGGGGCACACACTTCGAAACTGAAGTTTGCTGATGTTTGCTGTCAGCCAGGTTTTAGCTCTTATCTTTACTGTTATTGGGGCTCTATGCCCCAGACTGCCCTCTTTTCTCCATACCTGCCTAGAACAACACTGGTTTAAGGGATCCTGGCTTTTCCTGAATCTTCTCCAGATCACAATTGTCCCCTATTTCAATCTTCCCTTTAAATTCTTTTTGCAATGAAAGGAAACTGTTTTTGTGTGGCCTACCCTGCTGACTTTGTCTTAGACTTTTTGTCCTTTGTTTACTTTCTTTGGCCACACTGTGTTTATATTGTTGTTGCTGTTGATTTTGTCCCCCAGTGTACCAAGTTCACTGCTGTTTCAGCCCTCTTATACTTGCCGCTCTCTCCTCTAAGAATGCCCCTCCTGCGGGTCTTCACAGGACTAGCTCTTCATCTCTTAGATTTCAATCAAATATCACCTTCAATCAAATCTCTCCGTTCCCTACCTAAAACACTCGCCATCAAATCTCCCCCACATCACTCTCCCTCCCATAAGACTTTTCTCTTCCCTTCACAGTACTGACCACTATCTGAAATGATCTTTGTCTTTTACTATGTTTATTGTCTGACTCCACACTCTAGAAGGTAAGGTCTATTAGGGCAGAGACCTTGTCACTTTTGTTCATCACGGAATCTCTAGTTTTTGGCAGAGTTCCCATAGATGCTTCACAAATATTTTCTGAAGGAATAAATGAATCAATCAATGACTGTCTTCATCCTCTTCTCCACCTATCTAAATCTTACCAGTTAATCAAGGTCCATTTTTCCCCTATAAATATCCTTCCAGAGGACTCCAGCACACAATGTTGATTAAAAAGTACTAGATTATCTGTTAGAATTCCTCCCCACTTTGCCCTAAGTTCCAATTGCTAGTCAACTCTGACCCAGTTGATTGCCCTTGATTTAGGCTGGAACCAATCAATTATGATCCCCACCAATTCTCAGAGACTATTCAGTGAGTATGTAGTCCCTTAAAGCATTAGCCCAAAAACCTAGCTCAGGACTCTTAAGAGTGCCACAAGCCTATTTCAGACAACAAGTCTTAGGAAGAGGAGCAATACAATCCCTGACTTTCCATACCAGCCTGCTCACGACAGTGAGGAACCCCATTTAGGCCGATCCCAGGCCTGGGTGTTAACTGGCATCAAACCAAGGCCAGTCCTATGTAAAACAGGCAAGTTTCACAAAGACCCTATACTTCCTGCTTCTCCATATTCTTCACTCTGGGTACCCTCTGCCCTCTCTAGGAGTGTGCCACTGGATTTGGATTCCAGGGCCTGCCCTCCTAGGTCTGCTGCTTTCCAGCTCTTTGTACACAGAGGGCCTTCGGAGTAACGACCCTTGGGCTACAAGCTTTCCTTTCCCTGCAATTCCCTCGTCACAAACACTTTCTTATGGACAAAATCAGGCTCTTAGTGTTTGCAAGTGGTTAATTTGTTAAGTTAAATTCCTTTGTGCTAGAACTAAAAGAACCCTCAGGGCCTCTTCAACATCTCCAAGTCTTAATTGTAGCTTTTTAAGATAACCATCCACTTTGGTGTGTCACCCAAAAGAATGAGAAAAGAGGTTAAAATTCTAGACCATGTAAGAATGAAGGCGGATAACAGGTTGAGACAAATGCTTTTGATGAGTAGCTGGTGGAGCAGCTCAAATTCTTCTGGGTTTGCAGCCGACGACCTTCTCTCCCAGCTTTCCAGAGCTTGGTTAAGAATCAACTTGAGCATGTCCTTTGGGGGAAAATTAAGTTACCACTTGATGCTTTTGATTTTCTATGGTGATTTCTAGACATCTACGTCCCCAGTTGTTCTCCCTTCATTTTTTTCAGCCATTTTTTTCCCCTGAATGCTCTCTTTGTCTCTTCCCACGCCCAGTTCAGTGATATTTTTTTCCACACAGCTTACTCAGCCTGAAATTGTCCTCACCCCCCCACCCCGTTTCTATTTTCCTCTTTCACGTACATGCTCTATCATTTTTAAAAATCCCTTTTTTGAAATCTGTTACTTGTATAATGGATGCACCAGCTCTGAAATTTTCCCCTCTGGAATGGAATAAAGGGAAAAACAGGGGGAAGAAAGATGAAAGAAGCATTAGATCTGTTTCTCATCTTCCTCTGTGGGGCTAAAGAAAAGACAGAAACCAGGCCTTGCCTCTCGACGAAAAACCTACTAACCGTGGAGGTTTTCTCATCTCCTTTGATGGACTGGAGCCTTAATTATCTGTCTAAAGTCATTAGGCTGTTTAAAAAATAGTTTGCCTTTTATTCATGCTCTACTCTATTCATATTATCGTTACTAATATTAATCATAATAAAGAAAAACAATGAAATTACCTATATTCTTTGTTATTTTACCTTCTCTAATCTCTAATCCAGTCATAATTTTCTGCTATCATTAAAATAGGGTAGTGTAAAATATTAACAATATTAAAAGATTAAGACAACTATCACATCATTTAGTTAGGTATCCAATGGATATTTTAACATAGTAGAAGAAAGATATAAGAGTTTTGATGAAAATTATTATTACAGTATAACCTTTTATACAAACTTCAAATGAACTTGCAATTTCAACTTTTTGAGTGAAACAAAACCACTTGGAGATTTAAATTATGAAATATGTACGGTGTGATTGTGAGATTCTATCTCAACTTTTCTAGAAAGCACGAAAAAATGCAGCTGCGTTCTTACTACAGTGACATTACAATCACTTGGTCTGTTGAAATTACAATCAAGAAGAAGCCTTTTGTCTGTGTCTATAAATGAGCTCTGTAGAACGGCAGTGTCCTTCAAGCTACTGAGGATGGGCCTGTTGTTAAAGATATTTAGGTTACTATCTAGAGAGGTTTAGTGAGTGCGATAACGAGGGCACAAGGGAAATTTTCAAAAAACAGTTGAGTTTTAAATAGACGATGTGAACTTAGCTGGGAAGAGGCACAGACTGCAAACATCAAAAGACAAGAGCTAGTGCTGTGTTCTAACAGCACAGTGGTGAAAGGTAGTAGGAAATGAATAATGGACACAGTGTGAACTAATTCAACCCAGAGTGCCAAAACAGTACTCACATCTCTCTGTTTTACTCAGAAACGTGTCAAATAAAAAGAGAGGGAATTGCTTATTTTTTAGAAAAATACTGATTGTAAATACATAAATAAATTCTAGCAGAGAAAGCACACAAGCACTATTCTGACTAGCGGTCTAAAGTTTGCTTTTTGTTTGTGCCATTTGGATAATAACAGTCCCCATCACTTGATTAATTACTGGCCATGATGAATGAATTTAATATATGTTATCTCATTTAATCAACCCAGCAACCCTTGTCAGATGGCCCTTTTACATGAGGATACTGATGTCTGGCGAGGTTAGTAACGTGCTGCACCTTCAGAGGTAGAACCAGGACTCAAACATCGGCCTGACCAGATGCCAAAGCGCTTGCATTTCACCACTGCCCTGGGCTGCTGACCCTGAATGCGGGCAGCCTGCAGGCAGTGAGAACGGCACAAGATTTCTTCTTTCAGACAGATGTGTACAGTACTTGATGAGCTCACCAGTGAAAAACGAGACCAAAGCAAAAGTATGAGAGCACTAAGGTTTAAAAAAACCTAAACAAAGCCAATGGATTTCAGAGTCTGAGCTTTGTCTGGTTTCTTTGATTGGTGATGAAATATAGTTGAACTTGTGAGCCTCTCAGAAAAGCAGAGACATTCGTGGAAGAAAATATGCAAAACATGATAATCCTTTGGATTGTTGTTCTTATAAAATACAGTCCTCTCTTTCAGATAGCAACATTAGTCATGACTTATACATTCTTTTTAAATATATCACTGAGTCCATTTAAAGTTCCAAAGTATGTTACGCAGCACAGAAATAGAGTAACAGTTGTTATAACCAAATTAAGGGCTCCCCTCAGATATCTTTTATTGACAGTATATTGGTACACAGGCACATTAAAGCTTTTGAATCAAGTGCTGCATTCTCACCCTAGAAGATTTGGTGGGAAATAACTTCTGAAACTGATGTTTCAATTTCAATTAGTCAGTTCAAATTGATGTTTCTAACAAGTGGCTTTCTATTTACTGAATATGCTTATAGATACTTTAGTTCTTGCCTAATGCCTTGTTTGTACTCTATTCTAGAAATTATCACATTCCTGCAATTATTTGCTTACATCTCTTACCCTCACTAGACTGTGAGCCACTGGGGTGGGGGGGCCATATGTGATCCCTCTTTGCACACCTATGGGCCTAGACAATGCCTATTTATAAGGAGACACTTAAATTTTTGTTTTTTAAAACACATACATAAAACAGAGTTTCTCAACCTCAGCATTACTGACATTTTGGGCCAGATAACTCTTAATTATTGGGGATGGGGGCTGTGCTTACACTGTAGGATATATAACAGCATCCCTGATATCTGCTCACCAGATGCCAGCAGTCCCCACCCACCTACCGAAAATATCTCCAGATATTGCCAAATGTCCCCTAGGGGGCAAAATCACCCCCAGTTAAAAATCACAAACAGGGGCCGCCCGGTGGCGTAGCGGTTTTGTCCGCGCTTGGCAGCCCGGGGTTCGCCGGTTCGGATCCCGGGCGCCCACCGACGCACTGCTTGTCAGCCATGCCGTGGCGGCGTCCCATATAAAGTAGAGGAAGATGGGCACGGATGTTAGCCCAGGGCCAGTCTTCCTCAGCAAAAAGAGGAGGATTAGCAACGGATGTTAGCTCAGGGCTGGTCTTCCTCGCAAAAACAAAAAAACAAAAAAACAAAAAAACCACGAACATAGAAGAATGCACACACATGCATAGATAAAAACATGATGCTTTTAATTTATTAATTTATTTTTTCAAATTTCTTTGAATAGGTAACAAGTATATGGAGTACAAAAATCAAAAGGATATATAGTAAAAGGTATATCTCTCTCCCTCTCCCATCTCCCAACCAGTTTCTTGTATATTATTGAAGACCTGAGGTGTTCAACAAAGATGCCACTAGCTACATGTGGCTATTGTGCACTTGAGATGTGGCTTGTTCTAACTGAGATGTGCTAAGAATAAAATACACAATGGATTTTGAAGACAATATGAAAAAAGAGTGTAAAGTATATCATTAATTGTTTTACATTTACATGTAAGAATGATAATATGTTGGATATACTGGGTAAAATAAAATATATGATTAAAATTAATTTTAACTTCACCTTTTAAAAAAGTCATTTTACTATGGCTACCAGAATATTTAAAATTACATATATGACATAATATATTTCTATTGTACAGCACTTCTAAAGAAATTTTCTAGGGGGATATAAATATGAGTTTATAATGTTGCTACATTTAACAGTTTATATACATTGTTTTATACTTAGCAGAAACATAGCATATGGTACTTAGTAGATACTTAATAGATGTTCACTGATGGAATCAACAAAAATTGAAGGATTATATGTATACATATATAAATATATACATACATACCTATTGATACACATATATGGCGCTTTTTATATAGACCTTTCACAGTCTTCATTTTATTTGTTCCTTATAACCTTTTGATATAAATATTTTATTATGATCCTCATTTATCTCATCTGTAAACTGGATATAATAACAATATTGTTGTGAAGATTAAATGTATTATATAAGTAAAGAAATTAGAACAGTACCTATCAGATTACAAGAACGATATATCATCATCCTTCTCTTCTTTGTTACCATTATTGTTTTTTGTTGTTACTTTTTTTGTTGTTGTTGTTTTGGTTTTTGGGGTTTTTTTGTTCGTTTGGTGAGGAAGATTAGCCCTTAGCTAACATCTGTTACCAATCCTGCTCTATTTGTTGAGGAAGATTGGCCCTGGGCTAACATCCATGCCCATTTTCCTCTACTTTATATGTGGGACACCTGCCACAGCATGGCTTGATAAACGGTGCTTAGATCCACGCCGGGGATCCGAACATGCAAACCCCGGGCCTCCAAAGCGGAGTGCGCGAACTTAACCACTATGCCACCAGGCTGGCCCCTGTTGTCACTATTTTTTAAAGATGAGGAAACCACGTCTCAGAAAGGATAATGCCTCTGGGTTACACATCTACTAACACAGCTGATCAAAACTGGAACCTTGTGCTTTGACTTAGAAATTCATGCACTCACCTCTATCTTATGCCGCCTCATTAAATTCATTTAAAAACACAAAAAAGGAAACTTAGTGCCCAGATCTTGTCTTTAAATCCCACTCCCTGATAAAAGGAATCAGGCTCCTTGCAAAATTGTCTATTTCCAGGTCTGGATCAGGAAAGTACAAGTCTGAAATAATTTGATGTGCCAGACAGTAAGAAAGTGCTCAAAAACTGTGGGTATATGGAAGCTTTTTGTAAATTTCTGAAGCTTTTAGGTAAATTTCTAGTAATTCCAATTATTTCAAAATGCAAAGTTTAAAAAATAATAAAAACAAAGAGGACAAATTTGTTTGGAATGTCAAAACACATACCTATGTAATTTATGGGTTAAAGAAGGAACCACAATGGAAGTTGATTTTTAGGATGAATGAAAATGAATGTACTTATCCAAATTTGTGAGATACAGCTATGATGGTAGTTGGAAGGAATTATAAAACTTTAAATACATATTTTAGAAAATAACATTAATATAATGGGACAAATTGATATTATGTGCCTCCTAATGTGATGCATTTGAGAAAGACATTATATCATCTTTTTAATATTTTTGTCAAAAATATTTCATCTGATTCTAATCATGAGGAAACAATCAGACAAATTGAAATTGTGGGACATTCTACAAAACACCTGGCTTGGGTACTTACAAAATGTCAGTCGTGAAAGTCAAAGAAAAAAACCAGAACATTCCTAGAGTAACAGCTAGAGAAACCTATCATCTAAATGCCATGTCTGATCCTTGTTTGGGTCCTGGATTTTAAAAAAAAACCCTATAAATGTTATTTAGACAATTGGGGAAATATACATATAATATAATATTACTGCAGTATTAAATTTCTTGATTGTGGTAATGGTATTATGCTTGTGTAGAAGAGTATTTTTGTTCTGTAGGGGTGATGTGTCATGACATCAGCAATGAGAGAGAGAGATATAAATGGATAGATAGATAGATAGATAGATAGATGATAGATGAATAGATAGATAGAGATAACAAATGTGGCGAATGTTAACACTTGGACTAGGGGATGGGTCTCTGAGAGTTGGGTGTTCATTGTATTGTGAGTTTTTTTTTCATTATTTCCGAAGGTTTGAAATTTAAGAAACATTTGTTAAGCTCTATGTGCTGGGAATACAAAGATAAATAAACAAGGCTCTTCCCCAAGGAAATCCTAGTTGTGTGAAAGAGATGGTATGATCAAATTGCTGTAGTATATGCTGATAGGTGCATGAATATAGATGTGAAAAAAATACACAGAAAATGGGGAGGAAATTTTGTTAATAAAAATTATTACATTATAGAAAATATCAAAAATAAGAAAAACTTAGAAAATTAAAAATTCTTATATGTCATGGTTCACAGACAATCTTGTTAACATTTTGTTGATTTAATTTCCTTTCAATCCTTTTTCTATGCATTTTACATATTCCTTCCTTCCTCCCTCTCTCTCTCTCTTTCCAGTGGAGGATGGAAGTTCTAAATTGAAGTCACATTGTATTTTCAGTTTTGTTCTCTGACTTTTTCACTCATTATATTATTGTAGAGTCTTCTTTGTCATTAAAATTTCTTTCAAACTTCCATTTTAATGGCTCCATCGTATTCAATTACATTCCCCCACTGTTGAAGATTTTGACCATATCCAAATATTGTGTATCATAAATCATTATAATAAGGAAATGGTTCTGTGAAAAAGGGTCTGGATAGTGAAAGAAAATGCTGCTGATAGTAGAAAAGTAGGTGAGCTTTTGATATATTCCTTTCACTCATTTTATAACATGAGATGCTAACCCTCATATAATTTCTAGTTAGTCAGTTTGTAATCATGTAATATACCTAAATGAGTATTGTATGTATTAACTACTAGTGACATTTTATCTTGAAATAACAATATAACTCAACATAAGGTTATGCATTAATATTAAATATTTGTAACAATGTGAAATTACAGTACTTCATTAGATTTTTCAACTTTTGAAAAGAAATTTTAATGTAAAATGCATTTCAAAGGAAATATTTTATTACATTAAAAATAATTTACCTTATTTAGTATCCCTCTCCCCCAACCTTCCCCCCAAATTTCTTTACTACAGGTTTTATGCCTTTAAATGGAAATGTCTCTGTGCATTTATGTAAGTATATCTGAAAGATAAATTACCTAAAAGATTTAACAGTTAAAGAGAATTTCATCTATCCTGTTGGGAAAAATACAGTGTTGTTTGAAGAAGTTCAGAGAGGAAAAGCATTCTCATACACCATTTATGGGGTTGGTAAATTGGTACAACTTTCTTGTAGGACAGTATAGCAATAGCCGTTAAAATTTTAAATGTGCATAACCATGTTGCTATGTTCTGAAAGTCTGTGTCCCCCGCAAATTCACACGTTGATATCCTAATCCCCAAAGGTGATGATATTAGTAGGTGGGGGCTTTGGGAGGTGATGAGGTCATGAGGGTGGAGCCCTCCTGAATGGAATTAGTGCTGTTATAAAAGAGATCTCACTGAGCTCCCTCGCCCCTTCCATCCTGTGAGGATACAAGGAGTCCACAATCTAGAAGAGAGCTCATCTGACCATGTCCTCCAGAACTGGGAGCAATACATTTCTGCTGTTTATAAGCCACCCAGTCTGTGGTATTCTGTTATAGCAGCCAGAATGGACTAAAACATGTTCTTATTCTTATCTTAAGGTTTCCAAAACACATATAGAGAACTTTTAATTGTCCTTGGGAGACAGAGAATAACATGGATAAAGAAAATACTGAAGTCCACTGATTTACACATAAGATTCAATCCCCTCATTCATTAAAGATTTTATTAAATCTTCTAAGAAATAGCAAAATGATGGATAACATGGTCCTCTGCTTTATTCTATCCCCAAACCACTCTCAGCAGACATGCTGGTGATCAGTGAAGTGGCTAAGGAGTCAGCAACAGTGAGACAGAGTAGAAAGAAAATGCTTGTATAATCTCCAACCAGGACGATTAGCCACTAAATAATGAAGGTTTGACCAGGCAGTCAATGTAAATTACGCCTAACAAATCCCTTCTGCTCGGCCCTGTCATTATATTGTGCAAAATGGATTGTATAGAGGAAGTCTTTCCACAAATAGTTCACAGTAGAGGATATGCTGGAGTTCCAGCAGGGACTCTAAATGAATTAAATGGTCTAAATACAGAGAAGAGAAAAAGATAATTAGAAAGATGCTAAACGGTTGGCCAGTACTGAAGTCTCTAATACCTGTTCAGAGACTCCCTTTATGTTATCTTTCTTCCTATAAAGGAATGGTACCAAATTGAACAGGTTAACTACAGCCACAGAAGGCATTTTACAATCACACAAGTGTCCCTAAATGACAACGTAAGTGAAATAAATCAAAGCTTTTTATCTCATAGTCACAACCCACCATTCTCTTAATGAGCAGAGCCGCCTAATGGGTCTTTACAGCTAGTCTTTTCCACTTTGAATCTCTGAAGACATGAAATGCATATTGTTACCCAATAGCAATTTCCTACTGTATTTCTAAAAGTTTTACTTTAAATATAGCCAAAATATTTGTGTGTGTGTGTGTGTGTGTGTGCACGCGCGTGCGCACGCGTGCATTTCAGGAGAGGTGTGACAGTCCAGCCACCGGTCAGGAAGTTGAGAAGGTAACCTTACCTTAACTTCTAAGATCTATTTCCTTTAATATATGACAACTGTTGACATTCAGGATCCCAAAGTTTATGAGAAGAAATCAAAGTTGTCCTTTTGATGTTACTCTTTATATCTGGATTCCCATCTTTTATGTTTAAATGCAATTACCAATTTAGATAAAATTTATTTCATAGATATCATAGTGTCTGAAAATATTCTGTCTTCTCCTTAAGATATTATGTATTTTAATTTATGATTTCAGTTGTTATTGTAAAGTGGGACTCCTTGATTTAAAGTGTTATACACTTCTGTTATGTAATCAATTACATCCAAACTATGAGCAGCAGGATTATTGACAACATTTGGCATAAATAATGAGGTTGATTTATAGATTTTAGATACTTGGTTGACTCCTAATTAAATGTAGCAGTTTAAAATTTACCTAATTATTTACCTTTTTAAATCATTTCCTTTTATTCTTCTAAATCTGGCTTTATTTTTTTTTGTTGTTACAAATCAGTCATGTCTATAGTATATTTCCTTTCCCCTTAGCAGACTCAACATAAAAATTCAACAAACATTTAATGAGTCAGCTACTCATCTTGCCTAGGGTAGGGAAAACTTCAGGTAGTTCAGTTCTGGAAACTCCATTATGAAGTGGAAATCTGTAAAGGAGTCTGTATGTTCAAACTGCGGGGTAGAATATTATAACTGGATTAAAGAATCTAGCATTTTAAAAAGTAAACAAAAATATATTATGAATATATAACAATTACAAACATCTTAAACCAGTAAAATTGGGCTCTAAATTACAGAATTATAGATTTGATTGCTGGAAGAGACTTTGTCAACTTATCTAATTTAATCCCTTCATTTAACAAGTGAAGAAACTGAGGTACAACTAAGTTAAATGATTCTTTCTAAAGCTATACAATTATATTGTAGCGAAGATGGGGCTAGAAATCAAGATACCAGACTCTCAGTTTGATGCTCGTTTTAGTGTTAAAAATAATAAAAGGCATCCAAATTTTAAAGAAGAAGTAAAATTATCTCTGTTCGGAGATGACATGATCTTATATGTATAAAACTCTAAAGATTCCACCAAAAACCTGTAGAACTAACAAACAAATTCAGCAAAATAGTAGAATACAAAATCAACAGTCAAAAATCAGTAGTTTCTACTAACAATGAACTATTGAAAAGAAAAATTTTAAAAACAATTCCGTTTAGAATAACATCAAAAAGAATACAATACTTAGGAATTAACTTAACCAAGGAAGTAAAACATTTGTACAATGAAAACTACAAAACACTGCTGAAAGAAATTAAAGAAGACATAAATGGAAAGTCATCCAATTTTCAGATTGGAGGACTTAATGTTGTTAAAATATAACATTACCCAAAGTGATCTACAGACTCAATGCAATCACCATCAAAATCCCAATGATATTCTTTGCAGAAATAGAAAAATCCATCCTAAAAGTCATATGGAACCTCAAGGGACCCCAAATAGTCAAAACAATTTTGATGAATAAGAACAAAGTTGGAGGATTCACACTTCCTGATTTCAAAACTTACCACAAAGGTACAGTGATCAAAACAGTGTGGTACTAGAATAAAGACAGACATATAGACCAATGGAACTGAATAGAGATCCTGATAGAAACCCTTAGATACAAGGTCAAATGATTTTTGAGAAAGGTGCCAAGACCACACAGGAGACAATACAGTTTCTTCAACAAGTGGTGTTGGGAGAACTGGATATCCACATGCAAGAAAATGAAGTTGGACCCTTACTTAACACTGTATACAAAAATTAATTCAAAATGGATCAAAGACCTAAACATAAGAGCTAAAACTATAAAACTCTTAGAAGAAAACCTAGGGGAAAAGCTTGACGACATTGGATTTGGCAGTGATTTCTTGGATATGACACCAAAGGCACAGGCAACAAAAGAAAAAATAGACAAATTGAACTTCATTAAAATTAAAAACTTTGGGGGCTGGCCCCATGGCAGAGTGGTTAAGTTCAGAGCTTTCCGCTTTGGTGGCCTGGATTTGCAGGTTCGGTTCCCAAGCATGGACCTACACCACTTGTCAGCCATGCTGTGGCAGTGACCTACATATAAAGTAGAGGAAGACTGGCACAGATGTTAGCTCAGAGCTAATCTTCCTCAGCAAAAAAAAAAAATTAAAACTTTTGTGCATCAAAGGATACTATGAACATAGTAAAAAAGCAACCCATAGAATGAGAGAAAATATTTGCAAATCATATATCTGATAAGGGATTAATAGCCAGAATATATAGAGAATTCCTAAAACTCAATAGAAAAATAATTTTTTAATGGGTAAGGGACTAGCATAGACATTTCTCCTAAGAAGACATACAAACGGCAAATAATCACATGAAAAGATGGTCACCATCAGTAATCACTAGGGAAATGCAAATCAAAACCACAATGAGACACGACTTCACACTCATTTGGATGGTCATTATCAGAAAAACAAAAAAATAACATGTGCTGATGAGGATGAGGAGAAACCAGAACCCTTGTGCACAGCTGGTGGTTAAATGGTGCAGCTGCTATGGAAAGCAGCATGGCAGTTCCCCCAAAAATTAAAAAGAAAATTATCATATGATCCAGCAATTTCACTTCTGGATATATGCCCAAAATAACTGAAAGCAAAGTCTCATATATATTTGTATACCCATGATCAAAGCAGCATTACTCACAATAGCCAAAAGATGGAAGTAACCCAAGTGTCCATCAACAGATGAATGGATAAACAAAATGTGGTATATATGCACAATGGAATATTATTCAGCCTTAAAAAAGAAAGAAATGGTGACACACACTACAACATCGAGGACAGTATGGTAAATGAAATAAACTAGTTGCAAAAAAACAAGTACGTATAATACTACTTATCTGAGACATGTAGAATAGTCAAATTCATAGAGAAAAAAAGTAGAATGATGGTAGTCCTGGGCTGGGGAGAAGGGTGGGGTGTTGTTTAATGGGTATAGAGTTTCAGTTTTGCAAGATGAAACGAATTTTAGAGATCGGGTGCACAATGATGTGAATGTACTTAACACTACAGAGCTGTACACTTAAAAATGGTTAATATGGTAAATTTTATGTGTATTTTACCACAATTTAAAAAAAGAGCAATAAATACTTTTAAAAAAGAGAAAGAAATAGTGAGGAAAAAAGCATATTAGGAAGTTTTATCATTAGTTTCCCCTTTGTTATCAGCAAAAGCCTGATGACTTCGAGCATGTTATTCACTCTTTTGCTCTCCATTTCCTCATGTGTAAAATGAAGGAGTTGGACTGAATTATCTGTGAGACCCTGAAACTGTCTAATTCTGGTAGTCGTTGTATGATATGGTTTTCTTGCTCATCTTCGTTTTCTAGTTCAAGAAACAACTATTGAGAAGGTACTATGGAGAAGACATAACACTAGGCATTTGGGAGACACAAAGATGAATACCAGTGGGTTCCTACCTTCAAGGAGCTTTCAGTCTAGTTTGGTTGGAGGACATAGGTGCATAAAAACAGATGTACTTGGCTGTCGTATTAAACATGTGTTTCCTAATCTCTTCTGGCTGGTCCTAAAATCAACCTCCCTTGTCTCTTTCCTCACACAGTTTCCAAATCCCAATTACTATGCCTTTCTTATGCAGAACAATTTAGAATCACAAAAGCTATCTCAAAACTAAATCTGAAAGGATCCACAGGTTTTGGAGATGTAATCTCAGGTGAGGTTTATAAAGCATTCACCCATCAGTGGGTGTCTTCTTACAGGGGGTCTCCTAGGACCCATTAAAGCAAATAATATGATTTTTCTAACAGTGTTCTACATAAAACAAATAACCAACAATGGAGTACAGAATGAGTTAAGCGCAAAATAAAGGCATAAACAACATGTTGTGAAAGTGTAGAGGAGAAATGTTTAAATCCTGGCTGGGGAATTAAGGAAAATTAGATAGAGATGTGGCATTACCAGGGTTTAAGTAGCTGTAAACTTGTCACAAGCAGAGGTCCTATTTTATCTTTACATCCCTGGAACCTCACTGAGTGCCTGGTACATTGAATATACTCAGGAAACTCTGGATAAATAAAAGGTGTGTAAGATATCGATGTCTGGAAAAGTAGAGAAAAGATGTCCTAGGTGGAGAGTTCAACATCAAAAGTAGCATAGTCTTTTTACGCATGGCATGCTCCAGAGCAGTGAGTAGTCTGCCCTTAGTATGAAGGGATTTAGTAGATCAGACTAGAAAAGAAAAGCCAAGCATTTGCACTGTAAGCTCTTAGAGGGTAGGGAAAAATATGTCACCCACCAAGTGCAGAGCCTAACATGTGGCAAGTGCTTTAGAGAATTGGTGAGTCAATGAGTGAAGATTACGGAGGGCAACTTCCATATCTGGTAATATGTCACACTATGACCTTAAAACCTTCCTGCTACAAAACATTAAGACATTCTGGTAAAATATAAGAAATACCCTTTTAAATGCATAGATGAGCTCCGAAGAATTTAAAAAAAAAAACTCCAAGGATCAAAAATTAAAGAAGAAATTACAAACCAGAGGGATAAACACATTAATTTTTTGAAACTGCTGCCCTGAAGGCTTTGCTGGATTTAGTAATGAAGGGGCTTGAGTTTTCACATCCAAGTGGAATCATAAGACAAGATTTGGGGTAAATTTTGCAATTCTGGCCCCAAACTAAGGCTAAACCTCAATAAAAGGATAAATTAGGAAAAGCCACTCTGCCAGCTCAGGAAGAACAAAACCTACCCTGGGAATTCATAAAAACTCATGAAAAGGAAATCTGAAGTTGTGGGAAGAACGTAGAGAAAGGAAAGCAACAACCCCTCTTTGCCTTGTGATTATGGGCTCACTTCATGAGAACAGCTCCAGGGTCATAAAAATCCTTCCAAGGAAATGTGTCATAATCTACTTAATTTCTTACCATTACTTAGGTGGCTTCCACTTTCTTATTAGGATGAGTAATAATACAGCAATGAATGACTTTGTATCAGTTGACTGTTGGGGCACAACAAACCACCCCCAAATTTATTGGTTAAAATAACAACCACTTAATTAAATCGCAATTCTGTTGATGTTCCTTACAAACATGAAGATAGCTGTGGTATATTGCAAATTCCCATAAATTTTCATATCCCTATATCCACACCCCTTTCCCTGTGAAATTGCAGCTCCTTTTAGTAAGAAAGGTTCTTACTGAACCTTTCTTTTAGCCTGGGCCAGACTCAACTGATCTTAGCTCACAAGTCTATAGTCAGCAGCAGGTTGAATAGATAGCTTTGCTGATCTCTCACATATCAGCTGGGCAAACTTGCCTCTGGTCCATATGGTCACATTTTCTAGCAGACTAGCCCATTTGTTCACATGGCACCTAGACAGGGTTCCAACAGGCAGCACAGAAGCGTGCAAGGGCTCTTGAGGCCTAGGCTCAGAACTGGCAAGCATAGCACAAATTTCTTTGCATTGGTCAAAAGCTTATCACAATTATAGCCCTGATTCAAGGAGAGGTAAAGCAGACTCTACTTCTTACTAAAAGGAGCTGCAATTTCACAGGGAAAGGGGTGTGGATATAGGGATATGAAAATTTACGGGAATTTGCAATATACCACAGCTATCTTCATGTTTGTAAGGAACATTTATTTTTTTCAGGCCATTTATTTTTTCACCATATATCCATCCTACTTTCACCAATAGTATTCCAATTTCTTTTGGGGGAAATATTTCTTACCCAATGTGTGTACTCTTGGTGGGACTATAAATTAAGGTGTCCTGTGCTTCTATATAATCTAAACTAGATGTGGCAGAGACTGCTAATTGTCCCCAGCAGGACCAGAACTAGAGTGAGACAATGAGGTGCTTAAGGTACAAACTAGAAGGAGCACATGCATTTGCATAATCCCAAGAGTGAGTGTCTCCTTAAATTTTGCACCTTAGGCAACTTACTTGACTCATCCCAGTCCCAGTCTCTACTGTGGTCCCCAGCATCCCTTCTCTCCTTCCTTCTTTTAATAATAGAATATTCCCAAGTTTTACTTTGGCACAAGCGATCACATTTCCTAACCTCACTTCCAGCTCTGTGTATTTGTGGCTAACTTCCACTAAATTGGAAACAAACAGAAGTATTATATACAACTTCTGGGTCATATCCTTTTAAAAATGAAGCCACTAGTCCTCTATGCTCTCTATCCCCCTTTCTCCAGGCTTGGATGTGGTGGTGTGACCCACACATGACAGTGTGGATTAGGTCAATACCTCCTAGGCGATGGTGGTACAACAAAACAAAAGGAACTGGGATCCTCAGATGATGTGGAACAGACTGCTGATCTGCCTTGAACTGTAATCTGACCCATTAGATGAGAGAGAAATAAATTTCTTTTTATTTTCAATCCATTGTGTTTCGGATGGATTGAAACTACCACACAAAGCCAATCAGGAATTCCTGTAGCTTGGACCACCCACTCTAGAGCTGTTTTTTTAGCTCCTATCTATTCCTGAACCTATTTTACAAATGTGCCATTAATTTTGTGACTTATCTGTTATCTTTTCAACAAATTTTCCTATTTGCCAGAGTTTATTTTGTTCCTTGCAGTAATACTTGCATCCACACTTTTCCATATTTTGGAATATTTTCTTAGGACAGATTTGATAGCAGTGGGAGTACAGAGTAAAATTTCTTGGTGGTTTTTCTGGCCTTTGATATAAATACCTTTCTCTGTGATTCCTTCCAGAGGTCAAACTAAACAGAAAAATTCTTCTTCCTACTCTTTCAGCAATATGAATATTCTGTTCAGATCTCTGCAGGAAATGGCAAAAGTAATTGCTTTCTTTACAAGGTCAGCATTTTAGAACAAGAAAAGGGAATTACTTTTTATTCAAATGCTCGTCTGTGGTAACGAGCAGCTATTGTTGTAACTGTTCTAATGAAATAATTGTGACTAGGTCCTTTAGTATAGATAATTTGCCAACAATAAACTTAAGACAATAGCTTATAGCAAAGACAGACGTGTTCATGTGCAAGAGGTGTGGTGTGGCAGTGCTGGAGGAGGTGGGAAGTGGTCTGTAAAGGGAAGACTAGACTGAAAAAGAGACAGAAAGAAAAGAGATATAATGGAAATGTGCAGGGCATTGGTATATTAACTGGTTCACTTCTTAGGGAAGCATGACCCAAAGGCTTCCCTTGTAAGACTGATTGATGATGATTCTTTATTGTTTCCAACCTAATTTGTAATTCCTTTTATAAATTTTAAAAAGTTATCCCTGTTATTTGTGTATTTAAATTCATTACTCTGCTTTGGAGGTCCAGTTACTAACAATGAATACAGTTGTGAATTTCAACAAACATTTGTTTAAAATCTATTCTAATTCCATTCCCTCATCTACTTTGCCTGGGAACTTCTGTTAAACACTGCAACAAATGCATTCCTATGCGCAACAACTGTCGGAAAATAAAGCCAGACTAAGCTTGACCCTGGCCATCTTATTACTTCTTTGTAGCCTTGCCCCTCCAAAAAAAGACTAAACAGTTTATCTTTGAATTGTTGAGAATTCTTACTTTCAGAAGATTTGAATTACATATTATTCATTGTCTAAGGGTAAACTTTTATGGTGTGGGAGGTTTAATTTACTTATTAAGAATATAGTAAATGAAGTCTGTATTAAATGAAAAACATATTTGTGACTTCCCATGCAGGTCAGGGCAACCACATTCTAAAATCATTGGTAATCCTATTTGGTTTAAATATGTCTCTTTCATATTTTTTAAGACAAAACTTTTTAATTTACTTGGAGAGAAAAAAATACATGTTCTTTTTTCCATAGTCTTTGAGATTCTTATTTCTTTCCTGTACAGATTTAGCTAAAGATTTGACACATTCAATTTTTTAAGGGATAATGAAAATATGACACTTGCAAGTTTTTAAACTTGGGCTTATTTACAGAATTTTTAATATTTTGTTATAGGTTTTTTCTGTTGTAAGAAATCTGAAAACAAAGACTCTAGTATTTATTCAGTCAACATTCATTCATTCAAATAAGACATTTATTGAGTGTCTACTATGTGAATAGGCAGAGAATGAAAGAAATGTCCTGCTCTCATGGTGGTTACAGTCTAGTGAAGGATGGCATACAATAAATATAAAAACATATAAATATATAATAAGCCAGATGGTGATAAATGTGGAAAAAAAATAAAGCAGGAGCCAGCCCTGATGCCCTAGTGGTTAAAGTTTGGCGCTCTTCACTTTGGCAGCCCCAGGTTCGGTTCCTGCTTGTGGATCCACACCACTTATCTATCAGTAGCCATACTGTGGCAGCAACTCACACAGAAGAACTAGAAGGACCTACAACTAGAATATATACAACTATGAACTGGGGCTTTGGGGAGGATAATAAATAAATAAATAAAAATAAAGTGGGACAGAGGTGACTATGCTATTTTGTATAGCTTGTTCAGGATCTTCATTGTTATGGTTTTTAATCTCCTTTTGGAGATCAACATAATTTACACTAATAATTCCAATGCCCACGTCCTTCAAAGAATCTACCATATCTAATATCTAATGCATACACACATATCTCTCAGAAAAGACACTTATTCATGTTTGACCTGATGATGAATTATATATCTAAGTACATTGTTATTTGGTAATATATGGATTATGAAATATGTGGTTCATTAAACAGTTTACTTTTTGAAATACTGGAAGTCCTTTACTTATAAGCAAACTGTGTTGTTACAAGTTCATTTGTAAATATGCATTTGGATCTCTAAATACATTTTCCCACAGAAACAATACGAAATATAAGGATTTTATCCAAGTTTATTATTGGGCTGAAATGCAATTTATTAAAATTGAAGAAATAGTTCAAAATAATATTGTCACTAATTACAGTATTGAATAAGGTGGAAATTCTACATGAAAAAATCAGATTTTTTTTCTTAAAGAATGACACTGCAGAAAATTGGGTTCATTGAGAGGAAACCAAAAAGAGGAAATAAAGAGACTATTGAGGGGACTAAGGGGCATTGTCAAGGTCTTTAGAGGTTGCTGGAATTGATTATTTGTTATATATAATTGTGGGGGTTTTTTTGCTGAGGAAGATTTGCCCTCAGCTAACATCCACTGCCAATTTTCCTCTTTTTTTTTTTTTGTATGTGAGCTACCACCACAGCACGGCCACTGACAGATGAGTGGTGTAGGTCCGTGCCCAGGAATCAAACCTGGGCAACTGAAGCAGAGCATGCTGAACTTAACCACTAGGCCACCAGGGCTGGCCCGTATAACTGCATTTTAAAGTTATAATTTTCCTTTATTTTTAAGAAGCCACGTAATTTAGCATTACTCATACTAAGTCATGATTAGAGCTGATTTTTTTCCCCTCTCACAAATCTAATTAAGAAGAGACAAAGAGAGGATAAGACTTTTTTTTAGGTTTGGAAATAATCAAAGAGGTAGAAAAAAACTTATTTATAAGAATATTACATTTTAGCTATATTTGAAATAACATAGTTGGAAATAAACTCAATGACCAATAATAGGAAATTGGGAAAGAATTTAGACTTGAAATATATTGAAGCCACCAAAGGAAAAGTTTCTGAAGAATATTTAATGAAGTTGGAAGAAAACAAAATATGTTCACTGGAAAAAAAATAAAAAGCTAGTAACAAGACTGCATGATCCTATACAGATTTTTCCATAAGCTTTTCAACCAAAAATTTGAAAGTATTATCTCTGGGTGGTAGAATAACTGGTACTTTCAGGTTTTTTCTTTACGTTTTTTATTTCTAAAATGTGGACTGTTGACTTTTATAATTTTAAAGGTATTTTGGAGTATGAGTTGCATAATAGGAAAAGTAAATAAGGAAAGGGTTTTAGAATAACTGTGCTAAACATATTTTGAAAAATGTATGTGGAAAATAATATTCCTAAGAAAGAAACAACTGAAAAAGATCTGTTTACTTCATTCTTCCCTAAATGAAAGAAACAGCCTGCTGGTAACGACACTATGGACAGAAACTCATGGCAGCCCCAGATTTCAGGGCCTTTGTAACAGGTTCCTATATTAAATTCCTTCTATTGAACTACCTGGTGTGAGACCTATTTTTCTGACTGGATCCTGACCAATAGTGGTCCTTTTCTTCTAGGAAGCAGTACTCCCTGAATAACAAAAATTAGATTTGCACACACCCAAAAATACATGTTGAGCATTCTTCTCTCTCTCTTCCCTTGTCCCAAACAGCTTGCACTCTCCTTCGTGCAATGCCATCTCCCTCGCATCTGCCATCAGCTGTCTTCAGTTAGCAACCAGAGGCCCTGGGCCGAGGGTGAAATCTGGACTGGGATCAAAAAAAGGGTTTGAATCTATCTCAGAAGGAAGGTTACAGAGAAAGAACCCTCACTTAAAGGTTGTCCAAAAATTCAAAATAGGAGCAGTATGTTCCAGAATGCAGTGCTTGTCCCCACATGCTATTGCCAGTGTTACAGGCAATAAGGACCTTCTGATTTAGGTTCTGCTGTTTCTGCTGGGCAGCAAAAATTTACTGTCACTCTCACCTTAAAGGAGTCCTACCAAATTGTAGGAGTCATAAGATAATTGTCATGCATTTCCTTGTGTTTTGAAGTTTCTTTAAATGAGCCTTAAGAAGCAGCAAACTTTTTTTTTAATCATGTGGGTGGTTTCTAAAAAATGTCAAAGACTCAATAGATTGCTTGTTCAAAACATAAACAGAAACATAGTTTCCCCCTGTAATTCTTTCTCTAACTTTCTAAGTTGAAAAGAAAGGAAATATAACAGTAAAAATTAGTTACAGTAAAGATAAAAGTTTTAAAGCACTGTCCTTCACTTTGTTCCACCAGTACACAGAGATCTAAATGTTTCACTTGGTGGACCAGTGTAAGAGAGGTGGGATTCAAAGTCACTCTTGCATCTAAAACATTGCTGCCTCGAGGCTACAGATTTCCTTTCAGGCCCTGGTGGTGGAACTTCAACAATAATATCCACGTTAAAATGGTGTAGAACCAGATAGGATAATTTCTGAAACTGAAACCAAAAAAGCAACCTTGTATCTTGAACAAACATGGAGCAGAGGCCTTGTCTCAGTGGACACAAGCGGTAGGACTTGCACCGTCATAGACTGTTGATCTATGTAAAACGAAACAGACATTAGAAAGAGGCAGACGGGACATCCATCGTCTCATCAGAGATGCTGCGGATTATTTCAGAATTTTCGCTGTTTACAATTGCCCTCAAGATTTCCCAAACTTTAATTCACTGAAGATTGAACTGATTGTATTAGTAGCAAAACATGACTTTATTTGTATAATTATGTTACAATAAATTTGGAGATTTTCAAAGAACTTCAGTTGTGCAGACAGTCGTATCTCTACTTTAGTGATCCAGAAAGCAGTATTTTCCTGTTTTAAATTCCTGTGAGGTAGGCACATTACTGTTCCAATCTTACAGAAGAGGTCTGGAATGGGCCAGTGACTTGTTGAAGGTCCCATGGTGGGTGACAGATCTACTGACTGTAGCACCGTGGAAGCTTAACATCTAGGATTTGCTGTCTCACTTTGGACGCTTACAGTTATTCACCAATATAGTCCAGGTTGCAATAAAAAATCACGTTAGAAACATATTTATTTGTCCTTAGAATAAATTCCTAAAAACAGAAGTAGGATTCAGAGGGCCCTCACCTCTTACTACACAAAGAGACAGATCAGTGTAGGGGTTGGAAGCTCGGCCTCCAAAGCTAAGCTGCCCGCATTTAAAGCCTTCCTCTGTTCCTCACGGGCTGTATGTTCTTGGACGACTTACTTCATCTCACAGCTCCCCCTCTATGTGACGAGTTAATGTTAGCACCTAACTGTGGACCACTGAGAGAAGCAAATGAGTCAATTCATTTAAAGCCAGGAACATAGCTGGTTATTAGCACATGACCAAATTACTCTTCAGACAGTGTGTATGAATTTGCACTCTGTAGAAGTTAAGTATTTTTATAATTTTAAGCAACTAAAATTTTGAGTTTGAATTTACTTCTCTGACTCATATAACCTCACAGGGGCATACCCAATTCCTGACCTGTTTCTGGTTCTCAGGTTCCTAACTGTCCCAAAGAGAACTCTTCTTTTAATGTTCTCAGAGCAAATCCGTACCCTCCACCCACAGCATTCCATCACAGTTGTACAGATTATCTGCACTAAGGACACAAATAATTTGCAGACTTTCGATCAGTTCCCACCCTCCAAAGAGCTTAAAGCTATTTGCAGGATCTCTTTAGTTTTAGCCTTGTCACAGAGGGTTCGCTGGTTCCCCCAAATCAGGGATAACCTCTGAATGTTCCACATGTAACCAAGTGCACCAGGCTTCATTTGGCATTTATTTAGCCTGTGTTCACTGAGTACCTCCTGCGTGCAGCACCACACTGTGTTGGGAGAGAAAATGAGGCAGGTATAGCTCCAGTCTTCTAGGAGCTTGCAATGCAGTCTTCTAACCAGGTCCCCACCACTGTCTCAAATATATCGATTAATTCTAGGGAAGAAGTAGTCTTTGGAGCACACAGACAATGCACTGGGATATTATGTTCCTCCACAAGCCTCCAACATGGACCTGAGTTCCTTCAAGCCATTCCAGTCTGGAGGCGGAATGACAGGTTCACAACCACATTCCTCTAGCCTTGATTGTGGGGCCTGCTGTCCTCCTTCAAAAGCCCCAAACATTTCTGCACATTCCCAGAAGTCATCTCATGTGTGTTCAAGAACTCATATTTTACCATATCTCAATCTGTCCTCTCATTGATCAGATCTTGCCTTCCACTGTTTCTCCTTCCGTGTGTTAGTGCCCTAGGAAGCTGTCCCCAAGTCCTTAATGTAGAAGTCCCACAGCATTAACTGCTGAAGTTGTGAGAATCACTCTTCTCTCACTTTAGTGATAAACTCAGATACCCGGGTCTCAACAGTAACGAGATCGGATTTTTATTTGCCTGTCGGTTGGTTAGTGACAAGGGTTTTTATATTTATTCACTGCTCTTTCTCCCTAGAACTCATCTGTGGGTCAGCGGGGCTGGAGGGAATCCCCCCGAGAATCCCGCCTCCTGATTCTCTCTCCTGGAAGGTCTCAGCAGGACCCAGAGATGTGCCCAGAGGTGTCTGAGTTCTGTTGTAAGCACAGTTTATTCTGAAGCTGAGAACTTTGCTCTATATGCTTATAAAAACAACTTCACATATAAAACTTTATAGGAATAATTATACCAAACTTCTTAAAAAGATTGTGTTGGGGTAGTGGTATTGTGTAAAAAATTTGTCCTTATTTTCTAAGGCTTTGTCATGTAATTATACGGCTTTCATAATGAAAAAAAATTATAGCCATATTGAAGAAAGGCCTGGTGGTTCTGGAAAATCATACCCCCCACGGCATGACTTCAGCTGTCCTGGACATATGTGAATCAGTGTTCTAGGGTTGGTGCTGGCATGGTATTGGTGATCCAGCCAATCTGTGACAGGCTGAGGTTCTGGGAAGAACTCTAATTATAGCCAGGAAAAGGAGTGCTAGACAGGGAAACTGAGGCAGAAAACCAATTTTCCATGTGCCAGGCACGTATCTCTAGCATGCCTACTACTGGATCAATCATTATCATAACTCATTCCAAGTCTCACCAGCTAGTGGGGTGGATTTCTTGCTGGGTTAGGAGTGGCTCAGGACTTGCAGCTGGGGGCTTTCAGTGATCCTGGCCTGGAGGCAAGAGTCTGGCCGGGGCATCCTGAGAAGCCCTGCCTGGTTACTTTCCAATCCCTTCACAACTCAACCTGGTACAGAGACAGAAGCACTGGGAAGCTCGGTGTGTGCTGAATTTATCCCTGTCCTCTAAATGTATCTTAAGCCATCTTTCATCAATTTTTTTATAATTATTATTTACTTGATCTAATTTTTAAAGTTATTTTAATGCCTCCTTATGGTACATGTACCTGTACTAGAAATTCAGAAAAGAAAGAGGATGCTACTAATAACTGTGCCAAGTGTAGGAGTAGGATGACTTGGTAATTTTACCATATTTTAAAACGTGATCCACAGTTACCCAGTATTGCTAGCATGTTTATTGGCTGACTTATGTTGAGTTTGTGGTCATTATATGTTATTTATATCAATTTTATCTGCTATTTATATCAATTTTATGTCACTTTACTTCTTTTCCATTTGTTTATAACTTTCATAGTCTAATGGAGATTGTTTGAAAATTCTGAAAAATTAATCATTTTCATTATAAAAGCAAAACCTGCTTATTGTAGAAAACTTACTAAATGCAGAAAAACATGAAAATTAAAATTTAAATAATCCACAATCCTACCACAAAGGATAATCACTTTAATATATTCATGCATCATTCAGTTTAGTGGTATTTAAAAAAATTACAATGCAATTACTGTGTTTACTGGAAAAGCAAGACTCAGCATGCTTGCCACGTTCATAACACCCTTCTAAGTGGTTTCTTTCACCTAAATTACTCTGCTGCTACCAGATGACCTTGCCCCCTAGTTAGATCTGACTGGTCAGAATGGGCACTGGTCCACATCTTAATCCCTGGAACTTGCTGATATTGTATGTTACATGGCAAATGGGAATAAAGGTTGCAGATAGAATTAAGGTTGCTAATTAGCTGACTGATTACTCTGGATTATCCAGGAGGGCCCAATGTAATCACATGGGTCTTTAAAAGTGGAAGAAGTAAGCCAAAAAGGAGAGTCAGAGAAAGAGATGTGACAATGAAAGCAGGGTCATAGAGATGCTATGTCGCTGGTTCTGAAGATGGAGAAGGGAGCCATGAGCCAAGCAATGCTGGTGACCTCAAGCAGCTGGAAAAGGCAGGGAAACAGATTCTCTCCTAGAGCCTCCAGAAAGGAACACAGCTCTACTGACTCCTCAGTTTTAGCCTAGTGAGACCATGTTGAACTTCTGAAATACAGAATCGTAAGATAATACATTGGTGTTGTTTAAACCACTGAGTTTGTGGTAATTTGTTATGGCCGTGACAGGAAACTGAATTCCTTCCTTCCTTCCTTTACTCTGTCCAAAAATAAGGGCTTTCTATATGCGAGGCACTGTATTAGGTGCTGGCGCATTATGCTAGATGAAGGAAACAGTAGTGAAGGAATGCACAGAAGGAAACAGAAATAGGAAAAGAGAAAAAAAAAGAACTGATGCCACTCTTAATTCCCGAGTTCAGCAGTCAATTTACCAGAAGAGCTGCAGCCTCTCTGCCTCTTGCCCTATTGTTGGGAGACAATTCTCCACGCGTCTCTCCCATTTCTTCACATCTTTTGAGAAGAGGCACTGAGTGACTTTGTTCAAGATTATCTTTTTAAATGATCAATTATACAGAGTAATCAAATAAAATTTAGGCCAGAAAAAATGGCATTGATATAATGAATACAAAAAACGAAATCTCACAATGAAATTTTGGTTCATTTTATATGAAGAAAAGCAGATTAGATGAATTAAAAATATGATGATAAAGTGTGAGAATAATTTCGGTAAAAATTAAAGTAGAAAAACTGGAAATGTTAACTGAGCTATATAGAAAATTGATCAAGGAACTGACTGGCTTATGGCATTTGCTCTGGAAATATTTACTGGTTGGAAAATTGTCTAAGTTTGTATACTCTGATTATAATACTCGTATTCAATATTTCCTCAGGGCCAAAACACGGGTCGAAATGATGTGATATTTCTTACAACAATAAATACCTAACTGGGTGGAACTTCTGAAACGTTGTACCAAAATTATGACTTCTCATGTACTTGATAAATTACTTTTAAACATGCTAATTCCTGAAGCACTGCAAGATGCAATGCTAACACGAAAATGCCTTTTGTCTTTGACTATGTTTATTTATCTGATCTCAGGAGTGAAATATGTGAGCCTCCAGCAAAATAATTTTGAAAAGATATCACGTAAATCAACTGCAACATCCGCCAGATCAAGCAGAAAAGAATTCTAGAGTGTTTTTTGTTTCTTTATCTTGACTCCACAAGTGTGATCTTCATCTGATTTCCTTGTGAATGTTTCCATACCAGTAAGCGAAATAAAACAGTTTAGGATATTTTCTCTGATTATTTAGACAAAAGATTTGCAAATATAAAACTAAATTAAAAAGGTGTTCCCCTTTATCTATCCAGGACACTTATGCATTCTTAAAATTTTTTCTGTGTTCATTATAGAAAAAAACAGAAAAATAGAATAAAATCACATAAAGTCCTACCACTCCAAGATAATCATAGTTATATTTTGCACATTTCCTTCTAGTTTTTCAGGACCTTATATTTTATATAATATCAAATAGCAAAATATAATAAACAGTCTGATTTTTCACTACAAACGTAATATATTCTTACTACAGAAAATTTAGAAAAACTGTAACATATAAAAAACAAATCGTCAAAAATACAAAACAATTGGGTTAATGACTTTAATCAAATTTCCTGTAAACTAGAGCCAGCCCTGATGGCTAGTGGTTAAAGTTCGGTGTGCTCTGCTTTGGTGGCCTGGGTTCAGTTTCTGGGCGAGGAACACCATTCATCTGTCAGTAGCCATGCTGTGGTGGGGGCTTACATAGAAGAACTAGAAGGACTTACAACTAGAATATATGACTATGTACTGGGGCTGTGGGGGGCGGAAAATGAGAGGAAGATTGGGAACAGATGTTAGCTCAGAGTGAATCTTTCCCAGCCAAATAAAAAAAAATTTACTATAAACTATGAAAAGTTCACCTAGTAAATTTTTACTAATTTACTATTTTCTACTAAATTTTTACTAATTTCTAATTCTCTACATTTTTTAAATCATATTAGAAAAAAAATAAAATTTTGCACATAAAAGTAACACTGGAAGGCTATAAAAGCCGTATATAATTTCCCATCAACTTTTTCCCAGAGTGGAGAAAAACTGCAGCTACTAGGAAGATTGATTGGATTGTCAAAAATGTATGAAATCAACTACATAAATTGAGAAATGTGTCAGAGATCAATTTGTATTACAATAGTGTGCATTAAAAGATATTGACTAGAGAGAGTAGACAAAATAAAGGTAAACAAAGGAAAAACACCTCTACTGAACCAGCTAAAGGACAAGTTACTACCACCAGTTTGTAGTCTTCAAAGTTGGTATATATTGCTCCTAAAAATGCACCCTAAGGCAGTAAGGTAGGTCTACCCTTATCTTAGCAAAAACCTTAGCGTCCTGACAGGTTAATAGGTGTTTTGAGAAAAAATAAAGTGTACATGGCCAAACACGTTTGAGAAAGGGTGCATATTGTAGTTTCCTCCCAGAAATACATGAAGAATGCCAGCATGTTAAAGACCTTCAGAAATTAAGCATCAAGTGTAACTTCATTATTTCAAAATTTCCGACATTTATTTGATAAAGAGGGTCATCTTTTTCCGCCTCTAAATACCTATGAATAGCTCACAAAGATGTCCTGCAGAACCCAGTCTGGGAAATGCAGACAGTCCAGTCGATACCTACTCAAGGTCTCATCCAATTACCTTGGACGTTAAAAGACTGAGCAGTTTGTGGTTTATTGCTCTCAAATAATCTCTTGTTTCACATTCAATCTACACTCCTATTGCCCCCCTGCCCCCCAGCCCCCAAAGTTACTTCTAAGTATCCTCTCCTGCTTGCCTGTCACCTTTCCATGCCTGCCGGACTACTAGCATCCCTCAAATAGTAACAAATCCAGACAGACACTGATTTCATGATTCCAAATATAAATCATGCCTACTACTACTACTACCACTAGTAAGTGGTGAGCAAATCTCCAGAGATCTTCCATGAGTTTGCCCCACTCTTTGAAGGGCCATACTACTTTACCATCTTTTATTCCTTCTAAATCCTTTATAAAAGAAGAGGTCTCACTATGTTCTAAAACTAATCTTACCTCTAGAGGCTGGAAAAAAACTTGTTTCTTTTGAAAAATTCCAAAGCATAATTCAGAGCTTCCCAGTCGGATTGCTGTCAAGTGTGTAGGAGACAGCGCCCCCTTCAGCTCCAGGATGGTGGGGCAGGACCTACAGGGCAGGGCAGTTGCCTCCGGCTACAAGCAGCTTCACAGTGTTTTCTCTGGGTGCCTGACAAATATTATCAAATTTTATGTTGCCAGGGTATGAAAAATGTTGGAAAGAAGAACACTAATATGCTCAGAACATTTGTATACTGAGTCACTTTTCTGTAAGTTCGAAAAGAACACAAAATATTGAATAAAGAAATCAACAAAATTCAGAAACAATAAGAAATATGTATATATTTAGATAACATTATTAGGAACATTTTGACAAGCTCCAAGACATTTTAGTAGAGCTATTTAACTATGATTTAAAGGACGTTGTTTAAAATATTCATAATGAAAATCATATTATTCCTAAAATATGAAAAGAGTCATAGGAAAAGGTGGTTATATTAAACATTTTCTTTTTAACCAAGAGAAACATCCATGGAAGCTTCTAAATCAGGTTAGGCTATCAAAAAGTAGTGCCCTTTGAATATTACAGTCCACAGAATTCAATCTTCATTTGATTATATAGTTCACATTGCTATGATTTATTAAGTACAATATGGACAGAAATGACATAATACCTCAGAAGAAGATGTTATTAAAAAGCCTAAGATTAAAACCAAGAACACCAAAGCAACTGAAAAATGCAATACATTAAGCATGACATAGCAGCATCCTACAAACTACAATTTGTAGTACATTGTTCACACAAGAATTAATGATAGGGAAAATTTTATTGATGAATTAAAGGTTTAGTCAGTGAGTATGTGCAATGAGATAATACTATCAGAACAAAACAAACTGATGCTTATTAAACCACTGCCTGATGGATTACATGAAACTCAACAGAACGCAATCTTTTGACAGAGTATCTTTGTATTTTCCAGATTTACAGAGCAATTCTCTTTCAATATTAAATAACCACATTTTCTTTATTTTTTTGGAGGAAGACCAGCCCTGAGCTAACATCCGTTGCTAATCCTCCTCTTTTTGCTGAGGAAGACTGGCCCTGGGCCTGTGCCCATCTTCCTCCACTTTATATGGGACGCCGCCACGGCATGGCCGACTAGCAGTGCGTCGGCGGGCGCCTGGGATCCGAACTTGCGAACCCCGGGCTGCCAAGTGCGGACTAAACCGCTGCGCCACCGGGCGGCCCCTAAATAACCACATTTTCAAATCTCCACTTCTTTCCTAGACGGATTGCTGACGGCAAATTTCAGATTAATTTCTAACACTTTTGATGGAAGAATATATTTAAAGCAAGAATTCATATTAATCAAATATCCATCTGTCTTCTACATAAGGCCGTTCAAATCCTCCCAGAATCTGTTTTACAACATGTGCATCTTTTTGCTAGGAACATTACTTATTCTTTCCCCAAATTAGGGCAAACATACTAATTATCCATGAGTCAGATGGCCCTCAAATACACAGATTTCATATTCCACCATCATTATAAGCCCATGCAATGCCCCTCTCATTTTATTTCATTATTCTTTCCCCTTTGTCTTACCCATTCTCATTTACACTGTCCTTCCCAACAGTATATGTTCACACTAATATATTCAATATGTGTTCTTAGGCATCTGAAAATAAAGCCCTGAGAAACAATATATTGTTTTCTGTGTGTGTGTGTGTATTGAATGTACATAAGGAGTTTCGCCCTATAGAAATAATTCTATATTTCTAAGATCTATCCATATTGCTATATATAAAAATGGTTAACTACTTCTTATTGCTGTATTGTATTCCATTGTATGTACACAACACACGTTCTGATTATCCATCTCCTAGGAACAGATATCAAGGCTCCTTTAACTTCTTGTTAACACAAATAATGCTATGATATTATCCTCATAAATGCCCCCTTAAGGACCTGTACACGGTATAAACCCAGATGCGGGAATGACATATATAGAGAGTATATGGATAATTAATTTCAGTACGTAATAGGAGTTTACTCCCCATCAATAGTACACAAGGTTTCTCATTTCTCCTCACTCTAGCTAGCACTTGGTATTAGCTGACTTTTTAATTTTTACCAATTCTGTTTACCTAACTTGAATTTCTCTGATTTCAAGTGGAGTTAAGCATCTCTTCACATACATATTGGCTATTTAGGATTCCTCTTCCAGGAATTGTCTCCTTTTTATTCCTTGTCCAATTTTTCTTTGTTTCCTTCTAGATTTTATAAGGAAATGTTAATCACTTTTCCATTTTAAATTTTGAAAACATCTTTTAATCAGCCACAGTAAAGTCTGGCTTATCACGTTTTTGTATTTTTGCATTTGAAATTTATTTCATATTTTTGTATTTGAGGTAAGAATCTAAATTTACTTTTCCCTACATATTGAGCCATATACTAAATAATCCCTCTTTTCCTCTCTGATTTGTGATGCTGATTTCTACTGCATCCCACGTTCTCATATACAACATGAGCTGTTGCATAATTTTTTATCTGTTCCTATACCAGTACCAAATGTTTTTATTGCTGTGGTTTTATAAGATGTCTCAACATATCCAATAAGACAAGTTCCCTCTCTTTGGTCCATTTTTATTTTTCCATGCACATTTTAGAAACTATTTGTCTAGTTCCTCACAAAACCCTGTTGAAATTTTCATTAAAACTGCACTGAATTTATAGATTAAGTCATGGAGAATGATATTTTTACAGTGTTAATTTTTCCCATCCACGAACTTCATACTTTTCTCTTTTTATCTAGATCTTGTTTTATGTCGTTTAATACAATTTGAAAAGTTCTTTGTAAAGGATTGGTACATTTTTCGTTAGGTTACATCCCAGGTACTTTATAGTTTTTGTTGCTATTGTGAGTGAAATCACATTTTCCATACTAATTTCTAGTTGGTTGTTGCTGATATAGAAGAGCATTTTGATATATACATGAAACGTAAATGAATTAATACATGTAAAATATTTATACAGTTTCTTATAGAGTACTTAATAAGTGCTTATATAGTACTTAGTATTCGCTATTATTATTGTTGTTGTTATTGCCTATTATTGACCTTGCATCTGCACAACCTTTCTGAACTCTCCTATTAATTCTAATAGTTTGTCTATCAATTTGATTGAGTCTTCTGGTATAATATTTAATAATCTACAGAGACAGAGTTATCCATTCAATCCAATCCTTATACCTCTTGTCTTATTGTATTGACTAAGAACCCCTCACTATATTGAATGGGAGCTGTGATAAACAAGCCTCTCTTTCCTGTTCCTAATCATAAAGACTATGTCACAATTTTTTCCCAGTAAGTTTGCTAGTAGGTTTTTATTAAAAGCTTTTATCAGATTAGAGAAATTATCTTTTATTCCTAATTTTCTAACACAAAAAATATCACAAGTAGATGTTAAACTTTATCAAATGTTCTTTCTGCACATGTTGAGGTAATTTTTTCCCATTTAGACCATTAATGTGCTAAATTATATTGATATCTTTTCTGGTGATGAACCTCCTTACATTTCTGGAATGAAACTTACATCACCATGTTTTGTTTATTAAAACACCATTGAATTCAGCTAACATATATTTAGGCTTTCACATTTTGTTCATAAGTGAAACAGGCTAATAGATTTCTTTTCCTGTACTGTCTTCATCTAGCATTTGCTCTCTAGATTTTAATTAATTAATTTGAATTGAGACTTCAAATTAGTTGTACAGCTTTCCCTTATTTTCTCTTTTCTGGAATACTTTGTATCAGTTGGAATTATCTTTATTCTTGAAAGTTTTGAAGAACTCAAAATTTTAAAACTACCTGTTCCTGTGAATTCATTTTTCAATCTCATTCTAACCCCTTTGTAACATGCAGAGACAGAAAGTAAAATCTGCATGTTTCAGATTCACTGGCAGTTAGGATTCTGAAAGTGATTTAAGTTCTGTCAATAAGATTCATTTGTGGGCGATTTTGATTCAAGATGGAGTCACGTGGAAAGAGGGTACAGTGCCTTCATTTTTATGGTACAGATTGGGGCAGTGGTGACGTTAGACTAAAGCCAGCAGTGCTGGCAGCAAATTCCTGATGATAATAGTGACCCCAGTTCCCTTGGTTACTCAGTTCTGTTGGGTTTTGGAGATCATTCTTGAAAGCTCAGCCAGAGTCTACTACTGTAGTCTTTCCAAGAATTCTGTGATTTATATACATTCCTTAATAAACCCTCTTCCGATTATACTAGCTAGAGTGGATTTACTTAACTAAAATTAAGAACCTTAACCATAACAATTTTGCTTAGACTGGAGGCCTGGTGAATGATTAGAAATCTCTTTCATGGTTAATGGGCGATCCAAGTTTTCTATTCTCAGGCAAATTTTTCCTGGAAATTTATTTTTTCTTTTAGATTTTTCAATTTTACTACTGTATAGTTCATTTTTTGCTATTTTTAAAATCTCTATTGTTTCTATAGTTGATTCTCTTTTCGGGGTTAAATTTAAATTTATAGTCTCTTTTATTTGGTTGATCAGCTTTGTCAGATATTTGCACTTTTTAAAATCTTTTCAAAGAAATAAAGTTTTGATGGTTTATCATCGCTATTGATTTCTTGTTTTCACTTTGATTTTTCCTTATTTGTATTATCTCCTCCCTCTTGTTTCTATATGTTTAGTCTGTTTCCTTTTCTAACTCTTTGAGTTTAATGCTTGCTTTATTTTTCTCAATCTTTCTTGTTTTCTGAAAAATGTATTTAAAGTCATCATTCAGCTTAAAGAATTTATTAATTTCCCTTAAAATTTTTTCTTCTTTTTAATCCAAGGGCTATTAATTATTTTTAGTTCCTAGACTTATTGGATTTTTTTTCCAGCTACTTTCTTAGTGCTTACTTTTAATTAAATTGTTAAATGATTAAAGAATGTAATTTATATTACACAGATTCCTTGAAATGCATAAGTTTTCTTTATGACTTAATTCCTGGTTAATTTTTGTGGGTTTCCCATATGTATTTGAAAATAATATGTATTCTCTATTGAGTGTAAGATTCTATATCTTCATTTCTTCATTTCAGTTTATTAATCATGTAATAATTTTGTATAATTTTGATTTTTTTTTGTTGGCTTGTTCTGTCAGTGTTTTAGAGGGATGACAAAATCTCCAGCTTTAATCGACTTATTGATTTCTCCCAATATTCTGCTTCCTTATATCTTTCAAAGTTATATTACTTGTTGCCAATATGTTCTTGTCATAGTTTATTGGTATATAATTATTTAAAGACTATTTTTAACCTTAAATTCTATTTTGCTATCAAGGCTTTTTTAAAAGGGGATTGGTTCATATATGCCTGATATACCTTTTCCTATCCCTTAACATATGACCTTTATAAACATATTTGAGGTAGGTTATTGATTTTTTTTTTCCACATAAAGCCACAGGGCATCTTGCTTACAAACATTTTAAGGTCTACATTGTAAGTATATAGCTTCGTATAGACAGGTGAGATTATATAATGATTCTGAGCCAGTCACACAATCTGCATTCTTCCAACATGTTCCAGATGCAAGCTCAGTTTCTGATTCAGCAGTTCTAATGAATCATTTAGAATATGAAAAGGTAAATGGGCAAAAAAGATAGTTAATAGTATCTTGGGCTGCCTGCTTTTAGAATAGGAGCAGAGGTCTTACTCAGCTCAGTAATGCTTGCCTAGCGAATTTTCAGTTTCTTTACTGTCTGATTATACTTGGCCAAGCACTGAGACTGGAATAAGGACAGTCTTGCTTTGTCCATGTTGACAGTGATAATATTTCAGTATCAATAGAATAATGGGAAACCATGAGGATCCACCTTTTGGACTGAACCAAATAATACACCTGGAAAGACTCAGTCACAGAGCTGATCTGGTTTACTGTGAGCAGAAGAGAATGGCATGACTTCTCATCACAGCCTTGGAAATTTGCTTAAGGTTGGTCACTGTGAGATCAACTCCTACCACCTGGAACACGGTACCCTGGGGAACTTCTTTCAAGTTTCCCAGTCATCCTCATCAAAAGGATGTTAAATGGACAACACCACTACACCATCAAGTCCCCCTTGATGAAAAATTTGTATAGGTCTGATAGCTAGTCAGATATGAAATATTAGCTGGAGTTAACAGAAGAGTTGAAATCCAGGTCATGTTTACAACATTGGAAGAATGAGAAGTACTTCTATGTCAGCAATGTTACCCATGTACACAGTCTTTCCAAGGATATTCTTTAGCAGCTCCGGGGCTTTCATTATTCTCTAGGCTGTTTAGAGGAAAACCCCTCACACCCCACATTGGTAGCATCTTTCCTTATTGCTCCGTGATGTCATACTTTCGGTTTTGTTAGACCTCAGCTACAGTGCACATGGCTTTCTTGAAGTTTGCAGCACTGACAGGGAAGGATTATGAGATGCTGTGTTGTTAGTTTGTTGCTGGTGTAAGATCCATCCTTGATCACACTGAAAACTGGAACTGACCAGATGACATCTGAATGGCCAGATTAGTCAGTAATGAGATGGGAGAGGGAGCCCCCTTTTCAGCAGTTTTGGCCTTGACAGCAAGGGGAATACCTAGTCTGACAATTATTCTATTAAATTCCTTGCCAGTGCCAATTTGTCATCAGTTTGTCAATTTCCTATTCATAACACTCAGTCTCTTGTTTATAGGACAGTCCCAATAGTTTTATTGATGTGTTCAATAACCTTTGAGGCACTTTTCCCCATATAAATAATTGTAAACCAGAGCTTGAGGGCCTTATACATACCAACTGAGTTGCTACTAGAAGTGGGGGCTCTGAAGAGAACTTTTCTATTGTAGAGCTCAACCTCAACAACGAGATTTCTAGAAGCTTTGGCAATGATCCTGACAACAGATATGGTGAAGATCTGGCTGTAGGTTCTCAATGCCCAGTAAACAGGCAGGGCAGTGCTGCAGACTCCAATGGGGATACAAAGCTCATCATGAATCTCTCCGAGAAAAAATGAGTCTCTTTTAGGAAATATATTTCTTATTTCAGAAATTGTTGTATTTTTAATCCAATCTGAAAATTTCTGTCTTGTAATTTGTGAATTTAACACACTGACATTAATTGAAATTACTGTAATATTTGGAATCTCTTCTGACACCTTACTAGAGTTGTGCAATTGTCATATTCTTTTCTTCCTTTTCTACTTCTCATAGAACAGTGCAAATTATCTTCTGCTGATTTGGAAGTTATACAGTCACGTGTCCCTTAACAACAGGGATATGTTCTGAGAAACGCATTGTTAGGTGATTTCATAGTTGTGCAATCATGGAGTGTATACACAAACCTAGGTGGCAGAGCCTACTACACACCTAGGCTATATGATACTAATCTTATGGGACCACCGTCATATATGTGAACTGCCGTTGTCTGAAACATCGTTATGCGGCACATGACTGTATATTGTGTTATTTTTGTTCTTTATTATCTCTTCCTAAAGCCCATAAGGTTAAACACAATTTTCTCTATAAATCAGTTAAGCTTATCAAGAAGTACGTCTTGCCCCAAACAAGATAAGGACCTCAGCATCTACCCATTTCTGTCTCTTTTGCCTCAGCCCTTCACCCAGCCAGGCTGGTGTCATCTAGTATTTTCGTTCATAACTAATATGGATATATTTTTCTTTCCTATTCTTTTTCTTGAATCAATGCTTAATTAACTTATTGCTCACCTTTAAAAAAACATATCCTGTTGTTTTCTCTAGGATTTATTTCTCTCTTGATGGAGTACTTCCTCCAAAAGTGCTTTCAAAGAAAATTTTTGAGTGACAAAGTTTTTGCCTCCGTGTATTATCAAGCCCTCACACATAAATGTAGTTTACTTAGATGTAAAAATCTAGGTTAAAAGTTGTTTTGCCAAAATCCTTTGAAAATATTATTCCATTATCTTCTTACATCTAGAGTTGCTAATGAAAGGCTGATATCAATCTGAATCTTGTTTCTTTGTAGGTGATATGCATTGTCTCTCAGAAATCTTCTAAAATATGTTTGTCTTTAATGTTGCAATGTGGACTTGACCACACCCCATCCCACCTTCTCCATTATCTGCCAGGCAATCCTATCCTTTAGGAAACCTCCCAGCACCTTCACCAACCTGGGCACTGCTCTTTCCAGCAACTGTTTCCTTCAGCTATAATTATCTGGCCAAAGAGTTGGGGTGAAGGAAATGGAGGGGAAGAATAAATGCTCAGGGCATGGCCAGCTTGCTGGCATTTGTTATTACATGCTACCACATCATTACCCTGGGCTGGCACTGAGCTGATGCCACTGTTTTCTGCCCTACAGAGGCAATGGGATAGGGAATGATTGGCAATAACAATGTGGGAGAGAGAAAAGGGCAAGTCTTCCTCCAACCAAAACTTCATCCCTGATGCCTAGCCCTCTTCACCTGTAGGCTGCCATTCCTGCCATCAACTCCTTCCTTTCTTCCTTCCTCCCTTCTTCCAGACAGACCCAACTTTTGTATCTCGAAAGAGGTAGATACAGCTTTAGAATAAAACTTTTATAAATATCCTCAGATAGTTCTGAGACATTGAAAAGTATTTAAACCTTTGGGGCACAGA
The DNA here is from genome assembly GCA_031878705.1 of Tapirus indicus. Lineage (NCBI taxonomy): Eukaryota > Metazoa > Chordata > Mammalia > Perissodactyla > Tapiridae > Tapirus > Tapirus indicus. Next base: position 142,756,824 of record CM062919.1, on the reverse strand, counting down.
GCAAATTTATTTGCTCATAATTAAGCAGATAAGGGGTTAGAGAAAATGAGAGAAAGTAGGCACAGGAGTATCTGAGACTGAGAGAGAATGAAATGAAAAGAGAGAGCAAGGTAGACCAAAATTCTGGGTACGAAGTTTCCCAGAATAAAGTCTACTTCTTCTGCATTCACCATCCACTTTTATAGTAAAGCAGGTGGACTTGGATCTATTTCCATGAAGAACTGTAAAATTCATCGGAAGGGCAATGAGTGGGCTAGTTACTTTTGACAGCTGTTCCCTGGCCCAGGTGTAAGGTCCCTAAATCATCAGAGAACAGGATCCAATCCTTAACCTCTCAGCCAGAGTGTCAGACTGGAAAAAAAAAACTCTCAAAATAAAATGCAGAATGGAATACAAGCCATTTTGAGGAGAGTTACAATATGCCTGTCCTAATGGCACAGATAGATGAGGAGCAGGATGTGTCCTTAACTGAGGGAAGAACAGATGATCAGAGATCTGGTGATATAGGACCCAGGAGGCCATCATTATTACCAGCAACAGAGAAGGGAGGCTGCCAAGAGAGAGCTAAGAAGACATAGATTGTAAACAGATCTATAAACATCTTGGGTACTTCTTAATCCTGAAAGAAAGATTTACAGGCTAGGTTCCCACGATTCTGCTGGTAGAAGCGAATCAGAGCATTATTCTATTATTACTATTACTGTGACTGTGTATAACCACTGTCATTGCTCTGCCCTCTCTCCTCTCCTACCAATCTACTTATATCTTTCAGTTTGGAGAGATTTACAGAATTTCAGATTAAATTAATGATATTCAGTATTCATTATTTTACCGTGATATCTATCTATCTATCATCTATCCGTCTCTCTATCCATCCATCTTACTATTATCCAGCTTTGAGAAAACTCACCAAAAATAAATATTTTTTAAAGTAATAAAAGAATATTCATTGACATAAAGTAGCCAAATAAAGATAAAGGAAAAAAAAAAAAGCCCTCATCACATCACTCTGCAGCAGTATCCTAAAGGGTGGCATAATCTCTATTAGTTTTTTCTAGCCACTCCCCCAAAAGTCATTATTCTTTGATATGAAAAATTCATTGCTATGGCTTTAGATTTCACATAGCAACTAGGCTTTAAGAAATTACCACATGTCAAGCTTCCATATAGTATAAAAAAGAATATCCATAAGTATCTGAAAAGAATATTAATTAAAGTTGTAAAGGCTTAAATCCCTTTTCAAATAGCTGCATCAGCCTAGATTTTCTTCACACACTTCAACCAAAACAACATATCACAGCAAAATGAATGCAGAAAAAAACGTGAGAATCCAGCCATCCTTTATTAAGCCAGATATTAAATAGATTTGAAAAAAATGTAAAATAATGCCACTCTTCTCAAAAAATTTTTATTTTGGAAAATGTTATTTTTCATAAAACATTGTTTATGCTAAGATATAATGGGATAGTTATTTTTAAAGTAATAAATAAATACATATCTTAAACTTTTCTCATATGTAATTTCTAATATTATAAGTAATGATTGATATAACCCTCACAAACATAAATTGAGCTCTTTGAGGCCCCAGTTTTCAAGAGGTTAAAGGGGTCCTTGATCAAAATTTTTGAAAACCACCCAATTATTTCTTTCCCTTTGAACTGCAATCGAGGAACCTGGATACAAAATGGTTAGATGACCCAATCTAAGTCATAAAGCTAGTTCATTTTCATGGCTTCAGAATTTAAAAAGCCTACTTTATGAATAAAAATTCTAATTTTATAAATTAAATAACATTTTTTATTTTACTGAATTTTGTCTATTACAATATTACTCCTAGTTATAGCAGGGTAACTATAAGGCTGTTTTGAATTTTTTAAATCCTTTTACAAACTCTACACGATGCATCTTATGAAACTGTATACATTTCAAGTTCCACTTTCTTCGAGAAAGGTGAATAGTATCATCCTTTCAGAATCAGAATTACATCTTGGATAAGGTAACAATTCTCTTTCCAGTTCTATTATTTTGTTGAGTTCCACTGGGTCTCAAGTAAATAAATACTAATAAAATCAGAAAGTTTTTGTTTCAAAATATGGAATGTGTCTACAATGTTCTATTTATACACATAAGTTTTATAAAGCTTCCATAAGCTTTATAAATTTATGAGGTATATTTCACTGATTTTCTACTAAAGTTTTGAGGCTATCCTCAGACATCTAAGAGTCTTATTCTAAAAACACAACTAAAAATGATACGGGACAATTGTTCAGTCTAGCTAAATTCCAAATTTATCTTTAACACCATTCCCAAAATTAATTTGACACATACAATATAATCCCTCTAGTATCTCCAAGAATGTGACATGAAGTCTTTTGACGGAGTCATGTAATAAATGTGCTGTTCCATGTGAATATAGACACAAAAATCATACAGTACTTACAATAAATAGAAACTGTTTTACATAGCATCTTGATGAGGTAAGCTTGTGTTACATCCTTTTAACAGAATAAGAAACTAAGCAGTAAAAACCTGTTCAGACTTGCCTAGGGTAAATCACACAATTACTGGTGAAGCTGAAGGACAGGAATTTCCACAGTTTTTGGAGCTTGTGACAACACAATAACAGCACCTTCTCTTGCAGTTTAGAATCAAGATATGTTTGAGATATATTTTGCTCTACATTATGTTTGTGTACTTAATCCAACATGAATAAAGGACATGACTTAGTAGGAGCATGAGTTGAATTTATCAGATATCAGAACTCACTTTTCTTTGTTCCTCTAATTAGCAATATTATAAATAGTCCCTTTTGAGGACAAATTGAATCTACCAGTATTTGGATACTCAAAAGGAAATTTGCTTTTTGAAAAAGAAATGGAAGTGATCAACATTTAATAAATATTAACTGAGTGACCCCTAGGTGCTGGGTATTTGAGATGTGATGAATATGACAGGCAAGGCCATCTGCTCTGATAGATTACCTTTGAGTGGGGGCAAAGTAAACAAATAACTTCAGCTGGTAAAGTGCAATATAAAAATAAATAAAACAGAGTAATGACACAAAACGACGAGAGAAAGGCAGGCATCTTTAAATGGGGCCGTAAGTGAAGGCACCTTGGAACAATTGACATATGAACCGTGGAGAGACCTGAATGAGGAGAAGCTAGCCCTACAAACAGTAGGGGAGGGACCTGCAAATGCAAGGGCCCAAAGCGGAAAGGTGCTTGTTGTGTCAGAGGCACAAACAGAAAGGAGCACAGCTGTAGTTTAGTGCACCGAGGTGAGATGGAGGGAGGTCAGAGGTTAGAGCATCATGGTGAGATGGAGGGAGGTCAGAGGTTAGAGCACCATGGTGAGATGGGGGAAGGTCAGAGGTTAGTGCACCAAGGTGAGATGGAGGGAGGTCAGAGGTTAGTGCACCAAGGTGAGATGGAGGGAGGTCAGAGGTTAGTGCACCAAGGTGAGATGGAGGGAGGTCAGAGGTTAGAGCACCAAGATGAGATGGAGGGAGGTCAGAGGATAGAGCATCATGATGAGATAGAGGGAGGTCAGAGGATAGAGCACCAAGGTGAGATGAAGGGAGGTCAGAGGATAGAGCATCATGATGAGATGGAGGGAGGTCAGAGGATAGAGCACCAAGGTGAGATGAAGGGAGGTCAGAGGATAGAATATCATGATGAGATGGAAGGAGGTCAGAGGTTAGACCATTGTGGTGAGAAGGAGGGAGGTCAGAGGTTAGAGCACCATGGTGAGATGGAGGGAGGTCAAAGGATAGAGCACCAAGGTGAGATGAAGGGAGGTCAGAGGATAGAATATCATGATGAGATGGAAGGAGGTCAGAGGTTAGACCACTGTGGTGAGAAGGAGGGAGGTCAGAGGTTAGAGCACCATGGTGAGATGGAGGGAGGTCAGAGGATAGAGCATCATGATGAGATGGAGGGAGGTCAGAGGATAGAGCACCAAGGTGAGATGGAGGGAGGTCAGAGGTTAGTGTACTATGGTGAGAAGGAGGGAGGTCAGAGGTTAGAGCACCACGGTGAGATGGAGGGAGGTCAGAGGATAGAGCACCAAGATGAGATGAAGGGAGGTCAGAGGTTAGTGTACTATGGTGAGAAGGAGGGAGATCAGAGGTTAGAGCATCATGATGAGATGGAGGGAGGTCAGAGGTTAGTATACCAAGGTGAGGTCAGAGGTAGGCAAGCCAGATGGGGCAGGTTCTTCTAGGCTGTGGTAGAGTTTGGATTTTATTCTTAGCCTAATGGGAAACTTCTGGAGGATTTTAAGTTAAGGAATCAAGGATATGATTCACAGTTTTAAAATAGGGGAGGAAAGGAAGAAGGGAAACCAATTAAGTGAGTGATGATGGTGAATTGAAACTGGGAGATAGCTGTAAAAAATGGAGAAAAGTAGACATATTTAGATTATATTTTGGAAGTATGCAATGATTTGGACATGTGAGGTGATGGAAAGAAAGAATATATTTATTTTCACACATAAAATGTTAACTATTACTTCACACCAAAAGTATGACCCATAAAAATAAAACTTAGGCTTTATGAAAATTAACACTTTCACTCTGTGAAAGACTCTGCTAAGAGGACAAAAGACAAGCTATGGATTGGGAGAAAATAGTTCAAAACCTCGTATCCAACAAAGGACAAATATCTAGAATACATAAAGAACTCTCAAAACTCAACAGTAAAAAACAAAGAATCCAATTAGTACATGGGCATGAAAAGACATTTCAGCAAAAAAGATATATAGATGGCAAATAAACACATGAAAGCATGTTCAACGTCATTATTCATTAGGGAAATGCAAATTAAAACCATAATGAGATGGTTTTAGTAATATCAGCAAGTTTTTTCATTTCAAAATGAGGAATGTGTCTGCAATGTTCTATACCTCATCAAGATGCTATTCAAACCACACTACACATATATCAGAATGGGTAAAATAATAAATAGTGACACTATCAAATGCCGGCAAGGATGCGGAGAAACCAGATCACTCCTACACTGCTGGTGGGAATATAAAATGATACAGATGCTCTGGAAAACAGTTTGACAGTTTCTTTAAAAACTAAATATGCAACTACCATATGACACAGTAATTGCACTCCAGGCATTTATTCCAAAGAAATGAAGACTTACATTCACACAAAAACCTGTACATGAATGTTTACAATAGCTTTAATGATAACAACAAAAACTGGAAACAAACTATATGTCTTTCATCTGTCATATTGGAGATGTCATTGGACATGAAGGGTTAAAGAAATTATGATACATCCACACCATGTAATACTGCTCAGCAATATAAAAGGAATGAACTATTGATACATGCAACAATCTGGATATATCTCCAGAGAATCATGCTGAGTATAAAAAGATAATCACCAAAACTTACATACTATATTATTCCATTTATATAATCCTCTTGAAATGACAAAAGTATAGAAATGGAGAACAGATTAATGGTTTCCAGGGGTTAAGGAGGAGGTGGGAGTGGGAGGGAACTGGGTGTGACTATAAAAGGGCAACATGAGGGACCCTTGTGGTGATGGAAATGGTCTGTGAATGTGAATAACCTGGTTGTAGTTTTGCAAAATGTTGCCATTGGGGAAAATGGGCAAAGGGTACATGGGATCTCTCTGCATTATTTCTTACAACTGCATGAGAACCTACAATGATCTCAAAAGAAAAAGTTTAAGAAATTTAACTATATCATGGGGTTCCCATATGCCTATAGAAAGACATCTTTCACTTAAATGTACAACAGGACTTGTGGAAGTTTTGCCTAGGACCCCAAAAGCGTAAATACAACATTCTAAAGTGAAGATTACAACCACCCCGTAGACCTTGTACAAGAAGCAGAGAATAATTGGCTGTAAGACTCTAAACTACTCACTTCAAATGTTTCAAATGATTGAAAGTTAGAGATTGGAGGAGAAAATTTTCAGAGATCACCATTGTTATGCTGGGACACCACCCTTTCCCTCAAGGAAGAGAGGCAGAGGGTAGTCCCTCTTCACTGCAGAGAGGAGGCTTTAAGGAGACCACTGGGAGAACTTAAGGTTTGAGGGACATGGGAGTGTTTACTTCCCATTTGGAAAATCTAAAGAGCTAGAGAATTTCCGGCTAGTTGCCCAGAGGGCAGAGACAAGAAAGGATAATGTGGCTGTGAAGAGTGGTCACTTTGTAATAGGATTTCTGGTTTTTCCTGAATTCCAGCAGTAAAATACTGCTCCCAGAGTCTGTTGGGGCAAACAATGTGGTTTTCCCATGAACCAAATGTGGACCACTTACAAGAAAGCCAGCGAGGGGTCTACATTATGTCCAAAAGGATGGCCCAGAGGGGTGAACAGTCCTCTGCAGAAAGAAGCCAAGTAAATAAATAAAGCCAAGGACCAGTAGGAACAGAGATGCATTAGTTCTTGCCATGGGAACCCACAAGGAGGGTGGAGCAGGTCTTGGAAGAACCCATGAAAATGCTCATGAGAAAAAGAGTCAATTTTAAACATCTGCCAAGTCCAGAAAGTGCCAATGCTAGATCACTAAGACATACCAGTTAGTAAGAACTTTTCCTGTGAACTGCTTCCATTAAATCCCCTCCATCCCAACACTCCAACCCTGGGAAGGCCTGTAGGCCTCACCAAGATGGAGCTGGAGCATCAATGTGAGGAAAGAGAGAAGCAGCAGACTGTACCCTCCTTTCTCTGCCTCCCAGACTGCTAGCTTCACGCCTGCAAGTGACCTGGAGACGAGGCAGGGAGACAAGCCTTAACTCAAAAGTCAGAATTGTATTTTGACCTCATATTTTGAGTGTTAAACTGAGACTGAAGCTTAAATAACCAAATAACTGCTCTTAATATCTAAGAATGACCAGAAAAAGCATGACGATTGCTTAAGTTTTCATCCAGGGACAGGGAAAGAACTAGCCGCTACAGAAAGGGTGGTGGGAGAAATAATTAATTTGCTTTACAAATGTACACTGCAAGTCCTGCTTGTTCAATATTCTAAATACAAAAGTAATCTTCCTAAACAAAATTTTTCCAAGTTATACTATTGCCATATGTACATATGTGTGTGTGTATATACACATACATACAGAATTCTGTGTTTTCCCCCCAGTATGAATACAATATCTGTTTTCAGCAACTACCAATCTAGACTTAAATACAGATGTGGGAGAGTTGCTTTTTTATAATTCAATTTCCAGTTTTCCTGAATTAGTTTACTTACTGAGCAGTAATACAGTACTACAAATGTGAAACTGCATTATTTTGGCTTGAGATAAGTCTTACCATATGCAAGGTTCAGTCTTTAGAGGAATGGCAAAACTATTACAGTTGGAAATTTAAGTTAGAATCCAGCTCCTAATGAGAGCTCCTAATCCAGCTCCAGGAGAAGAAAATGTCCAATTTTTTCCCTTCAGTAAAGCTTCTCAAGTTTCTGTGGCCACTGGCCAGAGCTGTTTTCCTCCACTAAATTTCACCAGGATCAACACGCTTTGATTTATTGTACATTTGACCCATAAATGGATGGAAGAAAAACACAGTAGAGACAATTCAAATTGGAGGGAATTCTGAATAACCAACAACTGTGAATTCTAATTCTGCACATTCCTAAGTTATCTGACATAAAAGCCCAGAGGACAATGCTGGGATGGAGAATGGAGGGCGATTCCAGTGATTTCTTTTGGATGCACTCCTTTATAATATGAAACAGATTTAGCACATTAGCCATAATTTGACTTTTATATCTTTACTTGGAGCATATATACAAGGGTTGACATTTTATATTCATTTAAAACAATTCTTTGGAATTTAGAAATTTAATTCTAAATATTGTAAAAATTACAATATTTGCATTCGCTACCATAATATAGCACATTTTAAAGAATGTATACAACTAAATCCATATATGGTAGTTTGGTATAGAGTTACGAAAATAATTTTTAGTATTTTTCTGATCCAAACTTCTAGAATTGTGACTTTCTTTGTAACAGGAATTTTTTAAATGGTTCAAAGTCTACTACTTTGTAAATTCTAAGAACAGATTTTCTACTGAGGTTCTTCTCTTTTTGGTTATAAAATGATATATTTAAAATCCCAAACAGACCATTAGAAAATAAGCAGCACTTAATGATAATATTATATCATCAATCTCTCTTTGAATGTAGGTTTTATTTTTGATTCCTCACAGAAGGCACTTTCTTTTTCTAATGGTTTTTACCACGTCAAATTCTGGAGGGAGAGAATACTCAACTTCAAAGTAAGAATTAAGTTGCAAAAACAAATTACAAAGCAGTGTAAAGCACTAAGGCTGTTAGTTTGAATGAGCTACATCACAAAATTTTATATTCTTTTAAAAACCACAAAGAAAGCTCCAAGAAATATTTGCTTCATATACAATTTCATTTCTTATGTAAGTATGATAATTTTCTTAGCGAAAACCCTATATGTTCTTATATACACAGGTATTTCACTTACCTTGACAAGTTTTTAACTTAACATTTTCTGTAACAAATAGAGAACAGTGACCTGTTAAAGAAAATAAATTATAAAAGAGATAAATTAGGGATAAATTACTTTCATTTCAAAGGGATATTTCATTTTACTAAATCTTTTATCCCATAGATCTTTAAAATAGTTGCATTATTAGTGTTTTTAAAATAGGAATTGATTTACAGGGAGTGTTTCACGAATTGTATAGAAATAATAAAAACTTTTATAGAAAGTAGTACTATATATGTATTTCCTCTGAATTATCTATAAGTATTTTTTAAAGCTTCTTACTTTTCTCTCTTCTTGATAGTTTAAATGCTTTAAAAATATAATAAACATTTTTAAAAAAACACTGCAATGCTATGTAGAGTGAATTAAAAAGAAATTCTGGGATTAGTCTACTTGTTGGAAGAGCATTTCCCTTCATTTGGATTTTGTTGTATCTACCTCTGAAACAGTTATTTTGGTTTCAGTGATAAAGTATAATTGGTATCAACGACATTTATGCAACACTGTCAAAAACCATAAGAGTCTTTCCTTCTTGTCTTCTCTTTTCTATAAATCATTTAGAAGAAAGTAATCTTTCCCATATTTTATCTTTTGTTTTGCCCATTACTTGCCTATTTTTGTCTTTCAGTCTATTAATGGATACAATTTGTGGCTGTCTTCCTTTTCCCTTCTCATTTACTTTAGCTTGTGCTATACAACTCTATGTTCTTATTTTTTCTAAGTTTCCTCTAGTTGTCATGGGAAATTACCTTGATGCAAATTATCCCAGAAGTCACAGAACAGACAGGCTCACAGATCAAATGGAGATTCTCGAATCACACACCCCTTTAAAGCAAAAGGAAAAAGATGGGGTAAATTACCACACTTAAGATAGGGTGCAAGTGGGAAGGACCACACCACATGAATCCTAAGTTATGCAATGTGCTTATATTCTCTCTCTTTCTCTCTCTGCTGCATCACCCTTCCTTACTGATGATTAGGGGACAGATTGACATTTGAGCAAGGAGATTGAGAGACAGAAGGTTCCTGGGGCCAATGATATACACTTGCTCTATTAAAGAGAAGCAGTGGCAAATATGCCCAGCCGTAGCTGCAGCTTGCCAATTAGCCTGCCAACTAATTGGCAGCTATAGACACTATCAGCAATTCTTAGGCAGAGCATATTTGGGTTCAGAATACAACCGGGGTGGACCCTATAAGAGGGACATGGCTGTCAGCCCAGAGTTGGCATGATCTTGATATGGTCTGGCTGTTTGTTCCATCATTCATTTCATTTAGTCTATCTAGCTTTACATCTTTCAGGTTACAGGATTACTTAGGATCTGTATTTAGCACATCTTATGAACTCTGCCTGTCTCACAAGCTACTTGCTCACTCATTATCTGTACTTAACACATCCTATGGGATTCCTCCATCCCATTCTGTGCTTTCTAGCAGACCTGATTTTCTCAAATAATACAGCAAACTAACATTACATTAACCAACATTTAAATATATTTCTTCATCTATTCAGTTAAATGTATCAATGTTACTTCTGTCTTTGTATTATTTTATTCTTTTCGCCTTGCCTTTTCTCACTTTCCTCTCAGTTTTGGATACTTTGAAAAGACAATACAGATGTTTTATGCAAATTTCCCAAATAAGTCAAACATGTAATTCTCTACACATTTCCATTTGATATTGGCATAGAGTCTGTGAAATATATCTCTTCTTACTTTATATTCCAGGAAACTAGTGCTTTAAAAATATTTTTATGTAATCACAATACCCTTAAAAAATCTATTGACAAGTGATAAGAAAAATAATCTTTATCCCTGTTTCTTATGTAGTCCACTTATTTGACACATGAGGCTTGTTAAATATTCTCTTGTGACACAGCTGCACTAGATCTTAGCAGTTGTCCTGTTGAACACAATAAAATGCACAGACTGGGAAACCTTCTGCACCTAATGGCTATAAATGAATTTCCAAGGATGATGTAGAGGATGTGGAATGCTAACTGGCTGTCTCCTATCCCTCCCAACACAGCTACTCACAACCAATCTTCCCAAGAAAGCTCAGAAAAGTTACAGTTAGCCTCAATCAACAAGTTCATCAAGAAGCATCTGTTGGTAGTTCTTTACAAGACACTGAGAAGCAGCAGAAGTTATTAGCAGATTCTGACATTCATTCTATCTTAAGTGCTTTCCTGAAAAATTCTGCTTACTAAATGTATGTTTCAAAAGTCATTTTGGAGCCTATCTATTTTAGGAGAATTTTCTCCTAATTATAAATTCATAAAAAGTACAAGAAAGAAATGATATTTGGGAAAAGACAAAAACTGGAATATGCCCAGAAGATTGAGTAAATAAAGGAAAACAGAATGAGGCTGGGCAGGGTGGCAGAGGATTGTAAATAATGCTAAGCAGTTTAGATTTTTATCCCCCTGAACCTAGACCTGTGCTATCCAATATGGCAGCCACTAGCTAAATATGGTTAATTAAATTTAATTAACTAAAATCAAATAAAAGATTAGTTCCCGAGTACAGTAGCCACATCTCAAGTGTTCAGTGGATACATACGGCTAGTGGCTACCATATTGGTTAGTGCAGGTAGCACATTTCTATCATTATAGACAGTTCTATTGGACAGCGCTGCCTTAGACACTGAGGAAACACGAAAAAATTTTGAGCAGAGCTGGAAGGGATAAAATTATCATTTCCACAAATCTCTAGGAAGAATTTGATAGACTGGAAAGTGGTAGGCCAATCAGGATACAAATCAGAATACATATCATCCACAGGTTGTGGTTGCAGAAATGGAGACCAGTATGTGTGCATGTTTGTGTCAGGGTTGGGGGCAGGGGTGGAGCCACAGTCACAGAGTAGATATGAAGGTTGAGGGAGATGTGGAGTGCTCCTTATTTAGGAAAATGGGTGGATATTGATCCTATTTTCTAAGAGGAAAAACTGGAGAAATGGAATTTTTTTTTTCGAGAGGATGGGAGTGGATGATGAATTTAGATCTTACCTATTTTAAGTTTGAGATTGTGAGGGACATTCTAATGAGATGTTACAATAGGCAGTTGGATATACAGGTTTGGAGGAGTCATTCTCAAGGAGCTTAGGGGGATATACATAAACTGTTATGTGGATCTCTCACTACTTCCATAAAATAGGTATCTAGAAGTGAAATTGCTTTTTCAAACAGTATGAATTATATGTGGGGACTTTCCACATTTCTTCTCTCCCCCCTCCCCATCACATACCCACTCCCTAATGGCCCTTATGTTGCCCTGATGAACAGATGTTTCTGATAGGCATGTACAGTATTCTACAGGTGTGCTGATGTGGTCCAGCGTTTTAAAATTCATTGCTTGGGAGATAGATTTCAGAGTCACATCCTTTTCTTTGTGAAAACTTCGACAACCCTCTGCTGGATTCCAATGGCTTTGTAAATAGTATAAGGTAGTACTCATTTACATCTTTATCAGTCCAGGTTTCAGGCAGGAAAACAGAAATCATTTAAAGAATTCCAAATTGATAGCATTTACTATGGAGAAATGTTTACACAGGTGTTGAAGGCTAGAAGAGCAAAAGGGGAACATAAGATTAAATCAGAAATCCCTAACTCCTAGAGCTGATAGAACAGAGGGTGAAGGTGGTATATCAGAGCTCAAGAGCAAACCACTGCTGGGGGTGCCACATGAGGGTGGGAAAAAGGAAGATAGGAGCACCAAGGAGGGGCTGCTGCAAGTGGCTCTGGGACTTTGTAAAGGACACAGTCATTCCCCTGGATGCCAGAAGCAGAGAGTAAAACAAATGAATAGTTTTCCCATGTTCCACCTTCTGATTTCCTGCCTGTGCCTTCTCTTGGCAGAATCTTACAAAAACCATCTGGCAAGGAAGGCTAGGAAATGTAGTTTACAGACTCGCAACCCAACCAGCATCACAGAGCAGAGTTTAGGTGAGTATGGGGCTCAAAGACCACAGGCAAATCACCTGCACTGCACTTTACCAGGAAAAAAAAAGTTTCCTCCTTTAGGTAAACTCCATAAAGAAAAATTGACTTATTTGGTCTTTGATCTCTTATAGACTTGATAGACTCCAGGGTCTATCACAGTGATTGCCACATAAAATGCTCCATAAATAACACTAAATATTTGAGTGAACAAATGCCTATTTCCATCATTGATAAATAGTTCAAATCAGTACTGAACTTACATGACTGGCAGGTAATGTAACTGATTTTTAGAGAAACACACTAACTCAAATGTACAAGTGAGTATCATCTTTAACAGTATAGGCCCCTTGAAGTTAACGTACTTTTCCAAAGAGTGCTGCCATTCCTCAAGAGACTTTGAGAACTCCTCTTCTGAAATTGTCTTTTAGAGCTAGTTCTTGAGAAGTACATGATAATTAGCAGAATCTAGTCTTGCCCCCTTTTGGCCTAGCCTGACTCACCTGGTTTTGACCTGAAAGTTTTAATACTATTTTCAAAAATTAAAACCACTCTCAAAGAATAAAGACTTGTTACAATGTTGGTAAGTACGTTCCACAATTTCCATTTAAACTTGAGGCCACATTATGTCTTTTCTGCCACTCAGAATTTGGAATAAGATGACAAACGTGGTGGATAATAATGGTAATAACTTAAGACTTTGGTCTTTGCTGACTTCTTACGAAGAGAGGAGAATGGCCACCGTGCACTCCTTACCCCCTCAAACCCGGTAATTTCAGTAGGCTTTGTTTCCACTTCCCAGGGTTATTTCCAGCTAACACAAATGTACAAGCACAAAAAGGGGTCCCCTAGCCTCTGACCTCTAGGACACGAACCAAGGCACATTTTACCATCACCCATCCGCTTCCCTAAAGAGAAGAATCCATAAAATGCATAACGGTAAAATAGGAAACTTCTGAAGGGCTGGTGAGGTGTGAAGAGCACGGATAGATGCGGTGGTTGTTCCAGGGAAAATAAAAAATAAGTAACAGGGAAGGGAGGGAAAAGTAAGTAATAAAAATCCTAACAACAATAAACACTTCCAGGACGCTCTGTGCCAGGCTCTCTTTATTCTTTCAATCTTCACAACCCTGTGAGGCAGACAATGACTATTCCCATTTTACAAACGAGAAAACGGAGGCTTACGGAGGTGATGCAGCAGCCACGGCCATGCAGTTAGTTAACAAAAGACCAGGGCTCAAACCTGGCAATCTGGCGCGAGTCTGTGCTTTCAGTGAAAAACTGGAATCCGGCAATTTTTAAAACGTCAGGGATGGCGACTGGGGAAATAATGGAAAAGGGAATCAACAAAACGGTCCACACCTCGGAAAGAGTGCTCATACACCAAGGAAGCCTGATGTCCCGGAAAGTAAGGACAAGCGAGAGGCCAGAAGACTGGCCCGCCCCGGACCGTGTCTGACCTCCACGGCTCGGCAGCCGAAGAACTTTCGAAACCCCAATACCGCCGCCGCCTCCCTCATTGGGCCCCTTCCTGGCGGCGTCACGTCGCGGGCGTCCAGGAGGAGGCGGGACTTCCGGGCTCCGACGAGCCACTTCCGGCCGTGCCGGAAATACCCATTGAGGCAACGATAAGGGATACCCGCCGCCTGAAGCTCCTGGCGAATTTTGTGTTGCATAGACTCGGAAGAAAAATTCGACGGGGATTTACCCGCTGATTGCCAAGTTTTCGGGCTAGTAGAAAACAGGAGTTGGGATATGGACAGCCGCTTGCAGGAGATCCGGGAGCGGCAGAAACTACGGCGACAGCTCCTCGCGCAGCAGGTCCGCGGCCCAGGGAGGGATCACGAATGCGCGTGCGCGGCCGCCCTCTCCCCTCCGCCTGCCCTTCTCTGTCGCCTCCCTACCTGCTGGGGTGCAGCCTTTTCTGGTCCCGCGACCCTGATCCCTGGACCTACCAACCCTTCTTGTTCTGAGCTCTTGCGGTGCCCTGAATATTTTCCGTTTTGTGTCGCGGTCACGGTGGCGGTGCTAAACCGAACCCCACGACTGGTCTTCAGCTTTTATGGAATGCCCGACAAGTGTTTGGCGCGGCTCAATGATGGGGATACAGAGCTTTGATCTTTGTGAATAAATTACCGCAGTTCACGGAAGGAAAAGTGACTTGTTATCCCCTAAATTCCTCTTCACTGTTTGAATGGTCTTCTGTGTCTTGCCCTTCTTTTCTTGCCTTTCCCCGTAGTCAACACCTGAAGATTGTAGCTTCATTGTGAGATAGGTTTACAGTATTTTCTTTGGGATCATGTCTAAAGACTGCGTTGGAAGTAGCCTGAGTGTAAATTTTAGATTCTGTATCTTGTGTATTGCAGTCCGCTGTGCTATGTACAGTGCCCTTGTCATCACGCACAGCTAATATTTGAATTCATACTGTGTCAGTCAGGATAAACCCCTGATACAAATAGCATTGTCTTCGCTTATGGAATAATGAAATAGAGGCTCTAGAGATTAAGTTATTTTTGCCCCAGGTCACTCACTGCTATGCCCGAAAATTGAACCCAGATTTGTTTCTCCAAAGCTTGCCTTCACTACTTGTGTGTGAGTACTTTAACACTTGCTGATTAGTAGAGTACGCACGCAGAAAATGTAGATGGTGCATACCTCTACTTAAAATCAGAGGCTGTGTTTTCCATTCTACCATTCAGATCCGTAAAAGTGATGGGGGAAATGCTCATAGACTTTAATGAGGCATCTTACTGTTATTTTTTCAGTAATAAATTTTGGTTTTAATAAATAGGAATCTGAAACCAATCTTCTTTTATGATCTGATGAAAAGGTTTATGGTGTAGTGTTAAAGATGTGAGAGTTTGGAATCAGATCTGTTCCTGTCTGTGTGACTTTATGATCTTGGACAAATCAGGTATCTTTTCTAAGCCTTCTTTTTCCCAACTTTTTTTTTTTTTTGGCGAGGAAGATTGGCCCTGAACTAACATCTGTTGCCAGTCTTCCTCTTTTTGCTTGAGGAAGATCGTCCCTGAGCTAAAGTGTGCTGGTCTTTTGTATGTGGGTCGCGGCCACAGCATAGCTTGATGAATGGTGTAGGTCCACACCCAGATCCATACCGGTGAAACCGGGCCTCTGAAGCGGAATGCCCTGAACTTAACCACTAGGCCACTTGGCCGGCCCCTTTCCCAACTTCTTTTGTCATGTTATCTTCAGATGTTCAGTAGCTCCTTGTTGCCACCAAGAAAGGTTCTTATGCTTTAGTTTTGAATTCAAACCTCTATTTAACTCAAAATACATTCACAGAACAATTATTTGTTGCGGATCTTACATGTGCCAGGGGCTCACTTGGTAGGCACTGACAATTCAGCTATGAATAATGAGTAGTCCCTACCCTCAAAGAGCTTACATAATGCAGAAAATTTAATAATGGCTGTCATTTAAGTCCTTCGTGTGTGCCAAGACTGCTAAGCTTTTTACATAATTAACTTCAGTTGTACAAGTCAGATACTATCTGCATCTTATCAATGAAGAAAATATAACTCAAAGAATGTAAGCTGTGCTGAAGGCCACAAAGCTGGTAAATTTGCAAGCTGCAGTTTTAGGACTTTTCATGCTCTTTACAGAACACCTGGCTGCCTCCTGGTCATCTAGTTGGAGAGGGACCATTCTACGTAAGTAAGGATGTCCAATATAATCAATGACAGACTTCCACTTTACCCACTGATTTCAGCCTTTCTTTCACTAACTTTTCTCTGTATGAACGAGACAGACTGGTGTATTACTGATTTGTGCCAATAAATACTTTATGATTTTTAAAAAATTGTCCTTTCTAATTTCCATCTATCCTCTATGGCATAGCTCAGGTCAGAGCTTTATGATGAAACGTATCCCAATCCCCTGACTTCGGCTCTTCTTCCTCTGAGTTTTCAGTGTCCTTACTGTTGAGTCTACTTCTCTGTATTACTTATTGTCTTGCAGAATGTAAACAGTTGGAGTGCAAACCCTTTTCATTTAATTCCTGTTTGGTTAATCTTTTTTTTTTTTAGAGCAAGCTTTTTTTTCTTTTTTCTCCCCAAATACCCAGTAGATAGTTTTATGTCATAGTTATACATATTCTAGTTGCTCTGTGTGGGACACTGCCTCAGCATGGCTTGATGAGTGGTGAGTAGGTCTACGCCCAGGATCCAATCTGGTGAACCCCAGGCTGCCGAAGTGGAGCACATGAACTTAACTGCTGTGCTACCAGGCTGGCCCCCTGTTGGGTTGATTTTTTTACCCTAATTTTGTTTCTTGCCCAAAGTAACCTTTTAATAAATGTTTGTTGATTGATGAACTCTCAAGAGTGGAGCACAATTCAATGTGTATGATTTGCTTTTGTCTTCTGGATGAACACATCGGGTGCAGTATGTAGGCCCAGACCATAATGGTGGCAATTGATGCTACCACCAGCAATTTACCTCTGCTTTTCATTTAACTTGTAGCTTTGTTACAGAAAATCATATATGCTTTCAGGTGATGCCAAATTGTCATAATTATTCAAATAGTATATTTGGTTTTACCGTAATAGAAAATTTACTAATTACTTACTCCAGTCATTCCACAATTTTTTAAAAATGTTGGAGCATGAGAAGACAATTATATATGTAAGCAAAATTTTGATTTAAAGCAGTTCTCTTGTAATACCTTGGATTCTAATTTAGGCCCTAGTAGGAAATCTCATTGGTTCATTCACATGTTTATTGAGCATCTACTAGAGTCAGACATTATACTAGCTGCTGAACATACAGATGTCAACGGGACAGAGTTTCTCCGCTCAGGGGGCTTGCATTTCAGTGGGGTAGAAGTAAACAAAAGTAAATTGATAAAATAATTGAAGTATACAAATAAAATAATTGGAAGTTGTGATAGAGACTGAAACAATATAAATAGGAAGTAAACAAAAGTAAAACATGAAATTATCCAAAATTGTATTAAGTGATCTGAATAAGGAAATGGGGAGGTAAAGAGAATAATGGTAGGAGGCTACCCATTCTAGATACAGTGTTCATGGAAGAACCCTCTTGGAGGAAATAACTTGTACTCAGCTGAGATGTGAAGAGAGAGGAGTCAGTCATGGGAAGAAGGTTAGAAAGCATTCCAACTAGGGAAGTAGATGTGTCTTCTGACTAAAGAGTGTAGAGGTCAGGAAGATTTCTATGAAAGAGTTAAAATCTCAGGAACAGTTGCTGTGTTGGAAGAGATTTATCGTTGAGAAACCTTAGTGGAATCATGAAGTGGGGAGTCTAAAAAGGCAGTGGCAATTGAAGATCAAGACTGGGGGCTTGCAGCTTTGATATTTAATATGCCTTCTTCCCTTTCCTGAGCAAAAGGGATTATTTAATGCAAATTTCCTCATGCCCTCCTTGTGCTTAAAAATATTAAATGGTTCCTCATGGCCTATAAATTGCATTCTACGCTTCTTGGTTTGGCTTTTAAAACTTTTCATGAACTGATCCCATTCTGTTAGGCAGCCTTATCTCAACTAGTAATTTGTTTACATTTATTGTATTTTGCAAAATTTCCCCAACTGCCAACCAGAATTTGCATTGTCATTTTTTAGGTATTAGTAAAGTTCAGTATTGCGCCTACAATAATTATATAAAGACTTGGCTTGAATGAGACTGGATAGGTATTTGTTACAGCATGGGATAAATAAGATATAATACGTGAGCTGATGGATGCAAGGTGTTTAACCTGGTGCCTACTGTACTATAAACACTGTATCTTAGCTGCTTTTTTTTGTTATCGATGCTACTACTAAATCGTATTTAATTGTTTACTTTAAAAGTAGGGAATTGGCTGAAGTTGTCTTAATTTCAAATATAACTGAGAGCTTAAAATGTTTTTCAGCTGTCAAAATCATTCTTAATTAACATGATTTTGTTCCAAAGTATTTTCAGTTTTTCCTGTAAAGTAATGAATCCATTTGCCTGCTGAGTTTGTTGCAGGTTTTTTGTGGGTTTTTTTTTTTAATACCTGATATATTAAATGCTGCTACAAATGGCTGGAAAGGCTATCCAGTGCGTTGTGATCTAATTTTTTATTTTGCCCCTTCTAGTTGGGAGCCGAAAGTGCTGACAGCATTGGTGCTGTGTTAAATAGCAAAGATGAGCAGAGAGAAATTGCTGAGACAAGAGAAACTTGCAGGTCAGTTGAATTTTTTTTTAGTGACATGTTAATATTGTGAAAGGATCATTGTTTTAATAAACAAATAATCCTGGGTATGAAGTATATTATATGACAAACATCCAAATAAAGATTTCAGAAATATTGGTTTTTATTGTTAGTTCATGAATAATGAAATACTTATTTTCTGAATATAATAAGTTCTCATTTATATAGTAGTTAGAAAATGGAATGTTAGGCTAAGAATTAGCTTGTATACCATAAATCATTATATTATAAAATTCTTATAAAAGAAAACATACTTTAAAGTCATATTCATTTGATAGTTTATAAAGCATCTCAGAATTTTTCAGTATTCTAGTTATCGATTTGAACATCAGTTTTGCTCAAGACATTAGAATGATACATAATATAGAAGTTTCTTTTTGCTGTACATCCCTTATAAAAACTTATTTTCTCATTTGTTTGCTGTCTCATAAAAATAAAGCACAGAATTATCAATCAAGTTGTGTGACTTTAGATTTATAAACTGGGTGAATGATACTGTTTAATCGGGAAAAATTTGCCTTGTTCTGTTTTTTAATATTAATGGATGCGTTTATATGTTTTGTATATATTTGTGTGTGATACTTCAGTTTTAATTTTCAGGGCTTCCTATGATACCTCTGCTCCAAATGCAAAACGTAAGTATCAGGATGAAGGAGAAGCAGATGAAGACAAAATGGAAGAATATAAGGCAAGTAGAGAATGGGGCAGTTTTATGATCAAGAAAAAATAAATCCTTACAATAATAGATTCTTATCCAGGAAAACAAATTTGATGGAAAGCTTAATTTTAAAGTGTCTAAAATAATTGTCAGTAGCATATGTATAATCAGTTAAATTAGGACCTTTATATCAGCTTCCTCGTTTTAACGTAAGAGGTATGTGGATTAAGATTAAGTGACATATATATAAAGCATTTAGCATAATGCTTAGTAAGCACTCGGCAATAATATTCTTAGGAGTAAAGAGCTGGGTGTCTCAGAATCTTTGGATAATTAGATCAAATTTGGACAGGCTACAATACTGTCTTTTTTGAGTGGTGGTGTTCCATGTTAACAGTATAGGATAGTACAGTTAAAATATTTTGGGAACTCATGGACTAGACAGCAGTCTAGAAGCATTTCTGAAAGAGGCCCAAAAAAAAAAACCCAACTTCTAAACTTGTAATTGCAATATTTAGTTGAAAAGAAAGTATTATGGATGAAAAACCTATCTTCATTTTTTCAAATTAATCATTGTACAACTGTATTTAATAGAGAAGAGAATGCATAGTTTCAGTAAATCTCTAGGAAGTTCAATGATATAATTACCTAATCTCATGAATATTGTCTTATGTGTTGCATTTTGATATATGCTAATATGTAACTTAAATATTTGTGATTATTTTAGGTCAAACCATTTACAGTTCCCGATATATTAACATTTTTGATCTGTAAAAGTAGCAGTTACATATGGTTTGATCTAATTGACATAAAATTATCCCATTGGTGGTCATATCTTTCGTGAACTGAGCTAAATTCTCATATTTATAGTATTATATATGAGATAAATAATTCTAGACATTTCAGTCAACAAAATTGATAGTTATAGACAATTATTTATTATTGATGAGAATGAAAAGGAAATTTTTATTTTATTATAAATGTAGCTAGTATGAGAAAGCAGACTTCAGTGTTTGAGTTTAATGGTAATTTGAAAAATGTATCTTAGGGAAATAAAATACCTATATTGAATCTTAATACTCAAGATATCATAATACATAAAATATTCCTCCTATACATAAAATGTCTTCTTAATCTTCCTTTTCTAAGGATGAACTAGAAATGCAACAGGAAGAAGAGAATTTGCCATATGAGGAAGAGATTTACAAAGATTCTAGTACTTTTCTTAAGGTAAATAAATAATTTTCAAATCTTACAACTTTTCACATTTCAGCTCTGTACCTAAAAAGATTTTAAATACTTATTTGTTTTCAAGATTTTTTTCAGTTATTGAGGGATCATTATTAGAAAGATGGTTTAAAATTATTTATGAAATATTCTTCTAATACTTAGCTTTTTAGAATGAGTTAATGCTATGTTAATGTCTGTAGCTACTGAAGAGTAATACTATCATTTTAGTTGTGGTGTTTTCAAATACTACTAATTTTTTTTATCTGTCTATCAGTTAACTTATATTTTGTGTGGCCTTATAATGAAAAACAAAATACAGTAGTCCCCTTTTATTTGCAGTTTTGCTTTCCACAGTTTCAGTTACCTGTGGTCAACCACATTCCAAAAATATTACATGGAAAATTCCAGAAACAATTCATAAGTTTTAAATTCCCCAGTGTTCTGAGTAGTGTGGTGAACTCTCGAGTCATCCTGCTCCATCCCACTTGGGATGTGAATCATCCCCTTGTCTGGAGGCTCCACACTGTATAGGCTACCCATCCATTAGTCACTTAGTAGCTGTGTTGGTTATCAGATTGACTGTCTTGGTATCGCAGTGCTTGTGTTTAAGTAACCCTTATTTTATTTAATAATGACCCCAAAGCGCAAGAGCAGTGATGCTGGCAATTCGGATATGCCAAAGAGAAGTTATTGTTGTTAATCTTTTACTGTGTCTAATTTATAAATTAAACTTTATCATAGGTATGTACATATAGAAAAAATATAGGATTCAGTATTATCTGCGGTTTCAGGCATCTACTGGGGGTGTTGGAACGTATCCCCCACTGGTAAGGAGGAAGTGCTGTACAGAGTTAGTGTATCTGCCATCAGAGTGAATGCTGCTAATTTAATTTTGACTTTTTCTTTAGGGAACACAGAGTTTAAATCCCCATAATGATTACTGCCAACATTTTGTAGACACTGGACATAGACCTCAGAATTTCATCAGGGATGTAGGTATGTCAGATTTATTGGGAATATACTATTGCTAAGTCTTGATTACATGTGTGTAATTTGTCCATTTTGTGGAGTATTTCTGATAAAATTACTTTCCTAGCTTGACTTCCTCTTTCCATTCTCAGTATTTCTAGTATACCCTCCTTTTCCATCAAGCCATGTTACTGTGTTTCCTTCCTTCCTTCCTCCCTCCCTCCCTCCAGTTTGATTCTGTGACTATCCCTGCATTTTTATTTTACCTTCACTTGTTCCTTCTTCGATGTTCTTCCTTTCTTTATGTAGATCTAATTTTCTGACCTATATTATTTTCCCTCTCTCCAAACATTTCTTTTAACATTTCTTGCAAGGCAGATCCACTGGCAACAGATACCCTCAATTTTTGTTTGTCTAAGAAAATCTTTATTTCTCCTTTGCTTTTGAAGAATAATTTCACAGAGTACAGAATTCTAGGTTGATTTTTTTTTTCTTTCAACACTTTAAATATTTCACTCTGCTTTCTTCTTGCTTGCATGTTTCTGAGGAGAAGTTGGATATAATTCTAATACTTGTTTCTTTATAGATACGGTGTTTTTTCCCTCTGATTTCAAGATTTTTTTTATCTTTGATTTTCTGTAGTTTGACAATGACATGCCCACGTGTAGGATTTTTTGGCATTTATCCTGCTGAGTGTTCTCTGAGCTTCCTTAATCTGTGGTATGATGTCTGAGGTTAATTTGGAGAAATTCTCAGTCATAATTGGTTCAAATATTTCTTCTGTTCCTCTCCCTCTTTCTCCTTTTGATATTTCCATTACACGTACGTTACACCTTTTGTAGTCCCACAGTCCTTGGATATTCTGGCCTTTTTTTCCCTTCAGTTTTTGTTCTCTTTGCTTTTCAGTTTTTGAAGTTTCTATTGAGATATCCTCAAGCTCAGAGAATCTTTTCTCAGCTGTGTCCAGTCTACTAATAAGCCCATCAAAGGCATTATCCCTGCCTTTTTAAAAACAGCTTTATTGAAGTAATTCATGTACCATATAATTCACCCATTTAAGGATATAATTCAGTTTTTTTTAGTATATTCACAGGTTTGTGCAACCATTACCACAATCTAATTTAAGAACATTTTTATCTCCCCTAAAGAAACCCAGTACTTATTACCAGTGAATTCCCATTCCGTCCCTCTCATCGATCCCCCGGCCTTAAGTAACCACTAATTGACTTCTTATCTATCAATTTGCCTTTTCTAGACATTTCATATAAATGGAATCATACAATATGTGGTATTTTGTGACTGGCTTCTTTTACATAGTATTTCTTGCAAGGGATCGTTTTCAAGGGTCATTACTGTTGTAGCACATATCAGTACTTCATTTCTTTTTATTGCCAAATAATACTCCGTTGTATATGTATACCACGTTTTGTTTATTCATTCATGTGGGTTATTTCCATTTTGTGGCTGTTATAAACAATGCTGTTATAAATATTCATATAAAGTTTTTGTGTGGACATATGCTTTTATTTCTCTTGGGTATATACCTAGGAGTGCAGTTGTTGGGTCATGTGGTAACTCTGTGTTTAACGTTTTGAGGAATTGCTCAACTGTTTTTCAAAGTAGCTGTACCACTTTGCATTCCTATCAGCAATGTATGAGGGTTCCAGTGTCTTCTTATCCTTGATACTGATGATTATCTGTCTTTTTGATTATAGTCGTCCTAGTGGGTCTGAAGTCGTATTTCATTGTGGTTTTGATTTGTATTTCCCTAGTGACTAATGATATTAACCATCTTTTCATATGCTTATTGGCCATTTAAGTACCAGCATGGAGAAACGTCCAAACACTTTGCTTATTTTTAATTGGTTATTTATCTTTTATTATTAAATTGTAAGAGTTCTTTATATAGTCTCAGTACAAGTTTCTTATCACACACATGAGTTGAAAATATTTTCTCCTATTCTGTAGGTTGTCTTTTCACTTTCTTGATGTTATCATTTGCAGTGCCAAAATTTTAGTTTTGATGTAATCCAATTTGTTTTTTCTTTTGTTGCTTGTAAGCAACATTACTCTTGAAGTAAAAACTGATTTAATGTTTTCATGAGCAAAATTTAGATGTAGCTATAAAAAGTTATGGTAATGCTAAGCGAAGTAAGCCAGTCACAGAAGGACAAATATGCATGTACTTACAGAGGTACCTAAAATAGTATATGTAATATGATAAATATATACACTTTTATGAGGTACCTAAAATAGTCAAACTCATAGAAGCAGAGAATAGAACAGTGGTTATCAGGGGCTGGAAGGAGGAGAAAATAGAGAGTTGATGTTCAGTTGGTATAAAGTTTCAGTTATGCAAGACGAATTAGTTCTAGAGATCTGCTGTATAGCATAGTGTCTGTAGTTAGCAACTGTTGACTATAGTCAATAATACTGTAGGTCTCATCTTACTTAAGTGTTCTTACCACACACATACACACACACACATCTTAAGTGTTCTTACCACACACACACACACACACACACACACACACACACACACACCCCTTACTTAAGTGTTCTTACCACACACACACATAAACACACAGACACACACACACCCCACCCCACCCAGAGGAACACAAGGAAACTTTCGGAGGTGACGGATATGTCTGTTACCTTGATTGTGGTGATGATTTCACAGGTTTATGCATATGTTCAAACTCATCAAATCGTATACATTAAACGTGTCCTTTTTTATGTATCAATTATACTTCAACAAAGCTTTTTTTAAAAAAGTTAGTTAAGTTGTATAACCAGGTTTTGATATCAACCTTTCCACTTTTAAGGCACTTACTGCCCCAAGACAAAGAAAATGTACTTGGGAACTCTTATGGATTGAGAAAAAGTTGCCCCTTCTGTTTTGTAGATAATTGAGAGCCGACTCTACCATGATTGAAACCTGACTGTAATAAAATCTTCAAACTTGTTTTATTTGAAATTATATCTATAACCACTGATTGAGGAGGCTTTATAAAGTCTTTTACTCTTTGATATTAAAATTACTAATACATGTACTTTTGGTTTTTAAATTAAGATGTTTACATAATTTATGTTGTTACAGATTTGCTTCTTGTGGGGGGAAAAAATGAAAGAAGAGCTTTTAGGAATCTTTGATATTCAGAGCCCTACTTATCCATACAGTTGTTTAAACAGGAATTTTGTTCTTTTACCTAAAATCTGTTCTGAGGCTCAGAAGTCTGAAATATTTTTGAGGACCTGGGAACAATGAGTCTCCTGTTTTTAAGTACCCTTTGTGGGACTTGTAGATGTTTTTCAAGGTCCTAAGCCTAAAAATATATGAGGATTTGGTTTGTAATAATGTGGAGATGTGAGATCTTTAGAACTATAAATATTGATATAGGAAATATTCTTAGAGAAGGCATCTTGTCTTGGAATTGGTAGTTCAATTTAGATAAGTAATCAGAGTAATCTACTGTTAGGAACTCATTATCTTCTTAACTAGATTTGTTCTGGGATTGTATCCACAAGGCATAGCCAATTAATTTAAGATCATCAGCAGTATTTCTCTCACCTCTAACTATTCTTTGTCTCTTCCTATACCTAACCATAAGAAACAAAAGAACCATTCATTTTTTCTGCTTTGAATAACTATCTAAGAAGCTAAGTAAAAAGTTCAACAATGCCTAGATTCTTTAAGAAGTTTTTTAGCTAAAAGAAAGGGGGAAAAAATCATGATAGAAGGTAGTTGTTTTTCTGAGAACAGAAGGGCTAAACTTGATGCTGTGAGCAGATTAACTTAATAAATATGAGAAATTAAAGGGTTTATTGACTTGAACTGGGCTTTAGAACATCTAGGTTTTTGCCTGCATATGGGATTAGGGTCATTAAGTATGAAATGTATATACAGAATGTTTAAAAATACTCAAAATTCACTTTTTTAAAAGGACGTGAGGATAAAGTGATGTGTGTACATTGTTTTGTTTTCCCGAGAGGCTCATAACCTCTGAATTCATTGATATTAACATCAATTGTATTAAAATTTAGAATTTACTATTTTTCCTCCTCAGGTTTGGCTGACAGATTTGAAGAATACCCTAAACTGAGGGAGCTCATCAGGCTGAAGGATGAGTTAATAGCTAAATCTAACACTCCTCCTATGTAAGTGTTTTTTTTTTCGATTACTCTTTGTTCCCAACTCAGGCTGAAAATGTCAATTTTTTATCTTGTAACCTTTCTGTTTGAAAAAAAATTCAGCACCTTTATAAGGTTAACACACTCTATTTCTTCTTTATGGTAAAATATATTAGTTTGAAACTCCAGTGTTGAGTACACAGTAAGTTCTCATTTAATTTGTTTTCAATTTTCTAGATAATTTGTTTAAAGTATCTTTAAATATTTTTTTTAGAAGATCATTCCTGTTTATTGTATTCTTGAGTTTCTTAAAATGTTTTTAAATGACTTTTCTTCTCAAAAAGTAATTTATTTATTGAAGAAAGTTTAGGAAACTTAGATGAAGGAAAAGAAGAAAATAAAAACTCATTATAGCTTAGCATCCAGGGATACTATTCTTAACATTTTGGAATATGAAAATTCCTTTTAACCTTTGCTAAACAGAATAATGTTTTCCTCAAAAATGTGTATAATGTCTTTGAAATTGGAGAATCCGTTTATTTCACATTAAGCCTACTGTGAACATTTTGTACGTTTAATAATTTGCTAAAATGTATACTGTTAGTGATTAGAAGAACTGCAAAGAAGTCTGAATATGTGGGGGGAAAAGTATTGGCAGACTCTACTATTCATCCTACTTAAAAATATTTTTATATTTAAAGTATTTTATATTTGAAATACTTTCATACTATGCAGAAATAACCTATCAGTAAAGGCTAGTAGTAATTTATACTAGGTAGCCAGAAAGACTATTGATATAAACAATTTTACTAACAAGCAAACTAATGAAAGAATATTATGTCCTTCTTTAGAAGCTATTTTTCAGAAGGAAGAATTGAAAACTTACAGACGAATAGTTTTTCTAACCTAACTATACAGTCGAGAAAAAAGTAATGTGATATTTCTTAGAAAATTCAGATGATAATGGAAAGGGCTCTGAGACTTACGTCTGAGTATGGATTTTCAATGTAAAAAAAGGGAAATTTATATTCTGGATGTATGTGGGAGAATATGATTTTACTTTGTAGTGTGAATATATCCATCTCCTAGGGAAGAGCACTGGTAGTTGCTCTGTCTCTACTGAAGAAAGATGCCCTTCCATAAAAAGTATTCAATAATTAGCTCATGATTACTTTGTAAATAGTGTTTAGTAATATTTAAGAAATTTCTTTCATTACCATCTATAACGTATTCGAAAATCTTACTCACTTTTTGTGCTTTAATCAAATAGGTACTTACAAGCAGATATAGAAGCCTTTGACATCAGGGAACTAACACCCAAGTTTGATGTGATTCTTCTGGAACCCCCTTTAGAAGAATATTACAGAGAGACTGGCATCACTGCTAATGAAAAATGCTGGACTTGGGATGATGTATGATGAAACTTTCTACATTGTAATGAATTATTTATTTTTCAAATAAATATATGTTTATTTGATCAGAAACTAAGATTATAAATATCACCCCTACGTTTTTAGGAATCATAAATATAGATTTATAGTATATATTATGGCTGAAGGTCCAAGGTACACTAACAAATATTACTACATCTTTAATCTGATTCTTCTTTTTGAGGCAAAAATTGAGCAGGTAGTAAGTAAATAGTCTGTAGAAGAGTCACAGTTCGAGTCTTAAGAGTTCTTGGATGTATAGCTAGAAAAGTCTAAAAACAGACAGAATGATAACTCATTCTGCATTTGGTTAGTTTTAGTAAACATCAGAATATAAATACATATATATAAAAAACATGATTTCTACTCCTCAAGGAACTTACAGTAAAATGGATAAAAAGGATATATAATTTTAGTATAATTGTGATAGTTATATTTTCCTAAATAAAATTAAGCAAGCTGATAAGTTCAGTTAGTTATATAAAGTTATCTGTTTTTACTGATCAATAATAAAAACAAATCTTGATTGAGTACCAGTCTGTACTAGGCAGTGTGCTAGGTGCTCGAGATTCAAAGATGAATAAGATTTAGTACTTGGCCTTAAGGGGCACATAGTTTAATGGGATAAACATTGACCTAAACAGGTAATTGCATTATCATTTTGTTAGTTCAATAACAGAGGACTACATAAGATGATCTGAGAAAAACTGACCAAGCCTAAGAGATGGACACATGAACACAGAGGAGGTGACATATGAACAATATAAATTGATTAGTTGGAATTGGCCAGATGAAGAAAGGAGTGACACGGGGATTCCAAGCAGAAGGAACAGCAAGAGCAGAAGGGATGGAGGCAAAGATAATATCTGGTTTGTGAGTTGGGGAGCTCTGTATATAGGTTGATGTTGTTGGGACACAGATTGGGACGATCTTGAGATGATGTCTTAGAAGCTGGGACTTTTATCCTGAAGACATTAAGGAACCTTTGAAGGGCTTTAACTGGTTTAGTAAGATGGTCAGATTAGTGTGTGGAGGACAGACTAGAGGAAAATAAGTCTGGAGAAGGGAGAGCAGTGAAAAAACTGTTGCAGTAGCCTAGTTAGGTGATGAAGGGACCCTGAATCAGGGTGAAGTAGTAAGAAGAAAGGAGGCGATCAATTCGTTAATGTTTAGTAGATATTTTTGGTCAGATCTAGTGATTGGGCTGAGGGAAAGAACTACAGATGACTCAGAGGTATGAGTCTTGGGATAAGTGGATTGAGAGAGGGAGTGAATTTAGGAAGTGGAGTAGGATTAGAGGGAGTTGATAATAATGTTGATTTTGACATCTTCGTTATTGTATGCATAGACGTTCAAGTGGAGGTTGTAATAGGAATATGCAACTCAAAGGACAGACAGATCTGGTGTCAAAATACAGATTTTAGAGAATTAACACATTAAATCTTTGAGAATAGATGAATTTGTCCTAAAATAGTGTCTTAGTTGAGATGAAATCTGGATTGACAGTAAAGCCTCAGGAAACTTTACATTTAAGAGGCACATGTCAAAGAGCTGTGAAAATAATGGGTCAGATGAATGAGGAGAACCAAGAGCGTATGGTGCCAGGGAAGCCAAGGGAATAGAGAATTTCTGGGAGAGAGTACCCAGGGGTGTTGAGCACAGAAGAGAGGTAGGGAAAGGAAAGGACTACAGAATGCTTAAGCCTGGTGTTGCCTAGGAAACTGCTTTGAATCCTTGCATGTCCTCCTCTGAGTTAATGGTAGTTGTCATTGTTCACATTATTTATTCTTCAAGATATACTTCCAGTTCTTCTTCCTTGAAGCTCTTCCTATCGGCTTCAATACTTTTACATACATTTTTATGGCTCTTATCACTTTAAAAAAGTTTTTCCCCTCCTCTGACAATAAATGTAATCTGTGCTTATTGTTGAAATTCAGAAAAGTATATAGCATATAGTATTCCCAAGACTTCAGGTTAAAGATTTATTGCTCTTGATATTAATTGCTGAGAAGTTTTCCAGGTAGGTTGCACAAATTTACGTTCCTTCCAGTAGTGTTTCAGAAATATCTATTTCACCATATCCACATCAAAATTGATTAATAGTATAAAAACAATCTCTGTCAGTTTAGTCAAAAGAAAATTCAAAAAATTAATTTCATTATGTCTTTGATTAGTAGTTAGGTCGAACTTTATCTCTCTAGCCAATCTCTGAGGTTGGTCAGTGAAGGCACAAGAACTTAAGTAGATGTGACAAACTAAGAGAGTTTCTGAAATAAAGGAATTCCATTTGATATGTGTATTCTTGATTCAGTTTAATTTCACTGAACAGCTCTGGCTGGCATATTGAAGTTTTGTCTGGCCCCAGAGCCCTAAGCTCTTGATCTTTATGTGATAATATCCTAAAGAAAGTGCCAGTAGTTAATATAATAAATAAATGTAAATGAGAAAAGTATTTGGGTTTCACAAATATTCTTTTTCACATTGGAGTCAGTAGTGGTCAGTGTGTTTTGGTTAAGGATATAATCACTTATTTAAAATACCAACACATAGCGTTTAGAATTGCAATGTTGAGAGAGAAATTTGTTTAATGTTTCTCACTGGTGTGTGTCATCACCTTAGCTATACCACATATAAACGTATGTAGGAATATGTGTGTGTGTGTTACATATTTATTCATGTTGCTGAGAGAATATCAGATGAGGAGAGATTTCAAGACTTAAAAAGTTAGAAGTATGAAACTGAATAGGTTTATACGTATTGTAACTTATTTCCATTATTACTGTCAAATAATGTTTTTCTTCTAGATAAATTAGAGATGATATGGTTATAACTTAAGTGGATCTGTTATTCAAGTAGAAGTTAAGATTTTCTTAATAAATGAAACTAATAATATTTGCTTGAACCGTGGTCTCTGAAACTTCTTAACTGTGACAGAAAGCTGAAAGAAAAAGAATACCATATAAAATAGTTGATTTTACAATCATTTATATTTGTATGTTATATTCCCAAAATTTATAGATTTAATTATTGAAAAACTTTTTTTTAATGTGACACACTCACCATATACAAGGCAAACAAAATTATAGACTATATTTTTTTGGTATATCAGACTTAAAGTAGTCATTATAATAAAATGTGTATGTTGATTTGTTTTATCTAGGGCTCTTCTCCTGTAGATGTTGGAAACCAAGTCTTCCCCAAACATTTGTTGTTATATTTCATTTAAATTTTGCCCCTAACTTTGGCGTAATTTAACCTCTTTTTATTTCAATTTATTTTTCTGTAAATGAGAAAGGGTTACCCTCAAAGTTTCATCTTATAAAATGCCATAATTCTATAAATATGGTGTCCTGTAACCTCTTGCCATATAAAATCAAGTGTATCTATGCACATGTGTGTGTGTTGTCTTAATACAGAATAAGAAAACAACAGTGGGACAGGTTTTAAGGATAAAATTTATTTTTCATTATATTTCCTAATGAAAGTGAGTACATTTAAAGAACACATCTACTGAAAGTCCTAATAAATCTCAATGTTCTTTTGGATTTAGGATGAATGGGAAACAAAATACTTGTATGCAATATTATTTTGGTTTCTTCTAGATTATGAAGTTAGAAATTGATGAGATTGCAGCACCTCGATCATTTATTTTTCTCTGGTGTGGTTCTGGAGAGGGATTGGACCTTGGAAGAGTGGTAAGATGGTGTTTTTTAAGGTGGATTTTTTAATTCATAAGAAAAAATATAGCACAGTGTGTTGCATAAGAAGTTTAAAGATTAATATTATTTTGTCCTTTGTTTCTTGAATAGTACTAAAATATTCAGAAGAAAAAAAATGTTCAGAAAAGAATGTATGAATGGCAGTAGCCCTCACTTAATTAACTAGTGCTAGGGATGAATAAATCAAAATATGGTTTATTACAGCTGCAGGAAGAGAACAGTGTAGAGATTTGAAACCAAATTACAGCACAAAAACAAGCTGCTTGGTGTCATTTACTGCTCATTGTGAGTATCTAAAAAGAATTCTTCTGAATAGAATTAGCTCCAAAATTCCAAATGGAAGCCAAATCAAAGTGAAGAAATAACACAGCACCTGGAACACATAGTTTGAATGAGTGAGAGAGAAAAAAGTTATGACACCTCAGTTTAAGTACCTTATATTTAATAGTATTTCAGAACTTTTTTTTTTTGATTGGTGTATTTTGGATTTCTAAAGACAAGGTAACACGCTTTTTTATCCAAGAGAAATGGGAGCATTGTGGCTAGGTATCAGGAGTCTTCAGTTTGGGTCTCAACTCTGCTGTCCAACCGTAAAACTGGGTAAGAGATACTGTTCTGGGTGTCAGTTTCCTCATTTGTTGGATGATACTTTCCATTTTTAGGACATATTACTTGTTATACAGCAAATTATCTCATTTAATCCTGGTAATTTTAGGAGGTGTCCATTTGACAGGTGAAGAATTTAAGTAGGATTATATTGAGATAAATTTGTGCTCAACTCCTGAAATTCCATAATTACTTTGTATTATTTGTATAAATAGCAAGTTTGAGAGTGTTGGATAACATCATTGCTTCTATCATTTATTAACTCCAAGGTAAGGCTATAACTGTATTCCAGTTGGGTATCTGTTTTTTTGCTAGCGCCTCCCCAAGATGTTGTGAAAAAGCTAAGGAAATCGAGAGAAACATACTGTATGTTTTTATAGGTATATTGGGGTTTACCTTTTTTGGCTCTAATGTCTGGCTTTGGGCTTTCCTCCCACCCTCCAAATTAGGTTGAAAGTGATTAGGAGGTTTTATCTGATTTGCTTATGTAGCCATTTATCATATTGGTGAAAGCAGATTTTGGCCAAAGATGATTACAATTAATTCAGCATGAGAAATACTCATGAACTTTTGGTAAATTGATTAGGGAGGGCATGTAGGGTTTAAGCCTTTGTGACATTTAATGAGCATCCAGTGCAAAATAAATATTTGGCCTTAGGAACAAATACTGAACTTGAGTTTTGAAATTTTAAAATAAAAATCCAAGTTTCACTTTGAGGTGTATCTCACTTGACAGAATAGCAGCATTCCTGAAAAATGCATATGTTTTATGCTGTGCTATCTTTATATGTACTTGATTATAGTGCCAACATTATTGTACTGCACAATTTACTTATGTCCCCCTGCTTTGCTCTTAAATCAACTGGTGGTGAAAACTATATCTTATTCATGTTTTTATTCCCAGCAGCTAGCCAGCACCTACATATGTAGGCCCTCAAAATGCCACTCTTATGTATTAGCTAGTATTTGTTATTTGTTTATATATAACAGATTCTAGGTCACTAAGGTTCAGATCTCTCTGTTTTCTAGATTATGGAAAGATGAAAGTAAAGTGTTACCCAATAAAGAGATATACATATCAGTTTTAAGTCTTTGAATTTTTTGACTTGTTGGCATTAAATATATAAAAATAACATTTTATAAGCTCTTATTTGAAAAGAAGTTATCAATTAGAACATTTTCAACAGTTTTTAGCTTTGTCAGGATAGAAAATCAAGGTGGCAGGAATCAAATTATCTTTTGAATTATTTTATGATTAAAGAGGAGCTGAGTGTTTTCTTATGATGTAAAACTCACTTTGATGACAATGGAAAGTAGTATTAAAGATTGGAGTATTATGTAATCTTTTCTGTGTTTTGATATTTAACTTTATATATTATATTAATATCCAAAAGCTGTATATGTTTTGTGTATAATGGCTGTATATTTAAAGACTAGTACTAATTTCTTTTTTTCCACTTCTGCACTAAAAGTTACTGTGACACCTTGGAATTTAGTGTCTCAAACCTGTAAAAAATTTTTTAATGCTGGTTGGTTATTTTAAGTATTGTTTATTTCTTTTAGCTAAGGATTTCTTTTTTTAATTCTTTCATTTCTAGTGTTTACGCAAGTGGGGTTACAGAAGATGTGAAGATATTTGTTGGATTAAAACCAATAAAAACAATCCTGGGAAGACTAAGACTTTAGATCCAAAGGCTGTCTTCCAGAGAACAAAGGTATTGCCTTTACTGTTCTGTTTTCTTTGTTTTCTCTGAAGCTTTTCCAAATGACTGTATAGTGTTTAATTAATTTTGGTGGAACGGTCCTTTTCTTACACTTGTACAGATGGCATTGAGCATTACATTAATACATCCAAGTTAATTTTAAAGTATTTTATTCACTATGTTAGATCAACCTCCACTGTGCTGGAGAAGGTAATGTGTACTGTGTAGGACATAACGTGTATGTCCTAAATTGCCATAATCCTGTGTCAGATATGGGCTTTTGGTACCTCTGACCTCCCCCCTCTCCCCGATTTTTTTCCCTTTTTCTAACCCCAGAAAAAAGAGATAGCAGCAAGACACATAGCTGGCCAGCTTAGAGGCGTATTTCTCTCCTCTTCCCGTCTTTTTCCTATGTCTGAACCCTTAGATCCCCCTGAGAACCTCTGCTTCATATGACTGCCCTGCTAGTATCAGGCTCTACCCGTTGTCCTCCAGTCTTTCAGTCTTTAGGGAGCCACTGGCGGGAGAGTCTGTCTAAGTCTTTCTTGGACTGGAAAATCTTTTGAAGGGAACCTATGCCACCCTTGCCACTATTGGTTCATGGAGTCAAGTGAGAGATTAAATTTATTTAATCCATACTTCTGCCATCCAGATTAAATAGAGAAGGTCAGAAAACAAACAACAAAAAAAGAAAATTGTTTGATTTTCACATTTACTTAAGTTGAGTGTTTAGAAGTCTGTATTCATGCTTAAAGTTTCCCTTTCCATATAAAAAGGCTTATACCTTGGATATAGTTTTGATCTTGGATCCTATGAGGCCTAATATAACATCATTTTAAGATTCCAAGGTCAAGTGCCATGTTTCCATAACTGGTGAAAACAAGTTATTATCAAAGGTTGCAGAAGAAAAGACTGCATGGTCGTTGACTCTGTTCTAAAATGTGGGCCCCGCGTTTAAGACTCTCATGTCAGGCTTCCCTGGCAACTTTCCCACATCCAGAGACCCAGGTTTTCTATTGTGTTTTTGCCCATAGAACTATATCCCAAAATTCAGATAAATGAGGATTGTTTTGGAATTGGGGACTTTGGAAATATAAAATGTTGTGAAATATGACTGTTGATGAAAAGAGACTGATGGGTCTGCTGTTATTGTTATTTAGGAACACTGCCTTATGGGGATCAAAGGAACTGTGAAACGTAGCACAGACGGGGACTTCATTCATGCTAATGTTGACATTGACTTGATTATCACGGAAGAACCTGAAATTGGCAATATAGAAAAGCCTGTAGAAATTTTTCATATAATTGAACATTTTTGTCTTGGTAGAAGACGCCTTCATCTATTTGGAAGAGATAGTACAATTCGACCAGGTAAGACCTCAGAAAAATTTATAAAAAAACTTTATAGTTTCTTGAGATATGTGTCAAGAAATAGCACACAGAGCTGTGTAAAGTAAAATTCTTATGATGTGTTTACTTCCCCTTCTTGGTGTGCTTCAAATACCCCGAGCTCGTTCTTGTCTCAGTACTCTTCCAGGGCCCTCTCTCCTTCCCTTCAAATACCTGACAGACCTTCTCTCACAACCCTGTCTAAACTAGCCAGCTTCCCACTCCACACCCCTCCTCCCGCCACTCTTTCCCCTTAATCTATTTTCTTTTTCTTCCTGGCACTTATCATCTGAATTATGGATTCATTTGGGCATATGTTTATAGTCAGTCTCTCTATCATGTAGTCTCATAGAAGGCAAAGATTGTCTTTTTCACTTCTTTCTACCCAGGATTCAGATCATTCAGTAAATATTGTATTGAATGAAGAATTACATAAATGAATGATTGAATAATCCTGCAAAAATAATCAGACGTTTGTGAAATATAGATCTTGGCTTTATTAGAAACAAAAATACCTGGCTTGTTTCCTTACATATATGGTGTTTTTTCAAAATTGTAACTTTTTACTAAATCAGTGTAATGTGAATTTACTATGTTGGAAAAAAAATGAGTAGAAAATAATTAGGCTATAATGGACTAGGATTTTCTTTTAGCGGGCACAGCTTTTATTTACAAAGTGTTTTTGAAATGGCAGCATATTCTGTTTTCTTACTTTCTCAGAAAGTATGAGTAATTTTTCAAAACATTGAATCATTTCAGTCACAACATATAAAAATCAATCCATTTGGCCTTACCATGTTAGAATTACAACTTAAAGATGGAAAGAGCCAGAATCTTGTTTGTTTGTCTTGAACAGTCTACATTTTATAAAAAGAAGAAAAGTTGGGGGCTGGCCTGGTGGCATAGTGGTTAAGTTCACATGCTTTGCTTAAGCGGCCCCGGGTTCGCAGGTTTGGATCTCAAGCGCGGACCTACTCACCTCTCATGAAGCCATGCTGTGGCAGGTGTCCCACATATAAAAAAAGTAGGGGAAGATGGTCATGGATGTTAGCCCAGGGCCAATCTTCCTCAGCAAAAAGAAGAGGATTGGCGTCGGATGTTAGCTCAGGGCTAGTCTTCCTCACCAAAAAAAAAGTGAAAAAAAAAAGAAAAGTTGAAGTTACAGTAGAATAATTGGTCTTCAGAGTACCTGAGAATTTAGAAGAATCTCTGATGCTCATTCTAAAAAGAGTGATCTTTAAAGTTCCCTTAATTTGTGTGTATAACATAATCTGTGCCCTCCCCAGCTCATCAGCTATTTCTTTGTGGGTGTGCTTTGATGAACACGATAACTTGAAAATATTTCAGTTGTAGAAACTGATGGTCTCAGATGTCATAAAATTATGTAAAATAATCAAGAGAAAAGTAAAACTGAAGTCTCTTTACAAAGAAATTTTTGGCATGTGAGATGTATACTCTATGGTTTGGCTTTAGAGAAAGTGTTCCCTATATTTAAAAGTAAATGTCTTTTCTCATGGCAGTTTGTTATTCAGTGTTGCATTGCTTAAGTTATCTCTTTGTTATTGCTTTTTGGCTTAATGTTGTGGTTAAACAACATACACCAAAAAATTTCACTCATAATTTGTTGAAATTTTTGATAATTGGTTCCAGTTTTCCTTTGGTTTGTGTGGCATGGCATATTATTTCCATCCTTCTACTTTCAGTCTTTCATATCCTTACATTTAAGGTATATCTCTTGTGAATAAATACATGGTTGGTTTTTTATCCAGTTTATCTTTTAATTGAATTGTGTAGCCCATCTATATTTAACATAATTCCTGATCTATTTGGGCATAAATTACCATCTTAGTGTTGGCTTTACCTTGGTATCACCTGTTCTGTGTTCCTTTTTCGCTCATTTCTTTTGGATTGATTATTCTTTATTATTCCACTTTTCTTTTTATTTGCTCGTTAAATATTCTGTCATTATTCCTTTAGTGGTTATCTTGAAGATTGCAGCATCCTTGAATTATTAAATTCTAAAATAAAATAATACATTGATTTTTAAAGGATAGGAATGCTATGCTTTAAACTTTATAGTTTATTTTTTTGAACCAATTTTTCTCAGTATATATACAGTTCATGCTAAGTTATTATATACATAGTATATATACAACTATAAACGAGCTTTATATTGTTTAGACTTCCTCTGCACATATATATAAACATCGTGTTTGGAAGTTTTGTGGATGATTTTACTCTCTTATCAAAGGAAAGATATTTTGGCAGCAGAGCTTGGGGCAAGCAAATGTTCCCTCTTCACTGGCTTACAAGACAATAACACCACTAGATACTCAACTGGAGGGGTGTGTTTCTCAGGAAGTATAGATGTCCATATATATTGAATATCAAGATTATGGCTCTGGTGTTTGAGGAAATAAGGAACAGATTTTTTTCCTCCATCATTAACCTGTCCTACCCAAAAATAGCTCCCGAATCTGGAAACAGTCTCTAGTAGCAACTGCTGTTTAAAGGAAGTAGAAAACTTTAAAGAAAAGGCAAAACTATTTGAAGAGTAAAAGGAAACATCAAACAGATGGTAATCTTTTAATACTAATTGAAAAATCAGTGTACGAACATTAAAGAAAATTTTGAAGAGGAGAAAAGATTCAATCTCACTACCTCCAAGAATTATTTTCAATTTTTACATAATACTTTCCAGTCCTCATGTGAATACAAATTTTTACATAATTGTAGTCATCATTTTGTATTTTTCTCAATGTTATGTCAAATATATTTCTACATTTTAAATATTATTTATAGTCATTTTAATGGCTTTATAGCATTTTTTTAATGGAAGTGTTTGTTTTTTAAACATGAGTAGAAGAACCTAAATAGTAAAGAGAATAGGTAAGAGTAGTTATAGGTATAAGCATAACAGCAACCAAAATAGAGATTTTGCTTGATGCCAGTTTTCATTTATAACTGTAATATCGATGGGGTTCTTCTCCATCCATTTAGCTGTGGCCACTTTACCCACTTTAGACAATACGTTATATCTTTCATACAGGATATCC
This sequence comes from Tapirus indicus, assembly GCA_031878705.1. NCBI lineage: Eukaryota > Metazoa > Chordata > Mammalia > Perissodactyla > Tapiridae > Tapirus > Tapirus indicus. The sequence continues at coordinate 142,719,260 of CM062919.1, read as the reverse complement.
TTCTATCTGTATCTGTATCAGTTGAACAAAGTCTTAGAGGTATAGATTTTATTTTTTGCTTGTAAATTACCATCTGATTCTTTACTCTTGCTCATTCTTTCAAAAATTATTTTAGTATTAGCTACAGTAAAACAAAATGAAGAAGGAAATTATGCTTGGGGAAATTGTAAGTGGTTGGGGGCTAACCATGTAAGTAGTACTGGAAGCAATTGAGAGACATGTGCTCAAGAGGTCTTAATTTATTTGGGTTGAATCCTCAAATACACTTCTTCCCCAAAGAGGTAGTCTAAGGTGTATCACATATGCCTTAGGAATACTATTTACCATTGCTTTAAAAGATTTAAAAATTGCTATATGAGTCAAATATGCTGAAGCCAGGCTATTGTAAATTTACTTGGTTCTTAGTGATACCTTTAGAAATTATAATAAAACATTGTTGCAGTGAAGAATTTGCGGGTGGGAGGTGGAGTCCGTTGCAGTTTACTCTGCGAAGATTTGCATGTTTTATTTATGTAAGAGGCAGTATGGCATGAAAGATACAGTAGTAGCTATTTTTATTACATGGTTAAATTTTCTTCTTCCTTACCCCTTGTTTGTGTTTTGTGTTCTGCAACACCACATACATGCCCAAAAACAAACTGGAAGAGAGCAAGTAAAAATCTCATAGGTTCACTTGTCAGTGAGACCACAGGGTGTGCAGTGTGCTCTTTGATCTGATAAATACTTCTCTACTGATCAGGGTATCTACTAGGTGATACATAAAAGGCACATTATAATTTACCTATTTTTTTCCTTCATATATTACAATCTTATTGTATATCCAGTATTAGATACTGATGAGTTTTTAAAATGATGAACAAAATATTGTATAAAAATGGCTACTACATTTTGGAATGTGATCCTAGTAACATATTTTGCATTTTATAGCATTTTATTATGGATCTAATATTCTGAGAAATAACCTTGAGGATGATGGGGTAGAAATATTATGAACTTGATTTTTCAGATGAAGAACCTGATTCTTAGAGATTACTTGACCTGCCCTAAAGGAGCCCGTGTCTCTTGTAGCACTCTATAGGCAATTTCCAGTGTTCCCCCAAAAGACATGTCAGCTATAAGAATCACCAGGCATCATGTATCTGTCATGCATTCACAGTTAATTTGTAGTTCCTCCCATTTCAGATACAGTTTAATAAGTCAGAAATCATCCTTATTATAAAGTTGTCTAGCAATGTAGTTGACAAAAATACCTTTTTACCTATAGAAGTACAGTGTGCGATGGAAATTCTGAGAAAGAAATTATTTTCATTTCATGTAAGATATATATTTGAATTGGATGTTGAAGGGTGGGATTTTCAAAAGGTTGGCAGGATAGAAAAGAAAACAGGCACAGAGGTGGAGATGGGTATGGAAACAGTTACTGTAGTGGTTCCTTGTTTTATTCAAATGAAGGTGTCATGAAAAGCATTAATGAGAAATGTGATTGGAAAGTTAGTTCAAGCCTCATTATAAAAGACCTCAGATTCCATATTTGTGGATTTGGGCTTTGTGGAAGGCCCTAGAAGGTTGCACAGAGAAGTGACATGTTTTAAGCTCTGCTTTAGACTTTCTACTTTTAGAGGGAGGAGAGGTTGGGAGAGCATTACACCAAATATGTATGTCTCTTACATGTGTAAGGGACTGGCCTCATTTAACATTGAGGGTGACAGTAGGAATGGAAAGATGGGGATGGATGGAGCAGCATAGTAGTGCTTGAATTTCTGGGACCTGTCAACTGGGTTGAATGTTGTCGCTGGGAAGAGAGAAAAGTTGGTTCCAGGATTTTAATCAGAAAACGATGGTACCATTTCCACAGTAGGAAGGCTATATAAAATTTATTGAATTTTAACTGAGCCCAAACTCAGTGTAGTGTATAATATTTTTTTTTCTAAGCGCTATTCTCACAAGATGTGAAACATTAATGGAGACAATGAAAATATATTACAAAAGTTACAATCTAGGAGGAGAAACAAGATATATATATCTATAAAATCTTTATGACCATGTATGAAATCTTTATGACCATAAAAGGCCATGTGTTCTGTAAAAATGATCAATATTGGGTGAGTGATAGGGACATCTTTAAGAATGCATTGGAGATTTGAGATAGCTGCTAAAGGATCAAAAAGAGAGAATTGAAAAAAAAGGTTAATCTTTTTTTCCCCTCCATTTCAGGCTGGCTGACAGTTGGACCAACTCTGACAAACAGCAACTACAATGCAGAAACATATGCATCCTACTTCAGTGCCCCTAATTCCTACTTGACTGGATGCACAGAAGAAATTGAGAGACTTCGACCAAAATCACCTCCTCCCAAATCTAAATCTGAGCGGGGAGGTGGAGCCCCCAGGGGTGGAGGAAGAGGTGGGACTTCTGCTGGCCGTGGACGAGAAAGAAATCGATCTAACTTCCGAGGAGAAAGAGGTGGCTTTAGGGGGGGCCGTGGAGGAGCACACAGAGGTGGCTTTCCACCTCGATAATTTTTTAGGACACTGATCCTATTAATGCCCCTCTACTTTATTATAGTTTGAATTTCAGCTGGGAGACTTAGTTTAGAACTCAGTTCCAGTCTGCACTTTGCTTTAGTTTCTCTAAGCTACAGGAATATCTTAGCCAATCTCCCTTGCAGTTGTCACACACTAGTCTAGTTTTGTCTGGGATAACTGAGTCATCCTGCCTTTTGTCATGTGCATGTAACCCCGCAGAAAGAAACAACACAAATACCTTCACTTTCAGAGACTGAATTTATTCTGATAGATTCTAACTAATTACAGAGGCTTTTGCTTTTTAGAAATAGTTAAAGTGAGCAGTGGAGAAGGCCCAATCTGCTATATCACGCTAGCACTGATGGTAGCTGGTAATGGGTGTCCTACCACTGCAGTCACAGCCTTGATAGAGTGGAGCTGGGACAGATGCTAAACTTCTCTTAGGGTTTTAAAAACATTTTCTTGATGAAATAATAAAGAGACATATTTTCTTTCTTTTTTAAAAAATCTTAAACTCAGATATAATTTGACTACAGAAGAAATTGAGAGTCTTTGAGCAAAATCACTGCCTCCTAATTCTAGATCTGATCGGGAAGGTGGAGTTCCCAGGGTTGGGTGGAGGAAGACTTGAAAAACGGAAAGAAAGCTCATCATAATCTCAATCACACAGCTACAGATGACTCTTCCTCATGCTTCCTGAGAAGCAAACGAGGACAAATATCCAAGTGCTAGAACTCTTGTGTGGACTTGAACTTGGACTGACTTTGAAAGCAGTTTCATATTCCTTAGCAAAATAAAAGAAATGGAGGCAACAGCAGAGACACCTGGTTATCAGGTACTTGGTTTAAACATTTGGGGGAATAAAGTACTTGGTGATGAGGAAATGATACATCTTTAAACTTATTATGGAGAAAACTTAATGTAAAATTAATTACAGAAAACCCTCAACTTAAGACAGCATGGAAAATGGAACTGTAGTTGCCTTTTATTAAAACCATATGGTGTGTTGTTTTTAGGGACTGGTTTTGCAGATCAGTTAGTTGCATAAGACTTTATGCCATTGTTTCTCTTTCTATACTGTAACTCATGTTTTAAATGAATTTGATGAATGAAATAATATCATTGTTCTTGATAAATATATTTTTTATTTTGTGTATGATTTTTCTAATGAAACTTAAAACCTTTGAAATTTGGGAGTCTGTTTTCTATAAGTGGAATTGCCGTTGTTACCAAATGAAAAAGGACTGACCTAAGATCAGACTCTACTTTTGGTCATTGATGCATTCTAGTGGCCATTCTGTGCTTCTCACTAGCACCTTTTATACCTGATATGAGGTTATATTTTACCCACTAAAGACTCAGTTTGATGAAAGGACTAAATTATGGAAATAGGGTAAGTTCCTTAAAAGCCTGATGAATTTAATTTTCTCAACTTTTTAGTACTTTCTAGTACAGATAGCATTTGACTAATGCCTTTCGTGATGTAGATATGATGTATCACAGTTGGTTAGAGTTTTTACTGAAATGATGGTGTATTTTCAACTTCAACAATTATAAATCATCTAGAGATAGAACTGTATTTGTCAAAGTTGACCTGAGAATGAAGAGGGTAGAGAGAGACTCCGATTGCCCAGTGTGGGTCCTTGGAAATATCAGCTAGGCAGTGACCCTGTCCCATAGACAGGACTCTTTGGTGTGGTCCACACCTTGGGCCCAGCCAAAGGAAAGCAACATTCCTGTTGCTTACCTGGCCTAGTCACCTGTGAGATCTTTATCATAATGTCATCTTACAGAGGGTTGGGAATGGCTTCTTTGTAGGGTGAAAGTTAAAGGGAGCCACAGCCCATCATATTTCAAGCAAATAAGAAAAGAATAGGTGGTGGGAAAAAATGTAAGGCCTAGAGTGATCTCTTTGACAAGTGTAACGTGGCATTTTTATGACAGAGGATGGAATTGACTCCCTAGTTTCACTACCCTTCACTTTCAGTAAAGGTTGGGGTATCAATTTTACAGTAGAATCGTATTCATTGAGAAAAGTGAAAACTCATTACTCTGACCTCCTCTGACTTTTGATCATCTGTATATTTACATGTCTTACATTTTCACAAAATTATCTAGGAATCACCAAAAATAAATAAATTTTTAGTTGCTTCACTTACTGATTCCTTATTGGGGATAGAAGCTAATAATTCTGAAATAACCCATTTTTTTCAGTTTAAAAGTTCTAAGATCAGTGTACCTAATGTTATACATAATTACAGTTTTAGGTATTCGAGCCAGATGTTGATGTTTATATTCAATGGCAGCAGTTCTACCTGTTACCTGTCTCCTTTCAGAGGGTGGAGATTAGGAGGCCCAAAGTAATTCTTTTGGACTTTTCTTCACTGTGTGGAATAGAAAAGGGAGGAGGAGGTTGATGATGTCACCTAGAACAGATTTTGTGGTGGGGAATACCATACCCAAATACTACTGAACCAGATGAGAATTGTGGAGATGTCAGTCAAGTGTAGAAGGTCACCATGAGACAGCGTAGGGTGAGAGGTGTCAAACTGGGGGGTGGGGATCAGGTGTGGGGTCTGGCATGGCAGCCAGGTCACATATCCAGAGTTGGAATGGACCAGGACTGCATCAGCAGTATGCTGTTCTGATACTTTGATAAGTAGAAGAGCCACCTATGAGTCCTCAGCTCATACATGTGGAAACTTAAACTACATTGTCTCTCTTACTCTCAAGCCGAGGAAGTATTAAAATCAAAGTAGTTTGATTTTAAGTTGATGAAGTTGTAATTGTAGGATCCCAGGGAGTTACAGTGTGCTGTTGACAACTGAGGTCCTTGTGTCATGGCTGTTACTGGAAATGATTCCTTTTCATGTCTTTTAAAATACTTTCTACTCATCTTAATTGCTAAATTACAACGTTCAGATTAATTACAACACCTTATTTTAAAACCCATACTGTTTTCATCCTGAATTGAAGAACATAAGATTTAGTCTTTGAAGTATAGTTCCAGATTTTACTGATTTGTTTAATATCATCTTTATTAACTTGCCAAAATGATGGCCCAGTTGGGACTCATTCTAAATAGTAGCCTTTGATCTGAATGGGTCTCATATTTTTGTAAGCTATTAAAAACATAAACCTTTGCTTTTAAGAAAGGCCTTTCTTAGGACAATCCTGTAATCTCAGGATCCATGTAGGACTTTTAGCATTATCCTATCTTTGATGTTTGGTGATAGGGGCTGAACAGTAGCTTGGGTCTTAAGTATATGCAGTCAGGTTTGAAGCTATAAATCCAGGACTTCCCAGAAGGTTAGAACATTTATCCAGCAAACAGCCCACTGAAGATTCCATTTCTGGAAAAGCCACATTGCTTCTGCTCTCAAGGCCTCCATCATTTACTTAGATATAAACATTGCTAGCTACAATGCACAGAGAAAACCACCTTATTTAATCTAGATAATTCTTTTCCAATAAACCTTTTTTTCCAGTCTTGGACAAAATATTAAAATGATCAGTTTGAGTATGTGTTATAGTTCTTGCTTCTGTAACTGGGGGTGCTTTGAATAGTGAAATCAGATAAGGTAGGTTTTTCAAAAAATACAAATAATTGAGAATCTAGAGGTCAACAGTGTAAAATGCATACAGGAACTAAGCATATAATACAAATCATTGAAGCAAGGCATGATTTTTTTTATAGTGGAATATTTCTCTCTTTTAGACACATTTTGTTTGCATTATATTAAACACACAAATATTTACTTTCACACGTTTATCTTGTCTGTGCTGTTTTCCCACTTGGATGGGTTTTTTCAGCTCCTCTAAGAAAGGCGGAGCAGCATAGAGTGCCTTAGTAAATAGCCACTCACTGCATCTCAGGGCCTTGGAGACCTGAGAGAGAGGTGGGGACAGGAGAGCTTGTAGGTAGACATCATTACTCAGGTCCAGCTAATTGTCACTGCAGAGGGAAGATGGTAAGTCTGAGATGTTCATGTGAGTGAAATCTCCCTAGATGTTGGTGATTAAAATAGTTTCTGTCCTTTGCTTACTAAATTTTCCTTTCATGGAACTAAACTTCTTAAAATTAATTTGGCTAGCTAAATACTGCATGCATATTTTAAATTCTGGCCTCTAAATACTATGTGACCAAATTTACTAAAAGAAGAGGAAGAAAAGTCAATTGGGACAGGAAACCATCACCTTTGAAAACACGATGTAGCTGGTGTACTCTGAGACACAGATGAGACTGCCAGTGTGGACTAAGGCAGTGCTGTGACTGCAGGCCGTTCATCTGTCCAGTGGGAGAGAATGTCTAGCCCACGTTGTCACAAAACACACCGCTTATAGAATCCCACACCTGTACAAGTTTTTAGTTTACAGTGTTAATATCATAAAAGAATAACTACATCATTATTCTGCCTTTTTTGTGTGTTTTTTGTTTTCTTTGTCTTTAAAGCAGAGGACAGAAAGTCAAACACAATTTTGTTCAGAGATAATCCACTTTAGGAGTTTATGCTGGTTAAAGTTACCAAGGTAATTGCTTAAATGTCTTATGGAATTTGCTGTCATTTTATAGGTTTATGCTTTTCAAGACAACTTCTGGGTAGGTATTAAGGACAACTTCTTAATATTTAGTAAAGGAGAGGTTTTTAATGTAATAGTATTGCCGTAATTCAGATAAGGTACACAGGGGGATGGATTATTTGGCCTTGTCCAAAAAGCCAGGCTTATATGTGTAGTAAAGTGGAGCTCAAGATTGTAACTTACTTTTCTACTGTTATGTGTTATTGAGATGAAATTTTTAAAGCATATAAGCATGACTAAGAATATTGTATTTATAAGAATAATTCCAAAGCAAAATTTAAGAAAATATAAGCACAAATGTAAGCTTGTCAGCCAACTAACTTCCTGAATTTTAAATCCTACTGCCTCCTTGAGATGCTGCTGATGGGATATTGGATCAGAATGGCGTCAGAACCTCTTTGGGGAACATTCCCAGTTCTGATTGCTTTCCCTCATCCTCAAGTGAAAGATGCAACTCCGTCCGATAGCTGCCTTTGTCTGCTCATTTAGTCCTGAGCTTATCACCTCCTGCTCGTGCTCTTAGGAATTAGTCTTTGTCGTTCACCTTATGGAGGCAGCGGTGTGCCGTCTCAGCTTCTAATGTGTGGCACAGAGTAAGTGCTCGATAAATACAGTCCCTACTCCTTTGCTTGCTTCATAATTGGAAGTAATTCCCAGAGGATTTTTAATATGCTTCTCTTTTCACTTCTTCTTTTCCCCTTTTCCCCTCTGCTGAATCTTTCTTGCTGCAGAAGAGGACTGTGTTTTCCTAGGAAGGATTTTGTTTTCTCTCAAATAAGAGCACGTTATGTTTGAGGCTGAGGAAACGAAGTGATTTCCACTGACTTACTACTTAGCAGTGGACTTAAGAGAATCAGTTTCCTCTGGTCTGACATTAAAGGCATCTGACTCTTTCCTGAGGATATAAATTTTTAAATACTTTCTGTCAAATGCAACCTATTAAGTAAGGAAAATGATTTAATCACATCTGTATCACCTTGTTAATAACAGCTTAAGTAAAAAGTTAGTTAGACTACATTCCTCCAATGAGGAATAGCGGACCTAAGGGAGAGTAGACGCCTTAGAGTGAGGAGAGGACAGCGTGGTTGAGGATAGGCCTGGGGTGCCACCCAGGAGTCTAGGGAAACTGCTGCTGGTCAGCGCATTGCCTCAGGGAGAGATGACCTCACTGGGAAATAGCTGAGTGGTGCACCTAGGAAAGTGTCCGTCCCCAGACTGCACATTCATTTCCCCCAAGCCCAGCATGGAGGCCGAGAAGATCTGGACATCAGGAGGCTGGGGAGCTTTGACACTAGTCATCAGCGTGGCCCAAAGACAGTGAAGTTTCCCTGCCAGTCCTCTGGAGTAGAGATTCAGACTCAATTAGGTAGATTTTAAAAACCTGACTTTGTTTGGCACATTAGAGTTTACTGCTGCAAATTCATATCTGCATGTTAAATCTGATTCCCCCTAACGCATAAATGTAATAGCCTTTTTGCCAAATAGGCATATTAGGTCCCTAAAACATTGATTGGGTAACATGAATCCCAACCATATGGGATATCCTAAAACTATTTTTCAAACATCAACAATGTGTTTTTAAAGAAACAGTTTTTCATGGACGCAAGGGGTATCTCAGTTTGAAAACTACTGACTTAAGAAACTATTCTGTGAAAGGTCTTAAAATTGAAAATTCTTATTGCAAAAGAGTTTCGTATTTCTGACTGGTAACAGTTTTTAAAAATGTTATCAAAATAAAAAGCACACCCTAGAAATTTTTGCACATGTGCTCTTGAGACCACATCTGCATTCACCGCTGTCGTCACTGTAGTTTCCTTAACTAGATACTAGTCATTTTGCTTCCCAAAATTGACTTTGTTCTTTATGTAATTTAAAACTGCATTTTTATATATTAAGTTTGGATGACAGTGGCTCTGGAAATCATGTTTGTGAGGACATACTTTGGGAATTGCAAGAGTTTGGCCTGCACAAGGGACATGATAGGCATGTGTGGTAGCCTTTGAACTATCTGCTGCCATCAAGTGGAGGAAGAATTCACCTGTGGCCTCAAAAGGCAGAAAGCTTGCACAAAAAGGAGAAATTTCAGGAAAACAGCCTGCTAAATAGGATTTTCTAACAGAACTGTTCATAAATGACTATTTGGGAAGGAGTAAGCCTCTCATCACTGTTTCTCAAGCAAAGGCCAGGAAACATCTATTAGAGACAATGACTAGGGGATTTCTATTGCCTCGTTCAACTGAGATTTTTTTTTTCTTTTTATCCAGATTAGTCAGTATTACATCTTGTGTTTTCAGCAGTTAAAATTTACACGGTCAGTTCTCCTGAAAGCGTTGTCTTTTCTGGAATGTTACTGACTAACCTTTCTGGAAGGTTTCAGACACTTCAGTGTCTCCCTCCTAGTGGAGCTGAAGTTCAATTTCAAATTATCTTTCCATGTTCAAAAACTTTTTTATTCTTCATTGATTTATTAATAGAGACACGTTTCCATCTGACTGTCGAACATTAAAAAAATAGAAACATACCATTCCTAATTATTCTCAGTCTACTGTATTTAGGTTCGACTTTTAGGAAGTGAAGTTGGCGCCATTTAGTAACTTCCTCAAAGATGTGCCTTCTTGAGCAAGTGAACTCTTATTTTTTCATAATGGTTTCTCAACATTCAAAATACAAATTCTTGCCTTTGGTTTGTATATTACTGAAGTTTTGGTTTTAACACTGAAAGCAGCTTAGGCTACAGTTTTCTCATGTTGAATTTATTTTAATCTCTGAAACCATCTTTTAATTGCACATTTCTATAGCATTTAAAGATAGCTTGATTTTGAGGGTATCAATTAAGATACTCATGGCATAGCATCAAATAAAATTAGGAGTAGATTAGCCCTTATTTTCATGATCCTTAGCAAGTTTAATTTAAAAATCTAATAAAATAATAACAGCAATGAACATTTAAATAACAGCACTGTTCTGAGCCCTTTACACTCATTAACTTAATCCTTGAAACACCAAGTAGGAAACTGAGACACAGAAAGGTTTCTAACTCGCCCTGTATCACGCAGCTAGTGGAGCTAGTATAGAAACCCATGTCATTGGTTCCAGAGCCCTTGCGCTTAGCCATTATGTTCTCCTGCCTCTCCGGGTTTGGGGGAGGAGGGACTATTTCAGAACACCACAGAACAGCACTCACCGTCTTTGGCAAGTGGTCGTTCAGGATTCACTGGAGCACTTCCATTATATGTTGGGTTTCTCCTACCATTGAGAGCTAATCTCTCCATTTGTACTCTATTATATTCCCTTCTGTCTTCCAAGAGTCTTGCTTTTTTAAGTATTCTCTTTCTTCCATCTTCAACATTCTATGGAGTTGAAAAATGAAACAGTATTGCCACTGTTTTTTTCTTTTCCTAACATAATACCAGTTTCTTTCCACCACAATTTAAATTGTCAAATCCTTGCTTGTTTTAAAACAAGAAAATCCTCCCTTCCACCTGTGACCCTGTCTCATCCCCTTCTTGAGTTGCCTCTGTTCTGCCTCTCATTCCTCAACCAATTCCAATCCAGCATTTGAGCTCCTTGATCCCAGTAACACTGCTCTCACCAAAGTCACCCAGGACTTATTTACTAATTCCAACATACGTCTTAGTCTTTATTTTCACTTGTCTTTGGGAAGCCTATAACTTGGCTGCCCACCCTCTCCATGACCCTTTTACCTGGGCTTCGTGACATCCTCGCCAGGCTTTCCTCCTTACCTCTTTGGCCCTTCCTCCCCAGTCTCAGATTTCTATTGGACTATCTGCTTCAGGGATTTGCTGTACTCTCACTACAGAATTGCCCTAGGTTTTTTCATCCATTTGTGTGGCTTCTTCTCTATGTGTAGATGGCTTGCCAATTTCCGGCCCATAGCCCTCTCCCGAGCCTCAGACCCATATTTTTAGGTACTATAGTTATTCTCACTTGCATAGCTTGCAAGCTACCTCAACGTGTACAAATTTGAACTACCACTCTTTACACAGAGAGACCCACACACAAACACACAATCCACTTCATCTCCTGTGTTTCCTTTGTTAGGGAATGGGCTCACTGTGCACCCAGCTGCCCAAAACAGAAATCATTGTCAGACACTTTCTTCTCCCTAACTCCAATTCCTCCCTATCCCCCTGACAAATACCATTATTTCAGTTCAAGCCAACATTTGCTCAAGTGGACTACTCTGATAACCTCGGAAATGGTCTCTCTGCTTCCTGGTCTGCCCTTACAATCCTAAAGAGTGATCTGGCCACTCTCGCTAAAGTCACTTTGAATGTCTCCACTTTGCCTTTAGGAGGGAGTCCTGACTCCTCCTTGACCAGGACTCACTCTATGCACCTCTCCAGCTTTATCCTTTGCCATTTTGTCTCTCCCTAGTAACTTCCAGCCAACTTTAAGTTTATTGAAAGGGTAATACATGCTCTCTCCCACCCTAGGCCTTTGTGCATATTTTTCCTTCTGCTGAAATATCTACCAATACTCTCAATTACCTGGCTAACATCTGCTAATTTTTTTCAGGTTCCAACTTCAATAAAAGCACTTCTGGGAAATCTTTCCTGACTACCCTGCTCCCTCGCTAGACAAGGACAGCTATCCTTACTATATATATAATGCTGTATATATTAGCATAGCAGGGATATATACAAAAAATACATAATATATAAAATACTATATATAAATGCTATATATAGCATGTCATGGCATTTATGAAACTACTGTAATTGTAGAGATGGCAGAGATTTCGTTAGTGCTGCTCACTGTTGTCTGTCTCTCCAGTAGAGGGCATAGTGCCTGGCACATAGTGTGCAATACACATTTGTTAAGCGAGAACATACTACCTCCTAGAAGGGCATGTTCTTTGAACACCTAATTACTTAGAAGGTTCTTTCAATTGAATGGTACCTCGTCACTTCTATTTATTGGTGTTGGGTCTATACCCTAGGGAACACACAACAATCATTAGACTATCTTCAAGTGAATAGAGGAATGTGCTCTGGGCTTCTATCTCACATAGAGTCTGATACCAAAAAACCAAACACTCCTCTAGGTGTGGTCTCACCTGAGTAGAGTGGCCCATCGCTGTCCTCATTTGGCAGGCTATCTTTGTAACAAAGTAGCTTGAGATCATGTATGCTTTCATCCCACTACTGATTCAGACTGACTCCTTAAGTTCTTTTTTGAAAACCTGTTGTTTACAGGAAGTATCTGCATGTGCATTTGTTTTTGGATACAAGTTCAGGATCTTACATATCTGCTTGTCAAACTCCTCCAAGTCAATCTGAAACATCATGCCAGTTGGCTAACTTGTGGGGAGATTTTAATCCTGTCAGTGTATTTGTTATTCTATTCAATTTCATGACATCTACAAATTTATAAATAAACCTTATTAGCTGTGTAATTGTAGACAAAGTACATGACCGCTTCAAGCCTGTTTCTTCATCGGTGAATGAGGCTGATGATAAGATCAGGGTTGCTGTGAGGAAGAAATGTGGAAATGTTTACAAAACATTTGGTACAGTTCTTGGGACATTATATGGACTCAGTACTTTAGCTCTTTTTATTCACACCATTGATATCAAAGTTGAACAGGGCAGATAAGGACAGGTGCCAGTGTCACACCACTCAAAACCACTCTCCTCGGTGTGTGTGTATTCATAATAATGGTCTCATGTAGCTTGTTTTTATTTTGCCCACAAGGACATATTAGAGAATTTTTAAAATGACTTTCTCAAGGACACTGTCTCCGGTATTTCCTGGATTTATTTTTTTACCTAATACTCCTCAACTCTCAAAAAAAATAATTTAGTTCTCCTGATTTGTCCTTAGTGATCCATCCAAACAGCTTTTTTCCAGGACACTTGGGGTACTACCCTTATTTCTTTTTAAAATCTCAAAATACCTAAAAAATGAATTCTACCTGCTGAGTAAGAGCACATGAAGTGATTTATTGATACTAGTTAAGATCCATTATATACAGGTAGAAACCTTCAAAATTGTACAGAGAACCATTAAGAATATTGATAAAGATAGTTTTATAGACAAAACAACAACCGGACAACAGTGTTAACGTACACACATATAATTACGAAGAAAACATAGAACACAAATTGTTCTACCAAATAGATTCCAAGGTTATTAAAAGTCCACTACACAAACCTTAAGTTGAAAAATGTGTTCAGTGGGGTTACATGGTTTAAAAAAATTAAGTATAATGTAAAAATTAAGTTTTTTTCCCTCACTGCAAATGGGAGAGGAACCAAGACAACTTTTTACCCCAAATCTACACATTTTGAAAAATAATTTATATGTCTAGCACAAAGAAAGAAAATCGAGAATGTTTACAGTTCTGTAAACTCTGCCTTTCATGAAATGCCAGCTGCATCAGTTTTAACAGTTAAAAATTGTGCAATCAGAAACAGACTGTTCCCTTTAAGGTACAACGGTCCCTTCATTGGCTTTATACCTGAGCACCAAAGCTTGAGTTCTAAATGCCGTCTTGGAGAGCTATTCTGAAAATGAGCAAGAAATCAAAGCTAGCCTGTTACCACTTGGAGAATGAGGCACCAAGGAAGAGATTATCTCCTTAGAAATGCAACAGCAACAATTGAGAGGTGCAATTAATTGAGCAGCTGACAGATCTCCTTGTGAACACAACAAAGGAAATCCACATAAGATGATCCTCCGTAAAGGCCTTTGTCTTCTACCAGGAACTGTCGGAAAACCATTTCTGGCTGTTCTCGCTGCTTCACTATTATGAGCTGGGAAGAAAACAACAAGGTACTGGTTATAAACATTTTCCGACTGTGGCTCAATTTCGTATGCTTCAGTTTCACCAAAATTACAGAATGTCCACTGTCTGTGAGGCCTTGGAGGATGATGGGAAAGTGCCTATTATCCAGAGTGGAGGGAGACACTGACCCCAAACCCACAAAAACCAAGACATACAATGACGAGTGGAAGCAATGAAATGTAAGCGGAGTGCTATGGAAAAGGCTTCCCAATAGTGGTAACTAGCACCGAGCCTTAAAGGACAGGGTAGGATTTATTTAAGGATGAGGGTGGGGTAGAGAACATTCCATACCTGGGAACCATGTGCCGTGTGCCAAAGACACAGTTGTGGCTGGCATGTAAATTTAGCACATGCTTCTAAAAGTCAGTGGGAGGTTAGGGACAAATGACCGTAATAATGAGTTTGGGCTTTTGTAGGAAACATGATCCAGTGAAGGTGCCGTAGAAGAACTGGTGGTAGCATATAGAAGGTACTGGTGAGACGGAGGAAACTAGGTAGGAAGCATCTGGAAGCGTGTTGGTGCGCGATACTCAGGATCCGAGTTAGTGCGGTGTAGGGGAAGGGGGAGATTTGAGAGGCACTGCAGAGGTGGACTGCCAAGGGGAGAACTCTGTTCCCTGCGCATCGAGATTCTTTAGGGCTGTGCTGTCAATGCTGTAGCCACCAGCCACATGTGGCTACTGAGACTTGAAATGTGGCTAGTCCGAATCGGGACGTGCTGTAAATGTACAAGACATGATGGATTTCTAAGACTTAGTATGAAAAAGAAATCGTAAAACTCAATCATTGCTTATACTGATTACATGAGGAAATAATATTTTGGATATACTGGGTTAATAAAATATATTATTAAAATGAGTTTTTACGTTTTAAATGTGGCTACTAGAAGTGTAGAATTACACATGCAGCTTGCGCTACTGCACAGTGCTGCTCTAGGGAAGACGTGCAGGGAAGAAGCTCGGGAGAGGGCGGTTCTGTCATGAACTCTCTGAGCCCTTCTAACTACCCCCTTACTCCCTCCCGTGTCAGGAAGTCAGAGCAGATGATCAGAATGGTCAGAATTTCATATCCACTCAGCCATGAGTGCGGTTAATGGAGCCCCACATGCAAAACAATGTCTCTCCACCTGCCTCCTGTATCATTAAGAGGAGCCAGGGCAGCGCTCACTTGCTCTCACGTGGTGAAACCACCGCAGGGCCTGCCGTCACCAGTGTCACCAGATGCAGCGGGGAAGGTACGCTATATTTTGGCTGGGAGGGCCCAGCCTCCCATACTTTTGCTTTACATGCTTTTTAGTTCTCGAGTAGAATAATTTTGTCAACAGGGCTTGCTTTTTTTCCTTTATGTTATTTTGGCCTGGGCTCTAGGCTGATAAACTTTAAACCACCCCTAACCTAATAAAAATAATATAATAACATTAACAACAACCACTGCTGCTACCACTGCAACTCAGCTAATTCCATGTGGACTCAGACATGTGTGATGTCTTGGCTTTCCGATGTTAGGCACTCGGAGACGACACCGGAACAGCTGTGTGGATTGGCACATTCCTCTCTGACACGGGGAAGCAAAACTAACCCCTTTATAAAAACTTCTCCAAAGGAGTTTGAGGCTTGCTTCCCGGTGAGCCTGAAGCCAAGGCCATCTTCTTTTTGCTTGGGTTGTGTCCACCTTCTCCCACGTGACACCAGGACTCTGCCATTGTCCATTGTGGGCAACAGCAGTGTGGGTCTGGCCTCAGTGATACAACTCAGGCCGAGATGGGGCAGAATGAGACGTTGTGGGGGGAAGGATTTGAGGCTCCAATTCCTTTAGAATTTAATTTCTTTATGGAAATTAATGGGAGGAAGTTCATATTGCTCATCTGTGGGGTATTTTCTATTGCTGCCATTCACTTGGGTTATTTTTTTGGTTTTCATGTGGTGCTCACTTGAAAACCTCCTCTGATGAAATGTGTCTGGTCATGATCTGAGGTGAGAAATAAAATAGAGAATGAATTTTCAGCCTTGGGAAAAAGATGTGTAGAGTTTGGCTTTTCAAATTCTTTATAGAGCTGGAACCCTGAAAAGGTCAAAGAGATTTTACAAACAACAGATAAATTTGCAGGTGGCACTAAGAAAATCTGATTCTTTAAGTATTCAAGCTAAAATTATTTTGTCATACCACTGCTTATATTTTATTCCCATACCATTTTTGGAGCTTATCCCAGATGTTTTAATAACCAAAGCTAACAGGACCTTGATTAGGGGTTATTGGAGCAGGTGGGAGAAAGCAGAGGGGAGAAAAGTTTCATTTTTCCTGGAAGGTGGGGCTACTGAGCACAGGGATGACCTCCACATTTAGTCTGTCCTATTCTCTGCAAATGGGGCAGGTGCTGCCGCTGGGAAAAGGTGGATCATCATTGCTGTTCATTCTGAATCCCAGTGGTCTTCAATTTGTGTTTACGAGACCCTAAGATTTCATTACATATCTTCAGGGTGTTTAGAGAGTGTCGTGTGAAGAGCTGTTTAGTTTGAGTCTTCTCTGCCAACTCTAGGTCCTGCCCTAAAACTGAACCCAAGTAGGTGCTGTATGGTGTGAAAGCAGGTCTGGAAAGGTTCTCTGTTCACCCAGACATTCTAGAGATTGTAAAACTCTTCATTAGTTCAGTTTACTTCAGTTCTACCTAAAGCCGGTGTTTGCATACATGAGTATCTTTCACGGTTATGACTGTTGGATATCACACTGACATTTCAGGGGAAAATTGGTGCCATAATATCTTGGCTCTTGTCAAGGGAGGCCTGCTTCCAGGTAAGTGTCCTATGCCTCTGCAGGAAGTAGCATAGTGATAGACTATCATCTGCACATTTCAAATTCCAGGAGACTCGAATATTGAACTTGAGAAGGAAGACAGGTGAGTAGCTGGGACTTAGCAACAAGGCATAATTTTCCTGAGTTACAGACATTTTAAAATCTTTTACTCAAAGTTGAAAAAGACTTAGAAGGCTTAGAAGGACTAGGATAACAAAACTTATCAGAGATAATAAATCAAAGTTGTAAAAATCAAATTTAGCAAATATTCTGATAGTTCTATAATTTATTTTACGCACTGAAGGAAAAACCATTTCAAAGCCTGTTAATGATATCAACTGCCACTAAACCATGAAGAGGATCTTCATGATTCCTAAGTTAATACTTACTAAGATAACCCATGGTTAACCCATGGTAATAGCTATTTATTTTTTTATGTTTGTGATTGATAAGTAGCTAGATATACTTAGAGGTTAATATAGAGGTTAATATGAGTTTTCTATCAAAGACCATGTTATAAACATATAGGATTTGCATTTTAAAAGTCTGTCATGAAATTTAAAAAAACACTTGAAGAAGTTAAAAAATAAAATCTCATTTTTACCTTCATTGAATATGGCCTCTTTTGTTGGATTATACTCATTATCATTCTGAGTGTTTGAGAGTACGGGTTTCCCACCTCAGGCAGTAATGTCTAAATTTAAGAAAATCAAAGTTTAAATCTCAGTATAATTTATAACATTTAGGTAGAAAAAGCAATGAGATTATTAGAATGTTAAAGTTAAAAAACTTCCTTTTAAGCCATATATTTGATTATTGGCTTAATTCATTTACCTAAAAACCAAAAATGTGAAAAAATGCACTAAAAGTTATTCATTCTTATCGGCATACATTTCCACCAATGATCTCTCTGTCTGTTGAAAATAAGAATCCTTCTCTGGACTGTAACACATGTACATCACTGAAATGACACAACAGGTATATGTCCTATGCAAAGGATGTCTTTGGACCGTTCACCATGATGTTTAATCCCCTTGCAAGGTGGATATTTCAGGCCTATATTGGGAGAGAAACGGATGTACTTTATTCCTTCAGCAGATCAGTTGCAGGACCCTGAGGCATTATCACATTTGGAAAATGCCATCCAAGTACCACTGCTCTGACATTAAAACCACCCACCAAATGCCGATTCTCAGGGGGAATGTGGCCTCTCAGACTTCCCTGAATCTGGCTAAGGGTCTACAAAACTATCCAGCTGCATGTGGCCTCTGGGGGATGTGAAGGATCTGGACTTGGGTTTCTTCCATTAAGACAGTAAAATGCTAATGCTTACTTCTCAGCAAGAAGATAGCAAAAGCTAATACATCCTCTATGAGTCAACCATTGAAAAGGTGAGTTAGAGCATTTTACCACAAAGTCACAAGTCTCAGGAAAAGACCATGGCCAGTATTTTTCACAGGAGTTGTAAAAAAAAAGAGCAGGAAATTCATCATTTATGTTCACATACCATCCCCTATGTGTATTCTTTGACATTAAAGTAGATCTTTTTATTCAACAAATAACATAAGTATACTTCATGCATATGTCTCGAAGTGCCAACTGCCTTTAAAAAGAAAGCAACATTTGATGTTTTCTTTTTTGAAGAAGGTTGAGCAGAGGGATGCTGACAGAAGCACAGACCTGCCGATCTGCTGCTCTGTGCTAGAGAGACTTGGGCTATTTCATATGCATATTCAATTCAGCAAATATGCATTGAATGTTTACTTCATCAATTCATTGTGAAATAAAAGGCAGCTTCCTTAAATTTTATATACACATTCTTCAGACTCATAGCTCTTTGCCTACTGAATTTTAAGTTTTTACAAATTGCATTTCTAATCATTCCTTAATTTCAGGCACATGCAGACATCTTACTATTTCTAAATCTTCATCTTCATCCTAAAACTAGTCTCTTAAAGGGATATGGATACCTTTAATTCTTTAAAAACATACTGTTGACATTCATCACGGATATGTAGCTCTCTAAACTGACCGCCTATCTATGTAGCCTGGAATTTTAATCTTGCTCCTCCAAGATGCTGTGTATCTATACCAGAAACTGGGGAATTAACTAGTCCTAAGCCATATTGATTGCCAAAACATAAGTGAGGCCTCAGGGAACAAACTGCTGAGTTTTACAAGTAAATTCATAAGGAATCCACCGTCGAGCAGAGAAGGACACTAACCATCAGAGCAATGGTGCTCACACAACAATGGTCTACAAATAAGGTTTGCAATAAATGTTGACTCCCAAAAAATTGTAATTGCTGGTTTTTCCTACTATACTTTAAAAATAAAGTCACTTGTATTCATTCCACATGAAACCTTCAATCTCTTTGGTAATGATTGCAACAGAGGGGTATATAATCTGTTTTTGTGGGATTCTTATTTTGTAATTCAGTGATCTGACTTGGTCTGTAGCTGCACGTGGATGAAAGATTTCTGCATTCCCTTGACTCTGCAGCTCGGCACCAGTCATGAGCCCGGAGCATAGGAACTGAGTTCAGTTCCCACCTCTGCCACTTACGACCTGGAAGAACTTATCTCCAAGCATCAAGTGATTCCTCTATAAAATGTTGATAACAATATCCGTCTCACTGATTTGTCATGAGAATTAAATGAAATGGTATATTTAGAGCACAGTGACGGACACACAATAAATGATCCGGAAGTGCTGGCAATCTCCATTAAAGTCATATATTTTGGTTGGTTGATAATATTTTATACAAATAACTTTACAGCAGCTAATTGCTATTCATTAAAACATGAGAATCTCTCATTCTTATACAGAACTATATGCCTTATTGTTTTTTCTTCTTTGTAATACATGGTTGGACATGAGCAAAAGACATTTAAGAATTTGTCTTTGTATATTACCACAAAAACAATGAAAAAAATACTTACCATATCTGTGTTGACATGTGCAAAAGACGGCACATTAAATATTCCTTGGATCAGTTCTGGAGGGCTACTTACTCCCAACCATAAGAACATGTTTAGACCGTTAGCCAACAGGAATATTCCTTCTTCTGAAAGACGGGACTCAGAGCAACGAATAGCAGTAGGTAACGTCGTACTCTTGACATCCAACGTGTGCTGTGCAGCGGAAGGCACGAGTTAGAAACTCCACCCTTCTTCCCTTCCTTCCTTCCTCTCTTCTCCTCCTTTCTCCTCCCTCCCTCCCTCCCTCCCTTCCTTCTAGTGTATATTTAATGAGTGCCTACTGTGTGCCAGGCACTGTTTCAGTCAATAATCCCTGCCTTGTACAGCGAATCACTTTTTGGAAGGAAGAAGAGACAACAAATAAGTAAAATAAATAGAATTTTGGATGTTATTAAGTGCTACGAAGAAAAGAAGCAGGAAAGTGGGATAAGGCGTGTCAGTGGTGGTGGTGTTACAGTTTTAAATAGGGGAGCCCTATTTAAAATAGGGGAGCCCAGAAGGTTTGTTGAGAAGGCAACTTTTGAATAAAGACCTGAGGAGATGAGAGAAGGAGCCATGGGGATATCTGGGGAAGAGCATTCCAGATGGAGGGAACAGCTGGTGCAAAGGTCCTGAGGCAAGAGCCTATCTGGGATGTTCAAGGATCAGCAAGGAGGCCAGTGTGACTGGAGTGGAGTGAGCAAGGGGAGAGTAACAGAAGATGAGGTCAGACAGGAAGGAGGGGAGGGGAGGGGAATGCAGATAGCACTGGGCCAGGACGGCAGGAACTTTGGCTTTTACTGAAATGGGAAATCCCGGAGTGTTTTGAGTAGAGGAGGGACATGAGCTGACATTTATTTTAACGAGGTCACCCTAACTTTCGTGCCAAAAACAAACTGAAGAGGCAAAAGTGCAAGCAAGGAGACTGGTTAGGAGGCTACTGCATTCGTCCACAGGAGAGAGGATCATGCTTGAGTCTGGGTGATGATAGACAAGGGGGTGAAAAGTGGTTGGACTCTGGATATTCTTGGAAAGGAGACGGACATGTTTCCTGATGGATAAGATGTGGTGGATGAAATGGAGAAAGAAGTCAAGGGTAACTGCAAAACTTTCGGCCTAAAGAATTAGAAGGAAGGAGTAGTGATAAATGGAGGTGGAAAAGTCTGCAGGAGAAGCAGGGCTTGGTTTACGATGCCCGTTACACACCCATGGAGAGATGCTCAGTAGGCCAGAGGGACAGACACACCTAGAGTTCAGGGCAGAGGTATAGCTGGAGATATGAACTTGGGAATCATCCATGTATCAATGTCATTGAGAGCCATGAGGAAAGATAAGACCCCCCAAGGGACTGAGTGCAGAGGGACAAGAGAAGCTTCCCAGGAACCGAGCCCCGGAGTACTCCAACAGGGAAAACAGGATAAACTAGCAAAGGTAGCAGGAGAGAAACCAGGAGAAGCCAAGTGAAGAAGGTGCTTCTAGAGGGAGAAATCAACTCTGTAATATGCTGTCGACAGGTCAGAAAAGAGAAGGACTGAGAACTGCCCATGGGATTTAGCAACATGTTGGTCAGCGGTGACCTTGGCAAAGGAATTTTAGTGGAGTAGTGATGCTCTTGCTCCTTAGAGTTCTAGTTTCTCTGGCGTATAGATTGTTGATAATCTAATTTTATCTGAAAATCAATCATTTATAATAATTTACACCTAACATGCATACTGATTGAAAGAATTAATGACTTTTTTATTTCTGACCTAATTTAACTCTTTCTAATACCAACTGCACTATTCCTGAGAGCCTGAGTTTGAATACAGGAATTAGAAATAAGCCAGTAGCTTTCGCCTCTCTTGTCCCTCAATTATACTTGTTGGGTCTCAAGGAAAAAGAGCCTAGTCACAGCCTACGGTAATGCAAGACATTAAGGACTGGTTCAAATAAGGAGAATACATGCCAAGTAAATTCTCTGAGGGCCAGGGCAGTAAATCCCTTGTACAGTGTAGGCATCCTCAAATATATGCTGCTGGTAAACCCTGACTGCATTTGGCCAAGGCTAATCATAGCCATTCTGATTAAATGTTGTCTCTTAGACATTCATACATTGTATAAAAACAGATAAATACATGTGTGCACATGAGATCCCATTTGCACACACATCAGCTCCTTTAATGCTATGAGGTAGATTTCTTCAACAACTGAAGCTTGGCTTGCTCCAACTTGTCTACTGACTTGCCAATCCACCTGCTCAATTGAAGATCACCAATTTGGGAATGAGGAAAGAAAAGCAATCATCCAAACAATTGCATGAAGTAGGAACTCCTCAAATCCCCCCCACCATACTCAGCGCACGCTGACGCACACATACACCGTGCTCAAAGAGCCCTGCCCTCAGTCCCACACTGCACACTCTGAAGGTGTTTGTGACTTTAAATTTCTTCTCAAGAACAAAATGTTTCTGATATAACATACGCAAAAGGACAAAATATGATTCCCTTCCAGACTCTAGGAAATGCACCACCGCAGCGTGCTTACTATTGGCAGAAGCTGTGGGTAGAAGAAAAGCTGAGA
This sequence comes from Tapirus indicus, assembly GCA_031878705.1. Lineage (NCBI taxonomy): Eukaryota > Metazoa > Chordata > Mammalia > Perissodactyla > Tapiridae > Tapirus > Tapirus indicus. The sequence goes on along the minus strand of CM062919.1, from coordinate 142,697,033 downwards.
GTCGGCCACACCCATGGTCATGACCAGCTGTCTCTGGTACGCCCGCTCATCCGTTGAGATCTCTGGTCTGCTGAGTAGCACACAGTTTTTTAACAAACAATTCATGTACACTGGAAATACTTTCATGGAATCTGGTAGAATAAGCTGAAAAAGAAAGATATTTGTTTCAGATGCTTGGGCTTTACTGAGAAAGACCTGCTAGGCTTTATCTGTAAGATAGAAACATCATTTGCTTTTGAGGTTGTTGTGAGGATTAAACAGTAACCCATGGATAGCACAGAAACTGGCACATAGTAGGTATTCCGAGAATGGCAGTTGGTTTTATTTATCTAGTGCTACAGGAGCTTGACGTAGTGGTGATCAGCACAACCCACTGCCTAGGGTGTAGTCCCAGCTCTGCCTCTTCCTAGGTATGTGACACTGAGCAAATTACTGACTCTCTTTTCCTTGATTTTCTCATCTAAAAATGGAGTAATAGCACATCTACTTCATGATCATGGGGTTGTTATGAGGAATAAATGATTATGAATTTGTGAAGCACTTATAATAGTGCCCAGCACATAGTATCATATACACGTTAAATTATTTTAAATAATTTAAAATAAATAGTTTTAAATCAAATATATTTTATTTTATTAAATAAAATGAAATAAAGAAGCGATTTCCTAATCTGTATTACCAACTTCTACCTCTTGAGTTCAAGAACAGCATTTCCAACTGCCCATGAGATCTCTCTTCATGCGTCTTAAACTCACACAGTTAGTCATAAACTCATCAGACACTTATGGAATGCCACTGTGTCACAGGTTCTGTGCAAAGTGTCCAGGATGTACAGTCATGCATCGCATAATGACGTTTCAGAAAAGGACGGACTGCATATACGATGGTGGTCCCATAAGATTAATGCCATACAGCCTAGGTGTGTAGTAGGCTATACCATCTAAGTTTGTGGAAGTACACTCTGTGATATTCACACAACAATGAAACCACCTAACAATGCATTTCTCAGACTGTATTCCCATTGTTAAGCAATGAATGACTGTACAGGGGAATGAGGCATAGTCCACGTCACAAGGTGTTGAGGTCTATTAGGGATGATAGACAGATAAACAGATAAAACATAATAAGGAGATTGCAATACTAAGATACAAATAAAAACAGGAAATGTTTCATGAGTTTAGATGTGTCACTACTGAATGATAGGGCAAAATCAAACTCCTACAATTCCACAAACATATTCTTCCTCTTATGTTTCCCGCTTCAGACTCTAGAACCAGCAGATGCAACCGAATTTCATTTTTTCTTTACCCTCAATTAGTAAATGAATTCCTTCAATTTTACCTGTATAATCCATCTCTACCCTCCTCTCCATCCTCACTTCGGCTCACGTGACCTCATTCTAGCCACCTCAAAGCACAAACCTTAATGTGATGCTACAGATAATAACACGATGCAGCAATTCTAGAAACACAACTTGATGGGTAAAAAAATGACAAATAATTAGTAATTTGCAAAATTACAAAAAATTTGCCTGTGTTGTTTAACCTTCTCCCAACTGAATTTTACAATAATGGCTAAAAGTCAAGACTGACTGATCTGAGTGTCACTTCCTTCCATTTAACAGTAGGTCAACAGACAAGGAAATATCCAAAAGAAAAAGAACACATAGAAGATAAGGATAATTTGTAAATAGAAATAATATCTGGTCTATAAATTCATGATTTCTTTTTAGCTTTCTACCTTAATGATGAAAAAGAATATACAGTCATTCGTTGCTTAATGACGGGGATACTTTCTGAGAAATGCGCTGTTAGGTGATTTCTTCATTGTGCGAACATCCTGGAGTGTACTTACACAAACCCAGATGGTATAGCCTACTGCACACCTAGGCTGTGTGGTACTAATCTTATGGGACCACATATCGAAACGTCGATACGTGGCTCATGACGATACACTTATCAGAATCCACACTGAAAAGAAAATTTCCCTCAGGACATTGTTAGGATTTACTCCTCAACTTAAATCCCTTTACATCCTAGGTCTCTTCTCATGATCTACTAAGTAGATAATGTGTCAGACACAACTCCCTAACTGGCTCAGGCAAACATGTTTCAGAACAATTCTACTGTGTAGTTTGTTTCCCTTCTCAACTTCTAATCTCCATTCAAAGAACCAAAGACAGTTAAATACATGTTTCCTCATATGAGCAGAACACTCTCTTCCTATAATTTTTTCTCTAGCATAGAACATTTTTATTTGACAACATTTGGTACTGGATTACTTTTTCAACCAAGGAAACTTATGATCCAAAGGCGTAGGAGCCAGATCATGGTCATATTCCAGACATGCGGCCTCAGTGCTATTTCTGAGCTAGTCACCAGTTAGGCATCTTACATATTATAGATTAAGAATGTTTTGAGATTCCCATACAGAAGCACGAATGGACGGTTTTTAAATATTATCCTGCAGTTTCACTGGTTGCTTCTCATTAATCAGGTCACACTAAGACAGTTTAGAAATCTGCTGTCCCAAATGCCACAAAGGGATGAACTTGGCTTATGATGACACTGTCAGGACTAAAAAGTCTGATTAGAGGAGACTGGATTATAGGGGGTGGAGGGAAGAAAACATGAGGTAAGGAAGGAGGAAAATTGATGATGAAGAAGAAAAATGCAGTTAGAGTGAAAAAAAACAAGGAGATAGTCTTAGTCAATATCTTTGAGGTGGGGAAGGAAACGTAGCAACTATAAGACCTTTCCCCACCTCCCTGATCCTTTCCATAAACAACAGAATTATTCTTGGGGACAAAAGGTATGAATGAGGAGGGAGTGGAAATTCCTATGAGCCCAGTTTGATTGAATTTGGAGAATTTCTCTCTCCTTCGTGTTTTGAATTGACAGAAGTGATAATGAATAATAATAATAAAAAAAAAACCTATTACTTTGTAGGTAAGTCATTTGACTTGCATTTTTGAAGTCACTATACTCCCAAATGATGGAATATATTTAAATTCAGAACAGTGAGCTATCAGATTTAATTAAAAGAATCTACTTTGCTTATGTAAGCTTAAAAGTTTGTTTTAATGTTGTTTGTAGTTATATGTCTTCACCCAGCATATGACCCCCAGAGTGGTACCTCCCGAAATTTTACACCCTCAGCACCTCTCTAGCCCCAACCTAGTCCTGGCCCTGGCAGAGGTCCAGTATCAGGTAACCCAAGTACACAGCTCCTTAATGGTCTTGTTTGGATCAAGGAAACTTTGCGCTCTATAGTAAAACAGTGGAATTCCCTGAGGAATTTCTCCACAGATACTGTTTCTCTCAAGTGAACTATGGGAGGATACCAAGTCTGAAGTTACATTCTCTACAGAGACCCCAAGTCCAGCCATTCTATGTTTTTACTTAATGGTATATTTTAATATATTATAATCCCTACATTTTCCAGACTATATGCTGGATAATCATACGATATCTAAGTTACAGTATATCTTGAAGCTTATCATTGGTTGAAAGGTACACTTGAAATGTGCTAATGGAGAAAGAAAAATCTTATCATAAGAACAGGAATAATCTCTATCAACTTTTTCAGAGAAAATTTGGCATTATAGTGTTTTTACTCCAAAAATAATTGAGTGGTATAAACAGATGATCTCATAGCAGAGATAAAGCTTTTAACTTTTAAACCAGAAGGAACCGACAGGTTTTCTTTCTTTCCTTAAATAGGGAACAGATTTGTTTTTAACTTAGGGTCTTTGAATCCAATTGTTTCAACGTTAGCAAACTTCCTGAGAAGCTGCTAACTGTACTGTTCCCTCTCAACCATCCCTTCTGAAGTGTGAGATACTCCAGAAACAGAATGTTTCCAGGCCTGTAAAACTGGGGTATAAAGTGCTCACGATTGGACCATATCCAGGTGCGCCTGGTGGGCTCTCTCTAAATTAAACAAGCGCACTGGGACACAGTACTGATACTGGAGTTTACTAAAGCGGGAAATCTCAGTAATAGAGGACTGACACTCATATGTAGATTCAAGAGCTGCTTACGTGATTATCAACACAGGAGATGAAAGAATGATGGCTAATTTAATCACTCTGGACAGAACAGACAGGAATTTTTGTGAAAAGTCCAAGCTGATAACTGTGTTTGTTTTATTTTCTTTCTTTACCCAGATTTTGAATTTGGCCCTCAAATTTATCTGTATTATCTTTACTGCTGGAGGCTTACTTTGGGGCGGAGTTTCAGATGTCCTCTCAGCAGGCACTTTTGACAGTGAATGAACGAGAAAGTTTTCCCATCTGTTGCTCACTGTCTTCTCTTATAATCCAAATTCTATACTCAGAAATTCAATACACAGCTATGAGAAATGGCAGCTAGCTTTGACTGACAGAGGGAAGAATGTGAACAAGAGAACAGATGCAAAAATAAATGTGGACATGAGGTTCTACTTCTTTTACAGGAGAGAGCCCAAATGAGGTTTATTTAACGGATATTCTAAAACTTTAAATTAGTAGATGATGGCCAGAGCCAATTCTTTCAAAACTTGTCATACCTATTAATAACTTTTAAATACAAAGAATTCTAATTTTATAAATTATATTTATGTTTATAAAATATAAAGAAGTCATTACTGCCATCAGCTCATGTCAACTTTGATTGTTAATGTCTAAAAAGTATTTAAGCACACACATTTCACAACCAAATATCCATCTTCATATGCAAAAGAGAACCTTTTTTTTTTTTTTGTGAGGAAGACCAGCCCTGAGCTAACATCCATTGCTAATCCTCCTCTTTTTGCTGAGGAAGACTGGCCCTGGGCTAACATCGTGCCCATCTTCCTCTACTTTATATGGGACGCCGCCACGGCGTGGCTGACAAGCAGTGCATCGGCAGGCGCCCGGGATTCAAACCAGCGAACGCCAGGCTGCCAAGCGCGAACTAAACCGCTGCGCCACTGGGCCGGCCCCAAGAGAACCTTTTTTATATGATGATATTTCTTACATATAACATTCTTTTGTTTATACATAACATAGTGAATATCAACTCAATATGCACACACATTTTTTGGCTCATGCATCTTATAAAGGCATTAAGTTTTTTTAATGTTGGCTATAAAAATACCACAATCCCCAAAAGTGGCATTCTCAATCTTCTTGACTGTATGGTTTACTATATGGCACTAAGTGCCTGGAATATCATAAGCCTTCAACAGTTAAACGCTGAAGGAACGAGTGGTCATTTGTAACACCTTGGCATCTAAGTACAGTAGGTAGCTTACCTGGCTTGCTGCAGATGGACTTGCACAATTCTTTCGGTAACATGCCAATATATGGGCAGTCTGATTAACTAGAATTTCCCGGATGACCTTCAAGGGCTGGTGGAGAACTGCTTTAAAAGCTATTTGCACAAAACAATGAAAAGGGCATCAAAGATTTAAGCTTAGAAATTGATTCCTTCAAATAATAATAATAATAATAATAATAAACAAATTGCTATTTTCTTCAGGCCACCCACCAAGAAATAACAGGGTTTAAAATGTTAATATCATTTGCTAATGATCTCTGCTTGACTAACTATGATGATCTGCCCAATGGAGAACAATGGCCTGCCTATAACAAAAGGTAGGTAATTGGTCCAGATTTTTCTTCAGAATATTAGACACAGAACTCTACACACAGAGAAAAGAAAGCCCAGTTTGTCATTTTCTGATGACCTGAATTCTGACAGGCTGGATTACTGCTGCTTCTAAACCTTAGTATAGAAGGAGAAGTGTAGAAACCTTACATGCAGAAACCTTGATGGGGAAGAAGGAGCCAAAGAAAATTCCACCTTGGGCCCCTCCCATTCCATAATTATCATGGTATAGATAGTATTAGGGACAGTTTCCTTCCCTTATCCCCATGTGCCAGAGGCCACACTCACACACCATATTACGATCTAAGTATCACCTTCCTAAACTTCAACTCAGACCCCTCGGGAAGGAAACTTTAAATAAAACTGTATAGCCAGGCCTGAACTGAGTTATCTCATTATAAATCTAGAGTTAGAGATGCTGACTATTCTCCTTGACTCTGCTTTTATAAATTCTGAATTTACCCACCAAAAGGCTGCACCACCACAGTAGTTGTCAGCTACTAAATCAATCAACCAACAAGTCTGGACTGAATTACTAGGCAAGGTGTACCGCACCACAGGATTAGCAAAGTGTTACCTGACTTGGCGAAGAAGTTGATAAGGGCGTCTGTCTCACAGCTCTTATAGAGATCAGCCAGCTGGGAGCTGCAGTTCAGGCTGAGATTGTGAATCCGAAGTCTTCTCTGACCCCCAACGGTCGTGTAAAGCACAGCACACTGCAGAGGCAACATTGAGGACACTGTATTTCTGGTCAACATATCCCCTAAGCGAGTCTGATCTTATTTGCATTTACAGAACACTGTGTACAGATGAAAGACCTCTAAATTTTTCCACGGAATTTTTTCTATTATTGCTAAAGGTTGAACAACAACAAATAAGGGAGGAACAGGACCAATTCATACACTGGGTTTCTATGTAGCATTTCACTGGTTTAGACTTAAATTTTAATCGGGCCATTCACATGCAAATATCTGTTTGCATTTCCACAACTAGTCTGCATTTCACCTATCTCATATTTTATTACCAGGGATTCAGGTCCAGAAATAATACCCTCATGTTCTCATGGCCCTACCCAAGGCTCACTTCCCTTATAAGCACACAACTAGCTTTGATGATGCACTTTGGTTTTATGCCGATGATATACATTTCAAGAATGCAAACAAGTAACCATTTCCCCAAATATCTATGACTTTAAAATAAACATTAGTTAGAGTTCTTCCTCAACTTAATGGCAACCTCTCTCCATTCTTTAAGGGTGATGCTCATGTCTGAAAACTATGACCATTATATACAATTTTCATGTTTTAATTCAAAGTCTCCATGGCTTCTAGTTAATTTTATTTATTACAAAGCCAAATTCTATTTATTCTTGCTTATAACATGATAACGTGCTCGCCGTGGTGTCTGACATATAGCAGGAGAGCAACACGTGAGCAAATGAGAGCTAAGCTTGAAAGAACTGAACACTGCTGGCAGTCCGCCAGCTGATGCCTAGGATATTGACCACAAGTCTGCTGGGCTCTCATGCAACGACGTATAATTGTTACTTCACAGAAACAGCACGTGTGAATCAGAGTATGGAGAATACACAACCGAGTGTTCCAATCTAATGGCTTTTGCTGTTGGAGAAATAGAGTGGAATTTCTCCATGGCGAGACTAACACAGTTGATGGTATTTTAGTCTCCCCACTGACCACTGTCAGTAACAAACTAACAAGCAAAAGATGGGAACACATTTTAAATCACCTGGATTAAGGCTCCACTGTCTTCACCAAGTTTGTCATCATGCTTGAACTCCACAGTCACCGCCTTGTCACAGTCAATGGCTGCCATTTCTACATCAGTGGTGTTGTTCATAAAAATGCCACCAAAGAAATCAGTGGCTCTGAAACCTGAGGATAGGGAAAAAGAGAAATTTTGCTTCTCATTATTTTAGTGTTACTTTCTTTGGTGGACTGTTGTTAATCTGAAGAGGGAAAAATTACACAACAGAGACTTGAAAAATAGTACAAATGAAAATTACCTGTGCTGGTACGAACCCTCATAATAGCATCAAATCCTATTTTCTTTTCAATGTCATTTCTGAGGTCATTCAAAAATTGCTGGCTATCCAAATGCATCTAAAAAATAAAGTATGATCAATGCCCACCAGATGGCAGTAAAATACTTTAACAATTCTTACTTATTTTTTTTTTAAATCTTGATTAAAACCTACTTTATCCAGAAATTTTAGAAAGGGTTCTTAAGGCTTTTTAAATTTTATTTCATTGGCAATCTTTGGTCTTATCAAATCCCTTAACTAGTTTACAATATAAATATGTGGCTAAACGATTAGAAATAATTCTATTGATGATAAATACAAACAGATGATGATTAACATTTATTAGGTATGTTTGTGGAACACTCATTCCCACCCCATGTTTCCACATAGAGGTACATGAATTAGAGGCACCGCCCTGGCCCGTTCTCCTCAGGTGAGGGCAGGTGACTTATCTGATCAGCAGTTTGGCAAAAGGAACTTGGTGGGCATAACTCAGCCTCTTCTGCGTCCTCTTTCTGGGGAGGCAGCCTGCCTGCAGGAGGCACATGTTTCCTGCCCTCAGTATAGGAAGTTTTCAAGGTACAGGTTCCACAGGAGAAGCTGTAACTCTGCCCACCTTGGGCCTGGGTGTGGAAGCTTGTCAGGTGAGCCCACTCGCCCATCAACCCAGGGCCATTACAGTGCTGACATTCTGATCATCTCCTGACTCTGTCTCTCAATTCAGGCACAGAAGAGAGGGGTATAATGAATTGATCCCCCAAATTGTAACAATTTAAAACAAATATATAGTCACTTTTTAAAACAATATCTTAAATATATTTAACACAAAATATAAAAATTTTATGTAAAATATGTTTTTCCCCATCATAGAAGCTTATATTGATATTCACCTCTGAGGCTGAATGAGCTCAATCTGCAGCCAAACGCTTAGGGTGCAGGAAAGCAACTGCTTAACCGCATATCCATCATTTTCTATCGGCTCTAGAAGTAACATTTGTCAGTTGCCCACAAGGGGGCACAGCTTTCTCAATCTATGATCTAAGCACCTCAAGTAAAATGGCAGTAGAAAACAGGTGAACAAATTGCTGGCATTTACCTGGAAGTTGGTGTATTTGTAAAGGGTTCCTCCAGTGAGCTGAGGCACGAGACCCAAAGAGGCCACGTCCACGTACTGACTGGGAAAGAGGAAGAGCGTCACGCAGCAGCCATGAGCCACACAGTCCCTGGCCAGCGAGTCGTAGACACTTGTCTGGGGCTGGAAAAGTATCTAAAGAAAAAGACGCACGCGAGGAAAAAGAAAACCACAAAATGTTTTTGGTGAAAACTTTAAACTTCTATGGACTTCTTATTGAACTTTTTAGAACAAAAACAATTTTTTTTCCCATTAAGTGAACTGGGCTGAAAAAAATGAACTGTGATATCATCAGTGCAACAGCCATTCATTGAGCACCCAGTCTGTGCTCAGCGCACCCGTGTGCAATATATGTGTGCGTACAATTTTCTGTGATCCTCCCACAACTCGAATGCAGCTGGCATTGCCATCCTCCGATACAGCCCTAGAGGAGGCAACCTGGCTGCTGTCGCGCGGCCAGTAGCTGGAATCTACGTCATGGTCTTACCTTTCCCACTGACTTGTCCCTCTCAGGGCTACACTGTCAGAGGCTGGAGCAGAGCATCAGGCCCCTGTACACCAGGCCGCAGGAGTGCTGTCAGATGCCGCAGTCTACATTCTCTCTGTATTCCCCCCCTTTCCTCCATGTCTACAACATCATCACTCAGTCTCTTACACAGATTATACACGAAAAAAGGTTTGAGACTTTATTTTAATTTAGGCATATTTCAGGCATCAGTTTTTCTAGGAATATAAAATTTCTTAAATTACTTGCAATTCAAAATATTCGTATCATATACAACGTCCTGGATTTACACATTACACTTAGCTTCTCCCCCTTTCTTACACAGAGGACACCTTCCCTCTTTCTTGACTCCCTTTTCAGAACTGACATATGGACACTTCAAAGGGCAATTGTTCACAATACCTTCTCTTTGTCTGTATTAATCAGTTTTTTGTCATCTCTGTTTTTGAGCTTCCCTGGTGCTTCTGCAGTCGGCAAGGAGGAATGGAAGAGGAACAGCTTTCCGGCACAGTCTGCTGCCTAAAAAAAAAAAAATTCACAGAAAATGTCTTTGGTAGAAAAGTTTTATTTTAAGGGAATCAGAAAATAAAAAAATGTAATAAGTACTTTTTATGAGCCAAGCACTGTTTACATCTCATTTAATCCTCACAATAACCTCTGTGTCCTTGGGCAGGTCCCATTGTCTCCATTTTATAGATGGGAAAACTAAGGCTTAGAGAGGATACATGATTCCTCTCAAGTCACACATTTGTAAATGAAAGAGCCAATATTTAAATGTAGGTCTACAGACCATGATGCTTTAAAAAGCTACTAAAATGATGCGTTACAGTGAAAATACTTGCTAGTTTAGCCTGCAGGATAGTCTCTCAGGACCAGATGAAGCCCATGAAGCAACAGTAAGTGATAAAATTCCCAGGTCATGATGCAATAGAAGCTCTTCTTCGAAACCTTTAGTAAACATAGATGAAACCTAAAGCGGTATTTCAAGGAAGAATGCACAAGAATGTGGTGGTGGTGGTGTGGCAACAGTCGACACAAAGAACCAGCTATTAGGCAAGATGAGAAAAGGGAAAATGTGGGATCAAGATTATATCTCTAGTCCCTGGGAAGCAATAAAAAGATGGTTTTGGCTCCATGAAAGTCAATGCAGCATTAAGAATATTTAAAATCTTATTTAAGGAGCTAAGAAGTAACCTACCAAACAAAATTTCCTGAAATTAAATGATTCAATAGATTGCCCCCTCCAATCTTGCTTTTCTCCAAACCTCCCAGCACATTCTGTCAGAGTGCTCTCTGAAATAAAGGCCACCGGCCTGGTCGTGGATGGGGCTTTTCTCCTTATGAACCCTGAGGACGTTCTATCACGGGATCAAGTCCACACTCCTTTATCCAGGTGGGAGCAGGAACAGTAGGAAACAGTGAAATGAGCTGCTACCAACATTTGCTGTGTGCAGCTCGGTGCCAGGCCCTTCACACATTTCTTATTTTATATTCACAACCTTGTGAAGAAGGCACTATTGTCTGCATTTCAAGGATAGGAAAACTGAGGCTCATCCAATTTGCCCAGTTCACACAGCTGGTAAACAACAGCAGGCCCTTTGGAGTTTAGTCTGAATCTATCCTTCCAGTCTAATCTCCAGCACTTCCTTGCCCCTGCCATCCCTTGCATTGGAAGTTTCAGCCACACAAGCTTCTTGCTTTCCTAGAATACACCACGCGCTTTACACACCCCCATGTCTTTGCACATTCTGTTCCTTCAGCCTGGAATCCATGTCTCCCTTTTCTTGGCCTGGAGCTGTTGTTTGCAAAGGCTCGGTTTAGTGGTGCACACTGGTGTGCCTTGGTCAGCTGGAAGATGTGTTGTAAGTTATTTGCTACTAATAATAAGGTACTTGGGTTTGGAAATAACAAACAACTTCCTTAAGAAATAAACGGAGAGAATTCAAGGTTAGCCCTGTCCTAATGTGTCTCACCGAGTGACATTCTGATACGCTTTGTGGAGTGGGTCACAGAGGTGGGGTCACAGCTGACACACTGGGAGGGGTACGTAACCCATGCCCCATCTCGTCTCTGCTGTGGCCAGTAGTGAGCAGCGATTTCATTGCTGCATGAGTCTTCAACTGAAAATTACTGACAGATCAGCACTAATAAGAAAGAAGGCAGGATGAACGAAGAAGTACAGGCAGTGGCCCTCCATGTGTACACACACTGCGTAGGAGAGAGATTCTATCAACACTTGGGCCAATAAGGACACATTAGTTCCAACGACCAAATCCGAGTAAAATTTACAGTAATATTGATAATAACATGTTAAAGTTTTGAAATTCTATGACTAATTTTTTCATTTCTATCACTTTAATTATTATAAAATACTTTTTGCTTGTTTCAAATCAAGTAGGTATAAAACTTGTTTTAAAAGTCCATCTTCTCCCCAACTTTTCTTGCCTGACCTACCCGGTTCCCCTAAGGAATTCACTGTCAAAAATTCCTCTCTCCACCTATTCTCTACTCAGAGAAGTAGTGTAGGTTTATACCACAGTAGTTAAGAGCATGGGTCCTAGTTCCTATCTGCATGGGTTAGAATCCCAGCCATTTTATTAGCTGAGTGACACTGGGAAAATTACTTCTCAGCCTCAGTTACCTTATATATGATATAGGAAAAACAGTAACTACATAAAATATTGTTGAGAGAATTCAATGGTGTTAATCATAATTAAACAGACATGATTGCCTTGTTAATATTACCTATAAAGTAAAACTCTGAAAGAAAAAATCAGGACTCATCAAAAAAATAAATTTCAATATTGAAAGAATAATAAACTTGCCACATTTCTTTCTTTTTTCCCTCATATAATGGCTATTAATTTTAGATTTATAACTTCATTAATCACATACTTATAAAATCTTTTATAAGTAGCAATAAAAGAAAAAGCTCCTATGGCATTAAATGCTTTATATCTCTACAAAATTTGTTATGTTTTTACCAAAATCTGATTGTGCCCACATGAATGTATCATATAGAATCAGATGAAGGACATATGTCACTCTTAATGTGATGGAAAACAGGTTGAGAAAGGTTGGCCTGGAAAACCCATTGTTCAAAATTCAACTCCAGTGTCCTTTCCTCTGAGAGATGTGTTATCACTTTCGACAGAGCTGGGTGCCTCTACCTCTATGACCCTACTCTACTTTGTAGATAAGACTATTCTAGAATTAATGACACTGTATCACAACTTTATGTATTCTACTGTCTTCTGGAGATCACAGGCGTCTCGATTTTCCTACACTGTGTTTCTCTAAGCCCCGTTGGGTCTAGGGCCTTTCACTCTATAGATGCTCCACCAATTGTTGTGGAAGGAATGTTGTGATGCATCATCTTGAAATAAAATTTAAGTATATATAAAGATAATTTAAAGATAAATTCCCCCCAACTAGTGATATATTTGAAGCATAACCACTAAAGGCCATTTCCCTCCAACTTTTTGCCAAATTCTATTTATCTACTTTTATGGTGGAAGTAATAGCTAACTCAGAAAACTGTTCTTTGGCCAAGTTAAAAGACAATGCCAGAAATTCACATATAGTTGAGTTATGAGTGTCAGAGTTTGAAAGAGACGCAGATTTTGAAAAACTGTGTGGGAAAAAAAAAGACACTAAAAGTACAAGATGCTGTGGACCCGGAAGCATGCACAACAGAAAATAGCGTTATTAAAGCCTTTTGTTGGATAGTTCAAGGACTTTTGAGAAAGTATGCACAAGAACTTTCCCAACAGTCCCTCTTTATCTTTGTGACAAATTAGCACATGTTTTGTGTTAGTTTTCATCTGCTCTCTTTGCTTCAAGAAGTTTATTACAACTGATTATACATAGATTTTACTTGGCATCTATCTGATAGAAAGTAAAGCTATAATTCAAATGGGGGAGTCCAGTTCTAAACGTCTTCACTTGGACACACAATGAGAAACACTGCACTTTGATGTTCCTTCAGTGTCTACTCCCTGTCCACAGAGGATGAGACGCTCATCTCCGGCCTCTTGTGCAGACTACCCTGAGCTAGTCCACTGACCAGCTGCAGTCCTGGGCTTTCCAAAGTCACTCTTTGCTCTCCTCCCTGCCCCCTTTCTCAGGAATACATGCAATACATGTCATGTCTTGTATTACCGAGTTACAGCTCTTCTCCACACTGTATACAACTTAGAAGCAGGGACAGTAGTCCTTATATTGCCTTACAAAACACAGGCGTTTAATAAATCTTTGTTGACTGAATGATGTGGTCTCTTCAATATTTAGATACTACCCTGCACATTCTCAAAAATGTTAGCTCTTAGCCTAATAATGACTTCAGGCAGGAATTTTAGTACACTGGTACATAAGTCACACAAATTTAAGTCTGACTGATTTTTAGCCACACAGGACCTGAAAAGATAATGAGACAATATGACTGTCAGAGGGAGCTGAACAATCCTACACACACCAGACGTTTACACACACACACACACACACACACACACACACACACACCACACACTTTTATCCTAGTTAGAAAAATTTTTTCTTCATCCAAACCTGCTATGAGGCAGAAAGCACGAATTACAGACAAGCTCCAACTACACCACAGCAGTTTCTGCTCCTATACAATGAATTATAATTACCCAGAACCTTCCTGGCAGATGCAGGAGAAACTCTTTCATTAATTTGATATTTATATCTACAATCTATTTATCAAAAAAGTTCTGAGGAAACATGATTAAAGGCACATATACAATGGAACTACTAAGGCAAAAGTAAAGAACTAGAAATCAGTAAAAAGGTCAGGGAAAGGAAATAATTATATTAGAAAATCTACCCTAAGTACTATTTGTATCTTTCTTGGTAGTTAAGGCTAAAAGAAATGTTATGAGTTAGAATTCTTGTAATAACCGACTCTGGAAAACCAACTAGTAAATCTTTCTACGTGTAAGAAACTGAATAATGCAATCACGTCCCCATTAATGTTCTAGACAAGACAGAAACTTTCTTCATAGTGTTATTTCTTAATAGAACCATTACTTAAATGCTTTGGGCAAGATGTTAAATCATGGGTAAGTGAAAGCATTCGTAGTGCAAAAGCCACATACAAAGTTGTATGGAACAGGTATGCAACCTTCTGGTGAGTTGACAATGTTAGTCATTCTGCAATCTCTGAGAATATCCTAACAATTTCTTATGCCGGTGGTTCCCAAATATGGAGAGTCAGCAGAACAAACCAGAGAGCTGATGAATCAGAATCTCTAGGAGTGGGGCCAGAAATCTGCATTCTTAAAAAGTGCCCGCCCCTGAACACGTGACTCTAAGACTCGCTTGGGGAGCTACCACCCGATCATCTGCGGCAGTGGAACGCGTGCAGCCTCTGCGCGAAGACTGGTGCTGGGAGAACGAAGTCTGTTCTGCCAGCAGGCACATGACAGTAACTGCCACTGACATTATATCCAACAGAGTCCTTTTATAAAGGTACTTCCTTATCTTTTTTAAAAGGCAATTCTTTACCTTTTATAAAGATAGGTCATTCTACTTTGCAAGAATACTAATACTTATTAACTTTGATATTTGTGAAGTTATTCTGAGTTGTTATATTTAGATATTAGTTTCTTCTCATTTTTAAACTTCAGTGTAAAAGTATACATTACTCTAACAATAAAATTACAAATATAACAAGAAGTAACATGCAAAAGATATGAAAACACATTGGATGAAATGAACTGGCCTCTGGTAAATGACTGACAGCTGAGAACACTGACTGCTGTAGTCGTTGTCGTGTGTGAGCAATCTCAAAGAACGTTATGGCTATTAAGAACACAGTGTTTTTTCAGTAATATATCATAAATAATATCACATTTCAGACGCATGGAATGCGTGCACACAAATTTGCTTTACATATTTTTTCTTCCAAAACTGCTAAGCAGCCTCTAGACCTCCTGTGGACTGTCAACACGGAACCTATTGTCACAAGACAGTATTGCTCCCTTTTAGAAATGGAATCTGGGGTTAAGCTGGCTGGGATTCCGCATTCTGGTCCACTGGAAGCCATGCCCATTCTCTTCTTTCCACTTCAATATCTTAACTGATGGTTCATTGGCTTATGAATATCTGCTCATCTCTCCTCTCAGGCATGAATACATGAATACAATCTTATTGCTAGTACTAACTTCTTAGAAAAGAAAGACCTGTAGGGTCATGTATGACTCATCATGTATCAGGAAATTTCCATATCGATTTTGAGATACCTCACTGGAAGAGAGACCAACAACCATAACAAAACTCTTTCGAATTGAAATAAAAGATACTTGTCTTTAGCAATGTGGAATAAAATAGGCATTCCCAAGTCTTTCCGTAGCCCAACCAGTCATCGACATTGGCTGCCATGGAAGAACCCTGACATCTCCAAATTGCTTTATGATGTTTTACCTTAAATTGACATGTATTCTGAGGCTTTTGGGGGGACACCCACAAGTCTTTGATCCAATGAGTGAATACTCTGAAGATCCAAAAACCCAGGCAAGAGTCACTGTACTAGACCCAAACTATGACGTTTAGACACAAAATGTGTGGAAGTGTTTCATAAACTCAGTTCTGGAGTATTGTTGTTGCTGTTTGTTATTATTGCTATTGTTGTTGCTATGATTATGAGCCATTTTATTTCAAAAGTTAATTTAAATTTAACTTAATACTAAAATTTAAAAATCAATTTTAGGAACTAGCTGTTCAGGCCAAAGGGGTTTGACTCTTGTGCTAAGGTAATGATGATTAAGAGTAGTGTTCTTCAATTGTTTCTCCTCCAGATGACTCTCTTTATTACTAGGAAAAAGACCAGAGTCTTTTGGGCTCAGCTTCCCCTTTGGAGACACGGCCAACCTCACGTTTGCTCTTGGGCATTAGGCAAGGCCCTGCGTAGCATTCCCATCTGTTGCTGACTGTCACAGGCCTTGCCCTTGCATGTTTGAAAACCCCAAGGAAGGAGAGGATGACATGGGGATTTTTCTCTTTATATCTGGTAGTTCAGATATTGTTAAAATAATCTTAAAATAGATCATATAAAGTTCATACAAAAGCCAAAGGGAGGAGCTAAACTGGAAATCCTGACAAAATCAGTTGCTCAGATGCTAACAGCACTGGAATAAAAACACTGGGAGCAACCCGTGGTTTGGACCATTTCCTCCTGAGATTTGTGGGGAAGTTTGGAATGGCCTCTAGCAACCTACACATTTTCATGAAGGCTGAACTTTCCTTCATGGATGAAACTTCCTTTGTCTATATGTGTGTGTGTGTTTAAAACTCATTTACTAGCAATTAAAAGAGGCTTCTTCTCACCTTTAGTGCTTCCATGCCAGCCTGGATGACAGGAGCAAAGACAGTCTCATTTTCATTAGAGTCTGCAAACATCTCTGGAATCTGGTCCAATAAACTAAAAGAAATGAATGAGCAAAAGGTTTTAAATGTTTAGCATATTTATAATAAACTTCAAGAGATAAATGACTAACATTTCAAGCCTAAACATATATGGTATTTATTTTATGCTGAACACCTATGGGTGAATTTCACATCATTCCTCAGGGAATGACAAATCAGCACCAAAATTTATGATTTAGTCGGAACATTTACAAAATCACACTCTTTGTAGATATTTTTCTCTTCACTTCATTTCTCATCTCTTAGACTATAAATTCTTGGAACAGTGGCTATATATCTTTAGTTATTATCATCCTCACTGAAATCACTCATCCACTTGCAGAAAATATCTCCCTTGCACTTCTTTTCCAGCAAAGAGAAGGGGTTGATAGGATTTAGTGTGAGCATTAAAAAATTCCTCCTTTTAGATACCAGTCTACATTAAAAAGAGACAGAACAAACATAAATGATGAGTCTTATAATCCATGTGTTAAAACCCCCTTGCTGATGACAAAACAAAATAACGTGTGATTGAATCGAAACAATTAAAAACAGATACCTGATTTATATCTAAATTATAAAACACTTGATATTTACTTGTGAATCACAGATTGGGATTCTTGATAGTTGACAAGGAAACCATCCAGCAAAGGAACAAAGACCTCTGAAACGTCGGTCACCACCATCATCTGAGGCTGCGCCAAATTACTCTTCACATTAAAGAAATGGAGAACTTTGTTATACGTGATAAAACCAACTCGAATTGCAGAAGTCTCCTCTTGCTCTTCCCTATGAGGAAGAAAACGTGTTTCAGGTTCTTTCGTAGATTTACAGAGAGGTTTCTATTAGAAATTCAGTAAGCATACCTTCTATAAAATATATGGAAGAGATGTTTAAAGTTTTGGTCATTATTGTTTACCAGATATAAACAGTACTGAGTCATGGTGGTAGGGGATGGGGAGATATTACAAAAATAAGTAAGGTGATAAAGAAAAAAATTCTCAAAATTCTAGGTAAAAAAATCAAATAGCTATTATGAAAACATTTGCTCATATTTCTTTAATATATTTATTCTCAATCCATAGCAATTACAAGGCAGTTTCTTTTTTTTTTTCCATAAACAAGCTAGGCTTATTACATACTTTATAAACAAAGCTCTCTCAGAAGTCACCAGAAGGTCAGAACAAATGGAATACCTAAAGCAAGAGAAAGGCACACTCAGCTTACAAACAGGATGGCTATTTTTATCAAGAAAGGACTTGCTCCTGTGTGATTCTTTTCTTACACATTCTATAGAATCTCAATAGGAAATGGGCTAGATTTCGAGAGCTATACACCATATAAACATATAGTGTAAATATATAAAAGAAATCACATATGAATTGACAATGGAATTCTTATTAGGTAACTGTTTGTGATAGTTGCAGCAAGAGAATAAAAGCAGTAAAAGCTCCAAAACCATAACAAAAAGTAAAGTTTTTTGAAGAATTCCAAGACAAGTCCTTAATCTTCCTGATGGAATATAAAAGCAGGAATGTTCTCATTCAAGTCTATACTGAGTATATCCAGAATTGACTGGTCTAGAATCTAGTTATGTATTTACCAAAGTTTTTCTCCCTCCTTCTTTCTCTCTCTTCTAAAATAACACACCTAGACACTACTGGTGTTCTTATTAATTTTCAGTGGCGGATGTAACATAGTACTAAATGGTTACACGAAAGCCACAAAAGATATATGCCATTTTCTTTGACCCTTAGATACCAGTAAAACTTATTTTGCTTAGGGGACAACTTTTTTGAGAAAGAACCTAGTTTTCTCAATTTCTAAATTTTGCACATGGCATAAAAGAGTTACTTGAGTACAAGAGAAAGGAAAATGGAAGTATCGTGATGAAAGTATCTGAAGTTCAAATTGCTGATCCTACTGCAGACTTCCCATGTCACCGATATTTCAGCAGAGTAGAGGCTGACAAACTATTGACTTTAAACTCTGTCTTATTTCTTCTCTACATTCTTTGCTAACTGAGGGTATTTATTTTTCATTGTGGCCTTGATAAATGTGTGGGCAGTTTAAATAGATCCTCATAATCCCTTCCTAATTACTTGGTAAATGTTTATTTTCTGGACTCTTGCACAATTTTCAGAAATGGGAATCCTTATCCTTTGTAACTACACATACACAGACATATACACACTAACCCCCCCCGCCTAGATATCCTAAACTGTATGACTTCATGCAACGAACTACTATACATTCTGTATCCACTTTTTCTCTTTCTCCTCCCTATTTATTAAAACTTTACTCTTCAAGACCAAGCACAAATCCTTCTTCCTCTGTGAAACCTCCCCTGAGGCTACCAACGAGAAGTTATTTCCTCTTCTAAATTTCTACAAACGATTCTCATTGTGCTCCTAGTATATAGTGCTGTTCAGTTAACATTTCGTGAATCCGCCACTATAAATCAGTAAAGGGCAGGGCTCAAAAGTTACGCTCTGTGCTCCCCACGGGGTGTAGAACAATGTGGGGAATTAAGAGACTGTTGAGGATGATTACTGTGACGGTGAAACACTGTATTTAAGATGGTGAGTTCAAGCCCAAATTGACAAACTGATTATACGCATCTCTTCCCAACTCCAGCTTAGTGATGTTGCCTTGGTAGTTTAAAATGGGCCTGGCTGGACATATTTACACCACAGGAATGAGCAAACACTACACATTAAGGCTTTATTTATTTTAAAGCCAGTTTACCAACACACCGCTGGTTAAGTTCTCATTTCCCAGTAAATCTTTTATTACATAAAGTGAAGTCCAGCAAATCATTAAGGGCATTTATTCTTGTTTAATAGTTAATTTGAAGTCAACTAAGGCAAAAGACAGAAAAGAAAAATTACAGAAAAGAATCTGGATTGCTATTTCCCATTGGATTTGGACATTTTCAAGTGATGGGAAAGGTGTATCCTGGGATTCACAGGGTTCACTTAAAATCTAAATTAACGTCTTTTAAAAAATATCTAATCAGACATCTCACATCATTGCAAAATAATAGTACATGTCTCCACGGGAACATATTTTTTTTTAAATTATTTACAAACAAAAAACTATCTTAAAATTTTCTTTTTCAACAGTATAATTGCCTTGTTAAATCACATCCAGAAGAAAAGTAATTGTCAGCCTCTCCTTCATGTTAATTCTATACAAATTTTGTCAAGTTACATAAGGAATATCACCCAGAACAACATATTTTTGTTCTGCTTTTCAATGACCCCTTCCCTCAACACTTGCCCCTATTATTTTAAAGGAACGAATCTGACAGCAACACTGAAGATGTTCGTAACTAGATGAGCCAGAACATTCCCAGATCAAGCATTTCGAACATGTTAGCTACAGCAGCAGTAAAAACAACCAGAAAAAACCCAAGAGCTTGATCTGAACAACAGGTAAAACACTTCAAATCTTTTCTTTCTTGTTCCAGAGAAGTCAAACAGAAAAGCCTGTCAACCTGGCAATATCAAAGACACAAATTCAAAGTTCAATGGTAAAGGACGGGGCCTTGCCCTTTCAAAAGATTAGCTGAGAGACCAACAAGCCTTGGACATTAATCAGGACTTATACTGTGCACTAAAAAGGCTCTTCAGCATATTACCTGCTTTAGCTCAAAGAAGTAAATCAAAGTGATGGCAAATCTTACCATAAAGTTATACACATACACAGCCCAAAATAAATTTTAAGGCAGGAAAAAAACCAGATTTGTTTCCAAAGATAAAAGGAGAAAAGGCGTTTTGGCTTGAATAAAAACTCCTAAGAGAGATTTGAAAAGTGACAGGGAATAAACAGCAGTATCCTGTTATTTTTTTTCTCCTATCTTTTGCCAAATTCACACATCTGCTCCAATGGGACATACAAGTTATGAGGACACCGAAGGAAAGACGGATTCCACAGCTTACATCAATAGGTTACAAGCTTCAGATCCTCACTGTCTTGAAAAGGAACAAGGGGCTGGTGAAGTGACTACAAAAATGGGTTAGCCTGATGTGAACCAGTTTGAGAGAAGGGAAAGAGAGAGAGACCATTTCCAGAAATTAGTTTTCTTTCATAGTAATCAAGCTCAAAATTCAGATTGAGAATTAAAGCAGCCCAGTGAGAGAGGTCTAAAATACATCCTAGACAGCAGAAAGGCCACACTTCTCAAGTTTCCCTGGGAATGAGGGAACAGAAACTACCATCAAAAACAACGGGAGGCATCGGATGCCTGTCTCAGGCTCCATCTTCAACTCGCTCCCAACTCATTCTTCATTTTAGAATTCAGCTTGAAATCACCTCAACGTTTTTTAAACATTCCCACTGCTTTTCCAAACCATCCTCAAGAATATTATGACTTCAGCTTTATGGATACAAACAAAACTACTTCTGGGAGGTCCAGAGTTCACTCATCTGAGCCCCACATGCACCAGAGCACCAGCCATTTGTGGAACGAATACTGGGGAGTGGGCACCCAAGGACTCAGGAGCATTAAGGGCTGCAGACAACCCACCCCTCAAAGCATCCCTTTCCAGAACACAGACTGCTTATGTCCAGGAGATGGGGGGGGGGGGTGTTGAGACTGGTGCAGACACTAGGTTTCAGACAGTATTTCTTAGCCTCTTATTTTCGTAAGCGTGTCCTCCTCTCATAAAGGCAGGCGCTCTCCCTGCTCCTGAGTCTCCTTACTAGATGTCAGTTCCCATCCTAAACACCTAGTGTGTGCACTCTAAAACACAGCCATGTTTGCTAAAATACCTTTCCACCTTGCCTTTCACGCACGGCCTCGGAAATAGCAAGGAAAGTGATATACCATGTGCCCATAAGTCACAGGACATAGAGGCAGTAAAGTTACAAAGGGGTTAGACGGTGTATCATAAGGGCAAAAGGAAATTTGGGGGAAAAGCCGCCGTGTCCGCCATAAGATAAGAGTTCTGTTTTCTGGCATCCCTTAGACTCCCCACCACACCCAGCAACTACCAGTTTCCACTGGAAAATCAACACTTTTGAAAAGTGAATAACAGACTTCCAAAGTCTTTTTTCACCATACTCTTTGGGTTCTCTTTATAATTTATAACGTATTTTGAATGTTGTTTACCATAGCATCATTTTTTCCCAGTTTGTTTCCTTTGCTTTGTATAAAAGATCACTCTGACTTTTTAAGGACTCTAAGAAGGGTGCTGTTTGATTTATAAATAATTACCCAACATCTTCATTAGCAAAAAATATCAGTGGCTCATTCAGCTCTTGTTTTCTGGCCAATAAATTCACCATATTGTACAAGTTGTCAAAAGAACAGCAGTTTCCTTACTTTGGAAGTTTTTCCAGCACCGTCTTCAGTTCTTCACATATGAGCTTCACAAGTCCATTCTTGATGTTACTATAGGAAACATCGATCATGAAGATAAAGGCTGGTGGATTGGGAGGCTTATTCTTCTACAGGAAAGCAAACAAATCACATAAATATAATCACAAAGTATATACATTTTATTATCAAATTAAAACACCCAGAAACTCTTGAAGGTCATTAGACGTTTCATCTAATATTTAGGATGTAACATCTGTGGAATTAAATTACTTTCTAGAACACAGTCTCTGATGATGTGAAAAAGACAGAGCTGTTTATTTTCCAGGGTATGACCTGGGACCCACTGTTGAATTAGACAGTATTACAATGTCTAGTGAAGAAGGTTCACTTTTGTAAAGCTCCAAAGACCTTGTTACTCTAATTGCCCAAGAGCGAGCACAGTCTGGTGGCCGGACTCGCTTATAACACTCTGCCTTATAAGAAGGAATGGAACCCTGGAACCCTGACAAATTGTGCTCCCAAAAAGTACATACAATAATTAGTGTTTGTTTCTGAAACTATTGTAAAACTTCATTAACTTGATATTGTTATTTTCAGATCTCTTCCTTTATAACCTTTTTCATACTTAATTGTATACTTACAAAATTGTACTATATTGTTAAATACTTACCTATTTCTAACATATTTATGGTAAAATAAATGGAATATTGGGGCTTTTCTCTATCTGTTTAAACAATCACTGTAACAGAAAGCAGCTGCTACATAAATGGTTTGTAGCTGTTGGTCCCTTTACTGGCTAGTGTTCAAACAGCTCTTAGGAAGTGATTCTTCAGTTGGATCTTACAAAATATTTAGAAAAGAGAGCCACAGGCAAACAACTTTAGTGACTCACATGAGAGAATAAAGAGTTGACTAATTTAATTTTTAACTTTATGATAAATGACAAAAAATGTTCTAAAATAAAACTGTACTTTGTTATAATTATAAAATTAGATGATAATGTCTCCAAATTACCTTACTGATTCATTCTATAACCACTACAAGGCGAGATATAACATTCTTCTAATAAAAGTCCTTCATTTGAAATAAGAAAAAATTTACAGGACTTAAAAATCATCAATCTGAAAACTTTAATGCTTTGCCACATCCAAAATTTTTATTGCAAATCATTCCTGATTCCCACCTAATCTAATTCATAACATAGACTTATGCTGATTTACATTGAATGAAAATAACAATCATTTCTATTAATTAAACCAAAACCTCTTTGTGAGCAACCCAAATGTGCCTTACCATTACTGTATTCTCTCCTAAGTTCAGCATTACCAGGTCCCCATTGAACGTTTTCCATATCTCCAACCTACACATTTCTATGGAATGCTTCACTGTAACTTGTTTTCTGTGCATGAACAACTAATTCAGCATTCCTCTAAATGACATTCTCTTCCATCTCTCTATCAATAACATCACTATACACCAACACAAACGCCTGAAAACATAAAATTTGATTTGACTATCCCCTTTCTTTCAATCACTAAGTCCCATTGATTCATTCTTTCAAAATGCTTCTTTCACATGTCTTACCCCATCCCTACTCTTCACCAACTGGAAACTTACCATCTCACGCCTACAAAACTGTAACAGCTTCATCATTGGCTTCCTTACTCAATTACTCTACCCATTCAATCTGGCTTGCTTTGTCCAGCCAAGCTTCACATGTATGAACTCTATAAAAACCTGGTTTTAAATGACATCTTACTGAAACTGCTCTCTTAAAGGTCACAGACCTCCTGACTGCAAACTACAGTGACTTGAAATAAAATCCAGCTCTCATCCTAAATCTCTTTTCTCTCTTTGCAGTTTTAGGCATGGCAGACCACTTTCACTGTTTTAGCTGCCAAGGTCCTGTGGTGTCATTTCCTCTCCCACTTCTCTGACTGCTGCTTCTGTTTTTCATTTTCCTATCTTTCTCGAAAGGACACCCTCTTCCCCTTTCATACCACATGCTCCATCACAGAAATCTCATTCATTTCCTCAGTTTTAACCAGCACCTCTAAACAGGTGACTCCTCAAATTCTCTCTCATTAAGGTCTCTTTTCTGAGCTCCAGACCAACATTCCAATTAACCAAAGCACACCTCCACACAAAGATCCTGCCAGCATCTTACACTCAAAATTTTAGAAGTTAGGACAACATTTCTCCCACTATACTGGTCCTTTCTATAAGAAACTTACAGAAAACACAATCCTCTAAAATAATCTGGGTTTGAAATCTCATTATCTCTGTGGAACTGTCCATCTCCCTTACCACCCACACATAGTTAATCGTGAAGCCCTCTCTGACTCTTTTAGTTCCAGTACTCAAATTCAGACCCTCATTTTCTCTTTTTACATGATTTTTAATTGTGGTAAAATACACATAACATAAAATTTACCATCTTACCCATATTTAAGTGTACAGTTCAGTGGTATTAATTACATTTCACTGTTGTGCAACCATCACCACCATCCATCTCTAGAACTCTTTTTATCTTGCAAAACAGAAACTCTGTACCCATTAAACAATAACTTACCATTCCCCCCTCTCTCCAGCCCCTGGCAACCACCATTCTACATTTCTACAGTCTGTCTCTATGAATCTGACTACTCTAGGCACTTCATATAAGTAGAGTCATACAGTATTTGTCTTTTATGTGAGTGGCTTATTTGACTTAATGTCCTTAACATTTATCCATGTTGTGGAATGTGTCAGAATTTCCTTCCTTTTTAAGGTCAAATAATATTTCACTGTAAGTATATACCACATTTTGTTTATCATTCATCCATCAATGGACACTTGGGCTGCTTCCATCTTTTGGCTATTGTCAATAATGCTGCTATGAACATGGGTATGCAAACGTCTCTTTGAGACTTTGCTTTCAATTATTTTGGGTATATACCCGGAAGTAGAATTGCTGGATCATATGGTCATTCTATTTTTAAGTTTTTGAAGAATTGCTATACTACCCTCATTTTTTCTTACATTAACTTCTAATACCTCCCTGCCTCCAATCTCTCTCCTCTCCTTATACAGACTGCTGTCAGAATAAAAACTGTCTGAGGCACAACACAGATGACAAGGCAACTGCCTCTGAGGACAGGAAGTTTACTGAGTCCCCAGAGCCAAGCTCAGAACACAGCACAAAAAAGAGTGTTCAATACTGTGGACTGATTGAGTGAATGAATGCGGGGGGAATGGATGGATGGATTAATGGAAACAACTCCTTCCTTACCTTTAATTGTCCTCATGGCCTATGAATTAACATTAATTCTTCCATGGGCTGACATTCAAGACTCCCCATAATACTCATTTAGCAAACACGTATACAAACCTAAGAGATCAAAGATGTGATGCCAAACCAGTGGAAAATAAAAGGATAGTCTGTGTCTCAAAACAATTTTCCAGGTTTACTTCCCATCATCATTCTCCAACACACATTCCTCCAACTAATTTAAGTGCTTGCCATTTTAAAAACATTTCCTATCCAGAAGTCACAGTCTAGTAGGCCTGGGTCAAGAATTTGGCCAGAAAAGTGTTTTGTTTGGCATAGTGTTTTAAAAATATTTAAATTGGAATGTGTTTTGGAGGAAGGGGAATACACTCTCCAATTATCCTCGTCCCCATGCTAGGTCCACGTGACTCGCCTACAGTGCCCGTGTCGCTGCTGAAGAAGGCAGAGTACGTTGCAAAGACCTTTGTGCAACTGCTTCTGCTCACCGTTTGGTTTCCCCTTCCATTTCCACATGTCCACACTCTGCTCATGTCCACACCAGCTCAAATGTCACTTCTTCTCTGAATCCCTCCCTGATCCTCCAAATCATAAGTTATTGCTTGTCTGTTTCCCATGGAACTCTGATTATTCTACTCTTACAGCATTTACAGCCCTTATATTTGGGTTTAAATCATAATTACATACTTTTCTGAGCAGGTCTATACATGGTAAGTATCTTGAAGTATCAGGTTCATTATCTTGCTAATTTTGGTATCCCTCACAGCACAGAGCCAAGTGCCTTGGACATGTGAGTTATCCAATAAATATCAAAGTGAATTAAAACTAAGTGGAGAAATTACATTTTTACTTAGGAAAAAAAGAGGCTGGTTTGGAATGAGATTTTACATACCATGTATACATTATATGCAGATATATTCTGTAAACTTATAGGTGAAAACCTCCCAGTTATGTGAAAAAACAGCTGGGGTCTGTTTTCCCAGGGGAACTCCCTGATGATTCCGTAAATACTTGCCTACATATCCACAGTGTATTGATAGAGAATAGAGGTTCTGTGGTCAGACAGACATGGCTTTTAGTCTGGCTCCATCATTTTCCAGATGTCTGACCTGAGGTTGGTACTTAAGATCTCTGAGCCTCCGTTTCCCCACATAATGGTGGTACCCACCACATGGGTTCACTGTGAGAACGAAATGATGCAATATATAGAAAGCACTTAGCATAATGCATCACACAAAGCAAATGTCCAATAATGTTCATTTTATTATCTAAAATTGGTATTAAGATGAACTAAACAATAGGGAAAAACGTGATTTTGTAGTTCACCTTTAAGTTTCTATGGTGTTAAAAAACACGTACAAATTAAATAAGCTCTTTTTCATCATCCAAATCCCTAAGGCAACTCACTATTATATTTTATATACAGTTTAAATTATAATTAAAGTTGAAGATATTTACAGCACCTTTTATTACGAATCTTACTTGGAATAATAAAAGGAAGATTAAGCTTACAAAAACTCTTCACAATGTCCAATTTTCACTTGGTTCCTTGCCTGCTGGGTGAGATTTCCCATCAATTAGACATCTGGAACATGTTCAGATAACAGAGTCGAAGATACTGAGACTTTTGTTCCCAGAAATAGATTTGACTCTCTGCCTAAGTTTCTACTAAAAAAGCATAAAATCAAGATAATGTGGCCTTTTTGGCAGAGAACTGGAAAGTCAGAGCATAGTTAGAATAATACTATGGTTGCAAAGATCAGTGAATAAATTTTCCATCACTAGTTACGGTGACTTTATTACATTTAATTAGAACTTCAAATGTTTATGTTCTGCCTAATCATTCTCCTTCAGTCAAAAGCAGAGAAGAACAAATAAACTGTCCACAAGGAATTGGTACTTTAGGACATGTTTTTTGCCTGAAATAAAGCATTTGTACCAAAAATGTTCTTTGTTTCCCCAAATATGTTCTAATGTTACAACATTTTAAACTAATAAAACAACTTTTCTTTAATAACTAGTCCTATGTAATATAGTGAAAAAATCATACAACACACTAAAATAAATGCCAAAGTTATGCTAATTGAAAAAATTTAAAATCCAACCAACTGAAAAAATCTTCTAGTTAGGAAAAAATGTTCTTTATGATTTATACTCAACACATGGACTGGTCCCCTAGCAATCAGCTTTGCAAGAAATCTGCGGGTCAGAGGCTGTCTTCTGAGAACTGAGCATTAGGAGGCATTCATTTTTGGAAGAGAAAGTAAAGAAATAAGTCAGAATGACTCCCTTTCTTCAAGTCCCCACACGGTACTTCAGATACAAGCTGAAATCTGAACTGACACCCAAGAAAATATTTTCAAATCATTGAAGAATTTTAAAGCCCTGCAAGATACCCACAATGATGACACTAATAAACACTGGAGAAGGGAAATAGCCAGTCCTGGGATATACACATCTGCAAATTCATTCATTCATTCATTCCACATACATTATCAACTGCCTACTCTGTGCCAGAACACTGTGGTAGATGCCATAAAGATAGCTAGGACAAGATTCTTGTCCCCAAGAATATGAGAATCTACAAAGAAGGAAAACACATAAGAAGATTTAAGTTCCATGAGGATAACTGCTAAAACAGATATATGGGAAAAAAAAAAGCCAAACAGAAGATTAAGTAAATAACTACCATGATGAACTCAGAGAAAGTTGTGTGTACACACATAAACACACTCACATAAAATTTCAGCCAAGTATTAGAGAATAAGCAGGAATTTTCTAGGTGGGGTATGTATAGATGTAACAGGAGAACGGACAAGTAGTCTAGTCAAAAGACTATCTTATATAAAAGCACGGAGTTGTATAAGGGAGTGATGAGTTCAGAGCATGTAGTAAGAGTTTTGTACAATTGTAGATACAGCTGAGGTGGTAGTTTGGGATCCAGTAGTTAATGATCTTATAAGGAAACAAATTTTTAAATTTAATTTTTTAGATTAAGGTAGTGGGAGGAGTCTCATGGTTACCATGAAGGGTACCAGAGGCCAAGATCCCAGGCTGCTGAGATAGTCTAAGGGAGATTCTGAGAGACTTAAACCACTGTGGTGACAATGTGGAGGTAGAGAAACACGTCCATAGTCCCACTTACCACATTGGTTGAGACTTTGCCTTACAAGGGAAATTTTTCTGAGATAATTGACAAAACAAAGAAGGCAGAGGCACTATATGGAACTGTTGCACTAAGAACCCAGCATATTGTATCCGGTAGGGACATAAGAATTAAATTATTGTTTTTTCTTTCTGGCACCACGTTTTTAATCTCTAAAAATGATCACTGCAGTGGATGGTTTGACTATTCAATCATGTTAACAGCCTAGAAGGCTTGATCTGTGTCTTAGGCATTTCTACAACCCAATGGCACCACCAAAATGCTTTGTTTGTGAATCAAGAGTCAGTTCTTTACATATGAAAGTTATTCACTTGTTTGTATTTGGCATCAATGTGTAAACACTTGAAGCTCTGGGAACACTTACTCTGCAATAATCCAAAGTAGCAACATATTCATAAGATCCTAGAGATAGCTCTGGCTTCTCGTAGTGGTCCAGTCTTCTTCCAATGTGGTCCAGATGTTGGAAATAGAATGGTGGAACTAATAAAAACACAATAGGAAAGGAAATCTTTTGTTTTCATAACACAGGCAATTTAATAAGTGTGCAAAGTTTGTTATGGGAGGAAAGGAGTTAGAATGAGAAAAAAAGAAGTATTTTAAAACTGGAATGTGGTATATTCTAAATATCCTCTATTTAAAAAGCATGTCTTGGAAAGAAGGAGGGTTTTCTAAAAAAAGTCCTCTTGACCCTTCTACAAATTACTGATGACAAAGAACATTTATGATTTGGACCACTGCAGAGAAACAGGGGATAAAAGTACTTGTGTTTTTAAGTTGTCGCAACCAAAATTTAATTGTCCCTATTTAATTACCTCTTTTAAAAGGAATTCTAGCTTTTCTAACTATTTAAATTTTCAATACACCTACCAGAAATATACATTGGTTATTTGGACTAGACTATTAACGATGATATTTATTATCCTTTAATTAAGAGATGGCTTCAGCCATGGGGAGTTTGCAGGGTAATCTTTTAATGTTTGGGCTTCAGAGTGGAGAGGATTACTGTATTAGGGAAAGACCACACCACGAAGATCGCAGCTGAGGAACTCTGAATTTGATTCAAACGTCTAAAGAGGTTAGTTCTGGCAAAGACCTGGAAGCCCGCCAGTAGCACAGGAGGCTCATGAGTCACACACCACACACTTGGACAAATATGGCCTGGCATCTCTGCGAAAACGAACTCTTGCTGCTTTGAGATTAATAGGGCTGGCTCTGAAACCACTGACAAGAGAAGTATTTAGAATAACCAGCAATGCTCTGGTTTTAAGCATTTCATAAAGAACAAACATTTTCATTTGTAAAACCACAGAAGTAATGTCTTCTATTTTAAAACCAGCATCTCAGTATTCTTTACTTTTAATTGTGAACTAACATGTGGATTATAACAGGACTGTTTCCTTAGGATGGACTTAAAAATAATCACTGAGGCTTGGTTTTTTGTTGTCGTTTTTTTTACCACATCATGGCCATTTCTTTTTAAACAAATGTTATAAGATTCATATGTACACGTGGATCTCTGAATTTGGAAAATTCAATGTCTTGAAAAGATTATGGAAGTGGGAAACCGACAGTCTCAGCTAAGCTAAGTAAACTATGAGAGCCTTAAACTGCTATTTGGTTACATTCAGATGAGATGGGCTACGCCGCATTGGCTGGTTTACGATGTGTGGTGCAGTAATTTCTACATAGTTTCTATAACTCACATTCAGACGCCTGAATGTAATATGCGAAAGCTTTTTCCTTTAAAATTAATTAATTTTCAATAATTAATATTCATTAGCATTTAATAATGATCATGTTTTATAAACCAAAATTCAAGTTACCCCATAAACCATGCACCACCATATGACACTTGTCTTCCTGCATGCTTTTTGGCCTCACATACTTCCCACTGTGCAATCTCTGGACACTTTAAAGAGAAATAGGGGGGAATCATGTGACCACACCTGCTGGGTTCTTTCTAACTCCAACAAACTTCTGCCTCCTTTGAACCTAAATGAAGAATGTAGGTGTCAATATAAATCTAAGGGAGTCTGGCTTTCTTGCAGAGACAAATATTTGAGCCTAGTAGGAATAACCCTACTGGAAAATGAACATGGCAGCCCCTAGGAGTAGATGCCCAAGGGAGAGGGATTGATTGTGCAGAGACACAAGAACTCCGAGTGTTTTCTCTACTTGGAAGTGGCCGGGCCTTTTAAGACCCTGAGCTGGCACTCCGGGCGTGAGGCCAGGAGTCACACCAGACTGAAGACCCCGGGTGCTCCAAGTGGGCAGGTCTCGGATAAATCTCTGACCGCCTTCCTAAGAAAGTTGAGGGCTTGGGTGAAGACACTGAGGAGCTTGTCACCTTGGTGGAGGCATTTATCAAAATCCTGCAGGGAAGGCCTCTGTCTCCTCCCCCCAGAACTAAAGCACACAGGTGAACTGTCACAGGGTTTCTCAAATCCAGGTCCCAAGACTGTGTGATAGCCAAGGATTTGGTTGCAGATTTCATCAGGACGAGAGATGGAATAAGATCTTCCTTAGAAAGAGAAGTAAGGGTGGAGGACCAACAGAATGTGTTCTCACTGGCACTTCCAATTTGTACTGAGTAGATGCCACAGTTGGAGCAAGGAGAAAGACATCCCGAGAGGACCATAACACAGTCTTTGAGGCTAGGAACAATGATTCCACTCCACAGGAAGGCATTTTTAAGAACTGACCATAGGTCTTTGTGAGAAAGCCTCACAATGCCAGTCTCTGGCATTCTAAGTTGGGCAAAGCAATGGACTGTGATGGGGCGGGGGGGACAAGGAGACAGGCATTGCTCTCCCACCAGGAACACTCATGGAACTGGGATGCCATGAATGCAATGACATAGGCAGAAACCATGCCCACGTTCACTTGTCCTTAGGGAATAGCCAGCAGCCACAGAAGACATGGCTCCTGGGCAGAGTGCTATACATTCCTCAGATCTAATGACCTGCAGGAAAGCATGTCTATGAAGATGAGAAAAAGAGGAAAACATACAAAAAACTCATGCTCTAATAATCAACACATGGTTCTAGAAAGACTATAAATGTAAACGAATGTGGGAATGCTCTCAGCCTGAGTATGTGCTTTATTTGACGCCAAAGAATTAAAAATATAGACACGTTATAAATATAATAAATGTAAGTGCTTTTAGCAAGTTTGCAGTTTTTTTCAACATGAGCGAACTCACACTGGAATGAAATTAAAAATATAGTGAATCTGGGAAAGCCCTTTGTAATACTTTTTTTCCTTCTTAACCAATCCAACATTCATACTGGGGGGAAAATCTATGTACGTGTTAAAGCCCTTAGTTATATCTTAGCTTTTCCTAAATACTGATGAGCTCACACTCAAAAATATTTTGGAGGAATGAGGAAAGAGAAAAACCTCTCAGAATTATCATCTATAAACATAGATAAAGAAGGTTCTTCTTTATAATTTCCCTGGAAGGAAACCAATCAGAACACACTCCATTTGGGACATCCAAGCCCCTCTTAGCCTCACAGAAATGCATGAGCCCCACATGGAAGTTGCTGTGTTTCTTATAAAACTCAAATGTAGGCAAGAAATTTTGTTTCTCAATCCCCTTCCACAAAGGCTCAGTTGGAGGCAAAATGAAATTTTACCTCTTACGTTTACACATGATAAATTTGACAGTTTCTTTTTTCTCTTTCATCATTCCTCTGAGTTATTCTTAAATGTGAACTTATCAGTATTTAGGAAAAGCTCAGGGATAACTAAGAACATTAACATATATATATTTTTTTCTAAGCTGAGAAGTATAACATATTTCATTTAACAAAGAGCTTTCACTAAGAGCATTTATTGGCACCACTTACCGTCATTCACACAGTTGCAAAATCCACACTGATACCTCCTTCCTCCTTCAATGAACTGCATGAATGGGCACATGTAGGCTTTGCACCTGTTGCATCTGACTGGTCCATTCTCTCCATGATTTACCAAGTAAAGGGGAGTCTGTAAGAAGCAAGTAAAATTAAGAAATAGGTAGATATAGGATTTATAGGTATTTCAGAAATCCTGCATAATAATTGTAATTTGAAAAATCTTCTAACAGCGCTCATTAAGGAACTCTTAACTCTTAGTGTTCACGAAGAGAGTAAGGATACCTCTCCTGAGAACTCATGAATTCAAGACAATACCCAAACAAAAATTCATTTAAATTTCTCTCTCATTTATAAGCATATAAATATGTATATTTATGTATAATGTGTATATTTATATATTAATACATATTATATGTAACATATATACATATATGTATAATATATACATATATTATATAGTTATATAAAATTTATATATATTTATATTTACCTGTATGTGTGTGAAGACAGAAAGAGAGAAAATACAATAATGGTAATAATACTTAATAAAGCTTATATTAAAAAGGTCCTGGGGGCTGGCCCAGTGACGTAGCAGTTAAGTTTGTGTGCTCCACTTTGGTGGCCCAGGGTTTGCAGGTTTGGATCCTGGGCGCGGACCAACACACCGTTTGTCAAGCCATGCTGTGGTGGCGTCCCATATAAAGTAGAGGAAGATAGGCACAGATGTTAGCCCAGGGCCAGTCTTCCTCAGCAAAAAGAGGAGGATTGGCAACAGATGTTAGCTCAGGGCTGATCTTCCTCACAAAAAAAAAACCCAAAAAAACAGTCCTGGACACCTTGGAACACATATTTTGCTAAGTTTGTTCATTGACTATAAATAAAGAAGTAAATTGTGTCTGATTTTAAAAGCTCTAGTTTGCACAGAGGTATGCTGTTTAGACAGTTCCATCAAAGTATAAAACGCTTCTTCAAAAATGCAACTCTCTGAAGAAATATTCAATAACGTGCACTTAGTTAGTCAAGGAGGCTGATTCTGCCTTTTCTGTTACTTTATCCCATGACAAAATGTTCCAAAAAGTACTCTCAATGCAGCTGGTCATGCTTTGCCAGAACTGAAAAATAAATATTTCAATTGCTTCTTCCTCATAAACATGCACAGAAACCATTACACATCTTTTACAGCTTGAAAGTGAGAAAGCTCAGCATCAGAAGTCGGCCTTGTTTCTCAAGTCTTCCGGCTTTCAGAATAAAACCACAAAGACTCTTCTTGCTTTCATAAATCTCCTTAAAGATAACATTTCTAGAAAAGCTTGAGAATTACAGGGTTTGGCACATCAACTAAGTTTTTCCTTACGAAAAACATGTAAATAAAGCATGCTTTTGAATAGAGGCCTGGGGTGGGGGACAGGCGGGGCATAAGGCCATTTTCTGCTCGTCTTAGAAAACCAAGATCTACTGTTTGTTCCTGCCCAGGTGTTCAGTGTGAAAACTAATCCATTGCTGAGGTTTCAGAAATGAGTTGTGAGGTCCCACAGCAGGAAAAAACAAAAGAATCCGGGAATCGGGGAAAGGATTAAAAAAAAATACATTCACTGTCACTCTCCACAGCCTCTGCACTGGCCTCCCCCCCACCTCTTGCCTCAAGGAAGCCAGAAGATGGATTGGACTCTCTCATTTATGGTCTCTTCTTGTCCCCAGCATGGGCACAGCTTTGGTGCCCCGCTGATAGGGTTGTGACAAGGATTAAATGAGGAACAATACACGTGCAGTAACGACCACTACGCCTGGCACCAAACTACTGGATACATGATAACTGTTGTCATCATATCGGTACAGAACCATCTTTTCTCTCAAAACCACTCAGCTCAAGAGAGAGTATATTTAGTAGGAAAATTATAGTTTGATAAATTTGAGACAGGTTGGAGTTCCTAAAGGCATTTCTTTACATAAATATTTAAAGTAGCTAATGTGTTACGATAAAATGTTATTATAAAAGTGATCTAGAACACCAGGAATCTACCTTTCAGGAGATTTTGATACAATCTAATGGCTCAAAGTGGAGGGGCCCAGGAGATTTTAAAAACACTCTCCGAATTTAAGTACACACACATATTCAAATATTGACGTATACAACATTTTTTAACACAAACTTTTTGTTTGAAATGCATAAAGTGACAAAAGTCCTCTTTAGCTGGTAATTATAAGAAATAATCTGAGGGGACAAAAGCGAAGCAAACAAGAAGATGTAGGTACCAGTGCAGTAGTAGTGTAAGAGGCAGCCTTAGGACAAAGAATGGAGAATTAGAGTAAGAAGTATAAGACAACAAAAATGTAAAGATAAAGTCGTTTTTTCTGGATCAAAAATCCAATTATCAGTCATGCCTTTGGTTGCTGTTCTGTTCTACAGCTTCAACCCTGAGATCAGGAGATGCTTTCAAGAGTTAAACGAGGAAGAAAGTCTGCACTTGGCATTCACTCCAGCCAAGTTTACTTCTCTCGTTTTTTTATTTTCAAAGAGTTCAAAGGCTATAATCAATTCCCCGAGAGGCTTTAGAAACCAAATATGATGCAATTATTTGCTAGACAAAGCAGAGGTAATGGAAGGAAAACTAATCGTATTTTTACTGATATAATTTACTTAAAGGCAGGCCCAGCCTGAAATTACTGTGAAATTGTCAGCAACTAACACGTAAGCATTCCAGTCCTGGCAAGATGCAAACTTGCAGATCTGAAACGAATGTCTAGTAATAAACCGGAGTCGAGCAATGACTGCATCTAGGCTGTTAAATACACTTACATTTTTTCTATTTTCACTCTTTTGGAAACTGGATGATGGATAGGTAAGTAAGGTCTTCAGGCAACTGAGGTGACAGTAAAGAATGTTAAAAGCTTTTAAACTGTTTACATTTTCTTTTTGGGCAACAGGAGAAGGGTTTCTAAATTACACTGTCTCATTTCATCTCTCTCAGGCCATGTTGAAAACCATCAGAGATTTTCCTTGCTCTCTCCAGACGTCTGCTTATCTGCTCTACAGTAGTGTGCATGAGCTCATAAACAGCTAATCTCACTGTTCTGAGTTCATCTTTAGTGTATGCAGCTTTTAAAAAAAAGAATCAAATTACTTTCCAAAAAGTTCTCTAAGTTTTTTTTCTTTTTCCCCCTCACCAACGGCATTTTATCATACTTACCATAGAAATATTTTCAGATTTTATAATTTTGTTTATAAATGTGCTTTAATCTTTTGGCCTCTAGTATATTCCTGCCTGCTCTTTCTTTTCTGTTCTTCTCTCACATGGAAAAAGTGAAAGGGTGGAGAGACTAGCTCTAAAAGCCTCATCAGGCTATTCTTGGTTCTGGTCCTGCGTGGCGTGAGTTTATACAACGTGAAAGTGATGAGGAGGCTGAGGAAAGAAGAGGGAGGAGAATAATATTTGAATCTTTTGCTTGTAATTTTGGATTACCAGGGCTATGCCAAACACTTTATTGGTACCAATTTTAATTAAGATGCTTAATTGAATAAAATGTATCTCTTTCTTGTGCATGTATAACAATGGTCGATTTTGGACCACAAGCAAGAATATAATTCACTGAAAAATTAAGTTCAGTGTTAAAATGATACAAGTGATTTAAAAAACAAAACAAAACAAAAAACTTGCAGTTATTTTTCCATGTAAAAGGAGTAGACAACAAGATGAATCAATCAGTAACTCCTTGATAGTACTCATACAATTTTTAAAGTTTTCTTATATTAATATATTATCAGTTTCCCAAGTATTCCCACCATTCTCCCAGGTAACTTTACCATTCAGTGGATGCTGGGTACACTGTGTGCCCCGGGGGTGCCTACAGTCTAGCAGGGGAGAAAGACATTTAACAAACAAGCATGTAAATGTGCAATTAAAAGAGCAAGGTTGGAGTAGAAAGAACACTTGGGAAATTCTCATTAGTAGAAGTTCTCTTCAGCTTAAAAAGGCAACGTTAAAGTATTTGCAGATTGTATTTCCAAAGCAAAAATAGAAAAATGAAACACAACATAGAAAGATTGCACATGGGGAATTGTTTGTAGCCTATATATTTTTGTTTTGGCATCTATATAACTAAGAAAAGTCTCAATACACAAGTCTTGCTGTATAGTTTCTGTTTCGGAAAAGTGAAGAACAACAGAAGGCAGCTAAATATTAAAAGCTGATTATACCAAGTATGGAAAGCTGAAAATATGAAGGTGTTTTTATAGCATAGATCCAGTAGATGGCACTGTGCAACTAAAAACTAAAAACTATACAGTATTTTCTCATCAGGTAATAAAATACTCAAGATAATTATGCTACATTCATTTTATGTAACTATAATAACATTTAACTGAAGTTATATCAGCTATTACCATCGCAAAATTAAGAAACCTATATTTTTCTTGAAAAACCAATGGTTAAAAAAATTCTGGATGAAACAAAATGAGATTAACATGAAATACAGGTTATTTCAAGCATAAATTGTATAGAAATTACAGAATGTGCCAAATATACTAAAGATAATAGCCAAGAAAAACTTATTTTAAAAGTTTCTGATCTTCTACCATCTTTTTCTTGACTATATGTAATAGGCATATATAAAGAGAGGCACTGTTGGGATAGGCAGCCCCGAAGGACAGCAGGCAGCCTAAGGGTGGTCTGGGGAGCGAAGGGCAGAGGAAGCTACTGGTCCTGTGGCCAGCATCCACCTCCTGCTCTCCACAGGTGCATTTCAGGTCCAAATAACAAAGCAGAGACAGGGAGGCTTGCACGGTGGCGCTCAGCAGTAAACTGTGAGGACGAAACGGTTTTCAAAAGCAAACATCCACCTTCCTGTTGGAACATCTTATCACAGGTCATGGTGTGGATGAGGGGACATACAAGACTCAGCAGCCAAATCCAAGCTTTCAGGAACGCGCTGACTTCGCAATGTTATACCTGCCTATATCCAGGATATTGCTTGGTGAAAATTGTCCCCATCACCCCTTTCTTCTCCCATTTGCTCCACCACCCACCTCCTCATTTTTCAGCATCACAGTTTACCTAAATTCTAATACACGCACACACATTCACTCTTTAACCACCTACTCTCCCCTGTCTTCTCATACTTGTTCACTAATTTTGCAAAAATACATATTTTCCATTTTCAATGTACACTTCTCTTCCCTTTTTTCTCCTCTTTTAGTTCCTTCATTTGAGGTCTCCAGAAAAGTGATCAGTGTCCTGGGACTATATAATTGTCCCCACATGACCACCACTCTACTTTACTAAGTGCCTGAAGGAAATATTTCAGCGAAACAGTTCCTGGTAATGGCAGAGAAAGTTTCACGTACAGTGGTTCCTAAATCAGATCACAAGATTACAGCAAGATGACCTCCCAAAATGTGACATGACCCTGCAGCTTGATAAAGGATCATACTCAACATCGGATTATATTCCCCAGTCGATCACTGTCAATATATATCTCCAGCGGCAACTGTTTCATACTGTCAAATGTGATTTTGGCATGTAGCTACTTCTTGGGATTGGAGTGCTGCTTGTTTTTTGGATCTATCTCAGGAGGAGGTCGGTTGGTAATTTGGATTAATTGGGGGATACAAGTAGAAGCATGGAAGTGGTATGTGAAAAGATAATCCAGAACCTGTGATGAACAACTACCCTTTAAAAATGTTAAACATTCAGACTATTAGGCACGCTGGAAGACAAGCAGAGTCAGATTCCCAGAGGATTATGCCCAGAAGCTAAAATGAAAAGAGAGTCTGCATCAACTGCACTTATTAGAGACATTTCCCTACGAAGAGAAATGAGAAGCAGCTTGTGTGTGTTTTCTGTTTTCAGCTTTACCATATATGACAGTTGGTGAGCCTACATGGACAGAAAAGGTATAGAGCAACAGGCTACTTCTTGTACGCAGTTTTCTAAAAGGCAGCGCTATCTTGTTTGACAATTTTTTTTTTTTGCTTGAGGAAGAGTGGCCCTGGGCTAACATCTGTGCCCATCTTCCTCTATTTTTGTATGTGGGATGCCACTACAGCATGGTTTGATGGTCCAGGGTCTGCACCCAGGATCCGAACCTGCAAACCCCAGTGCCGCCAAAGCGGAGTGTGCCGAACTTAACCACTGCGCCACTGAGCCAGCCCCGTTCGACTTTTTAAAATAAGTACCGCATGAAAGAATAATATTTTCTGAATGCCTTTTAAAAATCATATTATGCATCTTCTAAAAAGAAACAGAGCCTGATAATAAAATACTCAATGTACTATATTAATTCTAAGAATATATTCATACTTTGCAAGAATGGTTTTAGTTGGTCCTTGTTAACCTAAA
Organism: Tapirus indicus; assembly: GCA_031878705.1. Classification (NCBI taxonomy): domain Eukaryota; kingdom Metazoa; phylum Chordata; class Mammalia; order Perissodactyla; family Tapiridae; genus Tapirus; species Tapirus indicus. The sequence goes on along the minus strand of CM062919.1, from coordinate 142,658,345 downwards.
ACTTTGCATTTTCATATTTCTGGAAAACTAACCCTCTTGCTAGTTTGAGATTTTGTGGCACTTTGAGATTCTTTTCTTTTCTTTTTTTTTTTTTGTGGGGAAGACCAGCCCTGAGCTAACATCTGTTGCCAGTCCTCCACTGTTTTTTGCTGGCCCTGGGCTAACATCCGTGCCCACCTTCCTCTACTTTATATGGGACGCCGCCACGGCACGGCTGACAAGCAGTGCGTCCGCGGGCGCCTGGGATCCGAACTCGCGAACCCCGGGCTGCCAAGCGCGAACTAAACCGCTGGGCCACCGGGTGGCCCCACTTTGAGATTATTTTCAATTTTTTTCTCCTCAACATTGCTGTTAGAGAGTCTATTTATTCTTTTACAACTATATCTAGAGCTTATATAGGATTTGAACATCTCTTTAATTTGGAAATCAGTCTTTTTTTGTTTTTTGGGTTTTTGTTTTGTTTTGTTTTGCTTTGTTTGTCTATCCAGTATTGAAAAATCCTGAAAAATTTTACTGATTCAAACTTACATGTAAAATCATAACTATTATCTGCTTGATTTGTAGTTTAAAATGCTTTCACATATAGAAAACCTCAACTGGATGTGGAGACGCTAACAACCCGGAAGTGGGAACGACCATCCACGCTGTTCAGAAGGTCAGGGATGGGAAGTGACTTGTCCAATAAGTTGCAGAGCTGAAGCTTGAATTCTCATTCATTTATTCCAGCGATTTACCTTCTCTGTGCTACACACTGACGAGGCTTGCAGACTGCTTCTGTAGAAAAGCACGCAGCTGCAGAGAGAGCCGCCGTTACCCACGGTCTCTGATGGGAATCAAGCCCTCAGAGCTCCCCGGTAACCCGTAAGTGTGTCTTCTCTCTCTCTCTCTCTCTCTCTCTCTACAGAAGCTATTTCATATCTTTTCAATCCCACTTCATCCTCCAAATTAAGCCCTCCTTCTACCTCCCTCAGCAGATAATTTTGCCTCCTTGTTCACAAAGAAAACAGAAAACCTCAGACAGAAATTCCCTTGACTTTCCCCCATGAATTTACCAGCGTCTACCTGATATTTTCCTTCCTCTCCCTCTCCTGTTCCAACAGAAGGGGTACCCCTCTCTCCTTCTGACTTTTCTCCGAGACCGTGTCTAAACTGGGACTGAGTCTCAATCTGGCCCCTCAGGACTGGCTTAGGCATCTCAGCCGTGTGTCCCACAGTCCCTGAGAGCCCTCATCACAGCAGTTTACTTTCCAGCATCACTCATAAATGCTCAGACCCAGGCCTCACAGGTCTAACTTTTCTTTATTGTTGTGTCTCCTACAGCACAATACCTGAAACAGTGGGCAGTCAACAGTTTTTGAATGAACGAACAAAATATCTATCAGGTACCCATAGCCCAGGGCAGCTCATGACAGATACTGAAGCAAAAGGCACAGATAAAAGAAGAAATCACTTGTGGAAGGGTGGGAGTCAATAAAGGCTTCTTTCATGGAAGAGATGGGTAGTTACAAGGAGTTTTATTTCCACTGACTGACAGAGAGAGACAGACAATTTCAATCAGTGAGAACAGCATAAAACAGGAGGAAAAGCTGGGGTATGTTGGTGGCTAGCAGGCAAGTAGCCAAGTCCAGCCAAGATGAAACGTTTGAAGTATTTAAATAAAAGAGTTTTTCAAAACTTTTTAAACTGTAGAGGACAAGAGCGTATGAATGGAGTAAACCAAAACGTAACTCTCATTCCCACAGTAAAGACTATGAGATGCTTCCCTTTACCTCGACAGTTCAGTTTTGGATTAAGAAAAGTGATCTTTTTGGCAAATAAGTTTCATGATATCCGCATCCACTAGATTCTATAATTATGGCTCTTCTGTTTTACCTGTATTTTGCAGAAATACTGTTCAAGAAAGTCAATGATGCTCTTATTTTCCCAAATGATAACATTTCAAAGATTTTAATCCTTTTTTTTACATGTATGTCTCATATGTCCTCCCCTCTTTTTCTCATACACACACACATACACACATACATATACTATACATCTTCACATTTATAGTGAGATAATAGTGAAAGAAACAAACATTGGAAGAAAGAATAAAAGTGAAACCTAAGGTAAAATTATAAAGAATTTTACTGTCCAGGAAATTCTTTAAGCAACTGTTAACCTACTTGGCACAGCTGTTTTTGTCTGCCAGCAATACTAAAAGCAAGAGTAATTTGCAGTGAGTCCCCAAATGACTATTTTTTCATAAGAACATACACGTAGGAAATAGAATATTTTCTTTGATAGAGAACATGGAAATTCAAGTAAATATCAGATGCCTGGATAGAGATGACTCCCTGCCTTAGCTCAGCTCCTCAACTGTCAGTTTCTTTTTATTTGCTTTGTAACTCATTCTGTATCAAATACAACAAATGCATCAAAATACAATTCAGTATCAAAAACAATAAATGTTTGAGCATAGATCTCTAAGTTGAAAATCTCATCAAATTACTTGGCCTCAAAAATTCTAGTTTATTTCCACATATAAATGAGGTGGTGTAATGAAAATATCATATTAAATGTTTCTGGAACTGTTTCAGGTCTTGGGAATGCAATAGTGGGGAAAAATCAGATGTGGTCCCTACCTTCATGGAACCTAGTAGGAGAAAGACATTAATCAAACACACAAATACAAAATTGCAAACTGTGATATATGGTATGGCAAGAGCTACAAGGAGTATAATGTGGGAAATCCTGGAAAGCTCTCCTGAGGAGGTGACTTTGAACTGAAATCTAAAAGTTGAATAGGAATTAACTAGGCTAAGAGGACAGGATAGTGTGTGGGAAATCAAGGGAAAATTATCCCAGCAAATGCCCATGAGGCACTTTATGAAAAAACAAAAGCTATATAAATGTTTATGTAATGGTGCATGCTTATCATTTGAAAAATAAAAACAGAAAATAGTGATATAATATCAAATGACAGATACCAGGCAACATTGCTTTTTTAAAATGTAAAGTGAGTAGCTAACTCTTTCCCTTATATGTGAACATAAATGTGGGGTCTACATCAGTTTCCTCCTTCTTCTAGTATAAGAAACATAGCTAGAATCACTGAAGGGGTACAATAATATCCCTTGTAAATGCAAACACTTCAGGTAAACCTAAATTACTGTAGTTTTCATACTTCTTTTCCTTGTATATAGTAGACTCCCAAAATCAATGATGGCTGGGTTAAACAAAATTTTCCAAGGAGGAATTTAATATTGTATAGCAAATAATCATAACAACAATGATAAAGATGATAATAAGAATAACTATCTTTCTTATACCAGCTTATCGTATTTTTAAACAACTATCAGTTAAGTGGTGTCACCATAATTTTATTTACGAGAGAAATGGGGCCCCAAAAATTAAGTCAACTTTTCAAGGCCACACTGCTGGAAGTGGTAGAGTTAATTTGTGCCCCCAACCTCACATGACTCCCCAGTTCTTGCCCTTACCACCTCACTCAACGATGCTAAACCCCTGACACAGAATCAATTCAAAAATCACTTGTGCTTCAGACAAACTTGAGCATCATTTTCAGACATTCCCAAATTAAAGGTTTGCATAGGGTTTTCTTCTCCTTCCTTCCTTCCTTCTTAAAAATAAGATTTTGTTTATTAATCTTTTTAGCCTTTAGTCGGTGAGAACGTGATGCCTAGGAAACTTTCAAATGTAAAACCTTAAAATATTTGACTTTCTCATACTTGATCACTAAGGGGACACATCAACTGCATACATTTTAAGGCTCCGTATCATCTAAATAGCCACAAAATTTGACGGAACTTAGAATCATGAAGCAGGGTATAAACAGTGTATTTCACTGATTCCAAAATCCTATCAAGTGTAAGAGACACCAAAGCTTCCAACAGAACATGACACAATGCTAAGAAGTCATGGTTAATAAGACATATCCCTGTTTCAGAAATGTGAAAATGTGGGCAAGAGGCTCTAAAATATTTCCTCTCCCATGGTGGTACCTCACAGATGCCCAGCATTCTATGTGCAGGGGGGCTGGTCTCCTTGGCTCCTATGTTATGGAGGCCATGCCCTCACTCGCCAGGCAATGGAGGTTGTAAAACCCACACTTACATTCACTGAAAATTAAATCAAGGCAGAATGTTTTCTTTTTTATTCTTGTTTCTCCTGAAGTTATTCTCCATTTAAGAAAAAACAAAGATCTACATGAGTAATTTTTTGATTGAGAAAATAAGCTTGGTGCATTCAGCTTCTAAACTGTAACCTAAAATAGAATTCTAACAACCTTTGCCCTGACAAATGGGACTCTCGCTGTATGTCTGCTGTAACACCGTTCTAAAAAGGGATAACATTCTGTTCTTCAGCTGCCGAACTTTTTCACAGCACTGTATAAACAGTGACCAAAATCCTTAAGGGAGAAGACTCAGTTTCTAAAGTAACTGTATACATTAAAGTATTTTAAATGTTATATTCATAATTCAATTTCTATTTTAGTACATGAATTTTATTTTTCCAAGTTTTTATGTTAATACCTTTAAAAATATTGCATTAAAGCAGACAACTTAAGGTTAAAAATGCCATATTAAAAATAGATTCAGGCTTTTGAAGCTTTCATTTAAAAATAATTTAAGTTATAAGTCTTCTTTAAGTTCTTTAAAGGACACAATATTACACAGTAATCAGTTTCATTTCAGAGCATATTTTTCACTAAAGCTAGCTAAATTTGGGCTGTATGTAAAAAAATCCAGTCTCATAATCTTCATGTGCTTTTTAAGTGAATAATACACTCCCGATTTCTTTTGTGTGTGTGTGTGTGTGTGTGTGTGTGTGTGTGTGTATGTGTGTGAGGAAGACTAGCCCTGAGCTAACATCCATTGCCAATCCATTTCTTTTTGCTGAGGAAGACTGGCCCTGGGCTAACATCGTGCCCATCTTCCTCTACTTTATATGGGACACCGCCGCGGCACAGCTGACAAGCAGTGTGTAGGCCAGCGCCCGGGATCCGAACCCGCAAACCCCGGGCTGCCAAAGCACAAACTAAACCGCAACGCCACCGGGTGGCCCCTACACTCTAGATTTCTTATACTAAAAGTAAAATATAAACGAAACCACTTTGAGTTGGGTTAGGCAATTCGTTCACATGAATTTTTAATAACATATAGGATGTGTGATAAATTCATGGTAATCCATGCTGAATGCCTAATCCTAATAAAGAATGGAAAAGTAAGGTAGACACTAGTAGCCTTCTAGATTTATAGGACAACAGAGGCAGACTTTTCCCCCTTGGGAATGGAGGACCAAAGTCACAACATAAGGCCCAGCAGAGATCTAGAGTCATTTCCTGGCTCCTAACCCAGTGTTCCACCATTTGGTTACTATCTACCGTGCTTTGGAGAAAGTCACTTTTTATTGGTTTCTAAAATATCTTTATATGATCAAAAATTCTTCCTACTCATTTTGCTTGTCTGCTCTTTATAATGAAATGTAACCTCTCTCATTAATATGTGATAGAATACAGGAGCTGGCTGGTAGTGCAGCAGTTTAGTTTGCGCTTGGCAGCCCGGGGTTCGTGGGTTCGGATCCCGGGCGCCCGCCGACGCACTGCTTGTCAGCCACGCCGTGGCGGCGTCCCATATAAAGTAGAGGAAGATGGGCACGGATGTTAGCGCAGGGACAGTCTTCCTCAGCAAAAAAGAGGAGGATTGGTGGCGGATGTTAGCTCAGGGCTGGTCTTCCTCACACACACAAAAAAATGTGATAGAATACACTATGTGTATTCTTTAATATGAGATGGAATGCATCTATGAGCTCTCAAATGATTTTTCTTTACCCACAGGCTTTGTTAGAGAGGTGAAGGAGGCTCTAAGTGAAACATTTGAAAGTATGAAACAAAATAACCAAAGTAGGATAAAAACTTTTACTTCATTAGCGACATGTTTATCAATAGACTCAAACTGCTGCCAAGGAACTTAATGATTAAGACATTCTGAGCTAAAAATATTCACGTAGAGGACTCAAATAACTAGAAGTCCACCACCATTCTCTAGTTGGGTTTAACTATGTCCTTTAAATGTCTATCCAACCCTGAGGAGAAAGCATTTGTTCAACTAGGACCCTTACTGTATGCCCAGCCCACCGCTGGACTCTGGATGGTCTCTGCCCTCAAGGAGTACTAAGCAGTAGCCTGAAGTCAAAAGACTTCAAGAAAAGAGGTCTAAAATGGACATTTCAAGATAACTCATGAGCTTGCAGGAACAAGAGGCCCACTGCTAAAAATACTGCCAAAAAGAAAAAGAAATGTTATTTTATGCGCTGAACCAAATAAAACCTCAACAAGCTCATTTACAGCCAGACGTAGTTGAAAACACTTGGAATTTGGAATCTTGAGCTCCAGCAGCATTACTTATTAGCTACATGACTTTAATAGCCCAGAACCTGTAGAGTTTCTACATCTATAAAGCTCAGATAACACCTGCTTCACAAGCTGCCATGTTCCTAAAAGGAGGAGGATGACACACAGACAAAATACTACAGTGACACAGAATTTTGTTCCTTTGATGCAATAAACAGCAGTATAAACTCTGCTAAAACTGTCCATTCACGCCAGCAAGATCGGCTGAAAAGCCAAAAGCATGACCAACAATCCCCCTGGCAGGTGATGGATACAAAGTCCATCCCTGACGTCAGGTGCTGGTGTTGGGTTTATTCTCCGACAGTCTTTTTCTTTCTCGTTAACCCCATTTGTCAGTTCTTTGACATCCAATCCTTTGTCTTTCCAATGGCATCTTCTTCATATCTACTAAATCTCTCAGAATATGAACAATCATTAACAAAAAAGAATTTAAACAGTATTTAATAACAGACTTCTTTATTCATTAAGTCATAACTAAGGTAAAACTTCCCTGAATCTAAACTGCATAGAACGAAGGTATTCCCCTCAGAGCCTTCTTCACATTGCACAAACATTAGCTGTGCGCTTGCAGATTTTCTATACGTCCCAGACACGAGTCGTCAAGTCTTGTTTTTCTCCATATCCCCAAAGTCCACCTCAGTTCTTAGCACAGAATAAGTCAGGGATTATAAATCAAGTGAAATTTAAAATCTTGGATAAAAGTTTATCTGCACTAAACTAATTCAAAAAGAAAGGAAATCACTTTGACTAATATATCCGTTTATAATCTAAAAATATATACACAGATATTCCTGAATCTAGTCACAGATGGAATAAAAGCTTCTGCCATCTGGTTTATAGGTGAAATTACTTAATTACATATATAATTAGATGTATGTACTTGTCCAAAATTTAAAGGTTTTCTATTTTAAAGAAAATGCAAAATTAAGTATAATCTTCAATCCTTTTGCAAATCTATACCGTTTCTACCTCAGTTCTTAAAATAGAGCATTTAAAATAAAATCACGGGTTACCAAACCAAAGAGTTTACAAGATAACCAATTACTTTTGCTGAATAAATACCCCATCATTAATTGTATTGGATGTGGCAATGGGTTTCACTTGAAACATATCCAAAAAATTAAAATTTATGGTAAGGACTATGAAATATTAAACAATGATGACATCTATATGCCCCTGGAAATAGCAGACATCTCCAAAGCAAATGCTCACAGAGAACATTCTCTGATCATCACTGCTCAGGTTAGGTTTATTTTTATAGGCCGTTGCTAACACAATGGCATGCTTTACAAGGTTCTGTCCAACAGAACCGACTTCAGAAAAAAACTGTACCAAATAAATCCTCTTGATAGATGCCAAATCAGGATATCTTTAAGGATATCTTTCTTTTAATTGCAATAATGAAGGCAATATTAGCCAGATAAGGAATAAAATCCTAAAATTTTACTATACCTAAAAATAAGTTATCTATTGTAGAGGAAAATAAATTAAAATGCTATTCATATGGAGAATAACTGTATTCATGTAATCCATTTACCTTTAAGAAAGATACTTTAAAACTTATTTCCTTGATTACAGATGATAAATATCAAAACTCAGCACGTCTCTCATTTTCCGTTATTAACTATAATTGTTTAGTTTTTGGTTTCTGGCTTAGGTAATTACATAAGTGATAGTGCCATGTACGGATATGTGGAAGAATGAACAGGTTTGGAGTACGGAGACCAGAAGTCCACTTCTGAATATGGTAAGGATGAGGTTTCTATGAGGCGCCCAAGGAAAGATTTCAGAAGGTGTTTGGACATGTGACGATAAGTCTGAAGACATAGAAGCGAATGAACGAGAGAGGAACAACACAGTGATTTAGAGTTTAGGACCCAGGTGTCGGACCGTCTGAATTGGAATCCCGGCTCTGCTACTTAGTGGCTGTTGACCTTAACAAGTTATCTCACTCTGTGCCTCATTTCCTTCAAGTTAAAATGGGATAATAAATAGGTTGATGTAAGGATTAAACAAATGAACATACGTAAAAAACAACTTATAATTGTGCTTATTAAGTGCTGTATAAGTTTTGACTATTATTATTCTCATCAGTAAGAGCATCTGCTGTTACAGATGATACTCAGTCTTTGGGGGGGATAGGGAGTGTAAAGAGATAAGAGAGAGGAGAGGAGATCCCAAGTCCAAGCCTCGATGAACCCCAACAGTAGAAGTCAGGAAAACAACAAAGGGAACTAAGATGTTCCCTGCCTGTGAGGTAGGAAAAAACACACCAGGAAGGTGTCACAGAAGCCATAAAAGAGTCTGTGAAGAAGGCCCAAATCTTTGCTGACACAGACTTCCACCTGGCTGGTAGGGGTAGTGTAGCAATGATGGGTCCCTAATGCTACTGGCTGTCCTAGTTTAGGTCCAGTTAATGTTCAGAGAGAAAGACAATTTTTTTGAGAGCACAACCTTTAGGAACTTCTTTCTAGTGTTTTAGCATCCCTTTCACATTTCTTATTTTTAACCTCTAAGTCTATTTCAACAAATAAAAATATTTCTTTAAATAGAGAATATCTTCATTCAACCCAGGAGACACTGCTATATAAGAGATAGTAATCCTTCCTAAATATAGTATATTCATTAAATATCTTATCATTTTATTTGCCAATTATACCTCAATTTAAAAATACATATACATATATATGGTAATATATATGGTATATTCAGAGTAATCTTTTTCCTGAAGGTCTAAGGAAAAAGGAAGGGCTTCTGTAGAGAAAGTTTCAACAGAGAAAACGGTACTATCAAAATTCATTTACCTGGTCAGTACATAGAATCTCTAGCATAGAGTGTGTTATTTTCTCAAGTGGAGCTTCTCCCTAAGTCAGAATCCAAAAATAAGCCACCACTCTAAACTCATCCATTTATGACTTTGGAGAGCACAGAGACTCAAATGCAGCATAAGTTTTCACTAAAGAAAACCCTCATTCTTGTGAGCTGGTGGGGAGGTAGTTGTTTGATTTGATTAGGCCAAACAAGTCTGGAAAATAGAAAGCATACATACATTCGTCTGTGTGTGAAATGTGTATATGCATTCTTGCAGAGGCTTGAACTAACGTTTGAAAGCTTTTTTCAATCAAAAAACTAAACACCAGATTCTATTTTCAGGAACGTGTTACTGAATAATTTCATTGTCAATACTAATAGTGATGACAAGAAGGTGGTCACAGATTCTGGTTTGGGGTATGAGTAACTGTTGATCTGTGTTCTGTTCCATGCATACTTGACCTCAGCTATCTCATGGGGAGATGGCAGGGAAGAGAGGTTTTTGCTAGTGTGTAGCTCAAAACTGTGCAAATTCATTGCCATGAACAAGGTGCCCTCAAGCTAACACTGCCCGGGGACATAAATCCCACATATCCCATATTGATACGCAATAAAGTTGCTGCCTAGGTTTCTTTCAAGATACAAATGTTATCTTCTCCTGATTATGAAGATAATAGAAGATCACTGTAAAAAGATCAAGAAGCATAGGAAGGAGTGAGGCAGAGAGTGTGCATCTCCGCCTGTATGCATCTTAAAATTGGTCATACAGTTCCAATAGTGTTTGTCGTATTAATATATCATGCTACACAGCTGTCAGAAAGAATAAGGCAGTTCTGTAAGTAACAACATGGAAGGAGTGCCAGACATATTAACTGAAAAAAGAAAAGTGCAGAATAGTGTGTGTGCCGTACTATCATTTACAGATTTATTTTTTTAAAGGATGGATATTTAAATACTGGTATACACATATTTCATTTCTAGAGTAATTGATTCACTAAAAAGCAAAAATAACACTACATATTATTATGGATACACGCACATAAAGTCAATATATAAAATCACATACAGGGAGGACACACACCAAATTCATTACAGTGTTTGCCCCTGATGAGTGGTATGTATACGAGTGTGATATTATTCACCCAATGTTGGAGAGGATATAGAGCAACTGGAACTCTGATACAATGTTGGAAGGACTGTAAAATGATACAATCACTTTGGAAAATGGTCTAGCAGTTTGTTACAAAACTGAATGAACATGTATCCCATGAGCCAGCAATCTATTCACAGGTATTAATCCAAGACAAATGAATATATGTCCACAGAAAGACTTGTACAGAATATTCACAGAAGCTTTATTCACAATGGCCAAAAACCCAAAACAGCCAGACGTCCATCAACAAAAGACTAGATAAACAAACTGGTACGTCCACACAATGAAATGCTATTCAGCAATAAAAAAGGAACAAACTACTGAGACATGCAATAGCAAGTTTATGGCTCTCTAAAACATTATGCTCAGTGAGAGAAACCTTACCCAAAAGAGTGCATACTCTAGAAGTCTATTGATATGAGCACCTAGAATAGGCAAAACAAACCTATGGTGGAAAAAAACCAGAACAATGGTTGCCAGGGGAGAGAGGTTGTGAGAAGGGTGGGAGTTGACTGGGAAGGGGCATGCAATAACTTTCTAGGGTGACAGTAACGGTCCATATCTTGATAGGGGTTTGGGTTATACAAGTGTATTATTTGTCAAAATTCAGTGAATGTTTACTTAAGATATGTGCATTTTATTGTAAATAAATTTTGCCTCAAAAGGAAAAACAATCTGTAAGCAAATACCTCGCATGTTGGAGTATTTAGCGGGAAGTGTACTAATGTCTGCAATTTACTTTGAAATGCATAAAAAAGGATGGATTGCTGGACAGATGGATCAACATGTGATAAAACAAGCATGGTTAAATGTTAATGGTAGAATCCAGGTGGCAGATATATAGGTGTTCACTGTAAAATTCTTTCAAATTTTCTGTATGTTTGAAAATATTCATGATAAAATAGGTAAAAGTTACTTCTAGTTATTATTTAAAATACACACAGACCATCTATAGCATGGATCCCTTTGTCATTACATATTTGTCTACCTCATCCTTATTGAGCATAGTGATTTTAAAGGGGACTTTATGGGCATTATATTAAATTTCTGGGACCATCTCATAAGAGACTATACTTAAAATAAGTAAAGTAAACACTGAATGTACTTCTTGATTTACGAACAGGAGACCACACTGCATGTAAGGTTGGCTTCTAGGAACAGCCCAATGCCTTTTCTATGGCCAACTCTAACCCAGTTCACTCTACTCCCAAAAAGAAGAGAAGGCGGCGTTCTGTTACACCCATAAGGAAAGTAAGTGGTCATCTCAAAGGGGATGAAAGCCATTGTCTACATGGACACAGCTCTCTTCTCTTTCGTCCTTCCCTGAGGTGACATAAGTCAGGCCCCTCCCCACCTTCTCCATGCCACTTTACCCCCACATGAGCTGGCATGACCAGCCCCAGAAAAGGGACAAATCTGCTCTCTCTTGTGGATGCTCTGCCCCTTGCTCAGGTGCTGCTAGGTGTACATTAGATCAGTCAACCTCAGGACCATCAGAGCCAAGCTGAGGTTTAAGGTGGGAAGAGAATCCGAGGCTCTGGCCTTTAGCATGGCAAAAAAATCCAGCTTCAGCCCACCTTACTGGCCTACTGCAACGGGATTACAGTCGAAGCTCCAGCCCGACATAAAGCTCTTCCTCACTTCCTCTTTGACTAGCTCTGCTAGGGTGCCTTGTGTCCCTGTGTGCACATGTGTATCCATCACTCAGGGGCATCAGAAGGAGGAACGGCAGCCAGGTAGGATGGATGCCTTGATCACAAGATCCACTAACAGTATCCTAATATCGGAAAGTTTAAATATATACCACTTCTCATCTTTTCTCCCCCTTAACTATATATTGGGTACATCTTTCCAAGTTTAAACATACAGGATTTCTCTACCTCATGCTTTCTAGTCATACTGACTTTAAGTGGGAGTTTCTGAGTGTCTTGGCCCAGTGACTATTAAAGCAGATGTAGTAAGACCAAGGCCCTTAGGCTCTGTTATCTTCCTCCACCGGAACACCAGATAGTGGGGCCCTGAACTACGGCATAAGGCCCTCCCCAAAGGTCTTAGTACTTGTCACTCTGTGACATTCCATATTTTCTGCATATGTGCATTGCTACAACAGGCCAAAAAAGTGACCCAGTCCATCAGTGTCTGGTTTATAGATTGCCAAAAAACATAACTTGGCAGACTTTTTAGTTCCTAACAAACTGAATGACTAGATATTTTTGCACTATATAAATATAGTTCAGTTTTATATTTATTATACAGAATGCATAAAAAATGATGAAAAAAATTCCAGAATCAGCAAATTATTGAATTGCTATTTTTTATCATTCTTACCTCATTTGAAGGAATCGTGGCAAAGGGTTTGATGACAGCAGCTAACGGAATCTGAGCTTGCTTGGCCATATCTGACGTGCACGGGAAACAGTATGTTGTGCAACGGATGTACCGAGGACTAGCGTTGCCTGGAACACGCAGAGGAACACACTTAAAATGTACTTAGAAAAAAACCCTGCCCTATGATATTTAAATATTTATAAAGGTACGTCTAGATAATGCATTGCCTTGTTTGTAAAACTTTCTTCGTGATTTTCAAAACAGAAAAGGGCAGTACCATGCAATTCTACAATCTATATTCTAAGCATACTATAATTTTTTTGTGAAATAAAACACTTTGAATTCTAGTACAAAAAATATAAAACAGGTGCTTTAATTATTACTATTATACTATATTTAACATACTTTATTATATATAGTATATTATATATTTTATGATGATTATTATTATTATCAGCAGGGTCTTAATATAGTCAACCTACAGGCTTGAGAGGTGTTTAGATTTAATGGAAGAAATAAAGCAACGGCACAAAAACATGAAAGAATAAAATTTCGTCTTCATCCTCTTCTGTTACATCTCTATGGGAAAGGTAAGGATTTGAACACCACTTCATATCAGCAAGTGATATTTTGTCAAATATGATTCTATTTGGCTGTTTTTTCCCTAAATTTGGGAACCAAATTTAGAAATGAAAATTCTACTTGTAATAGAAATATTGTTTTTTAAAAACACACTAATCTATTTTTAATATACATTGTTTTCTGACCAAATATCTTTATTTCATGGCATACGTGAGTATTAAAACAATATCTATGGCATGAAGAATATTTTTGAATCATTAGAATAACTTATCTAAAATAAACTTTGAAATTAAATTATAATATATTATGATCAAAAGAACGTAATTATCAAACAAATAGGTACTGAGTGTCTACTAAGTTGTAGACATCATCCTAGGTGCTTCCTTGTAGAGCATATGTTCTTACAGAAACAATAAATAGTAAACCTAATAAACGAGTGAGTCATATAGGACATTAGAAGATGACAAATGCTATGGAAAAAGCATATCTGGTTAAGGGGTACCCTAGTGGGAGGCAGACTACAATTTTAAACAGTTACAGAATAGGCCTTATTTAAAAGGTCATATTTGAGCAATGATTCCAAGGAGGCAAGGGATTTTCCCAGGCAGGTATCTGGGGCAGGGTGTGCCTGGCCTGGCTGAGGGACGTCAGGGGGCCTATGTGGCTGGAATGGAGCACACGTGGGGCACAGCAGCTGGTGAGGAGTTCAGACAAGTAACAGAGGCCAGATCAGGTAGACGCTTGAGGCCATTTGAAACCCTCTGTCTTTTAGTCCGAGTGAAATGGGAGCCACTGCTGGGTTTTAAGCAGAAGAGTGTCATGATCTGAGTTAGGCTGACTGCCTGTGGTTTTGAGAACGGACTGGAATGGGGAGGAAAAGAACCAGGGAGACCAGTGTGGAGGCCATGCAGCAACCTGGTGGGAAACGGTGCTGGCAGGGCCCAGCCTCATAGCAGTACAGGCGTTGACAGGTGGCCAGATTCTGGACATACTCTGAAGGTACAGTGACCTACTTGTTGATGGCATGAGGTATGAGGTGTGAAGATGGGAGGCATGAAAGAAAGAGAGGGTCAGGGATGACTCCAAAGTTTTTGTCCTGAGGAACCAGAAGCACTCTCTTCCTCCTCATCATCATACAATTTTATACAGACTGTGAAATAAGAATTTTGGAATATATTTAATTTTTCATTGTACTCAATTTTTACTAGTTAAAATTACCAATAATATATTGAAATCAAGTATTTGTTATCTTTAAACGTTTTTTTTTTTTTTACAGTGAAATACACATATGAATGAGCTCATGAAGGTGACTAAATAAACTTCTGCTTCAGGAAGATAATGCACACGAAGAATAAAATTTTTAAAAAGCAATTGAGAATGCATTTTTATAAACAGGTATGCAAAAGTGGACTATGAAAGACATGGCTATAGTAGATAATTTAGCAATCTCAGTAATTAAGATTCAAAACTCTTTGAGATGCTGAATAAAGAGCATTATGGGATACTCCAGATGAAAAACATTCAATAGATTATTCATTCAGCAAGCATTTATGAAGCTAAGCCCATGCTAGGTACTTGGAGACAGAAGAGAGTGAAGCCTCTGGTTTCAAGGTCTAGAAGGAAAGAGTGATAATAAAAACAGACAATTGCAACATAGCATGGTAAGTATCAGAGGAGAGTAAATTGATTAAGAAGTGGCCCAAGGGAGGCAATGAGCCTGCCATGTGGGTCAGAGGTGACCACACAAAGGACGCGGTATTTGACCAGGGTCTTGCAGGATGGGCAGAAGCACAGAACCAAGGGACAAGCTGAGCCTTAAATTAGATCCTGCAGCCAAAGGCAAAGGAGTAATACTTGTGAAGTAGGTCCTTTTCTTTATTCGCTCCACCACTAACCAGCTGTGTGGCCTTGGGCAAGTCACTTAACTTCCCTGGGCCTTAGTGCCCTCACATCTGTAAAGTGGGAGAGCTGAGCAAATGAAGGCCAAGGTTCCTTCTGGCTCTATATTCTATTCACGTCTGTGAATTTCTGCATATGTCTGAGATCCTTGGGCTACATTCTAAAAAATTTACTAGTAAGTATTAGCTAATAAGCCAGGCCAGACGAAGGGGCTTCACAGCCAAAGGGTGTGACTAGGCCAACTCCAGGGCTCCATGCCAAGGCAGCTCTCTCTTCTTGCCAGGGGCTGGGCTGCAGGCTAAGGAGAGGTGATGATGATCTGGACCTTGCCACCTCACTAGTCCTGCCTTCTCTTCCTACTCCTTCCTTCAGACTCTTTCCTTACAAGTACCATAGGATCCAGCAATTCCACTTCTAGGTATAGGCCCAAAATAATTGAAAGCAGGGACTAAAATAGATACTTGTACACCAATGTTCATAGCAGCCACGTGCTGCCTTAGGCTGCTAAGGCTATTCACAATAGCCAAAAGGTGGAAACAACCCAAATGTCCTTGAATAGATGAATGGATAAACAAAATGTATATACACAAAAGTGAGTATTACTCAGCCTTAAAAAAGAATGAAATTTTGATACATGCTACAGCATGGATGAACCTTGAAAATATTATGCTAAGTGAAATAAGCCAGATACAAAAGGACAAATATTGTATGATTCCACTTACATGAGGTGCCCAGAACAGGCAAACTCATAGAGACAGAAAGTAGAATAGAGGATACCAGGGGCTGGGGCGTGACAGACTGGGGAGTTACTGCTTGATAGGTACAGAGTTCAGTGTAGAATGATGAAATAGTTCCGTACATGGACAATAATGATAGCTGCACAACATTGTGAATGTAGTTAATGCCACTGAATTATACGCTTAAAAATGGATAAAATGGCAGATTTTACTTTATATGTATTTAATCACAATAAAAAAATTATCTATGAGTTCAAAAAGAAAACAAAATCACAAAGAACTCTGCACATGCTGTTCCTTAACGTGTACCCTCCCCTGCTGCCATACTTGAGCGTATTCCATCTCTTCTGCCTGGCGACCCTTTTCCTCTCCCAATCTCCCCAGTTGTCCTCTGCACCCTTAAATGTGCTCAATCAAGACTCAGCTTAGCTGTCCCCACTCCAGCAGGACAGGCTGGGTGAGTTATCTGGTTAGTTACTTCACACGTAGGTTCCCACGGAAATATGTTTTTTATCTTTCTATAACATTTATCACACTGTATTAATATTTGCTTATCTTTTTCCCTGCCAGATTGTGCACTCATTTAAAAATAGAACCTTGTCTTTTATTGCTGAACAGAGGCAGTAGGTGACTGGTTAAGAACAATGGGCTCTAGCATCAGCATGCCAAGGTTCAAATTCTAGCTTTGCTTCCCTCTAGCTATGCATCTTGGGTAAGTTACCTAAGCATGCTGCCCCTCAGTTTCACACTCTGTAAAACGAGGATGATATTAATACCTGCCTCATAAAGTTACAGGGCAGACTAAATGACATAACGTGTTGAGAAGACTGTTTTGATGCATAGCAAGCACTTATAAATATAAACCACAATAGTAATGGGTACTGAATAGCATTTGCTGAATGTATGCATGAATGACTGACTGAATGAATGAATAAACAAGTGGGACCCTGCTCCCAGGTAGCTCAAGGTCTTGTGGGAGAGACAGACCCAAACTACAGTAAAATTTATTGGGATGGGGCTATAATGGAAATGTATATGAAGCACTGTGGGGAAAGGAACTGGAGATTTCAAAGAAAAAATTTTAATTGAGTTGGGAAGAACTAAGAATTTCCCAAGTAAAGGGGTGAGAATTATATACTCCAAGAATACTTGTTCAAGAAATATTTACTGGGCAACCATTATGTTCTAGACACCCAGTGGGGATACAACAGTGACCAGGAAACAGTCCCTAGTCTATTGCAGAGGAAACAGCACAGAGTGCGAATCAGAGGCACAAGGGGAGGATGAGCGTGGGGCGGCCAAGGCAGACGTAAAGGGGGAAACGGTGGGAGACAAGACTGGTCAGGAACATTCTTTAGGTTATAAAGAGTTTCAAACACTGTTTTATATTTATTTAAAATACTAAGTGAATAAATAAATATTAAAAGCACTTATGTAACACTTACTATTAGGTTGGAATGAAATTGCCATTTTTGTAGATCAACAGTGATAGAAAAAAATCAGCAATTTCATATAGCTCCAACCTATCACATATCAGGTCCTAAGTGCTTTACAAATGGGAACTCACCTAACAAGTTTGGATGAATTCTGTAAGTAATGAGGGACAAAATGTTTTTAAAAGAGGAAGTAAAGTAATCTGAATTGTGTTTTGATATTAATATCGAAAACAATATCATCTGTAATTTTTATTAAATGCTTCTTCTATGTGTCAAGCCCCCTGCATACACGTGAGCATACTCCATGAACACACACGCACACAGAGTCACCTCTAATCCTTACACGGGCCCTAGAGGGCAAGTCTCAGTCCTCACGTTTTACAGAGGTGACACTGAGGTTCAAGGGCTGAGATGAGCACAGCTCACGCGGCTGTAAGGAAGGGAGCCTGGATTCCCGAGCAGGTGGTGTGCGAGGCTCCCAACCAAAGCTCTTTCTGTTTCACTGTGCTGCCTGCTCTATAACGACAGCGCAGAAGGCAGCACAGAGGATGGAGTAAGGAGAGGGCGTCCCCAGTTAGAATGTGGCAGGCTTGATAACTCTGAGATGAGACAAAACGCTTGTCTGTATACCGATGTTATACTTCTAGGATTGTGGACGTGGACTATTAAAATGGCATATTCAGAATCTGACACTTCAGATTTCATCAGGCTGTATTTAACTTGCCATAAACAACAGAATAATATATTCCAGAAGGATCAAACCCGCACAAGGACAGGTACATTAAACTGACCACACACACAGGACAGAGTCAGCAGAGAGAGAGCTCAGCCTCTCCTCATCCCAGTTGAAAAATGAGAAAAAGGAACACAATGTTGAAGGACCTGCTGAAAAAACATTGTTGCAGCTGGCCCAGGTGTGCTGGCTTCTCAAGTGTTCAATCCCCTGCTGCTCTGCACGTGCGGTCCTGCCAGGTCTCCAATGTAGCAAAGAAATTAAACCAAAGGAGGGCATGAACCAACATAAACCCATAAATTAAAAAAAAGACTTTTCTTAAACTGATAAATTGCACTATATCTCACCAGACACTCTCTGACTTCTACAGCAGAGACTAGGATTCAGCTGATGGTACCTTCTCAGTACTTGAGTGATTGATGGTGAATTGGTACCCATCATCCACTATAAAGAAGTTCCCCATCAGTGATGGCATTATTGAAGGGTATCAGTGTATTTGCTTTAAAAAAGTGGTGAGAAATTTTAAAACCCCAATCAAAAATATTACTGAAAATAAATACCTTGGTCTTGTATCACACAATCTGTGGTGACCAGGGGAGGGATCTGGCCTCTGGTATTGGTGGTATAAACTTGTCCCCCTCTGGTGGCTCTGTCATTCTCGATCACCTGAATCTGATAAATAAGATATCAAGAGCAAGTTAAAGTAAGTTAAGACTCTTTCCAACATTCTCCCCCTCCGTCCCTCTCATTATTCACACACACACACACACACACACACACACACACACACACACACACACACACAAATAGGCATTTTCTAAATCTTTCAGCCCAATTCAGATCAAACCCTCACTGAGAACCTACCATGCCGTCAGTTCCACTTTCGTTCACTTTCACGATATCAGATCAGTAGTTTCCAAACTCTACTCTGTAACACTCTGAGCTCCAACCCAGACCCTTCAGAGAACTTTATTTAATTGTTTATTGGAACCATAAATGAGCATTTAAAAAAAAAAAGATTCTGGTAGGAAAAAAAACTGAAAACTTTTTTAAAGAAAATACTTTTTGCAGTTAAAGAAAACTCTAAAAGGCTAAAAGTCATAAAATTCAGAAGAAATGATTTACAATATATAACCTGAAAAGCCTAACTTTTCTCCTCAAAACCTGCTTAATCTTCAATTTGCCTTTCAAGTTTCCCCCAGTGCACCCCTGCTCCTTGAGACACAGGAAACTAACAATATAAAGTGTTCCCATGTGAGTTCTGCCTAATGTATAGAAATCAGAAGGAACAAAAGTCTCTACATTTTGTCAGATAATTTGGAAACATCTTGTATTTCTCTACTAAAACATTTCTTGATAAAGAATATAGAGATACGAATTTGTCTCTCTATTGTAATCGTCTAGGGATGAAAATATTGAGCAAAATCTAGTAGCATGGAGTTAGGAAGAAAACAAGAAGGAATCCTAATGATTCTCTTCCTCTTCCTCTTCCTCTTCTCCCAGCCCTCACTGCTTTCATCACAGGATAAAAGAGACAAGAGACAGGGGGTGACAAAAAGAAGGGAGCAAAAAGAGGGAAAAGAGGGAGAAATGAGATGAGTGCCAGGCTGGAATACACAACTTTGGAGGATATGCAGTTTTTCATATTCCTAAAGAAACTATTAATAACATGAAAACTGTCTTCCCCACACTCTGAAATGCTACCTTCTCCCTTTCCCCTCCCATCTCACCCAAGCCAGGCCCAAGCCGGCACTGATATCATTGGTTTTATGGCATATCAGAGATAGATTTAGCCTGCCTTGCAATCTACACACTTCTGTCTTTCTAATTTCATAGGACTTGAATTCTTATTAAATTAAAGATATGGAATATGCTTCCAAATGTAACTACTGTAAGACACAGATGAGAATAAAGCTACCATGGGCAGACACGAGAAGCAAACAGAAAAATCAAAACACTATATCACATCCTATATTTCAACCACAAGGTTAATCTGGTTCATTCAAAATTGGCATAGTTTTTGTATTATCAGCATTAATTGTAATCATTTCAACCAATGAAGTGTCAAATACAAAAGCGAGGCAAAGCCGTGATAATCTATATATTGAACGCAGATCGTTCTCAGGCTTCAAATAGACTATATTTCCAAAAAGTTTATTTTTAAATTAGCCATTTACAACTTACAAAGCACTGCCTCCAAGGAAACAATGTCATGTGTGGTAATTACATTTCTAAATTAATCCACATCTCGGTTAGAATACCACAAAGAGAGTAGGAAATATAACAGTTCTAGTAATTTTTTTTTTTTTTGCCAAGGAAGATTTGCACTGAGCTAACATCTGTTGCCAATCTTCCTCTTTTTGCTTGAGGAAGATTCGCCCTGAGCTAATGTCTGTGCCAATCTTCCTCTATTTTGTATGTGGGTCAGTGCCACAGCATGGCCGCCAACGAGTGGTATAGGTCCATGCCTGGGAACCTAATCCAGGTCGCCAAAGTGGAGTGCACCAAACTTAACCACTAGGCCACAGGGCCAGCCCCAGTACTAGTAATTTTTAAAAATATATTACAGTTTTTTTTATTTGCCTCAAATGCATGTTCTCGAAAAACAAGCTTGGAGACTAAACAACACACAGAAATTTCAACTGAGATTTTGACTGTGACTCGGTACTTGAAAGGGTTTCGATTTGATGACAGTGACTCTTCAGAATGCCAAAGCTACCTCAAAACGTATAGATTTCTTTGTCCCTCAGAAGATGTGCCACTAGAATTACTTTCACGCTCATCTGCTATGCATAGCGTATTCTGGGCTCGTAAAATAGAATCAGGAAAGAAAAAAAGAATGATTCTCTTGAAATAAATGAGCAAGAAGAATAAGGGAGAAACAAGGTAAGAAGATGTGTGTACATCTAAGGCAGGCTGCTTAAAGCAAAATTGTTTGAACTTTGGGTGGTGAGAGAAAGAGGGGACTAGGAAGGGCTCAACTTCTGCAGATACAGTCAGAGAGTGAGGAAGGGCTTTGACGGAGACACCAGTTTCCTCACTCTCAAAATGTGGATGATACCACCATCCAAAAGGGTTGTCGTGAGCACTTAGCTCAGGACTGGCAGGTAACAGGAGTTCAGTAAACATGAGTTTACATCTTTCTTTCTGGAAGTAAGAACTTATTTAGTTAGCAAAAGCATGTTGCTTTGGTAATAGGAACATAAACACGCTCTACCTGGCATTGCTATTTCATTAGTTTTATGATAAAAGTAACACTAGACTGATTTGCATGTACGTATCTTAAGGGTCTTGGATGAATCACAGCAATATGCTTATCGCTTCTGTTGTGAATATACATTCACTCATTCAACAAAGGTGTGAATGCATACTATGTACCAGGCCCTGCTCTAGGTGCTGGAGACGGAGCAGTGAACAAAACCAAGTCCCTGACCTCACGGAGCTGACATTCTAGCATGGGAGACAGGCAACAAATGAACAAATGTACGTGTCAGACACATGCTGTGTCAGGTAGTAATAAGCGCTGTGGGTACGGAGTGACATGGATAGGGGTGGCAAAGAGATTGGGGATGAGCAACGAGGACGTGGAGGAAATGAGCCATGCCCTGCATACATCCAGGGTAAGAGAATGTAGGCAGAAGAAACACCAAGCGCAAAGGCCCTGAGGCAGGAGTATGCTCAGAGTGTTTGAGGAATAACAGGGAGGCTGGTGTGGCTGAAGCAAGCGATGGAGAAGAGAAGGAAGAGACCAGGTCAGAGGGGTGTGTGTGCGCGCGCGTGCGTGCGTGCGCGGGAGGCAGAGGGGCGCCAGGGGTGGGTGGCAGACAATGCAGGGTCTTGAAGCCGTTGTAAGAACTTTGGTTTTTAACTTGAGGAGTATTGGAGGGTTTTGTTCTGAGCCACAACATGATCTGACTCAGAATGGATCATCCTGGCTGCTGTGTGCAGACTGAAGGAGCAGGGAGACCAGTTAGGAGGCTCTTACAATAATCCCGGTGGATAGACGGTGAAGGCTTGGACTAGGAGGAACACATAGAGCGGGACCAAGACCAACAGAACGAACTAAAGCACTAAATGTGAGATGTGCAAGAAAGAGAAGCAAGGAGGACTCCAAGTTTTTTGGCCTGAGGAACTGGAAAAACATGGTTGGAATCTGTATTTCAGGGAAAAGGTTTGACTAGGAATATCTGCATTCTCATTTAAAGCCATGAGAATGGACGGGATCACTTAAAGCAATGCTTCTCAGTGTGCCTAAGAATCATCTGGACAGCTTGTTAAAACGGAGTCCAGGGCCCCACCCTAGAGATTCTGACTCATAGGTCTGGGGTGGAGCCTGAGAACATGAATTTCTAATAAGCTGCCAGCTGATGTTGATGATGCCTCCTGGGAGCACACTTTGAGTAGTGTTCACCTAGAGACTAAATGTGGATGGAGAGGGGGACGCATCCAAAGACTAAGCTTTGGGACACTTCTAACACTAAGAAGTCAGGGAGATGAGGTGAGACCAACAAAGGAAACTAGAAAGAGGCACCAGTGAGGTAAACAAATATGTAAACAAGTGGTGGTGTCTCAGAAACCAAATGAAAAAGTGTTTCAAGGAGGATGGAATGAACAGATGTGTCAAATTGCTGTTGATATGTCAAGACAGATGAGATCTGAGAACTGACCATTAGATTTAGTAATGGGAGGTCACTGGCGACCTGGACAAGCATGGTACTGGTGGGGTTGTGGTGATGATACCTAAACTGAAATAGGCTCAGGAGGGAATGGGAGAAGGAAGGAATGGGTGGAGATGAACTGAAGACAGCTGGTATAGGCAACTCTTCTGGAGATTTCTTGCTATAAAACATAGCCAACAAATGGGGAGGAAAGTGGATAGAGATTTGGGGAAGGACAAAGAGAGGCTTCTTTTATTAATGAGGAAAGATAGTACAGGATGTTTATATTTGAGAATGATCTAGACAGAGAAAAATTGAAGTTTATCTTCAAATAAGTATAGATGATGCAGGAGAGAGAGGATGTGATGGTTAATTTTATGTGTCAATTTGGCTAGGCCATGCTTCCTAGTTTTTGGTCAGTATAAGTCTAGATGTTGCTGGGAAGGTATTTTTTTAAGTGTGATTAACATTCAATCAGTAGACTTTGAGTAAAGCAGATTACCCTCCATGTGGGTGGGCCTCATCCAATCATTTGAAGTCCTTAAGAGAAAAAGACTGAGGGATTCCCAAGGAAGAGGGAATTCTGCCTCCAGATGCCTTTGAACTTGAGCTGCAAAATCAACTCTTCTGTCTCTCTAGCCTGCCGGCCTGCCCTGCAGATTTCAGACTTGCCAGTCCCCACAACTGAGTGAGCCAATTCCTTAAGATATCTCTCTCCCTCTATATATATATACTCATACATCCTATTGGTTCTGTTTCCTTGGAGAACTCCAACTAGTGCAGGGGACATTTGTGAGACAGTTGTTCTTGGGAGGCCATAAGGATGTTCTAGGGCACAGGTGGAGGTGATGGCCTTGGTTGGGAGTACAGACAAGCTTATCCACAGTGACAGGAGGAAAGGGGGATAAATGGGCACAGATGCAGGGAGATGTGGTAGTGGAGCATACAGTGCTTCTCTTTCGATTGCCTCTATTCTCTCAGTGAAATAAGAAGCAAGATTACCATTAAAGAGTCAGAAAGGGGAAGGCAGTGTTAGGAGTTTGAAGAGAGATGAAATGACAGTTACCCAGGAAAACAAGAGAGTCAGTGGAGTTGGGTGATGGCCTTCAAACTTGCTACACATTAGAATCAGCAGGGGAGCTTTGAAAAATACCAATGTCCAGTCCACATCCTAGTGCAATTAAATCAATTGGTGGGTGAGAGCAAGGCATCAGTATTTTTAAAAGCTCCACCAGCGATTCTTTCATGTAGCCAGGTTTTAGAATCACATGACTACAGGTTCACCTTAGTTTAGTGGTCATGAATTAAAAGTGAGACCAGTCAGCATGGTGTGCATTTTTCTCAAATCACATTCAGCATGAGGTGCAGGCACAGAATAGGTGGATAGTTGGTTTAACAACAAATGGGACTTTTCTAGATGAATTCAGTGTAGGGAGAAGGGCAAAAAAGTTGAGGGCAGAGGATGTAAGGGACAGATTTATAATCATGGGTCTCATAATCTAACCTGCATAAGAGAAGTGAAAAGATGAAGGTGATGTGAGTCAGAAAAAAAGTGGTAAGTCCTGGTAGATGAATTATTACTGGAGTTTGAGTCCTCAAGGGAATGAGCTAAAAAGATAGGAGGCAGTGGTTAGAGAATAGGATGCTCTCAACCAAGATTTTGAAGGTGTACCATAATTGGTAATGACAGGATCCATGGTAGCACTATGAAGAACTAAGGTGGGGTAAATGAAAAGAACATTGGAAGCAAAGAAGATCAAGAATTGAGAGGCAGGAAAACGAAAGGTTTTATAGACGGAGAGGAAAATTGCCAATAATTATAACAGAAACAGTACTGGAGAGATTAACAGTGAACTTGGAGCTAAAAGCTTCAAAGAATGAAGTAGAATGACCCAGAGAGTCTGTTGATGTTATATATAAGTAGAGAAACAAGAAGTAGAAATGAAATCAATGTAAATACAGTCATGTGCCACACAATGACATTTTGCTCAATGACTGACCACATATATGACGGTGGTCCCATAAGATTAGCGCCACATAGCCTAGATGTGTAGTAGGCTACACCATCTAGGTTTGCGTAAGTACACTCTGTGATATTCACACAATGATGAAGTCGCCTAATGATGCATTTCTCAGAATATATCCCCATCATTAAGTGACACATGACTGCACATATTTCTTCACCTGGAATAATGAAATAATATTAAAACACAGAAGTAACGGCTGGTAACATGATTATCAACAAAGGCACTAAGAGTTATTAAAACTTAATTTCTAACATGTTATAGAATCAGACACTTTATCACAAATCTTCCAGTTTATATTCAAATAAATGCAGAATAAGTGGTAGATTACAAAAATTGCCAAAATCCTCCACCCCTCCCATATCTGTGCCCTTTCTAAGGATTTTGCAGCTCCTCCCACCAAGAGGCAGAATATATTTTTCTACTCCTTGACTCTTGGGTGGTCTTGTGACTTGCTTTGAGAGAATATCACAGAAACAGCAATGTGCCAGTTCCAAAACAAGACCACAAGAGGACTTGCATATTCCTTCTGTCCCTCTTGGATCTTTGCCACTCCCAAGTGAACAAACCCAGGCTAGCCTGCTCGGTGACACAGCCCAATCACCCCCAGCTAACAAATACCAGACCATTGAACAACACCATCTGTAGTGGGCTCAATTGTGCCCCCTCCCAAAAAATATATCCACGTCCTAATCCCTAAAACCTGTGACTATTACCTCATACTGCAAAAGAATTGATTAAATTAAGGATCTTGAGAGAAGGCGCTTATCTTGAATTATCTGGGTGGGCCCTAAATGGAATCACCTGTAACCTTATTAGAGAAAGGCAGAGGGAGTTTTGAGATTGATGTCCAGAGGAAAAGACATAGAGAAGAAGAGGGGGGCAACATGATGACAGAGGCAGAGATTGGAGTGATGCGGCCACAAGCCAAGGAATGCCCAGAGCCACCAGAGGCTGGAAGAGACAAGGAACAATTCTCCCATAGAACATTTGGAGGGAGTACAGCCCTGCTAACACATTGATTTCAGACTTCTGGCCTCCAGACCTGGAAGAGAATAAACTTCTGTTGTTTTAAGTCACACAGTTGTGGTAATTTGCTACAGCAGCCACAGGAAACTAATACACCATCCTAGATCATTCAGGCTCCAGCCAAGCCTTGAGATGACCCCAGATGCACAAGCAAGCCCAGCCCAAATCAGTTGAGCCCGGCCCAGATGGGCAGAACTGCCCAGAGGACCTATGGACTCAGGAGCATTAATAAGTTATGAGTTCGGTGGTGGTTTGTTACACAGCACGAGTTAGCTAATACAGTCACTCTTTGTGCTCCTTAGTAAGTCTAACTTTTTCTATTCTGTTTATAGAACCACTTCAAAGACCAGAGTTAACTGTGTCAATTTCATGATTATTCCAAAAGGACTTTACACCCCTGCTCACTGCCATAAGACCTGCAGTTTCTCCTGAAGGAAGAGTTCACATCCCCACTCCATTGACATCGGGCTTTGTGATATGAATTTATTTGGCCAAGGGCATATGAGTGGTTCTAACAAGTACCACATCTGAGTGGAAACTTTATGAGCTATTGCACCTTTTGGCCAGTTCTCTTCATCTTCTTCCTTTCTCATGAGAATAACATGACCCCAATATGGAGTGCCCCTCCACCCAGGACTCTGGAATGACAAGGGCATGTGGAGCTGCACTTAAAGCCAAACAGCAGCTTCTGCAGCCTACATGTAACCTAAGAGATAAATAAATCTCTGTGGCTGTAAGCAAAGCTGGGGACTGTTTGTTGCGCAGAATAACCTAATAAAAGCTGACTGACACAGTTACTAAAGAGTAATCTTCCAAAGAAAATCAATTGGGTGGAGAAGAATTAAGTTATAGCTCTAATTTTATATAAAACAATTTTTTGTTTTTTAATATGCAAAATGTAAAATACTTTACACTTTCACTCACTGTGGGCATCTTATCCTGATTGAAAAGGGTCCTTTAGTTATTTAAAATAGCACGTTTATATACTCTTGCTACTAATCACTCATTAAACATCAATAAATACTGCCAATATATGACAATATAAACATCAGCAGATACTGCCAAGTTCATATGATACCAAAAAAAATTTACATAGGCTGTGTCTCTCATGGTGATCCCCAGCATGCCGTAACCCACCCTCCCCGCCCCCACACCTACATAGAAGGAAAGAAGCCTTCTATATGTGATGGATATTGTGTTTTGACAATAAAGGACAGGATAGATGCTAACACACTGAAGAGTTTCTGAGAACAATGAATGAAGAATGGTCCTTCATGAGGGAGACTGTGGGAGGGAGAAGAGCACTTACTGGGCTGGGGATAGAGTCAGGATCCAGCTTCTTCTGGGGCTGTGGTGGACCAGCCATCTGTGCAGGACCTCCAGGGAAGCCTCCTGGGTAGGAGAGCTGCGCACCTGCCATCTGGGCACCATAGTTGGCTGCATGGAAAAAAATTTAAAAAGAAATGACCACAACCCCAAATCCAAGATGTAGAGCTCACTGGCAATGTCATGCTGTTCAGCCAAGCATGCTGCATTTTTCCTCTCTTTAAGTAAGGCAGGGAGTTAGGTGCGAACATCTACCGTTCCCCTTTTCTTTGCACTTGCCACACTATTCAAAAACTATCCTTCCTTAAAAGTAAGTGACAGATGCCTAGTAACACAGGAACAAAGCTGATTTCCAGCGAAGGGTATGCCTAGGTAACCCCAGGCCTTCCTCTAAGCCCCGTCAGCTTACCCTGCTGCGGAGGATATCCAGTGCCCAGGCTCTGTCCCGGGAGAGGCGGGGGCTGGTACTGGGCATTCGGAGGAGCAGGTCCAGGGAGCCCGTCCTGCCTGTGCGTTGACGGAGGCAAGGGGGAGGTACCAGGGCCATTTAGTGCAGCGGGTGATGGTGGGAGAACCTGAGATCCAGGCTGCAAAATGGATGGCTGTGGAGGCCGCGGAGGACCCTGGAACGATGGCCCTGAGGGAGGACCAGGGGGCCCCTGGCTGGGGGGAGCCATGCCCGAACCTGTGTGAGAAAGAAGACCAGCCCACCTGAACGCCACATTTCTCAACTCTCGAACTTCTACAAAGTACACAACAGGGACGCTCGCTTTCCTGATACAAAGCAAGAAGCCATCCTTAACAAATCGTGTTTTTTTGCCACAAGATCATAAATGCTATTTGGGGCATTTTAACTGGAGAATTTAAAAAGAGTAAAAGCAATATTTATAATTATAGTGAGAAAATTAGTAGGATAAATTTTAACTCAGTTCCGTTAACTTTACATGATTACATGCCATTAATTAAGGAATTGTATCTGATACAACAGAAAATCATAGAGAAGAAAATTTTGACTTGATCAAATTCAAGCACAAGATGCAAATAAGTTATTGAATGTATAAGTTCAGTAAATGTGTAAGGATTTCAGAACTAGGTAGAAATAACCAGGGAGAAGGGATGGGCCACTAACATGCTTTCCAATCATATTGGAAATAGTTGTAAAACCAGATTATTTTTTCCTTTCTCTGATTATGTGAAATTGAGTTGCTGCTTGTAGACTTATCCATTTTGAAATCAATAAAAGATAGGAAATATTCTGGGGTTTTTTTACTGACACTTCTAAAAAACTAACTTTAAGTAATGGAAACTCTTCATCAAGACAAACGGCTGACTACGTGGTTCCTACAGTGGAGATTCCTGTGGCCTCTGGATACAGAGCCTTTCCACTGATGGAAATCTCAGTCCTGCGACTGTTTTCTCTCCTGTTAGCCCTTTCTGCCTCAGGACATCTGAGCTTCCATTCTTCCCAGGATCTAAATACAGAATTACACTGCACTGTGAAACAATGAGTATTATATTTTTAATTTCAGGGCCCCATAATAAACAACACAAGGTTAAAACGACGCTCATATTTCTTGAAGTAATTTCACTGTTCTAATGTCAGCATTTTTTGTTTCTTATTGTTCTAATATTGAACACAAGTTATCCTGAGAGTCCTTCAATTAACTTGAAGTAAATGGCAGCACGATCAGGGAAAAAAGTCAATTATAGCCATATATAATACAGATGATTTACATAAAAATGTCCAAAAAACTACTTTGATATGGTGTGCCAGAGTTATGTCCATTTTGAAAATGAAGAAAACCTTTCTCATTAAAAATACTCATGACACAGGCAGTCAGTGAACACGAATAATGAGACTGTTACCATAGCTGTTGACGTGCATAGCACTGAGCTGATGGCCCAGCTGGGTGACGGATGAAGTGGACACAGGACTTGGATAAGATGATTGTGTAGAGGGTGAATATGGGGCGTACGAGGATGCTGCACTTTGGACAGGTGGAGGACCTAGAAATCTAAGAGAGAAAAAAGCATGTTAAACAAAATCATAGAGTTTCATATGCAAATGACATACAACAAATGTCAATAACTTGTAAAATTAAATAAGCCCATCTAGTGAGCACCAGGCAAATGGCTGATATCATATGCTAGGTCTTTAATTAATCTCAGTGTGAGCTCAAAATGAACCATGTTGCATCATCCCATATCTATGCTCACAGGATGAACATGTCAAGATACTTAGGAAAAAAAGAATTCCTAGTATAAACACAGAACCAGCTTTGGAAATCAATTTGGGAAGCTGAGCCCACTACAGCCTTGTCTATACTAGATCAATAGAATGGAAACCAAGAAAACTAAAATGCTCTGTGGTTTTATCTTTATGATCATTCTCCTTATAGCCTATCCAGCTTTTAAAACAAAACGCCTCCTGCACTATAATTTCAGTGAGCAGGACATTCCCTGCAAGATAGTACTTGAAAGCGAACAACCAAGTAAAAGGTTTTGAAATCGCTCATTTTTTTCAATCTAATAGTTTCATGTTTTACCTTGGATTTAGTTTGAACTTATTGTATGTTTATTTTTCCTTGTTTTGCATGAAACAGTGACCACCATCTGAAGAGCGTTCCTATTATGGTTAATCTGCCAAATGAGGGTGAAGCCTTCCCTTAAGACTCATGTAATGACTTCTTATCAATTTTAAATTTCAAATAAAAATTAAATTTTTCCAGCTGGTACACTCTGATTTCAACTTCTCTATAAACTGAAAACAATTTCTCTGGTGGCCCACGCTCTTGCCTTCCATCCTTCACTGCCACTGAGAGGAGAGAAGCAGAGCCTGAGAGGCCAGTGGCCTCCTGAAGTCCCACAACTCATTTGTGACAAAACTGGGACCAGCCTTTTCCCAGGTCTTAAGTAAGTACACTTTCTAAAACATCACACTAATTTCCTCTTGTCATTTTTCTCTATATATCTTAAATTGAATAATTACTATAAACAAAACTTAAAATTAACCTTCAAACCATTACTCTGTATGGTATTAAGCATATTTCAGAATGATGAGTTAAATGGATGAGAGATCAAAATTATTTTTTATGTAAAAGTACAAGCTATCCTACAGCAGATACTTGGTTACCAAGAGTTATAAAGTTAGAATGAATAACATTTTAACCCAAACAACATTGCTAAGAAAAGCTGTCAATTTCTTCTCCTGACAAAAATTGAAAAAAAAACCAACAGCATTAGACTAAGCGTCCTTCGATTTAAATAATTTTAGGGGAAAAAAAACTGAATCAAGACAGAAAATATAAAAGTTAACTTTCAGAGTAAAAGTTTTCTTTATATCTCTAATCCATTAATTATACTAGGGGTGAAAAACGTGGGGTAAAATGTAACTCTAGTCTTAATTGACACATTTAAAATACATTGTGCTCACTTTGAAAGGATTTCAAAAATTTCACAACAAGTTTTGTAAATCCATTGTTTCATAAAAAGAAATCATTTCTTTTTTCAAGAAACGATACTTTTTGTCTTTTTTAAAAACTCAGTCGTGGGATGTAGATGTACGGAATAATTCCACACAGGCAGAATGCACATGATCTGTAAGAATGATTAGTGGGTGAGTGTGAGGCATGGTTACAGGGTTTGGATCTGATAAGCAGGAACTGGGAACCGGTAGTTAAATGGGGGGTGGAAGGCTGTTATTCAATTGTCTGAGTTAAAAATTCCCCAAAACATGTCCATAGATATTTCACAAATGTTAATACCATTTTAAAAATATAAAATTGTATGAATTATTTATTATATAGACAGTATAAATAGGATGAAATGTGTTTCAAATAGAAGTTGTAACACAAGCA
This sequence comes from Tapirus indicus, assembly GCA_031878705.1. NCBI lineage: Eukaryota > Metazoa > Chordata > Mammalia > Perissodactyla > Tapiridae > Tapirus > Tapirus indicus. The sequence continues at coordinate 142,627,360 of CM062919.1, read as the reverse complement.
GCCTCAAGTATTATTTTTAACTTCACAAAAGGTTAAAGATTTAAAATATATAATGAGAGACTGTACAACCATTAGCCATTACTTTTTGACCCATTAATGCCTACTTATCATTCATTGGTTTATATACGTCCTGGGATTAGGCTTCAGAAATTCACAAATAAATTTTTCTTTTTTCTGACCAACTTAAATGTAGTAAATCTTAATTAGATTTGAATTTTAAAAGCAATTTTATCAACTTAAAAATAAAATAGTATTAAAGGCTAACAAAAATTCTCACATACGTGGGGAAAAGAGATTAACAAAACGTACAAAGTGGTTTAATATTTTTCAATCTCATTACTTTACTAAATTAGTTTATCCACGGTTGCACAGAATGTGGGTTCAGAGCTTAGGTGAGAATCCAGGTCCTAGGACCCCCCAGACTGGAGACCTGTGGGACCATGGGCAAGCCACTGAATCTCCACAGCTCTCAGCTTTCAAACGGCAAAAAGGAGCAGATGGAATGGAATGATCCCCTTCAAAATTAAGACTCATATAGAAAAATATTCCTCATGTTGATTACCTCATTTAACATGTTTCTGGGCTGAGAAACATTCAATTGTATATTTTAATTTACTGTTTCATTGAATGTCAGAAAAGGGCAGATTCACCATCAAAAAGAACAGTCCATAAAGAATTACTACCAGAGGATTAATAAAACATGAAAATTTAGCCTCAGTTTAATCCTAAACCTCTGAAGAGTTGACTCAGTTGTCTGTGGCCTGCTCAATCTGAAATACTTCTCATTTTCAAGTTTGCAACAAATTGCTCAGGAAGTGGGCTGTATGCTGAAGTTTGTCAGAATGTGGAGATAAGGTGCCAAACTATTCAAGATTTGGTTGAAACAAAATCTGGATTTTAAATACTCAGTCCATAGAATAGAGAAAACAAAAGCTGTGCCAAATCATTTCACTGCTTTCCACAAAAAAATTAGAGAAAACAACTGTTTCTCTCATTTTTCTTGCTCCCTCCTTTTCCTTTGCAACCAATTTCTTACTCAGTAGATCCATCCCTATCAGCTTCATTTTGGGAAGATGAGTCTACTCTCAACCCTTGACCCCAATTCATCATTTCTTGGTCAAAACAGATTGCTTACAATTGACTCATTGACTTTTCCCCTTCTAATGAAAAAATGGATTTTTAGGTTATAGATTTTATTTAGTAGATTAATCCTAACCAGCAGTAACCCTCTGAAGATGACTTTCGTACCACTTACAAGTTTAAGACATTTATTCTGCCTCAGCTGAGATCAAAAGAACAAACAACTAGTTATGATCTTTAAATTTTATGAAACATCACCTTTGAAATAATAATATTTTAAAAATAAAAATTATACATTTTAAATTTAAATGATATAACAACTCTGAATTATATCTTGTTTTTATTCAATAGTTTAGATACGGTAAAAACTGAGAGATTTCTTTGATGGGTCCCCTAAGTACAAACAACGCCAACGAAGTGCCATAATCATCAAAGAAAGATCATGCGTGCATCATCCATGCCCTCTGACAACCCCTGCCATCAGACTGGTGTGATTCACCTGTCCAATCACTGTGCCCTTTGCCCTTAGATTGAACTATATACACAGAGATATGTCCCATGAGGGCAAGGGAGCACGGTAACCACGGAGGCTTAGCCTGAGTACAAGACTTTTCCCTGACTTTCCTTTTTTTTTTTTTTTTTTTTTGTGGGGAAGACCAGCCCTGAGCTAACATCTGTTGCCAATCCTCCCCTTTTTGCTGAGGAAGACTGGCCCTGGGCTAACATCCGTGCCCATCTTCCTCCACTTTATATGGGACGCCACCACGGCATGGCTGACAGGCAGTGCGTCGGCGGGCGCCCAGGATCCGAACTCGCAAACCCCGGGCTGCCAAGCGCGGACTAAACCACTGCGCCACCGGGCGGCCCCAAGAATATAATTTTTGACATGTGAAAATCATATGAAATTCAAATTTCACTGTCCAGAAGTAAGGTTTTATTGGAACCGCTGTGCCACCGGGCGGCCCCCTGACTTTCCATTTTTAACCCCATTTCCAACCTTTAATTCATGGTTCAAGTGAATAGTGGAGGAAAGGGGCAAAATCTGTCAGTGTTTCCTTGGAAATCATAATAAAAGCAGATTCCTACATTGAACTGCCATGAGGAGCTAGACTGAGCTAGTAGGAAGGGACAAGCTACAGACACTAGCCTTCCTATATTCAGTGGAAATGGTATTGATAACTGCTAACGTGGACCGAGTCCTTCACGGGCGCCGTGCACTGTGCGAGCTTCTTTGGATGTATTAGTCATCAACATCCTCACAACCACATTATCCCTGTTACAGTTGTGATGAGGAAACCAAGGCACAGGGAGGTAAAGTAACTTGTCCAGCTAATAACTGCCTGAGCCCAGAGTCACAAACATGCCCTGACTCTAGAGTCTACGCTCTTCTTCAGACGCTGTGCTGAGCTCACAACCACACAGCCAGGGTCTGTCTGATGGCAAAGTCTGGGATTTACTGACTCTGAAGCACTCTAATTCAAGTGAAACAAATGGAAAGAACCAAAAAGACCAATCCAATCTAGGTTAATACCAGGGACCAAATCTTTTCGTAACTTCAAAGCAGCTGTTCGATTTTTGCATTTCTTCTGAAAAAAAATCTGAGGTGCTTGGCAGTTCACAATGATGAACTTTTCCAGATCTTCTCCCCCTACTCCAGACTGAGAATTGTTTCCTCATTTTACAGGTGAGGAAAATGAGGCCCAGAGGCCCGGGAACTCTACCAGCATCACACAGCTGGTTAATAGCTCGAACCAGAAGAGGCTTCTTGGTTCTCAGTCTGTCTGCTCTCCCCTCGTGCCCCACCACCACACCTGTGAGACTAGGGGCAGTGGGGTCACGTCCCCAGTCAGGCCCTCTAACTCCAGCTCCTTGCTGAAACGCAGTCACATGTAAACCTAATTACTTAGACTCATCCTCTGTTTCTGGCATTAACCTTCACTCTGCATCTCACAGCGACGATTTCAGTGGCAAATGTTACCATGACAAACAAGAGCCGGGAAATGTCAACCTCACAGATGCCCTGTGAAGGAATTAACCGGATGCTTTTAAAAATTCCACAAGGAGTTTTCCCACTGTCAGGACTACAGGCTCCTTGAAAAGATAACTCAATGGCTTTACCATTAGCAGGATCCAGATTCACACTGGGGGTGACTCCCCCCACCACAACCCTGCAATCTAACAACCTGGGAAAGGAACCCAGGAAACGAAGCCTATGGGTAATCCTTGGAGAAATTCCCAAGTAAACACTGCCTACAGGCTGGCACTGGGATTCTCAACAGCAACACCTCCCAGGACAAACAATAATGGGATCTCCAGCAGGGAAGGTGTGATGGGAGGCTCCCATCCCAAGAGGCAGTCCTGAGTGGTTGCAGGGCTCTAAATATCTCATCCATACGTCTCATATCTTGGCTTCTCCAGCCCTGCCTCCAACTTTTCCCTTCCTTAATTTATTATGAACACAAACACAAGATCTATTTCCTGTGTTGTTTTTACTATCCCCTTGCCTTTTGAGAGTCCCTCACTGGCATCTGTGTACCTTCCACATCAAACCCACTGTATTTACCATTTGCCACAATCTGATTTAATTTTTAAAATATTTATTAAGCACCTCCTGGCACTGAGCTCAGTTCTGTGAAGGATTCAAGAGAATAGGTGATTTAAAATTTTACTGGGGAATAAAGGCCGTAGACACCTGAAGGAATTAGAAATTAATACAAAATTCTAAAATAAGATGAATATAACCCAAAACTAAAATGTGTGGTATGGATACAAGTAATTTTTTATGTATTTTTTAATATGTACTAGTATTGGTTTTTTTCTCTCCCAACTTTTCTAAATGCTTTGTTTCCTAGGGCAGTTTTCTAGTAGATCCTTTCAAGGATGCAGACGGTATCATGAGATCAAACTGTCAATCAATAAACATGCAAGTTTGGCAGGGACACGTGAGACGATTTTAGTAGAATCTATAAATGAGGGTTGGAATCTACACAGCTCACCTTTGGGGAGGATGACCTTGTGCATGAGCTCCATTCTGGCCAAACTGATGGGGTCCAGGAGGTGGAGGACCCTGAGGCAACATCCCCCCGGAAGCGGCAGCCCCCAAAGGCCCCGCTGGCTTCATCACACCTGCAATGGAAGGGCATGAACTTAAAAGAGTATGAACGTGCAAAGAGAGAGGACGAAAGACAGTAGGTGAAAAATGCAAACTAGGAGTTGGAGGGGGATGGGTTAGGACCAGTTCTCCTTTAAACTTGCTTTAACCATCACAGGCCTAACAACACCAGGCTCTGGTATAATTATCTGACCATCATAATGATAGGAGAGCAGAAAGGAAAGGAAGCATTTTAACACTAAACAGAGACTAAGACAGAAGAAGTAACATTTGCATTTGATAGAGGCACCTTAATAAAAGACACTATCACACAAAGAATGCTAGAATGCACAATGAAAAGTGTCAGCTGGATATCAGAAAATGAATCTGGAAAAAAAACCAACATAAGGCATCATAAAGCATCCTAACTCTAAGTATGAAAAAAAAAGACCTCTACAAATGCCTTTATTTGAGTTACAGCACGGGGAAGAAAATTGGAGAGGAGCATCTGTTTCTCCAACAAATCCAGAGCACGGCCTTCAGAGTTAATAATTTCCCCAGGATTCCCAACAGTGGGGTGATCAACAGTTGAGAGACTGCTCAAGTCATCACACTCGCTCATACAAAACATGGGATCACACACGATTACTAGATGCTCCCGGCAGTGACTGTGTGTTACACAGCTCTTCTCAAACAGAGATCTTGAAAGCTTTCTCCGTAGGACTGTTCTCAGACATTTCTCTCTTTCCTTCTAGAGAAATTGTGGTACAGGAAAAAAATCACTGAGCTTGGGTGAGAATAGTTCAAGGCCCTACCTGGCCACTTATTAGCAGATGAGTGGTGCTGGGCAAGAAGTTCTCTTTGAGGACCTCAGTTTCCCCTCACTGCAAAAGGAAAGGCTTAGTCTAGGTTCCTGTGACACCCCTTCCAGCCGTTTAAAAGAAAAAAGAGAAAAAGTGCATTTCTTCTATTTGCTCTCTCCACTTCCATCCTGCTTGTTTTTGCTCCAGCCCATTCAATTACTTTTGACCCGACCCTCCTCTCCGGCACCGTCATCAGTGGCCTCCTAGCTGCCTTCTGTGCACTCATCTGACATCATAATGGATTTCACACTCAACATCTCTTTCCTTCTTTCACCTTTCTCTAGAAAGTTCATTCCCTCAGATATCAAGCGAACTGACCGGATGACCTGGAAGTCGTCCAGGAAGAGTTCTTATATTGTCATCATAATACTTTCAAGAGTATGCTTTCCAATGCTTGGGTAATTTAGAATGAAATATAACCAGCTAAGTGGCAGTTTTCATGAATAATAATATTGAAACTTTTACAAAAGGTTTCTTCTCTTAAAACGGGATTTCTTAAACTGAAGGAAATTTTTATCTGAACTTTACAGTCGCAGTTTTATTTAGCAATTGCTCATATACCAAGAACAAAAACAACAAATATTCTTACAACACTACATTTTTATATAAAGTTCTAAACCCCAAACCAGCCAAGTTAGAAAGACATGAGACTTGCAGAGACACAGACTAGGGTTTGAATTCCTTCCCGACCATTTAAGAGCTGTGACCCTGACAAGATACTTTTATCTTTAGAAACCTGGACTTTTAACACAGTGTGATGGCAATAATGTCCGATCTCCAAAGACTGTTCTGAGAATAAAATGAAGCAATAGGTACGACAGCATCCAGAACAATGCCTGATACATAAAGGTAATCACACGACAAATCTAAGTTTCCTCTCTCTGGCCATATCCCCTGCCCTCCTTTTTTCAAGGATTTATATTCTAACAAGACATATGCACCATAATTACATGCACACTTGTATTTTCATTTTTTAAACATTCTTTGAACATTAATTTAAACAATATTTTAATTGGAACATTAATTTGTTCATATTAATAAATTAATTGAACATTAATTTAAAACACTATTTTGAACAAAAGTAGAAAATCCATAACACTAGCATTAAAATAGTAAATAAGTACATGCACTATAAGAAACCAAAGAGGGCCAGCCCTGGTGGACTAGTGGTTAAGTTCCGTGTGCTCTGCTTCAGCGGCCCGGGTTCAGTCTCCTGAGCAGACCTACACCACTTGTCAGTGGCCATGCTGTGGCGGCAGCTCACATAAAAAATAAAGGAAGATTGGCCGTAGACATTAGCTTAGGGTGAATCTTCCTCAGCAAAAAAGGAGGAAGATTGGGGGCTGGCCCGGTGGCATAGTGGTTAAGTTCGCGCACTCTGCTTTGGTGGCCCAGGGTTCACAGGTTCAGACCCAGGCAAGGACTTACATACCGCTTATCAAGCCATGCTGCGGCAGGTGTCCCATATAAAGTAGAGGAAGATGGGCATGGATGTTAGCCCAGCGCCAATCTTCCTCAGCAAAAAGAGGAGGATTGGCAACAGATGTTAGCTCAGGGCTAATCTTCCTCACCAAAAAAATTTAATAAAAAAGAAAAGAAGAAGGAAGGTTGGCAATAGATGTTAGTTCAGGACGCATCTTTCTCAGCAAAAAAATAAATAAATAACTAAATAAAAAAGGTTTCCCCTTAAAAAAAAAAAAAAAGAAACCACAGATATTCTCATTTCTTAAATAAATAGGTAAATAACAATTTCATCAACAACTCTCATATGTTTAGAGAATCAAAAAACAGTTTTCAGAGTTACTCACGTCTGGGAATTCCCACATGTACACAAGATGCACATGTTAATAAACTTCTGCTTATAAACAAAAACAGTTCTCATATGTTCAAGGAGAACTATTATACACCAATCTTACTAAAATGTTCTTTCCCTTTTATTTTTGGAAATCAACTCTATCCTGATGATTTGAACTCTTTCTTGCTCAGCATCCATTCAATGTGCCTTTGAGGCACTTAGAGCTCTTATGGGAGAGACAGCCATGTAAACAAACAATTATGGTGCTGTGTGAGGACTGTCATAAAATGCAGAGGGACTGCCTAACTCTTGCTAGGGGAGTCAAGAAGAGTTCAAAGAGAAAGGACCACTGGAGCCGAATCCTGAAAGACAAGCAGGAGTTTTCCTAATATAGAGACAGGATAGAAGATTCCAGTCAGAGAGCAAAGACATGAGAGAGCATGATATGACCAGGGACTGGCAAAAGACTCAGTGTAGAGAGATCGTAAGGGAAAGTGGCCAGAGCAGAGGGTGTCCAGGTTGGTTGGGGTCAGACAGCAAAGTCCTGTGTGTCATTTGGACTCTATCCTCGGGGCAAAGAGACACGATAGTATCATTGTTATCTGCAAAGTCATAGTCTTCCCCTGGCCACACTACTGGCATTTTCAAAACTGACCAGAGATGAACAGAAATCAGGTTCTTGATAGAGCAGTATGAGAATCTGAATGTGAAAGGAAAACTATATCACGAGAAAGAACTAACTATGCTTATGCCATAAGAAAAATATCTAAAATCACAAACTGGTTTTTAACATAGTGGTAGATACTATAAACTAGCTTACCCAATACCAATTCCAATTCCTTTCCAGCTTGCCTTTCTGTATGGTCCCGAGCTGGAAAGATGGAATCTCCATTTGCTAGACTTCCTTTCAAATTGGATTGTGATGTGCTCTAAATTCGGCAAAGCAACACAGCTGTGGGAGACCCTGGTCAGCGGGCAGAGAGGGTGGTGCTAGGGTGGAAAGGCGGTACATGCTGATGGAACAGTCCTGCGTGAGATGTGCGTTTCTATAGACTGCAGTCCCAAGCCTGGTTCTCCAGCTCTCTCCAATATTATCTCAGCTTCTGGATACCCTTTAACAAATCCCTTTCCACTAGAGTGGTTTCTGTTATCAGCAAAAGAGCCCTGACCAAAACAACATCACAGAAAAGAACACCTTGAATTTGGCCCCAGATCTGACAAACTAAAACCAAAATTAAAAACCATTTGTGAAAAAAATGTTGATCTAAAATAAACAAAGATAAGCTCCCTATTTACAGGCAGAATCGTAACGGCTGTCAGTCCTGTGTCACTGCAGTGGCGGTGGTGTACCTACACAACCTCACTCTTCATTAGGAGCCTCACCACCTCCATGGCCCTTACCCCACCTCCAGGACATCACCAGTTCTTGCCTCTCAGCTTCCAGACCAGCATTCCTCAACCAGGGGTGATCTTACCCCTGAAGGGACATTTGGCAATGTCTCAGATTTTGGGTGACCACAGCTTGGGGGCAGAGGTGGTGGTGGGAGAGGAAGTATAGGTACCTGATGGGTAGAGACCAAAGGATGCTGCCAGATATCTTATAATGCACAGCACAGCCTCCCACAACAAAGAATTAGCTGGCCCCAAATGTCAACAGTGCTGAGGATGAGAAACCCTGCTCCAGAGAGCGGTGTGCCCAGCTCTGATTCCTCCTCCACACCTTCTAATGTGGAGTGTAACTCCTTCTAAAATATACATGGGACCATGACCATGACCCTTCCCAGCTTAAAACACTTCAGTGCCACCCTACCGCTCTTACAATAAACTCTAAATAAAGTCACAAGATGGCCCCGCTTTCCACTCCAGGCACCCCCTCAGTGCTTGCAGTCTACACCCCAGCCACGCCGAACCTCTTGCAGGTCCTCAAAAGGGCCATCTCCCCACTCCCTTCCCCAGCAAGCTGTCTTCATACCTGGCCAACTCTGGCTCATCTTTCAGCTCATTCCCTCCCAGAAGATTCCCTTCACCCATAAGTCTTGGTTAGGTGTCCCTGCTGGGTGGTTCCATACCACCCTCCACTTCCTCGATGATAGTGCTTCCCCAGAATTGTAATTGTCCATTTACTTAACGCACATCCCACGAGATAAGTACGTACTCTCAGAACTGAGATTAGGTTTATTTCATTCATTGTTATATCACCACTAGTATTTTGCTCGCTCAATAAATCTGTTACTACCTAGCACTACCATTACAAAAACACAATTAAGAGGCACAAATGGAGATACGGTATGTGAGAAACACAAAGCTGGAGTTAGCACTGGCCAGATCTATGGTAGAACAGATCCTTCAAGGAACCACAACTAGGTGGCCTGTCTATCAGAAAACCAACAAGAGGGTCACCAAAATACTAGAAAAGAAGGCACATGATGATGGAAGATTAAGAAATCTAAGGTTATTCAGCACAGAGAAATAAAGGCTAAGGTAATTTAGTGACAGCCTTAAATAATTAAACAAAACACCATAATTTACAGAAAGGTATATTTACACAGAGGCTGACAACCTCTCCATCTGAGAACTGAATAAGGAGAAACAGGTTTAAATTAAAGTGTGAAGGATTTAATCCAACAGTTTTTTAAAATATTGGTAAACATCAGAGTGCTTTGCTGATGAATGCTGCAGCTTGTCATCCACTCATTCATCGAATAAACATTTCATGAGGGCCTCCTCTGCTCCAGGCACGTCTATTATAACACAGTGTGCTAAATGGTATAGAGGCCTGCACAGGTGTTAGGAGAATACAAAAGGAGAAGACCATTTATAAATAAGCTTGAGGAAGAATCATGGTCAGAAATGCCTGCAAGCACGACAAGCGAACTGAGTCTGAAGGAGGACCCTGAGGATAAACCCTGCTGGGAGGACGAGGTGGAAGCACGGACTGGCTTTCGGGTAGCATGGAGTGAGAATCAGGGCACAAGTGCAAACCAGCCTCCTAATAGCTGAGAATCACTGGAGTAACGTTGTGGGAACGTGGCAGATGAGCTGAAAAAAGAAAATGTGTAAACTAATGAAGGCCTAAGGAACTTAAAACACAATCAGGGGCAATGAGAAGCCGTAAAAGGTTTTAAACAAAAGAAGTCAGAATTAGATTTGCATGCTATGAAAATCCCTGAAGCACACGGCTGGATCGTTTTGAGAAAGGCAGTACTGGAGAAAGGGATAATGGTTAAGAGATCATTCTAGTAATCCAGGTGAGAGATGGATGGCTTGAACAAGAAGAGTGACAGGAGGATAGAAAGGAGGAAGCAGGTGGGAAAGATGTTTACAATTATCCAGAAGAATTTTGGAGACCAATTGGATTGAAGAAGGTAAAAGGGAGAGATTTTTTTAAACAATGAAAGTTTCTAATTTGCATAAATGAATGAGTGAGATATGGAAGGCCAGAAAAAATAGGTTTTATGAAACAAATACTGAATTGTTTTGGACATGATGAGTTTGATGTGCCTACGTAAACAGGTGAGCAATGGAAAATATGGGTCTGGCGTTAGCAGAGACATCTGGAGTTAGGAGAGGTCAGAGCACTAGATCTGAGAGACTAGCACTTCATATGCAAATGACCCACCTTAGGGAAAAATCTATGGAGTGAGAGGAGAAGAGTGAAGATAGAACAAAGAAGGAGAAAGAGTAACACTTAAGAATCATGTAGAAGAAGGGGGGTTCCTTAGAAAGAAATGTCCAGAAAGCAACCAAGAATACTAACAAAAGAATAGTGTCATTGAAACTGAAAGAGAAGGGAGCTTTTACAAACAAGAGCAGTAAACAACGTCAAATTCAAAGAGGACAGGACAGGGTCTACTGCATTTGGTAAAAGGAGGCCACCGATGACCCCGGTGGGAGAAGGGCAAGGGTGATGGGGCCCAAGCTTGGAGAGGAGACTGCACTGAGCCATGGAGGGACAAAGGGGCAAGGATGGAGAGTCGCTGAGTGAAGTGAGTGCTTGTTTGAGAAGATGGCTGTGAAGAGAGGAAGGAAGGGCGAATAATACTGAGAGTGACACTGACGTATGTACTGGAGTTTGTTTTCTTGGGAGTCCTGGGGATGAATCCTGTCTATGCCATCAGCTCATGACCTTGGGTAAGTCATAGTATACCAGACATTCAGTGTTCTTAGCTGCAAAATCAGGGCCAATAATCTGCTGCATACCACTGTATCAGGATTAAATAAGATAATTCATGTAAAACTTTTAGGACCAGTTTTTAATACATGGTAAGCAGTCAAAAAAGAGTAATTTATAATTATCATTGTATATAAATACTGAGAGTGAGTGAACCACTACATAAAGAGAGACTGGAGAAAGATAGGTGAATGGTTTCTACAGAATTCAAAAAGGTAAGACTATAAATGTTACAGGGAGGATTGTTCCTGGACAAGAGGAGGTTTTTAAAAATTAGGGGCGGACTAAATCATAAGGGTGACTTCCCACAGGAAATTCAGTCTCAGAGCATCTTCTGCAGCAAACTATGTGTAGCTGCTCCCATTAAGCCCCGCAGAGCGCTTTCCTCACCCCACGCTGTCTCTGCACTCCGTACACACATCCAGCACAGCCTGGATCCTCCATGTCTAAGTCAGTCCGAGGGAGCCCCACGAGACACTCACTGATTATACACAGCCCATGCACACCAAGGAATGCAGCTGAATTCCTGAGCCTTCTCTCAGAAGCCCCAAGAACCGTCTTACACAAATATTTTCAGAGAATTCAGGACCATCAGACCAGCAACAAGCTAGTATTAGCTTCATCCTTGACCCTGAAACTTGGTCCCTCACAGTAGCCCCTTGATAAAGGGAGGTGGCCTCCTGGCGTCAACCGCCATCAGAGCAATAGAAGTCCCACCCCATCACTCCTTTTTTTCCCACCTCTGCCCCCAAAGACAAGATTCCCTGCTGGGTACCATATTTTAAAGCAACCAATATTATTCAGTAATGATTTCAAGGCAAGGCCATGTTTTTCTTGCTATTGTTATCGTTGAATAATCTTCAGTGGGCAAATCTAATGATATTTTTCCAATATCAAAATTGATTTTATAATGATTGCCAAAACTACTTTAGTGTGTGTATACATATATGTGTATCTATATATTTAGTATATAATATATATATTTTGTATACAATATATATTAAGTATGTAATATGTATTTAGTATATTTAATATATAGATTTATATATATAAAAAAATTTTTTATTGAATGTTTACAATAACCCCACACCACCAATTAATAGCAAGAACAAGTATAACAGTAAAAATAAAACACTCAGGAAGCTTCTTTGTTTCAATCTATATTTAAAAACCAAACTCATTGTAATCCATGCAACAATCAAACTAATGATGTAGCTTCTTCCATGAGAGCCTTTTCTAAATGGTCCTATAATCTCAAGCCATTGCATCACATAATGACCACCCCACACTCCCAAAGCTGCTCTTTCAGAACATCTTACATCTCTGAGCCCGAGAAGTCAATAATCACATATGAGACAAAATGATGCACTTTACCTGGTGGAGAAGCTGCGTGAGGTGGGTCCCCATAGTGTCCATAATTCGGTGGAGAAAGGCCTATCCCAGGCTGAGATTGGGAATAGGGGGGCGTAGCCACATAACCTTGCTGACTCATTATGAAAATATCCTTCCAAGGGATAGTTCTACAGAAGAACCCTGCAACAGAAGAAAAAAAATGTCAACAAGAGGGTTTGAGTCATTTAATGCTATTAAAAACATAAACACTGTTAATAAACGTTTATGACAGTTTGAGGAAAGGTACAATTATCAGATGCATGAGACATCTTCATATCATACAATAAATCATATCATTATCCCCTAAAACGGCTCTAACCATAGCTCCATGGAACTCAGGAACTCACTTCTATATAGTCCTGGGCAAATGCTCAGGCACGAAATCTGAAAACAATTGCCAATCACTGTTTCATTGGAAGACGGAAATGTTTCAGATTGTCTCTCATAAGCGTATCTACTATTTCCGTGCCTTTGGTTTCCACGGCCCCATTTCAGCACAGAACACGCCACTGGCAATAGGCACGTGTCATTCTAATGATTGACCAGAATCGACAGTAGTCTGCGATCAGATGCATTATGACTTGTGTCATTTTAGTGCTATCCTAATTAGTCATTATCATCAGGCAGTTAGGACAAAGAGAAATCAATAGTCCAACAAATACAACAGAAGATACAGAAGTTGATAATGGACTCATTTTATGAGTCATAAATTGACCAAGCCCGGTGGCATTGAGAGTTGTGTGTGGTTTTTTCAAAGACAACAGACTTTCTTTCTGATTTAAAGATCACACCTCTAAGAACATACACACATGCATTTAAGGAACTAAGAAAAGAAGTGCGATTTCATGTGTTTAGACATACACACACACTCAGACATACAACAGATCCATCTTGATTCTACTCAGAAGCTAAACATCAGTTTGTTTTAATTTTTTCCAGGCTTCACAAAATAAGAGACATTTCATAGAACTGACTATTCTCAAAATATTTTTATCACAGAAAAAGTTCTGAATCCTCGCAAGAGAAGTGGGTTTTCACTCCAAATCTGCCAATACTTAGCTGTATGACATGGAATAAGCCGAAGAACCTCTCTGGGCCTCAGTGCCTTCTTACAAAATGAAGCCTCTAAAAGCCTTTCTGGATATAAAACACAGATTCTACAATTTCTCTCCAGTTTCTTCACCCAGCATAAGAATATTCTTCCTTTTGTTATTTTATGATGCTATCTTTTAAGATAAAAGATCGAGGATACCTGCTAAGATTTGAAATAGATCTATATTCAGGAAATAGCATTCTTCATTTGGTTTCATTTTCATATTAAACTCTACGTTTCCAAAATTACAGCAACCAAGGAAAAATATTGTAAAATCACTTTCTTCTCAGTGAAAGGGGAGAACTAAAGAGAGGAGACAGGCAAAGGCCTGCTGGTCCACCTTGCTCCTGACAACACTCTTTCCCTCCTCCCACTTAGGAGAGAGAGACGTGGCAGCCCGAGCTTTGGTCAAGCTCATCCACACACGCACATTTAGGAAGTCAGCGGTAACACACCTACGCAGCAGCCTGTTGCTGAGTGACAGAAAGGAAAGGCGGGGATGTTCAGTCCAACGAGCAGGAAGCAGCCGGGTCCTTCTCAGCTGGTCCCGGGAGGAATTTGCTTCCTCACACAACCCAGTTTGCCACGTCAAACTTCCTCACACACAGCACCAAGTTACAGAAACCTGAGTCAGCTTCAAGCGGCGACATGGCAAGAAGCCACCTGGCATGAGCAGGCCTAGGATCAAAATCTGGGGAGCTCCAATCCCAGAACCACCCCCAGCCCACTGCCGTTCGACCACTCTAGCCAAGGTGCACCCCTCACCCCGGACCAACCGCGGATTTGGACAAATCAGGTTCCCAGTCAGGACGTCCCGAAGCTTGCAGATAACAGTTGCCATTTTTACAATGGATGCTTCCAACATTCCGTTCCTCCAAAAAAGAGGAAATTAAGTTGATACGGAGACGAGCAAACCGCTGGCAGTGGCACTGGAATACCGTGGCTACTGAGCACCTAACCAGGCAGTTCCAGCATCCCAAGACATAAGGATGGGGGCGGGTAAAAACGCCCACGCCCACCTCCCCAACGGACCCCCCAATATTAAACTCCACGAAAGGGCTAAAGGAGCAAAGTAGGAGGTCTCCTCCGCTGCCCCTGCCACAGGTGAGCAACCAGCCTCTCGCCACCCCCATCCCAGGCCGCACACCGCACCCCACTCCGGCGGCGCCTGGGGAGGGGGCTGTCCCGCCCGAGCGCAGCTAGGCTGGGCGGGCATTACCTGCTCGGCTCCCGCACGCCGCCGGGCTTCCGAGAGCCTGCGCTCCGCTCCTTGTGCCGGTTGCCCCCGGCGACCCAGCTCGCGCCGCGCCTTCCCCGGCCCGGTGTCCCCGCGGATGGTCTCGCGCGCGGAGTTGCAGCTGGGCTGGGAACTGCCACGTCAAACCCTCTCCCGGCCGCGCGCCCCCGGCGCCGGCTCCGACCGGCGGCCGCGCTCCCGCCGGCGCACGCGCACAGACGCGGGCCGCGGGGGGCGGGCCCGGGGCGGGACCAGGCCGCCAAGCCCGCTCGGCGAACCGGCCGCCCGCCCTCCCATTTTTCTCTTTTCGCCCTTTCCTGTCTGTTCTTTGTTTTTTGGTTTCTTTCCTCCAACTGGTCGAAGATGTTAACGCTGTTGCTAAATCAGAGCCACATTTTCACCGTGGAGCCCCGCAGGAAGGAGGGAGTGCGTATTGAGGGTTCATTCATTCTTTCATGCAACAGGTTGCAGGTACAACTATTCATTCATCACGTATTACTTGAGTACCTACGACCTTGCAGGTACTGCTCTGCCCAAAAAGGAAGGCGCACGATCCCGGACCTCGAGGAGGTTACAGTTTAAAGGCGAATCTGGCGTCTGTGCACGGGCGGTCTGATGACGTGCTCTTGCACCGCGCTCCAGAGGAAGGAACGCCCCCGGCAGCCGGGCAACGTCTAACATGCGGAGGAAAAGATGTCTCCACTGAAAAGTATGGGAAGAGGTGTCTTCATTGAAGCTGGGATTGCTAGACTTCTGTGTAGTCCTTCACCGAACGTCCACATATTCGTTGTCTGTAAAGTAGGATGGCTGATCCCACCCCAAAATAGCGATCGCTCAATGTATAAGCACCCAGCGCTTAGCACGGGGTACTATCAGAAACAGCCGAGAAAGAAAGCAACCTGTGTGAGACCTGAACCTTGACCTCTCTATCTAGCCTTAAAAATCAGGACTATCTGACTGGTTTCTCACAACCCTCACTGCTAAATAGAAAGTCCTTCAGCCAGCCGTAGGTTTGGTATAGCTACCACTTTGCTCCAGCTTACAAAAGTAACACCAGACCAGTGTTTTGTCTTCAGAATATACTTTCATCTGGGCTACAAGAAAATAAAAGCTGCTTGACAAATCCCTTTACTGATGAAATGCCTAAGTAAAAACTTACGTGACGATGATGCTACTGCTGAAATGCTATGTGAGTTTTGCAGGCGTTTTAAGTTGTTTCAGCGTGGTGAAGACTAATTAATTGTCCCTTTCCTTACTCTTCTTTTATAAGATTTTAAGGAATGATGCCTTGCCTAGATCCAGCTTCAAAACTGATCAGGTTTGAAAATCCACAATGGAAAATTTGGTTTAAATTTGTTTCTTCTATTCTCAATCTGATGAAAACGTTTAATGGAGTTTAGGAAATTTTGGCCAGTGTTGAAGCAGTATGGCTTGTAAAAGCAATTTAAAAGTTGTCATATTACAACTGTGTCACAGTGTAGGAGAGAGGAGAGTCACTTGGAAATAGGAACACCATGTGATGACCTGCTTGGCTTGCTGGCCTATAAAACCACTAAATTTGAATTTGTAAATTCCTTCCCACCCCTTGCTCAGGGACATTAGGAAAACTTGTGGTTGCCCCCGGCGCACGATCAGTTCTGACAGTTCTGAATTCCTAAATGTGTAAAGCTGCAAGGGATTTTAGAGACATGGATATTCAACTCAATATTTAGTGAGGACTGAATTCAACCTGATCATTTTGTAGATTAATAAACTGATGTTTAGAAAATGAGAATGACTTACTAGTCTTAGAGTTTCCAGTTCTAATTCCAAAGCTATTTCACCTCATATTTTTTCCCCTTGGATCCTTGATTTGCTATTCTCTATTAACTGGTTCTACCTTTTTCTCCTGTGATGGCCTTATATTCCTGCTTTCAAATAACTAAAACGTTTATTGACCACACAGTTCCACCAGGGATTGGAGTTACTAATCACAGATCTCTTTTTCTTATCAAATGGACTTCTGGTTTCCAGTCCTGCTTCCCTTCTCGCGACCCCAAGTGTACATTCCTTAATTGACTGACTTCCAACCTTATTCCTGTGTTCGGGTCGCTGGCCTGCACCAGACCGGAGGTCAGCCTGGATTCCCAGTCTTCCCTGGTTGGACCTGCCCTGTTGCCACCTGAGCTCAGCCTCTGACGTTCCAAACATCCGTAATTAATTTGGTCACCCAGGTAACCACATCCTAATCCAAAGGTAAAGTCACCGGGAATGTCCACGTGCTGGGGTTCTGTGTCCTTTAGGGTCTTTCTTTTCTAACTTTAAAAGGAAAAGAAAGCAGAGAGTCAATTCTGTAAAAGACCATATAGAAAGAGATGCAATTTCCTGACAGTACCAGGGTTCTTCCTGACAGATAGCCTTTGGAAAGTCAGAGCTCTGATGCTCTAAGCATTTACATAACTTAAATTTGGAGGTTTCTGATTCCAAAGGTACAGTTTGAAGAAGCTTTATATTTAAAAATATTGAAATGGCCAGGACCTGAACTATGTTAAATACTTGGAAGCACAGCAAATAAGGCCAAGTTAAGTGGCGGTGGGGAGAGGGATACGCGGCAGGCTAGGTTGAACAGCAAACAGCAGCAGTGACAATAGAGTTCAAGTGTACATCAGGCCCAACACCAAGGTGTTTCTGAAATTACTTTGTCTCCTTTTTTTTAACAGCTTTATTGAGATAATTGACAATTCACCCATTTAAAGTGTACAATCCAATGGTTTTTAGTATATTCGCAGAGATGTACAGCCATCACCACAATCAATTTTAGAACACTTTCATCCCTCCCCAAAAAACCCTACCCATTAGTAGTCACTCCCCTCCACCCCCTCCCATCCCACAGCCCCAGGCAGCCACTGATCTATTTTCTGTCTACATAGATGTGCCTATTCTAGACATTTCATATAAATGGAATCATACAGTATGTGGTCTTTTGTGACTCTCCTTTCACTTAGCATAATGTTTTCAAGGTTCATCCATGTTCTAGAATGTATCAGTACTTCTTTTTATTGCCAAATCATATTCCATTGTATGGATGTAGCACACTTTATCCATTCATCAGTTGATGGGCATTTAGGTTTCTTCCCCCTTTTTGGCTATTAAGAATAATGCTGCTGTGAACATTCATGTACAAGTTTTTGTTTGGATACACATTTTTGTTTGGCTTGGGAACTTCAAATAAACAATGTACTTTCAAAAACAAAAAAAAACAAAACCCAGACAGCCTGGCTCCAAAGGCTGTCCTCTTAGCAACTATGCAATGTTGTCATTCTGTATGAGATTTTATTTTTAAAATAAAATATGCAGTGTCCCCCCAAAAAAGACAATAAAAAACTAATTAATTAGAAACCTCTGGTGAAAATTGTCAAGAAAAAAGGCACAAATAAAAATATTAAGAATAAGAAAATCTGACTTCATTACAGATACTAAGACAATAAAAAGGTAAGAGAAAATTATGTATAACTTAATACCAATAAACTTTAAAACCTTAGATAAAATTGTCAAATTCCAAAAAAATGTAACTCACCAAAGCTGATTCAAGAAAAAAAAAAAGTTAAACATACTGTTGCCGTATGACCCTGCAGTTATGCTCCTAGGTAGCATACCTTTTGAATATCTCAAATATCTTGCTGTGTATACTGCATCACTTATGGCTTTGGCCAGAGTGGGCAGTGTGACATCACACTGCCAAGTCAGGTTGACTCAGGTTTCCACCCTGACACTAATTCTCACTGCTGGCTATGCAAGTTTTATTTATTCAAAAAATATTTATTGAGCATCTACTCTAAGCTGGATACTGTACTAAGCATTGTGGATACAAAATCAGATGAGACACTACTCTGGCTGTTAAAAGTTCGTGGAATAGTCTAGAAATTGCCAAACTACAAAATCTGGCCCACCTGCCTGTTTTTGTACAGCCTGTAAGCCAAGAATGATTTTTATATTTTTAAATGGTTGGGAAAAAAACAAAAGAAGAATAATATTTTGTGACACATGAAAATGATATAAAATTCAAATTTCAGTGTCCATAAATAAAGTTTTATTGGAACACAGCCATGGTTTTCATTAACATACTCTCTGTGGTTGCTTTTGCACTATAACAGCAGATTTGAGCAGTTGTGACAGAGACTACAAGACCCACAAAACCTAAAATTTATACTATCTGGCCCTGTACAGAGAAAGCTTGCCGACCCCTGGTCTGATGGGACCTACAATTACTGTACAGTGGATTGACGTTCTATAAGGAGATGCCAGTTGCCATGGGAAAATGTAAGAAGGGACACTTAACCCAGACTTGGATGGTGAGAGATATCTCCCTGGTGGAGGTGGCGCCTGAGCCAAGGCCCTGAGGACAGGAATAAGTTAGGCAACAAAAGGAGTGAAGAGCAGAAGAAATGGCAGGAACAGGTCAAGGAAGATGAGAAACCTGGGCATTCAGGGTTCTAGAGGAGTGAGGAGAGGAGTGACATCAGGCAGGCAGGCCAGGCTAACTCATGGAGTCCCTGGAAGGCACTGGAGAGGCAAGGAAAGATTTTAAAAAAGGGAATGACACAATGGATTTTTTTCTTCAGAAGAATCTGTCTGGAGTCAGTGAAGGCAAGGAGCAGAGGAAGGGCAAGAGTGGTGGGGTGAAGACCAGTGAGGACACTGTTAGCAGCAACCCAGGTGAGAAAACTTGATGTCCTAAGCACAGGCAGTGGGGTGGGTGGAGAGGCCAGACAGATTGGAAGGAGGGTTATAAGGTGAATCAATGGAACTGGGTACAGAAAGCAGGGGAAGAGAGGCAGAATAAGGATGACCATGCTCAGACTTTTGATCTGGCACAATTGGTGGATGAATGGTGGAGCTACTCAAAGGATTAGGGAACCAGGAAGAGGAGATTTGGGGTGCGGCATGGGTTCAGTTTAGAATATGTGTGTTCAGAGGTATCTGTGGGCCACCTAAGTGGAGATGTTTAGTCGTCCATTGACTATACATGCCTGGAGCTGGGAGAGGAGTCTGTACTGGAGATAAGGAAAGGCAGCCAGCGATGAAAATTTAGAAAACCGTCTGGCTGCCAAGGGATGGGGCTCTGCAGTCAGACCAAGTCATGATGTCTGGTTCTGTCACTTAGTAGCTGCATGTTCCCTCTCTAAACCTCAGTATCCTCATCTATAAAAATAGGAATAATAATACTACTGACCTCAAAGGTTGTATTGGGGATTAAATGAGATGATGCAGGTAAAGCACTTAGTACAGCGTTTGGCACATAAGTGCTGAATAATGTTGTTGTTATGGCACCATCATCAGTAATCATCAGTCTTAACAGCACATCTGTGACTATTGAATGTAAGTAGATAAAGTCTAAGGACGAAACCCTACGGTGGGGGCACTTTCTACTAACCTTGGCTTACTCATAAGTTTGGGATATTACATTCTTCTCATTGTGGTCACGAGCATTAAATGATATAAAATAAATAAAATGCTATGGGACAAACTAAAAGAAGAGCAGGGTAAGGAGGATTGGGAATGCTGAGTTGGCAGTGGGTGGGATTACATAGGGTAGTTAGGGTAGGGCTCTATGGGGCCCTGGAGGTGCGCCACTCAGATCTCCCTTCAAGATCACCTCCTGACAGCCTTCAGTTGCCATGCCTTTGGGCTACAGCATCCATCCCAAAGCAAACACTCTCTCAGTAGTTCCAAGTCAATGACTAAGCATGGTGGAGTACTAAAGTCAGAGTATTTCTGCCCAACATGGGACACCCCTAGGAAGAAGTCTTTCCTCTGGAATTCCCATCACCCTGGCCAAGACTTTCTCAGAGCTGCACTGCCACCTGAGGATCATCTACCCAATCCTCCTGTCTTATATGTCTAAGTCCATGTTGGCATCTGATTTTGTGGGGACCTGAATTGGTACAACCTTACAGAGAAGGTAAAATTTGAACAGTTTTGAAGGAGGTAATGGAATTAGCCACAAAGATTACCTGAGGGCAGAGCATTCCAGGCAGAAGAGAGAGCCCCGGAAAGTTCCTATGTCAGGAAGGAGGGTGCCTGGCATGTTGCAGGAGTGGAAGGAGGCCAGCAAGTCTGGAGCAGACAGAATAGGGGGAAAGTTGTAGGAGGGGAAGGCCAAGAGGTAGGAGGGGAAGCAGATGGTGTAGGTCCTACTAGGCCATGTTAAAGAGTTTGGTTTTTATTCTGATGAAAAGAGGGGTCATTTCAGGTTTTGAACTAAGGAATGACATGATCTGACACACTTTTCAGTATTTTTTTTAATTATATGGGAGGAAGCATCTCTTCATAAAAAGAATCTGGTGTTCAGAAAACTTATTTTACAAAGTTTCAGTGAGATTTTAGGCCTCAGAAATTTATCCTGTAATCATTTGGTTTCACATAGGTTTTCCTGGTGGTGGCTAAGATTTGAGTAGGAACAGCAAATGCAGTTTTATAAGCTACTATAAAAGCAGGTGAAAAATGGAGTCATGACTGCTGCACAGCCATAGTGCCATATTCATAGCCCACCCTGTACTCATACCACACTCCTGGTGACTGGAAAGGTTTTCCAATTGATGAAGCAAATGAGATATGGTTCAATGTTTTCATTGCATTGTTTTTTCACTCTGAGAAGGCAGGACAGCAGGCACTTAAGAGGTGAATGAAACCCAATTTTTATGTTGCAAAATGCTTACAAGGAAGGTACTCTCACCTTCATAATATTAAAAGCTATTTATGTGATATTCTATCACAAATATTTCCTTTTCTGCTATTAGGATTGAAATTGAGAAATAAAAAGCATGCAATAACTCACTAAAATAATGGTGGGAAGAAGCAGAAATGGCACTAACAATCTAATTGAAGTCAGTGCTTGAATATACCATCATTAACAAGAAGAAATGATTTTCCCTTGATTCCTTCCTCAAATCCACTTACTTGATTACATAGAAAAATTATGCAATCCTATATTGTTATCCTAAATGAAAATATCAGAAATTTAGATTTTGGAATATTATATTTGTGTCAGAGACTGCTGATTTTTCCGGAATACCCATTCTTCTGAGTTTTAGCTGGTGCATGGCTGCTCGGCCAGCAACTACAGCCCCAGCCTCCCTTACAGCAGGTTGTAACTTTGTGACTCACCGACCAGAGTGGAAATTATGTGTGCAACTTCTTTGTCTCATCTTTAAAATTTTCATCCTGATTCTCTCACCTCCTGCAGGCTGGACAGTAGACATAGTAGTGGTCAAGCCAAATTAACCATCGAGATGAGGACAACCCTCTAGGGATGATGGGAAGTAGTAAGATAAAAGGAACTCTGGCCCCTGTATATGTCCATGAACCAGAACCACCTACTCACCTTGAAGAGAACTCAGAGGTAGACAGGTACCCCATGTCTACTTCCGAGCTGTTACAAGAGAGAAAAATAAACTCTATACAGTTGGAACCACTAATTTCGAGTCGGGGAGGGAGCTCTTACAACAAATAATCATATTTTTTAAATTGGTATATTTAAAAAATTAAGTAAGAGACTTGTAAATTTTACTAGTCAGAGTAAATCTACATAAACCAACAAACAGATCAGTGTATATACTAGAATAACAGTGTATATACTAGAATAACAGTGTATATACTAGAATAAGGGGACTATGGATAAGACTGAATTAACCACATCGGAGAAAATGTATAGACAGTTTGGTGATTCTATTGTTCTAATGGGGCCAAGCATTGGAGTTTTCTTTTGAAAGGAGCTGATGTTTCTATTGTTAATCAGAATGGATAATATTTCATTGGACAAGAACTTAGGTGACTCTTTGGACTGAGAAAGGGGATGCCGCCTTTTCACCTTCCCCTTACATCCGAGAGTTGATTCTAGACTTGGAGACACAGAGAAGTCTGCAACTATGCCAGTTGGGGAGTAGGTCTGGAGAGTCCATCCTGGCCACACAAAGGTCCTGTGTTGGTGGCAGCAGTGAGTGGGAGCCCATTTCCTCTGGAGCACCCTTCAGCCTCCCAGGAGCACCTCTGAGTCCCATCTCCACAAACAAGAGTGAGAGCATTTGTTTAGAGGTGACGAGGGCAGATTTCTCTCTTGCTTTAGACTTGAAGAAGACAGGAGTCACAGATGACTGGGCATGGTAGCAAGACCCAGCCAGAGTGGAATAATCTGAGAACTAAGTTCAGAAGCACATATAATTCAGCACCCTGAGGAGTCTTTAGAAACCGCTGCATCACCCTGAATGGGGACTGAATTCAGGGACCTGGTGGGGGTTTGTCCCATAATAATTTGGGTTATTTTTAAAGTGTAGATTTATTTTGTAATCACAGCCTTGTAAGATTTTTATATACACATATATACTTACACTGGAGGAGGTCATGGACAGGACGTGACCACAGGTTGACCCTCCAGCTGGACTCAGCAATAGGAAGCTCCTCGCCTCCTCCGGTGTCCTTGGGGGTGCCTTCCTCTCACAGTGGGAGCCATTTTCAAGGATGCAGCCTTGAGAGAGTATTGTGTTGTTGACACCATCTGGACAGTATATGTGACTGAACCCCGGTAGGGCCTCTATAGAAACTTTAAGGTTCTGGCAGGCGGGTGCGGAGAACTACTGTCTTGTGGCTGTGGAAGACAAGCCTTGTAGGTGGGTTCCCTTGCTTATTAAAACCACCACCTGCTGATCTGGAGTGGCCTGCCTCTTTCTTGGGTCTCTCTTTGCTCTCTGTGTATGGATCCAGTTTTCAAACCAACAACTTATATATGTATTTCACTACCGAGTGGTATTTTATTACCTCCTGAGAAAACATCTTCTTTTTATATTTAGGTTTTTAAGACTTGTTTATAGTTTGAGATTCTTCTCACTCGGTGCAACTGTAGGTTCAATATTTGTTCTGATAACTACTGAAAAGGAAATGAAATAGGGGTTATGAATTACCTCAGAAATTGGAAAAGAGGAATTGATTTTAAATGGTTAAAGATGTTGACTGAATGTCTTTGCTGTAGAACTAATATGTCAATATAGATTATGTTCATTATGTTTAACAGGCACAAGAAAGGAATCCAGTAGCTATAGTCTTTCTTTGGAACTTATATCTGCTAAAGATCTATAGGCAACTGGTTTGAGCAATAGTGCCCTTTACTGAGATAAGGAAAACTATGTGAGGAGGGATGAGGGTGGGGAATTGGGTTCAGGCTGGGACACGTTGTATGTGAGATGTATGTGAGACATCCACATGATAATATCAAGTATGAATTGGGATATTTCAACCTGAGGTCAGAGGAGAAGTCTGGACTTGAAATACCAAATGCAAGCATAACCATCTTGAATGTGAAGTTCCAACTGTAATATTCAACGAATTTAGTTTAGGTTCATCTTGGAATATCCAGTTTTATTTCACATTTTAGTGACTGGATATACAGATCTGGAGTTTAGAAAGTGTTGAATGGTAGGTAAAGAATGCAGCCCTAGGTATACCACAGAGTGATGTCAAAGCACAGCCAGCTGAGTAGATTCAAAAAAGATGTTCTAAGACGATGTTAGGTTTGCTTTCCATTCTTCAATTGCTTTTTTGACTTCTTGGCTTTTAAAGTAAAGTGCACTCATATTTAATTTTTATTACTAATTAAATTAATATTTAGTTAACTGAATATTTCATTATTTGAAGAGTGTTTCAATGTGAAATAAAATGCATACATCTTCATTTAGCTTGAATAAAAATTGAGGCTTCAATTCAGAGTAAAGTACTTAGGAAGTGAAAGAACTGTTCTATTTTAAGTTGAAATAATTCATTCAATGGTTTATTTCTTAACTGGTTATAATTTTAGATATATTATATAAATATTAACAATGAAACACAATTTTATAAAGCTTTTTATACTTTGTGTCTTTTCTTTCACATTAGAAGACCAATTTTAATGAATATTTTCATAGGAAAATGCCATTGCTCAAAGAATGAAGTTTGAATTAAATTAACATAGTCTCTGGAATTGAAATAACACCGAAAGGATAATTAGAGGATAATAAAATAAATGTTAAATTTATGTTCCTAGCATTGAGCTTCAGTTGTAGCACATGTATTACTTTTTAACAGCTTTATTGATATATGATAGACATACAATAAGATGCACATATTTAAGTGTTCAATTTGATGTTTTGACATATGTATACACCAATGAAATCATCATAATTAAAATAAGTAACAAATCCACCACCCCCAAAAGCCTGCTTGTGCCTCTTCATAATCACTTCTTCCTTCCTCTCTCCACCCTTCTATCCCCAAGAAACGACTGATCTGCTTTCTGTCAAAGGTTTGTTTGCATTTTCTAGAATTTTATGTAAGTAGAATCATATTATATGCACTTTTTTTTTTGGTCTGGCTTCTTTCACTCAACATAATTATTTTGAGATTCATCTGTTTTGTGTGTGTGTGTACTGGTAGTTCATTCCTTTTTATTGTTGAGAGTATTCCACTGAATGGATATACCACAATTTGTTTATCCATCATCAGCTGATGGAAATTGGGTTATTTCAGTTTGGGACTATTACAAATAAAGCTGATATGCCCATTCTTGTACACATCTTTGTGTGGACATATGCTTTCATATCTTTTAGACAGATACCTAGGAGTGGAATTTTTGGGTCACATAGTAGATGTATGTTTAATTTTTTAAGATATTACCAGACATTTCCAAAGTAGTGTACCATTTTACATTACCACCAAGGTGAATAAGAATTATAGTTGCTCTATAATCTCTCCAACACTTGCTATGGTCAGTGTTTTTGATTTTAGACATTGTCATAGTTATGTAGTGGTATCTAGATGTGGTTTTATTTTACATTTCCCCAATGACTAATGTTGTCAACCATCTTTTCATGTGTTTATTTGCCATCCACACGTCATACTTGGTGAAGTGTCTCTTCAAATATTTTGTCCATTTTATTGGATTGTTTGATTTCTTATCATTGGTTTTTGCAATTTCTTCACATATTCTAGATACAAGTCCTTTATCAGACATGCAATTTACAAATATTTTCTCCCAGACTATGGCTTGGCTTTCCATTCTTTGACAGTGTCTTTTGAAGAGAAGAAGTTCTTAGTTTTGATGAAATTTAATTTACTAGTTTTTTTTAATATAAATCATGCTTCTGTCTTGTATCTAAGAAATCTTTGTCTAATTCAAGATCACAAAGATGTCTCCTATGTTTTCTTCTAGAAGTTTTATAATTTTAGGTTTTTCATTTAGGTCTATGATCCATCTGCAATCAATTTAGGAAGATAGATCATGCTGGGCCATAAAAAAAATCTCAATAAATTTAAAAGGATTCAAATCATACAAAATATATTCTCTGACCTTAATTGAATTAAGTTAGAAATCAATTACAAGTATCTGGAAAAATTCCAAATATTTCAAAACTAACTAGTACCCTTCTAAATATCCATGGGTCATGTAAGAAATCAAAAAAGAAATTTAAAAATTCTTCTGAGCTAAATGAAAATATAACATGTCAAACTTTATGGGATGCAGCTAAAGCATTATTTAGGGGAAAATTTATAGCCTTAAAATGATATATTAGAAAAGTAGAAAGATGTTAAATCAATGACACCAGTTTCCATCATAAGGCACTAGAAAAAGAAGAGCAAATGAAACCCAAACTAAACCATGAAAAGGAAATAATAAAGATCAGAGAAGGGAAAGTGGTGAAACAGAAAACAGAAAAATAATAGGGAAAATCAATAAGAATCAAAAGATGACAATAAAATTGATACACCTCTAGTCAAACAGATCAGGAAGGAGAGGCAGGGAGAGAGAGAAAACACAAATTATCAAATCAGGAATGAGAGGTGCCATCACAACAAATTCTACCAATACTAAAAGATAATAGAATATTATGAATAACTTTATGCCAATGAGTTTGACAACTTAAATAGCAAAGCGTGCTCAAGAAGAAATGGATAACCTGAATAGTCCTTTATCTATTAAATTGAAATTGTAACTAAAAATTTTCTGACAGATATATTCTAGGCTCAGATGTCCTCATTAGTAAATTCTACCAAACATTTAAGGAGGAAAAAAAATCAATTCTATAAAAATTCTTCAAAAAAATTGAAGAGGATGGACTACTTCCCAAATAATTCTGCAATGCTAGCATTATCTGATACCAAAACCATTAAAAGGAAAGAATATACAAATCAATATTGGTCATAAATATAGATGCAAAGCTTAAAATTTTAGCAAACAAAATGAAAATATTTATATAAAGGACAATATATTTTGACTAAGTGCAGTTTATTTCAGGAATGCAAAATTAATTTAACATTCCAAACTCAAAGTACTTCACTATATAAATAGATTAAAAAGAAAACCCACATGATTATCTCAATAAACACAGAAAAAGGCATTTGACGAAAACCAACATCCATACTGATTAAAATTCTCAGTGAAATAGGAATAAAAATGAACTTCTTCAGAAGAAACTGATAATAGGCATCTTCAAAAAACCTACAGCTAACATCATACTTAATGATGAAAAACTGAATTATTTCCCCCCAAAATGAGACGATACAAGGGTGTGTGCTCTTATCACTTTTATTCAACATTGTACTGGAAGTTCTAACCAGTGCAGTAAGGCAAGAAAAAAAAGAGTCATCTTATTTGAAGGAAGAAAGAAAAACTCTTATTTGCATACAACATAATAGTCTGTGTAAAAAATTCAATGGAGTCTACAAAAAAAGCTACTAGAACTAATATGTAAGTTTAGCAAGGTTGAAAATTTCAAGATCAATATTTGAAAATCAGTCATATTTCTATATGGTAGCAACAATTAGAAATTGATATTTAATAAATATTAATAAAGCAATGCCATTTATACTAGAATCAAAATATGAAATATTAGAGAGAAATCTGACAAAAGATGTGCAAGTCCTATGCACAGAAAAGTTCAAAACATTGCTGAGAGAAACTATAGAAGATTTAAAATTTTTTAATAATTTAAATAAAAGAAGAGATATACTATATTGATGAATTGGAACGCTTAATATTGTTAGGAAGTCAATTCTTCCCAAATTGATCTATAGATTCCATGCAACTCCAATCAAAATGCCAGCAAGATTTTTTTTGAGAAAATGACTATTCAAAAATTTACATGGAAGTATAAGAGACCTATATTAATCAAAACAACTTTGAAAAAGCACAAAGTTGAGGGACTTATACTACCTGATTTTAAGAATTATTATAAAGCTACAATAATCAGATCAGTATAATATTAGCATCAAAATTGACAAAAACATTGAGGAAACAGATTAGAAATTCCAGAAATAGATTGACATATATATATATATAGTCAATTGATTTTCAACAAAGATATAAAGGAGAACAGACTTTTCTTGTCTTTTCAACAAATGGTGCTGGAACGATTTGATATCCACATGCAGAAAATGAACTTCAATTCCTCTCTTCTACCTTGCGTCATATGAAAAAATTAATTCAAAATGGAACATAGACCCAAAGGAAAAACCAAAAACTTTAAAATCAAGATCACAAAGATTTTCCTCCTGTTTTCTTCTAGAGATTTTAAAGTCCCAAGAACAAAAACATATGTCCACACAAAGATTCATACACAGGGGCTGCCCGGTGGCGCAGCGGTTTAGTTCGCGCTTTGGCAGCCCAAGATTTGTGAGTTCGGATCCCGGGTGCCCGCCAATGCACTGCCTGTCAGCCATGCCATGGTGGCCTCCCATATAAAGTGGAGAAAGATGGGCACGGATGTTAGCTCAGGGCCAGTCTTCCTCAGCAAAAAGAGGAGGATTGGCAACAGATGTTAGCTCAGGGCTGGTCTTCCTCACACACAAAAAAGACTCATACACAAATGTTCATAATAGTTTTATTTGTAAAAGCTCAAAACTGAAATTAACGCAAATTTCTATGAACAGGTGAATAGATAAACAAATTGTGGTATATCCATACAATGGAATACTCAGCAATAAAAAAGAATGAACTACATGCAACAAATGGATGAATTTTGAAATAATTATGTTAACTGAAAAAAGTCAAACAAAAAGGAGGACATATTATAAGATTACATTTACATAAATTTCGAGAAAATGCAAAGTAATCTATAGTGACAGAAAGTAGATCAGTTGTTGCCAGTGGGCAAGGGGGTACTTTTGACGGTTATAGGTGTGTCAATTATCTTGATCGAGATGACAGTTTTACAACTGTGTGTGTGTATCTCGAATTGTATATTTAAATATGTACAGTTTACTGCATTTCAATTATACCTCAATAAAGCTGCTAAATAGTTTTCATTGAATTTATTTTTTCTAGAGGCTTGATATTTTTGTGATATTAAGATTTCCCAACCCAGAGCATGCTTTGTGGTTTACTTTGCCTGTGGGCCCTTCAGTAAGTCAGCATAGATTTGGGGGGTTTTGTTTTTTTAACATATAGGTCCTGTATTTTTCTTTTTAACTTAATTCTTTACTGTTATCTGTTTTATATGTGTGTGCTTTTTTCCATTTCTATGTCTGCTTATTGCCAGTAAGGAAAAAGTCACTGATTTTTAAATATGTGTTTATATGAGTAACTGATAGAATTATCAAATTCTCTTCTTTATTTTCTGATTTTAATACAACTATTTTGGGAGTTTTCTAGATGTACAGCTACGTTATCAGCCCTACAGTTTTTCTATTCCAGTGGTTTTACAAATTACTTCATTTGGGTTTTTTACTGCACTCATTGGAACTTCCAAAATAATGTTGATTAATAAACTTAGTGGTAAACATTTCTGTCTTCTTGTGTTCTTAAAGAAAATGGCTTTAGCACATGTGCTTAGAATGATGTTTTAGGCAAAGGTGATAAGCATGGCAAATACAGAAGCACCTGCTCTGGCTTGCTTTCCTTTAGTATAAAGGTTGGAAAGCTAAAATTACATTTTCCAGAATTCCCTTCATGGAGGCTTTTTTTCATTCTTTGATGTTTTTCTATATTTTCCAAATTTTCTACAATGAGCACATAATTAACTTGCCCAAGTACACATAACTGGTAAGTGGTCAAGCCAAGTAAATATACACAAGCAGATCTGTCAAAACACTGTTCCAATGAGAGTGTTTGCTTCTAAATGGATTTATTACTATGTTGTCATTGCATTATTTGATATCTAAATTTCATTTGCATTACCTGTTCCACCTGGAAGATTGAGTAAGGGCAGCCCAGCGTCCATGACTGTACTTATCCTTTGGTGATCTTATGTATGTATTCTTTGGCTTTTGCTACTGTTCACTTGTAACAAGCACTATGTGTTGCTATTCATGTGATCCTTTTTGTTCCTACTTTGTTACAAAGCAAGCTACTCATTTCTTGAGGGGGGCAATTTTGATATTTCAGAAGCTCGTTTTGTACCCCCTGCCCTCACACTTTAGGTGTGCCTCTATCCGGTGCTAACGCGCTATATGAAAGGGGACTCTCTACTTAACCCAGATTTCATAGAATAATCAAATGTCAGAGTTGGAGGAAGCCTTGGAGACCATTCTAGTCCAACACTTCCCTTCTCCAGATGGGAAAGCTGAGGTTCAGATAGTCAAGCTCACAGTCACACGGGTTTTGAAAAGCTGGGACTAGAATTCAGATCTCTCGATCTGCACTCCAGTGCCTTTTCCACGATTCCAAACTCTCTCCACATTTTCTATACTTTCAGTAAAAAGCTTATTGTAAGAGTTAAGCAAACTTTGAATTATAACCTCATTTCAAGAGGATACTTTGAAGCAAACTTTTTAAAAAAAGAACCAGCTCATAAATTATATAGACATTAAAATGCATGTGTGCTTGCAGCACCTGCCCCCCACCTCCACTCCCCACTCTCACACACAAATCGGAGAGAGAGGGGAGTAGTGGGGAGGGGAAGGGAAGTCGATGAAAGATGCTTCCATTTATGGCTCATTTTAACCCAGCTCTGCATATAGTCCTTGATTTCCTGGAATTTGGCTCAGCTTCTGCCTTTCTAGGCTCCACACCTTTTTCCCGTGGCTTGCATCGACAGTTTCCAAGCCATCCAAGCAAAGGTGTGAATCTGCTTTTGTAGCATGATGCTTTAACTATAAAAACCAATTGTTCTGCCTCCAAATTTCAGCTTTTAAGATCTCATCTTCACATAAAGCAGGGACAAAGTGGGGAGTGGGAGGTGGAAACCCAAAATTTTCTCCTCAGGTAGGATGACCTTCCATCTCCTTTCTGAGGGGTGGGACAGCCTCCTCCCTTCTATTTCTGAGGTTGAGAGCTTTCTGTCCTATTTAAATGTATTAGTGATGCCATTTGCTTACTGTCCCTACTATAGTCTCAGATCATTTGTTATCGCACTAAACTGACCATACAGCTTATATGAAACAGAATCTTTTGCATGGAAAAATAATTGGGGGAAAAATCTGATTTGTCAGAGATCTCAGCACTCTGTTATAAAACTTTTGCTTCATTAAATTTTGATTATTCTCATAATCATTTGATCATTCTTCATTAAATTTTGATAATTCTCAACATTTATGACCCTAACTTCTATAATCCTATATTCTCTCCATAATGTTGGCTAATTTCTCAGGAAGTTTTCACATCTCTTTCTTTTCTAACTCCTAACTGCTTTGCTTCCTTTACTTATTTCTTGCCTCTCTCTGTTAGCCCTTTTAAAAGAAACTTCCATGCATGGGGTACTTACAAGGCACTGAAAAACATGACTGTTATTACAGACATGAAAAACCTCACGTCACTGAATCACCTGGGTAGCAATAAGTGATGCTTCCCTGCCTTTATGGTCACTCTTCTACTCTTAGCATGAACATGATAGGCCCTGAAATCTATACCCATATGTAAATGTGGAACCTGTCATTTCTGTAACTGGGATCATGTCTTCCTCATATAAGTAAGTATATTAGCTGTGAACATTTTGTGTCTCCTCAGTAAGTCATACATATTTCCACCCAAACTTGTCTTTTTAATGACAATTGGCCAAAAATGGAGTCATTCTTGCTAAGCCCAAGTCATCAAACCAAGACTTAAATACAGTTTCGGCTCTCCTAGAAATGGGATCTAAAACCAGTCAACCAGGAATCGCCTGATGGGCACTAGGTCATCTGCCTGATAGACCCCTGCTGTCCCCTAAAGGAAAGTCACCCTGCAATTGCCCATCCACGCTCTCACCCAGTATGACTTCCTTGTTCCTGCTCCCTTCTCTCTATGGACGCCTTTCATTTCATACAGCCCCTGGCAGTTCCTTCCTATCTGCCAGATTGGATGCTGCCTGATTCTTGAATTGCTGAATAAAGCCAATAAAATCTTTGAAATTTACTCAGTTGAATTTTGTTTGCTAAATCTTAAACAAGTTATTTCTAGCTCTGTGTTTAGGCAATTTTCAACTTGGCATGGTCTCCAGGCACCTTATGAAGAATATTGTGCCAGCATTCTGCCTTTAAGACCAAGAAAACAAAGCACAATGAGGATTTACGTATGAGAATGACATCCTTGTGGTGTCACTTATTATAAATCTTTTCTTTGACAAAATTCTTTTTATAGATTATTTTTTAGTAGTAGAACTGGAAACGTCTTAATGAAGTTATAAAGTTCAAATCATTAGGCGTTCATTCCCAGTGTTAGGTGTACGGGAATCATCTAACTTAGTATCAAACTAACCATGTTCCATTTTTTCAAATTGACCTCATAAAACACTCTTCCCAAGTGCCTGTATTTTTCACAGAAGACTACAAGGGCTCACTAATTACGGGGACTTGAGCCCAGTAATGAAGCAAGACTCTGGCAGGCTTATCTGTACCTCTGATATCACTTGAATTCAGGGGATGGCAAATACAGCTATGATGCTGCCGCTTAAGAATTTTAATCCTTTTTAAAATGAGCTGTGAATGACCAGCTATGTTGATATGAAAGACTAGAAATTTGGCTCAGTTTGAAAAAAAACTCTTAAAACAAAAATACCTTCTGTGTTATAAAAGAATGTCAAGTCTATCAAAAATTAAATCTGCATAATATTCAAGGAATTCCAGCAATAGAAAATCATTTGTGGAACAAGTTTTTAGAGGACATAATATACACTTGGCTATTGGACATGCGTTTTAGAAACCTTAGCTCTTCGTTTGCCAGTTTATATGTTGGAATGTTAAAAGAAAGTACCTATTTGGGTACTTTCTGCTAGATATTTAAATTTTCCTTGCTTTTATTTAAAACAATATGATCCTCTGCAAAATGCTTCATACAGTAGTATTTTGTGCTATAGAAAGGGGAAATTAGAAGAATAGTTTCAGAAACAGATTTCAAATGTTAATAATCACTTTTAAAATGTCATTATTAAGAGACGAAAATAAATATATTATTTAACCCAATGTGAAGAGAAGGGTTCTCAGGGGAAATAGGTCTCTAGAACAACAAATGAAAGGTGAATTGGTATTCTCTGTTTATGGAGCAGGGAAGGGCATTTCTGGAAGAGAAGACACCTGAACAAGGCCATGGAAATGTAAAACAACTTGGATTCATTTCAAGAACTGTAAGCTCTTTGATATGGCAGAATCAAGGAATATGTTTGCCATGGGCTGAGGAGGGTACCTGTCAAGCATTAAGGATGGAGAAGTAATCAAAGACCAGATAATGGATGACATTTTGTGTTCCACTAAGGTGCTAAGGGTCCCTGGAGGGGGGCATCAAAGGGTTTCAAAACAGAGAAACATGATTAGATTTGTTGCTTTTGTACAATTGACTTTGGCAGTAATCTGGAGGATGGAATGGAAGCTTGTAAGACTAGTGGCAGAAAAGCACTAAGAAAATAGCGTAATAGTATAGACAAGAAAAACAAGGAAAAGTGGCGATGGAGGGGGATGGAACTGAATGAATACGGGGGGGAAAGGTGAGAGGAAAGACTAAGGTGACTGCTGATTTTGACCTGAGTTGTTTTTGAGTGGGGGTGCCAAGAACAGGGATATAGGAGAGGGAGTGGTTTGCAGGAAAACCTTTATTCCATTGTAGGTTTGTCACTTTCAACATGTCCAGAACATATAGTTCTGGAGCTCATGGAGGGAGGTGAGACAAATATCTGGGATTCCACAGCCAAGAAGTGAAGTTCCAGTCTTGAGGATGGATGTAATTGGTGAAGGAGACTTAGAGTGAGAAGAAAAATCCAAGGACAAAACCATTTGGAAGCATCAATATTTACTGAGTGAGAGAGAAAGAAAAGGCAAAAAAAGAAAAGGAGGGAGAGAGAGACAAAAGGAATTGTTAGGTGAGAGAAGCAGGAAAGAGTGGTGTCTCCCTTATAGTTCAGTCAACTGAACTCATTACTCATTATTGCCTGAGAATATCAGATGCTTTCCTGTTTCTAAGCCTTTACTTACAACCTTTCATCTTTTTAAAAAGCATTCCTCTTGGGGCTGGCCTGGTGGCATAGTGGTAAAGTTCACACCCTCCACTTCAGTGGCCCAGGGTTTGCAGGTTTGGATCCTGGGCACAGACCTACACATCACTCATCAAGCCAAGCTGTGGCAGCATTCCATGTACAAAATAGATGAAGATTGGCACAGATGTTAGCTCAGGGACAATCTTCCTCACAAAAAAAAAAAAAAAGAATTCCTCTTAAAAGTCCAGCTTTTCAGAGTATAACTGGAATACCAGGTCTTTTGTGAAAACTTTCCTGATCATTACCTCCATAATCTCTCTTTCCCCTATTTTCCCAACAATCCCAGCATCATGAAATTGGATACAGTTGTATTCTTCAGGCAATCTTTATTAATTCCATTTGAAATAACAATAATAAAGCCATTAAATGTCAGTGTAAATAATATTTTAATGAAAAAATATATTTCCTAAAATAGAACAATTTAATGAGAAAAGTAGCGTTGTTTTACATCTTTGCAAATATCTTTAATGCCTGGCTTAATAGAAAGCTGAATTATCATAACCACTTTTGTATTCAATCTGTTGTGATTAGCTGTTTTGGTTGAAGTAAAGGAAGAAAATTTAGCCTTACACAGATATGTAGTTGGAAAAAGAAGGGCATATTTAACAGCCTTTTGAAAAACGATGGATATTCTTCCTTTTTTGGATA
The DNA here is from genome assembly GCA_031878705.1 of Tapirus indicus. NCBI lineage: Eukaryota > Metazoa > Chordata > Mammalia > Perissodactyla > Tapiridae > Tapirus > Tapirus indicus. The sequence goes on along the minus strand of CM062919.1, from coordinate 142,592,548 downwards.
TACACCAAAGTTTAACAAGGGTTTCTTTCTTAAAGGTTAGTTGTAATGTGGATTCTGAAACCATATCAATAAAGTTTTCAAACTGTTATATTAAAATCCATGTGTTTATTTTTCAGTTAGAATGGGCATTTTTTTACTCATGCATGATTTTTGTAACGTTGCTTACATGTTTGTCATCTGAAAAATATTGATTCAAGTTATGCAATTCTTTGAAATGTTAACACATTTCATTATCACATTTGTTCATATTACTATCAATCTCCTCAGAAAAACCTTTAAACATTGGGAAACTATTAAGCTCATAGTAGCAAATACAACTTTTCCAAACACTCATTTTTACTTGAAAGCTCAAGCTTTATCATTGGAAACTAATACCATCAGTTATTTTCTTCAATGTATTTTCTTTTTTGTGTGTGAGGAAGATTAGCCCGGAGCTAACAATCCTTGCCAATCCTCCTCTTTTTGCTGAGGAAGACTGGCCCTGGGCTAACATCCATGCCCATCTTCCTCTACTCTACATGGGACCCCGCCACAGCGTAGCCGACAAGCTGTGCGTCAGTCCACGGCCGGATTACGAACCTACCCCGGGCCACTGAAGGGGCGCACGAACTTAACTGCTATGCCAAAGGGTCAGCCCCTTTCTTTTAATGTATTTTCAAGAACTTTCTTAGTTTTCGAGAAAATGTCATACCATTCCACTCTGAATATGAATCCTTTGTATTTATGCCTTATCTTTCTAGAGGTAAGAGGAAAGAATTGGCTTAATTCCTATTTGTATTTTCCTTTCAGCTCATAGCAGGGGTTCTTGAGCTTAGTAGGTCCTCAACAAATATTCGTGGACTTGAATTTATTTCCACTGTGAATTTAAACTGCTCTAGGGTTACCTTACGCCCCAGTTTGCCTGAGACAAGCCCCACTTATGCCTATTCCCTCAATGAACCATCCAGTTTAAGACTTTCTTCCTGATTTAAACAAATAGTATTAAGTGTTGTATTAAAACACATGAGGATCAGTTTGATGGACCTTTATTTTGTACTTGCAATTTCTGCCAGAGTCTCATCTAGAAGTGTGAGACTAATATGCAGGGAAAAGAATTCTCACCTTAACACATATGAAGGCAACCAGAGATAACCTATCTTTCTATTCCAGAACATTTCTAAGTGCAAAATAACTAACAGCTGCTGTTGAGAACACTAAGTAAAGTCTTAATTGATAAAATGTTGTGAGCTTGGACTCCAGAGGCTAGGAACAGTTAAATCTTCCCGGGCTTGGGGGTAGAGGAAGAAAGATTCAACACACTTGAATCCTCCAGTCTGCCTGGTGTTCCAACCAATTATGCCATGGTTCACGCTACAGCTTTCAAGACGGAACAACCTGCCAGGCTGCTAATCAGCAGGGTCTTTAGGAAACATGGGTAATTATAGACTAGATGTCCATGAAACATGTGCAGGAAATAGAGGCTGGTTATCATAATGTATATCGAGAGGGGTCTGAACGCTCTTGCTAGAACAGTTTTATCAGTATCCTATGGTATAAATCTTCAAAATTTTGTTTATTTTGTTATCAACACTTTTAAAAAAATTGCAATAAACTCTTTTGGTAGTAATGAGCTAAAAGCCAGGAGTGTTTAGTGAGAAATTAAGTACTGAGTTTCTGTTTCTCAAGAAAGCTAATGATGAAGGTGTAACTTTCAAAAATGTTAAAATTTCCCTTCCAACAAAGGGGCCATAAAGGCTGATCACATGAAAACCAAGAGCATCCACAAATGTTATTTTAAGACGATTCTGCCTGGAGATCATGATTTCACATGTGCTGCTGCAGGTGTGTTTACATGTCACTCTATGAAGTGTGAATTTCCATTTGGATCAGATGATTTTACTTCTAAATTTTGCTCATTTTAGATTCCAAGTTTTCTTATGATCAAACAAAAAGTGAAGTGATAGCTATTACTTTATTGCTTCCATTAACAGAATAATTTCACAGAAAGTTAAATGGTGAGGATCTTACAGCAACATATCAGATGCTACAAACAGAAAACCAGTCAATTAAAAATGTTCTAATTTTTTCCCCATAAAAATCATGGAATCAAAGTAAAACTATTTAAAGTTCATTCTGTCAAGATAAAACATCTGGTCCTGTTATTAAAGCCGTTATTAATTTGGTTTAAAAGTTCAACATTGAGATAAAATTATTTGCTTTATAAAATAATAAAATGAATACAAATTTTGATGGATAACCTTGTAGAAACATAGTATAAATAATGTTCCACTAAATTAAGAAATATACATTGAAGAAATGTGCTTATTGTATTTGTTGTGGTGCATACAAAATTCTGTGATGATCTAACAACTGAAATAAAGCTTTAATTGTCAAATTTTATAAATATTTTGTACCTACATGAAGTTAGAGTGAGCTATAAAATTTTTTTTACAAACTGGATGTTGAAATAAAAAATAATTCAAATTTGGTGTGGAAATAGGTGCTTTCTCTCTTTGCTACTCATTATCAATCCAACTTTAGAAATGTTGGAGCCCTTAAAGAAATTCTTTGTAAATCAATCTAAGTGTAATACAATAATATTGAACTTAGTTGTAAGTGTTCAAAATTGCCTGGAAATATTAAATCAAAGTAGTCAATAAATAGAGTGCCCAAAACTTCAGCTTTTGAAGTTTTGTTTTTTTGGATTTTTTTTGAGGAAGATTAGCCCTGAGCTAACATCCGTTGCCAATCCTCCTCTTTTTGCTGAGGAAGACTGGCACTGGGCTAACATCCCTGCCCATCTTCCTCTACTTTATATGGGACGCCGCCACAGCAAGGCTTGACAAGCAGTGTGTCAGTCCGTGCCCAGGATCCGAACCTGCAAACACCGGGCTACCAGAAGCAGAGCGCATGAACTTAGCCACTACACCACCAGGCTGGCCCAGCTTTTGAAGTTTTTAGCAAGTTGCAATTGCCAAAAACAATACTTGCAAGCAGGATGTCTTTGCAATTTATTTTAACTAAAACAAAAGAAAATCTTATATTAATTAATGAAGGCTCAAAGTGAAACCGGCAAACAGCCATTGATGATTAAGCAGCTAGTAACTAGGGGGGATTGGAATTGGCCACCCCAAAATATATCTTTGCTGGAAAGACCCTTTGACCCCCCACCCCCACTAACTGATCAAAAGAGTTTGGGATGGGAGGCCTGCCCCCAGAACAGGCCATCACCATAGATATCTCTGGGTATCTGGGAGGGTCCTTGCTAGGCCATTCTTAGTTCTGGTTACCCTTTGTAAGAGACATTTACATTTGTAGGGGAAATTTCCATTTGTAAAGGTATCTTCTTCCTTGTACCAGGAAGAAGGGGGGGGCAAGGAGGGGATGACCTTACCTAGAAACTTGTCAGAATGGAAGGCCAGAACTTAAATCTGCATGATAAACTTACCCATTGTTAATTGTGCTATTTGGGCAATATGCTATCTGACTCCCACTAGGTTCCTAAAGACAACATCTCCCTGGGGCCTGGGTCACCATGGTAATGGATTTCTGAGCTATTTTTTCAGGAGCCACCATTCTGTGGACACCTCCTAAGAAGAGGCCTGAAGCCTGACTATGCTTGCGCGGATCATCAATTACCTCATCTCTCCTCACCTCCAATCATTTCAGACCACCTTGCCCCCTACCCCATAAATATCCCTGAGTCTCTGTTTTTGAGGAAGCGGATTTGAGATTCATTCTCCCGTTTCCTCACTGGCTGCCTTGTGATTAAACTCTCTCTCTCTGCTGCAATCTCCTCATCTCAGGGTTTGGCTTTCTGGGCGGTGGGCAAAAACGGACCTGGCGAGGTAACAAAAGCGTGTGCAAGATTTGATTTTGAAATTAAATAATAGATCTTTAGAATATCTTGAATGTCTTTTCATTGTGCCCCTACTTTTATTTGGAGAAAATTACTATCTGTGCCAAAATAGAATGAAACTTAAAAGAATTTAAATTTGGCAAAACATTCAAAAGAATCATAGAGAGAGAGAATTTGTTCAATGAATTTTGTTTGATAAAACATTTATTGAATAAATATACCTGTGGCAAAAAGAGAGTACCTGTGAAAATACTTTGGCTGAAATATTAGCACATTTCAACATAATGCAATTAAAATTGAGAATATTCTCAATTTAGCATTATTTTTGATCTGAACAGGTACCATAGCAACTGTGGAGAGAATATTTTCATAATTAAAAATAATATGATTGAAATAGAAGAAATCAACTGAAGATGTCAACAATTTCAATATATTAACAATAAAATACCACTTTAAAGATTGCAGGTAATTTTAAGAAAAACATACAAAATAATAAGACCGTAGTTAAAGAAAACTTTCTTCAGTAAAATACCAGTGACATGATATTAGAAATATATATGGCTAAGAAACTGATTAAAATATACGAAGATGTAATGAGAATAATAATTCTGTCTGTATCTTTTTTACTATCTATATTATTTACCTTTTTAAAGTGAAGGTATAACACATATAGTAAAATTCACCATGTTAAGGGTTGATGATTTCTTACATATGTATACAATTGTGCAAGCACATTCAGATCAAGAGAAGAACATTCCAGCACCACAGTTGACTCCCTCATACCTCCTTTCAGTTGATTTAGCCCCTAATAAGTTACTACTATTCTGATCTCTGTCACCAAAAATTAATTCTGCTTCTTTTTGAACTTCATATAAATGGAATACTACAGTATGCACGCTTTTGTCTCTGACTTCTTTCACTCAACCTCATAAGATTCATACACACTTTAGAGTATTGCCGGTCTATTCTTTTGTTGTTGTATAGTATTCTGTTATATGAATATACCACCTTTAAGTTATCAATTGTACTATTGATGAACATTTGGTCTGTTTCCAATTTGGGGCCATTATGAGTAGTTCTCTATGGACAGTTTTTGTTTGTATGTTTGGCAGGCATAGGTAGTCATCTCTCTTGAGTACATACCTAGGAGTGGATAGTGCTGTCATAGGGTTTGGGGATGTTTAGCTTTAGTAAATATTGCTAAACAGTTTCCCACACTGTAACTAGCACTATCACCAGCAATATATTAGAGTTCCAGTTCCTTCACACCCTTACCAACACTTTGTATTTTCAGTCCTTTTAATTACAACCATTTTTATGGGTGTTATTGGTATTTTATTACTGTTTTAATTTGTACTTCACTGTGATTAATAATATAGAACATATTTTTGTATATTTATTGGTGATTTAGATACCTTCTTTTGTGGAGCGCCTATTCAAATCTTTTGCTTGTTTTAAAAAATTTGGGCTAAGGGTCTCTTTCCTGTTGTTTTATATGAGCTATTTATTATATATTCCGGACACAAGTCCTTTGGGAGACTGCATGTATTTGAAATATCTTCTTCCAGTCTGTGGCTTCCTTTTCATTCTCTCAGTGGTGGTTTTGATGCAGAAGAGATTCTTAATTTTAATAAAGGCAAATTTATCAATATTTTACTTTATGATTGATGAATTTTGTATTCTATTTAAGAATATATGCTTGTCTCAAGGCTATAAAGATGGTCTGTGTTTTCTTCTTGAAAATTCATTACTTGATTTTTCTCATTTAGGTATAGAATCTGTTAGACCATTTAGGCTGCTATAATAGAAACCATGAACTGAGTGGCTTATACACAACAAATGTTTATTTCTCACAATTCTGAAGGCTGGAAAGTCCACGATTGAGGCAAAGGCAGATTTGGTGTCTGGTGAGGACCTGCTTCCTGGTTCTTGGCAGAAGGGGCAAGGGGTACCCTGGAGTCTCTTTTACAAGGGCCCTAATCCATTCATGAGGGCTCCATCCTGATGACCTAACCACCCCCCAAAGGCCCCACCTCCAAATATTGTCATATTGGAGATTAGGTTTCAACATATTAATTTTTGAAGGACACAAATATTCAGTTTATAGCAGAATCCATCTCAAATTAATTTTTGTGTGAGATGGGGGTCATGTTTAATTTTTTCCAGTATTATATCCAATTTTTTCTGGCATTCTTTTATTAAAAAGACTATCATTTCTTTTACTGAATTGCAGTGGTGGCTTTGTCACAAATCAAGTGAATGTATTTTTTGGGTCTGTTTCTGGATTCCTTATTTTGTTATATTGTCCTTGAACCAATACCACACTGTCGTAATTTCTGTAGGTTCATAACAAATCTTGATATCTTTGTTCCCTCAACCTTTTTGTTCTTCTTCAAGATGCCTTGCCTATGTTAGGTACTTTGCTTTTTCATATAAATTTTAGAATATACTTGTCAACTGGCACACAAAAAAAATAACCCTGTGATTTTGAATGAGGATTGCCTTGAATCTGTAAATCACTTTGGGGGAGAATTGACATTTTTACTACCGTGAGTATTCCAATCATGAACATAGAATATCCTTCCACTTATTTAGGTCTTTATACATTCATGTTTTTATACAGCAATGACATTTCAGTCAATGATGGACTGCATATACTATGGTGGTTCCATAAAATTAGTACCTTATAGTGTAGGTGTGTAGAGGCTATACCATCTAGGTTTGTGTAAGCACTATAGGGGAGGAAGAAACTTTCTTCTATCCTTCTAGGTTCTTCTGGCTGCTCTAAGAATTAAATTGATGTGAGACAGATTAACAGGAAAAAAAGCAAGCAAAAGTTTGATAACATTTATACATGGGAGAAACCCAGGAAAACCAAGTAACTCACAAAAATGGCCAAAGCCCTCACTTTAAATACCATCCTCAGCTAACGACAAAGGAAGATGTTGGGGGTGGGGAGAGTCAGGGACTTCAAAGGGAAGGAAAGTAATTCAGTGGTACGTGAAAAGGAGCAAACATTTGGAAAACAAGTGTTTGGCCACACAGAAACAGAAGAACACAGAGGGGAGCCCAACAAACCAGCTTTTCTAGGTTCCTCCCTGTCCACCACCTGGTTCATGTGATGCTAAAGTGACAGCTCGCTTCCTGAGACAGGTTTTTATCTGAATTTTTTCAGGCAGTTAAGGGGGAGGTAACAAGAAAAATTTTCTGAGTCTTTTGTTTCTTAAAAATAATCAGCCTAAAATAATCCTCATGTTAAAGAGACATATTTTGGGGTGGCAAAATTGGGATGACAAATTCAATGCATTATGACGTTCCCACAATGACGAAATCGCTTAACAGTGCATTTCTTAGAACTTATCCTCGTTGTCAAGCACCACATGACTGTAATCTTTTTAGCAATATTTTGTACTTTTCAGCAGAGAAGTTTTGCACATCAATTTTTAGATTTATTCCAAGGTGTTTTATTTTTCAGTGTCATTTTAAATGCTATTAAAAATTTTTTTTAATGTTCTAATTGTTTGTTTTTAGTACATAGTTTGGGATATTGACATTATTTCCAGTAACTGTGCTTATTAATCCTAACAGTTTGTGCATTTTTTTTTTGGATTTTTACATATATAATCATGTCATCTGCAAATAATGACAACTTTACTTTTTCTTTTCCAAAAAAAAGTGCTTTTTACTTTTTCTTATACCTTTCATTTCTTTCATTTTTCTTGTCTTAGAGCACTGACTTGTACCTCCAGTATAACGTAGAATAGAAGAGGTGATAGTGGTCATCCTTGTCTTAATCCCAACTCAAAAGGCAAATGTCAAAATTCACCATTAAGTAAAATGTTGTTGTCAATTTTTTAAAAAGATACTCTTGATGAAATTAATGAAATTACTCTTGATGAAATTTCATTCCTAGTTTGCTGAGAGGTATTTTTTTTTTCATCATACTTCTTCTGCATCTATTGAGATAACTATATGTTCTTTTTCTTTATTTTGCTAATGTATTAAGTTACATTGATTGAATTTTAAATGTTAAACCAGCCTCACATTTCTGGAATAAACCCCACTTGGTCTTGATGTATTACCCTTTCTATGTGTCCCATATTAGATTTACTGATTCTTATACAGGACTTCTGCATCTATGCTCATGACAAATATTAACCTACAATTTTCTTTTCTTGTAATTATTATGCCTAAGTCATTTTTTAAATATTTAGATAATCAATATTAAACTTTTAAAAATTTCCTTTGATGTGCATAGATATATATTGTTTTATATCTAGAAAGACATTTTTGAAAATAATTTTTGAATAAAACAATTTTGGGTCCATACATAAATATTTTTAAAACATATCGAAATATATTAAAATAAATATTGTTATGTAATTTTCATCATTTTTACTGCTCTTTTCTCTGTTGAAGTGTCACAGCTGGATGTTACATTTTTATGGTCCCTTATTAATGTGTAAGGAAACTGTTGAGTTAAGGGCACGTTTGGTTCTTTCTTGGCCTTAGGCTCTCAGATAAAGAAACATTTTTTTCGTACTGAAGCATGACCCTCCGAACCTTTTACTGGAACCTGAGCATATCCTATCCTTCCCCTACTCTGGGCCTTTGCTCTTGCTCTTCCCTCCTCCTGGAGTACCCTCTCAACTCCTACGGTCTTCGCCTTTGGGCATTTTTCCTACACCTTACATTCCAAATTAAATGCTCTCTTCTTCCTTGGTTCCAAAAATATGAGATTTATTTCTCCTCTGAATAGATACTACTAATAACCACTAACACTTACATGACAGTCACTATGTGTCAGGTACTATTTATTCTAAGTGCTTTAAATATGTTAACTCACTGAATCCTCCTAACAACCTCCTGAGGTAGATATTATTTTCATTGCTTTTTTTACAGGAAAGGAAACTAAGTTACAGAGATTTCAAATAACTTGCCAAAATTTGTGCAATTAATAACTGGAAATCCTGGATTCCAATCAAAGCTGCTTGTTTCCAGGGCCTACCACCCCACCATATCACCTCTTGAGGTAATAGCTGATAATTATTTTTCATTTCTATGGTCACTGATGTAGTTTAGAGCCTCTTGTCTCTCAACAGTTCTTTCTCAATATCTGACAAATGTTATGAGTAGCAGAGACCCTGTAGGACACATGCTCTACTCCCACACTACACTCAAAGTAACTTTCTAAAACACGCCCCTCAACAGAAGCATCTGAAACATGACGAAACAAAATAACCACCAAACCCCCCTCAATTTCTCACTTATTTGTTTAAGAATGTTTGTTAGCTGTTCATTGCCTTTAAGATAAAGTCCAAAGTCTACCATGGCACTAAAGTCCTTTGTAATCTGACCCCAGTCAACACTTCCAGCTTCAGCTCTATCATCCCAACACTGCCCCTGCCCCAGCCTTTATTCTCCAGCTGCACCTCTCAGTGGCCTTAAATTTACATGCCTACTTATGTCCCCATTAGGATGTCTCTCTCTTTGCCTGCATTGTCTTTCAGCCTCCCTCCTCCCCTCCCTCCTTCCTTCTCTCCTTCTTCCCCTCCCTTCCTCTCTGCTTCCCTCCTCACCTACCTCCTTACTTTTACCTCTTTTCTTTCTCGTGTCTACAAAGTCCAGCTCAAATATCATTTCTTCTCTTGGCAGTGTTCCATAAATATCCCTCTCATCATCACCCCCAGCAAAATTCTTCTGAGGTACCATAACACAGTGAATCTACCTCTGTTATAGCACGTATCATATTGTAGACTGTGATTTGCATTTATACCTAGTCCCACAACTAGCTAGGGAGTTGTTTGTGGGTTGGGGCCGTGTTTTACTCTCCTTTGCCCCCAGCACCTAGCATTTTGTGCGTGGTACATAGTAGATTCTGAACAAATGCCCTGTGAAGCTAATGCTCTGTTTATTTATTGGATCGTCTAATTGGGTTGAACACACTGATGGCTCTCAATAAATATTTTTGAAGTGAGTAACCCTGCATCTTCCTGTTCTTTGGAGTTAGCACATATCTAGTTCTGATATGCTTATAGATTTCCCAGGGAAGATTATAAAACCTACCACAGGATAATCAAAGCCTCTCATTAGCACAGCTTCACACAAAGCCATTGTTTATACTGAGATGCTTAGAAAGCACTCCAGATCATTGAGTATTTCAAATTTATATATTCTAAATATAGTGTTTCCTCTTGTTCTGTTGTTAGTGTGAATAAGAGGATGCACAGAGCCATCAGTTGTGTAGAAATAATGGACATCCTCCCTTCATTTTTATTCTATATGGTGTTTTAAGTAAAGGATGTGAATTTACTTTGTTTTCAAAAATAATCTATAAAAAATTCTCTATTCAACAAATTTATTCTTTATAGGTATAAACCAAAAATATAGGATTTTATTTTTATCATTTAGAAGTAAACCTTGGCTTCAAAATTATTTATTAATAAATGTATAATCAAGTTGTCTGTATGATTATATGGTATAGAACCTGTCATCCCCATTCTTTTCCAAACATTGAAGGAACAAAATACAGACAAGCATTTCTTCCTTGAGTTTCTGCATTAAAGCCACCAGGGTAATTTAACAAAGTAGTGCAAAAAAAAAAAAAAAACACTAAAGGTGAGAAAAATTCTTCATTCCAAGGAATTATTGGTAGTAGTGCATAAGTAACAGCCATATAAAGCAACCCAATTCCCCGGGAAACTTCAAAAAATGGTAACCATATTAACCTGAGGGCAGGATAAACTGTGAGAGGTGTGCATATGCGATAATAAATACATAAATGATAACCCCAAAGGCCAGCCAAGACACGTAAGTTAATAGCAGATTGGATTGTATTTGTCATTAGAAAGTCTTTGATGAATAAATTTCTGGATTTGCCAGTAAAGAACTACATAGAGCATATGGTTCATTGAGACAGGAGAGAATTTTTTTAAAAAAAATCAAATGTTTTCAGCAATCTGTGAAATTACTAAAATTTTAAATTTCTTCACGGATCAACATAACATGAAAATTAGTTAAAAGAAAATCTCTGAAATTCAGTGTGAAGTTTAAGCTTGTATTTAACTTTCAGTTGGGTAGAATGATTTCATACTAGCAGTCATATGGATTTTTCTAGAACCATTTATTTGAACAACATTGATCACTATATCATAACTAAGATACGTTTAGTGTCTTTTTATCTATTTTAAGAAAAGCAAATGGCCTTTTTGAGGGGTTTTTTTTGGCTACTTGATTTATAAAAGTAATTTTGGGAGAAATAGTGACATAGTAAGTTTACAGGAATCAAGAAACCAGGGTCATTTCTTGTCTAGCTTGCATTTCTCTTGCTTTCTTTACAGTTTACATTTCTGCATAGTTGAAAACCAGAGGGCTTTTGGAACTTGAAGTTCTCAGGGTCAATTCTTGATGCTGGGCTGGTTTTCCTTGTGTTCCGTTCTTCCCTGCTGTATGGGCCCGAGGGCTTTAGCCTTCTTTACCACCCTCTCGAACACTGTTACCATCTTCTCCGGTGCTTGCTGGGCTATATAACGAGGAGGATATCGTCTCTCAGCTCCCACTTCCTTGCTTCCCTGAAAACAAGCATAGTAGACACTTTTCATTTAAGAATTTTATGTTACTGTGGGATAGAAAGTCTTGATAAAAATAATCAGACTAAGAAAATTACAAAACTTAAGAAACTTACATTTTTTTTTAAATGACTTTATTTTTTTAGAGCAGTTTTAGGTTCACAGCAAAATTGAGAGGAGGGTGAGGAGGGTACCCCCAACCCCACCTTTATAACATCTTAATGAGTGTTGTCCCCTCACGATTTCCTGATATGGCTAGAAGGCCCGGAATCTCTGAGGACTCCCGCTCTGCTCTTTTGTTTTTGGTGGCAGATTTCATGTGTTTCTAGCTTTCCTGTTTCAGGCCCAAAGATCCCTTTCCCTATAAGGCCTACCTTCCTAGTACACAGGCCCAAAGATGCAAAATGATGGGTGTAAATCAGAGTCAGTGTCAGGGTATCTGTCTCAGGGCCTTTAATTTTGACTCCCTTCTCCACGGCCTCACCACTCAACATAGAACATGCTCCCCTATGATATTATCACGTCTAGAACCTTCCTTTGAATGGTCATGGTTCCTGGGGGTCTTGAGCATGATGTAAAAAATAAATAAGCCTGAATGAGTGAATCTTCAATTTTATTAATGCATACTACACATGAGGTAAAGGTTATGGATGTCCTTAGGTTAGCCCACAGGTGCTCATTTTATCAAGGTTTATATATAGGTCACTGAAACCCTCTCTTTCATTCAACCTTTCAAAATTCTACCAGTTTTAGGTCCCCCACACACACCATGCCCTCCCCACCCCATAACAAGTGATGCAGGCCTTATCTGGAGGCAGGATGGAAGGGTGAACTTGGCTGCCAGTTAAGCCTTAGAGATCAAATCTTTCTTCATGATTAACATCAATATACTAAATGAACACCAAAATCCCATATACCTCTTCATGTCAGTTAGGGGAAAAGTAAACTCAAAATGTTCTAAGATAAAAACAAGTTACATTACTATTCCGTTGACAAATAAGAGGATGATGGCTATAATAATGTCTATTCTATGCATTACTGGCTCTATTATTAAATAATTGAAAAGGCAAATAACAACACCAAGGCATCATGGGGATAGCAACTGCAAGAAGCAGCTTCCCTGTCCCCCCAGATAGGTCTGGGGAAACAAAGGGAAAAAGTTGGATTTACTAAAACGTGGAAGTTTAAAGGTGGGACTTCGTGGGGCTTGGCCAGACCTCTGAGGAGGGACTGCTGCTTGGCTCGTGCTGGCGCATCTGAGGGGGTGTCGTGAGACTGGTTCTGCAAGCGTTGGAGTAGCTACAAACCGGAATCAAGGGCTGCTATTGGAATTAACCGCCGTAAGAACTGGAAACAGGTAAGAACAAGTCGGTTCTCTCTTCTCCGGCCTTGCAGGCTCCCTCCAGCGCCCCCTATTGGCAGGCTTAATAAAGAGCCGCTGGCAAAGCAGAAATTTAGTCTGCGAGTCCCAGCTCAAGCCTCATAAAGCTGAACACAGAGGAGCTGATTAGAAGCTGAGAGGCATAGTAAGATAATTGGCATACTGAACACAGAACCTTCTGGGATGTATTTAGTGGGCGGGATTGTAAAGGGGTGGAAAAAAAGAAAAAGAAAATGATGATAGAAGGAGAATCAGGTTAGTAAGTGTCAGAGGAGGCTGCAGGCGATTTTTCAGTGTTAAGTGTTGTGGCTGACAGAAGACCATTGGTTTCACAGCTGAGATTTGGCTAAGAGCGCATTTGCAGAGAGTCACTCAAACAGGTGCTAGATGATAATAAAATGGACACAGTACCTTGACTACTCTTTCAGTAACTGGCTACAAAAGGAAGGAGAGAGAGAGGACAATAACCTTAAAAAAAAAACAGCAGAGAAAGAAAGAAAAAAAACACCCTGACTTCAGGGTGGGGAGAATGCGGGAAAGGAGAACTGATAAGGCATTTCCTTGACAAAGAAGAAATACTTTCTTAAAGATGAAAAAGAATGAAGTTATAGAAAAAAATTACGTGGAAAGGAAAGAAGTAGACGGAGCGTTTGTGGGCTGATTTTAGCCAAATCATTAAGGTAAGTGATGAGGTGCTTTGCTGAGAATGAATGTAGGGCGCTGGGATTGGGCCCTGGGGCAATGAAGATGATTCAGAATACCTCACCTGTTGAATTCAATAGGGGCAGGAAAATTCCATACCTGAGACTGTGAGAATCTAACAGAGTGATTTCTGGAAAGTGTCTGAACCAAACCAGGAATAAGAATTATATACACTTTGGGGTGTGTGTGTGTGTGTGTGTGTGTGTGTGTGTGTGTGTGTGTCTAAGAGTCTAAGCCTCCAGTTTTGTTTCTGAAGCCCAGGTTTTCCAGCTGAGGTACTATTGACATTTTGGGCCAGATAATTTTTACTGGGGGTGAGCCCTGGGTACCTGAGGGTTACTGTAAATATTCAATAAGAACATGATTGCCTTTCAACCTTGTTCAATTTGCTGTTTTCTTATTTAACTTGAGGGGTGACTGGGGGTTGTGAGGATTTGTGAGCTTGTTTTCCAGAAGAAAAAGAATGCCTTCCAGGAGGTTGCAATCACCAGATGGCCAGTCCCCAGCAGCAATTGATGCCCAGAAGTCAGACTGCCCAGAGGCTTATTGAGAGTGACCCCTTTGTTTCTTCGAAGCTCCTCCTGCCAAGCCCCTTAGCTCTATAAACCCCCCTGCTTTCTGCTCTTGTGAAGGCAGATTTGAGAGAACCTATGCTCCCACCTTCTCATTTTGGCCAATTCGAATAAACCTTTCTCCATCTCCAAGCACCAATGTCTCAGTGTTTGACTTACTGCACATTGGGCACATGAACTTGAGATTAAGAGGTTTGGTATCAGGGGTGGAGGGCTGTCCTGTGCATTGCAGGGTGTTTAAATTGCATCCCTGACCTCTAGTCACTAGATCCCCTCCTCCACATCATGACAATCAAAATGTCCCCAGATATTGTCAAATGTCCCCTAGAGGCTGAATTACTCCTGGTTGAGAACCACTGAATCAATGAAGGCTCTGCTGATTTCTTTGTTCCCAGCAGTGGTCGTCTCTCTGGGCAAGGGCTATATTCTTAGTTTCTTTCCTTCTCAGGAATCTTGGCACCTCCTAATCCTAGTTGGTTCACCACTTCTGATGTCTTTAAATAGATTTTTTAAAAATTTATTGGGCTTTTCTAGTGGTTCTCATGGGAGTTTTGCTCTGCTAAGGTATCCCTAATATTCAGAAACTTAATTCCAAGGAACTACCTTTTTTTTTTTTTTATTATTCATTGATTTATTTAAACTGTTTTTCCTTTATTCTAACCAACTGATCAGCAGACTTGGACCAAATCCAGCTCTTGACTGTTTTGGAAATAAAGTTCTATGACAACACAGTCACACCATCGTTTATGTGTTGCCTGTGGCTGCTTTCACAGGAAGACTGTGGACTGGTTGCCACAGGGATCCATGGTCCTCCAGCCATGATTTACCAACCCTGCTCTAGATCTCGAATACCGTGAAGGTAGAAACCAAGAGTTTCTATCTCTGGTGTCCAATATATTGTAGCTGAATGACTGCATGTTTAAGTTTTCTTAAATGTGCCTAAAAATATAAAATCAACTCAGCTGTTTTCTTTCAAATGACTAAAGGCAATGAAAGATGTTACTATATTTGTCTGCATTATTATGGATTGTTTAAGTCAAATGGTATGGTTGGTTAAAGAATAATACCAAAGTGTTTAATTTTAAGAGTATAGACCCAATTCCTGGCTGTACCTATTAGTTTTGGTTTGTTTTGGGTTTTTTTCAGTCATAAACTGCCCCTTTCACTGCCTATGTTACAAAAAAAATGTATTATTTGTTACAAGGAGAATATGACAAAGTGAACAAATGTATCAGTACAAATCAGTCATTCCTACAGATTTTTTTAAAAAGTATATTTATTAAAGACGGTCATTTACTTCATCTTTCTATTAATAGAACAGTTCCACATGTAGCTTGTTACAGTACACATGTTTACAGCACACATGTTCTGTTTGAAATTCATCTGAAGAATATAATAATTTATATTTGATATATATTGATAATGTATTCCTTGATAATAAGAATGCCTTCTATTTAATTTCCTTCCAAAGCAGACAGCTCTTGAAATAGTTACCTTTCTCTCCCCCTTCTTTCACAGGCACAAATGAGGTAGAGGTAATTAGTGTATGTCACAAATGGACTCATAAACCAAAGAAAGAAAATTATTTACTAATTCAAGGTTACTGAAATTCATTGTCCTTGGACTAAAATAATATTTGTGCACCCTGTCTACCAATACACTGTTGCTTGTATGCTTCCACTTCAAAATCTTATAATTCTTATTAATGATTTGTTCTATTAATTTTTAATGACAACATCGTTAGTCAGATATTATTCTAAACTCATTTTGCATCTTGAATATTAATGTATATTTGTCATTCCATTAATTCTGTGACAAAAGCATGTTTACCATACTATAAATCTTATCAGTCTTTGAATAAAAGTTACTTAAAACTCTGAAACTGTATTATTTTATGATTTTGAGTTACCACTGTACCTGGGTAGCATCTATTTTTTATTCACGTGTCTCCTGAGGGCTGTTGGTAATCCTTAATGATTTACGTCCCAGGGGTTCCTTAGTCAAAACAATTTGGTAAAGAAACTAATGGGCTTGATTTTCCAATGAATGGTTATACTAACTAGAAAGCATGCCTCTGCTTTACTGGGCTTAAAACAAAGTATCTTGCATCATTCCAACATCTGGATTTCATTTATTGCTAACGCAGGATAAGATGGATTTGGAAAGAATGAAGTGAAATCAGTTTTAATGATCGTTATCTGATTTTTCTTTTTTTTTTTTGGACTGAAAATTTCCCTCCAAGTCAAGCTCTGTCATGTTTAACTTTGAATGTGTACTTCATAGGAATAAAAGTTACAGTGACCTAGTCCATTCCTCTTCTCCCTCTGACTTAAAAAAAAAATACTTACTTCACGACAAATGTTAGAGTAAGAGACATAATCTTACTTGAAATTTTTGTGTAATGGCTCTGTTGGATTTCACGTATATATTTTTTTAATTGGATGCACTTGTTAAAGCACTTTATTCCTCCAGAAATATAATACACTTTGTCTAGATTTTACAGCTTTTCAAACCGATTATCTAAATATGAGTGATTCTTGGATTTTTAAAATGCATTCATAAATGAGACACATCAGAAATAATGTATTTGAAGTATCTCATATGTGCATTAACTTTTCCTTTAATGATAACATAACATTACATTTTAAAATTATCAATCTGTGCAAATGTTCATATAGGTTTATGTATGCCTTTCAAAAAATTTTTCTTACATTTTCTTGAAATTCTATAGCTATCTGGCAGAACAGATGACTTTCTCAAACATTACTTCAATATCTTGATTAAAATACCTATGTTTTAATTAAAGATGGGAAGAAAGATTTTTCAAAGGCATTTAAAATTATTGCAGAGAAGGAATTTTTCATATATGATGGTGCTATTCCCAATAACCTTAATCATTACTAGTACCAGCACTAAAAAGGAAGAAGAAAAGAGTAATAGAAAGAGTAGAACTAGAAATATGAAAAGAAACCTAGGAAGCTATACTTAAAATGACAAACTTCTCCTGGCAGCCAGAGCTCTTGGATGCTGGCATAATTTCCCAGGTTGGAAAGAAGGAAAATGGAAGGAAATGCTATCCCTATAGAGATATTTAAGGCCAGATTTGGGAAAGTGCTGGAGAACAAGATGCAGGAAAATGCCCAGAATCTGTTGTCAGGGGGATGGCCTAAGTGACCTCCATGTCCCTTTGTTGCGTGTGGCATTGACGTGGTAAGAGGGCTCTGGAGCTGGTTTGCTCTCTCACTGATCCCAGTGTCAACCCAATTTGCTTGACCTGACTACCACTTTTCCCTCTCCCCAGAGACTTTAGAAAATGACTCTTACTTGGTTGGGCTTCATGTTTGTAACCACTTCAGGATTTCAGAGAGAAAGTTATCAAAAGCATTGGTCCTTGTCACTCTACTTGTTGGTCCACAAAAGTTGAGATCTGGAAATAAAGTCCAAGCTGGGATTAATATGTTAAGGTCTGCATTTACTGTGTTTCCATTTAATTCAATTTGATTCTGTGCTATTTCATTCCATGTATTTACTGAGGAGCTACTATTGCCTTCAGAAAATTCAAAATATGAGGCCATAGACATTGGTTCACTGGCCATGTTAGAAGCTCCAGGGCTTCCCCTGCTTATAGGGCAGAAAAAGAATCTTCCAAGTCCCTGTCTGGCTCAGCAGTTCCATCAAATCTGGATGTGGCACACCACAGAAGAGAGTAGAGTCCATCCATCAGCAAGTATATTTGAGCTCCTGGTAGGTTCCAGGCACAATTGTAGATGCTGGGGAATTAGAAGAACTGAAATGGAATCCCAGTCATGGGTGGAGCCAGTTGCTCTCTCAGGGTCTCATTTCACAGTTCTGTTAAAGGCTGCGATGATATTTCTGCTACTTCATGGTCTTATGAGAAACCTGTAAGAGAGGGAAGGCATCCTGAGTGAAAAAAGTGATACATCTCTACCAATAACAACAACAACAAAACAAACCAAGTGCCTCCTGTCTTCCAGCGCAGTGCTGAGCATCGGCTTAGCTCACCAGCTCTTTACAACAGCCTTTTCTTTTCCACACATGAGGAAAGTGAGGCATAGAGGGCCACAGTAACCAGCTAGTGGGTGGCAGAACCAGGACACAAATCCAGGCCTGTCTAATTCCAAAGAGTTATGAGGGGTAATGCAATCTGGTCAATTGAACGTCTGCTCTTCAAACTCACTGGTGGCCATTTTACTCTCTCTTTGCTCAGTTATTGCTGGCTGCCTTGCAAATAATTGGCAATTTTCTAAGAAATTCTTCACTTTTATAAGAAGCCGGTTCCACTGACCTGCAATGAAAAGCTACATCCTTCTCAAAACTCTCAGCTAAGGCGTCTGTGTTTCCATCCAGAAAGAACCGTCTTAGACAGCAAAGGGATGGGGTTTGAGGAAAGATTTATTAAGCAGTTATTATGTGCCAGGCACTTGTTTAAAAAACAAGTGTTTAAAAACATTTATCGCTCAGAGCGACTTCAAAGGAGGAGAATACCAAGGTTCTGAAAAGACAAAGGATGCACCCAAGGTTGTGCAGAAAATTGCAGCAAAACTGGGGTTTGAATTCACACCAAGCCCCTGCGTCTCCCCACAACCTGTGCTGCCTCTGGAAAGGATATCCTTACAGTATCTTGTTTGGTCAATTATTGTTATGATGTAAACCTACAATGACAGCCGCCACTACTGCAACAGTACGGGATATGTCTCTGCTCAGACATCACCTCCTCAAGGGTTGGGGGCTTTCCCTGAAGTAGCCAACCTCCCCTTCCCCCACCCCCACAGCTGTATTTTTCTTCCAAGCACTTGCCACCATCTGACAAAGCATAGAGCTATTATTCGTCTTCACTGTCTGCCCTGCTTACTGGAATATGAGCTTCCAGAGGGCATGGGCCTTGTCTGACTTGTTCACTTCCATATTCCGTGTGCCTAGAACAGGGCCTGAAATAAATAATGAACATTTGTTAAATGAATGAATGAGTTTTCAAAGGCAGGGTAGATAGCAAGCCAGTGACAGGTTGACAGCACAGTATGTTTTAGTCTGGAAAACATTACTTTGGTGCAACAAAATGCAGCAATTTGAATCATATTTTTCCTTAATAGGTTAAAAGTGATTCCCAACTTAAGAAACTACTACCCACATCTAAAATTTGGCTCCAATGTAAGCCTTCACTCAGGAACTCCATCAACATTACTTTTTTTTAATTTATTAGTCATTTTTAATACTACTATTGCAACTTTACACACTTTGACATTGTAAATGTAAGTGTATCTATTTTTAATATTATCACCTTCCAGAAGTCTAAGGGTAAAGCAGACATTTTAATTCATCTTGTGAAGCTATAAAGTAAGAAACGGGGTAGAAAGATTGGTGAAAAATGAAAAGATCAGAACAGGGACAACTAAATTATGAAAATCTAAAAAATGTTTTATCTATGAAAAAGCCCCACACAAATTAGCTGATAACTATCACAAACATCTCAAAATCCAGACAAACAACATTATTTTTATTAATTAACTGCTTGATACACCTCTTTTTCCCTACATTTTTTGGTTGCATTCTCTTTGATCTCCTCTGTGTATTACAATAATTTTGTAATATCATTTTTTTCCATTAACCTCTAGCGTGGTTTATCAATATTAGTTTTTATTATTGATAATTGGGTTGCACACAACATGGAACTTCTTGTACAGATGTAATCACTATAATGTGGCTGCAGGTTTTTGCCCATAAACATAGGAATTTTGATAAATTCTATTTTTCATGATAGCCATAAAAAATGTAGGGTGCATTTATAATTGTATGTGCTGCATTATCTAGCATATTCCTGAAAAGGGAGACCTTTGCATCTGACGAGGCATCAATAAAACACGAGTTCTTCACTGGCAAATTTTTATTGTTTTTTTTGGTGAGGAAGATAGGCCCTGAGATAACATCTGTTGCTGATCCTCCTCTTTTTGCTGAGGAAGATTGTTGATGAGCTAACATCTGTGCCATCTTCCTCTGTTTTGTATGTGGGATGCTGCCACAGCGTGGCTTGATGAGCAATGTGTAGGTCCACACCCGGGATCTGAATGTGTGAACCCTGGACTGCCTAAGTGGAGTGTGCGAACCCATCCACCATGCCATCATGCCAGCTCCTTGCTGGCAATTTTTGTGCTTAGGTATTGGAAAAGTTCTTCACAGACTAGTCGGTGGTGCTGTACATTTGAACCTATGTTTTCCCCCTAGTCCCCGAATACTTACAGTGTCAGCACCTTAGACTGGGCTGATGCTACAATATGACCTCCGGCCTTGCCCTTTCGTGTTTCCATACCACGCGAGCTGGCACAACACGTGGAAGGCATCTGCCTGGAAGCTCTGCGTTCCTATGCCGCACAGCTGGCACCAGCTTTACACAAATGTGGTTGCAAACCACATAAATATGTTCCCCAAGCTGAAGAGATCCCCAAGTCACCTTCCCCGTAGCTGGATTCCAAAAATGCTCACAGGTACTCCACCACCACTTGGAGGGGAAGTTGGAGCAAATAAAGACAACAATCTTAGCCAGATTCAGTCCAAGTATTTTGCTTTGGCAAGTTTTACAAAGACATGGGAACACGTGAACACATTGTTTGTGTTCCTTCCGGGGCCTTGGAAGGGATCCTGGAGGGGAGGGTCCTGGGCTTCAGCTTCATGAGCTTCCCGTCAGACTCTCCAGGAATGGGTCCACACCTACTACACTTCAGCTACACCAGCCTTCATCTCCTTTTTGCGTTGACAAAGCATATTTCTGACCTTCCTCCCCTCTTCCTGCTTGTCACATGACTGTCTCCTTATCCTTCGTGTCTTGGCTCAGGGAGGCTCTTTCTGACCGCCTCGAGTGTATCACTCCCATCCCTGTCACCCTGTTCCTCTCTCTCTTCACCCTCATTTCTCTCCAAGGCTATTTTGTTTACTTATTTATTGTCTGCCTTCTCCAGTAAAATGTGAGCCCCAGGAGAGCAGGAATGTTGTCTGGGATGCTCATAGCTACACCACATGAACCTAGAAGAGCAGCTGGCCCTCATTCATTCAAATGATTTTTGAGTGAATGAATGAACTGTAAGCTCAAAACTGCATACATATCTTTTTAATCAGCTCAAGAATATTATTTTATCATTTTACTCCGTCTCTAGTCCCCCATTTCCCTGGGTTGGCAGAAAAGCCAGTCTCAGGTATGGGTAGGGCCCCTTCTTCCCCAGGGTTTGCAAAGGTATTGGGATTCAACAGAGCACAGGTCGTCAGTCATTTGTCTTCACTGGTCACTGAACTGTCCATGGTCTTGGTCAACAGTCAGGTACCCAACTGCAGCTTCTGTGACATGTATGTGACTGAAGAACATTGGCAGGAATTGGGGGCCCTGCTCTATGTTTCTGGCCTCCCTTCAAAAACCCCACAGCCATCTCCCTCTGAGGCCATTTTTTTCCCCGACAGCAGCATGATGGTCAGCAATTCTTGAGAGACCCGCAGACCACTAGACCCTCCTGGTCAGGAAGAAACCCCACCCCCCTTCTCTCCAGGGCTCTCCCCAGGCTTTCCTGGCCTCTGGGACACTTTGCCAAATCATTTCATGGAGTTTAGACCTTACAAAACTGGGACTCGCTGTTACCACCTTCTATTTCTGCTCAGCAAAATCCCTGAGTTAAGGAAACTAAGGATCTGACTCCTTTCTTGCAACAGGAAGATGGGAAAAATCCGAAGAACAAAGAGAATTATGAAAATATCAGAAATTATGCTGTCACTTATATTTTATACATTTTTGTGTATTGAAAAGGAAACTAACTGGCAGTTTGGCTGTCTGTGTGCTATGCCCCCCTGTTATGGGCTGAATTTTATCCCCCCAAATTCATATGTTAAAACCCTTCCCTGCAGTACCAGAATGTGACTGTATTTGGAGATAGGATCTTTGAAGGCAATGAAGTTAAAATGAGCTCGTTAGGTTGGGCCTTCATCCAATATGACCAGTGTCCTTGGAGATTAGGATAGACAGGGGCCGAGAGAAGACTGTGAAGACACTTGGAGAAGACAGCCATCTACAAGTCAAGGAGACTGGCCTCAAAAAACTCTGCTGACATTTGATCTCAGACTTCTAGCCTCTAGAATTGTGAGAAAATAAATTTCTGTTCTTTAAGCCTCTTAGTCTGTGGTACTTTGTAATGGAGGCCTAGCAATACACTCCCGTATGCTGTGAGGTTGGACAAGGCAGCAATCCTGGGCTTTGTGGAAAGGAGTCGAGAGTGAGCATCTGCCTAGCTCTCCAGGCCTCCATGATGCAACTGGAGATCACGGGCAGCAGCAGTGGTAGTTTCTCCGCAAACCAGATTCGGCCTCAAAGCAAGACGGGGCATGAAGATGAGCAGGGAAAATGCTTTTAGGAGCGCCTGAGGGTGTCTTCTTTCACACTGCTTGTTTTCTCCTCACTGGAATGCCACAGAGCACCACCACCTGCTCAGATGGCATGTCATGCACTTGCATTCCAGGAAACAACACAAAGACCCGAGTCGCAGTGGGGTCAGCAGACGATGCAGCAGTGATCCTCCAATGGTTAGAAAGTTGCGTAACTGTTACATATGTGTTCACAAATGCCTATCCATCATGTTGATTATCTGTATATGTATTTTTTAATGCTTAGGATAAAGTTCTGTTATCTGCAGTTAATTTCAACCATCATGTTTCCTCCAGAGCTTAAGAACAACCATCTCATGTCTAATTGTTGTCAGTCACTTCTTACAGAGAGAAAAATAAAACAAAACAACAATAACAAAATACATTGTTTCAAAGCTTCAAATTTTAGCACTGATTTTGGAGGATATAATTTAGTGACAGTCCCAAGAAATGACTATAACGCATGGAAAAAATGGTTTTATTTGTTTAAAAATATAGAAGCTGTCATTTAAATCTCATCTTCAATAATCCATTGACATCACCTTACATTTTTCCTTAAAAATTATCTTTGTCTGATGTTTCAGATAATCTGATACTATCTGAAATGCAAAACATGCAATATTTATTTGTAAAAAACATAAAGTAGCCAAGCAATATGGTCAGTTGACATCATGAGTCATAACATTGTCATTTCATTCCTTGACGTTACAGACAAATGCCCTCCAGTCTTTTGGAAAAGTCGGATGCCTAAAACTATTTTTTCTAGTATGTTTGTTTAACTCCATCTTCATTGTCCTAAAATGTACACACACACGCACCATTTTTATAAAGTATGCTTTTTGAAAATGAAATTTTTGATATACATGTATCCCATAGGGACTTTAATCGATGTGGTTTCACTTGGTGATTTACTGAAATTTAGCTCACATAAATATATTAGCTACTGTTGTAAGATGCTTACTGGTTTTTTTTTTTTTTTTTAAGTCTTTTAATAAGCACCAAGTTTTGATGGCTTAAAGGAAAAAAGACAGGTTTGGTTTAGATACTGAAATCGTGGTTCCTCTTTCCAGTTTTGGTCATTCTAAATTTCACGTAATTGTACAATAATTTTGTGAGATAATAGAAAATATGTATTGGTCTCTGCCCCCAGTTCCTGGCAGAGAGCTCCTGAAACCCTTGTGATTTCCTAAGTGATAAGAACACGAGGAACATTTCTTGTTCTAACATTGGTCTCTGACCTCTGTTTCTGACACAGGGCCCCTGAATCTCTTGTAATTCCTGGGTGATAGGAGTGTCTTTTGTTCTAATGAGGCGACTCTGAGTGGGCTCCTGGATAGCTCCTAAATGAGAGCTGGTCACTGGAAAGACCAAGCCGGGATTAGAAGCTTGGAATTTTCAGCTCCACCCGCCAATCTCTTGAGGAGGGAGAAGGGCTGAAAGTGATCGATCATGCCTATGTGATGAAGCCTCCATAAAATCCCAAAAGTACGGGGTTTGGAGAGTTTCCGGGTTGGTGAACACATGGGGGTGCTGGGAGAGTGGTGTGCCTGGAGCGGGCATGGAAGCTCCTCCCGCCTTCCCACACACCTTGACCCATGCTTCTCTTCCGTCTGGATGTTCATCTGTATCCTTTATCATATGCTTTAATAAACTGGTAAATGTAAGTAAGTGTGTCTCTGAGTTCTGTGAGCCACTCTAGCAAATTAATCCAACTCAAAGAGAGGTCTTTGGAACCTCTGATCTATAGCTGGTTGGTCAGAAGCACAGGCGACAACCTGGACTTGCAACTGGTGTCTGAAGTGTGTGAGTATAGATGCGGGGGGTAGTCTTGTGGGACTGAGTCCTTACCTGTGGAATCTGATTTATCTCTGGGTAGACCGTGTCAGAATAGAGTTGAATTCTTGGACACCCTGCTGGTGCCCCAAGATGGCTTGGGGGACCCCCCCACATACACCCACACACACACTGGAATTGTGGTCAGAACACCAAAAGAAATGTTTATTCCTTTTGCTGTGGTGCTTTATTTTTACCCCCAAAAATGTGTTACTGTGTTATTCATAATGAAGAGTAACTTCTAGGACTTTGAATAATTAGAAAGAGATCACAGACATTAGCTCAAAATGGAAAGTAATGATATCTTTGAGTGAAAAATTGAATTAGAAAAATAAAGAGGTACCAGCCAGGCACAGGTGGCCAATGTGAACCTATTGTAGAACAAGTCATTCCTAATGCAATATTTTTGCTTCATAATGTGCCTTCTCAGTCCATGTTAGGCTCAGATATCTTACTGTGCTGTCAAAATTGGGAAAGATAGCATAGGTATTATTGGAATCATCAAGTGAATGAAGAATGAATGGTAGTATAAAACAGAGCATCTGATACATTGTTAAATCTTTTAAACAGCACAGATGTAGACTTAGTCTAAGAAGATCATTTTCAAAACCGCTTAAGTCACTTTTTTTCCCTTACGAAAATAATGTTTTTGCTCTTGCCTTTGTTCTTAAATCCCAAATAAGATAAAGAGCAGGCTTGTGCTCTGTTTGACCAGGGCTCTGGTTCCATTTCTCTGCTAGTGTCTCACTTTCACCCCATTGGATCTGGGATTCGGTTTCACCCTCCTCCCAAGCTGCTAAGTTAGCTTGTTACTGTTTCATGGATGTTGAAAGAAGACATGAAACTCTTGGGTAGAGACAAAGAACTTTATTACTCGGAATAGCAAGCAGCATGGACATCAGCATGTTTATGCCAGTTCATCTTGCCTTGAACTTCATAGGGTTAACATATGACCCAGATGGCTGCTACACATACAATGAGTTTGCATAACAACTAAGGAACACTAAGCTTAGTGAACCCATTATTTTAAGTTGTTTTTGGCTATTATCTAGCAAACTTTCTCTTTGTCCCAGATTGAGATATTACTGCATCTCTCCAGGTTGCTTGCTGCAAACACAACCCTGAGAAATAGCTCAGGAAAAGAAGCATTAGGACCTTGAATTCTGACACACCCAGAAAGACATGTAGGAGCACTAGAGACCCATGGAAGACTTTCTCTCCCAACATACCTTGTGGAAGTTTCATCCTCACACTGGCTTCCCCCAATGGCTGCTATCAATATCCATGGGGGAAGGATATTGCCCCTGACAGCTATCCAGAAAAGTCTGGAGCTTCCCTGTGATTGGACTATATATGAATTAATCACTGGGGCAAGGGGATGTCTTTGACTTAGGCCTAAATTTTATACCCATTCCTGAACTGATCTCTGCACTGAGGAGGAAAGATAACTCTGATAGCCTTAGATTAACCAACTCAGCCATGCTGCTGTGGTGGGAGGATCAATTTTATCTAACCCAACAGTGACTACCCATTGGCGGAGGGGCAAAAGGTTAGGGAGGCAGCCACTACCTATTCCACATGGTCTCTAAGTGATATAATTGAAGAGTTTGGCTCTGTTTCAGATTTTTTCAAGTCAAATGAAGTGGAGAAAAAGAAAAGAAATTAGAACTCTTTGTTTCTCTTTTCTACACCTTTATTCTGGGTGTAGAATATTCTACACCTTTCATTCTACTCATATTAGTTGAACACCAATTAGGTTTCAGGAACTGTATTAGACTTGCAGATACAATTCTGAATAAATCAGAAATGACCCCTAATCTCACAGGGTTAATAATCCAGGATAGGATTTGGACAACTGAAGAGACCATTAGAATGAGAGGGAAAGGGCAGAGCGATGGTAGCTCGTGGAAGGAGCACCTAACCCGGACAGTGTGGGGAGGGTTAGGAAAGGCTTCCTGCAGAATGGGACATCCAATCTGAGGCTGAAAGGATGAGTAGGAATCATCAGGTGATCTATGTATGGGGGAGGACTAGACAGCTTGGAAGAATGCCTTAGCAGATGGAATAACAAGGCAAATTAGAGAAACTAAAAGTAGTTCTGCGTGTCTGAATCATAGAATTCTAGGTGAGACATGAGGTGGGCGAAGCAGTGAGGAGTGGGAGGCAGAAAGTGTAATCTCTGTAAAGGAGTTTTGACTATTCTGAGAGCCCTTGAGACTTTAAACAGAGGATAAAGAAGATAGATATTGCATTTCAGAAATTTCACCCTGACTATAGAGTCAAAAAGGAATTGAGTGTCGAGACAAAGCTGGAACAGAGAGAGACTAGTTAGGATATTGTTAAAATCTGGGCCAGAGATAGAAGTAATCATAGCAGTGGGAATGGAGTAAAGGCGCAGATTTGCAATCTATTTAGAAGTTGTGTCCATAAGTCTTAAGGAGCAGTTGGATGCCAGAGATGAGCATAAGGGAATACATAAGGGCTGGAGGCAGGAGAGCAATGATAAGAACAGTTCAGACAGGCAAAAGTTCAAATCTTTACTCCACCACTTAGGATCTAAGGCTGGGTTAATTACCAGTAAAAGAGAGACACTGATAACTACCTAGCATGGCTACTTTGAGGATAAATAAAATACTATATGTCATGTTTCTGACAGAGGAAATCTTCAATAAGTTCCAGCAAGTTTTGAGTCCCTGGTTCTCTGGAGGAGCTGGTTGGACGGAGAAGCTATTCCTTGAGTGTAGCAGTTAGGAGTGTGCTGTCTACAAGTAACAATAAACTGGACCTAAAACAATTTAAACAATTTTGGGTTATTTTTCTTGTGCAGTAAGAGGACTGGAGGTAGACAGCTATTGGCATTAATTCAGTCCAGACTGCAGTCTTTGCAGTTATCTTCAGCTTTACTTCATGGCCACGATATGGTTGCCCCAGTTCCAGCCTCCAGCATCATTTAAGTCATCATTACATTTAAGTCAGGGTTGAAGGCAACCAGGCGTAAGAGAAAGGTAATGGGTTATTTAATTATCCTGAGATGGGGAAGTAAAGACGAGATGCAGAATTTTGGGGGAAAATAATGAACTTGATTTTGAATATATTGTGTTTTAGATTTCTGTAATATAGTCACATAGAAACAGGTTTAATAGGTAGTTGGATATATTGGCCTGGAGTTAAGGAAAGACATCTGGGATTGAGGGGAAGGTTAAATTTTGGAGTGAATGAGTGAACCCACGGAAACGGTATAAAGGGAGTGGCTAGAGAGGCAAGGGGAAAGCCAAGAGCATGTGGTGTCCTAGAAGCCCCAGGGAGAAAACAATTTACAGAGGACATGTCAATAATATCAAGTGCTACACAAGAGCAAGGAGGTGACAAGTGACCTCTCCGAGAGCCCGTCCTGTTGTGGGGACAGAGGACAGACTGGAGTGGGCTGAAGAGTGAAGAGATACGAGAAAGTGGAAAGAACAAATGTAAAAGTTCCTCTTTCTTTTGTTCTCAGAGTTCATATTTTAGGATGTCCCTTGTAAACTTTTTTCTTTAAAAGGAAGATTTCTGTAAAATCCATTCACCTTTCTGAAGAGATTCAAACTTGGGGCGATGTCTGGGCTTCCTGATCTTCAAAGGGACTCTTCCAGCGCCAATGGTCTCTGACGACTTCTTCTTGCTCCCGGGATGAGCACAAAGAAAATCTCTTGACACGCTTGGCTTCAGGGAGTGGGTCTGTGTGAGTGTTGCTTGTATGGTGTTTCCTAGTTCTGAAGCAGGCGGGGTGTCTGGTGCCACACGGAACACCAGCTACTCTCCCAGGCTCTTCTTTATTTAGTCTGTTTTTATGTGGATGAATGTTATGGAAAATAAAAGTATTATGGGAAAATTAAAATGTTCCATTTGTACAGTTTTTTAGGAGATTGTATTCAGATTTAAGACATTAAAATAGTTTAGACCACATATAAGGTCAATTTTTGTGCTGGACCACCCAGACTCAGAACATACCATGAGAGACTGTAAAAATAAGAAACTTGTAGGTGACATTGTATGCAGTTGGCTGATTATTCGGGTTTAAGCAGTTTCCTTTCTGCTGAGGAAGGAGGGAAATGAAACACTTATTTAAATTTAAAATACTTCAAACCATGCAAGAGATGTAGTAATAACAATGTAGTTTCCAGGGGGAAATTCTCTCTCTCTCTCTCTGTCTCTCCTTCTCTCCCTTTCCTCCTTCCTCCCTCTTCTCCCCACTTCCTCTAAATACATATATTTTAGTTCAGAAAAGTACTTCTTAGAGCAGGAGGTTTTTAAAAATATAAATGTTTTGCTTTTTTTTATTTCCTCTTCTTATTATTAGTTCTGCAGGCTGCAGACAGTAAAAGCTTAGAAAAATAATAATTTAACCCACTTTAACTCCCTTTTGTCTGTTTCAATCATCTGTGTGGTAACTCTCAAAACATTTATTCGAGAGAATCTAATCCTCTAGTAGTTGAGTTCTCAGGGCTCATATTTTAGGATGTCACCCGTGGCCTGGAGATTAAAACCTTCACGTGGCCTCTACTATGTATAGAATTACTAGATGCAAGTTTTTCAATCACGCTTTCTTTCGAGTGCTGGGATTTAATCCGTGCTAGACAACCTTAGCTTCCCCTCGCCCCCCCAACTTGCCGCAGATGGGGACATTCTCTCATGTGTGTGGGCTCTTTCCTTTCCTTGAAGGTGGGCTGAGCAAAGGAGCGTGACGCAAGAGTGGGCTGTGTCCTTGATGCTGGCGAGCGCCTCTGCCTCCTCCTGAACGTTCCCATTAGCGGCGCAAAGTCGCAGCGGTGGCTGGGCGGCGGAGGCTCTGCGCGCCCCTCCTGCCTCCTTGTTCGTCCTCAGCCGCACCCAGGCTTCGTCTGTCTTCCCAGGCTCTTCATGCTACCCCGCTAACAGGAGAAAATGGGCACGGGGGATTTCATCTGCATTTCCATGACTGGAGGGGCGCCCTGGGGGTTCAGACTGCAAGGTGGCAAGGAGCAGAAGCAGCCCTTACGAGTTGCTAAGGTAGGACCACCAGAGAGACGTTATCGCCGCTCTGTGCCGGGAGGGAAGCGATGAAAGCAACCTGTTGATGGTTTCTTCACGTGCCGATCAGAAGTCTACATATTCGTTTAATTTTGTTGTCGGTGTTGAATTTTTCTAGGGTGTGAGTCTGTTTTCAAAGAAACTTGGGAGAGTAACATATAGCATATATGTAATTAACCAGCAGTTGATAGAAAAAAGAGAAAAGAGTGTCATATTTATCAGCTGAAGAAAAGCCCAGTTGAATCAGCCTCTCTGACACTTGGGAATGTTTCCTCTAGGCAATATTAGAATACCCGGTTGAGTTATTGTTTCATGACACTTTACCTGGCTCTGGTAGAGAAGAAATGCTCAGCTTGGCATAGCCAATTGGCTTGGCTGTTTTGGGGACTCATAAAATGTTGGTAGAGATGTATTATGCAGCATTCATGAAAAGGCCAATTTGGGGCAATAATTTTAAAAAGATGATGAAGATGTCATAAAATCTATTTGAAAGAATTCTCTTTTAAGGGTTTGACAAATAAATGCAAAA
Organism: Tapirus indicus; assembly: GCA_031878705.1. Lineage (NCBI taxonomy): Eukaryota > Metazoa > Chordata > Mammalia > Perissodactyla > Tapiridae > Tapirus > Tapirus indicus. The sequence goes on along the minus strand of CM062919.1, from coordinate 142,562,664 downwards.
ATCCAAGTACTCTATTCCAGCATGTATACTCATTTGGTTAAATGCTCAAAATAAAATTCAAAGACACTGGAAATATATTTAAGTAACTTAGAGGTAACTTTGAAATGTGTCCAATAATGATTTAAAATGTTTTAGGTGTTTTTATTTCCATTAGATTGCTTGTTACGTAGCTCCACACACTACCAGTTTGCTTGAGGGGATCTGGTATTGTCTAATTGAGGTTCGGCTAAAATAAATTTAAAAATGCGTGAAAATAAGCAGACTTTTACCTGATTTTAACATTAAATTATGGTATTATGTGAAAGAACGTGTTTGATTAATTTCCTTTCTTATGCTTACATTAGAAATGGATCTAGATCTTTATGAAATATATGAATCATCAGCCTTTGTAGTTATTCTTTCCTTTTGGCTTTTTTTTTAATGTTCACTGTAGAGAAAGGAGCTTCTTTGAAATTTTCTGCTCCCAGGGATCCATCAGAAAATCCTTTCATAATATGGTGGTGGAATCCTGCCACCTAGTGAAAATTTCAAACATCAAGAATGAAGCATAAAGCAGGAGATGAAAAGCAGAATTTTTAGAACTAGAAAGTTTCTCAGAGATCTCCAGGTCAGCTAGATAATTTCAGATGAGGAGAGAGCCCAGAGAGGTTAAGTAACTTGCCTCAGGTGTTCGACTTGGAATTGGCCCTGATAAAGGATATAGAAAGATGGTTTCATTGTTTCTTTAGGAGTCAGTGGCAGGCAACAGTGGACAAAATATTACTGCCTAATTCAGAGTATGTAGAATCCATGAGATTGAAGCGGGTTTGTTCTGGGTCTAGAATAACAGTTGACTGGCTCCAGTTACTGAGATCTGGGTTCTAATTCCAGCTCTAATCTAACTTGTAGCCGGACCTCAGACAGACTCTAACCCTTTCTGACTCATCGGTTGTGTGTGTGTGTGTTTGTAGAGGGAGAGAGAGACACAAATTTTGAGGGAGTGGGAAATCAGAGAAGTAAGGAGGAAACTGGACTCCACCATCAGCGAGGTTCTGTGTTGCTCGTGTATTCGACAGTCCCGATAGGATACAATTTTAGAATCACTTGACTACCAGTTAAGGACTGAAGTGACAAGAAGCTGGGATTCCCTGCTGGCTCTTTTGTAGCCAGACCTTGAGAATAGAGTGGGTAGTGGATTTCTCCGGAGTTCTCCATGTGCTTATTTCAAAGTGGAACCACCGTGTAGTGATTTTTTGAAGAACTGAGGAAAATTGCTAGTGAGAGGTGCTTTGGAGGCATTTCTCTGCTGATGTCCCTCTTACCAGGATTCAGAGAGGCTGTTAGGCTGTGTGAGAGTCAAAAAATTCAGTCCTGCTCTCCCCCCAAGTCATTATTCCTAAAACACCCAGGCAATATATTTGTGGTTTTCAAAAGATCATTATTAAAGCATCCGGGTGTTTGCTTTCATTTGTGTGTGTGTGTGTGTGCGTGTGTGTGTGAGAGAGAAAGAGAGACAGAGACAGAGAGACAGAGAGAGACACCATGGTCTACAGTCTGTTTTTTTCCATATGTAAAAGGTTGACTGGAGAGCCTTGTAAAGATCTAATTTCTAAATTACTATGGTGATGCTCACTTTTGTTGGTCTATTTTTTTCCCTAATTCAAAGTTATTACATTTAATTTCTTATACTAGCCTTATTTGTTCTAGAAAACCCTCGGAGCAGAGTGCTTGTCACTTTCTGTATTAGCAGGGCCATAGACTCACTGGGATCACTGTTTCTCGCTTAAAACATTCAGTCAACTCGATGCTAGTAACGGTCTCTGAGTTCACAATGAAGAGAATGTTGCTTGGCTAGATCTTCTCCTCTTCCAAGGACTGCTGAAAACTTGGGCCGACTTACCTTCAGGCAGGAGGACGTAGAGGCAAGAGGCAGAAAGGCTGGGTAGGGGACGGTTGTTGGCAAATGAAATGCTCACAGTTTTAAAGAACATGCAAAGGAATAATCTGGAAATTGAAGGAAATATATATTTCCAAAGAAAATAAAATTGCAGACAGTGCTTGAATCATGTCCCTTAAAATGGGAATGCTACCAAGCAGTTCTAAAGATAACAACAAATTTTTGGCTTGTTGTAAATATCTAGTGTTTAGATTTTCCAAAATTCTATATAGAATGAAAACCTAACAAGCTGAAATAGCAAAGGAAAAACTAGTCTAATGTGATTGAGAATGATCAGAAACTGAATAGCTCTATAATTCCCAATAAACACCCTTCCAGTGGCATGTTTAGCCACTTTTGAGAGATGTTCAAAGGTTTTTAGTATTTGGCTGGCTAGCTGAACTGTAGGCAAATCCCACCTTGTAAAGATCACTAATAGAAATATTAATAATCAAAACTTTTCATTGACATTGAAGCTCAAGGCCATAAAATTCTGTTTCATTTTCAAGAATAAATTGAATTCTAAAAGGCCTAAATAATCAGTAACATTAGGCTGTTTTTTAGGTGTTTATATATCTTTTAATTCATGTTCTAACTACATATGATGAGAAGAAAGCATTTCTAATACGGAGTTATAAGACAATACTCTGCAAAGTATATTTCCAAGAGATCATCCACAGAAACAAATTTATCCAGGTGTAATTACAACGTAAAACCCCCTTTGTGTGTGTGTAGATGTCCTAATAAAAGTATGCTAGCACTTTTACTTTACAAAACTCTCTTTTTGAAACACGTACTTACATGGCTATGTGTCTGGACATGCTCTTGGCAAATCACTTTGGAAAACTGTCATATAAAGAAATGGGGAGAAATTTTTGTTTTACAAACAAATCTTATGAACAATTCAGAAATAACTCACATTTTGAAAATAATAAAGAAACATTTAGACTGTTTGTCCTTTACATATTTTAATATTTAGAAATGTAAGCTTTCTTCAAAAGCTATAGACCACTATGGTAATTATCCTCCTATTGAATTTTAATTTAGAGTTTTAAATAGCTTTATTGAAATCGAGGTGACAAATCACCATCATCCATTTCATGAGGCAGAAGTGGATTTAATGATTCTCATATATTATTGTATATCCTCTCTTTAAACGATTGAATACAAATGTATTTAGACAAAGCACATTCAAATAAGATAATTCTTAGCCCTTGGTACCATCAGTGAGATTTCTAAAATGTTTCAAAGAAAATAATTCCAGAAACATAGCTATTTCTAAAGGGAAAAAAAGATTTCAATGTGTTTGAATGTGTATACTTCAAGATAAAGCTCCTTACTGTATAAGGAAAGCTAGTAACATCTTTATTAGAAAATAAGGCTTATCACTTCATTTTTTATTGACTTTTTGAGCATTTTCTAGCAATTTTAAAAACAGCTATACATAAAGAAGTCAGTGCACACTAGCTAAATCTATTAAGCAGATGTTATATAAAATCTTTATTCTGAAACTGCATGTTTTAAGACAGATCACTGTTTGTTGAAAGATAATGAGATAAGGTAATGACTATGCATGAACTTTGCCCTTATCTGGACATAGCCCATGTGGAGTTCACATTTATCAGGCCCTTGTTGTACGCCAGGAAATGTTCCAAGAATTTTGCAGGTATTATCTCCTCAAATGATCCCCCAAACCAAAGAAGCAATATGAAAAATATCCTCATTTTAGAGATGAGGAAATTGAGGGACAGAAAGACTAAGTTACTTGCCAAAGGTTGAGCTATAAAAAATGGTGGGATTTGATTGCAGCTCTGACTTCTCCTTCTGCACTGGCGGAAACAGGTGCCCGAGAGGATAAAGGTAGGTTAGGGTGGTTCTGAAAATGGAGTTTATAAAAAAATGTACCATGGTGTTCATCCAACTCTAATTTAATTGCTCGTGGGAGCCCCAGGCGTCAAGATTTGTAAACACTCCAAAGGTAATTCTGATGTGTGGGCAAAGTTCCGAACCACCACTGTAGAAAGTTGAGGCCAGTCTGTCCTCAGAGGGCGTACTGAAGGTGGCACATATGTCCTTCCAACAGGTCCCCATTGCCTCTTTCCCAGTGATATAAGAGGAGGATGAGAGAGAGGCAAGAATTGTCTGAGTCCTTGGCATTGTGAGCACATCATAATTGGTGGTGGGAGGCGTTCCCCTTTCTGAAGCCAAGATGGGTGGGCTAGGGGGAAGAGAGGAGGTGCCAGGAGCCTCAAAAATGGTCATTGTCAAGATTGGAGGTGCCTGCAAGAGGGGAGTCTGGCATTTATTCCCTGGTAGTGTGTCTTTGTCCATGGAGTTGCTGACCTGCCTAGTGCCTATGTGAACATGGGATGGGGTTAAGGAGAGGTGGGTGGGGGGAATAAAAGTGGAAAAAGATGCAGGGGGAGGGAGAGAAAAAGAGAGACAGAGACAGAGAGAATGAATAGGAACTTGTCCATTTGGTAAGGCAAGGATTCTTGCATTTCCCGTGGATGAACGACTATCACAGAAAGAGGCGGGACTTGAGCCATCCTGCCGGGCCTTCCTGGAAAGGCGAAGCTCTTAGCCAGGGGCTGGCAGGAGCAAGCTGGCATCTTGGGGAACTACTGGGGGCTTGGAAGGGATATAGAAGAGGTGGGCTGGAGCCTTATTTTCTGTGTTAGGGAACTGAGCAATGTGAAGCCCTCCAGGGCACCTAGAAGAAACCACACAAGTGCCCCAGCATTTGAACACCAGCCACAGAGAAGACAGTGGTGGCCACTCAACATTAACCAGAGAAGCACAACAACCAACAAAGAGAGAAATGCCACCTTATTCAGTTATGAATAAATATATCTACCTTTCCCCTCCGTCTCCAATCTTCCTTTCTTCCTTCAACCTGGGAGGAGCTAATGGGAGGTGGGTAAAGAGCAGACAACACCTTCTCCCCATGCCAAGCCCTGGAGCTCTGAGCCTGGCCTTGGTGCTTAGGGAGAGAGCTTGGAGTCAGACATTAGATTGAAGCCCTTATTGGACTAGACTGTTTTTTGGGGTTTTTTTGGTTTTGTTTGGTGAGGAAGATTGGCCCTGAGCTAATATCTGTTGCCAATCTTCCTCTTTTTGTATGTAGGATGCTGCCACAGCATGGCTTGATGAGTGGTGTATAGGCCCATGCCCGGGATCTGAACCCATGAACCCTGGGCTGCCAAAGTGGAGCATGTGAACTTGACCACTACACCACCAGGCCGGCCCCTGGACTGGACTGTTCTAATAACAAAAAGGCACCAGAAATGCATGGGATCTGACCAAAGTATTGTTACGGGAGGGATTTGGCTTTATCATAGTTGAAATAAATATGGAAGAAATAAAACAGTTTCATGTTTATAACTGTATAAGCTGACAATCCTCAAAAACATCAGTTCCATCACCCAGGTTAATATTACCAGTCACATGTTCATCACCTAGGTCCACATTATCAATCACATGTCCTTTCAGGTTGGCCTGAAAACATATCTCCAACTCCTATGACTTCCATTGATGATCATGTTGAAGCTATTTCTAGGTAGAATGAATGAAAATCTGGCTTTGGGATTAATAAGAAATGTAAACAACTCCTTTTTCCTTTTCTTCTCCTTTTGTTGAATGTGAATCAGTACTTTCAGAACCTGGGATGCTTTTTGCTATTAGGCAGATACATGCTTTCAGTTAGACTAAAAAGGTGTTTCTGGAACATTATGGTCAGAGTTTAGAACTCTCAAGTTAGAAGTAAGTACTCTGAATTATTGGATATTAAACTAAGGTGATTGTTGTTTTTAAAGAAAGTCGTATTGCAAATTCCAAAAGTCAGTATGTAATATCATTGTGACATAAACATTATACCTAACTGGATAATATTTGCATATTTTTCATGGTAATGGTTTTAAAAGACAGAATAACTTCCAAAATAATTTACCTACATCTGTTGGTTAATAAATGTTCAAGAATATAAGCTAATTTATATATTTAGCTAAAAATACTTCAATGTGTACATCTTACAACCATCCAAGTGTTAACATATGTTATCTTATTTGATACTAGTTGAGTAGACAAAGCTTTATTAATCTGAGTTTATACATGAAAAACACTGATCCTCCCAAATGTAAACTATTTGCAAAAAATACATATATAAAGCAGTCCAAAGTCAAATATAATTCTTTCCCTCTGTCAGGGGCATCACGCCATTCTCTGCATCAGACTGGATAAGAGAACAGGCTATCATTTAGTAATGCTGGAGATCGCGGTGACTTCAATACAGAATTCTGTCAAATAGAATGTCACTAATCTAAGATTTAATCCTTAAAAACATTTGTAATGATTTCTTCTTTTAATGGGCCCGAGGAAAAGGATTGCAGGAAACGCATTTCCAAGCAATGTGCAATGAGAGACAAGACTGGAGAGGGAACCGGTTTACTTGTAAATAAACCTGAAAAATATGTGGACTCCAACATGTTTCTTGTGTCTATTCTAAGACTCCTGATGAAACAAATGCCATGAGGTTTTGGTAAAAGAAGGTGGAGAATTCCTGCATCAGCTTTGTTAAACAATCCTGCAGAGTCAACAACCTTATGAAGTTAAAGCTGGTCTGAGAAACAAAATAACGTTTGCTCTTTGGGGGATATTTCATTGTTTGACCACCTTGGTGAGAATTTATTGATAGTAGTGAATTACCTTAGGCACTTTATTTTTCTGAATTATTTACCATTCTTTTCTTATTAAAAAGCAGAGATGGCCAGATTCTTAGCAAACTGTGTCTTCAAAGTCAAAATCCTTAGCATGTGGCAGATCATTGGCGATGGTAGATATAGTTTGGTGTTGCCATGGTCTGGATGTAGTTTTCCTTAACAAGCATTCAAATTTGGTGTGTTTCAGATAAATATACTAAAACATGTGGTGGATTTACCATTTGAAACATTGTAAATGAAAGATTGTGTCACTTGACTATGTAACAAACAGCTCTCCTCTCCATTGGTCTCTGGTTTTTAAAATCCTCCTCACCCATGACTAGCTTTTCCACTTTTATTTGGAAGCAGTGTGGGCACTGGGTTGATAAAACAATGCAGTGGATGGGTTTTCCAGAACAGAGCTATGGGTTTATGTTCTATCTGATTCTATCCAGGCAATACCTCTCTTCCTTCATCCCCTTCATCAAAACTTACCTGGCTTGAATTTCACCTTTTTAGGACACGGATTAGTTTTTTCTCTAAGAAATCAGTAATAATGGTCAATGAGTGCCATTTTCCCCCAAACATCTTCTTGCCTTTAACAGAACCTTCTGGAGATGATTTTATTTAGGAATCTCATGTATATAATGTTTATGGGGTTCAGGCTCTTCTTTAATCACCTTTTACATATAATGAGAGAACCCTGTGAGGTCACCCCCATTTAGGATCCCCAGTAGAGAGACACAGAGAGGTTAGGTGACATCCAGGTCACATGGGTAGTTAGAGCCAGACCTGGGTTCACCCCTAGAGAGACTGGCTCCAGGGTTTGTCTTCCAAGCTCCTACACACAACACTTGGGTCTAGTGTCGTTTGAACAGCCAGTTAAGAGGGAAAGAAGGACCTACGCAGACCACGGTGGAGAGATTTTTGTGGTTCCATAAACCAAATCTACTTTTCCTGTTCTGACGTTAGGTGTGTTTTCACTAATTTAAATTAGTGTCAGATCATTTTATTTGAAACTTTCATTTCCAGAACAAATAATTTAGGAAGTGAAATGGAAACAGACTAGAAACTTTTGTAATGCCATCTTCTGAAGAAAAGGTTTTCTTTGATTTTCTTCTTATAAGATTTCCCATGTCTTCTTAAAAAATATGACACACTACTTTATTTTTGAAACGAAAAGTTTCTAGCAGCAGGACCGTGATGGAGAATTTGATCATGTAATTCAAGACATTAAAGCCAACGCACTGAGGTGGTACCTGGGCACTGACCTTCCGCCTCCTCCGTAGCTCTTCCTCCGCGTCCTGCCCTGTGTGCCTACCCCTCCCGCAGCTCAGGGCCTCGTCGTTTGTCTCTTAGATAACCACAGCGGTCTTGAACTGTCTCCCTGCTTCGGGTTTCACATTCCTCAGGTTCATGCTACAGAGAGCTGCCGGAGAAATTTTTCTAAATCACCTGTTCTATCACTGCTTAAAATACTTCAAAATCTCCCCATCGTAGTCATCAAAATAACCACAGCATTTAAAAGCCTTTATTAAGTACAGACAATGAAGCGCTTCATGAATTATTTCATTCACAATAGCCTTACTATCCTTTTTTTTTTTTCCAGAAGAGGAAACTGAGTCTTAGAGAAGTTAAGTAAATAACTTAAGGTCATGCAGCTTTGATGCCAAAGCCCATGCTCTGTGCTGCCCCCTGCACCATTGCTTGTTCCTGGGATCACGACCCCCCCCCCCCCCCCGTGGCACCCAAAGCCCTGTGAGATCTGGTCCCTGCCATACTGTCCAGCACCAACGCTCGCCACTCCCCAAAATACACACTCAGCCATTGGAAAGGACTACAGTTCTCTCAAAACACCGGGCCCTTCTCGCTGCCGAGGCTTCATCCCGCTGCGTCCTGGCTGGAGCGCTCGTCCAGTCCACCCCTTTCTCCGGCGTCTGCTCTGTGGGCTGGGAGAAATTTTACTCACCCCGGAAGACTGCTCCAAGCCAGTTCTCTGGGAGGTTTACTCGGTTTTCTAGTCAGAGGTAAACCCTTGCTCTACTTTGTTCCCATTGTCACACAGCTTTTACCTGACCTTCTGTATGCTTTGCTGCCTATGGAATTTGGCTGTGGTCTGTGACCGCAATTTTTTCTCCATCGGACCAATGGTGTCCAAAATGTTTTGATTGTGCCTCCTCAAGTAACATAATTTTGAGCATATCCCATTTATACATCCTATATATAAATATACATCATGTGTACATATATAGGATATATAAATGGAATAAATATACGTATGTACGTAATGCTGTGCTATTATTTTATGTATAGTATACAACATATCAAAGGGAAAATTTGAAAGAATAAGATAAACATGAAATAAGCGATATTTTTAAAACTAATTTTTATTTTACTTTAACAGCACAAAAAAAAGTCTCTTTACTCTCACTGACCAGAGTTTTTTTAGTGAGAGCAATGTGATTGACAGACCTTATGATTTTTAGATCTTGGTGTGACCCCATGTGGTACAATTATTCAGAGGTTCAGTGAAATTTTAATTTATTTCAATACTTGAATCTAAAGACTGTCATGGCTGAAAAAGATAATCTCTTAACATAGGTAGATGCACACTGAAGAAATGAATCACTAGCTGAAAATCGTTTTTCATTCTCATTAACTGGTAATACAAATGTTTTTGTTGTAATTTGATGGGTAGATTTCCATCTTCCCCGGTGTGCACCCTGTTCTCACAAACTAATTGGAATAGGTTGCATTTTTATATTTTAGTGTTAAAAAGTCACTGATACCATTTTTTGAAACATATGAAAACCAGTTAGAAATTGTTTTCTAGTTAAGTGTGCAGATATTTTAAAGAATAACATCCTTAATTTTCAACTTGAAAAATCACGTAATGATAAAAACATTTTCAACAACTCTTTTCAAAATCTTCTCTCTGTTTCATCCATTTCCCCCCCTTCTTTTTTAACTTGCTTTTCCACACAATTAATTGTTTGGGGACACATTGTGTTTATTATTCCAAAGTATATGCCAGGTAACCGAGGACTTGGGGTCATTTGTCATTCCAGAAGAGGTCAACAAATTTGGAACATTCATTTATCTGTTAAATAGAACTGCGAAACATCCACTCTTGTACGGATTGGCCAGAGGTCCATTGAACCTCAGCGGTACGAATCTCTGTGTGATTCAAAAGCTTTTCCAGGTTACTCCATGTATCATTGCAACATGTTTAAAAGATTCCAGTATATTTTAAATGTGAGTTTTTCTAAAATTAACCATATTGATGACGTCCTGCAGCACTTTTGCACTTTTATCTTCAATTTATTTTGTTGTATGAACTTGCCTACAAACGATGTACTGAATGAATTTTACGGGAGTCACCTTCATAATCTTTCCCTAGAATCTTTTCTTTGTTAATCCTTGTTAAAGCAGCTGCTTCATCAATGGTTTTATTTACATTTTTCCCATAAAACATTGGTTTTTTCCAAAGAATTCATTTACTTTTGAGAATTTATCTCTGGTATCTTTCCTCACTGGCTCTCCAAAGGAGTAGTTCTTCATCTATTTCAGTATTGAAATTGCATCTAGAAAATACTGCAGGCTGAGGCATACCAGAAACATATGTTCTTTGATCTAACTTTACAGCAAACCTCCTCCAACATGTAGTTTGTTCTGATATTATTTCTACCATTTTCCTGATTCTTTTTTCTTTGCATCTCCAGTAATATTTGCTGACAAAAAATACATCTTGGTTTGTTGCCATATTGTATTATTTTAGCCATTTTTAATTGTACCCATGAAGAGCTAAACATTCTGATTTGGCTTAAATTCTGTAAAATTTTAAATCAAGTATTGCCTGACTTCAACCATTGTTGAAAAAACAAATCTAGAAGTTTTCCATGTTCTGGATGCTTAGTTATTAAATATCTTCTTAATCCTGACTACTTCACCCCCACACTAGATAATCTCATACAGCACAATAAGGCAAAATTCCTCTCTAACAACAGTGGATATAAATCCATATTCCAAATAGTCTTCATGGTAATTTTGAATAATTTACTTACCTGTCACATATGATTAGACAGTAATGGTTTTTAATCTCAGAACATGGCTGATGAAGAGTTTCTGTAGGAATATAGAGAAGGATCACTTTGCTGTATTCTCATTCTCTTGTGCTTGAAATGTAAGTGTTATCTTTAATTAATAGCTTCCTTTCAGGAGTATTTTAAAACTTGTGTCATTTTGTGAGGTTGTAACTAGATAATACAATGGAAATTCACTTAATCAAGCACTATAAAACATAATATATTGCAATATGCCCAAAGGGAATGAACACAGGAGGAAGCCTCTCTCCCCTCCGCCATGTTGGGAGGTCCCTGTTTGGTGGGGTCACCTCAAGTTCTGTATGAAATTCATAACTGTCTGGACCAGACTGGACCAGGGTACCAGCACCAGTCAATATATTAAAGTAGTTTAAGCATTAGTTAGCGCTCATTTCCTTCTCATTTTCTTAGATGAAAATAAATGTCCATAGACGTTCCAGTTGGCTCGGCAGGTATGTGGGAGATGCCTTCCAGGCACAGGGCAACACAAGTATAAGAGCCCTGAGACAGAAGCATGCTAGGCGCGTTCAAGGAACCATAAAGACGCCAAGGTAGCTGGCACGTATTCCCATGAGAAACTGCTATAAGAAGTCCAGTCTTTCTTTCACAGTGATAAAAATGAAAAACTCTCTCTCCTGGGATCCCTGACCATCTGGTTATTTTCCCATCGTTAAATGATTAACATACTGGTCCTACCAGAAGAACTTTGAGCTCTCTCTTTGTATTTCCTCTTCAACCACTTCAGCTTTTCATAATGTAGCAACCTATTGACCAGTCTTTAGAACACTTTATTTAAATAATTACCACCACCTCTTATGTAGAAGTTTGCTTACAAGTTATATTAAATAATCTTCCCTTGCCCTCTGAAATTGACTCTCCCAGTGAGAGAAGAAGAATTTAAGGAGTGTCAAGGAGAATTTGATACACAGATCCTGTTTATTTTGACCTCGATGTCAGACCTAGAGCAAAGAAGAGTTTTATTATATTTTCTAGTGTGTCCTAATTTCATTGCTCTTTCAAAAAAAAGATGATATTATTTAGATATTGTTTGGACACTGACCCACTGAAAGGATAAAAGCATTTTAACGCTGGCTACCACTTACTGTGTAGCTTTCAACACAGTTTTCTGAGCCTCTCTTTCCTCATTGGTAAAATGGGGTACTATGGAATTGCTGGGGGTTTTTTGTTGGTTTGTGTGTGTGTGTGTGTGTGTGTGTGTGTGTGTGTGTGTGTGTGTGAGGAAGACCAGCCCTGAGCTAACATCCGTCGCCGATCTTCCTCTTTTTGCTGAGGAAGACTGGCCCTGGGCTAACATCATGCCCATCTTCCTCTACTTTATATGGGATGCTGCCATGGCATGGCTGACAAGCGGTGCATTGGCGGGCGCCCGGGATCCGAACCTGCGAACCCTGGGCCGCCGCAGTGGCGCCTGTGAGCTTAACCACTATGCCACTGGGCCGGCCCCTGAAATTCCTGTTTTTGTAGATAAAAAATTTCACCAGTTTTACAGGTGAAGAATCTGAGACCCAAGGAATCAGTTAAGAGTAGATCGTATGATACTTTGTAAGGATAGTATGTTAAGGTAATACCCGACACATAGTAATCATGCAGTAAAGGAGTCTGTCATCGTTATTATTATTCTAATTAAGACCACAAAAGCTGAATAAATGATTTGTGATGGTTCTTTCACCAGGTGCAAATTTTCATTTTTGATAAAATGCAACATTTCACAAAATGTTTGCAGTATCAATTACTAATCAAGATTTCTTTGTTATACAGTTTAATCAGTTTGAGGCAGTGGATCCTAAAGTTATACATTTTGCAAGGCCAGATAAAAGGATTGTCCCACTTTAAAATAGTTTACATTTTTAAAAGAAAAGTACCTAGCGCTATGAAGAATTAGTTGCATATAATTATATTGTGCTCTATTTAGAGCGAGTCGTCTCTGACTCTTTCAATCGTGTTAGCGTCTGTGCCTCAGTTTCCTCATTTGTAAAATGGGGATAGTGTTAGCATCTGTCTCTGAGGATTGTTTTCAGGGTTAGAAACTACATGAATAAATTACTTAACACATGGGAAATATTCAGGGGTTTTTAAATATTACTACTATCACATTTGTGGTTATTCTAATTTTATTTAACCAACTTTTACTAAATTGAAGGAATATCTGATGTCCACTATGCAATGCCTTTTGAGATCCGGATCTCGATGTCACTGGCAGGGCTCCTGCAGTGCTCAGGGTCCCTCCCTGTGAGATGGCATTTAATGGTTTCAGAATGTGGCCTTACACTTGCCCAGTAAGCTATCGCCCTTTCATTGGAAACAGCATATGGAAATCATCACAAAGAGAAGGAATCATTTCAAGTGCTTTGAAAATATAAAAGAAAATAAATTGTCCCTGGTAAGTAAATATGGGACACTGATCTCTGAAGAGTCAGAAAAACTCTGTGCCAGTGGTTTTGGCGAAGGCTAATGAGCATTTCATTCCCTCCCCGACCTCCACCCCCGCGCTCTTGTCTTCCAAATTAGAAGTTATTACTATATAAGGCTGCTTTTTCTAAGTAAATGATAATATGTGAAACTTGCTGTTTTTAGCTTTTCAAACAGTGGTGAGTTATTTTCATCAGTTAAGATCAAGCTAAAATGAAAAACAAAATTTGGGAAAGGTTTAGGCCTCGAGAGTCAGAGACTACCAGAGAGGGCACCTTTATTTTTATTTCTTTCCTGAAAAACATAACATTTTCCATTGGATGGTGCTCAGCATGACTGATATTAGATTGAATTGTGTAAATATTATATTACAGTTATTGGCTGCTGCAGCGAGTCGGAACGCAGTGATCCGTTTTCAGGTCTCCAATCTTTTGGCTGCCTGCCTGCCAGATGGGGAAATGTTGATTAGGACAATTTCATCCTGGGGCAGAGCTGCAATCAGGAGAGGAAGCTCATCTCTGTATGCTTCCTTTGTGCCCAAATGACCATGTAGTTTCATGTGGAGTGAGTTACCATGGGTCCCTTCAACTGCAGGCAACGGGCTAAGAGTAGACACAAATTCAATTAAGGATCCCATTATGATACTTATTCCATTCTGTTCTTGATTACCTTCCGTGACTCTGACCCTCTGCTTCTCTTTCTTATCTGAGAAAATTCCTTCTCTGTCTTCATTGCCCCCATTCTCCTAGTTTTCATTCTTTCTTTATCCTGGTCTTTTTATGCCTCTCTTTTTCCCCCATTGCTTCCTGAGCAAATCAAAGCGTCAAATCTGATGTTGCCTTTCCTGCAGAAGAAAGAGGAGTGATACTGTGTGTGTGTGAGTGAGGGAGAGAGAACAAACATAAGAAGTTCTGCATAAGTCTCTCCTTAACTGATTTTCATGGAAAGGTAACAGCATCCTGAATCTTTTCATTCAGGGGTGAAATGAACAAGTACAGAGAGTTATTTTCCCCTATAAGTGTTTTCCACCAGTGTGTTTCAACAGTCCAGCTACTTTACTCATAGAAACGCCTTTTTAAGGTTTTAAGGCCCTTTCCCTCCTTTCACTGTTTCTGGTCTGAGCAGCTTGCTTCTTCCCGGAAGGCTATTCTGTTTTTCTCCGGAACATGACACATTTACTCTCCCCCAGGCCTCTGTGACTTTGACCATGATCTTTTCTGAAGATGGAATGTTCCTCTCTTTGTTTCTCCCAGACACATAGTAGGTATGCAATAATGACTGTAGCACAGCAGGAAATAAGGACATTCTTCCTTTAGGTACTCATAATACTACCAAGTGGAAACTCTTACTCAGGCCCCAGCGTCCCGCAGCCAAGGTGGCAAAGGGTGACTTCAGACTGTTGTGTGCCTTCCTATTTTGCACCTAAACAAATATTATTGTTATGACGTAGAGACTTGTTTCTCATTGGTATTTCTAGTTAAAAGATTTGTATTTTTCCCATACATATTATATTGTCATCTTGCTCTTTGAAAGCAGGATCATAGCCCTTGGCATCTTCTAAAATAGTGCTCTTCAAGGTGTATGATAGACCTATGTAGATATCACATATTGTGTGTGTATAACTAGATACTTAAGTCAGACTTATATACTTTTGGGTTTTTTTTGGTTTTTTTTTTTGTGGTGAAGGCCAGCCCTGAGCTAACATCTGTTGCCACTCCTCCCCCTTTTTTTTTTTGCCGAGGAAGACTGGCCCCGGGCTAACATCCGTGCCCATCTCCCTCTACTTTATATGGGACGCCGCCACGGCATGGCTGACAGGCAGTTCGTCGGCGGGCGCCCGGGATCCGAACTCGTGAACCCCGGGCTGCCAAGCGCGGACTAAACCGCTGCGCCACCAGGCGGCTCCTCAGACTTATATACTTTTTGAAAGGATGTTGAATAAATGAATGAAGGTAGATCTTTTATTCTTTATTGTGAGAATGGCAACTACTGAAAAGTTTGATTTTGCTGAATTTTTATGTGATGATTTTTTTAATAAGCAATTCATTTAAAAGGCGATTAGATGAGTGATATATATGCTTTATATGTGTGTGTTCATATAGTATTAACAAGATGCCAATCCAAGAGGTTCAGTGGAAAGACCATTGATTGAACCAGGAATCTGGAGACCTGAATTCTAGGGTCTAACTTGACTTTACTCTGTGACCTTAACTACATCACTAGAAATATCTGGTTCTTAATTCCTCTATTTATAAAATGAAAGATTTAGAATGCATGATTTTGGGGCCGCCCGGTGGCGCAGCGGTTTAGTCCGCGCTTGGCAGCCCGGGGTTGGCGGGTTCGGATCCCGGGCGCCTGCCAACGCACTGCTTGTCAGCCATGCCGTGGCGGCGTCCCATATAAAGTAGAGGAAGATGGGCACGATGTTAGCCCAGGGCCAGTCTTTCTCAGCAGAAAGAGGAGGATTAGCAACGGATGTTAGCTCAGGGCTGGTCTTCCTCACCAAAACAAAAAAACACAAGAATAGAATGCATGATTTTAAGGTTTCTTTTAGCTAGAGTCTATTTTAAATCAAGAAGATAGTAGGTGAAAGAAAATGCCCATGAATGGACATATATTCTCTTAACTCTTTACTTTTCCCTTAACTTGAAAAATAAAGTAGTATTTTCGTGAAAGGGCAATTCTTTATACAGCATTTTATGGGAATTTTATTTGCATTTCCAAATCGTAATTTGCAGGGTATATTTGATTAAAAACAACAACTCTCAAAATGATATCAATTTAATATGCTTTTTCACTAGTTCTTCCTTTTTAAAGCTTTAAAACTGTACAGCAGTGAATTTATTGAATTAAGCATTTTCTAATGCCTCTTTTTTGTCAATGTTTTATTCTTTCCCTTTCCTTATTATTTTTCTAGATAATGAGGTGGTTCCCTAGCATATGAAAATGTAATCAATATATTTTTAAAAATACCATTAAGAATTCATGGATTTAAACACACTTGGTGTTTTTATAAATCTATCTTTACTCAAACTCTGGATTCAAAGTGGTTTACAGCTTTTAAGTTTTGTTGTCCTTAACCTACTAGAAATCCCAGAATGACAGTGGATAGAGACCATCTCATAAAATAAAACCACTCATTCTGACCTATGAAGGTCACTTTTATGACGAATTCTAATTTTATGGAGAAGAGGGAATGTGTTTGATATCCTTCATCTGTTCTGTAAGCATCTCTTCTTTGGGTAAAATGTGTCAAAGAGAAAAAGGAGAGAGTCCTTGGTAAACTTGGACTTGATTGGTTTAGTTCCATGTCTCTGCAGTATTTTGAATCAAATCATGGCTCTATCCCACAAATGGATTGTTTAAAGACTATATTTAAAAAAAAAATTAAAATAGCTAGAATTGAAAATGGCTTTTACTTTTGGCTTATAAAAAAGGACACATTGTCATTGTAAAAAAATTCAAACATTACAGAAAAGGATAAAAATAAATTAAAAATCATACCATTCTGAAATAACACAGTATTAACATTTTGGTGAACAACTTTTCTGGCCCCTTTCTCTATACACACATCAACTTACATTTACACTTACATTCAATTCCATGTGAAGAGAATGGTACTAAATGTGCTTTCTTCTTCAACAACACAACATGGACATCTTTCCATGTCAATGAATACTGATTTACATCATAATTTTTAATGGCTGCATAGTATTACATAGTATGAGTATGAGTTATAATTTACATAACCCATTCTCTGTTGAACATTATTTGTAATTTTTCACCATTACAAATAGTGCTGAGATGAATACTTTTAATATATAAAATATATTTGTGTGCTTGTCTGATAGAATAAATCCCTAAAAGTAGAATTACTAGTCTGATAGTATGCTATATTTTTTTTGGTGGAAATGAAGATTATGTGAATTAATTTGGGGCCAACCATTATAGAGAAAGAGAAATTTTCTTATCATGTACATGTTACTCATGATTATACTGACCAGTATAATTCTTTTTGGCTGATAAAATAATTAAGTGCCAAAGTCACATAACCTAAGTAACATACTTTCATTTCTAAACATTTAAAAATATTGATAGTGATTTGTAAGTTAAAAAATTATATTTTTGAGAAAAATATAATTCCCACATGTTTCAGTTCTGTTAAATTTCCAGATTGTTTCAGGATAAAAATCTTACATAAAGATGATCAGTGTCTTAAAAGCAATGGACAAGAAGATATTAATGCCTAGGGAATCAGGGTTTGCAGCTCTCCATGGAATTATCAAGACAGGATAGTCAGATAAATCAGATTTTAAAAAACCTGTCCTAAAAAGTCATTAAACTCTGATATCTCTCTTTTGGGTGATGTGTGAAAATAGGTTGTATACATGATAAAGCCATATACAGAAGTATTGCTATAAATGTCACTGTAGTATTGTTTTCCTAAAGTTATGGTCAGTTTCAAGAGAAAGCCTTCCTTTTAGGAAAAATATCATTGAAATTTAGGTCTTAGAATCATTTTTTTTTTAATTTACAAAAGTATTGCAAAACCTCTATTTTGTTTTTAATATAGTTTATATAGTTTTTTTAAACTGTAGTTTAAAGGTCCCTAACCTGTCTGGTTCTTAGAAAAAGATAAGTAATTTATTTTTTAAAAGATCTGGCATACGTAATATAAAGCATGGAGGAATGGCCACCTCTGGCCCCGTTCAATTCTCTGGCGCTGCCGAGGGCCCCTGGACAAGGCCCAGCAGCCTGGCCTGAAGCTCAGGTCCACAGGAATGACTCTATGCTGAGAAATGAGTGCATGACTCATGTGTACTCTCAAACATCCTTTAGACATGAACCAAAAGTACCCCAGTGGTTGTAAATTCATCCCAAGGGAAGGATAATATGAAAGATAAACCTCCTTTCATTGAAACATCCCAAAAATGGGAACTTACACACATGTGGACCATCTATTGCATTTATATGGCCCTTAGTTTCATTTTGTGGTGGTAGTGGGGCTGGTCCTGAGTGACTCAAGGCTAAAAACGTGTCTGGGGGGGTCTTGACCTGTAGGGGTTGATATGTTTGGATGTGGGGGAGAGGGGAGAGCCAGCAGAAAATGGAGATGCCCATTTCTCAGGCTTGCCCGGGGACAACCTTTCACTCAGGTAGAGAGAGCAGGTGGAAGCACTAGGAACTGTTTTCCGTGAAACTCAGGGCATTAGCTGTGCCGGAGCCCTGATGACAGTGTGGGACATAGTGCTGTGGAGAGGTGTGTTCTGGCCATTTCTTCTCCTAGGTGGTGAGGCTGGAGCGGAAGGAGGAGATGGCAAGGATTGAAGACATTGCAGTTTCACCCTTGAGGGTTTTGCAACTTTATGGCTTTGTACACAGGAACCACGATGCTCCTAGAGAGGCAGATTTGTCATGGAGGCCCCTGGAAAGAGTGGTTGATAGGGCAGAAATGGATGGATTGTGGGCCACGCCCATTCTTGGGAAGGCTGGAGCAGAAGGCTGTAAGTGAACTTGTTCCTGAGCATGGAGGAGGAGCTAGCAAACTTCCAATTATTAGTGTCCCTGGGGGCAATGTGATTATACTTGTATCTGTGTGATTTCCAGAGAGCATGGCCTGGGTCCATATCTCTGACTCTTTCCAGAAGTTGCTGTCCACATACCAGAAGCTATCTGTAAACTAAAACAATCACAAATGAGATGACACAGCAATTGCACAATGACATTTACTGAGCACTCATATCGTGTTCCTGGTCTCCCGTTTGTTGGAGACAGATGACCTGAACATCATTCCCCACCCACATTTTTTTGTTTTCCGTTTCCAGAGTCTGCGTTCTGCACTGACCCCCAAATCATTAATCTGGCTGAAGTATTGAAGGGTCACTGGTCCCTCTGTGTTGCTGCTTTTAATCTTAGATTCTGTCTTTGCAGCAACACATGTTGCAGTTTCTCACTGTGGTTTTAGCTCTGAAGGTTGCTCCAGGTGCAGAGAGAAATGCTGACATCGTAGCCTCAAATGCTTCCTTTGAACAAGTTCCTTCTTAGGATGGGATGGCTTTATGAGAAAGGATGTTGGTGAAGGATGCAGACGCTGTCACAAAACTTGGCTTTTCTTTCTCTGTGCTGGAACTTTGTTCTTCCTGCTCTCCCTTAATTTGCTTTTGACCTTATAGAACATGCCTACACTCATACCTAAAATAGGAGCGTTGCACTGGGGATTTCCATTTTTACAGCATTCCAAATCTCTTAATCTTCATGAGCACAAATGCTTAGAAATTACTTGTTTAATTTTGTGAATGTGTATGTATTTATGGGAAGTATGCTGTGTTTAACTATTGCTGATTTCTGCTAATAGATGGGATAGACAGGGAAAACTGGTGCACTGATCTCCAAAAAATGGAAAAGTGCTTTCAGGGACTAATAGCTTTAAGAGATTTTAACAAACTACCTGTAAGCATTTCATAGAAAAGTGACATTGTTTAAAAGCTAAGTGTGTGGGTGGATGTGTGTGTCTGTGTGTGTGTGTGTGTGTGTGTGAGCCCAATCCAAATGTTCATTTTAAGCTAGGTTAAAGGAACACAGCACCAGAACACATCTTTCTTATGTAGTCAATTTTTTTCCTAATAATCCTTTCAAGTTTAGTTCGGTCCAGCTGTTTTCATGAATCTGTCCCCAAATAAAATATGAGCATTTTATTTTCTGAAACTGTCACTACCCATGCATTTGGTGCTTGATCATACACTGTTAATTTATTTGATTTTTCATAAGTTGTGTTTTTTTCCAATGAAAATGCTAAGTCCCTTAAAGTCGGGGAGTATATTTTACATTTCTTTTATCTGATGGTTTCTTGCACATAAAAGACCCTCAATAACTGTCCAAGAGATCTATTCTGGATTTTCCTATTCATTTGTCTGTCCTTTAGTCCTTTTACTACTCAGTACCACATTTACGTAACGTGGATATAGGGAAGGTAAGAAAATATTTTGATTTAAGAAAATCTGATAGGTATAAGGATGGAATTTTGTCATTTTTGAATTATTGGAGATTGCAAATCACCTTCTGCTCTCCTTGGTTCCATCATCATGGGTAATTGGGAATTGCCTGCGTCACACTTGCATGAACTCTCTTGGTTATCCATTAATGTGAATCAGTAACATAGCACTTCTCCACTCCTCTCTTATAAACTCCAGATGTACGTCTGAGATTAATTTAGTCTTTGTTTTCTCCCCTTCACCATTTTTTTTTTTTCTATTGAATCTAGTCACTTTTCAAGCAGCTGGAGTGGAAATGTCAGTATGTTCTGTGGGGCCTGATCCTTCGTTGTTTCTTTCATTTTTTGCGTGTGTGCATAAAAGTTTCTTGGCATGTTCCTATGATAACATTCAAAACTCTACACTCTTTCTCCATAGTTTGCATGAAATTTCTGTGTCGGAGGCAAAGGAAAACTCTTTGCAGAAGAGTTTTGTCCTCTCACCATCATGGAAAGAGTTAAGAGATACTAATATTTAGAAGCCCTTTAGATAATGAATTCTAGGAGTTGAGATGAAACGTGTACTTAAAAATTATTTTGTTTGTGAGTCTCATTTTCATCCACAGATTTTTTTCTCCCTTTTTAATAGGTCTATATACAATGAGAACATAGACTTACTTTATAAAGAGAAATTCCCCTTGAGGTGCAGACATGAATTAACAGGTTACAACAATTGAAGGGATTAAGTCTAGGAGCAAAATAAGATTGATCGCAGAATGGCAACAACTGAAAAATATGGAAAGTATTAATGGGATCATAAAACCTTAGAGCTGAAAGAGACATTTGATACAACTTGCCCCTAGATGGAGGGCTTCTTTTTACAACATCACTAATAGATAAACAACCAGCCTTTAAAAAAATAGTTCTTTCTGGTCATGGGACCCGATGAAATCTAAAGAATTCATTGTAGGTCACCGTTACTCAAAGAAAATTTTTCTTTATATTTAGGTGAAATCTTCCTCCTTATAATTTCTACTCATTGATTCAAACTCTACCTTCAGTGAAATGTAGAACAAGTCTACTCCTTCCTATGGCAGCTATTCAAACAGAGACTTCTAGAAATGCCAATCATTCATTCTCTGTAATTTATCCATGTAATGGAACACATCTACTGAGGCCCTAGCTGTACCTATAAATGCAAAGTTCTGCATTTAAATTTAAAAAATCAATTTTATAAGGTGATGGGGTGATACCAGCTAGACAGCAGTTCAGAAAAATAAGACTCTAGGGTTTTAGTTGGCCAAGCTCACTATTAATTAATAGTGAGATTTAGCAGTCATAAAATAATCTCAGGCATGATTAATAAGGAAAATGTTTAGCTAAACACATGGTTATTATTTATGTTTATAGCTTCAACTTCATTGTAAGAATTTTTTTCTGTAATTATCCAAGTTGGGTCCACAATAATCAGGTGAGCTATTTCAGGGTGGAACAACCACACTTCCCAGATTTATGGATTCCACCTCATTTTTAGCATCAGCTTCTGATATTCATTTTAATTCAGCAAGCATATTCACCACTTGCTTTGTGAAAAGTAGTATTCCGATGTGTTTTTTCAAATGCCACCTAGCATTTTGCCAAATCTCAGCAGACACTGACTGGATCTCCTACAAATTTAACTCAATTCTGATCCCAACTACCTGGATATAGTGTCAGACCCCACAAGTTAAGGGCTCAGTCCCACAAGACTGCCTCTTCTTCAGGTGCCAATTGCAAATCCAGATTGTTGCTTGCGTTTTTGACCAACTGGTTATAAATTGGAGGTTCCCAGATGCCCTCCTTGGGTTTGATTAATTACCTAGTGTGGCTCACAGAACTCAGAGAAACATTCACTTACATTTACCAGTTTATTATAAAAGATATTATAGAGGATGCGGATAAACAGCCAGATGAAGAGGTACGTAGGGTGAGGTCAAGAAGGGTCCTGAGTACAGGAGTTCCTGTTTCCTACGGAACTGGGGTGCGCTACCCTCCTGCATGTGGATGCATCCACCAACCTGGAAACTCCTCAAATCTCATTGTTTAAGAGTTTTCATAGAGCTTAATCTGCACCACCGCACACCCACACTATTCCCAGAGGTCAGTGGGTGGGGCTGAAAGTTCCAACCCTCTAATCAGTTGGTCTTTCTGGTGACCAGCCCTGTCTGAGGCTATCTAGGGGTCCCATCCTAAATCACCTCATTAGCATAACTCAGGTGTGCTCAAAAAGGCTTTTATGAGTAACAAAAGACATTCCTATCACTCAGGAAATTCCAAGGGTGTAGGAGTTTTGTGCCAGGTACCAGAGACAAAGACCAAATATGTTTCTTATTATACCACAACTATGCTAGATTCTGGGGTGAATAAGACATTGTCCTTGCTCTTAAGAAACTTAAACTTCCACAGAAGAGGCAAATTTATAGCTTTTATACAAGATGACAAGGCTTTAAAGAGAAGAATATATAATGTATTATAAAATAAAAATCATGAATAAATTAATTCTGCATAGTAGCTTCAGGGAGCAATGCAGAGCAGTCATCATTCGAACTGGACTCTGAATTGGACAAAGACATTCCAGGCCTAGGGAGCACAGTCAACAAGGACACAAGAGCTTGGAAGAGCACGGAGTGTTCAATGAACGGCAAGTGGTCTGGAGAGACTAGAATCTCCTGAGAAATCGTTCTGTTCTGGTGCTAGAGTGATCTCTTTTATAAGTATTGGATAAATCTCAGTGAATTATGCATAAGACAGAATTCAGTCAGATAGGACTCAAAGTGTCCTTCTTTGATGCCCTCGCTCTCTGTCTGTCATTGTTTTGTTTTTCTTTGTGCATGCATGAAAGCTCGTTGGCATGTTCCTCTGATAACATTTGAAACTCTGTATTCATTTTCCATAGTTTGCATGAAGTCTTTGTGTCAGACTCCAAAGAAAACTCTGTGAGAATGGCCACAATGAAGATCTTGCCACGTCACCATCATGGAAAGAGTTAAAAGATACTAAATTTTAGAATCTCTTTAGTTTACTAACTCAGAAGTTGAGAAGAACCAGGGATTAAAAGTTACTATCTCCTTCCTTTCAAACTCATCATCTTATTCACTGCAAAGCCTTCTAAATTCTCATTAAAGATTTTTAAAGAGGGGAGTGGCACAATTTGTAGGCTTAGAAAGATGACTGATGGCAATGTGAAGATGGATTGAAAGGCAGAGTTTGGGGGGTAGAGAACAGTTAGGAGGCAATTATAATACTCCAGTGACAAATAAGGAGACTCTAGATTAGGCTAATAGCAGTGGGGCTGAAAAAGAAGAAACAGACAAATTAGAAAGATACAGGATTAGGATGACAAGAACAGGCAAGAGTGAACAGTAATTTGGAGGATGGTTGTGGCATTTGTTGAAATGTTGCATAAGAGAAACGGTTATGGAGAAACAGTTATGAGGAGCAGTTATGGTGAGAAGAAAATAATCTAATTTTAAATAAATTTAATTGGAGTTATCTCTGGGGCATACATAAGGAATTACACAATGAAGAGTTAAGAGTATGAGTCAGGGTTGGGGCTGGCCCCATGGTATAGTGGTTAAAGTTTGGCACACTCTGCTTTGGCGGCCTGGGTTCGCAGATTTGGATCCCAGGCATGGACCTACACCACTCGTCAGCCATGCTGTGGTGGCAACACACATACGAAATAGAGGAAGATTGGCACAGATATTAGCTTAGGGTGAATCTTCCTCAGGAAAAAAAGAAAAAGAGCGTCAGTCAGGGCTCAGGAGAGTGGCCAATGCTAGAGAAAATCTGGAGATAATAGTGAAAGACATGAAGCAAGAAGCAAAGAAAGCAGAGGACAGACACTTGGGGAAGAACAATATATAAAGTATGGGCAGAGAAAGAGAAGCCAATGAAAGAAGTTAAAGGAGGTCACTAGAGAGAGAGAAGAATGCAAGTATTTCTGATGAGTTAAGAAAGGAAAATATTTCAAGGAATGGATTGTCAGTGACAAATGTGTCAGGGTTCAAGGAAGAGGATGATAAGACCACACATTTGACACCTGGGAGGTGTTTGGTTATCATTTCTCAGTCGAATGGAAGGGATGAAAGTCACATAGTAGTTGGCTGGGAAGTGAGTGGGTGTTGGAGGAGAGCAAGTGGAGACACAAGTATAGACAATTATATTTCAAGTTTGGCAGTGAAGGAAAGATAGCAAGTAGGATGTGACTGGTGAGAAAACAGGAAGAGTGAAGATGTCATCTACTTCAGGGTAAAGATGGTCCCAGAAAGTGTTTTTCAAAATATTGGAAGGAGGAAGAGAGAGAAAGGCTAAGTATGACAGAGTAATTACTCTTATAGCAAAATCAGAGGAGTTGGGAAGGATTAAATCCATTGAGTTTAATGCTTAATATGGTGATATTTTATATATTTCATTTGGATATTTGGAAGTATTCTTTATATAATGAAAAATATTAGATGTTAAAAAGTCCTATAAAAGAACAGAAAAACAAACAAATAAGATCATTATCTGAAAGCCTTCTAAATCATTTGAACCATGGACCATGAATTTTTATTTATTTAAATTAATGGGTTTTTTTCCCTTTGGACAACAGGAGCACAGACTTGGAATAATTATAATCCTTGGTTCACAGCACATTTCCTAAATTATTTTTAATAATATCATAAGCACATGTCACTCCAACTCCCTAAACAAAAACTAAAACAAGAACCTACATCTAACATTAGGAGCCCCCACCTCCCAATATATCACCCCGCCTCTCCCCACCTGAGGTAACCATCATCCTGAATTTTGTATTCGTCATTACTTGCTGTTATTTTTATAGAGTTTTATTGGATATTTATGCATTCTTAAGAAGTAGTTATTTTTATTTTAGTTGTTTTTAACTTTATAAAGAGGGTATCATGCTTTATGTACCTTTGGAGACTTTTTTTTAATTTAAGACATTGTCACTAGGATATATCCACATGACTGCAGCTCTGGTTCATTTGTTTTGTCTGATGTATAATATTCCATTGTGCAAATATCCCACAGTTTTTTCACCATTTTCTTGCGGATGGGCACGTGGGTTGCCCCAGGTTTCTGCTATCGTGAACAGTGCTGCCAGAACGTCTCCTGTAGCACATCGGCAAGAGCTTCTTTTAGTTATAGATCTGGGAGTGGAGTTGCTGGGTCTCAGGTTTGTGAGTGACCAGGTTTAGGGGAAAATGCCAAACTCTTTTTCAAATTGATATGTGATTTTAAAATTCTACCAGCATTCTACCGGCAATGTGTAAGGCATCCTGTGGCTTCACATCCTTTCCAATGCTTGATATGATCAGACTGTTTAATTCTTGCCAATCTTCTGGGTGTAAAATGGCATCTCATTGTGGTTTTGATTTGTATTTCTCTGACAACTGGTAAGCTGAATATCTCTTCATATGTTTATTGGCTGAATGTGTTTTCTCTTCTATGAATTACCTATTCATTTCTTTCAGATATTTTTCTGTTTGGTTATTTGTGTTCTTCCTATTGATCACTACACATACTATTTATTCTTCATATGAAGGCTTGTCAGTTGAATGTATGGTGAATGACCTTCTAATTTTATAACCTGTCTTTTCCTGTTATTTAAGGTTTCTTTTGCTGAACAACAATTTTAATATAGTCAAACTTACCATTTTTTTTTCATCTACAGCTAATATTTTTGAGTGTTGTTAGAGAAATCTTTTACCTATGCCAACATCTAAGAAATATACACATATTTTCTATGAGTTCTCGAGTTTTTAAATTATTATTTTAAATTTTTTTCTAAGATGTTTTACCAGATATACTTTTTAGAATAAACCTTTTATTTTCCTTAGATAATGCTGTTCTTTAAATTCCAGAGCATTTCTGCTGCTTTCAAGAAATTTGTCTTAATAATTTTGGAGATTAAAAGTAATTTGGTTAAAAACAAACAAACAAAAAAACCCCTCAGACTCAGAGAATTCAACGATTGCAATTCCCTGACTGAATAATGACATCAGGATGTTGTGACGTAATAAATGGGAATCAAGTGTTTTAATTTTGAATTCTGTAACTGTAGCTTTGTTACCCAGACAGGAGAAGTAAGAATGAATTTAGTCAAAAACAAAACCTGGATTTATACCATGTAGCTATGTGTACATGTATGCACATATGTGTCCCTTATTGTATATGACTTCCAGATGGCAACACTAATAAAACATTTCAATCTGTAAGAATGATCTTGTGTTACTGGATAAATATCAATCCCTTGTACTTTTAAAAGAAGAATTTAATTATGCCAGGAATCATTTTTATCATTCATTCTAAGACACTAGCAAAAAAGCTTAGTGGTAGAAATATTTTGGTATAATGTAAGGAGAATAAAATGATTCCAAAATTTTGGAAAAATAGCTAAATATCCAGCCACTGTATACTAACATTTTATATTCCCTCAGTCTTCAAATTCAGAGAATGGAAAGAGTTACAGGAAAGTCCAGACTGAAGGGATTGTTTCCCCCTCAAATTAGGCAGAGAGAGATTAATTGAACAGTGCCTACTGTGTGACCCTACTTTTCCCATTCAGTTGTCTATACAAATTCTTTGCAATACAAATTCCATGTTTCATAAGGTTCCTAGAAACTGCAAGCTCTCTTTTAAAAATAAATTTCTTGAACAAAGTAGCTAAAATATCATTTCAAACTGTGACCAGATGTTTCAATGCTTGCAGAAAAAGAGATGTCCTTTTATTTCACCATTTCACATGTGGCCAGGTGCATATATTTATGTACTGTGTCTATTTTTAATAGACTACGGTGTAGCAGGAACATTAAACAAACCTGCAGATGTATTTGGCTGGGTGGCTCATCCAATAGGTCATGTGTTTTACAGTCCTCTCCTTCGGTTGTTGAGAATTTGTTCAAATAGAAATGGAAAGAGGTTTATCGCTAGAAACAGGTTTGATTTCCTTAAAAGGCAGTTGTTTCTTTTTTCTTTGCTTCTCTGGAGAATTGGCTACAAACTGGGAATAGTTGTCCTATGACTCATTTGCAGAGCAGTGCTACAGCATATAGAGTTCAGATAAAATTATAATGAAACAGACCCTGATTAGACTTTGAGAGGAATTTTTTTAAAGGGAATTTTAGGGATTACATTTTCTTGAATCTACTTTGTAGATAAAATAAGTTGTTCCTTTTTTTTTTTCAAAGATAATCCAACTATTGGGATAAGATTTTCTTTTGCCTTTTTAACTCAACATATCTAGATTTTGTATTTGCCAAGAGACATGACATACATAGTTAGATTAGTGATAATTTAATCCTTATTCACATTATTTCAAAGGTAACACTACGACTATTTTAGATTTCCAAGTTCATCAAATTACATAAAACAATATAATTGTACCAACCAGACTGCACAGGCTAGAATTAAGGCTATTATAGAATTAAATATCGCTTTTAAGAATTCTTGGCATTATCAAACAGCAATGCCCTTCGTCAGTTTTAGCACAGTTTCCCAGTGTGTATGTGTTCTCTGAAGATGCAGACACTGCCTTACTCATGTGCACTAAGTAAGATCTTTAAAAAATACTTTTGAATATTTATTCAAAAAGACCCGCCTATTGAATACTTACATTAAGGGAGGGAGAACAAATATAAGGCACGGACACAACAGAAGGTGCTAATGGATCCTTACGTTAGTTCTCCAGAGGCTCGATCCGGCCTCCCTCTCCATCAAGCTTTGCCCTATTAGCCATTTGCAATTGATTAGAGTTGGACTGTGAGCCAAAATCTCTTTGTGCTCACTGTACTTAACCATTTTTCCTTCATAGTTTGGCTGCTTTTATATACTAAGGTGATTAAATGAAAAGAGAAAAATGTATTCATCTGAATATCAATCTTTTAAACTGTTTTGATGCCAGTAAACATCAATTAAGGGCTCACGATGAATCAAACTAGGTCCCAGGGATGCAAAGATGAACATTGTAAGGTTCATCTCTTCCAAAAGCTTACATTATTGTAGAGGGAGTCAAATAAGTGATGCGATTAGTGTAATAGGATTTTGTAAGTGTTATTGTGGAAGATGGTGTAGGGGACAGTGGAGGCACAAAAGGGGATGGAGAGGGATGATCAGAATGTTTTCTAGAAGATAGATTACATAAGCTGAAGCTTGAAAATACGAGGTGGTGTCTGTCAGGATGGAGCAGAGGGTCCCAGGAGGTGTTCTAGGAACAGCTGTAAGGTGTAAACCAGCATGGCCTGTTCGGAGCCTCGGTGCGTAGCTGTGTGGGGCAGGCTGAGGATGGAGAGCAGCAGACAAAAATACCGTTGGGGAGTTAGGCAGGAGCCACATTATAGAAGGACTCGTGGCCTCTAGGAAGTGAGAATTTTATAAATTCAATGGGAATCCATTAAAAACATTTTATGCATTTAAGGAATAATATGATCAATCCATGGAGAAAGGATTGGTTGGGTGAGAGATTGAAGGCTGGGAGAGCAGATGTAAGATAATAATCCCCCAGTAGAGGGGACAGAGGATGAGGAGTAGAAAAGAGGAGATGAATACCATTGATCGAAATAATTAGATTTTGTAGGATAAGGTGCTGAAGGGATGTGGGAGGTGGTGAAGGAGAAAGAAGAATATGAGATGAGTTGGATAATTGAGCAAATTTTAGTGTCATTCTTGGAGACAGTGACTATAGGAGAAGAAACAGGAATACAAGAAAGATAATAGTTTACTTTTATGCACTTGAAGTGTGAGGTTCCTGGAGTCCATCCACAGTGCCTTGTCAGCAGTTGTGCATGGGATCCAGAGCTCAGGAGAAAGGGAAGGATTTGGAATTCATCTGTGTACAGCGGGTGGTTGAAGTCACTGGAGTGAGTGAGATCATACACGTCGTGAAAACAGCTTTTATCTAAGTGATCCAGCTTCACACATATTAGAGTAGATACAGCAATACTTGGCGCCTACAGTGGGCACATCACCAGGTACTTGTTCTGTCTTGGACCATGGGCTCTAGGAAGGAAATAACCAGCCGTGGAACAGAAGAAAGGCAATTACTTCCTTAGGCTTTCTCTCTATATAAACTGTAAAGTAATTTAACCACCAAAAAAGCTGCTTGTCGTTTTAGTGTGATACAGTAAAAAAATATGTATTTCACACTCCAACTTTATTAAGATTGCATACTGGAACAAGTTTGCTGAAGATGAAATACATCTAAAGTCAAATGAATGTTTTCAAATACACATATGAAACCATTTCTTTTTTTGACACCAGTCTAATCATGGAATAACCAGGCAGAAGGTGGGCAAACTGGTCTAATCAAGAATAATCTCCTCTGGCCAGGGAAGAGTGCTCTTAAGATCTGCCTAAGTTCTTTACCTAGCCTTTAAATGTTGGGTTTCTGTGGGACTTCATGGTCAGCCCACTGCCTTCTCCCTCTGCACACTATCCCTTGCAGGTTGTCTTATTCTCAGAGTTTCTGCTACCACCATTGTGTGTGTGATGCCCACGTCTCTATCTCTAGTTCATTCTTATCTTCAGGTCTGTCCTTTACACAGCTGCCAGGCTGCCGGATCTATAAAAAGTATTGGCCCATGCCGCTGTCCTGATTAAAACCCTTCAGCGTTTCCATCCCTTCCAGACTAAAGCTCTTTAATTTGGGAAAATAAATCCCTAATCAGTGATGTTTTGTCTAATTCTCCAGCCTTATCTTTTTTTTCTACTTGATCTTTAAACTCCACCAACACCAACTGCTTATAATTACCCTTCATATGATATATATTCATTCATTTATTTATATTCATGTATCTTTTTTTTTTTTTTTGCCATCTCGTCTTCACTCTTGCTTGTCCCTCACTATGCAATTCTCTCTGTCCACTTGGCTAACTCCTGCCACCTGCTCAGGTAGCCTGTCTTGGCTCTGAATTAATTACCTCACCTCAGTGTTTTCATGATACTCTGTGCGTGTCTTTGCCACACAACACATTGTTTCACAGTTATCTGTTTCCCTCATGACCCTGGGAGCATCCTGAAGGTAGCGACTGTATCCCATTCACCTTCGTATCCTTAGAGTCTAGCCTATGCCTATAGAATGGTCGGATAAATGAGCAAGGAGTGAAGATTGGAGGCAAATGCACATGGAAAATGTGTCTTTGTACTTCAGTGTCATTTTTTGGCCACTGAGTAATTCCAGTTCACCACATGTCAGATGCTTTTTGTTACCAGTTCTAATACGCAGATCTTTATCAGATACTGTCTGAGCTGGACATACCTCTGCCTCATGGACAGGGCTGCGTTGTTCCCTCAAGAAATCCTTCAGTTTTAGAGGAACAAAAGCTTGGCTTTCTGGTCCAAGAGCTACAGGTAGATAATCCTTTCTGGAAGTAAAAGCATGCCATATTTGTGGTGCTCCTTACTTCTAGAGAATTCCCTGAGGAATTCAGTAGTTTACTTTCTAGCTGGACAGGATGGTCAAATAGGTTTTCCTCTTAACTCTTTTTGACCTACATATTCATGGGACCTACATATTTTCTACCTATGTATTCTACTGGGACCTACGTACTCATACAAAGAGACACATACCGTATTTGTTTATAAAACCAAAGAGGGTTAACAGGCTTCTCCAGTACATTAATTTCTGGCAGTTTTTGGTCTCTGTTAGCTGTGAATATGAGGCTGCTATTATAACAGGATAGAGAGACATAATGTTGTCTTACATTTTAAACTCCAAGGAAAAATGTCCTGTAAGAATCACATTATTTTTAGGGATCTCAGACAGCCAATAAGCTCAGCCTGTCAAGAAGAAATAAGATTTTTTTTTTCACTGTAAGTATCATCCACATAGTATAGTTTAGCCATATTTGGACTGGCTGGCCTTATCTATGCATATATCTTTCCTTATACATCTGTGCTAATAGCACAAAGTAAATCTTTTAAATAAAACAATAAATTCCCTGGATATATAAGAAAGGAATTGTGGTATCCAGCTTCCTTACACATATTTTGGAAAAAACATGTTTTCTCTGCCATACACACAGCATGGTGGTAGCTAGAGAATATTGGTGTTCTAGCCAAATGTTACGTGTAATATATAGTCTTAAGAACCCAAATATTGACCTTGGAAGTTGCTTCCTAGCTCTAAACACAAACAAGATGATTAATTGATCTGTGTCATCCCTTCTGGAATACAGATACTGACTGTTGAGTGCAACTGAGGAAACACCTGCAGGCTGCAGACCTGTTGGAGAGGATACTGGCTCTCAACATCCCTGGAACACTTGTGCTGCCTCTGTAATGTGGCTCCTTCTCCTTAGCTTACCGAGCCTCTCCTTGTGGAAGAATCCTCGCATGAGGAAAGGACAGACATCTCAACAGCGTGCACTAAAAAAAAAATATGAGTTCATGTGGCAACAAGTTTTTCCAGAAAGTCTTGGGGGAATTATTACTCTAAGTTTCAATTAATGCTGATCTCAGCTGAAATAATTTGCACTTCTATGTAATTTGTGTTTCAATACACGTGTAGTTGACAGGAGCTGTCTAGATACATCAGATTTTACACGTGTGTCAGTAAATCAAAGATTTACTGTGAAAGGCAGTACCCAGGGGCCTAGTGTGGAAGTGTAGCATTCCCCAGTGGATTAAGGACCAGCAGATCAATGCAAAGTTACAGACATATCAAAAACAAGCTCTTCTGTGACAGGTATACCCTTACTTTCAGGTTGTACAAGTCTGCAGGAAATCTTTGCCCATTTGTTTTCTGATCTAGAATTGGCAGAAGATGGTCTTGTGGCATGATTCTAATGAGAAATATGGACACTTTTCATTTGGCATTGGCTTTTAGGTGGTATCATTTGGGATGGAACAAAGCCATGGGCATTCTGAGTTAATTCGTTTGTAATAACGTAGCTCTTAAGAGGGTGGAAATATTTCCCCAAACATGCACCCCATGCAATGGCAACATAGAAGCCAATGGGGGAGTCATAGCAAAAAAGGCTAGGACCTTGGTCGGTGTTGTTGGCTGAGTCATGCCTGCTGGCATTTCCTCTCCTGCCCCTGCCCGTCCATGCCCACCTTCTTAGGCACTTGGCAGGGGTGTTGGCCTCCATCCTGAGATGTATGGCACATCAGCTCTGTGTGGACATGGTGAAGGGCTGAAGAATCTCCAGAAAGATAGGGAGACATTTTCGTTCAGATTATGTCTTCTCTAGCCAGGTAAATAAAGCTCAGCACATGGAAACTGGACGGTCTGTCCTGCCAACATCTCCACTGTGTTAAAGGGAGCTTCCCTGTAGGCCACTCTCCAGGCAGTGAAGCAGCTGCTCTCCGATCCTATTTCTATCCGTCTCTCAGTTGCAAAAGCCCAAATATTGTTCGTTGGAGCTGAGGAGCTAACATATGACTGGTTTTTGGAAAACTATTCTGCAAATTGCTGTCCCAGGCAGTAAGATCTAATACACGATCCTCCTAGTTGTAGTAATCCAATAACTGGATTTTTCTTGGAGTGAGGGTGATCCTCCTTTTCCTTGCACGGGGTGTGTTCCGAGCTGCACGGTGAACTTCATTGCATGGTGAGGTGTAGCGCTTTGCTAGAATCTCTCTTTATAGTCTAATCAATTTTGTGAAGGGCACCAAAGTTTTAAGAATGTGGTCATGTCAGTGCTGTGGTAACTCAAAAAAATGTGTGTTAGGGAGGCATTAGGATGGAAAATATTCCTGATATAGCAAGAGAATCAAAGGAAATACAATTTCATTACCTTGACTCCCTAGCACCTGAGGGATCCGATATGACTTGCTGTCTAGTTTCTCCAGCGAATAGAATGTCAACCTCCAACCATTTGGCTGCTGGTCTTAAAAGCCCAGCCTACTTGGAAATAATACATCGGTATTTCTTCCGTCCCTGAATCCTGCTCCAGTTCTTGCATTTTTTGCCAGTCACAGTTATTGTAATCACCTCAACCTCAGGCTCTCCACCTTAATAGAGGCCCCAGGTGTCAGGGTTGGTGATGTGTTTATCCTTTAAGGCTGTTCTGTGAGGACAGAGGCCTAAACATCTTGAGCTCCGTAGCTTTCCCAGAGGAATGTTCCCCACCTTCCGGCTCATTAAAGTCTGACCCTAATAGGGTTTCTGAATGCAGCTGTGTTCAAGTGGTACTAAAATCACTTGGTTAGTGGAATTCTGTCTCCAGTATATTCAGAGGAAAAGGAGACATGAACTATCTTAAGGATAAGTAAGAGATGAATACCTTTCTGCATAAACTTATGGGTGGGATGTGTGATTATAACTCTCTGCCCAGCCAGGTTTGGGTAACAAATACAGATAGCCTGATAGGGAGTTGGTGCCCTGAAATCTCAGTGTGACAATGTCCCCACTTGGTTTTGAGAATTCCAAGACATTTTTTAAATGCCGAAGGAGTGCCAAGATGTTGGCTATGTACCGGGAAAACAAAGAAAAATTAGACAAAAAGATCCTGTCTCCAGAGCGTGCACAGTCTAATGAAGGAGTTCGTGATAGATTTTCACCAGGCAGATGAGAAGGAGAAATACAATTGGAGCAGATGGAACAATATTTGCAGTGTCAAGGAGGCAGGGCTGGTGTGGTGTGTTTGAGGAATCACAAGCACCTCCGTGTGAATGGAGAACAGAGCGGAGGTTTATGGGAGGTGGACTGCAGAGGTAGGCAGGGGCTAGATTCAGCGGCCTTTGTAAGCCGGGATGTGGATCTCGGGTTTCGTCTGTGTGTGATAGGGAGCTATTCAGAGCACTAGCGAGAGTGAAATTTGTTCACAGTTCTTGAGCCCTTGTGGAGAGGAAAAAAATATTTTGCGTTTTCATACATATCTGGAGCTACTGGGAAGCTATTGCAGCTGTGTGTTATGGTGAGGATGGGAATCATGGCAGCTGCGGTGGGTTGAGGACAGGACGTGGTTAAGGAGTGTTTGGGTAATGCAGTGGCAGGGTTAGACGATCAGTTGGAGGTAGGGAGAAAGAATAATAAGGGTGATTAAAGGGATATTCCTTTCTGACTTGATTAAATCATGCTGGTACCTACTCAAAAGAGAATATAGTGCCCCCTAGGGCAGTGCAAACCTGTACAATAACACACAGCCACCGTGGGAGCAGGGCTGCAGTTTGGCCTCCAAACTTTCTAGCAGTCAAAGCCAAGAGAAAAATACAGTCACTTACAGTGTCACGTTATTAAAAGGTGTAATAAAACACAAACTCTAAAGTGCTATAAGTTATCAACTGTAATAAATGTAAATTATTACTATGATAGTTAAATATGCTTTTCACTGGAGGAGCCAGGGTGCTGTCTTCCAGCAATCTGGAGTTTGCCAAAGCCCCGCGGAGCCCCGGCGGCCCCCTGCTCCAGAGCCTCTGTCCACAGAGGGAGAACTCGCTCCCCTCGCTGGTCCTACTCTGCAAGGGGACGCTGACATGGTACTGACACCCTCTTGTCGCCCCTGCCTACACTGTCCCTGCCTGTGCATTGAGATCTGTGTCTTACAGACATTCTTAGGGGACACCAGCTGCCCTCCTTCATCAATTTCACTCCTTTTCCAGAGTCTTCTCCTTTCCCCTTTTGCAGCAAAACCAAAACCTTCCTGCAAATGACCTCCCCTTGGTCCAGTCTCACTCGTTTGCCCGACATGCACAACCTTGCCTGGGCCCTGGAAGGGGCTGGGCAGAGGACCAAGATGAAGTTCCTGTCAGGGATATTTTCTACATTTAAAAAAAAATCCCGAATTCGACATTATTCAGATATTTACTCTCATTTTCCTAACTCATAGTAGCTGCGGAATTCTCTTTATTTTATTGACAAGACATAAAATGTTGGAATCAGAAGGGACCCTAAAGGTCACCTTGCCCAATCCTGTCCTTTTACAGATGAGGAAACTGAGGATCAGAAAAGAGAAGTGTTCAAGGCTGTACAACCAGATAGTGGCTGAGCTGAGTCTGGACTCAGGTGCCCTGACTCTCAGACAAGGATTTCCTCTGTTCCTGCTGCCTCCTAGAGCTTTCTTGAAATTGAGTTGGAGAGAGAGAGAGAAAAATGTCTCTTAGGTTTAAAAACGTTAGCCCTCTCTGCTGGAAAAGCAGAATTTTCAAAACAATGTCTTCTTAATTGCCTGCTCCAGTCATATAGCGGCACGCCAGTACCGTGTTACCCTCTGTGGCTGTAGACACGCGTGCCTGCTTTATGACACGTGGTGGGGACCATGCTGACCCAGGATTGCTTTTCCTGAGGTTATTCTAGAGCCTGTTTTTTCCTAAAAACGATTAAGTTACACCCATAACAGAACCTCGGAGTGTGATGGACGTTTAATGTTCTGTAGATGACTGCAGAGTTTGCAAAGGCTGTTGCTGCTCCCCAGACCTAGTAGTTGCTACTGGTTTTATACATATAGTCTATAGATATAATTTGAATTTTTGGAGAACGTAGCTGTATTATTAACCGTGAAAAAAAGCATCCTGCTTGTATATGCTGTACTGGTATTGTACAGAAATTGGTCAGGAAACTGTATTGATCTAGAGATATTAAACTTCTCCCCTATTTTTACTTTTAAAATGCACTGTATTAAACATGCACATGGGTTGACTGCAGAAATAAGAAAATATTC
Source organism: Tapirus indicus (assembly GCA_031878705.1). Lineage (NCBI taxonomy): Eukaryota > Metazoa > Chordata > Mammalia > Perissodactyla > Tapiridae > Tapirus > Tapirus indicus. Next base: position 142,526,905 of record CM062919.1, on the reverse strand, counting down.
TTTTCTTAGAAAAGCACTTGTGACTCCTTCTTGCTCTGCGTCTTGGAAGGAGGAGGCTGTCTGAAGGGTGCTCGGGATCTGCCCAGGCTGGGCTGCCTGGCTCCCAGGACAGGAGGTTTGCTAGGCAACCAGAGCGAACTTTCAAACAAGCCTAGATATTCCTGCCTGGCCCGCCGCCATCCTCCAAGAAGACAAGCAGGCACAGTAAATTAGATTGGGACCAGAATGGTTGACTGGTTGATGTGTTAGCCTGTAAGAAGTGTTGATATTTCACGGCAAGAGGTTTGTTTGTACAGAGCTAATCAGTCCATGTAGGGGTTTATTAGCTAATTGGTCAGGATCAAAACTTATAAAAAGCATTTGGAGAACAGTCATCTGTGATTACACGGCAGGAAAAAAACCCTTATGAAGTCAGAAGTGTTGATCTTTGAGAAAATTTGCCAACCTGCCTATAAATTTGCGTGGGAAGAAATACATTGAAACTGTGTCCTTCTATAGTAAACTTAAAAAAGCTTCTCCGAGCAAGAATAAAACAGATGGCATAGGTCTTATTAGGTCATAACTCATACTTTGAGACTTGGACATCCAGACCAGTTCCAACGATATCCAAACGTTAGCAGTGACATTTCTTTAGAAAGATTAGACCTTACTCAAAAAGTCTCAGGTCATTACAAAAAGATGCTTTTTCTTTAACCTTCTATTATTTGTTCCTTTATTTTATAAATGTCTGGTGAAGGAGATTAGCCTATTTACTAGAGTGAACCACTCTGCTTACACCTGATTACCCTGGGGTACTGTGAGGCAAAGTTTGACTACCTTGTATTTTTATATTTATATACTTATATATAAATACATACATAGTAAAACGCAAAGCAACTTCACAAACCCTGGGTAATGAGCTGTTTCTTGTTCATGAGCTAAGTTGCATTCCACAGCAATGTGCTCTTGTCCTGTACTGTACTTGCCTGATTATATAGCACTTAAAATGTTGTAATACACACTTGTTTAGTAACAGTTTTCCATCGAAGATTATAAGCTCTGTGAGGAAGGAACTGTGTCTGTTTTATTCACTGTTTCTTTGGCAGCACTTAAGAAAGTTCCTGGTCCCTGGCCATATAAAGACAAAAAAAAAAAAAAAAAAAAAAAAGGGAAGGAAGAGGTAAAGAAAGAAAAAAGGGAGGAAGAATGGAAAGAAAGAAAGATGAGAGAGAATGAGGGCAGGATGGAGGGGAAGGGAGAGGAAGGAGGAAGGGAAAGAAGAGGAGGAGGGAGAGTTGAAGCAAAAAAAGAAAGCCAGTTGAATAAGTCCTGGGGATGTAATGGACAGCATGGTAACTTGTGTTAATAATGCGGCATCGTATATCGGAAGGTTGCTAAGAGAGCAGATCTTCGAAGTTCTCATCACAAGAAAAATAAATTTGTAACTATATTAGGTGATGGATGTTAACTAGACTTGTGGTAATCATTTCACAATATATACATATATCAAATTGTCGTACACCTAAAACTAATAAATGTTACATGTCAATTGTATCTCAGCAAAACTGGAAGGGAAAAAAAAGAATAGATCCATACAGAAGAAAAAAAGCCAGTTGAGTGGCTATTTTTTTTGCCGTAAAAATAAGGAACTGGGCAATTCTTTGAACCTTATTAAAATTTAGATAAATGTTTAGGTTTGCATGAGTAGTAACTGAGTTGTTTATATCTCCTAAATTATATCAACATAAAGAATTCAGAATGTCCTTTAAGAAATTCAAGTAGTCTCTTAAAGTTTTAAAATCAAGAGGTTTCTAATCTCATTTTGGCTAATTATGTAGGAAAAAATGAGAAATATATTTGGTTATATTTTCCCAAGTAGTAAGGAGCTGGCTTTTAATTTTTAATAGAAGAATTAATACTTCATTTCTTCTTCAACTGAACTGGGCCCTTCACTTTAGCCAAATGATTTCTTCAAATCATCACTTATTTTTGTTTGTACAAATAGAGTCTTTCAGTTATCTCCCAAGAGTCCACAAAATTGAAATAATTTTTCACTAAGTTAACTATAATGGAAAGTTCCAAAAAGTACATGTGCACTTTTTAAAATAAAAATATATAATTATCATAATATAGATAGATCAATCTGAATTAAGTCAAATACTATTAATTAGATCCCTCAATCAACTGATTTATCATTGACGTGTATATTTTGTTTCTAATTTATTTATTTTCCACATTCTGTTTATAGAAGAAAAAGGCAAAGGACTAAGCAAGTGGATGGTATAATTTAGTAAACAAAATATTATATTGTTGGAATAGGTGTTTATGGTGATAATCCTTTAGATTAACGTTCATAATACTGACGCTGTAGGATTGCGACTCAGAATTTACCAAGAACCTGTTATGTATACAACATTGTATTAGGCATTCAAGCAGAGATGCTAGAGATCGGGCATACATATGTTAACAATAATTAAACATTTATCAAGCATTTCTCATGTGTCAGGTGCAAGGCTAAAGCTTTGTCTGCATTGCCTCGTTTAATCCACACGAAAGTCCCATGAGGAAGATATTTTTTTCCCCCATTTTACACATCTTGAAACTAATAGAGAAAGCAAATAACTTGGAATAGATCACACAGCTTGAATTTTCACATAAATTTGATCCTGGGCTTTTCGTCCATTGCTCTAGATGTCATATTTTAGTACTTTCTTACCAACTTCCCCTCTGCTTCCTTCCCACCTCTACTTTTCGACTGTGTTGTGCATATTTCCTTTATAGCATTTATGTACTGTATGGGAATAATTTGTAGCTTTTTTATAAAAAAACTTTGTCTTTCTTAGTAGAACGCAAGCTCCTTGAAGTCATGGTACAGGACTTTTTCATGTTTGTAGCAAAGTGCCTACCACAGTGCCTGTCATCTAGTAGGAATTCAATCAATATTTGCCAAATACACAAGTGGTTGTGTTTGGGTTTCTCACCTTCATTAGGTTACGACCACCTTGAGGTTAGGGAAATATCCGTATCCAACTTGTGAATTCTTACCCACAGTGATGACTCAAATTAATATTTATTGAGTTGACTTAAAGGTTAACATGGGTGTTATATGCAATAAACATTTTATTATGATGAAGAATATTCAATTATATCTATTACTTTGTGTTAACTAAGATATGAGAAGACTATCACATCATATGCAGATATTCAAAAGGATAGATACAATATCTTATAGGGCCTTCCAGTTTAAAAAGAACATCATTTGTTGGATTCTTACAATAAACCTGAGAAATTAAGAATTCAGAAGTAAGGAAGTTGACCATTGGAGAGTTTATGCCTTGTCCACATTCACAGACCTAGGAGGGGAACATAGGTCTTCTGAGTACTAGTTTGGGTCTTTGCTATGATATTAAACTGTTACACAGCTGACATTTCAATTTATGAGACCACTTAATCCCCTAAGTATCCAGTCATTAGGCTACTCTTGCTTTGAATACTTATTGAACACTTACAAAATGGTATACTCCATTGTGAAAAATTTTATACACTGTGCTATACTCCCTAAAAGCTTGACTCCATCTAGAAGAGAAAAAAAGCAATTCCATACTGAAATGAATCCCTATCACTCCTTTTCTCTATAATCGAAACTATACAATAATCCAGCTTTGCTGCATAGATTAGAAATAACAGGGAGTAAGCGAGGCATAAATTATGTAAGCAAATCAGTGGGCTCCCAGATTCTCAGAAACCAGCTCTACACCCAATCTGTTACTACCCACCTGTATACAATGGATCTTTTTCCATTCCTTTGGCTCATTGAATCAAGAGCTCTTTGCTTGGGATTGCCAAGTAATGCCTCAGGCTTGTATAGAATGTCTAGTATAGGGCTAGTTTTACACATAATTTCAAAATCAGCAAATATTTGTTTATTTCCTGGGTGAAAACTCCTTACTACATCAGTTGTTAATTTGAATTTGGTGAGTTACAGTTTTTTTCCTGAATTAAACACTTGTCACTACTCAAAATGTCTACATTTTTAAAAACCACTCTGTTTCTATTCCCATGTTGAAAGGTGTGAATTTAGCACAGTGAAGCATAAGCAGTGCGCCAGCTGTTAAAACCATTTGATCTTGTGGTTATCCACAATCTTGTGATCTTTTCCTTTAGCAGGTATCTTTTTTTCTGACCAAAATGGTGTCGCTTCCAAGCAGACTTTTAATAATGTGCTTCCAACTATTTATAAGAGTTTTCACTTCAAAAATCCCAGGGTGTTTGAAAATAGATGAGAGCATTTTCTTTGACCTACTTGTATTCCGAGATAGAGGCCAGTGACCACACCAGGAAGAAGGCAGCGTTTCAGGTGGGATTCAAAGAAGATTCTGGTTTAGAAAAAGAAGTGCTCTGAAAAGCTTCCTGTCTCTGCCTTTAGAAATACACCAGAGTTTTGAGCTTGTGAATGTGTTTGTATCTGAGTAGTTACTGTTAATAAAATAAGATATTTTATGCGTTGAAAGTGAGCGTCTTGAAGCAATTTATCTTCTGCTAGTTATAAAATTTAAATTGGTTTGAATGGTTCTTGCTTCCTTTAGCCAACAAATACCTAGATTTCATGCACTATCAATAATCAATTATTTTATCCTGGTTAAATAAGAAACCTTCATGGGAACTGGGTACAGACCCTATTTAGGGTTAGTGTTTGCCATAAAATGGTGTTTTCTGTGTCAACATTAAGTTGAAATGTAAGAACACCTGTGTAAGAATTTGTTTTCTGCAATTTAAAACCTGAAATGGTAAATATCCATTGTTAATGAAAGTGATAGGCAGGTGCTTGATAGTTCATTGGCATCATCATATTGGAACAAGAATCCATCTTTCTGGAGTGTCCCTTACAAGTTTCCTAGGACCTGGTGTGTGGTCTCTGCAACCACTTCTCTGTGTCTGGCTGCAGGAGTTTTGCCGGTGAAGAGCGATGATGTGAGGAAACCTGCTCCACCCTGAAAATCCACAATTTTAGTTTTAAATCAGAACTTACTAAAATCCATTTTTCTAAGAAGAACACTGAGTAAAAGCCCATCAAAATAATTTTCGAGGGAAAGAGATAAGTGAAAACATTTTATCTCAGCGACGACAAAGAAAATAAGTTTTGGATTTTCTTGCATTCTTCGAATGCAAACTCAAAGGAAAGTCTTACTTTCCTTTACTCATATGCTGGCAAAACAATATTTATTACAGGTTTACAAAGTTGGGATCTGTCAAATTCACTAAAAGAGGAACGAGGTAGTGCCTTTAAGTAGTGTTATTTAGAGTAGTGCATCCTGGGCTTTTTATTGCAATGCCACACACGGGAAAGGAAAATATTTCTATTGGATTTTGGGTAAACAGACAAGGCTGCTCCTGGCCCGTCTTGGATTATCTGAGGCCCCACCCAGCTGCCTTGAGGACTGAAGGAAAAAAATCAGTATCTCAACACACTAATGGACCACAAGCCAGCAGCTGGGGAAGTTCTATCCTGGAGGCAAGGTTGATGCTAATGTTTGGCCTCAGTGCATGTCTGTAGTTTTCACTTCTCCCTTTTAAATTTACACATAGGCACAGATAAGTAAAACTTGATCCCAGTTGAGGATGACCTGCTGATGTGGGTCAAATCCAAATTCTGTAGAATGAAGATATGAAAGATTGGAAAACAGCATGCAAAATAGTTTATGGTTCATAAAGTTCTAGTGTTGAGAAGTCACCAACTTCAAGCAAATGAAGAAATTATTTAAGCATTTAATATAATCAATTCACAAAGTCATTAACCCTGTAGGATTTCTACGTTGTATCGTAACTGCTTTTTTTCATTGACAGTAGCCCTGCAGGGAGGAAGAAGGATTAAGTTGATGCATGCAGGATGAAAGGTTTTCTGTAAAACTGCTTTAGATCTATTTTAAATCCTTAGTAAATTTTTAGTTCAAGTGTTGGTTAACGTGGTTTGTTCTGAAGGAGACACTAATGGTTACAGAAGTGAGATTTTGACATAAATCGAGTTTATATGATTCAGACATCAGTATTAGAGAAATCTCTTGGTTGCTGAGTGGATCCCTGAATGCAAAGTACAGCTGGTCTCTTTTTCACTTTCTTGCTGAGAATGGATTACTTTACACGTTTTTGGATAAGAATCAGAGTTAGGAATCATTTGTTTGTAAGCACAGAAACACATTCAAACTGCTTAAAGCAAAAAGAGAATTCACTGGCTCATGTAATTGAAAAATCCATTGGGAGAAGTGGCTTTCGGCATGGCTTGATCTGCTGGTGTCCCTGGTATAACCAGGTCCAGGTCTTTCTCTCTTCGGTTCTTTGCTTGGTTTCTCTGTTAACTTCATTCTAGGCAGGATCTCCCTTTGTGGTCTTAAGAGGCTACATGCTTCCCTATCCATAGCAGGTGGGAATAAAGCATATTTGTCCCAGAACTCCCAAGAAATCAGACTAGATTAAGGCACGTGCTCACCCCGACCCAATCACTGTCGCCAGAGAAATGGCATGCACTAATTACTTAGCCTCACTTCAAAACCCTCCCTCCCAATCAATCCCCAATGTGACGCCAATGAACTTCAGCAATCATCAAATGGAAATTTGTGGCTGTTAGAATGGTGAGAATGGATGCTGAAGACATACCCAATGACACAATGAATCTTAGAACTAGGAGACTTTAGACTCTTTAGCCAAATGCCTTTCTGACTAATCAAACTTTACAAAGCATTAATGCAAAATAGTCATTTAGTCTCTGCAGGTACCACTTGTGACAGTGACCCACCATAGCCTGTTTAATTTCTGAACAATTCTATTGGGAAAGGCCTTCTTTACATTGAGCATCAATTTGCTTCCCCTTGTCCTTCATCCATTGGACCTTGTTTTACCCTTTGGGGCCACAAAGAGTAAATCCAATTCTTCTTCCATGTTGCAGCCTTCCTAATATACATGAAAACAGTTAAGATGGTCACCCTTAGTTTCTCTTTTCCAGGCTCAACATCCCACATTCTCTCATCTGTTATTGATGTTGAAAGGTTTAAAACACCTCACTCTTTTGGCCTTTCTTCTTTGTAGGAATTCTGGCTAATCAATTCCACACTCACATAGTTCCATATACTGACATGGAGATTCCCAGTGTGGCCATTGGGAAGTGGTTTACTGCCGTATGTGTGAATAGAAAGATATTGAGAAAAAGAGGCTAAATCTTGTGGAGAATAACTTTAACAGCAACCTGTAGAAGAAACCAGTCTCAGAACTGAGTCCCTAAACTAAAATCTCCACAGCCAGAACGTGTGCAAAAACTATGTTTTGGAACGTGATCTCTAACCATTAATATTGGGCTTACTTATTTTTTTGTTGGAAGTTTGATATTTAACTTTTAAATTTCATGAACTATTATTATTACAATAAATGCCTAATAATAGATATTATTAATATATAGTATTTATTTGTGATTTATTATATATATACTATTTTGTTTTTAAAGACAGTTCTTTTTATTTTCTCATAAAAATGAAAGAGAAAGTATTACTTCAAAATGCTCGGTCAAATTCTATTTGTATTTGAACTCTCAGTTCTCTAACTATGAATGTTCTCCATCAGAATGACAACCTCCCAGGATTCACAGCTTGAATCATTTGTAAGGGAAACTTGACAAACGGATGGTCCCTCAGCTGTTCCTTGTGGGCAGACAGCTTTCTTCCACCTCTTTCTCTACCTCCCCAACCTATCCCATTGTTACCACCTAGAAACACTGAGGAAATTTAGTTACGCTTACAACCTAACATCACTGAAGAATAACTGTTAAGTCTGTGGTCTCCCTCTCTTCTCCCTTTCATGAAATATTTACACTGGTATTAACTCTGAAAAGGTATTAACTGGTCCCCATCCAATATAGAAGTGGGAAGGAGTTGAGCATTGATTTAAGGAAAGCCTCTGTGAGGTATCTGGAACTCCTTCCTCTTCATCCAATCCACTGCCAGGTCTTGTAAATCTACTTCCACGATACATCTCAAGCACATTCTCTTCCTTGCAACTTCACTGCCTCCACTAGTCCAAGCATCATCATCAGCCACTTGGGGGTCCTGCAATGGCCTCCAGACTGCTCTCCTCCCATCCTCCAGTCCATTTTCCAAACAGCAGCCAGATGACTTTAAAATGCAAATGGGCTCATGCCTCTTTTTACTCAAAATTCTTCAATCACTTTTCAGTGCACTTATGATGAATACAAATTCCCTCACGTGATCTGCGAGGCCTGCCTACATGTCCGCCCCCATCTCCCTCCATCCTCTCTGTTGCTTAATACATTCCAAATACTCATTTTCTTAACAGTTCCATTACTGGAGTAAGCTCTTTTCTGCTTCAGGGCCTTTGCATATGCCCTCTACACTGCCAAAACACTCCCCATCTCTCTGCCTGACTACCTTCTACTAACTCCATTCTTCCCTGACAGCCTGATTTCAGACCCCATGTTATATTGTCCAAAAGCATTTTCCATCTTTCTTTCAGAGTGCCTGTGTGTGTGCTGTGTGTGTTTGCAGTCCTCCTTGGCCAGTAGACCACAAACTGCAGGAATGGATTGGCTCACTGCTGATCTCCAGGAAGTGGTCAAACTGCCTGGGTGTGAATCCTCCTGCTCTCACTTGGCAGCCGCAGGGCCTTGAATGGTTCTCAGCCTCAGTGTCTCCACCTGTTCAACAGAGAAAATAATATAACCCTTTTTATAGGATGGTTGCAAGGATCAAATCACAAAATCCATGTGAAGTGCTACATAGAGAGCCTGCACACACAGGTGTTCAATCTGTGTGGGTTATTAGTACATTAGTGTTGCTTTTAGGACGTATTTACATATTATAGGCAAAACCCACTAGGAAAGGGTATCAGTTTCTTTAATAATTCTAAACAGTCTCTAGAAAAGTTATTGTAGAACAGCACTAAAAGAACGTGATTTTGACTGTTAGCCTCACTGTGATTCACCCCAATAGTGCTTTTTTTGGTCAAACATTTCAATTTAGCCCTGCTAATGTGTAATTTAGTCTCTGCTTCAGAGGATGTCTTAACATGTGTTGAGTTTTTTTCTTAATTTGTAGAATAGATGTAAGTACTTATTTTCAGATGCTTTGAAAAGTAATTCCCCATGACTTCTTATTTTCTCCATTGAGATTGCTGAGTTGATCATATTTCAAACACAGGGCAAACTGGCTGGGCCTCTTGACAAAGACATTTTGTTTTTATTACATTTCAAATTTTGGAGAATAATGATAACTTTTCCCTTCTCTCTCTCTTTTCATGATGGGATTTCCACGGGGGAGCTTTTCGTACCTTCATCAGGGTCTATACAGTGGAAGTACTGTTCTGTGTAAAAGGACTGTGACAGTGTATAGATTCTCACTGTCAGACACCTTCCCTTGGGTAAATATTTATGTGAAATCAGGCACAGAATTTAAAATAGCCCGAGGGAAGCCGCACACTCTCCCTGACAACAACAACAACAGAGAGGTTTGTGTATTAACAGTTGCTTTAACAGTGTCTGGCACAGAGAAATAAAGACAAAAATATACTTTGGTCCTGTTAATATTTATAGCATTGCCAGTTTAACCATTGTGCCCTATTTAGGAATATTTTTTGAGTGAGCTTTATTTTAATGTCCAAGAACACAGTCATAGGTTAGTGGCAGGGAAGCTCATGCCGACTGCAAAAGGCAACAGAATGCACTTCGGTGCCATTCCATGAAGGATGGAGAGGGGGCTCACACTGTAGAAATCTTAAATTCTTGTACGCCCCGACATAGAAGATGTTGGTAACAATGGGGCAGCCACTTGGAAATGCTGTGTTATGCCTAATATGCTTTTGTAACAAACATTGTCTTTATGAGCTTGTAAATAAGAAAGGCAAGAGATTCCATTTTGTAATTCCGAGTAATGCATATCTATATATGGCAACTTGTTTACAGGGCACTCCCGTTATTAGATAATGAACTACTCCACATAATGCATGTGTTCCAGATACCTGGAAGCTCAGCTAAAATGAATAATCATTTTACATTTTGAATCCTTCTAACATTTATATAACCTTTGCATTAAAGGCTAAAAACTAAAAATAATAGCCATTGTACTCTAAATCTATGAAAAATGTACACATACTCTCTTGACTGACTTAGAGTTTTATCTGTCATAATTTAGCCTCCTTGGGGACTCAGCGTTCTAACATGAACATCGATTTCTGAATTGTATCAAAATTACTGGATGTGTTAGCATTTACACTAAAGGACACTAGACTGCCATGTACAAAGCATTTTAGCTTCTTCTCTTTCACTTTTAAGCTTTCAGTGCTCCGTCAGTGTGTGTGAGTATATGTGCCTCTAGTTCCGTCTACCCTCTGTTTTTAATCACCTTTGGGGTAGAAAACCTATTAGAATTATTTTCAAAGTAAGAGTAGATTGGCTTCAAGTGATTGGCCAAGGACTGTCCTATGACTCAAGAATGAGAACTTAGATTTTTTCATATATTCAACAAATACAAGTTGAATGCCTGCCATGTGCCATTATTGGACTCGGGACACAATGGTGAGAATGGTCTCTGCCATCAACAGAGACATGCATATGATGAGATCAGTGCTGTAACCGAGGAGGGACCCTTCCTCCTTGCTGGGGGTGGTCAGAGGCAGCACCACAAGAGAGGCAATGCTTGAAGCTGAGTCTTCAACAAGGAATCTTTACGGGGTAGTTTTTCAGATGAAGAAGGTAGTGATGATGGGGGAGGAGGTGGAGGAGTGAGAGAATTCCAGGCAAAGGTTTTCCTCCTGCCTCTCCCATCACCCCATCTCAGTCTCCTTTGAGGGTTCCTCTTGCTCCTGTTGATTAATGTTGATCTTCCCCTGGGTTCTGACCTGAGCTCTTCTCTTGTCATTTGGCTCACTCTTCCAGGGTCACTCCTGGCTGCCGTAAATATTCCTTGTAGATGACTTTTGAATCATTTAGACATGATTTTCAAATGTTCTGTCTCTAGAGCATCCCTCTTCTCCACTCCAGACCATCATATCCAACTGAATGCTGGACATCTATTTTAATGTCTGACACATAGCTCAAATTCAACCTTCCCCCTAAACCTGATTCTCCTCTTGGGTTCTTTACCTCAGTGAAAGACACTGTTAGACTCATCTAACTAACTAGTTTCTTAAGCCAGAAACCTTGGCTTCTATCTTGTACCTCCCTTTTAATTCACCAGTTCTGCTCAGTTCTTCATGCTGAACATCTTTTTAATTTATCAACTTCTGTTCATTCCCAGTCACCAATTTCATTCAGAACACTATCATCTTTTCCTACCTTGCTTCAAAAACCTACTAACTAGTTTCTGTCCAGTTCTTTCCCCTCTAAGACATGTTCCCCACAATGCAGCCGGAAGGATCTTCCTAATAAAACAGATCAAATCCTGTTACTTGATTTAAAAACTTAATGATTTCCAATTACCTTCAAGATGAACTCTGAATGAATCTGCCCTTCCACTCTCCTACCTCAACTTAGTCACACCTGGTCATTTATGCGTTCTTTTCTCCCTGGATGAAACTTATTCCCCATGTATTCACCTAACTCTAATCCTTCCTCAGGGAACCTTTTTGGGTCCCCTCGACTGGAGTAGGGTACCCTTTCTATGTTCTGTCTCAATCATTGTTCCTGTGGGATCTTAATTTTTAGAGGTAACTGGGTGACAACATGGAGAGGCTAATGCCATTGAAAGAAGGTTTTTATTACTTACATTTCCAGAGAGGAGGGGGCATACCATGGCATTCAGGGCCATGTGGGGAAGCACCAGTGTCAGTCAGGATGCAGAAAAGAGTGAAAGGAAGGCATAGGCCACAGCCTTTATTGTGTTTTCCATGGGAAAGACAAAGCAGGCAAAACAGCTTAGGACTGGCTAGTTTGAATAATTCCAGTGGGCTTTGGGGCACTGGGGTTGTCCTACTTGTCTGGCACCTGGACTTGGGTTGATTTAGGACAGAGGAATATTGGCTTGGAGGGTGAGAATTAGATAGAGGAGGTAGTTGGGGGTATGAACTCAGGCTTGGTTGGTTTGCATATGAAAGGAGTGCTCTCAGGCGTGTTGTTTACCATTTTAGGAATTAACTAGCTCTGGGAGGGGCCATCTCTCTCCAGCCAGCAACCGTCCCCCCACCCCTGAGATGTCAATACATCATAAAATATAGAAAATTTAAAAATATGATCAATACACTACCTTACCACATGTTGTGGTACGGTACATATCTCACCGTGTTGTTTACATCTCCCAAACTTGCTAAATTGCAGGCTTCTTGAGATCAGGGACCTCAGGTGTCTTGTTCACCCCCGTTGCCCCAGTGCCCAGTACGGTGTCTCTCACTTGGTAGATGCTCAGTAAACATCAGTGGAAAGAAAAAATGAATGGACACCTTTCTACCTGGCATATGTGGTTAGTGTTTCACCAGGAAAGCACAGCATGTTTTCCTAAATATAGATGTTGTTGTATCAATTGATTAAGTAAAATATATTTTCATTTGGTTTAAATGTGAGGGTTTTTTTCCTTTCAAGCTAAGTAAAGTTCAGTCAGGCTCAGCATAATGTATATTACCTAAAACTCTGTGAAGGGAACAACTCATCTCTGTGTTCCTTGTGTTGGCTGGTGGTTCTTCATCAGGAGTGATTTTGCCCTATGGGGGGACATTTGGTAATGTCGGGAGACATTTTTGGTAGTCACAACTGGCATCTAGGGATGCTGCTAAGCATCCTACAATAAACAATGTATCCAATACATTGTTTAATAAACAATAATCCAATGTAAAATGTCAGTAGTGTTGATCTTGAAAAACCTCTAACCTCCCGTCAGAGGATGATGTGCTTGACAAATTTACCTGAAAAAGCTTCACACAACCAACCTGTCCCCTGACGCCCCCATGAAGCAATTGCAAGCTAACAAGCTGATATCCTAGAGGTAAAGACAGCAGCCCTGAGGGGAAAAATAATTTTTAGAGGAAGACACACAGCAAGCTACAAGCAAGGGGTTCAGTATTTGAGCAGATACTGTGAAAGGAAACCTGAGTGGATTGAGATTTACATGATAACACTGAGGTCTGGGCTTAAGATGAACACTAAAATTATAGGCTTTTTAGCTGACAGTTAAAAGGTATGACTTTAAGTTAATGTAAGTGATGTGGGGGAAGGGAACCATCGCATAGAGCTTATAACTCCAAAACTGCTCTCTCTAAAAATGGGGTTGTCTTCTTAAGCCAGCGTGCTGCCCTTGATCAAAGTGATGCGGTCACATCTTTTTGGAACTGTCTTCAGAGCTTGTGTCATGTTCTTTTGAATAACATCAGGGGTTGTAAACGTTGCCCTCTAAGGCAGGAGTTTGATTTTCAGGAAAAAAAAAATCAAGTTATTTGGACCTATATATGGTGAATAAGGAAGATCATTCATGCTCCTAATACCATGTTCATATAAACAGATGACAGACTATAAATTAAATAAATCTGACTTTAAAGGCAATTCCAAAAGGAGTTTTAGAAATGTCTTGAGCTAAGTCAACATCACTGGAGTAAGTGTGTAGCCTCTCAAGGTGCCCATTTTCCGGAGAAAAGCTCATTTTGAGGTGTGGGTGTCAGCAGAGCATTACTTGAGAGTCCTCTTGCTTTCAGTGCCACAAACATACGAGGAAGTAGAACCAAGTCTGTGTGTGACCAAATTTCTGATAGAGTGAGAATGTTTAGGACAGTCTTATTACACTTTTTATACATTAATGTTTAATTTTTAAGCAGTGACACCACACTTCAAGATCTGGGAATTTCTACAATAGGCAAGCAGTTGTTTATTTTTCAGTTCTTTCCTCAAATGCCGGCTTTACTTTGTCCACGTAGGCCTAATCTAGGACAGCTTTTCAGCATCAACTCAAGTGCATGTCTAGCGTACTTGACATAGATTGGTGTTACAACTGAAGGATTAATAAAACCACAAGTCTCCTCCTGGTAGGGTACCAGTGCATCGCAATTTGCCTGGGACTGTCCCGATTTTTAAACTGAAAGCCCTGCTTCCTGGGAAACCCTTCAGTCCTGGGCAAATTGAGACAGTCACCCAACTCCCAGTTTCTTAGCTAACTCTTCCATTCTTTTTGGACTATCTACAGTGAAAACAAAACAATGTCTCTCCATAATAAATAAAGGACAAGGGCATATCCATTTTGGGAGCAGCATAGCAACTTGAGTCAAACAGCAACATCTGTGAGCTGAAAGTAGGCTGAGCTACTCACTGACTTTTATGCTGATTCCAACTGAAGTCAGAAGTTCTATTTTATGGTGATGGCTCAGGCCGTGTTCACCAACCAATTATAATAATAATATCAACAGCAACTATTGCAAAAATAATAATACAACTTTATGAGTTTTATCCATCATGCTTACCATATTTGTTTTGGTTCTTTAGGAGTGATATTTTGACAACCAATGTTCTTGGGCAAGGAAATAATTGGCTGACTTAATTCTTCAATGGCTTTGTATGGTGGCTCTAACAATTATATGCAATGCCTGAAAAATGAATTATGGTGGAGTTTAACCGAGTTAACATTAAAAATATACATCACCGAGGGGAGATTTAGGCTTACACAGATAGGAGAGAGAGGATGGCGTGGTGGGTAAGCACGGGAGTTAGGAGGAGCTATGTTTGCACCCACCTTATTACTTACTGGTGTATGACTCTGAACTAGTTGCTGGCCTTGCTAAACCTCAGTTCCTTCATAAAAGAAACAACAGACACAGTTATGGTACTTATCTCCTGGAATTGCTGTTTATTAACTGATAATGCATGTACAATACTTAATGCTGTGCTCAGCACATAGTAAGCACTGAAGAAATGTGAACCATTATTATTTTCACCTACCAAAAGTTTCTATAATAGTGTATTCTGACTATGTTTCAGAGTCATGTTGTCCCTTTAATTTCTTATTTCCTATCCATTTCTCTTTGCAGAAGGATCATGTTTAAAAAATATACAAAGAACTCTGATAAAAGATGTTTTACTATATATCAGTCTAGGTCCAAAGATCAATATAGTATTACTATAAGAGGATATTGATAGAAATAAATCATCCATGACGTAAAACCCTTTGTAGATGTCCCCAAATGAAGGTGAGTTCAAGAAAGAAAAAAAAGAAATTCTAAAAACTAAAACTACACAATTAAAAGAAAAAAAAGACTTGAGTTAATAACTATTGGAACCAGATTTGAACTACTTGCACACGACTTTGTGTATATCTTAGGCAGGAGATATTGAAACGTGTTACTTGGGACGATAAAGTAAGATGTATTATTTGTATCTATTAAGATGAAGCTGTTTGAAGCCCAGACATGACAACCCTTGCTATACAGGTTTTAAAAAGCAAGATATTGTGTCCCAAATTGTCCCATATAGTTACCTTCCAAAGTTCCATGACATACTAACTTCAAAACTAGGGTGCTACATACATGGAATCAAAATAGTCAACAATTTTTCCCTCAAAAGTTTCTCTTACAGCTAGTTCAAAAGCAGCTATTTGACAGAATAGTTTAACACTTTTTAAAAACACCATTAGGAAAATACTTGTAAAAAGCAAGATGTGTCCATTGTACGGCATTGTAGATAAAGGTATGTTGGCATCATGTGGTCATCTACCGCGATAACCAAAGGCAGAGGGCACACGAAACAACTTCCATCCAGAAAGCTCCCTACATAAAATATTAGAAGTAAGTCTAGATGCCATAAGCCTAAAAATACATATTCTGCTGTAGTGTATATGGTTTTATTTTCTGTGTGAGACCTGACTTTGAAGATTTAGAAAGAAAGGTAATATACGAGGCAAAAACAGCACTTTCTTGCCAAATAAGACTAGAGATGTGCTATCTGGTGAGCTCTGGAGCTGTTTTGAATATAGCTGACTATATATGATCAGGAGAAGTCGCTGACTTTCCCATTCTTTCTGTGACCCAGTTTTAGAAATCTGCCACCCAAAAAAAAGAGAAAGGCTCTGACAGGATTCCACGCTCTGGCACTCAGGTCCTGGGTTAGCCTCCGCTTCCTCTGTGAGCCCTGTATGTCATTCACTCACTCTCTATTGCCTTCTAACTGTAAAATTAAAGCAGTAATTGATTATTCCTTTTATGTTCTTTAAGTTTTATTAGAATTGCCACATGCATTTTATGTCTTCATTGAAGGAGACATAATGAATTCATTAATATTGTTGGAGATTGTAAAATCCTGGAAAGTTACACTGAAGGATGTTAGTCTCCTTATATTTCACTCTAACATTTCAAATCCATTATAAAATAATTTAGCATGTTCTCTTTTCTAAATGGCTTATGTAAAGTGCTGACAGAATGCTATGAGTATTTTAAGAATGAAATCAATAAAAGGCTTCCTTTTTTTCTGTAAAGATCAGTATGGTTAAAAGAAATCCATTTAGGCGAGGACTTTTGGGTCAAGCACTTTGAGTTGACCACTTTTTCAGTGAATTGATTGGTTGTTTTGCTTTTGTACAGTTATAGCTAAAATTTTTGACCAAATACTCCTCTTAATCTCTCTGTTCTATCAAGATGCATATTTTGCTGGTGTTTTACAAGAGATCACATTTTGGCTTCAAGTCAGTTTAATTCATCTTTAAGCAGATTGACTGAATTCTGTAAACTTCAGAGTCTCTGGTGATAAACTTCTCTGTCATCTCTGTATTATCTCATTTACAGCCAGATGGGAGGACGGTTTACATCAGGCACAATGTATATTTGAACAATAAGGTCACAAGCAGAGTTACATTACCTTTTATGGGCAGCAAGACATGTAACGTGTTGCAGCAAATGGGACACAGCTCTTTGTTTTTATGCCTGGATTCCTATCTGAGAGTATTTTCTAAGCATGTTCCTGTCAACAACCCAAGCCTTATTTAAAGCAGCATTTCCTCTTGAAGTGTCTAGAAGGAGGACGACCTTCAGTTCCAGTCCTCCTGTTTGATTAAAGCCACCTGAGGGGCTGGCTAGGTGGTGTAGTGGTTAAGTTTGCGTGCTCTGCTTCAGCAGCCTGGGGTTCACAGGTTCGGATCCCGGGAGCGGACGTACACACCGCTCATCAAGCCACGCTGTGGCGTCCCATATAAAGGAGAGGAAGATGGGCACGGGCCAGTCTTCCTCAGCAAAAAGAGGAGGATTGGCAATGGATGTTAGCTCAAGGGTAATCTTCCTCACCAAAAAAAAAAAAAAAATGCCACCTGAAATAAGTCTATTACTTCCAACTCTGCTCTTTATCCTCTGTCCTCTTCAGCTCTCTTCCTCTCCCTGTAAAGGTGGAATCAGTATCATGTTAATAAGTTCTGGCCCAGAAAAAGTAATCCTCCCACTCCTGCTTTAGGATCTATTCCCTTGTTAACAGGCAATTTTGAACTATATGGAAGATTAAAACAACAATGAAAACAACTTAAGAGAATGGAACGGTTTAATTCTGGCACATGAGGTATGTTTTAAGTTTGGATAGGAAGTGCTTCCATAGCAATGTGTATATATAATTTTAGAAGGACAACATAGCTCAGGAATCAGCATGATCTGAATAATAATGAGAGACCAGATACCATTATCACCATAGTCTAACTTGCTTTTTGTTTATTGTCATCCTAGTATTGGGGATCTGATTAGTGTTTGGTATTTCCTGCAAAACAAAGAATTTTAAATGTTCATAGTGGTCCAAAGGGAAACCTTCTTGGCTAGTTACCTCCTCTGTAGAATGTGTTTAAAGAGGTTCAAAGTGGCTGGTTTAGAGCTCTGTCTCGTTAATATTTCCAACTGTTGTTTATGGAAGGTGGAATTTTTTTTTCTTTATTTAGTGAGGAAGATTCACCCTGAGCTAATATCTGTTGCCAATCTTCCTCTTTCTGCTTGAGGAGGATTAGCCCTGAGCTGACATCTGTGCCAGTCTTCACCCATTTTGTATGTGGGACATCGCCACAGCATGGCCATCAGTGAGTGGTGTAGATCTGTGCCGGGGAACCGAACCCATGAACCTGGGCCACCGAAACAGAGTGCGTTGAACTCAACCACTGTGCTATGGGGCCAGCCCCAAGATGGAATTTTTAAAGTTGGTTGATTGCACCAATATGATCCAGGTTGTTAAGATCCTGCTTCATAGGAACAGAATTAAGAACAAATTAATCAAGTACAGGATAAAAATCAGCAGTAGGAATAAAAGGTAAATTTTCTCAGGGAAGAAAAGAAGCATTGGAACGTGATGCTTGAGAGCCATGTTTTACCACAGTGAGTCTCCACCTCAAGAAAGCATCACAGTTACCTGCTGGGCTTGTTAAACAAAGATCACTGTCCCCACCCTCCAAATTTCTGATTTGGTAGGTCTGGGGTAAGGTCTGATTATTTGCATTTCTAATAAGTTCTAAGGCCCAGGGACCACACTTTGAGAACTACTGCTCTACCCAAACAGGCCCTTCTGGGATCAGAGGGCAAACTGCTCTCCTGCAATTGCTCTTAGCCCCAGGTAACATCCTGTTACTGACCCCAAAATGAAAAGGGGGATTTTCCCCTTCAAATACTGTGTTCCTGGAGTCACCATTGTTGCCCACTTTCTCTTTTTATTCCAGAAGTACTTTCTCCACCACATCCATCTCCTAACTGTACCTGGGCATTCCATATAAATAAATGTTTTTATGACAGTGTGAAAGAATCGATGTATGTCAATTTACAATAAAGTAAATTACAAACACACCCTGTCATGTTACTTGGTTAGCTTGTCACAGGCTTAAAGCATGGAATAAGAACTTAGACTTGCTCTTCTCTGATGAGTAGTGAAGGGTCTTTCTTGATTTAACCCACTGGAGAGTTTTAAAATAATGAAGCCTGGGTCTCACCTCAGACAAATTACATAAAAGTCTCTGAATGGGGCCTTGGTAATTAAGGCCTAAAATAGTTCTAATGTGCACCCAGGGTTAAGAACCATTGGTAATCCTCACCATGTATTGTCACTGGTTATCAATGGGGTGATATCACCCCCATGGGGGTGAAAATTAATCCTTGGGGGGCAAAAAAGTATCTTAGCTATTATAACGATTTGTGGGTCTCCATAAACAGACGTACAGTATATCTGTAGTATTAGTATTTCATGGGGTTGGGGGAGATTAAGAAAAAAGACTCCTTAGGAAGTGACCATGAAAAAAATGTTGAGAAATACTGCTCTAATCCTGGGAGCTAGTTTTCAGTAATCCAACTTCCTTCTAAAATGCAACAGAAATCTAATTGAGCACTCTTGCAGATATTGATAGGGAAAAGTAGCATTTTTAAATTCTATATGTTGGTCACCTACCTTGGTGCTTTTACATATATTATCCAGTTAATCCTCATTATCCTGTATTTTTCCTTTTTGATATACATCAAAATTATAATTAATTTTGCCTGATTCCGGCTTCACCTCCATTTTCAAAATATTTTATAATGAAGATAACCACTGTCTTCATGAGGCTTGCAGAAAAATTCCATTTGAAGGTGTAAGGCAACCGGGTGGCTTCAGATTGCTTTCACTCTGACCCGTTATCAAATGCGTGTAATCAACTCTGGAAAACATAACATTCCATTAAAAGAAATCACAATAGAAAAAAACCTTCATCTCCTCATCTCAATAGTATTATTTTTCTAAAGAATTCTAGAAAATTATTATTTCATTCATTTGAAATAATGAGGCAAACAGCTCAGGAGACAACGCCATTGAAAAAAGTAGTTTGTTATAGTTCCCGAGAGGAAGGGGCACACCACACCAGGCAGGGCCACGCTGGGAAGAACCAGGGTTGGTGAGGAGGCAGAGACAGAGGGGATAGTGTGGGCAAAGCCTTTATTGTGGTTTTTGAGGGAAGGAATGGGCAAGGCAAGGCAGGTTTAAGATTGGATAGTTTGAATAATTTTGGAGGACTATGGATTATCGGGGTGGTCCTTGCTGTCTGGAATCTGGCTTCGAGATGATCAGGGCAGAGGAATAGTGCCTCCTGGGGTGCCAGATAGAGGAGGCAGGTGAGGTATGGATTCAGGATTGGTTGGTTTTCATATCAAAGGTGTGCTCAAAGGCTAAGTAAATTATCTCAAGGAATTAGCTAACCCTGGGAGAGGCAGCTGCTCCCCAGTCAGTGAGGTCCCAGATGTCAGAGCATCAAGAATACAGAAAATATAGTTAATATGGTTAAATATAGTTAATACAGAGTTGTGTCCTAGAAGTTCAGAGCCATAAGATAAATTGGTTGTGGAAAAGGAGAAAGATATTCAAAAGTGAAAATAATGTAACCGGGCACTGTTAAATCTGGTCCATTTCTGTACAAGTAGAAAGTTTTACCCAAGTATAAAGTTATTCAAGTCTTCATGCTATTGTGTACATAAATCAAGGAAAGTCGCCCGTCCTAAACAGTGAGACTTATTGGGAAGAAGCAGAGGGAGGATTTGATTGATATTTTGGCCTAGTTAATTCTATCTCCTGTCTTATTTCTCTGTGTACTTAGTTTGTGCAGACACAGTGTGTAACAGTGGAAGGTCAGAGCAGACACTTTCTGTTACTAGGCAATACCAGTACACGAAGAGACAGCAAGTTTGTTGGGACCCAAGGGTGAAAATGAATAGCTTCAAGGTAGGACCACGAGTTTTATTATTGCTGTAATTATTTTTACTGTTCAACAACAAGAAGGTAGCATTGTGTCTTGAAAAGAAACTGAATGGTACAGCAAAGTAGGCCAGGGCTGAAATACTAACTCAGCTCTTTATCAACTGTGTAACCTTGGGCTACATATGTTACTTCTCCAAACATGAGTCTTTTAATCATAAAATGCAAATTGTATCTATTCTTGAGATTGGAAACAATTGAGAAATAAAACAGGAAACAGATGAAGATTTAAATGTACATTTAAAAAAAAATGAAATTAAGCTGAATTTGAGGTTGTCGCCAAGATGTGCAGCCATAGCGAGCTTCTTAATATTTCACCCAGGAATTAAACTTCCCCACCCAGTCTCCGGCAAAGCTGGAGAGAGCCCACTCTTCTAAACTTACCACATGGACTAACTGAGAATACATCCTGAGTAAGGGGTCTCCTGATTGAGGAACACCCAGAGGGGGCTGACTTGAGCTAGTCTTGCTCAGTCCCTCCTCCTGGTCTCAACAATCAAACAAGGCACTCATCCTTCTCCTTGAAGAGTGAGTGAGGAGTGGTAAAGAGGAGACAATAGGCCCCCACCTCCCCCGCCCTGGAAAAATTAGAAGTGGGGACTGGAAATCCCCCTACACCCCCTATTTTGAGGATTATTATGAAGATAGATTACAGATAACACATGCAAGATGCCTAGCCAGAGCAATAGGCAATTTAAATTGAAAGAGATGGACAAATTCATCAGGACCTCATTTACCACATATGGATTGTTCCTTCCTGATATTGAAACTTAGTGAAATAGCTCTTATTTAATCTTTTTTTCTTATATAATATCCAAGAATAAACTTTTTAGTTTATGAGAAAAGGGGATATTCTGTCTCAATCCAAGTTGCTTGTAGTTATGTTTCTGAATTAACTCTAATTGCTTTTATATATGATTGTGTTGATGCAAAATAACGAATGACCATTCTATAGATAAGAGAAATAGGTTATTACCACACAAAGGGCATGATCTGCTCACCACAAGACAAAAGCCAATCATCAAGAGGCAAGATGGTAGAAAAAAAGAAAGGGTTTATTACAGTTGGCTAGCAAAAGGGAAGATGGCCAACTAATGTCTCAAAGAACCATCTTACAGAACAAAGACTACAGGCCAGTTATATATGGGGCTGGTCTCCTGGTGGGGGAGGCATCAGGTCTCAGGGTGGGGCATCCATCTGACCTCCAGGTGGGGGCAGACATCTGGTCTTAGTTCGTGATAGTCTTTGGTTTTAGTAGATATGCATCAGAGACCAGAGCAATGCCCTACACCTTGATCTTTCAGTTGTCCTTGATGATGGCTATTAGCATAGATTCTCTGCTGGGGGGGGGGTCATCACATTCCTAA
Organism: Tapirus indicus; assembly: GCA_031878705.1. Classification (NCBI taxonomy): domain Eukaryota; kingdom Metazoa; phylum Chordata; class Mammalia; order Perissodactyla; family Tapiridae; genus Tapirus; species Tapirus indicus. The sequence goes on along the minus strand of CM062919.1, from coordinate 142,504,873 downwards.
GGAACTCAACAAACAAAGTTATCAACTTATATCAGCTGGGAGGGGCCGTAAAATCTACAGAGCTTGTCTGGACTAGTCAATCAGAGGTCATTCAAAGTTACAATAGGGATTCTTTTCTACAATATGGCTTCCCTTATGTCAACCTTATGTTGAGCTGGTATCGAGGTGAGTTTACTTGAGCCAAAGTGAGGATTATAACCCGGGAAGGCCTTACAAAGTGTTCTGAAGAAGCATGGTTTTTGGTACAAGTCTTATAGCTTTTTAGAACAAAGAATGTACATTAAACACACCCAGGATACATTTTCATCACAATCTCAAAGAGGTATTCGTTGCAAATTAGCAGGTCAACGTGACCATGATGCCCGGAAAGGGACTAATTCAGGCCTTATCAATAAGGAGTTACCAATAGGGCATAGGAGGGAAAGTATGCATTCTTCTCTTAAGAGAGTATATTCTTTACTTTAGTGGTTAAGCAGATGTGCAATGTATGTTTGATAGGCCATAAGTCAGGCTTTTTAGTTCAAGCCAAATCAGTTTTGAACCTGAATAGTTATCCCATATACCTCAATATGTAAGAATCTCTTGTCAATTGTCAAATTCCATTCCAGTAAGACTGTAGATTGGTGAAAATGCCAGAAGTAATGCAACAGCAATCTGTGATCATGAGTATTAAATCTTACTATTCCATTGTTCTTGTTGGTATTTTAGTTGATCACATTGGATAGTAGGTATTTAATTCATCTTTCCAGATAGGACAATTTAGCACATTCTTCGTTATTACATGTGCAGTTCAGCAAATGAGAATTCAATGTCTTTCAGCAATGATACTAAAACATAGTATTTTTCAAGTGCTTTATGTGTCAGGCACTATGCCAAGTGGTTTATAAAGCTTTATTTCTACTCATATAACAACCCTGGAAGGAATTATAATTATTCCGATTTTATAAAGAAGAAAACTGAAGCTCAGAGAGATTGAGTAATTTTCCCAAAATTATACAGATTGAAAGTACTAAAGTCAGGATTCTAACCCAGAATCCTGCAAAGCCCACAGTCTTTCTTTTAAATATGTCCTTCTGCCTCCTCTTGGGAGGAATCTAATATGAAAAGAAAGAAAACAAGGTTGTAGTGCCATTAGCATAACTAATAGAAGTGACCTTGGAACTTCACTTAATGGAAGTATAATAAGGAATAGGAGGACACCCCCTTTTTAACCCTCATACAAGTTTAGACACGTTATTCATTTTTAGCTAAAATGTTTAGTTGATTCATCCTAACTATGTTGAGAGTTCAAAGAAATAAGAAACAGGTTTTCCTGTATTGATTCTAATTTGAAGCTTTTAATGGGCACACCATTGTTTCTTAAGGTTCTATAATACCCTGTAGTCCTCCTTACATAAGCTTCATCACACTTGGGACAGGACAAGTACTCACTAAATATTCATTGACTACATTCAAACAGTCACTAATAATAGGCACTAATTAATGACTAAAGGCATACGGTTCTCAGAATGAGTGGTAGTGGTTATCAACTTCAGGCAAGAAAAGGAGCGACTTTGCAGGACCCAACCTTTCTCCAACTGCAGCCATTCCTTTTGAAAATTAAAATTTGCTCATAATTGTGCATACCAGGAGGCTTTCAACCTTTGTACCATGTAGAATATCTGTTGTATTTTCGTAATTTGAATGTATAACTGCAAAACCATCATGCTTGTTATAGATTCCTAGGAATTAATATAGACTGCCAAGGATCACCAAAGTGAAGATCATAAGCCAGCATGAAGTTGAGTATTCATGGGCCCCAGGGATAATCAGGGATACTGGTCTCCCTTGTCCTCTCCAGTGAATTTTTCTCTAACAAAACTGGACCCCTCTGGGTTGCCGCCCGGTGGCGCAGCGGTTTAGTCCGCGCTTGGCAGCCCGGGGTTCGCGAGTTCGGATCCCGGGCGCCCGCCGACGCACTGCCTGTCGGCCACGCCGTGGCGGCCTCCCATATAAAGTGGAGGAAGATGGGCACGATGTTAGCCCAGGGCCAGTCTTCCTCAGCAAAAAGGGGAGGATTGGCGACGGATGTTAGCTCAGGGCTGGTCTTCCCCACAAAAAAAAAAAAAAACAAAAAAAAACTGGACCCCTCTGGGTTAGGTGAGAAATAGATCAGACTGCAAAAAAGTGGAGCAGAGCCTGTGTCACTCCTCCCCTCCCCTCATCCCTCCCAAAAGGCCAGGATTCCTGCCCAGGTTCTTGTCCACCTCTGCCCTCTTGACACAGCCCACGTCTGTCTATAGGTGTTTACTGCTCTCTCCTCAGATTCTGCACTTAACTTCTCCGTAGCACTACCAATTACTTGTGCTGTTCTTCCCATATAGGTTTCACCATGTTATATTATAAACCACATTTTTATTTCAGTTTTTTAAAAGATTTAAATATACAGATTTTCATGTAATCATATTTTGCAGTCTGCATATATCTGTAAAACAAGAAAAGATGTTTTAAAAACTGACAATCTGGGGCCAGCCCCGTGGGCTACTGGTTAAATTTGGCACGCTCTGCTTCGGCGGCCCAGGTTCGGTTCCTGAACCTACACCACTCATTGGTGGCCATACTGTGGCAGGGACCCACATGGAAAATAGAGGAAGATCGGCAACAGATGTTAGCTCAGGGCAAATCTTCCTCAATAAAAAACAAAAACAAAAACTGACAATTTGCCCATAGATGTGCCTTGAATGTCTTCATTATTCAACAGTGGGGTTTCCCCCCCATTTTTTCCTCTCCCTTTTTTCTTTTTTAACTTCAGGAAGATTATTCATGGGAAAAGTCCTTGAAACTCTTTCCAGACTGAACACAAATTGTTGTACAAAGCACCCTTTCATCTAGACTCATCATTGCCATCTAGGGTGTATGCATGTCTCACACGTGAAAGGACGTTCAGCTAAAAATGAGCATTTCTATTTTGGTGAAAGTCTTGACTAAAAATGAGTGTGCTGCTCATCTCTGTGTCTTGGAAGAACACTCATATACAGTTGAGAAGAGAAAAATGAGAGCTGAAGGAACCCTTGGCATAACTCAGACATAAAACTGAGCTAGAGGGAAACACAAGTACAGTCTTGGGAAACAGATGGTATTTCTACACTCCTCAAATTAACTGGTTAGTTGATCAACTATTGCAAAGGATTCCTGGACCCAGTTCCAACGTGTGTGTGTGGAGGCTTCCTCACACCAGCAAGCAGTTCTTGCATGCCAGCAGGGTGTCTGAGAATTCAACTCAATTCTGAAACTATCCACCTGGAGATAGTAAGAGCTCAGTCCCAAAAGAGTTGCCACCACTACACCTTCAGATGCCAGCTGCAAGTCCCAGGTTGTGACCTGTACTTCTGACTGACTGGCTAGGTAAATCAGAGGTTCCCATGACCCCCTCCTCGGGTTTCATTAATTTGCTTGGACAGCTCACAGAACTCAAGGAAACACTTGCTTACATTTGCCAGTCTATTAAAGGATATGATAAAGGATATAAATGAACATCCCGATGGAAGGGATGTGTAGGGCAAGGTATGAGGGAAGGGGTGCAGAGCTTCCATGCCCTCTCCAGGAACACCACTCTCCCAGCACCACCGCGTGTTCACCAACCAGGAAGCTCTCTGACAAAAAACACTGATGAGCTGTCCTTTTGTGTTTTTATGGAGGCTTCATTACGTAGTTGTGGTTGACTAAGTCACTAGCATTGGCAATTGATTCAACTTCCAGCCCGTCTCCCCTCCCAGGAGGTTAGGGGGTGAAACTGAAAGTTCCAACCCTTTAATCACATGGTTACTCTATTGGCAACCAGTTCCCACCCTTGGGTGGGTCCAGAAGTCACCTTCATTAACACAAACAAGAAATTCCAAGGCTTTTGGGAACTGTGAGCCAGGAACTGTGGACAAAGACTGGATATATCTGAGAAATATATTTCAGTCATCTTAATGACCAAATACATATATTTCTTATAAATCACAATATCACACTATTCTTCCAGATATAAATATAGACAGAGATATATGTATGTGTGTGTATTGCTATACACTGGGAAGTATGTAAGGAAGAATAATAACTAAGACTTAACAAAGTACTTACTATGTACTTGGCACTGTCTAAGCCTCCCACACATATTAACTCATTTAATCCTCACAATAAGTTATGAGGGAAGTATAATATGAGCCTCATTTTCACATGAGGAGACTGAGGCATAATAAAATACATTCCCCAAGATCACACAGGTAGCGATAACTTGACCCCAGACAGTCTGGCTCTAGGATTCATGCTCTTTACCACCAGGCCAAACTGGTTCTGTCCTCAGAAGAAGGTACAACATAATGGGAAGTTTAAATATTCACATATGGGAAATTAAATGATAACTCAGTTCCACAGTATGAAATGTCCCACAATAGTGTGTGCTAAGACGACACTTGGGCTCGGAGCCAGAGATATCTGCAGATTTAGAGGATGTGTTTCCCTCGCCTATTTTACTGGGGACTGAGGTGACCAGGGGGAAGCTTCTTAGGAAGAGAAGTATTGAATTGGACTTTCTTAAGTACAAGAATTGGATGAGAGAAGAAGAGAATAGTAGGCATTCTAGGTGGGAGGAATGAGCCAGTATTCAGAGCCAACATTGAGCCAATATTCAGAGATCAAAATGCACAAAGTGTTATTATAGGGAAGCAGTGGGAAGATCAGTCTCCCAGAGTAACAGGTTCAAGTAGAGGAAAATAGGAGATGTATTCAGAAAGGTTGCTTAAATCCAGATGTTACAAGGATGTGACTATCAGGCAAAGAATTTGGACTTCATTTCATAGATAAAGCAGAGTTGTCTTAAGAGGTCAAGAACAGGAGTGGGAAAGTGAAAAAAGCGTTTGGGGAACACTAATCTGGCAACCATGTGCAAGAAGATTAAAGGGGGTAACAAAAAGGAAGCAAGGCCTTACTCAGAAGTTTGTGCATTTTTCAAGATGAGGGCCTGGAATTCAGTAGATATGTGTTAAATAAATAAAAAGGAAAGCATAAATTCTGGAAATATTACTAAGGAAATGTCAGTAGGAATTGTCTGAGTGGTGATGGAAACCTAAGAGAAAACATCAAAGATGATTTCAAAGGTTTTAAACCTGGGTTGCCCAGAGTAAGATGGGATCCAAATGAAAAGTAGATACAACCTGGAAATGAGGAGAGAGACTGGGGCTTTGAAGACACAGATTTAGAAGCCTTTTCCATAGATAGGGGCTGATTTTGAAGAGAGACTGGGAAATTAGTATAACCTTAGGTAACGTCCACGTGTGAAGAATAGGAAGTGGGAGAAAAACTCATGAAGGAAACTGAGAAGACACTGTCATAAAAGTAGAGGCTGTGGAGAACCAGGTTAATGGAAGCCAAGGAAGGAGATGGTTTTAAGAAGTGAACTGTGGTCAACAGCTCCAAGAGTTGCAGGGAGGGAAAGGAGAATGAGGACATAGAAAAGGTCATTGGATCTGAACACTCACATTATACAGCATATACATAAGTACCAACTTCGTTCTTTTGCAATTATTTTTATTTTGTCCACATCAAAATGATTCCTTATTGGGAATAAGGGAGAAATCAATTCTTACTCAGCCAGCTGGTGAGTCAATAATTCTTATTGAGCACTCATATTCAGAACACAACAGGAAGGAAGCATGGTGGGAGTGGTGAAGACAAGTGTAACTCACAGTAAAACAAAATGGTTTCTGGGGCCAGCCCTGTGACGTAGTGGTTAAGATCGGCGCACTCTGCTTTGGTGGCATAGATTCATGGGTTCGGATCCCAGGCACAGACCTACACCACTTGTCAGCCATGCTGTGGAAGCAACCCACATACAAAATGGAGGATTGGCACAGATGTTAGCTCAGAGCTATTCTTCTTCAAGCAAAAAAAAGGGAAGATTGGCAAGAGATGTTAGCTCAGGGTGAATCTTCCTCAGGAAAACAAAAATGGTTTCTGAACTGTAGAGCTTGGGTGATCTTAGTTCTAATTTCCTTTTTCTTTAGGCACACGGAGAATAGATACAAGAAGGTGACATGGTGATAAGAATCCTATGGACTCACTTGCACAATAGATCCCAAGAGTGTCCTGGCAAATCTTATCCATGTAATGGATCTTTGAAACTGGGGTCTTTATTTAGAAAAGCCATTCCCCACAAACACAGGAGGTTCCTCTCAAAGGAAGTTCACTGTGATCTTCCATGGCAGGGACCTACTGGATGCTTCTGACTTGAAAGTCTCTTGAGAATTAATGAAGAGAAGAAGTAGACTGAGGTCTGTCAACCCACCCACCCATGCAATCAGGGACCACGTTTCACATCTCTCTGGCCTTTGGTCTGTATGAGCTAGAATGTAAGAGTATGTGCTTGGGAGTCAGATCTGGATCCAAACCCCAGATCCATTTCTCAGAACTGTGATTTGGAAAGCCATTTAATCCTTCTGGACTTTATTTGTGTCATCTGTGAAGATGGAAGTAATAACCCTATATCAAAGATTATTGTTAAATGCTCTGTTCATGTGACACACTAAATACATTGTAGCTACTCTAATTATTATTTAAGGAGTTCTAGTGGAAAGAATGGTGATTATCCTAGTTGATTATGAAGCCTGAGTAGGGTCAGACAGTCTCCATCCTGTTTCCTTTTACTACATAATAAAATGACTTGCATCTTTAAAGTTTTTCAAAGCCCTTCCAAGTCCACTAATACGTGTTATGCTCACAACAAACCTCTGAACGAGCCAATGTGTTCATTATCACTCCTATTTTGCAGATGGAGAGAGAGGGCCTCAGAAAGGGGCAAGGACTTGTTTCAATCACAAAATGAGAAGGTCACAAAGCCTGAACTAGAACCCAGGGCTGGCTGCTCACTCCCGTCAGAGCCTGACGGGAAAAACCAAGAATCTGCTGCCACTTTTCTTGCCAAAATACCCCTCCACTTATGTAGCAAACACAACACAGAGATAAGCTAATTCTCTAGTCATATCAAAGAGCTGCTTGTTGAACTTTTGACTCTTGGCAAGTCGTGCATCATTTCTTAGCCTCAGCAATTCCTTCACACTCTTTCTGCTTTAGCTTTTATTTTTCAAGGCACTTTTCAATTTACTCTTAGCATTCTTGAATGGTGGGCATTGTTTTCATCCTTTTCACATCTCAAAACAATATGTGGTTTGTTATGTTTCCATTCATCCACATTACCATCCAAATACTTGTTCAAATCAGAATATTGATTTGGATATATGTGGTGTGTGGATGGTGGTGGGGGAGGTTGGTTAACATGAGGAAAGTGCAAGTGAAATTTAATCTCCAAGATTTTGAGACATATTACTTTAAATCCTCCGATTTTAAGTATAAAATATGCTTTTCTTCAACTTTGTACACCAAGGTAATTAATTGACTTCCATTATTTAATACATTTTGTTCTTTCTTGGGAGGCATAAGGCCCTAGACAAGCAGGTCGCAGCCTTACATAATTTTGTTTACCCCCGAGGACCTTGGAGCAGATAGGAGTGAGGGTGGAAAATGGCAGAGAGAGGGTCAAAACTACAAGACTACAATCTCTGAATCTGTCTGCAGTGGTGGAGATGAGGATCCCAAATGGCTCTGCCCTACAACTTGTCCACAGTTGTGTGAGCGGAGGGAAACTGTAGAAAGTTCTTCACACCTCCTCCTGCAGTCTTCCACCATCTCAGGCAACAGACTGCTTCAGTCATCATTTCCCTTCTAGAAGCGGGATGACTTCATGAGAAGAAAAGTTGAAATTTTCCCCCAAACTGCTCCCCTTAGAGTTTTTGAGGGTTAAATCCTAGAGTGGTCAGCCAGCCAGTAAGGGAGCCACACCTGAAAATAAAAAAAGATCCATGTTCCTGCATTCTGAGGTCATACACTCAATTTTACTTTGATTTAAAATGTGTTTCTCCAAGGTATCAATTTTTACATTGTAAGAAAGATAACATTTTGACCCCACATGATATATTTCTATTCAAAGGATTTTAGGATATGTTTACTCATCAGTAAGTAAAACTGAAATATACTGACTATAAAGTTATTGGTAACACTGAATCCATTACTTTTATGAAAAGATAGTGAGTACATTTTCCCCAGGAGTGAAGAATTAATTGCATCACCCAGATATATTTCCCGTTACCATATCAGGGCATCAGAGGCAAGTAGTTCCTCCAATCATCACTCTCCACCCCTTCACTTCACTGACCAATCACAGAGGTTTGAGTCCTAAATTTAACTTTGGAAGTTTGCTGCAAATTCCAAAGAATTTGCTAAATAGGTTTCAAATGTTAGCCCTTTGTGGGCTTAGGAATGAAGAATTAAAAGAAGAGTGATGGTTACTGTTATAGTAAAAACTTGGCACAAAATGAAACGGTTTTTTCCCCTCCCTGTCTCTCTTTTTCCATGTGCTCACCTAAAGCAACAAGTGTGTGGATGACTACCTCTGAGTTTTTCCAACAATCTCAAGGCAGTTTAGTGGCATGGATAATGTGCTTTTTAAGATCACTCTAAACATTCATTTCAATTCAAGGAGCATCTTTTAAACTTACTCTAGGACAAATCTGGTACAAAGTAACACGGGAGATGCAAAAGAAACATGGACCGCATCCCCTCTCTCGCTAGTCGTCTGTGACCACTGCACTGCCCGGCCATTCTTTCCTGGCTCCTCCTTCTCTACCAACTTCTGTATGTTGGAGTCTCCAAAGCTCTATCCTTGGAGTGTCAGCCTTGGGGGGAACCTTTTGTCTTCTCTATCTACACTCTCTCCCTAGGTGTTGTGGATTGAATGGTGACCCCCAAAGAGATATGTCCATGTTCTAATTCCCAGAATTTGTGAACGTTACCTTATTTGGGAAAAGGGGTCTTTGCAGATGTAATTAGGTTAAAGAATTTGAGACAAAGAGATCATCCTGGATTATTCAGGTGGGCTCTAAATCCACTGACTAATGTCCTTATAAAAGAAACACAGGAGATTTGACAGACAGAAGAGGAGGTGATGTGACCAAAGAGGTAGAGCTTGGAGTGATGTGGCCACAGGCCACAAGTCAAGGATTGCTGACGGCCACCAGAAGCTCAAAGAAGCAAGGAGTGGATTCTCCCCTGGGGTCTCCCGAGGGAGTGCAGCACCTATAGACACTTTGATTTTGGACTTCAGGCCTCCAGATCGTGAGAGAATAAATTTCTGTTGTATTAAGCCACTAGTTTGTAGTCACCTGTTACAACATCCACAGGAAACTAATACACTAGATAATCCCATTTAATCTCTCATCTTCAAAATCCATCTATAAAGTTAACTCTCCAATCCTGACTTCTCCTCAGGGTACCACTCTTATACATCTAACTGCCTACTTGACTCTCCACTTGGATATCTGATAGAGCTCAAACTTAATATGGCTAACAGAATTCTTAATTTCCCAGCCCTGCACTCACAAATCTGCTCCCAAGTCTTCCCCATCAATAAATAGCACTACCATCTCAGGCTCAGAGCTTTGGTCCAACTACTTTATGGCTCCAGCAAAGAACCTAAGCATCATGCTTGATTCTTTTCTTCCACTCAACACCCTCCACCTAATTCCTATATGAAGATGAATCCTCTTGGTTACCTCCTTAGTCCATTGTCTCTGACTTGAGCTTTGTTGCAGGCTTCTAATTCCCTCCCTGCCTTTACTCCTGTCTCTCTCCATAAAATCCAGCATAAACTTCCTACAGTGTAACTCAGATCTTATCACTCTCTGCCTAAAATGTTCTAAAAGCTTCCTATTACACTTAGAATAATAGGCAAATTTCTTACCTTGGCCTGCAACAGTGGTTCTCAGCTGGAGGCTATTTTGCTCTCCATCCCCTCAAGGACATTTGGCAATTTCTGGAGACATTTTTTGGTTGTCACCACTAGGGAGAACCTACTGGCATCTAGTGGATCGATTCTAGGAATGCTGCTAGGCACCCGACAGTGTACAGAACAGCTCCCCACAACAAAGAGTTTTCTGGCCCAAAATGTCAGTAGTGCCAAAGTTGAGAGACCCTGGTCTACGGAGTCCACATGAGCTGATATCTGTCTTCTGTTGCCTCATTTCCTTCTACTCTTCCTCAAATATGCTAAGCTTGTCCACATCTCAGAGCCTTTGAATATACTCTCCCTTTGGGTTAGAACATACTTTTCCTAGATCCCTGGATCTCTGTGTCTTCATTATTCAGGTGTTGATTCAAATATTACCTCCTCAGAGAGACATTCTCCACCTAAAGTGGCCTCCACTATTCTACCCCAGCTACTTGGTCACATTAGCCTATTTTTACCTTCTATGTTGCTCTAATTGGTACTTAAATCCATCTTATATTTTTATGTGTTTATTGTTGGCATCTTCCCTCTAAAATTGTAAGCTTCTCCAAGGTCTTTCCTGTTCACTGCTGTCTACCTGCATCTAGAGCAGTACCTGGCACAGAGTAAGCGCTCAGGAAATATTCATCAAATCACTGACATACAAATATATAGCAATAAAGGATAATTAAATTACTCATAAAATGTTTAGTGCCAAAAGTGATGTGGTGAATCACCAGGAAGACAGGTTTCTTTCTAGCTCTTGTCAATTTCTAGTTTATGGCTGTTTGGGTATTACCTCTGTTTAGGTCTTAACTCCACTGGCAGAATGAGTAGGTGGGATGTTCAGCCCACTTTGTCTGTAGAAAAGATGTAATTTTACCTTTGAGTCTATTGTTCTCAAGACAGAACAGGATTTCAGGTAGTAGATGGCTGGTAATCAGTTGTCAATGTGGTTGTAGATTTTGAAACATCTACAGAGAAGCAAGGGATGAATCCCTGAGAGCAGGAGCCCACTGAGAGATTGCTTTGGGAGAGAAAAGTCAAAGATTTGCCCTGAAAGAACCCACTCTGAAGAGCAGAGGAGAAAGAAGAGTCATCAAAGGAAGTAGAGAAAAACTGATTTAAAAAGTAAGGGGAAAACAAAACAAAACAAAGTCTCTGAAGCCCCAAGTCATGGATGGACTGATAGAAGACAGCCACTTTATAAAGGAAGCATTGTTAATGCATTTTGGGAATTTGGTGCTTTTGTGTTGGGGGTACATGTTCCTTCCATTAATCAGTGAATAGCTAAAAATTTTCTGGCAAAGCAAAAATAAACTTAGCTATGAAAAAGTGCCTACAAACAGAGAAGATAATGAAAATATTCAGTTCTTACTTTCTAAGAATTTTAACCCTGCTGTGAAATTTCCATAATTGTAAAGGGTTTTGGGATAATCCTCAGATCCCTAATTTTTCTAATATATATTTTACTTATTAGGAAAAACTTTGATCATTTCTCATAGCTCCAAAGTGTTGGCAATAGAAGTCATTTTGTTTCCCTTCATCCTGCGTTAAGTGGTTGAGAAATTGGCTGGAGAGATTGGCAAAATTAAGAACTGGCAAAAGCATCCATCTGCTCCAAACTGATTCAGTCCTGTTTCCATGTTTGGAAATGGTTTCTTCATCTTATCCACATTTTGTTGGCAGGTCATATTTTTGGAGAATGACAGGCACTTTTCTCCCTACCACCCATTAGCCATGATCCTGGCCTTGGGGAATGCAAACTGTCCAGAATCTGAGGGCAAACAAACTGAGGACCAAGTGAAATCGTGGGCAGCCATTGTGCAAGAACTAACTACATTGCAACCTCACGTTGTTGAGCTTGTCACGGTGGTGTATTTTTTCCCATCATATGAAGAGAGAAGGGAAGGAGAGGACATTTTTGAAAGTAGGGTAGAGAATGAGAGTTAAAAATATCTGAGAATGAACTCAATTGTTATATTTGATTCTAAGAAAGAAGCACTTCTATAACACCTTTAGTGAGCGAGTACATTCTTGTGTGCCAAGTCAGATACTTTCCACAAGGCATCCTGAGCAAATATCTGTCCTGTTAGATCATTACAGTGAGTATGCAGGCAGTAGTTTCTGTTCTACTTAAGCATGTTTTCATTTAGGGAAAACTAAACTTTCATCCTATATACAATTTCAAAGGTGGTTTAGTTCAGTTTACGGGCATATTCATAAAGCCCACCAGACAAAGAAATCATTTTGCCTGACTTACTGATCTGCATTTCAGTAATTGCTATTTCAGTGTTTAATATATCTGCAATAATAAGGAAAACTTATGACATTTGGATTTGCATATATTTAGACCTGATCTCAAAACTTATTTTTAAGTTTTGCATCTTTAACATTTTTTTCAACATCAGAGTTTACTTATTTCTTCTATCAATTGATCAAATACACAGGGAAATGAAGATCAACTGATTTTTTTTTTATTGATGTCTTAATAGTTTATAACACTGTGGGGTTTTAGTTGTACCTTTTTGTTTGTCCATCACCTTGTGGATGTAACCCTTCACCCCTTGTGCCCCCCACCCCCCTTCCCCTTGGTAACCACCAATCAGTTCTCTCTGTCCGTGTGTTCACTTATATTCCATATATGAGTGAGTTCATGCAGTGTCTGTCCTTCTCTCTCTGGCTTATTTCACTTAACATAATACCCTCTAGGTCCTTCCATGTTGTTGCAAATGGGACAATTGTGTCTTTTCTTATGGCTGAGTAGTATTCCATTGTATGTATATACCACATCTTCTTTAACCAATCATCAGTCGAGGGACACTTGGGTTGCTTCCACTTCTTGGCTATAGTGAATAATGCTGCAGTGAACATAGGGGTGCATACGCCTCTTGTGATGGTTGATTTCACGTCCATTGGGTAGATGCCCAAGAGTGGTATTGCTGGATCATACGGTATTTCTATTTTTAATTTTTTGAGGACTCTCCATACTGTTTTCCATAGAGGCTGCACCAGTTTGCATTCCCACCAGCAGTGAATGAGGGTCCCCGTTTCTCCACAACCTCTCCAGCATTTGTTGTTATTTGTCTTTGTGATTATAGCCATTCTAACGGGTGTAAGGTGATATCTTAGTGTAGTTTTGATTTGCATTTCCCTGATAAGATCAACTGATTTTTATTAGTGTTATTAAATATTGTCATGATTTATTCCAGTCTGTAAAACTTTTATTGCAGGGGTACATCCCCAGATCCTCTGACCTAACAACTTATGTTAAGCTTTTTGCATAAAGGTCAGGAAAACCTGTTATTCACCTTTAAGTACTGCCTCAGAGCAAACTCACAATAGCATAGAGGCCAGAGCTGTCCTGGGTACATTCTGTCCTTGAAATGTGAATACTTCTCATCAAGTACTGGTCAGGTGATGCTTGGCTCTCACTGAGATGGGACTGCAGCCTATTAGGATGTGCATGGCCTTTGCCTAAGTGGAGGACTACCCATGAAGACCATCCACCAGATTTTCGGCTCCACTCAACCTAATTCTAGAATATGGAGCAGGTGCCAAGGGATGTTTTAGAGGGTAAAAGATAAATTGGCGATATGGGAAAAACATACCTGAAGAAACCTTCAGGTTATATGTAGTAGGGTTCCATTCTTATTCTCTCCCTTCATCCCTTCTTCCTTCCCTCCCTCCCTCTCTCTATCTCTATCTGTCTTCCTTCCTCTCTCCTATCTGATTTTTTTCATTAATTTTAGATAGTTCTTAATGAAGAAGGTCTATGATAAAGCCATTCATTTATTCATTCAACAAACAGTGACTACTATCTGTTAGACTCTGTGCTAAAGATACAGAAGCTCTTACAAATAAAAAAATCCCTGCCTTCAAGGAACTCATAGTCCAAAGTGGTCACAGACAAGAAAATTAACCTTTATGGCAGAATGCATAACGTGTCCCTGGTGTTAGTTGGGACCTCCTTGCCTCTTGAGATCTGGCGAAGATTAGCAGCACAAAATTCCCATTTCATGTCTTTTTGAAAGCCAAAGCATGCCTCCAAGATTCCTGTTGCATTTGTAGTCATCTCTGCCCCCATTTCCTGCTCTCTGATGTACTCTGCATCTTGTAGCTGTTCTTTTATCTCTGTCCTGACATAAACCCACGCTTGGGACACAACTCCTTCTCTTTTAGTCTCTCCCACACACCCCTATCAACCTCTCCTCCTCTCACACAAAGCGAGGAAAACAAGGCTGATAATATGTTTCAAAACTTGAACTGTGAGTTTTTTGGTCATAGGAGAGCATAGCAATAAACTTCAAATGACAAAGGGCACATTCCTGTTATGGCTCCATTTGGTCCCCCCATCACCAGGGCTTCCTTACTGTCTGCTTCATCTCACAGAGCACCCAGACTTCTTCACCCCACAGAACACCCAGACTCCTGCCAGTCTTCTCCTCTGCCTCCCGATCTCCTCCTCATGCAATCCCTCATGCACTGCATTCCACCTCTCCCTCACACTCCAGCTCTGGGATAGTCTTGCCCTCTATTGTGCAGAGTAATTCTGTTCTTTTCATGTAACTCCAAATTCTAATCCAGGACCATTTTGTTCATATGTAAATCCATCCTGGTGCTCAGGCAATGGGCCTTTCCTGTTCTAGTATCCACTCTCTATTCTTATAGAAGGCAGTTGTGGTTGCATATACTATTTTCTCTCCTCCTTTACATGTACTGATTTACTTATGCATTCATTCAGCAATATTTGCTGGATGTCTGCTATGTATCAGGTACTGTTCTAGGCACTGGGAATAAAACTGTGTAAAGGTCGGCCCAGGTCCTGTCCTCGTGGATTTACATTCCGGGAAGTATGTCCAAGATGCTTGGAAGAAAAAGAGAGGCCCCTACCTCATCCTGGGATGGAATTGCAGATCATGGAAAGCTGAGTCTGACAGGACAAGCAGGATTAATCTAGGTGGATCAGAGGACAGCAGTTCAGACAGAGGGACTCAATGACAAAAGTTGGCTATGAAGTTCTGCACCATTCATTTGAGCTGCTGGAATGAAAAAGGAAAGATAAAATGTGGTTTATTTCCATCATCTCTCCCTCTGGCTCCCATACCTCAATACTCAAGCAACACCTTTTGGGTAGAATTGAGGTATGAGCTCTCTAGGGAGGAAGAAAAGGCAAAATCTCCCTCCCCTTTTCAGTTTCTAGGTGTAGTCAACAGAAAAGAGAGGCTTGTTTAAGTTGATTTCTCTTCCCCAGAAGCTGGTCCCTGGAGCACAGCTCACTCCTTATAGGTAGATCCCGGGGAGGAGCTTCTCTGCCATCTTGCCAGGAGTAGGGAAGCCAGAGTGTGGCTGGAGGGTTTGGTCATGATCATAAAGAGCTGTGGGATTTGGGATTGGACCCCAGGACTGCTGCTAGTTCATATGGAACATTTATGCAAAACTAAAAAAAATATATTGCTACTTCTTCTGGGGTGATGCAACCCAAAGCCAGGGTGCAGGGCTTGGCAAGTGAAAGATCCCCTTGTGCAGGGTGCAACCTGAACAAATGGTGACCCAAGTTGTCCCAGGTTGAATAGATTCTATAAATGTGGGCTGTGGATTGATGAGGCTCTTATAATACCTGAATCCACTGATGTACTTGAACAGTAGGTCCTTCCTCACAAGGCTCTGAATGATTAGCTAATAAAATGGTAGTGTTTAAGGAACTGTACCTCACAACAGGTACATCTTTTTCCTCCTCCTTATCCAGTTACTTAAAAATAACAGTAATACTGGTTAACCTCATTGAGCATACTTGATGTGTTCTGGGCACTGCACTAAGTCATTTACAGAGATTAACTCAATGAGATTTACAGAAATTAACTCAGCCCTATAACCTAGGTGACTGTTATTATTCCCTTTTAATATTTCAGAAAACAGAAGCTTAGGTGGTTGGACTCAGCTAGTAAGTGGATTTTAACCTATAGCCCATTTTAACTCTCACTCTATACTGTCTATTTCCTTTTCTTTCCCTCCCTCCCTCCTTTCTCCCCTCTCCCTGTCTCTCTCTCCCCTATAGGGAACAAAACCTTGCAGAGGAGCCATGAAAATAGGTGTTCATTGAGCTTCCGGCTAACTCTACAATTGATCTTTAGCTCTGATATTCACTGAGACTGAGTTTTCCAAACAAATAGCTTCCCCTTGTTTGGGGTATGCCTAAGAGCCAGGATTCTGAAAATCCTGGCTTTAGGTTTCCAAACCGGTAGGTTGTGGCCAGAGCCTAATCCTTGCTGGATGGCGACACATTTCAGCACACAAGAAAACAATGCTCCACTTGGTCCTTGACTGGAGCTCTGTGGCTTCTCCACCCAGCCCAAGCGAAGGCACACTGGGGAAGGCACCATCCCTGGTCTTTTCCAGAGAACCATTTGCCACTGGGGAAAAGGGGTAGAGCACAGTACCTGACAGTTTCTGTACGAAGAGGTTCCATGTTTCCCATATGTTTTTGCACACCTCTGGATAATTCCCTTAGGTATTAACCATCTCCCCAAGAAATCATAAGATATACAGCATTTTAATTAAAGTTCTTAACACCAGAGCCTCTAAGGAGGTGTTCTCCTTGACTTGGCTTTGAAAAAAACCCTTATACCTTAAAAAAATTTAGTCTATTTAAAATGTGGACCTATCGTGTACCTTTGACCGTTCTTAGAGAATGTGATATAATGAAGATACATGACTAATTCGTAAATGTCTAATTTTGGTGATAAATATGTAACATCGAATATATTAACTTCTAAATAAGATAACCTCGTGTTTTTGGTTTTTGGTTTCCAAAGACTCCTTGAGCATTTCCTTGTTTGGCCTTGAAGGAATTTGCTCTGGGATTTCAGCCTGGCCCCTGACTTGCTGAAAGACTAACAGACTTAGAACAAAGCAAGCAGGCTGAGAAGCCAGCTAGTGAAAACGAAAGTAAGAGGCCCTGGGCCCAAGGCTTAGTGTGTGTTCTTTCAAGACAGAAGAAGTTGCCGTAGGGTCAGGAAAATGTCACTGGTGGCCCTTGAACTTGCTAATGCCAATCAGACTTCATGTGTTCCAGATAGATCCACAAAGTCCAGAGGCAAAATGTTTCAGTAACTGTTACAGCAGCATCCTGGCTTCACTGAGCTGTCTTCTCTCCCAGAGGTTATTATTTCACCATAAGCCATTTAACCATTTCCCCTGATGTTGACATTCCTAGCTCAGTAGGGAAAGGGATTGACAGATTTTCCAGATTGAAGCCCAGGCTTTGGAAGTTCACAGCTCAGAAAGCATCAATAGCCAGTTTTAGTCCCATTTAGTAAAATTTCTAGCCATGATACAGTGCTGGGGCCTGCCAAGAAGGAAGGGGGACCAGATTTGCGTGGGTTTGCTCAGGCTTATTAAAAGGGCATTGTCTTCTACTTAGTCCTAATGTTGGGGTTGGGGAGTGATGGGGTCTTGCTTTTGAAGATTGTGAAACATATATTGATTTGCTGTAGGTAGAGAAATTTTTAAAATTTCAAATGTGTAACGTTACTGGGTTAATTTTCTCCTCACCTGTTGAAAACAAACTTTTACAGATCAGACTGAATTTGAACACTACTGCGTTTTCCAGATGAGGGTTCCTAGACCTTTGAATCTTGAGAAAAACATCAGAGGTCATAAATCTAACTGTTACGTATTATGAAATGTGGTGTGGCAAAATAATACACTGTAGGATGAGAGGAGTGAGGAGACCGCAGTTCTGATTCCTTAGCTCTATCCAGTAGAGGGAGTCCAGTGACCTTTCCATGTCAGTTAAAAAGAGGAGCGTGGCTCATTCGTTGACCTGGAGGGCCCCTTGCAACTCTTACATTATATGCTAATTTAGATACCACAGTCTTTCTCTGATAGCTTACAACAGTTTTAGTATTTCCTACACCATATAGGTAAATTTTAGACCAAGATCATAATGTAGTAATATCCTTTAAAACATTTTTCTGTTATGTTAAATCGAACTATAAGTCCCTGAAATGCTATGTAGATATTTCGTTGCACTTTGTAAACATTCTATATGGCTCCAAAAATGCATCTGAGACTAAAAAATGTACTGTCTTTCAAACCACTTACATGTGTGGTGTTTAAAATGGAAAATGCAGTTGTAAGGAAGTGCAATGTGTTTCTCCAGACTGTAATAAAAGGTTTATATGATCAATTAACAGGGCTTTCACTGCCCTCTGCTGCCCAAAAGAGAACACTGATTGAGTTTGGAAAGCCTAGTCTTGCATCTGATAGGGAAGGCCAACTTTTCATTTATGGTTGTTATTATTAATGCTTGCTGGCATATTCCAAGTGTAATACCATCTGACTTGGAAAATCCCAACAATGAAGTAGTCAATGGCCTGAAACCAAATAAGCACTATGTTCTTGTGAGTCAGGATTCTCTAAAGTCTTCTGGGGCTTTATTAAGTTCTGGGTGTTCTTTCTACAAGATCACTAATCTATGGCAATAGCTGTTTATTTAGAAGTTGATGACAAGGTTTTTTTTTAATATCAGGTTTTTTTTGCTTTAAATATTTTTATTCTATCATATGTCATGTGTACCTCAAGTTTTTTTTTTTTTTATTCAACAGATATACCCCCCTCTACCCTTAGCCCCAGCCCAGTTCTTCCCCTAGAGACAGCCAATATCTTTTTTTCATTGAGGTCATAATAGTTTATAACATTGTGAAATTTCAGTTGTACATTATTCTTTGTCAGTCACCATATAAATGTTCCCTTTTGCCCCTTATGCCCACCTCCCAACCCCCTTCCCCTCTGGTAACCACTAATCTGTTCTCTTTGTTTATGTGTTAATCTTCCACATAAGAGTGAAATCATAGGATGTTTGCTTTTCACTTTCTGGCTTATTTCACTTAACATAATATCCTCAAGGTCCATCTATGTTGTTGCGAATGGAACGATTTTATCTTTTTTTATGGCTGAGTAGTATTCCATTGTATGTGTATATACCACATCTTCTTTATCCATTCATCAGTTGATGGGCACTTGTGTTGCTTCCACATCTTGCCTATTGTGAATAATGCTGCAGTGAACATAGGGGTGCATAAGTCTCTTTGAATTGTTGATTTCAAGTTCTTTGGATAAATACCCAGTAGTGGGATAGCTGGGTTACATGGTATTTCCATTTAAAAATTTTCGAGGAATCTCCGTACTGTTTTCCATAGTGGCTGTACCAGATTGCATTCCCACCAGCAGTGTATGAGGGTTCCCTTTCTCCACATCCTCTCCAACATTTGTTATTTTTTTGTCTGATGATTATTGCCGTTCTAACGGGTATAAGATGATATCTCATTGTAGTTTTGATTTGCATTTCCTTAATAATTAGTGATGTTGAACATCTTTTTATGTGCCTATTGGGCCTCTGTATAGCTTCTTCAGAAAAATGTCTGTTCAGATCCTTTGTCCACTTTTTGATAGGGTTGTTTGTTTTTTTGTTATTGAGTTGTGTGAGTTCTTTATATTAAATATCAATTATTTTTTAAAACATGAAAAATTAGTAGAAATGACAACAAAACTGATCTTAGATGAGAACTTTGCTTCTTTAAAAAGTGGAGTGAAACTTCATAGAATTGCCTTGAGGGAATATTATATTGTTTGCATTTAAATATTGGGTGCTTAGGGTAAGGAAAAGATGGAGTGGTTCATAGTTTCAATTATATCTTCATCTACTTTTAATTAACAACATTAGGTGCCATTTCTGTCCATTCTCTAGGGCTTCTGTTTAATAATGATAGCAAAAATTAATAACTGACCCTTATGAGTCTTCTGGAGATGTGCTTGTAATTGGTATTTGTTATTAATCTAGCAAAAGCTTTACCTGAAATCTGCTTTACTCCTGAGTTACAAATTATCAACAGATTTCATTCACTTAACAATTATATGTCAAATGCCTACCATGTGCCAGGCACAAATTCATAGATGAATAAACTGCATTTCTGAGTTAAGGTGCTCACAATTTAGTGGGAATGAAATGTAGATAAACAGATGTCTTACTGAGAAGTTTCCAAAGGTTGTGCTCCCATTTTTGCTAATCAAGAGCCCCAGTAGTTTGATTGTTTCCCATCAGGATCCATGACACAGTCACTAGTGACTAATTCTGTCCTGTAGTACTCCTCAATACTCACTAAACAGAATAGAACGGGTATTGCATCCCCTTTTTTTAACACTACATACCTTTTAATAACTTGATAGCTGACTTGGACAAGATGAATACATGCATCTACCTAACCACCCCACTTACTCTCTAATCACAAATGTGTTTGTAAATAATAGAAAGATAAATATATTCCAAGTGCAGATAACCTTATTTTATTGTGAGAAATCTGGAGGGATTCTAATAGAAAATTGGTCATGCTATATTGAATCGCTGCAAAAACAGAGAGCTACAGATCCAACACTCTAGAACCAAGGTGGGTGTTTTTGGTGGATGATTCTGACATTTAACTGGCTAGGAGTCAGTAAATGTATTTAGCAAGTTAGTTTATCTGGTTCCCAAGAGTATGTTTTGAAAACACAGGGAATACACAAGGGGCTTTGCTTGAAGTCCTCCAATGTCACATAAGGAATTCACAGGAAGTTATTGCTCAGCTTTGTTGTTGGCACTGTTAAATGCTTTAACAGTTTTTCATTTTGTTATGGTTAAGCTAGGCATTTAGTTGTATTTGCTTCAAACTTTTTCTGGGATTAAGTCACTGAAGTCATACTGTATGGTGTGCAACTGAGGACCTTGGTTGTCTTTACATATATATGAGCCTCAAATGGAAACCCCAAACTTTTTGAGAATCTTAGCCAAGCCCAACCTGTCTCCATTGGCCACCTCCATGTGGAAACAGAGTGGCCTTCCATTTGGGCAACTTCTTTCGATCTCCTCCATCCTATGGCCAATATGGTTCTTTAGCTGGTTGCATCACAGAACTTGGCAGGGAGTATAACATCTAACTACTGTCCTTCATACTTACCAAAAATTTGGTTTATGGAAACTGTCTACGCTAAGGAATATTTATTTTAAGTTTCATAAAATTATCTTGTATACAATAAGTATGTTGTGAAATTTTAGGGGGCAATAATCATCCTTTTCTCCCTTTTAATTTCTGAACGAATTGAGAAATAGACCAGAGTATGGAGCTAAAAAAAAATCAGCTTTGTTGTTGGTAAAGTTGGGTTGGAGAACATGGTTTGACCTATGACCACGTTAGGCTTTCTACAAGTTCTCTTCATCTTGGAAGCATTTGAATGTACAGAGAAAATTGTTCTCCCCAGAAGAGTTCTGAGTAGTGCTTTACAACTCCTTGTCAATAAATGAATGAAGGAAGCAATCAATCAAGAAGGCTATTTCTGCTTTCCTCAGAGGCACTTCAATATAAATTCCAGAGTACGTGGAATCTTTTGCTTTGTTTTGACCCTTGATGACCCTTTGCCTCTTTGGGCTTGCCAGCTGTTAGCATGACACTCTCGGAGGTGGCAGAAAGCTGGAGTGGCTTTCAGACTGAGCACTCTCCGGTGCCAGCCAGAGGACATCAGCACCTTTTCCTCTTCCTCCTCTCCCTTCATCTTAAAATGCAGCATGTTGTTCTCTGATGTGAAGATGGACGTGTTTGATTTCTGAAATTTGCTCAGTGCCTTAGGCCAGCTGTTTTTGCTCAAGTAAGATTAATTTAAGCACCAGCTGCTGTTGAGTAACTTACTCTAATCAATCAACAGATATTTATTATGTGCCTTTAAAGCAGAAAGCAAAGAAAAGAAGCGAAACAAACCCATGACTCAAGAACAGGGAGCCAGATCCTGCTGATGGTTATGTTATGCTAATGGTTTCAGACAGCAGAGAACTGAAATGTCTGTCTCAAAGGTCCCAAATGTTCAAGGCTTAGAGTAGCACTCACACATCTCACCTTCCTTTTAGGTTTTAACTTCAAATTATCAATTTTGCTCACAATAAATGTGGACTGGACAATGTGACTTGGACCAGAGGCTAAAATAGCACTTCCTTTTAGGGAATTACCATTTAGTAAATTAAAGTTAATTGGCCTCTGGCGACAGGTTGACCTGACTCACCCATTTACAGACAGGAAAGCTGGCAAGGAGAACAGAAGCCTCGCCGGGCCTCCCCGGGGAAAGTTGACTTACTTCCTGGATCTTGAAGCCACGAGTGAGCCCACTGCCCATGAGCACAGCCAGTCCAAGACAGTAAGAGAAAGGATTGGCCGTCACTAACGTCTCAATTCGATAATCATAGTCCTTGGAAAACATCATGGCTCAGTGACTTTCAGACCCTCCACCAATCAGATTAGCTACTCTTCCCGTGGGCAAAGTGAGAGGAGACATCCAGAAGTGTTACGTTGTCCCATCTGTGAGAGGAATGGAATTTTCCTCTTTTGAGAAAGTATGAAAAAGGGGGGCCGCCTGGTGGTGCAGCGGTTTCGTCCGCGCTTGGCAGCCCGGGGTTTGCGGGTTCGGATCCCGGGCGCCCACTGACGCACTGCTTGTCAGCCACGCCGTGGCGGCGTCCCATATAAAGTAGAGGAAGATGGGCACGGATGTTAGCCCAGGGCCAGTCTTCCTCAGCAAAAAGAGGAGGATTAGCAACGGATGTTAGCTCAGGGCTGGTCTTCCTCACAAAAAAAAAAAAAAAAAAAAAAAAAAGTATGAAAAGGGGACTAACAGTCTCCCCAACACCAAAGTATTCTACAGGGGTCGACCTCACGGTGCAGTCCTGGGGGCCTTCATAGAGCCCTGCAAATTGTCCTGAACACCACTGCAGGTTTGCATGTAGAACTCTATTTTTATCTCTGCAGAAATTCTGATGTAGGAATTATCCTGATGTCTTCTGATTGAAACTCTCATCAGAACATAAAAGAAAGAAAGAAATATTTACCATCCATACAAAAAGAGATCTAAGCCTACAAGCCAAATCTGATCCCCTATGTTTCCCACTTGGGAAAATAAAATATTCTCTATGTATTTTTACTTTCTTCTCCCCCCTCCCAAAATGCAAGAGCTAATTTGTCTGAAGTAATTCATAAGGAAGCCTAGCAAATTGTCTCTTACGTGCTGACTCCAATTTCTTTCCATCACTTCTAGCATTCTTACCCTAGGCTTGTCGTCGGGTTGAAGAGGTTTCATAGGTGAAAATGTTCCACCCATTGCCTGACATTTTACGCCACATCACTCTGGGTTTGAATCCTGGCTCTCCAATGTGCTAGCCCTGTGACCTTGATCAAGCCACTAAAATCTCTCTGCGGCTGAGTTTATTTTTCATCAGAGGAGGAGTGCTTAATAATTGTAGTGCCTTTCCTTTGAATGTTAGAAATGAATTAGATATGAAATCAGAAATATATATTTTGTAAGCAGGCTGTCCCCACCAGCCTCCTGCTTCGTCTCCCCACCTACACCATATTTTGCAGGCAGCAAATATGGTAGAAAATATTTGAATTTTTGAGTGAAACAGTTAGGGTTAGAATTTCTGTTCTACCATTTATTACCTGTGTGATCATGGGTAAATCATCTAAAATGTCTCATTGTTTTTCTGTGCTGAAAATGTTATCACAAGGAGAAAAGAGACCAATATTTAGACTCATATCTTAGAGAAGGGAATTATAGTACCTCAAATATCAGATTTCTTCCTGCGTTTTAGAAAGCAGTTTATATGTTATAGGAGGTCTTCATTTCTTCAGTGATTTATGCACTAAGTTTATGTACAAGCACACACACACCATGTTCACGCAGAGGTCAGCTTCCTTTCAGGGTGTGCTGATTTCTTTGAGAAAGCCCCAGCACAGTGCCAATGATAACTGGCAATTTCTGTTACTGTGATAAGTGAGGATGGGTTAATCCCTAGGCTTGTGAGGTCTGGACAATTACCATGAAAATTTCCCTTCTTCAAATGTAAATATGTGTCCTGCCAAGTACTTTCCACTTACTTTTGAGCTTCAGTTTTTTCCTTGGAAATTTAATCCATGTGCTGAGTTATTTACTAAAGTCAGAATACTCTCGGGCAAATGCCAGTTCATATCCAAAAAGTTCCCTCCTCACAAAAGAACCCACCATAAATATCCACACTTTTCTTCCTTTTATTTTTTTAACCACAATTTTGAATTTTAATTAGGATCAGAACTGAAAGAAGCCTAGTTTGGTCCTGAAGTTACATAAAAAGGTGTATTGACTACACCAATCAGTAGCTTCTGAATCTACAAGTTACAAGAACCGCACCAAAATAAGAACACTGCCATCACTCAATATATTTTTAAAAGTACAAATTCTGTATTGACACGTTTTAAGATTCTTCCTTCTTCACAGAAAGGGAAGTCAGGTATTAATGTTCCCATTTTACAGCTGAGGACACTGACAGAAACACTCAACAACTTGCTTATCTTGGTCACATGCTATACATTTTGGAAAGAAGAGTTGAGAATGAAAGTTAAGCACAGCTGAGAATTAAACTCAGACAATATTTACCTTTGAGCTAAGAAAAGAGGCATTTCGACAACCCCTTTAGCGGGAGAGTACATTTTAGTGCCAAAGGGAATCAGCTGTAGCAAGGGGCATCTGCAGCCTTTCTCAGTGGGACGAGATGGGAAATGTGCACACAGGCATTATGGCACCAGCCTTCTCATGCACCAGGGTCCCATACTAAGTTACAAGGTCGATCTTTTTAGAGTCAAGTTATATAACAGGTTTTCTTATTTATGAATATTCAGCCCATCCTTAACTCCCTTGCCCATCCTTGGCCACCGGCCCAGTAGGGGCCCAGACCTGGAACCTGTATAAAGCTGTGGACTTCTTGCCAGATGAGGTTTGAGTTCTCTCATCCAGATTTATGACTTCCACTCCCACATCTACCCCAAATTGATATGTTTAGCTCTGATCTCTCATTTGCCTTCCTGTCTCATTTCAGCAATTCAGCTGATTTCAACATATCCCTCTACTTGAATACTTACTAGGGATGTCCTCAGATAAAATCAGTTATTACTTAAGCATCTTGGAAAGAGAGCTGGGGTGTTAAGAGTCTTTTCCCAATATTTTGATTTCCCTTCCTACATGCCTTTTTTTTCCCAATGATACCACCGTTATTATGAATTTGCAGTCATCCTTGAGTTCTTCTCTCAAAATCCAATCTCTCACTGTCTATAGTTTTTGCTTCAGATTGTGTCTCTTATCTCCTTCCTATGGGTTATTACAAATAAACTCTAATCCAGGCTCTCATCATTTAGTGTTTGCACAACTTTAATGGTTTCCTAGTTTCTCTATCTTCAGTCTTCTCCCCTCCAGTCCATCCTGCACACTGACTAATCTCCCTAGGGTGCTTAGAAACCAATAATAATTTCTCATCACTACTGGATCATATCCAAATGTCTCATCGTGGCATTTAAAACTGTTTTTAATGTGGTTCCACCCCACTAATCCACCTTTGCTTTCAACAACCTGCCACTCACACTGTCCCACCCTTGTAAGGTCAAGCTCTGCACGTCTTGTAAGTGAGCAAAAGGGGCTCGTTCTACTTGCTGTGATGTAATGCCAATCAATTGCAAACGAGTCGGTGGTTGAGAAATGACAGTTTATACGACTTGCTAGCACAATCAGAAGATGGCAGACTAGTGTCCTAAAGAGCCATCTTAAAATCATACAGAATCTTGAGGCAGTTATACAGGGGAAATGGGGAGGGAGGGAGGGGTTTAAGGATGTCAACCATCCGGTGTGATGAACTTCAAGGAGCCTCATTATCTCTTTCTTCTGTCATTTGTGGCGGGTACCAACACAGAGTTTTTCTTTCTGGAGGTCATCGTGTTCCTGAGGAACTCAGAGAGCAAAGTTATCCTTATCACAGCTGGGAGATATACATAAGCAAGAGTCATAGAACTAGCAGATCATGTATTTTGCAAAAGTGAGAGGTGCTGATTCATCTAGGCTATGTGCAGGCAAGAGTGAATTCTCAGAGACTAGTGAGTCAGCATCATAGTTACAATATTGCTTCTTTTCCCTAAGATGGCTTCCTTCATGCTAACTTAAGATCTAGCTGTTACGTTCTCAAAAGCACACTGTGCTTTTTTCCACCACTATTCTGCCATATTTACACCACGGGTCACACATAGCCCAGGTATAGGGCTAAAGGGGCTAGACAAAGACCTGCACATGGAATGAAAAATAATGTGGGAGATTGATGCCCAGATCTATCTAGTACTAGTACTAGAAGGAAGACAATTCTAACAAGTAGAATAGAGTTTGGGATAAGTATGGGAACAGAAAATTGGGGGTAGTCTGGGCAGGCAGTTCCTTTCAGAAAAAGCCAAACTTCATGAGTGGGAATGGACTGGTATACGAATGACAGACAGAGATGAAGGATCCACGACATCCATTCTGAGAAATCTAGGGATATAGACAAACAGCACCTGGCATATCTACTAACAGGTGGTCATGGAGTCCAAGCACTCAGGTGCAATCCAGCAGAATTTGCAGTCCTGGGAGGAGGAGCAGGTACAAAAGGGCCAAGAAAAGACACATCCTAGAGGAGCTGGATTATCACCCAGTTTATCAAGGGCAGGCTTAAGTCACAAAGAGTAAGACAAGGAGGAATGTAGTTACCATATTGGTTCTCTAAAACAAGGCAGAAGCCTAATTGTCAAAACTGGGTCACCTAATCAGAGCTGACCAGCATCAAGCGACCCGGTCCTACGTCCCCCAAAACACAAGGCTGAGAATATGTGTTCCAGAGCCTGAGGGAGAATCTACCATAGTAAAGCCTTTGGACTTGAATTTCATTGTGATCTTTGATTTCTTCATATATAAACATGGGAAAAATAAATATTTTACAGATTTGGTATGATGATTAAATAAAGGGCCTGCTATAGTGCCTGCCATTTAATTATAGGCTCACTGCCCTCTGCCAGAGCTTCTGAAATCTCTCCTGCCCAAGAAAAGGATTGGCCCTAGTGGCTGAGGTGGTGCTAAGCCTGTGGGTGGGATCCAGGCATTCCACTGATGGTAGAGAAGAGCCCAGAGGTGAGAAATCAGGCATAGCTGGACTCCTCACTGGGATGCCTTCCATCCTCTCTCCTTCTCCTCCCCTCCTCCCTCTTCTCATCTCTACCAATCCTGAACATGACTCATTCTCAACACAACCCCACCTCTTCTGTGAAGCATCAACTCTGCTCTAGGGATTTCTCCATTCTTTTAGTCCCTTTTGGACAGGCATCTTGCTAATTAGTACTGGACCACATATAGTATTAGCAATCCCAGTTTTGGCTTCTTTCACATAATCCCTAAATTTCTTAGCACTGCCCTTTCTAATTTTGCAAAGACATGACTTCCACTCAGGAGTTCTGCAAAGCTGGTTTGAGGTAGCTGGTCACTAGCCAAGTGAGTGGACCCCGCAAACTGGCCCCCATCATAGTCCAACATAGTTCTGATGATCCAGTTGTTGCATGAATATTTTATTGAAGGAATTATGCGCTATTGTGGAATTTGAGGATTGGAAATTTTCTAAGATCTCTGGATAAATTCCTTGAAAATATCAATAGCCTACTATTGATTATACTATTGTAATTTATAATTATAAAATATTTTATATTTTATAATAAGTATTTAAGTATATAAGTATAATAAGTACATTAAAAAGTATTATAATTTATTGATTTTAGTTGTCTCTTGTTCCTTAGCCAGATTTGCCCAACTAAATTTCAAGCCTCTCTATGAATGGACTGAGTCTCTTCTTTCTCTTGGTTCCCCCACAATTTAGCCCAACGTTACCTTCATAGTGAGCATTCAACCTGCAGTTGTTGATTGACTCAATGACTACATCTTGTTACCATTTTGTTTAGTTTTTGGAATTCTAGATAGTTGTTTTCTTTAATTATGTAGTTACATCTGAAATAAAATATGACATTTTCCCTAACTTAATAAAAAGGGAAGTAAAACACAAAAGACTCGGGTCTATTACTCATGTTTTGACAAGAAAAGCATGACAAACCATTTTGCAGGGAAATTTTGTCTACACATCATCCTTGCCACCAGTTGGCTTATGAATAATCAGGGTGATTTCTATTACCTTGTTCTGTTTATGGACTGCATATCTGTATTCCAGTGGATTTTCCACTTGTTCTAATGATTTGCTGAAATGGGAAAATATTCAATCTCATTTACAAATTAATAATTATCAGTACCCAATCACATCTCCCTGCTTCCAGATTTTTTTTTCACTTTCATTTTTAAAAAATGTTCTTTGCTTTGGAAAATGATGCCAGGGCTTTATGACTAATCATGCATACAAATATACCTGCATATGTCACACTAAATACTCCTGACTTTACACACACATGCATATTTAGCCCATCTGTTGAAAAGGGGCTGCAACTACCTTTTTTCATGTTTAGGACTCTAACCTCTTCCTTCTTGTCCAACTTGTTTGACCCTATGCAATGGCCTCCAACTGAATTCACTTTTAATAACACCCCAGCCCCCCCCCCACACACACACATTCACACACCATTTCCAATGCCACCCTCTAGCTCAGACCTTCATCATTTTACACTTGGACTAATGTGATAGTCCTCCAGAGGCATTTCTGGATTAGTCACTTTCCCTTTCAAATCATTCTGTAAGTTGCTTCCATGCATGCAGCCCTACAACACCTCTCATCCCCTCCACACAACAGACAAACACCTCTGCAATATAACTCTGACCTTCCTGTCCAGACTTAACTTCTGCCTCCCCTGGCCTTCCCCACACTCCTGCCCCTCCACCCCCGCACCCTCCACCTGCTTCGCTGTCCCTTGAACATCAGCTATGCTTTCCCACTGCTGTAACTCTGCTCATGCCAATCCTGCCTGGAATGTTCTCCCCATCTCTAACTACAAAATTTTATGCACGCTTCAAGGCCCAGACCACCTGCAATTTACTTCATAAACACTTTCCTGAGTAAATTATCTAAAATCCCACCCTCGACTCTCTATCAGAAGCACATATTACCACCTGATGTATCCAGTAGTCACTATTTACTGCCTTATTTTGTAGTTGTTCACACATGTCACTTTTTACTAGATTATTTGCACTTTGTGGGCAAGGACTACGCCTGACCCATCTTTGTATCCCCACATTGTTTACTTCAATGCCTTTCCTATAATATGTGCTCAGTAAATATTTGTTCACTGGATGAATGTTCTCTTGCTATCTATCCTACATTTTCGGCACAATAGAGACAGTATCAATAGAGACATCTATTGGGGGCGTACGAATCGGACCTCAGAAATTCATGTAACTATGAATTACAGTTTGAGCAATTACTTTCATAAATTGCAATCTCTCTATAAATATAGACTATAGATGGTGATTTGAAAACACCAAGAGGAAAAGACATTTCTTCTGCACTCACTCAGCACACTTGAACTAGAACAGTGGATAGTTCATGATTCTGAGTCCTTGGTCTGTTGTTTAATCTGTATCCCATTTTATCAAGAAAGGAGATTGGAGCCAATCACTCATCCACATATATCATCTTGACTTAAACACTACAAAGGAAGAAACACTCTGGGTGATTGAGAAATAAAGTTGTACACATTTTACATTGTATCCTGTTTTTAAGCTAACTTAAAGGGAAAACTTCCTGGATGAAAACAAATCATATTAATTTTATTAATGATGGCTGCTACTAATAATGATACATATACCTAGGTACAGTATAGTAAATCCTTTTCCTCTGTTTTCTGGAAATCTTGATTTTTCAACTCTTTTTAGTGTATTTTTCCTTTCGAGACCCACTTAGACCTTACAATATATCTTCTTGTGACAAAGTGAAAAGAGTTGTTATTCTGTCTGTGCTCTCTATTTTTTCCAGACCATTCCTCAACCGTAACCATCCATTTTCTGGCTGGCTTGCCTATAGAACACAACCAAACTTATGCATGTGCCCACATTCTTCAAACTGTGTGGTATTTGCTTCAGAGGTTCTGCCTAGTTCCTTCATTGACCTCGGTCCTCCAGGGAACTGTGGGAGCACAGTGAGCCATACTCCTCCCTTCTTCCCCTCTCTTCCAAGACGCACACATGCCATCACCACAGAGTCTGATTGGACTCATTTTATGGGGACACCGTTCAGAGTATCTGTCCCTATTTCAGTATAACATAGATGGAAAGGAAGGATTTATAGACCATCTGATCCAGTGGTTTTCAAATTCTGGTTTATAAATGGATCCAAGTGGACCTGCTTTGCTTGAAGAGGGAGGGAGGAAGGGACCCTGTGTCCTGATGGTAGCCTGTGAGGCACACCCTCTCCACATATAAGTCTGTAAACCACTAATCTGAGCTAAATGTCACAGTTTGCAGATGAGGAAACTGAGCCCAGAAAGGTTAGGTGACTCGCTCATGGTCACATAACTTGTTTGTGGCAGAGCTGATCCTAGAGCTCAAGTTTCTAAGTACAGGGTCCTTCCCAGGGCTTTCCCCACAGCATCAGATAACCCACTAGTAAGGAACTCATTTCTACTCACTGGGCTAGCCCAGCTCATCTCTGTGCCCAAGAGCAGTGTATGAGAACTAGTGCTCTCCTTGCTGAAAATCTTTTATTATTGAAGGAGATTCACGATTAAACAAAATCACCCAAAGTACCACAAGGGACAGCACAGCATGTGTTTTCAGCTGGCCTGCCTATTCCAGGAAGGGCTCTAGCTGAGTACCCTAACATGCCACAACCCACTTGGCTCATAAGCCCTGCCTAAAACAACCCAGCAAATCCTGAGTCTGCCCATCCCTTTCATGGGTGGCCTCCTCCTTTCTCCATCATCGAACGGGAAAGCTAACCACAGGCATTAGAGGGCCTTGATGGTGGCCAATTAGAGCAGAGTCCCCACAGAGTACCATTATTGGGCGTCCACATGAATACCCTCCTCCACGAGCAATCCTTGTGATTAATGTAATCACCGTAATTACTGACCCCCCACTTGAGCGTCTTGGCCACAAGGAGAAGAGTTGAATGTTTTCCCTGAATGCATTTGTTACCAAACAACTGTACATCCTCAGTTGTGGAACATGATGTCATGAGTTCTGATGAGGGGGTTGCCCTAGAGAGCTGAGGATTGGCCCCAAAGGCGTAAGGGAGACAGTTCAACTCATATGCCCCAGCTTGAGTCCCCAGGGCCACATGCCCGCAGCCAATTGTAATTAACAAAGACAAGCTTGCGGCTGTTGCTATTGTACTTTTTACTCCTACTCCTTTTGAAGGAATGTTGAGAAATAAAGCCTTCCTTTATCCCTCATGCCTCTCAGACTTGGCACATAATAATTTTTTTAGATCAGGAGTTAATGCTTAAGTCAAACAGGTCTGGCTGGTAACCGGTTTCCACCCAGAAAAAAATGGTTGACTATTCTCAACTCAGACCGCTTGAGGGCAGCATAGCCCTGAAAGCGCATGTTTTGACAGACTGCCGTGCAGCCTGAGGAAGAAATATGCGGTGTGGGCTTCGCTTACACGTTATTGTAATTCAGGGAATAAAACCATGAATAATGAGAAAACACTCCTTGGGAGTCATCTCTAATTTAAAGATAAAGGAATAAATGTCTAATTTCAATGTACTTACATCTTTTTCTTAAATAACAGAATTGCTTCAGGCAGGCACAATATAAACCATTCATATGAGGAGAGATTTAAAACTGAAGCACTATCCAAAAAAAAAAAAAAAAAAAAAAGGTACAGAACAGTATAGAAACAAAAAAAGCTAAACTAAAATATTTCCCACAATTAACCTGGGAACAAAATCATGGGTTTGTTTGCAGGTCCTTATGCTCCTCTTGAGGACACATGGTTCTTCACAACTAACGTGTCCCCACTATAACTACTTTTTTTTTCTGCTGAGGAAGATTCACCCTGAGCTAACATCTGTGCCAATCTTCCTCTGTTTTGTATGTGGGTTGCCACCACAGCATGGCCACTGATGAATGGTGTAGGTCTGCGCCCAGGAACTGAACCCAGGCCACAGAAGTGGAGCGTGCCAAACTTAACCACTAGGCCACGGGGCTGGCCCCCTACTATGACTTCTTTTAACCTCAGCAGGAGAGGTGCCTCTCTGCCTTTCTTCCATACTTCAGGAGTGGATCCAGGATGGACAAGAGAAGATAAAGGGAGGAAGTTTAGGAGGAAAGGGAAGAGGAGGAGGAAGGCATCGCACACTGTCCTTGGAGAATCAGTAGGTGATCTCTAGGAAAATAATGTCTTCATTGACCCAAATCACAGGGACGTGTACTGACTCCACTCATCTCTGACCCCTCCCCAATAAATTGTTTGTAAATACATTTTGGTAGTTTTCACAGGATGCTAATAAACAAATCGCAATTGTTCAGCCTAGTGTGATAGAGATATTTAAGTTCTCTTTCCAGGTATCACTGCATAAGCTCCCTGAATAACAGAGACCAATGACTGACTCCCAGAAATCTGTCTGGAAGGCACTCTGCATTCCTTCCTCTGCTTTTCTTTGTGGGCCACAGGAAGAGTATGATAGTTTTGAATACATTTCCCAGGTTATTCGAACAGGACAAACTCTTACTTTAAGCACTGTTCTTTTGAGATTGTGATTGTGGGGGAGAATTGGAGGAAAAATCTGAAAGCTAAACCTCAGTTGGACCTTCAGTGCCTCTTGAAAATCTCTTCTTTCATCTTAAGTCAATATCCTATCAAATTCCTTTCTGTATTTTTTTGCAAACTTCCCAAACCAAACTCATTCCCCTCAGAGCATAAATGTAACCTCAGCTACTTTGCTGAGATGGCCAAGATGATGAGGCATGAACTCCTTGGCTTTCCTCCCTTCCTGTCGAATCTTCCCCTCAGTCTCTTCCAGGATCTTGTTGCATCAAACACTTCCCCACTCCACCCCTTTCTCAGTAACCTTTCCCCCTACATTTGTGGAAAAGGTTCTTTCTCTACCTTATTCCGCTTTCCAGCTCTTAGCCTCTCTCCCTCCATTCGGGGCAGATTTTGTGAAAGAAAAGTCTACGCCAGGCCTCGAACCTTGGCCCCTTCACTCCCTCTCTCTCATTATTCCACCCACACCACTCTTTAGAAACTGCCCTTTAAAGTCCATCCATAATCTACTCACCATCAGGTGCTCCAGTGCTGTCTTCTCAGCTTTCTTTCTGCATCACATCCCTATTACCACGGTGGTGGTATTGACCAGAAATCCTTCCATCCCTCTCCATTTGAAATTCTTTCTTCCCCCTGGAATCAGGAACACACATCCTGACTCTCTGGCCATTTCTCCTCTGTCTCCTTGGCCCCACATCTTCTACTTCCCCCTACATTCCCTTAAATGTGGGAATTTTCAGTACTCAGTGCCTTTATCTTCTATGTGCCCTGCTTTACCAAGCTCATCTAATCCTACAGCTTTAACTATCACCTCTCTGCCCTTGACTCCCCAGTATCTATTTCTCTTCCCAGCTGTGTGCCTGACCTAGGAATGGAATATTTGTCATGTCCACTTTTATGTCCTGTATCTCAAACAAAAATTTCCAAAATAGAACTCATCTTTCCTGCACATCCTCCCCATCTCCCTGTCCCAAACTAGCTCTTCCTCCTTACCATTGCTCAAGTCTCAAGACAAAATTTCATCCTTGACTCCTACCGTGCCATTTGTAATTTGATGGGACATGGGAACTAAAGGATTATGAAATGTCTTTTCAGAATCTCCCTCGTATTCACAGTAACAGTACTCCACTTCAACCCTTCATTTCATCACCTGGGCTTTTGAAATGATCACCAAACTGATGTCTCTGTCATTAATCTCTCTCTTCCCCATTCCAGCCCAACCAATAGTTGGCCATTAGCTATTTTCCCAAACAGTCCTCCCTATACAAAAGAAACTGGTAACATTAGATGCTTCCAAAATAAATGGCTGGGGACAAGGGTGGAAGGGAGGGGAAATTTACATTTATATACCATCTTGTTCCTTTAAAGTTTTGTGCCCCATCAGTGTATTAGCTATTAAGAGTAATGTTTAAGTTAAATATTATTACCTATTAAATTAAAACAATAAATGAAATATCCTTTACAGTTACTATTCTGCTCAAAATCCTATATACATTGCCTTCAGAACAAAATTAAACTTCATCTCACTGTTCAAAGCTCCCTAAGGTATGGCCACAACCCACCTCTCTAGTCCTTTCTTTTATTCTGCTTTCTGTCTCCACTCTCGTTTACTCCACAGGCCAGTCACATGCCCTTGCTCTGGATTCTGAGGCTTCCACGCATTTGTTTAAACCATACCCTCTGCTTGAGGTGCCCTTCTTCATACTAGATGCAGGCCTACCTTCCTTCCAGCTTCACCTCAGAGGTCACCAGTTCCAAAGTGCTTTCCCAGATCCCAGCATTTAGCACTCTCCTTCTCCTCTACAGGTTTCTTGGCCTAAGCGCTTGATGATTCTATCAAAGTCAGCTTGATTTTGAAGTTGTTTGAGCACATGACTATTCTTATCTTTGTATATTTTGCACCCCTTAGATCAATACTTTTCATAGGATGAGTTCTCAGTGAATGGTTTCTGAATGTCCTTGGTCCTGAGATAATGAGAAATCCAAAATTTGAACTGTTTGGATATGAGGCCCGATGACATCTTTGTGTCATCACTGGTGTTTGTCATTGCCATTAAGAAGGACAAAGCTTGATGGGTTCCCAAATGTGGTCTTCTCCAAATGTGGTCCTAGACCACCTACTATGGGAATACCTGCAGTGCTTGCTAAAATGCAGATTCCTGGGCTCCAACTGAGACCTGCTGGCTCAGTCTCTGGGGGTAGGGTTTGGCAATCTAACTTAAGCAAGCATGCCAAGTGACTCGTATGTACACTAAATTTTGAGAGCCTCTGCTCCAGTAGGATATAGCAGGGTTTAGGGGGAAGGTTGTAGAGGAGAGAATCCCTGAGGTTTTCAGCCCAATCCTGCTTGTCTGCTCAGTGTTCCTCAGCTTCTGCCAGTCCTTCACCCTGTTGTGCAGCCTGCTCCATGTGCATGGCTGTGCCTCGTGCTCCTGGAACAGGGTCACCCTGTCTCTCCTTTCAGGACATTGACAGCTGAGCTGTCAAGCTCTGGCTCCCTGCAGAAGCTGTGCTGGCCTCCCTTGATTGGAGAGGGGTGCCTCAGACTTCAACAATAATCTCGTCTTTTTTCAGTCTTCTCTTCTTTCCTGTAACTGTTGTAGGCAAGTGATTATCTCTGCATTGTAGACATGAGGATCTTGAGGCAGGAAAATGTTGAGACTTGCCTAAGCCTCTGACATATTAATAGAGTTAACGGCGAAAGCTCTGTCATCTAACTTGGCATCCCCAGTGACCCTTTTGTCAATCAGTAAGTCAATCAGTTAATCAACACGTATTTACTGAAGGCCGAATAGGCGTCCAGAAGTGTCTTGTTTAGCATCTGCTGGCTGGGCTGGGCCCTGTGCAGAACGTGGTTCAGTGACCTCACATTATCCCTGATCTAGGGTCTAATTCTGTACCGTGCCGTCCACGTCAGCTGCCTGTATGGTCACGCCAGGTTGCTGAGCTATATTTCACACAATCATCACCATTTACTACACAATTGTGCAGCCCTTAATGAAGGTAAGAGGAACGGGGGTAGGCCAGCTCCTCTAATATGACCAGCTGTCTGGCAATCTTAGCTTGATGTGCCTCTGACACTGTTGGGTTTTCCTTGGACTTCCATTGAATTAAAATTAGAAATTCTGCAAACAATATATGACTCCATGAAAGAAATCTTTTTCTTCTCCCCTGCCAATCCATATACGCTCAAAACCCCCAACCTCAGCATAAATGGCCTTCATTTTCACAATCTGAAATCCTTTTGTAGGTTAAGATTATTATTTAAACCCACCCCATGGCCCCCAACCCTATACCCCTTTCCAAAACCGAGAGGCAGACCGAATGTTCTCATGCCACAGACTACATTTACTAACACTTATATTTTCAAACAGTCATGGTGAAAGCCATAACCAAAAATGTTCAACCCATTTTGCTCTTTCCTACCAGCTTACTTTTTTATGAACCAAAGATAGTAAATTAAGTTCAACGTGTTTAAAAATGTCAACTCAAACTGAAATTTCTGGGCCACGAGTGTCCTAGAGGTTATCGCACATTCTGCCAGGTCATTTGGGGTCCTGAAAATCAGAATTCAACCATCATATGTTACCAGTAGGGAATCAGTATTGGAATAAAACCACTGTGGATAAGATCTGAAAACTTTTGGCCTTCTTTCTTACTTAGATTTCATGTGTTTTTAAAAGGAACCCCAAAACTTGACCCTGATCTTGACTGGCTTTGGTGGTAATAACGGTATCTATGGGAAACATCCCTGCCCCATCCTAGGTTTGAAAGGGTATAATAGGCACATGTGGCCGTTTCCACTATTTCGGGTCTATGAGGGAGCTGGATTTAGAAATAGTCTAAACCACTTTGGGTGGCAGGGAGCATAGTCCTTTACTGAGAGGTTGTGGCCAGTAATTTACCTCCACATTATTCCATGCTCTATTCCAGGCTGAATGTTGTACATGCTCTTCCTCTTTCCATCTCATCTAGCCGTTAAATAAATGCCCTGGCTGGATCAGAGGAACCAGGAAACAGAATGTTACTCAATGTGCTATTGACATTGCCCCCTAAAGCTTCCAACAACTTCCCCTATCAAATCTCTGAAAGGACCAGAAAATTCCGGTGGATGGTTGCTGTCCATTCATGTGTGTTGCAAATGTGTTCTGCGTCTCACTCAATAAAAACACTACAGTTTTGCTGAATTGTGCCAAGACAAAGTCTTCTTTAGAGATCTTATTATCCTTATCATTGTTCTAGGTGAAATTGCAAATATATAGAATCTCTAATGAGTTAATTATAGATATCCAAATGGACCTGGGAAAAAGAAAATTGACTGGATCAAGTTCACAGAACAAGTTAATGAAGACGGAATACGTGAAAAACCAAGATCTAATAATTTTCTTCTAGGATTATAATAAAATTTATTTTCTTCTGTAACGCAATGTCCCACCCAAATAACATCAAGGAGAAATTGAATAATATGCTTTTCATTCTTTAGAATTTCACCTTGATTCAAAGATAATGTTGTCGTAGTAATTTTTAGTTTTACTTTCTTTACTCATTAAAACACGTAATATGCACCAGAATCACTTCTAGACTCTTTTCTTCCCTTAATACGATGCATCTAAGAGTAGAGTAAGAACTAGATCACTTTTTGAATATACTAGCAGTGCTGTTACTATGTTCTATTTTTATTTTTAAAATATCACTTTTTATAGTCACTTATTCCATGTCTAGGTGTTTTACATACTTTTTCAAATTCTTCACAACAACGTATAAGGTACATATTATCATCATTACTCTGTAGAAAAGGAACATGACTTAGAAAAGTTATGTAACATGTGAAGCAATTAGCTCAGAACCTGACAAGTAACCATTTCTTGATAAATATTAGCTAAAATTATCATTATTTTTCTCCAAGATCACACAATCTATTAAATGGGAGAATTTGAGTTCAAACTCAAATGTAACAGAATGCTTTTGCTACTATACACACACCGCATTAATTTTCACACTCGATTTCATGAGCAGAGTTATTTTAATCCTGTTTATTTGAACAGCTAGAGCAAATACTGTGTAAGCTGTATTTATCTGTCGATATCTCTAACACTAATTTACATGCATATCCACCTGCAGCATGTCTTATTGTTTTATTCCTTCTGTTTTATTTTTGTTTTTAGGTGTTCATATTGTACACTGTCATGTTTTTAAGAAATCCTTTAGACTAAGAGGGGAGCTTTTCTTTCTGGGGATGGGAAGAGGATGTTAATGGAGAGGCATATAAATGTGAAATGTAACAGCCCTGCTCCAGGGAAGAGCGGGGAACTTCCCTAAAAGCAGAGGTTCCTAGCACGGCCTTATACAGCGGGTTGAGTGACACCTCATTCTAAAAATAAGACTTACTTGGACATGACAAGGCGGGACATTTGGATTCTGGTTTATTTCTAACTGAAGTTTTGGAGAGTACATCTAGCATTTCCTTTAGAAGAGCTCCAAGGGTAGTTTCTCCATCTATGAGTTATTCTGAAGAAAATCTGTAAGAATTTGAACTTTCACTCGTAAATTAATAAATGACCATACTTCCATTTGGGGAGAAGGAAGGAAATCAATTTATATTATAATGAAGAATTCCAGACCCAGGCCTCCCAGCCCTTTTCCCTACAAGCACAGTTGTTAGAGCTACAGAAGCGTCACATTGGGTTCTGCCCAACCACTATTCAGGCTTCTCTGCAAAGGTCAATGGCTAAGGAACCTCAATGGGTAACATGCCCCCTTCCCTCCGTCTGTCTCCTCTTCTAATTTTCTTCTCTCTCTAAGTCTGATCACTTCAGTCTTAAGGGCTTCCAACTTTGACAGAAGGTTCAACTTGGATTAAAACTTCTCTAGAAGAAATTCAACTGGTGGTGATGATGAACAGCAGGTCTTGCAGTTCCCTTCCTTGATAAAAAAAAAAAAAATGAATGAGATGATCACACGAAAAAAAGAGTCATTGAATTGGGCCAGAACTAGGCTTTGGGAATGCATTTGATCCCTTGGAACCAGTGATCTTACCTGCATAATTTCATGTTTACACACGAGGGTGTTGACTTGGAAAGGCATCTTAGCTTGGCCTGAGCTGAGTCGCAGACTGCGTTAGCCTGGTGCTCTGGCCAGAAGGCTCTGAATACATTTGAAAGCATCAGGCCTTGGGTCATGATTATGCCTGTGAGACCCTGTGCTCATAGCTGGGGAGGCGGTTGCCAGCTTCTGGGGGAGTGAACAGCATGTGCAGAGATTTCTGGAGTGCAAATGGGAATAGCTAAGGCTTTGGCAAGCTTAGGCCAAGAGCCAGGGCCTCAAACTGTGACTCAAATTGGCATATGACTCTAAACCTGTTTGTACCATTCTCTAACTGTTTCATTTGTGATCACATCTCCCTAGCAAGCCTGAAAGCATCTGAAGACAGGGAGCATGCTATTTTTGATTTCCCAAAAGAATCTGCTAGAGTCATGGGCTCACCTTGTTGATTGACTGAGAGTCATTGGTAGCAGTGACTTCAGCTGCAAATAAAGAAAAGTGGCTAATGTTCCAAGTAATAAAAGAGTGTGTCATGTAGTCATGCCTCTGCGGTATTGCATTGACCACTAAGATAGAAATACCCTATGAGGCAGGCATCTGCCAAATTCACTCAGGATCTGGGAACCTTGTGGCAGAGACAGAACAAACAAGTGGTTGGACTTAGGGTCAAGGGCTTGGTGGAAGGACCCAACTTGTATTCAAGCAGGAACCTGGGCAGAAGCTCTCCAAGGAGTGCGTGGTCAATACCAACAGTCCCTGAAAGAAAGCCCTGAGGCCTTGAGGCTGTAAAGTCCCCTGTCCATCAGTAGACAGGCCCACATTCACTTGTTCGTGTATTCTTCAATTCAGATGCTGAATGTGGTATGGCAGGTGGCATGCTCAGTGTCATGAATACAAAGATGAATATGCATGGTCTCTGCCTCCAAAGGTGACACAAACCTGTAAACAGGTAAATTATGACATTGAGCTTAAAACCATATGGCAGCATGATTTAATGAAAAGGGGTTTTGCAGAAGAGGGAAATGGAGCTAGTTTTGAATACAAGCTTTGCCACGTGTTATTGGTTGTCTGACTAGGATGTTTTACGCCTGTTCGTCATCTATAAATGTGGAAAACAATATCCATCTCTTAGGATTGTTGAAAGAATGAAGTGAGAGACACATGTAGATAACAGCTCACACAGTGGGTATGAGGGACCCTCAGAAAATATCTGATGCCTTGCTGTGTAACAGCAAAGTGCACAGTGTTGTGTGTGCTCAGAGGCACACAGCTGCCTGAGAAAGGAAGGGGAGGCTCCACCTAGGAAGTAACATTTTTGCTTGATCTTGAAGAATAAATAGGTCCCTTGTTCAGTCATTTACTCAGCACACATTTACAGAGCACTATATGAGCCAGCTACCGTGCCAGATGCTGGGTCACGATGGTGAACGAAACAGACATGGCCCTGGACCTCATAGAGCTCATCTGCCAGAGGGAGAGACAGACCAAAACCAAACAAATGGACACACAAGTATACACAGGGCTGCGGAGATGGGGAAGTTTGACTTTCTAATGTATCCAGAGTTTTCTGGCCAGAGCACCAGGCTAACGCAGCCTGCAACTCAACATGGGCCCAGCCAAGATGCCTTTCCAAATCAATTCCCTAGTGTGAATGAAATTATGCAGGTAAGATTGCAGGTTCCAGGGTATGAAAGGCATTCTCAAAGTCTAGCTCTGGCCCAATTCAATGACTCTTTTTTTGTGTGTGATCACCTTATTCATTTTTTTTTTTTTTTATCAAGGAAGGGAATTGCAAGATTTGCTGCTCATCATCCCCACCAGTTGAGTATTCTTCTAGAGGAGTTTTAATCCAAGTTGAGGCCTCTGTCAAAGTTTGGAGACCCTTAAGACTGAAGTGATTAGACTTTGGGAGAGAGAGAGAAAAAAAATAGAAGAGGAGAGAGAAGAGAGAGAGTGACAGCAAGAGTGAGTGAGTGTGTGCGCGTGCGTGCGCGCGTGCAAGAGAGAAGGGTGCACATTGCCCATTGAGGTTCCTTAGGCATTGACCTTTGAAGAAAGGCCTGAACAGTGCTTGGGCAGATCCCAGTGTGAGGGTCCTGTAGCTCTAACATCTGTGCTTATAGGGAAAGGGGCTGGCAGAATGTCTGGCTTGATATTAGCCAAGAACCAAAGGATGAGAAGGAGCAAGCCATGCAGAGGGAAGGGGAGAACATTATAAGGCAGAAATAGCATGTACAATTGCCCTGAAGCAGGGAAGGACTTGGCTGAGCAAGTGAAAGAAGAATAGAATAAAAAAGGGTTAGGCTATTATTAAAAAGACAAGAAATGACAAGTGTTGGAGAGGATGTGGAGAAAAGGGAAAACTCATTCACTGCTGATGGGAATAGCCAAGACTTAGAAACAATCTAAGTGCTCATCAATTGACAAATGGATAAAGAAGATGTGATTATATATATATATATATGTATATATATATATATATATATATATACACATATACACACAATGGAGTACTATATATATATATTATGTATACACAATGGACTGCTACTCAGCCATAAAAAAGATGAAATCTTGCCATTTGTGACAACATGAATGGACCTTGAGGGTATTATGCTAAGTGAAATAAGTTAGACAGAGAAAGCCCAGTACCATATGATTTAACTCATATGTGGAAGATAAAAAACAACAAATACATAGATATAGAGATTAGGTTGGTGGTTCCAGAGGGGGAAGGGGGCAGGGGGGAGCGTCAAAGGGTAAAAGGGCACATGTATATGGCAATGGATGGCAATTAAAAAAAAGAAAAAGAGTAGCATTTAATGAAGTTCAACAAAAAAAGATTCAGGGGAGTCCATTCCAGAGCGAACAGTGTGTGCAAAGGCATAGAGTCACAAAAGAATCTGGCATGTTCCATGACTCAGGAGAACTTCATTGTGGCTGCACTCCAGGCTGGAGGAAGGAGTGGGGTGAGGGAGAAGGTGCAGGAGATGGTGCTAGGGAGGTAAACGGGGTTCAGATTGTGGAGGATCTTGCGTGTATGATAAGTAAAGATGTTTAGATTTAGTTCTGGCATAAGCAAGACTCTGCAAAGGTTTTTATATGGGAGTCTGGATGCAGGACTTGATTGTTACTGTGGAGAATGGATTGAAAGTGAAGAGATTAGAGAGGAGGCGGGCAAATGGCAGGCTGCTAAAACAGTCTGAGGAAAGACTGAAATAAGACAGTGGGGGGAGGACCAGATTCAAGAGACAATCCTGAGGTAGAAGCAACAGGATATGGTGAGATACAGAGGGAGGGCACGGAAGAGTCAAGGTTGGCAATGAGGTCTCCAGTGTGGGAGACATACATTCCATTGGCCAGCAGAGTGATGGTGGCCTCCTGTATCATGCAGCCTCTGGAAAACTCCCCTCTATGCTTATGAGAGTAAAAAGGGCAAATAATGCCTCCCTATTATTATGAAACAGTCTTGACCTCATGGACCCTCTGGAAGGGTCTCAAGGACCCCCCAAGGTCCTTGAACCACACTTTGAGACCTGCTGTTCTAGGCAGTTACTTAGGACTCCTCTCCCCATCCGTGACCCCTCTCCATGATCTTCTTACCACCAACCACCACATAAATGCACTTGATCTGGAATTATTTGCACATGGTCTTGCTGTTGCCTCTTAGTTTTAGAACTCCTGGTCTGGCCCAGCAACCTGTGCCTAACCTTCCAAGCCTGTCTCTAAGCCTTCCCACTTATAGTGCTTTCTTTCTTGACCTCCAATTTTTGAATCCTGACTCCTCTGCATGGCTTCAGCTTCTCTTGCTGCTCAGATCTGAGGCATCTTCTGTTATCCAGAGGAGCTCTGGTTCTGACTGGAAAGAGCATCCTCCACTCTGGACCTGGGCAGGTGGTCAGGCAAAGCTAGGTTTGTCTTCTTAAGAAAACTACTACAACCAAGCATATATCCAAGAGTTAATGGGAAGAAGCCAATGTTAGTCCTCGAGTAGTAAAGTGACATGAGAGAAATATTTATTCATCCATTTGACACTGATTTGCAGAGTTAATTAAAGAAGGAAGAGACTGAAGGCAGGAAATCAAATGGGTATTGTGTGTGTGAGTGTATATTCTTTTCATGAAGAAAAAGTCATTTACAAGGTGGAAATGAAATAGCAAATGCCATAGAGCATGTAGAATTGGCCATCGTAGAGAAACGTAATTTTAAGGGACTGAAATTTATTTGGAAACTTTTTCTTTTAGACAAATTTATCGCATTTTATGAGGCCTCCTTGATTTAGTTTGGTTTAAAATTCAAAGGAAAAACATATTCCGTTGGATCAAATTGTCAAGTGAGGCTTGTTAACATTCTGCACGAATTTCTGACATCTTCTGACAACTCACCACTCAACTCTTGGATCCATCCACTTGCTGAATACTTGTGTATAAGCCAACAATCTGCCTCCCCCTCCATTTTGCTGTTCAAGCACAATCCTCTTATCATACACATCTCTGAGCCTACAGATTCCCATGACATAGGTTTTCCCCCACATAACCTGCAGCTTAGTAAAGTGTTTCTAGATGTCTGTTTGAGAACCCGTTTAACTGCTTTGAAGTCTTTTCTCCCTCCCCACATTTTTTCCTCCCAATATATAGTTTTGCAATTGAAATATTATTCTGAATTTTGCAAATTGTAAAGGAATCTCAAATGAATGTTTGTTTCTATTCAGATAGGTTGAAAATGCAGCAAGTTTAATCCCTGGATTTACAGTGATGGAAACATGGAGTGATTTAATGCTTTACCTAGTC
Source organism: Tapirus indicus (assembly GCA_031878705.1). NCBI lineage: Eukaryota > Metazoa > Chordata > Mammalia > Perissodactyla > Tapiridae > Tapirus > Tapirus indicus. Next base: position 142,461,606 of record CM062919.1, on the reverse strand, counting down.
TCACCCAGCAAGTTGGGAGAGACGTGATCTCTCCTCCTGTGCATTGTCCTTGAGCTAATTAACGTTCCCTGTTATTCTTGCTGGACATTTGGTTCCTGCAGGAGGCCTGTAGGTCAGTCATTACCACCGTATTAGGCAACCTTCTGATAAGTAACTTTATTCCTACAAAGAATCTAATTTCTTTCTCTGAAGTGTGGTCTCCTCAGACCACTGGGCCCTGCTGGTGATGTCTGAACTGCCCAGGGGATGAGGCAGATAGCCAAAAATACATCAATTTTAGCAGAAAACACTGACATCAGTGACAGCTGGAGCACCACAAAATCTATAAACACATGTGTTACTCATCTGCTGTGCCCGTTGGGCAAGCCAGGTATGTGGCCCACTCGAACATCTTGTGGAGGAAAGGATTCCTAGGCGGGCCTCCGGACAGAACCTGAGAGGAGAAGAATCAGATGAGGGCAGCATGCAGAGCATTGTGTTATTAATTTAGCCTTGACTTGAGAAAGGAGACCTACCACCTAAAATGGAATTTAGAGTGTTGAGGGATGGGATGACAATGGGATTGGATGGATCAATATGAGCACTTGTTGATTCAACGTAGGAACTGAGGGATTCTAAGAGTTTGAGAGCTAATTGGTTGCTGAAGTTTTCTTTAAAACTATTCAAAAGGTTCTGCATCCAGCATCTCATCATCTAGGAAAAAGCAGAGTGTTTTGTAAAAGACAAAGCTAATTACAATGCAAAATTAGATCACATGACCATAAGATTGGCAGGAAATGGCATGTAATTAACATGAACATGGTGGAAGTCTAAAGTTAAAATTGCCAAGGATTATAGAGCAAGATGTCCTTTGTTTATGGTTTTTGGTTATTTAACTTATTTAATTTCATCTTTTGTCTTCTTATCCAAATGCCTACCTATACAAGGATGAGATTATCTGGATGGATGATGTGATAAACCTAGACCCTATGATTAAATTTTCTTGGATTTTAACCAAATAACCATAGATCCCTGTCTGATAAATAATTTTTATGGATTATTTTTTGTCACTAACTAATAAAAGTGCACACAAACAAATGTGTTCTCATGATGTGTTCAGTCTGTTCTTTTAGACTCCTTGAGGGTAGGGGCAAGATTTTTTACTTCCAGTGCAGTTCTCCATAGTATCTCAGTGCCATGACCACTCGGCAGGGCTGTCCCATGATCTAAATGCCCGTGATTGTTTTAGCTGTTGATGCAGGATGAGCCCAGCCATTAGCTCTCATCTGTGAAGTTCTTTAAATATGCCTTTGTAATGAACCAGAGTCATTTTTTCAAAAGACAGAACTCAGACAGATCACATGTTAGGTATTTGAAGGGAAATGTATATCCCAACTTGGAGTTCTGCATTGAGCTCTGAGCCCAATGGATGTAATAGTAATAGTAGCTACTACTTACTATTTGTTGTATACCTACCGCTGTGATAAATATTTTATATACATTGTGCCAGTCATTCCTCTCAACGACCCCATGGGATAGGCATCTAATTCCCATTTTACAGATGAGGAAACTGAAATTCAGTGATTAATAAACTTGCTCAAAGTCACACAATTAGTAAGCGAAGGAGGAGTTATCTGAACCCAGGTTTGTCTGATTTCACAGGCCCTGGCTTTAGAGTGGCCGCACAGTGTGCTGTCATCAGCTTTGACTCTGGAACCAGCCTGCCTGGGTTTAAATCTGTGCTCTGCTGCTTGATAGCTGATAACAATGAGACCTGGGCCAAATGACTTATTCTCTCTGTACATCAGTGTTTTCATTTGTAAAGTGGGGGACAGTAGTAAGACCTATCTAATACTGTTTTGAGGATTCAATATGTTCATATAAAAAAGCACTTAAAAGAGTTCTTGAAATATAGAAGCATAATGTGGTGTATGCTGTGGGCGTTATTATATCCCCTAGGCATGATGTTCCACATACACTTCAAATTCAGTAAGTCCCAAACAAACTCATTATCTCATTTTCCCTAAACTTGCTTCTCTGGCTTGGCTAATGGAATTGTCACCCAGCAAGATTTTCCAAGCTGGAAAACTTTATATTCAACCAGCGTTTCATTGTTGACATAAATCAGTCCCCAATTTCTGTCAAATTCATCTTATAAATATATTATAAAGGTGTCCCATCCCTCCCTTTCTGACGTGAGTCACTGCCTCATCATTTATTGTCTGAACCTGTGCTGTCCAATATGGTAGCCATGTGTGGCTATTGATCACTTTAACTGTGGCTACTTTGAATTGAAGTGCACTGTAAGTATAAACTACACACCAGGTTTCAAAGACCTGGGATGAAACAAGAATGTAAACTATCTCATTAATAATTTTTTATATTGATTACATGTTGAAAGGATAATATTTTGAGTATATTGGAACAAATATATATTACAATTAATTTCACCTGTTTCCTTTTATGTTTTTAACCTGGCTACTAGAAAACTTAAAATTACATACGTGGCTTGCATTTGTGGTTCATATTTTATTTCTATTGGCCAGTGCTAGTCTAGACTTTTCCAAATGCCTTCTTTCATTATCTATCTATCTATCATCTATCTATCTATCTATCATCTATCTAATCATCTGTTTATCTATCTAACCTTGTTTTTTTCTGTCTTGCCTCTCCCCCTTACCTTGTCCACACTGGTACTAAAGATGTCTTCCCAAGCACAAATCTGAATCAGCCTCTTTTGTAACTGAAAGTGTTTGCTGGCTCCTGTCATCTGCAATGGAAAGTCCAAACCCTATTTGGGACCCTGTTCGTCCTCTCCCCACCTTGTGCTTCACATTTTCACAATACAAACTGTGTTTGTTTCCCCACACTTTTTTGGCCTTTGCACATGTTTTCCCCTTTGCTTTGAATACTCTTCCCCTTTCTAGTCTTCTCAGTGAAGTTTTATTTATTTCCCCAAATATCTCTTGGACATCACCTCCTCTTGGGAGGCTTCCCCACGTGGTTCGTCTCTCACTCTTTTGCGATACGTCTGTTCTTTATACATACTTTTCACATACTTTCATACTTTATACATACTTTTATTATTGCCTTTACCACATGTATAACTTGTGTTTCTGTCTGTGCCCCCTACTAGCCTGAGCATATAGAGGACATGACTGTATCTTATTCATTTCTATATTGACACTCAAAAAACCGTGATTGAATAAACAAAATAAAACCACCTGTTCTCAAGGAGAGAGAGACACTTTTGTAAGATAAACAGATATATAGCACAAGGCTTGAGATATGCCCTAAGAGAAAGAAAGATCAATGTATGTCTATTTATGGGCAGAGAAGAACTCAATTAATTTTGACTGAAATTTGAAAAAAGATATGACGAGGTAGGGAACGTTTGACTGACTGGCTTAACAAAAGTCTCTCCAAGGTGGCCTGACCTTTGCAAATTTAGCAGAGTCCAGGACCTGACCCTCAATTATGCAGATTCTAAACAATCTTGTCATTGTTCAAGCAGTAACCCAATCTGGGGATACTAACTCATGCTACCTGGAGACAAAGAAGACTGGGGGTGATCTAGAATTCTGATTTCTTCCTTTAGAGAGAGAGACAAAGCATATTGACAAGAAGACTGAATACTTGCATCTTCTGGTCAGTGCTGCATCTTTCTTTAGAAACCAAGCTTTTACGTAAAGCTGGTTGTGTGTGTGTGGAATCGCAGCAAAGTGTGTGAGTTGAAAGACTGAACTGTGCATGCCTGACGCCTCACCTGTGCAGCTGGAATGCACCTGTTACTGTGCAGATCAGCCCTTGGTCTGGATACCTTCCCTTCTAGACATGACTTTTATGGGCACTGCTTGTCTCCTACCCTTTTCTAGTATCTATTTCTGGACAACCTATTCTGAAAGACACATTCTTTCCTTAGATATGGTAATGCCTTCCATTAGGCTGTTCTGGCCTGCACTCGGTCCATTTATCTAAAGTTACTGTGAAAATTTCTGTTCTCATCTGTGATTGTTGATCAGAGTTAACTCTCAGAGGCAACCGTCTTTCCCTTATTTCCAAGATCTTCGGTGTCCCTGATTCCTGCCACAGTGCTGGGCAAGAAGGAGAGGAACTGAGGAAGAGGAGCTTCCTGGAGGAGATAGCATTAGGGTTCTGACAAGGGGTGGGGGTGGAGCTCTAAAAGCACACAGTTCTGCGTTGGGAGTCATCTAGGACTTGGTTAACTGCCCGTGGTGCTAGATACATTTTTCTGAAAGTATATACCAGTTAATTGGGGAAAATTACAAGACCCTGAACTTGGCCCCAAATATACATATATTTTTAATACCCACACCTCACTGGCTTGGTCATATTCTAAACTTGCTGCCTTTGTGCTGTTCAAAAGTATGAGTTTAGCAAGTTGCTCATGGATGAAGCATTCACTATTTGTGTTGTTATGACTGCTAAGTAGCGAAGCACATTTTAAAGGCAAATATTTCCTTTTTGGTGAACCAACAAAAGAGAATTATGTCATCTTGTATATTTTAGGTATTATCCCATGTGTTTGGGGGATGAGAAAATTATTCCAGAGAACTTTTAGAAATTATAATTCTTGCTTCTTACCAGCCAGAGGACTTTAGTAAACAAAAGTTTAAACAAACACGCTTACATGTCTATTGGTTGCTACTCTGTTTTGAATGTCTAGATGTTTTAGTGCCTGGTTCAAAATTTACGTCTTACAGAGAAAGGAACTTTGGAGTGGGAGTCAGGATCCTTGAGGTCTACATTAGTCCCAGCTGTATCACTGGCTGTGCAACCTTGAACAGGGATCTTAACCCCACTGGCTTCTGTTGTCCTCTATGTAAAAGGTAGAGGATGGGTTGTGTTAATTTCTTCAATCTCTCACAACTCTACAACTCTGGGAGTCTGTGAAGTATTATTCCAATAAATGGCTAAAGCCTAAGATTTTAAACTTTTTCTTTCCTCTCTTCCTCCCTCCTTCTTTATTTCTGTCTCATTGCAGAGTGTGAAGACGACAGATTCTGGATAAAATGAGAGGTTCAGTGAAATGCTGGCCACTAACTGACAGTGTGATTTTGGGCAAGCCACTCACGTCTCAGAGACTTAGTTTCTTCTTCTGCAAAATGGACTTAATAGCCCTTGCCCCTCAGGGTTGTTGTGAAGATCAGAGATAGTGTATGTGTATGTGTAGCAAACTGTTTAGCTGTGGATGTTGTTATTACTAATTTACCAGGCCAGATAATAAGGAGACTAAAACAAGGCTTCTGTTTTTCTGAAGATTCAATTTAGGAGTGGAGATAACATGTTCTCTAATAATTAAAATGTAGGGTAAAAAATACCAGAAGAGAAATTCATAGTCATTTTCTTTCTTTCTTTTTTTTTTTTTGGTGAGGAAGACCAGCCCTGAGCTAACATCCGTTGCTAATCCTCCTCTTTTTGCTGAGGAAGACTGGCCCTGGGCTAACATCGTGCCCATCTTCCTCCACTTTATATGGGACGCCGCCACGGCATGGCTGACAGGCAGTGCGTCCGCGGGCGCCCGGGATCCGAACCCGCGAACCCCGGGCTGCCAAGCGCGGACTAAACCGCTGCGCCACCGGGCCGGCCCCTCTTTCTTTTTTTTTTATTGATGTCATAATAGTTATCACATTGTGAAATTTTAGTTGTACATTATTGTTTGTCAGTCACCATATAAATGTGTCCCTTAACCCGTTGTGCCCACCCCCCCAGCCCCCTTCCCCCTGGTAACCACCAAACTGTTCTCTCTGTCCGTGTGTTTATCTTCCACATATGAATGAAATCATGTGGTGTTTGTCTTTCTGTGTCTGGGTTATTTCGCTTAACATTATACCCTCCAGGTCCATCCATGTTGTTGCAAATGGGACTATTTTGTCTTTTATATGTCTTTTTTATGAGTAGTATTCCATTGTATATATAGGCCACATCTTTATCCAATCATCAGTTGAGGGACAATTTCGTAGTCATTTTTAATGAGTTCCTAGACTATAGATATTTCTGCCTGGAGGGTAAAGAGGGGGTAATCAGGGGAAGGGCGCCAGGGAAGAGCAGCCATTTGATCTGGGCTCTGAAGGAAAAATCAGATTTGAATACAGGATGGATATTCTGGGAAACACAGGTAGATTCTAAACACAGAGAAAAATTTTCTTCTAATCTACTACTATCTTCAAGGTTTTGCACCGTTCCCTGATATTTTTTAAAGGTTTTGAAGTAGACATGTTAGATACCACCATGTTCTGGCCCAAGAAGTTATTTTTCTTCTGAAGGATCTGGCAAGGGAAAAGTTAACAGCTTTGGAGAACGGCCTGTTGAACTGAAAGGAAGTTCAGAATAGCCACCTACTTGGGGGAAAAGCAAGTCTCCTTTAGTAAGCAAATGGGAGAGCACTGGCTGCAGTGTCACAAGAGAGCTGCCAGTTATCACTCCATCAATCTTTCCTTCCAGGTAGCAAGGTTTGGTGATTTAATGAGGTGATAAGGAGCAAGAAACTAACACAAGCAGAGGCTGAATCTAGAAGAAGTGGATGTCAGAGAAGGTCATTCTCATTTCAACCTTTCTTTGCTTTTAATGTCAAAGTCCTTGCTAATAGGTGAGAGCCCCAGAGTTAGGGTTAATACCAAGTTATCACCACTTTGCCTTTGGCGTATCCAAGAACAGGATGACTTCTTGATGAGTGCCATATAAAATAGGACACTGTGGAAGACACACACACACACACACACACACACACACACACACACACACACACACACAGAGGTAATGCAACCCCCAGGGATCACTGCCCTGGATTAATAAAATAGCACGAGCTCATAGTTGCTCATATTACACAAGGTTCCCTTCGCAGCACTGTGGTGTGGTTGGTGCTGAAATGCTGTTTAAAAATTTGTGCTGCTGCCTTCATACCATGGCCATATTTTGAAGCCTATGACCTCAACACTGGCTGAGTTGCCAGGGCTGGATTCCAGGAGAAAGGAGAAAGGAGGTGGACAGGAGAGAGAGGAAGCAGAGATCAGCAAGCTGAAAGAATTGAGGCATTTAATTCTATTTTCCAGAATTCAGTTATATCATCTGCATGGGGAGTCTGTGTCTTCTTGTTGTCCATCCTTCCTTCCTTCCTTCTCTCTCACTTCTGTGGAGACAGGAGTCTAGAAAATCTCTAAGAACCAAACTCTGAAGTCATTCACTGGGACACATATCTGTTAGGTCTAGGGTTTCAAACGAGTGGAGTGAAGTGGAATCTTATTTGAGCTCTCCATTGTAGAATGTTTATTCCACACTGGTTTTCTTTCTACCCTCACACCTTCCTCTCAAGAGGTCAAAAATCCCTCCCATTTCATCTCCACCATTTGTTTTCTCCTTGACTTTGTGCCCCGTTGGGGGAGTCATTAATGTGACAGGTGCCCCTTGAAGTCGTACAGCATCCTGGCCCTATGGTCCTTCCGTGAACAGTTAAAGGAAGGATGGATCAACTGACCAGAAAAAAAAAAGGAAGAGAGAAAAGAAAACTGCTTCTTCACCTCAAAATCTTATAGGACACAGCCTTGTATACCTAAAACACATGCACATTTATATGTTTATATCTACTCATGTTTTGATACTGGCTTGTAGATTAAGGATAGATACTGAAATTTAAAAAGCACCTTAATATTTTTCTTAACTAGATACTCATTGTTCACTGAAGAATTAGGCAAGTGGCTCATCTTTCGTGTCCATAAAGCCCATAGATTATTTAATGTTCTACAGTAGAATTTTGAGTAAATCAAGACAACTTTTATTTACACAAAGTTTAGATTCCCAGATTACTTGAATCCAACACACTTGGGAACCAGAATATTAAAAATACAACATTTGGAAAAAAGCCATGATACTTTTTTAAATTTAGTTTTTAATCTTTATCAAAGTTACATGCACCTAGTTGAAAGAATCAAATAATTCTAGAAGACTTGTGATGAAAAACCATCAGCTCTGGATTTTCCAAAAGCAACTTTCTTACCTTTGGCTATTTTCCTTCTTATTTCTAAAATACACACTTATTGTGCTATTTCCTTATTTTATTTTATTTTATTTTTTTAGTTGTAAACGTTGTCCATTGGCTTACCACTATGGAGAATGAAGAGATAGCTCTGTTACCCCTCCCTGCCCCCTGCCACAAGCTCACATAATTCCCCTTTGCTCCAACCCCACCCTCCCAATGTAATTGTCTCAGATTTTGATTGAGTCCCTCTTCAGTGCTTAGATTATGAAGCTGAGCCGTACAGTATGCTATGAGGACTTTTTCCTTTCTTGCCCAATATTTTTCCACCTTAGAATTAACAGCTGTTTTTCCTTTTTAGTTTTCTAAGTATTTGTCATTAATTTATTCCCAAACTCTATCTGTGTAAATAATCTTCCTGATATTTTAAAACCAATCAGGAACTCTGTGACTATCATCTGTCTCGGAGACACCTTTCCTAGAGTCTTCTGACCTGTTCTCATTTGGACCGCTGGCTCTCTTTGCCAGGTGCATGCCTGGTTTCTGGGATCTCCCTTCTTAATCATCCTCTGTCCTCTCTCTTGAGTTGATCCCTATTTCCTAGATCCCACGTCTCCCTTTTTCTTGGTTTTATTCTTCATTTTCATGGCACTCTTCCTCCAATTTCTCCCTAAGAAAGGGTGATGAGAGCTAGATTTTCTGAGATCTAGTATATTTGATAGCATCTTTATTCTATCCTCACACTTAATTGATCATTTATCTAGGTATAGCATTCTAAGCTGGAAATATTGTCTCAGAATTTTGAAGGTATTAGTCTGTGTTTTAGCTTCTAGTATTGTTCTTGAGAAGTTCAAAGCCATTCGGATTTTTCATCCCTTTTATGTAACTTTTTCTCTTGGAAACTTATAAGATCTTTTTGTGAAACTCATAATGATGTGTCTTGGTTTGGGGGGATTTTTATCTATTATGTGGGCCCTTTTAATCTAGAAAAATTTGTCCTTCACTTATGGGAAATTTTCTTGAGTTATTTAAGATTTATTTCTCGATTTTCTCATTCTGAAATTTCTGTCATTCAGGCATTGGACCATTTGTATGCATTTTCTCATTTTCTTAGCTTTTTCCTGATATTTTTGTCTCTTTGTCTTACTATTTAAACCTGTTAGGTTCTAGGAGACTCTAGAAAATTTCCTCAACATGATCTTCCAAATTGTCTACTGAGCTGCTCATTTCTGCTGAGCTGCTTTTAATTGCCAAGGGTCTTTCTCATTCTTTGCGATATCATCCTATTTCGTTTCAGGAATTTCATGTCTCTCTAGAGATAACAGTGACAATGGTTGTTGACATTGTCCTCTTCCGGCATGGTCTCTTATGTTTGCTTTTTGCTTGTTTCGGCCTCTGTCTTTTATAATGGAGAGTTTCCTTTAGACGAGAAGACTGATTTCCTTGGCCATCTGCTTACTGTAGGGTGATCAATCTGGGCCATTGTTTGGAGAGGCCCTAATATTACTATTTTTATTCACTGACTGATCAGAACCTTCCAATCTCCTTCCAGAAGAGTGTAAAGTCCAGCTGCCAGGGTTCCGGGAGTCCAGACAGGAGGAGAGCTGGGAGGAGCTGTCTCAAGATCCAGTAGTCAATCTTTCATTTAAGCCCCTATTTTCCATATGGTACACCCCCCTTCAACTCTGCCTGGAGTCCTGTAGGGTGAATAAGGGACATTTGCTTGGCTGTGGGGAATAGGAAATGGTATCGGGGTGTTCTAATGTCTTCTTAAACAGACTTTGAACTAGTCTTCCTGTTTTCATCCCTCCCCTCATTCTTACTTTAAGAGGGAACTGTTCCCAGAAATTCCTGAGGGAATTCTGTAGAGCAAATTGTGTTGCTTCTTGGCTTTCTCTGTTCCTGACTTAGAAGTCAGCGTTACCAGCTCTGCCTTTTTTTAGAAACTGTTAAAAATTTCCTTTCTTTATAACTGAGAAAAGTTTTAAAATGACAAATAAATATCTTTGAAAAACATTATGTGCTGAGAACAACTAAATAATTGCTTTGAAATAGCATTAACACCAAGCTAGTCTAGGAAGACTTATACCCAGCTGGAGCATTCGGCAATTATAACTATCATATTCTACAAACAGAAAAAATTGTTTAATAGTAAAAAAAAAAAGTGCATTGGCCTACTGTGTATCCATGGAGAGAAGCTGGGGTGTGCTCCAAGGGTTAGCCAGAGGCACTGGGGCGCCAGAAAGGCAAAAATGTTGGCTTCTTTAGGAAGAGGAAGCAGCAACCCACCCAGGCCACACCCACCCTGACACAGCAGTAAACAATACAAAACTTCTTAAAGATGAGCCTGAACATGAAGGTGCGAAAGTTGGTGTCCCTACCACTGCCTTTAGTATACTCTGTTTTATATGAACACAAAAGGAGATTCTAACAAAGAAGTTGTTCAAGATGTAATCAGAGTGTTCAAAAAAGGAAGCGCAACTCACACTCTTAGAAACAGAAGCGGACTACAGAGGTCTTTTACTAGAATACAAATTTTCTGGTAAATTTGTGTTCGACAACTCAAACATCAGAGAAACTTCTGGCTGTGAAGAAAGCTTTAAGACCTGAAACCCCAGGACTACTTTGTCGGCTATAAGCACCAGGAATGCTCCTGGCAGCCTTGGGGTTATTGAGAAATCATGTGACTGCCAAGTTCTCAGTATTATAAATTATAGCTGCCTTATGAGGAAAATAAAGGAATGCTTTTTGGGAAAAAAATGACAGCCTCACAATTTGAGGTACTTACCCTATCAAAAAATGTCAGTATCAAAGGGAGAAACTCACACATTAAAGAGCTAATGAGCATCACCCATATCTATATATAAATAATGAATTGAATTTTAGGTAATTCCCAAGGGAACATGCTGATTGTTTATTTTTTTAAATTTTCTTTAGTTGTAATATTTTATTTTTGTAATAGACACTGCTGGTAGTAACTGGTAGTAACTGCTCTGTTATGCTAATAACTTTGCCATTAGCCAGGAGAGCTAGGGTCATCTGCTGTTGCCAGGGCATGGCAACATGCAGACATTGTCTCCCAATTACCATTTATCACTTAATCTACATTTATTATCAACCAAGTTTTTCTTTATTGTATGCTTGTAACAATTTTTGTAGCCAATTAAATTGTCTCATATTTCTTCTGGTCCACTTAATTTCTTGCCTTGTTTCTTCATTATTTACTGATTTTTTATTGCATTTGTGGGCTTCTAAGAGTAATGGACATCACATAAGGAAATGCACTTGGCTCTTTGTACCAGGTAGAAAGTCATGGTATCTACTGTCAAGAGGCTTATAGGCATTTCTCTTGTCACACACACATACACACACACATATGGGCAAAGGGAGATAAAGAGGAGCCAGAAAATTCCTAAAACAAACCAAAAAAACTCCTCAAAGTTCTATAAGAAGGCATACTTCTTTTTTACCAGTAACTTTTTTAAAAAATGGAGAGTGTGGGGAGAAAAATATCGTTCTAAAATGTTAACAAAATAGAAAATAATACCATTTTATCCAAGAGTTTGGCTTTTAAATGATTGAACAATAGAGACTGAATAAAGTACTTAGATTTATATCTATAATCCTTATGTGGCATAAGCCATATATTTATGTGGCATAGGCCAAAATCTATATTTCATAATATTCTGTTCATCATTTTGTTAGCAAACAGCTACACTATTCAGAACCAAATCCGTGGTCCTCTGTAAAGCCCAGCCCAGCATTGCACCATGACCAGTGGCAGGCTACCCTTGGCCAGGGTCTTCTTCATGCTTCTCTATAAGCTCTTAATGCAGGAGTGTCAATCCGTATTCCTCTAATCATAGTCTTTCCTATTTTAAAATGGATTTCAATTTTTTAACACTGATATTGGGGAACAGACAGAACATCTGTCTTGTACACTTAGATGCCAACAACATCATCTCATACTTTTGCCGTATTTTGTTTCAACGAATATTAGCATGTGAAATATAAATGTGCTAATAAAGGACTCTGTGAGAATGGATCCTAAATGTAGACTCCAGGCACAAGAAACCTTTCTTCACATCCTTGTAAATGACAAGTAGTTGAGTCCATCAACTATAATTGTGGTCCATGAAGAATCTGTAAGAGACATCATTATTTGGAAGACAGAGAAGGGAGGGAGAAGATGAAGGAGGAGGGTGGGGGACGGGGGAAGGGAGGGAGAGGAGAAGGAGGAGAGGAAGGAGGAAAGGGACGGAGCGCTGGAGAGAAGACAGATAAATAAATGAAATTCAGAAATGGGAGACTAAATTTTGCAGCAGATAATGCAACGGCTTTCCAATTCTGAGAGCTGTGTTCAGGAACTCTACCATAACATCTTCACAGCTTTCACAGTACAGTACCTTGCACATCCTAGGTGCTTAATACATATTTATACATTTATACATATATAATACAATCCTCATGGATTTTGTGCCCCTCTCACTAAGGGTTCTGCTGGTTATCTGTGGTTGTCAGGGCATGTCATATAACATTCCTTTTAAGGTGGAAGTCCAATTGCCAAGTTTTTCCTAGACTTGGGCCAGCCCAGGGAAGGCAAGTCCAGGACAGTACCTGCTACTGGAGACACTCCTCACTTGTGAATTGTGTGACTAATGAATGCCTTCAAAAATGAGAGGAAATGAGCTGTGAAACTTGATCTAATTTTAACAGCTTTTAATTTCTCTCTCAAACAAATTCTGAATAAAAGAAATCATGTCTTAGCAAATATAAATGAGATTAAACAGTAACAGATTATGCTGTGTTATTCTGAAAGATGGGTGCAAAACCATTCATTTGAAAAAAAGTGGGAATTTGATATTTTCATTCAAATCCAAATTGTTTCATTGAAAGAGAAGGAGACTTGATATTGCTTAAATTTTCTTTTACAAACAATTTGTAAAATTAGAAAAGTACTTGCCTGAAGAAATTAATATTGCTTATTTTTTCCTTTAAAAGCCTAATTTATTTAGACTGTTGTGTGGTTTCCTTGAGTTATATCAAATGTTTTCATACTGAACTTTAACTCATTAAAATACTTTAATATATTTATCTGCCATTTGATTATGCCATTTCCTTCAATATTAGAAAATGCCGTATTATGGACAACTAATTTAATTAATGTGGAGATGATTTTTCCTATAAAACAAGCGCTTGGTAATTCCGTTTCTTTGCTTCAGGTTTATGTAATAATAGAGAGGAAATTGAAATTTCATCATATTTAGTTTCAAATGAAAATCAAGAACAAATGGAAATCCCTTGTCTTCAGCATGTTAAATTTTGTGACTAGCTAGGGAATAAAAATTACAGTAAGGTAAATCAGAATTTGAATATATTGTCATATTTGCATTTTACATTTAGCACAAGTATTGTCAAATGGCCCTTGGAGCTTTTTGTATGACTGGAGGCTACACAAAATATTTTTGAAGAGCTAGTTATTTGCCTGCGTGATATGCTTAGGGATAAAATTTGGGGGGTAGTTTTTCCACATCAGGGGTCTTCAGCAGCCCTCTAGCTTACCTTATGTTTACTACTTCTAATCCAGAGAGTCTTGGCTTTGGAGCATGTTTGTTTTCAGAACAATAAAAGTTATATAGTTAAAAGAAAACGCGAAGAAATCTTAAAATAGTGATCATAAACTCATCTTCCAGTCTCCCTGAAAAATATGGTTATTTGAAGCCCAATAGAGTTAATAATATGGTCGCTTGGAAGAAAGTCACTCAGTAAAGATCTGGCTATTTGTCACACACAAACACACACACACACACACACACACACACAGAAATGGTCGGCCGCCACGTATTTCCCTAAAGTATTTTATAGAAAATAATACCAGGTTGTGTCAAAAAATAGGCCTCAGGGTCCCCTGGGAAGCTCATTAAAAATGCAGATACATGGGGTCCAGCCTCTGAGATTTGGTTTTCATGGAGGATAGGGGAATAAAAATCGGGTTTCTGTATTATAAAATATCTCCCCAGAGAGTCTGATGTTCACCAAAGGCTATAAACCCCTGTTCTAGAAGGGCATCTCAAGCCCTAAGATGTACATGAATCACCAGGAGATCTTGTTAAAATGCAGCTGTTGATTCATCTCGGGTAGGGACTGGGATTCTGCAGTTCTAACAACCCCAGGGTGATTCCAATGCTGCTGTGAACCTCACTTTGAATAGGAAAGATGAACTTTTCCTAGCCATTTTGTAGGTGAGCTAACAGGCATTTGTTTTGAAGTACTCCTTAAGATACTGTAGTGTTAACGGGAGGCAGCACTGTGCTGTGAACAGATATTTCCTCCAGCCACGTTGACTGAGCGCTCACAGTGTGCGGGGTTCCATGGCTTTGCGTCTCCGATTCCCCTTGCCCTCTCCTCCTGAGGCTAACATCTACATGTCCTTTAGGTAACCTCCCCTCCTCCAGGAATCCTGTCTGCTGTGGCCCTGCTGCGTGCTCCCATTGCACGCTGTGTGAACTTTAATCATCATCACAGTTATCTTATAGGGTTACAATTATCTACTTACTTATCGATCTTAGAATATAAAGCTCTTGAGGGCAATGTTCGTTATTGTACTTCAGACCTCAGAACACTGTCGGTCACAAAAAAAGACAATCAGGAAATATGTAGGATAATCATTTACTTAACTAATTAATCAAATGAGGTAACATAGCACAGCCTCGAGCTCTGACTCCGTTTCCTCATGTAAATTCAATACAGACCTCGGGCTGGGTGAAGAGAGAGTAGCCGGGGTTCTTGCCCACCTCTGGAAGGCTCTCCTTGGCTGGCTCTGGCTTAGGATTTTTTGGCAAGATGGTAACATTCATGCAGCCTCTCCTCAATCAGAAATAAATAGGAGTGTTAGTCCATCCCAGCAGGGAGCATGACCGGTTTAAAACACATCAACTTACATGGGCACAGAGGGCCCTTGGCATGACCCTGATTTCCCTTCTTGAAGTACAGGATTTGGAAGTCACTTCCACAGCCCAGCTCAGCTCACAGGGACCTGCCAAGGCAGACAGGGCACAGAGGATGTGCGGCAGCACCTGTGGGAGGGCCTCCAGCACCTCACGCTGCCTCTCCTCGTGCGCTTATCTCCATAAATTGCAACCAAGCCCATACTTAGTAAAGTTTTTAAGTTTCACTGGTTGCCTTGTGACCTTACCTCCCCTGGGGCCAGAGGAATGATGGTGAAATGCAGTGAATGGCAGGAGCAGCTGCAGAGTTGCTTATTGAGTCATCATGGTGTGACCATTGCCTCTGCCGGGGAAAACTCAGTTATCGCTGATGTCCAATATTGAATAGGACCAATTCTTTTCCACAGATTCACTGGGAATTCCCTATTTATTGCATGACACTGTGGTAGTAATCTCATACCTAGAAGAGGCTATGAAGGAAAAACAAACAGAAAATAATAGATTTGGGAGTGGCTATTTGCCCAGGTACTGAGGGAAGTTGAGATAGATGTTTGGGTAAAATTCAGTTTACTCATATTGTCATTTATTCAGCATGTATTTATTGCACGCCTACTATGTGTAAGACATACTTTGGATTATAAAAGAATCAGGGATCTTTGTACTGCAGTCACAGCTCTCAGTGAGTTTCAACTGACCAGTAGGTTGGAAACTAAAGGGGAGCTATTTCCAAAGTAACCTTGATATTCCAGCCCAGTGAAGATTTTCTTCCCCACTTTGTCTCTCCTCTCCACAGACAACAGCCATGGATTCTCCAGAACTGGGCTGAAACTGCCCTTCCTTTTCTCTCAGATCACCAGAGTGGTCTTCAGTCTGAATTCGTGGTTGGTTTCAGGGATGCCCTCTCAGCACACGGTTCTTAAAAGGCACCCCTTCCTGGTTTCTGTCAGCCTTTCTTCCCCAGGCTGGACCTTCCTTCTGTTTGCCCTTGCATTGCCTTTGATGGAATTTCCTCTTCTCCAGCTCAGATACCCAAGAGGCCAAGGATGCCTATCACATATCCCTGTCCCTTTAGATCAGTGGGTCTCAAAGTGTGGTCTGCAGACCTCTGGGGGTCTCTGAGATACTTTCAGGTGATCTGTGAGTTCAAAATGATTTTCATAATAATGCTAAAACATTGTCTGTCTTTTTCACTGTGTTGACATTTGCACTGATGGTGCAAAAGGAAAGATGGATGAAACCACTTGCACATTAGCATTTGAGGCAGTGACACCTACTCGTCCTATGAGTTATTATATTCCTCACTGTCATCATTTGACTTAAGAAACAAGTCACCAGCTTCACGTAAGGATGTCCTGGATGAAGCAGTAAAAGTTTGAATTTTATTAAATCTCAAGCACACATCTTTTTAATATTCTCTGTGACAAAATGAAAATACATATAAAACACTTTGACTGAATATCGAAGAACATTTATCTCGTGGAAACACTTGTCCCTTTGTTTGAATTGCAAGCTCAACTAGCCATTTTTTTCATGGAACATCATTTTTACTTTAAAGAATGACTGACAGACAAACTATGGTTTTTCAGATTTGAGTATTCATCAGATATTTTCTAGAAAATGAGCAGAGTGAGGCTGTCGCTTCAAGGAAAACAATTGACAGTATTTGAGTTTTCAAGGGAAAATTAGAAAGTTTCATTTGCCATCATGAATTTGACAGCTTCCCAATACTTTAAGACTTCTCTGGTGAAATCATAAGTGATATTAAGGAGTGAGATTTTGCATATTGTTAAATGAAATGTATCAACATTTGGAAGATCTGCATAACTCAGTGAATAAATATGCATGATGTAACAAAATCATCATGGGTAAAAGGTCCATTCAAAGGGCAAAAACAGACCAACGGATTTTAATATAACCAAATATGAGAAGTTCATTGCTATGGTTTCAGATTCCACATTGCAACTTTAGAAACTGCCACTTGTGAAGTTTGATGTAGTATCAAAGAAGAATATCCAAAATTATCTGAAAATGTTATTAAAATACTCCTCCTTTTTCCAACTATGTATCTGCGTGGGGCTAGATCTTCTTCATACACTTCAGTAAACACAATGCAACACAACAGAATCAATGCAGAAGCACATGTGAGAATCCAGCTGTCTTCTATTAAGCTCAGACATCAGAGATTTACAAAAATGGAAAACAATGTCCCTACTCTCACTAAATTATCTTAGTTTTAGAAAACCTGATTATTTTTCTTAAAAACATATTATTTGTGTTGACATACTAGTTATTTTATCTTAAAATTAATTAATGAACAAAAGTTTTAAATGTCTCACTTTTTATTTCTAACACAGTGAACACCAGTGGAAAGAACCCACAAGAACAAAATATTCTTGAAGGTCTCAATCATTTTTAAGGGTGTAAATGGGTCCTAAGACCAAAACGTTTGAGAATTGCTGCTTTAGGTCACACACTCTTAAATACTGATGATGGCATAAATGAAATTCCAGTTAAACAAGCTTTGGAGGTGGTTATTTAAATTGGCCCTTCCCTGAAAGGACACAGTCCTCAATTAACTTTCCCTGACCCCTGCACCAGATAGTTGCTCCTTTTCTCAACCAGATCTTCAGCATGTCCTGTCCTGACTAGGGTGGTGGTAATTATCCGAATTATGTGAAGACAGTATTGGCATCATCTTTTATCCCAGTTCCCCCCTAAAGTTCACTGCAATCAACTTAACTTTCTTGGATTAAAATATTTATAAATTTGAACTGTTGACATTTCTTTAAAACCTCAATAAAAATTTTATATGATTCTTTCCAAAATGGAAGCACCATGATATATCTTATATGTGTGTATGTATTACAATTTAACAAGACATAGAATTAGGAATCTGGAGGGAAGTCTTTCATTCTCCAGGTAAGGAAAATGATTCCCTGAGAGCTTAAATGCTTTGTCACATGAGTCAGTGACAGAATTAACATAAAATCTCCAGTTTGCTAACAACTTCAAGTCCAGAGTGAAAGAACAGAACTTACACATTTTTAAAAAACCTTGTCCTTGCAGGACATTTTTCATTTTATGACTCTCTTCTTTATCTATAGTTTTATGTATGGGCAACCTGGAAGGAGAAACTGCTTCATCTAGTTTAGTCAAACAGTAAAACCTCAGATGTCTGGAGCTATGGAAAAACAGGGCATTCCAGACAAATACGGTTTCTGGTTACATGAGACATTCAGTGTCCAAAACAAAACAATTTCAGTGAAGGCACAATATAAGCAAAGTATTTAGGACCTCAAATTACATATTCTCAGCCAGTCCCCTTACTTTCTTAATGTGGCAGTGCTTCAGATCCATCAGTTATAACTTTAGATAGCAAAACTTCCATGGTAGCTTTTAGGGATGGTACTCTTTCTAAAGGTATCGCATGTTTTTCTGCATCTAATCGGTCTATTAAAGATGATTGAAACTTTTTAAGTGACTTGGGATCATGATTATTAATGCCCACTATTTTATTCAAATACAACAGAAGCATTAAGTTCCATTGAGCATATGAGAGTTTTTTACACTTTCATTAAATTACCCCAGTATTCCTTTTTTTTTAAGGTTTTTATGTGTTTTTAAATTTTGGCTTTTAACTCCCTTGATTTGGCGTTGTATTAACCATAACACCTTTGTTTATACAGAATGCATGTTTGTCTTTCCATTTCTAATTTTCTGTAAACTAAATTTAAAAAGCGTATTAGAATTATATAAAACTGAGCAAATAGATTGAGAAAGGATTCTAGATACTTACTGTGATGTACAGAAGTTATAATGAACTTTTTATTTTTTACTGTATTTTGACCACTCAAAAAACTGTTGAGCTTACTTATAGGTTCCTTAGATAACTAGATTCTTATTAGGTGAGGTATTGCAACATAATAATTATTTAGTTAACAGTTGTGTGTGCAGTCAATAAATATAAACAGAGATTTGAGAAACCCAAATAGTGAGTTCTAGTTCTACTCTCTTTTCCCAATAATCATGATAATACTGACAACTTATTTATCTAATCTTTTAGATTTTACATGTTTTTTAACAAGTTCTTTAAAAAGTTTTTTTTTTTAATATTCTGTGTAAATGTTTGTAAGAGGGATCTGCCTATACTTCAAAAGCCTTTATGCGATCTTTCACCATTTAATCCAACAGAAAAGCAGAGAGGGACATGTCCTACATAGGCTCTAATCCATCTGTGTTTTTCTGAAAGAGCTAGGATGTTTACATTCTTCGGAAGGAAAGAAGAGCAGAGAATACCATTCCATATTTGTCCTTGTTGGTTTTCTAGCATCATGGTGGCTGCTTTATAACAGCTCATAACAGTGAAGCTGCGGCATCATTTCTGCCTGTGGAATCACATTGGTATGCAGATTCTTAAGTATGCAGCCCCATGGATTAGGGCCCTCATTCCTGTTAAAGTCAGTTCTTTACTCCGGGAATTCTTCCAAAGTTGCTACCAGGAATGCTTTTTACTTTTATGGCAACTTGGTCCCTAAGGATAAGGACAATTATCCAAAAGGAAAATTTGTGCCCTGTATCTGGATAGATATTAGTGACCAGAACAGAAAAGTTCATAATCTTCAAACCAAAACTCAGAGTAGTAACAGGCTACTGAGCTTGAATTGAGTTATTGAGTAGAGAATAACCAGAATGCGCTAGTGTCTACGTGCATGTGCAACCATGACCTGATGTGAATATACGGGTCAAGAGTTATCTTCACTATTTGGACAATTTGTATAATTGAATCTCTTATTCAATTCTTTATACACTTATCGATACTTTAATGGAGAAAAGCTTCGCTTCCTTTTAAGAATCTACTCTCCTTTTGGAACATTTGTCTAAGACAACTGTGCATGTCAATAATCATCTCACTTTATTCCTTACAGTTCTTCACAAAGTCTTTATTTCTCTAATCCTTAGTTCCTAGCATGTGCTCTACAAATGGCTTTTCTGAACTTCCTTCATTGTCCTCAACTTTGAAGCCTCCTCTGCTCTTCCTCCTTTCTTTTCAGCAGATGATGACCTCCTACAATTTATCTGGTGTAAGTTCCTGCGTTGTCTCTCCTGTCTGTCTTGAAATATCAGTATCTGAATCATCTTTTTTTCTCCTTTTCTGTGTTTGAAAAATAGTTGCCCTTTTACCTCTTGTTCTTTCATCTTCTATGTTCACCCTTAATCCTATCCTCTGTATCAGTTCAGGGTTCATTTGCAAGAAATAGAAACCTCTCTAGTTATTTTAGTCAGAAAGGAATTTAAGAAGTACTTATAGAATTGTTGAAAGACCTGGAAAGGCAAGCTTTAGGTGGGGCTTCCAGGAATGACCTCACACAACACTGCAGAACTGGCTACCCAAGAGATTGGCAACATTTGTCACAATCGGGAAGCTGGGGAGTCAGGAAGCCATTGGGCCAGCTCTGGGAGTCTGGGGTTGCACATCTTAACTGTGATCTGGACTTAAGAAGCTGCCAGAAGGACTGCTGTCTCCAGAGTAAAATCGTCTCCCAGATCTGCACCAGCAAGATGGATGCCTCATGGTGTAGTGCCTCTCTCCACTCAACTCAATTCCAAATACAGGGTTCTTGCAGGTACACCTGCTGGGTTGAACTGTATCACACCCAGAACCCTAGCTAAGGAAGAGTCTGGGAAATAGTAATTTATCTTCTTAGCCTCTGAGACACACAAGGCACACTCCAAGGAGCTTGGAACAGAAGCTGAGCAATCCAATCAACTCTTTGTCACAGTCTTCTCCATTGATTTTTTAATTTATTCAGTTAATATTTATATTTCTTGTTTATCCCATATTCTAGATATTTTCTCAAGTCTTTTTTTCCATTTTACTGTTTGGATTTCTGCACTAAATTCCAGGATGACTTTTGCTTCCTACGATAAAAATTTTCCTTGGGTTATTATTGTTTTTATTTCATTGTATTCTGGTCCTAGTTCTTTTTTTTTTTTTTTTTGTCTTGTCACCCTGAAACTATTATATTGCTATTTGCTATTGATTTCCAAAAATATCGTACCACTGTAAACATGAATTCCCAACAACTTGTGAACTCAGCTTTGGTATTAGGATACTCCCGATCAATGGCAGAGGTTGGAGTTCAGAATCTGGATAGCAAGCCCTTTAAAGGTAGGATTATTTACTTATTTCCAAAACTTTAGTCACCATCATCTTTGCTCTTGCTGTACATCCTGATGACCATTTCCCTGGTCAGTTAAGGAATACAGACCTACCTAGGGCTTCAGTTTAAGAGCCATCGGGGGTGAGGGAATGCTTATTAAATCTTGTCTCAGAGGTAGGAGGGAAGTTTTGCCAAAGGCCTGAAGTGGAAAATTGAGGAAGGGCTGGGGCTTCAGAAAGAGCTGAGAGATCACAGACTACTTTCCAATTTCCATCAAAATATTTTAATCTCTAAAACTTTACTTATTGTCTAAGATCGTCCCTATCGTCCTCTCTTGATTATCTCCTGGAACCCGAGACTTCATTTTATGGATTGAGAATAGCCCTACGTGCGATAGGATAGATTTATGCTAATTTTCTCTTCCTTTTTCATATATTTTAATAGATACAGTAGTGAAATTTAAGAAGATTGTATTGGTTCTACCACTTACTCTGACATCTTCCAAGAGGACTTGTCAATGAATTATACATGAAAATGTAGCCCATGAGACAATATGTAGTTTCACTGACAGGAAGCTGACACGATTGATGTGGCATCAAAACAAAATAGTTAAAGTACAAGGTGCGAACTAAAATCTGATACTTGCTTTCTAGTCAGTTCTGGAAGACTTGGAAATGAAGCAATAATAAGAGAATAGAAAAAGGCGCTTTTTTCATTTGGCCAGGGAATTATTTATTCATAAAACGAAATTAGCATAGCTGACATTCTTCTTACATTTATTTTGTGAAATGAAAATAATGTTAAATTTTCCAGAGAAGCCTTAACTTTCCATTTGTAGTTGGTTGCAGTAAAATAAATCTTTCCTGGTGTGGATCAAGAAGCTATAAGTGGGGCCGGCCCGGTGGCACTCGGTGGTTTAGTTCGCGCTTGGCAGCCCGGGGTTTGCGGGTTCGGATCCCGGGCGCCCGCCGACGCACTGCTTGTCAGTCATGCCGTGGCGGCGTCCCATATAAAGTGGAGGAAGATGCGCACGGATGTTAGCCCAGGGCCAGTCTTCCTCAGCAAAAAGAGGAAGATTAGCAACGGATGTTAGCTCAGGGCTGGTCTTCCTCACAAAAAAAAAAAAAAAAAAAAGAAGCTATAAGCAATAGAACATAGTATTTGGTAAATATTTACATTACCAATATCTCTCTTAGTTATGTGGTATGATTAAATTAGGAGACACTAGAAGGGAATATAGTACTTAATGGATAGAAACTCACTCATCTGTCTAAGGTATTAGATGTGGAATGAGGTCTCTAAGGGAATGTTCTCAAAGATAAGGAATTACCTCACATGCTCACATAGGCATGTTGTATCAAATCACAGTTTGCAAACGATAATTATATTTGATTTTGAATTTGTGACATATTGGGTCATAATGTTAACTATTTTCCAATCTTTAAAGAATGTATTATATACATAACTCTTAAAATAATAGAAGAAGAAGAAGAAGGAAAATAAAATAAAACAAAATCTGTCTTTCCCAACACTGGTTTACGGACTGACCAGGCAAGTTTCTGTCACCTCCGCCTAGTCCTTCCATTTCCTCCCTGACTTTACTCCCCACCTCTGCCCATTGTTGTCACACTGCTCATCTCTCTCTTCACTCTGGGCTTCATGGTAGAGAATTTAGACTATTGACTAGGGAGGCAATGTGTGCAGTGGTTAAAAACATAAGCCCTGGAGTCAGATTTCTTGGGTTCAAATTCTGGTCCTAGCTGTGTGATTTTAGGCCAAGTACCTAACTTTTCTGAGTCTCAGTTATCTGAACATAGACAAGTGGAAGTACATTTATCCTTCTCATTGAAGTTTCAGAGAGATAAAGAGTAGAAGGATGTAAAGGGCTTAGCACAGTGCTCAATAAAAGCAAACCACTAATATTTCAATATTTGTATTATATTTCTGCCAGGAAACAATAAGTAGGCTTGTCTTCTTCTGTCTTTCAGTTATGAAATGTGTACTTGCTGAGGAAAAGATAGACAAAACATTATTTATCCTAGATTATGATGAGATAATGCCAAATATCTGGATAAAAACTGAAAAGAAATCGAGATGTTTTCAAACATCTTGTAGACAAAGTACCAACATTTTACAGATTTTCTTTTCACTTGGCATGTTCCTGCCATGTGTGTGTGTAGGAAGTCAACACATTCTTATTCACTAGTCCCTTCTTGAGCACCTCTGTGAGCTGTATGTTCATCACAGAACTTAACACATATTATTTCTAATCCTTATTAACCATCTAGAGAGATCAAATTTATTAGCTGTATTTTACACTTTAGAAAACTAAAGCTCAAGGGAGTAATGTAACTCATCTAAGTTCAAACAGCTCGTAAGCATTGGAGCCACACAACTGAAACCCAGATCCTCTTCCTTCAGAGCTGGTGTCCTTTCCTGCTGTGACATGTATCTTGTGAATCTAGGACTAATGGCCTAAGGAGAAGACTGGTTGATAAATTCACTGAGATTCAGCAGTGGCAATACAAATGATTTTTATGTCCAAACTTACCCTTATTACTGACAATGTATTTCATTTTCACACATAAGAATATTTTCAAGAGTTAGAATTTTTAATCACATACATAATAGTGCATAATTCTACAAATTGTAAAAATACATAATTACACACAATATAAGGTAAAGGTCTTTTGTACACAATAAATGTTTATCCTTCATAATACACCTAGGAACAGAACCATGTTGGTGAAGTTAGTGATTGCAAGGGATATGCGTGAGCTTAATAGACCCCGTCATACAATCTTAGTTTGATTTAGTAGTCCTGTTAAAAATGGAGAAAGAGTAGTCCTTCAGAAAAACCTTGGTGGCAAGGAAAGTATCACCATATTTAACACGGCTCTTGAGGGAAAGATATTTCCTGCCGTTCAGACAAATGTAAAAGGTCAGTGAACACAATCACAGCAGTTGATTCTAAACGTTGACCTCAGAACTTATGCTCTGAAGGAATGCTAACGACTCCTACTGTAATGCTTTTGCTTATTTGGATACCATTAAAAGCTCCACTTGACAAGCATAATGATGAACTGCACTTTTCCCATCAAGCAACACATGTTTGGATGACAGACAGCTCTGTTAAGTTGGGGATTTATTTATTTTCCGAGGACCAGTTTTTCATCTTGCTCTGCAAACCCAGGAAGCTGCTTAAAATTCACACAACTCATTGCTGATAAAGGGAAGTCCCCACTCCAAGATTGGGCCTTGGTGGGTATAGGGTATAATGACACATCTGTTTTAGCAACATAAAATATGCTTCAATATCCTTCAAAATATGCTTTATTGTCTACCTAATGTCATTTTATTAAAAAAATTAAATACATTTAAATGAATGAAATGTCAATAGCTCTAACTCTAACTCAAATGTTCATTGTTGGATATTGTTTTATCCTTGACTTGTTAACAACTCTCTTGTGATTCTTTATTTTAATTATTTCATGCAAGACAAAACAGAACAAATATATTTGGCAGTTAACAGATATTTTCCAAAATTGGGTGAAAATTCTCTTTCTCATTGCTTTTGTTGCTTCCTCATAGCCTTGGAAATATTGAATTCATTTAATATTTTGCAATAAATAAGTACATTCTTCCAATAAAAAGGGAGTCAGATTGATTTGTTAGAAAAGGGAAGGCCTTCTATAGAATATAATTTATGACAATAAAAGGATGGATCTTCCCAGAACAAAACCAACTGAATTGCATTGAACTTCAACAGCACGATAGCTTTGACACTTAAAGGTATTCTTTTGCTTTCAAAAGTATCACTTAAAATGTAACTGCACTTGGAGATGTAAACTTTAGATCTATATCAGTCAACATATTATTATTTAAGATCTTAGCAAAAATTAGTGAGCAGCTGTTAGAGATAAATTGAAGTACATTTCATGCCCGTCGGAAATGAGGCTGGTCATGAAAACATTCTTCAAGGAGTACTGCTTACCTGGTTTTGATCTCTCTGGACTCAGAATCTTGATTTTCATAGTGAGAGAGAGATCATCTTGGTAGAAAATATCTAGGATAGTATCTTAATGTGTACTTAAATTTGAGATTGTATGATCACGATACATAATTCCTCGAGAACTAGTAAACTCACATTATAAAATGAAATCTAAACACATTAGTATCACTTAGGGTCGCAGCAGGAAATAGGTGGCATGCTCAAAGGAGTAATCAAGGATGATGTAATGCAGGACTAAAGGCAGGTTTTAGGGAACCAACAAATGATAATGAAGCACCCAGAGATGAAGGGCAGGAAGCTGTTATTACCTATAGCCCTGAAGATGCAAGGGATGGTATGTGTTATTGGAACATAACAAGAATTAAGGCATAGGGGAGGGGCAGACGGACAGGAGCAGTGACTATGTAGATCGAGGAACAGAACCATTGCCAAACCATCGCCCAGCAGATCAGCAGGGAGAACATCTACCTGACCTCTCATTCCCTGGCTCTTTGATCTCTTATTGAGCTTCCCATTGGCCAAATCCAACCAAGAGCCAGCATGCAAGGGAGCCTGGCCAATGCAGTCTCTAGAGGCCAGCCCCCCTACTGGACAAAGTAGCACCAGGGAGGGCAGAGAATGGACCTGGAAGGGCAGAGGGAGAATAACCAGCACCACATCTCACCATAATCATAATTATATGGGCTATAAACCTCCGGTCATTCCTCACTAAGGAGCTGGAGGGAACTCTCTGTCGTTATTCTGCTCCTCTGAAGTTCTCTTCCAGGTCCGAAGGTTCTTTATAGGTTTTGATTCAGTTCTTCTTCTGTGTCATCCTGTGCTAGAATATGATGCAATCCTTATAACAGGGATGTTTTTATTTTTTGCAAAATAATTTTTTTTTCTTTCTGTTTGCTAAAATTTGCTTGGTACCAAGATTTAAATAGTTGATTTCATTCAAGGATTTTATCTTTGACATATTTCTTAATATCCTCGCTGCCTAACTTCCCCATTATGCTGGAATGGCTTTCGTTAGTTCATTTAGCTGTACAGCTCTCTCCTTAAACTGATCACCCTGCCCTACATCTCTTTCTTACAGTCAGTGTTCCACCCACCTTGGCGATGGGAAAGGCTTTTAAAATTTATTTTAATGTGAGAAGTGACTTTTTGATTGGGGTCAAACTTCACAATGTGACATAATTATTTTTAATGGATACTCAACTGAAACACACACGTCTTCCCTCATTCTTCTCTCTTCTTTATTTCATTTATTCTGGCTACTTTACCATAGATTTACTCTCCTTTTCTGTTTACTTACAATGCTATGAATTAAATGCTGATATTATGGTACATAATATATTGTGTGTGTGAAAGAGGGCTGAGAAGTGTTTAGGATGGTCTTATAGGTTAACAGGTGAATTAAAAATCAGGGCTGGTTTTATGGTTTGCAGATCTATTTACCACTTCCAAATAAAAGTTTCTCAGAGATGGTGGGTATGGTTTTTTTACAAGTTATATGACTCTAACTATTGCCTCCTTTTTCATTCCACTCAGATCCGAAGCCAGAGCAAAGCATCCAGGTCTGGGCTCTGTGAGGGGGATGAAGTGGTTTCTATCAACGGCAATCCTTGTGCAGACCTCACTTACCCTGAGGTCATCAAGCTCATGGAGAGCATAACGGACTCTCTCCAAATGCTCATCAAAAGGTACAAAAGTTGGAGTATATATTTTCTCCTGAAGCTAGATGAGAATGAGTGTACCTTCTACTACATATATAATTTGTCATTTATGGGGAAACTGGCAGTGCTCTGTAGAAGGTCGGTATAGTTAAACAGAAAACCACAGTGTTTGAAAAGTGGCAATTCTAATCAACTGAATTTTCCAGTTAACTGAGAATTAGCTTGAAAATCTGTGTTTTAAGAACTTTGTTGAAAATCTTAGGTATTTTAGACTAGTTCCTTAGAAAGCGCAGTATGTTGAACACAATTTAGTACTTCAAGATCAAGACTTTATGGTGCGTCAGGATCACTAAATGATAATTCCAAGGTTCACTGATGAATTAAAAATGTTAAACCATTACACAGTATTTTTTATAGAAATAGAGTGCCTAGAGGAAAGAAAAGAACAGGAACAACAAAAACCATAAAAGCAGCCAGATTTCTGCTTGCCAGGACCTCCAGTAAAACCAATATTTGGGTATGGGCAAAAGCAGATGGTTACAATAAAGTTTTTGGACTATCAATGCAAATCGTTTGTTAATTTGATCTCTCCAAATACTGCCCTCTCCACCTAATTGCTTAAAAATGCAGAAGTAAACTTTAAACATAAAATCAAAAGAAAACAATGAGAGGGGCTGACCCTGTGGTGCAGCGGTTTAGTTCCAGCTTTGGCGGCCCGGGGTTCGCGGGTTCGGGGGTTCAGATCCCGGGTGCCCGAGGACGCACTGCTTGTCAGCCATGCCATGGCGGCATCCCATTTAAAGTAGAGGAAGATGGGCACGGATGTTAGCCCAGGGCCAGTCTTCCTCAGCAAAAAAGAGGAGGATTGGTAACGGATGTTAGCTCAGAGCTGGTCTTCCTTACAAGAAAAAAACGAAAGAAAACGAGAGCAATCCCAAAAAGCTACAGCATCGACACTTTTCACAGTGTGCAGATAACAGTACAGTCCACACTAACTTTCCAAGTGAGGCCCTGACCATGGCAACACAGTCACGTGCCGCGTAATGATGTTTCAGGACAATGGACCACATATATGACGATGGTCCCATAAGGTTAGTACCATATAGGCTAGGTGTGTAGTAGCCATACCATCTAGGTTTGTGTAAGACACGCTATGATGTTTGCGCAACAATGAAATCCCCTAATGATGCTTTTGTCAGTGTGTATACCCTTTGTTAAGTGACACATAACTGTGTAAGGAGTCCAGAAAGGAAAGCTCTGGCTTCTGGAGAGCAGCCTTCAGGAAGATGTCAGAGGATGTCTCACAGACTCTCCAAGTCCTCCAGATTTTGCCTTAACTCTTCAGAAACACCACATAGAGCGTTACCTATCTGATAATCATTCAATAGGATTCCATTTCTATGCAAACAGAAACTCACTATGGCCAAAATCTTGTGGAAATAAAAGAAATCTAGCATTATTCTTAGAATCTGACATCTAAATATTTACCTATCAAGACCGATGTTTAAGCCCTTAAGATCCTACTTATAAAGCTGCCATTTGCTTTTCAAAGGAACCTAACAGGAATGTTGCCAACTGCAGTCACGTGCTTGTCATTATTACGCATCCATCTCTGAGGTGTTTGAAGAGTTCCATCTCTGAAACGTTTAATCACATCCAAAATGGGAGAAAAACCTTTTCTAATTTATTCCTTTTTAGCGTCTTTACTGATTTACTGACGCCAATTTCTTTGGAACACACTTGTGGTCTGGGACATTCCTTACTAGTTCTTGTTTTGATTTTGATGGCTATCGTTGGGAAAATCCTTGGTGGTTTAAAGCTGAGTCTTAGGTACATATTTAGTTTTGGAAATAAATGGACTAGTTCTCTGCTACTTTTAATAACTGGAATCATGATTATTATTACTTTCTCATAACTATATTTTGACTTTCACAAAATATATAATTAATTGATGAGATTCAAAGTAGAATCTCAAATTAAAATCAGCCCAAAGATAATTGTCGTCATCATCATCATCATCATCACACTCTGGATGGCTGAATACTGTTTCCTGGAATTAAATATTTCCCTCACTCTTGTAACTGTCATCTATCACTAGAGGACAAGCGGTTACTTCTCCTGGACCACTGCCCAGAGATAGCTGGGTCAGACTATCTTAAAAGACTCCTCTAACACTGTGTCTCTATTATCTTGGATTTTATTAAAATGATAAGATATTTTTCAAATTATATAATTATGACACATAAATTATGGAATTGAGTACCTGTGTAGACTGAATGGAAATGAGCATTTTAAAGTATAAAGCTTTAACCTCTGGTGCTTTTATGATTTTTATTCATGTATATCTATTTTACTTCAGCTACCAATAAACGTTAACATTTATCTGACCCATTTGCCTGTAAAATAGTCTGTAAGGCTGGAATGAATTCAGACTACTCTCTTCTCAGCTTCATAATCGATTGCTAATATAATTCAAAGTGATTTAATCTACTTCCATCCCAAGGCCTTCCTAAATTAAAACTCTCTGACCTTTCAGTACCCTCAAATTCAGTTGCATAGAGTGTATTCATCATTTCCTATAAAAGAAAGATCTAATTTGCTGTCATCATATTTTTAAGATACTCTATTATAATGTTTTTTTGTGTTACCAGGAGATTACTTGCATAGAGAAAGCTGTGTTTCATTTGATTGTTAGTTTGTTTTTGTTTTGTTTAGTTTTGTTTTGCTAAATGCAGTCTATAGCAAAGTTAGGAGTAGTTATTTTGAACATTAGTCTGAAATTCTACCACATAAATTCTAAGGTAAATCCCCTTGAGTGGAATAAAAGTGGGGGCTCACTCCCTTCAACTGATGATCCTGCATTCATCAGGGTGCATTTTGAGGGAGAAAGAAAGGGGCAGAGATAGACACTGCTGCTTCTTAAAAAAACCTCCAAATGTATGAAATGAAGGCATCTCCTACAGCTGTTCTGCGAATGATGCTTCTCTTCTAAAAGCAGTTCGAGTTTAAATTAGAGTTTTAGTGAGAAGTTGTTTAACCCTCAACTGACCTTGCTTCTTGCAAACCCAAACTTGCAAAACCAACTGGGAGTGGTTAAGGTCAAAATCAAAGGACTGTGGTGAACAGCTCTGGATCCCTTAGCTGAGAGATAAAGGAGCAGTTTGACTTCAGAGATCCTATAAGGAAAATGCTCCAAGAGACAGGTTCAAACAGGAGGAGGGGAGACATCTCAGATTATAAATACTTCATGACTCAATGATTCATTGCAGCATGGAAAGGATTTCTCTTTACACAAGAGTACTGGGCTGGGGTCCACTTATTACAAAACACATGCTCACTGGAGCTTACAAAACAGCTTCTATTTCATTCCTTTCAAGAAAGCACAGCTTCTAAAAGGATGACTTGAATTATCTGTATTTTTTTGTTTACTTAATTTTTATTGAAGTAACATTGGTTTATATATAACAAGATCATCTGTATGTTAATATTGCTCTGAAGCTGCTGAATGTTTATGTGACTTTATAATGTGCAGACCTAAACTTAGTCAATGAAACATTGAAGTGCATTGTCATATTATAACAAACATGGTTATTTGAAGACATCCAAATAATTACAGATAAAGGGCATCCGTGTAGCTATAACCTGTGCTTTTAAAAAATAAAAGCTGAATTTAGGATGAGTTTGGGTTTCATAATCTTTTGTAAGCATTTTTGCTTTGCTTTGAAGAGAAGTTTATTTGGAAGATCTTTAAATAATAACAGAAACATGTTGCCAATTTCTGTTTTCAAATATGTTGCAGTTGACATTTAGGAGGAAATGTTTTGACTGTATCATGTATTAGACATCATAAAAGTGTCAGGAAGTTCTTTGGCAGGTGTAACACACTCTGATTTAACTGTCTGGACTGATTTTTCTGTGTGCAGACCAGCGAGTGGAATAAGTGAGACTTTGATCTCTGAAACTGAAAACAAAAACCATGAGCATCTCACCCAGGAGGGGTACGTGGAAAGTACCACCCTGCAAATTCGACCAGCCACAAAGAGCCAGTACAAAGAGCTCTACATCACCCCCGTCAAGAGTGGAACTCCCCCAGCTGGGGACCAAGGAAGTGGTCCCGGTTGTTCAGGGAGCATAAAAGAAGAAACGGGCCTGAGCTACCATGTGGCTCCCCTCATGCCTGACTCCCAAAGAGGACGCTCAGCAGAGGAGCTTATCTTAAGGGAGAAGGCAGAAGCGGGGCAGCCAGGTCCTGTGGTTGAGCTACAACTGTCCCTTTCACAGGAGAGACACAAGGGCACAAGTGCTCCTGTAGTGGCTTTCCTGGGAGCTGAAAAATCTAAGTCTCCTGACCCAGAAGCTAATTTACAACACGACGGGATTGTCTACATAAATGCAGTCCCCACCGATGAGAAAGGGGACCCTTCTCGGAGGTCCAGCAAGATAATCCAGATCTCCAGTGGCAAAGAGTTGAGGGTGATCCAGGGAAGTGAGGCAGGAGCCGCGGGGCTGCCCCGAGTGGAAGTGATCCTCGACTGCTCTGACAGGCAGAAGACAGAAGGGTGCAGGCTGCAGGCAGGAAAGGGGTGTGTGGATTCTCCAGTGGAAGGAGGGCAGTCAGAAGCACCTCCTTCTCTGGTATCCTTTGCAGTCTCATCAGAAGGCACAGAGCAGGGAGAAGACCCACGCTCGGAGAGGGATCACAGCAAACCTCACAAGCACAGAGCACGCCACGCACGTAAGTCCTGCCGGGGCCACTGCTGGCCTCTCGGAAGGGGCTTGGGAGCGTAGGGCATTTTGCTGCGGCTTCGCCTGCATGGATTTTTCTCTTTTCTAAAGATATTTCTTATGTCTCTCATTGACTTTTTAAAAAATTCTAGTAATGCACAAAATAACAAATGTGAAATTGTGGAGAACACCAATTTCTGAATTGGAAGCAATAAGTTTGAACGTTATAGTAGATTTAAATGTTTTTAATGCGCTTTCTTTTCTCTCCAAAGGCACGGGAACTGTTAAAGAAAATAATACTGTTAATGTGCCTTTTTCATTTGTCTCAGAATGTTGTCATATTTCATCTTAAAATAGCGGATGAGAGTATTTGAAGTTATGTGGACTCTGAGTTGAAATGTCAAAAACTGTTGAGTCTGCTGCCGAGGGGTGTCTCTAAGCTCCACCACTGATATTAAAAGCAGATCCTCATTTTGAAAAAAATCGTTGTGCAGCTTGATGATGCTTGCAGAAGTGAGCTTGACGGACAAGGACATGTGGAATACTGGGTAGTTACACGATCCTCTCCGTTTTGTAAGTCTGCACTAGGCTGCACAGCGTTTCTCTACCTTCTAGACACTGAAATCAGTCTCCAGCGCCATGTGGAGGCATGTAAATGTCCCCAGATATAAAATATATTTAAATTCATGGCTTTTTACAGTATTTTGTTTCACTCAGGGAGTGATTACAGAAAGGAGAATGAGGATAAGAATGGCAGTTAGGTTTTAAGATTTTTTTTCTTTTTTTTACAAATTTTGGAATTTTGCTTGAGGAGGTAAAGGCTGACTGGCAAAGGCACTTGCATGTATGAATGATACACAACAGTAATGAACCTGGCTATTCAAAGTAGTATATTAAGTCTTCCAACCTACTCTTATTCCTTTCAAAGCATATTTTTAGCATAACCATTTGTAGCTTTATTAACAAATGCTGTTACTCATTCCTTATACTTTAAGCATCTGTGTGCGTCCCCACATTTATAGCTTATTAAACAAGTGTATTAAGGCAGTGCTCACATACTTTACATGTTGGCAGTGAAGTTAGCAACAACTGTGACTGTCAGTTTAACAGTAAGTTGTGCAACGCTGGTCAAAAAAGGAATTACATTTAGGAATGACCACACTTTTTACTGTTTTCTCTAAATAAAATTTGATTACCAGTGAATATTTGTAACTTTCTTATAAAACTATTTACTCTGATTCTCTTTTATTTTTAAAAATTAACCATTAGGTCTGATTTTCTTCCAGCGATGAAAAGAGCTAATTTTCAATCAGAAGATATTCAAAACATTTTTCTGAAATTTCTATTTAATTATTTTGAAGAATTCAAAACTTATTTGTGAATCATGCTCATTATCATTGAATATATGATTGTAATTAACTGATGCTGTAAATTAATTTGCCACCAATTTATTTTTTATAATAATACTGATAAAAGTAAAAATTTAAATGTATATTTTTATTATTTTTAAAACTGTCAAACTCTCATTGAAATGGCTTAGTTTCTGCATTAGCTTTTACCCACAAAGGGTCACTAGTCATATAATTTTTAAATTTCCCCAGGATTTACACTTATTCTTGCTGCAACTTTAGTAGTATTATATTTCCAAAATATCAATACTTTACAAACAAATTTATCGTGACAACTTTGTAGCTAAAGTTTCTTACATGTATTCACAATGATCTAATGTTCTGAATTATTATTCATTATTGATTCAGTACCTTCAATTATTGTTCATTCAGTTTTTTGAATTTATATTAATTTTGTCACCATGAATGCAAAGACTTGAGGGAGGATATCAAAGTAAAAAAAAAAGGAAGAAAACTTAAATATTTAAATTCATTACCTTAAAATATTTAGATAAATAATATTTTCTTGCTCCCTTCCCCTCCTGCTTTTTAAAAATGCTTGGAAACAGTTTTATATTGACTTTTTTCTTTTAAATTTGGAAGTACAAGTTATGTCAACCTGTTTCTCAGAAAATATTATGTTCTTAAATTATTTCCTTTTTAGTTTTGATTACATCCTGTTAACTGACATCTACTAGCCAGTGTTTATTGTTAAAGTATCACAATCCATTATGAAACATACTATTCTAATCAAATTATGAAATATATATTCAAATCAGCATTCATAAAAATGTTACATGAGCAAGTGAAACAGGGCATTGTATAGTTGTATATCATTGTATGTCATTATAGAGTATACATTTTAAAAGAAATAAGAAAGAGAAATAATTTGATTGATTCAAAATTCAGTACCCAATTGTAAACATTGTTTTTTCCATGTTCGTTTTCCCCGAGGAGAATTGATTTCTAGGTTGCTATGGAGTCTTCCTTGAACTCATCAACTCAGTATAATTTTTGTACTTTCCCTAGGGCTCAGGAGGAGTGAAAGCCTGTCAGAAAAGCAGGTGAAAGAAGCAAAATCTAAATGCAAAAGCATTGCCCTCCTTCTGACAGATGCCCCCAACCCCAACTCCAAGGGGGTGTTGATGTTTAAGAAGCGTCGGCGGCGGGCCAGGAAATACACCCTAGTCAGCTACGGTACTGGGGAGCTTGAGCGAGAGGCAGACGAGGAGGAAGAAGGCGACAGAGAAGATACGTGTGAAGTCGCATTTCTGGACGCGAGTGAATCAGAGGTGGATGAAGAGTTATTGTCTGACATTGACGACAACACACAAGTTGTGAACTTTGACTGGGACTCTGGACTAGTGGACATTGAAAAGAAACTGAACAGAGGGGACAAGATGGAGATGTTGCCAGACACCTCAGGCAAGGGGGCCCTCATGTTTGCCAAGAGGAGGGAGAGGATGGATCAGATCACAGCCCAAAAAGAGGAAGAGAGGGCAGGTGGAATGCCAAGCAGAGAACCAGATGCTGCCCAGACGGATGGCCTGAGAACCATGACTTCTTACCAAAGGAAGGAAGAAGAATCGATGAGAGTGCAGAGCTCTGTGAGCAAAAGCTACGTGGAAGTGAGCCATGGTCTTGGCCACGTGCCCCAACAGAATGGCTTCAGTGGGGTGTCCGAGACAGCAGACGCCCAGAGGATGATCCCCATGAACAGAACGGCCAGACCCTTCCCGGGGCCTGTGAACCAGCCAACAACCCCCTTCTCCCCAACCCGAAACATGACAAGTCCCATCGCTGACTTTCCTGCGCCTCCACCTTATTCTGCAGTCACACCTCCACCTGAAGGCTTCTCCAGAGCAGTATCAAGTCCGACAGCTGGCCCAGCACAGCCGCCTCCATGGCCCCAGCCTGCCCCGTGGTCCCAGGCAGCCTTTTACGATGCATCTGAGCGAATAGCTTCCCGAGATGAAAGGATCGCGGTGCCAGCAAAAAGAACAGGAATATTGCAGGAGGCCAAAAGGAGAAGCACAACAAAACCCATGTTCACTTTTAAAGAGCCCAAAGTAAGCCCAAATCCTGAACTCTTGTCACTTCTTCAAAATTCAGAAGGCAAAAGGGGCACTGGAGCTGGAGGCGATTCCGGACCCGAAGAAGACTACCTCAGTTTAGGAGCAGAGGCTTGTAATTTCATGCAGAGCTCCTCTGGGAAACACAAGACCCCACCTCCTGTTGCTCCAAAACCTGCAGTCAAGTCCTCATCTTCCCAACCAGTAACTCCAGTTTCTCCAGTCTGGTCACCAGGAGTGGCTCCAACCCAACCACCTGCCTTCCCCACATCCAACCCATCGCAGGGCACCGTTGTCTCCTCCATCAAAATAGCCCAGCCTTCTTACCCTCCTGCCCGGCCCACGAGTGCTCTGAACCTGGCTGGTCCCTTCAAAGGACCACAAGCAGCAGTAGCCAGTCTGAACCACACACCCAAGCCAACAGCTCCCACACCAACAGTAAATGCTGGTCATGCTGGTGCAGGGGGACCATCCAATCAGCTTCCAGGAATGAGTGGGAGAGGAGCCCAGCTCTTTGCTAAAAGGCAGTCGAGGATGGAGAAGTATGTGGTAGATTCAGACACCGTGCAGGCCCACGCCGCTCGTGCTCAGTCTCCCACTCCTTCTCTACCAGCCGGTTGGAAGTACTCCTCCAATGTCCGAGCGCCACCTCCTGTGGCCTACAATCCTATCCACTCTCCCTCCTACCCCCTGGCTGCTGTCAAGTCTCAGCCGTCAGCCCCACAGGTCTCCAAAACGAGCAAGAAAAAGGGCAAGAAACCCCTCAATGCTTTGGACGTCATGAAGCACCAACCGTATCAGCTAAATGCATCCTTGTTTACTTTCCAACCTCCAGATGCAAGGGATGGCCTCCCCCAGAAGTCATCAGTCAAGGTCAGTTCAGGGCCCGCCATGAAGCAAGCTCTTCCTCCCCGGCCAGTGAATGCTAGCTCACCCACTAATGTGCAGGCCTCGTCCGTGTACTCAGTGCCAGCCTACAGCTCTCAGCCTACCTTCTTTGCAGAGGCCACCTCACCAGTCAGCGCATCCCCAGTGCCT
This sequence comes from Tapirus indicus, assembly GCA_031878705.1. Taxonomy (NCBI): domain Eukaryota; kingdom Metazoa; phylum Chordata; class Mammalia; order Perissodactyla; family Tapiridae; genus Tapirus; species Tapirus indicus. Next base: position 142,425,633 of record CM062919.1, on the reverse strand, counting down.
GTGGGCATTCCCACCTCTCCAAAGCAAGAATCAGCCTCAACATCTTATTTTGTGGCACCAAGGCCGAAGTTCTCGGCCAAGAAAAGTGGTGTCACAGTTCAGGTGTGGAAACCATCTATCGTGGAAGAGTAATCTTATAGCTGAAGCTGAGTGTTCACTTTGCTTGAAACGAATTGTTTGCAGTGTTACTTGAGTCCCCAGGAATGCCTAGCAAGTCCTCTACTTACTTAATTTCAGGTGTCACCTCCCAATCTGGGTCCAAGGAGCATTATTTTTAATGAGTCAAAAATCTAACTCAGATTGACTTAAAACATATACCTTCTTTGCACACTTAAAAAGTCTGGGATTGCCCCAAAAGACATGTGCCATCATATAAAGGAAGCAGGATACTTAGGATTTATGCTTTAGCCACAAGAAAGATTAGTGATTAGGGTTATCAAACATGAGGACACAGCCTCTGTGTGACAGAACAGCTGTGCTCCTACGGTGAAAAGGTTCAAATGTAGTGAAAATATAACATGTGTTGACTGAGACTTCCTTTTTAAATAGTGCTTTATCTCTATTACTAGTGTTAAGGGATAAGAAACTTATCGAGGACAGGGATCAGCACTGTTCTGTCAACCTCAGCCACCTGTTTGATATCGCAGAGAAGGTACCGTGGGGATTGTTGGAATGTACATAGTTTAGTGTGGTGGGTCAGGAAGAGGGTATTAATAATTATTGAGCACTTCCGTACCAGGTTCCTTGCCAGAAGTTTTACAGATATTAACTCATTTCAGAAGACTTTTTTAAAATAAAGGGGATAGGGCAAGAAGGATAATTATCCTTAGAGATCGATTCCCATCCTCCCTCACAGTTACTTGAGAAACTGAGTACATCTCCAATTGCCCATGAAAGCATAAGTTTGTTTTCCTTGGCTGAGGCAAGTGGTAGAGTACAGTGTAATGGAGCAACATATAAAAAGGTGAGCAGGATGCAGATAAGGTACACAGGGTGATTGTTTTTCCTTGGGAAACCACGATTGGGGCGTGGAGGGTTACTCACTGCAGGGGCTGCTTGTGAAGCACAAGGAACCCCCTGCGTATGGAGGCCGTAGGGCGAGAACCCACAAACATTAGCATCATTTCTGAGTGACCTCACAGATTTTTTTTCTTGTGTTTGTTTTGCTTTCTGACGACTGCTTCTCCCACTGTTCCTTGCAATTCTATTCTCACACCTTCACTTTATTATTTCTATTTGATGGACCAGGAGGATTCAGGCAAGGTTACCTTGTAAATTTGGATTGCTCACACACCATGCCGTCATCCAGCTGGCTATGAAGCTAACAATGTTACTGACAGTCAACCTGAAGACCTTTCTCATATCTATTTTAAGTCTGAGTCTGACCAACCATGGAAAATATTCAACATGAATTAATGTAGAGAACCACAAAGCATTTTTGACAGCTCCAGGCAAAACTGTCCACTCAATACAGGGGATCCGTTTAGAGACCTCTCATAAAAACTAGCCCGGTTTGAGAGTACATGGTACCATTTTAATTCTCTGAAAATATCTGTATTCCTGTTCTTTTTCTGCTCTCACTGTCAATCTGCTATATTTTTCACTATCCTATTAAAAATATTACTTTCTTCTTTATCTGTTCAATGTATGTATTTTTAAAAAAATCTTCCCTTTATGAGCTGTTCTGACCTAGGTCATTTTTCTGATATTTCTCTTATATCACTTCGAAAGCATCTGAATTTCCTTTTTGTGAGCATGTGCATTTCTCCATACATTTAAACCTGCAAGTCATAGGTGTTTCTAAGACATTACACACAAAAAGGAGAATTATGTCAGCTACAGAACAATGGGGTTGATTCTTCTGCTTTTTCTCAGGAAAATCTTCCATTGCCTTTGATGGCAATTTACCTAGAGGTTACCACTGCAGGATGTAGCTCGGTCTCTTATTTGCCTTTTTGGGAAGTCAATTAGGAAGATTAATACAAGATAAAGGAAAAAGCAATCTATCCATTTTCTAATACTATTGTTTGTATTACTTGTTCTCTGCAGAGGAAGTCTGTTGAATGTGGTGCATTTTGCATTCTTTTCTAATAGAACAATCAAAAAAGTCTTCTCAAGGTGAAGCAGGAAAGGAGGTCACTTTTATAACTTTGCATTCTTAACATAGCATTTAAAGAACGGCGTGAATTAGAGGAAACACAAGGTAGTCAGTTTGAGATCACTGGTTCAAAAGTAGCCTAGGATGGTAATGACCCACCAGTATTCCCAGTTGTCCGGTTGTTTGTGGTATGTAGGAATGAGAAGTGTTTTCGGTCTATTTCCTGTTGGACAGGTGGTGATCTTAGCAGAGTCACTGTTTGGAGTTGATGACTAAAGACACAACTAACATGACTGTGACTGTCATGGGTTCCCAAAAAGCTTCTAAGAAACATGCCAGGCATGAGTCTAAGCATCCACAACTTGGACTGGGAACTGGTGGTACAGGTCTCATCTCGTACAGTCCCACATTATGGGTGAGGGATGGGAATCTTCCAAAACTATATCCATAACAGAGTCTAACCTCACCCTGAGGGATGGGGGAGTGGGAAGAAGGACTAAGCCAGCCCCCTGGAGTAAAAGGAATTTCCTTTGCCCCTTCTCCCCAACCAGGGAGCCCCCTAGAAACTTGTGTGCTGAGTAAGCTGTATGTACCACGTTTCAGGTTGGAAATGTGGAAATGATGTCAGTGTGGCAGGTGGGAGACTTAAAACTCATGACCTCAGCTTCCCTCCCACTGGGCACCCTTTGCAATCTGGGTGTTGTTGGCTTTGTGGTGGTGGCAGATGTCTGATTGCTTGGCTGGCTGGTCGTGGGGTGTGAGGAGGCAGTTTTTGTTTAGTTTTTAGCACCTTGCCTTTTCCCTTGTCCTTTGTTAGCTTAATTTCTAGGCAGAGCACCTATGAAGTCAAGTTTTCATCATCAACACAATAGCAATGATCATTTTCAGAGTGCCTGTGCTATGTTAGCTGCCTTACATACATTATCCCAAGGAATCCACTGCATGGTTTACAGGCACTGAAGTATAAAATAAAATGTAGTCGTGGCCACAGACTCACTGCAGGACCTTATGCAAATTTCTTTCTGCCAGTTTCGCCTTAATAATGTCTCAAACCTCTCTTTCTGGAATATTGTGCCATAGTGAGTATGCACAACACTGGATATTCTAGAAAGAAAGATAAATATATGTAAATGTAAGTGAAGCATAGTCCTTTCAGTTTTACAGGAGGGCTGACTGAATCCCAGAACTGGTAAGAATGGGATTCTGAGCATTGCCACTTTAATCTTAGAACATTTACAATTTTATTTCTAATATTTCAGTAATGAACACATTGTTTTGAGAGAGGAAGAATCACACTGTTTCTGCATTTTCACTATTCATTGATAGTATAAACCGTAAGTTTTTAGGAATATGTTTTATAAGACACATTTGGGTTGTCATTTTGGAGCATGTAAAAGTTTGTACTTCAAAATATATCTAGCACGATCGTTAATGATAACACGTATCTCATTTAATCTTCACAAGAAGCAACTTGTTTTAACTATAGGAGAACTGATCCGAGTTACACATAGTTCTTTAAAGTAAGCCAGCGTTCTTAACTCTTCTAGATTGTACCGGCCCCTTTCAAGAAGTGGGCTGCATAGGGCAGCTGAGTATTAGCACAGATCCTAAATTCCACCTTGGCAGCAAGAGTCACATCTGAGATGTCAAAACAAATGATCGACATTTAAAGGGGGTGGACTCACATACGTGGGACCATTGTCCTATTTACAGCTACTGGGTTAGAGGGCTTGGAAGGTCATTTTGCTGCCGACCGCAAATCAGACACTGGCTCTGCGGCACCTTCTCAGTGAGGCTGTTTGAGAGCATGAGACACGTGTCTGCGTTTGGATTTAATCCTTCACACAAAAGCCCCTCGCTGTGTATCATTTCATCCAGTTATAAGTCTGAGAACCTGCAAGCACCCGTGTCCTAATGGTGAGTTCCTGAAATCCACTGCTGTTTTATGAGTCACCACCGGCCCGGCAGGAAGGGTATTTGAAGTCATAGTCAACAAAAAGAAGTGATCGTGTTCTGAAAAGCCAAATGCTTCAAATGCTTCCAGAGGGAAGCGGTGGGCTGTGTGCTCATTCCCTCCTAAAATCAGAGCTGTTGAGTTTGTTTTAAAAATTGTTAAAGGCTCATGAGAAAAATATGTAAATTCTAAGAACCAGCATTATATTCCCGGAAACACTGACCCTCGCTGGTCTCCTGTCCCCTTATCACTGGACTCTGGGGGACACAAACACTCCAGTAACACTTCCGTGCTGCTGAGTTCGTCAACAAGTATTCTGGGAAAAAGCAGAATTGAATTCTTCTCTAGACTTCCCACTAGGGTTGGCTGAGGGCCATAAAGCAAGCTAGTCAATTCCCACAGGACCCAAACACCAGGCACAACTGCTATGAGGCCAGTCTCTGTTTCTCCCTCTCTGGTTTAAAAAGAAAAAAGTACAAAAATTACGGGCATCAGGCCAATACAAACCAGTCTTCGGGAGGAGCCCCCAAATCAGAACTATCTTTTCCTTGATGTCACCAGGTGCAGCCAGTTTCTTAAATTTTTAAAAAATTAATATGTTTCTGTGGTATGTATATTTGTACACTAAATTATCATTTGGCAATCGTAGCTCTTTCTACTCAGAGGCAATTGAATGAAGAGAAATTTAATTTAAAAATACCAAATCCTATCAGACATTTTTCAGACTCCTGATTTGATCAGAGGTTTGCCAGCCAATAAAGTATATCTCAAGTATAAAGAGAGAAAGTTAGGCTTCTACAGAGTCCTATAGTTTAAATAATTTTTTATTATTGATACATAGAATTTCTTGCATTTTCATTTTTTGGTTCTAAATGTAAAGCTCCTCATGTTTACTTCTGTTTACCTCATTCGTGACATGTTTATCTAAATTATGTGCTTTATGACTGGTGAAATATACATTCAGGGTCCCTAATAAAAATAATCACAAGGACCTACTTTCCAGCCTATCTTCGTTCCTCTATCTGATAATGATAATAATATTCAAAATAATAATAATATTCAAATGTACCTGGAGGAATCCTTCTTTCACAGCCCCTACTTCTTGAGCTCATTGATAACTATTAATGGTTTGTTCATGGAAAACAAAAACAAAAACAAAAAGATTGCAATCAGCTCTAAGTTGAAAAGAAATGCACATTCTGGGAATAAACTGACAAAATTTTCTTCTTGGAAGTAAATATCAAAAAGCAAAGCATTCTGTTTTGTTCTTCAGGAGACATTTTAGAAGACAGGGAATCTTTGGTATCTTTATTTGGTGGAATAATCTGTTTTCAAGACCACCCAAAGGCCCTGAGTCAAGCATTAGGGTCCAAGTCAGGATGACACAAGTGCGGACGGAAGCTGTGGTAGCTATTCAAACACCTTGTGAGACTGAGGAAAAGACAGGAGGCGGGGTGGGGGGGTTGAGGTATTAAGTTTCTACTATGTGCCAGGAACTGTGTTAAAACCTTTCCATAAGTTATAACAATAGCTAACATTAATGGAGCACAAACTGTGGTCCCTGAATTGTTTTGAATATCTCTCATATATTACCTCTTTTTTTAATTGAGATATAATTGACATATAACATTATATTAGTTTCAGGTGCACAACATAATGATTCAATACTAGTATATATCACGAAATGTTCACCACAATAAGTCTAGTTAACATCCATCACCACACATAGTTTCAATTTTTTTCTTGTAATGAGAACTTTTACGATCTATTCTCTTAGTGACTTTCGAATATACAGTATTGTTAACTATAGTCACCAGGCTGTACATTACATCCCCAGGACTTATTTACCTTATAACTGAAAGCTTGTACTTTTTGACCACCTTCACCCATTTTGCACCAACCCCCAACCCCCCGCCTCTGGTACCACCATACATTCTCTCTTTTAATCAGTCCTTATGAGATAGGTACTATCATTGTCCCCAGTTTATAGATTATAGATGGGATTCTGAGGCACGAAGAGGCTGAATAACTTGCCCAAGATCTCACAGTGTTAAGTAGCAGACCCTGGATTCTGTCCGGACCTGCACTCTTAGCCAATTATACTGTGGTCTCATTGACTCCTCAGAATTACCCTAAAGGGAAGGTATTATTATTCCCATTTTATAGACGAGGTACCTGAAGCTCAGAGAGGCTAAACAACTTGTTCAACCATCACTAATCTTATATGCAGTGGTCTGGGTTTGGACCTAGATATTTGTCTGACATCCAAGCCTGGGCTCTCCCTTCAGTACCACGTGGTGTCCACAGTCTCATTAGACACTGGGATCCCACTCCCCAAGACCTGTTAACTGTGTGTTCACCAAACTATTCGCCAAGAGCCTACTCTGTACATGCTTCATAGATGGCTTTGACCATGGCAAGTGACATGAGAAAGGACCCCACTCCTTTCATAAGATTGCTCATAAAATCAGACGCTAGGATAATGTGTTAGAAGTGAAAACCAGTCTCTGAAAAAGAAGCATCTGTTTTATAAGTAAAAAAGATGGATTTGACAGTGTGAGTTTCTAAAATTCTCTCATTTTCTTACTTCAGGATGAATAGATGATATTCATGGGCTGGGAGTGGGGAGGAATGTCATTAAAAAAAAATAAAGCAGGATCAAAGTCTCCACATAAAAGGAACTGCTCCCCTTGGCTTCATGCCATTCTGACTAAATGTCATTCAGGGAACTTTCTTATTAAATAGTGAATCAACACCCAGCCTGGCTTGCTGCTAAACCAATAATAACTTGAGGCATTTCAACAAGATTAATTCTAAACAGAACAATGCTGAAAGAGTCACAAGTCTTCAGTGTTTCAAACTATGCTCTAAAAGATAGTTGTCACTGGAATCTTCGAGTTCCGTGAAGTATCTCCCTGCTGAGCCTTCATCCTGGACGTGCAGAGGCAGCAAACCCTTCCTGCCGCAATGTTCTCAGTGGAAGATTTCTCAACAGTCATTTCTGTCAAAGACTTCCCAGCAAGGACATTTTTACACCCTATGTTTTCTCCAGTAGGTTTTTTTTTTCTTAAACTATGTCTCATTGTTATTTTGAAGACATCTTCTGAGGAACTGGTATAATGGATTCTAAACACTGGTTTGAACATTCCCATCACTAACCTCAAGGAGAGAAGATGTAAATTTCAAAGTTAATTATAAAAACTCCTCATTATATTTGCAGAGCTTCACTGCCTTAATTTAAAATCATAGAGCCACTAATCAGCTGATAATTATGAGGGCTTACTATGTGCTAGGTGCCATTCTAAACACTTAAATGTTAAGTTTTTTAGTTATCACAAAATGACCAAAATATGGAGTAGGTGCTATTATCATCTCACTTTACAGATGAGAAAATTGAGGTAAAGAAAAGTTAAGGAATGGGTCTAAAGTGGTGGGGCTAAGACTCAAGACCTAACAGTCAAGCTCCAGAGCCATTTTCTAATCACATGGCTACATCACATCCCTTGATCTCAAAAGGATGAAGGTCACAGATGAAATGAATTGCCCATCCAAGGCGATAAGCTTTACCTGTCTCAGAAATAACTCAAAAGTTCCCTTAAAGCTTCTAAATCAATGGAAAAAATATTGAAAAAACTTCTTCGAGTTTGGTAGCCCCAAATGATAGACATTGTAAAGAGGTCCAAAGGGAAGGGGAAGCTGTAGTTTTTATTTCTGTCAGGCTATTTGCTTATAACTCAATAAATGGTAGAGGGAGCCTAACATTTTGCTAGTTACCGTTGAATGAATACCCGTGATGCACTAAATTCTCCAAACACCCACTTCCAGCCAACTAGCATCACATGTTACTAGAGCTGTGCTAATTTACACCAGGTAAATTACGGAAGAAAAGAAAAGAGATGAGGAGAAAGTTCTCAAATTTTAGTAAGAACATTGTGGAAAAATGTTCTCCCCAATTTTTAAATTTAAAAAAAAAGCCATAATTTGATTAAGGGTGAAGCAAAAGGTAACCATTTCTTTGATGAGATTCACCTAGATTAGGTGAGATAGTGCGTGTGAACACCAAGCACACAGAGGCACATCTTGTAGGGGGGCCTGCAGCTGAATCCCACGCCTGCCTCTTGCTACTTGGGAGACAAGGCAAACATTTCAGCCCCTCTCTGCCTCCGTAAACTCAGCTGTGACATGGAGACAATAATAGGTGCACCTCACAAGTCGTTGTGAAGATTAAATGAATCAATACGTGTTATGTGTATTGAACAAGGCCTGGCACGCTGAAAGCATTCGATGTGTGTTAGCTATTAACGTTACTGTAAAGGGCACTCACTAGACAGTAGCCACTATTTCAAAAACTTTCAAGGAGGAAAACACACACACAACAATTAAACAAGTTCTTCTGTTTTCTCTTAATATGAATTGTGGTTTAAGGGATCTAACACAACCAAAATAGAAAGAGCAGAAGCAGTGTCTGTATAAATCTCATATTGACATGAGCAATCTATTCCCAAGCATCTTTTACTGAGAGAGCTTCATTCTTCTCCACTGTTTTCTTCCGACTACAGCTTTATATGTCTATATTCCTCTGTATTCAGCCTGTTGGTTGATTTTTTTCTTCTTTGTCTTCGTCTATTGTACTAGCACTGTTGTAGCGGTATACAAAGACGAGATCAGGATTGAAAAAAACTGGTACAATATTAAAAAAAAAAAAAAGAGAGACAATATTAGCTTTGAAATCCTACTGTAAAGGGACTGTGTTCAATTCAAAGTACCAATATGAAACAGAACATATGTGGTGCACTTCGCAATGTAAAGAGGATTCTTCTGAGAAAATGCTTGTACATTAAATATATTCTCAAAATAGGGCAGTCGGTATCCTCAGCAAGGTTCTAGTCGGGTTGTTGAAGCTTAAATAGACGTATCACACAGAAGTGGAGCAGTTGGCAACCAGTCCCCAGGCCACCCCAATTCAGACGGCAACAGTTGGGGCTCTGACAGAGCCTGGCTGACCTCTGAAGGGGCAGCAGACAGCTGTTCTTATCCTTCCTCCTCAACACTGTCCCAGGACAAAGGGTCAGCAACCTGGCCTTTTTAGAGTAATTGATCCCCTTGCCTGAGAAGCATAATCAGTTTCCAAAACAGAAAGAGTGAAACCTCGTTTTGAACAGAGCAGACTCCCAACTCACAGGGCAAGTGATGAAAAACACTCAGAAGCTGAGTGGCTGATGTAGGGAGGAACCTAAAATTCCAGCTGCCTTTCAAAACCCAGGGGATTTTTATGGGGTTTCTGGTACTTCTAGTATCCTTTTGAGTCAGAAGCAGAAGTCAGGACTGATCTTGAAGAGAAAAATTTCAAAATAAGCTGAGATTCTGAAAATTTTATCTGAATCCAAAATTGCTTTTGTTTCAAATACAATTAGATTGATTTAGTTCAGTTTTCCTTTTGTGCCATTTAAATACATTTTTTTTCTTTAAAAAGTAAAAAAGAACTAGGTCTCTTTCTTGCATTGCTAACTGTATTGCATACCCCTTAGTTCTTTTTTTCTCCTAGCATATCAGATTGATAAAGAAATGTTCACAAAACCAGCCTCTAGAGCTAAAAATCACTAAGGAATAGGCTGGACTAATATAAATAAAATGATGACTTAAAATGTCATACCAATCCTTCCACAATTAGGGTTTTTTTTAAAATCACACCCAGAGTTTATTGATGTCTGGCCCACTGGACTACTTGTTAATGCTTATCAGATGGTGCCAATTATAATTCTTCATAAAAACCCAATGTGGGCTAAATAGATGCTGAATTTTACATTATGAAATATCCAGCAAAATGTCACAAGTCATCATGGGTGGTATTGTTGAAATAAAGAACAAAGCAAAATATATCACTTAGAACTTTTGATTTTAATTTTAATTTTACACTTTAATTCACCACCCAACATGATTTCTTTTATGGACAGCACTTTAGTTTTAGCAAAGTATTGCCTTCACAGTGTCCTAACAGTTTTCCCACTTTGTTCCCTGGGGAAAATTAAGATTCCCTTGGCCCCACCTTGGAAATTCTGATTTAGTAGGTCTGGGTGGGGCTCAGGAATTTGTTTTTGTAACATACACCCCGGGCGATTCTGATGCTCACAGACTGTGAGACACACTTTGAGAAACGCTTTTCTTACACAAAAAACACTTAAGTCAACTTTATTCTTTAAAACCCATAAATGGTTCATTCAGTCAGGGGCAGCCAGACATGTAAACCACAGCTGCTTTCAAATGCTCATCGGAAGTGAGCAGACACAGACGCGGTGGTCTTGATGACTTTATTCCAAAGGTCCAGGAGATGGCAGCAAACTATCTTCTCGCTGAGACAGGACTTCACAGGCAGCCGTTCTAAAAGTTGTTGCAAATAACTTGTTTTGAACATTCTTTTTTATTTATTTTTTAAATAGAAGAATAAGGAGGGCCTGGAGATGTTATTTTATCTGACTCCCTGCTTCTAATCAAGGCTGAGAATAAATATTTCTAGGAATAGAATGATAAACTTTATCATCTAGAGAAAGGACTATACAAAGTTGCTTCGCTCTTTTTCCTTATCTCTAAGGACAGGGACTGGATGACTTCCCTCTGGAGAGGACAATAGAGGCTGCTATCTCCAGTCAAAAATGTTCTTACCAATAACTAACTTAAATCTCTCTGGCAGTAATCAAAACATTCTTACTTGGGCATCTAGGCTAAAGGAGAATGTCGAAGCACTTTGAATACTAATTAGCTTTTGAAAATGAAAACAAATATGATTGTAAAATTTTCAAAACCAAAAAGAAGTTTGTGCACTTTACAGATCACGGGGAAAGATCCCAATATTTTTGTTGAATCTTGACATTAAGATGATCGAATGGTATGGTGGATTGACAAAATGCAAAATCAGTCAGAGGCTGATGATGACAAGAGAGGACAGAACAAAGGGACAGGGAGAGCCCCTGAGTAGCAGCTTTGATCCCAACAAGAGTATTGTTTTCAGACCTTTGATGCACTGCAGTTTATTTCTAAAACAAAGAGGATGGTGACGAGTCTGGAAGACCTATAATATGAGATACATGTTTGTACATTTATGTACAAGAGAGGACAGAACAAAGGGACAGGGAGAGCCCCTGAGTAGCAGCTTTGATCCCAACAAGAGTATTGTTTTCAGACCTTTGATGCACTGCAGTTTATTTCTAAAACAAAGAGGATGGTGACGAGTCTGGAAGACCTATAATATGAGATACATGTTTGTACATTTACCAGTGAGAGGAGAGAAGACTAAAAGGAGATAGGAGAGCTGGATATTTGAGGAACTATGGTGTGGATGAGAGAGTAAAGGTCTCTACTGGTGAAAAAGAAAAAAGTCAGGACTAATGAGTGGAAGTTACGAGAGAGTAAATTTCAGTTTAACTTAAGGAAACTTCAGAAACTTGCAGAGAAGACATGGAGAAGGAACTAACATATACTGAACATGTGAAATGTGTTAAGGGCTTTACTACATGTACTTAATTCTCACAACAACCTATTTGACGGAAATTATCCTCATTTTTTTTAATTGAGAAGGAAACTGAAGCTCAGAGAGGTTAACCATATTGCCCAAAGTCACCCAGTTTGTAAGGTGGCAGACCCACCAGCTGAATTCAGGTTTACCTGTTTTCATCGCCTGTGCTTTTCCCACTGCAATGCCTGTCAAGTGTGTTGTAAAAGGAACTCCCGTACCTCACGGAAGCTTGATTGCAGGACCTCTAAGATTTGATAATTCTCTATATGAATATCTTCTAAAAAACATTCACATTTTTAAGTTTTGTGAATATTTTGATGTAGTTCAATACTTTTTAAAAACCAGGGTCAGTTTAAAACCCAACAAGACAAAATTTGCTTGTTCCTTGCTACTTTAATTCCAGGATATTTGAAGGAAAAGATGTCTTAAAATTAAATACATCATTTCTCTAAGGAGAGAAAAAGCAGAGAGGAGGTGAGAGCATACGTTTTCTTTCCTTGAAGCCACGACTAGAAGGATATGCTTTGGTTCCAGTGTCTGTAAAGTGTGGTTATGTTCCTCCTGACTGTTCATTAAACGTAAACAGGTACTTCCTGAGAATGGGGAGCGTTCTGAAGCTCAGGGGGGACTCTAGTCCTAGGGCAGCTGGTAGGCACCTGGAGGAAGGTAAGGAATGGGCTTCAGTGCTGTCAAGCAGAGCTTCTAGTACCCTGGGCTTATTGTTTCATCCAAATCACTAGATCTCCATCCTTTGCTATTAAAATGTACATGTTCCTTTTTATAAAATTATGACAAATGTATCATGCATTCATACCGAAAGCAGTCTATTACAAAGAAGAACCATTTAGTATTTGTCTTCTTTGCTTTCACTATTCAACCTGTTTTGTTGTCATTTTTTTTTTAAGCTTCTATAAATTCTACTTAACACTGTCAACCATGGTCAAAATCAAAATCCTGTCTTGTGAGTGGTGCATAAGTGTTCAGTTATCAATGCATCGTGGGGATGCACTGCATTGTCAGACTTCCTTTTGTCTCATCCAGATTTCATTCTTTGCAAAAAAAAATGTACTGGTCCAGACTGACCTGAACTTAGCAATTAGTTGTAACATCAAAGCTGCATTTCATCTGGGAATATCTGAACCACAGGGATGAATTGCAGGAGATTCTCCTCCTACCCCCTCCTCCTTCAGGCCCTTTAAATGAAAGAATTGGGAGATAACCTTTCTCCCAGCTAAAACAGACATGAAAGCTCTTACCAGTGGGAGGAGAAAAGACTAAAAGGAGATAGGAGAGCTAGGTAAAATTGAAACTGACCTAGGAAAATTTGAAGATTGACCTAGGGTAGGTCACTACGCATGTGTGGTTCCAGATGGTCAATGATAGCTGATCTGCTAATTTTATTTTAAAAGGAACTTGCCTGCATTAGACTTACCAGTACTGAAACAGGCAAGATCAGGAACAAGGATGGAACTGGGGAAACAACCATCAACTGGGAAGTCTGCATACCACTATCAGAAAATGTCTCATAAGATTTAAGAAACAGATCAAAACAGATTTGAAAGGAACTTTTTGATTGGTGTAAGTTAGAAACCTTTTTACAAATAGATAAGCTCTAGACATTTCCTTTTCCAACCCTCCCCAGTATATACGTTTTTAATGTATAGTTGCTTAAGAACTTCAGACATCCATATCACTGAAGGATCGCTTCTCTTGCTCTCTTAATCTCAAAGGGATATTTATGAGAGCCTAGACATTTCAGTACCTCCAGGAGAATTTATCTATCGTCTTAGGCTAAGATGATGCATCCAAATTGACTTAGAGGGTTGATGAAGTGTGTGTAGTTAATTCACAAGGCTTCTGTTAATTCATCTATGTATTTGCATGAATCAATACTGAAAGTGAAAGAATTGTTCAGCAATTGGATAGTCAATACCTAACATTATATCAAAATGAGGGGGAACTTGGGAATGGGAAGAAGTCAGGGGAATATGGAATGAGATCCTTTGAATACATGTGTGGCCCACATAGCAAAATTTGCTATAGTATTAATATGCAATGCTATGTCTAGATAAGTACATCTTGCTGTTTTGTGAGTGTGTTAAGAAAGCTATGCCAATAGGAAAAGCTATAATAACAGCTAATGCCACAGGCAAAATTTAATATTTGGTCTCTAAATTTTTTTTTTTTTTTGGTGAGGAAGATTAGCCCTGAGCTAACATCTGTTGCCAATCCTCCTCTTTTTTGCTGAGGAAGACTGCCCCTGGGCTAACATCCATGCCCATCTTCCTCTACTTTATATGGGATGCCGCCACAGCATGGCTTAACAAGCAGCACCTCAGTCCGTGCCTGGGATCCGAACCTATGAACCCTGGGCCGCCGAAGCGGAGTGCCTAAACTTAACCGCCTATACCACTAGACCAGCCTCCTCGTCTCTAATTTTTAAAGTTTGATAAGTAGACAAGCATGTTAATATCTCATGAGACATCCCCTTGAACCATTAATGGCATTACACATGTACCTGGGATTAGTATCTTCAAGTGAAGATAGGCTTTCTATTTTGAAGAAATGTACCTGGGATCCTCCTGATAAAAGATGTTTCCAAGTTTCCCATTTACACTGGGAAAGTGCACTGTCATGACTATTATTTTATACTCTGCTTTAATCTATTTTTTCCCCTTAGTGATCTTTCATCTATTCCAGAAAAACAATCATTCATTTGAGAACCCCACTTACTTTATGGCATCCCTGTGTCTCTAAAATGAAATGATGTACATAAAAATTATTGTGTAAATTCCCTCAAACAAGAAAGATACCATTAAGTAGAATTTACTGTTTGGACCAGAGAGATGTGGTGAGGCAATTAAGCAAAATTTTTCCTACTCTCTGCTTAAGAAAACAAGTTGTTGGTGATTTCCCAGATGAAGAGTTATATTTTTTATTCCTAATTTTAAATATCATTCTGGGGCCATGCTTTGAAGAAGGAAACATAAATATGATTTGGCAGTAAATCTTGAATTTCCCAAGAACAGTAGATCAAACATTTCCCCCATGGCCCAGGAAATGAATCATAGGATCTATTTAACAAGCTTAGAAATGTAATGGACAGAAAAAATTACAAAGATCAAGTGTGTCATTTTCCTCATACTGTGTTCTCCGCATCCTTGTGAAATAATGTTGTCACGCGTTGTGTAGTCGATATGTCCCTGTCATTACCATTAACTAGCTTCAACTGTCAGTTTTTAAACTTAATTAGAAGTCGTGATAGGATTGCTTAAAAACATGCAGTGGAAAATTTGGAGAATGTTATTGTGCAAAGAGCCCAATCAAGGTTGTCAGATGGTATGCACACATTTCTTAGGAATTCTTGTTCTTAAAAATCTTAACTGATAAAATTTTCCTCTGAGAAAGCCAAAACCATTCTACTTGGGAAATGAGTTTGCTTAAGGGATATTAGCTCTTCAAATAGCAGGCACATAATCTGTAAAAACTCGTCTCTCTCTCCCCACTATTCTTCTAGCGATAAATGCCCATTCGTGGGGGCTTTTCTTTTTGTGAATGAGGGAGGGAGGAGATGGTGGCCTGGGTTTGTTTTGGGAAAGGTATTTAAGATATAAACAGCTAAAGCTATAATCACATAGTTAAACACATTTTAAGTGGGTTTTATAATTTATCATAATTCTAATTCTAATAAGGTATATAGTGTATTAATTTTACCCTAATAATGATGTCTCCTTTATTAAGTGCTTACTACTATATTCCAGGCACTGACATTTTTCTCTGCAAAAACCTCCCACAAGGTCAAAAATTCATTTATTTCATACAGGATCAACATCCTTTGTTTATTGTGAAAATTCCTTTTTTTCTCTATAGAAACTCATGAAATTTGAACTTTTGCTATCTATTATTCTTTTTTTTTTTCCTGTGGTGGGAATCTATATGACTTCTACTGTTTAAATCTTTTGAGGAGAGAGAAAACTTCTTTTCAGAAGATATTTTGAAATGTTTAACAGCTTTTATTTTTATGTTCAAACCAGTTGAAGTAGATTTTTCTAAAAATATACCTAAGGAAGGCTTTTCTCCAAGAATTACCAAAAATTAAAATGGCAATTCCAGCTATTCAAATAGAACACAGTGTATATTAACAGCGGTATTTTCATAGGCTGTAATTTTTAGAGTGGCAAACTGCCTTTTTGAGGATAAAGGAAGGTGAGAGGGTAGAAATTGCTGCTATAGTCATTTCTTTCCACTAGTAGATTTAATGTCTTAAAATATATTATTTAGATACAATTTTATTATCTATGACTTTAATTCTTCAATTTCCCTATACAAACACATACTGTGTGACCTAGGGTCAATTACCCAATTTCTATGCCTCAGTTTCCTTATATACAAGATGGGGATTATAGGGATGTTGAGAGGATTAAATGAGTTAATAGGAAAAAAGTGCTTAGAACTTCAACCACTACATAGTAAAGATTCCATACATTTTAGTTACTGTTATCATTGCTTCTAAGATGAAAGGGACCACAGAAGTATATGCACAGATTCCTCCTTAACATCAGTCTTCATGACCCTAAACTGAATGTGATTACTTTTATTCTTTTAACAGAAGGTCAAAAGAGATGGAGAAGTCTATGTTTGGGCCCAGCCAGAGGCAGCAGGCAGAGGAGGTCAGCAGGGCGGTGCTGGCCAGCCCTGCTGCCTGAGTGCTGGCGGCGGGAGGGAGGCAGAGATTGGCGCAGCGATATCAGGCGCTAATGCCACTTCAAAGGCAGGGCTCCCTCCTATTTTTATCCTGGTCCGCGCCTGCCTTTGCAGTTGCCTCTTGAACAAAAGGTTCTGCCGGGTCTCTGATACCTTTTAAGGCCTCGCAGACTCTTCTCACAATCGCAAGAATAATCCCCATTTGTGGTGCTATGCGGCACTCCGTTTATAAACGCGATCTCTCGCCTACCCATAATTTTGAAAGGGTAGCCAGCATTATTACCATTTTACAACCATGGACATAAGGCTGGGAGAGCTTAGTCACGTGGGTAACAAGAGGCAAAGGCAGGACTCCAGGGTCAGTGTGATGTCCAAGTTCACATTCTTTCCAGTATATCATGCTGACTTCCATTGTCATTTACAACCCTTACCCTTTCTCACAAAGGGATTTCTTTCAAACGTAAAATAAAACAAACCAAAAAAATCTATTGTTTTAGAACTTAAAATTTAATCTAACAGTTAATCTAAGATGAATTAAGATGAGTAGTCCGTGGCACAGAGCCAAGATGAGAAGTTCTAGCTACAAGGTGATGCCTCTTCTTTTGATATCTGATAAGTTTATTGCATTCATGGAACATTTTAAGCAATGTGTGGTTACCTGGCTACTTTTCTTTTCAATAACACTACTTAGTGCTGGTTCTCTGCACTATTCTTGGCGAGCAGACTAATACTGCAGATTTCTGTCTAAAGAAATGGACACTCTCCTCTGCTTTTTAGGTAAGACAGTGCTACAACAGAATTTCCAAAAATTCACTTGGTGGGAGAAAATTTAAGATTCACTTTAAGAAGTCAGGTCTCAGGGAATATGAATAAGATAGAGACTATTTTATTAAGAGACTAAAACAAAAGTGACCTTAAAATTCTCTTTATCCCCCTGACTTCAAGCTTAATTTTGTCTAAGTCACCCCAAAGGAGCATTTGTCCTATATTTAAAGATCTCTAGATAAAGGAATTCTGTATCTCTGTGGGGAAATTTCTTCCGATGTTAACCTGCTTCCCCTGTCAGGAGAATTGTAACTGAAGCCGCGTTGGGGCTGGAAGTGCCCCTAAGAGATGCCATTTCTCACATCTGCTTGCGGTCTCCTGGAAACTGGTAAATTGGCTTTTAGCTTTCTCTTCTCCAGCTCTAACTAATCCCAATTTCCATTATCTTTTTCTTCTTAGGTCTTTATTTTTAAATCTTGCAATATATTTTAGGGTCTCCTTAGGATTCATGCATAATTTTCTAAGACTTTTCTCATTTGGGAAATCGAAGCAGTTTAAAACCCTCACATTTCCACTGACCTAAATGCAAATCATTTACTTGCAGGTTAAAAACTTCCACTTGTTTAGAAAAATTGATTCATTCATAGATATTGATTAATCCTATCGGTCTTGACAACTTGGCTTGGCACGTATATTAGTGCGTGGATATTGGGGGTGGTGGACACGAGTCTGTCAGTGTGAGTCCCTCACCACATGTAGCTGACGAATGAGAAGGGCTATATCTTAGGACATGACCAAAAACTTTGGTAAAGCTAACCAAAATTCCTGGTAATGGCAGTCTGATGGAGAAATTATCATTTATTCATTCAACAAATACTTACTAAGCATCTACTTGCCAGGCATTGTTCTAGGTCTAGGGATGTCTTAAAGAATAAAACAATAAGGCTTACTCTTAGAGGGAGCTAAATTCTAGTGGGAAGAAGCAGATAAATACAATAATTAAATAAAACATGTATTATGTTAGATAAAAGGGGAGAAATGAGACAGGGAAGGGGTTTAGGGAATTTTGAGAGACAGAGAATAGCCAAATAGCAATCCTATGATCCTTGAGGAAGGCCTGAAGGAAATGAAGCAGGAGGCACACTAATGTCTGTAGTATTGTGTTCCAGGTAGAAGGATCAGCAAGTATAAAGGTCCTGAGGCATGAGTGTGCCTGGTGTGTTCAAAGAATAGCAAAGGGGCCAGTGTGGCTGGATCAAAGTGAGAGGGAGGGAACAGGAGGAGAGAAAATCAGAGCTGTAAGGAGGGGTGGGGCGAACAGATTTTACAGGGCCTTGTGGGTCAATAAAAGGACTTTGATTTTCCTTTTTTGAAATGAGAAGCCACGAACAGAGAATTAAGTGACATAATCTGACTTAGCTTTCAACAGCATAATTTTGGCTGCCGAATTGCAAATAGACTAAATGAGCAAGGATGGAATCTGGGAAACTAATTAGGAGACTGTGGCAATAATCCAGGCCAGAGGTCGTGATGGCTTAGCCTCAGATGGCACCAGTGGAGGTGGTGAGAAATGGGCAGATGCTGGATGTATTTTACAGTCAGTGCTGGCAGGGCGGGTGTCAAGTGTAAGTGATGGGGGGAGTCCCCAGTGACTAAAGATTTTGACCCGACCTAAAGGGAAAGTAAAGAATGCCTGGTGGTTTCTTCTATTCATGTGCCCTTCATGGACCTCTGCTTTTTAGAAATTCTAATTAATGATTAAAAGGCAAAAGAAATGCCACTTATTCCTGTTTGCCTTTATTGGAATCTGCTTGTGAAAAAGTATGTTTATGATGAATATTTACTGATCATGTGTTTAAGAGAGAAAGAAGTTAAAGGAGCTGAAATAACACTTATCAGTTGGAGATACTTTCTCTACTCTGTACGTGTAAGCAGGATTTCAGCCAAGAGAATTTTTTGGCTTTCCAGGTTTAAGGCATGAAATAGTTTGAACTTCAAAACATAGATCACATTAAACTTCTTTGGCTTCTAAGGCTATTTGGATTGCTTTAGAATTCACTTCTTTGCCCTCAGAAAACCTCAGACTATACTTCCTTTTTTTTTTTTTTTTTTTTTTGTGGGGAAGACCAGCCCTGAGCTAACATCCGTTGCCAATCCTCCCCTTTTTGCTGAGGAAGACTGGCCCTGGGCTAACATCCGTGCTCATCTTCCTCCACTTTATATGGGACGCCGCCACGGCGTGGCTGACAGGCAGTGCGTCGGCGGGCGCCCAGGA
Organism: Tapirus indicus; assembly: GCA_031878705.1. Taxonomy (NCBI): domain Eukaryota; kingdom Metazoa; phylum Chordata; class Mammalia; order Perissodactyla; family Tapiridae; genus Tapirus; species Tapirus indicus. The sequence goes on along the minus strand of CM062919.1, from coordinate 142,406,327 downwards.
TCCGAACTCGCGAACCCCGGGCTGCCAAGCGCGAACTAAACCGCTGCGCCACCGGGTGGCCCCTAGACTATACTTCCTTTTTAATTGTCAAGTGTTTCCTGCCAGTGAAACTGGTCACCAGACAGTTTAACAAGGAAGCTAACTAAGCTGCTTCATTAACAAGCTATGTGGAAAAATCAACATTTAATTGACACAAAAAGATGGTTTATGTTAAGCGGAGAAAGGCCCTCAGCTCCCCTGAGCCTTTCAGCTGACTGAGTGCAGAGCCCTGGGTGTGTCTCACTTCCATTTAGAGGGAGTGCATCTAATGTGATGTATACACTGGCACCTACTTGTTCTTGTGACAAATGGCAAGATGCCAGTATTAATCAATCCAAATTTAATCACAAATTCCCAAATTTCTAAGATCTCATTCCATTTAGTTTGCTTAGATTTGAATCTTCTTTTAAAAATATATTTTCTCAAAACAATTTCATTGCAAGTATAGTGCAATATTTGATTAAGAACTTGGGTATGGGCCAGCCCCAGTGGCCTGGTGGTTAAGTTCAGCACACTCCTCTTCCACGGCCCAGGTTCAGTCCTCGGGCCTGCACCTCCACCACTTGTCAGTGGCCATGCTGTGGCAGCGGCCCACATACAAAATAGAGGAAGATTGGCACAGATGTTAGTTTAGGGCAACTCTTCCTCAAGCAAAAAGAGGAAGATTGGCGACAGATGTTAGCTCAGGGCGAATCTTCCTCAGAAGAAAAAAAACAACAACTTGGGTATGAGACTGCCTGGGTTCAACTCCTCCACTCCAGCACTTATTATTTTTCTACCCTTGGGGAAATTACTTACCCTCTTTAAGTCTCACCTGGAAAATAGGGATAATAATACTGCCTACTCTGTGGGGTTGTTATGAGGATTAAATGAAATACTGGATGTAAAGCAGTTAGCATCCACCACTTGGAGTAGAGTAAGCGATCAGTTACTGTTGGCTGTTATGAAAGGCAGAGCTAGGAAAATGCCTCCTTTGCGTTTAGCCTTTTGGTGGGAATATAACACCAGGTGGTTCGTGAGTTCAGTGGAAATCTTTGCAGCCTTTGCTACATGCATCACATGGGACCGGCTAAAGATTGGCATGTACTCTCATAGGTTCAATACTTAAAGGACACACTGCTCAAAATACACACAGGCTGAATATTAACTATGCTATCTGCCAGAAGACATGGCCCATCAGTCAGTTTAAATGATGTCTTCATGGGTTGGCTTTTGGTGTTTATGTACACAACTACTTCAGAAGATCAAGATATTGTATCTGCGTTAGCCTTACCTATAAAACAGGAGGAAGAAGATGCAGAAAACTTGAGGGAATGAACCCCAGGCACGTTATTTCTCCTTATTTTGAAAAATGAAGGATAGCAACAGGATGGTGAAGGTGTTCAAAGAGGATGGAAGCAACTGGGAGTATATGAAGGAATGTCTTTATAGATGTGGAAGTAGATGTATTCTACATTATCAGGATCACTGGGGTGAAGTTACGGGAGGCAGTTTGATTCAACGTAAGGAAGAAGTTCTCAGCAATTAGAGCCTAACGATGAACCGAGATGCCCTGGACTCAAGTGAGCCCCCTGCTCTAGAGCGGGGCCAGAGTCAGGTAAAAGATTTCAGCTCTTAAGACTATTTGAAGTTATTAGAAAAATTTCTTGAAATTAATTAGGAAAAAAAAGTCCATTCTATTTTTAGCCTGTATTTCATTTTAAAAATAAATAAGAGAAGGAACTTTGTGTTCTACTGAGAATGATAATGTTGCATAACAAGATATTAAAGTGGGAGTTTCCCCCAGGGCCTCAGATATAAGAGAGGCCGCACACTGCGGTGAGATTCCAGATTAAAACATCGACTTACAAAGAAAATATTAGTCATGAGTGTGCCTGGTGTGTTTAAAGAATAGCAAACCACTTCCGCAATTCTTGAACCGCGTTGTCAGGTCCAGCCTATTAAAGGGGTCAGAGAATGGCAAGCAGAGAGGATTGGTGAGGAGGAATTCTGGAGTGCTGGAGATCGTGGCGCGTGTGTGTTTGGAGCAGGTGGAGGAGAGGGCCCTACCCCCTCACCTCCTGCCTTGTGAGCAAAGAGTTGAAAGTGGCTCCTTAGAGGACTTGACATGAGGTGCCTGCATGAGAACGGATGGGAAGTTAGAGTGGACTGGGGTCTGACTCCCTCCCAGGATATCTGGAGGGTGAGAGATGGGCTGATAGACTGCTTTGGCAAAGAACCAGGTGGTTTGCTGCTGCACTCCCAAAGGCAAATGGTGTGAGTGTTCCCTGAGGACCAGAGCGGGCCAGGAGCAAGGGAGAGCTGGATGGGGTGGTCTCGGGGCCTCCCCAAGGGTGCAAATGAACTCCAGTGCCTACAAGCTGGAGGTAGACAGCTTCCTAGAGGGTACAGAATGAGTCACACTTAACACCCAGAATAGGGATGAATTGGCATGAATCCAGGACTACAAGCAAGATGTCCCCAGTGATAGGGATCTTCAAATGTCCGGTGAAAGTTTCCTTCTCTGGGCCCACCTGGCTCCAAGAGTGAAAAGCCAGAATATAATGTTACCAAATCAAGTAAAAATTTCCTTCTGCTCTTTTTTCTTCTCCATCCTTGCACTCTAACCCCAGGGGGCCAGAACTCACAGATAGCAAGCTGGGGGAGGAAAAGGAAGGAAAGAGTGAAGAAACCAACCACAATGACTTCCTTGAAGGAAGGTGATCCTCCGGAAACGGGCCCCAGTTGGGGAAGGAGAGGAGATTTACCTCTAAGTTGAGATTGGAGTTTGTTATTCCAAGGGATGGAATATTCTATTTTGTAATAAAGTGGTTTAGGTAACATAAGGTGACCATATTCCAGCATGAGCCCTAGGACAGAGATTGGCGGAAGGACATAGCACCAAAGAACAAGGAGTGGCAATTGCTTTGGGGAAATGTGTTAAAATTAGGGGTTTGGGTAAAGGCAGAGGCTTGAGGCCTGAAATATTTTTGGCATAAGCAGAAACAAAAATGTACCTAAAGAACTATTATTTATACCACAGTTGCATCTCTAACCTAAGGCACTTTGTAATTTTATCTTCTATTGTTAGCACTTAAAGGAATTTGAAGGCCCGTTTGGCAGTCTGAGGAACAGGTAGAGGAGCAATAGTCATTTTATTCGTTGGGGTAATTGTGTGCTTCACACCCAGTACTGCTGCTATATTTGGTGTATGTGTATTTTATGTAGGAGTTTTTTTTTAAAACTTCAATGCTATTTTAAATTTCTCTTCAGAAAACCTTGACTTACTCTTTCAATATTATACTTCCAAGTTTTACTCTTTCCCCACACATTCAACTGATTAATATTTATAACTTAGCTGAAAAATATCCCTGATGTCTTTGTCATTAGAATATCATTTAACAATGTTTTGAACTTTTTAATTTCTAAGTTTCCATTTCTTTGGAAGATTTTCAAACGAAGTGGGTAGTAGAAAGACCAGAAAATAAATTTCTCTCTTTCGTGCTGTGTTTTGGATGTCCCATCACTGAAGTATATGCATTCACATCATACTTGATGCTTCCAAATATATCGATAATTTTTTCTTTTTTCCAGACATTAGCCAGTGACATTAGTCACCTGTATGTATGTTCGGGAGCCTCTCCTATTTCTGTAGAGTCTTGGATCCTTTTTGCCATCCCTTCAAGTCTCTGTTGTTTTAAAGACCTGACTACAGCAGGCCTCGAGGTGCTCTATCTGATGAAAGACCACACAAGGCAGATACCACTGGAACCTGAAAACTGTCCCAAGGATTCTGTAGACCAATATTGTCCTCTTTCTTCCATATATAAGGATAATAGGGAGACACAGATGTGTATGTAGGAGACAAGAGCTAAATTTCTTCTTATCATCCCTAATGTGAATACTGCTCACAGTTTAGAAAACTCCCTATCGGTCCTTTCAAGACAGGTGAAGAGTCTCTTCTCTAAAGTGACCTTCTGTGACTGGCTAACTTGCCACCACAGAGCTAAAAATGGTACTGGATTGTATGCTTCTTGAGGACGGGGACTTTGTCTGAATCATCTTTGTACCTTTAGCGCATAGAAGACAGCCTGGAAATATTAGGTGTTTGACAAAATTTTTGTTAAATGAATGAATGAACCCGATGCATAAGTAATGTGGACTAGAGACGAATCCTTAAAGAGTAACTAAAAGTCAGACTTCCCGCCCCCCACCGACTATATAGTGAAGAGGACTTATTATTAGATCTAGATTAAGAGAAGGAGATTAATGAAAACAAGTTTTTGCTAGGATTCAACCATTATTACTAAAGTATTAATGATTGAAAAGCGAGAAGCAAGATTTATTATATTGACCCCCTTATTCTTTATATGCAAACCAAGAATGAACGACCTGCCTTCTTTTGTGCCTAATGGAAAAAATAAAAACAAAACATTTGAATCTGAGATATTTTGTCCAAATTCAGGTGTTGCTATTCACTTTAAACTTAGATACTTGATTAAGAAAGAAAAGCTGTTGAAATTGTTTCTGAAATTTGAACGTATTTTAAAGCATGGCAATGCTTTTTGTTCAAGAAACACATGTTATAATACTTTCAAAGTTGGTTCATTTCCGTTAGGTGTACGTACTTTTGCTACTGCTTGCCAGGAATTTGTCTAAGAGAGTCTCATGCAGATGGGAATGTGTGAGGAAGTAATGCAGATAACCAGTCTTCAGGTTCCCTGAAGACACAGAAGGAGTGAAAGGAGAGAATACAAGAGCTTTCAATAAATTATATGTCTGCGTATTAGACAAACCGAACATTTAGCATCCACAAGGGAATGTTGCAGCAATACACATTCTCAAAGAAATAAGTAATGTAATGCACACAAAAGGAAGCAAACACAAATGAAACAAGTAGCCAGAGTGTTTCCTTCAGGGACATGGACAATACACCATATTTAGGAAATGAAGATCCATGTGGTCTTCCCCATAATACAGCTAGAATTTGAGAGGAAAAAGGCCATCCACTCCATCAGACCAGTAACGTTAAATACATCTAAGTAGCTTTTGTTTGTTTTTGCTATATTCAGTGGACCAAAATAAGATAACAGATTAAAAGTCACTTCGGAAAAGTACAGAGTCCAGTAGCTTATGGTCTGTCTCTGGAGTTATGAATAAGTTTTATTTTGTACCAGGAAAACAGGCATGAGGGTGGGCTGTGGATGTGGATATGAATATGTGGACGGCAGAGAGGAAGCGAGGGTGGCTCCCAGTGATAACAGCACACCTGCCATTGTGGGTATGCCTAAGAGAGATGGTAGCAATTGGAGCTATGGGCTCAGAGAGGGAGACAGACAAGGAGGTCCTAAGTGAGCGCCCAGTCCCAGACCAGAGCTAATAATACACCAGGCACAGGCAACCTGTCTTGGCTTTAGGACTAAGCATTGTGGGATTTGATTTTTACAATACTTGGTAATGGTGCCAAGCATACTTTGGAGTAACAGTCAGTCAGCATAAACCAAAATGAATGAGATATATTAACATTTTCATTGTTTCTAGGAGAGTGGACGCTCCCTTTCTCTTCCTGGAAGACCAGTTCCACCTGCCATCTCTACATCTCCTTGGGTATACCAGCCTGCTTATAGCTACTCTAGCAAACCAACTGATGGGCTAGAGAAAGCAAACAAGAGACTAACTCCTTGGGAAGCAGCAGCAAATTCTCCTCTTGGTCTAGTGGATGAAGCTTTTCGACCCAGAAACATCCAGGAATCCATTGTGGCAAATGTGGTCTCAGCAGCTCGGAGGAAGGTGCTTCCAGGGCCCTCTGAGGATTGGAATGAGAGACTGTCCTATGTTCCTCAAACCCAGAAGGCCAATATGGGCACATCTGGAAGGCAAGAGTATAATGTTGCATCCCTACCCAATAATAGTATGCCCACCAACTCCCAATATGGTTCACAGTTGTCATATGCATATTATAGGCAGCCTTCCAGAAATGATTCTGAAATAATGTCCATGGAGACCAGATCTGATTACTGCCTTCCAGTAGCCAGTTACAACTATAACCCACACCCAAGGGGATGGAGACGCCAAACATGAAAGTTAGAAGAACTGATCACATGCCACCTATAGTAATAGTTTTAAAAAGTGGTCCCTTGCAGGGTTTTCGACTTTTCCAATAGATTTAGATTTACTTTTGATATTGGCTTGTTCTCATAGGTCATTTATCTGAGTGTGTGTGTGTGTGTGTGTGTGTGCACGTGTGAGTGTGAATCACTTCCATTTCTGCTGATGCATAGAGAATTTCTTTGAAGAAAAATTTATTTTCTCCATTGATGTGCTGGCACTTATATGTAATTCATAATCTTAATTCCATTTATTTCATTAATATGGGGTAGTCTAGGCAACTAAACTCTGCTCAATTAAAATGAAATTATTTTCTTCTATATGCCTTAGTCCAGGAAGGAATTAATGAAATATGATGTGCTAATTGTCATTAGCAATAACAGCAAGAAATACAACATTGGAGAAGTTTTCAAAGGGAGTATGCCGGTGAATAATAAGTACATAAAAAAGGATTTCTTTGGTGTTATTTTAAGCATTTCTCCAAAATATTTTTAAAATCTAATAAAATTCAGATTTGTTTTTAGAATTGAAATACAGTATAAGTGTTCTCAGAAAGAAAGAAATATTTGAGAGTAAGACAATTATACATTTCAGAAGGACTTTTGAAGTAAATGACGTAATGTGTGGGGAATAGAAAGATTTAGGTATAGGACTTATTTTTCATCTACGTAAAGCAGCAGCCTGAGACAGGAATAGACTCTGGGTTCAGGTGTCCTCATTTGTCAAATGAGAAGACCAGATTATCTAATCTCTTCTATCCTTAACGACTGTGATATTCTGAGATTCTCTCATTAGTAGAATGACCTTTGATGCATTTTTCATTTTTGTTGCTCATCATATAAATATCGGATTAAGTTTAGGAGTGGATTAGGTGGTTGGTGTCACTACATGTATCAGTAAAGGTCCAAAAAGAATGGTTGAGTGGCAGATTTTGTGCTACGTGTTACATGGAGGGAGGGTTGATGTGAAGAAAAAACTATGAATGGATTTAAGGAAGTGGTAGATGGATGTGTCTGTTATTGTGCACCTGCAGGTCATGACCATATTTATTGAGTTATACAAAACATGCCACAGCAGCCTGTGCAACAAGTGGTGCTTCTTTCAAAAGTCATCGTTAGGATGTCCACGGGAAGTTAAACAGCTGCTTGGTCGATTCCATGACCCAGGCCTTGTTAGCATGACCATGAGACAGTCAGTCAAACACCTGCTCCTTCCTGCCATACCCACAGAGTATTAAATACAGGGAAATTCAAAGTATTTTACATCATAAGCAAGTATTGAGACTATTTTAAAATAAAAACATCTTGAGTATTCAAAACTTTCTTAGGTTTTCCAATGTGATTATTTTGCTTTGTTTTACTTTTTAACTCTTGAATTTATCATTATGATGGTGTCTTTCACAGAATAAAACTTAAAAAAGAATTTCCAGGGTACCAGTGATCCCCTTTTCTTTGAAGAAATCACAGTAAGTTCTGTTCTTGATGGACCCAACTAGATACTAATTTATTTAGTTATGAAGAAAAGAAAAGATGAATGCTTTCTAAAGTTATATTGTTATTTTAAATTGATGTAGTGTTAATTCTCTCAAATTATAAGGTATAATTATTGACTCCTGAGGGTTTCTGTGGAATCTTGAAAAATAATGCCCGGTATATTAGTCTGTCAGCAAATTCTCAGGAATCTCTCACATAAAAAACTTCCTTGCTTCAAACTTTATTAAAGTGGTTGAATCATTCTAGATGTCAATGTCTTAAGATATGGGAGGTTTAGCAGAAAACAGTTAGTCTGACAGGATCAGATCCTATTTTGTTGCTTTCTTTTAGATACGCTAGAAGTGATTTCCATTACTCATAGGATTTGATACACTACAATTCCTCAAGTTGATATACATTATATTTTTCACTAAAACTTTCACTAGACTGAAAATAGAGAGAAGCAGAACATTTTAAACCTAAATATTATTATTATAAAACAGCCACCTCACTCTTTGCACGTACTAGATCAAAATTATCATTTCTATTAAGCTATCTGAATTTATTCTAGACATGAAGAAAAAGACAATATATGGCAAGGAAGTTGTACATTTTTCATGCAGAAGGAAATGGATGTCTCATATTTTTATTAGAAATTGGTGTTTCAAGAAGTCATACTTTGCAGATATATTTCTGCGAAGCAAAACTGCCATGGTCAAATCATTACAAAACATATCGTGGGTATGTATCTCTAGTTTATTTGAAAAGGAGTAAAGTTAGATTGCTTACCTTCAAGTTGATGTTTAAGACGGGACATGTCATGCTGAGATCTGATTACTATGGGTGATTATACATGAATAGCTATTGTTCTCACAGAAATAAAATTAGTTGGTCTCATAGTCTAAATAATAGCCTTTTTAGAGAAGGCTGTTTCTTTGTAAATACATACCACATGTGTTGTAAGACATGTTTCTGCTAGTAGCAACCACATAGGTAGAAAGAGTTCCTGGTTTACCATGGATTAAAAAGGCTTCTCTAAAAGTATAGTATGTGAGTCATAGGGACACTAACTTGGCACCTTTCCTCCATCTTGAGTTTCAATATCATATCATATCATCGCATGTGTGTGAAGTGTCCATTATTAAGATGATTTAAATTTTGTCTAGTATTTTAAGTTTTATAAATGCACAGATTCCAGTCCATTTATCTCTGACTATGTCTCTTTTATGTTTTGGCACCATTATTCACATTGCAAAGGGCCACCCTATTAGGGCTCATGCATATAGATGTATTAACAAATTGAAACTTTGAGTAAAAAGACTATATTAAATAGACTCAGTTATTATAATTAGGGAAGAATTATAGAAATGTTTGTTTTTTAAGAGAAAGTAGATTTTCACACTTGATTTCTATTCAGAGTAGAAGTATCTACACTGTCCTCATTTTTCTACTAAAAAAAGACTATGTTCTCCTGCTATTTAGATTGACATTTTCACCTGTGTTTACCCCAAAAGACTGTATTTGAAAGATGCATACGGAAAGTCAAAATTGTACTAGTAATAAAAAGTAACTTGAAAATCAACTTAAAGAGCCTTTTCATTTTTCCTTATAGAAAAATTGTTTTGAATTAGTCTTCACCCCAAAGAAGATTTAATCTTACCTACTACGTATGTTTAAATTTTAGTTTCTACAATAGCCTCCGGACACATCAAAGAATTTCATGCTGATGGCAACATTTTGACTATAACATCTAAAAACTTTAGAAAAAACTTACCTGACAATATGATCAATTTCACATGTAAGTTAAGTTTAGGATCCAAACGTATTTTAATATTATTTCTTATTAATTCTTTCCTTTATAGTATATTGAAAATCAATCCTTCGCACAAGCATAGCCAATGGTAATATGACTTAATAATACGTTGGTTGAATTTCTAAAACATCTCTGAACTCACTCAGAGACTCTACCATGCTTGTCATTCCAGTACTTCCAGTTATTTGTCCTCCTTAGGCTGGCCCAAGACTGACCTCTGTTAAACTGAGGCCTTCATTATAATAAAGCATATTTAAGTAAAACTTTTTAAAAAATGACTTTGGTTTTTTCTACATAATGTTAAAACTTTCAGCTGAAATGTGAGCTCCCTGATTAACTGGTATCATGCAGCACAGCTTTTTGACACTTTTTTTTGGCAAATTCTGAATAAAATGGCTGTTTTTGGCATTCTGGCAAAAACTATTTTTTAAAGGGCCAGCTCTTGAAACATTCTTCAAAAATGAGGACTGTTATCAAGATTAAAATGACGTTAAGAGATAGTAGCACTAGACTGTCTTAAGACGCTCATGCCATAGAAAAAGCCCCTTTTCTCTGAGGAATTCCTAGCACTTAGCAGACTATATATTTCAAAATATACTAAGAGGTAGGCAGTGTTATCTCCACGTGGAGCCAACTGACAGCCTGAGGCAAGGAGAGTTCAATTACCTGGATGGCCACCAGGAAGACAGCAACAGAGGTGCTTCAAGAATAGCCTAATCCATGTACAAGAATTCCCTAATCCATGTAATACCAGAAATATTTAGTGCAACATACTCCCTTTTCCTAAGTGGTTTCGGAAAACAACAAGATCCGTGACTTCTCAAATTTAATAGGGCAATATTTTTCACAAAGGGCATTTCATTATCTACAGCCTTATAAAATGTGATTTTCTATTTCTAGATTTCTAGAATTCCTAGCTATTTTTATAATATATTTCTAGAAAAGATCTGTGAATTCCCTATAAAAATCAAGTAATTTTATGAAGGGCACTTAAAGACGAAATGCCTCCAATGTGTCTTGCTCTGATATTTTTTTCTCTCTAAAGTTGTAGCGAAGATTTGCTATATTGTACTTTCTTTCTCCTTGACTTTTCTGTCCCAGTCTTCATAAGTTTTGCTCCACTCCCCCCTCCCCTCAAAAGGAAGAAAGTTCCGTCACCTCTTTAGAATTTCAAGATTTGTATTTCCTACTTGAGGTCTGAAAAGGCTTTATAAAGCGGGACTGCCTCACCATGATGATTTGAATAAGTGTGAAGTTTGCCTTAAATTACAAAATAAATTATATGGGGTATACGTAGGCAAAGGCACAATCCTACTTAAGCTCAAATTTCCCTTGAAGAACCCTGTCTACATGGCTGTGAACATTCAGAGGTAGAAGTAGGATCCTGCTTAGTCTTTCTTCAGCATCCCCTTTTCTAGGAAAAAATATTCATTTAGACAATTGAGCTATAGGTGTATTCTGCAGGGCTATTTCTTCAATGCAGTATGGCGCCTGTGCTGGAAAGTAAAGTGCTATTCCTACACCAGGGAAGGCACACTGCACTGCCCTGCTCCCACTTGGATGGGGCAACCATTTGGGAAGCAGCAGAGAAAACCCTGACAGAGTGGGCAGACGCTTTGCAGCACCCGGGGCTGATCCCTGACCTGTCAGGACTAGCCTCATGTCAACGGGTTGCCTTGGTAATTTTTCCTGTTGAGCTACATGTCATTCATACCACAGCTTTCTGCCAGACCAGTACATAGGACAGAGAAGAACAGTATTTTAAAAATAAATAAGTAAAGGTGCGGGGGCTTCATGTTTTCCCATAAGTTGGTATTATTTGGACATTCATGCCAGTTACATGCCTCTTTGTCCTTGAATTCAGATGCCCTTTCTCTGGTTTCTATCCACAGTAACTACAGCTCTGGTTATTAGAATACAAAATGCCTATAACGTGGTGAAGTTGATACTTACTAGAGGGCTGAGAAGAGGAAAAAGAATCCTGATTTTGCGATAAAATAGCCAAAGTTCAATGCTCAGCTAAGCCAAGCCCCGTTTCCAGTATGAACTTGATAAAGAAAAATCACCAGTGAGGGCAGAGTTTCCATGTCCTGCAGCATTCTCCAGTTGTGGTGTTTGAAAATTTTATATTTCTAATGGAGAGTCAGCTGGGTCTTCCACAACATGTTTGAGTAAGCAAAGTATCTGCCTTTCTCATTTTGTGTAAAAAGGAAGACATTGAGAAATAAATAAGAATTAACTGTTCAAGGTCTAGAATGCTATCATGAAGAAAAAAATCAGAGGTAGGAACAAATGCTATAGATATTTTGCCTGAGGAAGTAGCAAAAGAATCTGTAACGTGTTTTTATTTCACCATTACCCTGTTATAAAGCTGTTCTTAAAACAAAGCACATTAAAAGAAGGCCATTCCAAGATAAAAAAAAAGGGGGGGGGACGAATTTTAGCCATAGTATAAAACAAATATTTTTGCTCCCATGACATTAATATTTATGGCACAAATATTTCCATAAAATATGCATTGCATTCATTTTAAGAAATCTCCCTCAGGCATTAAATTACTCAACTTAGCATTTTATTATTATTTGATGTTATCAGTGGCAAGATTTTATTTTAATCTAAGAAAATTGGGGCTTCCATGAAGACGTCAGAATGAAAGCTCAGCAGGTAATCCTCATCCTGATTTTTAATTTCTCTGACAAAGGGAAACATAAAATTTTATCAGCTTGAGCAGTCAGCAGGTTTAATAACATTGAATGGCATCTCTGTTCCTGCCCTAGACTTTTTTTCTTGGCACAATGAATATACCTAGAGTTAGATTTAAAGAGACAGCAAATTCAAATCCTCTCCTCAAATAGAAAGCCAATATAAATGGACTCACCACAGACTATGGCTATAGACTTTTTGTAGAGTTTAAAAATAAAGCCCTAGGAAGGAGAATGGAATGTCACAGTTCGTGGACACTTAGTTATTCCTCTAGAATGTACCACTTCTGGCAAGAGCACATAAAGCCCTTCTGTTGGCAGCTCCAGGAACTACTGTCAGGGGGAGAATGGATGCATCCATTCATCAGTCAGTCAGCAATCCTTTATCATTTCCCTACTCAGTGCCATACACGATGTTCCATGCCACGGATATATTAGTGAATAAAATGTGGCCTCCCCCCGGGAGCTGATAGTTCTAAGAGAAGGCACAATGTAAAGAGACAAGAACGATGATAGGATTATACACAGAGTATTATGAGAATAGCAAAAAAATATCCAATCTTAAGGTGGGAAGATTGGTACGTGGGGTTGGAAGAGTCTTCACAGAAGTCTTTCTGGAAGAATTTACAGCAGAGTTGAGTCAAGGGCTTGAGTAGGAGTAACTGGTGCAGCCAAAAGTGAGGCCATTCCAGACAAAGAGGACGGCACAGTGCTGATAAACTCCAGGCAGTTCTGTGTTATTACTGGATAATAAGGTGGAAATCAGAAAGCAGTGGATTTTATCCTACAGGGAAGGGTAAATATTTTTCTTTAAAGGGCCTGGTAGTAAATATTTTAGGCTTAGAGAACTATATGCCTGCAAGTCAACTCTGCAAAAGTGGCCATGGTGTGAAAATGAATGAACGTGGCTTAATAAAACTTTGTTTGTGGACCTTGTAATTAGAATTTCATATAATTTTCAAAAGTCATGAAATATTATTCTTAAAAAAATTTTTTTCAACCACTTACAAATGTAAAAAACCTTTTGTAGCTCACTGTCTGTACAAAAACAGCCAGTAAGCCAAATTTGGCCCATTGGCCGTAGTTTGTTCATTACTGGTGTTGCGCAACAACAGAGAGCCATTAAAGGATTTTAAACAAGGAATTGGCATGATCTAGCCCTCTTGGTAGGAAGTTCATTCTGGCAACACTGGGGAGGACAGATCTGAGAGAGCAGGACAAGAGGAATGGAGGACACAGAGAGCGGTCATATCTTTCCACGTGAAAAGGCAGGCACGGTTTGCCTCCTCAAACACTTCATAATAAGTAAATCAGTCAACACCAGAATATCCCCAGTGTCCCTTCCCTCCCCCATTATTGCCCATCCCTTTCTCTGCCACTGTGCCTCCTCCTCTGATCACACTCTCCTCCTCGCCTCACCACCCCATCCCAAACACACTCCACGGCTGCCAGCTGGCCTCCTCCCTAAACCCTTTCAAGAGAACAGGGAACAGGGAACCGTGCTGAATGAGCAATGTCTGCAACCCCACTGCCCTCATTTCTGGGAAGACAGTGATGGCTGAGTGAGCAGTAGGATGACCAGATCTTCCTCCAAGCCATCAATATGTGTTATAGATGTGGTTACAATCTTTGGAACGTTTATTTTCCATTTGGCAGGAATAACAGTCTTTTTTTTTTTTTATTTGCATTTGGCAGATGAAGTGATGCCATCCCAGAAAACTGAAATGATTAGTTTCTTTCCCTGCAGCCTAATCTAAGACTTTATCCTTTGCTAAATAATCTTGATTCGAAAGCATTGAAAATTAAATATGCCACAAAAGTGTTTTAGGACCAAAAATTGTTTTTAAAAGATTAAGTACTAAAGTAAGAATATCTTTGGTAGGTTTTCAAAACTCGCAGACTATTAAAATTCAAAGGGCACCTGGAGATCATGTAATAAAATACAGGAGGGATTTAAAAAGCCAAATGAGCACCAGCTTCTCTTTCCTTTCAATGCTGTATTCTTTCTTCAAAGATTACGGAGCTTTTTATACCCAACATCCTCTAGATTTAAGATGGCAGCATTATCCTACCTTTGGTACAATGCCATTTTCAAACAGTAATGTTGCTGTACTGTCGATTCCATTTTAAGCTCTTAAGGCACTTGGTGTGTGTAGACATGAGCCGATGTTATGTTGTTCCAGACAAGGCCCATGTTTACACCCACCTTCCCTCCCTGTTTTACAGACAGAGGTGATGTCATTGGCAATTGATGGGATAGTTTTATGTGGCACTATATCATTATCTCTATTCTGAAATCCTCCCAGAATGGAGAAACAAAAACTGAAGGAGAACATAGTAAGAGAAGATGTATGATAATGTGTGCTTCTAAAAGAGTAAGGCAGAAAGAGCCAGAGTTGACTACAATAGTAACTCATTCTAACTACAGCAGCTCTGTAATCTGGAACTTGCCAGTCTGTTATACTGACACAAATAGTTCAAGGTCAGGAATGACGTGAAAATCTTTCAGCAGAATGAGACGTGAAAAATTATGGCATGCAAACTCACAAACGTTGAATTATTGCAGATTTTCAAAAAACAGAAAAAAAATGGAAAGAATATCACAAAAAGCAGGCAATTCTGCCACATATGCTTCTGACCTACTCTGATTTCATCAACATGTCACTCCAAATGAAGCTTCCTAAACATGGCAAGGTGAAGATTTGCACTGGAGATGTAGCTGTTGTCTAACACTTTTCATAGAATTAATAAAAATCATATTCAAATAGTCAAGGAAAAAATTTAAGTAGAGATTTAGCATAATTTACCCAACTTGCTATTCCCTTTTACTGCTTTCATCCAGTCATTCATCAGGAATGTATTAAGTATTTTTAGGTGTTAACTACTCTACTGGGTAGAGAGATGATGATGACAATGATGATTATGGTGATGATGATGATAGTAACAATAGCCACTCTTTATAGACACTATACCAAACCCCATACTAAATACTTCAACTCTATTGCCTCTTTTAATCTTCTTAACTTTTTGCAGTTGGTACTGCTAATATCCCCATTTCACAGATGAAGAAACTGAGGCATAGAATGCATAAACATCTGACACAGGCATACCACTAGAAAATGGTAGATCTGGGATTTGGATTTGGGCCTTTCTGTTCCACAGTCCATTCTGTATACACTTATCTCTATACACATGATAAAAAAAAGATGTAGATGGCATGGCCTCTCAATGGTTGGGAAACTAGGTAGATAAATTTACAATGAAATAAAAATTCTAAGGCATGTATGGGATCATAATGCTGAAAGGGATCGTGATTATCTAATCAAAACTCTCATTTTACAGAAAGGAAATTGAGACCTAGCTAGGACAAAATGCCCAAGGTCACCCAATGTCCTGCAGAAGCACTTTTCTCTACTCCTTGTGCTACTACCCAAGTCCAGGTTCATCTGTTACCTGAACTATCACAATAGCATCATACCATGTCTCTCTGCCTCCAGTTCCACTCTTTGTTTCCATCATACTTATATTTCTGAAACTCAGGTATGTTAATGTTGAACTACTTAAACTTTTCAAAATGCTTTCTTCTTCCTTCTTCCTGAAGGCCCAGCCCTGCCTTATCAAGCACCAGTCTATTCTTCCAGCTCCAGTTCCCTCCGTGACTCCAGCTGGTCCGTAATCCGTTTCCACAGTGCTGTTGCTCATGTCCCTTCCCTTACACGTTCGAGCATGCTGTCCCTCTGTCTAAAAGGCCTTTCCTGGCCTGTGAACCTGTTCATCCTTCAAGAAGCAGCTCACATATCACTCATTAAAGCATTTCATTCTCCAAACTGTTAGTCACTTCCTCTTCTGCATTTCCATAATACTTTATTTATACTCAATATGAGAGACAATGACTTGCTCACCTTTTATTCTAACACCGAATGAATTACATGGATGACTCACAGTAGGTCTTCAATACAAGCTTGTTGAATGAATGAATGAATAAACTGAGAGTACTATGGTTTCTTGATCTCCAAGTCAATTTTTGCCACAATAGCCTCCATTCAGTCTTTTAGTTCTTCCAACAAATATGTATTGTATTTCCACTTTTTGCCAGCTACTCTGCTAGGCACAAGTGTTATAGTGGGGGAAGAAGGTAGATAAGGTTTCTTCCCTTAGGGAGCTACTTCTAGCAAGAAATGCAGACAACAGAACTAACAAACAAATAAGTGCCAGAAAAGTAACTGACAGCCAATAAAAGAGGGAGTACTGAGGAAGGTCACCTTAGAAAGAGGGGTCAGAAAAACCTCCTCCAAGCGCTGGATATTTTAATGAAGATCTCAAAGATAAGACGCCCAGCCTTGTAAAGAGTTGGGGAAGAGCATTTCAGGCAGAGAGAACAGCCAGGCTCGTAGACAAGAAAGGGCTCACTATGATCAGGGAAAGAAAGAGGCCTATACAGCTATAGCCACAGCAGTTGAGAGAGAAAAGTTGGGCGAGCGTGGTTGGAGAGGTTGGCTCATGAACACTTCGCATGCCTCGTAGGAATTTGAATTTTCTCCTAATGGCCATGAGAGGCTATAGAAGGGTGCCTAGCTGAGAGTAAGCTGATCTGTGCATTTAAAGCGAGGGAAATTGACTGAAGCAGGGCAAGAGTAAAGGCAGGAAGAGCAGCTGGGAAGCTCTCGCAGAAGTCCAGGCAAACAACGGTAACGTGGAGCCACCAAGACGGAAGAAACACAGACAGATTTCAATTATATTTGGGAGAGAGACTCACCAGCGCTTGGAAATGTGAGGGATGTGGGCTGTGCAAGAAAGGGAGGCGGTGCAGTTTATTTTTAGATGTTATGGTCTGAACCATTGGACAGATGGCATGTTTTACTGAGATCAGGAAGACTGAAGTGAGAAATGAACTTAGGAGGGAAAATTAAAAGCTCCATGTTGGACATATTGAGCTGATATTAAGTTTGGACATTTTAAGCTTTCCTGTGGAAAACTGCTCTTAAAGTAAAAGAACCACCAAATAACAACAGTAAAAGCTTTGTTCACATATTCAGTTATATAATCCCCACAATCACTCTACAAGAAGGTTCCTCCTGTGATCTCCATTCTGCAGATGAGGAGAGCAAGGCACAGAACGGTCAAGTTCCCTCCCCAAGATCTCACATTTGTAAGTAACAGATTCAGGACTCACATCCAGGCAGTCTGACTCCAGAGCCTGGCCATTTAATCTCTGTATCATAAAAGCTAATGACCTGGTGCCAGGAAAGTAACTAAATCTTGCTGATTGTTAAATAAAACCAATAGGAAGCAAACACAGCTTCCCACACGTTACATGACAGGATTTGTTAAACACTGATTTTAATAAATGACAATTCTGTTGCTGAAATAAAATAACTTTTGTTATCATGGATGCCATTACAGAGATCGCATTATATCCTGGGCACCAAGCCGAGGTTATTGTTCAACAATGACTTCTCCCGGGGGATTAACCGGGTCCCCATTTAGCTGTCTTGCCTAGAGGCAGTCACCTGCAGACACCCACTTCCAACCACAGTTATCCCTTCAGAAAGGATTTGTTGACTGTCTGTAATGAGCCAGCGCTGGAGTAAGCATGGGAACTACAACTCCCTGCTTTCGTAGAGCTTCTGACTAGAGAGGGAGGCAAAAAAATAAAACCACCAACTAAAATAAACTGTGATATGTGCCGAATGCAGTATACACCGCAGGGGCACCCAAATCTCCATGGGGGAAATTACATTTGAGCTGAGACCTGCAAAGGGTGGTAGGATTTAACCAGCAAGCAGCTCAGTGTTTCTTAGCCAGAGCAGAGAAGAAATTTATAGAGCACTTCAGAGTGGCACAGGAGCATTTGTGCCATTTGACACAGGCAACAGGTTTCCAAAAGTGCCAAAGGAGCAAATATGGAAATCACCTTCACCTGTTCTTAACATCAGTGCTCCAAACCCAGCCACCCACCCTTCTCTCTGTAAGGCTCTCTGTGGGTAATCCAGTTGACAACCACCTAAATCCTTCCCACTTACATGGTGGTGACAGATAATCCATATCCAAACCTGACTCCATTGAGCTCTTCGGCTCCAGCCCTAAATCTGTTTACTCACTGGACTTCACCACTTGAGTGATCCCCAAACACCACCCAGTCGACACTTGCAGAAGAGACTTCCCTCCCTTTCCCCCCATAGCTTGCTCCTTCTTCTACCTTCTCCACGAAGTGCCTGGTACCGCCACCCATCCACCCAACTGCCTAAGCCAGGACTGGAAGCATTGCCCTCATGTTCCTCCCTCACCCTAACCCTTACCCAACCCACCAGTCATCAAACCCCATGAACTACCCCTTCTTAGCATCTCCCCTTATCTTCCTGGCCCTATCACCACCATTGTCACAGCATTTGATCAGGCCCCCATGACCTTTCACTTCCACTATTGCAATAGGGTCCTAAGTACCCTGCTGCCTGCATCCCCAATCTGTTCTTCACACAAGTGCGGGATTATGTTACAAAAAGGCACACATCATGTTATTCCCTTTGAAGCCATCAGTGGCTCCCCACGCTTCACAGACTAAAGTCCAAACTCCTGTGAAGCCCTCCGTATTTCGTCTTTTCCTGCCTCTCAGCCTTACCTCTCGCTAATAACCCCTCTCCATCTTGTGCTTCATATCCCACCCACACCAAACTGCTTACCATTCTGTGAACTCCTTATGTGGTTTCAAACCTCCATGCTTCGGCTCACATCTCTCTCTCTGCTTGAAATACCTTTCAACACCATCCCCACACCTTTACTCATCTTTCGAGTCTCAGTTCACAGGTCAACGTGTCTCTGAAGCTTTTCGTGATCACTCTGCCTCTCCCCCAAATAGAACTGACCTTTCCCCCCTCTGTGTCCCCACTGCTTCCAGGACAGACTATTTCCACAGCACTTTGGTTAGAGGGAGCCCATCAGCCCTGCACGACAGCTGCCTATCTGATTGTTTCATCCACACGAACACGTTCATGGACCAATACTTATTGTCCACCATGAGTAGATGCTGTGGCAAAATGGTGCAGAAGCAAAAGGCACATAAAACCCAAGTCTTGCCCTCATGACTTATTCATGGTCACAGGAGAAAACCTTCCAGTCCAAAAGTCAAAAGTCCTCCCAGGATTGACCCTAAAGTTAATATAGTTTAAGATAATTTAATATAGTTTAATGGTTCTGACTTAAAGAGGCCTCTTCTAAAGTCCTGCGCTAATTTTATATTTTTAATTTCAGGTCTTTTTTCTTAAAGAGGGTCCCAAAATTAAATGCATTTCAGGCCCCACAAAACCTGCACCCACCCCTGGTTCCAGGACCTGGATCATTATCTGTGGTCAAGAATTTTTGTAAACAAAGCTTGAGGAAAAGTCAATAGTGATTCGGGGAGAGTTGGCCGGTGGTGGTACGGACTTCCTCCTGGGCTGGCCCGACTGAGTTGAGTGGGAGTAGCTCAACGCCACCCCTCAGTGCCCCGCTGGAGTAAAGCAGGAGGGTGGCTGGCCTCTGACCAAGACTCTCCTGTTATCTCCCTCCCCTCCTCCCACACACAACCCCTAAAAGAGGAGTGAATTAGAAAACAAGGAAAGAAAAGAAAGATGAGAAATAGTTCAAGAACAGCAGAATACCATGGTCCTGAGCTGCTAACAGACAATGCATCACGCTGGCTCACTAATGTCATCAGGTTCACACTGACCCCGTGACGTGACTGCAATTTCAGGGTAAAACATGTTTGTTGTGGTTAGGAGGAGAGGGGAAGAGGGAAGTTAGAAGCATGAGGAAAAGGGAAGAAGGACATGTGACAAAAGCAAAGAACGTGACTGACAGTTGATTCTGCCTCGTGCCACTTGTGGCCTCCCTGAGCATGAAAAGGGAATAATGGGCTGGGATCCCATCATCCACATTCCTTCTCCCTACCCCACCCTCCTTCCACATTTCCTTCAGAAGCAAATCAGGCCGGACACAGTAGCCCTGTGTGGTAAAGGAGGAAAAAGGAATGCGTGGGCTGGCCGTGTGTGTGTGGGGGGGTCTGAGTTCAGTTTCTGGTTCTGGTTTGGGTGGGATTCAGATCTTTTGAGGCCCCAAGCACAGAAAAGACTATGGGGCCACCACTGCTCCCATTACGTAATTCAAATAACACTAATATTTTTAAATGACACATAACTTACCTGCATGCTGAAATTGGGATAACTGTTTCTCTAGATTTTGTGATTTTTACATTTGGACGAGCTGGTTAGAGCTGAACCTGCCCCCCCACCTCATCTTTGCGTGGCCTGCCTGTCTACCACCACCTCGCCCCTGCCAATGGTGGGACCTTGGGAAAGCTCCTTACCGCTCTGGGGCTGGTTGCTCATCTATCAACCTGGTGTGTCATGTTCCTTTAACCCCCATGAGTCTATTAGAGATAATTTTCTCTCATCTTTCAAAACAAAGCAACAATTTAAGATACTTCTGCTCTGGCTTGTACATCCTCCTGACTTGTACCAAGTAGACAATCCCAGTCTGCATGAGAGAGGACATCCTATGTGTGCAGTGATACATCTGATTTACTCATTCTGCAAATATTCACTGCACACCCGCCACTTAAGAGCTGCTGAGTGCACAGTGATGAGCAGAGCAGATAACTCTTAGCCCTGTCCAGTTTATTTCCATGGAGCTGGCAGTCTGTTTAATACAGTGGTGGAGCCTGGGATCAGCCCAGGTGTCTGATTTCCAGGACGTGCCCTCTTAATCACGATCTAGTATGGTGGTGAAGAGCCTGACTCTGCAACCAAGTGGCCTGGGTTCAAATCCCAGTTCTGTCACTTCCTTGCTTCCTTCAAGGTCACTTCCTGTGTGACCTTGAGCAAGTTTCTTAGCCTCTCTGTTCTGCTATTTCCTCATCTTTAAAACCAGGCTAACAATAGCAACTCCACGTGCCCAAGGTGCATCTCTTAACACACCTGTTTTGGCATGACTATTCTACTGCCAGACCTGGTGCTGCTGCTCAGGAGTGGAGACTGTGGGCTTGCTCCACAGCTCACGCCTAGCTTTTGGCCAAAGAGGGAAGGATGATTCTCTCCCCAGTTTGTGTCTTACTCCGACACTGGGGTTAAGCAGCACTGTCCTAAGGTCACACTGAGTTTGTAGAGAACACAGCCTTTTCGGTGTTTACTCAAGGTCCATTCTATCTTCTTCACCCTCTCTCCTATGGCTGAAAATGTATCCTTGGGGGCTTAAATTAGGAGATCATGTGTAAATGTAACCCAGATTTCATCTGTCCCCTTGTCCTTCTCTTTGAGCTCCCCAACATCCTCCCTGCCCCCCAAATAAGGAATCCACTTCACAAAAAACCTTCTGAGAAATGTGGATTTTACACAAGACTTCGTGGAAACAAAGGGAGAAAGAGTTAGCAGCACATACTGTACGGCTGACCCCTTGACCATTCCTCATCTCCAGATTCCCCTTTCCTGCCCGGTTACCAGCAAAGGTGCCCTTCTTTCCCCTCCCAGCAGTGCCCAGCCTCACTGCTCCTCTCCTCCCATTACCAGTGCACACCCTCCTTGGAAGGGGGGCTATCAATACCAACAAAACTTTCTGTCATACAAGTAACAGATATTCAAAAACCCCACCAGCCCATCACCTCCAGAGCTTTGTCATTAGGTGGAATTTGTCTACCAACTGCCTCTTCCTTTAGGGTCAGTCCTGCACTAAAAGGCTCCTTGACCTATTGTGCAAATAGTCTCCAGGTAGGCCAGCCCTGTTTCCACCAGATGTGGCCTGAACACTAGAGGGAACCAAGCTGTAGCCCTCATTGAGGTAAAGATGCTGGGTAACAGGCAACATTTTCTTCCCCTCTGATCCTTCCAAAGCAGCCTTACAGTTTACAACTCAAAGTTGTGCTCAGTGCGTTTAATTTTCCCCATTGCCCCTTAGGTTTCAAGACGTTCCTGGTCATTCTTTCCCACACCCTACCCCCAACAAAACTGTCTGCTTCCCACAGGTTTCCTTTAGCACCCCCACTTGCCTCTACCTATCACTCAACGTATTTTCATTATAACTTCCTGTTTTGCATATCCTCTAGTAGACTATAAATTCTGTGAAAGCAGGGGTTGGGGCTGTTGTATCCCCAGCATCCCTTACAGTTCCTGACCAATTAGAAGTTCAGTATATGTTTGTTGAATTAAGGGATGAATGAATGACGTAGGCTTTACTATTGACTATTCTCACTATAAAGTAATGCATGTCGTGGCCTCCATGGACAATCTCAAGTGTAAGAAAACTAGAATGCCAGATCTGTCAATACAAGGATCCACTGTGCTTTTATTAAGTTCACCCAGGTCATGGTTAACTTCAGAATCCGCTCCTTCCCAGTGACTCTGCTAGGGACTCATAAAGGATACCACTATGAATTTATTTCATTTTCCATTTCTCTCTTCTTTCTCTTATCCCTTCTAACCATAAAGCAAAAAAGCCTCACAAGCTCTGGAGGCAAATAGAGATGGGTGTGAAACCCAATTTCACCACTTACCAGCTTTATGATCTTGAAAAATTAATGCCCTTGTTTCCTTTTACTTACCTATAAGATGAAGCTACTTATATCCATATCATAGGGTTATCAGAGAATTAATTGGTGCAAGTAGGGCCTCCTGGTTCACAGTAGGACTTTGGTAAATATGAAACTCATTAAACCTCTCTTCTCACACCTTTCCTATAACTCCCGTTATTACTCTGCTCTGGAAGTTCAATAGCCTCAAAATGCTCACCACTTGATTTTTTGGTACCTTTTGCAATTTGCAATTTATAATTCTATGCCCTCCTGCCCCATCTGGCCCCAGAGCTGCTTTCAAGACTTTCTTTTTGTCTTCACATTTTGCAGTTTCCCTGTGATGCTTTTAGGCATAGATGTTATTTTATTTATCCTGTTTGGACTTCTTTAGGCTTCCTGATTTTGTGGATTGAGTGTCTCTTGTCAGGACAACCATTATCTTTTCAAAAACTATTGCTTCCCTATTCTGTTTTCTCCTTCCGGGACACTAGTTAGATTTATTTTGGACCTAGCCTCCATGTCTTTTAACTTCTCCTTCGTATTTTCCTTCTCTTTTACTCACTGAACTTCATTTTAAGTAGTATCTTCTGTTCTAGAATATTAATTCTCTTGCGAGCTGTGTCTAATCCACTATTCAACCCATACATTTAGTTCTTCATTTCACTCATATGTTTCGTTTCTGTAGGTTCTGATTGATTTGATTCGGTTTCAATTGTTCTGGGTCTTTACCTATAATTTTAAAACTCTTCTTTATTTCTTAAAATATATAATTCATACTTTTTTTAACATAGATGTTTATTAACTCCAAAATGTTTGCAACTTTCTCTGTGTCTTCTCTGTTAGCCCTCACTCTTGGTATCTTATTTCCTTATGTGTATTGTATTTTTTTTTTTTTTTGTGGGGAAGACCAGCCCTGAGCTAACATCTGTTGCCAATCCTCCCCTTTTTGCTGAGGAAGACTGGCCCTGGGCTAACATCCATGCCCATCTTCCTCCACTTTATATGGGATGCCGCCACTGCATGGCTGACAGGCAGTGCGTCGGCGGGCATCCAGGATCCGAACTCGCAAACCCCGGGCTGCCAAGCGCGGACTAAACCGCTGCGCCACTGGGCGGCCCATGTGTATTGTATTTTTATTTTATTTTTTGTAAGCTGCTCATCTTCCTTGAGTCCTTTTCAGTGGGGAATGGTGGGTTCCAACAGAAGGGATTTCCACTTGTTTCTGTGAAGTGCCTTAGAACTACCAGTCTAGGATCACATGAAACTAACCCTTGGCTTAAGATTTTTCAGCCATCACAGGTAGTGGGAATTCTGTCTTCAAACACACTTGAGGGCTAGTTAATGGTTAGAAATTTGCAGGGGATTTATTGTAAACTCTGCGTATCATCAAGGTTTAAAACAGGTAGTTTTTCTTGAAGTACCTGGGGCGGGGCCACGTGCATGGTACATGCAGGTTTATTTCTGGTTCACCCTTACGATGACAGTATGGTCCTTTGGTGTCCCAGTTTTATAGAGGGTGTGTCTCTTCTTAAGCTTCCCATGTTTGGCAAGCCCTGGACTTTGCTTTCCATTCCCATAAAACTGCAAAGATACAAAAATTAACCCTCAAGTTTATTCAGGTCAAGAAATACCCTTAAAAGATGTACTCTGCTTACCTCCCTGGGTTCCCACCTTCATTTAATTCATGGCCTGAGTATTCCAGCCTGTGGATACAATCAAGATTTTTTTTTCTGAACCAACATTTTAAGTTGTTCTTAGCAACAGGCTTGGTCTGGGCGCCCAGCACAGCGGGTTGCCCTTCACAGTATATGCAGTCTGCTGTTGAACCAAGTTGCCTGATGACCCTGCTTGTGATCAGCCTAATAGAAAGTCACAGTGTCTAGAACATTATCCTGAGATTTATCTTTCAATGAGTCAGTTGCATTATCTTTCTCCACTCTTTTTGCCTTAAGCAATAAAACATTGCTGGAGAAGAAAGAGAGATAAAGAAGATACAGTTAACAAAAAGTCCTGATTTTGGACCCCGTAAAGAAGTCCAAGCCAGGGCCTAGACTGTTTTCTTTGCCTTACTCTGTTTCGGAATCACATCAGCAAAGTTGATTGTTTACAAATGTTTGAACATTTCCTCACTGACTCAGGGTTGGGTGTGCCTTTGGAATAACAAAAGATGACTAAACTAAATAAATTTAATTTTATCCTCATTTTGAAGGAATTGAAAGTAAGCAATAAAAAACAGAAGTAGGAATATATACCTGGATTCCAGCTTGTGAATTTGTTTCCGCAACACATATCCCAGAGGCCCTAAAATAGAGCGTGAGACTATTAATCTGGAAGGGAACAGAGATCGCCTAGTTCAACCCTCTCCCATTGCTGGTGAGGAAACCAAATCTCAGAGAAGTTATGTGACCCGTTTAACATCACACAATAGAAGCAATTCCAGGGCTGGGTCTCCTAATTCCTAGGAACTGATTCTTTCAGACTATATCCTGCTGTCATGTAATATGCAGGTTCTGTTTCACCAAAAAATAATAAACATTTTTAATAAACTTGGTAGATTTTGTAAATTTGGTTTATTTTGAGGACCTAATGACAGAGATTTATGAAAAATAAGCAAAAGTTACCTATAGGAACTCAAAAACAAAACAAAAAACAACAGTTAAAAAAACTTTACATTACAAGATATAAACCTTTTTATTTATTTATTTTCCTTTTTGTGAGGAAGACCAGCCCTGAGCTAACATCCGTTGCCAATCCTCTTTTTGCTGAGGAAGACTGACCCTGGGCTAACATCCATGCCCATCTTCCTCTACTTTATATGGGACGCCGCCACAGCATGGCTTGACAAGCAGTGCGTCGGCAGGCGCCCGGGATCTGAACCCGCAAACCCCGGGCTGCCAAAGCGTGAACTAAACCACTGCACCGCCAGGCTGGCCCTAGATTAATATTTTTATTTTCCAGTACTTTAGTTGTCTTTACCAGTTCTATAATTAGAAAACTAGGATACACCAAAGTTATTTAAGGCTGCCACTATTATGATTAAAGATAAAACTTTTTATTTACATATTTTGCCTTTTAAAAAAACTTAGAAATTTATTTAGATATTTAGAAATAAATATCTTTCATCCAGCTTGTCTCATTATCACTACTTTTAAGACCCAAATAAATTACAATGAAGGAGCTATAGAGCTACAGGTGAGGTTGGATATGAACTAGAGAACTGTCAAGAGCAAACCTCAGAACTCAATTAAATAAATGAGGTCAGAGCTGGAGACAGAGAGAAGGGTCAAGTGTCCTCACCATGCCTCATGATGAGGTAGCAGAAAATCACCTTGACTGAGGAACCATGAAGGTCTCTTGGGTACTAGAACCAAATCACAGAAGTGGTCATGTCAGGACAGCGCTGACGGATCAGATTTGATGCATCCACTCACAACACATGAATAATTGTATATTCAGAGTAGCATATTTTTATCTTTATCGGACATTATACAACTGTGAATTTCTCTCTAAGGGAACAGTAATAACTCACACGAGATTATTTTTGGACACATTAGAGCTTTAACCTCCTATTTCAAAAACATAATCCAAGATTCCAATATTTCACCCAGCCTCTTTGTTGCCAGTACATTCCAGACTCCAAACATTCACAGAATTTTCAGTCACCTAGGGGTAATCAGATCCAGCAGAGATTTTTGTTTGTTTTTTTTGTGTGTGTGTGTTTTAAGTATAGACACAGAAAGTTCATTTTTCTAGTACTGGTTTTGTTTCACATCTGCAAGAGATCAAAGTTAATATGAAAAGTATCTCCGGCTGGATACGTTGTGAAATCAAAAACACTGTGTGTCAGGAGAGTGTATTTTTGAGTAGTCTCGTGAGCAAAACTTGAAGAGGGGGTATGCATATTACCTATTATGATAAAAAGTGCGCAGTCAACAAAATATAAAAAAGGGGATTACCCTATAGAAATCAAACTCCATAAAATATAAGGTAAAAAAGGGCAACATTATCAGCAAGAATTACCAAGAGTATCAAGCAGTATGCTAGGCAATTAGTTGTGAAGAATGACTATTAAAAGAAATATAATTTCTTTCCGACAGTGTTTTTCTCCAAAATGAACACAATGATACAGATGCTACCAAAGAAAAAATGAACATGTTTTTAATACTATTGCCAAAGAAAAAATTCCTCTAACTTAACCTTCATATTTCCAAAAGTTGTTTAGCTATTTTTAGGGATTTTCCTCCAACTGCAAGTTTTATGAACATGAAGAAAAAGGTTAACGGAAGAAACAAATCAGAAGACAGAGTTTATGGAAAATGGAGGAAGGATAATGAGAACAGAAGAAGATTGAATCAGAAAGGGTGCCATGGGCAATCCATCCATTCATTCTTTCTTTTTTTCTTTCTTCAACAAATTTTTACTGAGCCTTTATTAAGTGCCAGGTGTTCTTCTAGGACTGGGGATATGGCAGGGAACAAAACAAAGCACTTTCCTTTGGAGGGTTTATATTCTAGTGCATGGGTTGCCCAACTTTTTCCATAAAGGTCCAGATAATAAATATTTTAGGCTTTGTAGGCCATACAGCCTCTGTGACAACTACTTAACTCAGCCATTGTAAGTGCCAAAGCTGTTGTAGAAAGACAAACAAATGACCATGGCTATGTTCCAATAAAATTTTCTTTATTAACAGATGGCAAGCTGATTTGTCCTTTAAGCTATGGTTTGCCAGTCTCTGTTCTAAGTGGAAGGAGACAAGTAAATGTACAATATCATTTCGGGCTATGATGAATGCCTTGAAGAAAAGTAAAGCAGGCTGAGGCCATAGAAGGGGGGTAGCTGCTATTTCAGATTGTTAGAGAAGGTCTTTCTAATGACAACGAAGCAGAGGACTTGCATGAAGTGAGGCTGTCAGAGAGGATGGTATCCAGTGTATAAATGGAGGGCTTGACTCTAAATAAAAGCCTGGACAATTAATCACTTATAATAGGAAAGAAGGCAAAATATTACAGAGGCACATAGGTTGGCAGCTATGGTTGGGAGAACGTGGATGTTCTCTGATCACTGATGGAAAGTGATAATTAGGGCTACACTAGCCACACCTACCCTCTTCTCTTAGTCTAATTCTATTCTCTACTCTCTGAAGACAATAAATTCAGTAAGTACTGTAGGCAGATAAGAAATCTACAGAAGGCAATTTTATAGCTTTTTTAAAGGAGGCAAGAGATGCAATTGGGGAGCAGGTGGAAGTACATTCCAAGAATGACTAGTGGATGGTGCAATAGCTTTGAGGAATGTCATATGACCTGGACATAGGAATCAAAATCATATTGCTCAACTGAGAGCGTGTACTCTGATGTGCAATGACTGTTACTACGTGAGGAAGGTAGGAAGTGAGCAGAAGAAGTTAGAAAATGTTATTAAAAGTTTAAATTTATTTAAATTTAAATTATTTAAATTTTTTTAATTTAAACTTTTTATTTAGTCAGCAATATTGTCAATCCATGGAAGCCCTGCAGGGTTCTGTGCAGGGGAAGTAAAAAGTAATATCTACGGAAGGTGAAACTTTCTATTAATATCTGCTGTACTAAGACACCAGCAAGGAGGCCTGTTGTTCCTGTTCAGTTGGGGTCACCTCTGGGTTGTCTCACAAAAGATATCAAAGTATAAGTCAACAAGACAAATTTTATGTAATCAAAGCTCATGAGAAAAATTGTGACAGAGACAACTGCTATGCTTGAAATGATATGGTAGATAGTATAGAATTGGAAACAGACAGAGAGAAAAATAAACTTGATAATTAAGAATGATCCATACATATGTAGAATTAATTTCTAAGGTCTAAAAGCACTAAAAATAAAATCTTATTTCATGAGAAATGAATTCTAGAAATCACTCATGTCCAGACAACAGTGATTCCTGTGTGAGTCAGAGCTAACAGTGCCTCTTCTGAAACAATGACATTATGCCAGGTAGATGTCTAGTGGGTGTAACTATGTTTCAAAATACGAGGGCAATGGGCCATGCTGTCTCATTCCTTGTGCCTACTTACAGTTTGACTCAAGGCTGCCTGAAGTTCAAAACCTTTGTTCTCCAGGAACAATCAACTCTTAAGGCAAAGTGTGTCCAAGAAATTAGCAACTGACAAGGCATCTTCACTTTTAGATTTAACATCTCAAAACAAAACCATGAGGTTTGTATGCCAACCGTAGAAACAAACCCTAATTCAAGATGTCTTCTCAGAGAGCAGCAATGGTGGTCGCACTCAACAAGCCCACTGGCCCTTCATGAAAAGCCCGTGGGCTTGAAAGAGAAGCGATGGAGAAAAGGCAGATTGAGTTGCCAGCGTATAACACTTGTAACCAGGAAGTTCCTTGCTCTCATTTGGCTGAGTGAGTGACTCACTGTTGTAATCTTGAGGAAGTCACAAGTTCCAATCACTCAGCTTCCTTCCATCTAGTAACAATGACCTAATACTAACAAATCCTGAAAATACGAGACAAAACAATTTCTTTTTTATGATTATCAGCAGCTAACAGTAATAGGTGACTAAGGAAAAAAAAAAGGAAAAATCCATAAAGCAAAAGTAATTCATCCTCTTTCATAGTATCTCTACTACTAAGTGACAAATATTTCCTCTAGAAATGTTCTTTTTGAGCTATTTCAACATGGGCACTGAAATAGTTAATTCAAGAGCTAGGGTTCAATTTTTTCCACACAACCAAGTTTTCAAACTATGGCTCTTTGTCTAGGTGAGAATAAGTGTGCTAGTGTCTTGTTTTGAACTGCTATACTGTGTGTTCATGAATTGGTGTCCTAATCTGCTAGTTTAATTAAAGAACTCTCTCCAAATATAACAGAAGTTTATAGCTTTAGTTCAGGAAGCATGGCCTTCCTTACCAGCATTCAGATTAGTGACTAGAAAGAATGAGGGCTTCAGACAGGTCTCTTTTCCCAATATAAAATATTTATATTTGTTTCATTATTATTTTTAATGCACACAAAAAAGGAAAGAGTATAATCTAGGGGTTAACTTTGTAGATTTTAGAATCCAACAGACCTGGCTTCAAATCCTGGTTCTCTTTCCCAGCTGTAGGTGGAGGGAAATCTACTAAATCGCTCAAAGTTTCAGACTTCTCATTTGCAAAAGTGATGCCTAATCCAGGCATATTGTTGTGAAAGTTAAACAAGAAAAATACATGTATAAAAATTACATATAAAATACATATGTTGCCATTAATGCAGAATCTGATGCATAATTAAACTTGGTTTTTATAAGTGAGGAAAAAAATGGACCCATGTAATGTAGTAGTTGAAAGTAATTTTATTCTATACTTTTCAGCTTTTCAGAGCCTTTAACAAATTCTTCTTTAGAAAGAAGTGATTTTTCAAATTCTTCACCATCATCCACCAAGTTTAGAGTAGGTAACACACCTAGTGTTTTGGTTCCTTCAGGGGACAAATGTAAATTCTACACCAAATCCTATAGCTTACCTCTATTTATTATTTCAGATCCCAAAAGTATTAAAATTTTCAGTTATTTGGAAGAGAATATTTGTACATCAGACATCAGAATGTAGACCATTGTTCTGGCAAATAATATCTTGGAATCTAAGAGTTTAGCAGAGAAGAAATGCTATAAGAAAAATTGGAATTAAAAAAATGGACTAGTCCTTACCTTCTTTAGCCTCAGAGTATAAATAATCGAGCCTCATAAAT
The DNA here is from genome assembly GCA_031878705.1 of Tapirus indicus. Taxonomy (NCBI): domain Eukaryota; kingdom Metazoa; phylum Chordata; class Mammalia; order Perissodactyla; family Tapiridae; genus Tapirus; species Tapirus indicus. Next base: position 142,375,961 of record CM062919.1, on the reverse strand, counting down.
TACATGGCACTTTATGCTTCACACAGTAAAAATAAAACAAAGGGCACTTGTAACAAACACAGTTCTCTGTGAGCCAATGGCATGCCTCCTTGCCCGGCACACTTCCTACGCCAGGACTTGAGAAATCAGGTGACTTGGCAAGGAAAAATAAATAACGTGGATATTCATGGAAAGCCCATAATCCAGGACCGATGAGTAACTTGAAAACAGGCGAGAGTCTACTGCCCTTTTGTTGTTTTTGCCTCCAGTTTCTATTGCCTTTTATTGCCTCTATTGATGGCAATAGAAGCCATGAACAGGGTAAGGAAAAAAGAGATTGCTAAAACTGACCTGGCGCTGAGTCCTGTCACACAGCATTGCAGGTCGATGAGAGCACAAGCAGAATTTGACTTGACCTTTTTAAAATCTTCACTGTAACCTTGATCACTCTCTTAATTGAATTATGGATCTCAGGTTGGTTGTGTCTTTAATGTTCTTCATTGAATATTTATAGTAAATGGGTATTTGTTGTTGTTATCGTTATTATTGCTATGTTGCCAGTTGGTTCAATGAAAATGGCCATATCCAAATGGTCAAGAACAACTAAGCAGAGATGTTTGCTTGTCATAAATTATATATCCTATGAATATGTTAATTTATGACTATAGATTGCGTTAGGTAGCTCTTTTTAATGAATTTTTCACCTCTAGTTGAAAAGAGTTAAAAAGGACTTATCAATCACAGAGAATTATTATGAAGAATATAATCAGAATTATGGGCTTGAGAAAAGTCTTTTAATTCACTGTCCTGTTTCTATGTAAAAAATCTTGCAACTTATTAAAGACAGAGTTTATATTAATTATACATATAATATATGCGTTTTACATATATATATAAATACACAAATACTTTTTCGGTATAAATCTACTTTTAAGTAATGCTATTTAAGAGCTTGGGTCAAGAATTCTATGATATCAAAACAACCAAGATTTTCCTTAAAAGAAGTGGAAGGGATTAGAGAAAAGATTTTAAAGATGTTGGAATACGCAATGGTAACATCAGTGTGAATTCAGAAGAGTGAAGACCTGCTTCCTCTCATTTGGGAAGAAAGGACCATCTTATTCTAGTAAATAAGGGAACAAAGGACATAGTTAAACCAAATAAGCTGGTTATAGTTCTAAAACTAATTCTTCTGGGAGACCATTAAAATCTGTATTTGAAAAAATCCTTCACATTTCCCCCTTCGATAAAGGGGGGAAAATGAAATCTGAGACCTAATAGCAGAGATTTCCAGACAGTTCTAAATGTGCAAGATCTGAACAACTTATTTCAGCCCAGAACTTAGCTTATCCTGAGTCCACCTGGATATTTAGCTTTTCTTACCAGAAATACCAGTCTGGAATGATCAGGAAGCATAAATCACCAGAGCCACAAGAGGAAGCCAGAAACTTGCACCTGCCACAGCTCATCTAGTGTTGTCAGTGTAAATGGCATGTTGATTCCAGGAGGACCTGAGGACCCCAGAGCAGAGGCATGACAGATACTGTGGTTTGGTGGAAATCGCATGGAATTGGAGTAAAAAACTCCATTTGAATTCTGGTTCTGCCTCTTCCCAGTAGTGTTAATCAGGACTCTTATTGGAAGTTGCAGAAACACTACCAGAACTAGCTTGAGCAAAGGAAAAGGAGGCATTTATTGGCTCCGGAAACCAATCGGGCAGCAGGAGAAAAACAAAAGTGTCATCAGGGACATGAGCGCTGCCAGGTCTCTCTCCTTTATCTGTTTCTGTCTATACATCAGCCTCCTTCTCTTGGACGAGCGCTCTCAGTGTGCCAACCACGACAACTTTCAGCGGCTTCTTCTGGCTCCCATAAGAACAGCTTCCCAGCCAGAGAAGAGAGAGCTCTCCCCACATCACCTCCCCCACCCTCTTCCATCCCTCTACTCGTCCAGGTGAAAAAAGAAAATGTGAGGAAGGATTACAACTGTCCAGGCTCTCCTCTTGCACCCATGTGCTGGGTCAGGAGGGTGGTTATTATTAGTCCAGCTTAGGTCAGATGGTCACTCCAAGGTCAGTCCGTGTAGCCCAGGAGATTGAGGTCACATAAGGTGAGGCAGCTCCCAATCAGACCACATGTTGGAGGGGAGGGTGGGGGAGCAGTTTCCTGCAAGAAGGAGGTTAGCACAGACACCAGCCCCATGAGCAAGACAGCCTCCTGACCTGACTCTGCCACAGTAGCCCTGGTGTCTTTGGCCAAATTCTTCAACCTCCTTACTTTCCTAAAGGATAAAATGGGTAAAATTATAATACTCAACTCACAGAATTATTGTGAGGAGTTATTAAATTAGTAGACGATAAGTTATCTTGAAGATAAAATGCATTACAGATAAATACATTTTCTTCAGATTAGTAGATTTCTGGAATCTGGTGAAAACCAGTGAAGGACGTTCTTCCCTTTGGCCCCATTTTATGCATCAGATTCCCTGGGAAATGTTCTAGTAACTAGTAGGTTAGTTGTCGCAAGTACACCAGATCAAATGTAAAAATGACGCATTAGCAAGAATGTGGTCCAAAATTAAAAACATCAGGCCTAAAGGAGCAAGAATTTAATTTCATCAGAAAAAATACAGCTGTTTCTGCTCTATAACCTAATATCTAAATTATGGGTTAGTACAAAGAAATGCATTTTCTGGAGAATGTCACTGAATGTTTATCTTGAATAGGAAAATAAATTTTACTTAGTACTCCTTACTCCAAGCATTGAGTCCTTTTTTTCATACCGATTAATATCACATGGGGGACAATAGACACTTCCTGATGCTGAAAGGAAACTAAGGCAGGAAGAGTTAGCATCTCAGCTGCAGTGGTTAGTGCGTTACTCAGGTGTTGACACCAAGTGTGATATCCTCGTCTTCCAAACCCAAATTCAGGACTTTCACTATTTCTTCATATAGCTGTCCTTAATTTCATGCAATTTGACTTTGGAATTGATATATATGGTCCTTGGTAAAATACGTAAAACAGGCAGCCAGCTTACAATTAACGTGTGGAAGGCCTTCCTGGACTAGAAGCTTCTGTTGGATTTTCCTGGCCTACACACCTTGTCTCTGCTGGGGAGGGTGTAGAAGTTTAGGGGAAGGGATGAATTTCTTGGTGTCATTCCTGCCTACCTTAGCCCACCTGGACCCATCCTTCGAAAATAAGATGACCCTGCCTCATCCTTGGCAGGCTATACACGGACTCAAAGTTCACCTCCTCTGGGAAACTCTCTCTGAACTCTCAAAACTGGGTCAGACGACCCTCCTTTGGGTCCCAGAGTACATTGTACTCGTCCCTTGTATCAGTTATGTCTCTTTCGGGGTCAAAATGCCAGAAAATACAAATCAAATCCGCTTGTACAAGAAGAGACCATTTTCTTCAGCAATATATGTATGTCTGGTGCCTGGCACAGTGTGTAGCATTTATTCATTCAACAAATGTTTATCAAGCATCTACAATATGCCAGGCTTTATGCTAGTAGTTGTGGAGGAATGCTTGAAACATGAATGAATAAGACCTCCATTCTCATCTGCAGGTAGGATTAAGAATCGATCTTGTGCCATAAGCCTGGGCTCTCCCCTGCCCATCAGGTTACCATCGATTCCCTTAACCACCGCTGTTTTTGTCCAGCCGTTATAAATGGGCTTCTCCTTTGTTTTCTACTGGTTCCCAAGTCCTTTGCTATGGCCAGAACTCTGTCCTGCACCCTGGTCCACTTGGCAGGAAATGAGTCCTTGCTTATTTCTCAATAGTCTCCTTCTCCTGGAGGCTATGTCCAGCACAAACTTTGCAAGATACCTGAATCATAATGCACCCACCCATTTAACTTCTAAGCACAGCTGCTGCCTATTCTCCACAGTGGTTATTTCAACTTCCATTATTCTTAAACCTTCTAGGTCGCCACTGCCACCTCCCTCTCAATAGATGACCTCAACTCCTATCTCACAGAGTAAATGGAAGACATTTGATACAAACATCTGCAAATTTATATCTATATGTCTTCAAAATTATCTGCACCTATACCCATTGTTTCCTTGTTTCCTCCTTTCATTATGGAAAAGCCTCCCATCTTCTGGAAAAAAACAAATCCTTCAACCTAGGTTCTGGATCCCATTCTTGCCCTTGTCTCATTGACTTTGAAGGACAACTTTCATTTGAATACATACGTTCCCTTAGAAATCAGACCTATTAACCTTTCCATACACTACCTCCAAATCCTCTACAGCAGCTGAAAAGGTAACAAAGCAATGCTCCCAATCACGGTGTTTATAAACCAGAGTTTCTCAACCTCAGCACTGTTGGCAGCTTGGATGGCATAACAATAGGCAGTGGTGTGGGGGGGGGCTCCTGTGTGTCAGAGCATGGTTAGCAGCATCTCTGGCCTCTACTCACTAGATGCCAGTAGCACCCCAAGTTGTGACAATCAAAAATGTCTCTAGACATTGCTAAATGTCCCCTTGGGGTCAGAATACATTACCCCTGTTTGAGAACTACTGTTATAAACAATCAGAAAACAAAATATAGGACTTGAGAGCAAGATGGGGAGTTTTATGTTTCTGGATTCACGACCAATCTGAGTTGCATTTTTGTTTGAATGCCATTAATGATAAAATTTTAAGGGTTAAAATATATTGTATAGTGAAATTGTGGTAAAGAATCAAATGATTAAAAATTCAGCTAGGGCTCCAAGACAAAGTTATGAGTGCTGATGACACAGTGGGTCAAGAATAGAAAGAGCTTCATTTTGAAAGATAACATAGTGATTAAGAATTTGATCTTCTCTATTTGTTTTTCTACAGGAAGCTTTGTTGTAAGGAAAGGAAGACAGCAAAAATCTATGAAGCGATCCAATCTTTCACAAAATTCTCTTTGAGAATGCTTGAAAATCCCCCAAAGAAGCCTTTGAATTCCATAATTCTGATAAAAATTACTTCCTCTTCTGATTTGTAGAAAATAAAGGCACAGATTAAGAAGAAAAGAACTCTTTTAAACAGTACAATTAAGTAGTTTATATTTATTTTAATTTAAAATGTTGCATTACTGAATTGCCCTGTTTAATTCGCTTACATAGACTAGGACTTGCTGTGCATGCTAATCAATAGACTAACTTGATTAGCAGTCACTTCTATTAAAAGTTAGACAAAGAGTCATTAAACACACATGTAAAATAATTCCCTACACTAATCTTATTTCCATGAGAAAATTCAATCTGCTGTTCATCCTTCAATTCATTCTCTTTTTCCAGAAAGGGGAACTACTGGACAGGAACAGACTACGTGATGGTAAAGAGTAAGGGCTAGAGGCAAACTGCGGGGGTTTGAATGTCAGGCTCCCTCCCATGCTACTGTGTGACCTTGGGAAGGTCACTTACCTTCTCTGTGCCTGCACCACAGGATTAGATGAACTAATGCATGTGGACAGTACAGTGTCTAGTGTGTCCATAGCTATCATCTCAATCAATAACCAGCCCTGCTCTCTAGTTTGCCCGCGTAGAGGCTAACCAACGTGCCAGTCAAGAGCAGGGTTTCTGAACAAGGCCAGACCTTGCACTGAAAGAAATAATCAACCAATACTGACTTTTTTTTCCTAATGTGCATCTGGGCTTATTAGTATCTGCTTCTGGGTGGTTCTAAAAATCTCTCAGGAGCTTGCTGCTAGTTGATACTACACTGATCCTCAAGAAAGGAATTATCTAGGAATTAGCATATTCTTCAAATAACTCAATTGAATTTTTTCCTTAAAAATGTAATACACAAAATGTGCATTGTAAAAAAAATAGAGAGAGAGAAAATATATGGAAATAGTGATCTCTGACTCATTTCACATTTATTAAATATCTACTAGGTACAAGGAATAATTTCGCTGTGTGTTAGAGAACAATACAAAGACAAATATAATATGATGCCTATTATCAAGCAGTAGAGTCAAATGTAAAACAGATAGCCAATTCCATATCAGAAATATAAATTAAGTGCTTTGAGAATATAGAGGAGAAAGAGAAAATTAAACAAAATATAGGAAAATGGAGAATTTCCTTGGTTTTTAGGGAGACATATGTAAGACCATCCATAGGAGGACAGGGGCAAGGAAGGGTGGGGTTCCCGTTACCCTTGGCTATACTCCCTCACTTCCCTCACCTGTAACAACCACAATTTTGGTACAGGAGATACAGTAAATATCAAAAATAGCCATCAGAACAAGAAACCATAAAAGACAGCATGTTGAGAAGCATATGTGAAAAAGAGGATTGTCTCGTTCATGACACAAAGTGAAGGAATTTATGGAGTGATTGTGTACATGGGAACCATAGCACCAACTTAAAAAGCCACTGTCACCTCATAGTTCCCTGTGCTCCAATGCCCACCCCTAGTCTGCGTGAATGAATGTGCCCCAAACTCAGGGCCCAAGGCTTTATTTCTCAAGACCATTCTGATTCTCAATACACTAGGAATGACCGGCATAATTAAAGCAAAAAATAAATCGACCAACTTTATATAACTTCATTAACCAACCTTTCCTCCATTTTCTGGTTTGCTTCATTGTAGACAGAATTCAGCTCAGGAATGAAGAACAGCAAATGTTTCCACAGCATGGCTGGCCAGCCCGAAGGCATATTTTTAAGGCCTTTGAGAGCAGTGATTAGCTCTTTCTTCAGGAAGAATAAACCACCAGGAAAGAAGTTGTCTTGGGTTTTTAGCTACTGCCCCCCACCGTGTCCCTAATTTGTTTGTTTTTCTTTATATTTCATTTATAAATTTTCCCCTACAGTTATTTCTCAGATTTATAACAAACTCAGGGCATATCTATCATTCTTGCATTGGGATTAAGTTCCGGAAAAGCACTATGCCCGGAAGGGAGTGTGGTTCACTGAACCTAAATAGCAACTTGGAAAGGATGGCTCTAGAATGTTCTAAACACTCTGATTTTATTAATGCACTGTGTGTAGCAGAGCAAATTTATTAACCTCCAAAGGGTATTGTGAATTTTAAAAACAAAAGAAAAGCAGAAGGGATAAATTGTCCTAGTCTATGATATTATCACAATTATTTCACAACTACTCTCAGTGAATAATAGCAGTGAGAGATCAGTTTTTAGAATGACCTTAAATAAAATCAAATAAAATTTTTGATTCTTCTCAGAAATACTTGAAATTTATTCAAGAAAAAGTTTTTAAAAGAGCAACAGGCAGATGAAGGGGATAGTCTAATTTCCAAAATATTTATTTTGAAGAACTGCAGTGTTTTTTTTTTTGAGGAAGATTGGCCCTGAGCTAACATCTGTTGGCAATCACCCTCTTTTTCTTTTCTCTCCCCAAAGCCCCAGTAGATAGTTGCACGTCACAGTTGTACATCCTTCTAGTTACTCTACGTGGGACGCCACATGAGCATGGCTTGATGAGTGGTGAGTAGGTCCACGCCCAGGATCCGAACCAGCAAACCCCGCACCTCCGAAGCAGAATGCAAGAACTTAACTGTTATGCCAACCCCAGAACAGTAGTTTCTAAAACTGAGCTGGTAAGACTGGATCTTGTAGCTCCCATAAATCATAAATAAGTAAATAAATAATCTAACAACTCTTCACTTGAAATTCAGGATTAGTATTGAATACGGTACTAATAGTAAATGTTTACCTTAGTTTTCACTTTTCTATGAGTCAGTAAAAAACCCACTTCAAAAAGTATCCCATTTTACCCCATGCCTCCTTTACCCTGCAAAGGCACTGTGGGATCACTGTTTAGGAAAGTAGGTAGATGGCCTGGTGGAAAAAACACTAGACAGATCTAAATTCTTGTCCCAACTTTACTACTTGCCATGCAACATTGACTAAGTAATTTAATCTTGTTGAACATTTTCTCATTTAAAAATGAAGACAAAAGTATTTTTCTCTGCTTTACTCACAGGGTTGCTGTGAGATCAAATGAGATAACATATGTAAAGCACTTTTTAAAAGTGTAATGATTTTGTGCGTCCTTTACTAAAGATCTGTAATGAGGCACCTATTATATCTTTTTATATATATATATATATTTTCAAACTATTTAAAAATACATCCATAAGTCTTATTATTTTTTTTAATCAATTCTTTTAAAGTAACTAATATACACCAGAGTATTGGGGTTAAGCTCGTAAACTTTTGAGTCAAGCTGCCACTTACAAGAGCAAACTGCAGAATTAATTTCTCAATCTATAAAATAGTATATAATAATAGTACCTACTTTGTGGGTCTGTTGTGCATATTAAATTCATTAAAATAGGCAAAGTACCTAGAACAATGACTGTTACACGATATTAGTCCTTCTTCTAAGAAGAATAAGAATCTGAAAAGATCTGTGTATCAGTGGCACCTTTATCACTAGAAGAGGCAGGTATTTACATAATCCGACCAAGTGATTCATTTACTCTTTCAGGAAGAAAGAAACCTTAAAAATTTATCCACCTGTCTCTCTTAAAATCCACTCATCTCTTGCATCTAAGAAGAAAAGATCAATAAAACCTTGAAAGCCTAACAGTTCATTTCTTTGCAGTTGGTCTTAAGGAACAAGATGTAGCCAGTGTGACTTACAGCAGGTGAGAGGACGCAACTATACAACTTCATATCCAAGCTTCCACTTCCCTTGGGCGGCTGACTTCTGGATCTGCAAGGCTTCGTGATAAGAAAAAGGAAGCAATGGTTAAGGACATTAAATGAGAAACGTGTCTTCCAACTACCTAGCCTGGAGAGCCAAAATAATTTACCACACCTGGAAAAGAGCAAGAGAGCCTCATGGTCGTGATGGACACACACAGCAGAGCCCCGTCTTGAGAAGGAATCACAGGTTTGCTCTTTGTCTTGTCATCTTATGTTTCTGAACAACCACAAACTAACTTTCAAAAACTTGACTGGGATATCAGCTCTTCTTTCTATTGAAATCTCTAGTCGTTTTGCATCGTTTTGATCCATGGACCAAAAGACAGATAGAAAGTTTACCTTGTCTATGGTAACTAAGCAAAAAAGAATTTTTTCTTCATAAAAGAAGAGTTCCACACAGCTACATTTTTCATCGTTTAAGACCAAAATCCTTTCATTTTTCCTAAATAATCCAAATAATAACTAACACGCATGATGCTCCAGGTATCACTTCTAATGCCCTCCATAAACTATCTCGTTTAATCCTCACAACAACCCTCTGGGTTATGACCAATATTAATCCTATTACACAGATGAGAAAACTGAGCCTCATAGAAGTTAAATAATTCGCTCATGGGGACACACTCAGAAAGTGCTAAAGCTGGGATCTGAACCCAGGTCATCAAGAGCAGCATGAGAGTTCACATTTTAATCACTCTGCTATATAGTCATCCAATAATATAGAACATTTCAAGGTCAAACTCAGTATTTCACTCCTCTTCAAACTTCTCCTCATTCTTTACCTTGTATTTGAATATCTTGCAACCATCCCCTCCAACTATGTCTATGCAGTCACCAAATCTTATTGCTTTTTTTAACTCTTTGTCTCTTTCATTAGGTCTATACTCACATATACATCTGACTACTAAAATTTTCCACTTGGATATCTCACATTAAACTCACCGTAATTTCCCACCAGTTTCTTAGTCACACATTTCTTATTTTGGTGAATAACCTCATTATCCTCACATTTGAGGGAAAAAAAGTAATTTGATAGACATCATCAATTCTTTCTGCTCCTTTGACCCACCAAACACACACATGTCACATGCATGCAAACATACACACACACACCATTCATCCAATCAGATCACTCATACCTGGTAATTCTCACCCAAACTATCACAGGTGTCTCTTTACTGATTTTCCTGCTGCCTTTAATTCACTCTACAGTCCACACTACCTCACTCTAACTTCTATACTGCGGCCAGAATGGCTTTCATGGCATGAACATTCACTTGTTTTCTTCCTGCTTGCATTTTCATAATGGACTATAAAATACGTTCTAAACATCTTTGCAAAGAATACAAGACTTTTCAGGATTGGACACCTGCCTATCCCCTCAAATTAATCTTCCAGTGCTGTTCCTTTTGTCTGGAGTGTCTGAGATTCCCACAAATCCTGCAAGCTTTGCTTGAAATGCTGCCTCCTTCATGGAGATTCTCTGTCTCTTGAAGGCATGCTTAGAGCTACTTCTCCCGTGTTTTCAGTAATGTTTCAACTTATCTCTAGTATAACAATTGTCTAATTGCTGTATAGCTGTTTGTTCACAAATCTATCTTCTGACCAGGGTTCTGGGAGGCAAAACAATATATACCTTTTTAAATTATATTTTTTAAATGTGAGACAAGCACATTGTAGACATTTTATAAAATTCAATGAGGTCTAATAAAAGAAAAGCAAAATTATTTATATTTCTTTCACAAAGAGGATACATTATTTTGAAAATATTTCTTCTATTCATACACATACACTTGCTCATGCACACACACATATACACACACATGTTACATGTTTTTTATTTGTCTTAGAACATTCATGGTTTGGTTTTGTTTTTCCTAGCAGCTAGCACAGGGCCCATCACCTACAGAATAGTCAATAAATGAATGATCCCAAATCTATGCCATTTTTCTCCATTTCCCCACCTACTGCCTTTTAATCACCCTTCTGAGCTGCTCTAACAATCTTCAGTAGGTCTCATTGCCTCCAGTTCCTTCTCCCTTGAATTCATCGCCCACGTGGCTGCCATGGTTATATCATAAAATGAAAATCTTACCACATTATTATCATATTTATTAATCCTTTGATGACTTTTATTGCCTATGAAATAAAAAGCCATTCCTTATCATTCAAAACTTTTCACAAGTTAGTCCTAATCTGCATTACTGACTCATCTAGTGTTATTTCTACCTCCTGTATCGGGCATCAATCTAGTCACACTAGAACATTCACGACTCTCAAAGACACACTGCGGAGTCTCACTCTCGTGCCTGAGTCACGCTACTCCAAGTAAAAGATCCTGCCCCAGGCTTCCTCATCAGGCAAATATTTGATTCATCCTTCAAGGACAATTTTTTTTTAAAAGATAGCTCTTCTGTGAAGTTTTCTTCAACTCTTCCTCCATTTTTCAGCCACATGATTTGCTCTCTCAGCTGTTTCCAGAGAAGTAGTCCCAAAAGCAAAAACTACGGTTTTGTAAAACTGCATTCTCTGACCCCCACTCATGGAGGCTTAGATTTGGTAGGTCTGGAGTGGAGACAAGAATCTATTGTTTTAAAAACACACTACATCCCAATCTAAACAATGCCTCTTCAGGGCCAGACTGAACTCTGGGTTGCTGAGTGCTAAACATTCTTCTTAAAGCATGACTCAGAATCACGCTAGAAACAGCCAGAAGTAGAGCATGTTAGGACCCATGCTTTCAGGTATTAGTGAAACAAATCATTGCTTTTGATAGATTTTATGGGTAGAGTCTTGGGATGTGAAATTAGCTTCTGTTGTTTCAAGCCGTTCAAAATATCAGGGACACAGAGGGATTGAAAGTAAAACAAAGGCACACAAGTATGAAACAAAAACCAAAAAAGAAAGGAAAAAGCTTGAGGTCATGTAAGCTGCCTCTGTAACATTGTACTCATGGAAAAGAAGTGAGGAGGCGGAGAAGCACAAAAAAATATGATTTGTGTCCGAGGAGCCATCAAGGGCCTTGGGTCTTTCAGATCATCAGAACCATTATCCTAGAATGGCATTACTGCCTCAAAACAAGTCACTAAGCACAAAATTCTTGAGATTTTCCTCATTCACAAAGATATGCAACTCCTGTTGAAGATTTCAGTTCAAAACAACTCTGTGCAAAACCCGCCTCCTTTCTCTCCTGGATATAATATGCTTACTCACTGAACAAGTGCCCAGGAAAAAAAGTGCATTAATAGTTACTCTTTAGAGTCAAGAGTTTTAGAGAAAGAAGGACAGTTAGAAGATCTTCTAGATCATGCTTCTTAACCTTTTTCACAAGCTAGTGCACATGGAAAATGACATTTGTATGGCACACTGGGACAAAGAGATGAGACTGTGGAGACTGAAGGTGACTGGCAAGAGGCTCATCCTGCCCCAGGCAGCACCTGGGAGTCAAAGAGATCAATATCTCCCGGAACCTCTGCCACCCACACCTCTTGGGAAGATATACCAGATAAACCAGTCCATCTTAGAAATGAGAAAAATCAAGCCCCAAAGGGAGGCTTCACACCAGAGAGGTTAACAAGGTCACTCAGTGGGGGAGCGAGCACTGGGTTTTCACAGGGTCCATATGAGCAGTGGGTCCATGCCATTCAGAACTCATCAATTCCAATCATTGGTGGAATCATGTCAAGGGATCCCCCAGTTCACTGAGGCACCCAGCGTTGGCAATGGGCTGAGAAAAGGATGATCTCTCCCACAAATATCTATACCATTTTTTAACTATATTGAAATGCCATTTTAAAAAATAAAAGAGAAAATCATTCATAATTCTCTTAATTGCTTGAAAAATTACTAGGTAAAATACTAAAACCACTTTTTAAATGAATGGAAGAGGCTGCCAGGAATTTAGCAGGAATATGAACCTAGGAAAGAAAGTAAGAACTGAAGCAGTGGGTACCCTGGGTGAACCTATATATCCAGGTGGCCTGGAACTTTGCATCTTCCCAGAGCAGAGAGCTCCATTAGTGATCATCTCACAAAAAAGCCATGCTTGGGGAAAGCCATTGAAGGAGAGGAAAACTATTCCTCTACCCTCTAGGTTCTTCTGGCTGGTCTAAGAATTAAGTTGACATGAGACAGAATAACAGGAGAGAATCAAAGTTTAATAACATGTATAAAAATGGAATAACTCACCAAAATGGCCAAAGCCACCAACTTAAATACCATTTTTAGTTAAAGACAAAGGAGGGTGTTGGAGGTAGTGGTTTGGGACTTCAAAGGGGAGGAAGGCAATTTACATAGAGACAGAAAAGCAAATCTTTGGTAGACAAATGTTTGCTGGGCCATCTATGGAGAATGTGACCTGAAAATAAACTTTAATAAAAATGGGCCTAGCAAAGTTTCTCCTGGTCTACCACACCTAGAGTTATCTATGGTGATAGCTCCTTCCTGGGACAGCCCTTCTATCTTAAATTCTTTTAGGTAGTTAGGGGAAAGTTCAAAGTTTTTCTGAGTGTTTTGTTCTTAAAAAATAATCAAGCTAGAGAAACACATTTTGGGGTGGCAAATTCTGACCCCCAACACTACGCACACAGGAAAAGAGTTAAGTAGCAATAAGTGAATAAACAACCCTTCACAGAGGCAAGTGGCAAAGAAAATTGTCTAGAAGAGATTTGACTATGGCAAAAAAAAAGCTCTCCTGAGAATTTGTAGCCACTGGAAGGTTCAGACACGGATTTAGGATCAAAATTTACACTGTTCTGGGGGAGGCCCAGTGGTGTAGCAGTTAGTTTGCCCGCTCCACTTCAGCAGCCTGGAGTTTGCTGGTTCAGATCCCGGGCACAGACCTACACACCGCTCATCAAGCCATGCTGTGGCAGCATCCCACATTCAAAATAGAGGAAGATTGGCGCAGATGTTAGCTCAGCAACAATCTAACTCAAGCAAAAGGAGGAAGATTGGCAACAGATGTTAGTTCAGGGCCAATCTTCCTCCCCAAAACAACAACAAAAATTTACACAGTTTACATGTGAGGAAAAATCATAAGCTGAAAATTTTCATTTCTGGACCCATTTAAATTGGACCCAGGTCTGTAATGTCCTCAAACAAGTGGCAGAAAGAAACACAAATCTTCCCTGGAGGAATGAATTGGAAAAGTACAAAGGATTGTGTTTTATTGTGAATAAAAGTTCACAATAAAAGAAATATCACAAAAAACACGAGAAACTAAGCTACCAAAAACAAGTGTCACAGGAATTATAAACAGCAGGAACCTAGGTACTGGAAATATACAAATACAGAGAATATGTTAGAAAATAAATTAAGTATATTTATATGTTTAAAGAAGTTTTAAAAGTGGGGGAGGGAAGTGAAAATATGACTAATCAGAGATTAGTAGAATGGGAGAAGAGATCTCCTAGAAATAAAAAATGTAATAATTAAAAGTAAATATTCACTGTAAAGGTTAAATGGCAGATAGATACAATGGAGGAGGGAATTAATAAAATGGAAGATTCTTATGCAAAAGGAGAAATTACACAGAATAAAGCAATAGAGATAAAATGATGGAAAATATTTTTTAGAAGAGTTGAAGACACAAGGAGAACAGAGAAAGTCCAAAATATATCTTGTCAGAGTTACAGGACAACCTGGCAAATTTAATCCAAAGAAAGTAATATAGCCATAATTACTATCAGACAAAATATTCTTTAAAGGAACAAAAATACCAATAAAGAACAGAATTCCATAAAAATAGCAGGATATAATCAAAAGGATATCACATTTGTAAATTCATATTGTTTAATGTCATAGCCTCAAAATAAATAACATATAAATTCAAAGAACTACGAAGAGAAATTGACAAATCCACTAACATTGTGGGAAATTTCTAACACATATATTTTAGTCATTAATACTCAAAGTAGATAAGAAAACCAATAAGGTTACAACCAATAGATAAATAAGTCCTGGAAATCTAATGCACAACATAGTGAATATAGATGACAAAATTGTATTGTAATCATCAAACTTGCCAAGAGAGTAGATCTTAATTATTCCCACCTACAAAAAGAGATGATAACTATGTTATATGATAAAGGTGCTAACTATCGCTGCAATGGCAATCATATTACAATATATAAACCTATCAAATCAACATGTTTTACATCTTAAATCTACACAATGTTATATGTCAAATATATTTCAACAAAAAATAAGATAAAACAAAATGGAAGAAATAAAAAAAAGATAAGCCAGTAAAGATGCGAATAATTTGAACAATAAAATTAACAAGTTTTATTTCATTGATATATGTAGCCTGCATCCAGTAATCAGAAAATGCACATTATTTTCAAGGACACACAGAACATTTACAAAAATTGACTGTCAAATTTATCAAAGAATTGGTATCATACAGAACACGTTTTCTGACCAGAAGGTAATTACATTAGAAATTGTGGCAAGGATTCTGATTTTCCTATCCTCCCTGGGCATAGAGTTAAACCCCATTTCCAGCCCCTCTTATATTTAGGAGACTTAGCTCTGTCATACAGAATGTGGGCAGACGTGATGCATGTACTTTCAGGTCTGAACACAGAATATCCTGTGCAGTCTTCCACTCTCTTGTTTCCTCTTCATCAAAAACACATAGAGCTAGATGTTGAGAATGTTGGCCATCTCAAAGGGAAGAAGCCTGCTCTCTGGGTCATATATAGAAACATCAGGCTGGATTTCAAATGAGCAAGAAATAAACTTGTATTCTGTTAAGCCTTTTGAGATTTGGAATTGTCTGTGGCAGCTGATAGTTTATCATGAGAACACAGAAATTAAAAATAAAATGAAAGCTAAAAATAATCCTCTCTGTACAAATTTTTAAACACAATTCTGATAATTCAAGAGTTAAAGAGGAGAGGAAAATAATATAGAAAAGGGCAGAAAATTAGGAACTAAAAACAAACACATAATAGAGGACCAACAACATGAAATGCTGGTCTTTGAAAAGACTAATAAAATCAGCAAGGCTTTAGCAAGGTTGACCAGGGAAAAAGAGGTAAAGGAAAAAGAAACAATGTTAGGAATGAAAAGGAGTAGTACTGCAGATATAGCAGAGATTTTAAAAATACTAACACAATACTTTAAAAATTAAAAGATAGACATTGACTACCTTTTCTTCTGGACTAACTTGTCAGGGGTGTTTGTATAGTGAGCAGCCTTGGAAGATATAGTGTCTCCCTCTGGAGCAAAGGGCAGGCATCCTTACTGCCCGTTATAACAGATTCAGGTTCCTAATCTCAAGATTCGTCTCCTATAATGCAACCCAATGCATATGCAGGCATCCATCTGAGTTCATCCCCCACTGGACTTGGAGACAAGGATAACCCACGTGAACATGAAGCTCATGCTGCTTGCTGCATCTTAAGTAGAGTCCTTTATGTCTGACCCAGGAGTTCATGTCTTCTGCCAGCATCCGTAACTGAAAGTTATAAAATTTAAGGGAGTGTGATATTGGAACAGAAATAGACTAACAGACCAATGGAACATGATAGATATCATAGAAACAGACCTAAACATATATGGAAGCAATATATGACAGAGTTGAATTTCTAGGTCAGCTAGGAAAGCTGCACTGTTCAATAATCGAAGGTAGGACAAGTGTTATCCATACGAGTATAAATTAAAATTGGATCACTACCTCAACCCTACACAAAATTAATTTCAGATGGAGTAAGGTCTTAAATGAAAAAGCAAAACTTTGTAAATTTTAGAAGAAAATAGAATAGAATATATTTATGACTCCAGGTTAGAAAAGACAGAAAAAGTACCAACTACAAAGTAGAAGATTGATGTATTCAAATACATAAAAGGTTAAACTTTGTTTAACCCAAAGCTATAAAAAACCCACAAAAATAAATAAATTAAAAACCAAGTTGAGACAGCAAACCAGAAAGATGATATTTGCCATACAAATAGCCAACAAAGGACTTGTAACCAGACTATTTAACAATTCCTAAAAATCAAGATGAAAAATGCAAATAACTCAATAAAAAATAGACATAGATAAGAACAGACATTTATCAAAGAGAAATATGAATAAATGTTCAATAAACTTTCGAAGGGTACAATCTCACTCTAGTAACCAGGGAAATACAAATGACACCACAAGATACCAATTTACACCCACTTGATTGGTCACAATGTTAACATCTAACCTGCCAGGTGTTCTTGAGGATGCAAAACATAGTAGAACCATTATAGGCTGCTAGTGGGAAGATAAACTGGTACAATCACTACGACCCATGAATTTCACTCCTAGGTTTATTCCCTAGAGAAGCTCTGGCATAAGTGCCCCAGGAGACATGTACCTGTGTCTATAGCAGCATTGCTTCTAGTGGAAACAAACAAGTATCTGTCAATAAGATTGGACTGGTAAAACGTGGTATCTTCATACAGTGGAGTACTAAACAGTAGTGGAAATAAATAAACTGTCGCTCCACATAACATGAATGAATCTTAGAAACTTTTTTCAGTGAAAAAGCAAGTGGCAGAAGAATACATATAATCTGTTAATATTTTATAAAGTTCAAAATTAACCCAAATTAAATTACATAGTTTAGTGATGCATACATGCTCATTTTAAAAACCATAAAGACGACCTAGGAAATGACTTAAAATATAGTATAATGGGTACTTCTGGGGAGGGGAGGGAGGCGGGGAGAAGATTCAAGGGACCAGTATGAGCATCAACAGCATTGATAATATTCTACTTCTTAAGCTGGACAATGTGTTCACAGGCATTCATTTTAAAATTATGCTTTAAATTTACATATAATTTGCATGTGTTAGTAATAAAGTTGGGGGAAATTGACCATTAAAAAAGAAAAATGTTTCTAAACATATAAAGACTATTTTCTAAATAATCATCTTTTTTTTCTGTAATTGTTTAGTAAGTTTAGTAAAGAACAAATGCTTAAGAAGTGAAATATTTTCCCATTGTCTGCTGCCTAAGGGGCAGAGTTAATTTGTCCGGGGCTGTCTTCACGCAGGGGACACTTCCACGGCTGCAGTTCACGGCAGGACCGGCCGTTGAAATGTGCAAGGAGAGACTAGCTGTGTTCCCCGTATAAGGAGCCTCCTAAAGGCAGCCCTGCGGCCCTCAGGTGGGCGTAGAGCTAGAGAGGAGGAAGTGTTCCACGGCCTTAGGAAGAATTCTTGGCTTCACTCTTCCCCTGGAGCCCCCTCCTCTCCTCTAGTTGAGTAGGCTAACTTCTGGGGGGAAACTCCAACACTGGCCGAGTTCCTGCATACCTTGTGCGGTAAGTGCCCTGAATAAGGTGCTGGAGGGGGCAAGCGAGGCTGCAAATTAGGTGGTTAGGGCCGCATCATCCCAAAGCAAAAAGCGTGTTTCTGAAATCCATCTTGAGAGGGAGAGGCTTTTTATAATTTAAATGTAATGGTGCCTGTACTTTACTCACAATAGCTCTTATTACAGGATATTGTAATTATGGGGTAATCTAATTTGCATTAATTTCTAGAATGTAATCTGTACCCCTGATTTGAAAAAAGAACAAAGATCAGATTTTCTTCACCTTTGTATCCCTAGGGGGTCTGGGGTCGGGGGTCTGGCGTAGAGTATGTGAAGGATTTTTGTCCAGGGGAGTGGAGAGAGAGTGCCTACGGATTTTATAGTTGACAGCTAGGTTTCCAAAATGGTTCCAGAGGGTTGTGACTTCTTTGTAAATTTTATGCACACAAAAAATAGGATCTGTTCCAAAATCAGCTAAATTGGTTATTCAGTCTTTCTCTTTTCTTTGCTGATGGCTTCATTCCTAAAGCATACTCATTTGTTTTTATAGCACGGAGTGTGCATAAGGCAACAAGCATCTCAGCAGGAGGAAGAGACGTGTCTGCCTTCAAGGAGTTTTAAATTTAATGGGGAAATATTAATTGTGATGGTTTGGACCCTAATTACCGTTAGAGGCACACTAGCCTCTTCACTTTTTTCAAATATGTCCAGATGTGCTACCACCTCAGGGCCTTTGTACAAGATCCTTCTTCCTGGAGTGTTCTTCTATTGTAACCCCATGACTTCCTCCTGCATTTCCTTCAGGTCTTTACTCAAATGTCAGCTTTTCAATGAGGCCTCCCTGAGTCCTTCTACCTAAAATCACAATCTCTCCCCCCAGTAACACTGCTTGCCTTCCTTCCTTTATTATATTTCTTAGCACTTATCATTATCTAACATACGGCAAATTTTACTTGTTTATCTTGCCCTATGCCTGTCTCTTCCACTCAAATGTAAGCTCCATGAGGATGGGAATTTTTAAAATTTGATTTACCACTCAATGCCTAGAATAATACCTAATATATGACATTGCTCAATAAATATTTGTGGGATTTTTTTGTTTGTTTGTTTTTATTCCCCTGAAGGGGGTGCACCATTCCTGGAAGTGCTGCAATACCAAATCTATGCGTGGAGTGGATGGAGCAAGCTCTTATTCCATCTCCTAATTCAAAAAATCCATTTAATATATTGTCCTCAGACAGAGGAATTATCAGATACTAAACTGACAAGAACAGACAATACACTTGATCTTAGTCAAAAGGTTGAGAAGTGATCAATAAATATTTGTTGAATGAATAAGCTGAGAAAGAACAGAGGAGGAAAACCAAGAGCATATGGTTTTCTGGAATCAAGAAGTAAAGTGTTTCAATAAAAAGATAATATTGGAGAGGCATTTTTGACTTAAGAGGTATGTGTTTATTTGAGGTGCATTGAGGCCATGTTGCATGGCATACACACCATTTCAGCTTCAAGAGCTCTGACACAAAATAAGGGAGCTAAAGGACCCCTAACCACTGTCACTTCTTGTCCCAACACTGCATATCACAGAATCAGGAGATAAGAATGGAGAATGGAGGGTTAAGTTAACAGTGGTGAAAGGAACTAATATACATTACATGTCCACTATGTGCCAAGCATTATGCTGTTATCCAACAAATATTTGCCACATGCCTAACATATGCCAGTACTATTTTAAGCACTGTGGTTACAAAGTGACTCAATCTACTAGGGAAGAAAACATTAGAGTCTTGTTAGAATAAAGAGGTTGAATACAATAATAGACGTATTGTACACATAAACACAACACAACATAAGCTCAGATGAGCAAGTAGCCCAAGAAGGTCAGAGAAGGTCTCAAGGAGGTGGAAATATTTGTAGAAGGAGGCCATGGAACAATCAGTGGAGACTCACCAAATAAGGGAATTCATCTGGTAGAGGGTAAAAACTATTGTTAGCAAAACTTTGGGTCCCAAAACAACGAACATGGGTAAAAGCCTAAGAGCCTAGCAACCCCAAGCCCAAACGTGACTTTAATATAATCTTATCAGTCATATAAAATGAAAAACAGGAGAGAAAGCAGGCTGGGACTATAATTGCCTTAAATTTTTGCTGCACACTTGGAATAGAGAGCAAAGAATGAAACCCCCAGGTGTACATTCCTCTCAACACACTTTGACTACAGTCACCACCCAACCTAACCAGACCTGAGGCTGGAGAGTCAATAAGTCAGATTATTATCTCCTCTCTTCTTTTGGGTGAGAGGGGTGGAATTGAGGCAGACCTCCACTCTCCCAGCCTAAAAGTGACTCAAATGCTTGATTAGATTGTAAGGGGGAAAAGGAAGAAATCAGATTCTGGGATGATTCCTGGGTTGGTCTGCTGTGTAGGTAGTAATGTCTATATTCTCTGAGATTGGGGATTCCGGATGAGGAGCTCATTTGAGAGGAAAGATGATAAGCCTAGTTTGGGAGATGTTAATGTTGAGATCTAGCTTCCTTCTGGAAACTCAGAGGAGAAGGCCAGGAGATAAGTCAGAATATGCTATCTAAGAGGTCACTTGTGATTGTCCCAAAAGTAATTTAATGAACTGAGGGGGCACAGCCTCGTTAAGACTAATGAACTTGGAAAGTTGACATGTCTGGACCTGCTCAGAACTTGGTCCCTGGTAAATTTACCTTGGTAATGGCATGCTGGATGGCCTCCAGATGGCACCACCTGGCCCGATGCCAAACCTCAACCCACAATTCCTTTTTAACCTTGCATGTCACATACTTCGTCTCTCCTACTGGGATTTTCTCCAATGATCAACCATCATAGATTTACACCTATCATGAAGTAAACCACTCCAAATCTCAAATTATCAGAATTGTTATTGTTTTATACATCAATATTTGTTTCTCTTTTATCTCCAAACTCATTCAAGTTTCCTCTTCCAAAACATATACACACACACACCACACATGCATGGACACAACTGGCTTTCCTTTCTAGCAACTGAACTCTCTCTTGCCTTTAGTTCGCACTAAGTCCTTTCAAATAAATAGTTTCCATTTGCAGCTTACATTTCCTATCCACTCATTCTTGCCTTAAATCCTTTCTATCTGGGTGCTCTTACTACCACCTTGAAAAGGTGTCTCTAAATGCAGCCAATGACCTACTTCTTGCCAAATTCAACGACCTTTTCTCGTGTCATTCTCTGTGACTTCTGTGTAGAACTTGACAGTGCCTTAAAATTCTCTTTTCTTTGAACTTCATGCTCCTGGTTCTTTTCCAGTTTCTTTAACTTTTTCTCATCCATCTATTCATTAACTCATTCATTCAACATTTACTAGGCACTGATTTTTCACTCCTAAAATGAGTCATAGTTTAATGAGAAAAAGGTGGATTTGGATTCAGGCAAACTACATAGGAAAGCAGTAGGTTAGTGGAAGTTTGCATCAGAATAAAGAGAGTTGCTTATACAATTCAGATTTTGTTAATGACGTCAGGTTCTGACACAGTGATAGATCACTCCCGTGGAGAATATATACTTTTTGGGACACCAGATCTTTCACGGTTCATTTCTGGATGCTTTATTTCTTGGCAATCCCTCTTCTGATCTAAATATGCTTTATTTATGTATATTAATACCACAGCTCAAGTCAGATCTATATCTTTCTCAGTTAAGAAACTGTTCTACTTTTTCTGTGCGACCTCAGCATGTGACTTAACCTCTCTGTGTCTCATCTGCAAATGGAGATTAAGCCATTATTATTTAAGGTGTCTTAACATATTTCAGTTATCATCCTTTCACATGTTTATGCTAAAGTCAAACTTTTTGATGATGCTAATAATAATAATAATGGCTAACATTTATTACACACTTAATATGTATCTGGCATTGTGATAAGCACTATGCCATGGAACAGCCTTATGATATTGCTACCATGATTGTCCTTATTTATACATGCTGCTGATAACTTTAGCGTGTGATACATGGCTGTGAAGTCCAGGTTCTGTCACTAAATTTCTGGGTATACATTCTTTAAAAAGACTTCATGTTTTCTTTAATGAACTTTTATTTAATTGGGTCATATGAAATTTGTGTATAAAATGAGGGGTAGAGGAGCCAGCCCAGTGGCATAGTGGTTAAGTTTGCATGCTCCACTTCAGTGGCCCAGGGTTTGTGAGTTCAGATCCCAGGCGCGGACCTACACACCACTCATCAAGCCATGCTGTGGTGGTGTCCCACATACAAAAAAATAGAGGAAGATTGGTGCAGATGTTAGCTCAGGGCCAATCTTCCTCACACACACAAAAAAACCAAAAACAAAGGAGAGGAAGATTTTCTTGCAGGTGAGAAAACAGTCAAAGAAAATGCTTCTGTAGACTGTAGGAAAAATACAGGCTGGCTAGAATCCTAGAAGGAAATGTGACAAGGTTCTGGATAAATGCTGGGATTATGCAAGCAAGGAAAAAAATGATCTGTGGATTTGCTTTGGCAACTTGTTTCTTAATATTCCTGTATATGAATCTTTATTTGTTTCCAAGTTCCCAAACCTATTACGTTAGCTTCTGTCCTTGACAAGCTGGTCATTGGTCTGTTTACCTCTCCTTTTCTCCCCAGTTTACCTTAAGGCTTAATTTAAGAGCCTAAAAGGAAATACTTATGCAAAAGAAATAAATTTGCAGAGGAAGACAGGTAAAACACTGGGCTTGTCCATAAATGGATTCTTTGGATAGAGCTGGATTTGATCCTTATTTTTGGCAGTGAAGGTGGTACGTGTGTTTATGTGTGTGCGGTTCATGGGCCAGGAAAGGAAGGAGAGGATTGCACAGCAAATGGCACATGTTTCCATTGGTTTCTGCTCAGCATTTTAATAACTTTAGTATTTGCACAGCTGAAGGAAAGGGAAGCACCCTGAGAACAGACACCATGAGCAGCTCTAGAAGTTTGCAAACCAGAAAAACATGAGGTGGAAAAGAGCCACAAATCTTATAAGAAAAAGGTAGCTCAGCCAAAATAAACCTAGTGCTGGGAGCTAAATTCCAAAGAGAATCAGTAAGAAGCACATTGAAATAATTACTCTGACAATTCTCAACTTCGCTTCTTTATTTTTGTTATGAAGATATCAATACAGAGATATTTAGAGATTAGGAAGATAGAGATTTCTGCACAATATAGTGAAAACACAAAGGCCTTTGGATCAGACAGAACCAATTTTTAATTCCATCTCTGTAATTTACAAGAATGATGCGTTGGGAATTTTACTTAATCTCTTAGAATCTCAGTTTTCTCCTCTGTAAAACAAGGGCTAACCATGCCTGGCAAACACAAACTAAATGGTGGCTGTAATAGTTCCTCTCACCGCTGTTGGTCCCTTAGGCCTTCACTGTAATGAGACCAGCTGCAAACTCATCTATCTGTCTGGTGCTGTCTCATCTCGGCTGGTAGGATGATCACCACAGCACTGCTCATGACTATTCTGCCCTTTGCTAAGGCCTGGTAAGGAGATCAATTGTAAGCTAGACTCTCCTCAATATAGGACAACAGAAACCATGGAAGACATGGCAAGCCGATTAGCTATTAAGAATACATAGGGCTTTTTGCACAAACCAAAGCCCATGCTTCCACAGACAGCTTCACCAGCTGCGAGTTGTTTACAAATTTGTCATCCCTTCAAACAGATTCTTTCCTCCCAGGGTTAGCACCCTATCTGAGGCCCTGAGGCTGGTAAAGAACTGATTGTCCTCTCAGATTTCTCACTCAAGACTGGCCTGGCAGCTTCCCTGTTTGGGTTATGTGTGCCTCAATCCAGAAATGAGCCTCAATAATGGCAGTGTGTGGTCTGCCCACCTAGCAGAAAGTCAGTCCCCACATCCTGGGCCCCCCCGGATCCTGCCCTAATCTCTAACTTCCCCCAGCCACCTAATATAGACTGAAAACGGGACAAGGAGAAACACAGAATTAAAAAACAAGTGCTCAGTCAGAGGAAGATCAATGTAGACCTTGTTTACCACCTGGCTAAAGGGCTCATGTTTACCACTGGCTGAATAAGTTTGCTTTTCATGGGTCTTCATGGTGTGGATTTTGGTTGGGTGGTATGCTGGCAGTAAGATTCACCTCATTTAATCTCTTTTTCTCTTGTAGCAAATGGTAAAGGAATTGGAAATGCAGAGGTGTTGAATTTGGTTGCAGAGGTGTTGAAAAGCTCTGCCCAAAACTTCTTCCTTGCTGGCCTCCCAAGACACCAAGTTCTACCATTAGAATCCCATTGTTTTGCCTACAAGAAAAGATCTCATCTTTGGTCTTAAGCACCACTTAGTTTAAACTACTTAGGGCCTTGAAGGAAAGACAAAGTACTGCTCTACTTAAGTTGGGGTTAGGAAGAATCTTTAAGGACAGGAATGATTAGCAGGACAAGTGTGGGTACTGAGACCCCAGGGTAGGAGAGATCCTTCTCCAGCGCATAGTGTGGAGTGGGGGGTATGGATGAGGGAGGCAGTCCTAGGTCTTGGGGATGAGGGGGTGGGGGCTGTGGACAAAGGGAAATTGCAATATGACAAATTTGAGGGAAGTTTTATCTAGAGACAGATCTCTGTGCAGATGAAATAGAAATATATTAACTGTGACGATCTAAAAATTAAATGCATTGGCTTTTAGAATGAGCCATCTGAAAATGCTTTATAATAACCACTCAGGTCATGTCTAGAATTTAGCCTTTGTGTCATGAAGCATGGATAGCATATGCTGTCTCAAAACTACACCACCAGTGACTTGTTCTTTCCTCTTTTCAGAACAAATAATTCAGAAACCAGAAAGCTATCAGAGATATGTGTAAATGACCTGGAAAAGTAAGCTAATAATTTTAAGTATAATTGAAAAATAAACAAAAACAAGTAAGTTATTATATTCTTTAAAACTTTTAAAATCTTTAAAGTATCTCCTTTCATTTTTTGAAACCAAAATTAACACAACAATTATTGTCTGCCCAGCACACCATTTCAACCTGTAGAACTGTACATAACACAAAGTTGGAAACATATGAAGGTAACTAAATAGAAAAACTGGGGCTTTCTCAATGTATTTTTATTTTATATTGAATAATGCAATTGATTGTTCTAAGGTTCTAAATCCTTTCTTATTCCAGGAATAATAATAATAAAAGGAAAAATTGACATTTATTAAACTTTCATTAAATATCAGGAGTTTCTAAAAGTGTTAGATGTAAAATGTCCGTGACTCTATTGTGGTAGATACTGTAATCTCCATTTTACAGACGAGAAAACTAAGAGCTTAAGAGACTTGACTAATAGCACACTACATTAAATGTTAAAGGCAGGAATATAAGAGCAATTGAGGAATCTTGAGAGGGAATTTAAATTCACCGTCTTTGGCTAAATGGTTTCTTATTGATACTTAATTAATAACTTCAATGCAAACATTTGCTTAGAAACAATTGTAATAGGTTCGCTTAAACCTTCCGTCTACTACCTTGAACTATCAATCCTATGATCAGGCGTCACAATGTATAATCTATTTCAGTCTCATACAAAACTTCTCCCACAAGTGGCGACCATCTTCTTATAATCAAGTGACCGTTCATTTATTACAGTCCTATTTTTCCCCAAGAATTTGACATAACAGGAAGAGAATTCCAAAGTCATGCCCAACCTTTAATGCATTCTGCAATTAATCTCCAACCCACTCATCTAGTCATTCATTCAGTGAATACTGAGTGCCCACCATATACTAGACACAATTCTTGCTGCTGCAGATACAGGCAAAGCCCAAGTCCTTATGGAGTCCACATTTTAGCAAGAAAAAGAGATACCAGAGAGATAGATAGATGATAGATGATCGATAGATGATGAGAGAGAGAGAGAGACAAAATAATGTTGACATGTTCTTATGGCAAAAACTGAGAGTTGTCACCCAGTAACCATTTATCTCCTTTGTCAGTAAGTTCACCTCTGAATTTTAACTGGGCACATGGCCACTCAGAATAAAACCTGTGTTTCCCAACCTCTCTTAAGCTATGTATGGCTATTTGACTAAGTTCTGGTTAGAGGGATATAAACAAAAGAGGTCTGGGCAATCTCAGGACATGTTCTGAAGGAGAGCCAGTGTGCCTTCTTCATTACTTTTTCCTTTTCCTGCTGACTAAAATATGAACACACTGACTAGAGCTGGAGCAGCCATGTAGGCCCAAGGGGTCTGCATTTTAGGAATAATGGAGCAAAAAGTTAGAAGGTGACTGAGCCCTTGATGGTTATGCCAATCACACCAACCCGCAATTATTCACCTCTGGTCTAAGCCTATGTGTGAGAAAAACAAACTTCCATCTTTTTAAAATTTCTGTTTTTGTCACTCCCATTTGACTTTAATCTTAACTAATAGAAAAATATAAAGAAACTAAACCAGAGTAAGGGACTAGAGAGAGGCACTATGTGATGTTTTAGACTGGGTGATTGGGGGAGGGCTTTATGAGGAATCGATAGTTGAGCAGAGTCCTAAATGCGTGAGGGTGAGCCATGTGGGTTGCGGGAGGGCATGTTCCAGGAAGTGGGAAATAGTAAAAGCAAAAATCCAGAATTGGGAACATGCTTCTGTGTTCAGAGACCAGCAAGGAAGCCAACATGGCTTACCTTCCAAACATCTCATCCTGTCATTCTTCCAAATAGGAATCCTTGATTCCGGACCCTGCAGAGATCGGTCAACTTTGTCGGCACTGTTCTCTACAGGCTGTCTTCAAAAAGCATGACCCGGTTCTGAGTCTAAACTTTTACTCGATAGCTTCATGGCTCAACCTCTAACGCCCATTTTAAAGTGCTACCCCACCTCACCATTCAGATATTACCCATTTTTCTGAACTTCATGTAAGTTCTCGCTCCTGCTTAAGGGATGACTCTACTGACCCCCCCCACATTGCTTTCTTTCTTCTTGAAACTCCATAGATATTATTGTCCATACTTTCATTTTAATTGTTAATAACCTCTCATTCTGTTCTAATTCACGTATGTGTCTCTTGCCACTCAATTAAGATGTAGTGTGAGAGCTCCATCTTCAAAAGTTTTTAAAATCCCTTTTAGCTAGTGTCTCTTCACACAGAAGGTGCTCCATAAAAACCTTCTGTATGTTCATTCAACCATCTCACAAACTAGAAGTACAATGAAGAGAACCTAATCTTTCTCAGTTCCTCCCTTTCGCCAGGAAGATATGAGTAGCTAAAGTATTTGGTGCTATAAATAGTCAGTTGATGTCAGCTGGGTGCCAGTCTCTTCAGAAAGGCTCAGTCCCCAGTTTGAGTCAGAGCTGGGGACCATGCCGTCCCAGGCTCAAGGATAAAAACCATCGGGCCAAAGTGCCATCCATATTCCATCTCTAGTCTTTCTTCCACAAATTGGGATTCATCCCTGCAGAAAAGCACAATCTAAGAGCAAGGTGAGTATATTGTTTCCTAAATTGTTTTATTAGTCAGTTGTCCAAGGAAGTTCAGAATTGTGACTCATAAATGGGCATTCTCTGCTTTAAAGGACAGCTGTTGATGCCAATATTAAAATGCCACCACCAAGGAGTTCTGGTTTAATCTGGTGTCCTTTCTTCATTCTTACAGTTTGCTGGAATTGATGTACTCTGATGCTGGTACAAATGAAGGCCAGTAAGGAAATAATGATAGATTCAAATAAACTGTGGAAAAGAGAGAGGGAGGGGAAAGGAGGCCAGCTCTTTCAATGTTTCTCATTGCCTGATGATCACTGCACTAGTGTATAGATAAGACTGGGCCTGAAACTCTGCGAATCATTCCCTGTGTACTGTGACATTGCCTGTCAGTGAATAACATGTTCTGTCACCAGACAAGGAATGCATATAAAAGTCTTTCTGTGGAAAGCGATAATAAATTCTTAATAAAGAGCAAAGAGGCTCTTTCAAAAGGATGATTATAAAATACTCCGAATGAGTTATTCACATTGTCTCAATAGTGTTCCTTTATTTTTAACAGGGAACAAAAAACCATGCTATCACATAATGCCATGGTGAAGCAGAAGAAACAGCAAGCATCGGCCATCATGAAAGAAATCCATGGAAATGGTATCAATAAGAATTCTTCTTAGCAATATTATAGCTCAGCATTAATGTAGATCCTTCGTAATGTTATTTAATATTCTATAGTTTACTTTCTTTGAATTCTTGCTCCAGGTCATAATGAACCTGGAGCTCCAGGGGGTGTGGACAAGCCTATGGTAACTAATCCTTTTGTAGTCATCCTTTCTCATTTGAAAGCTATTTTCAGAAGAACAACTGCTCTAAAGGAATGAAGCAATCTGACAGCTGATGTACATTCTGCTTGGCTTGCCTTTCACATTATAAGTTAATATCACTCTCAATTCTTTTTTGTTTTTTGGTTTTTTTTGGACAGGTCTCATATAATCTTGTCTTCATTGTCCATCCCATATGGTCTATCTCATTTTCTTTTACCTTATATTACATAAATCATATGTTGGATCATCTTTTTTTTTGCAAAAGCTGTTAAATTGGAATTCATATTCATTGTGAATTTCTTTAATCCTGAAACCAGTCTTTATATTTAGCAATAGATTTACCAAGATATTTTGTGTGGAAAGCTACTTTTATTTATAATTTCTAGGAAAATATAAAGTTCTTGCAGTCACAAAACATATGACTCAAAAAAATTTTAATATAAATTAGATACCAGATGATATTGTACTCCCCCCTTTTCTTTAAGTTTCAGCAAATGATTCCAGAAAGCAATGCTTTATACATTGCATTTTGATTGTTATAGAGGAAATTCAACTTGTTCATGAGCAAAGGATAGCATCAATTTTAAAAGTTAATAAGTAGAATATCTAGATCCTTTTAAGGGCTGATTTGAGCCATTCCAGATATATTTGTGGAGTTTTCAGGATGCCTCCTTATTTCCCCTCCATTGACAAGAAATGTAACCTTTTACCTGAACAATACTGAGACATAGAGGCATAAGATCTGGTTGTGGCAGCTGGGAACAGGGGTAAGTATAGTGTTTTCATATTTCACCTTCCATAAAGCAACCTGAATAGAACAACTCAAAGATTGTTTTAGATGCTCCCCATACAATATAGTCATATCTGAAGGGTCCTGTTAAGTTTTGTCTTGTATTTTCTGCAATATAAAATCACCAACTGGATTCAACTTAGTTCCCATGTTTTACTGTGACGTCACACTAGCCTGGAATAAAGTAAGAACAATTCTGAATCAGATCCCAGAACTGAATTTGGGCCAATCCAAAGTTCTGAAATTCATACTTTTAAATTTTTATGCTTTTTTGTATTTCCTGCTTCAAGTGGTTTACTTGAAATTGTTTGAATAGTTTTCCTGATCAAAAGGCAAAAAATCAGACAATCACTTGAGTTTGAGACTAAATTATTTACCTTGAAACTAGGCTTGGGATAAGTTGTCATTTTCTAATTGCATCATAATCATAAATCAATTGACCCATTTAATATATTTCCAGTTTAAATGATGTGTTGGGTTGTACTCTATGTTAGTCCTGACATAGACCTATAAAAGGAAGATTTCTTTTTTTGTATAACATAACTTTTTAAATGAAAAATAAAGAAAAAAATGCAATTATATCTCAAGGGGGAAAAACTCTCAGAAATATTATCTCACCACTAGTAGGTCCTGGCCATGTCAAGTCTGCTGCAGCCCTCCCTCCCAAGTCACGGGTAGATTTCCAGCCCCCTTAAGTGGAGTCCCATGCTCTGCCTTTGTTAGGACGTCAAGTATGCCAGATAACAAGGGGATAATCACAGACTCTTTTTAACTCATCTCAGATAAAATAGCTGAAGTACTTTATGACAGCTTAAATAATTTCCCTCTCTTGTTTCCTCCCACATCTTATATGGAGCTTTACTGTTTGTATGGGATGTGGTGTTTAAATACCCAAGCTAGGGAAGTATCATTTTTTTCTAAGGATGCAGAAATGAGACAGGGACTGCAGAGAAATCTTTTTGGGAATAATCCTCCAAACTTTCAAAGACTTCACACCAGTGAAAATCTGAATAATTTAAGATAAAGTATGCAACTGTTTCAATCTTAATTATAAGACCAAATAAACCAAATTTTAACTGGGTTGTCCTTTATAAAAATGAACAGAGAAGGACCTTTTCAAAGCCCTTCTCCCACTCTCTTCTCCCCTTGCACATCAGGATGTTTTCTTTTTTGCAGTATCATAACTCATTTATTTTTTATATCACTTTCAAAAACGTTTAGCCTGGAGGAGAATGAAATGTGACAATGAGGTGGCTAAACAAGTTGTCTTCTAAACATTGGCTGGGAGTTCAGTCCAGTTCTTGTTGTGCGGGAGAGAAACTATAGCTGATGAGCCTCTGAGATGAATCAGCAGGAAAATATAAGAAAGAAAAGGGAGAGTTTTACATCAGAGCACTCATTCCATCTGAAGGAGAAATAACCTCAAAGAATTACTGAGAAATCCTATCTATATAGACTACAATACATAGAACTGGATAGCATGAGTAAAAATGTAGGTAACTCCCAGCATCTACTAATTATACCCCCAATTGTTACTCAGTATGGACCCACTGTGATTTGGTGTCAAATTATGTACCAGAAGCAAATATACCACACCCCCAACAAATAATTCATAAAAGGTATCCCCTGACACTAAGGCTGTGTACTTTCAGACTGACCATCCTTATCACGTATCATGATTGTCATCACTATTAGAAGTATTAGAGCTGATCATGGTTTAGAGCTGCCTTGTGTTACTATTGTGATACAAAACCACTAGTTTCATGCAGAAGTATCAGAGCCATGTTGCTACCATCTAACATGTGTTATTCTGAAAGACACATAAAAATATTTTGTCGTTATCTATGCATGATTTAGTTGTGGGGGCAAGAGAATGACTTATAATAGTTCCATGCCCACCAGCCCTGTGCTATTACTTCTGAATCTGTACATATTCTCCAGTGTTAATCACGTTCCTCTCTCAGTAACTCATCTGAAACTTGAATACTGAAGAAAGAGAGAGAGAGAGAGAGATAGGGCAGGATAAAAGGATAGGGAGCAGTCAGTTGATAGAGAAAGAGGAGGAACAAGAATGAAACAAGGAGAGGCACCCTAGAGCAACTGGCACCTGTCCAGAAATGGTGAGGAAAAGAATTGGAATTAAAATAACCTTAGGAAGAACTGGGAGTATGCTGTCCCCTGATCTTAGGCACAGGCGCTGCTGACAGTTTAGAAGAGCTTTAGAACTAGGGAAGACCACAGTGCCTCTTAAGGCTGCTTCAGTCACCCTACAGTTTTTCACCTGGGCTCTGCAAGGGCTTTTTTGGTGTATTTTCTGTTGGTTTTTTTCCCTCATGACAGCTTTTTCCAGCACACAGAAAAGGACTGGGTAGGTTGTTTTTGTGATTTCAGGAAAAGAGTTTAGCTCTGTGGTCTGAAAACAGGAAGCCCAGGTTGTTGATATGGGCCCAGACACCATGGGTTCCAGACCAGACGTCAGGTTCCTCATCTGAAAATGAGGAGGTTGGATTTGCTGATATATCGAATTCTAAAATTCCATGATTCTAATTCACTGAGCTTTGTGCTGAAGTCAAACAGTGTATTTGAGTTTCTCCACCAATAACAAAGGCAATGAAAATATTGACATAAGTTGCAAAAACACTTTGAAAAGTACCAAGTATAAAAATCTTGAATTTCAGATGAACGATTATGTGAAGACCTCTTGTACTTTTCCTGTATAAGCATATCTTAAATTGTAATTAATCAAGTCATCAATATCAAAATGAGGACACCAGGAAGGCTTTAAATACCACAGATCAAATGTAAAAACTTTGAGGGAGAAAAAGAATTTAACCTAATGCTTCAGTGTACAAGTTTGTTAGTTTTCTTTGGCTTAAATTTTCACATTAGCATCCTCATAACCCCAAGAAAAAGCATGTTTTATTTTGAAAATTGACGTGCAGTAATATCTTGTGAATTCCTAGATTTTCTGAGCATGCCATAGATTACTAAATCTGGCCGTCCAGAAAAGCGGCAGCAGAGAACTAGGCTAAATTCTAGTTTACATTGAAGTTGAAATTACAGTGTTTAGTTCTAGCCATACCATTCCATCATCCTAGTTTCTTTGTTGTCTTTTTCACTCTAATATGCTCTAGATGTACATCCAATAAACAGTACTAGATGATTCTGTTTGTGTAATTCAATTTGTGTAATTCAATACATTGGTAATCTCATTTCATGAATGTTTATAGATTTATGCAGCTATTAAATGATAATATGTTAATTAATAGTAGATTTTTGAAAACTTTATAAAATCGTCTTAGAGTTCAAATAAAAGCAAAGAGATATGAAATAGGAAAATAAAGAATCCCAGATGGGTTTCAAAATCAACTTTTTAATGTAAAGAAAATTATTAATAAAATTTTTATCTATTGTAGCCTTTTCAGGCATTATTCAAAATCACAGTCTGGACTATTATCTATTACATAATATGTATATATGTATGTTGAATCATGCAATAATGTATATGTTATAGACTATTATTCAATCCACATAGGCCAACTGTCTATAAACAGGCAGAAGGGGCCTGTGCAAGTACAGAGAAAAATCTCTTGGCCTCAATAAGGCTTCTAAGTAAACCACTAGGACCACCCTAAAGCAAATCAGTTTCAGTTAACTCCCCTCCAGTGGTTTTGCCCATTTCACCAGAATTGCAACTGCCAGTCAATCATGGGCAACAGTTTTAAAAGATCTTTTATCTTACTACAATCATCCTGAAGTGTGTATCTTTGCAAACTGTGAATTGAATTCACTGATCTAACTAAATACGGTACTTTGGTAGGATCAAAATTTCAAATTAAAAATACTGAACTACCTGTGCACATGTAAATCTTTGTTGACTAAGTTTCAGAATGTTAACCTATGAAATAAATGTGAAAAAATAATGTTTCCTTTTGGAGGAATTTAAGTCCAGTGTCTGCTTGTAAGACTGCACATCAAGGGAAAGTTTGAAAAAGGAACTGATCCCATTGTCAAAGGCCACGGATATTCTCCCAATAAAATTCACTTTTCCATTTGGTTTCTAGTACTTACAGCAATGTGGCTCCACAGTATGAAAGTGGAAGGAAAGTATCCTCAAAAATCAACATATTTAAACTTTTTAATGTAAGATTTTAAATCTTGATTTAACTACAAAATGATTATACATTTGAGGACACTACTGAGTAAGAATATTGGTAACAATTATTTAATATTTCTAGTAAATTAAAAATTGTAGGGTTTTCTATGGAGATTAGATTATGGTCAAGACTCTCAAATTAGATATCTATATTTTTATAATTAGATATTTAACTATTCAAAAATAATCATTGCTTTCCTTGTAATAGTAACAAAATATAATACATTAAGTACTATAAAATCTTTAAGGAATAAATAGAAAATTCTGGATCACACTCTAAATGACATCAGTAGGAAAGTATGCCCAGCAATATTATTTTCAATAGATGATCTAATGCTACAAAGACAACCTTCTAATCCATCAGGGCAAGAATATGCATCCTGAATAAGTTATATCATTTATCAGACATCCAGATTAAACACACTGTCCAGACCCTGCCCAGGGGTTTGCAATAAAGGGCAGGGAACAGCTGAACACAGAATTCTATGTGCTCAGTTGACAACGTTCTTCACTCCAAAGGTTTAAGTAATTCGAGTATTCATACATTAGATTCCCCAACTCACAGATGGTCTGGAACTCCTGCTCCAGTTACATCATAAATTTAACTATTGGAAGGAAAAGGGAAGAAAAGCTTGGAGAATTTAGTTTATGTCTTTTGTTGTTTGTTTATGCAAAATATGTTCTAACATATTCTTGTGTCTAGTAGTATGCTAGCAAATATTTAACAACTGGTTCTTTGGGAGGAAAAATGCCTTGGTTTGTAGAGTTTGCCAATTTCTGTGGTATAAATATTCCCACCATGGCCAGTTTCAAGCTACCATCAAGGAGGCACTGAATGCAGAGTTGGGAAGAGATGAACAGTAATACAACATCATATAATATTTCCAACATACAGATACAATAGATATAAATAACATCAAGAGCATAGATAACAGCAAAAAGTAGTAAAAGATTTAGAAAGTGATACTTTTTGAGTACTTATTGGTTGGTTTTAAATATAATTTATCTAACTATTAAGTTTATATAATTTCATTTTAATAATGGTTGTGTTCACTGAATTTAACCACTGGCTCACAGAATTCCTGAAAATTTGTCAGTCGACTCTTGTGAACCAGTACAACCTTGCTCTAGCACACCACTGGACTTCTCATCTGGTGCTCTGGCCCCAGAGATCCTTAATACCTTCAGATGGTCGCTCAAAGCCAATTAATTCACTGTCTATCACTTACAAGCAGGAGGGAGAAAATTTAGTCTTAAAGGAAGTGGAATGGAGTGTGAAGAGTAAGAGGTTGAGAGTTGGTCAATTATTTTGTGTGCTTTCTCCTCCTTTTTCCTTTTTGTCTCTTATTTCACCTCTCTCGTGGTGTAAATTTCCTAGTGATAATGGACTGCACCAACTGATTATTTCTTTGAATGCTCCATTGAGGGCAGGTAAGTTCCTCATGGATCTTGTTGCACATCTATTCCTTGTAGCAGCTTGAGTGATGGTTGTAGTGCTTTGCTAAAAAGGAGTGAATGTTTCTTCTGAACCCAAAGGAGTCTGTGGCCAGGGGCATATCCATTTTTTTTACACCTCTGCTCTCGTCTCCCTTTCCTCTTTGAGACCCCCACTACTGGACTTCTAGGCTAGCCTTCCTCACTCTTCCTTGTGACTCCAATCATATACTTTTTGGACCTACATCAGTGAGATGAAGATCTGGAGAGAATAACTACATCAGTTAGCATGCTTTTAGTTGAAAACAACAGAAAATCAGAAACCAACTAGCTTAAACAATAAGGGAATGTACTGGCTCACATAACTGAAAAGTTCAGAGGTGATCTGGGAAGGCTTCATCTAGCAGCTCAGGTGTGCCATCAAGGACCCTGTTTCTTTCTCTGTCTCTACTCTGACTTCCTTGGGGTGAGCTGCATCCCAAGCCTGGCTCTATCATTCTGCCAAGTACTTGCCAACAGTTTCCTGGGCAATATAACTCTGCGCTTACATGCAGCGGAAAAAGAAAGCATCTTTGGCACAACATTCAGAGAGAAGAGACCTGATCTTCACTCTCATTGGCCTAGGTCAGGTCACATACTTGTTCCCCAATCATTCACAAAGGTAATTAATTCCTGTTAAACACACCCCAGAAGACTATGGTAAATCTCAGGGGCCAGAGGGATGGAATTCACATGGTTATTTCAGAAATATTGGTGGAATCAGCTAATATTGGGCACCAGTAGGAAGAAGAAAATGAAATAAAAACATTTTCTCAAATTTTTATCTTGGGGGCCCCCAAATTAAATTTATGCCACAGCTTGAAATTTAGAATTTATAGAAATTAATGTAATAATATGCCATTCCTTTTTCTAGCACCTCTATTTTCATTAGCTGTTTATAATGACTCAGATTTGTAACAGAAAGGAGGAGGAAGAGAAAAGTTGCATCCCTGTTTTGGTTTCTTTATGGAAAACCTTTGTAGCCTTAATTGTTAAGGAGAAAGATTTCATTACTGTGAAGACTGTCATCTCTGTGTTATCTTAGTGGCTGCCAGCTCCGAGGTGTTTTTTACTTCTTGAAGGGTTGGTATTGAAACCATTAGAAAGGTTTTTCAGGAAAGACCTAAGTTTGTTTAAAAACGTTGTTTGTAAAATATAATTACATTACATAGAACATGTATTTCTAGAAAAGATTAATGGACAAAAGTTTGTGGATTTCGATTTTCTGTGTTATTATTTTATTCTTTTCCTCTCTCTCTCTGTGTTGCTAATTGAATTATTTTAAGAAACATTTAAAGAAGGAGACTCCCCCCTCCCCTGGTATTGCATCAAATTACTATAAGCAGCACTGAGTCCTTCTATCCTTTGTGATCTAAAGGGAACTTGATATTTTGATTCCAGAATCAAAAAGTTGAAATAGCCTACCCGTGTCACACTTTCTAGAGTGCTGAGGGATGTATTCAGAGATACACTGAAAAATAACCCAGCTCCTCCTTCCATGCTCCAAGCACATGGTAACAGAGACTCCAAACACTTGCAAATAAACAAGGTGAATATTCCCTGTAGAACTCAGCAGAGCTGGCAAGCAAATTCCAGGAAACTTTTATAAAATACTCTCATCTCCTCTGCTGTGTGCCTTCTCTTCCTCCTCCATAAGCTATTTCTGCCATCCCTGGGGATGGTAAAGCACAACATTTTTTTTTTTTTTTTTGGCATCCTAGAGAGCAGACAAAGCTGTTCTGCATTGCATTAGGAAGGGCTATGAAACTTTTTAAATTAAACATTTTTTAAAATAATAGACTAATTTTTAGCGGACTTTTAGGTTTACAGGAAAATTGAGCAGAAAGTATAGAGTGTTCCCATATACCCCTTCTCCTCCCAACACACAGTTTCCCATTATTAACATCTTGCATTAGTGTGGTGTACTTGTTATGATTGAGGAACCAATATTGATACACCATTATTAACTCAAGTCCATAGTTTACATTAAGGTTCACACTTTGTGTGGTACTGTTCTATGGGTTTTCATGAAGGCAAAATGTCATGTCTCTACCATTATAGTGTCATGCAGAAAAGTCTCACGGCCCTAAAAATCCCCAGTGCTCCACCCCTTCATCCCTCCCTTCATCCCCCCTCAACCCAGGCAACCATTGATCCTTTTATTGTCTTGTATAGTTTTGCCTTTTCCGGAATGTCATATAGTTGGAATCATACAGTATGTAACCTGTAGAGACTGGCTTCCTTCATTTAGCAATATGCATTTAAGGATCATTCATGTCTTGTCATGGCCTGTAGCTCTTAATTAAACTTTTTATTTTGAGATCATTGTAGTTCACATGTAGTTGTAAGAAATAGTACAGAGCTATCCCATATACCTTTTCCCAGTTTCCCCCAATGGTGACACCTTGCAAAACTGTAGGACAATATCACAGCCAGAATATTGACAATGATACAGTCAAGAGACTCTGGTCAATCACTAATCTGCTCCCCATTTCTATATACATATTTTTTTCATTTCAAGAATGCTATATAAATGGAATCGTACTGTGTATAACCTTTGGGGATTGGCTTTTTCATTCAGTGTAATTCTCTGGAGATATATTCAGTTGTTGTGTGTTTCAGTAGTTTGTTCCTTTTTATTGCTAAGTACCATGGATGGACCAGAGTGTTTTTAACCATTTACCCATTGAGGTACATCTGGGTTGTTTCTGTTTTTTTATATAAATGAACACATGGACAGAGAGAACTGATTGGTGGTTACCAAGGGGAAGGGGGGTGGAGGGTGGGCACAAGGGGTGAAGGGATGCATCCACATGGTGATGGACAAACAATAATGTACAACTAAAACCCCACAATTTTATAAACTATTAAGACATCAATAAAAAAGAAAATAATATAAAAGAAAAAAGCTGCTATGAACATTTGTATATAGGTCTTTGTGTGAACATGAACTTTCATTTTGCTGGGGTTCAGTTTTGTCTTTTGTTCTTTTGAAGAAGATTGGCTCTGCACTAACATCTGTTGCCAACGTTCCCCTTCTTTTTTTTTTTTTCTTTTTTCTCTCCAAAGCCCCAGTACATAGTTGTGTATCATAGTTGTAGAGTTGTAGCTCTTCTATGTGGGACACTGCCTCAGCATGGCTTGATGAGCAGTGTGTAGGTCCATACCCAGGATCCAAACCAGCAAACCCCAGGCCACTGAAGCAGAACTCGCGAACTTAACCACTATGCCACTGGGCCAGCCCCTGGGGTTCAGTTTTTAATAGAACCTACTAAATTACTTTCCAGAGTGGTTGTACCATTTTACATTTCCAATAGCAATATAGGAGTGACTGTTTTTCCACTTCTCCCCAGTGTTAGGAGTTGTCACTTATTTTTTGTTTTAGCCATTCTGATACATTCTGGTTTTAATTTGCATTTCCCTAATAACTAATGATGTTGAGCATCTTTTCACATGCATCTTTGCCATTGGTATATCTTCCTCAGTGAATTGTCTCTTCATGTCTTTTGCCCACATTCTAATTGGATTGTTTGCTTTTTTACAGGTGAGTTCTGAAAGTTCTTTACATATTCTAGCCTGTTGTCAAATATGTGTTTTGCAAATATTGTTTCCCACTCTATAGCTTACTTATATCTATCTATATCTATATATATAGGTATCTATTGTTTCTAATTTTGATGAAGTCCAGTTTATCAATTTTTCCTTTTATGGATTGTGCTTTTGGTGTGAAGTTTAACAACACTTTGCACAGTCCTAGATCCCAAAGTTGTGATCATGTGATTTTTTTTCTTTAGCCTGTTAATACAGTGGAATACATTAATTTTTGAATATTGAACCAGACTTGTATCCCTAGAATAAACCCCACTTACTTGTAGTGTAGAATTCTTTTTATATAATGTTGAATTATATTTACTAATATTTTGTTAAGAATTTTTGCTTCTATATGCATGAAGGATATTGGTCTATAGCTTTCTTTTTCGTGTGTTGTCTTTGTTTCAGTATCAGGGTAATATTAGTTTAATAAATGAATTGGGAACTGTTCCCTCCTCTTCTATTTTCAGGCAGAGATTATGTAGCATTGGTGTTCATTCTTCTTTAAACGTTTGGTAGAATTCTCCAATGAAGCCATCTAAGTCTGAAGATTTCTTTTTTGGAAGATTTTAAAATTATAAATTCAATTGCCTTATAGTTATAAGATTAATCAAATTATTTACTTCATGTTGGGTGAGATGTGATACTTTGTAATTTTCTAGGAATTGGTCAATTTTTTCTAAGTTTTCAAATTGATGTGAAGAGTTGTTCATAGTATTCTATTATCCATTGCTATCTGCAGTGTCTGTAGTGATAGCCCCTGTTTTGTCCTGATATTGATCATTTATGTCTTCTATATTTTTTGTGTGTCAGTCTAGCTACATATTTGTCAATTTTATTGATCTTTTCAAAAACCAGCTCAATGCTTAATTGATTTTCTCTGCTGTTTTTCTGTTTTAAATTTCTGCCCTTATCCTTAATATTTCCTTCTTCTGCTTGCTTGGGGTTTATTTTGCTTTTCTTTTTCTAGACTTTTGAGTTGGAAGCTTAGAAAATTGATCTAAGACTTTTCCTTTTTCATTTTCATTCAGTTCAATGAATTTTTTTTTCCCTTCAGACCTTGTCTTTGACCCATGGATTATTTGGAAATGTGTTTAGTTTCCAAATGTTTGGAGATTTTCCTGTTATCTTTCTGATTTCTAGCTATCTTACTGATATCTAGTGTGATTACATTGAGACCAGAGATCATAGTCTGTATAATTTCAATTCTTTTAAATTTGTTGAGGTTTATTTTATGGCCCAGGATATGGTTTATCTTGGTATGTGTTCCATGGGCACTTGAAAAGAATGTGCATTCTGTTGTTCAGGAGAATATTCTATAAATGTCAATTAGATCCTACTGGTTGATGGTACTGTTGAATTCTTTTATATCCTTGCTGATTTGCTGTCTGTTGTTCTATCACTTGTTGAGAGAGGGATATTGAAGTCTCCAACTATGATTGTGGATTTGTCTATTTATCCTTTTAGTGCTACTAGTTTTTGCTCCATCTGCAGCTCTGTTTTTTGGTGCATACACATTTAGGATTTCTAGAGCTTCTTGGTGGATTGACACTTTCATCATGACATAATGTCCTTCTCTGTCCCTGGTAATTTTCTTTGCACTTTATCTGATATTAATATAACCACTCCTGCTTTCCATTGATTAATATTTACTTGATATATCCTTTTCCATCCTGTTACTTCCAACTTGCCTATATTATTATATTTGAAGTGAGTTTCTTGTAGACACTATGTAGTTGGATCATGTTTTTTAATCCAATCCACCAGTCTCCATCCTTTAATTGGTATGTTTAGAGCAATTATGTTTAATGTAATTATTGATCATCTATCATTTTATTTTTTGTTTTCTGTTTGCTGTCTCTGTTTTTAATTTCTGTTTTCTTTTACATACCTTCCTATAGGATTACTTGAACATTTTTTAGAATTCCATTTTTATTTATATATAGTGTTTTCAAGTGTATTTATACAGCTTTTAGTAGTTGCTCTAAGCATTACATTATATGTGCACAACTTATCAAAGTCTGCTGATGTTGTCATTTTATCAATTCAAGTAAAGTATACAAACCTTACCTACCATATGTCCCTTTATCCTCCTCTGCCTACAGTATAATTGTCTTAAATATTTCTTCTACATACATTTATAATTATATCAGACAGTGTTATAACTTTTGCTTCTACCATTAAACACAACTTGGAAAACTGAAGAGGAGAAAAGAAACTTATTGTATTTACTCACATTTTTGCTTGCTGTATTTTTTCTTCATTCCTGATGTTCCATGGTTCCTTCTTTTATTTTTTTCTTTCTCTTTAAAGAACTTCCTTTAGCTGTTTGCTATGGTCTGAATGTTTGTCTCCCCTCAAAATTCATATGTTTAAATTATAATGCCCTATGTGATGGTATTAGGAGATGGGGCCTTTGTGGGATGGGGCCCTCACGAATGAGATTAATGTCCTTATAAAAGAAAACCCAGAGAACTCCTTTGTCCCTTCCACCATGTGAAAACACAGCAAGAAGTCAGCAGTCTGCAATCTGGAAGACGGCTTTCATCAGAACCCAACCCTGCTGGCACCCAGATCTTAGACTTCCTGCCTCCAGAACTGTGAGAAATGAATTTCTGTTGTTTATGAGCCACCAGTCTTCAGTATTTTGTTATAGCAGCCCAAACCATTTTTTTAGGGTAGGTCACCAGGTAACAAATTCTCCTAGTTTTCCTTCATCTGAAGATGTCTCCATTTCCCCCTTTATTCCTAAAGGATATTGTCACTGGGTATCAGATTCTGGGTTGACCATTCTTTTCTTTCAGCACTGTTGTGCCACTTCTTTCTGGTCTTCATGGTTTCTAATGAGAAACCACTG
This sequence comes from Tapirus indicus, assembly GCA_031878705.1. Classification (NCBI taxonomy): domain Eukaryota; kingdom Metazoa; phylum Chordata; class Mammalia; order Perissodactyla; family Tapiridae; genus Tapirus; species Tapirus indicus. The sequence continues at coordinate 142,334,871 of CM062919.1, read as the reverse complement.
TCATTGTCATTTTTATTTTATTCCTATAGGTACGTTGTCATTTTTCTCTGGCTGTTTTTGAGATTTTTTCTTTGTCTTTAGTTTTTAGAAGTTTATAATATGTCTTGTTGTGGCATTCTATAGATTTACCTTGCATAGGATATTCTTAGCTTCTTGAATCTGTAGGTTTGTGTGTCTTGCCAAATTTAGTAAGTTTTCAGCAACTGTTTCTTTAAGTACTTTTCTAGCCCCACCCTCCTTCTCCTCTCCTTCTGGGATTTCAATGATACAAATGCTATATCTTTTGTTATAGTCCCACACATCACTAAAGCTCTGATCATTTTTTTTCAGTCTCTTTTTTTCTCTGTTGTTCTTAATGGATAATTTCTATTGTTCTGTCTCAGTTCACTGATTCTTTCCTTTGTCCCCTCCATTCTACTATTGAGTCCATCCACTGAACTTTTTATTTTGGTTACTGTATTTTCAGTTCTAAAGTTTTCATTTGGTTCTTTACATCTTTTATTTCTCTGCCACAACTTTTTATTTCTTTGCTAAAGTTTTCTATTTTTTTTTTCATTTGTTTCCAGAAGCTTTGTAATTGCTCTTTGAAGCATTTTTATCATGGCTGCTTTAAAATCTTCATCAGATGATTTTAATATCTCAATCATGTCAGTATTGGCATCTGTCTTTTTTCATTCAGTTTGAGATCTTCCTGGTTCTTGCTTGGCAAGTGATTTTTTAATATGAGCTGAAAATTTTCCTATTAGGTTCTGAGACTCTTGCTCTTATTGCAGCCTTCTGTTTTATCTATCCTAGTCTGACCCTGATTCGGTAGGGGGAGGAGAGTACCACCTCGTCACTGCCAGGTGGAAGTAGAAGTCCAGGTTCCCCACTTGGCCCCCATTGAAACTTGAGCGGGGGGGTTCTTAATTTCTGCTAGGAGGGGGTGGAAGTTTGGAATCCCCACATGGTCTCCACTAACAGTGCAAGGAGGAAGGGTTGTTACTAGTCAACAGGGATGAAAGTTCCAGCTTCCTGGTTGGCCTTTCTGGTACCACTCCTGTGGGAGTATTGGGGCATCTCATTATAGCCTTGCAAGGGTAAAATTATGGGCTCCCCATGGGGACTTTGTTGATATGAGAGGGGCCAAAGTTTTTTCTGTGGTATTTGGCTGAAGTAGAGTAGCTATTGTTTATAGGTTTTCTGTCTTGCTAGGCTGCTCCTTTCCTGGTCTTTTGGCTGGAGAGATCCGTCTTTTGTTGGAGCTTTTTTTGTCTGTACATGTTGGTGTTTCTGGGCGGCTAGCATTTCAGTTCTAAGTGGGATAAAGGAGGCTAAAAGAAAACCCAGAGAATTCACCACCATGTTGTTCCTTGGGTCCTGGGGTCTCTCGCTGGTCTGTCTTTTCTCCAACTTTCGGTCTTCTTGTGTTTGTTTTATACATAACGTCCAGGATTTTTAGTTGTACTTAGTAGAAGTGTAGGGAAAAGTATATCTATTCTACCTTCCTAGAAGCAGAAGTCTTGATATTATAATGTTTATAATTAGTGGAGCTCTTCTCTATGTAACATCAAAATATGTAAACAAATTGATTTTTTCCAAACAAAATGGGGAGAAAATCTAACACATAATTCTGTTGTTTTATCTCGAAACACCTCCAAAGCCTAATTATTAGGGTTAATTTGTCACATCATCAAAAAATGTTGTCCCAATTAATCAGAATAATTATTTATTTTAATCATGGTCCAATTTTTCTTCCTGTGCATTTAACAGCAGTCTACACTGGCAAAAGAACTCTATGGGTTTCACAGAAATATATTTCTGATTAAAGGAAGAAGTGGAGAAGTTTCACCTCTTTTGGATTTTAGAAAAGCCCTTCAGTACTAGAAACAGAAAATAACACTCATTTATTGAACATCTCCTATATTTAAGGCATGGGGGTCATAAAGACTAAAACATAAAGAAAAATGCAAACCATAAAATAAGTAAAATGGAATCAAGTAATTGTGATTCAGTTCTATGAGAATACAGAGAAGGCACGAATAATTATGAGTAGAGATTTTAGAAAAGGGATTCACAGAATTGGCCCTTAGGCTGAATTGAGAAGGATTTGTTCATTCAATACTTATCATCTGCCTACATATGCTAGGATCCTTGGTGCTGGATGCAGATTGAATAGTATTTTGAAAGAGACAGAGAAATAGGGTGATGTGGGTGGAAGGGTAGGCATTCTAGTAATAGGCACAGCTCAAACTGGTACATAAAAATGTGAGGAGCAAAACAGAACTTATTAAGATGACTCTAAAGCAGTGCTATTTGAAAACTCACCAAATATAGAAAGTCTAGATTCTACTAATAGTGTCATTAGCTAACTTTAATTCCCTCTTTCTATGTGCCAGGTACCATGCTAAGTACCATGCATTTTATTTAATCCTCATATCAACCCTGTGTGATATGATATAATAATAGGTATTATTACTATTAGCCCCACTTTAGAGACGAGGAAATTGAGGTTTAGAAAAAATAAGCAGCATATCTATGATCATAGAGTTGGATGATAGTGGAGCCAGGATTCAACCCAAAGCAGTCTGAGTAAAAAGCCCATACATTAGTCACCACACTAGCATATAGCAGGCAATAAATTATGGAATTTACCAAAGCATTTAAAAATGCTTGCCTTGAGGTTTTCATAGACATGAATATTGTTTTACAGATGTAGATGGCATGGACCTGGGCAAAAAGGTCAGCATCCCCAGAGACATCATGTTGGAAGAATTGTCCCATCTCAGTAACCGTGGTGCCAGACTATTCAAGATGCGACAAAGAAGATCTGACAAGTACACGTTTGAAAATTTCCAGTATGAATCGAAAGCACAAATAAATGTAGGTATAACTTGATCTTGTGGTGTCTAAGTAAATGGGCAGCATTTCTAAATTTGAATGTATTACTAGATTCCCAAACAAGTATTCTACCTATTTTCTTTCTGTTGATTCTCTTAGACTTTTTTTTTCATGATAATGAATAGTTTAGGTGGGTAAACAAAAGAAGTATTATGTATGATATGAGTATCTTTTTAGTTCAATAGGGACATTGTAAGCTCATAGATTTGGCCCTGAAGAACTGGTCTGTTCTGCTAAGAGGAGGGAGAGGGAGTGGAGAGCAGTGGTACTGGAAGTTTCCATGGTCTTATCACCAGTAGTTCAATGTTTGCGATGGAAACACCTCCAAAGCACACAGCGCTCCACAAAGTGTAAGCATTTTATTGGCTGAATATATCCTGGCACTGAAACATGCCTGGGAACTGCAGACACAGTCCATCTCTCAAAGCATTTACTCCACATTGGGTAGGGAAGTCTGAGACCTATTCACAAGAAAACCAATGTGGACAAAAGTCTTTCGACAAAGTTTTCCTCAACTGAAAGTTAATAACCAAAAAATAAATTAGATTTTACAATTTGCATTAATACTATATTCATTTAAACTGTCGTTTAGAGAGATTGTAGAGGAAGAAGCACACAGTTGGAAAAAAATGAGCTTTGAGAAAATGGCTTTAAAAATAAAATCCCAGGCATGAAGAATCAGAAAAGAATAGTGTATTGGTTCTAACTTTGAGGAAATGGTGGAGACTACAACAGATATAAATTTTATTTACTGGGGTTTCTGCTTATAGCTACGAAAAATCTCTAAGTTTACTTACAAATTTAAACTTGAAAACTTGCAAGCTGCTATTACTAATAACTTGTTTTGAATGGACAGCTCACCTCTTTACAGCAAATAGATTGGTTTCACTGAGATCTTCTACCGTAATTACTAAAACACATAATAGAACTAACATCTGCAACTGCAAACACTAAAATTTTACTCATTCCCAAAATTTCTATTTCCCATGTTATGTTTCTGGTTAACAGTAAATGTTGAGAGGACATCTTAAATTGAGTAGTTTTTTTTCACATTAGTGAGTATCCTTCAACATCCATGGATTGAATCTACTTATAATTATGAATTCAGTTAGACATCAAGTCTTGCTCAACTATAGTATTTATGAGTACGATATATGAGGGATGATTTTTCACTTGAAGTCATGGCTAAATGTAATGCTATGTTACCCTATAATTATGCCCAGTATCCTCTTATCAGAAAATGTCTGTGGCTAATACAGTATGAGCCTAAAATAATCCTTATCCCAGCCGACAGAGTCTGATTACATAATCATATTCTTTGAATAATGACAACAGAGAAGCAGCTTTAAGGAGTAATATAAAATAAGGTGATTTTAGGGAAGGAAATTCTTTGAAAAGTCATCTACAAGTCTAGACATCTGAATAAATGAAGAATGCCAGTTCTTATAACTTACATTTACATCTCTAAGAATAATGCTTTAACTACAGTTCTAGAGGAAGGTACAACGAGATTAAAAATGTCCTTATGAATGCAACCTATTCTCTCATAACTAGTATTTCAAATTCTTGACAATGATCTTATACATCTGTAGTCAAATGTTCTGGTTATACGTAAAATGATTATGTCTTGATAATTTTTCAATATTCTGAGAAGATTGGGCACTAAATAAATATAAAACTGGCATATTGAAATAAACAAATGCTGATAAATAACTCACAGCAATAAACAATAATAATGTATGCAGTGAAGTCACATGTCATTAGTTACATAACATACTCTGAAGTCCGATGAAATTGACTGTCTCTTTAGAAATGAGGGAAGTAGTGTTCAGTGAAGTATATTGATTCACTTAACACCGTAATAGAGAAGACTGAAACGCAGCTCTCAGAACTCTAGAGTTCTTGGCATGGACAGCTATCATGGTGTAATTAAAGGAAACTGGCCTGGGAACCAGGAGAACAGGGTTTGGTCCTGGCTCGCCCACGAGTCGTGTGATTTGGAGTTAATTTAAAAGTTTCTTTGCCTTTCTGGACCTGTTTTCTCATTTATAAAATAAAGGGATGGAGTCAAAGGAATGGGTTCTCTAAGGTGCCTTCTGGCTCTAATGGTCTGTGTTCTCTGATCTTAATTCTAAAAATGACACGTACAATAAATCATTAGGGAGGATCGTGAGCCACTTTATATGGTGATACATTTGCTTTGTCAAGGTACTAATTGCAACTTGGAGCAAGCATTGTTAATATGACAAAAATTAAAAAAATAATATGAGGTTCAGGTCTATTGCCATTCATGTATTCATACTTTTGGCAAATATTTAGTGAATGCCTACTATGTTCTAGATACTATGCTGGAAGCTCAAAGATAGATGAATACAGCCTTTGTCTATTGATTGAAAGACAAAATAACATTGAAAGATGGAGAATAAGTATTTACTTATAATCTACTTCTTGAATCCTCTTTATATGATTTATATCACCTTAACTAATTTATTGACTACATTTTCTGAAATGCACTTTTACTTTTACTGCTTGCCTTGAGCTATAGACATTGTCAAAAAATAATCATTTAACTTATATTTACATATTTCTTATTTTATTACAATGTTTAGGACCTCGTTGGATGAAAATATAAACCAATTCCCTGGTATTAATACCATAGAAAATAGAAAAAAAATAAGTGCAGCTTTGGGCTGACTCTACTGCTGAGAAACTGGCAAAGTCAAGCCACAGAAACCTCCAATGACATAGACAATAACAACAGGAAATGTGCATCCTTAAAAAGAAATGAAGATATGTTGCTTACTACACAAGCTGATATTGAAGCTCTAATCACGAACTGATCAACTTCGTATACAAAAAGGCAAAAAAGGAAACAGATGAGGAAAATAAGCATTAAGGAAAAATAAAGTAGAAGAGTGATTCACGATAATTAAAATTCTCCTCTATAAATCACTACAAAAGGATATTACGCAAACAATCCATATTTTACAGTTAAGACTACATATGTATTTAGTAACTATGAACTCTTTGGAATCCCTAGAAATCTTTAATACTGGGAAAAGGGAAAGTATACTATAAAAAGTAATTCTGAAATAAGACCAAACTAAATATACTGGGATTCTTCATATACTTATTTTGATCAAAAAATAACATCTACTATGTATTTGGCACAAATTATAGAACAGAATTTTCTTCAAAACCCTTTTATTTCAATTGATATTTCAACAGAAATCATGTAATATACATTCTACCTGTATTTTTAACTTACATGTTTATAACCTGTAAGATATTACTCTGGTTTTCATTTGTTTAGGGTCAACTTAACTGAAATAAAACAAAACGCATTTTTATTTGCCTTTTCAACTTACCTGCAGGGAATCACACATGATGGAACTCTGTAATTTAAGGCTCATGTTTAATTAAAATAAGTCACTACCCAACTCTTGTAAAGCTTTGTGTGTAAACTTAACAATGACAATAGAGGTACTGGGTGTCTCCTGATAATTAATGACTAGCCAGAAAGAGCTGATTTTCTTGCTAGTTACTAATCCCCAGGAAAAAGTCTACACAGAAGGTCAGTATAGGCAAATTAACGTAGGTAGACTGATTTGTAAATTTAGGTAAAATTCATCTCATGGACATATTTCAGGAACTTAGAAAAAGTAATTCTTTATGAATGACACATTTAAACTTCCTGTATTTATTTCAATTGGCTTTTTAGTTAATGTTAGCAAGAACTTTGCTCTTTTTTAAGAGGTGGTTTAGGTTCAGAAGTGAAAAAAGATACTAATCCAGTCAATTAAGTTGAACGCTCAAGATAATAGCTAAATTCAAAATACTGAATACTAATGTATCTGAGCACAGCATTACTCGTCTCTAGAAATTGTTTCTTATTGCCTGTTGCATAAAATGCAAACTCTTATGCCCAGTAATCGAGACCTTGTACTCACCTAACAAGACTTCTCATGCCTTCTCGCGTCTTTCCACGAGTCAGCTCACCATTGCTAACATGAGCCCTGCTATTTCCACAGCAACTCTCCCCAGGGTGCTGCAGAGAATAAGATGAATGTAAGAGGCACCTGGAGAGTGACTGTGGGTGGGTGGAGCCTGAAAACAAGCTAAACTTTATTTCCTTCATAATTTTATGAGGCGAGGCCCTTAATTTATGGCCTTTAATTGTGGAAAGTATTTGGATTTTAGGACAGAATAGTTTTTTATCCTCACATTTCTATGAAGTTACATAAGTATTAAAATGTAAAATTGTACTTCATCATACCATCTTATAAATATAGAAATGAAAAAGCATTAGAAAATATTTTCTGCTGATGTCACACGGAAAAAAGTCAAAATTGGTCTTTACTTGCTATGCTCTTCACTAAATTTTTATTTCTAAATTTAAAAAATATTTGACTTTATGTACTTCTTAAATAGAGTGGCTTCTTTTTAAAATACACATATTTTCCATACATATGTAAAACAATGCTTTATTATGGAGACAAGGCCTAGCTATCTTCTGAGGACATAACCTATTACAATGTCTTTTTTTCTCTGTTAGAATGTAAATTGACTGTTTTTAAAGTGCTATATTATTGCCATAGAATAGATCCTAAATTATAATAGTAAAACAAATCTACCCAAAACTTAAAAGACAAACATCTCTTTTAAGCATTTTATTTTCTAGAAATCCCAAATTCTTCCTTCTATACGTCCATGCAGCTAAAGTACAAATTTTTTTTGATATACACAACTGCTGTTCAAATTTCAGGTTAAATTTTAAAACAAAACATATTAAAGAATCTAATTAAATCCCAACTATAAATAAAATAACGTAACGATGACTAAGTCAAATGTTTGTCCAGTATGCTCTATAATATTAGATTAGTAAAGACTTAAAAATTAAATAGATTCATCTTATAGGGATGTTGTAAATAGTAAATTAAATAATTGATACAAAGTCCTAGACACAGTGCCTGGCACACAGTAATGTTCGATTAATTATTATTAAGTGAATTGTCATCATAAAACAGATCTTAGATTGATATCAGTAAAATTTCTCATTTAATAGCTCAACCAATTACCATGTAAATTACTGAGGCCCCGTGAAACAAGGGAATGGCATTGTATTTAAATTCTAAATATACAAGTAGAGTCTGGCACCTATGATATCTCCTATTGTTGTATCTAATACTGTTGAGTTTTCAGCAGAGTTTATTTTTGATCAAATACAGTACAATATTGCCATGCAAAATGAGAAACTGGATGGAAGCAACTTGGAAGGTGGTTCTCAGCCAGCCCCATTTACTCCTCCCAACACCCCGGACCCACGAAGTCCCCCCAATCCAGAAAACATTGCACCAGGTAACTAATCCCCTGACAACTAGAACAATAAAATTGTGTGCACTTAAATATATGACTCAAGTCATTTGAATCCTTTGGTAAATGGTATCTAAATGATACAGCTTTTCTCATGATATATCTATTTTGTGAGTAAGTTCAAGACAAATGTAAAGATTTAGACCTGAAGGAGTCATGTAAAACATCTTCAGTAGCCTTATGTTCTTTAGGATGGTCCATTGTATTTGTTGGCAATTATCTGCTCTATCAAAAATTAAGTCATTTGTAATTATATTGAGAGTCTATTTGCATAGAATTGTATGATATATATTGTCTGCTTTAATTTCACAATAACTCGATGACATATTTATTACAATCCTCATTTTTACAAATTAAGAAACTGAGGTTATGAATGGCTATAAGCTCATATTGACTGAACAAGAATTAAATGCAGATCTGATACAAATTTACAGAAACCTAATGAGGTGTGACCTTGTGGAGATTGCTGTCATTATTCTCTGCTCCCTTAGTGGACTTGAAATACAATCTCTTAAGATTGTATATTTGTTTATTATTTTAAAAGAGAAACAAATCCTTGTCCAAGTCAGTATATGTCATTTAGAAATATTGTTATATTTCAAAATAGTAAGTCTTTCACAAAAATTATCTGATCTGTTTAGATAATACCTTTTCAAAATAACTTACAGCAAGTACCTTTAAGTATTTCCTCAAGAGTAATGTATAGATTTTTTTCTAATTTCAAATGCTTTTACCTTGAAATTAGCAATACCTATGTCATATTTTTATAAAATAAACAGTAAATTTAGCAAAGTACTTCTAGAATTCTTCTCAAGTAGCAATAGTGCTTTTTGAAAATATGTAAGTAAAGCAACTGTGTAATAGTAAATCTTCTTTAAAAGCAACTTGAATGTCAGTCATTGACGAGCTTAGATTTATTAGGACATTCTTGCTGAACACAATGAGAAAAAAGCGTTGATATATATAATAAAATAGCATTGAAGGAAACCAAGTACACAATAGAATGCACAGAATTTGGAAATGAAGCTTTGTAATAAAGTTTGCAAATAGCTTTTTTTGTGGCAGAAAAGCAGGTAACAGATTCTACATATACAGCATTGAGCACATGGGGGAAAAACAATCTTTAGAATCAGAAAGATCTGAGTTCAACCTTCTGGTTCCTTCCATCCCTATCCATTTTACTACTGTGTTGGGAAAGACAATAAATCTCTCTGAGTTTGTTTTCTCAATCTGTAAAATAAGGAAACCAAATCTCACTGCACAGGGTCCTTGTGAGAATCAAGTATGATAGCATAAGCATAGTCCCTAACATATAATAAAGTGTTCAAAGTCAGTCCTTTCCCTGTCCACTTTTATGTTCCTAGTATATATCTATTCTTTTAACTCCAACTCCTGTACTGCAGCCTCTCACTTTCTAATGTTTGGAGTATTTGGGTTTTTTAATAGGAAAGGAAAGACATATAGAAAAGTTTATGTTGGCTCAATCTGGTACTCTCATCACTAAGTCAGAACTTTTATTATATGATCATCATTATAAACTATGAAATTTCAAAAGGGATAGAAAAATTAATCTGTACCCTCAAGGAATTCATTCACAGGAGACAAGACAAATATCCACGTTATATCTGTAGTCTCACTTTCTGTCTGCATACATAATTTAATATCATATATGCATTTTATTTACTGCATGTGTGCATATGTGTATATATATAAATATAGGTATTTACATATATAAAGAGAGATTTTACAGGTATAAATTCACACAGCTATTTAAGGCTAAATATCCAATTATTAAATATTAGGAAATGTCTATGTAATATAGACTAAGAAAGGGGAAAGTTTGGAGGTTATCCGGTAGTTTGCTATGAAGCAAGAGTAATGGATCCTTCCTTCTTGGTTGATGAATTGAAAAGTACAACAAATTCAGGAAGCAAACTACAGCTTATTCCAATTTAGTAAAAATTTTTACCGATTAACCTACCGTGTATCCAAAAGCCAACTTTTCTCAAACATGAATCAATAAGAGTATTATGACGCCATAACACTGTAGGAATGAAGTTCCTTTGAATTCAAATCAGTTATATTAAAAATCAAATAAGAAATATTGACATGTAGTATTGCTGAATTGCAATATTTCTGAGAGGTTAAACATATGCACATTCTGTCCTATAAATAATTCAGCATATCAAAACAAGAAAAAAGTTATTAGCTAATTCTATCTATTAAAAATTCTACCTACATCATAATTCTACATGATGTAGAAACATTCACAAGTATTTCAAAGTTGACTAAAAATAAAATACAAAATTACATGTACACTAGAATTATAGTCATGTGATCATTATGGTTATAGGTGAAGAGAAACTGGGAAAAAAGCACACAACAGTAAAATAATTGTATTAGGGTAGTGGGATTTCAAGGAATTTTTAAAAATATAAAATTTCCAGTTTCTATATGGCTGACATTTGATCAACTTTAGGAAAGGAATAGGAAATAAAATATGGTAGTTACAGTAATGTAGTTATGTATACTATACAAACAAAGACACAAAAAAAGTGATTCTCCTTTCCTGGGGGAGATAGGAATGGCTACATAGAAGAGGTAACTTCAAGGTAAGGACTAAAATAGGAATTTGCAGGTGACAAGAACTAGGGAGAGTAATCCAGGCACAGGGAAGAAATGGAACAAGTAGGGAGGCATAAGGGACACAACAAGCTTCAAGTAGATCCTAGTTCTGGAGCATAAAATGTGAGAGGAGAATGGCAGGAGATGAGGCTGGACAGGTGGGTAGGACCATGTGTGTTCACTGAGGAGTTGGGATTGTTGTCATAGGGAGCCATTACAGTACCCTGAGAAAGGGAAATGAGTGACAGGATCAAGTTTTCCAGTCAGAAAGGTCACTCAGGCTGCAGTGTGGAGGGTGCTTGGGAGAGGGGTTGAGAGCTAAAGGATTAGTAGGGAGGCTATTGTGAAAGCCCAGGCAAGGGATGGGCAAGACCTGAAGCAGGGCAATAGTAATAGAAATTAAGAGGAAAGCGAATTTTCCAGAAAAATGTTTCCCAATGTTCCATTTGCAAATCACTTGCATAGGATTTGTAAGCCATACATGAGATTTACTGAAGCCAAATCTCCAGAGGGAAGAGCCCGTTATCAACATTTTAAATCAGTTTCTAGAGTGATTCAGAAACACAAAGTTTGAAAGCCACTATTTTAGAAATCCTTAAGAAGTATAGTTGGTAAGACTTAGTGATTTGTTGTGGGAATGAGGGAGAGCTTAGGATAATGCTTCTGTCTTGGGCATCTGAGGGAAGAGTGATAACATTCACTAAGATGAGCAATATAGAAAAAGAAGCAGGATGTATTAGGAAATGGCTGCATATGGGTCTAGACAGTTTATAAAGGGTGCCAGGGGAATGTTCATTTGGACGAATATAGTAGGTGGTTGGCTGGAAGGGCCTGAAGATCAAAAACAAAATTTGGAATCATCAATATGTAGGTCACAGTTAAAGCCATGAGTATAAATGGAATTTTCCAGGCAGAATGTATAGTCTAAGAAAAGAGCTTTGAGTAACACCAGGATTTAAGTGGCAAGCAGAGAAGAGAAGCCTATCAAAAGAAATTACAGTTAGATACTGGAGGCAACTGGAAGAAAATTCAATGACTGCAAACCAATAACTAACTATCCAGAGGTGGAATTATCAACAAGACTTTCTGGAGGAGATAAACTCTTTAGTGTAAAGAAAAGATAGGCATGATTTGACAGAAGAAAATAGAAAACACTTTAGAGAAGAGAAAGAGCATCAGGGGAACCTAAAAGTAGGAATGATTTGATAATCAGATGGTAGAGGGTTTTGACATGGTGGAAGAGAGAATCATCCGAAGGCCATAATTAGGTAGTACAGTAGTGTAGATGGAGAGGAGAGAGCTGTGCCTCTGAAGACTTGAAGAGTGCCACTTGATGCTTGTGAAAATGGTTTACAGTCTACACCAGGAATTTGTGTGATTTTTAAATGGCACTTATAGAAAATTTCTAGATCTCGTGAGAAAAATAAGTTGAGGAGGTGAGACCAGAAGTAGAAGAGTCAGGTGAGAAATCTTCAGGGACAAGTAATCATGGGATGGACACACCAGGGAGCAGGAAGATCAGGGCCTGACTAAGGCAGTGGAAACAAATTTCTTCACCGTTTTGAAGGAGGGAGATTTATGTCTTCAGTGCTATTTCCCCAGAGCCTAGACCACAGTGGACACTCAATGTATCTTTTTAAATTAATTCATTAATTGTGATACCTAAAGCCTAGTATAAATTAAAATAAGGGGTACAATTTTTAAAAATTAAATGAATAGTTTCACTGAACAAATATATACCAAGATAGTCAAGGAAGAAATAACTGTATGACTTGGTAAAATTAAACATTAAGAAAGGTGATTTCTTTTGAAGATTCCATAAGTTTAATGGGGTTTAAAAATGTCTAACACTTTCAGACTACTGTTTTCTGAGAGATCATAAAAAGGATGCGTTCTTCATACCTTTACTCCCCCATGAAAAATTCAACATGGTAAAATATTAGGTGGAGTTTCGTAACTCTCAGGCGCTCTATGTTTACTTATTCTTGCTATATTTTTCCAAAGGCTATTCTGGACCATTGAAGGAAATTCCTCCTGAAAGATTCAACACCACAGCTGTGCCTAAATACTATCAGTCGCCCTGGGAACAGGCCATTAGCAGTGATCCAGAGCTTTTAGAGGCTTTATACCCGAAATTTTTCAAGCCTGAAGGAAAGGCAGAACTGCCAGATTACAGGAGCTTTAACAGGTAATTCAGTTATCCTGGGTGACACTGTTGGCATGTATTACCAGGGTTTTTATATCGTGGTATGGAGAACTGAATCCTCTGGTAGAAAAACATTTTTTTTTCTTTTAAGGATAGACTCAAAATAGCAATAGAGGATAACTCCTAAACCTAGGCAAAGACTCACTTTTGCAATATTACTAATACGCCCAACCTTGGTCTTTTTTAGTATAAAAATGAAGGAAATGATTCAGAAACTATCACTGTTACAACATCAAGATTCTCTCTCACATATAAAAAATGTTTTAATAATGATTTCTAATTCAAAGGTTGATAGTACTTTATGTGTTGCTTCAAATGGCAATGCTGTTCAAGAATTTCAGAAATAATTCATATACAGGATGATGAGAATTACTATGTAACTCCAGGTTCTAATTTTTATTTTTCGTAGGCTTGAAGCCAGATTAAAGGTAATTTAGGGGCTAATGGCCCAAGACTCCAGCACATGTACAAACCAAAACCTATGCTACCAAAAATATTGCCAAATAATCCCTGCATTATATTTGCACGATGGACATTTATTTTTCCCTGTTACAATTTCCATGGGGATTTTAGATATATTTTTAATGGTCTCATAATCCATTCTTTGATCAATTGATTTTCATTTTAGAGTAAAATACCTCGGGTAAGCTGTCTCACACCCACAAAAATTAGACCCAATTTATAGGCTTCTTAATGACTATTCATTTAAAAAATAATAAATTAAGGAGTAATCTTTGATTTACGAAAGAATGCCACAAAGCCTGCATTTAAATAGTGGTCTTCTTTAGTACTTTTTAAATTATTGTACTATTAACATTTTAGTTTTCATATACCACTATAGTAATAGCATTGGTATTACATCTATTATTAGTAATACTTATGCTAGTATTACATCTAATACAGTATTACATCTAATACTATAAGAAGTAAGGGCTTGAGGGCCAAGATCCTGGAGATAAGGGACATTTAGAGATGTAAACCCAACATCTGGTATCACTTTTCCCCTTGAGGCATTTGCTGATTCCTTGGCAATAGCTAAGAAGAAGCAGAGAATGTGAGCAAACCTTTTGGCAATCTCAAGAGTCTGGGGAAGACCAAAAATAGGAGTGTAGGGTCTGCTAGAAGGAGGGGCCCAAATATTCCAAGATCTTCATTGGAAACCATTAAGGGGTATATCACTGGAGTAAAGGTGAATGGACTAGCCTTCATGAAATTAAATGCTGGTCCCAATCAACACAGTCCTAGATTGGATAAAGGTCATCTTCTTTAAGTCAAACTGCCTGCCGTGGACAAAAGCAAATCTTCTCTGGAAGGAAAATGACACCATTCAGAGACTCAAATTATCTCTACAATTTTTTTTACACAGTGTTCATCAGTCAATTAAAAATTACCAGGTGGGGCCGGCCTGGTGGAGTAGTGGTTAAGTTCGTGTGCTCTGCTTCAGTGGCCTGGGGTTCACAGGTTCACCTCCCAGGCGCAGACCTATGCACCACTTATCAAGCTGTGCTATAGCAGGCGTCCCACAGATAAAGTAGAGGAAGATGGGCACGGATGTTAGCCCAGGGCCAGTCTTCCTCAGCAAATAGAGGAGGATTGGCAACAGATGTTAGTTCAGGGCTAATCTTCCTCACCAAAAAAAAATTAGCAAGCATTCTATGAGACAGGACCAAATGACTAAAAATAAAGAGAAATAATAAAAGAAACAAATATATCAAAGTATTGAAATATCAGACAGTCACTTTAAAATAATTGTGAGAAATATGGTCAAGAAAATAGAGGACAAGATGAAGAATTCCAGCAGATTGGAAATGTTTAAAAAAAAAAAAGAATCAAATGGAAATTCTACAAAAATGAAAAATATAGTAACTGAAATTAAGAAGTCCAAGTATTAAGCCACTGGATCCATATAAAATTTGCAGGAATTACAAAGAACAGAGAAACATGTTAAAATATACCAAGAAAATGTAATCAGTAAAATTCAATCTGTGGAAAATTTTATAGGACAAATGGTCCAGTATCTTCCATAAATAAAATGCAAGGAAGGGAAATAAATGGTATAAAAAAGATTTAAAAGACAGGTGAAATGAAACCATAATATTTAGAGATGCACACTTCAGTTATTAATATTTAAAGTTTTAAAATATTTTATAAGTTGATATTACCATAAAAGTCAAAATATTAACTATGACTAGGGGCAGGAGGGGTTGTGACTGGGCCAGGACATGTTTAGGGCTTCTGGCAGAGCTCTTAACACACGTAGTGATTACAAAGTTGTTCACTTTATAATAAGTTATTGTACATTTTTATGAGGTTTTCTGTACTTGTGTTATGTTTGATGATAGAAATGTTTTTACAAATTAAACAAATAGATTTTGTGGCAGATTAAACACAGCTGAAGAGAGAATTCATAAACTGATTCAGAAAATATTGAAACTGAAGCACAGAGAGAGAAGGATTCAAAATGCAGAAAAATAGCAGAAGACACACTTGGGAGAGTAATAACAACGCCAATACATCACACGATTAGAGTTCAGGAGGGAATAAGAAAGAGAAGGCGGCAGAAGTAATATCTGAGTTAATGGCCGAGAATTATCCAAAATTGACAAAAGGCATCAAGCCTCAGTTTCAAGAAGTACCACACAACCCAGGAAGGGTAAATGCAAAGTAAACCACACAAAGGCACGTGAGTAAATCTGCTGACAACCATAGCTGGTAAGAAGATCTTAAAGCTGGGGAAGAGAAGACATGTTCCCGTAAAAGAGTAAAAATAAGACAGGTGATTTCCCAACTGGAATTATGGGAGACAATGGAATAACACCTTTAAAATTATGAAATAAGTAACTACCAGCCTATAACTATATCCACTGAAAATATTCTTTAAAGGTAAAAATTAAAATAAAAACATACATGCACGTTTTCAGACAAAGAAGTTGTTTGTTGACCTTTGCTAGACAATGAAACAATAATAATAAACAAAAGATGTAAGAAGAAGAAAGGAAAAATAAAAGTGTCCTTATTCACAAATGACATGATTGTGTCCACGGGAAATTCAAAAGAACCGACGGGTTAGTAATCCGAATTAGTAAGTAAACTTATCAAGATCACAGAGTACAAGGTCAATATAAAAATTAATGATATTTTTATACACCAGCAACAAATTAGAAAATAAATAATATTCATCAAATTCTACTTTATGATTTGTACATTTTTTAATGTACCTTGCACTTCAATAAAATTTTTATTTAAAAAAAAAATCGCACAAGTAAAATAACCTCAATAGGTATCTGGGCCTTTATAAATTAAATGTGATAAAAGTCATTCTTTGAATTAGTCCAGAACACATTCCAGTAATTTAAAAGAAAGGTTAAAATAATCTCCAGGTACCTATTGGGTTAATATCTTTCCTGCTATAGGTTATTTAACAGGATTTTATTTTATCAAACTACTCAAGATTATGAGAAAATAATTTGATCAGAAATTTAGCCTCACACAACTACTATACCTATACATTTAAAAAATAAAATCTAATCAGAAGTATCATTTTCCCTTCTGTGTCTTAAATAATTCAACATTATTATACTGACTTTATTCTAATATGTCTATTTTTTTCATTTTTGCAAAAACAAATGATAACAACAGAGAGAAAGAGAAAAAGAGAGAAAGAAAAAAGCAGTTTCCAAATATTCCCAAAGTCCTTCGCAAAGAGTAAAATAATATTATTTGGTGGCCCCACATTATTGTACATAATTATTAGATTTTGTTAATAAAGCATATAAGGGTAAGATGAGGTCTGATAGCATTTAGTGGTGAAGATGACTGGATGAGAATTGGCTCTCAGTCTAATCATAGTTTCAAAATGGCCCATAGCTTAATACAAATTTGTGTTCTTTTTTGTGTATATGTGAGGAAGATTAGCCCCGAGCTAACATCCATTGCTAATCCTCCTCTTTTTGCTGAGGAAGATTGGCCCTGGGCTAAGATCTGTGCCCATCTTCCTCCATGTTATGTGGGATGCTGCCACAGCATGGCTGACAAGTGGAGCATTGGTCCGACCCAGAATCCAAACCTGTGAAACCCGCCAAAGCGGAGCACGCGAAATTAACTGCTACGCCACCGGGCCAGCCCCCAACTTTGTATTCTTGTACTCATTTTGAGTATATTTAAATATTATGCTGTATTCAAATAATACTATATTAAACTCATGTAACACGTGAGGAAAAGTAAACTAGGAGCAAAGAGGTTTCCATCTCTGCTTCAAAAAGCTGTATGACTTTGGGTATGTCACTGAACCTCTCTGGGTATTAATTTCATCATCTGTAAAATAAATTCTATGATTATATGATTAAGTACCTTTACATGTATTACATCCATCAGCTATTTAGTAGAATAATTTATTTTAATTTCTATGTAAACATTTTACATAATTCTTTAATTATTATGGGTGTATTATATGTCCAACACTATTAATTTTTACAAACTCAATCCTATTACTGATCATTCAAAATAAACAAGAAAGCATCTATTAACTGTGAATCTGAGTAAAAAGTCTTATTCACTACATAGCTGCCAAAGTGTAAAAATCATTTTGTCAGATCTATGTTTGAAGAATTTATATCCTGGGAATTATAGAGATGCATCTTTCAGTAGAATATTCTAAATCTTTCAGTGGAAATTTTGCTTCACTAGCTTTCACTAAAACTTGAAGCTATTTTCAGAGCTCTTAAAACCTTTCAAGTGGTTTCTCACTTTGAATGCTTAACATCCCTGTTAATGGACTTTCTTTACTTTGTGTCTGAGGGCAATAAAAATTCAAACAAACAGGATATAGTCTCAATGGTGCCAAAGAAAAGAAAGCTCTGCTTTCCAAACAGCAACCTTTCACTGGATCAGTGGTAGGAGGTAGGAGGTGGATGATGGAACGGAAGGGAATGTTTTCATTTACAGAAGAAAATGACCCACAAATGGGGAGGGAAAAATGAAACAGAACTGGATAAAAGGGAAAAATTAATGCACTAAATGCCAAATCCAAGGATTGGATTTCACTGGCGGAGGAACATTTCTTCTTTGATTTAATTCAGAAAATAAATAAATAAATAAATGAGTAAAATTCAATTCTGGAATTAACAAATACAAGATTAATTGACCAAATTCAGTCTAAATTTAGAAATGTTCAGCCTTAGCCTCTTGTTTCCAATGGATAGCTATATATTCTTAAACTCCCAGGAATGGATGTACTGCCTGTGCAATTGCATGACCCCACGCTTAGAAGGGCATGTTTGGTTTAATGCTTTGCTGTCTCTGTTTTGAAGTTCTTAACAACTTTTTAACAAGGAGTTAAATTTTGCACTGGATCCTACAAATTATGTAGCTGGTTCTGATCCCAGGCTCTAAGTTTAAGATGTGTTTCCTGACCCACCAGGCAGACTAAGGTGCTTTTTACACCAAGCTCCTCTGCATTGGGACAGTCTTCCCTTAGAGTAACTATCTTATTCCATGATGAGTTATTTTTTTCCTCATGTTTCACTCTTTTCTTGTCTGTGACCTCACTAAGGTTAAGATCTACTACAGTCTTTCCATCTTTGAATTCCTAGCACACAGCAGAGTGTCTAGATGTAATAAGCAATCAGTTATTTGTTTATTGTGTATGCACAATAATGTCTGTGCACAAATGTATGAATAAATGAATGAATCACCCAGTGAACAGACTACTGACACACAAGAACAAATTTCTAAAATGGTGAAATATTGTCTTGGACATCCAAAACTAAGTTTTACTTCTGTGCTGAATCAAATTTGAGTTATAAAGACTCTTCAATTCACTAAATCAAATGACAAAATGTGGGACATTGAATCAACTAGTTGCATCATGAATGTGACAGCAACCTGGTTTGACATCATTTAGACACAGCCCAAGTGGGTTGACATTCCTAAACATATTGCTCTACTTATAAAGTGATCTCAGAAGGCCCAACGCTCCCTAAGAATTATCTCCTGGGCTGTGGTGTAGGGTAGTGACTAAAGCAGGCCTCCAGTGAGTCTGGCTGCCTGAGTTTAAATCCCGGTTCTGCAGCCTAATAGGTGGGAGACTTTGGGGGCAAGTCATTTAACTTATCTGTGCCTCAGATTTGTCTATTAAATGAGGAGGTAAATAGAACCAACTGATAAGGTTGTTGTGAGTGAAGATTTAATGAGACAATCACGTAATGCCTTGGTGCTTGAGGTGGGGTCCACAGACCAGTGGCACTGGCATCATCTGGGAATTGGTGAGAAGTGCAGAATCTCAGGACACATTCTAGACTGACTAAATTAGCATCTGCACTTAAGATCCCAAGGTGGTTCCTATATCAATCGAGTTTGAGAAGCACTTAGAACAGTGTCTGGTGCCTACTACCCAGTCAATAAATATTAGCTTTCATTATTACTATGCCTTCTGAAGTTTAATAATCATAAAGCACCTGAATGGTAATCTAAGTTCATAAAGTTCTTTTCCACATCAATCTGTCTTACGTCCAGAGCAATCGTTTTAGGCTCTGGACGTGAAAGTCCATACTGACATGATTGCTGTAATACTACATTAGACTGCGGTTACTGCACCAATCAGTGATCTGTTATTATCCATATCTTCCATAGCCATTTGGGGGAAATATTATAAGATCAGTCATCTTGAGAACAGATGCAATAGAAAGTAAAACATACTGCTCTTCATAGGGGAGTAAAAATACCAAAAGACAAGAAAATTATGGGCCAATAAGATCTGAGATTCTACACTATATGACACAGTTACATCTGCTACAGCCATGGTTGAGGTCATGTTTCCACTCCAGGGACATCCTCTTCACTCAAGATTTTAGTATTCAGCTCACTGTCTTCCTCCCCAGTATTATTCCTGTCATCACTTTTTGGTGGATTCAATACCCATGTAAATGATCCACTGAACTCTTCACCCTATCAAGTCCTTGACTGTCTTGCTTTTAAGGATTGTTTTCTCAGTCCTACCTCAGTCACTCGTGGCTTTTCTTAAAGTTTGTCATTACCAATACCTATCCAACTTCAAAATCTCAATTTCAAGCATCCCACTCTCTATCACATTGTATCTTTACTTTTCATTGATTCTTTACTTCAATAATGCTTCAGTCCCTTCCGTCAAAGCCATCCCATTTTTCAAAGTCCATCAATCACTTTCTCCTTACCTAACCAAAGTCCATGGTTCTTCACTATTATCACACAGAAATTAAGGATAGTCAAGAGAGATCACAGAGTGATTGAGCTACAAAAAATCAGATCTTTCCCAGGCTTTAAAACCATCTCCACAATATTGGAGAATCTATATAGTCATGCCAATTCCATTGTCCAAGTGTTTAGGAGGATCTTCTAGGTACAATGCATTATACAAGTATATTGTAATGAGTTACAAAGATACCTCAGAGAGAATTCCAATCCTCTTGGAGTAGAGTCTGGTAAGAAATAAGGCAGACTTACCAATGGACATAATAAAAGATGGAAAAAGGGTTACAGGGGAGGTAAAAACAGAGTGCATGGACACTTAGGGGGTAAAGAACTTCTGGCTGTGGGAGATCAAGGAAAACTTCAAGAAGAAAGTTAAATGTTATTTAAATAACATACTTAGAATTTAAGGGGGATTTAGAAATGTAGTAGTAAGGGTCAGCATACTCCAAGAGGAGAAACGAGAGTATGAGCAAAGGCAATGAGGTAGGACAGCGTAAAGAAGTGCAAGTGGTGCACTCAGTCTGGCTGGAACAAAGGGTGCATGAAAGAGAATAGGGCAAAACCAGCACGACTGACCTGGCATGTCGAAATTATTTTTTCCAAGCACACACCAAACATGTTCCTTTCTGTCTTTCATCAACTAACAGGTTTAGTTGATGAAAGTTTAGCAGTTTAATAACTGCTAAAACTTTAAACCTAGGAGTAATCTTTGATTTCTATATCTCCCACAATTTTTATCCAATTTATTAGCAAATCCTGTTGATGCTACCCTTAAAACACATCCTGAAACCACCCACTTCTTTTCATCTTCATGGGAAACACCTGAAATCCAAGCCACCATCATTTCTCACTTGAACTGCTGCAGTATTTTCCCTCCTTCCACTCTTGTCTCCCTATAACTGCACAGCAACAGCAGCCAGATTGATCTTTATAACAATTTAATCAGATTATACCACTCCCTTGCTTTATACCTTACAATGGTTCCCCTTCACACTTAGAATGAAATTCATGATCCTTACTTGAACAAAGCCCCACACAATCTACCTCTCTGTCCTCTCTTCCCTCTACAAACCCCCTCACCTACTGGTCTATCAACATAGGCCTTCTTTTTTTTCCCTGAACATGCCAACATTATTTCTGCCTTAGATTCTTCGCATTAGCTACTCCCTCTACCTGAAATGCTGATGTGCTTCAGCTGTACCATCCATGGCTAACTTCTGACCTTCAGAGGGCAGTTTAAATGTCACCTCTTCAGAGAAGTCTCCCCTGACTATCTAGTCATTCAGTTATGCCCTATTACATCATCCTGTTTTCATTTTCTGCACAGCTTTTATCACTATCGGATGTTCGTCTATACGTTTATGTTTTTTTATTGTATTGTCTTCTTCGCTAGAATATTAAGAGCTCGAACTTTGACTACGTTGTTCAAGGCTACCTCCTAGCACTTAGACATGTGCCTGGCACTGAATGGATATATAAATTAATGGCTAAATCAAACAAAGCTAGAACATTATGTGGGCTTTGAATGCCAAGATAAGGAGTTGGACTTTTTTTTGAGGAAGATTGGCCCTGCACTAACATCTGTTGCCAATCTTCCTCTTTTTTCTTTTTTCTCCACAAAGCCCCAGTACATAATTGTGTATCATAGTTGTAGAGTTGTAGCTCTTCTACATGGGACGCTGCCTCAGCATGGCTCGATGAGCAGTGAGTAGGTCCACACCCAGGAACCAAACCTGTGAACCCTGGGCCACTGAAGCAGAAGGCTCAAACTTAACCGCTACACCACCAGGCCGGCCCCCAGGAGTTGGACTTTATTCAGAAGACAAATAGAAGGATTTTGAGGTTTTTGAGGTAGAGATAGAAAGATATATTTCTTGCCCTCAAAGAGTTTATAATTCACAGATGACCAAAACCAAGCCATCTTCTTAAAAAGCAATGCTGACAATAGGAAGTACCATATTGTAAGCACTGAATGACTGACACAAGACAATGCCACAGAAATTTGGTCAAGGAAGAAAGTGTGAGCTGGGATAGTTGAAGGAAGTTAGAACTTCCAGGCCACAGGACACTCACAGGTGAAGAGGAGGCAGAGAGGAAATACCTTAAGCAAGGATGACAATGTTAGCAAAGGCACAAAGGCAAGAAATGTTTGTGATGAGCTCAGGGCACAGGGAATAGATTAGTCCAAAACTAAGAGAACTATATACAAAGAGACTTTACATCAATTTGTTATCTGTATCAGTTTAGCACAAAGTTGTAGTCCTTAAATGGAAATGCTTGCCTCAGAGGCCAAAAACTGAAAACCATACTAAGAATATAACATAACATGCCAATAAAATCATGATTTAAATTGTTTCCTACTTTCTGAAAAATATATTTGAAAATTAATTAATGTATTCTTTTTCTTTTCATTTCCGACAGAGTTGCCACGCCTTTTGGAGGTTTTGAAAAAGCATCAAAAATGGTTAAATTCAAGGTTCCAGACTTTGATCTACTACTTCTAACAGATCCCAGGTTCATGGCCTTTGCCAATCCTCTTTCTGGCAGACGGTCCTTTAATAGGACTCCTAAGGGATGGGTATCTGAGAATATTCCTATAGTGATAACGACTGAACCTGCAGAGGACACCACTGTACCAGAAACAGAAGACCTATGAAAAGAAAGTTGTATGTGCCACAAAAACCTCTGCACAGAAATGTTGCTGTTTTATTATTTTTACTTACTGGCAAAGCCACTTACACTCTTCACTGGTAGTAATAATTTTATAGCAATTTAGCAATTTTCCTTTTATGGCATTTAATTTCAATCTCAGATCAAACACTAATAAACAATTCAAAATCTTATTTAAAATTTTTTAACTTATTTGTCTTTATTCATAATTTTGTTTTCAGCCAGTCTAAACAATCCAGCCTTTTCATTGAGAAAGTCCAGAAGAGTAACCGACAACAAAAGGTTTCATCTTTGTTTCCTTTGATATGAGCTACTCCTGAATGTGTTTCAAAAGGAATCTAGAACCAAAATACAGGGCAATCTGTAGACTCATTCAGGGTTTTATTTAAGGATGAAAGCTATGAAAGGTAATGTACAAACATTATCAATGGAGAAAAGGGTTGGGTTTTTCCTTTCTGGTGACCATGATAAAATAGCATGTCTGGATGAAGTCTTTTCATTAGTCATTCTTCAAATTTCTAAAGTGCTTTGTATTTTTCAACATGCTTTAAATCATTGGGTAGTTATTCTAGATGACATTCTCCAAAGTTCAGTTGGGTTATTATATTTGTTTAGTATTAATCAAGGAGACTGAGAGACAATGACTCAAGGAACGTCACGCAACTACATTTTTAATGACCAAGGTGTGCTCGGAATTCAAGTGTCACAAACCCCAGTGGTGTGTGTAGATTAGGTTTAACTCTAGGTACGCATTTTTAGAAGAGTAATAATAAATAAAATACATACAAATATATATATATATATATATATATATATGAGAGAGGAAGAGTGTATAATTTGAATTGGCAGCTTTCTTTGCTGAATTTTTGAATTCTGCTCAAATCCTCAAGCACTAGGGAGTACATGCTGTAAACCCCAAACAAAATCAAGAAATAAAAAGCACCAAAGCATCTGAAAGTAATGTAGCACACATCAATCATGGAATACGTGCATACAGTGGTGTGAAAGACTCAAACTATTATGGAGTTATAGATATGTCTTAAAATATGATTGAGGAAGTATATAACATTCAACCGGTAAGAAATAGGTATCAATTCTTCTCATTTCGATTCAGTTAAGAGTTCTGTGTTAGATGTTTATACCAGAGAAGAAATGTCTTATCCATAGAAAACTATTTATCAGATTAAGTTTATGAGATAGGAAGAAGGAGAGTGTAGGGAAAGAACATGTCACATAGTAACATTACATATTTACGAAAGAATCCGTGTATTTAGTGTTGGAATTGGTGGCTCTTTTAATCATCCTCTAGACTTGTAAGTAGAGAAATTTTTAAAAAATATCTTATGAAGAATGCAATCCTAGAAAGCAATAATATCAAAGTATTATATTTATACATACTAAAATTGTAGAGAATTTGTATAATTGAAAATATATCTTCAAGATATCTTAGTTTTATTCATGTCTTGGTATTTACCCATTTTAAAATAATAATGCTGGCATCTGTGATAAACTCTAGATATCAAGCTCCGATTTTTTGTTCATTTTAATCTTTTACAAGGTAAAAATTAGTCATATTCTATTACGCATTTTGATGAAATGGTTCAGTTTTTTATTAGCAGTTTGAAATAAGTTACTATTTTTCATTAAATTGACAATTTCTTGAATGATTTCAACCAACTCCAGATAGTTAAACTCTATGCTCAGTGTCATCATTCTGTCAACCACCAAAAGGGAGGCAGCAATTAAATATGCTAGCCATAGAACAGTACTCCTTAGTACTGTAAAGGAGTATTTGAAAAGGGAGAATCTAAAGTTGGTTTTTTTTTTTTTTTTTTTTTTTTTAGGATTGGGTAGAAAATGATGGAATAACCCTCTGCTCACTATTTTGTTTCTTACTTTCCTGGAAGTGTCTACTGATTCTAGCTCAGCTGTCTGACACCTTTAGAAATGCCAAAATTTCACACTCTGGTTGCTACACAATTAAGAATTTGAAAGGAATTTTGAATGGGTTTTTCATTGACCTGAAAAGCAGCTAAATCTTTCAAAGTCTGAAGAAATATGATAGCCTTTTTAGAACAGCCGAAAGACTGTGGCATTTTTTTCCACCCACATTCATACACACGTGAAATGGAATAAAGGAGAAAGAAAATTAAAAGAAAAAGTAAAGGAATGAAAATAACATTTGTTGATGGACTAATAAATGCCAGGCACTATACTCACTGCTTTATAAAGGCTATTTAATATACATTAAAAAAATATTTTATTTTTGTAATTATCTTGAGAGGAAGGTATTATAAACAATCTGCATTTCATATAAGAAAATTGAGCCTCAGAGAACTAAGGTGATTAGCTTAATTCTAGCTCAAAAAGGGAAGAATTTGGTGAGTCTGGCTCTAAAATATATGCTCTAAGAACTCATGGTTCATAACTTCTCTTTCAGGATAAGATTCCCCCTTAAACGATTTTATTACGTCTAGACAAAATAATAAAAAATCCCCATTATCTTAATTTTGGGCAAATACAACTACAAATTGAGTGATTTTAGAGTCACTCTCCCAAGTCATTCAGGCCCTCATGATCAGAGAAAGCTGAACTTTCAGGCTGTCTTGAAAGCGCACTAAATAGAACAAGCAGCATGCATGTTTAATTTTGAAATTAGAGAAACACAAAAGTGCTCTCTGATTAAACGTGCTCATTTCTGCTCAGCATTGTGCACCCTTTTGATCTCTGTAATCTTCTTTTTCTTTCCCCTGTAATATCAAAGAAGAGGAAATAAAAAGGAAAAAAAATGCATGACACTAATGAATTATAAGGCTGAAAGAAATCATCTAGTGTGATAACACACCAAAGCCATTCCTTTAAACGAAAATATTTTCTACTTTTCAAAATTTTAGAGGAAACTCTCTCAATTTCCATTATACATTAACAGACTTCCAGATCATGAAATTATATCTCCTATTTTATTCGAGCCAATTTCCTGATGATTGGCTGGCCAACTGTTCTCCAGAAAATAACTAGAGCTACATTAATAACTAGAGCTATGGTAAAAAGATCATTCTTGGCTTTTAACTCTCCAGTCAGTCCCTTCAATCACTTCTCCAAATATCTGCCATTTCTTAAGTCAATATCTGAAAGGACTTAGTAATTAAAAATAACTAATTATTGGTTATTACAAAATCAAGGCAGATATAGACAATAATTTTTAGTCTAAATGACAATTTATTGCATCCACTTAAAACTTTACATTTTCTAAATAGACCCATTTATAAATGTTTTAGCAGCTTGGAAATGAAAGGAGCCAAATATTCTCACAAAGGCCAATGTGGAGCAAAACGTCCAGTTGTGAGTGTGAAAAGAACATTCTGAACTTTCCAACTCAGGGCACAGCTGTACCAGCAGACAGTAATTCTGGAATTTCCTCACTCTGCTGCTTATGCAAGATAAAACACATGACATCATTGCAGTTTCTCAGCCACAACTGCTTTTTATTAAGCTTAGGAAAGTTTTGTTTTGAATGCCCCTTTTCTTATGAAAAATACTTTCGACCTCCACACGCTCTCTTCTGTAGGAAGAAGGGCAGTTCACTTTCTATGAAAGGTGGAAAAGGGCCAGGCTTTTGCCAAAAGAACAACTGAGGGCAATCTATTCCAAAGTAGCTCATCAAAGCACTTTGCAAACATACCAAAGAATTTTTAGAAAATTTTAATGCTTAAAAAAGTTAAATTTTCCAGAACTAAGAAAAAAGTAAGTAAAATTGTGTAAGGATTTCAATGGCTTAAGTTGAAATGTTATTATATAAATAAAAGGGTGGGTCCCTACTTGAATTCCTTAAATAGAAGAGCTAGATTTCAACTCAGGACATAACCTTTCCCTGGATTCTCAACATAATGTAATTTTAATAGGAAGATTTGTACATAGGAGCAAAGAGGGAAAAAAAGCTATTTCTAAGAGGCTACATAGTTCAGATCCAAAAGAATGTGCATATTATTCTGTACTGTGTAATATTTTGAAACATATTTGCCAATGACAACTTAGGCAGTGGAGGAGATGGAGACGTTTCAGGAAACAGGACCGGAAAAAGTCAGAAGGAAAAAAGATAAATTCAATGTCATACCCTATTTTAAAACTGCTGATTGAAGAGTTAGTATAGAAGCTGCAGCACTAGCAAAATAAATATAAAAGAACAGGGGGAAAAAGAATGCTAGAACGAAGCAGGCTGAAAGGAAATTCAAGCTAGGCTGTATAGAAGCTAACTGTGTTTTTCTATGGTTTCTGGAGACTTTCTCTCACCCACTTTGAAATAGTTTTGTTCTACATATACACAATTGTCCGATGTGAATTGTCACCCAAAGAAGTATTCTCATTACATTTTCTTTTTTTTTTTTTTTTTTTTGTGGGGAAGACCAGCCCTGAGCTAACATCCGTCGCCAATCTTCCCCTTTTTGCTGAGGAAGACTGGCCCTGGGCTAACATCCGTGCCCATCTTCCTCCACTTTATATGGGACGCAGCCACGGCATGGCTGACAGGCAGTGCGTCGGCGGGCAACCGGGATCCGAACCGGCGAACCCCGGGCTGCCAAGCGCGGACTAAACCGCTGCGCCACTACATTTTCTTTATCATTACTTACTTGCAAGCAACGTATAAATGCAGTTGCATTTAAAGATGCCAGCTATCTGCTGACCTACCACAAATCAGTGATATAATCTCAAGCAATTTATTCACTCCGTAAGTCACAGTTTTCTCCAATTTTTGTGTGACTCAAATGCCACCTCTGCCTGACCTTCCCTGACCATCCTTATTTAAGAGATTTATTCTAACCCCTTACTGTACTTTTACTTTTCTTTATAGCACTTATTACTCCCTAACACAATGTTAGTCTGGGTCCTCTGAGAAGCAGATGCCAAGATGGGGTTAAACCTGCAAGAATTTTGTTAGGAAAATTGTCCACGTGGGAAAAAAATGGGGAAGGAGTCAGGAAAGGCCAAGAGAGCCAAGAGACCTCAAATGGAAGTGCATGGACGTGTTCCAGACTGCTGTGCAGTCTAGGAAGATTCGGCAAGGCTGTGGGAGGATCCTTGAGCCAAAGTCAACTGCAGGAGAGGTCCTGCGTGTCCCAGAAACAGGTCTGTCTTAGTGTCACTGTCATGGTCAGTCACTGGCTGGAAGCAGACTGTGGAAGAATGCAGTGATGGTCAGAGTGTAGCAGAACTGGGGCCCTTGGTCAGTTATGTTGTTGGAAATCTGCAAGGAGTATTCTTATGGAATATGTGTATTCCATAATACACACATTTATTCCTTTATTGTTTATCTCGACCACCAGAATGAAAGCTCTTTGAGGCCAGGGACTTTGCCTTTTTTATTAACTTCTGTATCCTCTGTGCCTGGTATGTAGTAAAGGACAATAAAAGTTTGTTAAATGAATAAATGTATTTGAATTATGGGGATAATACAGGTATCTATCTTAAAAATAATGCATTATGAAGTACATTACCCAATACATGGTTAAGTCCTTGATAAATGTTAGCTATTGTTATTAACAAACTAAAAATATATCGAGATCACACAATAAGAAAGTAAAGGCAGTTAGAACTAAGTTAGGTTAGAGGTTACACTGCAATTGCTTTGGAATAAACATACTTGGCCCTGATTTGGAACTAACATATGTTGGGGCAACGGGTATATTAAATATATACATAATCAGAAAAGCTAAAGAGCCTCACTACTTTTTAGGATAAACATCAGCTTTAGCTCCGTTCTCCTGACTCAAAATTACAATTAAGGTAGCCTTTTCAGGATCTTGCTAAAATGGTCTTATTTCTTGTGAGCATTGATATATTTTGTATGTCACCTGAGAATTTTAAAAAATCAATATGGTGGACCCCTTCCTTGATCAGTATACCCTAACTCTTCAGAAAATGCATTACACAATCAGAAGGGAGTTCCCATGGGACTGATGGCTACATAACCCTTCTTCTTTGTTTAATTGAAATGGCTTTTCATTTAAATACCTGTTTGGAATGTTTCAAATCAAGAAGCACATTGCACCCGGATTCTAATGCTTTGGCACAATCATCTCTAGAGTATAATGAATAAAAACAATCACACCCAAGTCCCTTTCTCTGGGGGATTTCCACCTTGCTTAAAGGAATTAGGCATCTGGAAGTCATAAGCAGGGAAAGGAGGTGATTCCTCTAGGAGCTGATGCTAAAATCATGGAAAATTCCCCTGACTACAATCAACCTGAATAACTTTGTCTTCTTTTCCACCTTACCTTGAAAAAGCAGGCAGGAATACTTTCCAATTTTCATTCTCAAACTTAATTTTTAAACTCAGTTCCTAATATCCATTTTGCCTATGTGAAAAATGAGGAGCTAACGAAGATTCCACAACATAGCTGATTTGCCTCAGGTCCCAGGCCTCCTGGGAAAGGCTCTCTTCTGGGCCACACAGCACTCCAGACTCAGCCTTCGTTTTGGAACATAAAGTCAAACGTGAATATGGACCACATTTATTTAAGAAACATATTGTTTACTTCTGATACATAGAAAGAGATGTGAACATAGTATATGATCAATTATAGTAAGATTTCTCACAAACTCATCGAAATCTATTAAAAACACTTTAAACTTATTATAATGCTATAGACTGAACATGTATGTCCTCTCTAAAATTTGTGCGTTGAAATCCTAACCCCCACTGCCATGGTATCAGGAGGTGGGGCTTTGGGGAGGTGATGAGGTCGTGAGGGCAGAACCCTGAGGAACGAGATTAGTGCCCTTATAAAAGAGACTCCAGAGAGCTCCCGCGCCCCTTCCCCATGTGAGGACTCAGTAAGAAGACAGCCGTCTGTGAATCAGGCAGCGAGCTTTCACCAGACTTGATCTTGACTTCCCAGCCTCCAGAACTGTGAAAAATAAACTTCTGTTGTTTATAAGCCACCCAGTCTATGGTATTCTGTTGTAGCAGCCCCAGTGGACTGAGACACATGGCTCCACAGAAAAATCATGTTTTCAGATGCATATATATATATATATATATATATATATATATATAAATGTATCAATTATGGTTAATGATCACAGGTATTGTAATGTATTAGACTATGCCAATTGTACAATTCCATACCCTCATGTTTTCTGAAGTGTCCTCTTGTGAGCATAGCAAAAGGACAGCAATATTTTAGATAGGGTAATAAAAATAAGCAAAGAACAAGTTATTATTTTGCCAAATACAACCCACTAGTACTTTATTAATAGCATAATGAAACAATCTCTTTGGTTTAAACAACTATTTGCTTAGAATCAAAGAACTTCAGAATTAGACACTATCTTGAAATATTCCAGATCCTTTCTAGAATCTGGAATTGTATGGAACTTGTAAATACAAATTGTACTTGTAAATGTAAATTCCTTCATTTACAAAATGGAAACTTAGATCAGAGAAGTTAAGAAATTAGCCCAATCTCACATTGCACGTCTAAAATTAGGAGCCAAGAATCCTGCTTCTGATCTAACACTGCTTCCACTACCTTATTCTTTCTCCTACCTCAGTTGAGAACACAATCATCCACGTGGGCACGTTCCACATATCTTCCGGTGACCTATTATAAGTCATTCCATATTTATCCACAGTCTTATATAATTCGTATACCCAATTTATTAACCACAGAGAAATAAAACTGTGAATAAGGGGTAATGTTAGTAAAATGTGGAGCCAGAGAGTAAAGGCCTTTTTTACAACCTAGGAAGTTTTAGTTTTATGGGTAAAAAATTGTTAACGTGACAATATCAAACCAAGATAAATATTCTTTTCTAACAGGAAGGGAGTAAATTTCCATACTGTATTAAAGAAAAGAGTAAACAGTGCTCCTTTCACTAAAAACCTCTTGCTTCATGTCTTGCAAATTATAGTTGTATTCTGTTAGGAGGTCTAGAAATCAATTTCGTTGGTTATGATCAGCAGTTTTTCAAATGAAATAGAAGACAATAAAATAATACATCAGAGTACGTCATTCATGGCAATAGTATTGCTTCATGAAACCTTTCATTTAATTTTATGTACATCCAGGTGAACCGGATCACAGTGTAAATTATACTGATGAGTATGGGCTGCAGTCTAAAATGTTTGAAAGCCATTCCTCTACCTCCTGCTAGTTCCTGTTTGAAACTGAAATGTCAGCACTGGTTTTAGCAACAGAAATGGCTTCTCTCCATCACATTAAAGTGATTATAACTAATTTGATAAAGAAAGTTCTTCAGAGTTAAAAGAATTTGCAACAGTAGCAGAACAAAACTTGTAGAAAACAATTTAACCAGAAGACTGATTTTTTAAATGTACAAAAAAAGGCTTTAACACACATTCCAGGGATATTATTTGCCAAGAGTCAGTTTATTTTTTTTTTTCCCCAGCACAATTTCAGCTTTAGGGCTTGTTTTACGGATAAGAGAATGAAAGATTCAAGAGCACTAACAGTTAAGAATTAGAAATAAATTCAGTATTCTAGAATTTCTGCCTTTATATACAGTATATCTATAATTCTTTGAAGTATTTCTATCATTGAATATTTTCCAACAATTTTATTACTCTATTAAAAAATAAGTCTTATTTCCCTCTTTTCTTTTGACTGTGAACTGAATTTCAACAAGGAAGTTCAACTTGAAAACACTGGTGCCCTGAATATTTTGGTCACCTCTACAAAGAAATGTGCTCTCCGGGGCAACTTCCTTTGGGCTCAGTGCTTCGGCCAATATGCTCTGAGCAAAAGACACAGTGTTATTTCACTATTGTATTTCTTAGTGAACTACTTTAAAAACAAGTCAGCCAAGATGTAAAGCTCTGTGTGTGTGTGTGTGTGTGTGTGTGTGTGTGTGTATGTGACACAGAGGCTTAGATTTGTTAGGTTCCCAAAGCGTGGGAAAATCAATTTGGTAAGTTTCCAACCAAACACCTTAGTGTTTTTCATAAAGTCAGAGCACTACCATGGAAATCGCAACTCAGAAAGAGAAAATCTTCGCTTGTGAAATGCTCTTGACTTCCTCCTTATGTTCCCCTTCCCTTGTCTTTCAGAAGGGTACAAATACGCCAAGTATGTTTATCACCAATACTGGAAGAGAGAAGAAACTTCACTGCACTTTGAGAAACAAAAGAGTACTATCTCCTACGAAACTTCAGAATATTTCAGGGAAAATATTTCACACCAGGCAAATTCCAAGAGTTTAGGAGCTGGATTGCAGTCCTGGTTCTAGCGGTGTCTAGCATGAGCTTGGGGAACCTTACCTCCCTGAGCTTAAGTTTTCTTGCCTGTACAGTGAGGGATTTTAACAAACTAATCTCTGAGATCCTTTCCATCTCTAAGATTCTAAAGAATCTTACATATAAAGCATGTTATAAAATTTGTTTTATAAAAAATTAAAGAGAAATGATATTTATGCACAAAAATCCTAGTGAATGGCTTTGTGACAAAATCTCTAGATATTCTGGCCTTTACTTCTTGATCTTAGTCCAGTACATATTGCCTTTGATCATTTCCACCTCTCTACTGCATCTCCATGACTGTAACCAGACAGCATACTTAACTAATATGTTCTTTTATTTACTCATTCAGCTTATGTTTATCGAGGGCCTCCTATGCGCCAGACACCTCACTTTCATTGTCTCTAAAATAAGGATAATAATAATATCTAAATATTAATATTTTAGGGTTGTTGCGAAAGTTAAATAAAATAATCTGCATAAAGCACTTATTTCCTGACACATATTTTGGAATTAAATAACAACTGGGAAAAGGCCCCTTCATTTCAGATCTTTAGCATTTAGAACCCTGTGGTCCAATTCCTTCAGTTATGGATTAGGAAATAGAGGTTAAGCAAGGTAAAGTGACCTGCCCACAGCCACACAGCTACTTGTCAAGAGCTAGAGAGTTCACAATTCTCCCTCTAGCGTTCTTTCTATCATATCACGTTGCTCCTGAACACAAGCAGTTCCACTATCTGTTTCTTCCATTCTTTCTCTCAGATTACAAAACATTGCCAGGAAAAAAAAGGTGCAAATAAATGCCCACATGGGGTTGACAATCCTACTAATCCTGTTAACAGCAATCCAGTTAGGGATTAGCTAGGATACCCTGCTACATAGAGATGAGGAAACTAAGATTTGGAGAAGTTAGTCACTGCTCAAGGTCACAGAAACCAGACATGGTAAGGTCAGGATTTCAACCTAGGACTGTCCAGGTCTAAAAGGCCTGCTTTGCTATGATACCACATTGCCCTTAAACATGGTCTCTTTTTGGCTTTCTGGACAGTTCTAATGCTGCCTTCAGGGTTAACTTCAGCTACAGCTGGAGCTGAATGTCAGGAATCCAGCCTTCTTCAATGTTTTCCTCAATGATTTAGCTGAAGACAATGGAGGTTTCATTAATTTTGGCAAAACAAAAATCTAGGAAGAACAGTGAATCTTATGAGATGTGGACTAAAATTTCAAAACCTAATACGATGTTTTAAAGAAATAAAGTAAAAAGATGCTAAAGTTGCTTGTGTTCTGAGGCAGTATAAGCATTTGTGTCCCAAAAAACTAATGGCATTAAGATTTGGGAAACCTGGCTTAATATCAATTCACAAAAACAAAATAATCAAATAAAAAATTCAGTATTTTGAACATAAACTTGCATTGGATGACAAAGTGACATAGTTGCAAAATAAATTAAAACAATCTTACTTAAACTGTCCTGATCAAAACAGTGTTTGAACCAAAAGAGGAAATAATTTCCCCAAACCATAATCAGGCTAATTGCAAAAACCTGTTTTTATTTTTGGGCACCACATTTTTTCAGAAGTCAACAACAAAAGTGCATCCTGAATTCAGTGACATGGATGGTACATGAAGCCTGTTACTGCATTTTCCAGGGACGTGTTGATGAGACCATTGTCAGTGAACACAGATAAGAGCCTCCTTAGATGAAGGCCCACGTGGGGAAAAAGCATTTTAGATGATGACAGAAAAATGTTTTCCTGTAACCGATAGCTTAAATCTCATATCCACTTTTGATTTTACTTTATTTATTTTCTTTGTGTGTGTGAGGAAGACCAGCCCTGAGCTAACATCCATTGCTCTTTTTGCTGAGGAAGACTGGCCCTGGGCTAACATCCGTGCCCATCTTCCTCTACTTTATGTGGGACGCCGCCACAGCATGGCTGACAGGCAGTGCGTCGGTGGGCGCCCGGGATCCAAACCTGCAAACCCAGGGCTGCCAAGCACGAACTAAACCACTGCGCTACCGGGCTGGCCCCCACTTTTGATTTTAGATCAGAGCCAAATAAGTTTAAGCTACAGGTTCACGCACATTTCTGTCCTTTTACTCATTCTTTCTTTGTTCTAGTCTTATTTTAATTTCCTACAGCTCTGATTCTTTTTCTTGTTTATATTTGACCACTACTTTATATTATATGCTAGAATTCTTTTTATTTTACTTTTAGAATTTACTTTAAATCCTTTGTAGGATGAAGTGAACTATAATAAATGAATGAATGAATAAGTGGATTAGTTTAATATTTTCTAGGCCTTTGAAAAATTGTTGAGAGAACTGAGTATTTTTAGCTTGAAAATACAAAAGATGTTTTCAAAGTTAAATAGTATCTTATGGAAAAGAGAATGTAGATTTCTGTTGCTACAAAGGACAGAAATAAGACCAGCATGTGGAAATTACTGGGAGGTGGACATCAACTCATCATGATGAAAATTTCTTAACAGTCAAAGAAGTCTTAAAAAGGAATAGGCTGCCCCACAAAGCATCAGGTTTTCCATCACTGTCACCATATTTGAACAGAGGCTAGACAACCACTGACAAGGGTGATCCTTTAATGAGTGGGAGGCTGGACCAGATGAAATCTAAAGCCTCCTGCATCGTTGAGATTGTAATAAAATACACATCACAGCAACAAAAACAGTGCATAGGTTCTTGTAGCATCACATTATCATTGATGACAGCAGCATTGGTAATCATAATAACAGCACTGATGGCCATAATAACACAGTACAAGACTTTATAGTTGCTTTTGTTTGGGGCATTATCAAAAGGCATCATATATAAGTATTATTTCTCATCCCAATTTCACAGATAAGAAAATTAGAATGCTTCAAAGTGAAACAACATACAAGGGCAATGAAATTGCCTAAGCTGACAATAAGTCAGCAAAAATTAAGGAGGCCACTGGTTAAACCCCTAACTGGGGTTAACCAGCAAATGTTGATTCTGGTATAGCAGAGGCTTAGAAAGATTGGGATGTATGGACAGTAAAGTTTTGGCTAAGAAGGAGCTGACTAAGATGCCATGGATATTGAATTTGATCTTCTGATGTTTAACAAAATGTCATGCTGCAGAGCTTAGAGGAGTCCATTGAACCTTCAACTCCCGAATTCCCTATTTTATATGATAGAGCACCCTCAGGCACTCTCTTTCTCTCTCCCCCTTCCCTCCACATCTGCCTTATTCTTTCAGATGAGCTACTCTACGGGGCAAGGCACATTGTCACAAGCAGCTCTGAGCTCACATCTTCACAACTTTGCAATCAGAGAAAAAAGGAATCTTTCCTGTAAACTCTGATTTGAAAACTCCTGGGAAAGGATGCTGATTAGCCTGAATCACCCACTCACCAATCACTATGGCCAGAAAAGGGTAAAATACTCCAATCAGAGTTATGCGCACCCTGTGGTTAAGTGGTGTGGATCTATTACTAAAAGCAGGAAAAGAAAGCAATATATGTCCACAAATGATATTTTCTCAATTGAAAGAATTGAAATGTATATTAACCAGACACTTCCCCATACATTTTTGAAACAGCTTTTTTCAGATGTGCACATATTAAAAAATTAGGTTTTCTGAACTTCTAAGAGATCACTTGATCAAAAACATTATAATTTTATCTCCCTGTTTGGTACTATTCTCCCTATCCTCTTTCTTTCCTTCCTGACTGACTTTTATCGTCTCGCAGACAGTAGTTAATTTGGCCATAATATTACTCAACTTCTGGGTCTCATTATGAGAAGCTACTCAGGATGAGAGGTTATTCGTGGAGTGCGTCTGATTACTGACAGCAGACCAGAAGCCTTTCCAGAAGACACTGTTAGTCATGACAACTTCTTTCCAGGTGTCTCCACTCTGCTCTCTTGGTAACTGTATATTTCAATTTTACAGAAAAAAAGAAAAAGAATAAAAGAAAGTCTCATTGTTAAGTTTGCATTCAGTGACTTATTGTAGACACTATTTCAGGTGTTGAACAACTCTTTACTGAGGGCTACTCTGTGCCACTGTATTAGACCTTACAGATAGAATGATGATCAAGAGAGACAAGCCCTTCATGGAATTTTCTTCCTGGAGAGTGAGAAAAACAATAAACAAGTAAGCAAATAAGTAAGCTAAACAATCACAGGTTGTGCATGGTAAATGATATGAGGTGAATAAACAGGACACGGGTAGAGGTCAGCAGAGAGTTGTAGGTCAAGGATGGCTTTTAGAAGAAGATGAAGTTAAAACCGAGGTATAGAGGATGACAAGGAGTCAGCCACTTGGAGACTCAGGGGAAGAGTGTTGTAGGTCAGGGTTTCTCAACCTTGGCACTATTGACACTTAGGACCCGATAATTCGTTGTTGTAGGGGACTGTCTCGTCCATTGTAGGACATTTAGCAGCATGCCTGGCCTCACTGGATACCAGCAGTGGCAACCCCCCCACCCCCCGCCCCACCATTCTAACTGTGACAACCAGGAATGTCTCTGGCCAAATGTCCCCTGGGAGACAAAATCACCCCCAGTTGAGAACCACTGTTCTAGGCATAAGGCATGAAGAATGCAAAACCTTGAACAGCATGAGATGCTGTTAGGGAGGTAAGGACAGCTCATTCAGGGTCTGTAGGCCTTGGCAAGAATTTGGAGTTTATGGAAATGGTAAGTCATCGAATAATTTAAGTTGGGCAGTAACATGTCTACATTTTAAATAGACTACTTTGGCTGCCGGGTGGGAAATGGATTTAAAACCATGAGGACAAATGAGATCTCAGAACCAGGCACTGAGGCACATCATCATTTAGAAGAGAAAAGTAGATTGGGAAGGAGCAGCCAATGAAGTTGGAGGAAAGCCATGAGAGGATGGTGTCACAAAAATTGGGATGTGAGTGTGCCAAGGAGGGAGTGGTCGACTATGACCAGATTTTTCTGGTTGGCCGCATCATCGAGTCACAGCCTGATGATTTCTCTGGAACTGCTCTAGTTTACCTCATCTTCCTGCCTGGCTGTAACTTCCCCTAAAAATCTGTATATAATTCCAAACTAATCATCCTGTTCAAGAACTTAGAAAGGCTTCCTCTGATAGCCCTGCATTGGCCTTGTTCATTTCTGTTTCTAAAACTTGGCTCTTGAAGTAGTCATGTCTTTTCCTTAATGCCTTCAAATATGCCTACCTATGGATCTCCCAAGCTGAAGTTCATATTTGATCTCCCACAGAAGCCCTCCCCAACAATTGTGGCCCACACAGATGTCTCTATTCTTTAAAAAATCAACAAAACTTCCAATTTTTCACTCCATTCACTGAACACATATTTGTTAAGCATCTTTGCCAGGCACTGTACTATGCCCTGGGAATACAGTAATGAAAAAATACAGTCCCTGCTCTCTACGGTCTTAGTAAGGAAATAACACTTGTCAGCCCTCATCATTTCCTTCATGCGTTTAGGAAAAAAGGAGTATCTAATCCTAAATCTAATCCTAAATCAGTCATTCAGTTACTACTTCTCTATGCTGTATTTCACTTTACCCCACCCAGCTCAGTTACGGTTTGCCATGCTTTTAGTTATTGATTACCTCCTGGAACTAATGGATCACAGCACCTCAGGAAAGAAGGACGCAACTCCTAATATCCATCAATGATAGGGTGAATCTAGCCACAAGGCAGTACATTTTCCAAAGTCTGAGTTATAATCACCCCAAAATAATAGCGAGAGCTGTGTAAGTGTGATGCTGCTAGTGATGTAAACCTTGGCGAGGCCTCAGCTGAATAGAAGGTGGTCGTTGGTGCTCCAAGCCTGTTCCCTTTCATGATCTCACGCCAGTGTGTAGTGCAGAGATCCTTCTTTATAAATTTGAGTCCACCCAATAAATAACTACTGAATCAAACACACACATATCCCTCAAAGACAAAAAGTAATTCTCAGAGGCAATACATTTAAAATGTATCTTGTGACAATCCTAACTACAAAGTTTCTGGGAGCAACTCCTGTCCTAATACACGGTGCAATGTCCATTTTCCTTTGTTTCGTCTGCCTGCCTCAGACTGCCTTCTTGATGCTTAACTTGTGACTTATAACAAGTTTATTGTTTAAAACTCAGTACTGAGATATACCAAGAACTGGTAGAAAGTTTGAAATTATGTGATTAAAAAAGTATACAGTCAGGGTATAGTCAAATTCTTGAGCAGGGTGAACTGCAGGGCATTCTTCCATAATCTCTAAATGGGGGAGAAGGGAGAACATATGAGCCTTTATTATCCACAGTTCAGATTATTTTTCAAGAGTGGAGGTGGGGGTGGCTCTGTCAATTACATTTGCAAAGAAATAATTACAGTGCAATAAAATTGTTATAATAGAAATAAGTCCAAAAAGGGTGAAGGAAGGGCAAGTCTGTCTCAGAAAGTTATGAAAGGTTCCATGGAGGAGATAAGTATTCAACTGAGACCTGAAGGATCTGGAGAGAACCTAGTGGGATCATATAGTAGCAAGGAGTTCATTATGGCTACTGTGGAGTAAATGGGCAAGAGTGGTAGATCAGGTTAACAGTCTGGGGCCAGATCATGAAGGGCCCTACTGGTAATAGGGAGCCCTGAAAAAATCTTAGCAGAGGAATATCATGATATATTTCATGTTAGAAAAATTATTGACAGAATGGAGAAATAACTAGAGGCTACTGCAACAGTCCAAGGGAAATGAGTCAGGAGAGACGATGATTACTTGATGGACTAAGACAGTGAGAGTGGAGATTAAAAAGAGGGGTGGATTTGAGAGATACTTAAAGAGATAAGAGTCAAGAGAATTTGATATTATAATAGAGGAAATGAAGGAAATGTAATATAGGTAGTACTTAACGAATTTCTGACTTGGACAACTAAATGCTATTATCTGAAATAGGAAATGAAAATGGGCTAGGTTCCAGATGGGTGGGGAGAGACGTGGCCTCAGGAGTAGGGAATGCTAAAGATGCCAATGTCAATTTGGGACATACTCAAGGTACCTGTGTGAAATCCAAATGAAGATCCTTTTGCTTAAAAGTGTCTGAACTGAAGACATATACCTGCAAGTCCTTGGTGCACAGGACACCATGATGGGGAAGGGATTGCTCAAGGAGACAACGGGAGTAACTGTTAAACAACAGAAGAAAATGGGGTGCTTGGGAACACAGACGGCACGCAGAGGAATAAAAATATTTAAACTGCGTCAGAGAAGTACTTGCGGAACCAAGAGAAAGCGGCACTCGGGAAACCAAGGGGAGAGTTAGTAATGTTATTCTTCTTCTTTTTTAAATGTAGAGGTTTTTTTTCCTCCTCCAAAAGTTTTACATTTCTTGAAGGCAGGAACAATGTCTTAAATTTCATTGTATTTCCTTCAGTGCCTAATTCAGTAATGGGAACCTAATAATGCTCAATAAATTCTCATTGATTCAGTCTCAAGCACTATTCGCCCATGTCAACCTAAAATGTTTCTTCACTTATTTCTCCAAATAAACTTTTAAGCGTAACCTACCCAGTTCATTTAAATCAATTTTATTTGTATGTTCTACCTGCACCAGCTTTGGAATGAGATCCAAAACCTTAATTACTACTTATTGAGAGAGATCTTTGATACTAAAGATGGCAGCGGGTTTTTCTTATACTACTATTCCTAAGAAAGAATTTATTACAAAACAAAGTTTTGCCCAACTTCCAAGCAGCAGCTTCTAACTTAAAGCCTGTTCGAAAGCAAGGTAAGAGGCAGTCACATTTCTCTTACGGTTAACCATTAACCGGGTCGACACGTTTATTAAAGTCTTCATTTTATTAACTGTCACGAAATAACCAGTTGGTGACTACACATTCATGCCAATGGAAGCCATTTAACCGCAAACAGATCGTAACGATTCACAGAAAGCTACAGGGAACTGCGCATCCGCAGGGGGTTTTGAAGCGGGCAGCACAGATTTTCTCTCAGGTAACACCTCCTCCCCTAAAGCCCAGCCCTTGGTGGATCTGCGTTCCTGAGCTTAGAAAATACCGAATAAATAACCAAGAGCACTGGAATAATCGCCTTCACTTGAGGAACTATCCCCTCCTTCCCTTTACACCACACAACCCAACCCCCAGCCACCTTCCAGACCTTAAGCCCCTGCACCCCGCTCCTCGCCTCAGGGAAAACGTTCCAACTCTTGATCTCGCGGGATCTCGCGCCTCGGAGTAAGTCAACTGGATCGCGCGCCCCATCGAACCCCCGCGGGAACACAGTTCGGCAGGTCCAGAAAGCCGGGAAATCGCGTGCGGGGGCGGGGTTAGCTTGGTGAGCTTAAAGGCGGGGCCAGCTCTGAGGAGGCGGGGCGGGCGCGAGGCGGAGAGAGGGGCGGGGCTCCGGGGACCTGTTGATCGCAGGTGTCACTGCCCTGACTGGCCCTTGGGTCTTGGGGCGTGTGCGCATGCTCCGTGCGCAGGGTCGCGCTGTGGGCGGCGGAGGCCAGCGGCTTCTGCTCCAGTTCCCGGTGAGCTTCGGTTACGGTGGCAGCTGTCGGTGTGTCAGCCTGGTGTCGGCGTGAGGAGCTGGGCCAGCGGGAGGGAGCCCTGTGGGACGGGAAGGCCGGTATTTCTCTGCCTGGACCGTGCGCTCCTCTCGCTGGGAGGGCAGAGCCCTAGGTAAGTCTCCGAAGCTACACCCTGGATGGAGAGCCAACGACCTGCGACCCCCACGGGCCTGATCAGGAGACCCTCGTTCCAGCCCCAGACCTCGTCTCTCCCCTCGCAGCCCCTCGGGGCAGACCCCGGCTCTTTGCCTGGCAGTCCAGGCGCCCGAGGTCACGCAACCTCTTGCCTCCTTCCCGCCGCGTCCCGGCCCGGGCGGAGATGCCTGTGGCCAGGCTGCAGGCGCGCCGGGAGGGAGGAGGTGCAGTTCTTACTGGGTCAGGGTTGTTAATTGCTGCTGTGTTTGAGGGCGGGCTCGGGGCCGACCCTGGAGTCCTGCTGGGTCGCCTAGTGCATTGGGGTTCTGAGTATTACGCATGCTTGGCGCTTACCCCTCGCTTTCCAAGCCACTGCCTGTTCCGAGCAGCAGCTTTTTAAAGGGGTCCAGGATGGTTATGGCGCTCTCCTTGGGGAAGAGAGATGACTGGATTCGTGAGACTCTTTGGGCTGGTGGTTTTTGGGTGGTAGTGGTAATGTATAAAGTTAATGTTTAGCTTCTGAACAGCGACTTATGGGACGTTTACCAAACTACGTTTAAACATCGTTGGAGTTTGAACAGGAAGTACTTGCACAGGTGTAATAGGGAGGATTTCTAAAGCCTGCAATCTGAGCGTGTTCTGAGGTTTTGTTACCCCGCTACGAGGTTTTCTTTATCAGTGCAAAGACTGATTAATGCTTGCAAAATGTGCTGCAAGGCTTTATTTGTTAGCAGAGTTTGCCAAATGTTTCCTTATCTGGAAAAAAATATATATTTTTGCAAGGAGTTTTCAAGGCAATTTCTGAGGGATGTTTAACAATAAACTTAGGAAGTTCTTTGTCTTGTGATAAGGCTCTGATTAGCTCTTTTAGTTCTGTTCTTTAAAGAAAAGCATTGCTAATTCTCAATATTTACAAGGAGTAACAAGTGCTAACACAAAGTTATGATTGAAATGAACTTCTGGCTAAAATGATGCTTGTTAGTTTTATTTTCTAT
The DNA here is from genome assembly GCA_031878705.1 of Tapirus indicus. Lineage (NCBI taxonomy): Eukaryota > Metazoa > Chordata > Mammalia > Perissodactyla > Tapiridae > Tapirus > Tapirus indicus. The sequence goes on along the minus strand of CM062919.1, from coordinate 142,292,958 downwards.
TCTTTTCAGTGCCATGATAATGGTTTAGGCAAAGACCCTTCATCTTGTTAAAGAGAAATTTACAAAAAACAACAAAACTTATTTTGCAAAAGTAATGTATGATTTATCTGCTGTCGTCATAAGAATTCCAAATAGACAAATTCACTATAGGTAGGAGTTAATTATAGTCTGAAAAAACAAAGTTTGTGTTTTGTTTTACATTTTAGATGCTTTTAAAACGAGCTCTTTCGACAGTTTGTTTAGGTTCATGATTACTGTTGATAAACCATGAAAGTCATTTATTTAAATTTGTTCATAAATCAAACTCATTGGTTGTTATGTGTATTTTTTCTTACAGTGTAAAAAATATGCAACCAAGAACAGGCCTTTCCTTTTCCCTATGAATTAAGAAAAAAATCTTTTCATAAATGTGTGTAGATTGTATATAGTTCATGAAACTTGACACTAAAAGTTGATCCATTAATATTATTGTTTTCTCTAAAAGATTAAAAAAAGTAGTTTTCAAAAAAGATAGGTATTATAATAGGGGAGGGGCACCTTTTCCACCTAGTTTATTCTTTTCTTTAAAAAAAGAAAAGAAAATCACAAAGCTCTCACGAGTTTAGTATGTACTGTGATTCAAGATTGTTTATATTATTTAGTGTCAAATAAATATTTATTTTAAACTGTGTAGTATTGAGAAATACAATTTTGGAATCATATGGTTTAGAAGTTTGTTTTAGCAAGACAGAGTTAAAAAAAGTGAAAATTCTGATCTATTTTAAGGTGATGTACACTTTTGAAAGCCACAATCGGATTTATTTTCCCTGCTGGAACTATTTGGAACTCACACACCTATCATGCTGGAGAGCACATCACTTTACCCTACAGTTTTCCAAAAATATGTTTGAAATCTATAAAGTGGTAGATTAAGCTATCCTCTGCTAAGTTACTAAAATACTTAGCAGATCTTGTTATTCGAGAGCTGTAACTATAAGGTGTTTCTTAATTATAGACCCCCAAAACAATCTATGGCAAGGTAGGGTATATATTGCATCTGGAGGTGTTTTGAACAATGAGCTGGATCTGCTAGGGCCCAAAAGATTGTCATCCTAGCCTCCTGTTGCTCATGAGCTCTTGGATTAAGGTAGGAAGTGTGCTCATTTAATTTATGTCATCTTTGAGAGCTAGCTAGAAATTAGTGATGATACAAAGGTAGTGTTAATATATTATTAGTTTTGTGCAGATTAATTTTGTGCAGTAATGATTTTAGAAAATTTTGCATTACAGTCTATGCACGTAATAGGAACAGGAAGTGGATGTAACCTCTTCTACCATAAATAAAATCTTCAAAGGTTATTTAAACTTTAAATAACTTTATATAAAATTCTAATCTTGGCAAGTTGTTTTGAGTTTTTTTTTAAATAATAGGAATACTATATATATATATATATATACACACTACATATAATACTTTATATAGTATATATAATACTATATATACACTATATACTATATATGTATACTATATATATAATACTATATGTAATATTTAGGCAATTAGAATTGTGGTCTGTGGTTAGAACTGAATTGTAATATAATTGGTTTTCTTTGTCATCTTATGATTTTTTCTTTTCTTTCCTTCTTTCTTATTTTAATCCTATGAATTTCATGTTATGCATTTACAAAGATTGTTCTGATGACTCCATAGGCTCCATCAGGCCACCAAAGGTGTCCACGACACATACAAAAATACTGCAAACCATTGCGTCTGGTTGAAGAATTTTTGTTTTACATGAGTCACTTCAGAAAAATTGCTTCCTATATTCATATTTGTAATTCACAAGAAAATAAAATATTGTGCACCATAAACCATATTTCAATACCTTAGCTGTTTTAATGAACAAAATCAGTTATCTAAGTTGTCATGGTATTTTAAAATTAATTTGGAAATAATTCTATTTTGCAAATATCGACCTGCAAAAAGCAGTTTGAAGAAACAGTTTTCCTTTGGAAATTGGAAGTTTTTTACTTACTTTTTGTGCTTTTCCCAGTTAGCAAATTTATTCAGTAAACATTTATTGACCTATTGTATGCTGGGCACTAGAGATTCAGATAATAAGACAACGTTAAAGTAGTCAGAAATATGAGTTTTTCCTTTTGTAAGCCTCATTTCTGGCTATTCCCAGTCCTCCCCCATCTATAGTGAGTTTCCAAAGATAAAATATTTTATCTTATACCCTTGCCTTTGCAAGATGCTGCTTCTCTTCTCTTCCCATTCCTCTTTCAACTTCCCAGTCACCCCCATCACACCTGTGAAGTCTCTTCTGCTCCAGCAAAGGATAGTAGATTACTTCATCTTTGTGTTACTACTGTCCTTTGTACATCCCTTTGTTAAAGGTTTATACTGTGTTGCTGTTGAGGGAAGACAGAACAACTAAAGGAATCTGAAAGTGATGACATGCATACTGTCATCTTGAGTGTAAGGAGAGTACTGGCTGGACAGCACAAGGGACAATATCGCAGGCAGGGGGGCGTTCTCAGGGACCCGGAGACATGATGAGAGCAATGTCAACATGCATTTTGGGTGCTCTAGTTATTTTTTGTGGCTGGATGGATCATCTTGTTATTTATGAATTAAAATTATCATTAATGAAGTTTGTAGTTATTTTTCTGAAAAGTTGTACATAGGTTGAATTTTTCTAAATTGAATCTTCTCTGTTGCTCACATTGTTATTTCAGAGTTACTTTCCTTTTCTTTCTGATGCATTGCCTTTTAACATTTTAACTCAGTTTCTCTAGTCCAAACGGTTTGTAAAGGAATGTTTAAAATAATACTGTGGTGAATCCACTTGTAAAGTGAAGCATTCCCAAACATGTTTTGTAAATTAGAATTTTTCATATATTAAGTTTTCTTAAAGTAGGATAGCTCTATAAATGTAAGTGCTTATTTTCTGCTGAGTGACTTATTAACAGATTTTAAAATTTGGAAATTGATACTTTATTGTATAAGTTATCTGATCCCACTCATCTGAATTAAGGCTGTAGTCAAGATTGAAACATCAGTTTAATGAAATGGAGAAAGAGCAAAATGGGATATAAAATACCATATAATACAGCTTTTACTTTGTATTCAGATGTTTGTATTCAGATATTGTTAAAAATCATTTTACATCAAAGATAGTGTTGCTGTCATTATAAGTAGCTTGCTCTTACCGAATGCCTGCTATGTTTTGGGCATTTATTTGGTATTTTATACATGATAGATGATTCATAACTCTATGAACCTTTTAATATAGATTATGATTATAGATGATGGAACTAATATGCTTTTAATGATTGGGTTGTTGAGTAATGTGCTGTGTTGCTGGAAACTTTATTAGAAGTGGAATAAATAATTGTGAGAATCATGAAGTCCGTATCAGAACATGGATTCCATCCTTGTCAGGAACCTGTCAGGGCATTCTTTGTCCACCAGACATTTTATGCTTTGGCTTCCTCTAAACTTCTCAGCCTGCATAATAAGCTCTTGCCCCCTCTCATGGTGGCGCTCACCACTTTTAGGTGAACAGGCTGTTCAAAGCCTAGGTTTGAACCCTAGGAGATTTTTCCTCCTATGTGGCCTTGCTGTATAGGCCTGAGATAATCCTACCTCCTTGTCAGTATAGTACTGACCCTGACCTAGCTGCCAGATGGTGGGAAATTGTCTTGTTCCCTTAGTGCCTAGGTCATCTTTGTTAGGAACACTCATTTCAGAGGGTTTGTTGATGGAGGTTTCACTTTATTTTCTGAGCTTCATTCAGTAAGTATTTAATCAGTACCTACTGTATACTGTGCACTGTTCTAGACACTTGGGAGTCACTTCACATTCTAAGAGGATGGGGAAGAGAAACAATAATAAACATAATAAATCAATATATAGTATATTAGATGGTGAAGAATGCCAAGGAGAAAGCAAAAGTAGAGCAGGGCAAGGGAATTGGGAGTGTGGAGTGGATGGAGATTGTGGTGGGTTGCAATTTTAAATAAGTGTAGGCCTCATTTAGAAGGTGATTTTTGAGGGGAGCCAGGGAGAAGCCATGTGAATATCAAGGGGAAGTGTATTCCAGGCAGAGGAATAGCCAGTGCAAAGGCTTTAGAACAGGAGTTTGCATGGTGTGTTCAGGGATAACAAGGAGGCCGATGTAGCAGAAGTGGAGAAAGTAAAGGGAAAATAATTAGAGATGAGGTTAGAGGTGAGAGAATGGGCAGGTGTGGCATAATAAGAAATATATATTTGGTCTCTGGTCCTATTTCCTGGCACACAGCTTTAAAACCCTTGGAATCTCTGGAAATGATAAATGTTTTTGTGTGCTAATGAGATGACTATACTGGCTTCGGGCTCTGGGATAGCCTCAAGATGGGGGCTGGTTGTCAGGGGAACCAACCACGTGCCTGAAGGATTGGAACTTTCAGCCTCCGCTCCACCTCCAGGGAGAGGAGAGTGGTAGAGGTTGAGTTGATCACTAGTGGCCAGTGATTTAATCAATTATGCCTGTGTGATGAAGCCTCCATAGAAAATCCTAACTGAAGGGGTTCAGAGAGCTTTTGGCTTGGTGAACATCTGGAAGTGCTGGGAAGGTGGTGTGTCTGAAGAGGGCACGGAAGCTTCATGCCCCTTCCCACGTACCTTGACTTATGCGTCTCTTCCATCTGGCTGTTCCAGAGTTGAATTCTTTTATAATAAACCTGAAATCTAGTCAGTAAGCTGTCTTCCTGAGTTCTCTGAGCCTTGCTGGCAAATTAATCAAACCCATGGAGGAGATCATGGGAACCTCCAATTTATAGGCGTTCGATCAGAAGTACGGGTGTCAACTTGGGACTTATGATTGGTGTCTGAAGTGAGAGAGGCCATCTTGTGGGACTGAGCCTTTGACTTGTGGGCTCTGATACTAACTCCAGGTAAATAGTGCCAGAATTGAGTTAAACTGTAGGACACCCCATCAGTGTCTACCGAGAACTGGAGAATTGCTTGTTGTGGAGAAACCCACACATCTGGTCAGAAGTGGTGTGAGAGAATAGAAGGAAGTGGTTTTTACTTTTTAGCAGGTAGTATAAGGCCTTGCAGGCCATTGTAAAGACTTCTTGGTTTTTAATCTGAATGTTACAAAGACCCATTGCAAGGATTTGAGCAGAGGGATGACATTATGATTTTAATTTTCAAAGGATCCTTTTGTCTACTCTGTAAGGGGTAAAGAGTAGAAGCTAGGAGGCAGGAGCCTTTTCTAGCAGTCTAGGCAAGATTTGGTGATGGCTAAGACTGGAATAATAGAAGTGGAGGTGGTGAGAATTGGTCACATTCTGACTGAGATATGTGAGAAAGAGGAGTCAAAGATGATACCAAGATATTTGTTCTGAGCAACAGGAAAGATGAAGTTACCTTCAGCTGAGATGGGGAAACAGGTATAGGTAAACCAAGAGTTCAGTTTTGGGCTTTATCAAGACAAAGAAATGTTAGGTTATACTTGCTTTGGCCTAGTTCTCTTCTGGAGATCATGTCATAAAGCAGATTGTAGTAAACCATTGTCTTTAATGTTCATACTCTATATTCTGGATACACATGCACTCTTGTCTTTCTTAGTTACCAGTGGAAACTAGTGAGTAGGTAAAAACCACAAGAAATAAAGCACAGTTCTTTATTGGATACAAAGAAATAGAGCAAAAAAGTGCAAAACATTGAAAATTACTTAAAATTTGAAAAGCACTGTGAAATCCAACAGTCAAGTCCTCATCATTACCGTCTTTGACCCATACGACATTTGGCATACAGGTTGATTCATCATCCTTGACTTTTTTTGATTGGCCCCTGGGACTCTCTCCTCTCACCTCACTGGCTAATTCTCTCAGTCTCTTTGATATATCTTCTTTGAAATTCAGCTTTATAAATGTTTGGTTTCCAAATATATGAATGATATTTATCTCTGACCAAAACACCTCCCCTAACTACAGGCTCATATGCACCCATCATCTTAGATATCTCCACTGGGAGGTCAAAATTAATACATCCAAAACTTAATTCTTTTTTGCACCCATGTCTGACAGGCTTTTCCCTACATGTTCCTCATCTCAGTAAATGCAATAGATTTAGAACAATATAGATTTAGAACAATGTTGTATGTTAAAAAGGTTTATAGCAGTGAGTGGGATAATTCTGATAGAAAAAACTCCATTCTTCCAGTTACTCAAAGCAGAAAACATGTCGTCATGAACTTCTGTATTTCTTTCAACACTCACATTAATCTAGCAACAAATTCCATGGGCTCTATCTTCAAAATATTTTCAGATTCTCACATCCTGCTATCACCACAGCTCTCCCATAAGTTCAAGTTACTATAATTTCTGCTCTGGACTTTTAAAATAGCATTCTAACCTTACTGTCTTTTCTACTCTCTCTCCTCAATGGTCTGTTGTCCACACAGCAGGCAAAGTGATCCTTTTAAAATTTAAATAAAATCATATCCCTTCTTTGTTCAGGACCATCAAATTCCTTCCTGTTGTACACATCAAATCCAATGTCCTTAACATGGCCTGTCATGGCCTACAACCCACCCTCCAGCATCTTGTACTCTCACTGCTCAGCATATCCTCCTCTGGCCTCCTTGATTTTCCCTGAAGATATTAAGGATGTCTCTACCTCAGGGCCTCACATTCTCTGTTCTCTCTGGCTTAATTGTCCTTCCCACATGACTGGCTTCCTCACTTTTTACAGGTCTCTGTTGAAATGTTTTCTCTCCGGGTGAGAGGATCTTAACAATGCTATCTAAAAAGCACCATCCTCAGTCAGCTATTTCCTGATCTTTTCTTAATTTTCTTCATAATTATCTACATTATTATATGCTTCTTCATAGCATATGAATATATATATTTGTGTTTTCATCTGTCCACACTGGAAAGTGAGCTCTCTGGTATTAGAGACTACCTTACTAGTTATCTGTTAAATTAATTAAAAAGTAGTAATTTTTGTGATTCCTTCTGGAAAGAAATTAGAGAAAGGGGGAGTTGCATACAGGTCACATAGAAGGAGTTTGGTAATTTCAAATGCTGCAAAGTATTTTTAGTTTTGAGATATTGAAGATTCTTGGCTTATGGCATTATGTTTAAATACATCTCTGGGTTGGATTAGATGGAAAGTGACAATGTCCTGTCTAAAGATATGTTATTTACTAATAGGACCTATGGATATTACTAGAACAGATAAGTTAATTGCCTAATACAAAATAAATCATCTAGATGAGTATAAATACAGTGAAGTCTAGATCTTAAGTCATCTGCAGTCATAAATGCTTTGTGTTTCCTATTTTTGCATGACCTTAACTCCTTTTAAAAATAAAGTGACTATATCTTAGGCAAAGAGACTTTCCTTGACCTACAGTATGACCTTGTCATCATCACTAGTATACACTTGAATTTGGAATTTATAAGATAAAGGTGAAAAAAAAATGCTGTTTTTGGTGGTGGCGGCACAGTATTTCCTTATTACTTTAATCTTATTTTCTTCTGTCTTTGTTTTGTAAATTTGCTAATGTAATCTTCTCCAATTCCTCCATTTGTAGAACGATAATGGTTTGTATATCAAAGGACATCAATTTTTCAATTATATATTCCTTACTATAATCCTTAATCCTTCAACTTTATGAAGATACCTCTATAATGAATGAGTTTTTTTATTGCTTCAACTTGCTATACCTCTTCAGCTTGCCATCTGGTTATCTAAAAGAAAACCTTAAATGCCTTTAGTAGTAAGATAAACAGTTGTAGTGTATCATTTAAACGTCTTTAATGTGTCCTTGAGTAGTTATATTGCTTATTAGTAAAAAAGATGTTAAAATGAAATTTTACTGTATAGTTTGATAGCTAGGCCAGGATACTATTAAGAATATATTTCAGGAGTGATGTCAGCATCATGGCAGAGTGAGATTCCCTCTTTGAATCTCTGCCCCCTAAGACACACCAAAAACATCATTCGCATACAAACAGAGGTCAATGAAACACTACAAAGGACTTCTAAGAGACCCTTGCCGTGGTACATCTGACAGTGGAGGCATGGGAAGCCCCAAAGGACGTGAGGAGAGGTAAGATTTACTCCCCCTCCCCAATCGATCGGCAAAGACAGACAGCATGGCTCACAGACAGAGTTGGGGAGGGGCGGCCCTCTGGGGGGGGACTATCTCCAGGTGCTCTCACAGACTGTTGAGAGATCCCCACTGGGAAGCGATGACAGACTGTTTCAGGGGTGTGGTAAATGCCCCAAGAGAGCCAGAAAGGAAGCCCCTGGGTTGGGCAGGCGAAAGAGAGAACCTGTCCCCCCACATGCCCTGCGCTTCAGCACAATCCCTCTGGGAACTGCAGTGGGCTCAGAGCACACCGCTTATGACCTCCACCCAGTGGCAGCAAGTGGAAACTGCAGGACCATCTTCAAGATCAAGAATAGCAAAAGTAAATCAGCTGGCTGTATGAAAAAGTATCTTAAGTCTACAGACCAAGAGGAAATGACAAACATCCAGAAACCAACCCTGAAGGCACAGAAATCTATAACCTGAATGACAGAGAATTCGAAATAGCTATCATAAACTCAACGAAATACAAGAGAAACACATGAACAAATTTAGGGATTTCTTCACAAAAGAGATTGAAACCATAAAGAAAAACCAATCAGAAATATTGGAGATGAAAAACACAATGGATGAGATAAAGGAAAACTTGGAGTCTTTAAAGAGCAGAAATGACAATATGGAGGAAAGAATTAGCATTATTGAGGATAGCCACACAGAAACACTCCAGATAGAGGAGGCGAGAGAGCTAAGACTAAAAAGAAATGAAGAAATTCCTCAAGAAATCTCAGACTCAATGAGGAAAAGTAACATAAGGATAATAGGTATTCCAGAAGGAGAAGAAAAAGAAAAAGGAGCAGATAGTTTGTTCAAAGAAATAATAGCTGAGAACTTCCCAAACCTAGGGAAAGAGATGGAAATAACAGTGAATGAAATCAATAGATCACTTAAATGTATAAACAGGAATAGACAAATGCCATGCCACATAATAGCTAAATTAACAAGAGTCAGTGACAAGGAAAAAAATATTAAGAGCAGCTAACCAAAAAAACAAAATAACATACAAAGGAAACCCCATCAGGCTCTCAGTTGATTTCTCGACAGAAACTCTACAGGCTAGGAGAGACTGGAATGATATATTCAAAATCATGAAAGACAAAAACCTTCAGCCAAGAATACTTTATCCAGTGAAAATATCCTTCATATATGAAGGAGAAATAATAACTCTCCCTGATAAACTAAAGCTAAGGGAGTTCATCACCACAAGACCCCCCCCCCACAAGAAATGCTCAAGAAGGCCCTTAGGCCTGGAAAAAAACAAAAGAGAAGGGATACAAAGTTTTGAGCAAGGAGAAAAACAAGGAGACTAAACCAGAAAAACTACAGTTGGAAAACAACAAAAATGAATTTAAGCTTATCACTGTAAACACACACTCACAACACAAGGTGGAATAAGTAGTGACAAGCACAAATAAGAAGGGGAAGAGGAAAGGGATCAAATTGACTTAGTCTAAGGCAACAAGAGGCATCTGAAAATGTACTATCTTATCCAGGAGATCTTTTATATAAACCTCATGGTAACCACTAAACCACCAGAAGAGAACCAGAACCACATATGACAAATAAAGAGAAGACTAAGAGAATCATCGTGCAGAACTACCAAACTGAATTGGCAGTCTGAAACACATGGGACAAGAAATGAAGGAAATGCAAAAGAACCAGAAAGTGAACAATAAAATAGCAACATTAAACCCTCATATATCAATAATCACTCTAAATGTAAATGGATTGAATTCTCTGATCAAAAGACACAGAGTGGCAGGATGGATTAAAAACCAAGATCCAACAATTTGCTGCCTCCAGGAAACACATCTCAGCTCTAAAGACAAACACAGACTCAAAAGGATGGAAAATGATACTCCAAGCTAATGGCAAACAAAAGAAAGGAGTTGCCGTACTTATATCAGACAAAGTAGATTTCAAGATAAAAAAGGTAGTGAGAGACAAAGAAGGGCAATATATAATGATAAAAGGGACACTTCACCAAGAAGACATATCACTTATAAATATCTGTGCACCCAACACAGGAGCACCAAAGTACATAAAACAACTGCTAAAAAACCTAAAAGGAGATATTAACAATAACACAATGATAGTAGGGGATCTTAACACCCCCCTTACATCAATGGATAGATCATCCAGACAAAAAGTCAATGAGGAAATAATGAACTTAAACAAAAAACTAGACATGATGGACTTAGTAGATATATACAGAGCATTCCACCCCAAAACAGCAGATTACACGTTCTTCTCAAGCACTCATGGAACATTCTCAAGGCTAGACCATATATTAGGAAACAAGGCAAACCTATAAATTTAAGAAGATTGAAATCATTACAAGCATCTTTTCTGATCATAATGCTATGAGACTAGAAATCAGCTGCAAGGAAAAAACTGGGAAAGGGAGAAAGATGTGGAGACTAAACAACATGCTACTGAACAACCAATGGATCGTTGATGAAATTAAAGGAGAAATCAAAAGCTATCTGGCGACAAATGAAAAGGAAAATACATCATACCAACTCACATGGGATGCAGCAAAAGCAGTCCTGAGAGGGAAATTCATAGCAATACAAGCCCACCTTAACAAACAAGAAAAATCCCAAATAAATAACCTTAAATTGCACCTAACAGAATTAGAAAAAGAAGAACAGACAAAGCCCCGAATCAGCAGAAGGAGGGAAATAATAAAAATCAGAGCAGAAATAAATGAAATTGAAACAAAAAAATAGTAGAAAGGATCAATGAAACAAAGAGCTGGTTCTTTGAAAAGATAAAAAAAATTGACAAACCCCTAGCCTGACTCACTAAGAAAAAAAGGGAGAAGACTGAAATAACATTAGAAATGAAAGGGGAGAAATTACAACGGATACCACAGAAATACAAGGGATTATTAGAGAATACTGTGAAAAACTTTATGCCAACAAATTTGACAACCTAGAGGAAATTGACAAATCCTTGGACGCATACAACCTCCCAAAACTGAATCAAGAAGAAATGGAGAATCTGAATAGACCAATCACAAGTGAAGAGATTGAAACAGTAATCAAAAACCTCCCCCAAAATAAAAGCCCAGGACTAGATGGCTTCCCTGGAGAATTTTACCAAACATTCAAAGAAGATTTAACACCTATTCTTCTCAAACTCTTCCAAAAAACAGAGGAAGATGGAATAATTCTTAACACATTCTATGAGGCCAACATCATCCTGATAACCAAAGCCAGACAAGGACAATAAAAAGAAGGAAAAACACAGGCCAATATCACTGATGAACATAGACGCAAAAATCCTCAACAACATATTGGCAAACCGAATACACGAATACATCAAAAAGATCATACACCATGATCAAGTGGGATTTATACCAGGGACACAGGGATGGTTCAACATCTGCAAATCAATCAACATGATACACCACGTTAACAAAATGAAGAATAAAAACCACATGATCATCTCAATCAATGCAGAGAAGGCATTTGACAAGATCCAACATCCATTTATGATAAAAACTCTCAACAAAATGGGTATAGATGGAAAGTACCTCAACATAAGAAGGGCCATATATGACAGACCTACAGCTAACATCCTATTCAACAGGGAAAAACTGAACTCCATTCCTTTGAGGACAGGAGCAAGACAAGGGTGCCCACTCCTGCTGCTCTTATTCAACATAGTACTGGAAGTTTTGGCCAGAGCAATTAGGCAAGAAAAAGGAATAAAAGGACTCCAAATAGTCAGTGACGAAGTGAAACTCTCACTATTTGCAGATGACATGATCTTATACATAGAAAACCAAAAAAAAATCCATTGGAAAACTACTAGAAATAATTATAGCAAAGCAGCAGGGTATAAAATCAACTTATAAAAATCAGTTGCATTTCTATATGCTAATGATGAACTAACAGAGAACTCGAAAAGACAATATACAGATGGCCAATAGACACATGAAAAGATGTTCAACGTCACTAATCATCAGGGAAATGCAAATCAAAACTATGCTAAGATATCACCTTACACCCATTAGAATGGCTATAATCACCAAGACAAAAAATAACAAATGTTGGAGAGGTTGTGGAGAAATGGGAACCCTCATTCACTGCTGGTGGGAATGAAACTGGTGCAGCCTCTATTGAAAACAGTATGGAGATTCCTCAAAAAATTAAAAATAGAAATACCTTATGATCCAGCAATCCCACTGTTGGGCATCTACCCAACGGACATGAAATCAACCATCACAAGAGGCTTATGCACCCCTATGTTCATTGCAGCATTATTCACTATAGCCAAGAAGTGGGAGCAACCCAAGTGTCCCTTGACTGATGATTGGTTAAAGAAGATGTGGTATATATACACAATGGAATACTACTCAGCCATAAGAAAAGACAGAATTGTCCTATTTGCAACAACATAGATGGCCCTAGATGGTATTATGTTAAGTGAACTAAGCCAGAGAGAGAAGGCCAGACACTGCATGATTTCACTCATATGTGGAATATAAACTAACATACGGACAGAGACAACTGGTTGGTGGTTACCGAGGGGAAGGGGGTTGGGGGGTGGGCACAAGGGGTGAAGGGATGCATTCACATGGTGACGGCAAAAAAATAATGTATGGCTAAAACCCCACAATGTTATAAACTATTAAGATAGCAATAGAAATGAAAATTAAAAAAATAAGTAAATAAAAACACATGATTTAAAAAAAGGAAAGCCTCTGGCCTAAGTAACTTCTTAGAAAATCCGTTTTCAAAAAATATATATATATTTCAGTGGCTTTATTAGAAGTGATTCTCTACTATATGGGATTATGGGTACTTCTGATTTTCTTCATGCACTACCTCTGTGATATTTAAAAATTGATATAATAAATAATAGTTTATAATTAAAAGAAAAACCACTAAACTTTAAAAGAACAAACAAAGGAGTCTCGTGGCTTTATCAGCTGTTGTATTAGTTTTCTAGGGCTGCTGTAAACTAAGTACCACAAACTGGATGACTGAAAACAATAGAAATTCATTCTCTCACAGTTCTGGAGGCTAAAAATGCAAAATCAAGGAGTTGGCAGGGTTGGTTCCTTCTGAGGGCTCTTAGTAGAATCCTTCCTTGCCCCTTCCCAGCTTTGGGTGGAGGCTGTCAATCCTTGATGTTCTTGTTTAGATGATCATGTAAAGCATATATATTGTCACACATATATTATTTTACCAAAATGAGATCATATTAAAATTCTCTTTTGCCTTTGCCACTCAGAAACACCATGTTATATAATTACGTCTCTATTTATGGACATTCATTTTGTTTGCTTCCTTATTTACTGCACCTACTTAATGTATCTCGATAAAGTAGTACTTTTATTTTGGGGGCAAAGATTTACGATATTGAGCTTTTTAGATTGAAGTGGTTTGTTTTTAATTTTAATAGTTGTTGCCAGGTCAATATAATATTGCCACAAGGGTGTAATTACATTTTTCATTAGTCAACAGTAAAGTACCTCTTTCCATTTATCCCCACCATTTTTAAGGTTTTGTCAGCCTAATGGAAACACAGTAGCTCTTCATCACCCTGTTTTAATGCCTCTGTGTTAGGGTCTCCAAGATCCCTCCCACTCCCAGGTTTGGTGATTCTCTGGGAGAACTCAGAGCACTCAGCATATAGCCGTACACATTGCTGCACTTTATTACAGCAAAAGGATATAAAGCAAAATAGCAAACAGAGAAGGATCGTGTATTGAAGTCTGGAGGAGGCCGGGCACAAGCTTCCAGTAGTTTTCTCCCAGTGGAGTTACATGGGACACACTAATTCCTCCAGCAACAAATTGTGATGACATATATAAAATGTCTGCCAGGAATCTCATTAGAGACAGTGCTTTAGGTCTTTATTTGTGGGAGTAGGGGTAATCACATAGACATCCTCTGCCTAGGACGTACCAAGTTTCCAGACTTCCAAAAGAAAAGCAGGTGTTCGGGATAAACCACACTTGTTTGCACGGTTTAAGTACAGTGACCAACTCTTACCAGTTATTGTAGTGGGAGTCCTCAAAGTCTTAAGTTCCCAAAGGCTAAAACCTTGAAAGCAGGCTTTTCTAAGGATAGCAATCTCTGGTCTGCTATGTTGTCTTATTTTTTCCTTTTTTTTTTTAAGCAGCTTTATTTGAAATATAATTCACGTACCATACAGTTACTCATTTAAAGTGTACTATTTAGTGATTTTTTAGTATACTCAGAGAAATGTACATCTATCACCACAATTTTAGAACATTTTCACCACCTCGAAAAGAATCCCCATACCCTTTAGCCCACAATCCTTCACCCCCCAGTCTCTACCCACTTCTCCAGTCTAAGCAACCACTAATCTACTATCTGTCTCTGTAGATTTCTCTGTTCTGGACATTTTGTATGAATGGAATCATATAATGTTTGGTCTTTTGTGACTGGCTTCTTTCAGTTTGCGAAATGTTTTCAATGTTCATCCATGTTGTAGCATGTATAAGTACCTCATTCCTTTTTATGGCTGAATAAGATTCCATTATGTGAAAATATATATACATGTGTACGAGCGCCATATTTTGTTTATTCATTCATTAGTTGATGAACATTTGGGTTGTTTCCACCTTTTGGCTGTTATGAATATTGCTGTTAGCTCTTTTCTGAATAGCCTCCTAAATATTTATTGAAAGAATAAATATAGAATCACATTTGCATTCCTGGAATAAACCCTACTTGATTATTATTCTTTTCAATAGTACATTATTCTTTTGACACATTGATACATTATGTTTGCTAGAGTTTTATTTATAAGTTTTGCATCTGTAATCACATGTCACATTGGGCTGAATTTTATTATGTTTTGGTAGTAAGATTATATTAGCTTCATGAAATGACATGGGGTACTTTTTATTTTCCCTGTGGCCTGCAAGAATTGAACATTAGAATTAACAGTTCTTTAAAGTTTAGATAAAATTTAACTTTGAATTCATCTGATCTGGATGGCATTTTCAATGGGAGAAATTTTGTTTGCTTTCTATTTCCTTCTAAACTAGTCTTTTAAAAAATTTGCTCCTGGGCCAGCCCTGGTGGCCTAGTGGTTAAGTTCAGTGTGCTCTACTTTGGTAGCCCAGGTTTGGTTCCTGGGCATGGACCTACACCACTTGTCTGTCAGTGGCCATGCTGTGGTGGTAGCTCACGTACAAAAAAGAAAAATAATGAGGAAGATTGGCAGAGGACGTTAGCTCAGGGCAAATCTTCCTCAGCCAAGAAGAAAAGTTTTTTTCTCCTTTTTCTTGGGTTAATATTGTTAATTTGTATTTTGCTAGGAAATTACCTATTCCTTTAAATTTTCAAAGTTATTGTCATAAGATTTAACTGGTATTCTATTACAGTTCTTTTAGTTGCTCATGTCATTTCTTCTTTATCAATCCTAAAGGTATTTATATTTCTCTTTTTCTTTTTTTCCTTAATCAGGCTTGTGAAGATTTTGTCTGTTGTATTAGTTTTTACAAAGTTAGTTTTAGATTTATTTTTCTTTCTATTGTTTACCTATAAATGGGCTTGAAAATCTCTTGGTCTTTTTTTTTTTTCAGGTTTCACAATTTTCATCCTACTTCCTTCCCCACATCATGTTTGGATTTTTGAGTTATCTATTCTGTTTGTCTCTCTGGGTTTTTCGGTCTTTAATTCTGGAAAAATGTTAATCATTTCTAAAAGTATTTGCTCAGTTTTCTTTTCCCCCTTTCTTTCTGGGAATCCTTTTAGATAGATATTGACACTTTTAGATTTCATCCTTGTCTCTTAGCTTTTTGAAATATTTATATTTTCCACTTCTTTATTCCTTTTTTAATGCTTTGTAGGAGAATTTCTTGACCTGAACTTACTCCTCTTTCTATTTATTTTGCTAGTTAACTCATCCTTTGAGGTTTTTTAATTCCAGTAGTTTTTAAAAATATACTCGTATTCAGTTGGTGGACATTTAGTAAGTTTATTTTAAATTTGTGTTCCCTTTGGTCTGTTCATCCTCTTTCCTGTGGTAGAAATTGTTCAGTTTGTTGCCTTTCTTTCATTGCATTGTGTGGGGTGGGGATTCTCTGCCCTGAGCAATGTGAGGAATAGAAAGTTCACAACTGGAAAGATCTTTCCCTGTCTGTAACACTTGGCCCTCTCTATCTCTTGGCTGCTGTTTCCCTCCCGCTCTTGAAGCCAGTTACTTTTGGCGTCCTTAAACTTTCTTCCTGTTTCTCATGAGACTACCTATCGCTTTTATGTAATCTCCAGAGTTGGTTGGAGGGACTGAACCAGGAGCACATACTAGTTTGATGTCTTGCACAGGAATGGAAGCCACAATATTTTTAAATTATCTCTTTGTGTCTGTGCCCCTTACCAAACTAAACTCATTAAGGGTGGGGATTGTTTCATATACTTGAGCACAGTTCATGGTACAGATCTGGTGCCTAGTAAATGACTGTTGAAAGAATATCATTTCAAAAGGATTCTTCCATTAAAAATATGAATTTATGACCAATACAGAGCTCCCTTAATGTTGTAAAATCATGACTGCATTTACTAAAAACTTAATTCGTATGAAAGGTTTGGAGATCATTTAGATCACTTTAGAAGAGATTACAATCCATAGAGTTAAAATAAACAGGAGAAAACTGATATAGTGTTTTATAATTTTTGAAACATTTAACCTATGTTAAGCAGGGCTGTTATTGTTAGCCCCATTTTATAGATGAAGAAGCTCTGAATCAGAGATGACAAGGATTTATCTAAGACCCAACAGCTAGTAAGTGACGAGCTGATACATGGGCCTGGATACAGGTCTCCTGACTTTTTTTCTCTAGAGACTGATGCTTTTTTCCCTTATTCCTCAATGCTTTGCTATCCTAGTGGGTATTTGATCAGTGGTGTTGAACTGACTTGTGCCCATTCTGTCTTTCATCTTTTTGTGCTGAGAAAATGAAACTCAATGACTTTCACCCAGAGTTTAAAGCCAAAGTCCTTACAGAGAGCTTTCGAGGCCCTACGTGATCTCTCTTTGCCATCCTCCCTTTTCGTCTGCTCTCCTCTTTGTTCACATTTCTCCTGCCACACTGTGCTTCTTACTGTTCTTCTAACACACTGGGCGTGTTGTTCACTCCGCTAGGAATGCCTTCTCCCAGGTGGCATCTTCACCTCCTTTAAATCTTTGTGCAACAGTAAGCTTCTCAATTAGACTTCCTGTGACTGTCCTATTTAAAAGTGCAAGCCGTCTGACATTATATATACACTTCCCATTCCCTTTCCTTGAATTGTTTTTCTGTTAACATTCAGCATATAACTGTTCTAGTACACATTACAATTTATTATTCATTGTATTATTGCTTGCCTTTCCTCATTACAGTGTTAGTTCTGGTGCCTGGCACAGTACATGGCTCAATAAATGTTTGTTGAATGAATGAATGTAGGAAGGAAATTCAATCAATTAAACAAAACTGTGTTCGTAATATTTCATTGTTTTTAACTAAGAAGTTTAACACTTAACGTTCTTTTAGCCAGGAGCATGCATTTATGTATGAGATGGAAATTTAATTGACTGAGATTTGTTTATCAACTTAAGGTTTCTTCTGAGTTGTTATACATATCAATTTACATAAAATCTACTGACTTTCTTGAAAAAATAATATGATTCTGTGTAAGATAGATGACAATATAGTCTCTGTTTATGCATTTGTTTTAATAAACAAAGCAATTTAGGGTTGACAGCAATTTAGTATTTTTCAAAATACTACTTAAAATCTAAATTAGATTTAGAATTAAGTTAATTCTCATTTTCTGTAGAATATTTTCCTTATGAAACCATCATATGGGCATGGAAATCCTGAGGGTAGGTAGTGATTGATGTCACATTGACATTTAAAAAAAAATTTAAATGTTGAACTATGTTTTCATAGAATATTATTAGTTTTCATCCTTTTTGTGATTAGTTATAGTTATATATTTAATATTTGTGTTCAGATAGTAAAGTAGGAGTTTTCTTGATTAGCCTTTACTTTTGTTTAAACATTTCTTTTCTTTCTTGTAGATTTGCTTTGAGGTGACATTGATATGAAATATGGAGTCACCTTTGATAACTTCACCTGGGAGAGAGAGAGTCTTCTTTTTTATTGAAAAACCATAAGGAAAACAAATGACCAAAGGAATCACACCAAATGCCAACTCTACGTCTTTTAGTATCATCTATTTTTTAAACCATCAAGACAAATGGCTTCTGATTTAATGAGAATGATTTGTTCATCGACGTTATTTTTAGCAGTTTTTTGAAAAATCTTTTTCGTATGAAACTATACAACTCTCCTGTAAAATTTAACACATTTAAAAATCTTTAAGGCCTTGTTTAAAATAGCTTTTAGAACCTTGATGTTTATGTAGCCTTTTTTCACTTGACAAAGTCTTCAGAAATTTACAGCATCAAGAAAGATATGGACTTGGAAACTTACATTATTATAATAGACTGCAGTGAATTTAAGTGGACAATTGAAGACATCATCCATTTTATCATCAGAAATATCACATAAGCATATAATTCTTAGCTTTAATGCAAACGAAGTTGCTTGAAAATGGCCTGGGTAAAATTCTTACGGAAACCTGGTGGCAATCTTGGAAAAGTTTATCAACCTGGGAGTATCCTATCCCTAGCCCCTACTAAAGGCTTGTTAAATGAACCGGGACAGAACAGCTGCTTTCTTAATAGTGCTGTACAGGTAAGACCATAGTTACTTGTTACATTTTAAAAAGTGCTTTTCTGGGGGCCGGCCCAGTGGTCCAGCAGTTTAGTTCGCGCTTTGGCCACCCGGCGTTCGCGGGTTCGGATCCCAGGTGCCTGCCGACGCACTGCTTGTCAGCCCATGCCGTGGTGGCGTTCCATATAAAGTAGAGGAAGATGGGCACGGATGTTAGCCCAGGGCCAGTCTTCCTCAGCAAAAACAGGACTGGCAACGGGTGTTAGCTCAGTGCTGGTCTTCCTCACAAAAAAAATAATAAAAAGTGCTTTTCGGGAAGTCTTTTGTTTAATGCTTTTCTAACTTGTAAATTAAGAATAAAGTTATTATTCAAACACATGGATAAGGAGAACAGATTAGTGGTTACCAGAGGAGAAGGGGATGGGGAGAGGGCAAAAGGGATAAAGGGGCACATATGTGTGGTGACGGATAAAAACTAGACTATTGGTGGCGAACACGATGCGGTCTATACAGAAACTGAAATATAATAATGTACACCTGAAATTATATAGTGTTATAAGCCAATATGACCTCAACAAAATAGTTAATTAAAAAAAAGAATAAAGTTATTATTGACTGCCATGACTTTTTAATGTCACTTTTAATGGTAGCAAAAATATTTTGGCTGGGCATTTGGTTTTATAATAAGTGGAAATGGTTTTTTCAACAGATTCATATGGTATTAAAAAATCTTTTGATTTATCATGTTTACTTAGTAAATTAAGAATGTGTTCCTAAAATACAAAATTTCTTTTTATGAATCAGCTAATCTACTCCCCTCCCTCCCTTTTTTTAAGAAACCCAGTAGATAGTATAAAAAAAACCAAGCTGCTTGGGTTGAAACAGAATGCAGAGTTTTAATCTCAGTGCTCAAAGACCCTTCCCCCCTCCCCACTACTGTGGCTCTTAAATCGCCTCTATGGAATCATAATTTGGACACCACTGTTTTAGTTAAATTGAAGGTTCATCCATTTTGCTTCAATCTTTGTTAAAATTCTTTTAATTAACAGTATGTATTAACCTGCTTTTCTGCCTTTGGTAAGTATCCTTTCTTATGTATGATATAGTTTTTATTCAGCAGTTCCAGATTTTGTAGTTTCCTGTGTCCTTGTGACCATTGGCTGTACTATACTAAAGATGAGTAAGATTTAGAATATTGGAATTTTTTTTTGTTGACCCTAGACTATACCTTACAAGAATTTATTTAAAATAAGTCATTTTTCACATATTGTCTTTCTATTGCTTTTTTTCCCTCCTGAAAACTGAGAGTGGAAAGAGAAATATTGGTTAATTGACTCATTTGATAAAAGAACACATTTAGAATGTGTCAGGTACTCAGACTTCTGAATCACACCTGTCTTCCCAGTTGCTCTTTGTCTGGGACTGATGTCAAGCTTGAAAGTTTCATAATTTACCCAGGGAAAGAGAGCAAGTAGTATTAAGAAAGCATTAATTCTAATTTACTTTGGGACCCTTAAATGGCAGTCACTGTTCTGCCTTGGCTCAAAGATCCCACTGACATTAAGTGCTGTGAGAGATGCAGGAAAATATTTATTGACTGGCACTGGATCTAGGGAAATATACCCCAAAAGATTTGGAATTAAATGCTTCTGATTGAATCAGGCTGTGAGACAGGGCTTCTATCACTGCAAATCTTTTCCTGTGACTCCTTTTCCTCTTCTTTTTTTGACATTTATATTTTTCCCTCTGCTTCTGTCCTTTTCTTTGGCTCCCAGAATAACTGTGTGTAGTTTAGGGAGATGAAAAGCATATTATAACAACAGAAAATTCTGAGTAAGGACACTTACATTGTAAAGAAAATGGAGAAGTGTTCCTATGATGATGTATTTTTTAAAAATGAACTTTCCACTGACGTTTACCATGAAGATTATTTATATTTCTCTACATAGTTACCATTTCTGGTGCTCATCACTCCTTTGTGTAGATCCAGCTTTCCATCTAATATCATTTTCTTCTGCCTGAAGGACATCTTTTAATATTTCTTGTAGTATAGGTCTATTGGCAATGAATTCTTTCAGCTTTTCTGTGTTTAGAAAAAAATTCTCTATTTCACTTTTGTTTTTGAAAGATATTTTCACTCATCACAGAAGACTAAGATGACAGCTTTTCTCTTTTAGTACTTCAAAGATTTTGCTCCTCTGTCTTCTAGCTTGCATTATTTCTTTTCCAGTTTTTTTGAGAAATAATTGACATACATCACTGTGTAAGTTTAAGGTGTGCAGCATGATGGTTTGACTTACACATATTAGGAAATGATTACCACAGTAGTTCAGCTAACATCCATCTTCTCATATAGATACAATAAAAAGAAGATAAACAAAAAAGGAAAAAAAATTTTCCTTGTGATGAGAACTCTTAGGATTTACTCTAATGACTTTCCTATACATCATACAGCAGTGTTAGCTGGAGTCATCATGTTGTACATTACATGCCTAGTACTTATTTATCTTGTAACTGGAAGTTTGTACCTTTTGATCACCTTCCTCCAATTCCCCCTTCCCTTGACCCCCTGCCTCTGGTAACCACAAGTCTGAGTGAGTTTCTTTGTTTTAGATTCCACATATAAGTGAGGTTATACAGTATTTGTCTTTCTTGTCCTGACTTATTTTACTCAGCTTAGTGCCTTCAAGTTCCATCCATGTTGTTGCAAATGTAGGCTTTCCTCATTGTTTATGGCTGACTAATATTCCATTGTATGTTTATACTACAGCTTCTTTATCCATTCATCCATCAGTGGACACTTAGGTTGTTTCTAGGTCTTGGCTATTGTAAATAATGCTGCTATGAACTTGGGGGTGCAGATATCATTTCAGATTAGTGTTTTTGTTTCCTTTAGATATGTTTCCAGAAGTAGAATTGCTGGATCATATGGTAATCCTGTTTTTCATTTTTTAAGGATCATCTGTACTGTTTTTCATAGTGGCTGTACCAATTTACAATCCCACCAACTGCACAAGGATTTCCTTTTCTCCACATCTATGCCAGCATTTATCATCTCTCACCTTTTTGATGATGGCCATTCTAACAGGTCTGAGGTGATATCTCATTGGGGTTTTAATTTGCATTTCCTTAATGACTGGTAATGTTGGGCATCTTTTCATGTACCTGTTGGCCCTTTGTATATGTTCTTTGGAGAAATGTCTATTTGGGTTCTTTGCCCATTTTTTTAATTGGGCCATTTGTTTTCTGGCTATTGAGTTGTGTGAGTTCTTTATACATTTTAGATATTAACCACTTATCAGATATATGGTTTGCAAATATTTTTTTCCCCATTCCATAAGTTGTGTTTTCACTTTGTTGATGGTTTCTTTTGCTTTGCAGAAGCATTTTGTAGTTTGGTGTAGTCCCTCTTGTTTATTTTTGATTTTGTTGCTTGTGCTTTGGGTGTCGTATTGAAAAAATCATTGCTAAGACCCATGTCAAGGAGCTTTAGTCCTGTGTTTCTTCTAGGAGTTTCATGTCTTACATTTAAGTCTTTAATCCATTTTGAGTTAATTTTTGTGAGTGGTGTAAGATATGGATCTAGTTTCATTCTTTTGCATGTGAATATCCAGTTATCCCAGCACCATTTATTGAAAGACTCTCTTTTCTCCATTGAGTGTTCTTGGCTCACTTGTCAAATATTAGTTGACCATCTATCCTTGGGTTTATTTTTTGGCTCTCATTTCTGTTCCATTGGTCTGTTTTTATGCCAGTACCATATTGTTTTGATGAATATAGCTTTATTGTATAGCTTGAAATCAGGAAGTGTGATGCCTGCTGCTTTGTTCTTCTTTCTCAGGATTTCTTTGACTATTTGGGGTCTTTTGTGGTTCCATATAAATTTTAGGAGTGTTGTTTCTACTTCTGTAAGAAATGCCACTGGAATCTTGATATGGATTGCATTGAATCTATAGATGGCTTTTGGTAGTATGGACATTTTAACAATATTACTTCTTCCAACCCATGAACATGGGATACCTTTCCATTTATTTGTGTCTTTGATTTCTTTCGTCAATGTCTGGGATTTTTCAGAGTAGAGATCTTTCATCTCCTTAGTTAAATTTATTCCTAAGTATTTTGTTGTTTTTGATGCTATTATAAATGTAATTGATTATTTCTTTTTTAGAAAATTCATTGTTGGTGTATAGAAAGTCTACAGAGTTTTGTGTTTTCATTTTGTATCCTGCAACTTTACTGCATTCATTGATTGGATATAATAGTTCTTTGGTTGAGTCTTTAGGATTTTCTCTATATAAAATCATGTCATCTGCAGTAGGGACAATTTTACTTCTTCCTTTCCGATTCTGATACCGTTTATTTCTTTTTCTTGCCTGATTGCTCTACCTGGGACTCTAGTACTATGTTGAATAGGAGTAGTGAGAGTAGGCACCCTTGTCTTGTTCCTAATCTTAGAGGAAAAACTTTCAACTTTTCATCATTATCTTCTAGCTTGCATTTTTCTAATGAAAAACCTACTGTCATTTTTATCTTTGTTATTCTGTATATAATGTGTTCTTTTTCTCTGGCTGCTTTAAAGATTTTCTCTTTATCACTGGTTTAAAGCAATTTGATTATGGTGTGTCTTGACATAGTTTTCTTTCTGGATTTATTGAGCATCTTGGATCAGTGGGTTATAATTTTAATCAAATTTGGATGCTCTTTGACCATTATTTCTTCAAATAGTTTTTTTGTCTCTCCCTTCCTTTGGGGGACTTCGGTTACATATATCAGTTGCTTGAAATTGTCCCACAGCTCAAGCATGCTGTGTTCATTTTCTTTCTCAGTCTTTTTTTGTTCTCTCTGTTTTCATTTTATATGGTTTCTATTGCTATGTCTTCTAGTTCATTAATCTTTTTCTTTGCAATGTCTAATCTGCTATTTATCCTATCCAGTGTATTTTTTATCTCAGACATTGTAATTTTCACCTCTAGGAGTTTGATCTGGGTCTTTTAAAAATCTTTCATGTCTTTACTTAACATGTTCAATCTTTTCCCTAGCTTCTTATGTATTCAAAATAGTTATAATAGTTGTTTTAATGTATTTGTCTACTAATTCTGTCATTTATGCAAATTCTAGGTGTTTCAATTGATTTCTTTTTTCTCCTCATTTTGGAATATATTTTCTTGTTTCTTTTGACGCTTGGTCATTTTTTGTTGGATGTCAGACATTTTGAGTTTAACCTTGTTGTGTAATGGATATTTTTTATATTCCTAAAAATATTCTTGAACTTTTTTCTGCGATGGGGTTACTTTATTGAGAAACAGTCTGATCGTTTTACTTTTAAGCTTTCTTAGGCAGTACCAGAGCTATGTTCATTCTAGGGTTAATTTCTCTGCTACTGGGGCAAGACCCCTCTTTCTTCTTTAACCCAAATTCTGTGAATTATGAAGTTTTCTACTTTGGCTATTGGAAACAGGCACATCCTAGGCTGGTATGAGCTCTAGGTACTGCTCCCTCTAATCTCTTTGGGTATTTCTTTCTCGGCCTCAGGTAGTTTCCCCACATTACTCTCCTGAATACTCAAAGGGGACCCTCTACAGAGCTCTGGTGGTAGCTCTCTGGGCGGCTCTCTCCTCTGCAGTACTCTGCCCTGCCAGCCCTTGCTCCTTTGGCTTCCCTGAGCTCCCAGTTCCATGTCTTCAATGTAGGGTCTGTTGGCCTCTGGTGTTAAAATATCTGCCGTATAAAGCAATTTGTCAGTCCTCACTGACAAAACAGCTATTCAAATAGACTTTTTGTCAGAAAAAGCCTGACTTCATTAAAAAAATTCAAAATTCAAATGTTAATATGCAGTTTGATGAATACTTTTTAAAACTGCTGAGAAATAAATTGTGAAATACGTCTTGTAAGAAGTTACTGAAAGTGGACGTTCTCAAAATGTTATGGATATAAGTCAGAAAAATGAATTTATATGCCATTTCTTGTTACTTAATTTTTAAGTTATTTTTTTAGATCTTTTTGAAGTGAGGTTCAAAAATCATATTGATGAGAGGTTTGTATTCCTTTATTAAATGTGTATGCATATATGTATTAATCTTTTGGGAATAATTAAGAAACATGTATAAATATTCAAAACTAAGTACATTAATTTTTTTAGGTACCATGTTAAAATGCTACATGCAAGTAATGCAAAAGAAAAAACTAATTAGTCTAACAAATTGCTTAGACTTTAATTTTTTTAAACAGGTGGTAGAGTATAATCAACATTTTAAAAAGAACCTAGGATAAGGATTAACAATAATTAGAAAAATTTTTGATATGAACTTGTTAAAATAGGTTTTAAACTATTATATTGAAAAATGTACAGAGAATTTAAGAGAACTCACATAAAATATTTTTTCTGTAGATTGGATCCAGTGTAACTTAAAAATTTTGCTAATCCCAGAAAACTTTCCAGTTACGTTTGAAAGACTCTCTTCACTCGCTTTATGAACAGATTATAGAGTGTATTGTCTTTTGGCTGAATAATTTAAATTTTTATCTGATGGGAAAGTAGTACAATTAAGTATGTAAGACATATTGCTGTGGTTTTAAAGTCTCTAAGTTAAAAGCAAAGTTGTGATATTTATGGCTCTCATTTGTTGTGTTCTTACTGTGTGCTGGACACTTGTCTGAACACGGCATGTTTTCTCTAATCTAGACCTTACAGTAATCCTGAGAGGTAGGTACTACATTTATCCTCATTTTACTGGTGGGAGAACTGAGTTTCAGAAAATATTTTGCCCAAGTCAGCCCAAGAGCTGGTAAACAATAAAGCCAGAATTAGAACCCAGGCAGCCTGCCTTCGGAGGTTGTTATTAACTACAGTGCAGTGCTACTTCCCGAAGCTGTGCTGTCATGATCTTCATCTTCTTTGTTGGTAAAATGAATTTCATATAGTATATCTTATGGTATGATAGGATACGATATGCAAGAAACATTTTTATGAAACATTTTCAAGTGCTTTGCAAAACACTGAATTATTTGTGATAGGTAAATGGATCCTATCAGTTATGCTTTAAGGAAAAGCAACTCTCAGGGAAATTCTGAAGTGACCTTTAGTTATTGAGTAATTGAAAATATAGGAAACATTAAAATCATTTTTATTGATCTTTGTTTTTAGTTGGGAGAAACAAGAGATCGTGAATGAATTTTCTTAGTTGTATTACTTGAGGAAATGAATGAAAGGTATAGCGAAACTTGAAGATCTTAATTCTTTGTTATAATCGTATTTACAGCAAATAGCAGCTGACTTTCATTGCATGCCAGTTATGTACTGGGCACTAATCTAAACACTTTACATATTATTACGTATTGTTTATTCCTTACAAAGACTCTATGAGGCATGACTATTATTATCCCCATTGTATAGATTTCAGGTTTTTCAGAATGATTTTAAGTGCTGGATTGATTTATTTCAACAATTAGAGTCTTGTTTTGTTTTTGTTTTTTAGTAGCAGACGAGAAATGGATAATTGCAGCAAATATGTTCAGGTTATTTCTTAACCGCTGCCCCTTACCATCCTCTACCCCCATTACCACACAGATGCCCCTTTCTTATTTAGTATACAGTGACCACATGAGCCTCTGCTCACCCTTTTTTCTTGCCACAAAGCACTGACCCCTATTTGGTACACCCTAGTTTTCAACTCTAGTTATATTTCCTTCCTAACTTTCAGTTCGTAATGAGTGTTATAATCACTTCCTCTTTCATGTCTCTGCCAAGTCCTCTGTTCAGTATGCCATGTTTCCTGTTCATATAAAATCCTTAACTGAGGAATAATTTTTTTCATGCTCTATGCCTGTCGTGATTTTTTACATGCAAGTCAATAGGAATATCTTCTAAATCCATTTTTTATAAATGCACTACATGTGTATAGCAGTTTTATACTTGCTCTTATTTTTAGTGATTGTGGATGTCTGATTGTGTACAAGAGATTGATAGGAGTTATTTATCTTAAAAATATTTAAAGCTGTCTTTTTTCATAGTGAGAGAAATCTTACTGTGTTTCTTTCTTCACATCTCACTTTTTTGTAGGTTTTATGGCAATTGGATATATTCCGACGCAGCTTGCGGGTTCTGACTGGACATGTTTGTCAGGGAGATGCCTGCATATTTTGTGCATTGAAGGTAAACTTTTAAAAGTTCTGAAAAATTACTATCAATTCTTTCTTCAAAAATTTAATTTTATTTGATACTTTACATATTTGGTCAGTTTATTTGTAATTAAAGTTCATTGTCAAGTGATTTATAGTTTTGAATTCTTAAAGTATCGTTTATTCAGGCTTGTTTTCATTTTCCACTTTTATATAAGGACAGTTAATATTCTAAATAGTGTAAATTGTTAGGAACATTACATTTTTCATTATTTTGAAATGATTCTTCATTTGTTTTAACAAATGTGTTTGAGCTCCTTGAGTTCTGGGCCCCGCGGTGGTTACTGAGGGTGCGCAGGGGACAGATGGGTCAGAGCCCTGTCCTCAGGGAGCTCGCATTCTCGCAGGGGAGGAGACAGAAGGAAGCAGAATATGGAGTGTGTTGGATGGTAATACTTGCTGAGGAGGAGAAATGAATCAGGGAGAGGGAATAGAGAGCGTGGAGTGGCCAGGAAAGCCTCACCGAGAAAGTGCCAATTGAATTAGGACCTGGAGGAGGCGCTGGAGAGGACTAGGGCACTCCAGGCAGGCAGAGAAACAGCAACTGCAAAGGCCCTGAGGCAGGCGTGTGCTGACATATTCCAGGAACCTCGGTGGCAGGAGCTTTGTGAGCAACAGGGAGAGTGGTGGAGGTGAGCTCCACCTCCAGAGAGAGTGGGTGAGGTGAGTCATGGCGACTTTAAAACATGTCTACCAGTTCTTTTGCCTTCATCCTGTCAGAAAGGTGGAGACTCATTCCTTGAATATGGGCTGGCCTTAGTGATTCATTTCAATCACATAGAGTGTGGCAGAAATGATGCTGCAGACATCTGATGTTTGGTTATGTCATTATATGCTTATTTTTGGTTAATTTTAATTCCTATAGTATACTTTTAGGTTTAAGGCAGTTTATCTCAAAACTCTTCCAGAAACAACCAACCTCAGAATCAGCTGGGGAACAGTTTAAAAATGGCTTACTCAGTCAGAATCTCTGAGGATGGGACCTAAAGCTCTACATATTTAATTCCTTTTTGTGTGTGAGGAAGATTAGCCCCGAGCTAACATCCATTGCCAGTCCTCCTCTTTTTGCTGAGGAAGACTGGCCCTGGGCTAACATCCGTGCCCATCTTCCTCTACTTTATATGGGACGCCGCCACAGCACGGCTTGACAAGTGGTGCATTGGTCTGTAAGTGGGATCCGAGCCTGTGAACCCCAGGCTGCTGTAGTGGAGCACGCGAACTTAACCACTTCACCACCAGGCCAGCCCCTACATGTTTAATTCTTATGCACACGTTTGCTCACATTTGATTTAGAGCGGGGGCAATCATTTCTAACATAACTAATACAAATAATTTTTTATGGAATTTTTGAGCAAAATACTGTTTTGTATTAGTTTCTGAATATAGTATGTTCAGTTTCACTATGTTGTAATGAAATGACTGAAGTGTTTTTATAGTTGTTGGCATTAATCTTACTGATGTACTTGTTGATTTGCAGACAACATTCGCACAGTTTCAGCACAGTCGAGAAAAAGCACTCCCCTCAGATAACATAAGGCACGCTCTTGCAGAAAGCTTCAAAGATGAGCAGCGATTTCAGCTTGGCCTTATGGATGATGCTGCAGAGTGCTTTGTAAGTATTTTTGGTAATCCTTAAGTCTAGGTAGTAGTTTGCATTCCTTAAATGATGCAAATTTGGAGACAAATTAAACATAAACTTATAACAGTGGAAAAGTGTCA
This sequence comes from Tapirus indicus, assembly GCA_031878705.1. Classification (NCBI taxonomy): domain Eukaryota; kingdom Metazoa; phylum Chordata; class Mammalia; order Perissodactyla; family Tapiridae; genus Tapirus; species Tapirus indicus. The sequence continues at coordinate 142,264,221 of CM062919.1, read as the reverse complement.
GAACTGGTCAGTGGAGCCATGTCTTACCCATTCCTTCAAAGCTCAGTTTAAGTCTGTCTGTGTTTTCATGTACGTTTGCTTTTGATTATTTGTGCTGCTTTAATTTGTATTGAGTGTTAGACTACTGGAGTTTTAAAAAATTTATTTATTGGAGCAAAAAGGTTTATGTATCACTTTTAAGGCAGAGTTCTGCCTCCACAGGGTTTACATGTGCAACACAACCCCAGCAGTAACATTTCTCATTACATGCAATGGTTCTCTTTGGGAGGGAGGAGGATCTTGGTGGGCAGCAATTCTGATCCATGCCTCACTACAGGTTGAGAATCACTGACTGAGGTTGACGTTCTGAGACTCTTACCACCATGTTGATAAGTAAGAGCATTCTTTTGATCAGCAATGTACCTTATACACCTTCTAAAATATGTGTATTAATTACTAAATGTTTCAATAATATAGATGTCACTTATGTTTAAGACATAACCACTTCTTCTCTTACTCCTGTATTTATTCAGCAAATTCTGTAAATTCTTTTCATTAGAAATCCTTTTAAGGTTTTCCTTGCTGTATTATTTCTCTGTTACCACTTCTTCCTAGTCCAGGCCTCTACTCTCAGCATTATTTAAGTCTCTTTACTAGTATCCTTTCAGTCTATCCCCTTTACAGTCTGTTTTTTAATGGCCACCAGATTCACATAATTTTCTTAAGATTAATGCTTGCTCTTCATATATTTCTGTGATTCAAATCTAGACTCTTCTGACATTTAAGGCCCTTTACAGTTAAACTCCAGCTTATCTCTTTTGTTCCTTCCTGAATGTTCCCTCCTAGTGAGAACGTTCCATTCTGTTCCTCAAACACATCTTTTAAATTCCTGCTTTAGAGCCTTTGTTCAAGTTCCTGAAATATTCAAAACTTTTCTGATCTATCATTTGTTAAGGGTCGACCTAGGTGGCCTACTAGATGATGTATGATCAAACTACCCCAATCAATTCTCTGAATTTCTGTAGAATTTATCTGTAGAATCCTTTTGGCATCTATATGTTATTACCATTTTTTTAACGAGCATCTTTATTGTTTCCTTAGACAGATGGAAACCTCCTTGGCTAATGCACTGCTTAGCAAACTTATGTGATTAAAATATATCGAAAACAGCACACACAGTCATGAAATATGCTTTTCATACTTCTTATGTTTGTAATTGATCCGTTGCTTAAAACATAAATATATTTTGCACAATGCTATACTTTATAGTTTTACTTTCACTTAAATGAAACGTGCTAACACATGATATGATAAATCATGGAATATCTAGAATTCCAGTCTTAAATAATTGGATGGTTTTAAATGTCCTGGGGCAGAACGGCAGGGTCGGGGGGAGATGGCTTATTCAAAGAATGTATTGGTTAAACTTTGGTAAAAAGAAGGATTATTTTGTTAAAAAAATAAATGCCCCTTATTGATCTGTATTACAAATCTGAACTTTCATATGAAATTTGTTGCAGAGCAGATTCCTTGCATTAAGGTGTTAGTGCAGCTCTTATAAGCCTTTATCACTGATATTTTGATGTAAGCTATATAGACTATACAGATGATCCAAATAGGATTTTTAAAAAATTAACTGCTTTTTCTCATATGAGAAAACTGGGAACATAGGAAACTGTTTTCTAATACTAAATTCTAGATGTCAGCCACCATGAGTTGATTTTTAAAAGGATTTTAAAAATCTTTATTAAAATCATATGTTACATTATAGTTTTTCTTCTGTTAAATTTTTGTTTAAGCTAATGCTATAAAAGGTGAGTAACTGAACAACATTTGCAGTGTTGATGAAAGATGAAAGCCGAAAAGCCGACAGTGTGTATGGCACTCCTACATTTAACACTTTGGAAAATCTTAAGAAGATTTTTAAATTTGTGACATTAGAAAGAGTTGTATTTTGGGGCTGGCCCGGTGGCGTAGTGGTTGAGTTTGGCGTGCTCCACTTTGGCTGCCTGGGTTTGCGGTTTCGGTTCCTGGGCGCAGACCTGCACCACTCATCGGGTCATGCTGTGGAGGCAACCCCTGTACAAGATGGAGGAAGACAGACAAGACACAGATGTTAGCTCAGGGCCAATCTTCCTCAAGTAGAAAAGAGGAGGATTGGCAGTGGATGTTAGCTTAGGGCCAATCTTCCTGACCCCCCCCCCCCCAAAAAAAAGTATTTTGAAGTGTCCTCTGCAAGATCCACAGTTCATTTGTCTTTTGATTTTTAAATTAGGAAAATATATTGGACAGGATTCATTTTCACATAGTGCCAAGCAGAGATGCAGACATGTGTACCTCCAAATCCTGTATCACTCACCAGAAGTTTGCGATGACTCTGTATGAACAGGTGAGATGGCTTAACTATTTTATTAGATATCTATGTAATAAATATAATTAAATATAAATTAAACGTATGTTTTTACCTATAGTGTGTGTGTCGTAGCTGTGGAGCATCATCAGATCCTCTCCCTTTTACAGAATTTGTGCGGTACATTTCTACGACAGCCCTATGGTAAGAATGATTAGAGCATATTTACCAAAGATGTTAGTAACATGTTTAAGCACACTGAGCATTTATTTTATAAAACTGTAACATGTGAATTTCTACTCTCTGTCTGAGACTGACAAATATACTACCATCAGAGGTACAATACCTCTGTACCGTACAAGTGATGTCTATCTTAGTTGGATGTTTCTGATTTAGCCTAATGTATGTACCACTTAGTGAAATGTACTAAATAATAGTCAAAATTTATATCTGTTAATATTTATAGCAAGTTTTTGGAACTATGAAGGAGAGCTTAAAATGAGAAAATCAGTGGTAAATGGAATTGCATGTGATTTCATTTTTGCTAAGGTGTTACCTTTGTAGTGGCTGTGTTTCCTGTCACCTCCACCATGTCCCTTCTGGTGATGGAAGCTAGGATAAGCAGAAACGAAAAAAAAAGGAAAAATAATCTTCCATTAGGTTTATTGCTTTTAAGGCCTCAACATTAACCTGAAATAAAAATTTGCCACGCTTGCCTGCCTGCTCCATCCCTCCATCCCTCGCTCCTCTCTGTCCATGAACCAGTAGCTAGTTAGGGATCCAAAAATAATCCCTAGACTTTACATAATAAGAATTATTTGAACACTTTCTAATGGGTATTTGAGAGTATAAATATTTGATATATGATAGACCTTGAATACAATCATGAATGTTTGCAGATATTATAATTCAAAAGACAAAACATAGACCAATAATTATCAAAGTACATCAGTGCGACAGTTAGTTGATAAATGCTACCAATATTTTTATCACTATGCAAAATGAATATCAGGTATTCACCCATTTAATTATATTATTAAACTTCCTGGATTTCTTGGATGTAGCACATTATTTCTTAAACATTATTGGGTAATAACAATTTGGTTATTTGGATGTGTTTAGTATCTTTCTTATTTATGCAGAGTTGGGAGACATTGGTTTAGAGAAACATTTCCTAAACTTCCGTCAGTTGTAGGCTCGTTTTGTTCACTTTATATGAAAAGTGGGATGGTGTTTGAACAAGAATAGACCACAAATTAAAAACTGTAAAACTCTGTCTACTTTGAAACTCTTGTATAAAAAGACAGTGCTCTGAGGCAGTATCTTAGGTGATTATACCCCGTCAGTCTCTCCCTGGTCCATCCCCCAGATTACAAGTCCCCAGACTTTGAATTCTAATTAGAATCTCTCTCTTTTTTTGGGGAATAACTATTGAGTGCCAATTACTGAATGTTTACTGTGTTCTGGACTTTGCATAAATTGTTGCTTTTAATCTTAACAAAAACACTATTTTGTTGATGAAGAAATAGGTTTCATGAGGTTAATCTGGTAAAATGGACGAATTAAGATTAAAACTGTGGTCTGGTTTCATTTCAAATTCAAAATTTGTTTGGTCAACCACTACTCTGATGCTGTCAATTTTGCAAAACAATTATGTGCAATTTGAATAAGACTATCAGATTTAGTGCTTTCTAGTATATTTGTGAAGTGCTTTAGAAGAATGGTACTTTTAGTTGTTATTGAGTATAGTATATTATTTAAACTATTTAGCTGTAAAATATATGCAGCTCTAGGACAGTTGTATTACTATGAGGTAGAACCAGAGCATCTAGAATGGAAACTAGAAATGGTATTTGAGTTTACATTACATTTCTTTGTGGAAATGTTTCAATAGTTGCTTAAAGGTACTTAATATCTTGGTATGTAAAAATGTGACCTGAGGGGAAGATGAGTAAAAAGTGTCACAGATACCCTGCCTAGGCTCTCATGAAATGATTAGCATTCATAATAGGAACGAAAGACACCAGGCTGGCTTAGATAGCTTTGGTGATGACTTCTGCATTAATCAGCAAAGGGCCCTTCTCTTAGCTGAAAACAGTAACTTTGTTTCTGGGGACTTTAAGCCAGAGGGGGAGCCTTTCCTACAATTTGTTATTCTTGTTAGACGGAAGTTTAAACTCAAGTCCCCCTACATAATTAATGTAATAATGTAAAAGAAACATTTAACTTAGAACTACCTTCAGACACAGCATCTTACTTGGTTGGCGTAGTTCCAAACAATGGTATAATTTTATTCTACTCTTGACCTAATTTTTTCATCACACATGTGCCAAATTTCACAATTTTCACTTTATGGAAGTATGCTGTATGGTAAATTTTTCAGACAAAATCATGTTTTAAGAGAGAAAGGTGTTCATATCTTTATTGACAACTTAGTATTTTTTGTGCATAATTTATTAGATCTTTTTTAAGTTCATTGACCAGATTTGGGACTGCTTCTTTCTTTTGTAGCAATGAAGTTGAAAGAATGATGGAAAGACATGAACGCTTTAAGCCTGAAATGTTTGCAGAATTGTTGCAAGCAGCAAATACAACTGATGACTATCGGAAATGTCCTGTAAGTATAATTTGGGGAATATTGATATGCGTGTAAGTCTGTAAATTGGAACTAGACATTTGAAAATAGACATTCAGAAATGATCATGTAAATATTAATTATATATGAAATTAATTTTAAGAATTTATTTTTTCAATATTATTTTAGATAACTCTTTGTGCCATGTGAGCTATTTATCTTAGTGCTATTTGTTTAAAAACTCTTAATTTTATGAAGGATCTAAGGTAGCAGATGTTGATTAAATTTTTTTAAGTTTTGAAATCTATCATTTAACTAAAGAGAAAGTTTCTTTTTTTTCTTTAAATAGACATAAATGATATCATTGTTTTCTCATGTAATATTAATGACTTCTAGGGTTTTATTTCTGCTTTTTTTAGATTGAATTCTTGTTGTAACAGATTTACAAAAATACTAAAGAAAAGTACTTTGATTTAAAATAAACTTCCTTTTTAATAAATAATTAAGACAAATATTGCTACAAGGCCATTTTAGTTTGCCGAAGAAATAAATTTCTGATAGATGTTAAGATTATCATTGCATAATACAGTCTGTTTCAATAATTTTAAAACTTGCCTTTTGTGTTTTTCTTTAGAGTAACTGTGGCCAAAAAATAAAAATTCGCCGTGTTTTAATGAATTGCCCAGAGATTGTTACAGTTGGTTTAGTCTGGGATTCGGAGCATTCTGACTTGACTGAAGATGTTGTTCGGAATCTAGCAACACATCTTTATCTTCCTGGGGTACCTCAACTGTTTTTATTCTCTTCCCTCTTATCTTTAAATTCCTCTAAGACATCTTCACATATTATAATACGCTTCGTTTTTCAGAACTAAATTTTCTTTTTAAAGGAAATAATAATGTTCAGATGTAACTCTAATAAAGTTAATCAAATCAGGCTAACTGGAATGCCTTTCATGCATAGACTAGGAATGGCTTATCAATTACAAACTTAACTATTTCATGCCCTATCCCTGTTTCACGCTAGAATGATGATGAGATGATATTGTATGTGTGTGTATGTATATGTGATCATGATTATAAATATAAATAGTAATCTAGAAAGGTTTAAGATTTAAAATTCGTCTACAGCATTGATTTCTTAAAATGCTTATTACCATCTTAATATATTTTGAATTGGTTTATGTTAAAATTAAACTTTTAGATAATTATCTTTTAGATAATATGTTTAATGTATGTTCAAATTTGTGATTCAATCAAGAATTATCAGGAAATGTTTATTTATCTCACACTTGGAGTTTATGTATGTGAAGTATCAATTCTGTTATTGGAGATATTATGTTACTGAACTAAATTGTAGCGAATTCATTTTATTGGACTTAATGTTTCTTATGGACTAAGGAAAAGTAGTAATTCTGTTAACAGTGCAATGTCAGTGTGGCTTCAGTACTAATATAATATTGGATTGGATTGCAGTATGTGTGGGAAATATTTTTCATAGTCAAATACATGATTCATCAAATTATTGTTCCTCATTTTAAAAAAGATACAGTATTAAGTGTACATTATTAATTTTGTAAACAGCTTTTTTATAGGGTTACCGATGAAAATGCCAAAAATAGTGAACTTCACCTTGTTGGTATGATCTGCTACACCAGCCGACATTATTGTGCCTTTGCTTTTCATACCAAGAGTTCCAAGTGGGTATTTTTTGATGATGCAAATGTGAAAGAGGTAAGTGACACTTTCACTAACTGGACTAGTTATTATGATTGTTACTTTTTAGGAATTAATGATATATGTTATAGATATAATGATGATAAAATGATATAATTATATATAATAATGATATAATTATATAAAATAATAATAAATGAGAACTTATGAGCATCGTTAAGTTCACACTTCCTTTTATTAATTCTTGAAATCTGGTTTATTTTGAAGCTAGTTTTTAAATCAGTTCACTTCCAGAATGATAAAAAGGTGACTGTGTAATAAATGTTAGTGTACTAATATGTAACTGTCAGTGATCCATATGTGTGCTCTTTTGTCTGATACATAGTTGTTATATGTATCTCTTTGTGGATGATTCACAATTGCTTTGTACAACTTGTGAGGAAAACCTGCTTTATTTTTTTTTTTATTATGATCAAATTTTGTGTGGGGTATTCAGAATTAGATATATCTATTATATCTTTTGGTAAATAATTTATTTACTCAAACATTATAATAATATCTAGAAAGTTAGTGAATAATAGTTCTTAATAAGGAGTATGTGTCAGAATCACCTTTGGAGCTTTTTGAGAAACATATATGCCTGGACTCTTGAATTCTTGATTCAGTGGTAGGGGCAGGTATCTGAATTTTTTAAAAGTTCTGCAGGAGATTCAGACTTAGCCATGGTTGAAAACTGCTGATCTTGTCTACACTGTTCTCAGGCTTATTGGCTTTGAGAATCCTATTATTAAGCAGTAAACTGATTTAAAAATACAAGTTATTTGATTGTTACAAGCATATGATGTACAATTCCATTTACTGTCATTTAAATATATAACAAAGGGCCATTTATCAGCACTACGATTTACTAAGTCAATAAACGTTCAAATATTTGGTGTTTAGTGAACTTCTAATTCCAGCCACAAAAGATTAACTGCTATGGAAATAGTGTCTCCACTATTAAAAATTAGAAAACCAAGTAGGTGAAACAACTTTTTTAGACATTGGACAACAGGCAGCTGAGCAGAGAAAAGGGAAACAAACGAAATGAGCCTTACAATTACCCCTGCTTACTGCTTAGAAGTAGTTTCTGGGTGGTGAGGGAGGACACAACAAGGCCCAGTGGTTGTCACTGAGTTCAGGAGACAGAAATTAGCGTTTAGGGAGGCCAAGATGGCTAAATTTGCAGGTCAGAATACCTGAAAGAAAGCTGCACAGAGGGAGAGTGCTGGAGATTGGAAGGGGTCCCCTTTAATCTTTGGCTGCAGAGTGTGATCTGTGCATGTGTAGGGCGAACCTGCACAAAGTGGAGGAAAGAACAGTTGGAAAACAGAAGGTCAAACAATTCCCAAAATCGTTACAGGGCTAGGAGTAGTTTGCATCCCCACCAGCGAGAGTGGAAAAATGTCATACCAAGGCATCACGTAGAATCCTCAGGAAAGTGTCACCTTAATAGTGGGGCTGAATTATCCCTAGACTGAAGATTGCTCTGGACCTGACATAAAAAGCTTAAAATGAAACCTTCAAAGGACCCAGCTGATCCCACATAACTTAACTACATGCCAGAACAAAGTCCAACACTTTTTTAAAGGAACACAACAAAATTCAATACCCCAAAATATAAAATTTCAATATGCCATTTCAAAATGTCATTCAACAAAAAATTACCAAATATGCAAAGGAATAAGAAAATAAGACCCATAACCTGAGGGGATATTAATAAAACAGACCAAAAGTGACAGAGACAGATATATCAGACAAGAATATTAAAACTGCTCTTCAGAGAGAGATTTAATAGGTAAGAGTCAATAAACATGGACTGTAAAAATAACTGATAAATTTGACTTCATCAGAACTTAAAACTTTTGCTCCTCAATAAGATGCTGTTAGGAGAATGAAAAGGCTACCCAGAGACTGGGAGAAAATATTTGTCAGGCATTTATATAATAAAGGCTGTATCCAGAGTATACAAAGGACTCTTACAACTCAATAATAAAAAGACAAATATATCAATTAAAAATGGGCAAAAGATTTGGACAGTTCACCAAAGAAGGTCTATGAATGGCCCTTTAAGTGATATTCGGTACATCATTAGGCGCAAGGGAAATCTAAATTCAGTTCAACTGAGAGTCCGTTACTCACACGTTGTAATGGCTCAGATGAATAAAGGCTGACTGTACCAAGAGTTGTCAAGGATGTGAAGCAGCTAGATCTCTCATACAAGGCTTATGGAAATGCAAAATTGAACAGTCACTTTATATAACAGTCTGTCAGTTTCTCATAAATTTAAACATACTTACTATACAACTTAGCAATTCTACTCCTATGAAAATATATGTCCACACAAAACTTGTACTTAAATGTTCATAGTAGTTTTATTCATAATAACCCAAACTGGAAACAACTCAAATGTCCATCAACAGGTGAATGGATAAACAAGTTGTGGTGTATACAGTGAAATATAATATCAGCAATGAAAAGGAATGACCTGTTGACACGTGCAACCACGTGGGCACATCTCAGAAGCATCATGCTAAATGAAAGAAGTGAGACGTAAACAACTAAGTACTACGATTCTGCTTATATAAAATTCTAAAAAAGGAAAAAAACAAAGTGATAAAAAGTAGATCATTGGTTGCCAGGCACTGCAAAGGGGATATAGGGGAAATTTAGCAGGTGATGATTACATGATTGTGCACATTTGTCCGAACTCATTGACTTGTACACTATAACTGGATAATTTTCCTTCATGTAAATTATACTCAATAAAGGCAATGAAGAAAATTTAGTCTTTATATTCTAAAATCTGTGCTTTGCTGGAATTACTTAGTGCTTTGATGTAGCAGTTTACTGAGAAGCTCTGTCCTGAGTTGGTGTGTAGCAACATTTTGGTGTTCCTACTTTGCATCCACATAGTTTAAATTGTCAAAATTTGGAGGAAGAACTGGGTGTATTAATCACCCTGTGAGTTTTATGTTTTCAGGTTACTCTAGTTTCTCACATATCTCAGAATCCCAGGAAAGGAGAGTAAACAGCTAAATATGTGTAGTTTGAAAAAGCTGCTCAGGAAGTTTTTTTAAAGGCCCCTTCCTTACAGAAACTAACATTCTAGAATGCTTTGTTTTTTGTTTGGTTTTGTTTATAAATCAACTTTATAGAGGTATAATTTACAAACATTAAAATACACCCATTTTAAGTGTATATTTAGGGTTTCGACAAATGTGTACACCTGTGTAACCTTTGCAATCTTTATATAGAATATTTTCATCACCCCAGAAAATTCTATCATGCCCCTTTACTATCAACACCCCCACTCCACCCCAGGCTCTAGGAAATCACTGATCTCACTATAGACTAGTTTTGCTCCTTCTACAATTTTATGTGAATGGTCTCTTAGAGTGTGTATTCCTGTGTGTCTGACTTCCTTTGTTAAGCATAATGTCTTTTAAGATTTGTTCACATTATGTCTATCAGTGCTTCATTTTTATTATTGTGTTCCATTTTATGGCTATATAACAATTTATCTATTTACCTATTGATGTAGGAGCAGTCTTCCTGGGAACATATTTTTTTCCATTGCTCTTAGATAATACCTATAAGTACAATTCCTGGGTTGTGGGATAAGTGTATGTTAACTTTACAAGAAACTGGCAAATTGATCTCCAAAGTAATTGTACCACTTTACATTCCTACCAGCCACGTACGACAGTTCCAGTTGCTCCACATTCTTAGCAAGCACTCGTGTTGGTAGTCTTTTTAATTTTAGCCCGTCTAGTGAATGTATATTGTTATCCCACTGTGCTTTTTAATTTGCGTTTCTCTTATGGTTAATAATGTTTTGAGCATCTTTTCATTTGCTTATTGGCCATTCTTATATCTTTTTGGTGAAGTGTCAATTCAAATGTTTTGACCATTTTTCAAGTTGGATCATCTTCTTATTAATGAGTTGTAGGAATTCTATTTCTGCACACTAGTCCATTATTAGATGTATGTGGCTTATTTTTTTCATTTTCCTAAGTGTCTTTCAAAGAGCAGAAGTGATTAATTCATTTTGATGAAGCCCGAATTTGAACATTTTTTTCTTTTGTAATTTGTTTGATATCCTAAGAAATCTTTGCCTTCCCCAAGGTTGTTGATTTTCTCTTTTGTTTTCTTCTGTAAGCTTTATCGTTTTTGCATGATTCATTCTGAGTTAATTTTTGTGCTTTATGTATAGTGAGGTCAAAGTTAATTTTTTATTTAGCTGTCCAGTTCCAGCATTTATTGAATAGGCTCTTTTATATTTCCCCATTAAATTGCATTGAAATCTTTGTCAAAAGTTAATCAACCATGTATGTGAAAAGCTTTTTAAAATTTGAGCATGTAAATCTTGATATAGAAAGCACATAATTTTGTCCTTCAGTTTTTTTAATGATAATGTTTAAAAGGTTTTTATTTAGACTAATTACTAAATAAGGTAAAATTAATCATATAATATGATGGACAGTTGCATTACTAGCATCTGAATGTCTTTAAAATTTTTTAATATACAAATTAATTGTTTCCGCCTTTTCATGTAACACATTGATTACAAGGTTTTGTTTGGTTTTCATTCATTGTGGTTTTTTAAAAGGTTGGAAGTAGATGGAAAGATGTGGTCTCCAAGTGCATCCGATGCCACTTCCAGCCACTGCTTTTGTTTTATGCAAACCCAGACGGCACAGCAGTTTCTACTGAAGATGCGCTCAGGCAGGTCATCAACTGGTCACAATATAAATCCGTTGTGGAAAATATGGGTAATTCGTTTTTAAAATTATTTTTAGTTTTTCTGTTATTACAATCACTCTAGGAATACTAATATGCCAAATATAAAATGAATGTTGAGGATGATTTCAAAATTTAGTTTCAGTAAAATGGAGTTCAGGAAAATTCTAATACTTTGAGTGAGTCTTTAGGAAGAAACCTTTCCTCATCAGTGGGCTGAGAAGCATCTTCGGAGCCCCCACTGCTATGGTCACACAAGCACAGTAGGGGATCCTTGGCTGGTAGCTCTTTCTAGCAGTAAACGTTGTGATTTAAAGTGGGTTACTACACTGAAAAGTCCAGAACAGCTAGGCTGTTTTGGGATGCATTATAAAGATGGAGAAATCTTTAAGAGAAATTTTTAAGTAATTTTATCTATAGTATTAAAAATGTCTGAAAAGATGATTCAAACGTGTCTTCTGGTGGGGAGGAAGAAGGGGATGATACATTTTTGTCTTTTTAAGGATGTGAAAAACCTTCAATTTATAAGTCAGATAATTCAAAAGAAAATGGATTTGGTGATCAGGCAAAACAGAGAGAAAATCAGAAAGTTCACACAGATAATATTTCATCATTTAATCGGAGCCACGTTCAAACAAGTGGTGGTAGAGGACCAGGTATGTCTTTAATTGTCATTTTTACATTGTCGCTGAGTAGTTAAGCTTCCTCCTTTCTTCTCTTACCGAATCTGTCATTCTTGGTAAGGACCATACAAAAGAAGGGTGCCTAATTAGCTTTCTTTGGTCATGAAGAGAAAGAAACAAGTAGATAAAATTTTGTCTTTTGACTTAAACGCATTTCTCCAAGATCTGTAAGTTTCATCTGAACAATTTGACTCAACCAGTGTTTGAGTTTCTCCATGCGCTCAGAGCCGTGGTAAGCCGGGGGCAATCTGGATGGTTACCAAAGAAAGCTATAATGTGGCCTTTCCTGCGATGAGTTAATTATTAACTTGGAGAGGAAAAACATGAATTAATAATTTGGCCCATGTGCCAAAATTAAATTTACCATTAGTGAATGCAACAGTAGTTCAAAGTTACTATAGTTGTAGTTTATTCTTAACCTCATTTTTATTCAACTCTCTCTTGTTATTGTCACCCTACAACTTTAATTTTCATAAACCAAATTCCGTGACTTGGGTCCAAAATGACACATCATGGTATGGTGTGTAGTTATGGTTTAGAAATACATGAAACTGTAAATTGTGTGGATGTTCAGGATGATTTTGAAGCAACTTTTAAATATATTAATGAAATAATGTCCAGCCATAAAAGTAGCCCATTTCATCAAGGATGGTAAGATTCAGAATTAATGGTTATCATCGACAAAGAATTACAATAAATGCTTTTAAAAATTCTTAATGGAACTATACCTTTTTCCCTCTTATGTATTGTTGATGCTCTTAGATTAAGCCATTATCTGTTTTTTAGGCCCAGAAACTATGTATGTGTTTAAGAACAGAAACATTGGAGCCAGACAACTTGGGTTCACAATCCCGGTTCTACATTTACAAGCTACGTGAATTTGGTCACGTTTTTTAACTTCTCTATGCCTCAGTTTCCTGATCTGAAATGGAGACAGTAATTGCACCCACCTCAGATAACTGAATGAGTTATGACACTTAGAGCAGTGCCTGGCACACAGTGACTCTCACTTACCTTTAGCTATTGTTTCAATAGCCAGGCTGTTTTTTCCTTTATCCTCACTTTAGGAACTGTACGAGAAGTTTTAAAAGACAACAAACATCTCCAGTGGCAGGATAAATCACACTTTTTTAGTTAGGCATAAAAATGAGTTTATTGTATACTTTAATCTATATTATGTTTTTAAACAATAACATCTTAAAATTTTTACATAGTTCAATTTGTACTTTTATTGAGCAATTTGAAAAATGATCTGTATCATTATAAGAATGGTTTCTTTTACAGTTAAGTTAAGTCACAATGACCAAAGGGAAAAAATGAAAGACATTTCCAGGGAATGTGCTCTAAAAGCCATTGAACAGAAAAACTTACTTTCCTCACAGAGGAAAGATTTGGAGAGGGGACAAAGAAAAGATTTGGGCCGACAAAGAGGTAAGTTAAGAGTTTATACCATTCGTTTGAAAGGGGCTGCTACAATCTTATTTTAAAACTAAATTTTATAGCTTTAATACAATTTAATATAATTCTTTATCTTTTTATTACATATATTTGTTTATTATATTATGTATCTTAATATGATTTCTTTAGTACACCTTAAATCTGCAAATGTAACATTTTCTTGGTTCTTGTTCAATTCTAGCTTGGAATACTTATGTTTATTTTGATGTTTTAACTTTCCTTTTAATTTTAAATTCAGTTCATCCATATGGCACAATCAAATAATAAAGAAGGTTATAAAATTAAGTGAAAAGAACTTCTTTTTCTATAATTCCCGACCTTTCCTCTGTTCCACTGTTACTACTTTCCCGTTTATTTTGAGCATGTCTTACTCTTTCTGGTTTTATGCTCTTTTCTTTATGGACATACCATAATTTAACTGATACTGCTGGACTTTAAAAAATCGATTTGAGGTTTTTGCTGTAGTGATATCCTTTAACCTATACCTTTGTGTACTTTTTGTGGATAGCCACAGCATAAAATTCTCTCCGAAGAGCTGCTGGATTAGTGTATGTTTATTTTTAATTTTGATAGACATGGCTCAGTTGCCCTCCTGAGAGGCTGAACCAGTCTGCACTCCCACTGACAGTGATTGGATGTCTGTTATTCACACTCTCAGCAGCAGTTAGTTTAACACTCTTAAATCTTTACCAATATAAGAGGTGGAAAATATTTTTATTTTTATGATTTTCATTAATTATGTATGAGATAGAATACTCTTTTTAAAAACAAAACTGCTTTATCTTATGATCTACTTTAGAAATTGTTTTTTAAAATTGTTTTATAAATGCCTCTCATTAGGCATAAATAGAGACTGAAAAAGCACTTTTCAATCTCAAAGCACTGTGTGAGATAATTTAAATACTTATTATTTACTTATTACTGCTTAGCATTTCTTCTCAATGTATTTTTCTTGTGACTAAAAAGTGGCTCTGAAGAATACTTCATTTGTATCTTTATTATATATTTTTAAAGATTTGGTTGATGAAGATCTTCTACATTTCAAGTCTGGATCACCTCCTGCCCCAAATGGCTTTAGACAATATGAGAATCCACATCTACATCACAGTCAAGGAAAAGGACCGTTTAAACATGACCGAGTTGCCCATCAGAGTCGAGCTTCTGCGCAAGTATTAAGTTCAAGTAAATCCCAGAGTTTTGCTCCAGGAGAGAAAATCACTGCTAAAGTGAAGAGCGACAGTGGCACTGGATATGATACGGACAGCAGCCAAGATTCTAGGGATAAAGGAAGCAGCTGTAATGGCAGCAGTAAAAGCCGGAACCGAGGGTGGAAACCCATGAGAGAAACACTGAATGTTGATAGTATTTTTAATGAAAATGAAAAAAGGCAGCATAGTCCAAGACATAAATCAAATATGAGTAACAAACCTAAATGTAGCAAAGATCAGAGTTTTAACAATTGGCCAAAAGAGAATCCAAAGCAAAAATGTTTAATGACCATATATGAAGATGAAATAAAGCAGGAAATAGGAAGCAAAAGTTCTCTGGAATCTAATGGAAAAGGAACAGAGAAAAATAAAGGCTTCAAAGAGACTAAAGTTCCTGGTGACAGTTGGCAGATGCAAAGGACTGAGTCTGGATATGAAAGCAGTGATCATGTCAGTAATGAATCTGCTAATTTGGATTCACCTGTTATCGATGGAAATGGTACAATAATGGATGTCAGTGGTGTTAAAGAACCAGTATTCTTCAGGTAATATACAAATTAAATGAATGGTTTTCTCTCCTGTTAAGTGTTTGAAGTAATTTTCAAAGTTTGGGGACAGTTAAGTGTAATGAAAAGAACTTGGCCTCAGGATAAAGAAACCTGGGATGTCGCAGGTTATTTGATATTTCAAGTTTCTATTTTTAATAGTTATTTCCTGATTCCAAAAATAATAACAACTGTTTATTTTTAGGAAATTTAGAAAGTACAGAAATATGTTATCACTGTTGCCACCAAAAACTATTGATGTATACTATAGGTTTTAGAGTGTAGGTTTAAATTGGTTGCATCTCAGTCATTAAGCTGATTGTTTAATTATTCAATCTTTTTAATGCTCATCATCCCACCTCAGAACTGGGGTGATTTTCTGCCGTTGCAACCCAGTTCTGTGGAAGAGACATTTTTTTCTTTAGCAGATTAAAAGAATGCAACCAAATAACTCAATTTGTGTTTAGTTAGTTCATTCTGAATACATTTATTGTATTACTGTTGGCAATAAGTACATTTGCACTTGTTTGTGTAACCTCTAAAACATGTCCACAGCTTAAGTGGCTGATTTCTTAGTTCAGTCTAGCCATTATTTCTGCTTTTAATCCATCTAAAACATCTTAATTTGTTATTAGCTGGTATTTTTACCACATTCATTATTAAAAAGTCAGATTTGCAAAAATCAACTACTTGTGTTTTATTAAAATAATCATTGTAATAAAGACTTATGGAAACTTTTATTTGGCAGGGTAATTTCATAACACCTCTTGGAAAAGGGTATAGAGTATTAGAAAGATCAGGACTTTGTAACCAGATGGACTTGGGTTTTAATTATTGGGCAAATTAATTTGACTTTCACAGCCTTAATCTCCTATTGTAAATGAGGATTATGACTACTTATAAGTGTTCCTGTGAGATGTAAATTAAACAGTGTGCATTAATCCCCTAGAACAGCACATGGCATATGATAATTGCTTAACAAATGTTATTTCCTTTTCTTAAAATAAACTAAAATAATAGTCCATGATAGCTGATGTGTTTGGTATGTGTTTTGTTCTGTTTTCTAGTGACCAGATTAAGACAAGCAACCTAAATATAGAACGTGTGAACTGTACTTCCCAACAGAGCAAAAACCACTTGGAAGGTAAAAATTTTATTTAAATATATTGTAATAGTAGCAGTAAAGAATAAATTGTGATAATAAGAGTAAAGAAGATAAGAAGTCTCCTGTTACTGATAAGTTTATGAGTAATGAGGACAGAAGTTGGGAGAGTTTATGCTTGAAGGCTTTTAAGGATGGGAATAGCTATTTGAGGGAATGGGAAAAGGGAGAAGTAAGTCAGTCAGGATAGGCTAGGTCCTCGGCTATGCAATGGTAACAACATCCAAATCTCAACGTCTGTAATGCAAGTTTGTTTTTGCTCATGATACATGTCCAGTGGAGGTCCTCATGGAGTCTCTTCCTGGTAATTGCTCAGGGCCCCAGGCTAATGGGACTCCATCTCCACAAATGCTTCTCTGATCATTGCAGTGTTGGGGGGAGAGAGGATTGAAGGAGGACACAACGTGGAGAACCATGTGTATGTAAGCTCTTAAAACTTCAACTCACAAGTGATACATGCGCTTCTACTCACATCTCATTGGCCAGGGCAAGTCTTTCAGCCAGGCCTAATTTCACAGAGGGGGGGAAAGTGCAGGTTTACAGGTGCCTGGAAGCTGACCTGGAGTTAAGGACAAATAGAAAAACTGATAAACATCCTCCTGGAAAAGTTCAGTTTGGGAAAGGTAATATGTGATGGTGTAGCATAATAATGCTAGGTGATTTGTTAGCAACATATAGCAGCCCAGAAACAAAGAAAATTAGATGTTTGAAGGTACAGGATTTGAAGAATTCAGGATTGCTATTGGGAGGATATGCCTGAAAAGATCTGGAGGAGAGGGATCAAGGAAAATGATGAGCAAGGGGATTTTTGAGGTTACAAAGACAATGTTTTCAAATTTTAGAATTCAGAGGACCAGAAGGGGATACAATTTTTCACAATAAAAAAATATCCACAAAGAACATACTTTAAAGTTTATTTCTAGTCTTTATCATCCTTAAGGCTTTTATGGAGATTATTTTTCAGGTGGCAGACATTGAATGTGATTAAATGTTAAGTTATTTTGTTTTCATCAAATGGTGTAATATCAGAAGGAAACACTTATATTAAGGAAATAACCTTCTTTTCCCATATAAAATGTCTCGCCTGTTTTAAAAATCTGATAACAGTCTGGTAACCAAGTGTTACAGGAAACAGTGAAGGGCTGGCCAGAAATCAGCAGCAGAAGTCGGTGAGATTGAGCAGTAAGTGCACGTTGCGTGCTCTTTACAGACGATGCTTGTCTCCTGATGGTAATGAAAACACAAGGCCATAGAGATTTTGATGGTCACAAGTGCTTTGCTGTAAGCACTTTGTGTGGGTCTCCCCATTAAATATGAAAGCGTATGTATGTATGAGTATGTAACCCATTTACAAAGAATTTTTTTATTGTGGGAAAATACACATAGCAAAATTTGCCATTCTAACCATTTTTAAGTGACAGTTCGGTGGTACTAAGTACATTCACATTACTGTGCAACTGTCACTACCACCCATCTCCAGAACTCTTTCATCTTCTCAAACTGAAACTCAGTACTTGTTAAACAACTTCCCATTTCCCCCTCCCACCAGCCCCTAGCAACCACCATTCTACTTTCTGTCTTTATGAATTTGACTACTCTAAGTATCTCGGATAAGTGGAATCATACAACATTTGTCTTTTTGCAATTGACTTATTCCACTAAGCATAATGTCTTCAAAGTTCATCCATGTTGTAGCCTGTGTCAGAATTTCATTCCTTTTTAAGGCTGAATAATACTATGTTGAATGATATTACACATTTTGTTCATCTGTTCTTCTGTTAATGGACATTTGGGTTGTTTCTACCTTTTGGCTGTTGTGAATAATAATGCTCCTGTGAACACTGGTGTGCAAATATCTGAGAGTCCCTGCTTTCAGTCCTTTTGAGTATATACCCAGAAGTACAGTTGCTGGATCCTATGGGAATTCTATCTTTAATTTTTTGAGGAACCACCATACTGTTTTCCAGAGCAGCTGCACTATTTTATTTTCCTACCAGCAATGTACAAGAGTTCAAGTTCTCCACATCCACACCGACACTTGTTATCTTCTCTTTTTTTGATAATTGCCATTTTAATGAGTGTGAGGTGGTATCTTATTGTGGTTTTGTGTAACTCACTTTTTATTTAATTACATAAATTGCGTGTTAAAATTATTTCTTATTTAATAAACTTCATAGCCTACCATAGTTCTTGAGCTGGTCTTTGCCTTGAAAACTTTATGTCCCTTCCTTGAGGTATCAGTGGGTACCCCCTCCCCTAGTCTGGGACTGAGAACATGGTAAAGTGGTGTAGAAATTTTTTCCCAAGCTAAAAACTTGCCCTGCATGGATTTTTTTTTTCAATAAGGCACAATTTAATTTAAGTCTTTGTGATTTGGTATGATTTTCTTGGCTTTCTCCTATTTGTTATTTATAAAATGGGGGCACACTTACATTATTGACCTGAAGAATCACTTTCTAACAGTAGATAAAAGACTTTTAGAAAGTTTTGGAGCCTTAGAAATTTTTTTATCTCCATGTTTTGTTTGACATTTAAGTCAGTTTTTAATATTAGTCTATTCAAATTTATTTGATGGTAGAGAACTTAAAAGGTATAATAATGCTGTTGTAATTATTTCATTGATAGAGATATTATATAGATTTGTCCGCCTATGTCA
This sequence comes from Tapirus indicus, assembly GCA_031878705.1. NCBI lineage: Eukaryota > Metazoa > Chordata > Mammalia > Perissodactyla > Tapiridae > Tapirus > Tapirus indicus. The sequence goes on along the minus strand of CM062919.1, from coordinate 142,245,147 downwards.
TTATGGATTCTGCTGCAAAAAAATGTATTTACACTGCCTAAAGCTGTTATTTGGGAACATTGTTGAAATTCCACAATGCCATTTGGATTATTTTAGCTCCTCTTTTAAAATGGGTCACTGGTTGGGAGAGTTTCAAATGCCTTAAATTACGTTCAAGACAGAAAAATTGATATGTTGAAAAGCACATGGTGAGGAGAAAGTATCATATTTTGGAAGAACACAGGTAGTTTAGTATATGCAAGGCTGGACTTCATATGTGGAAATTGTGAGATGATGGATAGAGGGTTAGATAGAAGCCAAGTCATGATGAAACTTTGATGTTATTTTTAAATCCTACAGTAAGTGGAAAGGCACCAAAGGAAAAGGAGAGTAGTATACTCCAGTTTGCACCTTAGAGGAGACTCTTTGGTGGCAGTGTAGAGGGTGACTTTGGAGCAGTGGGAGAAAAAAATAGTTAGATGACTATTCTTGGAGAGTCCAATATTCTTGGAGAGAAAAGATGAGGGCATAAACTAAGGCAGTACCAAGGTCAAGAAAGAAGCTTTGAGAGATTATAGGAGTATGGGGACAGGGGAGTCAGTTTTTTCGACAGATGTACAGAATGGGGGCAAGGGAGAAAGATGGGGGTAGCCATATTGGGGACTTACAGCAATAGATACACCAATTGCTAAACTGAGGTGTATAGGAAGAAGAAACAAATTTTGTTGGGTGGGAGGATGCCAAATTTGTTTTTTGATTTATTTAGTTATCATCTAGGTAAATAGATTTATTAGGCAGTTAGGAACCTAAGTTTAGAACTCAGGAAAGATTATGTATTTGGTAATCATCAACATATATAGGAATTAAATGCCATAGACTTGGATGACTTCACTCAGGAAAACTGAAGATTTCAGGGCAAAAAATAGACAAGGAAAAACATGGGTTTGCTGAGTAAGAGAGGTGAGCCAAGGATAGAAAGAAGGAGCAACTTTGGGAAAGTGTGAGGAGTAGCTGGAAAGATATGAGAAAATACAGGAGACGGGGTTATCACAGGGAAACCAGGAAAATGGGGAGCTTCCAGAAGAAAAGTGGTCACAGATTAAACAGAATAAGGGTTAAAAAATGCCAGTTTGATTTAGCAGTTAGTAAGTCTTTAGTGACATAGTAAAAGCAATGTTAGAAGAACATTAGAAATAGAAGCTAGATTGAAGTAGAACTGAAGTATTTAGAAATAAAGGGCCATGATGTTTATAACTTACTCTCAACTGGTTCAGAAAAAATGGGGTAAAATATTAAGAATAGGTGAATCTGGGTAAAGGATATACAAGTATTCTTTGTACTAGTTTTAATTTTTCATGTTTCCTGAACTTTTTGAATTTATTTTCAAATAAGTTTTTTAAAAAAGATTCCGGTAGGATAAAAGAGAAGTAAAGAAATAGATTTAGCATATGTCTGTCAGACCTTTGCTGTGAATAGCAAAGAAGCAGTACCTAGAGGACAAAAATGAAACCCGCGGTTAGTTTTGGGTTGGGTTTGTTTTGTTTTTAAATGGAGAAGCTTGGGTGTTTGTGTTACAGAGGGTAAGGAACCAATGATGTACAGAGGAAGAGAAAGGTGTGAAGATAAGAATAGAACAGAACAATCCTTGGCAGAGTAAGATCATTGGGGGTAGAGTAAGAATGAAACAAGGTAAAGAGACAGGCTTTGAATTAATGGAATAGGAGCTTTTCTGTAAAGGGAATGATAAAGGTGCGTGCAGGTGGTCTTCAGTGTGTATCGTGTTAGATGAGACTGTGAAGTGGTTCGTACCTAATGGACGCTTTTTTCTGTGAGGTGAGGTTATCTACTGAAATAAATATATGTTAGGATCTTTACAGATTATATGTAACATAAATCACAAAGGAATCATTAAGTCTTTCTGGAACTCTTGCCACTTGCTTTGGAGTCTGCAATACTTGGCTTAATGTCGGTTGATTGTCGAAATCAGGATTAGTTCAAGCTGAGAGCCCTGATCTTGGAAGTGACGAGAGTGAAAGAAGTTAATCAGTGGTCAGAAAATCTGTTAACTTCCTTAATTATCATAAAAAAGTCTGTACCTCCACTTTGTCAAGTGAAATATACTACACTTAATGTTATTAAATCCCAGAATTAGTAAATGAAAAAAAAATTTATTGGAAGAGTTTGTACATGTACGTAAGTTTGATTATTTTCTCTAAGATTTTTTTTGCAAACTGCAGAGTCTATTCATTTAAGATAAATACATTAGAGAGTGTATCTAGAGGAAGAGGTACTTTTAACAGTTGATTTTGTTTCTATGCCTACTGAATTTATTTTCTCTGAGAGTCTCATAGACGGTTGAGAGGCAATGTATTAACACAATTCTTCTCCGTTGCTGTGGCCCAGCACCACCAAATGTTTATCTGTGTATTTTTAAAACCATAAACTTTGAGTATTGAAATTTAATTTGTAGCAAAATAGCATTATTTGCTTTTTCTTTAAATTATAATTCCAGTGAGAAAAGAAGTTACCGACTTCTGCCTTTTTATTTTGTATCATCCCCCAAATTTAGATATCTGATACTGTAGATTATTTTTTATTAAAGTATTTCTCTACTCCTTTTGGTATATGGTAAACTTAGCTAGGAATATTTACCCAATTAAAGTTTTGTGATCCTTCTGAAGTATTCAAATTTTATTTAAATGTCTTTTTATTGTAAATTAGGTCATTGATTAGATTATTGCTCTTGAATAGCAGGCTTCCTCATTGCAGTATTTCCTTTATATTCTGAAATCTCGCTATAAAACAAGAGTGAATATTACGTTATCTGGACCAGCAGTTAGGTTTTATTGCTCTATGTCTGTTTTAAACCTAGGTCATCTTTTCAGATGAAATATATGTATTGATTTCTTGACTGTTGGACTTTGGGGTTTTTTACATACAGTATCAAAATTAGCATTATTAATTAAAGCTTCTTGCCGTGATGTTGAGATATCTTCTGTGCCAAGTGTTAAAATCAGACGATCTTAGATTTGCAAATAACCTGGAGCCAAAATTCCCAGTAAAGACACTTGGATGTCTATGTCAGCAGAAGAGAAAAATAACACATCTATTTTTAAGTTAGTTGGAATTCTGAAGTCAAACCACTTGGTTGAATGCCTGCCATAGTGATATTAAAATTTCAAATATATTTGTAAAACCTCTGCTGCCTCCTGCTGCCCATTGTGTGGATACTTTAATAAAAATAAAAAGTTCTTTAAGAATTAAGTAGTATTTATTCTTGTGTTTGTGAATATTAAACTTGAAATTATGGATAAGTTCAGAAATAAACATTCTGAAGTTGGTTTGAAGTTAAAATCACAGTGGGTAAAAAATTATAATGTAACTTCAATTTACAAATTTTTCAGGCTTTAAAGATTGAAAAATCTCGAGGTTCTTTTTGACACTACTTTTTTTTTAAACCATAACCTCAGGCACTGTGTCAAGCTTACAAGCAACTAAGACTGTCTGGGATAAATTACATGCTGCCTTTTATTTTTAAGATTTTATTAGCAGGGCACCTGATAGACTTGAGATAGGTGGGGAGGAAAAGTAAGAAGAATTTGTCTCAGTTTGTACTTATCTGGTATTGGATCCATGAGTTGGGAACATGGTGGACAGGGTGGGGGTGATTTAAAGGAAGGAAAACAGTATGTTTTTCATGCAGTTGTTTATTCATCCTGCAGACTGTCATTGAATGCCTTCTATATGCTAGATACTGTGCTAGCCTCTGAGGAAACAACAAAAAGTGGACATATTATACAATAAAGAGCTTACTGCAGTTGAGTGAAAATGAGTGTTAAATCTTGAACAAATGAGTGCCAGACTTGTAGTTCCCCTTATTCTACTCTCTTAAGTTTTTATTGGGAGATATCATTTACTATGTGAGCACTATCACATAGGGTATTAAATTCTCATTTATATTACACAACTCTTTCTTGGAAATTACTTCAAGATTTAACTTGCAGAGCCTGATCGTAATCAAATACAGCTTTTTTTTCATTGGGTGATATTTAGATCTTTTGGTCGACTATAGATTCCAGTTGAATTTTGAGTGACAGGGTACTTTGGTTTTTCTTCAATTTTTGTTTTCTTCGATTTGGTTTTGCAATCTTTAATTCATAGGTTGGTGTACAGTAGATTAGAAGCATGAGAATGAGAGGAAACATAAATGAACATGATGAAAATATCTAAATATAAGGGAGAATACAGAAAAACTTTTTAGAATTGTACAGAAGTATGGGCAATTAATTGAAACTTCAAGTCAGTTTTGGTATCTTCTGTGGGCATCAGCACATCAAGTATATCCTGTTATTTGATATTCAAACTAATGGCCTAGTTTCATCAGAAGGAGATTCTGTATCATGACCCTGTATTTTAGTAGCATATGCGAAAGGGAGCTTGCAGGTAGTGGAAAGATCACTGGCTTTGGAGTCAACCCTGGATTGGTTTGAATGCTGCCACTCACCAGCTATTAACACTGGTTAAGTCACTTCCTTGGGCATGAAAAGGGGAATTGTTTCACAGAATAGTTGTGACTGAAATTTTTAAAAGACAAGTATTTTCAATCAACTAGAACAGTGGTTTTCAAACTTTAGACTTCAGGATATCTTTATATTCTTAAAAAATATTGAGGACCTCAAAAAGCTTTTGTTTCTGTAGGTTATATCTATTAATATATGTTGTATTAGGCATTAAAACTGAAATTTTTATTTATTCATTTAAAGAATGATTTACTTTATGCATGATTTTGTAACATTGATGTATCCTCATTTGGAAAATATTGGTTTGCTAAATTATGCAAGTCTTTCAAATGTTGATACATTTCTTTATATAATGTCTTTGTGAAAACCACATTTGTTAGTATCACCACAGATATTAGCAGAAAATCTTTGTAATTATTGGGAAGCTACAAAACTGATGGTGGTGATACAAGTTTTCCAAAATTATTATTTTCGTCTAAAAGCTTGAATTTTATCATTGGCAATAAATACTCCAGTTGTTTTCTTTGAAGTGACAGTTTCGCTGCTTTAATTTTCAAGAAAATTTCTGGTCAAATACTCAAGTCTGAAAAACCAAAGTTTGTCTGTCGTCTTTTCAAGTAAAATGGTATTCAACTGTAAAGATTAAATGAAATAATTATCAACTTCCTACAACCTGAGTCAGCAGTCAATAAATGGTGGCTAGTTAGTGGTGGTATATAACATTTTACATGTTATCATAGTACCCTCCCACCCACTGCAATCAGTTGATGTTCCTAATAGTCCTGTGAGGTAGGTAAAATAGATAACATTGTCTCATTACATAAATGAGGAAATAGATTATAAGGAGTTAAGAGGCTTGCTTAAAGTTACCAACCGATAAGTAGTGAATCCAGACTTCAACCCAAGTCATCTATCTTCAAGTGCAAGAATTCCCCTACACTTCCTCAGCAAGAGTGTGTCTCGTATAATGGGAAACACATAGCTCCACACGATCCAGCAAGAATAGCACTATTTGGGCATTGCTGACATTTTCAAGTGATAATAAATTGAGGAAAGAGTCATTCATTTTGTAGAAAGGGTTCAGAAAAGAGGTATTATTTGAGCTGAGTCTTGAAGAATTAGTTTTTGTTTGTTAATTTGCGGAGAATTACCTGTTTACAGAAAACCTTATGTAAATTATGGAGTAAATTATAAAAGATGGTTTAAATAATTTTGTTTTTCTCCTCCCCTCTTCAGGCTTTAGAAAAGAACTCAAAAACTTGGAATTTGGCTGTAAATCTCATGAGTTCCACCCAGAATCACATCTACAAATAAAAAATCCTTTGATAAAAAGGTAATCAAAGATATTTAGAAATACTAAAATCTTTTTTATTAAATGCGTGTATTATAGGAACTCTGTCAGAAAGGCATCAATACATATGACTGCTCTGAAAGCAGTGGGTGTACAGTATTACGATGCCTGTCTTATTGGGATCATTAAAAGGATGTAGACCTAAGGATGGAGGGCCTACAAAGCACCAGGTACAGCACGTGATTGTTTTCATCCTTGCAGCGTTCTTACCAGGTGGATGGTATTTTACAAAAGAAAATCCGGGGTTTAGATTAAGTAATTTGCCCAAAGCAATGGAGCTGAAATGAATATGGCTCTTAGTTCTCTAGCAAAGCCTCAACTCTCTTCATCATTAAACTCTAATTGAATTCACATGAGAAAAATAATCATATGAGGAAAAATAGTTTGCAATGTGATATCATTTATCTTCACCTTAGAAGTTAATTATTACCTAATAAAGGTAATCTTGATTAACTAAATTATTTTTAACTAGCATGCTATCCTTATAGCATTATATATCAAAATTAAAGTACCTCTCTTGCTATAAACTTTGTCTTGTTGATTGGGAAGTGTTTTAGGGTATTGAATTGTTTGCTTGTAACATTTTCCTTAAGTCTGTGCTGTATTTTATCACAAATAAATGTAATTTCAGTGTTTATAAGTTGAAATGAGTTTTTTTTTAATTATACTTTTAATTATTAGAAATCTGATTTGGTAATAATGACAGGCATTTCTGGTAAACATTCATGTATTCTGGCATAAAGATTTTGGATTCAGAGAGTGTAAAATGTTAACAGTTGCAAATATCTTTCCATTTTTGTTATATTACATAAATAACAAATTGTATATTGGGAAGTTAAACTACAAGATAAATGTTCATTTTCCCTCCAGTTTTGGATATTTGCATATGGTGTTTTAGCTTTGTTTTGTTTTTATATTTCAGGTCACACATACGTGAATCTGATGGAAAGTTATTCCCTTCGTCCAGTCCACAAATATTCAAAGACTGTACAGCAAGAGAGCACATACACCAGTCAGGTGAACAGAAACTTGAAAAATCAAGTGAATGCAAATTTTCTGAGTGGCTTAATGTAGAAAATTCTGAGAGAATAGGTTTACTTTTTCACACTGACGATAATTCTGCTTCCGGAAAGAGAATGAACAGTAATGAAGTAGTCCCACCATCTTCATTGTGGTCTTCACAGAGGAGAAATGTTGGGTTAAAGCCAGAAACCGCTCCCCTCGTCCAACAGCATACTGTGATGGAGCCGTGTTACCCTGAGAACTCTCTCTCCAAGGAACGTATGATTCAATCAACCAGCAGATCAGATGGTTGTCAGATGCCAAAACTTGTTTGCCAGAATCCACCACCCCCTTTGCCACCAAAGAAATATGCTATAACCAGTGTGCCACAGTCAGAGAAAAATGATTCTGCACCTGATGTCAAACTTACAGAGATATTTAAAGCAAATTCTTCTAGTCTTCCGAAGCACAGTTTAAGTACAGCTTCAGAACCAGGTTCAGAAGTGAGTACATATGTGAATGATGAAAGACTTAAGGAAACATTTCAAGTAAAAGAGCATGTTGGCAACACACCAAACCACTTGTCCAGCTCTTCAGCTAGTGATTTTCAGGCAGGCTTGGGTACAGTTGTTGATGCATTTTGCCAACCAGAAATAGACTCTAGTTCTACCTGTCCAAATGAGACAGTTTCATTAACTACCTATTTTTCAGTTGATAGCTGCATGACTGATACATATAGGTTGAAATATCATCAGAGGCCCAAGCTCTGTTTTCCAGAGAGCAGTGGCTTTTGTAATGATAATTCACCATCTCAGAGTGAAAGGAGGGCTAGGACCTGTGTTACAGAATAGTCTTGGTTCAAACTGCCCTTCTGAGCAAAGAGACAAACTTAGTATACATTGTAACAGATAAGTGATGAAACCAGCAAGCTTATACTTCTCAGAGGTCATTAAAATATAATAAGAATCAATTGACCAAACCTGGTGATATATGAAATTAAAACCATGGCATTTTTAAAGTCACTAATCACTTTAACTTTCTCTATTTTTTATTTTGTGATGATCAACTTTTGAATATTTTAGAAATTCGTTCTGAACAGTCTTGGCATGCCTTGAAAAATAGAAACTCAGGAGGATGCAAAAAGACATTGACCATATGCTGCCATTGAATAAAAATGTCCTTTGTCCCTTTATTTTGTGGCTAGTAGACCCATAAGTATTAAACTAACTAGTATTCATGTATATAGATTGGTAAACCATGCTAATTGAAAAGACCAGTTTGTGTAGTGAAAGCAGTATTTGCTTTACGGGAAGCACTTTCCAATGGGTGACCAAGAGGGCTTCATCCATGTGCTTTTGACTTCTGTGATAGTCTACTGCATATGATCCCTTTAACTGTCTTAAAAAATATTGATCCATGAAATTGATAGCATTTGGGGGAAAAAAGCCTTAATGATTAAAGCAATTTTTAAATTAAATTCTCAAGGTCAGAACAGAAGAAACTTCATTTTGCTCTTAGAACTTTTATCTTCAGAATGCCTAAGATAAATTAGGCCTTGGACTGTTGTATGTATTCACAAACACTACTTCAGCCATGTAAGCTAAAAATAATTAAAATACTTTAGTATATTTATTTATCTTACATTTTTTTCTAATTTTATATAAAATGTGAAAGGTTTTTATTTTGGTTTGGTTTACTTTGGGCTAATGACCAGTGTTAGGAATTAACCTAGGGCCCTCTTATTGGGAATCTCACGGTGACTACCTAAATTTTCCCTGCTATAATGTTACCTGTTTACAGGTTGTCAACCCGTTTTAGTGATTTTCAGATTCTTGAGTCTGAAAATTTTTCTGGGTTTCCAGATTAAATTTCTGCCTCTCATTTAAAGGGTTTAATTTTAATGAAATGTATTAATTTGAGTGTCCTTCGTTTTTTCTACTCTAAACAAATAGTAATTTTATCCCAACAACTTTCATGGAGAGGGCTTTATTTTAAAAAATAAAGGAATTTTCCATTATTATGATGACCATACAAGTGAAAATAAGTTACTTTAATTGCCTTATTTCATTAATTGTCATTTGATTTTGTACTAAGCTGGTAAACTATGGTTTTGGATAGTTTTATATTGTCTACTCCAGAGACTTGAGAATTACAGAATTAAAATTTTCCTTACATTCACCAATGGATAAACTTTATAGATATAACTTAACAATGCTATAAAGTAAAATAATTAGTAAATCTAATATTTTCACCAATTCCATAAATTGTTAAAAATATTCCAAAATGTAAATGATGAAAAATGAATACTTCTAGATAAATAGAAAATAATTGTTTGTGAAAGTCTAATCTCACCCAGGTACCAAATCTTGATCAAAGTTTGTCTTCCACCTAGAGAAGTTTTTAATAGCCTTTTCTAACTATAATTGTAGGTGATTATTCCTTTATAATCTCTTTAGAAATACTTGAATATCAACTGAGTAAAATTTTATCTTTTAAGAAAGCTTATATTTATCATAACTTTTAGTATGGAGGGTTTGTAAATATTGTAAACTTTGTAAAATTGTATTTGAAATGTATTTATTGCTTTTATAACATTGTAAAATACTAGAAAAATGGGTTTACTTCAAGTACTTTTTAATAACTTTCAAAAATTTTGTGTAAGATTTTCTATTTGGTCAAGATGTTCAGTTAAATGTATTATTTGAAACATTTTAACTAATTTCAGGTATTTAACAGCAATCTCATAGATTTGCATTTTCAACTCACAATTGAGTTGCAGACATCAAATAGAAATGTCCAATTTTGGCTCTCTTTATTTAAAGTACTGTCCAGTTGAAACCTCCTGAACCATGTGATAGTACTAACAAACTAGAAACTGACCATTTGTTTTTATGTTGACTCAACACTCCAGATATAGATTGAATACATATTTACTAACTAATCATTCACATGTAAAATTTTTATTTCTAGGATGCCTATTTATTTTTATAGATGTTTTCTTCTGGTTATAAGCTTATGATGATAACTTTTAAAATAATGCAACCAACAGTTGTCATAATATTCAAAATACTTATCTTCAGAATGTTATATTTTCATGTGAAATCAGTTTCTTCTGGTTCAAAATTTTTTTTAGGATAAACTGACTTTTTAGTTAATATGGTTGGACTTTTCTTTGCATTCATAAACTGTGGCTTCCTCGCCACCCCATGTGGATTATGTATTTTATGGGAAATGTAAGTAAAAGTACTTGGAATATCACTGATCATAAAATGTTATCACAGGAGGCTCATGAGTTAAACTCCAGCAAAGTCTAAAGCAGGGTTCCCACAGGGGGAGTTGGCAAACTTTTTATAAAGAGCCAGACAGTAAAGTTTAGGCTTTGTAGACCATAGGTTCTCTAACAGCTACACAACTCTGCCATCATAGGGTGAAAGCAGCCATAAACAATATGTAAACGAATGGGCATGTTGTCGTTCCAATAACACTTCATCAACACTGAAACTTGGATTTCATATAATTCTGTCATGAATTAGTCTTTTGATTTTTTTCAATCATTTTAAGATGTAAAAATCATTCTTAGCTCACAGGCACTATAAAAAGAGGCAGTGAGCCAGATATGGCCCATTGGCCAGTTTGATGACCTTTGTCCTGGAGCATAATCTCTCAGTTAAATGCTCTTCCAGACCCTAAATATCCTGAACTCTCTGAATGTATTCCCATGCCATTTAGGGAGTAGGGATATGGACCGCTTTACATCCTAAAGTTTTCAGGTTAACAGACCTGAAAATTTCCTCACAATTGCTAATCAGCCAGTTCATTTCAAATGGTTATTAAAACAATCTTTCACTTATATGAATTTAAGTTTGTGAAATTTACAAAGGAATTTGTCAGATTAAAATTATTTTGATGTTATTCTTTTGATGTTTTTGTTTTTGTCATAGCAAGTTTGCCAATTTTTCTTGGTGTCCCATTTATCCACTTCTTAAAAGCCTTCAAGTGTAGGTACTGTCAAGTCACTATGCTTGAGATGGCACAGTTCAGTGGAAGGCACAACTCCTTATGTCTGTAGGAAAGACTCAACCCTCATACTGCCACCATTTTTGTATACCATTTACAAAATGCGTTATCTTCCCTATTAATGTGGAATCTTGTGACTCTGGGATTAGATGCCAAAATGTTCCTTTGAAGCTTAGAAAAGTCTGGTTTTACTGGCAGATTTTACCTTAATTCTATCTCAGTATGGTCACTATTTATGTAATAGCCATAACACTAAGATCTCTCCATCTTCCCTGTACTAGAAATTTTCAGAATATTCAATAGTTGTGGTAGTAGGCTGATTTTAGGCTCAGAAGGGTAGTATGGATTCTAAGTCTTGGTGTGACCTAACATTAAACCGTATGAGAACTATTAATCCTCTTACAACCTCACTACCAAGTAATTTGTTAAAACAAATGCAAATCAGACCAAATTCAGTAAACAAACATTTATTAGACAAAATTATTAGCAAGCAGCACAAAAACAGTTCATAAATCTGTTTTGGTATCCTTAATTAAATCCCAGTTCTCTCTAAATGCTTCAACCTTGGCATGAAAGGTTCTCTTCAGGCGGATGCAACAGTACCCTGAAGGCATATTGTTAACCTTTAGTCAGCATTAAGCAGTTAAAATCCTCCAGAATCAACTCCGGATTTCACTCTAACCCTCAGTGCCATTCTACAAGGTACAGATGTAGAGGTTACCAGATCTCTGCCCTGTTTTCTAAGGGAGGGGAATATCCCCCAAATATCTAGGCAATTCACATATATCAGATGTCACCAGTTTCAACGACAAGAGCCCATTTCTAACATCTGTTGTATAAAAAGGAGTATCTGTTATGTAACAGGAATAGCTTCTGAAGGGCTTATGTGGCTGCTTTGGGAGGGTGGCCTTTCTGATTCAATGCCAGCGAGCACTCCTAGAACATAAATTTTTAACTAACATATTTAGATTAAAAAACAAGAACATAAGCTCCATGAAGGCAAGGATTTTTGTTTGTTTTGGTCACTGCTGTACCTGGCCCATAATAGTGCTCAATATTTGCTGAATGAGTAAATATGCTGACTTTGCTGAAGTGTTTTAAGTTACAGACATAAAAATAAACCTGTTTTGGCAACAGCATTCTTAATGCAACCTCAATAGTAAAAAATAGTTTTGGAACACATAGTCCTATTTTAGGGAATTCAAGAACTTAAAAGGAAGAGGGGAAGCATCCAGGTAAGAGGACACTCATGCTAGCTTTCCAATATTGGATATTATATATTTTCTCTAAGATTGTATTAATTTGGCAACCATAATAGAAGCCCACTTAATCTAAAAAACTGGTACTTACAGCCAGTACATTGTGGGCCTGCATCTTCTGTATAGCTTTTAACCTCTTTTCACAAAATCCTTCCCCTGCTTTTATTTCACCATATTATTTGCATCATACTAAACCTTGGCTAATTCTTAAAAATGTTAAAGACATTACCATGTTAATACACTAAACCTTTACGTATAAATACTTTTATATTCAGCTCCTGTAAAGCCATCATATGTTTGAAAAAAGTTTTTAAACATGAATCAAAGAGTCTAGTTTTAAGAACTTAGGTATGAATAGGAGAGATCGTAAACCATTTAATATAGTCCCCAAAATGAATTACAGAATGTGTGAAATGAAAAGAAGGTCCCTTAGAGTGTGAAATTCTTCTGTGCACAATCCTGTCTGTCTGCTTTCTTCAAGAAGTTTGTAGTCATTTTCAGAATCCATTCCAGGAGCCAACTTCTTGATTTAGATATCAGGCAAATCATTCTGTAAAAACCAAACATTTGTCAACAATGTTTCCTTTATCTTACCATCTTAATACTTTACGCCAACTTCTGAAAATCTTGATAGTCACTTGCCTACTCCTATATGATTTACATATTGGTAAGAGTGAAAAAAAAAAAGGCCTGGACTGTTCCTTGTAGGCTTCCATTTTCTATCCAGGGCTGAAAATTCAGGCCATTAAAAAAAAAAACAACTCTTCTTGAGATATCAGTCTCCACCAAAAAAGGAGGGGAGATGGAGAAGAGTGGACACTTTCCTTTAAGAAATGGCTCGACACAGGATTTTATAGAAAGAACCCTCTCTTCCATTCGCCCCACTCAACCCTCTGCCTTCTAATATTCCACAGCATCCAAGAAATCAGTGACAATGGGGCCTCAGATACAATGAGCTTATGCCCAAATATTTGCCAAAATTTGGGGGTGCAAATATTGCTTATCAAGGAGTGCAAATTCATAAGCATGAAGACTGAGAGAAGTTCACTTATGGTGAGTAAACAACTCCAAAGTCCAAAAGATAACTCATGGTGAGAAAATAAGTCCAAAGTATAAATGAGCTGCACTGCTTTTCCTCCATGCCCCCTCCTTCAGCTCAGTTTCTCTCCTCAACTTGTCCCTTATCATCTCAGTCCTGTGTCCCTCTTCTTGTTCGGCTCCCCTCTCCTGCTTTATCCCCTGCCAGAATTGTCTTTTCAGAGTGAGTGGCAATGAAAATGCAGAGCATGGATTTTGCAAGTGGAATCTACAGAATTTTGTGACTTATCAGTTTGTGTTTGGGGATGTGTAGGTGTGTGTAACAAAAGAGGGAGGTCAAACAGTCCCAGGCTTCTGGGAGGGGTACCGAGGAGATAAAGTTAACACTGAAATGAGAAAAATATTTACCTTTGGGTAAGAAGTTAGCTCAGTTTTGGACCTGTCTGAAATACCTGCATGGCCTGCTCATGGTCCAACTGTTGTAGAGTAACAAGACCTTTAGCTGAGCGCTTACTGCTGCCAGGCAACATGCAAATAAGTCGCTTTTAGATAAATCATTGTCTCGTTTAATCTTCACTACACCCCTGTGACCTGGTTACCACTGGTCACAAATGGTAAACGAGAAAATAAAGTTCCGAGAAGCTAAATAACTTCTCCAGTTTCTTCGTGGTAGGGCAGGAACTCAAACCCAGCTGGTTTCATTCCAAAACATGAGAAAAGAATTACGAAGCCAAGTTTCCTCCCCTCCTCTTCGAAGACCCTCACTGAGGTACCGAGGAAGGCTATTTTCACTAGTCTTCATCCCAACTCGCCCACCCACCCGACCCCGCCGCTCACCGGCTGTATGACCCTGGACACACCACTCTCTGGAATTCAGGTTCCTTGCCTCCTCCTCCGCAAAACTGGAGTAGATGGTCTCTAAGCCCCTTACCACTTCAACTGTGCATTCAGAGAACTCACCAGGGCAAAAGATACACGACGAAAAACAACACCAGGTGGAAGAGAATGAAGAGCCAGAGATCCAACCAGTAGGAGTGTTTTGGAAACTGGTCTGCCCCGGACTGAGGCCGGACTTCGTGGTTCTGCTGCTGCCTCCCAGCTTCCCCCAAGCCTCGCCGCTGCCGAACAGCGTCCCGACCATCTTCTGCCGCCGCGTCCACCTCCATCTCGCACCTGTCGCCGCGCCGCAACCCGAACAGCTGGAAAACCCTGTTCCCGGACTTCCGCGTTCACCTCGCCAGAAACTTCACTCAGTCCACTCGCCTACGCATGCGCGGCCTCCCGCCCCGGAAATGGACCCTGCACCCCGCCCCCTCCCAGCGCGCAGGCGCAGCCCGGCGGTCCGCCGTCTCCGTGACAGCCGGCAGGCAGCGCGGCCCCCGCTCGGAAGCCGATAAGCGGGCCCGCCCACTCCGCCTCCAGCGTCCGGGTGCAAAGCTGGTTCTTCAGGTTTCGCCCGAAGAAATACTGTGTGGCTGGACCGGAAGTCACCCTCACCTCCCATTCCTGTCAGGTGACTAACTCCACCCTGGAACTGCCCACGGTCGCCTCTCCTTATCTCTGTCTTCCTTTTGGATCCTTATGCCCAGGTATAAGGAGTGCCCCCTGTGATGGGGTTTGCACTGTGCCTAGCAGATTACTTATTTTATTTAATCCTTGAAAAAGCTATAATGAGGTCGACATCGTAATTATGAGTGTTGAGTTTCTAAGGGGGCCGGAGAGCAAAAATGAGAATTTTGCATGTACTTCATGGGAGTCAATTTAAGAATAATCCACCGGTTTGGGCGTGTGATCCCCAGCGAGATTAGAGTGCTGGCAGAAAGAAAATGATCGACCACTGTAGGCGAGGTAGAATTCTCTGCCCACTTTGGGTCTCCAGCAGGGACTAAGAGTCAGACTGACGTAAGACACATTAACAGGAGAAAAGTATACAACTTTCATTAAATTTTTTTTTTTACGTGTACACTGGAACCTTCACAAGAGAATGAAGACCTGAAGAAGTGACCAAAGGAGAGAGCTTTTGTACCTTTTAGACAAAGAAACAAGACAAAGGGGTTTGGGCTAGGGGCAGTAAATTGTGGAGAGATGACTAGGAAGATAAGGGTTTGTTTAACAAGGTTTGTACAGATTTCGTTGCCTGGATTCCCCATCTCTGGTGATAAGAATGTCTCCCTTCCTTCTGGTCCAGGGAGGGCACCTTTCACATGGGAGTTTTATCTCCCTCTTTCAGGAAGGAGAGGGAAGTGCAGAGTGTCCTTGTACTTGTTGTCTCTCAGGTGCCTTTAACTTAAGATAATATGCCAAAGTGGCTTATTTTGGGATAACATGCTCTGAACTCCTTCATTTCCCTTGTCTGAAACTTCTCTAGAAGTTTCACATAAAAACTGCATTGGTGGCTGCGGAGAGAAGAATTGGGTTAGTAGCCAAGTGGCAAGGAATCTTCAAAGGGAGAGAAGAACATAGATTGGAATGAGAATGAATAAACAGAAAATAACAAATCTAAGCACATTTCCCCATATCCCATTAAATTAGTCTCCCATCCCTGGGAATAGGTCAGCCCAGTAGAATGGCTGGGCCTCATTTATCAGTGGAGAGTGTTTATCTTGTCCTTCAAAAGGTGCAGATTAGACACTGTCTGTCCCAAGTGATTTACATAGAAGCAGCCTGCTTCACCAGTGATTTCAAAAAGCTTCCCTTTCTTGGGCAGTCAGTGTGTCCAAGGCGAGGAGATTTGAGAGTACAACAGAGGCTAAACTATTAACTTCTGATTGAAGGGCTTCCAATGTTTGCAGTGACGTTGAACTCTTGTTCTATTACTGTGGAAGGATTTAGAACTATCTTTTCCAACTCGTAACTTCCAAAGCCTGGGAAAAGGGATCTCAGTATTGAAAAGAACTTAGAATTGTGATACACAAGCCAGTTTTCTCTAACATCTTGTCTAGTATGTTTATGTGGCACTACTTTATGAACAAAGGAGCCCAAGTGTGTAATTTGGCTGGCATTTAAGGTGGCGTACCTGGTGACAGGGGGTCAGGAATCCAAGTCCATATTGTCTTGATCATCTAGGTGGGAACGCTTTATACACCTTGTCATCACATAAGATGAAAAGACCAGTATTTGTTAATGGATAAGGTCAGAATGGAACTTGTGACCTACCAGGTTGGGGTTTGGTATATCTTGTCACCTGTCATGTTGGCATCTGCACATCTCCATCTTCCATGTATCCCTTTCAGTCTGTAGGATTAGAACAGGTTACAAAATATCTGATATAAGGAGGCCTACAGTTAGGCCTTAGCGACTATAAGGCTTGGTTTTGTTACCTGACCAAGTTAGTCTAGATTTTTGGTCTATTTATGTAATCTTTGGTCTTCGGCAGCTAATTAGGGGAGCAGTTAGCTACCCTAAGCTACCCCATGTTACACAGGGATGGCTTGTGAGCCAGCCATAACATCTGATGGTTTGGCAGGTGTCTGTACCATAAGAGTCAGTGCTTAGACCATTTATGACCTTCATGACAGGCTTGAGGATGCTACCTGTGGAATCAAACCACAGGGTTTAATTGCGATAAGGTCCAGCACCATGACAGTTTTCAATGCAAAGGGAAAAATTCCCTTCTAATGTCTTTACCTGAACAAACCATAGTACTTGAGCGTCCATAGAGGTTTTTCTGTGTCCAATCAGCTCACCAAAAGGAGAAGAAGAGTGACGTGTTTTCTTGGTCATGGATGGCTTACGGTCATACATTCGTTTTCCAGAGTTCATCCACCAGGTGCTCGCATTGACAGGAACAAAAATTAGTTCAGGTTCTTTTGCGTGATCTAAATGTTGACATAACCAGCAATCAGACCGATTAATGTGACCAAGGTTTGGAAAACTGGTATAAGGGGGTGTTGGGTCTGTGCTTGACCTGTTGAGAAAACAGTAGGAGTTTGCAAGAGTGAGACACAGTTTGAGAGAGAGCCCATAGTGGCGGATCAGAGGGAAAATAGTATAGACTGAGACAAGCAGTCTCCAGTCAGCCTTTTAATAAATGGCTAAGAAAGAGGAGGCTTTGTTAAAAGGAAGATTTTAAAATCTTAAAAGAAGTTTGTTGATCTGTGATCTTGGGAAAAGCTGTCTGCTTCATGATTTTGTCTGCTTCTGGGGCCTGGGAATTGCCTGGGAAATCCTTACTTTAAGGTTACCTTAGGGATGGTCTGGGTCTAACTTGCCATGGCTCTCGTGAATCCAGGAGGATTTTTCTTTTATTTTGATGTCAGTGTGAGTGGTTAGCAGTACTTTATAAGGGTCTTACCAGTGAGGTGACAATGTGTGCTTTCTTCTGAAAACCTTGATGTACATCCAGTCTTCTGGTCAGAAGGGATGGCAAAGTTTGGAGGCCACGCCCTTTTTTACCTGTTGTTGATGTCCTCCAAGTATACTAGTTAGTTCACATAGCATCAAATTATTCACTTAAGTCCCAATAATGTTCACCCAGTCCAGGAATGGAAGGTTTAAAGATGCCAGTAGGTATAGGGTGACAAAGGCTATTTCCAAAGGAATTAATCCATGTCTTCTGTTTGGAGTATTCTGGTTTTTATAAGGACCAGAGGTAATGTTTCTGGTGATTAAGTACAATTTCTTGACAGGCTTTTCCTAACATCCTTTTGGTGTCTAGATTTTTACATTCTATTTGCTCTGAGGATTGGAGATGGTATAGGGTATGAAATTTTAATGAGCACCTCAAAGTTTTTGCAAGCAAGTAGTTTATTTCTGCTATAAAATGCTTCCTTGGTCTGACTCAATCCATAAAGGAATGCCAAAACAAGGAATACTTCCAGTTATTAATTTCTTCACTACTGTTGTGGCATTGACGTGTCTAGTTGGATAGCATTTAGTCCAGCCACTAAAGATACGGACACTAACCAAACAGTGGGACTAGCCCAAAGCTGGTGAATCTATGGAATCCATTTGGAGGGCTGCAAGGGCCAATGTGGGCCTTGGAGGATTTTGCCAGGTATGTTGGTTTCCTCCAGAAATGTGGCGAGATTTACAAGTAACGTATTGGCAAATAATTTGGTTAGAAATTTTGTGGATGCTAGGGAAGAACCAATTATCTTTTAGTTCCTTAACTATCCTCCATCTGTACATATGTCCCATCTGATGGGAGGTAAGTGCAAGCCAAAAGGTCAAAAGAAAGGGTGACCCAGAAAGTTTGTTTGACCCAGTGTATACTCTGTCTGATAATTGTTTGGGCTGCATATTTAGCAGCCTTGTCAGCCCTGTTGTTCCATAGAGATATGGTGTCAGTCTCCTTAGTATGGGCTGCACGGTGAGCAATAGCAATTTTAGCAGGAAGTGAATAGCCTGTGTAGGGCAGCAATTTCATACCTATTGGCAAGAGGAGTACCAGCATAGTTTAGGAATCCACAGGATTTCCAGATTGTGCCCACAGCCTGGCAGATTCCAAAAGCATATCTGGAGTTGGTGTAAATAGTGGCCGTTTTTCCTTTTGCCATTGTCCAGGCAAAGGACATTGTCCAGTAAGATCTCTAAGTTTAGCAGCTTGGGCTGACTGAATTTACAGTGTGCAGAGAGTATGCCTCAAGTGTTTCATGTGGGGAAACTATGACATAGCCAATTATTATGTTCCCCCAGAAATTTCATCTATAGGAGCTATCACAAAATAGAAGCCTGGGTTGTCTACAGGGGGTATCTAAGAGAACCTCTCGTGACTTTGAGACAGTTCTGTAGTTGCAAGGCAATCATGTGGAGTGGAGTGACACTCTCCATTATCAAGGAGGAATAGTAGAGTTGTCAGCTTTAAAGTGTTACAGCAATGTAAGATGATAGAGGGGTTGGTTAATAAGGCCTGTTCATAGGTGATTTGCCACCATGTAGAGAGGTGTTCTGTCTTATGAACTTGTAAGAGAGCAGACGTAGCATGGGGAGCATAAAGGTGAGTGGGAAGCCAACGTAAGAGTACTGGCTTTGTCAATTAGGGAGGCAGCTGCGGCTACTGCATGCAGGCATGAGAGCAAGAGGTTGTCCTAGAATGCCTATTGTAATCCCAGTATTTTCATGGCAGTATAGGTGAAAAGGTTTGTCAAAATTAGGTAAGCCAAGAGTTGTAGGTATGGACAATGCTAATTTTATGGCTTCAAAGGAGCTTAATGCCTTTGATGGCCAGGAAATGGGCTCTGAGGTAGTATCTGAGAGGAGGTGTATGAAGGTTTAGCAAGGGCAGCAAAGTTCGGAATCCATCGGTGGCTATAGCCAGCTGCCTCTAGAAATTTACGTAGCTGTGTTTTCGTTTTGGGGAGAGGGATAGACAAAATTGACTCAAGGCGTTTTGGGGTGAGCTTTTGAATGCCCTGAGATATCCCATGTCCTAAGTAGGTAATGGTCGTTTGCACCTATTGAAGTTTAGATCAAGAGGCCTTATGGCCTCTTTCAGCTAGTGCCTTTAGAAGAATGAGGGAGTCTGTGAGAGCTCCCTGCTTAGTTGGGTTATAAAGTAAAAGGTCATCAACATACTGAACAAGAATGGAGCCTTGGAATCTAAATTGGCTTTAGGGGCTTGGGAAAATATTGAGGGAGACTCATAATATCCCTGAGGTGTGCAAGTCCATGTTAATTGTCTCCCTTTAAATGTAAGTGCAAAGAGGAATTGTGAGTCAGGTGCAATGGGGTCGAAAAGAAAGCTGAGTAGAGGTCAATTACTATAAACCAGGCTGCATCAGCTGGAATTGAGATGAGAATGGTAGCCGGATTAGGGACTATGGGGTGATGAGAAATTACAAAGGAGTTTATGGCTTTCAGATCTTGCACAAATCAATAGATTTGATTCCCATCTGAATCAAATTTCCCTTCTTCCTTTACTGGTAAGATTGAAGTATTACAGGGTGAGGAATTAAGAATACCCTGCTTTAGGTGCTGGCCCAGTGGAGTAATGGTTGGGTTTGTGGATTCCGCTTTGGCAGCCCAGGGTTCACAGGTTCAGATCCCAGGTGTGGACCTACACACCACTCAACAAGCCATGCTGTGGCAGCGTCCCACATACAAAATAGAGGAAGATTGGCACAGATGTTAGCTCAGGGACAATCTTCCTCACACACACACACAAAAAATACCCTGATGTAAAAGAGAGTTGGTTTGGTTCCTCACTCTGCATCTCATGAGGGAGTACTGTGCTACTCATGGGAAAGGTTTATTCCTTTTCCAGGTAAAGTGCACAACTCTGCATTGCAGTGTCAATCCAACCTCAATCGCATGTGAGGCCCAGGAACTAATTGGGACATCTTTTAAGGTTGCATCCTCTTCAGAGGATTTTAAATTGAGATGGGTTTCCCTTAGGGAAAGTAGGAAGTATGAGGTTTGGTGTGAGGGCAAGCAAATAAAATCACCTTTCTCATCACATTATATGTTGGCATTAAATTTACGTAACAAATTTCCACCTGAAAGATTTGCTGGTGAGGAGTCAGTAACTAGAACGGCATGATGGGTGTTAAGAGGGGCCCAGGATATTGAGGTGGCCTGAGATATGGCCAGTGAAATAGGTTGCCCAGAGACTCTGACAGTTTGAATGGAATTAGAGGTGTCAGGTAGAGATAAATCCTTTGAGTGGATGGTAAAGTCGCTCCAGTGTCAGTTAAGAAGTCCAGTTCCCAATCTCCTACTGTAAGTTTATGGTGAGCTTCAGGGTGCAGTTGAGGTTCCGTTGACCCTGTCCGTTGATGGAGTATTGTCCCACAGAAGAGGAAAAATGAACCCTCTGAGGGTGCTGGGGTCTTGGGAGATTGTTTTTTAACCTTTCCTTTCTTTACAGCCTTTAGAAATAGAAAACAAAAGTACTCCTAACAGAAAACACCAGAGTTGCTACACCTAAAGAACTAGTGTTTTCTCCTCCTAAGTGTTTTCTCCTACTAATGTAAATTTAGAAAGAGAAAAAGACAAGGAGAGACTCTCACCATTCTTGCTTTGGTTGGATCCTACAGGCACAGATACAGGAGACTGACTGGTAAGAACTCTTACCTTGTGCCAGCTTATGTCAGAGGTACCAGGATCTCTCAGCTGCAGCAGCCCTGGAGTGAGCACTGTCCAGCCAGTGACATCCCATCCTTGTCACCAGAAGTGTAGGCTAGGGAAAGTTCTCCTCTACCCTCTTTGGGTCTCCAGCAGGGTCTAAAAATAAACTGACGTAAAACAGATTAACCGGAGAAGGTTGAATTTGAGCTATGTGTCAGACATTAAAATAGATGTCCAGCATTCAGTCTAGGGTAAAGTTAGGGAAGAATTGTAAAGAAGACATTACAAATCTTCTGAAGTTCAAGTGCAGTAAGTTCTCAAAAGGGAGGTCCTAAATTTGGCTTTAACCTAAGGTGATAATGCAGATTTCTTTAGGCAGCTGTCAAGCTAATATGTCCATATAATAAAGCATCCTCATGACCATCCTAGGAATTAAACTAATTTTGTAGAGTAACCTCTCCAACAGTAAAAAAAAACTTTCTGTTGTAATTTTCATCTGAAAACGTGTTTGTCTTACGTCATCCCTTTGTCATCTTCACTTCATTTTTTCCTCCTTTTGAAATTGAATGAGTATCCCAACAATAACCCCTTGATGAGTACAGCAAGTTATTTCTCCATCTTCTGGGGAATTTTACCTATTTCTTTTTTTTTTTCTCTTTCATCATTACTGCTATACATACCTATGATAATTTCCTTTGGGAGTTGTACAGTCATCATAACTAATTGCTATTTATTGCAGCTTCTCTTTTTATCTTCATCTTGGCCTTTGTCAGCTCCATCTGTATACCCCACTCTTAGTATGTCTCCACCTCAGCCAGCCTGGTGTCCAGCAAACACCCTTTGCTCCAGCCAGATTGCTTCCTTCTTCCTCATGGAAACTCTTCTCTTGGTCTTTGGTTTTGGTGTGTGTTGTTCTCATTCAACTGTAATGCTTCCTCCCCATCCTTTTTCAGTTCAAATGCCAACTTCATAAAGTCTTCCTCACTATAATTCACATTGATCTCTCCATTATCAGTCAGTATTTCTAACATACAAATTGCAAAAACTTCACTTTTAACTCATCTTCAACTACATCATATGTCATGTGGAGGATTATCTTCTCAAGATCAAGGTAGTGAAGTGTTTGTTCCCATAGTTTTTGGCCTGCCTTCTGCATTAATTGTTACCCTCTACATTCTATAACAGCCGCCTATTGATGAGGCTGTCTATTGGACTGGTCATTTTTCAAAATTTCTCTGCCCGCAACTCAAAAAACACTGAAATCTTCCTGACATAGTGTCTGGCATACTGGCTTGCTTTGTAGCACAATTTTCTGTAAATTGTCTCCCCTATTAGATTATTAAGTATCCTTCAGGAAGGAGGCTATATTTTTACCATCTTTGCAGCCTCCACAAGGCCCTCAAACAGTACCTTGAACATGGAAAAAAAATTAAGTATTTATTCAATTATATTTTATTGTATTTTGCAACCACTAACACAATCTTGGTCAAAAAATACTTGTATTATCTCTTTTGTAACATAATAGTATAATGATACCACTAAGATCTATCACTATTGATCTACCACTCTCAGTGGGGATACTCTCAGGTTTTTTTCAAGTACTAGTAATGGATATGCACTAAATCCATTCCCCCTTTTTGGATTTCTCTTCTTTAATTTCAGTAAATACTCTGTGAATGCCTACTGTGTGTCAGGCACTGTGTGAGGAGCCGTAGGAGATATAGATGCAATAGTCACCCAACTCTATAGAAGTACAGTAGTCTCCCATTATCCGCAGGGGATATATTCTAAGACCCCCAGTGGATGCCTAAAACTGTAGATAGTACCAAACTCTATGTATACTATGTGTTTTCCTATATGTATATCCCTATGATAAAGTTTAATTTATAAATTAGGCACAGTAAGAGATTAACAACAATAATAAAGTAGAACAGTTATAACAATATACTGTAATAAGTTATGTGAATGTGGACTCTCTCTCAAAATACCTTTTGTACTATTAATTATTGTATACCCTTCTTCTTGTGATGACTTGAGATGATACAGTGCCTGTGTGATGAGGTGAAGTAAGGTGAATGATGTAGGCATTGTGATGTAGCATTAGGCTATTATTGACCTTCTGTCTTCCACCCACAAATTTAATGCCTTTTCCATTGTAACTAAGCACTTATCCCACACTGTGGCTGTAACTTTTGCAGTTTTTTTTGAGGTGCAATAGCAAAACCAGCACAAATTTCTTTTTCCTTCTTCACAATTTCACAGATAGAAGATTCATTCTTACTATAGATCTTAGCAACCTCAGCATACAATTTTTTTTCTTCTCTTATTAAGTCGAGAACTTTCACTTTTTCACTTAAAGGAAGCATTTAAGGCTTCTCTTCGGGATATTGGAATTGCCAGGATCACTGCTCTTAAATGACTAATGGGGAGTAGTGTACTAAATAACTACTAAATGACTAACGGAAAGTAGTATATGCAGCGTGGATCAGCTGAACAAAGGGGTAATTCATGTCCTGGGCAGGATGGAGTGGGACAGCAAGAGATTTCATCAAGCTACTTAGAATGGTGAGCAATTTAAAACTTATGAATTGTTTATTTCTGGAATTTTCCATTTAATATTTTTGGACCATGGTTGAGTGAGGGTAACTAAAACTTTGGAAAGCGAAACCGTGTATGAGGGGAGACTGCTGTACTGACTGAGGACATCTGACAGAGAAATGGGATATTCAGACATTCTGTTCCAGAGCTGTGAAGTTCTTCGTAATGATTTGGGTGTTAGGAAGGCTAAGCAGGATTGGCTCTGAACAAACTACCTACCCTCTTCCCTCTACCTACGCGTGTACAGACTTGAGCCATAAGAGCTCAGTTTTGTTATTTTATATTTTAGGGTTTCAGCAAGTTTTTATTTCAAAATAAAGAAGGCATTCCGCTGCTTTTAAAAGTTTAAAAACAACTTCAATGGGGCAAAGCTTAATTGGTAGGCATTGGTGACAAAACAACCTTAAAATTTCATTATGCTAATTAACTGAGCAATCAACTTGTTTTTGTTTTATTGAAAGACTTTGGAGGGACAGTCATGAGGGTGGCAATTGAAAGGTTAGTCAATACATGACGTCTTCTCTCATAAAATTGTATAATAGACTTCCAAGAGTAAACATGGCAATATTAACATGGGCATGAACTAGAATAACAGTGTTAAGTAAATGGATGCCAAGGTGATAACTGCTGTGTATAAAATATTAACCAGAATTAGGCTTATTTTATAAATATGAGAAATGTCAACATGTTAACAGCAGTTATCTCTGGAGACGGAACCACAGATCATTTTATTCTTAGTGCTTTTTCATCTTTTCCAAATTTTCTCAATGGAAATGCATTCATTACAGGTTGGGAAGAAAGTCTTTTGAAAACAAGTAAGTTAGAAGATAAGCAAGAGATAGCCTAGGCCAAAATTATTATTTAGCGATTCTAACATCAGATCACAGGCACTAGGCACATAAGTGTCAGGGGGTTATAATGACTTACAATAGTGCTTTTCAAACTATGTTCCATGGAGTTCTGTGATTCCTCAGTGATTACTCAGGGGCCGACATGAAATGGAGGAGACAGATACAGGGAGTGAGGCTTCAAACCTCTACTGGAGAGGCTCGGCTCTTATGTTCATAGCTATAAAAATGCCCCATTACTTTTTTTTCCTGCCCTGGTGAGAGCTGTGTCAAAAGTCACCTTGGGAGACCCATGTGCAAAACAGTGGAGTAGGCAACACTAAGCTTCTGTCCCTCCACAGAAACATTGAAAAATAAGCAGAAACTATCTGAAACAGGTTTGTCAGAACTCTGAGAAACAGCCAGAGGTTCACAGCAACCAAGCAAACGCTGAATCAAAATATATGAAGATGCCAAGTGTCCCTCGACTGATGATTGGTTAAAGAAGATGTGGTATATACATACAATGGAATACTACTCAGCCATAAGAAAAGACACAATTGTCCCATTTGCAACAACATGGAAGGACCTAGAGGGTATTATGTTAAGTGAAATAAGCCAGAGAGAGAAGGACAGACACTGCATGAACTCACTCATATATGGAATGTAAGTGAACACACGGTCAGAGAGAACTGATTGGTGGTTACCAAGGGGAAGGGGGGTGGGGGGGGCACAAGGGGTGAAGGGTTACATCCACAAGGTGATGGACAAACAAAAATGTACAACTAAAACCCCACAGTGTTATAAACTATTAAGATATCAATTTAAAAAATGGTAAAAAAAAAAAAAATATATATATATATATATATGAAGATGATGTGGACAGAATTAAAGGGAGAAATAGAGAGTTCTACAATAATATTTGGAGACTTAATACCCCACTTTCAATAATGGGTAAAACATCTAGACAGATAATCAATAAGGAAATAGAGGACTTGAACAACACTATAAACCAAGTAGACCTAAGAGACATATCTGGAATACTCTACCCAATAACTGCAGAATTAGTTACCATCAATTGGTAACTCAGGCAGACTAACATAGATCATGTATTGACTTTAGAAACTGAGAAGAATAAAGTTCATAAAGTTTTCAACATTGCCAACTCAGAAAGTTGGCACAAATTCAAGCTCAAAATTAATGAAGAGGCTGTTGCTTGTTTAGTAGTGCTCATTCAATTGCATTACTCTGCTCTTCCTAAGCTAGCAACTTCAAGCCCTCAGAATGTGCTAGTTAGGCTCTTTATATTGCAAATTCTGAAAACTCACTAAATGTAATTCCAGGGCTATTTTAAGACTGTCATGGGTCCAAGGATCCAAACCCAGGGCTTTTACTTTACCCAATATCATATAAAACATACTTAGAATGGCTCATTCCCTCACTTTATTCAGGTTATTGCTCAAACGTCACCTACTCAGATTACTTCCCTGACCACCCTATTTTAAATTGTACCCCTGGCACCTGTCATTCCTCTTCCTGATTCTGTTTTCTCCATAGCATCCATGCCACCTAATGTACCATATATATTGTACTTCTTTTTCTTCTAAATTGTCTGTATTCCCTCCATGAGCACAGGGATGTTTTGTGTCTTGTTCACTGTTATCTCTCTAACACCTAGATCAGCACCCACATATAATAAATGCTCAATAAATATTTGCTGAATATTTGGAAGAAAATTTACCTACATATGCATGATAGATTTACCTACATACTCACATTAAATAAAATTGAATCTGGACTTTAGAACATCTAGACTCTAGAACCAGGCTGCTAGGGTTCAAATCCTGGTTCAGCAATTTACTGTCTGTTGACTGAGGCCAAGTTACGTAACTCTCTTTTTCTGTTTCCTCATCTGTAAAATGAGGATAGTAGTACTAGTTCTTATTGTATTGAGCTGGGAGGATTAATATGAGTTGATTTTTATAAAGCACTTTGAACAATGTCTGGCATATTATGAACACCATTGAAGTGTTGACTTGTGGTGGTAAGAGTTGGTTAAACTGAATCTGAATTAATGCTGTGTTTTCTGGATAAAACATTAATTTATTTAGATTTTACAATTTTCTCTTTGTATTTTGGAGCCATTTTGTATTTTGAAGATTTTGTATGCCCTGGGAACTAGCCTTTTCATATACGGTTACAAATGAAAATAAAGATGAAAAGAATCTCAAATGTAAGTTAGTCCTCTTAGAAATAGGAAAGGCCATATATCAGGCATCTTAGGAAAAATAAGCCAAGGAACACATAATTCAAGATACTGTATGTTTCTGTGAGAGCCTACACTATTTCTCTGTGAAGCTTATCTCAATTGTTTTTACTTGTTCAATGTCAGTCTTTCACCTCTAGATTCTAAGCTTCTAAGCTGGATTCAAAGCTCCATGGGAACAAAATTTGTCTTAATCACCCCTAAAACTCATGTTATATTTGTCACATGGTAGATGCTTAATTCATATTTGGTTAAAGAAATATGTACTCCTGGCCACTCGGGATCCTGGGAAGCTGTAGTGAACAAGTTATATTTTTATCTACCAGAAGCAAGAATTCATTAATTCCACCTCTAAGAACCTATTATCTCACACTTTTTTCTTCTATCTGATTTTTGTTTACTAGAACTCACCAGGATCCCTTTTGCCTCATGGCCTCGACTGTTGTCTGCCTTTCCTCTGTGTCTTTCAACTTTTGCCCATCATTACTAGCTGATGACTTTTTCTCTGTGTTGAAGTCAAATTCCCAAGACAGAGACCCTAACTGGTTTAATTAATTAGAATTATTGGTCTTGGGTAAAGTTCTCATATTATAGGCTGCTCTCAGGTATATAGGTTGACTGCCCTTGGATCGGGTGACCTAATCAGATATGGCCAAGGTGGGAACGATCTGGTTCAGAATAAGATTATCTGTGCATAAGGAACAACTAGGGCTGATTCCCTCAGTAGAGCTTCTGTGTGTAAGTTCTCAGAATACAGGATGGGGAAGGCTGGCTTGCTGAGGCTGAAGCTGTCCAATGTGCCCCATTTGTTCATTCAACTACAATTATTACGGTTGACTATGTGTTAGAGGGTTATAGTGTGGAGAGGGGGTATAGATATAAGACTCTGTCCTTGCCATCGTGGAGCTCACAGGCCAGAGGAGACAGGCAAGCAAACTGAATATAGAATAATGGTATATGATACAGGTGAGCACGTTGTGCTGTGGGAACATAGGATGAACACTCAGTGGGGACTGAGAGTGTGAGATAAGCTCCATCCTCTCTCAGGTTTTTCTGTTCTAAGGATATGTTGAAGATGTTACTACACCAGCTTCGTTTTTGCCCGCCACCCAGAAAGCCAAACACCAAGACGACGAGATTGCAGCAGAGAGAGGGTTTAATAATCACAAGGCAGCCAAGTGAGGAAATGGGAGAATGAATCTCAAATCCACTTCCCTGAAAATAGGGACTCAGGGATATTTATGGGGTAGGAGGCAAGGTGGTCTGAAATGATTGGAGGTGAGGAGAGATGAGGTACATTGATGATCTGTGCGAGTGTAGTCAGGCTTCATGCTTCCTGTAGGACACATGTTCACAGAATGGCGGCGTTAGCATGCCCTGAGGGTGGAGTTTTAACCTCTTAACGTCAAAAGGTTGCTTATTGGGCATAGGTCTGCATGGGCCCAGTTAATGTGTTGGTGGTCTCAACTGGCCTGAAGTAGGCAAGGGATTCCAATTCCTGAAAAAAATAACTCAAACACCCTTTACCATGGTGACCAGGCTCCAGGGAGATGTTATCTATGGGAACCTAGTGGGAGTCAGATAGCATATTGCCCGAACAGCACAATTAACAATGGGTAAGTTTATCATGCAGATTTAAGTCCTTGCCTTCTGTTCTGACAAGTTTCTAGGTACTTTACAAATGTAAATGTCCCTTTCAAAGGGTAACCAGACCAAAGAATGGGCTTAGCAAGGACTCTCCCAGATACCCAGAGATGTGTATGGTGATGGCCTGTTCTGGGGGCCCGCCTCTCATCCCAAACTCTTTTGGTCAGTTAGTGTGGGTGGGGGTAAAAGTGTCTTTCAGGCAGAGACATATTTTGAGGTGGCTAATTCTGATCCCCCCCTGGCTACTAACTGCTTAATCATCAATGGCTAACTGCCGCTTTCAAAGAGAAGAAGGTCTGTGTCACATTTATATCCTTGGACACCCTTGTTATCTTGATACCTTGTTTTAAAAAATTGTCTAAAGCAAAACCAAGAAATGGCATTAGTCATATACTCCTTTACCTAAAGGACTTTTTTGTTTGTTCTTGAGTAGGGGAAGCGTACTGCTTTTTGGCTCTCAGGTATTTTCTCCAGCTTGTGTAATGATTGTATCAGAATTGTTTGAAAAGAACCAGTTACACTGTGTGTAATCTAAGAGATGTGGCCTTGAGACTGGGCTGAGATCTGGGGAGAACTTCCTCGCCCTCCTTAAGATTTCTGCCACTCTTCTCCCTTCACAGCAGTCCTCACCACCAATTACTGGACAAGTATTTAAGTTCACTCTCGTCTTCCTGGTAATCTAGATGTCACAGAAGAAAGGACTTCTGGTAACCCTTCATTGTGATGGAGTTCTCAGTGGGATGGAGACCCCTGGAGCACCGTTCTTTAACCATGCCCCTAACTTTCATCATTTTTTTGCCACTGCCTTGCTTACTCTTCTTTTCCAGTCAATTCTGCAGTAATGTCTGTTCCAGCCAACAGCCTGAAGGTGGGTCATTGGGCCTGAAGGTCATAGCTATACACCTAGCCTGCATATTAGCACACACTGAAGGAAAGTGTAACCCTACCTCTAGAGGACCATCCAGCTTTGAAGATGATGATGCTATTCTAGGTATTCCAATTCAGACCCAAGATGAACCTGAGAATCTGAATCCATTTGGTGAAGTTCTTAATGACCTAAATATTTCTACCAGTGATGTTCATCATTGGACACTTGATGCCTGACTCATAGTGCTTTTTAAAATTATTTTTTGTTGAATAAACGAAAGCAGCTTTAGGAGATTGTTCAGGAGGACAGAAGAGCGGTCTTTGTATTACTTTAGTTTGGAAGTTGGCACTGAGGAAGCATTTAATAATTATCATTTCAAACTGCAGAATATGGTATATCAACCCTTTCTGGCACACCCTTTAGATACTGAAGCGCCAAGAACCCTGCATTGGAAGTCTGAAAGAGTGCGTGTCATTGACCGGTAGATGGCAGTCTTATACTAGAGTTCAGAGAAAGCGAGTAGCCCCAGAAGGTAAAGCGTTTCATAATTGAAGTGTTCATCCACTACCTTCCTCCCCTCTCAATCCACACAAAACCCCCTTCCACTTCCATTCAACCCCAGACAACTATCTTACCCACCCAGTCACCATTCTTCAAGTGCCCAGGAATGTCTTGCTGCCAGTTTCTAGTTGCTCACTGGAAAATATCGTTTATATTTATTCACAGTTAGCTTATAGGAACAGGACCAGCTACATAATTTGCAGGACCCAGTGTAAAATGAAAATGCAGGGCTCCTTGTTCAAAATTTATTGAGAATTTTTAAGACAGTAACAGCAGAGCATTAAACCAAGCACAAGGCCCTTGAAGCCAGCCATGCTTAAGAGCTTAAAAAATACTTTCCTCTCCCACCCATCCTCTGTTATTGCAACGCCTCCCTGTGACACACACCAAAGAGGCTACTTAAAGGAAGAATCACTGAATGTTATTCAGACATTGTAAAATTTTAGCACGGGAAAGGAATTTAGAGATCATCTAGTCTAGTCACCTTATTTTAAAGACGATTGGACTAAATTCCAAGGAGATGTAGTGAGTCGCTCAAAGTCTCCAGCTGGTTATGTCGCAGACTGGACTGGAACTGAGTTTGCATTTATCAGGCCAAGGCTTGCTCTGCCACACACACTCAGTGAAGGGTGTTTTGGGAAAAGAGTTTTCCCATTTACTGAAGACACACTTTGCTCTGTATTCTCTAAAAGAGAAGGGTTGCAGGTTACATTTATTGAGTACCAGCTACATGCTGGGTACCATGCTAGTTTTATATATAATACCTCAATTAACAACAATCTCAGAAAATCATTACTATTTTTCTCATTTTTCAAGTGAGAAAAATTGAGACTCAGAACTTGAATTTCAGTAAGTAAAAAGACAAGAGTTTAAGCAAGACTGTGTGATGCCAAAATCCACTCTCTTTTTACCACATCATTTCTGAGTTCTAGGAAGGCTGAGTCAGCCTGTATTTCCTGAACATTGGTCTTGTTTTTGGTCAGTTCTGGACAATCTTGGGGACTCTTACCAGGCTATCCATGTTCTTCAAATTTACCAGGCTTGCTTCTGCCGTAGGGCCTTTGCTCCAGGGTGTTTCCTCCACTTGATAGTCCCCCAGATAGTCCATGAAAATAGGAACACACATCAGCTGGGTAATAGGCAATCTGATCACATAGGGTTTTGTAGGCCATTTAAGGACATTGGCTTTTTCTCTGAAGGAAATGGGAGACATTGCAGTGTTTTGTTCAGAAGAGTGACATGATCTGGTTTAGATTTTTAAAAGATCCTTCTGGCTGCTGTGTTGAAAATGGGGTAGGGTAGGGAAGGTAGAGGTGGGAGGCTTTTTAGGGGGTTATTACAGTAATCCAGGGGGAAGATAGTGGTGACTCAGACCAAGGGGATAGCAATGGAAGTGATGGGAAGTGGTTGGCTTCTGGAGTTATATATGTGTTGTGTTTTTAACTTTTTGTTACAAAAAATTTCAAATACATTCACAAGTAGGGAGAAAAGTGTAATGAATTTCCATGTTCTTAGTAGGTACCCAGTGAACCTATCATGTGTCATCATGTGTCAGGCACTTTTCAACAGCTGCAACATTTGTCAGCTTGTGACCAATCTTGTTACACCTATACCCTCCCCTACTATCTCCCTAGCCCCAGACTGGGGAGGAAGCAGTTTGAAGCAGATCTCAGATACTATACTTCCTGTGTAAGTGTTTCAGCTTTTACTATTCCAGCTGCTTCTAACTGCCCCTCTATTCTGCTCTCTACCCTATGGCTTCTGCTTGCTTGTAGTTTCCCATATTCATGACTTTTACTCACACTTTTACTCACAGCCTTCCCTCTTTGTCCTCTTTAAACCTTTTTCCTTCCTGCCGACTACTAACAGATTCAAACTCCCTCAAGATAGGTTCTTCTAGGTTCAGTTAGTTGTGTGGTTCCTTCTGCACAGAGTTCATAAGCTGGCCAAATTGTGGTCGGTTGGCTGCTCTTGGGTCACACACCCTCTTTTGGTCAGTCAGGTTGGTGTGATATCAAGGTCAATTTCCCAAAGAGGGGTTATGGTAATGGCAGTCACTTAGCAAATGATAGGCTGCTCTCCAATACTAATAAATAGTGGAAGTTTAACACTGGAAAGGGTATAAATTGTGAAAAAAGTGAGCCTGCAATGAGGCTAGAAATAGAAAAGTGCCTAACCACTTAATTGCCACTATTTTACAGTCTGACCTGACTCATTAGGAGTGCTATTCTTGGGGGCCACTAAGGAATTAAGGGACATTTTTTCTTAAGATATTTTTGTTTATAACAGGCTGAGTAATAGCATAGATCATAACATACTGGACTGAAAGTCAAGACCAACATTTATTCTTGTGTTCATGGACTTGGGACAACGTCAGACAAGCTAATAAACTTCTTTGTGCCTTAGTTTCTCCACTTTCAAATGAGATTAATACCTGCCCTTTTCCTCTTTCATGTAAGTAGACAAGAATAGAGAACTAAAAGTACTTTGAACTTTTATTTTACAAAGCATGTGAAAGTCTAAATAATTACTATTTTCTATGTGAAATTTTTAATGAAGTTATAAAAGGAACAGTGGATTTAAGTTCTTGTTTTTGCAGAGGAGTATATATTATAAACCTCTGGGCTTAAGAGAATGGCTCCTGTTGTGGCAGTGAGTATCCAGAATGTGTGATAGTTCAGAGAAGGGAAAACCATATTCTCACTTTTTACATTAGGAAGAATACACCATCTCACTAGAAAAGATTATTTGAGTGCTGTCCTCTGAAACACAAAAAAGATCCAGATACACGTACTCTAACGTTTTTCTTCCCACATTGTAATGCATCTGCTGTATGTATATACCACTGAGAACAGTGACTGGGGCATGGTAAGAGCTATATAAATGTTAGCTGTCACTTCATCAGTATGAGAAAAGAATTAGAGTTAAATGCTGAAAAAATTGACCTCCTTCTCCACCCCCTAATATGCACCCGCTAAAATGCAATTGCTTGAAATACATAAAAAAGTACATCATGTGAGAATATAAGTCAAAGGAAACTTTCTGAACCCTGGCAAATTGGCCAGTGTATGTGTTTATGAGAATAAGAGGGGCGGCAGTTGAAGGTGACATTTTTGGTATCTGATAGCCCAGTTGTTTTCAAAGACTGGTTGGTGGACCTGCTGCATCTGAATGAATCACTTGGGGGTTTTCTAAAATCCCTCATTCTATCTTCAGAGATTCTGATCTAGTAGGTTAACAGTGGAAATTAAATATGCAAAACATTTTTAAGTTTCTCAGGTCCTGATTCACAGCCAGGTCTGGGAATCACTGACCATGTAGAAAAATATAGTACAATTCTTTACCTTAGTGCATCATTTGTTTCCTGTCATTTTATTCAAAGTGGTGTGTATGGGGAAATATACATATCCACACTCAGAGAAGAGGACTGGGAAGATGTCAAAGTCAGAATGGTGATTCTCTCTGGATTGTGGGTTTATGGAAATATTTATTGTGCGTTTGCTCTTCTTATTTCTAAGTTTTCTGGTTGAGCTTATATATTTTTATAATAGTAGATGTTAGAAGGAAAATATTTGCAACCAGTGCAAGATATTAAACACCCCCCATGCAGTCCATGTTTTTAGTTTACCAAATATGGGAAAAAACCCCAGTCTATTAATGCATATATCATATAGCTTTTTTTTTTTAAAGAAGATGCTACTTATAAAACAGTGTTTATTCATTGTTGATGAACATGTTGATGAACAATATTTATTCATCTGTTTTTAAAAATGTCACAAATTCTTTTAGAACACCAATAAATGTACATCTTACAGAATGTAAAACAAGTTAAATCCTAATTAGCTTTTACTTCTTTTGCTTTGGCAAGACTGGAAGTTACAGGCCACTGGCCAATGTTCATAAAAGGACCAAGCAGTCAGTAACTTTATACTTGATGAAGAGAGAAAAACAGTTCGGGTACAATATAGATTTTCCATCCACTTTGTGTTCTGGGCTGCTCTCCAAGAACAATGCTCACTCCTTTTTGAAGATCCTCTTGGCTTCTACTCCTTCATATACATAAGTCTGAAAGGTGTTAACAAATGTAGAAGAATTTGCCGTTAAGACTTAAGGTTAATTAAGAAAAATAGTAGTGTTGTTATAACTTTGAAATGAGTTTATGGTATTTTTTTCTTGCACTTGATAGCGGCATTTTATACAGATACAGGATACACCCATTTAAAAAACACATTTTGGTTTGTAGTCACTTACATTTTCAGTAAAAATAGGCATCAGTGTATTTGACATATCTATAAGTTTCCTTCAATAAATAGGCATCAGAAAATTTTTGAAATCAATAAGATTTACGAGAAAAGTAATAGTCTATTTATTGAAGATGTAGCTCAGCAACCACAAAAATAAAAGTATTGTTACGTAATTATTTTTGTCTTTGGCAAATAGCTGTAATCTTTTTATAACTCACCTGGACCATTTCACCACCTATAATTTCTCGGACAACAGTCACTTCATTTCCATTGTCTACCCGTTTGAATTTTCCAAGAAGTTTATTTCCCTCTAGGTTCCAAGACCCCTATATAAAAATAAAAATATAATAATAAAATAGCATTTTTTTACATGTGTTGGGCACTGATCTGAGTTGTATAGCTCTTCAGTCTTCACGGTGACTCCATGAAGTAGATATTATCATCTCCATTTTACAGATGAGAAAACTGAGATACTGTAATTTACCTAAAGTCACAGAGCCAGGATCCAACTTAGGCTTTTGGTCTCTAGAGTATGTGCTGGTAACCATTATGCTCCTCTCATTCAATAGTTTCTAAATGCTGAATTTTAAGGCAGATGATCAGGGCTTCTCTTTTCTAAATCTTTCATGTTAAAAAACGTGTCCTACACGAAATCACCCATCCCCAAGAGGCTTATGCACCCCTATGTTCATTGCAGCATTATTCACTATAGCCAAGAAGTGGGAGCAACCCAAGTGTCCCTCGACTGATGATTGGATAAAGAAGATGTGGTATACTACTACAATGGAATACTACTCAGCCATAAAAAAAGACAGAATTGTCCTATTTGCAACAACATAGATGGACCTAGAGGGTATTATGTTAAGTGAACTAAGCCAGAGAAGGACAGACACCTCATGATTTCACTCATATGTGGAATGTAAACTAACACATGGACAGAGAGAACTGGTTGGTGGTTACCAGGGGAAAGGAGGTTGGGGGGTGGGCACAAGGGGTGAAGGGATGCATTCATATGGTGATGGACAAATAATAATGTACAACTAAACCCCACAATGTTATAAACTATTAAGACATCAATAAAAATTAAAAGTTAAAAAAAATAATAAAAAAAATCAAAAAAGTGTCCTAAATTTAATCATAGTTCAAATTAGTTTCATGGAGAGGCTAACAACCCTATGCTTGTTTTGATTTATATAATTGTAGTAATTAAAAAATAGCCATAATTGATAAAATATTTGATAGTTTAATTGTCATTACAAACATATATAATTTAACTGGAAAAATTGTGAGGACAAAAATTTTTTAAAAATTAGTTGAAAAATATGACTGTAAAGTTTTATATCTTAAACTGTGTAGCATTAGATCTTTCCATTTGGTCACTCACTCATTCACTAATTTATTCATTTATTTTATTATTTCAGTACATTTATCAAATGCCTATTTTGTTTAAGTTAGATAACTCTAAAATCTTCTGTTGCTGTCAGGTAAAGTTGAAAACACTGAGTTTTAGTTTTCTTGATGACTACGTCTATACTCAGTCATTCAAAAGGTATTTTTCTAATTCTTACTGTTCAATCTGGGTTATGTACAGATGTGCATGAAAATAAAAACATATTTAAATGTTTTTATTTATATTAAATATTTTAATATTGATTAAATTAATATTTAATCATAAATTTTTATTTATTAATACAATATATAAATATTAATAAATAAATTATATGTAACAAGTTAATTATAATTTATATAATAAATTAAATGTAAATATTAATATTAATTTATAATTAATATTTATATTTAAACATTATATTAAATACTCTGCCAATTTGTGCAATATATAACATGGATAAACTCCATTGGCTGCTCAGTAAATGAAGGAGACTACATTAATTAAACCATCCAATGACAGGAGAGATTATTTTAGTATTGTGTAGAAAAATCAAGAATGCGGTACTTAGAAAATTTTTCTTACACTGAGTTCAGTTCCGTCTGCTAGGCTGTAATGAAAAGTGACACCAAGCTCAAAAACAATTTCAATGGTTCGAAAAGTGCTTGATTCTTTGACCGTGAATTTATTTCCTTCTTGTGTAATTGTCAGCTTCAAATTGTCGTGAGCTGCAAGCTTCCTTTTCACTATATTAATACCTGCAAAGAGAAAGAGGTTGGAGAAAACAAAGTCAAAATGTCATAGAAAGTGTTTATTTTTCCGAGTTCTGTTTTGTTTGTTTGTTAGTTTATTTATATTTTGAGGGTGGGGAGGAAAACCTGACAGCATTGCTTTTGCACAAGAGCATTTAGATTGTTCCTGTAGAAAAAGTTCAAGCCCAATCAGATCAAGAGTACTGATTCCAACTATTTTTCGAAAACTTAAGAAAAATTAAATGAAGCATAGAAGTGTAAAATCTTAGCATTCAGTACTTTTATAAAAATTATCAAACTTTTCATTTCAGTGTTAAGTAAAACAAATTCCAGAAATGTTAAATGAAGGATTAAAAAGTATATATAAGGATATATAACTTTAATCCTGTGTATACAGTATTCTTTTTTTTTAATACTCCTTTGCTTTCCATAATGACTTTTAAATTTTTAACTTCATAATCCTCTACGCTTTTTATGGCATTTCTGACTGTCATAAAAATGAGAAAATTAGCAAATATTATAGTTAAATCCATTATTGTAAGAATGTACAAATTTCATAAATTTAAACTTGGAATCCCTAAACTATAGGATATAATTGATGCAGATTTTTATTTTTGGAGAATGACACAAATTTGTTTGCCCATCTTGTGCAGCATATGGGCTGCCAGAGTATTAAAGATATTAAAATCAGTATAGATATTAAAATCAGTTAAAATTGCCGTAGAAACTGCATAGCATCGTAAGATTATTCCCCAAATTTTATAAGTCAGAGGAAAAGAGAATTGTCTCATTTATTCAGAGCTGTGACTTTTGATAGAACTCTTTTCCATTACTTTATTATATGGCCTTTGCTTTTCCATCCTCTAGAACTCAGTGTTTTAATGTCTGGAGAAGTTATCATTACGCACTGCCATTTTTTACTTTCTAAGCAAAAAAAAAAAAGTCAATTTCAATGATATAGGCTCAGTGAGTAGTTAATGTGAATGAAGCATATCTGGATGTTTTTTGTGTTTCAGAGGACAGCACCCAAGAAACTTTTCTTCCTAAAGTAAGAAGTGAGAATATGGTTTTCCCTGCTCTGAACCAGCACACATTCTGGATCCTCACTGCCATGATAGGAGCCATTCCCTAAGCCCAGAGGTTTAGAGGGAGGTAGAAAGAAAAATGTCTTTGAGAAACAAAAGAATGAGCCACTAAAGAATTAAGCCCTTACCCATTTTTTCCATGAACTTGTCATAGTTCTCACTCTGGTCTACCTTCCAAGTACCATCAAACGCCATGATCTCCACTTGAGTCAGCCCCTGGGCAATCAGATTCAGGTCTGTCCTTAGGAGAGAACTTATTCTATTTCTTATCTTAGAACTAACTTCCTACCATGATGTGGAAGTTTAAAGTTCAAGAGGTGACCTAACTACACAAATTCCAAGCTATTTTAGTTCTTTTTTTTAATAAATTCCTTAGCTCTTCTCCTGAAATTCAACTGAATTCAAACACGATAAGCATACCTACTCTGTCTTGAAATGCAATTTGTGGGCACATTTATTTCAACAATTAGAATGCATACTGTCTGAAGATAGTTTTTCTGCCTACAAGTTCAAAGTGCACACTATGCAAGAGGTACCATAATTTAGAGCATATATCAAATAACACGTGAGAGGTGAGACTATTAATGACTTATCCCTTTTTTACAATAGCAGTTATCTTGTAGAGTAAGACTTTATGACCAAATACAACTGAAAAGTTAAAGTTAACATAATAGTGATACTGAAAATTTATTTTTCTAATATATCCTTTTGCATTGTGTTTTTGGGTTGCCAGAGGTTTGGGTAAATATCTCGGCACCTGGTACAGTGCATGACACACAGTAGGTACTCATTAGGTTTTTGTTTTGGTCTTGAATGGTGATAGACGACTGAGAAAAATTTTGAGAGATAGAAATATGGCTGGATAACATGAAAACTCCCATAAAAGAGTCATCTTTCTTTTTTGAAATTGA
The DNA here is from genome assembly GCA_031878705.1 of Tapirus indicus. Lineage (NCBI taxonomy): Eukaryota > Metazoa > Chordata > Mammalia > Perissodactyla > Tapiridae > Tapirus > Tapirus indicus. The sequence goes on along the minus strand of CM062919.1, from coordinate 142,206,828 downwards.
GGTATGATTGACATATAATGTTATATTAGTTTCAGTTGTGCGACATTATGATTTGATATTTGTATACACTGTGAAATGATTACCACAGTAAGTCTAGTTACCATCCGTCACCATACACAATTACAAATTTTTTTTCTTATGATGAGAACTTTTTCGATTTACTCTCCTAGCAACTTTCAAACACTGTATGCAATTTAAACATCTGCCGTGTGCAGAGAAAACTAAAGCCAGATGTCAGCTGTGCCATTAATTAAAACCAGTCCTTTGTTTTACTCTCACTCCCTCTCATCCCCAAACCTGGTGTAGTCAGAAGGCAAAACTCGTGTGTGTGGGATGGAGCATGGAGGGCAGCTAGAAAGGTTAAAAGAGATGGAGGTCAGCATAACTCTTCCTCCACCACTGCAGGCTTCTAGCCTGGAGCAGGCCTCAGCTAGTGGAGGAAAAGCATTAATTTAGTATGAAATGTGGAGTTTTGATGATTAATTAGCTTGTACATATTACTAAAAACAGACTATTATTGTGAATGAATGTGACCAGAGAACCTCTTATTAACTAAAGGTCAGTAGAGAAGCTATAGGGCATGCCCAAGATTTCATTCAGGGTCAGGGAAGGACATATGTAACAAATGTGAACAGGACATTGGAGAATAGAATCAAATTTTTTTGTTTTGATTGTATCTGTTGGACACACTCTTTCAGTAGAGTTGCCCACTTTTCATTTCATCTAGTAAGCACATTAAAAAGCAAACTACCTTCTACCAGCTCCATTATTTCATTAAAAAAGAAAAAGTTAACAGAACACATAGAGAAAGGGAAGGAGGGAGGGAGTGTGGGGGGTGTAGAGAGAGAGTAATTTTAGAATAATAGGAAGTCCTTTACATTTATAACTCTAGCTATATGAAAAAACCGACTATCTTGTCTTTGTTTTTCTCTCTTTTGCCAAAGATAATGAAAACCTCATCACTTGGGAACCATCACCCTACTATACTTGCAACTTGGAGAAGGGTAGAAAAGTTTATGGTTACTCTAAAGCCAAGGACTAAATAGTTTCTCAGATAATCTCACTACTTATGGTGATTTGTGAATTTAGAAGGCCATGGGTGATGGATCCAATATTTCTTTTTAGATTAGAAAAATAGAGGTATCTCGTCACTGGAATGAAAAGAACATGTGTTTTAGAAACAAAAAGACTTGGGTTTCAATACTGCCTACAACACCCGTTACCGTACAGGACCTTGGTCAGATTACTCAGTCTATCTAAGCCTCAGTTTCCTCATCTATAAAATGAAGATAAATACCTAATATAGAGAGTTTTATGAATAAATTGTATAAAGCACACCTTGAACAACTAGTAGACATCAAGTACTCAATAAACCTTGGTTTCTCTCCGCATTCCCTGAGAAAGAAAATCCAACAGCAATAACAAACTCTTAGAAGTATTGCAGGTCTCAAAGTGCTTTGATGTTTTGTAAAGAAAATCCGTGTCATTCTGCTGTTTATTAGAAAGTCACCTAAAAGTTATTTATTTTGTGACTTGTTCTAGTGATTAAGTTGGGACTGGGTATGACTTGGATTTGCCTGTGAAGGGTAGCATGATGCTGTAGCTCCCTCTGGGAGTACATCTTTCTACTCTGTGATTTCTTAGCAATTGAAATGAAAATGCCTGACTCAGAAAGGTGGGGAAGAAACTAGAATGACTTCTTACCATTGTTCACCTAACAGTGCCTTCCAAACATGATCTCACCCTTTATCTCATGGCTACCTTGAGCTTCCCAGGAGGAGCAGAATAGGATCAGGTGAAAGCAAATAGCACATGGACTCATGCAAACCTACTAACAGAATGGGCATACTAAACTTTCAGCTTTCCATTTATCAGTGGCAGTAACCTAATTTAAAGTCAGTTAGAAATCCCTGTTATCTCTGGAGAGTGTTATCATTGGATTTTTTTTAATGACCAGACCAAATTTTCACTTCTTCAGCTCCCAACTGTGTAGCTCCCCAATTCTTATTCTTATAGTCACTTACCTAGACTATCTAGAAAAGGTTGTACAGAACCTAGGGGCCAGTTTCCCTATCGACCTCACCTACTGAAGATACAACTGGGCCAACCAGTGTTTGGGGGCAGACCCAGTCCTTGTGTTCTTCTCTGATAATACTAGAAGACTTAGGGTCCTCCAGCTTGGGAAAGTGGGTGGATTGGGTATGCATATGCGTGTGGGTAAAGATGCTATGGACGTGGAGTTGTACCCTTTATCTGAGTCCGCAGTACACATCACCCACTGAGTAGTGTGAAAGAAGTGGAAATCAGCAGAAGCTCCTGCTGATCCCCATTCCCTTCCTCCAAGAGAAAGTACAAACCGTGTTCCTTAACATGGCTTACGAAGCCCCTACTTACATCTCCAGTCTCTTGCCATTCCTTGCTGTGTACTCTAAGATCTAAACATGTTAAACTTCCTGCTTCCTCGGTCTCCTGATTGTGCGTGCTTTCTGTTGCTTCAGGTCCCAGCTCGGTCATTGCTCTGAGAAGCCTGCCCTGAACTACCAAGAGTGAGTCAGGTAAGCCTAATTCTCCCTAGTGTAATGACCTTGTAAAGCTCTCAGCATAGCTCATAAAAGACAAGAACAGCTGATTCGTGATAACCAGGGAAATACTAGTATCGTCATGAAGTCCAGAGACATCATGAGGAAGGCCAACACAATGTTGCAAGCTCATCTCAAAGGAATAGCTTTCTAGAGATCACAGAAATCCTTTACCCTACTGTATAGCAGGAAGAAAAGTTTTTCTGGAGTATTTTTTTAAAATATAACTTAAGGAAAACAGCATTTTCAGGCCTTTTCTAATCACCTCAGAATTTCTGAATCCTGCTATTCAGTCCCAAGTTGCTTAACTTCTACATGCCAGAGAAAAGTAGTGGTCTCTATTAGGGCCATATAAGAGAGGGATTTGAGGGATAGATGGAAGGAGCAACAGGAGAATCTTAAGGTTACTGTCCAATCCCTAGCAGTGAATGCGGAATGAGGGAGAATTCTAAAGTTTCCCTGCAGCATTTACTTCATTCTGTTTTGACCATAAGCCTCTAAATTTTAGAAATATTAAGAAATGTTAAATTATGTCTTAGATTTTGTACATGAGATGGCTGGTTGATTTTCTTCCAAAAAGACTATAGAGTTACAGCAGTGTATGGGGGATATCTACTGTATAATGGTGAGTGCTGCTTGCTGATTGTCACTAATAACAACACATCCATTTTATAGGATCCACATGTGCTAGTTGAGTGATCTTGCATGAAGGATTTATGACTCCTTCATCTACTACCTTATCTTTGTAATCCAGGTCTATACCCAAATTGATGAATTCCCCTCAAGCAATTTGGATGGGAGCTTGCTCATTGGCTATGCCCCTTATACCACAGACAGAGGAAGATGGGTTTGCATTATCTCAGCTCCCCACTGCCACATCCAAACCATTATGTTTCTCCCCCCCTTCTTTTTAAGAAAGTCTTTTCTTTTGAGACCATTTCCATTTGGCTATCACCTTCCAGACTACTTCGTCATTGTTATCTACCGTTTACCCCATCTATCATTATCTACCTTCTGTCCCTGCCTAGCATTGTTATCTACCATCTATCACTGCAAATCTTGGCACCTGGCTCACTGTCATCCTCTGTGTCCTGCCATAATCCTAGGTGACCTTGAAGTCCATGTGGATAAGCCACTTGTCACTCTGACCTCACAGTTGCTTAGCCTCCTCATCTCTAGTAACCTTTACTTCTACACTTTATCCATTTACATCCAGGGCTGTAACCATGATTTGTCATACAAGAGTTGTTCCTTCTGTGAAATTTAACATGCCACTCTCTGACCACAACTCTCTATCCTCTCAGCTCCTTCCTTTTCTCCCACATCAGTTCTTGGCTTGGAAAGAGCTTCAGTCAGTTGTTGTCTCTATTTTCTCTCAAATTGTAGCCCGATCCTGGTTTATTTACATTCTCTATTCAGTCAGTATTCAGTTGCCAATAAAAAACTCCTTTGCACTTTTTTCTGGTGCTATTACACATGCATGGTTTCCAGTCTCAGCCAAATCGTCCACATTGCCTGGCAAGACTTCTGTGTAGCCCAGTCAACTCCCTTCTCATTCATGACAGTGACTATCCTTAATCATCTCCTATAGCTCTTCCCTTGCCTTCACAGATGACTTGCACATTACTCCACAGGGGAAACAATCCATCAAACAATAATTCCCTCAATTTATGCCTTCTCACTTTCAGTGTTACTTGTTGTTTCCTTCTTTACTCCTATAAATTCTTTCACCCACTTATTCATCCCACATATATTAGAATTCCTACTGTGACCCAGGCACTATGCTAAATTATAGAAATAGAAGAATGAACACATACAGTTTCAGTTGAGAGAAAGCAGAGCTTGAAGTTACAATAGTGTGGCACATGCAAAGATTTCTTTTTCCTGTATCTTCATATCTCCCTCTCTCTTTCCCTTTTATTTATTTATTTGGGTAAGGTGATCACCTTGATCACATCAAGGTGATCAAGTCTCTTCCATCTTAAGAAACGAAAAGAACTCTCTCTGGAGTCTGTTGATGTTTCTAGAACCTACTTAATCTGAACCTACTTAATCTTTCTCCTTTCTTTATAGCCAGGCTTCTTAAGAAAATAGTCTACACTTGTCTCCTTGTTCTCATCCTCTGTTAGGGCCTCAATCTACTGCAATACAGCTTTTATATTCACCACTCCACTGAAGCTATTCACTGAGGTCATAGATGAATTTTCTGTTAATACAATGCACACATCTTGGTCCTTATTTTATGTCATTGCAGCGTTCCAAACCATTGACTCCTCCCTTTTTGAAATTTCTCCTTTCCTTTTCTTGGCTTTATTCTTTCTTGATATTCCTCTTACTTCTCTGAATGCTCCTTTTCAGGTTCTTCCTTGGGCAACTCTTCCTCAACTGACAACTTATATTTTGAAGTTGCATCTTATGATCTCTTTTTCATTCCACACAATCTACGTGGGCCATCTTTTCCATTCCCATGTCTTCAATTTCCATCTGTGTGATTCTAAATTTTAGAGATACAACCCAGATCTCTCTCCTATCAGGTACCTATTCCTTACCAGTTTCCTCTACATGTGCACTTTATCAAATTCCACACAACTGGAAAGGAGCTTGACTTTGCCCCCAGCCTTATTCTCTCCTCTTATATTTTCTACATCAGTGAATGAAACTGCTGTCCTAGGAATCTTTCTAAAGTCTTTCCTCTCCTTTATCCTTGTCTTTCCATTTTATCAACAAGTCAATTCAATTTTTGTTCCTTAATATCACTTAAATATACCCTCTCTTCCTTTGTATCCCCAGATAGTCACCATTTCTCACCTCGATTACTATAATAATCTCCTAAATGGTTTTCCCCTCCTCTAGTCTTCCAGAATCCGTTTTGTCCAGAGAATTATGTCTCTTTATAAAATGCAAATCTGACCATGTCCTGTCCTTGCCTATTATCATTCAGTGATTCCCTATTGCCATCAGCATAAAATTCCAAATTCCTTAGCTCTCCTGCTCACCTCCCTTTACCCTTCCCTGCCTAAGGTGCTATGATCTCTCTTATCTCTATGTCTTTGCACTTACTTTTCCTCTGCCTGGAAATCCCACCCCTTGCCCCGTTCGTGCCTAACACCCACTTAGCCTTTAAGAATCAGCTCAGTGTCACCTTTCCAATAAGCCTGTCTTGCCTGCCTTCCTCCTCCTGGCCTGGCCTAACTTTTCTTCACATTGCTCCAATATCACCATCATAACCCTTTTTCTTTACACTTAGTATCGTATTGGTTGTAATAGTCTATTAACCTGCTTGTTTCTTCTAAGAGATTTTCAGATTTGAGGGCAGAGATGACACAAAATGGGTACAAAATAAGTTCATGTATCCTAATTAAAGCCTTTTTTGGCTCTTTAGAAGTGTTATTTGTTTCCTACTCTGGGTACAGCATGTGGGTGTTTGACCAGCTAACAGGTTGTTTAAGGAACAGTACCCCACTGCCTTCTACTCTGATACTGGGTCATGGGTTTACCCAGTGTAATATTTGGACTCCTTGCCTACTTTGCAGCCTAATTGAGGGGCCTGCATTTGCAGGCTTTCTAAAAGAAAGTTAATTGCAGACAATTGTCTCTAAAGCTATCTAGTTGGCAGAATACTACAAGGGACTTTGACTCCTTGATGAAATGAAGCAAATTTTTATCTCTGAGTGAAGGAATGATGTTGCCAAAGTGATGCTTTTTAGGCATGGCAGTAGTAATCCTGCAGAAATCAAGAAAATGTTACTGGTTTTAGGAAAAGCATCAATTGGCTTTGCTACCCCTTTTATGCATAGCATTGCATCCTTGCCACAAAGAATCACACTTAGTGGGGAGACTATTGTGACTATATATATTCACTGTAGAAAATTTTGAAAATATAGCTAAGCACAAAGAAAAATAAGAATTACTCAAGGTCTCATCTCCCAAGGTAATCAGTGCTAGCATTTATATGTTTGTGTGCGTATATCAACATTTTCCCGTTTTATTAAGTATTTCTCTACATCATTAAGAAATTCTTAAAAATTATAGGTTAATGAGCAGTCATTGCAGATAACTTAGAAAATATAAGAAGGCATAAAGAAAAAAAAATTAATCAAGCACTCATAATCCCACCAACTGGACATAATTATTATGTTTATATATGATTCTTCCAGTTTTAAGTATACGTGTATGTTTGTACACACCGTACATATAGGTATGTATATATTTTCGTATATTCCTATGCACATATGTGTGTATATACATGTATGTATATACATATACGTATGTATATGTTTGTGTATGTGTAGATACCCACAACATATCTTCATTTGATCAGATTTGTATTTTAGAAGGCTTCATTTGCCATCAAATACAGGAGGGATTTGAGGGACCCACCTGGAGGAGAAGGCTAATTAAATATTACCATAACCTTGCTGAGAAATGAGGACTGAAAATAAGACGGTGAAAGTGAGATTGGAGAAAAGAGAACCACAGCAATGTGGGAACACCCTAGGTGGCTGTCAGAGACTAGATTAGCAAACAAAACAGCAGATGCCAGCTGTGCCAGATGTGTATAGTGTCTCCCGGGGGCACCCATCATCTATATGGGAGACCAGCCTTTGAAATACAGATAAAGTCCCTAAACAACATTAGTCAATCAGACATTGAAATTTGTCCCCAGTGACTGTTTCTACTCTTTTCAATAGGAGTTTGCTTCTTAAATTGTCTCCCTGTTAAAGAAACAGATTAATTTAAATAGAATCACTCTCTTTAATAACTGAAATTGGTCTTTTACTCTCTATTTGTTTATTCATCCATTCATTCCTCCATCCATCCTTCTGTAACCATAAGTTGAACAAGCACAGTTTATGGAATTTATCTAAAATGCAAATTCATTTTTGTCATTATCTTTCACTGGGAGTTTTTTTTCCTGTGCCTACATAAAAACCTAGACAGTCCCATGATTTTTCTGACTATCCAAGTAATAAAGTGTTCTATCAGGGCCTCCAAGTTGCACAACTCCAGGGGCACCATCTGCATTGTAATCTTTGTAAATGAGTTTCCTGGAGCCCCGCTCCAATAGATTATAATGGAAATGATGCCCCTGGAGTTTTGCAGCATGGCCTTGAGTCTTAAGGTCACTTTAATATCAAAATCATAGTTTTAATTCAGTATTTAGAAATGTTTTGTCTAATACATTAAGGAATCCTTCACTCTTCATTCCAGGGCCTGGCTGCAGGCCAGCCAGCAGTCTCCCGGGAAGAGTGTGCTATAAACCTTGCTAATGCCTCTAGGGTTGGAGGGTGGGTGGAGGGCAGAGGTGGGGCCTCAGTCCAACTCTCCGGGGGTAGCAGTGCCTCACCTTCAGTTGGTCACTCCCAGTGCCCCTCAGCGTCTGCCTTGCAGCTGTATATCCCAAAGCCCCTACTCCTAGGTTTGTCTTCAACCCTCTCAGACTATCCTCTTGGACAGGATACCTTTTTTAATGACCCCTGGCTGATATTCCTACCACTAGTTTTCATCTCGTCCCTAGAATTCCCATCCTTTTGACCCAGTATTAGAGGAGAGTGCAGTACCTTCCTAGTCACCCACCTCTGTCCTGCTGTCATAGGCTGCTTTAGGAGGCACAGGTGAGGGTCAGGCATTATTACCTGTGCCCCTCAGTCAGGCTGCAACTATGGTGAAGCTAGTGAGGCACTCATCTTAAGTGCAAAATTAAAGGGGGTGCCAAAAACTCAGCAACCAAAATAAATAATATTTTAATGAAACATTTAAAAAAAATCAATATTAATGCAAAAAAGCATGATGAGCAAGGTATCAAAATTTTAAATAAAGACAAGATTAGTGCAGGAGATACTTCCTAATTCTGTGACTATCTTGAGGTGCATTGCAAACAACCCTCGTCATTCCCCCACAGTACATCTCTCTTACAAATGAAATAATCTTCAGAAAATTCTCTCAATTGCCATAATCTTTCATATCTGTGTTGAAATTTAGGTTCTGTGGTCTAAGAGCTCACTTTGAAATCTATTTTGTATGTTGTTGTATTAGTCAGAATTTCCAATTTAAATTACGGTTATCCATCCATCCCTCCACCCACCCATCAATCCGTCCATTCTTTTATTGGGGTTGTATATGAAGGAGAATAAAGACAACCTTCAAATACTAATGATTAATCTATTTTAAGAGGTGGTTAAACTAATGACTGTGAAATGGAAATGTTTACAGTTACAAAGGGAATAAAAGTTAGTCTGCCTCACCAAGTAGGCCCCGAGCACAAACTGATATGTAGAATTAAAGGGAGTCACAGTGCATTTTACTCTCCTTTTAGAAATGTCCGATAAAACATGTCATGTTGCCAACACCTCTATTCTGCTTACATCTCTACCTCTGTAGAGTCAGCCCTTGTGAGCTGCTGTCACAGTTCATTCCAGTTTCTGATCAGTTTGTTGTCAATGTAAATAGAGACTCACCTTCAGAGGGAGAATGATGAGCCTGGTCTTGTTCAGAGAAAAATTGAGGACCTTCCAGCTAGTAGATTGTCAGTTCCTTTGTAAAGAGTGTTTTTATTACCTTTCAGCTGCTTTAGAGGTAGTTGTTAACAAAGGATTAAGTCAGGCTTTGTATCAAAGAATTCAGATATGCATGTCATTGTAGGCATTCAGATTTTTTTTGAAACTTAATTTCAATCAAAGTTTTTTGTTTTTTACTGGTAATGTATTAGAGGGGTAGTTTGGTCAATAGATGTTTGTTACCTTTTTAGCTTACTTCATATGGTGCTGTTGGGTCCAATGATTTTGAGTAGTGAAGATAATTCTCTAAAATCAGTTAAAGCACCTTTGGCCTATTTGTGTAACCAGGTACAAATTAGCAAGTTTCCCCCTTGAGTCCAACTGCAATGTATTGTTCTGTAAAGTGTCCAGGTGTCAGCTATGGTTGCCTTGGTCGGTTGAATGACTCTGCTCCATAAGCACGGCCTGCAATGTATTTGGCTTAATAAAGTAAACTGTAACATGCTGGCCATAGAAAGGAGGATTTTATAAAACTGTTCCTGCTTGGAATAGCATAATTGGGATTTGAATTAATTAAAATCCAAAAAGTTGTCTTAGCCCATGGCATGTGACCTCTAAAACTGCAAATGTCAAAATCTTACTATGTAAAAAGGATCAACATAATACAAAAACAGACACATAAATTGCATTGAATTTCACACCATGACGTTTTTGTAAAACATACTGACTAAAGAGTTCTTGCAAATCAGTTCCTGCTGTTATATAAATGACCATATTTAAACTGAATTACAACAGACCTCCCGCAAGGAAGCTGAAAGGCCTGAAAGGTCAACTTGTTCACATAATGATTTAGGGCCCCATGACACCAGAGGATCCATGGCCCCATCACTGCAAGTGAGCAGAAGGTCAGTGAAAATGAACACATATTTTGAAGTCCACATTTCTAACAAACACATTCCAAAGAATAAAATGGGAATTCAAGAAACATATACAAGTTTACTTAACATTTTTTATTAACATTAGCAACGATATGAAAGAATATATTTCACATATATAGTACAAAGAATAACCAAATAAATCCCATTTTAGCCACTCCTGGTTTAAAAAGTAGAGTAGTGCTGTGGGTGGCCTATCCTGTTGGTGCTCACTTCTCCCGAACAGCACTGATGGCTGTCTGCTGTAAGCACCTGAGATGCCTTGCCTGTGAGCTTTCCTCTGGTCACAGAAACATGCTTAGCCCCTGCAGGCAGGGCTTGCTAGAGTGCCAGGGAATTAAGGCCACCAGGAGCAGCTCTCAACTAACAATGGGCAAGAGCTGGTAGATAAATATCCTAGCTTCCTTGCCCCTCACGTAGGATGACTTTGAGGTGTATTCTATACAGTCTCCAAGAGGTCCCCAGAGAAATTGAGCCTCAGTTGCCCACGGTAATAATCTGCTTATAACTCACCCTTGTATAGACTTCCTTCCCTCCCCTTCCCTTCCATCTCCCTTCTCTACTCCCTTACCAGTGTTTCCTGGGATAGCCTCCCAAATGTACTACTTACACTCAAATCCTTGCATCAGGGTTTGCTCCTGGGGAATTCTAACGATTGTCAGTACTGTTGAAGCTCCTTATTTTCATCCCCAATTTCAACCCTCTGTCTCTCCCCAACCAAGAGTAACTACTGCTTTGACTTTTTTATGTTTTATCATTGCTTTGCTGTTTTTTTTTATAGTTTTACTGAGATAATAGCAACTAACAATGCATTTTTAGGATTTTTTGTTTTAGAACTGAACAAATTTATTTCATACTGTGTGCATTCTTCTGCAATTTTTTTAAACTAACCATTATGTTTCTAAGATTCATCCATGGGTTACTTGTAGATTGTTGCTGTTATGTCAATGCTGCTTTGAATATTTCTGTGCATCTCTCCTGGTACATGTGCCAAGAGTTTACCTAGGAGTGAAATTGCTGAGTTGTAGACTCTGTGCATATTTATTTTTTTAAGTTATATTTCCTAGTAAAGACAGTAGATTTAATATGTATGTCTAATTTTATTTCCTTTCAAAACCCCACTAAAGCTTTTAAAAAGGCAAAACTCCACAGAGATGGGAAAAAGAGAAGATGAGACAATATCAATAAAATTTTTAAATCTGGAAAGTAGATGGATGAGTGGTAAATTATGTGGTAAAACTGAAAAAGCCAAAACTAAGATGGGATGAGGGGCAATGGAAGGGAATCAGAGAACCAACTTAATTTATGCTGCAGAATCTTCAGAAGGCTTCATAATTGGTATTTCTGAAAGATGGAATAAAGGCGGCTAGCTGAAATATGGTGAATTGATTGAAAGCTTTTAAAGAATCAGTTAAATTCCCAAACCACCTTGTCTATACCACACTCAGGAGTAATTGTCCCTAACGGCCAGCAGAATTCTTCTCCAGAGAGAATAAAACAGAACTCTTGACTGAGAGATACTGGACACAGTTGAGAACACAAATACTATAAAGAAACAGGAAGATAAATTAAATGTGTGCCTATTAAATATTGAGAGATCCACCCTATTCACCTTTTAAAACACTGAAAGTCAAGCCTTTACTCTCTACACAAGATTTTGGAAGTCTTTTCTGGGGGATCTGACCAGCCCATGTGGAAAGACCTAAAGAAAATGACATTGCACTTTCCCCAACAAATTGCCCACCTGGATCACCCTACAGGGAAGTTCACAGCCGAAAAGCTCACTAGGTCTTTAGTCATACACCTTTGAAAATGAGCATTTAATCAGGGAGACTTCTGAGAAAAAAAGTCTCTAATATGAAAGAGCAAAATAGATGGATGAAATTATTTTAGATATATGTAGAAAGAATAAAATCTCAAAAATAAAAATAGGAGTATAACTATCATTAATATCTTCAAAGATATAAGATAGTATATGTATCTCTGGAACAAAAACAGGATGGCATGAAAAATTAAACAGAGAACCAAAAAATAGCACTTGGAAATTAAAAATGTGATGGAAGGAATGAAATACTTAATAGAAGAGTTGGATGATAAACATCCCAGAAAATATATTAAAAAGTTGAAGAAAAGATAAGGAAATTAAAGGACCAGTCCAGGAGTCATAACATTTGAGAAACAAAAGTTCAGAATGTGAAAACAGAGAAAATGGAGGTCAGGTAATCATGCATCAAATAATTCAAGAAAATCCCCCAACTGAAAGATACAAGTTTCTACATTGAAAGGGCCCACCAAGTGCTTAGCACAGTGGGTAAAAATAGGACCACACTAAGGCATATTGTGAAATTTCATATATGTGGGGAGAAAGAAACAATTTTATAAATTTCTTTGATGGGGGGCTGGCAAGGACAGTGGCATACACATCATAATCATAATGGGTTCGAATTTCTCAACAGCATACTGGAAGTTAGACAATAAAGGAGCATTGCCTTCAAAATATAAAGGAAATTATTGCCTTTTTTTCTAATCTAGAATTCTATATCCATCCAAACTATCAGTTGAGTATTAGGATAGATTACAGATGTTTTCCAGTTCTACAGGTCTCAAAAAATTTATCCCATAAGCATCCTTTCTAAGAAGCTTCTGGAGGACAAAATGTGCGTATGAAACTTGGATTAAAAAAAAAAACTTTAAAATTGATTTAAAAAATAGGGGGAAATAGGGGCCGGCCAGGTGGCACAGCAGTTTAGTTTGCGCTTTGGTAGCCTGGGGTTCGCGGGCTCGGATCCTGGGTGCCGGCCGATGCACTGCTTGTCAGCCATGCCATGGTGGCGTCCCATATAAAGTAGAGGAAGGTGGGCACGGATGTTAGCCCAGGGCCAGTCTTCCTCAGCAAAAAAGAGGAGGATTGACAATGGATGTTAGCTCAGGGCTGGTCTTCCTCACACACACACACACAAAAAAAAAATAGGGGGAAATATAATACCAAATACTTTTTCAAAGTGGTATATCAATTTACCCTTGCTAACAACAGTGTATATGAGTTCCTTAGGCCACATACTCATCAATAATTATTTTTCCTCTAAAACTTTGGTAGAACTCATTATAAGTCTGTCTGAGCCTGGTGTCTTCTTTATGAGAACAGTTTTAAAACAACAATTTAATTTATTTAATTATAATAATATACATAATATGTATATTATGATATACATATGTATATTATATATAATGTATAACATAATAGTTCTTTAATTTTAATATACTATACATGTTTTGTATTTTTCTGAGTCAGTTTCAATAAATTATTTGTTTCTAGGATGTTATCCTTTTCTCTAAATTATTAAATATTTTTTACTAATGTATTTATTCTATTTGTACTGGTTTTTCTTCTCTTCATTTTGTATGTTGTAGGTCACACCTAAATGACTTTTTTCACCTGAACTTAGTGACTCTAAGGAACGTCATATATACACATATGTATATATATGCATATGTAGCTCTTACTACAAAAGTAATATGTTTATTGTTGAAAATCAGAATATGCAGATAAGCGAAAAGGAGACAATAACCTTCAATAGTACCCCCATTTTACTGACACAAAAATAGACACACAGATCAATGGAACAGAATTGAGAGCCCAGAAATAAACCCATGTGTCTATGGACAGCTAATTTTCAACAAGGAAGCCAAGAACATACAATGGAGAAAGGAAAGTCTCTTCAATAAATGGTGTTGGGAAAACTGGACAGCCACCTGCAAAAAAATGAAAGTAGACCGTTATCTTACACCATACACAAAAATTAACTCAAAAGACTTGAATGTAAAACCTGAAACCATAAAAGTTCTAAAAGAAAACATAGGCAGTGTGCTCTTTGACATCAGTCTTAGGAGCATATTTTCAAGTAACGTGTCTGACTGGGCAAGGGAAACAATAGAAAGAATAAACAAATGGGACTGCATCAAACTGAAAAGCTTCTGCACAGCAAAGGAAACCGTCAACAAAATGAAAAGACAACCCAACAATTGGGAGAAGATATTTGCAAGCCATATATCTGATAAGGGATTAATATCCAAAATATATAAAGAACTCATACAACTCAACAACAAAGAAACTAACAACCCAATTGAAAAATTGGCAAAAGATCTGAACAGACATTTTCCAAAGAAGATATACAGATGGCCAACGGGCATATGAAAAGATGTTCAACATCACTAATCATTAGGGGAATGCAAATCAAAACTATAATGAGATATCACCTCATTCCTGTCAGAATGGCTATAATTAACAAGACAAGAAATAAATGTTGGAGAGGATGTGGAGAAAAGATAACTCTCATACCCTGCTGATGGGAGTGCAAACTGGTGCACCTACTATGGAAAACAGTATAGAGATTCTTCAAAAAATTAAGAATAGAACTACTATATGATCCAGCTATTCCACTGCTGGATATTTATCCAAAGAACATGAGAACATGAATGCATAAAGATATATGCACACCTGTGTTCATTGTAGCATTATTCACAATAGCCAAGACTTGGAAGCAACCTAGGTGCCCATCAAGGGACAAATGGATAAAGAAGATATGGTATATATATACACAATGGAATACTACTCAGCCATTAAAAAGATGAAATCTTGCCATTTGCGACAATATGGATGGACCTTAAGGGTTTTATGCTAAGCAAAATAAGTCAGAGGGAGAAAGTCAAATACTATATGATCTCACTCATAAGTAGAAGATAAAAACAACAAACAAACAAACACATAGAGACAAAGATTGGATTGGTGTTTACCAGAGGGAAAGGGAGGAGGGAGTAGGGTGAAAGGGGTGATTAGGCACATGTGTATGGTGATGGATGGTAATTAGTCTTTGGGTGGTGAACATGATGTAGTCTACACAGAAATCAAAATATAATGATGTACACCTGAAATTTATTTAATGTTATAAACCAATGCTACCTCTATAAAAAAGAAAATCAAATGACCATAAAAAAAGGAAAAAAAAAATCCCCCCATTTAGGGATTACCACTGTTCACATCTATTTTTGGTTGGATTCCCTGAAAAACAGACTTGACGACAGAGAATTCAGTGCAGGAATTTTATTGGGGAGTGCTCCTGGGAAAACACCTGTGAGTGAATGAAGGCAGCACTCTGGGCAGCGGGGAGAACTTGGTCTGTTATGCGGGAACCACAAAGTCAGCCAGTCCTCTGAGGAGGTCTGGAACTGGAATAGCCCTTCAGAGTTGTCCTCACTTAGGCAGTCCTCATTGACCCATGATAGGATACAGAGGGTGTAGCCTTGAGCCAGGCAGCTCCCTTAGGCCCAGGACAATTTCTCACCCAGCTGTAAACTGACACTGTTAGCAGTCAAAGATCCTGACAGCCTGGAGAATGAGTGCCTTTGTGCATTGGTTCCGTGTGTGTATGGCATTGGGGGAGGGTGGCTAGAGTGGGAGATGAATCTTGTCAGTGCACCACAGACTCCACTAAAATCTACCTCTTGCACTGTTTGGATCACTTGCTCAATATAGTGAGTTTGCCTCATCTGGGAATAGCTCCTCTAGGATCCTGGTTGGTTTCTTTTTCTGGGGAGAAGGGGAAGGTTAGTGGGATGAACTGTTAGCCCAGTGGTGGCAGCTGTGCTAGCGGTCACGACTGGTGCTTATGATTTCTCTCTTCCGTTACCCATTCTAGATTTGCCTTGCCTTTGGGGGCTTTCCCTGACGAGCCTGGGACACTGGCCATCATGCCCTTCTCACACTGTGGCCGCTGCACTTATCCATTTTCTTTCAAAATTTGGCAAAAAATACTAAAAGGTACTCCAGTGGATCATCTGGGTACCAAACACATTCCTTCCTGCTCCCACTGTGTACGAGCAACCCTATCTTCTGATGCTCGGGCAGTTACTCCCGCCACGATGGTGACTTGTTTCTTTGCCTGTTGGTCTCTTAGGAAGTAGATTTCTGATTTACAGAGGCCGGAGTGGAAGGAGTGGAAAGTGATGGCAACAGGGCCACTTCTACTTTTACTCTTTATTTCCCAGACCCAGATATTCTACCTATTGAGGATAAAGCACCATAAAATGGTTATTAATACGTGTATACTGTATCCTTGAGGCCGATGCCCCACCTTTGCAGTTTATGCACATCTTATTGCCTTAGGAGAAATTCCTAAAGTAGATTTGTTGGCCAAATGGCCGTAGTAAAATCAGCTCCCACACAGATGAGGGTAGGTGTTCCTACCTCAAGGCCATGACAGAACAGCCTGGGCTGCCTACTAATGCTCTCCCCATTCCATTCCAAATTGTTTCCTCTGCCTGGCAAGAATACCAGAGGTTAGTGCTGCCCAGGAACCCTGCCCTAGAGACTGGATTCTGTTGTGGAATTGTCCTGGCAAATAGCTTCCTAAAGGAAGGACATAATTGTAGCCGACAAATACAAAGGGAAGTATTAGTTAATACGTCACTGTTCTGTAATAGTTAAATAAATAAGTCATCAGTGGGGAATGATAGATATATGCCCTAAGAAGAAAGGAGTCTTTCTACAAGAGGTTAGTTTGACCAACTTGAAAATGGGAATACAAACTTCACCGAAAAATGTTCTTCTGACTTAGGCTATCACAAATGAATGATTAACTGGCGGATATATCATTGATGGTTATGACTGTGTTGTATATCAAACTGCAGGGCAAATAAAAGAGCACTTAGAGCATTATGCTGAGAGAAGCAGATTGCAGCAAATGCTGTGTGACTACCTTTGCAATAAAATGCTCACCTCAGCCCTTTTTTTCCTCTCATGTTAGGAGATAACAAAAAAATTGATGATGGATTTCCATTTAACTGGGATGTATGGGGGTAACATAGAGGAAGGAGGTTTGGATGGAGAAAGAGGAATAGATGGCATAAATAAGGATCCTCTGTGAGAAAAACTCCCGACTCAGCTGTCTTTGATCTCCAGCCCTTTCTTTGGTGGTAGAAGTGCATAATGATTCTCTCTCAGGACAGCGTAATCAGGATGTGTGTTTGCAGGCCAAGAAAGATGGCATAGGTGATGTCTACCCTCTATTCTCCATTGATCAGGTGACAGTTCACACAGGAAAGCCTCAAGTGACCTTCTCTCAGAGACAGGTGGTCATCCCACTGGGCCCCATCTGCTGTGACAGTGCAGTAGTGAGAGCAGGGACTTTGACGCCAGATCTGAGTTCATATTCTAGCTATGCCACTTGCAGGCTTGTGACTTTGAGGAAGTAACATAACCTTCTCTGCCTTGTTTTCCTGTCTGAAAAATAGGGATAAAATTATCTGCTTAATGAGATTGTTGTAAGGATAAAATGAGTTAATGTACGGAGGGGGCTGACATATAGTTAACTGTCCTTCCCTCCACTCTGCTCAAAGGCCTTTCTATAATGCAGAGAATTGTCTTCTGGTAATTCTATAGAAAAGGCCCCTTGGGTATGAAATCACCTGCCAATTGTCCCCCAGGACACAGGCTTCACAGCTCTTGGGGGCCCACTAAGGTGTAGGGCTCAGGGTAGTAAGATGCTTTGCTGTACCTGTGGCAGGATGGTCACTGGGGCCTCTTCCCTGTCCAGGGAAGGGCTCTCCGTCCCCGCAGAGCTGAAAGCCCCATCCTTATCTGGAGGCTCCAAACGGCAGCAGCAAGGAAGGCCAAGGGCTGAGCAGGGGACCCGCCCTACCCTGGATTTTGGCTTCTGGTGAGAGCACCACTAGCCTCACCTCCTTTCTTAAATCTCCTTTGCAATGCTTCCTCTCTCTCATAGACTTGGAACAGGCTGCTTTTCCTCAGGGATGCTTTTTGCCAGAGTCTTCCCGGGGGCCCCTTTCAAAGCTGGCTTGATCCCTTGATTCTGATAATGAACAGTGACTGTTGGACCTCCGGGGCGGCAGCTGGCAGGAGTCTTTACCCTCCCAGATTGCTCCTGGTTGTTGATCCAACCATCAGGACATATTTAGATGATATATCAGAAAAAGCACCTTTGCTCTCTACTCCCAGATCTAGAAACAATTTGATGAATCACTAGTAAGGGTATCTATAACAGATAAAATGTCTGCTCTCACTTTGCCCCTCTCAGGCTGACATGCCACATCCAATTTGTCTTCGTTCCAAATGTGAGAGGACTTAATCTCATCATTCTAGCCCTTTGCAGTTAAGTGTTTGTTCTCCAAGGATAAGATCTATGATGGGGAGGAGGACTGATCTTTTCAAGGTCCTGCTTACGCAATTGTAGATAATATAGAAGGAGGGAAACTCTGGAAATCATGATTGTCCTCCTTCTGCCCCTGCTGAAACTTAATTTGAAACTCTCTTGTTTTGACTTCTCTCTTCCCTATATAGATGGAATATGTTATACTTTTATTAAGATGAAAAATCCATATAATTGGAGAGAGAACAACAATTTCAATGAGTTGGCTGTTCAAACTTCTAGGAGTCTTTCTAATAAAAGTGTTACTTTAAACACTGAGTCATTATTTAAAGTTTTGTGTGGCTGTGTCTTATCTTTTTCATCTTGGAATTGTAAAGTTGGAAGAAAAGAGCAATGTCTTGGATCAGTGGTTCTCAAACTTTAGCATACACTGGAGTAACTGCAGGGCTAATAAAAAACTTAGATTGCTTGGTCTGACCCTCAGTAGGTCAGGCATGGGGCCCGAGAATTTGCATTTTCAACACATGGTGCTGATGCTGCTGGTCCAGGAACCACACTTTGAAGATGACCAATTTATATCATAAAAGCCTGACTGTTTGGAACCCTTAGAAAGTGGAACTATTGTGTAATGCAAAGTGTACCAGATTTGATGTGGGAAGACTTGGGGTCAAGTGGCAACTCTGCAGATTACAAGAGGTGAAACAACTGAGTCTCTGAGACTTGGTGTCATCATCTGAAAGTGAGGAATGAAAATAATGCCTGTATTGCAGAATTGTTGTAAAGATGAGATAAGGTCATGTATGTGAAAGAGCTTGGTAAATGGCAAAGTACAATCTAAGTTTAATTCATTCTAGATGTGCTTTCAATAGTCAAATTTTATCTTCTTTAGAATAAAAGCTTTTATTTTAACTTCTGGGATAGAAATCTTTCATCATTATCATCATTGTAATAATAGCAATAACAGTAATAGAAGTCTACTAGTCTACTATTTATTGCACTTTCTCTGCTGGGCACTTAACACATTGTTTATGTCTTTCAAAAATCTCATAAAATCTACTTTATCATATAAATTCTTTGCTTGCCTAAAAGGAGTATACTGGACAGAATTTAAATTTTTCTTGAGGCTTCAGAGCAGGGCAGCCCCTTGGGTTGTGTGAGGCCCCTGTCTATGTATATATAAACAATTTGGCTTAAAAAATGTCTTAATACAAGTGGAACATCCATACCATGGAATATTATTCAGAGCTAAAAAGAAATGGGCTAGCAAGCCAAGAAAAGACATGGAAGAATTTTAGATGCATATTACAACTAAGTGGAAGAAGCCAATTGGAAAAGGCTATATAATGTATGATTCCCACTATATGACATTCTGGAAAAGGCAAAACTATGGAGACATTAAAAAGAAAATCAGTGGTTGGCAGGGGCTGAGGGAGGAAAGAGGGATGAATAGGCAGAGCACAGAGGATTTTTAGGGCAGTAGGTCTACTCTGTATGATACTATACTGATGGATACAAATAGGGGGTATATGTGAAATCTCTCTACCTTCCTTTCAATTCTTCTGTGAACCTAAAAATGCTCTAAAAAATACATTCTTTAAATAAAAAAAAAATCAGTGGTTGTCAGTTGTTAGGGGGCAGGGAGAGATGCAGAGGCAGAGCACAGAAGATTTTTAGGGCAAAGAAACTACTCTGATACTGTAATGATGGATACACATGGTTATACATTTGTCCAAACCCATAGCATGTACAACACCAAGAGTGAACCCTAATGTAAATTTTGGACTTTAGGTGGCAATGCTGTGTCAATGTTGGTTCATTGACTGTAACAATTGTACCACTCTGGGGTGCGATATTGATAGTGGGGGAGACTGTGCATGTGGGGGGATGGGATATCTGGAAACTCTGTGCTTCCTGTTCAGTTTTGCTGTGAAGCCAAAACTGCTCTAAAAAAATAAAGTCTAGTAAAAAAATCTCACACAAAAAAATGTATTACAAAATTCATGAGCTCATGTGAGAGATAGTGACTGTGGTAGACAGAATAATGGCCCCCAAAGATGTCCACATTCTAATCCCTGGAACCTGTGAACGTGTCCCCTTACATGGCTGAAGGGGCTTTGCAGATGTGATTGTGAAGTATTTTGAAATGGGAAGATCATTCTGGATTATCTGGGTGGGCGCAAGGTAATCAATCATAAGGGTCCTTATAAGAGTGTTAGAGAAGGAAATGTGAGGATGGAGGCAGAGGTACGTCCTGTGTGTGTTTGTGAGAGAGAGAGAGAGGACGCTTTGAAGATGTTACACTGCCGGCTTTGAAGATGGAGGAAGGGGCCACAGGCAGTGCAGACAGCCTCTAAAAGCTCAGAAAGGCACGGAAATTGCCTCTGGGAGGAATGTAGCCTTGCTGATACATTTTAGACTTTTGCTCTCCTGAACAGAAAGGTAATAAATTTATGTTCTTTTAAGTCAATACATCTGTGGTAATTTGTTACACCAGCAATAGGAAACTAACACAATGATATTTCAATGAAAATTTAGAAAATTAAGTAGAGAAGAGATATTTACATAATTCATTGTCCAATTACTGCATGTGAAAATCAGTTCACATTGGAAGTGTCCAGGTACCACCTCCTCTTGTTCAGGTCCAAGAACCACCTGCTTGTGTTTTTTATCGTCAGACATGCTCTTCCTCTCTAATTTCATAACTCCCACTGAGAGAAAAAAATAGCAACTCTGTTACTCTCACAATGCTGTGGCTCTTTAGAATGTTTGTATGAAAATAATAGAGCTCTTCTTGCCTCTGCAGTTCCCTAATACCATTTATTTATATTGGTTATTTTATTACTCATGATGCTGCCTCATCCATTGTGTGGCCTATGAATCCTGGCTTCTAGTGACTCCGAGTTTGTTAGTGTGCTTCGTCAATGATCATCACCAATGCAAGTCTTAGAATAGGCAGAAGAAACATGTGAATGATAATTTCTGGTTGTGTTAAATTTACTTTTCAGAATTTTAAACATAAAACAGATCAACATATCTTCCAACCATGCTTTTCCTGAACTCTCGGCCATATTCACCTCATTCCTAAAATGGGATCTTTTTCACTGTTGTGTGAAAAAGTGTGAGTTGTTCACTCCTGTCTTCTAACAGCCACCAATAGGAAGGAGAGGTGAGTAAGTATGTTCTTATTTGCACATTCTGTCCCTCAAACAGCACAGCTTACGACAGACTCCAGAAGCACAGATTTACCACATTGATCAGAGGCTGGAGAGGACATTGACTGAAAAGCCCCATTGGTATTGCAGAGAACAGTCTAGAAAGCTTTATAGGAGATAGGCATAGCACTCCAAGAAAACCGTGTGACACTGGCTGGTGTAGAGCTTTGCGGAAGTGGTCAGGAAAATAAGGCATTTGGAGAACAGGCTATAGTCAAATGGGTTCAACACTTCCTGCCTCAGCCCCTACCCCTTCAGCAGGCTAGTCCCTGGGACAGCCTACATACCCGGACACACTTACCTAGACTTTCCAACTTGCACTGGATCAGGGTCGAAAGACAAGGAAAAGAAACAAATCCCCAGCATTCACTGCATTTTATTAGATTAACTTCACCCATTTAAGGACTGTGGACTGATGGCTGTCACCCTCCAATCAGGCATCTGACTGGGTTGGGTTAAAGGTGGAACAAGAGGCCAAGAGTGTCACCTTAGGGTGTTCCTTCATTTGGAAACACAAGAGTGAGGAACCAATGATTCCTCCCAGCAGCCTCTATTAGAGTTCTATTGTCTGGATGTCTTGGGGATCTGATCCTTGTGGCTTCTGACTTCGTGCATTGTGAATTGTTTCCTCATGTGTTTTGCAATTATGAATTATGAACTTGTCTTTAGTGGCATAATTTCTGTGGAAGTTTTATGGGCCTATTTGAGGCTGTGTTCCTCCAAAGACATTTTACCCTTGCTTTTGCCAGGTGTCCAGAGATACTACTGATCTGAGACTTCTTTTTGTGTTTACAATGTAACTTGGGTAGTCCTGGATCATATTCAAACCCCACATCTGTGTGAATATGAGGGTAGACCCAATGTTATGATTTTTTTTTAAACCAGAGCCTAGATTAAGACAGTCAATGCTTCCTTTATGTTTTCCTGTGTCTCTGAGTGGACTTCCCTCACTTTCTACATGTCAGTTGAAGGCATAGCTCTTCAAAGGTTTTGGCCTTACTTGGAGGGCTGTTCCCCAAATACTTCACAGGGTCTCAAGACCATGTTTCCTGCTTGGGTGGGCATTAAAACTCTTTCCTTATAGAGATCTGCAAATATTCCCAAGTCTGACAGTATCAGCTCACATGCTTACCGCTTTGATTTTTAATTAGCTTTATTTTGGCCTCTGGGGATTTCTCTTACTTTCTTAAGAGCTCAAATATATATTTAAAGGACATTTGCTTATTTTATACAACATTTATAAGTGCTTGTAATATTCATACTTTATACATATATTTTTAGTCCTCATCATTCATAAGTATAAAATTTACAAGTATTTAAATAAATTGAGGGAAGACTTTCAAGTTCTCTGGTCTACTGCTTCTAGGTCTTCACACAGGTTTCTTCCTCCTGGAATACTCTTCTCCCTTTTCACTTGGCTAAACCAAATGTCACGCCCTTAAGGAAGCCGTCTGTGAACCCTCAAGTCTGAATTAAGTACCCTCCATTCCCACCCTCAGTGCATAGATATGACAGTCTTTGCTCTTGTGTGTAGCCTTCACTGGACTAGAAGCTCTGTGAGACCATGTCTATTTAGTTTACCCTAGACTGACGCTCAGAAGAGAGTCAACTATTTGTGAATGGATGAATGAATGTCTACTGTTGACTTTTATTGGCTTATTTTTAAATGTAAATCTTGTCTTCTCCACAAGATCATTGGCCTCTAGTCTTTATGAATTTTCCTTGGCTCCTAGCGGTAAAACTTCCACTTGAAGTAACTGCACCAATGGTTATCAATTTATTAACAAAAGCCTGGTGACTAACATTTTTCACAGTAGAAAACAAGTATTTTTTTCTAAAAGATTGTTTTATTCAGTTTGTTTTTTCTTAAATTTCAGCTCTTATCCAACTAAGAATTTCTAAAAATGCTGTATTGATTTTTCTATTGCCCTGCGCTGGAATTACTTTCTCCTTTCTTTACAAAAAGTGCAATTTTATGTCAAGTGGGAAAGGATGGAAATCTATTCTTTCATTCAATATTTGTTGAATACCTTCAAAGTACAAGAAAGAATGCAGAGATGCTGGTAGCTTAGGAGGGCTGTGTGATTCAGGGAGCTGTTTTTAGGGAAGGGGAGAATCAAATATGGCTGAAGGCCTAGGGGATGAAGCCAGAATAGAAGAGAAGCAGAGGTTTTAAGAAACGGAGTAAATAATGACAGGACACAGTCCTGCCTTCGTCTCCCAAGAAGCGTATTATTTATTCTAACAGACTCAGTTGCGTGCCCTTAGTAACGACTTCTCTTGGCTTTTCTGTAGAGAGAGAAGTTGTAGCTGAGGTAGTTGTTGACCATATTTTATGCCTTTCCTCCTTGGTCCAGGCAGATCAGCAAGACCAGAGAATTCTTGACTTTCAGAGAGCTGGTTGGTAAAAGAAGTTTGTTTCTTACAGAAATATGCTGGATTGGTGTTGTATAAAACCTAAGAACATTCCTGCTGGGTAAGGGGAAACGGTGATATAAAGTGGAATATGTCTCTAAAAGGAATTACTATAGGGGATGTTAAAGTTGAAAGCTATCCTGACAGTCCACATTCATGGCTTTTATTTTTTTTTTTTACCCTTTAGCCCTGCAGTCTTGTCCCTTAGATTCTAGTTTAAAAAGAGGAATCCTAAAATGTGCCATTGGGATTGCTGTTAGATGACTGAAAGAGTCAACTTAGTTCCTGTTTATATTATACACACACACTAACAATGAGGCAAGCCAAAGAGAGAAACCGTGCATGCCATTTAGTCAGATTTCTCTTGTTTCAAATATTATTATTTTGATCCTATTCATAACTCTTGTGGATTTTTATTTTGAACTGGAAACAAAGTTTTTTTCCTGCCAAAGCTGAATGTAGCTTAAAATCAGAGAATATTCTCTGCAAGTTCAAAATGTTTATGTTATGTACCTTAAAAAGAGAAAATCATATCCTGACATTTGCATATATCAAACCTAGGAATCCCTGTTTGCTGAGAAGGCAGCACAGCTGATAGCAGGAATGTGGGTTCAAGAGAGTTGTCAAATGCTTCCCTTTTCTACAAGAAGGGATGATGTCTCCATGGATGGAATATTGAGTACCAATCAGAGACTTTAGATGGTCAGCTATTGTTTGTTTAGAGAAAACCTTGAAGAAATGATCACTGGACAGACGGCAGTAAGCAAGTCTTAATTCCCCATTGTTTTTTTCCATTTATTTTTCTTCAGCTAGTAAAAATCTTTTAGAAAGCAGTTTTATTCCATTTGTACCCAGTGAAGGAGGATTACTTCTTTAAATGCAACTGAAACTCTGGCGCTCTCTCGTGGTCAGAAGATCTAAAGTATTGTTTTACAAGATTTTATTTTTATCTTTAGCTTTGTGAGTTAGGCATAACGCCACATGAAAAGGGCTTGTCTGGTGGCAAAACTAAATAATGAATCGGAAATTCTGCATTTAATTATACCTCCACGCCTCCAGACCAGCAGCACTGAAGCACAGTGGTACCTGGGATTCTGTGAAGGTATGGCGTTAATTTATTACCAGATGAACTAAAGGAATGTTGACTGTAAAAACCCAAACAAAACCAAACCTGCTGGGTGACAGAAATCTTTTCTCTAATGCTTCTAGGTAGCCCATCTGATCCACTAAGAATGGATTTGGTTGATCCACTAAGAATGGATTTAGGACCTTTTTACAATTAAAATTCATGAAGATCACTAAGTAGAATAAATATCTGCTTTGGAACTAGACAGATCTGGGCTTGAATCCAGCTTGTGCCATTCGACAAGTATTTAACTCCTAAGCCTCAGCTCCTCACACAACATGAGGCTGGTAATATCACCCTCCATGGAGCTGTCAGGATCTTGAAGTGAGGTGTACGGAAAATGTTGCCCTCAAATTTCTAGCAAAGGATATTAATAAAAAGATTAATACTGAGAGGAGTCTAGGCTAAGGAAAGGATTCTATTAAACCAGTTTTTTCAGCTAATAGAACCATAGGTTAGTTTGATTAAAGTCTCTCAAACTATTGGGCCCATTCTCTCTGCCTAAAATTCAGAGTTCCCTAATAATCCCCCACCCTTAACATTCCAAATCCCCTATAATCACACAATACTCATACCTACTTATTCATTCTTTTTATTTTTACAAAGCATGGCAAAATGAGGAAACAAATGACAGGTTCTTAAGAGTTTTCACAATGGAAAACCACCCTGACCATCTCTTGACTTCAGGGGTCACAGGTGGGTAAGTGTTCCTTTAAAGTGATTTTGTCACAGAAGAGTCATCTGAAATGGTTCTCATGGTGGGGGAGAGGAAAGACAAGAAATCAACATTCACAATTATTTTAAATGACTTAAAAGCTAAACATAATATACATAGTAACTCCTTTATCCTAGTACAAAAATAGTGCCAGAAACTATATATTTGTTCAAATATATTGAAAAGGTATAAGAATACAAATAGATATTAACAGTGGCTAGTGATGATTCATAAGGTTGTTTTTTTTCTTAAACTGTAATAGAAATTTATATTTTCAACTATTTACATTGCTCTCAACAACATTCATTAAGACATGTTTACACAGGCTTTTGAGAAGTATGTGGAAGGTCAAAGTGAGCTTTAATACTTTCTTCCTTGCTCCCTGTGGTGGAGCAGAAGGGGTCCAAAACTGCACAATATAGCAGTCTAAGAGAACTCTGAGTAATCTCTACCTGGCTAGCATATGGAAAAATAATCTAGACAGTGGAATATCTGACTGCATACATAGGATGTTCTTTTAAGCTATTAACAGGCTAAGTGACTCATACCTGCAAGAAGCCAGGATGTACACTAACAGATTATTAATAAGTTCCAGGTAAAGGTCCTCAGAAAACTATAATACATACGTTATAGATGAAAACGAAAGTGATATACTGTTATTTTCACGTCAAATAGCAGATCAGAAGCTGGTAAGTCTCTTGTCCAGCCTTTCCTGCAGAGACTGTGAACAACTTGAGGTCACTGCTCTGTCTCCATGGCTGAGCACAGTGCCTGACATGTGGCAGGGACTCAATAAAAGGTGGATCAATGCATGTCCGATACTGAGCAACTGAATTATACCATCTTATTTTAACTACAGTTGTTCACAGGACAGCAGTTACTCCTTTTCCCCTTCTCACCTTGAATCAGTCTTGTAAAAACAAAACAGCATTGCTTGTGATGGCCTGTAAAGTTTTAGGAATACACTCTGGTGAAAAACACAGGAAAACTGAAATAAAACTGGAGTAGGTCTAACATTTGTGCTCTCTGCTGAAAATAAAGGCACTTCATTGCTAGGCAAGAGTGTATCTGTGACCAGTTTCCTCCCAGAATCCAATATGTCCAGTATATTTTCATACACTTTCTTATCTCCAATACTCCTATCAATGGAAACTATTCTTAATTAAGAGATTAGTGGTGACATCATCATCGTCCAGGGTTTGTACCTTGAGGTGAGGTGCTTAAAGAGCTCTATATCTCACACTCACCAGCGATCTGTGTGAGAAGCCAGATAAATGTATTGTCTTTGCTTTTTCAGTCTTGGAAACTCAACGTAAGAAATGACATGTGGGATTAGATCACCGTGCTCTGTAGCCCAGTATCCCATTTCTGACAGTGGTCTCCAGGGCCCATTAGGGCTGACATAGTAGCTGCCTTCTGTGACATCCTCCTTGAAGACAAAGGCTTAGCTCAAACAGAACTCCTTTAATAGCACAATTTATCAGGCACACAGAGGTTAAGTGACTTACGCAAGTTCACACAGGACGGCGATTGGCACAGGTCAATTCTCTAAAAAATATAAGGCCAGGCAATTTTATAGACATCTTTTAACAATTAGTAAAATAGTGGGGACTTTTTGGGCTGAAAATGGAAATGAAATAGTTTCATGTTACTCAGTTATAACTAAAACAAACTACTTTAATCTAGAACAAGAACTAATTATTCTCACTAGTTATTGGTAATATAAATATCGGGTAGGGTGGGGGAAGACTATGTATATATATATTTTTCCAACTTGAGAAGATAATGGAAAGGAAATATTCACATAAAAGCAAAAACTTTGATTTGTGCCCATGTACCAGATATTAATCCATGTCTGGAATGATTTTTCCTAAAAATTAAAAATTATTTGAACCAACTAACCAATCCTAAAGAAGTACTCTTCTGTATGAACTAAAACATCCAACAATAAAATAAAATAGGCATGGCATTGCCCAACTTTTTTAAATTTCTAAACTAGTAAAGAAAACCATTATCTAAAAGGTAAACCAATTTCTAATCTAAATATCTCTTCTTGCTTGTTAAAATGACACACATACAAATCCTCCATACATGGTCTCTATGTCTTTAAAAATCTCAGTGACATATATTAAAGGAGTCTAAACAGACTACTTAAGTATGTCTACAGATTTTAGCATAACTGCTAAATCATGATGTATACGAGAAAAAGAGGTTTCTGAAGACTGCAATTCTTTAACAATTTTTCTATACTAAGGAAGTAGATATGCATGCGTAGGTGTATACCAGTATGTAGGTAACATGATATTAGTGACAGTCTGTGTAATTTACACACCAGTGTCACCAAGAGGCAACCTTACAGATCTCATCTGTATGACATAAAATAAAAATAGAATAACATCCTGCAAATACGAGTATTACAGTAATGATACATATAGCATTAAATAGCTGATAACTTTCTAGACTAGCCTTTACCACTACAAAGTAATGGCAATACAATACAATTTGTTTTGCTTTTTTTTTCACCTGAATGGTAAGAAGAAAGCCACATTATGTCAAGATACATATACACACTCAGAATTTAAAAAACTTAACAAACATACTGAATTTTAGGCAGTCTAGAGAAAAAACAATATGAATGGAAAACATGTTTTAGTGAAAGGTCTTTGAGAATGCTGCATTACTATATCCTCAAGAGATTTTTATCCAAATTAGTGACAGAAACTATTTTTTAGTGGGGGAAGGAGGTTAACAAATCAAACAAATACCTCCCTACTCTCCCCAGGTCCAAACGTCTCCACACATGTGAAGCAGGTATTCCTTTCCTGAACCAGTCACTCAATTCATTAACTACTTCTCCAGTATTGGATAAATGTGAATTTAGGGGCACACACGTACAATGAGAATCCACTTAAATGGGCTCAAATTCTAATTAAATGGTGAACATTTTAAAGAGCCCTTTGCTCTTTATATAATTAAAACTTTTCTCTATACTTTGTTTGACAAAGAGAAAAACGATTTATTTTGTACCCTCTTATCTGTAGTTGTATCTCACTTCAGGTTAGTGCTCTAATTATCACTTTTTTCTTGATTAGCTGTTGAGATTTAAGCTGTTGACTTATAAACTATGGTTTGTAAGGAGATGAAAGATGAGGAAGCTATTTAAAAAAGGAAGTTCATTATTCAAAACACTCGCTGACTCTCAAAAGGATCTTCCAACAGAAAAACTTCTTCACTGACAGACATCCATGGCCATTCCCTTTCTGGATCACACTAATCCATCCATAAAGTCAGTGACTGGATTTTCTCTCGAGGTCTCCCCTGCTTTCCATCAGATGGGTTAGATTGAAGTGACCTGATGGGTAGCCTCTGGATAGATGTATTGCACTGAAATGAGAAAGTTCTCTCCTGCCTGTACTCTAACAAAAACAGCAAATCAATTAAATAATACTTTTTCTTTACAATACTGCCTCATAGTACTTTCCATTTGTTTCAGAGTTTTAATTTTTCTTAAGGTAATACATTGTTGACAAATATACTCCTTACCCCTTAAAATCTACTCAGCCAACATTTTTCTCTAGCCTGTGAAGGTTTTAAATGTCACAGAATATATTCAATTTGCTTGTAACTTATTTTTGAGAAAGGAAAGATTCCAAACATTCCTGAAAGATTGGTAATTCAGAAAACACAAAACCAATTATTTAAAATCTCCAAGCAAAATAAACAACCTCAGTGCAAGAATGCCACTTGCACTTTGCAGTACACAAAATATCACAAACACTGCTCTTATCCATGTGCTATGAGTGGGTGTTGTTGAAAATCTCAGTTCAGTGGCATAAAACAAATATACAGAAAATATGTACTACTCCCCTAAAAACATTTCATGCTATGCTCTCAAAAGCTGTGCAAAAATAAAAATACAGCAGTGGCAAAGTATACACCAAATCTGTACAGTGTATAGCAAAACTAGGCAGACTGCAGAATCACCATCTGTAAACTTCAACTCTGCACGAATAGGCCACTCAGTTCCGCTTGGCCTGGCTGCTTTCCCCATTAATCAGCATCTTCTCCTGCTGTTCTGCAAGAGCCTGCCATTTTTGCCTGTTCTTTCTGCAACCATCTAGCAAAGGGAAGCAGTCCTCTGATACATGGGTCAGGGCCTAAAGAAAGAAAAAGCAAGCAAACAACTGTAAGGAAGCCAGGAACTAAGCCCTCTCCCCAGGCCTATACCAAAGCGTCATGTCCCACACTCACTTCATGAGCAGGCCCACTGTTGGGGTTTTCACAAGCTATGTGAACACATACATACATGGACCATTCATGAATGATGCCTCTTAAGCTATACAGACAAGGAGTACATGCTGAGAGAGAGAGCAAACGCACACATTCCAAAATAACATTATTGAGCTATGGAGACAGATCTGCGTGGAATCCGCTTTGCAGGGAAACAATACATTTTATTTTTATATAGTACAGATGGCTCTCCCTAACTGTGACTGTACTGGGAGCTGCTTACTTTTTGTGTTTTTCTATTAAATGGTTTTACAAAATGTACTTAAATAGATCTTCATCCAAGATTATAATAAAGATTAATTTATAACTCTGTGTGGCATTATAATTTACCAACTATAGTGCCATAAATATTTAGCTACAAGAATGTTCATTGCAGATTTCTTTCTAATAGAAAAACACTGAAAATGACCAAGATACCCAACAACAGGGTTAGGTATATTGTGTTAACTATTTTGCAGCCATTAAAAATGTCACAGAAACACATTTGAAACAGAAAGGTGTACATTATATTATGGATTGCAAAAAGCAATTTTTGTTAAATGAAAAACATGAAAATGTCATAAAGCATATACTGATGGTAATTATCTCAGAGTAGTGGAATTATTTTTTTATCTTTCTTTTTGCTTCTCTGTATTCTCTGATTTTTCTATAATAAGATATTACTTATGTAATAATAAAAATACATATCTGTATCACATACAATTTAATGTCAGATTCAAATAAAATGAATCCTTGCACAAACATGAAATGTGGAAGGATAAAATCTATAATGGGTGATCTGATTGTTATTTTGACTATATTTACAGGTATGAGGAAAAAAAGAGACATTAGTGTCTTCAACTAAGGAACTCTTAATCCAATCAATCAATAAAGATCTGCTAAGTAAAGAATACGATATTCAAGGGTGTTCAAAACCCTCCTCTCAACACACTTCTGCAAAGTAGTAAACAAGTAGAATGCCAAAAAAAAAGTGGGAAGACAGGGGCAGGCCCGGTGGCATAGTGGTTAAGTTCGTGTACTCTGCTTTGGTGGCCCGGGATTTGCAGGTTTGGATCCTGGGCACAGACCGACACACCACTTGTCAAGCCATACTGTGGCAGCATCCCATATAAAGTAGAGGAAGATGGGCATGGATGTTAGCCCAGGGCCAATCTTTCTCAGCAAAAGGAGGAGGATTGGCAATGGATGTTAGCTCAGGCCTAATCTTCCTCACAAAAAAATAAAAAATTAAAAAAAAAAAGTGGGGAGACAGTGGTACAGAGGCATAACACCCAATGTTCTTTTGCTTTTGCTGTCTCTCCCAGCCTTTCCTCCTCTTCTGTTCCTCTTCAGCCACAACTTCATATTATTCTTTTGATAGCTAGAACCCTGGACTTGGGTGAGAACTGGCCTCTAGATGCAGTTCTCCCCCTACCTACCTGTTTGGGGCAAGTATTCCATCTCCCTGGAAGATGAACTTTACAGATTCAATTACTGAATCCATGAAATGTCTAGATTAGAAGATTTCTAGGGTTTCCTCTGGTCTTGACATTCTGTGAGAACTCCATGATAAATGTTCTTTTCCCAAATAATTAAAACTTAAGACAGTTTCCTGTTTAAACTTGGAAAGACAAGGACAACATCTACTTTCTGTACTAGGAGCATAAACATCTCAACTAGTAAATTGGATGTTTTAGGGAGAATATCTTTACCTAAAAACAAACAAAAAAACCCCAAGCCAACAGGTGGAAATGGGAACCTGCAATATTCTTCTAGCTACCTTCCATTAATCCTCATAAAAATTTTCTTAACAATGTTAAAGCCACACTATGTCAATGAGAAAAAGTTGGATAATTATTTTTCCTTATCTAGGCCAAAATTTAGACTTAAAAAAGAATATGCTAACAGAGTATGCACAATATATCTCCTTGAGGGTAGCCCTGGCACATAATTTTTCTCAGTATTCCCTACATCAGTTTGTTGGAGCCTAGCGCATAGTTGGCACTCAATAGATAGTTTTGATGAACTAAAGTTTTTGAGAAATAGTAAACATAAAATGTGTTCCTTGTTCAATGCGAACGGCATGCTCGTCAACAAAACAAACAATCCTGATAATAATTTTACTTCTTGTTTCTCAAGAAGCAAAAAATATTTGCCTAGTGTTAATCGCTTCAATTTACTTAAGGTTTTAATTCACAATGCAGTCTAAGTTTAGCAAGTCTAGTAGTTTTCATATAAATACCTCATACAGCTGTAAGCAGATGGCATCTATGAACCCAACTTGCATATCTGGGATTTTGTTTTTCTTCTCCCTGTTCATTAGATCCTGAAAACACAGAGACACACAGAGATCTGCATTTACTTAAAGAGCATCATGCAAGTTGACCCTAAAAAGATGAATCACCACGTTAGCTGAGGAAGGCAACGTGGTGCCTACCTGCTCTTCACCTCTGTGCCTCCTGCCCTCCCCACCGGCACCATGCTCAGGAAGACCCTGATCCTCTCGGTCTTGTTCGTTCTGACTGTGACTTTCCCCACATCACCCCCAGAACTGATCACTGACCTAGAGTCAACCACTGACCTAGAGTTGACCACTGACCTAGAGTTCATTGCTGACATAGAATCAACCACTGACATCTATTTGGAGAACATACGCACAGGCTTTCAAATTGTCTACTGATGTGAAATCAAACACCCTCAGCTTTGAGGAAGAAGCCACTGAGACCACAGCTGATCATAATTCCATTCACACAGAAAGCTTTTTGAGTGCAGATTACACAGACGTCACTGCTGATTATTCCAAAGAGTTCATGCCTGGAGCAGCAGAACAGCCCAGCACCTCCGTGGGAAGCAACACATCTGTCTCAGTTCTTGTTTAAAATGAAGTGAATTCTCCATTAGCTGTGACCATCACTCTGCTACCCACCACTTTCTAAGAAGATTCTGAGCTTCTGAACAAGCCTACCATTACATTATAGGAGACTGAATAACTGTAAAAGCCTAATGAGACATAGGATGTACCCAGCTGAGGAAACAGAGCAGAGTGGAGGCAACTGCACACAGACAGAGGAGGGGTATCTCTTAGCCAAGTCCCACTTAATGTGTGTTCATTTAATAAGTGTTCATTTGAATTGAAAAAAAACCCTGACTCTATGCTTCATTTTCAGGAAAAACTCATTCCAAAGACAGAAATGGTTTGAGAAGAATCTTTTTCTTTTTGGGATCCACACTTGCTTGAGATCCATACTCTATGTAAAAAGGCAGTATGTATCAAAAATCTTTAAAATATCTGTGTGCCCTTCAACATAGCAATCCTGGGAATTTATCCTAACAAGATAATGAAAAATGGCATACAAACATTTTGCAACATAGATGTTTATAGTGAACACTGCAGACATTACCTCAAAGGAAGTGGGTAAATTATGGTCACATCTATTTCATGTAATCATTACAAATAATAGATAGAAGAGCATCTGTTAGAAATGAAAAGGGGCTTATGATATTCAAGTGGAAAAAGAAAATTATAAAAATGTAGGTACAATATGATGACCCAAAGAGTCTTTTTGTCCTTTTATTTGCTTGTTTTCTGTAATAAACCTGTATAATTCTTCGACTAAGAAAAAAGTTTTAAAAATAAAACGAGGAGAGATTGAATGCCCAAGGAAAGATCCCATAGAAGAATAAAAAGAATTCTACAATAAAAAAATGTATTTGAATAATTCTAACAGTAACGTTTTGTACTTACAGCAGGCTCTATGTTGAGTTCTTTTCTCTCCCTGTCTCCTTGGTCAAAAAATTCAGTTGCTACAAGTTCTGCTATCTGAAATAAATAACAGACTAAATTTTGGCAATTAAAAAGCATATCACTCTGTAAAACAGAGATTTTGAATGAAGATAAAATCTATCCAATCTGTAGCTTTAAACCACATCAGTAAAATTAAAGCAGTAATGAGGAATAGAAATTATATTTCATCACAAAAGCTAGCGTTTGTCATCTTCTGTAACTAAGCAGAAAAAAGCAACATGTTATTTCAGCTCCAGCAATTAGTAGGAAAAAAGTACTGCGTGCCCACCTGAATGCAGAATCAATGAGATAGTTATCGAGCACTTGTTACACTAGATGCTGTGAAGAACACAGTATCAAATAGTAAAAATATACTGTGATTGATTGATATGCCTTTTAAGTTTCTTTTAATCTACCAGTTCCTCCTCTTCTCTCTTTTTTTAAAATTTTCTTTATAATCTTGGTGTTCCTTGTTGCATAAACTGGGTTATTCATCTTCTAGTTTCCCACTCTCTGGATTTTGCTGATTGCATTCCTGTGATGAAATTGAATGCTTCTCTGTTCCCTGTATTTCCATACACTAGAGGCTTGATTAGATTGAGATTCTAAATTTTTTTCTTTGCCATGACTACTTCAAAGGCTGTGCTGTGTATGTACTCCCATCAAGGGCTATAGAATGCCTGGTTGGCTCTCTTTTTTGTGATATTAGCAACCCTTAATGATCTTTGCCTAGATCCATTAATTTAGGGGCTGCAAAAAGGTGACATTCAAAGCAATCATTCCTTTTTCCTTTATAAACTGAAACACAATAAAGAGGAAGTTCCCCACATCGATTATCTAGTTACCCTAAAGTACAGTCTGTATAAAAAAAGGAGAAATGCTTGATTTTCTCCACTTTACTTATTTTTTAAATAACTTGGTTCTCAAGCATCCACCAAAGATGACCATGGAAGGCTTTGTTTTATTATTTTTAACTCTTGGATTTAAACATATTTATTGTATTTCAATCTTTATTGATGCTGCAATTGTTCCATTTTGGC
Organism: Tapirus indicus; assembly: GCA_031878705.1. Lineage (NCBI taxonomy): Eukaryota > Metazoa > Chordata > Mammalia > Perissodactyla > Tapiridae > Tapirus > Tapirus indicus. Next base: position 142,172,091 of record CM062919.1, on the reverse strand, counting down.
CAGTGGGAGCTTATTAAGTCTGCTTCTCAACCCTGTCAGTCTTTGACAGCTTCCTTGCTTTCTGCTTAAACAAGATGTTGTAGGCTCGTCTTGTACATTTCCTGCTTTAGAACCACAATCAGCCATTTCTTCCTGGAGCCCTCGTTCCTTTAAGTTGAGGTATTTAGAAACCTCAAACTGGGCACTAGGTTTGTTCATTACTACTTGGCTGATCCATTATTTTTAAGTCCTTTTAGGGTTTGGAGTTAAGACACAACCTAAGTCCACATAATATTTCTAGTTCAAATTCAGGACTACAGGATTTCTGCATAACTTTCTCTTAGATCCTTCTTTCCCCTCACACTGAAAATGTGAAAATACATTTCACACTGAAATGTATTCTCAACAGCAATATAATTTCTTGTATGCTTTTATCCAATACCATGCACAATAGTGACTGGATATCTATACAGAATTACCACTAATAATATGATTACTGAAAACAGTTTTAAGGGCTTTTTGGGTAATTCTTTTTCTTTTTAGGGTACATCCCACTAGAGATACACAGTGAAATTACTGTTTTAATGTTACTTGGAATGAAATAGTCCCTCTTAGTGTGGTTTTGCAAACAAAATCAGGTTTGTTTCATTTTACTTTCAAAGTTTAGTGGGTTTTTTTACAATTTGATTTTATTTTATAATTTTAAAAACTATTTACATGGTTCCAAAGAGAAATCTACAAAACAAGGACACTCAAGCCAGTCTAGCTTCTATCCCTGTTCCCTCAATCCTATTCCCTCCTCTCCTATAGGAAATCATTAACATTTTTGTGGTTAATCCTTCTAGGTTTTTAAAATATAAGCAAACATGTACATATATACCCCCTTCTTAGATAAATGGTAGCATACCATATACATTTTTCTCTACTTTGTTTTAAAAATATATCCTTGTAATCACTCCATAGTAGTATACAGATTGTAAATGTATTACAGTGTATTCAATCAGTACCCTGTTGATGAATATTTGGGTTATTTCTAGTCTTTGCAGTTATAAATAGCACTAAAATGAATAGCTGTGTGTAAATATTTTTTTATATTCTTGCTAGTATATCTTTGGGGTAAGATTTCTAGAAGTAATGGTAAAAGAATATGCATATTTATATACTTCCAAAAGGTTGCAGTATTTTGCATTCATTATTTTCCCACAGCTTCCCCAATAGAGTATGTTGTAAATTCTTTGGATTTTTGCCAATTGGACAACTGAGAAATGGTACCTCAGTGTTGTTTTTTAAAAAGAGGTAGAATTTACATACTGTGAATGCACAGATCATAAGTATACAGTTCAATGTATTGCCAAATGCATATAACCATTTAACACACACCCCATCCAAGATATGGAATATTTCTATCACCCCAAAAGGTGCCCTCATGCCCCTTCCCAGTCGATCCCTGCCCCTTCTTTCCTCCCTCCCCTCACAACCACTATTCTAATTTTTCACCATAGATTAGTTTCGCCTATTCTAGAACTTCATATAAATGAAATCGGTATGTATTCTTTTGTGTCTGGCTTCTTTTGCTTAGTATTGTGTTTATGAGACTCATCCATGTTGTTGCATGTGTCAATGCTTAGTTTCTGTTTACTGTTGAGCAGTACTCCATTGTATGAAGGAATATACTACAATATGTTTATCCCTTCTCCTGTTGATAGATGTGTGGGTTGTTTCTAGTTTCTGACTATTAGGAATAAAGCTGTTATGAGATTCTGTATAAGTTTTTTTGTGTGTCAGTGTAGTTGTAATTTGCATTTTTTCTTATGACTGAGGTTCTGAGAACCTGTTCAAGTGAATAAGAGTCATTCACATTTCTTTTTCTATCAACTTTTTGTTCAAATCTTTGGGCTATTTTTCTGTAGGGTTGTTGACCTTTTTCTTCTTTATTTTTTGGAAGTTCTTTAATATTAGTGATATTAACTGTCAGATATAAGTTGCAAATTTTTTACACCAATTTTTCATTGTTTTTTACTTTGCCTATAGTGTCTTTTGCTATGCAAAAGTTTTCTTTATTTCTTCATTTTTATGTAATCAAATTTATCAATCTTTTTCTTTATTGTTTCTGCCTGTCAAGCCATAGTTAGGAAAGTTTTCGCACTCTTAGGTTATAGAAGAATCCACAAACGTTTTTATTTAGTACTTGTATGGTTTAATTCTCTACATTGAACTCCATACTCCATTTGGAACTTAAATATGCAGAGTAGATCCAATTTTGTCTTTTGCCATCTCACTATGGAAGATGGGAAAATCATCCTAACATTATTTAGTAAAAAGTCTATCTTTTCCCCAGTTATTTGAAGTGCTATCTTTATTACATATTAAGTGTTCTATGCAATTCTAGACTTTCTATTGTGTTCCACTGGTCTGTCACCAAACTGTTTTAATTATAGAGGCCTTGCAGTATTGCTTTTTATGTCTGGACCCCAACCTCATTATTCTTTTCAGAGTCTGATTCAGAAGAAAGAAAGGATAAATGAAAAGACAAATTCCTCCCTCTTCCATTGTCTTCCCTATTTGGAAATGGGCATTTAGTCCTATTTATTATGGAGCAGAAAGGTCTGTGAAGACCACCTTTCTTGAGTGCTTGTGGCATGTCAGCTTTGGCACATGGAGAGTCCATTTCTGATCTTGTTGCCTCAGCATGTGTGTTTCATGAGATGAACCTGTGGTTGCTGAGCTCCAGGACTATGCAGCTCAGAGCCTCGACCAACAGCAGACTGTCCATAACCTTAGGCAGTGCAGTTAGGATTCAAAATGCAGCCTCGAAAACCAAAAACACAATATACACATCACTGCGTGTAGACCTATCCCTCTTCTAAGCCGAGGGCCTTTATTGCCGCTGCAAAATGTTATGGCAGTTACTGATTTAGAGAGAAGAATGTATTTCTAGCCTCCTAGCCACAGGCCCTGATCAGATCCTTTCTGATATCTTATATCAACATTTCCAATACTTACAAGCTCTAGAAATGTTTAAGTTCCACTTGTTAATGCTTATTTAGAGCTGAGGTATAGCCTACTAGGCTAACCATAAGAAAAATAAGTTTGCTTTTTCTAATTTTCAAAGTTATTAAAGGGAGGTGCTCAAGAACATCCCTAAGTGAGCCAGAAGTAGTACTGGAATTTAAAACTTATCAACAGCTAGGTTTCTGCTCTGTTAATATAGATGCTCTCTTAATATATCTTACAAATAATAGTAAGTGCTAATGAACCTTTTAAAAAAGAAAACCTGTTTATGTCAAATTATCTGCTTTTAATACTACTTAAAAATTAGATTAAAAGTTCCACAAATACTTCAGAAGCTTCCTTTAAGAGTAAAGACTTTCCTGATTTTGACTTTTTAATTATTACTTTTATCATCACTAAGCAACATACCCGTTGTTGAATAGGCCAGGGTTTTGTAATTGCAGAAAGATCACAAGCTGTCATCAGCATGGCTCTGTTAAGGGAAAAAGAAGCCCAACTTCTTTAACTCTGGTTTACTTTCATGTGAATATATACCCTCAGTAAATAGTTACTGATACAAAAGTTAAATTAAAACCCTCTAAACTACAGGGATGGTATAAAGACTAAAGAAATAGAATTTATATAGACACATGACTGATGCAGTGATAGCAGAGTGTCATTGTTTTTGTTACCCAGTGAACTACTGGAATTTGACTTCAAACTGCCCTCTTTAGCTCCAGATTGGCACAAGGAGAGAAATTATTAACCTTTTGGCAAAAACTTGACTGCTATTATTATTTTTTCACCTTGGTATTCCATTCTCAGTGATAATATAATGAAAACACACTGATTACTAATAATTAACCATTAAAGGATAACATCAGATATCCTGATAAAAGTTCTATGAGAGAAAGAATTATGGTGGGTCATCCTAATTCACTGAATATATGTAGTACGTAGAGACTTCTATGTGAAAAGCCTTTGAATTACTCAACAGTATCTGCTGAAGGAAAAGAGGGAGATGAGAGGACAGTGCTTGTTAGTCCTTCCCTTGTTAGAGAAGTGAAAACCACGCTGGACTCTGGGGTCTGTGACAAGGTGCTCTTGAACTCAATACGTAACTATCATAAGAAAATGGTTCTTTTATCTTTAGTGTAGTTTTCCTATGTCAGATCCAAATATCTACCATTTAATCCTTTTGTTTGAAGAAACAGGCAAAAAGGCCATCACTATAATACAGAAACACTCAAGGTAAAGGATTATATCACTTGTCCCTCTAGGGAAACCCAACCTAAAAGTACATTCTTCCTAACTAGATGAGGCCACAGAACAAATGGTTTTCTCCTGCTATTTCTCTCTTATGCTGACTTGCTCACAAGAAATGAGTGCACCAGAGATTTTTAATCACTGTTTAAACCCATTTTCATGAAGGATTTCAGTAACACTTGCCAATTCAAACGGCCTCCCCCAAAGAAGATTGTCCACCTATATGAGTTTAACTACAACCAAACGAAGAGTGCCAGAGGCAATGGTGAGCTCTAGACCTACTGAGTACTTCTCCATGAGCTCGTAAGTCAGAAGAGTGGAGAAGCAAAAACCATGACACAGACTTGGAATTGAGGTTGGATTTCTGTTTTGTTATTGAGCAAAACTGTTCACTAATCACAGTAGCATGTCTACACTTGTCTAAGGCACTGTTCTGAAAAACATGTTGAGGCTATTAAGTGAAGCATGACTATACAAACCAGACAGCTGGGCATTTGTATATTGTTCCTTATAATTTGCATCTCTCTTTGCATGCTAAGTAATATCAATCTATTTAAAGAAACGTTGATTTGAAAATTGTAATAGCACTGTCCTTAGTATTGCTGTGTCTTTCTTTTCTTTATTATTGACCCTCTGTTCTTTTTATTGGATCCAGTTCTTGCCATGGCAAAGATAGTCACAGTTAACAGCCAAGGGATGGTATCTGCAGCTAGGAGGGAGGGAAAGGGCGTAGATGAGGAAAAACAGAAATCTCGAAGTTATGTCAGTGCTCTCTGTCATCGCTCAAGAGAAGTAAACACTTCACAGCCACCTTCTTGATCCCACAATCTTTAGGATGCTATTTTCAGCTCTTTCATTCCAAAGAATTGGGAACAGGAACAAAAGAACCCTATAGCCTTGTACTGATACTCTACCACATTTTAAAGGTCCTTCTAGGACAAAGGAATGATTTATTCACTTGAATTTGCAAATGCATTTCTTTCCAAGTAAATATTCATACTCAGCCCTTTGTAGAACACTCTGGAGAATTCTGACAGCCTCTAAGATCATCACATTGTAACAATAATAGCAATAAAATCTGATAATGATAAAATTAATTGGGTAGCAAAACTTCAGCTTTAAGAATAGTAAACCTACTTACAAAAACAACTCCTTTTGATGAGGATCTTCCAGATTGAATTGATTTTTTCTTACAAGTTCAAAAAATTCTCCTCGCCTCCTTGAAAATAAAGAAAAATATTTGGTAGTTATGATGAGTCCCCAGGCTCTTATCCCTTTGGTCTACAAAGATTCATGGAAAAAGTCTCTAAGGGTTTTTTCCCATCTTAGAATCCAGTATAAAAATCATCATTTAAAAATCTTTACTACCTCACTTTCCTCCCTTCTGCCATTTTCTTTGGTGAAACATTAAACCTCACCTAATTTTTAACTATAGATCACAAAGAATGGTCATGTCATTTCTGGAACATGATTTTAAGAAAATGAAACAACATGAGTTAAAAATTTGATGCCAAGAATGACTGAAGAAATTTTAAGTGTATGGCATAATAAGATCTATATGGTCTCAGTTTAATTTCATATATCTTATTCATATATATCATGGTATAGAATAAAAAATGTTCATAATAATTACTGTATGTCAATATAAAGTTGTGAAGTGCTTCTGAAGCAAAAAAAGACCAAGTAAAGTGTAAACTAATGTTCATTCAGTATATAGTGAATACCTCCTATGTGCCCACATTGTTAAGCACCTTGGGAAGTCTTAAGACATGAATTCTTTTCACAGTGTTTAAAATAAATCTAGTCAGAGACACAAAACAAACATAAGAAAACCTTATATAACAAAACTGACTGTATATGATTGAGTACCAAAAATGAAAACCAGGTTTCATAAGGGTTCAGAGGAGAGACCCATGTGGCCTGGAAAGATTGAGAAGTCTTTGTGGTTGGTTACAGGTATTTTTCAAATTCTTGGTAATTTGATAACCTTTATTCTGCAATCACTTTGAATAAACTGAAGTTTGCTATATTTTCGTTTATCCTAATTAACTTTAAAGTGCTCCAAAATCCAATGGAGCAGACTCTTTTAGATGCAGTTACAGTTAGATGTACAACAGTGGATATCTGGTATGTGTTTTTGTGTGTCTGTTCTATTTGTTTTTACTTCTCATAAGAGTGGCTAAAACCACGGATGTGAATCCCTGTACAGAGGGAGTCAGGTTCAGGGAAATCCCATGAGTGTGACTGCCTGCCTCCTAAACATGCAGCAAAGATCTCGCTCCACCTGTGGGAAACTAATGCTGCCCAAATGCAGCCAAGTCTTTTCTCACTTTTAGAAAGGCAGTTTAATTATGCATATGCATGCATACATCACAAATCCCACTCTAATGCATACTTTTATCTTTGAATCGGTAACTTCATTCAAGTTCTACATTAATACTCTTCTTCTGCCAAAAATCAAATAAAAAGAAACCAGATTTACTTATCTGGCACTCAGCTCCTTTTCCTGCCCACCTAGGCTTGGATGACAGTACAAAGGATTGTGAAATGGTCCGAAGTCAGTGGAATGAAGGAAAGGAGGAAAAGCAAATGGTCTTTATAATCTTTAGAGTGGACAATCCAGCTTGGAATGACCTTGAGATGGTTGTCTGCTTTGTACATAGCTTCAGAGACATGGCGGTGGATAAACATCAGAAATAACTGTATTCTGTAATTTCTAGCATTAAGTCAGTCAAAGGAGTAGAGTTTTCTGGCTTCCTTTAAGAAACTGCTCCATAGTTTGAAAAACAGCTTTGCCAGGACATTTGTCCTTATAATCTAAAAATTTTCCAGTGTGGATTTTCAAAGTTGGAAACAATGCAAAAACTTCTAAGACCTGTTTATCTCAGGATATTTCTTAAAACTTACTTAATGTATAGTGCTAGGTCTGTGGCTAAAATAGCTTGCTTGATTATTTTCAGCGTGGTCTTATATTCTTCAATGGAGAGGCCACTGAGAATCTGATTGCCCTTTATAAAAGAAGAAAACCATCATTAGACTCCACCTGGAAATGCTGCTGACAAGAAGAAAATCTGAAAATATATTCACACATCTTAAACACGGGCCTAGTGTTCTGAACTCATGAATATGGAGGACACCTGCTTACTTAGAATAAATACCATGAAATAATGTTTCCCCTCTATGCTCCCACTGCCTTGAAAGAAGAAAGAACAGCTTCATAATGGTGCATCTGCCTACGTGTGCGTGTTTTCCCAACACTTATACTCCTTAAACCTAAAAACTATATATCTTTTTCCTTTGAACATAACACCAAGTGAAACTTTGAAAAATCAAAGCCATATTAATGACATGAAGAATGGAGTGGTGAAACTTTTAAACAACTGATTATTAAACAAATCATTTCTCTATGGCATTCATAATAAATCCAATAACATTTTTGGTGCAAATTTATGTAATTTTAACTTAACCAACATCGAGAACAGTGTGTATTCCTTAGGAACATGCCAATATAAGATGGGTGGAGGGCATGAGCCAAAGGTGTACTTACTGGTGGCATAAAGAAAGAGCATGGTTGAAACACCTATAAGGAGTATTTAAAAGGTAGCTAATCCATGTGCAAGTTACCGAAAGTTTTCGCTACATAACCATTTTTTATTTCTTGCCTGTAATTTAAAGAATAGAGGCTCTCTAAACCTGAACTAAGTAAAACATACTTTGGGCACTCAGAATATACTCAAAACAACATCTGCAAAGTGAGTCAGATGTGCTTCCTAAATCTCAGGGCCAAGAAAACACCCAGGGGCTTAGGAACGGGATCTGGAGACAAAGGATGTGTTTGAAGAAGGGGAAACTGCTGAGTGTGGCAGGCTGAAGCCAGAACATTGGTTAGGGATAACTGGATGCTGAAATTGTGGCATATAGCTAATTAATGAATCTGTGATTACAACCATAAACATTATTTTTAAATATTAAATCATTCGAGATTCTGGGCAAAACAGAAAACTACTCAAAAAATACCTTCTGATACTTCTATTTATTTTAAGATAAAACCATTTTGAATGGAAAAGGAAATGTCTTTTGGTGTTGTATCTTTATTTTCCCTTCCAAAAGCAGAAGCTTTAAATTCTTGTGTATTGGTGCTTACAAAGACAGAATACATAGCTCTTATAATTTGAGGCCAGCCATTTATACAACCAGATTCCTTATATGTTAAGTAATAACATATTACATAATAAGTTATGTTATTTAATAACAGAGGTAGCTATGATAGGAATACTGTTAAATATTATGTTTTTTTTAGAAAAGGTTGGCATATTTTCCCTCTTTAAAACAGAATAGGATATTAAAATGAAAGTTTTAGCTGAAGTACAAAGATAGCAAATTCCAAGGAAAGTACAGATGTTTCTGCTATAATTCGACATATACATTCCTGAAAAGTCTCACTTCTGAAAAACTACACACTAAAAATAACATAGTTTATGGGAAAAACAGTGTTGAGGCAGACCACTGAAAACCTATGCAACTATATAACCAGAGCAAGAATTGGTATATCTGGAGGTAACCTGAAGCCCAGGCTGGCAAGTCTGGAGGCTGCTTCTGAGGATATTTAATGATGCACAAAAACAGTTGAGTTGAAATGCTGGTTTGCGGGGGCCTAGGGACAAAAAAATGGAATTGGATCACTGGGACAGTGGGGCTCCTCTAATTAGGATGGGCACCTCCCACGAGCCTAAAGCAGTCCAAAGCAAGGGGGCGTGCCTCAGGTGCAAGTGGCCATTTCAGTATTCTTGGAATAGAATGGAAAGGGCTGTATGAGCAAAAGCCAAGTGGAGGGCTTTTTCCTTTCTTGCTGAAGATCAAAATTCAACTCCCATAATTCTGGCACCTTACTCAAGAGAACTTGTGTATGAAACAATAAACATTATACTGACATCATTTGCCTACTTACCAATCACACATGAACTAATTCATATTAAACAATCACATATTATAGCAACATAGTCTGTACTAGATCACATGTCGGATTTATCAGGAGTCTGTCCAAATTGGTTGTATAACTCTTAACCCTTCACCCACCCTGAGGTATTTAGAGAGAGGTGAGATTGTATTCCCCTTCACCTCAAGTAAGAGAGGGGCATGAAGTCCCTGCAGATGTCTCCTGTAGTTTAGTGGGGTGGGGTGGGGCTACAGTGGACCTGTGTCTGATTCCCTCTGGAAAATCTAAAAGGCAAGACACAGGTTGGCTGGCCACTCTGATGGCAACAACAAAGGAGAGGTTGTTACTAAATGAGATGGCTTGCCTTCTCTGAGTTTTGGAGGCATGGGATTGATTTAAGTCCCGTTCAGTTCAAGAGGACCACAAAGAAGGCTAAAGAATCTTAGCAGAAAGGAGCTGAAAGCAAATGATCAGATTTTCATGAGCTGAGGAAGGAGCCCTGTGGTGATAAAGTAGACAGAGATGATTACAAATGTTATGGGGATGTCTGGTGGAAAAGCCCCACAACAAGGGTGCTCGGCGGGACCATGAAATTACCCACAAGAAAAGAATTTGGCTCAAACACCTACCAGGCACAAAGAGGGAGACACTCGTAACATTACCAGTCTGGAGAATGTTCTTGCCCCTCCTCTCACCTGTTCTCCCAGTCTGGAGGGGAGGAAACTACTTGGAGGTTTGGGGGAGAGGAAGGAGTTAGAAGAAACACCAAGTAGGGATGAAAGAAGCCAGCCAGGGCAGTTAGGGGAGAATCTGAAACTTTAAATCGAGTTCAAAATCTGGACTATTACACAGGACTGGATGTTTGGTTTCTAACTTGAGAACTGTATACTGTATTTTGGGACCTAAAGTAACTAGAGGACTTTTCCTCACAGGAAAGTCCTGGGCCTCCCTGAGATTTCTTCTAGGGCTCAGGGAAGAACAGCCCACTGCACAAACGTGAAGAGCTTTCAGATTACATACCAGGCATTGTGCTTGTTTAATGTAATAGTTACAACTTTCATTTTTTTCTTCTTATAAAGGTACTATGTGCATACATAGATAAGGTGAATAATGAACAAACCAAAATAAGAAAATAAAAAGTACTGATAATTTAACTAGACAAAGACAACCATTGTTAACGTTTTGGTGTACATTATTTTAATCCTATTTTCCTTGACATAAATATGTCTAGCATAGCATATCACATGCTTTCTTACATTGATAAATATTCATTTAACCAGGCTGTTGAATAGTTTTATTCCTTAATAAAACAGTTTGTTAGTGGTCAGAAGTTTCAATAAAAAGAGAAAAAGGTATTGCGAGCTGTATAAACCACTTCATTTGACCTCTCCCCCACAAAAAAAGGCAGAATTAACCGAGAGCCATGGAATGCCAGTTTTGTTTGTTTCTAATTTGAAATAACCAAATAAAGGTGCATAACCCCATTTCCCTTATCAGGCAACATTGAAACAGTGTTGGTTGTCTAGAGAAGTTAGGCTGTGAAGACCTCAAATGTTTTGGTTTTGCCTTCCTTACCCAAAAAGGAATAAAGCATGCTCAAGAATTTATGATGCTGGGAATAAATCCAAAACTTAAAAATAAAACTGAATTTATAAAGTTCTCTTTTAAAATTCCACAACCATAAATTAGGTACTTACTGGACTGTTAAGAATCATCAGGCACTGGTCAAAATGATGATGCTCCATGATTGAATGGCAGTAGAGTTGAGCAAGGGGGTGTTCACTTCTGAAAAATATTTTGTTGAAGAAAGAAAGTTTAAAAAATTATCAATTTCCCCAATATGTCAGGTGATCAGTTTATTATTATTAGTTAACTAAAAAGGAGGCTATTTCACAAAATTAATCAAACCAACAACTTTCTCTCCTTTTGCTGAGAAATGAGTGAGGTAATCTCTGGGAAATAAATATATAGAGGCAAATTGTTTTCAAATACCAGTGTTAACTGCTGCCAGTTCAAAGCATGAACAATTCCATTGGTTTTAATGTTGATTAAAATAGTAGAAGGAATAAAGACAAAGGACTAATTTCTCTAAACATGAAAAAAACCCTCTGAAATAGTGTACCAATATTTTTCAACTTCAAATCTGAACTTAATTTAAAATCTGAAACAAATTTCCATGCTAGCCTTTCCTCTGAAATAAGGCTGAAGGTCAGAGTATTCTTGTGTGCCTATGTATAAAGAAAGAGTTGACTGAGGGGCCAGCCCAGGGGCTTAATGGTTAAGTTTGGTGGCCTGGGGTTCATGGGTTTGGATCCCGGGTGTAGGCCTACACACTGCTCATCAAGTCATGCTGTGGCGGTGTCCTACATACAAAGTGGAGGAAGACTGGCACAGATGTTAGCTCAGGGCCAATCTTCCTCAAGCCAAAAAGACGAAGATTGGCAACAGATGTTAGCTCAGGGCCAATCTTCCTCACCAAAAAAAAGAAAGAAAAGAGTTGACTGAGGTGGAATTAACTAAGGTGTGAGTGATAAAGGCAAGGAAAAGGGAGACAGTCAGTGCACGTCCCCCTCTGAAGGAAGGAGGGAGAGAGCTGAGTCAGAAGAAGTTCCCCACGTGGGATCCAAGTGATTTCAGTGTGGGATATACTGGTCACTCTCTAAATTAACTGGGGGAAACAGTAGAGACGGGTTGGCTGAGTGCAGAGAGGGGGAGGGACATTATGCTCAGTTCATTATATGTAACAGACAGTCACAATCAAGTTCTAAAGCACAACAAGTCTAGTCCTCCACTCATATTTCTCATGACCCTTCACATATGAATATAAAGCACAATTTCCACTATTTCTTCTTTAAAAAAAAGTTAAAGTTCCTGAGAATTCCATTCCTAAAATTTATAGGAGAGGGATTTATGAATTGTAAAGCACCATACAAGTGTTGGATAATACAACTAATTTGTTATTTCTTTATACTTCTGTATGAATCCTTATTTTACTTTGTATTTAATTTGTTGAAGATACAGAAGCTACACAAGACCGAAGAAATGTAACACGGGAAAAAATGAGTAGAGTAAGAAAAGCTTAAGGGAAAACAAACAGTAAAATGAAAGTAAAGGTAAGAGAATTGATAATCTCATCTGTTCCTGTTGTCTAATCTATCCTGTTGTTTAATCTATATTGCTGACCCCCAAACTGCCATTTTTTGTTGTCGCTGTTGTAACCTTTCCCAAATTAACTCCTGTCTGCTTGTCTTCTTTGCTCCTTCCATATTTAGTGAGTTGTACTGTGTCAGATACTGTGCTTATCACTGGACAATGGGAAGACAAAGGATGGAGTAAAATGAGCAGATTTGTTTAAAAAAAATAGATTTGCTGGAATCAAGACTGGAGATGCATGGACACTACTGAGAGTTAGTTAGGAGACTACTGGGAAACTCATCTAGTAACCAAGATAAGAGTCTGGATTAGAGTGGTAGAATCCCCAATAAAGAGAAGCAGAGCTATCTGAGAGCTGTTTAGGAGGTAGACTAGATAGGAGCTGGCAATGGATCCCAATGTTGGGACCTAGTGGGGATGAGGGAGATGAAGGGGGAAAGGATGAATGCTAAATTTCTGTCTTGTCATTTACTGGCACAAGAAAAAAGAAGGATGGGGGATGAAGCGGGGAGATGACTAGTTGAGTGCTAGATCTGTTGATTTTAAGGTGCCTGAAGTATACCCAAGTGAGTATAAATGTCTGAACTCAGGTCTGGGCTGGAGATAGAGATTTGGACACAACATGTGCAGGGCAGTCCAAGCCATGGAGTAGAGGAGATGATCCAGGGAGATAGAATAAATAACAGAGGGCCTAGGAGAAACAGAAGTGATGATCTCCCTTCTGAATCCTGCCTTGTATTCTATATTCTCCGTTTTGGCAACAGCATTTTCTCCTCACTCAGACTAGACATGCTGACGTCAGCGTCAACCTAACAACAGCAGCCTTCCTCATTCCCTTCACCTAGAAAACGAAAAGTTTCTAGAGTATCTGTTCTTTTCATTTATATAAGAAACTCAGGACATACAGCCAGGTGCTAGCTGTTTATAAGTCTATTACCCTGTTAGGTAAACCTCTTGAGTTTGGTCAATTTTGTTTTCCCCAGTGATAGTAATTACCATTTACGGGGGGGCTAGAACATGTCAGGCACTGTGCTAAGTAGTTTATATTTAATTCTTACATTACTCCTGTATAAGAACACCATTCACCACATCAAAATCCTGAGTCCCACTTCCTACTCCAGCCACCGACACAGTGTCCAGTTTCATGCACATTTTAACTGACTTCATGAAGGTGCCAATTAGAAGGTGCCTTGCCCTGGCCCACCGTGAATACCTCTCACTGCTGCCCTGCAGCTCTCTGACCTCACAGCTGGGGCCCACAGGAACGTGCTCTGCACTCACGCTTGTGCAGCCTGGAGGGTGGAGGTAAGGCTTATAGAGGTAACCTCTGACCAGTGGGGTATGGAAGTTTATGGATAGCTGCCCCCTCCTCCTTTTGTCTCTTTGTCCGTTTGCTAACAGTTCTGGGTCTCATTTCATAACACTTCTCAAAAGCACCTGCAGGATTGAGTACCAGCCGCTTGGGTGGGTGGACAGCTGGATAACTCATCCTTCTCCTGGCTTTCCCTTCTTCCTCTTTTCGCACTCCCAGGCCCGCGTTCCCGCTCCTTGGGATCACATGCACAAATGAGCTATATGCACACCAGCTTTTGTCTCCTGCTGTGCCTCCAGGGTGACCCAGGCTGAGACCTCTCTAAAATTGGCATTTTAGCATTTGTTTTTCAGATGACCAAAAGTTCAGAGAGATCATCTAACTTGTTCAAGGTCAAACAACTGGCAGAGCTGGGATTCAAACACATCCTCCTCACCACATCACACTGGCTCATGACGCTACAGCGCTTTGCACACAGTATCCGCTCACTGACCTAGTTAAAAGCTGGACTAGAAATGCGATTAGGCGGATACAACACAAACTTGTTTAAAACTTCAAACCCACATTACATTTTTAGACAATGCAGAAAGGACTGTTTCACATTAGAGAAAACTCTTGGCTTGTGAATTAGATGAATGCAAACTTTGTGTGTTTGCCTTTACATGCATTCTAAAATTACAGATCTACGAATCAGTAAAAGGGTGACAAATGCCCCAAATTTCTTGTTTACAAAAAATATTCATGGAAGCCAAGGTATTCTATATCCTGTTGCTTTTTACTCTTTCAGACACAAGGCTACGTTGCCTCTTTATCTGAGGTCCTGTCAGAAGGACCCATTTAAACCACTTCTGCAGAATTTTATCCCACACTAATGTCAGTGAGCAGTGATGGACCCGATGCCGTCCCTGCATTTTCCTCTTGTCCTGCAGTTGTTGGTCCATCCTGCGAGTGGCATTAGGATGCCAGTGCAGAAGTCAGAGAAATATTCTAGAAATATAAAGCCTCAGAAATCAATAGAAAATAAAAGCTCTGTAAGAAAAACAATTCCTGCCACCCCAGTATTCCTTTTCACTGACTCTAACAACCTCCTTGATTTTGCTTCTCATCCCATATGTATTGCTCTGGGCTCAAATCTCTTCACTACTCTTTGTAACCCATATCAAGCCCATTTAATTCTTTACTTCACAATTTCTCTCCAGCTCATCATTATTGTCTTCTATCAGTCAGGGGTTATTTTACCTTCCCATTCTCTGTAATCACATTTGGTGACATAGATATTCAAGCCAATGAATCCTCTGACCTTTTGACTCCATTTGTTTGACCTCTTTGACTCTACTGATTGTGTCTTTTCACATCAACAATAGAAACTCCCTTCTTCATTCCACAGCTTCTAGGTGCCACTAGGCATAGTATCTTTGCTACTCTCTGATCCACTTTTGGGACAAAGCAAGATCTTGGACTCCTACCTGTCCTTAATAGTATCCCCTGTGAAAGTAGCTAAAACCTGTAGAGCATTTATATGTGCCAGGTACTGTTCTAAGCACTTTACATTCATTTATACTCCTTAATCCTTAGAGAAAACTCTATGAGATAGGTACTGTCATTTCATTATACAGAGAAGGAAACACAGGGAGGGAGGTTAAATGACCTGCCCAAGGTCACATGGTGAGAGGAGGAGTCAGGATTCGCATTTGCACCCAGGCATCTGGCATCTGAGTTGGCCCTTAACCACCATAACTATCATAGCCACTGCGTAGTGGTCTAAGGATCAACTGAACTTGTATATATAAATGCTAAAAACGGTTCCAAATGCCACATGAAGAGAGCTATATTAAGCGTTAGCTTCTATTGTTATTATTATTACTATTATTAGCTACTGACATTAGGACTAATTGAACTTACACTTTAATCACATTCAGATCTCCAGTCTCTCAAGCACTCCAACCTTACCAGGGATGATTTCATTCCTGGCTAAAATAGACTCTACCCAGTTTGAACTTCACAAATGTGATTTCTGAGCTGTCTTTACTGCCCTTTTAAGTCTCTCAGAGCCTGCTGACCCTCTATTACCACCATGCCAGTCCACGACTCCAGCTCAGTCTTGCTCCTCTGTCATAGAGCCGAGAAAACCAGGGCACAAAACGCGTTCTCCCAGGACAAATATACGTGGTCTGATTGTGGTTACCAGGAAATTCTTTTATTCCGATTTTACTGAATCTCTAATTTTGAAAAAAACATTCATTTGATCATTTTTTATCTCTTCTAACTACCATCCTATTTATTATTTTCTCCTCATTGCCAAACCTTCCACCCTGCATCCTTCTCCTCCCTCCCTCCCAGAGCACACACATGCAAACACACTCCCTAGTTCCCTCATTTTCATCAGTGGCACCATCTTTGTTCCAACTTCTTGGACTGGGAGTCATGATTCTTCTACTTCCTTCATGCATATAACTAACTGTTCAATACTAAATTACAAAAAGTTTCTCTCTCCTTCAGTCTCTTCCTCTCTCTCTAGCCAATATGTGATTCACACCATATACCTGGCTTGCTGTAACAGCTTTCTAGCTAAACTCTGTCGTTCTAATTATTACTCATTTACCTTGTACCTTATTTTCAGACTTTCTTCCTAAACAATATCTTTATTACCCACTGCAATGGCTCCTTGTGTTTTCACAATATCACATCTAAAATGCACTTAGTTTTGTAGCTCTCCCTCGAAAGGGTCCTATAACTTCTATTTGTTCATCCTCTCACTTTACACTCCTAGTCAGTGAGCCTTCTGACTCTAGTCAGGCTAGCCATCATCACTGTTCCATGAAAATGCCCACCTAACGGTGCTTCTGGACTATCTTCATCCTTTCTTCTCTCTAAATCCTATCCCCTTTTTAAGATCCAGTTTAAGTCTCATTCCTCCATTAACAGTGGAGATGGACTACACTGGTCTTGACCAATCTCCATCTCTGCTGAACTCTTACAGCCCACATTATTAAACAACTCAGGACTTACTAAATACTTTCTTGCATTGATCACCATTGTTTCATGAGACTGAAAATTCTTTGATAACAGGAACCACATTTTATACTTTTATAGTTCTCTTTCTGCCTAGCAAAGTGGCAGGCCCTAGTAATTGCTCATTATCCATCTGCCTAAAATGCAGGATAATTTCACTCTATTATTTTATCAAATACCAAACCTGGATCTAACCAACTAAATGCATCTACAACAGTCTTCTTATATTAACTGCAGGCCTAGTGCAGAAAATTTCTCTATATAAGCCAAGTGTTACAGTTGTGCTTTCTCTAGCAGATGTCTGTACTCTAGCCATTTTATTCTTATTCTGTGTATTTTTAAAATAATAATTCAATATCTATCTGAAATCACTCTTTCCCTTATCCACCCATGTGGGAGAAGGAAGCACAACAGTGAACTCTTCTCCCAAATATTTCACTGGCATATTTGTAGTACTCCTCATAATGGCAGTCTTCCTAATCAAGGAAGGAATCAAAGAATCAAATAACGAATCAAAACACAGTTTCCTTTACAAGGAATATCTTACTTCAAATTAATTTTCTGAAAAGATGTTCAAGAAGAACGAATGACAGGAGAATCAGTTTCTAACTCTGCTACCACATGAGGGCTTTTTCTCTTTTTGATGGATTACTTTTATTTCTGGGCCTTCTTTTATTGTTTTGGTTGTCTTCATATACTGTTTGAATATCTGACGAGGTCTGGACACAGTGCACCTTTTTAGAAGTTAATTCTTTATATGGGTATGTTTATGCTACTCTTATTCTTCCAAGAGTCCTGGGTTAAGAAAATCCTACTTGAAGCATCACTGGAAAATTCTTGGTTTCTTTCTACTCAAACCACAGGGATGTAGGAAGAAATAAAAATCTCTGAAACTCCTTTAATTTTTTTTTTAAGTTATTATTACTTGGTGGAAGTCTGCTTTGTGGTGTGTGTGAAAGCAAGATTCTGCAGTCTGACTTTTTCCCAGGACTTTTTTTTTTGAAGAGAAGATGACGTTTCTCCAGATGTTTTTCCTGGTAATTATTTTTAAATAAACAAAGGAAAAAATAGCTGAGTGTTTTTTTCACTCTAAAGCAGGGCAACACGGCATCTCCGAGCAATCTGCACACCAATAACCCATATATACGAATAATATCATGTTCAGTTCTGAGGCAGGGAGGGAAGGTAGCACCGCTGGCTCTGATCAGTGGCTGTGCCCAACTCTGCACTACACATCTTTTCATGTTGTTCCCTTTCATAATTACTCCTGTGTCTATGTGAGGCTCAGGACATGACACATGACAAAGCACCGGGGACAATGGACATGTCACCCAGTCAGTTCTCCAAAACATTACATTTTAAAGAGGAAACAGCCAGTTGCTCACACTCAGGCAAGAGCTTGCTATCTTTTCCCATCAAAGGTCAGCAGAGGACACAGTTGCTGCAGCACCACAATTCTTCTTACATGAAGTTTTCCATTGATTTAGATAAAGGGAATGTGATTAGAGAGCTTCCTGAAATTCCCGCAAGATATCAGACATCTGGAATTTTCTTAAGAGACCTATCCATTAGTTTAATCACTTACATACTTTAAAAAAATGCTCAGTAGTAAGAGATTCTGCCATTAAAATGTAGGCTTTTCAACTAAGTTGCTGCAAGAAAATAAAAATGTCACAGTGGCTCGAAACTGATGAAAAGTGATGTCACCTTTATTATCTCATTTGTCTTTGCAAACCTCACTTAAGTATGATCTGTAAGGGAGCCTGAAACACTTGTCCGAAGAGTTAGTATCTTATTCCAAAGTCAGCCAAAAAGCAGGCTTCTGATGCTAGGACTATCACTAGCATCTGCCACTAAGATTTATTTAACACTTCTGTACCAGACATTCTACCTGGTATTGACATGTGTTATCTCTTAAGGCTTACATCAACCCTATGAGGTAGGTATGCGATTATCTTCGTTTTACTAATCAGGAAATTGAGGTCTAGAAAGATGAGCTCCCTGGCCCAAGGTCACACAGGGACTGTGTGGCAGTGGTAGGATCTGAATGCAGGTCTGACTGCAGAACCCAGGCTCTCCACACTGCTCCACCACCTTCACTAAGACCAGAGCCTCCTACTGAGCACTGACTGGGTACCTAGGATCAACCTAAGTACTTTTCAAATATTATCTTTTCTATTCCAGAATGAAATTCTATCTTTTCTGAACTAGTCTTAATAGTTTTCCAATGAAGCTCTTAAGCTGGTGCACATAAACTAAAGCAAAACTCTTGGTAATTATCTAATGAAATAAGATGCTGAACATATATATTTTTTTCAACTTCAGACCAGAAACGTTACCAACACAATACTGGACTTGCATTATTTTTTCCATTTCCCTTAAATAAAACCAGAGTATGTTATGGGACCTTGAACAACTGAAATTTTGTACCATCCAATTTTGCTGTGGCTCTTACTTTAAAGAAGACAGCCCTACAATTTAAAAGAAACATTTTCCTCCCTGGCTGGGGAAAATGCCTTACCGCTGTATGTAGGAGTTATTCACACCACGGTGATCCAGATCATGGCTCAGTGCAGCAATCAGCAATGCAAGTATCTCCAGGTCGGTCAGCTTGTTCTGCACGACCAAGGGCATTGGAGGAAAGAAAGAGAAAGGACAATTTGGTAAAGTGCACTGCACTACCTCTTTTCACTAATCATGTATTTTCTTTCTCACTGCTTTATATATGTGCTTCTTTATAAAGTCACAAAGGACTTGTGCTAGAGTCCTGTTCTGCAGGAAATCAACTGTACTTTGTCTTCAGAATGGGATTATTACAAATGTCACTTAGCAATAGAAAAAGCTGAAATGCCTCAAATAATAATCTGTCCATCTATAGTAAATATCATTAATTCTTATTTATATATATGTTGAATAATCAAAATAAACTTTAAGTAATCATTGTCTCTCTGCCTTTTAGTTCCCTGCAGATTCTGCTGCCTTCTCTCTCTGCTACCAGTTGCTGTGTCCTTAAGGAATAGAGATAATGTGAATACTAAGCAAAACAACAGAAAAAAAGAGGATTAGGAATGAAAATTTGGCTTTAAAAAAATTGGACAATATATGCCAAAGCCAAATATATAGGTTATTTTTTAATATCTGCCATTTGTATTGTCTATACTACTGTTCTCCTTCATTAGTAAGAAAACACAAGTTGACATTATTATCAGCTCTATTCTGCTGGAACTCTCTACACTCGAGTATGTTTGCAACATACACAAAAATCTTCATTTTGTTATTCTTCACAAAAAGCAAGGATAATCCTCAGCAGTATAATCCTCATGACCTTTCCATACCCCAAAATAAGTTTACCCTATTTCTTATGAATGTTTGCTATGGCAGGAAAATGCTACTATGGTATTTCATAGGGCTTCTTGGACAACAATCACTTCTCTTAGCTCTAGCCAGTTAAAGTGTGCACCCTACGCAAGTAGAGACAGAGAATAACATTTTTAGAATTTACTACAAGGCAAAGGGCATGGAAGCTCTGAATTAAAAACAGTTATATGATGGATGCCTGGAATCACTTACCTAGAATAACTAGTCGATTCCCACTGAAGTTAGAATCTAAGGACAGAGATATGGATAAAATTTGGCCTGGAAAGGAACGAATTACTTGAACGTTTTCTGCATTGATCTTCCTTATCAACAGTCTCGGTCAATGTATATGAAACCAAAACCCTTTCCATGAAATAGTACTTATAAAATTAACTGAGTGCTCCCGAGAGAATGCGATAGAGAACCATGGACTCATCTGTGAAGCCAAGTTCAGGACTCAAGTGGCTTTTGAGGAATTCTACTATGGAGCAGACTGAATGTGAACATAAGAAATTTGATACTTTTTCTTATACTGTAGTTTTCTTCTGAAGGAAGTATTTATTTGCCCAAAGACTATTAAGTTTAACATGAAGTTATTTTAAAGATTTTAAAAAATGCGCCATATATATTATATATGAAAGAAAATTAGTAAAGTATTTTCCTTAGTAACTAAGTCTGCTTTAATTAACAAAATGTAACTTATTTTGTAAGTGGCAATAAATACTATTCTCAATCAGCATTAGTGCACATTAAAAAAAACTTGAAAGAACATGCTGTAAATTTTAGCAACAAAATATATAAATGGCTCTAAAAAGTACCTGAATTTTGCCTGCTTTTAGAGCAGCAAACATGCACTGGGCTGTATTAAAGGCATGTCTCCAATTATGATAGGCAACGTTCTTCCGGTAATTCTTCTTAACACTCAAAATCCATCTGCAAAGAACCTTTAGGAGATAAAGCATAAGTAGGAACGGTAATTGCTCACGTTTATCCCATATTTCCTATGTTCCAGGCACTGTACAAAGCATTTACATCCAACCCTCATGACTCCGAGGGAGGCAATATTATTTGGATCATTTTACAGATGAGGAAACTGACAGAGGTAATTTGCCCAAGGTCATGTTGCTCATTAAGGGTGAGGCCGAAATTCAAACCTGAGGAGTCTGACTTCAGAGCCCACCATGTTAACCACCACGCTAACTAAATTAGATGTAAAATGCAAGACAGCTCTAAGAAAGGTATTTTCGGCATGGGTAGTGCAGTGACTAGCTTTTTAAAAGTTATGATGTCTGTGTGTCATCAATTAGGAGAGTCCAGATAGTCAGATATGTATGAATTCTCTTATAGAGAGCCATGCAAGCAGCCACTTGCAAGTTCTTCTCATGCTCCCACCTTGTGTCTGTGAAGGTATTTAGTGCAAGGCTCTGGGGGGGAATTGGGGGGCAGGTATACAGTACATGTCCAAGACAAACTGGAGCTCTGAGTCCTGATACAATCATTAGATCTTTGTCCCTTTTAAACTATGCTTAATTATTCAGGCAGAGTTACTGCTTGGTTACCAAGAAGTAATTTTTTAAAAATAATATATGCAAAATAAAGCCCTAGGGTCCATATGAAAAAATATATCTTAAAAGATGGGAAAAAAAGGATAGACTGTTTGGAAAATCTCATAAGCTGGGTTTAATTCAACTTCTAAGTGGTGTATTCAATAAAATCCCCAGGGATCCATGAGCTCTAAGCATGGTTATTTTGTGTTTGTGTTAGCATCAGAGCTTGCCTCTCTTCAATTCTGAATGATTTACTATACTTTTGGGGATCTGTAAAAATAAATACATGCTTCTGCCTACGTATATCACTGGAGATATTTCAAACACAAAGGACACTGCCCCGGGGAATGAAAAAAGTACCAGGGGAAAGAATGCTGCTTTAACAATATTCAACACAGTGTGATTGGCTGCAGAAGTAGGCCAAAAACAATGTTTCTTCATTGTTGGTAGAAATTGCTTATAGAGGATTTGGTAGAAAATTAGTGCTTTCATATCCTCCCTTTTCTTTTCAGGTCTTTTTGTTCCTGTTTCATCACACAGTTCACAGGGAATTCTGATAACAAAGAACCCCAAAGTCCCCTAGCTCCTTCACCTCCAAGTCACCATATTTTGCAGAGGATTTCAGTGTGCCTAAGACTAACATGTGTTAACCCCAAGCACACTGCAGCTTCTTTCATCAGGACACCTCTGAACAAAGTCAGCCAAGAAGGTGATAGATTCATTGTATTAGAAGAATTTTAGGTAAGAGCCATAAACTTTCTTTGATATGCTTAGAGACTATACAGTAAAGTGTTGTAGAAAATGACTGGTGATTAATTAAAGAATCAAGGAAAATATGTAGGAAAATCCAGAAATTTAACCCATGGACATATCTCTTTACTAACCATAAATCTGTAGATATAATTATATCTGCACATATATCATTTAATGTGAAATAATGACCAAAATGACTCTATGAAATGTAACTCCTGATAGACTATTCTATTAAGCTTCTTTTAAGATGGGCCTGATAGAATTGGATAACACAGTGGATACAGTAGTTAGCAACTAGATTTAAGTACAGCTTTGGATTCTATTATCAGGATGTTCTTTACAGCATTTAGGAAAATTACAGTCAGATCTGCTAAGTGCTTGGTGGATGTGCCTGGCATGTTCAAATTTGTAATACAGTCTCTTTTGTACAGGACTATTGAATAATTAATGTGCAGTTTGGATATCTCTAGGGAGCATGCTCAATATGCTGAATCAGTCTCCAATAATTACGAAAGCTTCCTAAGTCCTGCATGGCATTCTCAAGATGCTGCGAGAGAAAGGAAAGAAACAGAAAATACAGCTCAGCTCCCACCTTCAAGAATCTCAGTCAGTAGTGAAAATAACAAAAGTGCATATAAAAAGGAAACAAATATATCAACATTAAATTAAGAACACAAATTTGTAAACTGTCAACAGTATTCCAAGTGGCATGAAGTCAATCCTAGGGTTCTCCCAGGAACAGAGATTTTTGAGTCAGGCTCTGAGGAAGAGAAAAGTATGTTGTGGCATAAAATGGAGCAGACTTGGAAGTGGAGCAGCCCATTCAGGGGAAGAATGATAGAATGTAAAAGATAGAAGGTAGAAATAAGCACAGCACATGCAGATTTGTTCAAGGAGAGTCAAGAATCTGTTTCAGAGATTAGCAAGAGCAATGGTTGTGATGGTTATAGGAAGCCAAGCAGAGATGTGAAGATTTGACATGTTTGGAGTAGGGAATATTCTTTGTCAGGGCAGCTTCATGTTGCTACCATCCTCTCTAGCAATGACATTTTAATTTTATCATCCTAAACTTATAAGGACAATAATATCTGAAATAAACAAAACAGAACTGAGTCACTAAGGCAGGAAGGCCAAGCAGAAGGACTGCAATGTTCAAGTTGATGTTGGCCGGAATTAGAATAGTAGTTATTCAAACAGAAAAGGAGAGAAGATGAATGAGACATTGAGGAGAAATCTCTGCCTAATGGAAAAAATTCAAGAAAAGGTGAGAATAAACATTGCTAAGGAAATTTTAAGTGACTGTCTTCATATCCAACACTCAAATGCTATCTAAAAACAAAAGTTTTTAGGAAATAAATCAACTTATAAGAATTTCATAAATAGGTACAAGGACTACATTCCTTTGTTCTGGCCAGGCCCTTTCAACAGAATCATTACTAGTTTAAAGTATGGGAGATCTCAGAAATGGAAAGGGATTTGAGATGCTATCTTAGTTTATAAGGTCCTATAACTAGCAAGAAGCAGAACTGATGTTCACATTTAGAATTTCCAGCTCTAAATGACATCTTCATTCCATTAATAGAAAAGGCTTTTAAAAATGGGCCCTACAAGCTACAATAGAGAAATTTGATGGAGTGATATAACTATAGTCAAATTTGGCCTAAGGAAGGGATGCTAACATGCACTCCACACCTCCACACCTGTGTTAAGCAAAATATCATACAAGTGTACACACATACACATGCATACAAACAGACACTCACATAGACGCATGTGTAGTTCTCACAAGATGCCCACAGGGCAAGTCATACCATTATCCCCAATTAACAGATTACCAAACTGAGAAGGAGGGATTAACTGCCCAAGGAAAGAAGAGCTAATCACTAGTAGTTATGACTCAAAATCCATGAGCTTTCTACTCTGTCATGCTGTCTCAATTTCTTCATTTGTAAAACAGGGAAAGTAATAAGCAATAACCTTTCTTGAGAGCCTCTTGAAATAATTAGATGACTGATATCCCTTAATCAACACACTCTAATAGGAGTGAAGTCTTATTAAAGAAGAGTCTACAGACATTTGTTCTTTGTTTTCACCCAAGAGTAATATAAACTTTGGTTAAATTCAAGGAAGAACTAGATTCGGGCCCCACTAATACCATAAATGACACTGTATTGACCTTAGCTATATTAGCCCTTAGTTTTCATTCCTAACTGTGAGCCTTTGAGAGCAGGGACAACTCATCCTGAAATGTGTACCTAGCACAGTGCTGTGAACACTGTGTATGATAATAAATTTCCATTTTATGAATTAATGGATTGCTAAATAGTGGAGGCCTTCAAGATATTTACATTTTCAGATAGAAAGTCTGTACAAAGAGACTAGACATTCAACTGACCAGAAAAAAATAAGTTTAAAGCCAAATTACTGATTTTTTTTTCAAATAGTGTTTTCTATTCTCCCTTATTCTTTGATGCTACACACATAGCCATTATGAAACAAACTAGAATTCCCCGATATCTCCAGACTGGTATTAGAAGTATTGACTTGAGTCTTGCTATTTTCTAGGAGGCAAATAAGGCAATCAAAGGGGGTTAAAATCAGTTTCCATCTTCACCCCATGTGGGTGATGCTGTTCGGACCAAGAACTTGGCCTCACATCAAGCCCCTTTATGCCCTCATTTCCAAAGGAGTTCACTCCTTTGGTCCTTCCCTCTACTGTGTTATTGTGACCTCTGCAATCAGATCATGTTACTTCCCGGCTTAAAATTCCTCAGTGACTCACCATTGTTTTCAGGATAAAATCCAAATTCCTCTGAATAGCTTACAAGGTTATTGGTGATTTGCTTCTTACCTTCCTCTCCAGTTGCCACTCTCACCCCTACAACCAGGGCTTCACGCCACCACCTCCAATCATTCTGTCATCCTGCCTTGGCACATCCCACTCACTGTGGGAACACTCTCCCCTACCCTTCAACCTGGTGCTTGATACATGGTAGGAACCCAATAAATGTCTTTTTAATGGTTGATCATTTTCCGTTAAAAATCTCAGTATGCGTTAGGTGACAGTACATTAATTACTAAAACTTAAAAACCCCCATTCCATACTAGCATACAAAACTAATTCTCTCTCTTACAGACAGACAGACAGACAGACAGACAGACACACACACACACACACACACACACACACACACACACACACACTTTTCCAAAGGACATCACTGCATTCCTACCTCATGTTTCATCTGGAAGTTCTGCACAAGGTTGAGGTCAGTGAACATCCGAATTGTGCACAGTGCCGTTTCCAGGTCAGACAGCTCAAAGTCACTGAAGCTGAAGTCCGTAATTTTAAGGGTCTGGGCAGATGGTACCACAGCAACCTTAGGTCAGGGGAGAAGAAAATGAAATAAAGTTGTTAGTTAAAGCAGCAGTGATTCACTAAGTTTTCTCACTTTGCTATAGGGAAATAGCACACTGTGTTTATTTTTTCTTTTTAAGGTAATACACTAGAGATTTTCTAATACAGAAGCTACTCCCATTTTGCTTTTTCAAACTGAGCCACATGGGGGTAACTAATATGGTTCCAGGTAGACAGGTGGAAAGAGTGTGGCTGCCCTGAGACTGTACCTAGAACAGTAAGCAGAAGTAAGGACTCCAGTGATCTGGCCCCTTTATACCTCCCCAGTCTTATTCATTTGACAGCTATTTACTGAGTAATTATTCTGGACCAGTCCCAGTACTATGGGCTGGGAATCAAGTGGTGAGCAGGATGATAATGTTCTAAGCATTTTACGTTTAATTGTCAGGACAACTTTATGAAATGGATACTCTGGCTCCATTTGTCAGATGCAGAAACTTAAGCACAAAAAGGTTAATTTCCTTACCCATGGTAGCTCAGCTAGTTAAGGAATGGAGCCCAGCTTCTAATCCAGGCCACCTCTCCCACTCTAGATTTGACAGTCTACTCTAGAGATTAGCAGAACATGTTTCACACAAGCCTTGATCGTAAGAACCACCTAGGGTGCCTATTAAAATACTCAGTGATTCTGATTCAGTAGGTCTGGGATGGATCTTAGGAAGCTGGTTTTACTTTTTGGGAGGGAGATCTGTTTTTTAATTAACATCCTTGGTTCTGATTTGATAATCATTTAATTGTAGTAAACACCTACACTTTCTTCAAATATATCTTGCTCTTTTTCATCAGTGTTTCTTTGTACCTCCTGCTTCTCCTGTAAAGCATCTACTCTCTTTAACTGATGGGCTCCTTTAAGGCAGAGTTCCCATCCAAAGAAGGGTTAAATGCCCTTCAGAGCTGACCCCATGCTGGGAATACCTGTTTAATTACACAAAATTCACTATAATGTAATTTCCTGTTTGTCTCCTAACTACACTGGGATCTACACGCCGGGCTGTGTCTTTACTCATCTTTGTATCCATTGTGACTACTGATGAATACAGTTTTGATATTTGTTAATATGAATATTTATTAAATAAATGGGAGGAAGTAAATCTCATTCCCTTCACTTAATTTGAGTCAATAAGTTCTGGTTTTAAGGTCCTAAAAACTCCTAGGAGGATGAAGCCCATTAACCTGAGCTGAAAAACTAGCAGACCTGGCAAGTATATTCCAATCTGTTTTGTTTGGTACTGAATGTTTTTAAAAGTCACCAAATGTGTTAATACTGTTTAAAACTTGGGAGAATTTAACAAAGGAAAAAAAAGGATTTCTGGCTTCTGAAAAATCAGGCCACACGAGCCCCAGTTCCCAAGGTGCCCTGGGCCCTCAGGTGAGCAGAGCTGTCAAGCTTCTCTCCTAGATTTCCTGCTCGGCCCCCAGGGGAATCAGAACTTGCAGGAACCCCCACTCCTCCACCCCCTTGACCATTTACCCTGCCAGCACTTTAACTGCATTAGCCAGATCGGGCTGAGATTCACCTGATAACAAGAGGCTTTAACTTGGTGTGGGGCAGAGGAATGAAGAATTAAGAAATCTGAACCAGGCAGGTTGCTTCCCTTTAATGTTTTTTCCTCAACTCCCTCCAAACCCCTTAGGTTTCCTATGGTATGTGGGATACTACTCCGCTTTACCTCCAACTTTTGTGAAGTAAAAAGGTCAAAATAATAAAATCTGGTGGAACAATCCAGAGTTTTCCCCTACCAATCTGAAGGCACTTGCACAGTCCCCTGCTTGTGGTGACCTTCACACTTTACTTACATATACCAGAGGTATCTAAACTTTCAACAAACGTCACCCTCTGCATACTCCAAACTAAGAACCTTTTCCCAAGTCCCAAATTCACAAGAAAATATGCATTCTGTTAAGTCCATTCCACAGGCTATTGCGTGGGCTGAATTATGGGAAAAGAGAAGGAATTAAAATATTTAGATAAAGGGCTTTGTTGTTTACATCAGCCTCCAACATCGGAGATGGAGCGGACGACTCAAGTGGAACTTACAAGTGTGGAGGTGGGAATAAGCCCACCTTTTAACTCAGAGCAGATAACAGCTGCTTCCCTTGAACATACTGCACTCCACAAGAGAACAGATGTTTTTTCCTTAGGGCATCATTATTCTTACAGTAGGGTTTTCTTTCCTTCCTTCCACAAAGGATGTTCAAAATGCTACAGGATAAAGGCAGCCAACACAGCTTGTGACTCTCTCCATAACACACTCTAATTCCCAACCTCTCTCTACTGAGAGAAAAGAACCTTTTCTTTGGCTTGTTCAGTCACGCCACACCACGACTCAGCCTCCCTGAGCTGACCCAGTGGGGACCTGCAAACATTTTCCTCCGGAACCTTGTGGTCAGTGATACAGATGTTCAGAATTCTTGGGATTGATTACTAAGAAGTCATGAGAAAAGTCAGACACCATTTAAAGCTCATTTAAAACTGCTTTGTTGACCATTACAAGATAATTCAACTTTCTGTTTGCCGTGGAAGGCCTTGGGATAAAGGTGATTTAAATAAAACATACTACCTATAATTCTTACTTGCCATTTTATAAAACAAAATAGTCTACATTTTACTAAGAGGGAATAAAGTATGTGGTTTTTCTGGGATACGATATGTATATACAAATCTGGATTTTCACAGCTTCTTTTGTGATGGTTTGATTTGTTAGAATTTGCAAAGTGAGATTTCTGACTTTTTCTTCAGGGAATAAAACTTATTGCATTGTGTTACTGCATAGAAGACTAACAGAAATAACATATTTTAAAGAATCTGTAAAACAATAAGGTGCTATAAATGTGTATATGTATTATGCTATAATAATCCAATTCAAAACTCCCGGGACTGTAAACCACCTAACATCCAATTCTGCCTATCCTTCCATGTGCGGGCACAATGCCTGTGAATTCTCAGGCAACAGCGTTTATTTAGTGCTTTAACTGAATACAGTTAAGTTCTTCTAGAGTTGAAAATTTTAATTTGTGTCAAATTAACCAAATATGGAATGCCAAAAAAATACACAAAGCTCACTGGGTTAAAGATTCAATCTGGTAAACAGCTAGGTTGTATACCCTCATTTTTCTTCTGAGTTCTTCAATTGTATTTGCCACTCAAATAATAAACTCCTTTGCCTCTAGTGACTCTTTAAAGGAAGTTCTTCATTTAAGCCACCTTTTTTATGAGTCTTTTTCTAATGCCTTGGCCCCTTTTCACCATTCTTACAAAAATTGAAAAAAAAAAAAAACCTCTGGAAGTGAAATCCAGTAAGAGTGGAACTGGAAGTATCTTTGGGAGTAGGATTGGATTGTGTTAAAGGAAGCGGTATTCAGAGTTATAAAAATATTTTAGTTTCTCAGTGATCTTTAATCAAAACCAGTTGTTCTGAATACCATCTGACTGATAGGAGTTAAATATTAAATTGATCATCAGCTGACAAATTCTACCACATCTGCACTTTAGCAGCAGATAATGACCATAAAAAGAGAAACTTAAAAGCAGGGTGAAACACATGGTAAAAAGGAATGTTTGCTATGAGGGGTCCTAGTCCCCATGTTCCACTGACTTTGTCACCCTTAACAAGATGTTCAACTTCTCACCTTTTTTCTCACCTGTAAAATGAGGAGGTTGGATTAGATTGTCTCTCAGGGTTAATAGTATGAGTTTATGGTACATTTATCTCTGTGTCCACAGGACTCCAGGATCTCTTACTGCCTGCTCACTTCGGAACCAAAAGCCACGCTTTTGTTCCTTCCTGTTCCTTCCTGTACAGGCCCCAAACTCTGTCTCTGACTCTCTCAGCATTTAAGGTAAATGGATGGGGGCACCTTAGGTGTTATGGTTATGCAGTGCTTTTCATGCTTGATTCCACACACAAAGTTTCCACTTTTTAGCAGCTCTGGTAGCAAGTTAGTTAAGTGGTCAATTCTAGATTATTCCCCTCAAGTAGAGAATTGGTTATACTTTATAAACAAAAGGTTTACATTTCCTCTTATAACACATGGTGCTTTCTTCATCCAGTATATTTTCCACCTACCTGTTCTACATAGGCCAATTTAAAAATGAGTGTATACTTTCTTGAGTGCACATTATTAGAATGGTTTGGGCAAAAAGACTCAGAACATGACAGGAAACATAAAGATCTCGATACTGCTACTACTAGATCTTGAGAAGTGATTTTCCTCCACTATTACCACCAGTAACAATAATTAATACTTAATGGGGGTGTATGTACCAGGAACTCTGGTCACTACAACTCTGTAAGGTAAATTCTTTTATTATCCTCTTTTTATGGATGAAGAAACTGAGGCACAGAGAAGTCACATATTTGCCTGAGATCACAGAGCTGGAATTTGAACCTAGATGTCTCCCTCTAGTCCCATGTTTTTAACCATCGTGTTTTTTCATGAAAATGAAAGTTGGCAATGAAAATGTGTCTTAGCGCCCCTTGACATGTTTGGCTCTATCACCAGTTAACAGGCAGTTTTATATATTTAATCAACTATTAAATTATTTCAAGCTTCATAATCATTTTAAAGAAAAAGGAAGCAAAATCTTGTTGAATGGATTGAAGGAGCTTGAGTTGTGTTATTTCATGCTAGATTATAGGCTTTCTAAAAGTCTAGATTTTGTAGAATCTCCTGGGTGATTCAATCCTTCAACGAAACATGTAGACCAGGATCTTGTTAAGCAATCACTAAATGGTAGTTATTATTATTATAACTCAAGAACTAACAGCCTCATGGAGACAATAGACACATAAATAATTGAATACATAGTTTTTTAAGTGCAATAACAAGTATGTTGGTAGTTTGCCCAAGTGATTCCTAACAACACAATAATAGAGAATGTTAAGTACACATTTAACTACTTTTTTAAGTCACTTGTGATGGTTAATTTTATGTGTCAGTTTGACTGGCTATGGAGTGCCCAAATTAAACATTATTTCTAGACGTGTCAGTGAGGGTGTTCCTGGATGAGATTAGCATTGGAATCAATGGCCTCAGTAAAGTAGACTGCGCTCCCCAGTGTGGATGGGCGTCATCCATTCCATTGAGGGCCTGAACAGAACAAAAGGCAGAGGAAGGAAGAATTTACCCCTTTACTACCCGCCTGCTTGAGGTGGAACATCTCATCTCGTCTTCTTATGCCCTTGGACTGGGATTAAACCATCTGCTCTTCTGTTCTCAGGCCTTCAGACTTGGACTGAATTACACCACCAGCTTTCCTGGGTCTCCACCTTGCAGATGGCAGATTGCTGGACTTCTCAGCTCCCATAATCATGTGAGCCAATTCCTTAAATAAATCTCCTTTGATATATATATCCTACTGGTTCTGTTTCTCTGGAGAACCCCGACTAATAGAGTCACCTCTTTTTCTAAAGTCAAAGAGAATCCGTCCTGAGCTTTATCAGTGCCTTACTTGAGACAAATGATGCCCTGCTTTTCTTCAACTCTTTCTCATTATAAAAGCCATCCAGACAACAAAAGGGACACACTAGTGTCCCTTTTATATAAGTGTGAAGGGTGCCTTTTTGTTTACTCAATTGAGAAGTGAAACTTTAAGGAAATAATGCCCTTATAAAGTGTATAGTCTCCCTGAAGCCTACAAGGCATGTGTTCATGGAAAATAATATACTTGGGTAAGGTAAATAAAATGATCATTTAAAAATTATTGTTTCTTATTTTTGGTGGATGCCTTATGAAAAAGGTTTATATTTGGCTCATGGCAAAGTCTCTGGTAACTTCAGAAGAAAATAAAGACATGTGGCTACATGGCTATACAATTTGCTCAATTGTATAATCTTTATACAAAAAAGGTCACACTGCTATCAAAGGCATTCTGCCTGCCTTGGTCTAAAGGATCAAATCCCAAGAGCTAAAATAAAAATTACAGGGGGGCTGGCCCGGTGACATAGTGGTTAAGTTCACGTGCTCTGCTTTGGCGGCCCAGGGTTCACAGGTTGGGATCCTGGGCACGGACCTACACACCGCTCATTGAGCCATGCTGTGGCTGGCATCCCACATATAAAATAGAGGAAGATGGGCATGGATGTTAGCCCAGGGCCAGTCTTCCTCAGCAAAAAAGAGGAGGATTGGCAACGGATGTTAGCTCAGGGCTAATAGGAAAATAATAAATAAAATAAAAATTACAGAAACAACTCCTAATAGCCAACTGTTAAGGAAAGGCTCCTTATTTAGAAAGTTATTTATTAAAATAAGTCTGAAAAGAAGGGCAGCTACTGAACTTGTCTTCCATAAAATGCCAAATTCTCCCAAATAGCTTCAATGCTTTATAAAGGCATTTTGTTATACTACTCCTTGATGTTTATTCAATACAAATGTTAAGAGGAAAAGAGATTTTCCTCAATGATTCATTAAGGAAATTATTTTCAGGGATAAAATTAATAAGATATTTGATGAGTTTATTGGTAGCTACAGGGAGAGAGCCTCAGTCAGGTATTTGATCACTATGCCCCGACTCCCCCCTACTGGGACACTCTTCTATGGAGAGCAGTTTGTTTCCAGTCTTTGAATAAAGCCACTTTGACAGCCATCACATTACACTTTATAGAAGGCTAATGTCTCCCTTCCCCATTTTTAACATGCACAGAAAATGTGTTTTTAAAGAAAAAAACCCCACATGATTAGTTTACAAAGCTATTAGAATTTATATTTCTCAGAAGGAAGTGAATCCAAGTACATGTGAAAAAGAAATCTACTTGTACAGAGGGAGGTGAAGATTCAACTCAGTATGTGGAACCAAATCTTATAGCGAAGAAAGAAGTGAATATGGCACAGCAGGACCGGATTAATATATTTTCTTCAATAACTATACCAACATGTTTTATGATTTTTCCTTCTTTCTAACATTATATAAATGGACTCCTTTAAATCTCAATAGGGAAGAGGCACACACTATAAAAAATGTGGATAATGAGCATACAGTTTTTCAAAACCATATAAAGTATGTCCTAATGTTAAGATCTTGATAAATTGGGACTAACACACACAGATCTGGTTAGCATGTCGTTCGTAAAGAAGAAGCTCAAGAATAGTGCTTCCATACTCTGGAGCTAAGATTAACATTGGAAGTGATCCACTAGTAAAATCAAAGCAAAACAGATAAGATTAGCTTGTCAAACGAAAGCAGGAAGAATAAACAGAATCTATTAAGTCTTGCCAATGTGGAAAAGATACAGCCCAGTTAATGTTATAGACATCTATAAAAACGAACGTGTCAAATGATGGTGAACAGGACGACCAAAGGACCCAGATTGTTCCAGAGTATTTCAACACCCACTGTTTGAGGAAGAGCGTGCTTTACTGGATGCCACAGGTTACCACAGTTCAGTGACACTGGCTGTCAAGATCATAGGGTCAACACTTTGTTATTATCTGCTCAAAATTTTCCATTTATAATTTGGCTATCCATATAGATTTTCCCCAAAAGTGAGGGAATGTGATGATTATCTTGAAAGAAAGAACTGGATCTTTACTCTAACACTGACTTAGGCATTAGCGACTTGGGGCAGGTACCTGGTTCGGCCACTTACTGCTGTTACCTGCACCAATCACACGCATGCCTGATGAAGAGGGTTCATGTGAAGTTTCTGGCTCTGAGAGGTTAAGGTCAAGATGAGTTACATTCTGTCCTAGGAAATCCTGCCCAAGAGGTCAGCATCTCCCTCTCTCACTATTTGGATACAGAAGACCCTTGAGGATCACAACAGGGTTTCAGTTTGCTTTTAGATACATCACCTGGGATTAGAAATTGCTGTAAAGTGGAAGCTATAGCGACTGAACTGAATCAACACTGTCTCCATGACACAACTGAGGAGCTTATTTTAAAAAACTAAATTCTAATATAATTTACTGCTCTTTTAACAAGAGAGGAAGGCAGAAAAGGCCTTTTCAATCAATCAAATATTCCGTTATTTGTAATAAATATTTATTGCATTCTGATATCTTAACTAATAACTTTGTAATAACCATAACCAGGTCAGCTGGGGTCCTTTTTATTGTTCTCAACAACTTGTGACTCAGGACCATTAGAATATGTTATTTAATTCTCTTAAGAACCAATTTTAAAAAATAAAAGTTAAGAAAACATTTGACAGCTTTTCAATTTATTTTAGGTTTTAAATTGAGATAAACAATCAGACATGACAAAGACAGCAATTTTGGTAATTGCTGGATGATGCAGACACCTGTGTAGTTGGAGCTGTAAAGGAATTTTTATTAGGTTGATAGAAAACTAGAATTGAAATCAGTTGCTGAATTTAAATCAATTACTTGACCTACTAGCTATGTAACCCTAAATTTCTCAATGCAGCTGCCAGAAATCTATTTTCCAAATGGAACAACAGATGGTTTTGAATAATACTGCAATACAGCAATTTTCAGTTATTCCAAAGTGTTTTTCTCTTGCTAAAATTATAAACATAATTGAGAAAATAATTTTCAGATTTTTCTGAAAGACTCTGCTTTTTTCAAAGTGAAAAGCAAAGTTTAATGTCTTAGTGATTTTTTTAGCATTATCTTTGGAGATTACTCCATTTGCTACTTTTTATTTATCTAAAACAGCACATGGCAGAGTATCACCTTGTCCTCATTTTAGAACTAACTGAATCATCCCGCAGTGCCTGCAAGCACTTCAAAATGTATCTTTCCATGGGATAATTTCCAACTCACAGTATGCACTTAGTTCAAAACTTTATCATTCTGGGAGGATTAGACAAATGGGCCAATTAAACCTAATGTGAAAGATACTTTAAACCTATAAACCTTTGTACGTAATTGAAAAACTGCTCATTCCTTCAAATACCATCATGAACAAAATAAATACAGCCAATTCCGAATGAGGCTAACCCCAAAAGAAGCTTAACCTTTCAGGTGAAATCATCTCAAGTTCCTTAAACTGTTCTTGGCAAATGCCTCAGCATCCTACTCAGCGATGTAATTGAGACTGTCTATAGGACCTCATTCTCCTCCCCTCCCTTCTAGCCCGTCATCTCTCCAGCGCTGTGCAATGGAGTAGGGGCTCTGGATCTGGATCACCTGAATTTAGTACTGGCACCATGGCTTAAGACCCGAGTAGGACAATCTAAACTCTCTCAACCCTAAATTCCATTTTCAAAATGCTAATACTACTGACCTTAGAGGGTTGTTGTGGATTGAATACACTTAGTTAACACAGATACAAAGAACTTCAGACATGCCGGGTATATGGTAAATGCTCCATAAATGTGGCTATTATTATTATTACTATCCCTTTCCTCTTGTCCTGGCCAAAGAAATGTCTCTCTTAATGCCGAGGCCACCTCAAGGTCCAGGTCTCTTCACTGTCTTGCACTGTTAGTCTCACATTCACCCTGTACCTTCCCCCTTTGACCAAGAGCATGTTGGCTCTCTGGCTTGTGAGCAACCCCTGCTCACAAACACAAAACAAACAATAAAAAACTTCACATGATTCAGCCAACACCCTCATGCCTACTTCTCCACAAAACTTATTTTTTAAAAATAGTCCATATTCATTCCCTCTTTCCTTTTGCAGTTTTACTCCTGAAGCTGCTTTCTCAACAAACACCTAATCACTGAATCCAGC
The DNA here is from genome assembly GCA_031878705.1 of Tapirus indicus. Taxonomy (NCBI): domain Eukaryota; kingdom Metazoa; phylum Chordata; class Mammalia; order Perissodactyla; family Tapiridae; genus Tapirus; species Tapirus indicus. The sequence goes on along the minus strand of CM062919.1, from coordinate 142,136,730 downwards.
AGCCTTTTCTCAGTACTCCTATTTCTGAACCTTCCCACAACTGATGGGATCTCCTTCTTTTTTTTTTTTTTGGTGAGGAAGATTGGCCATGAGCTAACAACTGTGCCCATCTTCCTCTATTTTGTATATGGACGCTGCTACAGCATGGCTGGATGAGTTCCGCACCAGGGATCTGGGCCTGTGAACCCCGGGCTGCTGAAGCAAAGTGTGTGAACTTAACCACTGCGCTACCAGGCTGGCCCTGGGATCTCCTTCCTTTTTGAAACTGTTCTATATTCCCTTCTTTGCCACTGCCCTGTCCTTAATCTTTCTCCCTGTTTAACTACCACTTCTCTACCTTAGCTGGTTTCTTTTCCCACTCCTCCCATCTAAACCTATACTTACAAGAGTTCTGCCTTCTGTCTTTCACATTTCTCTCTGCACTCTCTCCCATCTGCTCCACTCCCATTATTTCACTACCATGGGACTCTCTCAAATTCCATGATCTAACTTCCAAGTCACCACCTCTAGTTCTGCCCACCAGCCCCTCACCACTCTAGTCCTGTCTTTCCTGATTAACACTCTAGTCCTGCCTTTCCTGATCACTGAAGATGTCCATTTGGTTGTTCCACCAGCACCTCAAACTTACCATGTTCTAATCAAATCTACCAGTTTTCCTTCTTAATATTTTCACTTTTGTTAATTAATGGCACCACTGTTCTTTGAATTACCAAGGTCAAGACATTTGAATCATCTTTACTCTTCCCTCTCCCTAACAGCTCGTAACAGATAGCGTGTGGTTCTGTGCATGGGCTCTGGAAGCAGACTGCATGAGTTTGTATCCTGACTCCCCCACTTCCTGCCAGTTTGACCTTGAGCAAGTCACTTGGCTTCTCTAGCTTCAGTGTGGCCTTCATAACACAGCTGTGCAGTTTACATGACAAAACATATGTAGAGGCATACAGAGTTAGCATCTGGAAACCTATGGTGATGACAGTGAAAAAGAAGCTCAGCGATCTGTTCACACCCTTCTCATCACATCTCACAAGGACCTCATCTATGTTGTCTCAATTAAATTTAAACTCAGAAGGCCAGCCTTGGTTGTAAATGTACAAGTGCCTCAAATTTTCATTAATCTCAACCAAGGCAATCTCAATCAAGACCCAGAACATATGACATTCTACTTAAATATCAATGTGCTTTTCTCTCATAGCATACTAAATAAGAATGTAGTGAGAATTCAGGAACTGACCTTATCTGAAACCAATTTCAAATAACAGTCCACAAGCCATATGGTCAGAAATTAAAATCATTCTCAGTTCTCGATAATGCAGAGAAACAAACTATAAAATCTTTGTCGTCATCACCCTAACCAAACAACCACCTTGCAGTCACCTGTCCACATTTCTCCAGGAAATGAAAACTAAAATTTAGTTTTGACCTAAGAAAGATGTAAAGATTATAATAATTATTGGAAAAAATCAGAATCATATTATCTTTTACAAAGTCAGCATGTTATCTTTTGCTTTGTAGCCCTGCAACAAAGTAGAGATGATTAAATATTTTTATGAATGTCCATCTAAATATTTACCACATTTAATTAAATGTCTAGGGCACCATTACTAGTAGAGGCAGTTATCCTGAGAGAAGTGTATTTATATATTAATTAGATGTCTACAGTTAGTCATTTTTACAAAGAAAGAGTAGGAGAATTACCGCTAAGGATTGGAGCTCTCTTGTTTCTTCCTCCGCTGCTGAAGCATGATATGACAGAACCTACAGGGTAAGAAAAGAAGGAATACAGGTTATCCAAAAGAGGACTACCGCATGCAGATTACAACTGCAAACTTGGGATTCTGCTAAACCTTCCTGGAGAGATAACTAGACTCCTCAGAATGTCAAATCTTTTTGTGTGTGTGTGTGTGTGTGAGGAAGACCAGCCCTGAGCTAACATCTGTTGCCAATCCTCTTTTTTTTTGCTGAGGAAGACTGGCCCTGGGCTAACATCCATGCCCACCTTCCTTTACTTTATATGGGACACCACCACAGCATGGCTTGACAAGCAGTGTGTTGGCCCGTGCCCGGGATCCGAACCCGTGAACCCCAGGCTGCCAAAACATGAATTTAACCGCTACACCACCAGCCGGTCCCCAGAATGGCAAATCTTGTTTGCTGGTTTCTTCACCAGAGAGAAAATCCCAGATTTCTATTCCATTGCTTATTTCAGAAAACAAAAAGTTATACTCCCTATGTTCAAAGACAACTCTTGTCACTTTTATTTTAACACTGTTGATATAACAAACACCTTATTTATAAGCCACCCTATTGGCTTAAACTTGGCAGAAAATTTATTTTGTATTGCTTTTTAAAAAAATATACTGACTTTATTTTTATTTGTGTACAGAATTAAGAAAAAAACCATTGCATAAACTGACATTTTTAACATTGATATTTGGAAAGAAAGTAGTCTAGAAGTGGCTCTCAGATGAGGCCAGTAACCACTACAGAATTCATAAAGAAAAATTGCATGGCTGGGATATAATGTCATACAGCTTCAGGGATCCCTTTACACTCATAGGATTTACGAGCTGAGAAGAAATGCTAACTCTACCCATTAACAAGCTGAGGACACCTACGTGCAGGGATTCTCATGACTTGGCTGTGAGCTCGCACCCAGTGAGAGGACAAGAAGGCCTGGGACCCAGCTTCCAACTCCTAATCTACTACACTTTCCGTTACCCTAGTAGAGTTAAAAAGGCAGGCTTACTATCTTCTTATAATTTAACTTGAGAATCAGTAATTCTCATTATCAAAAGTGATAACTTCTAAGTGAAGGGATATTTTAGATATTCTTTTTAACTAAGGTAGTGGTTGTAATTAAAATATCTATCATATATATATATATATTTTTTTTTGCTGAGGAAGATTCACCCTGAGCTAACATCTGTTGCCAATCTTCCTCTCTTTACTTGAGGAAGACTGGCCCTGAGCTAACATCTGTGCCAACCTTCCTCTATTTTGTATGTGGGTCACCGCCATAGCATGGCTGATGAGCACGGCTGATCTGAACTCGCAAACCTGGGCTGCCAAAGCAGAGTGCACAGAACTTTAACCACTTGGCCACAGGGCCAGCCCCTTAAAAAATATTTTTTAAAAATGTTCATTTTTGACAGAGACAACATAGATTTACTAAAAACCCCAAAAGTTTTAGAATCATTGATAAAAAAAGTAACCCATTTTCAGACTTTAAATGGTGAGCCAAGTAATGCAGCAGCCTGAACTAGCTTTCCTGAACCAGTCTTTAAAACTTTAAGCAATTCAAAATCTAAAGCCAAAAGGTATTTATTGTCTACTATCTTGTGCTTCAGAGCATTTATATGTGCTCCTTTGGATCTGTCTTAGTATTTGAACCATTCATTACTAGGAAATCTAAGGAAACCTGCAGGTTCTGTCTTCTGCTCACGTAAAATTGATGGGACACGGCTCCTAACCTGTTGCTGCTGATCCCACAGAGGTAGTTTGTTGGGAAAAGCTAAGACTGTGACCAGGAATTAGTCTAATATAAGTAAGTGCAATGCAACATGGATAAACGAATAAAGGAATAACATAACATTCTAAGCTCAAAAACATTAATTTTATCCCACACTGAAGATAAAAATAGACCTCACTCAGAGGGTTGTAAGGATTAATTCTGTTAATACATATATGCATTAGAATAGAGTAAGCATTTGATGGAGGTTAGCTATTATTATTGTCATTTTATTGTTATTATAATTATATGGCTTCCAGGTCAAAATACTTCACTGTCATAAGAAAACCTGAGGGGTTTGTGTCCTTAGCTTTTATCCAGTGGGCTCATAAGGAAAGGAAAATATTTTCAGTTTTGAACCTGTAATCACAGAAATGACTTCCCATGATGACCTGAAATTGAAAAACATTTATACTAAGTGAAAGCCCAATTACTCATAGTATATATTTAACGAAGTAAAGCTATAGTGTAAAAATAGAAATAAATCTCAATCAAGGAAATATCCAGAGATTTTGAACAAAATGATATGATGTCTGGTGTTTGTCTCAAAATAATCCAGTGGGAGGGGAAGAGTGCAGAGGAGTGAGTGAGGGTGGGGATGGAATGATACTGGCCAACGGTCGGCAATTTCTGAAGATGGTTGATGAGTACATGGGGGCTCATTAAGCTCATTATCGCTACTTTTGTATATGTTTGAAATTTTCTACAATAAAAAGTTTTTTAAAAAAAGAAATAATTTCTAACTGATGGCTGGCTTAGATTCAGTTCTTCAGTGCAAAATCATGAGTTGTAGAAAAAATTAGATAAAAAATTATATATATATATATATATATACACACACACATACATGTATGTATATGTATATATAGTTTTAAAACTATATGTACGTGTGTGTATATAATTTGAAATATGTATATATATTTGTGTATGTGTGTGTATATATATTTGAAACTGAGGTTTCCCTTGGTTTATATCCAAGGTCTCTTACCTTACATAATACTATAGCAAAACTGTTAGTGTTATATAGTCACCTTAGAAAGTAAAGGGTATCATCTCGGTTATTTGTAAATCTTGATGTATAATGTATAACTTTCTAGCTCTTTAGGTTCGGTATTTATTTATTAGGGATTAGAGAAAAAGTTATTATGTCCCAAACACCGATTTCCACTGACCTCAACTAGGTGTGAGTAGCCAAACATTCACATGTATTTCACACAACATATAATGACTAACTAGAGACATTTGTACTTTTTGAAGTCTATTTCCCTAAATTGGTCTATGATGTAAGAAATTCCCATGTAATGCGAAGCGAACGTTTTCAAGGCAGTTAGTGAAATACACCTGGAGAGGGCTGGCCCCGCTTGGGTAGGCTGGTCCTACTTGGGAGGGAGCCTGCCTGAGGTCAGTCCCCCAAGCTAGTGGTTCACTTGCCGCCTGCATATTCAGAATCACTTGGGGAGCTTTGTAATAATACAGATTCCCAGCCTCTACCCAAGACTTACTGAATCAGAATTTTCAGAAGTGGGATCTATAAATCTGTAATTTGAGAGTTTCTGAGAGGTTCTGAAGTAGCTAACCTGGGAGTTTAAACTAGTCCTGATTTTCACTGATTTTTTTTTTTCCTTTTCTTCACTTCAGGTTCCCTGAGTGCTTAGGATTTCTGTTTTTGTTTTTAAAAAATGTGTGAACACAACCGCTTGCATGGAGAGATGGGGTGGCTCAGGAAATAGGGAAGGGACAGACAGGCCACAGGGGCAGTTGACATCTGTGAATGGATTATTGAGGTCAAGGATTGCTTTCTGCTGAAAAAGCAGAGGACTAAAGGGAGAACAGCCTGAGTTTTGGTTTGGTCATATGACCTCTGACAAGTTTCTAAAATATTCCGGGTCTCAGTGGCCTTAGCTGTTTACACGATCATCTAAATCGCATGATTCTCGTGAGGATACAATGATACAACAAACAGCCACCACGAGCTGTCAGGAGGGAAAGGTAGAAGCTGAGTGTTTGCTGTAGACCAAGAAGTCCTGCACGCTTCCGCCCACCTCTAATGTGACCATTTGCTTGGCCATGGCTCTCTCCACTGCTTCATACATCTGTGTGTTCTGGATCCCCAAGCCACAAAAGATGACAAAAGCTTCCAGAAACTGTTCATCATTTCGGTTGAAAGGCTTAACCTTGCCAGTATTCTCCTCCATCTTATTCACAAGTTGGCAAACCCCTGTAACGATCCAAGAAATTGAACAAATGTTATTGTTAATTATCATAGTTGTTATTGACTGTAACACCCATGCCCAAAGATTGTCTTATACTTTTCTCTTAGAATGCTTGGCATCTCCAAATAAGCAAATGAATTCTCATAAATATAAGCTAGAAAAGTACACTAAAATAATTTACATGAGAACTCGTTTCACATAGTCCTAAATGTATGTTGCCAGTGTTAAAAAAATCCTAGAGTGCTATTTTCTTCCAGACTGGGTCACGAATTTTACATCATTTGAGTCCCCAAAGACAATTTGTCCTTTGGAGACTAATTGGATTTTTGTACACTTGCCAAGAGAACAATTTTGATGCACATCAGAATTTTGGGTCAGGCAGACTGCCTTTCCTTACTGAGAAAACAGAAGTTAAAAACACTGTTACAAACAAAATAAAATGTTGAAAACAGGCAATTCACAGACAGTCTCAAATTTCAAATATGCACCTCTGTGTCCAGGAGAATCATATTTGCAGACAACTTTTGATACTGCGAATAAAAATGACTATTTACTTAGAAGTAAAAGCAGAACTAATCTTTGAAAAAAATTGTAACCTCCCAAGTCCTGGCCTCCCAGAAAGTCAAACATGTAGTCAATATAAACGGAAGCTTACATCAATGTTATGATAAATCTTTACTGAACTAGATGTCCTAGGGGATTTTGAGCCTAGTGGTCTCTCTGTGAGGAGTTTGGTGACCTCCAACCCCTGGGTAAAACAAAGTGTTGTTCAAGTCCTTATCTCTTCTGTCTCTAAGTATGTGATATCAGACTTCCCTCCGGTGCCCACTATGGGGCAGGCATTGAGCTAAATGCTTTAGTACACACATTCTCTCTGGTCCTCCCAATTTACACTGTGAGGTAGCTCTGACCATTCCCACTCTACAGATGAAGAAACTGAGTCTCAGAAAGGTTAAGTAATTTGCTCAAGGCTACTTAGCTAGTATGCTTATGTCTAAAATTCAAACCCCAGCTCGGTTTCACCCCAAAGCCCACTTTTGACCACACGCTGCTGCTCCGTTCCCTTAACCCCCATCAGATCCTTGCTGGCAGTCCCTTGACTGCACCTTGCGTGCCCACACCACTGCCAGTGCCGCCCCTCACTGCCCTCTCTCCTGTTTTCCCAGTTGATCCCTCCACCTCTTTCACAGTGAGCTCCCGGAGGCCTCCCAGTTCTCGGCTGAGGTAGGCACGTCTCTCTTCTACGCCCTTAACGTTATCACTTGGCGTATCCCGATGGATTTTATCTCTGTCTCTCCCTCTAGACTGTACATTATCTTGGACTTAGAGACTTTATTTTTTCAGTTCCACTTCCTCAGCTAGCAAAATGCCTGGCATATAGCAGGAGCTCAGAAAATGTTTACTGAGTTAATGAAAGAATGCAGGACTGCGGCTGTGACCCAAACTATTTTCCCATGAAGACTATAGCCTGTTATCTCTTATTTTTCCTGGAGCACAAAAGGATTTCATAGAGTCCACACTGATGCATGGCTGCACAGTAAGTCCCTTTACGACCACGGGTGTGCACTTTATTTTTAACACTATAAGTGATCTGTACTCTCGTTTTTGCTCTTTTTTGTTTGTTTGTTTGTGGGAGTTTTTTGACTTTAGACAGTAAAGATACCCTTATCTATCTGGATTTGTACTGCCGAGATTACTTCTCCAACACTTATTCCATTATCAAGAAAAACTTTAAACAAAACACAATGAATTTGGACACTGCAAGTAAAAACGATGATTAAATGGCAGTTGGCCTTCACTATTTTGAAAGAACATGTCCCTTGTATGGTAAAAACACCAGGGTTATGTCCTCCAACCTTTGTGAATCTCCCATTATAAATATGGAACTGTTTATATAGCTCCTGGCCATCTCCCAAACCACATTTTCTTGCAAATCATGTGTTTCATGCCCTTATCCTCGCATCACAATGTAATTGCCTTTCAATTTTCACTCAAGTTTTCCCCTACTGGATGGCCATTTTTCATAAACAAGATTTTTCTTTTTATCATTTCATCAGAATTACTTCAGGCATGAAAGGAAAAGACAGCAAGGAGGGGCTGAGACACATAAAATGGTGTCTTTCAACCAGTGTCATCTTAGAAACAATGAAATATACTGTTACATACAATAACATAAATATTATATATACCAGACTTGGGTCTGCATTTAGACTTTCTATTGTATTCCATCAATCTTACCATCTCTTCTAGCACACATATGATACACACTTTTAATTATGTTAAAATTAAACACAATTAATTCTTTACAGTATTACAGTATTATTTTAATTTCTGACAAGGCAATTCTCTATCCATCCACTGATTCTTTTTGTATGTTATTCTTCCAGATGAATTTTATAAATATTGGTCAAGGATTCCTCTTCCCCCTGAAAAAAAATCTCATGAGGCTATGTATTAAAATTGATGTTAATCTAATCTGGGGAAAGCTGGCATCTTACAAAATAGAATCTTATCAAAAGGAAATGTTATGTCAGCTCACTTACTAAAGATTTTTAAGTTACTCCATAGAATTTTCCTCACATAGATGCTACATATTTCTAGCTACGTTTATTCCTTGCTACTATTGTAAATCAGATTTTTTTTCCATTATAATTTTCTAACAAATTTGTCTTGGCGTATATTAAAGTTACTTTTCTTTAATAATCTGAAAACCAGGCACTTTTTAAACTTTCTTTTTAGATAGGTCCTTTCAGCTGATTCTCTTGGGTTTTTCCATTTCACGATCGTATCATTCATAAGTGATTTTGCCTCTTCCTTTTCTATGTCTCACCTTATTTCATCTTCTCTCATCTGATTGCTTTGGTTAGAATTTCCTCTGGGCAATAGCTTTTTTTAAAAACGACTTTAAGAATAACTTTCTCAGTTACTTCTCTGAAAAATTTCAAACACCTCTTGAGTTACTATTGGTTCTTACCAATTTTTATAGAATTTCTCTATTTCATCAAAATGTATTACCTCTTTGGTACATTGTATTATCTAACGTCTTTTAAAATTTCTTCTATGTCTGTAACTAGACTTCTTTTCTCATTCCTAATTATGTTTCTCTCATTTTCTGTGTTGGAGATTTCTTTATTATTATTGTGTTTGCCTATTATCTCTCATTTTACTATCCCTTCCCATGTCATAAATTTATCTTTCCGATTTCTTTCCTCTGCTTTCTTCCTTCCTATTTGTTTATTTGGGTGGACAGCATAGAGGGTGAGAAAGAGAAAGGTGCTGCTTTTCCAATTTCTTCAGCTGAACACCTGGTTCAAATAATTTCATTATTTCTTGATTAATAATAACAAAACATTCAAAGTTAAGTATCTCCTCTGAGTACAGCTTTGACCGTCTACATTGAGTTTTTACGTTATATTGATATAACCATTAATTTTCTAAAATGCTGTACTTTCATTTTGACTTTTGATTTCTTCTGTCATTTAGGAAAATGCTTTTCAGTTTCTAAGTGAGTTTCTCCCTTCCAATTTATCCTTTTATTATGCATATCCAGTTTTAAGGCATTGTGATCCACGAGAGTGGCTGTCAGTTCTACTTTCCGGAAATGACTGACTTTGTGTTGTATGTGTGTATCATCAATATTTGTATATTTCTGATGGATAGTTGACAGGAATTTGTATTTTTAAATTATAAAATATAAAAGTAAATCTATACATGCCAATTTAAATCCATTTCATTTTTTCTATCAATCAATTCTAACGTTTCCTCATTTTTTTCCTGTACTTTAACATTCTGCGAGAACTGGACTAAAGGCTCTCACCATGACCACATTTTTCTCCATTTCTCCTTGTATTTTTAATAGCTTTGGCTTTTATTTGTCAATGATGTTATTTAGTTTGTTAGAAGCATTTACAATAATTACATTTTCCTCTGTGGATTTTAACTTTAATCAATGCAAAGTGACCCTTTACATTATATTTTTACCTTAAATTCTACTTTGTTTGATATTAATATTGTTATTTCTATTCAAATTTTGCCCATTTTGTGTAATGTGTTCTTACAAATGGTACATACTTCATATCCTCCAGAAAGTCCTCAATGTTTCTGTTTCCATAAAGGTAAGCTTCTCTGTTTTCCAGTGCTACTATGAAGTTTTTCCTATATTTCTATTTCTTCAATCAACTCTTGAAACTATAATCCTTATATTTATTTTGTAGATTTTAATTTTTATAATTTTAAGGTATAATTTCTTAGTTTTATTTTTTCCTCTTTTTCTTCCAATTATTACTGCCCCTACAGTCTTATTTCCTGGGGTTTATTATAACTAAACATAATTTAAAATTCTCTAACTTGGAAAAAAACTGGATACTTTAAGCATTATGAGCAATGTGTACCATGGGATGACACTGAACAGTTTAATTATACTTGCATTAGGAAAATCCTAGAAAATATTTTATAAACAAATTAGTGATATTGCCAAATGATAAAATTTAATATGAAAAATAAAATGAACTAGAAGTCAAATTTAAACGTATATAATTTTAGAATATTTGTTTATACCTTGGAATCAAATTGCCACACACAGATGAGCAGAGCATTAAGATGGTAATCAGTTTAGAACATATATCCGGTAAGAAATACATATTTCTCTCTCACATTTCTCTGTCAAGCAATGTGTGGTATAACTTTTCTTATACAAAGAGATGGAAATATAACTTACTGAAAGTAGAGACGTTCTAAACATTTTTTTGGATGGGAATGGGACTAACTTCTTCAAAATCAGCCCTGAAGTTGGTATGGAAAATAGGCATAAGAATTTCTGGTAAATGTAATATGGGAGAAAGGCATATTTCGCCTAATAAATAGGGGAAATAATTGGTTAAAATAAGTGAATGTTGAATAATAGGTTTGGAAGTAAAGTTATGGAAACACTCTGTATTAGCCAGAGCAGTAAGAAAACATTTGCTATGAAATAATACCTCAGGGAATACATTTGATGATACAACAGGCCCCATACTGGTCTAATGTCTATAATTTCATCTAAATGTCAGTAATGGAAAAAAATTAGGAGGAAGGAACATTACTAAAAACACATGGGTCCATCTGTTTTTCTAAATGTAACTCTATGGGGATTCTCTATTAGAATTATATACAAGCAGAATCTGGTCTGTGATATGTAAGAAAAATTATCTACAACCATGATATTTTCCATGCTGCATCTATCTGTGAGCACAATGTATAGTTGAAAATTCAAATTCTCCGTTTTGTCACACTTATAAAATAGCAGGGAACCCTGGAAATTTTCCCTCTTATACTCAGAATCAGCTTGAGCCCCCACAAAAACCCCACTAGAGTAATCAATTTTTTCTTTCTTCTTATTTACAGAGAACTTTTCCTCTCCAAAAACAATTGCTTACTTTTGGCTCTGCTTTCAAGTAAGGCAACACAAAATGTATGCCAAGAGAAGTCTGATTATTTTGTTTTTTACTCACTTGTCTGAAGCAGTGACAGGATCACAGAATGTGAATTTTGAACAGATCTGAAAGGTTATTTAGTTCAACTCCATGGAGGTGAGTAATGTGCCCATAACCTTTTAAATGGTTAAAGGAAGAGTGGAGCCAACAGGATGCTGTGGGTCCTATCCCCATTCGGGGCTATCTGCAGTTCGCTGAAATAGCTCTCATTTGTGTAAAGTGATGAGAAGCTTGGTGTATAACTTCCTCCAGCTACTCCCCATTCCCCATTTTTATTTCAGAGAGATGTTGCTGAGGAAAAGTGAAGATGTGACCGGATGTGGCAAGCCGCCACTCAGTCCTTTTATGAAAACTTACTAGTAAATAATGCATCCCTTCTGGAATTTCATTTCACATTTTCAAAGGTCAAAGGCAGCTTGTAGTAAGTAAATCTTTATACTTCTATCAAAAGCATTAAAAAAAGCATAACTTTTATAATGTAGTTTTCATCTTGAACTCCCTAGGAAATAAAATTTAAATATGATGTTTACTCAATATCATATGGTAGGGCACCCTCGTCAGTTTTCTTTTGTTGTTTATGTTAGAGTTCTGATCGGTGATAATCTTTAAAGGAGGGCTTACATACATATTCATCAGCCTCTACTTTTTTCTCTGAGAACTGTGAAGAGGGCAGGTGACCAAACAGCTCAGCAAGGAGTCGCCAGGCTGGCTTCTAAGGCTTTACCAGGCAGTTCACCAGGGTCAGAATCTGACCCCCAGCCTCGTAGGCTTAGGAACTAGGTTACCATGCTGAGGACAGATCCATCTCTCTCAGGTGGAGTCAGTAACTAAGTTCACAGGTCTGATATATAACCCCATGCAGCATTAATGTTCAATAAGAAATAGATCCGTCCCAGGAACATTGCCTCAAGTCCACTTCACTGATTTACAGTAAGAAACAACTGTCAAAGCAATCAATATATTTGAGAGGATATGAAGAATGCGTTCTCTTCCTATGAGTTACTCTACCTTGGAAAGAAAATTATCAGAACAAGGGAGGTCAGATTGGTGGGATGTTTACTGGCATAAGCCGGTGTAGCCGTCTCACAATAAGGATACACACCAGCAAAAGGACTGGAATCGCTGAGAAATATCAGCTACAATTTGCTGCATCCATCGCTAGTGAAATGATGGCCTTGCTATGTGGTCAGAATACTCTATGCACACCGATAGAGCTCTCTACATCTACCTCCACACGAGGGGCCAAGGCGCCCTGACTCCTGGACAGAACCCGGATAGGCACTTGCAATATTTGTCGTTTTTTTTCCCCTCCCTCCCCCGCCTTTCTGACTGGTACTCTCCTTCAATAAAATTATAGTCAAGTCTTGCAACCTGGAAACTATTCAGACTTTTCAAGGTAAATTTACATATCTAAGCCTTGCTCCATTTGGGTTTTTATTTAAAAGTTTAGCCTTTAGAAGGCACTCATAATTCCTTTATTTCCAAGTTCTTGGGAGAATGTTAACAGTTCAGACTATTTTCACAATGTCAATCTTGCATGATTGGCATATAAAACCCTATGTTTTCTGTTCTACTCTTAATATATCATGCAGTGCCAAGAAACAAATATGTCAATAACAGGAAACATCATTCCTTTTTTCTGAGAATGCTTTCCCCCACATTCCTGAAGTGGACATTTTTCTAGAACCTTCATTTAAGAACATAAGCTCCGGGAGGGCAGGCATTTCTGCCTTGTTTGCTGATTTTTCCCAAGTGCCTACAACAGCAGAGTGCTCCATAAATATTTTTGAATGAATGAATGAATACAACCTACAATCTAAACCACATATGCAAAAAAAGAAAAATCAGAAACTAAGAAGTGAGACTCTAAAATAATATGCATTATCAACTTGATGTCTTTCAGCCCACTCACTTTCAACACATCATTCTGTTGAAACAGGATTATAATGATTATGAAAATACATCATAGTTAATAAGATATTTAACAAATGTCTGTTGACATTGATATATATAAAATTATTTCAAAATTTTTTATTATTCCAATTTTTATCTTTTTTCACACATTTTATTCTTTAAATTTACACTTGAAAGAAAAGTTCTGGGAATATATTTTTTTCTTTAATAAGTGCAGAATAGAGGTTGATGAAAAGGATTTACCTATCACTTTATTCTTCTTTCCATTTTTTATAGGCGTGCAAAGCAAACTTCTAATGCACTGCTGGTTTACATTTCCTGTGTTTTCATTCTAAACAAAAACAAAAACAAAACAAAACAGCTAAAAATTATGAAAAGACTGATTTGCCCATTAGATGCTATAAACTATACTGGACATCTGAAACCACTAATGTATTCATCTCTTATTAGCTTTAGATAACATCAGAGTGCAGAAAATGTAAATTATAATGAAGTTCACATAAATGCAATATAAAGCAATTAGTCTTTATATTATGAAAAATAATAACCTATGAATCTTTTTTCCATTTTAAACTTTCCAAGCAGCTTATAGTAATATTAAGCAAAATATTTATTTAGTATCCACTATACCTACGTAGTAGATGTCTCAAATAACTTAATAAGAGGGGCAGAATCTGAAAGCATTACACCACCTAGGATACCACATGTTACAAACTTGTCCTTCTTTAGTACCACCACTGTTTCTATTGCCCATATTGCTAAAGTTCCAAAAAGGTCTCCTGGATATGCAAATAAAAAATCAAGGCAGGGCCAGCCCCAGTGGTCTAGTGGTTAAGGTCAGCGTGCTCTGCTTCAGCAGCCAGGGATCAGTTCCTGGGTGCAGACCTACACCACTTATCTGTCAGTGGCCATGCTGTGGCAGCAGCCCACACAGAAAAAGAGGAAGATTGGCAGCAGATGTGGGCTCAGGGAGAAGCTTCCTCAGAGAAAAAGAAAAAAAAAAAGAAAGAAAAAATCAAGGCAGCTGCCTCAAAGTGCAAAGCTTTTCTGAAGTAAGATGAGAGAAAATACTAGAATTCACAGTTTTCAAGGCCTGAGAAACTGATCTTTGTAGCTTTACTGTCAAGGAAGACAGATCTTCATTGTTCCACAGAGCTACTCACTGTGGGAGATAACCAGTTACTTAAGTTCAAGCCACATGGAACTTAATTTTTGAGGATAAACTCAAGAACTCTAGCAACACTATCTTAGGAATGTCATTGACATTAAGTAGGTAACAGTTAAATTACCTCAAAATTAGTTCATGATAATTCATTAATACATGTTTAAAAAAATGATAAAAGTACAGAGAAAAATACTCAAGTGTAGCTGACCAGCTCTCAACAGATGTTATGAGCTATTATATTCTCTTTCCTCAGATCAGGGAAAGCACAGATCACACCCAAAAAGTCAATTCTAGGGCCAGTCCTTCAGCTGAAGAGTCCCTGTAAGTGCAGACCTGATGGGCAAACAGCCTTCAAGCTCCAAGTCTAAAACTGGGTTACTTACCGTCCAGGGGAATCTTTTGTCCTTACTGACATCTGGGATATTAAGTGGTTCCATAGTATTTTTGACATACTGAGCATACATGTAATTGATTCTGTTTGCATCACGTTCCCTGTGGAAATTACAGATATGAGTTCTTTCTGTGCATTGAAAAAACACGAGCAAAACAGTTGAATAAATGATTAGAGGAGCATAACAGTCTTAAATTATAGGGCAAAGTGTACGTCTTAATTGGAAAATGCAGTTTTAAATGCATTTGATGATTCACAACTTTGGCAGTTACTATAATTGAAATTTTTTGAAAAGACAAAGATCCACAATTTTTCAACCATCTAAAACAAGTTTTAAAATGTCCTAAGTAATCTTATTTCCACTGTTAATGGGCATGTTGATTTTGGTGCCATTTAATATAAAATCCACATGAATTTTCCCCTGTCTTATTTTCTCATCAGATTCTAGAATGACTAAGGTCTAGGGCCTGTTTTACTTCCTCAATTATTTTGTTTATCTGTCCATCCCAATAAAACAATCTTTTACACATTTCAAAACAAGGGAAATTTCAGGCAGGCCTAAAAGAATTTTATTAAGCTCTTCTCTATTCTTTTTTCTGCTTTAAGACCCTGTATGCTATTTTTTTAATTAAAAATTCTTTTGAACTTAAAATATTTTTCCCAGTTTCGTTTCTTGCTTAATAGGTTGAACATAAAAGATTAATCTGATGTCAGAGGGTACATAAGTACAGTGCCAGTGCCGGAGTTGGGAAAACAGAATAGAACATGTTTTTTCATCAGGAAACTTCATATGTTCCCTGGTGATGAGGATGAATTCGGCAAAGAGGGTCAGGTTATGGAAATTGACTCCAATGGTAAGGATATGCCTACATTAATTGTAATATCACTAACTAAAGAAATAGGAAAGCCAAATAGTAGGAGACATTTCAAAATAAAATATATATCCTGGGAAAAATGTCCATGTCTTCTGAGTTCTCAAAGTTTCAATATTTTTCCTATCTTCCGTCCTTCTCACCCAGCCTGCCTAGACTGCTTCTTGGGACGGTGGTTTCAAATGGTGTTCCTGAGCAGCAGTGAGACCACGAAGATTCCTGAAGTCTGGGGCCTCATTCCTGGGCAAGACATGTTAGTCTTTCCTTTCTTTGCTGTACATTTTAGTTTAAGTGTAATTTGGTCAAATCGGGTACTGACCATATGTCTGATATTATGTATAAATGAAAAAGAATGAAAAGGAAATGGCAGTATAGTAACAGCAGTAGATGAACTTCAGACTCAACATTTACTGAGTGATAATACAGACTGATAATCTGTGAAGGCATGCAGAACATCAGGTTCCTATTTCACACATGTTATCTCGGTGGAATACCAAGAAAAGGTTATGAGATAACTGCAGGATTTAGGTTGATAAAACAATTTTTAAAACTACAAATATTTTATAGACAGCAAAAGTCTCAGGAAAAGAAAATAGGATAATAATAAAGATAAGAAAAATGAAAAGGTGGTTACTGGGAGAAAGAAGTACACTGAAGAAGATACCCTTGTCCAAACCTCTTTTAAAATGATAATAATAATATTCATGACTTTCATTATTCTTATCATCATCATCATGGTAACAGTGGGAGCCAGATGAAACCCAAAATAGTTAAGCAACTTGCCAGAGATCGTAAATTCAGACTTATAGGCGTTGACATAGAGAAGCAGAAGTACTAAAATTACTTTCAAGTCAACAGAAACCTAATTCTTTTTTCAATTCCCTGAAAATTTTAAGTTTTCCTGATGGTTACTTTAGTGAAAAATTAGTATTAGATATATTAAAGTTATGCGATACCATTTTATTTCTTACTCTGTAAAAAAATGCTGACAAATTCTTAGTTCCTGCACTCAATAAATACAGGCTGAGTGCCTGTTCCATGAAAGGCACCCTGAGCACCACATGGGAGACAAACTTATATGGGTCAGTAGCTATCAGAAGGAGCTTACAATCTAGCTGAAGGTTGTGACACAGAAGGGACAATACACATGTTTACTTGCAAGTACTCTGGGTCGAGTCCAGTGCAGAGGTTCCCAGTTGTCCCTCAACTACCCTTCTCCCTTTCTCTTTATCTGGACACATGGCCACGCAGAATAAAGACTACATTTCGCAGCCACCCTAGTGACATGATATCGCCATGTGACTAAGTTCTCGTCAACAGGACGTAAGAGGCAATGTGACTGCTTCTAGAAACCTTACCTAAGGGACAGCTGATACATGCTCTCTGCCCCTTCTTTCCCTGTCCTCCATCCTACCCTTTGACACACAGATATGATGGCTGGAGCTGCATCCCTGATCCTGAAGGGAAGGGCCACACCCTAGAGATGCACAATAGAAAGGCTGCAGGCGCCTGGGTCCCTGAGGCCTGTGTGGAGCACAGCAGCAGCCCCCATCCTGAGCCGCCTGCCTCTGGGCCTTTACAGGAGAGAGCAGTAATACTGCATCTCGTTGAAGCTATTTTTATTTTGGGTTTTCATGATTTACAGTCAAACCTAATCCCAACTAGTACAACTGGTAACAATGCAAGCACCACCCATATGGAGAAGATGGACAGACAGCACCTAATGGAGTGGGTTAGAGAGGAGGTGGCATTAGAGAAATGCATGAAAGGCTGGGTGAGATTTAAGGATGTGAAAAAAGACATTAGGAATGAAAGGGAGGGTATTCCAGGAAGGGAGAAAAAACAAACCAGTAAAACATACATTGCTGAAATGGAAGAGTTCTATGTGTATTTGGGAAACATTAATTAGTTACAGATTGTTAGGAATAAAGGGATGGTTTTAGGCTGACAATGTTAGGACAGACAGTGGATGATTTTGAAAGTACAATGCAAGGAATACGGATCTCATTCCTTAAATAATAGGAATATTCTTTAAATAACAGGAATAACAAGTAGCCTTGAAATGTGCCTCTCAGAGCTCCAACTGCAGGAAGCCTGACTGACCGATGTCTCTAGTTGCTGTGCTCTGGAACCTGGGACCACGTTTGCACTGAGGCCATGCCTCCCAGGGCTGCTCCTGGACATTGAGCATAGCAGGGACACTAAGGTATGCCCATTCCTGCAGACCCAGGATTCTTCTGACAGGAGATTGGCTAGAGGACTCCCCAACAGCCATGCCAACTTTCCTTAGACCACTCTGCAGTCTAAGACACTTCCACACAACCCTCCTTCCTTCTTTCCCCCTCTCTTTCACTCTGGATCAGAGTTGTATGGAGGTCTGATGGCTCTCCTAGCCTCTCCCAGCTCCTTCCCTCTTGACTCTCAGAGGGGGTTCCCCTAATAAATTTCTTGCACATTTAATCCAGTCTTGGCATCTGCTTCTTGGAGGGCCCATGCTAACTCAGACATCTATGGTGTTTTGCATGGTGGATATCAAGAGAGGTGCAGATGAGTACAGCCTTGGGAAGACAGGGACATGGAACTTGGAAACACTGAGAAATTTCTGTGCCTTAGAACTAGGTGGGAATCATTGCAGGTAATGTGGACCAAAGACAGAAAAACACATCAGAGACCCAGAAATACTAGCTCACACATACTGAGTACTTTACTATGTGCCAGAAATTTTCTGAAGCATTTTATGTGCATTATCTCATTTAGTCCTTACTACAGTCCTACCGTCATTATCCCCATTTTACAGATGAAGAAATTGAGGCTTCGAGAGGTTAAATAATGTACACAAAGCACTAGAGCTAATAAGTGGTGAAACTTAAATTTAAATACAGTCAGTCTGATTTCAGAGTCTACACTCTTCTACTCTGCATCCACAGTTTTATAAAGTAGTAGAAACCTTTCTACTACCTTTTAAAGTAGTAGGTGTCACTGTATTTAACTATAATTGTGTTTTCTAATAAAATAATAATTAGCAAGAAAGTGAGCCTAAAGGATTAATTCTATGTATTTGTCATTTTATGATAAAAATGTGTATTTATAAATTAACATAAAGTTAACTAATATGGAATTATAGCACTAAAATATCTATTTCTTAAAATTAAGAGCTAATATCCCTGTACAACACCATACTCACTGTTTCCTTTTCATTGGGTGGCTCTCTGAGTTAGGTACAGAAACTCTAAAGCCTTCCACCATCTGAAATGAGCTTCCCTTCTGAAACTCTTGGGTGACCCAACTCCCAGCACTTCCTGTGCTTTATCCCACTCACCACATGATCCTAATAACTGTGTATAATGTTCACCCTGAATATGTTTTAGTTTTACACTTCACATTTCTAAAGTGTCTTCAATATACTATTTTAAATTATGAAAGATAATTAGTGGGTTGGTTAGAAAAATACCAAATGAGCCATGCTTTTCAACAGATACATAACTGCCTACAGAGAACGATTTACTTACTGCGAACATCATCAAATTGTCTAGCATTTCATCTCATGGAAGAGTGTTTGGACTGACAAAGTGTTTGATAGTGAGAACTGGAGAGGACTGAATTCTATCAACAAGAAATTCTAGAAATGCAGTGAGGAATCCTCTGGTGAAGTGTCACTATCAGCTTAGTCCTTTTTCAAAATGCTGAAGTTACTAAACACCATTTTAATTTAGAATTGTTGCAAAGTTAAGCCTGATAGTTAATTTTTATTAAAATAAAAACAAATTTACATCACTAAGAGCTCTTTTATTGTATCATTAGAATAAAGGCTAACTTTAAAATATTTAGCTGACACAGGCAGTAGTGCAAAATAATTTTCATTATTGTAAAATCAGTTAATGAATCAGTTAAAATGATCCATGAAAATTAGTCTTTTTTAAGGTAATCACACTGACCTATTTATCCTTTATTTAAAAAGTCTTTATACTAAGACTGTCTTGGAATGATTAAAAAAAAAATAAAAGGAAAGATACCTTCCATTTTTCCTACAGAGAGGGAACGTGGTATTCATCAGAAACCAACCTGAACAAATCATATACAGTAAAACTTCACTTTAAGAAAAAAAATGATTTTCACCAGTAGAGGTCACTATTACACAAGTCACTGGGCTTATTCAGCTATCACTGAAGAAATTAGAGGACCTGACTGAATTTATAATAAAAATCAAAATGTGAATACATAAAATATAATTACACAGACATATGCTGCTGCACAAATATTCAAAGGTGAATGTAGATAATTCATCAATTTATACATTTAATATGCATCATCATACTGATTTTCCTATTGTCCTATGGATATATGTAAATTCATAAATATACACGTATATATTTATATTTTTATATTTATATATAGCAATTCGTGATTTATACAAGCTGGAGTAAAATAATCGAATATTTACATGTGTCTTACCTAGAAGCTTTCTAAAACCTTCTTTATAAAAAGCAACAAAAATGTCATAGCATCATAAAATCAAAATATATATTAATGCCCTCCTAAGAATAAGAAACTGTAACTGAACTAGGCAGTTCAGCCTGATACCAGCATTAAAGAGGGATACATACATACTCACCAGGACATGTGCATATTATCACACATTCAAAAAGGATTCAGTACTAACTAAACCAATGTCAAGTAGCCAGGAAATACACACACACGGGCACAGGAACAGACATGGAGGTGGGATATAAACTCCAGTTCGTGACCAGCAATGCCAAGAGGGAAATAAAGGTCAGCTCTTCAGTTATAACTATGTGAACCAAAAAACTCCAGGGTAGCAGAAAAATGTCTGGATAGAGATACCATGGCTTATCTCCCTTGACTACACACCTCACACCAAGTCAGCAGTAAAGGCCCAAGTCAGGTGTACCTTCTGAGTCAAATGAATCCCCACTTGCCCTCAAGATACATCCTCCGCTTTGCTAATTCCTAAAATTCTTTTAATAGGAGAAATTCTTTCAATTCTTTCATTGTATCATGTTAAAATAATAGCCTAGAAATAATGAGTTTTGATTTAAATACAATCATTTAACAAACTAACAACTTTAAGTCACTGTGTTCAACAGTTTCTCCATCTTCATGGGGGAAGACATAAAAGGGCAGTTCTGCTTTATATGATCTATAGAGATGATTTTCGTTTTGTTTCCAACTTTTTATTACAAACATTTTCTTCCAATTTTTTATGATGAACGTTTTGAAATATACAAGAAAGTTGCAAGTAAAATGAATATCCTACTCCTAGATTCAAGAATTTTTAATATTTTTCCATGTTTGCTTTATCTACATATGTATGTGTGAATATATCTGTTTAAATATAGTAAATTTAGATATATTTACTTATTTCCCTTTGGCTGAACCATTTTAAAGTAAGGTGCAGACATCATAACACTTCATCCTTAAATACACCAGCATGAAGTTCCTAAAAATAAGAACGTTCTCCTACTAACCATAATATCTTGCTAATTTCAAAGAAAAGTAACAGTAATTCCCCACCCACATCTAGTATCTAGTCCATATTAAAATTTCCAATTGTCCTCAGAAATGGCTCATGAACTTAAACGCCACGACCGGGCTGGTCCCAGTGATACTGACTTTTTGAAGACACCAGGCCAGTTATCTTACAGAATGTTCTATAGTTTAGATTTGCACAGTTTATTTTTAAAGCATCACCACCAAGGAAGGAGCTTGGTTACTGAGAACAGTACTAATCGTGACATCATTTACTACATGAAATAATTCTTTGATAGGTCAACTGTAGGGAAAAAAGTCTGGAACTTTAATATCAAACAGTAAAGTTAAGATAATGTTCTATTTCCATGATCATATGAGGCTTTTAGATATAATATCAATAATTAGGGGTAAAATAATTTGAGACAAATGAATAATGTGATAAACATTCCTGATGCTTCATCCTGGCAGACTTATATTACTTAGAACATCCAATCACTTAAGCAAGCAACACCAGTTTTTTTGCTAAGGGTGAAAAAGGGAATATGAGAAAGAACATTTCGCAGTTTACTCTAAATCCTTTCCAAAATCTTCAGAAAGCATGTATATAATTGGGGCAATAACATCTATAACCTCGATCATCCAAATACTTTCTATTGTTTCTGAGTGTAAATTAACAACAAAAAAATGAATACAAATTTTAAACTTACAAAAACCATGAAAAAGAAATGAACTACCATGGAGATCTGAGCTGATTCCAGCCGTGGGGTACGTGCACTGGTGTGATCGAGATCACAGGCTTCCTTCTGGTATTGGTTAAATCCCCACGGCTGATTCCAAATCGGAACAGATTCACAGAACAGTCTGTTCAGAAGCCTATCACATTTCCAGTGAGGGTCCAACATGCAATGAAGAAATATAATAGAAATATAGTACGTGTGGGTCTTACATGAGCCAGTTCACAAAAATTACTGTACCCAGGCCTAAACTAGTTGCAACACCATTCACTATATGAAAGAATTCTCCAATAGGTCAACTGTAGTGACAAAAATCCTGGAATTTTAACATCAAATAATAAAATATTTTCACAAATAAAATTATTTGTGGAGAAAGAAAGCAGCTTGTAGCTTCTACGTCCTAAATTAAACAGATCATGGAATAACTATTTAGCCAGTACTGTATACTTGCGATAAAGATGGATAGAGAATAAGTTATTTTACCTTGTTAAAGTATCTGATGATTTTTCTAATTCCTCACACTCCATGTGAAACACACTAGAAAAAGAATCCTGAAAACAGAGCGACAACACAGACTGAGAAACAGTTTGACAACGTAATGAGAACTATCTTGATACAGACATACGGGTCTGTGGAACTGACTGAAGACACCAACACTTGGGATATTCTTCACTCACTCTCCAGCTAAACTGACTCCAGGCCTCACTTCATGACGTCCTCAAATCTCCTTCCCATTATCAAAAGCCATGTTTCTAGTGTTTCTGATTTACTTGCAAAAATGCTTATTTGAGTACTATTTGTTTTTGTTTTTCTACCAGGTGTTAATGAATATGTTAGCTTCAAATTTTCTCTGTAATTATTCGAAATCCTCGAGTTTCAGCTTTTATGCATACACTGATTACTGTTGTTAGATCTTTTTAAAAAGAAATGTAATTCAATAATATTTTATGAGATCATTAAAATAATCGTGAAGATTTTAGCACCATCGAGAAGTACTTTTGAAGTTACATTAAAAGCAGAATGCCTATTCGCACCCATGCTATGTTTACAACTGAATAAAGAAATGGAAGGAAACACAGAAATAAAACAAGGATATTAGTTTAATTTGGGGATAGAAGAACTGAGAACATGTTTTTTCTTGCTTACATTTGGAGTTTGGCTCAAGTTGTTGAAATATTTTTAATTAAGAAAGAATTACAAATAAACATTGTCACTTAATTCCTAAACCCAACAAATTAAGTTGTTAAAAATTGAGCAAAATATATTAATGGGCATAATGCCGAGCTATACTTCAAAGCACCACTGATCCAAGTCAGTTGCTGCCACGATAGGTGTTAACTGGTAGAAGCATGAGCTGAATGTTAATTAAAGTGATATTTAAGTTGTCTGAAAAAGGAGTGCCTCACATATAACTTTCAAAAATTAAATGCTAAAGAGCAGGTCACAGAGTAAGAATGATAAATTGACATACTGCATTAATGAGTTCTGACCTGAACTTTAAAAGGATAGCCACTATCTTGTAATCATCTCTATATTAAGAATTTTATAACTGACTGAAAAATGAAATACCATCTATGAGAATACTGATTATCTTATAGGATAGTGAATTCTCATTTGATATCCTATTAATGAGAATTACACACACACATAAAATAATTCAGATAATGTTGAGTCATACAGTACAGTCTTACTATCTAAAACAAAAAAATTTTAATATGTTAAGTATTAAATATCTTTTATTATTCTACTTCCCCCAAAATACCAATTCAGATATCATATATGGATTATAGCTGACCTATACAAGTGGTAATCCCCATTCTCTTTCCTAACCCACCAATGAAGGACCTATTCTCAGGGTCTAAAGGAAAAGAAAACAAACAACTATATCAAAAGGAAATATCCCAGAAGCAGTGGTTCACAGGTTGAGAAGGGAAAGAAAATGCGTAAAGAAAAACTGCCCTAGGCTAGGTGCCCTGATTCTAACAGCAAATTCAACTGGCTTGTTGAGAAGTAGCCCAGTGCTCTATGAGAACACTCCATCTTTCTGCACACATCTGTTTCTTTACATTGCAAATCAATGGATCCAAATCTACCAATTAGAACAGTTTGGTGGTTTTCCATTGTTGGTAAAGGATTTGGGACTAATAGGCAGCTTTAATAACACTGCCTCTATTGGGTCATGCCTTTTGGTTTCTAAACAATTTCTGGTTAAAAAGAAATTTTTGGACCCAGCCCATTCAGAAGGGGGGTCTACCTGTTCACGGCAACCAGGGCACCACTATTCCTGACCATGAAAGGTGTGCACACTGTATTTCTCCATTAAGGTAGTGGAGCCATTGACAAAAGCAGCACACAGACATCCCCATGGTAACTACTGTGGAGGCTCACAAAGGTGAAAGTGTGTGTTGAAGGCATCCTGCAACCTCGCCTCTATCCCTTCTCAACCAGAACAGCTCAAATCCTGATTGGCTTTACATAAACAACCATGTGTAGTTGGGTTTGAGAGAGAGATCTGAGGCTAACATGAGGTTTAAAAGCAGTGCTTTTAGAAATATAAGTTTCTCTCTGAAAATAAAAAAGTCATACTCTGTACTCACGGAGCAATCTTCATCCACTATGAAAATGGTGCATTTCTGCACCTGCATGAAAGAGATAATAGTGGCAGCTATTTTCTTTAGAATTACTTCTAAGGATTGTTGTTCTTCAAAAATTAAGCTAGCAAGGTCAAGCAGCACCTAGACAAAAAAATTAAGAGCTTATTATTTAGTAATTGTAATTATTAAAGCAATATAACCCATATAAATCATTGTAAATTGCTTATATATAATCTAACAAGTTATGACCAAGTTTGCATTCATCTAAGTATTAAACATTAAGTCTCTGCTTACTAACAAAACATCCCTGTTGATTGTTCGTACATTTAGTACAGTGGTTACAATCACAGACTCTGAAGCCAGAGTCATCAGTTTTAATCCTGACTCCCTTCCTGCTAGCTTTGTGATCTAGGGCAAGTTCCTTGAAAATGGGGATAACAAAGAGTAGTACCAAAATCAAATGGCTGTTGTGAGGACTAAATAAGCTAACACTGGGAAGCATTTTTGAACAGTATCTAATACATAAAACACACTGTTGTTATTCCAAACTTCTGAGATCAACATTTATCAACATTTTCCAGAGCACAGTAAATATTGTCCAAAGTAAACCAAGTTTTAAGAGTTTCTTTTGTTTTCTTCCCTGGTAATTTCTCTTTCCTTTGAAGTCTGTAGAATTTCTTCTGCTCTCACAAGGTATTTGTGTGATGAGGGGGGAGTAAGGGTATTAGAGAAAATTTATTGGAGGTGATACTAACTGAGTTGAAGCCTGAAAGATGAAGTGGAAGGTGAAGTGGGGAAGGTAAATATTTCAGTCAAAAAGAACTGAGTTGAGAGAAAGTAGCATACTGCAAGTTTTGATCAAGTTTTATGAGAATATAGAGAGTAAACAGGAGAACTGGGGAGATGAGACTACAGAGTTGAGCACAGAAAGAACCCCAAGAGTCCTGTATGTCTTTTGAAGCAGTTTGGACTGTGATGGATTGTAGGAAGAAAGTGGCAAGATCACAGCTGTGTTCATAAAAATGGGGACTGGATTAACAGGTGGCAAGAATGGAGCAGAGAGAACAGTTAGGAAGATACTGCAGTTGAAGGCAATGGTAAGTCCAACAACTGATTAACACAAGTTCTAAAAAGAGAATACAGAAGATGGGGGAGATGAATTATCAAAGAAACAATGAAAAAGAATTACATAAAATGGAAGGGCTTAAGTCTCCATACTGAAAGGGATGACCAGGTACCAGCATGATAAATGAAAAAAAGAGTCACAATGTGACGTTGTTACAAAAGCAAAGATAAAGAAATAATCTGAAAAGCTTATAGACAAAAAAAAAAAAAAAATCTACAAAAAACCAAGAATCAGAACAACACAAATGCTAGTTAGAAGACAAAGCATTACCTCTAAATTCTGAGAAACTGATTTTTCAATTTAGAATTTTATACCCAGCCAAACTGGTAGAAGGGTACAATAGATACTTTCACACATGCAAGAACTCAGAAAGCTTATTCACCAATACTCTTTCTCAAGTAGTTAATTGAGAATGTGTTGCAATAAAACAAGGGAATAAACTGAGAAAAAAGGAGCTATGGGATCCAGTGGAGTCTTCCTAAGAAAGCAGTGAAGGAAAGTTCTATGATGACACCTGTGGGGAAAAATAATTTAGCTTGTGTGAAAATTAATAAAAGGGAAACCTCATTTAAAATGCAGTCAGGAGGTCAGAAGGGGGCACTCCCATGTAGTACCACTCTGAGGTCAATTACAGGAAAGATAGTCAATTATAGAGGCCAACAGAAAGAAGTAGGTAGGAAAGAATCCTCAATTACAGGAAGAAATGTACATTGTATCCCAAATAGAAATCGACTACCCCATCAACTTAGCCAAATGAGAAATCATCACCACCCTGAACTCTTGTTTGTCTCCAATGGACTTTCATTCAAAACTGCCCCTCCCAATTCCCTCCATTTTCTCTATAAAATAAGATTCCTCTCCTTTGATGGTTGGATTTGCCTATGGTCTGCCATAGCATGCATATCCTGAATTGCAATTCTTTGGCTATTCCCAAATAAACTTGTTTTGCTGGTAAAATAATTGGCTGTTTTATTTTTAAGGTTGACACTTGGAAGAGAAAAGATGGAAAACCTCAATTTGGAGATTTCCAAGAAAAAGAAGAACTTAACTGAATGCCTAAATAATGGAGAGTCTGAGGGAAAAAAAACCAACAATATGAGGCTACACTAGAGCAAACAGTTCAAGGAAAATAAGAATGTAATTGAGAACATCAAGAAAAACTAAAAGTTATATAACAAAGGTAATATGAACAACATTTATATACTCATGGACTTATAAACACTTTATTTTAAATTGCAACTTCAGAATTACCCTATACAAAGCTTAAGAAAAGTTTGTCATGGTTGTAGAACAATATATATGTTATCAACATGGGCAAAATAAAAAAAAAAACGTCCAGATGGGAAAAGCAGAGATAAGGAGTGGTAGCTGGGAAGGAGAGATGAGGGGTACTAAGATCCTCATTTTATAAAGCATAGAATCAAGAGGTGATGTCTCTAGTTGATAGAGCAAAACCAAAAGCCTTATTTGACATCAGAAATGCAATTCATCCAGTAACTTAAACAGTGACATCATGGTACTGGCTGGATCAGGGTAGTGGCAAGCAGAGGGTGGTGTCTAAGTCAAATAAATCCTCATCTGTCAAGTTAATAAATATTGTCTAGCAGTGAAAAAGCAACAGAACATGGCAAATAAGAAATGGAAATAACTATTAAAAGAAACAGCTAAAATATTCAGAAACTGAATCTGTACTATTTGGATTTTTAATCATACACATCTATGACTTGGATAAAAATTTAACAATTTTTTAAAAAGAATTTCTATACTCTCTTTAGTAATCAGACTTGCCTGATTTCTCTTGTTCTCCAGCAGTGAAGTCTCATACAGTTGAGCATTATGAAGAACAATACCACAAAATGCCAAATACGCAGCAAAGTCCTAGAAAACAGGTAAGACAACAGCCAAATAAGAATCGTCTATAAAACTGTCTAGTTAACATTGCCTGAAATACAAAAGGCATCCAAAAATATTTACAGTTGAAATAAACATTAGAAAGCCAAAAGTGTAGATGTTTATTCTGCATAAAATTAGGAACTGATGCAAAGCAAGTGTTAGCTGAATGGCACAAGTAGCAGATGACAAGTGTTAACACAGTCCCCTAAAGTCATACATTAGTTATAAATTAACAAGGAGAAAGAGGGGAGGGACACGGATCTCTTTATATCATTTGAAATTGAAATTGGCTCTATGTAAAATGTGGTGTAGTCTCTGAATGATATTAAGACTTGGATCTATGCTGAGACTATATAAATAGCTTATAACTTATTACTGGGGCAAACGGAAGTTCACATACTCATTAAGAGAATATTGGCAATAACAGTCCTGTATAAAGTTGCAAATGAGTTTAAATATGTTCTTTTTAACATGCATCTATCATCATTATACCATACTAGGGTGATATGCTCACAATTAATATTATTGAGTAACATAAATCTTTACATGGCATACTTTGTTCACAATCATGGATTTATTTTGCCAAGAGATGATACAGCCTAAGAATGCAAATCTTTCAAGAGGGGTTTACATTAATGGACTGTAAACAAATAACGGACTATAAAGCCAATCTAGAACCATGTTCCCCACCAAATGTTTTCAGGTGTCATTAACAGAATAGGAGACTAGATGTCTACTACACTGATTTAAAAAGGTACTTGCTATGTTCTGAAGCAATTAAGACCTGGGGAACAACACACGTGCCAATACAGCCTACAGCATGGAGACAAAAATAACTCTGTCTTGTTTGAATGTCTTCCAACGGCTCCTACTACTTTTCAGGGGAGTGACATAAATAGCAATGGGCTTGAAGAGGAAGAATTCAGCAGGCTCCGTGATATACATATAATTACATATTCAAGAAGAGAAAGAATCAAACCTACTAACAGAATGAAGTTATAAACAGGTTTAAGGGCTTCCGTCCTTAAATGGAAAGCATGTCGATGTGGTGCGATGCGGAACGCATTCCCTCAGAGCTGGATGAGAAGAGTAATAAAATAATGCTGACCACCGCTCTTTCTAAAGCTAAATTCACATCATCCAGCCTGAATTCACACCTTGGCGCCCCACCGTCTGTGTGCAAAGCTTATAAAACATTCTGAAATTTCACCAGGAGGCAATGCCAATTTTTAGCTGACCTGGAGTGCTGAACTTGGAGCTGTGCTTTAGGGGTTTTTACTCAAGGTTGAATTTCTTTATAGTGGTGATGAAAGGTAAATGAGATACTTAAAATACCATGTCACCCTTGTATGGCCCCAACAGGCACACAGCTCTGGGGCAGGCTTGGAGGCACAGTGAGCAGGGGGCCTGGGGGGCAGGGGGTTCTGCTGACTGAATGCCACAGGTCCTCAAAAGTCAGGTCAGCACTGTATTGAGCCATAGGAAAGAGACACTTCAGACTTTAAACTATAATGTTTTTTGTGATCAACAATTTCAGCAACAGCTAATTCCAGAGGTCTATACGCTATAAAGAGAAGGCATCTGCCTAAACTGACATCACATCAGACACAAGTTTTGGTACCTTTTCATCCTTTTCAGTGAATGTCCCACCATTGCCTGATTTTTTGTTGATGGCCTGGGCTACGCCGACGACCTGGTATAAGGAGAGAAAAGTGGTAATTTTGTTGACCGAAATTATTGGCATAAATTCACAAAAGTGTGTGTACAGAAGAACTTCTATGTGTGCTTTAAAATAACAATAAGCTACAAAACCAAAACAAAACCCCTCAGCATCTGAACTAGTTCTGTATCATTTACTACATTCTTTTTCCCTAATGAGAGTTCAAATGCTTTTAACTTCTTGAAAATCACATTTTAGGTGAATATTTGTCATAGTTTTTGAATAAAAAAATAAACACTAAATTTCTATCACATTTCAAATAAAATATACGGTAAAATGAACATTTTATATTGGTTTTAAATATATTTCAAATGGGCTAAATGCTCTTCTACTGAAAACGAAACCGGACCCAGTGGCCAATCATAGAAATTAAAATACAGAAGCACCACTAGGGTGAAAATAATTCCTAATGTAGGAATGTAGTCCAACTTCTTTTGAAACTTCTGACCTTGAAAATTATTGTACCTTCAACAGATTTACTTTTGGGGAAAGAAGTTTTATTGAAAAATCAAAACAGGAATTAAAGGCTGAGCTTTATTTTAACTGGATCAGAAGGTGTTTGAAAGATAAATTACAACTTAAGAAGACTGAGCTAAACTCTATCTAGGAAGATGTCAAGTTTCCATGAAAGATTTAGCAAGACTTTAAGAACCTTCTCATCTTTCAGTTTGAAAGTGTATCTTACTTACCTGTTTAGTTCAAACTCCAGTTTGAGTTATTACCTTAATCTTATAAAGACCTTCAACTTACTTTTGCTCCCTCTTTACTACTTATAAATTCTGCTCTTTTCTTCCTTCTGCAATTTAATATTATCCGTGGAATAAGCTATCATCCCCTAAATGGTTACTTGTTAGGCATATAAAGTCCTTAGTCTTGTGGGGATGGTTCACCCTTGTTTCCTCAGCTCACTCGAGTCCCTTAGCTTTAAGAAAAGGATATAAAATTCCTTCTAGGATAGCAGAACAAGGAAGGGGAAATACATTCTTGTGTGATGTAGTTTTCTGGGCTTCTCAACACCTTTCCTCCCCACCCCATGACAGCGTAAAGGAAGATTAATTTTAAAAAGCAGAATTATCCAATTATCTTGTACCTTTTTATTGTCTTAGTTCAACTCTCCTATTTTTATACACTCCTTAGCTCTTGAAAATGGTGAAAAGATTTCTAGATGCTCCAATCTCAACGACTAAATGCTTACAAAAGCTTTTCTCTAAGGTCAAAACATGTCTGGATTGCGGGCTAGGCATGTTCATGTGAATATAAGTGATAGGAGCCCAGAGGGTCGCTGGGGTCTAATGCATAGCGGTACCAGAATGACTTGCTTATGTCAAGTGTTCAGTTATTCACTCAACAAATGCTGAGGGACCTTCTATGTATGAGTGATAAAAACCAGGAGAAAGACTCCCCTGAAGGAGCTCAGAACCAAGAATGGGTGACACATAAGCAGACACTTAGAGCACATGGGAGAGTGTGGTCAGTTTTATGATGGATGCCCACGACTGCTAAGAGCACAGAAAGGGGCATCTAATGTGGGTAAAAGAGAAGGCTTCTCGAAAATGATGACATTTCTTTATTTGTCTTTATTAAAAGGTTTTATAAAAGAAAGATTTAAACTTTAAATCTGCATTTTAAGGAAGATGAGTTTAAAACAGATACAGAAACTGTTATGCAAACCTTCTCAGATAATTATATAGCATAAAAATGTAGGTATTGTTGTGCTATTTGTACCTGGAGCTGTGTGAGGTAATGTATTAAGCAAGGAAGTGAAGAGAAAGTTCCTGCTCACTCAAAACTATACAGGGACAAAAAGCTAGCTATTTATTAAATGGCCAATAATCAAACTATATTAACATTTTAGTCCATCATGATATCACCATAAATTGACAGTGAGATGATAGTTTCTTTCAAAGTCTTAAGAGAGGAAAATCAGTCGCACAATGTATTTTCTAGTAAAAGTGATAATGTTGGTTAGTTTAGGTTATTAGAGTTGCTTGGGAATGCGGGGAAAGCTGGCGTGGGCCAAGCAGCTCACTGTGGTGCGAGGCTGCAGGCTACAGACACTTTTAACCAAGTCAGCGATCTGTGAACTGACTTGGGGTGGGAGGCGGGAGTCGGGAGGGGAGAGGGGTAAGTGTTTATGGGTGGGTCAGCGATAGGACCCACTCTAACAGAAAAGCAGAACCAAAGCACGGCCTGTTCCCAGGGGGTCTGCAGCCTCCTACCTTCATTTAAGTAGAACATCAAACAAGGCATCTTGAGTACAAGGGGAATGGGCCCTAGAGCTCTCCCTTCGTTAAAACCTGTATCCCAATTTCAACTGCAGTTTCAGTCTGCGTGTCTATGTTTTACACTTGGTTACATTTATAGGGTAAGCGTTTTTCTAACTGGAGGCTGAAAAGTTTTCTCTGTGGTTAAAAGACCAACAGCCCTGAAACCATACTAAATATAAGCCATTATTCACAATTTTCAACCATGATAGTGGTCACATAGTTCAATAACTATTTTCCATTTCTAGACTATCTGATTCTTTTTTTTCAAACCTGCCTACTCCTCCTCTTTTCCCTTCTGTTTCCTTTAAATACTAGTGCCTGTTATCCTTCACCTCTCCCCACGGACTTCATTGGACTGTAAGTTCATCCCAGCAGGATGGTTTTCCACGGGAGCCCCATGTTCCCCGGGTCACGAAGCGTCCGCACACGGCGATTTCCCCTTGTCTCTGCCCTGCACTGCTGGTGTGAACTGAACTCCACGCCTGTGTGTGGCAAGGCTTGCGCTCTCATGCTTCACAGGCGTCTCTTCTTTCTCTCGCAGCCACAGGCAGAGGCAAGCTTCCTTGCTGCTTCTCCTGGCTGCCGGTGGACTTTGCTAGGCCCCGCTCCGTGGACGGAGCCTTCACTCATCTAGGCTTTCCTTCAGTGGGAGTTCAGTTTCACCTGCCTGCCCGCACTGTGCCTGCGGAGTGGACGCACCCCCGACCTGCTGATGCTGCCCTCAGACATTCACCTCGCTCTCCTGTGCTCAGCCGGCCTTTGCTCACTCACATTTCTTACCTTGGGTTCCCCTCTTCGTTTCTCACACCTGGGGTTTTTCCCTTTCTTGAGCTCATCTGTAATTTGTTAAACTGCTTTTGATGAAATTTTATCTTCTGCTTGTTTGCAGAATAGCAGAGAGTCGGGTATTCTTCTGCATCTGTTCAGTCTGGCAAACTGACCAGAAGTCTTGTTCATAGGCTTTAAAACCTACTTTGTGCCCCATGAACACCAGGTCTTTACTATATTTAATTTTTTCCCCTAACATTAGAGCAAGATATTTACCATTAGGCAACCTCATGGAATGAGGATCTCCAATGAATTTTTCATCCTTTCTGGTAACCAATTATTTGTCTCACTAATAATTTTACAGATTCAGATATTAGAGGTTAATTTGTTTAAGGGATGATTAATTAAATATAATTCGTATTAAAAAAACCAGGCAAGTTCTTTCAAGAAAGTATTAGGCCAGGAAAATATATCTAATATGTATATATACCTCCTATCCCCAGATGGATGACCTTTTAAAAACAGCACTGATAAAGACAACAGATAAAAACAGCAGAAAAGATACAGTGTTTGTCCAAGGTCACATAAGACAATAAAAGACAAAAAAAGACTTTAATTCTACAATTTCAAAGATTCTAAGCAAAACTAGCACCCCCTGCCCTCCTTGTGTTGATATAAAGTCTTTCCTTCTTCTGTCAACTATTGCTCCTTTAAACAAATTAGTTCATTTTATTCAAGCCAAAGAACTGCTAACCATAGGTTTTTAAATGTCCATCTTCACAGATTTTATGGCAAGTGTATGTCAGACCTCATATCTGAGAGGCAAAGCCCCTAAAAACGTTAGCTTCTATACCAAAAACCCAATACCTCTGCCTACCTGCTGGCTACCTGTACACTCAAACACCAGTATTTCATGATATATTTTTTAAGCACAAAGAAGCTTCTCTGTTTTCTATTTTACTGGCACTTTCCAGAGCATAAATGGATATTATGTCCTCACAGGGTCAAGTGTTCTTTTAGGAATGCAAAGGGTAAGCCTTGACTCTTGCTGGGTGAGCAGCATGGAATGTGACAGCTGGTCGTTTCAGGGGCAACTGATCATTGCCACAGTGAGCAATTTCTCCTTCAATCAGCAGCTGCCCCAGACCCTTACTGAGGCCACACATCAATCCCAATACATTTCCCCATTCCTATTTCCAGGGCATGCTCAGCAGGGAGGCTAAAAGCAAGTGAGAAAAGGAACGGACTGCAAATCTTAGCTCTTCCTCTCTCCCACCTGCAGAATGTCTCTTCATAATGATGGGATTCTAGACTGTCTACAGCCTGAGCCAAAAACCATACTTCACCAAGAAAACAAGAACTTTATGTATACAGGGGCCAGTGGAGAATTCTCCCCAGTGCTCTTTTCAAATGTTTCCTTGACTCAATCATTCATTCAGCAACAATCTATTTAACAAATAATTACTGAGTGCCAATTAATATGTATCAGTTACTGTTCCAGACAATGAAGACACAGTAGTGAACAAGACAGACACAAATCCCTATCCTCATGGAGCTGACACTCTAGTCAGAGTGTTGGCTTAGAAGGGAATCCCAACCCCACCATTTTCCACTCCTATTTGGCAGATGAGCAAACTGAAAACTGAGGAGGCTGACATGACCAGTCCAGGCTTTTCCACCCCTCTTCCAAATCCTAGGCAAAATCATGGTCATATTCCACCTGGTAGGCAAAATAATGCCCCCAAAGATGTCCTCGTCCTAATCCCTGGAACCTGTGAACATGTTACGTTAAAGGCAAAAAGGACTTTGCAGATGTGATAGTTAAGGATCTGGAGATTATCCTGAATCATCTGGGCGGGCCCAATGAAATCACAGGAATCCTTATGAGGGAAAGCGGGAGGCAGAAGAGTCAGAGATTTGAAGATGTTATGCTGCAGGTTTTGAAGATGGAGGAAGGGGCCACAAGGCAAGGGATGTGGGCAGCCTGTAGAAGCTGGAAAAGGCAAGACAACAGATTCTTCCCTAGAGACTCCACATAGGAACACACCCCTGCTGACACTTGTGATTTTAGCCCACTGAGAACTATTTTGGACTCTGATCTCCAAAACTACGAGATAATACATTTGTGTTGTTTTAAGCTACTAAGTTTCTGGTAGTTTGTTACAGCAGCAATAAGAAACTGATACCTTCCATTAGAATTATTTTCACATTTGTCCATTCCTTTTTCATTTTCCCTCACCCAGTATTGTATCTTGTGTTTCACCATCTAAATCTTCACTTTGGTGAAGGCCCTGACATCTCATTGCTAATTGTTTTCTTGCCTTTAGTCCACCTTTGACACTTATGCCAAATTTATCTTCTTGGGACACTGCTTGGCATGTACAAATCATCTTATTACTCAGGACATTTTAATGGTTCCATCATCAGAAAAACTGAAGACTCCGATTCCATACCTGAACTAAGATCACTAATTACATGGGTATTTAAGTTAAAATGCTACAATGACCTTTGTTCACATCATTCCTTGAAACATTACTTCCACTTTCTCTACTGAGGATGAGTCTCCAAAAAGCTTCCCTTCAAACCCCTCTGAGATTCTGTGTGGCAGCTGTGTATGCCCGACATCTGACAGTGAGGTATTTTCATTTTTAACTTCATCTTCTCTACTCACATCCTGACTCTCCAACTAGATTGTTTTCTAAAGACATGATTTATATCTTATGCCTTATGGCAGCATCAGTACTCTGCATTGTGCTGAATGTACTCAATGCTTGATAAATATTTCTTGTTGACGATAAATGGGAGAAGCGTCAGAGGAATCAGATATTTTTTAGGGTGATGTACTTACTGGACAATACACATCTGAATAATAGTCAATAGTGTCTGCCCATTTTTTTATCCGCCCTTTGCTTGATACCAAGAGATCTGTCCACATCTGAGAACTTTATGTGGCAGTAATGAGTTTATGCTCTTAATAAGCCTTTGGTTATGGAGCTGAAACTTACACCAAGAAGGACTTTGGGAGAGTGGGAAAGAAAAGTTTCAGATTGTTAGTTTCAACTCTTAATTTTAAAAATACAGAAAATCACAGCGAATAAGATAGTAAATGTCCCTGTCTTTGTCATCTAGAGCAGTGGTAGTGCGGGGCTTGTTAAAACATAGCTTGCTGAGTCCCACACCCAGAGTTTCAAATTCAGTAGATCTGGGTTGGGGCCTGAGAATTTGTTTTACTAAAAGTTCTCAGGTGATGCCAAATGCCACTGGCCTAGGGACAAAAAAGCACTTTGAGAACCACTGATATAGAACTAAGTGTTAATATTTGGTGATATTCTCTTTTGTTATGATAAAATTAAACTGGACTTTCTCCTTCCCAGTCCCATTGTATTCCATACAAATTGTATTCCATACAAATTGTACTCATTTGATCCCCAAATGTTTGGATTGATTGCAATTTTCTGCTATTACGAACCATCTACAATGAACATCTCTGTATACGTCTCCTTGTGACATGTACAAGAGCTTCTTTGATGAAATCTTCAAAGGGATTACAGAAATTTATACCTTTTCCAGCAGTACATAAGGGTTCTTGTTAATCGCATATCCTAACCAGCACCTAGTATTATCATGCTTTTTAATCTTTGCCAATCTGATAGGTATAAAACTATACCTTATTGTTGCTTTAATTTGCATTTTCCTGACTACTAGAGCAAATGAACTGCTTTCTAATTTTTATCAGCTAGCTTGGTTTTCCTTTTCTGTGTTGCCTATAGGTACCTTTGCCAGTTTTGACCTTTTTGTTGTTGTTTTGGGTTGTTTGGCTTTTATTAATAAATTTGAGAATCAAGGTTTGGTATTTCTTTAAATGACTGGTAAGACTGACTTTATTTGGTTGTGACCCGTTTTACCCATCTCTAATGTACGTGCACCACTACACCTACTATTTCTTTCAAGAGTATGTTTCTGGATGTTCCAGGGCTGGGGACAACACAAGTATGAATATAGGAGAAGTGGATGCTTGTAGATTACTGTCACAACCTGGGTGGCTAGGAGGAGGCAGCCAAGGTGAAGAGAAGCTTCTAGAAATTTGCAAGATATAAACAGCAATGCCCTGAACATAACTGGCATCAAAAATACACAATCAGGGCCAGCCCCTGTGCCTAGTGGTTAAGTTCTGCACGCTCTGCTTCAGCAGCCCAGGTTCAGTTCCTGGGAGGATGACACCACTTGTCTGTCAGTGGCCATGCTGTGGCAGCGGCTCACATACAAAAAGAGGAAGATTGGCAGTGGATGTTAGCTCAGGGCAAATCGTCCTCATCAAAAAGAAAAGAAAAAGCACTAAATGATCAATGGCTAGTGTCTCTAATATAGTTAATAAATCTATTCCCAGCCAAAAAAGGAAAAATTCATAATGCTAAAAAGTTTGCCATTTAAAAAAAAGAAGGAAGAACCTGCTATGTGATAGGCACTTTGTATCTGTTAATTCATAAAACCTTTGGCACAACCCTTTCAGGGAGATATTATTATTCCCATTTAATCACAGAGGCAGCTAATGTTGAGAAAAGTCAAACAGGTAGTCCAAGAAGGTGCACACCCATATGCTCGCCAGTCTGATGCCAAAGCCTAGGTTCTTTCTACTGCTCCCCCAGAGAAAAGTGAAACCAGCACCAGTATAAAATACAGGTTCTTAAGCATTATTCTTTAAACGAAAGGAATTATAAAGACCAAGGGTTTTCCAGTACATCCAAGGCTGTCTTCAAAGCCCATACATATGCTTATCTTGTTCATGTGTATTTTCATCAAAGGGAATGGAACAATTTCAGAATTATAACTTTAAGAAACACAAACAAATCTGAAGGTGGCTGCTAAAAGATCTGTTTTCTTTGACTTCAATTATAAGTCTTATGACACATTTTTATAGCCAAGAATCACTTATGCAACATAAAAAAGTCCTATGTTTCAGGGGAAAAAAGGTAATAATGCAGTTTCAAAAATAAGTAGATTCTTCAAGAAAAAGCAGAATTAACCAATGGTGACAGAAATCAGAAGAGTGTTTGCCCATGGGTGGTGGGAATTGACTGGGGTGATGAAAAGTGTTCTATATCTTGAGTGGGGCGTTAGTAACACACACAAACGTACATCTGCCAAAACTCATCAAATTGTACATTAAGATCTGTGTATTTCACCGCATGTAAAATTTAACTCAGTTTACAAAAAGTATTTAAAAGTTTCAAAAGTAAATTTGCAATCACTGATGGTATATGATAGTGGTGGTCCACGTGCCCAGTTCCCAGCTGTCTTGGTGAAGCAGGCTGAGGTCCTGACCATTTGCTCTGTGCTATTAGGCAGGATGGATGTTCCCCAGATAGGACCAGGACAAATCCAGCCTCTGGGGGTCAGTAGCTGTCCTGCCCTAGGAACATCCAGTGGGAGTGGTGCCAACCTGAGCCTGGATCCCTTCCAGATAAGGGGATGCTGGGCATAATTCTTGATCCTGGTGTTTATTCTTATCCCTTTGCATAAAAAAATTCCTCTTCCCTGCCAAATACTAATCTCTCCGCCACATTAGCTTTTAAGCAATGAGGTAAAGGTCTTAAACCTAGAACCACTGGGACCTTTTACCTTCTTATTAGACCTTTCTGTCCCTTGGGATATGGAGATTCAGGCCTGATAGAGCAGTACATAGCTATTGTGAGCAGTCTCCTTCTATGCCCTTTAAAAACTGCCAGAGACACAAAGGTTACATAGCAGAAAAGAACCTGCTGTCTTTCCCATGTTCAGTGTTTACTGTTGTTACTTAACTTTCCATGCCTCCATTGTCTGGCCTTGCAACACTCCAAAGGGAGGAAAGGGACATTTCCTGAATCTCCACTAGCTGAGAGCTCTGCCGTGGGCACTGTCACATTCCTTTTCTCCCTAGGACCTTCAAAACTCCCCCGTGTGTTTGTACTTCATGTTAAAACTTCACAGACGAGTCACCTAAGGCACAGAGAGGTGAAGAAACTTGCTGAAGGAATCACTGATCTGATTCCTTAGCACTGAAGATCAAGTCATTTTTGCTACAAAGTTGGAGCTCTTTCTTTCAAACTCTGTCTCTCTGCCTAATTGGGAATAAGTCCAAAATAACAATAAAAAAATTGTATACTCAATATATACTGTACAAACTGTACTTTTTATCAGAGTAATTCTACCACTGTTTGTGCCCACCTTTTATTTGACATTGCCAAAAATGACTTCAGAGCCTTGGATCTATTTAATAACGAAGATTTACTTGCAGGGTGGTATCCTGCATTCTGCCAGGTGCTGACCTGCAGAGCACAGGCTTACCCTGGACACTGTTGTTGGACTTGGATTCTGTTAAACCAGCATCAAGCTCGTTCCAGCACTGCCTGCACTTCTAACAGGTCCACGTCTCTTCAACCTGGTAAGATATTGCCCTAGTAAAGCTTCCTGATAATTACAGGGGACAGGGGCATGCCCATCACGTGCACCTAATACAAACAGAAGAGAAATAACACAGCAAAAGTGGCAAAAAAGCAAGTTTCGTGCATCAAAACACCGAATAGGCTGAATCTCATTTACGAATTAAAGTTGGTATCAAAGGGGTTGAGAAAACACCTTCCTAAGGAGAGCTGAACTGGGTGTTCAGATCACTGCTCTCGCCTCTACTGGTCCAGCTAACCGCATCATAGCCATGAGAAGCTACATATCCATTTCATTTAGCTTCAGAGATCCAGGAAAAAAAATGTGTGTGCGTATATTTATCATTTTATTTACACTCAATAAATTCCTTCACATAGAGACTATATCCTATTATGTCGCCAGACTTAAAACATAATTTTATCTCTAAGTGTTTTTTCCTCCAAATGGAAAATGAGCCTGAAAAGGTAACCATATATGAAAGCTCAGAGGCAGACATCTGTCTCACTAGCAAAACTCCTAATTATAGGTGTTACCAGCATAAAAAGACATGTCATCCTCCACACAGCTGTGCCAGATAATATACAAAGTAATTAACAGTATTTGGAATCATTGTTTGCAACTCTAGATTTTATTATATTATTCCAGTCTATAATTTGCATTTTCAAAAGCTAAAATAGAAAAAGAGTCGGTTGGTAGCTTTTCAGGTATAATCATCATAAAGTTGAAAGAAGGTAATTATTTCATAGTGAGAAAAATGCAGCCTTAGAATAAGACGACGTGGGTCTGAATTCCAGCTTTGCCACTTAAAAGATACGTAATATTGGGAAATTTCCTCAACTTGACCAAGTCCATATTTCCTCATCTAAAATGGGTATGATAATATCAACAAAGAAGTTATTATTGATCTCTCAAGGTCAGCAGGAAGATCCTAGCCCTACCGCTATTTACCACATAGCCTTGATTAAATCTCCAACTGAGATCCCTTAATTTGTCAGTCTATTGCTTCAAGATGGTAAAGACACACTTCTGAAAAAGAATCATACTACAAGTTCTCAGGTAAACTAGGTTATTGCATATCACAAATGCAGTTTAAATGTCACCTCCTCTATGAAGCATTCTCGTCTCACCTTGCTCTCATGGAGCTGACAGTATAGTGAGGGGAAACAGATAAATCAGTGAGATGAGAACTGAGAAATGATCACCAGCTCTTGCCCTACAGAAGCCATGGGACCTTGCCAAGAGTTTCTACAGAGTGGGGAGAATGAAGGCTTGGGTGGAGTGTGTTCAAGAGAGGATGGAAGGAAATGAAAATGGCGAGCGTGGACAACTCTCAAAGAGTTTGCTCTGATGGTGATCAGAGACATGGGTGGTCTCTGAAAGGAGATATGTAGTCCAATGAGTGTTTGTTTTTGTTTTTAAGATGGGAGAAATAACAGCATATTTGTACGCTGATAAACCAATTTGGTAGAGAGGAGAATTTTGGTGATTCTGGACACAGACGGGAGAGCTGCTGAGCCGTGTCTTTGAGCAGGAAAGACAGGATGAGACCTGGTACACAAATGTGAGACTGACCTTTGCTATTTCAGAGACTGTTAAAGTAGAAGGGAAGCGGAAGTATATGGACTCAGGTGCAGGAGCAGGGGAAAAGAGATTGGGGAAGTTCTCTTGTGGAAGTATTCTTCTAATTGCCCTACTTCTCACTGAAATAGTAAGCAAGGCCATCAGCTGAACACTGAGGCAGCACTGAGATGTGAGGAGAGAAGAGAAAGTAGTAGACAGTACAACATATCCCAAAAAGGACCTAACTACTTTGACCCCCACAAACCAATTCTCTCTGTTGCATGTTTCATTTTAAGGACCATCACAACTCTCCCCGTTACTTCCTATCTAAAAAACCTAGAAAGCATTCCAGATTCTTCCTTCTACCTAACCTTCCATCAAATCAATCCCTCAACCTCCCAAACAGAAATGTAACAAATTCACTCTTCTTGTTCCCTCCGCCTCAGCCTGGGTCCACTTCTAGTCTGGATTAATGCAAAAGCCTCCTTACCAACTTCCTTGCTTCAAGACACAGTACTTTCTCCAGGTATGAACAAATATGGAAATTATTTAATTACCAAAATCTATCAAGTGTCAAATTACGTGGCTCTGGGTTAGATATTAGACAATGAGAACTCTTCATCTTTAGTGGCCATATAGATCTTTAAATATAGCAAATGTTTCCTGCTTATTTGCATGGCATTAGAAGGCTCTTCATGATCTTGCCTCTCTCTGCCTGCACGGCCTCATCTCCAGGCTGCTCCCTCCTTCCAGTTTATCCTCAAGCAAACACCGTGCCAAAGTACTAAACACAATCCCTCTGCTCCCGATCCAGGACAGAGGCAGAAAACAACGGTGCAGAGATATACCGGTGAGCACTTCTTGTGGGTATTAAGAAGCAAAGTACTTAAATTACATGGTAACAGTGATCTCAAGTAGACTGGCATGTACGACCTAACATTTTAGAAGCCTTTTAACACCTCAATCATTGGCCACAGCCTAAAGAAGCAGACATCTTCCTCTTTTCCTCCTCAGTCTTCCTCTTTTAGTTCTCTACTTCCTCTTTTCCCTGTGACTTATGCCAATCTGGCACAGCACACGCACCAACTAGCCACCTTTTCTTAAACCCAGCCTATGTCACCTCTGGTAGTTCATTTTAGTTTTTAGTACAAGGTTGAGAAATAATAATTTTTAAATATTATTTTAATTAACGAGTGGAGTTCCTCTTTTGTCATCTGGCCAGTTTTAAGAATAGAGAATAAAGCTTCAAAACATATTTAGAATTTCTAGTGGCTTCAGAATATCTCCACAAGTTCTTTGCTACTCCTCTCTGAGAGGTGGAGCCTAATTCCCTCCTCTTGAGTTTGGGCTGGACTTGATGCCCGGCCTCTCAAAACCAGAATATCGTGAAGTGAAGGTGTATGCCTCTGGAGACTTGGTCATACAAGGCGCTGCTGCTCCTCCTTGCTTGCTGTCTGCCACGTGACAAGGAAACTAACAGGCCTCCTGACAATAACCACGTGCGTGAGCCCTCTGGGAAGTCAACACTCAGGCATAAGTCAAACATCCCTCTTATATCCTGAGTGCTGCCCCCCGGCAGGTAATCCGGGCCAGAACCACCCTGTCTGCTAAGCCACCCCAGAATTCTTGAACCACAGAAACTGTAAGATAATAAATGTCTTTTGTCCAAAATCATTAAGCTTAGGGTAATTTGTTATGTTGCAAGAGATCACTAATATAATACTCATGATCATCAAATAACTTTTAATAATCAAATAGATCTGGAATTCTGAATCAGGTATTTTCACCTTATTTCACTGCTATGAAGTGAGACAAAAAAAGAAAGATATGATTCAAAAATTTTATAAGATCATCATCTCTTGCTCTTTAATTTGAACTAAGCCTGGAATATTAATTTCCACTCTATGATAGAAGAGAAACAAGCAGGGGTTTTTAGATGAGGATTTAATAAGAAGGAATACAAAGTATTTAACAATTTATAAAAGATTTTATATAATCTTAGCTCTTAATAGATGAATATAGATGTTTGCACATATATATCTATTAAAAGCAGCTATTTCATTGACAACCACCTTAATTCTTTAAGAATGCATGAAAAAATGAAAATTGTTTAATAATCAAAATCCATCCAAGAGTCTAATTATGTGTCTCTGAGTCAAATATTATACAAAGAAATTGTTTATGCTTGTCTGCAACTGGTTCCAGACCTGCATTATTCAGGGCCTATGTAAAAATTCTCAAAATTAAATTTATAAATGATCTATTAAATTAAAAATGTAATGTATTCCAACAAGTGCTGGAATGGTTATCCTGAAAGTACCAATGAAAATAAGCCTCATTTTGAATAAAACATAGCATCTAGTCTGAACCAAATTTTCTGAGCATTAAATATAAGATTTGGGTGAATACAGCACACCGTTAATTTAATCTTCAGTCTCAAGCTTTTATTCACCCTTTCTTCTTCTCCCGGATCAGTGGTATAGCTCAGGGATTTAACCTATTAGCACTGTGTTTTTCATCTGCTGCTCTTAAGAAATGTTTTTTCCTTAGGACAGTGGTTACCACCTTCTTCTTTGTAAAACACACTTGTTTATTATTTAAAGGGCAATGTGGAAAAGGAAAATGAAAAGATCCTCACCGTCATGACATCAAGTCCAGAACAAATGGAAACTTTGCACAGTGCTTTTGTTTTGTTTCTAAAACAAAGCCACAAGAAAGAATATTGCAGGGGAATAAATGCAATAAACAATTTATAAGTTAAAAAAAACAACACGTAACTAGCCGATTCTTTAAGACTAAAATAGATCTAGATCAACTTTGCTTATTTTTGTAGCTATGTTTTCATCTAGTCTGACTTAGAATTGAAGGATTATGCATAAAACCATAACGTTTATCTGTTCCAAGCTTACTTGTCAAGTTTAAGAAAGCCCCGGTCGGTATGTGAGCACGAGATCATGGACAAGCATCTCCTCTGCCTCCACCTCTCATGGAGAGCCTGATGTGCTTCCTCTCTTAGGGTCTGGGATAAACACAGCAGGCATCTGCCCTGTGAAACCACAGCTTCTTCCATCCTTCCTCTGTGACTTCTCTAGCTCTCAAAATCCAGTCTTTCCTTTGAATTTGTGTGTTGAATACTGAACTCATTTAACATTTGTCTTGTTGCTTTGTATTCATATTTAATTTCTGGAATACAAGATCCACATCCACAAATTGAACAAAATTTTAAAGCAAGTATCTTCCTTGCTTCATTTTTTTCATATCCTCACTGCCTAGACCAGTGCTCTACATACTGCAGTGATTCAATAATTTCTTGCCCAAACAAAACAATTCAAGGGTAAAAATGAGAATTTTTTTCTTTTTAATTTAATTTAATTAATTTATTTTTTTGCTGAGGAAGATTGGCCCTGGGCTAACATCTGTGCCCATCTTCCTCTACTTTATACGTGGGATGCCTGCCATGTCATGGCTTGCTAAGTGGTGCATAGGTCCGCGCCCAGGATCTGAACCTGCGAACCCCAGGACGCCAAAGCGGAGTGTGTCAACTTAACCACTATGCCACCGGGCCAGCCCGAGAATATTTTTTAAAAAGCAGATAATATCATACAGCTTAAATTCTAGAAAACATTCACTTTTGTATATTGCAGTTGGAATTACACATCTGATTCCATTAATGCTTTATTTTGTGATTTCAGCAGGCATTAAATCTCTTTGATTCATCAAAGTATTTATCTCATAATAATTCGCTGATATTTTTTCAGG
Source organism: Tapirus indicus (assembly GCA_031878705.1). Lineage (NCBI taxonomy): Eukaryota > Metazoa > Chordata > Mammalia > Perissodactyla > Tapiridae > Tapirus > Tapirus indicus. The sequence goes on along the minus strand of CM062919.1, from coordinate 142,092,865 downwards.
GTTTTTTAAAAAGAAGATATAAATAATTAGCTATTTAGCTAAAATACTCCTTTTTCACATTGTAAAGAAATTTATCATAAATCCTGTTATATTTGCATCAAAGAATTGTAAGTATATCATCAAGTATGATAAAATAAAATCAAATGCTAAAATAAAAATAGATAAGGTGGAAAAGAGCTCTGATTCCAAATTAGATTTCTGCTTAATAACTGGAATTGACTTTCAACCAAGAGAAAACAGGTGTTTCAGCCCAGCTTGAAAGACATTATTGGATATAATCTCCCGCTCAGATCAATAAGAAATTTTCACAGAACTTGCATTATTTCACATCGTCCTGGCTGCTTCCTCATTGGTATAGCCCCTATAAATAAAAAAGAACACCCATCTCTACCAGGTCATAATGAGCAATACTTCAGAGGAGGGCAGTGTTTCAGAAATAGGTCATCTGAGATACAGAGAAAGAGTTGAACTTCCCTGCACTTCCTCACTGAACATAAAAGAACTGTCTGGTTACAGAAATAACTAATACAAGTGACAAAAATAAAAACTGGTTCAAGTGCCCACGTCCAAAAAATCCAGCATTATGTATGAAAGAAATTTAAGAGCAGCCCTAAAAATTCACACACGTGCTGTAAATTTTCTTCATTGTGCTTCACGCGCCAGTCATGGTTCTTTGGAGCACACTGGCCAGATGAATAGGAAGCACACTCTTGTAACTCTTTCATCCCTGGTAAAGATTTCCTCTTATTTACTGGATAAATTCCTCTTAAGACATTATAGAGGATGTGACTCTGATCCATCTTTCCCTCTTTTTCTTTTTTTTATTTTAAAAAAAGTCTGTCTGCAGAGTAGTTTCAACACTTAACTTTGAAGAACCATCAGAATACAGCCAGTCTCCTTGTTTCCCCCTTTAAGTCCTGCTTCTGTGTGAAGCCACATCAAACACATCAGTAGTGTACCTCCCCTCTCCCCTGCCCAAATCAACAGTAATTTAAATGTTTATCACAACTGCTCGAGAAAATACTGCAGGGAGGGGGAGAATATACAGTGCAGTCATCATGCACAGCAGAATTTTAAGAAGCCCTCCTTTCCACATTATGACCCTGTAGTCAGATTGCCTAGGTCTGAATCTCAGCTCCAGCAGTTTTTAGTTACTTGACTTCGGGTGAGTTCCCTATACGTTCCGTGTCTGCTTCCTCATCTGTTAAGTGGGAATAAATAATGACCACCTCCTATGGTTGTTATGAAGATTAAATGAATTAGTATATACCAGGTCTTTAGAATTGTTTCCACAAGATAGACAGTTATTTCCAAAGTCCCATCCAGAGTCCTACCCCACAGTCCTCAAACCACTCTAATACACAGCCCGGGCTTGGCTCTCTTCTCTCCCTTGACCTGTTTTCTTTTTGTCTTCATTCATTTTTCTCTAGCCAGTAGCTCTTTGACCTTTCCAAAATAAATTATTTTAGCCTTCTCAAGCTCTCCAGTTTTTTCCCCCTACTTTGTCCATTAATCCCATTCTCTTGGAAAGGAGTAGGGAGAGGGGAAGATTGCAAAAACTTATCCTCTAAGATTTTTTTTTCATTTCTGTTACAGAATCTTAGGGGTATCTATGATCCTGACTGCTAAAAAGGGATTGCTGTATCTATTACACTTAAAATTATAACATCAATGAAAAGAAATCTTGAAAATTTTTAATTAGTTGAAATATTTCACAAGAAGACACAAATGAGGAGATTATATATTTTACTAAATCTTAAAAATCTTCCTGAATTTTCTGGACTATGTTATAGATCAGACTTTAGTATTCAATATTCAACTGCTCCGTTCAAATAGCTTTCCAGAGTTGGAACCTATGCCTTAAGAAACTGGGGTTACTAAAAGGCACCAGGACATTTTGTAAACAATCTAGTCAACAATCACATTTCATTTTAGGTTCCTTGGTAATTAGTTGGAATTGGTGTTGGCTTACTCAATACAGTTGGAATAACACAAAGAGAAGACAACAAATTCATTTTGCCTCATTTATGAGGAAAAACAGTGAAAAGCATTTTTCTTTTAAGTTTCAGGTTTGTTAGGGGAAAACAGATCAGTTAAGTCAGGTAACAGACCAGTTAAGTCAGGACTGTGCTGGTTACTATGTAGCCAATGACCTCTTCATATAACTTGATCACTCCTTGTCTCTCTTAAAGGCTCTGTTAGTTCTATGTCTCCTGTTAAAAAACAACAGCTGACATTTATTGACCACTTCCAGTGTGCCAGGAACTATGTGAAGCCCTTTGCGTGCACGAATCTTTAATCTTCACAATCCAATGAGGTAGGACTTTTTATAACCCCCATGTTGCAGGTGAGGAAACTGAAGGGCAAAGGGATTAACCAATTCCATCCTGGTTACTCATCAAGTAAATGGTAAAGATGGGATTATAGCCCACAGCAAGCAAGCTTGCTTTGCTTAATTTTATAAGAAACTTTATAATTGTTAATTACTCCCAAAAACCTATTGTAACTCTCCATTTTGATTTCAAAAGCTTCGTGAGAGGAGTACTTTTGTGTGTACACAAAAGCAAACACTGCCCTGAGTTTATTTACGTAGCTATAAACTTAAAGATAATTCTAGAAGTCATATATTGCATCTTCTTAGTGGCCTTGGTTCTTGGTCAGCCAAATTACTTTTTTAAACTACATAGCCATGCTGAGAGTGTGTCTATTCTTCTGTTTTTCTTCATTCCTTTTCTCCGAAGAACTAATTCTCACAGGAAATAATTTCGAACTGGGTGGTGTGAATGTGGGAGGAGAGGGAGCAAGGGGGAGAGGATAGAGAATGGAAAGGATCAGCAAGATGTTTAAAAAGCTGTTTGGAAACCCTCCCTTCTGTAAAGTTACTAAATCTCCAGTGAAGTCACTGAAGGTTTTTTAGCTCATGAAATGCTTGGTGTGAGTGAACTTTTGAGGAAACCAGTGAAGAGCCCGGGCTTCATATCAAGTCATCACAGGGTAAAACAGAGACAGCAGGAGGATGTGGGGGCTTGGGCGCAGACAAACCGGAGGATGCTCAGGAACTCAGCAGGAGTTTTAGGGAGAGCTTTGGACAATCACAATCTGGAGACATGTGGCTGAACCCACTTTAATTATATCTGTAAAGTGAGCCAACAGCCCTTGGCTGAGAGTGAGAGTATACATTCATGTAATCAAATTTAAATCATCCCTACTAGAATGGCTAAAATTTTAAAAATTGACAATACCACGTGTTGCCAAGGATGTGAAGCAACTGGAAATCTCATACCTTGCTGGTAAGAATGCATATGGTACAGCCACTTTGGGAAAGCATTCGGAAGTTTCTTATAAAAGTAAACATTTACCTAACATATGACCTAGCAGTTCCTTTCCTATATATTTACCCAAGAGAAATAAAAACATTATGTCCAAACAAAGACCTGTATGCAAACATTGATGGGTGACTTTTTTCCTAGTAGATAAAAACGGGAAAAAAGTCACATGCCTATCAGCTGATGAATGAATAATCAAATTGTGGTACACCCATAAAATGGAATGAATCGCTCAGCAATAAAAAGGAATAAACTACTGACCCATGCAACAACATGGATGAATCTCAGAAGCATTATGCTAAGTGAAAGAAGCCAGATACACAAGACTACACACTGTAGGATTCCATTTATATGACATTCTGGAAAAGGCAAAACAATACTGACAAAAAACAGAATGGTGACTGTCAGGGGCTGGGGGTTGAAGGAGACAGAGATCAACTGCAAAGGGGTACAGCGAAACAGCTGAGGTGACAGAAATGTCCTATATCTTGATTATAGTGGTGGTTACGTGACTGTACACACATTTGTCAAAACTCATCAAATTGTACACTTAAAATTTCAGGATGAATTTTATTATACCTCAGTACAGCTGGGGGTTTTGTTGTTGTTTGTTTTAATTTAAATCATCCCCACAGGTAGTCATAAAAAGAGAAACACGTGTGTCCTGAAAATGCTTCCTTACAGAAGGGCAGTCCCACTCACTTCGCCATGGTGATTCTGTTGCACATCTCATGGGTCCCCCCAATCCCTATTGTTGGTGAGATTGTTCACACTATTTAGAAAGAGTTTGGGGCCGCCCGGTGGCGCAGCGGTTTAGTCCGCGCTTGGCAGCCCGGGGTTCGCTAGTTCGGATCCCTGGCGCCCGCCGACGCACTGCCTGTCAGCCATGCTGTGGCGGCGTCCCATATAAAGTAGAGGAAGATGGGCACGGATGTTAGCCCAGGGCCAGTCTCCCTCAGCAAAAAGGGGAGGATTGGCAACAGATGTTAGCTCAGGGCTGGTCTTCCCCACAAAAAAAAAAAAAAAAAAAAAAAGAAAGAGTTTAATCAGAACACGATTCAGGGTAAGTCTCTTGGCCAGCACGAAGTTGTATTTGGGGCCATGATTTTAAAGCACACGTACGAACTAAAGGCTGAGCATTGTCTTCGCAAGTGCACAGAATCATAGTCCTTGGTTTATAACTAGGGCTGCCTGATAAAATACAGGACATGTAGTCAAACTTAATTTCCGATGAACAACAAATAATTTTTCAGTATAACTATGTCCCAAATATTACATGGGACATGCTTTTTATTTGCCATATCTGGCAACCCAATTAATAGTGCTACTATCATTAGTCCATACATGGCCCAATTTTATTTATTCATTCACATAATTAATTAACTTACTAATTAATTAATTAATCTCATATTCATGTTTTAGCTGCAGGTATTTTTAGTAACCACTCTCTTAAGAAACCATATAGCAACTCTAAGGGACTGAGAACTTATTTTAGACTATTGAGAAGTGATTGATTTAGGATCCTGTTAATCAAATTGTGATCTGCTGACCCAGGGCATCAGCATGAACTTGGTGCTTGTTAGAAAAGAATCTAAGGTCCCACCTAGACCCACCAATTCAGAATCTGCATTTTAACAAACTCCCCGTGTGATTCATATGCACATTAATGGTTTAGGAGCACTGATTCAGAAAGCTGTATTTTAGGAAAATTCCCAAGGCATCTGCAGGGTGGACTGAAGGGAAACTGACTGCAAACAGAGAAACCCCTTACAAGAATATTTTAAAAGTTCAGGCATTGCTTCCAGATCTGAATTATGGCGCAGGCAGCGGGAATGAAAAGAAAGAAATTGAAACAAGAAACACTCTAACGGAAAAAAATCAATGGGACTTGGTAACAGACCAGATGGAGGAGAGAAAGGAAAGATGTCAGAATCTGAATATAAATCAAGTAGAAGCATCAAAGTGTTTCTAGACTCCTTGGCAGCGGTTCTCAACCATAGCCATGCATTGTGATCACGGGGAGCTTTAAAATACTGATGCTCAGGTCCCAACCCTAGAGACTGATTTAGGGTGCAGCCTGGGCACCTTTCTAGAATTTCTAAATATTTCCCAAGTGATTCCACTGTGCAGCCAAGGTAAAGAACCACCAATATGGGCTCTTTCAATCTATCTGTTTTCACTTAGCATAATTATTTTCAACCCTCACTACACTTTAGAATTACTTGGGGAGCTATAAAAATATATCGGTATCCAGACCTTGCCCTTAGAGATTCTGATTTAATTGGTAAAACTTCTAAAATATAAGTTCCTCAGTTGGTTGTTCTGTGTGGCCAGGGTTGAAAACGCTCAATTGAAATATTCAGTTTAATCGGTAATTTATTAACTATTTTTTTCAAATAAGTGTAAATAAAGAGGAAAATCAGTGCGAACAGAATCCAAACCTTCTAGTTAGGTGAAATATAAACCAACATATTTTCATTTGCTTGTTATAACTTCACAATGACATTTACTTGGAATTAGCTACAATTTCCATTTTTTCAAAACCTCATTTTGAATCCAAAAAACAATCAGCTGATGACCATTGCAACTGGATAACCATTTATGAAATGAGCATTATTCAGATACTTAAAATATAATACGAAATAAATTGATTCCAACTGTAGCCACAATTATATATCTTAGGATAGAATAAGGTCCTGGGAGGAGGAAAGTAAGGAAATAAAATGTCTGAAATTTATTTCTAAGTCAAAGTCAAGTCTCTATCAGGTTTCACCCCTATGACTAAAACGTAAATAAAAAATGCCGAGCAGAACATTGAAGCACTTTATAGTTAACTTGTCACTATAGTATTATTTCATAAGTGTGCAAAGTAAAAAATTTTTTTTTCAAAAAGAGAAATGTTTCCAAATGACCTTTTATGAAATGGAAAATTGGCTTACCTCTTCCCTATGATTCTTAATTGGCATACAAAGAATACTTTGTGTCCTGTAGCCTGTAATTTGGTCAACTTCTGCATTGAATCGAGGATCCTAGTAAGGAAAAAGAAATTCAATTTAATGACTGACCTGTTCAAAGACTGATTTGATTTTTCCGATTTATAAGATTAGAGAAATCTAACCTTCGACTTACCTTGTTGCTCTGAATGACAATTTTATCATTGTAAAAGGCATCACATCATGTGAGTACGAATCATCTTTGACAAAGATAAATTTAAGTGTTTTTTTAGCAGCTAGTGTTTATGAGAACCAAAAAAATACAGACTGAAACAAATAAAGGAAATAGAAATAAACTCAAAGAAATAAAGGAAATTCAAAATATTAACAAATCTGGATAGCCTTACTTAAAAATTCAGGAAAACTGGCAACTCTCCTCCCCTGTAACACAATTTGCGTGTTCCCATCTCACTACCTGATTCTTGTGTGCCATCCAATAGAAAAGCATCTCTGCTCTGAAACTTTTCTTATAAAACCTACCATCTCCAAAACAACCTTTCCAGTATTGACTTTACTCCCTTGTAGTGGTTGTTTATATAATTCCTCAGTATTCTGTTCTATCTCAAGTGTTCATAAGGATTTAAATCTTTTCTTTTCTTATATATAAAAAGTCTGCATGGACTGTAAGTAACTCCTTAATCTTTTGAATCTCTTTCCCCTTTTACAAAGTATATCACGCACATCCAATAATCACAAAGGACTCTGAAAGGAGTGTAAAAGTTCTAAATGTGGGTTAAAGAAAGGTACAGGCTATTTTCTGTTAAACTCTAGATTAGGTAGATCAAAATTAGTTAGGCTGTAAACTCAATGAGGGGCTTTTTTTGGTTCATCACTGTATTCACAATTAGCACAGGAACTCAAAAGCATTTGTTAAATAAATGAAGGAATTCATTAACAAATGATATCATAGTTATCAAATGTGATCGTTTTTAGCTTATTAATAAGTTTAAAGAAATCTTGTAGGTAGGGGGAAAACATACTAGAGGAAATGGACAGATACCACTATATGAGGAAAGATTAGAATGGAAAAAACATACCAGAACATAAACATTTGAATGAGTGTTGTTCCCTTCAAAGCAATAGCCTTGGGAAGTTACATGTTCAACCAAATAATAGTGTCACTGCTCTAAAAACTGCTTTTGGAATTCCCTTCAGAGAATATGGAATAGCTACATTGGAAAATCCTCATCTTTGAAGGTCATTTCTACTTTTTTTTTTAATTAGTCTAAAGTCATGCAAAGCCAAAGCTGTGAATGAAGTAAATGATTACACTAGATTCCATCAATTGGGGTCAGAAATGAGGCCAATTTTCCCCTGAGAGGGACAAGCTCAGCATTAAAGAAAATTGCAGAAGTTATAAAATCAGTTTAAATATTTTATATTATAAATAAACACTACTGCATTTTTGCTTTTTCTACAAACATGCTCAAAGTTATATTGAGACATAGAGAAAACCTTGGCTGAATGTTTCTAAGAAACAGTTCTTAAGTAACATACTTTAGTTTTGCAAAGTATCTAAAGAAAGCAACAGGATACTGATATTGATGAATTACAGAAGTAAAAATTTATTAACTTATAGAGTAAATTATTCTACAAGCTAAAAATCAAAATATGAATAAAAACACACCCTCAGCAATTATTTTGTTAATGAATATTTGAATTACAAGACCAATTTTTAAAGAAGAAGATTAAATCCAACTATCTAATCAGAGCAATAGAGATTGACAGACTGAAATTAGGACTTTCACAGCTTTTCTGTGCATACGAGAAGTTGAAAATCAGCAGCAGCCTGGATTTCACTCTTCACTGAAGGAGGTGGGGGTAATGTATGCTTCAGATTCACTTTAGGTGAATTTTGGCATCTCAAAGAATTTTCCTTTAACAATGCACTCAGTGCAACGGCAATAGACAGGGAGAACTTCTAACCTTACTTCTAGGTCAAAGAAACACCAAAGAAAAAATGGAGCACTAGTATTATTGTGATTATTCCTTTCACTGTTTATAAGAACATGACAGTGTAAAAAAACACAAGCCTTGGATATCCACTTGCCATAATAAAGCAACTTGTACCAGACCTGCCCTCCTGCTGAAAAATATAAGACTGGACCAAATATATGAGACAACTAAACCACAGACAGCGAAGAGGGAAAATACACAATTGACATGCAATATTCCGGTTTTCTTCCTGGGGGCATTTTCCTGCTGGGGAGAAGGCAAGTGGTATCCAAGTGGAACAACAGTTCCAAATGGAACTGAAAGGAATTCAAGGCTTCTAAAGTGGCTGGAATTTGCAAGGCAAAGTACCTGATAAGAGAGGTTGTGTTGGGGGGTTGGAGGGAGGGGTATAAAGGAGAAGCGGCAGAAGACTGAGTGGCTATTCACTTCAGACATGTACAGAGCAAGACTCTAAGAGAACTGGCAAAAATGACTTGTGGAAGGCTGAAAGCACAACAGGGATACCAGTTAGGGAAATGTTCTGAGACACTGGAGTTCTGGCCCAGCCACAGGAGATCTCACTAAGCAACTCAGGCATTCAGTTGAGACACAGAAAGGCCACTCCTTAGGAGTAAGGACTACACCATAGATTCAGGGGGCATTCCCTAAGATTAAATTAAAAACTATAAAATAGCTCCACCCTAACAAATAATAATACCAAGCCCAACAAGACCAAAAGGATCTCTCAGTAATTTCACTGCCTGCAAGAACAAATGTTGGCCCTATTTTAAAGGAAGATGATATGATCCAAATGCCCTGCAATGAAACATCCACAATTTCCAACATGCAATCAAAAACCACAACACATCAGGGGCTGGCCTGGTGGCGCAGTGGTTAAGTTCGGTGTTCCGCTTTGGCAGCCTGGGGTTTGCCAGTTCGGATACTGGGCACAGACCTACTCACCGCTCATCAAGCCATGCCGAGGTGGCATCCTACGTAGAACTAGAAGGACCTACAACTAGGATATATAACTGTGTACTGGAGGCTTTGGGGAGAAAAAAGAAGAAAAGAGGAAGACTGGCAACAGATCTTATCTTATCTTTATCCTCAAAGAAAAAAAAAATCACAACACATGTGAAGAAATAGGAAATTGCAACTCATAATGAAGAGAAAAAGTTGTCAATAGCAAATGACCACAAGATGATTCAGATGTTGGAAGTGACTAAGACTTTAAAGCAGCTATTATAAATGTATTTAAGGACTTAAAAGAAAATATGGTAATAAGGAACTGATAGGAATCTCTGCAAAGAATGAAAAGACTATTAAGGAAATAAAAGCCAAATGGAAATTCTAGAATTGAAAAGTACAATGTCTAAAAATGAAAAGTTCATTGATGGATTTAACAGCAGATTAGAAACAGAAGAAACGGTCTGTGAACTTGAAGATAGATCAACAGAAAGTATCTAATCAGAAGAAATGAGAGGGGAAAAAGAAAAAAACCTATAAAAAGTTAACAGAACCTCAGTGTTTTCTGGGACAATATCAAGTGGTCTAACATATATAAAATTGAAGTCCGAAAAATAAGAAGGAGAATGGAGCAGAAAAATATTTGAAGTTAAATACTTTATTTTTATTTAAATAAATACAATTAAAAATAAAACATTTAAAATTAAACCAAAAATTCCCCAAAGTTGGTGAAAACCTTAAACTCATATACATGGTGTGAAAATGATATATACCAGGAAACATAGAAGGTGAAAATACAAAGTATGGGTGACTTCTCATGAGAAAAACGAAGACCAGAAAAAAGTGGGAAAACTCTTTTAAAGTGCTGAAAGAAAACTACTATTAACTGAGAATTGTCTATCCAGTGAAAATATCTTTTAAGAATACAGGCAAAATAAAGGCATTTTCAGATAAACGAAAACTGAGAGAATCTGTCAGCACCAGACCTGTATTACAAGACGTGCTAATGGAAGTTCTTCAGCCTGAAGGGAAAGATCCAGAATCTGCAGAAAGGAATAAAGAGGCTGGAAGTTGGCTTGAGCATATGCTTAATAAATAAAGAATAAGGAAGCCTGGTTCTTCATTTTTGGAGAAGGAAATACCTAATAGAGAAAAGAGGCAGAAAAACAAAATGTACCTTGAGGTGCTGGATTGAAATTGGAGGTGTCAGTAAGAATTCATTGTTTTTAATCTAAGTGGATAGATATAGAAATAAATAAAATATATTATGTGTGTATATTTATTTATTTTCTTCTTAGCTCTGTTTGCTAACATATTAGCAATGAGCACATATCAGAAGCAATGAGCACACCTAATGCCCAGACCTTGGCTTCTAAATACCATCCCCTCCTTGGAACCAAGGCTCCTCAGAAAAAAGAAACATTCTAGGGCTAGGGCAGGGAAAGTATAAGATGAGCCTGGAACATCTTGTTAAGCCAGTTAGAACTTTCAGCCCCACCAGAAAGCAAGAAAACTGCAGAGTGATGGGGATATATCAAAAAGACATGGGTGCCTGCAAATCAGGCATAATTTGAGAACCTGAATAAATAAAGATAATAGATCCTAACTCATAAACAAAATGAAAATCCATGAGTCCTCAGTGATATAAATGATGAATGAATGAATAAAGAAGACAAACTCCTCCTCACATTAGAATGACAACTAATAAATATACAAGGTATGAAGGCGTTAGAAAATCAGTGGATGCCGGAACTGGTAAATGTAGGTGGATGAGGAATAGAATATTTACACAATATCAAAGTATCTCCCCATAAGATACTTACTAATTTGTTGTTGTTAGTGCCATCGAGTCTCTCTGACTCCTAGTGACCCTGTGTACAGCAGGGCAGAACCCTGACCAGTCTCTTTGCTCCATCCTCTCACCTTCCGGCCCTGTATCAGACAATGCTCTACTGCTATTCACAGGGCTTTTACGGCCAGTTTTTTCAAAGTGGGTGGCCAGGTCCTTCTTCCTAGTCTGTCTTAGTCTGGAAGCTCCACTGAAACCTGACCGCCATGGGTGACCCTGCTGGTATATGAAATACTGGTGGCAAAGCTTTCAGCATCACAGCAACACACAGACTCCACAGCATGACAACCGACAGATGGGTGGTGTGGTTCCCTGACAGGGAAACGATGCCTGGCCAGGGCAGTGAGAGCGCTGAATCTTAACCACTAGACCCCAGGGCTGGCTATTTATTAATTACAATGAGAAAACTGTACCTTTATAGTGGAGAAACCCAGTGAACACCACTTGAACCAAGTTGTCAAATTTAACAGCATTGATACTGGGGTAAACTAAGATCACATGCTTCCTGATAACGTACACTGAGAGGGTCTGCAGTATAATACAAAATATATTTGGTCTTTGTCTGTGGTTCCTGGCACAGAGCTCCTAAAACGTAAAATTTCCCGAGTGATAGGAGAGTCTTTTGATATTCATAACAAGGCCCTTTCAACCACACCTGAGTTCATACTAATGCGATGACTCATGGGGGAGAGGGCCCCAGGTAGCTTCAGGTTGAGGGCTGGCTGCCAGAAAAAACCGCCAACCGATTAGAGGGTTAGAACTCTCAGCCCCAGTCCTGACCTCCGGAGAGCGAAGCCAGCACTGGAGGCTGAGTTCAATCACAAATGGTTGTCAACCATGCCTACATGATGAAATCTAGATAAAAACCTCGGAACAATGAGGTTTGGGGGAACTTCCAGGTTGGTGAAGATCTCTATGGGCTGGGAGTGAAAGTTCTGTGTCCCCCACATCCCATTCCTTGCCCTATGCATCTCTTCCATCGGGCTGTTCCTGAATTGTATCCATTATAATAAACTGTAATTGTAAGTATAGCACTTTCCTGAGTTCTGTGAGTCATTCTAGCAAGTGACTGAATCTGAGCGGGGAACCCCTGAATCTGTAGTCAGCTGGACATGGTGCAGGTAGCCTGGGTACCCCATTTGTGGCTGGCTTCTGAAGAGGGGGCAATCTTGTGGGACTAAGTCCTTAACCTGTGGGGTCTGAGCTAACTCCAGGTATTTCCCATCAGAATTGAACTGGATTGTAGGACCCCCAGCAGGTGTAGGAGGGAAGAATTTATTGTTGTTTAGAAAACCAAACAAGGTCGCAACATCAGCACCTGTGGTGTTCCTGCCAAAAGTGCCTAAGCTGAATCTATTCAGGAAAGATATTCTACAAAATAACTGTTCTGTACTCTTCCAAAATATATGTCAAGAAAGATAAAGAAACATTGACAAACTATTCTAGACTTAAAGGAGACTAAAGAGACATGACAAATATGTACAAAGGTAATCCTAGATTAGATCTTTGATCAGAGGGAAAAAATAACTATAAAGGACATTAATGAGACAATTGACCAAATGTGACATGGACTGTTAGCTAATAGTATTATACCCTAAAATTTTCTGATTTTGATAAATATATTACAATGGTGCAAGAGAATATTCTTGTTAGAAAACATACACTGACATATTTAGTAAAAAATGCCTCCAACTTATTAGATGGTTGAGAAAAAATAATATGCATTATTACTTATATGCATTATATATAGAAAATGATAAAGCAAATGGGGCAAAACATAAATACCTGCAGAATATGGGTAAAAGGTATATGGAAGTTTCTTATATGGGTCTTGCAACTTTTCTGTAAGTTTGAAATTATATAAAAATACAAAAAACAAAAAAGAGAAACACCACAGTAGACTTGCCAAATGATAGGCTGGTTTCTTTCACAGAGTAGCATTTTTAAAACAATGCCTAAAGATTATTAGAACATTGAACAAAGATAGATACAGCAGTTTCCAAACTGTGTTCCCTGGGGCACAAAGATGCCATGACAGATTAGTAGGTTTATCAAAATTAAAACGGTACTGTTCTTTCTTCTAAAATTCGTTTTGGAAATAATTTTATTCATCAGAAGTTCATTTGAGAGAGCTCATATTTCTTCAGAAAAATACTTGAAGTATAAAGGGAGACCTGCAGGGTGAGAGACGGTGAAGATTCATTTATCTGGAGAAAGAATGACAAAGGAGGAATGAAGTAGGGATGGGAGGAATAGTAGCTACAGGGTGAAGGCCACATGAGTGGCAATGTGACCCTTCCCTAAGACCCTCCAAGATTTTTCCCTAGAAATCATGGCATACATGGGAGTGGCTGTCCTGTGGAAACAGAAGAGTAAGTTTTGCATTCCAGTTGACTTGGGAGAAATTGGGGAGTTTTGACAATGTAAATCCTTTGACACAGGAAATCTTAGGGAGGCTTAAGGACATGGAACTAGGGGTTCAAGGTAATCAGTGATGGTTAATTTTATGCGTCAACTTGACTAAGCTAAAGGATGCCCAATTAGCTAGAAAACTTTATTTCTAGGTCTGTCTGTAAGGATGTCTCCACAAGAGATTTGCATCTGAATCAGCAGAGTGAGTAAAGCATATCTTCACCATTGCAGGCGGGCATCAACCGATCCGTTGAGGGCCTGAACAGAACAAAAAGGCAGAGGAAGGGCACATGCTCTTCCTCTGTGCTTCTGTGCTTGAGCTGAGACAGCCATCTTATCCTGCTCTCCTGCCATCTGTCGGAGCTCCTGGTTCTTGGGCTTTCGGATTCAAACACAGACCAGACTTACACCAGTGGCCCCTTGATTCTCCGGCCTTCACACTCTGAATTACACCACCAGCTTTCCTGGCTCTCCAGCTTGCAGAAGGCAGGCAGATAGTGGAAGTTCTAGGTCTCCATAACCAAATAAGCTAATTCCTATAATAAATCTCTTTTTACATATCTATAGATATTCTATTGGTTCTGTTTCTCTGAAGACCCTGACTAATACACAATCCAATCTAGATATTGGATGATGCCTAGTTTTCATATACAGTCATGCACAGCATACAACATTTCAGTTAACAACAGGCAGCAAATATGATGGTGGTCCCATAAGATTAGTACCATATAGCCTAGGTATGTAGTAGGCTATATACCATGTAGGTTTGTGTAAGGACACTCTATGATGCTCACACAGTGATGAAATCACCTAACAACACATTTCTCAGAACGTATCCCTGCCGTTAAGCAACACATGACTGTATAAGGAAAATACCAAACACATTTATATAGTTCTGATTATTATGTGTTAATATCTCATTATTAATAAATGCTGTGCCACATTCAAGAAAGCTGCGTAAACGATGGTCTGATGCAGGAGGAGATGATGTGACTGATCATCAATATATAGGTAGCATTCACTAACTAACCCTTTCATTGGTATTTGTGGTCTAATTGAGAATTACTGGTCTAAGTCGTGGAATTTGTCTTATATTTTAAATATATGAATGTGTAATTTTATTAGTAATAAAATAGTTGAATTCTCATAATTTATATCATTCTGTTAACATGGTTGTAAATAGTGAATCAAATGTTGACTATTTCTTATAACTAATTTATCTATGAGACCATTTTTTTATTCTTAGCTTCAATCTGAGCACTATTATATTTCACGGCCACCTCATGGTTTTCCACTGCTACATTACAACTTTTAAAGTGTTTTGTGGTCAAATAAGCTTAAGAAATACTGCTATAGACTGTCATTTTTCAGATGCATGTTTAAAGAGGGAGGACTCAGAAAACATTACACTGTATTTTCATATTCTGACTACTTTCACAAAAGGCTATGAGACAGTATTTTGATTATTCAAATTATGGGTGGGGCTGAGTAATGAACTATCCATTAGCCACTGAATTTCACTGTTAATACCAATGTAAATTATATGTCACAGATGAACCCCACAACTTCTATTGAAATTCCTGGGACACAAATAACTTCTGCAAGGCCACTATAAACACAGATCAGGGTGCCAAGAGTGAAGTGGCAACATGAGGAACCCACAGGCCAAGAGGCTTCACCCTGGGAGTGTCACAAATCAAAGACACGGTGCCTCTTTTAGACAGCAGCACAAGAATTAAGTCATTACTAACTGCAAAACAAAAATTACATTGTCAAAACTTTAAAGATGGTAAGCAGATGAAACAAAATGCACAGAAGGGAAGAAATTCTCAGGGCTGGAGAAACAGAAGCACGCGGACAAATGAAGGCTTTCTCGGCAAAGCCGAAGCATATTTACGGTCCTACTGTACTTGGGACTATAGTGCCATTGAAAACGGAAACCCAGCTGTCACCTAAGACAGGAAGGGAATTCTGCAAATTTGGCAGCAATCCTTCAGCTGTGTCCTTAATACCCCTCTTGGAGCTGGTTATGGTGTGACGTTACTACAGAGCTCAAAGAGGTCATGGAGATAGCTCCAGGGAGAATCAAAATTGAATAAATTGCTTGTACAGAATGGATTAGGAAAACTATCTCAGGATTTAACCTTCCTGAACTATCACATCTCTCCCCAAATCTCTGCCCTCGGTGTTCCTCACCAGTTACCATTATTTATTCACCCAACTTTAAACCTGAGTCATCTTCAACTCCTCTTTTCCCCCTTACTTCCATCTCCTATTAGCTGCCATGTCCAGCAGATTCTACTTCTTCATCTGAAGGCCATTCCCTCCTTTTGATCTTTAAGGTCAGTGCCCTGGTTCAGGTCCTTACTTCCTCATACTATTAAAATAATCTATCCTCCTAGCTTCCAGTATTTTTCCCTCTAATTCATTTTATGACCACCATAAAATTCTTCTTTCTAAAGCACAGTCAGAATCACACTGGTCCCCCTTTCAAACCATCTTCAGTTATTCCTCATGGCTCTGGACCACATACACACTCCTCAGCCTGGCATTCAAGACCCCAGTATTCTCCAGGTTCTGCTCCCACAGCTCCTGAATGTCCATACCGATTATACCCTTTCCATACAAGTGCCACACGGTCCACCTTCCTTGTCTCTTCTTCAAACTTCTCTTTACATCTGGATCTCACCATGCACACAACTCAATCTATTCAAATCTTATCTATTTTCTAGGTCCATTATCAGCACTGCTTTCTCAAAGAAACTTTCTCCATCTCCCCAACTAGATATCATCTCCTGCTTCCCTGGCCCTACCACATTTTCCTTGGCATCTACTATGCTCTGCTTTCTATTTTACTTATCTATCTTATCTACCATAATTTCACTAAATCAATATTTATTAAGACTTGACTATGCTCCAGGCACAGTATTAGGCACCAGTGAACAGGGGTGAATAAAACAGCAATGACCCCTAGAATTACACAGAGGATCCTCAAGCTAGGATTATCCTGGAACCTGTATAGTGTACTACATGGTAGGTAACTGAACAATTGTTCTTTCAAGGTGCTGGAAAATATTTCATAAACATACAAAGTGTCATTCAATTAAGATGTTTTGTTTAAAACCTGTAATTCTATTAACAAAAAGGATCATTTTAAATAGGAAATTTGAAGAATCATATAGTGTAACCTTTCAATCCATAATTAAAGACCGGTACAAAACTGTAGCAAAAGTGGAATATCAGATCTTTCCACTGAAATATTTTAGAGCAAAAATTTCCATTTTTTTGAAGACATCCATAAGTCTATTTGTTTAATAAAACAAAAGAAAGAAAGGAAATCAGACTTTGGTATCAATGGGACTTCGAATGAATGAATTTGATTAACTAACTGAATGAATGAATAGAAATGAGATTATGGGTTTGGTTTGACAGTTTTTGGACCTATCATTTTGGAATCTCAGTAAAATCCTCAGAAGTTTACATGAAAATAGCAGATAGGGATATGTATAGTGACGAGGTAAAAGGATGAGAGAATACAACTATAAGATGAGCTATGTTAAATTATCATTAAGGAGAAAAACAAGACAAGACTTCTCTCAGGTTTATATCCTTGACTCAACCACCAGTGAAAAAGATTTAAAAGATGAGAGAGTTCTTACCATAACTTCCAGGTTTAAATAAGTACCCAAATTATTAACCTCTCATTTATCCTATTGTGTACATCTCAGTTCCAACATCCCCACCATTCACAGTAGTTGTCCAGTGCCCACCCATGTTCCCCTCCCCAACCCACCCCCACGGTTCCGATGGCTCCCTATTTACCTCATACGCATCTTTGATGTTCAAAGGCTCACCAAGCGCCGCCACATGTCCCACAATACCTTTGTTCCATTCTAAGCGGATACAGTTATTGGAAGCTTCTTCCAGTGTTGAACCTTCTGCAACATCAAAGAGGCGGCTGATAAGAAACTTGTCGTTGGAGCTGTCCTCACAAACGAGGAACAGAGAATAGCGGTCAGCGGAGATGAGTCCATGGATGTGCAAGAAAATTTTGTGACATAAGGCTGTGACATCCAAATGACTAGAAATATCTTTCACTAATTCCAAGAGTCTTGAGCACTGGTCCCCTGCATCATTATCAAACCTTGTGGGGGTTAGAGGCATCTGTTCCTTCTTTTCTGAGTCGGAGAGGAAGCTCACAGTTCCCTCGGAATCCTTGACAACAATGGGTCTAAGAGGCCGGTCAAATTCGGAGGCAGAGATTTTCCTGGTTGGAGTTCCAGGGGCGCTGCTCTCTGCACGGGGAGTCTGCGGCAAGGGGCAAGAGCAGGATTCTGGGTGGCCTCTGACGCCTTCCTTGCAGAGAGGGATGGTGTGAACTCTCTCAGCAAACCATGCATTGACCATTTCTCTGCAGAACAGAACATGCAGACACATTAAATATTTAAGATGGAAAGGTGCTACCTCTGAAAGCTGAGAAAAATTCTCTCACGGTAAACTGATCAGATGATAATTTGATTTGTCATAGAAAATATAAACAAGATGGTTTACTTAAGACAGTTTTATTTTGAAAAACTATACAGGACAATTGCTTCAATGAATAATTTTAATAAAGTATGATGCCTATGTACATATATTTTCAGATATCTGCTTTATCACACATCAAGCATCAAGTCTGCTTTTCTCAAAATCAGTTTGTATTAAAGTAAAAGACACTAAATTTGACAAGAGTCTTAAGAAAATATAAATATGGAAATTAATCTGCTGTTTAAAACATATAACTTGTTCTGAAGTTAAATATTTGGAAGTTAAAGACAAATATTTATCTAAATTTGGCTAGCTAGTACACTTAGATAGTTTTATCAATATTGCTATATATAGATTAGATTTAGAAGGGGAAATGGGAAATATAAACGAGTTTATCTGGTATATAGAAAGATTGCAGATTTCTGTAAATATCCTAATAATGCTTGTTCAATGGTAAAAATGATTTCTTCTAGATTATCTACTCCTGGTATAGAGGAAGAAAAGTAAAAAGTAGGCAATACCTAATTTTAAAAATTCAATCCAAGAAAATTTAAATTATTTATGTTTTGAATGTACCCTCCTATGACAGAAATCTATTTGAGCTAAAGGCTTCACAGAGGGTGATTTTTTCAAACAAACATACCAGGTCATACACATCCAAACGATTATTCACTTCAAATAATTCCCCTTGGAAAGCTGTAATCTTATATCAATTGATACTGCCATTACTTTAGACATTTTTGGAACTCTTCTTTTGAGACTAACTTCTAAGAAAATTCATAAGCCAAATAAAAACATCAGTTTTATCTAAAAGTTACATCTTGTTTTTCACTAAGCGTTCCTCTCAAAGAAAAAAATAAAACAAAGACCAAAAAAACCTAGAGTAACAGCTAACTTAATATCTATCCCACACATAAGACTTGACTTTTTACAAAACTCAAATTTACCTTCAAAAGATAAAAACTTGCTACCACTGAGAATATTTAAAAGAATTTGCCTATAATAAGAGCAATGCAATCTCCACGCTCTAACAACATATGGATTATTTTCACCAAATGGCAGGAAAAAAAATGTCTGACAATGCACTGTTTTAGAGAGTGTTGGTATACAGTCACCAATTTTTGTGGCTGTAGTCAAAATCGGTATCACCTATTTGGGGGACAAATTGGCAACAGCTAACACATTTTAAAATGCACTTATCCTCTGTTCCAGAGATTTTACACATGGGGCAAAGGAAGTACCACGGTTTTACTGCAGTACTGTTTGGTTTAGCAAAGGTGAGAAGCATCCTGATAGCACCCATGGGAGGCCAGCTAAATGCATCATGACACATTTATACTACGGACCACGAGGAAGACACTGAAAGACGGTCATACATACTGACATGAACAATCTCCAGATTTATTAAGTGAAAAAAGAAGAAAGCTGAGGGGAAAGAAGAGATTGTCTTATTTCTGAGTCTCTACTAAGTCTTTAATTTATGGGATGTTCCCCTAATTATTTTATTTTGAACAACACTGTATTGTTTGGTAAATATATATTATTCTGAAATGGTGCCAGTCTAGAATGAAATGGGGAAAAAAAATAACAGATATTATCCAGATGACCTCATAATTTGAGGTGTTGGATACAGTTATAAAAGCCCTTTAAAGATCTCTTCTAAAAGTAACATAGTAGGTAGGTATACAGTACAGATCACAAATATATATCTACAGCACAGAGTTTTTAAAAATATAACTGTCCTAATGTTTTATAAACATGCTGTGGCTTAGGACAAACTTTCCAATGACAGCAACACACATTGATTAAAATAATGTTATCTTAAAAACTTAGATAGAAATGAGAGTGATGTACTCT
Organism: Tapirus indicus; assembly: GCA_031878705.1. Taxonomy (NCBI): domain Eukaryota; kingdom Metazoa; phylum Chordata; class Mammalia; order Perissodactyla; family Tapiridae; genus Tapirus; species Tapirus indicus. Next base: position 142,073,000 of record CM062919.1, on the reverse strand, counting down.
GGGAAATGTTTATATAACTAACCTCCCCAAATTGTAGTAGTAGTGCCAAAGACACTGATGTCAAAATACATGTGAAGCTGTCAAAAATGTACAGGAAGCTTTAGAATAAAATTGTTTTATAAAATATAAGATAGGAAAAAAGCATATGTGTAAATTAACATATCTTACAAGGATTTTAAAATATGTACATGTAACATAAATTGTTAAACTGATATAAAAATAGGCATTTTAATTATTTATGCTACAAACCTAAAACTCAGCCCCAACTTATTTCTGATCTTCTCATTGGAAAATGGTGATCAACTTTTTTTCTTCCTGAGGAAGATTCGCCCTGAACTAACATCTGTGCCAGTCTTCCTCTGTTTTGTATGTGGGACACCACCACAGCATGGCTGCCAACAGGTGGTGGAGATCTGCACCCGGATACTGAACCCAGGCTGCTGAAGTGGAGCACGCTGAACTTAACCACTAGGCCATGGGGCTGGCCCCTGGTGATCAACTTTTTAATTTTTTGTTGTTGTTTTTTTATTGATGTCTTCATAGTTTATAACATTGTGAAATTTTAGTTGTACATTATGGTCACTCACCATATACATGCATCCCTTCACCCCTTGTGCCCACCCCCATCTCCCTTGCCCCTGGTAACCAACAAACAGGGGTTAATTTATATTCCACATATGTCTGTGTGTTAATTTATATTCCACATATAAGTGAAATCATGCGGTGTTTGTCTTTCTCTCTCTGGCTTATTTTACTTAACATAATACCCTCCAGGTCCATCTATGTTGTTGCAAATGGGATGTTTTTGTTGTTTTCTATGGCTGAGTAGTATTCCATTGTATATATATACCACATCTTCTTTATCCAATCATCAGTCCATGGACATTTGGGTTGCTTCCACTTCTTCACTATAGTGAATAATGCTGCAATGAACATAGGGGTGCATAAGCCTCTTTGGATTGTTGATTTCAGGTTTGTTGGGCAGATACCCAGCAGTGGGATAGCTGAATCATAAGGTATTTCTATTTTTAATTTTTTGAGAAATCTCCATACTATTTTCCATAGAGGCTATGCCAGTTTGCATTCCCACCAGCAGTGAATGAGGGTTCCCGTTTCTCCACAACCTCTCCAACATTTGTTCTTTTTTGTCTTGGTGATTATAGCCATTCTAATGGGTGTAAGGTGATACCTTAGTGTAGTTTTGCTTTGCATTTCCCTGATGATTGGTGATGCTAAACATCTTTTCATGTGCCTAATGGCCATCTGTTTATCTTCCTTGGAAAAGTATCTGTTCATATCCTCTGCCCATTTTTTGATCAGGTTGTTTGCTTTTTTGTAGTTCAGTTATGTGAGTTCTTTCTATATTATGGAGATTAACCCCTTGTTGGATATATGGTTTGCAAATATTTTCTACCAGCTGGTGGGTTGTCTTTTCATTTTGATCCTGGTTTCATTTGCCTTGTAGAAGCTCTTTAATCTGATGAAGTCCCATTTATTTTTTTCTTTTGTTTCCCTTGTCTGAGTAGACGTGGAATTCGAAAAAATCCCTTTATGACCAATGTGAAATAGTGTACTACCTATATTTCCTTCTAGGAGTTTTATAGTTTCAGGTCTCACTTTCAGGTCTTTGATCCATTTTGAGTTAATTTTTGTGTATGGCGAAAGAAGATGGTCAGCTTTCATTCTTCTGCATGTGGCTGTCCAGTTTGCCCAGTACGATTTATTGAAGAGACTTTTCTTCCTCAATGGTATGTTCTTAGCTTCTTTGTCAAAGATTAGCTGTCTGTAGATGTGTGGTTTTATTTCTGGGCTTTCAATTCTGTTCCACTGACCTGTGTGTCTGTTTTTGTACCAGTCCCATGCTGTTTTGATTACTATAGCTTTGGAGTATATTTTGAAGTCAGGGATTGTGCTGCCTCCAGCTTTGTTCATTTTTCCCAGGATTCCTTTAGCTATTTGGGGTCTTTTGTTGCTCCATGTGAATTTTAGGATTCTTTGTTCTATTTTCATGAAGAATATCATTGGGATTGATTGGGATTGCATTGAATCTGTAGATTGCTTTAGGTAGTATGGACATTTTAACTATGTTTATTCTTCCAATCCATGTGCATGGGATATTTCTCCATTTCTTTATGTCATCATTGATTTCTTTCAATGATGTCTTATAGTTTTCATTGTATAGGTCTTTCACCTCTTTGGTTAAATTTATTCCTAGATATTTTATTCGTTTTGTTGCTATTGTAAATGGGATTCTCTTTTTGAGATCTATTTCTGTTAGTTCATTATTAGCATAAAGGAATGCAACTGATTTTTGTAACTTCATTTTCTACCTGCAACTTTGCTGTAGTTGTTGATTATTTCTAATAGTTTTCCAATGGGTTCTTTAGGGTTTTCTATACATAAAATCATGTCATCTGGAAATAGTGAGAGTTTCATTTTGTTGCCCATTTGGAGTCCTTTTATTCTTTTTTCTTGCCTAATTGCTCTGGCCCAAACCTCCAGTACTATGTTGAATAAGAGCTGTGAGAGTGGGCACCCTTGTCTTGTTCCTGTTCTCAGAGAAATGGCTTTCAGTTTTTCCCCGTTGAGTATGATGTTGGCTGTGGGTTTGTCATATATGGCCTTTATTATGTTGAGGTACTTTCCTTCTATACCCATTTTGTTGACAGTTTTTATCATAAATGGATGTTGGATCTTGTCAAATACCTTCCCTGCATCAATTGAGATGATCATGTGGTTTTTATTCTTCATTTTGTTAATGTGGTGTATCACATTGATTGATTTGCAGATGTTGAACCATCCCTGTGTCCCTGGTATAAATCCCACTTGATCATGGTGTATGATATTTTTAACATATTGCTGTATTCAGTTCACCAATATTTTGTTGAGGAGTTTTGCATCTATGTTCATCAATGATATTGGCCTGTAGCGTTCCTTCTTTGTATTGTCCTTGTCTGGCTTTGGGATCAGGGTGACGTTGGCTTCATAGAATGTGTTAGGTAGGGTTCCATCTTCCTCTATTTTTCAGAAAAGTTAGAGAAGGATAGATATTAAATCTTCTTTGAATGTTTGGTAAAATTCTCTGGAGAAGCCATCTGGTCCTGCACTTTTATTTTTTGGCAGGTTTTTGATTACTGTTTCAATCTCTTTACTTGTGGTTGGTCTAGTCAGATTCTTTATTTCTTCTTGATTCAGTTTTGGGAGGTTGTATGAGTCTAAGAATTTATCCATTTCTTCTTGATTGTCCAATTTGTTGGCATATAGTTTTTCATAGTATTCTCTTATAATCCTTTGTATTTCTGTGGTATCCACTGTAATTTCTCCTCTTTCATTTCTAATTTTATTTATTTGAGCCTTCTCTCTACTTTTCTTAATGAGTCTGGCTAAGGGTTTGTCAATTTTGTTTATCTTCTCAAAGAACCAACTCTGTTTCACTGATCCTTTCTACTGGTTTTTTTGGTTTCAATTTCATTTATTTCTGCTCTGTTTTTATTATTTCCCTCCTTCTGCTGACTTTGGGCTTTGTTGTTCTTTTTCTAGTTCTGTTAGATGTAGCTTAAGGTTGCTTATTTGGGATTTTTCTTGTTTGTTAAAGTGGGGCTGTATTGCTATGAGTTTCACTCTGAGGACCACTTTCGCTGCATCCCTATGAGTTACTGTGGTGTATTTTCATTTTTGTTTGCCTCCAGATAATTTTTTATTTCTCCTTTAATTTCTTCAATGATCCATTGGTTGTTCAGTAGCATGTTATTTAGTCTCCACATCTTTGTCCCTTTCCCAGTTTTTTCCTTGCAGTTGATTTCTAGTTTCACAGCATTATGATCGGAAAAGATGCTTGTGATGATTTCAATCTTCTTAAATTTATAGAAGTTTGCCTTGTTTGCTAATATATGGTCTATCCTTGAGAATGTTCCATGTGTGCTTGAGAAGAATGTGTAATCTGCTGTTTTTGGGTGGAGTGCTCTGTATATATCTATTAAGTCCATCTCATCTAGATTTTCATTTAGGTGCACTATTTCGTTATTGACTTTCTATCGGGATGATCTATCCATTGATGTAAGTGGGGGGGTTAAGATCCCCTACTATTATTGTGTTGTTGTTTATATCTCATTTTGGGATTGTTAATAGTTGCTTTATGTACTTTGGTGCCCCTGTGTTGGGTGCATATATATTTATCATGTCTTCTTGGTGGAGTGTCCCTTTTATCATTATATATTGCCCCTCTTTGTCTCTCGTTACCCTTTTTATCTTGAAGTCTACTTTGTCTGATATGAGTATGGCCATACCGCTTTCTTTTGTTTGCCATTAGCTTGGAGTATTGTCTTCTATCCTTTCACTCTGAGTCTGTGTTTGCCTTTAGAGCTGAGATGTGTTTCCTAGGGGCAGCATATTGTTGGGTCTTGTTTTGTAATCCACCCTGCCATTCTGTGTCTTTTGATTGGAGAATTCAATCCATTTACATTTAGAGTGATTATTGATATATGAGAGCTTAATGTTGCTATTTTATCACTCATTTTCCAGTTCTTTTGCATTTCCTTTGTTTCTCATCCTGTATGTTTCAGACTTCCAATTCAGTTTGGTAGTTCTCTATGATGATTCTCTTAGTTTTCTCCTTATTTTTCGTATGTGACTCTGTTCTGATTAGTGGTTACCATGAGGTTTGTATAAAAAAATCTCGTGGATGAGATAGTCCATTTTCTGATGGCCTCTTATTTCCTTAGACTAAGTCAATTCAATCCCTTTCCTCTTCCCCTTCTAAGTTATTATTGTCACAAATTATTGCATCCTGTGTTGTGAGTGTGTGTTTTAAATGATGAGGTTATATTTATTTTTGATGTTTTCTTTCCCTTAATCTTGATGTTTATAATTGTTTGCTGACCTATTCTGAAAGAGAGCTGTGATTTTTCTGGTTGTGTCTACCTATTTTTCTCCTGTTCAAAGCTTTGTATGCCCTTTCTCTTTTTTTTTTCAGGCATGAGGGCCTTCTTGAGCATTTCTTGTAGTGGGGTCTTGTAGCAATGAACTCCCTTAGCTGTTGTTTATCTGGGAAAGTTATTATTTCTCCATCATATGTGATGGATATTTTTGCTAGACAGAGTATTTTTGGCTGAAAGTTATTCTCTCTCAGAGTTTTGAACATATCATTCCAGTCTCTCCTAGCCTGTACAGTTTCTGTCGAGAAATCTGCTGAGAGCCTGATGGGAATTCCTTTGTACATTATTTTATTTTTTTGTCTAGCTGCCCTTAATATTTTTTCTTTGTCATTGACTTTTGTCACCTTTACTACTATATGCCATGGAGAGAGTCTTTTCATGTAGATATATTTAGGAGATCTGTTGACTTCATTCACTGGTATTTCCAGCTCCTTCTCCAGGTTTGGGAAGTTCTCGTCTACTATTTCTTTGAATAAACTCTCTGCTTCTTTTTCCCTCTCTTCTCCCTCTGGAATGCCTATAATCCTTATGTTGCATTTCCTAATTGAGTCAGATATTTCTCAGAGAATTTCTTCATTTTGTTTTAGTTTTAGTTCTCTCTCCTCCTCCATCTCGAGCATTTCTGCATTCCTATCCTCAATAATGCTAATTCTTTTCTCCATATTGTCAGCTCTGCTCTTTAAAGATTCCAGATTTTCCTTTATTTCCTCCATTGTGTTTTTCATCTCCAACATTTCTGATTGGTTTTTCTTTATGGTTTCAATTTCTTTTGTGAAGAAATTCCTGATTTCATTGAATTTTCTATCTATTTTCTTCTAACTCGTTGAGATATTTTTATGATAGCTATTTTGAATTCTCTGTCATTTAGGTTATAAATTTCTGTGCCTTCGGGACTGATTTCTGGGTGCTTGTCATTTTCCTTCTGGTCTGGAGATATAATATATTTTTGCATCGTGCCTGTGGACATTGGCTTATTTTTTCTCATACTGAAAATATCTGGTGGCAGTTTCCACTTGCCACCACTGGGTAGGGATCAAGCGCCGTGTATTCTGAGCTCGCTGTGATCTGCTGGCACTCTGGCAGACCAGTTGTGCTGAAGTGCCAGGCATGCAGGGAGAGAAGCTATCTCTTTCCCCTGCCCGATCCTGGGGGCTTCTCATTCTTCCCTTGCTCTCTGCTCTCCTGGGGTGCTCAGATGATGGTGGCACCCCCGCAACAGTTCAGTCTCCTCCATATGAGAATTCCCCACAGACTATGAGAGAACTTTGAGAGCGATGGTTTTCCCACAGAGGGCTGCCCCTCCCCGCTCTCTCTCTGGGAGCCACACAGACCCAGAGTCGCTGATCGAATGGGGAGGGAGAGGATTTCTCCTTATCTCTCCCCACTTCCTCTGGGGAGTTCCAGCACCTCCACCTTCAGATGTACGGCTATGTGGGTCTCTCAGGTGTCCTTTGTGTTGTATGGGTGTCCTCTGATGGGATGTGAATATCCTTTTTGTTGTTTCTTAGCAGGGGGAGAGTTTACAGGGGAAAGCTCACTTCGCCATGATGCTGACATCACTCAGCTTTTTAATTTTTTAATCAAACCACCTACTTGACAACTCCATGTGGATGTCTAAACAGACAAGTAAAAATGGGAGAAACAGAATTCCTAATGCCCTTCCTAATGTCATCTTGCTCCCATCTCACTCTCTGCCAATTTTCCTCACGTCAATAAATAGCACCATCACCTCCCTAGTTACTCAAATCAGACATCTAGGAATTACTCTAAATTTCTGTTTCCTTCAGTTCACATGTCCAATCCAAGTCTCATCAACTTGACTCCAAAAACCTTCTTTCCCAACCTGTTTGTTTGTAACTCTGCTACTACTACCCTGGTCCAAGCCCCACCATATCCCCCCTGGACTATGGCCACAGCCCCAACTGGTCTCTCTGATATTATACTTGCTCCTTTCAATCCATTCTCCAGACAGCAGCCAGAGTAATCTTTTAACAAAGTAAATCTTAAATCTTAACTACCCAACTTGGCTTCTCATTGAACTGAGAATAAAACCCAAACACTTTGAAACTCCTATCACAGCTCCTCTCACCCACATTGGCATCCTTGTTGCTCCTCAAGCACACTAAGCTCCAACTGCCCCCAGTCTGGAATGTTCTCCCCTCACCTGCACCTGGATGATCACAGCTTCCTCATCTCCTGCTCAGACAGGTCTTCCCTCATCACTCCACCTAAAGTAGCCTCCCACACATCATGTTCTCACCCCACACTCTCTGAATTCTCACTATTGGATACTTTTCTTGTTTATAAATCTCTTGGTTTATTATCTGTCTCCCCTGACCAGATGTAAATTTCATCAGAGCTACTTGTCTGCCTTGTTTACTACTGCATCCCCTGTCACACAGAAAATGCCTGTCACACAGTATGCCCTCAGTAAATATTTCTTGAGTGAAGTGAGTGAATAAATAAATGAAGGCTCCTAAATTAACTACATCAAAAGGGACAACAGTCTTTTGAAAATCTGAATGCTGGTACATTCATTACAGAAAATCAACACTGTGTTTTAGCTATTACTGTTCATCATCCCTCTGATGTAAGCCTCATAACTGATCATGGCTAATTTATCCTCGTATACCCTGCAGTGCCTAGTGTATGTCTTAGAGCCACTGCTCAAAAATTCTTCATGTGTTTTTTATTACTATATTTAATTGTCTTACAAGTGATTTATCTCTAGATATTTTCTTGGAGACATGAGCTCCATATTAAATGACCCAGGTAAAGCAGATCTAGTATATTCAGCCATTCAATCAACAACTTTTATTAACTACTAGTCATGGAGGGGTTTCTCATGACCACATTATTATCTGAGTCCCAGTGGTTATATGCTTGTGTAGGAAAACATGTTATCATAACATCAAAACAATCACTTATGAATCAACCACAAATAAAATTAAATCATCTCACACCTCTCTCCCTCAGGCATCCCTGGAAGTGTTGCAGCGCATGACCTATGTGGCTGTATGAAGTGGGCCTCTCCTCTTAAAACTAACTTCTCTTCTCTCCCAATGAGCTTTTAATATTTCAGTCTATATACAAGTACAAATATCCTGCACACTGAAATTCCTTTTTTGGCTGGGAAAGATTCTCCCTGAGGTAACATCTGTTGCCAATCTTCCTCTTTTTTTTCTCTCCCCAAAGCCCTAGTACATAGTTGTATATTCTAGTTGTATATTCCTTCTAGTTCTTCTACATGAGCTGCCACCACAGCATGGCTACTGACAAACGAGTGGTGTGGTTCTGTGCCCAGGAACTGAAACTGGGCCACCGAAGCAGTGCATGCCGAACTTTAACCACTAGGCCATCAGGGTTAAGCTAGCCACTAGGCCTAGCTCAAAATTAAAATTCTTATAAAAGATATAGAATTTCCAGAAGTACACAAAAGTCATGTTGGAGAAGCATTTGAATATTACACAAAGCTACTGACAAATAAGGGTTATGCCCACTTGAAGACCAGCTAACAACTGAAGAAAGAATCAACAAGGATAATGACATAACAGATACTTGAAAAGAGAGTTCTGTTCAAATAATTACATTCTAGATTAAGAAAGGCCCTTGGAAAAACTGATGAAGTTTTCAAATTCACAAAAACTATTTTTGGAAAAAAAAAGATCTTTATGATCCTGCTGCAAAAGTCAAACATGAGGTATATACGTTTATATGCCATAAACATATACCATTGTTTATGGTATAGTTTTGTCAGAAAACCAATTATTTATTCTAAAAATTAGCATGGAGTTTTCATTACAATCTAAAAGTTTTATGGAATCTTAAATAAGATAAATTTACTTTCATAATCTATGGTTCCATTTTTCAAGATAAAGTTCCAATTAAAACGTTTTCACTGGTATTTTTCCATTTTAATTGAATTCACTTTTAAGTGTCCTTTTTTTCTAGAATGAATTATTCTCATGAGGTAAAGATCCCTGAGTGTGGCTGGGCACCAGGGATACAGTAATGAGCAAGCGCAGATAAATTATTAACTGACCTCTCCTCCCAAAATTGAAGTTTATATTGTGTTCAGAGGTTAATTTATATACATATTGGATTTTGCTGTCATCTGAAGTTAAATGTAAATGCATACAAATGAATAAAGATGGAAAAGATGACTGTAAACATGTTAAATATAAGGGTAAAAAGTACCAGATGGGATTCATGAAACCTGCATGGTAGTTCTGACTAGGCAAATCACTTCTATGGCCTCATATAGGATCTCTATTTTCCCTTCTTGATCTTCCTTGATTCTATGAGATTTTGAAAAGTATTTATGTTAGTGATATTGAAAAAAATCAGGTTCAGGCACACAAGGCACAGAGACAGTAAGATCGCTTACAATAACACATTCTCTAACTTAATTGTTTCCATCCAGGTCATAAAAGGATGGCGCACTAACCCACGGAGGTAAAAACTCTGTCTCAGAGGACTCAAGAGAACAAAGATTCTTAAGGTTAGTGTTCTTAAAAAAAAATCTGCCTGAATCCCATGTCTATATTTCTCTGAAAACAGGTCATGTTTTATAAATCTAACACAATGCACTGAAAAGAATGTATAATAAATGTGTTTAAGAGAAGGGTCATTCTTAGGGTTGCTTGACTTAGCAAATAAAAATACGGGACACCCAGTTAAAACTGAGTGTCAGATAAACAACAAACAATTTTTTGTATAAGTAGTACCTGAAATTCAAATTTAATTGGGTGGCCTGTATTTTACCTGGCCACTCTAGTCATTCTATATTCTGTTTTTCCCAACTGGAATTGTCGGCGGAAAGACCGCAAAGAAAAGGTAAGTTCTATGCAGCAGACTGATGAGTTCCAGGCTATCAAATCACTAATATTAATTTTGTCATCGAAAGAGCAGAAGGGATCCTGTGTACCACATTGTGACCCTGTGTGTGATAACTGAACCTTTTGAAAGCTCTTGGATTAATAATTTGTGGCATAAAATTCCTCCTTAAATCAAGCTTTTTCGTTTTACTCTCAAAACCATAACATATATTTAAAAGAGAAAAAAAAGTTGCAGTCTACTTATAAAAGGAAGATTGACTAATTGCTAAAACTTCTTGGGATGCCAAAGCATTGAGAAGCTGTGTTTTTCAGCCATGAATCCTAAATTCTAATCTAGTCTCAGCATTTGCTACTAGTGGGATGTGTGACCAGTGGCAAACAATTTTCTGCCTGCGTTTTCCTTCTGCATTTCAATTTCATCCTCTGTAAAACAGGGCAAATACCACTGGTTCTGCCTTCTTTTTGAAGTGCAAGGTGCTGACTGTCTTCAGCAGGGTATGAAGTGAAAAATACCAAACTAGCGATCAGGAGATAATTCTAGTTCCAGCTACAAGACCACACAGATGTGAGGGCGAACCAATTACATCTTTCTGGAGTCCAAGTTTTTCAGTTGTGAAAACAGGCAGCTGTATTAACAGGCCAGGAAGACCCCCCACAACAGCTTACAGTATCAAAAGGCCAGGAGGTGATCATCAGCTTAGTCAACTCACTTAACCTCTTCTCATCTCTCACGTCCTCATTTTCACAGAGGGGAAAGACCTCCTTATTCCTTCACTCACCACACAGGGTTGATGTACAAGTCAAATTAGAAAACACATGTGGAAGCATTTCAAAATCTCTTCCAGACATTTAACATTTTGCTGTCTCCTATACTTTCGTACTCATTCCAGTGGAGATGGAGGGCTGGGGTAAGGAGCAATGGCTGTTTATTTCCTCGTAAAATTCTGCCACGAGAACCAGGGAAAAGACGAGGGAAAAAAGGTTGTGTTCCTGGTGGTACAAAGCCCACAGGCTGAGAGGGTCTAACGGGGTCTGGAAACAGGCTGGCTACACGCACCCTGAGGACTCACAGGCCTTGGCTAAAAGCAGATACTTCAGAATGCCATTCTCTATAGACTCTCACTAAGTTTTCCCCCCAAAAAGAAGAGTTACCATCCTAACTCTACATAAGTGACATCCTAGCCATCTGAGCAAAAAGAACGAAGGGGACACACATTCCACAAAGGTATTTTACCCTTTGCTATAAACACTAACAACTCAGAGACTCGACTTTCCTGTGCAAGCCTGTCCTTGCTCACTGCCGTGCAAACCTGCGAGCAATCAAGGGCAGAGCGGCCCTCTTGAAGTCTTCGAGTTGACTTAACTTTTACAAGGCTGTTAATGAAAGACAACAGGCCCTAGACCCTTGAAATAAAGCCATGGCCAAGGGAAATGCAATGAAAATTGATGCCAAGAATTTATAATCAATGACAAGGTCCTGATGTTTAACATCCCATCCAAATCATTCCCTCTCTCCTCACCACAATCTGTTTTATTATCCTCCAGTCACTTATTTCCTTCCTCATTTTATTACACAAAAAATTTCTTACCTCATAAATGAGTTGTATTATACACCAATTTTAAATGGGTAAATTAGATTTAGTTTTGATTTAGACTTTTACAATATGTCTTAAAATAAGTAGAGAAACCTCAGAGGGTACCAAAATCAATGTTAGGAGTTATTCCTCTCAGGTAACACAAATGCAAATACCATCTGTGGTTTCAGACTTGCATACTGCATACCACAGATGCTGCGCAGCCATCGCTGAGGGACCCTTTCCCACACTGAGCAAGTAAAGAATCCCAAAGATTGACAGGAAGTAGATAGTTGGAAATAAAGCCAAACGGAATTCACCAAAAATTTGCCATGAGTTGTCATAAATGTCACTTGAATTTTAAATCTTAAATCTTTTTGAACAGTGAATCCAATCAGAAGTTTATTGTCTTAATAATATTCTACTGAGGGTGGACTTGCAGCCCCAACTGCTCATGCAATGACAATTCGATATAAAAATCCGTGTCATAAAGAAGAATGCTTAACACATTTTGATTTCACGAGGCTTCTTTATAGCACTAACAGCACTGTGCCTTTCAAGCCGATGTTTCGATGTGGGTGGAGCACCCTACAAAATTAAATGAGTTTGCGCACTCACAAGGCCAGGCAGCCAGGTTCTAGCTGCTGCTGCAGGCAAAGGCTGAGCTGGACATTGCCAGGGTCGGAAATTTTGCTGTGTCTTTACTGATGCACAGAGGGATGAATAAATTCATTCCTGAATGGTAAAAAAGATCAAAGGAAGTCTGGGAGGTAGGAAGCTTAGAAGGTGAATTGTCATTTTTTTACAATGGTTGTAACATAGGATCTATTTCATCAAAATTACACACAGGCAGAAATAAAGTGGTATATACTTCATTCTACACTTCCTGTGTGCTCGTATTTTTTAAGATGAAAAGTGTATCACAGACTCAATTAAGCAAATGATTAAATTTAATGGTGCCAAGCTAGTAACACCTTTTTTATGGATATTTAAATAAGTTCTGTATATTGGGTATACTTCATCTCATACTTGCTAAAAATTTTATAAATTGATTAGTAATATTCATTTAAAAAATGAAAGGTCACTGTATGGCACATACTATTAAGAATCAAAACTTTCCCCCTTTTCCAATTTCTCATTTTCACTCAAGATTATTATAAACCTAGCACAGGAAAGAAAACTACAATTTATTTTGTGTAGAAATTTTCTACTAATCTAGACAAGTCACAGCTTCCTCCAAATGCCTACTATCCAGAAGTATTAAATAGGATATGCAAAACTTATTGACAGGGCAGAGGGATGCAACCCCCTGCATGGCATTTTAAATATGAATAGCAAAAGGGACACACGCACACGCACGCACACACACACACACACACACACACACACACACACACACACTACACTCTAATGCCTGTGTCCATAAGGGCTCCAAGCAGCAGTAACTTTATTTTCTACTAAAGTTGAACTGCTCACTCATCTTACAAAATGAATCTTGAAAAAGAAAGAAATGCCCCAAAATACATATTCAATATTCCAGATGTCTTGAAAGGGAAAAATAATTAAAATACGTTGTCTAGGTTTATAGAATGTTTCTTGGCATCTAGAAAAGTAAGGAAAAAGAAAAATTTACAAGGCAAAGTAAAATTGTGATATAAACATAACGCTCATGAGTTAAAAATATAATTAGATGAAACCTACTCTTGTATCAAAGGATAAAAATTCTTTGAAAATATACTGTACTTAGGGTATTTTGTGTTCTAATACTAAAAATATAATTGTAATGGCCTAGTACCTAAATTGTCAGCCACTCTATTTTAAAATGTCCTTTGAGAGTTCCCACTTTTATACTCTAAAATTATGTATGGAAACTAAACCCACTTGGGCAAGGTCTTTAGGCACATCATTCAGTAAGATGCTTGCACATTAACAGGCCCTAGAAGAAACTTCAACCTCTTCCTGAGTGAGATTCCGCATGACATTAACTCGGTGAGCCTGTGGTTTGCTTCCATGAGTATGGACACCACTGCCGTAGAGCATGGTGGTTAAGGGCCCAGAGTGGCAAAGACTCAGGCTTCAACCCCAGAACTACTTCTTTCTAAGAGTGAGACCTGAGGTACATTATTTACTCTCTCTAAAATGGAAATAATGGCATTAACCCTCACAGGGTTCTTAAGAAAATGATTCCTAGAAAATGACAGCATAGAGTCTGGGACACAGTGTTTAATATATGATAATTATTGTTTTTAAGTTAATTGAACAGTAAATGGAGTATATTTTCAAAAATGACCTTTTTTTGTAAAAATAAAAAGAATTTATTCAATGGCCTTCTATAGAATAACTGGATGTTGGCCATTTGTTGCTCCTAGTTTAAAAGCACTAATGTCTCTACAGAAACACTAATAAGAAAGAGGTGTTTCAATGTTAGCATTTTCTCAAATTAGTACTGAAAAAACATAGACTCCCTAGACCAATAACTACACTGACAGATGACATAATCTTCTGAATACATAAAAATTACGAGCTGAACATTTAATTGAGAAAAATAAACACAAGGATGTAACTTGATTTTCCATTACTACTTAGAAATTAATTTTCTTAAAAAAATAAGTTATAGATTTGGGGGATGATTTTTTTCAAAATATCAAAGGTAAAATAAAACCGTTTGACAACAAATGTGAAAGAATATACAACTAATTACTATGATGAAAACCATAGCAATATTTCATAATAACTATAATTCTAAACTGGAGAAGGGTTTTAAAACTTGATGAAACAATGCTTTAACACTCTGATACAGGAGATTTGGGGATTAAAGGTGATCTGTTTTAGCTCCTATGCAAGGGAGCTCACTTGGAAAATTCTATGAGTAGATTGATGCCTGGGCCTCAAGGATGGCCATATAGCAGGTCCCTCGAGCAGTAACATTTGGGGACACTTGCAGGGTGCCCTAAACAAAACAGACTAAAAAGTGGCAGGCCCTGAAAGATCCACGAAACACAATGCGTTCTCATATTTTTAAAATCTACTACTAAAACTTCATCCGTTTTTCTTTCTCTCCAGTGCTTTTTTCATCAGTCATGGGAATTAATCACTACAACCAGAATTACAAAGAGTGTACTTATTTCCTGTCTGGAAAAGGATGGTTGATAACTTATATGGAAATCTGCTAAAATTATCTGTAGGAAAAACATAAAAATAACTCACATTATAACGTTAGATATTTTTCTGCTTTGGGATCCTAATCCTATACAGTTTTAGTTACGTTGTTTGCATAATTTGACCTGGATCCACTACGGCTATTGGAAAATACTTAAAAGTAGGAAACGATTCAATCTGAGAAGTCGACACTCTGCTCTCCTGGTGAGAATCAAGAATGCTTAGAGCTGGAAGAGATTTTTAAATTCACTGATTAATTTCTCTGCCTTGATTCCTCACTCCCTCCCACCTCCCATTTTGAAGCGGAGGTTTGTTAACGTGAGCCATTCACAAAGCTGGGGACAAATTCGGGAGGCCTGGACTCCCAATTCCAATCCCCTTTCCAGGACCTTACACAGTCCGCAAAAGTTCTGTTCAAACCATTAATAAAACGTCATTTAAAGAATGAGAAGGACACTGAAAGTCTATGAAATCACTGTTCTTGTCTGCTAATTCCCATTTTCCAGAATAAGGGAATGACTCTCAAAGTTTGTGATTATATTTAAGGCACTGATGATTCTCAAGGTAACATAGTAAACTACTGAAAATCACTCTAAAAAACATAAGGATGCATTATTTCCTTTAAATTTCTTAAGAACTCTATGAAGTAAATGCTATTATTTCCATTTTACAGAGAAAGTAAAGTACCTAATGATCATACTCTCAAAAAGAGGTAGTTGTGGGGTTGAAGCTTAAATCTGTCCTATCTAGGGCCCTCACCCATCACAAATAGAAAGAAATTTTAAAGGATTCAGAACAGTGGCTCCCAACCAAGTCACGGAGCCAGACCTTGGGGGGCATTTGGAAATGTGTGTCACAATGATGGGGGTGCTCCTGTCATTTAGTGTCTGGGGCCCAGGGATATTAAACATCCTGCAATGCCCTGAACAGTCTCTCGAACAAAAAAAAGGGTCACCACCAATAGCATCCCCTTTGGGAAGCACTGGTTTAGATGAATAAAAGACTAACATACTTTAACAGGGTATTAAATGAAACAGGAGAGATTTGGGGCATCCCCAAGTGATATCCTCCAATAATCTCTACTCTGACGTTACAGTGCATGGTTCACTTGGGCCTGGCATGGAAAGGAAATGGATGCTCTGCCTAAAGTTATTTAGTATTGCCAAGTTTTCTCCAGTTATGAAAACATCTGAGAAGCTTACTGGGACCAAATATAAATAAAATGCAGAATTGTTTCACATGGTTTTACATTCAAATTTGACCAAGAGTTGGAAGAGAAACATTTTATGATTTTCCATGCATTCACAATCACATGTATGAAGAACATTCCTTAAAGGAAAACCTACTTACATCTGAAAGAAAACATCGTAACTGAAGTCTATGCTGTAAATATGTAAACTGACTTGCTTTGCAGCTGAGATGTGGGAGAGACTGGACTAGACTGGCATCTCTCGATAATCAGAGAAACCCCGCGAGTCCAAAACAAGTATGTTTTGAAGATCTGTACTTTTTTTATGAAAATGTTTTAAGTTTGCGTTTTCACACTGATGACAATTAAAACCAAAAAAAGGCAAAACAAGTATACTTTAAATTACTGGGACGACCACCTTATAACCAAGAACTGTCCTGCAATTTTAGTGGTCAGGTGTATTGGTGTTTACACAAATTGTGTAGCCCAGTGATTCTGGGATAAAGAGAAAATAAAAGAGGTAAATTAATATGCAAATATGCTTTCAAACCAAGTAAAAACCAAAAGCTAGTATTCTGTGCTCGGGAATAAAAGCTTCATGATTGTTCACACAGAGACCCAGTGGGAGCAGTGAACAATGCATCATAGGGAAACTGTAGCAAAGGCGAGCTGACCTCACCAGACCCTTCACTGGGCAGCCAGGGCCATGTTCGCTTTGCAAGGGTGATTTAATGAATGCTGTCAATTTGCATTTGGCTGGAGTTTTATCATTTTATTCATAATTAACTTATAAATTTATTTTGGTATTACAGTTGCATAAATTCTGTAATTATGATTAAATTATACCTACTCTTAAGAATTCCACATTTAACTAACATTAAAATAAAAAGAAGCCAACACTAGGTATGGTAGGTATCTGGAGCTTCTGGGTGTGCCCTCATCACTTTCTTTTGGGAATTCCTCCTCCCCAATGACATATCACACTATGGGTTACCTGCCCCAACAAAGTAGTGGGACAACCCTATTCTTCTGGACACAATGATTGTTACAAAGCAGGCACATGACCCAAACAAGGCCAGAGTAATTCCGAAAGGACTGATATGGATAAGAAGGTACTTCTCTAACATCAGAAGTTTAAGACCCACATAAACCTTCCAAGAAGAAACTTTTCCAGCACATGAAGAAAGCATGCAGGAGGATAAAGCCAACACAGCACAGGACCAAAAGATGGACAGATGGATGGATAAATGGACGGATGGATGGATGGATGGATGGATGGTTGGAGGGATGGGTGGGTGGATGGATGGATGGATGGAAGGATGGAAGGAAGGAAGAATGGATGGATGGAAAAATGGATGGATGGACTGAAGGAAGGACTGATAGATTAGCTAGATTTACAGACAAACAAACAGAATCTGACAAGATTATTTGATCAGCTGAATTTCACAGCCAAACCAATCCCCAGGCACTTCAATTATGTGAGTCAAGTCTGTATGAATTCAAGTTGGGCTTCTGTCACCTGTGACCAAAAGCTTTTTAACTAATATACTGGAGATCAATAAGAATGTCTTTAACAGGGGAACGTTACTTAAGTTTGAGAAACACTGGATTACATGATCCCCTCTAAATTTAAAGCTCAAACATCTTGTGTGTGTTTGTTTTAGTTATTTCATCAGCTTAAAAGATCTGGATCTTGTCTCTTCTTATAACCTTAGCACAGGTATTCAATAGAGAGTAGAAATGATGATTCTTTTTTTTTTTTTTAATTAATTTATTTTTTTGTGTGAGGAAAACCAGCCATGAGCTAACGTCTGTTGCCAATCCTCTCTTTGCTGAGGAAGATTGGCCCTGGGCTAACATCCGTGCCCATCTTCCTCTACTTTATATGGGATGCTGCCACGGCATGACTGACAAGCAGTGCGTGGGCAGGCGCCCGGGATCCGAACCCGCAAACCCTGGGCTGCCAAGTGCGAACTAAACTGCTGTGCCACCGGGCCGGCCCTCTTATATTTTTATAGTTATAACTAGGGATATGATATCTGATGGGGATCTTTTCTCTCCCAAGTTTAAATGTAATAAAATTATTCAGAGAAGATAATTTGCAAAAAATTAATCTTACTTTACAATTCAGACTCCAGGGAAAAATCTTGAAGAATACAAAAGCTAACAAGGGCACATGAGACTCTAAAAAGCATGTTCACTACAAACTAAAAACCAGAAGGGAGAGGGAAATACATATATATATATATATATGAATAAAGCACTTACATTGTGAAAAACATATATATAATTCAAAATAAAATGACAATACTGAGTCAGTAAATAAGATTAGAGAGTTAAATATCAAACAAATGACTCATGTGGAAAGACTTTCTTCAATTTTTATTCCTAGGTATGTAGCTCGTGGGCACTCTTTACTGAGAACCTGACATATCAGATATTTCCAAGGCCACATCAATCAGCTGTAACACTGATCAACTGAATTTCCATCTGTCCAGCTAAACTAATTTCATAGGAAGTCCTGCAAAGTCAGTAGCTAGTCTGCATCCTAAATTCAGAAATTAGTCATTTTTCAACCCTCCACTATCAATCAACTCGGTGATTTATCTAATTGCCCTGCAGTCTTTACTAAAGCCTTTTATCCTGGGAAGAGGTTTTTATCCTTCAATCAGCTCTGAGAACAAAGAACAAATCTAACTCGATACAACAGTTATAGGTTTAATAAATTATTAGGCTGAAAAATGTTTGGGGGATAAACTAATAAATACCAAGCAGTTCTGATTATTAGCCTTTTCAATTATGAAACAAATCTTTCCCAAGCATTATTAAAAGGTACTAGGAAGTTCAAGCAAAGTTCTAAGTGAATTTGTGTTTTCAAATCCAGAGGCAGGGGAGCACCTTAGTAAGACACGTTCTCTGTCATCAGATGAAGGGTGAAGACACAGACTTGACCCATACAACTTGAAAGCAGTTTCAAATATTTTAAAAGAAATAACATCAGAGACCAGAGTCAAATCATCTATTTAAGTGGAATTATTTAAAAAGGAAATTTTGTTACACAGCATAATCAAAATGCTAAAAATTGCTCGTCTTGAGGTACTGAAGACATGATCGTGTGAAAATATTGGGGATTTCTATAGATCTTCCGATCACAAACTGAAAAAAAAAAGCTACTAGATTGTACCACAAGCCTATTTAAGTTTGTGTTACACTAAGCAAACTGAGAAATCCGTGTATGACTAACTGCGACTGCATTAATTCTACCACATTTTTAGGAATCATGATCTTGTATTGCAAAATCTGAATGAATCTCCATTTGAAACCTCGAGAACACTAGAAAAAGAAGGGCAATAAAAAACAGCATTTCAGGGGCTCCTACAGATTCTTCTGGAAGGGAAGATTTCAATCCACACAAATACTTTTAGGGCACTAAAGGCTGCTTAGAGCTGGCTATATGGGCCCTGGTTATAAAGAGTATAAGCAAAAAAGGCCATTCGTGCACCATCAGAAAAATAGTATAAATAATATCAAAGTCAGACTGAGTCAATGCCCACAGAGTTTTATCTTCAACACTAGTGACTGCTTAACAAAACCATTTATCTGAAAATTGTGAAAAATTTATATTCCTATATAATTATAGAAACAATCATTTTTAAGAGCAGATAGGAATATTTATTTTATATCTATCATCTGATTTAATATAAATATCTTGCAGATAAAAGTATTACAGCTTTTAGAGATGAGAAAATAATTACCAAAAAAGAAAGAAAGAATCCCAAACACAGGACGTGGAATGTCAACTAACTCAGCACAGCCCTGCAGTATCAAATAAAAAGTCTGTGCTAGAAAACTACATGGGAGTGTAAAACTTTTGGACTTTGATCCAAGCGGTCATAAAAACTTGTCCTCAGTTAATATCTCCTATTTCCAGTATATGCCAAATATTCTTAAGCTTTTGCCTAGTACAAAACAAAGCAATAAAAAGTCAATCATGTTCCCCCACCATACTAAATGACCTAAAACATCACTCACAACCACAGAGCTGATTAGTAACTAATGAAAGGTAACATGACTTTAATATGCTGTCAAGAATAACAACAGCTGTTAAGTGGCATTAGCAGAAGGCTGCATTTGTGAATGCATCAGCATTAAGAGCCCTTAATTAACACAGTATCTCTGACCTGTAGAACTGCAAAGTTATCTCCAACTTTGGGGTGGGAGTTTTCCATACGTTGTGGTTACCAGTCTCGAATTCATTTTTATGCCAATAGATTATAACTGTTCAACTGACTCTCTCAAATTCATATAAACAGGCTGTGATAACTAAAAAGCATCTATTCTAGGCTTCAAGCTATAGCCTTTTATGAGGTGCTTAGCTCTATATGTGAAGATAGTTACAGGAAACAATGTAATATAGCCCATAACTGCGTTCAAGGTTAACCAAATTCACAGGTGTTTCAATGAGAATTTAGGAATGCCAGAACCTTCCTTCTGTTCAATGACTGCTACTGAGTGCAGACCATTCAGTCTGGGCATAGGACAGAGAGGCATGCATGAATGTCGAACGACAACAATAAAATCAAATAATGTAGAAATAGTTCCATCAACATGCCTGTTTACAGGCACAGATGGCCAATCTAAGTGAATCCAAATTTATTTCAGATCTTAAAACATGCCAAATGCCTCTACAGAACTGTCCTGTTTCATGGATTTGCTGAATCACATACAGTGTTCATTTATACTTACAAAGTGTTAACAAAAGGGAAAAAAGCAAAGCAATGTGGGCTTCTAGTTTAAAAAAAAAGACTTAGCTGTAAAGTTAATATGTCTGCAATAAGTTTTTACCACAATCATGTGAATCTCACTGGATTTAGCCGTTCAGCATTTTTATAATCAGCTAATGTCCAAACTCTCATCCTTATTTTAAGTCTCCAGTTAATGCCACCAAATATAAGCCCAAACTAAAATATTGTTCCATGAAGAACCGCTGGGTACACATAAACTCTCAGATTATATTCTTTACACTGAGAACGTTCAGCACTTTATAACTCTTAAAATTGAGGGCCTGTACTACTTTTAAATACACTTTCACTTTCCAATTTACAGGCAACATAAATCTTCTCTTAAGAACATATATGCACACACATACAGGTATCACAGAAAGTGTTCAGCCTTTGTCAACATCAACTATAATATAAGAACCCTAAATGAAAAAAAGTACATAGGGTCTCAGATGATCCAAATTTTACACTGAGCAGTGTAATTTTGAGAACTAGGATTTTAATCCTATGCTACTTGGGAGAAAAAGTAACGTGAAAAGAAATGTAACTTAACTCTTTCCATTTATTTTCCAATAAAATGTTACTTCAATGTTTTAGCAGGAATGGTACTTATGTATGACTAGTTAAAAACTACCACCAAACAATCCCAAGTTTGTGTCTTTAAAGGGAGAGGGGAGAAAAAGGGAAAGGACATTTATGTTGATTTATAAAACAACCTTTTCCTTTCAACTGTTAATAATCTGCCTAAAGAACGCTTCCAGAGAACAGCCACACACACTTAAAAACTCAGCCCAGTCCTCTGCCCACTCCCGGTTCTGTGCACTCGAGTTCACTGAGGGCAGAGGGTGGAAGTGTATGGGGGTGAAAGGAAAGTAGGGACAGATGGCCTCGGAGCAGCAGGTGACATGAACACTGTCGGCCCCCAGCAATCAATAATTCCAGACCTAGATGGCCTTAGCGCCTCGCCCCAAACTCGCGGAAAAGTGCCCTTTGAAAAGAATCCACTTTCCTTTCCGGGTTTATCCTCTGGTCGCTACAGATTTAGAATTTTGAAGGAAGGCGAAAGCGGGGAAGAGGATTTTAAAAGGAGGGCGGAGTAATTAAACAGAAGAGATAAGATTTGTCCCGAAGCCGTTGTCTCTGTCCAAAAACCCCGCAAGTGGTGAAATCGACACCAACTCGTTAGGAGAAACCGGGTTAAAAAGAGCCCCATCTAAGACCCCGAAGTAATACGTCCGCAAGAGAGTAAGGGAAGACAAAAATGGCACACAATCCATATTCAATGAAACATCGCCCCACCGGTGTGAGGCGACGCCACCACCCGCACGCGGCCCCAGCCGCGCGCCCCCAGGGAAAGTGGGACGGGGGGGGATGCTGAAGGAAGTACCTTGTTTTGTCTCCAAAAGGCAACATAGCAAACGTGGGAAGTTCGAGGTGCAGATCATGCGGCCCCGGCGGACCCTGGACTCTAGGAGGCGCCGAGGGGCAACGGCGTGCCCAGGTGAGGCCGGTGACTCGAAGCCGGGTCCCCTACCGCCCCCGCCGCCGCCCGCCGCCGCCCGCTCGCCCCGCGCTGCGCCGCCCCCTGGCGGGGAGCGCCCGACAAAGCCGAGGCCGCGCGCCGGCGGGTGGGAGCCCAGCGCCCAGCCCCGGCCGGCCCCTCCACCATCACCGCCCCGCGTGCGTCTCCGGGCGGCCGAGGCGGCCAGCGCTGGCTGCCCGACGGCCGCAGCCCCGAGCCGGCGGCCGCGGGGCTCGGGACCCTTCTCCAAAGGCGTGCGTCCTCGAGTCAGAGCGCAGTAGCCTTGCCTGCGCCCCGGCTTCGCACCAACTCCTCGGGCTTCGGGGGAGCCGCCCGCGACGCACTCTCTGCTCCACCCCCCTCGTCCCTCGGCTTCAGGCTCAGTTCCTCCCCAACTCTCCGGCGAGCGTTTCCCACGCGCGCCCCGACTGCCCGCTGCGCCGCCGCCTCCCAAAGGACGGGCTCCCTCCTCCCCGCCCTCCGCCGCCGCCGCCCCGGCGCTTGGCTCTCGACCAGGAAGAGCCGGCCTCCGGGGCCGGCTGGGGCCGCGTGGGACCCGCCAGCCTGCGGGGTCCGCTCCCCGCCGCGCCTCCCCGCGCCCTTTGTGTGCGCGCCGCGATCCCCTCCGCGGAGCCCTGTCGGCGGCGCCGCCTTGGGCGCAGGAGCGAGTGGAAGGAGGCGTGCGGGACAATCGGGGGACTGGAAGGGGGCAAAAGGCACTCACTCTGGGAGGGTTCCGGCATGTTGCTGCCTTTGGGCTTCCTCGTGGTCTCGCCCCTTACCCGGCTTCCCCGCCCCGCCAGGGCCGGGGCGAGGGGGGTACGGGGGAGGAGCGGAGCCGCTGGGACCGAGTTGGAAACGGTGCTTCCGGAGCTGCAGGGAAGGGGCTCAAAAACTGTTTTGGTTTCGCTAAGGAGATTTAGGGGAACCAGAGAACTAGAGAAAGGCCCGGGAGCACGGCTGTATGAAAATAATCTTGCTCCCAGCGAATACCAGGGCGGCCGGGGGTGGGCGGGGGGGTCGGCACGCACAGTTTTGTATTTGAACTTTGTGAGCAAGTTGGATCGAATCCGACACTTGGGTTTTTCGACTGTACTCGCCTTAAAGTCGAGGTCTCTACACCGTAACAGGATCAAGGACCTACTTCAAAAGAGAAGGGCCTGGGAACGAGGTTGTTTAATGGTGAACGAAAGGGAAAACGCAAAAGGGGAGAGAGATCAGCCCCAGGTCACGCTCCGCGCCCCGGCCGGGTCTTCCGTGGGTCCTCTTCTTACCTGGTGGCTTTCCTAACAAAGTAAGAGAAGGTAAAGTCCCAGTGATCGTCCAGCCAGGCTTCCACTGAGTCCTGGTCCCGCTGCGGCGGCGGCGGCGCAGAGCCAAGGCCGGCCCGCTCCATGATGGGTGCAGCGCGTCTCTGCGGCTCGCTGGCGCTGGTCTTCCACCCCAGCTGGGGTCCCTCCCTCGGAGCAGCAGGCTTCTGCCTCGAGACCCTCCCCCTTCGCCTTGCTCCAGTCCGGCCGGCTTTCGGGGAAGCCGCTCGGGCACCGGGCCAGCCCCCTGCCCCGCCCCACCTCGCCCCGTCCTCACGGCTCCCAGGTGTGGCGGGCGGGGCCCGGCGCAGCAGCCCCGTGCCCCCCCTGGGGTCCGGCCGGGACTGGCTCCCGCAGTCTCTCGAGACCCCAGATTCCGAGGCGGCCGCGGCGACGACTGGCAAGCTCTCCGGAAGCTAAGTGACCACCGCTAGAAGGAGGCCACGCGGCCGCTGGGGTGCGCTGTGTGCCAAGCCGGCTCCCGGGGAGCGCGCAAAGGTGACTGTGATGTGTTCTCAGTGTCCCACTCTAGGAAAGGGAAGGTCGCGATGTGGAGACTCATCCCAAGCCCAGAAAGCGGGAGCTAGGAGAAGTTTCGCCCCAAAGTGAGAGGTGGTGCTACCTTGAGCGCTTTTCGTCGGGCCTGGGAGGACAATGACTGCCCGCCTCGCTTTCGTCGAGCCTAGCGCTCGGGTCTGCGAGAAGTGGGGACCGACCTCCCTCGGAGCCCAGCCAGCTCGGTGGCTTAAAGCGCCCAGCCACCGACCGCGTCCGGGGAGGGAGAGCTGGGCCTGTGCCACCAAGGCAGATTTGCCGGTCTGGGTGGGTAACTTCCAACAAAGCCATTTTCCTGCTAATGATAATAAGAACAACAATAATCATCATCATAAATTAAGTGCCTTTGCATCAAACACCCCCTTTTTAGTGACTGGAAAAAAATTTCTGGAAAAAGAAAAAGATAAACTGAAATAATCGTGGATGGTTTGTGAATGAAGTCAGGAAACAAGAGCAGCTCTGTACATTTAGGGTAACTTGAGAGCACCGGCGGTACCCTGGTACAGAGCAGAACAGCCAGTTAGCTCAGTTGAAGTGAATTCGTCATTTCTATTTAACTGGAATTAATTAGACACACACACACACACACACACACACACTGAAAAATTATCCCTATAAAAGGGATCAGCCTTCCCATTCTGTTTTGTCCCATCCCTGTCACGTCTTATAAGGAATTGGTCTTCATCCCCATGTTCCTGTCCCTCATTTGCAATTTTAGTATGGTACTTTGCAATGACCTAATTTTTTTGGCAGAATTAAATCTGGAGTTGTGTGTTTCACAACGTGTGAACGACACCATTAGCAGTGATACACCAAAAGTAACTGAGCTGACATAACTTTCAACAAACTCCTTTCAAAACATTCTTGGCAAGAATATAAGACATTACTCACTACATAGAAACACATAATTAAATTGACAATACGAGAAAGTTAAAAAATGACCTTCAGGGGCTGGCCTGGTGGCGGAGCGGTTAAGTTCCCGCATTCCACTTAGGGCCCAGGGTTGGCCAGTTCGGATCCTGGGCAAGAACCAACTCACCACTCATCAAGCCATGCTTAGGTGGCGTCCCACATAGAAGAACTGGAAGGACCTACAACTAGGATATACAACCATGCACTGGGGCTTTGGGGAGAAAAAAGAAAAAGAGGAAGATTGGCAACAGATGTTAGCTCAGGGCCAATCTTCCTCAAAATAAATAAATAATAAATAAATAAGCATACCTTATAAAAAGAAAAAAAATCCTCCATTCCTCCAATGCAATGGTTTCTCTTTCCTGCATTAAAGAATTGTCCTTTCGTAACTTCAGTTTCTCTGAAACTTTGCTGTTGTGTGCAAGAAACCACAAACCAATAAAAAGTAAGCAAAGCGGTAGCATGTGAAGTAGTGCATGATAAATTATATCAGATTTTAAAATGAGAGCTCTCTTAATGTGTTGCTATGATACTGGTTACAGTCCTCATGAAATAGAGGCTTTCTCCTCAGTGCTCAGTTTTTCCCTGTGAAAATCCATGCATTTCTTCCAACAGGAAGTCAGTTATAATTTACAACTCTACTTACCTACTAAAGATGGAGTCAATTTTTGGCTTGAATTATTTGCTTTGGCTGGCTACCTTGATTAAATAAACAGGCTCTATCCAAGTGTCCATTTTTCTTTCCTAACCTGAAAGGGTTAAATTATCAGAAATTAGGAAGGTTTCTAAAAAAATTACTGCAAGAAAAACAATCCATGGATTTTCCCATCAGTGAGTCTTGATTCCATGTGGTGTAGATAGTGGATTACAGGTTACTGTGAAAATCTCTTAGCTGAGGTGAGTATATCACAAGGGGTATGTTCTATGATGCTCTAGAAAGCTCAGAGGAAATTTCTAACAATACCTCTTGCAATTTTAAAATACTTAAAGGTAAGTGTATTTTGAACTGGCCTCTTGTTTTTAGCTTCATTTTATTCTATCCCAATTTGTTCAGTTATTTTTTGTTTTTAACTTATTGGTATGGATTGCTCTAAGCATCTCAAATTTTGTTTTAGAATGAGTAAATAATAAACATTTCCAGGAAATAACTTGAAAAATGCTGTTAATGCTATTTACGACAAACAAATCTGACTTCACAGAAAGCCCTCCAGTGCATTCCCATTGTCCTAGAATAAAACCTAAACTCTCTAACATGGCTGACAAAGTTCTACATGAATGGCTTTTACCTACTTCTGCTGTTAAAGGCTTTGGTCGTACAACTAGAAAAAAACAAACAAAACAATGGATGATCGAATTCCTTTTCTAAAAAAGAGAACACAAATTGTAAGAGTCATAACATCTTTCCTGCCTTGCCTTGTTTTTTTCCCAAATATCACGTGGTACCTTCTGCTCTGTTGCAGCAATCCTGTGTATTCTAGGCTTGGGAAAATTGAGTAAATATATTTGCACGTATAATGGGATCAGGTTTCTCACTGTTGAAGGGGTAAGACTAGGAGTTACTGGTGGTGTTGAAATGGAATTGGAGGTTAAAAATTAAATGTGTGTGCGCGCGCGTGCACGTGCACGTGCGTGCGCACGCGCATACGGCTCTGGGGAAATCTCACATAACAAGGAAATGCAGGCAGCTACTAAGAGCTATGGGCAGTCTCCAGCTGACAGCTTATAAGGAGCTCTGGCCAGCAAGAAAATGAATCTTTCAGTCTTATAACTATAAGGAAGTGAATTCTGCCAACAACCTCAGCAAGCTCACATATTTCCCCAGTTCAGCCTTAGATGAGACCACAATCCCAGCCCATACATTTCTTACAGCCTCGCGAGATGCTAAGAAGACATCTTCATAATTATTTACTTAATAATATTGAGTCCTACAATCCATGAACATAGTATATTTATCCATTTATTCCAGTCTTTTAAAATTTCTCCCAGCAATGTCTTGTAGTTGTTACTGTATATGTCTTGTATATTTGTTAAATTTATCTCTCTATATATTGCAGCTCTGTCATTGAGAGGTACTAGAAGCAATGATGTTCCAGTAGCAATGAGTACACTTAGTACCCAGATTTTGGTTTCTAAATACCATTCTTCCCTTTCAAAGAAACCAGAAGTCTTTGGAGAAAAAATTCCAAGTCTAGGACAGGGAAAGTACAAGATGTGCCCAGAAAATTTTGTTTTGCCAGAAAATAAAAAAGGCTTAAAAATGATGACAACATATCAGAAGGACAGAGGATATATCTGAAGGGGGCTTCAAATGACAAATCTGGAGCAATTGGAATATTAAAATATATAATAATAGTAATAAATTATAAACCATTGACTAAAGTAAGAAACTGTGATTCCATACTGATATAAATAAATAGCTAAATAAGTAAATAAATAGGAGAGAAGGGAATGTTCCTTACAGTAGAATGTCAGCTAATAAATATAAAAGGAATCATTTAGTTAGAAAATCATTAATGGTTGCCAAAACTAATAGGTGACAGTTTAGTGATGAATGGGATACTTACATAATCTTAAAGTCTTGCCTCACAAGATACATGTTAGTTACCATGGGAAAATAGTATCTTTAGGACCAAGAGACCTTGTGGTTACCTCTCTAACCAAATGATCAATTAAATATCATTTATACTGGGACAAACCAACCATATATACCTTTTAGTAGGATGTACTGAGCAGGACTCAACCTCATTTCTGTGTTATTACTGCCAAAAATCTGAATCTAATCATGAGGATTAGACTGAGGAATTTCCACATAAACACACCCAGTTTGAAGGACTTTCTACAAAATAACTGGCCTGTATGCTTCAAAGATTTCAAGGTCAAGAAAGACTGAGGAGCAATCTATTAGTTATTTATTGCTATGTAACAATATGACCACAATTTTTGCGGCTTAAAGCAACACACATTCATTATCTCCTGGTTTCTGTGAATAAGGAGTCCAGACTCAGCTGTACTGGGTCTTCTCTCAGGATGGTTTTCACACGCCAACCAAGGTGTCAGTCAGAGCTGCAGTCTCATCTGATGGTCACCTGGAGAAGGATCCACATTCACTCAGGCTGTTGACAGAGCTCAGTTCCTTGCCATGGTAGAACTGAGGGGTTCTTTCTCTTGCTGGCTTCTAGCCTTCTCTGCATCTAGACGCCACCTTCAGCTCCTTGCCACATGGAATTCCCCAACATGGCCGCTTGCTTCCTCAAAGCCAGCACGGGAGAGAGACTCTATCAAGACTGGCACTATAATCTTATGTAACATAGTCACACAGTCACATACACATAATTGGATACATCCCACTGAGACAGGTAGCTAGGTAGACATGAGCGGGGGATCATAGCTGGAGACCTTGCTGCATGAGTGAAGATTCTTGCTGGCATGCTACACCATGTAGATGAAGGGGAACTAAGACCCACCTGAGCAACCAACAGAGTCTGAGGCCATCAATCACAACGATAAAAATAACAAGTGCCCAAACAAAGCCTTCTACTATACACCTCTAGACGACATTGAGCTTTCTTTAATTTATATACAAATTCCATATGCATTAGCCCCCCTTCAGTTCTGGGGATACCCCTAGAAGGTCAAGAACTCCCCCACCCGACGGGTGGGTAGAGGAAAAACTATTATTGGCGGATAACCAGATAATGCTAATTCCCATTCTGAACAGCCAAATAAAGATAAAACTAACCTAAGACACGGGGCAAATGCATTCTCTGGCACTGCCCGCTCCTCCCTTGGAGTATATCTGACCTTTCCTCTAATAAATCTTTGCTTGCTTGCTGTTACCGTTGTGTCCATGTCTGAATTCTTCTCTTACACTGACCAAGAACCTGGGTGATCAGACTCTTCAGTCCCGTTACACCATCACCTTTGCCTCATTCTGTTTGTTGGAACAAAGTCAAATCCTGCCCTCACACAAGAGGAGGGGTACACACCAGAATGTGAACACCAGGAGATGGGGATGATGAAGGCCAGCCACCTCAGGAATCGTCTAGAATAACACTATGTCAAAAGGCACGGTGGCTGGGACATAGCGTATGTTCAGTAGATAGTTGTTGAGTCAATTTAAGAAATGTGAGCACTCTATTAGAGTACTTGAGCAGTACTTCTGTGTACATATTGTATATAAATACGTCAGCAATGAATCTTTGATAAGAATAAATAATTCTTTACTTCTTTTCGTGGTCTTTGGAAGTCTTATCACCTTAGTAAGATCACCTTTTACTCTTAGCAGCACTAGGCTTATGTAAAATAACACTACTTTCTGAGCGTAGTGTTGGAGTACATGTTTCAAGTTGTTGTGCAGTATGGATCAGCCTAATATTTTAAATGCATGAATTTAAATCAGATCATAAATCTCAATTTCAAAGACAGAGCCAACTTTTGAATAATAAAACTGTATTACCGTGCAATGATTCCAATCAGTACACAGCATTTTCTGTCCCAAATCAAACATGAGGTTTTCTACCCAAGTCTCTTGTAGCAGCCAAGAATTCTGTTTGATATACAAAGGCTGATCCATGTAAAAAGACATTACGCAAAGGATGGTGTGCAGCTGTTCTTCATATCAGTGAAGGTCACACAGAAAGGAAATGGCCTTACATTAAAACAGGAGGGATTTGGGACAGATACTAAACACACTTTCCGACACAGGGATGTAATACAGATGGGTTTGTGATGAAAAACAACTGTGGAATTTTTTCCTAGGGACTCTTACAAATGGGGTGGACAACCATCTGTTGATAGTGCTTTGAGTTCCTGTCTAAGAAGCAGATCGACCACAGGAGCTAAGTTTCCCCACTGCCCTTTAACCTGAATATGGAGAGTATGTTAAACAGAGGAATTATGTTGTTTTCATTGATAAATAATATTAACCACTCACAGAAACATAAAATCACATAAAACACTCATCCCCAGAACAAATCTATACACTTCCCATCCACTTTCCTATTAAAGAAGAGATTCCATTCTCTAGAGAAAATATCCTGCACTAGTCAGAAGGACTAAAAATAAAATAATTAGTTTGGAGAGAAATAGCAACGAGTGAAACACTTTCAAGTCAACTTCATCCGCGTGTGACACACTTTACTAAAAACCAGTTTAAAAGTAGGTCATTGAAAATAGACTTTTTAAAGGTTGAAGGAACAAAAATGTGTATTTTCAAAAGAAAATCAAGAGAAACATAGGCTTGTTGATCTTGATTGCTAGTCTAGAGAATCACTTGCCTTTTATTTTTATAGATAAAAATTCTTTATTTGATGCTCGGAGTCTCATTTTAAAAATCTCAGATGGCTGCATAGACACCGTTGTGAAGCCTCCCTCCTCCCAAATATGTAGAAAAAAGTACAA
The DNA here is from genome assembly GCA_031878705.1 of Tapirus indicus. Taxonomy (NCBI): domain Eukaryota; kingdom Metazoa; phylum Chordata; class Mammalia; order Perissodactyla; family Tapiridae; genus Tapirus; species Tapirus indicus. The sequence continues at coordinate 142,042,826 of CM062919.1, read as the reverse complement.
TTTAATCATCATGCCAAAGAAAAAGAAAGAACCGCATGACTGGAGATAATTTTCATCTTTTAGGAGTAGCCTTTGGAAAAACTTCTTTGAATCAATTATTTTAAAACAAAAAATCAACATTTTACAACTTAATAAAATCAATGAAAACTCAAGCAAGACTTCAAAATTAGGTATACTGTAAACTGTGGAAAATTTTTCGCTCAAGTTTGATACATGCCTTGAAAATACTATATTTTTTAGATAAACAAAGGCTGTATGGAGATATAAGTTAAGCTATAGTTCATTCTTTATAGATAAGTCATAATGATTCAATTTTCCCATTGCTTTCTTAGAGGGAAATTAACAATATATTGAAAGGGAATAACTTGTAGCCATTCTAATCTAGAAGTTCCAGGATAAAACCTCCAGCCATACTTACAGAAAATGTCGTCTTTAAATGATAGCACTTCCAAGCAGAATAATCAATAAATCAATAGAAAGAAGGAACTACATCCTCAGAACAGGCCCCAATCGCTTCAGTTCACTTGTTTTCATGCTATGAACTCACTGAGCTGGTGCATAAATTAGAAGCGTTGTGCAAACTATTCCAGCATGAGAGTAAGGTCTGCAAAATCTCTTTCATATTAAGGCTAGGAATATGAAAAACATTTCAATAATGTCTTAAAACTCCTTAATTGATCAATGCCAGTGATTTGCTCTTTGCAGTAGTTACGTTGGAAGGCCATATATTTTGATAAACTGTGTTGCCATTGCTGAAAACATCTTGGGAAATTCCTCTTTGGAATGCTTTCAGAGTCTGCATTAGTCTTTTTGCGTTTCTTCAGTAGTGACAATATTTTGGTTTGTTTTGTGCTGAGATTGAATTTGTTTCTTTGTATATTTTAAACAGCCAAAAGTCACTCCACCTGTGGCATGGTGGGAAGGACAAATTTTTTTTTTGTAAAATGAGAAATGGTTATAAGGTCATGGGACTGATTTTTGTTCTCTAGATTGGAAGTTTATATTATCCTTTTCATATGATGGCTGTGTGACCATGGACAATTTAGTCAACTGCTCAGTGCTTCCGTTTCCTTCTTTGTAACAGGAGTAACTTAGACTTGTTATGACTATTAAGTGACATAATAAATGTACAGTAGTATTTAGAGTGCCCAGCACACAGTTGGAGCTCAATAATTCTTACTCAGAAAATAACTACATGAAGGGACTTCTAGCCTTCTTCCTATCAAATTCCTTTCTCCATCTATTCAAATCCAGCGCATCATTCAAGACTGACTCCAAATCCATTCTCTGAAGTCATCTCTTTGGTCTAACTAATTCATTTTGCAGTTCTATCTTTCCAACCAATCTTGGAATCTTGAAGATGGGTTTTCCATCATGACTCTTAAATCGGTCCCCTTTTCTCCATCCCACTTCTTGTCTTCAGTCTGTGAACCCATGCACTCTCCATGTTTCAGGCAGAGTGATCTCTCTAAAGTCTAGGCCTGATGGAGTCAATTCTCTCCTAAAACACTTTTGTACCTCCCCACTGCCCTCTGGATAAAGGACAATCTTCTCAGTAAAACTATAAGGCCGTTTGCCATCTGAACCCAGTTTACTGCAGAGGCATCAGCGCCACATTTCCTTTCCCAGGATTTTGCATGTGGCTGAAATTTGCTGTCTTACTCTGGCTTCGGGCTAACTCCTACTGTTTCCTCTGGATTTAATTTAGACATCATGTGCTCCCAGAAGCTCACACTCCCAGGCCCACTTCGGGCCCCACCTCCCACATAAGGCCCCTTTAGGTGTCCCTCTTAAGTAATCTTACAGCATCCGCCCACTCATTGCACCATATTGTAATCCTCTATTTATTTGAAATTTATTTTCACATCAGAACATGAGCTTCTGGAGGGCAGGCACTGTGTCTTATTCATGCTGGTCCTAGTTGAGCCCCTCCAGGACCTCGTGATCATAATGTACCCCTAGAAACATAAAAGGGCTCAGTAATTATTTATTAAATGAATGAATGAACAAAGAATGCTTCTGACATCTTATTTACTGTTCTTGTGACTCACTAACAATTTTTATCGTTATTAGGATTTTTTTTTAATCTTGGAAATTCTTGGAAAACCTGTGCCTTCCCCCAAATAGTTGCATAGCTAATCCTTTCTCTTAATGTAGGTCTCTCACATATCATCTCAGAGAGGTTTTCTCAGACCACATAAGGAAATAGGATGCACAATCACCCCATTGCCAAACACAGCTGTATTTTTCTTGATAACACTTATCTGTTCTGGACATTATAGTCTATATTTATCATTGTTTGTTTATTCCTGATCTCTGTAAGTTCCGTAAGGCTGAGTATGTTTTTTTTTTACCTCTGGTTCTCAGCTCCTACAATATTGCCTGGCACACGTTGGGTGCTTAATGTTAAGTAAAGTATTGAATTCCAGATTGTAAATTCCCTGAGAACCGTAAATTGCATATGCTCCACATCCTCTAACCTAAAATGTTAGAGTATATAATTGGTAAAAATATATTCATGTATTAGTTGAAGTTGCCTTAAAAAAGCCTATATCTACCTTTTGTATCTTTTCAGAGAGGTTAATTTTATGCATGAGTCACAGGGTGGCTCTTGGGCAGACAATACCTGTGGGTAGGCATTGCGGAGGTGGGGGGGGAGGGAATTAAAAATTACGTGAGCATCTCCAACCTGTAGGAAAGGAGGCAGAAGGTTTCTTTGAATCAGATCTTTGTTCTGCTGAGGATCAAGTGAAGTTTTGCCCTTATTTTTGTAAATGTGGGGTAGGAAGGTTTCCCCTGTTTGAAGTGCGGGGGTCGTTGCTGAAACAAAAGGCTGCTATTCTCTGAGACCCTGTGAGCAAAGGAAGGCGCCTAGGATGGAGTTAGATTAATTTGCACAAGGAGCATGACTTCTGGAAGAGAGCAACTAAAACATGTGTATTTATTCCCTGTGATTTGGCATGGTGTGAGGAGAGGGGCTGTCAAGTTGAATCAGGGTGTCCCTGATCTAGGTACAGAGGCAGAGAAGAGCTAGGGCTCCCCCAGGAAAACTCCTCTGCAGAAAGGGCGGAGGCAGATTTACCCCAAAGCTACGGAAGCTTTCAGGGTCTTTCACTCACAAGGCCCCTCCTCAAGTCTCTGAGTAGGTCCCTAGCAATGTGTCCACAGGGTTGTGTGTATTTAACTGCCAACTGATGAAGACAACCGACTCTTACCGACACAACATCTCCTCCTCAGACTTCTTCATCAACGTCATTGGAGTGGCTGCAGGCATTTTGGGGATCCAGCCAAGGGGAGGTTGAGGTAAGGATACGTTTAGTTTGGTTTAAAGGGGATATCTTTATCTGGTTCAAAGTCAATTCTTTTTATTGTTAAGTTTTTGCTAGCCGCCCAGGTGTAGGAATAACTCACAAGAATATTCCCACCGCCCACTCTTCAGAATCACCTGGTCCCTGGACAAAAAATGTCAGACTTCCAGTCATGATATGAATGTGCCCTATGTCACCTGTCAATAGAGGTATGTGGATTGTTCAGGAGAAACAAGTTCTTTCTGATTTGGGGACTCTAGAAAACTGTGGTGAGACTTAGTTTAAAATGAGACCACAAGGTGTTTTAAAATCACTGGTCAGATATTCAATGGTTAGCAATAGATTCTGGAAGAAACAGAAAGCAAATGCTGCTTTACTAGTCTTTGCTGAAGGAGGTACTAACTATTTGATTCCTAAGATAAACTGAAAAGAGGATGGAGAGTAGGATTTTTGAGGCTTTCACCTGAGACTCTACCATTCCCTACCCTCTACCAAAACACTTTTACGGAAAACTGAACTTCGCGATGGAAGAGGACCCAGTGTCCGATGTTGCTAGACCCTTGGGTACAAGCACACCGCACCCCGAGCATCAGCATGCTAGCACACACAGACTGACATGTGGCTAGCTGCTTTAGTGTAGGAATCACTTGTAAGAATATTCCAACAGGGGGACTTTAACTGGAAGTAAGGCTATTTTTCCTGTAGGTGGGAAATTGAGGTACCAGAAATGGAGGGTGTGCTCTGGGAATGAAATTCTAGCCCAAATGAAAACTGTATATGAACACTGGTTAAGATGGTAAGAGTAAAAGGTACCATAGTGGGAAATACAAGTGTAGGTAATGGAGGGCTTGTATGGCCCTCTCCTCATGGTCGTCCCTACGCTCTTAAGAACACACACCTACATAACTCTGGCGCACTGCTTGAAAGCCCTAAAACAAGCATTTGAGGATTAGGAGAGTCATTGGATACGCTGGATGTCTTCCATTTGCCCCTCCAGGTCCTACTCTGTTCCAGAGAAGGCTGACCTGTAAGGACTCCATCAACAAGCTCCTTTGCCCTCTGGCTATTGGTTGCCTTGGTTAATAGGGAACATCAGTAACAGATGGGGGTGGGAGCCAGGCAAGAGGAGAATGAGCTCGGAATCCTTATTAACCTGATATGGTGGACTAACCATAGTGGGAAATTCTCTGCTCTTTCTCCCATTGTGAGGTGCTCTCTAATTCCCCTCTCCCATTTAATCTGGACTGGCCTAAGTGGCTTGCTTGAATAGTTGAATGCAGTGGGAGTGACATTTTGGGACTTCTGAGGCTAGGTCATCACAAGAAGCCTTGCAGTCCATCTTCCCAGATCTCTTGGACCCATCACTCTTGGAGCTCTGAGCTGTCATGTGAGAAGTGTGATGACCCTGAAACTGTCCTGCTGGAAGGAGCTACAGGGAGAAACCTCGTGGAGAGAGAGCAACGCTGGTCAACCCCCAGCTGTTCCGGCCTTGCCAGACAGATATGTGAGTGAAGACACCATCTTGGAGGACATTCCAACCCCAGCAGATATATTGTGAAGAAGAATCAAGAAATCCAGCCAAGAGCAGAACTGAGGCCCCAAACATATGACCCCCATCGAGCTGCCCGAGACATCTCCAGCTGTTCAAACCATCCCAACTGAGGCTCCAGGCATTGTGAAGCAAAAATGATCTCTCTCCAATGTGTCCTGCCAAAATTCCTGGCCCACAAAATCATGAGCACAATACATAATTATTGTTTTACCCTAGTAAGTTTGGGGGTGGTTTGTTACATAGCAACAAATAACCAAACACCTGGTAACCTCCCACTGGGTCTTCCCTGGTGGGCTATCTCCCTCTGCCAAAGTCTCTTCAAGACAGCCTTCTCCATATAGCTCTTCTTGCCATCCAGCCTGTGGGAGGTGATGGCTCCCTGCCATTACTAGCTCCACTATCCTTTGTTATTGGCTTTCTTAAATCTTGTCCACCTTTTAAAAATAGTTCTTTAATTAAACTCTCCTGAATTACCCAGTTTGAGGGTGTCATCTGTTTCCTATTGGGGTCTTGGCTCATCTACTAGACCTGATACACATCTCAAGACTTATTAAAGAGCAGGGGAGGAAGCTACAGTCTGTAAGGAGGTTGAAAATCATGCTTCAGAAAGCCACAGAAAAACTTGCCTTAGCCAAACAGTATGTTTATGTACTTATATCAAGTACTTATATCAAGTAATTAGCATGTTACCCTTAATGAAATACTTTAGAATACTTTCAAAGAGACTAGGTTTTTAAGGCCATCCTTAAGATTTTCTGGATTCAGAGAGCCTTACCCATTCTTTTGCTTTGTTTGGGAGGAAAATGGTCATTTTCTGGCATACGGCGTTATTTTATTTAACAAACAGTTATGTGATACTTTCTATATTCCAGGCAGTCTTCTAAGATTTTTATAGATAATAACCCATTTAATTCTCCTAATAACCCTATCAGCCATGTGCTGTTATTATTTTACAGATGAAGACACTGGGGTATATAAAGATTACATAACTGGCCTGAGGCCTCACAGCTAGTAAGTGGCAGAGCTAGTACTCGAAGCCACACAGTTGAGCTATAGAGTGCGCACTCTTTGCCACTATGTCATACTGTTGAGTCTTGACAGGGAAGATTTAGAAAACAGGAGAAATGAGTCGCCATGGTCTGCTGTGTGGTTAGCCTCAGTGAATGCTGGTGCCTCCTCTTCTCACAGGCATGGGAGATGATGGAGAGCAGGAAAGAGAAAGAGGTCGGATGCTCCTCAGAGGGCAGACTCTAGAAAGACAAGTGTAGTAGTTATCTGTTACCGTGTAAAAATTATCTCAAAATGTAGTTGTTGAAAGCGACAATAATGAGTTTTCATGTCTTGCGGTTTCTGTGGGTCAGGAATTCAGATGGGGTACAGAGGGGTCTCTAATCCACTATATCCGGAGTCTCAGGTGGAATCGTGGAGGCTGGGGTTGGAATCATCTGAAGACTCGTTCACTTCTAGGTTGGCCTAGCTGGTCTGCAGCCTGGAATACCCTTTACAACCCTCCACCCTCTATCTGGTTCCAGGGAATGCCACCCACAAAATGAAGTGTGTGGGAGTTATTATTTTGGAGAACCTGGGTTGGGTGATTATTTAAATGTTTCTGTCAGGATTTCTGAAGAAAATAGAGAGGGTAAGTTCAAAGTGGGTAAAAGGATTCTTTTTAAAAGTGTGGGGAGCATTTAAATAAAACAAAAATAAGAGATTATGTAGAACCCCAGAATTAGCAACAGTGGAGGGCCATTATCTCTCCCAGGACTGAAGGAACCCTGAGGGTATTTGTAAAGAGTGTCTGACAAGAGCTGTGGCCTTTAAGGAAGGATGCATATAACCAAGGATGACCTAGTGGAGTAGGAGGAGGGTGACTAAACACTCTCACCTCATTGTCCTCCTGCCCTCTGATCCCCTTGTCTAACTCACCTGAAGGCCGTATGGCCGGACCAGTCCATATAGGTCAGCCTCCCAGGATTGCAGAGTAGGGTGATGGTGAGAATGGTGGAGAATGCGTCTGGACAGGCAAACAGAGGGTATCCAGCACACCAAGGTATTACCGGGGTCCGGGTAGGGGGAGTGAGGAGTGTGTTTTGGAGAGTCACCAGTTGTCCCTTGTAGATCTTCAGGTGAATGCTGCTGGCGTCTGTAGGGCCACCATAAATAGACTTTATATTATGTTGTATCATATGAAATCAACATTTTTATAGGTTAAAAAGCTGGAAAAATTGGCAATTGCATGTAGTTCAACCTAATATTCTGGGTACTTTCCAAAAAAGTTACTAATAGATAACTGCTCATATTAGATAACTAAAAATGTTGCTCCTCGTTGTTGTATTGTTGAGTGTTTTCTGCGTTAGGGCTGCCTAAAATACTTAAGTGGAATGGGTATTCTCATTGGACTACAGTCAACATTTTTTGGTTGTTCAGGGATGAGCCAAGATAAAAACATAAAGTCATCAAACTTTTGAGGTCGGCATGTTGCTCGCTACAGCTCATGGCAGTCTGAACTTGGGTGCCCGACTGGAATAGCTGAACCTACCTAGCAGTTTGTCTTCTGAAGGTGGACAGCCTTGAACCCAAGCAGAGAACTCTAAGGGTGGCCCTGAGCCTGGGTTCCAGGGAGGCCCAGCAGTAAACAGAGAAGACTCAGGATAGACCATGGGAAGGGGAAGTTTTGAATTTAATGTTCAAATCATGCTTTTGACCATCTTGCCCTCTAATCACATATTATTTAGTAACCTACTGGATAAAGACATGCTGGGGTTTTGAGGTTTTTTTCTCACTCTGCCATACAGCTAAGAAGGTGTGAGTCAGAGGCTGGTTAATGTGGATTTTAAAGGGAATGTCCCCTGAGACATATATTTTAAAATCCTGCGACCTTCTGCTAAGCATAGGTTAGAAACAGAACACGCCCCTGATGGCAGATCTCTGTTGTGTAAGCAATTACTTGAGTGATGTGGCAGACAGAATAATGATTCCCCAAAGATGTCCATGTCCTAATCCCCAGGACGTGTGAAAATGTTACCTTAGGTGGTAAAAGGGACTTTGCAGATACGATTAAATTAAGCATTTTGAGATAGGGACATTATCCTGGATTATCCAGGTAGTTCCATTGGAATCACAAGGGTCCTTATAAGAGGGAGGCAGGAGGGTTAAAGTTAGGAGAAGGCGATGTAACAATGGAAGTACAGATTTGGGTGATGTGGCCACGAGCCAAGGAATGCTGGCAGCCTCTAGAAGTTGGAAGAGGCAAGGAATGGATTCTCTTCCAAAAGGAACCAGCTCTGCAGAAACGTTCATTTTAGTCCCATAAAACTTAATTCAGACCTCTGATTTCCAGAACTATAAAAGAATAAATTTGTGTTGTTTTAAGCCAAATTTGTGATAATTTATTATGGCAGCCACAGGAAACTAATAAAAGTGGTTTTCTTAGTTATGGGAATATAGAGTGAGGAAGCACGCATGAGGATGGAGTCCTTTTGACACTCACTCTGCATTGTTACTCTTTACAAACCCAGATGTGAGATTTACTTGAAGAGCCTAGGAGCCTCAGAGAGACTGGGACCAAGACACACACGGAGAAATCTGGAGTTAGAGTGATCTGTCAGGGTAGACTAGGGTGGCTCTGACCAAGACACAGTAACAGAAAAGGGCAATGAGATGCCTGGGAACGAAGTGTCCTCAGGAAAGGGAGGAGGTAGTGGCTAATCCAGGCTCGACATAAGATTCCAAGTGGTGTTGGGGGACAAATGGTCTGGCACATCTTGTGATTTATGTTACTGGGCCCTCAGGACCCAGCTGCCCAGACTGTGATGATTTTAGGGAATAATGGCCCAGCAAGGCATTGTGGACAAACAATGGAGCTCTACTCTAGGAATCCAAATGAGAGGCACCTCTGAAGCCAGAGCATGGGCTTGGACCAGCTCAGCAAGGGTTAACGAGGATCTGAGGAACTCTTGGGACCAAGTTTCCACAGTGACACTGTGTGGCAGTGAGAAACACCGGTGGCAGTAGGCTGACTGGACTTCGGTTCTGTCTCCACTTGGCCTCTCGGCAAGGAATGACCAGATGGGAGCTGAGTAATCCCTGAATGTTCTTGGTAAATGGGTGATGGGGGGGCGGGGGGACGGGGGGGTCACTGGGATGGGGGCTGGGGGGAGAGGATGGGGTGGAGTTTAAGGTTTACTGGGCTGCCTGCCAGTGGGTGTTGTTTGGACTGACTGGATTAATTGGAACAAAATTAGAGATATGTGTAGCTGGTTTTTTCCTCTGGGCTTATGGAGTAGGTCATACTAGATGCACATGTTTGTGTTCTGTTAGAAAATTTTTTAAAAGATTTTTAACTTCCTTTTTATATATTTTTGGGAATCTGAGCTTAAACTATACTAAATTCTGTATTCTTTACTTTTGCCTCCATTAAACAAACACTCTTGCAATACTATAAAATTAAAGGGTTTGCACATACATGTCTCATGTCCTTTGAATGTTAGTCTCCTTAATTGGGAGACTCCGTCAACAGGCATCTTCCAGAAGTTGCTCAACCTTTACGGAGGGCCTGCTTTATGTCAGACATTGCTCTACAGTTGTACATAGCTCATCTCATTGAAATTGTCCCACAATTCAATGAGGTAGACTTTCTTTCTATCTTATAAATGAGGAGATAGAGTTATAAGCTCGAATTTCTTCTAGTTGGTTGTAAGAAATGGTTCTCTAACCATTAGTTTTATAAGCATCAATTAGGATCACACTTAAATCAAGTGGCAAGTGAAGCATGAATATTAATAGGATGCTTGAATGCGTTTAGCAACTAAATCAAGATTTAATGTAAATATAAGATGTAACATAACACCAGTTTGCATATCTCTTATTTTGTTCCAATTAATCACTCATTCCAAACAAAGCCTGTTATCATATAGCCCAGCCTATCCTCCTTAAACTCTACCTCCTCTTCCAATTACCTGATCAATACATGTGCCAATAATGTGTGAGAGATGTGAAAAAGTGCTTAGCACCGTACCGTAAATATGGGAAGTGCTTGTTAAAGTTGGTTGAATAAAAAGTTAGCAAAAACATTTGAAAAGCACAGTAACAAATAGGGGAGGCAAAAAAAAAAAGGTTTGATACCATTTCCAAAGTTACAACCCAATTTAAAAAATAGCAGCTACAGAATGACCCACCTGGTATATAACTCCTTTTTGCAAAAAGTTGAAAACACACCATGAATTTGAAAGACAGGATTGCAAAAAGTCTCCCAACTCTGAATAATTCTAAAGCTACAAAACAAAAATTCTTCATATATGGAAGAGTATTGCTCTCTCAATTTTTTTATTTGCTTTTGATTTTTGGAGGGCTATATTTAATATAGGATCACCAATCACCATTTGAAATAGACATTTCTGCTGCCCACGAGCATTCATTTCTCCCTTCCTTCCACGATCCCCCGACCTTATTCAGGTGTCTTCCCCTTCCTCACACCTCGCACTGGCCTCAGGAGAACCTGACCTCACTAACTGCTCCAGGGGTGGCTCTGGTGCATTTAAGGCTAACCCCATCTCTACAGCAAGTGACAGGTGCAGGAGATGATCTGTGACCCAATTAATGTGAGGAGGGGTTTCCAAGGGGCATCTGAGAACGACTCATCGTCACAATGAGTGAGAGCCTCAGAGTAACCTTCTCTCCAGACGTTAGCATGATTATTCTGCAACTATTCTGCTATATCCTGAAGAGGAAGCTTCTATTTAGAGTAGGGAAAGGAACTCTAGCAGGTGACAGGATTGTCACCTCTAAGCCCTCTCTTCCTGTTCTTCTTCTCATTAATGGAGGCAACAAGTATCTGATTGTTTAAGCTCGTTTGAGTTGGGTTTTCTGCCATTTGCAGCTGACCTATACGCCATCAACATTTTATTCTGTAAATATAATTCTGGTATAGAGTCAATAAAACAAGTAAAAAAAAGACAGTCCTTGCTCATGGCATTAAAATGATAAGACTCATGCAAACCTGGAAGTCTACTTAGGGGCCTGCCAAGCCAAGTAAACACCCTGTAAAGACTACTTTAGCTAAAAAACTTGCCGATTTAAAAATGCCCGTTCATCCGAAGTCATCAGGTTTCAGTTCCTGAACATTGTACATTGCATGTTTTGTGAAATTACACGTTTCCTGTGATAGCAAGAAGCCCAAGTAATAATTTACCTGGCAAAGGAAAGTGAAGAGTGAAAAGGGGTATATAATTTGTGTATGAATTGCTGTAGAACGTTTGCACATTTTTAACACCACATGAAATGATTAGAATAAAAATAATAAGATTTTTAAAATCCAACAAATTAAGAAAAGGCCATGAATTACATTTTAGGCACATTTAAAGAGAATCACTAGAATCAGAGACATTAAAATTTTTTACAAGTTGTAAGGTTACTTTTCACCTTAAAGAGAACATTTGACCCTTGGGGTCAGCCTGGTGGTGTAGTGGTTAAGTTCACGTGCTCCCCTTTGGTGGCCTGGGGTTCACAGGTTTGGAACCCTGGGTGAGTATCTACACACCACTCATCGAGCCATGCTGTGGCGGCATCCCACGTACAAAAAATAGAGGGAGATGGGCACAGATGTTGGCTCAGGGTTAATCTTCCTTAGCAAAAAGAGAAAGATTGGCAATGGATGTTAGCTCAGGGCCAATCTTCTTCACAAAAAAAAAAAAATTTGACCCTTGAGTAGCTGATAGCAATATACATAATTTTTAGAAAGCGTTCTGAATTTAAATGATCACAGAACTATCAATATGGGGTTTCAAATTGAGACTTTCTCAAGCAGTTAACCTAAAATAATGTGTCCAGTTTGTTTCAAGACCCAGCAGGGAAGAATAATTAGCAACTTATGAATTACCATTTGACTTACAGTCAAACTCCAGAAGTATGCTCATGACTTGAATAAATATGCTCTCAAGTATAAAATAGGACTAAACTTACTTTAAAAATTTAAACAGTTTTATGTGTTAAGTGGTTTTTATGGTCTATAATCAAATGATTAACTGTGAAAAAAAAGAATTTACTTTTTATGTAAAGAAAGATAATTTCTTAAATTTGCTTATTTTTCTTCCCAACTAACATTTATGGCACACTTATTAGGAGTAAAGGGGTAAAAACTGATCCAGCTCTCATGTAACCTAGAGGATAGATTTTTGACGTCCCAGAGAGATTTCTTTGTATTTATATATTTTGCAAAAACAATAATTCTACTTTTTTTAATTGAATAAGTAGCAGGATATCTGTTCTGTTGGTCAGAACGTGTTCATATATAATCACAGTATTATCCCCAGTTGATGTGATAGTAACTATTTTCCAATTTGTTCTTGGACTGAGAGTTTATGATGTTAAATGTTTATTACTTCATGTGAAATAGCTACAATCTTTAAACCAAATTAATAAATACTTATTGAATATCACTGTGCAAAGTGCTATATTTAAATATTATTATTTTCCCTGTTGGACATAAAAATTCAGGTTGTTTAAGTCACATCACCACCTCATAAGGTGGAGACAGCATCTCAACTGCCTTATTTACGGGAAAGAAAACCTCATGATGAACTGTAAAGAAACTTGAGTTGCAAAACAAGTTAGTGAAAACATGAGTACTGATCGTGATAATCATCTCCAACATCCACTGAGTGTTGACTTTAGAAGCTAAAATAAGGGGCCGCCTGGTGGCGCAGCGGTTTAGTCCGCGCTTGGCAGCCCAGGGTTCGCGAGTTCGGATCCCGGGCGCCCACCGATGCACTGCCTGTCAGCCATGCCGTGGCGGCGTCCCATATAAAGTGGAGGAAGATGGGCACAGATGTTAGCCCAGGACCAGTCTTCCTCAGCAAAAAGGGGAGGATTGGCAATGGATGTTAGCTCAGGGCTAGTCTTCCCCACAAAAAGAAAAAAAAGATAAAATAATATTTCCTAATGCCTTTTGAAATCTCTATCCCCTTACCTGCTCAAGCCTTTTTCCAGTATCTTATAAAATGTGACTCTGTTCAAATCAATTTACCCCTTATGTTATTTTTTCTACAAAAGCTAATTGATTTAGAGCTTATAAAAATTTTTTTTCTTTGCTTGATGATGCAAACAGGCAATGTTCTAGAAGGAGAGGTAACTCATGTATGGAAGAATAATTCAACTATTTCTAGGATCCAGAAAGCTCCTCAACGTTTCTTCAAGTTTTATTCATCCACTCATGTATTCATTGACAAAGGATTTTTGAATCCCTCCTGTGTAAAATATATTGTAATTATTTGAAAGCGTTTTGTGAAAATATACTATTACTGGGAAGATAGCTATTAGGCCATTTATTTTCTGTTTATTTTGCCAGGAAATGTACCCCTCTGAGCTTGTTTGATTTGGACATGTATTCCTAAAGCAAATATTGCTCTTGATGGCTTCCTGTTTAATGTCGGGCTCATCAAGTGACCCTAGAAATCTTCCAGTTGTGTTCAAGATTCCTCTACATGGATTCCAATGTAATTGCTTTCATATTATTTGATATGTAAAAGCCAACTACCTCTTATATTCAAACTTTTATAGCATTTTATTCTTACACTTACTAAGAGACAAATTACTTTACAAAAATAATAGTATTATTTTTAAGTAATGATACTGTGTCCCATTTAGGCCAACATTTAACATATGTCCTGTTAATGTTTAGACAGAAATTAAACCAACTACCCTGGCTTCCTGGTTCTTGTGAAGTTACTTATTACTCTTTTTTTCTTTTTCTTATCTGCAAAATTAAATTCTATCAACGTTCCTACATCTGGAGCCACCTCCTCTGCTTTTCCCACAGGAGCGTGGCTCCTACCCCTCCGCCCGTGCACCAGGTCCTGTTCCTCCTTACCTTCTCTGAGGATCTGCTGATCCCTTCTGTCTTTTGCATCCTTCTTTCTTCCTGCACTAAATTATTCCCATCGGCAGAAAAACGTGGAGGGCTGGCCCGGTGGCACAGCGGTTTAGTTCGCGCTTGGCAGCCCGGGGTCCGCCGGTTCGGATCCCGGGCGCCCACTGACGCACTGCTTGTCAGCCATGCTGTGGCAGCGTCCCATATAAAGTAGAGGAAGATGGGCACGGATGTTAGCCCAGGGCCAGTCTTCCTCAGCAAAAAGAGGAGGATTGGCAATGGATGTTAGCTCAGGGCTGGTCTTCCTCACAACTAAATAAATAAAAACGTGGAATATCTTCCATCTTATTTTTTTTAAAAAAGCCCTCTTTTGACTCCACATCCCACTCTAGCTCTGCCCATGTCTCTGCTCCCTTTTATGGCGGAACTCCACACCTGTTTCTGTTTCCTTCACTTCCTCATTCTCTGCCCGGATCTTTTACTTGAACTCACTCACTTTGCTCCTCCACAGCACGCCCTCCTGAACCCACTGCAGCCAAGGTTTCTCTCATTTCCACTTCGCAGAAGAGCCCTTGTTAGGGTCACAAACGACTTCTACATTACCATATCCAGGGTAAAATTCTCAGTCCTCACCCAACTTGACTAACAGCAGCATTTGGAGCAGGTGACCACCCCTCCTCCATTTTCTTCACTTGGTTTCCAAGACACCACTCTGATCTCCCTTCACCCCCATCCCACTGGCTGCTCGTCTCTCTAGTTGCTGGATCTGCCTCCTCTTCCCAACTAGGACTCAGTCTTCAGCCTCCTTTTCTATCCATAGTCATTTCCTCAGCAATCTCATTCTGAGCTGAAAAATTCTAAAATTATATGCCCAGCCAATGAAGAACAAGGCTGACTTTTATTTCTCACTGTGATATACAGACAGCTAGGAAAGAAGATTCTGTGGCATCCTTATTTCTTGATTCCATATTCATCTCCTCATCCTACCTGCTATCCTTGGGACCAAATATCATGTTCACTCGTGCATTCATTTGCAAATACTTTATGCTGTCTTATCCATAATCTAGGCTTCTAATGGTTTCTGGTCTTTTCTCTGTTTTCTTTTTTCTATCAGTTCTTCTTGCTCAGTCTTATCCATTCTCCTCACCTCAAGTGTGTTCTAATCACTCCTCAAATATATGTCTCCAGCCCAGACTTTCTCTCCCAAGCTGCAAACTCAAAATTCTACTGACTAGGTTTCTATACCTGGAACGAACACTTAAAATTCAACATTACACTTTAAATGCAATTTTGTTAGAAATGCAACCAACACAAACAAACATTAATGCTCTTCCCGCCTAAATCAGAGATGAGTCATTCTCAATTCCTCCTCCTCCTCCTTCAGCTCACAGTGCCTTTCTGAATCTCTCTCTAACTGGTCACCCTATCTCTATTCCTACTAATAGTGCTAAGGATAGGGCTAAGGATAGGGACAGCACCTTTAATTTGTCATCCCTTGTGATTCTTTAGACTTACTTAACCAGTCTTTCCTGCTTACTAGCTATTACCTTGTTTTTGTCTGCACTTAACTCACCCAACTTAGTATTATTTGAAAACTTTAGTAAACATACTATAAATTCCTTTCTGCTGCCCGATATGATATTCAGCATAGATGGTGGGTTTTAGAGAGGACGATTTACCTGAACACGTGGTGAGTGGAGTGACATTTCGTATAGTGGCTGTTCGTACCTTTATGCACACATTCCCTTGGATGAGTCTTTCAAAGGAGGTGACTATGACTGTGGCCAGCACTCTAGTCTCTAACTGAGGAGAGGATTATTCTAGTTTACCCAAAACATGGTGACAATGATTTGCCCAGGGGATTCCCCAAGCTAATAAGATATGGCCAGGTGCTGCAGCCCATTTTCTGCAGTGTTAGGGCTTTTGAGAGACTTCTGTTGACACGTCCGAATATATTTTGATGGGGTGGTTGCTCTGTTTTTTTCCACGATTATATAAATATTCATCCAATGATCTTGTGTTCATACACTGTCAGCATTTCTCATTTTGTCTGGAGGCTTTTAGTTTAGTCATTGACTAAATGCTTCATTCATTCATTCATTCACAATTTATTCACCCTGGATCCATAGTGGTGTGCCTGTGACTTTCATTATTATTCTTCTTAAAACATTATCTCCTCAAAGACCTCTCTGACCTTTCCTTCAAACTACCATGTGTTTATTAGTTGTGTATCACTGAATCCCTCCATTCCCTACAACCTCACCTTAGATATCCTAGCTTTTACCCTCATGCAAGTGCATAGCTGAACATTCAGCTTAAACAGTGTCACTCCACCTTTGCAAATATGCACAACTAAACATTAATCACCATATAATTCATCTTACTAATTATACACAGCTATTTAATTTTGTCCTAGAAGTCAAAAGTAATAAGCATTCATATTTCTATCTCTTAATATACAGTGAGTAAAAAAAGAAGTAAAGCAAATTACCTATGCAGAAGAATAATCCACACACTATGATAAATGCTGTAACTTACATTAGCTTAAATATTTCTCCTCAGTGATGGGTGGTTGGGACTCATTTTTACCCACTAATGCATTTTGATTATAAAACACTTTATTCTGTGTCTTGCAGTTTCTTTGTTATACTGAGTTTTCTTGAGAAGATGGTTAACATTCTTAGTTGATTCTCAAGTTAAGACTGATATTGGCAAGCTATCTAACTAACTTCCCCAGTTCAAGTATATCTTTCTCATAAGTAAAATTTCTTGTTTACAACTCTAACATAATTACATTTAATTTGTGCCAGTGGGAGCTCTAATAATGGGCCATAAAAAATTGTTCTCCCTCTCTCCTCCTCCAAGGATATTATGCTTATCTAACTAAAAATTTGAGGCAAATTATCTTCCCTCGAGTATATGAAAAAGAGGAATGGACAAAGCTATGTGTTTTAGCAACTGGAATTAAAAGAGGTGATGTTCAGTACACATCTATTTATCGTGCAGTTTATATCACGAGGGAATTTGTCACTGCTGTCATTAGCATGTACACCTGTAAAGTCGGGGACTTACAGCCATGTCTGTAAATAGAAGCTCGTGTCCAGAGTGCCCACAGGTATGGCGCCATTTGTTTCAGTTTCCGTGTGTAATCGATCACATGCTCACAGCCCGTGAACTTGAGCAGAGCGTAGCGTTGGATGACATGGCTTTATGGTTTCAGATGTTCTCTAATCTTTCAAATTTGCTTTGTACTAAATGATCCACTGAAACCATACTTTTAGAAAACTTTTTTTTTCAGGACCAGTTGCATTCACTTTCTCCAAGGAAGAAGAGGCATCTTGACCCCCAAATAATAACTTCAGTGAGTTCCACAGGGCGCCTTCTACATCTTACATCATCATATTCCTTTCAACAACTTTAGAAGTCAAGAATTTAAAGTTCCTCTCTCCCAGCTTGTTGGTTTCATGGTCAAATTCTTCTTATCAGAATGGTTTTAGAATCCTCATTTTAGTGGCAGTACTCTGTAGGACCAAGACTGGAGGTTGCAGACTGGATGCCTGGCTGTGATCTTGGTCAAGTCACAGAGCCATATAAAGCCTCAGTTTTCCTACATGTGGCATGGACAATGATAAAATAGGAGCGTCTCCTTACCTGAGCAGGGTTGATGCTGGAAGAAAAACCCTCTTGAAATGAATCCACTTCAAATATCATACATTTTATAGCAAATTGTAAGAAGTTTGCAAATTCATCTTTAGAAATTCAAACTAAACTATATGAAACTGAGCTCATTTTATTTCATAGTTAACATTGCAAAGATATACTATTTCTTAGCATAAACCAAGAATGAACCAGGTATCGACTTTTGGCATACTTTTGGGGGGATAAAATTATATCACAGCATGATAGACAGTCTTCACTTCAGAGCTGGCTTTTAGAGCGGGATCACAATGTTTTGATATTTGAATCGTTCGTATGATTTAAAGAACATAAACCATCAACAGTTTGCTGATTTTTCTTTTTCAGTTGTTAACTATTCTAAATTCTGCCAGATCCTCATTTGTTAATGTCTTTGCCTGTGATCTGAACAGTGTTCCAACATATTTTTCACCAGCTTCATGAAATCTACCTCTTTTCCAGAATCTACGGTTACACTTTGTTGTTGGTTTTCACTGAGTTGCTGGATGTTTGATACAATTTCCAAGACACTGAGGGACAAAAACTTTGGCTCTTGTCCTGGGATGCTGGCATTAAATGGAAGTGATGTTTGTTTGAGTGGGAATTCACTCCATAAGTGGTCAATTTATTAGTGAATATTTTGTGTTATAGTGACTTTTACTTTCCTCTTAACCACTAGGACTCAGTACATGAATACTAATATAAAGTCTCCCTAACTCATCTAATCATAATATTGAGAAAACTAAATGTGGGACTGTATCTAAGACACTTAGCATGGTCCTAGCATATATTAATCAAACCATATATATTAGTAATTGTTACTATTATCATTATTTTACAAACATTCTCTAACAAAGTTAGTTAACCACAAATAGTAAGTTCTTGGGATACTCACTTAGCAGAATGGACTTAACTGTCTAGCAAGTCACAAACGTTTAGGTTCACAGAGCACTACAGCAATCCAGTCACCCATATCATTTATTTAACTCACCAGAGTTGACTTCCACAAACCAACTGACAAAAAATACTTTTTTAGAGACTCTGTAGCCCAATCCATTCAGACTGTTTTTCTCTTCAAAGGGAGGACGTGGGAGGTATAGATAGAGAGTCTGGAACTCTAAGTTAGGGGTTGAAAAGGAGGATGGTTTTTGGCTGAGTCAATGACTGAATGAGAGATGAAGACAGTATGTCAGCTGCAATTTCTTTTAGAGACTTTGCCTCCTTCCTTTCCTCCGTTTTCGTCTTCCTTCAGTTTGCCGGCAGTCCTCTGAGCTACAATGGAAATCAAAAGTAAAAGTAAGATCCAATCATTGTGATTTTTATTTGAGACTGTGGAGAAAAGAGCCCCAAAATGAGGATAAGTGGAAAAATTGATAACCCTAGCTGAAAGCACACAGTGCCCGGTTCCCCAGATGTGCAGTCAAAGTGACCTTGCTAACAAATAAACTGAACTTTATATAAGATGGTAGCCATTTCTTCGGTTTGACACTTCCCTCTTTCTATCCTTACTTCCACTCCTAACTTTATTTTTTAGATGTGGATCATCAGATCAATAGTTACTTTAATCTACTGTCTGGTCCAGTGCTTCTCAAAATGAAAGTGCGTAAGAATCCCCTGGGTATTTTGCTAAAACGCAGGTTCTGACTTAGCAGGGCTGGGGAAGGGTCTGAGAGTCTGCATTTCTAACAAACTCCCAGGTGATATTGATGGTGATGGTCTGGGGCCAAACCCCACACTTTGAGGAGCTAGAATATCGTATATACCCAGGAATGTTAGGTGGGATGAAATGAAAGGCCTTCCTAATGACTAAAAGAGGTTTTCCCTTTTTCAATATTACTTTGCTATACATCAGGAAAGGATATTAAATTTGTCTTTCTAGAACTATTTGCATCTGCAAAAGCATGCTAATTACTCTATTTCTGGCCCTTCAAGGATGCTTCAACATGATGATGTTCCACTTTCTTCTTGGGTATCAACACTAAGCTGTCTCACCTAATTTTGCTTTGACCAAATTGTGAAAATAGATGGTCCCTGATTTTGCAAGTTACCTCATGACCTCTTTCTTTTTCACCCTCAATGGAGCCTCTAAATATATTCTCATTAGAGTGTAAATAACTAATAATGATGGCATAAGACAGACAGGAATGCGGTATTAGGCTCCTACTACGTGACATATGCTGCTGTAAATGCTGGAGACACAACCATGAACAAAACATATATGGTGTCCAGTTGCCTCCTCCTTTTAACCCAGTGAGATGGGTATGGTTTTAATTGTGCAGATGAGAAACACAGTGAGTTACGTAACTGCAGCAGGAACAGCTGGTGGGCAGCTGAGCTGAGATACAAACCCAGTTCTTTTTGTCTCCAAAGCACTTGCTAAAGCTCCTGAACTCATTCTGAATAGGAGATTGCCGACCTCCTCGCCACAATAAATAACTGGAGGTTTTGTATTCTGTGGTGTCCAAAAAAGTCACTCCATTTCTCTTTCTTATACTTACAGAATAAAGCTGCTGACTATTGTGCCAGCTGCCAATATATTTTGTAAATAAGGATTCCATCTTCAAGCCCAAGTAATCCAAGTATATATAATATTTTCAGATGGCTTTACAATTAAATTGTTTTTCTCATTTTAATGCTATTTTCTATCTCTTGTCCTGGATACTTGACTAAAATTGATATTTTTTCAAAAAGACACAGGAAACTTCTACCATACACAGAAATCAATTCAAAGTTATGTTGAGATCTAAATGTGAAAAATGAAACAATAAACTTTACAGAGATGACCCAGGAGAATATCTTCATGAACTTGGAGTAGGGAAAGACTTCTTAAGCAGGAGAGAGAAAACATTAGTCGTAAAGGAAAATATTGATAAATCATACTATATTAAAACTTCTGTTGATAAAAATGTAATATTAAAGTAAACAGGCAAGCCATAAAATAGGAGAATATATTTGTAATACATAAACCAACAGGTTTAGAGTCAGAACACACACACACACAAATTCCACAAATCAGTAAGAAAAGGATAGAAAACATATTAGAAAATGTTGCAAAAGACTTAGATGGGCACTTCACAAAAAAGTGTAACTAAATTCTTTGTAACATATGAAAATGTTCTCAATCTCATTTGTCATCAGGGAAATACAAATTAAAACCACAATAAGATACCACCCCACACCCTCCTGAACGTCTAAAATTAAAAAGATTGGTAATATCAAACTCAGGCAATGGTCTGGAGCAACTGGAACTCTCATACACTGCTAGTGGGAATGTAAATTGATACAGCAACTTGGGAAATCCTTTTGGCAATAAATATTAAAACTGAACAAATGCACAGCCAATGACTCAGCACTTCCACTCCTAGGTATAAATGTAACAAATATGTGGACAAGAGAAAGTCACGTACATGAATATGCATGTTCTTAAGCATTCATAATAGTCAAAACTGGCAACAATCCAAATAGCTATAAATAGAGAATGGCTAAATAAATTGTGTTTTAGTCTTTCAATCATATATTACTCAGCAATGAACATGAACAAGTGCTACATACAACAATATGGGTGAAATCTCACAAACATAGTGTCCAGCTAAAGAAGTCAGACACAAAGAAGT
This sequence comes from Tapirus indicus, assembly GCA_031878705.1. NCBI lineage: Eukaryota > Metazoa > Chordata > Mammalia > Perissodactyla > Tapiridae > Tapirus > Tapirus indicus. The sequence continues at coordinate 142,021,811 of CM062919.1, read as the reverse complement.
ACACATCATATGATTCTGTTTATACGAACGTCAAAAACATAAAACTGAGCAATTATATTTGAAGTCAGCATAGACACTTTTGCAGGGGAGGGAATAGCAACTGGCAGGGGTGTGAGGAAGACTTTTGGAGTCCTGGGAATGTATTATTTCTCGATCTGGGTGGTGATTACCTAGATGTGTTCATTTTACGAAAATTCACTGAAGAACCCAGCCCCAGTGGCCTAGTAGTTAAGTTCAGTGTGCTCTGCTTCAGTGGCCCAGGTTTGATTCCTGGGTGCAGACCTACACCGCTCTGTTAGCAGCCATGCTGTGCTGGTGGCTCACATACTAAAAAATTGAGGAAGATTAGCATGGATGTTAGCTCAGGGCAAATCTTCCTCAGCAAAAAAAAAAAAAAGAAAAAGAGAAAAGAAAAGCCACTGAAATGTATACTTATGTATATGTAGGCTAATGCATATACTTTCCTGTATGTATGTTATTTTTTTCAATAAAAAATAAAATAGATGAAGGAGTAAAATTATTTAAAGTCTCTGTGTTTTTAATGTCATCTGTTACTAGTTTTTCTCCCTCTACAGCAGAAAAGCAAGAATTTTCTTGATTTCATTCTTTTGCCTTGCAAAACTAAAATCTGTCTTTTACACAAATTTTTATGACACTTGTAAAATATATTTCTATCACCGCTTTTTGTCCCCAGGTTTTGCTTTTTCTACATCAAATCCATTCTGTATTCTTTTTTTTTTTTTTTTTTTTTGGAGTTCTGACCCCTGCTTTTCGTCACTTTTCCATTTGCCTTTTATGTTTCAGCAGAGTTCTGGTAATAGTCCCATTTGACCTTAAGACAGATGCATTATCAAACCTTAAACAAAGCCCGGTCACCATGGACCTGATGAGTGACCTCATTCCATCTATGATTTAAGGAAACAGCATTCCTCTAAGAACGATGGGACGCAGGCTCTCTGAGGATGTGAGGCTTATGACTGAAGAGATGCTCCTTGAAAAAGAGCACAGGTGATGGAAGTGTAAACGGGGCTGATCCTGTCAGAAGTGAAAAACCACCCTGTCACACAGCTTCACACACTTTCCACCACCCCCACCCAGGATAGCCCAGGGCAGGGAACGGTTTGGAAAAGACTTGGGTTCTGGGCTCTTCAGATAGGGATTCAAAGTCTAGGTCTCTCTAACAGTGTGTTCTTGGGCACGTTGCTCAATCTCTCTGGACTCCAGTGGACTTCTCTATAAAAATCGGAATAAAAATATCTACATCACAAAACCGTTGCAAAGATTTCAATTACATAGATACATAAATGTCTCTAACATAATATTTAGCACATCTAGATGTTCAAAGGATGGAGCTCTCTTCTCTTTTCTATCCATTTCCTTTTTAGGCAAAAATATGTCATTGTAATAATTGGCAATCATATTTGAGTTTTTGGGAAAGAAGATATTTGAATATTTGATCCACTGTCTCAAAGGAATAGAGAGAAATAGTGTGGGATTTATTTCGTATTTTTAATTCCTATTTTAAAGTCTCACAAATTTGGACAAAGCTCTTCTGAAGATCTGAACATAAATGTAGTGTTTTTAAAGAAATGCGCATTTGGCTACTTTTGATTATAACCAGTTGAGTCTGGCTTTAAAAAAATGTGTTACCTAGGGAAGTTGTAAATGAAATAGCAGGAGGGGACTTCAGTAGTGAGCAATCTCCTCATTTTATATCTAAAAAATGTAGGGAGGTGAAGCAACTTTCCCACGGTGGCCATTGGAAGTTAGGAATCAGTGAACCACCCCTTCTCTTCTCTGAGTTCCAAGTGGTAGAAAGTAGACACATATGCTGAGAAAAAGATCAAACGGTTCGTGGATTAATGGCTGGTAAAGCTGACTTAGCAAACGCAGCTGGGACTGGGGTGAAAATGGCAGTGTTCGGTATCTGCGCCTAAAAATCAAGCCCTCCGAGCCCCTCGGCAGGTGCAGCTGGCTCTGCAAAGCTGACTCCACTCGCGATTGCCCCGCCAGCCCCACGGAGGAGACCCGGCCTGTCCGGCAGACGCAGACCCTGCCGAGTGCAGCTCAAGAAGGAAGATAAGCACCCGGGACTTCTGTGCAATGACCCTCCCCAGGCAACCCCCTCCCCCAAAGAATGCCCTGAGATCAGCAGGCGCTTTTTAGCGTGCCAGAAAATATTGATTTTAAGTACTATTTGCTCTATATTCTTACCTGCAGTATGAATTTGTTTAGCCTGTCTCTTTGAACTACTATGTCATATCAGGGAAAATGTCAACCTAGAGCCTGCCCAAATGATCCTAAGTCCAGATTATTATTGTTATTATTTTGGGTATCATTTTTATTATGGTTTGGTAGATTTCCCCCTTTGCATGAAACAACAGTATAATACCTCACAGATGAAAATCCTTGGAAGATTACATACTATGTTGTCCCTTTTGCCTACTCAAGCTCACATGAGGTTAGTTCCTCAAACTCTTGAGAAGCTATTTTATAGTTTCAGATTGTAAAACTCCTCCATAAAACTGCAAAGCCTGAAGAGAAAGGAAGAAAAATATAAGCCAAATAAAGGCTGAGGACTATTTACCGCATGGCAGTCGAGATAAAATTAGGTGAAAGAGTGAGTTTCTGGGCAGAAATAGCAGTTTATTCCCTAAAGTTAAGAGCCTCATAGTCAAATACAAGGAAGAAACTATAATTACCACTTTATTAAGTCACTTCATCAGCAAATCAGTTTGATATTCGTGCGGTAATAAACACAGGCAGGCTTTGAGGACGTATAATATGAATTTCTTGTTTTTTGGTGAGGACAAGTGGCCCTGAGCTAACATCTGTTGCCAATCTTCCTCCATTTTGTATGTGGGATGCCACCACAGCACGGCTTGATGAGCGGTGCAGCAGTCTGCGCCCAGGATTCAAACCTGCGAACCCTGGACCACCAAAGTGGAGTGAGCGAACTTAACCACTATGCCACCGGGCCGGCCCCTGAATTTCTTTCTTTATAACCCCATCACGCCACAAAGGATTTGAAGCATCTAAGCCATTATTGAGCAGAGGACAATCTTTTTTTTCAGGAATTTGGCACTTAACACAATTGCATCTAGCAGTGTGGATATGAATGAAATACACAAGCGGAGTCCAGTGAATAATTCACATACGTCCTCTCTGCATCTGGAAAACTCCAGCAACTGAAATAATTGAAAGAGTTGGAAGGGTTGACATTAAAAGGCACAGCATCATATGTCTCCACACGGAATCAAAAACTCTCGGGGAAATACACACCTTAGTTTTAATTTATTACCTGGTACTACTTGACTCGGCCTCCTTCACTTAATCTCTTTCCTGCTCCTTTTCTCTTGCTCTCTCTCCTCTAAATAACATCTTGTTTTTGAGTACATAGTACTCAGTGAATTAACCTTCAGTGTCTGTGATCGTCTATCACAAAGTAAAGTGGTTAAAGGCGTTTTGCATCGTTTTGACCATAAAACATGGGTTTAAAAGGACATTCTGTTTCATGTCGTAAAAATGGACCGTGCTATTAGCTTTCTTATAATATTACTTCTTTCCATTTCTATTAATGGAAGGTGTAACCTACACATGCTGTGAAAGAGGCACTGCTCCATCTGCCTTCCTTCACCTCTGGACTCACGTTTCTGGGTTCTCTTGAACAGAGACTAGAACTCCCCGTTGCTGCAGCTGTGGTGTCTTTTGTTGGCAGGAGAGTGACAGCTTGGGGCGTGTGTAGGGCTTGGTTTCTTTGGGTCATGATTATTCTTGTTATCTGTTTTATCACTATGACACTGCACTCACTTTACCCATTCCTATATTTCAAAGATTTTGAAGAGCCTGCTCAGAATATAGAATATCCCTTCAAAGTCCTTGCTGCTTTGAACTGTGTATGAACTGAAATGGATGGTTTGTGTATTTCAGTAGTTTTTAACCCAGGGTGCAAGAATAGAATCACCTGTGGGGCTTTTAGAATATGTACATGATGCTTTCCGAGTGGGGCCCAGACATCAGAATGTGTTTTTAACCTCTCCTCTCCCCTTCCAAAGATGATGCTACTGGGCCTTCAGGGTTGAGAACTGCAGAGCTCTTTACACTACTGTCTCCTTCTGTCTGGATCGGTGATTCTGTGTAACGGTGTAATAGACCCTGTAACCAGCCTGCCTGGCTTCAAATCCTGGTTGCCACATCTTTATCAGTGTGACTTTAGGCAAAGTACTTAGCCGCTCTGACCCTCAGTTTCCTCATTTATAAAATGGGGATGGTGATAATAATAGAACATACATCATACATGTAAAACAACCAGAACAGTGTCTGGCACATAGTATGAGGTGTGAAAGTGTATTAATAAATATTTAATTCTCACTTCCAGCATTTTTCTCATTTTAAAATTTCTCCCTAATATTAAGGAGAGCCTTATTTATTTGTATGTGATTTATGCATTTTAAGTGGTTAACAAGTTGGTGTTCTTGAGTAATGTACTAGGATTTTCTACGGTTCCCTTGTTTCTTTTTTTGGGGGGAGGGTGCAAATGGTTTTTTTATTTTTATTTTTTTATTGTGGTAACATTGGTTTATAACATTGTATAAATTTCAGTTGTACATCATTATACTTCTATTCCTGCATAGATAACATCATGTTCACCACCCAAATACTAATTACAATCCATCACCACACACATGTGCCTAATCATCCCTTTCACCCTCCTCCCTCCCCTCTTCCCCTCTGGTAGCCACCAATCCAATCTCTGTCTCTATGTGTTTGTTGTTGTTTTTATCTTCTACTTATGAGTGAGATCATACAGTTTTTGACCTTCTCCCTCTGACTTATTTCGCTTAACATAATACCCTCAATGTCCATCCATGTTGTCACAGATGGCTGGATTTCATTGTTTCTTGTGGCTGAGTAGTATTCCGTTGTGTATGCATGCCACATCTTCTTTATCCATTCGTCCCTTGATGGGCACTTAGGTTGCTTCCAAGTCTTGGCTATTGTGAACAATGCTGCAATGAACACAGGGGTGCATGTATCTTTACGTATTTTCGTGTTCTTTGGATAAACACCCAGCAGTGGAATAGCCTGATCGTATGGTAGTTCTATTCTTAATTTTTTGAGGAATCTCCATACTGTTTTCCATAATGGCTGTACCAGTTTGCACCCCTACCAGCAGTGTATGAGAGTTCTCTTCTCTCCACACCCTCTTCAACACTTGTTGTTTCCTGTCTTATTAATTATAGCCATTCTGACGGGAGTGAGGTGATATCTCATTTTAGTTTTGATTTGCATTTCCCTGATAGTTTATGATGTTGAACATCTTTTTGTGCACCTGTTGGCGATCCATATATCTTCTTTGGAGAAATGTCTGTTCAGGTCTTTTGCCCATTTTTTAATTAGATTGTTAGTTTTTTTGTTGTTGAGATGTATGAGTTTATATATTTTGGAGATTAACCCATTATCAGACATACAGTTTGAAAATATCTTCTCCCAATTGTTAGGTTGTCTTTGCATTTTGTTGATGGTTTCCTTTGCTGTGCAGAAGATTTTTAGTTTGATGTAGTCCCATTTGTTTGTTTTTTCTATTGTTTCCCCTGCCCGGTCAGACACAGTACTTGAAAATATGTTGCTAAGACCAATGTCGAAGAGTGTACTGCCTATGTTTTATTTTAGTTTCATGGTTTCAGGTCTTAGATTCAAGTCTTTAATCCATTTTGAGTTGATTTTTGGGTAGGGTGTAAGACAATGGTCTACTTTCATTTTTTTGCATGTAGCTGTCCAGTTTTCCCAACACCGTTTGTTGAAGAGACTTGCCTTTCTCCATTGTATATTCTTGGCTCCCTTGTCAAAAATTAGCTGTCCATAGATGTGTGGGTTTATTTCTGGGCTCTCAATTCTATTCCATTCATCTGTGTGTCTGTTTTTGTGCGAGTACCATGCTGTTCTGATTACTATAGCTTTGTACTATATTTTGAAATCAGAGAGTGTGATTCCTCCAGCTTTGTTCTTTTTTCTCAGTAGTCCTTTAGCTATCTGGGGCCTTTTGTTGTTCCATATAAATTTTAGGATTCTTTGTTCTATTTCTGTGAAAAATGTTGTTGGAACTTTTTTAGGGATTGTATAGAATCTATAGATTGCTTAGGAAGTATGGACATTTTAACTATCTTAATTTTTCCAATCCAAGAACATGGAATCTTTCCATTTCTTTGTGTCTTCTTCAATTTCTTTCAACAATGTTTTATAGTTTCAGTGTACACATCTTTCACCTCTTTCGTTAAGTTTATTCCTAGGTATTTTATTCTTTTTGCTGCAATTGTAAATGTGACTGTATTCTTAATTTCTCTTTCTGCTACTTCACTGTTAGTGTATAGAAATGCCACTGATTTTTGTATGTTGATTTTATATCCTGCAAATTTACCATATTCATTTATTATTTGTAATAGTTTTTTGGTGGATTCTTATGGTTTTCTATATATAAAATCATGTCATCTGCAAATAGTGACAGTTTCACTTCTTCCTTTCCAATTTGGATCCCTTTTATTTCTTTTTCTTGCCTGATTGCTCTAGCCAGGACTTCCAATACTATGTTAAATAGGAGTGGTGAAAGTGGGCATCCTTGTCTGGTTCCTGTTCTTAGAGGGATAGCTTTCAATTTTTTCACCATTGAGGATTATATTAGCTGTGCGTTTGTCATATATGACCTTTATTATCTTGAGGTACTTTCCTCCTATACCCATTTTATTTAGAGTTTCTATCATAAATGGATGCTGTATCTTGTCAAATGCTTTCTCTGCATCTATTGAGAAGATCATGTGATTTTTATTCTTCATTTTATTAATGTAGTGTATCACATTGATTGATTTGTGGATGTTGAACCATCCCTGCATCACTGAAATGAATGCCACTTGATCATGGTGTATGATCTTTTTCATGCATGGTTGTGTTTGATTTGCTAGTATTTTGTTGAGGATTTTTGCATCAATGTTCATCAGTGATATTGACCTGTAATTTTCTTTTTTTGTGTGTTGTCCTTGTCTGGTTTTGGTATCAGGGTAATGTTGGCTTCATAGAATGAGTTAGGAAGATTCTCCTCCTCTTCAATTTTTTGGAAGAGTTTGAGAAGGATAGGAATTAAGTCTTCTTTGAATGTTTGGTAGAATTCACCAGGGAAGCTGTCTGGTCCTGGACTGTTAATTTTTGGGAAGTTTTTTATTACTGTTTCAATCTCCTTACTGGTGATTGGTCTATTCAAATTCTCTATTTCTTCTTTTTTTTTTTTTTTTTTTTATTGGGGAAGACCAGCCCTGAGCTAACATCTGTTCCAATCCTCCCCTTTCTGCTGAGGAAGACCGGCCCTGGGCTAACATCTGTGCCCATCTTCCTCTACTTTATATGGGACGCCACCTCGGCATGGCTGACAGGCGGTGCATTGGCGGGCACCCGGGATCCGAACCCGCGAACCCCGGGCTGCCAAGCGCGGACTAAACCGCTGCGCCACCGGGCGGCCCCTCTCTATTTCTTCTTGATTCAGTTTTGGAAGGTTCCATGATTCTAAAAATTTATCCATTTCTTCTAGATTGTCCAATTTGTTGGCATATAGCTTTTCGTAGGCTTCTCTTATAATCTTTTGTATCTCTGAGGTGTCCAGTGTAATTTCTCCTCTTTCATTTCTGACTTTACTTTGAGCCTTCTCTCTTTTTTTCTTGGTGAGTCTAGCTAAAGGTTTGTCAATTTTGTTTATCTTTTCAAAGAACCAGCTCTTGGTTTTATTGATTTTTTTTCTATTTTTTTTAGTCTCTATTTCATTTATTTCTGCTCTGATTTCTATTATTTCCCTCCTCCTACTGATTTTGGGCTTTGTTAGTTCTTCTTTTTCTAGTTCCTTTAGGTGCACTGTTAGATTGTTTATTTGAGATTTTTCTTGTTTGTTGAGATAGGCCTGTATTGCTATAAACTTCCCCCTTAAAACTGCTTTTGTTGTATCCCATAAATTCTGGCATGTCGTATTTTCATTTTCATTTGTCTCCAGATATTTTTTCATTTCTCCTTTGATTTCTTCATTGATCCAATGATTGTTCAGTAGCATTTTGTTTAATCTCCACATATTTGTGGCTTTTCTGATTTTCTTCCTATAGTTGATTTCTAGTTTCATACTATTGTGGTCACAAAAGATGCTTGGTATTATTTCAATCTTCTTAAATTTGTGGAGACTTATTTTGTGTCCTAATATGTGATCAATCCTGGAAAATGTTCCATGTGCATTTGAAAAGAATGTGTATTCTTTGGGTTTTGGATGGAATGTTCTGTATATATCCACTAAGTCCATCTGGTCTAATGTGTTGTTTAAGGCCAATGTTTCCTTGTTGATCTTCTGTTTGGATGATCTATCCATTGGTATAAGTGGAGTGTTGAAGTCCCCTAATATTATTGTGCTACTGTCTATTTCTCCTTTTATGTCTGTTAATAATTGGTTTATATTTAGGTGCCCCTATGTTGGGTGCATAGATATTTATGAGTGTTATATCCTCTTGTTGGATTGTTCCCTTGAGCATTATGCCATGCCCTTCTTTGTCTCTTGTTACAGTTTTTGTTTTAAAGTCTGTTTTGTCCGGTATGAGTATTGCTACCCCAGCTTTCTTTTCATTGCCATTTGCATGGAGTATCTTCTTCCATTCCTTCACTTTCAGTTTGTGAATGTCTTTAGGTCTGAAGTGTGTCTTTTGTATGCAGCACATATATGGGTCTTTTTTTTTATCCAGTCAGCCACCCTGTGCCTTTTGATTGGAGCATTTAGTCCATTGACTTTTTTTATTGATGTCTTAATAGTTTATAACATTGTGGGGTTTTAGTTCTACATTATTATTTGTCCATCACCATGTGGATGCATCCCTTCACCCCTTGTGCCCACCCCACACCCCCTTCCCCTTGGTAACCACCAATCAGTTCTCTCTGTCTGTGTGTTCATTTATTTTCCACATATGTGTGAAATCATGCAGTGTCTGGCCTTCTCTCTCTGGCTTATTTCACTTAACATAATACCCTCTAGGTCTATCCATGTTGTTGCAAATGGGACAATTCTGTCTTTTCTTATGGCTGAGTAGTATTCCATTGTATGTATATACCACATCTTCTTTAACCAATCATCAGTTGAGGGACACTTGGGTTGCTTCCACTTCTTGGCTATAGTGAATAATGCTGCAATGAACATAGGGGTGCATAAGCCTCTTGTGCTGGTTGATTTCATGTCCATTGGGTAGATGCCCAAGAGTGGGATTGCTGGATCATAAGGTATTTCTATTTTAAATTTTTTGAGGACTCTCCATACTGTTTTCAATAGAGGCTGCACCAGTTTGCATTCCCACCAGCAGTGAATGAGGGTTCCCGTTTCTCCACAACCTCTCCAGCATTTGTTGTTTTTTGTCTTGGTGATTATAGCCATTCTAACAGGTGTCTGGTGATATATTAGTGTAATTTTGATTTGCAGTCCATTGACATTTAAAGTAGCTATTGATATTTAGTGCCATTTTTTAACTTTTTTTCTTGGTGTTTTAGTAGTTCTTCTCTGTTCCTTTCTTCTTCTCTTGCTCTCTTCCCCTGTAGTTTGATGGCTTTCTTTGGTATTATGTTTGGGTTCCTTTTGCTTAGATTTTTGTGCATTTATTATAGGTTTCTGGTTTGTGATTACCATGAGATTCATATATAATAACCTATTTATATAGCAATCTATGTTGAGTTGATGGTCTCTTTAGTCTGACCTCTATCTGAAAGCTCTACTCTTTTACTCCCCTCCTCCCACATTTTATGTTTTTGATATCATATCTATCCTCTTTTTGTGCATTTGTACCCATTACCCTCGTATTGTGGAAATAGGTAATTTTTTCTTATTTGCTGTCTTCTCTTTCCCCCTTAAATAAGTCCCTTTAGCATTTCCTGAAGGGCTGTTTTCTTGGTGATAAACTCCTTTAATTTTTGCTTGTCTGGGAAATGCTTTATCTGTCCTTCCATTCTGAATGATAACCTTGCTGGGTAGAGTATTCTTGGCTGTAAGTCTTTTCCTTTTAGCACTTTAAATATATCATACCACTCTCTTCTAGCCTGTAAGGTTTCTGCAGAGAAGTCAGCTGATAGCCTTATGGGGTTTCCTTTGTATGTAACTTGTCTTTCTCTTGTGGCTTTCAGGATTGTCTCTTTATCTTTAATTCTGGACATTTTAATTATGATGTGTCTTGGTGTGGGCCTCTTTGGGCTTATCTTGTTTGGTGCTCTCAGTGCTTCCTGTACCATGATGTCTGCTTCCTTCCTTAGGTTAGGAAAGTTTTCAGCTATTATGTCTTCAAATATATTCTCTGCCCCTTTGTCTCTCTCTTCTCCTTCTGGGACACCTATAACATGGATGTTAGTGTGCTTGATGTTGTCCCAGAGGTCCCTTAGACTGTCCTCACTCTTTTTAATTCTTTTTTCTTTTATCTGTTAAGCTTGGGTGATTTCCTCTAGTCTTTCATCCAGCTCGCTGATCCATTCTTCTGTATCCTCTACTCTGCTTTTAAGTCCCTCTAATGAATTTTTCATTTCCAGTATTGTATTCTTCATTTCTGATTGGTTCTTTTTTATGTCTTCCATTTCTTTGTTGACGTTCTCACTGAGTTCATCCATTCTTCTCCCAAGATCAGTGAGCATATTTATGACTCTTTGTTTGAACTCTCTTTCAGGTAGATTGCTCATTTATGTTTCATTTAGTTCCTTTTCTGGGGTTTTGTCCTGTTCCCTTACTTGGAAAGTATTCCTTTGCCTTCTTATTTTGCCTCTTTTTCTGTGCTTTTGTCTATGTATTAGGTAGGTCAGCTATGCCTGCTGATCTTGGAGAGGTGACCTTATGTAAGTGATGCCTTATGAGGCCCAGCAGTATGCTTCCCTGTGGTCACCAGTTCCAAACGTTCCAGGAGTGACCTCTGTATGGGTTATGTGTGTCCTTCTGTTGTGGCAGGGTTCCTCTTGCCATAGGTGCCCAGGGAGGCTGAGCTGTCCCTCTGGCCGACTGGTTGTAATGTTCAGCTGTGTGTGGTTGTTGTAGGCCCTTCAGTCTCTTTATCTGGTGTGGGTTGGCTGCAAGATCTAATAGCACATTCCTGTTGCAGTTTTTCTATTAAATGAGTAAGCCGCCAGGGTGGCTGGTTGTTAGGCTCAGGGGCTTACAATTACTATAAGCCTCTGGCCTATTAGGCTCTTGTCAGCTCTAGGAGGGTTGCAGCTGGGTGGGGCTGGCCCCAGGCACAGGAGCCCCCAATTGTTTCAGGCTGAGGAGGGTGGGGCCAATCCCCTATGTGGCTGTTTGAGAAGCACAAGTCTTCTGCAGCTGAGAAGCCCCACCACCTGCTGGGCCACACACACAGTCAACATAGTCCTGCCCCATGTGTGTGCCCCAACCCCCTAAAGTGGACCCAGTCACTCCAATGCAGGGACCCCACACTCTCCACCTGCTCCTCTGGCTAGCCCTACCCCACAGAGGTGGGCCCACTTGCCAGGCTGCTTCCTTAAGCAGGCCCACAACCCACAAGTTGCCCAAGGTCTTGTTGTTGGGTGGGGCCAGTCCCTAAGGCTGGCTGCCTTCCTCGGCTGAGCTGAATTAAATTGGTGCTCTAGTGGGTGGGGCAGGCCCTGGGCTTACAGGCCACAGGGAAAACTTCAATGGCATCTGCCAGCATCTGTGTCCATGCACGCCCACACAGGTCACAACAATGGCTGCCACCAATGTCCCAGTCACTCAAGAGGTCTCACCTATCACCAAGATGCACCCAGAGACTATCAGGTGAGTCTCTTTTCACCAAAGGACTGTGAGTCTTTCTTTCTGGCGATTTTAGGTTGCTTTCTGAAACGGGTGAATTTGTGCATGGGCCCTTTAAGAGCCAGCTTTAATTTCTTTATGTTCCATCTTTTTTGGGGTATTCCCCATTGTTGTTAGTAGACAGCAAAGCCAGATATTATGACACTCATCTCAGTTGTGCTGGGTCCAGAAAATGCCTATAGCATCAATACTCCCCAGCTCAGGTCTCCTTTCCTCCAGGGAAGGCTGTGTACCTTTGGATTGCTCCTGGGTGGCTGTGAAGCATTGTGGCTTGTGAAGGTGGCATTTTTTTCCTCTCCAGAAAAGAATTTCTGCCTCTTCCACCTCAGGACTGTCATTTGCTGTAGAGTTTCCTCTTATCCAGTTTTCAGTTCTCTCTCAGGGGTAATTTTTCCAAGATTGGTTGTATATCTGCTGTGTCCGTGGGAGGAGGTGAGTTCAGAGTCTGCCTACACCACCATCTTGACCTCACCCAAAATCTGTTCCCTTGTCTCATCATCCCCATAATCACCAAGCATGTGCTCAAGAAAATCCAACTAACGATTACACTATTTCATTAAAATTTTATTATTTATACCCTCACTTCATTCCAAAAGGGTTTTGGGCAGGTATCTTACAAAGTATATACATATAGCAAGTTAAAAGAGCTGAGTAATAAAACCAGAGCAAAAAGGTAAACAAGCATAGGAAGATGAATTAGCCTTTTAAGTTTGGCTCCCACGAAGGCACCCTGTGACATCCTGTACTCTCTTAGCCCAGGCTCACATCATTCATTCAGGGCTAAATTCGTACCCAAGAGCTATTTTACATTATCTGCGCAATAGCTTTCCTGCTAACACAAGAAATAGAAAGATGACTTTTATTATTGCTATTTTCATAAACAGGAAAATTTAAGCTCTAAAAATGAAGCAGATTTTTCAGGTCAGTGACAATAAAATACCAAGATTCAGATGCTATTTGTTTTGCCTAAAAAAGGACTTAATTTATACAATATTATTAGATAAAATATAAATCCTTAAAAAATACCTGCTAGACATTACTGCCTCATCAAGACAGCTGTTTATGTTCAATTGTCCAAAGAAATGAGCCTAAAATATGCGCTAGATATGGCATTTATTTCTATTTCTGTGATCCACTTTTATCAAAGCATGCAACTACTTGTGGTTAGCTTTTCCAGTCTGTAAAAGGAGACTAACAAGAAGTTGAGAAGTTTGGCCCAGCGTTCACCCACAATCTCCTCTGGACATCCTTCCCCTGTGTTGTCAAACAGCTGTCACTGGAACACCCAATCTGTAGGGCATCCATCCTGGAGGGCTGCCTCAGGCAGATAGGTTGGTATGTATTCCCGGAGCAGCCAGAGAATAGGCAGTGTTCTTGTGGACTAATCCACTAAGACAAGAGAAAGACAAAATAACTGTCAAGTCTAAATTTGTTAGAAAGCCATTTTGTGCTCCAACACTATCATCTTCAAGCTTGATTGTGGCAGCATTTCATTCTCTGTGGCAGAGGAGGCAGGTTTGAGATGATCCACATTAGTCACTGACAATGTTAAACTCTTTAGGATTATTTGTTTGGTGAATCTATTCCAAGACCAAAAATTCCCAAGGATCTGAAACACAACAGTTACAAGGCTTCCCGGGAGAATTCGTGTGTATTAGCGTATACATAAAATTCCCCCTCCCATGTAGCTAACACTTGTCTTAATCCCACTGAAAATGATAGGTTGGCAGGAAAAGGGAGAATATGAGGCAAATGTCTCCTGGCTACTCTAGTTTTCATTTTAATCTTAAGTGAGGTAGTGTCCTGTATTTCCAGCTGATCGGGTTTTTAATTCTCATTTTCTAACTAATCCATTCTGAAGGGTGAAGGATGTTAGAGGGTAGAAACTCCATCCATGTTTTTCATTCAGCACATAGATAATTATAGCTTTGAATTTCTTTCTTTGGTTTTGGGGTAAGTGATGGGTTGTACTTAAAAATAAAACTCTGCTTCCTTATATGCCACTCACTGCCTTAGAGGAGAGTTATTATCAGAAGCACACCTCTCTGCAAGGGAAGGGGTTTTATAGGCACACTGGATAAAGTCCACATTTTAAAATTTCATACACACATCTTTCAGAGAAAAATAAATTTATTTTCAACATGATGAATGTCTTCTGCAATAACTCAATGTCAAATACATATTCTTCAAGGGGCCAGCCCGGTGGTGTAGTGGTTAAGTTCACATGCTCCACTTTGGCGGCCCAGGGTTTGGATCCTGGGCGCGCACCAACGCACCACTCATCAAGCCATGCTAAGGCGGCATCCCACATAGAGCAACTAGAAGGGTGCGCAACTATGACATACAACTATCTACTGGGGCTTTGGAGAGAAAAAAGCAGCAAAAGAAGGAGGAAGATTGGCAACAGATGTTAGTTCAGGGCCAATCTTCCTCAAAAAATAAAAAAATAGGGGCCGCCCGGTGGCGCAGCGGTTTAGTCTGCGCTTGGCAGCCCGGGGTTCGCGAGTTCGGATCCCGGGCGCCCGCCGACGCACTGCCTGTCAGCCACGCGGTGGCGGCGTCCCATGTAAAGTAAAGGAAGATGGGCACGGATGTTAGCCCAGGGCCAGTCTTCCTCAGCAAAGAGGGGAGGATTGGGAACGGATGTTAGCTCAGGGCTGGTCTTCCCTACAAAAAAATAAAAAAAAAACTCATTATCTAAAAAAAAAACCACATATTCTTCAAAATAAAGTACAAAAAGTACAAAAGTGTGAATTTTCCAATCTTGTGCTTAGAGGAAAGAGATAAGTATATTAACATTCCATAAGGAAATGAAAATACTTGGAGGTTTATCTACAAATTTAGATACCAGTGGGTAAAAATCTTCCAGTATTTAAACTCTGCTTTAGTTTTCTGTGAAGACAGATACCAGCCGGCATACTGTAATACAAGAACACTGGCACGCTCCCCTCCTCAAAGATCTCCTCTAAGCAGGTGACACAGGATGTCAAATTTATTTACTTTACCTTGCAGTATATTTTCAATAATAATGATAACGTTTTATTGAGCACTTACCACGTGTCAGGGACTATGTAAATCACTTTCCATGAATCTTTTTATGTAATTCTCACAGTGACCCTATTAGGAGGCAGTTATTATTTCCCACTTTCCCAGTGAGGAAATAGAAGCACAAGTAAGTTTAATGACTTGCTCAAGGTTATATCGAGTATGTGGGAGAGCTGGAAGTCGAGCAGCCAGGCAGTCTGGCTCCATAGCCCATGCTCAATATTCCGGGAAAGGTTAACATATTAAGCCCCTTTCATTAAGTGCAAATCAATTCATTATTTTTATTGATAGTACATATTAGGTGTTAAAATAAAACCTAATGCAGAAAATTAAAAGAAGAAACTATTAGTATTTACCCTTATATTAGTATGTATGCTTATGGTTATTCTTATGGTTATGTAAGTATAGTAAAACTTATAATGCTCATTATGAGTAATATAGTACTTATTTAGTATATATTCTCTATGGCAGAGGAGGCAGGTTATATTAGTATTATATTAGGATATAATTAGTATTATATTAGTATACTAGTATTAGGTGAAGTTTATATATAGTATATAAAACTAAATCACATTTTAAATACTGGAAAATTTTTAAACTTGTTAACTAAATATGTGGCAAAAACCTTAAACTATTTGATATATGTTTATATATACTATACTATATGCTAATATACTATACTAAAGAAACTCATAAGCATATACATAATAATAAGTATAAAGTACAATTAAATAAAATATTAAAAGTAGCATTATTTTGTACTAATCTGGAAAGAGTTCAGTATTATTTATGTGAAAAATATGAAATACATTAGATAAAGTGCTGGTGAAATCTTTAAAAATAAACATGAGTACTTTTATTGATGTTAAATGGTTTAATGTCCTTACATATCTTTAAGGTGACAAATATATTAATATCTATTAAACACTAATAACTCAGAGATACATATTTAATTTCTAGGGCAGAAATGAGGTTCTTAAGGGCAAGTCTTTTTTAAAAATTGCCAGAGCTAGTCTAGTGTCTGGCATACAGTTTGAATAAGTGAATAAATATATAACTAATTATTTAAAAAGTTGTATCAGGCAGGGTTCTCCAGAAAAACAGAGCCAATAGGATATATATAGATATATGTAAGAGGAGACTTATTATAGGAATTGGCTCACGTGGTCCTGGAGGCCAAGAAGTCCCACATCTGTCATCTGCAAGCTGGAGAGACAGGAAAACCAGTGGTATAATTCAGCCCAGGTCCGAAGGCCTGAGAACTAGGGGAGCTGATGGTGTAAGTCCCAGAGTCGGAAGGTCCAAGAACCAGGAGCTCTGCTGTCCAAGGGCAGGAGAATGAGATGTTCCAGTTCAAGAAGAGAGAGCAAGAATCTGCCCTTCCTTCACCTTTCTGTTCTTTTCAGGCCCTCCATGGATTGGATCAGGCCCACCTACGTTGGTGAGGGCGCTCTTCTTTACTCAGTCTGCAGATTTAAATGCTAACCTCGTCCAGAAACACCCTCACAGACACACCCAGAAATAATGTTTCACCAGCTATCTGGGGATCCCTTAGCCCAGTCATGTTGACACATAAAATTAACCATTGCACGAGTGTTTCCAAGTAAAGGTCCACTCAGACCGGCCTCACACCAATGAATAATAAAAGTGATTCATTATCTAACAAATCTATTATCTATATTCATTTACAAGTAGTTTTAATAGCTCTAAACTAGTTCTTGTAACTAGTTCCTGCCCCTATGAAAGTTAAACTTTTGATCTATAATGTTTCTTGCATTATTAATCTGATTATTGGCCATTTTCTTCATAGCTCAAAAAGTCAATGATAGACTAGTTCAGTCCAAGTCAAATAATCATGGTTTCTAAATTAGTAGATTTGGAGTTAATGAAATTACACTATACAGCTGACTGTGGAAACTAGAAAGGCATTTTCGAGAGTTGTGGCGACCAGTACGGTAGCTGTTAGCGACACGTGGCCACTTAAATTTAAATTAAAAATGAATACAATTAAAAACTCAGTTACTCAGTTGCACTAGTGGCAGCCGCACTGAGCAGCACAGAGACAGAGCATTTCCATCATCACAGAAAGTTCTACCAGACAGTGCTGTTCCAAAGAAACAGAGAATTTATAATACGAATCAATTATATTCATAGATAATTTACAAACCTCACTTTTGCTGGCAATCTCTTATCTTCCAGACCCTTCTCAAAGTGCCCCTCTAATAACTGGCTGGACTGACTCTGAAGTCTGGCCTTCTCCTTGTAACCATGGGGAAACATGCCGAAAGGAGGAGGAAGGAAAGCAAAAGCAAGTGGAATAATGCACATAGTGTGCGATCTGCTTTCATGAGATCAAGAAAGTCATCTGTAATACACCATCGATGAGTCATTTCGTCTTGTAGCTTTTGGTTGAGTAAAAATTTCTTTAAAGGAAGTATAATAAAATTATGGGGTACTGTGTGACCCATCAGTTGGGTGACTGGCCTAAAATCCAATAGTGCAAATAGAAAGAGAAGTTAGAAACAGCAAATATAAAAGGACATAGGTAAATTCCAAACCATTCAATAACAATGTCAGCCAGCTGCTGCAGAGGTGGAATTTTTCCTTGATGCTTGCACACTTACAGGACTGGGATTCCTGCTGCTTTCTTCCTCTCAGCTGTCAGCCCTTTCGGTGGTCTCTTGATGTCTAGGTTTCCAAGCACAACCACTGGCTCTTCTCTAGCTATTAACCTACTTTGAACTTTTCCATCAGGGATTCCTTTCTCAAACCAGTCTGAAAAAATGACTGATTACATCCAAGTGGGTTTCCAAGGCAGTGACACAGTATCAGCTATTTAAATGTTCCAGAAAAGTTCCTGTTTCCATTACAAATACATTTGTTCCTAGCCTCTTGCTGACCCAATTACAATAGGTCACTGTAATTACATCTCTTACTGTTACCATCTTCTCTTTTTTAAGCTGCATTTTACCGGTCTCTTTTTCAAACACAGTGTAATAAATATTAGATTTCAAAAATTCACAAAGACAAGCAAAAGGAAAAAGGTGTTTGCGTGTGGGTACAGACATAATTCACTGCAGTGTTTAATCTTTGTCTTTTTAAAACAAACTGTAGCTTTGGGAGGAATACTGCAGGAAATAGAAAAAGGAAACACTATCTCCCATTCTTGTAAATGTAATTGAGACATTTTAAATCAAATATTTAGCCATTTAATGAAACTTTCACTTTTCATCACAAGCAATCCTAAGTTTTATGCCTTACTATGAATTGTTCATACACTGCATTGTGTAAGATGCATCAGTTTCATCTTTAGTAGAATTAATGGAGTATTTTAGGAAGTCAAATCATTTGGGTGCCTTATTTTGAACTCAGCAAAAAATAAATATTAAAAATTATAATTTCTAATGGTATCTTCCTAGGCTCCTGTCTCCAGTCACCTCCTGGATGTCCATCTGGCATAAGACATGTGCGAGCCATATTGGGTATACTCCAAAGAAGAACTTTGAGCCTCCTGGAGTTACTTAATTTCTGGCACATTTTTCTTTAACAGGAGGGGCACAATATTTTCTAGAGGTAAGATTTACTGTGGTGTTAAGCTTGGGGGTATGATAATTTTTCCAGAAAGTCTAGAAGTTACAGACTTGACTCAGAGCTAGTACATACTTCAATATTTTTACTGAAATGGAGGAATGGATGAGATAATAAAATGACTGGATAAAGTGTAGGGGAAGTCCACATTTGGGACTGAGTGATGCTTGCTGCTAGAGTTCAGAAATTTGCTGAACATGTCAGTAGATTGTCTGAAGTCTATTTGAATGAAGAATTTAGGACCCTCCTTGGAAAGACAGTATCTTAAAAGAAAGAGGAATTTAGGTATGACAAATTTATCCCTGTAACAAAACCTTCATGACTGGAGTTGAGTTTCGGTTTTGGGTATAGACATGCTGATCTGGCTCTAATTTGATTCCTGGGGAATCAGAGATATATTTGTGGTTTTTTAAAGTTTGTTGTTATTAATATTATTATTATTTATTTATTTATTTTTGCTGAGGAAGATTTGCTCTGAGCCAACATCTGTTGCCAATCTTCCTCTTTTTGTATGTGAACCACTGCCACAGCATGGCCATTGACAGACAAGTGGTGTAGGTCCACGCCTGGGAACCGAACCTGGGCCGCCAAAGTGGGGCATGCCAAACTTAACCACTAGACCACCAGAGTTGGCCTGAGAAATGTGTTCTTTGCACCTCTAGTCTGTGCTTTTTTTAAATGATAAAAGCCTCTGTGAGGCACTTCGGTGCTTTGTTGCTCCTTCAGTTGAGGCCGATATGGTCAGTGTTGTACATTGTTAAAGGAATAGATAGACTGACATTTACATGCAAATCATCTTCCAATTCCTTCTTTTTCATGCTCAGTGACACCCTTCAATAAAATCAGACAACATTCAAAGCCCTTAATCTGTGCATTAGGGATCCAGGAGAACACGCCGGACAGTCTCATCTTTGAGAAGAGTTACAGTCTCATGGAGGGGGGTAAGTCTCAAAAATAAGTACAACACTAATTATATAATTACCAGAGTGTGAAAACTTATGACAGGGGATCTAATCTAATGGAGGACAGGTAAGGAAAGCCTCTTAGAGTGAGATTTAAGTTAATAGCTGCAGGATGGGTCAAGTTAACCAGGTAAATGGAGCATGGAGAAAGCATTACAAGAACAAAGAAGAGCATGAGCAAAGACCTTGGGGGCAAGAATGAATCTACTATGTTTAAAGAACAAAGATGACAGTATGGTTGTTGCAAATAGATTGAAGAGGAGAACAGAGGAGATAAGACTGACAGAGGTAGGCAGGGACTAGACCATAGAGAGCTCCATCAGCCATCGTAAGGGTTGTAATTTTACCCTAAGAGTAATGGGAAGTCATAAAAGGGTTTTGAGTAGGGAGTGACATGATTCGAATTGCCTTATTGCAAGAGCACTTTGGCTGTTTGTTGGTGAATGGATTACAAGATGGCCAGAATGGATGTGGGGAGCCTATTGCAATAACCAAACCGAGACATTTGTGACTTTAGACTAGAGTAGTAGTTCTCATTGTGTTATCCATGGACCCCTAGGGGGCCCAGAGATCCTTTCACAGGGCCAGCAAGGTAAAAATTATTTTCATAATAACACTGAGATATCATTTGCCCTTTAAATTGTTTCAACATTTGCACTGATTGTGCAAAAGCAATAGTGAGTAAACTTCTGGCAATTTAGCTCTAATTAAGGCCTATAGTCATTGAATTCTTCATCTCAACATATTCTCAGTGAAAAACTGCAAGTTTTACTTAAGAATTTTCTTGATGAAACAGAAACATTGACTAATTTTATTAAATCTCATCCCTGAGTACACATCATTTTAATATTGCATGACAAGGTGGTGAAACATGTTGCTGAAGTAGCTCGAAGTTATTGCCAGCTTCCCATAGCGGAAGCTGTTTTTCTCTTTGTGGTAGCAGAGGGCTAAAGAGAGACAGCATATGAGAGTGGATGCTCCAAATTAATAGAAGAAAAGAGATAATGACAATGGGGGCATATATAAATACATCTATGGGCATTTATGAGTCACTCTGCAAGGCTAGTTAACCTCCTAGTTTTGCCTGCTTTGTAGTGATAAATGGGCTCTCAGAGTGACCCTGGAAAGCCATTGTCCCGTAGATACTAACAATGATGTGCTAGAGTGGGTTCATAATGGATCGGGAGAATGGGTTGCGTGCATCTCTTCCCAACTCTGCATTCAGTGATGCCAGGTTGGTAGCTTAACATCAAACTGGTGGTCATATTGATACCACATTAATTAGTAAACACTAAAAATTGGGCCTCCTTTTGTTTAAAACCCTGGAGAGCCAGTTAAACATTTAGCAGCACATTTCTGGTCCTAGCCAGGTCTCTGAATTTTTTTCTCTCTCATGTTCCCAAGGCAAATCTTTGGCTCTCTCCATTAATCCCCGTTTATTTAATAATCTTTGTTTTAAAAGAGAACGAGATAATAGTTGACATTGTTAAAATATAAATATCTGGCATATAATACATGCTCAATAAATATTTGTTGAATGTTAATTGAATAAAATGTGGATCAAAAAGGCTAAGAATATATATCTTAATTGCTATTGATATAATTTATTTCCTGTCTTCCCATAGCATGTATTTTGAATATAGCCCTTACATCATATTCGAGTTATTTGTTTACATATAAATGCCAAAAACCTAGCCATCGAGACAAGCAGTCAAGTCCCTGAGTTACCTTATTTCCAATTTACTTTCATGAAAATATATTCAGAGAAGAAACTAAAATCTTGCTTAATTTTTTTCTCAGTGATATATTACTTTAAATAGTTCTAGTGTTGATACCATTTAGGGAAAAAATAGGGACTTGAGCATTCTGAAAAGTCTGTGTTCAGTCATGCTGTATGGTACTCTGCAAAGCCACCCTTCTCCGGGCAATAATTGAAACAAACAAAAAATGAGCTCACTAATAATCAATTCTCAGTCATTCAGGGATTAATGGGATAGTTTGTGGAGCTGTTTATTGTCTCCATCTTTGCTTTTCTTTATTCTCTTTTTGGATTCCTGCCACTGAATCTTTGCATTATTCATTAGAACCTGCACTAGTGCATGGGGAAATAAAGGCCTTTGAAATGCAAATCTTTCTTTTAGTTTTTGTTAGCAGTTCTCCAAAAAGTGTTGCTGTAGGAGGAGGAGGTCAAAACAATCAACTTAAATGAAATTTGTTTATATTTATAGGTCTCAGATGTCCATTTAACATAAAGGTGGATCTGCTTAACTTTATACACTAAAGAGAGGCTAGAGACACTCCTTAAAATTAAGTTGTTTAAAATCTCTAAGAATCTTATATTTTGTCCACTCCTACAAAGGATCAAAAATTTTAAAAATGGATAATAACCTCTCTTCCTCCAAAAAAGCCTTCATGTCTCACAATTTTAAAATATCTGTCCACAGCAGGTACTTTGTCATGATGAGTACATTTGAACATGTTCCTTGGAAGATAAACAGTGGAAGATAAACAAAATTTTGGGCTTCAGCTATAGTAGAGCCTTCCAAAAGAAATAAAGTGACTAGTTAATCCTTAGAGTACTGGAATTTGCTGGACTGTTAGCCGAATGAATATTTAGGAGATTGCCTATGTGTTTCTGTGTACATGTGCTCAAATCTTGACGCTCTGGTCTGAGGAAAGAGCAGAAGGAAGACAAATGTAGGACCACTCACCTCATTATACAAGGTCTTTAGGATTGTAGAGAATTAGTTCTTATCTATGCGCGCGGGCGCGCGTGCGTGTGCATGTGCGTGTGTGTGTGCGGTAGCAGGTGAGGGTGAGGTGAAGAGGAGGACAGCTGTTAACATCGCTGCCCCTGTTGACACTTGGAACAAAGCAGCCAAGTCTCTAAGAAAATTTTCCTAATTATCGTCAAGGCTGCCGTGATGCAAACCTCTGGCCTGGTGAGGTTTCAGGCAGTCTCACTCTGAAAATTTTTTTTTTATATTGGTAGTGATGCCATGTCTCTAGTTTGAAGATTAAACTAAACTTCCCTATAATTCAACTGATCTTTTTGCCTCTCTGCTAAGTGTGTGTGAGCATATGTGTGTATATTTTTCAGCAGTCTCTCAGGATATTGGAAAACATGCAGCCACATATGCATAAACACACAGGTAACATTAAATTTCCATTAAATTTACCTAAGAGTGCAAAAACATATTGTTCTGGGAACAGAAGAGAATACAACTCCCGAAACCCTCTCACAAACCCAGTCTTGATTATCAGACTTTAATAGAATCAACATCACCAAGTCCCCCAGTCTCTCACGTCTATAGAAGCCACGTTGCTGGCTGCCCTGGGACTAGGGAAAAGGCCCCTCTGTTTGCACTGGTTTGCAATGCATAGAAAAATAGAAGCTGAAAGAAGCAAAGGAAGACACTGTCGGTGCAATTATCAGGAGACTTATAAATGCTGCATGGTTCCCAGAGAACTGTTTCCTGCTCTGGTCACGTCAACCTTTGGAGTGATGTGTGATTTCTCTTCCTGGGCCAATAAATAGTGAAGATAAACTTCCTATTGTGGGGTACTGGTCAGGAGAAGAGGAGAAGAAAATGGGTTTTCTATGTTGTTATTCATTGTGGGAACTTTAACTTTAAATCTATATGCTTGTGTCTGAATGAAATGCTATGTCTAATATTTAATTCAAGGTACACATTGGTGCCAAATTGCAGTAAAGTATAACTTTTGTTTTTTAGGCCCTTAGAAGTTGTTACCCTTTATCCCTGAACTTTCCCTTGAGTCTTTAGCATATTTCTATTCTTTTTGTGCGCTGTTTAGTTTCTTTTCTTGTCACTAATTCAAGAGTCTGATCTTGTGGATCAAACAAATTCACACTGAGTCACTAGAGACATGCATTTTGAAAACTTACCTCTGAGCTGCGATTTTACATGTTCTTTTTCCTGCATCAAACAACACCCTCGAAAGGAGAGTTATTTCCCTTAACCTTACAAGGCACAACATTTTTCAACCTCAGAACATTTTTCAGAAAAGTGCGTGTATTACAAATCAAAGCTAACACGAGGCAGAAACATCCTTTGTGAAAACCAAAAGGAGGAATAATTAAGTACAGTTCTTAATTAATCAGAATTCAGAATCATGTAAATGGCTTTGCTGGAATTACATAATCACACGTAGGTAAAAAGAAGAACAAAAACATTATACTGAATTGCAGTAATTTTTTTTATTCCTGATAGTGCCATGATGGGACTGTTAAAGGAGTCACCCCAAATTGCAACAAATCAGAAATAGTTCATGTTCAGTCAACATATAATTTTTAGTATCTATCGTATGTCAGTCAAAGTGCTAGACCCAACGCTTTTACAAAATACTTTTATTCTTCTTATCTATCAGGATGAAGAATTTAAGCTTCATCCTCTTCAAAATGACATACAAGTAATTTTATTTGGAATTTAGTAGATATTTAATAATCATTCTAATTATTTGTCAGTGTTAATTACAGAATCTGATTCCTAAAAATTTAGTTTGAAAAGTATTTCAAATAAATATGAAGTCAGCAATTGCATGACTACTCCCACTAGAGTATTCTGGATGAGAAAACAAATCTCCACGTGGAATTGAATTTAATAACCATTACCATAACCAGCTGTGTCGTTAAGACCGACAAGACTTGATCTATTTTACCTGTGTTTCCCAACGTGCACCTTTACGTAACGTCCACCTTCTGTGCCTCAGGACCAGCTGACCCGCGAGGGCATGCAACTCTACACCCAGTAATCCCAGGACTTTCCACCTGTTCCCATCCCATTCCAGTCGGACCCGTTCGTTGTCCCTTGGATCAGCCTCTCATGGGCAGCCCTGCTCCAGGCTGTGGTTCGATTATTTGTACTTGGTTTCTCCACCTATGACTCCTCATGCTTCTTGAGAACAATGGTTCGCACCCTCCATTTCCTGTCTGGATTTTGGCTCCTTCTTGTTAAATTCCTAACCTAGATTTAACACATCAGGTTCTAGTCTCCAAGCCTTGTGGCGTCTGGCCAGTGCCCCTGTTGATCCCATTCACGTTATAATGCAGTCATATATGTAAGAGTGAACTAAATGAGATTGATAGTAGTCGTGGTACATGCGTTTTCACGTTTAAATGAGAAACCACTTTTAAGACATATTTGTTCAAAACCTGTATTTATTTCTTCTGGTAAAATGCTCTATTTCTTTATCAGCAAAATGCTAATAAGTTATTTGGGATATGAATTTAGTTTTTTTTTCTGCATTTTGACCAATCCAAAGAATTTATTGAAGTTTGTAACTATTTATGATTAAATGATAAACGATAATGTATGTAAAAGCCTTTTTTTAAAAACTTTTTGCTGAGGAAGATTCACCCTGAGCTAACATCTGCTACCAATCTTCTTCTTTTTGTATGTGAGCTGCCACCACAGCATGGTCACTGACAGATGAGTGGCATAGGTCCTTGCCTGGGAACTGAATCCGGGCCACCAAAGTGAAGCTCATCGAACTTAACCACTAGGCCACCAGGACTACCCCTGTAAAAGCATTTTAAATAGTGTAAAGTGTTCTATAGGTGCTTATGGTTATATCATCATCACACACACCAGGTAGTCTCAGGATAAACCAATGTCTTAGCTTATCACTAAATCTATAGTTGAGTCAGATTTCTGTAGGAAGTAGCTTTTTCACTATAGGAAGTTTCATATATTAATATCTCATTTAGGAAATAATTTTATAAATGTTCTACAAAGAATAGTATCAAAATGAATTATAAGAATGAATATCATTTTCCAATGTGCTTACCTGTTTTTCAGTTTTGCCAGTGTGCTGAAAAGACCTGATTAAATACTAAAGATTTGGATGAGGATTTTTGTACTTTTAGAACCCCCTCTCCCATACCTCATATAGAAACAATTTCTTCAAATAATATTGTTATATTGGTGAGAACACAAGGTTAGCCAACTAAAGCAGTCACATAATTATCTTGAAGAATAACATGTAATTTACTTAGCAAAAGGAACCTGAATTTTTCTACACTTTAAAAGATAGGAAAGTGAGGTAAATGTGGGTTTATATGTGACTCATATTATTCCATGGGGAGAAATTTGAATGCTCTTCAAAATATGTGTCAACAGAGCTCACTAAACATTTCAAAAATTATATAACTTTCTGACTTGCTTAAGATGTAAGGATCATGTCACTGTCTACAAATTTAATTTATAACCCACGTGGGAATGTATTCAATAAGTTCAGTTTTTGTTCTAAATAGTATACTCTTAAATGAAAATAGCTTGTACTGGAAAAAAAATTGCTTATAACTATGTATTTTCTAAACATAAGTGGACAAACAGGCTGAAATCAAAGTCACATCAGAAAAACTGAACCAAGATAATTTGCTGGAGGGAAGTTCATGTATACTCAGAACTCACGGAACTCTAGCTCTAGCTAAAGATTTTGTAAATAAATCTTGTACAGCATAGTGGACTGGAGGTTAGAGGCTATTTAGTATAAACAAGCAAAAACAGAGCTCGTATTTGACATACCCTATTACAGAAGACTTTCCCCCAAGGTTTTCAAGTTTTGGAATTCATAATAGAAAGCCAAATATGTCCCTGGAAGTCTAATGGGTCTCATCAATTATATATTTTTAAACATGTATACTGGGACCATGAGCTATGGACTATTTGAAAAATCCTTATGATGCTTGTTCCAGGGATATGCCTGCAATTTTAATTTCCAAATTTGGGATATCATTGAGCTTTATTAAGGGAAAAGATAACTGCCGACTCTTTGCCAAGCAGAACATAAGGTTTTTTCATCTGTAACACTCAGTTTCTTATAACAACCAATAAGGTAGGCATTCTACCCACAATTTGCAGATGAAGACTCTGAGATTCAAGTGGTAAGAATCAACTTTGTGGGGAGTTCTCAAACTTCATTCATTCCTTTATTTATTTATCTTAAGCAGATAAACTCATGCTTCATTCACTGAAAGAGATATAAATGTATCTATTACAGATTGAAAAGGAAATGGTGTGATTCCCATGTCTATGGAACCTCCAGGGATGATTGAGTATATCATTGATCCAAGGGGTCTCGTTCAAGAATGGAATGATGGAACAGGAGTTTAGAATCTGGAAAAGAGGATCAGGGAAAGAGAAGAACATAGACTTATGCATTTGGAAGAAGATGCCATATACACACATACAGATGTATGTTTCATATCTTCATTTTAGATCTCAAGATGTTGAGGGACACCATTTTCTTCTGTATTCTGTGCTCTGTGTTCTTTATCCTTTTCCCTTTCCCAGTAGTTGCTCTTACTACAGCCAGCCCACTCACCAGCTGTCATATATATCCAGGTCCAGAAGACGTGAAATAATTCTAGGAACCAGAGGAAATATTACAAACTTCTCACTCCTGGGTGTCTTTACCCTCAGATTCCTGTGAAGGAAAACCCAGGAGGCTCCTGAAATTCAATTCAGTTCAATTCACTTAAAAAGTGTTATCTTTCTCAGAAGACCATTTGTTATGCTTTTCTCTGATTGTTCTTTTCTTCCTTCTTCAGGGTCAACTTGAAAAACATGACCTATCACTTCCACCTTTGGAAACTCTCCCCCACCCCCTTTTGAGGCAAAGATCAGATAAGTGGTACTCCTATTAAATCTCTTGTTTCAGTTTGTTTAAGACTTGACTTATTTGAAACACTGACTCGCTTCCTTTGAATCCCTAGCCTGAACAATCTGTCAGCAACCTATGACCCAACAGATAAAAGATGACAGAGCTCGGGCTGGCAAAATGCGGTATGTAGACAAGAGTGATTTTTATCACCTTTGACATAGTCTAATATGAGTCATACCCATGTCCATCTGGTTCAGTATTTTATTTCCAATAGAAAATCTAAAGAGTATGGCATCAAGTTTAAATTTAGGTACATCCCAGCTTCTTTTAGTAACATACAATCATAGGAATTTAGAGCTAGAATGGACTTTTGTTTCTCCATTTAGTCCAATGCCCTTAATTACCTTAGAAACAAAAAAATAACTTCTAACACATACCAAGTAAAGTACTATATAAAGCTTTTTATATAAAGAATCTCTCAAATATTTTATAGTCTCTCAAATTCTTACAATAAACAGCATAGAAATCATTATCTTCAATTTATTATCGAAGACTCTGAAATTCAGAGAATTTAGGAAGATTTTAAGATTTTTAAGAGAGGGGAAGCAGACATTTGAAAAAAATTACTTTGACTGTACCATAGAAAAAAATCTCAGGGTACAAAAGTAGGTGTGAGGAAATCAGTTGTGGCTTATTGCATTAGTCTCAGCAAGTCATGATGTCAGCCTGGACTAGAGACTGTGGGGATGCAGAGAAGGAGATAATAGAATCAATAGAAATTTATTAATAGAACTGATGGGTCTTAGTGATAGATTTATTGTGGGGGATGAGAGGAAAGAGAAGGAAGAGTCAAATCTGACAACCATTTTTTGGCTTAAAGAACTGGCTGAATGGTGGAGCCACTTGCCAAGATGAAAAGCCCTGACAAGAAGATTTGGGAAGTGAGAATGAGACAGGGAGCAGACGAAGGGTGCAGGGAGCAGGAAGATCGTGAAGTGTTGACATGATACAGGCAACTTCTTCAGTAGTTTTTAGAATTGGAGATCTGAGAATACATTTTCTACCAAATGCTCTCTCACCCTCTTCCCTCCCCTTATCCATGTGGCAATCCAAATGGTACTTGGGCCTTGGGTTTGAAATGCAGATGTTAGCATTTTCTAGGTAACTATACAGGTTGACATTTAGCAACTCACTTGATCTAAGACCTTGTGGTTCTCTTGGACTTAGCTAGATTTTAGGTAACTTGGGAGAAAGAATATTGTCATACAAGAATTACAAGCGTAGGCAATCTCATCTCAACCTAAACTGGGATTTGGAATTTGGGTGTGTGTTTGATGGAAGGTGCAGCTAAAAGCTCAAGGAGGCTATTTGGGTGAAGTAGGTTACATAGTAGGAAAGTGTCTCCAAAAAGCAGGGTGACTGGAGACAGAGATGGGAAGGGATATGAGTAGACAGGATGCAGTCACTTTTATTAATGGGTCCCATGGAGTTAGTCTGAACCCTTGATGGGGACAAAGGCTGCAAGAAGAATCTGAGGGACCTGTTTTCACCAGCACAGAGGATCTATTATGTGGCCTAGGGGCCAAGGTGATGAAGCAGGAATTGGTTAGGGAAGAGCATCACTTTCTCCCAGCACTTTAAATATTTTGCTCCACTTGCTTCTTGCTTGGATGGTTTCTGGGAACTCAGATGTAACTCTTATTTTTGTTCCTCTACAGGTAAAGTGTTTTTTTCCTCTGGCATCTTTCAGAATTTTTTCTTTATCTTTGATTTTCTGTAAATTGAAAATGATATTGCCAAGGTGTATTTTTTTCCGTGTTTAACCTGCTTGGTATTCTCTGAGATTCCTGGATCTGTTGTTTGGCATCTGACATTAATTTGGGGAAATTCTCAGTCATTATTGTTTCAAATATTTCTTCTATTCCTTTCTCTTTCTTCTCCTTCTGGTATTCCCATTATGCATATGTTACACCTTTTGTAGTTGTCCCACAGTTCTTGGATATTCTGTTTTACTTTTTTCAGTTTTTGTTCTCTTTGCTTTTTGGTTTTTGAGGATTCTATTGATATATCCTCAAATTCAGAGATTCTTTCCTCAGCTGTGTCCAGTCTACTAATAACCCCATCAAAGGCATTCATTTCTATTATAGTGTTTTTTATCTCAAGCATTTCTTTTTGGTTCTTTCTTAGGATTTCCATCTCTCTGCTTTCATTGCCCATCTGTTCTTACATGCTTTCTACTTTATCCATTAGAGCTTTTAGCATATTAATCATAGTTGTTTTAAATTCCCTGTCTAATAATTCCAATATCCCTGCCATGTCTGGTTCTGATGCTTGCTCTATCTCTTCAAATTGTGTTTTTGCCTTCTGGTATGCATTGTAATTTTTTCTTGATAGCCGAACATGATGTACCTGGTGAAAGGAACTGCTGTAATTAGGTTTTAGTAATGTGGTGGTATGGTGGAGGAAGAGGGGGAAGCATTCTATATTCCTGTGATTAGGTCTCAGTCTTTTAGTGAGCCTGTGCTTCTGGACTGTGAAGGAGCATCATTTTCACCATGTCTAGGCATAACATAGCTTGGTTCTGAGATGACGGAGGCTGTTTGGGCTTGAGGGTTTGCACTTTGGGAGAACCAGGACAGGGCTCAGCACTTTGAGCAGGGAGCCAGTGTCAAGTACCACTCTCAAGTGGCTCTGCTAGCCAGGACCTCAACAAGAAATACCAGGCAGAAAAATCTAGAAGGAGTGCTTTCCAATCTTGTGCTATGCATTTGGGGGCTACAGAAATAGGTGGATGAGATCCTGCAGTTACAAGTGGAGATGGAGGACCACGAGATTTGAGCTATTGCTGTTATTGTGGTGGTGTAATCACAGAGTGGTGAGGCCTGGGGAAAATGTGGATTATACTGGAAAAGTAGTTCTTCAGCTGAAGTGTGCTTCAGAATAACTGGTGGAACTTCAAAAAAAAAGATCCATGCTCCTGTTCCTCTTCTAGGGTTTTTGTTGTTGTCGTTGTTGATGAAGATTTGCCCTGAGCTAACATCCATTGCCAATCTTCCTCTTTTTGCTTGAGGAAGATTCGCCCTGAGCTAAAATCTGTGCCAATCTTCCTCTATTTTGTATATGGGTCACTGCCATAGCATGGCTGATGAGTGGTATAGGTCTGTGCCTGGGATCCAAATCTGTGAACCTGGGCCACCAAAGTGGAGTATGCCAAACTTAACCACTATCCCACAGGGCTGGCCCCAAGGGTTTTTGATTTAGAAAGCCTAGGGTGGCATCTTGGCAACTGCGTCAAGAAAAAGCTCCAAGAGTAATTCTGATGCTTATGTCTGGTTAAGAACTACAGGAAAAAAATTTATATTTTGGGAGTTATTTCCCCTTTTGACTTTATTGTTTTATATTCTCATCCCCTTCTCCCCAAATTTTCACATTCCCATTACAACAGCTTCCTTTATTGGTTTTCTTAATTCCTCATTGAAAGTTTCTTTGAAGGAGAATTACTGGGATATCTAGCCAGTCTTAGACTCTTGGATTCTTCATACTTGGACTCGGATGAAAAGAAAAATTAAGAATGTAAACATCCTTTTTTCTTCCTTAGAAGAAAATGGTTCACAATCTTATTTTGTTTGATCCACTTAACGTTACACAATTGCGTGAATATTTTTCTTGAAACATCCTCTCTCTTCCATGACTATTTCCACAGCTCACTCTACTGTTATTTTTGCTTAAGAGCTATCAAGGAATTGAGACATCAAAGACCTTCAGCTTCATTTCTCCGCTCCGTCTACAGCAACAACCTGCCAGAGTTGTACGCATAATGATCCCTTATTATACGTGCTTTCATTCATTTTTGTGTAAACTAGGAGAGAATGTCTTTCTTTTGTAGAATCTATAGTATTGAAAATAAACTAGGTTAGTGACCTAGTTCCTGCTTAATGAGTCCTTTATTCCCCAGTGTTACCCATAATTTTCAATCCAATGGAATCTTTGTCATCTTGAAATAAAGCTAAACAATAATCACTGTGTATCAATTTTTTGTCAGTGCAAAAATTTCAGATGTCCACTCTATTAACTGAGAAAATGGAGGTCAAAGTTACATCAGGGATTAAATGTATTTTTCCATTGACTTTCCAGGAATTAAAGAAGAGAAAATAGATCATGCTTCAGTTTGAAAGAGCCATAATTCAGCAGTCTTTCTCTCTTACTTTTCAGAGGAAGGAGCTTGAGTTTCTATACAGAGGATGATGTATTAAGTGCTGGGGGAGAAAAGGAGAGTCTCCTGTCTTGGGAATGTAATAACCTGGTGGTCAGCCGAGTGCCCTGAGTGACCCAATGGGCTGCTGAGAAAAGTAACATAACTGCTTTGCTGGAGGGAGAGACACATTCTAGTCAGATATGACCAGCCATCCAGGGAGCTTTGGGTATATGAGAAAAGGAAGTGCCATTCCTTTCAACTGAGAAACTGTACAGTATCTCACCCATCCTTTTATTTTCTTCTTTTATTGTTGTCTCTTCTCTTTTTCATTAGCTTCGTGATGAATTTTTAATTTAAAAGTTGATTATACAAATCAGAAGTACTTCATAATCATCTGATTGTTTCACATTGATAGATGACATTTATCTCTTTATTTAAAACAATTAAAGAAAATATTTCTAACTTAGAATTTAATGCACACAGATGAAATGGAAACTGAAACCCTTTATGGCTGATGTGGATTTACTAGTCATAAGACGAAAAGAAACTCTTTTTTTCCCCCAAACTTTTGTCCTTTATTGAGTGACTTTAGACAATTAATTTACCCTATCCAAACCTCAGTATTTTACTTGGACATTAGGAAAAATGTGAGTTCCTGCTTATTATTATTATAGAATGGATTTTCCAATAAAAAAACTAAGAATTTATTCAAACATAATCCTTGGAACTATTTCATCATAAAAACTAAAACCATATAATAATAATAAATAAATAACAAATAAAATAATAAATAATATTGCTGTTTCAATGAGCTCATTTGACAACAGTTACAGGATGCAATTTGAAGAGTTTTATGGGCAATGTTAGGGCTAGGCATATACTTTCTACCCTGAAATCTCTGGTAT
Source organism: Tapirus indicus (assembly GCA_031878705.1). Classification (NCBI taxonomy): domain Eukaryota; kingdom Metazoa; phylum Chordata; class Mammalia; order Perissodactyla; family Tapiridae; genus Tapirus; species Tapirus indicus. The sequence continues at coordinate 141,989,648 of CM062919.1, read as the reverse complement.
CTTTGTATCACCCAGAATATGTAGTGGGGTCAGTGGATGTGGTCTTGAAAACAATTTGAAAAAAGAAAGAAAGAAAAAAAATGCCTTCTATAAACCATTGAAATGTGTCACAACAAATCATTAAACTACATATAAACGAGGGAAAAAATGCCTTCTGTTTATCAATGCTTATTAATTCAAAATTTATTTACATTTTTCAGTGGACGGATCAGGTGGTTTAACACATAAAGTAGCTTATGAATAGTGGCAACACCAAAGAGAGGCCCAGGGGACCATCTTTAGTGCCCAACCCCTCCCTCCAGCTACCTCCACAAATTTAATAATAGTTTTTCCATCTAGACAATTGCCATTTTCTCAATCACCTTTTGAAAATGTTTCTATTTTTTTGATCTCTGATTTGTAATTTAAGGAAAAACAAATAAGACAAGCCCCCTAACTTACCCTCACTCCACTTTCTGCTGCCCCTCAATCCCTCCACATGAACATGCTGATCTCAGCAGATTCATGAATGAATAAGGAAACATAAATTTATTTGAGTGTTCATTGTCCTAGAAGAAAATGAAAAGAATAGTGCCAGTATTCCATAAAGCGCTTCTAAAGGAAGTGAGGAAAAGAGACAAAGACGATTTTCTAGAAAACAGAAAGACTCAAATTAAGTGGCTCTATAGCATATGCTCTATGGATGATTGGGATGAAGTCACATCATTAAAACAGCTTTTATTCTATCATTTTCTATATATGTGTGTTTTATAGGAAAGGTATACATGTACTTGAAAATAAGGAAATGAAAGGGATTTTCTGTGGATTTTTTTTATTCTTATATTGGCTTGGGCTTAATTTTTGAGGGTGTCCATCCACCACCTGCTTCTACACATCTACATACCCTACATGTAGGGATTGGAGGAAAAGCAAAGTGCATTTTATAATTTCAAAGGCAGTGGGATAGGAGTAATTAAGGAAGTAAGCCTGGAGAAATACTTACTATAATGTTTAAAGTGTTCTTTTATAGTTATTTGACAAGAACCCCAAGATTCCTCAGTTTCTGGGAACTCAAAGGAAGGCAAGGGCTATAGCTGATTTTGAGTCTGACATGTGTGTAAAATAAGGATGTAATCGACATTGAAATGCCCGTCGGAGATTTCCCCAGAGATATTGCTTTAGTTTTTGTTTCATCAAAAGCATATTAAGAAGTAACTACAGGTAAAACATTGTAGTTTGGGGGTGGATAGAAAGAGGAATGAGACATGGCCGCCACTTTCAAAAGAGATTTTAATCTGGTGGAGGTGACAGACTGAAGGGAGCACACAGATCAGACTTAGAAAGTGAACAAGATAGAGACTGTGGGAAAATGCTGAAGGGGAGCTGAGAAGGGGAGGCTGCAGGCACAAAATGTTGTTCAGATGTCTTTTAATCCCAACCCTCTCAGACGGACCAATGTTGCATCTACCTCGGTTGGAGGGAGGGCTTGTGAATGAATCCCACCTGAATCTGGAATCTGCTAGCACTCATTAGTCCGCTATAATATCTAGTATTTTTATAACATCTATAACAAACTTTGGAACAGTGTGTATTTCTTAGAAAATGGGAATGAACTATGATTCCTCCTCATGGGGGAGGGGAGGAGAAGCACTTGTACAATTTTAGGGACTTCTTTCTAAAGTCCTTGGGCAATCACCTAACCTCTCTGTGTCTCAGTTTCTCAGTCTGTAAAATGGGAATGACAATACTTACTCCACGAAGTGGTTGAGAGAATTAAATGAGATAATTATATAAAGTATCTAGCATGCATCCCAGAGCAAATGTTCAATAAATAATAGCCATTATTTTACTCTTTATTTCTCCCTTTTTTCCATGAGACTATGTTCTTTCCTTCACTGTGACTGATGAGACAGTGACAAGGCTGGGGGATCCAATAAGCGACTGTTCACCAAGGAAGGTGGAGGAGATAAAGGGGATAGAAGAGTTTCATGCCCAGGCATAAAATATGATAGAATAAGGAAATCAGTGAATTTCAAAGGAAGTTACCTGTGGGACTGTCTAGGAGAATACCATAAAGGGAGTATGAAGATGCCACTCTAGCTGTAAATATTTTGTGGATTTAATATAACAATAATAGTTTTAATTTCAATAAAATGACATATGCACACTTATGGAGCGCTTCCTGTGTTCCAGGCACTGTGCTCATCTCAGCTCATGTAGATCAGCTCATTAATCCTCACAACAATGTGAAATAACAGCCCATAAAACCTCGTCTCAAATAAAAAAAATCCCTGAAAACAAAAATTTTGAAATAATTGATTCAGCAGCAAAATCTGACCTGAACTGACATGAGACCATTTTTAGTCTTTATCTCGCTTAAAGTGAACATTCATGCATTATCTATAGAAACCTCAACGTTTGGTCATGGGGTGTTTCTCAGACACCCCTGGGGTAATGTCCATATTGCTGTTCTAAGAAAGTCTTCAAATTCCAACATTCACCTGGCCTGCAGGATTTCAGACAAGGTAGGGTGGGCCTTTGAAAAGAGCTGACATTTACTCAGAACTTGCTGTGTGCCGGCTTTGGGTCCAAGACTCTACTTACATTAATGCCTTTATCCTCATAATAATCCTCAGGGGCAGATACATTTCTCATCCTTCCTACTTTATAGTTGAGGGAACTGAGGTGCAGGGAGGTCAAGGAACCCAAGGGTACCAGTTAGGAACTCAGAAACACAGAATTTGAACCCAGGCAGTCTGGATCTGGGAAGCTTTTGCTGCACTGCTACACATACTGCCTCATTCATATTATTGTAATTGTTATCCTCATTCAATAGAGGAAAATTCTAAGAATTAAAGCTTAAGCAGTTTTATCCAAGGAAGTGTCTGTGTGATCTCGGGCAAGTGACTTAACTTCTTTGTGCCTCAGCTCCCCGTTCTGTGAAATGGGGGTAATGAAAATACATACCACATGAGATTGTTATGGGGATAAAGTTAAAGCACTTAGAGCAGTGCCTGACACACTTTATGCAATAACTACATTTTTGCTTTTGCTATTGTTACAATCAGGCCATGCAGATGTTAGCAGGGGGGAAGAGGATATGATGAAAGTCAATCCTCATGCAAAGATTTACTATAGAGGAGGTAAAAGGGATAATTTTTTTTAGATATTATGTCAGTGTTTATTTTTTGTTCCCTGGTCCCTGGGTGTTCAGTGGCTGCCCTATCTATTGAATCAATGGCATTTATTGCTTCAGAGTGAGAGCAGGTACAGAACAAAGAGGTCTTTTATTCCTTTTTGAGTCCTCAAGCTGACATGTTTTAATCTATTGACAGACTTAAGTCATGAACTCATGCTTTGTTAAAGAACAAGAGTGTTTTTATAAATTCCAAAAGCTTCTTTTTACAATTAAAAGTCTGGGCTCAGTTCACTTAATTCCTATAGTATTGCATTTACAAGAAGCCACAGCACAAAGAGGACAGACACTACATTGCAAGGAAGTTTCCTTATGACGGGAAGGGGAGTTCCTGTTCACTGTGAGGATTAGGATTTGGAAACTGAGAAAGAGAAGTGGGGTGTATAGATACATGTGACCTACTCACCTACTTGGGTGTGAACACCCTGGGGAGAGGAAAGAGGGAACACTGTGAGTTCCTTAGCAAAGCCTTGCATTCAGCTTTCTGTTGGTTCTATGTAGTCTCTGGGCAGAGAGCACTGTCTGAGGACATGTTTGAAGGCTGCCTCAAAGGATTCTGCATACTGGGGCATGGTGAGGAAAATCAGCAAATGGCTCTTGGGTTTCCCACAAGGCTCCAAGATTTGAGACAATCAGTACAACAGAAAAGAACCACTATGGGGACCCTAGCTGAGGGAAAATAACAAGATGCAGAGGCATCAATAGCAGATGACACCATGGAACAAGACCAGATCAGTCAGACCTCAGGAGGCACTGGTGTACGTGGTCCACTAACAAGGGAGGGAAGGGAAGATTCCAGCAGAAGAGAGCACGTAGACCAAAGATCTCTCCCTACACCACCATGCTGGCCTGGACCCAGAAGCCAGTTGTAGAGGAAAGAGGGTTAGACAAGTTTCTGTAAGAGAGGGGAAATGGTTGTGACTAACTTTTACTTGGCTTATTTTTTCCCCAAATATTTTAAAATCAAAAGAAGCTGAGTTAATTTTATTTGTCCAATTTTATTCTATTTTTCCTTGCTAGGAGAAGGAATTGGACTCCAAAGGATGTGTGAGATTAAATAATAAAGGCAGCTACCTTTCTTTTTCATTCTTTCTTCCTTTTTTTTTTTTTTTTTTGGTGAGAAGATTAGCCCTGAGCTAACATCTGTGCCCATCTTCCCCTATTTTGTATGTGGGACACCACCACAGCATGGCTTGATGAGTGGTGTGTAGGTCTGCGCCCAGGATCTGAACCTGCAAACTCAGGGCCACCAAAGCGGAGTGTGAGAACTTAACCACTATGCCACTGGGGCAGCCTCCTTTTTTTTTTTTTTTTTTTTTAACAGCTGAATGTACATTTAATTCTATTATATTTCAAAGGTATAAAATCTCAAGATTCTCTAAAACCAAACTCCATTCTAAGTTATGTCAGAATTTGGCCGTGAGAGATAATAAGGATATGTAATTACCCTCTATTCATAAACAACTAGAAAACTGGATAAATTTTAGGAAATAACTATTTTAAGATACTTCATGGTAGGCAGCACAGTAATCCTAGAGGAAAGAGATACAAATGAGGTGAGCCCTATCTTTGCCCAGGCTTTCTGCCTGGAAGTAATTTCCACTGAAAGTACAGGAAGTGGAATTCAAATAAAGCTTGGGTACGTCAGTGAGTTGAGGAGACAGAAATCATCATTTGGGGAAGCTAAGGCAACTAGAATTTGTGAGGCAGACCACCTAAGAGAAGGGGGCTAAGCAGAAGTGCTCCAGATATCTACAAAGGAGTCCCACTGAGTCTTTGGCTGAATATCAATCTACAAATACATCATTGGACGTGAACAATTTCAGAGAAAAGAACAATTACCAGGGAGCCGTAAGCTGAACAATTCCTGGAGCTCATAAAGGTCTGAGAATCATTCAGGTTTCCATAAGCCAAAGTGAAGAGACCATCATGATATTATGATGCATTTAGTAGAGATCCCAGGAGAGCCTCACCTTAAAAGTGGGGCTAAATGAGCACTCAGGGTAATCTAGATTCACCCTAAAAGATATAACAAAGTGCAGAACTCAAAAACATAAAACCATGATGTCCAGCATCCAACCAAAATTATTACACATGTGAAGAAGGAGAAAAATGTGACCCGTAACTTGAAGAAAAGTCAATCAATAAAACAGATCCAAAATGAAAAAGATAGTAAAATTAATTAACAGACAAAAAATTTAAAACAGCACAAATCTAATATACATATTGGATAGTGATAGAAAGGATCCAAAATGAAGAATAAAAGACTGAAAAAAATTAGTCTTTACTGACCTGTGAGACAATAACAAATGATTTAACATATGTGCAGTTGGAATTCCAGAAGAGAAGGAAAGGAACAGAAAAAATATTTGAAGAAATAATGGCCAAAATTTTTCCAAATTCTATTAAAAAAACGATAAACCTTCAGATCCAAAAAGCAAAATGAAGCCCAAGTAAAATAAACATAAAATAAAACCTCTCCAAGTTTTATTATAATCAAACCGCTGAAAAGGCATTATAGAGGGAATGTTAAAAGCACCAAGAGAACATAGACACATTGTATCAAGAGAAACAAAGATAAAAATACCAGCAGGCTTCTTGTCAGAAATTAGGCAAATCTTTTGCAAAGACAAGGAATTTATCTCTTTAAAATGCTGATGGAAAAAAGCACCAACTTAAAATTCTATGTCCAGCAATTATATCTTTCATAAATGAGGGTAAGTAGAAATCAACAACCTTGTTGTATAATTTATAAGGAAATTCAAAGGATCTAGAATTTCCAAATGATTTTTTTAAAACAAAAAAGTTGGAGGATTTACATCATCTGATTTCAAGGTTTATAAAGCTACAATAATCAAGGCAGTATAGTGATGGCGAAGAATAGACAAATAGATCAATGGAACAGACATGACAATCCAGAAATAGATCAACACTTATGTAAACGATCGATTTTCAACAAAGGTGTCAAAAATTCAGTGGGGGAAAGGGCAGTCTTTCAGTAAACTGTGCTAGAATGACTGGATATCTGTATGGAAAAAATGAAATCTCAGCTCTTTCATTATACCACACACACAAAATAATTCAAAATAGGTCATATACCTAAACACAGGAGCTAAAACCATAAATCTTTCAGAAGAAGACATAGGAGAAAATCTATATGACTTCAGGTTAGGCAAAGATTTTTTAGACAAGACATAATCATAAGCCATAAATGAAAAATTTGATAAACTGGACTACATCAAAATCAAAACTTTCACTCATCAAAAGGCACTGTTAAGAAAATGAAAAGGCAAGCAGGAAAATGGGAGAAAATATTTGCAGAATATGTATTTGACAAAGGGTGTACATGTACACATATATACAGAATATATAAAGAACTCTTATAACTCAATAATAAGACCAGTATCCCAATTAAGAAATGAGCAAAAGAAAAAGATTTGGACACTTCATAAAAGAAACTTCATGGCTAACAAGTTCATGAAAAAAATATTCAACATCATTAATCATTAGGAAAACCCAAATTAAAATCACCATTAAATACCACTGTACACCCATTAAAATGGCTTAAATTGAAAAGGCTGACAATTCCAAGTGTTGACAAGGACAGAGAGAAACTGGAACCCTCTTATATTGCCCATGGGAATGTAAAATGTCATACTCACTGTGGATAACAGTTTGGCAGTTTCTTAAAAAGTTAAACATACACTTATCACAGGATCCACGGTGTCTGAAGAAACAATAGTAATGTATTGTCGTGGTTTTTTAAAATATATGTAGATGCAACTTGTATGAAAATTATGGCACAATGAATGAGCGAGAGAAATGGAAGTATATTCTTAAAATTCATATATTATATGTGAATTAGTAGAATACTATTTAAAGGAAGTCCATGATAATTTTAAAATTACTGCTCCTAAGGACCTGGGGGAAAAAGAAATTATCGCAAAGCCTTTCCTTTGTCTCCAAAAAATAGTCCCCTTTCCTGCATCTGCAAAGAGAGCTTTTCCTATGTTGCTGCCTCAGCCTCCTCCCTACACCTCTGGCACCTAAGCAGCAAGCTCAGCTGTGCTGGAGTTACCATCATCTTCCTCTCCCCCAGCAGGCTGGGCTGGATGGCATGGACGGTTGGCTGACCTCTCTTCTCCTGGGGCACGGGAGGTGGGGTGTTCAAGTTCCCTGGCTTCTTCCTGTTCTCCCAAGGAGAGCTTCCCATTTCTCCTCGGCCCTTGTCCCTGGCGTAGTTTCAGTGAACCAGGGGTAGACGGACTGAGGGTTAAGAGGGGGAAGCTTGGCAGGGAGTCATGCAGAGACTGTGAGTATCCTTCCTTCTGCTGTCCCCCACTGGGAGAGGGGGTTAGATTTGGAATGTGGGGACAGCACAATAAATATGATGTTTAGGGCAACGGCCTCCATAAAAAATATATATACATATATAAATATGGCCTCCATTAAAACACACACACACACACACACATATAGGTTCCAGTTTCTCTTTATCCCGGATAGGGCACGAAGAGGTCTGGCTCAAGCCGTCTTTCCAGCCGCTCTGTCAATCGGTAGCAGGGCCCAGGGCCCGGCGGGTGGGGTCTAGCCCCAGATGACGCCCAGCAGAGCAGAACCGGGATCTGGTCCAACAGGCCTTGACTGGATCAAACTGGTGCAGACCAGTTCTGGGGAGCAGACTGCAATGCGCAAAGGTTTAGGCCCTGGGTCCCCAGGTGGCACAGAGACCCCAGCGCAACAGGCAGCAGTACTCGCCTGCGAAGCAACAAGGTGTCAGCAGCGGGAAGACAATTGTTCCTTCTCAGTGTCCGAGATGAAGGGGGGTCGGGCAGGAGAGCACCTGAATGGGAGCCCAGGGAAAACAGCCGACGCTCCTGACCCAGGCCACTGGTCCCAGTGTGTCCTTGCTGCATAACCGAGGACGACTCTCTCCGGACACCGCCTGCACCTGTGCCACCAAACCACGGGCCTGCCACCCTCACCTGCCCACTGCCTCCTGTGGCCAAGGTCTGTCTGGCCGCCTAGGCCTGCCTGCCCTGGGGGAAAAAGTCAGACATGTTTTGGGAGCAACAGTGAGAGGGTTGTGACAACAGTTGGTGATGGAATGTTCCAAGGAAGGTGGGTGAGGGTACAATGTGGGGATTTGTGTTATGTAAGAGACTTAAAGAGTTCGGGCTATAAGAATGAATTGAGATAGAACATACACCATTCGAAGGAGTAAATTTGCTTAGCAAATCCATCACATTTTTAAGAAAATGTTAATGGTCTTTAGGAGAATAGAAGGGAAAACTGAATTTCTGGCAAAGCACCAGTTGGCCATTACCGCTAAACTCTACCAAACCACTGTGTATTCGGCTTTATCCTCCTTCATTTCAGTACCTCGGACACTTACATTCACATGGGGCGGGGTGGGGGGCACGCTGTAAGGTAAATCGACAAGACTCCGTCCCTCTATCCAAATATGATGTTTTTCAGGACTTTCCTTTCTATCATTTTAAGTCACTCATGCGGTGGGAATGGGGGTGGGGTGGGTGGGAAGGTCAGATTGGTGTGGTCAAATACAAAGAAAATTCATAGTAGAAGGATAAACAAAACAAAACCCGCGGCCCAGAGTTCATTCAAAAGAGCAACCAGAGGTGCTTCAGGAATTGAAAGATGAGGAGAGTGGGGGGGGGGACGGGGACAGGCGCACGCTCAACAGCCAGGAGGGTCACAGTGAGAGCAGAAGCCATGCCTGGCAAAGCCAGTGAGAAAAAGATCTGGGTCATGAAGTGCCTAGAATCCTGGTTCAGCTCCTCATTACTTACACACCACGTTGAGATCCAGAACAAAGAAGGAGAAATGTCACTAAGGCAAAGAGTGAAATTTAGGAGTAATTGTAAACTACATAAGACAAAGGGATATTTTAACAATGAATTTGACTGAATTAGGATTTATATGGAACAGCTCTTGCTTGGTCCATATATAAGTAAGATATTTGTAAGTAAACTATTATTTCCTGTTTTGCTTTCCGTTCCCAGCTTCTAGAACTCTTATCAACAAATAAATAGGGCTATGTTCTTCCTATTACTTTGGAGATGGTTTCATGTGTTCCCCCATCCTCGGAGCTTAAAGTACCAGAACTAGATAGAAGAGAAATAATTTCAGAAATAAGCACGAAGTAAGAGAGTATGTCTTGATTTGTGTTTCACGATGTAGATATTATTTTTTTCAGTCACATGTTGATATTTGTAATCATAAAAACAATACAGATTTTGTTTCCTCTATTTTAGAACTCCACATGAATGACTTATGGTGTTGGTGAAATGCTCTCTGTAACACCACAAGGTGTCGTCTTAGTTAAAACCAACAAACTAATGTTGATCCGTGGATTTGCTTCTTCAGTCATCTCTGTGGACGGAAGAGTCTGAGGCAGAACAAGGATGCTCAAGAACGTTGGGATCTGTAGGGTGCTTTGTGAACACACGAGGCTGCTCACCTATGACTCCATGACAGCGGTTGATATCGGTGGTGGGGAGGTTTCAACTTTTCCTCAATCTAAGAAGAAATTTAATTAAAGGTATGTGGAGTGTTGGTTAATAAGTAGACAACAAATCTTAGCACGAGATCTTGGAAAATTTCATACTCTGCATTTTATTTTTGAGTAAAAATCAGATAGAATGCAAGAGTTCCTATTTATCCAAAGGGTGTCTTATCAGGGGACAGTTTGAGTTTGCTGTGGTCAGTGCCTGTGCAAGTATTCATGGAATTGTGGACTTCACAGGATTGGAAGGGCCTTCAAGAAGCGAGCTAGGTAATGCAAGGGTCTGGTCTCCAACAGGATCTCATCTTCCATTCCAAAAGCCAAAGTAGGAAAAGTAACTGATGAAAGCACACTTATGGAGAATGCTTTCTGCCCCACTTTCCCCCCCTTTTTTGAAAGACCAAAATGATCTTTCAAATTCCAAGGTATTAACACCTCATATAGATGAAAATATACATAAACCCACATCTTACCTGTCTGAAACAGGTGAGTACTGTTAAATACCCTTTAGAGAGAAAGGATAAAGGTTGGTAGCTTGGCTGTGTCTTTACTACTTTCCTAATATCTAGTCTTTCCCTTCCAGGAAGAATCCGGAGCAAGGTACTAAATCAAGGTAAAGAATTGTTTTAGCTAGATGGTAACTTGCAAGTTTAGAGAGTTTGACTCATGGTTACTGTGTGTATAAATGATATGTTTTATGAACCTTAATGATATGTGATAAAATCTCATAAACATCTATAGTATTCAAATCACTTAGATTAGATAGTGAAGTTTTAATTAAAATTTCCCTACATTTGCTCATAGACTTCCTGGTTGATTCTTGGAATCCTGGCAGCTTGTGAGCAACACTTTTCCCAAGGCTCTGAGTCAGTCGTTATGTCTTTTAAGAATCCAATCAGTAATTTTATCCTTATTCTGGATATGTTTCCATTATAAACAGTTATGTGTGTACACATACACGCGTCCATACTTAACAGACTCCATCCCTCATAAACTATTTTTGCCTTTTTCATAAGCCAAGACTGAGTACTATCAAGGATTAGATAGTTCTCCAAAAAGCTATTAGGGAAAAACTTTGATTTTAAAGGGAGATAACTATTCATTAAGCCTTCAGAAAATTCTCAAGCTATAATTCATCCTTAAGTTGAAAGAATGGCAAAATTTAATACCACCAATTTTTATCTTCTTTTTTCCTGTATTCTATGTAGGAAAAACCAATAGATTTAATCTGGTGTCATTTTTCTTATTCTAATAACCTAACTTTAATAACATCACATAAGTTCCTATTCTCTTATTCCTAAGTTTTTGAGTTGTTCATTTACAATATATCTATGTTGTGATTTCTCACAGTTTCTTCACGGAATGTGCTATTTTATTTCTAGATATCTGATCATATTTAAATGCCTTATTCTTTCCTGTTCAAATTGAAGAATTTTTTTCTTCAATATTCTGCAGAAGAAGTAAGCAGATTCTCATAGGTTGAAACATTTAAATGTATCTTCAAAACATTCATGGGAAAAAGAAAGAGTAGCTCTGTCACACTTTTAGCAGCAAAGTACTTAAGAGAAGTAGGTCTCAGGGCTGGCCCTGTGGCATTGTGGTTAAGTTCAGCATGCTCTGCTTTGGTGGCCAGGGTTCACGGGTTCAAATCCCAGGGGCAGACCTATACCACTCGTCAGCCATGCTGTGGCGGTGTCCCACATACAAAATAGAGGAAGATTGGCACAGATGTTGGCTCAGGGACAGTCTTCCTCAGGAAAAAAAAAAAGAAAAGTAGGTTTTCAACAAAAGTACTTGTTCTGAAGCCAACTATGAGATAATCCCATCCGAAATTACTCACTCTATGACTATATTCCTATAAAAAAGAGCAAAACATAACAAGAAGTTAAGATAAATAACTGTCTCCGAAACCCATCGGGTCCTGATTTATATGAACAAATATCAGTCAGTTTCTAACTTAGAATTTTAAATTAGAAAAGGAAAATTTGTTTGAGATGCTTTTTATGTTATATTTGGAAAACTTAAACTAGTTTTAGAGTAGATTATATTTAGAATAGAATTTTGTTTGCTAGCTTGAGGCAATAGTTGAGAAAAATAAATAGTAATTGTCTGCGTAGCTACCCCCTAGCAGCTGGGTCTTAGAAACAGTGCTCCAACCTCACACAGCTTTGTAGACTTTCTGCTAGACATAAGGGTGGACAGCGAGGGACAGAAGGAAGAGACTGCACAAACTTCTCTTCTTGTCTCAGTCTGCTTCACCCGTCAGCCACTGAGTGGCCAAGCCTTGTTTCTTCCCACCTGCAGCACCCTGAAATGTGCTGTCAGAGACAGCTCCCCGAATAGGCATGAACTGAGAGGCTCTAGGTCATATCGGAGTGTTTTTATTTTTACTTTTTTGACTTAACTTTGCTTTATTTTGTTTTATTGTTTTTGCTTATTTTAGAGTAAACTTTGCATTCAAGTACATATTATACTTTAATACAGAATAATACACAAATCAAAGTGTACAGCTTAAGGAATTTTCACAAAATGAACACCGTTGTGTGATCAACACCCAGTAATTAATGGCCAACACTGACAAATTGGGAGAGTACTACATAAACATCCAGATTCCTGATTTCCTTTGAAAAGTTGGAAAATCTCGTCATATTGAGCCCACGTTTCCACTAGCATCAGTCAGCTAAGCTGACTTTAAGTGGAGCTTTAAGTGGAGCATATGCTCTCTCTCTTTTCCACAGTCCCTCCTACTCCCTATTATCCCCACTGGTGAAGGCAAATGTTGGTTGCTGCTGACAAGTGCAAATAGTGAAAATTAGAATGACTGTAAGGTTGTGATCAAGAACCAACCAAACAACAAAAATATGAGAGGAATGCAGGAGAGAATGGAATGTTACTATAATGACATTTTGATTCAGCTGGACAAAAAAGGATCTGAAAAGAATGCAGATTCTAACTGGTCAGCAATTACATTGATTGTAACTGATCATATCATGGAGAAAGGTGGCTGGAGCCTGAGTGGAGGTTGTAAATTCCAACTGCCTGAATCACGTGATGGACATTCGTCTACCAAAAGGTGTTAGGGCTAGGTTTTGCCATGTTTTGTAGTGATTCTCAGATTATGGTATGTGCCTTTAATTGTGTAATTATATTTTGGCTGCTTCAGACCTATATTATTCCAATAATCGGGTTGTATAGTCACAATCAGAATCTCCCAGTGGTATCTACTCCGTGAAAAATAATTAGCTACCTTCAGATTAACTCTAGTTGATGAATGGGATAAGTTTTATTAGCGGCAATTTGCTAAATACTAATTCTGGTTGTAGTAGCGAGTATTGTTTGACTATTCAATAATAACTCCCACACTACTGCCCCTTCCTCCTTTCTAATACCAATTTTTGTTCAGGTAATTTAACCTTTTTCCCATGGCCATATGCTTTCCTAATCCAATTATTGTAATCTCCTTTTTCTTGGCTATTCATATTTTAGCAATAGGTATGATGCACTTCTGTTCAATGAGCCATGAAGTGGAATCTCCTGGGGGACTTAGGGGAAAATTTTGTAACAGTTAAAAGAGATGCAGAAAAAGACAGTATTTGTATCGGATATTACGTTGTCTGGTTATGATAATAAGGTAGTTAGCCTGAGGGCAAGCCTACATCCTGAAGAATACAATATGGAAAGACCCTTAGTCCTTGATGTTGTTGAGGCATTGAATTAAGCAACCCTGGAGCTACTTCAACTCAGAATTTCTTATATAAAATAATAAATTTCATAAGGCTTCAGCTAGCTAGGCCAGGATTTTCTATTTCTTGTAGCTGAAATTTTTGTAATTAGTACACTGGGGGAAATACTTCATTAGTGAATGATTTGCAGTTGAAGAAGGTGTCCGATTAGGGAGAATGGTCTTTATCTCAGCCTGCCCCACAAAGTAAACTATCCTAGAAAAGAGAGAGAAAATTGGATGATGGTAGAAAGAAAAAATAGTCTTAAGATAAAAACTGAAAAATACATAAAGATGTGGCAGTAGCCTAGACTAGGAGTCAGAACCTATTCTAGCAAATTCGTTCAGATTAAAAATGTAAGTTGTATATTGTAAACACATATGTCTGTGTGTATATATAAATGTTTCATCCAAGATTGTTCAAATAGTTCATATAGTTTGTGCTTCCGGTGAATCTTGAGTACTTTCGTGTGTCTTAAATTGCCAAACCTAAATTCTTAATGGCTGTGTTAGTTCAACAAAGTCCTCTTATCTACCCACCGTTAGTGACAAGTCTCTATTAAACTCAGTTTTAGTAAAGTTTGAACATAAATTAAAAGTTTTTATGAACTGAGCTTCTTTTATGAAACTGATTCGTTTATAATCTCGGTATATCATGAGGTTTGCGTATCAAATAAAGAGACTTGAACCCTGACTACATATTTAGAAATGCTCAATATGGTTGGTTTGAATTTAGGGCCAAAAGAGTTCTTTATTATGATCAGTTTCCTGTTTTTTCAGAGGCAGGTGTGTGTGTGTGTGTATGTATGTATATACATCTTCCTAGCTAGGCCTCTCTGTGCTATGTTCTATTCAGCTAATGAAGAAGGAATGATCATCACATCATTTGACAGAAACTTTATATTACAAGGTGGAAATTATATAGGAGGAACGGAAAAATATTCTAGGGTAAGCTAGATAAGTAACAGGTAACTTCTTTAAAGTCACATGTGGTAGAAAATATAAATAGGTGTTTAGGATTGGGGAGAGTGAGTGAGGAGGAGGAGGGGCAAAGTATTGGCCAGTAGCCTAGACCAAGACTGCAGGTTATGGCCTGTGAGCCAGACTCAGCCTGCTGCCTGTTTTTATATGGCCCATGAGCTAAGAAAAGTTTTAACGTTTTTAAGTGTTTGAAAAAAAATTAAAAGGGTATTTTGTAAAACATGAAAACTATATGAAATTAGGATTTCAGTTTTCATAAGTAGTTTTACTGGCATAGAACCATGTCCTTGTTTATGGCTGCTCTCAAACTGAGAGGGCAGAGTTGAATAGTTGTAACAAAGACGTATTGCCACAAAGGTTAAAATATTTACTGTCTGGTCCTTTACAGAAAAAGTTTGCCGACCTCTGGCCTAGACCAGTGCTTCTCAGCCTTCAGTGTACATGTGAGTCACTTGGGGATCTTGTGAAAATGTGCAGATTCTGATTCAGTAGGTCTGGGGGCCCTGAGTGTTTGCATTTCTAACAAGCCGAGGACCACACTTTAAGTAGCAAGGACCTAGTGCAGGTCCTTGTTCTTTTTTATTGTTTTGGTGAGTAAGATCAGCCCTGAGCTAACATCCATTGCCAATCCTCCTCTTTTTGCTGAGGAAGATTGGCCCTGGCTAACATCCATGCCCATCTTCCTCTACTTCATATGGGACGCCGCCACAGCACGGCTTGACAAGTGGTGCATTGGTGGGCGTCCGGGATCCAAACCTGCTAACCCGGGGCTGCCAGAAGTGGAGTGCGCGAACTTAACCGCTACTCCACCGGGCCGACCTGAGCAAACTTATTCTTTAAAGGGCCAAATAATAAATATTTTAGGATGTGAAGGTTATATGGTCTTTTTTACAACTACTCAGATCTTCAGGGGCAAGCAGACACAGAGCGCATGTAAGAGAACAGGAGTGACTGTTGCAATGGAAGTTTATTTGCAGAAGCGGGCGTTGGGCTGGATTTGGCCTGCAGGTTTCATTTGCTAATCACTGGCCTAGAGTGTTAGTGTTGGGTGTCCATTGAGCAATGGGCATGGTCCTGCCTTCAACTTGCTTACTTGTTCCATTATGCACCCCAATATGATGATGATGAAGACAGAATTAACTTCTCTTGGGTGACTGTTATGCCAGGCTCTGTGTTAAGCACTCTGAGTCTTTTCTTATTTAATCCTCACAACAAATCCTAGGAAGCAGATCCTGTATTATCTCCACTTACAAATGGGCAAACTGAGCTTCAAAGAAAAATAACTTACCCAAAGCTGCCTTAGCAAACCAGTGGTGGCCTGGGATAAAACATAAACCCGTGACTATTGGATGACTGTTGGATTATTGGATGACTGGATAGAAATATGTCCACTCGCAGGGGTTCCACAAGCCAGAGAACTGGACTTGGACTATACTGACTTCCTTCGTTGTGGGGCCTGGTGCTCACAGACCTGAGCAATAAAAGGTGAAACGTCTATTTAGAACCAACATTAAACATAGGTGCCAGAAAACTAGATGTTTGGCTCAGGGAGGGCAGAGATTTCTATTTTATGACAGATTTAGTCCTTTCACTGCTTGATCTTGAAGTTAAGGCTCAGAGAGATCTCAGAAAGCACACTTTCATAGTGGATTTTCCATGCTCCAAAAATGAAATTGCTTTGCTTTATAATAATACGTTATTTTAGGCACCAAATAGTATGGCATTCTGCCTTCCCTGTATACTTTGGAATTTTCAGTTATACAGTGAATGTCCCTTCTAACCACAATGACTGAAATTACATCTTTCTTTCCAAATTCTTCTCAAATTTTTTTCCCTTTTTTTAGCTACAGTTCCTAATGTAGAGAGTAGACCTTGATTCTGGCCTAGAATAAAAGATTAGTTTTGTCCATCTTTACACTGTTATTTCTGTAGAAATTAATGTTTCTAGGTAAGGCACACATCAGCATAATTGAATTATAATAAATAAATAGAACACTAAGAGCAAACATGTAATTAAAAATGATTTGAAAAAAATTTCTCTAAAGTCTCAGACGCAGTATCCTCAGATTACAGATAACATATGGAGATGAATAATTGTGTCATTTATGTGAATCATCTGTTGATAACCTTTATATCACTGCCTTGATGGTTAACAACAATTTCCATTTTATGAGCAGTCAGTGTAGGTTACAGGGCAAGGAGGAATATAGCAAAGTTTCCTAAGGCCTAAGAATCTATCATCTCAAATTTTTAGAGGGGGCAGGAAGTTGAAATATGACACTAAAATATGAAATCACACAAAATCATAGATCCTTAGAGTCAGAACTTTTGATGATCTAATATAGCCATCTGTATATACCCCTATTTTTCTGTGTAAGTCCAAATTGATTAAGTGAAATTCTTAAAGCCATTTGCTTCTTCAACACAAATATATTGGAGTTTTTCCCCCCAAATCTGGGAATACGTGTGTGTTTCCTAAGTCTGTCATAACAAAGTACCACAAACAGGGGACTTAAAACAACAGAAATTTGTCATCTCACAGTTCTGGAGGCTAGAAGACTGAAATCAAGGTGTCAACAGACCATGCTCCTTCTGAAGGCTCTGGGAAGAATCCTTCCTTGCCTCTTAGCTTCTGGTGAAGGCCAGCAATCCTTGGTGATCTTAGGCTTGTAGATACCTCACTCCAGTCTCTGCCTCCATCTTCACATGGTGTTTTCTCTGTCTTCACATTGCTGTCTTCTTACAAGGACACCAGTCATGTTAGATTAGGGGCCCACCTTACTCCACTATGACCCTGTCTTAACTAATTACATCTGCGACAACCCTATTTCCAAATAAGGTCACATTTTGAGGTATTGGGTATCAGGACTTCAAAATATCCTTTTTTGGGGGGTGTGGCACAATAAAACCCATAACAGAATACGAGGATGCAAAGATGTTATTGTTTCCCATGCAGATCTTACTGTATATGGGTGAAGGCAAGACATGTAGAGCTATGAAGATGCAGGTTGTATTAGTGCAATATGCACAAAATGCTGTATGTGTGCCACGGTGGGGCAACTCCCTTTTTCTACGTGAAATGGTAAAGGAAGGCTTTCAGAGGCAGTTATTTGAACCAGGCTTTGAGGGACAAAGAGGAGTTCATCATGGAGAAAAGGATGCCAAGTGGGAGGGACGTATCAGGCAAGTGGCTTTGGGTAAAGGCATGGAAGTAAGAATGAATAAGTGTTTATTTGCTGTGATTACTACTAGCTACACTTTGTTGAGTATTAGTATGTGTCATTTGATATTAACAATGACCTTTTGATCCCCACTTTGCAGACAGGAACACTGAAATTTAGAGAAGCTAAGTACTTTATTTCTAGCTCACACATCTACAAGGTGGTACTGCTGGGATTAGAACCCAGACAGTTTGATTATACAGCTTGTGTTATTAGCCATTGTGACAAAAACAACAGTTTAGGGTATTTGGAAGTGCATATGGGGTGGTTAGAGATAAGGCTGAAGAAGTAGGTTGGAGACAAATTTTGAAGAAACTGGTTTATCATATTAGGAGTTTGAACTTTGAAGACTAAAGGCAATTAAACAGTTGCCAAAGCTTCAGGGAAAGGTGTCGAATGGTCAGATTCCTGCAGAGTGGAGGGTGGATTGGGGGAGAAGGGGATTAGAGGCCCAGAGGCCATGTTAGAATTAATGAAGCCTGGAACTAAGACAGCGATAATGGGGCGAGAAGGGTGACAGATCAAGAGACGCTTGTCAGTTAGAATCAGTCACGTGTTAATGCCTAAGTCATTCTGCATCGCCATTCCTGCTCTTTTGACTCAAACGTTGAAAGGAGAGATGGTCTCAACTCAAGTGATTGAAATAATAATTTCAATCCGTAACCCTAACCTTAGAGTCTAGTAAGTACATGTTAATGCTATTTAAATAGTTATGTTATAGAAGACATTAAAATATTTTTAAAAATTCTGAAGACTGAGTTAACACATTTTAAAACAAACCACATAAAAGTGGCAGAAAATATTTTGTCAAAATGCTTTGATGCAGTCTCATCTGTTTTTGTTAAGTTGTAACTGCTTTGGGTTAAAGTCACCCGTGTTACTGTAGGTGTAGTCACACTTCTACAGCTCAGCGTATTCAACCAAAGCCATGTTATTTCCAAAAATCTGTTATTTCTTAGCGATAATTTTAATTTATCACCAAGTTAGTGTAACAACGTTTAGCATTAATCAAGCGTCCCCAGTTGTCTCTGTGTGGAACAGAGGGAACCAAATCCGTGTCTCCTTGTGACTCATGGCCCACACATGAGAAGCTGTCTAAACAATCCTGACTATCTAGCAGGATATTTTTGGAATTTCATAAGAAGATATCAATTACCAGAGGAAAATTTGTTAATATAAGCTACATTTCCCTTCAGTGAATTTCTTTTATTTTGAGGAATTATTCTGTGCAGATGTCTGCTGCCACCTCAGACCGTGCACTGTGACTTGCTTATGTTTAGTGACGTTCGGCCTATCTGTGTGTACTTGGCAGCTCTCCCCAAGCGCTGGCCAAGGCCGTGTGATACCCCTGCCATTAGTCAGGCAAAAGCAAATATAAACAATGTTTGTGAATCTTTTTTCCCCTCTAGCCTGTAAACTTAAAAGTATGATATCATAAATTTGGGGATAATGAGACATAAGCTGATATATTCCTATACACGCTATATCTCACTAAACGAAGGTCTAGGAGATAATGAAAAGACTGCTAAAAATTCTGTTTAGTTGGTTGTATATCACACAAAGGAAACTTCGAAAATAGCAAACGTTCTTTATCTGGTGTCCCCCTGGCACCTGAACATAAACCAAACTGCAAATTGTGTGGAAATGTTGTCTTCTTGTGATTGACTTTCAACTTGATATTTTGCATCATTGTTAGATAAAAGAATTCTTGGAATGTTAATTTAGAGTATTGCACACTAAATTAGAATTCACTGTTGCAAGGTTTGAAACAAACATAGCAGTTAAGGGGTTTAAAATTCTTATATTTGATCACTTCTGAGAGACCATTCTTTTATAAATTAGAGTGTTCTGTAAAATAGCAGCCCAAAGGACAGGGAGACGTGGAAGGAAAATGAAAAAACACAAAGAATTATCCTTCTGTGTTTCGTTCAAAGGCACATCCAAAGAAAAATATTAAGGGTAAATACTGATGCAAAATGCTGACAGTGCAAACTTACGGGCATTGACTAAGCAGCACAAACACATTAATGTTGTGATTTTTAGATTACTGATAAAATGTATAATACAATAGGAGGAAAAAAACTAACCTCATTCTGTGTATGCAAACTGTCACTGCCAACGTGAAGGTTTCTGCATCATGTAATGTTCTACTGGGCTTACTGTAGCTTAGGTCTGTGGGGACATCAAGAACTAATGGGTTGCATCAAATGGTAAGACCGACTGTGAGGGGCTTCTTCCTCTGCTTAACAAAATTCCTGGAACCTAACAGGGAACCAATCTGGAATCAGATGGCCAAACGGGATCTGTGATGGCTTTTTCATAGTGAAGAATCTGAACACATCCAGAGGATTATCATATAGATATGTAGTCTACACAGGGTTTCCTAGCAGTTCAAAAATGGGTCTGGAGATGAGAGAGCTAGACCTCGGGCCTAGAACTAGAGCTAGAGCTAGAACATGCTTGCCAAGACCAGCAGTTCTCACACTGGGGAAAGGGACAGAGAGGGTTGGTTCTGCTTGCCCACTCAGAGATTCATTTGATTAGGATTTAGTCTGGGCTAGACCACCTCATACCTGGACCCTCTGAGATTTTAGTGTTACAATACATGGCCTCAAATTATTCAGAATCAATGGCACATGGACAGGGACTCTTGCAATTCAGTCCCCCTCTGGGCCACTGCCATTCACTGCAGAGAGAATTCAGCTGTGGTACTTGATACTTGGTTGCTGCCTTCACAGATGATGAAAAGTGGTGGCTGCTGCCAGGTTCACACCAACCGGCTCATACCCTCTCTTAATGGATTCTTAAGTGATTACACATTGATCAAGTTCATGAACGTCACTGATACACAGAAAGTAGCAATGTTTCTGGTGTCTTGTATGCTCTAAGAAAAAGCCGTTTGCCTTTTATAGCTTTTCAGAATTAAAGTCATTGAAGTAAAATTAAAGAAAATTGGTAGTGTTATAATGTCTACAATTTTACAAAGATACTTGATTTATTAAAAAATTTAGAGAAAAATTGTAAATAATGATGATGATATGAATCAGAGAAGAGTAAGAGTTCACTGATGTGGAGGTCTTGCCCCACCTGCCCTAGAAAACTGTTCTTTCGTGTTACGTGGAGTATAGACACCAGTGCTCTGGAGGACTGATTCTGAATCAACTGCCATCAGTTTGGTTCTGAGCTTAGAGTATTTGTTTAAAGAAGTTATTTAAAATGAGACATTTACAAAGAGATACTAGGACTGCCGTTTAACGATTCTAAAAACCACGGAACAAGACAATTTATTGAACAGAATAAACAGTGGGGATTTGGAATGATTCTTTCGAATCTATAACAAGTGGCAGGGGAAAAAGAATTACCAATTTTCCAGCTGTTTGGGATGAAACAACACTTTCTGGGATTTATATTTCGTATCAGGGTTGTTTAACCAGCAAAATGCTGAAGTGATGAAATATGAAGCCACAAAACTGAAGCTCAAGAAAACTGGTCAGAAATGTTTCTGGAACGAGCCCTTGCCTTTAGTTATTTCTGTTCTGTTGGTCAGTGATGAAATGTGCTATAATCAGCCTGCTAAACTCTTCTCAGAGGAAGGTTTACTTTGGTGGTTTTAAGGTATCTTCTTTCAGAATTCTGATGTGGCAGCACATCCCTTCACAGTTCATTTCCTGAGGAATACTAACCAAGAGCCAAAGCCAGGAAAAAAGAAAAGTTGAAGATCTCTCCCCTCACTGTGAACCCTTTCCATGTTTAAACTTAGGAGACACTCTCATAATCTTGCTTAAACTCAACACTGCCACAAAGTCACTAAATATTTATTATCCAGAGACCCAGGGCCTAGTTTTCACTAGAAGAGTAAGAGAAGATGTCTGTACCAGTATTCTGTGCCCAAATGTGAAACTGAAGCCAAAATGAGTGAAACAACCTTGTTTTTCCTATAACAATTTAGTTGAAGAAAACTTTAATAGGCTTATGTGCAAACAGTATTAATATCTTTTGGTTGTCCATTGGGAATTTAGGAGAGCTCGTGTCTCAATCTCTATAATATGGTGTCTCCTCAGGGCTCAACCTGGACGTTACTCCATCCAGAAGGTCCTTCCTGACCGTAGGTGTCACCAAATAATATTGGGCCCGGGAAGCTGTTTCCTCCTCAGGGGATTTTAATTTTATGTCTATAGTAACTCTAATTTCTATCCATTTGACTATTTATTGTCTTCTGACTTTTTTGTCTTACTTCAACAAAATAATGCTAAATGGCTAATAATGCAAAAATTTTTTTCACATATAAAGTTACCTGTAAGATAGATGTATTCTCAGGAGATCAAATTTCTGAATCAATAGAGCTAAATCCTCAAAACAGAGGAGGGCCAGCAAGGGGGCATGGGAGTGTGTGGAGAGACGCACTGACTTCATGTGTCTGAGTGAAGTGAAGAGAGATCTTTGAAGGACGTAATTTCCAACTTTAGAATACGTAGGATTATTTACAGCTAAACCTAATCTAATATGATTTGATTGGCTTGTATTCTTTAAATTTAATAGTACCAATTCCTGAAATTCTTAAATTATTGATTTAAAATATAAACATAAAATGTCTTAAAGCGTTTTTTGGTCAAAGCTGAATTACATAATAGATTTTATTTTCCTTGGCATTTTCTGAAAAAGTCACAGAATAACTCTGATCAATGATGTGCTGGTAAGTGTTTATTAACCAGGTCTCAGGATGGGGTAGGGGAGCCCTCATTCATAGCATTTGACAATTAATACGGTGTAAATGCTCCCACGTGGCCAATTTCAAACTACTAGTGGAATGTTAGTTGGCTCAAAAACCTGAAAGTTTTACAGTTGGCTCTCTCAAGGCAGGATGAGCCAGCTCCAGCACACTGGCTGAGACTAAATTTGTACAGACCATAAAACAATCCTCAGAACTGAAGGGTCTGTCAAAGTAGTTACCCACTGTGGCTATGGAACCTCAAACACTCTGCCTTATGATCCTTCGCATGCCTATGAAAAGGAAGGGAAAACATAATAGGGATAAGAATGGGAAAGTTTTGCTATATTTGCTACCTCCAGAATCTTACATCAAATATAGTGAAAAAGTATATTAAATGGAGTGAAAAGTTCCTTAAGACTTTGAGATAAATATTAAATGTGCCTCTAAAATATAAAGATTTTAGTATTCCTTACAGCATGTTGTTGGAAATATAACATCAATAAATGGCCATGAATAAACGGTTTGCTGTTAGTCCCTAAACCTCTCCTTGTATTACTGTTTAATTTATATTCTTCTCTTGTTTCCTCTTTGGATCTTTTCCCCTCGAATCAGTTCCTCCCCATCAATGACAATTTATTTCACCAAAACAAATATCCTTATGAAAGCTCTTTGTCAGCTAGACTGTTTACAATATATAACTAAAACAGGTTTTTTCTTATTCAACACCACTCTTTAGGTGAAAACATTTACAGGGACAGTGCCAATCCTGTGCCAGAGTTTGGGGAAATTTTTGAAAAATAACCTCTGAATAATCCCACCCTACCTGGAAATGTTAATAATTTAGGGCAAAGAGATTTAGTTGTTTCTTTAATCTGCCAGAATTAAAAGTTACAAGTAAAACTTCTTAACTTTATTCATTCCTTTGAGCAGCTCAGGCCTAGGACTCAGAAGGTCTGTGTTGCCTGAATTCATTGTCTCTTGAGATATTTTTCAGTTGGCAGCTGATAAGGAGTGCTTTCACAATAAATGTACTCCAACATGGTCCTTGGGTGTGATTTTTTTTTTTTATAGGTATAGCAAAGAGATTAACCAAAGAACACATAATCAGATAATCTTTGCCAGGTCTTCTTTTTTTTTAAAAAAAAAAAAAACCATGCTTGCTAAGTCCTCTCTCATCTGTTCTTGTTTTCTCTAACACAGAAGAGGCATAATGGTGATGCTTGAAAATAATGAAGAGGGAGGGTAGTTCTAAAAAGAATGATTGGATCAGAGAAAACAGAAAATTAACACTTCTCTTTCTTGGGCTTCAAAAAGTGCTTAGATAGGTAAAGCAGGTTCTATGCATGGTTTTTTGGTGAGGAAAATTAGCCCTGAGCTAACGTCCATTGCCAATCCTCCTCTTTTTGCTGAGGAAGGTTGGCCCTGAGCTAACATCTGTGCCCATCTTCCTGTATTTTATATGTGGGCTGCTGCCACAGCATGGCCCTAGATCCAAACCTGTGAACCCTGGGGCACCGAAGCGGAGCGCACAAACTTAATCACTACGCCACCAGGTCGGCCCACAGTGCATTGATATTTTTAATTTTTATTTTGTGAACATCGGGAACTCTTCTTTTCCCAAGGACTTACGATTGGCAGAAGGGCTGCCTTTAAATACACCATGAGTGATAATTTTTCTTCCCACCTACAAGGAAATTATTATTCATCTTCTTCCTAATCCTTCTGCATTGGCTGTCAGTTAGAAATGTTGATAGCTATCATTAGTGAGTAGGTGTTAAAATAGCACATTTGCTACAAAGAAAAACAAAAGGATTCACATCTTTCAGAGGTCAGCTAGTCACACAATGCAGTGTTTGGAAATTTCCATTCACTTCTGTTTTAGTTTCATTATATATTGAAAATAAACTCTGATTCTTCAGGGAACCATTTTTCAAATTACCCTATGAAACAAAATAAAGCACTTCCCTGTCTGCAGCTACTTTGGTAAAAAAGAAGAAATACAAAGCTTTTACTTCTCAGTGGATGTTGGAGGGAGACCGTGGTACACCATGAACTTGTTTAAAAAGAAAGAAGGTGGGGTGAGCTGGTGCACTAAGCCAGCGAGTACTCCCCCACCCAAAAACCTCTGACCCTGTGTTTTCTACCAGATACAAGCTTCTTGACGACTTTCTTGTCCTTGAAGGCACAAGCACAAGTGTTAAGTGTTCAATGAGCTTTTCTTCCATCCTTGAATTGAGTATCCTGGCTACTTAGAACTGTACCCTCTCCACAGTCTGACCCCTCTCCCCAAAACAAACAAACAGTAAACAAACAAACTACCCATCCAGGGAGATTACTGATCTCGTGGTTGGCAGGTTGTGTGATTGATTTTGTTACCCTTTAATTTTCTTCCCAGATTTCTTTCCGTAGCATCCCTTGTTATTCTGTGAAGCCTTTTGAATTTCTGCTGCTCTCTGGAGTGTCATCAATTAGTGAAATATTCTGTCAGTTCATAACAGTTTGATCCTTCGTACCCATATCTGCATTTTGCAACAGGATTCCTGAAGATGGGAAGGCTTCCTTCGTCCCCCAGTAAGGTATATAAAACCAAAACTACTTGTGTCTTCCACTTCCCAACCCCCTGAGGAAAAAAGACATAAAAAGGACACTCTCATTTCTAAGAGATTGTTAGTTCCTGATCTAAGCCTTTGCAGACTTTAAAAAAAAAAAAACACTACAATTGAGAATATTGTATGTTAAAGAAGAATCTGTTTTCCAGGTTTATCAATAATGGAGATTAATAATAGAGAGGAAAAGTAGTTCTGAAGAGAATGGTAGGGTCATTGAAAATGGAAAAAAAGAAAGGCAAATCAACAGTCACCCTTGTTCTCGGCACTTGCTTCAATATTTTCCAGCTCTGCACCTGGAGTCGCCTCTGTTGCCACCAGGGCTTCTCCGTTACTTGAGATTCTCCTGAAGCCAAACCTCTAGGCAGATCAGCAGTTAAACTGTATTGAAATACCACAGAAAGTGACATGCAAAACCAGACCAAACCAAACCAAAATTACCCAAACAAAAAACTATTTAATTAAGTGAAATTTTCTTGATTTCTGCTTTTCTGAGCAGCTGTGTCATTACTTGAGCAGCATGCGCCTTTGTATCATCAGTGTGGTTTTGATTGCATCTCTCCATCGACCTTCATCTTCAAATATGGTGTTTTCTTTAATTTAAAAGGGTTTCAATATTCCCATCCGCTTATTTTCTAGTCAACTTGCTGCTGGGATAGATTAAGTGTTACCCTAGAAACATTCAAAACATCAATTTCCCTGGGGCAATATCTCACTAATCTCAGCACTTAAATCACAAGGTTTAGTTAGAGCTTGTTCAGAGCAATCAAAGGGAAAAGCTCAGAAGTAGCGGATCACCCCTGTTGGAAGGCAGCTCTTTCCATTCAGAGATCAATTTTGTCAAGACCACCTAGAAGACACACAATTACCATTTACTAATGGTAACTGCAGAATTATAATTATTTAGAGTAATTCCATGTTTAACCTGAATAGCCTATATAAATTTTTCTAATATTTCCTAAACGTGACATTTGGTCAAAACACAGATAAGCATCTGTGTGTGTGGGGTGGGGAGGGCGCTTGCTGTGTGGAATGTCTCTCTTATTTGCTTACCTTTCCCTTGTTGGGGTACCTTCCTCTGGTTGGTGATTTAGTTTCTGTCTCTCGAAGACTGCAGAGAGGATAGATAGTGAATTTGAGAGATATTTCTGAGCTATTTGATTTCATTAGGACAAGAATAGGATTGGGTATTTGTAATTTGGATCAGGGATTAGATAATCTTATGACAGAAAGAAAGTGATGATAAAGATGCAGTTTCAAAATATACCTACAAATGAACACATTTGTTTATAAAAATTCCTGGGAGAGGAAAACCAAAACAAAAATAAGACAAATAACAATATCAACAACAGCAACAAGAAACAAAAACTTAATTCATAAACCAGGCATCAGTCAGAGATTTTGAAAGGTGCCAGTAAAATTCACACGAGTTGCCATGGGAAATGCCTTTTTCATCGGTTTTGAAATGACTTTCCATTAGCTGTTAGAGACTGACAAGCACTTCCACTCCCTGCTTTCAATCTGTCTTGGTGGAACATACTACTCTGCTATGAAGATTTAGGGACATACGGTATTACCATATTCCCATTTCATATGTGTGACTGAGGCATAAAGGGTTAATGTGTTTTCCTGGGCTTGCT
This sequence comes from Tapirus indicus, assembly GCA_031878705.1. Classification (NCBI taxonomy): domain Eukaryota; kingdom Metazoa; phylum Chordata; class Mammalia; order Perissodactyla; family Tapiridae; genus Tapirus; species Tapirus indicus. The sequence continues at coordinate 141,963,067 of CM062919.1, read as the reverse complement.
CACCTCTCTAAAGCAAGAATGTACAGAGGTGATAGAGAAGTATAATTATATTGAAGCCTACTGTAACCAAATATATAATGCTTTGAAATTCACTAAGCCTATTTGCAATAATTCACATGTATTAGTATTATACAAATATATATATGTTTGTTGGAAATTTTGGCTGTTATGGATTAGAATCTAATTTGAATGTTTGAAAATAATTCATAGGAAGGCTTTGCTTTCTATAATTGAGGTTTACATGTAAAATACATTTTGTTTATAATATGCTGTGCTTTATTTTTTCACATGGTTACTGTGTACATTTTGAAATAGTTATGATTTTAAAAATGATAATCCTGAAAGTTACATTTCTATGCCTAGGAAAATATTTGAATACTCTTGCTATGTGACTTAGTTTTGTATTGAGTCCAGCTGCTAATTGCAGTCTGTTTTCCTCCAGTCAGTGGCCATCAAAATGTCTTTCCAAGATGCCGTAAACCCATGTTTTATTTAAAGTGTATGCTTGCAAAGGTGATCAACCACTTTAAAAATAAAAGATACCAAAATAAAAGATGCCAAGTCAATTATTCCGTTGGATATTAAAGCTGGAAGGAGCTTGTGGGGTCCTCCAGCCGGGCTCCCCATCCTCTCATTTGTGAAGATAAGACCGCTAAGCCCAGTGAGGCCCTGCAGCTTGCCAAGGCCACACAGCTAGTCAAGCAGAGCCAGCATCAGAGCCCACATCTCTCGGCTTTTAGTTGAGACCTTTCCCACTGTATTTCAAGGAGACCATATTTAGAAAAGATTAAAACGCTGAAATTTTCTCTCCACATCTGTGTATTTGAGTAAATCAATCTCTGACATGAATTATACTCACCACTTCCAGTGTTTATCTGAAAAGTCCTGGAGCTCTGAACATTTTGAGGTTTGCCCTTCATTAGCTACGTCGAAAATAATGAAAGAGCCAATTGGACCTCCTGGCTTGAACGTACTGCTCCCTCTCGGATGTATTGAGTGTGTAGCTGCTCTGAGCCTCTCTGCTGAATGCCACCCTCCTTCTCTTATTGCAGAGTTATTGGGGATTTAGCAATCAGCTGAAATATTTCATAGTTTTGTGGGGGATCAGGATTGGCCACCTCAAAATATGTCTCTTTGCCTTGATTATTTTCAAGAACAAAATACTCTGAAAGAAACTGTGATCTCCTCCCCCTCAACTGTCTAAAAGAAATTTAAGATAAAAGGCCTGTCCCTAGGACAGGCCATCACAATAGATAACTCTGGTATTGATAGACCAGGAGGGTCCTCGCTAAGCCCATTCTTATCAAAATTCTGTTTACCAAACTTGCTTTCCCATTTCCATGTGAATTGCCTTCCTCCCCTTTGAAGTCCCAAACCACCACCCCCAACACCCTCCTTTGTCTTTAGCTGAAGATGGTATTTAAGACAAGAGCCTCCACCATTTTGGCGAGTTACCCAGTTTCCTGGGTTTCTCCCATGTATACGTGTTATAAAGCTTGGTTTGATTTTCTCCTGTTATTCTGTCTCATGTCAGTTTAATTTTTACCCCAGCCAGAAGTACCCAGAGGGTAGAGGATTTGTTTTCCTCCCCTACAGTTTAGAACAATGTTATTTAAAGTTCATCATTAAAAATCACGTTAAAAAATCACCGTTAAAAAAGGTAATGGAAATGCAAACTTGTGTAATCTCAGTGAAAAACAGTATGGAGATTCCTCAAAAAATTAAATATAGAAATACCTTATGATCCAGCTGTCCCACTACTGGGTATTTACCCAAAGAACCTGAAATCAACAATCCAAAGAGGCCTATGCATCCCTGTGTTCATTGCAGCGTTATTCACTGTAGCCAAGAAAGGGAAGTTATTGAAGTGTCCCTTGACTGATGATGGGTTACAGAAGATGTGGTATGTGTGTACAATAGAATACTACTCAGCCATAAAAAAAACCATCCTATTTGAACAACATGGATGGACCTGGAGGGTATTTTAAGCAAAATAAGCCAGACAGAGAAAGACAAACACCACATGATTTCACTCATATGTGGAAGATTAACACACGGACAGAGAGAACAGTTTGGTGGTTACCAGGGGGAAGGGGCTGGGGGTGGGCACAAGGGGTGAAGGGACCCATTTATATGGTGACTGACAAACAATAGTGTACAACTGAAATTTCACAATGTTATAAACTACTCTGACATCAATAAAAAAAATCACAAAGGTAAAAATACTCGTTTATAGTCCTTTCTCTTGGTTATTATAAATAATTTTAAAAGTATCATGGAGATAATGTTTTAAAGGAACATTTCAACTTTCAACGTATCTGACATTGATCATCTTCTGCCTGGGAGGAATGCTTAACTCCAGAGGAGTTGTGCTCTTTCACTCATAGGAAGTGCGTTATCCTGAGCACGTGTACCTGCTTCACCTCCTTGAGGGTCACAATAATAGAAATCATATTTTTCTTGAGTGCTTACTAGCTGCTAATCCCAGGAATAAACACTTTGCATGCATTACCTTATTTAATTCTCATGGCTGTCCTATGAGATAGTTGTTATTATTCCCATTTTACAGGTGAAGTAATTGAGGCTGAGGGATTAAGATCACAAAGTTGGTAGTGGAAGAATGTGACTAAATCCAAGCAGTCTCAATTCAGGTCCCAGCTCTGTTCCAGAATGTAGAATCCCCCCAGGAGGAGCCAGCTTCCCAGGTCCAACAATATTTCGTTGCATCTGTGGTCAGGGAGGACTTCCTGGATGAGGTAATATCCAGATTGAGACCTGAAGAGACACCATACTGTGGTGATTTGAGAACCTGGGCCCTGGACACGCAGTGCTGGGGCTGGTATCCCTGCTTTGCTCCTTCTGCATCTCTCTAAGCTTTAGTTTCTTGTCTGTATAATGGGGGATATATTACTACATATGTCTGTAGGTTTGCTCTGAGCATGGGATGAAGTAATCCATGTAAAGAGCATTACACAATGCCGGACACATAATACGCATTCGAAAAACTTAGCTATACATATACTTGATTGGTAACAAAGACAAAAATGAAATTTCTAGCCCATTGTCCATTTCTCCAAACCTCACAATATCCCACAAGAAAAGAAGATCTGAATGGTGGTTGGTGGGGGGCGGTGGCGGTGAGAGAGGTTTCTTTCTGCTTTGAATAGCTCAGGTGTCATTAAGCTTTTCTTGCAAGAAAATAAAGCAGCCAATGAGCAGTTTCTTATATGATAACAGAAAGTAAAATGAGACAGAACATAAACTGGACATGGTCCGAGCCCTGAAGAGGCCAAAGGAAGGGACAAGCTAGCCAGGGATACCATGAGCAGAGATGCACACAGTCATTACACAAATGCACTGTTGCGGGTGAGGTGTGGGATTCTGGGTAGAGACTAAAAGGAAGTTCCTTAGGACAGCATCCTGGAGATGATGGAACAGTTGTTATGTGAAACAGATGGGGAAGACCTCTTGTGAGTCAAAGAAGCTGTTCTCTGCGCCTGGGATATTTATGGCAAAACTTCTGAGATAGGAGTTGCAAAGTAAGAAAAACACAGATCTTTCCTAACACAAATGGAAGTTGTTGACTAAAATATAGAGTGAGATGAGAGTGGCTGGATGGAGGAGAAGCATAGGATGAAGAGTCCTAAAGGATATGGTTTAAAGCCAAAGGTAATTAGCACACTACTAGAGATCTGAAGAGGAGGAGTTTATGGTCTGTGTTTCTCTCTCCCCCCACCCACCCCCAGTCTGTCACACACACACACTCTTCCAGGATTTTCTATCTGGAATATCTCTCTATCCCTCCTCTCCCCTCCGGGTCCCTTGACTAACCTATGCAGAGTCTTCAGGTCTCAACTTTAGGTCTTTCTTAGGAAGTCATCCCTGGCCACAGGCTGGTTCGGTTTTTCCCTGGGTGTACTAATAATATCCTCTGCCTACCCCAGTCAGAGGATATTTGTTTTCCTTGCCTATTGATGTGTAACAAGTTACCACCAATGTAGCAGCTTGAAACAACAAAATTTATCTTCTCTCAGTTGCTGTGGGCCAAGAGTCCCACTTGCTCTGCGCAGGATCTAAAGCCAAGATTAAGATGTTGGCCAGCTCCATCCTCATCTGGAGGTTCGACTAGGGAAAGTTAGGCTTCCAGGCTCCCTGAGGCTGTTGGCAGTATTTGTTTTCTTGCAGCTATAAGAATGAGGTCTCTGTTTTCTTAATAGCTGCTAGCTGGGGCCCACTCAACCCAGGTCCTTGCCATGTGGCCCTCTCTACATCGTGGCAATTTGCTACTTCAAGACCAGCAAGAGAATGTTTCTTCCCAGTCTGCCAAGAACATGGTCTTGTGTAACATTACATAATCACGGGAGGGACTACCCATTACCTTTGACATATAATGTAACCTAATCAAGAGAGTAACTATCCCACCATATTCACAAATCCTGCCCATGTTTAAGGGGAAGGGATTAGACAGAGTGTGTACAGCAAGGGTGGGGATCTTGGGGCCATCTCAGAATTCTGCTGATCAAAATACCCTTTACCACATTGCATTATAATTGCCAGCTTACTGGGATCCCAGAAAGACTGTATCTTGGTGATCTTGTAGCTTGTGCTTTGCATAGTGCTTGGCAAATACTGGACTCTCAATAGATACTTTCTCAGTCACTTAATAAATATTGACAGCTTGGATAGTAGAGAGTGAAGGGGAGGAAGACTATCCTCTGGGTCCTTTCTGGCTGGGCTACAAGTTAAATTGACATGAGACTGAATAGCAGGAGGAAATCAAACAAAGCTTTATAACATGTATACATGGGAGAGACCCAGGGAAACTGAGTTTCTCAACAAAATAACAGAGGTTCTCCTCTTAAATAGAAAGACAATGGAGGATGTTGGGGTGGGTCAGTTATGGGAGATTACCAGAAAAGCACAGTAAGGTTATTATGCAGTCTTGCCTTCTGCACTGATAAGTTTCTAGAGATGACATCATCCCCCCCTTCTTCCTGGTACAGAGAGGGAGACACCCCTACAAATGGAGATTTCCCTTACAAGTGCAGATGTTTAGTAAACAGAACTTTGATAAGAATAGACTTAGCAAGGGCCCTCCCAGTCTATTGATATCCAGAGTTTTCCATGGTGATAGCCCATCCTGGGGACAGATCTTCCATCCCAAATCCCTTTAGACAGTTAGTGGGGGAGGGATGTCAAAGCCTCCTTCAGAGAAAATAATCAAGGTAAAGAGACATATTTTGAGGTGGCCAATTCCGATCCCCCACACAGGACTTAAGGTATTGCCTTAAACTGGATGAGCAGGGAAAAGCACTAAACTAGGTGAGAAGGGAAGTAATATCACAATGAAAGATACAACTCATAAAAACAATGCATTGTACAAATGTACCAATCAACACCAGCGCTAACCATACAGAAAAAATTATTATAATGGAAGGAGAACTTGATTAAAAATACATTTATACCTGGAAATTTAAATACATCTCTTTTCAAATCAGAGACCTAGTAGAAAAAAAAAGACATAGAGAAATCGAAAAGTATAGCCAACAATTAAAAATATATAGCTTATGTATCTCAGATGGAGAATCTGGTATCCCTACAGTCTACCTCAGTGTAATCTCATTAGTGTGAAAAATGAGCATGTAGGAAATGACCTGGCACCTCTCTCTGGCAGCCCAGGGCAGGAGGGAGGGAGAGGACAGAGAGAAAGAGATAAAAGGAGGAGGAGAAGGGGGAGGGAGGAGGAAGGGAGGGGGGAAGAGAAAGAGAAGAGAGTGAAGAACAAGAGGGAATTGGAGAAAGAGGATCGGGGAAAAGAGAGAGGGAGAGAGAAAAACCACGAGTTGAAATTCTGTTCCTTCCTCTCCATGGCCTCTGTGTAATGAACAGTGTGGTGCATTGGAATGAATGAATGTGTTTTTAGAGTAGTGTTTCAGAAGGGAATAGTATTTAGTTTTGAAACAAATTTTCTGCCTATTTAGCACGTGAAAAACAAGGAAAATGTTGAAGTGATATACACAATGATACTTTATTTAGATCTTTTGATTCTGCACAGTCATTAAATTCTTTTCCTGGGAAAGCTATTATTAACAGTGCTAATTGTAGTCCAGCATACAGCTCTCAATGGCTTGTCGTGTTTAGCAGGGTGTTCTTCAGTAAGCTTTTGAAAGCCCTAATTAATGGAAAAGGAAAGACTCTCATTGCTTCTTCTATAAATGCTTCTCATTGCTTTTTCTATGAATGCTTAAAGTACAAAAGATGCTTGATGAAGCCATACTACCAAATGATCAAAATGGATTTTTTTCCAATTAAACAAATGAGATTTATACAACCACAATTCTACATAAGAGAATAAATGGGCTAAAATATTTACCATATCTAAGAATATTATTACCATAATTTTCTTATTACCATAAGAAAATATTACCATATCTAAGATTTCATAAGAATATCTACATTCCTTTTTCTCCTCTCATCAAAAAGAAATAAGCAGTTTTGAATATTATACTATTTAAATTCTATTGTGTTTAGTTATTTACTTTTTCAAAAATTTTATGAAATTTTTCAAATATTTGTACATTGAAAGAATTTTACAGTGAAGACCTATACACCTACCACCTAGATTCTACCATTAATATCTTACTCTGCTGTTTTATTCCATATCTCTCCATCCCTCTAGTCATCCATTAATCCGTCTTGCTTTTTTTATGCAATTCAGAGTAAATTGAAACATCAGTCCACTTTTCCCTAAGAACTACAGCAAACATTACTGATTTGTCTTTTGACATGAACAAGACACATTTATCTCCACTGCAGAAAAGAGTAAGAGGCAGGGCACATATATTTGGTGTAGGAGCTGGGTTCCTGGATATATGACTTTCTGCATGTGTCTAGAAAATACACAAAGAAATAGCTAAGTAAGCTCTTGAAGTTCTCTGGAAAAAAATGAAAGCTATAGAGATGATAAATAACCCTGCGTTTCTGAGGTAAAGAGGAAGGGCAGTAAGTTAATTTTTCCTTAGGGGTGTTCTTCCTCTAAACCTATCACAGACTCCTATAAACAGAAGCCAAATCCTCTGATTTATCAGTGAGGAAAATAATGTTTAAAAATTCTGTTACTTTGGGGCCAGCCATGGCTGAGTGGTTAAAGTTCCGTGCACTCTGCTTTGGCAGCCCAGGTTCGTGGGTTTGGATCCTGGGCACAGACCTACACTGCTCACCAGCCATGCTGTGGCAGCAACCCACATATGAAATAGAGGAAGATTGGCAACAGATGTTAGCTCAGGGTGAAGCTTCCTCAGCAAAAAAAAAAACTCTGTTACTTAAGCAGTAGAGAAAATTATAAAGAAGAAACAAAAAGTACCTGAAACCTATCACTGCTAACATTTTGGTGAGTATCCTTACCCAAACATCTCTGTTCATTTATTCATTCATTCCTTCATTCAACAAACAATTTTGGAGTGCCTACTGTGTGCTGATGGGGAGAAAGAACATTCTCTACCCACTCTGGGTCCTTTCTGGCTGGGCTACAAATTAAGTTGTCATGAGGCTGAATAGCATGAGAAAATCAAACAAAGCTTTATAAAACATGTATACATGGGAGAGACCAGGGAGTGTCTCTCGAGAAAATGGTGGATATTCTCCTCTTATACAGACAAACAAGGATTTTTGGGGTAGTTGGGAGTGTCAGCCATGAGGGATTACAAGAAAAGCACAGTAAGGTTATTATGCAGATTTAAGGCCTCACCTTCCACACTGACAAGTTTCTAGGGATGAGATCACCCACCCCTCTTGCTGGTACAGAGAAGGAGATACCTTTACAACAAATGGAGATTTTCCTTACAAATGTTCTGTTTGGTAAACAGAACTTTGATAGGAATGGGTGTAGCAAAAACCCTCCCAGTCTATCAATACCCGGAGTCATGCAAGGTGAAGGCCCATCCCGGGGACAGGCCTTCCATCCCAAATTCCTTTAGAGAGTTGGGGGGGGGGTGAAGGTCAAAGCCTCCTTCAGAGCAAGGTAGAGAGAGACACATCTTGAGGTGGCCAATTCTGATCCCCCAGAGTGCCATGTGACACACAGTCTACGTCCTTAAGGTACTTATATTGTAGTCACATGTCAGGTGGTAATAGATGCTATGAAGAAAAATAAAGAAGAGAATTAGTGTTAGAGAGTGAAGAAGATGTTATTTGGGACTGGGTCCTTGGGGAAATCGCTTTTGAGGAGGTGACATTTGAGCAGAGGTGTGGAGGTGAGGGCAGGAAGGTGGAGACATCTGACAGCAAGCATGAGAGCTGAGAGGCAAGATGGTGCTCAGGGTGTCTGAGAAACAGTGAGGACTGGTGTGGTTGGAGCATCCTGAGGGAAGAGGAGAGTGTGACATGAGGTTAGGGAAGTTACAGGGCCAGATCCTATTCTGAGTGGGATGGAAAACCTCCAGAGAATATTGATCAGAGGAGGATCATGATCCTAACTTTTCAAAGAACCACTCTGGCTGCTGTGCAGAGGATGGACAGAAGGCAAGCATGGAAGAGGGAAATCAAAAAGAAGATTCTAGTGATAAATCAATGAAAAGCAATAGGATATATTGGAATATATGAGGAAGCCATTTGGTTTAAAACTAATTTGGCTGACCTTGTTTTTTCAAACGGGCCTGATGTGGCCTGTTGTACGTGCATTGTACATCTGCTTTAAATATTTATGATGTCCCAAAGACAAGAATGATGCCCTTAAAGACAGGGATGTAGCTTCCCCCCATATCAGCATTTCTTTAAGGATAAGCATCTCTCTCTAAACTAAGGATTAATTACTGACCTGCTGTTCTCACCTTGTGACCACTCACCCTGTAACCACCGACCTGCTATGTTCACCAATCTGCTGTGCCAGCAAAGCAATCTCATGACTATTGTAAAAGGGACATTCCTATCACATGTGATGTATGCTGTTTGTTCCAAGATGGTATATAACCACTCTGTACACCCCACTTCTTTGGTGCCTTTCTTTCCTTGGGGAAGGAAGGCCCCAGGCTAGTCCTCAGATCTGGCTCATAATAAACTCACCCCAATTTTGATTTATAAATTGATTATGGATTATTTGCATTGACACCAGCAGGAAGCCAGGTGAGAGGTGATGGTGCTTGGACTAAGGTGGGGGCAGTGGTAGTAGTTTACACACACACACTTATAGCCATATACTTAAGCAATTTTACATGAATGAGGCCATATATATGCTGAATGTGTTGTTCAAACTTTTCTTATGTACTCCTTTTTCTTTTGTTTCTCTCTCCACTACCTGGTTCTCCATCCCACACCCCTCTGCTCCTCCCTTCCAGTAACTAACAAAAGCCAGCCAACCAGGTATGCAATCTTTCATATTTCTTCCATTTTCATAAATCACACGTGGAGGACTTTTTTTTAATGCATTTGTAACTATAGGACCAAGAACAGAATTTGCCACTCCAAAATATGCCTCTTTGGCATAAGGGCTATTTTGCTCTGATGACTATTTAAAAACAGCAGACAGAGGAAAAGCTCTGAAACCCTAGTAGAACTTACCCTTTAGTAAGGGAAATTTACATTTGTAAGAGAAATCTCCATTTGTAAGGGTGCCTCCTTCTCTATGCCAGGAAGGGGAGGATGATTGTAAATCTCTAGAAACTCTTATCAATGGAGAAGGCAATGACTTAAATCTGCAAAACAATTTTACCCTTGTTTACTTTAATTTTCCTGGTAACTGGTCCCACCTTAACAACAGAATGCTAAAGGTATTTTTCAGGGATAACACGCCAGCCAGAAGCATGTGCAGAAGAGAAAACTTTGATCTGCCAATCAAAACTCATCCTGCCAGCGCTTCCGCATACCAGCCGGCCCTCCCTGCTCCCTTAAACCTTACCCCATACCCTCGATCAGGGAGACAGATTTGGGAGTCTGCTCCCACCCCATCCCCCCACCCCCATCTCCTTGGCAATTGATTGAGAAATCAATCAATTGATTGATTTCTTTCAAAGACCGGTGTGCCATGGTGTTGGCTTCTGTGTGCGTCGGGTGGTGAGCCCTTGCTCAGTAACACCTTCTCTTACAAAAGTTGAATCGTATTATCTTACTTTGTTGGGTGAATTGCCAATAGTTTTGCAAACTTTTCTATTTGGTTGTTTGTCTTTTTCTCACCCTGTAGGTACATTACAGGGATTGACTCCTCTTGTGTCATTTGTTATGAATATTCTTTCTCCATTTGTCCTATGTATTTTGACTTTACTTATGGTTTTATGGTGTTTTGCCATTCTTTCAAAATATTTTGCATTATCAGTTATGTCTATCTTCTGGGTTTCCTGTCTTTCTTTAAATCATCTCCCCTTAGGTGTATATGTATTCCAAATTTTCTTCTAAAATTTACTTTTTTGTCACTGCTAATTACACGATGAAATACAAGTCCAATCAATATCTGATTTAATTCCTTGTGCAAACTCCATCTTAAATACCAGAAATCTTGTGTTTTGTTTGGTGTTCGTTGTTTTTTAAATTATCATGCCACTCAGACAGCCATTGCCAAAGTCAACAATTATTGTTCCAGGAAGTGTTGATCTCTCCTTTATTATGGTGATCTGTAGGCCTGCTTCTTTCCTCTACTGGAATGTAAGCCCCTTAAGCACAGATTCTTGCCATTTATTTTTCTGTCCCCGTGCGGCCCCTGAGCTTGTTTGCCCTCAGGTCCGTTTCTGTCTTCCCCACCCCAAGTCTAGGAGTCCCTGTGGGAGACGGCTGATGCCTGCTGCCTGCGTTCCCTCCCTCCTATCAGCTGCCTCCAGCTGGGTTCAATTACTAGGAGACACTAGGTGGGGACTGAAGAGTGGGAGGAAGGGAGAAGCCACGGCATTCCTCCTCCTTCTCTGAGGCAGCCAGCGTCTCTGGAGACAGCAAACTCTCCTCCATGATCCTAGTTCCATAGCCCCAGCCCCCAGGCTCCTGTATGATTGCCTCCTCCCTTTGTACCCCCTGGTAGTGGCTCCCTGATGTTGCTAGTCTCTGGTTAGCCTCACTGTCCCCTCTTTGGATTTTCAGCTTTCCCATCATCTAAGTAAACCAATTTCCTGCTTTAAATTTCCTGTATTTTCTCAATTCAGCCCTGATACACTCTCCAACATTATTTAATCTTGCGTCATGATCAGAGGAAAAGCTCAAATATTTTTTTAGCAATGAGTATCATGATGGCCTTCCACACTTTAGCACGATTACTGGGAACTGTTCATTCTTATCTATTCAATACCTTTGCAACATAATTGACCAAAGATTGCTAAATTGAGTTTCAGGTAACCACCACCTCCAAAAATACAGCATCCAGTTTCCCCATCACCACAGCAGTGGTACTATTCTCATTAACAGATCCTGTACATTCTGGATTTGGTCCAGAATTTCTCTGTCCCTCATTGCCATTCAGCAACATCTTTTCACATATGATTCTACTAAATGTATTGGTTATTAAAACTTTTTCTCTTTGGGCCTCCATGCTCTTGTGGGGGTTTGGAAATGGCCACCTCAAAAATATGTCTCTTTACCTTGATTATTTTCTCTGAAGGAGGCTTTGACCTCCCTCACCCACTAACTGTCTAAAGGGATTTGGGATGGAAGGACGGGCCATCGCCGTGGATAACTCTGGGTATTGATAGACTGGGAGGGTCCTTGCTAAGCCCATTCTCATCAAAGTTCTATTTACTAAACATTTGCATTTGTAAGGGAAATCTCCGTTTGTAGGGGTGTCTCCCTCTCTGTACCAGGAAGAAGGGGGGGATGATGTCATCTCTAAAAACTTATCAATGCAGAAGGCAAGGCTGCATAATAACCTTACTGTGCTTTTCTGGTAATCTCCCATAACTGACCCACCCCAACATCCTCCATTGTCTTTCTATTTAAGAGGAGAATCTGCCATTTTTCTTGAGAAACTCAGTTTCCCTGGTCTCTCCCATGTATACATGTTATAAAGCTTTGTTTGATTTTCTCCTGCTATTCAGTCTCACGTCAATTTAATTTGTAGCCCAGTCAGGGTCCTTAGAGTGCATATAGGATAGTCTTACTCCCCCCTACTTCACCTGTATTGTCTGATATTAACATTGCTATTCCTATTTTTCTTTTTGCTTGCAGTTGTCTGGTATTTTCTTGCCTATTTCCTTATTTTCAGTGTTCTAATTACTTTATTTTAAATAATTTTCTCTTCTTCTTCTTTTTTTAATCCAGCATGACTGACTCTTTTAATGTAAATGTATGGTTCATTGACATTGGACATATTGACTGATATATTTGATTTTTTCTTTAATTTTTCTCTTATTTTACTTTATTATTATTTCTCTGGTTTGTTCAAGTTACTGTTCATTCCATTTTCCTTCACCTCGACTTTAAGCACCTCTCTTTGCTGCTCACAGTCAGACACATATTTCTTTGCTACTATTTAAAAACAAGATACTTAGGTTTTTTTTACAAACTTAAACACAGGAGGAACTATATTGACTTAGAGAAGATGGAAGTCCAAGAGGTGCAGCAGGATGTAGAAATTAAATATTTCGCTAGGCTCTTGTTTTCTCTCTTTCTTGCTCTTCTTTGCTTCCTTTCCTTTTTTTCAGTTTTATTGATATAATCGACAAATATATTAAAGTGTACAATGTGATGATTTGATATACATATATATTTTGAAAGGAGATAACTGTTTTTCCACTAAGGCATTCCACTTCTCCTAATTATCACCCTCTCACTCCAATAAGATGAGCCCTTTAGCATACTTTCACTTGCTTATCTTCTCTGCTTCATCCCACCAGATGAGAAGTTTGGAATGTTTTTATTCCCCAGTCTCTCCATCCCAATCCCACCCTGCCACCATCCCCAACTTCTAGGTTTTGCTGAGATAAATACTTTTATTCTAAACTCATTAGACTTTCATTTCAAGAATTCTTATTTAGTATGTTTAAAAACACATTCCAGACAGTCTACCATTATCTATTGAGATTTGAATACATATTTAGATTGTGTGTGTGCTGTACTAAAATGCTCTTCAAGTTTTTTTGTTTGACTTGTCATAAATCTCCACAGCAGCTCTGTTTCACTGGGTACCTGTAATCTTTGATCTTTCTTTTTCAGGTTGTTATCCTGACAGTTTGTTATTTTTCTTGGTGTGGACCTGGGTACAGATCTTGGAGTGTCACTGGTCCCGTAAGTGGTGGGAAACAAAACATCCCCCACTTAGCTCCCTGGGGACTTGTGCAGTAGGCAGACAGCCAGGCTTCATCTAGACAGCAGAGGGAATCTTCCTGCTCTGCTTTCCACTCATTTTTTCTACCCTCAGAAATAGGGAAGTTTAAGCTTACCAGGTACACTCCTTGGGCTTCATGGGGGTCAGTCAGACTGAGCACCCCAGCAAGAGACCAAGTCAATCTTAGACACTTGGGGTGCACAGAACTTTGAAGCTTTTCCCAGCATTCAGCAAGTGTGAACTTCACCTTGAGGGTCTCTGAATTTGGCTTTCAGACTCATGCCTGGCCCTGTTGGAAAGGGCCCCACATTGTCTTCTTTGCCAAGACCTTTTCACAACTCAGTATCTTACTTAAACTCACCACTGCCAACTGCTGTTTGGCTCAAGATAGACAAATAGATTCAAGCTAGGAATGGGTAGGAAAAAAGACATTCAAATTTGATCACTATCTTTTCAGAATCTTCTCAGAATAGAAGTCTAGTTTTTAAAAAATTAATTAATTAATTTTATAAATCATTAGAACGTCTTTAAAATGGGGAAGAAAACAAAAATGAAAAAAGGCAGGATTTGGTCGTGTGTAGTATATAGATTGTTGTGGGAGTTATTTTTATTGAGTGTCCAAATCCTTCCAGTCCCACTGCCTTTCCCCTAACCCAGCTCATGTAATTTCAGCCTTGATAAATTGCACTGTTTGGAACATTTCTTTTGCAGGTAACAGAAAAATCTAGTATGGCTTACGTAAAACATGGAGTTTATTTGCTAGTATAACTATTTTGAGCCAAGCAGACTTTGGGGAGGATGAGTAGAGATATATTGAACCACAGATAACTGGTAGTTCAGTTATGTCACCAGTGACTAGTTTCTGCCTAGCTCTGTTCATTCCTTCTGTGGCAAAACTGTTCCTTCTCAAGAATGTAAGATGTCTGCCAACAATCCCCAGGGATACCGATCTTCTTGGTCACATCTGGTGGCAGAAAGTGTGTCTTTCCATTAGCTCTCTGAGAAGAGCCTGTAAGCTACTTTCCCAGAAGCCCCCAGCAAACATCAACTACATTTCATTTTCTCTGCTTGGATCATATACTGTAATGGACAAAATTCTGTCCTACTCATTGGCTTGCACATGAGTGATCAAAGTCACACATGCATTAACATAAGGACACAAACATTGTCCACCAACCCTCTCTTGTCAAGGTCACCCAAAAATTTCTACTTTGCTACATCCAGTGATCAATTCTCAGTCCTCATTTTTTGTGTGTGTGTGAGGAAGACCAGCCCTGAGTTAACATCCGTCGCCAATCCTCCTCTTTTTCGCTGAGGAGGACTGGCCCTGAGCTAACATCCGTGCCCATCTTCCTCTACTTTATATGGGACGCCGCCACAGCATGGCTGACAAGCAGTGCGTCGGCGGGTGCCCAGGATCCGAACCGGCAAACCCTGGGCTGCCAAGCGTGGACTAAACCGCTGCGCCACTGGGCCAGCCCCTCAGTCCTCATTTTACTTGACTTATTAGTATCATTTGACTCAATTGATCATCTACTCCTTCTTGAAACACTTTCTTCCCTTTGCTTCCATGACTCTACTCTCCTAATCTTCCTCCTGCCTCACTGGCTGCTGCAATTTAGTCTTCTTTGCTGGTTCTTGCTCAAGATCATAATTTCGTATAGCCTTGGAACAGTCTTTAGACCTCTTCTCTTTTCTGTCTATACTCACTGTCTTCATGGTCTCATCCAGTTTCGTGGCTTTAAGTACAAGCTCTACAAACTATGTATAATCAACATTATTATCGTCATCTAGCAAAATATACCAAATCAATGTTGTCATTCTTATCACTAAATGCCAGAGAAATGTTATCGCCCTTACTCTTGGGAGAACTTTATTATATAGGTTGAGTTATTGTCTCCATTTTACAGGTGAGAAAGCTGAGACTGAAAATGTGAGTAACTTGGGCAGGGTCATAGAGAGAAAGTGGTATAGCCAGGCCTTGGACCCGGACAGATGGATTCCACAGCCATTCTTACCCACCATGCATCGTTGCCTCCACAATGTCGGCAGCTTCTTGAAAATGCAGCACTTCTGGAAGGCATTGATTTGCTGTTCAGGCCAGTATCTGACATATTTAGGGTGCCCTGCTCTCAGAAACCTATTTCTCTGCTGCCAAGAATTTCCTGAAATTTTAAAATTTCTACTGTTTCAGATGACGTCAAAATTGTCAGCAGTGAATTCTCCTGCTACCAGAAAAGTTTTAGAGGCCAAACTGCCAGTGATTCTATTTTCTTAAAAAAGACTGAACTGACATTAAAAATATTACAAAGAAGCCTAAAACTCTCTTTGAAGCTTTTCTTTCCCTGGCTAATGACTCTTATTTCTGTCCTCCTCCACCATTTTACTGTAATAATACCTTTATAAAATAAAGCATAAAAACTTAATTGAATAAAATAAATAAATAACGAAATAAAACACCTGTGTTTCCTTGCCCTCTGTTTGCAATCTGAATTCCAACTTCCCTATTCCACTGAAATTACCACCAGATTACTTTTCATCTCTTAATTGCCAAATCCAATGAACATTTTCAGTCTCTGTTTTTCTCTGCCATTACTAGTGTTGATTATTCCTTCCTGGAAACTATTTTCTCCCTTGAGCTTCATGACATCATGCTTTTCTGGATTTACCCCTATTTCTGTGACTTTTTTTTAGAGCACCCCTTACTTGAAGTATGATTAAGTTTTGTTTTCTCCGGGGTTATTAGTCCTCTTCTCACTATATTCTCTCCCTAGATAATATCATTCATCTCTGAATCTTAAATTATCATTCAAAAATGAATAACCCTAAATATGTATCTTTGCTGGAGGTCCTGTATGTCCTCAGTCAACATACCCACAGCCAAGCAACGTGGCTCCGTTTTCTCCAGTCTGGACGGATTCCACTCTTCTGTACCCTGTCTGTGTTAGTGATATACCACTACTGCTCTCCCAAGTCCAGGAAACTCTTAAGCTATCTGGTGCTTCCTCTGTTCATCCAACTTGAAAACCCAGGTGGTCACTAACATTCTATCTCGGGTCTGCCGCCTCTACGGCTTCAGCCGTGGCCTGTGTTAGTTCCAGCACCGCTTGTCTCCAGCCTGAACCGTCACAGCAGGTTGCTATTTGATCTTCCTGATTTCACACTTGCCCCTGCATTTTTTTCCCCCGGTATTGTTACCAGAGTGACCTTTCCAGATTTCACATCTGACCGTGTCAATTTCCAGGTGAGTTCCTCCAGTGACTCCCTGATGCTGACAGGAGGAAGTTCAAGCTCAACGAAGTCCTTCCTAGTCTGGTCCCAGCCTGCTTCTCCAGCCCCATTTCCTGCTCCTTCTCACTTCTTCCTTTTCTCCTTCACTGCCTTTTTTTCGTCGTCCTTTTCCTCCCCTTCTTTTTTTTTTCCTTCTTTTTCTCTCTACACCCTCCACTTCCTCTTCCTTCAGTATTGTTTGTAGTTGCCTGAAGATGACAGGGTTGTTTTATAGGCCTAGACCATCTAAAATATCTCTCCTCACCTTGTCCACCCACCGAACTCCTATTCACCCTACCAAGGCCAGTTCACATGCTGTTCCTTCCAGTTTCTCCTAGCTGAGTTCAGTACCGCCTGCCTTGTATTACTTTTGTTAATGTGCTCATACTTTATTATACATGAAACTATCTAGTTACAAGTTGTTTGTATTCTGTGGTTTTCATTAGATTGTAAGTTTCTTAAAGGTAGTAATTCTGTTTTTATTATCTTTTTTATCCACTATCACAATGTTCAGCATATAATAGAGGGTCAGTATTTGCTGAGCTGAGCTTAAGTGAAACCATAAGTTAGACAGTTTCCCTTGGGATATTAATAGTATTTCTAGAAATGATATCGTATATTTTAATATCACCTTACTGTGCACTGTGCATTCCTGTGTAACCTTCTATTAAGCCTAAGTAATTTTGACCATGGTTTAAGCATATAAGGAGTCACATTTATTATTCTATGTCATTAAGACACCATTTAGTATTAACAAAGTATGCATGTTATTTTGTGCTGAAATCCTTAAAATTTTGCATATGGAAAAGACATTTCTATTTTCTCATGGAAATGGCAGCAAAGACAGTGCCATCTGGGATAACATTAATAGCTGAATCCAAATAAATTTGATTACCTCATTCTTAAGAAATCTAAGTTTCATATTCTTGAGTCATCTGTTCTTACAGTTTCCAATTTATAGCACATATATAGATTGTTTAATAATGAGAAAAGATTTAATTCTGATTGTTATCAGAAAGAGCTCAGCTAAGTTTAGCTTTTAAAAACAAATTTAAAAGCTGCAGAAAAATGAACTTTGCAGATTCATCTAATTCATCTAATCTGTTTTTATAGTTAGGGCATACCAAAAATTAATGTCTTGTCTCCCAATAGTTCTCTTCTTCTTTTTTGTCATCTCCCTCAAACCTTTAAAACTTGAAAGAAATAGAATATGGTCATAGAAATTTAGCTTTCCATAATGAGTAAGATTTTTATCACATGTTCATTTTTCTCTCCTTTAATGTTTGGTTTATGATGGGAAAGACTTATAAAATTAACCCCATTGTGACTAATTCTGCCTTACTTCTAAGTCAGAAGCAGTTGGCATATTTTGTTTTTACTGAGGTGAAATACACATAACATAGAATTAACCTTGTTAAAGTAAAGAATTCAGTGGCATTTAGAACATTCACAATGTTGTGCAAACACCACCTAAATCTAGTTCCAAAATGTTTTCATCCTGCCGAAAGGAAACCCTGTGTACATTAAGCAGTTACTCTCCACTCTCCATTGCCCCTAGACTGCCAATCTGCTTTCTGTTTCTATGGATTTACCTATTCTGGATATTTCATGTAAATGGAGTCATACAATATGTGGTCTTCTGTGTCTGTTTTTTTTCACGTAGAATAATGTTTCTGAGGTCTATTCATGTTGTAACATGTATCAGTACTTCATTTCTTTTTATGACTGAATAATATTCTGTTACGTATATACCACAATTTGTTTATCTATACATCCACATTTGAGTTGTGTCCACCTTTTGGCTATTGTGAATAGTGCTGCTATGAACATTCATGTACAAGTAATTGTTTGAGTACCTATTTTCTATGGGTTGGTTTATTTTTGACAAGGATATAAGAGTGTCTCCTGAATTTTGGAAAGCTGTTTGCAAATTTGACTGAGTATAGACAATTTTCTTATCTTGGGATATATCTGTGAAAACGAAATATCAAAGCTTTGAGGACTTTTTCTCCTGAAACTGACAACTCCTGTTCCTGAAAAAAAGCACCAGAACTGACAGTCATAGGGAATTCAATTTAATTGTCCATATTTGTTGAATTTCTAGAATAGAAAATCAATTTCTATTATATGTCAGGTACTGTATTCAGTTGGAATTACAGAAATAAATTTCACTTTTGAGAAGCTTGTAGATGGTGGGACAGATACTCAAATAACGTACTTCAAAAACTCATCAGGATGCCGCGATGCTCTAGAATTCTCCCAGGATGCATTGGAGCAGAAAGGAGGGCCACCTCATCAATCTGAGCAGGCCCAGTCAGACTTCTCAGAGGTGAAATATGAACTCTTTCCAAATATTATGAAGGTGAAGTAAAAATTTCCTGAACCAATGCTTTTTCCATCCCACTCCCCAGAGGTAGATAATATACCCTTCTTGAATATTTTTGTGTAAAAAGGTATACATTTGAATCAAATATACACAGAAACAAATATAGCTTGAGACAGAATCAAACTATACATACTGTTTTGTGACATGCTTTTTGCACTGAACTATTTTGATGTCTTTCCTTGGACATAGAGATGAGCTGAGACTGAAGATGTATGAGATGGTGAAGAAAAGTGTGAAGGTTATTTTATGCAAGGAATACAGCATGGATAAAGGCATGGAGATGGGAGAGAGCATGGCATATCCTAGACCTCTAGATAATTCGCTCTGTGTAAGGAGCCTGAAACTTGATAGAGTTGAAATAGGAAAGATTGATGTGTCTAGACGGTCTATACCTAGATATGAATTATTTTAGGATTATCAAACTCACTTTGTAAGCCTTTGCATTTTCCTTCTTCTTATGTTTCCCTTTTAGGTTCTTAGTGAAGCTTCATTTAAAACAGATTTTAAGCCCCCCCTAGAAGCAACTATTTCATCTTGTTTACCCAAGTATGGCCCTGAATTGTGTGCAGTTACCCAGAACTTCAGGCTAGTTTGACTCTGAATGTGCAGTGACTGTGGCCGAAGCACTGTGATAGGTGCTGGGGATAAACAGATGTATAAGACAAAATCCACGTCCTAATGGGATCATGGTCTACTGGGAGATCTATCGATACGGATATATAGATAGAGATATTGTAAAGATAACTTAGAACTATACATCAAGACCCTTAACCCCCAGACTGATGAGGTCAGGGAAGTCTTCTTGGCATAAAAGAATACGAATTATCTAAGATAAAAAGTGTGAGCAGAACATTTCAGGCAAAGGATCAAGCAAAGTAAAAATTGCTAAGTTTAGAAAGTGGCACGTAGTTTCGTTTTTTGGAGCATAATATGGCATATTGTGTTGGAAGACACAGAGGTGAGGAAGTGGGGATCCTAGTGTGTGATGTTAAAGGGCTGATACTTGATCCTTTGCTGGATGAGAAGACACTGAATATAGTCACGTGTTGCTTGAGAATGGGGGTATGTTCTGAGAAATGGCAATTTCATCACGTGCGAACATCATAGAGTATACTTACAGAAACCTAGGTGTAGCCTACTACACACCTAGGCTATACGGTACTAATCTAATGGGACCACTGTCATATATGTGATCCGTCATTGACTGAAATGTCGTTGTGCGGTGCGTGACAGTAATTTAAGGTAGACAGACATGATCAGGGAGTGTGGATTTGAGGAGGGCAGATTACAATTAGGGAGACCAGTTAACAAGCCATTACAACAGTCCAGTTGAGATATTATGGGGCCTGAACAAGAGCAGTAGATGTGAAAGGGATGGGGAGGAGGAGAGGACTGAATTAATAA
Organism: Tapirus indicus; assembly: GCA_031878705.1. NCBI lineage: Eukaryota > Metazoa > Chordata > Mammalia > Perissodactyla > Tapiridae > Tapirus > Tapirus indicus. The sequence goes on along the minus strand of CM062919.1, from coordinate 141,942,773 downwards.
ATGTTTTAGAAGTAAAATTAGAAGAACTTAATGGTAAGAGGAAATAATGCTGAGAGAAGAGGAGAAACAATGGATGCCTCCTAGATTTTCACTTTTGGTGAGGGGTAAAATGCCTGTGCTACTAGCTAAAATTGCTGAGAGAAGGTAAGAAAATTCTGGGGGACAAATTGATGCATGCATTTTGTCCGTCAGGAGCATGCAAATCTGCTCCTAATGGATGCATGGTTCAGAGGTTTGCGGGCAGGTTAAAGCTGGAGAAACAGACTTGAAAATGATCCACAGGGATTGTTGAAACCATCGCTAAGACAGGAGAATATATAGAAAGAGAAGGATGACGAGCTGATGGTGGATGTATGGGGCAGTAGAGTAGTTAGCTTATGAAAAAGAAAATATAGTTATATAAGAATTATATAATGACCAGAATTTTAAAAATAGATACAAGAGTGAGTGTTGTGTGGGAGTCAAGAAGGAGGGCAGTTAAGTGGCATAAGGAAATCCACTTAAAGACTGAAAATGTCCTTTTGAAAATTCCCCAGTTGCTGCGAATTCTTAGGTGAAGTTCAGATAGGTTAAGGCCACTGATAGTGATAATGATGTGATAAACTAATAAATGAGGATGGCTAATATTTATGAGACCTTGCCATATGCCAGGCGTAGTTCTAAGTATTTTATGTGATTTATCTCCTAAGACTCTTCATTTGAACTTCAGTTCATTTTAGACCTAGTTTTCTGATGTCATCTGGAACTCTCTATGGTTCAAAGTCCTCTGTGGTTCAGAGTTACATTCTTGCTTCTAATGCATTTTTGTTCTGTTTGGCTCGTCTGAAGCACACGTGGTTAGTGCTGTTCTGCTTCTTACACTATTTTCTTTCTCTTTTTGAGCCAGAGTTTGAGGCTATCTCTAGTTCATTGAGTATAAACACACAGTGTTTTAGTTTCCAGAAATACAATGATGTACTGCAGTGGTCTTCAAATTTGATAAGCTCTTCTTTAATTGCCAGCATTTTTACATAGTTTCTTTTCTCCTAAAACACGTAATTCTATCCCATTTACCCCATATAATTTCATCCTAATGTAATATATGTTTTTTCTTGAAAATCTTGTATTGATCAGTCTATTATACTTTACTCCCCCAAAATTATGCCTATTAAATTGTAATTGAATTTAAAAAAATTTCCTGTGGCCATAATGCTTGAAATGTTAATGTTTCTGTTCTGGATTATGTCGCATTATAATTATTATTATTACACAATTGATTAGTGCAAAATAATTATATTAATTTTGATAAATTATTATTAAACATACAAAAAATTTTATTGGGAATGTATATCTTAAATATATAGATTTGGGTATTTTTTTCAATTATTAGATTATTAATGAATAAATATTATGTATTGTATATTGAGACAAGTTTCAGTATCAATTCTTTCTTATTTATATAGATCAACATTTTTCAAACTTATTGAACTCAGGACCCATTTATACTCTGAAAAATTATTGAGGCCTCATGGGCGGGGTGGTGGGGGCGGGAGGACGGTCTGGTTACCTTCCCTCCCTGAGTCTCTTCCCCAGCCCCCGCCAGCCCTGGGGAACCAGGGTGGAGCCCCCCCACCCAGTACCAAACTTTGGCTTGACCCATTTTCCCAGGGCCCCTTCCCCAACAGGGCGGCCCTCTGACTTCCCCCTGACACTCCCCACTCCCTTTTTTTAAGGCCACTTGGAATTTAAGAAAAGATGCATCCCTAGTTTGGATTGGGGGGCAGACAGGGCTTCTAATTTCCCAGAGGGCAGAGTTAGGAATGAGACTGGGTGGGGGTCATCGAAATTCCCCAACCCCACCTCTCCTGGGAATTCCTAGGAGTTTCCAGCACCCAAGTCAGAGGGAGCCCTCCTGCCCCCATCACCACCCTGAGGAAAAATAAGGGAGAGGGATGGAGAAATAAAGAAACATGTTGCTTTGCTGAAAAAAAATATATTTAAGACCCCAAAGAGCTTTTGTTTATGTGTGTTTTATTTATCAATATTTACTGCATTAGACATTGAGATTGAGAAATTAAAAATATTTATTCACTTAAAAATAAAAGTAATTTTATTTTTGCAAATCTCTTTAATGCCCTCCTTTAAAAAGGCAACTGGATTGTCATATCGACTTATGCGTTTAATCTTCTGCAATATGTTGTTTTGATTGAAATAGATGAAGAAAATCTGGCTGCACACAAATGTGTAGCTGGAAAAGGGAGAATTTGATAGGCATCTGAAAAAGTCTCAGGGACCCCAGGTGTTTTTGGACTACGTTTTGAGAATGACTGATATAGAGGTAAGTGCTAAAAACAACTTGTTCCCATAAAAAGCAGTTGTGAGAATAGTTATAGCAGTTATGCTCTTAAAAAATTCCTTATATATGTTCCTATTATCAAATATTATTCTTAATTTTCTGTCAACTAACAACTCAATCAAGTCCTCCTTCAATTTTGTTGAAAATAAATGACTTGAAACCGCCTAAGTTGCAAACGAATTTGTTACCTTGTCTTAGACTCATTCATTTTCTCAATATTTGGGAAATATACCAAAAGGATCTTCTGAAGAGTTAACAAATGACAATTAATCATGGCTATTACTCTTTCTCTTAGACACACCCTATTTTGGTTTTTAACTCAGAAAGGGTTGGAAAAATTGAAGTGTTGTCATTTTCAGTACAAGTTTGATGATGCAATATTTTAATTTAAAATGTTTTTGTGCAATTACAATGGTGTGTGTGTATGTATTCTCCTCTCTAATAGTTGGAGTTCCAGTTAGTTCATTGAATTCATGAAAAATGTCAAATCAATCATCTAAATCAGATTTACTCATTTTAAAAAAGAGTAATTTCAAAGAAATGTTTAATATTCATGCTCATGATAAGCATCTCATTTGGGAATTCTAATTCTTTTTTTTTTTTTTTTTGGTGAGGAAGATTAGCCCTGAGCTAATATCTGTTGCCAATCCTCCTCTTTTTGCTGAGGAAGACTGGCCCTGGGTTAACATCTGTGCTCATCTTCCTCTACTTTATATGTGGGACGCTGCCACAGCATGGCTTGGTAAGTGGTGCATAGGTCCATGCCCAGGATCTGAACCTTTGAACCCTGGGGCTGCCTAAGCAGAGCACATGAACCTAACCACTATACCACCAGGGCAGCCCCTGGGAGTTGTAATTCTTAACTAGGAAGATGAATAGTTTGAGAGATAGAGATGAGTCTTTGGGGAGGGGTCATATATGGGTGAGTTTATAACCTGGAAATAAGCTTTCCTTCTTCAGTGTTTCTCTTCAAAGATCCGTTTGCTTCACTTTCACAGGGCTCTCTCTTAAGAGTCTGAATTCTCAGAAAATAGTTGGCAGATGGGTACAGCCATTATAGACAACAGTATGTAGGTTCCTTAAAAAATTAAAAATAGAACTATTTGATCCAGCCATCTCACTTCTGGGTATATATCCAAAGAAAATGAAATCAGTGTCTCTAAGAGATATCTGTGCTCTCATGTTCATTGCAGCATTATTCACAAAGGCCAAGGTATGGAAACAGCCTAAGTGTTCCCTGACGGATGAATAGATAAAGAAAATGTGGATGGATGAGTGGATAAAGAAAATATTCTGCATACTATGGAATATTATTATTCATCCATAAAATGAAGGAAATCCTGCCATTTGCAACTGGAGGACATTATGCTACGTGAAATAAGCCAGACACAGCAAGACAAATACTACGTGATCTCACTTATATGTGGAATCTAAAAAAGTTGACCTCATAGAACCTGAGAGTAGAACAGAGGTTGCCCCAGGCTGGGTGGGGAGGGGTGGGATGAAGTGATGGTCAGCGGGTACCAACTTTCAGTTATAAAATGAATGCAGTCTGGGGATCTAAAGTACAGCATGGTGACTATAGTTAATAACACTGTATCATCTATTTGAAATTTGTTGAGAGAGGATCTTGTATTCTCACCACACACGCACACACACACACACACACACGAGGATAACTATGTGAGGTAATGGATGTGTTAATGATGATCGTGGTAATCTTTTCACAATGCATGTTTGTCAAATGATCATATTGTACACGCTAAATGTATGAAATTTTTATTTGTTAATAAGACCTCAGTAAAGGTGGGGAAAAAATAGTTGGCAAGCAGAATAAAATGATTGTCACCATTAACTCTGTCACTCCAGAATAAATATGAAGTCAGATATATTGGCCAAATAGCACAGGTTTCCACCAACACTTTAAATTAACGGAAATATCTAAAAGATAGGAAAAACTCTGAACTCCTGTGTGGGTTTAAGGTGATCAATTAAAGGAGGCTGCACTCACATCAATATTCAATTTTTGCTTTGAAGAGTTTGCCTTCCATATATACTATGGAAATGCTCCATGTTAAGATGTGGCGTCTGTGAGGGGTAGGTGTTTCTCTTGTGAGGTGAGAAAAGGGAGGTGAGAAAGGAAAAATGGCATTCATGCCTGATCTGAGGCGGGTTTTCAGGCAGATCAATTTTGAGAAAGGAGATGTGGAAGTGGAAGGTCGGATATCTGAATCCCTTAAAACTGTCCTTACCCATGTGCTCCTTGGAAACTTTTTGTGTGCACACAGGAATACGTCCGCCCTAGTTTGAAGAATGCTGTTAGCACAGAAATGGTCCTTGACCCCACTGAATTATAATGTTATGGCAAATGCAGACAAGTAAATTAGACGAAGAAAAACAAACCCACAATTACAACACGGTGTGCGATGGGGGAAGTATGACACTCTAAGAACATCAATTAGAGGCTCCCAAGTTGGGCTGGGGATCAGGAAAGTCTTCTGCAAGGAGATGACATTCAAACTGAGATGTGGGAGATAAGGAGAAGTTAGCCAGGTGAAGAGGTTAGAAAAGACGGGTTCCAAATAGAATGAAGTGTGCACCCAAAACACAAAGGCCAGGGAGAACTGAGTATGTTTGAGGAAAAGGAGCTCAGTGTGCCTGGAGCAGAGAAGGAAGGGGCAGGAGCAGGTGGACAGAGAACAGGCAGGCAAGGATGAGGATGGAAGACTAGGCGGAGGCCAGAGGATCTGCAAGTCATATGCAGAACTTGGAATTTTCCCCGGGATGGATGGGAGCTGTCAGAGGGTTGGGCAGGTAAAGGGAGTCATCGTATTTGTGTATTCTCACTTACTTGCTGAACAGAGAGAGTGACAAATCCTGAGACAGCTACTACTCAATATCTTTTTATTTGAAGTTTTCAGCTTTTCCCACTTTTTGAGAGCTTTCCTTAGAACATTTTTTTATAGAAAGCATTCGAACCATAATGATTTCACAATATCACACACTAAACACATAGCAAAAAAAGCACCCATAGATCAGAGGATCATTCTTTTACCTCCTGCATGGGCTACAAAAGAAATTTCCCTTTTCCTTAGGCTACAGAAATCTTCCATTGTCTTTTGAAGCATTGATCTAGGGGAAAACTGAATATTCAACATATTTTACTAAACTCCAGGTCAGTTTTAATATGGATTTAAATAATCTTGCAGTTCTGGAGGCTGGATCCACGACAGGATATGGGAAGCGCCCTCCCGGGCACTGCAGTGAGTTTTCATCCTGATATTACGGGAGTCCTAATACGTTCATTACACTGCCCTCTAGACAAAATTCATACTTTCACCAATGACTCTTTGAAATTTGTATTACCCTTATTTAAAATGACTTTCAGTGAAACTGTTAGCGTAAATGCTAAAACTGGTAATGCTCTAGTCAGGTTAATTCATTTATGATGTGCATATTGTGAAGGACTTTTAAAAATGGCCACTAAGTGTACTAGAGCAATTAAAGTAGGAAGATATAGTTTATACTGCTCCTTCCTAACCCACCTGCCCATCTTATTTAAGTGAATACTTACCATTAGGCTTTTTTTTTTTAAGGGTCGAATCTGCTTTTTGGGTGCAATGAAAAGAAGGAAAAAGAAAAGAGCACCAATTCTCCCGATCTTGCACCCTTGGTCCTAGGGCAGGATATTTTCATAAGTTAAGTGTAATCCACTGGGATAGATGGGGCTGGTGATGGATGCGACATTAGCAATTCCAGTTGCATCCTTGCCAAGGATCCCTGTTACAGTAAAAGCCAAAAGGGTGAGGTGGGTTTGCTATGTCCTTTGAGTAAGCAGGACACGCACTGCGTGGCTCTTCTTTGACCAGGCCTCAGTCCTCCTTCAGTCATTCTTCTTTTGCTTCTGTAATCTGGAGTGGAGGCCCGCTCCTGTCTGGTTTATCTTTCCCATGGCTGCTTCATTAAGAAGAGGGGACTCCATTTCTCTCAAGACCTACCCTTTAATACAGAAGTCGAAATACAATGATATATAAATACACCTGTAATTTATATAATGTTATAAACCAATGTTACCTCAATTTAAAAAAGGAGGAAGAAAAGAAAAGAAAAAGACTTACCTTTTACAAGTCAGTTTTATAACACTATTGACTCAACTGGGAAACAAAGCTTAGAAACTGTTGGAAGTAAAACATGCTCGCAGCGGGTCAGCAATCTCCAGCACGTTGTTACTTCTTTCTTATGAGTTTATGAACGCACTTGATATTTATTTTCCTATTCTTATGTCCCAAAGTGAAATAATTACAAAAGAAGACTTAAGAAATTCTCTATACATTAATTGTTTTTCTCTTAGTTGCTTTTTTCTTTATAGCTATCAATTGAAACCACTTGAAATAGCATCCTTGACTATATAGATCAAAACATAGTAATCTCAAGATCAAAGGACAAATGTTTAGGGATATGTTCCTTTGAACTGATGCCAAAAAAGAGGGAACTTCCAGGCTTTTTAAGGTGTCTAAAGAGTGTCTGTGAAGAAATTCTAGCTGATGAGATAAAAATGGCTTTACAAAAGCCATCATTACAAGGATTTGGGGCCTGAAATGAAAGCAATAGATGGCCTTCACTATATGGCATGTTCATCCGTGTGAAATCTAGATTAATAGCAAAATATAAGGAAAGCGAAGAGATATTTTACAGAATGGTAACAAAGAGCCTGAAGGTGTATGCAACCTGGTAGTCAGACTCAATCCCGTCCACACTGGTTTTGTATAGTATTTGCGTCTTAGGTCACTTTTGGCATCAGCTAGTGAGATCACCTCTGTCGGCCCTCCCTGTTACCTCCTGAATTTTTAATTCTTGGTGCCTACTTCTCTGTAGTGGCATTGGAGCTTCAGATTATGGGAGAGAGCAGTTACTCTCCTGCACCCTCCTGGAGACAGGGCCCTTAGGTTTAGTTTGATGTTCCCATAACTTGAAATGAATTCTGTGAGAAGGCATGCGGTCTTGCTCTCTGCGGTTGAGTGTGTGGTCTCTCCTTTCTGCAGCCTCATCTCTTATTTCCCTTACTATCAGATTATCCCCACAGATCCAGGATCAGTTAGGGGCTTCTTTTCTGCATCCTGGTTTTTTTGGGGAGATAAAGAAATCTGTTCCATTGCGCAAATATTGACTGAGCTAGATTCAAGACACTGTGGGGTGCCACAGAGATCCTGAGATGGGTAAAACAAAATCATTGACGTCAAAGATTTTGCAATTTGGTAAATAATTTTAGTCCAGAGTAAAGTTAGTGCCCTAAGTTTCATACAAATTGCTAAAAATAAGGTAGAGATCACATGTGGATTAGAAGGTGAAGAAAAGCTTAATGGAGTGAGAACACAGTGTTTGAGATTTGTCTCCATGAAGAAAGGAGACGAACGGCAGTATGTACTGAGTTCCTTTGCTGGATTATCTCATTTAAAGCTCAAGCTGTAGCTGTGAGGTGGGAGTTATGTACATTTTACAGATTATGAAACAAAAGATTTTAAAAATTAAGTAATTTCCCCAAAATTGCACAGCTGATGAGTGGGGATTTGAATGCAGTGAGTCCAAAGTTCAGAGCTCTTCTTTCCATTATGTTATGCTGTCTTCAAGCGTCAGGAAGGTAAGGAAGCTTCAGAAGGAAGAAAGCACAGGTTCTATTTGGAAAGGCAATGAAGTTTGGCTGGAACATGTGGAAAGTGAGGGAAAGTAGTATGAAATAAGATTGGGCATGTGTGCCAGGCCTGTATATTTAGAAGGATCTTGAATACCAGGGTGAAAATGCTAATTTGATGGGTGGTGAAGAGCCCTTGAAGATTGTGGAGCCACAGAGTGAGAGCTGTGGATAAGGAAGAGTCATCCAGCAGCAGTGCCCAGGATGGGCAGGACAAGAGGAAACTCTCCTCCTGCCTCTTCTGTTATGGAACTCCAGTATAATAAGGGCAAGAACAAGTGGAGGCAGTGAGGATCAGCAGACAGATTACAAGAAACATTTTGTGGAGAGAATCTGCATGACCTGATGACGGCCAGAATTGAAGGGAAGAGGGAGAAAGAAGAGTTGAGAATGATGCAGCTATTTTGAACATGGACATGAAAAAAGGAATTCCTATTACCTGCAAACCAGAGAAGGATCTCCTCTGGGGGAGAAAGTTGTTAAATTGGTTTAGGATAAGCTGCATTTTTGGTTCAGATAGGTGGTCTAGTGAATAGCCGCTAATAAACTACTGAGAATGTGAGTCTGAAGCTCCAGAAAGAGGCCTGGGATGGGGATGTAGGTTTAGAGTCATCTGCATGGACGTCAAGATAGAGGCTGGGAAGTGAATAAGATCCTTGAGGGAAGACAGAGAGAAGAAAGGACCCTGGAAAATAATGACAATTAGGAGCCAGTTGACTATTAACATCTCAAATGCAGTAGAGACACTGCATCTGAATTTTTACTCTTCATTCAGATCCTGCAAAGGCAAAAGTCTTCCATACTTATGGATACCAGCCATTTGCTAAAATCACAGACTCCAAAGTATACATGTTTCAACTGATACCTTTGCTTCATTCTGTAGTCATCTTCTAAGCCTTATCTTTTGCTATCTGCTTTAATAAAAGTTTGTGATGTCAAAAATAAAAATGAATCCTTTTGAGAGTAAAGTATGTTTAATATGTATTTAATACTGAAGTTTATCAGAGGTGATTAGACATGTTTTGATTCCTATCAGTTGACTTCAAAGCATCTTAAGCTTGTTCAGCTTCCTGTTACATGAAAGGCTTGAATATATATATATTTTTTACTTATGACAGTGATGAACAAAGTATGGAGTAGAAATTATATTAAAGGGAACATTAGGGAACTGTGGTAAAAGTATCATAAGAACAATAAAAATATAGTTTAGATAACTTTTTCTGTTTCTCCTTTTTTTCTTTTAAACATACCATTCTTTTAAATAGTAGGACTCAGTGACATGTATTTTAAGAAACACAATTCTGTAAAAATCTATTAAATGTATAATTTAGAAGTGCTGATTTATATTTAAAGAGGAGTATTTACTTTATAAATTTATTTAGCATTGCTAGCTTGGTGCATTTAAGCTCTTATTGGCAGATCCTTAGTTATTTTATTGGGAGAGACAGGGTACCGAGGCTTAAAACAACAGTAACACAAAACAGCTTCAATAGAAGTTATTCTGCTCTGCTGGTGTGTGGCCTCAGAGCTTTCTGAAGCTGTGCTCTCTGTACCACATTGTGCCCTCCCCCCAGTCTATTCTTCAGCTTCTTCTCCCACCTTTGGCTCGCTTGACTTGTCTACTAGGTTCCTGTCAGCATCTCCTCCTGCTTCCACAATGAACGTCTTTCTGAGCCTTTAAGTTTGGCTCGTTGTTGGAATCTAGGTTGTCTCTCTTCTTTTTTTTTTTTTTTTTGGTGAGGAAGATTAGCCCTGAGCTAACATCTGTTGCCAATCCTCCTCTTTTTGCTGAGGAAGATTGGCCCTGGGCTAACATCCATGCCCATCCTCCTCTACTTTACATGTGGGATGCCGCCACAGCATGGCTTGGTAAGCAGTGCATGGGTCTGTGCCCGGGATCTCAATCTGTGAATCTTGGGCTGCCAAAGCTGAAAGAGTGAACTTAACCACTACACCACTGGGATGGCCCCTCTAGGTTCTCTTTTTATTTAGGACTTCCATAGAGTCCTCTTGTGACAACTTTCTCCAGGGCTAGCCTCTCTTAGCTGATCAAGTTCTGGCCTCTATGCTGGCCCCCATTCAGAATGACCCCACATGACAAACTTAACGTCCCTATTCCAAATGTACCCACCTTGGGTTCTCTGGCTAGGGCCCTGTAAATTAGGCTAACAAAAGATTAACAAGAGAAAAACAAAAAGAAGTTTATTAACATGTGCATTGTGCATACACATGGGAACACTCAGCAATGAGTAACTCAAAGGGATGGTTAGAACTTGGTCTTATATAGCATCTTAACAAAAGAAGGATAAATTTTTAGAAAAGTGACAAGACAAAGGAAAAAGACTTTGAGGTTCTAGGGGCAGGCAGCAAATTTTGGGAAGGCAAATATATGGGGAAACTAATGGTACATAAGGGCTAATTTTAGCAAGATTTGTTATGTCGATTCCTCTGGTGCCATCTCTGGGCTGATAAGGGTCTAGAGTTGTCTCCAGTGATTAACTACTGTCCTTCCTAGTAGAGAATTTATGTCCTGCTTTTAGGCAAATAGGGGAAGGGCAGAGAGCTTTTCTTGTATTAGCTTCTTCTCAATTGCTTTCAGTTTAAAATAATCCTATGCCAAAGTGGCATATTTTTGGGGTGGCATATTCTGCTACCCTTCACAAGCTTTCAGCTGGGACTTGAAAGTTACTGCTAGTTGAACATGAATCATAAAATAAAATGTATCTGAAACTGCGTGTAAGTTAACAGGAAATTCAGATTTGATCACATTATTTTTACTTACATTCAACTTTTCAAGATTATAATTATTCCTTGTCTTGAAAAGAATCACCTGGGGTGTTTGGTAATGTAGCCCCCATCTCTCCCTAGAGATTCTGATTCAGTGGGTCTGGAATGGGGCCTTTGATTTTATATTTTTAACTGGAACCCCAGATCCTTGCTACTCAAAATGTGGACCATGTACCAACAGCTTTGGAATCATCTGGGAGCTTGTTAGAAATGCAGAATCTGGGAACCCACACCAGACTTACTAAATCAGAATTTGAATTTAATAAGAATCCCAGTACTCATATAAATTTGAGAGGCGCTGCTCTAAATCAATAGTTCCCAAAGGGTGGCTCCAGACCAGCCCCGTGAGTATCACCAAGGAACTTCTTGGAACTGCAAATTCTCAGGCCCCGCCCTCGACCTACTGAATCAGAAACTGTGGGGTTGGAGACAGCAATCTGTGTTCTAGAGCCCTCCAGGTGCTTCTAACGCATGCTCAAGTGTGAGAACTATTGCTGTACGTGATTCTTATCATTGGGGAAGGTGGAGACACATGATCTAGCCCCACCTGGGCTATTTAAACCGGGAGTCTCAACTTTGTACATTAGAATCACTTTTTAAAAACACTCATGGTAAGTCCCGTGACACATCCTTTAGTCAGAATCTCTAGGATGTGGATTTTTTAAATGTTCCAATTCTAATATCCAGCTTGGGTTGAAAGATGACTGCCTTAAGTCATCAGCAAACCCACCAGCCAGTGCTTTAAATAAATAGGATTCCAGCATCCTTTCGCTTTGTACTGTCTGAGATCTGACACATTGGTCTGGTTTTCTCTGAGTGCCTGTTGGGAAATACACCTCTGGACTCTCACGCTTCTGCACACCGTGCTGGGTGTACAAGAATGCAAGGCCACAACTCCTCTTTACCTAGGCCACTTCCTGGGGTTTTATTTTCAGGGGAAACCTTGAAGAATGGAGTAATGTTTCTCACTGGGACAAAGAGCGGGCTTCCTTACTTCTTGCTATAAAATAGTGAGTTCTCCAAGATCCCAGTGTTCTCCTGCTGTAACGCAACCTGCTGCATGTGTAAACATCCATCTGAGCCCCCCTCCACATTGCCTCGGTGGGACTCGCAAAGCCAGGGAAACTGATGCTCATGTTGCCTGCTGTGCCATGAGTAATAAGTCTTTTAGTTCTGACCCAGAAGTCCCGTATCTTCTACCAGTATTTATGAAATAGTTTTAGGGGAATGTATTAGCTTGTAAATAGGGTGAAATCAAATCCCAGACCTGTAATATTCCATACCAACCTATTTCCAATACTCTGGCCTCTTTTCTGTTAGATCTTGCTCTTTAGACCATATTTGGGCATAGATTTGTGGCCTAGTCGTAGACTTCATTCTTGCCTACATCTGGGATTCCCCCTCTTGTTACTTGTTTAGTCCACTCAGGATAGAGCTCCCCTAATGGCATCCTTATTCCAGAGACACTGTGCCTGTCAGTTTCTGTCTTGGGCTACAAACTAGGCCTGTCCAGGCCCCAGAAGAGAACCCAAATTTATTGTGTTAAAGCAGATAAATCTTCTTTGTGGTAATAATATCATACATTTGTATAACACTTTTTGTTATACAAATTTGTATAACACTTGTATACAGCTGTTAATGTGCTCTCATAAAAATCTTATTTGATTTATTTTTGTTCCATATTTAATATCCTAGTACCTTGCATGCAACAGGCATTCATTATTTATATCTTTGAACAAATGAATCAATATACTTGTGAACTTAGAAATAGATGTAAGGAGGAAAAAAAATTCTGTTCGTGGACATAGGTAATGTACCTTCCCTCTTTGATAAAAAGTACCTGAATTTTATTAACCTTCTTTATCATCTCCTCTTTGTGATTATCACCATCATCATTTGTGTTAAGTGAATTCACACATGGCGGTGTTTTGATAGAACAGTTTGTTTTCTTCCGCTTAAAGAACCTCCATACTAAAAAGACACATATATGTTATCAAGTCAATCAACAGCCTTTATTGTGTAAGATTGAATCATGTAAGGCTTGCTATTTATCTTTTTGGATTGTTTTCCCATCTCATCATTTGAATTTGGACAGTTAATCCTTCCAATAACTTGCTCGTAACATGTCCCAGAAGGACTGAGGGGTGATTTGCAGTTAGAGGGCAGTGACGTCTGCTCTCCAGGCTGTCGGTGCTTCCAGATGAATCAGACTCACTCCTCCTGCTGCTCAGAGAGACCCTGCTGGCTCGGTTACTCTAACGGTAGGCCACCCCCTAAATCCCATCCAGAGGTGCTTTCCTGATGCTTGGGGCTGAACCAAGGAGGGAAGGGAGATTTCAGGAAATGTGAATGCTCAGTTAACCTTCACTGCCCTACAGCAATAAGATGGTTTGAAGAGAATGGATGAGGTAAAGACCATGTGGCTTTAGCCTGAATCTCTCTTATTCATTCCCTGCCTCCCCAGCTCTGCCCTTGGATGGATTTGGGTATCCTAGAGGGGCACTATAATTACTGGATTATTATTAAACAAAAATAAAAAGGGGAGTAGGGAAATTAGCAGAAAATTTGATTAATAAACATAGTCTTAACTCTCCCTTCATCATCAGCACTAGAATTTTGCTTCCCATGAATAACCTGAATAAATGTTCCAGGTCTCCACTTTATTTTTCAGACGCAGAGAGAAAGCAGTAGGCATTGAATGGACTTACAAGGAGCCCTGCTGGGAGGTCATCCTCCTAGCGCTGGGAGTTTGCTTTTGCTCAGGAAACAAAGGTTGTGCCCTATGGCTTCTAAGAGTACCTCACAGGTCTGAAGTAAGAATGACAACACCTTTAGCCATTTTCAGGCAGTATGCTTTGCCTTTCTGTTGTTGTTGCACGTAAAATAGACAGGGGTTTAGATTTCTTTAAAAGGACTCTAAGTTGCCATTGGAAACAGGAGGATGTTTGAAAAATGTTAAAAGTGCGTTTTGGGAATACGGATTCCATACTGTGAAAGGGCAGGATGGAAAAAGGCTAAGTATTGTCCACACTACAGTGAGCATAAAATGATTCAGTGATTAGAGGGTATTTTTTTGGGAGGGTGAGGAGGATTGTCCCTGAGCTAACATCTATGCCAATCTTCCTCTATTTTGTATATGGGACGCCACCACAGCATGGCTTGATGAGCAGTGCATAGGTCTGCACCCGGGATCTGAACCCATGAACCCCAGGATGCTGAAGCTAAGTGTGTGAACTCAACCACTACACCACTGGGCCAGCCCTGGTTAGAGGGTATTTTTGATTGACTAAGAGAACGTCATGGAATCATAATTAATCATAATTTATTACCAATAGGGTTTGGTGAGAGAGACTCTTTTGTTGTTGTTGTTGAGGAAGATTCGCCCTGAGCTAACATCTGTTACCAATCTTCCTCTTTTTGTATGTGAGCCACAGCCACAGCATGGCCACTGATGAGTGGTGTAGGTCTCCACCTGGGGAACCAAACCCAGGCCACCAAAGTGGAGCATGCTGAACTTAACCACTAGGCCACTGGGGCTGGCCCAAGAGACTCTTTTTTATGTTAAACATGTAGGAAGATAATCTCATCAAAAATATAAGAGTTTATATAATCCTTCCCACCAATGCAGTGTGGGAGCAGATGAAAAGATGAGTGATTTCCAAAAACAAACAAACACAAAAAAGAAAGACTACATTAGACTTTGTAGAGAAACCCAGAGAGCCTGCAGGTAGAACAAAAAGAAAAATTGAAAGCTGCGTACAGCACAAATAGATGCACCATTTTTCACAAATAAGCAGCTGCAGCAAGATTTTATAGCATTTATAGGATGGCAGGGAAACTCATTAAATTCTGCATAACTAAGAACAAACTTCAAAAGTTACAGGAATTGTTTATGGAAAATCTTTCAATAAAACTGAAACTTAGAACAATTGCAGTTGGATCACCTAAGAATACTTGGTACTTATTTCAATACCTGATTTAAAAAAGTGAAAATTCTAGCAAGTCTCATTGAGATATGAATGGTGTAGAATACAGAGGAAGTTAGTTTACAGTAAAACCCCTGGGTGATAAAAAAAGAAAGAAATTATTTGACTTATAAAACGTTTTCTCAGCCCCTCCCTGAGGCTGAGTGTAACCTCTTCCTTAGCTTGAAAAAATTGCGGGAAATGGCAAAGTCACACAATATTATTTATAGGGTTTTGACCTATACATAATCATACTCATTAAAACTTTATGTTTTTCTCATTCCATAGCTTGGATTCAGTCAGTATCAATGTTTTAACTCAGGATTTTACAGAGTAAAGGAAGAATTCCTTTAAGTGTTTTAGACACAGGAATTGAGTGAAACCAGCTGACAATTTCAATCAAGATTTGTACCCCGAGTTGTCAGAGGCAGTAAGTCACCCCCTAATCCTCTCCTGGATGTGGGCCTTGAGAGGCTGTTCCTCTGTGGCTGTGCTGCTTCTTAGTCTAGCTTTTCTCAGAGCAAGTTGCGTTTGCCTGCGTTTGAAAGGCTCTCCTCAGCATTGCTAATTCCTTGTATCTCATATAATTACAGTTTAAAGCAATCAATTTCCAATTTCATGTGATATTGTATTGTAAGAGTATCTTTCAGATACTTTAAACACTTCTCATGTCCTCAGTGCATAACGAAGCATGACTTCCTGTTCTGTTTTCATGGCTTCTGATATATTTTCATTAGAAATTAGAGTGATTGTAATAGTTTTACTTAAAATTTTTGTGCAAAAGCCTTTATAACTTTTATAGAAAAAAAAGGGTGTTCCGAATATGATGCTCCGTGGTACAATATGCTAATAAAAAAAAGAGTTTATCTCAAAGATAAAAATTTGCAGGACATCAAGGTCATATTCACCAGCAAAGTGCTATTGTATTTTAATTTCAAAAAAAGTGACAAACTAGAATTTTAGAAATAAGAAGTGCTGAGAAGCTGATGTCTGAGGAAGAAGATATATGGTATCAGGGGACTTCATTATAATTGGATGTTAGGAGGAAACTTAGAGATATTTTGGGACCAAAACTTGGCATTTTAAGGTTATGTATAGAAAAGTAAACACATGTGAAAAATGTCTTTTAAAAATTTGATCTTTGGAGAGAAAACAAATATATTCATTAATCCAGTGAAAGACTAGAGAGAAAGGGACCAAATTATACTTGGTTTAAGCTTTTACCTGAAGACTTACATTCGACTTAAATATTTTAGTTTTTAATTTTAAAGGATAAACTTAAAAAATGTGTTGTCTCCATTACTGTTTCATCCTAATAACATCTTCCAGTTATCAATAATTTGTTTTTCCACATACCTTTGTTGAATATCTATTATGCGTGGTTAGTGCTATGTTCTCAATGGGATTGGATCCAAAAATAAGTATGTCAAGATCCCTGTCCTCAGGCGAGACAGAGAAATACGTGAACATTTCGTTAGAGCTAATTAACTAATCAGAGGAGCACTTCTCAAATTATTTTGATATCAGCACTCCTTTAGACTCAAAAGCTATTGAGGATCCCAAAGAACTTTTGTTTGTATAGCTTATATTTATCAATATTTACTGCATTAGAAGTTAAAACTGAGAAAATGTAAAATACAAACATACAATAATAAAACATTCCTTTAACTATTAGAGTAATAATTTTATCCTATGTCTTGTAGCCTCTGGAAAACTCTCTTGTACGCACAGTTTTGAGAAAATGAGAGTGAAAAAGGCAAATAATGTCTTAGCATTATTAAGAAAATATTCTTGACTTTGTGAAGCATCTGAACGGGTCTTGAGGCCCCCCAGAGACATGCTTGGGCAATCAGTGAACCAGAGAGCAAGACGTCTGCAGTTGTAATAGCTGTGTAATCAAAATGCCGTAGGGATACGGAGAGGGAGAGCGATTTATAGCAGTTAGTGCTAAAGGTTATTAACACCACATTATTGATATCAGTCTTCAGCTGAGCCTGGATGACAATAAAAAACAAAGAAATAAAATAAATAGCGAAACCGGTTTTTGCCTAGTAGTTCAGTCCACGAAGTGAAGGCGTTCCCCTGCCACCCAGTGGCAATGTGTCCTAATTAGGGACTGAAGAGGTTTTTGAAGGGTGAACAATCACACTCTATCTTAATTGCAGATTTGGAGTTTTTGAATGTTGAATCTACCCATAAAACACTATAAAATTATACCTGAACTTCTGAAACATGCCAACTTACACTAAACAGTTCTCCAGTGCAACAAAAGCAACTAGGTTAAAATCCAACTCGGTTTTAAAGAACAAATAATTATGCAGGATTTTCACAGTGCTTCCAATATAGTTGGAGCTCAATATTTCAGGGTGGCAAAAAGAGGAGCTTTCTTTGTTTTTCTCTAATGCATTTTCTCATTGCCTACAAAAAAAAGAGACAGTAAGAGGGGTGTATAACCCCTACCTCATTGAGGTTTTGTGGACTCAGCCTAGGGGAGCGAAGAATATGCCCTCGAAGAGATGAGGATAATGAGCTCACTGACTCCACTCCATTCAGGCGAGTTCCTAAGGAACGTGTGTCGCTGCAGCAGGTGAAACCCACTGGCATATGGAGACCTGGAGAGAGAAGCAGGGGAGCGATGGAGGCCCAAAAGAACTTTGATCCTGAGAAATATGGTAGGATGATATGGATTTACCTAAGGCTGCTCCCCTTTTTTAGTCTAAAACATTATGTTCATTATATTGTATTTTTCACCAGGATAATAAAAATAGATTGTATCCTTTTACTGAGGTAGTTTTGAGCTTTTGTGAATCAGGAAGTTAATAACTTATGATTTTCATGAGCTCTTAGCATCCCTCCCAATGTTTCAAAGTATAACATAGCACAGTTCAGTGGTCATCAACCGGGGAGTATGTGAAGACTTTCCAAGATACCTTAGCATGGATGGTTTTAAGACAATAAATTTCCTGATACTTCACATCCATATGTAGTTTTTCCCCAAAGCTGATCTGCCAGAAAACTAGTCTGTGTTCACAGAAGCCCAAGTCCCACTTTGTAAAGGACATGCAAATTCTTCATTCATCTTTTATCTTACTGAGGTGCATTGCCTGAAGGGTAAACCTCCCTGAGTATCTAACAAAGGGGAAGCCTTCTGCAATGATTAACCACAGCACCAGGAACCTAGAGGGCTTTGAGTCTTTCCTGAATTTAGATATTTCTGTTAAGGATAAAGCCTAGTGCTAGAAGCTGGTACTTTTGCCACTTAAGAATGTGGTGAATTTAGATATGTGATATAGAGGGTAAGGGAGTAATATCAATTTTTATTTAATCAACTTTCCTTCTTTTATCTCCTATTTCCAAAAATTTCATGGCTTCCAAGGAAGAGTACATTGAAGAAAAAGCCGAAAGAGCATCAGTAACAAATATTAAATGCTTAAAAATTATCTTTTCTACATACATATTTAAGTAATGGAAATCGTTTCCACTCTTCTCAATATTATTCTCTAGTATTTGAAAGCATCTAAGAATAGTCAAAGAATATGGAGTAGGACAGCTTTTTTCATAAATGCAGTTGGGGGGCCAGCCCAGTGGCATAGTGGTTAAGTTTGTTCGCTCTGCTTTGGTGGTCTGGGGTTCACAGGATCAGATCCCAGGTGCAGACCAACACACTTCTCATCAAGGCATGCCGTGGCGGAGTCCCACATCCGAAATAGAGGAAGATTGGCACAGATATTAGCTCAGCGACAATCTTCCTCAAGCAAAACCAGGAGGATTAGCAACAGATGCTAGCTCAGGGGCAATCTTCCTCACACACACAAAAAATGCAGTTGGATATTTTCTGGAAATATCAAAAATTTCAAAATACAGTGGAAAAAACTCCAGATAAAACTTTAATGTGATTTCTTTCTGATTTAATGTGTATTGTTCACTAAAGTAATTAAAATCTGTTTTTTTAAGTCATGTCATGTAAGATTTATTCTAATTTTCATAATCCTCATCTTATTTGATGACAAAAAAGTTAAACATTTTCTATGTCCTATTAACAAAAGATAAAATTATAAAGTAGCTGTCAGACCAATTGCCACCTGAAAGAAGCCAACACCATGACCTAGCAGGGAGGGGCGTGGGAAAACTGCTCTTACCTCATTTCCCACCCTCAGATCTGATGATGCCTCTCCTTGGCTGAACACAAGTAAAGGTAAAAGACACATATAGGTCAGCCTCCCAAAGCATAGAATAGAGTGAAAAAGGGTGAAATGAGGATCCAGAAGAAACTTTAAGAAATATCTAGACATTGAGAAAATGAATGTCTTTAATGATTGTGTGTCTTAGCTTGGGTCCTATAGAAAGTGGATGTGAAGGCAAAGATTAAAACACTTGTTGGAAGGCAATTCTCCATGGTGTTTCTACACATTTGTGACAGCTTTTGTCCAAGATTATGTTTTCAAAGATGTTTGTTTGAAAGATAGAGATAGTGTTACCCTTAGGAGCAGAGAGCAGATTTGTTTTCTGATCAAGATAAAAAAGATAACATTCCCCTGTGGGGAAGAGGTTGGGCAAGTTTGCTAGCAGCCCCTTTAAAATATTGGGGGTTTCTCAAGCTTGAGGTCTCTCAGCTGTAACACAAATCTACTGTGTGCATAATGCCCCCTTGTGACTTGGTGAGCAAGGGGAGCCAATATAAACATAAAGCTCATGCTGCCTGCTGTGCTGTGTGTGATAAAGTCCTTTGTCTCTGAACAAGTTGCTTATGTCTTCTCTCCACATCTATAAAACTGTGACAGACTTACTTGTTAGCTCAAAGTACTGCAAAATCTCAGGCCTTTCATAGCTCTTGACCGGACTAGAGCTTTATTTGGGAGGTACAAGCCTAAGGCAGTGAAGGTAAGGGGAAAGGACAAGTGAGGCAAGGAAGCATGTGCTGCTATACTGATTACCATAAAGAACCACAAAGAGACATTAGCAATCACAATTCACTGTGCATTTTGGACTTTTCTGGAAGGATTAAAGGAGGAACTTCAACTCAGAGTAGTCCACAGGAAAGAGAGAAAGGAGGGGGACATTTTCACCTTGGCTCCCTCCCATATCCTCTTCCCACTGGTCAAGGTTTACCTCCGTAATGATCTAACTCCCCCATACTTCTTGGTTGCATCTTTGTGGCTGCTTAGAAACCAGGTCCTTGAAGTATAGTGTTTCATCCAGATATGAAAGTGGAAGATTGACTTTGTGTAAGTGAAGTGCTGACCAAGACAGAAAAAGGAGGAGATGGACAAGGGAATTTGGGAAGGTACACAAGATTTATATCTCAGTATAATGGGTAAAAATACTTTTGCAAGTCAAACATTTCCTAATTTTTTGCTTTCCATAAAATTGAATGGGAACCTAATTGAATTTTCAGCTGATTACTTACAAAAGAAACAAAGAATCCCTTAGTAATAGATCATCATGTGATTTTTTTTTTTTGTCATGAAACTGGAAAGGAGTTCAAACAAATGGGTACCAGTGTTCTAACAAGAATGGTTCCATTTCTATCTACTTAGTATTTTAAATTACAAAAAGAAAAAATAGGCATAGATCCATGCAAAATCCTGTTCTTTTATTTATAAGTAGTTGAATTAATTGGGAAAAACATTGCCCCATTGTCCTCATTAAGATGTTTACTTTTAATAAAATTAAACTTTTAAATGTAATGATTATTTACCAAAACTTGTAACATATATGCTGTTTGGTTAATTAGGAACTAATAATAGTTGTAATGATAACTCAATCCAGGAGAAACTTTTAAACATTTAAAGTCTTTTGGTCACAAGAAAGAAAACAAATATTAAATTTCTATACATGTTTTTGGTACAGGAAACTATGATAAAATAATCAATAAAAGCTTTCAAGTACAAAATTTTGTATAATTAGGATAAAATTCTGTGGAATGGAATTACATGATCAAGTAAAAAAAGAGATATATGTTAATTTTCATAGTTTAACAGTTTATTCATGTATTTTTTTAGGGTGGCTATCACTTACGGTATTTAAATTCCATTAGACACATTTAAAGAGTGAGGTCACTGTTTTATTCTCAGTATTGGAGAAGTTACATCTACTTAAAGATACGATAAAACATTTTAACTCAACTCAAAATATGTGAGGCAGTATATAGTTTTTCCAAAACTTTTCAGGGTGTCGGTGAATAAAAAAAGTTTGAAGATATCTGGTCTACTGACTATGAGGGCCAACTCAGAAGTCACTTGAGTAAACTGAGGCTGAGAGAGGTAAGAGATGTAGCCCCATGTCACCTCAGTAATTCTGTGATAGGTGTGACATTCAAAACTAGGTAATTTTTAAAATGTTAAAGTATTTTAAAGTATAAGCATAAATATATATGCATAATAATGAGACAATAAAATATAGTACTCCCCAAATAGTAATGCTCTGATCTCTAGAATTATTGACTAATTTTACTTTTTCCTTTACATTTCTGTATTTTATACATTTTATAAAATAAGCATGTGTAACTTAACTAACCAGAAGAAGTACATATGCATACCTTATTTCATCGAATCTAAGACAGCACTGATTGTGAAACACACCATTATCTTATGTCCCACTAAGAAAAAACACTGCCCATAGGAACCATGAAATGATGTTAAATGTCATTGACCTGTAAGATAACTCACAATTTCAGAAATGTAAAGATGTGAAAAAATTGCCCTTTCAGAATATATGGATTATAGTGTATGTGTACTGTGTATAGTAAAACTTTTCATTTTCCTATTAAAGTATAATTTACACATATTAAAATTCGTCTTTATTAGTGTATAGTACTGTTGGTTTTGACAAAAATGGAGAGTCATATAACCCCTCCACCCAAAGCAAGATGTAGAACAGTTCTGTCATCCTCTCAAATTGCCTCATGCTCCTTATAGGCAGTCTCTCCTCATTCTGCTAGGCCCTGGCAACTATTGATCTGGTCTACATCGTATAGTTTTGCCTTTACCAGAATGTCGTATGAATGGAACCATATAGTTTGTAGCCTTTTGACTCTAGCTTCTTTCACTTATTGTAATAAATTGGAAGTTTATCTATGATCCTGTGCATATCTGTAATTCATTTCTTTTTGTTGCTGAGTAGGAGTCCATTGTGTGGATGGAATACAGTTGGCTTATTCTTTCACCAGTTGAAAGTCATTTAGGTTGGTTTGAGTTTTTGAAGATTATGAATAAAGCTTCTGTAAACATTTATCTACAGTTTTTTGTCTGAGTGTAGTTTTTATTTCACTCGGGTAAAAACTGAGCAGTGGAGTTGCTGGGTCGTATGCTGAGTGCATATTTAACTTTATAAGAAACTGACAAACTGCTTTCCAAAAATGGCTGTACCATTTTGCATTCCCAAAATGTATGAGAGTTCCAGTTGCTCCACATTCTTGCCAACAGCATTGGGTATTGTCAGGTTTTGTTATTATTCTTTCCATTCTGACAGTATATGTCATGGTAGCTCAGGGTGGCTTCCCTAATGACTAATTAGGTTGAACATCTGTTCATGTGCTTATTTGTCATTTGTATATCTTCTTTGGTGAAATATCTGTTCAAGTCTTTTTCCCGTTAAAAAAAAAATGGGTTGGTTGTTTGCTTATCATTGAGTTTTGAGAATCCTTTATATAATCTAGATATATGTCCTTATTAGATTGTGATAAAGTGCATTTCTAGTAAGCTTCCAGGTGCTGCTAATGCTGCTGTGCTGTTGAGAGGAGCTCTGATCTAGCACAGTGCTTCTCAAACTTTAACATCTGTAAAAACTACCTGGGTGGATCTGAGATTCTGCATTTCTAACCAGCTCCCAGATGAATCTGATGCTTCTTCGATCACATTTTGAGCAAGAATGATTTAGGAGAATCATAGAAGGATTCCAAAGAAAGGGTTACTCTTCAACTGAGATTAAAGGATGAGTACATTTTTCCAGAAAGGTAAGGAATAGAGAAGAATGGAAAGTGAAGGTGGGAGAAAAGAGACGAATAATTTTGCAGAGGGAATAATATAAGCAAAAGTATAGAGGAATGAATCATGCCAGATTGAAGGAAAAAGACAATTAAAGATGTTGGGGGCAGGGAGTGGGGGTGCATTGAGATATTTCAATCAGGAGGGTAATGTTATCAGACTGTCAGTATAGAAATATGTCTCTGGCAGCAGAATGAAGGAGTGATTATAGAAGAGAGAGGAGGCTGGAAGACTGGTTATTGCAACGTGCAGTGAGAAATGAAGGACACTTGAACTAAGGTAGTTACAGTTGGATGGAAGAGGAGGAGCCAGATTAAGAGATGTTTAAGAAGAAAAATCAACATAACCAGGTAAAAATCAGATGTAGGGGAGAGAGGAGGAGGACTAGGTTGGCAACTGGGTAATGCCATTTGCCAGGATAAGCAATGTGTCTGTAAGGGCTACATTTTCTGTGGAAGAAGATGAGGTTCATCAGATGTGCTGAGACTAGGGTACTTCTTGTAAATCCACCTGCAAATGATGAGAAGGCATTTGTAAGAGTATGGACAAGAAAAACAACAAGGAGTTTGAAGTCATAAACTTGGGAGTAACCTGATTTTTTTTTTATTGTGGTAAGAACACTTAACATGAGATCTACCCTCTTAACAATTTTTAAGTGCACAATACAGTATTGTTAACTATAGGCATTATATAGTACAGCAAATCTCTAGAACTTACTCATCTTGCATAACTAAAACTTTATACCCATTGAGCAACAACTCCCCATTTTCCACTCCCCCTAGCCCCTGGCAACCACCATTCTACTTTCTGCGTTATGAGTTTAACTATTTTGGATGCCTAATGTAAGTGGATTCATTGCAATATTTGTCCTTCTGTGTCTGGCTTATTTCACTTAGCATTATATCCTCCAGGTTCATCCATGTTGTTGCATGTGGCAGGATTTCCTTCTTTTTTTAAGGCTGAATAATATTCCATTGTATGTAAATACCACTTTTATTTATCCATTCATCCATTGATGGATGTTTAGGTTGTTTCTATATCTTGGCTGTTGTGAATAATGCTGCAGTGAATGGAGTGTAAATATCTCTTTAGGATCCTGATTTCAATTGTTTTGGATATATACCCAGAAGTGAGATTGCTGGATTATGTGGCTGTTCTGTTTTAAATTTTTTGAGGAACCTCCATGCTATTTTCCATAGTGGCTGTACCAGTTTACATTCCCACCAACAGTGTACAAGGGTGCCTATGTCTCCACATGCTCCTTAACACTTATTTTTTGTATTTTTGATAATAGCCGTCCTTACAGATGTGGGGTGAGATCTCATCGTGGTTTTGATCTGCACTTCCCTGGTGATTAGTGATGTTGAGCACCTTTTCACATACTTGTTGGCCATCTGGATGTCTTCTTTTGAGAAATTGTATTCCAGTCTTTTGCCCATTCTTTATTCAGATTATTTGTATTTTTGCTATCGAGTTGTAGGAGTGGAGTAATCTGGAACTGAGTGGTAGTGGAAGTTCCTTGATGAAATCCTCATGGGACGAAAAAGAGAGAATAGCCAAGGCAGTATCCCAGAGGCACTCACATATGTGAGATGGATGAAGGAGCACATCCAGGGAAGGACAGGGAGGCATTTCCCCGAATAGGGGAAAGTATTTTAATTTGAAATCCAGTGAAGAGATAACATCAGACTCGAGGAGTTGACTTAAAATTATTTTTTCAATATTTAATATGTGTTCATCCCTTACAGGCAGTAGATAAAATATTCTTCATTTTCCTAGTTCTAAGGTAAAAGGTAATAATATTCATTTAATATATGTTCATTTGGGGGCCGGTCCGGTGGCGCAGTGGTTTAGTCCGTGCTTGGCAGCCCAGGGTTCACGGGTTTGGATCCCAGGCGCCCGCCGACGCACTGCTTGTCAGCCATGCTGTGGCAGCGTCCCATATAAAATAGAGGAAGATGGACATGGATGTTAGCCCAGGGCCAGTCTTCCTCAGCAAAAAGAGGAGGATTGGCAACGGATGTTAGCTCAGGGCTGGTCTTCCTCACACACATGAAAAAAATATATGTTTATTTGGTTTGTGGAAGGTCTGTCATTCTTTGTTTGTTTTTTAAGTCTTTAATTACTTCTTGGTTGAGAGCCTACCAAAAAAATTTTTGATTTTCTCCCTTGCTTCTGAATCTGTATTTAAAAACTGAATGTCTGTAAACAGTACCAGGCAATGCAGTAATTATGCAATTACTAAAGGTCATTGTTGGCATGAACATATTTCATTTAGATGCAAACGTTTAGTGCTGCATTAGACACTTCAGAAATACACTGATCCACACTAGAAATTAGCACAGATTTACCACGTATTGATACCAGGGGTTTACAACTTGTCTGAAAAATATTTCTTTGTCATTTGCTCCCGAGATGACAATAATTGCAGGCATGTAGTTGGCACTTGTTCTAGCTCTTCTGCCCCAATCTCTTTTCAAGAAAGTCTGAGCAATCTAATCCTTTACTGCATAGAAGTGTTTATTTTTGTGTGTAAGAGAGCACTGGACACAGCCTCAGAAGACCTGAATTTAAAGTCCTGCTTCTTCGATTTCTTAAATGTTATACGTGAGCAAATTGGTTCAGTTTATTTCAACAAATTCTTGACTGAGTTCCTAGTATTATCAACTACCAGAGAAACAAAGCCAAATGAAATATGGTCCCAGAGAGATACAGACATACGTAGAACATTTCAAAACAATGTGAGAAACATGCACAGGGCGACTGCAAGTTTGAAAGAGATTTTCCTTATTCAGCTTGAGGAACAAAGGTGGGCACAATATCTGGAGAAGGAGATGTCTGGGATGATTCTCCAGGGATGAATATGTGTGGCCAGGTTTGGGGGTGAAGAGAAGGTGGTGACTGAAAGGTCAGAAGATTTTTCCTGCCACAGAGAGCATGAAGGCAGTGCTGAATGCACAACGGTGTGCTTGGGGCACTCTGTGTAGTTTTGTAGTACTCAAAAGTAAAATATGAGATGTAGGTTTCTGGGAGCACAGGCAGGGGCTAGCTTTGGAGGGCTTCATAGGCTGGATGAAAGCTTGGGCTTTGGCATCTCCTTGAAGGGACTTGAAGTTTGTTAAGAACAGCATTCACAGTCAAATTTGCATTGCTGTTACTTACATAACTCGGGGCAGTGTGGAGAGTGCATTTGAAGGAAGCAAATTGAGAGGCAATTTTAATGCTTCGGGAGGCATGATAAGGGCTTGAACTTGGGTGATGATAGAGTCAGCGAGAGGAAGGGCACAATTAAGGAAAGAGTGAGGAGGCATCTGTATATGACTGCTTGTTGAACCAGAAAAAGTACAGCTTGAAGAGTGAGAGAGACCTGAACTTGAACCCCAGCTTCATCACTTAAGAGTATGAGCCATTTTATAAGTTGCTGTCTTTCCTGATTTTCCATATTTCTGAAAGTGAGTGTGACACTGCTTTGTATTATCATGGGGATTAGACATAACTAAAGCACTGAAACAATGCTTGGATGTAGAGTGTCGATTGAGTATTTAGTATTACTATTGACTTAACATCTGTAAAACTCAGTGTCCTCTCCTGCATTATATATTTGTTGTGATATTACAGTGAGATAGTATGTGTTGATGGTGGATAACCTTTTGGATAAAGGATCTTTTCAGACAAAAATATTTTATGTGCTGCTTTTTCCCCACTTGAAAGAACAATGGTTTTGAATCTCATTTAAAAAAAGACTGTTCTTATAACCAATGCAGTTTGTTGTTTTATTGAATAAAAGCAAACTGGTGAGAATATCGACCACTGAAATGCTAATCATGAGCGTCTTTGAGAATTAGCTGAATGGAGTTGTTACATTATAGTGGTTAAGAACACAGGAGCTGGGGGCAGACTGGTGGCTAATTGTATGTCTTTGGGCAAGTTAGCTTACTTTGTGCTTCAGTTTCTTCATTTCTAAATGGCTATACCTACTAAGATATTTGTGAGGATTAAATGAGATAATCATGCATGTAAACTGTTCAGCAGTGTGCTGGGTACATGTTAAGGACTTACTAAATAGTGACCATTATTTTTTGGAGGGCAGTGCTTAAAAGAGTGACTTTATGTGCATTAACTCATTTAATTTCAAAGAAAAGAAAAAAACAAACAACTTCCAAAGATGAGTATTACTATCATGTCCCATTTGCAGACGTGGGAATGTAGACTAAGAGGTGGAATTATAGTGTTGATGGTCACCTAGCAAGGAAGCATTAGAGCTGAAGCTAAAATTAGTTCATTCCATTCAGTGTTGCATTTCCTGAGTCTGTTGTGTACTCCTCCTGAGTCTGTTGGTGGACCTCTCCCCACACCCCAACCCAACCTAAGTCTTCCTCTCTCCCAAGGATGTAGGATAATCTCTGCTTAAACAGAATGCAAGCTAGAGCTGTAACACAGACTGTCATTTTCTGGAAGGGCTGGCTGCTGCTCCACCCTGCACTTAACTCTAGAGGGCCCAGTCAGCTGAGGGGCTCAGCTCTCCTTTGCCTTCTCCTCCCATGAGTGAGTAATACTCCTGGCCGATTCCCTGCCTCCCATTTGCACCAGGACCTGCCCAACTGGGGTGCACATTCCTGGAGTCAAGGAATTTTAGTGATGCTCCTCCCTCTCAGGGTCTTAGGTCTCTCCTTTCTTCCACCCCCAACAGCCTCAGTCTCTGTTTTGTGTGAACTGATAGGCTGTAGGCTCAATTACTGCATGAGTAAGGTCATGGGTTTCTTATTACTGATGGACACATGTGAAAGATCTTTTCAAACCAAGCCGTAGACAGAAATATTTGTTATAATCAATAATAATAACAATAATAAGCAGAGTGGAAGATAGTGGCTGGAAGAATTTCATTTGTCACTGGACATGCTCAGTTATGGGCAGACTCTACTTTTCACATGTCAACTCTTCCCACTTTTACAAATAAGGACAGGTAGAGAAAAGCATAGAATGTGATTTGCTTTTCAGATAAATATATGCTCATCCACCTCACATTCAAATGTAAGACTTGGGATAGGTGTTGAGGGCTTCAGTAGAAATCGAAGTAACAATTTCCCGATCTCAACTTCTCCAGTGCATTTTGAGCTCCTCCTTCCCATCTTCTCGTGATTATATATAAGGCGTTATACTCTGAGGTTTCTTAGCCCTGGCAGACTCTTCTCTTTAGGTGAATCACTATTAAGATTTGCACAGTCATAATTGTCATTATGGTTTTATCTACTTTTCCCTGCTTATTTTTACGAAGACATTTTGGTAAGACTACAAGTAAGTGTGTCTAGTTGAAAAAGAAAAAAAAGTTAAATCAACCTGAAAGAGAATTGTTCCATATATCCATTATCTATCTTCACTTGTGGTGCCAAAGAGGTAACTTATAAAGCACAGATGCCCCAGTGTACTTCATAGAAGTCCTTCATTAGTTGGAATAAAAAGGGGAGTAGCTTTGAGCGTCTTCAAATTGAACTTGGAACTACACTAACTCATGAATAAACAATATCACCTTTTTTTGAGAAACATCCACTATCATGTACATA
This sequence comes from Tapirus indicus, assembly GCA_031878705.1. Classification (NCBI taxonomy): domain Eukaryota; kingdom Metazoa; phylum Chordata; class Mammalia; order Perissodactyla; family Tapiridae; genus Tapirus; species Tapirus indicus. The sequence continues at coordinate 141,914,451 of CM062919.1, read as the reverse complement.
TGTGTTTTTCGAAAGGCTTTTATACGGTGGTTTTGATTCTTATCTCAATGTCAGTTGCTGCATTTCATCAACTAACTGCCACAAGCTCCTGCCTAAGCACAGCATTTTTGGTGACTCTGTTACCAATAAGCAAGATTTCAAAACAAAACAAAACTAGCCATCAGTCAAAAGTCCGTCGTTTGTCTTCTCTTTGAAGAGGCAGCAAATGAGTTGCAGATGGTCCACTATTTACAGTTACACAACATGTCCTGAGGGCTTCGCCAATGTTTTCTGCAGTGTGACCACTGCACAGCATTTAAAACTTCCACTTAAAAGAAGCCCCTGCTTAAGAGAGAAGAGGCACAAGATGAATTTCTCCTTAGAGGGTGGCAACAGAGTTGTAGGAGTGTGAGTGGTCTATTACACTTTTCTTCAGGCCAAGGTCGCGGCTCATTGTTATGAAGGGGTGGACTCAGCGGAAGAAAAAGGCCTGTGCATTTATGTGTAGGAGTGGTGCTGGGCAGCCACGCTGGCTTCCTTTCAGTTTCTCCTTTTCCTCCTCAGAGCCTTGTCCTGCTAGTGACATGGGTCTTCAAGTGGCCACCAGCTCCCCTTTCCATAGGGCCTGGCCCAGATGTCACTTCCTTACAGATAGTTTTCCTGAACATCCTCTCCACGCAAGTCCCCCTTACCACTCTTTATCATTGCATTCAGTTATTTTCTTCACATCCTCTCCCACAAGTTTGTATATGTATACTTAAAAAAAAAAAAAAGATCTGTCACCCTTTTGGACTATAACCTCCAGAGTCCGTATCTGTTTGGCCCATGGCTGTTCATCCACCATAGAATATTGCAGAGAGCACGCACTCAAAGTTTATTGAATAAATGTAGAATGGAGGGTATTACAGAACTAACATCCCCTACCTTAGGTCTTTATTTATCTGCCTTATTAATGTTGTTGTTCATGATAACTTTTCAAAATTAAATAAATTTAACAAAATTACTATGTTACTTTAGTGGGAAAAATTATTTTCTGAGGTTTTTTTTTTTTTTTTTAACAGCTAGCATAGAGTTCTTTTTGAAAAGGGAAATTTCCTCTAGAAAAATACCTATATAGTCCACTTTGGTTGTGACAGGGGAGATACCAAGACGTGGTTTATACTATTAAAACAAAACAAGTTGTGGATAAAATGCTTTGCATAAGATGTTAATAGTAATCTGAGGTTGTAGAAGGGAGCCGTGCAACGTGGGGGACTCTGGAACCTTCAAAAAAAGTGCTTAACCGTTTATCAGGTGAACAGTTTCTTGTGGCAGGATAGCCAAAGACTTTGGAGCTCACAGTTGTCTAATAATCTGGTTTTAAGTTATTAACTTGCTCTGACATAAATCACTTTTGTAGCACCAAACTTTGGAGAAGTCTGCTATATATACACATTTTGGAGAGACGTTTTGGGAAAACAAATGAAAAGGGGCTGTGTCCGCATCTGGTTACTGTGGAGCTGGGAGCTGGGGCAGCTGCAGGGGTGACAGGTGGGTAGAACTTAAGTGTCAGTGGGCTCATTCTGTCTTTAAAAAGTTTTACCTTAAGTTTATACCTTGAAAACATTTTCAGCCGGTTGCTTTTGGGCTTCCAGAAATATTTAACTGCATTGAATGATGCATCAAGTTTCAGAACCATAATATATACATAACACATAATCACTGGTTAAAAATAAGGTGTTTGGTATTTTTAGTAGTATATAAAAAAAAGCACAAGTGTGAGTTATTAGTGATTTCTGTTATTAATGGTGGGAATTCTGTATTTTCCATTTCAATTGCCTGTAGAAATTTCTAGTTACCACAATCCATTTCCCAGGGGAGGGCTGGGGAATTGTAGGTTGTGGGGCATGTGAGGGAAACCTGCTTCCTGCCCTGGCTGGGAGGGAGGTGAGGCCATGAGAGGTTGGGGTCCCTCACACAGCCCAGCCCCCACCCAGGATTCCTCCTGAAGAAAGAGGGCTCTTGGATACTTGTAGGGCTCTCTTTGGGGGCCTTAATCTCTGGAGTATTGTTTTTTATCTTTGTTGTCATTGAGAATGTGACTCGTAGGTCTGCAACTTTTTCAAAGCCAGCCAAGTCTGGGAAACACCTACTAAATATAAAATCCACTTACTTTTTCTCATGGGCCATTAAGACGAGACTATTGAGTGATGGATGTTAGAAAGAATCATTGATCTTCTTTCCTTGGGATGTAAAAATCAGTAATGAAAACTTAAGTTTGTATTACCTTTTTGGTTTAAAAATTATAGGATAGTAATACCTTGTTAAAATATGTAAATCCATAAATTTCTAGTTATTGCCGAGCCACAAGTAAAATGTTGCGTTTGCTTATCCGGAATGAGCTTCATTGTACTCGTACAGTTCTGTGGGCTTGATGGTTTAATGGCTTCCCCTCTTCAACCTCAGAGGGGAGAAAATCTCCTCTGACGACCGTTTTGCAGAAAAAAATCTCTTTCTTTGAGATGCCTCTAGTACGTGGTTATGGCAGAGATTCAGGGAGGCCTTTCCGCTGGCTTTAGAGCGTGTTCATATCTGATTCTTAAGCTGAGTTTATGTTCACGTATTTTCTCTTGAATTTCTCAGTATTGCTTCAGTTGTCCAGGATCCATAAATGCGTTTCTGCACCAGGATCATTTGTATTCAGATGAGCTTCGTGGAGAAAATGTACAGGCAGGTGGCGTTGCTCAGAGATAAAGAGCACAAGCTTCGTACTTTGGAATCAGACACAACTGGGTTGCCTTAGTCATGCCACTTAACATCTATGAAAATCATTTTGTGCAACTGTAGAATTAGATATATTTAGGATGACTTCTGCTACATCAGGTCCTGGGGTTTAAGTGGCAAATATGGGTACATTTTGGAAGTTGATCAGTTATAGCATACAAATTAGCTTTTAGGGTGTTAGTTTATTCATATTTATCTGTAGCTCTCTCTGCATAAAACATCTTTCTCTTCCTTATTTTTTTGCTGAATCTCTTGTCCTTCAAGGTGTATTTCAGCATTGTGGCTTGCAGGGAGCCTGTCCTGGTGTCCTGGTCTCTATTACATGCCTCTTTTCTAATGTCCAGTTTCTTTTCTTAACACATGATGTTGAAATTGTTTCTTGACTTGCCCATTTCTTCCAGTTATCTCTGAGCTCCGTGAAGGTGGGAATCTTATTATTATTTTTATCATTGCATTCTCCATATCAGTCACAGGTATCATTCGGGTACAGTCAGCTCTCAGTAAGTATTGAATTAATGAGTTATTTATTGATTGATTTTTCAGGTAATGTTTACATTTCTGAGGGAAATAATCACCTGTGTTATAAAAACTTAGCAGTACAATCACATGCTTTGTTTCTGGCTTTATGATATGCTTTTAATAGAGGAATGATGGAATGTTTGACGAGAAGCAGAACTTGAGATTCGTGTAATTTAGTACCAGAATTTTACATAGGAGGAAACTAAGATCCAGAGAAACTGATCAATTTATCTGACATCATAGAACTTGTTAATGACAGAACCGGTATTTCAGAGAGGGAGGCACTGTTCAAAGGTGAGTGTTTATGGGTTTGAGGTCACACCTGTGTTGAACTCTGGTTTAGCCACTTGGCTCTATTGCATCGGCTAAGACACTGACTTCACCAATCCTTAGTTCCTTCACCTCTAATTTGAAGAGGATGTTCAGGAAAGAGGGGGAGGACAGAAGACTGTTCTTGTGAAGATTAAATGAGTTAATGTATGAGAAAGTGTTACACAACTGTATAGAGCTATACGATAATAACTGTGACTACTCAGTCTTATGATTCTTATTTAAGAACTGTTTTATTTATTTTATGCAGAAACCTGAGTTTTCTTTTATTTTTTCCTAGCTTTATTGAGATATAATTGACATATAACATTGTATAAGTTTAAGGTGTACAACATAATGATTTGATTATATGTATATATTGCGAAATGATCACCACAGTAAGTTTAATGAACTCTTGATGCAGCCTCTGACTCCGAGGGAAAACACTTAACCAAGTCTCTGAATTGCTATTTATTCCACAACAAATAGACATGAATAGCCTTTCTTGTTTCAATAAGGACTTTTGCTGTTAAGTTGTTAAATGCTCCTCACAAACACCTAATAAATAAGCAAACAACTACCAATTTGATTTGTATTTAGTCTCTCTCTCCTTTCTATCAATTTAATTTTCCAACCTCCAGATTGCTAAATAGCACATGCTGTCTTGATTTTGACCTGCAAATAACAAGCTGTCATTTGTGAATTCCTTCCTAAATTAAAGATAATTATAGGTGCTCATTTTCTTGTGATTAATGTTTAGAAGAGAAGTGGGACATAGAATATTTTTGGACTATTGTTTTGCCATACTAAAATAATACTGACATCTGATTCTCATGCAAAGCTATTCTGAACACTTCTTAGCCATCACCTCTAAGACATGGGAGCTTGGGCTCACACATAAATATTTAGGACTGATGTTCAGAGTTCAGGCTTACTGTTGCTCAGTGGTAGACATGGTAAGAAGGGGAAGAAGGAAAGAAGGCATGAAGGGAGTAGCAAGTCTGGCCCGAGGGAAAGCTGTGAAGTGGATCAGGTTCATTTTCCCCTTTCCTCAGGTCTTATGACCCTTCTGTCCATGCTTTCTTTTTTGGACACCGTATCTGCAGAAGTTTTCCTCCTGGATTCCTACAGCCATGCTACCCTGGTTATGTAGAGCATGTTACAGCTATGCCTTCCTATTTTCTGTGAAAAGCAAAAGCAACTGTTTCTGCCTCATCCGTGGAAGAGCCTGCCCTTCCATGCTGGGCTCCCCTTCACTTCTCAGGTAATGTATTCATTTGAAGTTTTCCTTCTGCATACGTGCAGATACTTTTGCTATCAAGTCCAAAGCAAAGCTGAGGGATTAACAGTTCACGACACTTCTCACTTGTTACGCCTCAGGATTGTTTTTTAATGTATCTAATTTTAAGTAAACTAGAGAAAATAAATCTGCTTTCTTTTAATTGACTCCAGTTTTTTTTTAGAGGCGAAAATTTAGTCTAATCTTTCTGCCATTTGATGAACTTTTACTTATTTGGAAGTGGCTCTGATCCTTCATAAGGCTTCTTTTTTCACGTTTAAATATCAGCTTGTCATTTTTCCTTAGCCAGTATGGCTCCTAGTTCCTTAACTAGCCTACTTGTTTTGTTTTGGGTACCCACCACGTTCTCAGTGTTTTTCTAATAGTATAGAGGCTGTAGATGCACTAATTGAATCCCTTGACCTCATGCTGTTTGTGCAGGAAGTCACTGTTTTTCTTTTCCTACTCTGACTCTTTTTCTATGGCTCCTTGTTTCTTTCTTGCCTTCTCCATTGCTTTTCTTTCCTATTGAAACTTCTTTCATTTTCTTTTTTGTCATCTTTATAGAACTGAGTAAAATAATTATCTTAACATGTAATTTTTTGTGATTGTGCTCCCTGTTCATTGTTACCTATGTTTTTATAAAAATAATTTATACTTCATTGAATAAATAAGTGAATTCCAAAAATATATGAATATCATAGAAGTTTCTAAGGGAAAGGTAAAAGTTCTTATTTCTCCCTACTGACTTCCAGTTCTACTCCTTAAAGATAAACTCTGTTCAGAGTTTCATGTGTGTTCGTCCAGACATTTTCTATATAAATTAAGTAGACACATGCTAGGTCCAAATTTCAAATGAGAGTCTCTGATTCTGAAAATATCTAACTTTAATTTTTGTACCTGAACTTAATTTCTTTACAGAGCTCCCATTATCCTGATTATCTCTGAGTTCTGGGACACTAAAGAGGGTCAGGGCAGTGAGGGCATCTGGTCTGGGTCACAGTCATCTCTCTATAGCAGCCCCTTCCTTTTCATTCTTTTTGTTTCTTTGGTTGTCAGTGTGGCCCTACCTGGTCATTTCTCCTCACAAAATTTTTGGCTTGTACTTGAGCTTTTGCTGTTGAACACCAAAAGCCAGAAAATTGACTTTTTTTATCCCTTAGATTCTTCTGCATTATTCCCTTCTGGAGACATAGTAACCACTAGCTACTGCCTAAATGGGGATAAACATCAGAGAGTAACAGCAAGTATAAGAAGAAAATTAAGTGTATTATCCTAGTAACTATATAAATATGTTAACTGAATATTCAATAGAAATTTTCTGAATTTCTTAATATTTTGACTGAAACCTGAAAGATGAGGATAACAAATCATGAAGAATCTGCACATTCTCGAGAGAGGCAGACACTCAAAGGACTTGCTAGGAGGTGGCCAAACTGGTTTGTGGACCTCCCACTCACCTTCCAGGTTGTATTTGCAGAAAACTAGAAATTCAAGAGAATTTGTTGAAGAAAGGGGATTTATAGAAGTAAAGAATGATTTGGCTTGTATAGGTAAAGTGTTTTTGTTCTCTGGCTTCTTTCAAGATTTTCTCTTTGTCTTTGGTCTTTTGCAGTTTGAATATGATATGCCTGGAGTAGATTTTTTAGTATTTATCCTACTTGGTATTCTCTAAGCTCCTGGGTTTATGATTTAGTGTATGTCATTAGTTTTGGAACATTCCCAGCCATCTTTACTTCAAATGTTTCTTCTGTTTCCTTTTCTCTTTCTTCTCCTTCTAGTATTCCCATTATGTATATGTTGCAACTTTTGTAATTGTCCCACAGTTCTTGGATATCCTATTCTGGTTTTTTAATTTTTTTCATTCATTTTTCTGTTTGCATTTCTGTTTGGGAAGTTTCTGTTGACATATTTTTAAGCTTACTCGTTCTTTCTTTGGCCATGTCCAGTCTACTGATAAGACCATTAAAGGCATTCTTCATTTCTCTTAGTGTTTTTGATTTCTAGCAGTTTCTTAGAGTTTCCATCTCTCTACTCACATTAACCTTCTGTTCTTACATGTTGTCTATTTTTTCCTTTAGAACCCTTAGTGTATTAATCATAATAGTTTTAAATTCCCTATCTGATAATTCTGAAATCTGTGTCATATCTGAGCCTCATTCTGATGCTTGCTGTGTCTCTTCAGACTGTGTTTTTTCTTGCCTTGTAATTTTTTGTTGAAAGCATGACATGATATATCAGGTACTAGGAACTGAGGTAATGAAGTCTTTAGTGTGAGGTTTTATGTTAATCTGGCTAGGAGCTGGCTGTGTCTAATGTTTGTTGTAGCTGTAAGTGCCAGAGCTTTCAGTTTTCTCAGTTTTTTTTTTTTCTTCCTATTATCTCAGGATTTCCCCAAGGACTCCTTCTTAAATAGAGTCAGTGTCTTACAGCTCTCTCAGTTATAAATCACAGTTATTATACTGAAGTCCTATTGATGTGGTGGCAAGGTACTGGGGAGGAGCAGTGTTCTCTAATCTTAATTTAATTAAATCTCAGTTTTACTAGTGGATTTGAGTCCCTTGGCTGTGACCTTTAGAAGCATTTCTTAGCCTTTTTTCCCCTCCCTTTTTTTGAGACAGAGAAGCTAGAGAGGACTGGAGTTAATTAATTGCCTTTCCCTCTGATCAGCTAAGGCTCTGGTAGTTTCTCCCGGAGGGCAGACCTTTGTTATTGAGAACACTCTGGGTATATTTCAAGATGGTTATGGTCTCCTCTCCTTGCCAAAAACATGAAGGGATTTTTCTTTAATTTCACCATGAGAACTTATTGGAGTTTCTGGAGTTAAACCCATGAAAATGTGGCTACTCTTCCAAGACTGGGCCCCCCAGGAGTTTTAACACTCAAGCTAGTCCACACTCAACCTCCAGCAGTTCACTAAAGTTAGCATTTATGTGTTACTAGCCAGTCACTGGCTCTAGAGGCTTCTGGTAAGCTGGTCTCAACTGTAATCCTCTGTATTCACCCATTTCTCTAGACTTCGAGGTCATGGTTTGCCCAGTGACCTCAATTCTGTGATGGATCTAAGAAAAGTCATTGATGTGCAGTTTGTACAGCTTTTCTCTTGTGAGGATGAGAGTGACAACTTCCAATCTCTTTACATATTGGAAGCTGACACTGAAGTCTCTCCTCATTTTCTTTTAAAACTCTTCATGGTATGGAATCCCCATTGTCTCCCAGAGCCTCTCTCTGGGAGCTCCATCCCCCTGCTCTTCTCTAGACTTGTTGCTCTCTAATCTCACCACACAGCTGTCATCTCAGCACTTGGTGCTTACTTCCTTGCTTTTCTGGATTCATTCCAACATATTTTTTGGTTTACATCTTCATTCAGCTACTGTTCTCACAGCTCCTTAAGGAAGGGAATATGGGAAAGAAAATTTCTGAGTCTGTATCTGAAAAATGCCTTTTAGCACCCAGTGTTACTGATGAGAAATTTAATAACAATCTGATTTTATTCTGAAAGTATACATTGCTGGCTCTAGTCTTTTTTTCATTTATCCACTGGAATGGGCACTAATATGTTCTTTCATCTACAGATTTGTGTACTTTAGCATTGAGATAGTCCCTTGAATTATTTCTTTGATAATTTTATTTTTGTTTTCTTGGATGTCTCCTATGATTTATACTATTTAGGTTTTGGACTTTCTGAATTCTCTATTTCTCTATCTGGCTCATCTATTTCCATTTCATCTTTTCCATCTTACTGTACTTTATAAGAAAATCTCCTCAATTTTATCTTCCAAACATTCTCTTAAATTTTGGTAATCATAATTGAAAATTCTAACAACTGGCTTTTTTTGTTCCCTGATTGGTTCTTTTTCAAAATAATATGTTTGGTTTCTTGATGTAATTTCTTTGCTAGCTTCTTTTATACTTCTAGAAAGAACTTTTGTTGGGTTAAGTTCTACTCCATTCTCTAAATATTGTATATCCTTTAGGATAACATTTTCTGGGTTTTTTTTAATCTTGGTCTCACTTTCATGCTGAAGCTTTCTTCAAATATTTGGTGATCCCTGGTTATCTATTCACATATGGTAATAAAGCAATAAAATGTGCTGATGGGACTTTTGTTCATAGCATAAGAAGTTTATCCACAGATGGGCTTTGCTTCAGGGTGCAGATGGGCAGGCAAGGAGGCTGGTGTTAAACAGGGAAACTCCTAAATTAAAGTTGACAGATATAGCAAATAAAAATATGAGACTTTCAGTTAAATTTGAATTTTAGATAAACAATAAATAATTTTTTAGTATAAGCATTTCTATGACAACCTTACCCTAAATGTCATTACATGAAAGTCTTTGCTCAGGGCCAGTCAGTTTCTGCTGAAAGAAAACCTCTAATTCTTTGCCTGTGGGCAGAAACCTGTTGTATCTGTGATATATATGTGTGTGTATGTTGGGATTTGGGAGTTGGGAGTTGATTGTTCTGTGTATACAATTTTCAATGAATCTGCTTATTTTCATTGTCTTATCTCACTCCTGCCCTCTGCAGCACCTGACATTTCCAAGTACCATGTGTCTCTGTGATTCTCTGACCTTGACAGACTCCCATCTCAACTGTGACCCCCCCAATGCATCTCATAGGCCAGACCTTCTGAACCAATGTGCCCAGGTGGATTACAAATACAGAGCAAGATATTGATAATACTTTTTATCATGACAAAAATTTAAAAGCATTTTTACTATCTATCCTTTAAAAAATTTATAGCAGCTAAGTTTTTAGTTAGCATTCTTTAACTTCCTGATTTCAGTAATTGTTATTTTCATGCACAAGACTTCATCCAGAGCACCTATTGTCGGAGAGCAACAGAGCATCCCAGTTTTTCTGTTACCTCTGTTGGGATTTTTTTGGCTTCAGTGATGGCTTCTTTGTTTTGAGCGTGAGTATAGAATATTTAATGCTTCAGCAGACCACTCTTGTTAGTGTGGTGTATCCTGCAGAACCTTTTGCAAACAAGGCTCGTTTTTTCCTTCCTTAGTTAACTAACTGGCACCGGAGAAATCCCTAGGAGTTCGTAAGTGGTATTACTGAAAGGAGAAGCCACAGCACAGCAGGGGCAGGCAGGGGCCATATGTTCACACAACTTGTGCCTTTAGAGCCTGCTAAAATCCCGTCTTGTACATGTCATTTTCACATGCCAACTTTATGGCTTCCTGGATCAGATAACACTCAGTTCATGATGAACAGTCACATCTCATGTTACTTGGTATCTCAGAGTTAAGTCTCAGTCTCCACCAAGGAGACTGGTAGCAAGAGAACATCTGTTTTGTAAAAGGACAGTTTTTATCCTCTAAAAATAGGCTGGCGTGTCTCCCAAATCCCAGAGGTTTGCCTGTGAATCTGCACTCAGGGCTTGCTATTGGGTCTGTGCAACAGTCGGTTTTGTCACAGACCTTTCAATCAATGATAAAGCCTCCAGATTCCCACTTCAGTTGCTAGATTATGAAGCTGCTTGTGCTGTAGGCTGGGTTAGCTGGAATGTCTTATTGTGGTCTGGCTCCTACATAAGGTTGGCAGGCTTGCAAGTTATTTATTTGTAATAAGTGATTTGTAATAAATGATGGCCTCTGGAATGGTGAGATGACACAAGTATTTGCAGACTAAACCGTGGCAGAGAACCAAGAGTTGAAGAGGAACAATGATGATCCTAACCTTCTGACTATGCTGGCTGAAGGCAGATATGTGTGTGTATGTGTGTGTGAGTGTGTGAGAGAGAATTGGAGCATACAAGGTATCGGGAGCCATGTTGCTTTGTTCCAGTAAAGAGCCTACATATGGATCAGCAACTATGATCGAGTCACCACCTGATTAAGTTAACAATAATCTGTTGATTTTTCTAAGGCCAATTTGTTTTCTACATGGGCCAAACACGTCAGTTAAATGGGGATGGAATGGGATTTACAACCCCAGTATTTTTCAAGTACTTGATGGAGGCACTAATATCTGAAATCCCCTCAGGAATGCAGAGTTGATTTTGACTTACTATTTTGGTAGAGAGGAGTTATCCCTGAGACTCTCATTTTGCTATTTCTACTGTAATACCTTTTACTTCATAGTTCAGGAATCCGATGTTGTGATTCTGTCAGTAACTGACTTTGCCTATTCCAACCAAGCACTCAGGAACCGAGGAAATAACCACAAGCATGTTCTTGGACGCACTAGGCCTGTGTTGAGATGAGTTGAGCCAAAGCTCAGTTATAAATCGCCTCCTAAGTATATCCTTTCTAACTCTTAGAAAACAGTGGCATTCTGGGTCCCCAGGGATTTATGTCATCTCAGGATCAGTATCCAATTATTATTGGATGGTATAGGTAATTCCTTCTCTCAACACATAGTTACTTTGTGTATTAGCGTCCTCCAGAGAAACAGAACCGATAGGATATATAGAGATATATGAGAAGATTTATTATGGGAATTGGCTCACATGAGTATGGGGGCAGAGATATGCCACAATCTGCCATCTGCAAGCTGAAGAACCAGGAAAGCCGGTAATGCACTTCAGTCTGAGTCCAAAGGCCTGAGAACTAGGGGAACTGATGGTGTAACTCCCACTGTGAGACTGAAGTCCTGAGAACCAGGGATACACTGATGTAAGTCCTGGAGTTCAAAGGCCTGAGAACCGGGAGCACCAATGTTGGAGGGCAAAAGATGGATGTCCCAGCTCAAGAAGAGAGAGGGAGAATTCACACTTCCTCTGCTTTTTTTGTTCTATTTCGGTCCTCAATTGATTGGATGATACCCACGCATGTTGGTGAGGGCGGATCTTCTTTAATCAGTCTACTGATTCAAATGCTAACCTCTTCCAGAAACGCCCTCACAGACACATCCAGAAATAATATTTTACCAGCTATCTAGGCATCCCTTTGCCCAGTCAAGTTGACACATAAAATTAACTATCATGTCCTGATAAATGGCCCAAGTCCCTTTGGAGTAGGCTTCCTAAGAATCTTCTAGGAAGATTTATACTTGTGATATTATTGCAAGGTCCCTCCTAAAATCTACCTGGTCTCACCTTATTCAGGGGCTGTGGGTGTGTTTACTAACCCAGGCCTGGAAATTGGATGGGGAGCCTTAGTCTCTTTATGTTGATTCAGGCAGGCCTCTGTTCACCAGATGTAGGAAGTTTTTGTTGTTGTTATACAAACTGAGTAGAACCTTAGTAAACTGCCCATCTATCGCAGCCCTTCATCAATTAGCCCATATCAAGGAGCCTTACAGTCAAACTGTGTTGATGTTCACTCTGGTCCTGCTGCCCATCATGGTCATCTTGCTCCTCCTTGTTAAGTGATGTTCTCTTTGGCTCACTGAAATCAGACAGACTGGTAAAATAGCAGCATCTTTCAATCCAGAGGGACAGCCACTACAGAGCAACAGAGGTTTTCAAGGAAGGTGGTGCTTCAATCTTCCTTCACTGATTATTAACTAAAACAACGTACTTCTTAGTGCTTTGGTGTGGACAGTATACTCTGAGCCCTCTCAGGTGATCTGGGAGGTGGGTTGTACCTGATTAATCTATTCCAACATTTCTACCTTCTTAAATCTTGGGATTCCTTCCTTAACAGTATTCCAAGGATTTTTTGGCACGTCAAGTACATTTAGTGAAAGTGTAACCATATCTATAAATTCTTCCCGGTCTATAATTTTATTCCTTTCTCCATTGTCTTAACACTTTTAGAATCCACTTCCATGACATTCTCCAGGTTAACCATTATGTGAAAATAATAAAATATTTTAATTATTTTGGTGTGTAAGGTGTCCACTTCCTGAATTAGACTTTGTACCAACCTCACTGTGACATGTTTGGATTTGATTCTAGTTATTGGTCTTGAGGCAATGAAAGATGGAAGGAGTGGAGTAGGAGAAAACTTGTCATTCTTTTGAAAGGTATCCTACTCAGGTGAAGCCGTTAGAGAATCTCAGGTCTGGCAAGTCTCTCCTCATCAGACAGAGAAGGAGGGACTGCTGCTGCTGACAAGGGTAGCCCCCCAGGGACTTAAGGATCTAGGGTACTCAGAGTTATCTGAGTCTACCAAATGTCTCCTTCCAAATGATCAGGCTACCGCTCTTTCCCAATGCCCTAAATTTTCCAGAAAGACTTGACGAGGTTGAGAATTGATTTATATTCACCATAACTTGAGCTGGGAATTTAAAATCCTGAACTGGTTATTTCCTTTTTTATTAGTCTCAATAATGTAGTTAAAAGACATAAACTTCACATTCTTCATTTTTATCATAATATTTTATTGTAGCAGCCATTTGGTCTGTCAAAGCATTGACTGCAAAAGGCACTTCATTCCAGGTGATCTTAGGTGATAATTTAAATAACTATTTTACCAGTGCATACCATGGGTTTCCTTGGGTCCCAACATTTAGTTCTAGCAGGAGACTTTCTTTGTTGAAGCCTATTTAGATCAGATAGCAAATCCCAAATTGCCATTTCTTTGATACTCTGTTGCAGAGGGCAGAATCTAGCTTGTTTAGTAAAGGGATTTACTATAACATATTAAATGGGTTACAGAAATAGTGGAAGGGTTGAAGAAGCAAGTTCCAGGCTGAGTTTCCAGAAACGATTCCCAAAACCAAAGAACAGAACTGGTTGCCAGTGTAACTGGTGTTCGTGCTGAAAGGAGGAAACTGCCCGCCACATTGGGAAGCTATCACCGTGATTGTTAGCTCCAGAAGCGCGCACACCAGCAAAAGGGATGCCTCATTCCATGCTGCACGTCTCACTTCCTTAGTTCTGAATTCACGTTTCACAGAAAAATATGCATCAGTTGGTGGAATCTAAACCATGCTGGAACTCCATCTGCAAGTTCACCTGGGAAATGTAGTTTCTATCTTTCCAGTCTCTGAAGTACACTAGAGGAAGATCCAACTAGAAGTTGAGAAAGCCAGTCTACTGTATTCTTCATCTGATTCTAAATTGCTACATACTTTTCTTTCTGCCTCTTCTTCTTTTCTTTTTTTCTTTTTGTCTCTGTTTAGGTCCTGTTCTGGTTTCTTTTTTGGCCATTACTCTGTTTTGAATGTTCAAGCTATTTACTCAAAAAATGTGGGGAGAGAAACAGGGAGCTTGACCTAGAGCAGCTGCCAGCATCAGTTTGTGAGCATTATCTCAAAACATTTCTCACATATTTGCTGTGTCTTCTCTTGGGGCACACTGTCTTTCACTTGGACAAATAGACAGTAAAGTCCTATATATCAATGGCTTTCCAAATTGTGAATTTGTGTTTATTTACTTCTCTTATTAGCTGACTCTGGTATCTACTGCAAATATGATTATACTTTTTGCCTTATCCCCACTCCACCTGCTGAGATTGGATGCTATGTCTCAGGAAATAAGGGTGGAAAGTAGAAATGATTTCTCCTTTGGTCCTTTCTAGTGGAACTGGGTGGAACTGGGCACCTGTAGAACTCACTGGTGCAAGTAAACAGTAGTTGCTGAGGCTTCCTGGGCTGTATCACTTACTTTTTAAGAACTCCATGCCCGGCAGGGACTCTGGAGAGGTATAAACTAGTTTGTGGCATCCTCTCTGGATTTGGCAGCTATCCTTCACAATTTATGATTTGGGGTTATGACTGTTCCTGGTTTTATTAGAATTTTCTTTTTTACCTTTTGTTCTTTGTTATTTTGCAGGCTCAGCTAGTATAATGTAATAAAAACAACTTTATCATGACATATTTTGCCAGAAATATGGAAGTAGAAAGGAACTTGAAAGGAATATTTTAGATTTTTCTCTCTCTCAAAGGACTTATAATAAAACAAAAGTCAAGTTCTTTTTTTCTCACGTGGCTTTTAACTCTTTTCTGCACGTGAATGGGGCTCAATAGCAACAACATAAAAAGAATGGATTTAATCAATCTAAATGGATGGTGATCTAGTTTGGGATCTAACTAATGGAAAAGGCAAATGGGAACTTAAATCTCCGCATTTTTTATTGAATATATGATAAACACAGCCTTTTCCCTGTATAGTCCTCCTGAGGAAACTTTTCATCCAGGGAACCATTGAAAGTCATGATGAAATTTTGCCTCTTCCTTGACCAATCTTCCCTTCAAAGCACCCTTGGGTGTTGAATAGACTCAACAGTGTATTAAGAATAAATGGCTTCCCTAGGGCTATGGAGGGGAAATGAAATATTATGCATATTAGGACTAGAGTAAAACTAGTAATGTTTAAGTCATAAATGGAAATGTCACTGTGTTCTGGCACTGTTTGCTTTGCCTATTTATGATTTTAGTTATTTATACCCTGCTTTGTTTTAAAAATATTTCAGGCAACTTACAAAAATATACAGAATAAAAACAAATAAATGAGGAAACTGAGGTAAAGGGAAAATATTATGGAAAAAACAAGATGAAGCAAGAGGTGAAAGAATCTAACCAACGCTTGCTGCAAGATTCTGTCTCGTTGCTAAAAGTGGGCTGGCTATTTGGCTCAGAGCTTTCTAGCTGCCACTGTGGAGAGGGAAATGTAGTTACCAGAGTCACAAACTTATTATGATATAAACAAGGCCGCCGCTCAGGAGACATGCACAGTATTTCTGGTACTAAAATGCTAGGTTAAAATGTAATTTGTTTTCTTAACAACATTCATAGGGTAAATAAAACAACAAATTTCACAGAGAAGTGTTTTGTAACTTCCCTTAATAAAATTCAGGGGCATAACACCAAAGAGTAATTCATTTCAAATTTATTCCAGCAGAAGCTAGAATGTGACAGTTCAGGTGCAGGCTCCAGCTTGTTTGTAAAATTTGAGTATTTAGAGATATGTATTCATTGCAAAAATTAGAATTCTTTCAATTTTAATAATTGTTTTAAATTTAAATATGATGCATGTGTGTAAAAAATTCAAGTAATAGGAATAAATAAAGTAAAAAACAAAGCCCACTTCTACTCTCCAGGAATAATCGTTGTTAAAAACTTGGATATTTTTCTATATATAAACAAATGTATCACTGTACCAATGCACATACACATACGTGTGCACACACACACATGTGAGTAGAGTTACATTCTGGTGTCTGCCACTCATAGATCCAGAGCCATCTTTTGTGTGTGTGTGTGTGTGTGAGGAAGACCAGCCCTGAGCTAACATCCATTGCCTATCCTCCTCTTGTTTTTTTTTGCTGAGGAAGACTGGCCCTGGGCTAACATCCATGCTCATCTTCCTCTACTTTATATGGGATGCTGCCACAGCATGGCTGATAAGTAGTGCGTTGGTCCATGCCTGGGATCCGAACCCATGAACCCTGGGCCACTGAAGCAGAGCACCTGAACTTAACTGTTATGCCATCGGGCTGGCCCCTGGAGAGCCATTATTTTTTAATTATATGTTTTGGTGAAGGGTCCAGCTGTTGGTCCACTTAGATCAATGGAA
Source organism: Tapirus indicus (assembly GCA_031878705.1). Classification (NCBI taxonomy): domain Eukaryota; kingdom Metazoa; phylum Chordata; class Mammalia; order Perissodactyla; family Tapiridae; genus Tapirus; species Tapirus indicus. Next base: position 141,898,183 of record CM062919.1, on the reverse strand, counting down.
TAATTTTGTTTAGGGAGATTGCTCTTCATGCTACCAGGAGGAGAAGACAGGAGCAGATAAGTCCTAATGGACATCTGCCAGGACATTTACTCAGGGATGCTGCAGTGGAGCAGTCTTGCAGGTCAAGCTCTGGGTCTCTGCTGCCTGCCACCTATTCCCCTCCAACCAAGCAGCAACCATCACATACCTGCTTCTGGGCCAGAGAAGTGTGAGTGAAAAATCAAGTAGAAAAGAAAAGCTCTTGTCCTTGGTTGCTGAAAATGCTCTGGTGGCACAGAGATGGCCAGGTCCAAAAGACAAACTGGTCACATGAAAGGGAGCTAACAAACTCAAAAGGAAACAGATAACAGAAACCTCAGTGCAGGGAATTAAAATAAATATCATATGTGTCCTAAGTGCTATAAACAAAGCTATCACAACTAAAGAATCAGATTAGGGATTTATGAAACAAGAATAGATAGTAATGGCAAATATCAGAGCGTGTGAATATAAGAAATATGGCATAATTATTAACATTAAAATCTTACTCCATTTCCAGAAAAACAATACAAAAACAGTTGAAGAAGAAATTAATGAACTGGAAATGTGAGAAATGACATAAAATGACACATGGGGAGAAGGGATAAAGAAGCAAAAATATAAGAAAAGTTGAGACATGGGTGATAGCATTTGACATTCCAGCATCTATCAAAATGAGTGCCAGGTGGAGAAAATGAAGAGGATGGAAGTGATATTTAGGGGTAAGAAAAGATAGAGAATTTTCGGAAATGAAGATGGTTCCTCAGATAAAGAAAACCCCCAAATCCCGAGCAGGGTGTATTCAGAGCACACAAACACTCTCCTGGAGATTTTAGAACGTGGAGGATGAAGAGAAAAGTCCTAAAAGTGTCTGTGAAGAAAACAGATTGTTTCCAAAGGAATGAGAATCTGATTGATACGAATCTTCTCAGCAGCAACATCAGGTTGGAAAAGACAATGCATGTTATCTTCAAAATGCTGAAGAAAAATAACTTTGGATTCCTTAAATTAAGACTTTTAAAACTAGCCAAATTATCCAACAAATGTGAAAGTGAAATAAAGATATTTTGGGACATAGAAGATATATTAGGGTCCCAACAGTAAGTGATGGCACACTCAAATTAGTATAATTCTAATAGAATTTACTTAAAAATTTATAATCATACTTACTGATTTCAAAACTCTTGATTATTTAAAATAAAAAAAATTTGCTAATTTCTTTGCTCATCATTGGAAGCTGGAGAACATGAGACACCCAAGATGCCTGCTTCCAGGGCAGAGAGCGGAGTGGAAAGGGTGGAGAAAAGGAGGTTACAAATGTAGAGGTTGACAAAAACCAAAGAGGAAGAATGAAGATTTGGAAAAAAAGTCAAAGGTAAAAATAAATAGATATTAAATTCTAAGAGTAAAATATTTTAAAAGGAAACAAGAGCAGGAAAATAAACTTTAAACAGGTAAATGATAACTCAAGTAAGGATTGAAAGATAACAGTGGTTGCAATATAAATCAAAAGGAAAACTCATAAAAAATAATATCAAGAAGACAATCTTGAGTTATGGGAACCAAAACAAAACAAAAGCTGAATTTTTTTTCTGGATAGAAAATATCTTCAAGCAGGAAAGGAAAAGAAAGGAAAGGAGAGGGAAAGGGGGAAGGAGAGGACAGACAGACAGACGCCTACAGGTAAGGAATTTGTGTCAACAAAATCTGGAGGTGGCTCCCCTGTTAGCTCTTTATGGGTAGAGAACCAAGATGCTGACTCTAATTTGATGCCCCAAACTCGGGCCCTTTACTTTGAACCTGCAGGCAAGAACCTGTGGCTACTCTCTTGTGTCTTTCCTTACAATCTCAGGGGAGTGGGTTTTTTATTTGAAACAGGTAGTAGTTGAGTGTAGTGTTCTTGGGTGGCTCACACAGCTGTTAATATCGCCTCTAAACCCTTTCCACACAACTAGAGTATTGGAGTATTGTAGGAAGTTGGAGAAAACCACAAAAACTTGTAGAATTTAAAGGCTGTCAGGAATCCAGGACGAGGGTGTCACTTGACCATTGAGTGTAATAGTTAGCATGTTAGTTGGAGTGGTCTCTAAAGCAAATATTAGGGTAATCTGCTTTGGATTTCTTGCTTTAAAAATGGTTTGACTTATATATATATATATATAAAAGAAAAGAAAGAGAGGAAAGGAAGCATTGGGAAATATCTCTGTAAGGCTATGGATCAAATCGGTGTACATCTCTGTAGATAGTAAAGGCCATTTTTCCATCATTGATCTTCATATTTGGAAAGAACATTCTTGAAGATATAGTTACAACAGTAAGTAAAGGTTACTGCAAAATTCGGTAAATAAGTGGAACCCCTTTCTGTGCTTGCTTCTCTGAGACTCTGCTTCCTTTGTCTTAAGAACTCCACAAAATACCATACAAGAGAATATGACACAAAAACCATTCATTCTGGACTTGAATGTCATAAAACTAGACAGATAAACTGTTTTAGTCAAATTTGTAAGCTGAGCCAACCTAGTTAAACTGCATGTCCAATGCAAACTGATACTTGATCTATGATGGGATCACACATCTTTGTAGCGCCCACCTGGGTATGCTCAGGGTTTATGGTCTTTTGTACTTTTGGCAACAAATGTTATTATATGTACTTTCCCATAGCTTTCCCCTTCGGTTAATGGAGTGGGAAATGAAATATGCTTTCTTAACTTCCCTTGGGCTTTCAGTAAAGTTAGGCTATGACTAGGCAACCAGCAATCGGAAACAATGAGAGAGGAATGGCAAATTCAAGCAAATCAAGTCTTTCCTTAACGTCAGCTACTGCACATACACTGCACTGCAGCTAATGATAATAAAAAAGAAATAAACAAAGACTTGTAACCTTATTGCTCTTTACTCCTTCCTCTGCCCTCCACACCCCAAGATCTGTATCCTTGGGAGATAGGTCGCTGTCAATGTTAATCTTATTTTGTGGGTGGAGACGTGAAAACTAACATCAACATAAACTGATTTACTTAACTGTGGTTCCTTAAGGAAAGGGATTGTGTCCTATTGGTCCTTTGACCCCCGGACAAAGAACAATGCCCAGCTTATGTTAGTTGCCCAAGAACAACATGATTTCACTTCACATGTATTTGTAGCACACATACATACAGTTCTGCCAAACTCTATCAAGGAAAAGATAGAAAACAGTGCCAGGAACACAGAATTCTGGACCCTCCACAAAACATATAGCTCTGTCAGGATTGCCTCCTCTCTGGTCGCTCCAGGTTGACCTTTTATTATAAAGGGTAGATAAGCCCACACTCATTTTATCACTGAGGTGTTGAAACATCTTGATTTTCAAGTGGTGCAGGAAACCAGAAAGATTTGTATGAGAAACAGTTAGTGATATGGGACTATAAAGTATCCAGTCAGGATGTTTTGTTCTCATTATTTTATTTTTAACATTTTTTACTTTGGGAATTAATGAACAAAACATTTTTTTTCAATAGAATTAATGGTCCATGAGAGGCAATGTAGTGAGTAAAAAAAGCCGGGAGTCATTTTAGAATCAACTAGCATTTACTGAATTGTCTATTATATGTCAAGTCTTTGCTAAGCTTTGTCTATCTCAAAGTGAATAAGACAGATATGGTTCCTGTCCTCATTGAGTTGATGTTTTAGGGGAGGCTATGGGCAAAACACCAATCGCCAAACAGACAACCAAGTAAACAAATATTTTCAGTGCTTCATGGAAAAGAAAAAGGCCCTGGGATAGGGCTGGGCGGTGGAGTAGGGGGTACAGAGGGCACTCATTTTGGAGAGGGCACTGATTAGTAACATGGGTTGAGGTCAGAAGAAGAACCAGCAGAGGAGTGCTCCAGACCAATAAAACAGAAGCAAAAGCTGTGAGGTGGGAAAGAATTTGCATGTTAGATCTAAATTTATCAACACAGTCATCTGTGAGTATAAGCGGACAAGTTCTTTTACCTAGGACTGTTAGTTTCACATTTGTAAAATCAAAATAATATTGCCTATGTTGAAAACGGATGTGAAAGTTAAAGCCCTCTGTGGCAAAGCGAGGCATTGTAGACCTTCATAAAATGTTTCCCTTTTCTCCCAACATTTTATAGCTTTAGATGAATTCCCTACAGAAGTCAGAGCAATAACATCAACAACAAAATGTTAACACTTCTCAAGGATAAGTGTCATTTTGTTCCAAGTAGCACTTACTGTAAAAAAAAAAAAAAAAAAAAAAACCTCTTTGGGAAATTTTAAACAGGAGTCAGCTGTACACTAATAACCGTGATGGTCACCGATTACCGGACCTACTTTTTAATCCAAGTGTATTTCAGTGACTGCAAGAAAATCAAGATTGAAATGTAACAGATTGAAGCCCTTACTTGGTGAGTTTTCAGCAATAGATTAGTGTGTATTTAATCACCTTTTCAGCATGAGTTAATCTCTTTTACATTAAACAGACTCTTATACAAGACTTTACAATGCTGCTGTGTCACCACCAGGATTATTTTACTATCTATAGACATTTTGCATTTTAAAAAGCCCTACAAAAACATGTGCCTGTTTATATGACCTTTCATAACTCATTCCAGTTGGGTTTTGTCAACTAGAATTGTAATGCTTGTTTTCTTAACAAGCAAGTAACCTTCCCTGTCTTGGAACAAGAACGCTTGATACATTAAATGATTAGAGCAATTTAAGTCCTGAGCAAACCCTGTTCACTAAAACATGTTCTTCTGAGACCAAACCACAGCCGTAAAATGAGCCAGAATAAAATAATCTCTGGGATTAGTATCTGTATAACCTCTGTATTCTGCTGAAGAATAAGTGGCTGCACATGGGCACTCTCTGGAACACACCACACCACACACACACACACAGACACACACACACACACATACACCCTCCCTCAGGTGGCATAAATCAGAACCTATATGGTGGCTGTCAGGATTGCATGAAGGCCTGGGGATGGAGGCCAGGTCTGGGGTCACAGTGGCCTAGATCCCTAGGGCTTGTGCTCTTGCCTATATTACATACCTGAGAGGTGGGAAAAGATGAGCTTTTCCCAGATATGGCCCACCCTGCCTTGAATGGGAATAGTAGATGACACTTTGTTCTGCTGCCTCTGAGACCTCTAGTTAGCAAAGTTGAGGTTGCTAGGAAGGGCTCATGGGGGGAGAAGATGTTTCTATTCCTTATAGGTTTTTAGAGAGGTGAAAAGAGCCATTTGGAGCTTATGTTGGTGCCAACGAGGAGAAAAGAGAAAAACAAGTTTGCCTGATGGGAGGGCATGGAAACCCAACAGAAAACAAAATGTAGCATAAGTGAAGTGAAGCAAAGTGAAATTACTCATTGTAGACAAAGCCAGGGTGAGTCATCTGGGTTAAAAATTTTTAAAAATCCCAAATTTCCTATCTTAAGAGAGTAGGAAAGCAATATTTTTTGTCTAAATGATTCCTAGGAATGTAGGCATTCTTTCTGAGAGTTAGAGACAGTGAAAGGAGATTTCTGTGAGTTGAGTTAAAGATGATTTCTTCTACTGGATACCCGTGAAGAATCATGACTGAGTGAAATGAATCTTAATTTTGCCTTTGATCAGCCAAATTTATGTCTCCATTTTCTCTTTACTAGTGGCATTTCTTTCTTGAAATTCTTGCCTAGAATGCCTTCCACGATCTCTCTATTTATGTAAATCCACAGTTTCCTGTTAAAATCTTACTTCCTCTGTTGTTTCTTTTACTCTCTTATCAGTGACCTCTCCTTTCTCTGACTTTCCTTAGCTACTCTTTAATTATGGAGCTGGAAATCCCAGCTGATCCCAGAAGGGGAAATAGAGTCAGGCTGATTGTGGAATTGGTAGACTGATGATCCCTTTAGAAGATCCCCATATGCAGGAATTGTTAATCTTGTTTTGGGAGTAGAAGGAGGGAAGTGTTTTGTGGAAGTTGGGTGGTGAAGATGTGATGCCAGTGTATGAGATGGAACTGAATTTTTACTCTCCTAGCCTTTAGGGTAGATTTTGAGCCCCAGGGGAGAGAGAGGTGAAGGCTGGAGGAATTGTAGTCGTGAAAGACTCGGTGAGACATTGTTTACAAGCAGTGCTACTTTAGGGCCCATCAGAGCACTTATAGCATAAATTGGGTGAGAGAACCATCCGCAACCCTACCTTCACCTCCCCACCCCCAGCCACAGAGCCCAGTGTTGTATTGTCCCTTAAGACTCATGAGGCCACAGGTGTGGGACAGTTGAGCATGTCAGATTGTGCTCCCACAGATGGCACCAGGGGCAGAAGCATTGGAGGAGTACCTAAATGAAGAAGCCAGAGCAGAGGGACACCAACAGACTGGTCACATGAAAATGCAAGACCCCAAACAAGAGTTTCAGAAATACATAATGGAGATTCTGAGATGAAGGAGAGGGGCATGGGGAGAGGCTTAACTTCTGTATGAGCAACTGTAGGTCAAGAATCCTCATCACATGGCATAAATATCAATATGATTTTAGTTCTGCTTGTAGCCTGGCATGGTCCCTTCTGGCTATTTCATTTACAACTGTCCTAGGTAATACATTTTTTTTTAGAAGCCAGATCCTGCTGGTTATAATTAAAAGTAGCCAAATGTGCATTTCTTTTAAAACATTATTAAAAAAAAAAATCAGGGGGCCGCCCGGTGGCGCAGCGGTTTAGTCCGCGCTTGGCAGCCTGGGGTTCGCGAGTTCGGATCCCGGGCGCCCGCCGACGCACTGCCTGTCAGCCATGCCGTGGCGGCGTCCCATGTAAAGTGGAGGAAGATGGGCACGATGTTAGCCCAGGGCCCGTCTTCCTCAGCAAAAAGGGGAGGATTGGCGACGGATGTTAGCTCAGGGCTGGTCTTCCCCACAAAAAAATAAAAAAATAAAATAAAATAAAAATAAAAATTATTAAAAAAAAAAAAAATCAATGTAGTTTTGCCCAGATTTTCACTAGAGGTTTGTCCAAATTAATTGGTGTACCAATCATGTGCCACATAACTATATTTCAATAAATGATGAACTGCATGTATGACAGTGGTCCCATAAAATTAGTACCACATAGCCTAAGTGTGTAGTAGGCTATACCATCTAGGTTTGTGTAAGTGTGATACTGAACTAGGTGGGCTCACCTCCTGGTGAGTTAATTAAGACTCTACACCAGTGGAAGTTGTCTCACAAAGTAAAGTGTATTCGCAGCAAATAGGAGGCCATGAGGAATCATTTCCAAAGTCATGGCATCCCGAACAAAGGGGAACAGGAACTTTTATTTCAGTTGGAGAATGAATATTCAAAAGGGAGAGGCAGGTACACTGCAGATTATGGTAATGAGGGTTACTCTCCTCTTGAAGAGATCCTCACATTAAAAATAAGTCAAGGTCATGGGTGTTGCTCTTGTAGGGAGGCTTGGTTAGCTTCAGGGTGGTTGCTGGGTGTATCTCCTTAACATAAAAAAACAACTTGGAAAAACAGTTAAATGCTTCCAAACACACCCTTGAGTTTCTCAGGGCACTAATTGGTGACAAGTGTACTCTATGATGTTCACATAACAATGAAATCACCTAACGAGGCATTTTTCAGAATGTATCCCCGTCATTAAGCAATGCATGACTGTACAGTTTGCTAGGGTTGCCACTACAAGGTACCACAAATTGGGTGGCTTAAACAACAGAAATTTATTGTCTCACAGTTCTGGAGGTTGAAAGTCCAAGATCAAGGTGTTGGTAGGGTTGGTTTCTTCTGAGGGTTGTTAAGGGATGACAAGAGATTCTCACATATTGAGGTATATGGGGTAACTATTTGGGTTCAAAACTGATTCAGCTTGAACTAATGCCTATCAAATATACACTGTACATCTGCTTAACCATTAAAGAATGCACTCTCTTAAGATAAGAATGCATACTTCCCCTCCTACAAGCGGATGTCCTATTGGTAACGCCGGGATTAGTCCCTTTCCCGACATCATGGTCATGTTGACCTGCTAATTTGCAACTGAATACCTCTTTGAAATGTTGATGAAAATGTATGCTGGGTGTGTTTAATATATGTTCTTTGTTCTAAAAAGATTTGAGACTGTACTGAAAAGCATGCTTCTCCGGAGCACTTTCTAAGGCCTTCCCAGGTTATGATCCTCACTCTGGATCAAGTAAACTCACCTTATTTCTCTTATCTATAGAATGGCTATTGGTTATTTTGCGTCAACAGGGAGAATCTGTTCCATGATTTCTCTAGCTTCTGGTGGTTTGCTGACAATCTTTGGTATTCCTTTGCTTGCAGATCTCTGCCTTCATCTTCACATGGTGTTCTCCCTGTGTGTGTGTGTGTGTGTGTCTCTGCCCAAATTTCCCCTTTATATAAGAATACCAGTCATATTAGATTAGGGGCTTATTCTACTCCAACACGACCTCATCTTAACTAATTAAATATACAGTGACCCTATTTCCAAATAAGGTCACATTCTGAAGCACAGGGAGTTCATCATAAAAATTTTGGGGGCAGACATGATTTAATCCATAACAGTTGGACATATTTAAAACCTGTAGATGAATTAGATTCTTGGTCCAAGAATCTGGGGCTTGTGGTGGGGGACAGAGTGCTGTCTTTGAAGATGAAGTGCTCTAGGATAGTTAAGTTACTGGTGATTCCTCTGTCCTAGGTATTTTTTTTTCCAGTGCTGAGGAGAAAGAGTGATCATAAAGTGAACAGATGCTCTCTAGTTATAGCCATAATATTTTTTTATTGAGATATAATTGACATGTAGCATTATTTTAGTTTCAGGTGTACAATGTAATGATTTGATATTTGTATCCACCGCAAAATGATCATCACAGTAAGTCTAGTTACCATTCATCACTATATAACTTTACAAAAATTTTTTTCTTGTCATGAGAACTTTTAAGATTTACTTTCAAATATGCAATACAATATTATTGACTATAGTCACTACGCTGTACATTATATCCCCATGACTTGTTTATTTTATGACTGGAAGTTTGTACCTCTTGACCTCCTTCATAATGTCACCCAAAATGTCCACACCCTAATCATTGGGATTTGTGAATATTTTATGTTTAATGGCAAAGGGGATTTTTCAGATGTAATTAGGATTAGGGACCTTAAAATAGGGAGATTAGCCTGGATTATCCAGGTGGGCCCAATTAAGCAGAGGACTTTCTCTGGCTGAAGGTAGTTGAGGTGAAGCAGAGGGTGAGGTCAGAGAGATTTCAAGTATGAGAAGGACTCAACTGCCTGTTGCTGACTTTGAAGATGAAGAGACCAAGGAATGTGGGTGGCCCCTAGACACTGAGAATGACCCCCAGCTGACAGATAGCAAGGACATGGGACTTCAGTCCTGCAACTACAAGGAAATGGATTCTGCCAACAACCTGAATGAACTTGGAAGTGGATTTTTCCTAGAGCATCCTAGAACCCAGCTAGCCGACACTTTGATTTTGACCTTGTGAAACCAGAACAGAGAAACCGGTGGAGCCAACCCAGACTTGTGACGTACAAAACTGTGAGATAGTATGTTTGTGTTGTTTAAGCTCCTGAATTCATGGTAATGTTATAGCAGCAACAGAAAACAGATACACTAGGTGTCAGCTGGGGTTTCTCTGCCTTTAAGGTCAAGATGAGATTGGCTTCAGTCTTCCTTCCAGTGTCCTCACCGGGATTTCTACAAGGCCTCAGGTCACATAGAATAATGTATACACTCCTGATCTTCTCTGACTCGTAGCGCCTATTTCTTCTACTGCAGGGTCTTGTAGAGCACTTGTGCAGTTGAGTTTGCTTGCCCTTGCCTTCCCCTTTGCCAGGAAAAGAACATACTAGGCTGGCCTACTGGAAAATGAGTGATATGTGGTGCAATCCAAGTCGTCCTAGCTGAAGCAGCCAAGGTCATTGTAGATCAGCTGACTGCCCGCCCTCCCCCCGATGACTTGTGAGCGTGCCTGGGTGAGATCGGCAGAGCTGTGTGATCACCCCAGACGTGAGACCAATAAACACTCATGGTGTGTCACCGAGATGTTTTTGACTATTTGTTACACATTAAAATGGTGGTGACAGATAACTCACAGTGACCTGAAGGAAACTTTTGCTCCATAATAGTACCAGCCTTTTCACTCTTTCTGCTCCTTCGCCTGTTTTAGCCACACTATGTCTAGACTCATTTTAGTATGTTTTCTCTCTCTGCTTTTCTATCTCCTGCTTAATCTTATTGATGTTAATTTCTTAGTTTTAAAAATAATAGCTTCTTTCAACAGCCTGTTTATCAGAGGCAAACTCATTATGTGGTTGTCATCTGGGGAATTAGCCAAGAGGACTCTTCCACAAAGAGTGAATCATAGCAGGAGGTTAATTCTGAAGATGTCCTGAATGATGTCCCTAGGAGTCTAGGTGACCAGAGAATGGTCAGGATACCAAAACAGTCACCAAAAAGGGCAGAGTAATGTCTCTGTTCATGGTTTCTTAGATTAGAGAACATCACTCAAGTTCACGGGTATTCAAGAGGCCCCATACCTGTCCTTATGTCATCCAGTCCCAAATTACCTTGTATTGTTATTTTAAATATATATTGTCACATATCCTCAATAAGATTGTAAATCCTTTGATAGTAGGCTTTGTTTCCTATATCTTTTTGAAATCATGACAGGTTGCCCAGTGAACCCTGCATACAGTGGGCCCTAAATCAGTGTTTATTAATAACGATGATGAAGAAAAATAAGATGCTGAAGAAGAGAGATTATGTGAAGAATATCTCTAATTAGTTTCAACCTCTCAATTTTTTTTTTATCTTAACCTGGGAAAATACGGTCTAGATTTAAAGGAATAAATTCAAATAAAATTTCTCTAAAAAAGCATTCTTAGAAAAGGAGAAATAATTGTGGAATGCACAAATCAAATGAATAGTCGATTGCAAACTGGAGACCCTGAAACTACTGAAGTCAAGAAGTGCAAATCCAACAGCCACCTACTGATTATTAAGTCAGTGAAGATCATTAATCATTGAAATAAGCACCGGCTCCATATGCCGAAGACAGAAAGCTTACTGGAAGGCAGCTGTTGATGTGAAAATCATTGCTTAATGTTAAATTTGCTTTTAATAACTCCTTGGCAGAATCCTACTAGCAATTATAACACAAAGCAGGATATGTTGCAGCAACATGTGTGAAAATATCAAGAGTCTCAAATTCATTTTATTTGGGGAACTCATCCTTTGCCTTGTACTTGGAATTTCCACTGATTCCTATGTTTATTTAGAATTTACATCATTTCCCCAGACTGTTAATGAAGATTAGCTATAGATTCAGAGAATCTTACTTTTAAAAATAACTTTTATTTTTTTCTTAATACAGAAGTAATATATACTTAGAGTAGTAGTCCACACTGCCTGCTTTAAATTCCTAACACCTACTCACAAAAGTTTGGTATCTGCCATTTTTAGGTGATTAGCATAACACCCTGACCTTAATATAATGGCCTTTGAAACCACAAAAAATGACATTTAGTTGAGCATCCAAATAACTGTTGAAGAATATATCTCAACCTAAAGGTGAAGAAAAGGGATGCACTGTTACTTTGAAACTCTCAATCTTGTCATCTAACTCCTTGTGCTTGCGTGTGGTTCTTATGACACCACGTATGGAAGAGTCGGCATGGCTGCAAATTGGTTGCCACTCTCACCACTGAGGGGTCGAGTCCAGTTCCTCTCTTGGAATCTGGGCTGGCTTTAGTGATTCCTTAATTAATAGAACATGGTGAAAGACACTTTCTGAGACTTTTGAGGCTAGGTCCTATGAAGACTTGCAACTTTACCTGGGTGCACCAGAACACTCTCTGGAAGCTCTGAGCTACCACATAAGAATTTTGCCTAACCTGGACCTGCCATGCTTGAGAAGTGCTCCAGCTGACAGTGCCACCTAGCTCCAGCTTCCAGCCGTAGCTTCCAGGATGCCAGACATGTGAGTGAAGCTGCCTTGGACTCTCCAAAGCAGCCCCTTAGCCAGCTGACTACCCCTGAGTAGCCTCAGTCAATGCTATGAGGAACAGAAGAATCACCCAGCCACAGTCAGCCTCAATTCTTGGTCCACAAAACTGGCAGTTATATTAAAATGGCTTATTTTTTTAGATCACTGAGTGTGCCAGTTATCTATTCCTGAATAGCAAATCACCCCAATACTTAGTGACTTAAAACAATAACAACCATTGCCTTTCAGTGTTTGTGTGGAACAGGAAGTTGGAAGGGCACAACCGGGCTGGCTGGTCTCTGCTCCACAATATCTGAGGCCTGAGCAGGGAGTACTTGAAAGTTGGGGGTGACTTGATGGCTTAGGGCTTGAGTCATATGGAGACATCTTCCCTTCCATTTCTGGTGGTTGATTTGGCTGTTAGCTAGAACCTCAGCTGGACTATTGGTTGGATCATCATGTGGCTATGTGGCTTTTCCCCATGGTCTCTTCACATAAGCTAGTCTGGGCTTCCTTAGAGCTTGGTGCCAGTTTCCAGGAGAACTAGGTAAATGCTCTATTGCCTCTTATGACCTAGTCTTGGAAGTAGGACATATCTTTTCTGATGTAGTCATGAGACATAAGCCACCTTGATTAAGGAAAGGGAAGGTAAATCTCAAGTGACCAAGTCCCAGAGTGTTTTGCCTGGGACCGAGGGGTTTTCTGAGGCACAGAACTTTCATTGCTAAAACCAGAAAGTTCCAGGCAAACTAGGATGAGTTGGTCACACTACTAAACCCCATGTTCTGGAAGAGTGTCAGAATCACATAGTATTAAGAACATGTTGGGTGGGAGATAGTGTTGGGGCCATCACTGAAGAATAAATTCCTCTAGAGGTGTTTTATTTATGTGGGAATGTATAACTGGAACACCAACTAATGTGGCAAAGGCTACAAGCAATTCATCAGAATGTAAATTCTGTGAGGACATTTTTCTTTTTTGTTCATCACTGAGTCTCAGGACCTAGAGTAGTGGCTGGTACATAGTTAATGTTAATAAATGTTTATGGAATGACTGAATGAATAATCAGTAAGTCCCACAACATTGCATTTTAAAATCCAGCCAATACCTGACTTTCCCACACTCCCCTTGCTTGCTAACAACTGGAGGAGAAATTGCTTAAAATTTTTGTTTAAAATGAAATGGCAGCCCTCCAGAGTGGTAGAAACTAGAAAACTAATCAAAACCAATATATCTTAGAGAATATCACTTTGCCTTCATGAGACCAGTCCCTGAATTCTCTCCCTTAGGTGCACTCCACAGGCTGAATCTTAGGTGACTGCAGCAGGGACAAGAAGAATAGAGTGCTCAGGGATCCTTATATTTGCCTGACGTCTAAGGTGTTCCTGTTGTGACAGGGTCCTTCTGGTTAAAAGTCATACCCCTCCTGTCATTTAAGGCAGTTAGGAATACTGCTTCTGCTTCAGAAGACCCACAAGGAGGAGAGGAGAGAAAAGCGTAAATTCTAAAACAGGAAGCTAAAGCTCTGATAGAGTAGTAGAAAGTAGGAAAAGTTAGGAGAGGAGATCCACGCTTTAAATCAGATTCCCTGAGGACATAACATAAACCATTGTAGGAAATAAAGGGAAACAAAATCATTGGAGGCCATCTTGCCAGCTGGCTATACTCTGTGTTTATTTCCTCATTTTTCATGTCAGGGAATTTATTAATATAGTCCAAAGGTGAAACATGGGGTTACATTATTTAACAACTCCAAATTCTTAATAGTTTTTAAGCAGTAAGTTTGGTGAAGTTTTGGTCAAAAGTCAGACTAAGTGAATTTTTTTTCTATCTTGTAAAAGAGTGACTTTTCCTTTTTCTATTTTTACCTTGACATGTCAGTGCTTTTTATATTATTTCTGCGCATTCTCCATAATTCCATAAATTGTCTTAATCCTAAAGTTTGTAAAATAGACTTTAAAAATGTATAAAACACTACTAGTCAACATTCCTCACATTGATGCTTCAATGACAGATTAGATATTAAATATATTTCCAAAATAAAATGAGATTAATTTCCATAGAGAAATTCTGTGATTAAATATGGCATTATTCCACATAAGATACAAACTCTACTGATAGAAGTGGTTATGGTATTGAATAATTCTGGTGTAAATTATTGACAAATGACAGAAAAGATTCTGAGTTGCCAAAATGAATTAAAGCCATTTGAAAATAAAGCTCTTTAATAGTTTCTTGCTATTTAAAAACTATTAAGAATTCAGAGTTGTTATAATGTAACTTTATGTTTCAACTTTACACAATATTAATAAATTCCTTCATATGAAAGATGAGGAAATGAACACACACTGCAGCCAGCTGCCAAGATGGCTGCCAACGAGTCTCACCTCCTGGCCTTCACACCCCGGTGTTCTCTCCCACACGCAATGGGGCTGACCTGTGTGACTCACAGAAACTGTGTCAGATAATAAATGTGTTGTTTTCAGCAGCTAAGTTTTGAGGTAATTTGTTACATAACAATAAATAGCTGATTCACACACCTACACTAATTCCCACTTTCTCTCTCATCTGCTTCCAAATACATATTATTACTAATTTTGATATTACTATGTTAACATCACCAGGGTTTATAACCATATATTTCATTTTGCGACCAGAATATCCATTTTTTTTAGACTTAACACTATATTTCAATGGAAATATAAAAATTTCAGAACTCATGAGCAGGCCTTTTTACTATGGATTTTTCCCTTCTGAGTACTTAACTTTTGGATTGTATTTAGTTGGCTGGATTTCATGAAGTATTTTTTTTCCTTTAAATAGGTTCATATGTATTTGATTCTCAGCTGTTTGATAGCTTGAGGCCAGTCTAATATTTTCTAACTTGCTTTTTCTGTTTAGATATTCATGTTTCCTTTTATATGCCTGAAACTTAGTAACTTTACCAGACATATTATCAGTGGTAATCATTATCAGTTTTTCCTTGGACATGATGTCTCCATTTCTTTTACTATATGCTTGAATATTTTTCTGTTCCGTATTTCAGTTTCTTATTCAGGAGTTCAGGGTCACCAAATCAGTGTATGTGCAAGGCTATATAGGAGAGTGGTAAAAGCAGGGCCTCTAGAGTCAGACTGCTGGGTTCCAATCATAGATTGGCCATTTGTTAGCTTGAAGAACTTGTATAAGTATTTTAACCATTTTTTGGTATGTATATCAGTTTTCTAATCTAAAAATGAAGATACTAATATTACCTATCTTTTGAAGGTTTTATAAACATTAAATAATGCATGTTGGGCATTTATAAGAAAGATAAGCATGGATTTCCTTATTTTTACTCTGTTTGATGTTCTTTGAGCATCTTGTAGCTGTAAATTTCTTTGTTTCATCAAATTTGGGATATTTTCCGTCCTTATTTTTCAGCAAATCATTTTTCTGTTTCATTCTCTCCTATCCTTCTGGGGTTCCAGTCACACATATGTTAGATCATTTGATATTTAACAGGTCCCTGAGTTTCTGTTCTGTTTTCACAATGTCTTTTCTTTTTATTCTTCACATTTGATATTACTATTAATCTATATTCGAGTTTATTTACTCTTTCCTCTGTTATCTCTTTCTTCTAGATTTGGACTATTAGTCCATCCTGTGAAATTTTTCATTCAGCTATTGCATATTTCAGTTCTAAAGTTTTCATTTTGTAAGTTTTAATTGCTTTATCTATCCTGAATTCATAATGGCAAATATTTTTCCATTTTAACTTCAAATGTTGTAGGAGGCTTATAATCAAGGACTAAAAATGTCAACAGAACACTTCTTTTCCTTTAATCAGATATTTTTACTGATTGACTAGATGGTATGACTATAAATTCATACTTTTTTTAAATTTCACAGATATAATTGAATTTATTCATGAATAGGAATGTTGTCTTTCCCTCTCCTTCAATATGTGGTAGCTGTTGTTTTTGTCTGCTCAGCACAAAACACGCCCCCATCCTGATGTGATAGGAGTGGGCAAATTATCTCCACAATGCCAAAATTATTCTTTATCCTGGAAATATGAATCTCTAGTGGATATACACAAGGACAGAAAGCAATTGAAACAATAATTTATGGCAGTGTGATTCTGATGGAAAGCTGATAAGTACCTTCCACTAAGGCTTCCTCTTTTTATTCTTTTTTTTTTTTTTACCATTTTTTTTATTGATGTCTTAATAGTTTATAACACTGTGGGGTTTTAGTTGTACATTTTTGTTTGTCCATCACCTTGTGGATGTAACCCTTCACCCCTTGTGCCCCCCCCACCCCCCTTCCCCTTGGTAACCACCAATCAGTTCTCTCTGTCCGTGTGTTCACTTATATTCCACATATGAGTGAGATCATGCAGTGTCTGTCCTTCTCTCTCTGGCTTATTTCACTTAACATAATACCCTCTAGGTCCTTCCATGTTGTTGCAAATGGGACAATTGTGTCTTTTCTTATGGCTGAGTAGTATTTTTTATTCTTTTTATTGTGAGGAAGATTGGCCCTGAGCTAACATCTGTTGCCAATCCACCTCTTTGTGCTTGAGGAATATTGTTGCTGAGCTAACATCTGTGCCAGTCTTTCTCCACTCTGTATATGGGATGCTGCCACAGCATGGCTTGATGAGCGGTGTGTAGGTCCACACCCGGGATTCAAACCTGTGAACCCTGGGCCACCAAAGCAGAGCGTGTGAACTGAACCACTATGCCACCAGGCTGGCTCCCCTCTTTGTCTTCTTGAAGCTTAATTGTTGTGCTCTACCTATCGTGCAGTGAGATACTAAGGATCTTTCCAAATCCTTTTTTTTTGTAGTATAAGTTAATCAGAATTCATTTATTTTGCTTCCAACCAAAAACAGGTACAGAAAATCTCTTTTTGGAATTGCTTTAAATATGAAGCTCTTGATGTGTAAGGAAATATCACAACTGGAATTTTTCTTGGTTCTGGTACTTAAAGAAAAGTCCTGTTTTTCTTTTCCCTGTTCCATCTCTTGTTTCTGCTAGTGAACATAAGCCAATTACTCAACGATCACTGTAGAAAAGACTTTTACTATCAGTGTTCTAGAACAAACAAAAACCTAAGAAGGAAAAGGACCAGAGAGCAATTGCAGTCTGGAGACCAGGTGATACTAGAAGCTTGGAGGAAAATGTCCAGGCACTGTGTTAGGAAGCAGAATGCTTGGTGTGGGTTGTGTGTTGATGGCCTTCTATAAGTAAATGCTCTGAAAACAGATTAAGTACATAATGTGGATTTCTGAAAGCTGAATGATTTGAGGAAAAATCTGCTTGCTTCTGAAGGAATCAATGTGTGATTTCTTTTAATGAGTTATCAAATTATTTTTAAGGCATTAATTATCTGTTGTGTAAGGAAAAGTGTTTCTATGCAGATATTCTATCTTTACCTTAGAACATTCATGGATTCCTAACAGTCTATAATACAAAGATCTGCTGCTCTCCTTTCCTCCTTTTATTTGTGTCTCCTATATCTGTGATGTTTCCAGTCATGGTTTATGTGCAAAATTAAGGTTATGGTGTTCCCCTAAACTCCTACTCAGTATGGTCCCACTGTCTTAACTGTTGAAAGCTTTTACACTTGCACAAGTGATGCTTAGTTGCTAGAGCCTCTCTATACACCAATTCCTAGTGTATCTTCATACACTAATTTGTAGCTTCTCATAGAAACTTAAGAAATAAGTCTTAGGAAAGCTTCCACCACAGGAACTCTGGATGGGCCTCTGAGCTTACAGACAGATATTGATGCAAGCAGACTTGAGACAGTTCGATTATTAGAACACATTGGTAGCTGCCAAAAAGTTTTTGGTGAGGTACAGTTTGGCTATTTTCTGACAACCTCATTGCTAGATTATAATGAATGCAGATCTCAAACTAAATGATTAAACAAACACAGATTACCAAGTGTGAACAAAACTGTATGTACAACCTCTTCTGAAAGTTTGATAACGTTCCAGCTGTCAGTCTTTTAGGTGACTTCAAGATGATCTGACATAAAACATTTACTTGAAACAATTGCAACAATATTCTGAAGGCAGGATTTGGTTGATTTCATATCTGGCATCAGGAAAACAGAAAGTGTCTGGATCCCAGAGCCATTAAACCCTAAGCTTCAAGCTCTGGGCCCAAAGATGCAGGTAACAGGGCTTCCTAGATGATTAGACCTTTCATGCAAGGTCTGGGATGTCTCTAAAACTTTAGGCAACCCACATATGTTGAATACTGCTAATGTTACCATTGAGAACCCATTTTTAATATTCATCATGCTGACAAACAAATATTAATTTCACTAATGAAACCCTATTTCTAATACTCATTATTTTAATTAGCAGAAATGTAATATTGATCAGAAATAAAGATCCCTGAAGCCCTTGGAGTAGCTGTCTCTGAAGTGTGGCCTTTCCAGGGCTGGGTGACCATCCCTAGAATATGAATTTTCAATTAAGAGAATTGATTGACTCTAGGGTATAACTTAAGCTAAATAACATATACATACTATAATACTCTCTATGTTGAAGTATTTTAAGGCAAATTTAAGATGTACATTTGTTATTCTGAAAATTTCAGAGATTATAAATGTTCTTGGCTTAAAAAGTTCAGACTCAGGGGTTCTAGGATTCAGCACTAGTACTAGTTAACTTTTAGCTGTTTCAAGATTTAAGTCCAATTTTGCATCATAGTTGGGAAGCAAAACTACGATGGAGTAGTAGCTGCAGAACTTCTGAATCTATTTGGAAAGAAATTTGTATTGAAGCTGTGTTTACATAACAAGGCCACAGTTTTTATGGATTTTATTCTTATTTTGATGGCTTTGAATGTGAGATTATGAGCAACCTTGCTTTGATATTTGCACTGGCAAACTTATGAAACAGAACTCTTTAAAAAGTTGATGTGGGCAAATATTTTGTTTTTAATAATTCATCTGTAATAAATTTAAGGCATTTATGCCCAATTTTTAACATTTTGAATGTTTGATTATTCTGACCTATAAGAGAGACAGAATTATCTGGTGGATAGGAAGCTTTATTGCAGAGTTTGATTTGAGCTCCACAAATGACAGATAGTGAAAGTTCCCTTTTCACAACATTAAGCATTTGGGTATACTTCCAGGGTCTAAACATAATGGCAGGTCTAATAAGAAACAGGTTAATGCTCTAAAACAAAGTACTACTTTATATTCATAATATTTGTTTTTTCCTAAAAAACTGGTATATTGGAGTATAACACAATTACAAATTTGTGTTGTCATCATATATATAGTTTCATGGATGAATCACAGTTTTTTTAATATGATTTTGAAAGCTATTTCCAAGGCTGCCTTAACTACTATAAAACTTCACTTTTCCATTTGTAAAGCTATGATTTCCCCCTTGAAAGCAAATTATATTTGTAAATCATCTGGTGATGAAAGAATCTGTATAAAATTTGTAAATTCTTCCTTAGACTGCAAATTATGATGAAATTTTTAAACATTTCATTGTCAATTACTATGGAGATTTTTCCTCCTTAAATAAACACTCCTGCCCTAAAATCTTACTCTTTTTTGTTCTTTAGAAATTAGAGTCATTTGTTCTTTAAAATACTAATCTCAAAAGCTATTCAATGTTTCAAAAAGGCTTAAAGCTTTTACGTGGTTCCTCTAGTTTAGACAAAGAATGGACTTTGGCATCACTAACATGGAAGAGAGTGAATAAGATTATCCTGAGAGAGAAAATATAATGAGAAAAGAATAGGGCAGAGAAAATAGCCCTGAGGAATGCCAGCATTAGGGAAAAGGAAGAAATAAAGGCGAAGGGAAATTTGACTATTACAACACTCTGGTCACCAGGGAAAAAGATGAGTGAGTAGCCAAGCGTATCAAACACTGTTTTGCACTTCCAGTTAGGCTGTAGAAGGTCGAAAAGACCATTGATTCTACTATAGATATGAGAAATCAATGGATAAACTAAAACATAGTATTTGTATTTTAAGTCATCAAAGAGTTGTATAATCAGATAAGTCTAAATAAATTTCAAACGTAGACAAACATTTCCTAGCTTATCTCAAGTCAGTGGCCACTTGAATTTCTGGGGGTTCTCTGGGGATCATAGGCAGATGCCTATGATCATAGTTACTATGACAATTTACGTGTGTAAAATTAGAATATATCTAATGAACTTCATCTATCTTTTAATTTATTTTAAGCATTAATTATTTTGATGAATGCAGAATATTTTCGACAAGCAAATTATCTTTGACAGTAAAATTATTGAATTTATTGATGACTACTAATCCTTCTAGTGTGTCTGGCTATTAGCAGTTATTTAGAATTTAGTCACAACAGTGGTGGTATCCACACTACATATTCCTTTTAAGCATTTTCCAATCTTCTCTCCTAATTAATTATTCCCTTCATAAGAAAAAATTGTCCTTATCACGGCAAACTCAGTAGAACCTACAGTAAGACTGTCCTTGCTGTGGGTATTCCCCATATGTCTGATGTGAGCACTAACTTTATTTTATATGCATTTAAAAGAGAGAAAGTGAACAGGACTGAGGGGCATCATACTCTAATTGTATTTCATAGTTTAACAATTGATAGGTGGATAATCTGGAGAATCCACTTACATAACATTTAAAAGCTAATAAAATTTCATAAGACCTTAAAAGAACCTATTTTGATTTTCTTTTATGGAATTCTTATTAAAATAATCCATCTGATTATCATCTGTGAATTTAGGCAAAATAAAAGCTTACTGGCACTGTGTGTGACATGGTCAGTTCTGAGCTCTCAATTTTTCCACTTGTTGTGCCAAATCTATTTTAAAATGGTACCTGATCCTAGCACTGCTTAATATGTTCCTTGGACCTTACTTGGTAAAAGATAAGTTTATCTTTTCAAGCTATCCTGTGATTTCTGTTTTTAGCTCAGTTTAATATGAATGCTTTAAATTTCATGATTGTAACAAGAATACAATGTTGAAACCTGAGGGCTTTTGGCTTTACACATGAAAGCAAAATAAATAAAGTGAGGAGACTGACTTTACATTATTCAAATAGTTTTTTTCAATTTTTAGAAATTAGACTTGGGATTAATCAATCCATTTTTGAAAAAAATTTGAGTTATTTAATTTTTTCAAAGGCAATATTTTAAAAAGTTTTTTAAAATTAGCATACATGGATGTTGTAACTGCCAAGTATAATGAAAATCAATTTTCTAACTTTCTGTTTTTTCTTCATTAGACCAAACGTGTGTTGTTTGAGTAAATAACTCCTAAAAGAATTCTCCTACTCAAACTGAGGTCTGAAAATGCATAACAAGTTACCTGCTTTTCTCGCTATTTTGAAACAAGATTAGTTTTTTATAAATGGTGGGTTAAATGATTTTATTTAATGTTTGTTCTTAAAAATAGTCTGTCTCCTCTATGCCACGTGATTCTTGGAGAAAAATCAATAACTCCAAGGAATTGTAGATATGAGTGAGATGAAATTCACGTTTGTTTATTTGAAAACAACTAATATGTGTGATAGCCTAATCTTCTTCTTTCGTTGGCATATGGGAGTCAGAGGTGCAGGAGAGTAACAGTAATAAATAACACCATGAACGCTTACTATGTGCCAGACACCATTTCTGAGCGTTACGTGCATTAACTCATCTTCACAACAGCTCTGTTAAGGTAGATACACTTGTCATCATGCTCATTTCATAGTTGAAGAAACAGAGGCAAGTCATGTGTCTGACAAGTGGTAAACCTATGTTGAGCATCCAGACATTCTGGCTCTGGAGTCCCTAAGCTTAACCACCACTCTAAATTGCTGCTACTAAAAGAGAGTTCTCCAGAAAAATGAGATGCTCCCGAACAAAAGAAGGAAAAGAAGGGGAAAATAAAGGGCAGAGTCAAACCAGATGACTCAAGCTTGTTGTGGCTCTAGTTTACCAAATCATTAATCAGTATTATTGTGAGATTGTAATCTTATTTGGCTTATAAAGAGAAAAGAATGATTAAAATAAAGATGACTAAAGTAGACTGATCACATTAAAATCGAGAAGAAACACGGTATACCTTTTACACTTAGTAATTTTGCCTTTCAATTATTTATTCTATTGACAGTGTGATGATGGAGGGAGGGTGGAAGTGGAAGGAATTTGAGATTCACATTAGTTTTGAAATGCTTATTGGACATCCAAGTAATGATGTCAAGTAAGCTGTTGGATAAATGTAACTCAAACTCAGATGAAAAGCCTAGGCTAGAGATATAAATTTAGGGATCATCATGACATGATAGTATTTAAAGTCCTGAAATTGGTTGGTATTACATAGGAAAAGAATAGAGAAAGAAAAGGAAATCTCATATTAGAATGAGGGGAGAAGACAATAAAGGAAGCTGAGAAAGAGCAGCCAGTGAAATAAGAGGACACGCACTGGTGTGTGTTGCTAGGACAGCAGGGAAGGGAAAGTGAGCATGGGTAAACCCGCCTAAGGCTGCTGAGGGTTAGATTGTGTGAAAGGAAAGTCCACTGGGTTTAGCAATGTGGAAGTCATTGGTGAACTTAGCGAAAGTAGTTTCAGTGGAATGTGGAGAAGGAAGCTAGATTAAAGTGGATGGAAAAATTGAGGGCAAGTGAGCATGATTAGACTAATGTGGAGAGAGCCTGAGTAGCCTAATTCTACCATACTTCCTATAATTATTCTCATCAGACAGAATCCAGCTTTAATCGCTGCCCTCCTCAACTCTAGAACCATCACCCACACGATGCTATTGTCCTTTCTCTGTATTTGTTTTTCTCTTATTTATCTCTCCACCTCATCCTTCCCTTCAAAATCCCTCCACTGTATCGTAGAGAATTCATTTTCTGTGGTCAGAAGTCTCTCTTATATCCTCAACCGTATCTTCAAATGTTATCTCTAATTTCTTACATTACCTTTGCCTTGATGGGGCCACTGTCTCCCCTCAGTGGGAGTGGGATCATTATCCTTGCTCACTATTGCCATTTCCAGGCAATACCCCTGTTCTTTTGAGAGTCCCCCCACAATGGGTGGAGTTTAGGTTATCTTTAATGTAGCAAAGGTCTCATTTTTTGTATGGTCTTTTATATAGTCTTTTCTATAGTTGTTGCTGATGACGTCCAAGGCTCTTACTCATATTTCTTTTTCTCCAGAGATATTATTTGGGGCCAGAATATAACTCAAACATTGTTTCAGTTATATCAGAGGATAAGGGTTTTGATTATGAAATTTCCATCTTTTAAAACTCCCTCTGGATATTATATCTGAAAAATAAGAAGCTGACGTATTTTTCTAAATATAAAACACCAAAAGTAGTCAAGTGTGGAAGAATAATGTGAAATAATTTGACTATCGAAAAAATTTGGGGACTAACACAGTGCACAAGAAAGTAGATAGAAACTCTATTGTAACTTTTTGATTGTAAAAATATTCCATATGCTTATTTTCATTTTAGGTTTTAGACCACAAAATGTTTTGGCAAAAAAAGATTTTTCTATGAATTTATAATCCAGTTTGTCTTCATGAAACGTTCATCTCTTTCTAAATCAATCTTTAACCCTAAGAAACATTTGAACCCTAGGAAGATTATCTCTTTGGTGCAAGAATATTCCATTTTAAATGACTCATTATTCAGTTTCGATTGACTGAATTTGATTAAAAAGATCAAATGCCCAAGAATTGTAGAATCTGTAATTTTAGATAATCTTTTAATAGTCAAACACTATTCTTTCATATACTCATAATGAAACCCATGGTTCATTAAATTGCCATAATTTCTAAATCTCTTAAATGTCATTCACCCATCATCTTAGATCTCTTAAGTAGTTTCTTGGTAAGGATAAATGACATATTGGATCATGACTAGTTCTATTGTTTAGCATGACAACTTGGAAATGAATCTACCTTCAGGATTATTTTCTACCTATGAATAGGCCCCAGGGGAGACAATACACCCCTGGATACCAGAGAGATTAATTAGTGAGATGTCTCTGGAGGCCTTCACTGTCGGTTCTCAGCCCTGTCGTGTGCAAAACCTTCTAAGCATAAACCTTCCTCTGCTTGTGACTGTGATGCGGTTTTTCTGTTAGAAAGTGGTCACGTGTTCCAGGAGTCTAAGTTAATGTATTTGGTTGTCTAGTTGATTTTTCCTTCTGAAGCAAGTTCAAGGCAGAGACTCAATTCTTTGGCTGGCTCTCCTCAAGCTGATGATGCTACCTTTAAAACAACAACAGTAACAAGTGTGAAATATCTGGGTTAGGTAGACTGTAAGTTCCTTGAGTGCAGGTAGACATTTTCCAAGTTTTATAATAGCAGCCAATTTTTAAAAAACTTTCCAATTGCCTATCCAAGTAGCACTGACCCTATTGAAACCATTTGTTGGTATTAAATACACACACTTTAGATCTTTATTTTTTTCACATCAATATTGTATATTTCCCACCTCCTTTTTCCTTCCATTTAAAGCAGAAGCACACTGCTATTCTTACACTGAATATGAATTATTTTTCTTTTTTGACTTCACCACCAGGCAGTACAGATATGGAGACGAATAAAGTGATCGCCAACTAAATTTTCTTCTTTGAACATGAAGAGAGAATTGGCAAGTTAGTGCTGTTAAGTATTATGCATTCGTTTACAAATTTAGGCAAGTTGTTAAACTTCTCAGGGCTTCATCTACCTCACCTATGAAATAGGAAACTTGGACTAAGTTACAAATCCTTGAAGTGCTAAAATTCGGTTACTATTTGATTGCTGTGAATCAGTCTAAGATTAAAAATTGAAAGTTCAACAGTGGATCTTTAATAATCATGAAAGAATTATTACGCACTAGATTTATGCATGACATTTACTGTTTTTCAATAAAATTGAAGAAGTAAGTCTCTGCCTTGAACTAGCTAATATTTAAAAGAAAAGTCAAATAGACAACTGGGTACGTTCAAGAAGACATCCGATATATCTTGATTTATTTCTTCATCTAATCTATTATATCTCTTAGCCAGGCCTTGTGCAGGGAACAGAGGATTCAAAGGAGAATAAAACATTGCCTCTATCCTCAAGAAGTTTATAGTCTAGTTAATATGTTTAAAAATCACAGCAAAAGCACGACCATAGAAAACTAAATCGTAAGTTTATAAATTGGGTTTCCGCTTACTATTCAGAGCTGACATCATCTTCCTTTATTGTTAGCTAGTGGCTTTCAAGGTAAGTGCTAAACTCTTGAATTTTCATACTATGGCATCTTGTAATGCCATCTTTTTCCTAGATTGTAAGCTTGATGAAGGCAGGGACATGTCCGTCTTATTTAAAGTTGTAATGCTAGCACTTAGCACAGTGGCTGGCATGGAGAAGATGCTAGATGTGTTTGTTGAAGTGAATTTAAGGGCATAGGAAGAGTCAACATTTGTTATTATGGTATCATTTTTACTTGTTTACTTTGAAGTATAACACACGTACAGAGAAGTGCACAAAATACTAATGTGCAGCTTAGTGAGTTGTGCAAAGTGAACACCTGTATAATCACCACCAAGGTCAATAAAAAGATCATTGTCAGCTCTCAACTCGTACTTCCTCACTCCTTCCAAGAAGCCCACTACTCTGACTTCTCACACTATCCACCACAGCTCCGGGAGGCTGCCGAAAGCCCTGCTCAGCCTTTCATCACCTCTAACGGAATCAGGAGACACTACAGGGGAGGTGTCAGGCTCACCTCTCCGTGGCTCTATCTTCTCCTGAATCTCAGTTCTTATTGTTTAGTCTGCCGTAACTGGAGATCATAATATTTTAAATCAAAGCACATAGATCATATTGAAAATAATGACTACTTTTTATAACAGAACTATAAATATAGATAAGTTGATTTATGGGTTTTCAAGTTCTTTCTTCCTATTTACCAATATTTGGTCTTCAGTTTTGATCCTTATAATTAAATACAGAGATACTGTCATACTCAGAATGTGTACCCAGATGCACATAAAGTAGATGAGGGAGAATAGGTTTGAAGGTGATAGTAATGCTTTTGAGGTGTATTTCGTATGGAATTAGTTTTTCTTCAGGCCAAGAAGACAACATAGCAGAGATGTCTTTAATTTTGAATTTAATTAAGGTTTTAATTTTAATGTGATCTTCTCCTTTCATATTTATTCTAGGTATTCTTAGAAAAAAGTTTATGATCTAATCACACATTTAGTTAGCTCTATATATTATATATTACTCTCTTCTAACAAATTAATTTATCATAAAGTTATTTAAGTATCAGTTCCTCCATAGAATATTGAAAATATGATTCAATTTGAGAAGCATGGATTCACATATATATTTTCAGGACTACAAACCTAGGAAAAACATACTCGTATTTTTTTTTTTTTTTTTTTTTTTGTGGGGAAGACCAGCCCTGAGCTAACGTCCGTCGCCAATCCTCCCCTTTTTGCTGAGGAAGACTGGCCCTGGGCTAACATCGTGCCCATCTTCCTCTACTTTATATGGGATGCTGCCACGGCGTGGCTGACAGGCAGTGCGTTGGCGGGTGCCTGGGATCCGAACTCGCGAACCGCGGGCTGCCAAGCGCGGACTAAACCGCTGCGCCACCGGGCGGCCCCTATTTTCATTCTTTTTTAAAATTAATAAACTATATTTTTTAGAGCACTTTTAGATTCACAGAAAAATTAAGAGGAAGATACAGAAATTTCCCATATACCCCTACCCCCATACATGCACAGCCTTCCCTATCATCAGCATTTTCCACCAGGGTATACTTGTTACAATTGATAAGCCTGTATTGATGCATCATCATCACCCAGAGTCCATGGTTTATAGTAGGGTTCACTCTTGCTGTTGTACAAGTTATGGATTCGGACAAATGTGTAATGCATGTATCCACCATTATAGTATCATACGGAGTATTTTCACTGCCCTAAGAATTCTGTGTGTTCTGCCTCCCCCTAACCCCTGGCAGCCACTAATCTTTTTACCATCACCATAGTTTTGCCTTTTTCAGAATGTCATATAGTTGGAATTGTACAATATATAGGTAGCCCTTTCAGACTAGCTTCTTTCACTTAGTAATATGTATTTAAGCTTCCTCCATGTCTTTTCATGGACTGATAGCTCATTTCTTTTTAGCACTGAAAAAAATATTCCATTGTCTGGATATACCACGGTTTATTCGTTCATCTACTGAAGGACATCCTCCTGGTTGCTTCCAAGTTTTTGGAATCACAAATAAAGCTGCTATAAACTTCCATGTTCAGGTTTTTGTGTGGACATAGATTTCAACTCATTTGGATAAATACCAAGGAGTGTGATTGCTGGATTGTATGGTAAGAGTATATTTAGTTTTGTAAAGACACTGCCAGACTGTCTTCCAAAGTGGCTGTACCATTTTGCATTCCCACCAGCAATGCATGAGAGTTCCTGTTGCTCCACATCCTCTCCAGCATTTGGTGTTGTCAGTGTTTTGGATTTTGGTCATTCTAACAGGTATGTAGAGATATCTTGTTTTAATTCAACAATTAAATTCTCTAATGAAGATTACAGAAGTATCAGTTTTCTAATGACATATGATGTTGAGCACCTGTTTGTATGCTTACTTGCCATCTCTATAGCTTCTTTGGTGAGATGTCTGTGAAGACTTTTTGCCTATTTTTTAAATCAGATTATTCACTTTCTTATTGTTGAGTTTTAAGAATTCTTTGTAAATTTTGCATAACAGTCCTTGATCAGATGTGTCTTTTGCAAATATTTTCTCCCAGTCTGTGGCTTATCTTCTCATTCTCTTGACGTTGTCTTTTGCAGAGAAGAAGTTTTTAATTATAATGAAGTCCAGCTTATCAATTATTTCTTTCATGGATTGTGCCTTTGGTGACATATTTAAAACGTCATCACCATCCCTGTCACCTAGATTTTCTCCTATGTTATCTTCTAGGAGTTTTATAGTTTTGCATTTTACATTTAGGTCTATGATCCATTTGAGTTAATTTTTGTGGGAGGTGTGAGGTCTGTGTGTAGATTCATCTTTTTGCATATGGATGTCCAGTTGTTCCGGCATCATTTGCTGAAAAGGCTATCTTTGCTCCACTGTATTGCCTTTGCTCTCTTGTCAAAGATCAGTTGACTATATTTATGTAGGTCTGTTTCTGGGCTCTCTATTCTGTTCCATTGATCTATTTCTTTATTCTTTTGCCGATATCATTCAGTCTCAATAATGGTAGCTTTATAGTAAGTCTTGAATTTGGGTAGTGCCAGTCCTCCAACTTTGCTTTATTTACCTAAAAGCCTCTTCCCAATGGCTCTAACACCTCTACAGCTTTCATATTTCAGTGGCTTCATGCATGTCTGTTCTTTTATCCTTTCTACTCTAATGAAGACTGTTCTGATGACCTTATCAGTCACTTCACTTTCTTTTTTTATTTAATAATCTGTATTGAAATTTGTATTTATCATGTTTTTTTAATTTGCCCGTGGCAAGCTTCTTCTTTGAACACTGCTCACTCCCATTAGAAAGAAGTGTCATTAAAAGTAAGGACAATCAGGAGTGACGTCAGCATCATGGCGGAGTGAGATTCCCTCTTTGAATCTCTGCCCCCTACGACACAACGAAAACATCATTCACATTCCAACAGAGCTCAATCAAACACTACGAAGGACTTCTGAGAAACCCCTGCTGCCATACATCGGACGGTGGAGGTGCGGGAAGCCCAGGGGGACGGGAGGAGAGGTAGGAGATTGTACTCCCCCTCCCCAATCGATTGGCAAAGACAGCGCGGTTCACAGAGGGGGGAGGGGCAGCCCACAGCGGGGAAAACTATCGCCATCCAGGTGCTCACACAGACTGTCGCGAGATCCCCACTGGGAAGCGACAACAGACTGTTTAGGGGGTGTAGCAAATACCCTAAGAGAGCCAGAAAGAAACCCCTGGGTCAAGCAGGAGAAAGAGAGGACCCCTCCCCCCACACACCCGGCGTTACAGCATAATCCCTCCGGGGGCTGCAGCCGCCTCAGAGCAAACCACTCGCGATCTCCATCTAGTGGCAGCAGGGGGAAACTGCAGGACTAACTTTAATCATGAGGGGTAAAAATAAAGCCGTCCCCGGCGGATCCTTGCGAAAATATGTCAGGGCTACAGACCAAAAGGAAAATGACAAACACCCAGAAACCAACCCTGAAGGCACAGAATTTGATAACCTGAATGACAGAGAATTCAAAATAGCTATCATAAACAAACTCAATGAAATACAAGAGAACACACAGAAACAAATCAACGAATTCAGGGATTATGTCACAAAAGAGATTGAAACCCTAAAGAAAAACCAATCAGAATTATTGGAGATGAAAAACAAAATCAACAAGATAGTGGAAAAAATGGAGTCTTTAAAGAGCAGAACTGACAATATGGAGGAATGAATTAGCACTATTGAGGATAGCCACGCAGAAATGCTCCAGATAGAGGAGGAGAGAGAGCTAAGACTAAAAAGAAATGAAGAAATTCTTCGAGAAATATCAGACTCAATGAGGAAAAGCAACATAAGGATAATAGGTATTCCAGAAGGAGAAGAAAGAGAAAAAGGAGCAGAGAGTTTGTTCAAAGAGATAATAGCTGAGAACTTCCCCAACCTAGGGAATGAGAGGGAAATAACAGTGAATGAAATCAATAGATCACCTAAATATATAAACAGGAATAAAAAATCATCTCGCCACATAGTAGCAAACTTGAAGAATACCCATGACAAGGAAATAATATTGAAGGCAGCTAAACAAAAAAACAAAATAACATACAAAGGAAACCCCATCAGGCTCTCAGCTGATTTCTCGACAGAAACTCTACAGGCTAGGAGAGACTGGAATGATATATTCAAAATCATGAAAGACAAAAACCTTCAGCCGAGAATACTTTATCCAGCAAAAATATCCTTCAAATACGATGGAGAAACAATAACTCTCCCTGATAAACAAAAGCTAAGAGAGTTCGTCACCACAAGATCCCCACTACAAGAAATGCTCAAGAAGGCCCTTAGGCCTGAAAAAAAAATAAATGAGAAAGGGGATACAAAGATTTCAGCAAGGAGAAAAGCAAGGAGACTAAACCAGAACAAAATACAGTTGGAAAACATCAAAAATTAATTCAAGCTCATCACTGGAAACACACATTCATGACACAATCTGGAATAAAGAGATAACAAATAAGGAGGGGAAGAGGTAAAGGATTGAATTGACCCAGCCTCAGGAAAAAGGAGGCATCTGAAAACGTACTTTCTTATCCAGGAGATCGCTTATATAAACCGCATGGTAACCACTAAACAAACAACCAGAAGAGAACCACACATGACAAATAAAGAGAAAACCAAGAGAATGAGCATGCAGAAATACCAAATTGAATCTGCAGTCGGAAACACAAGGGACAAGAAACGAAGGAAATGCAAAAGAACCAGAAGATGAACAATAAAATAGCAACATTAAACCCTCATATATCAATAATCACTCTAAATGTAAATGGATTGAATTCTCCAATCAAAAGACACAGAGTGGCAGGATGGATTAAAAACCAAGATCCAACAATCTGCTGCCTCCAGGAAACACATCTCAGCTATAAAGACAAACACAGACTCAAAATAAAAGGATGGAAAACAATACTCCAAGCTAATGGCAAACAAAAAAAGCAGGAGTAGCCATACTTATATCAGACAAAGTAGACTTCAAGATAAAAAAGGTAATGAGAGACAAAGAAGGGCAATATATAATGATAAAAGGGATACTTCACCAAGAAGACATAACACTTATAAATATCTATGCACCCAACACAGGAGCACCAAAGTACATAAAACAACTGCTAAAAAACCTTAAAGGAGATATTAACAATAACACAATAATAGTAGGGGATCTTAATACCCCCCTTACATCAATAGATAGATCATCCAGACAAAAAGTCAATAAGGAAATAATGGACTTAAACAAGAAACTAGACACAATGGATTTAATAGATATATACAGAGCACTCCACCCAAAAAAAGCAGAGTACACATTCTTCTCAAGTGCACATGGAACATTCTCAAGGATAGACCACATTTTAGGAAACAAGGCAAATCTCTATAAATTTAAGAAGATTGAAATCATTACAAGCATCTTTTCTGATCATAATGCTGTGAAACTAGAAGTCAACTGCAAGGAAAAAACTAGGAAAGGGACAAAGATGTGGAGACTAAACAACATGCTACTGAACAACCAATGGGTCGTTGATGAAATTAAAGGAGAAATCAAAAGCTATCTGGAGACAAATGAAAAGGAAAATACACCATACCAACTCATATGGGATGCAGCAAAAGCAGTCCTGAGAGGGAAATTCATAGCAATACAAGCTCACCTTAACAAACAAGGAAAATCCCAAATAAATAACCTTAAATTGCACCTAACAGAGTTGGAAAAAGAAGAACAAAGCCCCGAATCAGCAGAAGGAGGGAAATAATAAAAATCAGAGCAGAAATAAATGAAATTGAAACCAAAAAAACAGTAGAAAGGATCAATGAAACAAAGAGCTGGTTCTTTGAGAAGATAAATAAAATTGACAAACTCTTAGCCAGACTCACTAAGAAAAAAAGGGAGAAGACTCAAATAAATAAAATTAGAAATGAAAGAGGAGAAATTACAACAGACACCACACAAATACAAGGGATTATTAGGGAATACTATGAAAAACTTTATGCCAACAAATTGGACAACCTAGAGGAAATGGACAAATTCTTGGACGCGTACAACCTCCCAAAACTGAATCAAGAAGAGATAGAGAATCTGAACAGACCAATCACAAGTAAAGAGATTGAAACAGTAATCAAAAACCCCCCAAAAAATAAAAGCCCAGGACCAGATGGCTTCCCTGGAGAATTTTATCAAACGTTCAAAGAAGATTTAGCACCTATCCTTCTCAAACTATTCCAAAAAATAGAGGAAGATGGAATACTTCCCAACACATTCCATGAGGCCGACATCATGCTGATACCAAAGCCAGACAAGGACAATACAAAGAAGGAAAACTACAGGCCAATATCACTGATGAACATAGATGCAAAAATCCTCAACAACATATTGGCAAACCGAATACAGCAATACATCAAAAAGATCATACACCACGATCAAGTGGGATTTATACCAGGGACACAGGGATGGTTCAACATCCGCAAATCAATCAATGTGATACACCACATTAACAAAATGAAGAATAAAAACCACATGATCATCTCAATCGATGCAGAGAAGGCATTCGACAAGATCCAGCATCCATTTATGATAAAAACTCTCAACAAAATGGGTATAGAAGGAAAGTACCTCAACATAATAAGGGCCATATATGACAAACCTACAGCAAACATCCTACTCAACGGGGAAAAACTGAAAGCCATTCCTTTGAGGACAGGAACAAGACAAGGGTGCCCACTCTCACCGCTCTTATTCAACATAGTACTGGAAGTTCTGGCCAGAGCAATTAGGCAAGAAAAAGGAATAAAAGGACTCCAAATAGGCAATGAAGAAGTGAAACTCGCACTATTTGCAGACGACATGATCCTATACATAGAAAACCCCAAAAATTCCATCGGAAAGCTACTAGAAACAATCAACAACTACAGTAAAGTGGCAGGGTATAAAATCAACTTACAAAAATCAATTGCATTTCTATACACTAACGATGAAAAAACAGAAAGAGAACTCAAAAAGACAAGCCCATTTACAATTGCAACAAAGAGAATAAAACATCTGGGAATAAATTTAACCAAGGAGGTCAAAGACCTATACAATGAAAACTATAAGACACTATTGAAAGAAATCGAGGAGGACATAAAGAAATGGAAAAATATTCCATGCACATGGATTGGAAGAATAAATATAGTTAAAATGTCCATTCTACCTAAAGCAATCTACAGATTCAATGCAATCCCAATCAGAATCCCAATGTCATTCTTCATGGTAATAGAACAAAAACTACTGAAATTCTTATGGGGCAACAAAAGAGCCCGAATAGCTAAAGCAATTCTGAAAAAAAAGAACAAAGCTGGAGGCATCACAATCCCTGATTTCAAAATATACTATAAAGCTACAGTAATCAAAACAGAATGGTACTGGTACAAGAATAGACATACAGATCAATGGAACAGAATTGAAAGCCCAGAAATAAAACCACACACCTATGGACAGCTAATCTTCGACAAAGGAGCAAAGAACATACAATGGAGAGAGGGAAGTCTCTTCAATAAATGGTGCTGGGGAAATTGGACAGCAACATGCAAAAGAATGAAAGTAGACCATCTCCTATCGCCATATACAAAAATCAATTCAAAATGGATCAAAGACCTGAAAGTCAGACCTGAAACTATAAAACTCCTGGAAGAAAATATAGGCAGTACACTAATTGAGATTGGACATAAAGAGATCCTTTCAGATTCCATGTCTACCCGGACAAGGGAAACAAAAGAAAAAATAAACAAGTGGGACCTCATCAGACTAAAGAGCTTCTACAAGGCAAATGAAACCAGGATCAAAATGAATCAACAACCCACCAGCTGGGAGAAAATATTTGCAAATCGTATGTCCGACAAGGGATTAATCTCAGTAATATACAAAGATCTCATACAACTGAGCAACAAAAAAACAAACAACCCGATCAAAAAATGGGCAGAGGATATGAACAGACATTTTTCCAAGGAAGAGATCCAGATGGCCAATAGACACATGAAAAGATGTTCAACATCACTAATCATCAGGGAAATGCAAATCAAAACTACACTGAGATATCACCTTACACTGGTTAGAATGGCTATAATCACAAAGACAAATAACAACAAATGCTGGAGAGGTTGTGGAGAAACGGGGACCCTCATTCACTGCTGGTGGGAATGCAAACTGGTGCAGCCTCTATGGAAAACAGTATGGAGAGTCCTCAAAAAATTAAAAATAGAAATACCGTATGATCCAGCAATCCCACTCTTGGGCATCTACCCAATGGACGTGAAATCAACCATCACAAGAGGCATATGCACCCCTATGTTCATTGCAGCATTATTCACTATAGCCAAGAAGTGGAAGCAACCCAAGTGTCCCTCAACTGAAGATTGGTTAAAGAAGATGTGGTATATACATACAATGGAATACTACTCAGCCATAAGAAAAGACACAATTGTCCCATTTGCAACAACATGGAGGGACCTAGAGGGTATTATGTTAAGTGAAATAAGCCAGAGAGAGAAGGACAGACACTGCATGAACTCACTCATATATGGAATATAAGTGAACACACGGACAGAGAGAACTGATTGGTGGTTACCAAGGGGAAGGGGGGTGGGGGGGCACAAGGGGTGAAGTGTTACATCCACAAGGTGACGGACAAACAAAAATGTACAACTAAAACCCCACAGTGTTATAAACTAAGACATCAATAAAAAAAATAAATTAAAAAAAAAAAGTAAAGACAATCAACAAGTCTCCAAAATAATAGCCTCAAGTTCCCATATGTCCAATTGGCTTGCACTAGTCACACTTTCCCATCCATTTCACCGCATCTGATCTCTTGTCTCTACATGTCCCTAAGTAGACTGTTCTCCTTTCTGCCAACCCTTGAATTGGCTAATTCTTCCTCTAAAAGACAAAGCTCAGACCTAATTTCTCCTTCTACCTCCAAGCAGGCTGTGGTCTCCCTGCACTGTGCTCTGACCGTATTCATTTCTCTCACGTTTCATTTACGACACTCAGCATAATTGCTGCAATAGATATGTCAACTTTCTGAGAACAATGACAGTTTCTTATTAATTTTTATATCCACTAACAACCATCCCAGTGGCTAGTACATAGTAAATGCTCAATAATGTGTGCATGTTGAATGCCTGATTAAAAATAGAGCCACCGAAAACTGACGCCATCTGGGTCTCTGGATGTCTAATTGTCCCCCAGATTCCTTTCTGGTACGAAAAAAGATAGACAAGTAACCTGAGCTTTCAGTGAGAAACCTGGAGCCTTAGCATAACCTGTCTGATTTCTTCCAAGGAAGCTCAAGTCAGGTGGGACATTTTTTGTTGCTTTTTCTTTTACGTTTACGTTTCATCAATTCACTTTGAATCCCCGAGTAGCTTGGAGAAAGTAATTTGTAGTGGGTCATATAATTTTCCATCTATTTTTACACTTTTTAACCAAATAGATTTTTTCTATTTTCATGGAATTGAAATAATTATACAATTACAAAGCAGAGAGCAAAGTAACGCAATATTTATTTTGACCACCTACTGTGCCCCAGGCTCTGAGCTAGGCCCTCTGGTTCCATTATCTCATTCAATTCTCGGTGAGAGCCCTGAGAGAAAAGCACAGTTATCACCATTTTAAGACGTAAAACAAAAGCAAAACAAAAACCTGAAGCATGATTGTGGGTCTCTTGGTGTGGGTGCTGTCTCCCTTCTTAAAGGAATATGACCAAAGGCAGCCATGTGTTTTGCAAATATGGAATTCTTTAGAACAATGCAGTGATTCCTTGCCATTGCCCAGTGGTAATTACCATGAAATGAGATTTCTCACAAGGTCATTTTATTTTGAGTGTTAGTCATTTATGAAAATGGAATTTATTAAAATTTAAACAATGCAGAAACTAAGAGATTGAAAGAAGAATAGAGATGGATGGAGATGGAGAGAGAGAGAAAACAATTTGTTTTAGGGAGAATAACTAGTTGGTCATATAGCACAGTGCCTGATATTCATATAGTCTTAGATTTGAAATCTTGGAGGGTCAGCAGTATATACACACACATATGTGCACACACACACACATTAATGAAATATTTTGGGGAGATTATTGGCCTATCTGTCTATCCACCTGTTTACCTTTTACCAAAAATCTTTAACAATATGATAGCTGAAATTAATAAATAATTGCTCTGAGTCATGGAATTGAAACTCTCAAATAGGGGATAAAATCACTTAAGTCACTGTAACTTTGGGTAAATGTCTTACCTCATCTGCCATCAGTGTCTTCATTTGTAAATTGAGTAGTTTCAATAGATCCCCTCAGAAGATTTTGCTACTTAAATATTTTGTGATTTTTTAAAATTTTCAGTTTTGTCCACATTTTGATACAGTTGTTAATTAACAGGGACGTGACTAATCAGTGGAAAAAATCAAGATAAGAATATAGGAATTACCATAATCTAAAAACTGGAAAATCAGTCCTTTAATAGACAATGAACTGTGCATGAAGTCATTTCCAGTTCTTTGATATTTACATCTATTTTAATGGTCTCTTTGTTTTTATATCTCTGAGCAGATTTCAATCATATGAAACTTTAGGGATTTGCCCACAGAAGTATTGCAATTTCTTTTAATTCTGTTTGTGAAAAACTGCATTCAAAACTGGAATCATTAAAATTAATTTTACACTTCTGAAGATATATTTCTAAGCAAATGGGAGAATACTTAGGCTATTAAACCTAATCCATAAATCACCATCTAGGATAATGAGACTTTAATGTTCTCTTCAATTTTTCCATTAATTTAAAGTGTCCAGGGCTTTCAGATAAGTTATTTTGGTATAATTACTATGGAACAAATATGACTCTGTTGCTATGGAAAACTTACTTCTTAAATGTGTGTTTTTCCCTCTGTATTGAGATCTCTAATTCCTTTTCCATACTCCTATAACCTTATATACCAAAGTATGTAAGTATCCCAATTTTTATTTTATTATGATTATTGATATATAAAAATACATATCAGAGATTATAGTAATATTAAAAATAGAAAAGATTTAAAAGTTTAGCTTTCTTTAAGATATCTTAATATTGTAGCTACCATGAATCAGAGCCCATCATTAATTCTATGAACTGCTGAATCATTTATATGTCATGATCTGATATGATAATGGCCTGATTTATGTAACTTGATTGAAAAATTGGAAATTTGAACTTTAAATGCAAAAGTTAAGGCTTTCAGAAGTAATGTGTGTCTCTGAATATTTAGTACCACATGATGCTCCAAGAAGGTAATGCTCCAAGAACTGGAAATGACTTCCTGCACAGTTCATTGTCTATTAATGTCTGAGAAAGGCTTTCTTAGAGATTCAGCATGTACATTACATAAGTCTTAAAGTTATGAAAGCTGTTTAATACAGTTTAATACAATACTTACTAATTTGATCTTGAAAGTTATTTCAATAATTAAAAGATTAGTCTATTTCAGAAATTCTTCTACCAAACTCACTCTGAGAAATATTACAGTATGCCAATAATCCAAACTTTAATCATGATGTAATTTCCAACATTCTCCTGTAAGGATCTGTAAATATTTTGATCAAACAGTGAACATACTTTTAAAAGGTGAAAAAGTAGAGTCATATCTAGATTTCTTCCAATCATGTAGTATGATTGGTTTCCAAAAATAAAGCCAAAAGATTGAACATAATTTCTTGGAGAATAATTTGACAATTGATGGGCTATGTAACTTGAGAATCTTCCCAATAAAAATACCAAAAAAATAAAGTAAAAGAAAATAAATATATTTTAAAAACATAACTGAAATTTCAGCAAACTAAGGAAAATCCTCATGAGTCATAAATGAAGGGGGCATGTGGAGCAGGTTTTGTTGGGTTGAGGTTGTGGATGGGTGACCCTAGGAGAAAATCTGTGAGCTGATTTTGTTGAAGCCCTGGAAAAGCAGGCTAAGGGAGAAGTAGGGGGTAGTTTGGGTCTTAATGGTGATGTGTAGGTTTAAGGTCTGTTGATGATGGGGATATGGAATCAAACTCCATACATCTGGGACCCTTGGAGGGCTGTATCTCGGTGAAATGGTGGCTGAGAAAAATCTGCTCACTTGGACAGTGAGATGATGGAAAGCTTGTTGGGATAGGCATAGGCTCAGTATGGAAATAGTCTTATCCCCTGAGGATTTGTTAACATGGATCAGCCCTCACACAAGTTTGAGTTTTGAGTATGAACTACCTGTGAGGTCTAGGAAACCCCAAGCCAAGAAATTAACATAACTAGTGGTCTCTCCTTCACACCTACTAGGATGGCTATAATCAATAAAATGGAAAGTGACAAGTGTTAGCAACGATATGAAGAAACTGGAACACTTGTGCATTGTGGTGGGAATGTAAAATGGTGCAGTTGCTGTGGAAAATAGTTTAGTGGTTCCTCTAAACCTAGAATTACCATATGACCCAGCAATCCCACTCCTAGGTATATACCCAAAAGAACTGAAAGCAGAGACTTGAACAGATGTTTATATACCAATGTCTATAGCAGCATTATTCAAAACAGCTGAAAGGTAGAAACAAAGTATCCATCAACAGATGAATGGATAAATAAAATGTGATATGTACATACAATGAAATATTATTCAGCCATAAAAAGGAATGAAATTTTGATATGTGCTACAACATGGATGGACCTTGAAAACATTAAGTGAAATAAGCCAGACAGAGAAAGACGAGTACTGTATGATTCAATTTATATGAAGTACCTAGAATAGACAAATTCATAGAGGCAGAAAGTTGAATAGAGGTTACTAGGGGTTGCAGGGAAGGGGAAATGGGGAGTTATTATTTAT
The DNA here is from genome assembly GCA_031878705.1 of Tapirus indicus. Classification (NCBI taxonomy): domain Eukaryota; kingdom Metazoa; phylum Chordata; class Mammalia; order Perissodactyla; family Tapiridae; genus Tapirus; species Tapirus indicus. Next base: position 141,859,609 of record CM062919.1, on the reverse strand, counting down.
TGGGTACAGAGTTTATGTTGGGTATGATGAAAAAGTTTTGAGCAGAGATAGTGGTGATGGTTATATAGTACTGTGAATGTATTTAATGCCACTGAAATGTATGTTTACAAATGGTTAAAATGATAACTATTTTGTTATGGATATTTTACCAAAATTTTTTTAAAAAGTTATTTCAGACTGGTGGTTACCCTGGAGCACTTGAAGGGAGCATACACAACTGTTTTCCAAAGGTTGTAACATTTTCCCCTCCCACCAGCAACGTGTGAGAGTTCTGGTTGTTCTACATTCCCACCCATTGGTACTGTCGTTGTTTTAATTTAAGCCATCCTAGTATGGGTGTAGTGGTATTGCATTTTGGTTTTAATTTTAATTTCCCTGATGATTAGTGATGTTAAACACTTTTAATGCTTATTGGCCATTTGTATATTTTCCTTTGTGAAGTATCTATTTGCTCTTTTGCCAGTGTTTTCAAATTAGGTTATTTTATTATCAGTGATTTGTAGAACTTCTTTATATATGCCAGAAACAAGCCCTTTGTCTGATATTTATTTTGCAAATATTTTCTCCTCATCTGTGGCTTGCTTGTTAATTTTCTTAATGGTGCCTCTGATGATCAGAAGTTTTCAATTTGAATGAAATTCAGTTTATTTTTTATGGTTAGTGCTTTCTGTCCTAAGAAGTGTTTGCCTAACTCAAGTTGGCAAAGAAATTCTCCTATATTTTTCCTAGATACATCAATGTTTCAGCTTTTGCTTTTAGGTTTAAGATCTAAAGTTTAATTTTTGCATGAAATAGAAGTTTAATTTTTTTCATAGAGATACATACTTGTTCCAGCACCATTTGTTGAGAAGAAAAATTTTATTTCCTTCATTGAATAGTTTTAATGTCTTTGTCAAAAATCAGTTGATTACATAAGTGTGGGTTTATTTCTGGAATTTCTATGCTTTTCCTTTGATCAACTTGTCTATCCTTATGCCAATAATAGAGTAGCTTGATTACTGTAGATTAATAATATGTCTTGAAATCAGGTAGTGTAAATTCTCCAGTCTTGTTTGTCTCTTCCAAGATTGGTTTTTCTAGACATTTTGCATTTCTGTGTACATTTTGGAATTGACTTGCCAGTTTCTAAAAAAAAACAAACTTTGAAAAAGCCTGCTGGGATTGTGATTGGGGTTGCATTGAATCTACAGCTCAATTTGGGAAAAAATAACATTTTAACAATATTGAGTTTTCCAGTTCATGGATATGGTACATATCTCTCTATTTAGTTCAGGTATTCTTTAACTTTTTCCCAGCAACAATCTGTAGTTTTAATGAAGAAGTCTTACACATATTTTATTAAATGTATCCCTAAGTATCTTATGTTTTTAGGTTATTGTATATGATAGTTTTAAATTTCATTTTCTAATTGTTTATTGCTAAAATCTAGAAGAACAACTGATTTTTGTATTGGACCTGTATTGGTGTCCTGAAACCTTGCTGAATTCACTTGATAGTTCTAGTTGTTTTGTAGATTCCTTGGTATTTTCTACATAAACATTTATATCATGTGTAAATAGGGAGAGTTTTTTTTCTTTCAAATTTTTATGCTTTCTTTTTCTTTTTTGCATTGTTGCATTGGCTAGGATCTCAAGAAAAATGTTGAATAGAGGTGGAGAGAATGGATGTCCTTGCTCATTCTCAATCTTAAGAAGAAAGTAGTCAGTATCTTACCATCAAGTATAATTTTAGCTGTAGGTTTTGTACAAATACCTTTTACAGAGTCTATTCCTAATGCCTTAAAATTTTTAAGGTGAATAGGTGTTGAATTTTTTTCAAGTGTTTTTTCTGCACCTATTGAGATGATCATATAATTTTCCCTTTTTATTATGTTTATGTGGTTAGCTGTACAGTCATGCGTTGCTTAATGATGGGGGCTTAACGACAGGTACACCTTCTGAGAAATGCTTCGTTAGGTGATTTCGTCGTTGTGCGAACATCATAGCGTGTACTTACACAAACCTAGATGGTGTAGCATACTACAGCCCTGGGCTGTATGGTACTAGTCTTATGGGACCTCTGTTGTGTATGCGGTCCATCATTGACCGAAACATCGTCATGCAGCGCTTGACTGTCTTAACTGATTTTCTAATGTTGAACTAACCTCGCCTTCCTATGAAAAACTTCACTTGGTTATGATATATTTTCTGTTTTATACGTTGCTAGATTTAAATTGACAATATTTTATTAGAGATTTTTGTGTCTATATTCATGAGAGATCTGGTCTTAAATTTTTTTTTTTGTAATGTCCTTATCTGGTCTTATCCTAACCTCATAAAATGAGTTGGAAAGTATTCCTTCTCCTTCTTCCTCTGTTTTCCACACACACACACAAAGAAATCTGTGTAGAATTAGTATTATTTCCTCTTTATATGCTAGTAGAATTCATCAGAGAATCCATATTAGCCTGGAATTTTCTTTGAGGGAAAGTTTTTATTTACAAATTCAAACAGATATTGGGATATTCAGATTCCTAACTTCTTGTATCTGTTTTGGCAATTTGTGTTTTTCCCCCAAAGGAATTTTTGCATTTCATCTGAGTTGTCTAGTTTTTCAGCATAAAGTTTTAAGTAATATTACCCTTATTATATATTTAATGTCTGTAGTGATACCTTTTTTCATGCCTGAGACTATTATTTGCTTTTCCCTCTTTTATTCTTGATCACTCTAGGTATGGGTTTATTAATTTTATTAATCTTTTCAAAGCATCAACTTTTGGCTTTGTTGATTCTCTGTAATATTTGTTTATATTCTCTTTCATTGATTTCTGCTTTTATATTTGTTATTTTCTTCCTTTGTTTTGTAGTTAATTTAGTCTTTTTATAGCTAAAGTTGAAGCTCAGGTCTTCTCTTCTAATATAAAGCTGTGCATTTCCCTGTAAGCACTATGTTAGCAGCATCACACACATTTGGACCTGTTGTGCTTTCATTATCACTAGTTCAAAATATTTCCTAATGATTCTGTGTTCTCTTTTTGGAACCATGGATTATTTATGAGTATAATACTTAATTTCCAAGTATTTTGACATTGTCATCATAGCTTTGTGTTAATTTAATTTTGTTATGATCAGAGAGCATAGTCTGCATGGTTTCAATCTTATTACATTTATTGAGACTTCTTTTTTTGCTCAAGGAATGAGCCATCTTGATGAATGTTACATGTGCACTTTATAGAATGTGTATTTTTTCTAGGTGCTGGGTGTTGTATTCCATATATGTCTGTTAGATTAAATTGGTTGATACTGTTGTTCAAGTCTTTTATATTGTTTCTGATTTTTCAGTTTACTTCTTAAGTAAAACCTACTTCAGTAGCTCTTCTAAAGACTTTATTTTCCAAGTCCAACATCTGTGTCGTCTCTGAAATTGTTTCTTCTGTCCGTTGTTTTCCGTGGTTATATGTTATATTTTCTTTGTCTTCGCACATCTGCAATTTTTGATAATCTACAGGAAATTATAGAGGCTATGTTATTGAGAATCTAGATTTTTCTTGTCTTCCTATAAAGATCATTGAGTTTTGTACTAATGGGCAGTTAATTTACCAGAGGTTCGGCTTGATCCTGTTGACCCTTGGTTTAAGACTTTATTTGGTTGTGTTTAGGATGGCTGTGGTGTGACCGTCCTGAAGCATTTCCTTTGTAGGCTGTCAACTGAATGCCCAGGGTGTTCAGCAAGTTCTCTCTACTATGGCTGGTTGGAACTCCAGTTTTTCCCAGCACCATATTATCTCCAGAATCGTTATTTAACTCACAGTCACCGAGTAACTGTTCTGCTCTAGTCCTTGTGAAATTTTGCCCTGTATATAGTATAAAATAGTTTTGGCCCAAACTCAACGGGACCCTTCTCTGAACATCTTCCTCCTCTCTGGTACCTTCCCAGAAAATTCCAGCTACCTCCACAGCCCCAAACAGAAGGATTTCTGTTCCCTTCAACCAGCATAAGTGCTGCTTTCTTTTTGGATTCCACTTCCCTCCACCTCATTTTGGAAAGAGAACTCCCCAAGAGAAAATCAGAGTGAATGGGTAGGTTACCTCGTGCATTTCTCTTCTCTGAGAGATTACTTCCAGCGCTTTCTGTTGTCCAAAGCCTGAAAGCAACTGCTTGACATAGTTTTTCCTGTTAAATAGTAATTTAAGGCATAATTCTATCAGGATCAGGACTTAAAACCAGATAGACTGTAAAAAGTTTTCCCCAGTGCAAGTCTTAAATCTTTTATGAAAAATGGAGAGGGACTATTACAGTAAGTTTTTTGGAAATGGTTTGTCAAATAATCTACATCTATTAACTTTGCTGTATGCATATCAACTGTGGGATGTTCTAATTTAAAAAACAAGCAACAAATAACAAAAATCTCTAATGTATACATAGTTTGTTTTTTTCTCAAATCATCATCATCATCTTTATCTCTCCCTCTTTCTCTCTCTCCATAATTTTTAACTTATCATTCTGCCACCTCTCAATTATTTTCTCAGGGTTTGTCCTATTTATTTCTGTCTACACTTGCTCAGGGGCACTAACCTTCTAGGGATTTGTGTCAATAGGAGCCCTTTGCTACTCTGCAAATAATCTAACTTGCTTTTGAATTATCCTGGTCTAAACAGTTTCCACCAGCATCTGGAGACAACTGGTTTGTGGACTTTTCCATCATCCCTCTCTCTGTCTCCTTTCTTTGCTATGAAGGAAGAAAACTATACTGTCAGTATCAACTGGGTCTTCTCCAGCTGCTTCCAATCTATTAATTGAGCTCTACACTCCTGTTGAATGACTCCTTTAATTTTACTTAAAATAATATGAAAATAAAATATCGAATATCTTTGTCAACAGGTTTTTCACAGATGAACTGGAAGTGGAAATTAGCAGCAAGAAATCCAAAATGCTTATTTAAACCATTTCTGATCAATCATCTAAAAGAAGTTATTCCGTCTCAGCCCAGTGCCAGACACAGAGCATGAGCTACACAGACATTTTTAAGTCAATTAATAAGGCAGATTCTGTTCTTGAGATGTGAGGGATTACTAGAAACAGTTTGTTTTCTAAAACAAGGGACATTGTGTGCATTTATAACATTAGACACCAGTCTAGAAATACCACGTCACCTCAACACATACATCAGAGAAAGTATACTTAATCTTTCTAAACTTCTTGTGCCAACTCCCTCACAAGGAAATGAAATAAAAATTTTCCTTAAAAGTTTTTTGAAAAGAAGTATGCTTTTTTAAAAGATCAAATCATTCTATTGTTACACTGACCTGAATTATTGACAGAGAAAGAAGCAAAATGTATATGTGAAACTTCTTACCTTAAAAAAATAAAAAGAAAGAGAACGAGGACACAGAAAAGTGTCTAGTCTTCTTTATAGATGAGAGCATGTGAAATTGCCCAAAATTTTTGCACAGTATTGTCTTTGATGAGTGTAGATAAGAGAAAACGGGACACATCATTTTGTTTAGTCGATTTATCATTCATTTCACAATTTGGGCTAACCCATTCATTTATACATGTTGTTAGTATTTTAAATTTCTGTACTTAGTTACTTTTTATGTGTTTGTTTTTCCTATCACTCATAAATAATTACTTCTTCAAGTGTAAAACTTTTTATGTCTAATTTTGTTTGTATCACTTCTTCCATCATAAAGAGCCTGATTTTGATTATCTACACTCCATGTAGGAGAAAAACTATACCCATATTTTAAGAGCTCTGTGGATTTAGTAAAAACTGTGTTTCCCAGCAACACTTAAGAAATAGCAGCTGAGAGGTCCTGAGAGTAAATTGAGTGAAATTAAAGCACCTGTGGGTAGGCAACTGTCACGTTAGCTTTTCCTTTCTTAGGAAATGAAATTGGTTACATAATGATTTGTAATTCCAAGTGGAGTACTGTTTGGTCTTCTGAAATCTAAACTTTCAAGATTTAGGACAGTGATGAAAGGCAAATAGTAACTTGGCTGACTTCTGCACTTTTTAGTTTGGAGTATGGCGTTCCGTGATGAGAACACTAATAAGAAACTGTTAATCACGATGGGCTTTAACTGTGGGTGCAGCCAGAGGACTTGAGATGGAAAGATGAGAGCATAGGCCTCATTTAGTGACACTCGGGTGCCTTTAGTGTATGTGGGATTAGGAAGTTCTGGGAAGAGCAAAAATACTATTTCTTTTACTTTCAGAATTTATACACGTAAGTTCATTTGCCTTGGCCTCCAGTTTTATGAGAAGTTATAAAAAATTTCAACAATTGCTACTAAATATGATAAAATGAAACTTGAAGCAAAGAATCAGTTTCTGAGTCAGGAAATTCATATTGTTGTGGCTGTTACTACTAAAATCTCAAACAGTGGAGAGTCAGTCCCCTGTGGAGGCTGAATATTCTTTCACATGGCCCATCATTACAGGTTAGGACTGGGGGCAATTACAAAGGATGGCATTATGCAGTCCTGAAGGTCTGCACCCCCAAAAGCTAACATTCATTTTGGGCTATACTCAGCCCTTTTCCCAGACTCTGAGCAGAGTCTGGCCCCACTAGTCTAAAGGAAGTAAATAAATATTCATTTGAAATAAATGAATATTCATGTCAATAGAAGCAGAGCATGACCAGGAACACTTATTATGTTATAAAATTCCATGCAAAGACAAATTCTGCAAAATCTTTCCAAAACATTTAGCAGAGAAGCTGCCACTTTCTGCATCTGATTCATGCCGACATCACTTGGTCATTGGGAGCAAATGTTTGCCTGTGCGCCACCCTTCCCGTCTCCCACAGACATGGCAGATATTGTGACTCAATCTTTTTCCATACACCTCTTCAGGCAGCCAACTCCAATAAACCAGAGTGTCCTGCAAATGAAAATCGACTGACTGTTTCTCATCTAATCCAATGAATTTGATGCTGAAATTGGATGACCCTAGGATCGACAACATAAATTTACTGAGTATTTAATTATCAAAATAGTTTATAGGGTTTCACGGAATCACAAGGAGGCATAAAATACAGTGTGTACAGTCAAGGGGCTTTGAATCTAGAGGGAGAGACAAGATGCAGGCTATCATCCTGAGGTATTAAGCGACAATTGGGCAAGATGGCCAAGAGGGTCCCACAGGGAATCTGGATGAGAAGGAGCTAGAAGATATAAAATGCTTAAAAAGACAAAGAGCAACAGTCAGGGAACTTGGCTAAGGTAGGGAGGAGTAGTGAAATAAGAAGGCAAGATCCAGAGTAGAAGAGGTCAGAGGGTTGCTAGGAAGGGCTCCAGGGTTAGTGATCGCTGATCCTGAAGAGCAAGTGCTTACTCTGCTCCATTTCACGTTGTCTACTGGACAGAGGTGCCCCCTAGCCCGCGGTGACTGCCTATAGGAGAAAGCAGGATTGTTGGAGCCACAGATGCTTCAGTGATTCTATAATTCCTCATAACATAAGGAACATGTTTGAATTATTTGCAGCTATCTTGTGTGTTTTGATTTCTTTCTTTTATGGAAAACAGTGAAATCAAACCCATTTTTCAATGTTAAGTTTTTTAAGATGGAGGAACTAAGGCATTTTTATAATACTGAATTAGATATTAGACATAAAAATGTACTTTGGTAAAAAGTGTCACACAGGAAAGGTATGAGGCCTGTGGCTGGGATTGAGGAGCGCACAGAGGAAGCAAGGGCAAGGATGAAGGAATGGGATGGCTGAAGAAGAGGCAAGCAAGAACCTTTCAGAACTGGACGTGAAATGAGGTGTCTCCTGGGCGGGGACTTAACGATTAAGCCTGTTGCCTTTTCCAACACTAATCATTATTAAAATGATGACTGATCTTAGTGATTATGAAAGCATTAAAAAGGCATCTGCCTATGCCCGAATTAACAGGCTAGATGTAGTTTTGAGCTTTCATCCAGCCAAACAGGACTTGAGTGGCTGTGATTTCAAGGTACTTGTTTATTTATGATCTTTCCTGTGTTTTCTGAGCCTCCAATAGTATTTTCTGTCATAGGGCACAAATGTTGGGGGGAGTTTGGTGTGTCCCCTTGGGCCTTAGCATTGTGACAATGTAAAGTGAAACCGAGCAGGATGATTTCTCAACTTTCCAGAACCCCGCCCTTGATTGTCCTCCAGCCACCCCCGCCCCAGGGCTTGCGGAGTTTCTGTGGGAAGGAGGAATACAGATGCTTGCAGTGGGCTCTGAAGGCAGAAGGGAGGATGGGGTGGGGAAGAGTCCACCCTAGGAGGCACTCCGGAGACCCACCGCACTGCCTCTAGGAGGTGGAGAAATGGAAACCAGAGAGGGAAAGGTTTTCCAAAGTGTAAAGGTATAAAACTAGTTGGAAAAGAAAAATAAAACAACGCTGACTTCAGGATAAATAGTTACCCCTGTGGTGGGAAGACAGGGAATGGGATAGAGGAAAGGTGAAAAAGAAACTTCAAGCATATGTGTATTGTTTTATTTCTTAAAAGAAAGATTGAAAGCGCTAAGATATTGCCATATGCTTCACATTTTTAAGGAATAAATGTTATAGGTAATTTTGTCACATAAATATCCACAACATACTCATGTGCACACACATGCACACGTTTGTATATATCAACATATAAAACCTTGTTCAATGGATAAGCAAACAAACTGCAGAAATTTTTATCATTAAGCAACTTAATTTTCTTCCTTAACGTTTATTTTTGTGATTTCTCTATGTGGATCATGTAGATCTGATTCTTTCAGTCTAGTTGCTGAATAGTAGTATTCCAGCATATGAATAATGCATTAATCTACTTTGTGTATATCTATGTCCATCAAACTTTCTAGAGACTTGCCCAGTTTATTAGCTTTCAGAAAAGTAGATTTTTTAAGTCATCTCCGTTAGTGTTTTTCTTAGATTATTAATTTGCGTTTTGTGTTTATAATTACGTTGCTTCAACTTTCGTACTGTTCTTTTGATTTCTTCATCTAGCTTCCTGGATTAAATGCTAGCTCATTTATTTGTAATAAATGTATTTAAGACTATCCATCACTTGTGGTACTGCCTTAGCTATGTCTCACAAATTTTCTTTTTTTTTTTTAGTCTTTTAGTTTTTTAATTATCATTCAGCTTTTATATTTTGTAATTTTCTCCGTGAATTACTCTTTAACCCATTCATTGTTTAGGCTTTTTGTTTTTTCTGTTTTCCTGCCAGTAGGATTTTAATTACTATTTGTAACAGTTATTTCTAGAAACAGTTATTTCTGATCTAGTGATCAGATAGGATGTTTTGAATGATTATGCTTCTTTGTGGCTGAAAGTGTACAGTAAATTTTATAAATATGTAAAATGTTGCATGCATACTTTAGAAGAAGGTGTATTCTCTGTTGGGTTCTCTTTTGGGTATAGGGATATATATATATATATATATATATATATATATATATATATATATATATATATTTACAATCACCTTATATGTGTGACTCAAATCCTTTTCGTATATTCTTCAAATAAGTAGTTCCTGAGAGAGATGTTAAATTCTGCCATTATGATTATGAGTTTGTCTATTTTATTTTGTAATTCTGAGTTTTTGCAGTTTTTTAGTGTTTCACACTTTGTCTATATTGTTAAGTATACATAAATTTATACTTTTTATAGCCTTTTCATAGATTGTGGCTTATATGCTTTATTCATTTTAATGCTTTTGCTTCATATTCTATTTTGAGTGACATTGCTGTACCAGCTCCTTTTTGGTCCGTATATGCCTGGAATCTCTCTTTTTCTTTTAAAATTTTCTGTTTTGTGTGTGTGTGTGTGTGTGTGTGTGTGTGAATAGCAGTGTCTCTTATAAGCAACATATAACTGATTTTTTTTTTATATCCAAGTGGATAATTTCTGATTTTCAATAGACTCATTTAATCCCTTCATGTTTATTGTCACTATAATGTATTTTGAGTTACATTGACCATCTTATTTCATGTTTCAGTTTCATCAGAGATTTCTTGTGGTTTGTTTTCTCCTCCTTTCCTAATTTTTGTTGGATTGGTAACCTATAGGTTAGTGTTTTACCTATCAATTTTTATTTATATGTATTAAAATTTCTCAGCCGTTATCTCTTTGAATATGCTACTCCAACATTCCTCTATTATCTTTCACTAGAATCCTATTAAAATTCTAGTAAACAAGGATTCTCAAAGAACACCACATCTCTTAACAACTCTTTCAATTTGTTTCTTTATGCTGCATCTTGGGTAAAATTCTCAGTTCTCTCTTCCAGTTGATTAATTCTTTAACTTTGTTCTTTTTAGAGTTCATTCCTTCAGCTTTATGACTATTTTTTAATGCCTATATATATATTTAGAATTACTAATTAGATTTTTCCTATTCATATAATTTCATATTTTTTCAATAGAGATCATTCCTTCCTTTTCCTCTCTGATGTTGGTACCAAGAAGTAGGGTGCTGCTGTAACAACTACCTAATAATGTAGAAGTGTCTTTGGAACTGGGTCATGGGTAGAGGCTGGGAGGAGTTTTGAGGTGCTTGCTAGGAAAAGCCTGGATTGCCATGAAGACGGTGTTGGTAGAACTATAGATGTTAAAGGGGATTCTGGTAAGGGTTCAGAAAGAAAAGAGGAGAGCTTGAGAGATAGCCTCTGTCTTCTTAGAGAATAGATAAAATAATTGTAAATGGAAGGTTAGTAGAAATATGGATGTTAAAGATCATTCTAGCATGTCTCAGATGGAAATGAAGAACACATTACTGGAAACTACAAGAAAGGAGATCCTTGTTATAAATAGTGGCAAAGAACTTGGCTGAACTAGCATTCTAGTGTTTTGTGGAAGGTGGAACTTGCAAGCAATAAAATTGGGAATTTAGCTGAGGAGATTGCTCAGCAAAGTGTTAAAGGAGCAGATTGGTTCCTCCTGACTGCTTACAGTAAATTGCAAGAAGAGAGAGATGAATTGAAGAAGGAATTGTTAAGTAAAAAGGAACCAGAACTTGAAGATTTGGAAAATTCTCAGTGTATCCATTTTACAAAAGAATGAGAAAGCTTGTTCTGAAGAGAACATTGAGGGTGTGCCTGAACAACCATGTGACAAGGAGATTTGTCTGGGTGTGAACCGCAAATTTATTCAGCCACCTCAGCAGAACCCAGGAATAGAGATGGGATTTTAGTAGCAGAAAACTGCCGGTTTAAACTGAAGAGGTGGAGGCAGGACGAAGTGGAAGAAAACTGTCAGACTTCTTTGATTCCACAGGACAGGACCATAGAGCTATTTGGCTGCAAATGTACCCTATTCTTTAAGGAAAGAATGACTCCAAAGGCCACTCAGAGATCATCAGGGCTGCCTCTTCAGTTTCAAAGGGTGGGGCCATCACCTCATTTTCAATAGGCCACACAGCCTCCAACTGAAGCTTTGGAGATGGGACCCCCATCTGGCAGAGCCACAGGACTGCCACTCAGCGGGTCTAGAAGGCAGGGCGTAGAGCCAAAGAGGATTATTCCCAAGCCTTAAGATCTAATGGGATTTGCCTTGCTGGTTATTGGTCTTGCTTAGGACCTGTCACCCCTTCCTTCTTTCCTATTTCTCCCTTCTGGAATGGAAATGTCTATGCCTGTCCCTCCATTGTGTTTTGGAAGCACATAACTTGCCTGGTTTCACAGATTCACAGCTGTGGAGGAAATGCTTCAGGACAAATCATACCTTGACTCTCATCCATATCTGTTTTAGATGATATTTAGATGTGACTTTGGAGTTTAGACTTAGACTTGATGCTGGAATGAGTTAAGACTTTGGCAGCCGTTGGGATGGAATGAGTGTGTTTTGCACAGGACAAGGACATGAATTTGGGGGAGCTAGAGACAGATTGCTTTGGACTGAACAGTGTCCCTCAAAATTTATATATTGAAGCCCTAATCCCTCATGTGATTGTGTTGGAGATAGGGTGTTTAAGGAGCTGATTAAGGTTAAATGAAGTCAGAAGGGTAGTGCACTGATATGTTAGAACTGGTGTCCTTATAGAAGAGGAAGAGACATCAGAGCACTCTGTCTCTCTCTCTGCCATGTGAGGACACAGTGAGAAGGTAGTCATCTGCGAGTTAGGAGAGAGGCTTCACCAGAAACCTGCCTTGCCAGCACCTGGATCTTGGACTTCCAGCCTCCAGAACTGTGAGAAAATAATTTCTGTTGTTTAAGCCCCCCAGTCTAGGGTGTGTGGTTATGGCAGCTCAAGTAGACTAAGATAGGATTTTAAACAGATTTATTTTAAAGTCATTTTAAGATTGCTCATTTTTTTTCCATTTTATCTGGAATGAATTCATCTTCTGACTGATTATATTTTGACCGTCTATCTTCATATCTCTCATGTATTTTATTTTAGTTTGATGGCTGATCATGAGTAGGAGATTTTTTTTAAGAAGCTCTCTCTCTGCCCTTGCCATTCTTATTGAGTGTTTTTCAGCTGCCCCTGTCTAGCCCCTGAAGGTACTCGTCTACAGAAGGATTTTTATATAATAGTGTAGAGCTTCATCAGCATGAGTACTGGGAATATCACAGAGTCATTCCTGGTGCTTCAAGGCTAGGTCTGCTTCCTGCCTTGTAAATCGTTCCATAGGCAGTGTTTTGGTCTTTTGGGCCTCCTTTCATGTTTGTTTATAACATCTTAGGATTTTCTGGTCTATAGTTGGATCGGTGCTATAAACCAGGTAGTCACAGCTCCTGAAGTGCACACTTGCAACATTATATGATTGTATGAACCATGTCTTTTATTTTCAGTGTTCTGATGCTTTGACAGCTGAGTCCTTCTAGCTTGTGAGGACTGCCCCTCCCAGGGTGGTTAGCCAGTTCTTAGAGATCGTAAACAACTCTCCCTGAGGGTGCCTCCAAATGTAAACCAAACAGTCCAGAACCCATTCCCCCAATCACCTCCTTTATTGGCCTCTAACTCTCCAGGCGTTTCCCCTTGTCCCAATCACCCAGGGCCAGGTATTAGACAACTAGGGACAGGCCCTAGGCCTCAGAGACTTCTGAAATTATTCAAGGTAGCCAATCCTAACCCTGCTTACACTGCCCCACCTGTGCCTCCCTGTGGAAACCACCATAGGCTCTTGCTCATGATTACCCCCACTCCCTCTGTCTCCTGACCAACCCTGGTGCTTCCCCACATGGCCCCTGTGTGGTGTGCTGTGACTCCTGTTTCTAGGGATCTGTGAGGGACCTTGCTTCATAACAGTCATTTCTGAGTCTGCATGTTTTATCATACCTGAGTAAAACAAATCCCAAGTACCATTAAAACAATGATGTTCTACTGGAATGATAGCAAAATAAAGTGACTTGTGGAGGTGGAAACACGTGTCTTGTACTTGGTTAACTCCAGTCCATTTAACATCATAATTGTTATAAAGTTTTGGGGTTTGGGGAATGTGTGATTTTATAATATTATGAACCCAACAGTTTGAATCGATGTTGTATTATTACTTAAAAAATGTAAATGCATTAATAATACATGGTTCAAATATAAGACCCAAAGGAGAAAATAGCACAAGTACTTTTCTAAAAACTAAAAAATGAAATTGCTCTCCTGTTACCTCCTGTGTCAAGGGGAACTTCCTCACGTTATACTTAAACACCCACTATGTGTTGGGGAAAGTTCTAAATGCTGCATGTTCGGAGATGATCCACTCCTTATCCCTGCCCACAGTAATGCTTCTCAGTATCCAAATTTCTTTCAACTGCTCCTGATTCAGGCTCTTCACTCCGCACTGGTGGGTCTCCCAGTGTCAGTTTCGGTCATTCCTGCTCCACCTCCTGTGCCCACACCATTGCTCCTCCTAGATGGTTCTCTCTTGTCCCCCTCCCCTGTGAACATCCCACCTATCGAGTGTCGGCTTCCCAGTGAAGTCTGTCTCGATTGATCAGTCGCGTTGCCATTTCCTCTTTTGAATTTCTATACCCTTGTAATCATTTTCCCATAATTTTTGTGAAATGTAGTCTCTGCTCTAAGCATGCACTTTTTTGTTTTAATTTAAAAATTTCTGAAATCGAGGTATTTCTCATTCCCTCTCTCCGTGTATGTGTATATATATATGTATATTTTTTCCAGTGATTCACTGCTCCCCCCAAATGTTTTTAAATGGATAACACACATATAATCCATGGGTTCTAGAAATTGAGGAAATAGGAAATCTTGACTTCTCAATTGTTCTCAGATGGTTCTTCCTGGCACCTCCTGGAGCCATCAGGAGCAGGGCTGAAGCAGTGGGAAACTGAGGTAAGCCAGTGCTGCCCAGCTCTAGTCACTCCTACAACCTTGAACAAGCAGCTCAACTTTTTTTGGTAATTTTTGCCTTATTATTTTATTTATGGATCTGAACAAAAGATTTTGTGAACCCGAAAATATTGGTAAAAATGCTTAGTATGTTTCAGCTTTGTCTCTCTCATTACATCACAGGCTTCTGCACCCAAAAGGCCTGGCACAGTTTTGGCCACATAATTGGTTCAGCTTGCTCCTGACTGGTTTGTGTGCACACATGCAGACGACATCCACAGTGATCATTTCCCTTAATCTTTTCAAACAAATCTGTACCAGTCTCCTGAGTGTTAGTTTCTCTCTGTGTTCTCATTTTCTTGGAAAATGGTGTCTTGGGCCTCCCAGAATGAACGTGAATTATAGCTCCATTATGTCTTCATACATAGCAAGTTTTAGCTTTCTTTCCAAAGTGCACAAATGGATTTTAAGGACATCTGTAAATGGCTATAATTTAAGATCAGAGAGTATTATCCTTGAGATAAGATTAGAATTTGGCAGGAAAAAAACACAACTTTTATTTAGAAACTTGGCATCTTGAACATAGAATTTTGCTGTTGCAGAATTTCAAGTTAGACACTTAGTTGGGAGGCAAGAAGTAAATGTTGGAAAACTGGAAGTAGGTGAGGTTCGAAAGACTCTAGTGAGTGAATATCCACCTTAAACTGTTGTCCACTTCCCCCTTTTGTTTTGTTGTACTGAGAAATACGTGTATGTATTTCAGGCAGAGAGAGAGGGCACTTTATTGTTAGGAACGGCTTACACACATGTGAGCTCTGGCAAGTCTGAAATCCGTCGGGCAAGTTGGCAGGCTAGAAATTCAGGTAAGAGTTGATGTTGCAGTCTCGAGTTGGAATTCTGCAGGCTGGTCAGGCGAGTGAGAAACTCAGGCAGGGTTTCTATGTTGCAGTCTTGAGACTGAATTCCTTCTTTTTTCAGAAGCCTGTCTTTGCTCTTAGGGCCTTCAACTGATTGAACGAGACCCTCCTATGTTAGGGAGAGCAATCTGCTTTACTCAAAGTCTACCAATTTAAATGTTAATCACATCTAAAAAATACCTTCACAGCAACATCTAGGCTGGTGTTTGACCAAACTACTGGGCACCATAGCCTAGCCAGGGTGACATATAAAATTAACCATCACAGTGACTTGTTACCTGTTAGGCTCTGTTTTCTTACGTCCTTTCCTCAGTCAGCTCTACTCAGTTTCACCTTACTCCACCAAATAAAAGCAACATAATTTCAGCCTTTTAAGGGGGTCTCCATTTGTACAGATCTGAAATCTTTGAACTAATTTGGATTTCAGAGAGCTGTCTGGATGACACAGCCGTGCAGACCCATATGCAGCAGCCTGTGTGTCAGAGGCTTTCCCACCTGGTAGGTTTGGTGGAAGAGAAAATGAGTGAGAGAAGTGGATTATGCGAGGCAGGTTGACCCCAAAATATTCATACAGAGTTGTCACTGAATTGGTATTATTATGGCTGGTGTGTCATCATTGCTGTGAGTAAATTTTTATGAAGTCTTTGAGGCAGTCCATTGGGCAGACACATATGTCAAGCCTGCTAGAGTGTGGGTCAGGGCGGGTCTGGACTGCTGTTTTGCCTTACATTTGAAATCTCAGTGGTCATCTCTACAGATTTGTTTAGAGCAGAATTGAGGTATTCAAAACCATCATTCAAGCTCTCAAAATGACATGTGTCCGGATGACTGCAGGTGGCTGCAGACAGTGAGCACTGACAAGTGAGGGTCCCCACTGGAGTGCTCTGTAAGCCCTGCATGCTGCTTCTGGGGCCGCGATAGCCATGAAACCTCTCTGTAGAGTTCACGCCTGTTTCAAAAGCAGCATGTATGCACTTCCACATTTGATTCTCCTTCCAAATAACACTATGGACGAAATACTGTTGTTCTACAGATATGAAACTGGGGATTCGGAATTCAGATTTCACTTGCTGAAGGACAGATAAATATTAGGATAAGAACTAGATCACAGCTTTTTTCACTACATCATTTAGTCTGTTAAACATTCGTAATTGCTGCTCGGAAAAATAAAAATCATTATGTTTCTAAAGTAAATTATGGACTACTTGTTTTAGAGGTAGAGGTTCTGACACAGAAAAAACCCCACTATTGTGGCATTACTTTGAACGCCTCTTATTGTGAGTTGCCAGAGAAAAAGTAAAATTTACACGAATCTCATTGACTTAAAATGTAACATAAAAAAAACTAGAAGAAGAAGAAAATGGTGTTTTTCGGTTATGATAATCAAGGAAGTAATTTTCTTTTGTGCCTGGTAATTACACTGAAAACATAGCTGCAACTCAAGTATAACCGCATCTTTGAGGAGGTGGAGGGGGGAGAGATTCGTTTGTGGATTCTGAGGTTCACTTGATCTGCCCGTCTGTCACCGAGATCAAAAGATGTACTGTTACTTGAGGAGGAAAAGCAGCATTCAGTTATGACTGAGCTGAAAGACCCTGGAGCAGAAGAGCTGCCTTTTCAATACTTCCTAATTGGGTTATCCTGTCTCCAAAGAGATACTCTTTTAATCGATTCTTCGAAATCTTAATTCCAGTGGTTAAGCCATTTAGACGTCGGGAGGATGTTAACAGAATGCAGTAAGAGCAACAGAACTCAAAACCAGTGCAAATGACTGGAGTGGCAAAGTGATGAAGGAATTGGAAGAGAAGAGAAGAAATGGATTTTTCCTGGCCCTCCAAAGTTAATCTGCAGGGCCTCAAACGAGCTACTTTATCTCTCACAGGCCAAATCATAGGTCTTTGAAGTCTCAGAACTTGTTTCTCTTTATCTGTGTAGAAATATAATGTGGATAATTCAAACAAAATTACTAAATTTTTCCCCAAAGTATATTTAGGGGCTTGAATTATGTGGAAAATGGTCTTAACTTTCTTGAAATCAAACCCACCAAGTAGAATAAAATAAGTTCTGGAGATTAAAAAAAAAAAAAAAGGCACAACTATGGCAAAAGTTGGTGTTGAAGCCCCAACTGCATTTAATTTGCATGACATGAACAATTACATGTGCCCTGTTTCTAAGAGAAGATCATATGTTCTGTAGAAAGTGCCTTAAGAAGGCAGATCTTAGAGCAGTACAGAAATTTAAAATTTGGGCTATGTATTTAATTATGTTTTAAACTGCAATTTTTACTCATTGTCAGTTTTTTGCCCTTGGCTTACCTCAGTTGACAAGCGTATTCTCAATAGTCTTCATCTTTCTCCGCATATATTAAATACCAACCATATAGGGGTGAGAGTCAGGAAGGAAATTAGCATTCCTTGAATACCAGCCACTTTCCTTCATCTTTTCTCATTTCATTTACTTCAGAGCTACTATCACTGCCTGAAATGACCTCCCTCTTTTGTCCAGTTGTTGGTGGTTGGTCTTCCCTCCCTACAATTAAGTTCCGTGAAAGCAGAGCTCTCCTGTGTTGTGTCTTCTCCTAGATCCTGCGCACCAAGCACATGCTTGGCCCAGAGAAGGTGTCCCTGCTTTTTAAACAAACTCTAGGCACAGGACTAGACATGTTGTGAACGTTACCTCATACAATTCTCAAGTGTAATTCTTGAAATATAAATATTATTATCCCTCTTACAGTGAGAAATCAAGGCTTAAAGGAATTAAGTAACCTGTCAAAAATCAAACAAGTAAGAGGAGGGCATTTGAACTTATGTCTGATGTGCGTTCTGTTTGGGGGCCCTGTTGTAAGGCATGTTTCTCAAAGTGGGCCATGGCTGTCAGCAAGATGGTTACGGGTGTTAAACAGAGTGGCATTGAGTAACATAGCATTAGATCATAAGAGAGTTATTCCCTTGAAAAAGTCCTTTTAATTAATCTTATTACATCAAAGATAAAGTCTCAGATTAGTGCCAGTGTGTATTCAATGCTTCTCAAATAATTGCTACTCTCTCTCCTTATTTCCATTAAGGGCAGGTAAGAATATAAAGCCTGAGTTTTGTTTTCAGTGTATCAATTTTTATCACAACTTTTTTAAGACAAGTGAGTCCGGTTTTTCATTTGCAATAGTTATACAGTTCCCTCATACATAAAAATTTAGATAAAAGCCCTGAATTTATTTAAAGAAAATATTAATTATATAACAGTACAGATGACATATGAGGCAAAAATTATGGTGGTGGTACACAATGTCTAGTTTTGAAAACCTTGCCATGAGGCAATTTACAGGGCCCTGGAATAGAAACTAGCAGTAGAAGGCATTGCTGTGATAGGGAACTCAGACCCGGAAAACGGTTATTCCCGAACTGCCTTAAAAGTGGTGTACTTGAGGTACAGAAATGAACGACTACTAACTCTTGGCATAACCGGAGAAAATGCCACTTTGATACCAACGCTGGGACTACAGTTATCGTCCCTGACTGATGGTGCCTGAAATATAGTGGGGAGGTATACAAATAATCAGAATACAAGTGAGGAAACAAAAAATGCCCAAAGAAGGAAAAATATATGCGGGAATTTGTAGTTCTACAAAGTATTAATTTGGGAATTTGTAGTTCAACAAAGTATTAGTTACCTCTTGTTACATTAACTTTTTAAATTATAATTAATAATTATATTAATTACACATTTGTATTCTGGGTAATTATACAAATTATACAAGTGAGTAATGGGCATACAGTGAGACGGGTATACAAACGAGAAATATTCACACTTGCAAAAGTGCAGGGCACCCTTTTCTATAATTGCAAGAAAAGCCTCGAGGGGTTTGGTGAACATGACCTGCTAAATTACCAGCCACTTAAAAGTAATCCAGTTCATAACCCCGGGAAAGCTTCCACATCTTTAACAGGGCACAGAGTTAGTGCTTCACTAGGGCCTGGTGCTGCTGAGAAGCTGACATCACCCAGTGTACTTTAGGGTGAACTTCTAACAGTGAAGGGACTGGTTTCCCTCTCAAATTCTTCATGCTGACATGTTTATAGGGAGTACCAGAGTAATTCACGTGGTCCAAAAGCTCGGGCTTTCTGTGGGGCCACTTGTCATCCCTTGCGACTTTCCACAGCCAGCTCGCAGAGGCATCTGTGGCTTTCTCCCTCGGGAGAGGCTTCTGGTGGTGTCACAAGAACGTGGACCCAACAGCACAGGCTCTACATTCAAATTCTGACTCTCCCATTTATTTGAGCAAATTGCTTAATTTCTCTGAGCCTCAGTTTCTTCAAACTGGAGGAAAGAATAGTGCTTATCTCACTAGGTTATTTTAAAGATTAAGTGAAATAAAGCAAGAGAATGTTCAGCGAGGTGTCTGGCACATCAGCACGCAGTTATCTTTAGCTACTGTTAGCCTGTGCTAGGAAGCACAGTGTTCTCTCCCCTGGGCTTTTCCAGAGACCTCAGGTAACATGATTTTTTTAACCTAACTTTCTTGGGCTGGTACCTACTCTAGTGCTCCCGCCAGCCCCACACACGTGACTTTGCGGTGCTTCCTCAGCCTCTACCAGTTCTGTTTCTCTCTCTCCCTCTCAGCCAGCCTCGCGAAGGCCGCAGCACCTCCCTCCCTCCGTGAGTCGAGTCCCCTTCCCTCTGCTCATACAACCAAAGAGAAAGGCTGTGGTAAAGCTCAAACAGGGACTTCTCGATTTCTCCAAACTGAGAGGTGACTTTTCACCATATCCTTGGTAGAGTAAGTCTGGAATGTTCCTTGTGTTTGCCATTCTTTTCTTTAGCTAGATCTACTGGCTAAGAGTAGCATTTAATACAAGGCATGTCTTAACCTTTTTATAGTCACTGACTGTAGTTCCCTGGAAACTTTTACATTCTGCCTCTGACAAACATCATGTCAGACATTTTCCCGAACAGAATATAAAGAAAATGTTTGAACTCAGTCTGTGCTATTTTTGCATACCGTTTCCTTTATAGCCAAGTGCTAGGATAAAGAGGATGCATGAGTTCAGTGAGATGAAAAACAGCGTAAGACCCTTAGACTCGTTCACCTGTGTGTAAAACAAAATATTTTGATTCTTTGGCACATCTATTTCGAGGAAGAATCATTCTCGAATTTTATATTTTCCCCAGTGTATGTTGATTGAGTGTGAAGTAGGCCCCTGTTGCCCTGTTCTGTACGCCGGGCTGACCACAGCTGATTGGTCCAACAACTGACCGGATTCCCGAGAGCCGATGGGAGCTGAGAGCTCTCACTGCAGGTGCCTGGAGTTACCCTGGTCTTCACTCTTCCTGAGGCTCGATTGTTCTATCTCCTTGGATTCTCAACGTATCTGAGCATCCTTACTGTAAATTCTCTCTTTTGGCTTAAGCAAGCCCAGGTGGATATCTGTTGGATATAATCTAAAGAGTCCTAATTTATGATTTAAATTAAAGAATTAAAGATATTAAGCTTGTCAGCAATATATTAGGGGTTTGTATGCCTCTAAGCATATTAAATACAGAATTAGGAAGATATAGTACATTTTTTTTTCTCTAGAAAACCCATGCTACCTATTTCAACAGACAACAGGCAGGGTTAACTACTTTAAAAATATCAGTAAACAAAAATACTCTTATTCAGTGAAATTCTGAAAGTAATGAGGCATATTAAAAAAACACACACATGGGGACTGGCCCCACGGCCTAGTGGTTAAGTTCAGTGTACTCTGCTTCAGCAACTCTGGTTCAGTTCCTGGGTGCGGACCTACACCATTCATCAGCGGCCATGCTGCCATATGGGTTGGCAACCCATATACAAAATAGAGGAGATTGGCACAGATGTTAGCTCAGGGACAGTCTTCCTCAGCAACACGCACAGCATTTCAGATTCCTTCATTTTACTCTCACCAAAATTGTCTTCTTATCAAAATATAAGAATTAAAATAGTAAGAGTTTCTTGTGATAGTCAAGCAGTTAGTAATATATGTTTACTCTAGAATTTCAAGAAGCGATATGATGTACTTTTGCAAATAAGTATCATATCTTTTAGCAACGGATTTGAAGCAAATTGATCAACTGGGAAGTCACTGTAGCTGTTTTACTTCTTTTTATAATATATATGTTATGAAATTTAGCCCTGCTATACTTTCTTAGTTTCTGCTTTGACTATTACACATACCTTTAAACATATCATGCACTTTCTATTTCTGCATCTTTTTTGTGTTTTTGATGCTATTTAGAAATCTATGTCCACTTCTCCCCTTAAAACCAATTTGCAAGGAAAACTCATACTCACCCTTCAGGGCCCTACCTATGTTATCACCACCTCTGGGAATTATTCTCTGTGCACTTTCTGTCCCTACCTCTTTAAGCAGAACCAGTCTTTACTTCCAATTTATTTTTCATCATCTCTGTTTGTAAATACCCCTAGTACTTTCATGAACTGCTCTATTAGTAATTTCAGGTCTTAATCCCTGTATGGCAAGAACTGTGTCTTGTTCATATTGCGTCTTTCTAGCACATGCACAGTGTCTAGTTGATAACTGACATTCAGTACACGTTTGTTGTAAACTAGAAATTTCAGTTCAGAAAAATGTGAGGAAAATTTGAGGTGGTCCTAGAGTAATGATTTTGAGAATTATTAGAATGTTCTTAATTACAGTATTGGGGCCTCTTATGGTTTAGATATATTTTTTCAATTTAAGATTTTATTAAAGTTTGCTAAGAGTTTTTCAAAGTAGTTTTAACAGTTTCTATTCCAAGCAGTAGTGTATGAGAGTCCCAGTTGTTCCCTACCTTACCAACACTTAGTGTTTTCACTTCATATTTGTATATTTATGTACACACACACACATTGCTTGATTGGTTTCACGTTTTAATAGCATTTTTATTTTTAATGTTTGTAAGTGAAATTGACCTAATTAATTTCTGTTTATTTGATCATTTCCTTCATTCTACTTTCTTTGTGTACACTCGGTTTCTTTTTTCTAATTTCTTATTTTGGATACTTAGGTTCATACAGGTTTAATATCCTCCATATATGTTTACATATGTATATATATGTATGCATATATATACATATATTTACATATTAGATATATATCTAATATATAAATATCATATTATATTATCAATAGTATTAATATCTTGTATAATATATTATCTTAATATCAACTTTTTACTATATTAGATAGATATCGAATATCTAATATATTAGTGTCTTATAATTAATACATTAATATTGGCTATATTAATATCAAGCAAAATATATCTCAAGGTAGAATTTTTTTCTGAATAAAGAAAGTTAAGATCTAATGATATATATCAAATACATAACTATAACATAATATAAATATATATTTGATATATAATATATATCTAATATGTATATAGTAGATAAAAATATATAAAATATAATATATTAGATATAATAAAATATATATCTAATATATATTAGGATTTTTTCTGAATGAAGAAGTTTAAGGTCTATTGATATGTATGGAATATATAAATATATATAATATTATTGAATAAAGAAATTTAAGATCTAATGATATATATCAAATATATAAATGTTTATTTGATTATGTAATATATAATAATTAACAAATAATATGTATTATAATTATATTAATTAAATAGTATTTATTATTAATTATAATATATATATTTTCATATACATTATATATTATTTTTATATTATAATATATTAATTTATTTAAAATTTACATAAAATATATAAATTTATATTAAAATTATTTAAAATAAATTAATTAATTGAATAATTAATATAGATTATATTATTATATATTACATATGTACTGAATTTATATTTATATATATTCTATATATATCATTACATGTTAAACTTCTTTATTCAGAAAAAAATTTCTACCTTAAGATATATTTTGCCCAATATTAATCTAGCTACATAAGCTCCCTTTTCATTGATATCTGATTTCATTGGTAACTGAGATCACTATTTTTCTTTGCTTTAGACTTTTCTGTGTCATTATGTTTTAGGTATCTCTGCTATAAACAATATAACTAGATTCTTAAATTTCTATTTAATAGAGTTTGGTAGTCTTTGTCTTTAAATGGAAAGTTTATTTTATTTAAAGTTATTTAATGTATTAGGATCTATTTCTGTATCTTATTTTGTAATTTTTGTGTATGATACTTTTTGCTCATTTCTTTTCATCCCACTGCCACATTCTGTTAGACTGAGCAAGTTTTATTGATCTGCCTTTTCACTCTACTGCTTTTAAATTTATACATTCTTATTTATGGCTGGGTTTCAAGGAGGATGGTCATTACTATAAATCACAATACCCATAAGTATGTAAATTAGTTCAGGAGCTTTCCCAAACAGTAGCCACATCCTGGGTGCCATATCTACCAGGCATGATACGTCAACAGGAATCTCTGAGCAGAGGTGATATGAAGAGTAGACCTGCTGGTACTTTTGTTTCTGATTTTTGGCAAAGTTTTGTTCTGATTCTAACTTGTGCACAGCCAATAAATTATTCTCCATGGGTGCAGCAATGACTGAAAATCCGGCTTTATGGTCCGAGCATTTGATAAGCTCTGTCAGTGAGAGACATGAGTCAGTTTTTGTTCATCTTTTTTGTTTGTCTTTGTTCAGGGATATGTCTCAATTCCGTTGGAAAGAATAGCACTTTGAGATATTAACTACTGTGATACCATGTTTCTGTGTTTACTAAAGGTGTAGAACTACAGATACCAGCTCTTGTGTATCTTTTCCTTTGGATTACATTGCTGAACATGTTCATTTTTGCCACTTTATGGACATATAAAAACGGCACATGTAGCTATAGGTCCTTGTTTTACGTGCGCTCATGAAATCTGCTGGTGTGCTAACACAGTGGTGTATGCAACTCTCAGTGACTTACCTCTCAATTTTCTCTGTGAAAGATGAGTTAGATATTTTGGTTAAAGATGAGTGTTGAAGCTGTTGTAGGTAGAAAGTTAGACATGAGCAGGGGAAGGGATAAAAGCTGACAAACCACAAAGAAAGACTCCTGCTTGGATGGGCACGCTTCAACATCCACAACGTCCTGTTTTGCAGCCCGACATGCACATAGCTAGCGTCCACCCGAGGTACCCTAACCTCACCCTCATTATGTTAAAATCATAATAAATTTATATTGCGGTTTTGACCCCCCTTGCGGGAGATGGATGCCATGGCAGATCCGCTAGGGACCATCTAAGGAAAAAAACTCCCCCTCCCGACGTGAGGGAGGGGGCAACAAGCCAATTGGACAGACTACACAATTCACAAGCCGCCCAAACCTCAGCGCAGTCGCTCACCTTGAGCCTGCCGGCTCCCTCCCTCGGAGAGCACTTTCGCTTTGCTAATAAACTCCTGCTTCTCTGCGTGTGTTCGCTCACAAATTCTTTTGCGACACCAAACCAAAAACCTGGAAACCGATCCACTCACCTGGTAACAAAGCTGTCCTGGGAACAGTGGTTTCGGAAAACGACTAAATGTGCATGCAAAGTACTGGGATGTACTTTTATTTATCAATGAGAAAAGAAAGTAGTTTTCTCTTAAAGCAAAGATTCCGCCCAGAAAGTTAAGGAAGATAGTGAAAGAAAAAGCTTGTAGGGGCAGAGAAAGTTTAGAAGGTTTGCAGAAAGTAAACTTTATTTGTCTTAGTTTATAATACTTGCAAATAAAGAGTCTGAGGAGAAGCAATGAAAGCCATTAAAATGTTGGCAAAGTATGCTCAGCTTTTATGAGTTTATTTATAAGATTAAAAAAAATCTCATGAATTCTTTACTGCTAAAATATTACATTAACAGAGGACTAGAACCTGGTTTTCTCTGCTAGAATGACAAATCGGTGTCGGAGTATTCAGTCTGCTCTTAAGAAGAGGTAGTAAAAGGTATTTGTTAACCTCTGTGTATCGTGCACGGACAGCTGAGATTCTTTCTTACCAGATTAACTTTCTGTGCTTATGCTACTTTTATGTCCTTGATTACTGAAACAGACAAAAACCAAAGGTTCTTTCCTTCTGCAAGAGGGAAGATTCCTTACAGTTGTCCTAACTTCTGCATATGTTCATTTAAAAATATTGTGCTGTCACTTTGAAAACCCAGCTACAACCATTCATTGCTCTCAGGCACCTTTGCTTCTGCCTTTGTCAAATGGCCAGTCTCCTCTGTTAATGCTCTTGATTTTGTCCTCTCAAGGTCAGACACAAAATTCAGAAAAGTAAAATAAATAAATAAATTCAAGTTGTCTTTTTAACTAATCTATTTTTTTTAATCTTACAAAAGAAACATTACTAGAAATAGTTTTTTTTTTTTTTTTTTTTTTGGTATGCTCCATATTTCATGTAGCTCAATAGTATTGTAAAAGCTGCAAAGGAAGAGAAATTGTGAAATCAGAGAAGTTTCACCTTTATTGGTTGAATTGCATTCAGATAAAAGTGTTATTAATCTAAATATATTTCAGAGATTATATACTTTACAGGAAAGCTCTCACATGTCCATAATATCACTACCCTAAAGGGAAACCGATCAAATCCTTCTGTAACATTTGTGCACTATATCCAAGCAGAGGATTTTATCCTCCCCCATTCTGATATTTTTGGTTACTGATATAATTAGCCATAGCCGTTCTCCTTATCATCAATAGGTAATTCTGATTTCCTCTCATGCTTGCCTAAAGCTCTGACATGGGTTAGAGGCCAAACACCGAGTCTTCTACAAAGTGGAACAGTTTTAGAGCCTATGAAAAGGATTGTACCAGGAACTCTGTTGATGCCTCAAGGAATGGACTCATGGCTACTGGCTTTGGAGTTTAAGATGGCACTTAAGTGTCAGAAGGTGTTAGATGTATGAGTTAAGATTTCCAGGACTTGTTTTAGTTCAGAAGTAGATAAATTTGTGAAAGCAGACTGCTGAGCCAACACCGAGAGACACAAGAATTTGTTATATAGTACTGAGGTAAGTATGTTTGTTAGAAATATTGTTGGTATTACTGACCCCTCAGAATTTAAGAATAAGTATTTTTAAGTGTGTTTCCTCTGCATGGCAATGTAGTTGTATGCATAAGTTCAATAAGGATCTGTCCCCCTTTCTATCAGAATAGAATTGAACATATCAATTGTGCAACCAAGACCATATCTGCAATATTATGTTTGAGAATAAATCTTCTTAAATCAGGTAGAAGAAGCCCATGATTAAGAAACAAGGGTTGTATTTCATATATGAAACTGATGTAGACAAAGTCCTCCAAGGAAACCAGACTGATACCTGTTCTATGGCTTACAGAGTCCCTGTCTTACAGGTGAGAAGGAAGATCACCTCCTGGAAGGCCCAAACTTTGGCAGATATTGAGGAACTCAGAGAGGAATTCACTCACATTTATAGGCTCTACAACAAAATCTGGAGGAGACAAATTTGGGGAGCTTGGTTTCCTAGCCTTAGATTAAGAGTATAAGTTAAAGAATTTTCCAACATATTCTGTAGAGAAGGTTGTTGGAGAAACAGGCACTCTCATACTTGCTGGTAGGAGTGAATTGATACAACCCTTTCTGAGGGGGATTTGGCAATATCTAACAAAGTTAAATATGCACTTACCTTTTGATGCATTTGCCTCAATAATCCCACTTCTAGAAATTTATCCGAGATAAGATATGCCTCCAATAACTGGAAAATATGTATGTAAAAGTTTATTCATTGAACCACTGTTTATAATTGCAAAATGCTGGAAACACTGTAAATGCCTACACAGGAGAGTAGTAGGATAAAATATGGTACATTCACACAAAGGAGCACTATGCAGCTGTGAAGAAGAATGAGGGAGATCTCTATGCACCATGCATATATTTTTAAAGGAGTATATTTTTAAGGGGAAATTAGAGTGTGAAAGAGATTCTGTAGGACACTACCTTACATGTGAAAGAGAAAGGAAAACAAGAAAGTATACATGTATCTACTCAATTGTGAAAAAGAAACACAGAAAGGATAAATCAGAAACTAATGGTATTGGTTTTCTTGCAGGCAATGGGAGTGAAAAGAGTGAAATGAATGAGGGAATGGGGCCAGGGTTGAAGGGATGAGGGAGGAGGGTCACTTCTCTGAGTAGACCCTTTTTATAGTGTGTTGTCTAGTTCTGATTTTTAGAAACCTGTTGACATTTCACATTCTTGAAAAAGGAGTTAATTAATTAGAATTAACCAATATAGGGGAAAATCCAAAATGGAGTACATATAGTAACAAATCACCCTAACGTTATTACCAGTGAATTAGATAACAGCACTGCAGGGAGTGGGGAAGAAAAGAATTCGCCTAAGTGACTTCGGAAAACAGTATTTTTTCCTATACTCTAAAGCTAAAGACAAAAAAAAAAAGAACTGTAACATTCGGTACTCAGGCTACTAATCTGTTTTTCATAGGGTTGAGTTAGGAATTCTGAAACTGCTTCATGTGTATTCCAGGAATAAGTGAAAAGTAAATACATTAGGGATAATGATAGCCACGTTCCTTATTTTCTGAAAAAGGAATTAAAGAAAAGGGGAAAGTGAGACTAAACCATATGGTGTGGTTGGAATAAACCCTTACCAGACCTCACCAAGGAAGATATGCAGATGGAAAATAAGCATGTGAAAAGATGTTCCACATCTTATGCTATCAGGGCAATGCAAATTAGCAAGATACCACCACACAACTATTAGAATCTGGAGCACTGACCACAGCAAATGCTGGAGAGGGTGTGGAGCGACAGGAACTCTCATCCACTGCTGATGGGAATTCACAATGGTCCAGCCACTTTGGAAGACAGTTTGTCAGTTTCTTACAAAACTGAACATACTCTTACCATACAATCCAGCAGTCATGTTCCTTGGTATTTACCCAAATGAGTTGAAAACTTGCGTCTATACAAAAACCTGAACATAAAAGTTTGTAGCGGCTTTGTTCACAATTGCCAAGACTTGGAAGCAACTAAGATGTCCTTCAGTAGGTGAATGGATAAATAAATTGTGGTACATCTAGACAATGTAATATTATTCATCACTAAAAAGAAATGAGCTATCAAGCCATGGGAAGACATGGAGGAACCTAAAATGCATATTACTGCTGTTAGTGAAAGAAGGCAATCTGAAAAGGCTACATACTGTATGATTCTAGCTATATGACGTGCCGAAAAAGGCAAAACTATGGAAACAGTTAAAAGATCAGTGGTTGCCAGGGGTTAGGGCAGGGGGTTGGGGGTGGGGGAAGGAGAGAAGAATAAGTAGAACACAGAGGATTTTTAGGGCAGTGAAATGCTCTGTATGATACGATAATGGTGGACACATGTCGTTATAATTTGTCCAGACCCATAGAATGTACAACACTAAGAGTGAATCCTAATGTAAACTAGACTTTGGCTGATTATAATGTGTTAATGTAAGTTCATCAGTTGTAACAAATGTCCCACTCTGGTGGGGATGTTGATAATGGGGGAGGCTATGCATGTGTGGGGGCAGGAAGTATATGGGAAATCTCTGTACCTTCTTAATTTTGCTGTGAACCTAAAACTCCTCTAAAAAAAGTCTTTAATAAAAAATAAATAAATAAAAATAAAAAAATTTAAAAAGTGGTAATGGATTATACTCCATAGAATAAAACAAATATTCATATGTCCATACTGATGTAATGATTGAATAAATAGGTGGAGCAGAAAGGAAAGCTCTTCCTTACAGTAAAATTCCAATTAATAAATGTATAAGGAAGAATAGAAATAGAAAATCACCTTTTGACAAACACCACAGTCATTATTTTAGGCAAGATTCATAATGGATTTAAAAATTAGTTGGTGAGAGTATGAGAAACAGAATGTTTACATAATCTCAAAGTATTTCTCTACAAAAAGAGTGTTAATTACAAAGGGAAAAATGGAAATTTCCAGTGGAGATAACAGACACCACCTTAACCAAATGGTCACTAATAATGAGACATATTACCACGTGTCCCCTGGCATGACACATGGAGAAGGGCACAACATCAATTCTATGATATTCTTGCCAAAAATGCATATAGACTTCAGTCATGAGGAAACATCTGTGTAGCCCAAATGAAGAGGTACTGCATAAAATACTGGCCAGTCATCTTGGAGAGCGTCAAGGTCGTGAAAGACAAAGAAAGATTGAGGAACTGTCCCAGCTTAGAGGAGATAAGGAGACATGTTCACAAAAATGCAACGTGTGATCCTGAATTGGATCTTGGTCCCAAAAAAGGACATTAGTGAGACAATTGCCAAAATTTGAATAAAATCTGTAGATTAGTTAATATTATTGTATTAATGTTAATTTCCTGATTTTGATCATTGTGCTGTGGTTATATAAGATGTTAATATTTGGGGAAGCTAGATGGAGATGTCAAGAATGGAGATATGAAGATATTGAGTAATTCATTCAGAAAATGATCAGGCAAACCAAGATAGCAACAGTGCAAATAGAAAGCAGGGAGTGTAGATTCAAGAAATACCAGATAGAATGGTCATGGTTGGTAAATTGATCAGTGTGAGATATGAAGGCATGGGGATGGGGTGTATTTCAGGGTTACTGAGAGAGAAAAGATGAGCTTGCTGTTGGAGGTATTAAGTTTGAAATGCCTGTGGGATATGTGGAAATATCAAATAGACAGATATATGCAGGGCGTCAATAAATGCAGGTTTGTCTGGGACAGTCTGAGTATATGATTGTGGTCCTGGCATAATTATTAATAGTACTGCTTTCATACTCAAAAGTGTCCCAAGAAATTATATGGTAATTCTTGTACAGCTCTGAAACACGGGAGATGGGGCTGTGCTGGTGCATTATACATTAGGATCTGGTAAATAGAAATAATAAAGCAATGTGTTTGGATGGAATTGTCAGAATGAAAAGAGAAGAGTGTGTGTTCAGCATGTGTATATACACACGTGTGTATGCTTGTCTATCCACCCTTTAAAAATTATTTTTTAAAATAAAATAAAAAGGAGTATCTCAATATATCATGGAAATTAGTTTATATTGACATGTCTTTCCTGTACCTGTCCTTTCTATTACAGAAAATATATTAATTTACAATAGACTGTAATTCTATGTATAATGTTTAAGAAACTAGTCATTAATCATATTATTATTTTTAAAATTAAAAGTATTAAATTAGAACTTTGTAAGCTGAGTACCTTTTTAACTTATTTTTTAAGTCAAAATTGAAGAAGCTATAATTATACAAAATCTGTTAAATATGAAACGTGTACTCAGTTTCTAATAAACTGGGACCATTAACCTAATTGGTTGATTGAAATTAAAGGGATAAATAATCCCAAAGAGATCTGTGATCTATGAAACGTATTTTAATGAGAGCTAAATGCATTGGTATTAATTTAAAGCTTATGAAGACATGTTGGTAGTTGAAAAAGTCACAGAAATTTATAAATTTAAGTAATAGGAATAAACTAAAAAGAAATAAAACAAAATTCTAAGTGTATTTGTCCCTAGTTTTCTTTTTTTTTTTTTTGAGCCAAAGCATTCCATTTATTGAATTTTTAATATTTTTGATTACAAGAATCTGCTTTTTTTTTTTTTTTAATTGATGTCTTAGTTTATAACACTGTGGGGTTTTAGTTGTACATTTTTGTTTGTCCGTCACCTTGTGGATGTAACCCTTCACCCCTTGTGCCCCCCCCACCCCCCTTCCCCTTGGTAACCACCAATCAGTTCTCTCTGTCCGTGTGTTCACTTATATTCCATATATGAGTGAGTTCATGCAGTGTCTGTCCTTCTCTCTCTGGCTTATTTCACTTAACATAATACCCTCTAGGTCCTTCCATGTTGTTGCAAATGGGACAACTGTGTCTTTTCTTATGGCTGAGTAGTATTCCATTGTATGTATATACCACATCTTCTTTAACCAGTCTTCAGTTGAGGGACACTTGGGTTGCTTCCACTTCTTGGCTATAGTGAATAATGCTGCAATGAACATAGGGGTGCATACGCCTCTTGTGATGGTTGATTTCACGTCCATTGGGTAGATGCCCAAGAGTGGTATTGCTGGATCATACGGTATTTCTATTTTTAATTTTTTGAGGACTCTCCATACTGTTTTCCATAGAGGCTGCACCAGTTTGCATTCCCACCAGCAGTGAATGAGGGTCCCCGTTTCTCCACAACCTCTCCAGCATTTGTTGTTATTTGTCTTTGTGATTATAGCCATTCTAACCGGAGTAAGGTGATATCTTAGTGTAGTTTTGATTTGCATTTCCCTGATGATTAGTGATGTTGAACATCTTTTCATGTGTCTATTGGCCATCTGGATCTCTTCTTTGGAAAAATGTCTGTTCATATCCTCTGCCCATTTTTTGATCGGGTTGTTTGATTTTTTGTTGCTCAGTTGTATGAGATCTTTATATATTACTGAGATTAATCCCTTGTCAGACAAACGATTTGCAAATATTTTCTCCCAGCTGGTGGGCTGTTGATTCATTTTGATCCTGGTTTCATTTGCCTTGTAGAAGCTCTTTAGTCTGATGAGGTCCCACTTGTTTATTTTTTCTTTTGTTTCCCTTGTCTGGGTAGACATGGAATCTGAAAGGATCCCTTTATGTCCAATCTCAATTAGTGTACTGCCTATATTTTCTTCCAGGAGTTTTATAGTTTCAGGTCTCACTTTCAGGTCTTTGATCCATTTTGAATTGATTTTTGTATATGGCGATAGGAGATGGTCTACTTTCATTCTTTTGCATGTGGCTGTCCAATTTTCCCAGCACCATTTATTGAAGAGACTTCCCTCTCTCCATTGTATGTTCTTTGCTCCTTTGTCGAAGATTAGCTGTCCATAGGTGTGTGGTTTTATTTCTGGGCTTTCAATTCTGTTCCATTGATCTGTGTGTCTATTCTTGTACCAGTACCATGCTGTTTTGATTACTGTAGCTTTATAGTATATTTTGAAATCAGGGATTGTGATGCCTCCAGCTTTGTTCTTTTTTTTCAGAATTGCTTTAGCTATTCGGGCTCTTTTGTTGCCCCATAAGAATTTCAGTAGTTTTTGTTCTATTACCGTGAAGAATGACATTGGGATTCTGATTGGGATTGCATTGAATCTGTAGATTGCTTTAGGTAGAATGGACATTTTAACTATATTTATTCTTCCAATCCATGTGCATGGAATATTTTTCCATTTCTTTATGTCCTCCTCGACTTCTTTCAATAGTGTCTTATAGTTTTCATTGTATAAGTCTTTGAATTCCTTGGTTAAATTTATTCCCAGATATTTTATTCTCTTTGTTGCAATTGTAAATGGGATTGTCTTTTTGAGTTCTCTTTCTGTTTTTTCATCGTTAGTGTATAGAAATGCAATTGATTTTTGTAAGTTGATTTTGTACCCTGCCACTTTACTGTAGTTGTTGACTGTTTCTAGTAGCTTTCCAATGGAATTTTTGGGGTTTTCTATGTATAGGATCATGTCGTCTGCAAATAGTGCGAGTTTCACTTCTTCATTGCCTATTTGGAGTCCTTTTATTCCTTTTTCTTGCCTAATTGCTCTGGCCAGAACTTCCAGTACTATGTTGAATAAGAGCGGTGAGAGTGGGCACCCTTGTCTTGTTCCTGTCCTCAAAGGAATGGCTTTCAGTTTTTCCCCATTGAGTAGGATGTTTGCTGTAGGTTTGTCATATATGGCCCTTATTATGTTGAGGTACTTTCCTTCTATACCCATTTTTTTGAGAGTTTTTATCATAAATGGATGCTGGATCTTGTCGAATGCCTTCTCTGCATCGATTGAGATGATCATGTGGTTTTTATTCTTCATTTTGTTAATGTGGTGTATCACGTTGATTGATTTGCGGATGTTGAACCATCCCTGTGTCCCTGGTATAAATCCCACTTGATCGTGGTGTATGATCTTTTTGATGTATTGCTGTATTCGGTTTGCCAATATTTTGTTGAGGATTTTTGCGTCTATGTTCATCAGTGATATTGGCCTGTAGTTTTCCTTCTTTGTATTGTCCTTGTCTGGCTTTGGTATCAGGATGATGTCGGCCTCATAGAATGTGTAGGGAAGTATTCCATCTTCCTCTATTTTTTGGAATAGTTTGAGAAGGATAGGTGCTAAATCTTCTTTGAACGTTTGATAAAATTCTCCAGGGAAGCCATCTGGTCCTGGGCTTTTATTTTTTGGGAGGTTTTTGATTACTGTTTCAATCTCTTTACTTGTGATTGGTCTGTTCAGATTCTCTATTTCTTCTTGATTCAGTTTTGGGAGGTTGTACGCGTCCAAGAATTTGTCCATTTCCTCTAGGTTGTCCAATTTGTTGGCATAAAGTTTTTCATAGTATTCCCTAATAATCCCTTGTATTTCTGTGGTGTCTGTTGTAATTTCTCCACTTTCATTTCTAATTTTATTTATTTGAGTCTTCTCCCTTTTTTTCTTAGTGAGTATGGCTAAGAGTTTGTCAATTTTATTTATCTTCTCAAAGAACCAGCTCTTTGTTTCATTGATCCTTTCTACTGTTTTTTTGGTTTCAATTTCATTTATTTCTGCTCTGATTTTTATTATTTCCCTCCTTCTACTGATTCAGGGCTTTGTCTGTTCTTCTTTTTCCAACTCTGTTAGGTGCAATTTAAGGTTATTTATTTGGGATTTTTCTTGTTTGTTAAGGTGAGCTTGTATTGCTATGAATTTCCCTCTCAGGACTGCTTTTGCTGCATCCCATATGATTTAGTATGGTGTATTTTCCTTTTCATTTGTCTCCAGATAGCTTTTGATTTCTCCTTTAATTTCATCAACGACCCATTGGTTGTTCAGTAGCATGTTGTTTAGTCTCCACATCTTTTTCCCTTTCCTAGTTTTTTCCTTGCAGTTGATTTCTAGTTTCACAGCATTATGATCAGAAAAGATGCTTGTAATGATTTCAATCTTCTTAAATTTATAGAGGTTTGCCTTGTTTCCTAATATATGGTCTATCCTTGAGAATGTTCCATGTGCACTTGAGAAGAATGTGTACTCTGCTTTTTTTGGGTGGAGTTCTCTGTATATATCTATTAAATCCATTGCGTCTAGTTTTTCGTTTAAGTCCATTATTTCCTTATTGACTTTTTGTCTGGATGATCTATCTATTGATGTAAGGGGGGTATTAAGATCCCCTACTATTATTGTGTTATTGTTAATATCTCCTTTTAGGTTTTTTAGCAGTTGTTTTATGTGCTTTGGTGCTCCTGTGTTGGGTGCATAGATATTTATAAGTGTTATGCCTTCTTGGTGAAGTGTCCCTTTTATCATTATATATTGCCCTTCTTTGTCTCTTATTACCTTTTTTATCTTGAAGTCTACTTTGTCTGATATAAGTATGGCTACTCCTGCTTTCTTTTGTTTGCCATTAGCTTGGAGTATTGTTTTCCATCCTTTCATTTTGAGTCTGTGTTTGTCTTTAGAGCTGAGATGTGTTTCCTGGAGGCAGCAGATTGTTGGATCTTGGTTTTTAATCCATCCTGCCACTCTGTGTCTTTTGATTGGAGAATTCAATCCATTTACATTTAGAGTGATTATTGATATATGAGGGTTTAATGTTGCTATTTTATTGTTCATCTTCTGGTTCTTTTGCATTTCCTTCGTTTCTTGTCCCTTGTGTTTCGGACTGCAAATTCAATTTGGTGTTTCTGCATGCTCATTCTTTTGGTTTTCTCTTTATTTGTCATGTGTGGTTCTCTTCTGGTTGTTTGCTTAGTGGTTACCATGCGGTTTATATAAGCGATCTCCTGGATAAGAAAGTACATTTTCAGATGCCTCCTTTTTCCTGAGGCTGGGTCAGTTCAATCCCTTACCTCTTCCCCTCCTTATTTGTTATCTCTTTATTCCATCTTGTGTCATGAATGTGTGTTTCCAGTGATGAGCTTGAATTAATTTTTGATGTTTTCCAACTGTATTTTGTTCTGGTTTAGTCTCCTTGCTTTTCTCCTTGCTGAAATCTTTGTATCCCCTTTCTCATTTGTTTTTTTTCAGGCCTAAGGGCCTTCTTGAGCATTTCTTGTAGTGGGGGTCTTGTGGTGATGAACTCTCTTAGCTTTTGTTTATCACGGAGAGTTATTATTTCTCCATCGTATTTGAAGGATATTTTTGCTGGATAAAGTATTCTCGGCTGAAGGTTTTTGTCTTTCATGATTTTGAATATATCATTCCAGTCTCTCCTAGCCTGTAGAGTTTCTGTCGAGAAATCAGCTGAGAGCCTGATGGGGTTTCCTTTGTATGTTATTTTGTTTTTTAGTTTAGCTGCCTTCAATATTATTTCCTTGTTACGGGTATTCTTCAAGTTTGCTACTATGTGGCGAGATGATTTTTTATTCCTGTTTATATATTTAGGTGATCTATTGATTTCATTCACTGTTATTTCCCTCTCGTTCCCTAGGTTGGGGAAGTTCTCAGCTATTATTTCTTTGAACAAACTCTCTGCTCCTTTTTCTCTTTCTTCTCCTTCTGGAATACCTATTATCCTTATGTTGCTTTTCCTCATTGAGTCTGATATTTCTCGAAGAATTTCTTCATTTCTTTTTAGTCTTAGCTCTCTCTCCTCCTCTATCAGGAGCATTTCTGCATGGCTATCCTCAATAGTGCTAATTCGTTCCTACATATTGTCAGTTCTGCTCTTTAAAGACTCCATTTTTTCCACTATCTCGTTGATTTTGTTTTTCATCTCCAATAATTCTGTTTGGTTTTTCTTTAGGGTTTCAATCTCTTTTGTGACATAATCCCTGAATTCGTTGATTTGTTTCTGTGTGTTCTCTTGTATTTCGTTGAGCTTGTTTATGATAGCTATTTTGAATTCTCTCTCATTCAGGTTATCAAATTCTGTGCCTTCAGGGTTGGTTTCTGGGTGTTTGTCATTTTCCTTTTGGTCTGTAGCCCTGACATATTTTCGCAAGGATCCGCCGGGGACGGCTTTATTTTTACCCCTCATGATTAAAGTTAGTCCTGCAGTTTCCCCCTGCTGCCACTAGATGGAGATCGCGAGTGGTTTGCTCTGAGGCGGCTGCAGCCCCTGGAGGAATTATGCTGAAACGCCGGGTGTGTGGGGGGAGGGGTCCTCTCTTTCTCCTGCTTGACCCGGGGGTTTCCTTTCTGGCTCTCTTAGGATGTTGCTACACCCCCTAAACAGTCCGTTGTCGCTTCCCCGTGGGGATCTCACGACAGTCTGTGAGAGCACCTGGATGGCGATAGTTTTCCCCGCTGTGGGCCGCCCCTCCCCCCTCTGTCCGCGAACCGCGCTGTTTTTGCCGATCGATTGGGGAGGGGGAGTACAACCTCCTACCTTTCCTCCCGTCCTCCTGGGCTTCCCGCGCCTCCACCGTCTGATGTATGGCAGCAGGGGTTTCTCCGAAGTCCTTCGTAGTGTTTGATTGAGCTCTGTTGGAATGTGAATGATGTTTTCGTTGTGTCGT
Organism: Tapirus indicus; assembly: GCA_031878705.1. NCBI lineage: Eukaryota > Metazoa > Chordata > Mammalia > Perissodactyla > Tapiridae > Tapirus > Tapirus indicus. The sequence goes on along the minus strand of CM062919.1, from coordinate 141,823,004 downwards.
AGGGGGCAGAGATTCAAAGAGGGAATCTCACTCCGCCATGATGCTGACGTCACACCTGTCCCTAGTTTTCTTAATAGTTAATGTTTATTTGATGATATCTGTGCCTGACAGATGCTCAATAAATACTTGGTGAATAAATTAATATTTTAAAAAATAGAAATGACTTTATTTTATGTGATTGTAATTCTATAATACATAGTTATTGTAAAAATTCAAACAATACAGAAAGCTATAAAGTGGGAAAACAAATAAACCTGTAATAACACACCCAAAGATTTAAATTTTAATGTTTTGATATTTATCTTTTTCTTTTAACAGCTTTACTGAGATATAACTCACATACCATAAAATTCACCCATTTAAAGTGTACAAGTCAGTGTTTTTTTTTCAGTGTGTTCACAGAATTGTGTAACTATCACAATAAATTTTACATTTTCATCATCTTCAAAAGAAAAGAATTGTACCCATTAGCAGTTACTCCTCATTCCTTCCCAATGCCCCCTCCAGTCATAGGCAACCACTAATGCACTTTCTATCTCTATAGATTTGCCTATTCTGGACAATTTATATAAATTTAATCATACAATATATTGTCTTTTGTGACTGGCTTTTTCACTCAGAATATGTTTTCAAGGTTTGTCCACATTGTGGCATGTCTCAGTACTTCACTGTTTTTTATTGCCAAATAATATTCCATTGTATAGATATAGCACATTTTATTTATCAGTTCATCAGTTGATGGACATTTGGGTTGTTTCCACTTTTGGCTCTTATGAACATTCATATAAAAGTTTTTGTGTGGACATATACTAGGAGTGAAATTTCTGGGTCATATGGCATCTCTATGTTTAACCTTTTAAGGAACTGCCAGTCAACTGCACCATTTTACATTCCCACCAGCAGTGTGTGAGCATTTCAATTTCTCCACACCCTTGCCAATACCTTGCCAAATTATTTTATGTCTTTTTTACTACTATGTGTGAAGGATGTTGAGCATTTTTTATGCATTTATTGGCCATTTGTATATTTTCTTTAGAGAAATGTCTATTCAGAATTGTTGTCTATTTTTAATTGGATTATCTTTTTATTATTGAGTTCTACGAGTTCCTTATGTATTCCAGATACTAGCCTCTAATCATATATGCGATTTGCAAATATTTTCTCCTATTTTGCAGGTGATTTTTTTTCACTTTCATGATGGTGTTCTTTGAAGCACAAACGTTTTTAATTTTGATAAATTTCAATTTATTTATTTTTTCTTTTGTTCTTTGTGCTTATAGTGTCATATCTAATAGGGCTTTGCCTAATCCAAGATCATGAAGATTTACATCTATATTTTCTTCTAAGAAATTAATAGTTTTAGCACTTACATTTAGCTCTGTGATCCATTTTGAATTAATTTTTGTATTTGATGTGGAGAAGGAGTCCAACTTCATTTTTTTGCACATAGATATCCAGTTGTTCTGGCACTATTTGTTGAAAAGACTATTCTTTCCCCATTGAATTGTCATGGTACTCTTGTCCAAAATCAATTGACTGTAAATGTAAGAATTTACTTCTGGACTTTCAATTCTCAATTGGTTTATATGTCTATATTTATGCCAGTTCCACACAATCTTGATTGCTATAGCTTTGTAGTAAGCTTAGAAATTGGTAAGTGTGAGTCCTGTAACTGTTTAATCCTATTTCTAAATTGTTTTGGCTCTTCTAGGTCTCTTGAATATCCATATGAATTTTAGGATCAACTTGTCAGGTTATAAACCTTATTATCACTTGATGATCTTGTGACCCAGACACTTTTATAAACTCAAATTTTCTCATATTTCCTACCTGTAAAATTCTATTGAAGATTTTGGATATTCTGAAACATGTAAAACTTTACTTCTTTTTTTTCTTAAATTGGAGAATGACATAGTCTTAAATTTAGAACTTCAGAGTAGAAAGATCCTTCATGTAAAAATGTTGAGCTTCATCATTATATGAAGGGTCTCTTTGAAAATGGCAATGTATTTAGAAATATATTTTTGAGGGAGATTAAACATATTGACCCCAAATAGATCACATATGTCTGCTTTAAAAAATGACTTTATTTAAATACAACTTTCAGTTTACACATATTCATATAGTTATGGTGATAAAGAAAGATTCTTTGAGAAGGCAACATTTGAATACAGACTTAAAGAATGAGGAGACAACATTCCATGTGAAAGCTTGGACAAAGTATATCCCAAGAAGAATATGAATCTCTGAAGCAGGAACAAGCTTGTTGTGTTGGGAGAAGAGCAAGAAATTTGGTATGGCTGAAGCAGAGTAATAAAAAGGAGGAGGGAGTAGCAAGTAAGTTTATGAAAGAGGTAAAGACCAGATCTCATAGGGTCCTGTTTACCATGGTGAGAAATCAGAATCTATTCTAATTTTACTGGGCAAGATTTAAGAAGAGGAGCGAGATGATGCAATATAATTTCTAATAAGATCACCCTGGCTGTTACATGGAGAGTAGACTGCAGAAAGGCCAAGAGTAGATGCAGGGGGTCAAGTTAGGTAGTCCAGATGAGAAATAATTATGACTTGAACCAGAGTGGTAGCTGAGTAGATGGTAAGAAGTAATCATATTCAAGACATCTTTTGAATATAGAGCCACCAGGATTTTCTAATTAATTCAATGTGGGGTGTGTTAAAAAGAGAGATATCAAGGATGACTTGTTAACTTGAGCTATTAGAAGAATGGAGATACCATTTGGAGTCTATAAAGACTTAGGGTAAAAGTTTGTTTGGAGAGAAGACAAAATTAAAACTTTATTTTTTGGCTTATTAATTTTAAATAATTATGTAATCAAATGGAGGTGTTGAGGCAGTTGAGTTTGGAGCTCAGGACCAAAAATGAAGACGTGTATTTATGAGACCAAAAAATCAGAGCCATTTTCGAAGGGAGTGTAAATAGAGAAGAGCAGATGGTTGAGGGTGGCATCTTGGAGCATTCCAAAAATTAGAAATTGACAAGTTGAAGAAGTTACACCAATGGAAACTGAAACAGAGCATCCATGGGAAAAGGAAGAAAACCTGAGAGAGTCTGCTGTCCTGGATCCCAAGTGAAGAAGGTGACCCCAAAAGGAAGGAGTGGTCAAATGCATCAAGAGCTTCTGAGAAATCAAGTTAGATGAGGACTGAGTATTGACCATTGGATTTGGCAATATGGAGATCTTTGACAATATTAGATTCAGCAGAGAGGTGGGTCAGAAGAGAATGGAGTTGAAAAAGTGGGGACAGTGAGTATAGAAAACTTTTATAAGGAATATCATTATAAGGGAGGCAGACAATTCCAATGGCAGCTAAATAGGGGATGTAGGGTTAAGGAGGGCTTCTATTTAGATATGGGAGATAATACAGCATATTGGTATGCTGATGGGAATGATATAGGAAAAATTGATGTTGCAGAAGAGAAAATAATGGTAGGAGCAAAATCCTTGAATGGTGAGATATGAAGTGATAAGATGCACAAGTTGAACGGTTGACTTCTGTGAAGACCAGGAGAAATAGCAGAGCACGTAGGTTTAGATACAGGTAGGTTGGTAAATTTGATGGTGAAAACTTAAGGTGGCTTTCTTTTATTTCCTTGGTGCATTAAGAAATAAGGTAACTGGTGAGAGGAGAGTGAGAAAAGTGGATAGGATTTTGGATGTTTGCAGACAGAAAAGATATAATCTTCTTGGGAAGTGAGGGAAGATTGACGAAGGAAGTGTTATTGGACTGCTGGGCATTATTGAGTTTTCCTTTGAAATGTGTTGTCATAAATTTAGTGTTGTTGCCTTGTAATTGTAAATCATGCATCATGAATGCAGATGTAATTGTGTATTTTTTTTCCAGCCTCGTTGACCTGTTACAGGTATGGAATATGTAAAGTGGCAGGTTTAACTAAGGTTAAATTGGTGCCAGGCAACTAGGACTTAGGGACAGAGGGGCAAGGCTGTCAAGGCTATATAAGAGAGATGATGTATAATATCGGATCATCATTAGAGCAGGTGAGTAGGAAATGAGCTGTCTTTTGTGGTACTTGAATTTTATGCCAGAAACTTTACAAGTTTGGGCAAAAGCTTTGGCAGGGAGGATCAAAACCAAATGCTCAAGCCAGGAGACCTAGCATAGTCTTACAGGCAATGAGCACAAAGGTAGAATAGGTAGGATAAAAGAGGCAAGGGATGCAAGAGAGAATAGAGCAGGCAGACTGCGTCAGCCTTGAAGAGGCAGTGGACTTCAGTCAGCTAGGCTGGGGTTCAGGGCAATAGCTGCACTAGAATAACCCACCATGGGATGTGTTGTGCTAACAGAGACAGCCACCACATGCTGTCTTTCTGTGGGGTGCCCCAGGGCATCCCTGAGAAACTCAGATGGTCTATCCTCACCCTAAAGAGGCCGACATCAAGAGCCCAATCCCAGTGAAGGAGAAGCTTGAAGTCAGTTCTCTCGTATTGGCTCACGGGACAGCCTTAAGCTTTAATGGTAGATCGAGGACCTTGCCACAAGCTTAATGGGAGCTGAATTTCCAAAATACCTGGGTGTAGCCACAGTGTGTCACCAAAGCTGGGACAGGGGTTCTCATAGCTGGGGATGTGACTGGGTTGCTGACATGCTGTTCCTTTCTGACGCAAAATATGAGTGCCAAAAATGCAGTTGTTTTTCCTATCATTTGCCCCTGATGATACATTATTATACTTTACCTTTTTCATACACCCTGTTAATTGACAGAGTGAATGATTTTGTAAAAAATAATTTTCCTTTTCTTGGCAATAGGACACTCTTTTCATGTTGTCCAAGTATAGTAAGTATCATTTATTAAGAGTTTATATATGCCAGACTACACTAAATTCCTTAATACATTATCTCATTTATTCATCTCGCTATGCTTCTGAAGTAGGTGTTATCATGACTCTATTTTTTTTACGTATGAAGTAATTGAAGCCTGGAAAGTATAACTGACCTGCCCAGAGTCACATGTCCTGTAAGGGTAGGAGCCAGTACTCAAACCCAAAGCTTCTTCCAAAGTCCTTGCTCTAAAACTGTATTATGTACATAGACAAGAATATGCTGTGGACAGCAAGAGGGGACTGATAAAACCATGTGAGATGGGAGAATATTCCAGCTTCCACCTTCTCTCTCACATGGTTATCCAAGTCCATTATTCTTAAAAAAATCCCCCATCAAAGATTTGAGGGTGTCTTCTGGGGATTCTTTTACCACCAGCAAACTTTTTCAACAATGGTGGAGCTTATTTTTTGAAAATAAAAAGGAGGAGAAAAGTGAGAAGTGGAAATGATAGAGAGTATTTTCCCTTCCATGTCCAGACAATAGCATTTCTCTTACAGCTCTCTTGAATCCTGGTGGAAGATACAAACACTCAGCAAGTGAAACTAGTGTTCTTCCGAACTCCTGCTCTCCCTGTATGAGGACTAGAGAAAATCAGGAGAGAAGATCCTACTCAAGTTTCTGTATCACATGCCTCAAGGATTGGCATTGTTCCAGAGCAAACAAATTACTTGACTACAGAAAGAGCAGTTATACTTGAGCTTCAACTAATCAACAACAATAATAGTAACAATAGCAAAAAATAACAATACTAACAACTATGGATTTGTTTGCCTACTGGATTATTCAGAAATGTGAGGGTCACAGACACAGATGTGTCTGTTGTCTAATACCTTGTCTTCTATGGTACATAAAGATCAAAAACTTTTCCCTGAAAAATGCATGTGAAATTTACATACAGTGAAACTCATAGAGCCCACAGTTTTTTGATTGTCCATTTGGTCAGGGACTAATTGCCATATTAAAATCGCCTTCTGTCAGCTACTTTTTTTTTTAATGTGTATTGGTTTCTTGTTTAGTCAAACATGCATTTTATTTCCCCTGAATATGGAATTCTAATTCCTCATTATTTAACCTTGACTCAAATCTTACCCTTTTTTATAAATTAGGACCCAGTTTTGTAAAAATACTATTTCTCATTATCTGCTAATACTTTCTCTTCTTTCACCTCTAACAGAAATAACTCAATTTTTATGCAGAGATATTCGAGGATATAGATTTTATAGAATACCATGCTATGCCATTTCTATTGTAGAATTCATTTTAGTGTTCCTATCCATCAAAATACAGTATTCATGTGAAATTTCTCTAATAATTTTCTTGCTCCTTGTGAATAAACATATATAAATGAAGTGATTGCCTTACAGGACGTAACTGGGCTGACATATTTGTTTGTATTTGGAGATTTATACAATGATTTGCCTCCAAAGAGCAATTGAAGTAATTTTTAAAGATGGAAAACATAAATATTAAATGTGAAGACCAGAGGGAAGGTTTTAATTACGGAGAGGGCTGATAAATTTTCTTGCTGATGAAAACTCTGACATCATTAAATTTTTCTGTGAGGATGGTGAGAGAAAAGATAGGGTGCTTTTATAAATTCATCTTTATTATGACTCAAGGCAATGAGCTGTTAAGTACAATTATGACCTCTGTTTGTCATCCTGATACTTAATAATGTACCAGATGCACTTTTCCTGCGCTGTCAATTGCCTGCTCTGTCAGTTGACTGAGAATTCCCTGCCAAATGTGTGGCTGTCTTCCATCTCCAGAGGAGATCCATGGTTTACCCACATCTAGCCTCCAGGAAAGTACCAACTCATTTTCTTCTCAAAATGTCTTCTTCCTTGGGACAGGTTCCACCAGAAATTAGACTAGAAATTTGCTTACTTACTCACCACATCTTAGGTCAGAAAAAACAAAGGAAAAAATCGCTCATCTCTGACTGTTCTCATGATAAATATTGAGATTTGTCAGACGACGGAATCATTTTAAAAGGAAAACAGTTGTTTTTGACATGGAGGCTTTCCAGAAGCTTTATTAGCTCCAGGAGCTAATGAAGTGACTGTGTCCTGCACAGATACAGCAACGGAGCATGACTAATTCAAGTGCTGCTCTGCAACCAACAAGTCCTTGAGACTCTCATTTGGTTTCCAGAAGAGAAGAGCTCAAGTTGAATAAAGAATTGTATTTTTTTAAAAAAGCAAACAGATGAGAGGTTATTAAAAGGAATATTTTAGATTCTTATGAATGGAAAGGTGTAAATTATTATTTTTTAATTCTAAACTATCTGTCACTAATGAAGAATAGAATTCTCCAATTTTCGAAGAGTATATATTAATATTAAATTTCAAATTTTCTCACCAATTGAATGACCCTTCAGCTATTTCAGGTGCTCACCATTGTTTTATTTTTGGTTTTTGTGGGAAAATTTAGACCACAGTTTAGGTAAAACAACAGCCTTACAATTTGTTGTGTTCTTTTTGGCTAGGTAAAGTATTCTTTTCGTGCATAACTCCAAGAACTCAATTGTTAGTCTTCAGTATTATACAGACAAATATGGCCTAGGTAACACATACCTAGGTAACACATTTTTGCCTTTCAGAGTAAAAGATATTTGTTCTTTAGCAGTTACACACACACACGCAAATGCCCACAACTTGAAAATAGAACTTCTGTCAGGTCCCTTTGCCATCTGTCTGTGAAAGAAATCAGTAATTTGATAGGCTTTGTGATACAGACTGACCATCTGCAATTCTGGAAACAGTATTTAAGCTCTGAGATCCCAGTTGGAAATCTGTTCAGATATGTTTTCTCAGGCCATCCAGTGCCTTATGTTTTCAACGATTTTAAGACTAAATAAAAGGGAAGTCTTGATTATGTTGGGAAAAATTTCCTTTTCAGACAGAGAATGATCCAAGTCAGTACTTCCGAAGATTATATCCAATTGTATACAATTTGACATTGTGAGTTTCTGGAAAAATATGAGATTAGTTGAAGGTATCAGTAAACAGTGTTTGTGGAAAGTTATGTTCAACAAATTAGAAATGCCAACTATAGAATTAATATCTTTTTGGCTATAATATTAGATAGTTTTAGTTCTTTAAAATTAACATAAGTTGACATAGTCACTTTCAGTAAGTTTAATCCCCAAACTGAAATGTCTGCCTATGCTGCATTATTAAATGGAGCATTTATAATATATATAGCTAGCACAAGCAGAATATGCTAGAGATAAAAATTAGACGATAACTTCATGAAGAATTCCATAGCAAAAGTCATTTCTACAAATTATAGAAAGAACTGCTAGTTTCCATTCATACATGTACTGTGAGAATATTTAGTTGGGTTAAGTTGTAAAAGACACATTCACACAAAGGCTATCCATTAAATATTTAATTAATTATACAATAACTTTAAAATGGTATTTAATCCTCAATTTATCCTGATTTCCAAGTTTGCTTCCTGCACTGAATAGTTTATCCTTACTCTATGTTTGGGGTACACTTTTTTTCCCAACAAATATAATTTTTTAAGCTTTAAACAACATCTTTGTTCTACTCTTAACATTTCCTCCTATTTCTTTAGATCTCTATTAAGTTTGGTTTCAAAAGATAAATTCTAACAAAGTTTTCCCAAGATGTAATTAAGGCAAATCTATTAACTTCTGATTTTAGCTCTTGTGTTTGTGTGTGTCTACCTTTTTCAGTTTATCCTCTAAATAATCAGAACTGAAAAATTTTTCTTATCTTTTTATTAAAGGGGAGAGAAAGGATAGAAGAGAGAAAGAAAGAGACTGTAGTTTCCGTTATCCACTATTTAATAAACTTCGAGCATGTTATTATAAATGTTCTTTCTATAGAAAAACAAAAGCTTTTACTTATGAGGACTTAATGCAAGCAATGACCAGAGAAATTAAGGGCAGAAGGAGGTGAGCTGAAAGAATGAAAAATTTTAAAAACATGCCTTGCTTGTTAGATTTGGTGGGTTTTTTGTTTGTTTTTGAGAGCTAAACCACCACCACCACCAACAACAACAAAAATCCTACCAGCTTCCAGGTAGACAAAGAATGTAGACTATTCCTCCAAAGGATATTTGGAAATCTTACCATAGTTCCTCAAAAATAGAACAGGAAGTCAAACACTGATGGAAATAGAAGTATCACCTTCTTTCAAATCCAGAGAATGTTAGTTACAGAAGCAAAGTTTATTTTCTCTTATTTGTTCTTTGATTAAGGGGAATCTTTCATGGTAATGGATTTTTTTTTGGTTTTATATTATTTTTCTTAGGAAAAAAGCAACTTAACAGCCGCTATGATATAATGACATTCAATACAACCCTATTTGTAAATGTCAGGCAGACTATAAATAGGCAATAGAAATAGGCTTTTGAAAGAGACAGTGATTTCTTTGTAATAAACTTCAAATATTCGTTTGAAGTTAATACTTCAGTTGATCTTTGTTTTTATTTGATATTCTCAAACTTCAATTTATCTCTATATTTTGTCACTAATTTCAGAGTTTTACTTTTTTCTCGTTTACTTCTCATGTACCTGGTTAACATTAAACAAGAATTTTCCCTGAAACATTTCAATGGAATTTAGACCTAGTTGAAAAAATTTATCAAAAAATTGAAACTAATTCAAATTCCTTGAAAAGATATTCTTCATTATTCCTGAAAACTTCCTTTAGAAGCACATTTTCAATGGTTAGAGTAGTGCAATTTAGTGGAATCAGCAATTCACAAGTTTTTAAGTTTAACTCTTCTTTTGTTGCAATCTAATTTTGTGATTTAATTTCAGTTTTAAGTGAGAATTAGAATAAAAAGTATAAATGGCCCAGTGAAATCTTGAATATGCTGGCAAATATTAGGCAGTTAAAAGCAGTGTTTCTCAGAATTGTTTCTGTTTCTTATTCACTTTTATTTGAAATTACTTTTTAAAGGCATAAGCAATTTTAGAAAACATTCTTCCTAAAATTCATAAAAAAGATTATATATAAAGCTAAACCTTTTGCTTATCGTGCCCTATCACAGTCCACCTCTGTCTCCTCCTGGTAATAAGCTATAGTTGCATTTCAGTGTGCACACATGAAGAGAGAGATCAGTGCATTTATATGCATTCATAGGTACACATAAAAAATATAAAGAACTTTTACAGGTTTTCACTGTAATATCATTTTATACATTTTACTAAAATTTGATTTTTATTTTTACTCAAAAATATATTTTGGAATGCTTGCTATTTAAATATAGAAAGAGTCTTCTGAATGCCATAGTGTGGATTTCTCTGTTGGTGGTCGTTCCAATTATAAAGCTGTCTCACGGTGTACATTTGTATGTTTTTCTCTCAGTTACACATCTAAGATGGAAATGGCTGGTTGTAGAACTTGTGCACTTTCAAATTTAATAGAAAATGCCCAACTGTTAAGAAAGTGGATGTTTATATGAACATTTCGGTTGCCCCCATCCTTGTCAACACAATATTATCAAACTTTAATTTTTTTTCTCAATTTGTTGTACTTCTCATTTTGATGAAGTTTTTATTACATGTGAGGTTGAATACCTTTATATATGTTTATTGGCTATTATAAGTTTTTTCATTTGCAAAGTGTCTTAACATGTATTGCCCCAATTTTTATTTGATTTTTCAAATTACAAAAATATAGGATTTTTTAATATATTTGGGATACTAACTTTTTGCTCATAATATAGAGATATCATTGCTTTCTCTATGGCTTATTTTTCACTCTTTAATATGGTATCTGTGGATAAATATAATTTATTAATTTTGATGTTTAATTTATCAACATTTTCCCTTATGGTCAATACTTTTTGTTTTTATTTAAGAAATTTTTCTTTAAACCAAGTGATTAAAGTATTTTCCTAGTATTTTCTAAAAGCTTCATTATTTTGCTTTTTACATTTAGGCCTGTAATCTTTTTAGAATTGAGTTTTGTTTTGTTTTGTTTTTTTGGTGAGGAAACTGGCCCTGAGCTAACATCTGTTGCCAATCCTCCTCTTTTTGCTTGAGGAAGATTGTTGCTGAGCTAATATCTGTGCCAGTCTTCCTCTACTTTATATATGGGACCCTGCTGCAGCATGGCTTGATGAGCGGTGTGTATGTCCGCGCCCAGGATCTGAACCTGTGACCCCGGGCCACCAAAGTGGAGCATGTGAACTTCACCACCCCACCAGGCAGGCTCCTAGAATTGAGTTTTGAGCATTGCAGGTCTAGTTCCACTTTTGTTTTTCCATGTGGATATTTTCTTATGCCAGTGCCAATTTTCAATTTTTAATGTGTTTAATTTTTGAACTATCTACCTTTTTCTTCCCACCCCAATAAGTAATCATGGATGTTAGTTTCTTGTATATTCCTCCATACATAATTTTAATGCATATAGAAGCAAATAAAAATAGAGATTCTTCCCCACAGCTACTTTTACATAAAATGTAACATACTATACCTACTATTCTGCACCTTATGTTTCTTATCTAATAATATATCTCAGAGCTCTTTCATATTAGCAGAAAAGACGGTTCTCATTATTTTTAATAACTATATATTCTTATATCAGTATAATTAAGGGAAAAGTCTGTCTTTTCTGCATTGCTTTGAGTCTCTGTCATAAGTCACACATTGACAAATGTGCAAGGCTATTTCCTTCTTCTCTGTATGTTAAACAGGTTTATATTTTAATCCTTGCACTAATACCACATTCTCTTAATTACTGTAATTTTAAAACAATTCTTGGTTTATGAAAGAACAAGGACCTTTTATTACTTAGTTAGCTGTTCAATGCCTGCACCATCTGTAATTATGATCACTTTTTCACTCCTGATATTTATTTTTTCTTTTTAATTCAGTTTGCCAGGATTATGGCAAATTAATATTCTTTAATGAAGCAATTTTTGCTTTTTATTTATCCTCTTTATTTTATTTATTTCTCTGTTTCATTAGTTTCCACAGTTAGGTTCTTACTTCCTTCTACATGTTCATTTATTTTGTGCTTGCTGAAAACTTCCAGAGGTGGTCAATTTGCTTGTTACTTTCCAGTGTCATTCTCTTTCAATATTAATTTTAAAGCCATAACTTTCCTTCTAGATACAGTTTTAGATGCAACCCAAAGGCATATGCAGCCTTTTCATTAAAATTCCATTCAAAATATTTTCTAATTTTTATTATGCTCTTCTTTGACCTGTGGATTACTTAGATGTAAAATTTTTCAAACATATTTTTATATATTTTTAACTTAATTGCATTGTGGTTTGTAAACATTTTGTTTACACTTTCACAATGCTTCAAAATTTTTTGAAACATTTTATAGCCTACCATATGATCAATTTTTATAAGTGTGTTTTGTGTGTGCTTGCAAAAAAATGCAATTTTGCAATTGGTGGGGCAGGATTCTAAATATGTTTCTTAAGTTTTGTTTTAATCAAGTTAATCAAAATTTCTATATCTTCCTAAAGTTTTTTTCCTGCTATTATGAAGTTTTTTTCCACCTATTACTGAGCAAGATTACCACTTGATTGTGAATTTGTCCATATCTCCTTATATTCCTCTAAGTTTTTGTTTTTTTAGAGGCTATGTTATCAGATGCATACAAATTTAAACTTGGTTTATCTTTCTGGAGAGGTAAACATTTCATTGTTATAAAAAGTTCCTCTTTACATCTATTTTTTTATTAGAATCACTTTAACAAAAGTTGAAGTATAACACACATACAAAAAAGTGGATGAATTGTAAGTGTACAGCTTGAGGAGGTATCACAAAGTGAACACACCCTGTAACTATGACCCAGATGTAGGAGTAGAACATTCCCAGCATGCAGAAGGCCCCTCAGACTCCCAGTTACTGCCCACCTCTTCTGAAAGGTAGTAATCATGTCATAGATTGTTTGTTGTTGTTTTTTTACCTTTATATATGTGGATCCTTTTGTATCTGGCTTCTTTTGCTTATCATTATATTTCTGAGGTTTATTTATCTCTTCTCCTGTTGATGGACATTTAAATTGTTCTCAGTTGTTGGCTATCATGAATCATGCTGCTGTGAACATTGTAACATGTGACTTTTGGTGCTGTATAGACACATTTCTGTTGTGTATTTACTTGTGAGAGGACTTGCTGGGTCTCTCTCTTTTTTTTTGGCCTTAAATTCTAAATTGTCCTTAAAATATCTATGAAAAGATATATCCTCTATCTAACTTTTAACTTTGTCTCTGTTTTCCATATTGGAATGCTCAAATTTTCTGTGCCATTTGTGTTAGATATGCCTCTTCTAAACAGCTTATAATTGGATTTAGGTTTTAGCAGACTCTGACAGCCCTTTTCTTTAATAACAAAGCATTCAGGCTGCTCACATTTATTCTAATTACTGTTATATTTTAATTTCTGCCTAACACCAATTGTGCTATAGGCAAATAAAACGTAAACAAAAATGGAAAATGGTCACCATCCGTACTCTATGGGTCTTTAGAGTGGTCAGTGGCTTCTTTGGCTAGCATGGAAGGAATTATACAAACATATGGAAGGCATTGCCCAATATTTTCTGGAAAAAAGTGGCTTTTTGTACAAATATATTTACTCCATCCCTCAAATTCTTACATGTTGCTTTTGTGGAATAAAAATTGAGTGTGTGTAAATATATTCCATTCCATATATGATAGTAATTAATCCCCACCATCAATGAGAATTAGTTTTCTGATAGAGGGAGCCTATGAATAGCTTTCTTACTAGAATAAAATAAGATATTTATTCTCAATGTCTTTGCTTTACTTTTGGAAATGTTTCACCTTAATTACATCCCTAAGTGCAGATTAATTGATGATTACACAGATCTTTCCAGCTATGTTAAAGGCCAGTATCAGAAAGTCTAAATGTCTTTTATTCATTCTAGATTAGACAACTGGGTCCTTTTACAGTTTATCAGTCCTAGGATCTTTTCTCAAAACTAATAAATTACCTTTCTCAAGGAGATATTATAGTTGAATATCCTGAGGGAAAAACTAACTTTTATTAACTATTTCCCCATGGCAAGAATCTCCTGTATGAGTTGCAATTGACAAATTAGTTGAATTTCAACTTTTCTTTACCTTCTGTTATTTTTCTCTCTTCTCCTTTTCAAATTTGAAGGACTTTTGTATATCTTTCTTGGCTGAAAAACTCACGGATGCATTGCCCAGCCATGTGTTTTGTCTCCTTTATTCTGAAAATGTTGATATTTAGAAGAAATTTCACACAAACATGCAATTATTCCCAAATATATCACACCGATATCCTATTTTTTGTATGATGAGTAAAAATAGTATATCCCAGAACGTGTGAATAAGTAAAAGCTGTGAAGTCATATCTAAAAAACTTATTTAATCAAACTGATGTCTTATTGCCACCCAGTGAATTCCATACGTGTTGTGTTCTGCCTCTTCTGCAGTTTTAAAATTTGCGGTCATTACCAATCTATGTAAAATCTCTATACTCTTCTGAAAGTGCGCATATTCATTTGTATATTTCTTTTAAGTAGATGTTTAGCCAAGCATTAAAAGTAATATAAAACTAACACAAGATATAGTCCTTTACCACAGGAATTTGGACTTGTTGGATGATGTGTAAATATATCAGCATAACTACTAATGGAGCAAAGCAGCATGTGAGCCAATGCCTATTGGGGTCAAGTGCTCCTGCATTATCAAAGAACAATTAATTTGATGTCAGGGAAGCCTTTGTGAAATTCCTGGGAGAGAAAAACCCAATTGGCTACCTAATGTGTGGTTATGTAGAGACCAAGGGGAGTTGAGAATTATAGTTAGAAAAAGGAGTGTGTCTTGTTCAGGGAACAGTGAAGTGTCTGACCTAGCTAACAGAAAGGATCTACACAGAGAAATAGTGAAGATAAAATTGATTAGTAGAGCAGGTTACATTGTGGAGGGTCTTAAAAAGGACATTTTCCTCAAAAAAAATCCAAGGATCCATTGAAACTTTTTGAGCAGGTGAGTGAGATGGTAAGATCTGTGACTTAAGGTAAATTTAGATCAATATTTATTAGTGTATGTTCCCAGGATCATTAACTAATAGTGTTCCTCCAAAAGGGTCTCCCAGGTCAAATAAATGTGGAAAATACTGGGTTTCTTTACTGTGGGTCTTCTCTAAGACTTAAAATGTTAATGGGCATTTTGACTTCCTAAAGGAAAATACAGCATTTCCCAGACCTATTTGACCAGGGAACCCTTTCTAGGAAAACAACGCATGGATCAAAGTATTTCACATGTATTGGTACCAGTCTCAGTCGATGAAGTGATATATGTAAGAAATGTACTGTTTTATATTTTTACATAACTCATTTGATCTCTAATTTGATCCTCTAGCCCCAGATTGGTAGAAATTCAAGATCTTTCCATTTTCCCCATGTGTGTGTCCATGTTCTGGAGTCTTCTAGTGTCAAGGAGTTAGCAGGCTGTGGAGCAGTGGGGTGGCCTTCTCTGGTCCTCTCTGTCATCTATATATGCTGAAATCTGCTGAGATGTCCTAGTTGCTGTCTGGTCCTGGGAAATTGGTCTGTACAACTGTGGCTGAGACATGTGCCATTCAAATCCAGCGGCTCTCTTTGTTACTTCCATACCATTCTGGGATTGATGGGAATAATTTCACTGATCTTTTCCATGTTGAGATATAAGAAACTCTGTATGAATGTACAGGACCCCATCTTTCTTACACATGTCTTTTAGCTGTTCTCTGAGTGCTTCCTGTTTCCTTTTGATTTCTGTGCAGGAAATGGAGCACCTATTCCATACACTTATTGGTTTTGGGCTTTTCCCATGAGATTTCCCCCTAAATCTTTATGCTATGAATCATTTTTGTTTCCTAGGAAACTAAGTTTTTTAAAACTCATAAGCAACAAAGAGGTTTCTTCTGCTCATATTCAGCTCTAACATCTCTTCCCTGAGGAAATCTCAACTTTCTCTTAAAACAGCTTAAGACAGGGGGAAAGGTAGAGGCAAGGAATATCTGAGGAAAAATATCAATTATTATTTCAAAGATATTTCCTATGACACTTGTAATACCCTTTAGGAAATGCTGGTCTAAAGAATATTGGGTTAAAAGTTAATGAATAAAAGGATGTGTGTGGCAATGACGCTGCCTTGAATTTTGATTATCTTGTATGGTAGATCACAGTAACAGTCCTCAATAAATGAGGAATATCCCCTTGTCTAATAACTCATTGTCTTCGTAGTCCCTTGTGCAGCTCCTCCTACGTTGACTTGGCACGGTCGTGCGACTGACTTTGACCAATGGGACATTAGCAAATGTGAAGCAAGCAGAGGCTTGAAAAACCTCCCTTGCTGTTGGAAACTCTTCCCCCACCATATAAAGAGGGCTGGGCCAGCTTGTTGAACAAGGGGGACCGACCAAGAGCTAGCACCAACTGACGGACACATAAGTGAGTGCCATTTGACTGTAGGTGCACGAATGACCTCAGCTGAAAACAAAACTGCCCAAATGAGCCTCTACCAAAGTGTCAATATGAATCATGACAAATAAAATGGTTGTCTAAACCACTAGGTTATGAAATAATTTTTATTGCATCAATGTAAAAATATTCAATACAATATAAAAAACATACAATATAGTAGGAATGGAAAGATAGAAGAAATATTTTATGAGAAGATTTTTTCAAATATGGATGTATGGGACCAAGGAAAAGAGAAACTCAATGGGATGCGCTGGGACCTTGGAAGGTGCTCATGTTTCATTCAGTGTTCCAACTAAACACAAATGATTGAAAGTGGTCTTAGTTCAAGGTGCCTTCTGCCAGAAAATTCACTTATTTCTGGACAGGACCTGAAGATTTAATCCAACTTCAACAAGATCCTGCAAACATTCTGGAAGGAGAGTTCTCAGAGGGATATTACAGAAAGTAAAGGGAAAGGAAGGGTGAAGTGTGATAACGGAGATTCTAATCTTCAGTGACTGAGGACATTGTAGCCAGGTGGCTGGCTGGATCCAGGCCACCCTGGTGCCGGGCATCATCCTGCAGTTGTGTCTTTCTGTAAGTCACTATCACTGTCACTGGCTTGGATTCAAGAGGTGGTTTTGTTGTCACTGCTGAAATGAAAAACAATTGTCTTAGTCCAAGCATATTCTCAGATATTAGACTCATGTCATTCCTGATGAAATGGATTTTCCTGAAGATTTCCTCAAAGCAGTGAGGTAAAGGTCATAAAACTAAGAAATGTCAAAAATATGAGGGGAGTCATGATACATGTCCCCAGGTTCTGAACCTAAACTCTACCTATAAAATGGACCCCTGCCAATTAGCCGTGGTTAGCGAGGCTCCAACAATACCAGCTCCCGTCTCATGGGCGCTTCTACTAGCCCTACTAAACGCTTTTCTACAAATTTATTTTACATCTATTATCTTATTTAATCTTTACTACAAGCCTAAGATTTAGACTTTATTATTATCCACATTTTAGAGGTGAAGAAACTGAAAATGAGCTAGAATAATTGGCCCAAGATAAAACAGCTGGTAAATGGTGGTACGGGAGTTTGTAGTACTCTGAAAGGTTGTTTGATGTCAAGTCAAGTCCTTTTTTCTCAGTGATGCTGGTTCCTTTCAACCTGTTTGAAAGAGCACTGGAATTCTGTGGTGCCTCAGGGACCAATGAGCAGGAAAAGGCAGGAGGAAGAAATAAAACTGGCAGCGCTCTGGGGCCCTCACTCTGGTTTCAACCAGAGTGCATCCATTATACAGATAAGAGTCCCGTTTGAAGTTTTGTTTTAAAAAATTCCCAAACACTGTATCATCCCATGACGTCTCCTAAAGCTGTTATGATCTGCACTAGTAACTTCTTGAAGTCAGAGACCTCGACTTCTTGTTTCATTGGTCTCAGGACAGTGTGACACCCTCCCTGAGCTGTGAGCCAGCCTGTGGAAGAAGGCGCAAATGGGAATTATTGTGCTTGGGATGTCCTCCGGGCTCCCCCTGTCTAAGCATCTCCCATGACCTCTGGCGACCTCGCTGTCTGTTTCTCACCAAAGTCAATTAAATTATTCACGGTACCTGCAGCCTTCTCGCTGTGATCACAACTTGGGGAGCTCTCCCCCAAGAGGGAAGTGATGTCTTCTCCAAATATATTCAGGCAGTTTTCAATAAGAAATTGTACAAGAGAAATCTGTAACAAACAGGGCCAAAATGGGGTGGTCTTTTTCATATTGCATAGTTATAAATCACATTTCATATGTGAATCTTGGATCTAACAAAAAATTTGAAAGAATTCTGAGAAAAATTACGAGGCGATAAAACAGATATAAACCAGTTTTCTCTAAGAAAGAACTGTGATACTTTTGCAAATACTTTGGGCACAGGTTTTAAAATACTTTCATCAGTGGACTAAAGGCATAATTTGTGGTCTAGTTTAATAGCTAACATTTTTGTATCAATGGTTACATCTTTAAAAGTAGGGTAATTTTCAAGTGTAACCCACATAGGATGTTTGGGGGAAAGATGTATACTCTCTTATTAAATTTTATTTATTTACTTTTAAAAATATTTCCAGTTTTATTGAGATAGAATTGATACATCACATCTTATTAAAATTTATAAAGCATCTAATAGGTTAAGAAGTTGCAAAATTCGTAAGTTCAGGTTCTGCTTAAACTTGCGAAGCAGAGATGTCTGTGGGTTTTGTGGGGGAAGAATGCAGCTGGAGAGACACCATGTCTGTTTGTCTAACTGCAGCCCCTCCTCTTGAATTGCCTACCTCACGCTTGCTCTCTGGGTGACCTTGGGGAAGAGCTGTGATCTTATTGGGCATGTTGTGGCTCTATGAGGCTGTTCTGGAATCTTTTACTAGTGTCCTCACCCTGTAGCAGAGGTGAAATAGTAGCCAAGTATTTTTCTGAAGGAGCCACAACTGGCAGAGGAAGGCCAGTGTGTGTGGAGCCAGGGGTGACCCCACTGCCCAAGCTGCCTAGGCTGTGCCAGCAATGACCAGAGGAGCTGGGTGTTGTCCCCACTGTGCAACGATGAAACCATGGCTTGGAAACTTCACCCAGGGTTACACATCCCTCAGTGGTTAGGCTGAGAGTTGAACCTTGGCTTGTCACACTCCAAAGCCCAGGTTCTTTTCTGTCATATCAGGCCACTCCTCTGTCTCTGTTGTTTAGTCAGTCTAGAGTTTAGTGTTGTGGATGGGGGAGGAGTGACTCAACTGCTCTCCGCTCCAGAGGAGTGTACTTAACACGTGCACTTTCAAACACTGATCTGTCAGAGTTAATACCATACATTTTGGGTTCAAACTGGGGACTCTGCCCCGCCAGGGCATGAAAATGAGAGCTCTCCTTACCTTTCTTGTGAAGTCATTTTCTAATTCTGAGCCGCAGGCATTAGGTGAACAAAGAATGCTTGGGGCTATACATGCTGATAAATTATAAGCTGTCATCTGATTGGATGAGGAATGTTGCTCAATGTTGTGTAACACTCCAAAAAGATATCGCAGGAGCACTGCATTGGCTCTTGGCAGCTGGTCTAAAAGCCTAAAGACACAAAAACGGATTTTTAAATAAAGCAAGTCATTTTGCTTAGGAAGTTGGAAATACAGAGACAGGGAACAGAGGGGTTCTTTGTAGGTCATGTACAAAGCCCAGTGAGAATGCAAAAGAATATAGAAATATGTCTCATAAACATGCTTCCTGAAATATTTCCCTGAAATGCTTATAATGTGTTTTAATTTGGGCACACCTTATTAATATCTAATTTAATATAAAAATATTTTAATTCTGAAACATTGCAGAATGTGTTCAATTAAAGTTCACAAAGCTTACTGATTAAATTAAACAGCAATAAATATAAAAGTCTCCATTTATTTTTAAGATAGCAATACATGAATGCTCTCTCAGGGTAAGAGCCTCGCACAATTCCAGGCAAAAATGCATTCAAAAATGTTTAATTGAATTCAACTCCTGAACCAAATAAGAACTTCTCTGGTTAGTTAAGTGTTTGACAAAGTTAAGATCATATCCCTAGCAGACTGGTCCTCTAGCATCTCTCTTGGACCAATGGATTTCATATCTTATCAGTTTAATATATTCAGAAGGTATAAAAAAGTCAAGGATTCCATATTAATAAGATTAGAAGAAGAACAAGAATTCAATAACAGCAGTAAAGCATGCCTCTATTTTGGAACTGGCTTCCATGAGTGTGGTGAAATCAAACTCTTTGGCATTGGTCATTATTTTAGTGGACAAAGCTGTAAAGTGTAAGCTAATATTTTCCTAAGAGTGTGTAGGTTGTACTTTGAGGTGTGCCCCAGTAGAGTAATTACAGCATCCTTACCTCTGAGTAGCAGTTATTTTCTCTTCCTCGTTCCCTTGATCAATTACACCAAGCCATTTATCATAGAGATTGGATGTAAATATACTTCCTTGGATATTTCGAAGAAAATCCTTACACAGATCAAAAGAATATTATTATTCTTCTGGCAAATATATATTTGAGAAATTACAGAGAAAACATGTAGTTGAAAAATTGAGTTTCAGTCCCCACTTCCTTCACAGGTCCCCAAACTGTGACCCACACAGTGCTCGGCTCCTTCTCTCCACTGACTTGCACACCCAGAAGCAGGTGCTGGGGATTTGCTCCAACTAAAACTTAGAAGCATAAAAGCAGAGTCTGGGATGCGGTGGGAGTGAAGATAACAACCTCTTCTATCACCTGGAACTTTCTCTTTGTGTACATTTTAGTAAACTAGTAGAAACTGACAAGGTCTGGTGATAATTGGTCCTCAATCCTATTAGTTTCTTGAGAAGAAATACCCATCCCCATTCTCTTGTTTATTTCAGACATAGTGCTCGCTCTTGCACACATATTGAGAGAGAACTGGTCCTTCTGACTTGAGGTGTGTGTGCTCCTTGGAGAAAACTGCTCTCATAATAGCTTTATTCTTCCTGTTTTTAACTGCATAGAAGTTCAGTTCTGCCAACTTGTAAACAGCAGGCATTGGAAATATATCCAGCTCCCCAAAGGGTAATGACATGTTTCTCCCTACAACCCCATGAGTGGAACATACATATCCTTCCAAAAAGGAAACTTACTCAAAATTTAGATATATCACAACTTGAGACCTCTGAGTATCAGGGCTACAGGTGTACAAATGTAAGCTTCCAAGGGGAGGCCTGGAAAATCTATCACTTTAGAGGGCTGAAGAACAAGTTTAATATCATAGAATTGGGCCTATTAGAATTTATGAAGCTTTAATATTTGTGCAAGACTGAGGGGCAGTTGTCACATCGTCTTGCTAGCTTCCAAGGCACACCTTGCTTCCACTGGTCTCATTAAATAGCCCAAGTCTGCTCTTAGTAGTAGCTCACTCAAGAAATGCCTCTGGGCAACTATCATGATTATAATCCAGTGAGTATTCACTTGCGCCGATACTTACTGAGCTGCTATTTGTGCCAGGCACTGGTGTGAGTACTGGGGTTGGAGCAGTGAAGAAAATGGACCGAGTCCCCACCCTCTCTCACCTTTACTGTGTTAATTGGTGTAAGATATCGACCCATGGTAGTTAATGTTTTTCACTGTTTCCTATGCAGTGCTTCCCATATATTTGGAAGGAGGAAGCTCTCCAACTCTGGCTGGCTCAGGGAGTCTGGGAGGGTGCAGGAGGGCCTTTGCCTCCTATGTATCACACTACATGCACTTAGAGTATGTGTCTCCTCTCTGGTCCTGGACCCTGTGCTGTGGAGTCCATTGGTGAGGCTGAGTGTGGTGAAGCCAGAACATGACCCAAGTAGAATATGCCAAGGGTATTCACTGTTGGACATCTGTTTTTATACAGCTGAATGGCAAACCCAACGTGGTCCTGATGATATACTCATTTCTGGTTTAGGCCAGCTCTGCAGTTTGTTGGGCATGGTATTATCAAGGCCAAAGTTGCAAAGTCTGATTCCCCACCAAGGTCAGTAAACTTTAGGTACATCTAAGAACGATATCCACTAGTGGCCACCCTCTTGCTAGTCTGTACTTATAAAGATAGGCAAGACTGCAGATGGGCAACTCTAATTCTTGTTGGAAAATCATTTCCAGGTGTGCACCTTACAGAGGGCAACACTCAACTTGCTATTTGCATACGTAGTGTATATTCCTAATGGTCCCAGTGTTGTAGTGGTCGACTCTAAGTCACTTCTAAACTGTTCCTGTTTATCATACAGCCAAACATTAATAGGAGGCAAGGAAAGACCAAATGTAATCATGATTCTAAGATAATGTTAATAACCTGTTTGTAGTCATTTCTACATTCTGATATTCTTCTTTAGAACTGTTAACAAGTACCAAGATGGATTGCTTAAATTCTTTCTCTGTTCTATCATTCCCTTTAGAGAAATGTAACTGGATATTTGTGATTTAGCTGTATCATTTTAAAATTAATTTTTTTGTATAAATCTATTGAGTTTTCAGAATTCCAAACAAATTTTGGTTGCTGCACCTACTTTAAAAGTCAGATTTATAAGAAGAGTCGTGTGGTAGGAGCTGGTTACTGGGTAACTATAATCCTGGGTGGTGGGTTAAGCACAACAGATGTTAACAAAGGATGCCAAAGTTGGTAAAGGTGGAAGAAGGCACAAAAAGTAAAGTCATCCCTACACTACTTTTAAATTAAAAGGCATTAAGAGACAGGCGAAAGAATGACAATGAAGTGAGCAGAGATTTTGGTCACTCACTGAGCATTTTTTGATTCACTGTAAGGCAAATGTTGGCTTACTTACTATGGTAAACTTTTATATCTATTTTCAGATGTTTAATATGAATTTTTATTTTGGAAATTTTGCCTTTATTAGGACGATGGTGAGGAGGTCATCAAAAGTGGGATGTTTGTTCTGGTAAATGTTCTGTATATCTAAGTATGTATTTAAATTTATTATTATTATTATTCTGCATGGACTGTTCAGGAGTGAAGATGGGGAGGGGGTTTGTGATGAAAAAGGAATGTATGTCTAACATATGGGGATTTTAACACCCAAAGTAGCTCCCTTAAATTTGCACTTTGTGAAGCATTTTTCAGTTTCTTAATCTATTAAACCTATTATGATTCTTGGGCAATCATGGTGAAGGAAATCAATTGTGTAGCTTCAGAGTTACGCTGTGTGTGGATAATGCTAGAACTTTCCCTACCTTTAAGACAGATGCCACCACAAGAACAGATTCACTGTCCAGGTTCACTTTGTCTCCAGAATTGAGTTTCTCCTTCAGGGCTCTGCATGATTTTATGTTGGCCGATTTTCTGAAGATGCCTTCTGTGAGCGGCCCTTTTTCATTGATAAAGAAAAGCATGTCCTATAGGAAAGAAAAGAAAGGAAAAGTTGATGACTTCTCATATCCACAAGCCCAGAGCACAAGCTCATCCCCTCATTGACAGAGCTGGGGTAAGTGAGGGGCATTGCTGGAGCTGGGAGGGTGCAAACAAATTTGGATTTTTTTTTTCAGTCTCTCTAAGTATATTTTATACCCAATAACCCCTTCTACATTCATACACTAAAACATTTGAAACACTTTTTAAGTCAGATTTTCCTTTTCAGTGAAATTACACTTTTTAATCAAACTCTCCTACTTCCAGGCCTGTGTAGAATCACCCTCTCCTACTCCACCATACTTTTCTCATTATGCCCTAATATAGATGCTCTTCCCTAGCTATGGAAATCTTTGTGCCACCCCAGGTCCATTGTTCATTCCTCATTAAGGGACTGTATGCCGGTTCCTACTTCCTGTATTGCCTTCCTTCTTTTAAAGTCGGGCCCCAGCCCCTCTCCTTCTCTGATTACAGTCCCTTCTCATCACTCTTCATTTCCTCTTGCTACGTCTTCATGTCCTCTGCTTGCAGTATGGAGAGGTTCTAGGTGTTGGACTCAGGTGAGCGAAGGGACCTGAAGTCTATGATGCTACGTCTCTGCTGTGTGGCCTTGGGCACAGCACACACTTTAGCGAGGCTTCTTTTTGTTTTTCACTTGTGAAGTGGGAATGAGGATAATCATAGCTACTCCCTAATTTGCTGTGAAAGTTGCAAGGATTGGGGTAGTAGCTAGCATGTAACTAGCAAGATACATGTCTTCATCTCCAGCATAAAATTCCCTACGTCTGGTATAGTGTTGGAGAGATATTGGACACTCAATAAATATTGACACTGGCAATTCAATACACTCATTTGAGACAACACAGGCCAAACTCTGTGGCTTTCATTTGACACATTCTATCTGGATGAAAGGATTCATATTTGCCAGAGGATGAGTCTTTATGCTTCAGCACTGGAAATACATACCAAGTCCACGTGAGGGATTTTGAGTTAGACTGAGTAGACTCAGCTGAAGGAGACTGGAGACAAGTGTGGAGTTCAGGGAAGGAGATAAAAGAGAAGATGAGGACGAGGTGGACTCTCAGAGATTCAGATACACAGAGCCCATTTTGATTGATCTGAGCAGGTGAATGCATGGCTTTGCTGAAACCAGTGGAATGGGTAAGAAAGAGTATCTTTTTTTTTGTTGTTGTTATATTTGCCTTATGACTCTGCAGTACCTAAATCAGATTTTATTCTTTGAAATAATATTAGCAAAGCTTTTCCCCCAAAGCCAGGGACTGTCAAATGATTTCTCCGTTTGGGGATAGATTCGGATGAGAACACTTGACCTCTCAGAGTTCTCCCTCCTCAGGAGGACTACAGAAGACCAAAATGAGACCCACCAGAACTGAGGTGGGCAGACTGTCGTTATCACACACATTCCCGAGGCCAACGCCAAAGAGCTGTCCTGGCTTTGCGGACGGTGGACTTGCGCACCGGAGGTCCTGGCACGTGCTGGAGCTCCTCCAAAAGGCCCAGCTGCCCGTAGAATTCATTTTAACTGACTTCTGGCCTGAATCTAAGGAAGAAGTGAGATTATTAGTAGTAGTTAGTTTAATTCACTGAACCTTATTTTTACCCTTTCCATTTTACAGCGTGTTCACTGCAATGGCTAGAAGAGAGAGAAACTGAGTCATTTTTTTGTGTAGAATTTCCCACGTTCTGGAATTGGCTGATTGCATCCTCACGGTGTTTATGTGTTCTTCTTCCCCACATCCTGCAAATGGCTGATCAGACTCAGGATCAATTCTGCCAGTGGAAATACTTCCTAGACAGTGAGCTCTCCAGCCTGTTGCACGGCATCCTGAGACACTTAACCTGTAGTTGTACACCTTTTCTGATGTTAAGTATGAACAGTGGATTCAGGTGTCAGATCACATTTTAAAAGCTAACCAGGTTTGGCTTTCAAACCAAGCCGAGTTTGGCGATCATCCTCTCTCATAAGAAGTCTCCTCCCACTCTCCGATTTCCTGTTTGCTTTCTGAACGCCCAACCATGGTTGACTTTCTTTCATCAAAAGGATCTGCCTTTCATGACATAACCTGCCTGAGCCCACTTCTCAGCCAGCGTCTGGCCCCTCTGCTCTGGAGGGCCACAACTCTCAGGCAGCTCCATGGATGACTTTCTGGAGTCAGGGTCCTTGGGAAGTAGTCATTAAATGCTGGCTATGTGGTAAGATTCCAGGTGGCCGTGTTTCTTGTGACACCCCACCAAGCTACCCAGAGATGATTTTTAACTACCCAACAACCCCTGTTAAAGGAATGCTAAAGAAGAGCTTTCCAAAGTAAAGGTGATCAGCCATGAAAATATGAGTTCAAAGTTTCTACTGCTCAGCTATGAATGTTTTCCTAATAAGGTACCTTAACATTTGTTTAAATAACGTGCTTATGCTGAATACTAAAAACGTCAACAGAGGAGCCAAGTTGTAGAAGGATAAACGGCTGAGCAACATTTCACCAAATATCCTTAAGCTTGGCTTTTCTGGGATGTAGTGCATCTCCATGTCCACTCACATGGGTACAGTGCTCCTGGCGCTGGATCAGAGCAGGGTCAGAGAACAGGAAGGCCCCTGGTTCTGCCACTTAGTTGGATAAGTTTACTCAAAACTCCTCGAGCTTTGGTTTGCTCCACTTTAACATAAATGATGCTACCTACACCTCATTGGACTAAATAATATAAGGTACCACTCGGCACAAGGCATGGCTCATAGCAGCCTTGATGAAAGTAATTTCCCTCACTCAGAGGGCCTAAGGCAGCCCAGACATCAGTCTCTTCTCCCCAGAGCAGACCTCCACTTCTCCATTTGATTTTGCAGCCTCCAGAAGGTATGCAGTCAGGCAGGAATGCCACCACTCCCCTAGCTAAGGCTCTTTCTTCCTGCTGGACATTCATACCCCCACCATTTTAAGAAGAGAGAAGAAAGCAAATACATTCTTAAATCCAGGAGGAGATTCCTGTATGTCAACATGTACAAATGTTTGTCTAAGGTACATGTTAATATATAGGTTGAGTTGTTGTATGCAACCTGGTTTCCCTACTCTTAACCTGATTTTATTATTTCTAAAACTATCCAAATGTATTCCATTATTCAGCTTTAATAAGAATGCTCTCAAGAAGAGTGCTCTATCCCTTGACACAAGGCTACATATCCAGCTACTCTATGAGCAGAGACAGAAAGCAGATAGACATTGAGTCCTATACTTTCTCAAGAATATTTTCAGGCTCAGCTGGACCTTTTGTAATGTATATTACTTGGTGTTGGAGTTCATGTTGATTCTGTGACCAATAAAAATATATGCTATAGCCATGAAAAATATGGGAATGATTAAATAAACTAACTTTATAGAAACCTAGCTTTTTTTGAACAGTCCTGGCAGGATGTAGGTTAGTGTTCCCTCATGCTCAAATTAGGCTGTGTGCATTAAAAACTAAATTTTTTGAAACTTTGTGCTTATAGAATAAGAATCATAACAATAAAAATACTTTAAGTAGAAATTCTATTCTGGCCCAAATACTTCCCAAATAAATAAAATATTTTCTTCAGAGAAAGAAATATCAATGGGAGATAAAGCTTCTGGATAAAATATTCCAATATCAATTGGAATGGTAGGGGAAAAATGGCAAGAAGGAAGATAAAAATGCCCTGACCATAAACATTCAGTCTAGTTCAGTCCCAACCTGGATCTGAAGCAGACGTGGAAAGTGAGCTGCTGTGGGGGCAGAATTGAGAGTTCATGTGTAACTGGAATCCCATGGCCACTTTAGCCTAAGCCTAGGGTGGGTTCAAGTTCAGTTCGACAACTTTTTGTTCCACTGGAGTTCCTTTCTTCCAGGTGTGTCTAAGCCATGTGGTCATCTGATCGCCTCCTGTGATGGACTGAGATACTGGACAAAACCCTGGGATGTGGAAGACACATTCCCAGCCACAAGAAGCACAGCTCTGGTGAGATACACAGACGTGTGCACACGTAACGATATGGAGACCGTGCTCTGGGCATACAGAGAAGGGAGCAACTGTCTCCCCAGAGGAATCAAAAATAGAAAAGCCTTCCTAGAATGGAGTTGGTCTTGAGTTCAGACCTTTGGGGTTTCTCTAAGCTTGATTCTGGGTGGGTGTTGGGTTCCTGCCTCTACTCTTCCTCCAGCTGCACATGGAGAATCAGCTCTATGTCACGGGTTTGTTTGAGGACTGGAGACACAAGCCAAGAGAAGGCACTTGCAGGAAGGGAAGGGGCTCACCTCTCCCCGGCTGTTTCCTGCCTGGGTGCCTGGGCTTCAAGATGAAGTGACCTGGCATCTCTGGGAACTCCTGGAGGGTGGGAGGAGAGGTGGCATCCTCTGGTCCCTGTGGCAGGAGCACAGTAGCTGGAAGGTGGCTCATTTTAATTCCATAAGGATGTTCGTGCCCTGTGTGGAGAAAAATTTAAAAATAGATTCAGGATGATGGGGATGGGTGTGATTGAACCTCCTTACTGTGCACGTGTGTGCCACACTGGTGTACGCTGCCGCCCTTCTGGAGCTTCTGGATAAAGAAGGCTGTGCCTCCTGAGGGAGCACCATGTGCACCCTTGCGGGGGACACCTTGCAAAAAGCAGATGCCCAGGCGAATTGTTTAAAAAGTAAAGAGAAAAAAATCTTTAAACACATCACTCTCTTTGGAATGCACAGATCCGTCAGGGCATTGCACAATGTTGACTTTTGCTGTGTTTCCCTCTGAGAGTGTTTAAGGCCTTCTAGTTTCTGCCTTGACACTAACTAGATCTGTAAACCTTAGGCAAATTACTTGACATCTCTGAGCCTTCCATTCATCCTTTTAAATGCTTACCCTCACACAGACTTATAAGGATCAAAGAAAATATATTAATAAACATCGGTGGTCAATGTTTTTAAAATAATCGGACTATATATGTTCAGAATTGCTGTGACCACTGTTCTCTCACACATGATGTTGGTTTAACAGATTTTTCCTTTCCTTTTGTCAGTTGTACACACAGGACTACTCAGAGCAACAGGGGTTGCCTTCTGCTTCCCTCCCGCTGCAGCCTGCCCTCCATGGGCCGCGCCAGCAGTCCTCAGGAGGGGGCTGCACGGTGTGGGGAACCCGGAAGCAAAGTGCAAAACAATGTTTACAGAGTGGGAAACTGCACCCCAAATCATCGGGAGTTGCCTGCCAAGTGATTTGTTTTGCTCTTTCATGCTTTAAGTTGTTTCCTCTGCATAGAATTCTCTGTGGAGAACTTCATTTTCCTCCAACAGTGTGGCATGGATTTCATTTTTTAAGAAGACAGGCATGCTTTGTTTTATTGTACTTCACTTTATTGTGCTTCAAATACTGTGTTTTTTACAAATTGAGAATTCCTGGCAACTCTGTGTCAAGCAAGTCCATTGGCACCATTTTTCCAACAGCATTCGCTCACTTCATGTCTTTGTGTCATATTTTGGTAATTCTCGCAATATTTCAGTCTTTTTCATTATTACTATAGTTGTCATGGTGATCTGTGATCAGTGATCTTTGATGTTACTATTGTAATTGTTTTGGGGCACCACGAACCACGCCCATATAAGACGGCAAACTTAATCAATAAACGTTGTGTGTGTTCTGACTGCTCCACAGGCCAGAATTTCCCCAACTCTCTCCTCTTCTCGGGCCTGCCTATTCCCTGAGACACAACAATATTGAAATTATGCCAAATAATAACCCTACAGTGGCCTCTAAGTGTTCAAGTGAAAGGAAGAGTTGCACGTCTCTCACTTTAAATCAAAAGCTAGAAATGATTAAGCTTAGAGAGGAAGGCATGTCGAAAGCTAAGATAGCCCGAAAGCTAGGCCTCTTGTGCCAGGTAACCAAGTTGTGAATGTGAAGGAAAAGTTCTCGAAGGAAATGAAAAGTGCTACTCCAGTGAACACATGAATGAGAAGAAAGTGAAACAGCCTTATTGCTGATATGGAGAAAGTTTTAGTTGTCTGGATAGAAGATCAAACCAGCCACAACATTCCCTTAAACCAAAGCCTCATCAGAGCAAAGCAAAACTCTCTTCAATTCTGTGATGGCTGAGAGAAGTGAGGAAGCTGCCGAAGAAAGTTTGAAGCTGGCAGAAGTTGGTTCATGAGGTTTAAGGAACGAAATCATCTCTATAACATAAAAGTGCAAGGTGAAGCAGCAAGTGCTGATGCAGAAGCTGCAGCAAGTTATCAGAAGATCTAGCTAAGATAATTAATGAAGGTGACTACACTAAACAACAGGCTTTCAATGCAGATGAAATAGCCTTCTATTGGAAGAAGAGGCCATTCAGGACTTTCATAGCTAGAGAGACGTCAATGCCTGGCTTCAAAGCTTCAAAGGAGAGGCTGACTCTGTTGTTAGGGGCTAGTGCAGCTGGTGACTTTAAGTTGAAGTCTGCTGATTTCCTGTTCTGAAAATCCTAGGGTCCTTAAGAATTATGCAATTATGCTAAATCTACTCCACCTGTGCTCTACAAATGGCACACAAAGCCTGGATGACAGCACATCTGTTTACAACATGATTTACTGAATATTTTAAGCCCACTGTTGAGACTTAGTGTTCAGAAAAAAAAGACTTTTTTCAAAATATTACTGCTCATTGACAATGTACCTGGTCACCCAAGAGCTCTGATAGAGATGTACATCGAGAATAATGTTGTTTTCACAACTGCTAACTCAACATCCATTCTGTAGCCCATGGATCAAGGAGTAATTTCAACTTTAAAGTCTTATTATTTAAGAAATACATTTCGTAAGGCTATAGTTGCCATACATAGTGATTCTTCTGATGGATCTGGACAAAGTCAATTGGAAATCTTCTGGAAAAGACTCACCATTCTAGATGCCATTAAGAACATTTGTGATTTATGGGAAGAGGTCAAGATATCAATACTAACAGGAGTTTAGGAGAAGTTGATTCCAACCCTCATGGATGACTTTGAGGAGTTCAAGACTTCAGTGGAGGAAGGAACTGCAGATGTGGTGGAAATAGCAAGAAACTAGAATTAGAAGTGGCCTGAAGATGTGACTGAATTGCTGCAATCTCATGATAAAACTTTAACAGATAGGGAGTTGCTTCTTATGGATGAGCAAGGAAAGTAGTTTCTTGAGATGAAATCCACTCCTTGTAAAGACACTGTGAAGATTGTTGAAATGACAACAAAGGATTTAGAATATTATGTAAACTTAGTTGAAAAAGCAGCAGCACAGTTTGAGAGAATTAACTCCAATTTTGAAGTAAGTAGTGTTTAACCACAGTATGTGGTTACAATACTATCCAACAGTATTGCAGGCTACAGAGAAATTGTTCATGAAAGGAAGAGTCAATCGATGTGGCAAACTTCATTGTTGTCTTATTTTAAGAAATTGCCATAACCATCCCGGCCTTAGAAACCACCATCCTAGTCATCGAGACAAGACTCTCCAAAGAACATTACGACTCACTGAAGGCTCAGGTGACGATTAGCATATTTTGGCAATAAGGTATGTTTTAAATTAAGGTATGCACATTCTTCTAGACATACTTTTATTGCACACTTAATAGACTACAGTATAGTGTAAACATAATTTTTATATGCACTGGGAAACCAAAAAGTTTGTGTGACCTGCTTTATTGCGATATTTGCTTTATTGCAGTGGTCAGGAACCAAACCCGTAACATCTCCAAGGTTGCCTGTAGAATGAAGGTTCTCTTTCTTTTGTTTCTGATTTATTATTGAATGTAACTTGGAGCCCTTGCTTTTCCTTTTCATCTGGTATAGATACAACGTTTCAGAACAAAAATCACAGCGACTTCCATCCATCTTTTAAGGCAAGAGAAGCTTCTATGACAGGAGTAAAATACAACTAAATCGCCAGAATCACGAGGAGTTAATCCACAATTGAGACCTGATAGCACATTAAAAAGTGCATTCAGAATGGCTGCTAAGGGATCATCATGAATGACAGGCTTTTAGGATTCCTTACAGCCAGCCATGGTGTGTGAAGCTGTCCTTAGCCCAAAAGTTATCATCTACATTGTTTTATCTAAATTAATGCATTTTATTAAAATAAATATATTTAAGTATTTATTTGACTTTTTCACTTTATTGCTGATGGACTTTTATGAAGATGTCAACAATTATAAAAGAACATGAAATGGGTGGGAACGTTTTGTCCTCAGCTATGTACTCGGTGACTCCCTGTATTCAAAGACTGAAAATATACATTTCATAGAAAAACTTGGTTGTTTAGATTTTCCAGATCACTTGAAAACATTCTCCAGATCACCTGAAAAAGAGTAATAGCCTCGCAGGATTTTTGAAAAGATAAAAAAAGAGAAAGATAATGCACGTAAGAAGGAATGCTCTGCGATGTCGAGCAGGAAGCGTCATCTCCGTTACTCAACTGCAAGGTCTGCTGCAGACCCTGTCCTCTCCCTGTCATAATCCCTCTATTTCCATTAACCACACTGAACACATTTGCTGCTCCAAGAATTATTATTGTCCTTGTAGCTAACTTGCTCTAGTAACTACTTTAGGAGAGGTGTAATCTATTTATCAAGAACAATGCTGGAAAACTCAGCCTGAGAAACAGCAATGTACAGGTGGTTTCGTCAGTGAGGACGAGGAGTCTAACTCTGAGTGTCTCATTTTCCTTATGACGCTGAGAAAAGTTCCGGACACAGAGCAGGTGTTAAATAAATATCTGTACTTGGATTCAGAGGCAGGACTGGATTTTTGAAGCTTCTCCCAAAATAGAGCCTACTTAGTAGTTAGGAAATGGAACAGAGGAATTCAAGACTGGAATATAAAAAACCAAATATATGGGAAAAGAAATTCCAATCCATGTTGCTATCATACCTGAATAAATAAGTAAAAGTTTTTCAAGACAGCTCTGTCAAGTAAAAAAGTAGAGAAGAAAAATTCACATTTCTCTCCCCAACTAGACCAATAGCTGCTGAGTGAAGAGATGTTATCAGTGCCTGGGACAGAGTAAGTGCTTGGTAATTATTTAATCAATGTACGAATGAATATTGCATGAGATTTTCCCTTTTAAGGATATTTGAACTTAAGACCAGGTAACCGTTACTTTGAGACTTCAGAGTTACAATTTTGAACCCAATCAACCCCCTCTTAGATTTCCCTGACACTTACCAATGAGTGGGCATGGGGCCTCTTCCTTGCCAGAACTGACCCACAGCTGGTAATCTTTCTCAGAACCCTTGGAAACAGAAAGAACTATGTGTCATACTAAATCTTTCACAGTAGGTACCACTTTCTTAGCATTTCTGTTTCCAAAAAGAAAAATTGGGGGCCAGTATAAATGCTATAATGGTCCATGGGGGTGGCTACAGTTTTTGAGTCTACAGTGCTGATTTCAGTAACCCCTTGTCCCTCTCACCACCTC
The DNA here is from genome assembly GCA_031878705.1 of Tapirus indicus. Lineage (NCBI taxonomy): Eukaryota > Metazoa > Chordata > Mammalia > Perissodactyla > Tapiridae > Tapirus > Tapirus indicus. The sequence goes on along the minus strand of CM062919.1, from coordinate 141,790,371 downwards.
TAACAGACTCATCCCAGATTCTTGTCCCTTTTTATAAAGGCCAAGGATTGATGGAACCACAATGCAATCAGCCCCTCACTTTGGGGGTGGCCTATGGCATAAGAAATCACGGTTACACCCCTTTCACTAAGGTGGAAAAGTCTAATCTCAAGAGTCCTGCCTTCTGCTATCTCTAGACTCCTTGGAGAATGTTGACTTTCGCCTTCAAATGTCCCTGCCCAGATAAGCATGTTGTCCAGAGAGCCACACAGCCTGCCATGACTGTTCCTGAGCAAAGTAAAACTTGAAAGGCCTCAATAGCTCAGCAACTCTGAGCACAAGGAGATGGATGCCCAGGAGGCCTCGGGGAGATGGCCGAGTGAGGTCAGCACACTGACTCTGGTGCAGACAAGCCCCATTCTAGGGAAAGAAGGGACAAGAACTCTAACCAAGGGAACAGGTCAGACGCAGAAAACAATCACTCCCAGCAGAATTATTGCCCAGTAATACTGTAAATCCTACTTCAAACAAACAAGTCTAAATTATGAAGACTGCTGAATAATTTTAAAGAGTCCTCCAGGAGAGGATAAAGCAAAAAAATGTTTGAAACGGAGTTGTTGGTGATAGGTACTGTGCTTGCCCTTGACTCCTGATTAAAAATCATGGGCTTGACTCTATGAAGGAGGGTCCCAGCTATGGCAGCAATCACACACACACACGAGCACACACACATGCACGCACAGCTAAATCTGCTCAAACTTGTGTTGCAAATAGAAAGTGAAAGCTAATAAAAATTTTCTTTTAAGGTAGGGATTGGAAACACTATGTTGGAATCCCTTAAATCAGGCATACATATATAGCCAAATAACTCTAATTCGTCATTAAAATAGAAATTTTTCTTGTCTAGTGAGATTAATCATCTAAGCAAAGGAAAATTACAACCATGCAATAAAAGGAGCTGTATCATTAATCAATCTGCCCAACCTCATCTTTAAAAACACTCACTCTCTTCCAAGATTTAATTGTTACTCAGGATATATATATCATATAGGTTAGAAATCAATGCAGAAGTGTGCTTTACTCAGTGCATGTAAATTCCATTTCATTTCAAATGTATTATTAAATTCTGTTTGTACAGAAATCATTGATTTCTTATGGCAAATTCTGATTGCCCTTAGTTTTTAAGAGGCTTTATTTACCATTGGGTCAGGCAAAACTTAAGTACAAATCTTGTAATTATGTCATGTCACAGTAGCAGGGTATTTTTACATTTACATTTTACATTTTATATGAGGAGCTGTGCTTTACAAGCGCTTCATTCATTTCTGTCCATCTGAATGTCACTCTCCCTCTCTTTTCCCTTAGACAACCTCATCCTTAAATATATCCACGTCTGTCACCAAAAAAATTTCAACAACTCACACCAGCCCCATCAAAACATCAAGGAACAGACTCTTAAAAGTAGAACGGAATGGAAGTGATGTGTACACAAATGCCCCGGATTCATGGTCTTAATTCAGAACTTGCCTACTTCTTTACCAATTCACAAGCGGCATCAGCCACTCATTCTCAGGTTCTGCATCAGGGGATGTAGCTTCCAGCCAGGTGGTCTTTATGTCAAAATTTACAACACAACATGTTTTTTAGGATTCGTCATACTGAGATTGAGTCCTTGAGTGATAACTGGGAAAATGGGGATGGGAGAGGAGGAATTGGGAAAGAAGATACAGAAAGAACAGTCCAGGGGAGGAGGGAATATTTTGACTCTTATAAATATTTTACTGTCTACATATAAAATATACACAATAAAAATCATGTTCTTATTAGCACTCTAAAATTATAGCCCGATTTCATTATGCTATTACTTTCCGTTTGCACACAATTTAAAATGGGAATACAGGAATAGCACCCATGTATAGGCTAATAATACAGCTTTGCTGCCTTCAATTAAATTTGGAGGGGACAAAATATGACTTTGATATCTATAGTAATCAGTTGTTATGATGCGAAGTGCCTCTCTCACACACACACACGAATCTCAAAAATCAAAGTTGGTTTTTAAATAAAAATAGCTTGCAGGTAACTTACAGTTATTCCTAGCAGTGGTAGTGACATGTTGATAATGTCGTTCACTGTGTCTGAATTTGTTACTGTTACAGTTACAGACTGTAAAAAATAAATGAGAAAAATTGCTATAACTTAAGTTTAAAAAATTTAAAGCAGGTGAGTAAATAATTTTTGTCAAATTACTATCCGTATTCTAAAGGCAAGCTTGTTTTCAGGTAATGACAAAGTACAGCACGTGTAGACCGTAAATCCCTAATTATAATTTACTTTCATTCCTTTATATAACATGAGGCTAATAGGAAACATTTCAGTAAAGCATGTATTTCTCTTAAAGGATTGTGGCACACAAAATACAACAGCTTAAGCAAAAAGGGAGAGACTGAGAATTCCGAGAGGCCACGTGGGCTGGTCCTCGGCACCTCAAGGTTATTTCTGTAATGGAGGGGGGGATAGTTTAAAAAGGGGGAGCTGGACCCCTTTCTCTTCCTGAGTTGTATTTTTATAGTGTGGCTTTATTTCTTTGCAATTACATACTCAGTGTCAGTAAAATCAGAATAAGATCTGGCTATAAAAGACATTCTTAAAAACTACTATTTAGTGAGTACTTTCTTTGTGTCAGGCATCATGGCTACTAAATTTTCATTGTTGAAATCTGTTGAGACAATTCAATAAAACCAATGAGTCTAGGAAATGAGACTGAAAATTTTAGAAACTTAAGTTCCATTCTCAAATCTGCCAGTGAATAGGGTATTTATAATAGGTCTCTGCCTATTACATTGAGAAACTGTTCCATCAAAATAAGAAGACGATTTACAGAAAAGTACCTGAAAGGGATTAATAGGATTCTGAGGTGATATCTATCAAACTATCTGAATTCCAAAAGACATTTTAAAATAAGACAAAATGTAACCAAGAATGTTTACTGTGCACATAAGTTTTGTAATATTATCAGGCAATGAGGCCTGTGTCCTTTGATAAACGGTGCTTCAAGAAGACAGACAGCATAAGGGACACTCCCTAGCCTGAAAAATGATATTAAAAACAAAGTTAAAGGAAATTCGTTCATAGTTCATTACTCGTCCTTTCATTTTCTTTTTATGAATTCAATGGCTTGATATGACAGAGGGCCCTGACAGTTTGATAATTGAGCTTTTATCAACAAAAGCTACTTGCAGCCCTAAGGATTATGAAAAAGTGTTTCAGAACCCAGCACAGAGCTCAGAGCACCCTGTGATCAATGTCTGAATCATCACAAACTCAGGGACCTTGGGAGCTTCCTGTGCTAAATTGTCTAAGAGGATTCAAACACTGGGGTTTGGCTTGGGATTTAATAAAAAGTAACAGTTCTGTTATTTTTTAAGATGTCTGAAAACCCTTCAATACAACTTAAAAACTCTCCCATGAAATCTTTTTTAAAGTAAAAAAAATCTCTTTTGAAATGCTAATAATTACTCCCTAATTTATCTGAGCTGTAAGATAATGGTTTTTCATGGCATAAGGAACATATTATGTTCAAAATAGTAATTCCAAGGAGATATGTATTTCTTCCTGCATGTTGTCTGTTCTCCAAAACAAATAAATTTCAGTAGAGAGAGTTCTTTGTAAATAAATAACTTAATAAACTATTTTATCAAATAATCTGAAAGGAATGGAAATGTGACTTTTCTTTCATATGAGCTAAAGTGTTACTTGGTATGTGAAGAACCAGGAAAATGTGATCAATTTTCAAGATTTGAGGCCAATCCTGAGATGATCTGAGTGTTTAAATTTTTGGCCAAAGCCAGCTATTACAAGTATGCTTAATTATATAAGTGAAAATATGATCATAATAAACAAAAATAAGGAATCTCAGCATAGAAACTGAAAATATTGAAAATTAGAATTTTTTTATTGGAAAAATACCTGAAAGAAAAAATTTACTGGATGGGCTAAATTGCATAATGAAGATAACAAATAGAAGAGTCAGTGATTTTGAAAATCGATAATAGAAATTATCTAGCCTGAAGATGAAAAAGGGAAAAAAAGATTGAAAAAAATTAACAGAGCCTCAGGTACCTGTGGACAATATCAAAGGGTCTAATATTCATGTAACTGGACTCTCAGAAGGAAAGAAGAGAGAAAACTGGGAAGAAAATAATATGAGGTAATAATTGATTAAAATTTCCCAAACTTTAGACATAATTTACATACATAAAGACATAAATATAAAAATTCAAGAAGTTCAGAAAATGCCAAACAGGATAGATTCAAAGAAAACCATGATTTGACACTTCATAGCCAGACTATTGAAAAACCAAAACTAAAGAGAAAATCTTTAAAGCAGCAGATGAAAAATGGCAAATCACATACAGAGGATTAATGTTTGAATGATCACAGAGTACTCATCAGAAAGCCCAGAGACCAAAAGACAGTGGAACATCTTTAAAGTGCTGAAACAAAAAAAATTTACAAACAAAATTCTATATCCAGCAAAAATATCTTTCAAGAGTGAAGGTGAAGTAAAGACATTTTCAGATAAAAGAAACTAAGAAAATCTGTTGGCACCAGATCTGCACAACAAGAAATGCTGATGGAAGTTTCTCCAGGACGAAATGAAACAGTATTAGAGGGAAACTTGGATCTTCAGGAATGAATAAAGAATATTAGAAATATTTATTTTGTGTAAAGTATATGTAAATAAAGTTGATTTTTAAAAATTTCAAGATGATTTTCCATGACAAATTCTGAATGTAACACACTGCTATAATTGACATCAAAGCAGACGGAGGCAACAGTGTGTTCTGCTAGGGAACTCTCTGGTCTTATCTCCCTCAAGCAATGCATCTCTCTGATACTCTGAAACAGATCAGAATAATTGCATGGCTTTTCCTTTGGTCAGGAAATAACTGTCTTTTGGTCAGGAAATAACTGTCTTAAACCACCTCTTTTTCCACTTTCACATACTGTTTTGTGTGATCAAGAGCTCTTGTAAAGTATAACAGAACAAAGTGTCATAAAAATACCCAGAATATCTTGCTCATCAGGGTAAATGTCTTGGATCCTGCACTACAGTTTCAGAGATCAAACTATACACAAATAACTGGGGCAAATGGTTTTTCTCCCCAGTAGCATAAACAAAATAAGGTAGAAATATGTTGATCTCTTAAAAGTGTCATCCCTCTCAGCTCAGTTCAGTGCTGACATTCCTCAGAATGAAAGACCTTTCAAAACTCCTCTGCATTTGACAGAACAACTAAATGCAATATCTGACCCTCCAGTGGATTCTCTATGGAAAAGGTACATTACTGAGGTCAACCCACAAAATGGGAACATGAATGGTAGACTAAAGCATTACCCAATGTTAAATGTACTAAAGGTGATAACTGTATGGTGTTACACAAGAGAATATCCTTATTCTTAGGACATACCTAAGTATTTAAGCATAAAGGGCCATAGTGTTATGTGACCCTTAAAAATAAGTATCCTCATACACAATATAGAGATGGAGAAAGAGAGACGGAAAAAAAATGATGAAGCAAATGGAATAACATATTACTAAATAGGCGAATCTAGCTAAAGGGTATATTGATATTCTTTATACTATTTTTATTTTTGCAACTTTTCGGTAAGTTTACAATTATTCCAAATAAAACATCATAGGAATAAAAAACTATGGAAACAACTGGGACCACTCTGCATGTAAGTAGCACTAACTGGAAAAAATTTTTCATTCTAATAGGAAATACCTGCTTATGAAACTCACTTTATTACAACAAGCCGCTATAATTGCTACTGGAATGATCCAGAGAAATATTATGGACACTTAACATGCACTATTCTTTCCATGCTTAAGCACTGTAGCTATCATAGATTCCTCATGCTTCATATTGCCTAGGATTCATGTTTTATATATATAGTATGTACACAGGAAAACACATTTTCCCACTTGGTACCTTCTAAGCACACACTCTCTACCCTTCTCTTCCTTTCTCCCTCTCCCCCTCCTCATTTCCCCGTCCTGTCTCTCTTTCTATCGCTACCTCTCTACCTCTACCTCTTTCATTCTGCCTAAATCAGGAGCTTGAAATTTAATTTTTGGTCTTAAAAATACTTACATAGACACAGTTCTTAATGTCCTCAGTGAAGATTTTGATGGGAATGCTTTTTGGCTGGTCCTTCTCTTTGGCTAGATTGATGTACCTAATCAAATTCAATAATAAGCCAAAATAGAGTAGGATGAATTAGCTATTAGCTTATTTTCAAATCAATCTACATTGCTAACATTTTCAATATACTTGGTTGTTTTAAAAAGCATATAAATAGACTCAGCAAAATCAAATTATGGGTTGGAAGAATATGAAAAATATTCCAGGAAAATAAGACATGACCCAGAAAATAACAGGTTGCCCTAATCGTGTGAGATTTGGGTAGCAGATCCAGTCCTTATAACTTTCCAGCCTAGATTGGAGGGCCCAGCATCTTTTTGGGTTCATGGGTAGGAAGTAGCAGCTGCTTTGAGAATCACTCACTAGAGTTACCTGCACTAATGGAAATTTAATACGTGTTTTGAGAATAATGTTAGCTCCAATCATTAGGTTGGAGAGAAGGGGAAGGTGAGAGTGATAAGCAGAACTTCCTCAAAAATAAGCAAAGTGTGCATGAAAATGAGAGAACATTATTTGCAGTAGCAGCCAGGGTAAATCTCAACAAGACGTTACTTGAGGATGGTCAAATGATTTCTACCAGGGAGGGGGAGGATAGTTTGAGGGCACTGCTTTGAAGAGATCTGCATTCTTTTATCTTGGATCAAAGATTTAAAATATGTATACTGACAAAATACCTTTGAAGGAAAGAGTGCCATTTTTCCTTTAGTTCTGAAGAACTGCAATTTAAAAAAATGAGAGAAAAAATTAAACTACATAAAATACTTATACTAACATATTAAGACGGCCATTCCAGATGAAAATATTAGCAGCCAGTTATTACTGATGTGGATGTGTGTGTAAGTTGTTCTTTCCTCATCGTTGGGCTTTTGATGGACCATACTATTCTACAAGCAGTATTACAGTGATGGAAAATAGATCTGACAGTGGAAGAGAAGTTGGTTTGGAATCTAAACACTTAATTGCAACTATGGGATGCAAGCTATGTGATCGTGGGCAAGTCGCTTAACCACTCTGAGTTTCAGTTTCCAGAATGGGAAAAGGGTTCATTAGACCTCACAGTGTTCCTGCAGCTGGCCGTGCTATTCACATATAAAGAAGGACTCCTGTGAACCCAGGACTGTTGACTCAGGATGTCCAGGGTGTGGGCCACATTCCCAATCCTCATGCCAGCCTAAGAATGTGTCTTGGAAAACCAACCTGTACTCTGTGGAATCATACCTTTGTTTTAGATTGTCACCTCTCTATAGACACCCAAGTAAGATAATATGTACACAGCAATTCAGGTAACCTAGTATTTGATGACATGATTAATTTTATTTGTATAGTTAAATACTATTTTTTTGAAGGACTCTTTTGAGGGCTTCTAATTGGGATGAGTCCACTTTATTTATTTATTTATTTTGGTGAGGACGATGGGCCTTGAGCTAACATCTGTTGCCAATCTTCCTCTATTTTGTATGTGGGACACCACCAGAGCATGGCTTGATGAGTGGTGTAGGTCTGCACCTGGGATCTGAACCTGCGAACCCTGGGCCACCAAAGTGGAGTGTGCAAACTTAACCACTATGCCACTGGGCTGGCCCCTAAATACTATTTTTAAGGGAATTAATTTGGGAGTATAAAAGCAATTTTTTAAACTTAATTTGACTATTTATTTGTACTTGCTCAATGAAGATATTCCAGTGATTTCAAAATGCAGCTACTCCCTGGGGATTAGGGGCAGGATGTTGGAGAGGGGCCCGGTGAAATTTACTCTCTCGATTCTCCTTCCACATACCCTGAACATCCACCTCCCCAAGTAGCTCCTAGAGCCCATTTGAAAAACCACTTATCCAAACCAAAAGAAATTACTCCAATAGTTCCCACTATTTATGATCAATTTGCATACATTTGCACATAAAAACCCTTTCAGGGAAAGTGGGAGACATACAAGTGTCATTATGAGAGGTCAAAAAGTAAGTCACTGGCTTAACATACAATCAGATTAAAACGTTTTCCTTTTCAATCCATGTAAATGCAGGACCAAGCTGTAGGTCTTACCTGAAGGTGGCCACAAAGTTCACTGTGGGCCAGCCCAAGACAAAGGACCTGCTGGCACAGATGTTGGCTTTCCCCATTTTGTTGGAATGGTTGGCAGTCCATATGGTGCTCAGTGGTATTTTTTCTATCTTAAGGTTTTTTTTATAACTAGAAAGATAACCAAACGAGACCTCTGTTAGTTTGTTTCTTAAATGTTATGGGAATAGCTGTGCTCATGGTAAGAAGCCAGTTCTCGCTGCTCCACTGCAAAGCAAGCCTCCTTTCTCCCTATTACCCTCTGTGCCCAGCACAGCCAGTGGTTACATGGGTTGGTACAAAGTGTGTTGAGGGATGCCTGGCCCAGGAAGGCCCTGAAAACACTGCCTTGATGGCAGTAAATAGCCATTTTTCTGAATGTTGAATATTGAGTAGGGACCATACTCTGTATTTTGGAGCTTTTTTAGAGAACCATTAATTCATTTATTATTGTTATATTTGTTATTTATTATTATATAATCACATATATAATTTTATTTATTATGATTATAATTAATTTACTATTCCTTCATGTCTTGCTTACTTCAAAAGGCATTTGAGGGGCTGAATAAAGATACATGATACATGATTTATAAAAATAATTACCCAATTTTTTTCTTAAGAGAGACAGATTAAACAAAATAGTAAACTTGGATCAAAACGATTTAAAATACATTTTCAGCCTTAATTTTTAAAAGGATTGTAGCCTGTAAGCATAGGTTATTTTAAATTTCCTTTCTTAAGATTTTGTTCATACTATTTTCCCTTAGATTCTGGCTAAAACTGAAAAACTGTTAGTGACAGACTGAACCCAAGTTAAAAATCGATCAATCAATCCATCCCAGATCAATGGCCAGGAGGTCTTACATGTAAGTCAGTGAGATATTTCCCATTTTTCTCTGAGCAGTCAGAAGGTGATCGACTTTGTCAGCAGCGAAATTGCTTTCCGACAATTTCTGCCTAATCTCCTTTGACCTCTGACATGGAAACCACCATATTTCTTGGTTAATTCATAAATTTAACACTCAGGTGGGCCTGAGATTTAAACAGTTGCAAGCCCTCTGAAGGATGCCGAGGGAACATGGGCACACCACTCTGGAATTCCCTGCTATTTAGAACCACGTGTGCAAACACTAAAGCTAAAATAAGATCCAACACACCTCACGTGCAAAAACCCTTGTGACTCTGCTGATTCGTGGAACAGTTAAAGCTAAAAAGGCTTTAATGGAATTTATGAAATGAAAATAATTTTACAGGAGGAGCACCTGAAGGATAATCTAGATTCAAAGTTTAAGGCACAAAGAATGTAAATATGGGGGGCCGGCCCGGTGGCGCAGCGGTTTAGTCCGCGCTTGGCAGCCCGGGGTTCGCTGGCTCGGATCCTGGGCGCCCGCGGACGCACTGCCTGTCAGCCACGCCGTGGCGGTGTCCCATATAAAGTGGAGGAAGATGGGCATGGATGTTAGCCCAGGGCCAGTCTTCCTCAGCAAAAAAGAGGAGGATTAGCAACGGATGTTAGCTCAGGGCTGGTCTTCCTCTCCAAAAAAAAAAAAAAAAGAATGTAAATATGATGGAAACATGCCTTGTGATACAGGTGGCTTCTTTCTGCATTTATTTCACATTTTTACCCTATGTTGGTGTATTTGAAGATTTTTATGAAACAATCAATTATCAGATAAAATAATTCTTCTAGATAATAACTCTAAATGCATTATGAAGCTAAAAACATACCAAGGCCAATAGGAAAGAGAGAGACATATGTACTTGTTTTTACAGATTTTTAAAATTTTCTAATGAGGTATCCACATGTGTAGATACCTAAGGTACCAATGTATTTGGAAGTTTTCACACTTCCAAATGACCTGGAAAAAGTCATTTCAATAATTCTCTCCTAAGTTCAATAAAGTGCCAAGATTATCCACTCCCTTGAAACCAAACCATGGAGTTATTGAAAGGCCCAGAGCATGGTTTTCATTCTCCTGTAACATTTACTGAGCTGTCACCATATGCCAAGCACCATTCTAAATATTTTATAAACGTTATTTATTTAATTCTCAATTAACTACATCTATTACCTCCATTTTGTAGATGAGGAAACTCACAGAGAGGTTAAGTAAATTGCCCAAAGTAACAGAGACGGGCTTTGAAGGCAGACAGCCTAGCTCATGAGCCTGTGCTCATAAGCACTTGGCCTCTAGGAGCGTTGACCTATACAGTTCCATGAAGTACCCGCCTCATCCTTCCTACCTTCAGCCTCTTTTCTTCCCCCAGAGCCGTCAGGGTCTCTCATGGGATTGTTCTCTCATTTTGAGAGAGAGAGGATGAATCTCATGACATTTTATCAACAAAGCTAAATGCTAGTCTGGAAATATTGAAGACGTTTTACAACAAAGCCTTGTACTACAATGGATTCCCCTGGGATTGCACTGCGTTTCTTCGCCCTCAGTCACTGACTCTTCAGATTATGTCAGTAGAAATGAGAAAGGATGAACGTAACGTAAACTGCCTCAAAGTGGGGAGACAGAAAATGGCAGTTATTTCTCCCCTGTAGGCCCTCTCTCTCTCTCTGCTAAGATGGATGTATCCCTCTTGCTTTCTTCTACCTCAGCTTGTACACCGGAGCGTAGCCCTGGTGAACCATGGACATTTACAGGATTCTAAGTAGAGGCCCCCCCATCTAAGATAGTGGTGTTTCCTTAGGTGCTTGGGAGTAGGGGTCATGGTATATTCTGTAAGAATCTGTTTGTAATTCCACTGATAATAAGTTAATAGTCATCTTCATCTTTTGACCTAAACAAAATCTGATTTCATCGTTTCTGTATTCTTTAATAACTAAATATGAGGACAGAGATGTCTACAGAGGGTATGAGCTGACTACAGTCCCTTCCTTTCTGTAAATTCTCCATGAGCCTCTACTAATATTAATATCTTGATATTTATGAAGTAGATCTGGTTTAAAAAAAAGTCATGATTTCATTTGAAAAACCACTTCTTATTTAGCATTCTAATGAATATCAAAAGTGTTAACAAAAGTCCCATCTGACTTTAATTCTCCAGAAAAGAAGTTTCTAACGTAGTATGAAAAAAATGACAAAATCTCAAAACAATTTTCACTATTATTAACATCCAGCACAACTGGAGAAATATAATTTCTTCATGAAGAGAGAAATATTTAAATTCCCTTTATTGTTACACACAAACTAAAGTCCACTTATTCTGATTAAGACATATACAGCAGTTAGTCAACTATTTATTCCACTTGTGTTGATTTCTATAGCATCAACCTAAAGATGAGAGAGTTTCTAACTGAAGCCTGAAGGTGCACTTCAGGAAAATGGAACCTAAGTCACTCCACCCCCTTCTTATGGCTGAGTGGAAAAATGAGGCACGAAACTCAGGTGATAAATTTGAACAGATTGATCCAGGGCATAACTCAACCCTCCATCTAAGAGTGAGGTATGACAGAAAAGAAATAAGCTCACTGTTGCAGGGCGCTATTTCTTTGTAGTTGTTTCTTTCTGAAAAAAGATGTAAATTTTTTCGTATTAACAGTAATCATAAATGTACCCAAATGTTAACTATGGAAATGATCTAGTAGGTAGTTTTCTAAAAATTGTGGTAAAAACTTGCACAATGTGGCAGCATTCAGTACTGTTTGGCCATTACTATGGATTGAATTGTGTCCCCAGTGCCCACCCCACCCCCCACCCTGCAAGTCATATGTTGAAGCCCTAACTGCCAATATGACTGCTGTGGAGATAAAGCTTATAGGAGGTAATTAAGGTTAAATGAGGTCATAAGGGCGTGGTCCTAATCCAATAGGATTGGTGGCCTTATAAGAAGAGGAAGAGAGAGATCTCTTTCTCCACGTGCACGCACTGAGGAAAGGTCACACGGTGAGAAGGAAGAGACCTCTTACCAGAACCCGACCATGCTGGCTCCCTGTTCTCAGACTTCCAGCCTCCAGAACTATGAGAAAATACATTTCTGTGGTTTTAGCCAACCAGTCTATGGTATTTTGTTATGGTACCCTGACCAGATTAAGATAGTTACCTTATCAAAAATCTATGTTCTATCTATATCAAGGTCTTATAAACCAAATTCAGATGCCTTAGATCACTTACACTTTCTAATATTCCCAATGGATGTATATAAAAGTAATCTTTCAGCAACTAGTGTCTTAAACAAGATTATTAAATAGATATAGATTTTGTCACATCATAAAAACCCTTGAGTGGACAGAAAGAGCTATCTCAAAAGCAGTATGTAAAAAATGGAAAATGTTGCACATCTTTTGTGATAATGGACCAATCAAAATAAAAATTCAGTTCTTAAACAGATGCAGTTTTCTAGGGGAAAAGAACACTGTCTCTATATAAAATATTTTTGTCAGAATACTGTAGGTTCTATAAATTGCATTCAGAGGTTAGCAGTATCTGGGACAATACATGGCTCCTGGTAAGAAAACAAAGGTATTCTACTCTTCCTAAATACTATAATAATTACAAAGGTGAAAAAAAAGTGAAGGAGAACATGTTTCCCTTAAAAGTCGAAAGTGAGTGGTCCACAAAGTCCTAAGAAGCAGGAGATGAGTGTTGTGGTTGCTTGTTTGTGTGTGTCTTGGGCTGAGCATGGAGGAGTACAACATGGTGTGGCAGAAAGAGGTGTGGCCTTGGATGAAGGCCGTCCTGGGTGGAGTCTATCCCACCATTTTCCTATGTATGACGTTGGGCCAGTTCCTGAGACTTCCTCAGTCTTTGTCTTCATATCTGAAGTCTGGAGATAACAATACCTATCGTGGAGAGCTGTTGGGAAAACTACACAAGCTGTCTGTGATGCTCCTAGTGTTTCTGAGAATGCAGCCAATAAATTTCAGTTTCCTATACTCACCTTGGTTAAATAAAGAAAATGGTAGCTAGTTTACATTTTTAAAAGTAATGTCTTGTCCCTCTATCAGGAGCAGAGTGCTTTGAATGGACCTCATGCCAAGACCTGGACAGAATCTTTTTCTCTCTGCCCTCTTATGACATCATCACCTCCAAGGCTACATCTGTAGGCAATTTCACTCATCTTAAATATATTTTATTGTCTTTATCTTTGCCTCTGATTTTTTTTTTTTGATAGCTAGACTTCTCGTTCGTTTTTCAGTTCTCCGAGCATTCTGTTCCATTTCTCACCAGGTACCAAGTAGATGAGAGTTAGTCATTTCCACACCACAAAGGAGAAGTTGATTCCAATGATGAGAGAGAAACCAGGTGATTGTGGAATGTTCTATGAAATCCAGACAAAAGAAAGAATAGAGGCAGCAGCACCACATGTTGGGTAAGAGCCCATGTACTGAAATTAACAGACCTAGTTTCAAATGTGGACTCCACTGATTGCTAATGTGGTGACCTGGGAAAGCAAGTGACCTCTGAACATCAAGATCCTCTGGAAAATAAGGAAAATGATCCCATCTCACAGGGTAGTTGTAAGGATTAGACAAGATTGGGTACACAAAGTCCTTAGCATAATACCTGACACAGAATAAACTTCTGATAAATCATTCTTCTTCTTCACATCACTCAGATTAAATATAGCATTTGGCAAAGTCAATACTTGCATGTCTTACCTATGATATGGTGTAACTGGGAGTTGGGGGAGGGCAGCAGAGAAGAGTTTTAGTTTTCTCTAGTAATGAAAAAAGCTGCTTGATATTTTGTTTGTTGAAATATTCTTTGTCTTTTATGGTGTTTCATAAATCATGAAAACAGAGATGAAGTAAGATGACCCTGCATCCAGCTGCCTTTAGACATTAATTGAGCAATTACCATGTTCTAGGCTGGATGTTAGTTGCATTTGTGTTCAGGGTTGAGAGGAAAGTGCACCCAACTGGTTTTGTCTCCAACATGTACTCCACATCTGTCTCCTGCCTCTTTCCTTTCCACTGCCACTCCCAAGATGGAGTCCTTGTTATCTTTCATCAGGACTACTGCCTCCGCTAACGAGTCTCCCTGCATCCACTCTTGCTTACCCACCAATCCATTATCTACCAATAGGCAGAACAATATGCTAAAAATATAAACTAGATATGGTCACTTCCTTAATTAAAAGCCCTTCAGTATAATATTTCAACCCCTTCCTGTGGCCTGTGGAGACCCTGTGTGACTGGACCCTTGACCACCGTATCACACCTGATATCCCACCCCACACTGTAGGCTCCAATCACATCAGCCTTTCCTGAACCCCTCCCTTAGAAGGGCCAAGGTGCACCCACTGAGGCATGCTGTTCCCTCACCTGAGAAGGCTCAGCCACCTTGTCTAGGAATGGTGGCTTCCTCTCACCTCGTTGGTTCAGTTTAAATGCTGCCACCTTGGAGAGGCCCTCCTAGGCAACCCATCTCTAGGATGGTCCCATTTTCTTCTCCACATGGTACCCTACCTGTCTCTTATCAGAAGCACTAACTTCAATCTGTAATTTCTCCCCTCTTATTTTTACCGTCTGTCTGGAAGCCCCAGGCAGGAGAGACCCCGCCTGTCACATTCTCAAATGTATTCTCTACCTGGACACAGCACAGAACAAGACCTCCATCAATACTTGTTGAATAAAGGAAGGACCAAAACATATGCAAAAACAAAAGAAAAAAAACACTTAATATTTCCTTACAGTAAGGGTTAGTGAAAATGCAATTTTATGATGATCAGGAGAGCACGTAGTGTATACATACTTGGTATTAGTTATAAGCAATAAATCGTTGAACAAGAAGAGGTACTGCTTCTGCCTCCTCCAGCCTCTTGTGAATTCTGCGGGGCCATGGATCAGCAGGGTACGACCGGCGCCCTCAGGTGATGGAGGATTTTCACTGTGGGTGTCCACCTCAACAGAAGGGCTTCCCCTGCAACACAGCAAACACCACAGAACAGCGAGTCACTGACCAAACATATGATAGAGTTTTATGCTAAATGTCAAGGTTGACACAACACTAAAAATTAGTCTCAATCTCCAAAACAGAGCTCCACAGCTGGAATTCAAGAGTCACTGAGTTACAGAAAGCTATCGAAAGAGATGAGGTCACTTAGGTAGTTGAGGTAGATGGAGAGCAATTTCAAAGACATACCCCAGGGCACCCCAACTCTTAGAGGTAGGGAAAAGGAAAAAACAGCAAAACAAAGCTGGTCACGAGCTGTTGGGAAGGGGGGAAACAAGACGCCAAAGGTAGAAAGTATTACAAGAAGGTTAAAAAAAATAAATAAATAAATAACAGGATAATTTGTGGCCTGATATAGATAAAATAAAATGATATGGAGATTTATGAAAAAGTAATTACAATTTAGTTTCAAGTTAACATAAAAATTTAGATAACTGAGGATTCTGGAAAGTTGACTCCAATCTTATCTAAATCAATATTCAAATTTGGGGGAAAAATTCTCAAAGATCAGCAAATAATACTGGAAACATCGAAAAGTTTCTAAACACAAGGAGATTCTTAGGTATGATTTGGTTGAGCTGTAACTAAGCTCTAAGCTATGATTTTTCGGTCATAATAGGCAAAACAACTAAATTTAACAGAACACAAAAACTCTTTCATAAGTAGGGTAGATATTTTCATAGACCTATAGCAAATTCTCGTGGAGCCAAGAAAGTGTCTCCCTTGAGAATGTAAAGCCTGTTCTCTTGTGCTCAGCAGCATTGAATCTTATGAACGTAAGCAGCTTTTCATGAAACCAGTGCTGAAGTTAAGAATTAGTTCATATGTTTTAGAGGAAACAAAACAGAACACTTCCTGTGACTGCTAGCCTCTTTTGGTGACCAAGAGTAGTATATTAACAGACTACCTGATGTGGTGAAGCCTTGAATGACCACCTAAAAGCTCAAAGTGCTTTTTGATTGACGAGAACATCCTTTTCTCTTCAATTCTTGGCACTGAAAATGGAGCACGTCTACAGCGCTTGGCAGAACGCTATAAACTAGTTC
Organism: Tapirus indicus; assembly: GCA_031878705.1. Taxonomy (NCBI): domain Eukaryota; kingdom Metazoa; phylum Chordata; class Mammalia; order Perissodactyla; family Tapiridae; genus Tapirus; species Tapirus indicus. The sequence continues at coordinate 141,774,171 of CM062919.1, read as the reverse complement.
ATGAAGCCCGAGGATTCTGCAGTTGCCAAGATCACCGGCCCTTATGATGTCAGGGTTCTAAGGCTCATGCCATAACTGACAAACTGACATACCTGTGTCCCTGATTTTGCCTCCAGCTTTTGATTTTTTAAAAGTAATCTTTCTATTTTGAGATAACTCTAGGTTCACATGAAGCTGTAAAGTAATCCAGAGAGATTATATCAACCTTTTATCCGTTTCCCCCAATGGTAATATCTCTCTAAACTACAGTACATTATCATAACTAGGATATTAACATCGATACAGTCAAGACACAGGACATTTCTGTCACCACGAGGATCCTTTATTATTACCCTTTTATAGTCACACAGACTTCCTTCCCACCTCTACAACCTCTTTAATTCTGGGCAACCACTAATCTGCTCTCCATTTCTATAATTTTGCCATTTCAAGAATGTTATATAAATGAGATCATACAGTATGTAACCGTTTTGGACTTGCTCTTTTCCACTCAGCGTAACTGGAGATTCATCTGGATTGTTGCAGGTATTAATAGTTCATTTCTTTATATCTCTTGGTAGTATTCCATGATACGGATATATCAGTTTGTTTAGCCAACTGTTGAAGGCCTTCTGGGTTGTCTCCAGTTTTCGGCTATTACAAATAAAGCTGCTATAAACATTTGTGTACAGGTTTTTGTGTCAACATAAGTCTTCACTTCTCTGGGCTAAATGCCCAGGCACACCATTGCCGGGGTGTATGGTAGTTGTGTTTTGTTTCTTAAGAAACCGTCAAACTGTTTTCCAGAGTGGCTGTGCCATGTCACATTCTCACCAGCTCTGTATGAGTGATTTGGTTTCCCCACATTCACACCAGCTTTTGGTGCTGTCATTTTTTATGTTAGCCGTTCTGCTAGCTGTGTAGTGATCTCACTGTGGACTGAATTTGCATTTCCCTAATGGCTAATGATGCTGAATATCTTCTCGTGTGCATATGTGCCATCTGTATGTCTTCTTCAGTTTTGTAGAACCTACACAGTCTGCTAAAAACATTTTATGTAAAGACAGTGTTTTCCTTCCACAAGAAAATTGTCCATCTTAAAGATGAGGAGGCTGCTGCACAGAGGGGTTAGGTACTTTGAAGCCAAGCAATCACTGCGTAGCACCAGCGATTCAACTCCAGCTGACTCAGGAGGTCACCAGCCTCCGGGCAGGGAGGGCTTCTACGCTCTTCTCACAGGGACAGTCTCTTTCCTTTGACAACTGTGGAGGATGGAAATTGGATCCTTCTAACAAGTTTGTGGTTTCCCTCCTAGGATCCTCTAATAGCTATTTGAATTCGTATCTTTTATTTCCTACTAGATTCTAAGGACTTCAAGGAAAGAGTCTATGTCTGACTTATCATTTAATTCTCACAGGTATTGGCACACTGGAGGAATTCAGAAAATTTTATTGAATGAATGAACGAAATCATTTTCTGCCATGGATGGAGCAAAAAGGGATGATTTAAAATAGTCTCTCTTTCTTTTACTTCATTCATTCAACAGATAGTGTTTGAACCTATACTAGGAGAAAGGCACTTGGTTAGGGCTGGGAGCAGGGAGCAGAAGGGACCCTGCCAATGCTCACAAAACCTAGATTTGAATGGGGGAGACAGAAACTGAACAAAGAGTCCCACCAGTCACTGGGTAACTCCACACTCTGGTGGGTGCTGCAAAGAAACATTCAAGAGTGAGATGAGAAGTTAAAAGAGGGACCTGACACCAGACTTCAGTTGTGGAGAGGGCAGCAAGGAAGGCTTCTTTGAGGAGCTCATTTGAAATGAACTTGAAGGATAGTTTGGAATCACATGGAGAGAGAGAAGAGAAGGGGAGGGAAGGAGCGTGCGTGTGTTGGGAGGCGATGTCTCATTCTTCATGGGAAAGAGAGAGAATTCGAGTATACGAAGTTTCAGAGACATGAAAGAGTTTGCTCGATTGGAGACATAGCAGAATGTACAGGAAAGTGAAATAAACATGAAAAGGTAGACACAGGCCAGAATCACAGGTCCTTTTAGTCCTTTTAGACCTTGTTAAAGCCTCTCATCTTAAAACCAAACTAGCAGAGAAGCAGCACATAGATAATGGCCTCTGGAGACTTCTAACCACTTTTAAAGGGCCGGTGCTAGTCTGGACATGCTTGGCTGTATTTAGAACCATGGATGCTCACTGGGCAACACTTTCTGGCCTCCCATCAAGCATCTGACAGAGTCTATTTAAGGTAAGAAATTTCGGCAGACTTATCTGCACCTTCTCCAATTCCCTGGTTATCTCCCATTCTCTACCTCTCCCTTTCAGAGAGGTTAGAGGCCAGGTAAACCTCTCTGCTAGAATCTAGTCACTGGTGATCGGTTGTGATTTGCATCAGAATCACTCAGGGGAGCTTTTCAGGCACTCCTCTTCAGGGGTTCTGATTCAGAAGATCTGGAAAATCTGTGGTGTAAAAAAGCTTTTTGAGTGATTCTTATATGTATCCAGGATTGTGAGTGACCTGTTTTTAGGATCCATTGAGAAGTGCTGTTCTGATACCATCTTCCCCTTGTAGTGAAGCAAAGGAGAGAAAACATTTTCTTAGGAAGATCAAAGATCAAGGCTTTCCTTAGTCATGTAATAATTACCTTTACATGTAATAGCTAAAACTTAATTTCTTCCAAAATACCACTGTTATTTCTTTTAATTTCATAAAAGACCTCTAAATGGAATAATAGTGACAAGAGTCTGTTTTCATTTATTTCACTGAACACTGAGCTTTTCACCCTAAATATCAAATAGAAGAGATAGTATAAGGTGATCCTATGGCAGTAATACCAACGTTTAAGCACATCACAAAGACAAGACTATTTTCTTAATTCTGTTTTTTCTCTTAAATTTTTAAGTCTTTGATTAAATGTCTGTATTGGAAAACAGATTGTGTAGCATCAAGAGCATGAGCTCTGGAATCCAGTTGCCCAGTTTTGAATCCCTCCTCGTTATTTACCACCCACGTGACACTGGGAAACCCAGTTATACCTTTAAAGCCTCAATGTCCTCATCTGTAAAAGAGAAATGATGATAAAAGTACCCGCCTCACGAGGTTGTTATGAGAATTAAAAGAAAACTTAGCATGCTACCTAACACAGTAATCCCTCAGTTCATGTTAGTTATGCTCATAGGAGACAGTGAGACTTGATATTCAAAAATAGCAAAGCAATATCATGGGTATTCCTCCATGAACAAAGAGAGGGGAAGAGAACAGGTAGTAATATCGATTAACTACAGAGGCCAAGCTCTCTGCGAGGCAGTTCATATACATCATCTCATTTCCTTACAGCAGATTTGTGAGATAAGAATCATTATTTCCATTTTCACAGATGGAGAAACTGAGGCTTGGTAAAGTTAAGTAACTGACAGCCGCATACCTAAGAATTCACAGAATCAAATTTGTCTAATTTCAGTCATATAGTGTTTCCACAGTTAACAATGTTTCCCCTCTGGAGGAGGGAAGAAAATATATTTTAAGCCACATCACGTTGAGGTTGTCTCCCAAATTATTAAACAGGCATGTAGCTGAGTGTTTTCATCAACTGTCAGCGTTTGCATTTGGTGCCCACAGCCCACTCACTCTCTCCTCCCCTCAGTGGCTGCTCGTGGGCCCTTGGCCACTGTAGGTAGTGTGTTCCACCCCTCAGACAGGAAGTTTGCATCATCTTCCAAGGTGGATGGTAGACTCCTGTCACTTTCAGCAGCCAGACCTTGGCTTTCAGAGATGGGGGGAGGAAGAGTCAGGATTGTGAGAGTGCTCTCACTGATGATTCACCTCCTGATGTATAGTTGATCACATCTCTATGACAGATACCAGGCTGTGAACTGTGGCTAACCCTTTCCACTGCTTCTTCAGCCAGATCCCCATCCTGTGGGTAATTTCTCTCCTGATTCTAGCACTCTGGACCTTCTACTGCCCTTTACCTGATTTTCAACTCCACAAAGAGAGGGAAGGAGAGGGATGCCCAGGCCGTGGCAGAGAGTCCTTGCTCCACTACCCTTTGCTGTCCTCTGCTGACCACACCTAGAAATTATGTTTAACTTTCCTGGTCCTTGGCCCAAGCAGATACTAGAGTGAGTGAGTGAAGCCTGACACACAAAATTTAAGGGTGTGCCAAAAAACTAAATAAATAAGATAAACGATATTTTAATGAAATATTCTCAAAAGTCAAATTTCAAAAAATGTATTTCAAATTTCAAAAAAAATACATGATGAACAAAATATGTAAGTGCACCCTAAACTAGTTTTCCTGGCTTATATGTACATAGACCCTGCCATCCATCTTTTCACTCAAGGATGAGGTCTAATACCACATTGGAAAATCATGCTACCAATATTGATCAACCTTTTTCATCATTCATACATATATGAAAAAAGAAACCCCAGAAAATTTAGAAGAAACCAACAGCAAAAATGAGAAGGTCCAAGTGGAACAGATATGATAGTTGACTCCTGAAGAGAATAGATAATTAAGAGAACAGGAAAAAAACTGATTTAAAACAAAACACCTAACATCTTCAGAGTCAAGAAACAAGGCTATGAAACAAGCACAATCAAAGAAGGAGAAAGAGTTCTTGGAAATTAAGGGGGTGATTGGCCAAATTAATAATTTAATAGAAAGTCTTGAAGATTCAGTTTAAGGAACCCATTTGACCTTGACATTTGGAACATTCATCTCTCAGTTTTAATGACGTAAGATTACCTTTTTCTCTCAAGAGGTAGAGCTATTCAGTCCTTCAGTAAGAAGTAGTTTAATAATTAGAATAACGTAAAAGGTATTTCAATTTGTAGAATCAACATATAAACAAAACTTGGAAGATAACTATAAAAGATAATTAATATTACCATTGATAATGAAAAAAATGAGAGTCTGAATGTTAAAGCAGCAGAGAGATGTGGGAGGTAATGTCAGACAGATTTTTCTCACATTATAAAGCAAGGAATCAAGACATGCTATCCAAAATTGATATGACAAAATTCAGAGTTTAAATGTATTCTTTAAAATGGTAGATAACCACCAGAAGAATCAAACTAACATAACTGGAAAAAACTTAGGATTTGGTGGATAAAGAAATATGAACAAGGTTTCTCATCTTTAATAGATACTATCTAAAGTTAATAAGCAAGAAACGGAAGCATTAACATATGTTTCAGAGGATGGTGACAACTACCAACATTAGACAAAAAATGTTTAAAAATTGCAAGCTGGAATAGAAATGGGGAGTGGGGGAACGAGGTCAGGAAGAGAAGTTACTTTTCATTTGGTACCACTCTGTACCGTTTGAATTTTTAAAACTTGTGTATGAATGCTACACTCTAAAAGTTGAAAGTGAGAAAACAACTTTCTGCAGCTGCAGTTCTTGGCCCCCTTTCCTTCCCCAGCTGCAGCCTCTCTCCTCACACCAGCAGTCAGATCTTAGCGAGGCAGGGAGCGGTGAAAGAGAACAGAAAAGGTCCTGCCCTGACGTTTAGGTTTTCTGGGGTATTTGAGTGTGTGTGTGTTTGTGTTCTGTCTGTTTAATGGCCCAACTGTTTGGAATACTACGTTTTGACTACTTTAATCTGTGATATTTAGAATCTCCTTAAAGTTTTCCTGAACGTTGGTATCCTCTGTTACTTCTATTTTTTGTGTGTGTGAGAAAGACCAGCCCTGAGCTAACATCTGTCGCCAATCCTCCTTGTTTTGTTGAGGAAGACTGGCCCTGGGCTAACATCGGTGCCCATCTTCCTCTTCCTCTGTCACTTCTTGACAAGAGCAATCCTGACTTCTTGACAAGCCCTTACTGTGATCCTGGTATTTTAACTTTCTTCTTTTTTTTTTAATCTTGACTCTGGTCAACTACTGCCTAACTGGGTCCAACTCAACCTGCCTAGGTAGGAATGAAAAGTCTATGGAAGAGTGATGACTATTACTATTATCAGAATAAATAAAACGTGGTATATTATTAATTTAAAATATAGTGCTAAGGGAGTAGAGTAATGGCCGTTACCCCATTTCTCATATTCTCATAGAAATGAGTGTACTTTACCGTCGTGGAAAGAACACACTTGGAGGAATTGGGGAGTAGAGGTTTTCTCTAGACTGACCACAACCTTGCCCTGAAGTACAGAAAGCATGAGACACTCAGCACGAGGAAATGAAGAACCAGAATATCTGAATTTTCTAAGAAGGCAATAACGTCTCAAGTGTCACTCTTGGAGAGAAAGTACGCAATATATATGGGGAGATCCTCACAAACATCACCAAAACAAAACAAAGACATATACACACATACTAAACGCGTGGAGGCACAGCTATTGGTGGGCAGTTTCTTCTCGGAGAGTGCAGACTCACAGACTGTGGACGCGGTGCTCGTGCGGCTGGCTGGCCTGCCGTGGGACAGGAACCCAGCTGTTCTTAGGCCCTTGCTGTCTCCAACACAGGTACCGCTAAGTTATCTGCCGCGATCTTGGGTTGACAATGGCAATGTCAAACGACATTACACCGTTCACTTAATTTGGGGCCATAATTTTGCTTGTGATAACTTCTATAGTGGAGCTGTGGTGTCTTTTGTGACTACTGACCCCTTGGAGAGTAGAACTAATTAGAGATTTGAATTAATTTTGAAGAGGCTGAGGAAGCTACATCCATTCCTGTGAGACAGCCCAGGACACAGCTGCAGCTGGAGGAACCCAGGATCTGAGTCAGACCCTCTGGCCGAGACTGAGCCAACTGTATAAAATTGGGAATGAAGGCACCTGCACTTTAATTTGTGTGGACTTTTACTTGCAAAGGGATTTAATTTGGGGGAAGTTGAAATAAAAAGGAGAGTTTCTTATTGTTCAAATTTGAGACTTTTTTATGTTGTTGATCTAGTGATTCATAAAGTCTGGTGAGCTGTTGGATAATATGACTGGGCATAATTAGTGATAAGAAATAGAATGGGGAGTGAATTTGCAGCTTAGGGTGCTGCATGGAATCTGTATGACTCATGTTGCTAGAGTCTTTTGTGGCCGAAAAGTGAAATGCCCATCAGCAGTTCCAGAGGGCCTTTGTGTAGAAAGAAGCAGGGCTTAGGACGGTGGAGCACAATAGCACTGTGAGCATGCAGACCGCCCTGCTGAGAGGGACAGCCCATCTGGGCCTACTTTTGACTTGCTTTAGGTACAGTGGGTTAGGACATTGTTTCCCAACCTTCCTTCACATGGGTGCCGCCTTCATGATTTTTCTATATTTCCAAACCACCCATTCTAATAAGTATATATTTTCTTTAAATATTCAGTGCGTATTTTTAAAATCTTTTGCTTATGATAATGTGTTCAAATGTGTTACATATTTTTCTAAATACATATGTAATTAATAAAATTTAAAAAAAAGACCTGTCAGTATGCTACCTAAAATTGACTCACATAATGCCAGTGGAACACACACTCCAATATACTAGAAGATGAAAAAGCTGGCAAATGTTGGGAAGGATGCTTGTTACTCGTCTTCAGGCTTCCCTTCCAATCCTGATGATGGAGAGTGGTATTGGAGAAATATTTGGTTCCCCTTTCTCTACCTGCTCTCTCACTCCATCCCAAGCAACAAAGAAGACATCTTTCTAAGACTCACAGGAGCTCAAGTAAAGTGCGTCCTCCTTCTGCCCGTGGCTTTCTGCATGCAGGGCTGACTCCCAGGTTGGAGTGGGGTTTGTGAGGAAGACTGAAGTTGTCTGACCATGCCACAGTTCCTTTATGGAGGAGGAGTAGCAAACCCTATTTCTGCTTTAGGTCTAAGCCTCATTCTCCTACCCAGCTTTACCAGGGAACCCTGTAATTTGGGTAATACGTACATTTCAGTCTCCTTCTGCTTCCTGTGTCTATTTTTTAAACTGGTTAAAACCCATAAAGCACAAGCCCAGATTCCGACACAGCATTTGGTTACCAAAACAAGTGAAATGAAAGAAAATGTTGGTGGAAGAAAATGAATGCTCCTGTTATACAGCAAAATACTGTGTTTGTAAACATTTAATGATAGCTTATTATGAAAAAGTGTTTTTAATAAAGTTAATGCAACTTGAATATTGTGGCTACAAGTTTTCTTCCCCAGCTTGGAGTTAGATTCACAGATTCATGTGGTATTGTAGTCTTCTTGGCTGATCTGTGCACATTGGAGCAGGGGGACCCTCCCTTGTTCCCTACTCTCTGAGAGACAAGGAGATATAGTAGAAAGTCAGGCCTGGGGATGGATTCTGACTGTTTGAAGTTGGACAAATTACTTAAGCTTCCCGAATCTCACTTTTTACATGTGTAAAATGGGGATAATAAGCATGTAATGAACTAGATTGATGCCTAATCCCCTCCCTGCCCACAAATTGAGCTAACGATACTCTATGATGGATTCTTTCTCCCTAGTGTTTCTTCATGGTTATCCCTTGGGACTCATTGGGCATCAGCAGAGTTGTAAAACCTTCATTTTGGATCAAGTCCTTCTTCTCTCTCTGCACTCTTCTCCTCTCATGGCCCTGAATTGAGGTTTTCGGGCTGTTTCTTACTCCAGAGGACTTCTCATTTGGGACCCAAACGTCATCATTTTCCTTGCTCATAGCTCTTCCCCTGTCCTTTCACGAGTTTCCAAGACCACAGGCTATAGTCCAGTCTCCCACTTCACCAACTCCAACCTCCATTCACTTAAAAGGAACCAGGCTGAACAGGTACCTAATTGGTGCTTGGCAAGCAGTGGATGATCATTACCCGTGAATTTCCTTTTCTGCACCTGGAAGCGGTGGACCAGTTGGCTAATATGATTGAATACACTGTGATCCAAGAACTGTATTTTAGACATGAAAGATTTTGGGCATCACAGACTCAATCTTTAAAACCACTAACTTCTGCGCTTGGTTAGTTGAGACTGCCATTCAGAAAGAAATTCATACCCATGTCTAGGCATCCACTGGATGTGTCCATATCTAGATAGTTTTTAAAGACATTTGAGGTTCTTCCCTTGCATGGAAATGGAGTGCGGGTGGTCCTGCTTATACTCAGAGGCTTTTTTCAGCACAGATGAAATTCCAACACAATAAAGATTTTGATCTGATGTAAGTTTCTTGGGCAAACAAGCTTGCATAGCAAAATGGTGCAGATAAAAGCAGATGAAAATGGACTTTATACAAATAAATGAAACTATATTATGTTTCTCTAGTATAAAAATAGATCAAATGGACAAAGAGGACAAAAATAGGTAAAATGGCAACATAAACTGACTTGTGTAATCAGAGGGTCAACTCTGGCATTCTTCTCTCCAGGCCTTTTCTAATAGCTTCGTTGCTAGGGCTACAGTGTTTTTGCCAGATTGGAACAGGATTGGCAACTTCAGTGGAGATTAAGCAGCTTTCCCAACTAGATTTTTTTTTAATAAGCATCAGTTCATGCTGCTAGCTTTCAAAGCCATATTCATGAAAAATGGAATGATCACTAAAGATCTGTTTTTAGGAGATGTAACTAATAAAATTAGAAATTTAGTAGATAGGTTCTGTTCCATAGTTATTCCAACACAAACTTTTATCATGGTTACATTGAACAAAATAATTTGACATTTAATAAAAAACAATAAGAAATGACTGTTTACAAGTTAACTCAAAAATTAATTCCCCAAAGCGTAACTGAGGTTGCTTAATAACAATTCTTCTGATTAGTTGGAAAACTATGTTTCACAACTGCTCACAAATTCACACCTGGCTTATTCTTTCAACAACAGATAAGGTATAAGATAAAGTCCTCTGTCTTTGGTTCCTTCTATTCCGTGGTCAGAGTCACTTAAGGAAAGTATAAATACAAACTTGCCCAATGAGACATGGTCAAGTTCTGTAAGGTACAGTAAAGGAAAACCAATTTGTTCTGGACACTCAATTGCTAAGTGTGTAAAAAGTAAGAGCCATTAGGGAAAGAGTGAAGAAACACTCCTTTCGATGTGCTTGTTGGGGAGTCAGAATAGCTTCCTTGGCTGTGGACAGAAGAGACCCAAACTTTAAGAAAGTGTAATTGGCCCACTGACCCCACAGTTCTACTTGTGCACTAAAGCATGAGAATTAAATGAAATAATTCATGTAAAGTGCCTAGCAAATAACAGATGCTGTATTTTTTCCTCCTGATGTCTTTACATTCTTGTAGCCAGAAATCCTAACGTTAACTTCCGGTAAGAAAAGCTGAATATTATACTCTTTAGAGTCAAAAGAAATTCAACTTAACTTGACTATTACAGCATTAGTGACATCTGGTGGAAAATATAGGTATTACAATGTGGCATTATTATAGCTATTCTGATCTCTCACGTAGTTTTGCATCACATAATGTTTTGGTCAACGATGGACAGCATAGGATGGTGGTTCCATAAAATTAGTACCATATAGCCTAGGTGTGTAGTAGGCTATACCATCTAGGTTTAAGTACACTCTATGATGTTCGCACAATGATGAAATCGCCTAACAACATATTTCTCGGAACATATCCTTAGCGATGCATGATTGTATAATAAAATTAAGATAAATTTTGCAGACTAAGTAACTAAATGAAAACAGAAAGTAAAGAAAAAAACTTAAATGTCTATGTGGATACCAACATTATACTAAGAATTTTTGAGTCTATATTCTAAAATATATAGGAGAGTAATGAACCTAAGAAACTTGAGTGCATTCTAATAATAAAAACATTTATTCAGCATACATGTTTATAGTGATTAAAAATAGAGGCATAGGGAGCCAGCCCTGATGGCCTCCTGGTTAAAAGTTCGGTGCTATCACTTCAGTGGCCCGGGTTCACTTCCCGGTCACAGAACCACACCGTCTGTCACCATGCTGTGGCAGTGGCTCACATAGAAGTATTAGAAGGACTCATAACTAGGATATACAACCATGCACTGGGGCTTTGGGGAGGGAAAAAAAAAAGAGGAAGATTGGTAACAGATGTTAACTCAGGGCGAATCTTTCCCTGAAAAGAAAAAAAATAATAAAGGTATATGGCCTTTATGCTATACTGAGTCTCTTTTTATGCTTAATTTGCCAAAGAACCTCCCTTCTCGTTTTCAGATCAAAATTCACTGTGGGGTATCCTGAGGAGTGCTTCAAAAGAATAGCCAGTTGTGTTTCAGAGAATATGGGGTTGAGATAAAATAAAGATATCCAATTTGAGATCCTATGGATGGAGACAACAAATGATATTGTTTTCAATGTGAGCCTTAAATATCACAAAATCCAATGCTCTGAGCTAGGGAGGGGTTTGAATATTTGTGACCAGAAGTGCAAACTGTGATCTATTACAGCGAAGCCTGCCTATTTGTTATTGGAACACAGCCGTGCTCATTCGTTTATCTATTGTCTATGACTGACCTGACTAGGTGCGAAGGGACCATAAGCCTGCAAATCCTAAACTATTTATTATCTGGCCCTTTACAGAACAAACTTGTCAACCCCCCATCGATTGGATCCCTTTCATCAGATTTTCACACACCCCGCCACCCCTCTCCATGGGAGTATACTTCCCTGCCCCATTGAAGTTTAGCTCAGCCATGACTTGCCTTGGTCAGTGGAAGGTGGGGTAAGCGTCAGTGTAAGAGTTCTGAATCTAAGCCTTGAGTCCTCACTAGCCACTGCCCCTTCAATGGTAGAAAGACATGTGGCCTGCAGACTTGCATGAGAATGAGACAAGCACCCCCACTGACCTGCAGTAGAAAATGCTTCTTGTTGATATTCTATAGTGGTTTGCTATTCAGTGTAAGCCAACTAGTAAATGAGGTTGTTATACCTCAGTGTAAACATTCCTGCGGAGGCTTGACTTCTCCGATTGATGACTCTGGGAGAATGATCTTGAAGACCAAATGTGGTTCAGTCCCTTCTGGGGCTCTATTTCAGAACTTGATGGGCTCAACTGGGACATGTTTTCATTCCTCTGCCTATGGTAAGCAAAACTGAGTCCAGGCCGGGTCTAGAGGCCCACCAGATTCTCTTGGAATCTTGGCTTCTCTACGTTTAATACAGGGTGGAAGTCAGTCACGGTTCTTTCATCTATCAGCTTAACTATCTCTCTCCTAAGGTGAGCCTCAAGGTGAAGAGGGTGGGACAAGTCCTGTCGGAGACATAGGCCAAAGCTTTTCCAATCTAGCTTTATCAATAAAGCTCATAGCTTGGCTCCTACTCAACTCTGATATATATAATTAATTGATACATAGCCTGTAAGAGGTGAAAGATCAGCACTAGCTCCTCAGAAACCTCAGAAGAGTAAATAAATAGTAACATACAGATAATGTAAAAATCTAAGTTAACCCTGTTAACGATGTTGGCTGAGATGAAATGCTCAAAATATTTAAAATGTGATTTCACAGAATTCTTAGTCTTACATCTCAGATTGTTAAAACACAAACGAAGCTTTTCATTGTCACTTTTCTTGAAACCATCAGTCATTTGGATAGATCACCGGGTAACGCCAGTGATCCATTTATTACATAAAGTTATGCAGAGTTCACAAATTTGTCACTGAGAACTGTTAAGCTGCCGTAGTTCTTGTTTCCAGCCTTTCCTTTGGCGACTTATGCAGCTAACAGTCCTCCGTTATTTTTCCAAAGCCAGTTTTTGCTGTGTTCGAATAAACAAGAGCGTAGTTGATGTAGAACTGGTACTAGAGAGTAACTTGCAGGCAAGAGATTGTATAGCAGCAGCTCCTATTATTGAGACTAACATTCAAATCCAGGGCATTAATTTCTGGATGTAACTCTTAAAGAAGTCAGTACCACAGTAAATCACAAATTAAAAGTAGCAATATTAGGATCATTTAATTTCACAAATAAAGACAGAAATTTAAGGTAATTAGTAATATAATAGAATGTTGCTACTGGTGAGCTCTTTTGATGAAGAACCACATTTTATTATTCCTGTTATTTAGCAAAGAGGCATTCAATGTTTCCTGAAGCAGTCACTCACTGCTTTCTATAAAGATTTTCAAACATATTTCCTAAAATAGGACCACAGTTTTCAACTCTCTCCATATTTTTACTGAAGTTCTATTTCTGCTTTCCTTCTCAACCCATATTTCAAATGTTAAGAGGTAATGAACAGCCCAAGAATTCAAATGTTTTAATCTTAATAGTGTTCACTTTGTAATATACCTCATGTTTGGAAACCTGACTCTTGACTATACCTAATTCAACATCATTTCCATTTCTGCAAAACTACTTTTCTTATTCAGGGGGAAAAAAAGGCTTGTGGGTGGACCTCAATTAGACAGTGCCAACAGCTCTTCAGGAAATGGGCTTTCACAACAGCATTCACTTTGTGCATCATCAAATATTGGCACCTATTTGTCCAGCACTGAGAGATGAAAGAATGAAAGCCATTGTGCTCTATTCTTAACAAGCACACAAGAGGATCAAAGAGATACGATTATCCAGGTGAAATAATGAAGACTAAATACATAATGAAATGAACCTGCTTGGTTACTCCATGGCCCTTTGCCCCTCAAGCTCCAGAAAGACCAGGACTTGGTTTCACTCATTCTGGCACTTGGCACAGTATTCTGCACACTAAAAGACGCTCAATATGTAATTTTTGAGTGGATGGATACAGATTATATGTATTGACTTAATAGTGAAGGTTAAGTGAATTAATACATACAAAGAGCTTAGAAGTGCCTGATACTAAGAAGTTAATAAATTGAATTATTACAAAATGAGATAAGATTTACAATAGAGATTAGAAAAGACTTTTTAGAAGTTTGTCTTAAACTGACCTCAGAAAAATAGGTGAGAACTGGATGGAAGGAATACACCTGATGAGGGTATTAATGAAGGCACAGGAAGAAGCGTGGTGTTTACGTATATAAGGAAAACTATGCTGACAGTGAGGCCAGGAGCACAGAAAGGCTCAGTAACTCAACATTTGCTAAATCAAATTAACTCCAAATGACATTTATCGTTTTACAAACAATGATGCTTATTTTAAATCTACTCTTAGGAGATGAAGCCAGTATAATCAAAGCTTGTCCGTTAAACTGAAAGTACCTCAAGACTTAACAATTTTGTATCATTAGGCCCTACAGCCTAGTGGGCACAAGAAGTAATGTGCTGTACAGAATCCATCCTAGCTACTATTTAACTGTATTAACACCACACAATATAAAAATATTTTAAGACTAATTTAAAACATACACATTTAACTTTATTTCATCGTCATTTAAAGCTTGATTTTATAAAACATAAAGACATTTTTAAGAGTTCTGTAACATAGGACTATAACCAGTAGAAATATCCATAGCTTCTTAGGTTCAAGTTATATAAATTAAAATCAAATAATTGGAAATTTTTTTAATATGGAAACTATATAAATGAAATAAATGGCAAAAAGACCTAATTGGAGGAGTATTTCATTACCTATGGATAATACTAGTTACTTTCAGAATCTAAACAAAGCTTCTGAATATTCAGACTTCTTTTGCTGTGTTTTATTTTTAAATATCTCCTTACCAATATTCTGAGTCAAGTTACTTGACCAAAAAGTCTGATTTAGGAAGGCATCTAGCTTTATAGTAAAAGTTTTTCCATCTCCAGTTACCACCTTCAAAGGAACTGACATCACAATGCTGACGTAATCTGCCGGTTCCCGTTTGAACACTGTGCAATAAATTATGTCAACCCAATGGAAAGTCAAACAGGTACCAAAAAACGGAACAATTATGCACGGTTCAGTAGAGTATGTTAAGTCTTCCCCATCTAGAGATTAACCAATGAAATAAAACATATCAACTACAGTTGACTTGGTTTCAGAAAAACCACATTTGAGAATTACAAGTACATTATTATCCTTATCTCATCTTCAGTCATTGACAGGAATTTTGTAGGCCACCATGCTATTTACTTTGTGGATTGTAGTAGTAAAGGAACGAAGCCGGACTTCCTCAGAATTGGTAATGAACTGTGGTCCTGATTCTTCCCATTTTTCAGGAACAACCAAATCCTTGTCTGTATAAATCAGTAGATCAAATGAACCTAAAATGGGAATAAAATTGTTAAAGTACATTATTTTTTCAAAAGTAAAACTACCCTCCTTGTCTCTCTCACATTTTCGACCACCTGTAGTGTTAGAAAAGATAGTTTAGCTTGGTCTCTAATCACTAGTTAATTGCTTTTCCTCAATGGAAATTTATTTTAGTACAGAAAATATTGTACTCCTTATACATTATCTTATGAAAACTTCAAGTTTTTTTTTCTTTAACAAGAAAACCATTAAAAATATTTGCAGATAGTGTATAATCACATGGGATAGTATGAATTAGCCACAGGAAAGCTAACATCTTGGTTCTGTGACTGCCATGTCCCAGTGCCCAGAACAGTGTCCGACATACAGTAGGTATTCAGGAACTAGCTGATGAATGAAGTAGTAACTAAGAAAAGCAAGACACAATGAGAGCTACAGTCTTAATTACAGACATAAAAATATGTAGAAAATAAAAACAGTGAAAGGAATTACATCAAAACATTCAAGAGTGAGTATCGTGGAATACTTTCATTCCTTTTCTATTCAGTATTTCCAAATTTTCCAGAATGCATATAACATTACTTTTATTTTATAATGCTTTTTTCCTCATTTATATTACACGATATTGATAAGAAAAAATTTAATAAAGGGGTAATTCTAAAAGCAGTAGCTTAGTCTTTTCCCCAACAAATTTAAGCTAATGTGAAATTGTATAGTACTTACAAGAAACTTCCAGCAGTGGCAGAAATGTCACTGTAGCTGTGATCTGTCTGATCACTGAACGGATTTCATCTTGGATAGCTTTCTGAGACTTTTCTCTGGGTGCACTTATCAAAGAAACCAAGTCAATGAATTCATTTTAAGTTTTAACAAGTTATTTAAAAAACTGGTAAGATTATTTATCTGATTAAATGCTTCCAAAATCAAATAAGTAATACATTAAAAGAGTTTTTAGAAAAATGAGTATAAGTGTACCCTTGGGACCTATAATCTAGTAAGTACAATATCTATCTTTATTACTTCATTTATCTTTCCAATCATCTTTTAGGATTGGTCTTAGTATCAGGTCATTTACTATCACATGACTAGAAAATCTGTCTAGTGCTTCAGGTTAGGAAAATGTCAGCACCTCTTGAAATAAAAAAAAAAAACAAGTGGTATCTAAAATGTTTAATTGGTATAATCATTTTGTCTTTTTTTTTGTGTGTGAGGAAGATTGTCCCTGAGCTAACAACTGTGACAATCTTCCTCTATTTTGTATATGGGATGCCGCCACAGCATGGCCTGATGAGTGGTGTGTAGGCCCGTGCCCAGGGTCCAAATCTGCGAACCCTGGGCCACCGAAGCAAAGCATGCAAACTTAACCACTACACCACCAGGCTGGCTGCATTTTGTCATTCTTCAGTAGTGCCTAAATGTCTAATTCCCTATTGTCTCAAATAAGATATTAAATTTTAATCACATTATTTTTATAAGCTAAAAATTTCCTAAACCAGACCAAAGGCTTCAGAAGCAAACTACATTTCATTATGAGAAATTGTTCTGAGCTTACAGGTAAGCACGCCCAGCAGAATGCTAGACACTAGCATATAATGACAGGCATTTCCCATCCAGCAGGTCTGGAAATTTCAGACTTTATGAATTATCTCAGGAAGTTTGTGGCATTAAATGAAGTACAGTAGAGCGGCATTGTAAGCTGGGAGAGAGTCTAGGATAATCCCTTATGGTTAAAAGTACCCTTAAACAATTCATTAAATGGCCCATCTAGTACATCACGTGTAGTTTTGCATATACCACCATAAATGCTAAAGTTTGAAATTCACCAATTTAGACTAAAGGCAATTACGTTAAAAGTACACTCTATACAAATCAGTGATATGCTAAAGTGAGCAAAATTCTTTTCCACAGGAGACTGAAAATCAAATTAAACATATCTTAGAAACAAACTATACCTTATATGAAACTAGTTCAATATAATGAGAACTCAGTAAAGAAAACAAGTTTTGGAAAAATTATAGGAAAGTGGAAATAATTTAATTCATACTTACCTGTCATCTTTTGCAGTCTTGTCACACTCAATATCAAACTGCCATCTTTCAAGGACCTCACCACTTTCAATATTTGAGATGACTACCACCAGTTTCTGAACTGAACACTTGTATAACCAATCTGCAATACACAACGAGGCATCTTTTTTGGTCCACTGCGTTATAAAGCAATCACTTCTCAGGTCCCACGTTCTATCCTCAGCCAATTCTTACCACTGGTATTTTGGAACTCCTCCAACCTGCACAGAAAAACTGCCCCATCACTAGCTGCTGTTTTCAAATTCTCCACATTTGTACCAGGTATAGTAGCGGATGCTGAGGAGAGTAGTGAATATGCGGGACTTCCACCTTAATCCAAGGTAAGAGTCAGGAGATGGGCATCAACCTCATCACTGCACCAACACACATGAAATTATCATAAAGGAAGAGCATCTGACCAGAAGGCTGAAAGAAGGCCAATACAACTGCAGTTAAGAAAGGGAGCACGAACAAGGTGTGTCTGGCCGATGAACAGGGGCCAGACCATGCAAGGCCACGTGGGCCACCATTAAAGAAATTATACTTCAAGAACCAGGGAAGTCACTACTGTGTTTGAAGAAGGGTGTGATGTAATTAGACCTGTATTTCAAAACCATCAAGTCTGGCTGTGATGTGGAAAATGGACTGGAGGTAAAGAGGGGATCTAGGGATTCTAGTTAATTAGGAATTCAAGCAAAAGGTAATGAAGGCTTGGAGGAGGATAAACTGGTAGAGATGGAGTAGTAGAGATTCAAGAGATTTATGTTGTTAAGATTTACTGGATTAGCTACAAGAGTAAGAAAGAGGAACGAGTTGAGTGGGGGATAGTGTCCAAGTTTCTGGCTTACATCACTAGGTGGATGGTTGATCCTTTCACTGAGAGCAAAGAGAAGTGAAATGGAGATGATCCTGAATTTAGTTTTTAATATGCTGAGTTTGAAGTATCTTTGAGATAGCCACATAAAGTTATCAAGAGAGCCACTCGATATGTAAGCTTAGAATTTGGAAAGACTTGGGTTAGATGTAAGTTTGTGAGTCAACTACATGAAGGTTAGTGAAGCTAGGAACACGCCAGTGATCATCTATAGAGAGATGACGAGAAGAGGGCCTGCGATTGAGTCCTGAATTAATCTTGGAAATTGGGACAGTATATTCAGGAATCAGTAGTTTTTTCTTAAACAGAGAGAAAATTTAGTGATATTTAAGGCTGTGGGCCACCCAGGTCTCTGTTGTATATTCTTTTTAAAACAAGCTTTAAAAATGTAAAAACATTCTTGCTGACCCCTGGCACATATCAACTACTTTTTATCAGTTTAGCTCTGAAAAGATTAGGTGGTAATTTGAAGATCTGGGATAGATGGTAATTTTTTTCTTTTAAAATTGGAGAGAGATAAAACCAATGGGAATAATCCAAATCAAAACAAAGAAGTCAAAACTACAACAGAAGAAATAGGGTGAAGTCCCTAAGAAGGTTAGAGGGATGGGATTCAAAACAGACTGAACAACTTGCCTGTAAGGAGAGCAATGGCTCCATTTTGACTAAAATAAAAGGGAGTAGTTAAATAGGAAGGTCTAGACACATCTGAGGTGAAATGTCATCCGTGTGGTTTCAAAGGAGACAACCCAAAAAACCAGTAGCTTAGGTAAGTCTTGCTTCTCCATCAAATTAAGATGAAGATATAGCTCTGTAGTTGCCTAGAGGTTTCCAGGCCAAATAATCTGAGTACAGCCCTATGAATAACTACGGGTGATTTAGCCCCGAAGTTAAAAAAATGATGTAATTTAAAAAATGAAGCTACTTGAAACAAAGTAAATATATATATGATTCATGACTTTAAAAATTTTAGAAAAAGACCACTGTAGTGTTTTTGGAACTACTATTTTGGAAGTTCAAATGGAGAGAGAGGGAAAAAGCACTCTACAAGACAGAAAAATTAGAAGTGAGAATTGTGATGAGAAACTAATAGGAATTCTAGAAGAAGGAAAAAAGGAATAAATGTAGAACAAGCATTGATCCAACAATACAGCAACTTCTTGGGCTAAAAAAATGAGTGTTCAGATAGAAAAAGCTTACTGACAAACAGAAATAGGTGAAAAATAAGAAAACTACTGGGCTCTATTATTTAGTAGTTGTTCCTTTTAAAAAAGACAGATAGAAATAGGTGAAAAATAAGGAAACTCTACTGGGCTCTATTATTCAGTAGTTGTTTTTTTTTTTTTTGAAGTTTAGTTCTCAGGTTGAATCCAATTTTATTTTCCTTGATCTTAATAATGATGACTTTAGACTCCAAGCAGCTACAGAATGTATATCATATTAAGAATGTATAGTGGGTTTTTCTCAGATAATGAACACCATCATAATTATGTAAAATTCCAACCTGTTCCATTTGGCCACATCAGTTGCAGAAGTCATTTCTAAGGAGTTGATGGAGACTGTTTGGTTAAGCTGTATCAGATTCCTAACATCAAAATATTCAGTCCACAGAAAATGTGGTGGGGGAAGGGTGGGACTTCTTTCACTTTACATTATTTGCCTCCTCCCAATTGAGTCACTATATTTGAGATTGTAGTGTGTTTTACACCTCTATGTACAGAGCTGAAAAATGACCACCAAGATGCTAAAAAATGTGGATCCCAGAAGGCCTGCAAAACTCAAAACTATTTCCAAAAATTGAATACCTTTTAGTTGTTCCACCACATTATTTAGATATTTTATGAGTTCAGGATCAGTAGTTACAAGTAGGGTGAGTCCATATTTCTGCACTCGTGTAAAGGTTTCAGATGGATATATGCCACGCTGATATAAAATGCTGTTGATGCCAAACGCTGAAAACAAAAAAATATTAAAGTTATTATCATTTTGTAACTCCAGAAAATAAAACATATTTAGATCTGGCTATGGTTTCATTGACGGTTTATCTGTAAATGCCTAAACACACGCGTTTGTGCGTGTCTTGCTGAAAGCAGAGTAGGTACAAAGTTTCATTAAAAACCTCGCTTCTGAGTAAAAGAGAGACAGCAATGCCTGCATTTTGTGACAATAAAAGAAAAATGCCAAACTGCATTCATCTACCACTGCCAAAATTCATGTCATTGTAATCCAAGTCCAAATTCAGATTATGTGGTTAGGGGGTGTCAAGAGGCTTTGGCGTGCGCGTTAGCAATTAACTGGTCCAAGGCCCCGGGCAAACCTGTCCCTCTCTTTTTCCTCCTTTTCTCCTTGCATGTCGTGCCAGGTTCTATCAGAAGGAAAGACCGGCCAGGTACAGAACAGCGCTTCCCCAAGTCGAGTCCATTACCGCCAACCCCAGAAGCACCTACACATGGGTGCTACCCGGGTCGCATCACGTCCTAAATCGCTGCGCGAGGGTGGGGTGGGGGCGTTTGCACTTTAAAGAATCGCCCCAGGGAAGGGGCTGAACCGCGGCGAGGCAGGCTCCGCAGCACCTAGGCCTCCTCCTCCGCCATTCGCAACGCGCCCGGAGGAGACGCCCGCGGCCGCCTCTTCCCAGATTCCTCCAGTCGGCCGGGAGGGCTGGAATTCGGGGCCGCTCCGGCCCACCCGGCTGCCCCGGCCTCGGAGCCGAGCCGCGGGCCTATCGGGCGGCCTGGGCTCAGTTCTCCCCGCCCCCGGCTGCCGCGAGGAGGACTTACAGAAGAACTCGGCCACAATCTCGGCGCTCCCGCGCAGAGTGATGCCTTGCTCCCGGGAGAGCTGCAACGCCATGGCGAGGCCACAGACGGAGGCGCGCGCTCCCACCCGGCGGAAAGCACCAGGGGCTCCTCCAGCAGTTGCCCGCCACTCGTTTCAAAAGTAACGACGCAGCACGCCGTCGGGCCCTTCGCGCAGGCGCGCCAGCCTCTAAGCCCCGCCCCACGCCCCGGGGCCCTGCGGGTCCTCTCCGCCCTCGCCGGAGACCGCGATACGCGCAGGCGCAGTGGGTAAGCGTGGTCCCGCTGTTCCGGGTGTGCTGCTCCGGCGGGTGCGTGTCCGGCGCTTCCAGTTGTGGGCAACTAGGTGGAGTCGAGGGAGGACGACAGATGCCGGTGTGATTGGCAGCTCTCTAGGCCTGCTGACTGAGCGATCAAGGAGCACAATTTCTGAGTTTGGAAGATATTTTCAAAATGATATGAACTGTCCGCTGGCTGCATCTTACGTGGCTCCGGGGATCCCTAGTGGACGGCCGAGGCTTTGGCTAGATAGGTCGGGAGTTCGTACAGCAACGGCGTGCCGCCAAGCGACAGCTTTAGAGGGCGGTCCAGCTTGCTCTCCGTCCGCCCTGCCCACCCGTAGGCGGCTGGCCAGGAATAAGGTCACCTCACCCAAAAGGCCCATCAACACTAAAGAACTTTTCAGTGAATTTTGACGCACAGATTCAATGACTTTTCATGTTAGGATGAAAGTATTAAGGAGATAGTGCACAATTAGTGTTCATGTCAGTTGTGAAACAATTTTCTTAAAGCAGCTAGAAAAATTATTTGTAAAATGAAATCTGAAAAACGTTACCTGACATACTGCATTATTTAATGACACGAGAAATGCCTGAGTGTATTAGTTTCCTATAGCTGCATAACAAATTACCACAAATTAGTGGTTTAAACCACATCCATTTATTATCTCAGTCCTACCGGTCAGGAGTCGGCGTGGCAGAGCTGAGTGCTCTGCTCAGAGTCTCACAGGCTGAAGTAAAGGCATCTGCAAGTGGGATCTCATCTAAGGTCTGGGGTCCTCTCCCAAGCCCCATGGTTGTTGGCAGGATTAATGTCCTTGTGGTTTTTGGACTGAGGCCCTCTTTGTCTTGCTAGCTGTTGGCCGGATGCCAGTCTCGTGCCTTTGCCAGGTAGCCCTTCCGTAAGCCTTCTCACACTTCGTCTCTCTGACCCCAGGGAGGTAAAGGACTCGCCTCATTAGGTCAGACCCAGTCAGATAATTTCCCTTTGATGAACCAAACCCAGGAAGTGGTAACCCCTCATATTCACAGGTTCTGGCTACACACAAGGAAAGGAATTATATAGGACGTGCTTCCCAGAGACCATGAATTTTGGAGGCCATCTTAGAATTCTGCCTATCACAGTGCTATATATCAGATTTTGATCAGTTTGAAGATTAAAACATAGGTATAATAGGTAATAGGCTGACTTGACCCAATAAAATATTTTCTTTACATCCTTCAGTCTCTCTGGTATGTGTGTGTATATGTGTTTGTTTAAATCACCATCTTTTCACTCCTTCCACCAGGAGCTTGGGGTAGGGCATCACACTGGTAGAGCACAATGCCACCTTACTCTGTATAAAAATTTTCTCTCTTTCTAAGGAACTTTATATTAATACTCAGCAATTCAGGAAAGACTTCCTTAATTTTCATAGTAATATAGTCTGTAAATTACCCGAAGATGCAAATAATTGTTAGTATAATTTTGGAGACTCTAGTATAATTTAAAAGGCTAGCAAAATATATTTTTGCATGGATAGAGGAAGTATTTATTAAATACTTTCTTTGTGCTCTATGAGGAGATATAAGAAACAATTGAAGCTTAGAAGGCATGGTCTGTGCCTTTTGAGGAGTTTGTAATCCAGTTTTGTTTAAATATGCATACTTGAGAGAAAAAAAGAAGAATTGAAGGCTCACAAATTTGACCGTATCTGCTTTTGCCTACCTCGGCAGCCCCCTTTCAGATTTCTCTCCTAATCTGCCTGCTCCTTTAGTAACTTTTCCACCTCAGGGTTTTTCATAATGTGCTTTCCTCTGCCTAGAAATTTCATTTTATCTGTTCAAATTTCAAATTATATTTATATACATGTTTTAACTTAAATGTCACTACATTAGAGAAATTTTCTTTGACCCCTCAGACTATAAGATCCTGCTCTTATGCATTTTCATAGCATCTTCTAGCGCTATTTCAGGGCATTGCTTTACAATGAAAACAATTACATTGTTATGATTTTATAATGATTTGTGTTCTCTCTTCCCTGTTTTAGTGGAGGATCCATGATGATATTTAGTGGGTGCTTCACAAATGTTTGTTGAAGGAATGAGCATTTGAATACTTGCCTGGGAAAACTTCATGGAAAAACCTAAAAAAATTTCCAATTGGAGAGAAGTTTGGATGATGAGGTGAGGCCACCTTTAGGGAGCTCTGAATACCCATCTGAGTAGATTGAACTGGATGTTCCAGGGATTTCTAGGTTCTTAGGATTGAAATAATTAATGGGACATTTTTTCAAGTGTAAATTCATTAATGGTTATAGAATGGATTGTGTACAGGACAGTCTAGAGTGGTAGTCCTCAAACTTGAGAATGTGAAAGAATCACTTCGGTATTTTGCTAATTATGTATTTTCCTGGCTTCTATTCCCCCTTCTCCAAGTCTGATTCAGTCCAGTACCATAGCTACTAGCCACAGGTGGCTGCTTCAGCATTTGAAATGTGATGGTCCAAATTGAGATACGCTACAAATATTTCAGAGACTTAGTTTAAAAAAAAGAATGTAAAGTATCACATTGATATGTTTTAAAATTAATTACATATTGAAATGATATTTTACATGCATTGGATTAAATAAAATATATTATCAAAATAATTTCACTTGTTTCTTTTTAGTTTTTTAATCTGACTACCAGAACATTTAAAATTACATATATGACTCATCTTATATTTCTATTGGACAGTCCTGGTCTACTTTATGGGGTCTAGGAGATGACATGTTTTAACCAGCATCCCAAATAATTCTGATGCAAGTTCTTAAATCACTCTTTGGAAAGAAGTAGACTATGATGGATATTTTGGCAATGCAGGCCTAGGAAGTTGAGAGCCTGGACTAGATGGATACCTTTGAATGAGAAGGTACACATCAGAGCAAGACATTTGGAAACAAGAATTGAGTTGATGACTGATATGGAGGAAAAATGAAATGGAAGTACAGATAAATCCAAGGTGGCAAGGCTGCAATGCAGGGTAGAGTTGGTCAAAGCTATGGGAAGTTGGGAAGAGCTGCCTAAATTCTGAGCCTATTCTATTTGTTATTTATTATGATAACAGTTAAGATTCTAGGAAGAAGTTCAAGAAGGCAGAGCAGGAAGACCCTAAACTCCGCTCCTCCCACAGACACAACAAATTTACAGCTACATATGGAACAATTTTCCTCTGAAAAGGACCTGAGAACTGGATGAACAAAGATAAAAGAGATGCATGGAGAAGGGTAGGAAAGGCAGAGACTCAGTCTTGCTCTGGACCCCACCCCAGTGTGATGTCCCACAATCAGGAAGGTTCCCCAAATATGGAACTTTCCCTTGAGGAATGAAGGGACTGTGCCACACATCAGGCACTCTGATCCTTGGGTCTGGCACCAGAAAGACAAGCCTCCAAAGCATCTGGTTTTGAAAATCAACAGGGATTAAGTCCAGGGGAAACATAGACCTGTAGGAAACAGAGAATCTGCTCGTAAAGGGCTTGTGCAGAGACACTCGCCCTGAGATCCAGTGCAAAAGCAACAGATTGAAAAGCACCTAGAGCATAAGTGAGGGAGAATCACTTACTAATCCTAAAGTGGCTGACAGAGAGGCAGGAACCAGCAGTGATTCTTTCTGGGGACAGAAATGCTGGTGGATGCCATTTCCTCAGTCTCATTCTAAGTTGGTTATGATGGAGCTGGCAGGTGCCACTTTTGGTGTCCTCCCTTAAGCCTGCTAACACCAGTGGGCATACTCTGCACCTTGCTCACCCCACACAGCAGCTGCGCCACAACTGGAACAGATAAGTGCCCTGTGCCCTGCCCTCCCTGTGCAGCAGCCACACTGCAACTGGGCCAGGCAAGTGCCTCAAGCCCTACCCACTGCATGCAGCAACTGTGGCACAACTGAGCTGAGCAAGCGTACCATGCCTTGATCTCCCTGTGTAGCACCTGTGCTGCAATCAGGCCAGGTGAGCACTGCACACACAGTCCACCCCATGCAGCAGCAGAACTACAGCTGGGCTGGATGAATGCCCTGAGCCTTGCTGACCCTGTGCTGCAGGCATGCCACAACTGCACTGGGTGAGCAATAGCCACAGCCTGGGGGGTCAAGCAGTCCATATGAAGGATGCCTCTTGAATACCTGGCTCTGGAGACGAGGGGAGATTGTGCTTCTGGGCCCCACGGCTCATCATCATCACTGCAGAAATTCATGAGACCATGCATTCAAGACTGAGAGAGGTAGCTGTTTCCCCTAATACATATAGACAAACACAGAGAGTCAGGCAAAATGAGCAGACAGAGAAATATGTTCCAAATCAAAGAAGAAGAAAATTCCCAGAAAAAGACCTTTATGAAGCAAAGATAAGCAACCTACCTGATAAAGAATTCAAAATAATGGTCATAAAGATTCTCACCAACCTCACAAGAAGAATGGATGAACACAGTGAGAACTTCAACAAAGAGATAGAAAATATAAGAAAGTACCAATCAGAAGTTAAAACTGAACTGAAAAAGGCACAGGGTTCAACAGCAGAATGGATGAAGTAGAAGCACGAATTAGCTAGCTGGAGGACAAAGCAATGACTCTCACCCAGACAGAGCAGCAAAATGAAAAAAAAAAAACACCACATTTTTTAAAATGAGAATACCTTCAAGGACCTCTGGGACAACATCAAGCAGAATAACATTCACATTATAGGGGTCCCAGGAGGAGGAGGAGAGAGAGAAAAGGTCAGAAAAAGTATTTGAAGAAATAAAGGCTAAAAACTTCCCTAACCTGAGAAAGGAAACAGACATCCAGATCCAGGAAGCCCAGAGGGTTCCAAATAAGATGAACCCAAAGAGAAACACACATTGTAATTAAAATGGTAAAATAAATGATAAAGAGAGAATATTAACAGCAGTTAGAGAAAAACAATTTATCACATACAAGGGAAACTCCATAAGGCTATAAGCAGGTTTTTCAGCAGAAACTTTATAGGCCAGAAGGGAGTGGCATGACATATTCAAAGTGCTGATATAAAAAATTTCCAACCAAGAATTCTCTACCGAGCAAGGTCATCATTCAGAATTAAAGGAGAGATTAAGAGTTGCCCAGACAAGCAAAAGCTAAAGGAGTTCATCAACACTAAACTCCTTCTAGTTTCTAAACTAAAGGCCTTCTAAATTAAAGGCCTTATAATAAATGTTAAAGGGACTTCCCTAAGCTGAAAAGAAACTAATTAATATTAAGAAAACATATGAAAGTAATAATCTCACTGGAAAAGGTAAATTTTTAGTAAAGGTGGTAGATCAAACACTTATAAAGCAAGTATGACAGTCAAAAGAAAAAAGCAGTACCATTAACTAAAATTACAATAATTAATGGATGCATAAAATAAAAAGATATAAAATGTGCCATCAAAAATATAAAATGTGGAGGAGGTAGTAAAAATGTTAAGCTTTGGAATGTGTTCAAATTTAAGTTGCTATCAACTTAAAAGAGACTGTTATATACATAGGATGTTATAGGTGAACCTCACAGTAACCACAATGAAAAAATTTACAGTAAATACACAAAAGGAAATGAGAAAGTAATCTAAACATAACACTACAGAAAGCCAGCAAACCATGGGGGAAGAGAGAAAGAGAAGAAGAAAGGAACAGAGAGAACTACAAAAAGAGCCAGAAAAAAATTCACAAAATTGCAGTAAGTACATACCTATCAAAAGTTACTTTAAATGTAAATGGACTAAATTCACCAATCAAAAGACATAGAGCAGGGCCAGCCAGGTGGTGCAGCGGTTTAGTTCATGCTTTGGCGGTCCGGGGTTCATGTGTTCAGATCCCTGGCGCTGGCTGATGCACTGCCTATCAGCCATGCTGTGGCGGCGTCCCATATAAAGTAGAGGAAGATGGGTGCAGATGTTAGCCCCGGGCCAGTCTTCCTCAGCAAAAAAGAGGAGGATTGGCAACTGATGTTAGCTCAGGGCTGGTCTTCCTCACACACACACACAAAAGACATAGAGTGGCTGAATGGATTAAAAACAAAAAGACCCATCTATATGCTGCCTGTCAGAGACTCACTTTAGAGGTAAGGACACACATAGACCAAATGTGAAGGAATGGAAAAAGATATTCCATGCAAATGGAAATGAAAAGAAAGCTGGTGTAGCTATACTCATATCAGACAAAATAGACTTTAAAACAAAGACTGTAATAAAAGACAAAGAAAGGCACTACACAATGATGAAGTGGTCAATCCAGAAAGAAGATACAACATTTATAAATATATATGCACCCAACATAGGAGCACCAAACTATATAAAACAAATATTAACAGACCTAAAGGGATAGATTGAAAGCAATACAATAATAATTGGAGGCTTTAACACCCTGCTTACTGCAAGGGATAGATCATCCAGACAGAAAAATCAATAAGGAAATATTGGCCTTAAATGACTCATTAAACCAGATGGGCTTAATAGATACATACAAAATATTCCACCTTCAAACAGCAGAATGTACATTCTTTTCAAGTGCACATGGAACATTCTCCAGGATAGATCACGTGTTAGGCCACAAAACAAGTCTTAATAAATTTTAAAAGACTGAAATCATATCAAACATCTTTTCTGACCACAACGGTATGAAACTAGAAATCAATTACAAGAAGAAAACTGGAAAAAACACAAATATGTGGATACAAAACAACATGCTATTAAGCAACCAGTGGGTGAACAGAAAAATCAAAGAGGAAATCAAAAAAATGCCTTGAGACAAATGAAAATGGAAACACAATGCTCCAAAATCTGTGGGTTGCAGTGAAAGCAGTTTTAAGAGGGAGGTTTATAGTGATGCAGGCCTTCCTCAAGAAACAGGAAAAACCTCAAATAAACAATCTAACTTTACACCTAAAGAAACTAGAAAAAGGAGGACAAACAAAACCCAAAGTTAGTAGAAGGAAGGAAATAATAAAGAATGGAAATAAATGAAATAGAGACTTAAAAAAAGATAGAAAAAAATCAATGAAACTGAGAGCTGGTTCTTTGAAAAGACAAAAAAATCTTAAACCTTTAGTCAGACTCGTTAAGAAAAAAAGAGAGAGAGAGCCCAAATAAATAAACTCAGAAATGAAAGAGGATAAGTTACAACTGATGCCATAGAAATACAAAGGATCATAAAAGACTACTATGAACAATTATAAGCCAACAAATTGGACAA
The DNA here is from genome assembly GCA_031878705.1 of Tapirus indicus. Taxonomy (NCBI): domain Eukaryota; kingdom Metazoa; phylum Chordata; class Mammalia; order Perissodactyla; family Tapiridae; genus Tapirus; species Tapirus indicus. The sequence goes on along the minus strand of CM062919.1, from coordinate 141,745,930 downwards.
CATGGGTGAAATGGATAAATTCCTAGAAATATACAGCCTTCCAAGACTGAATCATGAAGAAATAGAAAATCTGAATAGCCCAATTACTGCAATAAAATTGTATAAGTAATCAGAAAACTCCCAACAAACAAAAGTCTAGGACCAGATGGCTTCATGGGTGAACTCTACCAAACATTTAAAAAAGAGTTAATACCTATCCTTCTCAAATTATTCCAACAAATTGAAGAAGAGAAAACTCTTCCACTCATTTTACGAGTCAAAAATTACCCTGATACCAAAACAAGACAAAGACACTAAGGAAAAGAAAATTACAGGTGAATATCCCTGAAGAACATAGATGCAAAAATCCTCAATAAAATATTAACAAACTGAATCCAACAATGCATTAAAAGGATCATACACCATGATCAAGTGGGATTTATTCCAGAGATGCAAGGATGGCTCAACATCTGCATATCAATCAATGCCATAGACCACATTAACAAAACAAATGCTAAAAATCATATGGTCATCTCAAAAGATCCAGAAAAAGCATTTGACAAAATTCAGCATCCATTTATAATTAAAAACTCAACAAAGTGGGTATAGACGGAACATACCTCAACATAATAAAGGCCATATATGACAAACTGACAGCTAACATCATACTCAATGGTGAAAAGCTAAAAGCTTTTCCCCTGTGATAAGGATCAAGACAAATATGCCCACTCTTGCTATTTTTATTCAACACAGTATTGGAAATCCTAGTCACAACAATTAGGCAAGAAAAAGAAATAAAAGGCATCCCAATTGGAAAGGAAGAAATAAAACTGTCACTATTTGCAGATGACATGATACTATATGTAGAAAACCCTAGAGATTTCATCAAAAAACTATTAGAACAATAAATGAATTCACTAAATTTGCAGGATGCAAAATCAATATCCAGAAATGTATTGCATTAATATACACTAATAACAAACTATCAGAAAGAGAAATCAAGAAAACAATCCAATTTACAATTGCATCCAAAAGAATAAAATACTTCGGAGTAAACCTAACCAAAAAGGTGGAAGACCTGTACAGTGAAAACTTCAAGACATTGATGAAAGAAATTGAAGATGACACAAATAAATGGAAAGATATACTGTGCTCATGGATTGGAAGAATTAATGTTAAAATGTCTATACTACCCAAACAATCTACAGATTCTATGCAATCCCTATCAAAATACTGATGGCATTTTTCACAGAACTAGAACAAATAATCCTAAAGCTTGTATGGAAGAACAAAAGACGCTGAATAGCCAAAGCAATCTTGAGAAAGATGAACAAAGCTGGAGGTATCATGTTTCCTGATTTCAAAGTATATTACAAAGCTATTGTAATCAAAACAGTATGGTACTGGCACAAAATAAGATGCATAGATCAATGGAACAGAATAGAAAGCCCCCAAAGAAACTCACACTTATAAAGTTAATGTGGCAAACTTTGCCACATGCAAAAGAATGAAACTGGACCACTTTCTTACACTATATACCAAAAATAAACTCAAAATGGATTAAAGACTTAGATGTAAGACCTGGAACCATAAAACTCCTAGAAGAAAACATAGGCAGTAAACTCTTTGACATCAGTCTTAGAGATATTTTTTTGAGTGTATCTCCTCAGGCAAGGGAAACAAAAGCAAAAATAAACAAATGGGACTACATCAAACTAAAAAGCTTTTGAACAGCAAAGGAAACAATCAACAAAATGAAAAGGGAACCTGCAGAATGGGAGAAGATATTTGCAAATGATATATACAATAAGGGGTTAATATCCAAAATATTTAAAGTTATATACAACTCAATATTAAAAAACAAACAATCCCATTAAAAAATGGGCAGGGGACCTGAATGGACATTTTTCCAAAAAAGACATACATATGGCCAACAGACACATGAAAAGATGCTCAGCATCACTAGTCATCAAGGAAATGCAAATCAAAACCACAATGAGATACTACCTCAAACCTGTCAGAATGTCTATCATCAAAAAGACAACAAATAACAAGTATTGGAGAGGATGTGGAGAAAAGGGAACCCTCATGCACTGTTGGTGGGATTGTAAATTGCTGCAGCAGCTATGGAAAACAGTATGAAGGTTCCTCAAAAAATTAAAAATAGAACTACCATATGATCCAGCAATTCCACTTCTAGATATTGACCCGAAGAAAACAAAAATGCTAATTTGAAAAGATATATGCACCCCTATGTTCACTGCCACATTATTCACAATAGCCAAGACATGGAAGCAACCTAAGTGTCCTTCGATAGATGAATGGATAAAGAAGATGTGGTATAAATACAATGGAATATTACTCAGCCATAAAAAGGAATGAAATCTTGCCATTTGCAACAACATGAATGGACCTAGAGGGTATCACGCTAAGTGAAACAAGTCAGAGAAAAACAAATACCATATGATTTCACTTATGTGTGGAATCTAAAAAACAAAACAAAAGAACAAACAAACAAAACAGAAACGGACTCATAGATACAGAGAACAAACTGGTGGTCACCAGAGGGTAGGGGAGTGGGTTGGCGAAATAGGTGAAGGGGATTAATAGGTACAAATTTCCAGTCATAAAATAAATGTCACAGAGATGTAATATACAGCATAGGGAATATAGTCAATCATATTTTAATAACTTTGTATGGTGACAGATGTTGACTGACCTATTGTGTTGACTGATCATTTCATAATATATAAATGTACGCTACGTTGTACACCTGAAACTAATATAATAGTGTATGTCACTTGTACTTCAGTAAACACACACACACACACTCACACAAAAGAAAAGAAAAGATTCTAGAATCTTTTGAGGGACTTCTTTCCCCTTTACTCTTGGGTGCTTGGTTTGACATTGACCTCCATCTTACCTAAAGCATGCACACTTGTCATTACAGAAAGTTTTTTAAAAACTTGTTTTCAGCTTCTTGAGTTTACTTTTAATCATGATTTAATGAAGTCTTTGTAATGTGTGTTCTTTAGGGGAAGGCTATCTGGACAGGGAGAAGTATAAATTAAGATTCATTTCTGAAAAAAATTCAAGCAGAGTGCATGACCAAACAAACCCATATTAATAAAAGAGATAACTAAAAAAGTGTGTCATAAACAGGCCTATATTCCTTATTAGGATTCTAAAACCAAAAATACTCACAAAAATTTCTATAGCTAGAATCAAATGGAATTTTAAACTGAAAGTAACGTAATTAATGACTTAATTGAACAATCTTATAGATGAGGAAACAATCTTATGGATTATTATCAATCTTATGGATGAGGTCCAGAATGGCTGCATAGTTAGTCTAAGATTCAATATCTAGTTAGTAGAAGATTTAGCAGTAGAATCTAGGGTTTCTGACTTGTCTCTGTTTAAATTATATCTATTTGAAGACAGGCTGAGAAATGCTCTTATTTTTTAAACACTATTTTTTTTAAATTAACTAATTTTAGACTAAGGAATTATACTCAATAACCCGTACAGGTAACTTGTCAAGAAAAACGGCAATTACAATCCCTAATGAATTTTAAGTCAATACAGAAGTAGTTTTAACTGCCAGAAGATGGCACTGTTTACATGTGAAATAATACCTTTTACCAACTCAGTCCGTGTATGAATGGTTCAGTTCAAAGTAAAATGAAGGAAAAACGAACTTAGTGGTTTCTAAGGTATTTGTATATGTGGAATACACCAGGAGGAAATGTTGAATTGTAATACATGACAGAACTGGTATCCTTCCTTTAAACATTCAGTATAGATGTGCTTTCACGTGAGAACACATAAATATTTATTTATATTTACATTTAATTTGCATACTAATTTGTTTTTATATGAAAAAAGAAAACATTTTAGGTGGTTGAGTCATTATTCTTATAGACTTATAAGAATACAATTATTCTTATACAATTCTTATAGACTTGAGGCCAACATCTTGAAATAGAGCAGTTTGTTTTAAATCTGATAGAACAGTGAGGAATACTTATCTTTATGATAATTTTAATAAGATGTTCAGCTACTAAATTTTGAAAAACAAAATCCTTGTGCACATTGGTGTTTAATTAAGGCCATTTGGGGAATTTGCTTTTTTCAAAAAAAGGATGCTGTCTTAAATCTTAAAGTTATTCTACTTCTTATGTAGATCATTTCTTATTTGATGTGAAGGGCAAGAATTAAAATCAGAAGTTTTCTACTAGGATTACTTAACGTTTATTTTATAAATCTAATGAATGTTTATATTATTTCAGGGGCTTAAGAATTAAATTGCATAATGTGAATCTCCTAAAGACCGGTTTTCCCCACGTACTTTCCTCCAAAGGATTCTTTGATTGTTGGTCCACATGTTCAACAAGAGAGCACAATAAATTTGAGTCATGACATTTTATTAATAGGCAATGGCTTAAAGTCAACAAATATATCTTTGTACTGGCCTAATTCGTAATTTTTAATGATCCAGTTGCATGCATAGGATAATCAAATTTAATGTTAGTAAAAATTAAGTACTAAATATTATTTTAAAAATATTAATAATTCTGTAAGTTCTTGTAATGAAAAATATGGACCGTTTCTTATCAGAAAGCATTATCATGTTTTATTATGATTTTTTTTTTTTGTGGGGAAGACCAGCCCTGAGCTAACATCCGTTGCTAATCCTCCTCTTTTTGCCGAGGAAGACTGGCCCTGGGCTAACATCCATGCCCATCTTCCTGCACTTTATATGGGACGCCGCCACAGCATGGCTGACAGGCAGTGCGTCGGCGGGCGCCCGGGATCCGAACTCGGAACCCCGGGCTGCCAAGCGTGGACTAAACCCCTGCGCCACCGGACGGCCCCTATTATGATATTTTATTATAATTCTATTATGATAATGATATGTAGTCACTTAGAAGTCTTTTCATAGTTCAACCATGACTAGGTACCCAAAAGTATAATTTGAAAGGTAGCTGATAATCTTATTCATATTTAATCCCCAGAGACTGTTTGATGGAATATATATACGTGTATGTATATTTTGTATATATATGAAGGCTGGGTTCTGCAATCAGTTGAATTTGACAGCACTGTATATTCTTAAATATAATTGAAATTCAAAACAACTCAGAACAGTTTCAGATAATGGAAATTAACAACACAAAGCCTCTGTGAAGAATTAAAAAGCCGTGGTTGCTATTAAATTAATAAAAATAGATTTAATGTGTTAAATGATTTTATAATTATATGTTAAATTTGATCAAACATTTTATGCCTATAGTACATTTTTAGCTTATTGCTTCTGAATATTTTGTATGTAGGGTTATTTTTATTATTGCTTAATACATAAATATAGGTGGGTTAGTTCTGCTAACTCTATCATGTAATAACATAGCTAAGATGTTATTTGAATAAGTGGAAAAATATTTTTTGAGGAGTTCCATAGACAAAACAAAATAAACAACAAACCATAAATTTGGGCCTTTCTCACATATTTGTCAATACCATTTCATGAAGCATTTATAGGAAGAAAAACTTTGTGAAAACATGAAAAATCACTTTATTTTAAATTCATTTATATTTTTCTATTTAGATAAACTTGGCTTTTTGAACTGGAACAGTTTTCTTATAACTTGCCTTGTGTTTATAGCTCATTCAAACAATACAGTAGTCAGGCCATATTTATCAGATTACGGATCAGTCATGCACGTTAATTCCATTATTTGTGCTGGGGTTTTCCCCTTATAAATTGAATATGACAGTGTTTTTCATTCTTGAATGATGTAGATAACCTGTTTAATGTCAGCTCATGACAAAAGCAAGAAGGCTTACTGAACTCCAGAGTTTTTGGTTTAATGTTGAAGATCGAGTGGATTAAAAGTTAAATGGTGTCTTTTTATGATTGCTTCAGCCCAATATGGTTGTAAATACAGTTGCTAACTTTTCTCATGGAAATAGATGACAATTGTCTGTTTTAAAGTAGTCTTTCAGATGATCCAGAATATACCTTTTTAAACCTGTTACAATATCATCAAAATAAAAGAAAACTTGAAATAAAAAAAATTTCATTTAATTAGTATATGCCCAAGAAAATTCTTGCAGACACTAGTATGAGAAACAACAGATGTAACATTTAGATATTTTAAAATGCATTCGCAGAATTTTGTTATTCTTAAAAGTAAGGTGTGGTTATAAGTGTGTAGAATTAAAAGATTATTAATAATATAGGTTCCTTTTTGGTTCTGGAATTTTACATGAATATTCTTATTAATTTTGAGTTATCTTTAGTCTCCATTGAATAAATAAGAAATTGTAATATTTAACTCCAAGAGTAGCCAAAAATACTATCGTAACACAGAAGTTGTACATCTTAGGGACTTATGAAGTTACGTGTTGCTTTCCCTAGGATGCTGCCTGACTTAGGAAAAAGATCAATAGTGTGGGAAGAGCAGGCGATTATTTATGCCCCAAGTACACTTGCCTTTGCCTTCTGGGAGATTGGAACTTGGAGGAAGGTTATTCAAAGGAATCTGGAAATGTGAATGAAACTTCCTCTTCTCTTTCTCAGAGATCTTTTTGGGTTTTTTTTTTTTTTTACTGATAATCCCTTTTATTTATTTATTTTTTAATTTTTTTACTGATGTCTTAATAGTTTATAACACTGTGGGGTTTTAGTTGTACGAGATCTTTTTGTTTTAAAATAATTCATCCCTTCAGTAACTGAAAAAGTAATGAATATACCCCAATATAGTTTTATTTATCTCTAAATTATAAACATTTTCCACAGCATTAGGCACAGTGTATGTGTAGATCATACACAGATGATGAAATTTAGAAATCAAGAAAAATGAGATAAAGAAATATTTATTTTTTTAAAAATTTTTCTTGTTATGTCACTAGAAATTAAATTATTTTCACTTTCACTACATATATTAATAACTATATGAAGACATGTGGTGAATATATTTCTTTTTTTATTTTTTAAAGTCTTGGTTTAATTAGTTGTGAAGAATGATTTAAAAGTCTGATACTTGTTTCAGCTTATTTTAATACTTGGGTTTTTTGGAGTCTATTTTTGAGTTTTTGTTTTTGTTTCTTTGACCATCAGAACTATAAAAGATGCATCACAAAGATAGGAAGATCCAAATGGAAGAAGTGCATTGTTGACTTCTTATTTATTTTATCTGTATTTAGCAATTTTGCAAAGTTTCTGTTGAAAAGTGATTATTAAATTCCCCATTTTCCTGGTGCCAATTAGATGCTCTTACAAATTAATTAAAAAGTGCTGTATTTTTATAATTTTAACAAATGGGTCTACAGACAAAGGTTTAAGCAGTTTTGATGCATTTCTTAAAAATATGAAAATATAACACCTTTCTATTAGTTTGGAACTAATGGAACCAATCATTTCCACCTTTTAATTGCCTTTGGAACTAATTTGTAATTTAGAAAAATTATAAATAGATTAGAAAAATCTGTCTCCAAGTTTTTCAATTGTACAGAGAAGATATTTTTTTAATAATTGACAAACATGCTCTCTCAATAGCATGAGTGTCTTTTGAAAAACATTTACTTGCTCATTCATTTTAAAAAGTCACTTTTCCTTTGAAAGAACATGCTGACTGTTATTTTTTCTGAAATTCTTGTTAGGTAGCACAATACCAATTGTTACCTGCACAGAGACAGGGACAGTAAATTTGGAACGGTTGACCTTCATTTTCTCAGATACCAAACATGACCTGTGACTTTCTGACATGCAGACTGTGTGAAAGTGCCAGTGTCAGTACATTTGTTACATTTTAGTACGGCTTACTTTATTTTCTTAGGTTAAAAAAAAATCAACATAAATAGAAGTTCTAAAGTTTCTTTCTGTGCCCCCAATGAATTGTTTTGTGTGTATATTCCACTTTGGAAATCATTGGTTTAGGGGATGTGTGCAGAAACCCTATTGGCTGCAGGATAAGTCACCTGGAGCTGGGGATGGCAGTGTTCCTTGCTTGTCCTCTCTCCCAGATAGACATGGAATAGGTGTAGCTAGGATGGCTGACTGGCATGCTTGTGTGGAAATTTGAATTATCATTCTCCATGCTGGCTTCTGCCAGAGCAATCCTGTGAGGAAAATACATTATTTTTATTGGGAAGGAGTGCCCCAAACGTTTGAACTCCATTCATTCATTTTCCTCTTAAGTCTTTTGAAGGCACTGAATAAAAACTCTCTTAGGAGTTTCAACAAATTCTTACGTGGTAAAAGTCCACTTGGCTCACGTGGAAGAAACTTTGTTGGGACCTTCCCAGTGGTGTAGTGGTTAAGTTGGCATGCTCTGCTTCAGTGGCCTGGGGTTCACAGGTTTGCATCCTGGGCCCGGACTTCTGCACCGCTTGTCAAGCCATGCTATGGCAGGCGTCCTACATATAACATAGAGGAAGATGGGCACGGATGTTAGCCCAGGGTCAATCTTCCTCAGCAAAAAGAGGAGGATTGGCAACAAATGTTAGCTCAGGGCTAATCTTCCTCGCCAAAAAAAAAACCCAACAAAAATCTTTGTTACTGGTAGCTTAGAGGTGAAGTGTCACGGCATTGTCTAAAGAAGCAGTAATCTCCAAGCAATCTACCAGAAGCAGACGGGCAAGAAAAGGATGTCAGCCTAGCATGTTCTAGAGAAATTTTTCAAAGGCAGACTATTTAAACAATTTAAGAAGAATTGTATAAGATATTTTTTCCTCATCTGTAAAATGGAGGTAACAGTAGTACTTGCCACATAAAATTTGTGTAAGGATTACATGAGATAATGCAAGGGAAACTTTGGCTTATTGTTAATATATTATATTATTCTTGTTTTTATTGTCACATTATTGTTATTATTAGTTTACCATTATTATTATTTAGATGGTTTTCCCTCCCTTTCCCATGTACCTTTCCTGTGTCTGGTACATGTTTAGTCTAAGATAACTAAGGGAGGCCTTAGGTAATGCAACTTAAGGCAATGATGGGGACAGACATTCTCTTACCATTATGACAAATGAGATATAATAATAGCATTTATTGAGCACTTGTTATCTGGCAGGCACTCTTGGAAGTGCTTTGTGTGAATCAACTTGTTTAATCCCTTCACAAGCTCATGAGTTAGGTACTATTATTACCTGCATTTTACAGCTGAGGAAACTAAGTTACAGAAAGAACTTGAATAATTTATCTAAAGTCACCCAGCTAGGAGAACTGAAGTCAAGTCCAGGCAATCTAGATGATAGCAGGATGTGAATCCTGAAAGTGTGGAAGGTCTGACTATATTTTAGATAATCTATCTTGAGGTAAACCATAGTGGGTCCTTATGCCCTGTGCCTTCCTTGGTCCTTGATGGGAAACTCCTGGGACCCATCCAGCAATGGAACACAGTGGAGCTGAATGGCTGGAAACCTAAAGGAAACTCAGCATAAGAGAGAAGACTCTGAACTTAGGATGGGGGATGGAGCAAGAGAAAGAGGCCAAAAGTGGAGGAAGAGAGATAAGAGGTGGGGTCCAGGGTGGAGTATTGGCTCTTCTGGTTAAGAGTGGCCGCCAAAAGGGATACCCAGAGTAGGATTGCAAGAACAGAAATGGTGTTTTATTTTGTGTGCTGTACAAATGCTCTGGCCGAGGGACAGAAGGGTCATTGAAATCCAGCCTACTGCTCAGCTTGCCAACTCTATAAATAGTTCTGATAAAAGGAAATGAGCGTGTCCAGTACAGTAAGAATGTAAAGAGATGACAAATCTGAGAGGCATTTTCAAAATGTGTTCAGATGTGTTTGGTTGAACTCTGAAGAATAAAGTCTGGAATCTTGGAGGTCATAGTGAAATTGTATACATGGAGATGATAGAAGTTTGTGGGATTGGATTAGTTTTCCTTCAAGCGAGTTTAGGTCAGGAAGAGAGAAGACTCAGGGAAGGATTTGGGGGTAATAACTAATAAAATGATGCATGGAGGAAGAAGAGTCAGTGAAGGAAACTCAGAAGAAATGGAGAAGAAGGAGGCGAATCATGGGAGGTGAATGTCATAAAAACCTACTTCATGAATTTGAGTTTGGTGTAAAAATATTATTTTCGTTGTTCGGTACACAATTCAGCATAAATAACTTCATTAGATATTGTACTTGAAAGATCTTTGGTGAACTAAGAGTAAGCAATTTGGGTCATGTGGTAGGGGATGGAAGTCTTTTGCAAAGAGTTTGAAAGTGAGGGATAAGAAGATCAAAGCAAAAATTTTGTAAGTAAGAGAAATAGAGAGTGGAGAAATAACATGAGCAATTGCTGGGTCTTGGGAATTTCATTTTAGGAATACAGAGGAAAAAGAACCAGAAGAAATATGAAAACTGAAGTTGAAAGTTGGAAAGGTGTAACTAAGAGAGCCAGACACTGGAGACCACGGAAATCAGTGGCATCAAGGACCCAAATGGAGAAAAAGCCGTAAAAGAGACACTTCCCTCTTGGAGAATGAAAATATGCAAGAAAGGAGAGGTGAGAGTATGGATAAATTCTTATTGTTCATGAAACATTAAGTGAGGGATAACCTTTAGTTTCTCACTGGAGGAGACAAGATAGGGAAGTAGGGGATGGCAAAGATAGACAAGTGGAAAGAGTTGGGAAAGTTTTTGGAGCAGCCACCGTGGGGAATGGGAAGAGAAGTCAACCAAAGAGAAATAACAATACAGAGCATTGTTCCTTGACAGATATTTACTGAGTACTATTTATCTCATGGTGTGGTGCTGTATGGATGCAAGAGGGAAAAAACCAGCCTTTCTTTGCCAGCCAAATCTAGTTGGGGAGCCAATACACAAAAATAGCTGAAAATAAGGAGGTATAAGATGAGAACCAAGTGCATGTATGCAGTAAATGCAAAATGAATTTGAAGATAGCTATGGTAATGTTTCATGGAGGACAGAGAACTTGAAGAGTGCTTGGAACTTTGGCAGGCCAAGATGAGTGGCGGTTAGGGGAGTTTTAATGGAGAACATCAAGTCTGATTTGGGTCATAAAGAAAAGGTAGGAAAGTAACCTTTTTAGATGTAGACATATAGGTAAGGCATTACAGGCACAGAATTTAAAATCAATGGACCAAAAGTATGGAAGCACCAAACCAGCTCACTTCGACCCAGGACACAGTCTTCACGTAATCAGATCACATCTAGGTCCTTTTTCTACAGAGCCTTGTGTGGCAGGCTGAAAAGTCTGGACTTCTCCCAGGAGACATGAGAGAGCCACTGAAGGTTTTCAAACTTGGGAACAACATAATTACAGTGATGTTTTAGTAGCATTATCGTAGCTGACATGAAGTGCGTTACTACGGAAAACTGTAGTAACAGTCTAGGCAAGAAGCACTCAAGACTGTTTCTTCACTGTTTAAATTCCAGTGAGTGCTGTAATCACAAGGAGAATTCCTGGTTTTGCCTCATTATCATAGACTCATCACTTTTCCCCCTTTTTTCCCTATCTTTGGTGTCTTTGATTCCTGGTTCTTTAACTCCTCCAAATTTTCAGTCTTCTTTTTAACCCCTACCCTTTCCTCTTGGCCTTGTTTGGTGTCTTCCACTGCTCTTTTGTCTGAGCTTTCCTGCTCTCTGTTCTGACTTGAGTCAGAGAGCAGCCTTGCATGTTTCAGCCTCGCCGTCAAGAATTCGGATAAACTGATGGCCTATGTCATTTCATTCCTAATGTTACTGGCATGTTCCATAATAGTTGCTAAACTTTAATGGTTACTAATGTTTGATGTCTCTTTTTTTTTTTGCTGAGAAAGATTTGCCCCAAGCTAACAACTGTTGTCACTCTTCCTCTATTTTGTATGTGGGCCTCCGCCACTTATGAATGGGATAGGTCTGCACCTGGGAACTGAACCCAGGCTGCTGAAGTGGAGGGCGCTGAACTTAACCACTAGGCCATCAGAGCTGGCCCAGGTTTGAGGTCATTTTATTATATGAATTCAATAAAGTATTTCTGTCTTTTTTTTTGGTGTTATGACAAAAAGAAGAGCATATTAAATTTAGTGTGGTTGTATTTGTGAATGGAAGATAAGGATGGTGGAAAATAAGGATAAGAACTATAAGTTTCTTATCATTTGATTAAGTTTTCACTCAATTTTAATTAAGTTTGAAAGCCTTTAAAATTAAGGTCTGAAAATCATATGCAGTCATCTGCCATGTAATGATATTTTGGTCAACAATGGACTGCATATACGATGGTGGCCCCATAAGATTAGTACCATATAGCCTAGGTGTGTAGTAAGCTACACCTTGTGGGTTTGTGTAAGCACACTCCATGATGTTCACACAATGAAATCACCTAGCTATCCCCGTCATTAAGCAATGCATGACTATATATTAATTTGATCTTTATGCTCTCCTTAAAATACTAAAGTATTGCTGTTGGTTTCTATCTGGATAAATTATTTTTCCATTTAATAAATTATCTATTTCTGCCTTCTCTTATAATGTCTTAGTATCCAAAAAATAGTGAATGTTAAAACATATGAGGTGAAAATATATAAAGGGTGAAAAATGAATAGAAATCTTGAATCTGGAATATGGATATATCTACACACACATAGTATGTTTCCTATACCAATTGAATCTATAAAAACTTGCTTTTTAAAGCATCATTATAGTAGTTTCTAAGTATCTCAAAATTATTTTTAAGTTACTTTAGGCTTTAGGAAAGTAGAAATTCTGGCCAATTAATGCTTAATGCAAACTGTACTGAAGGCAATACAAAAGCAACAAGTATGTAAAATTGACTTTTTAATTATATTTTATGAATGATTAAGTCCTGCATTTCTGCTTGAACACCTCTACTTGAAACCTTTTTTCTTCCATTTTCTTCACTGAAAGAGAACAATCAAACTTGGTTTCATCTTGAGAGTTCAAGAAAGGGTAAAAAAATGAATAGAAAGAAGTCTTTATTCTGGAAAATGGATCCATTTTGAAGATGGAATAAGCAATTTTTAAATTTTGTAAAGAAAATTATATTTAACTTCATAATTAACTTGATCATTTGATTTATTATGTAAACAAAGTATAATGTTTCTTAAAGCTTATGAATAACCACTTCTTCCAAGCATGACAGATTAAGTGAAAACAAAGGGAGTGAACAGAAATGGGAGGGGGTCATGGATCTGTATCTGCGTGGAGGACGAGGGCAGTACTTTTGGGGAGTGCAATTTACATGAGCATCTGGGTCCTTTGTCACGTTTTGGATGGATGACCTGAGTCTGATATATTGGTGAATAGCATTAACAAAGGTCTGGTTGTCAAAGGCAAGGAAGAAAAATGCAATTAGCCACAGCCATGAGGTGATGTCTGTGTTTGGGGGAACAAACCAATACCTCACTGGCAATAGAAAACACTGAAATGATGCCATCAATAAAAGGGCAGTTTGTGTGTGTGTGTGTGTCTATTATATAGTGATCTTAATTCAGTAGGATATGACAAAAAATGTCATTTTTTTGCTGCTGTTTGCCTCATGTGATGCAAGTGAATATGTACCTGTGAAACTAAAGAAATGACACGATGAACTCAATGAATTTGAAACTCATATCACAGTCATTTCACTAACCTGACATTTGCGATACTGTTTGCTTCTATTTAAAGAAAATTAGAGTTAAATAAAAGTGCAAAGTTTGCTCTTTTTTTGGTCTAACTTTTTTTCTCTGTAAACCATGCCATCCAGAGTAGAGAACCATATCTAATCTCCCAATTAGGTCAGGCCCCAGGATAATCAATCTCTTCTAACAGCAGATGCCTTGTTTTAGCAAATGAATGCTTGGTTTCAAAAGCAGTTTTGTGTTGAGAGAGGAGCACAGTTGGCATGGGTGATTAGAACTCTTTTAAACCCTATAAAAAGCTTCTGTAGATTGTTTTATGCCCACACTTTGTGAACTGAAGTAAATGCTGTATATATCCATCTTAAAATGAACATGGTAGGGACTTCATACAGCCTGTGAGAACATCCAAAGGCATATAAATGGAATTATTTCAAGTGCAAAATTTCTATGTCCATTTGAATTAAACTCTGATTTGGATAACATCTAAAATTAGTGTATATATTTTTAGTAGGTGGTCTTCATGTTTATTAAGTATGCTCCTTAATGACAATAAATTAATTATTAGATTAGCATTTTTTAAGCTGAAAATACAATGACAAGTTAACATGATTCTCATATTTATTGTTTGGACTACATTTACATTACTTTAAATGCCTTTCTTCATATCTGATGCTTTTACAGTTCATATTCATGCCTTATGTAAATGAGCAGTGTGCAAGAAAACTTAGAAATCAAGAAGAAATAATTTGAAATTAAAGTTTATAAACAATGTGTATTAAGTCAAAACTATAGATTGACTTTATTTTGCTTGAGACTCAACTCGACTAATCTAAGATATAGCGAAATACTTCTCAATATGGGATAACAAAAAAAACCCCTGTAAGGCTTCAATAAATTATTTTAGATAATCATTGTTCAAATTTGATTGCTGGAACTCATAAGTGATGCCTGAAAGTAATTATTGAATAAAATTCAGGAGACCACAAAAGTACCTATTTCTTTTTTGGGGAGAGCAGATTACATGATCAAAAGCATTGAGTTGAAACATTTGCAAGAAGGTTAAGAAAAAAAGTATTCACCAGCATATTTTGGATGTTATCATTTCAACTTTATTGTATAATGGTCAGTTCTACCAATTTTCCAGTCTCTTAAAAACTTTTAAATCAGGCCCAACCTGTGGAAAGTTTCTATTTTCCATAGTGAAGGCTGATAAGACATCTGAGGAAAAATTAAAAGCAGATAGTCCTTAATTTAAGAAACGTTTGATGCTAATTACTTCGTACCTTTCACACAACTTAAACGTTGACAAATGTATAGGATTACGTTACTTTTAAAAGTAAGATTTTAAGGCTAAATTGGTAGATAAGGTAGAGATCCAGTGAGACAAAATTTTTCAAATACAGGCATTCTTACTAATACCAAATACCAAAATAGAACTGTGGCAAGTCACTTGTGCTTATTCTAATGTATAACAGCATTTTCATGTGATTAGTAGAATGGTTTCTGTATATTAAGAATCGTAAAATTTTTAACTGGAAAACAGCTTAATGTCCAAATCTGTTACTTAGCCACATTTTAGATTTAAAACTTATTTTAATTATTATAGCATGTAAGGCAGTTTACATTTGCTTTAATGAAATTTACACTTAGATTTATATAACAGCTTTGTTACTCAGATTCCAATGATTTTCAGAATCTAGAGATTTCCAAGCTGAAATTCTTTGTTAGCATGGAGCTCTTGTTGCTAAGTTTACAAGTGAATTATTACTTCCTTAGACATGCACACGCACTCACACACACACATACACTATAGCATGAAAAAAAGGTTTGAAAGGAAATGTACCAAAATGTTAACAATATCTTTGGGTGATAGATAGATTTGGGGCAAGTTATAGAAACTTCTTTACTGTATTATATAGGCTTACATTTTCAATGAATTTTTTATAATTAGAAAAAAATACAGCTATTTTCAGTTTTAAAAAACATATACATTACAATTCCAGCATGGGTGATACATAGTTTGACAATAAATTTTTCCTGTCCTCTTGAATCTCTGTAAGAGCAAATACCCTATTCTTTCTTGGGCACTACTAATTAGGCTACGCTGTTGAACTTAACCACTCCGCGGAAGTTACAGTTGAATAATCATAAATTATAAAGAGCATGTTGTGCTTAAAGCATCCCAGGAATGATCCAAAATAACAAAAGTAAACATGGTAAACAGAAATTGTATCTATTCAAGATCTCAGGGGTCCGCCCGGTGGCGCAGCGGTTTAGTCCGCGCTTGGCAGCCCGGGGTTCGCCGGTTCGGATCCCGGGCGCCCGCCGACGCGCTGCCTGTCAGCCACGCCGTGGCGGCGTCCCATACAAAGTGGAGGAAGATGGGCACAGATGTTAGCCCAGGGCTGGTCTTCCTCACACACACACAAAAAAAATCTCAAGACCCCTTTATACTTTTAAAAATTATTGAAGACCCCCAAAGAGCTTTTGTTCATGGAGGCTGTATCTATGGCCATTTATCACATTATATATTAAATCTGAGGAATTTTTGCAATAGTTATTTGTTAATTCATTTAAAAATAACGAGGAATACCCATTACATGTTAACACACTTGATACAGTTTTTCCAAAACAGAAACACATATAGTGAGAAAAGTGGCCCTGTTTTCCATTCTTGTAAATGTCTTTAAAGCATGGCTTAATAGAATACAGCTGGATTCTTCTATCTGCTTCTGAATTCAGTTTATTACAATATGGTATTTTGGTTGAAGTATATGAGGAAAACTCAGCTTCATACAAATATGAAGTTGGGAAGGGGAAGAACATTTTAATATTACACCAAATCTCCAAAGGTGGTAGTTGTTCAAGATGACGTGCAATGTGAAATCTGAAACCATATCAATAAAATTTTAATACCTTTGAAACTAGCCTGTGTCTCAAGGAAGATTTCTCAAAAGGAGTCTAACTTTTTCTTTTAAAAAAATAAATTGTAATAGTCCAATAACAATAAAAAAAATCCCACGCACATGCTGAGGGTAACAGTTTAATTTGCATCAAAGTTGTTTTCTAAAGCATTGAAGCACTGAGCAAATCTCTGAACCTGATTTCTTAATTCTTAGGTAAATCAACTTTAAAGTTTACTATTTACTGCATGGGTGGGATCTTAAAACCTTTGCTTTTCATCTTTTTGGAGATAACTTTGTATATATAAATTAAGCAGATATGAACAGCATAGCAATACAATAAAGGTTTGATCAGTGGTTGTTGGCACGATGTTCTACTGTTCCAGATTTCTGTCCTCACCATAAGTATAAAAGAAAGTAATTTCCAAACAAAACCTTTGCTTGAGCCTTGAGAACCAGAATATTGATTTCCAAAAGAAAATATTTGTTTCAATGGTAAATTTTTATCCCAGAAATCAAAGCCAAAATACACATTTCCTTTTATGACACTCATAATATTCAGATATTATTAAAAATAATTTAGGATGTTCCCACACATTGCTTTTGTGATGTCTCTTTTCTTTGTAAACATTTGTACAAAATGTCTCAACAATGAACTGATCATAAAAACACCTTAAAATCCCTTTTCTTTCAAAATTCAGGTCTAATTATTTCCACTAGGAAATGTGGATGACATGTTTTCATGTTCTTTTTTTGAATGACAAAAACAGTGATGTCACTCTTTACTCGTGAGTCAAATAGCGGTGCTAGAGGATTCCTGCGGATGTGACTATCAAATTTATTCAAGATTCCAAGGAAACTATCCTTTACCCATCCTACTCTCCCAAAATAGATAAGCTTCCTCTCTTGTGCTCTCTAATTCCTACAACCCTGGATTTCCCCACATTGCACTCACTGCAGTTGATAATTATTTGCACAGTCAGTTGATTAATACATGCTTCTCTCAGTACACTATAAGCACCCAGAAGGAAGCCAGCTTTTCCATCTTAAGTCTGGAACCTAGTACAGTGTTTGGCACATGATAAGAACTCTGTAAGATTCATTGAATATATGACTAAACGAATACCACTGAGCATTTGATGACTTTAGATTCCCCAGAATATTTTCTTGCACCTTTTATATTTTGGGATTGTCTATCCTTCTTGAAACTGGCTCTTGTGATAAATCTCAGTTCTTGTTTCTTTCTCACCTCCTTGACTGTTCCATTCTTGTCTTCTCTCATGACATTGTGTTTTAATTGCTAGTTCCTTAAGGCAAGCATGAAGTTCTGTCCTGCCCTTTACTCTTTTTCTCTTTTTACAAACTTTCTCTCAATTAGCCATAAACTTTGTGATTCCCAAATCTAAATCTCCAGTCTTAGTCTCTCCCTGAAACAGTGGTTCTGCATCTTCCAAATATTGTCTGTACATTTCCAACCTGCTGTCTGTCCTTTGCTTAAAGCCAATAGGTCTATGACTAAATTCATCATCTTTCACACTATATCAGTTATCTCTTGTGCTTGCCTGTGTGCCCTGGTGGAAGCACTGTTCTTCCAACTTTTGTGCTGCCTTCATCCTGGCTTTCACTGAGATCTACCAGGTCTCTCACTTAGGGTCCATGTTTCCATCCCAATCACCATTACACTAGCTCACACCTTGGGTATCTCATGTCTGTCCCGTTGTGATGCTCTTTACACCTCCCCACCTCTTCTCTGAGCTGGTTATCTTGGCTGTAATACATCCTGCACACTGGTGCTAGAGTAACCTTTCTAAATCATTGCTTT
Organism: Tapirus indicus; assembly: GCA_031878705.1. Taxonomy (NCBI): domain Eukaryota; kingdom Metazoa; phylum Chordata; class Mammalia; order Perissodactyla; family Tapiridae; genus Tapirus; species Tapirus indicus. The sequence goes on along the minus strand of CM062919.1, from coordinate 141,727,638 downwards.
CATCACCTAATTCTTTTGAAAACTTTCTGTCAATTAATAATTTGAACATTGCCTGGGTATTTGATGGTATTAAGAAATTTTTTTTTTAAGATTTGATAGTGATATTATGGTTGGATTAATAAAAAGGGGTCCTTATTTTTTACACAAACATACTAAAATGTTTATAAATAATCAATATGATATCTAGGATTTGATTCAAATAATATGGAATGGTAAAACATGGATGGAGTATAGATACAGTAAGATAGGTCAGAGTTGATGCTTATAGGGACTAGCGGTGGGCACAGGGAGGTTCACTACACTGTTTTTTATAATCTTATAAATGTTTGAAATTCTGCATGCTAAAAAAGTTCTTTAATAAACTCTTCAGTTCTTTCAGTGCTTATAAAATAAAGTTCAAGTTATTTATTTAGGAATTCGAAGCCACAAGCCAATCCCAGTCTATCATCCCAGTGTCATTGGCCAATGCATCCTACATATATTCTCTGCTGATGTAGCAGATTAGCAGACCCTGTTGATGTGTATGACCATCTTTCTCCAGTTCTCTGTATTCCTGTACATTTCTTACCACCAGCATATTGGCTGCAGGATTGCCTTCAGTCCAGACATAAGATAGTTTGGAAGTGCTATAACTACTGCTGGTAATAGCCCTCATCCAGCAACAAATTGGGTTCATGATTAAATTCTCCAGCTTTTTTCCTCTCTTGGATGGGTCACCCGGAAGTCTCCAGTGGACTTGAGCCCCAGTTGCCCACACTGGTATCTTAATCTTGAACGCACCTTGTATTGCCTCCCTTCCCTTCTTGGTCTCAACTCTCCAATTCTGTACTGGTGCTTCCGAGGTCCATCAAGTCCTAGTCTCAGGATTTGCTTCTGAGGGATGCCAATCTTGCTCGGCTGCAAAACCGCCCATTTCTGACTCTGTACCTTTATTCAAGTCAGTCTCCTGGCCAAGCATGTTCTCTCTCTCTCTCTTCTCTGCCTATTAAATACATCATTGCCTTTTCCAATCTTAAATTTTAAAACAATGCCAATTTTAGAAAACTTGGAAAATACAAACATTATAGAGAAAACAAAAATCATCCGGTTACTACACCAGAGAGTGATTCAAGAGAAAGAGCAAGGAGAAAGTCAAAATGTATTTATGACCTAACCTTGAAAGTGAAATATCATCACTTCTGCAATATTCTACTGGTCACACTGACCAACTCAGGTACAATATGGGAGGGGACTATACAAGGGTGTGAATGTCATGAGGCGGGGATCACTGAGGGCATCTTTGAGACTGGCTAGCACAGCTAGTTTGTAATCTGGAACTGTTTGAGGAGTTTTTAAAGACGATGCATTTAGGGCATAGTTATGATCAATACCCCTGACTCAAGACACTGTCAGGGCTTGTTAAATGTGCCAGAACTACAGAAGTAGAATATGACATCAGTGTTTGACTTTTGATTTTCTCATACTCTTTTAGGAAGGTCAAGTGAATTTTTAATAGAATAATTTGCTTATTTGTTTTTTTATCTCATGCAGTGATAGCACTGTTTGCTGAATCTGAGTTTTTTTCTTTGTTTGGGGACCGCATATTTGTTTCTCTCATATCCTTTACTAGATTTTGACCTATGAGTCTCCCCATAATAAGACACAAAAAATGAGTTCTGGGTTGGCCAAAAGTATTTCACAAATCCTATCCTACTTTATCTCCCGGACAGAACCAGGCTGAATCTATCTCTTTCTTGCATGGTGCCATTTTAGTATCAGCAGGAATAGTAGTAATACTAATTGTAGTAGTAACTGTCATAGAAATAATAATAAAAATAATAATAGCTAATATTTATATTGTTTGAGGATCTCTCATCTTTCCTGGGCTTCCTTAGAATCCTGATGGCATAACTTTCGTGTGTCTGTTTCTCAGGACACAGGTAACAACTGCATCCCATTTATGGTAACCATGTTAGCATGAAACCCAATTAACAGTAAGTGCCACTTAACAGTGGTCTTCCTTAAGGTGCCCTATTACATAATTCCAGTCTTTCTGAACCCACCTGGTAAACCTGTCAATGTGTGGAGCGTTGATAGGGATACTAATAGCACATTGCTCCGTGGTTTTCTGGATCCTGGTTCCCCTAGGTCGTTACTTCAATCTGTGCTTGAGGATCTTGCCGCTCTTTGTGAGAGGTCTTTGAGCATTAGTGTTACTTTCTGATCTGATAACATTTAAATCATCACCTCCTTTATCTAATAAGCTCATTAACAGAAGTAGCTTTTAGACTTGGATGCACCTCCTTTTGGCTTTATATCTGTCTAGCTTGGCCTCTGATCATCTCATTCCCCTTTTCACCAGTGTCTCGCCTGTCTTTTAAATTCTGAATCTTTCTTCTAGTTTCTTCTGTTGTAATGATACTGTCTTCCTTTCTTTGTTATTATTCTCAAATTTCTATTCTGCTAATGAGACTCAGGCATATTTTTCAAAGAACTCCCCTTCCTTCTTAATTTCTAGAGCATACCTGATTTCTAGAGTCAGAATGTTCCAGGAGCAGCCCTGTTAAATTACTTTTTTAGACTGCCCTTGCCTTATTTTCAGAATTGTTTCTTTACCTTAAGAAAAGAAGGTGACATATCCTCTTTATAATAAGAGTGTCCTCCATTTTTACTTGTTCATTGATAAAATCTATCATTCTTCCCTTGGTGAAATAATAGTTTGATCTCTGATATCTTAAACTATCATCAGAATGCATGCATCAAAGACAATTTGTGATACGGTGGTGAGAGGATTACTTGGAGGCCACAAGCAAAGCCACATGACTCTGGAAGTGAGCCTTTCCACAGATGCCTCCTTGGCCCTGAATATAGTTCAAAGCAGAATAAGAGGAAAATTATTTGGGGCAGCTGATCTACAGCTGCCTGTCAAGGGCCTGCCCTAGGAATATAAAACTAGAACTCTACCCATTAGTATTGTAGCCCTTATGGAACTTTGTTGCCTTTGGGTTCTTTTTCAAGTCATGAAGATAGTTTCCATCTGTTAATCATAAAATCATCTATTTTAGAGTTAATGTAAGCTTACAGCATAACATTAAAATTAATTAAACTTTAAAAACAACATGAACAGACATTAAAATAAAAATACGACAATATGTAGATGGTCAGCAGGGAAAACTTGCTGGTATAAAATTAATTCAAACTCTATACTTTTTTTCTTGGTACCTGTCAATAAAACTGGCAGAGTTTTATCATTTAAAGATTCTAATTCATCATTGAACATCATGAGGAGTCCCTAATGGGAAATGTGCCTTTTCCTTAATGTCCCATTGTTATAACTTCAGACCCTCAACATCCTTCAAGTTCAGCCACTCCTTTTCTCCAGTTTGAAGGTTAATTTGTTAGCTTTCTTCTCCACTCTCTGCTCCCTCTGCTCTTCTTTTATAACTTGCTTTCTTGCTCTTTTATTTTCTTTGCTTTCATTTTTAGAATATGATTGGATTGGTACCTTAGACAGATCACTGCCATTAATTATCTGCATTTATTAACTTGCTTTGCTGTGAGTCTTTTCTTTGGTAAACCATTGAGAGGTATTCCTGTTTTAGAAAATATTTGGGTTGTTTGGGCTTTGATTGACACTTGATAAGCTAAGGATGGTTGTATAAATGTGAGCATGTGCTACAAATGAATTCACAATCTGCCTTCTCTTTTGCTTCTTCTAGAACTCTGGGAATAGTCTCTTCCTCCTCAGACTCATCAATCTCATTTACTGCCACACATTTATCCTCAGAGGCTTCAAGACTGTTCAACTTTACACAATTATCTGCCTTCTCTTTATATCAGTCATTCAAAACTTCATGTCATCAATTGCCATCTAAGTGGAATCCTCCAATTTGGCATTATCCAGAACTCCAATCTTTTTTTTTTGTGAGGAAGACCAGCCCTGAGCTAACATCCGTTGCTAATCCTCCTCTTTTTGCTGAGGAAGACTGGCCCTGGGCTAACATCCGTGCCCATCTTCCTCCACTTTATATGGGACGCCGCCACGGCATGGCTGACAGGCAGTGCGTCGGCGGGCGCCTGGGATCCAAACCCGCCAACCCCGGGCCTCCAAGCGCGAACGAAACCACTGCGCCACCGGGCGGCCCCATCTGAACTCCAATCTTATTATCATATTGCTCATAAAACTTCTCAAACCTTTCATGTAGAGTCAGCTATTCATTTCTTTTCATGACTGAGGAAGTGGTAGAATACTCTTTCATTTCTTCTTCCTAAAAAAATGGGTTTCTATGAAGTTTACCCAGACAGACAAGTCATCTTCATCTGATAATGGGCTCATTCCTCCCTATCACTTTTCTTCCCATCCTTATCTTCCCACTCCCTGCCATTTACAGCTTCAGCTTTTTGTACATTCATTTCCTCTTCCGCTCTTTTTCCTCCTCAACCTGAACAATAAAATCATCTTCACATAGACTATCTGGATTATCAAAGTCAAAATCATCACCAAGAGCTGCAACGATATCAGAATCCAAATCCAGTTTCGGGCCCCAAGCAAGAGGCACTTTAATTACGCTTTCCAATATCTTCCTCAAACTGATGTAAATACTGATTAAGGCAAATTAATTCCAGGATCTGGAATTACTAAATTTCTTCCTTCTCATCTCTCCTGTTATGTGCACTTAAGGTGTTTTTGGGAATAGGTGTGGAGGCCCCAGATGTTTCTTTTGGGTGCTGTACGTAGTTGTAATTATCATCGAAGAACTCTGCATAACTTCCTTTGTTTTGCTCGTCATCTTCATCATTTCTTTTCTGTGTAGGCAACAGAACCCTCTGGGGTGCATTTGTATCTGCTGCTAAAGACTCTGACTTGAATGGACAATGTGAAAAGACACAGTTTTCCTCTTATAAAGAGTTTTTTTTGTCTTTGTTTTTTTCCCATTCTGCAGCCCTGTGGAGCTCACACCAAGAACAGTGACTATACACCTGAGGGTCCCAGAACAGGTGACATACATCTCAGAAGCAGACAAGGCCCAGCTAGCAGCCACATCTTAAGGCCATGCCACACCTCTGCCTTTGGACTTTAAAGTGCAGGCCTGAAGACTTGGCTCAAAGACACAATAAAAGCTGAAAATATTTCACCCAACAATGCCTGAAAACACCTAATCACTACTTCAGCCACACCTGCAAGGTCAGCCAGAGTTGCCAAGATTCTCAAGTTACTTGCCTGATTCTGTGCCTCACCCAGGCTTGAAAGCCCCCATAGCCCACCACACTAAAGACCCCAGCCCTGCATCAAAACTCTGTGATTTCCCATCCTATTTTGTTCCCTCCCTCATTCATTTCTTAGTTATTTCTCAAAGTTCCCTGCTCATTTATCAGATGCTGGAGTCTGAGCAGATCAATAAGGACTACTCCTTTCTCCCTACCCTAAGTCTGGAACCAATCTAGAGACAGATGCAGGATTTTGAGAGAAGAAAATAATCAATATACCGTTTTTGTTAAAGAGAAAGCTGATTTCTAGAATCAGAATATTCCAGACATAAAATTTTAAATTGAACTCTTGGCCTCTGGATTCCATATGTTCTTGAGTGGTATTTCTACCTTTCTTAGTCCTAAAGTGCAAATTATTCTTTTCATAATATACACCTCCACTAATTGTTTGTTCATTAATAAATCTACTGCTTTTACCTAGGTAAAATAACAATTTGGATTTCTTAAGATCTATGGCCAAATTGGTGTGCACTCCTAATTTAGACAGGTTACCCTCTTTGCCACGGGTACAGCCAGCAAGCACAAGCCTCTGTCTTAGTCACTCGTCATCTGGTTGGAGCAGAAGTGAGAAGGTTACTTCAGTGGGTAAACTTGGAAACCTGAAGCCAGGTAAATGGAGCTCCCCTCCCAGTAGATATATTCTCTATCTATCGATACGTGAGAAGTCATTTTAGCTCCCCCACCTTAAATCTGAGGTAGTTAGCATAGAGGCAGCAGATTCAGAAGATTGAGCAATCCTAGAGGAAAGTACCAGGAACACATCTAGTCTCATCCCTGAACCAAAAATGATCATTGATACTGTTACATAGATAACCTACGAGTCAGTGAAAAGGTTCACATTTAGATAACAGAAGGTTTAGTTAGAAAGGTCGAATCAAACTTCCTGCCATTTGACTTTCATCTTTTTTCTGTCTCCTGTTTGAATTACCAAAAAGGAATGGGACTGACCAACTGGTAGCTCTCTCGATGCCACTAAAGAACGTTCCTGCCAAATTTTGTGGAAGCTAGGTGTAACGTGGAGGATGTGTTCTCGTTTTGTTTTATGAGGCATTGTCATATCCGTTTTATATTTTTTTATTTTCTATAAAGATAATTTGAGAATCGTTTGAGAATGTTTGCGAATTGTCATGATTCAAAAAGAAGAATCTTTGATTAGACTTGGAAATAAATATTATAATTTAAAATATAATGTAGTCCATAAGAAAATGTGTTGATTTACTTTTTTAAATAACTGATTGTGACATTTGAAGTGATTATAATGTAGCAGGTAAAGAGAAAATTATAATATTGTAAATATAATTCAGTGCATTAAGAGCAAGAAATTAACATTATGAAATTCCAAAATTCATTTGTTATATAAGATATATGCAATATTTCTTTCCATCTTTTTAATTTTTGTTATGAAATAGGTTAATTGTATACTTTTTTGGGATTCAATTTTACCTCCTTAGTTAGCTTATTAGTTATAACCCTCTGTTGTATTATTTTAGTGATTATTTTAGAGTGTATGTATACATCTTTAACTCATCACAGCCTACCCACAAAGGATGTTCTAATACTATACATATAGAACATGAACTTTAAATATAGCATACTTCCTTTACTTCCCTCTGTGTCTTGTGATATTGTTGTCATACACTTTACTTCTATGTATGTTATTAAGCCCCTAATACATAGTTATCATTTTTACTTTGAACAGATGATTATATTTTAAAGATATTTAAATAATAATTTAATAAAAGCTTTACATTTAGCCCTGTGATTCCATATCCAGTGTTCTTCATTCCATTATGTAGATACCAGTTTCCATCTGGTATCATTTTACTTCTGCTTGAAGCACTTTAACACTTTTTGTAGTTTAAGTCATCTAGTGATGAAAACTTTCAGCTTTTGTATGCCTGAAAAAGTCTTTATTTTGCTTTGTTTTTTTGTGTGATATTTTTGTTGGGTAGAGAATCTCAGATTTACAGTGCTTTTCTTTTAGTACTGTAAAGATATTGCTCCACTTGTCTTCTAGCTTTCTTTGTTTTCTATTAGAAATCTCCTGTCACCCTCTATCTTTGTGTCTCTGCATGAAATATGTCTTTGTATCAGGTTGCTTTTAAGATTTTCTCATTAGCACTTGTTTTAAGTAATTTCATTATAATGTGCCTTGGTGTAGTTTTTTTTTTCTTCTCGGGGTTTGTTGAGTTTGGCGTTCTTAGGGTTTGTTGAGTTTCTTGGACCTGTGGGTTTATGGCTTTAGTCAAATTTGGTAAAGTTTCAGCCATTATTGCTTCAAATATTTTCCCCTTCCAACCTTCTGGAGACTCCAATTATACGCATACTTGGCTGCTTGTAGTCATCCCACAGTTAACAGATACTCAATGTTTTCAATTTTTGTCTCTATATATTTCATTTTGGATAGTTTCTATTGTTGTGTCTTCAAGTTCATTAATCTTTTTCTCTTCCATGTGTAATTCATTAATCCATATATTTGTTTCTCTTTGATGTTGTAATCTTAACCTCTAGACATTCCATGTGGGTCACTTTTCTGTCTTCTACATATTGCATAATATGTTCAATCTTTCCTCTAACTGCTTGAACATGTGGAAAACAGTTATAAAAACTGGTTTAATGTCTTTGTCTATTAATCCTGTCATCTGTGTCACTTCTGTGTCAGTTATGATTGATTTTTTTCTCATTATAGACCATATTTTCCTGTTTCTTTGTATGCCTGATATTTTTTAACTTGATATGAAACATTGTACATTTTACCTTGGGTGCTTAATATATTTGTATTCTTTTAAATATTCTTGTTTTTGTTGTAGGACACAGTTAGTTGGAAACCATTTGATCTTACATGAGTCTTGCTTTTAAACTTTGTTAGAAGGAACTAGAGCTGTATGTAGTCTAGAATTAATTTTCACCCACCACTGAGGCAAGATCCTTCTTAGTACCCTGACCAATGACCCTTGATTATGTGATTTTATACTCTGATGGTCAGGACAGGCATTATTCTTGACCTTGTTTGGCCTCTGGACACTGCTCCCTCTAATCGTTTTTATTTTGTTGAGGTCATATTGGCTTATAACATTGTGTAACTTTCAGGGGTTCATTATTATATATCAGTTTCTGTATAGACTGCATCATACTCACCACCAATATCTAGTTTTTATCTGTCACCATGCATATGTGCCACTTTACTCCTTTCCCTCTTCTGCTCAGGTAACCACCAATCTGTTCTCTATATCTATGTGTTTGTTTATCTTTTGAATCTTTTCATGCGGTTTTTCACCCGGTCTCAGAGAGTTTCCTCACACGTATGTACTGGTCAGTACTTGACTGAATACTCAGTGAGAACATCTGCAGATCTCAAGAGTTCTCTCTGCACAATTTTGTCCTGTTCAGTGCTCTGATGCAAACTCTAGCCACCTTCACTTCCCTGGACTCCAGCTCTGCTCTTCAACTCAAGGAGATGCCTGGGCTCTATCTGACACCCCTTCCCTGGGCCAGGCCCTGGAAACTTTCTCCAGGCAGTGAACTAGGTCATCAACAGTTCCCTGTCTCTGAGGGATCACTGTCTTTCATTGCTTGATACCCAAAGTTCTGAGTGCTGTTGTTTCATATATTTTGTCTGCTTTTTCACTTGTTTCATGAAGGAGTGTCAATCTAGCCTCTCTTATTCAATCTTAAATGGAAGTGGAAGTCCCATTGGTTGACTTTCAGATGTTGCACCAGCATTACATACTGGTATAAACTCTACTTGGTCGTGATGTATCATCCTTTTCCTACATTGCTGGACTGGGTTTGCTAACAGTTTGTTGAAGAATTTTGCGTCTGTGTTCATAAGGGATATTGGTCTGTACTTTTCTTTTTCTCATAATGTTGTCATCTGGTTTTAGTTTCAGGGTAATGCTGCCTCCATAAAATAAATCAAGAAATGTTTTCTCCCCTGCTAGTGTCTGGAACAAGTTGTATATAATTTATAACATTTCTTTAAAGTTTGGGTAAAATTTACCAGTGAAAATACCTGGACCTGGACTTATCTTTGTTGCAAGATTCTTTTCTTGTGTGAGGAAGACTAGCCCCAAGCTAACATCCATTGCCAACCCTCCTCTTTTATGCTGAGGAAGACTGGTCCTGGGCTAACATCCGTGCCCGTCTTCCTCTGCTTTATATGGGACACTGCCACAGCATGGCTGACAAGCAGTGTGTCTGTCAGCACCCAGGATCCGAATCTGTGACACCCTGGGCTGCAAAGCTGAGCATGCGAACTTAACTTCTACGCCACCGGGCCAGTCCCCTTTTGGAAGGTTCTTAAGGACAAATTCAATTTCTTTAATAGACACAGGACTGTTCAAGTTATCTTTTTCCTCTTGAGTGAGATTTAATACTTTGGGTTTTTTAAGGAATTGGACAATTTCATCTAAGTTGCCAAGAGCAGTTTCTGTAGAATGGTGCAGGCAAAAGCCAGACTGGAGTGAACTTGAGTTCTTTCGAGGAGTTTTGGTACAAAAAGTAGCACATAATGTGGTAGTATCTGGAGGGAAATGATTTCAAGAGCAGGCTTTTTCATTTTTTAAATATAAAGAGAATATATACTGATGAGAATAACCCAGTAGAGAATTTTGGTTGCCCAATGTTTAATTCATAGGATTAATGTATAATCAAATAAGATAAAAAGTATACAAACTGGTTTTAAATCACAGAGTGGTGTGCAAAGAGAGTTTTCATATGAATTTAGTGCACATTCTTCTTGGTTTTTCACCCTTGCATCCTAGACTGAGGCAGATTACTGAGTGATATTCAGTGGAGAACTGCTTCACCAGCTTGAAAAAAACAAGCTGCCTGGTAACCATTGCTCTTCAGGTTTAATTCAAAATGAGAGTTACTATAGTTGAGGGGGAAGATGTGTTAATATGTATTATTACTGTCCCCCCTTTTCCACTTAGTCTTCCACTACTTGATACTTTGTTTCTAAAATGGGAAATTACACTCAGTTGTGAAAATAGCCACTGAATGGAGCCAACAAGATACTCTAATGCACTTGGAAGAGGAGGGAGAGTCTTAGCAGCTGCTTTGCAAACAAGGAACATGGTATTCAGGGGAGGTGGTGTGAGAGATGAGCTCTGCTTGCTGAGATCAACAAACTTTCATTGGTTTGGAGCCAGCCATCAAGCAAAGGGCTGGATGAGAGTCACCTAGGCAAAGCATATCATAAGTGCCAAATCCTGAGTGGGAAAAAAGCTTAATGATAGTTAATGTACAGTATGACAGGATACAGAGATGGAGGAGTGTGTTACAAGATGAGATCTTAGATGTAGGCAGGGACCAAATTATTATAGACTTGTGGACTTTGGTTTAAAAAATTACATTTTATTCTATGTTTGATGCTAAGTAGGGGATTTCTGTTTTTAAACAATCATTTGGGCTGCTGCATAAAGATGGATTATAGCAAGCAAGAATAGAAGCTCACAGCAGACTATCGAGGTAATTTATAAGATGGGCATATTATACACTAGGGTGCAGATGAAGTGAAGTAGATGAACCTGGGGTATATTTTGGAGGTGGAACTCAAATGTTGAAATTAGACTGGGGTTAGAATTCTTCTGAAACTTATTTGTTATATAACTTGGAACTTTTTTTTTTTTTTTTTGGGGGGTGAGGAAGATGGCCCGGAGCCAACATCTGTGCTCATCTTCCTCTATTTCGCATGTGGGATGCTGCCACAGCATAGCTTGATGAGAGGTGCGTCTGTCCGTGCCCAGGATCCAAACCCGCGAACCCTGGGCCACCAAAGTGGAGCATGTGAACTCAACCACTACGCCACAAGGGTGGCCCCAACTTTAGACAGTTTTAAAAAATCTTTCTTACATTGTTTCTCAGGTGCAGGATGGGGATTCTGCGAATATATAAATTATAAGGTTTATACCAGGATGTCTGGCATGAAGTAGGCACTCAATAAATAGTAGTTATCATTCTCATCATGTTATTGTAGCCCCATAACTGATCTTCCTGTGTCCAATTCTCTCTTTGTAAAAACACGTCTCCACATTGCCACTAGAACTATCTTTATAGGTCATGGAGCATATCACTCCTTTGCTTAAAAAACTCTTAAATCCTTCTGATTGGTATAAACTTCGTGGCATATATCAAGGACATCTATCTGTCTTTGCATCTTCATCTCTCACATCATTCTTCCTCCATTTACTATACGCTCTGGACTGGTGCGTCTCAAATTTTAATGTCCTTACAGCTTTCCAGGGGATCTTATTAAAATGCAGACCCTGATTCAGGAGATCTGAGTGAGGCCCGAGGGTCTGCATTTCTAATAAGCTCCCAGGAAATGCTGTCTCTGCTGGTCTCTGGACCACACTTTGAGAAGTGTGGCACTAGAGTACATAAAGTGCCTGCAAGGGTATTTTGAGTCCCTGAAACTTTGGCTGTTCTCCTCAATTTGATCTCATTGTCCAGACTGACATTTCCTTATTTCTCTGCTTAATGAAATCATTCTCATCTTTCAAGACTCTGGCTCGAAGTTCCCTTTCTCTATGAAATTTTCTTAAACACCTATTTCATTCACCACCACAACTTACCAAATGTTTGCTTTCTCCCTTCCTCATGGTATTTTGTAAGTAACTTTTATCCCAGCATGTATCATTTTATATGGAGCTGATATTTAGATAATCAGTCTTCCTCGTTGGACAGTGTTCCTTGAGGGTAAGCATTGTGTCTCTGTTTCTTCTGCAAGTTACACAGATCCTTGCACAAAGGGCGCAGGGCAGGTGCTCAGTAAATATTTCTTGAATAAATGAAACTGTGATGTATACTGAAAAGTGGTGAATCACTCTGTATAGTAAATGTTATTCCAAGTAAATAAAAAAGTTGTTTTTGGTTTTTTAGCTTCTACTGCTGATTTTGCATTTCTTTATGTAAAATACTCTTATTCTTAAATTTTCTTCAGTGTTCCTAGCTGGTCACCCAAAGCAATTATATATCTATTAATTCTTAACAGAACAATATATCCTTTCCAGGTCGGAAAGCCTCAGGCTTTCTCCTGGCTAATGAGAAGCTAAAATTTATAAAGATTATATATACTGTGACTAATGATTTCTCTTAACTGCACCACCAGGGGGTAATATGGTTAAAAGATTTTTGCCTGAAGCTGGTAAGGAATGAGAAAAAGAATGGAAATATAATCACCTTTTTAATATTTAAATAATATAAAGAGAAGGATAGGAATGCTACTTAATTTATGTTTTAATATCTATAGTCAAATCTAAAAAACAAAAATTCATTTTAAACTTTTTAAAAATCGTGTTTGTCTAACGGAGAAATTTAAGAATGATTTTTGGATGAAAAGTTTCTTTGCGGGATGCACGTGCAGTTACTTCCATTTCTCAAAAATTCTTTAGCCATGATGAAATTTTCTCAAGGAAAGAAATCAGGTTTGTCTTCTGCTCCCTTGCCCCCTGCCCCACTCCCAAAAGTTCCCAACCAGGGAAAATCTCTTTGAAGTCCATTAAAACTCTTTGCTGACACTGTAACATAAAATGAGGGATATGTATAGCTAGAGATATGTATAGCTATCAGCAGGTTGGACAGCTCTGTTCTCAGGGCTGATGAATTGTTTTTTCCATAAGGAGAACTCTTGCTGTTGCTGATTTCAGTTAAGTAGACTTTCAAATTTTAATTTACATAGCATTAACACTTTTCCCTGAGAAGCGACAGTTTTATGGAGACATTTCCTTGTCTGTTCTCATGCAATTAAAAAAAAAAAAATCTACGGGGCATTCATTAACACTTCTAAAAGTGATAGGCTGTGTTTTTATGCCATTTTCATTTGCACTGCTTCTGATCTTGCCATCACTAATTAAAAAGGGAATTTAGGGTAATAGAAACAATGCTTTTTGGCTATCTGAGAACCTATTTGTGGTCTGATAAAGGAGAAAAGTCTACAAGGCCTCTGGGACAAAGGATAAACATATGCTTTTTATGACTTGACTCTCTGGAGGCCTTATAGTCTATCACATTTTGAGGTCCCTTCCTTGTGTCACTTCCTTCTAGTGTAGCTTCTATCACCTCATTCTGTCCTCCTACCTCAGCCTAGGGAGGGTACCCTTAAATCAATCACTTTGGAGGGAAGGTAGGATTTCAATTAGGTCTTGAGATAGGAACATGATTTTAGTATAAGGAGGGGAGGTAGCTGGTTATGCCTGGTTAAGAAAGAATTGTCAGCTGAAGGCCAGACGTAGGGAGATGTAGGGAAAAGGTCAGTAATATTCCTGGGATAGCTCAGTGACCAGCTTTATTGGATAGTGACAAATAATTGAAAAAGGAAGCTTGAGACTAGATTGTTGAGAAGCTTCCATTTGAAGTAGGTTTGGAGTTTATTCAGTACATACTGACAAGTTATTAAAGGATTTTTTTTTAAATGGCAGGATGATGGCCACGTTTAATTTGGATGAGCATAGGTATGAGATATCCTGGGACTACAGTGGTATTCAACCAAGGAGGAAAATGCAATAAATGAAACTGAGCCTTGGCAAGTTGACCCCCAAGTGTAGTCTGGTACATGGCAAGCTCACAGGCTCAAGCAGTAAATGGGCAATTATAGTAATAGGAATCATTTTCTTCTGCTGGGGAATAGCAATAAAGATATTTAATAGCAATTTTGGAAATCAGGGAGGTCACAGTGCATGTCACAAAATCTCCCCATTTGGCAGATCCCTTGCCAGTGGACAACAAGTACAGAGTGTGGTAATGAGGTGAAGAAAAGGGCTTATCATAAGTGAAGCAGAGGACTAGGGACCTGTCATTACTTGTTGAGGTTCAAGACAGAATCCCAATTCCAAAGTTTGTGTGTGGGGTGAGATAGAATAGGGTGAATGTGGGGGGCTGGGATTTTAAGCCAATTAACAGGCAGAAAGTAGAGAGGGAGACAGCTCTAGGACTGAGGAAATCCAGCTGTCAGTGCTGGGTCATCAGATCTTAAAGGCCAGTTTGATAGTGTATTGAGATTGTAAACTGCTATGGAGCTGAGCCTGCAGTAGTTGACTCAGTTTTGGGGAAGAAGCAGAGAAAATGAAGCAGGCTATAGCAGAAGTTTCGTATAATATCTGTCCCCTCTTGAAAACTCTTTAGTGGCATTTATAATAATGTTCCAATGCAATAGCCTGCTATTCAAGTCCCTACCCAATATTAATTAAATGACCCTGTCCTATATTATCTCTTGTAGTTCTCTACATGAATTTTCGATTGCAAGCAACTTAATCTACATGCTTTCCCCGTATACCTCATGCTTCCCATTTTCCTCTTCTTTTCTTACAATTATTTCTTCCTGGAATGCTTTTTCCTACTCCTTTCTACCTATGAAAATTCAGGACAGGCCATTCATGTAAGATCCAGGACAACCATTCATATCCTTCTTGTTTATTTCAGCATAAGGTAACGTTTCCTCCAATATCGAACTGCTCACCCGTAAAACATTTGCTTACTCTGTCTTCCTGTGAGAATTCTTCTTAATCCACATTTACTCAAAATGACAGGTTTACGGAGAGTCTACTGTGAGCCAGGCACCATGCTAGGTGCTAGGGAAGACTATATTCTTTGTGACAAGCTTCAACCTTTGAATTTCCTAAGCTTTATCAAAACGTATCACTGGGTATATTAATCTGCTTGGGCTGTCAAAAGAAAATATCATAGACTGAATGGCTTAAACAACAGGAATTTATTTCTCACAGTGAGGGTGGCTAGGAAGTCCAAGATGAGGGTGCCCTTCTCCTGGCTTGCAGATGGCTGTCTTCTTGCTGTGAACACGCATGGCAGAGAGAGGAAACTCTGGTGTCTCTCCTTCTTCTTAGAAGGGCACTAATCCCATCATGGGAGCTCCACGCTCACGACCTCATCTAAACCTGATTACCTCCCAAAGACCCCAACTCCTAATACCTTCATATTGGGGGCCAGGGCTTCAACATATGAATTTTGGGGGGACACAAACATTCAGCCCATAACATTTGACCTCTAGACCCCCCAAATTCATGTCCTTTTTGCCTGCAAAACATATTCATTCCATCCCAACAGCCCTAAAAGTCTTATTCCAGCATCAACTCTAAAGTCCAGTCTCATCTAAATATCATCTAAATTAAACATGAATGAGACTCAACATACAACGCATCCTGAGGCAAAATTCTTCTCCAGCTGCGAACCTGTGAAACCAGATAAGGTATTCCCCTGCAAAGTACAAAGGTGGGACAGACAGAGGATAGACGTGCCATTCCAAAGGGAGAGATGGGGAAGGAGAAGCAATGGGTCCTAAGGAAGTCTAAAGCCCAGCAAGGCAGATTTGTTAGATATAAAGGTGCAGGAATAATCCTTTTTGGTTCAATGCTCTGCCCTCCAGGCACACTGGGGTGGCAAAGTCACTCCCATGGCTCAGTGGGGCATCCCCACCCCTTTGGCTAGGCAGGACTGAGGCTCTCTGTGGAGGCCACACCCACAGGGGGGCTTTGTCTGGGGGTAGTGGTCCCAGCCTTTGAAATGAAGGTGGAGGCTGCTTTGTTGTCCCTTCCTCTGGGCCTGTGGTGGGAGTGGCAGCCCTGATGATCTCTGAGTCACCTTTGGGGTCCTTCTTCCCTTCCCTTTTCTTGAAGGATATGTTCACAGACAAATAGCTCTATGATCCCATCTTGTAAAATCCAGGAAGTCCAATAGACTTGATTCTCTCCCACTTTCTCTGTCCCTTTTAGTTCAAACGGACAGTGTCTCTGCTGGTATAATCCTCTCTATTCCTGGTCTCTGCTGAGATGGCTGATTGAGTTAATGAGTCACACTTATGATCTCTTTTATCAAGTGATTGCTCAGACACACCCTTGGTTGTTCTCTTCAGAACAAGCTTTCTCATTTTTGCAGTACGGACAGGCTGAGATTTTTCCAGAGCTCCAAGTTCTGGTTCCTTTTTGCTTGACAATAACGTCTTCAGTTTGTCTCTCTCCTTTGATGTTTTACTATAAGTAGTCAGGAGGAGTCAAGCCCCTCCTTTAATACTTTGCTTAGAAATCTCCTCAGCTAAATATCAATTTCATTGCTCAAAAATTCTACCTTCTACAAAACACTATAACATGAACACAATGTACCCAAGTTATTTACCACTTTATAACAATTTCCAATAACATGTTCCTCATTTTCATCCAAGACCTGGCCAGAGTGGCTTTTACCATGCATATTTCTACCAACATTCTACTCATGATTATTTATGTATTCTCTAAGAAGATGGAAGCTTTCTCCATAGCTCTCCTCTTTTCTTTCTGAGCTGTCATCAGAATCACCCTTAATGTCCATGTTTGTATCATGCACCTCAAAATTCCTCCAGCCTCTACTTATTACTCAGTTCTAAAGCCACTTCCACATTTTTAGGTATTTGTTAAAGCAGCACCCCACTTTGTGGTACCACTGGTATACAACAATTCTAAATATTGATGTATTTAAAAACACAATTTCCAAATACATGAAACAAAAACCAACAGAACTGTAAGGAGAAATAGATAAATCCACAATTATTGCTGGAGGTTTCAATATCTATTTTCTTTCTTTTCTTTTTTTTTGGTGAGGAAGACCAGCCCTGAGCTAACATCTGTTGCCAACCCTCCTCTTTTTGCTGAGGAAGACTGGCCCTGGGCTAAGATCCGTCTCCATCTTCCTCCACTTTATATGGGACGCTGCTGCGGCATGGCTGACAAGCAAGCAGTGCATCCGCAGGTGCCTGGGATCCGAACCCGCGAACCCCGGGCTGCCAAAGCGTGGACTAAACTGCTGTGCCATCAGGTGGCCCCCTCAATATCTATTTTCAATAATTAATAGAATAAGAAGATAGATTATTAGGAAGATTATAGAGTTGAACAACACCATCAACCAATTTGACCTAAATGAAGTTAATAGGATCCTCCAACTAACAACTGCAGAATACAGATTCTTCTCTCATGCACAAGAGGTATTTATCAAGATAGAGCATATGCTAAGCCATAAAATAAGTTTCCATAAAATTAGAAAGATTAACATCATATGAAATATGTACTCTAACCACAAAGCAATTAAATTAGAAGTCAATAATAGAAAGATTTTGGGCTAAACTAAATAACACACTTTTAAATAAACCATCCTTCACAGAAGAAATGAAAAGAACAATTAGAAAATATTTTGGTATTAATAAAACTAAAACACAACAGTTAAAATTTATAGGGTGCAGCTAAACAATACATAAAGGAAAATTTATAGCACTAAATGCACATTTTAGGAAAAAAAGTTCATCAATGACCTAAGCTTTAACCTTAAGAAACTAGAAAAGGAGCAAATGAAACCCAAAGCTATCAGCAGAAAAAAATAATGAAAATACCAGCAAAAATCCATCAAATAAAAACCAAACAAAAATAACAGAGAAAAATCAGTGAAACCAAAAACTAATTCTCTGAGGATATCAATAATATTGATAAAAGTCTAGTCAGACTGATCAGGAAAAAAAGAGAGGAGACCCATATTGCAAATATCAGGAATAAGAGAGGTGACACCACCAGAGATTATGCAGATATTTAAAAAAATAATAAGGAAGAAGACACACAAATGGTCAACAGATACATGAAAAGCTGCTCAGCATCATTGATCATCAGGGAAATGTGAATCAAAACCACAACAACCCCACACCTGTTAGAATGGCTATTCTCAAAAAGACGAGAAATAACAAGTGTTGGCAAGGATATGGAGAAAAGGGAATCCTTGTGCACTGTTGGTGGGAAGGTAAAATAGTGCAGCCATTTTGGAAAACAAAATGGAGGTTCCTCAATAAATTAAAAATAGAACTACCATCTGATCCAACAATTCTATTTCTGAGTATATATCCACAGGAAAAAAAAAACACTAACTGGAAAAGATATCTGCACCCCATGTTCACTGCAGCATTATTTACAATAACCAAGACATGGAAACAACCTAAGTGTCCATCAATAGATGAATGGATAAAGAAGATGTGGTATATATACACAATAGAATATTATTTAGCCATAAAAAAGAATGAAATCTTGCCCTTTGTGACAACATGGATGAACTCCAAGGGCATTATGCTAAGTGAAATAGACAGAGAAAGACAAATACTGTATGATCTCACCTATATGTGGAATAAAAAAAAAAAACTAAACTAAACTCATAGATACAGAGCACAGATTGGTGGTTGCCAGAAATGGGGGAATAGAGGTGGGAGTCAAAATGGGTGAAGGTGGTCAAAAGGTACAAACTTTCAGTTATGAGATAAATAAGTCCTGGGGATGTAATGTACAGGCAGCATGTGACCATAGTTAACAACACTGTATTGTATATTTGAAAGTTGTTAAGAGAGTAGATCTTGAAAGTTCTCATCATAAGAAAAAAATTATATCTAAGCGTGGTGATGGATGTTAACTAAACTTATTGTGGTAATCGTTTTGCAATATACACATATATCAAATCATTATGTTGTACATCTAAAACTAAGATAATGTTATATGTCAATTATATCTCAATAAAGAATGATAACAGGAGGGGGCCTGCCCGGTGGCATAGCAGTTGAGTTTGCGCATTCTACTTTGGCGGCCTGGGGTTTGCTAGTTCGGATCCTGGGTGCGGACCTATTCACCAACCATCAAGCCATGCTGAGGTGGCGTCCCACAGAGAGCAACTAGAAGGATGTACAGCTATGACATACAACTATCTACTGGCGCTTTGGGGAGAAAAAAGAAAAAAGGAAGGAAGATTGGCAACAGATGCTAGCACAGGACCAATCTTCCTCAAAAAAAAAAAAAAAAGTGATGTGAGTCTGAACCAAGGCAATTGGTGCCTTCTTTTTTTCTAAAAAAAAGAAAGAAAGATAATAGGGGAATATCATGTACAATTTCATGCTAATAATTAAGATATGATAAATGATATGGACAAACTCCTTGAAAGATATAAACCATCAAATCTCATTCAAGAGGAAATAGATAACCTGATTTGCCCTATATCTATTAAAGGAATTGAATTTGTAGTTAGAAACTTTCCCACAAAGAAAAAACCATGCCCAAGTGGCTTCACTGGTGAATTCTACAAAGCATTTAAGTAAGAAATAATATCAATTTTATGTAAATTCTTCCAAACTATTCCATGAGGCCAGGATTACCCTGATACCAAAACCAGACAAAGACATCATATAAAAAGAAAACTACAGACCGATATCCATGATTAGCATAGATCCAAAAAGTCTTAACAAAATTTACAAAAATCAAATATAACAATATAGAAATGATAATACCTCATGACCCAGATAAACCCAGGAGTGCAAAGTTAGTTTAACATTTGGAAATCTATCAATTTAATACAGCATGATCAGCTCAATAGATGCAGAAAAAGCATTTGACCAAATTCAGTATCCATTCCTGCTAAAATATTTCAGAATGCTAGGAATAAAAGGGAATTTCCTTGTGCTGGTAAACTACAATTAAAATTATGCTCCATGATGAAAGACAATATTTTCCTCTCTGAGGTCAGGAGTAAGTGAAGGTTGTCTGCTTTCACCACTTCTGTTCAATATTGTAGCATCTAGACAGTGCAATAAAGCGGGGGGGAACCCAAAGTCATACAGATTGGAAAGAAAAAAGTAGAACTGTCTTTATTGGCAGCTGGCAAGATTGTCTCTTAGAAAATTCAATGGAATCCACAAAAACTTATTCAAACTAATAAGTGAATTTTGCAAGTTTGCAAGATACAAAATCAATATGCAAGAAAATAATCAATTGTAAAATGTCCTCTACCTGTAGAATTTCGTAAAATTGAATTGTTTTAGGATTAGCAAAAGACGATAAAGAACTCGCTGAAAGTCAAGTGCCTCCCTATGAGTATGTATCATTTTTTCATGGATATTATATTGTTAATACCCCTATAGAGACCAAAATCTACTTTGTTTTCTCTCTTGAGAATGTTTATAGCCTGTGTTCTGAATCAGCAGTGATTGGAGTTATACTTAGGACTCTAAACTCTTCAACTTTATTCTCTTTAATATCTGTTATTTATTTGTTCTACCTCATTCTTGCATTCCAGGTTATTTTATTGGCAGATATATTGCCTCACAAAAATCAAGGATCATTATCTGATGTGGAGATTCATAACATTCTTCAACCTTTTGTTTTGTCCAACTTGCTCACTTCACTCACATATTCTAAATAACAATATTCTAGGAATTTTTATGTCAGAAATTTAGACATAAAATAGAATTCCAAGAAGTAAATAAAAATTTTATCTGCGTCACATAATTTCTACTTCTAGACCAGGTCCTCGGGTCTGATTTGACACAGGTGGGCCTTAGAGAGTTGGCCCATTTCCAAGCCATCTCCTATACAAACAATGAGGAAGAAACTGGTTTCAGTGTCAGTTATGGTCCATATGAGTGATTACACCTAACTGACATCAAGAATGTTCTTTCTCTGTATTTCCATCCAAATCATCCATAAATATGTGAAAGCCCATCCATGCATTTGAGTAGGAATAATACTGATTGACGTGGCTGTATTTTTTAGGATGAGAGAGGAGGTTTTTGGTTTATTTGGTGGAAACATTTAATATCTTAAAGTGATGAAATATGGTAGAAAACATTGAGTCAAAGATCCGAGTAACTTAGAAGTGCACAGTTCTAAAATAATAGAAATAGGAAAAGCAACATGTGTACCAGATAAACCATAAATCTGTACCTACTATAAAATAGCTTTTCAGATTCTTTGACACTGAGAAATAAAAAACTAATGACAAGCATTAATATATAGTAAAGCAAAGATGTCCCAAGTACTCCAGCTTTCTGGTATGACCTACTTTTCGTATATATCCAAATGTAATAGACTAACTCCCATCTTACGTATTGTAAGAGGAACATCACTTTGCCCAATATTTCTATTGATTCTTGGTTTGGAGTGGGACGATTTCTGTGTGCCCTAAATTCTTGCTCTTAAGGGTATTATGCTAAGCGAAATAAGTCAGAGGGAGAAAGTCAAATACCATATGATCTCACTCATCAGTAGAAGATAAAAACAACAATAAATAATCACATAGAGACAGATTGCATTGGTGGTTACCAGAAAGGAAGGGGGGAGGGAGGGATGATTAGGCACATGTGTGTGGTGATGGATTGTAATTAGTATTTGGGTGGTGAACATGATGTAATCTAAGCAGAAATCGAAGTATAATGATGTACACCTGAAATTTATATAATGTTATAAACCAATGTTACCACAATAAAAAATAAATAAATGAAAAAAAAAATAAATTCTTGCTCCTGTAGATTTCTCAGTTCCTATTTGTGATTTTCTTTATGTTCTGTCCTTTTTCTACTCTGCTTCTTTCATAAGTATAGGACTCAGCCTTGGTTTTTCAGTTCCCCCAAGCTATACTACAACAAGGTTATCTACATAAGTATCTTAGGTTTGATGGCTAATATAGGAGGACTAAACACAGAAAGAACAAAAAAAGCAAATTAAATCAGGACAGTAATTCTTAAGAGTCCTCTGGCCATGCCAGCTACTAAGAATTTCTCATTGGCCATCTTTCTTCTTTGTTGTCATTTTTCTGAATTCCCTTTTTCCCTCCTCTATCAGATCCTTCTATCATCTCTAGTAATTCAAGCAACTGGCCACCATATCTCCACCATCCTTTTCCCATCAATGGAAAAAGTGTATATTTTTTTCTAAATAAACAAAATCAAGCCCCCCCCCCCCATTCACTGGTTAGTTCAAGGAAATACAAAAATCTTCTAGTAAGTAAATAAACAATAAATAACTGAAATGTTTCATTTCTTTCTTTCATATATTAGGCTACTGAGCAATTTTGTGGAGCACGTCACATGCTGACTGCTGGCTTGGTGTCCAGTGGATAGCCCTGTAAGGTTGTTCTGGTTGTTGACAGCAGCACGACTTGCATTGATTGGTGCCTGTGCCCAACAGTGATCAAACATTTTGAATATCACCTCTGGCTAAATCTATTTTCCTATTTGAAATAAAGGTATACATTAACATAGTTTTATATTTAGTGATTTGTAGTTATTATAATTCTTTTTTTTTTCAGTTGAGCCATTTCAGGTTGCTTTTCTTTCATGCTTTAATCAAAAATTGATAATATTTATATGTCTTAAAGAAATAATAAATATATGCATGAAGAAATGTGTCTAGCGAAGCATATCATTTACTGTTTTCTTTTTTCCTAATCTCTCTACCTCAAAATCTAGTTCCAAATTTATGTGATTTTCTCAGTGGCATAAGGATCAGAATTTAGCATTTAAAACATTGTGCATGAAAATTCTAGAAAACATTTAGCTATTTCTGTGTTTTCTACTTTGTGTGATTTTTGGCAAGTAAAAAAAAACATCTCAAAGTTGATCTGAGTCATTATTGCTATGAAAGCTGACAAACTAAAATTTCAGTGTAGATAATATATTCAGGCATAATATTTGTTTAGATTCATCTTGTAGCTGATTTTCTCTGGTTTAAGTATAAACTTCCACAAGTGAGCACAGCAACGTGTTCATCATCTGTATTATATGACTCTGACTCCCAGGATGTTTACTTCAAGAGTATGTGCATGATTCAGTGTTTATAGCCTCAGAAAATTTGAAACTAATTTCTGGAAATCAGTCTACAAACTTGAAATAAGATGACAATATTTTTTCAAAAAAGAGAAGGGCCATCTCTCTTAGATTTACTTACAACCTTTGAGAAGCAAGGATGTCTTTTTTGTTTCCCTTAGGAATGTAGGAATAAGGATGAGTTCAGTTCTATGTAAACTTAATAGCGCCTAAGATGTAATTACAGATAAACTGATGGCTTTGCTGCATCTGGTAAAGATGCTAGCGCTGGCTCTTTTGTTGGTGCTGACGTCATCACTACAGTAACAGAAGCAGTAGAAGGACCACTGTTTTTTTTTTAAGCTCCAAATTAACCCTTTAAAGTGGAGTTAACACTTTTTCAAACTCCAGATTTACAAGCTCAGATGAGCAGTGAAGAAATTCCAAGATATCTGTAAGAAACTAGAGCTGTAGACCAAATTTCTTTACATCATAGCTCTTAAGATATATCATACTTCAAAGATTCTAACATTTACATATTTTTCTTCACATTTTAACATCTCTCGAAACAGGTGTGTCTCGTCCTGATGTAGTTGTCATTGCTTGTCCATATGCATGAAAACTTGCAGAATTAGTGTCAGCAACTTGGAATAAAATTCCAGAGACAGTATTGCAACACCATCATTCTTGACGGCACAGATGACAGTATTGTGTGGGAAAACACGGTCACCCATGACTTTGCGTTGAAAATATTTCGGAAGGGACTTCGAATGTGAGTAAGCTTTAGGAATACCTTAACTAACTTGTTTTGCTTATATTTTCATTTTTATGAAAATGAAATAAAAACCTCTACCGCAATACGTATTAAAAAGCCCTTTCAATATGTATGTAGCAAAAGTTCCGAGTTACAGGAAACGTGTTATAACTCATGTAGCAGTATTTTTTTCCTTTCTCTGTGGTGCATACAATAATGGCATCCTTACAATCATTATGCTACCATGATTCTGAGATGGACATAGCATGTGGGATTATAGAATTTTTGAACTGCTAATTTTAAAGAGGTTTTTGTTGTCATGTTTTTTAAAGGGGTGATATGAATCATGTCATATCAAAGGAAGCATTAAAACATTTCTCAGAGAGATTGAAAAATAAAATTTAAAAAGATTTAATATTTCCTTTCATTCTCCTAAATAACGTTCTTTTTGAGAACTACTTCCAAATGTGTTCTTTAAAATCGAACTTCAAAGTCTAACTTTGAGCCACAAGTAAACTACTTTGTCTTGTTTATTACACAGTCATCTTTGAGGGTTTTGAAGTTTAGTTTGGAAGAGGATTTAGCACTCTGCAAGTTTATATTTAAGATTGCAATATTGACTGGTTATCTTTCCTAAAATGTAACAGACATAAATGGCCTGCAACACTCAATATTTTCAGTGTTTGCCATTACTGTATTTGATGGTTATTTTTAAAAAATCTCTCTGATCCCCCTTTCGGAAGAGGAAACCAAAATTACCTCTCAATCACTTCCCTGTCTATGTATAATCTATGATTTAATGTTGTTAAACCAATACAGCGACACTTCATTTTCCCAGCATTGCCCCAGGATGATTTGTTCCATGTCAGTAAACTTCCCAGATAATTGAAGCATAGATATTTAAATGCCAGACCTAATCTTTTTTTTTTTTTTTTTACTATTTTTGATAGAAATATTTCTACCACGTACCTTTCTGTTATTCTTAGAGAATACCAAAAACTGAAGCTCTAAAATTTTGTATTATGCGACAATCTCAGGAGACAAACTGCTTTATTTGTTGATGGGTCTTTCGTACATGGAGAACAGAGGGAGAAGAGAAAGCAGTTAGTGGAAGTGGACTACACTCAAAACTAAAGGAACTCTCGCCTTTTCTGGAAGATGCAGACAGCAGGTGAGGGACGTGCTCCCAACCCCAGAGCTGTGCGCACAACATGGGGCCCGCGGCCTGCAGGGTTCCAGTGCCCAGGGCTGGGCTCTCGGATGTGCATTTTCGTTTCTCTGGAGAGGCGGTCCCATAATCTCACCGCACTATTTGACTGATGGATCACTGAATTAAGCATCTCCTCACTCTACGTTTCCTCCTGACTGTCTTCTTTCGAGTCACTTAGCCATCCAATTTTGAAATCTTGGCGTACTCTGTGTTTTTCTCCATTTTGGATCCCTCAGCTAGGTCTGTCAATTGTGCCTCTGCTTTCCTCTTCACATCTCTACACTCAACACCCTCTTTGAGAAAAACGTTTATTTTTTATTCTATTGTTGCCTTTGCCTAGAATATTTCAATTTGGCATATGCTTGATCTTTAGGTCCAGTCTCTTCGATTTCCAGTGTATTAGGTACAGAACTGATTAATCTTCTCAAAGGAAGTCTTTCTCTGCTCAAAAATCTCCAGTGGTTCCTTGTTTGTTTTTAATTTTTTTCTTTTACCAAATAATAAAAGACAATTGCCAGCAGAGGCTGAGTTCTGTTGGGTCACATATGGGTGAAAAGATATGAAATTATTTTGGCGTTAGCACCACCATCCTTTCCCACCAATTGTCTGTATGGCAATCTCTTCTAAAATCTCCTTGGGCATCATAATCTCATGTATCAAATACATCAATCTTCTGTTTCCAGGATCAGTTATTGGGAAATCTTCTCTACACTCTTCTGAAACCACTCAAGTGATTCATTGACTTTTTAAAGCTTATCTACAAATACTTTGAGGACATACTTGTACATTTTTCAGAACTTGAGATGTCACTGAATCTTTTTAAAGTCCTTAATTCTTTTTTTTTTTTTAAATTTGATTTAAAAATACTTTTTCCAGCTTTACTGAGATATAATTGACATATAACATCGTGTAAGTTTAAGGTGTACAACGTGTTGATTTAATACACTTATATATTGCAAAATGATTACCATAATAGTATTGGCTAACAGCTCCATCCCATCATATAATTACTATTTCTTTTTGTGGTGAGAACATTTAAGATGTACTCTCTTAGCAAGTTTCAAATATACAATACGGTATGATTAGCTATAATTACCATGCTGTACATTAGATCCCCAGAACTTGTGAATCTTATAACTAGAAGTTTGTACCCTTTGACCAATATCTCCCCATGTCCTCCACCCCTCAGCTCCTGGTAACCACCAATCTTGATCCTTCTTATTGTGTATTCATTCCTAGATTCTTTTGTCATAATTTTAACAGAGATTCTACTATGTATCAATGTGCCAGGCGGTATAGACATAGTGGTACACAAAAACAGATATGATTTTTACCCTTATCTAGTGTATTGACTAGCTTTCTTCACCATTTTGGGTTGAAATTTTTATGTTTTTATTTTATATTCTACCTTTAGAACTTGAAGGTAATTTTCCTTGCTGGAGAAAAAGAAATTCTATTGTCTGTTAAGAAATTGCTCTCTTCCTTTCCTGCCTTTTCTTTCCTCATTGCTTAAAATATGATAGAAAAGTACTTGATATTGTCCTAAGTATTTTTCACAAGTTTCAGCTCATTTTTAACATAGCACTTTTGACACTGATTTAAAACATATTGTATATACAGCTGTGCATGGTTTTAAACTTTAGAGTGTATCATATGTATTTTTTCCATTTAATTAAATATATTCTGAAAACATGATATTTAATGTCTGTTTAATAGTCCATCTTATTTAACCATCCCCTATTTGGGGCTGTTTGGTTTGAGGCCAATTTTTGTTTTTTTGGCTTGTTCTTCAATTTTAAATAATGCTTCTGTGAACATCCTGGTACATAATTCTTTGTCTGCGTTTCTGATTATTTCCTTATGCTGTACTCCAGCCTCCAAGTACTGTCCATTTCTTGTGCCCAGAGACTAACTAGACTAGCTGTTTTTCCAATCCATGTCCAGTGACTATATTTTTCACGCAGTGATCTTCAGAACTTTGTTGATGACTGACCAGATGGAGAGTTGCTCATCTGTTCCTCAAGATCTTCCACAATCTCCTCCAACCTTCACCCTTGCAGCAGGCTAGGACATCTGTAAGGACAGGAGAAGGAAGTTAAGCACTTTACTGGGTGATGATGGTAGGGAGAGTAATCTCTAGTCCCCTATCCTGGAGCTGTGTGTGTGTGGGTGCAGGGAGAGATGGAGTGTTGCTGCTTGCTATAGACTGAATTGTGTCACCCCTAACTCCTCAAATTCATATGTTTGGAGCCCTGACCCCCAGTGTGATGATATTTGGAGATGGGCCTTTGGGAGGTAATTAGGTTTAGATGAGCTCACAAGGGTGGGGCCATCATGGTGGGATTAATGCCCTTATAAGAAGAGACAGTAGAGAGCTTGCTTTCCCTCTCTCTCTGCCATGTGAGGACAGCAAGAAGGCCACTATCTGCAAGCCAGGAAGAGGGCTCTCACTAGGGACCCAATTGGCCCACACCTTGATGTTGGACTTCCCAGACCCCAAAACTGAGAACATCAATTTCTGTTGTTTAAGTCACCCAGTCTATGGTATTTTGTTATGGCAGCCCAAGCTAAGTAATGTACTGTTGAAGGCTAGTTTATGATTCCCTGTGAGTTGGGAAAATGGCAATACACAGATGTTTTAGACTGCTACTGAATATTAGCTTTAAAAAACCCGATGCCCCAAACCCAAAAGCTTAGTCAGCTATAGTAAAATATTCTGTCTCATTTTTATCAGTATTTCGTTAGTCTTGCTACTTTTGTCCTGTTTCTTCTCCCTTTATGTAGTATTTCACAGGAGTAAACTATATACATTACACACGCTCTTGTAGCTTCAATCTTTCATTATGGATTTTAACCTATAGTTCAAATCAGGAGAGAATTGACTGATAATCATTTCAAAGAGGATCTTTTTTAAAGGCATATATCCAATCATTTATATGGGTACCCTATTTTTAATCCTTGCTAACAGAAAAAAAACCCGAGTATGGGAATATCCCTTTTAGTTCCTCTTTTTGGTTGACTTTTCCTCTTAAGTTTTGATATTACAAATTTTCACTTTTATAACATTTCTGGAATTTAATGTTTCAGGTTTGATTGCTTTGTGATCAAGGAGTGGGAAATTGCTTATACTCTCCGTGGATTGTAAAGAGGAACTACTGATAGAGAAGCATGTTTCTGGTACCTGTGGCATGGGGTTTTCTTTGTCCAGGTTGACTGTTTTGCCTCATTAGGTGTGCTGTTGTAAATGAGTTGTTGGATCTGATTCATACCTGAAGGTGTGTGTCTTATGTGGCCACTGTGTGTTGCTGGGATGTGTGAGTCGAGAAATCTATTGGGCTGTAAGTTTTCCTTTGGAATGTTTGAAGAACCCTCAGGTGCTGTTGAAAGTGAAGGATAGGACAGCTCTCAGGAAACAAAGGTTTTATGACATTTTCTCAGGTAATGAGGATATCCAGAGAAAATAAAAAACAAAGCAGTAAAAGTCACACATGTAGTGCCATATGCCAACAAGAGAAATGACTGACCAAATAGAAAAGTCCCCAGTGGGTCCCGCTAGCCTGCATTTATTTCCTCATGCTGCTTGTGGGTCTTTCAGAGGGGACATCAAACACCCTGACTTACACCAAACAAATATCTACTCCTGGGTTTTGTGTGTTTCCCCTATAAATTCTGACTCTATTTTCAAATAAACAGAGCAGGCTGTAAAGATAGGAAATTGACTGGCGTGAGACCATGTATTAGATGCTTGACTAAGCTACCTCATTGTCATTATTATCTTCATCTTACGTTAGATTTAAAAATGGGAGGCAACAGTGGCAAAATATCACTGGAGATATGGCAATTATGTGAGTAAAAAAGTATATATATATATGTATGTATATACGTATATTTTTGGGGTGTGATTCCATGAAGACCTAAGAGTTGATACCAAAGTAGATGCCCCTAAATTCTTGGGTATTTTTATTGGATGGAAATGTCTGATAGACTTAAGATAAAGTATCATGCTACTATGACAGTCTACTGCATCTGTGTTCCTCCGGAATGGCAAACTGATGGAATTGTCAAGGATGGAGCTAAAGAAGAGTCTTGATTCCTATATTTTCCAGAATATGAAGGCAACAAGACTTCTTAAGATGCCAATATGAACCTTTTGGATATATCTTAAATGCCTGAGAAAATAAGGAGTATCAGGATTCTGCTGGATGGGCTCAATTAATTCAGCTCCATAAGTGATCTTAGAACTTTCATTTTATTAGTCTCCCCTCACTCTACACTGAGATGAAGACTGATTTTTTTTTTTCAGTTCTACTAGAGAAATAAGACACTTTGGAGACTCAACAAGAAATCTGATGGACAGTATGGGTACTTGTATTTGTACTAACTGGCTTCAGTAGCAATCACATTGAAATAAGTGTGGATGAGTGTGAAAATCCTAATCTGATTTAATTGGCAACTCACCAAGTCCAACTTCTCAGTTTGGAAAAGTAACTTGTGATTGTCATGAGAAAACACAACTTGTTCTCCTGAACACTTGATTGTTCTCTCTAAAACAGTCTTAAGTCTTAATGAAATATAACAGGAGGAAGAGTCTTCCTAGTTCCCTGCACTGTGGCTCTGTGCACAGCAGAGTTTGTGGTATATACATTTATATAGTTAACTAAGGGCAGTTCTCAACTGGAGCATTTTAGAACATGGTTCAGACATTCTCAGTAGTCTCAAGTTATGGAACCCTATCAGTTATTTTTATGTACAGACTTGTCCTGCTTTGCTTAAAACAGCACAGTCTGTAAGTTCTGAATTTCATCAATTGTTTCTAGAAAAATGCTGTTCTTTTCCAATATCTTTTGCAAATCTGATTGTTCTTTTTATGTGTAGATTCTGGAATGGTTCAGGTGGGAGAGCTCTTGGTCTCTCAGTTGAGCACTATGGACTACCGTCTCTGAAGGCCGTGGGCCTCTGTCAGAATTAATGTGTAACTGAGCCAGAATAGTGGGAGGGATATTTAAAATCTCTTTCATGTGGGAGTCACTTTATATTTGAAGTCTAACCTGAAATGTCTTCACTGGCCCCCAGCATCATGACACTTTCTGTGTAACAGCAGTAAACTGCCAGAAAGCAGCAATGATGGGCAATATTATTTCAGTGCCTGGTGACGAAACCGTATGAGCTATGTTAGTGTCACTATTAGTATTATGAAGAAGACATTGGAATATGCAGTGTCTAGGTACCCTAATCGGTAGAGAAAAACTGGGAAAATGACTGATGTAACAGTTTTAGAAATAGAGTCTGGGGCCATATATGGACAGTAAAAGGATCAGGTAAAAACGCTCATGTTTAAAGATTCAGGAGACAGTTTGGGATGATCTATAACAGCAGCAAGAGGCACTTACATAAAGAAGCAACATTCTAGATTCTCTGTTCCAGAGTCAAGCTAACTTTGTTACCAGATGGAGTAGCTAGGTACCAGACAAGAGCAATCCCAAGGAGATAAGCGAAATCTACATCAGGAAACCGAGTGGGCACTCGTGTGTACTGAGAGATGCAGCTGCAGATAGTCAAGGATGGCTCTGAAACTCGTCAAAGGGTTTGCTACTTTCCTGGTTACTGTTGTTGATGGGTGATGGCTAATTTAAATGGGTAATTTATGAATGGGTATGATGGGTAATTTAAAATATAAATTATATTAAAGTATATAATTTATACTTTAATAAAGCTGATGAAAAAAATGCATCATCTGGAAAAAAATCTGTTAAAAGTTATTGGACAGAGTAGAATGATGTAAGTTCCTGAGGCATAATTCAGAAATACCATGTAAATGTGTGTTCATGATATTCATATATGAAAGCCTTGGTAACCAAATTGCAAAATGTAAAATGTTCTCTTGCTTTGGGTCTATACTAATCATTTATGTTTGCTGTCTTTTATGTTTACTTTCCCGCTGATTTGACATCGAATCCTGGCACGTTACGTTTAGAAACGGAGTGATCACTTTTTAAAATATATGCTCGTGCTCTCCAGATGGATTTGGAAGCTCTCCCGGTAATGCTTTCATTGTCATAACCCACTTCCCGATTCCATCATGAATGAGGTCATTCGGGAATGACATCATTTACAATACCTCCCAGATTGCCAAATTTAAAAAAATACAGTAACCCTTGCTTTTTTGTTTCTCTTACATGATCATTGTTAAGCAAGATATAGTTAAGCAAGATATAGTTCCTAAATCACACACACACACGTACGTGCACACTCACACACACACACAAACACACAATGCAGCTTGAAATCATGCAACTGGAGAAATTTCTAAGGACGTATTTTCTCGTGGGTGGTCATGAAATGCTAAAGGTTCAGAAAATGCTAAGGGATATTTATGGGTAAGTCAACAGGAAAAGGCCACCAAGAGTGGGTAGATGAATTCAGAAGGGAACTAAGAAAGCACTTAGGAGCTTTTCTGCCTTTTTTCCTCCTTCAGGAGACTATATGGAAAGTTGCTGCTCTTTTTAAAAAGAGAATTATATAACAAGAAGCCCAAATTCCCATTTATTTATTCAGTCATACAGCCATATATTCAACAAATATTTATGGTACATATGTGATGTGTAATACATGGAATAACCATTGGGTATACAGTTGTGAAAAAGTTAAACATGGTCTCTGCCCTCGTGGAGCTAACATTCTAGTTTGAGTGACAATCATTAACCAGTTGCAGAGGTAATTTTAAATTTTCAAATATGGCCAGTGTTATGAAAAAGAAATATATGTTTCTATAAAAAGTCTCCATCAGCAGGTCATAAACTGATCTAGAGGGTCATGAAAATCTTCCCTCGGCTTAGCTTTATAACTAGGAATTAACTACATGAGGAAGTGTGGTGTGTGGAGGAGAATGCTCTGGGAAGAAGAACCTCACGTTCGATGTCCTTGAGACAGAAAAGAACACCCTATACTGGTAGCAAGTTGATGGGACAGGACTCAAACTGGGAAGAGAAAAGCAGCTCTCTTCTCAAAACTATTTTCTTCACTAGAAAAACATATTTGGAGAAAAATACTTCCTCCCTTAAAAGCAAACATCGTTTGAAAGGGTGAAATCAATTCCATCTTAAAGTGAATTATTTTTGAAAGTAAACAACATTGATATGTAATTAGGTTTGTAGGCAATGGTTTGAGAGAGAAGGAAGTGAGGACCCCAGTGGAACTATGTTGCTTATATACTCAAAATCAGCAGATTGAAATTATGGTGGGGACCATTTAAAGATTTAATCCCAGTACTCTGGTAGTATTAGATAATTTAATAGCATTCAACAAATAGTTATAGTTGGGGGGCCGCCCGGTGGTGCAGCGGTTTAGTCCACGCTTGGCAGCCCGGGGTTCACGAGTTCGGATCCCGGGCGACCGCCGACGCACTGCCTGTCAGCCATCCCGTGGTGGCGTCCCATATAAAGTAGAGGAAGATGGGCACAGATGTTAGCCCAGGGCCAGTCTTCCTCGGCAAAAAAAAAAAAAAAAAGGGGGAGGAGTGGCAACAGATGTTAGCTCAGGGCTGGTCTTCCCCACAAAAAACAAACAAACAAAAAAAACCCAAATAGTTATAGAATGTCTGTTGTATCCCAGCCACTGGCTGGCCTCAGAGGTCTTGGCTTGTCTTATTGGGGTGCCCGTGTGGGTAATGACAGTGATAGTCATAAAGGCACAAATGAACAGGAATGACAAGGATACGACCTTTGAACTTCTTTCTATTTCCTGCTGGGTGGCCCTAGACTTCCAGGTGTGTGCCAGAGATCATTGCAAATAAGAGTAATTACAGTCGCAGCTGCTCTGAGC
The DNA here is from genome assembly GCA_031878705.1 of Tapirus indicus. NCBI lineage: Eukaryota > Metazoa > Chordata > Mammalia > Perissodactyla > Tapiridae > Tapirus > Tapirus indicus. The sequence continues at coordinate 141,695,022 of CM062919.1, read as the reverse complement.
TGGCCTGATTGAGACAGGAGAATGGGAGATTTTCCTACGCAGAGAAATAGCTTCCTAAACAGTTTCTACTAATGATAGAAATTTAAAACAAGACTCAATCCCATTTTTTATAACATAGGCTGTTTTTGAGGCTCCATAAATGATTTGCTTTTCTGGGAAAGTGGCATGAGTGTACGGTCTTATTGTTTTTATTGGGGATGTTTGCAACATAGAGCATTTCAACAAATTGCTCAACTATGCATTTGGTAGGTTGTATTACTGATCGCAATTATACAATTATAAGCAGTTTATACCTCCCAGCTCATAGCTCATAGCCTTGCCTGCTTCCTGTTGTGGGGTGTATGTATGTTCCCTCCTTTGCCATTAATTTTGGATTTAATCATGTAATTTTCTCTGGCCCTTGGAATGTGAACAGATATAACTATGCTACATCCAGTTAGAAGATTCAAATGAAATTCTAAGGATCGGCTCAGCCTCCTGCTTTTCTTCTCAGCTCCCAAAATGGTGTGCTCCACACAAGCGCTTCAACCTCAGCCGGGTCTTCAAATAAGACCCGCGGAGCCAAGCCAAGCTGACCCACTGTAGCCGCATCCACCCAACAGCCGCCTATCTGAAACATTAAAAGAACAAAACGCTTGTTTTTGTAAGCCCGTGAGATTTTTACGGAGAAAGTTGAAAAGCACAGAATTTGATACTTAGAGGTGGAGTGTTACCACGATAAAAACTTAAAATATGTGGCATTGATTTTGGGGACCAGCCAGCCAGCAGGCAGGAAACTTACTGGAGGCTGGAAAATTGGTGACACATTTTATGCAGTAGCAAAACGTTTGGTAAAACTGTTACCTGAGATAATTTGGAAGACAAACGTCTATAATGTACTTAAGTCTTTCTGTAAAGAGGGCTTGAAAGCTGCTAATGTGAATCGGGTGTTAGAAGTTGCATTTGATAGGGTAATACAAGAAGGGGAATGAGCTGGGCGTAAGTGACTTGTTTAACAAAAGGGCTGAAAAGGAAACGAAGGGCTGAGAAACTCCAGGAGTTACAGGGTTGGAAAAACAAACTGTTTCTCATCTCTAACTGGTTAAAAATAAGTGGTTTGAGCTGCAAAGGCTAATCAAGACTCAATTTAAGGACAAAGACCACATTATTGGCATGAGCACAAAACCTTCTGACTGGATTAAGGTGTCCCTCAGAAAATCCTCTCAGCTGGACAAAATGGCTCAGGAAAGAGACACCAAAGGAACAATCTCAGGAAGCCTGCTGAGCTCAAATACCTGCACTTAAGTTTAGAGAGAGAAACAGATTTGTGGAAGGATAGTGAGTGTCTCTGTTAGTACATGGAGCAGAATAAATCAAATAGATATAAAAAAAGAAAAGAAAAATTTTTTTCAGAGTTTTAATGCCAAGAATATTGCCAGACTGAAATAGTAGAGTGTGTTGCTATTTTTTTTCTTTTTTTTTGGTGAGGAAGATTGGCCCCAAGTAACATCTGTGCCCATCTTCCTCTATTTCGCATGTGGGTCGCCACCACAACATGGCTTGCTGAGTGTCACATAGGTCCGCACCCAGGATCCAAACCCACAAACCCGAGGCCACCAAAGCAGAGTGCAGGAACTCAACCACTATGCCACTGGGCTGGCCCCCAGAGTGTGTTGCTTTTATAGCTTAAAATGACATGTGGACCCCCAACTTTCTCTGGGCAAGAAGCAGGACAAAAAGCTGCTCAGTTCCAAGGAGGGCATATTTGCCAATTTTCCATTCAGATGTGGCCAAGGACAGTAATGGAAAAGGAAGGAAGCGGTTGGAGCCAGTAGCCCTGGAGAAAATTCTCTGAGGAGCTAATCCCAAGATCTTAATCAAAGACTCTTAATTAAAGTAATTTTCTCTATCTCCAGTGCCCCATGTTTGCCCAGTGGGATTTCAGAGCTTCTACGGACCAGCGAGTGCTGTGTGTTCTCCATTTTTTCCACCTCCAAATTGGCATATTTTTGTGTTTATCCTGCCCCTCTTCCGCCGTTTCACGTTGAGTGCTTGTGGAGAAGGTAACTTGTTTACTTAGTTCATATGTGTCCAGATCAAGAGGAGCTATTTGGATTTGATGTAGATAGGATCTTGAGCTTTTGATAGGTTGAAATTTTTAGGCTGTCTTCCTTGCAGGAGTGAGTGAATTTTGTGTGCCGAAGTGTGGAAAGTGATAGTCACTGTGACTGAGAAGGTGAACTGAGATAGACTGTATTCACGTTTACTCATATCCTCCTTCCAAGCAAGAAGGTTACGTATCACTGCCATTGCTGTGTGGCTGACTTGCTCCTGTGGGGAGAGTAGGTGTCTCTTCCCTGTGTACTTGGGTGTTGGCCATGTGCCTCACTTTGTCCAGTGGAATATGCTGTATGCCACATATAAACAGAAGTTTTCAGTGCAATTGTGTTGCTGGGCTTCTCACTTTTCTCTTCTCTAAGTATTTATGAGGCTGTCTCATAAAGGGCTGCTTTTTAGCCCGGGTGCAGGATTGAGGAGACACGTGGTACAGAGAGAACCAGAACCAAGCAGCCAACCCTTAGCCATTGACGTGCAAAATGAGCAAGAAATAAATGTTTATTTAGTAAGCCACTGAGATGTTAGATTATTTCTTATGCAGCAGAACTAATATAGCACTTTAAGAGATTTTTCACTATTGATTTGTTTAGCCCCATGAATTCAATCTTGATTTATAAACCTAAAGCATTTTCAAGAGAAGAGTATTGAGGTAGCCTTTCATGGCTGTTTCATAAAAGCTTGCATATACTGTTATATTTATGTTTTTTTGAACATTAAGTTTAATTTGTACCAAGTCAATGAGAGTTTAGATGAATTTTCATGTACTTAAAAGTCCTGCAAATGTTGATGATTTTGACATCACACTGTTCTGTATTTCATGATTGTACTTTAGAAGACATTTGGGGAGGACAAATAATTTATATATTTTTTCTGATTGTTACCCAGGGGATAACAGACCATTTACCAATATTAATAGGTAAGATTTATGAGGTGCTCACTATGTCAGTTATTGTGCTACATACTGCACATTTATTATTTTATTTAACACTGAAAAATTCTTCACAACAAAGAAGTTCTGTTATTATTTCCCTGACAAATCTCAGAGAAATACGTAGGTTTTTCAAGGTCACACAGTTAGTAAGGTGGCAGAGCTAAGATTTGAATCCAGAACCCGGACCCTTAACCCACTCGACCTCATTATTCTGACTGATCTTCAGTGATACACAAATGCCTGCAGGAATCAATTTCGTGGTAAGCTGAATATTTCTGAGACTCTAACTGCTTTGGAAAGCCCAAAGTTTCTGTCTTCATTATAAGAAGATCTGATGTTATACAGAGAATATATGAATAAAATAAATTTCTAAATGCATATGGTGATCTGTGATGTAAAAGAACATATGCATTTATATAAAGTAATTAAAAATTATATTTAGCAATTTCTAAATCTGATCATAATTATTTGTGTAGTTCCTAGATTCAACAAAATGATGATATATAATCAATATAATGTATCTAGGCTGCCACTCTGTTACATCTTCAGGGATTTCATAGTATAGCAAAATGATAATTAGTGATCCAGTTTATTTCATAGAAGGAAAAGATCTGCTTACTACATGACAGAAATCATATAATGATCTTCCACTTCTGTATCAAGCCAGTACCCCACAAAGTGTTCCAAGGGCCACTTCTCTGGATAGTAAATTATCATTTTACTATGAAAGTGTTCAGTGGGATATTCTAGATTCCATCTTTTTTATTTTTAAAGTTTCTTTTATTGTAGGAATCATTAGGAGTCACTGATGGTGCATTATAACTTTACAAAAGAAGTATAAATATGCTCTATTTCTCAGATTCATTTGACCAGGACTGAGTCATAGGTCAAAATTTGAGCTAACGAAGGATTAAACTCACCCAGAAAAACTCAGGTATAAATCAACTCACTATTAAAAAGAGGGGATGGGGACTGCCCAGTGGCACAGCAGTTTAGTCTGCGCTTTGGCAGCCCGGGGTTGGGAGTTCGTATCCCGGGTGCTGACTGATGCACCGCTTGTCAGCCATGCTGTGGCAGCATCCCAAATAAAGTAGGGGAAGATGGGCACGGATGTTAGTCCAGGGCCAGTCTTCCTCAGCAAAAAGAGGAGGATTGGCGACAGATGTTAGCTCAGGGCTGATCTTCCTCACAAAAAAAAAAAAAAAAAGGAGGGGATCACATGCTTGCATATAAAAAGCTTCATATTAATTTAAAGGGAAGTTCATAAATGAATTAATAACTAAGCAAATAATAGAACTGATAATAGAGGAGATATATTAGGACAGTTGAGTCATGTTGCAGGGGACTTTAGGAGTTAAAAATATTTTCCTACATTTCATATAAACACTTAAACTTATAGATCAGATGTAAATATTTATTTAAGACAGTTCAGTCATGTTTAATATAAATCATGATTATTGGATTTTAAAAAGCAGCAATAGAAAGACTGAGAAAGGAAAATACCTCAACTGCACTCTCAATTAATAATGACCATCTAGAACATTATTTCTAATGGTAAAATATAATCTTATGGTCAGAATGGCTATCCTCAACACTTGGTTGATGTTAGACGTCAGCATGTCTAAGGCAGTTTAACTTCTCCAGGAGCCAGTCCTCACTGAGTCGTAGTGAGAGGTACAAGAATTCCATTTGACATAGTGTCACTGGTGAAATCTACCTAGAATCTCTGCAAATTGTTATTATTGTCTCTGTTGCTTCCTTCAAAATCTCTAAGCTATGTACTCACGAGATAGACCAGATGAAAAGATATGAAGAGATTAAGGTGGGATACCGCCATCGAGTGGACAGTCAATAAGCAATTATTTTTGGGGGGTCAGCAAAGAAAAGAGATGACATCTAATCACCTATAATTTTAACCTTTTGCTTTGTGTTTCCAAGAGTCAAGCACTTTATTTTTACTTTCTTTCATATCTAAAGTGTAATTTGATATCCATCAAGTTGCAACTTTCAGAAAACCTACTGAATAATCTTGAAAATCCTTATTTGATTTCAGGCTAACTTCTCATTTGTGTTGCACAATCAAACATATTTACTAAAACAAATACATAATTCACGATGTGGATCTTTTAAAAAAATAAAAATAAAATCTTGTTTTATTCAGGGAATAAATCTAGTTTTATTCAGGGAAATGACACTATCATTCTAATACAGTACAGTTCTATAATAATATTAGATGTACAAATGAGACTGTGCATCTAATACATTTTAAGTGCTCAAAATGACTTAAAGTTGTTAGGAAAAATTTATGAACAACTTATTAATTTGAGAGAACAGATACTATGTTTTCAGTGATTCATAGAAGAAAATATTTCTGTGGTCACAAAAATCTATTTCTAAAATGGGAATATATATATAGATTTCAAACATTTAGTAAGAAGGTGTTTATATTCAGAGGCAGCATTTAGCGAAACTTTTACTATTTTGTCTTGAATCTTTGTAATATCTGATTGTATTCAAGCTTATCAGAGGTTATATGCTGAAGATAATAATGCCAAAATGTTATCTTACTTATCACTTATCTTTTGTCATTCTGAAATATATAGAGTTTGAAATATTATTTTTCAGGGATTTGGGGGCCTTCATGGAAATCTGGCTTTTAAGAATTACAGATGTGGAAATTTATTGTGGTGATAATTTGATTATGAAATCAGCAGTTCATGACCTCATAAAAAGATTTGTGGGAATCTTACATAACTTTGATTCATCTGGTAAGGAAGTAAAAAAAAATTTTTTTTTGGAATCTCTGGAAAGAATTATGCTTACCTTTGACATTTATTTCACTCAATATAAAGTATGTACATTATATGATGTGCTTAATTCAAAAACAAAGTTTAAAATTGACAGAGACTTTTCAATTTCTACTACAAAATTTTTCCGTGAAGCCACTTTATTTTTTCTTGTAGAAAAAGATACTTTCTGGAATTGAATTCACTATATTGAGCCTTTCTTAGATATGGCTGTTTCTTACCACTGGTACATCTTCCTATAGTAAACTTACCACAAAGAGCCAGATGCTACTGTGTTCCCAATTATATGCTATCCACGAAAGGTGCAATGTAAGGACCTAAATTTTGAGAAAAAATTCTAAAGATTTCCTGAGGCCTTTGCAGAGATCGAGAAGATCCACAATTGCCCAAAATGGGCTGGTGCATTTTGGAGATATACAGGCTGGTAGTGAACAGCTTAAGCTCTGGAGAGCAATCGATGGGGTTTGACTACCAGCTCTATCATCTATCAGCTCAGTGGTCTCAGGTAAGTTTCTTAATTTCTCTCAACTTCGATTTCCTCATATGAAAAAGAACAATAAAAATATCTAACTTACAGCTTTGCGGGGAAGATTAAATCAGGTATTGCGTATAAAAGCACCTATTGTGCCCTGGACATTAGTTGAAACTCAGTAAATGGTAGGAACAATTTGTTTTCTTAATTATATCCCTAGATCCCATTTGCTTGTTCAGTTCTTGTGATCAATTGTTCAAAATCTTGGAAGAACAGTATATAAACAATTTACTATTCATGACTAATTAGCGTGCTGCCCGTTAACACATGTTCTGTAGTATAAAATGTTAATCTGATAACACAACCACGTGTTAATAAACCACGCATATATCTTCTTTAGCTTCAGGACAGAGCTTCTTATGTTTCCTTGGCTACTGGAGTTTTTCACTCTTGTGACGTGACTGCGTACCTGCTGACAACTTTAAACGATGAGAGAAGGGCTGGGCAGGAGCAGGTGCTGGGAACTTAAGCTAATGAATGAAGTCAGCCTGGGAAAAGAGTTAGGGTTGATTTGGAGCTTGGTGGTAACTCCAGAGGGGAGGAGCAGGGCCCACCCACCAAGGGGCAGGGACACGAAGAATAGAGCCTATCCAGAGAGGAAGAAAGGGATTGGGGCCAGGGCAATAATGAGGAGGGAAGAAGGCAGGGTCAACTGCCAGGGGGAGGTGGACAGCAAGACAGAAGATGTTCCTATTGAAACAGAAAATTCAACACGGTTAAATATTTCTGGTTCTGAGGTTAACCATTTTTACTGGAGTGCAAGACAATTTATTTCCCTATTAAAATTTTATTTTAAATATTATACACAGATCATGGAGTCACATATTTTATTCCCATTTTACAGATGAATAGATATGCCAAGTCACAGAGTTAGTAGCTTATATTTTTTACAACATACTGAAGTAGAATCCAATCTCAAAATTAAATGTTTTATGATCATCTTATTTTTTTGACAATAGATTTTTGACTAAAACTCTTACCATTAACCTTGTTGCCTTCTCAACTCAGTAATCCCAGAACTACAATGCATCTCTAGACATGTGCTTGCCTCCCAAAGGAAAGGCTACACAGTGATTAACAATTGTGTTCAAATATATAGAGAATTTTAATAAGGAGAAAAATGGCCAGTTTTTTTCCATTTTTCACTGGAAGCAACGTAAGAGGAATATTAAGTTTAAGGAAAGATTTAAACTAGAAATCACACACGTGCGCGCACACACACACACATACACACACACCCCTAGCTACTAGCTAATAGAACAAGTTTTGAAGGGATAATAAGAAAAATTTTCTTCCTGGAATTTTTAAAGATTTGGTAGATAACTATGGGAATAGTCATTACCTGAAATCAAATTAATAATGTCATTGAAATATATGATGACTTGTGGATATTTTATGTAGTTTTAGTTTGTGTTTTCAACCCAATACACAAAAATATTTCAAAGGCCACTTACATGCCTAGTATTGTTATACACTGATACATTTTGTTAAACAACATATTTATTGAGTTATACAATGCTATAGATAGCTAAGCAGATATGACAAAAAAAGAATCCTTTACCTCTGGTTAATTATAAAGTTTTCTCAGGTGTTCCTGCAATACCTAAACTGCCTAAATGTGATTTCTGGTGATTGAGAGATGTCTTGACAAGCAGAAGATGTAGAAGATGTGGCTAAGAACACAGGCCCCACGTCAAATAGCCTCGGTTTATACTTCAATTCTACCATTTATTAAATGTATGGCCTTGGGTCTGTCACTTAATTTTTCCCACCTCAGTTTTCCCACTTGTACATTGGGAATAATAATAATACTACCTTCTAGGAATGGCATGTGTTATAAATAAGAGAATGTAGGTAAATCACAAAATTACTTGCCATAAAGTGAAGAACTCAATATTCAGCTGTTTTTATGTTACTGTTAACTGACTTTCTAACCTTGGGCAAGACACTTCATTTTTCTGAGCTGCAGTTTCCCATGTGTAAAATGGGAAAAAAAAAATAAACCCCTACTTTGTACATTTGTTGGTAGGAATATACTCTCAGCTTCCAGCACAGAATTCAGACAATAATACGCTTCTTTTATTTATACTCCTTTTGACTGCTATTGCCTTTTCTATTTCACATTATTAATTTCATCTCAAAAAGCAAAAGTAATTGTCCTTCAATGGTAATTTGTCTAAATTGGAAGGGTTTACCAAAAGTGAGTGACATATGCATGACTTTTCATAGCCTTTTCACCCCAATTAGGTACCAAAACGTTGCCTTCCATACCAATGTCTTCACTCTGAGGGATGCGGGGGCTGTCAGGAATCACCTCTTTTTTGGGCAATTGGGAGGGAGTCTATGGTCCCAGGGGACAATTCAGATGGGGCTCAGTGAGTCATATAGCATAGGCTGACCGCCTTGGCCTCTGTGGCTGATCCCTTCTGTGGATGAAGAGCTGGACGTGCCAGGGGTGGTCTAGGGGGTTGGCTTAGCCTCCACAGGGCCTCTTGGCTGGCCATCTCAGGCGCTCTACCAGCACCCTGCAAGATGTCTCCCCTCTCCCTGAAGATCCAGTCCTCCCTTACCTCGCTCCCAAGCCCTCCAAGGCTGGGCCCCGGCTCTTCTATCCGTCTCTTCAGATTGAGGTGCCAGGGCATCTGCCTTTCCCTCTGTTTTCTCTCTGGCCTTTGCTTTGGCATGCAATCCATGCTCTGTTCACCTCAGGGACTTCCCTTTAAAAATGCAAAAGCCCAGTTTGGAAATATTTTTCTTTGGTGGTCTAAAGTACTCGATGTTCCTGGAGGCAATGGAGATGCCCCTGCCTATTAGGCAAGTGGCCAGGAGGTCAGGGAAGAAAGAAAAACCCAACGATGAAGGTGAATATTCCAAGAATTTCTCTCACCATTCATGTAAGACCATAGTGGTGTTTTATGGTCCTCTAAGTCTGCAGGGGCCTAGGCCACTGCATCCACTTGACTACAATAACTGGCCATCAGTTCCGCATCTTAGGAAGCTGTGTGTTGTAGTTTGCTAGGGCTGCCGTAACAAAGTACCGCAGACTGGGTGGCTTAAACACAGAAATTTATTTTCTCACAACTCTGTAGGCTAGAAGTCTGAGATCAAGGTGCCAGCAGGGTTGATTTTTTCTGAGATCTCTTTTCTTGTGTTCACATGGTCTTCTCTCTCTACGTGTCTTTGTCTTAATCTCTTCTTCTGATAATGACCAGTCAAAGTGGATTAGGGCCCATCATTTTACCTTAGCTATCCCTTTAAAGCCCCTATTTCCAAAAACAGTCACATTCTGAGAAACTGGGAGTTAGGACTTCAGCATAGAGGTTGGAGAGAGGGGACACAATTCAGCCCATGGCTTCGTGCAACCATCACTTGGGCCTAAACTTTAACTATACTTCTAAAAACATATTAAAATCGTGTATAAAACTTTGGTTCAAGACATTTAAAAAGTTGTCCATGCCGTTTGGCCCCAAACTCATAATTTTAACTATATACTGTGTGCCTATAATGTGCCAGGTACTGTATCTACAGTAAATCTTTACATACAATATCTCTACAACAACTCCCTTCGTCCAAGATCAGAACTGTACTAACAAGAGGAGCCGAAATTCAAAGTGATCTGTCTGATTCTGATATGGAGGTTAGTTCCAATGGGCTGTACTGGGATTGTAAGCAAATGTGACTCAGTTTGAGAAGAGCATGGTGCAAATTTTACTTTCGGGGGCAGAAAACAGTTTACAAAAATGTTGTGAAATTCCTTATGTAAACTTTCAAGATGAAAACACCCTATCATTTTCTTGAAAAACTGTTAAATGTTAATCAAAACGTTAAGTGGTATGACTATTAGATCTACCTGTCAGTTCACATAAGCCTTTACCAAATGTCGGAGATTGGGGTGGGGGGCGGTTAGGAGATTTACTAACATCTTTTTGTTACTTCATTTATTTTAGTGAGATTAAAATTGATTCGAGCACATTTTAATATTACTTTGTAGCAAAATATTAACCTACTATATGCAAGCTTTATGGCATCAAGTAATGTCTTGCTGTTAATTGTCAGTGCCATTTCTTTGACTGTGAAATTCTCCCTTTACAGTCTACATGTCACAACGCTTGTGAAGATATGCTGTTCTATCTGATCCACTGGGGCTGTTAGCACTGTAAAAGTCATAGTTGACCTTAGAAATTCCTGGGAGCTGTGAGTCCATGGTCTAATTTAATTCCTGTAACAACCCTGGCAAGTGCGCTCTGTGATTTCCACTGTTCTACAGATGAGGAAACAGCAGCTTGCTTGTCACACAGCAAGAGGGGCCGGGGCTGGGATGATACACCTGCTGTTAGAAGGCAACTCTTCCACGTTAAACCATCTAGAATACTGTCTCATTGGACTAGAGGCTGCCTCCTCGGATATTTCAACTAATTATTATGTGAGAAGCAATCGAGAAAGGGCTCAATAGCTGTATACATTCACATAAAATGGTTCATATTTCGTATGAAAAGGCCAGCCCCTCATATCCTCATTCTTATATATTTGGTTGTCTGCTTCTCTAAACACATGCAAGATTACAAATCTCAAATTAAAGGGCTGGGGGCAAAAGCGTTGTTAGAAGCAAGCACATGAGAGAGCGGCAAGCAGGCCAAGTGATGTGTGACAATGAGGGGGAAAGACAGAGACTCTATCAACAAAACGAAAGAAAGGGAAATAAAGCAAAAGACCTAAGCTTGTCCCTGACAGCAGGGATCTCACCTCTCCTGGACACCCTTGGACACCCAGTGCCCAGAACAGTGCCTGACACGCAGTAGGGGTGCAGCACATGTTTGCTGACTAGATGAACAAAGAATGCATGTTTGCAGACACTGCAGAGTGGTGAGGCCTTTGGTATGAAGAAAATTACTTCTCAAAGCATGTTCCTTGCAACTGCGGTTCCAGAGATACTCCTAGGAAAAATTAAAGATTGTGTGGTCTAGTTAGTCATGTATACACTTCATATTATATTCCAGCCTTTATTTATTTTTTTGTGAGGAAGACCAGTCCTGAGCTAACATCTGTTGCCAATCCTCCTCTTTTTGCTGAGGAAGACTGGCCCTGGGTTAACATCTGTGCCCATCTTCCTCTACTTTATATGTAGGACACCTGCCACAGCATGGCTTGATAAGCAGTGGGTAGGTCCACACCCGGGATCTGAACCTGTGAACCCTGTGCCGCTGAAGCAGAGCATGTGAACTTAACTGCTACGCCACCGGGCCGGCCACCAGCCTTTATTTTTGACACGCAAATAGCGCTGATTCTTGCCATGCAAACAGCTCAGTTAAGAAATCTGTCTAACTTTGCTGTCCCCAAAACGTTTCTCATACACCACCTGAAAACGTGCTTGTCAGGTGTGTTCTGAGGAGTGCAGGAGTGCATACTCTGTGCACATGTGTGGGGCCAGCAGTGGCAACCTTTGCTGTTCTTGGGGGTGCTACTATTTTAGAGCCAATACAAAGATTTATTTGTGGACTATGTACTTTATTTTAGAAGCCAAGAAATTGCGACAAATTTTAAGAAGATATTTCACAAGATAATGAAAAAAGTGTTGTTTTGGTACTTAAAATGTTAATAGTTTAGAAATCTAGAAGAATACCTCAGCCAGCTCTCTCCCCCTGCTTCCTGCCCCACGAGGCTGACACTACAAGGGCTTCCTTGACCCCAGTTGCCAGTGAGGGGCCTGGTAGGAGACTCCCAGAAGGGAAATATGAGGCCAGGGTGTTCCCTCCCCTGCCTCCTCCCTGCCCAGTCGCTTTGGGTTGGCTGCCTCTCTTGACCCAATCATTTTCTCAGTGGGGGCCTCCTTACATGACTTGCTCCTTCTGGCTTCCAGTAAAATTCCCTCCCTTTGTGCTTTCTGATCTACAGCCTCCCTGTTTCTAACCTGAGATATTGCTGTCTCTCCTATGCTTTCCCTGTGGCCAGCTCACACCTTTGTAAATAGTTCTTTTACTTGAACCTCCTGGAATTATCCTAATTGTGTACCATTCTTTTCCTGTATATTGTTTCTCTCCTTCTTGAGCAATTGGTTATTTGAAATATGTCTATATAACTCTATAATGTAGTTTGCAGTCCTCTTGAGACAATTTTTAAGAACTGGATTAATATTACTTTATTTTAAACTGTCTGAAGGAAACCTTTAAAACAAAAGTTTTGCTAGACAGTTCAGAGTCAACTCTGAGAGCGGAGCACAATAGTCAGGTGCAGAAACTCTGGAACAAATTCTGTCTCTATCAACTGTGTGACCTTGGGCAAGTCATTTAACCTCTCAGTTTCTTTCTCAGTAAAGGAAAGATAATAACAATAGGTGACCTAAAGATCGTAATGAAGATTTTAAAAGTTAACATTTGTAAAGCAGTTAAATAATACCAGGCCCATGTTAAGTGCTATGGATTTGCATAATAAACATTATGATTTTATCAAGTGCCTATTGTGATGTAGGCAGTACGCCAAATACTTTTTCACACTTTATCCCGTTTAATCCTCAGAACAATCTTGTGAAGTAGATATTATAATATAATTCAGTTAATAGAAGAAATTGAAAGTCAGATAATTAAGTAATTTGCCCTGTCCACATGGTAAGCAGTGAAGTTGAGATTTGAAGGCAGATTGGACTATCTTTATTAAATTACACACACACACTGTTTATACACATCTACACACAGACTTATCTTTAAATACTATATGTAGTACTGAATATACAATGTTTACATTTATAGAATCCTTGTGCCTGGCACATCATAGATGCTCGATACATGACTGTTGGTTCATCTCACTCCTGATTCCAAGTCCTCTTTACCACACTGCCTTCCATCTTACATGTAAAAGAGAAAAAGAAACTTTCTCTTAACCGGAGTATTAACCGGGGAGAAGAATGTAACTCATCTCTACTGCCGAACCTCACTCCCCCACCCAAGATAATAAAAACATTAAATTAATAACATTCTTGAAAAGATACAAAATTTGGGTTTTCTCAGATGTTCTAAGCTGTTAGCTTGGAAAATCGTGGAGGGCTGTGATTGCTGCAGTGGGTGCGTCCCAGACAAGATCAAAGGTTATCAGGAGATAGCCAGACGTCATAGTACAGAGCTCTGCCTGCTCACAAAGTAACTGATGGATGATGTGAGAGCTTCCATCGGAATGCTTTTGAATCTTCTACACGAATGTCATAAATGTTAGACATTTTATCAATGTGTCAAGTGGCTTTGAGACAATAAAACTTTGTTAAATCGCCATTCACTTAAAACATTATCTGATTTTATATAAACATAGTTAGGACTTCAATAAGAAGGGGATTCTTCTAAACACCATTATAAAGTATATCCATACTACTGTTATGCCAATCTTCCACATTAAATTTGGAAACACCCTTTGAGTTAGGAATTTTTTAATTCTAAATATTACCCTATTGTGTTAATTCTCAAAAGATTTAACTGACTTGCAAATGTCATATAGCTAGTAAGTGGCAGAGACTGGATTTAAATAAAGGTCTTTCTATCTTCCAAACCCATGTGCTTCCTTCTGTACTATATTGCTTCCAACTTCAGATGTGCATATACATTTTTTTCTTTTTAATTCTATATGAGTGACTAGCTCACAAATCTGTAAGTTTTGTGGTTGAACATCTGGAGTAGTATTTATTAGATAAAACTTATAATTTTCACTATTTATTAGCCACTTCTACCCTTCCCCTTAGAATAGATTATCTATCATCTATCTACCTACCTATCCATCTATCTATATATCTGTCTCTATCTAAAGATTTGCCTTTAGTCTACAGGCTCATAAATGATTTGGGAAGGTGGCAGCTTCTTTTTTCCCTTTTGTAATATTAGAAGGGCTTTTCTTCTTAAAAAACAGAAGAAAAAAGAAAAGTTCTGCTTTCTAGCTTCCAAGTTATCTCACTGAAAAATGTCTTTGGAATCTACATTTTATTTTATGTTATTTTCAGTTTCTTGACAAAATGTGGTTATTCTCACTTCAAGAATAGCAATATTATTATAGTAATGGAACTCTCTTCTTTGACTTCTGACTTTAATTGGCCTTATTATTACTATTTTAAAATATTTATTGTGTGTGTGAGGAAGATTAGCCCTGAGCTAACATCCGTTGCCAGTCCTCCTGTTTTTGCTGAGGAAGACTGGCCCTGGGCTAACATCCGTGCCCACCTTCCTCCACTTTATATGGGACGCCGCCACGGCATGGCTTGGTAAGTGGTGCATGTCGGCGCCCGGGATCCAAACCTGTGAACCCCAGGCCGCAGAAGTGGAGTGAGCGAACTTAATGGCTATGCCACTGGGCCGGCCCCTAATTGGCCTTATTTTTAAACCAAAATCAATGTGTATAATATTCTTCATTCCATACAGTTATTATTGATACTATTTTTACTCTTTATTGGAATCACGACGTTATATGGCTATCTTACTGCACCTTTCTTTTTTGTTTTCCTGGGAATAGGGGCTGATTCAACTATGTTTCCAAAAAAGATCAATGATTGATTCAGCTTCTGGCCCCATAGGATACTTGAACAGTGGATGAGAAACGTCTTTGTCTGTTTTCCTCCCAATTCTCCCCAGGAACAGGATCTCTGACCTTCTGGCTGGAGCCTTCCTGGCCATCCTCACGTCTAACTTTAAGTGCTGACAGAATTATATAATAGTTGCCAAAACTATGTGAATTTATGGACTAACAAGTCGTTTGTCATAAACCGGAGATAGGTGAGCGCCTCAGTGGGGGAAAGGCAGGAGCCCTTCGTCCTGTGACCCATGACCCGGACACTGCTTGGACTAATTACAATCATGCACGTTGCATAGTGTCTGTGGTGAGCCGGGACCTTCTGCTCAGTCTGGGTATGCAGCCTCATCCCTTTGAGGAATAAAAGCATTTGATAATGTCTCCATGGTAACCTTAGCATTTTGTGGTGAGGAAAGTGCCCCGTTTTCTTAGCACTTTCTTATTATACACTGTTTTTTTTAAAGAATGTTGTATATTCTATTTCTTTTAGGATTATTTCTCTCTTTCTCGGAGACCCTGTCTTACCTTGAGATATTAAGTTCATTTTTGGAAAGTCAGAAAGTACTTTTGAGGAATGATTTTATTAGAAGGGCTAACCATTTCATCATACCTCTAAAGAATGTGACAGAAAAAGGGCAGTTTCTTCCAGGGAGAAGGACACTATATAAATGAACCCCCCCACATTAATGAAACATTTCATAACATTACTTTTCAAATAATAAACAGCTAATTGTTGGCAAATTTCTATGTCAATGTATAAACAACTAGCCAAATATTAGAGTCCCAGAGAGTAAAAGAAATTACCTGGATCAAAAAGAATTCAGACTGGGAGCGTGTAAGAATGTTAATGACAGTGACCCTCATAAGAGTAGTCTCTAATACTCGCTTCCATCACTACATGCTATTGCTCTTCATCCAAGCAGAACAGTATAGTGTTTAAGTGGGTAGACTCAAGACCCAGGTCATCTGGGTTCGAATCCTACCTGTGTCACCTGAGAGCTACGTGTCCTTGGATAAGTTATTTAGCCTCCCTGTGACTCAGTTTCCCCATATTTAAATAAGGAGTAGTAATATTACCTACCTCAGAAGAATGTTATAAAGATTTAATTAGTTATTAGAAAGTACTTAGGACTAACTCGTACACCAAATAAGTGCTGTGTAAATGTTTGTTGGGTTAATCCCATATTATCAATCTATTTACAATGTTTATGGGTCTACTGCGTTCAAAGATACTGGACTACAGGATGGTCCCTGCCTATAAGGGATGTTTGTGAGGAAAAATTGATGCCATTCAGTATGGAAAAGTGGAAGCTGGATATATCCTCTCAAAGACAGTTTTGTAAAATTCTAAGCAAATTTATTTTAGCTAGAAAATTTAAAGTGGTTCCTTTTTATTGTTAACTCCTTAAGGGTATAGACTGCCCATTATATATATATTTTATATATATAAATACTTCACAAGGCATAGCAGAGGGCGAGACACAAAGGTAGGGGCTAATCAATACTTACTTTTAAAAATAAATTAAAATTTACTTATATAGGTAAGAAGCTACTTTATTTTGTCTTATAATTAGAGTAAATACGGCCCATGGAATACAGACATGACGCTTGGGTCTCAAATGCCTCCATTTGCTGGACCTCCCATGTAAAACGGTCACTATAGTTCATGTTATACGGAACTTGTTAAAAACTAAAACCAAAATGTTGTATTTACACCATCTAGAATTAGAATAAAATTAAATGATTTATTCATGAGTCATATTTAAAACAAGCTATATTTATAAAATAATGTCTTAGGAACAAGCTTCAATAAAAGCAACTGCATATTCACTTAACTGAAAAACAAAAAGAGAAAAATTACAAAATAATTTTAAAAGACAGACAAAATAAATTTAAAGTGGAAGCAATTTATTCTTAAGACTCACACTTAATATTATACATTTGTAAACTATTACCTGAATTATAATTCTATCAAGCTTCCATTCGAGTAATGGTACAATCACTTAATAGCCATGAAACTAAAAGATAGAAAATGCAAAATTTCTTTAGAAAAAACAAAAAAGAATTTTGTTGTGGCTCAGAATCTTCAGAAGTAGGTTTGCTGGAGGCTGGATTCTTCTGCTTTCAGGATGTGGTGACAGGGGAAATGCCCAGAGCTTGTTGTAGAGACGTTTCTCTTTGCTAATAGAAGATGTGTCAGGCCGGGGCATCTCTCAGTGATGAGTATCTTTGGGATGTCCATACTCACCATAGGCAAACGGTCCCCTGGAGATCCTCTTCAACATCTGACTGGAGGATATGGTAGAGGAAGAAAGGCTGAGCCTGAATCAGGTGTACGTAAATGGCCAAGATCATCTTTAGTGTCATTTCTACTGGATTCCCTTTCTGAAGATGCACAAATCCTAACCAAAGAAGGCTTAGTAAATATTTAAGTTCTGCTGGTCCAGAGAAAGTCTTCCAAGTAAGACACAGTAGGATAAATTGCACGTGGCTCTTGTGGAGAAATTATTGGAAGAGTATAATGACTTGATGGAGGGAACTTTCTATGATTTTGATCCCATGGAAGTGACATCTGGCCCACAGAGGATACTTTCAGACACTCGATCCCTGAGCCATAACATTTTGTTGGTGACCTGATAGTCCAGAAGATGACTAGGTGGTCCTCTCAGACCTCTGACATATGCCCCACTTTAAACACTGGGGCATAAGGAGCCACTTTCCATCTAAAAGATTAAATGAATCTCTGCCTCACTGAATGTTTTCGCCTGTCATATGTATTTTCTTTTTTAAATTCATTGAGTTTTCTCTCAGCTGATAGAGTTTTCAACCAATTATTATGAGCTTTATGCCTCATGAGAAATCATTTGGCTTTAAGAAGAACAAATGCTTCTTTCTGCTTTTTCTGTAAGAATTTTTGCTTGTAGGTGTGCAGCTGTTCACAATTATGGCTGATTGTTTCATCTGCTTTGGGCAGTTTCTCCTCTCTCATTAAGTGGTAAATTCTCTATTAAATGAATATTTCAGTATATTTTACTTCATTTTCTCAGTGAAGGTCAGAAATGATTGAGTTTTTGGTGGAGATTTCAAATATCTCTTTCAAATTGTGCATTTTCTGTCTTCGATGAAGTCAATTTAAAAATTTTAAAATTCCCTGTTTGGCGAATTTTATGATGATCTGTAAGTTCCTTGTGTATAATAGAAATGTGTTTGAGAAGGTGAAGACTGTAGAAGAAAATAATTTCGGTAAATGCTGATTTTTCAGAGAAAACTTTGGAATTTATAGAGCCTTTCTAAATCAGCTTAATTTTTTTCATGAAGACTTTTTACATAAATATTGTTCAACATACTTTCTCAAATGTAAACAAGGCTTGGATAAGTTTTTCAATGTCTGCTGATGTAAACATTGTCCATTGTTATTAAAATATTTTTGGCATCACAGTGCAAGTTAAACATGTGACTTTATCCTCCTGTCTTTGGCACCTGCAGGAAACAAGCTAGCTTCCTTTTCAGTATGTGTGATGTGAAATATACCTGCCATTGCACTATAGTCAGAAAGTCACCAACTTAAGTCCGTAGTTTTTTCATCCTATTTTGCAAAGTAGTGATTTGCAAAGTAGTGATTGTTAGGGAATTAATCTCAAATGATTTATGTTTATATGCCTTCGTGAAATAGCTCTGCGTGAGTGTGCGTATTTGAGGAAAGGTTTTAATATCTTTGGTATTGATCTTACTGTCAATTGATCTGCTTATTCAAATAGTGGCAATCTTATTATCTGTTGCTACATCTGCTGTGAAAAACCAAATAGTATTGCTTTTCAGAGCCTGAAATTGCCATAAGATTAACTTCTTGTTTCTCTTCAAATACGATGAAAGATGAAAACAATAAGATACTCTTGTAAAATGATCTTTTTTTCTACTGTATTTCATTGTGGGAAAGAAAAATTTTAAAGACGTTTTTCAAAAGCCTTTAATATATTTCACCTAAATAAATCCCTCTATTCAACGATATGTGTATACAGCATAGTATTTATGTATAAGCAGAATCTTTGTTTATGTCTGTGTATACAATATCCTTACCTCTTTTCATTATAGGATAGAATGCAAATCTAGGAAATCCTGTCAAAGGGGATTATCTTTTAACATATTTGAGTCAATTTTAAGAAAATAAACCACAAAACTTGATTAAAATACCAACTTTATTTGATTTTGTTTATTTTTAATGAATTCTTTTGTGGTTTTTGTCTGGATAAAGTTCAGTCTATGTACTGCATCTTTTGGAACATACCCTTCAACAAATTGCAAACTTCTGTAACTTCCACCATTTTGAAGTTATCTTCTTTTGTTAAACTTTTTATAAAATCACACCCCCCAAAATCAAGAAAATATCATCTAACACGGACTCCATGTAAGTTTTTTACTTACGTTTGTTAGTACAAATAGATCTGGGAACAAATAGATTCCCAGTGTAAACCTAAGTATTTTTATTAAAAACTTGTGCTTCTGTGAGTTTGAGGTCTCGTCTGTTCCTTCACCACTCTGTTCCCGGACGCTGGAATAAAGCGTGTAAATAGAAGAAGAGCAAATACTAGGCCTTCATAAAACCACACGAATGGGTGGACTTTTGAGTTGTCACTGCCGCTGTTAGCATCTTCATAAGCATCTAGTGTTGAACAGTATTTTATACTCACCATATGCCTTTGTGTACAACATGGTCCTTATAAGAAACATTTGAGATACGAAAATAAAGACACTCCGAATGCATTTATTTTACTGACGAGGAAGTTAACAGACGGCTTAATTAGGCCAGAACTTCTGAGCTGTGGTTCACTACATTTTTCGTTACACTGCCTCTCAACAGATATCTGCTCTAGCCAATAACCATGGGGACCACGACTTCTGCATTTCCAGGGAGAGATGCTGGCATTCTGTTTATGGTATATTCCAATATGTAGTCATCCTCAATGATCAATAAGTCACTTTATAATTTAACCAAGTTATCTGACTGAAATTTAAGTCCATTTCTCCATAAGAGGACTCATGCATTATGACAGAAAGTGAGTTATATTTTCTATGTAACAATCTTTTATATATTTAAAACATTTAAAAATAGTTTCTGAGCCTTTTCCAACTCCTTTTTATTATTTTTCATAGGACATCTATTACTTTCTTGTAGTAATTTTTATTCCATTCAATTAGCTATTTTTTCTTTCTCTGCTCTGCTCCACCTTCAGTATGTGTATCTGCACTTCACTTTATACACTTCTTTCAAACTTCATTTAGCACCGTGTCATATTCAAAATCTTAATTAACTTCCTATAGCGTGCAGAAATACAGCCTTAGCCTAGTTCTCAAAACCTTTAATGATCTGATCCAACCTACCATTGCAACCTTATTTTTCTCTATTCTTGTTGATGAGTTTTGTATTGTTGAGCTTCAGTGTGAACTAGTGTGGTCTTATGAAATTGTGCTTTCATCATCGAAGATGTCGATTATTGAATAAGTGCTCCCAAAGATCCGTGGCATCTTGTCATTTGTAATTTCATTGAGGCGTATATTGGTATTGAGAGAATTATAAGCTAGTGTCAATGGGAAAACAGCACCCAAAACAAAGTGCAGTTCTGTATCCACTGTACCCAAGTGTAGTGGAGGGTTTTTCAACGTTTGGTCTCAGGACTCTTTTACACTCTTAAAAATTATTGAGACTCCCAAGGAGCGTATGTTTAAGTGGATTATATCTATAGATATTTATTGTAGTAGAAATTAAAACTGAGAAGTTTTAAACTATTCACTCATTTAAATTAACAACAATAAACCCATTATATGTTAACATGAATACAAACTTTCGTGAAAAAATAACCATTTTTTCTAAAATAAAAAATAATTAGTGAGAAGGGTGGCACTGTTTCACATATTTGCAAATCTCTTTAATGTTTTGCGTGATAGAAGATAGCTGGATCCCCTTATCTGTATCTGCACTCAACTTGTTGAATGTCATTTAACATGTAGCCTTTGGGACACTCCACTGCACACTTGTGAAAGAATGAGAGTGAAAAAGGCCAATAACTTCTGGATATTATGATGAATATTGTTTTGATTTCATAGACTCCCCAAAAGAGTCTCAGACCTGGATGGTCTTGGGAATGTATCTAGCATAGTGAGTAAGAGCTTAGCTTTGAAGCCCCACTACCTATGTGTGTGTGGCTACTCTTCACTCCCAGCTTTGTCATCCTGGGCAAGTTATTAAACTTCTTGTGCCTCAGTGTGCTCTTCTCTAAAATGGAATTAATAATATTTCTCTATCAGAGATGCTTTGAGGATTAAATAAATTAATACTGATTTGCAATTACCACAGTGCCTAACACTGGGAATAGTCAACTTTGTGACTAGGACAATGCATTTTTCTCTACCTCCCTCTATCCCTGGTTTTCAATGTCTTTTCTTATCCAAAGTAATATTTATTTGCTCTAAAGAGAGAAAAGTATGGCATATCTTTTAGTTTGATCAAGGCTTTTGGCAGTGTTAATCCTTTGATATTCATTTAAGTATAGCTAAATTATCCATAGGGATTTCAGTGTGTACCTGAAAAAAATAAAAGCAAGTTCCTGACTTGTGAATTACCCTGTAAAGTTTTATTCATTCCATTCATATGCATCAGTCTTCGTTTTCCTTCAGCAGCCTACCGACTAATTTAATACTTCCCTTCTCACTAGGTTAAGAGAACATAAGCAAGTCTAGGATGAATTCATTCATTCATTTATCAGAAACCTATTGTGCATATGTTGGGCATTCTGCTAAGCTCTGGTATACAATCTTATAATCTAGTGGAAAAGGGCATACATTAAACTAGCCAACAACAAAAATAAATGTAAGAATAAAAAATGTGAGAAGATTTTGAAATCCTCTTTCTCATTGCTGTTATGCTTTGGATATTACTACTATTATTAATTGAGATACAATTGACATATAACAGATTAGTTACAGGTGTACACCATAATGATTCAGTGTATGTATATATTGCAAAATGATCACCACAGTAAGTCTGCTTAACATCCATCACCATACATGGTTACAAAATTTTTTTTCGTGTGATGAGAACTTTTAAGACCTAATGTCTTAGCAACTTACAAATATACAATACAGTATTATTAACTATAGTCACCATGCTGTACATTACATTCCAAGGACTTGTTTATTTTATAATGGGAAGCTTGTACATTTTGATCATTTTCACCCATTTCACCCACTTCCCCACCTCTGGCATCTACCAATCTGTTCTCTGTTTCTATGAATTCTTTTTTTTTTAGATGTCACATATGAATGTGATCATTTGGTCTTTCTCTACCTGACTTTTTTCACTTAACATAATTACCTCAGTGTCCATCCATGTTGTTGCAAATGGCAGGATTTACTTCCTTTTTATGGCTGCCTAATATTCCATTGTATATATGCCACATTTCCTTTTGGATATTATTTTTATGACATGTTATATGCCTATATTTTTATTAATATTTTAACCTTCAATTTGTTATCTGTAAAATAATCAGTGACAAATTATTGTGCAGAAAGGAGAAACCATGGAAAGAGCACTAGTTCATCTGGGTTCTGGTTTCAGCTTTGGCACTAATTAACAATATGATTTGAATAAGAAATTAAAATTTTAGTCTCAGTTTTCTAAATTGCAAAAGTAAGCAGTTGTCTAAAATCCCAGAACTGATATTCTCTTTGTTATTCTAAGAGAAATTGTATCTTTACGTCAATTTTCACATGTTTAAATGCTCAGATTATCATTGTATTGCAGCATTTTTATGTCATTGTAACTATTTCTTTCCATCTATCAATCCATGATTCTGCAAGTGTCTTGAAGGCAGGCTCCTGAGTCCTTCACCTTGTGTTTTCAGAATACTCAGTGCATGTTTTGTTGAATGTTGAATGTACTTTTAAGCTACATTCACGATGGCAAATATTCCAGGATGGCTTTTCATTAATTTCCTGGTTTGCCCAATTGAAACACAGGGCAGAAACTATTTTTCTGGCTACATTGAAAAGGATAATGAGTGTTTTTACAAAGGTTAAGTTTTAAGGAACAAGCACTACATTGTACTTTCCACAGATGGAACAGTTGTCACAAGTCTTTAATTTTTTGTCCAGCAGATGGTACCATTGCTTCAAATAAACCCCTGTCCTAGGAAAAACAATAAGATAATGCACACATTTAAAACTAAGCAGATGTCATAGAAATCTGAGAGAATATTACACAAATATTCAAACCTACACAGTGATAAATAAATGGCAAGCAATAGGATATATTGGAGTATATGAGGAAGCCATTTGGTATAAAACTAACTCAGCCTGACCTTGTTTTACCAAAAGGGCCTGACTGGCCTTTTGAACATGCATTGTATATCTGCTTTACACATTTACCATGTCCCAGAGACAAGAACAAATGCCCTTAAGATAAGGATGCAACTTCCCCCCACATTGGCATTTCCTTAAGGACAAGCATTTCTCCCTGGGTGAGGATTTGATTGCTGTGCTCATCCTATGACCACCCAGCTCGAGACAACAGACCTGCTACCTGCTGTGCCCATCAACAGCTGGGCCAACAGGGCAATCTCATGACTATCGTAGAAAGGACATTGCAATCATATGTGATATATGCTCTTTGACGGTATATAACCACTCTGTACACCCCACTTCTTTGGTGCCCTTCCTTCCTTAGGGAAGAAAGGTCCCAGGCTATATGGTCCTCAAATTTGGCTCATAATAAACTCAATCCAATTTTGATTTATAGATTGATTATGGATTATTTGCGTTGACAACAGTTAATGGAAAATGAATTGGTTTAAGAAGTATTTATCTTTTCTAAAAGTTTCTCCAAATTTTTGGTTTGTAATTCATTGCAATCACTCCAGGAAAGTAAAGACTAGATAGAAAGAAGCAAACACAAACTGGGGGATTATTTCAGCAGAAAAGACTCCTCCAAGGTTATCACGTGTTCCAAGACACTTTCAGCTGTATCCTCCCGGCAAAATTTATAAAAATAATCACAGAAAGGAATCCAGATCATTCAATTTCTCCTTTTTCTAAGCTGTCCCTTGCCTTTGTTACACTTTGGTAGCTCACCAATTGTTGACAACTATGAAAGAGCCGTGCATTAGGTAGTGCTGAAAACTAGGGAAGAAAGACAGGGACATGCTGATACTCCTTAAATTTAACTCAAGAAAATTAATGTTGTTCAAAGTTTTCTTGGCATTGAAAGTCTTGATTCATAATCATAACATCCTCCTTCCTGAATATTATGTTCCTTTTCCCAATAGAGCGATCAACAGTTTTTCTTTTCTGAAATCTGAAATGAACAAAATGTTTACTCATAATTTCTTGAAATGTCAATTGTTTTTCTTTGATTTTTTAAAATCTCCTTACTGCCTTTCTTTTTTTATTATGTGAAACTAGACTGTCTGAGATGTTAACTATTTATAACTTTTAATTGTGATAGGTTCACCATTTCTTCTATTCAATTTTCCAAACTTAATGGATTTTATTAGCTGATTGAAATTAACAACTGATATAAAAGAAAATAGGATTTCCTAATATATTATGAGTAGCATGATGGTATATTATGTTAACATATTATAATAACTATTCTCACTTTATTCAATGACATCAAATTAATGATTTGGGGAAAGCACATAAACATCATTTATTTGCCCTGAAATAGATCTTTAATACAGCATCCCTACTAAGAGATTTAAGAATTACCCTGAGAAGCTATTTATACAGAGAGACTTTATCATTCTATCATGCTTTCAATGAAATAATTATTAAGGATTAACATCTAAAAAGCATAAGGGTGGAAATGACAGAAATTTGCTAATTTTTAAATTCTGTAATTTAACACTGGTGTTCAAAGAAAGGAATAAAATGCTCTAAAGTGTAGCCTCTCGTGACTTCTCTAAAATTCCTGAGAGCTCATCTTTCTCCTCACTCACTGACTCAGGGGCCCTCCACTCCACTTCGACGTCTGGTGCCATCATCTTGAGTTGATAACGAATAGAAGGAAGAAACATCAAGAATGAGGGCTGTAGCACAGGACAAGGAACCACGTAATCTTATATTAAAATTACATCAGGATGGACCCTGAGTCTGTAGTCATCAGTGTGCAACATGTAGTTATAGGATTTAGATTTCCTTAATTATGTCACAGTCATCTGAAGAAGAATTTACCAGGGAAAGGTGCTTTAAGGCAGTTTGGTCTCTATTTCAATACTAGGTACTCTGTCAGACTCACCCCTATCAGCGTATATGCTTTATATTTTCCTTTGGAATCTTCCACTTTGTTGATAATTTTTTTCAGCTTTGATTTGTTATGAAAATAGACACACCATCCCGGGTCCAGTGCTTTAGAGAATCAGGATGGAGCTCATAGGAAAGCAGAACTTTTCTTGTCTCTGCCCTACCCTGTTCCATGTGTTTTCAACAGTGAAGTGTAACACGGTGAGAATTCAGTGTGCCTGCCACATGCGAGCAGTTAACTGGAGGTGGAGCAGTTACAGAAAGAAGTGAGAGGGTGGGGGCAGCTGCAAAGAGCACTGGGAAATGTGGGGAAAGCCTAGACAAATTTTGTGGGCTAAATAGAATTCTGGTGGTTGGAGTGTTTTCTCAAACTATTTTAACAGTTAATTTACATTGTTCCTGGGAGTAAATTCTACCCTCGTTTCATCTCCTCCTTAGATGTCTTAAAAATTATTTCTCTTCCTTCCACTATCACTGATCTACGAAGAAGCAATAGTAAGGCTTTTATGATCTTATGAATAATGTGGTAACAATGTGAACTAAGATTGTTTTTACATTTCTATCTTTAAATGCAAGTTATTTCAATTCGGAAAACCTACCTTAAAATAATAATTTAAAAAATCTTACATCTGGGGTTTGCCACACTTGCTTGAAAATGTGGTCCGTTTAAAAATATCTTCGCTTCGAGGCGCATCCCATCAAATGGGGCTGTTTTATAGTCCACCTTGTATGTCACTGCCCGTGAACTCTGTGAGCAAACAGAATTTGTTCACAGGGTGAAACACATATTTATGGTCCTGAATCAACTGCTCAGATTCAAAAACTATTTGTGTGACAGTGCTCCACACAGGAATTCTGAAGCCAAATGGGATGTTTGTAGCTTCCATTTGCATATCAATGCCAGACACCCCTTTAGGAATACTGCAGCGTCCTGACAATGCTGTTGTCTGAGGTCTGGGGGAAAGAA
Source organism: Tapirus indicus (assembly GCA_031878705.1). Classification (NCBI taxonomy): domain Eukaryota; kingdom Metazoa; phylum Chordata; class Mammalia; order Perissodactyla; family Tapiridae; genus Tapirus; species Tapirus indicus. The sequence goes on along the minus strand of CM062919.1, from coordinate 141,668,857 downwards.
AACCCATAAAAGTTGGGACTCACTTTTCAATGCCCTCGATTCTTTTCTTGCGCTTTGGAAAACTGTGAAACAGGGTCACCAACTTCCATTCTCCATAGTTTTATTATGTTTTCAATGAAGCGATTGAAGCTTCACGGAACCCAGACAGACAGACATCACTAGGCCACTTTGTGGAAAGGCAGCTTCTTGGAAACATTGAAGCTGAAACTTGCCTTCTGTGTTTCATGGGCTCGGGCTGCTGCCCTGTTCCCTGAGTTTAAAGAACCGAAGGGAACCAAAACCCTTAAGCAAAATACTTAGAACCCTTTTGCCTGGAGAAAAAGTATAAAATAAAGGGTTCTTTTAGCTGCAGAGAAAGCAGCCTAAGAATGTAATAGTTATTTGAAAACCAGGCCAAGGATCCTGAGGGATTTTATAAGGCGATCTCATTTTCTACCTGGCTGACAACCTGATGGCTATCAGTCCTTATCTTTGAAATGGAATCGCACAGGGCCTGTTGGTAGTTTTGCTGAAGTTTTCTTTGAAGAAAGTTATTTCTTCTTTTTTTTTTTTTTTGTCTGACACCCATTTGGTCTTCTTGATGGGACTATTAGTAGGAAGTTTTACCCTGTATTTTAGAACGTAGTCGATTTAGTTAATTGCAAAGCTCGAAAGAAACACAGATAAAAAGAAGGGCATGTTTTCATATTACCGCCTTCACCCACTACGGTACATTTGAGAACATTGTGTCAGAGAGCTATGGCTGCACATGTCAGGTTCAGCGGTATGCCTTCTTCACAGTTTGGTGATGTATTTTTCCACACAACTACAGTCTTGTGTTCTAAAAAATTCTTTTTCAAACCCATTCCACTTTAACCATCGCACATATTGTTTTTCTTTTTTCTTTTGTCGTTAATTTGCTTTTTCTAAGTAATCCAGACATATTTCTCCGGAATATTCTTTTATAGCTATCTCAAGAGTGACTTACAATCACAAGTACAATTACATATAGTAGAATATAGTAGGGCTGTGTTAACAGTATTTCAATTGTTTTGTCCACAGCTCTGAACAATGTTCTGATTCATCTCCTATTACCTGTCTTCCTACTTCTTCTCAGCTTCAAAGGAAGAAAACCAAAAATCTGTTTGATCAAAAAAGCTATTCTGATGGCTGGTCATATTGTTATCTGGCACCAAAGAATGCCAGTGCCCTTGTGGAGAACATCAATGGCTTCACTCTCCTTGATTTTTACATAAAATTGGCTGTTACAGACCCTTCTCTGTTTTCTTATTTTCTTTTCTGGTGTCACCCCACTCTTCTACCTCCTTCCGGGATTCTACCTACAATCCTATTCCTTTCTTTCTAAACTCCCTTTCTCAGTGTTTCTAACTGACTTTAGGTCTTCACCTACTACAACTATGTAGATAACCCCAAAAATGATCATTTTGACCCAAATTCTATTTCAGTAGCTAAGTTGTCCATTTGATATTTCCATTTGTTGCTATATTTATTACAAACTTGATAAGTCTAAAACTAAATACTGTAGATTATTTTCCTGTGGTGGTTTTATTTTCCTATGTCCAAAAATTCTTTGACACTCTTCTCTTCAAAAGATTGTGTGCTGAGCTTAATAATCCCTTCTAATGAATAGAATGTGGCAAAGTGACATGTGTGACTTCTGAGGCTAGATCATAAAAGACTTTGTCGCTTCTGCCTTGCTTCTTCTTAGGTCACTCACTCTGGGAGAAACTAGCCACCATATTGTGAAGACAGTCTTTTACAGGCCATGTGGAGAGGAACTGAGGCCTTCCAGTCAGAGCCAGCAGCAACATGGCAGCCATGTGTGTGAGCTGTCTTGGAAGTGGATCTTCCAGCTCAGTCAAGCCTTTAGATGGCAGCCCTAGCTGACATCTGTCTGGCTGACTGCAACCACATGGGAGACCCCGAGCGAGAACCACCAAGTTAAATTGTTCCTGAATTCCCAGCTTACAGAAACGGTCTGAGAAGATAAATATTGTTATTTTATGTCACAGAGTTTTGAGGTAAATGGTTATGCAGCAACAGATTCCACCGCTCTTCCAACACCTCTTTTCCTATATTTGAAGAATTTTTAAATCTCGTGGCTTCTTACTTTGAAGTGATTTTGGTCTCTGTCCCTTCTTTGAGACATGATTGCCACGTTATCCCCAATTTAGCTCAGAGTCTCATCTTCCAGATGGCTGAAATATTTAGCCTCGTAACAAGCCTCCCTGATTCTCTTCTTTCAGTCTCCATAGTGCACCTATAGAAGATTATTTTTCTCCAAACCACATGGACGCCACACATTTCCTCTGCTCGAAAAAACTTGAGAGTTTTCCCATTTGCCGTCAAGATAAAGTCTTGTACTTGTTAGTGTGGCATATTAGATTCTTGTTCAAAACTATTCACTCCTCCTCCTTTCCCTTCATTTTGCTTTGATCTCATTTTGTGACTTGCTTTGGCCTCATGCGGGACAGAGTATACTTTCACCTCCTTGATACTGAGCCTGGCCATGTGACTTATTTTGGCAATAGAGACGGAGCAGACAAGACACAAACAGAGGCATGAAATGGACTTAGGCTGTCAGGCTTGCTGAATTGCACATCTGCCACTCTTGTGAGAGGCACATGGCCCAGCGAGACTGCTGGTCCAGGGAGGATGAGAGGAATGTGGAGCATACATGAGCCCAGCACAATGTGAGGAGCCCAGCCCAGCCAGACCAGTAGCTTGAAGCAGAGCTACCTACCCACGCCCAGTCTAGATCGGCCAACGCCCAGCCAACCCAGTTGAGAATAAGTAATTCTTCTTTTAAGCCACTGAATTTTTGGAGTGGTTTATCATGCAGTAAACTCTCTTACTTAATTCCCTCATCTTTTCAAATATATCATTTTTTTCTGTTCAATGTAACTCCATTACTCCCTGTCTGTTCTGTGTTCACTAAACACACTTGTCCACTCCCATTGACACAACTTTTCCATTTTTCCACATATCCTTAAATGTCCTTTTAATGATAACTAATATTTATTAACTTACTAATAACTTAGTAAGCTGTAATATCATTTTTATGACAGCCGATAGAGTCAATATTATTATTTTCACTTTAAAGGTGAGAAAGTTGCAGCTTAAAAAGGTTTTAAGACTCTTCCAAACTCACATGGGAAGTAAATCAAGATCAGGATTTGAACTCAAGGCACTGCAATTAAAAAATCAGTTACTCAAACTAAGACTATATATATTCCTGTTTCAGTCCCAATGCCTTCTTTCTGACAACTCCAGTCCATAGATATTGCTAACTTTTTTCAGGACCAAGTGCACTTAATATTCTCAGCACTTATCATTTTTGTGATCATGTTGAATGATTTTTCTTTGACATTTTATAGTTAACATCGCACATTGCAGTCTTTTAGTCAACTCCATCATCACGACCTCTTTGAAGAATGCATGATTATTTTCTCCATGAGAAAAATGAGAATCAGGGGTTGAATAATTTGGTCTGGGTCATTCAGCTATATATGGTGGAGCTGAAAGAGAGTTGTTATGGGCTGAATTGTGCCCCCCCCCATTCAAATGTTGAAGCCCTAACCCTCAATGTGATGGTACTTGGAGACGGGGCCTTTTGTGAGGTAATTAAGGTTAAATAAGGTCATAAGGGTGGGACCCTAATCTCACAGGACTGGTGTCCTTATAAGAAGAGGGAGAGACACCGGAGAGCTCTCTCTGTGTGTGCAGAGGAAAGGCCGTGTGAGGACACAGGGAAAAGGTGGCTGTCTATAAGCCAGGAAGAGACGTCTCACCAGAAACAAACCCTGATGTCACCTTGATCTTGGACTTCGAGCCTCCAGAACTGCAAGAAAATAAATTTCTGTTGTTTAAGGCTCCCAGTCTGTGGTATTTTGTTTTGGCAGCCCAAGCAGACTAATACAAGAACTAAGCTTTTTCACTCTCAATGTCTCTGTCCTTAGCTTCTTACTTCTGTTCTACACTATGTTTATCATTAACTCTTTGAGGACAGTGACAATATCCTTGTATCCCCACCTCATATTATTAGTAGAGTAGATCCTTAAGTATGTCAGGCTCACAGCAGGTTCAAAAGTGGAAGAAGTCTAAAACATCAACTTACTCTCTCACTTTAAAGCTGAAAGGCTCAGATCCAGGAGTTTCTAAGACTCAACCAAGATGGCTCTGCAGGTAGTGAAGCACAGAGATTGGAATCCAGGACCCACCTCTGACCTCTAGGGTACAGGTTTTCAGTACTTCACTGGGGGACATGGAAATTGAATGAATCACTCCCACTGCTATTACCATCTCTTGTTTTTAATAATATTTTATCGTGGTATCCAAACTCTGTAGAAACTGGACAATTGAAACTAGATCCTAATTAGCGCACAAATTAATGCCACATGATATACCAAAAAGGAAATAGAAATCCAGGATTCTCAAGGAAGGTGACAAAGCAAACATATTCTTTTGTTTCTTATTGACTAATTAAGTGAAAAATTTTAAAATGTTATATTTGTGTGTGTGAAAAAATGTAAACATATTTGTGTGGTTAATCTAATTGCACATAATGTCCTTGTCTTTATTTTCCAAAAGGGAATCTCAAACTCAGGGGCTCAAGGACATGTCAAAGGTACATACATTTGTTCCTCCATCTATCAAATCAGGCTGTGCCAGTGGTTTGCTGCTCTGTAGTAGGTACACAGTGTGTAAATGATTAGAGTTGGAGCAGAAACCATCAAAACTACCCCTGTAAAAATGAGAGGATCTTTTGCTATCGTCAAGGGCTATTTTTCAATGCTAAATCTAAAGGATGCCAACTGGTGGCCTTGTTGCTAGTCTCAATAGAGAAGGAAATGATTAAATTAACATGAAGCTTCAAATCCATTCCCACTTGGTAGAGAGGTCTGAAACTGATCATCACGATAGCATGTGAAAACTTGCACAGCTGTGGTTGGTGGTACTTTTGTTTAATGGATAAACAACACTCATAAGTTGATAGTGCTTTCTCTCATTTTTCCTCAGGTATGCATCCAAAATTTAGACTGATAAGTTAGACCACAAAATTTCAGGCTCTTTTTTCTCTATTTCAGAGGTGAAGCTTGAATCATATGGATGTAAAACCACAAAAACTCCATCTGCAGAAAGGCAGCGTGATGTGGGAGACAGGGTGCCAGAAGGGGACACAGATGGCTGGGATCCAGCCGAGTTGCATCCCTTGATGCACTCGGTTGCCCGTGGAGTCCCTTAGCCTTAGGGAACCTATTTTCCTCATCTGGACTATGTTCACAACGAAGCTCTTGCTTACTGCAGAGGGGTGTGGTGAAAATTAAATCTAAGAATACCATTTACATTTGTATGATCTTTTGTACTTCACAAAATCCTGACTTTTTTTTTCTCATAAAAATGCAGTAAGTTAAGAAATGCAGTAATCTATTTTTCCAATTTCAGCGATAGGCTCAAAAGTTTTATGTGCTTGAGGGAAGGAATTGAGAATAGAGGCTTCTTGTCCCAGTCATTAAATAGTGTCACCGGCTGAAAGCGCACTTGAGTACCATGGATGCGAAGCGGAAATATTAAGCCATGATGTCTCTAATTTTTAAAATAGTCTGTTGACAGTCTAAATAATAATATTGGCTTTAAATTTAAGAGTATATAATATAATTTATTTTTTCGCTTACCCCAGTTTTGCTATGGATAGGTTACTGAATTTCTGTTTCATTTTCCACATCCATAAATTGGGGATAAACTAAGCAATAAATGAAAGTTTGGGAAAATTAAATGTATTAAATCAAGTAAATGCTTAGAACTCAGTATATGGTAAGGATTCAATAAACATAATCATTATTATTGTTGAAATTGGGTAAAGATAAATTACACATATACAGGATGGGTTTTAACCCTGGGAAACCACTTGAAACTGAATAATCACTTCCTGGTGGTTTCACGAAGCTGCCTTTGCAATCCCGTGACTGTTCTTTATTTGCCGTGAGGACAGCCTGATGTGGGGACGGTGGCAGCTCACTGGACTGAGTGCCCAGAGGTTGAGGTCCTGACTGCATTTTGTCACTGACTTTTAACCTGTTCACTTTCCTGTCAGAGTCTTGACTTCTCTGTACACAAAATAAAAACACTTGTATTTTTGTCCTGGCCTTATTTAAGATCCGTGCAATGGTTCACCCTTACTATACAAAGAGGCAAGGTGCCAGGGGTTAAAGAGATGAAGATTAAAAAGAGATAATCCTTGACCTCACAGATCTTAAAGTCTAGGAACGGGAGTGAAATCTGTAAAGAAAGAATTAGGAGAATGGGTTATATATACACAAGAATTGAAATGTGTGCAAACTGTAGCAGTGAAATAGGGAGAAGTAATGACTCCTCTTTTTCAGTAAAATGGTACAGAGATAAGTTTAGAGTTGGTTTCTCAGAAAGTGACATTTGAAATGAGTCTTGAAGAGCCAGGATGTAAAGGAAGGGCTTTACAGACAAGGGACCAGCATGTACAGCTTTACAAAGACTTAAAAACCAAGATCCACAGTGCTGGAATTCTGTAGATAGATATTTATAATATTTTCTTAAAAATGCACCAAACCAAATTCAGAAATTAAAAATAAATTGGGGAGATCGGAGAGAAAGAAGAGGGGACCCAAGATGAGATAAAGTTCAGGGTGATTAATGCACTTAATTGTTTTTATTTGTTTATGTTTTTTGAATTCTCTATTGAAAGAAATATCCATTGGATTTCTAATATTTTTCCTAAGACACATTTAAAACTATTACCATGCTAATGGGTATTTAATTTAAAAAAAGACCTATATTAGGTGATATGGATATTTAAAAATTAGAGAAATACATTTTGTCGTATAGCGGTTTCCAGTCTGACTGTGCCTTTAAATACAAAAACCACACATGCACACACACATGAATTTACTGAATGTCAAATCATCATTTACAACAACAAGTGTTTATTGGGGTTTGGAAGAGGCATAATCAGCAAAGCCATCCTGAAGGAGATGGGCTCTATGCTGGGCATTGAAGGATATGGTGCATTTCAGTTTCAGTAAAAGGGAAAAGAGCAGAGGAGAGCCATACATAAATACACAGAGGTAAAAAAGTGCAATGTGTGAAGTATTTTCGATTTGGTCAAAAAATATGTTTGTACAGGATTAGGGGGGAGTCAAGGCCATATTATATATCCGTGGTCTTTAAATGCTTCACTAGTACGTAATTCAGACATTATTCTGTAAATAGTGGAGAATCATGGTTGCTTTTTGAGTAGGTGAGCACATGAACTACTCAAAGGTAGGTTCTTTTTAAAAATTAACTCTTGGATGTTTCTAGATACACATAAGGAACATTCTATTATAAATGAATCTTTTAAGAATACATTCACTGTTAATTCCAGCAAGAGTGTTATATACTTAAATGTTATTGGTTACTGATTCATACAGACTTAATACTATAATCTGTTTTTTATACTTTTTAAGGCACAAGGTCAATGAAGTCAGTGTTCATTATGTGTTCTGCACTTATTCAGGGTGAAAACTTCCCAGCATAATTGGTTGGTGAGGTGGTCGAGATAAAATAGACAGCATACAAGAAACATTATCAGAACTGTATAACCTTCCTTTGATCTTTCCTTCCAAGTATTGAATGATTTACTACTTCGTACCATCCTTCAATATATATCATTGATATTTATCATTAATTCCGTATATATCCCCATTATATTCAGCTAGGTGCCGAGGATTCTGAGATGAGTCAGGCTTGACCTCAAAGAGACATGTCCTTGGATAAAGCATAAGATAGATGTGCTGGGTTCATGGGAGAATGAAGGAAGGATTGGCTGTTCTACCATATTCTAGTACCATGACTTCACTGTGGGTGGGGTAACTGACTCAGTTGTCCTCTGTTACTTCTTCTCACACCCAGACTAACCAGGCGACTTGCTGACCTCCAAAGTTACCTACTTGCAGTGTGCAGGGAACGCTTCATTCTGTCATCTCAGCGTGGCAAAATCTTAGCCATTTCTCAACAAGCTACGCATTTGTGCACACTACTGAGGGTCTTTGCAAACAAATCTTTCCACCCCAAGATAGTGTCTTCCATAGGAGAGAGATGATAATAACTGCAGAAGCATTTAGGGGACACCAAAGAATAGTGAGAGAAGTTTAAAGAGGACTTTCCCACTTCCCACTGGGGATCCTAGGAGACAGCTTAGTACGTCTAAGCAGAGAGGGCTAGGATAGTCCCAGAGTCTTCTGGGCCATGCAGGGGGTATGAAAGAGGGCTAGGAGTTCGATGAGGAGGACAATGAATGCAGGACTGATGAGGGAGACCATGGGGGAATTTTTGACATCCCAGCAGATGCCAGTGAGTTATGATGCCAATGACCAAAAAAACCATTGAACTAAGCTGGTAACATTTTTTTTTAATTTGTTCCTGAATATGTAGCTTTAAAACATTATAACTACTACATAGATCACGGGATCAAATGTCTCCTCCTCAGCCTTCTCTATTAAGAAATTATCTCTCTGTCTTCTTTACATGTCTGCTCCTTGTTTAAATCTTTCTCATGACACTTTTTTGGAGAGATTATAGTAAAGCAACTAATGCTACTTGTTCTGCCTTTTTTGTGAGATTGCACTCTTCTTGTTGGATTGTGTCACATTTCTTGTTGTATCCCCATCTCTTGCAGGGCCTAACACAGTGTCTTGTACTTCTCATGTAGTAGGGACTTTGTATGGAATATGTTATAAAATTAACTGACTTGTAAAGAAAATATCATTTAGCTTGGATTCCAGAAAAGATCCTTTCGTACACCACACTGTAGGACAAGGTGGTTTCACATAGCTCTTCTTTCTCACACATGTGAATGAGTTCTCACACAAACAAGACATTTAACCAAAGGAAAAGGAATGTTAGCAAAATTCTGTCAGTTACGTAATGATACTTTTGCAGAGAATTTATCCTGAGTTCTATAAGGTGGATATGCAGTCTTGTGGCTCCAAACAGGCATTCATTATGTTTTCAGAATGCCATTTAACTTGTCCATTATTATAGAAGTCTCTAATGGTGGGGCACTGTTTTAGAGACTATGTAGACCTTTCATGAAGATTCAGATTTCCATTCACAAAAAAAAATTGTGTATGGAAAACTCTGGCTATCATTCCTGGATGCATACCAAGAAAACGAACAGAGAAACTTTACTATGAAATCTATAATCCTGAGAACTTTCTTCTTATCCTGATCTGGCTTCGTTACAGTGGGTTGTTGGAGTAATATTTGTCTTTCCTTTGTGATTGTCGATTTTATTCCATTCTCATGAAATTGACATTGTCTAATTTATTTGTTTCTGTTATGAGACTTGAATAATCACTGAACTATTGATTTAAGCTTTCCTTATTTTGGTTACCAACGTCTTCATGAGTCTGTATGAGGCAGTCCCACAAATCAGCTACCTCCTACTGAAAAAGATGAGCTATTGATTCTTTCATGCATATAGCAAAAGGTTAAAATAGTTATTTTTGTTGTAATTAAAGGTATAACTATGAGGATATGATTCTGAAGAGAATATTGGAAGGTCTGCTTGAGAAAATAGAAACTACTCACTCTATTAAAAATAATTTTCATATGTCTCAAATTGTGAAGCATTCATAATGAACATGAAATCCAAATTGTATTTTTACAAAAAATTTATTACTTTAAGAGGAAATATCTTTGTAACTAATTAAGGTACAAAACAAACCAGAACTTTTATATTTTGGAACTAAAATTTTGCTGTTTGACATTTTATATACGTTTACACATTTTATACAATAAATATGTACATTTATATAAATATAAAATTTATTTTCTATTTTTCCCATACATATACATATATTTATATATATTTTCCTAAGTATTTGCATTTTAGAATCACTTAATATTTTAGAAGTAGTGGTGATTAATTTACCAAAAAACAAATACAACAACAGCACAAAAACCCTCCAGTATGCAAATATATTGGCCATTTATGTACTTACCTTTTACATCTTGCTTAACCTGCATCCCATAGCATCAGGCTGAGCAAGCAGGAGAAACACTTTGGATGGAACCAAATGCCTCTGAGGTGTTCTTACAAATTTATATTCCCATTAATACAGATAGACTAGGAATGGAGTATATTTTTAATTTCTTTTAGGGTCATGGCTATATTTCTCTTCTCATAGTTAATGGTAAGATTTCATCACTATTGGGAATTGAAGCCCACAAAGAAGAGAAAAAATAGTTCTTCAATGACCAAATGTGATTTTCATAAATTTGGTGATTAATTTTATTAAACCTGCATTTAAAAAGAGTCAGAAAAGAAGAAAGCAAGAACACCTGACTTTTTCTTTTGACCTGCATTTCACAGCACAAATGCTAATATCAAACAAAGAGTAGAGAGTCATGTGAAAAAATTGTAAAGGATAATTCCATACAGGAACTTGCATAGAATTATTTTCCATTAACTAATCAAAATCTTCATTAATGTAAATGAAACCTATTTTAGCTTCCAGGAATGTCGTTGATTCTTTAAGGGACCTAAAAGAATAAAGAATGAATGTATAAGAATAGTAATATGATGGTAATGTGTAATAATTATACATCGACCTAATTGCACAATATACTGCAAAGTGTAATCAGTACTGTGAAGAGCAATTTAATAATCATTAAAAATTCTTACGTGCTTCTTCACCGTCCAGTGATACGAAGCAAATGAACATTTTATACCGATGTCAGTCATCACTTTAAAACTGATTTTAAGTTTATCCTTACTGAGTATAAAAATTATCTATTGTTGATTTTGAATAACTTCTAAATGTGAAAATCCTTTGCTATTACATTACTTGTGATTTACTTAAACTACATGCTTTAGCCATCCATAACTCTGCCTGATGCTTTTTTTTTTCTTACATACAAACTGAAATGTTCTTTGAGTAAAATACTTCATTAGCTGATGTGTTTCTTTTTGTTAATATATCTTGGAGATATGCTAATTCCAGGAAAAGGATAAGGAGACAAGAATCTTAATCACTAAATCACAAAATCTTTTAGAGTTGAATAACCTCCAGGCGCGATCTTCTTTAGCCTGTAGACTCATGTAAACATATTATTTCAGACAATAGATTTTTATTCCCTTTAATGAAGTCATTTTTACCTTTTAGAGGTTTACAAAGAGCAAACTCAATAAAATAATGTCTTTTTTTGTACTCCAGTAGCACTAAAAATGGACAGCCTCTGCTAAGCTTGTCTACCTTATCTTCAGCTTTCTAGGTGCATTTCACTTCAATGATTCCTTGTCTTCCACGAACGTTCACATTCGTAGTCTCCACATGTGGCTGGGCCAGGTGTCATTTGTAATATTGTGGCATAGATTTGAGGGGGGAAGAAAATATTGTTCAATTTGTCAGTGTTTCTCAAACTTTTGTGTGCCCATGAATCCCTTGGGGCTCTTGCTAAAATACAGCTGGGGTGGGGCCCGAGAGGCCATCTTTCTAAGCAGCCTCAGGTAGGCCAGTGCTGCTGGTCCATGAAGCTCACTTTGTCTGCCAGGCAGGCTCTACGTGATGTATTTTCATCTTTTCTCTTGAATTAAATGAAAGCTCTTGAGGGAAGAGACCTAACACATCTTTATCTTTTCCCCAACAGGACAAGCACAGCACTAGCATCTAGTGGATGCCCGATAAATACATGTTGCTTACCAGAAGGTACATCAAGAGTAGAAGTGTGGTGACTTCTGTTTTCTTTCAGAATGCATAAGCAACAAGGGAGCCTGTTCTCAATTCGTAAATTGATCTGGTGCAACTCAGGTTAGTGATACTGTCTGAGAGTAGCAAGCTGAAATTAAAAGGCTATACGGGAAGTCACAGAACCGGATGACAAATTTACAGTTGATTCTTTTTGCCTATTCTCTGACTTCCCTGTCTAGATAGAATATATTCTAGGACTGGTGTCCTCCTCAACTCATGGAAATAAAAGCCCAGCATGGCCCAAAGTCCTGGAGTCATAAGCCTCTCCTAGGGGAGGTAAGGGGGACACAGCAGGCTGAGGATAATGCCTTGAAAGGCATCTAATTTGAAAACATCAATAGACACTCATGCAGACCTACACATGCATTGCTTTCACCTATTCCTCCCCTGTCTAAGATGTGAAATTGTTTGTTCCTGAGGCAATTTATCCATAGTATTTCTCAGTTAAAATTGCTCCTAAGAATTTTTGGATGCTGAAAAAATCAAAAGTGTTTGGCTATTTTGTTTTGCTCCTCGATCGCTAGGCATCCATTTTCAAGTGTGCAAGATGAAGCCTTCTTGTGGGACGCTTGGGCAGCTGGACTTCCCTGTGTGATGCGTGGGTAACTCTGCTTAACACGTAAACAATCTTTTACACTCCGTGCTTAGAAAGCCATTGTTGGTTTGATTTTTTTCTAGTATTCCCTGTAAGTAATGGCTTAGCTAAATGAGAACAATGATGGAAAGCATATTAGCATTAAATCCAATATAGAGAGATTAAATGACCTTCCCAAGGTCAACACACTAGTCATTGACAAATATGCGCCAGATCTCATCTCCAAATCCCCAAGTCACTTCACCAAGTTAGCTCATTCCTTCTTCCTAGACATCTTATTTTCCAGGAACTAGTGAAGGTCTATAAAACTTTTGAAAATAAGAAATATATGTTATTGTCAGATCTAAGACTAGAAAAGCAATAGTTATACTGTTAAAAACATTACAACTTATAGCAGAGTTTAAAATTGACTTCTAGCTGTGTTTAGAACCCTAAGGAGATAATGGCAAATCATTCTTCTTTAGAAATATATCATCATTTACGGACAGAAAATAGTTCTCCATTCTAAAGAATAGCTCTCTGTAGGATTTGCTGAGTGTTCTATAGCTAGAGTTACTAAACAAAATGAATGACATCTCAGAACATTCTGTTGTCTTTGGTTTCAAATAATATATTTTATTATGTTTTTTCCTTCCTGGCCACCATAAGTGGCAGAAAGAAAACCTCTCTTTAAAAAACTAGTGCCTGAAAAACAAATATTTGTGGTGCAATAAATTCAGAGTGCAAGATATCTTTGTTGGCTTCAGGTACTTTCCCAGTGCTTATCTTTATTAAACATGAATGATTTGAAAATACAAAGTTCCTGAGAAGGTTAATGTCATGGGCCAAAAAGAATGGAATCACAAAGTCTGAAACACATTTCTGTTAATGGGGCTCTTTCTGAGAAACTTGCTTTGTCTTATCAGCTTCCTTTCTTTAACCATTCCGCCCTGGCAATGCTGATGCCAAGTGTTCTTCTCTTTATTGGTTTAAATGGGAAAAGAAAACACAGAAAGCTTAATGAACTTGTCTTTTTAGAAAAGCTTTTGTAGAAACCATAGTTTAAAAAGCAGCATGAACTAGGCAGAAGACAACGTTGACTTTAATTTGTTATGTGTTAATCTGTTAAAAATATAGTACATTTTATGGTGAAATGTTGGCAGGGTATATCTCTAGATGCTGGATGATTGATGTTTCTATTTTATATTCCTTTTATACATTTTCTTCAATCAAAATTCATTACCTTTGTTATAAAAAGCAACAAAAATGGTTTGTAAAATATTAAATATAGGTATTTTCATATTATATATATATTTGTGTGTGTGTGTGTGTGTGTGTGTGTGTGTGTGTGTGAGGAAGATTAGCCCTAAGGTAACATCCGTTGCCAGTCCTCCTCTTTTTGTTGAGGAAGATTGGCCCTCGGCTAACATCCGTGCCCATCTTCCACTACTTTATATGAGATGCTGCCACAGCATGGCTTGACAAGCGGTATGTCGGTCCGCGCCCAGGATCTGAACCTATGAATCCTGGGCTGCTGAAGCAGAGCGCACAAACTTAATCACTACGCTACCAGGCCGGCCCCACTATATGATATATATTTTTATATAAATATTTTAAAATTATCCATAATTGTATTAACAAACAGTAACACATAAGTCTTGAGAGATACAAAGGGAAGTCTTGAGAGGAAGCTGATGTAGAAAATTACCACTGTAGCTTTGGCACAACCCCAGCAGTTTGGAGGGAAAATATCTCCTTTTCTCCTATTCACCAACCTGTCTCAGCTCATCACTAAATGTATCCGGGCAGTGTTGCTGGTCAGCAGCCTTGAATCTAAGCATGGTGGATCCTTTGCATTATTTCTCAGTTCTCACCATTCTCCTCCCTTCCAATATTACCAGGCTGGCTCGTTTTCTCAGTCTCCCCTCACAACTACTGCCATATCATACAAACTGACTTCTCCGCCTCCAGGCTTTTATTCCATCAGCACGTCCCTGTTACATCACCAGATTAATCTCCTCCAAATACTTCTTTACTGTGTCACACTTCTGTTAAAGAATCCCACAAAGGCTCTATTTCTTGTTATCTATTGTTCCAAGTTTAAAGTCTTTCCATATTCTCTAATTATGCGATAATTGGTTACCAAACTATTTCTCTGAGTCCATAGTCTACTAGTCACCATGTCTCAGTTCTAATCAAGCAACTCTCCTCTCTCTCTCCCACGTAAATCAGGCACAATTCCATATCTCAACCCTTACTCATTTGTTCTGCTATATAGAAATGTCTTCCTCTTTTCAATCTACTCAAATACTAATGATCCTTTGATCTGACCCAATTTCCATTTTCTCCATGAAGACTGATGGACAAGTCCAACCTGCAGAGAGCTCTTTCTTACTGATTCTCGCTTGTTCATATAATATGAAGATTAAAAAGTTTCAATTCAGAGCAAGAGCTGACTACAACCATTCTTCACATACTAGACAAGTGGCATTTTTGTATAAGGGGAGATGATTCTTTTTTTAGGGACATAACTTGATGGGCACTTGACTGAGAATAGAAAGGCTTCCCCGTAGCATGGATTACAAAAGGAGTGCCAAATTGTTCTTCAGAATTAAAGGGTAGAATATGGATAATCTAAGACTGTGCTTAAGAGAGAGTAGGAAGCTTGGAAATACTGGAGAAGAGATGGCAGGGGAGTCTGAGAAAATGTAGCCAAGTTAGTAGTTCTAGGGATGCATGGACAATGGGATATTATACATGCCTGGGACCAAAGACTATAGACATTTAGGTTTAAATTAATGTCTGTCCTATGTTGTAAACCCTACCTTCCACTATCCCAAATCTTTAGGAAAACTCTGTCCTGTGTCAGTGGTATTCTAGAGAAGTGAAAGAATCAGAGCTGCGGCCAGTGGGGAGCAAAGCTGTGCAGACCAATGGCAGCGGCTGCGGGGGTGAGATGCCAAGTGTGAATTGTTAGGGAATAGAATCAGAAACCTGAAGCTAAAGGGAACTAGGGGAAATGCCTCACCAATAATTCTCAGCTATTGGAGTGGTTACTGGGTTTTTCAAAGCATGTGAGAAAAAGCAAAGTAACTGTATTTAAATATCAACGGGAAGGGAATGTCAAAGAGTTGGGGACACCCAGGTAGCTGTCTATGGGGGTCAAACAATTTTGAGCTAACTTTAATTCATCTTTTAAGTGATAGTTTTGTATCTGTAAACATGATCTCCTCCACAAGATTATAATCTAATCGAGGAAGCAAATAAATGTTATAATCTTTTAAATCTCCATAATTGCTACCTTAGGGCAGATGCTCAATAAATACCTGTCGGATTGCAGTAAATTAAGTTGAATTAAGAGACTAGTTCTTCATAGTTACAGGAAAGCTCATCAAATATTATTGCCGATGTAAAACCGTTGTATGTAGAATCAGCAATTTTTATAACCTGTATACTAATTATTTGAGTCAAAAAATTTATGTTGAAATGTATGTGCAAAGAGAAATAAAGCTGTGTTATCAAATTCATATAAAGTAGACTGATCAGAAAATATTTTTTCCCTGTACTGAATAGAGAATAATCACAGGGATTGGCATTTCCAGCTGTTAGGATTGTGGTTCATAGTTTGAATAAATCAGGAGCTAGGACTCTTCTAATGTTGTCTTTCTCAGTGTGTTATACCACCAGAGAAGTTAGATAAGGAAGGGGGAAAGGTTATTTTATTCAACTTACAGTCTATGCTTGTTTTGGATATAATAAATTAAATCATGATATATGTAAACAGTCGGTAGTTATTTAAGATATTTGAAGGCTTATAATATCTACCATTACAAAGTTAGCCTGTCATTTTTAAACTATGATTTAGGGCAGGAAGATAACATACATGATTTTATATATTTAGCAAAAACTAGTTATACTAGGATAATAGTATAACTTTCATCTAGCTCCAGAAGGCAGTCCCAGTGAATACACGTCTATTAGTGAGATCACTTTCAGACCTTCAGAAAGTGAAATCAGAAATGAAGATGGTTGGGAAAACCTTTATTCTTAGAGTATGATGGAAGAAATGTTGTGTACTTTAAGCTTAACTTGTATTTTTTTTTCTCACGGTCTTTAAACCTGGTTGAATTGGAAAAGTGGGGACTTTTCAAAAAGACTGCTTCGAGGAGTGAATCTGAAGTCAGCTGTGGCAGAGATAGTAGACTTCAGAAAGTTGTGCTTATGGATGTTGGAATGAGGCAGTTAGGAGCAGGCAAGCTGAAGGTAGGAGTTTCTAAGATTATTCGAAAAGTAATATTTCTCAGAAAATTCTGTTTAAATGTGACATTTACAATATCTTGGACGCAACCAATGCATTCCCTGAAACTATTAATCTGCTTAAAGTGCTCAAAACAAATAATATCATCCATTTACTGTATTGTTATCTGAAGACAGACAATCATGTTGGGTTGAGGAGCACAAATTGTCACAATACAAAAATATTAATTACTAACTAAGCACTGATAAAATTAATGCCCACTCAAATATCCCTCCTTTTGTAACACCAGTATTGTTGTTAATCAACATCTTTGTCCATCAGTGCTGGAAGATTATCAGATGCTTATGTTATTCAGTTTGATTGAAAAGTGAAAGTGCAAGAGTCAAGCTTTACGAGGTGGTCTGGGGGACCAGCTTGACTCTCATGGAGAGTCAGTAAAACACGTGGCTTAGATGAGAGGAGAGAAGCAACATGGTACGTGGTGGGCTTTCAACAGGGAATGGTTTGAGAACCAGAAGATTAGAGGTGAATCTGGAAAACAAAAGTGAGACTCTTTGCATCTGTGATGTGAAATTTAAATTTGAAAAATACAATGAATCATAGTACAATTTTCTTAGAAAAAAAAAATTTCTTACACAAATCAGCAAACACTGGATTCATTGTTGATTTGTTCTAAAAATTAGTGCAAAATTGCAATTATAACATTAATTTTAAAGATACAAATTAAATCAACTTAATTTCGTAATTCATAGTTTTAATTTTCAAGACTAAAGCCTAACTGATCTCTTTTCATGATGTAATATAAAATTCTCCATTCCCCTTTTAGGTGGACTTACTTAAAATGATCTTTTTTGGGTCTGGCATGGTAGCGTAGTGGTTAAGTTGGCGCACTCTGCTTTGGCAGCCGGGAGTTTGCGGGTTTGGATCCCAGGCATGTACCTACACACTGCTTGTCAAACCATGCTGTGGCAGCATCCAACATACAACATAGAGGAAGATGGGCACAGATGTTAGCTCAGGGACATGCTTCCTCAAGCAAAAAGAGGAAGATCGGCCGCAGATGTTGGCTTAGGGCCAGTCTTCCTCACCCAAAATTAAAAAAGATCTTTTTTTTGCAGCGCCAATTGTCTTTGAATTCACTTTTGCACTTTTCTGTTTTAGTTTCTTTGCTAGAGTATTATTAAGATAAACACTGAGCAAGAGCGATAAAAATAATCTCTTCTTGATTAAAAAGATGGCATATTATGTATTTTTTATAATTCTTCAATCAAAATAGAGAGCAACACATTATGTTTCATGTTTGAGCTATGAGTCAGAATACATGAGTTTCAATCCATCATTTTTTTTTTTACTTATTCTCTGGGTAAGTACTTCCTGAATGTCAGGTCATTCCTGGTGCTGGCCTTCCAAGAGTGAGCCTGCACAATCCTACCCGGCGCTCCCTCTTCACGCTCTTGGGCAAATCACTTGGTCTGTCTAACATTATGCGTCAGAGAAATGAAGGGACTCTTTAAGTTCCTATCCAGCTTTAACTTCCTGTAATTCTGGATTCTTAAATGGCTCACATTTAACTCTGATAGGAATCCTATGCTAAAATAGGAAGAATATGGAAGAACAGTATGGCTTCCCATTCTCCCAGAGCTCTTTCCCTGGATACTAACTGGATTATTTATTTGTTTATTTCTCTTAGTTACTGCTTTTTAACAAATGATTCTGACACCTCGACAATTCCTGTACTGTATTAAATTTTATTATTTCTGGCAGGCCATTATTAGATATATTTCTCTTAATTAACTTTCCATCTAGTTATAAGCAATGTGGACATGGAGGCATAAATATACTTATGCAAATACATAAATATACAAATATCGTGTTCAGTAGCATCTGCTTCATCCAATAAATTTCATCTGTTTGTTGATTGATTCATTTATTCAAAAGACATTTAAAAAATGTCTTTTATTTGGTAAGCACTACACAGAGTGTGTATCAATGAAAGTAAAAATAATGACATATAGTCATAATCATTAATATTTCTTTGGCTTTTCACACCTTACTTCATATCATTCTCTCAACGACCCATGTGGTTGGCATTGCTTGTATGCCCCTTCTACAGATAGAGACACGCAGAGAGGAGCCTGCTAGTGAGGTGTGGAGCTGGCACTTGAACCTAGACCTTGAGACTGGAGAGCAGTCTGTGCCCTCAGGGAGCCACAGCTAAGTGTAAAGAGGCAGATGCAAAAACAGACAAGTATAATGCACGATCATTTAAGTAATGGACATACATTATAGAAGCAATGAGAGCCCAGAGGAACAACAGGCACGATTTTACAGAAGCGGTGATGCTTGAATTGAGTTTTGAGGGAAAACTGGGATTTTACTAGGATAACAGTTTACTTATTGCTCCCACGAAACTTTGAAATCATACTGAACTCCTGTAGTAGACTGATTGCATTAATGATCTCAGTTATGTACGGTATGGACCCTTTGTTGCATTAATGACCCCAGATATGTAGGGTATGGACCCTTTGCTCTGTAACTCTGTAGTCCACCCCCACTCTGACTGAGACTTCATCGTGTGATTTTATTTGGCCAATGAGACCAAATATGATGCAAATAGGGTCTGAAAAGCTTACTGCACATTTCTGCTCACCTCTTGCTTCTTTGTCTTCATCATGAGGACATGCCTACACTGGCCTGCTAGAGGATGAGAGAGTAGAAAGAGCAGAGTCAGCCCTGTTGTGCCAACTCAGGCCTCAGATGTATGAGAGACCCTGGCCAAGATCTGTAGATGCCTGAATCAACGCCCCTTCCCCTCCACCAAACCAGCTCAAATAGCTGACCTGTCCAGCCAGCTCATAAACACATGAGCAAAAGTAGATGTTTACTGTTGTATGTCACTGAGGTTGGTTACAGAGAATTATTGTGGCAACAGGTGACAGATATAACTCCTGTCTGCATCTCGTCTCCTAAGTCCAAGTTAGTAGTCCAGCGACATCCACTGGACTCTGTGATATCGCTCTCATCCATATTTCTTTCCTTTTCAATTATCATTTCCACTTCCCTAGATCAATTCCTCATTGCCTGTATCCCGGCCTACTGTAATAGCCTGTTAGCTGGTCTCTTTGCCTCCAAATCTTGCTCCTCCTCAACCTGTCCTATGAATAAGTGATTAGATATTTTTCTTAAAACAGAGCCCCTAGTATTCTCACTTACCCCCTCAAAAGCCTGTAATGGTTTCCGTATTCCCTAACAGCAAAATCCTCAGCCTTGTATTCAAACCCTCCACACCCATCTACAGACGGTTCCCGACTTATGATGGTTCCACTTACAATTTTTCAGCTTTATGATCGTGTGAAAGTGATACGCATTGAGTAGAAATCGTACTTCTAATTTTGAATTTTGGCCTTTTCCCCTGCTAGTGATATGCGGCAGGATCCTTCCTCTGTTGTGATGCTGGGCAGCGGCAGCGAGCCTCCGTTCCCAATCAGCCCCCGTGATCATGAGAGTAAACACCCCATACACTTATAACCCCTTCTCTACTCATCCAACCATTCTCTTTGTCACTTTTAGTACAGTGTTCAATAAATTACATGAGATATTCAGCACCTTTTAATAAAATAGGCTTTGTGTTAGTGATTTTGCCCAATTGTAGGCTAATGTAAGTGTTCTGAGCATGTTTAAGGTAGGCTAGGCTAAGCTATGTTGTTTGGTAGGTTAGGTGTATTCAGTGCATTTTTGACTTACAGTGTTTTCAACTTACAATGGGTTTATTGGGATGTAACCCTATCGTAAACTGAGGAAGATCTGTAGTCCCAAACTTTCTTCTAGCTTACCCATTCAGTTCTCCTTTCCCCTTATCATGCTATGTTTCCCTCTTTGCTATTCAATACCCATGCAACTGAAATTCCCTCCATCTAGAGTGCCCTGCACCCCATCTCCATGCCCCAGGAAACTTTTCCTTATTCCCAATTCTGAATCTTCCTCACATTTTTATGCCACTTTTAGGATTCTGAGCACTCTCTTTTTACCATAGTCATTTGTGTATAGGACTTATGTATCCACAGCATTAGTTTCTTAGGACAGCCATAACAAAGTACCACAAGCCAGGTGTCTTACAACAGCAGAAACTTATCATCAAGGTGTCAGCAGGGCCTCACTCCCTGTGAAGCCTCTAAGGGAGGGTCGTTCCTGGCCTCTTCCAGCTTCTGGTGACTCCAGGTGTTCCTTGGCTTGTAGCAGCATCACTTCAGTCTCTGCCTCCATCTTCACGTGGTGTCCCCTTTTCTGTGTGTCTCTCTCGTCACCTGGCGTTCTCCCTGCGTGTGCCCAAACTTCCTTCTTCCTATAAGGACGTCAGTCATATTGGGTTAGTGTTCACCCTAACGACTGCATCTTACCTTGATCACATCTGCAAAGCCCCTATTTCCAAATAAGGTCACATTCCCAGGTACCGAGGGTTAGGATTCTAACATAGCTTTTTTGGGAGGGGACACAGTTCAACTCAGACACCCAACATACTTGAGGGCCAGCACTGAGTCTTTTTTCATCTTTTCCTTGGTACCGCTCTGACTAGTCAATCTCCCTCAGAACAGGGATGATATCGTCTTCATTCTGTATCTGCTTCGCACATAACATTTGCTCATTCTTCAACTTTATGCTGAACTAAATCAAATTGTTTATCTAAACATGTTTGGAAAAACCATAAAAATATTCCAAGGCTGCCAAGAAAGATTTATAAAGCATCAATAATAAGTGAGGTGTTATAAAACCTCAAACATGAGGGTGGTTATCAATCAACACATTTAAAAATATCTCAGTTTGGCAGAGAGAAAAGTCCCAAACACGCCACCAGAGACTGGCAAATTCAATTTGGGGAGGTACGAGTGAGGGAAGAAAATAATTGTCAGTTGAATATACTTTCAGATGGGCTAATAAATTGGCTAATTTGGAAAATCAGGTTGAAACTATTGTGTTGTCTTCAGTTTTTAAGTAGTGAACTTTTAAAGAGAACATTGAGGCCAATCATGCCCAGAATATGCTTGCATGGGGATCAAAGAGATGGGATTATAAAACCCAAAATGTCCAGCAAAGAGTTGCCAGTTTACTTGTTAAAGTCAAGGGGTATTATGACTCAATTTTTTCAGTCAAGTTATCCTCTTGGAAAGAACGCAGTGGTGGCACCATCTCTGCAAGCAAAGGTCTTGTGTCTAGGTGTCACAAGAAAACCAGAATAAGTGCATATTTGCCGTATTCCAAACTATCGTCACAAGAAGTCAATGGACAACCTAAACTTGTGCTGCTGCCCACAGGGGGCAGTTGGAACAGACATGGCACCTTAGGGGACAAGGCTGTGAGCTTCATTACCAACAGGGTCTTGGCTCACAGAATTACATTTGTTCTGTCACCAATCGGACTTCTGGCTCTCCTTAACCAGCTTGTTAATGGGAGTTTTTGTCAAAAAGAATACCAAGTAGAGGAGTGAATGATATGTGAAGCTAGACATTGTAAAGAAAAAACAATACAGTTTAGGGGGAAGAGCACAGATTTAGACTAGTGTTTTGGGTCTGGGCTCCCACTTCTGAATGACAGACAGGAGCAAGTTCCTTTGTCTCTCTGAGCCCCGTGTTCTCATTTATAGACTGGAGATAGCACTAACCTGTGGGGATGTTGTTAGAATTAAGTGAAACTATGCATTTAAAATGCTTAACACTGGAAATCATGGAAAAAAATGTTCACTACTGTTACTATTATTATTCCATTAGAAACAAAAAATTCAAAGCATTTCTCTATTACTTATTGTAGAACAATACTGACGTCTCTTCATAATTTAGGTCCACATTTCAGAGTAAAAAAGACATGATGATTGACAGTTAGTGGTTTGACTTGTAAAGTAGGGGTGACTTTTTACTTTACCTGACATTCATATTGATTAGAAACTTGCTCCTTGGAGTTTAAAAAAATAAAATAATACTATTGAAACCATAGAATTAAATCCTAGCAGCAGCTCAAGGTGTAATTTCAAATTATGCAACATCACAAATGAGAAGACTAGCTATCACTTGGATTACTGTGTGTCAGACTCTGCTCCTGAGACCTTTACATACAGTAACTCACTCAAATTAAGCACAAGCTTCATTAATTTAATAAACCACTGTTAGAGAACTCTAACAAACATATTGATGAGTTAGAAGGCACGTTCTGAGTTCTGTGTCTGTTCAAATTAACAGTTTGCTACTAGATCTGGTGTCAAATTTATTCTGTAAATGAACAGATGGCAAATATTTTGGACTGTGTAGGTCATAGAGTCTATTTAACTACTTAACTTTGCTCTTGTAGTGCAAAGCTACGTAATATAAACAAATAGGTGTGGCTCTGTTCTAATAAAATTTTATTTTGGGACATTGACATTTGAATTTTATATAATTTTCAAATGTCACAAAATATTCTTTTGGTTTGTTTTCAACCATTTGAAAATATTAAAACAATTCTAACTGGTGAGCTGTAACAAAACAGGCAGCCAGTGGGCCAGATTTGGTCCAGGGGCCATCAATTGACAAATCCTGTGTTAGATGAGCAAACATGGACATGTGAAGTAACCATTTATGGAAAAGACTTCACACTACATAACTGGAAATAGCACAACTTCCTTCCTCAAGTGTCAGCCTTTTTCTTTACATTGTAATCTTGAAACTTATGGAACTGCTTCCTGTATCAAGTTAGACAGCAGTTGATCTACTCAAGCTAGCCTTTTTTTTTATAAAGTGAGTATGAGATTTGGGGCCATAAACGTGTGCAAAAACATCAATTTTAGTACAAATATATTCTCTATGATTGAACTTTCTTGATACCTCAAAATTTTTTCTATGTTCATTGAAGACAGTCTTGAGCAGTTCAGGATTCTCCCTCTCCCCTTTCTCCCAGGCTGTATCTAAATTCTGGAGGATGACATAGCAGGATACCGGGGGCAGGGCCTGGCCCTCGTGTGGCATCTACCGATGCTTACATCAGTTGAAATATCATCATCCATGGTCCAATGACATTCCGTTGGACACTGTCAACTGTCACTGTCAACCCTCCATGATGACACACTGGGCACCCAGTTTCCTATCTCATCTGTAGTGACACCTTTGTTTGTTTTTACATCCCCTTCATCTGCCTTTGAGGGCTCTTCAAGTTTACCAGCTCTTTCTCGTCTAAATTCTACCCCCTTTTGGGGGCTTGTAAAATGTTGAACTGCTCTACTACACTACTCTGGGGTTGTGAGAAACAACATTTCTATCTTCAGCACTGTCATCCCTGTAGCCATCTCTATGCTAAAGCCTGCACACTATAGTGGGGTGGGAATCCTGCAAGGCTGCCACTTCCAAGGGCTCATATTTGGAAGGAGGGAACAAGTCCCCACTACTTTTGGACTCCAAACCTATAGGGGGTTCCATTGCCCCATGCTCACCTCTTCTCAGAGCCCACATCACCCTCTCACACTTGATTGTTTTTAAGTTCAGCTTCACCTCCAGTTCAGAGGGATTTTTTTAAAATCACTGGAGTAGCAAAAATTTGCTCTTATATCTCATGCATTCTTCCAAATATGTTCTTTTTTAATGTTTTGATTCTTTCAACATCTGGCCTTTTGAGATTCAAAACCTTTTTCTTTAAAACTTTTGCCCCACTATGTATTTCCAACATCAATTTTGAAATTCAGAAACTGAAAATTGACTCTATGTTATCTCTACTGTCTGCACACTGCTTTAATGACTCTATCCTGAGGGCACAGAGTATAGATTGTGCCCTCTCTAACTGAGGGAAAAGTCCTGGGACCACACATAATCCCTCAGCTCACGTATGGCATTGTTAACGTAGCTCTCCGTATCTGTCACTGTGCCCTGTTGAACAGGTTGCACACGCAGCGTATGGTGAGATGAAGCCTGCTCCAGAGTCTATAGAACGTTCCTTTGAAACATTTTACTTGAGATCCCAGAATTTAAATTTAAATCCGTGAATGAAAGAATATGTTTGGAATGTGTTAGAGTCCCTGCCACATCTCCCAAGGAGGCAGATAGCCAAAAATTCTCATGAATTTTCTTCAGTTTTTGTCTTTGAAAGTTAACATATCCTGTAACTGTTCTTAAGTTATGTATTGCCAGTGTTGATTTTTATTTTATCTTTTACATTAATTAATTGAGTCTTTTGGTTTTGTAAGCAAAAGCAAAAGAATGTGGTCCCAAGAGTGCATGCCTCAAATAACAAAATGTTCCCAAAATTAAGAACAGAAAACATTGTCTATTGAGCTTGAAATGTCAAAGACATATGATGTTTTTGTTCGATTCTTTGAAGGTTGAAAACTTGTTTCATGTTTAAGCCATGAAGGAAGAGTTGACATGTGGATCAAACAGAATTTTAATGCCAGCCTTCCTTATAATCCGACTGTAAGGAGCAGTATCAAAAGCACCACATTTATTCTCATGTATTGTGATTTGACCAAAATTATGAAACTTTAAGCTACCAGGTAGAGATCTTACATCTTTCTTCATGAGCTTTAGGATGTGTGTGGACACAAAAAATTGCTAACCTGCTATCTGTCATCAAGTAAAAACTGATCATCACTAGCTATTGCCAGTCTCAAGCAAAAATGCTTAACAATTAAAAAAAACTTTTTAATCTTTTTGAAACATGAAGGGTAATTTTTTTATCCTTCAGAAATCTCTGTTTCCTGTATTTCACTTTTGTCAATCATTCTGAATGTGGGTGGTGGGTTTCTTTTGTATAAACTTTACTCAAAGCCTAAAAAGTAAATCAAAAACATCAGGTTCACAAACTTTTCCTATTATCTTCACAATTCCAGAAAGTCCTACAATTCATGGGACTTGGTGAAAAGAGATTAGAACTTCTCAAAGGTTTTTACAAAGTTGACTTTAGTTTTATGAAACTGCTTCTAATTTAGAAAAATTATTTATCTTCTACCCAACATCTAAATGCTCTGTCCAATTAACAAGACTTTGGCCACCCCTGACAGAATTTATCCACTTGTTATCTCACTTGCAAAAGTGATGTTGATGGAATGTGTGATAAGCTCTGATTTCTTCAAGCACAACTCAATCTCTAGCCAATTCCAGAAGGAAAGCTAACCAAATATTCTGTGATCTCTAACAACTGATTGATTGGAAATGACATTTCAAGCTTTGAGCTGGAGGTTCAGAGATTGGGTCTTGCCCTGGAGGTTTAAATTTGCATGTCTTCCTCTGAGCAGCAGTTAAACATGTAGCAAAGCTGCCTGGTTAACTGACACTAGCTCACTACTGTCTACAACTTTGGGCATTGTACTTAACTTGCCCATAATTTGGCAAGGATAGGCATAGCCAGGCCTCGTGTGTGAAGCTGTTGACAGATGAGCAGTCCTCCATGTTGCAGAAGCCAGAACAAAAAGAGCTAATTGTCTATGGCAGTGAGGATGAGGTAACCTGCCTTCCTTCCTAAATAAACAGATGGAAAGAGTTTGCAGTTCATTTCTTTCCAAGGTAACAATTTATTTCACTTCTACGTTTTATAGTAAGGGAACAAAAAGTTGTCTCTGGGGAAATTTTATTTTTCTTTAATTATTCTACCCAAACAACAAGAGAACCGATTTTTCTGGGGATAGACGCAGTGAAGTCAAAGTTAATTAGTTTTCTCAGGATGCACTGCATTTGGGTAAAATATCACTGCAGGAGCAGACCAACAGCTGGTTACTTGATCAAGTGCTGTGTTCCTAGAAAGGCAGAATTTTATCAGAAAAATCTACATAGAAACAATATTTCACCTTCCTTGAGAGTTGACAGCATTTGATACTCGCCTTGGAGTTTTCCATGGAGTAATTTCTTTCATCTCCAGTTTATCTTTCCTTTAAGATGTCAGATGACAAGGGAAAATGATGGAGTGGCCTCCAAGTCCCCAGTGAACTCAAGAACCATGTTCCTATTTAACTATAACATAAAACTCACAAATACAACACAGTTTATTTTTCTCTTATGATTGTCAAAGTTATACATTCTGCAAAATTTCAAGGCTACACAAAGAAATCTATCTTCATGATCTTTTGCCATTTCATAGGTAGGTGTTCAGATTAGTCTATGAGCATTAGACAAATACATCTGTGGCAGAAAAATGAGTTCACAAATTAAGTGTTCTTTTCTTATCTCATTACAGGCTGATTACATGCAAGCATGCCAAGTACATGACTTATATTATTAAAATATAAAGCTTCAGCACCGAGTATTATTCCCAAGTGATCCTATTATTAATTTATTAAGCATGTGTCTTGTAATGGACTCAAGATTTCTGTCTCACAAAAGAATAGCATTATTATGTACTAGTGCAGTGGGCAAAGTATGAACCTCCATAATGTATAAAGAACTCACACAACTGAATAACAAAAAAACAAACAATCCGATCAAAAAATGGGCAAAGGATATGAATAGATGTTTTTCCAAGGAAGATATACAGATGGCCAATAGGCACATGAAAAGATGCTCAAAATCACTAGTTATCAGGGAAATGCAAATCAAAACTACACTAAGATATCACCTTACACCTGTTAGAATGGCTCTACTCACCAAGACAAAAAGTAACAAATGTTGGAGAGGTTGTGGAGAAATGGGAACCTTCATTCACTACTGGTGGGAAGGCAAACTAGTGCAGCCTCTATGGAAAAGAGTAGGAAGATTCTTCAAAAACTAAAAATAGAAATACCGTATGATCCAGCCATCCCACTACTGGATATTTATCCAAAGAACCTGAAATCAACAATCCAAAGAGGCTTATGCACTCCTGTGTTCACTGCAGCATTATTCACTATAGTCAAGAAGTGGAAACAATCCAAGTGTCCCTCAACTGATGATTTGATAAAGAAGATGTGGTATATATATGTACACATACACAATGGAATACTACTCAGTCATAAAAAACACAAAATCGTCTCATTTGCAACAACATGGATGGATCTGGAGGGTATTATATTAAGCAAAATAAGCCAGACAGAGAAAGACAAACACCTCATGATTTCACTCATACGTGAAAGATAAACTAACACACTGACAGAGAGAACAGTTTGGTGGTTACCAGGGGGATGGTGGCTGGGGGGTGGGCACAAGGCGAGAAGAGACGTGTTTATATGGTGACTGAAAAACAATAATGTACAACTAAAATTTCACAATGTTATAAACTATTATGAAATCAATAAAAAAATAGTGTGATGTGATAGTGAGTGACTATCGTCAGATTGGCTGGTTAGGAAACAGTCACAGGTGTAACATCTCTAAAAATGGAAATCAAGTAGCAATCTGCAAGATGGGAGTGCTAGCCCTTTCCCTACTATTCAAATTCCAGAATATCAGCAGGCAATAAGATCTATGTCCCCCAGGGTAAGAGAAAGTAGGCTTCTTCTCTGAATGGTCACAAGCAATCTTTAGATACTGACATAGAAGGATCCCAGAAGTAAAAAAAAGGAAAAAATGGCTTGCCATATGAGGACCTTATAGTGAAGCCTCAAATTAACCATCACCACCTCCAGACACAGAACTTTCAGTCAGCTTTTTAATACTTTACTTTTAGTATTTCTTTTTTTTTAAATCCATTTTTTTAAGGAAGATTGGCTGCACTAACATCTGTTGCTAATCCTACTCTTTTTCTTTTTTCTCCCCAAAGCCCCAGTCAATAGTTATATGTCATACTTGTACATCCTTCTAGTTGTTCTATATGGGACACTGTCTCAGCCTGGCTTGATGAGTGGTGAGTAGGTCTGCGCCCAGGATCCAAACCAGTGAACCTCGGATCGCCGAAGCAGAATGTGGGAACCTAACTGCTGTGACACCAGGCTGGCCCCAATGCTTTACTTTTAAATGTGAATGGTCAGCCAAGGACAACCATATATTCTAGGGATGCCTCAATCAGGACAGAGAGACCAAAACAAACAAATAGAAGATTTATCTGAGGTAAAAAAGGAAAAGACAGGCAGTAGAAAACAAAAAAAACTTAAGAAAACCCTTGAATTAATATCCCCAGACACATAAGAGAAAATACTTTATCTATAAATCAAGATCCAAATTTACGAAAATGAAATATTATAAGAAAAAAAACCTTTGGAAATTAAAAATGTGAGTGCCAGAAATTTTGCAAAATAGTATTTTAATAAGAAAATTTTATCCCAGAAAGATGAACAAGAAAGAAAAAGAGGTAGAAAATAGAAAAGAGAATATAAGAAAATTAAAAGCTCAGACCAGGAAATCTAACAGATAAATAGAAATTTTATCAAGAAAGATCAAAGAAAACAGAGAATAAATGATCAAACAAAATAGAAAAAGCATTTTAGAAATGAAGGATTTGACTCTTCAGATTAAAGGGCTCTTAGAAAACCTCATGATGTGAAACAAATAATAATAATAGTAACAAACCAAACTGAGGCACATAATTGTGAAATTTTAGAACACACAATAAAGTGTCCACTGAAAGCTTACAAAGTAAAAAGTCAAGCAGAGTATAAAGAATAGAGAATCACATGGCATGGAGGATCTCAATGGCATCATCTAGAAGACAGAAGAGAGCGGAGCTATAACTTCAGAATTTGGAGAGAAAAGTGTTTTCCTTTTTTAATTCTCTTCCTAGC
Organism: Tapirus indicus; assembly: GCA_031878705.1. Classification (NCBI taxonomy): domain Eukaryota; kingdom Metazoa; phylum Chordata; class Mammalia; order Perissodactyla; family Tapiridae; genus Tapirus; species Tapirus indicus. Next base: position 141,639,623 of record CM062919.1, on the reverse strand, counting down.
CAAAAGCTAAATCAAGTGTATGAATAGAAAAAACACAAGCAAGGACTCCATCTTCCTTTGTATTTTAGCTGAGGAAGCTATTGAAGGATGAACTCGAGCAAAATGATTAAATCAAGAAAGTAGAAGACAAGGGATCAAGAAAACAGGAGATTCCAGAATGAAGATTGTTGAACTAAAGACCAGAGGGAGGACTGTCAGCAGTTCCAGAATGACAGCTGAGCAGCAGGCTCGGGAAATATTCCGTTCAAATTGGAGCAGGAGGATGAGACCTTGAGGAGGAGACCTCAGGAAAACAAAAAAGAAACAAAGCAATGATATCTCTGATCTATGTGAACATTCAGATAATAACATTGGTAGGTATTTGACAGATGTATTGGAGAAATTAATAAGTTGGTAATAGATACTAGAATATGAGGACAACTAAGAAAGTGCAAAAGTAATTCATAATTTTCTCCAGGAAAAACTAAAATATTCAATAAAAAAGGAAACACTGCATGACTCTGTAATGAACAATGTTAAGAGAGCCACAATAATGTTAGCAGTGACTATTGAGTTAATGAAAAATTTGATATCACTCAATGGGAGCAAGACAGGAGAGGAAGTAGCAGTTGATGGTGTAAGAGAATTAAACCCTCATCCACTTTAATGGAAGTCAATAAACAAATAATGTCTAAAGTTGACAAATGAATAAATTTCAGAATAATAATTTAGTCATTTGTAAGCAAAGTAATCACTTTAATGAATTAAAATTAAATTTAAATATTTATATCAGCTGTATGAAATTGGGATTGATTAATTTGCTTTTGTTAAAATTGTTAGTGTCCAACTATAAAGGCAATGTAATTGATGGGTTTGTTTGACTTTCACACATCTTAGAAGATATTCAAAATAAGTTAATGTTTTCAAGCGATACCACTTTTAGTAAAAATGTGGGGTCTTGTTAACACATCACTGTCCTTTAAAATGAATTATAAGCAGAACACTGATTACTGATTATGCTAGCAGTTTCTCCTTCTGAAACCATTACTGTCATTGGGTCTTTAACCACAAACATGTAGAAAGAAGTGAAGTACATTCCCCTCAGGGAGAAGTTGACACCATAATATATCTCAGGAAGAGCATTTTATTCATCCACTCAGCGAATGTATATTGAACAGCTACTGGGCAGCTCTCTTCTAGGAATAAAGGATATTGAAAGGAACAAAACAAATAGCCTGCCCTCATAAAACTTATATTCTACTCTAGTAAGACCAGATACAAATATGTAGATGTAAATATATTGTAAAATATACAAAGTGTTAGTAGTAATAAGCTCTATGGAGAAAAATAGAGAAAGGGAGGAGGATTGTGAATTTAGGGAGAGTATGCAGTTTTAAATATGGTGATTAGGGAAAACCTCACTAAGAAGATATTTTAGTAAAGATCTGAGGGAACCGAAGGACCTAGTAATGAGAATATCTGGGGGAAGGGCATTCCAGCCTAAGAAAATGCCAAATACATAGGCTCTGAGGTGGGAGAATGCCAGGCAGGTTTACAGCACAGTAAAGAGGCCGATGTGACTTTTGTGCTGTGCATGAAAGGTGAGTGGTAGCACGAAAACACTAAACCTGCTGGGTTGCATGATATCGTAGAGCCTCATAGACCATTGTAAGGACTTTGGATTTTTCTCTTTAACAGAGAAATATTATCTGACTTACAGATCCACTCTGGCTTCTGTGTTGAGAATAGACTAAAGAGGAGCAAGGGTCAAAATGGAGATATTAATTGGAAAGCTATATAAATAATCCAGGTGTGAAATTATGGTGACTTGAATCTGAGTGGTAGTAGCGGGATTGAAAGGAACTGGTTGGAATCTAGACTTAGTTTTGAAGGTAGAGACACCTGAATTAGGTGTAGTGAGTAAGAGGAAGAGGAATAAAGGATTCTTAAGATTTTTGTCCTGAGGAACCTGGAAGAATGTGGTTGCTGTTAACTCAGATGGGAGAAGCAGGTCATTTGTGTTGTTGTTTTGTTGTTGGTGGCGGGGAAGATTTAGATTCACTTTTGAACATGCTAAATTTGAGATATTTGTTATATCTATCCAAGCCTACATATATGCATGTAAACTTCAGGGCAAAGGTCCAAGCTAGAGACATGATTTTGGAAGAGAATATAGTATGTAAACCATGAGACTGGATGTAATTAACAGATGTAGATAAAGAAATTCGAGGACTGGGAAGACTTTGAAGGATATTTTATTATTAGGAGGTCAGGGAGTAGAAGAACAATAAATAGACTGAGAAAGAGGAGGGCTCTGGCTTCTGACATTTCTACCCCTTCTGCATCATCCAGAAGTCTGAGAAATTGTGGAACAACATTTTGAAGGCATTGCTGTGGGGCCAGCTAGGAGTTGACACCTTAGGAAGGAGAGAAGCTGTCCTTTAGGATGTGACCAAGAAGTGGACATAGGAGAGGCCCTGCTCACCATCACTCTCAGTGACTCACTTGGGAAGAATTTATGCTTCCATCTCTACTACTTTAGGCTCCATGGGACTAGAAGCTCTTGTTCCCTAAGAGGGCATGCTACCACCAGGAGGCAAAACAAAAGGCCCAATAAATTTAAAGCTATGGGTGATGCCCTCTAAGTTTGAATTCTTTGTGCCGCCATGTCAGCAGGTAAAGAAAGGTCTCATCATGACATCAGGCAGCTGAAAAACCAGGAGAGTATGGTGTTGTGATTCAATTGAAGGTAGTGGTTCAATCAGGAGGACGTTATCAACTGTCAAATGCTTTCTTGTTATACCAGGAAAATGTGGCCTGAAAGTTGACCTTGGACTTGGTAAAATGGAAATCACTGGGGATTTTTATAGGAGTAGTTTCAGTGGAATGGTAGATGGAAAATTTAATTGAAGTGGGTTCAAGAAAAGTGGAGAGGAGAAGAATCAGGACCTGAGTATAAACAATTCTTTAGGGGAGTTTGCTCTAGAGAGGAAATGGCTTTCTAGAGGGAAGAAATGGGGCTGTGGTTGGCGGAAGAGATGGAATCAAAATGGTAAAAGTATATTATGGGATAGATCATGTAGAGATAGAAAAACTGAGGAGAGAGAGGAGAGCTTAGCTGGAGCAATGTTCTTAGGTAAGCAAGAAGGCATGGGATTCAGTCTACCAATGGAAAGGGATGGATAGTTCATCCATAGTAACAGCAGAGAAAGCAGAGAATAGGGGTCCAAATGAAGGCAGTGGCATACACCTGGAGAGAATTTAAGGGATTTCTGCTCTAAGTTCTCAGTGAAACAGGAGGCAAAGTCATCAGCTGAGAATGAGAGTGGATTGTAGTTGGGAGTTTGAAGAAAGCTGGCACTCCAGGCCAATGACATTGGAGGCGTTTTTGACTCTTCTTTCATACTTGATTTTCAATTCATCATGCAATCCTGTGCCAGAATACATCTAGAATCCAACCACTTTCCATCACCTACAGCACTACCTCCCTGGTTCAAGCCACACCATTCCTCTCCTGGATTATTGCAATCGCCTCCTAATTGGTGTCCTTGCTTTCACCCTGGGTCCCCCTATGGTCTATTGATGAAAGCAGACAGAGAGATCCTTTCAAAACATGTCAGATCACATCATTCCTCTGCTCACAGCCTCCAGAGGCTTCCCATCATACTCAGAACAGAAACCCAATCCTTACAATGAGCTTACAAGGACCTATACGGTCTCAGCCCCTGCTCCTTCTAGGACATCCTCTCCAACCACTCTCCTCTTTGCTTACTGGACACTTTGTGTGTTCCTGGAATGTGCCTTCACTAGGGCATCTACACCGCCGGATCCTCTCTGCCTGGAAAGTACTCCCACAGATATTTGCATAACTAGGTGCCTGACCTGCCCACTAAAATTTGTGAATAACATCCTCCCAACAAGCACATATTCCTTTCCCCATTTTTTCATAATACTTAAACCTTTCTAATGTATTGTGTAATTTGCTTATTTTTTAATTGTCTTCTCATGGTAGAATATAAACTCCATAAGGGCACAGGTTTTTGTCTGTGTTAATTATGACTGGCCACGGTTCTTAGAACAGTATCTGGAATTTAGGAAACACTCATTCAGTGTTGAATGAATGGGAGAGAGAGTGAATGGATTAAGGAAATACTGTAGGATTAACTGGCAGCGTTAAGGGCCCATTTGAGACTAGCAATCACTCATTTAACCTCCAACATGGGAAGTGTTGGAAGGATTCATTGATAAGATGCTTGGGGTTTCTGAAGGGGTGAGGAAGGCTTGAGTGAATTCCAAAGGACTTGCAGCAACAACAATAAACAATCACTTACAATTTGATTGCCTTATAAGGGGTGTGGGTCCGATTAGCTTCTGGGTTTTTCTTTGCTGTATATGGGTTTGGGCTGGTGATAAAACTGCTTCTGAAGATAGTTTACTGATTTGAAGCAGTGGAAGATTCTTGCCTTTTCCAGAGCTCCTTCCTCTGTTCACCTGCGTCTGAGTGAAATCAATTGTTTGCAAATATTTAGCCAGAGGAGAAAGTTTCAAAGACTCTAACATTGGAATAATCCGAAAACAGCAATTGTTTATCGACCTTAAAAGCAAGCTTTGCCCTGCTTGTGCACTTTGTATGTGTGTTTCCTTTATGTCCCAGCGATAAAAACACTCCAGAGCACAGGGAGCGGCTCCCCGAATAACATACGGGCACTTTCCGTAAAGGGCCCCTTCTGGACTTCGAGCAGACTGGACGGCTGTGAGGTACAGCATCGTCCACACTTCACTATATTCAAGAAAAAAAAAAAGGAGTTTGGTTTTGACCCTTTATAGAATGAGGAGATGATAGTACTTTCAGTGTATAAATTTTGATGCATTTTCTCTTTGAGAAAAAAAGAGATGCATTTATTTCTCAACTCTCTCCTCTCTTCTTTTCTCTCCTCTCTCTCTCTCTCACACACACACACACACACAATAACGGCAAACTTCACACTTTACAAATGATTAGAGAATATAGTGAGACCAATTTGGAAATTTTAACTCTCCAAGTTTGTATAACAGGAGTGGTGTGTGTGTGTGTGTGTGGTTTCCTAATCAACCAGCAGATGTAGAAGCCCAGGTATGATCTGCTGGAGGTAATCATTTGCTAAATACTTGCTTGCCTCTTTAATACTAGCTTTTTCCTTCAAGTTAAAACATTAAATTCAATAAAGTGATTTACCCTAAAGTTGAAAGCATGTTACAGCAAAAAACTAATGCCTCCAACTTTAAGCACAAGATGATGTAACCAACAGTATTTAACTTTGTTTTTTTGAAAAAGGAAAAAACTCTTTGAAATAATCTATTGTAGTTTTAAAAATGGACTAAGTTAAAAAAATTAAATAGAATTAATTTGGAGGATGTTATTTTGTAGAAGACAGCATGATGTCATTTTTTAATCATAAAAAAAAATCTTTTCTCCTGCTGTTCATTTGAGTGGGGAGAAAATTAATTTATAATCCCTTTGATGGCCTTTGTTTTCATTAATGTAATTTCCATTACATGTTGAGATCAGAGATGCTGAAAAAGATGTCAGTGACATCATCCTTTAGTTGTAAAACCAGCCCAGTGGGGGCTTTTTTTTTAATTTAAAGAGGAATATTGTAACAATTTTCCTACACTAAATAGTACACTGCAGAAAATAAAGCATAGAAATAGCATACCGAAGAAAAATTAAGCACGTATCTTAGGAAAAGTTTATTTCAGAAAGAAATGCCTTTAGCTGTGACATGGCTTTTTTTATATGGATAGAGGTTGAATAGTCGCGCTCAAGTAGTAGTTGTCAGTGTTCAGCTGTGTGGGTATCAGCTGCACCTTTGGACAATGTGGAGGTTATCAGATGGTTCCAGTGGAGACTGGGATTCACTGGGTATGGGATGTGGCCCAGGGATCCGCACTTTCACAAAGACTCCAGGTAATTCTCATTCAAATGATTTGTGGTATGAGAAACACTGTTCTAAATTGAAAACGTTTTGGTTTTTTCTGTTCAACCCAGCTAAGTATGATCATCCTCACCTTCCTAGCCTGGGGCTGACCAGAATTTTTTCAAAGAAAGGTGAGGAGCAGAGACAAAGAAAGAAAGAAACAAACAAACTTTCCTCTTTGTGAGTGAAATTAAAAGGCTCCAATGACAAATGTCTGGCTCATGAAACATCTTATTGTGACTGAAGTTCATTTTATAAATGTGCCGTGCCCTCATGTATAAATTGATGCCAGAAGGTCAGGAGAGAGTAAAAGAGCAAGAGGACATCGGGGTCCTTGAGGGCTGCAGTATCAGGAAAGGAGGAAGGGCACAGAAAGAGAAGGCTGGAAGCTAAGGGATCGTTCAAAGGCTTTACAACTTTCCTAAGTTGTATATTCGGTATTCACTTAGGCAGGAGAGAAAGAAAAGGTCTGCACTGAACAGGTCTTATCACGGCTGCAGAGTTGTTTTACCATTTGTTTGTTTGTTGTGGCTGTTATAATTTTTCATGTCTTCACGTGAAGTCTTTGTGCTTCGTATAAAGGCGTCTCAGGTGATTAATTTAGGCCTCTTAGAATGTACAACATACAGATAAGTAAGAATCTGCCTATAGATTTCCTTCCTTTCTTTCTTCCTTTTTTCCTTCCTTCTTTTCTTCTCTTCCTCCCTCCCTCTTCCTTTCTCCTCCTCTTTCTTCTTCTTCTTCCTCCTCCTTTTCTTCTTCTTCCTCTTCCTCTTTCTCTACTTCTTCTCCTTCTCCTTCTTCTTCCCTCTTACGCTTGCATGTGCAGGTGCATTTGAGGCATGTTAGATTAGGTAGTTTACTTATTTCTGGTTTAATAGCAAAAATTGGGCATCATTTCCTGCCCTATTGTAATTGGCGAAAGATACTGATTTAAGGATTTCTATAGGCGGAAAGAATTGGACGTATCAAGGTGTCATGAATAAAAATAGTGCGAAAAAAGGCATGAAATCAGAATGGGTGATTTAGAACAGGCAGAATGGGAGTTTTGTTTTTACACACGTGAAAAAATTGAAAACATAACAGATGCTGGAAATCAAAAGGAATGCCGAATAGAGTGTCCCAACTCAGTCTTCAAGGTGAGTTGTTAAGAAATAGAGGGATGTGTCAATATCCCTTTTCCCTGGGTTCATTTAGTGTTCCGTCTGCCCTGAGCTTTTGGAGATTTAAACATCAACAAATGGCTTTGTGACTTCAGTTTGAGAATTGCTGGCAGGGACTGGTTTGGTGTATAAATCTTGCCAAAATGTTCTGCGATACTTTTGGCAGAAAGAACAATTGGTACAGGAACCTGATCGAGTGTAATTGAAATCAGACTCCCTTGTGATAGATGAGGTAGAAGTACTCTCTCTATAAATAAAGCAAACTCCCCTCAAAATGTGAATTTATAAGCCCTGTGAGACTGCCCTCTAGCCTCTTACTCTGACTGAAGCCTTTTAATTTCTTACAAAGTAGAGGATATTGTGTACTTTCTTATAAATCAAAGGTAAAATAACATTATAAATATTGCTTGCCCTGTGGGGGGATTGTGCTGTATATTTAAAATACCTTAAATATTCACTGAATTAATAATATATCTTCCCATCACTTTCCCAGAACTTTCGTTTAGAATATCTTTTTTAAATTTTAAAATTTTAAGAAATTTTCTAAAAAATTTCTCAAAATTTGTGTATTACCTAACGATTTTAGGGTTGGTTCTGTTCTTGAGAGAAATACCTGTGGTGCTCTGGTTTGGGGATTTTGTCAACTAAAGCTGGAAACTTCAATACATACATATGAAATAAAGAAATGCAGCAAAAATAGTTGAATGATATCCTTACACAAAGACATGCATATATTACTATGTTTTGATCAATAAATATTTGCACTAGTAATACCAGAGACTTGAAAATAACTAGAAAAGTGACACTTAACCAAGGTTCATTTGGAATTTGAAACTAAATTATATCATATGATGTGTAAGTTACCTGTTAATGAAAACTACATTTTGCCTGGTTTATTTAATTTTCAATACAATTTTTTGTATCCATCTCTATCCTTCATAAAATTATTCTTTCTACTTTCTTTCTTTAATGATTCTTTTAAAAAGATTTATCAGAGAGCAGGTTTTGGTTAACGTACTTATAGAAAAGACAAAACAAAATTTCCAAATCAAAAAAGCTAAAAGGAGTCAGACAGAAATTTCCCATTTCACATCTGAATAGTATTTATCTTAAAGCTATTTATTTTGTGAAATACGATATTGTATAATGATAATTCATTTTGTGATTTTTGTAAATAAGCACGCCTTACATTGAATTACATGAAGTTGACATTTATTTCTGTCAAAACAGTCAAATATCAACAATTTCAAGATAGTTAACCTATATAAGTACCAGAGCTTCATTTTTTGTTCTTGTATCTATCTCCATTCAGTAGTGGTTTGGGGATTTGGTAAATCTTTGATTTCTTTGACTCATGATATTGCTTCTTATGCACAGTGTTTTATAAATTTAGGCTAAGGTGTGGCTAAGACCATTTATCCATTCTCTGGTTATACTTGTATATTATAGGGATTTGCATTAAAAAATCAATTGTTGTGGTTTTATTATGATTTTTTTCCTGAATTTCCTCAAGGAAGAATTTATTGGAAGGGAGAAAAGGAGAAGAGGATCTGAAATTTAGGGGAATCTCAGAAAAGAAGAGAAAAAAGATTTATTTGGTAATGTAGTAAGGTATGAATTTATGGATCTTACCAGTTCCCCAAACAAAAATCTATTTCTATTACACGCTAGATTATGTTTCCTTAAAAATAGCGATTTTTCTGTTTTAAACAACACAGGATCAATCACAGACTTTACGGAATGGAAGGCAGATGTAGAGGTCACTGTTGAAGCAAGTTTTACCTGACCTGTTCCAAACTAATCTGTCTCTATCCCATTTCTAATAATCTCTGGGGATGGATATTTCAGAACCTCTTTCAGTAAAAAGTTTCAGTGCTTGAGAACTATGAGTACTGAACAATTTCTCTAGTTATTTATTTTATTTTCATCTGATCATAAAAGTAATAAATGTTCATTTGATATTTTGAAAGGTACAGAAATTAATAAACAGTGAACACCCCTCACTCCCATAATCTTACATGTGTTTATATGTGTTGGAAAAAGGAACTATCTAGGCATATTTTTCCATATTATTATTGTTGTTTATTTACAGTTCCCTTCTTCATCCCAGGTTTTAATCTCTTGTCTTCTGGTATTATGATTCTTTTTTGTACCCTTCCTAAATTCTTTATATCTCTGTTATGTTGTGAAACCCCAACTGGATAAAATATTTTTTTGGCTGTTATTGTTAATATTGATTCTATATGTTTCTCCTTTGGACCTTTATTTTTCCCTGGTAGTTCATTAACATTTTGAGGGCTACATTCATTCTTTTAAACCATCAGAATATCAATTAATGCTTTTTATTAGGAAATAATAAAATTTATTATACTGGAAATAATTTGACAGCATAATAAAGGAGGTAATGAATCTAAATATACCTCTATTTGAAATTCCATAGCTTGCTAAAGTGTAATTACTAAGTGAATGCCTTATAATAATCCTCTTTGGAGGTTGAAATCATGGTTAAAATCCAGGGAAGTGGGGGAGGGAAAATAGATGGTTTATTGTTCTAAAAGCTAGGTGGGTGGATTCATTCACACTGAGAACATTTGGAAAAAAAAATCTATGTGTAAGAAGTTCAAGAATACTTTGAAAAATTACCATGAAGCAATCATTCATATATTGATTCACTTAGCAAATACTAGTTAAATAACTACCACAGTGCTGGCACCTGAGATACAAAAATGAATCACATGTTTCCTACCCTGGGGGAACTCACATTTTGATAGAGAAGGCTGAAATATGAACCAATAATCGCAGTACAACAGGAGTATGTGGAAGTATGGAGTGTGATGGAAGAACACACTGGGGGGTTGGGAAGGCTTCATGGATGAGACATCATTTGCATTCCCTCCTGTGCCTGGGACGCATGCAAGTGGAGAGAGTAAGAGGAAATAGGGACCTTTTTTATTTTTTGTGAAGAAATCTCATTTATAAAGAAAAAGTCAATGTCTGAGTAATGATATTCATGACACTACTTTATAGATAATATAGACAAAATTTGATTATGATTTTTTTCTGAATTTCCTGTCCAAATTATTTCTAAGTTCTTTTGTCTTTCCTTTATCATTATTTTGAAACAAAGAATTGTTATACAGCTTTCGATTATTATTCATCAAGTGAGTGTACTACAATGGAAAGCCAAAGAGATTTAACACTGTCTATACTGAATATTCCACTTTGCATTTCTTCCCTTGATTTCCTATTTGATAAAATGGATAAGATGGATTATATAATCTTGTTTTATTTCTCCCATCAAAAACATTCCAAATGTTTAACTATATATATAGTAAGATATTGCTTCAAATATTAGGGTGATACAAAATCTGACTATTCTGTTTTCTTGATGCTCTAAGTTGAATATTGAGAGGAACAATGATTTTGGAGCTAAAGTGAAAATGTTTTTGTAAATAGTACTAGGAACAAAGAAATGTGATCCTCACAGTCCTTAATAAAGAGAATGTTTAGCTTTGCAAAGGGAGAGAGAGCTGGCTAGTCTCAAAGAAAAACATCAATGTACCAGAGCTATATTCACGTGTGGATAGAGAGAACCTGAGAAACACAAAATCAATCCACTATGAGAGCTGTGGAAAGCTGTGCTCCATTCCCACTTTCTTCTTAGCAGTTATTCCAGATACTAATTAAAGTGGATTTTATTATTATTTAAATATTCCACAGGGAAAGGCTTGTCACCTTTTAAAAATACTTTTGCAGAACAAAGTACCTCAATGCCATGACATAAGGATGCAGGCAGGAAAAGACAAATGAGCTTTGGCAATGTTTTCCCACATGGATAAATCCAGGAGGAGAAGCTAATAAATCAGGAAGGGTCATTGCCTTGAAAAGGAACATTGTCCATTCCTGACTCTTTAGACTTACAGAAATGGGATTCCTTCTCAGGGTTCAGTCTATCTTTCATCATTTCTGTATCAAAGGGGGTGGGGGGCGCTGGAGCCTAAACTAACACCAAAGCAAACACATGTTTAAATAATTTCAAATCAGAAAAAATTGTCTATTTTTTATAACAATGTAAATACAAAAGAGACTCAGCATTTTGAAATTGGGAGAGGATGGAAATGGATTAAAATTTGGCCAATGGTCAATGAAAACTAGAGAAGAAATTATCTGTGTAACGTGTTCAAGAAGCAGTAATTTGTTTTAAATTTTGAAATTTTCCATTTAAGAAAATGTCTGCAAGATGCTTAGTCACAATTTTATTTAATAAAGCCTAAGAGTAATGATTCTAATATTTTATATAAACAAGCATGCTTTCCAGAGATAGCTCATTTTAAATCTTGAATTATTGAGGCAATTATAATGCTTATTCTCAAATTTGATTAGGACATTATTTGGGAATTTAAATAACACTTGATATAAAATTTTAACATGTTATTTATATTCTTTTGCACGTATTTCCTACTTTCTTAAAACTTTAACTGTTAACTTTAAAGAATATAAATATGTAATTTAAATTCTGTTTTATCAGGTTATTCTAAAAAATATCTTATAGTTGCTAATATTCTTATTTCTTTTCTTTCATCTCTGGATATTAGAAAATAAGTTTTAAGTGCCATTATCTATATTCAGCTGTCTTTTATAGAAAGTAATGATAAAAATGTACTGTACCTCACATGTAAAGATGGTGTTTAACCTGTTTTTCATTTTTCTTTTTTTTCTTTTGCTCAAATGAAAGATAAAACTCAATATTATAGCCTAACACCATATAAAAATTGCCTGCTTTGACTCTATTAATCCATTTGTTTATTTTTTCATTATAGAACTAATAGATGTTTTAATTAATTACTTTAAAGGGCATTCCCATTTTCCTTATGTTTTGTTATCCACTTACCCTTCCTTTTAGGACTAGCTTGAGTTAGTTACTTCAGTTATTTACAGCAGGTACTAATAAGGTCATAGGTTCAAGCTGTGTCTGGGCCTGTAAAGTGATGGCATGCAAACCTGGCCATCTGCTTTGTAAATGCTTCGTGTTAATCCCCATGGCAACAAGGCTAAGGGGTAGGGATAGTGCAGCAAAATGCTTCCCACTACAGGACAAACTCAAGTATATTCCCTACAACAGGAGACAAACAGATTAGATGAACAGTGGTTCAAAATGGAACGATGGCATTGACGTGGACCAATGCCTCCCTTCTTAACCCATCACATGTTATAGCCCATTAATCAATGATCAAATAACCTGGATACTTCTAGTAGGGAAGCAAAATGCCAACTTCTAAAAATTCTTATTTTACTGTGAAATATAACACATGTAAAGGGTAAAAATATAAATATGTGGATTAGTGAATAAGTATAATGGATCTCCCCTGCAGTTCCCTCCCTCTTCTCCACCAATGTCAAGAAATAGAACATCGTGACTGCGCCAGAAGCCGTGGGATTGTTGATTAAATACCCTCCTCTACTCTAGAGGTAACTGCTATCCTTTTGTGACCATTGTTTCCCTGATTTTCTTCATAGTTTTGCTACATATGTTTGTTTGCCTAAACAATATGGTTTTATCTTACTAGGTTTTTAAACTTTATATAAATAGAATCATACTGTATGCACGTGTCATGTTTCTTTTGCTCAATATTATATTTATGAGAGTCATATTTGTGTAGATGTATTGTTTACTTTCACAGTTATGTGAATATGCCTCATTTCTTCTCTCCATTCTATTATAGATGGGGTTATTAGGAACAACACTGCTTTGAACTTTCTTGTATATGTTTCTTGAAACACATGTGCATGAGATTACAAAGGAGTGGTATTTAAGAGTCATGGAATGTGTTCACATAGCTAGTAAGTGGCCTATTTAAGTTTGCTACCAGATTTATTTAATTCCTCTACTACTCAATTCTACCCTACCCTTAAAACTAATCATACATGAGTATATATAAATAAACCATAAATACTGTCCTGCAACCTATGTATTTTTAACTTGAAAATAGTTAAACATACTTCTTAGTAATAAAAATTAATATACAACATGTGTATTAATGCATGGATCCAATAAATTTTATTTGGCAAATTATCTACTGTGTATTTAGGTTGTTTTAAAATAATTTTCTATCATAAATAGTTAAATATGAATACCAACAAATTTTTCTTTATTTCTTTTGAATAAATTCCCAGATGTAAAATTGATAAAAATGAAACAATATTTTTAAAGTTTTCAGAAAAATTAGAACAATTTATTCAACAATAATTTATAAAATTGCTTGTTTTCTCTAAAAGGTCAATTTTAATATTGAATATAATTATTTAATATATTATATAATGTAATTTTAATATTGAATATAAATATTTATACTTGCCAATTTTATTATGGAAATAGTATCATATTGAGCATTTTTTAGTAATAATGAGGCCAAAAATTTTTTTGCATAATATTATTTGTTGCTTATATTATTTATTTGCAAATTTATTCTTATCTTTTGCTTCCTTTGCTTTTGGGAATATGCGTATCCTTTTTACTTGAGGTTTTTTAAAAACTTTTAACATGGTATATAACTGTTTTGTCTGACAAATATACTGAAAATGTGTTTTCTCAGTTTGTCATTTAAGTGTTTTACAGTTTTTTGTTCTTTTCATTATCTAGCACTAAAATTTTGTGTAGTAAAGTCATTTCTTTTCCTTCATGATCTTTGCTTTTGGTGTAGACTCTCTAAGAGTACATGATTATTTGCCCATGTATCTTTCTAGCACTTTTGTAATCTCTTATTCCCAGGTTGCCACTTTACAAAAGTTTATTGGGTACCATTCTTACATCGTACCATATTTATTACTTTCAAATATTGCTGTCTCTGGAGGTTATATTAATGTATAGTGAACATTTGGGTCATTTAATTTTTTCCAAGTGGTTAAACAGTTGTCAAAATACCAATAATTAAATAATTACTTTCACCATCGATATGATATGATTTCTGTATCATACACTAACTTTGTTTCTGGACTTTTAATTTTGCCCATTGATTTATTTATTCCTAAGTCAGGAATATATATTAACATGTGATTGGGCACGTTCCCCAAATTTTATTCTTTCAACATTTCTTCTCTTTTTATTAGTCATTCTTTAAAATGAATTTTAGAGTCATATTGTTAAGCTCTAAAATATCTTATGGAATATTGATTGGTAATGCATTAAATTTTCAAGTATAATTTTTGAGAATTTACAGATTTACAATGTTGAGTTTCCCCAGTCAGGAATGTTGTTAGTATCTTTTTTCTTTTTTATTGAGGTAACAGTGGTTTATAGCATCATATAAGTTTCAGGTATACAGCCTTACAATTTGACTTCTGTATATACTACAGTGTGCTCACTCCAAAAGTCTAGTTTCCATCCATCACCATACAATTGATCTCCTTTACCCATTTCACCCTCCCTCCACCCCCTTTCCCTTCTGGTAACCACCCATCTGTTCTCTGTATCTATGTGTTTGCTTTTGTTTTGTTTTGTTAGTCTTTTCATTTATTCAAATCTCACATGTCTTGACACTGAATATTTTATAATAAATATCAATAAGTTTTGGAAGACATGCTGAAGTGTTTAAGTATATTCAAAATAAAAATGAGGCTAACTATGCACTGTCTTTTATTTTGACTTGGAGTAAACAAAATGAAGAGAAATCTCAAACTAAATATGCTAAGTATACTTTGCTATTTCCACCTGTGTGTTTTTCAGCAAAATTCTGTTACAAAGAAAGCTTTCATAGACAATTCTTAAAATATTTTGTGGCAAAACCACAGTAGAACAAAACATTAAGAAACACATTCACTCTACCAAATAGTTGATGAGTAAATGATTAGTCTAATTGCAAACACTGTAATAAAGGAAGATAGACAGATGCATGAGACTCGCTCTAATTTCCTAAAGATTAAAGGTTAGAAACCGCTAAAGAGACAAGATCAGCCAATGCTCCATTATTCCCAGCTGGTCTGCCTTCATGTGTAACTTTGAAACAGAGTAATGAGTGGTATACAAATATGCCCAAGCGCACCAGGAAACGGCAAGACTCAGCAGAAGCACAGATATCAGAAAGAGACCTGCCGAGATTTCAGATATTAAAACTATCAAATCATACTATAGAACAACTATGTAAGCATATTTAAAGATAGGAAAGCCAAAGAATAGGAAACATTCACCCAGCATGTTAGAAAAATAGAAATATTAAGGATAAAAAAATTTAACAGCCCTAATTAGAGGTAAACCAAGGGGAGCATAAAGTTTTGAGGGAAACACCCAGAGCTTAGTTTGGGGCATGTTAACATGGAGATGTCTATTATACATCCAAGTGCAGGTACCAAGTAGTCTGTAACTCTATGAGTGCAGCATTCAGGAGAGAAGTCCAAGCTGGAGGGAAAAATTGGGGAGATAGCATGGTAGTAGGTGTCCTTCTATATACAATTATGGGCTTGGTGTACAATGGTGGAAAAGGCAGAGATTTGGTTCATCTTAGAGTCATGACGTTTTCCAGACAATTGATTTAGAAGGAAAGGTATAGGTATTGAGAGTGTAAGAAAGTGATCATAACCGGGTGATTTAGAAGAACCAGTGGAGTCTCGTGTCTTCCAACACATTTGTGTCTTCAAATATAGCCTGAAGACATGATGCTCGGAGCTGCAGTTATCTTGAGACAATAAGGACCCATTTTTCTAAATCACTGATATTTTTCCAAATTGTAAAATAGAAGAACTCACTTTACCCTCTTAAGGTAAAAATTAGTAAATAATTCAAAACTCTCAGATCTCGTAAGAGCTTTTAAAACGACTCTAAGAGGCTATGCTAAGAACAGAAAAGTCAGACCAGGATCGAGAGGCCTTCTAAGTTTTTATTAGTAGTAGAGTCTTGCTCCTTTACTAATATTCTATGTGATCTTGGGCAAGAAGCTTAATCTTTCTGAGTCTTAATTTCTTCATTTCTAAAATATGGGCAATGGGCTAGATAAAATGTTGTAATATAAGCATTTCTTATTAAATTACTTCACTTGGAATGCCATAAGTGTATAGATCAATAAAATTTGTTCACATTTTCAACAATGTCAGGCTACTGCAAATTCAGAAAGCTATAAAAAAGCCTTTGCAAAATTTTTGAAGGGATAATTAAAAAGCTTGTGGGTAATCATTTAAAACACACATCATCTCTAGAAGCCAAAATGTATTCATTAAATGCAAGTTTTTAAACATTAATCCCATTTCCTTTAAAAATAAGCACTAGACTTCTAGATCAGGAGAATAACATACAAACTACATGTATCTGTTTCAATAAGTTATTTGACAAAGTCTTTTAGGACAAGTCTTGCCCATAAAGAATGAGAAGTAGAAATGTTCCATAGATGGTAATATGATTAGGTAAATTATTTGTTGGCTGAGTAACCAAACCCCAGGAATTCTGGCAACACATTTTTCCTTGATATTTCTTTACCGTCTTTGGAACCAACCAGTTAAGCAACAAATGTTTGATGAGTACCATGTACGTGCTTTATTTACATTGGGTGCTGGATGCACAAGAATGAATATGCCTTAGTCCCTGTTATGAGGAGCACATGGTTCATAGACTAGCTCTTTGACCTAGTACTCCTAGCCTTGGCTCTTGGAGGCAGGATCCACTTATTCCACTGGGTCCCTCTGCATTCCTTCTTGTGGCCACATCCTATATTCCTATATTAAGAAATAAAATACTTACCTAAGTCAGCAGCAAATAGATGAATTATTTGAAAATTAATTATTAAAAGGAGTGAAGTGGTAGTTCTGATTTTGGGTAAGATGGAGTAAGTATATTCCACCCTGTATTACCCATCAAATATAGCTCTAAAATTTGGAAAGAATTCATGGAGCAGAATTTATCTGAAGTCTTTGAAAAATAAGTAGTAGCTGGCAGACTGGGCAGGAAGACCAGAATTCAGCACACACCAAATTGGCAGCGCATTTCGCGTTTTCCTCAGGTATACCCTAGCTTGGATGGAAGGCAGCCCAAAACCCAGAAGAGGGTACAAAGATACAGACAGAGAGGGTTCCAAGAGAAACCCTCTAGTTCTATCTTGGGGAATGGGATAGGGGTCTCCAAATGCTCAGAGAGAGTGGGGAAAATCCACCACTTTTTTCTTTTCTCATTTCTCTCATACTCTAGCTTCCAGACAAACTCATAGTGGCTACGGAAACAACATCAATGGTGGCAGCAGGAGCCTGGAGGTGTTGAAAAATCAGAGGAAGGGGGATCTTCCCCTCTGATTAGAGGAGCTATGGTCCCAGGAAGGTGGAGTAAACCCCTGTTGCTTTTTTTCTCTCTGTCTTACTGCCCATTGGCCCTGGATGTGCACACAATCACAGAAAATGTGCAGCAGAGTGGAGTTATAAAAATCTTAGCTTTTCGGTCAAGGACCAAAAAGGTAAAGAGCTTGAAAAACAGAGACCATAAAGTTGTTTATAAACTTCTGGGCTCACTCTTGAGCTCTAAGTTTGTGGATCTGATTCTAAACATAGATGTGAGTAACACTGCCAAGATTTGATTATGAAACATTCATATCATCAGAATTGCAGAAGAAAAGAAAGAATATGGTGTTAAAAAAGTATTTGAAGAAATAATGACTAAAAACTACTAAAATTGGACTCAAGATATAAATCTACAGATTCCAGGAGCTCAACAAACTCTAAACATGATAAACCTAAGGAAATCTAAGCCTGGACACATCATAATCAAACTGCTGAACTAAATACAAAGAAAAAATATTGATGGCACCCAGGAAAAATGACCTGTTACTTTTAGGGAAGAACAACTCAAATAATTTTGTGTTTCTCTTCAGAAACTATGGAGCCCAAAAGGCAATGGAGCAAAATTTTTAAAGTGCTCCAGGAAGAGAACTCTCAACCCAGACTTCTGTAGTCAGTAAAAATATCCCTCAGGAGTGAAAGTGAAATAACATTTTCAGATGAAGGAAAACTAACAGAAGGTGTTGCTAACAGAACCATTATAAAATAGTTGCTAAAATAAATTTTCAGACAGAAGGAACATAATACCAGAAGGAAAGTTGTACCATCAAGAATGAAGGAAGAATGGGGCCGCCCAGTGGCGCAGTGGTTTAGTCCACTCTTTGGCAGCCTAGGGTTGGCAGTTTTGATCCTGGGCGCCTGCCAACGCACTGCTTGTCAGCCTTGCCGTGTCGGCGTCCCATATAAGGTAGAGGAAGATGGGCACAGATGTTAGCCCAGGGCCAGTCTTCCTTAGCAAAAAGACAAGGATTGGCAACAGATGTTATCTCAGGGCTGGTCTTCCTCACCAAAAAAAAAAAAAAAAAAAGAATGAAGGAAGAACAATAGAAATAGTAAATGTCTATAAATATAATACATGAGTTTTCTCTTGAGTTCTTTAAAATATATTTTATAACTAAAATAAGAAATCATAACACCTTGGCTAAATCTCAAAGGCATTATGTTGAGTGAAAGCCAGCCTCAAAAGCTTACCTTCATATAATACCATTTATATGACATTCGTAAAAAGGTATATGTCACTTCCTTTGTGATGCTTTCTCTAACCACGTAATCTAAAGTAGACACAACCTTAACATCCATCATATCGTCTGGTTTTATCTTAATCATAACATCATAACCATTATCACCATATAAACTATCTTGTTTATATATTTGTTGTTTATTGTCTGTATCTCTCCTTACCCCACCTATTTGTCAGCAAATTTGTTGGTTCTATTAACCCCTGTATTCTTAGTGCTTAGAACAACAGACACTCATTTGTTACATTTATGTTTTTTTTTAATTTTTTTATTTATTTTTTATTGATGTCTTAGTTTATAACACTGTGGGGTTTTAGTTGTACATTTTTGTTTGTCCGTCACCTTGTGGATGTAACCCTTCACCCCTTGTGCCCCCCCACCCCCCTTCCCCTTGGTAACCACCAATCAGTTCTCTCTGTCCGTGTGTTCACTTATATTCCATATATGAGTGAGTTCATGCAGTGTCTGTCCTTCTCTCTCTGGCTTATTTCACTTAACATAATACCCTCTAGGTCCTTCCATGTTGTTGGAAATGGGACAATTGTGTCTTTTCTTATGGCTGAGTAGTATTCCATTGTATGTATATACCACATCTTCTTTAACCAATCTTCAGTTGAGGGACACTTGGGTTGCTTCCACTTCTTGGCTATAGTGAATAATGCTGCAATGAACATAGGGGTGCATACGCCTCTTGTGATGGTTGATTTCATGTCCATTGGGTAGATGCCCAAGAGTGGGATTGCTGGATCATAGGTATTTCTATTTTTAATTTTTTGAGGACTCTCCATACTGTTTTCCATAGAGGCTGCACCAGTTTGCATTCCCACCAGCAGTGAATGAGGGTCCCCGTTTCTCCACAACCTCTCCAGCATTTGTTGTTATTTGTCTTTGTGATTATAGCCATTCTAACTGGTGTAAGGTGATATCTCAGTGTAGTTTTGATTTGCATTTCCCTGATGATTAGTGATGTTGAACATCTTTTCATGTGTCTATTGCCCATCTGGATCTCTTCCTTGGAAAAATGTCTGTTCATATCCTCTGCCCATTTTTTGATCAGGTTGTTTGTTTTTTTGTTGCTCAGTTGTATGAGATCTTTGTATATTACTGAGATTAATCCCTTGTCAGACAAACGATTTGCAAATATTTTCTCCCAGCTGGTGGGTTGTTGATTCATTTTGATCCTGGTTTCATTTGCCTTGTAGAAGCTCTTTAGTCTGATGAGGTCCCACTTGTTTATTTTTTCTTTTGTTTCCCTTGTCTGGGTAGACATGGAATCTGAAAGGATCCCTTTATGTCCAATCTCAATTAGTGTACTGCCTATATTTTCTTCCAGGAGTTTTATAGTTTCAGGTCTGACTTTCAGGTCTTTGATCCATTTTGAATTGATTTTTGTATATGGCGATAGGAGATGGTCTACTTTCATTCTTTTGCATGTGGCTGTCCAATTTTCCCAGCACCATTTATTGAAGAGACTTCCCTCTCTCCATTGTATGTTCTTTGCTCCTTTGTCGAAGATTAGCTGTCCATAGGTGTGTGGTTTTATTTCTGGGCTTTCAATTCTGTTCCATTGATCTGTGTGTCTATTCTTGTACCAGTACCATGCTGTTTTGATTACTGTAGCTTTATAGTATATTTTGAAATCAGGGATTGTGATGCCTCCAGCTTTGTTCTTTTTTTTCAGAATTGCTTTAGCTATTCGGGCTCTTTTGTTGCCCCATACGAATTTCAGTAGTTTTTGTTCTATTACCGTGAAGAATGACATTGGGATTCTGATTGGGATTGCATTGAATCTGTAGATTGCTTTAGGTAGAATGGACATTTTAACTATATTTATTCTTCCAATCCATGTGCATGGAATATTTTTCCATTTCTTTATGTCCTCCTCGATTTCTTTCAATAGTGTCTTATAGTTTTCATTGTATAGGTCTTTGACCTCCTTGGTTAAATTGATTCCCAGATATTTTATTCTCTTTGTTGCAATTGTAAATGGGCTTGTCTTTTTGAGTTCTCTTTCTGTTGTTTCATCGTTAGTGTATAGAAATGCAATTGATTTTTGTAAGTTGATTTTATACCCTGCCACTTTACTGTAGTTGTTGATTGTTTCTAGTAGCTTTCCAATGGAATTTTTGGGGTTTTCTATGTATAGGATCATGTCGTCTGCAAATAGTGCGAGTTTCACTTCTTCATTGCCTATTTGGAGTCCTTTTATTCCTTTTTCTTGCCTAATTGCTCTGGCCAGAACTTCCAGTACTATGTTGAATAAGAGTGGTGAGAGTGGGCACTCTTGTCTTGTTCCTATCCTCAAAGGAATGGCTTTCAGTTTTTCCCCATTGAGTAGGATGTTTGCTGTAGGTTTGTCATATATGGCCCTTATTATGTTGAGGTACTTTCCTTCTATACCCATTTTGTTGAGAGTTTTTATCATAAATGGATGCTGGATCTTGTCAAATGCCTTCTCTGCATCGATTGAGATGATCATGTGGTTTTTATTCTTCATTTTGTTAATGTGGTGTATCACGTTTATTGATTTGTGGATGTTGAACCATCCTTGTGTCCCTGGTATAAATCCCACTTGATCGTGGTGTATGATCTTTTTGATGTATTGCTGTATTCGGTTTGCCAATATTTTGTTGAGGATTTTTGCATCTATGTTCATCAGCGATATTGGCCTGTAGTTTTCTTTCTTTGTATTGTCCTTGTCTGGCTTTGGTATCAGGATGATGTTGGCCTCATAGAATGTGTTGGGAAGTATTCCATCTTCCTCTATTTTTTGGAATAGTTTGAGAAGGATAGGTGCTAAATCTTCTTTGAACGTTTGATAAAATTCTCCAGGGAAGCCATCTGGTCCTGGGCTTTTATTTTTTGGGGGGTTTTTGATTACTGTTTCAATCTCTTTACTTGTGATTGGTCTGTTCAGATTCTCTATCTCTTCTTGATTCAGTTTTGGGAGGTTGTACGCGTCCAAGAATTTGTCCATTTCCTCTAGGTTGTCCAATTTGTTGGCGTAAAGTTTTTCATAGTATTCCCTAATAATCCCTTGTATTTCTGTGGTGTCTGTTGTAATTTCTCCTCTTTCATTTCTAATTTTATTTATTTGAGTCTTCTCCCTTTTTTTCTTAGTGAGTCTGGCTAAGGGTTTGTCAATTTTATTTATCTTCTCAAAGAACCAGCTCTTTGTTTCATTGATCCTTTCTACTGTTTTTTTGGTTTAAATTTCATTTATTTCTGCTCTGATTTTTATTATTTCCCTCCTTCTGCTGATTCGGGGCTTTGTCTGTTCTTCTTTTTCCAACTCTGTTAGGTGCAATTTAAGGTTATTTATTTGGGATTTTTCTTGTTTGTTAAGGTGAGCTTGTATTGCTATGAATTTCCCTCTCAGGACTGCTTTTGCTGCATCCCATATGAGTTGGTATGGTGTATTTTCCTTTTCATTTGTCTCCAGATAGCTTTTGATTTCTCCTTTAATTTCATCAATGACCCATTGGTTGTTCAGTAGCATGTTGTTTAGTCTCCACATCTTTGTCCCTTTCCTAGTTTTTTCCTTGCAGTTGATTTCTAGTTTCACAGCATTATGATCAGAAAAGATGCTTGTAATGATTTCAATCTTCTTAAATTTATAGAGGTTTACCTTGTTTCCTAATATATGGTCTATCCTTGAGAATGTTCCATGTGCACTTGAGAAGAATGTGTACTCTGCTTTTTTTGGGTGGAGTGCTCTGTATATATCTATTAAATCCATTGCGTCTAGTTTCTCGTTTAAGTCCATTATTTCCTTATTGACTTTTTGTCTGGATGATCTATCTATTGATGTAAGGGGGGTATTAAGATCCCCTACTATTATTGTGTTATTGTTAATATCTCCTTTAAGGTTTTTTAGCAGTTGTTTTATGTACTTTGGTGCTCCTGTGTTGGGTGCATAGATATTTATAAGTGTTATGTCTTCTTGGTGAAGTATCCATTTTATCATTATATATTGCCCTTCTTTGTCTCTCATTACCTTTTTTATCTTGAAGTCTACTTTGTCTGATATAAGTATGGCTACTCCTGCTTTCTTTTGTTTGCCATTAGCTTGGAGTATTGTTTCCATCCTTTTATTTTGAGTCTGTGTTTGTCTTTAGAGCTGAGATGTGTTTCCTGGAGGCAGCAGATTGTTGGATCTTGGTTTTTAATCCATCCTGCCACTCTGTGTCTTTTGACTGGAGAATTCAATCCATTTACATTTAGAGTGATTATTGATATATGAGGGTTTAATGTTGCTGTTTTATTGTTCATCTTCTGGTTCTTTTGCATTTCCTTCGTTTCTTGTCCCTTGTGTTTCAGACTGCAAATTCAATTTGGTATTTCTGCATGCTCATTCTCTTGGTTTTCTCTTTATTTGTCATGTGTGGTTCTCTCCTGGTTGTTTGTTTAGTGGTTACCGTGCGGTTTATATAAGCGATCTCCTGGATAAGAAAGTACATTTTCAGATGCCTCCTTTTTCCTGAGGCTGGGTTAGTTCAATCCCTTACCTCTTCCCCTCCTTATTTGTTATCTCTTTATTCCAGATTGTGTCATGAATGTGTGTTTCCAGTGATAAGCTTGAATTAATTTTTGGTATTTTCCAACTGTATTTTGTTCTGGTTTAGTCTCCTTGCTTTTCTCCTTGCTGAAATCTTTGTATCCCCTTTCTCATTTGTTTTTTTTCAGGCTTAAGGGCCTTCTTGAGCATTTCTTGTAGTGGGGGTCTTGTGGTGACGAACTCTCTTAGCTTTTGTTTATCAGGGAGAGTTATTGTTTCTCCATCATATTTGAAGGATATTTTTGCTGGATAAAGTCTTCTTGGTTGAAGGTTTTTGTCTTTCATGATTTTGAATATATCATTCCAGTCTCTCCCAGCCTGTGGAGTTTCTGTCGAGAAATCAGCTGAGAGCCTGATGGGGTTTCCTTTGTATGTTATTTTGTTTTTTTGTTTAGCTGCCTTCAATATTATTTCCTTGTCACGGGTATTCTTCACGTTTGCTACTATGTGGCGAGATGATTTTTTATTCCTGTTTATATATTTAGGTGATCTATTGATTTCATTCATTGTTATTTCCCTCTCATTCCCTAGGTTGTGGAAGTTCTCAGCTATTATTTCTTTGAACAAACTCTCTGCTCCTTTTTCTCTTTCTTCTCCTTCTGGAATACCTATTATCCTTATGTTGCTTTTCCTCATTGAGTCTGATATTTCTTGAAGAATTTCTTCATTTCTTTTTAGTCTTAGCTCTCTCTCTCCTCCTCTACCAGGAGCATTTCTGCGTGGCTATCCTCAATAGTGCTAATTCGTTCCTCCATATTGTCAGTTCTGTTCTTTAAAGACTCCATTTTTTCCACTATCTCGTTGATTTTGTTTTTCATCTCCAATACTTCTGATTGGTTTTTCTTTAGGGTTTCAATCTCTTTTGTGACATAATCCCTGAATTCGTTGATTTGTTTCTGTGTGTTCTCTTGTATTTCGTTGAGCTTGTTTATGATAGCTATTTTGAATTCTCTCTCATTTAGGTTATCAAATTCTGTGCCTTCAGGGTTGGTTTCTGGGTGTTTGTCATTTTCCTTTTGGTCTGTAGCCCTGACATATTTTCGCAAGGATCCGATGGGGATGGCTTTATTTTTACCCCTCATGATTAAAGTTAGTCCTGCAGTTTCCCCCTGCTGCCACTAGATGGAGATCGCGAGAGGTTTGCTCTGAGGCGGCTGCAGCCCCCGGAGGGATTATGCTGAAACGCCGGGTGTGTGGGGGGAGGGGTCCTCTCTTTCTCCTGCTTGACCCGGGGGTTTCCTTTCTGGCTCTCTTAGGGTGTTTGCTACACCCCCTAAACAGTCCGTCGTCGCTTCCCAGTGGGGATCTCGCGACAGTCTGTGAGAGCACCTGGATGGCGCTAGTTTTCCCCGCTGTGGGCTGCCCCCCCCTCTGTCCGCGAACCCGCGCTCTTTTTGCTGATCGATTGGGGAGGGGGAGTACAGCCTCCTACCTCTCCTCCCGTTCTCCTGGGCTTCCCGCGCCTCCACCATCCGATGTATGGCAGCAGGGGCTTCTCAGAAGTCCTTCCTAGTATTTGATTGAGCTCTGTTGGAATGTGAATGATGTTTTTGTTGTGTCGTAGGGGGCAGAGATTCAAAGAGGGAATCTCACTCCGCCATGATGCTGACGTCTTCCTGTTACATTTATGTTTAATGGCTGAATTATTTGGTATTTTAGGGGGGCTAACACTAACACATGTGTGTCAAATGGATTGGAATATGGTATCTTAATAGCTAATATCTTTTGAGAGCTTGCTAGAATTCCAGATGTTCTAACACTATCCATGTATTTCTTCATATAACATCCATAACAATTCCATGAGGGAAGTACTATTCTTATACCCAGTCTATGGATGAGAAAAAGAGCCATAAGTAGGTAAAATAATTTGCCCAAAGTCACACATATATTAAGTGGTGGGCCCATGAGGTGAAATCAGGATGTCTGATTTAGCGTTGTTACAATGATGATATTTCCCCTGTTTCTTGTCCTTGTCCTTGCCTAGAAGCAAGGACGTCAACTGAGATGCTGTTCCAGTACTCCAGGCATGAGGCAATAAAGGCTAGAACTTAGAAAGAAAAGAAGGGAACACATATGAGACAAATAACAAAGTGTTGAGGACAGACTGACATGGAGCACAGGAGGTGGAAGTTAAAGGGCATCTCTGACTTGGAGAGCAATAATAGTGCTCTTTTCTTACTATTTCTGTAAACACTAAAGAGAAGAGAGGAAACAGATTTTGGAGGCAGGATACATACCTGGAAATGACTAGTGGGTGGTTTGATGGGGAGAGATGGGAATAAAACTGTAGACGCAGGAATCATTCAAACACAGTATTATGTTTCCTGATTGAAAGGTACCTATAATTCATATTTTCATAATTTTAAACTTGGGGTCAATTTTAATATTGGGGTTATATGTGTTTTTCTTACAATTGAAGATCTTTGTAATTACATATTATGAGGTGGAAAGTGTAGAGAAAAAAGGAAAAGATTAAGGATGGAATCTTAAAATTTTGGATGTAAGAGGAGAAGACAAGGATGACAGGAAGCCATGAAGGAGAGTAAGAACCCAGCCTTCTCTGGTCCCATCTCAATGAGTTAACTGATTTCCTTCTGCCCAACTACACCCATCAGCCTGTCCAGGGAGACTAAAACCACATGTAGACTAGCTCATGTCCATTTTTTCCTAACAGTAAAAATTTAAAGTAAATTACAAAGCAAAAGTTTGTGAAATAGATACTACGCTTCTTCTCCTCCTACGTTTGATACCCAGGAACATTCCCCTGCCCTCGGTCCTATATAATTACAACAGAGTAGGAGGAACTGTGGTATCATTTCTCATAGGGGACATTACTCCCAAGTCAACCCCCAACATACTTAGTTCTCCTTGAGGTAATTAAGATCTCTACACTGATAAGTTTTGCCTTTCCGTGTCTGATTAATCTCTTGCTGGGCATTAAACATTTTTGTAGAGCTTCATTTAAGACTTACTCCCTGACTGTAACTGGGCTGCCTTTTACTCCTAGATAAAAACCCAAAATTCACTAAGGTTCAGGGTTTAACTGGCCTTGTTAATTACTTTTGGGCCTCTTACAAAATAATAATAAGATTTCTCATGCATTTTTCATGGACACAGAGTCAAGATCAAAGGCCATGAGCTTTAAAAGTTTTGGGATTCTCTGAACCATGCGTAGTAGGGGTCTCTGTACAAAACCAGGGGCAAAAAAATGTTTCAAAATGAAGGACAGATTAAGAATGAGAGATGGATGTAATAAGATTTGATTTTCCTTGAGGCATTCAAGAGGGAAATTAATAGTTTAGTGGAAAATATTAGATGTATTAAGGGAAAAGAAGTTGAACTTGAAAATTCTCCATGTTTAAAGGATTTCAGGAAAAGACTAATTAAATGTTTGTAAGAATGGCTAAAAACAGTTGGTTCTAAACTACCAAAGATTATTTTTCAAAGTTTCATAGCATCTATTTTCTGGCTAATGGGATAATTAAAATGTCAACCAAAACTGGGTGCATTTCAATTACAGCCATACTCTATGAAATTAAAAATGCCTCACAGCAAAATAAACTTGTTATTACTATTACAGGGGGAATTTTTATTAGGTTAAAAAATGCATTATCAGATTTGATTGAGGTGACGCAGTAATGTCACCTTAATTCTCATAAATCAAATAAGGAGCCCAGAAAGTGAACTTTTAAAAACACTTTAAATTTTCAGCCTGAAGGAAAATAGATAAAGGCATATTCTATTGCCTTGGCAATCTTAGAACAGTAATTACCCTCCCCGTAGGTGAGTGGGCAGGAACATTTGGCAGACTGCAGGAGTGTAATGCCTGTAAAATGGCCTTTTCTTCAGCTTAAGAGCAGGTGTGTAGTGTCGGTTACCTCATTTTCGCTCTCATTAAGCAGAAAGCACAGCAATGTTAGATGATTGGAAACTAGTCTCCAGATTTTTCTGTCCCCTTCATCAATTGTTTTATAGATAACATCCATTAAATTTCTAATTAGCAATCATGTATGATACAGGAATAAGAGAAATATGAAATAAAAGCATACATCCGGATTCAATCTGGAGTTTTATTTCTGATATGATAGGCATGATCTAACTTCATTTCAATCCTATTTTTAATGCAGATATGAAACTTGTATCAGGAAAGAATTATGTGGTGAATTCTTTTCAAAACAAATAAGGACTCGTTGGTAAATATTATCTCAATTTACTTAGTTGCTTAGGTAAAAACCTAGGGGCCATCCTTGATTTGTCTCTTTCCTTCGTATCTGACATCCAATCCATTGTCAAGTCTTGGTCACTCTGTCTTAAAAATATAGCCCTCAACTGACCTCTACTGACTACGTCTTCTACAGCTGGTCTAAGCTAACACTTGGTCCAGCTCTGATTCCCCTGGTAGCCATCTGCTTTTGCATCTATATTCTAGTCTCCCCTCAGCAGTCAGAATTATCTTATAAAATTAAAGCAGGTTAGGTCATTCTCCTGTTCACAGAGTGGCAGTAGCTTCTCACCACACTTAGAATGAAACCCAGAGTCCTTCCTGTGGCCTGTGAGGCCTCTGTGATCGAGCCTCTGTGATTGGCTTCCTCTCAGACTTTATCCATTTCTCTCTAGCCATATTGGTCAGTTCTTTCTGGCCTCAGAGTCTTCTGCCTGGAACATTTCCCCCAGAACTTTCCATGGCAGCCACTTTATTTCATTAAGTGAAATAAGTGGGCATTCTTGACCTTCTGGAACATACCACGCAGTCTCCCAGCCTAAGGCCTTTATTCCAGCTCTTCCTGTGCTAAGAACGTTCTCCCTCCAGATATTTGGAGGCTCCACAGCATTTCCCCAAGGCCTATCTGGCCATCCTAGTTAATACTGCTGATTACCCCCAGTCCCAGCACTCGGTCTTCTGTGTCACCTTCTGTGGTTCTCTATAGCACATATCACCTTTTAAAATACCACATAATTTAATTATTTACCATCCTTATTATTTACTGTTTGTCTTCTTTTGCAGGATGAGAGCTCCATGAGGCAAGCATTTGCTGGTGTCTTTTTTGTTGTTGTTCGTTTTTGTGCCCCAAATGCCTAGAACAATGGCTGGCATACAGTAGCCCTGTGATAAATATATGTAAAATGAAAGAATGAATGATTTAGATTTAGCTGTATAACAGTCAGAGCATAGTTTAGGTTTAAAGAAGAAATTTCAATATTAAGATTTGTAGGAGTCAAGAGTATATTCTCATAATAGTTTAAAAGTCTTACATCTTTAGGAAATATTTAGGAAGTAAATATTGTTACTAAATCCAGTTGCTGATCCAAAAGAATTTTTTAAAGGCAAAATATAAGATTGAAGAGATTATCTGAGTAATCCAAGCAAAACACTGATGATATTTTTATCATTCCATTAGTAGATAACTCTCAACTTTCAAATTAACATCAGTATATTTTTCGTAATTCAATCTTTTAGTTATTGTAGCAACTGCTTTACATTCTTCTCTACTTTTCCTTACTAAAATGTTTTATATATCCTTTTACTCCTTCATATTCTGGTTTCATATAGTATAGAACTATTTTCCTCAAAAAATAGAAATCTTTTCATTAGTTTGTTTATTTGTACCCTTTCCTTTTTCCTTAAAAAGTTTTAGTGTAGCTAATTTTAAAAAAAGATGATATTCTTCTATTTATGTGGTAATAATAATTATGAAAGTAAAATTAATAAAGGAAAGATGCCACATAAACTTGAAATAATTATGTTAAAATTTTCAAGAGCTTTTAAATAAATTATTTAATTTTATTACATAAACATGAAATTGTACTGAGAATGGTTCTGTTTTGTTATAAGAAGTTTCTATATGTCCATTGCACAATGGACTTTTATTTGGATTAATTGGGTTGCAATAAATAAAGCATATTAGTCAACAATTGTCTTTATATCTATATCTAGTTGGGTAACTCTCTCAGTTATATGATGAAAAAGAAAATGTCCTAAAATGATGGAGACTAGGGTATATTGTATGCCCTTGGTATAAATACAGACAGTGGAAGAGATGATACTTTTCTATCAGGATTAATTTACCCCTTCTTTTTTAAAAATTGAACTTCCAAGATTTAGCTGGATACTTGGTCACTCAGCAAGGGCCAAGAAGACTCACTTGCATCCAGATTTGGCCACGTGACTAATTACACCTAAAAGAATGTGAGCCAAAGTAATATGTTCTGATTCTAGGTCATGCCCTTAAAAGGAATAGATATGCACCATTCTTGCTTTTCACTCCATTGCCACTGAGATATGAATGTGTTGGAAGATCTGAAGAAACCACATTGATGTAGAAATGTTAGTTGTGTGTAGAAAATGACGGAGCTGTCCTACCGGTCCTGTATTGCAAGGTTCTGGACTGTTTTCTGAGATAGTAAAGAAGGGCTTCTGTTTTCTGTTGAAACTTTTATTTTGGGATCATTTTGTTATAGCGCTATAGGCTGAACTAATGAGACAAGAGAACACGAGACAAAAACTTACAAATAAACTAATGTTTATTCAGGAGTTTCGTACAGAAACACCACACAATCAATTTTCACCAAGCTTTGGGATGTGGGGAACTCTGAAAGTATTACTCCATTGTTTCCAACATCTAATGTGGCCAGTGAGAAAACCAGTAACAGGCTGAGTCTTCTTCCTTAATTCCTGGTAGATGACGAATCTTTTTTTTTTATTTTCACTCTCTGGAAAACGTTAGCTTGTTCCCTCTGTTCTTGATGTGGTGAAATTTCATGAGGATTTTTTTGTTTTGTTTTTAACTTATTATCCTGAGGTACTAGATGAGTCCTTTTAATCTGAAGATGTGTAGTATTCCTCAACTCTAGAAAATGTTCTTTCATTATTTCTTTAATAATCCTCCCTCCCCCTCCAATTTCCATTTCCTGTTTCTGGGCCTTCTGGATTGGTTTTTCTTATGTCTCCTACCTTTTTCCTCATATTTCTGTTTATTTTTTCTCACACTTCTGAATTCTTAGGTAGCCAGCAGTAAACAGATTGAAAAATAGCCTTTGTTTTTAAAATCTTTACTGTCTCAGCATGAGAGGACTAAGAAGAGACTCCACGTGCTCTCAGTCTTTTTCATTGTGTTTTGAAGCAAGTATCAGCACTTTCCACAGATTTATTGCTGCTAATTTCTCACAGGTTAGGGTTTTTAATTCCCAGCCCCTTCAATACCCCAGCCTCATTAGAATAATGGTGATAATAAAATTGGTAATAATAGCTGGCATTTAATGAACATTTACTGTGTGACTGACATGGTTAAGAATTTTATATGTATTATTCATTTAACACTTCCATGAGGTAAATATTATAATTATTTTCCTTTTACAGATAAGGCAACAGGGGAAGGGGATGATAAAGGACTGGCCCCAAGTCACAGCTAAACCAGCAGGTAGAGCTGGGATATAAACCATGTTCACATGCACTAAAAGTTTTAATTCCTGGTAAATGAATAAAATACCAAATGGTTTTCTTTTCATATTTTTCCCCGGAACCATGTTATATATTTGAGTTTACAGCTTCAGGTAAGTGGAGTTCTTCAAGAAAAAAAAAATTGCATGTGTTTATCTTTGGAGCCCTGTAGGAATCCTTTGAACATTTTATTGGCATGTGTTTTAAATAGTCCTACCGCAAAGGAACTTCCTTTGTTTATTTCTAACTCATGACTTCTGTCCTTCTTCTTAAGCCTGCTTCTGACCTTTATCTTTTCTTCAAGCTGTAAGAAAACAAGAGATATTCTAAATTAATCCTGAACTTCTAATTTGGCTGACTATATCGGAGATAATGGCCTAATAATAAGCAAAAGGTAGATATCTGGGGACTGTTTAATTAAGAGTCCTTTTTGGAAACCACTCAAGAAGATGTTAACTTGATTTGGGAAGCTGGTGGGGAAGAGTGAGAAGGATGCAAAATTAATTTTACTATTTCTTTTCCTATCATCAGAGACTATTTACTACTGAATTTTGCTGAAGGGTGTTAACATTAAAAGATTGATTCAGAACACATAGTCACCAGAATGCATATAAAATTATGGTGCCTCTGGTCCTGTAAGTAGAGATACATACTTGGGGAAGTTTTATCCTATGTTTTTGAAATTCATAAAGTTGTTTCAAGTCATATAATGTTTTAAAAAGTAGCTTTTTTGATTCCTCTCTGGAAGTAAGGATTGGAATTCATATTTTACAATAAATATTGCTCCATTTTTGTTCATTGATATCTGTTGTAGCAGTTCTATAAATTAATACTCTTTTTAAAGACTGCCAGAAATTCTATCTAATTCTCCCTTGCTATGCAAGGGATTTGTTGACTTATGTCTAAGACCACATTTTTGCCTTTACTGAGAATGAAAACATATTACCAAGAAACAGATGGAAAATAATTCCATGATTCTTAGCTGGATCTCCAAAGAATCTCCTACTGCCCATCCCCACTTGTTTACATTTTGCAGGGGAAACATTAAGCAATCGTGATATTCATCTGATCACTTCATTTTGACGGATGATACAGCCTTTCAGAAAATCCACCTGGAGAAAAAAAAGGAATTTAAAAAAAATAGTTTGATGGAAATGTATTGAAAAAGTAGGGAAATATTAGAATGTCAGTGAAAGGGAAATGATCATGCACAGTCACAAACAAATAACTTTGTAACAAAACACACTAATTTAGGCACCTTCTGTTTTGTTATTGGTATGAGAAAATCAATTCCATGGAGATATAAAATTTGAAAGCCAAACTGGATCCTTTGAAAATGAGATCCAAGTGTTTGTGTAAATCTGTATCTGTGTGTTTTGGGAGAAGTTGTGAAGAATAGTTTCAATCACATGATCTCCATTTTAATTTTATCCACATGACCTCGGATCCTACAGGGACCTCTTAAGAAGAGAGAAGTAGGTTGATGCAGATGTCAGAGCAAGATCAAAGGACAACAGCCCATCTTTAAAAAAATAAAACGGGAAAACAACAATCTGGAACTCAGTATTCAAGTGCTTTGATAGTGACACCTACTTCAACCAAAGCCTCTTGTGAATTTGTGATCCACATTTTATAAAAACTTACAAATACCCTTGTTTGTTAAGAATGATCCGTTATACAGCAGGACATTTTAAACAATACAAAAATCACTATAGTACTTAAGGAGAGTTGTTTGTGAGAAATATTACCAATAGGTGAAATTTATCCTTGTGGAGACAAAAGATGAACCCAAACCTTGTTCCTGGAGCTTACACTTCGGGAAACCAATATTATGCAACTAATCAAATTAATAAATGTATAATTTCAAATATGGTAAGTTCAAAGAAAATAAAAGAAGTCAATCCTGGAAAAGTACATAACAGATAAACTTGACCAAATATGGAGAAGTGAAGGAAATGATCCTTCCCATGAGATCAGAGGATTGAGTAGGGGTTAACCAGGTGAAGGTGGGGAGCAAGATGAGAATCCTGTATGGAGAGAGAGCACATGTAAAATCCTTGTGGAGCAAGGAAGCTTGGAAGGAAGGGCAGAGCGACTGGAGAAGAGAGAGGAGGGTGGAAGGAGGAGGGGACAAAACTGGAGAGGTTGGCAAGAACCAGATCATGTAATAGTGCTCCATAGGCCATGTTAGGATTTTGATCATTT
Organism: Tapirus indicus; assembly: GCA_031878705.1. Lineage (NCBI taxonomy): Eukaryota > Metazoa > Chordata > Mammalia > Perissodactyla > Tapiridae > Tapirus > Tapirus indicus. The sequence goes on along the minus strand of CM062919.1, from coordinate 141,606,777 downwards.
TTGAAGACAACAGGGAAAAAACAGATTATAACTTGGGCTGTGTAGGGGGAGAAGAAGGTTTAGGGGTGCGATAATATCGGATTTACATTTTGAAAAAGTTACCTTGCCATAAGAACAGATTGAACAGGGACTAGAACAAATTCTGGGAAGGCAGTTGTTACAACAATTCAGGGAAAAGATGAAGATAAATTTGACTAAAAGAGAGAGAGTGTAGGTGGAGAGAAGTTAATGGAATTTATAAATGATGTGTGAGTTGCCTGAACTTGGTAATTTCTTTGATGTGGGAGATGGAGTGGGACGTGTCGAGCATTTTTGATTCTAGGTTAGGTTTTAAGGAATTGGATGGGTGATGTTGCCTTTCACTGAGATATTGAATACTGTAAGAGTGTCAAGTTTGTGGGGGTAAAAGATCATGCTTCAGTCTAGGATGTACTGACTTTGTTGAAATTCTTCTTTGAGAAATTCATGTGGAATTTTCCATTAGTAGCTAAAGATAGAAGTCTGGAGCTTAGGAGAAAGTTAACTGTGAAGTATTAGTTTAGTGAAACTATGGAAATGGATGTAATTAGCCTAGGGAAAGATCATAGTGTGAATGAGAAAAGAAGGCAACTAAGAGCAAACCAAGATGGCAGCATTTAATGGCTGGATTAAGGAGGATGATGTCACAAAGGTGAATGAGAAGGAATTGCCAAATATGTAGGAAGAAAACAAAGAGAATGTGATTCAGGGAGGACAAGGAAAAGATAACTGAAAGAAGTGCATGGTCATGAGTGTTAAATGACTGAGGAATCAGAAAGATCAGGACTAAAATTATCCGTTAAGCTTTGTGACAAGATCATTGGTAATCTGAGGAACAGACAAGTTTTTTTGTTAGTATATATTTTTAGCTTCCTTAAGTAAATATCTAGGAGTGGTATTGATGGGTCTGATGTTTAGCTTTACAAGAAATTGCAAGACTATTTTCCAATGCAGCTATATCAAACATTCCACCAAAAATATATAAGAGAGTTCTAGGTGCTCCACATCCTCATCAACACCTAGTACTCTCAGATTTTTTTTAATTTTTAATAGCTTTATTGAGGCAAAGTTGATATACAATAAGTTGTATGCATTTAAATCATATAATCTGATACATTTTGACATACATTTGATACATTTCACATTTTGACACATGTACATCTGTGAAATCATCACCACAATCAAGACAGCATGCATGTCCACCACCCCAAATGTTCCCTTTTTGCAATCCCTCTCTCTCATTACTCCCCCTCCTCCACCATCCCCTGGCAACCACTGATCTGCTTTCTGTTACTGTATATTAGTTTGCATTTTCTGGAATTCTATATAAATCGACCATACCTCAGTGGTACATACCATTCTTTATTTTGAAGTACTATGGTTAAGAATGTGTACCAAGATTGTAATATTTTACAAAATTTGTGTGAAAATTATATAGGCCCGTGTATGAACTAAACTTTGAAGCATTTTCATATTCTTCCTTGATCTGCATAATTTTTAAGGTAAAGTATTTTTATGTGTCATGGACATATTATACATTTTTTTTAAAACCAGACACCTCTTGTTATACATCTTGGTCTTGTATTATTTTTGGAAATTATAAAGTACATTGTGAAAAATATCCTTGCCATGGAAATATGTGTACATCCAAAACATGAAGTGAAAAGACTTTCAATTTTACCACCATTAAATTTTATTTAAAGCTTTTGAAATATATTACTGAATTCACTCCAGAAAGACTGAACCAATTTATAGTTTTAGCAATGGGAGTGCCAAATTACCTACACTCTTGTCAGCACTGGGGAGCCATCATTAAAAAAACAAAAAACTTTTTACACTAGTAAGCAAGAACACTATCGGTGGTGAGACATTTCATATTATATTTTCAAGTGAAAAAAGCAGATTTCAAAATAGCATATGTTATAAACTGATTTCAAAAAATGTTTCTATGAGTGTGTATATATATATATATGTGAACATATATATTCAAAATATATGTGTCTAAGTGTGCGTATATGATGGACTTTTATACATAGATATATAGATAATATATACACCTAACTTTTTAATACTCTAATTCTACTGCAATAAATGTATATTGTTTTAGTAATAATTTGAAATGAGCTCTTAAGGTTGTTTTAATTAAGACTCCAATTTAGCAAAACCATATTATTTTAAATCAGAATGTAAAATATGTTTGATATTGGTCCTCTGCCTATACAGGTTGGTACAGATATTTTACTTCTTTAATAGATGGGGAAGGGTAGGTATGAGGTAAGGAATAACTGTTATGACAAGAAGAGAATGGCGGAGAAAAGGGGAAGGAAGGCTGACCTCAGGAATATTACTTTACAAATAAGTCAGAGAAATTAGTGGCCGGAGACCAGCATCAGCATTTATAACAGCCATCATCGTTCTATTTCATTGCAGTCAAAATGTCTCAGGTGGACTCACACAATATTTTGTCTCCATTGTTTTTTCTTTTTAGGTTTCACAGTTATTTTTTATGTTTTTTAAATATGTGTTATGTCAGATTGAATAGATGATTTCCTTTGTTGATGATTTCAAAATGCGTTACTTTATGCTGTACTTTGAAAGTTTTACCTTCTTTTCTCCAATTCAAAGTAATGATGAAATATCTATGCTCCATTAGTGTTTGTGCTTTTCAGAGAAAGCACAATATAAATCACATCAACTGATTTTAAATGCTACAAATTTTAATTAACTTAATTAATTGAAAACAGTTTACAAGAGTATCAACTTGTGTGCATGATTTGACTTGAAATAGCTTGCAATATGCAAAGTCTTTATAGATGAAAATATCTCTTACGTTCTTTAGAAGATTTGAGATTTTCCCCTTTATGGTAATTAACATAATTTAAGAGGAAGCTCATCTTTATTATCAAATGTTAATGCTGTTTTGGGATGATTTAGTATTACTTTAAAAAGAATCTATTTAATCACTTTTTTTTTTACTGGTTGATATATAATTAGTTTAATAATTCAGATAAACACAAATGTAATCACTTTTCTATTATTTATTGTTATGTCAATCACTTTATCAAAATTTTTACATGAAAGAAGATAAAAAATGGAATTATATTGTCTAAAAGCCATATTATCCTGTCATGAATGTGTGACAGTGTGAAAAGAATTAGAGATTTTACTTTTCAAGTTTCAAGTTGTTTAAATAATAGTAACAACCTCAAAATAAAGGCAAAAATGACTCTTTAAAAAAAAATTTCAGTTAACATGCCTTTTTCTTTCTAATTTTTTGCACATGCTCCATTATCTCAAACAATGACTACATTTTCTGGGGTAAGGTTTTGAATATCCGTAACTAGACTCTGCAGGCAAATTTTTCTTATACACCACTCTGCTTGGAATGCCTAACTCATAACATAGAACATAGTAGGTGATAAACATATGTGTATTTAGTAAGTGAATCATAGCTTTGTAGAAGAATACAATGAAATACAAAGGATTTAACTCCGTCCAATATTTTCAACTAAGAATATAAATTTCGTAATGTAAAAGTTGTAGATTCAGATAGTAGTAAAAATTATGTTTCTTAAATTTTCCAATTTGGCCTCTTCCTGAAGAGTAAATTTGTCAGATCTTCATTCATAAACACAACTTACTAAGTACTCACTACTCAAATAGAATGAAGACGTACTGTACATGAGTAGGGATTCTACCTCGTTTTGGCTGTTCTCCTTACTTTTGTCAAGACTTTCCTAATTTCTAACTTTTTCTCTATAAAGTTTATAGAGCATATAGTGTATACACACACAAATAAATGCATATATATCATATATGATATGCACATGCATACATAAACACACACTTTCTCAAGGACGTGATAAACAACTGTTACTCTATTCAAAAAAGACAAGAAATATTGACTGACAATATGGAATTATTGCAAAATCTCATAGGTATGAAATATATTTATTCTCCTGCTTGTTGTAGTGTTCAAATATCATTATTATAAATGCAAGTTGGTATGCTCTAAATCTTCAGTTTTTCATAGAACAAATCGAACACCTCACCGTAAATGAATGTGGCCTCTCCTCTAAGCCACAGCTAAAGCCCTCAGGTGGAAGCTGCTTTTTCCTCTCTATATTTCTTCTATACTTCTTACATCTATACTGCTTACTTCTATACATTCCTTCTTCTGGAGGTATTCTCAGGACCTCCAGAGTACTGAGCACTCTGTCATCATGAAGAATGATTCCAACATTTCTATAGCATGATAATCAATTACTATCTAGTCTTAGATTTCCTCTGTCTCTTTAACTTTAATGAACACATTTTCTACCCTTTAGTACTATTTTCCTGTTGTCTCAACTTGAATTCATTATCACTGTGATCGCCCATGTCTGAAATCTTTAACTGTAATATTCCATTTTCAGGGTAGTTTTTTGTTCTAATCTCAAAATACAGATAGCACATCATTTAGTGGGTTGGAAGGCTTACACATCAACATATGCTGATGAAATAAAGTGTACCTTTTTATGGTTTATGTCTATACTGGTCATAGAAGAACTAGAGAAGTACTTTTGAATAAATATATACATAGCTCATCTAGATTTCTCCTACTGTAGGCCAGAATTTTTTCAGCCAATCATGACAATTTTTCTTCAACCTTTTGTTGGAACCCTGAACAATCCAATGTTTACTGACTTTAATGAAAGTCAGAGCTTTGGCCTACAACGGCACTGACGCTACTCTACACTGTGGTTCCATTTGGACCTGTGAAACATGGTTATTCCAACATAAATGACTTTCTTTTCATTCGTGGCCCTCATCTGAAATGTCAGACTTTCTGGATGCCCATTCACTCCTATGCTGCTACCCCTATGCAGTCTAGGACTCCTTTTTTCTTTCCTCTCCACCCTTTTTTTCCCCATCAATCAGAAAGAAAAATTTTATTGAAATTGACTGTCTAGTAATGTAATGAGTTCTCTATCCCTGGCAAAAAAACTGGGATTTGGAGGAAATAAAGATAATTTCTGCCTTGATGAAAGAAATGTTCCCTAAGATCAGAGGAGAGTCCATGGATGGCTCATGTATTAGCCGGACCTCAAAGGATGTGGAATATTAGACAGAGAAAAGTGGAAAAAGATCACATAACCAGACAAGAGCACGAGTGAAAACATGGAGATGGAAATATACACAGTATTCTGGGTATTTGGAGTTAACTTGGGAAGCAGAGGGGTAGCAATGGAAGGATGACCTTAAGTATAAGCCATAGATGTTGGATTTTTTTTTTAAGTTAACTATAAGCACTGCAGAATTGGGTGTTGGGTAGAATTGAGACAATCTTATTTTCTAGTGATTTTTGTCTTTTAAAAAGAAGTGAAATACTAATAAAATTAATGGATGTTTCATTGTGTTGAGCTCTGGAGAATTAAAACTATGGTGTAAACTAAGAAATATCAGATAAAATCATAAAAATGATGGTAATTCTGTGCAGTTGAAGATGTCCTGTTTCAATGATCTCATGTTGTCCTTGTCATACATCCATCATTGGACCACACAGAAGTCCATTTATGTGAGCCAGAATGGTATTTCTTTTCTTTTCTTTTTGACTTGTTATTTCTTTACCATCTTCTTTGTTTAAGGCACTAGTACAGCATCAACCTGGGACTTCTTAAGACAAACTAGAGCTAATATAGAGTTTGTGGTTTTGAATCTAGAGGGCAAATATTTAAAAATCCTCTGTTGTCCTCATTGTGGCTTACTGGCTTATAATAAAGGGTAAGACTTAGGAAGAGCCAAATGGAAAGGATTCGTAGGGCAAGATGTGGAGAGTGCGGGGTGGGCATGGAGTTTCCACGCCCTCTCCAGGTGCACCACTGTTCCAGCATCTCAAATTGTTCACCAACACTTTTCAATGTGTGTCTCCTTCAAAGGTAAGCAAAGTTTGAAATAAGCTCTCCCACATTCACGGGAAGCCAGATTCCACGTAGACCACCCTTGGCTTCCAGTTCCAGATGATACTTGGCTCTTATATCAGGAGTAGAATGTCTTTGCTGGGATATGTAAGAGAGGCTGTGGCCAGGAATGCTTCTGGGGACCAGCCTGGAGGCTATGAACAGCTGTGTGGCAAAGGGGGGAGGACAATCAGGAACTGCCTTGGACTTGCCCTCTTTCCTCAACCTTATTATGGCAATTGAGCTTCTGAGGGTCACAAATCTAGGAAGAAAAGAAACCATAGCTGGGTTGGAAGTAGTAGAGAGAAGATTCAGGAAAAAGTGGATCCAGCAGAGTTAAAGGAAATAAGGACAGATAAAACCTTCAGCAGTGATAATGTGGAGGCACCTCGTCACCGAGTTGGGTCCAGCTCTGATGTTTTTCCAGAAAATCATGACTTGCCAATACATGCCTCTTAAAATGCTCAATATGAGCTTCTGGATGGTTCAAGGGGTGACTGAGGAGAAATTCTATTTCAATTTTAACTTCAAAATTAGATTACATCTATTTACTGCCTAGGAGTTTCTCATGCATAGTACAAATAATTTCAGGCAGTATAAAATATTTTGGCAGAATTAAATTAGTATGTAAGAGACTCAGGGCAAGGTAAAACTGCTCCAAATACCAAGTGGATTTTTACTAAATTGCCTCAGTTTCCCCAATGTTATCAATCTTTGGAAGCTTAAAAAAAAAAAGATCCCAAACCCAATAGATTGAACTCATGACAAAATGCATTACTGAGCTTCGTTGTGAGAGCCCTTTCGGGTATTGCCCCAGAAACGTGAAGAGCAAGGGAGGCAGTGTGGAATCACGGTTCACCATAAAACTCTGGAGTCTCATTTTCTAGGTTTGAATCCTGCCTGTGATAGTTAATAGCTGTGTGAATTTCAGCAAGTCCCATAACTGCTGTCCTTCTTGGTTTTCTCATTTGTAAGGTTCAGTTAATAATAGTATGCATCTCAAGGGGTTCATGTGTGCATCAAGTGAGCTATTGCAAGTCAAGTGCTGAGCAACAGCCTGGCCCATGGAAAATCATCTGCTGAGGTTGGCTAATGTCATTATTAAGGACCTGTGGGAGACATGTTTCTACTTATCACATGTGATACTTCCACCATGCCTTGAAAGCAGCAGTGCCATCCCTGGGCACCGCTAAAATAACTAATTGAACGGAGCCTCTTGATTTCATTAATATCCCCAAGTCCTTTTTATGTGCGAAAGTCTCCACCTAAAATTGATATTCTTCTGCTTTATCAAAACCCTCTTGTGGGAAATAATTCATAAAGGAGAGGTAAAATTGTGTTTTGCTCTTAGACCAATGGGAACAATACCCCACCCCCAACCACATCTGTCTACGGACAGAATATAGTGCAAGTGCCAGAGGACAAGGAATAGCGAACATTCGGTTTGCAACAATAAACATATTAATGTAATTTATTAGCTAAGCAACTGACTTCTAATAATCCTTTGGTACAAATGTTTTATGTCCCTTAATCCTGTCTGAAATTTTGATTCTTGGTATTCAATATTCATGTCTTCAGTTCAAAGGCTTTCTTTTCCTGATGAGTAATAATTCAATGAACGTAGTCCTCTATATATAACAAATGATGAATGAAAAAAGAGAACTAATATTTAATGAGCACCAATTATGTACCATCCCCCATACTAGGTGCTTTACATGCTGTGTCTCATTTAATCTGCAAAAGAAACATATTTATGTTTAATATTAAACCAATTTTCCAGATGAGAATATACTGTCTTAATTCGTTATCATCCCATGAGCTACTTGCCATAATGTTCAGGCCTAACTTAAGCTGGGATGTCTGGTGGCCATAGAAAGTTGAGTTGGTTCTAACTTTTCTGCATAGATTTCAAATGCATCCTAAAATGTTTTACATGTTAGATGTTTTACATAGGCTAGATTCACTTAAGGCTTTTCTGCCAGACTAATTTTGCTTTCCAATACATCTAGGCCTTTTCGGCTCAATATTACACTGGTTATAGGTTTCTTACTACAGAAATCAAATTATCAGTCTCTTTATGATCCCACATCAGAGAAGTTAAGGAGTATTTATTCAATCTTGCATCTTATGCAGAAAAGTGAGTTAAGCCTAAGTGTAACTGCGTTCCAAGAAAGTAGGAATCTTTATCAAGGCTGTAACTTGGCTGCCAAAAGTTAAGTGTTATTCAGTTTTATTTACATGTTATGTACATTCAAGCTAAATCCATCACTTCCTTCCAGATATTCTGGCATTTTGTGCAGCATATAGCCTAAGATTAAAATACCAAATCAGAATACGCACATTGTACTTTTTTCAGGCTACAAGGTTCGTTGCCTCCAAAGTCAACTTGCCAAAAATTGGTCTTAAAAAAAAAGGTATTCGAGGGGCTAGCCCAGTGGCTCCACTTTGGTGGCCTGGGGTTTGCAGGTTCGGATCCTGGGCATGGACCTTGGCACCGCTCATCCAGCCATGCTGTGGCAGGCGTCCCACATATAAAGTGGAGGAAGATGGGCACGGATGTTAGCCCAGGGCCAGTCTTCCTCAGCAAAAAAAAAAAAAGGTATTCATGAATATTTAGATGTCTAGTAAAAGGTGTATGGTAAATGAAATAAACTTCTCATTTTTATATGATAACAAAATAATACACGCTCATTGTCAGGGAATCTAATAACATAGACAAGGATAAACGAGAAAGCAAAACATCACCACGAACTCCACTATTCAGAGACAAATACTGTTAATATATTGATGAAACTTCCAGTTTCAGAAATCTCTATCTCTGTGTCTCTTTCTTTGTCTCTCTTTAGGTCTGTCTGTCTGATTCTGTGTGTGTATGTGAACTATTTTGTAACTAGCTTTTTCTTTCAGCATCAAAATATGGAATATTTCCCTCAATGAATAGAAATAATCATCATAATGTTTAATGGCCACATTGTATTGCGTTACTTGAAAATACCACAATCCCCTGTATGAATGGACAATTACGTTGTTCTTAATCGTTTACTACTAAAATAACACTGACAAAAAAATCTCTTAGTGTCTGTGGTAGACAGAATAATGGATCTCCAAATATCTCCAATTCCTAATACCTGGAGTCTGTGAGTATGTTACCTGATATGGTCAAAGGGACTTTGTAGATGTGATTAGTTAAGGGTTTTATGATGAGAGATTATCCTGGATTATCCAGCAGGGCCCAATGTAATCACAAGCACTTTTAAGAGGGAGATAGAAGGGTCAGTGTCAGAGGAGGAGATCGAGGATGAGAGAGAGAGAGAGAGAAAAAAAAGACAGAGAGACTAGAAGATGCTACACTGTTGGCTTTGAAGGTAGAGGGAAGGAGCCATGAGCAAAAACAACACAGGCAATCTCTAAAAGCTGGAAAAGGCAAAGAAATGGATCCTTTTCTACGCCTCCAGAAAGAATGCAGCGCTGCTGACACCTTGATTTTTAGTTCCATAAACACATTTCAGGACTTCTGACCTCCAGAATTATAAGAAAATAAATTGTGTTGTTTTAAGCCACCAAGTTTGTAGTAATTTGTCACAGCAGCAGTAGGAAACTAATGCAATGTGTCTCTTTGGACTCTGTCCAATTAGGATAAATTCTCAGAAGAGAGATTGCAATGTTAAATCCATTTTAAATTTGTTGCGTATCAACAAAATTCCTCAAAATCTCTCCAAAGGTTTCAAACTACACATTTACCATGTGGCTTTTCTCTTCCCAGCCCACAGTTCTCCCAACCCTACCCACGATCTTTTTCATCTACACCAGTGAAAAATAATTTTTAAAGTATTTTTGGGTTGATTTTTATTAATCAAAGTTAATGATTATCATCAGTGCTTATCAAAGTTTAAAGTGTATAAGAATCAATGGGAGTCTTGTTGGAAGGCAGATTCTGATTCAGTGGGTCTGGGGTGGAGCTTAGCTTCTGCATTTCCAATAAATTCTTGTGTGATGCCAGTGCTGCTGGTCCTTGGAACTCACATGGAGAACGGAGTATCAGACTTTAATATATCTTTATTTATGGGAGGTGTTATTGAACAATAATTAAGAGCACAGATTTAGGAGTCAGACAAATCAAGTCCCTGCTCTGTTACTCTTGAATTGTGTAAGTTTGGATATGTGACTTTCTGAGCTTCAATTCTCTTATTTATAAAACTGGGATCATAATGCATGCAAATTTTATACATTGCTTGTGATAATTCAATATATGATGCATCTAATTTCTTTGGCACACAGCTTGGAACTCATCAGTTTTTGTTATTATTATTGTTAGCTATATCAGTTGAACTGACTATGTGCTTCCTCCAATTTTCTCTTAGAATATTCACTTTTTCTTATGGCAAATACTCATCTATGTTTCACATATCAAATCTCCCCTTTTTGCCATTTATTTTCTAATATTTTCTCCTAAATTTTCAAATACATGTTTTAATTTTATGGCGTATTTCACAATTATGTGGTCAAATTGATCACTATTGTTCTTTATTATTTCTGGTTTTCAGTCTTGTTTAAAAAGAGTTCCCCATGCCAAGATTGTTTAAAAATGCATGTTTTCTTCCTATGCTTCAAGAGTTACCTTTTTTTTAGACTTTAAGTTCTTTATCGACCTGGATTAATCTTGTTGAAGAGAGTGATGTAGGGATGTATTTTTCCCCTCAAAGATTAGCCAGTTATCCCAACATTATTTGTTGGATAATCTATTTTTTCTTCTGCTTAAAGTTTTACCAGTTTTTATAAACCAAATTTTATATATAGTTGGTCCTATTTTTGGACTATTTATTTTATTTCACTGTTTAGTCCATTTATCTTTAGATCAATACTGAACATTTAATTGCTCCAGCTTTGAGTTATATTTTAATATTCAGTAGTTCAAAATTTCCCCTTAATATCTTTATTTTTGAATTCTCCTATTAAATTTAGAATTCTAAATGTGTGGTATTTCAGGGGAAAATTTTTGTTGAGATAGTTATAGTCTCTTTTTATCGACCCCAGTAATATTAAGATGTCTTTATTCTAATGTACTGCATTTACTTCTCTTTTTTGCCAATTTATCCATATATTATCTTAAAATAAGCCTATGGATAGACCTTCTGGGGCTGGTCACAAATTGGAAAAATTAATGAATAAATAATGGCTATATTAATATTTAAATTTTGGCTAAATTATATCGTTAAACTGGAATTGATTAGTAGTCACCATTGAAAATCATGGGCTTTTTTCTCAAACTGTAAGCAGTTCAAAATTTGTACAGTGTGGTGTCTGCTACCAAAGTATGAGCTTCTTTCAGCAGTTTTATGAATTCTGTATGGTCCCTGTTTCCTTTATATCCGAGGGATTGTATCTCCAGAAACGGACCCCTCTTTGGTGGTCACAGGTGCTGTCTTTGGTGGGTACTAGGCTCCTGCTGTGATGTCTGTGATTAATATCAGAGTCATTAACTCAGAAATCAAGTTCTCTACATCTTTAACTGACGCTAGAGAACAAAGGAGCTATAGCTTATAGATGTTGTGGAAAAAAAGTATTCGATGTTAACCATAAACTACTTAAGATGCTACAGATATCTGCTTCCCCAAATTAACTGTAACATGAGCATACTAATTAATTTGGTATAAACCATGACCTCTATGTGGTGGGATTTTTGGCGTTGTTTTACTACATTTATGCTCAGTATTCTCTGGCTAAAGATTAGTTTAAAGGGATTTGTCACTATCTAAAGACCAACGTGGCAGGAAACTCTTTTCTTGGCAATTTTGGTGCATTGTGAAAATCGAGGTAATGAAACTGTTTCCCTGTTAATCTGCAGGGTGTTGGCCTTTGGCATTTACAAAAAGCCTCCTTCTGTTTGTTTAAGGTACAATATTATTTATACAGTTCAAATAGAATTTTTTCTTTAATGATGTCTTCGTACTTTTTTTCTTTACTTCATTTGCAAGATAAAAATCTCTTTTCATGTGCCCAAGCAAACCAGAGTTTGTGAAGGGAAACAGCATTCTTGAATTTCTTTTTCTCTGACTTTTTTTTTCTTTTAATAGAATGGTCTGTTTTGTGGAACAGCAGGTTTTTGTGTCATTTCAGATGGCGTTGCATTCGTCAGAATAGAGCCCATTCACATTTTCTGTGGGACAATTTGCAAAGGCACCGTGCTGTGGGAATCTTTTTTAAGAGGAGGGTCTGCAGGGGCGGGCGAAGGGCTCCCCAACACCTGTAGCAAGATGCAGGCTGTTTAGGACTCATATCTGATTTTACACTTGGTTTTATTCCCTATATGTATTCAGCATATGTTCCTTTCTGTGACAAATAAAGGGCTCCCTCAGATGGTACATATCAAGTGAGCTCAAGGAGGTTAATAGATTAACTCCAATCAATCTGAACCCTCCCTCGTGAGACCCTAACGCTGGTCATTCACTACCCTTGTTATGATGATGTTCATTTTATTAAAGCATATAGCTCAAGAGCCAGAGCACGCCATCTTTTTACTGTGAAAATCTTTCTGTGCTCCTTCTTTTTCCAGGAAGAAAGCACCAGTAAAATGGTGAGCATTCCCTTTATAAGACTTGCAGTGAATCTGGAATAACAGAAATAGGTTTTCCATTTTAAATAGGTTTAATGAATGTCTAATCTTTTCCTAGGCCTGGTCATCCATTCTGTGGACTGGAAATTTTCAATACAGCGTCTCTAAGACCCACGTCCCTGCCATGTTCCTTTCAGTCCCCTTTTCCCCCTTCTATTTCTAAATTAGAACAGTTGGGTCTGCCCAGAGACACATACAGTAGTGATGCTCTGGGATTCAAGTCAAAGAATGTTTAGTCTGGATCCCACAAAGGCACACGATTCTCAGCACAGAAACATACAGCAAAGCAGGGAGACAGCAAACATAGCATCAAAGAAAACTTGTGAATATAGACCCTGCTATAAAAACTAACTCTGTGTTAGCCCCATAAAGAAAGAAAGAACAAGAGTTTTAAATGCTAAAATATAGAGGGGTGTATGAAAGGGAGGGAAACATACACAAAGTAGACAGACTGACTAAAAGTATTTATCTTTAAACCACGCAAGTCATGGTAATTAAATTAGGTCAGGCTGGTTACAATGCTACAAAAAGCAGGCTGTAACTAATTTCAAAAGGAACAGAAAAGACCTGAAAAGAAAACAGATTGACAGCTCCCTTTTTTTTTTTTTTTTGGTCCAATCAAGGCAGCCCAACATCAAAAAGTGGGAAGAGAAATCCTGATTTAGCAGGAAATTTGTCTCATCACAGAATATAAACTTTGCAGATATATTCAGAATCAGTTTAGGACTGTGGGAAATTATTATTCATTCTAAATGAAAAGCAAAACGTACTCACATAGGAAGTTCACCATTTGAAAGAAACTGATGAAAACTCTGTTCCCTAAATAGTTCAAAGTCTATTACAAATGCTCCATCTTCCCTATCCATTGTAACTACATAGAGACTTTCTCAGCTTCAGTATCTTCTGCTTTCAATCGTTTAATACAAACTCTGGAATTATTGTATGAAGAAGAGAACATTACGAGAATTTTCTTTCAGATTGTCTCTTTAAAAAGACTACTTACAGATGCCTATTAAAATGACTTCTAAAAATAGTTTTAAATATTTACTTTGAATGTAAATCTGCCAAGTTGTAAAGAATACTTGGAACATAAATTGGGGGACGGGAGAAAAGAACACAGGGAGATCTTTATTTGGAGCCCATTCTGTATTTTTAAAAGAAAGTTTAAAATGTGTCACTTTCTTCCTATTTTTCTTGAAAAAAATTAGCGCAAGATTTGAGAGATTTTTGTTAACTTAGTTTTTTTAAGTAGGAAAATCATGGAAAGCAAGCAATTAATAATGCAAAGAAACCAATAAAATTGCTTATGAAAATCTCAAATACATCTTTTATCCTTGTCATCCAGTAAATGATTTCATCTCTTTTTGTGTATCACTAGGGAGATTTGAGTTAGGAGAATGTGGTAGCTATGCAAGAGTAGATACTGGCTGAGTCACAGAAGTAATTGTACTGGTTTATCACATATTTAAGGTATTCACTTCCCTTTTCTGTATCTTGGACACAAGCTTGTCTTTAGCTGCTATGACTCATGGACCTATCTTCTCATTTATATAACATCCTGCTCCACCAGAATTTAGACTTAGGCAGGAAGTACTGGTGTAGGTAAACAAACATGACATTGTAGCTATATTTAAACAGAGTTTTGCCTTTCTGATATTTTTTAGAGCGTGCTTAGTTCTTCTCCATGTTCTAGAGGTCTTTCCTAGAGTGGGATTTGGTGATTTCCCTGGGGTGGACTGGTGACAACTGCTGCTCATGACACTGAATTGCAGGGTGGAGAGCGTGAAGACCCATGTCCATGAGGCAGGAATGCCACTGTTACGGTCAGAAAGAGCTGTGATGTAAAAGTGAGGTGGGGAAAGTCTGGACAGAGAACAAGCCATGTTTAGATTTTATTATGGTTACTAATAGCACCATCATCTAATTAGATTAACTCTTGCTTAATCCCATCAAGAGAAAGCAGTGTGAAGAATGCAGGAGGCAGAAGCTGCTGTGTTAACTTCCCCATATTGTGCCGGTGGTGTGTACCCCAATTCCCCATGAGAGTAAGCCTCCCATAGGGTGGTGAGAATTCTTACTGTTGTCCCTTGAGAGTAGTCTTTCCAATACACAGAGATTTTAGCAAGGTCTATTGTGTCTGTTAGGACACTGGGCAGAAATGTCTGTGGCCCTCTTAGCAGGAGGTGCTTGGTAATTTCCCATCTGCTTGGCACAGCATCACGTCTATCTCAAACAACTATTAGATTTTTTACTGTGTGCCTACTTGCTAAGTTTTGTTTTGCAGGGCAAGCTACATAATAGGGGAAGCACATCAAGGCAGAAAGGAGTGGATTTGCAGAAGGAAGAGGGAGGGCAAACCAAGGAGAAAGATGCGGAAATTGAAAGAGACCGAATGTTTTAGAAAATGCACAGAACAAAGGAGCTAATGTGACCCATGCCCCCTTGTGAAGGTCTGCATCTGTGGTAATGAGGTTCTGTTGTTGGGTATTCAGCCTTGTAAATGGGAGCACCCGAGAGCTCAAAATGGGGGTGGGTGGACCAGAGTTAAAGGGGAACAATCTCCCCTACCCAACTCCATGACCTCAGGCTGCCAGGAAACCACTGAGTACACCCACAGTTCCGAATGCTGGAAGCAGGAGGCAGTTTGCTTGCACAAGCCAGAGCACAATAGAAAGTTTTTTCTTTTTAAAGGTAACACATTGAAATAAGTTAGTCATTTAACCCTTAGACTTGATGTATTAATCTAGACAGCATGAATACAGGTAGAATAGTCCTCTGGGAACTGAATGAGAATTTGAAGGATAAATAGCCAAGTCACAAAAAGGACAGCTCTTTATAGTGAAAACTACCGTGTAATTCTCCCACTGAGACATACCCTTGTGTTACCATCTCCAGCAGTTCCTTTGAAGTTGTTTTTTAACCACCATATTCCCTGTTTCAGTGGATCTCAGGGTTAATTTAGTGTAACAGTCTAGAATAAGGACTCTGGACACACACACAGCTGGGCTGGAATTACTATCTCAGTGTCATTGGGTACCGGGCTCAATCTACTGGAATCATAGTTTTCATGTTTGACACATAGTAAGCACTCAATAAATCTTAGCTACTATGTTAACATGACTCTCAAGAAATTGTAATTTAGATCATGGTATTCAACACTCTTTGGTTTTCAGCCACAACTCTTCACATTATGTCCCAGTGTTACTCTTCTTAGATTGGGAGGTGCTCAGGGCAGGGACTGTGTTTTATTTATCCTTTGTGTCTAGCTCTTCACACAGTACATGGCACTTCGAAAGGGTCAATGGATGACTGAATGGATGATTGGATGAATGAAGGAAATAAAGTCGTTTTATACTGAGAGATTTATTTTTCAGTTGAGTGATGGATACACTTTTAAATGATCCAGCAGAGTTTTAGAGGAATGGAAGCATTTAGACACACTTTCAAAAAATAAACTTGGCTCAAAACCTTCCAAAAACCTCAAATGAACCTTTCAACACATCAGTGACTGTGTTCTCCTTTAATCTAAAACACTCTTTGCATTCTTAACTACACTAATTTCCAAAGTTTCTTGGAATGCCAATCTGGCATGCCATCATTTAGCTTTCAGATTTACCAGGCGTTTTGATATGAATCCCTATAGTTTTCCATCGTGAGATGGCATAAGATATATTTGTTACTTGGACAACTCTCAAGGGATAGGAAACTTGTGAAAATATCATACTAGGCTCCTCCAAATTTTTGTGGTCAAAAATGTGTATTTTGTTTCCTCATTGCATTTGCTATTATTACTATTGTGTTGCCCTAAATAGTAATTCTATATTTAACTCTACTAAATATTGAAGCTAGTGGTTCCTAGATTTTATTCTAATATGTTCTATTTTATGTTGATTTCCTGGAACATGGAGCAGATATTTCCAAAGAAATTATGTTTTATAACGGGTATTGAGTCTCTCTACCTTGTAAAAAAATCCTTTGGTTATGAATAAGACAGCACATGACAAGGATAGCATCGTGTTTGAGAGTGTGGACTACTCCTGTTCTTGTCCTGGCTGTGTGAGTGCTACATGTCTGACCTTAGGCAAAACAACAATCTATAGTTATACTCAATAAATGGTATCATTTTTCAACATAAACTTCTAGTTTAAGTATAGCATGCATACATAAAAGTACATAAATCCTAAGTGTACATCGTGAGGAACTTTTAGAAATTGAACTCATGCATGTAACCAGTAATTGGATAAAGAAATAAAATATTAACAGCCCCCTAGAAGCTCCCTTGTGTCCTCTTCCAGTAATTAGCCCCCTTAGTTTTCCCTTAGTTTGTACACTTCATTTAAATGGAATCATAAAACATGTACTCCTTTTTAGCTGGAGTATTTTTGTCAATGTGATGTTTGTGTGTCCATTTTGTTATGTGCAGTTGTCATTTGTTTAATTTCATTATTGTAAATAGTTCCATGTATGCATATACCAGAAATTATTGTTTATTCTACTATGATGAACAGTTGGGTTATTTCCAGTTTTGTTTTGTTTGCATTTTGTCTTTTGCTATTCCAAATAGTAGTGCTATGAACATTCTTATACATGTCATTTGGTTCAGATATCTGTGCATTTCTGTCAAATATATACTCAGGAGTAGAATTGCTGAGTCACAAGGAAAGTCTCTGCTTAGATTTAGTAGATTCTACTAGTTTTCCAAAATGGATGAAATAATTTAAATTTCACCAACCATTAATGCAAGAGCTAATGCCTCCATGTCTTTGCCAACATTTGATTTTGTTTGACTTTTTCAGTTTCAACCATCTTAAAGTGTGTGTGTGTATGTATCTCCTTACCGTGTGAATTTCATTTTTCAGATGTCTAAACCAATTGAGCACCCTTTCATACGTTTATTGGACATTTGGATATTTTCTTTTTGATGAGCTCATTCAATTTTTTGCCCATGTTTCTACTGCTTTGTTGCCTTTTTGTTAATGCTATGTAGGACTATATAAGTTCTGGATATAAGTGCTTTGATATATACATTGCAGTTACCTTTTTCTACGGGGTTGTGTACATTTAGACTCTCTTTACAATGTCTTTTGATGGATTGAAGTACTCAGTTTTAAAGCAGTCCAATTTATCAGTTGTTATATATATACATATATATGCATATGTATGCATATATATATTAATTTAAATCTAGAATCTCTTTGAAACTGATGTGTGATAGCCAAAATTTATTTTTTTTCCCGCATAAGGATATCCACATGATCTAGCACAGCTTATTGAAAAAAAATTTTACTCTCACTGCACTACGGTATTGCTGTTGTCCTCAGTCAAGGGGGCATCGGTCAGAGAAGCAGAACCACTAGGAGAATACACATACACAAGGATGTAGTATATGGATTCACCCTTATGTAACTTTGAAGGCTGGTTAAACAGTTTATATGAGGCTATTGCTTCTGTTTCTGGTCCTGGGCAGTCAAGAAAAAAAAAATACGGATATGAAGTGGGGAAAGTAACATGAACTTGGATCCTGTGAGGATGACCTGAAACCCAAAAAGGTGGACTGGCCACGCCACTACCTCTGTGTCCCCAACTTCAACAATGACCTGCGGAAGTGGGTTCCTTTCCTGTGGAGTTAACACACACTGACTCAAGAGTCAGGGAAGCTGAAGGAGGGACTGGGGGAGCTGCAGGCCTGGCTGCGGCCCCAGACCAAGTGTGCCACCAGATGAGAGACAGTGTGGGAGCTGCACCGGCTCCTGCGCTTTGTGCTGACCTTATGAATTGAAAAAAAAAAAAGCCCGCTGCTTCACCTCCAGGTTCCAAATCTCATGCAAAATGTCTGTTATGGCCCACTCAACTTGGAAATATGCAGGGAAGGAAATTTTGGGAACCACATCTCCAGTTTGCTATGCTGACACAACACAAACCCGCACTTCTATGTGTGGGGCTCTTTCCGCACTCTGTTCTGCTCCATTGGTTTGTCTGTTGCAGAAAACCACACTTTATTAACTGGTGTGGCTTATAGGAGGGCTTGATGTCTGACCACCTAAATCCTCCAGATTTTTTTCTTCCTCAGGTTGCCTTAAATAAGTTTAGCCGTTTGCATTTACATGTCAATTTTAGCATTAACCTGTCAATTTCCATAACACGATCTGAGGGGATTTCATTGGGATTGCATTGAATCTATATTTCAGTTGGTGCATAATTGACACATTTACGATATTGGGACTTTCAATCTATAAACATGGTATAGCCTTGCAATTTTTAGGTCATGTTTAATATCTTTCGTGCTTTAAAATTTTCAGTGTAAAATTCTGGCACATATCTCGTTAAATGTATGCTTTTTGATGTCATTCTAAATTATATCTTTTAAAATAATTCATTTTTAAAATTTTAGGCATGTATAAATATAATTCATTTTAGTTCATTCATGTCACATTCAGAAATATTGCTAAACTTACTTTTTAATTATTATACTATTCTGAAGACTCTTAAAGTTTCTTTACAGAAAAGCATGTAGAAATAGATAATAATTACAGATTTATTTCTCCCTTTTCATCCATCCAACTATTATTTCCTTTTCTTGTCTTCTTGCACTAACTAGGACGTCAGTTGAGTGTTGAACAGAAACGGTTGTGATGGATTTATGTGATTGATCTTGGAAGGAAGCTTTCAGTAATTCAACATTAAGTATTGCTTATGTAGGATTTTGTAGATACTCTATTAGATTAAGAAACCTCCCTTCTATTCCTGTGTTGAGAAGAATGGTACCATGATGGGTATTGAAAATGGTAACTGTTTTTAATTGTACTTTATAAAATTTCTATCAGAAAAAAATTAGTTAGAGGTTGCTAATGGAGATGTCTGGAAAGTCTTTCCTCTCCCGTTCTAATTTCCAACAAATGAACACATTTCCTATATTTTTAGAACATCTCTTCCTCCTCTACCACACTTGTTTCTTCCCTTAATATAAACCTATAATGACAACAGTTTTTGCTCCTATACACACATTAATTTATTAAGAATTGAGGTGGGAAAATGGGGTAAGATTTTATTTAAAAGGACAGGGAAAAGTGCAGATACTATAGGTATGACATTTCTTGCAGCTACTGTTCTCATTTAATCTGATGGAGATGGGGCCCTCAGAGGAAAGGCTAGTTTTAAAGAAAGAACTGGTTTATTTGAGAGAGAGTGTGTAGTATAGTGGTTAAAAGCTTGGGCTCTAGAGCCTAACTTCTTGAGTTTAAATCTCAGCTCTGACACTTACAGACTATATTATCCTGACAATTAAATTTTCAGTTAATTTCAGATTTATCATTTGATAAGTGGGCTATCATAATTCTTAGTTTGTGGGGTTGTGGTAAAAGAGTTTGTGTATAAAGTACTAATGACAGTGTTTGGCACATCGGCACCACCCAAGCAAGTGTTCTCCATCATCATCATCATCATCATCATCATCACCATCATCATCAAACCAGCAGTAATATCACCTCATGTTTTCCAGGCAACACCTGGCCAATTCTTCACTGATGTGAACTGGAGAGGCATTGAAACAGTGAGGAGGGTGATATAAGTGCAATATTATGTGAGACACAATTTTTAGGGAAAAGCAGCATTCAATGTTATACAATTATAGCTGGGACTACTAATACGGGGTCTTTATATTTTTGCTCTCTAATTACAGGATAATTTTGTCTATGACATTCTTATTTCAAATAATGTTCTTCTTTTTGCTGTTTGCTATTGTATAGTCATACATTGTCTGAATTCAATCAATACGAACAAAATGAAATCTATTTAATCACCACCATTGCAGTGTCTATGCATATGCTTGTTACGCAGAAGAGATGGCTAACTTTCAACCAAAGATTCAAGCGTTTCTTCTCTTGTGTAGATTCATTGCTGAGAAATGGCTGTCCAGTCAGGAACTGCCATTCTCAGCCCTCCTCACCTCGATTCTAGGAAGCATATGACTCTGTGGAATGTGAGTAGAAGTGATATTTGGATAAGAAGCAAATGTGTCTTTTCTACAACTCTTTCCCCATCCATTGGTTGGACAATTGGAGGAGGATGTAGCCACAAGATGAAAGGAGATTTGATCCCTGAACAATCATGATGAAGACCTCTTCACTAGAAAACCCACAGGGCATGGTGACATGAGCAGAGAGATACTTATTTTGCTAAGTCTTTGAGATTTCAGTGCTTATCAGATGCAGCAGCTAGCATTGTTTTAATGAATATATTATTATCCTCTCAGTTGCAATTGCTCAGGATGATTCAATTTCCTGGGGAATTGAAACTGAGAGGAATATGATATATTTGAGATAAGATATAAGAAATATAGGGAAGACACATTTGAGTCCCCTTTGCTTTAGATTTCTCCATTAATCTGAGTTTTCACCGATCAAATACCTATTTAAGCAATGAGTCTCTGGTCATAATCTTTAGGGTAATATTTTATAATTGATCTTAAAGATGAAAGCTCTGCTTGCAAATTTTTATAAAATGATGGAAAAAAATCATTCACTGTTCTTTTCACTGACAGCTTTCTATTTGTTTAAATAATTTTATCTAGAAGATGCAGAGAGAGATGAGACTATAAAGAGCATGGGTAAATAACCAACAACTATTTAAATGCCTTCTCAGGGTTTGGGTCCGTGTCTAGAAGACATCTTGTTTCACTGCATCCAGTTATGGGTTTGAGTAGGTGCACAGCTGGTGCAGAGGACCCTGAAGGGATTTGAAGTCCCTGGGAGAAGCATGGAAGAGGGAGGGACAGCTGCTATATGGGCACTGTGTGGAGGAGGGTAAAAAAGGAAAAACTGTTCAGCTTAGCCATGCTGGAAATCTGAAACACAGAAATGCCTAATACAGAAGTTTAAAGTCTTTTGTAGTGAGTTGTGCAATTTAGACCTCTCCTTTAGCTTGCCTCAGAAATATTTAGTCATTCTACACTGCTGGCTAATGCTTTTATGATTATTTTTCAAAAATGCATTCTATTTTTGACTTGATATGCTTCTAAAACAGAAATAATATATGGGGACCCAGAAGCAGAATGATCTAGGGGCTACAGACATCTGCATTATGAATACCTGTTTTATTTCCTTTCTTTTTTCTCTAAAATTTAAATTCATGAGATATGCCTAATCAGGTAGCAGTGAAAATTGTGTTTCTAGGGCAAGTAGAAAATGAGGTGTTCTGGGGTAGAGTTTAAAGTAAACTTTACCCCTTTAGGTTACTATACATTTTATATTTCATTCTACATCCTTTTCTTTCATTTATCTTTATGTCTGTTTTTCTTTTCCCTTCTCTTTTTTATTTCTGGAAGTATTTTAATTTTAAAATATAAATTATGGTTGTGTTAAACACTTTCATTTTCATGACTTCCTGTGGTTAATATTTTGGCTGATTGAAGAAAGCAGGCATTTAAATTTTTTTTCCCTAGGGTCAAGGACATTATTTACTTCTTCATTAACATAATTAGAGAAAAACTAATGACCAAAATCAACCTTGATCAGTCAAAGGACAGTTGGACAACTGGTTAAGAATCCTTGCCTTTCCTACCCAGCAAGAAAGCTGCTTCTTTGTATCAGCTCCCCAAGTTGTATGAGAAAGGCTTCTGATCAAATTGGTCAGCATGGACTTATGTAAAATTTGAGTATTGTTTAATCCAGAAATTGAACTGATCTACTACCAGAAAAGTTGATTTTTGGTAGGTAGTATTTCATTCTATCCTATTCAAAATTATTTAGGGAAACTAAACTGACACATACTTGGAAATCTTGTCTAGAAATTGAAAATATTTAAGAAACAACTTTTATAGGAACTAAAAATAATTTTAGATTCTTAAATTGAAAATAATGTCTACCAAATACTTCAAATTACCTCTCTCTGACACCAGATATATATTTTTCTTTACTGCTAGAATAAAGCTTTGGCTGTGCTTTGTGGCTATCTCAATCATTTCCATCCTATTGTGTTGTGTAGTATTTGTGTCATGCATTTACATTTTAAAAGTTGTAGTCTATGCAGTGTGACTTTCAAACAATTGACAAACCTATTCCCATGTCAACCCCTCTGCTTAATCAGCAGTCACTTTATTCCCACTCTTTTCAAAGGCACTTGAACTGCCTGAAAAGCTAAAGTACAATTGAAGTGAGTGTGCTGGGCTGGTCCCCTCCACTGTTCGTCTATTCAAATGCACGCATGTAATCTCCTGGTGAAGAAGGGTGGTTCAACGCACCATCCCAGCTATTCAGAGCAGATGTCCTAAAAATAAAGGAAAGGAGGTTTCCTTCCAGAAGGAGGAGTTAATTTTTCTTATTCTGGGCATATGAGTGTGTGATGGTTGTGAGGTGGAGGATGACGATTAAAATCGGGGGAGAAGATCCTTTACAGTAGCAGTAATGATCCCACAGTCCCTTCTTGTTTGGCAAACATACCCTGAATGGTTTTATCAAGCAGTATGCTGCCCTATCCATCACTTGTTAGATTCCAATGATCATCTTCACCTTGCTGATTTAAATATACACTCAATATCATCTAGAATCCTTGGTGCTTAGGGGTTTAGACATAAAACTATTAAAAGCTTATTAACAAAAGGATAAGTTGTTATTTGTCTATTGGTTTTACTGCAGATGGTTGGATGCTAGAGAGCTTAAGTCCTTTGAACCTTTGAAATCATGCTTTGATTTTTACTTTGGGATTTCGCCAAAAGTAAATCGAACAAGGAACTGAAATACGTATTGTTTTGGATATGAATAAACATTCCACTTGAGAAATTTATTTCACGTTGTGTCAGAGATGTTTTTTTTCATGAGGAAGATTCACCTTGAGCTAACATCTATCGCCAGTCTTCCTCCTTTTTTCTTTTTCATGTGGACTGCTGCCACAGCATGGCCACTAATAGACTAGTGATGTAGGTCTGCACCTGGGATCCAAACTCAGGCTGTTGAAGTGGAGCTCACTGAACTTAACCACTAGGCCACCAGGGCTGGCCCGGAAATTTTTTAAAAATTTGAATTGATGGGAAGTGTAACATGGAGCCAAAACTTGAGAAATGCGCAAGCTCTCATGACAGACGTTTTTGCGACAATTTCAATTCCCAATTTGAGTGTTTTATAACAGATCTAAGTACAAACTTACTGTGTTCAGAGTGTGAATATTGACATATTAGAGAAGAAAATGTTGCTGACAAAGAATACTAAACAGAGGATGACAGTACTTATCTTGATATACTCCCAACAGATCCAGCTGTCACATCATCATTGTCCACAGTGGGAAAAGCATAATTTCAGAGTCAGATGAATACATTTGAGCTTGGTTTGGGTCATTAGCAGTGCAACCAGGAGAAATTATTTTACATCCTTGAAGTTTCAACCTTCACTATTAATGAAAGTACCATTTTTCTCCCCAGGGCTGTTTTGATTTATACGTGGATAGCTGTGAATATTTTTCACCCAAATCTTTATCTAAATATATTATAGTAAATATTTGAGAGTAAGAATAAAATCATTCATATTTCAAAGATATTTTGTTGTGATTAATTAGGTATATTTTGTCATTTTTAATATATGCATCTTTTCCAGAAAGTGACAAAGTTAGAATTTTATTATTTTGCCTGCAATAACAGATTTAGGATTTCTGCATTGTGACCATTAATTTTAGCAAATGGTTTTGCCTGCTACAGCTGAATTTAGGTTGAATTTTAAGCCTGCTATTTTTTGGCTTGTGAAGTTTAGGGTGCATTTGTCTTATATATGAGATATGGACTGTTTGGGGTAATTTGGCTCCATCTCTGTTGTCTTTTTATGGTTGCTTCAGGGGCTTTAGAGTGGGTGGAATTAAATAAGGTTTCAGATCAGGCAACAGAGCAGCCCAGAAAAAACTGAGGGAAATGAGGTACTGGCTGGAGACTTTAGATGAGATTTATACAGGAAACAGATTTTGGTGAAATGCATGAAATCATTGCAAGTTTTCTAAATTCAAGAACTAATTGCCTACTATGTCTTAGGTACTGCCTTAGGTTCCCTATGGCAGCTAAAGCCTGGCGAAGCCAACATTACAAAAAGGGATATTGTTAAGATCAGAAACATAGACTAATATACTTGTAAACATTCCCCTTAATGATTCTTAGATATATGTCATTCGGACTCAACGCTTTTGGCTCATCTGCTTTGACCTCAGGGACTCCTTCCCCCCGAATTCAACCATGATGTTTTCAGCCTTGTGTGTTTAATACTACCCTGTAGTGTTCCCAGTTGACAGCTCCAGCAGGTCCCTGACATCACCATATCGTGGGCCCCCAGGCCCCCTCTGAGACTTGGATCTGACAGTCCTGCCTCACCCCTCTTGTTTTCTCTGCTCCAGTGTGAGATTCCTTCCACCCGTCTTTGAGCCTTAGTGAGGCCCCAGTCTGGGAGAGCCTGAGGGGTGGGTTGCCATCTATACTGGGTCGAAGATCGGGGCTGCCCTGATCTGGTATATACAAAAGTACAAAGCAGTACTTTTGTAATGTGGATATTCTTTACTCAAATTAAATCCGAACAGTTTTATCAGCATGTCTATACGGTCCAAAGGGTTGAATCAAGTTTGCCAAAATGTTCAGCTCCAGATTCTCCCAACACAAAGATCAATATGTGTGTGTTGGTGGATGTTGAGATTCGTATGTGTGGTTTTTTTCTTTTAATCATTTTTTTCCTTTTTCATGCTGATGGTAAGCTGAAGGTATTTTACCAAATGTTCAAATATTGAAAGTGATATTTCACTTTCTCCCTTTTCTATGTGATATAGTTTGCATTCATTAGTATTACTTTTCAATTTTTCTTGATGTGGTGTAAGGTTATAAAAACGCCTTCCAGTTGATTTCTTAGCAGCAAATTCTGTCTTCCCAAACGGTAGCATGCGGATTTTTGATAGACTACCTTCTAGAGGTACTGAAAGCAACTGTATAATGTGCTGAAATCTGTATTTATTCACAGACACATTAGAGGCTGAGTCATGGTGATACATGTCAGTTCAAGTCATTGTTTCTTTCGTCTAAATCAGTGTTGTTGAGCCACATCCATCTGTATATGTAACACTAATTTGGTAACAGCTTCTTTATACTAAGCCAGAACTCATTTTACCTGGTGGTTTTATTTCAAATCTATAAGCTGTATTAAATAACATTCAAATAAGTAATAGAAACTTAACTCAAAGAATATGGAAAGAAAAGCCAGACAGGTATATTGAGAACCGACTGGAATCTGGCACCTGACAATGATTAACAGGTTGAACAGATTAGACTAGATCTAAATCTCTGTAAAAAATGTTGAAAGATAGAAAATCTTTTTTATTAAAAACAACTTCAACAATTTAACAAGTCCATGAGATTTGAAAAAATTGATTTGTTTACAAATTGTCAATCAATATTTGGATAGGCTGGAAGATTTTGAACACACCATACGAAATAGGAAACAAAATTAGTCAACTATCCCGAAACTTCTGGTTGAAACCAGACTTCTGAGTATTTGAAACACAGAATCATTGTTGAAAAATATCCATTTTTGAATGGATATTTGACCTTCCAAAGATATATTACTAATAAATAAAGCAATAATATTAATAGATTTGATTTATGAAATACTTGTAAAAGCATGTCTACTGTGTAGTAAAAAATCAAGCAATCATTTAAATTTGCTGTCTAAATAATTTTGATTAAAATGTTGGATGTAGTGTTATCTACTCAGACTGAGTGCTCACACCCATAGAGTATTGTGAACTATGCATTTCTTTACTTCATTTTGCCTCATGAAGATAAGCCTGAATTTGTGATTACTGTGTTGAAGAAAACAATCTTTTCCAAGAAACCATCTGAATATAAAAAAATATAGTGATATTAATGTAACATGTTCTACACATAAAGAGTTAGCCGAACCCTATAGTAATTTGTAAAATTTGTTTATGTGCACAAATTTTACATTACCTAAAACATAATAGGGTTTTTTCAATGTTATATAGAACATGCAAAGCCCCCAAATATATCCTGATGCATAGTAACTGTGGCTGCCATTTAAAAAAAAACAAATGTTTTAGCACAATTCACTGTTCTGTGTATGTGCAGAAGGAAAACCAAACTTTGAAGGGACACCCTTCTTCAGAAATTGGTTTTTTCTTAGACAAACCTGTTTTCTTAAAGATAAGGCCATTCCCTAATCGGTCACCACCTTGTCTCCTAAATACAGCCAGGAGATCGATTCAAAATTAGTTGGTGAGGTGAATGCAAAGGAAGCTTGTTAATATGTATTTGCTGCCCATTCCCAGAATAAACATGTTTTCTCAACAAATTTTTTTCATGGAATTTTATCTTCAAAGTTCTATTTGGACATAATTCCAGAGATATGACAAGTCAATAAGTAAAAAATAAATTAAAAAGTAAAATAAAATAGTAAGCTTGGCCTTTAAAACATGCAATTCTTCCTCTAAACATATCTTCCTTATTGAAGATCTGGCTCAAATTATATGTATATAGAAATATCCTGTGTAAGTAACATGAACAAAGCATAGTATCTGGTTGAGATAAAAGTCCTCTTTGAATATTGTTTGTAACTTGAAGACTTCGCTCACTCTTTGGATAAATTCCATTAAACACAGCCGGGAGCAATATATAATGTGGATTATATGATTTTGCTGTAATGGACATGCAAATACATATTTTTCACATGCAATATACAAACATCTCAGCAGGACAACTGGAGCCAAAAAATCAGAAAACTGGCAAATGTACAATGGATTACTATGGCTTGATTCCACACTTCAAATGTAATGAACATTTAATTCATCTGGTGTCTTTTTCTAATTGGAGACACATTGGTAGAGGGGCATTTGAGTTTACAAACAGTCTCAATTACTTCCATGTTAACCACATTTCACAAACTTCCAACCTGTGAACTATTCTCTAAGAAAACTTAAGTTGTAAAACTTGCAGACTTTGACCAACTCAAGTTCTTATTCGTTTTTTTTCTTTTTTGGCTTTGCCTCAAATTATGCTCCACTGAAGTCAGATTTCATGTTTCATCCTCATGTGGCAATTTAAATGTAACCATAATTATCACAGTTTTAGAAACTAAAAATTTTAATTAATTTTGCCAAGTTTCATTTCAATTAAAGAGTGCCAGGTTAACATCGAATTTTCAATAGTGCTTTCTGAATTTTATAGTTCATTACCTTATATATGATTCTATAAGCTAAACCATAGTAAATAATGAAAAAGTCTTGATTTGCATAGCTTTACAGTTTACAAAGGCCATGTATTCATTCATTTAACCCATAGATGTTTGTTGAGCACATGCGATGCGCCATACGTTTGCTAGACTCAGGAAATAAAATGGAGAAGAGAAAGTACTGGTCCCTGCCCTCATGAAACTTTCAGTCTAGCCTCAGAAAATCCTTGCACGCTCCAGTGATATAGATACCTCAAGAGGAAAGCTATATGCTACCTCCATATATCCTATATATGCTAGAAATCTGTTAACCTCCACCCCAAAGCTACCCTGAACTTTGTGTTCTACTTCACCTGATGCAATTGTATCCCTCAACAATATACTTTTCAGTTGTGCCTGTTTTTTGTCTTTACATAAATGGGATCATACTCTCTGTGCTCTTCTGTGGCCTGCTTTTTTCATTCATAATTGTTTTTTTATATTTTTCCATGTCGCTTTACGTAGCTAAAGTTGTCTTAAAATTGATGTAGTCTAATTTATCAATATTTTTATGCATGATTTTTTTCTTTCTTTTGGTGAGGAAGAGTGGCCCTGAGCTAACATCTGTGCCCATCCTCCTCTATTTTGTATGTGGGATGCCACCACGGCGGGGTTTAATGAGTGGTGCAGAGGTCTGCGCCCAGGATCTGAACCTGCCAACACCGCGCTGCCAAAGCATAGTGCGCAAACCTAGCCACTACACCACTTGGCCAGTCCCTATGCATGATTTTTATATTGTGCCATGTTTAAGAATTTTCTTTACCCCAAAGTTACAACAATAGGCTCCTATGCTTTCTCCTAAAAGTTTTAAATCCTTCATCTATCTAGAAAGAGTTTTCATGTGGGTTGCTTTGTAGGGATCCAATTTACCTATATAGAACCAATTGTTGAGGTACCAATACGGAATAGTCCATTTTTTCTCTGGTGATCTGCGATGCCAATACCTTCATAGACCTAATTTCTGCTTTTACCCTATTGTGTATAACCACCAATGCAATGTGGAATCAAAGTGTTGATAGCAGCATCATTGTAGTATTCATGATATCAAAAGGAAAACTCACTAGTTCATCATGCACCTTTAGTTCATTTTTAGACAACTCATATATTTAGAAAGTTCCCTTTTATTTCTAGTTTGCTACAAGTGTTTTTACCAAGCTTTTTTCCTATGCCTGTTTTATATACACTCACAGATTTTACAATGTTCAACCTACCTACCTTATAGTTCTGAGATAAACTTAATCTTGGTTTTATTTATTTTATGTGTAGCAGGATGCAATTTGCTAGTAATTGGTTTAGAATTTCTGCTATGTTTATGAATGTGTTTGTCCTGCAGACGTTCCTTTCTTTTGTCCTTGTCAAGCTTTGGTATCAACCCTCAGGAAGTGAGTTGTGCAGGGTTTTTACCTCTTCTATCTCCTAGAAGAGGTTATATGAGATTAACATTATGCTTTTAATTTCTTAATTTTGAATGTCTGGTAGACTTACCAATGAAGTCATCTGGGACTGACATTTGTCACAATTGTGGTAATTTCTTCGGATCTATTTTCCAGTTCACTAATTCTGTCTTGTGTGCATATGTCCAAATGTGGCTCATGAGTTTTTAATTTTAATTGCATTATTAATTCTACAATTAATTTAGTTGTTTTTCAAATCTTTTTGTAGTTTCTGATTCTCAGCAGGTATTTTCATTTGTCATTTCTTTCTTTAAACACGATAAGCATATTTTTAGATATTTATTTGATAATTCTAATCTCTGACATTCTTGCAGATCTGTTTCTGTTATTTTTTTTTTTCTGGTGTCTTTCACATTGTCTTATTTCTTTGTAAGTCTTATTGTCTTTGGCGGCTTGCTAGTCATCGCCCACAGAAAATTATTTACGAGGTTCATCAAGTTCAAAGACAGATATGACCTCCTCCTTGCTTTTGCTTCTTCCAGTTACCTAGGGATGCCAAGAGTTGGGGCAAACTCAAATCACTTGTACAACTTGGGGTTGTGTGGCCCATCCAGAATTAATAGGCTTAGTGGACAAGTTCATGTAAGAGCAATGTGTGTTCACAACTTTGCAGGAATTTTTTCCCATCTTTCTTTTTATTTCTTTTCCTTTATCACCTGTAGTCAACTCCAAGACAGCCTTGTATGCCATTTCTTGGGGACACAGGAGAATTTAGATTATATGTAGCCCTTTGAAGTCCCAGGTTAATTTTGGGAAGATTTTTATATTACCCTAGCATGGTGCTAAGCATCTAAAAGTACTCAATAAACTTTAGAAAATGTCATTATGCAGATAATCCTCAATAAACAGTTATTAAGTGTTGAATTTTTCATAGTACTCTACCAGGTTCTACAAAGAGAATGCTTTTGTCCTGAACATTTTCCAGTAGATTGACTACTTGTGATGAACCCTATCTAAGTTTGTACTATGCAAAAGGCAGGGGTTAGATGTTTGGAGTCAAAGATGTGTAAGACCAATCCTTATGAAACTTTCTAAGTAGCTGGGGATTTACGTTATTACTGCAAGGGCTGGGTAAGGCTTAGCCAAAACAACCAAAGGGGCATTTAATAATTATCCTAGGAATTGAATTTGCCTTGTTCCAACTGCAGCCTTTCTGGTCTGATAAGGCAGAGCCTGCTCCGTTAATTTACTATTGGCGAGACAGGACAGGGCATGTGTGCTCCTTGCAGGTAGGCAGATTCTAAATTTTCAATTCTATGTGTCCCTTTGCTTCCTCAGAAAGGAGTGAGTGAAGGTGTGGAGAGAAGAGCAGATGCTATAATTCTCAAACCTTCTTCCTCACTTAATATGCCCGCAGGAAAGGAGGGAGAGGGGGAGGATGTTTTCCTTATAAATAATTCGGGCAATGGTGTCAATACCTGAACATTGTACAGCTAGAGTTCAAGTTGGACCGGATTACTCAGGGCTGTAAGAATGTCAGGCCATGATATTAGTGTTTTACTTAGAAAGAACTGAGGAAAAACTGTAGGGTTTTGAATGGCAAGGTGGCAGGGTGAAAGTTTCGCTTTGGAAGGTACTGCCAACAGTGACTAAGACATCTAAGGAGCCTTGAAAATATTGACTACAGAGGGCTGTCAGCTTTCGTACTATTATGACAAGGTGATAAGACCCTGGATATTGCTGTGGCACACTAGCGTTTATTTTATTTTACTTTTATAAGGCTTTCAAGATATCTTTAACTGTCGGAGTGAACAAAATGTTTTCTAATTTATGTGATTTGGTCCACTAAAAAGGCTTACGCTCTAAGCAAAATATAAATAACCACCATGTAAAAATGTATAACTTTTAAACAAGTACCTATTAAAAGGCACATATAGTCATTTGTAAAGATAAGCACCCTCCCTTTTTTTATTTCTTTTTCTTTTTGAGCGCTAGACTTTCAGCTAACATTTACAGACATTAGAGTTTAGTTATAAGATTTTTAAAAATTGGCATGCTTTCAAAATTACTCAGTGTTGAAAATTTTGCCAAACTTATCATGTCCTGAGAGAGCCTTATCTCTAAAAGTGAAATAGAGTTGTCAGAAAGGACCATTTACTAAACTAGTAATCAATGAGTTTTAAAATATGAAATAAATCTTAACTACTATATGAGTAAAAGAAAATCAACCTTAAATTACATTGAAAAAGTGAAGCAGGTTGACAAGCTGTGTATATATGTTGGGAAAAGTCTTAGATGCCAAAAGCTCCAAGGCCAATAGAATATTCTTGATCATTTCTTGCAAAAACTCAGCACTTCTCCAGTGATGAATGATTTATTTTTTACTGCTGGCAATTTAGTAATTATTAACTTCTCCCTAATTAATAAGAAGTTGAATCACATGTGGGAGTCTAATTTTTATTATATGAGGTTTTTTTTATGGTTTTCAAAAATAATTGTCTAATTTTTTCTCCAGGGATTAAGAATTAATAGGTAATTTTCAACATTGCTGTGTTCATATCTCCTGAGATTATTAGATGTGAATAACTTCATATGTACAGACTCCTCTGGGGTGGAATTTCTCATCCTTTGCAGCTCCGTGAAATGGCGTCCCAAGAGAGCTGTGAATTTGGGGAAGGCAAGACTTAAGTCTAGACTTGTTCAGCCTGGAAGTATTTGGGTGTTTACCATGAGTGGTGACTCTGCCAATCCCTTTGACCTTCTGTTGAAGGGCCAGTCTGAGCCTGGTGATTTCATCCTGCAAGAGCCTTACCATTTTAGCGCTAGCACTGAAAATGAGAAAAAGGCAATATTCTTATATACTTCACATGTAATAAAGTAAATAGTTAAAACAAAGCAAAATGTGAGTGGGTAACGGTCAGAGTACTTCCATCTTCACTAGATAACCTGGGATTTCTGGGTTTTTTCTGAATTCAATCACATTATGATCTTTAATTCTGAGCACTTGAATTCTAAAACACTAGTTCTAGCCAGTGACTACAGAATTGCACTTTATTGAAACTTTATTTAAATCACTGGTGGTAAAGCCTTCCCCTGTGTTCACTTTTTAAAAGGTAAGCTTGATGGATCAATGGATTAGTGATATCCCTGCCAAAACTGTGCAAGATTAGGAAACAAGTAGTGGAGTTGGCTAAAAGCACAATTATTAAGTAGTGAGGTCACAACTGGATCATTCTTGATCCCATTTTCTCTCTGCAGATGTTTTCCAAGCTTCAAACTATATTTCAATGTCATAGAAAGGGTGTATAAGTTGAAGAACCACTTGTTTTTTAGTTGTTTCTGGGAGTTATACTTCATTATTGAAGCAGGGTACAGCAATTTGAAGGGCATTATTACTTAGCCAATTTAATCTGCATTTGGCTAGAACACACTTCAAGTTCTTGGGATAGGGTCCAATTGTTATGCAAATTTAGATCATTGCCTTATTATAGTTGAGGCGAAGATGTGCAAAAAAGGAGATAGCAGCTGTTTGGATGAAATAAGAAATTAACTGGATTTGAACCCTGTTGAAGGCCAGACAAGTTTAGGCAAAAGCACGCCAATGAATACTCTTTCTGTGATATTAAAACTTATGAATACATTGATGTCTTCTTGCAGAACCTAAAGTCCTAACAAAGCTCATATTACAGTTTCAAATTGGGCTGGTTGACAATACCAATTCAAATTATGTAAACAAAATTTCTTAATTATGTTATAAAATTTAGGAGAAATAATATGAAATGATTTGTTAATTACAACAGAAGCAAAGATAATTATAAAGATATCATATATCCTATTAAATAATTTCTATTTCTATATTTCTTTCATTTGAGATTTTCAAACTTGTTTACATCTAAAGAAAGAGCCAGAATAGTCTCCATATTCTCTTTCCAAAGCTTCTTTGA
Source organism: Tapirus indicus (assembly GCA_031878705.1). Classification (NCBI taxonomy): domain Eukaryota; kingdom Metazoa; phylum Chordata; class Mammalia; order Perissodactyla; family Tapiridae; genus Tapirus; species Tapirus indicus. Next base: position 141,573,633 of record CM062919.1, on the reverse strand, counting down.
GGAGTTCAATAATAGGTTGTGTGTTACTTTTCATTTTTATGGCTAAGATGGGAGCAAAGAATAAATTACAGAGGGTGGATATTCAAAATGGCTCCACTGAGAAGAATTGGAAAACTTTCCAAAAATTTTGCCTAAGGTCATACCATACCTGATTAAATCAATACTTCTTTATGTGTATGACTTTGAGTTCTTATAGCCTTAGGAAACTTTTGAAATTGCACTCAGAAAAATGAGAAATTTTAGATTTAGAGATTTCAATCCAATTTAACAACATTTGTTGGAGACCATGTCAACTATTAGCCTGAGGTAGCACGTAGTTTCAACAATAGTTTGAACTACATTCTTTAAATGACAGCATATCTTTGCGAAGCTGGGTTTTTGGTATTTGTGATAAAAGCAAGGGTTGTATGAAAATATACATGGAACAGGAAGTGATCATGGTGAGGCCCAACCTGATTTCAAGGTGATACCGGCTCAAGACAAGGTTGACATAAGGGAAGCCATATTGGAGGAAAAAAAACCCTATTCTGACTTTGAATGACCTCTGATTAACTAGCCCAGACATGCTCTGTAGATTTTACAGTCCCTCTGAGCTGCTATAAGTTGATAACTTTGTTGAGTTCCTTAGGAATGTGATGACCCCTCAGCAGAGAATCTATGTTGATAGCCATCATCAAGGACAACTCAGAGATCAGGGTGTAGGACGTTGCTCCCGTCTCTGATGCATATCTAGTAAAACCAAAGACTATCAGGAACTAAGACCAGATGTCTGCCCCCACCTGGAGGTCAGATGGATGCCCCACCCAGAGACCAGCTGCCTCCCCAACCTGGAGACCAGCCCCCTATATAACTGGCCTGTAGTCTCTGTTCTGTAAGATGGTTCTTTTTGACAGGAGTCAGCCATCTTCCCTTTTGCTAGCAAGCTGTAATAAAGTCTTTTCTCTCCTACCACCTTGCCTCTTGACTATTGGCATGTCTTGCAGTGGGCAGACAAACCCCCTTTTTGGGTGGTAACAAAGGTATGAAAAGTTGTGTAGTGTCCCTGACATGCACACACATCTCATTAGTAAGTAATTGTGGTTATTTAAGAATGTAATAAAAATATTGTTTTTCCTTTCACTGTGTGAGTATATATTTTTGGGAACAACTGAGAAAAATTTAATGAAATCATAATATATACATGCAATTGAGATCATATATATATGTATATATATATGAAAGTGCAAATATGGTGAGATATTAACAATTGTTGGAGAACCTAGGTGAAAGAAAGTTCTTTGTACTATTCTTGCAACTTTTCCGTAAATTTGAAATTCAAAATAAGTTACTAGAAATTTGTCAATCTAAAATGTAACAGTAAATCAATAATAGTGTTGTTATTTCATAATCTGACTGAAAAAGATATTTAGAGTTCTATGAGGTAAGGCTGTGGAGAAAATGAGCGAAGGCTTCAGGGACTAAAGAAAACAGATGAGCCCTGAGGTGTGGACAATATTTTGATAATAAGCAGAGTAGGTGGAGGAGGAAGAAGGGCACTCCGGTTCAGAGAAACAGCAAGAACAAAGGGTTTGGGATGGAAATGAATATGGTGCTTCACAAATAATAAATAGACACGGTTGGCTGGAGTGGAGGCCTCGTGTTGAGAACTAGTGGGAGATGGGTTGAAAATGAGGAAGGAGTCCAGAGAATGGATGGTACATCAAGGTAAGACAGAGCAAACTAGGGTTTGATCTCAGTTTCAAAAGAATTTACAGACCGAAAGTTCAAGCAAAGCAAAATAGAAAGTGATGATTTTGGTTTTTACTTTGTTTATTGAGGCTTTTTTTAAAGCTACTTTACCTAAAAAAATGTGTCAAGATGCAAACTTTATCATTGGCTTAATGTTACTCCAAAACATTCTCATTGTTTTGGGACAACTTCTTTCATTCATTCAATAAATATGCATTAAGTACTTACTATAGTTCTTTGAACTCTTTCAAAGTCACTCTCATCTATGATCTTTGCACCCCTCTTCTCTCTACAAGAAGTTTTTCCTCTAGATTATCATTTTATTTATTTATTTTAATTTTAAAGAAATAGCCTTGAGACTGAGTTTTAGAATCGTTATTAAGAATGCTTAACTTTTTTTCATAACAGCAAATTTTTCCCCAATGCTAGCTGAGGATGATCCTCGGAAAACAGTAAAGGCCTTCTCTAGTGTTTTATTTAAAAATTGTTTATTACCTATCCTTTCCCTCACCCACCACCACCCCTAGGAAAGCAGAAGCTTCCCGTGGATGATGGGTAAAGTCTGATAGGACAGATCTTGGCTGATGACTGAGCAATAGGGGGGGCATTTATGCTTGGAAGGTTCATTTTTATTGGGTTATAATTTTACACATAAACGCTTAAAAAGTATGGAGTCTAAAATATTTTATGAAGTAATGGCTCAAACTTAACTTTTTATTCCTGTTACAAATAGCTAAAAGTTATTATGGTAAATTAAGCAACTGTTCCTTTTCTCATTGATTTTGAAGTCATTGTCATCCCCTACTACATTATTATATATACCACTTTCTGGATGCTTGTTCTCTTTCACTGGTCCATCTTACAAATCGTATATAATTACCATAACATGCACTGATAAAAATTTATAATGCATTTTCATTTCTGAGCACATAAGTTCCTTTCATTACTCTTCTTTTTCATAGATAATCTCAACTCATTTGTTTATCCAAAAGAAGTTTAGAGTCAATTTCTCAAGTATCGGTAAAAAAAAGGAGGGGAGATTTTTAAGGGAATTGCATTTTGTTATAAATTAACTTAGAAAGAACAAAATAAAATCTGTATTCTTTATGTCATTTTACCATGCAGGATTAAGTACATTCCAAAGAAATGCACTTGAAATCTGGAAGGTGGATGAGGTGGAGGCCTTTCTTTCTGTGATGGTGATTATTGATGGACAAGTTCTGGCAGACACGAGTTTTTCAAAGGCCAAACTGCACATGCCATTCTCTGGTGGAATGGGCAGCTGTGATAGCAACACCAGTTTCCAGATGTTTCCTGACTTCAGAATTGCAGCAAGTTTTCTGATATTTGGACAGCAGTTGCATGGCATGGCCTTGCAGTCTGGTTGTAGTCTCGTGATTCCACTCTTCCATTAATTCCAGTGTAATTGTAAGTACCCAATTCCTTTTCTGTGTGAAATACCTAGGCTGATTTCTCTTTCCTGCATTGAAACCTATTCCCATAAACAGATTCACAAAGTTTTGAATCTGGATTATTATCTCATCAGGTTGGTCTTGAAGGCAACAATGACCTCATTGCTAGTGAAAAATGAGATACTGGCAGTCAATTGAATAAGTAAAAAAACCTATTTATTAAATGATTACTTGAGGTTGCCTGGAGGGAATGGAATATTTAAGGCAAAGCTTTGGCACATTATGTAGCTGCAGTCATAAACCATTGTGATGGGACCAAGGAATACCTACCTCCACTGCAGATCAGTGGCTACTTCCAGAAATAATGAAGTTTAAAAAAAGAATAAAATGTTCCAAATTTTAAGTTTTGATCTCACAGCATGGCCTGAGGACCTGAGACTTTCTCTGACTGCTCTAAGAATCTCTTCTCTTAAAGATCCAGAGTTAATGTAATTTAAAGCAAGACAGAGTCTGATTTTGTCAGTTTGCCTAATTCCAACACAGGTTAAATTCATTGCTTCATCAAATCTTTTCTGTGAAATTTAGGACATTGATTAAGAAAGAGTGTGACTTTAAGAATGAGATAGGAACAATTGGTGGATTTGGATGAATTTGGATTCTGTGAACCACCAAGTCCCAACGGGCTTTTTTGCCATCAGTAATCCCTTCTCACAGATGAAGCTAGTGCTGTCTTGCTTGAGGATCCTGAAAGGGCTTTACCTGAGTCAGTTACCTAGAAGGGATGCTAATTCTCTTCATGTCCACCTCTCATTGCCATCAGATCCATATTAGAGTCAGATTCCAGCATGTCTCAGAAGAACAAGTACAATGTTGGATGCAGAAGAAAATAGCTACACACTGAAAAGAATTTTAAGATCTTGCTAATTTACCATGGTAGAACCCTGAGCAATATGTATGGGAATGAATTCTAAGAGTGCTGATGAAGAAGGAAGAAACTTGTTGGTGTGGGTTGAATTTATCTATAAGGGTATAATTACCAGAGATGTGGATTCAATGTGTTAGCTTCAGCATCTGAGATCAGGATTGAAAATCTGCTTGACTGGTGAACAGAAATCTCACAGGTGGCCTTCATTAAATTAAAATGGGGTGCCAGACTTCCTTGGCATAATGAAGAGTGTGGTAGGCTCTAATGTTTGTTGACAATATTTCAAGTCCTCTACTGAGAACATCACAGAATTGCACTTCCAGCCTCCCTTGTTAATTAGTGGAGGTGCGTAACTAGTTCTGTTCAATAAACTATGAGAGAACATGACACACATCATCAACAGGCCAGGACACTTAATTGCTGATGCCACACTTCCCAGAGCATTTCTTCCCTCTGCTACAGTGACAGGTGATGTTCAAAATGGTGGCTGTTTCATCACTTTGGCTCCCTGAGTTACTCCAGTAGTAGAACTCTCTTGCTGACCTGCAATGAACAAGTAGCACTAGTAAAACATAAGCCTTTAATATATAACCACTGAGATTTGAGGATTGTTACTGCAGAATAATCTAATTTATCTGAACTTACACCTAGAGGAAGTGAAACATTGAGAGTTTATCATATATTATCTATCCATCCATTACATCACTGTGTACCCCAAGAAATTTCCAGAAATACTGCCATCACCAAAGCGCTGAGAAATACTTTGGTGACAGAAGCATCAACTTCCTTGAGAAGTCCTGTTGTAACTTCCTTCTGAAAGCTGGAGGTGACAGTGGAAGATGCTGTGATTGAAATGGCTGCCTGATTTCAATGGGATGATGAAATTCCAGAAATGCAGAGCTATGTGGTAGCTTCTAAGCACAAGGCATGAAGGCTATATGAATATCATAATAGGTAACAGGGCCGAAACATGGACTTGAAGGATACGACCCATGGGAATCACAGTCTCCCTAGGACTCACATATGTCTGCATGAGCAGCATACTGACTCTTACTTGGTACGTATGTCGAATAATGAAACTCTAAATTTGGGGAACAGAGACCTGATATAAGTTACAATAATGAGGAGCCATGGTTCCTCATCCAATTTCCCGACCTGAGTTTGTTCCCAGACTCAAAGTCCCTTAAACAGTAGAGAGGATGGATTCCCTAAAGGAAAGACACTGCAATACTGCCACAAGTTTGCATTATAAATAGCCCTCCCCGGCCCCCTCTGCCTGCTCCCCCCCATCATTCCCAAAGGAACCTGTGGCCCTTTATATAGTCTTTATATACTGGAAAGAGAGATATGCTCAGAATATTAAAAGAATATTAAACACTGACTCTGAGCTTACTCAAATTCCTGGGAAAATAAAATGCCATTGTGGTTTACCAGAGAAGGAATTTAAAGGGGTCATTTTTCTATACCATATTGTCCACAGTTCATTTCACAGGAGATCCACTGGAGAGAATGTACAGTTAAAGTAGCAGAGCAGTAGAGTGGTATCTGTTGGCTCACTGACCCAAGGAGTGAGGACTATAATAGAGGGAGGGCTGGATCCCTGAAACTACTCCAACCCACTAAAATTATAAATCAAAAAAACCCCACTGCATCCTTAGGGAAATAGCCAAGGTCAGTGGTACCTGAAAGAGTCATAGATGTGGTTTCCCATCAAATTTCAATTTAGTGCACTTGCTTGGCCTCAGCAGAGACGGATGTGCCATGTAAAATCTCTAGGATCTCTGTGGTCTGCAGCATGTAGACAGCCTCTCCGATGTGAAGAACAGGTTACTGAACCTGGGAACACCGACCTCTAGGAGAGAGGCACATGCCTTTGGCCTCTTTAATTTTGGAGATGACATGTGCCATACTTGTGAATGCTGCTTCAACCTGTTTACAGGGTGACCCATATTACTGCCCACTTTGAGTGAAGCCCAGAGTGACAGGCAGCTCTGTAACTGGTACCTGCTGGAGTATAAGCAGCTTTGCTCTTCAGGTCACACAGCTTGAGAGTCTGTGGCAGATCGCTGTGCTATATGGAATCTCCTGGAAGCTCAACTGATACCCAGTGTGCAATTAGGGTGTTTGGAGGAAATGGACTTCCTTTTTATCATATACCTATTGAAAAATGACTCTTGGCTTGCTGCTGGGCTTTTGTAAGATTGAACAACTGATCATGGGGCATCGAGTGACCATGAGACCTATGGTGTCCATTCCAACTGGGTGTTATTGATCCATCAAGAAATAGGATAGAAGGTGCAGCTGCTGTATATTAAAAAAAAAAAAAAAACTGCTCTATAAGCCATCAGACTCAACCAAGTCCTTCAGGTATGAAAAGGTTGTATGTGCAGGTTACTCAGACCTCCAGGAACCTACTTCTGCTGCATTGCCACCTTTCACCCAACCCACAACTAAAACCTCATGGGGATTTCCTTTTAATCAGTTAACCAAGAGAGGGAAAAACTGAGCCTGCTGACAGATGATTCTGCACAGTGTGCTGGTACAAGCCTCAAGTAGGCTGTCTCTTGGCCTAGGGAAAAACTGGGGCAGGGAAAGCCTCCCAAAGGACAGAAATTTAAACAGTCTGTTTGGTTTTTGTTCACTTTATCTAGAATTATGCATCTGCATGTATTCACTGGTAGTGACTGTCAGTTCAGAACTGGAAGGAACAAGAGGACCAGTGATAAAGAGTCTGCAATAGAGCTACTGGGTGAACAAGTTGGAATGCAGAGTGTGAGAATCTTTGTGCCCATGTGAACGCTCTCCCTGAGCACCTCTCCGGGAGGGACTACCAATAGTTGGGCCATAGGGTGACCGGTTCTGTGGCTATCAGTCGGCCTCTTTCCCCAACCTCCCCAGTGTTTGTTCAATGAGCTTATGGACGAAGTGGCCATCATAGCAGCGTGGAGGTTATGTGTGAGTTTAATAACATGGACTTCCCTTTACCAGACTGGCCACTGTTCCAGATGAATACCCAGGCTGTGACCGAAGCCAGCCTCTGAAAAGGCGTGATACCTTGCCGGGACCAGCTAGATTCCTAGAAAAATTTTAATAGCATTTTCACCCTTCGTTTATGGAAGGGGTAGAGAATTGTCCTCACTGGAATAGACATTTATTTTTGAATATGGACCTCCCTTTATTACGTTTCTCTCAGCACCAAATTCTTTGCATTTGCTGAGTTCTTATTCTCTGTCATGACATTTTACGTATCATTGCTACTGATGATGGAGCACATTTTACAGAAAACGAAGTGATGCCCATAAGATTTATTGGTCTCATGATGTCCCACACCACCCACAAGAGTGTGACAGACCCTGAGAAGCTGGATTTCTATCAGACAAGATGTGATATATACTCTGCACCAGTAGCAAATACATAGTCTCAAAGCTGGAATGCATGGGTCCATGAATCAAGGATAATTTGAAGCAGTTTATTGAGCTTTCTTCCTAGAGACAGTGTGTGAAAAACTACAATCCCTACAGATGCCATTCTCTTGGCTCTTCATGTCCCTCCCTTTCCCAGTGAAATTCTAATGTCCTAGGAAGTCCCTACATCATCAGTCCTAACTATTCCCTTTCAGTCCTAGCTGTGCTACTTTATAGAAAATTTTGGTTGCAGGATGGGTGGATGGTGAAAGAACTGTACTCACGAGAGTTATTACAGATGATGTTACATTGGGTGGTTGTAGAAAGAAATGCATTCATGAGAGATGTTATAAATGATATTACATGGCTTTGGAAACTTCAAAAAGCACATACCCCTATAAAATGTGGAAAGGGGTGGTGTGGGGACTGCCTTGAATCTTGCGAGGTACTGAGCCCTGAGTATCTTAGCTAACGGTCTTCCATGAGGGATGAGTGGCAAGTTCTCTGTTTCAAAGCCCCACCATGGTAAGAGAAAATCCCTTTTAAAATACAGAAGATTTTAGATAGTTAATTTTGGTTTCTCTTACAGTTGGAACTTTGGCATCTCTATGTTTTTGTGAATATTTCTATGGAAAGGTATACCAATTGCACATTAACTGCACACAAGCGCAGACACATACATCACATATTGAAAAAAAATGGTCAAATTTTAAATCTAGTTTTAGATAATCTGGTCTCTAGTTCTGGTTCTTCCTTTAACTAATTTTAAATTGCTGTGAGATTTTCTTAACCTCTTTGAACCATCAATAAAATGGGATGAATAGCACATGAGGTATTTCACATAGTTGTGAGGCTTAAATAAGAGGATGCATTTGAATTTGGTGTTTTGTAAATAGAATGTTGTAGAAATGTTTCTTTCTCATCCTTTCTCAGATTCCCATATCAAAAATTTCTTAAAGGGAGGATTGTGGTTTATTCATTTTCGAATGCCTCAAATATCAAACACCATGCATTGTACATAATAGTTTTTTTGAACTAAAGTTGAATCAAGAACTAAATATTAGAATGCAACATAACATTTTGGTGAACTGAAAACAGCCCTCCATTCACTGACTCCCTCTCTATAGACTGTGTTTACAGTAGCCAAGTAATGCAAAGAGGCTTCAGTGGATTCCAAGGTTCTCCTTACACTGAAACCCCAAAGTAGCCTTTTAATCCAGTGCTGTTTTACACATCCTCAGTAATTCTACCTCTCCCTTTGTATTCTCACCTCTCAACAGCAGCCCAGCATTACAGTGTCTCTGCCGCCTTCCTAAGAGTATACCTTTGCCCAGTCACAAAACTACTCAACAAATATTAAGAAACATCTAGTAGGGTCAATGATCCCATAGACCTTCTTTTCAAGGATGTGTCCAGATACTGCAAGACACAAAATGGAAAGTAAAACATTCGGGGAGTAGAATGTGAATTATTTATAATATCCTGCTTCAAAACAGGGAGCCAGACTCACAAGTGTCATCTTGTACTGGAAGAAGACATCTTGTTCTCTGATTCTGTTTTGCTCTCTTCTTCCAAAAGTACTACGTTTTCATTGATTAGAAAGTGTGCAACTCACTTCAGTGAAATGGTTTTAACAATTAAAAAACTTTAGAAAACAAGATGTTATCAAGTAGTATGAATTATTTAACCCTGTGTGGTATATAAACCTAGATGCTAAGTGTTTCTGGAATACAATTTCAGTGATTCCAGACAGACAGTTTATTTGCTTCATTAATATAACGTTTGCAAGTTAGTGACGTGTTTGCAAAATGAGTTAATTTCTTCTGTATTTCTACAACATGGTTGACTTTCATAGTTATAAAATATGAGTCTATAAAAGGAGTCTGTTTCAGATTCTTTCCCACTACTGGTTTATCAGAAAGCTATCCTTAAGATATCGGGGCAACATCTAGGGGAGATTTAGTCTATATTTAGGTAGAAGGTGAACAAGCAGTTGCTTTGGTGAGCTCAGATGATTTCTAAGTTATCTTGTTTGGTCTGATTTATTTAAAGATACCTTGGCTGCAGAAAAACTGTTTGGATTTGGTGAGTACCTGAGTGTGCAAATGTATGTGTGTAGTGGGGAAGTTGGAGATGAAAATCAAAGACCCAGTGCATGACTGTTGATGTCACAAAATGTTATGAAAAAGTCATCTGTCATCTTGCTTTTAGTAAATGTGCACTCTGTCTACACAGGTCTGTCCTCTGCTTTCTGAGGTTGCTACAGGCCATTTTGACTTTTGTGATTTAGCTGCTTCTAGTGATCCTCAGATATCTTCCACTGTGGGAAATTGTAATTTATTAGTTATTGTGGTATTTCTTGGGCTCATCTATATAGGATGTGCTCATTTCATTTCATCAGAGAATGTTGTTTAAGTATATCAACAACATTCTTCCTCCTTCTGAACCTCTTCACGTCTATGTCTGCTATTTGCATAAAGTAATGACAAACATTTCTCAAAAATTAAAAAGTCTACTGGATTTCTCTTAAAGTTCACTTATTTTAGGGGTAAGGGGTAGTTCTATTTCCATAAGGACCAAACTACTAAACATTGGTCAGAACTGTCAAATAATTTCTTAAATAAATTTACCATCAATCCTGAGATAATTCTGAATCTCAAGTTTTACTCAAAGAAAAAAATTATAGTGTACAGTTGGCTTTGTGTTTTGAAGGAAAAAGGAGCAAAGTGAGATTTCCTTTGACTTGTTTATGGACCTGAAGTCTGTAATTCCTGAAATTTATCAAAGAATTTTACATAGAAAGTAAATCTTTTGATAGCATGTAATTATATGTATCTATAATCAATCTCTTTTCTCTTCTTTTAAAAATATTCTTTTTATTTCTTTTCTAACAAACTTCTAACAGTTTTTCTAGTGATCACGGTTTCTGAACTGTAGCCTAAAATGGAACAAAATATTTGAAATCTGGAAGTTTTTAAATTTTTTACTCCATTTATTACTTTAGTCTTGTACTATTACTACTACATAGGATTGTTGAAAGGAGTAAGTAAAATTCACAAAAATATTCACATCCAGAAAAATATTTTCAACTTACTGTATTTCCCTTAAAAACACTATGATATTTTTGAATCTTAATACAAAGAACTCAGTTAAAAAGCATTTTGTATCTTTATTTCAGTCAATGGTATCCAACCATACAAATATAGATCTAATGTTGATTAAAACAAGTTGTTTTATATATTTGGATTGACATAATGCACCAAAAAGTGAAAAATGAATATTGGCTCCGAACATTCTAACATTTATTCCACTGCATTCTGCTTTTTTGTATAAATAAGATTTTTGTCCATAGTAATAAATATGATATAATGTCAAGGTCTCAACAATTCACATTCTGTAAAAATGTTGACATAAAAAAATTCAGAAGAAATATTGTTTTTTTCCATTTATAAGGAGCCACTTGATGATTACGTCTTTTTCTAGAAGATAAATATTCAAAATAGTTTAAATATTTTTAAAAAATTTTTCCTGACTTTACAGAGAAGATTGGCTTTGGAAAATGAATCTTCAATTTGTCAGCTATATACGTTAGAATTTAGAGAGCTCAGCAATTATAGTAAATGTATTTTCTATGGACTTAAGTCACTCCCATTTCTGAATGATTATCTTAAATTACTTGATATGATGGTTAATTTTATGTGTCAACTAGACTCCACCATGGGGTACCCAGATAACACATTATTTCTGGGTGTGTCTGTGAGGCTGGTTCTGGATAAGATTGGCATTTGAATCCATGGACTCAACAAAGTAGACTGCGCTCCCCAGTGTGGGTGGGCATCATTCAGTCTGTTGAGGGCCTGAAAAGAACAAAAAGTGGAGGAAGGAGGAATTCATCCTTTTTCTTCCTGCCTGCCTGCTTGAGCTGGGACTTCAGTCTTCTCCTGCCCTTGGACTGGGATGCTGTCGGCTCCCCTAGTTCTCAGGCCTTTAGACTTGAACTGGAATGATAGCACCGGCTTTCCTGGGTCTCTAGCGTGCAGAGAGCAGGTCATGGGACCTCTCAGCCTCCATAATTGCATGAGCCAATTTCTCATAATAAATCTCCATATATAAAAATATAGATATAGGTATAGATATCTCCTGTTGGTTCTGTTTGTCTGGAGAACCATAATATACTTGATCCTTTAGTTCTTTTATGTGACTGAAGACTGTGTGTACTTACCTGCACTTCGTGATTAAAGCCATGAATATACATGAAAGCGTCCTTTGGGATAGGGAAAGAATTATTATTTTCAATCTGCTTTAGACTGAATCGTGGATGGTGAGATTAGTAAAACACTCTGTAGGCCCAGAGTATTGGGTGTCCCCCTGTCCATTGACAATAGTGGGTTTATAACAGGCGGTCAATGGTCAACATCAAGAAGCAACAGGGGACATGCCAAAGATACTGGTCAGTATACAAAAGACTGAATGAAAAAATATTGCTTGAGCAGTTTCAGGAAGCATTACAAATTTTAGCAACTAAGGCTCACTGACACCTCAGTTGGAGATAAGCATGCTTGGTGACTATAAAGAAAATTTATATAATATGTTGTTTATGTATGCAATTTGTCTGTAACAAAAACATCGGATCTTCATGTTTAATTAAAGGTGAGCACAAAAATTTGAGGTGGCCTGGGGCAGAGGTAATAGTTGGTGGGAGAGGCTCCTGGACTTGTTTTCCACAATCTGAAAAGGTCCTACAAAATAAAGTAGAAATGAAGAAAGAAAAGGCACATTAAGCTATTCCAAGCAAACCCGAACTGAACAAAACTCAAAAACCAAGCAACTCTCCTGGACTTATTAATGAGGAGCATTTCAGGACCACTTACCCAGTTTCGGACTGAATCATCCACCCGACAAGTTAAGCCCTGGGTATCAGCTCTACATGTGTCCACAGGATGCTGCCACTGCCGTCACTTGACGACACAGATGGCAGTACCAGCCATACACCTCTTGGGGACTCTTCAAACCGACAAAGAAAAGTTAGGTTTTTGTGGTTGTTTTTGTAGTTGCCAATAGACTTCTGATAGACTGACTCAAATTAATTTATTAATTCAGAAGACTATCAAGATTCACTCTCTCCCCTCTCCTGCATCTATTCATTCTTCCCCAAAGTCAAATGAACAAGTTAAAAGTGTTAGCAGTAACAAAGTTAGCTCTGCTCCGTATCAAAGGATCAGACCTCACATGTCAGAAATGATTCTCCGCCATTAGAAGCTCAACTTTCCATCGCCCTCGGCCCCTTCATGGTTCGCATGGCGGGCCTCCATTTGACAGCGCTGTTCTGCTCAGCTCAGTCGAGGCGGCGCCTTCATTCTCTTCACCCTTATTCTCAGGTGTGTTGCTCTCTGTGGGCCCTAGATGCATATTTTATTCAAGGAACCTCTGTCACTGTACTTTGAGATAATCCAATTTACAATGAAAAAAGAAAAAAAAATAGTAAAGTAGTTTTGATCACAAGTTCATTTATAAACCAACATATTGTTACCGTTAGTGTGTATGACAGGTTCGAGTCCGCTCTACCTCATCCTCTGCTATCTATGAAACACAGAACAAGTTAACTTCACTAAGCCCCACAGGTTCATCTTTAAAATGGGGATAATTATGTACCAGTGTCTTAAACTTAAACGAAATAACACTTTGCCTCTCACTGATCCTGACAGTTAATAAAAATAGAGTAGATATTCATATTAAGTAGAAAAGTATTAAATAAAAAGTTATTATTTGTTAATGAATATATCATAATTTAGAATCCAGTTGTGTAGGAAGGTGTTGTGGTAAGTTGTGTTATTGTTCCCAGATATTTGAAGCTCCTCCCAAGGGGAGGTTTATATTTCCTGACCCACTCACATAAGACTTGGCCACGTGACTGGCTTTGGCCCATAACAATGAACAGAAATGAGACGCGTCAGTTCTGAACACAAACTTTAAGAGCCAATTTGTGGTTGGCCATTTTTTCTTTCCCCTGTACCATGATAATCAGAAAAATGTAGATAGAGGCTCCTTCATCAGCCTGGTTTCTGGTATAAAGACAAGGAGGGAAAATGCAGTTGATCTGTGATAAATTCCAGCAAGCAAGAAATAAACCCTTTTAGTAAGCAACTGAGATTTTGAGATCATTTGTTACTGCCACATAACCTGTATTTTAAAACATTTCAGTTGTGTAAATTAATATCAACATTCCCCAACCCTGACCACCCCGCAATGGAATTCTTTTACTTAGGGCCCGATGACTAAGTCATTCCCAAAACAAACAAGGCAAAGGCTTCTCAGTTTGGTATCTGTCTTTTCCACTGGAAGGAAGAGTTCTTTCCAGAGAACGAAGTTTAGGTTTGGCACTAGACTGAAAGCATTTTGTGGGCTCCTGGTGCTTTGCTTTCAAGTGAATTGCAGTTGTGGGGACTGATCCCTCACAACTCTGCAGAACAGGCAATTACTACTAGTGTTTCTCAAATGGTCCCTTTCCAAAAACAACTTAGGAGTATAAAAATCAAAAGCTAAAGTTTCATTGTTCTTTACTTGGAATAAATCCCAGGCAACTGCATTGAATTTATTCATAATACATGAAAAGAAAAGGCTTAAGAAAGTCTCAGTGGGAGTAGGAAGAGAAGGTGGGAAATTGGCATGATAATGAAAATGAAACTTTACATAACCATAAGGCGAAGAAGAGGCAAGGTCAAGGCTTTTTTAATGAGAAATTTTACATCTTTGAAAATTAGCCTTGTTACACGTATTTGACATTATATGTCTATTTGAGTTCTAAAATGTTAATTTCAAGGGTGTCAGCTACTGACTTTTTTATGGTGAGCCTTTCTTATTTTTTAATTCAGGGGCCGATTATATATACAGTAGATCCTCAAGTTAGATTTACTCGGTGCAGGTTATGGCTAATTGTAGACATGATCTTGTCAATTTGAATGAAAAGTGATCGCATTTTAAATGTATCAAGGAAGTTTGTTATTTAATGTTTTATTTTAGATAGGTCCCAATGATGATTTTTAATAATGAAATACAATCGCTTCCTGTCTTAGTTGGCTTGAGCTGCCATTACAAAATACCATAGACTGGGTGTCTTAAAGAACGGACATTTATTTTCTCACAGTTCTGGAGGCTGGAAGTCCAAGAGCAGGGTGCCAGTGTCATTGGGTTCTGATGAGGGCCCTCTTCCTGACTTGCTGACAGTCACCTTCCTTGTGGTGTTCTTGCATGTAGAGACAGAGCTTGATGCCTCTTCCTCTTCTCACAAAGGCACAGCTCTATTGGATCAGAGCTCCACCCTTATAATCTTATTTAACATTTATCACCTCCTTAAAGGCCCTATCTCCAGTGCAATCACACGGGGGGTTAGGGCTTCAACATATGAATTTTGGAGGGACACAATTCAGTTCATAGTACTTTCTAATTTACTCTTTTTGGTCAAACTGGTTATTCGTACTAAATTCAGGAATAAACCAAGGGTGCCAACGTAAATAGCTTGAAAATTAGAGATCTTTAAATCTCTTAGGGACTTTTTATCAAATAACTAAAGAATAATTTTACATTTTATTTATTTATTAAAAAATCATTGAGTATCCATTATATGTGGGGCACGGCTACAGATAATAGAGATGTATCCATGAACAGCACGGACTCAAGCTCCTATCTTGGTGGAACACACATTTTGGAGACTAGTATAAGTGAGTGAGCATACCCTATATAAGTAGACCTTGACATTCCTCCTCATAATATTTATACTTGAACTGAGCTATAGCAAGATGAAATAACTGCCTTAAGTGTGATAGGTTTAAGTGCATACGCTGCAAATCATACATGCAGAAGTTCAATTATTTTTAATAAGTGAATTCAATCTTTCACAGATGATGGTGGGAGGATCTAACATTACCATTTCAAGGTATCTCAGTCCCTTCTGGCTTATAAAGTCAGTCCCTTATGGGTAAACATTTAGTCAGATTCAGCACTCTCCCTTTCTCCCTTCACTTGCCCTTCTCTCAAGGCCTGATCTCAGTGTGGATTGGGCTTACATATTCTTTCTGGCTGGGAAAAGATAATTGTCTTCAACTGGCTCCTAGGGGTCTAGTCCAACCTATTCTCAGGGCACCAGCCTGTTTTTGTGGTGTCCCTGTTGAAGAATCCACGTCTGGTTAACTTGTGCTCTTTCCCCTGGGTTAACACAGTTCACAGTGATTGCCCTTGGGGAGCGTGGCCATATCACCCAACTGGTGGCGATCCCCTCTGGGCCACTGCTGTAGACTCAGCTGCATTCCCCACCTGACCTTGCTCTGTACTGGGTCTTCTGAGAAAGGGTTCTCTTATATCTTGGGATTTCAGCCCAGATGGAGAATGGGGGTGAGTGCGGATGTGTATGTGCATGCGCACACACAGGGAGAAGGCTGTGCATTCTTGCCAGTTCCATTAGGCATTTTCTGAGGACATTTTCCTCTCTGTTGGGTGGGAACTACCTCTAGGTCATATACACTTCTTTCTTACTCTGTGGCTTATGGTAAAAACCCTATGTTCGTTGGTTGACAATCTCTGCTCATTGCTATTTAAATCACATTTACTACCATTTATTATTATTATTGTTTTAATTTAGAAGATTCTTTTTCTTTTCGAAAAGGCCTAGATTCCCACAATTATCATCTCTGAAGAGGGTATTAAGTGTTAGCTTTAGAAGTCAAGATCTGAACTATGTCACCTTTGCTCTTGGTTGGCCTCTGCCCTCTTCTTGAAGCTAAGGATGCCTCATGTGGTGGGTGGAGAACATCAGGGCAGCAAGAATTACCGGGAATAAACAGTCACCAGATAGCATTTCAAAACATTGTCCGCCCTCATGAGAGCTTCAAAAGACATGAGAAAATAAACTTAACCTTCACCAACACTATGATTAGGGAAAATAATTCAGTTGTTTTAGAAACAACAACTGAGTACATTTTAAAAAGTTGGTGCGTAAGTTACTAGTGTCCCTGGATAAAGTTAGCAAATTTTATGCACATGCTATTTCAAATAAATAACATACTTTTGGCCAGTAATCAAAAACATGAATAGTTTGCTTTCAAAAAGATTGAAACCAATTTCAACCTGAACAGCATCTGTAGGCTTTGAAAGATATAAGCATCAACAATTTTGGAAAAGATGTAAGTCATACCCTCAGCTAGGTACCCCAAAGCACAAAGCCTTGGTGGCACTATCTTTAACATTATATGCAGATAAATTAACCAACAAATTATGAAGGAAATGATAAAAAAATCAGAATAATTATTTCAAATACCTGAAAAATCTCACTATCCATCAGGGGTTAAGAAAATCACTCAAATTCAGTTTGGCAATTGAAGATTTGATGATGGTGAATCCTCAAGAAGATTCCCGCCCCCCTCAAATTTCCTTCACTCTGTTTCTTTTAGGGATGTTTTCAGTATTTATAATAACATATGTGGTATCTCTTAACTTTCTAATTGGGTATCTCCCCCACTGGACTGTGAGTGTTCATGAGAGCAAAGGCCACTCTTGCTCACTATTTGACCCTACTCTATACCCAGAGCCTAGCACAGTACCTGGACTTAGTGGGTGCTCCATAAACATTTGTTGAATATTTTGACACTAAAATGGTCCCATTTACCTCCCTGTCCCATGCAGACAGTGGCTGGGAGAGGCCTGTTTCGAATGCAGACAAAATAGCTCCTAATATTATTTAACCTACCAGATCATAGTACTCTAACATTCTTAACAGGGCAACATGAGGGATATTTACCCTCAGTCCTTAAAATATAGGCAGTTATAGAAATAAGCTTATACCCTAAAATAGTCAGCTCTTATTTTTTCCATGTCCTTTATATTAAAATTTGTTTTCTATCTTTGCTAAACTCTCTGACAAGCAATCCTTAGTTTGAATCTGAAATAAATTCACTCTATTATTATTTTTTTTTTCTCAAAGCTGGTGATTTGAGAATCAGTGCTTTCATAGGCAATATTTTTAAATATTTATGATCAAATTTAATTATATACAAACTTGTAAATACATGGACAACCTTCAGAGGATTTTATTTAGAAAATATAGGAAAGACTATTAAAATATTTGAAATTGAAATCTATAAACCTGATACCATCTCATTTAGCCATTTGCTATTATTAAGGGCAGAATGAAGAAATACAAGTGAGAAATCGGCTCGATATCTGTGTTTTCTTTGTCATTTCTCATTTCCATGTCCTCTTCTAAATTATTTTCCTCTCCCTGCCCCCCACTCATACCATTCCAACTTAATCTCTCCCAAATTTCCAAGGCAGTAGATCATAAAGTAAAAGGGCTGAATATCAAAAATGAAAAAAGTGATGGCTCAATGTGGAATGCCATGCTTACCACAAATGACAGCTTTAGACTCCTGGCCTACGTCTGTGGAGCAATGGACCCCAAAGTTTTAGTGGCATATCAGTCAGGCATTAATTTGATGCCAAACAATGGATTTTATTTTGGCTCTTAAACATATTTATTTAACCCCAAACTCAGTCATCGTGTAAATTAGTAAGTGCAGCAAATACTGTGTGATTTGGGTACAAGTCTTTTTTCCATTCCTATTTTTGTGGCATAAAAGAAGAAGGGAGGGCAGAAAAAAAATAATACATTTTGCTTGCAAATGGAGGGATTGGGATGGGATAGATTTAAAAAAAAGTCAGGTTTTTTTTTTTTGTTAATTTATTTAAACGTTAAGTAGAACCCATGCACTGCTGAACTACATAATAAAGAGGCCATGAATGACATTAAATTACTCTTTATTAAATTCTGGAAGATAGCACATATTTTTGATACTGGTTCTTTTCCTTCTGGAGTTTCCTAACTAGTTTAGCAGACATCTGAAAGACGTAACACCGAGAAAGAATTAGAGTAAGTTGACATCACGCTGCAGGAAAGATCTACAGTGTATCCATCAGCTATTGCCCAAACAATGCTGAATATCTAACAAAATAGCACTGACATGCAAAAATATGCCCTTATATCTCACTCACATGTCTGCAAAATGGCTGGGGCATGCTGATCCTAGGCCAGGCTTGCTGGGTTTGATTTGGTTGGTTTCACGTGTGCCCCACTTTCTCATTCATGTGGAGTCAGTGGGTTACACAAGGGAGGTTCTTGAGACAATGGCAGAGCATAAAGGAGCAAACCTGAGCACTCCATTACATTTCATGCCTCTGGCCAAAGTAGATGTGGTTTGGGGAAGTATAGTCTGCCCAGTACAAGGCCATAGCAAGTACGTGGCAGTATATTCCTATTACAGAGAAATGAAAAATTGGGGCTGCTACTTCAATCTGCCTCATAAAATGCATAAATTAATTTTAATCTAGAGTGCATGAGGTTTTTAGTTTAAAATATGATAGATTCTTTTTAGAGCAGCAATTTATTTCAATATTAGAAAATACCATTATAAAATGAGAGCCATAAATATGATTATTTTATATCACATGTCAAGGACATTGTAAACTCTCTGGAAAAACTGGAACTAACAAAGGGTGAATAAAACTTCTTCAACTACTTGTTGCTTCACTTTTCTTTATTCTTCAAAAAGACTTTATTTGTGTGACTTTGGACTTATTCTCACATAGACTGATTACATATAAACACCAACCAAAACAACCTACATACCAAGTTTATGTTTTGTTGACTTAATAATTGATTCATATATTTTCATCCAAGTTGATTTGTGCCTTTTTTTCTTGTATGGAAGCACAAATAATAATTTTATGACATTTTACTATTTTGCTCACAACCTCTTTATCCTCACATTCCCCTCCTTCTCCTCCTCCTTCTTCTTTTATCATCCTTTTTTCATATATGGGGAAACTGAGTCATAAAGTGGTTAAATTATTTACCTGAAGTGACACATGTACTGAGTATTCAACATCTATCTTGAAGAAGTCAGGACTTCTACTTCTTAATCCTCTGATCTTCAACTTGAGTACTATTTAACTTTATTGCTATTTGATCTCATATTTAAAATTTTTTACCTAGTACAGTAGTTGACACATGGTCATTTGGGAGAGTTTGTTAAGAGTTTACATTTTGCGGTCTCATACCCTACAATTGTGGTTCTCAGTGGATCTAGGGCTGTGCTGGTAAGGCTGTTTTTTAAAGTTTGTTTTACACTGTCCATTTTATGGTGGTTTTTCTCCTCAGTA
This sequence comes from Tapirus indicus, assembly GCA_031878705.1. NCBI lineage: Eukaryota > Metazoa > Chordata > Mammalia > Perissodactyla > Tapiridae > Tapirus > Tapirus indicus. Next base: position 141,553,957 of record CM062919.1, on the reverse strand, counting down.
CCTGTTCACTGTTATTTATCTTAGATACACGTGTGCACACACACATACACATGAACACTAGACTAAGAGTATACTTTTTCATTTTTAGTCTCTTCAGTTTGACATATAAGTTAGTTGATCTTTCCCCTTTAGAATGTAAGATTCATGAGGACAGGCCCTTTTTAATCTCTTTTACTCTGTATTCCCAGCATGTTAACATGTTGATGCTCAATAAAAATATGCTGAATTAATAAATAAGCAAACTTTCCCTTGACTTTTCAGCCCTTCTATCTCCTATTAATTTTATGAGAACTTGGTAATTCTCTTCTCTTCTCTTCAATATTACTAACATTATTTTGTTTTAAGCAAAGAATATTAGGTTAATGTAGTGAAAAGATACGGGATTTGGAAGAGAAATCTATATTCTAGAATTACCTAGTCACTTACTGGTCAGATAGTGATCAAGGGTAAGTATCCTGTAATCTCCAAACCTCAATGTTCTCATCTAAAAATAGAATAATTAGATATCTATCTTATAGGATTATATTCAGGATCAGAAAAAGTCAGGTATAAAAAAGTGCTTTGGAAAATATAAAATAAAAAATAAATATCAACTACTATTATTTTCCCTACATGGTCTTTCAAAAGTCATATAAGGTTTTTGATGAGTTTTACTGTACTCTGGGACAACTAGGGATTATTGGAAGACATCACTCAAGGAGGATATTTATTTGGAGATTTCAAATTTCGGAGAAAAGTAGTTTGAATTATTTAGCACATTTTTCAGAGCAGAAAGATATTCATTCATTCAGTGCAATTCATTTAATTGCAGCAGTGGTAATGCTGTGAATGATGAGTATGATGTCTCTATGAGAGGGTCTAAGAAAGCCTATAAATTTATACATAAAAAGAGGAAAACAATCAAATGTAGGATTCCAGTAGAAGATAAAAAAACTCAAGCATCTGCTTCCTTCTATTTAGTATTGCTCCATACTTAAGTGGGTAGGTGCATGTGATGTGCACACTCTGGTGACATGTATCACCTGAGAACATGGTTACTGACAGTTGCTAGGCGGAAGCTCAAATAAGCCAACAGAATCAAGGCAAAGAATGTGGAGCTCTGAGTTGGTGAAGGCAAGAATGGGAGAGTGATTCATAAGGAATAGACAGTGGGAAGGGACAGAGGAGAGATCTGGCACTTGCAGATGGGATGATTTCCAATCTTAACTATAGAATTGAGTTTATTGAGCATCTAGTATGTGTCCGGACCTGTGCCAGAGGCAGAGGCCAATCATAGATTGTTCTGACTCCAAAACACATGTTTGTTTTACAATATAGAAAAGTTTGGTAGAGAGTTATAAAGCTTTTGGTGATCAGTGATAAGAAAAACAATTTTATCTTAGATATACTTCACACAAGTCCACTTTAGTGCTCAAAGGATAGATAAAAATTAAAAGATATTTGTGCTATTAGATAAGTTGTAGTGATTTTATGCTTCATAAACGTTTCCATGTTGAAAAATGGTTGCTAGTCTATCCTACTAGCGCAGCGGTGCCTGTGTTATGATGCCTTGAAGTTGTGCAAGACACTTCATAAGGGAGAAGGGATTGAGCAGATGGAATGTTCCGTTCCCCACTCTGACTTCAGTCTGAATAGCTCTGATTTTCACAAGTTACCTGATTTTTGTTCCACGTAGGGTATTGTCTTATAAAAGTTTTCTAATAAAAGTAATGTTTCCAAAGCCTGAAATTGGTGTGAGCTCTAAATTCTACCAGTCTTCCAAAAATGATAATTCCTTAAAATATAGCAGAATTATTTGAAATATCTGAAAGCCACGACTTTAAGAATTATAGTTCAAACTATGCCATATATAAAGCGTTCATCTAAACACCAATCAACAAACTTTGGTCTATATAAGAGAAAATTAAAGCAAAAACTTTCATTTTTAACTTCTTATTTCCCTTTAAACTAGATGTGTAACTTCAATATATGCAGGTTCATTTTATTCCAAGACTTTCTTGCTTTGTCCTTTATCTCACCCTCCAGATTATGCACATAAACCATCACCAATAATTTTAAATGGAAATTGTACCTCCTTCTAAGAACAGTGTCTCTTAACACAGCGTGCTATGGGTTAGCTGTTTTCACCGAAATCATCTCTTCTAGCATTTTCATGGAACATTTTCTTAGCTCTTTCTGACCCAGTAATAATATTACTTTATGTGAGAAACAGAATTTCGATGTAGGCTTTCCTTCTCTATGATTAAAAATAAAAGCAATACTGAAAAACTTGAACTATTTATGACCTTGGAATACTCATTTTATCAAAAAGGCTCAAAGAAGATTAGAGATATTAACTGCCAAAGGAAGATGATATTCAACACGAAAATTCTTACAGGTTAGGGTGAATAAAATGATTTTAAAAGTTCAGAACAAAATCAGTTGCCCTGTTATGTTTAACTAATTACCCACATCCTGACCCTGGCTGCCTTTGCTAATTTGATTTTTCTGGAATGCTGCTAATTCAGGTTTGACATGCTATATGGAATTAACTTGTTTCCTAATTCCTCTATATTCACACTTTCATTAATTCATTTCATTCACTTATTCACTCATTCATTCATTCTACAAACACAATATTGATTGAGTAACCTCTCTATCCTAGGTACAGTTTTGGTCACAGGAAACATGTTGGTGGAATATATAAAATTCCTACCCCTATGGATGTTGGGTAACTCTCCAGTGGGGAGCCAGGCTCTGTAGCCAGACTCCCTGGAGGGAGCTCAGCTCTGCCTCTATAACCTTGGGCAAGTTATTTAACCTCCAGTGCTTGTTTCTATCTGTTAAAAGAGGAGAACATTAGTTTCTGCTTCATGGGGTTATATGAGGATCAATTGAAAACATTGGAAATAGTCCCTGGCTCATATTGGGAGCTCAATAAAATTACCTATTATTATTACTAAAATTAAACAAGTAAATATAAACTATGATTTTATATGGAGATAATGCTGTGGGGAAAACCCAAGTAGCGTAAGGAGTTTGAGAATGAGCGAAGTTGTAGAGGGTTGTTGCTTAGACAGGCAGGTCGGGGAAAGTTCCTCTGAGGAAGTGACATTTGACCTGATCTCTACAAAGAAATCAGTGATTATGTCCAATTGAAGGCCAGAAGCCAGAAGAGGCTCGAACCTGTGTGTGAGGAGCAGACTTCTATGCTGTTTTCCCATCTTCCCAGGCCTTTTCCTGGATTGTGGGATGGGACAGAGTGATGAAACAGAAGGAAACAGGGACAGGCTGAGAAACTAAAATTAAAAACTCAAATCAACTCTTTTCTCCTTTTCCATAATAAAAAACAACAGCCAAGCAAGGTTTTTAAGTAATAGTCTGGTATGTGAATACCAAAGAAAGAAAGAAATTACAGGCCATTAACCTGAGGACTCTGCCCTACATGATCTGTGCATAGATTGTCTTAATTGACTGGTCTCCAAGTTCTGTCCCTAAGAAGTTGTGGTCCTAGAAGTCCAATCGTACTTAGACCTCTCTTCTCTGTCACAAACACCACTGGTCATATGTCCACTAGTTATAAGATTTTGTGGAAATCAAAGCTGATCCTTTTCAGATTGGAGTTTAGTGATACTGGATAACATTACTAACTCTACGAAATTATTTTTTTTAGATCTATTTTTTTTAGATTTTATAATCTCTTTTTAGATCATTTTCCATAGAGTTTTTTGTCTTATATCATAGAGAAAAATGCCCAAACCCTACATCTTGCAAAGTTGGAAACAAACAAACAAATGGAGACAACCAGGCACAGAGCGGGGGGCTCCTTTAAAATGTGAGAAACAATAAGAACACTGAGAAGAAAGTGAGAATATCATAATTTGCAAGATAAATAAATTGATTTTATTTATCCTGGAACTCGACCTAAATTCAATTTGCCTAAAAGCCAGATACGTTTTTATCTTTACTTTCATCGTTAATTTTTAACTCTTGGCTATGAAAAAAGACTTGTTCTATTTGTATTTATCAATGAACACAATTTTTGATGCAATTACAATTTCTGGGTTTTTTTAAGTGTATGCAATTAGAGGAACTTCTCATTGGGGTAGAATTTGTTTTAGTACTCTCACATAACTTAGCCCCCAAAGTCCCTTTTCTGCTTTGTCTTTCCACATCCTATCCTTGTCCATGTCCAGCCCAGCACTTTAGGCACACTGAAATAGTCATCATCCCCTAAGCGTTTGCTGACATTTGAGTTCTCCTAGTTCCTCACTCCAAACACTCTTCTTTATTAGTGGTCACAGCCTTACTTTGAGGGAAGGATCATACATTTTAACTCAAGGAAGCGATGACACTCGAGGTGTGTGAAAGAAGAACGCACCTATAAAAATACTGGTAAGCAGAGCGAAGAGTAAAATACAGAAAAAAGTACAGACTGGTAGGCAACGTGGTATAGTTCCTAAAACTGCCCAAATGTCAAGGAAGGTCCAGATGTGACAATAAAACTGCATTCGGGGAGTGTTGAATGAAAAGTTGTCAATGGTTAGCAGAGTTATGATGATGAAAATATTTTTAGCCTTTGTTTTTATAAACATGTAATCCTGTTAACAAACAGTGGCTAGTAAAAACATAAAGTTGCGGAGCAAAGTTTCCATCAGTCCTGGAAACACCTCTTAGCTCATAGTTTCCATGACTACATAGGTCCCGCTGTTGGTCATCCTCAGTATGACAGTTGGTGCATGTGCATGCTGCACACCCAGATTTTGCCTTCCCTACTAGTAACAATTTTTACATCAGAAGAATTTGGAACAGCTTAAGGAGATTTCTTTCGTTTGTGTCAATATTTGATGAGAGAGAATGTGTGTCTTATCATTTTGTAGAGCAAAGTCAGCTTTCCCCTCTATTGTATGTTAGGTAGATAAGTCAAGATCCTGGAACCTTTCTGTTTTTTTAAAATTGTTACTAGTTAAATGTTTACACTAACTTTTACTTCCCTATAACCAATCAAAAATAAATAGTATTTCAATAACTTATTCTTTTTCTATGTTTGTTCTAAGAATTTCAAAACACTATTGTTCCAAATAAATTTCAAGTCAAAAGTATAGTGGAAGCTGAAAAAATCTGACCCCAGTAATTTGTAAGAAATTTAAAAAGTGTATAAATGGAGAATTATTTTAAAAAATAATACAGGTATATTTAAAATATATACAAAGTTCATTTACTATTTAAATGATTTAGGACAAGGTGGAAGAGATCAGATTTTCCTTCTTTCCAAAAACACACTCTTGAAGGTGATGCAGCAATTTAATTCAGAATTCTTTCACTGTTTTATTATTTTCTCCATTATTTCATAGCTGTATTGCTCATATTTAATTCAATTGCATTTTTAATTTTTAGGAACTTGAGTTTATTGAGTCTTTCCAAAGATGTCAACTTAATTTTCATAGAAACAACTCCATATTTTCATTCAGTCATCACTTTACATAATACTTGATTAAATTTAATAATTGTAATTAAAAGTACACAAATGGAATTGAAAACCAACAATTCTCGATGAGCATACAACTCAATTGGTGGTACTAATGGGCACAGGTATATTCAAAGTTCATTACCAGTTATGAGGAGTTAATATCCTGTGGGCAGCACTAACATAATTCACTGGGAAATGGAGAACCTCAGTTATTCTGGCAAATTGTTAAATAGAGGTTGAGTAAAAGAGCTTCCAGTGCAACGTTTTCTAACTCACTATAACATGTTTTTACTCAAAATGAGTGTAGTTTGTAGTGACAAGTGAAAAACTGGAAAGTATATTTTCACTTTGACTATGAATTATTTGTGAATGTTTTCAATAGTTTATTGATAAAGTAGTAAAGCAACATTAATTAATCATTAAACCTTTTAAGTTAGTTTCATAAAACCAATTAAAGTTATGTTCTTTTCTAGAAGAGCAGAGTGATTCAGAATGGAAGCTCTGAATTCAGATGGTTTAGGGTCATATTTCAACTGCACCATTTATTAACTGTGACCTTGGGAAAGTTACTTCACCTCTCTGTGCCTTATTCTTCAACTGCGAATGGAGGTAATAATGACAATGAACTAATAGGGCTGTGATGATTACATGTGATAATAGATGCATAGTGCTCAGCACTGTGCTTAGTCCATAGTAGGAACTAAGTAAATGGTAACTATTACTCTTATTCTCATTCTTATTCTTCTTCCTCTTATTATTATTTTTATTTGTGTCTAAAATACTAAAAATATGACTGATCTTTTCCAGAATACCTGTGAAACAAATCCTGAGATGGAAACTGGTGGAAGGAATTGACTAGAAGGATTTGGGAGAAGGGGGTCAAAACGTGGGATGAGGAAATGTGGCAATTTCCACTTATTAGAAATTGGAGTATTTCTTTTTATTTCTAAACCAAATACATTTTTTTAGTCAGGAAGATTGTCACTGAGCTAACATCTATGCCAATTTTCCTCTATTTTGTATGTGGGATGCCACCACAGCATGGCTTGATGAGTGGTGTACAGGTCTGCATCCAGGATCTGAACCAGCAAACCCTGAGCCACCAAAGCAGAGAATGCGAACTTAACCACTACACCACCAGGCTGGCCTCCCAAAATCATATTTTTGACAGTTCTGATTCAAAGATTTCACAAAACACATTGATCCAAATTCTAACCAGTGACTAACTTGTGTGAAAACAAATAAACACCTCTTTAGTAGTGAGTTTTGAAAAAATATTTAACGAAAAATTCCAAATGACCTATCAGTGCCCAAATGAGTTTTCTATGATTTTTATAATTGCATAGCATATTACAAATACTATAATCAAATTGGTAAGTAGTTAATATGGTAGAAAGTAGTCCTTCTGAATTTTCAAGAGAGGTCAAAATTACTTTGGTATTTTAACTCTTTTTACTCAAATTAATTGTTTTTCTCCCCTAAGAAAAAAGATGCATCTCTTAAAAATAATAAAAATGTCAAACCAATAATATTGATACTGATGTATTCCTGAATTTACTTTTGCAAAATCTGGAAGGACACATGGGTAATACTCATTACCAAAAAGAAAAATAATCAGACGATTATGTATTGTGAAATTGAGAGGACGATAAAAACATTTAGAAATATATGTATAATATATACATATATTATATGTATAAACTTTCAAAGGTTTATATTCATAGATATATTTCCTTCATACCCCCTGCCCCCATCCCACATTGAATCAAATTTCAGACCTATGGGCATCTGGAAATCCCTTCTTTTGCTATCTGCTCTTTCTCTTCTTATCTCCATGATTTCCTTTGTCCTTCCCACCTTTCTGTAAGTGACTCTCATCTTTTTTTCCTTAGTGATGTCAGGTCTTTGTGACTCTGTCAGTTATTTCTGGTTCTGTTCTTGGGGAGCTGCTCTCTGATGAAGTCTTTAAGTGTTTTAGACTCCTCAGATATCCATTTACAAAACAAACAGATAGATCTTCGTCTTCTGATGGTGACCACTTCTCATGGTATAACTTTAACACGGTGCTAGGTTGACAGTTTCTCTCCCAAAGACAGCCCTCTCCTTCCACTCCACCTCCTGAGACATGTGTGGAGGGAACAAAACGAGTTTGTTGAGTAAAAGAAAAATGAGTGGAGTAAATCAAATTCAGTCTTGTTCTAAGCTCTGCAACTGCAATTTTGGTTGTCAACTAACAAAGCTGAAAATGTTTCGTTCAGATGACAGCGTCTAAGCTTTTAGAACCCAAAATAAGTCATGAAAAGTCTTTATTTTGTAAAATGCTCACCATTTCAGCTTGGCTCTTTCAGATATTAACATTTTTAACAATGACGACAGTCATTCAAATTAAAAATTGCACCGGGCCTCAGAATTCCTAATAAGAAGAGAATATACAACAGGAAATACAGGAAAACTGAAATGACAGGGCTGGTTTCAGATGCTTAGTAGAGAAAAACTTTAAAAATTTGAAGTCATGTACCTTTAACCTGAGGGCAAAGAGGAAAATTTCATGTACAGTTGCAAGTGTCTTCCTAAGATCTTAGAAATAAGGAGCACAAGATTACCTGCAAATAGCTCTTAATGAATCAGACCAGAGATATGAAAACCAAATACCTTAGTGATTAGATATTCACTGTCTTTCATGTAAATATAATTATTTGAAAAGGATCTTTAACAATTAAAAATTTTACATTATTTCTTTTTTATTTTTGAAATCATGTTTCCATTTTACTTATTCTTTTTATGCTTGGAAGTCCTTTATTGATTATCCTATTATATTTCATTGTCTTAAGATATGTGTTACATTGAAGTTTGAATTGTTAAAATGTTTCCTTTGATCATAAGGTCCTAAGTGTTAATTTTTTTTCTAGATTGAGTTATATTTATTATTAGTAAACAATGGATCAAAACAAAATAGATTTATTACAAATTTTTATTTGAAATACTAGAAATGCATCTCTTTGTTCTTTGAATATTTTATTTTGGAAAATTTCAAATCTACAGAAAAGTGGAAGCAAAAGTACCACAAACATCTTCACATCCTTCACTTAGGTTCACCCATTGTTCATGTTTTGGCACATTTACTTGAGGAGGGATTAAGTACATACAATATGGAATGACTTTATGTTTCCCAAGGTTATGCCAGCCCCAGGTTTAGAATGAAATCCTATTCATAAATTGTAGCTCAGGCACCCCTTTGTTTGGTAGGATTTGTAGTCCTCCCATCTCCTCGGTTAATCCTGAGATGTCCTGGAGGTGTCTCACTTGTGCATAAGAGTAAGTTCTATTGGCTACCAGCTGGAATGTACTATTATCTTTTTCTCTTTATGTAGCCTTCCCTGAAGAAATATACCGTATCTGTAAAGGTGTGACCCAGAAGCTCCCTGCAGTCCCAGGTGTGCCCACGGGGACCTAACCTTCCCAATAGGCATTGAGAACTTTGAGCCAACCACTCCTTAGCAGGGCACCACTGCCCCCAGTATTTAAATCATGCACTTTTCTCTCCCAGGCTATTACTGCTGTTCTGTGTTTTCTAGTGTTTTGATGCCCTGGAACCAAATCTGTTTATAGATGCTTCCCTGTTCCTTCTTTCATGCTATGCAAATCACATAGGTACCAACACAGTGCTGCTTTCCCCAATGTTTTTTTCTTTATTGCTAGGAAAGATTCGCTCTGAGCAAACATCTGTTTTTTTTTTTCTCCCCAAAGCCCCAGTACATAGTTGTACATTCTAGTTGTAAGTTCTAGTTCTTCTATGTGAGCCACCACCACAGCATGGCTACTGACAGATGAGGGGTGTGGTTCCACACCTGGGGACCCAACCTGGGCTGCCGAAGCAGAGCACGTCAAATTTTACCCACTAGGCCATCAGGGCTGGCTCATAATGCTTTTGTTTTTTTTTTTTTAATGAAATGACTGTTTATATTTTAGCCTACAGCTTATACTCATTACCAAAAGACTCAAACGAAATCCTGAGGGACTTGGCGATGGACAGATTCCTGTCACCATGTAATACTCAGTAAAGTCCATCTCTTCTCTCTGATTTCCAAAGCTTTGTTATTTGGCCTGATTTGCCTGTCTTCCTCCATCCTCTCGTAAAATTTCTCTCCAGCAGGCTCTTCAGTCTCTCAGGCAAGTTGACCCCTAGTGAACCCATCACATCTCAGTACTGGTCATGGACACCACTGGAGCTTAAGCTCTTTCTCAACATTCATGGACATACATAAACGATGCATTTAAAGATAGCCAGAAGTTGAATCCCCAGTTAACGTGTCTGCAAATATTTTGTAACGTGGTAATTCAAATAAGAAGAAAGATAGCAGGAACAAAGTTAACAAAGAAAGATGTTTATTGATAGTCAACCCAACTATAATCTTGAAAAAATAAAAAGTATATGATTTGGGTTGTTGATGAATTCCAGGAACAAGGATTTCTTGTACCCTTTGCTAGTACCACTGATGACTGGGAGGGGGAAGACGAGGAGTTAGGATTTGGATGAATTTTGGAATCTCTATTCTTTGTTTTGAAACAAATGAAGCAAACTAAAGACTTAGCTGACCTCAGGTTGCAATTGTGGTAGTTTGGAGTTTTCTAAAAGTGTATATGGATGTTTTTAAAGCTTGGGCAATTGTTCTGCTCTGACTGGGCTGCAAGAATGAACACACTAATTGTAAAAAGTGACCGACACTAATTGTAAAAAGTGACCGATCTTCTCCTTCCAGTCTCTGTGGTTTTCTAATGGAGGATAATGATGTCTAGCGCATCCATTTAAAACTTCTTTTGCTGGATTTAAAACAGAAACATGGTTTAAAATTTTATTGAGTGATTTCAAATTCTTGTCTAATTGTGTTTTTATTTTAGAAAAGCAAAAATAACCAGGGGCTGTTTAAAAACAAACTAATTAAAACAACCTTTCTTTAAAGGTTTCTCAACATAACTTTTACCTTATGAAGATTAAACATTTAAATTAGGGAAATGTCTTCTTTTTTTCCCCCAAACTGTCTTTATTTTTGACCCTCAGGGCCTGGGAGCTTGGAAAATGGAACTCTGCCCAACTTGAACATCATATGTTGCAATAATTTCTTAATTATTTTCACTATTTCTTCATTTATTCAATATATAGTAAGAGAAAAATAGTAACTCTACTTGAACAATAAGCCAAAACTAGTAAGGGATTCTGTGAGTACATTTATTAGAGATGGAACAGTTCTAAAAGAGGAGTTGTTTCTAATGTCAAAATTTCTAATGTTTCTAATGTTAAAATTAGGGGAAAAACCCTAAAAACAGTTAATTTGTCCAATTTCAGGCAAAATCATTGCATTCCAACTTGCAGCAGCCAATTGAAACTGGCTAGGAGGCACAGACTAGTCGATGCTTTGAAATGACTACCTTTCCTCATTTCTCAATTCTATATTTTTTGGGGAAAGAGGGCAACATTTCACAAAGTCCCACATTTTCATTCCTTTGTTAACACCACATTCATCTGACTGGCTTCCCATTTCATTATTCCTGTCTTTTCTTCATATATTAATTTTGCTTTTCTCTTATCTCCTCTCTAATGAAATATTCATATTACTTTTCTTTTCTCCAAATAGACTGAAAAGTGACCTCCAAATGAGAGCCAGGAGAAGGAATAATAGCCCACTGTTCTCTTAAGCTTTACAAATAGCACCCTACTGAAATTTCAGGTTTCTCATTTGGTTATTTCTTCTTGCAGTTAAAGGAGTTGAATTGTTAAAAAGAAAATGTGAACTTAATAAAATGTTTGAAAAATTCGATTGAATTTAATGCAAAACAATGCTCAAAAATTTTGTGTTTCAGTTCAAGGAGCTTCAGAGCAAGAATTAATTTAGATATGCCTTATCTATCAGCTGTAGTTAGATGAATTTTGAGTTTGTGGGATAAAAAAGTTTCGCTTGACAGCTATTTTGTGGGTCATGCATTTGTATGATACATATTATTGTTTCATATATATTTTATTTGTAACGTCTGAAAAATTCTCAGCAATTAAGCATGGCTCCTGGGCATCAGATGTCCTGCTGGGATTTGAGATTCAAGAGAGGGTAAGGGATGGGAAAGGTTGATGAGTGCATGATAAAAATGGATGGCAGGGGGCCAGCCTGGTGGCATAGTGGCTAAGTTCACACACTCCGCTTTGGTGGCCTGGGGTTTGCAGGTTCAGATCCCAGGCATGGACCTACACAACTGCTTATCAAGCCATGCTGTGGCAGGCATCCCACATATAAAGTGGAAGAAGATGGGCATGGATGTTAACCCAGGGCCAATCTTCCTCAGCAAAAAGAGAAGAACTGGCAACAGATGTTAGCTCAGGGCTAATCCTCCTCATCACACACACACACAAAAAACCAGATATCAGGATTGTGAGATATTTTTCCTTGACAACACTGAGTTTAAATTTGCCTATATTTTGACTTTAGAATCTCATTAAATTTAATGTTATTTTAACCTGTTCTTTAAGAAAATCTGCCCTATATCACTCAAATTATTTAAATTACTCTAATGATCCTATTATTTTCTTGGCCTATGTATAATACAGATATGCCTGTGAATATTCTGACACTTATTTGCAAATGTGTCACAAATATTAATTCCCACTAAACCTACTTTAAATTAAGAATTCAGATAACATAAGATCATATTCACCATTTCATTTTTCCATGTGTGTGTAGTTTAGAACTCTTTAATACAAATTCTTTTGAACTGAAGTTTCTTAAATTGATCTCAGTCACAAAACAAGTTTGTATTCAGAAAGTTCAGGGGAAATAATTCCAATCCAGATGTGAGTGTATTTGTGAGTATGATTTATTTTCCTTTAGTACAATTAAATCAATTATTTTTCTTAGTATATATTTAATAGTGAAAAAAGCATTTGACTTTTAAAGAAAAACTTTCCATAAGGCATTCTCATGAAAGAAGCTTTACTGACCATTTGGAAACATTTATTTTTTATTTTTTAAACAAACTGGTGAGACAGAAATGGCCTCACCAGGCAGAAAATACTGCTCTGGAAAAAAATTTCAAGTCTCTTCATAGAAAATACAGTTGTGGTTAAATTGATGGGTGGCTTGTTTTGCTTCTGTCGCCAAGTGTTTGAGACCAGTGGTCTATGGTGACTGGCAGCAATTCTCCAGGGACTCTTAAAAGCACGTGACCTTCTAAGCTCTGGTGCTGTTTTAGAGTTTCGTGAAAAGCTGTCTGATGGACCAGACATTGTGTTCACTACCATCCTGTGCATAGCTAAACAAGATGGTCAGATTAGGAAATGTTTCTAAAGAGATTTATGCTTGATGTTTTTCCATTAAATCACATGGCCCTGTCCTCCACATATGGTACCCACCAGGAAGTCCTTTAGAGACGTTTAGAAATAAAAAGATCATCTTTGGAGGCAGTGCTGGATGAATAAACTTGAAGCTTTCTTCTGCTTCATCAAAGAGATGCAAAATTATCCAAGCCTTTCATTACTAGCTTATCAAAAATTAGAAAATTTTCATTGTGTGCGATTTGAAACTTATGAAGAAGTCTTGTGATTTTAACTCTACAAGTGACTGGATACAGGAAAAAAGTGTTTAAAATTATAACATCTTTTATAAGGCTATAATTAATCCAGGATCATTCTCAAAAAGCAACCTAATAAAAACATAAATAGCTTTTTAACAATCTTTTTTCCCCCCCAAATTGCTCACAATTCTGCTGTTAGCCTGTGAATGTTTTTGGAGGAACTGTTTGGAGTAATAATAGAACTGAAAGTGAAGCCATAGAAGATGTCAAACATTGTTAATCCAGTATTCCATTATAAATATGCTAATGCAACATATCTGGCAGGAGATGGAATTTTTAACATGGAGCATACTAATGCATAATGAGTTTATACTATATAGTTATTCCAGAGTCTAGCATGTCCCTCAGTTTTTGGCAGACTTGACTGTGATTAGCAACTTTCTGAATCCCTTTCCATCCTTTAGAGGTACCACACTTGGATTTGAATTGTTTACCAATGTCGGTGGATCAGAGTCCTGGGTGTTAATCAAGAAAGAATGAAGGGTCACAGGTTAGAGACCTGTGGAAAGTGCTAATTGCCCATATGTGTCTGGCCTGTGTAACATCTGATTAGGCCTGTCACACTCAGCAATGCTGCTGAGAGCCTGGTGGAGTTTGCCACATATTGTAAATGCCGAGAACACTGAGGGAAAACAACCTCTGCTCATCTCAGCATGGACTGATCTCTTGGTCTCTTTGATCAGGGAAGAAAAATTTTTTATTGTTTGTTTATGTAATTGGTACTCACATCCTCCTTTTCACATCTGTAAACAAACTGATTAGCTGTTCCTGCTGATAATTAAATGGGGGTCGAGGAGTGGAGAGTAGTATCCATGAAATAAATCCAGAGTCAGGATGTGGTTACCTATTTCAAAAACTTGGAGACTATTCCAAACCCCATCCAGTTTTCACCTTGTTTTATGTAACACTCAGAAGAAAAATACTTGGTTGATTTTGAATTACTCTGACCAAGATTTTTCATAGCTTTTCCTGAAAGTCACCTAAAATAGCTGGGAAGGTGGAAAAAAAAGAGAATCCAAGGAGGGCCTTAGTTTCCTCCTAGATAGATAAAAAAAGACCTTATGCTACTTGCATTTAGTCTTTGTTTCTGTATAAGGTTAAGCAACTACCAAGAGCTACTTTTCCTTGACTCACAGAGGAAAAGAAGTAGCCAATGGAGTTTTATTTACACAACTGAGGACAGAACAACAGGACCTTCGATGGATAGTAAGGATTCATGTTTCATAGCCTGAACAGCTTTTTCTTGGAGCCATCCGTAATAATCCAGGCCTTCCTTAAGACACTGGGCAAGTCATCTCAACCCATTACTCTGGGGACTGAACCAATGTTTATTTTTAGTACTCATTTTGCTCAATGGGGATATTCATTTAAAATTAAATAATATATTGCAGGGCTTATTTTTATGTCTCTTTCTTAAAACTGTCCTCTGGAAAAGGCCCCTTTCAAGCTAGGTTCCAAAGAAAAGGCCTGCGGATGCCCCTTCTAAGTAGTGTTTTCATTCCAGCTTTGGAGTATTAAGGGATTTGGGAAATTAAGATAAGATCCCCAATCCTAACATGCCTCACTTTTATCCAAACAAAATTTAAAACCTAAGTAAGGGCATCCATTATACTGAAGCAAATCAAAGGCGCTACTAAACTTTGTTGCTTCAGAGCCATAAAGGTGAAGTGGTCAAATGTTGAACATGCCTGGAAACAAACATCAAGACAAGAATTTTCTTAGTAACAATTTTGGTAAGAAATTTAAGGAATACATTTTAAAGTGGAAAGTATTTATATTTTCCCACTTCTCTTAAATTCTTATTTCCATTTTGTTTCCCCAATCTAATTATATCATTGCCACAATCCCCACAGAGACTAAGTTTGGGGGCATATGCATACGTTGCTTTCTTTCAGTCTTTTCTAATTCAGTTAACTAAATTATTCCTGTGCCCTCCGCTCAAACACACACTTGAATGGTATTTACATAGAACTCACATGGAAAAGCCATCATACATTATCAAAATGCATTTGAAAAAATGTAAATTATACCACATACCAAAGATGTAATTCTGTTTTTAATGGGTCTACTAGAAAGTGAGTTGTCCTTTCCAGTCAAGCAAAGACAATGTTTGACATTACAAAAAAGATGGAAAACTTCTTGGGGAAGTATCTTTAAAAATGTATCTTGGCTACTTTATAAGCTAAACCCTACAAAATTGTACTAAATAATTTATCAGATTAATAAAGTGAACTGCTTTAAATTTCTCACTTCTCTTATACTTGCCATTATAATATCTACATGTGCATTTTGAATATCATAAAACCTCTCTTCTTTAGAACTATAGGCCAACCGACAATGTTGTTAGTGTCTACACTCACATGCAGTGAACTAGATTGTTATACTATTTATTTCTTAATAAAACAAGAGCAAGTCTGGAGAAATCTTTGCTTAGTTGATTTCTTACATTTGCATCACTTAGTTTCTGACAGCTGTTTGAAGTTGCATATGATGGCACAAAAGCCATGCATCTATAGGATATACAATCTGATTGCATGATGATAAACATCATTTATTATGCCCTTATTCTGTGTCAGAAAAATGATATATTTATATCCACTTTTTAAAATTCTGATAGTAATACTGTGAAGAGTGGATTGTTTTCCTTATTTTATTGAGGAGGAAACTGAGGCTCAGAGAGATTGACTAATCTAAGGTCCCACCACTAATGCATTACCTTGCTATGATACGTGGCAACCAAAACTCTTCTTTCTTGTGTATCAGGCTGCCTCCTTCATGTAACAAGGACCCATAATAATCATGTCTCAGTCAAAGTTTTTACTTACAAGAAATAGAAAATGCACTCAAAGTGTTTAAGAAAAAAAATGAGGACATTATTATAAAAGAACTAATGTCTTCATAAAAGTCCAGGACAGGCTGAATCTGCAGTCCTTTGGAAGATCTCCAGAGAATACTCTGTCTTTGATCTCCAGCTCTCTTCCTAATAAATTCTGTGCTTTCCACAGTGTTACCAGCTCCCACTCAGCCTCTTCCAAGTCTTCTTAGCACGCAGGACTATGGCCAGGCCCCCGTGGCTGCCTATTAGAAAGTCTCTGCAAGAGTCTAATTGACCCAACTCACATTCTGGAGCCAGGACACCCGGTTCAAGATCTCAGGGCTAGGCTTTCAATGGATTATCTCATTCCTGGTCCAATCAGGTCTAATGGTAGGAAGGATCACACTCTCTCTCTGCTCACTCAGCAGGGCACAGATGCACCTTTAGATATATGTGGCATAACCCAGAACTTCTATGTTCCTGGGATTTAAGGATTTTATTTGCACTTTGCTGTTCCATAATTATGAAGAACATGAAGAATTTATTATATTTCGAAAGCTCGCACAAGGCATTGCAGAGTTGATGACTCAGTAGATGCTTTACATTTAGTGCTTGGTAAAATATTTTGAGTTTCTGGATCCTAAATGAACACTTTTAAAGAATTTAAAAAGCCTTTTATGGGTCTTTTCTCCATGGGGAAGAAAATGGAGGTTATAGTCTCTATTGCTGGTCACTGGAGTCCTCTAACAGTAATGTTCCAGAGGAAATGTGAGAGAACATTAGGACAATTTTCTCTTGCCTGGAAAATGGTAAACATGCCCATTAAGATGAAAACCTCTCCATAGATTATTTCTATTTCCATTAACTTTAGGCATTAATAATTGTTTTCTTTTTCAGTTGGCAGGATTAAGAGAAAAAGTAATTCATGATATTACAAAAGAAATTTAATTGATGAAGCCCTAGGGGTGTTCTTGCATAATAAAGAAGCAATTCAAAAGGTTACTATACTCTTAGATACATTCCTAATGGAATTGTAAACATTACGAAGTTTGTTAACCTTCTCACCATATGATAGCAAGATATTTATTTGTTTGCAAGGTTTGTGTCGATAGCTCTCAGTTTGAAAAGACACCAAAATTACTAAAACCCGAAAAGTACAACTGATCCCATAAGAAACACAGGTTTGTGCCATCAATAGTAAATATTTTGTGCCAGTCTCTTACTTCTTGTACAAAAAATATTTCCCCAGAAAAAGATTAACAACGAATGGAAGATGCTTTAGCTTGTGATTCCTTTGCATGATTCATCAATCTTGGTGAATATTTCGAATTAAAATTAAATTTTCTGTATGTGTGTGTGAGGAAGACTAGCCCTGATCTAACATCCGTTGCCAGTCCTCCTCTTTTTTGCTGAGGAAGACTGGCCCTGGGCTAACATCTGTGCCCATCTTCCTCTGCTATATATGGGACACCACCACAGCATGGCCTGACAAGCGACGTGTCTGTCTGTGCCCAGGATCCGAACCTGCGAACCCCGGGACGCCGAAGTGGAGCGTGCGAACTTAACCGCTGCACCACCGGGCGACTCCTAAAATTACATTTTTAATAGCTGTAGCTACTGCTTGATCATCTTGCTACTGCAACAAATGAATTTCTATAGATTCGATTATAAAACAATACAGAATAATTTTATTTTCCTATTTCACCCTTTTCAGTAATAGACTATTTATAAAATAAAGACATAAGTTGTGCCTAGAATTTGAGACTATATATGAAGGCAATTTATTCTGTCTTTGACTTTAGAAAGTTTCAAGACATTGTGGAAATATTTATCTCCAAACTACGTTACCGTTTGTCAAGGAACTGATGAGACTATCCTAGGTTTTATGGTGCATAACTTTATAGTTCAGATGGATCTGTCAATCATCTGTTTCTTATTCAAACGCCAGTAAGTCACTCTATGGTAGATTGAAATTGAATATTGTATCTTAAACATGGATTTTATGTAGGATGACTTACAATATATGTGGATTCTTTGAAAAAGAACACCTTGGAAGCTAAAAATAAAAAGAAGGAAAATTATGGAAAATATTATCAGAGTGGTCATATCTTCAGCTACTACTGCTTCTTTAGAAATAAAAGGTATTTATTATGTAAAAAATAAATGAATACATAAATATAAAATAAAATTATATAAATTTTATACATATATGTATATATGAGAGAAGCAGTCAAAAGATTAAGAGGTCATGTATGGATATTCTTATGTGAGCCTGAAGCCAGATTAACCACATAGCATAGTCCAACTGGAATACTAGGTAATTCATATGTTTGGACTTCAAAAAGCGATGACACTCTCTATAGGCTGCAATGACTCTTCAGCTGGATTTGACATATAGGATACAGCTGAATGAACATTAGGCAAGCTGTCAATGGATAGAATATGAGCCTAGGTCAGTCGCTAATCTTTCTGAACCTCAGTTACCACATTTATAAATTGGTAATAATTTCCTAGCCTACTTTACCAAATCTATACAAAGGGTAAAATGAGAAAATATACGTGAAAATGCTTTGTTACCTAGTCCACACGCCACACAACTGAGCTATTATTTGAGTTTGTTTACCTGTTTGTTTGTTTCCAGTCACATCCGAGAACTTTACTGGACATAGCTTGGGCCCCAGGCCCTGGAAGGACTTGCACACTGCCCTGTCACCCCAGGTAGCCCAGGGCTGGAGGGAGGGTGGTTCCATCCAAGAAGTCTCAGAGCAAACAGTAACCCCACAATGACACACTCTACCTAAGATTACTATACAGTTGGCTCCTCTACAGTCGTGTTTATGGCTGCATTTTGGACAAAACTTAAAAAAATGTTTGAGTTATTCTAAAGTAGAATGGTTTGTAAAGTTAACGTGATATGTTTAGGCTAGAAAGTAAGTCACACAATGCACATATCTTTTTAAATATTATTTTCCAAATAATTTGAAAAAGTTGAATAATTCAACAATATTTATTTTTAAAAGGGAGCTATCTCCTGTCCACTATGCCCCTAAATATATAGAACACACCCCTATTCCTCAAAGTTAACCATTTTCAATTTCTGGATACTTAGTTGGTTGTTTGCTTGGTACTTAACTCTGTATTTCTAAATAACATGTCATACTATTTCTTGATATTTCATCTTAACTTTCTGTGGTGGAAGGTGAGCCTTTGGCTTCTTTCACACCACCCAACCTCCAAACACACTTACACACACATGTACCCTCATTTGCACACTCACTCACACACACACTCACTAGTTCACACACATGTATAGTCTTCTCTCTCCAGTCAACTTAATATAGCTGCAACATGAATTTTGATTGGATAAATAGTTTTTACATTATTATGAATATGTAATACTATTCCCTACTGATGCTTACACTTCTATTTTTGTACAAAGTTCTTACTTTCCGTGATGGAAGGGCAATTGACATTGGAGATAGGGTGGCAAGGGAAGGTAATGTGGAGAAGGTGACTTTGAGTCAAGAGCTGAAAGAAGTGGGGTAACAAGTCATCAACTATTTGGAGAAGAAGATTTTAGATCCCAAGGGGAATGAGTACTTGGAATGTTTGAGCAAAAGCCAGAAGTTTGAGTGAAGGGAATGGGTGAGGGGAAGGTTGGCAGCAGGTGAGATGTGAAAGAGGTAGGCTGACAGACCATTCACTAGGTCTGGAGGAATTTTGGATTTTATTCTATGTATAAGGGAAAATCATTTGAGCATTTTGAACAAGGGGTTGGCATAATTTGATTTGTTTTTAAGGAATCATTCTTACAGCTATGTAGAGAACAGATTAATTAGAAAAAGATGATAATAATAATGGCTGACATCTATATATTGTTTATTCTTTTCCAAACTCTTTTCAACGTGCTTTACAGATATTGTATTAAGTCCTAACAACAATCCCATGAGTTAGATACTCTTATCTTCCTTGTTTTACAGATGAGGAAACTGAGACACAGAGACATTAAGTAATTTGCCCAAGGTTATACAACAGGTAACTGGGTGATCTAGGCTATAAATCTTTGCAATGCACTTTCAAAATCTGAGCTCTTAGCCCAAAGCTTTCTTATAGGGGTGACAGAGTATGTACAAGGCCATCAGTTTGCAGTAGTCCACATGACTGGGGTTGGCAGTTTGGACAAAGGTGATAGTGGTAGAGTTGTTGAAAAGTTGCTGAATGTGAGAAGGATTTTGAAGGTAGAGCTGTCAGGATTTGCTGATAGATCTGTGGAAAAGAAAGAACAGAGGTCAAGGAAGATTCCAAGTATTTTAACAATTATGTAAATGAAGTTCCATTCTCTGGGATAGAGAGCGTTGTGAAGGTAAGTCTAGCGCAAGAAATCAAGATTTCAGTTTTGAACATGTTGCATTTGAGATGTCTATTAAGCATTCCAGTGGAAATACCTCATGGGAGTTAGATATTGTTGAATTCTGGAATTTAAATTAGATCAAGAATAGGGTATAAATTTTGGAGACATCAACATAGGTGTGGTATTTAAAGCCACTTGGCTGAATGAATTCAGCTAGTGCAAGTAGAGATAGAGAAGAGGTTTGAGGTCTGAACTCTGTGTCACTGCAACATGTAAAACTCAGAATATTCAGAAAAGAAGACCAATAAGAAAGCCACCAGTGAAATAAAAGGAAAACTATGAGAACAAAGAAACTCAAAGACCAGTTAAAATATGCTTAATGAAGGAAGGATTGATCAACAGAA
This sequence comes from Tapirus indicus, assembly GCA_031878705.1. Lineage (NCBI taxonomy): Eukaryota > Metazoa > Chordata > Mammalia > Perissodactyla > Tapiridae > Tapirus > Tapirus indicus. The sequence continues at coordinate 141,533,321 of CM062919.1, read as the reverse complement.
ACAAATGCTTCTGAAGGATTGACAGAGATAAGGACTGAGAAATTCTTATTGAATTTGAAAATATAGAAGTCATGGGTGACATAGAAAAGAGCATTTTTAGTAGAATGGTAGAATAGGTTTAAAGAGAATAGGAAGAGAATGGTGGATAGAGCAGCATACAGGCAGCTCTTTTGATGGGTTTTGCTCTAAAGAACAGAAAAATACTGAAGGAGGATGCTAGGTCAAGGGAGGTTGTTGATAGGAATGGTCCAGTGGTGGATGAAATCGATGATGTAAAAGAGTGAAGCAATGACTGCAAAAGCAAAGGTCATGAGTAGGACAGAGGGTATGGGATCCAGTGCACAGATGGAAGAATTGACCTTAAGAATAGGGATGGTTTGTTCATTGTAATTAGAATTGGGAGTGGGAGATGATGGATGTTTTTTTTTTGTTTGTTTGCACTGATTTATTCAATAAAATAAAAATGCAAGGTAATCAGCTAAAAATGATGAGCAGGGAGGACATTTTGCCTGTTTGAGGGGGGAAGAGAATGGGTAAGCTAGTTTCAGAGAGAGTGAGAAAGATGGGTCAATTAAAACTGGTAGGCCTGTGGGGCACAATAAAGTTTTTGGTCATGAAATTAAAGGGAAATAAGTCATCAAAATTTTATATTTTTCTGCAGCCATATTCATCTGTTCTAGTGTAGACAAAGAAAAGACTGAAAATTGGATTCAACCAGGTGAGTTTGAGAAAGGATGAAGGACAAGAAGATTGAGTGTGGGGAGTGATTATAATGAGGGACAAAGGAATTTAAGTAAAGGAAATTTAAGGAAGCTGAGCACAGAAAAGGGAATATGACAGTGAAAAATGATAATTTAATAAGCTAGAGGTTCTATAGGGTTCAAAAAATGGATGTAAACAGGGTAAAGGGCATGAGACAGAAAAGTAAGAAATGATGGACTTGCGCTAATCCAATATTAATGCTCAAATCAGTTTTGAGTGAACACATCTGAATGAACATTAAACTAACTGTATCTATGTTCTCACTGCTATTAGAGTTATGCCGAGAATACACTCAGTTGAGTGAGCAAGAGGCAAGCAGAGATATTCTTTTCAGAGAAGTGCAGATATTATAGAGATGAGCCAGAAAATAACTCACAGAAGAGAGTATTTCTCTGACTCATAAAAGGTTGATATCAGTTAGTAGAAACTTTTGGTAGAATTTTAGAAATATTGAATATTTCTCTGCCAGACTATGTCAAGTGTCTCTTTTTTTCTAGTATGAACAGGGCAAATGAATGTTTACAGTCAAAAAAAGGGTATGATGTTGTTAAGAAGCACTTTATCAAAAAGGGGATGACAACATACTATTGTGTTTTTATATTAATGGACAGTGTCAGCCACAATAGACTTCTGGGCCATTTATAAAATATACTTCAATTAATCATTAAAATACAACTTTTAAAAAACCAATTTTTCCTGCCAAAATTTGGTTAATTTGAAACACTTGCATTGTCATACCGATATTTATCAAGTTAACTTCTAGCCACTTACGTATCTTTAATCCACATTATTAGTGACTTCAGAGGATCTTCCAGTAGCCAACATGCTCAGGATCCACATTACCAGGGATTCCCATGACAAGTGAAATTAACTATATGGCCTTAGCTAGTAAAGTTTGTTTTACATTCACTCAGCTAAATAAATCTTCTTAAGTCATAAATCTAAGTATGTCATCTCCCCACCTTAAAGTTTTCCAGTGGCTTTCTATTATACTTGGGATAAAGTCTGACTTCTTTTCCACGATTTATAAATCCCTACATAATCTAGGTCTGACCTCTCAGACCTTATTTCCCTGATATCTGCCTCTCTTTCCACATGATCCAATCAGGCTAGCTTTGTTTTCCTGGAAGACTTATTTCTGCCATTTCAACCAAGCTCATTTTCGACTTGGGGGCTTTGCAATTCCTTTAGAATGCTCCTGAATGACTCCCTGTGGTAGGCAAATTTCAATATGGCTTCCAATGATCTCCATCTCCTGATATCTATGTCCTGTGTAACCCCCTCCCCTTGTGCATGGGTCAAAAATACGGACTCATTTCTAGCAAACAGAACGTGGCAAAATTGGTGAGAAGTCACTTTTAGAGGAGAACATAGATAGTGGTTTCTGTTTTGGGGTCTCTCTATTTCTCACTTTCATGCCCTCCAACCCTTCACTCTAAGGGTGGCCAGCTGCTATGCTGTGAAGCCCACATGGTGAGGAACTGATGCTTCCAGCCAAGAGCCAGGGAAGACCTGAGGCCTGCCCACAGCCTGGGAGGGAGCCTGAAGGCAGATCCTCCTCTAGTTGAACCTGGAGATGACTGCAGCCCCAGCTGACGCCTTGACTGCATTCTTGCTGAAGACCTCCAGCTAGTGGAGCCAGTTAAATCACACCTGGATTCCTGACCCACAGAAACTATGAGATAATAAATGTCTGTTGCTTTAAGTCACAAAGTCTGGAGGTAATTTCTTATGTGGCCATAGACACCTAATATAGTTGTTCCTTTCACTCAGGCCTCGGATCTAATATCTGTTTCTCTAAGATGAGGTCAGCAAACTTTTTCTGTAAAGGGCCATGTGGTAAAGACTTTAGGCTTTGTGAGTCATACAGTCTCTGTCACCACTACCAAAATTTGCCATTACAGCAGGAAATCAGCCAAAGACAATGTGTAAATGTATGGCTGCGTCCCACACTAAAGTCACTATCATTTTAGCTTATTTGACTTATTCTTTTTTTTATCCTTCTCACTGGAATAGAAGCTGCCTGAAGGCATATTGCACTCCGGGGCCAGAACAATTACCAGCATGTTAGATGGTAAATACTGAATGGGGCCATGGATTGATTTGGGTGAACTTGGAGGGAAACTTCCCAAATGAGGAAGTGTCCAGGAACCATGTCACCAAATAAAGACATATAAAAAAAGAAAACTAAGATATGGCATGGTGCAATACATTTGCGATGTCTGTCCTATCAAAAAGGGCATTGTTGGCTCTGTGCTCCCTCAAAAGGCAGAACCATGAAAAATCACGCTCTGTGGCAACCTCTGTGTAAAACTTTCCCTGAGCTCCTTGCCCCCAAGAATATTATTCATTTCTAACTCCTTTTTTCTACTTTTCTATTTGGTACATTCAAAAAATTTAAATATATGTTTATGTTGAATTAGTTATTTTTTACCATCTTAGCTCCCAACTAGAATGTGAATCACTTGTAGGCAAGCACCATACCTTTCATCTTTGTGTGCCAGAACCTGTCATTGTCAGTGCTCGGTCATGCTTGTCTGTCACAGTATATGCACAATAAATCAGTGTGGGAGAGAGGGAAATACGGAGCGGGGAAGACGGAATCAATTTAGAAGAGCTTTTGTCCACCCCTGTGAGTTCCATATAAAGACAATCTTCTAAACATAAGAGATGTTCCACAATTAGTTGTCTGCCTCTGTCAACAATTAGTGTCCTCTCTCAGGGAATACAACTCCCCTCATATGATTTGTCTAGATAATTGCCTTTATTTTGCTGAGAGAAGTAAGCATTAGAAAACTTTATCGAACATTTTTCTTTCCATACAGGTGCCAAGCCCAATATTCTTTTTTCATTTTGCCAGAAAGCTACTGTATTTTATTATGGCACAGTGTACATAAATTTCCATCTTTCTTCTGGAACAATGTTGTTCGTCATTCTCTGTAACATTTTGAAATATTAGAATATATAACAATATGAGGGAATAGCTGCACTTGGATAGGACCCCGTGTTTTGCATATAGGTAATAAATGCATTATATATTCTTTCCAAGGTTTTGGTTGCACAAAATACTTATTGGAATTTATTCACAGCATGAGTCAGTAAGATAAGAATGAATTGAATCTGGCTTTTTAGCTATGTAGTAGTGTATCGGATTATGCCTTATGGGGATGGTACACATACTTTTATCCAGATAATCATACGTCTGGCTCCACAAATAATGTATGTTTGTTCTTTCAGCTTAGCAAATTACAACATGGTGTTTGGGGGCAGGATATGGTTTGGATGCCAATGTAACAGGCAATCGATCTTAAACTTTACTGTTTTGATTATATATAATTTATTTTAATTGCAGAGAAGTGCATTTTTCAAATTTAACCTTGGTATGGCTTTCAACACAACATAATAGAGAGAACTCTCACCACAATTGATCATTATTGCTGTAGTTTGGTCTATGAGAGGACATTTGATTATTAACATTCTGGGTTACAAGTTAATTGAAAGGGAATGAAACATTGTGATGCCTTATGTTGGGCTTTAAAATAAACTGTATATTTCTAAATTTTGTATTTTCTACAGTCATTGTAGAAATAATTTTTGAAAGACAAGAAAAGCATGTGAATTATGAAATCATTCACAATTACACTGTTCAAAAATTACTACAGTTTATATTTTGATATTTAAGCTTTCAATCTTTTATATTTATTTCTATATTAAAAAATCAATAATGAAAATGAGTCAAACTGACAATAATGTTTTAGACATTAAGACATATTGTTCTCTGAGAGGTTAGATAAACATAAATGCGAATAGAAACATACATTTACTTATCTATTTGTCTCTCTGCCTTCCCCTACTAGAATATAAGCTCCACGGAGGCAGGAATTTGTGGGGTTTTGTTTAATTTTTCTATCACCATCGCCTAAAACAGTGTCTAGCACATATTTATTCAATGAGTTAATTAATAATTAACACTTTTATGTTATAATATTTTATCAAATTCCAATTTCAGTATTCTTCTAAAATATCATTTTTAATGGCAGTGAGATTGTACGATAATTCACTTTTAACCAATCTTCATTTTATGGACATTTAAGTTCTAATATTTTACCTTTGTGAAGATATATTTTTTATATTGTAATAGTTATACCTCTTTTATTCTTCTAATTTCATTGAATAGATCAGAACTTCCAGAGTAATATTGAGCCACAACGATTGCAACAGGAATACTTATGTGAATCTTGAATTAAATGCAATGTGTCTGAAGTTTTATGACTAAATTCAGTATTGGCTTTTGGCTTTATATAGGTATTCTTATCATTTCAAAAAAATATACACCTGGGGCCGCCTGGTGGCACAGCGGTTTAGTCCATGCTTGACAGCCCGGGGTTCGCGGGTTCGGATCCCGGGTCCCCCGCTGACGCACTGCTTGTCAGCCATGCCGTGGCGGCGTCCCATGTAAAGTAGAGGAAGGTGGGCACGGATGTTAGCTCAGGGCTGGTCTTCCTCACACACACACAAAATATATACATATATATATATATGTATATACACCTATTCATAATTTACTAAGAGATTTTTAAAAATAAAAACATGGCATGAAATTTTATCAAAACTCTGTCATTTGGTCTATTAACATGATAATATAGATAATCAAATTTTTCTAATATTAAACAATTTTTAACTTACACAAGATACTTATTTAGTCATGGTATATTATATTTTATATACTATTGGATTAACTTAGCTGGTATTTTGATTTGAGTTTTTGTTTATTTATAAACAAGATTTGTCTCTAATTTTCTTTTATAAAACAAACTTTGTCAGTTTTTGATTAAAGAAGATAGGCTAAGTTTACTGAGAAGATTTATTTAAATACTCTATATGCTCTGGAATGATTTATTTATGCAAATATTTTATGCTTCTTGGAAGTTTGAAAGAAATCACTCATAAAACTCTTGAGAACCATGTCTTTCTAAGTAGCTGAGTGTTTGAAAATATATTTCCTTTATTCCATGGCAATCATTTTATGATGATGGTAGTCTTAAATAGTACAGCATTTTGAAAGTTCCTTGAAATAAAGTTCTGCAAAATTGCACAGATTTCTTCACCAGGACACTGAGCCTTTAATCTGCTCATCAACACTGTGACTCTCTAAAAGGAGACCAGAGCATGCAATATTCCTCAAATTCATTTATTCTGGATTCCTCTCCCAATTTTTTAGTATTCTTTCAACATTACACAATACAATTTTCCCCGGAACACTGAGAAAAATTGTCAAAGCAGCTTAGAATATACCTCTGTAGCCATCCCACCAACATTGATTCCAGACTCTGGCGTTGATTGGTCAAGTGACCCTAGATAAGTTACTTATCTCACTAAGTCTCAATGTTCTTAACTATAAAATGGGGATAATAAGAATATCTAACTCATGGAGTTATGAAAAGAATTAATTGAGATTAAATATGTGAAGTGTCTGATACATAAGTATTCCAAAATAGTATTAATAATAGCAATTAAGTTGATATTGGTAAATTATAATTTTTAAGAAAATTAACCTTTTTTTTTTAGATTTTAAAATGTATTTGCATGAAGTAGCATGAAGTATCTCATAATTTTTGGTTCTTACAGATTATTTTATCTCCTTTCTCATCAAGCATTATATTTGTGGTTTCTTTAATTATAAAACATAAATCATTCTTTTTTTCTTTCAAAGACTATTGTATTTTCAAATCTATTATTTTACATTTTTGAATTCCTCATTTCTGCTCATATATATATATATTTTGGTGAGGAAGATTGGCCCTGAGCTAACCTCTGTGCCAATCTTCCTCTATTTTATATGTGGGAGGCCACCACAGCATGGCTTGATGAATGGTGTGTAGGTCTGCGCCCGGGATCCGAACCCGCAAACCCCGAGCTGCCAAGGCAGAACGCACGAACTTAACCACTATGCCACCTGATTGGCTCTTGCTCTTATATTTTTTAATTTCCTCTTCCTGTGTTCTTGAAAATGGGAGGCTCATGTCAGGCAGCATCCACTCCTGTTCCTAAGTCACAAGGCTGACTTGAGTCATGACCTCTGCACAGACCAGAGCCTGGACCAAAAGTTCAATCACCAGCAGAAAAATTGTCATATTTTCTTTCCTTTTTTTTCTTTAGTAATATAGAAATATAAATTCTACTTTTAATTTTACAAGTGCTTACTTCAGAATATTTTAACATCAAAAGTGAACTTAACATGGATGGACCTAGAGGGTATTATGTTAAGTGAAATAAGCCAGAGAGAGAAGGACAGACACTGCATGAACTCACTCATATATGGAATATAAGTGAACACATGGACAAAGAGAACTGATTGGTGGTTACCAAGGGGAAGGGGGGTGGGGGATGGGCACAAGGGGTGAAGGGTTATATCCACAAGGTGACGGACAAACAAAAATGTACAACTAAAACCCCACAGTGTTATAAACTATTAAGACATCAATAAAAAAAATGGTAAAAAAAAAAAGTGAACTTAAATTCTCTGAATATCAATATAGTTAATTGACGAAAATGTTTTGATTTTCCCAAATAGGATGAGAAAATTAGAACATATTTATTTCTCTTTCATACCTTTCACATCAGTCCTTTTTAAAAAGGCTCTTTAACAGTCATGTTGAGATTTATATTCAGTTTTATACCCATATCTATAAAAATTCTTCCTTTTTACTTCTGTGTGAAATAATTTGTGCTTTTACCAGCTATTTCATACCATGTCTCACTCACCCTTGAATATAATTACTATTGAAAACATTCTTAGGTAATCTGAATTAGTTTGCATTTATTTAAGAAGGAAAATGCATTATTCTTTTCCACAGAACCGAATTTTCTTAGCTAATATTTTATGTAGAATTTTTTGCATGTGTATTCACAAGTGAGATTGGTATATAGTATATTTTTGAACTAAATCTACTTATTATTTTGTGACATCTTTATTGATTATTTAACTACATTTGCTTCATTAAGTAAATCGGAGATAATTTTTCTAGGGCCTTCACTAATTTAAACATTATTAATATCATTCCCTTAAAGTTGACCCAATTAGTGCTGGGATTTTTTGAATGGTAGCTCTTTTGTCATATTTCTAACTTTTCTCTGTTTTGTTCTCTACAACAATGTCTATCACAGGACACGTGTTAAGTAAATATATGTTAAATGGGCAAACCAACGAATCTTTTCTCTGTAACTGATCTATTGATGTTTTCTAGTTTTTCTTGGGTTATTATGCTAAGAAATAATCATCTCTAGGCAATGATCCAATTTCAGTATATTTTCAAATATGCTGCCATCAAGTTTTATCAGGTGTTCTCTTTTAATTTTTAAAGAAGTCTTCTGAATATGTGACACATCTTATTTATTGTTTAGTCGTGTATCTTTTTGCTGTCTTTCTTTAATAGGATCTCAAAAAGTTGATCTGTTTTGTCTTCCCATCAAACCAGCTTTCATTTTCTATTTAACTAATTTCAGCCTTTATCTTTATGAATTACCACTTTCTTAGCTTCTTTTGGTTTATATTCTTTTCATAAGTTCTTTAGGTGAGTACTAGACTTCTTAATTTGTATCCTTTTTATGCTTCTAATGATGAAAGAATTTAATTTTTATTGCATTTAGATAGGTTGTAATTTTTCTTTAGATTTAAGTGTTAGGAGAACATTCCTCAATTTCTAAGTAATTAGAATATTATTTATGAGGTGTTTTTTTCTTTTTTTACTGAGGTAAAATTCACATAAAATAAAATTAATCATTTAAAAGTGAAAATTCAGTGGCATTCAGTACGTTTACAATGTTAAGGGAATCACCACACCTCTCCAGTTCCACAATATTTTCATTACCCCCAAGGGAATTCCTATACCCATCAAGCATGCTCTACATTTCTCCCTCCCGTGCCACCCCCCTCTCCAGCTCCTGGGAACCAGCAATTTGCATTCTGTCTCTATGGATTTACCTTCTGGATATTTCACATACATGGCATCATACAGTGTGTGACCTTTTGTGTCTGGCTTCTTCCACTTAGCTATCTGCAGCAACCAGTCCAGGAAGCTAGACAACAGCCTCTGTAATAGTTGGTCCAAAATGGCCAGAACTTATTAATAACTGAGAGCTTCTCTAAGTTTTGCCCCCACTTCCAACTTAGGGCCAACCAAAGAAAACCTAATATGCTCCCCTAACCAATTACATAAGAGGTCCCACTTCTAGTTGACCTGCCTACAGCTTCCCCATGCCAACAGTTCCCATCAGGGAATACCTGAAGGCTTTCCTTTTTTTCTACTATAAAGTTTTCCCATTCTGCCTGCTTCTGAGTCTCTGCCAAACACAAGTGATGGTGGCTTCCTCCCTGCTACAGCCAGCTCTGAATAAATAGTCTTTGCTCATTTTCATCAAACTGCTGGAGGCTCTGAGTGGATAAGTCTGAGAGTTAAAAATTCCAGGGGGGCCCAGTCATTGGAGGGTCCCTATGCTTTTGTGAGCTTTACCTCCAGGATTTCAACTAGGTTCTCATAGTAAATATCGGAGAAAAATCCTCTGTGCTTCTGGCAGGGAGAGAGGAAAAGAAACTATTTTGAAATACACTACAGCATTCTGCTCTTCTCAACAAGGTCTGCCCTTTGGAGAAACTAGTTATTCAGAACCTAACCTGCTCGGGTTTTATCAGAACCTAACTGACCTGGGGAATGGGAAATAGCAACTCCAGCCAGCTCTAGCCTTCCATGTGGGAGAAAGGAATACCCACTCTGCCCCCCCATGCCTATCCCATCTCACTTGAGGGGACAAGGAAGGGGACTGAGAAACACTTGTGAAGTCGACAGTCCAGAGGCACAGGCTCACTTGAAGACAGACCTAATCCTAGAACTAGAATGCTTCCTCTCCTCAAACACCTTACTATTACTAAAGGCATATTTTCAGCAGTTCCTTTTATCTGGTATATAATATCTGGAGATCAAGAAAAAATTACAAGGTATACTAAAAAGCAAAAAACACAATTTGAAGTGATAGAGCAAGCATCAGAACAAGACATGACAGGGATTTGGAATTATCAGACTGGGAACTTAAAATGACTGTGATTTATTAGTATATCAGGATTGATATGCAAAGAGCTCTAACAGATAAAGTAAACAGCATGAAAGAATAGATGGGCAACGTAACCAGAGAAGGGAAATCCTAAGAAAGAGCCAAAAAGAAATGTTGGAGATCAAAAACACTGTAACAGAAATGATGAATGCCTTTGATGGGCTTCAGGATATAGCGAGGAAAGAATCTCTGAGCTAGAGGATACCTCAACAGAAACTTCCTGAACTGAAAAGCAAAGAGAACAGAGACTGAAAAAAACAGAGCAGAATAGCCAGGGACTGTGGGACAACTAAAAAGGTGTAACCTACATGTAATGGGAATACCAGAAGGAGAAGAAAGAAAAAGGAATAGAAGAAATATTTGAAACAATAATGACTGAAAATTTCTCCAAATTATTGTCAGACACTAAATTATAGACTCAGGAAGCTAAGAGGACACCAAATGGAATAAATGGAAAACAAACAAACAAAAATGATACCTAGGCATATCATTTTCAAACTACAGAAAATCAAAGATAAAAAAATCCTGAAAAAAGTCAGAGGATGAAAGCATCTGACTATAAAGAAACAAAGATAAGAATTACATATAACTTCTCTTTAGAAACCAGGCAGACAAGAAAAGAGTGGAATGAAATATTTAATGTGTTGAGAGAAAAAAATCCACCAACGTAGAATTCTTGTACACTGCAAAATTGTCCTTTGAGTGAAGGAGAAATAAAGACTCTCTCAGACAAACAAAAATTGAGGGAATTTGTTGATGTAGATTTACCTTGCAAGAAATGTTCAAAGAAGTTCTTTGGAGAGAAGAAAAATATGTCAGAAACTTGGATCTATATAAAGAAAAGAAGAGCATCTGAGAAGGAATAAGTGAAGGGAAAATAAAAGCTTATATTTTTCTTATTCTTAATTGAGCTAACAGATAAAATTTGTTCAAAATAATAATAGTAATAATGTATCCAATTATGTTTACTTATGTATATATCTTACATATATTTATACATGCTATGTTTGCTTATATGTAGGTGAAATGAATGACAGCAATGATACAAGGGACAGAAGGGATGAGTTAGGGTTACTTTGTTATTATAATGTACTCATTTTATCTGTGATGTGAAGCAGCATGGTGTTATTTGAAAGTAGGTTTGGATTAGTTGCAAATGTGTATTGCAAACTAAAACAGTAAAAAGTGAAGGATAACTGATACGATAAGAAAGGAGATAAAATTGGGGGCCAGCCCAGTGGTGTAGTGGTTAAGTTTGTGCACTCTGCTTCAGCGGCCCGGGATTCACAGATTCGGATCTTGGGTGTGGACCTACACACTGCTCATCAAGCCATGCTGTGGCAGCGTCCCACATACAGAATAGAGGAAGATTGGCATAGATGTTAGCTCAGTGACAATCTTCCTCACAAAAAAAAAAAAAAAGAAAAGAAAAGAAAGGAGATAAAATGGAATCCTATAAAATGCTCAGTTAGGACCACAAAAGGCAGAAAAATAATGGAAGACAAAAATAGAAACAAAGAACAAGGGCAACGATTTGAAAACTGTAACAAATATGGTAGATATTAATCCAACTATATCAATAATAACTTTGAATATCTATGGTCTAGATGTACTCACTGAAAGACAGAGATTGTCAGAGTGGATCAAAAAACACCTAACTATATGTTGTCCACAAGAAACCCACTTTAAATATAAAGACACATATAGATTAAAAATAAAGGAATGGAGAAAAATATACCATGTTAACACTAATCAAAAGAAAGTGGGAGTAACCATATTAATTTCAGACACAGCAGACTTCAGAACAAGAAAAGTTATCAGCAATAAAGAAGGGCGTTATATAATGATAAAGGGGTCAACTCTCCAAGAAGACATAACAGTCCTTAACATGTACGTGCCTAACAACAGAGCATCAAACTACGTGAGGCAAAAACGGATAGAACTGTAAGGAGAAATAGATGAATTCGCTGTTATAGTTGGAGAATTCAACACCCCTTTACTGGAAGTGGACAGATGCAGCAGGTAGAAAACCATAAAGACATAGCCAAACTCAACACCACCATTAATCCACTGGATATAATGGATGTCTATAGACTACTTTACCCAACAACAGCAGATTACACATTCTTCTGAAGCTGACTGAAATATTCATCAAGACTGACCACATTCTGAGCCATAAAACACAACAAATTTGAAAGGGTAGAAATCATACAATGTCTGCTCTCAGACCACAATTGTATTAAACTAGAAATCAATAACAGAAAATTTTTTGGAAAATACCAAAATACATGAAGATTAAACAATGCACTTCCAAATAACAGATAAGTCAAGGAAGAAAACTGAGGGGAAATTTAAAAATGTTTTGAACTATATGAAAATATAACATCAAAATCTATGAGATATAGCAAAAGCATTGCTTAGAGGGAAATTTATAGCATTTTAATGCTTAGAAAAGAAGAAAGATCTATAATCAATAATCTAAACTTCCACCTTAAGAAATTTTAAAAAGAAGAGTAAATTAGATCCAAAGTAACCAGAAGGAAAGAAATAATTAAAATTAGAGCACAAATAAATGAAATTGAAAACAGGAAATCAATAGAGAAAATCAATGAAACCAAAATCTGGTTCTTTGAAAAGATCAATAAAATCGATAAGCTTCTATCCAGTCTAACTGAGAAGAAAAGAGACAGAACAGAAATTACTAATATCAGAAATGAAAGAAGGGATATCATTATAGGTCCCATGGACACTAAAAGGGGAATAAAGGAATGCTATGGACAACTCTATGCCTCAAAATGTGATAACCTAAATAAATTGGACCAATTCCTTGAAAGACATAATCTGCCAGAACTCACACGAGAAGAAATAGATAATCTGAATAGGCCTATATCTATTAAATAAATTGAATCAATAATTAATAACATTCCAAAATAGAAAACACCAGACTCAGATGGGTTCACTAGTAAATTCTTCCAAACATTTAAGGAAGAAATTATACCAATTTTCTACAATCCCTTTCAGAGGATAGAAACAGAGGGAACAGTTGGGGAAAGTTAGGAATTCCTAACTCATTCTATGAGGCCAAGATTACCTTAATAACAAAACCAGGCAAGGACATTACAAGAAAAGAAAAGTACAGACCAATATCTCCCATGAACATAAATGCAAAAATCCTTAACAAAATCCAATTCAACAATGTATAAAAAGAATTATACACCATGACCAAGTGGGATTTATCCCAGGTACGCAAGGCTTGCTGAACACTCAAAAATCAATTAATGTAATCCATCATGCTAACAGACTAAAAAAGAAAAATCACATGGTTGTATCAATAGATGCAGCAAAAGTATTCAACAAAATCCAACACCCATTCATGATAAAAACTCAGTAAACTGGGAATAGAGGGGAACTTCCTCAACTTGACGAAGCATGTCTACAAACAATCTACAGCTAACATCTAAAAAGAAATACAAGTAAAAAGAAGCTAAAAGAAAATTAGCTATTTAGCCATGAAAACCCCCGGAGGAACTTTAAATGCCTATTACAAAGTAAGAAAAATCAATCTTAAAAGTCTATATACTGTATGATTCCAACTATATTACATTGTAAAAAAGGCAAAAACTATGGAGACAGTAAAAAGATCAGTGGTTGCCAGGGGTTGGGTGCGTGGGGGTGATAAATAGGTGGAACACAGATTTTTAGGACAATGAAAATGTGCTGCACGTTACTATAATGATGGATACATGTCATTACACATTTGTCCAAACCCACAGAATGTACAACCAAGAGTGAACCCAAACCCCACAGACTTTGAATGATTGCATGTGTCAACGTAGGTTAATCAATTAAAACAAATGTAACACTCTGGTGGGTATGTTGATAACAGGGGAGGATATGCATGAGTGGGGTCAGGGATTATGTGGGAAATCTCTGTGCCTTCTGCTCAATGTTGCTGTGAACCTAAAACTGCTCTAAAATATAAAGTCCTAAAAACATATATGTATGTATATATGTCCATCTATCTATCTATCTATCTATCTATCTATCTATCTATCTGCACTTGATCTCTAAGTCTACTAATTCAGTTCTTACACAGATAATATTTCTTCATTTTATCTACTGAATTATTTACTTTTGAAATTATTCTTTTTATCATAAGATATCTTAGTGCTTCACTAGAATATGGGTATTTTATTTATTATTATTTTTGTAATCAAAATGTCATCTGTCTCCTTCAGCAGCTCTTTTACAAGCTGTGCTTTTTTATTTCATTGCCTTCTTCATTTCTCTGGTTACCGGCCTACCCTGGGCTCCTTTAAGTGGTCCCCTGATTCTTTTTTTTTTTTTTTTTTTTTTTTTGTGGGGAAGACCAGCCCTGAGCTAACATCCGTCGCCAATCTTCCCCTTTTTGCTGAGGAAGACTGGCCCTGGGCTAACATCGTGCCCATCTTCCTCCACTTTATATGGGACGCCGCCACGGCATGGCTGACAGGCAGTGCGTCGGCGGGCGCCCGGGATCCGAACCGGCGAACCCGGGGCTGCCAAGCGCGGACTAAACCGCTGCGCCACCGGGCCGGCCCCGGTCCCCTGATTCTTGATAGATCGCTGAGGCACAATGGCTGTTGGTCTCTGGCAGTCCAGGGCAAAGAGGAGCACTCATGTAGAACTGAAAGCTACCTTCTTCAGGTATCCAGAAACCTCCTTTCAATTTTTGCCACTCTCTGCCTTTCACCTGGGGCTCCTGATGCCGGCCTTAGGTTTCTCCACTCCAAGAGAGCCAAAATAAAATCAGTCCTCTCTACCTCTACCTGGAGTTCCACAGAGTCCAGCAGCACACTTGCCTGCCACTGCATAGAGGCCCCAAAACTCTATGACTCAGGGTAGATAGGTTGAAAGCCAAAAAAAGGGAAATGATTTTCCATGAACTATATTGCTGGAATCCTTTTTTCTATAAGCAACAGTAGGTCAAACATGCATAAATCACAGATTGCACCCTCCCTCACTCTTCCTGGCTATTTTATGTACAGTATCACCTCTCTCAGCTGTAATTAACCCAATACCCAGGGCAAACTTAGAGGGAGAGGAGCCCAAGGTTGATTAGCAGCTCAATCTCTTTTCCTTCTGGTCAGCATCCTCAGCAGGTAACTCTCGGTCTTACAAAGGCAGGAAGAAAGACGTGGTGAGAGAGAATCGTTCTTCTCTTCTCAGGTAAAAAATCCTTCCCTGGAAGACACCTTCTATCTTATTGGTCATAACAGGGTCACATGATCACCTTAGCTGCAAGAGAGCTTGGGAAGTGAATGGCTCACATTTTTGACCTTTATCATGGTAGGCAGCGAGGTTCTGCACTAAAGAAGGGGGAGGGGAATTGCTGTTGGGGTAGGCAACTGATATGGCTTGCCATTACCAGAGAACTATTGGAAGTTAGGTTGTGAGTGCAAAAAGATTTATCTCCGGCTATGGAAAAAAATCTGCTTTCCTGAACTGGGTGATGGCTGCCTCCCTCAGCTTGGTGCAGTGTCCACATGTGTTCAGGACAGAGACTGTCATTTTCCCAGTATCTCCTGTCCTGCTGCTGTTGACTCAGGGCTTCATTTGTACTTTGTGCATGAAATTTCCACCTGAGATCTGGCATATCTTTTATTGACAGTCCTAGTTTCTAGCATTGTTGCAGATTTACATCTATTTTTGAGATTTTGTAAGAATTTCTGGGGAAATTGATACAGGGTGTGAGAGATGATTGCTGAATCAGTTCATCTTAACCTCAATTCTATACATTATCTTGAGAAGACATTTTTCAATGTACAAAAAAGAAAGCCTAATTGACAATTGAAATTCTAGCTGCTCTGAAATTGTTGATGAACAAGATAATAATAGGTTTTACTTCTTGAAATGATATATTTTTTCTCTAAAAATTTCTGCTGAATTTTGATAAGAGAAGAATTCCTTTAATGTTAGGTGCTTAATTTATGTTACACTAGATCATGTGGCATAAGGTAGCTGCACATGACTTGATTCTTGGAGGAAGTTTCCAGAGGAAGCAGGAAAGTCAAGGCAGGATAGTAAAGCCCAGACAGAGGGACTCTGAATGCACAAAAGTACTGGACTATGTAAAAAAATGCTAAATGTTGAGCAAATGGGCACAGTTTGACATGGTTAGACTGAAATCAGGAGAGTTGTGATTTTTTGGCCAAGCCATGAAGAACCTTCTATTCCACGTGAGGAATTCATCTTGTCATGATGAGATATTTTGGGGAAGGATGAGGGAAAATAAAGAAAATGAAATATGTATATATTTAAATTTTTTATGACGTAAATTTTCCTTATACTTTGGAGGTAAAGCACCCTTTACAGCCTGATGTGTTAACTGAGATAAGCCCCAGGTGTCTGTGCCCCAAACATAAAACATCCTGAAGTCTCCTGGTCCCTTACCACTCAAAATGTGGTCCCCCTGCACCCCAGATCTACTGACTCAGAACCAAGATCCCAGGTACACTGAGGTTTGAGAAGCCCTGACACAGTGTCTGAAAGTGGGGATGCAGTGAAAGTGAGGATGTAGAAACTGACCATCTTTCAGGACGCTATGGCGATTACGAGTTTTTACTTCCCATAGTGCTTTCAGGCTCAGCCTTAGTTACCGACAGAATTCCTTCCATCAAAGACCTTCCATGTCCTTTTTTCCACCAGTGACTTCACGTGGGACTGGAGTTCTAACTCAGGAGCGCTTCTTTGTATTAAGTGTGAGCAGAGGTTAAAATATTAATGTGTTTCCTGGAATAACTAATGCCTTATCCTATTTACCCATAAGGAAAGACCTGTGCTAGTTTGTGTGTGTGTATGTTTAAATAATCATGAACAGGACCCAGGGAAATTAGAATCAAAAATTTGCATCTGAGGAAGGGATAAATGTGAACCATGAAGCATAACCGTGGGGACTATGCCCATGGGGTCACAAACAGCCCTGGGAAATGGAGAGGTAGGGGTTCCATACAGGAAAGCTGAGAGAGACAGCTTGGAAGCAGAGTTTATTTAGGGTCAGTCCCAACAAACCTACCTACTTAATGTGCGTAGATTGTTCAAATAACACATTTGATTCCCCCGGCAGGTCCTTCCTGAGACAAATATCACTCTCAATCTTCCAGTCTGAATTCTTGAAGACTTAAACAAAGCATCAGCTTTCAGTAAATTCTTGCATCAGAGTGGAATACCTGAATTGTTTTTTATTTAACTTTGGTTCTGTACCAGCGTGAAGCTTTAAGATTACTCTATAAATAAACAAACTGAAAACTGGATGTCTCAATGACAGCTTAGACTAAATCTATTTCTTTTTTATTTTGTAATAAACTATTTTAAAATAGTTACTTAGAAAAAATTATTCAGCTATTTAGAAAAAAAGATTTATTTTTACATTTCAACAGTGAGGGATATCGAAGCATCTGCATGACAATTTGGCTCCGCACAAATGATTTTTTTAAGTCTATCCTTTTTTCACTAAAAGAGATGACGATTTTACTTAAATGTTTACTTTTCTGAGATGAGAAATGAATACTGCCATTTCTGAGTACTTTCTATGTGCCAGCTCTGGCACTAAGATGCTAAAGATAAATACTTTAGGAGGAATAGGAATTATTTCAGAGCATTTTCACATGAAAATTATTCTAAAGAGAATGTGCTCAGGAATTTTGGAAGGAACCCCCAGCCCAACTCCCCCTCCTCCCCACGCCTCACACCAATGGGCAGAATCAGAGGAGATGAGCTCAACCTAACTTCCTCCCTGACTGTCTGTGGAGATGAAAGCAGGTATCTTACACTCTTTGTTCCCCTGTCAACTGAATACTAGATCCTGAAAATCACTGTCTGGTGCAAAAATCTATTAGGCACCTTGAAAACTACATTAAATGTAAATATCTGACTAGTGGTGCAAATAGTAGACAGATTATTTTTTTGGTACCAAAAAGTGATGTTTTGATAAGCTCATCCAAAATTATGTTTAAAAGCTTTGTCATGCCAAGAGATAAATGCTCACAACAGATGGATATGAGAATGATTCTTCATCTAATTTCTGTTGTTCTTAATATGCATAAAAACTCTCCTGTAAACTAAGAATGCTCATATCTTTGGACTTGCTCAGTTGAGTTGAGGGCCTTGATCCATATATATATAAGTGTGTGTGTGGAGAGAGAGAGTATAGGTATACAGGTATATATATAGGTTATATATATGTATATATATGATATGTATGTATATATATATAGGAGTGTGTGTGTATATATAGGTATATATATGATGTATAGGAATATATATATATGTATATATACACATATACATATTTAAAATTCTCTTCTATTTCTAATGAAGTTGAAAATTTTTCCATATATTCTTAAACATCTTTATTGTCATTGTTTCTAATTTCTGCTTATTTCCATTCTCCATGTATCTGTCAGTAAAATAATGACACATTATATTTGTTAGCATATTCTCTTATAAGTTATGAGTGTCATTTTTTTGATCATGTTTTCTTCAACTATCCCCAGGTTACAGCTTACCTTTTGGTTTTGGTTATTTTTCTTTGTTTTAGTTTGAAATTTTGAAAGTTTTATGTATCCAAAAGTCTTTAATTGACCTAAATTAAGAGTTGTTTTTAAAGCAATTTACTTTGAAGTGGTCACTCAGTGTCAAAGCAGTTGAAATATGATAGCGGATATAGATCAGGAGACTCTTTGGAGGTCCAAAACCCTCCCACTGGGGGCTCAGGAGACAGAGACATTTAAAATAAATAAATAAACAAACAAAATGCTTTCTTTCCAGAGCATAGTCGCTGTTCATTTGATATCTCAAAATAAACATCTTATCATTCCCATGAATTATTCAAACATGGAAAGATAAGTGTCTGCATACATAATCAAATGGTCTGCACTGGCGAAAATCCGGACTCATTTGATAAACTAGACTAGAGCCATCTTTAAAGCTTTTCACTCATTTTCTCTAACTGGAGAGAAATTTACGTATAATCACAGTTGCTGCATGAAATAGGAGAAATCTATTTTAATCATTTAATATTCCATTTTAAAGGCCATGTGTTACAGCTTTAAAATATCTATAGCCCTTTAATTAAAAATTGCCATTCTTGGGGCCGGCCCAGTGGTGAGGCAGTTAAGTTCACATGTTCAGCTCCAGCGGCTCAGGGTTCACCGGTTCAGATCCTGAGTGCAGACCTACTCACCACTCATCAAGACATGCTGAGGCGGTATCCCACATAGAAGAACTAGAAGGACCTACAACTAGGATATGCAACTATGTACTGAGGGCTTTGGGGAGAAAAAAGAAAAAAAAATTTGCCCTTCTTGTACATGAATATTTAAAGTATTACTGAAGTTATATTGTGATGTGGTATTTAAATTGTCTATTACATTATATTACATGTATTCCTTCTTATTGTCTTCTAGTCTCTACATTTTCTTGCCAAACTAAAATTCTTTCTTTTCTCAATATCTATTTGTGAATATTATTAAATTTTGAGGTTGGTATTAAGATCTTTCAGATTATTTTGTTTAATAAAATTATTTGATTTTGAAAACCAAATAATGTACATTTTAAATAGCTTTTTTTTATATATGTAAAAGTTGAGTTTGGTGCCTTAAACTCAACAGCTATAGATATTACGGGTATATTGTGGTTACTATAGAAAACTTATTTGAAACTACAATTTAGACTTTCTAAATTTATCAAAGGAATTTGTTTTCTGAACTTTTCTTTAGCTGTGGGATTCTTCAGTGGCATAAAGCTATACACTCTATGAGAATTCTGCTTCCTGTACCACATCGTTGTGCTTATCTTGCGCACGGCCGTCTCCTGAAATGAGGCCATAAGGTTTTCAAGGGCAAGAAATGCTCCTTCTATTCCCAGTTTCTAAGGGGCTGCACATGAATATGGTGGCTGTTCAATCGGTGTTTGATGAATGCAGGAATATCTATCTAAATTGCTGTGGATGTTTTTGAAATGCCTAAGCATGTGTTAATCGGATAGGTCTCCTTTTGTCAAATTCGATGAAGTTATTAAAATTTGTGTGACAGAGTTTATTCTAGAGTACTCAAAGATGGAGAAGCAGCAGCCTCAGGAAGCAGTATACACTTTGCACAGTTAACTCTTCCCCATGATGTCAACCATTATGACAGTAGGAAGAGGCCTTGTGTTTCAGGCAAAGGACATTTCTCCAGGTCAATTTTGCAAAAGTTTTATAATAATAGGGGGAACTGAAAATTTAAATATGTACGTGTGTGAGGAATATAAGAAATATTCCTACTTATAAGTGCTAAATTAATTTCTACAAAGATATCGATTTTCAGCAAACCAGGGGAGAAAAGTGGTATAAGCAATAGAGAAGGTATGTTAAGTATCTTTCTGGCAGGAAAATTATGCCTATTTTTTCAAAGTCTTTTAATTGTTTTAGATCCTTGGAGCAAATTTTTGAGGTGATTTGTAATGTATATATTATACCATGTCTTTTTTTTCCTCCCACCGATTTAATGTTTCCTCTTCAATTACCCCCTAGTTTCATGGTTCTTGATGAGCCACATATACTCCTTCAAAGAAAGAAAAATAATTTTGCCCTCTTGGTGGAAATCTGCGTACGGCTTTGGTATTCACAGCACAGCTTGGCTTACCTTTTACTGAGCTGGGAAAAAGTCAGGAATGTTTCATTATTTTACCATTAAAACATTCCCGGTTCAAAAGTCCTGGGATCAAGCAGAGCTCTACGTCTTCTTGCTCTTCAAACAAGCAAAGAGAATAGGCAGACATCATATCAAAATTTACTTCTGTTTGTGAACAGAGTCGAACTGTTTTGTGGTCCCTCATTGATGATTAATTGGCCAAACTACTTTATAAGTGACTTCAGGTATTATAATCGCAAGTTGTAAAAAGCGTTAGGAAAAATTAGCATCTGTTTTCAGGTCAATTTTTCTTTAATCCATGATCTGTGACTTCGGTTTAGATGTAGAAGCAGCAGGTTTAGTATAGAGATGCTCTTAATATAGAAGGAGACGCATGAGTGTCTCATTAGAATACTAATATTCCAGAATCCTTGCAGCGTTAGGGAAGTTAATGGTTGCCCTCAGAACCGAGCCTGCTGGGATGATGGCTCACTGACGGAGGACTCCATGTTGACAAAACTGATAAAGTCAACAATATCAAATGTTCACAAAAAGACTGCACAAATTCAGCAAGCAATGTAAATTCATCTCGTTGCTCGGGGTGTGTGCATATTTAGGGATGTTTAAGCTCTAAGGAGATTTGCCTTAGTTTGCTTGTAGAACCTATTTTGCTTTGTAACACACTTTCAAATTAAGCCCATCATATAATTTAATGCACACCTTGTACTTAGGATGTAAAGGAAATCATTTCCCAAAATACCTCCTAAATTTACATTTATTGTGATCCCGAATTTGATGAACATTAAGACCTAGCAAAAAAGGAAATTAACTTGATTTCCTAAAGTCGCGATGCTCAGTAGGAGTTGCTGACCCCATCCAAAGCCTGATATCCATTCTGTGACTCATCTGAGCCAGGAATATAATTCTTTTAAGTATTCTGGGCAGAACAAAAAGTGTGTGTGTGTGGAAGGGAGTGGAGTGAAGGTGCAGTGCACGAGGTCTTCTCTCCCCACAGACTCTTTGCCTCAGAGGGATCCTTCCACTGAGACTGAAGGGAACAGGAATCTCAGTTCATGGGAATCTCCTTAGCATAGCATATTGACTGGGCTAAAGTGTGTTTGTTCAAGGCCAGATTTTCAGAGAAGCCAAGCTATAAAGAAGAGCTAAGCACCATGAATTACTCGTAGATATAGTCATTTTCTCATCTTACTTTTAGAGCAGACCATTCTTAAATTGCACACAATTCATCTAATTTACATGAAAATTCTCCTTGACTCTGGAGGGTTACTCAGAAAATAGCTTTTCTGGGACAATAATCATACTCCACATTCCATGCCAGTCTGGAGGTTTCCAAAAGCCAAGCAAAGTTTCATTTTACCCATAATGATGTATATTGTTAAATATATTTCATATTGTCTTCAAACCATTAGAGGGATTCCAGAAGTTATATAAATTCCTTGTACTTTCTTCCTATCTTCAAAGTAGCATAGGAAACTAATATTAGTGAAATGATTCTGTTTTATTTAAGATTGCATCTAATAGTGAGTCAGAATGTTAAAAAGGAGGACTAAAATAAAGTAATTTAGTTAAACTTTTCAATATTTTGAAAGATGAAGACTGTATTTCTTCCCATATAGCACTTTCATCTTCGTTATCTGAATTGTTATTTTGGAAGTGTAGAGAAATTATTGAAGGTTGTGAAACCGAGAATATGAATTCTCTTAGCTGTTTCCCAACTTCTACTTGGTTGGGTTTTTTCCCAATAATGGGACACACTATTAATGAAATTATTTTTCAATATAGCGTCAAATAATATTTCACCATTATTTTCAGTGTTGTGGTAAAACAGAAATTATGTATCCTTCATTTTGTATGCTTTTCCCACAGTAAAAAGTGCAGACTGTGAGCTTCATAATGGCAGAGACTCTGTTTATTATTTTCCTACTTGAATTCCTAGTGGCTATCAAATTTTTGACCCATTTATGGCCCTTGACAGCTATTTGTTGAATGAATGAGTTATATAGATTGTCACATTTTAGAAAATAGTTTAAATTCTTGGTGTTTCGTATTCATTTTGCTTCTGCTGCAAATTATATGTGCTCTTTGATTTATATCCTAGTGTACTTCACCAAAGAAAACATATTTGCCAGAAGAAATTGTGGACAGCAAGCCTCTATTGTGGTAGAGCAGTATTTCTCGAGATGAATACAGTGCTTTGTGAAGAATGCTGTGGTCAGTACACTTACCTAGCTTTTTCTATCAAATCAAAATATATCTGCAGAATATTCTGGCAATTTTGGTCTCATTTATCAGTGTGTATGATCTCTTTTGCTATAGCATCCTGTTGCCTCTTGTGCAATAATGCAACTCTTCAGTCACGGTAGTCTAGTACCATTTTATGTCTAAGAGATCGGGAGTTTTCCAGGTCTTTGAAATTCATGTTTCCAGCAATTTCACCTACATGCAGCATGGTACAAGCACATTCCACTCTGAAATTTCAAGAAAATTATGACTATGGTGGTTAAAGATGGAAACTCATCTTTAAATGGCTTCCAAAAATAACTTGAACCAGTACAAAGGCATGGAGAAGGTAGTAAATTTTTAATTTGGAAATCAACTTTTGAAATAAAGAAATCGAACATTCTATTTATGACTAGCACACTGTTTCACATAGCTGTTGATTCTCATTTTAAAAGGTTATCAGCATATTTTTTTAACTAGTCTTAAAACTTGGTTTTTGCAAGGAACAGAAATAGAATTTTGTCACCACAATATTTCCAGTGGAATTAATTTGATGTTATTCAGAAGTCATTTTGTTCATTTGAAGCCATGCTGGGTTACATCTCAGTTCCTGACCAAAATAATGATTATCAAACTGCTGGATGAGTTACTGCAGAATGAAAGAGATTTTAGAAAGGCAGATAAATGACTATCTAAAAATTGTACTCATGTGTTATAAGATAATGACATTACTTTGCCAGAATAATTCATGCTTACTATTTAAACACGTAAATGATGGATAAAAGTAAAATAAGAAAATTAAAATTCGCCCCAAATTCCACAGTGGAAAAAAGCCATTATTAACATTCTCTGAATATCAGTTCAGACATCTCTCTAAACACAGTAAGACAGGTTAGAACTCACATCTGCCTTACACGAATTCCCAGGCTCCTTTCAATATACTGCAATGCCTTAAAGGGTAATGTTGAAGAAGAAGTATATAGACTAAATACATAGCAGTGTTTTGGGAGTGCAAAAATCATTATGACCAGGGATATAGTGATTAAAAACTTGGATGATACTCTTTGAAACTGTTGAGAAACAATTTTCTGTGAGTTTCTTGTGTTTCTGCAAATGTTGAGAGGAGAGGCACTAACACCCTTTTGTTCTGGACTATCTGTTCAAGCCTGTGTGTATAGCGAACAGCCTGGGAGGATATAGTATTTCCTTCAGCACTAAAGAGGAGGTTTGTGGGTTGAACAGTATAATAAAGATAACATATCCCTCCAGGGCATAGTTTGGGCCGGTCTGCTTGCAGCAATTATAAAATAGAAGCCTCCTAAGGTTGGAGTGCCTTAGCTGACACAAACCCTTCACAGTTCCTGACAGGAATGTGATTTAAAATAGAAAAACTGGAAATAACCTAGATGTCCATTAATGGTGGACTGACAATAAAAATTTTGGCACCTCTATTCAATGAAATAATATGCAGCCATTAAAAAGTATTGTAAATGTTTATTTACTACCATAGAAAGAAGATAAAAATATATTGCAAAATAAAATATGTGATTTAAACTTTATTATATATTATGTGTTTACATTTCTGGGGAAAAATGGCATAATATACGTATCAAATATTTTGTATATGCATTGAAAACATCTGTCTGGAAACACACCATACTCTTCACATTGGTTATTTCTTGAGAATGGGGAATGAGTGGCAGATTACTGCAGAGGATGAGAAATTTCACTTAATACAATTCTACAGTGTTCAATTTTTAAATATCATATAAGAGTTTTCAATTTTTAAAAACAGTTCAAAAACTAACAAATAATAATAAACAAGAGATATCTGACTTTCAAATCAGATCCATGTGGCTATGGGTCCTGGTTTTAGTTCTTGCTGCCTTTGTGACCTAAAGCAAGTCATTTGACCTTGGTGAGTTTCAGTTTCCTCAACTACAAAATTGGCATAATAACACTTTCCTCATCTGTTTGTGGCAAGGATTTGAAAAATTAGCACAGCTCCTGGCACAGAGAGTGCATTCAGTATATATATGCTATTATTAATATAGTCATTTTTGAAAATTTTAATCCTTTGTATATGGTAAAATTTTCTGGCATTTCAAAATGTGTATATGCCAAGATAAACCAAAAAAAAAAAAAAAGGCGAGATCAGAAATTGGTTTCCTATTATAAATCTTGACAACATCATAGATGGTCCTATGAGAGATGGATGTTTTCCCCTGGAACAAATCCTAAAATTCCCAGATTTTAGCAGAAAAGAGCATTTGAAGGAAAATGTCAAGATATGGACTAACAGCTGATACTGAAATGTTGGCTCTAAGTACAATTTTTTCCTTGATGCATGCACATTCTGATCACTATTCTTTCTTACTCAAGAGACTGAACTTTCTCTTCTAGAATTTGATCAAACCCTCTATGCATTCGTGTGTGTGTGTGTGTTTACAAGAGGTGCCCTTTCCTTAAAAAGTTGTTATACTATTGAAGTGAGGGCCATATGGCCTTGCAGTTTTTGGATGACATTGAGAAGCGCAATGCAATTTGCAAACAAAATGGCATACATCCTGGAGCAATTAAACTAATCCTTTTTTAATGACGAAGAATGCTATATCTGAATTCCGAACCATTTCTCCAAAATTGATCAATAACAAGTACACACACTTAAACAATGTTTAATAAAGGAAGAAAGTAAGAAGTGTATTTTTATATTGTAGTCTAAGAACACAGATTTAAATCAGGTCCTCATCTAAAAATAATAAAATGTACTCCCCCCCTTGTAAGGGCAATGAATGGGAATGTTTAAGTAACCTTGGCAAACTCTATTATACATGTTTTTTAAAACGAGATAGCTAAGCATGCAATGCCATGAAAAGACTTCCAGGATATAGAAAGCAGATCAGAGGTTAAAAAAGCAGATCAGAGAATAATTATATAAATTGTCTAATGTGAAACAAAGGTCAAAATGCATGGATTTTAAATTTTCTGCCTTTTATGCTTTTTTTAGCTTTAAAGATTTTTCTTTACACATGCAGTTCCAAAATCTAGCCAGAATATATATCTAATTTTAAGTCTTTTTTTCTTGATTTTTGCATAGAAAATGCTGAGCTCCTTCATTCTGCATATGCAGGTCATTTTCAGCTTAGGAATGTATTCTTCTAGTCTGTCTTCGATTTTTCACTTGTTCTACAGAGTATGGTGGGCAGTGAGAAAGCAGAAAATGAATAACACAAATTTGTTTTAGAGTTTTACTGTAATCATTGCTAACATTTATTGAGGGTTCCCTACATGCCAGGTTGTTGTAAGTAAAACTCGTTATGTCCTCAAAGGAACATGTGAAGCAGATATTATAAGTATCCACATTTTACAGATCAGAAAGTTGAGGCACAGAAAGGTTCGGTAACTTGCTCCTGGTGCCCAGCTTGGAAGAAGCAGAGCCAGGGTTTGAACCGGGGTGATTTGACTTGAGTGCACACTGCAGTTAAGCACCAACTTGAGAACTTCCTTGTAGTTGTTGCATGAGCTCTTGTATCTTCTCAGGAAGATTCCATGTGTGGTCTCTATTTTCCACCCTCCAAAATTTTCATCTCTTCTCTTACTGACTTTTTTAGCAGAAAGTGGAGGGTATCTTTTTCTCTTCAAGTTCAGAGAGGATAGATGAATTTATCATTCACATTGTTAATTCAGCTTTTCAAACTATCAATTCTGCTTGTTATTGCTTCTGGAGTGGATTTAAAATCTACTATTATCTTTGTTCTTATTGAAGATTTATCTTATCTCACCTCTCATTTAATTTCATTTTATTGCCCTTAAATCTCATAATTAGGCTTCATTATGATGTAGCAAGTTGTACTTAGTTAAATATGGTATATGTGGGGGTGAATTGAGTATATTCCTGCTAGAATAACGAGGAATCTCTCTCTGAATGTCAGAAAGCAACACAGCCTTAAAAAAAAGTGTGTATGGGAGAGACAGAATATAAAATCAACAAAGCACACACATATGCAATTTTACTTAAGAACTCTACCACCTATAATCATGTTCAAATGCCATAACCTCTCTTTCTATTAGATACTTCCTTGTGTTTAAGTTTTCCAGAAGCAGATACATAAGATCAACATAACTGAAGATATATTTTAAGTTATTCCTTAAATTTCTGTCAGCATTTTTGAATGTAGTCAAATTAATGTATGGTGGGCAAATGGCTCTGTTGCATTCTATAATTATTCCTGTCAGGATACTTCCAAGCAGAGATGGAATTGTTTCTGCATTTATCATTCTCTGTTCCTGCTTATGTATTTATCAGTGCAGCTGTGATTCATTATTTTATAATACTGCAGCTAATCGTGTATGGGCTATTTGATCAAAAACAACATTTTAACAAAACCAAAATAGCCAAGGCAAGGGAAAAATATAGTTATATAACAATGTTAGAACTTTTTTTGGAAGCAGCATTGAAAAAGATTATTCATTTGTATAGCTCCAAAAGCCAAATAATAATTATGGTGGCATTGTTCTGTTGTCCATATTGTCCAAATCTGGAATGGTAAACCAGAAAGAGAAAAGTGAATTATCCCTCATTATCTTGTTTGATTTGGCCCTTTAAATGGTCAATATTGCTAAATTGCCCTTTGGGTGGGAATAAATTAGATTCTATCATATGCCACTAAAGGTCTCTTTTCATGGTTGGATGTTTTTGAATTCAAGAGGCTCAGAATGCCATGCTAAAGTAAAGATAATTATGAATGCAATTATTAGTCATTTATGCCATCAGCATAACATACAAATGAATCGCTGGCTCAGAAATTTGCAAGGCACTTATAAACACTGAAAAAAACTCCAGGAGCTAAAGTAAACTTGATTTGAGACAGTGAGAGTTAAGGTATATACACCTGACATTAATTTTTGTGCCAAATATATTTCAATTAAGATAATTGCCCTTTCTTACGCCTTTGTAAAGGACCATCAAATCTGGGTATAAGAGTACTTTGAATATAATCCTATACATTGAGCCCAACATTATAAGAATGAAAAATAGTATGAAGTCAGCATTGCTGGGCACTTGAATAAATTTGGGGGGATTAAGGAAATCTTCCTTGTAACAACTTCTATTATCATCTAACAAAAGTGGTTTGATTTGATAACATAAACACTCTGTTGAGGTAGTAGTTGTTTTGATCCTACCAAGCAGGTTTTCCCATTCCCATTCTCCATAACAGCACACTCTAATGTTTTGGGGGAAGTGTGTCTCCCTTGTTTTTGTGGTCCCTGTAGGGCTCCCAGTTGCAGTACCCTTCTGGCTGATCATGAGATTGCACTTGATCTTGGCCAAAAGGCCGAGAAGGGGTTGGTCATGAGATTGATCATGCATCCCCCCCAGTGGGTCAATCATATAGCTGATTCACTGGGGACACGGTGACCTAAGACAGAGAAGCATATGGCCCACACATGATTGAGGCCAGTTAGGTTGCTCCCTGATATGTTTCTGAGTTATAGATGGTGAAATAGTGTTCTTGTTAGTGGAATCAGTAATGAACAATAGTGCCCTGAAGTCGGTGGAGTTATATTCCCTGTAACATGGATAGAAACAAGCAAAGGAGGCAGGGCATGGAGAGGAGAGTGAAATAATTCTTTCCGACTAAATCATTGAGTCCCTGGAGTCCCTGATGGTAACCACATCCTTCGACATCCTGACTTCAAAAACTAACAAATTCTTGTTATTATTTAAGCTCTTTTAAATTGTATTAATGTTACAATTAACTGAATAATGTCACCAATTACTGAAAGCAGTCTGACTAATAAAAAATTGATTTTCTACAGAAATGGAAATAGAATATTTATTTTGGCATCTGATAATATTTCCTATGTTGTTCAAGTAATCTGTAGGAGTTAGTGTTCAATTTCGTTGGCACTATGGAGATATCCTATAAATACATAGCTAGTAGAAAAAGTCATGGTAAGTAAAGATAGCAAAGCACTCTAAGTATTAAAGGTATATATGATACATACCTATAAAGGTATATATTAGTACATAAAAATTTTCAAAATGCTTCAGAGAGCGGGCTGCATTATGTTGAAGATCAAGGTAAACTGAGTGGTAAGTTCACCAATGAAAGGAAAACAATAATGATCAACAAAAACGCATCTGTGAAAATGAAATTTACTAACATTTATTGAATGCCCACTCCCAGGTGTTTTCACGTATGTAATATTGTCCTATCCTCACATCAACCCTGAGAGGTCGACATTACTATCCTCATTTTGCAGGAATTAAGTTTCTTGAGGACAAGTAATTTTTCCCAAGGTCATATAAGTCCTTCTTACACAACACCACACAGCCTCTGATAACAAATGATCATCCAGTTGCTGTGTTTTGCGGTGTTTGATTTGGATAAATTATAGACATTGTGAAACATATACAATTAATTGGAAAAACACAGGGAATTTCATTTGAAAAGACAGTGCACAGTGTACACAAAGATTAATCTAACTTTGGGGTGAGAAAGGAAGAACCCGAGTATTTTTTAAAAGAAAAATACTGATTTTTGAGTACACAAAAGTAAAAGTTTCAGGTAATCAAAAATATCAGGTACAAAAAATCAATAAATTTTTTTAAATGGGAAAAATGGTTAATATAATTAATACAAAGTGCTCATATAAATTAGTGAAAATGAGCAGGAGACATGAATAGGCAATTCAAAAAGAACTACAGTAAACATACGTAAAACCAAGTTACCTAAGTAGTTACTAAAAATGCATATTAAAATAATGAGATGCCACTTTTTTACATACCAAAGTGGAAAATATTTCTTAACGCATTCCACCAAATTACTTGTAAATGGTAACTATGGGGAAACAGCTTTCCAACACTGTTAGTGGGAGTATAAATTAGTACCACACTTGTATAGGGCAGTTTTTACAGTATCAACAGCCTTGAAAATGTGCCATAACCTTTGACATAGTAAATTTTGAGGGGCAATTTTCACTAATAAATTAATCAATGATTAAAAATAGTATAAAATAGGGGCCGGCCCAGTGGCGTAGTGGTTAATTTCACATGTTCTGCTTTGGTGGCCTGGGGTTCGCCAGTTCGGATCCTGGGTGTGGACCTACTCACAGCTCATCAAGCCATGTGGAGGCAGCATCCCATGTAGAAGAGCTACAACTCTACAGTAGCATAAGATGTATTAAAAGAATGCTCTTTGCAATGTTATTTACCATGAAAAAATTTGACATAAATTCAATGTCTAACACTAAATGAAAAATGGAATCTTATTTAACCATTAACTATTCCATAATAATTAAGTAGTACGTTCACTAATAAAATGCAAACAATATTAATGTTCAACAAGTGCACACCTGTAAAAGTGAAAGTTACTGTTCTAAGAAAGTAGAATAGTTAATGTTATGGGAAATATTTATCATTTATTTGCATGTACGAAGAAGCAAGATACCAAACTCTAATTAGTGGTCTTTATAAATCCTGTTCTTTGGGGCCATACTGTGATAGCTCTCAATAATCAATAAAACAAAGAGCAATTGGTTGTTGGAGAGTCAGTTTGTAAAATCAGCCTAGGAGACAAGGTGACTCATATGCTGATAAGAATTCATAATATTTATAAATTTTTATATGTATTAACAAGTGTAAAGGAAAAAGTATTAATCAAAAGGTAGGATTCACCAGTATCAGCCAAACATGTTTCTAAGTCTAAGGTAACAAGATGTGATATTGTGATTTATAATAAGAAACATATTTGGTCTTCATCCTGTTCCTGGCATAGAGCTCCTAAAATCCCTGAAATTTCCTAAATGATAACAGTAATAAAGATGTCTTTTGCTATTAACAACAAGTGTGCTTCTTACCCCACACTTGCATTGATGTTAATGAGGAGACATTCAGGAAGCCCCTCAGGATGAGGGCTGGTTGCCAGGGGAAACAACCAGGAGATTAGAGGGTTCGAATTTTCTGCCCCATCCCCACCTCTGCCCCACCTTCTGGGAGGGGAGAGAGGTTGGAGATTTGAGTTCAATCACCAATGGCCAATGATCTAATCAATCATGCCTATGGAATTGAGCCTCCGTAAAAACCCAAAAGGACAAGTTCAGGAATTTTCCGGGTGGATGAATGCATCCACATGCTGGGCGGGTGGCACACCCCAGCTCCATGGGGACAGAAGCTCCTGTGCTCCGGACGCTTCTTGACCTCTTCATCTGGCTATTCATCTGTATCTTTGTAACAAACTGGTAAACTTAGGTCAATATTTCTCTGAGTTCTGTGAGCAACTCTAGCAAATTACTCAAACCTGAGGAGTGGGTCATGGGAACTTTCAATATATAGCCAGTTGGTCAGAAGCACAGGTAACAACCTGGACTCGCAACTGGCATTTGAAGTGGGTGCAGTCTTGTGAGACGGAGCCCTTACCTGTGGGATCTGATGCTATCTCCAGGTAGATAGTGCCAGAATTGAGTTAATTGCCTGGGAGTGTTGGGAAACACTTAGCAGGCTGGGCAACCTTCTAAGTCCCACGTAGCTCGAGCACATGGACCATGACTGTGAAGCCAACAATAGAATTTCTAGTCTGAGTGACATTCCTAGTTGTCACTAAATAAAACATAATAAAAAGGTTCATTTATTTAGATATCAAGTAAACATTCAAATATCAAGTATTTATCATAAATAAACAATGAGCGTTCTGGTGTTTTCCTCAATTTTAACCTGTTGTTTGTTTGTTTGTTTTTCTAGTAGCCAATCCCTAAGGCCCTGATTGCTGCAGGCACAAAAGAGAGAGGGGGCTTAAAAATGGACAGTGTTATGGGCTGAATTATGTCCCTTCAAAATCCACATATTGAAGCCTCAGCACCTAGAACCTCAGAATGTGACTGCATTGAGAGATAGACCTTTAAAGAGGTGATTGACTTAATATGAGGCCGTTAGGGTGAGCCCTGATCCGATCTGGTGTCTTTATAAGAAGAAGAAGTTTGGGCACACAGAAAAATACTAGACATGTGTGTACACAGAGAAAAGACCTTGTGGGGACACAGGAAGGCCCTCTGCAAGCCAAGGAGAGAGGTCTCAAGAGGAACTAAACTTTCCCTCATCTTGACCTTGGACTTCTAGCCTCTAGAACTGTGAGAAAATAAATTTCTGTTGTTTAAGCCACCTAGTTTGTGGTATTTTGTTATGGCAGCCCTAGCAAACTAATGCAATTAGAGTCAGCCCCCCACTCCTTAATTGTTCCCTCACACACTTCCATCCACTTTCACATGCTTGGCCACCTCGTGAGGATACAGTCATGCATTGCTTAACGATGGGGATGCCTTCTGAGAAATACGTCATTAGGTGATTTCCTCGTTGTGCAAACATCCTAGAGTGTACTTACACAAACCTAGATGGGATAGCCTACTACACACCTAGGCGATATGGTAGTAATCTTATGGGACCATGGGCATACATGCGGTCCATCACCGACCAAAACATTATTATGCAGCGCATGACTGTATATGTGTGGAAATATAGCCGAGTTTAGGAATGATTTGCATTTTCTTCTTTCCATTTTTCTTCACTATGGACAAATTTTTCCATAATTCAAATGTACTTTTGTTATATTTTCAAAAAGCTATCTTTAAAACAAAAAATAACACCTAAGTTTAGAAAGTTTAAGTTCAGCTAATGTTTCCTTATGTCTAACAAAAGTGCTTTTGTTTAACAAATCATAAAATGCAATTCAACTATATATATAATATGTCAGAATAAAAAATGGGAAGTGAAGCATTCATATATGCTTTATCTAATCAACAGTATTCCATATACTTAGAAATGGCCATATATTTGACTTTTTCAAACATAATTAGAATAGTTGTGATTTGAACATAAGCTCTGTTGCTTCCTCACTTATGTTTTTGATGGTTCTTTCTCATATTCTAAATTTGCTAATAATGATAACTTGCACTCTTTTAGAAACACGGCCTCTATTAGCTTCTAATAAAATTTCTTCACTGTGTATATATATAAAATGGGGGATCAAATGGTGAGAGATTAATGAGGGGGTTCAGAAGAGGTTTGGAAGAGAGAATGATTCCAATGGAAGTACAGCAGCGGAGGCACATGAATCATTAGAAGAACCAGCAACGACAGGGGTGATAAAGAAAGACAATATGGGAGAGGAGGATCAAATTCAGGATACAGAAGAAATAAACTTGGTTTGGAGGAAGCAAACCAAGATTTATGTGGCTTTTGATCAAATGTCAAAGTCCGGGATACAGACAATAAGTAAGTGAACCCACAAGCAACTGAAATATTTTTGTGTATTCCCAGCTGACATTCCCAATGACATTTCCTCACTTATCATTGGAAAGAAAAACCATTGAAAAATGAAAGTGACTTTATAAATCACTTCGCCCTTCACCAATCAGCATCTAACCTTGCTATGCTTGTGAGCTAAAAAATAATGCTTTAAGGCACAAAGCTCCGAGAACTGTGGAAAGGCTGGAAAAATGATTTTTTAGGAAACCTTTCATCCTAAATGGATTTGAAATATTGTACTACTCAGCTACAAACTGAAATAGTTACTTCACATAGAAATGTACTTGGATTATACATCTAGGCCTTTGGGTGTAAATGTGCTGGTTCACCTTAGGAAAGGTAATAAAATCGTAATAATGATAATATTAATGGCTGCTGCCATTTATTTGGGGTTTTTATGTACTCTGTGCTTTAAAGAAAATTATAATAATAGCTCAATAGTACATAAGTTTATAGATGAGGAAATTGAGGATCAAAAAGTTTAAATGCTTTGCTCATGGTCTCAGATCTGGCATGTTGTAAAGATAGGATTTTAGCTCAAGTTTGGTGCATATCTCCACCTCCAATCTCTCTGACCCCAACATCGCGTGGTCACCCTACCAACTCTATCTTGGTCATTAAATGCCTGCTCTCCTGGCCCTCTTTCTGTTCCCTGAAAATACTGATCTTATTCCCATCTCAAGATCTTTGCATTTACTGTTCCTTCTGCCCAGAAAGTTCCTACCCAGAAAATCGTTCTTATGACCTGCTCCTTCTACTTCTTAATCTCAATTCAGATATCACCTCCTCAGAAGGCCTCCCTAATGACCCCATTTAAAGTAGTCCAATTACTATCACATTAAGCAGTTTTATTTCCTTTTGACACTTATCACTAGCTAATATTTTCTTATTTTTATTTCTGAATATGGTTATCTCTCCTCATTCCCCTCATCCAGGATATGAGTGCTATCCCTTAGAATAGGTCTTAATGCACAATTAGATACTCAATAGATATCTGTTAATGAATGAATGAATCTCATTTAATCCATATGAGAGATGTTTAAAGAAGGTATCATTATCTTTAATTTTATTAACATTTTGAATCTTACTGAAATTCATAAAGGTAAAATATCTTTCCAATGATCACTGGGTAAATATGTGGCAGAGCTGGAATTCAAAACTATGTTATTCTTATTCCAAAACCCATGCTCTTAACCAGTAAGCTACACTACCTCAAGAGAAGTGGTGGTTCCAGGGGTCACTAGCCTGTGTAGCTAAGGTGTCTCCTTCAGGAATGTCCTTAGTACAGAAGAAATGCTCTGGAAAAAAATGGTGGATCTCTGATTCCTTGGAAGTTGTATTGGCTCAGAGACACAATAAGCAGAAAGGGATAGGAAATCATTGGTTACCTTTTAGATTTAAAATTTTCACATCATAAAGGCAAACAAATGAAATTTGAGGGGAAAAAAACTACTGACGTTTAATTTTAGAAAAGTTGGAAGAATGGTACACTAAATTTCAGAAGTTATCTGCTAGACTAAAATATTAATTGGAACTTTTTTCACCTGGTTGTTTACAGGGCCATTTCCATTCTGAAACTATAGAGTGAATATTTTCAAGAATTTTATTTAAGCTAGAATGAAATTAAAAGATAATGCTAGAAAAATAGAAAAGAATCAATTTGTTAATCTATATACCTTTATTTACATCTACAGCTGTATCTATCTATATATAAAACAGGTGTGAATTTTCAGGGAGGAGAACCTGAAGGAAAGAAAGTAAAAAACTTCCAATAACCAGTTCCACAGGAAAGCAATCCTTGTCAGAGTCAGAAAAGTAAAGTCGTTTAAATTCTAAAAACTGAAAAAGAATATAAGATTATTTGCAGGTTGGTGTATTGCTTCCAGAAGGAAAGATGTATGATGTTAAAAATGACTGTTGGATTCATTATCTGAAAGCCTGGTGGACCCCCAGATGGGAGTGTGGTCATTCATGCCTACCTGCATCAGCTGTGCTTTCCATCCGTCTCCACCTCAGGCCACAATAGGATTATTTTACCTAAATACAAGACAGCTCAAATTTATGTTCTAAGGTTTTGTACCTATGTCCAGGAGTTCATACAGTAACATGGTAAATGTGCAAACAATTTTTAAACGTCTATGTTCATGTGGTTTTCCTAGGGGAGAAATTCAGATTTGAAAGGGAAATTTAAGAGATATTTATCTAAAATCACCATACATGGTATTTAGAATACTCTAGTCTTTCCTTTTTTTCCCCCTTCGATAATTATAATATTCAGGATTATTTTTCTTAGGTTTAAGTAAAAGTAGTTATACTAAAATATATGGGAAGGTAATCTATAAAACAAATACAGTAAAGGGAAATGATTTCTGGACATTTTCATTGAATTGATTTACAGTGATTCCACTTTTTATGTTTCCTGATAACCTCACAAAAGTTAAATTAATAAAACCATATGGTATGTATAATAATAGCAAAGGCATGTAGTATGTCGGCTTGCAGTGTCCCAGGCACTATTTTAAGTGCTTTACATGAATCCCCACTAAATAATGTATTTATGATTCCTGTTTTAATGATTTCTGTTTTAACTGAGGCAGAGAGATGCGAGGAGACTTGTACAAAGTCACACGTCAGTGAGCATCAGACCTGGGATTCTAACCCAACAGTCTAGTTCCAGAGGCCAAGTCCTGAGATACATTGTCGAATATACTTACTTTGCATTATCACCTAATAATACAAGTGATAATCTTTATTGAAGGTTCTTTATTGATGAAGAATAATGAAGAATCTTTATCAGGGAAATGAAGAATTACTTTGGCATCAAAGTGTTCCACATAAATAATTGTTCTCATTACTTTAACACATTCCTTTCAGTAGCCAATACTTTTGATGATTACTTATTCTAAAGAGAATTGCACACCTTTCTGACTTGTTTGCCAGAGTTCATCAATTAGAAATTTTTTATGCAAATTCTGGAACAACACTAGAAATGTCTTTGTTTTTTGACTTTGTTTTCTAGGTAATGGATTCAGAGCTATGGGAGTATATAAAGCTGTTTATGTACGCTTATTTTTTTTATTTTACTTTTTTACTGAGAAAGATTGGCCCTGAGCTAACACCCATGCCAATCTTCCTCTATTTTTCAGTATGTGGGCTGCCAGCACAGCATGGCGGCTAACAGAGTGGTGTAGGTCCAGGTCCAGAAACCGAACCTGGGCCACCAAAGTGCAGCACACCGAACTTAACCACTAGGCCAAGGGGACTGGCCCTATGTACCCTTATTAAACACTGCTGTATTTTTTGAGGTTTTTATCTCCTCTTCAGATAGTTTTCTGCATTCTTTACTGTAAACATGGTTCACATGTTACTTATTCCTATGTTTTATTTTAATTCGAGAACATTTCTCACTCCTGATTTACTACTCCAAGTCGTCTGTGGATTATTAGGAAAATCCTAGCCAAGCTTGTAGGAATTGTTTATATAGTAAGAGTAAAGAAATTCCTAGCGAGAAAATAATCTGTTTTCTTGTGGGTTCATTGTTCAAGATTTAATACTTGTTTTTCTGATGTTAGACCTCGAGAATAGTTGTAATTCAGTCTTCATTACCTTTGTAACTGAAAGTGGGAATCACATTCTTCTTGAAACTTTCTTTGATTGTAGGATCGTCTCCTTATTCTCCTCCCTCCTGTTCTAGTTTGGCTCTTTCGCCCGTAGCTGTCTACCTGTGGGCTTTCCACAAGTCCTGTCCTCAGTCCTCTTCTCTCTACCATTACCTTTGGTCTCCTTCACATATTCTCCTCCTCTCATGGCCAAAACCACGACTTCTCTCTTTAAACCTTCATCTTTGAAATCGGGACTTTAATTTCCAACTGCAAAATTTCTGGATTAGACTTCAAACAAAACAATTTTTAAATTCAGTGCATCATTTTCTCCTCAAGCCAACTGTCTTCCCATTTGCTGTGAAGTAGTGGAAGGAGCATCAGATCTGAATTCAGAAGACTTGGGTTCAAGTTCCAGTTTGGCCACTTATTAGCCATGTGAACTTTCACAGGACACATAATCTCTGTATTACTCAGTTCTCTCTTCTGCAAATAGGCAAAATAATACTAAATCCCAAGGGTGAGGGAGGGAAAGGACATTCTCTTTTGGACTCTGGCTGTGATCATCTAGCCACACGTCACAGCTGAGCTCTTACCCACCTGTCCCAGTTATGATGCGGGCAAGTGCTTCCCTCTCACCCTTCACACAACTGCTCCCGCATCCTCCCACACTTGGGACTTTGGGAACTTTTCCTAAG
The DNA here is from genome assembly GCA_031878705.1 of Tapirus indicus. Lineage (NCBI taxonomy): Eukaryota > Metazoa > Chordata > Mammalia > Perissodactyla > Tapiridae > Tapirus > Tapirus indicus. Next base: position 141,495,958 of record CM062919.1, on the reverse strand, counting down.
TCCTCTCCAGGAGAGGGAAGGCACCCAGGATCTTTCTGCTTTTGTATGTCCAAACCTATAAGATGTTCCTATGAACTTGGAAGCTCAAGGGGAGTGGAACACTGGGTTCTTTTCTTTCTTTCTTTCTCTCTCTCTCTCTCTTTTTCTTGCCTCCCTCTCTCCCTCCTTTCCTTTCCTTCTTTCTTTTCTTTTTTTGTGAGAAAGACTGGCCCTGAGCTAACATCTGTGGCATCTTCCCCTATGTTGTATGTGGGTCGCCTCCACAGCATGGCTTGATGAGTGGTTTAGGTCCATGCCTGGGACCTGAACCCACAAACCCCAGGCCTCTGAAGCAGAGCATGCTGAACTTAAACACTATGCCACTGGGCTGGCCCCTCACACCAGGTTCTTTTGAAGGACTCTAGCAATTAAACCTCTCACTTCCTCTCTAATTCTCCTTTCCATCCCCAACCTGCCTACTATCCCTGAAAAACGGACCCTGTCTTAGACTGGTCAGAATCCTTCCAAATATTTTTTTGAAACTAGAAAATCAGGTTTTTTCATCTTCTTTGCCCTAGTTCTGGCATAACAATCCTCAGCTGAGATGATGGAGATTCTTGACTCCAATTTGAATGAGGAAGCCCCACAGAGTCAAAAAAGGACATGGCAGCCACCAAAACTGTCATCAGTTAGTACCTAAAAATGTCATCCTGCTACAAATTGTAACAGGATGAATCTAGTCAACAGTAACAGGATTATTCTCAGCTCAGAAAACAGGTATTTCCTCACACTACAAGCCTCATAATTCTAATTAAGAAATGGGCCTGATTTCCTGTGGCCCTAATTTTAGCCTTGTGGGAGATTTCTTCTTTCTTTTCCAGCCTTTATTCCTTTCACTATTTTTTCCCTTTCACCCTGTTTTGTAACCATGGCTTTGCTTCACACAGATAGACCCTTCCCTTCCCTGAGTGAGGTGTGATACTAGCTGAGGTCAGTGTCCTGAGAGACACTTGGCTTGGGAAAAGACAAACGTCTTCTATGGGCAAACAAGCTGGAAAACTGACATATTACATATTACATATCTTTCTCTCAATCCTTCACAAAGGTTCTGAGAAAATTTGCAATAAAGAAACCTGTTTAAATTTGAACATTTGTTTTGCAAACATCCGGTGACAATATGCATTTTAAGTGACGTATGTGGGAAAACGTTTTTTTGGAGAAAGTTACTGGAGTGGAGAGAGAGACATTAGACATTCTTCTAATTTCTTGGAATGATACACTTTACAGTTTAAAGTAATTGTAGGGGCCTCTGGCAATGAGTAGTCAACTCCCGAAGATTCCAGTCCAGCCATGTGGCCAGCATTTTGTAAAAGGCAAGATCTTATAAAGGCACCTTATCTGTATCAGTGTAAGACTCAGAAACCAATACTTTCAAAAAGTCGTATGTGTATTTTTTCTCATCTCTATGGGAAATTATATGGATATTTTGGATAACACACAGAGAGGGACAAGTTTGTACAAAAACAACCCCAACCTTAACTAATGAATCAACTTCAAAGTCTATTTGGATTTTATTCAATTCTTTTGTCTCAGGAGGTTTACAGTTTAGCTAATGTTTCTCTCTCTTCCAGTTCATATCACATCGATCTGCCCTTTGACAAGAAATTCGACATTTCATTTTTCCATGGTCAACACAGGATATTTTTCTTGCAGAACTGGGGAGACTTACATTTTGAGAAAAACCACAATGAGGCTGTTCTTTGCTTCATTGAGAACTTGACCCCTTCCCTACCTAGGGTTTAAAGTATCTGCAGATCTGGGACATTAGAAGACAAATTGAAATCAAAATTTTTTAAAAAGAAGATTATCCTTGGTGCTAGGAAATTCAGTGGGATGCATGTGTGTGTGTGTGTGTTTAGCCTAAAAATTATCTTACGTCCAACCCTGTGCCCTGGTTAAATTCAGACCAAAGTTTGGGTAGTTTCTATTCCATTATTATTCCCCACAGTCAGATTAACATGTAAGTAGATAGGAGTGCAAGGGTTAGTGGTCTCTGAAGTAAAAAACCACTCTGAAGATTAAAATCAATTTAAATGTGAAAGTTGAAATTGGATGTGACATTTCTCTTAAATGTGTTTCCATGGTTTTAGAAATGGAGGACTCCAACTTATGGTGTACCAAATGCTCTAAATCTGGCAAGATGATTTGCAAATTGACATGGAAAAAAAAGCAGGAAGGATCAAACCAGAAAAATAATGAGACTCAGCAGCAAACAGAATATCACGTTTGACGTTACCTGAGTGGTGGCTTTATGAAAGGATTGCTGGTTGTTAGTGGGTGGGAGGGTGTGGGGTCATCTTGGTGGGGAATAAATGTCACACGCCAGGTGTTGGATTTAGGCCTCGCCCTGCGTTATTTAGACACACGGGGAATGGAGAGTGAGGCAAAAAGTAAGAGGCCAAGGATTTTGCTCCACGCCCTCTGCTCTCCTGGCAGACATCGGGCCAGAGATCCTGGAGCACTGGGAAGGCTACTGAATTGGAGGTCTATGGATTTTTTTCCAGCTCCATTGAGATGTAATTGACATATAAATTATGTAAGTTTAAGGATACAGTGTGATGATTTGATACACATATATGTTGCAAAATTACTACCACTACAAGGTCAGTTAACACAGCCTTCACCCCACATAGTATTTACAATTTTTGTGTGTGTGTAATGAAAACATTTAAAATTTACTCTCTTAGCAACTTTCAAGTATATAAGACAGTATTAACTATAGTCATGATGCGAGACATTAGATCCCCAGAACTTATTCTTCTTATAACTGGAAGTTTGACCAACATCTCTCCATTTCCACCACAGCCCAGGAGATTTTTTTGATAAATGCTGCTCAAATGGTCCTGTTTGTTTTAGCAAAAATTGTTTGTCTTGAAACATATACTGCTGCCTTCTTAAAATTTTTCATTTAAACTTCTTTTTTAATTGTTAAATTATTAAGTCTATTTGTATTTATGTATATATGTATACATAATATATATGTATTACAACGTCTCACTTTATCCTTTAAACTTATTCTTTCCAAACATCAATTCTGTTCTATATTATTATTCCTAATTTGTTGCCTTTTTAATACTATCTTTTTAATTAAAAATTCCACAGATCCTTGATCTCTGGGTTAAAACTTTCACATACTTATTGAATTTAATCCTTGAAACATGACAGTAAAATTAATATTAACATCATTTTAAGATAAAGAAATGAACACAGAGAGAGCTTAAGTCATTTGCCAAAGTTCACACAATTAGTAATTGCAATTCACATATAGGTCTGACTACATTCAGAACCTGTGTTTTTTATCTCAGTATGTGATCATATGCATACGTCTTCTTAGCCTATTTTATATTTGCATATTACCTGCTTATTCTCTTATTTTTAGCTTATTTGTTAGTTTTCGTTAATTTTTAAAACTTGCCTTTTAGCTTGAATAAATCAAATGTTTTTTCTTTTGTATCATATTATCATGTCCATTTCTGTATTTTGAAAGCTTTTCCTGTTTGTCACGATAAGGTAAACATTCAGCAGAAGAATGTGGAGCAAGGGGGACTTGCAAAAGGCCACACCCTTGTGAGGCTTTTTCCCGGATGCCCACCAACAACTTCGAGTTGAATTTCATTGGCCAGATCTTAGTTACATGGCCATGCCCAACCATCAGTGAGTCTGGGCATGCAGAATTTCCTAAGGGCGCCTTGCCTAGGGTTTGGTTACTCTGGGATAAGGAGAAAGTGGTTATTGGGTAGACCAGTAGCTGTCTGCCACCTGAGGAAAACAGAGAGAAAGAGAGGAGTCTACTGACATGGTTCTTCAGGTATAATTTTAACAAACAACTGAGGGACTCTTAAACATCCTAACACCGCACCTGGGAAGTAGGTATGATGGTATGAATCAAGCAAAACTTTTAATTCATTCATCAACTATTCACTGGACTATGAACTCCATAAGGGCATATGGAGTCTATTTATTTATGCCTTACCCCAGCACTTAGTTCAACATCTGGCACATGGTAGGTACTTAAAAATATCTGTTAAATGAGTGAAACCTTTATTGTACATCCATTGCACCATTACACAGTTCTCAGTACTGTACTCAGCCTTGAGAATACAGCAACAGACTATACAGAGAACGTGTCCTTATGAAGCTTAAAAACTGGTGGGCGAGATTGTAAATTCAAAACATAACTACGTTAATGAGTGGTGATTATTAAGAAAAAAATAACATGTTATGGAAATTTCTAAATACTAAATTACTACCAAATCAATTTATCTGCTATTCAGAAAGTATTGATAGAGCGAGGCAGCTATTTTGGTGTTAAATCATAAAATACAAACAACATAAGCCTTTAGGTCTCCAGGCCTGTGTAGGATTCCAGAGCGTGATGCACAATAGGGATCGAGGAGCCCAGTGGTTGGCACAGAGCAAGTAGATGGGTTTATAGACTTTGACTCGCTCCACTCAGAGGACCCACTTCCACGGGGCACACTGGACTGTGGGATTACCAGCTGCCACTCCAACCAGCTGACTGTATTTTCCTTTGCCTCCCTGACTGTCCTCAGTATATTTCCCCTCTGCTGAGAATTTAGACATCTCAGGCTCCCCTCTGCCAGTGCCTATTTCCTCTCTCCAGTTGAAAAAAAGAGTCAATATTCTTGGTTGACCCTAAAAATCCTGATGTTGGTATTTGTGTGTTTGATCTTCGAGTAACACATGGCAGAAAGCCACTAATTATTAAGTAACATGTTTAAATAAATGCCTTCAATTAATCACAATGGATTTTCAAATAGTACAAATTTGTACAATAATTATTAATTTATTCGACCTACAGGTAATACTTGGTACATACATGGATTCATGGCTCTCTTGCAAAAAGCTATATGCGACCCCAGGGATCTCCAGTCTAACACTGCTCTAAACGTGAAAATTACCTGTCTATCCTTTATATGGCTTATGGGTCAAAGAGTAGTTGTTTTTGAAGACCTGGAGGGAAGGATCAGTAACCAAACTGCTACATTTACTCATTCATTATCTGGTTTGGAGGACCCCACCGGTCACACATGTTTGTGTGAATCCATTTGGCAACATTTATCTTTGACAGTGACATAATATTGCTGAATTTAAAATATGTGTGTGTGGCTACTTTATTTTTTTGGTGAGGAAGACTAGCTCTGAGCTAACATCCATTGCCAATCCTCCTCTTTTTGCTGAGGAAGATTGGCCCTGAGCTAGTATCTGTGCCCATCTTCCTCTGTTTTACGTGGGATGCCTGCCACAGCATGGCTTGATAAGTGGTGTGTAGGTCCGCACCCAGGATCCGAACCTGCAAACCCCAGGCCACTGAAGCAGAGTGCGTGAACTTGACCACTACACCAACGGCCAGCCCCTGTGTGTGGTTATTTTTATCAAGAGTTACTGAACCTATAGATTCAAGTAAATGCTAGAGGACTTTCAAAGAACTCCTCTGCAGCAACTCCTTAAAACCTGAGATCCCTCTTGGATCATTACCTCTCAGAACCAGCATAATTTTTAAATCCTCCAATCTAGGAAGATTAATTGAGTACAGGTTTTTGCATATAAAGTCATTCTTGCCTCCTTTGCTGCAAGCCTCAAAACTAATCCATTGTTAAGACATGCCCATTTTATTTTTAAATATGACCTAAATCCAAGTACTTCTTACCACCTCCACCACGTCCATCCTTGCCCGAGGCACAATCATCTCTCCTCTGGACTATTCTGAAAAAGTCCTAATTAGTTTCCCCATCCCCCTTATTGTTCCTCTACAGTGTATTTTTATATGATCAGCCAGAATGAACTTTTAAAATGGTAAATCAATTTACAGAACCCACAAATGGTTGTCATCACATGTAGAATAAAAGGCAAACTCATTTACGCCTCCCACAATGCTTTGCACAATCTAACTCTGTGTCCATCTGCATCTCGTGTCCTTCTCCTCTCTCTTTTGCTCACACTGACCCTCTAGCTGGTTAAGGAACACACAGAGCTTGTTCTTGATTGGAGTCTTTACTTTTGCCATTTCTCTGCCTAGGATGCTCTTCCTCCCACATCCTCTCCTGTCTTACTCAGCACCTCAGCCAGCTTTCTGCTGAGATGTCACCACCTCCTCAGCCTAGAGTCTAGGCACTGGAGTGATCAGCCTGTCCGAAACAGTCACTTTTCCCCCACCCTCACTCTGTTTCTTTATCTTTTGTTCTTCATTATGGCTCTAATTACCATCTAAAAATTATATTATTCACTTGCTGATTCTTCCATAATCAGCCTATCCCACCAGAATCTAAGGTTTGCAAGGGCTGAGATTTGCCTAGCACATGGTTCTCAATGAATATTTATTTTATAAATGGTTCACTGTGAGCCAAAGCAGTATCAATGAGATGCAGGGAATCACTCGTCTACCAAATCCTTGATATTCTCACAGTTTCTACCTACTGTGAATGCTTAATTCCTTGATATTGTAGGCTGAATTCTGCAGGAGCCACGCCATTGGTGTCAAAGTAACAAATCGTCATTGCCTTCCCTTCTGACTTTTATTTGTCTTAGTGTGTTTGGGGTTTTTCAATGTGCTTTGCTATTTGTCTTTCAGGTTAAAGAGAAAATACCATGTTTCATCACTAGTTACAATTGTCTTTAAATTACATTGCCTTGACCAATTTCTCTCGATTAACTACCAGAAATGTCAAGTTCTTACTGTTCCTATTTATCATTCATAATTTTTGGCATAATCCTCACAGGAAATATCTTCAAGTTTAAATACTTTTTTAGAGTGATGTTTTTGAGTCCACATATTACACATAAGTTATCATTGTCACACTTTCCATTTTTCTGTACCCATTGGGTTGTTAGATTACTATTTCATAATCAACACATATGTCTTCCTAACTTCTTTATGCTTTCCAAAAAGTTTTTGCCTCATAACTATAAGTCACATTTAATATGTCAATCACTATGATTTTATAACATCACAAGAAAGTGATGTTAATTACTCAGGATAGATTATGATTTATTTTTATACTAATGCAAGTCTTCAATTATTTTCAGTTGCTAGAGAAAAAAAGAGAATGACTAATTTTGAAAGCCTTACTGCTGCCAGTGGAAGCATGTTGCAGCATATCCCTAAAACAATCAACTTTCAACTACTTTCACAAAACAAATTATTCCACAATTATACTGCCCCACCTTTACATACGTCATATATGTATATATTTTTAAGTACTCCACAGATGAACAACCATTAGAAAATTAAATACATACAGCTTTATATATGTCAGTACTATGTATAATCTGATGAGCAGTCAAAGAAACATTATAGATGTCCAATAGCATTGGACCCAGGCCAGAACAAGCCTTCTAGTTTTAGGCAATTCTTTCTGGGTTCAATCTCTGGAAATAATGCTTTGGATCAAAAGTACAAGGATATCAATGATTTTAAGAACCGTTATAAAGTCAACTATAACATTTAATTTGTGGGTTTCTATTTCTTTTAATATTAACCTCCTTTTAGATGGACTCCATGAGACCTGTTTCATTTTCCTTTTTTGCTCTCTACACACTGCTGCTCTGAGTAATGAATAGAGAGGCATTCTGAATAAAATAGCTAAGCAACCTTTTGTGAGCAATGGACACTATGGTATTTAAACCTACCATTTGTCATTGTTGTGGTTAGGAAAATAAGGCAGCAGATCTGCAACTAATTCCTCGAATAGTTATTGAACACTTGTTGAGAAAAAGTTCAGCGCTGGGCATTTCTACTGAACTGAAAAATAAATAAAATGAACAACCAGTATGATCCTATAGTGAATGCTTAAATTAGTGCCGTTTATTTTTGCATTTGGGTACGAGCAATTGGAAATCTTTTAGTTTGCATTTAAAATCTAGTAATTAATCACAAATAGGAGCAACTGGTTGGTTTTTGACGTCAGCCAAATACAATTTCTATAAATTAGTGTATGGATAAACTGAGCTTGATTGCTCAGTACAGATTCCCTTACTTTAAAATTCAGGAATCTAGATATTTATCTAAATGCTATCTGCATTTTGATGATATAATCTTTTGATATCAAGCTCTAAGTTCAGAATTTCTCATTTTAGATCAGCAAGAGAAAATTTCCCCACAATTTTTTAAAACACATATTCATGAAATAAAAGAGAAGGTGATTAAATATGAATAAAAGTTCAAGGTAAAGAAAATTCAAATTACTTCAAATTTAATTTTTTTCTCCTTAGAGTGAAGTGATTTAAATGAAAATAATTTATCATGGCAACTGTAACAATTGTGTTCTTTCACTTAACAAAATGTTTGCTGAGTATTTTCTCTGAATATTGCCAGGTCCTAGGCCCAGTGAGGAGAAGAAAGATAAATTCATTGCTTTCAGGCAATTTATAATCTATTTAAGGTGATAGAGCATACTCATAAAATACAGGATGTCCAAGATCCCTCTGGGGTTTCACTAGAGAGGCTGAATATGAGCTGAGCCTTGAAAAACGAGAGTCACATCTGGATATGCCCGGAGGAGAGAGGAGAGCATAACAAGTGAAGTATCTGAATGACTACCTGGGGATTCAAGCATCTACTTAGAAAGGCTGACAAACACATGGCTTGTTTGCCATACTCCTATCTTACTGATTGCTTTGATTGACAATTGATCTTATCACTCTCTCCCATCCTCTGACAATTTCTCTCAACACCGCACTCCACATAGACACTAAAAACCATTTTGACAAAAGCTAGGAAACCTTCTTTCTATCCCAGATATGCTGCAGGAGTTCAGAGTGGAAGAAAAGACAGGGATGGCTGAAGGCTGGAGAGTCACAGAGAATTCATGCAAAGGTGGGTGTTAAACAGGGTCCAGGGTTTAGATAAACCATATGAAGAAGGGTGAGGAAAATTCTTGCTATGATGGGAGTAAAGGATTGGAGTTTAGAATGAATCTGGTGTCTCAATGAAACCTCAGTTTTTTTTTTTTTTCTTGATTAGCACACTTATTTTCGGAAACACAGAGTGCTAAATTTAGAGAAGTTTACAGTGGTTCTTTGAAAATGTTACTGCACAAAATTGGGGTTCTCTTGCCTGATGTGCAAAACAAAAAGCCAATTATTACAGCTTCAGCTTTGGGGAAAAGAAAACAGCTTTATTGCTAGATTGATCTGCAAGGAGACAAGAGGCATCAGCTCTCAGATCTGTCTCCCCAATCCAGAGCGTGGGGAAAAATTTATGGGATGAAGGACAGGGTGGTCTGAAGTGCAGAGATAGATGATTGGAGGTAAGGCAAAGTGAGGTCATTGATGACCTGCGCAAGTATAGTCAAGCTTCATGCCTCTTCATAGGACGCATGTGCACAAAATGGTGGTTAGTGTGATCTGAGGGTGGAGTTTTCAGCGCTTTGATGTCAAAAAGGTCACTTATCAAGCATTTGAGCAGGCCCAGTGGATGGACTGGTGATCTCAATGGCTTGAACTGGACAAGGTGTCTCAGTTCCTAAAAAACCACTCAATTACTCTGTTGATAAGATGGGGTCAGTTGAACTGATCCTCGAGGGCCCGTGGATACAAAAGAAGCTTTAATGATTGTGTGTCCAAAGTTCTGACGTTAATTCCTAGTCAGCGGAATATTTTGTAAGATTTTTTGGTCAGGATATAAACCAAGCAATACTTATGTAAAATTAATCTGACTCTATAATTTACTTAAAGGAGAGATCCTGCAAGCAAGACAATAAACAAGAAGGCTGGGATAATTGTCTGTACCTGACACAAAAATAGTCTAATAGACTCTAGAAAAGTGATGACCAAACAAACATTCCAGAGTGATGGAAACATTCTACACTCTCCAATACGTAGCCACTAGCCACTTGTGGCTATTGAGCTTCAAACGTAGCTAGTATGATTGAGGGACAGGATTTATAACTTTATTTAACTTTAATTAATTTAAATTTAAATAGCCACATATGGTCGTGGCTACTATTTTGGACAGTACAGGTTTAAATCATTTAAGACTGAGGGCTTTTCGTTTTCTTCCCAAACATATTCCAGGACACAGACCCCATAATTTTCAAGTTTTTATCATCCCATTTTTAAAAAGCCTTCTTTGTTTCCATAAAAAACTCATTTATTTTTATAATTTTATTTTTTAAACCTAGGATTTTATTCTCTAAAACGACACTGTCCAATAAAATAGCCACTCACTGTAAGTGGCTGCTTAAACTAATTTAATTTAATTTATTACTTTCCTAGTCTCATTTCAAGTGAGCAATAGTCACATATGGTTGGTGGCTACTATACTGACAGTGCTGCTCTAGACACAAGGAACAGAAGCAGGAATAAAATCTGAAAGCTGAAGACCTGAAGCCAAATAAAGAAAGAATCATTGGCCGGAACTGTGAATATTTGGAGTCGTGAAGATATAAGGTTAAGGGGAATCAAAGAAAATGCCAAGAAATTGAGCCTTGAAGACTAGAGAAATGATGATGGCACTGACCAAGATTTAGAAGTAGGGAGGATTCCTCACGGTATGAAAAATAAAATGTTCAATTTTCTACATACTACAGTAGAAGGGCTCTGTCAAAGTAGGATAATTCCAGTCCTCTCCATCAGAGTTGTCACAAGTACTTTTAAGTTTAGTGATATGGAGAATGATAGGGAGGGTGATTTGGTTAGGAGGGATTAAAGCCATTTGCAAATGTGGAAAAAGGCAAAGGCAATTTTGGGGGAAGACTAAACATATCTTTGTTTTCCACCTCAAGAATGAAAAGTCATCATAGTTATTGGGAAGAAACAAGAGAACAAAAACAGTAATTACTTAAGGGAAAGGAAGAGATGACAGTGATGGGTTGGGGGAAGGACAGTTACATTGTTAACGAGTCATTCCACTGGCATTAATAAGCAATTTTTTTAGAGCTCGAGCACCCCAGGTTCCACATGAAACCACAAGGCCCTGGGGCCAAGATGTCTGCTATGAGAATCTCTGAGAAAATCCCTCTGTGGGAACTAGAAGATGAAAGAATCCTGCATTTAAGTTAAACATCTCTTTAACAAATCATGTCCTTTTAATTAAGCAATATGTTATTTAATCTAGCAACTAGAGCAATGCTTTGCATACAGTGGATATTCAGGAATTATATATCAGGAGATAGGAAGGAAGGAAGAAAGGAGGGAAGGGAGAAAAGAAGGGAGGAATGAGATTGTACAATAAATTAATAGTACTTTGTTACATGCACACAGCAAAAATATAACATTTTCTCCAACATCTGACTATATTAGTGATATAGACATAAAATTATGAATAGCATCTTTTTACATTTTAAAATGTGACTTAAAGAACTAAATTAAATTCAAAAAATATACTTTTTCCCTCTTCAAAAACTGTTTTATCTGTTATTTGGGGAAGTGTGAGTCTATACACCATTATACCCATTTTCCATGAGTCCCATACATCAAAGCATAATGTACACAACCCATTACTTTTAAGGTACCAGTAAAAATCCTCAAAATGGCCTTCAAAGGATGATACATGGAGGCAAAGAACACATTCATCTGGACTTTATAATATGACAAAGATATGAAAGAACTTCTCCTGTCTCTAATACAAAGCAGGCACTGTCTAACCCAAACACATTTACAGATGCCCTCTGAAAATAGTTAAACATAAGTAAGTGTAGATTGTTTATTGTAGATGAAAATGGGGAGGTTTGAGGATGAGTGTTGGAAGGGATGGATCAGTATAAATGTTGGTTTCACGCAGTTCAAATTGTGAGAACACAGCAGGTAGAAAACCTCTGAACTACGAGCATTCAGAAAAACAAGTGTTCCATCCCACCTGGATTGTTCTATCTGTGTCTTTAATTTGCTTTGAGTTTGTCTAATCTCGAACCTGGGGGTCTAATCACAATGTTTATTTTTATTCTGAAATATTCTTGGAACATCTTTAATCCATGTCCAAATAAGGTCCAGTTTTATTGATCTCCAAACACAATGCAAATTCTACTATTCAGTAATTTGGAAAAAACAGTGTTTCTTCCTCCCTCCTTTTTATTTTAGTTCTGGTATATTTCATCTATGTAGATTTATTTATTAATTCAGAGAGCCAGGGACAACAGACTAAACTGAAAGAATATTGTGTCATTGTAGCTCATCTACTATACCAATTGGCCATGGATGTATTTTTTTGAAGCTTTGGTCAAATCATCCAACTTACTTGGTCAGGGCAATGAAATATATACATTAGTCCTGATCAATAAAGTTTCAATAAGTTGAAGTGGTCAAAATGCTAAAGGTTATTATGAACAGTCAAGTTATTCCAAGGAACCTCAGAAATCTGAATGGAACACTTTAAATTCAAATAGAAATATATTGGGAGTTTTTGTCTACTAGCTTAAAATGAAGCATGAAATAAGCTTGATTTCCAAAAAATAAGTTATGAACTAGTTGAGCAAAGACAGGGCTAAGACACAGAGGAATACATGGTCACTTCTCATCATGCTGGGAATTGCAGAATCACATCCAGAATCATCTCAACATGTTGGCTCGTGTCTTGCCCTATTTGCCAGAGACCAGAAGGAAGGATGTGATTTATTATGTATTAACAAATTCAACCCAAATCCAGAATTATAAACATTAAACCATTAAGCTCCTTTTAAAATATAGCAGTGATCAATTTTTTCTTATTTAAAGGAAATCCATCTGAAAAGCAAAGATTATTTATACGAGTGAGGGGATTACAAAACTAATAAAATACTCGGGCACATTCATTATGCGCTGTCCATGTCATTTTACAATAATGCTGTGTATTCATCTACATTAAGAGTTATTATCCTTTAGAGAATGAAAGAAAAAGCTCTAAGCAGTAGAGCACATTTGGAAAGTAACCAGAAAATTTAACCAGAATCTCCAAACAGTGGAAAGAAACCAAACACACAATTGTGAATCTAGGCTTTGTCAAAGGGGTTGCATGAAAGAGATCAGTAAAGCAGAAAAGAGTTCAGAAATGTGTAATCCCAAAGGAATAACATTTATCAAAGCAATTTGCAAGGATAATTCTGTCACTTCTGCTTCTGTGAGCAAAGGATAACAAATACGTTTGCAACAGTTGCTACCGAATTTGAAACCGTTTTTCAGCATCGGGGAAGTGATGCCACTACTGCTGTAGTTTGGTAGGCAAAAGGGCAAAACCTGGCATTGATTTAAAAATGTATTCCCAACAGGCATTATTTTGAAAGGCATTTAATTTTATAAAAAATGAAATGCATGACGGTTCTTTTAATAAAGAACAAAGAAAACTTGCCTTTTATTTTTTCTTCTACATTTAGCTGTATTACTTGGATATCAGAATTGGGAATAAAAATACATTTTATTAGCTTAAAGTTTGATTAAGTAAAAGCACTTATCATTAGAAATACATTGAAATATTTTAATAATCATTCTTTTATTTTTCATATTGAAAGCTCAGTGGAACCAGAAAAACTATGAGACTAAGACCAGAATGTTTTATTGTTGGTTGTTTTTTTATCCAGCCTCTGACATATACTTATGAATGTTTGACTCTTCTATGTCAACAAGATTAAATAATCTGCCAATTATTTGGGGGGGCTAAAGAGTTTGCCAGTTTTTTTTTTCAGAAAAACATGATTAGTGTTCAATCAGTGTTTCAAGGGGGTCATTTTAGGGTGTGAAGAAAAATGCCACGTAAGGAGAACAATGTAAGGGTCTTATTTGTCAGGATAGAGACACTAGTGAAATAGTGGCTTAAACAAGGTGCAAATCTATTTCTCTCTCTTCCAAAAGTCTGGCTACATAGTCCAGGGCAGATGCGATAGAAATTTCCCTTAATCATCCTTCTAATATGTTGTCCTTCCTGCCTTCCATGGCACCCTCTTTTCATTTCATGTGCAACATGGCTTCTATAGTTCCGGCCATCACTTCTGCATTCCATCAGCACACAGGTGGAAGGAGTGGGAGAGAGCATATCTCCTTTCATTAAGGACAGGATCTAGAAATTAGACATTTCACCTCCACTTAGAGCCCACTAGAAGAATTTTAGGGCCTCTCTTACCTGTAACAACATTGAAAAAGTAGATTTTTTTCAGGATAGACATGCAGCTGTTTAAATTGAGGAGTTCTATTACTAAACGAAGAAGGAGAAATGTGTACTGAGGGACACCTTTCAGTGTCTGCCCCTAGGTCATCTTACTATTCTTTATAAACTGCAGCAATGAAATGCCATCAGCTCTGTGATTTTTCTATAATTTAAAATTAATTAAGACTGAAAGATGTTTGTAAAAACCTTTTATAAGAAGTTTGTATTAGTCTGCCTGGGCTGCCATAACAAAATACCATAAACTAGCTGGCTTAAAAAATAGAAATTTATTTTCTCATAGTTCTGGAGGCTGGAAATCCAAGATCAGGGTGCCAGCAGGATGTCTGGTGTCTGGTGAGACAGCTCCCCTTGGGCAGCAGGATCAGATGTTTTCTCTCTGTGTCCCCACGTGGGCTTTCCTTGGCACATGCAGGCGGAGGCAGAGAGAGGGAAAGCTCTCTGGTGTCTTTTCTTATAAGGACACTAATCCTATTGGATCAGGGTCCCACCCTTATGACTTTATTTAACCTTAATTATTTCCATAAATGCCCTATCTCCAAATACAGTCACATTTAGGGTTAGGGCTTCAACACAAATAAACAATCAGTCTATAACAGAGTTTATAAAAAAGTCATATGTTTTTTCTAAAACTGGTTAAAATTGGCTTAGTCATTTTATCTCTTCACTGATGAAATGAAACAATATCTAAGGTTGCCTTACACACTAAAGATCTGTGATTGCATGAAGAATCTCTAATTTATAATATTGCTTATTTTGTTCTGATATTTTAATCATCTCACATGTATTTTTAATACCAGAAATTTTATCAACCTTCTAAGATTAATGTTAGTATTGCATATTGCACAGAATAAATATTGGAAAAAAATCTATTGAGATGATGTATTTTCAAAACATGGTTTGTCAACAATATCCACAATTGTTTGTGGGGTGGGAGGAAAGGAAAACGTGTAAGTAAAGTTTTTTATGACCAACTTGTTTGAAAACTTACTGTCTGGGAGAGGGAAGAAGAGTAAACAAATATAAATTTTTCCAGGATGAGAGAGCACTGTTGAATTTTCATCTACTTTGTCCACTTATGATCTGATCCACTTGGCTAAAGGCAACTTACAGAAGAAATTGCTTTTTTCATCACGATGGAGTAAATTCCTTGGTAAACTTACAGTCTTGGCATGTGTTATAGCATAAAAAATAGCTCTAAACTATTTTGGAATTGGAGTTCCCTTTGGTGGGGTTATGGGGAGAAAAGAATTCAATGTCACGAGATCAGTCTGTTGAGGTAACTGAGGAAAATTGACCGCTCTTTGGCAGATAACGTTATACAGCGAAAAGTTCGGTCGTTCTGGGACAGCATAACTGGATTTTGAATCCTTGCTCCAACGCTTACAGAGATCTTCCATCTCGAGCAAGTTTCTTAATCTTTCTGAACCTCAGCGAGTTCTTAACAAAAACTAGGATAATCATGACCTCCGGATTTCTGCAAGGATCAATGTGGTAAAAAGTAAAACCCTTCACAGTGGTTCTGAGCCATAGGCACTGGCTGCTGCTTTCTCCTCACTGGCAAATAAACTACTGGTGAACTGTCATACTAATTTCACCTACTATCAAAGTCAATAGAATTTTTACAACTTTGCGGAATGAAGGAAGAATCAGTAAATAAATGACTGAAGATTAAGACTGTATTAACATACTATGCTGTGGTTTGTGTTTGGAAGCATTGCAGCAATGCAGAATTTTTAAGCAAAAACAAAGGAGTTCAAGGGCAGCAGATGAAATGTGAGGTGGCATTAGCAACACTCTAAAAGGATGTGTGGGGTATGACTGTTCTCCTTCCTGGCCTGGGAGACCTACCAGCACTGGTGAGCATTTCTGTATTTGCTTTTGGAGATCAAAGCTCTTCACCAGTCCTAATTGTCACAACACTTAGGACAGATAGCACCTCTTTAAAAGCCCAGCAACTCGTTTGGTGTATACAAAAGCCCAATGTAAATATGACTCTGATAACATTTTAGGATAAAAATACAAGTTATTCTATATAGATTATTTAGAAAATATTTTCATTTGAATGTCTTAATGCAGAAGCAACATTTTAAAATAACTTACTCTTTTGCAAATAAGATTACATCACCTGTATTTCTTGCCTGTTATGTCATAAAAAAAATCTAGCCTTTCAAAGGTGTAGTTATATTAGCAATGTCTTTATATTAAACCTGAGATTTTTGTCCCAAACGTATTGAAATAAATTACAGTAGTAATATCTACCACAGTGGAAAATGGTAAAACAGAAAGAGAAGAGCAGCATAAAGATTTTTCTGAGTTTTAGATAAAATATTTTCTGAAAATTTATAAAAATTAATTATAAATTAAATATTTTTACATTATTTAAATAAATAACCTAAACATCACAAGGCTTACAAATGCATTTTACTGTTCCAACTGATAATTAACCATTGTTTTATTTGTTATGTAAAATCTGGAAGTAGTAGTAGATGAGAGAAGATTCTGGGTGTTGCAGGTGGTAACAGTGTCCACGCTAGAGAGTTCTCTGACCTCCTACCAAAGAATCCTGGAGGGGGAAGACCGAGCTGTAAAGAGAATAGCTAAGAAAGGTGTGATATATATATGAGGAGAATAGAATAGAAGGTTATACATGAAAATAAAATATTTTTTTCTCACAATAAATCAGCAATGATTAAGTTCCTTCCCTCTAGCAACTCATAATGTAGTAGCAGGGAGGGGCAGCATGTAACTTAAAAATTACAAAAGAATATAGCACATGAAAACAGTACCTGATATCATTACACATTAAGGACATGCAAATAGAAGCACAATGATATACCACTCCATTCCTACTAGAGAGGCTAAAATTTTAAAAACTGACAACATCAAATATTAGCAAGGATGTAAAACAACTAGGACTCTCATACATAATTGGTGGGAGTGTAAAATGGCATTACCTGTGTATTCTGGACATATCTTTAAGGTGGCATTAGGAGCTAAGAGAACTGGTTTTATCCATTTACTGCTTACTTAAACTAGGACATGAACTACATGTTTGTTTCTTCCTGGCCCGAAGTACTGGTTTCCTATTTCCCATAATTTCATTGATGGAATAAAATCCTTAGTTAAGAACACTTATCTCCTTCAAATGTTTTATGGAATTCAGATGATGACATTTAAGTGTCTCTGATATACCTGGAAACTATTGAAATTCTCCATAAATCTAAATTGAGTACAATAAGTGAACAACCTTTTACTAAAAGCTTGTTTGAGGTCAAGTAAGTTCCATAAGATTTCTGGTTAAGATGGAGGAAATTTAACTCTGTTCCCAGTAATCACTCTGACCTGAGCATTCTCAGTTCCCAGCATTCACCCTGAGGACTCAGAGGTTGGAGTATCTGTCAGGAGGCAGAGGAAGGTGCTAGGTAGAGATGCATCAGACGCACAAAAATGTTTTCCACATGCACCTATTAGGGTCTGAATATAACTGGACCATAATTTGCATGGTTAGCTTCTCACTAAATCTAGTTATACTATTTTTTTTTTTTTTGGCAGCTAATGGCATCTGTTACCAATTAGTTTCATACAATGATTTGTTTGACTGAAACGTGAATCTTTTTGTTAACTCACTCTAAATTGAGAGACTGGATTTGCAATCTCCAGTCCATCCCTGTCAGAGATGAGCAATGTGTATATGTAGTATGCATCTTCCTGTCTAATTATTACAATTATTCTTATATTGTCTTGGAAACCATAGGCAGTCAACTAAAGAAGACCACTTTCAAATCCTTCAGCCAGGATTGCAACTTTCAAAAGGTCAAGGACTTGATCATTGGGCACAGCCAAAATCCTGTCTTTGCTTCTTGCTAGTAATTTCCTGGCCATCTCAAAGAGCTTGGAAATTATGCCAAGCCATTGGAAAGACGTGGTTTTGATTAATCTCATCCCATTTTAAGTGTTTTCTCTCATTGTTACTCTTATTATGTCAATCTAAAAGAAAAGCTATCAATATAACTATTCGTGCATTCAAGAAATGTCCATGTTAAAGTGTTCAAAGTTCAATATTGTATTATAGTATAGTGGAATTCTCTAAAATTAGCAGAAGATGAAGTCATTATTAATAAGCTGACTACTTCTTCAAGATTCTTTCATTTTGGAAACAAAGAATTGAGTATGATCTTTCATAATCAGGCCCATTCTCAGAGAGCCCCCGCTGGCCTGCGGGGTATTCCTGTGTGGATGATGGGACTGTGTGAGGCTGGGCCACCAGAATGGTGCTGATGTACTGATTGCATCAGACAAAGGATGAGTTAAGCCTCTGGGATACCAATAATTCCCCAATAGGATGAGCTTTCGCAGGGCATGGTGGCCCTTTGCACTGGTTCTCCCCCAGTCGTGCTCTGACCACAGTGTTCTGACTGCCTCTGATCTAGAGCACCTGCTGTGAGGTGGGGTGGCCCAGACGTCCTTTCCCCTGTGCCCATCACTGCACCACCTCTGCAGGTTCTTCTGGCGACTGGGCCCATTTCATCCTATGGCTTTCTAACTGTTGCTATGCAAAACCAGTGGACTTTTCTTTTTTGAAACTGACAAACATCCAGCTTTTAAGTGCTTATATATTTATGTCACCGGAGTGCTAAAGAGCAGTGCTCGATGAGGAATCTCTCCATAATATTTATATCCATGTTCCATGTGAATATACAGGAATTTGCCTAGGATGGTATTCAAAATATTCAACAGCTATTATGACACAGGCCTAACCAATTAGAATAGACATGGGTTACAAACCACTGGTGTGGCCACCCTGTCATGCACAAGCTCAACTTTGGTCCTGATCTAACAGAATCAACAAATAATGAGAGCTAACATTTCCTGAACACTTGCTATGCACTGGGCACTCTTCTGATACCTTTATCTGGAATAACTGGTTTAATTTTCACCCAAAACCTAGGATGTAGGAGCTATTATTATCTTCACTGTTCAGTTGAAGAAACAAGCACAGAGAGGTCAAGAAACTGGCCCAAGGACACACAGTTCGTAAGTGGCAAAACTATTCTCCAATCTCTTAACTATTATGCTCACACCTTCTCCACCAATGCTTGTTCCCATTCCTGCCCTATCATTTTGACCTTGAATTTTATAATTCAGTAGAAATAAAGAGGAAGAAAAAACACTCTGATGATCCTTACATAATATGTAGAACTTGTCTTTTGGTCCAGAACACTCATTACTGAGTCTGGAACAAATACTTTGGGGAAAAGTTCCTAACAACGTTATCACTCTCATGATTTTAAAAGGCTATTGTTAATTTTACTTTTGAAATATATTTAATTTTCATATTAAAAGTTACGATGAACTGTTGGTTTTTTGTTTCAATTTAAAATTTGTCATCTGCACATACATCATCATCAACTGAATGGTCTGCTGGTTCTGAAAGTTTCAAAAACACTGATATAATAATAAAGAATATATTTTCCTACTGGATGATTAAAGGGTATTAATTTTTCCCAGTGGCTAGAATGAAATGGACTAGAATTACAAATCAGTCCCTTACAATGTGGTTTGAAGTGATATTCAGTTACCAGAAGTGAGGTTTCTTTAGAATTCATTTTAACAACTTATTATTCCCAATGCTTCTTCACTTCTGTTAGAAAAAAATTAATATGACAATTTCTACTACTATAAACCTACAAATCTGATTCAAATCTAAGCGTAGATCTTTTGTTAAAAGAAAGATGCATGCTTAGGATCATGGAAACCCTAGTCTCCATTTACACTTAGAAGATGAACTATTACTTTCCAGTAAACCAAATGGGACAATTGTGGCTCAGAATCCATGAACGTTAAAATATTAACACCGTCTTCTAGATGATGCTTTTAGGTATTGATGTGTTCAAATCATTTTAATTTATAATGATTCAGGAACTATAAATAAAAACATTTATCTGTCAATGCTTTTTTGTCGATTTTAAAATACTTAGCCCTGGCCCTTATTTCTAGTCAAGGTAGCACTAGATTTCAGATGCTGTGGAAATGCCGTGGCTGACCGCTTCACGTCCTGCTTTCCCTCCCCACACTGGGGTCCTAACCTAAGGAGGCCGGGTGATGCTACACCCTGATTACAACCACATTGTCGTCCTGCTAGGGAGAATTTATGTGCGGGGAGATCCATTTGAAAGTTATGCCATTTTTCTTTTGAAGTACAGACTTCTGTGTGACAAATAACAAAGTCAAATAAAGATTTAACATTGCAATAGAAGCAGTGAAATATTCTAAAAGTATCTTCTGCCCGTTATTCTTGTTCACTGAGATGGTTGTTATGGAATAAGAGCCTTTGCAGCAGTGTGGTCATAAACAACCCCCGCTCCTTCTGTCTCGTCATTCATGGGCTATGGTCATAACACTTTGATCCTTTCTCTAGAAAAATATTTTCCTTTTCTAATTCCATCCCTTAGGCATGATTTCCACAGCCTCACATTTGCAGAAAGGATTTCTTCTAAAAAGAAATCGAATTAAACTATTTATCACCTTTTCTTCTTCCAAAAGGGTAGAGTAACAAATTAGCCCTACATTCTACCGAGCAGTTGGTAGATGGGAAATAAAGACGTAGAGTCATTTATTTTAGCTGCAAACTTGGGAATAAAACTTTGTTGGGCTACAGGCCAAAGTCCTTTCAGAGATGATAGCTTATAGGATGTGTGAGACCTGGCACAGAAACCCGTCCACCCCTATGTCCAAAGGGAACAGAATGCTCTGTCGCCCACCCCTAATTCTAGCCATTAACCTAGAACTGGAGAAATCTAACACTTTCCAGTGTACCACAAAGCATATTTTTGATACGTTTTGAAAGATAAAGTTAATGTTGCATATAATATCAAATTTCATCCTAATCTTATGAGAGAATAAAACTAGTTGGTCTAAAAGTATAATGAGAGTAAGCCTAAGAAAAGTATACATAATACAAAGCAATGTAAATTATTTACTACTAATTTTAGTTAATGTCTACAAAATCAAAACTGAATGCCATACTTGTAATGCATCTGATGGGTTCTGTGATTATTTCAAAAATAAAGGAAAATGCTCAGGATGGCTGATTAAGGAACGCAGAAATCTAGTTGGTTCCATAGTTTATTGTTCTCCTAGAATATAATCCTTATTATTCAATGCACAAACACAGACAGGCTTAGTTCCCTTTCCAAGCACATAACTTTTATATAATTGTTCAACCAACATTAAAATTCAAAAATCCCCCATTTTCTTCTTTATTTGGGAGTTTAGTTTAGAACTTATCTTTTTTTTTTTTTGATGGAGAAAGAAAAACACTTTGCATCCTCTGAAAATAATATGTGAAAAATATACTGAATGCAAGCCTGCTTGTCTATCCCAGAGAGAGAGAGATAAATCAAAAATACGTGAAAAGTCAATTAAAATTATAATATAAGTCAAAAAGCATGATTATTTGCTAAATGAATGGTCAAAAACCATGCTAAGATTTCAGAAGAAGAAATCATCACTGAGGGTTACCATGGTTAAAAACATCCCTGAAGGGGAGGAAATTGAACTGAGCTTTGAAGGAGAAATAGAATTTGTATGAATAGGGTAGAAAGGGGAGACGAGATCTGATGAGCAATAGAGTGCAAAGAAGCATTGTATTCGTTGTGGTCATTTCAGTGACTTAGTGCAATAGAAATTTACCTCTTGTTCACATAACAGTGCAAAGCTGGTGTTCTTGGTGGCTTTCCACACTATGGTTATTCAGAGACCAAGAGACCTTTCATTTTATGGCTCTGATATCCTTTAGGATTCTACTAATGTTTGAAATAAGGTAGAGGAAAGAAAAAAAGGCCGACAATAAAAGCATACACTCTTCTTGAAAGCCTGACATGGACATGACACACGCAACTTCTGCTCATGTTCCCTGGATGAAAACCAGTCACTCAGCCACTCCTAAGTGCATGGGAAATGCAATCTCTGGCTGGACACTCATTTTCCAGTGACATAGAAAGGGAAGTACACACGTGTGGGTACAAGCAATTGAATGTTGGTGTTCTGTTGCTCTTTGTCTCTGCTACTCTTCATTTCAATCTAAATGCTCTCCCCTGAGGAATTTCCTCCACAAATGGAGATTCATTACCCTCCTAGATGACTTCTATGTGTTATCTTTAGCTCAGAATTTTCTGGAGATCAAGATCTATATCTCTGCTTGCTAAATCTATCTTTCCACTTGGTTATTCTTCAGACATCTAAAATACACCTTGTACAAATGGTAATCATCAGCTTCTTTCCAAGATTTGTTCTCTTGCCATATTTTCTATCCTGAAGAATAGCTATACTTTCCTAATTGTTCAAATCAGAAATCTTGAAGATATATTGACTCTTCTAAATCTTTCACCCTTTTTTAACCATTTGTCTCATCCTTCCCTTCATCCCTATTTCTCCATTTCCCCCCTGGATTACTGCAAGAGCATTCTGACTGGCCTCCTTGATGTCATTCTAGATGCGTTATTTCCAAAAAGTGTACATGATCATATTAATGTCCGGTTAAATCTTGTAAGATAAAATCCAACCACTTAGCTTAGCACACCAAGTCCAGCCTCTGATTATTTTTTAGCCTCTTATCCCATTATTTTCCAATGTGTTTACCTAGCTAGGGCAATTCCAAACTTTGTATGCTTCCATTTATCTTTTCCTCTTTATATAAAGCTCTGCTTCCTTTTCCTCCTTTTCCCCTGCCTCTTCCAACTATCAGTGCGTTCTTCCCTCCTGTCCAGCTCAAGAATCATTTCTCCTGGGAAGAGTTATCTTTACTCCACATCCTGAGTTGGGGGTAGATGTGTTCACCTTAACATCTACTGAGTTTTTCTGTTCTAGATCTCCTATCACTGTGTCACACCTATTTACTTGTCCATCTTCTGGTTTTGAAACCATTATAATATCCTGGAAATTTTTAAGAAATACCAATGAGCAGCCTTCATTCCACACCACTGAAATCAGAATCTCCAGGGACTGAATGTTTTCAGACATTTGCTAGTGATTCTAACGTGTAGCCAAGGTTGAAAGTTGCTGTAGAAGGGAATCAAGTGCAGGGCACTGCTGTAAGGCATTAGCTTTGAAAAGAACTAGCAAAAGAGAGAGAGAGAGAAATGAGGGCAGAATGTAGGAAGGGAGGAAGAACACTTATTAGAACTGTATTATGGAAGAAATGAAGAGCAACTGAAATAAATATTTACTAAATATCTACTAAGTGCCAGGTATTACACTGTATGACTTAAATATATGGGGATTTTAATTGGGCTAAATAACTTGAAGTTTATCCCAGCCAATGAGCAAACTCTTAAATATTTCTTGGAGGTCTTAAACATTACATTGGATAACAATTATAGTTTTAAGAACACTAATCAGTGATGGTGTGCTAGGTGAACTCAAATAAGGTGTGAATGGAGTGAGAGCAGTAAAATGTTAATAGGTTAATATTAGTATTAATTGAATCAGAATTATATCATAGTTTATTTTTTATTAATAAATGAGTCTATTCTTCCCCAGTGTATATTTTGCCAAAGTCTTTTTCTAACTCTAATTTCCATGAGTGACTTTCCATCACTTCAGTGCATGTGTAATGGTATATGCATTCATGTTTGTCTCTAAGCTTGTCAGCAGCATTGCAGACTAAGTGGATGAAGTGATGTCATTATTGCCCCATGTGAGCACATGAATCCTGCAGGTGGAATAAGTTAGAGTGGCACATATTGAGAAAGAAAACACTGGAAAGGGAAAAATAAAGAAAGTAAAAATAAAAGAAGAGAAATGTTTAAAGTGCTTCTAATTTCAGTAAAGTCTAGGATATTTAAATATTTATTAAAAATTCCAGAAAGGTGATTGGCATTTAATATTTGTTGAGTTGCTATTTCAAATTTTTCCTTCTATTTTGGGTTGATTAATTTAAAGGTCAAAAAAGATCAATATTGGGGCCGTCATGGTGGTGTAGTGGTTAAGTTCACGCACTCCACTTCAGCAGCCCGGGGTTCGCAGGTTCAGATCCCAGGCACAGACCTACACACTGTTCATCAAGTCATGCTGTGGCAGGCGTCCCACATACAAATAGAGGAAGACTGGCACAGATGTTAACTCAGTGACAATCTTCCTCAAGTGAAAAGAGGAAGATTGACAACAGATGTTAGCTCTTCCTCACGAAAAAAAAAAAAAGAAAGATCAACATTGGTGTGTTCAGATACAAAACCAGAAGCCCAGTATCCAAAAAATTATAAAAACCTAAGTAGGTAAAAAGAAAGGAGACTAGATTGATATTATGGGGAAATAGTTATTGAACCTTAACCCTGGCTTACTGTTCATTTCAAATTCTGTTATTGATATTAATGAAAAACACTGTATTTTATTGTTGAGCCACTGGATTAACCAAAGCTTAAAGCCCTCCGACCCCAGGACTTTCCAGATAAGAGAGCAGAGATGTGAAGGAGTCAAAAGATAAGGGAGCCCCTGACTCCCCTATTTGTTTAGTCCACAGCAAACTGTTTTTTGACACTTGCTACCCAATTGTGTCTTGCATATCCTGAATGGATACCACAAGCTCTTTTTTTTATACTAATCTCGTGATGGCATTGATAGTCTCAATAATTATGCCTGATTGTAAAATAGGACCACTTTGCACATAATGGAGAGAACCCTAGTAATTCAAATATCGATAACTATTTCTATGTTTAGAATGTAACAAAGACATAGCTCCTTTATTAAAAAGCAAATTAGGGGCCAGCCCAGTGGTACAGCGGTTTAGTCCGCGCTTTGGCAGCACGGGGTTCGCGGGTTCGGATCCCAGGCGCCCACTGCTTGTCAGCCATGCTGTGGCGGGGTCCCATATAAAGTAGAGGCAGATGGGCACGGATGTTAGCCCAAGGCCAGTCTTCCTCAACAAGAAAAAGGAGGATTGGCAATGGATGTTAGCTCAGGGCTGGTCTTCCTCACACACAGAAAAAGCAAATTAATTTGGAAGCTATCTCATGTTGCATATTTCCCTATGCAACATATTTTTCAAAGAAAAGGCAGAGACATACTTGCTTTTCCCATGGTTGATTAAATAAATGAAATACATAAAATCTCAAACAAAAGGGAGATGAAATGTCAGGTTGTACCGGAAATATAGAATTATGCTAAATAAATGAGCAATATGATATATTTAATATCCAGCCTATTTGTTTACCAAGGAAAGACAAACGTGTACTTGTGCAGATTACATTTCTTAACTCACAAGCATTTATTTGCCTCCGTGTGTGATAACCAGTGCTTGCTTGCAACAGTCTCCCAAGAGTGCTACAGAAGTTGGGCAATAAAGAAGTTTGTATGTTGGATGGATTTTGGAAAATCAGAGTTTCTATTGACTTCTGGCTAAAAATTTCTTTCTAATATTATTCCCAATGATTGTGTCACTCAGAATCATATTCCTCATTTCCTATAGTCTCCTGAACTCATGCATTATATAACTCACTTCCCTGAATATTTATACAACATGCCTAGATATAGGAATCTCTTCGAATTCATTTTCCCTTTTTCTCAAATGATATGACATTCAGGGGAAATATATCTAATTATTATCTGTCATCAGCACTGTCATTAAGCTTCTGCAAAAAATTGTCAAAAATAAATACAAAATTTCAGTTTTATAGATAATTTTAGGCTACATCTATCAGATCGCCTCCAAAATAGGAAAAGATGATGTCAACATTTTTAGTTGTTACATGAGACATTTTTCATGTGAGATAGAACGGTCAGTTCTATTTAAAAAAAAAAGAGGCAAAATGATTTGACTCTGTCTGCTCTCCATCACCTCCACCCACTCCACAGTCTGCTGTGCTCACCTGATTGTCTACTAGCTAAAATTCGTTCACTTGTCTACTCTTTTTGTCATGCAAATGCAATGTAATTGTATCACAATGTGTGAGATTTAACCTAAAACACACCGGAATCTTCCTTAGGCTTAATACTTTATCTAGGTACCCATGAGAATAGCTCTCAGGGGTCTGATTTTAGGGGAGAGTCAGTGATTGAAGGGGCAGAGTTTGAGGTGGGTAGTGTTAGGTCCCTTCAAAACACAGCAATCTGAGGTTGCCTTTGTTTTTCTATTTATCTTGATGAATTTGTGACTCATCACTGTGCCCCAATAAATAGAATAGTAAACTTTTATTTCATAATTTGAGTAATTCTCACTGTAGGATTTTCTTCTGCACTGAATGCTGCTTTAGATCTTTGCTTTGCTCACTTCTTTTCATTTCCACAGCTTAGAAACTGTCCTGGCACCTCTCTGGTAGCACCCCTGCCCTAGTCAATTCTATTCCATTAATCTTCTTTACTATCTTCCTGGTGGTCAGTACTACCTGAAGTCGTCTTGTCTCCATGATTAGAGTGTGAGCTCCATGAGAGCAAGTGCATTGTCTATCTTTCACACAGAGGAATCCTCTGTATCTGTGATTTCAGGGGAGCTCATGTTCCTTCAAGATTCTGGCGGTCAAGACCACCAAGGGCTGCCTCTAGCACAATAACACCTTCATGTGAATTAGAAAAAGCCATATTTTCTGGCTGAATTTTTTCAATAAGGCAGCTCCTCTTGGTGATTTGACCCCCTAAGCACAAAGCTCGGCAAGTAAAATGACCTAATGTAAGGACTGGAAAAGCCAGTGATTCCTGTGGAAAGTCCCACGCTAGGAGACTCCACGCGTTGGACAATCTGCAAAAGGCAATAAGCAGCAGCATTGGTCCTATCTTTGCTATAGTTCCCCAATCACCAAGACATTGGGACATTGGGGATAGTGGGGGAATCACATCCAAACTTAGAGAAGGGAGTGAGTTGTGGTGGCAAGACATAGGTCCCTGTAAGCTCACCCTTGTCCTCCACTCATGCTCTGATACTGACAAGGACTGTGTCTTACACTTATGGCAAAGGACTGTGTCTTATTCATTTCTGATTCTCCACCACCTAGCATGGGATTCAAAATTATTCAGGAAATTTAAACTCATGTTGTTAAGGGAAGGGGTGAGATTAGAGAAGAAGGATAGATGCGGTGAAGAAAGGACAGAAGAGAAGGAAGAAAGAAGGGAGGGAGGGAGGGAGGAAGAATGAGTGAAGGTAAAGTCAAACAGACTTTAACTGGAGTTGACTCACTCACAGGGAAATATATTAGAAATACCTTTGTATAATCACACACCACAGATGTCCCTGGCCTTGAGAATCATCAACACATATTTATTGAGTGACTCCTCTATGCCAACCTTGTTCTAATCCCTGGTGATTCAACTCTGAACCTATTCACCCAAGCTCTCCATGCCATTTGCCTCTGCATCTTTAAGCTTCTTTTATCCAAAGTCCAAAGACCATTTTGGACACATTTCTGCCAAATCTTGGCATTCTCCTTTTCACTGTTTCACAGCTTCCTTTTCTGGTCCCTAAGACACCAGAGAATACTTGGGAGAACTTGCAATCCACATTGCCCTGATCAAAGTGACAATGGAAGCCAGCTGCCCTGCATCCAGAAATTGAGCAGGTTTCAGCTTTCATTTTTCCGTTATTCATTCGGCAGATATTTTATTTCATGCCCACTCTATGCCAAGCCCTGTTCTCTGAAATAAACTCCTCACTCCACTTTAACCAATTTTCTGACAAATGAAGGTGTCTTTTCTGTGAGCTGATCCCTTTGAGACACAAGTGTGGACTCCAGTTGTCTTCCTGACTATGCGTGATGGCCTGTGATAAGTATGCATATTTCTCTGCCTCGTTTAACCCTGGTCTTTTCTCATCCTCAACAGCTTCATGCAAGGAGCTGCTGTGTAAAGAAGATGCACTCCCATCCAGTCTCTCTTAAGGGTCTTGCTCAGCAAAATGTCTTCTTTTCCTTAAACTGTTACTAAATGTCACTATTGCTGTCTTTGAAATGTTAGAGTATTGTCCTTTATAGTGACAGACTTGGAAATAAATTTGGTTTTACTTTGGGAAATGAAAATAAACCTGAAATATTTAGAAGATTTTAAAGCATTTGTTGTTGACCTGAACAGAACAGATTGGAGTCACATTGTCTTTAGAAAAGCAGTGTTTAAAAACATTGAAAATTTGTGAAGAAAAAGAAAATCAATATGAAACTAGAATGCAAAGCCATGTTACCCATCAGTCTACTCTTAAGTGTTGTTTTAAACTATAATGCTGTCTGACTGATTTGTCAGTCAAACAGTATAATGTACGTTCTTTAATAGCAACTTTCACATAGATAGAAGGAGACAAAAAATAGTCATCTGGATTGCTCTATTATAGGTATAAATGACAAGTGTAACTGATGAGGAAATTTCAAGACACTAACATGTCTAAGGCATAATTAGAAGAGTCTCAAAACCCAGAGAAATTGGTGCACTGTGGTGCATCCTGAGAGAAACAGGTTTTGAATTTTCTTTATGCCAGTAGTTCATGGGAGAAATCTAGATCCACTTAAAAATGATTACATAAATGCCATTTAAACACATGATATTGATGCATAAGAAATGCCAACCCCTTTTATTAAGAGTAATTATTATGCCTAATTTTTCAAGACACCAAATTATTCAAAAGACTCCAGAGAACAGGGTTATGCCATTCACCTTTATATCCTCTGCACATGCCTACACATAAATTACATCATTGGTTCTCAAACTCCTGTGTCCAAAGACCAACCTAATCAGTTTCTTGTGAAGCAGGCGCTGGACCCCAGGCCCAGAGATGCTGAGTTAGTAGTCCTGGTGTCAGGCCCTCAAGTCTGAATTTTTAATAATTACCTCTTGTGTTTCTGAAGCAGGTCACATGTAAGAAGTATGTAGAAACTATTCTACAGAAAATTCCTGGTGGATAAATGGGATGAATAATTACTAGTGGAATTTTAAAACATTTTTAATAACCTTCCTCTAGTTAAAAGAATTAAAGCAGCTGTAAAATTTTTGTGTTATAATAAAAGAATCTTCAAATCACCATTAAAATCTGTAGGTATTTAAGTGTAATTATTAATCTATTAATCATTAATGAATTTAATCTATTTGTCATCATTTCTTATGGTAACATTTTGAAATGTCTCAATATAGTACCAATTCACTCTGTTGGAATACCATATAGAATATTCACAGTACTTATATCGTATCAATGCAGAATCTTCACATAAATTTTAGCACTCTACTTGGAAAAGGTTTCAGAAGTATAGTAATAGTGAGAGGGGTGATCAACATCTACCCGTAGTCCTCAAAGCACACAATTAGCCTCAGATTTTCTCTCTTTCTCGTAGGCTTTCAGTGTTCATTTTTTAAGTCTTCATTCATCTCACAAAATTCATGTTACTTTAACATTCATTCATCGTGGATAGCATGTCCACTGTTTTCAGAATCTTCTAACTAGAGGCTTAGGAAAAATTCTCATTTTTAAATAAGACTTTCTTTTATTAGAGCAGTTTTAGATTCAAAACAAAATTGAGAGGGAGGTACAGAGATTGCCTATATACCCCTGCCCCCACACATGTATGCACGCCTCCCCCATTATCTACATCGCTCGCTAAACTACTGTTACATTTATTATCAAGGATGACTCTACACTGACACATCATAATCACCCAAAGTCCATGGTTTACCTTAGGGTTCACTCTTGGTGTTGCACATTCTGTGGGTTTGGATAAATGGATAATAACATTTATCCATCATTATAGTATCATACAGAGCATTTTCACTGCCCTAAAAATCCTCTGTTCTCCACCTATTCAACTCTCCCCTCCCTGGCAACCACTGATTCTTTTATTGTCTTGTGTTTTCAAGAATGTCATGTAGTTGGAGTCATACTGTATGTAGCCTTTTCAAATTGGCTTACCTTACTAATTTTTATCTTTTTATGCTCTGCAAGTTTTAGAATTAATAAGATTGAAATTATTTCTGTTTTTCAATATTCAACTATACTCTGGAAGAGTGAAAAGTTTTAGTTGACATTTATTCCAGTAAATGTCCCCATTTCTCTCTTTCTGATCATTTTTAATACAAATAGCATGAATGAACCATGTTTGGACTTTGTTTTTTATATAGCATTTTTTATTTAGTTTTACAATCTTCGAGTTTATATATTACTCCCTCCCTCTCAGTTCATGTACTTTCTACCATCTTAGAAGTCTCCTAGAACCTTGACTACTGTAACTTGTTGTCAGAATTTAATTTTAATTTTTTGAAATTTTGATATCCAAATAGGTCCCTGTGTAAGGCTGTGTGGTTGTTTCCTTTTCTCTGTCTGTTGATGGTATTTGAACTTTATGAAGGTGTCATTTAAATTTTCTTCTTTTTCTTTCTAGTTCTTTCCCCAAACTAAAACTCAAATAAAAGATTGTGGAAACTCAAAAAGTACCTATCAAATGTCAACTAGAGTGTGTCATACCTCTGTGTCATGCCACATCAAAAGAAAACTCGATATAAGACAGAAGTATAGGAGAGAAGTCAAGATGGCAGTATAGGCAGACTCTGAACTCACCTCCTCCCACAAACATAGCAGACTTACAACTACTCTTGGAACAATTACTCCTGAGAGAGAACTGAAAACTGGATAAGAGGGATCCCTGAAACAAAGGACAGTCCTGACTGAGGTGAAAGAGGCAGAAATTTTCTGGAGAGAAAAAATGCCACCTTCACAAGCTGCAATGCGTCATGGCTGCCGGGAGCAATCCAAAGGTATGCAGCCTTTCCTGGAGGAGGGGGGACCTGAGCTGGGGATTGTTGCCACTATAAGCATTTTTTGGACCCAGCACGAATGAGATGAATGTCATAATATCTGGCTTTGCTGGCCACTAACAACAATGGGGAATAGCCCCAGAAAAGCTGGGACATAAGGAAATTAAAGCCAGCTCTTCAAGGGCCCACGCACAAATTCACCCATTTCAGAAAGCAACCTAAAATCACCAGGAAGAAAGGTGCTCAGTCCTTTGCTGAAAAGAGACTCACCTGATAGGCTCTGGGCACATCTCTGTGAGAGGTGAGACCTCTCCAGGGACTGGGACATTGGGGTGGCCATTGTTGTGACCTGGTGCAGGCATGCTGACACAGACATTGGAGTTCTCCCCCTGGCCTGCTAGCCCAGGGTCTGCCCCACCCATTAGAACACTGATTTAATGTAGCTCAGCCAAGATTCTTAGAATCATATAACCTTCCAAAATTGAATCAAGAAGAAATAGAGAATTTGAATAGACCAATCACCAGTAAGGAGATCTAAACAGTAATCAAAAATCTCCCCCAAAATAAAAGTCTAGGACCAGATGGTTTCCCTGGTAAATTCTACCAGGCATTCAAAGAAGAGTTAATACCTATCCCTCTCAAACTGTTCCAAAAAATTGAAGAGGAGGGGAAGCTTCCTAACTCATTCTATGAAGCCAACATTACCCTAATACCAAAATGAGACAAGGACAACACAACAAAAGAAAATTACAGGCCAATATCTCTGAGGAACATTGATGCAAATATCCTTAAGAAAATACTAGCAAATTGAATACAACAATATATTAAAAAGATTATACTGCATGATCAAGTGGGACTTCTTCCAGGGGTGCAGGGATGGTTCAACAACCACAAATCAATCAACATCATACACCACGCTAACAAAATGAACAATAAAAGTCACATGATCACCTCAATAGATGCAGAGAAAGCATTGGACAAGATACAGCATCCATTTATGATAAAAACTCTGAATAAAATGGGTATAGAAGGAAAGTACCTCAACATAATAAAGGCCATATATGACAAACCCACAGCTAATATCATCCTCAATGGTGAAAAACTGAAAGCTAGCCTTCTAAGAACAGGAACCAGACAAGGATGCCCAATTTCACCACTCCTATTTAACATAGTATTGGAAGTCCTGGCTAGAGCAATCGACAAGAAAAAGAAATAAAAGGGATCCAAACTGGAAAGGAAGAAGTGAAACTGTCACTATTTGCAAATGACATGATTTTACATATAGAAAACCCTAAAGAATCCATCAAAAAATTTTAGAAATAATAAATGAATATGGTAAAGTTGTAGGATACAAAATCAACATACAAAAATCAGTTGTATTTCTATACACTAACAGTGAAGTAGCAGAAAGAGAAATTAAGAATGCAATCCCATTTACAATTGCAACAAAAAGAATAAAATACCTAGGAATAAACTTAACCAAAGAGGTGAAAGATCTGTACATTGAAAACTATAAAACATTGTTGAAAGAAACTGAAGACGACACAAAAAAATGGAAAGATATTCTGTGCTCTTGGATTGGAAGAATTAACATAGCTTAAATGTCCATACTTCCTAAAGCAATCTATAGATTCAATGCAATTCCTATCAAAGTTCCAACAACATTTTCCACAGAAACGGAACAAAGAATCCTAAAAATTATATGGAACAACAAAAGACCCTGAATAGCCAAATGAATCCTGAGAAAAAAGAACAAAGCTGGAGGTATCACACTCTCTGATTTCAAAATATACTACAAAGCTATAGTAACCCAAACAGCATGGTACTGGCACAAAAACAGACACACAGGTCAGTGGAACAGAACTGAGAGCTCAGAAATAAACTGACACATCTATGGAGAGCTAATTTTCAACAAGGGAGCCAAGAACATACAATGGAGAAAGAAAAGTCTCTTCAATAAATGGCATTGGGAAAAGTGGACAGCCATGTGCAAAAGAATGAAAGTAGACCATTGTCTTATAGCATACACAAAAATTAACTCAAAATGGATTAAACACTTGAATGCAAGACCTGAAACCATGAAAATTCTAGAAGAAAATATAGACAGTGTGCTCTTTGACATCGGTCTTAGAAACACATTTTCAAGTACCATGTCTGACCAGGCAAGGGAAACAACAGAAAAAATAAACAAATAGGACTACATCAAACTAAAACTCTTCTGCACAGTAAAGGAAACCATCAAGAAAATAAAAAGACAACCTAACAATTGGGAGAAGATATTTGCAAACCATATATCTGATAAGGGATTAAAATCCAAATTGTGTAAAGAACTCACACATCTCAACAACAAAAAACTAAAAGCCCAGTTAAAAAATGGGCAAAAGATCTGAGCAGACATTTCTCCAAAGAAGATATACAGATGGCCAACAGGCAAATCAAAAGATATTCAACATCATTAACTATGAGGGAAATACAAATCAAAACTACAACGAGATATCACCTCACACCCATCAGAATGGCTATAATTAACAACACTGGAAACAAGTGTTGGAGAGGAGGTGGAGAGAAGGGAACTCTCATATACTGCCGGTGGGAGTGCAAACTGGTGCAACCACTATGGAAAACAGTATGGAGATTCCTCAAAAAATTAATAGAACTACCATATGATCCAGCTATTCCACTGCTGGGTATTTATCCAAAGAACATGAGAACTGAAGGTGGTATTCAAGGTGATAGCCCCTGCCATTTTGGCGAGTTGCTCAGTTTTCCTGAGTCTCTCCCACGTATACATGTTATAAAGGTTTGTTTGATTTTCTCCTGTTATTCTGTCTCATGTCAATGTAATTCATAGCCCAGCCAGAAGGACCCAGAGAATAGAGGATTTGTCTTCCTCCCCTACACCATTACAATCTTCTCCTTGGGGGAAATGGAAGCTAAAGATCTCAAAATCGAAACTGGGGAGGTTAAAAAAATTTTTTTACATGCCTGTAGGGAGACAA
Organism: Tapirus indicus; assembly: GCA_031878705.1. Classification (NCBI taxonomy): domain Eukaryota; kingdom Metazoa; phylum Chordata; class Mammalia; order Perissodactyla; family Tapiridae; genus Tapirus; species Tapirus indicus. Next base: position 141,462,115 of record CM062919.1, on the reverse strand, counting down.
GCATGAGAGGGAAAAACTGAGTAGGATTTTACATTATAATCTCATCATGTTACCATTAAATATTTACATATCACATCCAGTTACGTATTTATATATCTTGGTCTCTGCCACTGCACACTCCACAAAGCCTTCACATTTATATATTACAGCCTAGGTCAGTGCCCATGCCCATAGTAAAAGTTAAGTCATTGGACAAATATATTAAGTAAGTTATTTTGTACCAGGATGTAAATTATCTATTTATAATATACAATTAAATAATAAATTGAGAGTTTGTTTTTTATTTTATAGCTTCTGGAAGGTTCTGACTTTATGAGATGGTTATCATGGTAGAGCTGAAGTTAAGACACTGTACCCACATTTAAGTACTTTCCACGAATAGGTAGATCTTATTTGTAAATTTTTTTATTATCACTTTTGTAGCTCTGTAATACTCCCTTTCCATTGCAATCTCCTGTTTTTAGGATTGAAATATTTTATTCCAATTTGTAATATATCACACTTTTGCTTGAAAAAGCAAAAATCATTGTTTTCCTTTGTTTATGCAGTTAATGAATGAATTCAATTCTATATAACAAAACAATTTGACATGGATGTTCAGTTTTTGCATCTGTAAAATGGGAGCAAACAATAGTACATCACACAAGTGTCGTGAGAACTAAGTGAAAAGACGTGTATATTATCTAGGAAAATGTTGATCACAAAGAAGTACTTAATAAGCATCTGTTTCCTCTCCCTTTCCACTCGGATAACTAGTAGACCTTTGGCCTGCTTGGTTTTGGCCTTTGAAGTTTTTTCTATTTAAAAGTGACTTCAAATGTCCATGATATGTGGTGATTTGTAATTTTTCTGACTCAGAAATTGGTACTATGTGTGTTGTGAGATGCAAGAAAATAATCACTCATGTTCAGATGGAAGATAGCAACTCCCCAGCATCCTCATTTCAGTGCAACTTGGTGGTTCTTTACTCATTATCATGTACACATAATTCCATGAAGTTTTACTTCATTACACTTTTTAGAGAAATTCCACACTGTAGTGATGATCAAGAATTCGGGGATTTTCTGTTTCTTTGACATAACCCTTGTGACTCTCCAAGGTCACCCAGATACAGCTCAGATACTACTCAGGGGTCCTGGTCATGAACAGCATCACCTCATAGCCAAAACTGGATGTCGTTTCCAGGACTTTTTATGAGGTCTGTGTTCTGTTTAGAGGCAAACATAAGATTCCTCAAGGGCTATAGGTAGACTTACCTTCAGAAGACAATGTTTCCTTTGTTCATTTATTTGAAAAGTGAATTTTTTTTTTTTTAAAGTTCATTTTATTTATTTTTTTTTGTGAGGAAGACCAGCCCTGAGCTAACATCCATCGCCAATCCTCCTCTTTTTGCTGAGGAATACTGGCCCTGGGCTAACATCTGTGCCCGTCTTTCCTCTACTTTATATGGGACGCCACCACAGCATGGCTGACCAGCAGTGCGTCCGCGGGCTCCCGGGATCCGAACTCGCGAACCCTGGGCTGCCAAGCGCGAACTAAACCGCTGCGCCACCGGGCCGGCCCCGAAAAGTGAATTTTCATTCTCAAATTTTCTAATGGGAAAGGATGCAAGGACAATTTAAAATTTGACTTGCAGACAGCAGCATAGAGATTTCCTCACCTGCATTGTAAGATAAAGTGATCATTAGAACCATATTCCAAACCTGATTTACAGATAACTTATTGCATGACTGAATACAGACTTTCATTCCATTTTCATCACTCCATTTGTGTTAAGATCGCATCAGATTTCATTAGCTCTGCCATAACTAGCCATCCTGAGGCTGTTACTAGCCATAAGATTTTAGTGAATGCTGTAAAGCATCCAAACTTACCTAAAAACTATTAGAGCCAACCTTTATGAAATATATCCCAAGTTTTTGTTTGTGAGCACTACATATTATAAATACTTTTTAAATTTCTTCCAAATCTTTTTTTAACCAAAATCAGTTTATCCATACTAAAATATTGCACAGTAGATAACATTGGCTGAAACAAAATGGTACCATTTATTTAATGCTAGTTTCTTTGTGATTTAAAATCTTATAAATATTTTGTATTTGCACCAAGATTCATTTTGTATCTCTTTTTAATAGACTTTTTACTTATTTGTTCAAAGATTAGATATGTTTCCAAAAAAAATTTAGTGCAATTTTATGATAGGAAATAAACAACAAATATAAATGAGTTACAAAATGCTGGATTTTTATCAGATAAAAATAAATTATTGAGAATTTGTTTTGTTACGCCAGGCTGTAATGTATTGCCCCACACATTCTGGATTCTGGGTCACTGATCAAATTTTTCATAGACTATTTTTTAACTTTTAAATGTAAATAAAAACACTACAAGTACTAAGACAGAGTGTGTATGTAGTGAATGGGGAAAGGAGAAACTTAAATGTACCAAATGAGGAAATTAGAATAGGGAAATAGAAAGTGTCTTTTTCTCCTTAAAGGTTAGCATAAGCTAACTAGTGTCGTGGCTAATTAACTCTCTATCTCTCAATGTAAAAAGTCAAGTTTATGTTCATGTTATCCATTCTTACCAGCATATTATTTAGTGGCTATAATTTTAATGTGTGGCTAATAAGAATTTAAAAATTGGATTTTTAATGCTACACAGTTGATATGCATCTTGCTATCATTTCAAGACTCTTTTCCTATTTTTTAACCTCATAAAATATCTATGCATATCCAAGCCAAATGTGAGTTAGAAAAAGCAGGTGATAAAAGAAAAAATGTGTGTCACAAGGTCTTCTTTAACTCATTTTGTGGATTCTGCCCTCTGTCGAGTTGTGGAATGGGGAAACGAAAAAGACAAAAGATTCCTTAACGCAATTCAAATTTCCAGTGGACTATATTTTGGTTATTCAACATGTCCTTTAGTTTAAAAGAAACATAGTTTGGGCTTTAAAAAATTTGTCAATAATTAAGTACATCTAACAAGACCAACAATGCTATGCATGTTTAAAGCATTTGACTGGTTACAAAGATTTTCATAGCTGCGTCCCAACCTCTTCTGGTCCCCTTCAGTTTAGCACTATCCTCCTCCACCTTGAATTCGCTGTGGTCAGACTTTCTTTCCTACTTCACGGATTGCCTAGAGGCAGTGGCACTATCTTGTTCATCTTTTATTCCCTACAACACCTTGTGTAATATTTTATATCTATGCATTTCAGAAGCAATTTGGGGGCCCCCATTCCCTTTGAGATTTTAGTAGAATTATTTCCTTGAAATTCTCAATTCCACAAAGTAAAATATTTTTCCCTTTGACATATGCAGAACAATTTTGCTCTCTTCTGAAGCTCCCATCTTTTGGCCAAAGTGCTTACCAAGTTATTTTCCAAACAAAGATAATTTCCTACAGAAAAAAAGTTCTGGTGTTATTTGTCAAGTGAGAATCACCAAGAAAATATGAGATTTATAAAGATAGATTGATGATAATAAAAAATGTATCTGTAAGCTTCCCTTTTGAACCACTTGAATATCAATAGCCTGAGGGCATTTAAAGTCAATTATTTAAATACATAAAAAAGCCATTCCTTTGGGTGATACCCAGAAGAGCACTGTGTAGGCTGATTCCAGGTTAGCTTGATTCTCTTTGTATTTTTCTTCTTTAACATTCAAAAGTTTTTTCTACACCTATTATCTGTCATTCTTCATCTGAATTTTTCTAAATGAATGTTATGTCCTACAGTTTAAACCAACTATAACTCACCTGTGGTATGTGGCTTGGATCTCACTTGTGTCTTTTGAATATTTTCAAACTACTACAAGCTTCATAACTCAGAAGTGATTAAAGAGTAGAAAATAATATAAATAATATGTAACGATCCCCACTATGTGCCAGTGTATTCATTTTCTATTGTTTCCTAACAAATTACCTAAAACCAAGTGGCTAACATCAACACCCATTTACTATCTCATAGATCTATAGGTCAGAAGTCCGTGCAGGCTCAATTTGCTTCTCTGCATGGTCTCATGGGGCTGAAATCAAGGGGTTGACTGAGCTGGGTTCTTATCTGGAGGCTCTGAAGAGAACCTACTTCTGGGTTCATTCAGGTTGTTGGTAGAAGCCAGTGCCTTGTGGCTGCAGAACTGTGGTCTTCATTTCCTTGCTAGCTGTTGGCCAGGGACTGCTCTCTGCTTCTAGAAGCTACTCTCTGTTTATTGTATGCAGACCCCTCCATTTTCAAAGCCAGCAATAGTGTGTCAAATAATTCTCATGCTTCGAATCTCTCTGATTCTCCTTTTATTACTAGCCAGAGAAAACTCTCTACTTTTAAAAGACTTAAGTGTTTAGATTAGGCCCGCCCTTTTGATTAACTCAAAGTCAACTGATTATAACCTTAATTACATCGGCAAAGTGCCTTTTGCCCTGGAACCTAACATAATCAGGGCAATATTGATATGCATGATATCTCATCATGTTTACAGTCCCAAGAATCAGGGTGAGCAATCTTGGGGGTCACTTTAGGATTCTGTCTACCATAGCCAGGAACTTTCTATACACTTTCCAGAAAAAAAAAAACTATCTTATTTAACTATCAGAACAATCTTATGAATAAATACCCCAATTATAATTATTTTACTGATGAGGAAACTGAGCTGCAAAAAAAGATATATTGCTCAAGGTTATTTATCCAGTAAGAAACAAAATAGGATTTAAACCCCATTCCAACTTCAAAGACTGATTACATAAACACTACGCCAAAAGATATTTTCAACTGTTTAAAAAGGAAATGGAAGAGATAATAATAGACTTCTTATACCATTGACTTTCTTCATAGAAAATTACATTTTTTAAACTAATTAGAAACCATCCTACTGTGCATATACAAACATTTGATCCCATTGACGGAGATGGAGAAGGTTATTTTAAAAAAATAATTATGTTCTCCTTCCAATTTAGAAACATCTAGCCCTGACTTCAGTTTCCACACTTAAAGATTGACTTAGGACAATGTTATTGTTGTTTTATTTTTCCTTTTTTAAAAATTTTTAAATTTTTTATTTTTATTTTGTGGGGAAGACCAGCCCTGAGCTAACATCTGTTGCCAATCCTCCCCTTTTTGCTGAGGAAGACTAGCCCTGGGCTAACATCCGTGCCCATCTTCCTTTGCTTTATATGGGATGCCACCATGGCATGGGCTGACAGGCAGTGCGTACGCGGGCGCCCGGGATCCGAACTCGCGAACCCGGGGCTGCCAAGCATGAACTAAACCACAGCGCCACTGGGCGGCCCCTAAAAGTCTTTAAATTTTTTAAAGCTCTGCTTAATCAAGACTATGGGAGTCATAAGAATATTTGAGGATTAAGTTGAATAGTAGTATAAAAATTTCATAGAATGCCTGGGACAGTTTTTGTTTGAATTAATTCAGCATGAATTAAAATAGCAACTAAAAGTCATTTGACAAATCAGCAGTAATTCAATTTACATTTTAGTTCTAAAGGAATTAAGTTTTTTAAAAATTCCAATTATAAAAGGAAAAACTATCAAATGAACATGCTGCCTAGAATGGTGTCTTCAGGAGAAGGTGCTGAGCAAAGATTTGATAAATGATGCCTGCATTTTGTATGAACTTGAAGTTTCTAATCTCTTTATGTTTTAGGTCATCATCTGTAAAACAGGATAAAAATTTTAAGTACGTCCTAGGACTTTTTGAGGATTAAATGGATTAAAATCATTTTCATTGCTTCTGGCAAGTAGTAAGCTTAAAAATGCACTATTACTATTAGTAGTAGTAGCAATAAATAGTAAAATTACGTGAATTTGTATGCTAAATGTCAGTTTCATGCTTCAATTCATTTTATTTTTGTAATATTTAGATTTTAGTGTCTCAACTAGTCCCCAAAGGAGAGGAATGCAAAATCAGAAGTCTCTGAGTGAATGAACTATATAAATCTCAGTGTCAAATTTCTCTAAAAAGTTGAATTACTGCATAACCAACAAATATCTTCCATATTCTTCCAGTCTTTCATTTTCCCATTTTCAGTTTTTTCTTTCTCACCTCTCTCCTCTCTTGCTCCATTTACACAGACTTTAAGAAATAAAGTAAAATATGAAAGTTTATGGAATTCAGACAATCTAATTTACCATTTTCTGAGTCAATCAACAAGCACGTAAACACTCCTTACCCATCAAAAATACAAAGGCTCTGGAACCTGTGTGGCCACCTCTCTCCCTCACCTCATAATTGCTGCAGGAGCCTGGTTCCTGCAGTGTGTAGTGTATTTTGTAGTGGTTTCCATCAAAACCAGTTATCAAATCCTCAAACTTGGGAAATATTTTAAACTATTTTCTCTCTGAGACTATAATTATTATCTTAATATTGCTGAGGTAGAGGGCGGTTTTCCTTGGCTGCGTCTCCCATGCTTTCGGGTTATGTTCTTCACCCATGGCTGCCATGTTTTTTCTTCAGCTTCACCTTTCTGGGAAGCTCAATCAGATTCATGGTGCTGGATGTCACTCGTTCATTCAACAGCTTTCAGGGAACACGATCTATGTGTCCAACACCAGGTGGTGTAAGATCACCACGATGATCTTCTGATATTTTCAATTATTACTCAAGGTTTATTTGTGCAATAAATCAAAGCATGGTGTGGAGAATATAACACCCCCAAAATTATAGGAATGCAGGACTGGAATGAGATTTTACTCGTTAAGACTCTCACTTTCAGGCAAGACTAATGCCAAAGAAATGAGACTGTTTTAAAACTTTCAGCAAAGTGATTCCGTAGCCTCTCTCTGTAATGTTTTATTCAGAAAAAAATAGATGAAACAAGGATTTTCCAAAGTATATTTGTAAACTTCATTTAAATTTGATAATGTAGATATTTCTGAAGATCGATATTTAAAAGATAAGGAATTCTTCAGAGATAACCATATTTATCATTAAAGAGTTTTTAAAACACATAAAGATTATAATTTCTAACCTGGGAAAAATACATTCTCAAACCTTCCAACCTTTCCTTTGCCATGAATTCTTCCTCAAAAGTGTTAATGTAAATAGTTCTCTCCTCTTTTGATATTCATAGGAGTTTTGACTTGTTTGGTGTTTTTCAAATTCTGGTGCACGGACCAGCTGTATCAGCATTAACTTTGGTGTTTGTCAAAAGTGCCTATTTGTGGACCCTGGTTCACAGCTACTGAATCAGAAATGTTGGTGCCTTTTAGCACTCATTATGATATTTAGCTCTTCATTATGTTCTGATTTGCATTATTCTTCAATTACCTGATTATGTGTCTAGCACACAGATTGTTCATTAAATGGAACTGTTTCCCAATAAAATTGTAAGCTCCTTTGGAAAGCTAGGACACTGCTATATTCTTCTTTATATGTCACAGTAGGTACTGTAATATAACATATATGCATACTGCAGTAGAGATACAGGATGTTGAATGTGAATTTCACCAGATCTTTATTACTTCTTTATATCCCCTATTCTTTAACTCCATCTAAATTCTTTTTTAACCCACTCTAATTTAGTGGAATGTATTAGATTTCATACCTTGCATACCCGTGTTTTAAAAATTCTGACCAGACTTCAGTTCCTCTCTCTCTTCTCTCCTATTCCTAACGATTCCCTGCTGCTTCTCTCACGTGGATCATCTCTCCTAGGCTCTTCCCACTGCTTTTCTATTTCTTGTGTCTCTATACCTGATGGTTGCTAACCAGGTAAATCTTAAGAGAAACATCGAGTACTGGATAAGGTGGGCACTTCAATATTGAATTATCATCTATTGTCTGTGTATTCGTTTTTTGTTATGTGAAATTTTGCTTCAATTACTATCACTTGTTTTAATATGCTTCCACATAAAATAGTAATAATAATAACAATGTCATTTTTACTCTTTTTAGTGTGAGGTGCTAAAAGGAATCATTTATTCACATGTACTAATATGTTTTGTAGAAAAAAATGGAGACGTGTGTGTGTGTGTGTGTACAGATAGAGATATTAGTTATTTGCTCTAGCACATTTTGAATTTTGTGTCTTCTTTCACTTTTTAAATCTAGATGATGCTAAACTCTTTATTTTATTCCACCATAGATTAGGGGAATTTAACAACAAATTTAGGCAGAAATCGCAGAAGAGGCAAGTAGGATCCATTTAAGAAAGGAATTGTGGGGGAAAAGAGGAGAAGGAGGAAGGGAACACGAAGATGAGGAAGAGGTTATCCTCTTGACTATTCTGCACCAGTGTAGACACTGATTTAACCCGAGCAGGCTTATACAACGGGAAATAAATGTCTCCTAGTGATTCATAATTTCCTGCCACAGCCAGACCCAGGTCTATGGAAACCATCAGAATTTCTCTACCACATAAGACATAGTTTCTATTTAGTCTCAAAATATTTTCCTGTCAGTAGCACTTTAGATATTTAAGAAAAAAAGTTCTTTCTAATGCCAAATTCTAAGAAATATTACTACCTTTGAAGACCAAATTAATTAAATTGATATGTAATAGCACTCTCATTTGTTAATTAATAAAGAATATTGTTACTAAATGGTTGAAGACGGTTGGGTATACTGAAAAAATTAAAATAAGAAGATTGGGTGTCTTAAGGGTGTCTTTAAGAAAACTGATAACCAATGGTTTATATTGGACTTTTACCAGAGGAAGACACTGTGACTAAGTACGTCAGCATGGAGCATAGGAAAAAGGGAGTCAAAGGGAGAAAGAATTTGACAGTGTTTAAATAACACTGTCTAAACACTGAACACGGCTCCCAGAGAAGCATATTCTGTTATGTGCCATCATCCTTTGCTTAAATGTAATACTCATTTAAGCAACTTGTTTGTCATGGGTACACAGTAAGTGCTTTTTGAATGAATGATTGAATGAAGAAGAAAATGTTTAATTAAATAATTATGACATATCCATATTTTGGCATTCATGGTGCCTATTTAAAATAATATGAAGAATATTTAATCACATAACAAACAATGTCTTCACATTATATTTAAAATGGGTTATTTAAAAACAGGTTATAAAATTGATTGCAGAGTGTAATGATAATATATTTTAAATTTGTTATATATAAAATTTTAAAAAGAATGCACATTGGAAAAATATATTTCTCCTAAGTTTTAAATATTTTAAACCACTCTTCAATAAAAATCCTTAATGATATCCTAGGACATACATCTCTAGTTAGGTACTAGGATAAAACTACTGTAAAAAATTGCTGGATCAAAGGGTTTTTTCTTCTTTTTTTTTTTTTTTTGTTTGGCTTTTTATACATATTTGTTAAGTTTGCTGCATGGAAGGTTAAACTGATTTACATACTAGGTGTTTTGAAGGTCAGTTTTGCCGACACAGAACTGTAGGAACTCTTCCAGGTACAGATAAAACGTGTTTCATGCAAGAGCAGGATGGTTTTTGTTTTGTTGTGAATATCAGCCCTTTTACTTTCTGTCATTTAGCTGTTTTTAAGTCCATGTATTGCACTGATGTTCTCAATAAAGGTTTGATATCTTTGTTTGGTCTTCGCTGAATGCTCTTCGCTTTCCCCGTGGTGTGAAACACTCTTCCATATATACAGTCTAATTGAAAATCACCAGACAACTCTTGAGTCATTCACCTACACCACTTGATGTATATTTCTTTCAGTTTGGCATTTAATAACTGAAAATTTGGAGCATATATTCTCTTAGTCTCTACAAGATCATTTTCATAATTTTTTGAAAATTTAAAACCAGTCTTAGTCTTCATCCCAGAGGACCTCATTTTAATACTTCATTCCATTGATCACCTCACTAAGCCTATTCTCTGCCCTGAAAATATCTGCCCCCTTGGGTAACTAGTAGATTATTCTAGAATTATTTTCTTGTGCAGAAACACCGTTGCCTTTCAACTTCTCAAAAAGGAAAGGAACTAACATTTATCGAGCATTTATTGTATAAAGCACCTGACACCTTACACGTGATTTCATTTAGCATTTGCAAGAGTCCTGTTGTGTAGGTATCATTAACTTATATTTACAGATGATGAGTTTGAGGCTGTAACTGTTTTGAGGAAGGTTCTTCTCAAGTCCAAAGCTCATGTTCTTTGTTTAATTCTTTCTTCATTAATACTGTTTTCTTTTCCCATTCACTTTTAATTACAAAAGTGATCAGTATTCATTGTAAAAGAGAAAACGATGTAATATATAAAGTGGAAAGTGAAATCCATGTTCAACCAATATTCGTGAGTTACTCCCTAGGCTGAGGTCAAGCCTGTGAGAAAAGAAGAGTGAGAAGAAACAGATACTGTTCCTGATCTCAAAGTTTTGTAATTCCTTATTCGCAGAGAGAGGTATTAATCAAATAATCCCACTAGTGAGTATGTAATTTTGAAAAAAATAAATGCTCTAAAGAAAAGTAGCAGTTCTGTGAGAGCAAATAATAAGGGTATTCAGGATTAAATAAATAAAATTGGCTGATGGAAGGGATGGGGATGGGGGATGTTATTCCAGCATGTACAAGGCCCTATGATCAAAGAGACCATGGCCCTTCGGGAAGCTACAAAGGGCTAGAGTGTGAGGTGCTTGGAAAGAGGCATAGTGAGTATTGATATGAGTCTGGAGAGATGTCTGGAAACCAAACCATGTAGTGGCTTCTGGACCATGTTAAGGGTTTTGTTCTTTATTCTAAGGGCAATAGGAAGTCCATTATGTGTTTTAAGCTGAGGGCTTGGGGCATGCAAGAAATCAGAATGAAAAAGTCTACTCTGGTTGCAATGCAGACTGATCTGGAGAGAGTTTAGAACAGAACATGTGGACACCAACTCATAGTGAGTGTATCTGATCCACATTTAGAAAATGAACAGGCAAACCATGGTGAAAGACTGGGTATGTGAGGTGAGGAAGAGGGAGATATCAAGGATGACAACTGATATTTTGGTTTATGGAATTAAATGGCTATAAACCAATGACTCAGTTATGGAATATAGAACAATGTCTACCTTTAAGTAAGCAACCGTATGGAAGAGTCTGAAGCTCAGGGGAGAGAATTGGACTGGAAATATATTTGTGTGGCAGTGTTAAGTGTACAGAAGGTGACTGAAACTATGGCAGTTGATGAGATTGCCCAAGGATCAAATACAAAGGGACGCATGAAGAGAATCTTGGACTGAGTCTTAAGGACATCCAACATTTAATGATTGAGTAGAGGAGAATAAGCAGCAAAGAAGATAGAGAAAGAGAGTAGTTCCAGAAAAATAAGTGTTCCAAGTGGAAGTAATAAAGACTATAGAGAGGTGAAAAAAAGAATATTGAATTTATTGCCATGAATATCACTGATGACTTTGCTGAACAGCATTTCAGGAGTGATAAGGGTAGAAGCCCCACTGGTATTGCCAAGAAGTGAGTGAAAGTTGAGAAAAAATGCTTAGTGACAACTAGTAGAAGAAATTTGGTTGGGGACAGAAGAGAGAAAAGGTAGTATCTGGAGAGTTATATAGGGTCTTGATTATGTATTGACTTTAGATAGAGACATTTGAATAAGTTTAATACTTATGGTAAGGATCCAGTTGGAAAGGAACAAATTAATGTCAAGGAGAGAAAGGAAAATCCATAACGTCAGGAGTCCAGCTGGGAAGACGGCAAGGTACAGGAGCCGGATCAGCCTTAGAAAGAAGGAGGGGCCATTTGGTGTTTTCCTTTGGACACCTTTTTTCACAGATTTATATATTACGGTTGACTTTATACTCTCACCTCCTTAAGCTGTGACTCTATTACTTTTTAATCTCCAATAATATTAAAATTAGACACAATATAAAATAGCCAGAAAAAACTCAAAAAAATTTTAGAATTTTCCATCATCTAGGGATTTAGTAGTTATCTTAAAGGCAGAATAGTTTAATGCCCAGAAATCTTTTGTTTTGTTTTGTCTGTTTTCCTTTCTTCAACCCCAGTGAATCTCAAACTTAGATGTTCACAGAAGTTACCAAATAGGATTTTCTATGTGCTATCACGCCCTGCACAACACTGGATATTATCATATTTGTTTTTTTCATTTTTGCCGATTCAATGGACACTCATTTTATATTAATTAATCCATGTTCTTCTTCCTTCAACACAGAGAATTTAGAGTGGGAGATGCTTTATATATTCTTCATTTTATTTCTAAATAATAGAATTTCCAGAATTTGCTTATGTTGCATTAACAAGAATTTGAAGAAAAGTTCCATCCTTGGCCAAAGGACCCTATATTTCATCCCCTTAGCAAGTACCTACTCTGGAGAAACAAAATGCAAAAAAAGTAACTCTTTCATGTGAAAGAATCCTTTCACAAATTTGCTCATAAAAGTGCGCATGCTTTATTGAGAACTTTGAAGTCAAAGTCCACGTCCTATTCATGTTATTATTCCCAAGCCTAGTGATATTCAAGAATGTGTGTTATATATCAAAGTTAATGAATGAATGGTTTGTGATCTGTTATATCTAAATTGAAGTGAGTTTTTGAAAAATGAACATATTAGTGTTGTAGACTATTATTTTTACTGACCACTATCAATAATTATTTAAAATACAATGTCACTAATCCTCACAACTTTCTATAAAATAATTATTATTGGTCCCATTTTACAAGTGAGAAAATTGAGACCCAGAGATTTTAAGTCAGTTGTGCTAGTTCACACAGTAACAGGTAAACCTGGGAGTCAATTCTATGTCTGACTCTAGAGTGCATGATCTTTCTGCCATGTCGTGAATGGTGATATATTTGTTTGGGTTATAAAAACCTGCATAATGAGTATATTTATTTCCTACCATAAACTTCTACCCAGACAGTTCTGCAGGGCAGAGACCCTATAATTTTAGGCATGTTACTTTGATTTATCTTCTAGAAGGAACCATCAGGTTTTCTCTATGCATGGTATACTATAGAAGTATGAAAAATAGGTCTTCAAGTAGGCTTTTTTCTTGGAAAAAGGTAGAACTATATCTTCAGGCATTTAAATATCAATGGTAGCTATTTTGCTAAAATTTTATAATTGAATTGAAAACATATTTTGTTTAGAAAATTTAGTAATACTCACAAACTTGTCTGATCCCAAATATTTAACTCTTAAAACAAAATCGAATTCTGGTTGTATTCCAGAGTACTTTGGAAAGAACTCACACTGAGTTCTGCTATGAACTGAGTCAAACTTTTCCAAGGTGCACCATGGAACACCATCCTGATTTGGGACATCAAGGTAATCGGCAGTGAGAGCACTCACAGGCAACTTTCTGGTCACCCGATGGCCTTCCTGTGACCTAGCCACAAGCACTCTATCAATCTACTTTATCACGGGGATTCGCAAAGAGAGGGCTGCATCCTTCTGCCAGGCACATCTGTTCCTAACTTTTCTTATCTCTCCATGTCCGTTTTGTACAGTACACCCATTCTTCATCAGTCACGAATGCCTATGCTTCTGAGAAGGAATCATTTTCTACGTTTTTATTTCCATAAAAAATTTAAAAGTAAAAAATGTTTCTATTCTGTCCTTTCCTGTCTCATATCTACTTCCAAATACATAAAATATTTAAGTTTGCTCATAGAACACAATACAATGTACCAGCCCTTCCCATCAAGTTTTACAGTTTCGCTACTTTTAACAAGAATAATCCTCATTTAAAGCTATGAATGATACCCACCAGAGCACCATTTTTATATTTGCTTTAAAGAAATGCATGAGTGGTCCTTCCTAGGAAGATCAAGAAGATATCTCACAAAATGAGTCATGCTAATGGCAATCTCTTTACCTCTGACTCAGCCACATTTGAAGGATGAAGGAGGTGCCGTGGGCCTGGTTGATGGGGTGTCTCTCCATGTCCCCCAGTCTGGGACCTGTGGTGTAGGAAGCAAGGCAGGCTCATCAACAAGCACCTTCCTCTCCCGTTCAGACTGCGGATTACACAGAAGGAGGAAGCTCCATGTTCTTCCTCCCACTCTGTCTCTGAACAGCACTCTTCATTGAGTAGAAATCTTGTTGCTTTAATTATAGTGGCAAATAAACAATCTGTCCAAAACAACTTCCAACCACTTCTGAATGACATATTTATCTTTAAGTTTCATTTTTTTAAACTAAATACCTATTTTCATTAGTTGCTACAATGATTAAGAGAGATATAATAGAACATCATTTATTTATACCTTAAATATTATTTTAAAAATTTAGAATGTTTTTATTTCTATATTTAGTAATCATATAAAAAGAGAGGAAGTCGTCATGGAACATGTCTATGCTTCCATGGTTCAGATTTTCACACTTAAAAACAGCTGAAAATACCATTTACAACAGAAATGTTGGTGACATCTTGGCCAAGTGGTGCATGTGATCTATGAGATTATACATATATGTGTGTGTAATGAATTCATATATACTCTAAAATGTCAGCTACACAGTAGCTTTGGATTATTTGTTTGTTTTAATGGACATTAATTAATAAAATCTTTCCTTTAGCCAAAAGAATATCTTTTACGCATGCACATGCTTATCACAAAGACATCAACATACTCTGTGGTGAGTTTCCGCTACAGGAAGGCAGGCTTACAGCTGAAAATGGTTTGGGGTTTGTTGGGCTGGAGGATTTTGATAAATGGAGATGAACGATTAAAATCGTTCAGTCTTCTAAGCCCTAGCAAAATATGACAGCATATAAGTCTCCAAAGAGATGGACGTTTGCTCTCACAGCTGGCTGTCCACAGCCGCACCGTGCCCTGGGGAGCCCTGCAGACCTAGTGGATGAGAGGGTTTCACAGCTGTAAGAGATTTAGAGCCCTTTAAAGTATTGCTTGAGCTACAACAAACCAATGTTTCAAAGAAAGTGAGCAAGGCCATAGGGTGTTCATGAGATTCCCAGCCTTAACCTGGGGAAGCTCACCTGTCAAAGCCAGCTCAATAAAACCTTCACTGAATTGTTAGCTGACATTACAAAATGTCTAAGATGTCACCACGTGTTGCAAACAAATCCTCGCGTTTCCCCATGTTGTTCCTGGGGCCAGAGAATCGCAAAACATAACAAAACACTGTGAATAAAAGCATGTTTGTGGAAAAGTTCACTTGTCTGTGAGGAAGATGTGATGTGGGAGAAAGTGGCTATGTCGTGTGTTACAGGAGGGGAAGGCTGGAGGAGGAATGAGAAGGAGGAAACTTTGTCTGTTGGGTGTCTTTTATGTACTAATAATATGGACTCCTTGTTCTACCCCTGCTCTGGGGTAGGCCCAGCCCTCTGCGGTGACAGCAAGGGAAGGAGAGATAGCCAAGAAGCAGGCCGCTAGAATCGTTGTACCTCTACACAGTCATCAGAAGAATGAGCATCCACATTTTCCCAGTCCCCATTCCTCATTTCTGGGATTTCCTTCCAAGCAGAGAGGCAAATGCATGGATCAGACAACTTGGCTATAGGACTGCACAGTTTGCAATTTAACATTCACACGGACTGGGTCAACTAGAGAAGCAACAAGGCAGGTAACTGGAAGGATTCATTTCTTCTGTACAAGACTCAATTTAAGCAATTTATACAAAAGTCATATTCCTGTCTCATAATCTCATTCTTAATCTGCATCACAAATGCTTCCCAGACATGTATTAGAACTTCTTTCTTTTTATTTTATAATATTTTATTGAGATATACAAACAACGTATAAAACAGCACAAATTTCTCAGCTCACAATTCTGCAGGTCAGAGGTCTGGGTGTTGCATAGCTGGGTGCTCTGCTAAGGTTCTCACAAAGTAGAACGAAAGATGTCGGTGGCTGCATTCTCATCTGAATCTAGGGATCTGCTTGCAAATTCATTCAGGTAATTGAAAGAATTCGATTCCTTGAGGTTGTAGAATTGAAATCTCCATTTCCTTACTGGTTGTTTCTCAGCTCCTAAGCAGCCGCCCACATCCCTTGCCACGTGACACGCTCAATCTTCCAAGTCAGCAGTGGAGAACCTCTCTCCTGTTGAACTCCTCTCATGCTTCAAATCTCCATGTCCAGGGAAATCTCTGCCCCTTTGAAGGGCTCATCTAATTAGGTCAGGTCCACCCAGGATAGTATCCCTTTCTTAAAGTGAACTATGCTATATAACATACCCTAGTAAGACAGTGAAGTCCATCATTTTCCCAGTCCCAGGGATTATGCAAGGCATGTACACTAGGGAATGGGGATGTTAGAACCATCTTAGAATTCTGCCCACCACTTCTGGAGGCAAGATCTGTGTAGTGGATCGTGCGGCAGCTTCAGGGCCACATTACTGATTTTTAGGAGTTCTTTATATATTCTGAATATGAGTCCTTTGTCAGATATATGTATTGCTACTCTATTGTCCAAATCTGTGGCTTGCCTTTTATTACTTAATAGAAACTTTGATGAGCAAAAGTTTTAAATTTTGATAGTCAAATCTTCATATTTTTCTTTTATTATTAGAGTTTTATGTATTGTGTTAAAGTGTCAAAAAATTTGCCTACACCAAGATCGTGAAGATTTTTTGTTTTATTGTAGGAATATTATAGTTTTAGCTTCCACATTTATGTCTCTGATCCGTCTTGATTTTTTTCATGTGGTGCAAGGCAGGGTTCAACTTTTTTTTCTATATGGATATCCATTTGCTCCAAATTAAGGTATTGCATTTCTCATTATAATGTCATTACCCTAAGGTGGTGATTCTATTGCCAGGGAACTATGCATTCACCATGTTGCTTGCATTTCTTCACATCTTGCAGGGTGTAACAAGAATGAAAGGCCCCGACTGCTGTTTATCCGGGCAATCTCTCAGGGTTGTATTATCAGAAAGCGACCTTGAAAGAGGAAGTAAGTTTCCCTCTGGGACAAACAGTAGGCTTTCTTATTGTATTTTATAAAATCAGTGGATCTCCAAGCGCAGTGTTCCTCAGCTGTGATGCCAACCACTGTGTATACGGCATCCATCGGGACCACATTGCACCGCTCTCATTGGACTTCCAGGCAGATCTTGTGTAAACGTGCTGATGCTCATTGTGTTTGCTGTGCCATGAGTAAGGAAGTCCTTTGTTTCTGACCTGGGAATCTCAGGTCTTCTGCCAGCATCCTTGAAACAGTAACAGGCTTACTGTCTTGTAAGAAGGATGAAATAAAATTCAAGACCTGACTATGTCATCTAATTCTATCGTCAGAACACCCTATTAAATGGCTATTTTAATCACCATTTCATAGTTTAAAACACCAAGACTTCAAGAAGCTAAGGAACTTGCCCAGTTTTGTTGACTTACACAGCCAAAACTCATTTTGTGGTTTTTTTTGGGGGGGGGGGGTGAGGAAGATTTGCTCTGAGCTAACATCAGTACCAATCTTTCTCAATTTTGCACATGAGTCACTCCCACAGCATGGCTTGACAAGTGGTGTAGGTCTGCACCCAGGATCCAAACCCATGAACCTGGGCTGCTGAAGCAGAGTGCCAGACTTAACCACTATGCCATGGGCTGGCCCCCAAAACTCATTTTTTAACATTTTTAAATTGTGAGATGTAGCATAAATATAGAAATGTGGATAAAATATACATAGAATTTAAGGAATAGTTACAAAATGAACACCCATGTAACCACCACTTAGGTCAAGAACAGGAGTGTTGCCCCCACGCCAGAATCCCTGCATGGGTATCTCCAACTTATATCTCCCCTAAAAGTAGTCCTTGTCTTGATTTTAATGATAATCAGTGTGCTGTTTTCTTTATAATCACTCTTACATCCATAAAAAATATGGCTTGAGTTTTCCTGTTTTTGAACTTCATATAAATGGGTATAAAGTCTATGAATTATTTTGTGTAGTACTACTTAAGATCAACATGTTTCTAAGATTTATCATTGCTGCTTGTGGCTGCCCTTTATTCAGTTTCATTGCAGCATAGTGCATTGTATTAATATGTAAAAATTCATTTATCAGTACTGCTATTTCTGGGCATGTGAATTGTTTCTAGCTTTGAGCTATTAAAAAAATGTTTTTATAAGCATTCTTATACAAGTCATTTTTGTGAGCATACGCGTTCATTTCTCTTCCATATACATCTAGGAGTGGACTTTCTAGGGCATTGGGTAGGATATGTTTTCCTTTATTAGAAAATGCCAGAAAGTTTTCCAAAGTGATTCCACCACTTTACAGTTGCAACAGCAGTGTATGAAAGTTCCAAATGCTCCACATTCTCATCAGTACTTGATGATGAGAATCTTTTTAATTTAGGCATTCTATTTGTTATATAGTGGTATTTCACTGTGGTTTTAGTTTTCATTTCTCCAATGACTAACGAGATTGAGAATGTGGTCATATACTTTGTGGTCACTTGTATATCTTCTTTTGTGAAGTGCCTGTACAAGTATTTTGCCCAATTTTTAATTGGTTTGTTTTCCTTTTTTCCTAGTGATCTGTAGGTATATAAAAGGTATTTATCTGTTTTCAGTTAAAGGACCTGACCTATAAATTTATCCCATAATTTCTGCTCACTTTCTAATGGCCGGAATCATCACGTGAACACAGACAGCTTGAAGCTAATGCGGGAAAAGTATTCTCACCTGGGCAGCAGTGTGTGTAGCCAAAACTTTACTAAGAAAAAGGAAAACCCTGGTATTGAGCAGGACAGCCAGCTACTTCTACTCTACTAGGGCTCACTCTAAAAATTTAAGTCTTCATTAGTGCTATTTGATGCTCATGGAACTTTGTGGAACTAGCTATAGAAGCATCTACAGCAACAACCATTATTACCAAAACTTTGCTTTTTTCAAAGTGAGTCCTGACTGGAAATAAATGTGTTTCTTACAGCAATTCATTCCATGCATCAGCCCCGCCTATAATGCCAGGCCAAGCTGCCCCTCTATAATTTAACAGGCAACCATGCTACAGGAACACTAAGCTCTAGCATGGCGTGGTGGAGTTTTGCTGTATCGACATGACTCACACAAGTGTGCTAACTCCTAAAATTATCTACCCAGCTACATCAGTTAAAATCCAACTACACAACCAAAAAAACCATTCACATGGACAAATATGTCATCACAAACTAACAGCACTAAAAAGCCACGTGGTCCACTTCCATCCGCAAGTATTCACTGTAGCTGGATCCCACTCCTTGTCGGTTCCTTGACTAGTGTTCGGCTATTGGTGAATTGACCCAAATGAGACACAATGATTAGACAAATGGAGATCAGAAAGTCTGCTTTGTACTGATGGATTGTCGAAGAATGTGGCCTAGGTATGCAGCAACAACAGCTTCCAAACACGGAGTCCTGAATTAGAAAGACTTGACCAGCAGGCAGCGCTGGATGACCACAGGCTTCCCGTTGCAGTGGAAGTGCCTTTACTACCCAACTCACAACAGGACTAAGAGCAGAACAGAATGAACCCTCTGTGCAGGCCAGCAGGCTCCAAAGAGGAAGAGGATGCAGCTGACCCACGTATCACGGTGCGGTAACCATTCCTATAAGATATTCCTCTTCTCATGAGAATCGGTGAGTACAGGAAACATCAGAAATGACTTCACCCCACCCACCTCCAAATACACTCTCTACGGTAGATATAGTTAAAATTAAAATGATATAGAAAGGCTAAGTATAGACACTAATGTATCAAATAAATGCAAACAAATCAGAGTGATAATATTAATATTATGTAAAGCAGAACTAAAGGAAAAGAAGTTTACCTGAGACAATATAAATTTTATTCTGCTGAAGTATTCTGTTAAAAATAAGATAGAGTTAAAACTGCCACCTACCGAACAGCATAGACTGCAATCTATAAAATAAAAACAGACTGAAATATAAAGACAATTGCCGTGAACATGATGACAATATATCAGCCTGTCTCAATCAATCATCACCCAATTAAATATGAAGAATAAATAAATGTAGCAGACTTTGAATGATATAGAAGGATGATTTAATAGATTCTCAACAAAGTGTATACTTCTTTTCAACTACCCATAGGATAGTCATAATTTTTTTTTAACTTTCATTCATTACACCTTAAAAAAGTTAACAAATTTCCATACTAGAAATAGCACAGGCCACGTTCCCTAATAAATTAATGCAGTAAAATTAAGAATTAACATAAATGTTTTCACAGTAACAGGAATAATGACACCTCAACCATTTGGAAATTTTACAAAAGAAGAAAGACATTCTGCAAAAAAACACTTGGGTGAAAAATGATGTCAAGATGCAAGTTGAAGACTAGTTAGGAAACAGCAGTGAGAATAGCAGAGAGAGAAACTGGGAGGAAAAAGTGAACAGTGAAAAAAATCATAGCCTTAAATATTTACATTTTGGTTCAAGACATAGCCGAAATAAATGAAGTGATGATTCAACTCAAGAAATCAGGGGGAAAAGCAAATGTGGGGACCACAGGAAGAAGGATATAATGGGAGTGAAGGTAAGAAATGATGGAGACCCTGGGAAGATAATGCAATGGGTCTTTAGGGGAGGATAGAGGGTCTTTATTTATTATTATGTTCTAAAAAACAAAACCAAATATTCAAAACTTTGAGACTATTTTTGTTCCCAGGGTGCCTGATTATTCTATTGGTAAAATTTCTCCATGATTAAGATCAACTGATGTTCTGCCAGTGTGTGTGTGCATGTGTACATGTGTGTATGTGTATGTATTCCAAAACATAAATCAACATAAAGAAAAAGTGTCTTTGTTCCTATAATGCATTATTAACATCATCTGGACCAATAAGAACTAGTAATACTTCATAGTTTAATAGATGTTTAGGGTGCATGCTGGGTTGAGAGAGGAGATAGGAAGTAATATTTCATTTAAGTCAAAGTAACATCATTGGGAAATAATTTAGTTAATAAAACAATGATTATTTGTGTTTCTATTTGTTACTTGTGTTATTAGAAGAATATGGAAAAGGTTTTGTTATTTATATAAAATTAGTTTAATTTTTATTGCTTATAATTATGATTCCTTCAGTCACTGTTTATTGAGGAGCTACTATGTGCAAAGGATGAAGAGGCAGTGATGAATAAGAGCTGATGCCATGCCTGACCTCATGGAACTCACAGCCTAGAAGATAAAAAGGATATTAATCAAATATTACATAAATAAATATAAAATTATTACTTGAATAAGTATTATTTGAAGATATAAGAGCATATGAGATGGGGATTTGATATAGCCAAGTAAATCGAGAAGTTCTTTCTTAAGGAAACCACAGTTTAGCAAAGATTTCAGAATCAATGATATCAAGTCAATCTGCAGGTAAAGAGTATTCCAGGCAGAGTGATTAGCATGTTCATAAGCAGTATGGCAAGGACAGACTGGATCCTTCAGGAATGAGAAATATGGTAAGTGCGGATGGCAGAGAGTAGTTCATGCATAGTGAAAGAGAGGAGACCACGCAGGCTCTGCTAGGAATTTAGATTTTTACAGAAGAGTCATGGGGATTCATTGAGGTGTTATAAACAAAATGTGTGGATGATTTGATCAGATCTGTACTTTGAAAATATTCTGGCTACAATTCACAATCTGTGAATACAGATTGTTAGGAAGCAACAATGGTACTAGAGAGACCAGTTAGGAGGCTTTTATAAGTGTCCGGGGGGCAGCTGATGATCATGTGGCTGGAGCTCTGGTGGCAAAGTTAGAGAAGAGTCTATTAGCATGGTCTAACAAATGTTCTAACCTCATCTGGACCCGTTTATTTATAGTTCTTCAGAAAAAAATAAGAAATTAATCGCTCTAACCAATTAACAATAAAAACAAGTTAAAAAGAAAGAGTCAAAGAGACTAGCCAAATTTGGATTGTAAGTGACCATCTCCAGAGATACATTTCAATAACACTGTTTTAGGACAAGACTTCTGAAAGAGTTTGGCGGTAGAATACATAACAGTCATGCTGTTCTTTAAATCACACCATGAAACATTGCTATATTAAATTCTAGTATGTAAATTAATGGAGATTTGACTATATTTTTGTATATGCATTCTTTCACATCTTGAAAATATTGTATAAATATTTTAATAACACTTTCAGCCTATTAGATAATAATTATTGACTCATCTGTTAGTTTACTTGTAGTGTGATAACACTAACAGATAAGTGGTAATAAAGAGGAGGAAAAAATTTATGACACATTTATAGAAAAAATTAACAAAATCCTCTCCATTGACTTTTTCTTTCAAATGATCATACAAAAATGAATGATTATGCAATTCTATAGTCAATACATTTAGTCTACCCTCACGGACTTCCAGATTCTGTCAAGATCACAGTTCAAGACCCACTATTTTTAGGAAAATCACCTAGAGGATTACATGAGAATATAGTGTTAACCAGATTTAAGCAGATTTAATTGACAATCAATGTTTAATCATACTTTCGCTGCCTTCAAATGGGGTGAGTGCTGTTCCTATCACTGATTTCAAGATAAGCACAAAAAGAGGTGTGTTCAGTTGGTCTTTTTCTCACAGTAAAATATGAAAATTCTCTCTAGTGTATTTTGAACTTGAGGTTAATCTATTTGCAACATCTACCATTGTATGAATTGTCCTTGTCAATTCTGTTGATTTGACTAGTTACATGTTTAATTGAAAAGGGTCATTTTCTCAAACTGAGGAAAATCTTTGAAAGATAATGATTTAAACATGTATCATCTATTAAGAACGTCTAATAGACGTACTTATCTCAACTGGTTTTCAAAAAAATTACTCTTGCACAATCATAAATCATTTCAATTATTGCATTATTTGTGTACGTAAAGCACAAATGCATTGATTTCAGTGAATCAAAAACCGTCTGATTGTAGATATATGCGCATGCATATACACACATGTAGGGTTTGACATAGGTTACAAACCACTATAAATCAGTTTTTCTAAATGGTGTCTTGCAAGCCACTAAAAGCCAATACTATTCATAAAATAATAACCATTGTGACATTTTATTACCATTTATTACTTTTGTTAATTTTGTTTTTAAGTTTGCCTAATTCTTTTAATATTACTTATATCTATGAAGTTACTATTTGCTTATTTTATAAGAATCTCATAGATAATTTTGTTTAATTGCCTTTATGGAGCATTTTGAGAAATTGAAATGAAAAGTATTTAGTAATCTGAGGGCGTACTCTTTTGCTTTTGTTCCTTATCCCCCAATCCTCACATAACCAGCTCCTTTGTCACTAAAGAACAGACCATGACAATTCTTGATGTGTGGGGGGGCATTTAGGGGTATATTAGAGAAAATCTCACAGGATGTCAAATCCAGCAAAAATAAAGAACTAAAACAACAATACTCTTAATATACATTTTAGAAAGCATGCTACTATTACTAGAGGTCATGTAAATATTTTTCTAATTCTTTGAAAACTTTGGGATCCTGAACAGAACCTGCAAATTTGAATATAGTTAACTTTTCAAATGTTTACTAAATGCTACCAACTACAGTTTAGTGTCTTTGTTTTTTAGCCCACGTTAACAGTGTTGTAATTATTGTTTTTCTTTAGGGTTTATTTTCCTTACACACATAAACACACATACACACACAAACACATACACACAGACACATGCAGAAAGAAAGAAAGATAAGAGAGGAAGAAAGGGGAAGGAAGGAAGGAATGTTCTCAGCCATAGGACTTTCCTCATAACACATTTATCACATAGAAGCCAACCATATATGACAGTCACAGTGGAGATTCTCTGGTGGAAGCAAACTAAAGGATGTGAAGTCCCTCCAAGTCTCCCTGCGTGATCGCATCCGAGCCTGTGCTCACCCTCTGAACGGAGTGCGAACTACACACGGGCTCTATGCGCTGCTGGGTGTGCCTGGTGCTCTTCCATAACTGCCCTGGGAGACTTGGTTAATGTACAGTCCTGGCTGGAGACGGGGATTTGGTCCAGGTGACCTTGGGATTTCTCACACTCCTGAGTCACCATGGAGTCTATAAAGTAGCAAAGTCCAGTTCATATGCTGATTCAACTAGTTGAAGTCATGGCTGTGAACATACTTTCAAATGTGGATAAAAATAGTATCCAGAAGAATCATACAGTGCTTGGAGAGGGTTGGTGTCTATGAAAATGTGTCCCAGTGTTAGGATGGCTACTGACAGGGGGAATATCCAGGCTCTGCAAGCTTTGCTTAGTTTACAAGTTTTACTTTCTCTCCACATCTGGCTAAGCAGAAACATGTTTATTTATACTGAGTTTGAGAAAAGAATCAAAAACACTGCAATATTTCTGCTTTTTTTTACCCCCCAAACTCTCTCTGAAGTTCGATTGTTGGATTGACAATATCCATTAAATGATATTCCTTTGAGGCATTACCTTGGTGTCACTGTGGTGGTGGCTATCAAACAAGCTAATACTATTTTTTTACTGTTTACATAATTTTGTTTAAAATATGACCTTTTCTTTTTGCTTTGTTGGGTTGCAGTGGAAGACAGCATAGCATGGTGTGTAGGAACATGGGTTTGGGAGGTAGAAACATGTGGATTAAAAAATCTGAATCTTCCAATTTAAGCTGTGTGTGGCATGGGTATGTTACTTTAATAATCAGTGTCAGTCTTAACTTGTAACACAAGAGGTAAGTTCAACCTCAAGGTTTCAATAGAATTAAATTAGTGAGTAAGTGAATATGTAGTGGGCAGCAGAGTGCATGTCACATAGTGGATATCCAGTAAAGAGAGCTATCATTATTGCTGCTATTACTCCTACTTTTCTAAATTGATGTGCCATTAAGCACGATGCCCCTATTAATACAGACTTTATAGGTTGGAAATTAAAATGTCATCTCAACCTTAATTACTCTCAAAAAACACATTTTTTTTTTTTTTTATGTAACAGCTTTAGTTTAGATCTTATCTTCCTTTAAGACCCTTTAAAGTCTCTGATATTTTGCCTTCTCTGTGCCAGGAATATGGCTGTTATTTAGCCAGGGGCACGCCTGTACCATGTGGTGACCGCTGGCATCTGTTCTAACCCTTGTAGCTGTTCTGACTGGCCGATGCCTGTGTGATAGGGGTTGGTCAATATCTCACTCTTATTCAGAAATATTACTCTTTTTTTAAAAATCTCACTCTTATCCTAAAATATTATTTCAGAATTCCTGACTAAGATTCACAACAGAAATGAGTAAAATACTACTTTGGTGGAATTCTTATGAAAATGAGTAATTGTAAAAACATGAATAAATCCATAATAATCTTGGAAAGTGTGGTATCTGATTAGGCAGGGCTGGAAACTATAGTTACCACTTATTTGACCACCTATTATATTTTACGTATGAACTATACTACGTGGTTTTAAATACAATCCAAATAATTTTCACAACTACCCTTAAAAATAAGCATCATTTGCTCTATTTTCCAGCAAAAAATGTGAATTGCAGATAATGCCCAAATTTACATGGCTAATAAATGTTGAAGATAGGAATTAAATTCCTACCCTGCTTGACTAAAACCTATTTTCTTAACTGCAATGAAACATTAATATTCCTTTCTCTAAAGGTGATACAGGGAGGAATTTGGAGTAAAGCTGATAATAAAACAGTGGAATTGTTTCTTTTATTCATAAAGGAGCAGATTATTATTTTATGAAAATCTGGCCAATATTCTGCTTCCTCATACTTTGGTGCTCTACCCTGACTCTGTAGAAATCTTCAAGTGAGCTTGACAGTCCTACTAAAGAACACCACAGATTATCGGCACTTGGGTACACACTGACTCCTGAGAGAGACGGCAATACTCTTAAATTCTGTGTTCACATTTAGAAAATGCACATTCCTATCTGTGATAAGATTTCAGAAATGTAGATAATCTTGACTTTTTCTGCTCTTGAAATATCCTCTCTGAAGCCATTACTTTTATTTATTGGTCCAGATGAAGTGTCACTTTTCCTGAAATCTGCCAATAGTGGTTTGCTAGATTTAGCAGATCAAAATACTGGATGGCAAGTTAAATTTGAATTGCAGATAAACAGCAATTGATTCTTTAATATAAGTATCTTCCATACAACATTTGGGACATACTTATCCTAAAAAACTATTCATTGTTTATCTGAAATTCATAACTGGCCATCCTATATTTTACCTGGCAACCCTAAGTGGAAGCAACATTGTGAAATGGAAACAACAAACAACCATAACAACAAAAATGAAAGATCGCTTTTGAATTCAAACTAGAGTTCAAATTATGTGTTTACCACCTAATTATGTGGCAAATCAGTGCCTCCTGGAGTGGGCTGGGAGTGTAGAAAGGGAACAACACGTCCATTCCCCCTTGGGGAGAATTAGAGAGAGTGGTCTGAAAAAGTGGCTTACAAACTCTGGTACTTGAAATGCTTAGGGTCTCTGGAATGCCCATTGGGATACTCCGTAGGATAGACAACCAATATGGATATTCTGTAACATGATATTTAAAAACATATTTCCACATTTTAAAAATAATTTGAAAACCATTACTTCAGTGCATTTCCTATCCGAACCAATCATTTTTTATTGATTTGCTCTACCTGTGGGTTAACATTTTTGTGCATGCTTCCTGTTCCCATGACTCAGTTCTAAACTCTGTACAGGCAGGTGAGCTATACTACTGGAGTGTGGAACCTAGGGAAAAGTACACTGTGTCAAATATTTTTTACAGAACAGTAAATTAAAATACATATTAAGACAGCCTTAAAATATAAGAACAAAGAAAGCATATGTGGAGGAAGGAATCCCATACTTTTTACATTCCCTTGGTGATAATGAGCTATAGAAAAGTTTCTGTAGATACCAACTTAGCCCTTAACACCTTCAGCCAGCATCACCTTGGATTCTCAAAAATTAAGTTATGTGATCAATGGAATTCTTTACACAATTAATGAAACTGTGTGTGCATAGGCCATGTCTAACATGTTTCTGTTTCAGTTGATGGCTTAGAATGTAACAGAAACTCAGTGTGATAGATCAATTTGATAGGATCATTTGATTAATTTTACAGAAACTTAGAAACGTCATTTTTTTCGCTTACTCTAACAGTCAAGTTGACGTTGGATGGGAGTCATGTGAGATTATCTAAATAACATTTCCCAGCAAATATACCTTCGAATGTGTTTACATAACATCCTTAGTAACAAATTAAAGGAATAAGCACTAATCACCACTCCTTCCTTTATGGCATTTGATAAGACAAACAACACAAACACATTTTCATAAGACAGTGAACTATATTTGTCCTCAGTTCTGATGAAAACAGGAACATCAGCATGATGTTGACCATTAACAGCAGGCAACAGTTTCAGCAGGAAAAAAATGTTGATTTGAGAGATCATTTGCAGAGCATGATCCTATGATGATTTATATAATTTGATACAGAATGAATAATTTGGATATTTAAAGTGGCTAAGAGGGTCATAAAACTCCCAATTCTACAAACTGCCTGATTCTTGGGTTATTACAAAGAAAATGCAAACCATCACAAGACACCTCAGTGATTCTTTAGTTCATATTTTTCATCACTCAGCACCAGTGGAATTGGAATTCACCAATATCCTGAGGTCTTTACATCTTGAAATAGTTGATAACCAATTATTAGCAGCTAACAATATTAGGTAACATAATTTGGGTTTTTTAAATATGCCAGATAATGTTGTAAGCATTTTACATATATTATTTTATTTAATCCTCAAAATAACATTCTAAGATAGATGCTGCAAGAATTGTGAAAGGTCTGAGATTTTACCATACTTGCAAGCTAACAAATTAGCCTACCACAGTTTCATGGATGTTAGCAGTAGACGTGAGACTCCTGGTTCAGAGACAAAGGATAGTTTTGTTACTTACAATAAGAGTAATTGTCAAAGTACCTACATTTTTTGTGTCAGTTCCCCCCACCCCAGTTCCTACAGAGCAATGTGAAAAGAATCTGGTTACATCTGCCCGTATAAGGAGTTGAATTACAGGACAGGAACTCTGAGTTTAGGGAACCCAAAACTTCTGTAACGGGCAGTAAGCATTATTGCTTGGGAGGGAGATATTATCTGTCTTTTCCAAGACTGTTGTCTGTACACACATCTTTAAAAGTATAATCCATAACAAAAATAGACAGTGTCTTTGATCGAAAGACATGCAGAAAAATAAGAGTTATGGGAATTGTGTCCCAACATTATTTCCATTTTACAGATGAGGAAACTGAGGCACAATGAAACCAAACAAGGTCACATAGCTAGTGGTCAATGGAGTCGTTTAGAACTAAAGTAGTTTGACTCCAAAACTCACGCAAAAAAAAAAAATAATTGTGAGTGATTGTCTTTAAAAAGAATTCAAGTAGCTTTGAGTAATCCATTATCTTTCCACAAAATCACTCCAGAAGTTGAAATTCAGTTGTTGTTATTGTTTATCTAGATTTTTCCAGTTACAGTTAGGACGCACTAATAACCATTTTAGAGATTAGGGTACAATTGCACCCTAATAATGTTACTTAAAATTATGTATCTATAAAGGTAAAATTTCAAGAAATCTGATGCATCTAAAATGTCCTCTGTGATGTTCTCAAAAATAAGTTTTTGGTTGAAGAGATAATAAGAACATCACCTAAACTATCTAGAAACTACAACCTCCTTGTGGCTATTTTGATTCCTTCACCATTTATTTAATCAAGCCTCTCAAATAAAATGGAATAAATACTAACAAGCACTGGATCCACAGAGACTTACCAAGGATAGGAGTTTTACAGAAGCCTGGCTCCCTCAGCAGTAAGTGTCTCATCGTCTTGCCTGTCCTGGTGACTTGATCCCAATTGCTGGTGAGATACGATATGATCGTAGTAGGTGCCTCCTATCAATATTGCAACAAAGGCCAGCTTCTTGCCCAAACACTTTTCTCCCTTCTCACCTCAAAAACACTGATTGCTTTTTCTTTTAATCACGACTATTAATGAAATAATGATCCATAAAGTTGAATCCCAAAATATTTTGTAGATGATGTATTAAGTGCTTTTACTGGTACTTTTTAGAGTCTGTTCTCTTGAAAGATTCCCTCTGTTTTGACTACCATCCCAATTTTTTGCATGCTGACTACTGCACTGGCTGTTGCTTAGGTATTCTGGCTATGGATACCATTCCCAGAGACCCAGGGCTCTAGTCACGATCCCACTTCCCCAAATCCTCAGGTGTCTTTGCTTAGCTTGCTCCTCAGGAGTGCTTAATGACTGGAGAAAATGAGACAATAGCAAGGCAAAGAGGCATCTCAAGAAACTCATACGTGTTTGACTAGACAGTAACAGAAATATGTGCTGGTTTTGATCATTTGTTTTATCTTTAAAAAAGTAAAATCTATGCAAAGTATTGAGGAAGGGCGTTTAGTTTGTGAATCTTCACAAAGAACATTTAGGAAATTAGCCTTTTTGACCCTTAAAATCTTAGTTCTGTCTAAAATCTGTGTCTTTTCAAGACCTAGCACATTAAATCAATTATCTTTCATTGACTATCCTTTGATGGGCTATTCTGAACCATTTCATAATTCTCAATAGTTAGTAAGAAATGTGGGCCAAATTTTCCGGATTATTTCTAATTTCAAGAGACTGATACGATACATGCCATCCTTGGCTTGCTTTGATCCCTTGCAAACTGATCAAGCTCTCCAGAATACGGGCTGTTGGGAAGGGGGTGGGAATAAAACACCTCTCCTTATCTAGAATAATAAACGGAGTTTCCAAAGATACCTCGCTCATCCTAACATCAGAATTGACTGCCTTCTAGGGTTAAAAATATTAGCTAGTATATGACAACAAAATACTTTTCAATACTCTCACCAGTTGATCTCTTTCAAAGCCTTTCTTTGTTTCATACTACAGACTGGTCAGAGAAGTACACTTCATGCAGGCTGTCATGCCTCATGGGGGATTGATATTTCATCAGTCACATAAACAGCTGAGGAATACGGTCTTTTGATTCTCTGATTTGTGATTTACTTAGATTTCTGAGGATAAAAGCTTATAGAAGGAAATTTTCTAAAATCAGTAAAGCAAACAAACAAATGGGAGGGGGAGAACAACAGGCACAAACAAAAGTTCTTTTTCTTTCTTAATTCTTTAGTAGAATTCAGAAATAACTGGGGCCAGAGGTACCGTGAAAAAGCCGAGATCAGAGAATGGTCCATGTTAGATCAGATGACTTAATTAGCATGTTTTCTTCTCCAGAACCTCTGTTTTTCCTCACAGCAACATCCTAGACCTCTCCAGGTTCTGAGCTGACAGTTTTATTTTTAGCCATTTATTTTTACTGCCTGGACTTTAAGCTTCCATTGTCTTCCCACACCACCCCAGAAGCTCTGGCCTCCCCGGGTGGTCCTGGAGTCCACATGAGTCTGCATGAGTCATGACCCCACACACCTGGACCCTCTCTGGGACTGTCTTCAGGAGTCTGGAAGGTAGTGATGGGGTCTGGGTTGTAGGTGGACAAATGGGGAGGAAGGACAGAGGGAACAAGGAGAGATAGACACTATTCATTCTCAAATAAACTCCAAAACACTGACTGGTTAAAATTTCCATTGCCTTTATATTTTAGAAGATTTAGGATTACTAGAAAAATGTTAACTCCCATTGAATCTTTGCTTTAATAGAAAAATTAAAATGAAATCGTGGTTGTATATATGTTAACATGTTGATTGTCATCATGCAGATTTCAAACTAAAAATTACTATTGTGATTCCAAACCACCAATCAAAGTTTCTCAGCTTTCATCCTTACAAGGAAATAAATGTGTCGTAGGCAAACAATTTTTATTTATGTGTTTAATTGATATTTATGGGGCTTCCCATGTGCCAGGCATTATGTTAGACACTGTTACCAATAGCAAATAACAGACATTGCTCCTGCCCTCAAGAGGCTTTCCATCTTGTGAACTAAATGCAGAGGATAAAATTGAAGTTAGAGGCTACAATATGCATAAACTTTTCCCATGTGTCCATGGTCCCAGCTGCCAACCCACATTTAGGTTACAAAAAGAAAAGAGAAGGCACGATCTACAAGTGTGCCTCGGATGAGGATTCATAATCCCACTCAAAAAGTTTTTAGAATCAAAAGTATGCATTAGCTCATATCCCACAGTCATAATAGTTAATAATAAATGTTTGTATTACTAATAATATCTCTTTGCATCAAGGAAACTGAGGCTCAGAGACATTTCAGTTACTAGCTCAGGTTACACTAGACTCCTAAGTGAAAGAGCTGGGAATCAAATGGACCTCTCAGGCCACATCCTCTCTTCTTTCTTGTATAAAACCAGTCTGTTAGAAGTGGCGGGAGGCAGGACGCCCAGCATATAGTCCTTTCTGTCGTGAGTAAAAGAAAAATCTGCAAGTCCTAACTGTACGTGTACTGTCAAAGCAAACAATTTCAAAGATTGTTATGGAAATTGGTATTGCCGTTTCCTGGCTCTAGCAATGACACAGGGAAAAAGGGAGGCAAGAAAAACATGGAGCATATTGATTAATTTCATGAGGTGCAGTCTTTTATAATAGAATCCCAAGATTAATGATGAGCTGTGTGTTGAAATAAAGGAATTACTGCATTCCTGTTTTGTTAACTGTGAAGAATAAGATTAGAACAACATTTACGAAACTGCAAATCATAGAAGTGCATTCAAGACCTTGTTTTTCCTTACAGAAGCTTGAATGATTGACTATTGGACCAAACAGCAGATCTCAGCATGCCTCTAACACTTACTAATTACTGAAGTGTAGTTAGGACAACAGAGAAACCTGAAATACTCAGGAGTGTCATTAAGCAAACAGAGACTTTGTTCAAAAGCCAGGTGCTGAGTTTTCTCTGCTTTAGTTCACACTCTCTATATTATTTCTTAAATGTTTTGCTTCAGAAAGCCTATGTGGTCAGCCTAGAAATAGGCTTTAGAAAGCCTACCCTTTTCAAAAGGAATGATATAAATTCTGATTTATCTTTTTTTTTTATAGCCTTGCCACTAGAGTCTTCAACAGTCTGCAACGTTGGCATCACTTGGTAATCGGTTAAAAATGCAGAATCTTAGGTCCCAGCCAGACCTACTGAATGAGTCTGAATTTTAATAAGATCCCCACGTGATTGTAAGTACAATAAAATTTGACAAAAAAATCTTTCAGGGCATTAGGACCATTATATGAAAATTAGTTGTGTAAGGAAGCTAAGGATGATTTGCAAATCTGGCTAAGTGTAAATGATTTGGTCTCTTATAAAGATTGTCAAGTGATCATTGATTGCCCATCTATAGACCACCCACTATTCACCATGCACAGTGTGAGGGGGATATATACTGCAGTGAAGGTCCAGGCTGACACGCCATGTTTTGTATAATTTTGTGACTTCTTTTTTCCTCTTCACTTTCAAATGTCTCCAGTCCCAGTGGGTAGAGGACTGTTAACTTTTAAATTTGGGCAGATCACACTTCCCATGAACACATACACATGCGCAAACGTTGCATTCAGTGAAAGTAATTTTAAGTGGGATCTTTGTTTACAGGTGGGACCTTTGTTTACAGGTGGGACCTGTCAACAAACTCTCATTCAACTGAAGACACCAAGTAAAAAACTTCAGAATCAATGTCCTAAAGTTGAAGCTGTTGTCCTTCCTGAGCACAGCTGGAGCCCTGTGGAGAGGAGCGTTATGGCCGTGTCCACTCACCGCATTGCACCTGGCCCCAGTGGCATTGGTGTTGACTCCCAGAGTAGGTAAACGAAAGCTTCTTCACATTTCAGGTGATGCTCTGCTACGTGTCCCATTCTTCCCCATTCATCCCGATGTTGGTTTCCTGGCTTCCACATTCACATCTCTGCCTCCACATAGGTTTTCTTTTCATTGTCTTTACAAGACCCCATCATTCTTCTAACAATTTTCATTCATAGCACCAGTAACAGTAAAAGCAACACAGAGACTGGGTAAAAAAGGGAAGAGTCTCCATCACTTTATTTGTTAGCATCATCAAGCACACTGTGTCTCCATCCACCGCAATGAGAAACCAGAAGAGTAGGTGACGTCTATTTTCATTTTCTAGGAGGCAATGGAAAAGTTCAGTGAATTATTTGCATCAGATGAAGATTTTTAATATTGCCATTGGTATTGTCCTTCCTGTCTGAAATGGAAACATATGGGCTAGTGTAATTTAAGTGCATCCAGAATACCAGCTACACAAAGGACTTTCAGACATAGATGTGCAGCAGTGGTTCTCAGCCCTGGCTGCACGTTAAAATCACCTGGGGAGCTTTTAATGTGCACTCGTGCTGCAGCCCCACCTCTACATACTCTAACTTAATTGTTCTGGGATGGGGACCTGGCATCGATCTTATGCAGACGTGTGTATATATGTGACTATATATATGAATGTACATACATAAGTATGAATATGTGTACTCATATTTATACAATATATATCATCTCACTACTTTCTGTATATAGAGAGAGTCATAGCTCTCTCTTTCTGTCTTACGAATATATCCATATCCATATACATATATACAGAGACAATAATAGCTATTTATTTAGATCAGAACTCCAAATCATTTGTGCTTAGTTTTTCATAAAAACTGCCATGTTCTAAACCTGTACATAATTTTGGCATGTGATAACTTAACTCCTAGATTTCTGAGGTTACAAATACAGCTTACAAAGAGTTTCTCAGTCTGGATGTCCATAATTCTAGACAGCAATTTAAAAACTCTATGAAAGTGTAGCTATTTTGTATATAAAATAATGAGATGTGTGTATGTTGAGCAATGCAGATTATTGACTCAATATTTTAGTTTCCACTGGATTCTTGGCATCTAGTCAAACACAAAAATCTGTTAAGTTAAAATCAATGCAGTAGCAGAGACTTAACCAATTTACTGGCTATAGGCTGACGAAATTGGAGAAAAGTATTTGCAACCATGTAACAAGAGGATCAGAACCCCTTATAAGATGATTTTTAGCCTACAAATAAGTTTATGTTCATTATCTCACTTATTCCCAATTAAACCTTTCAAGCCCTGCCTTATTTTGATTTTACTATTGTAGGAACTCAGTCTGTGAGAGGCAGTCACTAACCTGCAGTAACAAGTTGGCTGAGTCCGGACATGAGTCAGGATCCTCTGGCCCCAAGTTCAGGGCTCCCCCAGCACCCACAGCCACTGCCAGCCTAAGAGTTTCAGCCACGTCTTTACAACCAGGGATGCCAAAGCAAAGCCATGGCCTCCGCATTTGGCGCTATTTCTAAAGCACTGTTTCTTTATGTTCGTTGTGCACCATGAGCCACCTTGTCTTTGACGTAAAAACCAAACGCGGCATCGCTTTCTTTACCCTCTTCAAGGGAATATTACATCTGATGTCACTTAAACTGGCGAGTGATAAGACTTACTCAACATGCTGAAAAACGACATCAGGGATTTTGCTACGGGAAACAAAATACCTATTGGCAGAAATTTAGCGTTTGGTAAAGAACAGCTTGAGTTCCTTCCATCCGCCACACTGATTTTCTTCACACTTTTAGCCAAAATCATAAAGCAAATCCAGCTCAGAGCAGATGAAATATGGAAACAAGTGTGAAGAGAACAGGTCAAAGGGGCCTGGTGACTCAGAGATTAGCCACTGGCGTCTCACTTCTGGGATCCGGGATGTCATGAAAAGTTCCCTGTTTCAGTTCATAAGCCGACCAAAGATTTAATGCCCACTGTCAAAATTCAGAGCATTACCTTAAGGAGGCTGAGCCATGACTGTGCCTAAAAATGAAATAAACTGCTGCTATTTATGTCCCTCTGGTTTACACGCTGGGGGACTAAGAGCAGATCTGTGTTCAAAGCCGTGTTGCACAGGCTTGTTTCCTTAAGATAATACAGTATTTTTTCATATCATAAATTCTAGTCTTTCCCATAAAACAGTTCTTAGAAAAATATTCTATCTTCAAAGAAAATCATAAAGGACATGTAGGGAATTTGGAATTTTGGACTTTAAATATTATCGGAACCTAGAGAGATGTACCCTTTGACCAAATTATACAATAGTAATTTATATTTAATTATTTCAGGAATGCTTCTCTTTGAACAAATATATATCATTTTGTGTTTATGTCCAGAATTTTTTTTTTAATTCAAAGAAAGAACTTGGCCTAAAGTATTGTGAGTTTTTAATTACTTGCTTATGCTTTTGTAAATTTTATTGGTATACAAAATGGATCACTGTTTGGAAATGCAAAACTTGTAGAAAAGTAGTTTGGGGCAGTGTTAATTGTAGATGAGTTGGGTAAGAAAATATGTTAAAAGCACTTTAAAAAGGATAAAGTTGGTTAGAAGTCCATGGGCTTTTTGGAAACTCCTCATCACTCCTCAGTTGTCACTCTGCCCAGTGACCTCCAGTGTTGTAATATTTCCTGCAGGTAATAATGTTCGGGGTATCTACTTAGCTTCAAGCTCTGTGCAGTCCTCAACATTGCATCCCTCTGTGTAAGTCACAAATTGTTTTGTATGCTCAGTGGACAGTACTGATTAGAAGGGAGATCGTTCATATTGAAGGAGTATAGGTTATCAAGATTTGTGAGTAGAAATAGAGTATAAGAAGTCAGTGAATTGAGGAAAACAAGAACAGGACAATAAAACCTTGAAACTAAACGGGCAAGATAAGAAAGGGGAACCTGTGGAATGTTTACATTTTGCAACTGCAAAATTGAGATGAGTCAAAAACATTGCAAGAATTTTACACAGAATTAGTCTCATTAACAATGACAATACACACATAAGATTTCTGGTTGTACTGCAGATACGATGTCTACTTTTATGCTAATGAAATTACCATGAAAATAAAACATGCAAACGAAAGAAAGAATAATTGGAGAATTGGAAGGAGTAATTGGTTAGCTCCATTTGATGGAAAGCCTAGAAAGATGATAAGGATTTGTGCCACAGAAGAACAACTGGGTCATGTTGTCTTGGGCTTGTGTGCTGGAAGAACTTCTGGATATGGCACTTACCTGCTGTTCTTCCTTCATCAAGGTCAATGTAAATAGTAAACCATGTGGTTTCATTCCTTGTGGTCTCACCTGTTTCAAGAGTTCATATCACTGAAGACACAGGGGAAAACTTTGAAACACATTCTCCTGGCTCAAGCATTGGGGTAGTAATGGCAGCCTGGTAGTTAAAGTTTACTCTTTCCCCCACACTAAGGACCTTACAATGACTTACTCAGAGGGGACGGTGGCCAGAGAAGAGGTCAATGGAATGGACTTAATTTGTTTAAGGTAATTCACGTAGACCTAATCGTGTGTTCTACATGAAATATTATTCTAACTTCGAAAAGTTCTATATTGAAAGAGTGGTGGAGTATAGCAGACTGTTTTAGGTGCAGAATGCATTTCCCTTGGTTTCATCTATTTTGAACATGTATTCATATATTTCACCCTGTTATTCTGCAACTTGAATCATATTCATTTTAGAACTTACATAGAATGAAAAGGTTGTAATGTATATAATTGTTAGCTAGTTATATTTATGATTTTATTCCTGTCCATTGCAAATCTGGGTCTGTATTATCTGCATCTTATCAACCCAAGAAAGAAGGCCTGATTGCAATAATTAAACTTCCCATCACTGACAACTAAGTAGACTTTTGATAAATCACTTTTGGTATAACATTCTCATGTCACAGGTATCAGTAATGCCATCTTTATACAATATTAGAAAAGATCAAATTGTCTCATTCTATATTGTCCTCTAATCTTTTCTTAGACATAATTTCTAGACTTTTTGTAAGTGTTACAACCTAATCAAAGTGACCACAAGAAAAGAGCATCTTTCGGGTGTACTTCTATCTCTAAGTATCATTTTTTTGACACTTAAAAAAATTTAATTTTGATAAAATACACATAATATAAAATTTTCCATCTTACCATTTCTAAGTTTACAGCTCCAGTAGTGTTAAGCGTATTCACATTGTTGTATAACCAATCTCCAGAACTTTTGAATCTTGCAAAATTGAAACTCTAAACCCATTCAACAACTCCCCGTTTTCCCCCTCCTCCTAGCCCCTGGTAATCACCATTCTAATTTCTGTTTCTATGAATTTGATGACTACTTTAGATACCTCATATACATGGAATCACACAGTATTTGCCTTTTGTGACTGACTGATTTCATTTAGCATAATGTCCTCAGAGTTCATGCATATTGTAGCATGTGTCAGAATTTCCTTTCTTTTTAAGAGTTAATAATATTCCATTGAATGTATGTACCACATTTTGTTTATCCATTCATCTGTTGTTAGACACTTGGGTTGCTTCCACTTTTTGACTGTTGTGAATAATGCTTCTATGAACACGAGTATGCAAATATCCCTTCAAGACTCTAAGCATCTTTTTAACACCTTAGTCTCCAAATTGTGTAATACGACAAAAGATTATTTCTACTTTAGCTGAAGTCACCCATCATCAGGCTAAGAACTCAAGTTTCAAGAATTAAATTTGTGAGTTGTCTTAGTCATTATACACCTTCTATCTCCACCAATACAGAGTTTAAAGAAGTCATTTGAAACAACACAGCCAGCCCCATCTTCCTATCCTTTTCCAGCTTCCATTCCTTCCTCTCCTGATGCAGAGATGCTGGTGTCTAAGGAAGTGGGACAATGTGGGGAAAGGGAACAGAGGTGGTGAGCAGAGGAGGCAGTCTGAGCGGTTGAGAGACTGGTTATACTGAGCAGAGAGTCAATTAAACAAATTATTGAACCAGCTTTCTCAGTGTCTTGGAAGGGATTTACAAGTACGGAAAGGAGGAAAACTAGAAATAACCCTAAGATACTGGATTGGAAATGGAAAGAGTATAAATTCATGTGTGTGTGTATACATATATATATATATATATATAGGTATAAATGCATACATACTAACATAGAAATAGTTATAGATATATATGTATTCACATGTTTATGTCTAAACATATATGTATATAAGCATGCGTAAATATACACACACATTTATATATTATCTACCTCTGTCAGCCTGAAAGCAATGACACCCAGGAGCATCCAAATCTTGATTTCTAAATACCATCTTTCACTAAAAGGAGTGAAGGATTTTTGGATAAATAGCTGATTCTAGGGCTGGGTCAGGGAAAGTATATAAATACCCTGGAACAACTAATGCCAGAAGGTAAGGAAATGCTTATGGAATGACGAGGACATATCAAAAGGACACAAGAGCCACTTTGACAGGGCTCCCCTGGGCAATCTAGGACAGTTTGGTCTCAAAATAAA
Source organism: Tapirus indicus (assembly GCA_031878705.1). NCBI lineage: Eukaryota > Metazoa > Chordata > Mammalia > Perissodactyla > Tapiridae > Tapirus > Tapirus indicus. The sequence goes on along the minus strand of CM062919.1, from coordinate 141,423,907 downwards.
TAAAACATTGAACTATAACTCAATAAATAAAATAGAAATCTTTGAAACCCTACAGATATAAAGAAATAAATAGGAGAGAATGGAAAGTTTTTTCTTACAACGAGATGCCAACTAATAACTGTGGAAGGAATAATTGAAACAGATAATGATCATTTGGATATCATCAAAGTGGTAGTTGATATTGTTAGGAGTCATAAATAGATGCTAAGGGGTGGTTTGAGGTGTGTGGAAGAGGAGGATATTGGTGTAATATAAGAATAAGAACGTCTCCACAAAATACTAATCAAATTTAAAAAAAGGAAATAGTGACTTACAGTGGAGAAACCAAATAGGCATAAACTTGAAATGATCATGGGCAAATTCACCAACTGTGGGACAAAATCTCAGTAGTGTGCTTCCCGACATGATGTTCTAAAAAGGGCACAGCATCATTTCAGTGGAATTCCTGTCAAAAACACAAGACCTAAGTCTGGTCATGAGGAACTTCAGAGGACCAGGCTGAGGTCATCCTGCAGAATGAAGTTTGTACTTCTTAAGAACATCTAGCCCATGAGAGATGGGGAAATATTTAGGAACTCTTGCAGATTGAAGGAGCCTGATGTGACAAGACAACTAAAGGCAATCGATGTTTGTACACAGATCCTGGACCAGATGGAAAAAAGAGGCATTACTGGGACAGTAGATGAAATTTGGAATATGCCTGTGGATTGGATGCTAGTGTCATATCAATTTTGTATTCCTATTTGGTAGGATTGGATGGGGAATAGTAGAAGGTTCTCTTGTTCAGGGAAAATAATCAAGATTTCCTAGATTTTAATTCTGGCTGGAATCTTCATGCCAGTATTATGTTGGGCACATTAAATAACCTCTCTTAAGACTCAACTTCCTTATCTGAAGAATTCAGATAGCAAGGTTATTGAGAAAATTAAATGAGATAATGCACATAATGCTCTTAGCATGTCGTCCAGCCAAGTATATTTGCTTGTCATCATCATTCTTATTCCCTCTCCCCTAATTCTCAGGACATTTGTCTCTCTCTCCCTTTAGACTCTGCTGTTCCCAGGCCAACTGGCACTTTTAGTTGTCTTCTTATATGCAATGTGTTACCCAAGTTCTGGCACTTATCTGGGGCTCATCCATCTTATCAGAGTGCATTGACTGATCGCTGATTGAGATGTTCCACTGGAGAGAGCTGATGGGCCATGATGCTTGTGCAGAATATGAATGCAAAAGTACTTTGGACATTGTTTGAATTTTTGCCTTAAATCGTGGTCCATTTCGAATCATAAGGGAAATCATAGAAGAATAAGATTTTCTGTATGCTGTCTACTGCCTGCTTTTCAGATCCCTGCCAAAAAATGTCACAAGGGCAGCCTTTCTTGAAAATTCTGGCACTTTTGCCTCTGGTGTGGCTGGAAATCATTAGGGGAAAATAGTCTTTTTGAAAATCTTCTATGCACTTTGTGTAAAGACATAAGTTTTAGTTTAGAGGAAAGGATAAGAATAGAGAAGAAGAGAAAAAAATAATGTGTAGCATCGGAGGATTTCTAGATCACCTGAATCCTATTCTAATAACAAATTACTTCAGTGTGAAAGGAGCAGGTGAACAAAAGATCTCAGTTTAGTTGGATTTGCTTAAAAGTTTAAAATGAAAATAAAGTAAACTGACGGAACGGTAACCTCCCCCATCCTGCATTTGCACTCTGTTTCCAAGGAACAGGCACAAAACTAGCAAAGCTGCCCCATTGGGACTTAGACCACAGGCTTGTTCCAATTCCCCTTTTCAGTGGACATTGTCTATTGCTTGTGATGCAAATTATCTTAATTTAAATAAAAATATTATAAGCAATATGATATTTGAAATTTTTGGATACATAAAAATCAAGCAACATTAAAAACATGTAAATCCTAATATCAGAACTTCTCTACATAAAAATAAACAAAATTGTGAAGCGGCAATGGATTGCCTGATGCTTCAATTGCTTGCATCTTTGTGGGAAAGCTATTCTGAATAAAATAAACACAAAGGGGTTTTCATGTAAATGCCCAACTTGAAATAAACCACTCTACCTCCCACTGGCGGAAAGCAGATTACAAATGCTGACACACTGAGCATCCGATAGCATCTCTTTCTGCTATCATGCAGATATGTTAGTTCTAACTGTTTTTAAATGAGGAAAAGGAGTCTCAAAAACAGTCAAGATTTAGATTAAATTGGGAAGAAAACATTTCTCTGGCATAGTTGGCAGTTTTGAGGACTCTCTCTAGATTAATTTCATTCTGCACATATTTAGCAGAATGTCATATGTGTGGGGCGGGTTTGGGGGAGTAGAGAGAAGGCCACCTTTTGATTTTTACGTCCTGATATTCTCCAAGTAGAGAAATTACTTTTGGTTGATTAATATATGTAGAGTCTGGGTAGAATATCGCTTGATATCTGAGATGCTTTTTTAGTATTCTCTTAGGAGGCTATGTGGGTTATTTAGCAAAGAGAAGTGAACACTTGGCTAGGAATGAAGAGACTTGGGTACTAGTCCCAGCTTGGTCACTAACGCACTCTGTGGGGCTTACCTGGTTCCTAGACCTCCTTAGGGAGTCTCAATTTCCTTCTATAAAGAAAAGGAATGAGTGCTTGTAGTCCCTCAGGACCCACTGCCACATAAAATTTTAATATTCCATCTTTAAAGACTCATGTGTAACGTTTATTTTCATTTTCAGGAATTACAGGATATTTTTTAGTGTATTTCTTTATTCTTTTATTAATGCATTTACCATATTCTTCTGTAGTAGCTTAGTGTGGGTCTGCTCAAACTGGGAGCAACTTTCACACAAAGGCCGTTCATTTTCTACTCTTGTATCCTTTCAGACTGACCCAAGTGAGCATCGTGGTAAACAGAGCTCAGATTTTAAAGTCAGAGAGACTTGGGTTTAAATCCTGACATTGCTACTCCATAGTAGTAATGTCATAGTAGACACACTCAAAAAGTTTAATAACTAGACAATTTATGGAGGGCTGGGCAGGATCAAGGGAATCAGAGGATTCCGAGGCACCGAGGGGCTAACACCAGCAGGAAACCATTACTATTCTTAGACCGGAAAAGGAGAGAGTAGGAAGCGAATAGTATTCCCATAACCCTGCTAGAATTCGGGGCCCTGGGAAGCGGGACCCCCGACAGGACCTGGAACTGCAGAGACGCACAGCAATTGCCGGAACCACCGCAAGGCAGGGGAGAGCAATAACATCCCACACCGTTTCTCTTCCCACCCTTTGATCTGCCGGAGACTTCCACTGGCTGAACCCAACCAAAAGCCAGAAGGCAAAGGAATCTGGGTGATGGGTTTTGTAGAATTCAGATTCTCAGGACACAGGAGGAGGCAGAGAAAGATGGAGAATAGATCTGCATGGAAAAATGGAGTCTAGTAGCCTCCTAGTTTTCAAGTCGTGGAGACATTTATAAATCATTGAGCCTAAATTTACAGTAAAACATTGATGTTAATATCTCTCAAGGCCTTTGATAATTAAAAAAGAAAATGTATATGAAAGTGGCTACTTTGTGAACATGCTTAATAAGTAAATACCCCTTCCACTTATTTATTGAATCAATTGACAAACAAATGAGTAACACAGGGCGGACAAGCCCTTGTCTCTGCGGGTCTGGCACAGTGGAGCTCGTCGTGAACTACACTGCAGGGTGCTCGGGATCCATATTGCCATGGTGGTCTCTGAATAGAGAATGCACGATCTTCTGCAGGAATACCTTGAAACTCATGAATACGGAGTGGATCTATTATCAACATGACTTGTGACAACACAGGCTGCTCGTTACACTGTGCGGTTGGTTGGACTGTTTATACACTGTGACTAGCCTAAGGGCTACTTCCTGGGTGAGGGGTCTGCCTTTTTTATTTTTTTAAACCGTCTTATTAATTGCTAAACATGTGAGCACAGTAACTAATAAAAGAAAGAAAAAATGTGCCCTGATCAGATCGGGAATCACTGTCTAATTAAAAGGAATAGTTGTACAGAGCAGGGGGAAGATGTTGAACAACGTCAAGGAAATTCACTGACCCCATTGATGGAAGAAAGGACATGAAAATAAGATTTATAGGAGAATCAAATCCACCTAAGAAGATTTATGCAATGAACATTTCTCAGCTATCTGACTAGTCAGTAATTCCAATAATGCCTCAAGAAATCTTTCCAAGTTTTTATTAATTGAAAAATAAAAGTATAGCAACAATAAAAAAATTTAAAATAAACAACTATAAAAAAAATTCTCCTCAGAATCACCTCCAACCATTTCTTAGGGAGGCTTAGGGTTAGGGGTTTTTTTCATTCCATTCGTTCACTGCAATTAAAAAAAAAACATTTCTGATGTACAATTTTATTTTGATTTACTTTCCGTATCTTAAAACAATTACCATCTTTTAAAAATAATTCAATGATCTAAACCAAGGTTTCTCAACTTTTAGATATTGACATTTTAGACAAGGTAATTCTGTGTTTTGGGGGCTGTCCTGTGCATTTTAGGATAATTTAGCAGCACCTCCAGTCTGTACCCACTAGATGCTAATGGCACCCTTGCCCCCGATGATTATTCCACCTAGAATAAAAGAGATAAAGATGTCATCTAGGAAGCTGACTGCTGCTCAGGCGGAATCTCACAGGATGACACCGCAATTGTGGGGTAACCGTGATAGGTAATTACGTCTCGAGCCCAGAGGTTGTGGGCGCCTTGATGACTGGGAGCTGAGAAGATTCAGAAGATCACCTTATACTAACCGAGTCCCGATGAGGCTGATAGATGAACCAAAAGCCCTTTTAAATGTATAACACATAAATTTGTAATATAATCCATAAGCATTGAAGAGTACTGCCACAGTCCTCAGCACTATAACTTCCATTTTCGTCAGCTCCTTCAGGGTCGGTAAGACATGAATGTGGGAAGGTAGACATTTCCTCTGATGGTCGTTTGTTGAGCAAGGAATCAGAGCAAGGACAGTGACATGTGCAACCGATGGCACCAACTTACAACTATCTTGTGAGTTATGCCTTCACACTGTGCCTGGTTCTCTCCAGGTTTCTGGATTCAGCACCTGTTCCCCTTGAAAGTGCTGGATTAAAACTGACACCCTCCAGATCCACGAGCATCTCTTCTTCCTGGGTACCATGCACACCAGTAAACACATTCTATCTCTGCATGTAGAACGCCTTTGTTTCAGAGGCGCACACCGTAATGCGATTCTCTAGCCCTGCTCTTCCAGCTGTGGGCCTGGATGATGAGTCTCCATCTTTAAGATGCCTTTCCTAGGCATCTGATTTCAAGCCTTATGTGCCAGTTTATTAGTTAAAGTCATAGAGTTATGGGAGGGTCTTGTCTTAGTCCAGAGTTCCACTTCCAATATTACACAGTAAAGATAAGGAAGTTATAGATAACCTGAGAGCAAAATATTAGCCTTTTTGTCACCAATGATTTCTAGACATTCATTTTTGAAAAAAAAAATGAAGTCTAAGAAATATATGTATGTCCGTTAATAATAATTAAATAAATGAACCTCCTTTAAGTTAATAAAATGAATAACATTATAATACAAAGTAATATATTAAATGCAGACTTTGTGATTTATGAGTGGCTTTTTTTTCCTCTCCCCAAAGCCCCCCCCCAGTGCATGGTTGTGTATCCTAGTTTTAAGTCCTTCTAGTTTTTCTATGCAAGACACTGCCACAGTATGGCAACTGACAGATGGGTGGTGTGGTTCTGCGACCAGGAAACGAATGTGGGCCACCAAAGTGGTAAGAGAGCTGAACTTTAACCACTAGGGCATCAGGGCTGTCACATATGAGTGTTTTTTTCAATAGAACATTTTAAGGATTGCTGTTTTTGCTTTTTAAAATGAGTATCAAAGATGGATTGAACAAGTCAGTGCCATTTCATGCTAATATATACTTATTTATATGTATATTTATATAGTTATACATTAAATATTTAAGAAAATTTCCTATTTACCTCACTTAAAAATATACAAAATCCTATTTCCTTTACAGATTTGAAAACGTTTCATTTGGGTCAAAGTCATTTTCAAAGTGCTATTAAACTATTTCTGATTACTTGCTTTTGTTTCTAATACCGTTAATAGCCTCATAATTCAACACAGGCCTCGACCATCACTTGCAGCTCCTTACAGACCCATGAAAGAGGACCTGTTCAGTGGCAGAGCATCTCTTCCAGTGAGGACTGCCACTGTTAGAAAAATTCTCTGTCACTCTGTGTTTTTTGTGTGTGTCAAGGGTCAGAGGACTCATTTTGCAAAAGGACATATTCACTAAGTTTTTCTCAAATGTAATAGTTCTATGAATATGCAAATATTCACCAAAATACTATCGGTCCAGTACAAATTGTTTATTAATGGGAGCACATGAATTTGAACCCCATAGTGAAGAGAATTGCCACATAAGGAAAAGAGACTTAGGCTCTTATATCTCCTTTTCCATCTGCCTATGACTTAGTGCTCTTTGCTACTTTATATATTACGATATTAAATTCCTAAACAAATACACTGTAGACTTGAAACAGAAACATGAGAGGGAACTATCTCATTCCTCATCAAATGGACGAGTCAAGTAGAAACAGGTGGGGTGACCTACTTTGCATTTTGCATGGATGAAGAGATTTAAAATTTATTTTTTCTTGTCTCAGGGATTTGTATTCCCAGAATTGAAAACAGTTTAAAATAGGAAAAGTGTGAGCTTATTAGCACAGTAATACTCTCTAAATTCTCACTCCCTGGTGAAGGTAGAAAAGTGCTAATTAATCAATTGCTCAATTAGGAGAGCTCTGAAGAGCACATTTATCCTGGGAAAATGTAAGCAGCTGATGATCTGCCTTAAGAAGTAAGCATCTTAAAGGAATTATATTCAAAGGAGTGTATTTGGGGTAGAATCCTCCAGGTAAAATTGTATTTATGACTGATTTACTCACTTGAAGTCTTTAGTTTTGAAGATGAACTGTCTCCAACTAGACAATATTATACATGTAAAAAAAGAACATAGAGTTTATGTTTATTTACTTATTCATTCATTTTAGTAATTATTTTTTGGGTGTCTGTGTACCTTCACAGAGTTTTGTGAGGATTTGATAATACGTGTAAAGTGCTCAGAGATTGTGATGTAAAGGAAAGAGATAACTATTTAGACAAGTAATGTTATCTAAGAAATACATGACTTCCATACCACAAGTGTAATAATCAACATATCCACATATTTTTTGTGACCTTATTAACACACAGGGTGAGTGTTAGGGATGGAGGATACACAGACCCTGATCACAGAACACAAGAGGGGAGTCATAGGAAGTGAGGCTGCACAGCCAGCAGAAGCCAGATCTTCAAAAGACCTTGTGGGTTATGCGTAGAAATTTCAACTTTATAATAAGAAACAGTACATTGTTTTAAATTATGGATTAATATGATCAGCCTTGGTTTTCAGAATAAGTCTGAGATCAGTCTGAGGAATAAGAAGAGTAAGACCAAAGACAGAGGCAATAGATAGAAGCAAATCCCGGCCAAAGCTCCAAGGAGAGAATCTGAAAGCCTGAGGTTAGAATACTAGAACTCCCATTCGCTAGCTGTGTTATCTCATGATTTAGTGGACCTCCCCTAATGGCAGTTTTCTCATCTATAAAAGGCTATAATAAGAAACATCTATTCCACTGATATTAATTCAAGCTCACTGGGCTCCCTTAAACGCAATGTTCTATCACGTGACTGAATGGTAGGGCCCCTGGGACAGCCAGACTGAGAGCCCAGGGAACCTGCGAACGCCCTGTCTCCCTGCCTTTGTTCTAACTCTTCCTCTGGCTCACCATCACGCTCTCTCCAACATCTTGCCTTCTGCGTGAATCCTGCCCCTCTTTCTAGCCACTTTGCAAAGAAGCTGGTTAGACTACAGTGTTGGTGTTTAATCTCCGTGTCTCTTTCTTTTGAATCACCCTCTGTCTCCTGATCGGTGCCCACCCCACCAGCCTGCTCTGCCTTGAGAACTCGCCCAGTTCTCCAGAGTCCTTGTCTTGATCTGTTTTTCTGGGAGTCCAAAAACAATGAGAACTAAGATAATAATTTAATGTTATTTTTTATTAAAGTTATAATGCCCAGAAAAAAAAGTAAATAAAAGAGATTGTCCTCTGAATTCATTAAAGGGATGCTAATAAATGTCATGCAACCAACATCAGTCAGTTGCCCAAATGAATTACAAAATAACAGGACCAAATAACTATTTTTTCATAGTTATAGCTTTTTGTAATACTCCTTAGAGTTTTATTAGAACTAATTAAGTGTCTTGCTTGAGAAACTTACTTGCCATCTTCTTTTTTTCTTTTGATGTTAAATCAATTGGTTACCAACCTGGCTGACTATAATATAACTCATAATCAATAAAATTATTGAGTATTTGTCACATATGTGGTATTGCAAGTAAATGTTTTATCCCCACTCCTGGTGTTTCCTTCCAACTAGGGGGCGCTCCATCAGAATAACGCTCTTGGATTTTCTCTACCTCTTTCAGTCTTCTCTCTATTGCATCCTCAGCACTGAAGCGCATTGGTGGTACACCTATATTGAAACTGGTAGAAATTTCCAATACATGGCTTTTAAGACTAATGACCTTGCATCGAGTACATATGAAATATGAAGGAAATGTGTCAAATAGAAATCAAACCCAAATACAAAAGCAAGGGGAAGTAAATAGACACTAGCTCAGCAGGACGGTGATGATCTGGCAAATATCAATTCACACTCTGGAATTACTGTGAATATCTCCAGTGATGCCATGTGTGCTCCTGACATGAGCAAAAGTTTCCTCTGCCTGGGACATGTGACAGGGAAGGACCACAGGACACTGTAGCAAGTTCAGCCACATCCACTGAGATCCTGGTATACACACAGCATTGTGCTTTTGCTAAGGATACAAAGAAGATTGTCCATATATGTTTTTAAATACTACTGAGAAGAAAAAAAATTGAAGTCCTAACAAGTTTTTTTCTGTTTTTCTCCTCTTTTCTTGCATATGGTGTTGTAAATAGTATAAAATAATAACATCCACACATTCAAAGCAAAAATGACTTCTAGTGTAGTGCTGACTGTGGCAGAGGAGAGATGGGTAAACTTATCCAGGAGGAGAAATCCTTTGAACCTATGAACAAAAGACATATATTTTCTTAGTTTATAATCCATTTCTTATTAATCATTTTCCAACATTTTCACTAGCTTTTCATCACATATTTAAAATATTAATCTTCACTTTCTTATCTAAAATGAACTCAAATCTTTCATTCAAGATAATTCAACAAAAACACATGCACTAAAGATAAATTATATTATGAGTTATACAATATTTGTATATAGAATCCAGGATATAAAATGACATAAAGATGGTGTATGAAAAATTTGATGAATATTATAGGTCAGATTGAAAAAGTATTAAGCAATAATTTGGGGCATTTGGTCAAGTTGAACTACATGTGAGGCTAACTAATTACGAAGCGTGATTACAGACCAGTAGGGCGGAGAGTGAAAAGTGGATTGGCTACGGGTAAGGAATGCTACGTGGCTGACAATACAGATCTCCACTTCTTTAAGCTTCTAAGAACAAGGTTGGTCTGATAACCAGGATGGAGCTGAGCTTGCATGTGGATACTAAGTAATGCCAGCTGTGAGGATTAGAGGGCTACAGGGACATGAACGAGGGAAGATATTACAAATACCTTGAACGATTTGTTGGCACAGTTTCCTGCAATGAGACTGCCCCTATTCATGACTGCCTTAAAAACTGTGAACCTTCCATCACAAAGGCCAACACTTATTGTTGATAACACATAGTATAATGCAGTGATTCTCACACTTAGAGTCACCTGGGGAGCCTTAAAAAAATACCAAAGTTTAGATCTCAAGAGATTATGATTTCATTGGTCAGGGATGAGGCCCAGGCATTGGTATGGTTTTAACCTCCCCTAGAGATCTAAAAGTGTGGTCAAAGCTGACAAACCTTGGATTACTGGTTACCAGCACAAGATCTAGAGTCATACTCACTAGGTTCAATATATCCCTGCTCAGTCTCTTTCCAGCTGGGTAGGGAACGTTGTTTAAGTGTTATTCGTCTACATTAGTCTCTTCCTCTCTGCGGTGTGGATATAAGAGTACCTACCCAAGGACTCACCTAAAGTTTGTGAAGTCTGAATCTTACACAATTTTGAGAACTCTCTTTAATAAAGGGAAAACATAAAATCATTAAACTTAGGGACAGAAGTAAATTTTTGTTGAGAATAATAAAATACCTCCCTACTGACTGCACATTTTAAAAAGCTGACAAATTCAGAAAACTAACATAAAATTTTTATTAGTTGCCTAGTAGTCCTATAAATGTTTTTCTCTTTCTTTTTGCTGTATACTCTTTGTTCATCTTTTCACATGACAATAATTTGGCAATGTCATTTCCTATAGAGAGAATACGAGTTCATTTTTTATATAGCATGATTCATCAAAATTTATTTTTTATTATTGATAGTTTAGAAAAGTTTCTTACTCCATCATAACTCTTTATTGTTAATGATAGGTAAATCTTTAGCACTGTTGTCATAGTTGGGAATACTTCTTTCATATAAAAGATGTAAAAGTTCAGGGTATTTGAACTTTTCATGTGTAGTAACTAATTTTTAAAACTCTTTGAATAGATGACACTTTTTAAACTGGTTTTCTGAGTTTTATATTACCTTCATCACTATCAGTGTTTCAAGCAACAATTAGCAAAAACTGATATAGATGTGATTAGGCAAGGGCATTTAAGGCTAAAGAAGAAAGAGCAAAGATGCTGTCTGGCAAAGGCAGGAAGTCGAATTTGCATAGAGTGTACGGTTCAGGAGGGCAACAATGAACAATAGGCTGAATAAAGTGTGCTGGAGCCAGGTATAAAGGTGAGAAGTGGTGTCTACTGCTGACAAAGTGGCTGAGGATAGAAAATCCGCCTTTGAGCTAAGGAGTCAAAGGCCTGTGAATGGATCACCAAATGTACGGAAGGTAATATAGTTTAGGGGTAAGATTATCAGCATCTTGAGTCAGACAAGCTGGAATCTTAGCTCTGCCACTTACTAGCTTGTGAAACCTTGATAGAAATAACTCCACAAAAAAGTGACTGTGAACCACATAAGCATATCCAACAGAGCCCAAATATACCATGTCAACTTTTCGTTAGCCAGATCCCAAAAACGGACGATGGAGTAGAAGCTGGAGGGAAAAAGTCAACTTTAGTGAATGAATGTTATTTCATATTCTATATAAGGTATATATAGCTAACTAAGTAAATTAATTATTATACATTATACTTTATTGTATAAATATAACCCCAAAATTTTCTATTTTATCATAAAGTATGTTTACTATTTGATATATTCCCCTAAAGTTTAATGTATTTAAATTGGCAAAGAAATTTAATTTTTGTCTTCTCATTGGAAAAAGGGAATCAGATTTTTTCAGGCTCACACTACATTTGAGTTTATAGAACAGATCTATACTTATTACAAGGACTCCATGCAGAAAGCAATCCTGTGATTCTATAATTTGCATGTACATTTACAATGGCCTTTATGCCCTCCAATGTACATCATTTTGGCATTTGATCTATCTGTACACAGTGAAATTGGGCATGATGGAGGAAATCTTACAGCTTAAGTGGGAGTAAAATTGCATATAATGGCTGATAAGACTTTTGCCCTCTTGGCTGAAAGGGAAAAATGCATCTTTGTATGTTTTCTAAAATAGAATATTAGTTGAGTAGATACCAGCTCAGTGGATAGACATCAGTCTCCATGTAAAAGCTTTGCTCTGTTATTATGTTTATGCTCCCATTTTTATATATTGACTCATCAATTGAGGCAATATTTTTCAACAACATTAACAAAGCAAATAAATAAGATGGGTTGGTTCTCTCTACTCATTTCCATAAAAACAAATTAACAACAAATAAATGTTAAATATTTTCCTTCACAAATTTACACACACACATTAGTATAATACATCCATAGTCTTTCAAATTCCCTGATCCTTGGGAGAAAAAATGTTTTCTTTTTCTTTGTTTGTATAACTTACTCAGTGCCAAGTTTAGCAGCTCATCCAAACTGTGAAACCACACTTGAAGTCCAAAAATGTCATAAGCAATGAGATCAAATCAAGAACACGATGGGAAGCAGGATCCTTAGATGAAATCAGAAAGGTTAAGAGTCCATTTCATTGTTTAAACTTAAAATATGTACTGTCTAATTCTCGTCTGAGACTTCCTGAATTGTTGGTGGGGAGATTATTTTCATTATCAGTGTGTTTCATGGATAATTAATATAATTATTTCCTCCATATAAATTTTAAAACAGGAAAATTTCTGTATTAGTCTGTCAACAAACTTTCAAAACACAGAAGCCTTGGCATTCCACTCGATCAATGAGAAATCAAGTACAGAGAAAAGCAGAGGATTGCTAAACAGCAGAATAGCAGTTTACTTTAAAAAAAGCTATATAATTAACTCTTAAAAATAAGCTACCGAGCACTCTGGGGGACTTTCTCATCTATTTCTTTTTCCACGCCTGTCCAGATAGCACTCTGTAAACAAAATTCTCTAAAAAAAGGAAGACCTTTACATCATAGACTTTACAGACAATGTGGAAAGAATCAGAAAAAATGTTCAGGGGGCAGCTGTCCATGATGTCACCGAAACTGCTTCATGACCCTCCTGAGACTTTCCAAAAATTGTGATAAAGCTGTATAAATGCGCTAAGAACACATTAGTAACTCTTCTTTCTCTTTACCCTCTTTTTAAGAACTGAGATTGCAAAGAAAGTTTCGTTATGTAATTGTGTCTTTCTTGAGCCCTGAATTTATCATTTTTCTCTTTCTCTGAGGCTCTTATTGTCTTTTAAAGCATATCAACTTTAAATCTCTCTCTCTCTTTCTCCCTCTCTCTCAGACACACACACTCACTCACACACACACACACTCACACACACACAGCATGTAATAAAAGGAAGGGCAAGTGGAGAGAAGACAATAGCAATCAGATGGGGCTGAAAAAGAACCTTCTCATTTTACTCTGTCCACGATACGTGCTTCTCTCCACTATGTGTGCTTTTTGAAACAAACTATTTAAAATTTAAAAAGAAAGCCCTCCAAAGAGCATTAGCTTCTGAATTAAATGCTTCCTTTACGTTTAGTGAAAATTACAACCAAACTGAAGATGTCGCTTCCACTAGCAAGATGGAGCAAGTTCGAGGCACAGAGTGAAACGGTCCAATCTCCTGCAGACAACCAGTCAGACAGTGGCGTGATTTAGAATCCAGAAAGTGGATTGTGTCCAAAGTTTGAAGAGAACTTCAGACTGATAACGTGACACCTGATAAAAATGCCTGTGTGGATTCTACCGCATTTCAAACCTGTTCTAGATCCAACGCACTGCAAAGTATGTGCCCATGCCGGCCTTCCCTTGTCTTTCCTCTAGGCTTCTCCTCCAGGTCTTACTCCCACCTCTAACATCCTTCCCATCTCCTTGCCCCATCAAAATTCCACCAGTCTTTCATAAAGATGTTCTTGATTTTCCCATTTGTTGTTTGTTCTTTGATGCCAGCCCCTGCCTCAGGGAGTTCAGGACAGAGTGTCCTGAATGGGGAGCAATAGGAGAAGATGCAGCCGCTCCCCCCGGGGAGCCACTGTGTGGACATACTGTGTTCCTTACAGACAGGGATCGTATTAGCCAGCACAGAGCCTGGCATTGAGTAGGTGTGACGAAAACTAAGTTTCCCAGAGGAAGCAGGGGAGCCCTGAATGGGTGAAAAGGGCATTTGCATAAGCCAACAGAGGATAGTGTGGCTGGCCAAAGCTCCCTCTACCAGAGGAGTGGGCCCCCTGCCAGGAAAGGGAGCATGCCAAAGGTTAGACAGACAGCCAGGAGAGGAGACACAAGAGCTGGAGTACAGATCAGGTTGCACAGGGGGTGCAGTGTGAAAATGCTGCTCATCCAGTCCTCCAATTGCCTGTGAACATCCTCACTGCAGGAACAAGACCACAGGTAGGACAGAGGGCAGTAAGCCTTCCTCAGTGCAAGATACAAAATGTTTATTGATATACATTAATTGTCTTTCATAAAACTTCCTTTGGCTACGCTGGGCCACTGAGCTTGCAGGTGGGCTGGAGTGGCCAGGGTAGAGCCAGTGCCCACTTTTGGGGGGAGGGCTGGAGCCCTGTGAACCGGTACATAGATCTAGTGCATGGTAGAGATCTAACAACTCTCCAAGCAGATGCAGTCCTTGAGCACATGGTTGAGTCATCATCATATTTTTGCTGCCGGAGTCTTGCCTTATATAGTATGTGTGCAGTAACGGGGCATTTAAGTGAATAGATTTCACAAAACTACAGTAATTCAACTGCACTCATAAGCATCTGTTTTATCATTGTGTAGCAGAAACAGTTTCGTCAGAATACTTGCTAGTATTAGAATACTTACACGTCATAGTCGCTCTAGTTCAAAGAAACAGTTGTGAGTGAAAGCAATAGGAAGGGATGAAGGCAGGAATGGTGGGGCTGAAGAAATTGACAAAAGGGAGAGAGAGAGGGATCAAACTGATCGATGTGTAGGTTAGTCATGCTGGAAAAACAAGTTTTAAAAGAAAAGGTAGCCACTTTATTTCCTACAACACTCTTTTTTATGTTGGCTGAACATTCCCTGTGATTCAGGAAAGTATTTCCTGAGTATCTGGACCTCAGAATTCCTAACTGCAAAGAGCTTCAGGCACTTGGCTCTCAGCAGAGTCAGTATCCTGGAATCAGTAGGTTAATTAGTGATCAACTATTATTAGGGCTTATCAAATATATTTGAGATTTTACTAATTCAGAACTTTTTTTTTAATTTGCCTTTATACTGCATGTAGAACTAGGGAGCTAAGCTAGAAGGATAATTATGATCTCTGCCTCTAATGAACTTGCTGTTTGGGAAGATCAGATCGTTAAATAGCAACAAGAAACAGTGAATAGTCAAGTGCAAAGGAATGATATAAATAGACTATGTTGTAAATTTGTCTAATTTTAAGTGATCAAAAATATAAGAGATTATATAACCTAACTCTCTCTTTTTGCACAGGCAAATGTAAGATATGCAGAATGACATGCTAAAGGCCACATAGCTAATGACAGAATCAGAACTAGACCCAGATACACTAAGAGGGTGAAATTATCATGGTCTATGGTGATCAGCAAAGACTTCACGGCAAAGTGAAATTCCAGCACAGCCTGGAAGGATGGGAAGGAATTGGACAATTATAGAAGAAGTAATGCAAAATGGGAAGTAACTGGATATGTTCAGGAAACAGTATGAATAACTTTGGGGTCAGGATAACCATTTGTGTTTAATAATGGAATGTGATAAATTCGGAAACAAAAATTTTGCCAAAGAGTTTGAATTTTTTCCAAGAATAATTTTTAAAAATTCTGACCAAAGTAGTAACATGATTAAAATCATGTATTTTGTGAAAATAAATCTGTCTAAAATTTTTGGAGGGTAGTTAAGAGAAGAGGAGAGAAGAAGAAAAGGTGAAATAGTTAAAAATAATTATAATAACACAGGAAGATGAGGGTAGGTACAAATGGCAGTGGAAAAGGAATAAGGGTTAAGAGAATAATTACTCAGGAAATATTAGTAGAAACTTTAGAATGTTTGTAAAGAGGACCTCCAGTCCTAAAATACATAAAAGGTAATTCAGGATGCAACTTTTTGGGTTTTTTTGAGTAAGTGGAGGAGGAGCAGATAGGTGTGGGGGTAATAATAGACTCTGCCGAATTTGCAGTGATGCGCTTACTCCCAGAAGGAAATGCCCTGTAGGCAATTAGAAATGTGATACTGGAGTTCATGATAGCGGTCAAGACTAAAGAAATAGACTGGGAATTATACAAATAGAAGTGATAATTGAAACCATGAGATTTGATAAGGTTCATATAACAGAGAAGGAAGGGAATTATAGATCCTATCATTATACTCTCTTATTAAAAATGCAAGAATTAACTTCAGTTACCCTCAAAGAGACATAGGAAATGAAGAAATATCAATTTATTTTGTAGGGGCTGTGGATAAATGTTCCTTTTACTGAATTTGAACCAGTTTCACACACACACACATACATTCACCATACATGTACATATATACACATACATACCATTATGATACAATATCCCTTCAATAACTACACTGTTATTACTACTTGCCACTATTATGAGTACTACTGATTCTTAAATCAGTGCTTATTGAGTGCCATACACTTCATAATATTTATATCAAGAGAGTTTAAATTGTTGCAATTCATTAAAGATTGTTGGGTGTTGGGACATACTATAGTGGAGACAAATTTAATATGCGGTTAAATTCTAGTCAGCACATAAGAAACACAATGCAAAAGGCAAAATTGGCATATCTCTTAAATGGCCCAGAGTGGATACATTATGTATATGTGTGAGTGTACATGTGTGTGTATAGAACATGATCTGAGGACATGTGTACTCTATGTAGTAGTATAAAAATATAAGAAAATGTATGAAAAATAGCTTTATACTATTTCAATTGTTTATCAGGTGAGTGTGAATGTAGTCATTAATTGAAAAAATACCTATCACACACTTATGGAAATTGCTTTCTAGTTCAGAGAGACAGACAATAAAAGAAATAGTTGAGGGACCAGCCTGGTGGGGTAGTGGTTAATTTTGCACACTCCACTTTGGCAGCCCAGGGTTCATGGGTTTGCATCCCAGGTGTGGACCTCCACACTGCTCATCAAGCCATACTGTGGTGGCATCCCACATACAAAATAGAGGAAGATTGGCAACAGATGTTAGCTCGAGGTCAATCTTCCTCACACACACACACAAAAAAAACCTACAAAAAAAGAAGTAGCTGATATATGCAGATAGCAAGTTAAATTGTGACAAGGGTTAGAGAGAAATTACAACAGGAAAGGAGAGGGACCATTGGTAGGGCTGCATTTCTAAACAGGGTGGTCAGGGAAGATCCTACTGAGAGGGCAACATTTAAAGAAAGACCTGAAGAAGATGAGGGAGTGAGTCACAGGAGTCTCCAGGGCAAGAACATTTAGGCCATTTCAAAAACCATGGCATTGCTCTAAATGAGAAGGAGGCACTGAGGGTTTTGGGCAGAGGAGTGACAGGATATGACTTGCATTCTACAGGGTCTCTCCAGCGTCTTGTTGAGAATTGTTACATACACATTGGTGTGTCACCATTGTACCAAACATGGGTGCAAATATTTCTTAAAAGCTGTGGAAGAAGAAGAGGAAGGAGGAGGAAGAGGAAGAGGGTAAGGAGGAGGTGGGAAGATAACAAGGAGAAAGAGAAGTTGGAAGAGGAGAAGAACTTTTCCATGAAAAAAAAAAATGCTGCCAGGACATTGAACCGTCATTCTCTTTGGACATTCGAAGATAGTTTGGAATGCTCTCTCTGTTCCTAGAAGTGTGTGATGTACAGAGATACAAAAGGCCTTTTAGCACCACCATTCCTAATGCAACTTACATGTAAACTGGGCTTGGAGGTTCTCTATGTCCAGACAGAATTGGGTATTTGTAGAATCTGTTTACCACCACTAACTTGTCAAATCACATTTTTCCTGTGAAGAAACCCAGCAAACTGGCATCGGCATCAAGCGTGGTCACACGTGAATGTGTATTGCCAAATAAGCACAAGCAACATGCATCTGGGTCACTTCAAAAGAAAACCGTCGGTTTTATTTTAGAGGAAAGCCAGGGTAAGCAATCGCCATACAGCAACTTAATTAAGCAAAGCCAGCATGGTGATTTGGTTAAAGTGGAAAAATAACAGACCTCATTTTCTTCATATGGCAAAATTGAATAGAGATGAACCAAATAAATCCTGTGTACTTTTTCAATTAGTTTTCCTTCAATGCCAGTTTTAATTTTAACATTATTTGGATGGGCATGCATCTCACTGATGCTCTGGAAGAAAAAGTCCGGGTGTGTTCATCAGTAACAGTGCTCAGACTCCTGGTTGGTAGACTACGATGCCCTTTTTAATTCATGTGAAATTCACATAACATAAAATTAATGATGCATTTTATATCCTACTCTATTTCAGTGATGTTTGAATCATTCTAACATGTGAAAAGCCACTAAATGTTGTTTTATTTCTCTTGTTTCATGAGAAAACATTTAGTGTCCTCAAAAGAAAGGATATCATAATATGAAGCAGAAATTATTCCCTCAAGTATTTTTGTAAAGGATTTGCTAAAAAACATAAATTTCATGGTAAAAAAATATAGAATATACTGGGTCCCTCTAAACCGGAGTGTTGTAAGTAATTAGAATCATAAACTCACAGAGCCCTAGAACACTATAGGACCTTAAAGCCCAACCCCATAACTATAGTCATGTGGGTAACACTCTACACATCTGTATACATACGTAGGTAGTGTGGTTTAGATTGTTAAATTAAGTCAATGCTATTTGAAGACATATCACAAGACAGGAATATTTCTTTTATTCACTCAATATACACTATTTATTGCATGCCTCCCATGCATTAGGCACTGTGTTGTTTCTGATGATACAAAGATAAATGAGATATGACCTCAGGTCTTTCTAGACTAGCTCTTCAGCAGCTTAAATAAAGAATATATACATTAAAATATGTATTTTAAAATTAAAATATGTAAAATCATCATCTTGGACATGGTAATAATCATTTGTTTTAGAAATAGTATCACCAAACCTCCAATTAACATATTTCCTAGTAATGTAAGTAAGAAGACAAAGAATCGTCCAAAGAATCTGGAAATGCTTTATTTCTAAGAATAGAAGTTTGCATTAAAGTTTGATTTTTATTATGTTCTTGGTAATAAATATAACTTAAGTTGTAAAAAGTCATGGCTTTTTTAAAAATGTAAACTCACACTCTAGTCTAGATTTTGGAGAACTTTTTCAAACCTGGATAATAAACAATTTGGGGGAGTCCAGTGTCTTTGCTAAATCATTTGTCGAACTGATGTGCTCACTTTCTGCTCCATTCTGGTATCCACAGAAAGAAGTAACTGCCTAGTCTTTCCTTTCTCCTTTTTTCTGATTGCATACTGCAAAAGACTGCTGGGTGAATTTTCTACAAATATCTTTCTCCCGTGGTACTCCCAGGCTCAAAATACTCCAGTGTTCACCTACTACCAACAAACTAAACTCCTCTAAAACCCAGCTCCAACAGAACTTATAACCTCACTCCATCCCCTTCACAAATCTCCTTATTGCTCCAACCAAGCAGATTTTCAAATGTTCTCGACATGGAACATTCATTCTTGATTCTGTCTCTACTCAGGTTGAGAGATCAGAGGTATATTGTGCTAATATGAGCCCACGCATGGAGGAAGAAAATGCTTAAATGACTAGTATTTGCTTTTAATTTGTTGCTATGGAAATGCCAGGTGTTGCCCCTTGATATTTATTTACGTTCTAAGTCAGTGTTGCATGAAAACAATGATTCAATTAATACCAACAAAGTTTTATGAACAGGAACAAAGCCATAACAATGAAGAAAATAATCCACAGTTAAAATAGAAATTCATCTTTGACACTGAGTCACTGAACACAAGATTGTGGCGTATAAACAAGGGGAGGTGTGATTCATTCCCGCCAGCTGGGAAGACAGAAGTCACGATTCAGACATAGCACGGAGCTTCTCTCTCCACTGTGTGAAGTCAACTTTCCTCCTTACTGAAAATGCTCACCTCTAGCTTTTTTGGCCATTTAGAGTCTATGTCTCCACTCCATGACCATTCTTCACTGTGATCTCCACTTTACTCTGAAATCTGAGAGTACCTTGTTCCTGGACAAGGGTCTATCAGGATGTCTGCTATGGTTAACCTTCTCCTCAAGAATGAATGGCCCTCCTCAGAGCTCTCTGCTCTGGAAATCAATGAGTTCACTGTGAATCCATTGTGTTGTATAAGGTGATCATAATCCTGTTTTGCCTGAGACAGTCCTAGTTTATATCTTTTGACACAATGTCTTGTTAGTTTAGCATTTATCCAGATTTTAAAATTTTTTTAAGAAATATTATTGTTAAAATTGCATTTAAAAAGGCCAGGATGGGTTTGATGGGTTTGACTTCCACTTTATCTCATCCTCTTGCAGGACATTTGATCCTGTCTAAAACGTCCATAAGACATTTGGCCCATCAGACATTTGGTCCACACCAAAAGGTCCTTGACATTTGATGCTGTCCAAAACATCCATGAGCATATTTGGTCCATGCCAAATGGTTTTGGACAGGACCAAATATCAAGGACATTTTGGCGTGGACCACAGGTCTGATGCACATTTCAGACAGAACCAAATGTCAAGGACCTTTCGGCATGGACCAACTGTCTTACGGACATTTTGGACAGGACCAAATTTCTGCTAGTCAACCCACCCAGCTTCTGCAAGAACTTGTTTAGCAGGGAACAGTCACCTCTTTAACATACTGTTAAATATGAAAGTTAATCATAAATAAATATTTTCTCATTTTCCAACCCTTATCAAATGCAACTTAAGTGTAATTATCATCTCTCTTTTGAGAAGGGCATGTAGGGCACTGGCTGATAAATTGAACAGTATACAGACACAAACTAATTTCTGGGAGAAGCATTCAATGGTCTACCACTCAGCTGTGCCATTAGGGGAGCAAAAGTGCCAGCTGTCCGTGCATAAGATGAAAAACATGGAAAAGAAAGATAAAAGATTTGTGATCTAAGTGAGGGAACCGGAAGCTGAATGTACTTCCATATAGCAAATAGAGAGCACTCTTACAATAGTGGATTTGTCACTTATTCATGGTATAATCTACAAGTATTTAGTTATTTTGTTGTTTGCTAAATTTTTTTTTTTGGTCATGAAAAGTCTCAGTAGCAATGATCTCAAAAAAGGGGAGTATGTTTAATAAAAAATTAAGTACTGAATTTCTATTTTTCACAAAGCTTGATTATTAACACGTAACTCACACAAATAATTTATTAACATTTAACATCTATGAGGGGACTATCCTAATATAACTGGTCATAGGAAAACTGAAAGATATAAATCTGCTGAAAAAGTATCAGTACCTGCTTCAAAAGTTGGTAGTTATTTCTAAAACACTGTGCCCAAAGAGAACCGTTCAACCTGGTCAGACAGTGAAGGTATGTTTATATATCATTTGGAGGAGCAATTTTTCCTATGTAGATGAAATGAGAGATCTTCTAACTTCACTTATTTTTTTACCCCAAGTTTTCTTGTGCATGTATAAAATGTGAAGCAATAGCTGTTAATATGTTGTCTCTAGTAACTTTCCAAACATAAATTATATCAGTTTTCTATCACCATCTTTAAATACTTCAAATAAAAAATTAAGTTCAATTATGGTTCAGTTACTTTTAATCCATTTCTTGGAATCAAAGTAAAATTTTGGAAAACTATTCTGTTGAGCTAAACAATCTGACATGACTGTGGATTCAACTAACATAATCGATTTTGAAGAAAATAATATATGGTGTGCTGTGAGAATACAGATTCACTTTATTCCTCAAAGAGAACACAGTGTTTTAGAAATAACTATCAACTTTGAAGGAGTACACTGTCATGGAATAAACAATATCCTACTACATTAAGAAACCAGTGGGCAAGAATACACTTGGAATTCATTGTGATGCACATATAATTCATAGTTGCATCCACTACAGCTGAGATATTCTACCAATCAAAATAGAAATTGAAGTTTGGAAACACAAAAAACCCCAAATAGCCAAAGCAATCCAGAGAAAGAACAAAGGTGGAGGCATGGCACTACCTGATTTCAAACTATACTACAAAGCTGTAGTAATTAAAACAGCATGGTACTGGCATAAAAATAGACAACTAGGCCAATGAGACAGAATTAAGACCCCAGAAATAAACCCCTATGTATGTGATCAATTAATATTTGACAAGGAAGCCAGGAATACTCAATGGGGAAAGGATAGTCTCTTTAATAAATGGTGTTTGGAAAACTGGATAACTGCACAAAGGAAAATGAAATTGTCCCCTATCCTACACAACTCACAAAAATTAACTCAATTAAAAATGTAAACATAAGACTTGAAATCATAAAATGCCCAGAAGAAAATAGGGAAAAATCTCCTTAACATTGGTTTGGGCAACAATTTTTTGAATATGACACCAAAAGCACAAGCAGCAAAAGCAAAAAGCAATTAGTAGGTCTACATTAACAATCAACAGAATGAAAGGCAACCTATGGAATGGGAGAAAACATTTACAAACCATATATCTGATAAAGGATTAATATCTAAAATATATAAAGAACTCATACAACTCAATAACAAAAAAAAATCAAATTAAAAAATGGGCAGAGGAATAGAATAAACATTTTTCCAAAGAAGACACTCAAATGGACAACAGATACATGAAAAGATACTCAACATCACCAATCAGGGAAATGCAAATCAAAACTGCTGTGAAACATCACCTCACACCTGTTAGAATGTCTATTATCAAAAAAACAAGAGATAACAAGTGTTGGCGAGATTGTGGAGAAAAGGGAACCCCTCTGCACTGTTGGTGGGAATGTAAATTGGTGCAGCCACTATGGAAAACAGTATGGAGGATTCTCAAAAAAATTAAAAATAGAACTACTATATAACCCAGCAATCCTGCTTCTGGGTATATAGCCAAAGGAAATGAAATAACTATCTTGAAGAGATATCTACACTCCTGTGTTCATTGCAGCATTATTCACAATAGCCACGACATGAAAACAACTTAAGGTACCATCAATGGATGAATGGATAAAGAAGATATGGTGTACATATACAATGTAATATTATTTAACCAGGAGAAAGAAGGAAATCCTGCCATTGCTGCAACATAGATGGACCTTGAGGGCATTATGCTAAGTGAAATAATTCAGACAAAGACAAATGCTGTATGATATTACTTACATGTTGAATCTAAAGTAGTCAAACTCAAATAGAAACAGAAAGTAGAGTGTTGGTTACCAGGGGCTGGGGGTTGGGAGAAAGAATATGTTGGTCAAAGGGCACAAACTTTTGGTTAAAAGTTCTGAGGATCCAGTACACAGCATTGCAAACACAGTTAACAATACTGTATTATATACTTCAAAATTGTTAAGAGACTAGATCTTAGAAGTTCTCACCATGAAAAAGAAACGGTAATTATGTGATGTGTTGGAGGTGTTAGGCAACACTATGGTGGTAATCATATCACAATATTTAAGTGTATCAAACCAACACTGCTGTCGACCTTAAACTTACACAATGTTATATGACAACTATATCTCAATAAAGCTGGAAAAAAATAGAAGTTCTAGTTGAGAAAATTTACAAAGAGTCTCATGTAAACAGAGTTAAAATAACTGAAGAGATCAACTGAGTAACTTATGAGCTCACAAGGTGTATTAGATTTAATTTTAAAATTCTATAATTGTGCTTTGGAATCTTTCAACTTAGGGGGAGAATATTCTGATGGAGCTTTGATTTTTAATTGGATAAATTTATATTCTGTACAGAATGAAATAAAATCAAGGAGGTCTAAAATATTGCAGCAGTTATGGTTTTAAATGAATCATGAATAGAGACAAACAATTTAATGAATTTTGTCTTGTAAAATATTTCTCAAAGAAACTCTTAATAGAGAAGACACATATACATATGAATTAATATTAACTTCTATTTAGCAGAATTTTCTCTGATCATTACCAACATCTTTACAGACAATATTTTTTCAATGAGAAATATCATGGCTTACAGAAAAGAAAGCAATGAAATTTCTCACCAATTTTAAATTTATTGACCATATGTACTACTTTGAACAATATTGAAGGCATGTTTATGAAAAAATTAAAACTATTGGAGCTGGCCAGGTGGCATAGTGGTTAAGTTCATGTGCTACCTTTCAGCAGCCCGGGGTTCACAGGTTTGGATCCCAGGCGTGGACCTACACACCACTCATCAAGCCATGCTGTGGTGGCATCCCATATACAACATAGAGGAAGATGGGCACAGATGTTAGCTCAGGGCTAATCTTCCACAGCAAGAAAAGGAGGATTGGCAATGGGTGTTAGCCCAAAGCCAGTCTTCCTCACACACACACAAAAATTAAAATTATTTTAAAAACTACATGCTTCAGCAAAATATTGATGACATGGTGTTAGAATCAGATTTACTAAATAACATTAAGTAAAAGAAAATGTACCAATGTACGTGTTTTATAGTATGTAGTGTACATGGATGCATGCTATTTTTAATTTATAGAAATAATTTTATTTTTGAAAATTGTTTCTGAATAGAACAATTTTATAAGTCCACTAATACAGTAAAATGAATTTTTGGTAAAAAAAAATTCAAAACTTATAAATTTAGCAGGTCCTTTCATTTGCAAATGTATCCTAGTGTGGAAGATAAATTATATAGTTATCCTAATCATGTGACTCAAGTTGAGGTGTTTCATCTTAGAGGCGTCATGATAAATTTTAGCCCAATCAGATGAGCCTCGACGACCGTCTGGACTCAGGCAGGCAGACTGGAGTAAGACTATCATGGGTTCCATCCTGTCTGTACTATGTACATAGTTTGGCAACTTATTTAAACTCTGTGCCTCAGTTTCCTCATGCACATGGTAAGCTAATAATAGTGCCTGTCTTGCATTGTAAAGATTTCATCAATTAAAATATGTAAAGACTTAGTGCCAGCTACACAGTAAGCACCCAATGCAATAATTCAGTGGTGTTTAAATTAATTGCATGGACACATGCAAATAAAACCATAGTTAAAAGCATCTAACAGCTGCATAGCATTTCAACACCTACTTATTTCTGATATTTTAATTGTCATTTAAAACCCCCAAAATAGCTATGAATCCTTGCCAATGAGGAAAAACTAAAGAGAATAAAGGGATAGATATTTGTTTTTATAGTCAAAGTTATATAAATAACAAAAAAGGCTTTTCCACATACACTAATAATGTCCCTATGCTCAAAGTCCAAACTAAACACACGGTCCCCGTCCACCCATTATTCACCCCTGGAACCCTACATATGTCTAAAATTCAAGCAAATCTCACAATGTGTCACCCACAAAATTAAACAAGTAGAAAACATGAAGAGGATTTACTTGAGGTCTGAATATACAAACTTCAGAGCGTTGTGATATCCACAAGTAGTTCAGAGTAATGAAAACTTCATTAAGGTTGGCTGCCAGATAAACCATTGTACATTGTTGTGTTTTGGGCATATTTTTTCAAACATGTTTTGGTGAGCAGTGTAAAGAGGCTAAATATATTTTTAAGCATTTTTTCTAATGAATACATTGGCAATTCTCAATTTTCAGAAAGTTGCCAATCAAATATGGAGTTAGTGTTTGCTGCATCACAGAACTGACATTAGAGCATTGAACTTAAAAGGCTGGATATTTTTTATGACACTTTCAATACACAGCATTAAAAGTAATAAAATAACTTAAGGAGTTGATGCCTGTGCACTTGAAGTACAAAATGTTATTGTTTTACGTGTAGTACCATTTTCAGGTGGTTCAGTTGTATCAAATACAGAAACTTTTTCGATGTTTTTATTTGTCTAAAAATATGGAATATATAAATGCACCCAATGAAGAAAGGAGAGCACAGGTTTCCATCTAAAACTCCTATCAGTTCATTACCATTGTGGGAAATCACTGATAATTGCTCAAATTTTAAAATTTACTTTATTTAGGAAAAAAGTGGCTCTTTCCTGGTGAGGAGCAAACATAACAAGTTAGACAGCTGGAGAACAGGACAACTTCAAGACTTAGAAGAGCCCCAAGGCACCAAAGAACAAACCAGAAGTTGTCCCATTCTGGAGACTGCCAAGTACTAGATTTATAAAGTCTTTTCATTATTGATGTATGTTCTTAGGGGTTTTTTTCCCCACCAGCTTTTTCTTATGTTTTTCATTTATGATCACAAAACAAAACATGACTGCATGGTGAAGCATTAGACAAGGGCAATTTTAATAATTTTTAGAAGGGTACAATTAAATTTGGGTACCAGATGAGGTATGTATAATAAAACACAGCACACAAAAATTTTTTGGAACATTTTAAAATAAACAAATGCAGATGGGTATACAGATATGTTATTCAAATGAATTTATACTCGGGAAAGTGTATTCAACAAGAAAATGAGGAAGACTGTGAGATTCCTGTGGGTTATTGGAAGCCACCAAAATTCAAATCTTTCCAGGTATCCTCTAAAACCCACAGAAATCATTAAGTAGAGAATGTAAATCCATTGATGGGTTATGACCCATATGTAGAAAAACCAGGAGACAGAGCCTATTAAAAAACATCATGTTACATAAAAGTAGGCAGAGAAACACCTAAATCCAGGAAAACCATCTCTAGAACCCACCTCAGAGGATTAAAAAAAATCAGTAAAGATAGTGTGAAAAAGGAGAGGAAAGTGAAGGATCTACCAGACATGAATAAGGTCACACTCAGACAGAGAAAGTCCCACCCTGAGCAGGTTACCAAGAACAAGACCGAGACCTGGTAAATCAGAAAGGTTGGTATTGTTCAAAAGGAAGGAAATAAAAGAAATTCAACAAGAGGCAGAAGACTAGAGAAGAATGGAGTACTTTGAAGAGAATGCTGTGCCTCAGAGATTTTGTGATAAAGGAAAAGAAAGAAGCAAAATGCGGAAATTATGTATTCTAAAGAACAAAAGAAAATCACAAAATGGACACCTAATATCCCTTCTTTTCCTACACTATAAAAAGTGTCATCTATTAAAGAATATACAATTCACTGCACTAACAGAAGAGGGTATTTTTGAAGCAAGAACCAGAGTACACCAAATGCAACCTTCCTCCCTGGTTTGCACACAATCTTGTTGTTAATCTAGGAAAATAAGATTTTATGAAATAAGCAGATAATGGCAGATGCTATTCATACAAAATTATTACAGAAAGAATGCAGAAAATGAGAAACAAAACATTTTAGCTAATAAGAATTGTACTCCCAATACTAGCCCAGAAGCAAAAATCAATTAAAGCATAATGTCGAAAACTGAATCAAGGTACTTCAACAAGAATATTAAACGTGAAAAAATTCAAGTCAGATATTCAGAAAGTCAGAGAAGACATGGACCAAAAAAACAGGTAAATGGCAAATAAATGTTGATTGAACTTAGAGGAAAAAGAACACTAGAAAAAGAAAAACTCTAAAAAAATTTTTTCCAAATTACATGATGCTCAGGGGAGAATAGATTTGATTGAGGATTATCAGCAGAGTTTTTAAGGAAAGGCATGAAAACAGACAAGATAATGACAATAAAATAAAGGAAAAGGTAAAAATAATCAGGAAGACCATGATTAGAATAGAAGATAGGCAAAGAAGATCCAACCCTCATATGGTTGGAATCCCTGACAAAGAAAAACATAAAGATGGAACATAAGTAATATTTAAAACTCTAACTTGAGAAAAATTTGCAGAAGTAAGTGAAAGTATGAATCTAGATATCTAAAGTTTCAACCATGTAATTAGGAAAATTGACCAAAAACAGTCAACTAGAGACTTTAAAAAAAGAGAAAATAGCTAGAAACTTCAGGCAAAAAGACCAAGTCACTTACAAATAAAAAGAAACCACGTTGGTGTAAGATTTCTCAACAGCAACATACAAATCAATACCACAGAGGAGCAGCATAAAAAAAAAAAAAAAAAAAACTCAAGAAAATAATTAACCTAGGATTTTATATCCTGTCTGTCCTTTCAGTATCAAGGCTGTAGAAAACCAGTTTTACATACGTAAGAACTCTAAGAAAACTGTTATCATGAGCCCATCCTGATAAATCTACTAGGAGATAAGCTCCATTCAACCAGAAGATGACTAGAGAAACTGGTAAAAAGACTATTGGTGATTATTAGATATGGTTAATTGTAAATAGAAGAGTAAAAGAAAGGTCAGAGAAATGTCATATGCCCTCACAAAGTAAAAATATTGCAACTAAAAATATGAGAAGAGATGAGGGGAAGTAAAATAATCTTGCTAATTGTTACATAGACATTAGGTGGGAGTCAAAGGATATCATAAAGCTGATAATCCAAACAGTAGAAGTAGACCATATAGAGAATCACAGTAAGTATAACATAAAATAATTGATAGAGTTGAGACCAAAATTAGTCAGTCATATAAATAAATATAAATGGATGTAACTTACCTATAAAAAATTTTCAAATGGCTCACAAAGCAAGTCACAATTCCACACTGTATATAAGATTCATACCTAAAACAAGGTAACTCAGAATGGCTACAGAAAAGGGACAAGCAAAGGTAAACCAGGCAGCTAGAAGCAGGGTCTGTGATCCACATATCGGACAAACCAGATAATCATGATTCAGGCTCGAAGAATAAAATATGAAAAAGAGAACAGTTTTAATGATGAAATCCATAATCCACAAAGAAGACGTGACAGTTATGTATATTTATGAGTCACATTATATAGGAAATACCTTCATCAAGGATCCAGAAGTAACCTAATAATGAGATTTTAATAAATCACTGTCATCAAGAGAATGAGAAGACAAGCCACAGACTGGGCGAAAATATTTGCAAAAGATACATCTGATAAAGGACTATTATACAAAACATACAAAGAACTCAAAACTCAGTAAGAAAACAAACAACTAGACTTAAAAATGGGCCAAACACTTTAACAGACACCTTACCAAGGAACACATACAGATGGCAAGTAAGCATGTGAAAAGATGTTCCACCTCATATGTCATCAGAGAAATGCAAATTAAAAAAAGATACTGCTACACACTTATTAGAATGGCCAAAATCTGGAACACTGACAGCACCAAATGCTGATGAGAATGTGGAGCAACAGGAACTCTCATTCATTGCTGGTGGGAACGCAAAATGGTACAGCCACTTTGGAAGAGAGTTTGACAGTTTCTTACAAAACTAAACATACTCTTACCATATGATTTACCAATTTCACTCCTTGGTATTTACCCAAAAGAGTTGAAAACTTATGTCCACACAAAAGCCTGCACACAGATGTTCATAGCAGCTTTATTCATAACTGACAAAACTTGGAAGCAATCAAGATATCCTTTAGTAAGTGAATGGATAAATAAACTTTGGTACATCCAGACAATGGAATATTATTCACTGCTAAAAAGTAATGAGCTGTCAAGCCAAGAAGAGACATGGAGTAACCTTGAATGCATATTACCAAGTGCAAGAAGCCAATCTGAAAAGGCTACATACTGTATGATTCCAACTACATGACATTCTGGAAAAAGTGAAACAATGGAGGCAGTAAAAAGATCAGTGGTTGCCAGGGGTTGGTGACGGGGGAGGGGATGAATAGGCAGAGAAGAGAGGACTTTTTAGGGCAGTGAAAAGACTCTATCATAATGATGGACACATGTCATTATACATTTGTCCAAATCGACAGTATGTGCAACAGCAACAGTGAACCATAACGTAAACTATGGGCTTTGGGTGATAATGATGTATCAATGTAGATTTATCAGTTGTGACAAATGCCCCCCTCTGCTGGTATCTTATGCTCTGGGTACCAAATAATGGGAGCAGCTATGCACTTGGGAGGGCAGGAGGGATATGGGAAATTTCTGTTATCTTCCCCTCAATCTTGCTGTGAGCCTAAAGTTACTTTAAAAAAATAAAGTTTTAATAAAAAACAATCATATGAGCTCAAGACAAGTCAAATGGACAAAAAAATATTAATATAGAATAACTAAAGATATTAATGAAGGTAGATCTTATGGCTATATTATGAATGTTATGCCTAATATCAGATTATTAGAGACTCTATCTTCCTCCCAAGCACCCATGGGATATTTAAGGGAAAAAAAGACCATATATTGGTCATGATGAAAGTACTACAAAATAGATAAGTTCCATAAAATAGAAACAATAAAAACCTCTTTTTCTAATCACAATGCAATAAAACTAGAAATTAATAATAAAAATTTTGTGAATGACTATGTAAATGGAAATATAAATGATCACTTTGGCTAGGAAGGAAATTCACAGACATTTTAAATTTTTAAAGAACTCATGTTAATGAAAACACCATACATGGAGGACAAACCCTAGTGTTCCCGTCTTCATGCTCTGTGAGTGGGCAGGACCTAGGACTTGCTTTTAATGGATGGAACATGGCAAAGGGATGGAATGCTACTCCTTTGATTAGGCTAGGTTTTGTAACAAAGGCGGTGGAGTATCACTCCTTTAATTAGGTTTTGTGTTACAGTCTATAACACTTTATCTTAGCCTACTGGAAAGAGACTTTTCTTCCTTGTTGGCTTGGAGAACGAAGCTGCCATGCTCTGAGGGCTTATGGAGACAGACATGTGGAAAAACTACAGGAGCCTCTTAGAGGAGACAGTAGCTCCCAGCTAACAGTCAGCAAGAGAAGAGGCCCTCAGTCTTACAATCTCAAGGAAAGGGATTGTGCCAATAACCTAAGGCAAGAAGGCAAGAAATGGAGGTAGGGAAGGAAAGAAAGAAGAAAATGGAAAGAAGAAAAACTGGAGGGGGAAATTCTTTATCTTAGATGTTACCCAACATATATTGAAGCAAAAAGAGAATTAGAAAATTGCCACTTTGCAATAAACTTTGAGGAGATGCTAAAACCATTGAATGAAAAGTTACTGGGGAACTGGTTATCCACATTGTCTCAAAGGATCATTCCACAAATTACTGATTAATTATAAAAGGAAAAAAAAGAACCTCTACAATGGGGAAATCTTGCAATGCCACCTTAATCAAGTGATCAAAATTACCACCACTAATAATGAAACAAACTGATACCATGAATCTCCAGAAGTGACGTTCTGAGAAGGAGCTCTTCCTGCACTTTAACCAGAATCTAATCATAAGGAAACAATCCCATGTTTCTGTGTTTTATGCGTGCAGAATACTGCAAACAGCTGACCTGGGCTCTTCAAAACCTCTCAGTGTCATGAAAAATCAGATAGAAAGAAAAAAAAACTTATCTGGATTTTAAAGGAGACAAAAGGGACATACAGACATAGCAACTAAAAGCAATATGTGATCATAGATTGAATCCTGGATTAATTAAAAAATAAAAAGCTATTAAAGATACTTTGGGGCCTCTTTGGGAAATTTTAATATTAAATATCTACAAGGTATTATTATTGCATCAATATTAATTGCTTGAGTATGATATTTGCAGGAGAATTTCCTTGTTCTTAGGAGATTCATGATGAAGTAGTTAGAAGCAAAGTGTTGTAGTATTTGCAACTTCCTCTCAAATGGTTTAGCCACAAGAAATGTGTGTGTGTGTGTGTGTGTGTACATAATATAGAGAGAAAAGCAAATGTGGCAACAATGGGTGATTTCAGTTGAGGATGAGGTTCATTGTACTGTTCGTTAACTTTTCTACAGATTTGAAATTTTTTAAAATAAAATTTGGATACAAAGGAACTATAGTGCTCACTTCAAATTTTTAAAATAAATCCCAATTTTTTTTGTTTAGTCATGGTTATGAAAGTAATTTGTCTTACTTAATATTTGAAGGGAAATGTGGAAAATATAGAAAATATAAAATTGTCGATAAACCTGCCACCTGGAGGTAAACATTATTCATATTTTGGTATAATCCCTTTCAGTCATTTTTTTCTATTCAAATATACATCATATAGATTGATTTTTCAGAACCAGGATCATAATTCGTATTTGATTTTCTACATTAATAGATAAGGGGCATTTTCCACATCATTTAATAATTTCCAAAAACTACGATTTTAATAGTTACATAAAGGTATATTATAATTATTAGATCATAATTTTATAAAATTTCTCCTCCTTGATACAGTTTATTCTCTTGGTTTCTAGATTCCCAAACTCTCCTGGTTTTCCTCAAAACTCGTTCTCTAGTCCTTTCCAATCTGCATTATTAGACACTCCTCATATTGCCACATTTTTAGCTTTGGAGTGGCGGAGGGCTCAGCCTAGGCTTCTGCCTTTGCTTCTCTGTTCACTCTCTGGCTGATCTCACTCAGGTTCACGGCGTTAAGTACCGTCTCCGCACTGATGTCTAAACGTATACCAGACCTTTCCTCTGAACCGCAGAGTCTTACATCCAACTGTCTATTCCACTTGGATGCATCAAATGTATGCCAAATTCAAATTTCTGATCTTCCCCCCAAAGCTTTCTTCTCCTGTAGTCTTAATCCTCTCATTTAATGGCAGTTATATTCTCCTAATGTTCAAGCCAAAAGCATTAGAGTCATTTTGACTCCTCTTTGTCCCTACCCTGTGTCCATACCCTGTCAGCACATCCTAACTCCTCCTCCTAAATATATCCAGGCTCTGTCCCTTCTCATCAACCTCCCTGCTAATACCTTGGTCTGAAAAACCATCATTTCTGGCCTGAATCACTGAATTTCCGTTTGACTGGTATTTCTTATATCCCTACTTTTTATTCAAAATATTCAAATATACTTGTAAAATCATATGTGAGATCATGTCACTCCTTTTCAAATCCCTCCAGTAGATTCTCTCAGGGTAAAAGCCAACGTCATTACAACGTCTTAAAAAGTTCCCCGATCTAGTCCCAGCTGTTTCTCTGACCTTACTTAACTCTTCTTTCCCTTCCCTCACGGGCCAGCTTGCTGTTCCTCAAATGCGCATATGATAGTCTCTGCTCAGAACTTTCCGATTCGCTGACCTCAGTGCCTGGAATACTCTCCTCGCAGACATATGCACTTGGCGAGCTCCGTGCCACTCTCACCTTATTAGTAAGGTTGTCCTAACTATCCTATTTAAGGTTTTGACCCACCAACCCAGTAATCCCTATTCCACCTTTCTACTTTATTTTCCTTATTTGCTATTCTCATTTTTCTCTATTTTTAAATAGATTGTACAAGTGGAATTACACAAAGGTTGTGAATATTTTAAAATATTTGATTCGTAGTGCCAAAATGATTTCTCAAAGGATACTCCAATGCCAAGACTTTAAAAGACTGTTTCAATTCTAATTACCAACATTAAATACTATCATTCTGAAAAATTCTTTGCCAATCAGGCAAAAATAAATAATATGCCATTTCACTTTTCACTTTTTGGATTACTAATCAGTGTCATTTAACATTTTGATCATACGGTGAGGCTTCCTCAAAGAACCAGGAAATTAGAAATATTAACATTTCTCTCCATTTAGGGGGAAAAAAAAGAAATCTGACCTCTACCTCACATCCTCCACAAAAATAAATTCCAGGTAGACTGAAGATCTAAATGGAATGGTTGAACAATAAATCTTCTTGAAGATAATATTAGAGAATGTCTTCACGAACTTGGTGTAGGGAAAGCTTTTCCAAGCAGAACATATAGAGAATTAATATTCTGCATAATAAAGCATTGAAAAGCCTGCTGCAAAGCTCACTTTCCATCACGATATTTTCTGTTCAAAGACTTCATGTCCCTATTGTACTCAGTCGTCGAAGCCCCTAGTCCTGGCATTCAAGACTCTGGGATCCGTCTGCAAATTACATTTTTAAATTCACTTCCTATCACTTACTTTTATATATCTGCACCTCCCAAGAAGCAGATCTGTTCCCTTTTTTCTATTTGACCCACACTTTCCTGGCTTTTGCTCAGGTTGTTTTACTCACTATGAATGCTTTTCATCTCCATATGGTAGCATAGTATGATGTGTTTCAAGTCGCAACATCACCTCCTTCGTTAGGTCTCCTCAGATTCCCAGATGAAATCTCTTCTATGAACACGGAGAGCATTATAGCAGGACTTTTCTTATGTTTACCATTTTATGCCTTATATTTGTGCCCTATGTCTTTCCCAACTAGAGGACCAAAGCCTTTGAGTGTAGACACAGTTTCTTCTCCATTTTTATATCTCCCAAAGTGCCTAACATGGTAATATGGTGTCTTATACATAGTAAGTCTTCAGTAAATAGTTGCTATATTAATTACTATAATTAATTACTATATAATATACAAATTATATTAATTAATTACTATTACTATATTAGTTAACTATGCAAACACACATATATGGAGAGAGAGAGAGAGAGAAATTTTAAGCCTAGAGAACTAAGATATGTCTTTGGCACATATTAAGCTTTTAAATGCCCCAGTCAGATAACAGAGCATAAAATTTGGCCTTAAATTATCTTTAAATTAAAAGAAATGGCAAATGTTTTTCTTTAAAAATAAAGCACCATTTTAATATTAACTTTCATTTTTTATTCTTGAAAAGTGATTACATCAAAACTAACTGCATGTAGTTAAGGTTGTAAAAATTTTAGTTTTAACCCCTAGCAGGTGCTATATATATTTGTGTTAAATTTGCTGAAGGGTTAAGAAAACTGCTTTCTCTTGCCTTTGTCCACTTTGTTGTCCTGTATTTAACTGTGAATATGGCTTTGTCAGTGGCAATTTCCTAGTCCAATGTTTATCTGCGTTTTATATTTTCACATGTGGAACCTGTCCTAAGATATGTGTGTTTCATTCCAAAAACACTTTATATTTTAATCTACAAAACAAAGCAGTGACTGTACTAAACACTCCTATAACTTTGGGGAATAAACAAATGGTTTCTCATTTATGATCTGGCTTTCGTTTTCTTTGTTCCATTTGCAGTGAGAGCAGTGCCAAAGTTTTCTTATAATTTTATTCATTTTTTAACTTAAGGGTCCAAAATCTGATAAAATAAAATGTCTATGTTCACCTACTTTTAAAAAATAAAAGTGCAGTTCAACTTAATCCCTCCAAACTCTGCACTTCTCCCACCTCGTTGTCTCCCAATAATCTTTTACACATATTCAATACATGAAAGATTTTGCAGAGTGGAGAAAGGAAAATATTGTAAGGCTTTGATTGAATGAATTTCTGGAGTTTTAAGGGTCACTACCTCTCAGCCTGTAGTCTGGATATTTTTTTTCATTGAAAACTACTGTAGAATGTTTAATGAGTTAAAAGAAAGAGAAAGATTGTGTTTACTTTAGTTTATTTTACCCTATAAAGTGATTGGTTATTTCTTTGACATTATGCTTTCCAAATTAGAAAAAAAGAATGCATGACTACTAACATATTAAATGTGTAAAAATTTTATCTACACAATTATACTTAAACTTTAAATCCAAAATATGCATTAACAAATAGAAAAATGTATAAGAGGATTCATTATGTGGGTGAAATCATGTAGTCAGATCTTCTTTTCCAAACTTACAGAGTATGACTTGAAATCCCTTATTGAATAAGAAGAATCTCTTATTGTTAATAAAATGCATATTCACAAGTGTGACTAATAAATAAAAGGCATCCCTTGGTCTTTCTTTTATATTTGAATCTGAAAGGTCTTAATCAAAGTAAACTATATCAAATATGCTAGAAATGATTAGGTAAGAGCAAAATATTTGTGGCCAAAATGAATTGATTCTAATGATAACTCTGAAGGGAGTAAGAAAAGAAAATGTATGTGTTGAAATGTGCAGGTTTTCATTTTAATCATTCAGCACCACCTGATTGAAGTGAATAAGGGCAGGAAAAAATAATTTACTGTCACTTCAAAGAAATATGACTTTAGTGCAAGAAAAGAAATATAGCTGACACATTAAGAGTAGTTATAATGAAAAACAACATTGGTCAAATTGCAGATTGCACATAATTCAGCCAACTTCCTTCTTTCATCATAAGATTTGCATTCTTTAAAATTGCAGGTTTACAGAATGATGAAGTCTTGTCATTATTCATCTTTGTCATTGTCTCAGAATTAAAAGGTTTATTGGTGACAAAAAGCCAATTAATCATATTTATGCTGACAACCATGACTGTTATAAAACAGACATTCTTAGAATACGTTCACTTTTCTTACATCAAAACCTGCTAAACGTGCTCTTCCATCCCCTGAGGCTTTGAAGATAGATTATTGTTCTTTCCAGAGAGGAATAAAGAGTTAGTACAAACCTAATAGTAGCCATTGTTGATAGTAGAAATGGACCAAAGGCAGAATTTTATATTGTTTGTTTTGCCAATTATTGTTTTTGTTACCTGTTTCATCCTTGGAAAAATGTGGATATAACTCATTCTCTAGTAATTCACTCATTCAATCACATTCTAAAGTCTGGATTGTTCCCTATATGCTTAGGACAAGAAATTCAAATGAGGACAAAATCTGAATAACGCTGAGTTTGTTCATTAACTAATATTTGAAACTAATTATGGTTAAGAGGTAGAAACTTAATTATATCATCCAAATCACATTCATCAAAATCTCCAGGAATCCACATGGCATGGTCCAATTGACAATGTTTTTAAGGGATGTTTAGTTCAGTCTTTAAAGAGAGTTGTCTTTTATCTTATAGTCAGATTTAGAAATAGGTTTTATCAGTTGTACAATTCTTATTTTTCAGTCAAATATAATTTCTACTTAGTGAATTTAGAGTAAATCTTTTAAATTATAGTCATTGTGCTTTAGAAATTAAAAGATCTTTAGAGTTTATTTAGGGCAGAAACTCTTCACTTTTTTTATAGCCAAATCCTTTGGTAGTCTGAGGAAGCCAATGGCTCAACACACACAAAATAAAAAATTCAGAGGTTGACAAATAAAACTAATTATACTAAAATAGTTATTAAAATATTTTTAAAAACAAATTTGTGACATAGTAATATATTAGCTTATTTATTAATACAATAAATGACAAAATCTAGCAACAGATCTAATGGCTGTGGTAAATTCAAAGTAGTAATGAGCAAAATCGCGTTTTCAATATATCTTCAACAATGATGTTATGATATGAAAATATCTGTGACTTCTATAGGTAACAAAGTTATAGGTAGTGCTAGTACTAATATATGTTAGTTGTCTACATCCATAATTGAAGGAAATATTAAATTTCAGTTAGGTATTCATGAAAATAAAAATGTAATGTTTTCCCGTCCAAGTTCACAGAATCTCTAAAATCTATTCATAGACCCCTTGGGGATCTTTGGACCTCAAGTGAAGACTTGTTGATCTGTATAATCTTCTCATTATCCTGGTGAGGAAACTGAGACCTTTCAGGAATTTGCCACAATTCATACAGCCAGGTAGTGAGAGAAGATCTAGAACCCTGGTTCTCCAGATTGCTTTTCCCATACTCCTTCCAGAACATCACAGGGTGTTCTACCTCAGCATGAAATGTTACAGAGTTTTATTCAATTCTCTTGTAAACTATATATTTTTTAAAAACTAATTTGTAAAATGGTTGTAAGGGACTTTGGGGAAAGAAAGTTTAGTACAATCATGATGGGGATTCCTTAGCTCTCATGATGGGGAATCTAATGAGCTGCTTAGGTTCACAGTGAAGACTAGCAACACAAGCTCTTTCCAGAACCAACCGTTCCTGTTTTTTATGGCTAGTGATTCTTTCTGCATAGGTCACTCCATCCATTTTTGCAATAATGAGGACTTAAAAATAACAAATCACTTTGTTCTAGGAAATGGTTGCCATCAAGAACCATTATCCAATATACCTTTGCTAGATGAGTTTCCCAATCATAAATAGATGAACATACATTCCTTCTCTTTGCAGAAGTCACAGGGACTAAGATTGAAATCCAGAGAGTAGATGTGACTTTATCAGAGGTCACATTTGCCAATGCACTCAGAGTCTGGGTTGATTAGTGAAGAAAAAAGTAGACGTTGTCAGCTTTAGAAGTTTATGGATTCGATTTGCAATTTACAGCCATTGCTAAAAGAGAAAAGTCCTCAGAACTTAAAAGAAAATTGAGAGGATAATTTTAAAAGTTAGGGGGTGCAACTGAAGGAACTAGCAGGACTAAGAGATGCTGCAATGACATGATCTGTCAAAAAAGATTGGATTACGTTTTCAGAAGGCAGCACAAATAAAGATTGAAAGCAAGTAGAACTTGTGTTTCTGATTGGTTTTCCCAAATCTGTACTTCCACAGGGACAAAGACCACATCACTTGCGTGTGTTTGTATTCCCTATGATAGCAGGCTAACAGAATTCTGTCTGCAGCACTCAGCAGATGCTTGGCAAAATGGAAAACCAAGAATTTTCAGCTGAGAACCTCAGAAATAATTTAATCCAACCTCCTCCTTCACAGAAGGTGAAAAAGCATCTCTAATTTAGTGTCTGGAGTGGGCTTGGCCCAGAACATTATTTAAATATTTTATTAATATTACATTTTTAGGCCCACTGAGGAAGATTACTCACCACATCCTAGAAAAAACATTTGATTAATTTTAGACACGCCATTTCAAATTACTTTCTTGGTGCTACCCACTTGATATATATTAATTTCAGAACAACTCTGAATTAGGTAATACAGTCATTTTCAGACAAGGAAACTAACCTGTGGGAAAGCTTATCAACTAACCCAAGGTTTAAAAGGTAGCAATTGGCAGAGAAAGGACTCAAACCAAGACTGTCCACCTCAAAAGCCCATTATCTTAAAAGAAAGAAAGGAGAGGGAGAAAAAAAAGACAGACAGATGGATGAAGGAATTAATATAAATAAAGGCTGACACCTGTCATTAGGCAACTCTAAGTTCCATTAGATGCCTGTATTCTACACACAACGGATGTAACCTAGGTATGTGTATATTGGGCTAATGGATCTCTGCAGTCCATGGGGTGAGGGTGGGGTGTTGAGGGGGAACCACCACCTTATTGGAGGGAAGAGGGGGAAAAGAATAAAGGTCTAGAGGCAGATTTCACCAAATTTTCCTGAGTAATTCAGAGGTTAATTATACTTTTATTTTTTTCATTCCGTATATGGATTCCTTTACTTGAATCATGAAATGTTTAATGTTAGACTACATTTTATTTAAATAATTTTTATTTGGTAAGACACTGCACTAGAAGAACTTTAATGGATTTCTTATAGGAAGTTATACAATTGAAATTCTTAGGACCTATTATATCAGATATGTAAAAATAAGTTTAAAATTATTTTTGATTTACTTGTAGGTTTTTGCATTAAACAGAATTCTGTGGATTCTGATAGGTTAATGTTATCTTTGAGTAGCTTATTAAAAAATAATTCACCAGCTATCATCTCCATCCCAAACTCTACATAGTTTACCTAGTGTGTTTTGAAACTAGTCACAGTCAACTCTGCCTGAGTCACTCTTAGTTGATAAACACTTTTTATTTGAGTTGGAGACATGTTTATGACTAACATTATTTTTTATATTAAGACCAATTTGCTTTTTCTCTTGGGAGGCTGGATTAGAGCAGAAAAGGGAATAATGCCTGTCTTCTACTTGGCAAGAACATACTTTCAATCCTTTAAACTTCCTGTATTAGAACTTCATTAATCAACAGGAACCACATGAGAAATTCTGGGTCCAGTGAGGCTAATGCCAAGACTTTAAAACACATTCTATGGGTCACAGCCAAAAATGCAATCATGGTCAAGAGTTAGAAATCAGCACACTAGCTGATAGGTCAGCTGCCAAATCATAAAATACAGTGTACTTAAAAGAGAGAATATCTTGGCCATTTCTGTGATGGTCCAAATATGATTGACAGAGACACTCAGTCCAAATGAATGGCTGATAAAGTTTTATACCTCCTGAATAAAATGACGAGACTTTGAAGTTTAGAGTCACTGTAATGCTTCATTAGGCTCAGTGAAACAAAGGTTTAGATTTCTCGCCTAGTCACTCGTTTAGTTGTTTCCTATACTACAGAAGCTCCAAACTGTCTTCTTTACTTATGGAACCTAGATTTGAGTCATGAATTTGGGGGTCATGTATTTCAGGAGAAACTGGGCACCTCCATAGCTCCAGGCTGGAGATTGTGATTAGTTTGAGTCAATCATAGTAATCCCTTTTCTCTTGCCATAATTGGTTTAACTATCAGCCTGTGACCCAGTTCTAGCCAATGAACTTTGAAAGGAATTCTATTGAATACCTTTTGGGAAAGGAAAGAAAATAGTATACATTATATTGCAGAAAACTACTTCTTCTTGACCCTGGAAGCCATTCTATGAAGATAAGGTGTTTGACATTGGTTTAGCCATCTTGTCACCACGAAGAAACAAGTTTGAAGTCAAAAATCAAGACACTGAAGGTGTCAGAGCTAAAACATGACTCTTGGTGAACTATTTATGTGCTAAATTTAATACTCTAAAATAGTCCTATCTCCTAACTCCTTGATATATGAAATAAATTTATATTATTAACATCAACCTTCAGAGTTATATGATTACTATTATTGCAACTGGAAACATTATAACTGAAACATTTCTGTCCCACTACTCTTGGGCTCCCAAGAATTATAGCAAGAGAAGTTTTCTAGTTATTGTCACATTCTTTATTCCTAACTTGGGTTTCTGTCCCAGAATTCATGCTGTCTTTCCTACCTGTGTTTAACCTTCTGAACTAAAACATGAAGGTCCACTTTATTGCTCTTTGGGGATCATTTTCTATTTTACCCTGGTTCTTTAAGCATAGATAATCTGATTAATTCATTCATAGAATTATTTATTGGGTACCCACCCATTGACAAGCCTTGAACTAGGTAAGGTGATTGTGATAAAAATGAGTGAGATGCAACCTCCATCCTAAAGGACTCACACTCCAGTGCAGAGACAAGTGGATAGTCCATATGAACAATATGTCATAGAGGGGTACAGCAGGTTGTTTGTGAGTGCTGTGTATACAGAGAATAGGAACTTCAGAGAGGGTGTGTGGGGAATTCGGGAAAGGCCTTCTGGCTAATACCAACCAAGGCCAAAAGCCCATAAAAGTACATAATTAACACAAATCAAGCACTGAGTACCCTCTTTGTTCTCTGCCTCATCCATAAATTGCTCTAGAATCAAATGTGTTTTCAAACTGAAGGCGCCCGTTAGCAGCAACATGAACCACTCATGCTCAAACAAGAAACTTAGGAACTTTAGA
Organism: Tapirus indicus; assembly: GCA_031878705.1. Taxonomy (NCBI): domain Eukaryota; kingdom Metazoa; phylum Chordata; class Mammalia; order Perissodactyla; family Tapiridae; genus Tapirus; species Tapirus indicus. Next base: position 141,382,882 of record CM062919.1, on the reverse strand, counting down.
GGAAGAAAACCAGAGGAGGATTAAAATATGTTTACCTAAAAATGTTCTCTGGAATTCTTCCACTATGAACACACTGCTTCATATTTTTGTGTTCATTTCTTACTTTCATTTCCTTAGCTTTTTTCAGTGTGTGGTCTTTATACAAACTAGGAGCTTCACCGAAGTGTGTGGAATGGAGTGTCAGACCAACACTGTGGCCTGCTTTGCCAAGAGCTGTCACGGAGTTTCGTCTGCCTTCAGAATTGCTATCTTTGAGGTCAGTTATGCTATCCTTTTTATTCTGCAGATGATGAAAATAAGGCCAAGAAACATTAACTTCTCCATACTCACATAATTGATAAGAGGCAATTGACATCAAGCCCATTGGTTTTTCCACTATGTCATTTCATTACCTAACTGTTGTTTTCTGAAAATAGGACGTGTGACTCCACTTGAGATCTTGAGAAATAATTATCAGATAATTGTTTCTTATTTAACCAAATTTAAGACAAACTTGCTCATGTTAGACTATAACATCTCAGTAACTGAACAGCATCTTTCCTGAACAAGCTGAAAAGCATCATCCACTTGGAGTTCTGCATTCAAAGAAGAGCTCCAGTCACTTCCCACAGCGTCTTCTCCACATTTTTCATTTTTTCACTCCACTACATCACATCAATATTGACAGAGAGGTAAAGACTATAGGAACTGACTCTGGAAGCTCACTCGGAAGCTCTCCAGTCATGTGCTATTGGACAAATAATTTAAGTCTTAGTTTCCTCATATGTGAGATGCAAATTATGATTTTTCCTTCAAGGCAATCCCTGAAAAGTCTTACAGGGATTAAACGAGGCAACACATGTGAAGTCCTTAACACAGCACGGCTGCTTGGCACAAAGAATAAACTAAAAGAAGGTAGATGCTATCTTAATAATGATTACTTAAATTTAAATCAACAGAAATGGGAAGTGGGAGCCATTAAAATAATTTTTCAAGTTCCTTTTGCCGTGGTCTTCCTAGCTGCTGGCTCTCTGAAACTCCTCTATAAAAATATGCAATTTTGTCTGTATTTTTTGATCATGATTTAGCAAAATAAACAGGAAATATCAAACATGTCTCATCGTGTTCTGATTTCTTGTGGCACTTAACTACTTTCTGCCTTTTTTTCTCTCTCTTATAGACCATGAGTACTTTCTGAGTATAGACTTTGAGTTACTTATCATTATACTTCCCACCCTCACAATAGGTACTCAATAAATTCCTAATGATGATGAATCTAATTGTTTACATGAGCTCACTGACTCCTTTTCTTTCTACCCTAGAACATGCTCACTTTTTAGAACTCCTTAAAGAGGAAAATACATACTTGGCCACACCATGGTCCTGGCGGCATTCAATGCAACAGGAAATATTAACTTAATAAAGATTTGATTAACTTCCAAACTGTATGCGAAGCCAAGCCAAATACTGCTCAAATTTTTGTACTTTCAAGGAGTTTGATCCCAATATGCCCTCATTTCAGACTACAAAGTTTGAATGGTGACAGGAAGGACTACAAGGGATTATATTAGGGAATTGTTTCTTCCCAAAGAGCAGAAAGCCATTCAAATGCAAGAAAAGTTTATTGAAAAGATCCAGGAAAACCTATTTTCTGGGGCTGGAAAGTCATTATACCCTAATCTCTCCATCTCTTTGTCTCTAGAGCTGAAGAGCTCTCATCTGTCTCTCTTGCTGTCTTTTTTACTCTATTCTTATTCTTGCTTCCTGTGTTTTTATTTTTAAAATATTCTTACTTTGGTTTGCAAGTAGATTTGGCTTAGTAAATCACCAATTTACTTTAATCTTTATTTCTCAGTTCAAATATTAAATAGGGAGAAAAAATATTAGTGTCTCAAATTAGCCTATTAATTGTTTCTCTTGAATTGGGTATTCATTCCTTCCTTAATCAAACTTGCTTGAAGAAAGAGTGTTGCATGGTACCAACTAGGAAAGCAGGGCTCTGAACAGAGAAGGGGATACTCAGAGAGGAAAAGTGTGGGCAAAAAAACTAGCATCTGTGAGTGATTGAAGCACTGGAATTCCCTATTATTGTGGGCTTGATAACTAAAGAAGCATTAAGATGCACAGTAGAGTCATACGTGAGATCCATTTTATTGTATTTTTATGTGGTCATAGGGCTTAGTTCTCTCATGGTCAAAGTTCACAACAAAGGACAACATTCTTCATCCTTCACAAAATCCCACCGATGGTAGAGGTTCTGCAATTGCAGTGATGCTGATGTTGTTCTAATCTGGCTATTTCCCTCAGCGATGTTATACTTGTCAAATTGCTCAGCATGAGTGCGAATGGAGTTTCTTTACTGTCTGCAGATAAGCTTGTACAGAGCATTGGAAACATTTGTGGATCCTGGTTAAAATCAAGAGAATTAGACTCCTGGATAAGGAAGAGGAGAAAGCTATGACTCTAGCAAGTCATGCAAGAGGAAATGATATTACAATGTAATGCTTGATAATCCACCCCAGTTTTTAAGTACTGGGAGCACTGCTCATTCTAGAAATTTATCTTGCTTTCTGAGTTATCTCAAGTAAGCACTGTACATGAACTGTCAAGATTACCATCACCTCCTCCACAATCTATTTCTCTTAGTCTAGCAAAAGAGAGGTGAAATGTATATATTTATTTTGAAATATCTATGTCACTTCTACAAATGTTTGCTAATGTCCAAAGGCATCATGATACTGAACCTCTCAATCTCAAGTTCTTGTGCCCATTGCACAGCAAGCCAAACACTGAGACATCAGTGCTTGGAGATGGAGAAAGGCCCCATTCGATTTGGCCAAGATGAGAAGGTGGGAGCATGGGTTCACTCAAACCCGCCTTAACCAGAGCAAAAAGCAGGGGGGTATTATAGAACTAAGGAGCTTGGCAGGAGGAGCTTTGGAGAAACAAAGGGGTCACTCCCGATCAGCCCCTGGGCAAACTGACTTCTGGGGGTCAACAGCTGCTGGGGGTGATTGCAAACTCCCCAAAGGCATCCTCCTTCTTCTGCAAAACAAACTCACAAATCCCCAAGACCTGAGTCATCCCTCAAGTTAAACAAGAAAACAGCAAATTGACAAGATTCATAACAATGTCAAAAGGCAATCATGTTCTTATTGAATATCTAAAGTACCCCTCAGGTACCTGGCTTCAATCACTTTCTTTAAAACTTACCATAGAAACCATTCTGAAAATAGAATTATCACCTTGGGCTGAGAATTCTTTCATTGAATCATAGGTACAAATTTCCATGACCCGCAAATGATATCAAGTTTCCAGTGCCAGGTTATCAAGAATACACTCAGATAAAAGGGTGATATAAAATTTATTTTTTATTTAAAAAAATGGGAACATAGGAATGCAAACTAACAAATGAGTTAAGAGAAAATTCTTTAATAAAATCAATTACTGTAGCATATATTATTTGAAAGAAAAAAGCAATGTGCTTATCAATATGCATATCAGGAACTCCCACTCAAGGTTCACGTAGAAGATTGAAGGGTGATAAATTTCAATTAATTACTAATCAGATCAGTGACTCTGGGGATGTTTTGATCAATGCTCATCAGATCTTTCAGACATTTAGATATTTCAGTGTCAATGCAATGGTAATAATGAAAACCTTTTCATTGTTTATTTCTTTACATTGTAGTTTGACAAAATACAGAGAAAGAGGTTAAGGACTGTATGTAGTGAATTTAAGTCTTCATAAATGCTATTTTTAAAAGCATAGTCACTACCAAACCACAGGCATTCCTGCATTCATTTAAAGTAGGAAGTTTCATCAGTGGCAGGACTACATGTACAGTTGGCACTTGAGTAACCTGGGGAGGCCAAGGAAACATTTTTTCCCTCCATAATGATTATTCATTTTATAAAAATTGTTTTAAAAATTTTATTTTTAATGCCATAATATAATTGTAGGCTAAAGGTTCCAGAAATTCTATATTTTCAGTGATTATGAAGGTATTTATATGACTGTGAAATTTTCCAGGACAATTTCATCCTTTGATGTTTTCTCTCTGATTATTCTAGAAAGTGAAGGCATTAATTGGGAACCTCCCACGAGAATCACTCCAGAAGATGAATAAAAGTAAATTTAAAACATTTTTTTACCTCAAATTCTGACCATATAAACCAAATAAATGTAGACTATTAAAGGCCAGAGGGAGTTTTTCATAAGGATGAAGCAATTACTCCTTGCAGCTTAGGAACATTAGTGTAGTTATTTGATCTGAAAGGTCTTGTTGTCCCTTGTGACCTAACCTTACCATTGGCTTTTTACCAACTTTACAATCATCCTCTTAGGCCCTTGGCATTTTGCACATTGCTTTGTACTCCTCATGGAAGGAGAAGATTCTTGAGAAAACCTCCATAGTTAAAGGATGCATGCTTGTTCAGTAGAAGACAAAGAATAAAAGTAAATTATCAATGGAAATACCAGTGAAGGACAAGTCACAGGATAAAACTTAGAACAGAGAAACTGGGGAAAATTAACTAGAAAGCCTTGATGATCAATACCTCAAACGGAAACAAAAATGAACTTATATCCACAGCTCAAATTCAGCAACTCAAATGGGAAACAAAGAGTAACAGGAAAAATGGAATTCAAATCAATCTTAAGAGGATAATATAGATCTAAGAGAGGCACCATAGGAGGCAGATGTAAAAACATAATTAGTTCTTCTCACCAGAGGAGCATTCTCAGTTGCCATCATGATGTGGTACCATATTTGTTCAGGAGAATAGCTTCCTAAATGTATGTACTTGTCCCAGATTTCCAACATGTGTACTGGCATGGTTTAAGAGATTGTGTAAACTTAAGAGTGTAGCAATGAAAAAAATGCATCACTATTTCCATGCTACCCGTCCTCACAGATCCTTGCACAACACCAACAGTGCCTTCAGTCAAACTAGTATCTATTGTGTTAATTGTTTGTTAGGTACTTTACTAGGCCCTAAGGGTTCAATAATGAGCAAAACACTCCTGAACTTCACACGCTAATGGGAAGAGCCCAAAAATAAAATTATCACTGAAAAGTATCATTTAAAATTGTGATATGTGGGACCGGCCCGGTGGCGCAGCAGTTTAGTTCGCACTTTGGCAGCCCGGGGTTCGCAGGTTCGGATCCCAGGCACCGGCCGACGCACCACTTGTCAAGCCATGCCGTGGCGGCGTCCCAAATAAAGTAGAGGAAGGTGGGTACAGATGTTAGCCCAGGGCCAGTCTTCCTCAGCAAAAAGAGGAGGATTGGCAATGGATGTTAGCTCAGGCCTGATCTTCCTCATACAAAAAAATTAAATTAAATAAATTAAAATAAATAAAACTGTGATATGTGCAGTAAAAGAAGAGTACAAGGGAAAAATAAAGGGTGAAGGAGGTGGTTCTGATCGAGTGTTCAGTCCTGAGGCTTCACTGAGAATGTGTGAGTTGAGATGAAGAAAAATGAATAGATGTTAACTAGGTGATTGTGTATAAGGGGGAAAGTTCCAAGGCAGAAGTATCAGCCCGTCCACAGGCCTCTGATAGAGCAGACACTGTTGAGACTCTGCAAGACCACATGTCTGTACTCAGAAAGCTTAAAAGAGCAGGGCGGTGAGACATCTTGTGCCCTTTCGTTAGCAGAGACAAATAACTGTGTAGTGAAGCCTGTGACAGGACCAAGCACGAGGGTCTCCTGGCCCAGGAAAACCAAAGCTTCTCTGTAAGCAGGCTCTCCCAGGAGATTCCTAGAAGAGAACTCGGGAGACAAAGTTGTCCTCTTTCCTAACTCATGGACACACCGTTTAGCAGAGAGGGCCACTGCAGGAACTGTAATTCTCACCAGCTGCCCACACTGAAAACCCATTCTAATTTTATTCCAGGGAGAACCCTCTGGCACAAATGGGCTAGAATAATAGAAGAAGGCCTCAAACTCTTCTAACACAATAATTTGGAGTGAATATGATGAAAGAGTATGATTATGGCTATCTTATCCTGAGGTTAGACTACTATGGAAATTGGCCATTATTTCCCCCAGCCCCTAACCGAAATCCTGCCAGCAGTGGAAAAGCCTGGATTAAATGAATGACAACTCATCCCCTAAACCAAACACAAAAAGAGACGAGTCAGTGAGGTTTGAGGAGGAAAAAAGGTCCCGAAAAGGACCAAACAAAACTAAAAACAACAACAGTGGGAAGCATCAGAGGAGAAAGAAGATCCAAGGCTGGGAGATTTCCCCTCAGATCACAGACGGAGTTTTCCCAATACTCTACACCAGGGATTCTCAAGGTGTGGTCCCCAAACCAGCAGCATTTGCATCATCTGGGAATTTGCTAGAAATATAAATTCTCAGACTCTGCCTCAATTCTACCGAGTCAGAAACCCTGGGGGTTGTGCCCAGCAATCTGATGCATGCTAAAGCTTGAGGATGTCTGTTCTAGATCTAAAGTCTTATTACCCTTGAGGATCAATGATACGTTGAAGCTGTAGCAGATTATCATCCACTGTGGATTCTCTGTTGGATAGAATAATAATGCAAACTTAAAATAAAAGACATTTTCTTTCTGGATTCCATGTGAATGGCTGACCAGTTGTCAGGAAGAACATTAGGTTACATATCATGCCTCTTTTCCATTATTAGTTCAGAGTTTCAAAGTTTATCTGCTTATTTGGGGTATTTAGCGCATATTTTATGTTAAATTTACAAGTATTACATGAGAGACAAAATAATAATATGTATAATTGGAGAACTACTGCTCATCTGAAAATATTTTTATTTGATATCTTCATTCGGCACAGGAAGGATTCCACTTGAACTTAAAAGACAATGAGGTAGCTATGAGGATAGTTCAATAATTGAAAGAAATTACTAAGCTTTTAATTTCTACTCTTAGTATTAATATTTCAGAATTTACTTGCATAAATTCCATTTGCCTATATTGTTCTAATAAATAAAGAATCATAAACACACATGTGCAAATTTCTTTAGCTAAATCTCATTCTTCAAAAACGAAGTGATTTGGTGACCTTTTCTGAATAGTTTAGTGGTTCTATCCCACACTAGTGGGAGGAACAGAACTCAAGTCCAACAAAATATAATTGATATTATATTAAAAAGAAGAAAAAATATAATAATACACGCAAAGAGCTGGGAGACGATCTACTATTCTACTTGGGTCAAATATAATTTTGATGAAATTTGTATATAATGATCATTAAGAAGTAAAACTTGCTGCCTGCTAATAAGACAAATCTCATGCAAATCTCATTGAACTAAAACGTCAATCCAAATCCTCCAAGTGTGGTTGCAGGTATTCCAGAGTCAAACAGCCTGGATTTCCATGTCACCATTTCCTAGCTGAATTTCCTTAGGAAATTATTTGACCTTTCAGTCTTTTTTCCCCTTATCTTCAAAATGGGTATAACATTAGTACCTACTATGTAAAATTTGTGAATGTTAGGTGACATAACACATGTAAAGTGCTTAGACTGTTGACTGACCCTGTGTTCAATAAATGTTTATTATTATTATTGTACTAATAATAAATTTAACATTTTATATTGAAAATGAAACCCATGGAATTACATAGTGCTAAAATTAGTCTTTGGTAACCTGTAAGGGACTTACCTAGCAGTGTTACCTAAATACCTTTGACATGTGATTCACAGCACATTTTAAAGCTTAACATGTTGATTTGGTACAAGGACTGCCATGGATTCGCATGGTAATATTATATGAGATGGATTTAAGCAAGCCATTTCGGATAATCCAAGCAAATTACCAACAGCTGATAGAGGATTTCTGCACACGAAGCTGTGTTCGCTCTGCTCTTTCTGCTTGTTGGTAGCAGCAAAATATAGTATTAACTTTATCCTTCTGGTGTCCACCTGGCTCTCCACTCCTAGACCTTGAGTCCCGATGATGTCACCCTTTGATCTTTCCATTTTTAATGTCCATCTGTGGTGTGACTTTCCCTTTCAGCTTGAAGCACAGACCTGTGATAAAAGAGCACTCCCTCATTTAACATGAAAAACCGATTATTTCTATTAAATAATATTTAAAAATAGACTTGGTCTAAGTCATTCAAAAGATTTGGAGTCGATTCATCAGAACTTCAAAAATCTATTTGTTCTCTTGCCTGTGGCTGACCCAAAGGGAAAAATGAAGCATAATACCCCTCCATTTGTCACTGCCTACATTTTAAAAATAAATTTAAAATGCCACGATTAATCCCTGGTTCCCAATATTTTTTAAAACAAGTAAAAAAGAAATGACTTGTGGATTTGGAATAAGAGCTGTTATGTAAAAATAGAGTTAGAAGGAAAACTGAAACCATGTGAATGACAAGATAAAAGAGTAATGAGAAAAAATGTTTAAGAGTTGTGGTGCTTTTGCGATGGTTCTACTTCTCCATTGGGCCAAAGGCGAAAAGTAGTTTGTGGTAAATATGCAGGCAGAATAGCAGGGTGCATGCGTAGCTACACACATCTGGCACGCAGGTGTCCGAGTGGAATTTGCCATTACTCCAGGAAACAGTCAGATGTTGTCTTTTTAAATGGAGAATGGTGTGAGAACTAGTGGAATTCAGTGTGAGTTGTCAAGCATTCAACATGTGCATTTAAGTCAGCATTGCAGTCAGAGTCGCTGTTTGACACTCTTTTAAGTTAACTTTACTCAATAGAAAAATGTTTCAGGAACAAGAGACAAAAACCAACTTCTTGCTTTCCCTTCAGAATCACATCTTCAGAAGAAACGAAGAGAAGGCTGTTTCTAGTTTCCATTGCTGAAAATTTACTTAACTTCACAGAGAAATCAATTGCTTTTTTTGGTTTGAAGGAAGTAAAAGGATTATCAGAAAGATGATTGATCACAGAGTTATTTTTAAAACAGACTTCCAAGAACCAATTTATTTTTGACACAAAAATGGACAATTCTTGACATCTGTTTAAGTGTCTTCTGATTCTTTTAATCCCACTGCTTGTAAAGTCACTTCCCTCCTCTTGGGTTTCATGATACCTACATTTAATTTATTTCTTGGTGATGTCTACTGTTACACATAGTCTTTTAGCCTGCATCTCTCCAGGCAGAAAATAAAGTGACAAAAATAATTACAATAACAAACACTGGTTGTCATAGGAGGCTTGGTTACTTTCTGCTTTAACACCTTTAAAATAGTCCTTTATTTTTTTTTTTCTCCTCAGACATATAAGTCAGTGCTATGCTTAAAGGGTGCTTGTGGGGTCTAGGACAGGGTCACTTCCCTTCATTTTCCGAGACCATCAGTAATGAACATAAAGACAGCCTCTGCTAACTGAGAATTCTTTACAGAAGATGCACAGCTTTCAGTGCAGCGTGAATAGGAACTTGTGCAGTTGCGTCTGAATTAGCAGGAGCTGTTTGCCAAATATGCTTTCTGAGCTCCCCTGCCTTTATCCGGCTCTTCCTTTTAGACCAGGCTGAGAAGACATCACCGTGGGTCTCCCATGTGTGGTCTTGGGCTGTGACAATGACACGGAGACTGTGCTTCCCCTCTGGGGATTGACTCTCAGGCCCCTTTAACAGGTTCAATGTTTCATTCCCCCTGCTACTTTGGTTCTAAATCTGAGGGCCTGAGAATCCTTCTTTTGCTTTGCTCCAGCGGGGGCCCCCAAAATTCTGGAGGCTGTCTATGTCTTTATTTATGTGGACCCGTTTTGCAGCTATAATCTATTCAGGGTCATTTCTTGAAATGATCACATGGTAGTTCTCCTTTATTCTGTTAAGGTGGTAGATTTCAATGATTGATATTTAAATGCTAAACCAACCTGTGTTCCTAGGATAAAGCCTGCTTGGAAATGATGTATTATCTTTTCATGTATTTCTGGATTTGATTTGCTAACATTTTGCTAAGGATATTTGCATCTGTATTCATGATTGGTCTGTAATTCTTTCATTTGTAACATCGTTATCTAATTTGGTATGTTAAGGCTTGCATATAAAGTGAGTTGAGTTTCCTCCCCTATTTCCTAAGAGTTTGTTCAAAATTGATAGTGTTTCTCAAAAGTTTGATAGAATTCACCAGTGAAATCATTTAGACCTGGAGTTTTCTTTGAGAAAAATCTTTAATAACAAGTTTAATTTCTTTACAATATGTAGGGCTATCCAGATTTTCTTTCTTTTTTTATTGATTTTGGTAATTTGTGCCATTCATGTGATGATTCCATTCCAGATATGTTGAAAAATTCATTAGTATAAACTTGTTCATAATATTCCCTTACTATCCTTTTAACGTTTCTAGAGATTCCCTTTATTTATTTTTATATTAGTAATATTTTTATCAACCTTGCTACATATTTAATAATTATATTATTTTTCAGAGAACAAACTTTCAATTTATTGATTTTCTTCAATTCTTTGTCTATTTTCTATTTCATTGATATCTGCTTTCTATGCTATTATTTTCTTTTTCTACTTACCTTGAGTTTAATTTGCTGGGGTTTATTTTTGTATTTTTACTTCTTAAGGTGGAAATACATACCATGATTTTACACCTTCCTTCTTTCTAAGATAGCCAATTGAAATTATAACTTTTTAAAAACACTGCTTTAGCTGTATCCCACATATTTTGCTATATGTTTTCATTATTATTTAGTTCAAAGTCTGTTACAATTGCTTGTGCTATTTCTTCTTTGCCCCATGGGTTATTTAGATGTGTGTTTAATTTACAAATATTTGGAGATTTTATGGATAATTTATTGTTTTTAATTTCTAATTACCATTGTAAGCAGAAAGCCTAATCTGTATGTCTCCCATTCTTTGAAATTTACTAAGACATGTTTTGTAATCTATAATATGGTCTATCTTGGTGAATGTTTTGTGTTCATTTTGAAATGCTACTATAAATACTTTATACAGTATATAGACTGATGTCTATAGGCAAAATTCGTTGATATTGTTTTTCACATCTTCTGTATACATCCCATCATGTTTGCTGAATTCCATGGTTTAGAAGCAAATCACATCCACAGTCAAGGAGAGGGGACAAGGGTGTGAACAGCAGAAGGCAAGAATCACAGGCCTACTTTAGGATTCTGTTTGCCACAGTCTATATCTAAAATATTTTTCTAACTATCATATACTTGTTTTTTGTGTTTTTATTGATCCTGGAAATCTCTACCTTTTAACTGAAGTATTTGGTCCATTTACACTTAACGTAGTATTGCTGTATTGCACCTGCTTTTTCTTTTAAAATTCCATTTGTTATTTCTTTCTTTGCTTTCCTTATTTAGAATCATTTAAATGACATTTTTTATGTTCAGTTTAATGGCTCATATTGACATGACAAACATTATTTTAGACACATCTCTTTATGTATATAGTATATTGCATAATGTACTATATATTATATATAGTATACTTTAAATAATATACTATATATATTTCAAAAACTACATTATTTCAAATAGTATACTATTTTTATACTATTTCATAGCCATTGCAAGAATTTTGTAACAGTTAATTACATTTACTCTTCCTGACCTTTATGCTCTCTTTATCCTATATTTTAATTCTATACACCACAAATCCTTCAGAAATTCAGCTCCTCTGTCATAACCACAGTTTTCAAATGGTATATGCTTTGTACTCTGTGAAGAACTCATGTGCCTTGAAGGATTTCTGTCAGGTCTCCTAGCCTTCCATCTTCTTTCAGCAGGCTACTGTATTACACTTGGAAAATACCTTGTGTACCTCAAGGGGCAAGGTTTCATTTCCTCTGCCCTGTTTCAAATCTTTGGAAAACAAAGTCCATTCATTTGTTTGCTCCATAGGAGGGTGTCAATGGTGGGTTCTTACCTCCTCTGTGGCCAGGACTCCCTGGGATTCCAATCTCTCAATCTAGCCCATACGCATCCATTAGAAGTTCTGCTAGTTTCTCCTTACCTCCACCTATGGTAGACTTCCCTGATCTTATTGTTGCTCTTCTAAAGATGATTGCAGCTGTTGGATTCTCTTTCCTAGCAAGAATTCATTGTTTTCTGGAAATCAGCTCAATTAGCTTTCTTTGCACATAAAACTAGCTGATGGTTTAGCAAAATCTATCATTTGGTAGATTATCTAACTTTTGCCTTTTAAGGTGGAAACAATTGTCTCTTGGGACTTTCCATATCTTCACTGGAAAAGGAAGTCCAAGAACTTGGGCTTTTTAAGAAAAATAAAGCCAGGAAATTATTTTTTCTTAATCTACATTCAGCTTTGTTATAATTTCTTCATGGACAAGATCAAGGAAGCAAAAGCAAAAATATGTTAATGTTTCAAAAGTATTATTCTGGTCCAAGGATTAGATGAAAGAAAATGCTCCCTTCTAATTAGTAAAGTCTTCTAAGAGAATATTAACTTTAGAGTTCTTTGCTTGAATTAAGAAGAGAATTTCTGGTCTTGTTGTAAAAAGGGCAAGTGGTATCAAGGAAAATGTAGATTTTTGAGAGTGTTATATTGATCCAAAGCACTAAAAATGTGGCGTTGTGGGTCATAGAATTTTTTTCAATAAATAAAGTTTCAAGCCATGTTTAATAAGAGCATGCATGCTTTTTACTAAAAGTCTTAATAAAGTGTGTAAAATCAGATACCAATATAATAATTACATTGGGTAAGTTGAGAAATATTTATTTGAATATTTGACTTTTGACATTTCACTAAATAATCAGAGAGAAAATAATCATGTTCCTAAGTGTCTATGATAACTCCTCCCATTTCAAGCAAATGTATTAATTTCCTTTTGAGATATCTTCATTTAAGTTGAATAGCTTGACTTTTTTACACTTTGAGCTGTGATGCTTCCCATATGATAACTTAGTTTATGTTTCTTTGTTATTTTTTAGGATAGTAAGCCATGACAATCACTACAATTAAAAATAATATCTATATAATTCAGCAAAAATTATTCATACTTATTTTATAATTATCGAAGACCATTAGTGACAATGCATACAGAAACTGAAATCTGAAAACTGCCTAGCCTCCTGTAAGCTTGTTTTGCTGGGTTTTTAACTCTATTTTATTACTATGGTCTTTCAGAATAAAATCAGAATCTAATCTGTATACTTGGGGGGAAAAAGGAAATTAAGAAGTGAAATGCAGCAAAATAATAAAGTTTTGGACATCAATTCTTTTTTAGACTATTTTTGGCATCTATATTTTGTTTTTTTATTTCTGGAGAAAATTAGAAGAACATTTAATTAATTTCTCATGTGCCAGGGTAAGTATATACCCACCACTCTAATTCTAATGACTTCACATTGAACAACAATTATTCTAATGTTAGTAAATTAATTGGACCTGGTGTCTTACAAAGAATACTTGTATTTTTCTATTAATTCAAGAAGAAAAAAATAAGTGTAAAAATAATTTAGAACAAATCACTATTTTCTCCTGAAATCTGAAATCTCTTTTACACCAAAAAGTGGCTCTCAAAAATGCCTCAAGGAAAGTATATCCAGTATTGTTATCCTAATAGCCTTCCAAAACATGAGATTCAGGTTCCTGAGCAACCTCAGTAAATCAGTTTTATTAATCCATCTCATCCTGTTTATATAAAACTTCATTTAGGAAATCTGGCTTTACCTTCCCAAGAATGTTTCTCCTCTCTTTGAGTTTGTCACTTTGCCAAGCCTAAGGTAAAGAAATACTTAAAATTATAGTGTATTTTCACTTCTTAAAAATCTCATATATGAATTTTTTGAGTTATAGTGTTTTTTCGGTTATATTTAGACTGAGGCCTGCTCATCCGCTAGGGACACTGCTTCACTTACAGCTCTCTCAAGTAGTAGCTTCTTCCTTGCCTCCTCTGAATATCATGGGCTTGAAAGACAGGTACATGTCCCCTTGCCTTCCTTTGTTAACAGGAAGGAAGTGCCCTCCTTCAGAACTTTAGCTCCTCTGGTGTGCTCACCATCAGACAGTTCCACTTGCTATACCTCTAAAGGATTCATCTGAAATGTTTCCCAAGCCTTACAGTTTTTCTCTTAACTGATACTCTCATCATCATTATCAGGAACAGAAACAATAGGTAGTAATCTCCTTTTCCCTAATAATTCTTTTCACTTTAAAGACTACATTGTCTGATATTAATGCAGCCACTATAGTTTCTTTTAGTTAATATTTACATGATATATGTATCTTGCTTCAAACTTTCTACTTTCAAAATACCTTTGTCTTCATCTTATGTGGGTGTCTTCCAAATGATATATAGCTATATTTTTTTCCAATGTATATCTGTATTTTACCTAACTAGTTTGGTCCATTTACTTTTATTGTTGTTACTAACATACTTGGCATTATTTCTACTCCCTTTAGTGCTCTCTCTTTGTTCTATTTTTCTATGCATCTCATTTTTTTGCTTTCTTTCAGGTTAAACTCTTTAATGCCTTTTTGTCTGTACTCTTTTAGATGTTTTATACTGCACTAGATCTTTGAATTTTTAAGATGTTTGATTTATTAAAGTCTAAATTTAATCAATGTCTGTACCATTTTTCTAAAAAAAAAAGCACTTTAATTCACCTTCCTTCAATGTACCCGTTGTTTCTTTTTGACATTTTAATTGTATCATGTTTTAACTGCCCTGCCCCCAGGGATGTTATTTTTTTCTGGTGTATACAGCAATTTTTGTTTATGTTTACTTTCCATTTAAAATTTTTTTACCATTCCTTCTAGTATTTCATATTTTCCTCTGGGTTTATTTTCCATATTCGTGAAATGAATAGCAAACATTTCTGGTTTTGTTGATCTGAAATGTCTTTAATTTTGATATTGAATGATCATTTAGCTGGCTTTAAGTTAAAAATTCTTTTTTTTAAAATCCAAGCAGAGATCAGATTTTTAATTTTTATTTATTTAGGTTTATTTGCCAGCTCATCTTTTCACTGAAGATGTAGTCGCTGAAAGGTTCCAACTTCATGTGGTGGTCTCAGTTTCAATCCTCACAGTCACTTGTCTCCCCTTCCCAAATATGGCTGTTGAAACTTAAGGCATTAGGCTTGAAGCATCCACAGTATACCATTGTTTCACGCTATCTTACCATTCTGATTTCAGCTCGCTTTTCATTCCTCTGCTCCCTCTTCTCTCTATCACACTGGAGTGGCAGAACTGCAGACCAGGTTACACAAATCCCATCTGCTTCATGAGCATTATATTTATATACAATTGTGCTGACTGGTAGTGCTTTAAATTTATGACAGCAAACGTTAAGTAATTCACCAGGGCTGAGCAATCTTTACATTTCCACAGTCAATTGCCTGTTCCATTCTCCAGGAAGACACATTCACACCTTCCTTTTTCTCAAATCATCAATACACTTAGAGCTAATGACCTTGCCTCTTCTTTCACTGAATAAAAAGATAGCGAAAAGGAATGATCTCACCCCTCCCAGCACCATATCTCCTGATGTTCCTGCATCTTTTGCTGTTCACATTCCCTTCCCTTCCATTACAGTGGCACAGGGAACTGTGTGTGCTCCTATCTAGTAATAATCCTTTCACTTGTGCATTGGATTCCATCCCCCTCACATACTCAAAACCTGCTCTTGCAATCATCTCCTCTCTCCCACAGCATCAATACCCCCTTCTCCCTTTCCCAGCAGTGTATAAACAAGCCATAACAGCTCTCTGCTTAACGTCACTGCGGCAACTCCCTAGCAGAGCACTGTGAAACGAAGGTACAGGGCCAGAGGGTATACTGAGATATGAACATGCCCCCCGGTGCCTGGCTTCAGACATCTCAAGAGAAACAAAGTCTGAAAATAATCTTAACCTTTTTTTCATTTTTTTAAATTTTGAAACAATTTTAGACTTATAGAAAAGAATAATCTTTTACTATAAGTGGAGCTGGGCTGATCGGTGGATATCTCCACCAAACAAAAACAATTTTTAAAAAGGAACTTAGTCCCTTTCCCACTGAGTTACTGTGGTACCTTCATTGACATCAATTGATAATAAACATAAGAATTTATTTTGGACTTTCAGGTATGTTTCATTGAGCTGTATGCCAATGCTATACTGTCTTAATTACTGTGACTTTATGATAAGTTTTGAAATCAGGTAGTATAAGTCCTCCGACTTTGTTCTTTTTCAAAATTATTCTGGCTATGTAAGGTCCTTCATATTTCCAGACATATTAGGATCAGTTTGTCCATTTTGACAAAAACAAAAACAAAAACCTGCTAGCTTTTTGATAGGGATTATGTTAAATTTGTATATTAATTTTGGTAGAATTGATACCTTGGTAATGCTGAGTATTCCAATCCATGAATATATATTATTTCTCTATCTATTTAGATTCTCTTTAATTTATCTCAGCAATGTTTTGTAGTTTTCAGCGTAAAAGTGTTGCTCTTCTTTTGTTAAATTTATCCCTAAATTCTTGCTGATGCGATTATGAATGGAATTATTTTTTAATTTTATTTTTGGACTTTTAGGATTAGAATATAGAAAAAAAATGAGGTTTTGTTTGTTGATCATGTATCCTGCAGCCTTGTTCCATCTATTTATTCTAGTCGTTTTTTGTGAATTCCTCAGGAGTTTCACTGATAGGATCACATCATCTGCAACTAAAGTTTTCCTTTTCTCTTTCCAACCTATGTGTCCTTAATTTCCTTTTTCTTTCTTTCATCTTTTTTTTTTTTTTAATCATGCTGCTTGCATTTGAATCTTGGCTTCACCACATACTAAGTGAGCCTGGGAAAGTTACTTTATCTCTTGGAATCTCCATTTCCCCATCTATAAAATGGGGTCAATTAATATTAGTACCTACCTTAAAGTGTTGTTATGCAGATCAAATTGTTAAACATGAATAAAGTATTTGAACAGTATGTGGTATTCTGTACATTCTCAATAAACATTAGTTGTTATTATTTAACTGCAAACATGCTTTAATGGTATCTATATTCAGTCAGAATCACCCTTCTGAGTTCTCTTACATGTCCCTGGCCTCAACTCTGAAATCTCCATGATAGCCATGCTCACCGCATTTCTGATACTAGGCTTCAGGCTTCGGTCAGGGCCAAAGTTAGTATATTTGAGAACAATCTTTTTCAGCTATTCCTCTCATATCCGTAATCCACTCTCAGAGAAAAGCAACAGAAACTGGCAAATATAATTTCCTAATATTTCTGGTGCATAACGATTCAAAAAACTCCTTGTTTCTTATGGATAAAAATCTATGAATAAACACTGAGAGGAAAAAAAATGGAGTTTGCCTAGAACATCCAATAAACTTGGCTTCTTAGTCATAGCAATAAAAGTCCCACAGCAAAAATACAAGTATGTTGAATAAAACATAGAAAATGACAGACATTATGTCATGGTATCGTATTAATAAATGGTTGCATACTCTTACTTGGGAAAACTTAAGTGTAATCAGAAAAACAGTCTGGGGCTATACCAAAAATTTACCTCAACTTTTTTCTTATTTTTACTTAATTTCATGTGTGTGCGTGTGTGTGTGTGTTTATATATATGTATAATCTAATAATACATTAGAGATATATCAGATATATCATAGATACATCATCTAATTATATCATGCTGTTTTGTAAGTAATACAAGAACATAGATAGCACTCATTGCAACTTTGCAAGACTGTTAAAGTGTTGATTTTATGCCCTAACGATGTTACAGTGGGGTTTAATCAATTGTGTATATACAGTTTGTTTTTTAAAAATTATACATTAGTGTTCACCATACATTAATGTCCACCAGGTGAAAGAATAATTCGCAAGCTTACAAGACAGAGTTTGGCTCATAGTTGTATTTTGAAGAAAAATAATTTGTTGTCTGAAATATGATACCAATTTTGTAACCTTTTGCTCACTTGAGACATTGATGAAATAAGTTGGTAAATATTGTACACTAAACTCCACTGTGGAGGGTTACAAAGCTTATTAGCATATGAAAATAAATTTTCTAGGCAAAATGACAGTCTTATAAGAAAACGAAAAGAATAGATTTTCTTAGTGGAATTTCCGGAAACAACAAAATGGTGGACCTGATTTATTGAATGGCCATCTACTCTGCTGTATCACATGGCTAGTGTGTGACTTGATTATAAATAAATTTTTACAAAGTTAACAACTGAATCTAGGTTCCTGCTATGACTTGTAGAACATAAATTTAAACACAATTATTGATATTGACTAATAGGAACTAATGATCATATAGCAAAATGACCTCAGCTAAAGCAAACAGATATGCATAGTTACCAAACAAATATAGTTGCTAAAGCAATGTAGCTTGTGTGTTTCCCACTCCTCCTGTTTTCTTAAAGAGGGGAAAATCTCCCATCTCTCTGTGGGAGGAAAAAGTGAAAGGAATCCATCAGCTTCTCCCTGCTTCCTTGTTCATTTCACCCCGAGAGAGGAAGAATGATTTATCTGTTTGACAAGTTTGGGCGAAAGAGCTGAGCATGCTCAGCTGAGCCCAATCCACAGTCCTCTCTCACGTGTCTCAGATCTGCCTGCTTGCAGATGTGACTAACTCCCCTAGGGTTGTTGCACACAAACCCCACAACTGCACAACCTGCCAACAGTATCTGGAGGCCCTGTGTGGACAACATCTAGGCTTCCTAAGCAACAACTGTGTGGGCCCCTGTGACTGATCTTGGCCTGAGCTGGTAGGCACAGCGTTGACACAAGGAGGCACAGCTCCTAAATTAAAACGTTAGTAATGATGATGATGATAATAATAACAGAACCCATGCCTTCTGATTCTACTAATTTCCACTTCATCATATGAATGACCTTTCACCTTGAATATACTCAAATTGTGTCTAACTTCTGACAGTTCTTGCATAAAAACAAGTGGAACCAGGCAAGCCTCTAGTGTTCTGTGTACATAGATTATATGAACAAAAATCAGGGAAAATCCTACATGGCATAAATCTATAATGTACCACTGTTCTAGCAGCACATAGAAATGTATACATAAATACACTTGAAAGATGCCAGGTACTGTGTAAATGTAAGACATTATTATTTTTATTATTCATCCTTTATATATAAAATTATTGGGGCCATCTTTCATTCAAAATATCTGCTTAAAATTTGCTATTTTGAGTTTGCATCTCAAGAGGACTTTATGCCCTGGCAAAAATCCCCCGCCCAGCCCACAGGAGGTTGTTGTGACTGTGCCACTTGGACTCATGTCCAGGTTGTACTGAATCAGTTCCTTCAGTTGGACTCTGCTTCCAGGGCCCTAATTTTCTGGCTCAGTTCAGGTTCAAAGATGTGTCAGACAAAAGTATCTGGCAATTCTAGAGTAGGAAAGGCCCCAAACTAAACTGAATTGGGAAATCTCACTGGGTTTCTATGCCAGACTTGCTGGAAAGGGAACAAGACAAAAAAAAAAAAAAAAGCAGGAATGCATCCTTCACTCCTGGAGACAGATTTGGACCTCTCCCCCATCCTCAACACACACACACACACACACACACACACACACACACACACACTCCACATTAACGCATTGCTTAATAATTTAGTCTGTCTCTGGATCACAAGCAATGTAACAAGAATAATTCAAGAAACAAAAGAGACTGAACACTGATGGATATGAGACTATACTAGCCATAAGTTAAGAAAAATCTTTTTTTTATAAATAGATTGAATGAAACAGTTAAGAGAGCCTGAGCTAAGATGTCTTGAAACTCCCTGTGTGCTTTATACCAAGGCTAAAATCTTTCAAGTTTCGTTTACATAATTCCTAGACTATGTGTTTCCTGATCTACATCTCTGGATGCCTTTGGACTGAAACGCTATCTGGCTACATGACACTGAGCAGTGCCCTGTGGAACATAACCTACAGAACCCTCCTCCAGTGCAGAAGACAGAGACAGAGCACTGCAGGAGAGGACTTTGAACCAGTTAGTGACGACACTGCCAGATGTTGAAGAACGTGACAGGGAAGGAGGCTTCAGCCCCCACCCAGCTTAGTGGGGGCTTGAAGTGTGGCGGGAGATATCCCCAACTTCACTTCTAACTTTATTATTTTTATTTGTTTACCGGATGCAGAGGCTATACACCCACATTTCTGTGTAGGAGGCAAATTGCAATGAAGCCTGGTTGTGGCACACAGTGGAGGAGCCCACCAGGTATTGAGAGATTTTCTTGTAAAATTGTGCCAGTGCAGAGTATGCACCATGTTAAAGTATTCCGTGCTCTCTCTGGTATATAGCAAAGGAGATGTACGAGGCCTGGCCCCAGCTTCAGTTGGCACATCTGCTTCTAAAGTATAGGCGGTGTCTTTAGGAGGCTGCTGGTTAGTAGGGCGGAAGAGAAAACGGCCTCACTACTCGGCATGCTAGTCATCAGACCCTACACTGCAAACTTTCTACTTTCCTGAAATCACTGGTTATACTCTCGGCTGTTATGGATGCTTCCATGCTTGTCAAGGCTCTACACACTCACACAACATACGCTCAGGCCATTTCATGTGGCCTTTTATCTAAATTCTTGGCCCTTTCTATTACAACTGTCTCTCCTGCTTTAAAGCATTCTAAAGCCCATTCCCCATTGCAAGTAGCTGTTTCTTCTTCGCCTTTCTCGTGTGACTTGCCTGACTGGGGTCTTCCAAAAGGTAAAAGCATCACTCCACTTGCATGTAGCTGCATGAGAGCAGGGATCTTTGTTTTGTCCACCAAAGTAACCCAAGTTGGTGACTTGTATCGAATCATTCATGACATGTATTTTTTTTCTCATGACTGTCTTTTTGTCAATACTGGGAAGTTTTATGCAACCAAGTTTTGATCTATCCTTCTCCATCTCGCTCATTCTCAGCTTCTTCCTCTGGCAGTACCTAACACATTACCATATGAATGCGTGAAGACCCATCGAAACACTTGGTCTCTCATGCACCTTTGCTAGGCTTGCTGGCCTAGATGGCTCTAACAGTAACTATAATTGAAAGAGACTAACCCTCATACTTTTTCTACAGATATTTTTCAATGATGACATTTTTAAAACAAAATAAATGGACTTTTATGACTGGGAGAATGTTAGCTGTCATCTAGTTCAAAGCCTTTTTACAGGTGAAGAAATCAGGTATAGAGAGCTTAAGAAAATGATTGAAGGTCATATCCCTACTAGTAATTATTCAATAAATAATTGCTGCTTTATTGATTCTAGAAATAGAGCAGCACCTCACCATTTTTATATATCTACAAATTCCAAAACATTTATGAAAACCTATCCTAAATTGATACAGGATCTCTTTATAATTTAGTCTAGGAATGCCAAGAAATAAAGGATTTATATTATCTGCCTGTTATGGATTATAAGAATGTAAGAGTTGAGTTCAGGAAAATTCAGCAAAAAACTCTCAGCTCTTGACATTCTAGCTCTGGCTTCCAAGAGCTTCGGGCTATTTCTCTTCCACTGGGGAGACAAATGGTTATTAAATCTCTGCAGTTAAGTGTAACATGAGGATTTAAATGGACTCAAGTTTTCAAAATTGTACCTTAATTTTTTAGCTTGGTAAGAATTTGCTCATTTAGCTAGCAGCAGGAAGAGGAAAACGAAGTTGAAGGTAATTAAATATATATTTAAAAATACTTTCTGTGCACTAAATTTTATGTCAGGTTCTAAACAAATATAAAGATGAACAAGTAAAACTCTCGTCTCAGGGAGCTTAGAATTTATTAGCACAGATAAAGAACACCCACAATGACAATATGAAACAGAAAATTAAGAGGTATACCTTGAATGGCTCTAATTTTATGGTGAGGTAAGAATAAGTCTGGGCATATGGTAGGTCTGGATAGAACAGAAGCTAAAAGAGGAGAGAGAGAAGGATTGGAAGCCTCGTTCATTACCAGGGCAAGACCAAAGGTTACTCACACCACTTCTGCTCACATTCTATTGGCAAGAACTTAGTCCTACGGCCACTCCTAGCTACGAAGAATACTGGAAAACAGTCTCCAGCTGCAGCCCATGTGCCTGGTTAAAATTCAAGGTGTGGAGTTTTAAGTGATTTTAATTAATGTTTTCTCCATCTATTGAGGTGATCATATATATTTTTCTTTTCATGTGTTATTACAGTGAATTATATTAATAGATATCCTAGTTGGAGCAATTTTGCATACCTGAAATAAACCCAATGTTAAACAACATTATCTCTTATATACATTTCTAGATTTGGTTTGCTAATTATTTTAGAATTTTGCATCTACACTGATATTTTAATCTGTTAAAGAAATACATTTGTGTGTGTGTGTAAGGAAGACTAGCCCTGAGCTAACATCCTTTGCCAATCCTCCTCTTTCTGCTGAGAAAGATTGGCTCTGGGCTAACATCCATGCCCATCTTCCTCTACTTTACGTGGGACGCCGCCACAGCATGGCTGGACAAGCAATGTGTCAGTGTGCACCCGGGACCTGAACCTGCGAACCCCAGGCCACCGCAACAGAGTGCGTGAACTTAACAGCTACGCCACTGGGCTGGCCCCATAGAGAAATACTTTTTTCTTATTGACTGCAGTAGCCTTTTATTTTTAACCTCTGAACTATTTCTGTTTTGCTTTAATATTCTCCAAATTCCCCTATGATTTTCCATTTAGAAAATCTGCATATAATAGAGGAGGAACATGCTTCCCTAAATGTGATCTGGGTTGATAGGTGTGGGGGTCTGATGTGGAGAGAAAGCACCAGAGCCAGGGGGACTCCACAGGACACAGCATAGTCTCTAAGAAAAAAAATTTAAGGGTCACATTCCACAAAGGAAGAGAAATGAATAACATTGTCCATTTGGGACACTTAAGTTCTCAGGGCTGGCGAATCCCCCAGAGCAACTGCCTAGTCTATCTTCTTACAGTTTCTGGCCTCCAAGAAATCCCCACTTCCCATCACTCAGACATGCCTTAGAGGTGTTGGTTCTTTTTTTTGTTTTTTTTTACCATTTTTTTATTGATGTCTTAATAGTTTATAACACTGTGGGGTTTTAGTTGTACATTTTTGTTTGTCCGTCACCTTGTGGATGTAACCCTTCACCCCTTGTGCCTCCCCCCCACCCCCCTTCCCCTTGGTAACCACCAATCAGTTCTCTCTGTCCGTGTGTTCACTTATATTTTTGGTTCTTATTCAAAATCTTACTCAAATATATTATACATAGTTTTATTCCACTCTAATGCCAGGAAAAGAAGTTTCCCATTCACTCTCCAACTGCAGTCAGATTTTTTTCCCTGGGCAAACCTGATTTTACCATCCAACCCATAAACATGAGCCTATCCTCCTCTAACTCAGCCTCATCTGTCACTGTTGACCACTCCCTCCCGCCTTGAAACTCTCTCCTCTCTTAACTTGCGTGATGCCACACTCTATGGTGTTTCTTCTACCTCATTACTACTCTTTCTCCATTTCTTTTGCTGTCTCCTTTTTCTTAACCTCATTTCTACATTTTGGAATGTCCCGTAGTTGGTTCCTGAGATTTCTCCTAGCTCTACATCCTTTCCCTAGGAGATCTCATCCATTTTGATTGCCAAGGTAATCCTGAGTCTTGGGTTCCAATTAAATGTATCTTCAAAATGTGTTCTCCCCCTAGGCTCTCTCTTCTCACTAAATTACTCCACCATGTACCCAACTGCTAAAGTGAAAGTTGTATGAATAATTCTGTCCTTTCTTTTCTCATCTCTAATCCGTCAGCAATTCCTGTTACTTCTTCTGCTAAAACATATCTTAAAATGTCCACTCACCTCTACATATTTTGCCCATACCTATCCAAAGTATGTTAGTTTCCTTACCTGTACTGTTATGTCCTTTTGTATAGTCTCTTGGCTTCTTTTCTTCTCTCCATAATCTATTTCCCACAGAGTAGCCAGAATGACCCTTTGAAAAGTTAATTCACGTTAAATCAACTGCCCTGCTTAAAATCCTTCCAAGATTTTTGTTAGCACTTGCAATAAAATCCAGCATTGTAGCATAGTCAAGAAGGCTGTGCAAGTCAAGAAGGCCACCTTCTCCAACCTCATGTCATGCCACCTCCTTGCTACACCACCTGTGCTGGAATCCTCTTTGTTCCTTAGTCCAAGCCAAGCTTTTTACTACTCAAGGCCATTGTAATTGCTATTTTCTCCTTCCCTCCCTTCTCCTTCTTTGAATGACTTGTTCGTTTTCATTATTCAAGCATCAGCTAAATACCAACTCCTCAAAGAGTTTGATCCTCCTGGCTAACTAGACCTCTGCAGTTAAAATCTATCATGTCACCCTGTTCACTTCATTGAAAGCACTTATCAAATCTCTAACTGTCTTATTTATGTGTATGTTTATTGATTGTCTTCACCTAGTAGAATGTAATTCTCTTCAGACCAAGACTATCACTGTCTTGTCACTCACGTATTCCCAGTGCCTAGAGCCATGCCTGGTGATTCTTATATTCAAGAAGTACTTATTAAGTAGATGAATAGGTGACTAAATTACAAAGTGGTATTAAATGACTCTGAATTGTTGGGATTAGTGGTTTCATATAATTAACATTTGTGGTTGCCAACATGATGCATAATTGTCATTGATCTATTCTGAGTCTGTAGATAAATCTGTTTATTCATATTCACAGAGGCAGTTTGCGATATGATAACGTGGCTACTAACTTTAATAGTAAAAATTAAGAAACAACCTAAAAGTCCATCATTAGTGATTGCTCAACTAATTTATAGAATATCCATATTGTATAATATTTTGCAGCCTTTAAAAATGTTGATGTAACTGTATGGTTTTGAATGAAAAGATGACCATCATATACTATTACATGAAAATATAAGGCTACAAAGTGCATTTATAATATGATTCTATTTTTAGTAAACATAGAAACACATCTAAAAAAATCTGGAAAAATACTAGCAATCGCTACATCTTGGTAGGGGAAGTACAAATAAGGTTTTTTCTGCCTTTCTGATGTCATAACTGTTCTCCAGCTAAATGTATCCTGGACAGGTATTGTTTTGTAGTTAGAAAAATAGCCTGTAAGATTAGTTTTATTTTGAAAGAAAAAGAAAGATAATGTGGTTGCTGGACATTAATTTTTCTCTGTTTGAATCTTCAGCAGACAAAAAAAAAACCCTCTATAATGTAATTTATAAGGAAAATAAAATTAAACTCCATAAAGAATATAAAACTACCTAAGATTTTCCAGTTTTATTTTATTTTGTTTACTCTTAAACATTATATACTAATTCCACATTCCATCCCTTCCTTTTTCTTTCATGTTTTCCACACACCTTAGTGTCTCTCTCACCTTTAAGTTGATAAATTGTGGGCAAGAAAATAAAACTTTCACGTGTTTTTTTCCATTAAATTTGAATGAACTACAGAATGGGGTTTGTGTTTGCAGTGGTTAGAAAATTTATATTCTTGGCAGCTGAGACTAAAAATCTAAAAGGAAAAAATGGGTGTGAGGGGCAGGAGTGGAAGCAGAAACACCTCTGAGCAGCATTACTTCCTCCCTTCCTTCCTTCCACTCTGCCAAAAATCACGACTCAGGAGGGACAACCCGATGTCAAAGAAAGCTGGCCCTCTCCGTTCATTTCATCGGGGCGGTGAGAATCCGGCTTCCACATGATGGCTGGGGTGGTGGAAATTTACTTTCATTCTTCACACCCTTTCCCCTCATATTCACACGTTCACCCACATATTTAGGTAACTAGGAAATATTTCAGCAAAAATAGTCTTATAGCAATTCCAAATGAAGTGAAAAAACCCAGCATAAGTGGATTCTGTTTTTCCTTTATTCTTATAATATCACGAATAGGAAATTTTCTTAGTATGATGAACATCACATTCTAAGGGAAATTAAGGATTCACATTAATGCCTCCACAACATAATTGAGGCTCCATAAGTGAATTTCAAATTGATCTGGGAAATATTGCCATTGCTCCGCAGTCAAGTGATGGAGAATGTTAAATAGGACTCTCGAAGTTCACGTGGTCCAAATGGTATTGCTTTCTAAACAAAGGGAACTCACTCCTCCTGAGTTTTATGGCCAGCTACTCATCTTCTAAATCAAAGTTGTGTGTTCCCAGCATGGCAAACTTTCTGTGACAACCTTGTCATTCCTACTTTCAGGATAAAGTTGAAAAGGAAACTGCTCCTCTTCTTTCCTTTTCTCCGGTCTCTCACAGGGTCCTCAAACCTCCCTTAGTGGTTTCCCTGCGACTCTAAATCCCCTCATGAGAGACAACTTGTCCAACTGGGAAATACTGAGGGGTACCTCCAACAACAGAGTGGTTCTAAATACTCGAAGGAAAGTAAAGCTATGTCTACTTATGATCAACTTTTCTAGCTTATCCTGGAACTATTACTAGACAAAACAGAGGAACATCATCACTTCCTGGTTCACAAACAGGAGATTTCATTTTTGCTCACATTGGGGACCTATTTCAAGGCATTAAAATGGTGGCAACTCATACAAGGATATTTGTTAGCCAATTTAAAATGTCTACTGTAAGTTTAGTAAATTTAATGAAACCAGTAATACCATAGACTAGTAAAGGCAAAGCTCCTGGCAGTCTTTTGTGACATGCGCAAATCACTTTCATATTGGGGAGTAATTATACTGAAGGGCGACTTTATAAATTAAACTGTAATCATGGGAAGGGTTGAATAATGCCAAGCCTGCATGCTTCCTAGACTTTGCATCCTTCCTTATCCTCAAGTGGGGCCACTTGACTCCCACATTGACACTTGTTTTTCCCCTGGACTCCGGAAATAATTGTGATTTGGGTTAGGAAATTAAAAGAATCTATAGAGAGGAGATCAACACTCTAGCAGCAAACACCATTCCCTTTTAGTCTGTCCCTGACAATGAGCCTCTGTGTTCCAAAGAGAAACTCCCCATCCTATTCCTCCAGTATGGAACTGATTTCCTGTATTATTCACAGAGCCAAAGCCCCCGTTTGGTGCCATGCCTAGTGTCCAGTGTTTCAATCTGTCTGCTACGCTGTCCTACCTGTTTGCCTGTACCACTCCTGGCACTGCTTCAAAGCACTGCCATGTTGCTGCTACCCAGCCATCCCTAACACTTCTGACCTACCTTCTGCCTACCCAAGACTCTGAATTTTAGTTACTCTTCCAAACCTGGTCCTTGTCAGGATGAAAAGAGTTATTTGGTGTTAACCCTTGAAGCTGATTGATTTCACGTCCATTATGGTTGTTGGTTGCATTCTCTGGATGCAGTGTTCTGCTTTTTAAGAAGACTTTTATCCAACTACCAAGCAGCTGGATGTTTCTTGTGGCAAGGGGGTCGGTGCATAGTATCAGGTTCTAGGTCTTGGGATCTGCCTTGTCAGTTAAAAGACATGAGACCTATCGAGTGACACTTGAGTTCCACCTCTGAATGGGACCGTTTTTGGAATATGTCTTTAATAATCCCGGGATAACCAGTAGGAGGATTCTGAGAGCAGAAAAACAGTTGCTCAGAATAGAAGAGATCCAAATCCCCGGCCGGTGGTGTGGGCCTCCTCTTACCACAACCTCTGTGGATAGATCTGCTGATTGCAGTTCTAAAAGCGACTCGTAAAACAAAGGATGTAAAGAGTAGGAAGGGGAAATTGTAAAGTATTATAAAGTTTGTATTTTTAAGTGATTAAATAAAAATAACTAATAAAAGAATAGAATTCAATTTAACAAGATAATTAAAATAATTAGGTATCAAAGATAAAAGATTGAGTGTTTTAAATACTAAGATAAAAAAATTAATGAAATTTACAATACAGAAAATAAAAGATTAGACTCAGTGGAATGCAAATTTAAAGACATTAATATTAGAATGGCTACCATCAAGAAGACAAAGGCAATAGGTGCTAGCAAGTATGTGATGAAAAAGGAACCCTTATACAGTGTTGGTGGGAATGTAGATTGTTCCAACCACTATGGAAAACAATATGGAGGGTACTCAAAAAGCTAGAAATAAATTTACCATATAACCCAACAATTCCACTTCTGAGTATATACCTAAAGGGAATGAAAATAGGATTTCAAGGTGATATATGCACTTCTGTGTTTATTGCAGCATTGTTTACAACAGCCAAGATAGAGAAACAACTTAAATGCCCATCAATGGATGAATGGACAAAGAAGAGGTATATGTGTGTGTGTGTGTGTGTATATATATATATATATACATATATACACATACAGTGGAATATTATTCAACCATGAGAAAGGACTTTTTGCCATTTGTGACAACATGGATGGACCTTGAGCACATTATGCTAAGTGAAATAAGTCAGACAGAGAAAGACAAGTACCATATGATATCACTTATATATGGAATCTAAAAAATCCAAACTTGTAAAAACAGAGAGTAAAATGATAGTTACCAGGGACTTGGGAAAGGGGAATAAGATAGATGTTATTTAAGGGTACAAACTTGCAACGAGTAGTAAATAAGCCATAGAAATCTAATAAATAATATGATGAAAATAGGCTACTATATCATACTATAATCATCAAACTTGCTAAGAAACTAGAACTTAATTATTCCAACCACTAAAAAGAAAGGATAATTATGTAATGTGATAGAAGTGCTAAATATCACTACAATGGCAATCATATTACAATACATACATGCATCAAATTAACATGTTCTACGCCTTAAATTTATACAATGTTATATGTCTAGTATATTCAATAAAAATCAAATTGTACATATTGAATATAATTTACTATATCTCCCTTTAATACATTAGAATGTTAAAATGAAGATTCTGGAGAGCCAAAAAAAATAAATAAATAAGACATCAAAGTGAGAGGGACAAAAAATAAAAAGCTAAAACTGGGAAGTAACACCAATCTGTTACAACATATTTTGTAAAAGGCAAGTGGCCACATTGGAATTAATAAGCAATGATACACAAACCTATTCTACAGCAGATTTAAAGAGTTGTTCAATGGTAATTTTGAATATTCCAAAATTCTTAACTGTTGACATTTAAAATTAATCCTCACATAAAATATGACTTCAATTCATACCATAATTTTCATCATTATAAAACATACTACAATTAACATCTTGGAAAGATACCTTTCTGATCATTTCCTTGGAATTATTGGGTCAAATGGTACAAATATTTAAAGAGCTTGAAAATACATGACCAAACATATTTGCAGAAAGATTTTGTCAATTCATCTTTTCACCAGAAGCATGTAGATTGTTCATCTCATTGCATCCTTGCTAACATTGGGTAATATTATTAAAAATTTGATTATTTCAGTATTTGATTATTTATTAGTTTGATAGGTAAAGATAGTAACACACTGTACACACCATGCACTAGAACATGTCATACCAATTTTCTCTAATTCTTCAAAATCTAGATAGCGCAGCACCGCAAACCTCCACGCACTCTCTCTCAAGGCGCTTCAGTCATCTGTATAATCTAACTAACCAAACATAAATGAAATAATTCAGAATCTCTGCAGTATTTCAAACATCTAACAAGAGACAAATCTTACACAAAGCAACACAATGATGATAGGAAACTGTAGAGGTACAACTTTTATAAAAGTATCGCAGTATGATAAATGCAAACATCTGTCAAAGTTTACACATACGGAACTTCCATTAAACATTAAAATCCCGATTTCATAAAAAAAAGATCAATCCAAGATTCAAGAATCTTAATAGTAAAGTATTGCAATTTTTTTCTGGCCCAAGCAGTTACTTTGCTGGGGAATCAGCTTGATCTTTTCAAGACTTGATTTTGACTTTGTTAGGCCAGGTTTAGATTAGCTCTTAATCTAGGGAGAGGGGGACCCTCCTCCTGAGGCATTGCCTTTCCCGGGTCTCAGTTGAATACTTGGGGTGTTCAGCAAGTCTCTCCACTCTAGCTATTCAGAACTCCTCAGTCAGCACTGTGTAACCTCAGCACTGTGCAACCTCTAGAATCAGCTTCCTAGTAGCTGTTCTCTGAGAGGTATCCTGGGGTCTTGCACTGTCTGTGTATGCAAAATCGAGTCAAAATAAGCCAAAGTCAAAACCCAGCCAAAGATTTAAGGCAACCCCTAAGCTGATTTTTGGAATTTCTGTCTCTGAGAAGCTCCTTACTCTCTGGCACCCTGCAAATTCCAATCAACTTTGAGCCCCAAAGTCCCACCCATGAGTCCTCAGTTCGGGAGAGAGCTATGCCCTTCAGAGGCTCCCTCTCTCTGAACCATGGTCCAGAATGTGACTCCAGATCAAAAGCCAGGTGATTATAATGTCACTGTGCATGTTTCCCTTCTCTCAGGGAACTCAGTGCCATGCAACCTGTGGTCCAATGTCTGAAAAATAGTTCTTAAAATTTTGTCCAATTCTGTATTTGTGAACAGCACGAGGGTAAGTTTGCTACCAGGTACTCTATCATTCCCCCTACACAGGACTCTAGATTTTCCCTTTCTTGTACTCTGAACTTTGTGTTAGGTGTATGCTAGACCTCCTCCCTCTATTCTTTGTATCTTTTAACCTCTTTTAATAAATTTCATATCTTTCTGTGCTAGATTCTAGATATCTTTTGATTTATTTTGCATTTCATTAATTTTCTCTCCAACTGAATCTAACATGCTGATAAACACATTGATTAGGTTTTTATAATTTATTGTATTTTTAATATGGAGAAACTAATTTCATACCTGCTTAGTTGCTTTTATAGTTTCTTGCTCTAGATATTTCTCATCTCATATTTTTTATTAAACACAGAAAACAAATATAATCTCTGATAATTTCATGCTTAAATCTTTGCAGATCTCTTTCTGCATCTTTTGTTTCTGCGGGTTCTCACTCATAGTATTTTTGTTGCTTTTATGCTTGGGTATTTTTTTCATCTGAGCTGTTTATTATCCTAGGAATTTTATTTGTTTTGATTCTTTCATGCATTTAACAAATATTTATTTAGCACTTACTATGTGACAGGTAATTTATTGGGATACAGCATGAACAAAAGAGACATAAGTCCCACTGCTCAAGGAGCTTATATTCCAGTGAGAGAAGACCCAATAAATAAATTATACACCACACACACGTGCACATGCACATTCTCACTGTTAATTTGTTAGTTAGATCATATGTGTGTTAATGGAAAAAAAAGAACTGAAATGATTGAATGGAGAATAGATAGGATGGTCAGGGAAGGCCTCATTGAAGGATGGGCAGTAAATGACCTTGTGTATTTCCAGGAGAATACAACTCCAGACAAGGGAGTAGGGACAACAAATGCTGAGTCTAGAGCATGCCTGAGAGTTCAAGAAACAGAAAGGGACAGTACGGCTGGAGGACTGGATGTTTTAGCTGGAATTGAGATAAGCATTCAGGTCCATGTAGATCATTTGGGAGTAGAGGGCCACTGGTAGGGAGACAGGACATGAGGGAAGAAAGGGTGTGTTTTCAGGCTAATACTGTGGGTGGAGGAGCTTAATCCCAAAGAGAGACCTCCGGGAGGCAGAGTAAAACTGAGGTTAGGGAGCTGGGATGTTTATATAATAATTCCTGCCAGTCATTGATTGAGGGCTGCTCCCAGAGGGCATGAAGTCCTGGCATTTCCCCTCAGCCTCACTGTGGACAGACTTGTTCCGTTGGCACGAAAACCCTCGGACAAAGAAATACAGGTGCTGGCATGAGGAGCTGGGCCTGTGCATTCTGAAAGGGTAAACTAGAGTGCTGTGGGCAGGGTGCTGACAGCACCGGCTACACTGAACACGTAGGAGTATAGCAGGAAATGAGGGCAGAAGAGCGACGGGGCAGAAGTTTGGGGCTCTGAAGGTCATTGGAAAGACTTTTGCTGTTCCTCTGGGTGAGGTAAGAATTCTTTAAAGTGTTTTGAGCATAGGAATTACATGACTTACATTTTAACAGGCTCGCTCTGGTGGCTATATTGGAAATAATTTCTGGGGAGAGAAAGACAGAAGCAAGGACACCACTGAGAGTATGATTGCAACCTTCCAGCAGAGAGATGATGCAGAGCATTTGAAAGGTAAATAGGATTTGCTAATAGACTGGATGGGGGTGGTGTGAGAAACAGAATTGTCAAGAATGATGCCAAGATTTTTGGCCTGAGTAACTGGAAGAAGAAAAGAACTATTAACTGAGATGTAGGAGACTGCAGGAGAAGCTAAGATGAAGGGAAATCCTCAAAGGAGAATTTGTGATTGCTTCTGGCAGACCCCCAGTTCAAGACCATTTCAACTAAGTTCCTGACTTGAAGGTTTGCACCACCCGGGGGGTGTGGATTCACGTCACAGGTCTACACTGGCCCAGCTTGGGCTCTGGGTTACACGTCTCAGTGGAGCTTTGCTGTCCACTTCCTGCTCTTCCCAATGCCAAAGAAACTTTCCTGTAGTCCCCAGGGGGTGGGGGAGGGCAGTGTCACTTCTGCTTCACCCTCACCTTGAGGGTGTTGCACTTGGGGTCCCAGCTTTATGTGGAATCCCAACTTGGAAAGATCTGAGACTTTGAATTTTGTCTCCAGAACCGCATAAGTCCTACAAGGTCATCCAAGCTCAGATTCCCCAAGTTTGTTGAAAACCCTCAGAACAAAGCAGGTTTAGTGCCAGCATTTAAGTCTCTAGAGTCCACTTTTATTTCAGTTTTGATCAAGTGGTTCTTTACTGTCTTATTAGCTCTTTCATGCTTTTAAGAAGAGTTCTTAAAACTTTATCCAGCATTTCTAATGTGTCACTGATTTTTAAGTAATTGATACAGTATTCCATTACTTTTTCACTTAATGAAAAATAAATATTTTTGGAGATGCTTGCAGATCTTACGGTCTATGATCTGAGCATTCTCCCTATTGCAATAGTCTCCCTCCCCTTACTACAAAAATCCTTTAGTACATTCATTCATTCATTAAATATTTTCAAATCTACTCTGAATGATGGCAAGCCTAGACCAAAACAACATTGCACTGTTATTTTCGTGAATTATTACCAGAGAAAATTCAAGAGACCTGAAGGCCCCAGGTGACACCATTTATACATAGAACTCCCATGCAAGACATTGAGAGGCTGGATAGGAGAGTAGTTAAGAGTTCAGACTCTGAAACAGAGATTACGGGTTCGAATTCTCATTCTACCATTTCTTTCTGTGCACTCTTGGGAAAGTTACTTAACTTCTCTAAATCTCAGTTTCCTCATATGTAAAATAAGGTTGTGAGAAACAAATAAGGAATGTAAATGACCAAACATCATGCCTGGTACATAGTAACTTCTCAAGCCATGTCAGCCACTGTACGAGGTTTCTATTGCTGTCAAACAAATTACTACAAATGTAGTAGCTTAAAACACACATTTATTTATATCTACGGTTAGAAGTCTGATACAGGTCTCACTGGGCTATAATCAAGGTGTCAGCAAGGATGCATTCGTTTCTGGAGGCTTTAAGGGAAAGTCTGTTTCCTTGCCTTTCCTAGCTTTTAGGAGCTGCCTGCAGTCCTTTGCTGGTGGCCCCCTTCCTCCATCCTCAAAGCCACCAATGGCAGTTGAGTCCCTCTGACACTGCCATCTCCTTGGTTCTCTGCAGCTGGGAAACATTCTCCACATTTAAGGACTCGTGTGATTAGGTTGGGCCTCTAATCTAATCCAGGATAATCTTCCCATCACAAGGTCCCTGTCCCAAAGTCCTTTTTGCCATGTAAGGTAACATAGTCACAAGTTTCTGGATTAAGGTATTGATATTTTGGGGGGCTGTTATTCTACCTACCACAGCCAGGATTGTTATTAAGTGTATTCAGCACAGTGGCTGCAAACTTTCACCAAGCATAACCCATCATTATGCTTAATGCCAGCATTGATCTGACATCTAAAGCAATAGCATCAAAAAAAAAAAAATTCCAAAATGAGACTGTGGTCTTTAACAAGAAAGGAGAAAGAAGTGAACTTGTAGTGGGTGGGGAGTGTCAATTAAATTTCTGTAATCACCATCCCCCGTTTATTCTAGGGTAGCCGCAGCCCTCAGGAATGGTGTCATAGTTCTTCCGTTCTCATTTCTTGACTCCAGCTTTTACCTCAATTTCCTTTAGTGACTATCTCTACTTTTTTATTGAGTATAATTGACATATAACATTATGTTAGTTTCAGCTGCACAACATAATGACTGGATATTTGTGTACACTGTGAAATGATCACCAATAGTAACTCTATATTGAGAGAATATTTTACAAAAATTATCTGAATTTGATTTCAATTATTAAATACATCCCAACAGGCTAACACAAATAAGATTTAATTCTAGACAAATCAAAATGAGCTAATTTGTTTAATCTTCAGTAGATGGATTTTATATATTTCTTTAAGGTCCTATTTTATTGACATTTATACTTCGATCATTTTATGTTTCAAATGAAGTTTTAGTGACATATGAAGAATTAATGAATATTATAAAATCTTAGTGAGACATTGTGCTGAACAGGAGTTGAATTACTTGGAATGCAAGAGAGAGTTTGGGTAATAGCATCACTGGAGGAGTCCGGGAGGAATAATACATTCTCCTTGGACTTTTTTCTCCAAATCATCTGTAGTCTCCAAATAAATCCATTTGGAAGTAAAATAAGCTACAGCACATGATGAGTCACACGGCATTTGTCACCATGTCACCTTGCAAGAGAAGTCACTCAGAGACAGCAAAGGGACCGAGTTCCTTTTCCTACTGATGATGACAGCTGGGTATATCCAGGTCAAGGCTGGGGGTGGTAGGGCAGGAGATGGCACTGCCACCTCTTAGGGGTGAGAAACTGCTACATCTGCAATGCTGACAATCTTTGACTCCTCACACTTTTAAAAGTACTATTTTCAGAGCTAAAGCCTTCTCTTCTCTATACCTTCACTTTGGAAGGAAGCACACATACGTGCACGCACACACACATGAACAATCCTAAGGCATATGTGTATAATGCAGCCTCATGCTTAGGTTTTCTTTTAGTAATGATGTTGAGAGTTTGTCCTTTAAGCCCCCCACTTAAAGAATAGATAGATATGTAGATACATTTTTGAAATATGCATGTTCTCCCTTCTAGTGCCCTTCTCCCTCTGAGGCTGACATTGAAACATGTTAAAAATATTCTGAAAATAAAAGAAAGCCCATCCTTACGTTGTGTCCCATTAGAAATTTAAATATGTGAACCCATGTTTGCTGAACAGCCTTATTTGTGTTCCTACCTGAATCAACTGACCTAAAGTATTTTCTGATACCTTATTTAGGACCAGGGGTCTAGGCTGATGGTATGGTATAATTTTTTTTTAATAATAATTTGGAGACACAGACCTGGTGATAGCAGTAGAGCAGCCTAGATTTTTCAATCTCCCAGAATAACCCAATAAACAGAGAAACTAGGTTAACAAAAAAAAGAAACAAACGAAAATCATCTTAAAACATCTTCAGCCAAACTAAGGAACAAGGTATCCCACGTACTGAAAAATATTGGCTGGGCCAAACCACCAAGAGCAACGATATCCATAGGGCATAAAAATTAAAATGGGATTAGGAAAGAAGACAAAGTGGTATCAGAAGGCTCTCAGAGGCAGGGACACAGATAAAAGCTGTAATCCAGTATTTCAAATGTAGCTAAAAGTAATTAAGAAGACTTAGGAAACCAACAGAAACTATTAAATTGTATATTGCTGAATTTAAAAACACAGGAATGATTAGACAACAGGAAAATATGAAATAGTGCTAACAGATCTCAGGAAAGAAGAAGTAAAAGGACAAAAATCATTTCAGAAATGAAAACAAAACGAAAGGGAATAAAGAACCCATAGACAGGGAAACATCAGAAAGAAAATAGAAGATGAAAAGGAAGAAAATGGCGGGAAATCAGACATAAAGAGATAAAAAGGACTCAATATAAAGTGATGGATACAAAAGGCAGGCAGAGAAGACCTTATCTATGTATAATACCTGGAACACTTTCATTACCCCCAAAAGAAACCCCGTCCATCAGCAGCCATGCCCATTTCCCACATACCCCAGCACCTGGTAATCACCAAACTACACTTTTTCTCTATGGATTTGCCTATTCTTAGTCTTTCGTATAAAGGGAATCATACGATATGTAGCTTTTTGTGTCTGGCTTCTTTCGCTTAGCATGTTTTCAAGGTTCATTTATGTTGTAGCATGTCTCAGCGCTTCATTAATTTCGAAGGTCAGACAATGTTCCATTGTATGGAGATATCATATTTTGTTTATGTATTTACCAGCTGATGGACATCTAGATTTTTTATACTTTTTTTGGCTATTATGCATAATTCTGCTGTGCATGTTCATGTAAAGTTTTGGTGTGGACATATATTGTCAATTCTCTTGGATACCTATGACTGGAATTATGGATCATATGGTAACTCTCAGTTTAACATTTTGAGAAATTGCCAAACCGTTTTCCAAAGTGGCTGCACCATTTTACATTCCCACCAGCAAACTATGATTATGAATTTTCTCCTCAGTGTTATTAATCTTATTATAATTAACAGATTTCCTAATATTGAACTGCACTTGCATCCTTGGAATAAACCAACGGCAAGAAATATTTTTCTTGAGTAGATTTTTTTAGAACTACTTTAGGTTTATAGAAAAATTATGAAGATAGTGCAGAGTTCCCATATCATCCACTCAGCTTGCCCACTTATTAATTCCTTACATTGGTATGCTACATTTTTTACAATTAATGAACCAATGCTAACTAATATTTAGGTAATAATAGTGCATGTTATTAACTGAAGTCCATACTTTGTTCAGATTACCTTAGTTTTTACCTAATATCCTTTTCCTGTTCCACAATCCCATCCATGATACCACATTACATTTAGTTGTCACGACTCTTGGGCTCCTCTTGGCTGGGGCAGTATCTCAGACTTTAATTTTGATGATTATAACAGTTCGAGAAGTACTTGTCAAGCATTTTGAAGAATGTCCCTCAATTGGAATTTGATGTTTTTCTTATGGTAAGTCTGAGATTATATATTTAGGGGAGGAAGACCACAAAGAATACCAGCTCCATCATGTAATTTCAAGGGTAGGTACAAACTATGAACATGACTTACCATTGTTGATGTTAAACTTGATCACCTGGTTAACGTCATGTTTGTCAAATTTCTCCATTGTGAAATTATTCCTTTTTTTCTCCTTTTCCATACTTTACTCTTTGGAAGAAAGTCACCATACACAGCCCACACTTAAGGAGTGAGGAATTATGCTCCACCTTGTTGAGGGCAGAGTAGCTAAATTATTTGGAGTTCTTCTACATTGGAGGTTTCTGTATTCTCCTCTCATTATTTGTTATTTATTTCATCATTTATTTACATCGGTGTGGACTCACGGATATTTCTTTTATATTTGGAGTTAAATCCAATGCTGCTTTCTTTAATTTTTTGCTCAACTTGTTCTGTTTGGCCACTGAGAGCTCTTCCAGTTGGCTCTTGTGTCCCTCTGACATATTCCCATCCTTGTTGAGTTTTTCTGGTCTTTGTTTTTAAAGTTCTTCCATATTTTCTGACACTAAAGATGCTCCAGGCTCATCTCATGTATATTCTGACTCAGTCCTAGAATCAATCGTTTCTCCAAAAAACCCTGGTCCTTTTTCTTGGAGAATGGTATTAAAAACCAAGATCTGGGTACCAGCTATGCTCATCGCTAGAGGGGTGTCATTGTTTCTAGGCCTTTTCAGCTGACAGAGCAGGAGAATATGTGTGTATGCTAAGCCATGTACATACACGCATCTGTAAACATTTCTATATGTTTCTATCCATATTATCTGTAAGTGTCTATATTAGGATAAACATGATTTTATACTGATGTCTCCAAATCTAATCTATTACCACATGCATCATTCTAATCTCCTCTCCTTTCTTATCTGTAAACCCCCACTCCAGCTGTGACAAACCTGGCTCCCATTATTTCCCATCTATTTATTTAATTGTTCAATTATAATATACATGTATAGAAGTATCAGTATTTTTATTTTGTACCCCCATGAGACACAATTTTATCAATTAGAATACAGAGTTTGTGTGCAATTTCTTATGCCTTTAGTCTTACAGACTCTGCTCATTTCCAAAGTTACTTAGTCAACAAGTTTCCCTCTGCTTACTTGACTGAGGTTGTTTCATACATTCAACCTACCTCATAAATGATTTCTTAAAAATTCGCATGCAGGGGCCGGCCCGGTGGCGCAGCGGTTTAGTCTGCGCTTGGCAGCCCCGGGTTCGCGGGTTCGGATCCCGGGCGCCCGCCGACGCACTGCCTGTCAGCCATGCCGTGGCGGCGTCCCATATAAAGTGGAGGAAGATGGGCACGATGTTAGCTCAGGGCCAGTCTTCCTCAGCGAAAAGAGGAGGATTCGCAATGGATGTTAGCTCAGGGCTGGTCTTCCTCACCAAAAAAAGAAAAGAAAAAAAAAATTCGCATGCAGTGTTTCACTCATTATGATGTATAGTTTAACGAGTTTTGACAAACATAGTGTTATGTATCTACCATTAAGTATCACAAAATAGTTTCAATGACCTAAAAAATCCCTTGTGCTTTACCCATTAGACACTGTTCCCCTTCCCCTAAATCTCTGACAACCACAGATCTTTTTACTGTCTCTAGTCTTGCCTTTTCCAGTATGTCATGTCATTGGAATTACACAGTATTTAGCCTTTTCAGACTGACTTCTCTCACTTAACAACAGCATTTAAGATACATCCATGTCTTTTCATGGGTTATTAACCTATTTTGGTTGATTGCTGAATAACAGCCTATTGTATAAATGTACTACAGATTGTTTATCCATTCACCTATTTAAAGACATCTTGTTTGTTTCCAGTTTGGCTCTATTATAAATAAAGATGCTATGAACATCCATGCGTAGGTTTTTATATGGACATATGCTTTCAAATCAGGTGGGTAAACATCTAGGAGCATGATTGCTGGATAATAATGGTAAGATTAGTTCAGCTTTTTAAGAAACTGCAAACTGTCTTCCAAAGTGGCTGTACCATTTTGCATTTCCTCCAGCAATGAATGAGAATTCCTGTCGCTCTATATCTTCATCAGCAGTTAGCATTGTTAGTTGTTTTTTTAAAATTTTAGTCATTCTGATAGATTTGTAGTGGTATCTCAACGTTGTTTTAATTTGCATTTATTTAGAGACAAATGGTCTTGAACATCTTTTCAGGTGCTTATTTGCTACATCTTCTTTGCTGAGGTGTCAGTTCATATCTTTTGCCCATTTTTAAAGATAAGTTGTTTCCTTATTGTTGAGTTTTAAGAGTTCTTTGTATATTTTGGATACAAGTCCTTCTCATATGTTTTGCAAATATTTTCTCCCAGTATGTGCTTTGTCTTTTCATTCTCTTAACAATGTCCTTCAAAGAGCAGAAGTTTTTAATTTTAATAAAGCCCAACTTATCAATTTTTTCTTGCAAGTGTAGTGATTTTGGTGTTATATCTAAAAACTTATCAACAAACTCAAGGTCACTTAGCTTTTCTCCTGTTTCTTCTAGAAGTTT
This sequence comes from Tapirus indicus, assembly GCA_031878705.1. Classification (NCBI taxonomy): domain Eukaryota; kingdom Metazoa; phylum Chordata; class Mammalia; order Perissodactyla; family Tapiridae; genus Tapirus; species Tapirus indicus. The sequence goes on along the minus strand of CM062919.1, from coordinate 141,343,420 downwards.
TACAGGTTTGAGTTTTACATTTAGGTCAATGAACCATTTTGAGTTACTTTTTGTGAAAGGTGCAAGGTCTCCTTCCAGTTTCATTTTTTGCAGATGAACATTTAATTGTTCCAGGACCATTTGTCAAAAAGACTGTGTTTGCCCCACTGTATTGACTCTGCTGCTTTGTCAAAGATCAGTTGACTATATTTATGTGGGTCTTTTTCTAGGCTCTCTATGCTTTTCCATTGTTCTATATGTTTATTCTTTTACCAATGCCACTGTAGTAATTACTGTAACTTTGTAGTAAGTCTTGAAATCCAGTAGTGTGAATCCTCCAATTTTATTATTCTTCTCCAGTGTTATGTTAGCTATTATAGGCCTTTTACACTTTTATATAAGCTTTAAAATCAGACTTTTTATAGCTATAGCTTTCTGGGATTTTAAATGAGATTTTTCTTGAATCTGTGTATCAAGTTGGAAAGAATTGACATCTTAGCAATATTGAGTCTTCCAATCCATGAAAATAGAATAGTTCTTCATTTATTTGAATACTCTGATTTCTTTCAGCAGAATTTTGTAGTTTTTTGCATATAGATACTGAATATATTTTGTTAGATATATACCTATTTTATGCTTTTAGCTCTATCATAAATGGCATTTTGTTTAAAATTTTAAGTTCATTGCTGATATATAGAGAAACGATTGACTTTTGTAAATAAACTTGTGTTCTGTGACCTTGCTGTAATCTCTTCTTAGTTTCAGGTTGCCGTGGTTGCCCAGGACTGGGGTGTGTGGGGAATCGAAAGTGACAGCTGATGGATATGGGGTTTCTTTTTAGGGTTCTGGAATTAGAGAGTGATGATAATTGCATTACCTTGTGAATATACTAAAAACACTGAGTTACGTACTTTAAAAAGAGTGCATTTTATGTTATATGAATTATACCTCAATTTTTGAAAAAGTTATTGATAGATTTTTTATTGAAGTATAGTTGACATACTATATCATGTTAATTTGAACTATATAACATAGTGATTCAACATTTATATACATTATGAAATTATCACCACAGTAAGTCTAGTAACCATCGTCACCATACAGTTATTACAATATTATTGACTATATTCCCTATGCTGTATATTACATCCTTGTGACTTATTTATTCTAAAATTGGAAGTTTGACCTCCTAATCCCCCTCACCTATTTCACTCAGCCTCCCACCTCCTACCCTCTGGCAATCACCAGTTTGTTCTCTGTATCTATGAATCTGTTTCCATTTTGTTTTTCAGATTCCACATAAAAGTGAAATCATATGGTATTTCTCTTTCTCCATCTGACTTACTTCACTTAGCATAATACCCTGTAGGTTCATCCATGTTGTTGCAAATAGCAAGATTTCATTCTTTTTTATGGCTGAGTAATATTCCATTGTGTGTTTTTGTGTGTGTGTGTGTGTGTGTGTGTGTGTGTATCACATCTTCTTTATCCATTCATCTATTGGTGGACACTTAGGTTGCTCCCATATCTTGGCTATAGTAAATAATGCTGCAGTGAACATAGGGGTACATATTTCAAATTAGTGGGTTTTTTTCATCAGGTAAATACCCAGAAGTGGAATTGCTGGATCATATGGTAGTTCTATATTTAATTTTTTGAGGAAACTCTATACTCTTTTCCATCGTGGCTGCACCAATTTATATCCCCGCTAACAGTGTACAAGTGTTCCCTTTTCTCCACATCTTCATCAACACTTGTTATTTGTTGTCTTTTGGTAATAGCCATTCTGACAGGTATGAGGTGATATCTCATTGTAGATTTGATTTGCCTTTCCCTGATAATTAGTGATGTTGAGCATCTTTTCATGTGTCTGTTGGCCATCTGTATGTCTTCTTTGGAAAAATGTTTATTGAGGTCCTCTGCCCATTTTTCAATCAGATTGTTTGGTTTTTTTTTTTTTTTGATATTGAGTCTATGAGTTCTTTATATATTTTGGATATCAACCCCTTATCAGATATATGGTTTGCAAATATCTTCTCCCCTTCAGTAGGTTGCCTTTTTTTTGTTGTTGATGGATTCCTTCACTGTGCAAAAGCTTTTTAGTTTGATGTAGTCCTATTGATGGATATTTTAAAAAATAAATACACACACACACATGCACATCTTCAGCCAAAGCCATTATCTTTCTTATTGATGAAAAATCAAGGTTTTCATCCTTAAAGGCAGGAAAAGAGTAGGATACTTTTCAGCTCCTCAATATTCAACATTGTGTTGGAGGTTTTAGTCAGGGCAATTAGACTACATAAAGTAATTACTTATAATAATTGGAAAGGACAGAAACAAAAAAAATCTATTTTTATTTGCAAATGAGAGCTTATGTATGCAAAATCATAAAGAATGTGTGAGAAAATTAAAATAACTTAGACAAGTAACAGTTTTGAAATTCTGCTTACAAAAACCAATAGCATTCACAAATAAAAATACTAACCAGTTAGAAGATATGATGAAAAAGACTTTATCTATGATAACAATTAAATTTATACCTAGTTTTAATCTTAAAAAGTGTACAAACGTCTATGAAGAAAAGCATAAAACACTCCTGAAAGTAAAATCAATAGACTTAAATGAATGGAAATGTATCCATGTAGGCCATGCATGGAAACACGTCACGTTTTTAGTTAAGAAGACTCAACATAATAAAATTTGTAGTTAATGATATCTCAGTAGAAATGCTACCACTTTTGGAACTAGTCAAAGAAATCATGAATTCATTTAAAAGAATTAAAATGCAGGAAGGAAGAGCAGTTGCTGGGAAGGAGGAGAAGTTCCAGTCCTATGATATATTAGACAGATATATTATACATATATCAGAGCCTCCATAATTAAAGCTGTGTCATGTAATAATAACACATGCAGACCAATGGAGAAGAGTTTTTTAAATCCAAAAATAAACTAAATTTTATATACTAAGTTAGAAAATATTAAAGGGGCATCTCATATCAATGGGAGGAAAATGGTTTGGGGATGACTGGAAAGTCATATGGCAAAGAACAAATTTGGATCTGTTTCTTGCTCATACGAATGAATAAAAGGAACATATACAAATTATAAAGAAACACAAGGATGAATTCCTCTGTGAACTGCAAGTAAGTGGGAAAAAAATTCCTAAGACAAAAGTTAGAGTCATTAAAGAAAGAGATTGATAAATTTGACTAGGTAAAAATGAAAACACAGAAATATGACTAGTGGGATATAACCTAGTGGCATAAACATCTGAAAAGCAATCTTTAACGTATTTAGACATCATATTGTTAGTGATAATATTATTATTAGTCTGAAACTATCGGATGCAGTAAGATAAAGCAATATGAATGAAAAGATTAAGAACAAGTAGAATTGATACTTCTTATAGCTCTTGAAACATTTTAATGGTTCATTTCATATATATGTTCTACACATTCCATTTTTAGCTAATTTACAGACATTTTACATTTTTTCCCATTGTGAGTGGGATATTTTCCTACTTTATTTCCTGTGAGATTATTGCTAATGCATAAATATGCATGCACATACATATGTATGTTATTGATTTTTGAATAATTTTTATTAGCCCATCTTATTAAACATTCATTACTTTTAGTAGTTTTTTGGTTTTGTTAGGATTTTAGTGGGGCAATAAACATATATTTATGTCTCCTCTCAATTTAGAGACCGCAGAAACATAGGCACAAGAGCGAAAGAGATCAGCTGACCAGATTTACTAAGACTGCATGCCTGAATTAGACTTATCCCTCAGTCATGGCATCACTAGACAGGGTGCAGGTCTCCCCACTCAGATGGAGGTGAGCTAATTCGCATGGGTGAGGGCAGACTAGACTACAACTCTGTGTAGGCAAACAGATCCAAAAGGAGAGCCAAGTAGGAGCTTCTTTCACCCTTCCAGTCTGACCAATCTCTTGTAAAGATGCGCTTGAATGGAGAGGATGAAGTCAGGAATGTTACTCTTCCAGGCAAAGCCTTATCACGTGAAATCTCAGGCCAAGAGAATGGAGATTCTTCCTAAAATGTTGGCTTTTCTTGGATATTGAATGGATCTAATCACTTCTCTGCAAAAATTTTAACTGTCTTCTTTCCAATATTAAAGTCCAGCCATTTCATCCATTTACATTATTTCCTTGCCCCTTTTTGTTGTTGTTGTTTGGGGTTTTTTTTGGTGAGGAAAATTAGCCCTGTAACATCTGTTGCCAATCCCCCTCTTTTTGCTGAGGAAGACTGGCCCTGGGCTAACATTGTGCCCATATTCCTCTACTTTATATGTGGGACACCTGCCACAGCATGGCTTGATGAATGATGCATAGGTCCACACCCGGGGATCCAAACCTGCGAACCCCAGGCCACCGAAGTGGAGTGTGCGAACTTAACCACTATGCCACCAGGCCAGCCCCTCCTCGTCCCTTTTAAGCATTTGAGTTTATGGCTCCAAAGTATAGGAGATGTTCTAGACTTCAGCTCTGAGGGTTTGATGGGAGATCCTTTGCAGTTAGTCAATAATTGCTTATTTTTCTGGAGAGTGCAGTGCATATTTCCTTGATCCAGGTGCAGTAATGCAGGTGAACCAGCACATGACTTGACCTTGTTTCTTTTTCTTTCTTTTTTTTTTTGTTTGGAGGGAGTAGGGGTGTTGCTTGTTCACCTTATAAGATGTAGTCCTAGAATATGTTTCTCACTTTCCACTGCCAGCAATGCAAATAGTAGGAACTGGTTATAGAATTCATTCTACTGCCATTTATTATCTTTAGTCCCTTATCTATTACATTTTTTGTGGTTTTATATGCCTTAATAGTTTTATGAGAAATTGGGCAGAGGTGACTAGGAACTCCGAGCTTGTTGACGTATCAACCTAGAAATCTGAATGTTTTAAAAGCCAAATCACATTTCAAATTTTTTGACGAAAGTGCTTGTATCAAATTAGACTGCCACCAAAAGCTATGTATAAAATCCTGATTCCTTATACTCATTTCAAATGAGGAAGAGAGATTCTAAGAGTGCCATTGTGGGGAAGAAAATAAAAAATCAATGTAAACTAGTAATAGGTCATCTCCTATAGACGGTGTAAGCAAAGTCAATTCTAAAACAATTCAATAAAATCATTCTGCTGAGATCTTTTACCCAAGCATGGTTGAAAAATGTCAGTACTACTTGAGACAACACACGAAACAGTCAAAGCTTATTTATGCCAAGGATGAGAAAAAACTGCCAACATAGGCACACACACATGCACACACACACACATCTCACAAACACACAACAAACACATCCATAGACGTGCTACAATTTATAGCACCAGACATGTACCAGATACTATGATGTTTCTAAGTTATGTTATGTATTTTCAACATTCACAACAACTTAGCAAAGTAGAAATTATATTCCCAATTTATAGATTAGGAAATATAGAGATTCTTTGCTGTTCAAGGCTAGAGAACTATAAGAACTACAAAACCCAACTGAAATATTTCACAGGAGCTCATGAGTTAAAAACATAGGTGGAGATGGGCCAGCCCAGTGGTGTAGTGATTAAGTTCACGTGCTCCGCTTTGGCAGCCCAGGGTTGGCGGGTTCAGATCCTGGGCGCCAACCTACACACCTCTCATCAAGTCATGCTGTGGATGTGTCCCACATACAAAACAGAGGAAGATTGGCACAGATGTTAGCTCAGCGACAATCTTCCTCAAGCAAAAAAAGAGGAAGATTGGCAGCAGATGTTAGCTCAGGACCAATCTTCAAAAAAACATAGTTGGAAAAATTAATGCCAATTTAATTATTTTCTACAGTACACAGCAAATCGTGTAAATTAGTGGAGTTATGAATAAACTAAAACCATATACTTTCACAAATATCTGTCAGAGCATGATGGAAAAGTTACTTTATCCTGGGAAAGCATATCTGTGCAAATTGCATGATCCCTCCCTTTAGTGTCACCTTCTTTAGTGTCACATTGGTTTCTCAATTTTGAGTATAACACTAAAGTGGAGAGAAAAGTGAAATCAGCACATCTTATTTTTCAAAATGTGAGATTGTACATATCCTGGAACAAGATTGAACATTTGAAATACTACATCACCGTGATGGCTTGGCTTTGCTTTTTGCTCCTAAGTGACATGTGGCTTAAGATTTTGAGTCTTAAAATTTTACTTTCTTACTTAGAATAGCTGTTGGCTAAATATAAATCTTAGAGACAGAGGCTCTATTGCAATCAGATTTCAGTGTGATTTCTATGTCCACTTTTTTTTTTTTTTGGATATATGGGATTTTTTTGCTCACTTACTTGGCTGACTTTTGGTGATACAGAAATTTATTTTTCTTTATGATCTCAAGGGATTTTTCTCATGTCAAAAGACAAAATCCTAACTTTTCACATATAAATAAAATAATATGAGATCTGGAATACAGAGAGAAGCATAATTCTTTGCAGGGTATAGACATAATCTTTCTTCCAGGAAAAATTCCTTTCAGATGTGACCAAAATCGGAAACATATTCCCCTTTCAGCTTACTAGATGAATGAGAAGTAACATTCAGGATAACCCAAGGATCAGAAGCACAGCGAAAGGCAAGCCCAGGGACCTACATGTGCTCGCACTAGTGTTCTTCCTTCCTGGCTGTACTTCAGAAACTCACAATTAGAGATAGAAGTGCTCTCAGAGACGAACTGACACATTTTCTAAATGGGAGAACTGAGACCCAGAAAGGCTGAATCACTCATTCAACCCTTTGGGGCCAGAACAGAGGTCTCTGGGCTCTTATTCCACTGTTCTTTGCACTAAACCATTCTACTCCCCATGTTTCCAATTTCTGTCCTTTTATAAGTCTTAAGTGAGGAAACAACCTTACAATCAAGTCAGGAGGCTGGCGATCAGAATATTCACATTTATTTCATCCCTTGATATGACATTTCAGGGCGTTAGTTATACTGCTTAAGTAAAGCCAAAAAATCCTTGGGATCAAAAATGATGCATCTGTTTACATTTTGGTGTGGGATAACTAGGATCTGTGATTATAAAATTAACCATAACCTCAAACCCTTGTTCTAGGTTTAGTCAAGCTTACCTAGGTTGAGAGGCAGCAGCACAAGAGCAATTGCGTCAATACGGCCCACAGTAGCAGTTATTGTTCTCATGTATATAACTGTGTCATTTAAATATATACATATTCACTTATGAATGTTCTATAATGTCCAAATTTATGAAAAGGGCCCTTATCCTATGTCACATGCCAGAGCACTCTGGTCAGAACTCTGAATAGAATTAATAAACTCTTGTTACAAGAAGTACACCAGTAAAAGTCCACCCACAAAAAAATGTTCTCATTGAAATTCCATAAAAAAATAGATTAATAGCTATCTGGAAAATTTAGAATAAAGATAATTTTTTGTGGGCTGAAAATACTTGGTTATCACTTCTGTCTCACTCAAAAATTTGCCCTAATTCAACGAAATTGGCCTTCCACCCACAGACCCTCATGATGATTCCTGAGTTCCAATACTAGGTATTGTACCAATTATTTTTTTCCTTTGTGAAAGATGTTGGAATAGTATGTTCTTTGTTTCCAGAGAATAGGATACACAATCACAGGCTTTGGTTCTAAGAACATGTTACTTCCAAAACCTTGAAAGTCAGTGTCTGCTCTTTGTACATTAGGCATTTCCCCACTGGAAATTCTTGCAAACTATTATTTATATGTAATTATGTATGTGCTTTATACTTAAAGATATTAATAGCTAGAATATGGGTAGAAATGATGAGTTATATAAGTAGATATGTTTGCAAAACAAAATGATTCTTTATGGTAAATGGAAAAACCCAGGCATGGAAAAATTTGTGTTTATTTAGTGTATATTTTTCAATGTTTATTCAACAGTATATATATATTTTTTTCAGTGTCTATTCAACATTTTATGCATTTTATATTTCTACATTTTATATTTCTAGTTCCCACATTCCACTTAATATATTCATATGCATAAAATGGAATTTGTGAAGATCATTAAAATCATTTTAATGTATTTTATATTTAATTTTATTTTGCCTACTAAAAATGCAAATGTTTTTGATGATCAGGATGTTTTTGCAATCATTCAGAGTAATTTTGCACCCAATAAAAAACTGATCTAGCAATCAAATTATTAAATTTAATTTTGGAAATCTACATTATTTTAAATAAACTTTGACTTCTTGTCTTTGAATAATACAATAAAGATTTGATAAACAGAAAAGCAAAACAAACTGAAAATGATGTTAACAAGATAGGTTGGCAAATATCAGTTCTCACTTGTTAAGTGCTTTGAGCACCACAGCCAAAAACACCTGTCTAACGTCTGACTTTGAATAAACACAAACAAATTACAAATTTGGAATAAATATTTTAATTTTTGAATAAATATATGAGTAACGTTCATTGCCTGGAAACATGATCTGGACCATTCCAAGACTGAAGTCAAGGGTTTCCATAATGACATCTCACAGTTTTCACCCTCACAAAACCTAGTTGACACTAGTTTCCAATGCCTTCCAGAATTAACAGCTGTGGTTGGCCATCTCTGATGCAACAGAAGATCTTATAACAGGAAAATTGTTATCAACCCTACAAGTAGTAGAGATTATTGTTAAGAAACAGGTCGTGTAGTAGCTGTGAGCATGTCAACCATTTCTTATCTATCTACACAGGAAACATGGGTTACTAGTATTTCCTTTTCACATAAAATTATTAAAAAGAATTCGGCCTGATGCACTATTTATTATAAACTATTAACAAGTTGCCGTGTAAGATAGAAGAGTTTCTGAGGGGAAAAAACATGCCTAATAGTCACTCTAGAAACTTGGAATAATCAGAAGCAAGGGTATTAGGTGAATATTATTTTACTCTTTAATATCATATAGGCTATCCAAATCCAGTCATTTTTCTCCCAGTTTTTTATTCTATGTTTGGGGGGGAAATGTACTTTCATTATAGTCTCTTGGAGAAGAGGAAGAGTCTTATGAAATTTATTCAGATGCAAAATGAATATCTATTTTATCCATTGTATATTTTCCTCACTTTTGTCTACTTATTTTTGTCTGCTAGACTTTCGTATGAAAATTTCTCATAAGTTTTCCATGATATAGGCACACGTGCAGCATCTCCAGATACTCAGTCAGATTACATATAAAAGTAACTTTTGGCATAGCTTCACACGCTAAAGAAACCAGAGATTTATTACATTTTTTTTTACTTTAAAATTCAGTTGTTACTAATTAGTATTGGCCTTCAATCCTTTGTAACATGTTAGCTCTTCTTTACATTTTCATCCGCCTATCATAGCATGTATGGTGCTGGTGTATGCAATTCGAGGGCTTTGTGTGTCTTAATTTTTTGGTGCTGGCTGGTGACAATAGACTTTCTGCCTCTTTCTCCCTCATCCAATTCAGTAATTCCATCCTAGGCCCAGATGCCTGGTCCTTTTAAGGGGTTGGAGAATGGAAGGCAAAGAGCAAGACCCAGGGCAATCACTCCAATTTGTCATCCCCTAGGCCCATCTGAGAGGGATTCTCTTGAAAGGAGGGAGGATGCAGGAAAACGTACTAAAAGGTTTTGTGTGTGTAGTTTTTTTTTTCATTTGATTCAAATAGAGATTTCTAAACTGTCTTAATCTCATATCAGCATGTTCTATCACATAATCAGAATTAAGTTCATCCCAACCCATCTCCTCTGGCTAGGATAGATAGCAGTCTCCTTACATTTTAATCCCTCATTTTCTATTCTATAAAGTTTTGGTAGTGTCCAGAAGGGAAACACTCATCTTTTTTTTGCAAATATCTTCTAGCGATCCCCAGAATTGCTTTAATTTCACCAACTCTTCTCCATTCAGTAAAGGAAGAAGATCTCAGAGAAGAATTAGGCCTGATCTTCCTGAAAACTATCAAAAGAATACAAAACATGTAGAGCCCAGAACTCCCTGTGGTTCAGTATCTCTCCTCATTAGTCACTGAGAGATCTCACGTACATACCAGGGGTATCCCCTGTGATTCCTTTCTTGTTGTGAAAGATGCAGATTCTGTGAGAGACATGGTCCTAGAGCCCCATCAAATGGTGTCAGTCAGAGACCTCATGAATATTCACGCAAATAATAAAGAAAGAAGTGTCTCCTTTCAGTCCCAGAAGATGGATCTCTAACTCAGTGCCTGCCACACACTGATGTTTGCTTTCATTGCTCAGTTGTTCTACATAATAGCTTGTCAGGGGACTTTCTAAATTAACTAATTCCATTTGAAATTCTATTTATTTTAATGGTTTTTGAAATAGAGAGACATTTTCAATTAAGCCTGAGAAAATCATACTTCACTAAAAAGTAAGCTGAAAGTTATAGCAGGTTCAAACTTTTCTTTCTCTCTCTGCCATGGATCTTAACCTTTCAACCTTGTATTTTTGTGCCTCAAGTTATTGAGTTTTGAGCAACCCATTGTTGCAAAGCTTGAGGACAATCCTTATGTGGGTTTTGTTTTCTCAGAGTAGAGTCAGTGCACACATTTCCCTCTTTGTTATACTTTATTAACGACACATCGTCTGTTCACTAATGTGCATATGACCACTTATTTCCTAAGAAGAAGCTATGTTCCTTCCACAAATGAAACTCAATGCATACTTCTCATTATAAAGTCTAGGTACTGATTTTTCAAAAAACTGCTTGAGCAGCAAGTGCCCTTCTTTACATCACCAGTCAGGATAGTTTACCCAGCCTTGGTTTCTCCCACACAGATCATCTCAAAGGGCATTAGTGGAAGGAAAATGCTAACAGATGGACAAGCTTTTTGTTGGTGGTGTTTTTTCTTCTTAAGTGGGAGTACATTGAGATCTGTTGCAGAAAAAAAAAGCAACTAAGCACCTTTTTCTTCCCCAGCCGGGCTGCAACCATCCTTCTTGCATGTGCTTTTGGTTGCTAGTTCAGCTTTTCTTGCGGAGGTCAGCAGTAGGTCATTTACAGAGTGTTGGCAGTTTGTGCTAGGTGCTTTACAAACCAAGTCTCTCCCTGTCCACTGGACTTCAAACACAAATAAAAACTGAAATAGCGAAGCCAAAAGTAACGTGCAAAATGAAACAGCCACAATTTTTTTAAGCCTCTGGTGTTAAAAAATTTATTGTGCAGATCAATTTTTACAATTCACTCCCTTCTTTTATTTCCCTTTCTCTCTGTTCACAAATTCATCATTTAGCTTAGAACGCATATTTTGAAGTGAGCCATCTTGTTTTGATCACGGTACACGGAAAAGGTAGACCAAGGTTTATAGCCTTGCCAAGAATATTGGTCTCCCGGTGCAAAACCAGGCTTTATTTTATTAACTCTTTACAAAATCAGAATAGCAATGCTAAAAATACCTATAGATATACAGGAAAAACATATCTCTAAGGCTACTTGTTGCTGACTAAAAATAAACACAGCTTTCATTATGAGAAATGGTCCAGGTGAATGTTGTCCCAGAAATGAAGAAAGGGTATAGCATGGATGGAGTAAATGAATACGTGGAATCTTCTGATGAGTTGTTCCCACAAATAATTAAATTTTTCACACGACTAGACACCTTGGGAGAGAATATGATGCAACTGGCATGATTTACCATTAGTTTTAATACTGGCAAGAAATAAAAGAACTAACTGGTGTACCCTGGATTTCAACTTGTTACCTACTGACTTTAGCTACAATTTTAGATCATTCTTTGAAAAACTATAACATGAAATGATGAAAGTATAGTGAAAGTCCCAGCAAAGTTACTACACCGGCATATTCAACTGTCTTACTGGAGTTTGCAGAAGTTTTAGAGATTTTTATTTTAAACTACTAGTTTTTCTTTCCCGCTTCATTAAGGGAAGTCAAGTAAATTACTATTTTATTTTAATGTGAAAGTTGTTTAACCATTTCATGTAAAATAACAAAAATCATAATAATATTAGCTAATATTTATTGATTACTCACTATGTGCCAGGCACTGTGTTAAGTACCTCATGTATATTAGCTTATTCAAAGAACTATGGGTACTTTATGGTCTCATTGCATTATCTCCATTTCAGGGATGAAGAGATTAAGAAACTAGTCCAAGGTACAAAGCTAAACCCTTAAAGGATCTGCCACAGACATTTGCTTGAGGAAAGGCATTGGAAATTTCCTACTCTTCCGTTAATACATAAACAGAACAATCTTGTATTGGATCTCCGGAAAGACTAAGACCTTAAAAAGGAAAATGAGAGTTGTAAGAAATAACTCTGAGCTAGCTGCTGTGCGCTCACGCTGTCACTTCTCTGACCAATGACTTCCAGATTTTCTTGTCATGATCTATAGCATAAAATACAATTTACATTGTCACCCAGTACACACACACACTTGCACGCACACATCAATTTTCTATGCAACTGAAACCAGTTTCATGAAGCAATACCTAGCCTTACTCAGATTATACGTTCTGATAATGTTTTATTTTATTGTATCTCATTAAAATGTTTATCAAGCCTAATTGAAATCAGCTTTATGATTTTATGACCACACTTGAAAAAATGCTGATGTGAACTTCGGAGAGCATTGTATCCGTGTCTGCTTTGAAAAGTAGTTGATGATACTCTTTCCTAGTAATCATGCTTTTTCTTCCTGTGAGAAGTAAAACAATAAGGAGTCTTGTAAAATATATTGTTAATCTTTTTAGGGGATAAAATAAGATAATTGACAGTACTGATTATATCTGGTGCCCAAAATATTGTGGTAGAGATTATACAAACAAGCAAGTGCATTCCAACCTAACACACAGATATGATCCTATCATTCTCTGGTTTAAAATTCTTCAATGCCTTCCTATGGCCTTTAGAATAATATTTAAACTTTGTCTTACGGAACACAGGGCCCTCATGCTCTAGTATCTAACTACACGTCTACCTTCATTTCTCCTCCAATTTCACCCACTATTCAAACTAAATAACTTCCAGCTCCACAAGAGATCCTACATGCTATCTCATGCCATGTGTCTTTGCACATGCTCTTCCATCTCCCTAGAATGTCATCCTTCAGATCTTAGCTCAAATGCTATTCACCCTGTGAAAATTTCTTTGAATTCTCCTAATCTGTCTCTCCACATTCATATAACATAATCATTTGTCTGAATATATCACCTTTACAGCTATAAATTTCAAGGGAGTAGAAAGGATAGCAGACAATCTTTGACCTACAATATTTTGGACCTGATCTTTTTGGACTAAATGTAATTCCAAAATTTAAATACCAGCTAAATCTATATATTTATAATAACAGAGTCATGACTTTATTCATGCATTTCCTTAGGTTTTTACATTTCGTTATTATGTTAATCAATAGGATGAATAATATTCCATCAGTTTATATTTTTTAAGTGATTAGGTACCAACAACACATAAATAAACAGGAGCCACCACAATTCACAATTTGCGCTGTGACTTCTGTGTATGGATTCATTCATTATGAACTTTACCTTGACATATTGATGAGTTGTTTGAAACCCAAGAGACCATACTATCACCAAGGATCAGGATCTATAGCAAATTGTTCCTCAAATATTACAAAGATGTGATTTTAGAAATGGGAGATTGTAAAAATAATCCTTTATAATAATTCATTTACACGCTGTAATGGACTCTGTCGATGGCCTGCTCTCTTCCCATTACCAGCTAGTTACACACAGCTTCCATTGCTGTGTGCTGGCTGCTAACTGCTCATAGTTGCCCCTTCTTGGTAGAATTTCCCTTGACTAAACAGAAGCCACCTCACCAGGGATGTTACATTTCCCTGCATGCTGTGGCAGTCTACAGACAGCTAATAACTGACTGACATAGGGTTACAAAAGTTGATTCCCTCTTTACTTAGGGTGGAATCAACTCTGCAGTGTAATTCACCCTCCAGAGCTCCCTGAGATCACATCTTTCCCTATCCTGCTTCCCTTGTTTCCTGTTTCCTGAAAGCATTCCTACAATAAGTGACGCGCATCCAAATCCTTATCTTAGGCTCTGCTTCAAAGGAACCCAGCTAAAAAAAATGTGCTCCCATGTAGTTGCTGAATAAATAATAAGATGGTATGGTTTCTACCATTCTTGAAAAGGCAATAGGTTTTCATTTTACTAAGGTATGTATCCTGGAATCTTTGTTGTTGTGGTTTTCTTGAATAAAATTTCCCTTTATATGTACAATTTAACCCTTTTGTATGAAATGGTCTTGGGTCTACTACAAAGCTTTCCTATGGCATAAGTTAATGGTTAGGTAAAGGGAAACCAATTGCCCTTTCTAAAGGCCATGTAACATCTTATAATCATCAAGTAAATTAGGTAGAAAAATGAATATGCTTTCCCTAGATATGCCTTTGTCCTCGTACTCATAATGGCATAAACTTCTACAATAAAATTACCTACCAAGTGCCCAGCACCATAAAGGGATATAAGTTGTTCCTGTTTTTAAAAACAGAGATCTGTCCCTGCTCTCAAAGAGTTCACACAATTTTATCTCTTCTATTTTGTTTTTACAATGCTTGTTTGAGGGGCTGGCCCCATGGCCTGGTGGTTGGATTTGGCATGCTCTGCTTCGGCAGCCCAGGTTCACGGGTTTGGATCCCTGGCACGGACCTACACCACCCATCAGCTATGTTGTGGTGGTGGCCCACATACAAAATAGAAGATTGGCATGGATGTTAGCGCACGGTGAATCTTCCTCAGCACACACACACACAAATACTTGTTTGAAAAGTATACTCATAAGAAGAAATATCCACTTGTTACTTTTCTAAATCTTTTTTTGGTAGTACTCTCCATCCTTTGGCTAAAACGCAAAATTGGAGCACACTTTTTCTCTTTTTGCCCCTGCTGCAACCCCACACAAGGTACAACATTCACGGAGCACTCCCAAGAGTTTAGCATCAACAGAATAGTTCAGGCTGCTTAAATTCTAGAGTCATATTCAGCTCTTCAGCTAAAATGACAATCGGAGTGAGACATATCCACCACACAATCAGATGATTGTGTATTGATGATCTCTGCTTCTTCTTCAAGGGCTTCCACACTGAAAGGGGCACAATGGTGCTCAGAAGATGACTATAAAATATAAGCTTAGTTTAAATTAACACAGACATTCAGACAATCCATGGAAATATTTACCCAAAAACTAATTGTAGATTTTGCCTTCTGGATATTTATTTTATGAACTTGGATTAGGGAATTCCCACAGGCACCATACAATTCAAAAGGCAAGAAATTGTTTTCTGAAATAGTGGTGTTTTGCACATGAACACTCATCCATATCCTGGTGAAGGTGAAAGTTGCACAGGTGTTTCCATTTGTCAAAATTCAGAAAATAATACACTTTAGATTTGTGAATTACATTATATGCAGGCTTTACTTTTTCAAAAGAGTTATAAGCAAATACTGAACAATAGTTAATGATACATATGTTTAATTATTTAGGGAAAAGGTATACTTTGAAATAAGTAAAGAAAGATAAGTCGATTAGAGAATAGAAGGGTGGATAGAGTGATAGATAAGTAATAAAGCAAATACAACCAAATTGTAATTGTAGAATCTAGGTGGTTAGTATACGGATGTTCATATGCAACTCTTTCAACTTTTTCGTATGCTTAAACATTTTTATAATAACATATTAGGGGAACTTTTTGTCTCAAGCAAATGGAAACTGTAATATGTTCTAGGACAATGAGTTAAAATCTTCTAAAAACAACAGATTTACCTCTGACAACTAAAGTTAGTCATGGCAGAACACTGTCTTGGAATGTTTGGAACCTGAGTTTTACATTTTCTAATTAATCAACTCATGTCAGCTTTGAACTGGAATTTTACAAAGTGATTTTTAAAAACAATAATTTGACTGTATGTCCCTAATGGGATGTAACTTAAGAACAAAATGAAATATAAAAATAACTTTATACTTTTAGTAAGTATATTTTTCATAAGAGAGTTGAAATTTTATCCTGAGGCTATTGTTTGTCTTTCATTATAGGATAAAGAAAACAAGTAATTATGTTTGTGACACTGAAAACTCATATTTTTCCAGTGTGAGAGAAGAAGACATATATTTAAGATCTATGAGGTAAATTAGAATCCTGTAATCCTGAATGTAAACTGGAAGGTATTTAACTCATGATCCATTTTTATCAGTTAAAAAACTCACTTGTTTTTTAGATCTATCCACTGATAAGTTCTAGAAACATTAAACAAAACAGTAGCAGGAAGCACCCCTGGAGTTATAGGTTTGGTTTCTAAATACCATCACTCACTAAAAGGAACCAGAGCTTCTTGGAGAAATGGGTGCTTTCTGGTTGTGGGCAGGTAAGGTACAAAATCAATCCAGAGCATCTTGTCATACTGGAAAGCAAGGAAGCTTTCATATCGCACAAGGATGATGTTCACAATCCCAGGAGGCAACTTGAAGAAGCATCTACTATCCAAATATGAAATAATTTAAGTATCACTAATGATGATGACTACCGTGAACAGAAGCACAAATGTACATATGAGTTTATAATGATACTAAAACATCTAGTCAATAGAATAAACCACAACATGATCCAGATGTTGGAATTAGCACAAAAAGATTTTAATGAAACTATTATCAATATGTTCAAGGACTTAGAGAAAAATATAGCCATAATGAGTGAACAGATGTGGAATCCCAGAGAGACAAAAATCTAGAATTTAAAAATGTAATATCTGAAATGAAAAATTCATTAGACTGGGAAGAAACAGAAACTATTTCCCAAAGTTAATTTTAATGGATTCTAGGAAATCAACTCATTATTTAGCAAACTGGTATATAAAATAGTAACTGATAAAAAGAAAACAACAAATAAAGAAAAAGTATCAAATATTTATCCCACCTTTTCTCTACAAATAGTACGTTAGGGTAGCCAAAAATGTAATGAGGGGAAGTTTCTCTTTACAGAAGTTTTCTATTTAATACATAAAAAAAAGGATAATCTTCATTTATCAACCTCTAATTAAATAATAAATCTAGGAAGTTATCACTGGCTGCTATTCTCAGTCTGGATTTAGCCAGGAAAACAGAGCCAATTAAACTTTATAGAAATAAGAGGTTTAATATAGGAATTAGTGCTTACATTAAGGTAAATAAAAGCAAGGAAAGTGAAGGTCTGAAGGGTCGCATCCAGACAAACAATTGTAAATCACATCAGCCTAAAGCACTAATGTAGGAGAGGAAGCTGGAGCTCATGAAAAAGCCCAAGAAATTACTGCATCTATCATGATCGTGAAGTACAAGCTCATGAGAGAGCCACAATGGCGCTGTATCTGGATGCTATGTTTGCGAAGATCATTGTGGAAGCCTCCATCCTTGGGTGCCAAAATCACTGAGAATGACTTTTGTTTTACTTCTATCTTCCAAATCCTGTATGAGTTTTTCTTATTTGCAAATCCTATGAGGAACCATTCAGGGAATGGGGTTCTGGAAAATAGAGTTCCCAGCTTTAGAAAATTGTAACAATGCTGCCAATTTGACAAGAGTCAATTCAACACAGCTGCAATATCACAAAAAGAAAGACAACTGGAAATCATGCTTGTTTGGGTGGAAAACACACATTGTTCTCTATGAAATATTCTTACAGAAAAATCTAAAACATCTCTTAAACTTTCACTTTATATAATGACACTTAGAAATAATGTAACAGAAGACATTCTGAAACTTTTCACTTAAATTTATGAGAGAAATTAAACAAGGCACAAATAAATGATCCTAGATTGTAAGGATTAATATTATTTGGATTCTAGTTCCAATAAAAATTCCCAATTTTTTTTTTAGAAAATGACAAGCTGATACTAACATTTATATAGGAATACAAGGGATCCAGTATAGTCAAAGTATTCTAAAAAAGGAAAACAAATTTGAAGGGCTTACACTACCTTATTTCAAGACTTACCATAAAGTTACAATAATCAGGGACATGTAGTGTTGATATAGGGATAGCCATATAGAACAATGGAACAGAATAGAGAACCTAGACGTATATCTACCCATTAACAATCAATTCAACAAAGTGACCAAGACAATACAAAGGAAGAAGAAAAGTCTTTGTAGGAAATGGTGCTTAAACAACTGGAGACACATATTTTAAAAGTGAACATGGATCTCTGCTTTATACAATAACCACAAATTAATTTGAGGTAATCATATATCTAAACATAAAAGCTAAAATGAGAAAGTTTCTAGAAGAAAATATAAAAAGCATCTTCATGAGCTTGGGATAGGCAAAGATTTTTAGACAACTCTCAGAAAGCAATAACCATAAAAACAAAAATTGATAGGTTAGTCTTCATCAAAGTGATAATCTTCTCATCAAAGTTACTGCTAAGAAAATGAAAAGAGGAGTCACAAACTGGGAGATCATTCTTGCAGCACACACACATGACAAAATATGTGTATGTATACAGATATATAGTTATATATAAAAATATATAGTTCTTATACCTAGAACTTATAAAACACATCTACAAATCTGTAATGTAAAGACAGTAACCCATAAAAATATGGGCAAACACTTGAGCAGACACTTCATCAGAGAAGATATACAAACGTCCAATAAGCATTAGGAAAGTTGCTTATCCTCATTAGTTATCAAGGGTATACAATTAAAACCATAATAATTACTACTTCATACCCACAAAAATGGCTACAATCATAAAGAGTGGCGAAACTAAATCTGGTGAGCATGTAGGACAACTGAAATTTCAATATATTTCTTGCCACAAGGTAAAATGATAAATCACCTTAGAAAAGCATTTGATAGTTTTTATAAAGTTAAATATATACCTTCTCTATAAGGAATAAGTTATACTTCTAGATATTTTCCCAAGAAAATATGTATTCATAAAAAATAATATATACAAAAATGACATAGAGGATATCTTCATAAAGATTCCAATCCAAAAACCTCTCCAATCTTCATTAAACGGATAGATAAAAAGTTATATACATACAAGAGAATACTGTTTAGCAAAAACAAAGCAAAAAAAAATGAAAAACTGTGTTAGATGGCAATATGTATGAATCCTTAAAAACATTATATTAAGTGATGGAAATGATATAAAATGATACACATGGCATGATTCCATTTATGTGAAGTTCAAGGATAGGCAAGACTCATCTACGGTGATAGATATCAAAAAAGAGGTTGAGAATTGACTGAAATGGTCCATGGAAGAATTTTCTAGGGATGATGGAAGAACAAGGTAGAAAATTTACCTTAGCTATCAAAATAAAATAAATCTATATTAAAGACAGTGTTTTATGGGCATAGGAATTAACAAGTAAACCAATGGACAAACTAGAGAGCATTAAATTGACGTTTAAAAAGTTGTGTGTGTATATATGTAGGTTATAATATCTACAAACATTGGCTAAAATCTCAAAAAAGTTATCTTACCAGAACCCCTTTTGACCCAACAGCAAGCTTTTGCACTCTGACATTTAAGTAATCCCAAAGATGCCTAAGTTTTCTGTTGTGAGCATGTATTTTTAATTAATTCTAGAATTTTCTTCAAAAGTGATTCTTTGATGTTTTTGATCCAACTGTTTCCAACATTGCATCATATATGCTACTTTTGGTAAACATTCTGGTTTACCTTGATTTTATTACCTTTCCACATTTTATAAAAGCTGCCTTTTTCATCATGTTGGCCTTTTTTGCTTTCCCAATTGAGTATGTTTGGTTTTTTTTCAGATCCCTGGACCCTTTTAATCACTTTTCTTAGACTCCCTCTGAAGAATTTTGAATAGTTTTTAGGCTTTCTCTCTGTCATTTCATTTTTCAATTTCGCTTTTCTCCCCCAACTATTGCCCACGTTTTCTGTTAGTTCTTATTTCTAAAATTGCATAATCATAAACTGAATTCCTTTAGATTCCTCCTTGTGTTAGTAGAATGTTGACACTGGTCATACACTATTCAGTATTTCCTAGTATTTCACCCACAATTACCTCCTGCATCACTTCCTGGTCCCAATCTAGGATAAAACATAATATGTTTCCCTTTCTTTCAAGTTCAAAATTGCTTGCTCTAAAAAAATGATTATTGTGTCCCAAATCTCTCCTTTAATAATCACCTTTGGATTATTGAATTCCATCATGATCATTATATAACATATTTTTTCATTTTCCCAAAACTGTTTTCAGTTTAAATCCATTGGCCTTATCACATGCTTCCTAGTACATAACTGTGGCAGCATTTGAATAATTTAAACCAGGAATATTTACACGGTGAGTTTATAGTAATTCTTGTACTTGGCATATTATGTTCTTACAGCAGTTTTTTATTTCCCCTCACAGGCAATTCTTTTTTCCATTTACCCACGTTAATTATAGCATACTTAGAAACATGACCAATCATAACACAGAATTATGTGATGTTGGAGGTAGAAGAATATTTACAACTAATTAATTGCAATCCTGTTTTTTACAATGAAAGAACTGAAAGCAAAGATCTGTTACAACCACCTTTCCATTGTAATACAAGACCTTCTTTTCTCACTGACGTGAGAAGGCATTGTGCTTTTCAAGTGTACAATTCAGTGATATTTAATGAATGTTTAATTTCACAGAGTTTTGCAACTATCATCACTATCTGTTTTGAGAAGATTTTCATCTTCCCCCAAAAAAGAAGCCCAATACTTATTAGCAGTCACTCCATATTCCCTGCCTATCCAGGCCCTGGCAACTACTAATCTAATTTCTGCCTCTATTAAGTTACCTGGTCTGCATATTTCATATAAGTGGAATCACACAATATGTGGTCTTTTGTGACTGGCTTCTTTCACTGAGCATGATTTCAAAGTTCATTCACACTATAGCATGTGTCACTACTTAATTTCTTTTTATGGCTGAATATATTCCAATGTATGGATATACCACATTTTGTTTATCTGTTCTTCAGTTGATGGACATTTGAGTTGTTTCCACCTTTTAGCTGCTATGAATAATGCTGCTATGAACGTTCATGTACAAGTTTTTGTGTGTACATATTTTTAATTCTTTTGGGAGAATATACTTAGGAGTGGAATCACTGTATTCTGTAGTAACACTGCGCTTCACCTTTTGAGGAACTGCCAAACCGTTTTCCAAAGTGGATACACCATTTTATAATACCACCAAATTGCTCCATATTTACAGGCCTCTGGTTTTCATACAGAAGCATTGAATCAGATGTCAATACAACCTTAAATATAAGTAAATTGTACAATTGGAGGATCATTTACTCTTCCATTCCCATTCACTATAAGCATAGCCATCCAGCACAGACTTTGTTAATCTGAACAGAGTGTTCTTTCATTTTTCTCTAACTTTCTCTACAGTTTTGGATTCTAAACTCTTCCTGCCACTATTTATTTTAATCTTTAGCATCATAACCTTGGTGCAACATTGATCTGCTTGGAGCTCTTTCTGTAGAGGCTCTGCTTGTCCCTAAATCCCTAAGTTACACCAAAGATGAAACATTCCTTCATGAATCATTGTGAGAGTTAAACACTGAAGCTCTGGCCCCCTGCCCTGTCCCACATGGCCTGTGTATTGCCAGCCATAAATATAGACATTAAAGTGATTTACAGACCTTGCTCCAAATGCAAAATGAAAATGACAAAAAGGAAGTGGTAGAATAGATGGTGGAAATTATCAATCTCTTTTCCTGAAATTTAGTTTATACTATTCAGATAATTAGAGTAACAATAGAAGAGAGAGAATTACCTGACACTGCAAAGGATATCTCTACTCCAATATTTTAAAAGACTAATAATTTGAACATTTTTCACAGTCTTTCTGATCTATTATATATTTTTTTAAAAACTGAAGTTCATGGCATCATATGATGTACAGAAGACAAAACTATTAAACCTTTGGCCAGCTTTCTCATCCACATACTCCCTAGAATTTTTCTGGTTTTCAATGACTCGAATAATAGAACTCTGCCATTTCCAGTTAGAATTGGTAGAAAATTTTACAGTTTAGTTCTCTTATAGGGTATTTTTTGTGTCTGATATTCAGTTGGACTAGATACTAACATGCTCAATTTCATTTTGTTCCCTTGACTTTCTTGTACTAAAAATCATGTATTTGCACATTGTTTTATTCTTCCCTTTTAGCTAATGTATAGTCATGATTTTATTTCTTTTATTTTCTTTCCTCATATATCTCAAAATTTCCTCAGATGTTACTTTTAAGATTTGAGAAGTGAAGAATAAAGTAGGAAAAAAATAAATACTGCTGAACTCCAGCAACACAGAAAATTGAGTGGTTTCCCAGGGAGGACATTAACTAGGATGGTAGGAGACTGTGACATGTACATGAGGCCAGAGTGCCCCAGACTGGCCTCATGGAGCTACCATAATGCTTGGAAGAGAGGCTCCAGCTCAAAGAGCTGTTTTTCTGGAGTTGCTTTGGCGACTGCATAAGAGGGGAAACTTGCAACCCTAATTTTATAAAATACGCAAGGTGATCAAGAAAGGAAATTATCCACACTTATCCAAGTTGTACACTGTCCATGTACATTTTGCTCTTTCAGGTTCACTTTATTTGTCCCCATGCATAGACTACAGTCCTGCCCAGGCATTCATAGGTTTGAGGGGAAACTGGTATTTTTAAAATTGAAAACCATGCAAATATTAACCTTTAGGGACCTGTCACTTCTTTGTTGCATTTAGGATTTACACATTGAAAACCCCTGCAGTGAGACTATATTAGATTCCACAAATCTCATAAGTCTAATTTCTGTATTTCCCAGGTTTCCATCAAGTTGTTTCATTGCCAAAATGAAGGTAATAGAAAACAAAATCAAAATGGTCTGGTTAGGAAATATTATTTGTAAAGAGCAAAGAACATTAAGTAAAATTACCATTCTCTGAAGATGATGATGGGTTATACAAGAATAGAGAAGAATTTTAGGAAACTGTAGTTTCTAGAACAAGTGAATATAATTTAATAATTGTGCTTGGTTTATTTTTTTATAACATAGCTTGAGATTAAATTATATTTATTCCTAATGCATTATGATGAGTATATTTAACACTTGAAAAAATTTAATTTTAATTATCTAATCTAAAGATACATACATAAAAATTTGAGAAGTGAAGAATAAAGTAGGAAATATATATATATATATTCCGGGAAAGTACATTGATTAATTTAGCAAAAATCAGAATAAAAGGTGTTATTTAATCACCAACTATTTTCTGAAAAAGTACATATATTTCAGATGTAAATAACAAATTTTACCCATCATCATGTACTATGTGGTTGCCTTCATAGTCATTTGTATATTTCAATCCATTTTAAATGTTTGTTATAAAGTGAAAAAAAGGAATGTATGCGAAGTATAATATGATTATGTTTATGTCCAAAGATGTTCTGAATCTAAGAATGTTGTGTGTTCAGTAAAATTTCCTTATCCCATTGTAAAATGAATAAGTCCATCCAACCTGAATTTAGTAATAAACTTTAAATTCTGTTACTCTACCGTCAAATATTCACTTGAGATATAATGATATGAGATATAACACTGACTGTACAATTGCTCCTGGGAATAAGTCTCTCCGAAGGTGGAAACTTCCAACCAAATTTGTCAAGAGAAACACTATTGAAGTATTCAGTATTAATCAATTAATGTTCCTATTTTTCTTAATTTCCAAAAGAACAAATGAAACATCTATAAGTGCCAGATTCTACGAAAACATCAATTCTTCTTGTGTTCAATACCATACTGGAAAGCAGATTCTAAGCATTTCTAAACAACAATCACAATGTTACTACATTCAAAAGGATGTGTAAAGTGTATACTTCAGAAAAACCACATTGCTAAAAGAAAAAACAAAATCCATAGTTTTGCATTTTGTCTATATATCACAAGTGAGTGTTACTCATAAAGGATTTGAACTCCCTAAGCATATGTGTCCACTTCCACCATTAAAGTGAATTCAGGTGCTTGGCATGACTGTCTCCAGACAGGCTTTCTTTAAATAATTGATGGCTGTGGTCTTATTGCCCCATCGAACTATATCTGGATACACTCATGTTGCTTTTACAAGAGTTTCATGCAACTCCATGGTCTGCAAAACACGTGGGAAGTATCTCATAGTTTCTTTTATTAATATAAACTATTTTCACTTTCTCCAATGACAAATTGCCCGAAATTAGGTTTTTTACACCTATTATGACTGAAGATGATGAGAAATTCATCTGTAGACCACAGCTGCGTATTGCAAGCATTATAAACCCTTGTGGCAGGCGAGGTGATTGTTACATTGCAAGGACCAAGCAGAAAGAAAGTCGTTTATTTTTGGTGGGAGACAGAAATCCTAGTTTTGAAATTTTTCAAAAAATTTAAAAGATTATTTCTTGAGATTCAAAATAGCCATTTTAAACTCTATCCGAAAATATATTGTTTCCGTATATTATGAGAGAGTGTTTGAAAACTTCCACTGAGCCACTACATTCAAACAGAAAAAAAAATCTACTCTTTTATCATTATTTCAATATCCATTGAATGCCAGAAACATGGCAAGCATTTCATGCGGCAGAAGCAATACCTAGTGAATGCACCATTTGCATGAAACAGAGAAAATGGATCTTTGTGCGGGGACGGGAATATGACCCACGCATCCACTGATTCCATGCTTCCTACGTGTATTTGACACACACGTTTGTAATTATTCTCACCTGGCATAGTTAATATGGTGATTTGCCATAGATGACAACCGCCCTCCTTCAAAATTTACCAAAGGAACATAATGATCTGACTTTTGAAAAGTTGCTGACAAGAAACAAAATCTTATTAAAAAATCAAATTCAATACTAACATCAAACAGGGGCTTTATAGTAACAATTGGAAAACATTGAGAAATCACAAATTCCATAAAATTGAAAGAGACTTATGCCTCTACTTTTTTCAGCCACTAATGCATGCATTAGAAAGGATTTGATTTGAATACTCTTCACTAGAAGAAAGCACATGACTAGTTACTCTCAATAAATTTTGTCGTAAAATATAGGGTAAAGTCAATGTCTAAATTTCATGAATTGTGAGCATCATATTTTCACATATCAAAAATACCATGAGTAGTCTCAGTGTCTAAAGTATAATAAAATAAAAATAGACTAATACTCCATGAAATAATCATAACAACACAGCAATGTTGTATTCAATGAATAAACATCATTAGAGCAAGATTCTACTCTTTAATTTTAAGTATAGGAATGTGACACTGTCAGCTGAGATTGTATTCCTACAAAAAATACAAGATTTAGAATAAAATATACTTGTAGAAATTTTAACATATTTCACCTTAGTCATAGCTGCTGATAGCTTTAATCAAGACAGAACATGTGATAATAAATAAATAATTATTTAGCTTTGTCAAAATAAATATATAAAGAATACTAATTCTCATAATTTTCATGTCTGTCCTATTTTATTTGAACATTAGATGGTGTTTGATATTAAATGTGTCATACTCATTTTTTAAAGTTTTATTTAAAAATTTTGAACTCTTTAATTATTAAATTGGTTCACAGAATTTCTCAATACAATTGTAATTTATTAAATCTATCTCATGACTCAAAATTCTTCTTTTAGAAATCAGCACATCAAAAATATTTAAAATCCAACTCAGTATTGTGTATTACAAAACATGTAAAATAATTATTGAATGAGTGACCTTGTAATGGACCTAATAATGATTTGGTAAAATATAAAAGGAATGTTTTCCATGAAAATTATGTTTAAAAGTTAGTTTGATAGTTTCTGTCAAAATATAACAGGAACAGGAAGTTGAAACTTCTAAGTTAAAAGAATAATTTTGTCAAGATAAATTTTTTTAGACCAAACATGAAATTGGTTTTTAGATTGTAATTCTCTCAGAATCATGGAGAATCAAACCAAAGCAATAGAAATAAATTCTTCAAGAATGTCAGATCTGCTTCAAATTATGTTTTAGAATAAAATAGATACAAACAAACCAACAAAATATCACATTCTTTACAGAGGTTACATGGGTTTTCTTTAGAATATAAATAACAAGAAAGAAGAAACCATTTCCTACATATGTTCCAAATAGTAAGTGATACCAAATGCTCGATAAATATTCCATGAATAACAAACCAGCACAAGTACCAAGTGTTAAAAATAAGAATCTAAGATAAAAAATGTACTTCAATTCATCACCTTGAAATAAATTTTAGAGGACAATCTGTTGTTGTGGTGGGTCTTTATAAGAGGAGGCATGATTAGACATAAATGACAAAAGTAAAACATTCTAGACTAGAAAAATTTCAATTAAGACAAAAAATTTTCCTCTAAAAGAAATGTAAATCAAATTCTTAGAATATTTAAAAATCATACTAATAGAAAAGCCAGAAGACAAGTTATTAAATGTTATATCATAATTCGTGTTCTCCTGCTAATTGAATATTTTTTAACATTTATCTATATAATATTCATTAAAATACATTTAAATGTGTGCACAAATGAAAGTCAGTTGGGATCAACAGCTCTTTATAGTACAAAAAGAAAATTTATGAACATGGACTTTCTGACATAATTTTAAATTCAAAATAATCTCATAAAAATTAAAGATGTAATACTGTCAACACTGTGACACTGTGGTCTGAGCTGTCCAGGCAGTCTCCTCCTGCCTGTGACTGAGCCTGCAAGTGAACGCACTCATGGATGACCCAGCCGGCTGCAAGCGCCTACTGTTTTGTCTCAAAACTTGTAGTGACAGGTGCATCTTGTCACTCTCTGGTGTACATTACAGGCCTGCCTTGTTTAATCATTCTAAGATGAGCGCCGATGTGAGTGACCCTGACAGTGCAGAATATAATCAAATGCCCTTTGAACCAAGGAGGTGGAATTTATTGCTGTTAACACATTTTACAGTTTAGAGGGTCATCAGCCCCTTAGCTTCTGAGATTCTTTTTAAGGTTGGCTTTGAATCTATAAATATAACTGATTTATATCACAGAATTGACATGAAATATGATACTTAGTGTTTCCTTTTATAAATTCCCTACCTCCTATATGAAGTATAATATTAATTTAAAAAAGAGTTAAGATAATGGTTTTCCTTCTCTTATCTATCTCAGCAAGAAATAGTAGCATACTTCTTCAACAGTGAATTTTCTGTATTAGAGAAAAAGAAGCTTTAACACAAATTTTGTCAATTTTTAAATAACTGCATTAAAATTTCAAATATATTCTATAAGCCCCAATCAACATATCTTAAGGTCATCTCTGAAAACTAGTAAATAGATAGAACACATTATTTTGAAATACTGCAGAAATCTCACCTGTCCACTTTGTATTTTTACTAACTACTATCATTAACATTTCTTTTTTTTTGAGGAAGATTAGCCTTTGCTGACTCTCTGGCTAGAGTGACCGCCTCACATGATGAGGCAGTTGGAGTCCTTCCCCACAAGTGTTCAAAATGAAACTACAGAAAGAAGGCTTCTTTCCTTTCTGATTGTGAAGTCATGAAAATATGACTTCAGGCCAGAACATTCTGCAGACATGTTCCACTGCCCTATATCCCATACCTGCCAGTCTACTGTAAGAGAAAATAAAGCTGTTATGTTAAGAGGGGAAGAGACGAGAAGTGGAGAGTGATTGACAAAGCAAGTGTCCTTGGTTCCAGTCATCCTTGAGGCCAGGGGCAGTTCTTTTCCAACCAAGGTTTAGTTATCTGAGAGTGTTTCCCCCCTTTTTCACTTAGCAAGAATGCCACTATTAGATGGATTTTCCCATTCATAATTTAATTATGTCACTCCCTGCTTGAAGGCTTTCCATTGTCCTCCATTACTTACAGAATAACAACCTTAGTGTGACACTTAAGTCAGACCAAGTCCCATAAAATCTGGACCTAAAGTTTCCCATTTCATCTCCTACAAATCTTTCCTATCTTCTCTTCTGTTATAAACTCTGGCCTCCTTTCATTTGTTATCGAATTTACCTTTTGTATTTCCACCCAACTGAATAGCTTAACACAGTTTTTTTCTTCAGTAAATTAAACTGAGAGCCTTAGCATAGTGATGTGGATATGCAAGTCCCATGTTGTAGTCTAAATTTTGCTGTTTTTCTCTGTATACAGTCACAGCCTCTGAAAGTCTGCATTTCTAATTTGTAGAACGATATAACATATTTGCTTAACTTTAAATGAGATATTTATGTAATGCCTTTGAAGAAGTTTTATTCATATGTAATTTTATTCATATAATGTGATTTTTACTTGCCGTCAACTTTATTTAACCTGCTATATAGCAAGAAAATTATATGGTGCCCTTTCATGATATTTTTCTGAGATTCACAGAAGCCAAATAGTGCTTGATATACTCAATGGACCAAAGTGAATCTTCAAGTTGTGTGCAAGTTCTAAATTATGTTGAATTGTGCCCCTCCAGCAGTCATCCAAGAGTTTGTCCAAGAAACTGAAGCTAAACCTGTGTTTCTGCTCAAAGGAAAGTGGAACGAAAAACCAGCTGATATCTAGGCATCTGCCTTAAACTTGGTCCTACTAGCAATGTCCTAAAGAACAAAAACCTCCTGGGATCCTTGTCCATCCACCTAGAATTTCCTGGCCTTGCTGGCTAGATCTAGGCCTGGTTGCACAATCAAGTCCATGTTACTATGCGCAACTCTTCCAAAGCTGACTGGGTGAAAAATACTCCCCCTTCTGCACCTCGTTCTTTTGAGGCTGTCTTCCACACCTTTACAATAACCAGCTCTCCCCCACCCCAGAGGAGAAAATTGGCCCATTCAAAATTTTAGGTTTGACTTCAGATTAAAGATTTTCATTGTAAATTTCATTGCTCTTATACCTCAAATACTCCACAGTAAAATAACTGTCTGCTGGCAAGTAAATTGAAGCAAATCTTTCATTTCAACACTTCTTGCTTTTTGTGGAAAACTTTTAAATATTCCTGGGAGGGGTTGCCAAGTGCACTGACAAAATTCTACCACCTCTCAACTGAAGAGAATGTTTTGCCTATTAAAAAGAACTATGTCAATATTCAACAATCTTATGAAGGCAGGTTAAGTTTTAAGACCAATCTATTGAAAAAGAAAAGGAGTTTTGTCTTTTGTGGGGGCCTAATCAACAAAAAATATTATTCAGAGTTAACTACTTGCACTGAGGATCTCTGAGTCCTCTAGGCTTTTCTTCCATGTGGTAGCAATTGTATTTTAATAATGAAACTGATGGGGTGTTTATAGTATCAGAGGAGGAATCAGGAGTCACGGGGTCTACTTTGGTTTGGAATCATGTATATACCCTCAGGCAAGTCACTTGCCAGTGAATGCCTCAGCTTAATTATCATCAAAATTGTGATTTGAGAATCATAGTGAATTCTGAGGTGTCATGTAGTTTGATACTGTTTGTCTTTCTGCTGTCTTTTCATCTCAGGTTCCAGAAATTTAGCCTTAGGCTCACAAAAGCACAGGTACTGCCAGAACTGAATGCTTTGGTAAAAGGTTTATAGTTTCAGAAGTCAGCTCTGGCAAGCTTTTATGTGGAATTCTCAAACCCTTTCTGTTAGCAAGACTGTGGTATTTGAAATAACTTGTTGGGTAATTTGGAGTCACCCCTAGACAGAGCAAAGTTCTGACCAAAGATTGAATCTCTAATGGTGTAACAAGGTCAACAGGTCAAAAGATCTCTATTATTAATGTTATTATTTATGTACTTTAATTTTTATTAAATTTTATGTACTTTTAATTTTTATATTTTTATATAATGTTATTATTTACGTACTAACATTTTTAATATTGTGGCAAAATATTTACATGGCCATTTTCTCTGATCTATTAAGAATCATCTAGGAGGAAATTAATTTCTACTCCTCATCTGGACTTTTTTTTAAAGGCAGTGGAGCCTCCAATCTTCTCTTCTTCTCTGCCCTGGTCACAAAGAGCACTTAGCGTTCAAAAGTTGCTTAGTTCCCTTTGCTCCATGTAACACAAGCTGTTTACAGCTCAGAATCCTTTCATTAACAGTAGGGCTGGATAGGGCTCTGGATTTCTCTTACTTGCATTTCTTTCTTATTAAACAAGGCACCTGTTTTGGCCTCCTCAGCAGGACACTCTCATGGCTTTCTGCTCCTCAGTGTCCTTCAGTGGCTCCACTTCGACTGCCCAGCTGTGGACCCCTCTACTCTCTTCTCCCTCTCTTAACATGGCTTCCAATACCATATATATTATGATGACGCACATTTAAAACTCCAGCCCAGAGCCACTTCTCTTAGACCCTGAGTTTAAAACCTAACAGCCTGCTTGTTTAACTCGAACAATCCATACACTTCTCAAACAACCAAAAGAGAACTCTCATGCTCTATCCCTACCTCCAACACAGTTGCTCTTCTTGTCTTCTCTGTCTCAGTACGTGGCATTACCATCCATCTTGTTGCTCCAGTCAATCTCCCTTCACTATATCCTCCTCAGCAGCAATCCACGTCTGTGACCTCCAGGAGTATCTCAAATGCACTGTCTCTTCTGCCACTTATCTCTATCCAGTCCTTCATCCCCGTGAGAGCAATGCCCATGCCTTCTTCTGGTCTTCTGCTTCTACTCTTGCTCTCACCACACGGAAGCCAGAGTCATCTCTCTTAAATGAAAATTAAATAAATTACTCCTCTGCTTAAAATATTTCAGTTCTTGTTATTTTACCTAAAATAAAACCCTGCCTTCTTACCATAGCCTATGAGGTCCTGTGTGACTGGCCCCTTCATTCCTCTCCAAACCCATTTGGTGCCACCCTGCCCCTTGTTCATTATTCTCCAGACACACTGGCCTTCTGGTTGTTGCTAGAACATTATAAGTCTTCCTCACTTCTAAGCCTTAGTCCTTGCTGTATCCAAGATATGGAAAACACTCCCTGTCACCTACAATTGTCATGGCTGACATATTCAATTATCAGCTTAAAAGTCAACTTCTCAGAGAGGCCCACTATAAAGTAGAGTCTTCCCACTTTCTATCTATTGCAGCCCTTTTTATCTTACAAGACTTTTTACAACCTACAACTACTGTGTCCATTTATTTGTTTGCCAGCGTATTACCTGTCTCCACCATTAGAACATAAGCTCTGTGTAAGCAACGCCTATGTCTTCTTCAAACTTTGTCTTCCAACTCTAGGATTATCTGAATATAGTAGGTTTTCAATAAATATCGATTGATTGATTTTCTTGAATGAATGAGTGAATGAACAGCAGCCCTGATTCTTGATTTTTGTTTCAGTACTCCTCAGTAAAAGTATGTTATGTGGCCTGTATCGTCCATGTTAGCAGTACTTAGTATAACAGCCTTCTACCCCGTATTTGTTTTAAACATGCAGTTTATATATGTGGTTTTGCAATCATGCCTCTAAAATTTGATGAGTTTGTATAGTTTAAAAGGTCAAAAGCTTTTCCTGTCAATAATACATTCCTATCAATAACACATTTGACCCCTTACCAATGAACTGTGTTTTGTTATCTGTAATTACTCTCACCAGAAAATGAGATTGTGGGGTAATCTTGTTCTTGTCAGGTGCCTGATTTGACTACCTGATTTGACTCCGTCCTCCAAAAAAATAGAGGACTTCAGAGTGGTGGAAAACTGTAGTGCTAGAATTTGGAACTGAAATTTACAAATCATTTACTCAACTCTCCAAATTGGACTCAAATGAAACTTTCAATTGTTCAATTATTTATTCATACCACGAGTTTTGAGTGCCTAATATGTGCAGACTTTGTGTGAGGCAGTGAGTATATATAGATAAATGCTAAATAGTCCTTGCCTTCAAGGATGTTGTATTCCAGGAATGTATAGTCATGGTTCAATGTGGTAAATACCATAGCTTAGGTACATACAAGTTACTACAGAAGAGCAGAGGTAAAGGAGGGGTGGGTTGAATTCCTCTTACATTCTACATTGTACAATCATTTTACATAAAAATCCCATTTAATTTTCACAACCATCCTGGGGCTCATAGAAATTGAGCTTGTAGAAATCTTGGACCTTGGCCAAGATCACATAGCTAGAAAATGGTGGGGTGAGTATTTCAAGCCAAATTTATCTCACTTCAGACCCATGTTCTCTCCACTAGAGCAAGTTGCCTAATTATCCCTAGGATAGTCAGGAGAGGCAGATAGAAGAGTCAGCAGAAGACTGAGAGCTGACATGACATTTGGCATACGAAAATATGCGTAAGACTCACAGATCATTTCATCGGGACTGTCTTTTTGGGGGGGAGAGAACTACCAGGAACAAGGTGAACACATTCAACGAAAGGCAAGCATTTTGGAGCAGTTGGAGCTTGAGGAGAAAATAGAGATTGGTGAGATCTGATGATGCAGAGGTTGACAGGAAACAAGTCACAAATGATCTTCAGTGCCAAGCCAAGGAGTCTTGATTTCATTATAAAACAAAGAGGAGATATCAAAGGCTTTGGGGTAGGGGATAGCACACCAGATACACATTTCTGCGGGGATCCTTCTGGTGGCTTTGTGGAGAAGACAAAGGGATCAAGGTAGATGAAGTAGAAACTAATTTGTAGTGTTCTACGAAGGCAAGAAATTATGATAACTTGAGCCAAATAGTGACAATGAGAACACACAGCTCAGGATGGATTCTAAAGATGTAAGGATATAAACTTCACAGGCTTCCGATTTAGACATATAAGTCAAGGTGGGTTTAAAATTTTCAGAGTGCACCATCTCTCTCACCTTTCTAATTACTTGAACAATTTTGGTCTGCATTTCAAGCAGTAATCTGACAGGAAGAATTACATATGGAAATGGTCAAAAAAACGTCAAGCTTATTTGTTGTTATTTCAGTCTAAATTCAGGATCACAAGTCATTGCAGACAGAATATGAGTAAATTCAATTTTATCTCTATGTTTAAGTCAAAATGAACCAGAATATGTGTCACTATGTTGTTATAAAGGGTACCTTGTGACCCTCCTTTTTGTGTCCTGCTGCAACCAATTTTTGTACATGGGTACTATGAAGCACAGAGTATAAAAATATACCATACAAGCACAAAAATACGTATAGAACCATACCGTCTACCTCTTACAAAAGAAACACTATAATAGTCCAGCTTGCTTCTTGTTTCACCCCTCCTTTAAAACATAACTCCTTCACTTCCATCTGGAGTATTTTATGAGGCAACTTCCTAGCCTGTGTGCAAGGTCAGATCAGGTTTTCTAAATCCATAGACTGCTTAGAGAGTGTTCCCAAAGAGTAAAGGCAACAGATCAAATTTAAAATGGAATTGAAGGTGACAGAAAAGAACAGAAAGTTCTATAACACATGCAGGGTGATGATGAGTATCGAAATGAGCAGCTAAGCTGTGAGTAAATGCTCAGTCATTTTTAAATACATTATTTGGATTTATGCTTTGCTTTCCATTTATCAACTGTTGAGATAGCTGTGAAAACCACTTCAGTCCCAAAATATTTTGGAAATGTAATCTGAGTAGGAAAGTTCAAACTTAGATATGACCATTATTAGCCTAAGGACATAGCCATTAGCCACAATGGCATCAGTAATATTCACTTGATGGGCACTGCTGGATAAATATAGACACACCATTTTGCTCCCATTACAATAGTATTTGAAAGAAAGTTCCAAGCTTCATTCCGTTATAAGATTACTGTTAATCTAAGGGAATGCAGTCTTCCAAATTATCTTTTTCTGCAATTATATACCACACAGTGTTTTGACCACATGGTACAGAAACCATCTTTTGCAGTTGACTAATGCCAAGAGAGGTCACCAATGTTTTCTATGTTTCTAACATTGTAGGTTTACCTTTGAGCCACTATGGAAACACAGTTGAACTCTCTGTGGCAAGATTTAGTCAAAATATCTGTTACTTTTCTTCTTCATTTTTTCCTATCTAAAATAAAGATGCATCTACTTCAAAATGAATGCTAAGATACTTCATGAGTAAAATAATGGACAATGATACAACATATCTCATTTTCTTCTCTTGTTTGTTATTATATGTATCTTCCAAAAGACAGGATTTAAGTAAGTCTAATTATTTTTTATCATTTTGCACCTTTGTAATGTCCATGAACACACCTGGCATTTTCCCCTCTAGCTAAATGACATCATCCAACCCTTGAACACATATGTGAGTTTATGCTGAAAAGTGAGCTCAGAGAAATAGTGGAGTATTAAATATATATTGCACTTCACATGCTTATAAAAATCATATCCACTTCTAGAGACCACTTGGTTTCATTTTTCCTCCCATTTGATATTATCTCACATCTGTGGAAATAAGAGTGACAGATCACCTCATTGGCAATAGAGAATTGTGGAAACCTTTATGGAATATCCAGTATGAAAACTGAACAGTTGGTCTTAGGGCCAAGTCCAACTAGAATAGGAGTTCCTGGAAGAATATGCACCAAAGTAACCATTTTAGAGATACTGCACACATTTCTTTTTGTGAAACTTGGTTGGCACCTCACAATGAAAATGACATCATCTGTATTTCTCCATAAGGATGTTTGAAATTCTATTTTAAAATAAATACTCTATCCTTACCTTTTGCATCTCTTCTTGAAGCTCTCGAGTATGGTCATGCTTCCTTTTGAATCACCAAGGGAAAAGAATATCCTGTATCTCCTGCAAATTCTTAATGCAGATATGTACAAAGCTAGGGAAAAAAGCAGCCTTCCATTGGCAGCCACTCTCCCTGCCATTCCATGTTCCCACAATTTGCAGGGAAATGTACCTAAATTCTAGATGAGCAAGGTCTGGACAACAGATTTCTATTCAGGTTCTCTGGAAAGGTGGAATGTATCCTACAGATTGCTTTTAACCAATGTCTTCCCCCAATCTACAATCTGCATTTGTCTTTATGATAACTGTTCTAAGATTTAAATGTGTTCTACAGATTTTGCTCAGTAAGAAAGTTCTATTTACCCTAAGCTTCTGTGGGACGTGAATTTTAACATTTCCTTCTGTGCTTATTACCTTTTCCAGTAGCACCAATTTCTGGCAAAGAAAAAATAAATAAATATGTATATGGAAAAAAATTGCAAGGAAACTCATAGAAAACATTTTCCATGTTAGGATGGCTTCCATTTACATGTTTTTTGAATTATTTCTTTTTTCACCAGCACTCCAGAAGATGTTTGCAAATAGAATCATATTTGAATTGGCTTGAAATGTAATTAAATTTTGTTGGATCCAAACCTCATATAATGCAATGCCATTCCTACACAATAGTTGGCAGGAGTGGGCAATTCTGGCCAGAGCAAGGAGCTGTGGTGGGGACAGTGTGGGGCAGGGGACTCGCATTCGCACAGATGAGGCCCCAGGCTGCAAAGGGCCCAGTGAAGGAAGAGAGGGGAAGGCGACAGGAACTCTATCCTCCTCACGCTGAGTGATGCGGTCAACGCTTTATGGGTCTGTCCATCCCAAAGAGAAAATGCCCTAGTGTAATTCCTCTGAAAAGGGGCCATGCGTCTCTGGGACAGGGCAGGGCACTCTCCCTTCTGAACGTGGAGGGAAGAAAGGTAAAGAGTAACAGGTCTTTTTTTTCTGAGCTTCCTTTCCCACCAACCAACAGTAGAAGCCCTTCCTCCCTGTTATTAGAATGTGGCTGCTTTTTATTTTTAATAAAAATTAGGCAAATATTCAGTTTGCGCTATAGTATCAAGCAAGGTGACCTGTTTCAAAAGATGTTTTGCCAATCACAGATACTGCCTGGGTTTAACTGACTACACTTGAGAGCAAATTAACATTAAAAATACCAGCATTCTAACTTAGTAACTTTTTTCCATTTCATTAATCGTGGATTGGTAAGGAGTATTTCCAATATGATTATTGGAGATAAAACAGGCAAAGCTTTGAGTGTAGATCTGAGATCTTAGAGCAGACACGACAAACCTCTGAGCTGAATACAACCCGCAGGTTTGCTTGGTTTCTGTAGCCATGCTGTATGGACTAGAACTTAAGCCTATTCATTTGTTCACTGAAGCAGATTCAAGACACCTTTCAAAGGAGAGTCTTGGAGATGTCTGCAGGCATTGACCTAGCCTTTTTATGTACTTTCAAAAAAAATCTACACAAATGTCTGTGAAGACCTATGGGTGAGTATTTAGCTGAAAATAAGAAAATAGTCCCCCTCCAAGCACTGACATTGACTACAACCTAGTACAAAGTGTTACTCAATGTTTGTCAAAAGCACTGGGGGAGAATAAATACTCAGAAGAGTTATTTCAAAGACTCACTTCCAGATACTGTAAACTCTATGCCTGGTCAAGGCAGCTCGGATAAAAGTTGGACTTGGTTCTGTTGTCAACAGGATCACCTTTTCTGAATGTCTCCCTAAAGTGAACCAGAACGCGTGTGTTGTTGCAACACTGCACCAATTCCTCCAGCTTTGCCTCACTGGACTAGTGGTTAAGAGCCAGGAGTCTGGCCCAGGCGGCTTGGATGAGTCCTGGACCAGCACGTCACTAACTCGGTGGCCATAAGCAGGTTTCTTAAATTCTGTATCTCTCTTTTTCCAGACTATTTAAGGACCTCAGGCTAAGAAAGTTTAATTTCCTCCACAATTGTAATGGAAGAAATTGCATTAGTTAAGATCCTTTTAGTTTCAGATAAAATAATCTGATTTAAAGCAGCTTAAGCAAAAAGGGAATCTATGGGATTATTTCAGAGAATCTAAGGGAATGTTGAACAATTTCGCCTCCGGAGGAAAAGGAGCAAGGCCTTCTTCGGTGGCCTCAGTAGCAGGAGACCAAAGCTCCTGGGCATGGCTGTTACCAGCCGAACACAATGACCCCAGTGGCTGGGTAGCTTGGTTCAAAATTTCAACTGCGGAGTAAGAGAAAACTTACTGGGCACCCATTACTTTATAGGTATTTGCTAAGAGTTTGAGATATATCTGTGAAACTGATAGTTTAATTGGGCACATAGCATGTAGACAAGTGCCTGACCCGTATATGTTTGTCGAATGAATGAATGAAAAGTGTGGGTGAATGAATAAAGGCATTTACCACATAGCATATTGTGGATCAGGATGGATACATTATGGGGTGCTGTGCAGGCACTTAGGAGAAACCCTCACCACAAAACAAGTTCCTCTGCTCCCCTTCATAGCCAAACTTTTTAAAGTGCCATCTTTACTTCTTTATCTCTGTTCACTCTTCAACCATCTTGCATCTAGTTGTCATCCCATCACTTCATTAAAAAAAGGGCATTTGTTGAGATTATTGATGATCCCCATGTTACCCAATTTAATAAATAAT
The DNA here is from genome assembly GCA_031878705.1 of Tapirus indicus. NCBI lineage: Eukaryota > Metazoa > Chordata > Mammalia > Perissodactyla > Tapiridae > Tapirus > Tapirus indicus. Next base: position 141,306,097 of record CM062919.1, on the reverse strand, counting down.
TTTCTGTCTGCATCTTACTCAAATTTTCATTTGTATGTGATTTTGTCGACCACTCATTCCCTATTCAAATATCCTGTTGTCTATGACACCACGGTCTCTTGGATTTTCTCCTACTCAGAAGACACTTCATCTCAGATTCCTTTGCTAGTTCTCTCTCCTCTCCCCGAAGGTTGCTTTTCTTCAGGGTTCACCCTTGGGCACTCATCTGTCTTCTCTTTCTCCTCGTTCTGCTGGTCCTCCTGGTCCTTCTCTCTCATTGTCGTTGTCATCTTCTTGTTTTTCTTCTTTCCTCTCTCTATCTTTCTCTCCTTCTCTCTCTCTCCATGCATATTCCCTTCATAGGTGATCTCATCCAATCCTATGGTTTTAAATAACCATTTTTATTCTAATGAATCCTAAATTTATTAATTATGTAGAACATTCTCCCTCCAACATTTCTAATTGTTAGTGTGTTCTCATCCTGCTACAACTTCAAATCTCACACTGATCACAGTCACTGCGTATTCCCTTTATTTGGTTTACTCACTTTGTTTTCCCAACTCTACCACTAGTCTATAAGCTTTCCAAAGCAGGGCCCATCTCTAACTTGATCACTGTATCCTCAGCCATTGTCACAGGCCTGACACTTAGTAGATCTTCGGGGAATGTTTGATTAAGGAATGATTGGTATCTAACCAGGACACAGGGGCATCCAACAGAGATACCTACAGGAGGGAGTTAATGTGTGTGCTTGGAGGAAAACTAAGAAGATCTAGGTGGCCTGGGGATGGTACAGTAAAAGAAGACTGTTCCATGATAGGCAGAAAATATGGCATGTGCAAACATTTGTAGACAGAGTGTTTAGAGAGATGAGGGTAAGTGGGTGGTGTGGTAGTTAGCAGTTGTCTCATTTTGAACTAGACAGTACAATATTTCAGTGTTTTAGCTTTATGTTTGGTTTAAAACCTTTTAAAGGACATGCATCTGATTGTTTATTACTTCTTTATAATTACATGATGGCTTGACCTTAATGCCCAGTTGAGCCTTAATCAGCAGGGTCTTAGCATACTTTAGTTTTTAGGTTCTTCTGTAAAGTACTCCAGGATCTGTAAATAATCCCTGAGAACCTGCTGTTTTAAGGAATCTGTGATCACATTGTTAAAGGAGAAAATCTTCATTTATGAATGTGAAAAATTTTATCCTTCAGATCATTGTTTGAGACAAGATGTTCAAGTATTAGTTTGATGTTTTGTTTAATAAAATAGAAAGCTCCCCTGTGGGAAAATGGTACACATCAACAGAAATATTTTTTCACCCTCTATCCCTGTGCTGGTTGCTGGTCCCGCTGTCAAGAGTCCCTAGATACGAGAGGATAGAGAGAAACACAAGAGGAAGGGTGAGAGAAGTGGAAATGAGACATAGGGCGCTGAAAGCTATATTAAGAACAAAGTCTTTGCATTTTTGTGACAACAGTTAGTAGCTATTAAATAATTTTAATATATTCAAAATACATTTTAAAAATAATTATTTGGCTACTGTATTAGTGCACGGACACTGCTGTAATAAAGTACCATGGACTGGGTGGCTTAAACAACAGAAATTTGTTTTCTCACAGTTCTGGAGGCTAGAAGCAAAAACCAAGGTGTTGGCTGACTTAGTTCTTTCTGAGGGCTGTGAGGGAAGGATCTGTTCCAAGTCTCTCTCTCTACCTTGTAGATGGCCATCTTCTCCCAGTGTCTCTTTATATCGTCTTCCTTCTGTGCTGTCTCTGTCTCCTTTTTATAAAGACACTGGTCACATTGGATTAGGGCCCACCTTAATGACCTCATTTTAACTTGACTACCTTTGTGAAGACCCTATCTCCAAATAAGGTGACATTCTGAGGTACTAGAGGTTAGGTCTTCAGCATATGAATTTGAGGGGACGCAAGCCAGCCCATAGCAGCTACCACAGAGGAAACGGATTATGAAGGAGATTTGAGTTGGAATCAAGAAAAACAGTTACAAAGAAAGTGAGCAAACAGGTGAGAAATGCTGCGAGTGGATCTTGGATCTTGATTCTTGGATGTAGCAGTATAAAAATACAAGTGAATTTGAGAGATACCTAGGAATGCCAATTTGTAAAAAATGGGTCATTGTTTGAATGAATGGTCAGGGAGGGGGTGGAGTCAAGAATGTTTCTATAGGTTTCCAGCATATATTGCTGTGAATATTGGTACTACTCACAATCTGAGGAATACAAGGAGAGTTTGAAGATGATGATTTCTCTTTTGGAAGTGATGATTTTAGGTGTCTGGAGAACATTCAAGTGGGGATAACCAGGAAAGTTGGGTCAGAATCTTGAGCTGGAAACCACAGAGTTATATACTTCGCTTGTTTATTTCCTATCTTTCTTCCCTAAAATAAGCATGTAGGTTATAATTGTTTTGTTGAGTATTGTTTTATCTGCATCTCACAAGTAGTGATACTCAACAAATCCGTACAGAACACCTGCTGTGTGCCAGGCACTGTCTGAGCCATTAGGGATTTCTCCATGCATAAACCAGGACAAGATCTTGCCTTTATTCCAGTGGAGGGAGAGACACAACAAAAAATGAATGTATGATAAATATGTCAACTATATAACACGTTAACAGGTGATAAATGCTGTTTTAAAGAAATTATTAAATCAGGTTCATGGGATCAGGAGAGCCATGGGGCCAGGGGTTGAAGGTAAGTTTGCAATATTAAATAGGTTTGTAATGGGGTCTCAGTAAGAAGGAGAAATTTTAGGAAAGACTTGAAGACAATGAGGCAATTTACCAAAGACGTTTCTGGAAGAAGATAGTTCTAGGCAGAGAGAAGAGCTGGAGCATAATCCTAAAAGGAGTGTACCCCTGATGCATTCTAGGGACCAACAAAGAGGCTGCAGTGGAGCGAGCAGTGGAAGAGCCATAGGATGGGAGATTGGAGAGGTAATGGAGGGGAAGACTCCGAGAGCCTGTAGACCATTGTAGGGCTTGTCCTCTGAATGACGTGGGAAGGCACTGCAGGGATTTGACAAGTGGTGACATGATCAAACTTGTCACATAAGGGATCGTGTTGGCTGCAGTGTTGAAAAGAGAGCACAGTGGGACAATGGTAGAACTTTTAGAAGGTAGTATGACAAAATGGTGGCTTACACTTGGGCAATTGCAGTGTAGGCGGTGAGAACTAGTCTTATCTGGGATATATTTTTTAAAGAAGAGGCCTCAGGATTTCCTCACAAACTAGATGGGGGTTTAAGAGAAAAAGGATAAGAATGACTAAGTCTTTTGGCCTAAGAACCTGAAGACAGGGAGACCTCCGAGTGGAGCAAGTCTGGTGGAGAGAAATGAAGTGTTCATTTTTAGCCGTGCTGTGTTTGACATGTCTGTTAATCATTCAGGTGAGTATGTAGAGGGGGCAGTTGAGTAAACAGGCGCATGGCATTCAGAACAGAGATCTGTTCCAGAGCGTTAAAATTGGAATTTGTGAAATTCGTTTGTATTGTGGTCACAGAATGTGATCTTTGGTTGAATATTTGAGATTGACTGACACTTGTTTTATGGTCTAGTATATGATGATTTTGTGAATGTTCCATGTGTGCTCGAGAAGGATGCATGTTCTCTATTGCACGTTCATCTTGATATCTTTAGCAATTTTTAATCTACTTGACTTATCAATAAATTACATGTGTGTGTATGTGAGAGTGTGTGTGTGTGTGTATGTGTGTAGGCTAAGTTTAGAATATCTATCCCCGGATGGGCCAGACTAATTGCTAGAAAAATAAGTGTACTAGTTTTCTTTAGGTCACTATTTGGTTTATCTCTTTTCACCCCCTGGTTTCCAGCTCTCAGTTTTTGGTTGCTTTAAACATTTCTCTTATAAGGAAAGTATATTAGATTTTTTTGTTCAGTTTCTATCCACTCTGATAATCTCTGTATTCTATTATATGAGTTTAATCTCTTTACAATAGTTTTGTTTTGTATTGACTTTTTTCGGATTCAAACAAACATTCAGAAAACTGCAGAAATCACACATATGCACGCAATGAATTTTCACAAATTGAACACCCTGTGAAACGATCACCAACATCGAGAAACAAAACACAACCACACCCCAAAATTCCCTGATGGCCTCTTCCAGTGACTTCTCCCCACATAACATTTCTAGTATCCTGACTTCTAACGTCAGAGATTAGCTTAGCCTGCACTTCTGAAATTTATATAAATAGCATCCTACAGTGTCTTCTTTTTTGTCTGAATAGATAGAGGGATGGATATGTGGATAGAGACATGGCCAAACAAAGTATAGCAAAATATTAATGGTCTAATGTCAGTGGTAAGTATTATGGTCTTTACTGTTAAATTCCTTTAATTTTGCTGCGTTTTTGAAAATTGTCAAAATAAAATGTTAGAAAAATGCTTTGTTACATTATCCTGACTTTCTAGAAAAGGAGAGGTTACAAGTGTGAGAATTTACCGATTTGCATAGGGACTCTCTGGCTCTCACGCTGTGAGCAGACATCAGCAGTTTGCAGTGCCCTTGGCAAATACGTCTCTATAACTGAGAAGGACGGCTCACTGGGGTGTGCACAGCTTGCTGAATCATTCTTAACCATCATCCCACACTCTTTATTCTGATTCTGTATTAATTGAATCATCTTCTGATTTTGGTTTAGTGTCTCAAAGAAAAGGAAGAGAATATAGTAATTTAGACCCTATGTTTGATAATTATCTTTCTCACTGTAAATTAATAATTTAATTTTCTGTTAGAAATCAGAATTGTTTGAATTTTGTTTCCTGAGCAGCTCAAGGCAAATTGGCCCTCAAGATGCAGGCTTCCTTCTTCCTGAATTTGATCCTGCTTGTCGGACTTAACCTCCCCTCCAACAGTGTTTCCTCAAAGCATTGAGAAAACTGAGCTGTTTTGGTTTCCCCCTCCTCACTTCTTCACCATGGCCTAGAAACTCTCTCCAGGCAGTGAGCTGAGGGCAGCTATAGGGCTTGTATCATTTCTTTCTTTTCTGCTGGGGACGACTGTCTGAGCTGCCTGTTATCCACAGTCTGAAAAATGTTCGTTCATACAGTCTACTTTTCTAGTTGATTTCAAGTGGGGGAAAGTAAGCTGGATTCTGTAACATCCTCACAACAAAGAACAGAAGTCATTCAATACAGTTTTATATTTATGTAACATCTTCCAAATCACAGCCAAGAGATTTTTTTTGTTTGTCAGTAAATATTTTAAAAATACCCATTGAATAAAGGTTTGAAGAAATACAAAAATGCCCCATCTTTTACTCATTTCAAGGTTGCCACTCCAAAGAGCTTCTTCCTTATTCTTTAATAAAGGAAGAATAATTTAGGCTTAAAAATTTTTGAGATGCCATGTAAAAAGCAAAACTCCAAAATGATTTAAAATGGAAACAATTCATTGAATTGTTTTACATGTTTGTTTTAATGTGTGTGAAGAAAAACTACAATTCCATTTTCAAAGTTTATAGCTTATATTAAGAGAATCCACATCATAAGAGATTAACCAGAGAGAAATAAATAGTAGGCTCATTTCATTCTTACATAAATATAATTTCTAGATGGTCATGTGATTTCTCTATTCCCTCTAAAGTAAGCAATATCTCTTCTAAAGAAATAGACATTATACGACAATTCTACTTTACCATGAAATCCTTCAATGATAAGAAATAATTTGTTTCTGAGTGCTTTCCCTCCTAACAGAAACATTTACAATAGAACACTAAATTCATTTATACTGAAATCACTACCGTCATCTCACAAATTATTTGTTATCAAGTTTATGAGATTAACAATTGTGTTCTCGTTATATAATACCCAAGGAACATCCACAATCTACTGAGAGCTGTTCCAGTATAATTATATTGTAGTAGTAATGCCAGGAACACAGCTTCAGAGCACCTCCTGAATTGCAGTTTCCAATTATGTGACTTTCCAACTGAATTTAATATTACAATTCAGTAATTAATAACATCATGGAAACTTTTTCATTTAAAAATTAGAGCACTCTCACTCATAACGTCATATTTACTAACCATACTAAAGAATGAAAAAAAACCTGAACTGCTTTAAAAAGTAGCCGCCTTTCTGTGAGTGATGTAACCAAGCAATATTCAATGTTAGGAAGCCAGAGCAATATTTGATACTAGGAAGCATTTTTCAAGAAATTCATATTAGGAAAAATATGGCTACAATGTGAATGATGAAAGAGAGGTAAATATAGAAAGACAAAAATATTTAATTTATTTTGATGAATGTTAATAAATAGGAACTTTCACTAAGAAAAAGATCAACTTGAAAATAAAAGATAAAATGCAGTGGGTACTTCAGGCAAGGGAAGAAAACAAATAGGATTTTGCTGTTAAATACAAAGGATAAATATGGTGGTGCTGATGTGTAATTTTCCAGGACTTAGATAGCAAATATATATTATTTCATACAGTAAATCACATTTCTTTCCTTCATTATGGCATTGAATGACATTATGAATCTCTCCTCTTCAAAATGCTAAATTTTTCAAAAACCCTTAGTGTTGTCCGTCAGTCCCGCCCTTACAGGCAAAAGAGGCTTCCGCTTTGGGCTCAACACTTTAGAGGACCCACGTATCATAAACAAAATAAAGGAACAAATGCATTTACTAAAGAACATATGGGCACCTCTGCATGTGGGATCCTGCTCCCAGGACTGGCAAGATGTGACCTGAACAACATCCTCTCCCATTTCTGAAACTGTTCAGGCTCCAGTGAAATATTTCTCACCCCTTGGTCCATATGTCCTTGTAAGAAAATGTGACTGCATTTGACTGCCATGAAGATCTGTGTATTTGTGAATATCAGAAATAGGTAATACCTCTGTTAGGTTGAAGAGGATTTGAGTGACAGCAGTGCTTAGGGAAGAGAAAGGCTAATCAATTAAAAATTATTCCTCCTAGATAGTATAATTCTTGAATGATGAAATATCATTTCCAGTAGTGTCAAGCATCCATGTTCTTACTCCTTTTTGTGTTTCAATTTGTGGTTCTGGACTACTCACGAATTAGCATAAAACCCCCACCAGTTGAAGCTAGTGGCTGAAGAACAGTTTGCAATACTCCACAAATCATATTACTCTTCAATTTACATATATGTGGTACTAGATGTAAAATACATGAAGCGTTCTTTCACTGGCAACTAGAGTAACACTGAATGCTAGAATTGTGAATAGTGCTACTTTAATCAAATATTTAATAAAATTTAAACAAATTTTTAAAACAAATTAATGTCAGCTTTATTTAAATAATTTTATGTTTTTTATCATTTAGATGTTTTTAATTTTTAATAGCTTAAAAGAAAAATACCTTTTTTAAAGTACATATAAATGTATTAATGTTTTACTGAAACACAATAAACATCCAGAAAGTACACATATTATAGCTCTGTGAATTTACATAAACTGTGCACACCCAGGTAACCCATGTCCAAATCAAGAAAGAGAACATTGCACATAGGAGCCACATAATGTTTTCTTCCAATCACTACCCCAAGGTTAATCATTATTACATTGTTACAATTCCTTTATCTTTTCCATATAACATATAATATCAATAATTATGGGAGTAATATTCCCTCATATTCACAGGTGCCACCCAGACTCAAAAGGAGGGGATTCTACAGGGCATATGTGCAAGGGAGTGGGAATCCTGAGGAGCATCTTACAATTTTGCCTGCCACATTAGACTACCCATTTTCAGATGCTATCTGTTTTATAGAAATAAAGTAAATTCCTGAAGATCACACACATAATGGATGATAAAGCTGAGACCAGAAGATAAGCATTCTAACACAAAAACCAGTGATCTTTCTACTATATTAACCCAGGCTCATCCTGTTCATTGTCTTCCAAATGTTTCCCATTTGTCTGTATATTAACAAAGTTTAAATATGGCAACTGGAACTAACAGTTTTAGGAGTATGAGGATTTCCTTTAAAAAAATTAGTGGTATAGACATTCCACATTAGAGAACTGATACTTTCGTTTCATCAGGCTATAGTCAATAATCACCATCCATATTGAGGAATAGATGTTGTTAAGTAGCTCTGTACCTTCAATTCTCCAGAGATCCAGAAAACCCAGGTTGAGCGCTGCTCTAAATGGCATCTGTCTAGTAGAGAGTAGAATGGACTCACATCTCCTGTTTTAGTCTGAATTCATATTACTTGCAGTGTTTGTCCCACATTTTAACCAACAGGTGAATTAAAGGACCTCCAATGCTGTGCCCCCTCAAAAATAGTTTTTCAGCAATCATGACAAATAACCCTCTCCTGTTTAGATGTTATAGGACAATTATCTAGGAAATTTTCAGCAAGAAGGATGGACTGACAGGTTTGCATATACCAAAGTGTGGCTCGAGCAATGTCCTACTTAATGCAACATGTGAAGTACTTGCCAACTTTAAATACATGTGAAATAAGTATCCTTCACTTTTTATTGGTACAATCTTTGTTCCACTTAAGAAAAAATAAGTGGCATATGAGAGCCCGGGCTCCAGTTGAGGAACAAAAGGACTGGGTTTCTGCTTATGCAGAGATCAGAATCAGATCCTCTTCCAGTCCCACTTCCAGTCTCATCCTGCAAGAATCTACCCCAGGGGAGACTTGAGGCACCGCCAAGACCACTGGAACCAGCTCTCCCATCCCACATAGTTCCCAGTTGGTCTAGTCTGCCAAAATAAGAAAGTAATAATTGGGGTAGGAGACAGACAGCCAGGCACAGAGAATTTATACCAGGTTCACTGTGCCAAGATGCAAAATGTGCTAAAATATCTCAGATGCTCCCTGAAGCAGCCTCGGAAAACATTATCCACTTGCCCTCATCTGGAAACCACAACTGCTTCTTATAGAATGTTCTGTGGCTGACGCTGGCAGTGGTAAAGTTTCCACACAGCAAGTAGAGTAAATAAATGCAGTATTTGCTTTTTAAAAGTTAACTAACATTGCTGATTTCCAACTGCTATAGAAACACACAACTGTCAAGATGTCCCTGAGACAAGTGTCATTCTTCTATTTCACAAAATCAATGATATTAATCTACTCAAAATTATTCATCAACACGCCTAAAGCGTCAGAGCTGACAGAGAGATCTTTTTTGAAAATAAGTGAAGCACTGTTGATGCATTGTGGCTCTTCCCATTGATTTCCATTTTCTGCAGCAACCACAGACTTCTAGAGTTGGAAGGAATCTTAGAGGTCATTTGTGCCTCCTGTGGCCCTTTTTCTGAGTGGGGGGGAAAAAGAGATCCAGAGATCTAAGATAACATTCAAATTCACAAAACTAGGTTGTAGCAAATCCAGAGCTAGGACACAGGTCTCTTGATTCTTGTGTCACAAATCAGCATCAGGGCATTGGTACCCTCTCTCCAAACCATGTCCCGCCCTCAGTTCAGGTGAGGACCCCACCCTCTACCCACCTTGCATCCCTTTAGGCTGAATAGCTGAAGGACACTTGAAACTGCTCGTTTTCATCTGCGGCTCAAACGCACTTCCCTGGTAATCTGAACTCCAGTCCCCCTCTTTGACTCAGTAGATCCCGAAGCCAGGGGGACACATTTCTCTTTCCTTAACAAACTCTATCTTATCAAGAGCAACCACAGCCCTGCTGATTCTGATGTGATCAGCAACTCGAACATCCCGCGGAGCCTTCTAAGTGTCTGCCAAGGACCCTCAAGATCTGTCAAATTTGTATCTCCTTTAGAGGGTGTTCTGAAAATGTTTCAGTTCTTCTGAATAATTTTTCCAACAGTTTTTCTCATCAGATAAAAAAAACTTCCAGATAATTTTTCTGCAGTTCTAGTTCACATTCAATCTTGCCATTATTGCTTCAATCCCATTGTTTTGGGGTTTGCATGATCCCCTTTGCTTCTTCCCCTCATTACTACCTTATCTTTCTTTTTCTCTTAGAGATTCGCACTGTGTTAATATAACGGTCTCCATTTTTTTATCCTTTGAAACTCCCGCCTGATTGGTCCCAGTGGGGAGACACAGCAATTGCTAGAAATTTTATGGAAATATTTGTATATATGCATATTTGCTTTTATCTAAAGAATTAGTCACAGCTTTAATCAGATTCCCAAAAGACTGACATCTAAGAAAAGGTTGAGATTGATTATTCTATGAAATTAGACCCACACAATTCACTCACTTTTTGCCTCTGTGACTCTTTTTATCCCTCCTTTCATTGGTGACAGCCCCTCCCATTCACTGCTGCCCATCCACCTCAAGTACTTGTCAGCCCATAGTATGCAATACACATGGCCCTCATTTTTCTGTGGCATCTGTAGGCATCCAAAGGATTATTTCCAGTTTAGCCTGAAACTGCATGTAGATGATTTAGAAAGATTATGACTAAAAGGGACACTCTCTACAGAACACTAAATATTGGTTGGTAAATAAAATCAGGTCATGGATCATGGACTGAACACAGTCTGGGAGGAGGCCCTCTCTTGGTTGTTGTGCATTATGCAAATAGTCAACCTAATACTGCTAAACTTAGAAGCCAGAAACAGCTCTCAAATATACAGTCACTAGTGTACAACCACAAAGCTCAATGTGCAAATTTAAGATTAAATGGTGGGTGAGGGAGGAGAGAAGAGAAGAAGAAGAGGCTGGGTTACTCAAAAAAGACTGGGTTGTAGCCATAGGAGTACACTACCAAATTTAGCCCATGAAATAAACCTTCTGCTTTTTTGATAAAGTATTCCCCAGTTCTGCGCTGTTCTTAGGGATTGGCATGCTGGCTATATTTTATACAGTTCTAATTAACTTTCAAAGCAATTTTCAGAAAGTAACAAACTGAGGGAAGATTGTATATAAGCTGGAAGTTTGCTTATTTATTACTTTGGTGAATGTAAAGACAGCCACTATATTTCCCCAGTAGAAATTATTATCGGCACTGTATCATTATAATATCACATGACACCCCAGCCAAAGGGCCTCTTTTTATTTACTTCATAGTGAGAACAAGAAAAGCATGAATAACTTGTTAATATATCCAGGACTGATTAGTTACCTGGTATTCAAGAAACCAGTTATGAATATCGGCCTCTGCTGTAACAAAATGTCTGTTTCAAATTTATTTCTTCAATATAAAACCGATGTAATGAATCACATGCCTTACACAGACAACTTTCAGAAAATAAAGGTGGTTTCAGCGTATTGTTGTCACTAGAACAGTAATTTGAACAAACACTCCACGTTTTGAATGTTTCTCGTGGGTGAGAAGCTTTGAATATGTGCAACACATTAAATCAGGTTCAAGGTCACCTTACCACCACGAGCTATGATTGACGTCCTGGGCATTTCTAGTTCTCTGTGATGCTACACCAAAATAGCAGTTACAATGACTTTTCACTTTGTGTTGCCAAATGCCAAATATTGGACACTGCTGCTGGAGGCAAAGTTGGGATCTCAGTAAGTTTTTAAGGCAACCTTGGTATTCATTTTTTGATATTTAGGACAGAAATTTAATTTTGGATGTTTTTATCTGACTCTCTCTAGTCAGCAAAATAAATATGCAGTTGACTTATGAAAGATTATTAAAAAAAACCTTAATTGCATTGCTTGATTTCTTTAGACAATAAATGTATTTGAGAGCAGGCTAAATTTAGAGGGGATATTTTGCATCAGTTCAATGGCTACAATTCCAGGGTAGGCATACAAAAAAAAGATCCATTTTGCAACTACAGACAGTGTCTACCCCGAGGCAATGAGTTGCTGTGCAATGATGAATATTTCCAAGACTTTCATCTTTACTGAACATCTGCTTTGCACAACCACATTTTAAGAGGAAAGAAACCTAAGAGACAGAAAAACACACAAAATCCCCAGGACAGGAAAAATTTCCTTCTCATCTCTTCCACAAACCAGCACCAGCTTCCAAACTGAAACCATTGATCACGTGAGTACGTTTTCGAGGATGTCGCTTTGCACCAGTCTCTTTTGGGAAGCAAAATTTGGGGGCGAAGGTAAGTCTGGTTTGGAGAAGAGCTTACAACAATCAGAGTTTCCAAAACAGAACAGAGGGAAGCCAAAGGGATCAGACAAACAAAACCTCTCCTTCCTTCAGGGATCAGAGAGATCGTGTTTCATGTCTGAGATGCAAGCATCTAGTTCTCAGTCTTTTGCTATATAAGGTGATAAACGAGCTGGAGTCACCCAGACAGAAAAATCTGCAGACAGAACACTGGCTGTCAATGGAGTGGGAGATGCCACAGCCAGCCTGCCCTTCCGTGGACGAAAAACAATTCATGCCTTGTCTTACCTAAAGTCAAGAGGCTTGCCCCCTTTTCACAGATTACATAACACTTTCCTGAAAAACGGGGTACACTGCCCACTTCATGTGCGTGATGAGATGGAGGCCCATCCAGTGATCCCTGTAGACGTGAGCTGGTCACACAGCTCTCCTTCACCATGCTGTAAAGAGAACCCTGCGTGGGTTGTCACTGAAAACATTTTTCCTTTGGATTCAAATTTCTTGAGTCACCTGTTCTGAAAGGTCTCCCTGTTTTAGATGTGCAAGAGATTTCATTGTACAAAACAGTCTTCCTTTTAACATTGTGAGACAGATACTGCCACCAATAGAAAATCAGAGTAACATTCTATTATATGTTTACTTCATATTCTGTTAGGAATACAATTCTAATTCTAACACTATAATAGTAATACAGTCATATCAGTTGTGGGATAATGACCCCAAAAAAGGAAAGAAGAAAGAATCCTAGAACTGTAGAATTTTTAAGCTAGAAATAGTTTGGTGGTCTTCAGTGTTAGACCCTGCATTTTACAGAAGAGGGAAAAGATGTTTGCCAAAGGTCTCAGGGCTTTCTCCTATGCCATCGATTTTCCCTTTTCTACTGGAACATTCCCACGAATATGCAGACATGTTCTGCAGTCTTCCTATTACTTAAAAAAAAAGCCCCCTCACATTCCTTCTCTTTCCCTGTAAGTGCCACCATATTCCTCTGCTACCTTCACAGCAAAACCTCTGGAAAGAGGTGTCCGTCAAGGTTGTCATGACTTTCTCGTGTCAACACCTCTCCTCCACTCACTGCTCTCAGACGTCATTTCCTGCCACGCTCTGGAGGCTACTCTTGTCATGTCCTCAATGGTCCGTGTGTTGCTACCACCTCCTTTTGATCTTCTTCTATGATTTATGTGAGAGCAAAATGGATAGGTGTTAAGAATCATTTTGTGAATATCTTTTTCATTGAGCATGCTTTTTATATGATGAAAATAGGTGAAAAAAATTTATCAGATGTTTACTATGTATTGAACACTGTGACAGACATCAAAAGAAGATTAGAAATAACTTTTCCAGGTACGTTTTCTATTTAAAAAGACAAAATAGGGACACCTACTAAAATATAAAGGGAATTATCAACTACATCCACAAAAGCAAAATGATAATTATGAAACGATCTATGTGTATTCAAGTGAATTAAGGATAAAGAACTAAAGGGAAGTACAAAGGAAGCCAGTTAGCTCAGGAGATCGTTCTGAAATAGCTGAATGTTGAGCCAGGACTAGAAGGAGGTAGTCAAAGGGAAGGAAATAAGTGCCTTTACTAAACACCCAACATTAAATTCAAATAGTATACTATTACATTCCCATTCGGTTAACTCCCATGTTTTCCTCAGGATTCAGCTTAAACAACTAAAACCTCATCTCTGACTCCTTCCCTGCTCCTGTACCAGTTACCTTCTCTACGGCTTCACTTAATACACAGCATTGTGTTCACCTCATAATGAGTCTGTCTCCCCCATCAGATGGTGAGCTCTTCTTGCTCTTTTACCCATAGTGACAACTTAGCAGCAACCGGCATCTAGTAGCCAACCAACAAATGTTGTTGTATGACTCAATGCATACAACAAGCCTGAGAGGAAACTATTATCATTATTGATACTACAGAGAGAAAACAGAATCCTAGAGCTTCAAGAGATCCCAACTATTAAGAAGTACAGCTATGACTTTATGTCAAACCCAAGATTTTAGGACCTGAAGCCCAAGCCTATTCTACTATCCCATGTTGTTTTCTCAGCAAGTATTGCCGGAAAATAGCAGATAACTTATTCCACGGTGATAGGCAGGAATTAGTAAGTAATACGTGAGGGACAGAAATCAGATTGATTTGTTTAAAGCACAGGGACTCTGTTGAAAAATTATGGAAACTGTTGCTTCTTCTCATGTTTTTCCATAAGCATTCTGTTCCCTCACTCTCTGCCCTCTCTCTGGGTGACCTCAATGACCCCTATAAATTCAATTGTCATCTCTATACTGATGATTCCAAAACACACATCTCTAATCCAAATTGTTCTCAGGAGACTCTGAACCATATATCCATCTGCCTACTAGACATCTCCCTGGATGCCCCTATGGGCCACTTAACTTGATGAGGAAGCTTAAGGGTCTCCATGTATTTTTAAAGACTATCACATTTTAAGAATTAGACTAGATCAGTGTGTTCCTGAGGAAATTGTTGGGATGGGTGATGCAAGTTGTAGAAATCAGTTTTGCCTGTACATAATGAGACACTTAACATGCCACTGAAATCCACCCTAATTTTCCCCAGCTTAATTTTCAGGACATCTCATGTTCAGCTCTGTGGTCTAATCACATCCAACTACTTATCTTCCCTCACTGTGCCTATGCTTTTATGCTCTAATGTTCCTGTCATGTTGCCTACATAGATTATATACACCTGCTCACCCTCATTCTATCAGTCAGGGTCCAGCCAGGAAAATGGAAACCACACTAGGTAATAGAGGGATTTGGTGCAGAGATCGGCTTACACATGCTCTGAAAGCCTGAAAAAGCAAAGGGAGGACATTGAGGTAACCCAGAAATGATCACTTCAGGGACGGCTCCACTGGGGCTAAGGGAACAAAATGGCGGAGATTGGGAATATCAGATCCAAGGAACTGGAGGGAGAGCCCCACAGAGTTAGTATTCAGACTTCTGAGGAGAGGATCCTACCTGGCTGCTGCTGGAACCTCAGGAACTGAGAGGAAGGGCCCTGGGGAGCTGGAACTCAGAACCCTGAGGAGCAGGTACCACCAGCTTCTGCTGGCACCTGTGTGGGACAGGATGTGGTTGAGGCTCTAGTCCTGTAAGCAGCAGGAGGTTGGAACTCATGCTTACTGGGCTTGGGTTTCAAACCGAGGTCTGCAGAAACCAGTGCCTGACGTTCCAGCCCTACACACACCACACCTCCCACTCCTTGTTTCTCTCCTTCACATTCTATTCTGCACGCCGCTGCCAAAATGCTCTCCCTGATAACAATACCACAGTAATCATGCCATTCCCTTTCCCGAAACCCTACAATCATTCCCTGATGACTAATGTTCAAGTACATACCCTCTCTCTGGGGCTGAAGGCCTTCTACAACTTTCTAGCCTTTTTCACTGTTCCCTGGTGGCCTCTAGGCTCCCACAGGACCTCATTTGTGCTTAGAAATGCAGCCCATTTTCTATCTTCAACATCTTATAGGCCACAAATCTCAGTCTAGTCTTGTCCCTTTATTTATTTTCAAAAAATATGCCTCTGGCCCCCGTGGCCTAGTAGTTAAGTCTAGCACAGTCCACTTTGGCGGCCTGGGTTTGGTTCCTGGATGTGGACCTACACCACTCGTCAGCAGCCATGCTGTGGCAGTGACCCACATACAAAATAGAGGAAGATTGGCACAGATGTTAGCTCAGGGCCAATCTTCCTCAAAAAGAACAACAACAAAAATAACATTCATGTATGCAAAAGTCACCTTGGCTTTCTTCTCTGAGAGGTCACAACCAGAGTGAATGAAGTCTCTGCTGCACAATTAAAACTTTGCATAGTTTCATTGAAAATAAGGGGCCTAATTTTAGCCAATTAAAACTCAAGTGAAAACTAAATGTGTAACTAAGCCTAAAAGAATTGAACTCTGTCAATGCAAAATTTTTATACCTTTTCTGATTTTCATATACATGGTAGACTGGTTAAAAGGGATAATTTCTCAATTCTCTCCAATTCAACAACTAAGATTCTGACTTGGGGCCATGTACAGATACAGCCAGTGGAACTGAAGTTTACCGCATGTGAGTTGTAGCATTTCAGAAAATAATAAGGCAATATTTTTCCTTATTTGCCCTTTGAGTTGAAAAACTAGTTTTCAACAGGAAAAGAAAATTTGCTACTTACTCTTGAAAGGTGTCTCTTTGATGTGTGAAAATTCTAAGGTGAAAATGTCAAATATTTCACATTTCCTTGAGCCTGTGAAATCTAAAGGGATGTGAGATTTTCCTTTATTCAGATTAGAGGCGTAGGAGCATCTCCTGCCTATGTGTGTATCTCCTAACGCTATCCTATCATTTGACTTTCTAAAAGGCAAATATTGAAGATTTTATTTTTCCCTTTAAGGTACACAATTACTATTATTTCCCTTTATGTAGAAAAAGATAAAAATTATTCTGGAACTCTAAATTTGTGATTAAAAACAGCAAATCTTGTATGACATTTAATGGCCTAGAGCACTTTAAATCCAGTTTCTTTGTATAAGTTCCAGATCACCTTCTGAAAAATGTGAACCTAAATATGAGTACTCTTTTTTTGCCAAGAATTTGCCTACGTATCCAAATATGTCTATCTATAACTTATTCAACTTCCAGTAAGTTATTCATTCATTTAACCCACTTTGGGTGCCTACCTGCCACCTGCTCCATATTAATGCATAATTCCTTATGTCATTTCTGGAACTCTTCCAACACTTATGAGTCACAATGACAATCCGCCACTCCACTGGCTGAGCACTTGTTTGCAATGATGAGTTACATGTCTTGGCCAATACTACCACAATTTAATGCTTCAGTTCCTTCTGTACCCCTGAGTAGATGGTATCTGGTCTGAATTTTGGGTCCCTTTCAGGATGCATGATAGGTAACTGTCATCTGGATAGCAGAGACACTTGATGAGCCAATTAAGTATTCTGGAATCTGGGAAGTTCATATAGGTGAGGATAATCAGTCTTAAAAATAAACTCAGAATAAAAAGCCTCAGGAAGTGGAAACTAGCCAGGATTCCATCTAATAAAAATAAATTGTGTTGAATTTTAAATTTTTGGAAGTTTGAAAAAATCATTTACATAAAAGTTTCCTTGAATTTGAGATTATGTTTTAACAATGTCTGTAAAAGTGATGTTGACCACTATCGTATTGGATTGTATTACAACCTCCTTACTTTGAAGAACTGGGTATTCAAAACACTAAGTAAGTAGCTCTTGATTTTCCAAGCTCGTTTATCCCCTCCCACCAGCATAGAGTTCACAGCATATTCCTTCTCTAGGTGCAAGTGGAACTTCCATCCTGGCCACAGTCACCTCTCCTTCTCTCCTGCAGTCACCCGTTTTACCATAAGATGTTCCAAAAATAATATTTTCTTGGTTCTTCATGGTAACACTATTATCACTTATTTATTATTTACAAAAAGAGAAAGGCATATTTTAAATTCTAATTTTCCAAATTTATTGTTATGTCACATATGATTATTTTAAACCTATCTTCAAGCTATTCAAATAAAGCTAAATTACAAAAATGGGATGGGAAATCCATTTTCTTAACAAGATTTTGTACATGACTAATAAGCCTGAGTAAAAGTTTCAAGCTGTATATTTTTGTGTCCTACCGTAGAGAGACTGTATAACAAAAAATAAATACTCCTAATTAGATCTGTCAATGCTTTTCTTGAGTTGGAAGTAGACAGTTTGGTCAGAGTATAAATGCTTGTTTTGTGTTATAAATTTACTCTAAGAGAATTTTTACTTTTAATAGCAGAACTAATTTGGAAACATAGAACTTGACTCAAAAACCTAATGGCTACACAGACATTCATAGTCCTAATTTGTGAGTGATAATTCTGGATTTTTGATGGAAAATATGTTACAAAATAAGTTTCATTGTGTTAATCTTACATACTCAAAATCAAATTATGTCAAACATTTTAGATGAATTAAATCAAAGGATTTAAAAATTATATACCATAGTATAAAATATTCACCATACTAAGTAAGCAACATAAACATGGGAATGGAAGTAGACTAAAAACTGGGACTATGAGAAGAAAATAGCCACTAGTCAAATTTGTAAAAAAACATGCAAAAGTTTCGCACCTGGAAATTATAACTATCATCAAGTTAAGAATTAATCTCTTATGCAACTGAACACAATGACAGAAAAAATGGAAAAAGCAGTAAGGTGAATGTGAGAAATAGAAACATGAATCTACTATTTTAAATAACGATCAGACAATATTGAATTGAATCTAGGATCTGTCTCTTCTCTTGTTTCAAAAGAAATAAATATTAGGAGTAGAAAGTCAGACTCTGAAAAAGACTTTCCTCCTGTTACTAATATAGTTAAAGATTTTATAGCCTGGCCTATCAAAGGGTCAAAGAAGTGCACCTGATTTCATTGGTGTTATATTAGATTACAACTGGGAACCACTTAGTCTTGGCTCTTAGATTCAACAGCCATATTCTCATAATTACTCATAAATGTTAAACAGATCTGTAAGGAAATTGGGAGACAATTTGAAAATGATCAGTAATAATAACAATGGCTAATAGAATGTTTATTATTACACATATGGTCATCACTGTGAGTGCATTATCATATTTAATTCTATCCAATTAATATCAAACATAGAAGTAGATGTTATTGTGACTACTTTTCAGATAAGGAAATTAAGGTATCAACAGTTCTTCAATTTGAGGTATGACATATTATAATTAAGATGGCTTTCAAACTAACATTGAACTTAGAAATTTTATTCTATTCTGACTGTAGAAATTTGGATTTAGAGCTAATCACGGTAAAATAATGTTTATAATCACACACATCAATTTTTTTAATCTTCTTTTGTCTGCAAAACTCTTTAAAAACCACAGGGAGCTTAAACATAAGATGCATCTGAGAAACCACCGTCAAGATCATGTCCTAGCTTTTCAATAATTATATGAGCCAGAATTTGTTAAGTGCTTGCTCTGTTCCAGGCACTTTTTCGAGTGCTTTACATGTATTAACTCTTTTAATATATGATGGGTAAACAGAGAGATAAAGCCATGTGGTCATATGGCCTCAACAGTGGCAGAGCCGAGATTCATATCTAGGCATTTGGCTCCAGGTCTGCCTTCTTAACCATCATATAAGGGCTCTTTTCACATTGACATTGATTTAACCTAAATAATAATATTTCCAGAGAGCCTACTACTAAAAGGGATCTATAGTTGACAATGTAGAACACACACATACACACACAGAAATCAATGGGAATAACACTTATTTAGCACCTACCATGTGTGCCAGGCCCAAGGCTAGATTACATAGGCTTAAATCAAAATTTGTAAGTCATAGAGTAAGGCTATCCCTTCCAAAAATCAAATGATTTCAAGAGCATCATAATCACAGGCGTCACACAGCATGCTTTACATGAGTACAATACCTTGATCAAAGTCAACATCTGCTAAACATAGATGGGATGCCAGGTCTCTCCAACTCCAGAGTTGATGGTTTCTTCATTATACTTTGCAAGAAGTGTAAGAAGTTTTCCTGCTTAAAAAATATTCAAGGAAATAAAATGTAAACAATTAAAATAACAAAATATTTGAATACAGATTCAAGGCAACGATGAAAGTTGTATCACATTACATTATCTGAAAACAAAATGTCTAACTCCTGTACATCTTCAAAAATGTCAAACCTATACATATAGTGCATTCATAAATATTTGTGTTGAATAAGGGAGAAACGTGTTGTTTCTCTATTCCTTTAGACTATGTTCCTGCAATTTTCTTCCATATATCTCCTACTCATGGGATACCAGACTATTTACTATCTCCTAAATACCCTATATCCTTGAAAATTATTTGGAATGGGCTTACATTCTTTGGAATATCCTTCCCATCATGAAATCCTATTTGTCCTTCCAGATAGTTTACATATCACCTCCTTGGACAGTGCTACATCAATTTCTCTAAAATATTAAGCTGGCAGTTACTGCACGGCAATTATATTGTATCATATGTATTGCTTTTTGTATTTGTCCCTTACTAGATAGATTGTTCCTTAATGCACAAACCATGTTATTTTGCTTATTTTGAAATTTTTTAAGGTTGACTATATTATCTTTGGTTCACCTTCTCCTGGAATTAAAACGTCTCCATCTTATTTTAATTATTGTAGGTGTAATTTTAAGGGTTCTAAGAACATTTTAAAATATATTTTAGAGAATTTTGTTCATTTGCCTATTTTTATGTCTTTGTTTTGTGCTTCTGTTCTTACTTTCAATAACTATTCCAGTTTTTAGTCTTTTCTTACTGCAGATTTTGTTTCTGTTATTTCTATATTTAGTTCCCTAGAAATATTTCTTTCCCTCATCCATCTGCCTTTTTATCTTGCTCATCATTCAACAGTATTTATTGAGCAAGATTATGGAAACAGCAGTAATGAATCAATGACCCTTGCCTTCATGAAGTTTATATTTTTATTCTGAGATTTCTTGCATGGCTTATCTGTTCCATATCTTCTGTTACCCTATTAAGAATATTAAATAGTTTTGTAACACTTCTTCTGGTTCTTATATTGAAATGTTTTCAGAGATATGAATTTGTTCTGAATGTTCAGAGAAACACTCTACTTCCTCTCTGCAGACTAACGTTCATAGCTCCTAGCTATTTCACTGGTGTCTACCATGTTTTCAACCACCATGGCTCTTCTGCCCTGCTCAAAATCTGCTCCTTCCCTTACTGCCTGATTGTCGACACTGTAAAGAGACCAGTGTCTGATAACATAAAATCCCCAGTCTAAACTCTCATAACGATGCTTTCTAGATCTGTTCTATGTTTCAGGCATGTAAATCATTGCTACCAGCCCCTCCTCTACCTAATCGCTCATCTGCCTCTCTGACCCCTATACAAACCTCCTGTCCAGCAATCTCACTGGATGTAGGAAGAAAGACACAACCGTGGAACAGTGGCGTAGGGCGGAGGAAGCAGCATGCTGGCTCTCTCAAGAAAGCAGTATCCACACATTAAAGGGATGCTTCTTACTCCCCCAGTTGGTATAATCTTTGTATTTCCAAGCCAGGAGACAGACATTGAGAAAATGACAGGGTTCCTAAAATCCTTAAGTCAGTTTCTCAGTTTTCTGGAAGGATGGGCTCCGTATGGGATGCGCGTTACCCTGTGCAATCTACTTCCAATAAATTTGTTGTTAATGAACATTTTCAGATTCTGGCAATGGATTGATTACTACTTCTAGTGTTTATTATGAATGCTTTCATCATTATCTATGTCTTCATAATTATTTCAGTGAGAAGTTAGGAGAGAGAGCATTAGAGCATGAAAGAGATATACCATTCTAAAACTGAAGTCTGACTTTTAAATTTTAAAGCTAAAACATTCAAATTCTCTGATTCCCGTTATAATAATTAAAACCAAATAAGGAAGTGGCTTAAATTATGAAATTAGAATTTTGCTGTATATGCCATACAGACCCTATGGAGTAGAGAAGTGTAGGTGTCAAGTACTGTGAAGGGGCTATAAAGAATTTTACCTTATTTGGAAGCTAACCAATTAGCCTACCACAGTTACGTACATGCTGGCAGAAGATATGAGAACCCTGGGTCAGAGACAAAGGAAAGTTTATTATCCACAATAGTGGTAGTAGCTAGAGTATCATCACTTTTACACCAGTTTTCTGAGGCTCAGTTCCCACAAGGCAATGCAACAAGGGCTAGATGGATGCATACAGCGTATGTGCAATAGGTCATGGTACAGAAGAGGAACTCCAAGTTTAGGAAACCCTAATATTTTATAATGGGCTAAAAGCAAGCCTTCCCAGCCTTTTCTCCAGAAGGAGATACTCTCTTTATTATACTAGACAGTAATTATGCTTTCTCTTTGCTCTGGAAGGATATACTATAACTTCCAAGACTGCATTATGGCAATATCCTTGAAAAGATAATCCAGAATAAAAGGCTGTCATTGGCTGTGCTTACAAGATGTGCAGAAATACAAGAGACCTATGGAGAATTGTCTCAAAAGTAGAGAAAAGAAAAAGAATTCACATTTTTAAAGCAATTATTATAGTGCAGGTGCAGCAAGAAGTTTCTCACACATATTATTTTATTAAATCTTCACATCCTATGAAGTATGAATTATAACGTTTGTTTTACAGAATCTCGGCTACATTAAATCATCTTCCAAAGTCACCTGTCTGCTAAATATAGTCAGAATTTGAAACTAGACTTATGTAACACTGAATACCTTCTACTTCAAGTTGAAATTTAATTTCAGAAAGTAGATCCTTTTCAAGAAAAATATGTTATCACATTTTCAATGAAAAGGTGACCAAAGTTTAAAGGAAAAAAAAATTACTCAATAAGAGATAGATTTATTTATAAATTAAAAAGAAAAAAGTTTGCAAAAAAATATTTAGCTGATGTTTCTACAGGCTTCCACTCCAGAGTGAGGATGAGGTGGAGTGACTTAGGCAATCTCACTGCATAACTGACAAGGAGCAGTTGGAGGCTGCCTCTTCTGGAAATTGCTGTGAGCTCAGTACCTTGGACATCTCCCCAACGTGCATGTAGCTTATGCCTCTGTGCACATTAACATTGCTCTAGGGAATGAAAAATTCTACTCCTTTCCATTCTTGCATCAAAAAGCAGAATATTACCACGATCATCTGAAATTATCTTTTCTATATCCTAGTTGATGCCTTTGAGATGTTTCTTAAATAACTCTAAAATTTGAGTAAAGTATGACTGTCTACAAACATGATTCATCTTATTTAAAATAACAAGTTCTCCCTCCCCATGCGCACTTCTTTTTTTTTTTTTTGTGGGGAAGACCAGCCCTGAGCTAATATCTGTTGCCAATCCTCCCCTTTTTGCTGAGGAAGACTGGCCCTGGGCTAACATCCGTGCCCATCTTCCTCTACTTTATATGGGACGCCGCCACGGCATGGCTGACAGGCAGTTTGTCAGCGGGCGCCCGGGATCCGAACTCGCGAACCCCGGGCTGCCAAGCGCGAACTAAACCACTGCGCCACCGGGCGGCCCCCCCATGCACCCTTCTTAACTCATATCACTTACTATTCTCCATGGCACTTATCACCAACATATTACATATTTTATTCGATAGCTTGTCTTCCTCCTACAATTAAAACAAGCTACATGAAGGGAGATGTTTCCATCACTTTTCTTCATGCCTAGAATATCCTCCATGCCTAGAACAGAATATAGTTTGAATGAGAGAAAATGGATGGATGGTTCTAGTGCAGTTATTTAAATGTTATATAAAATATTTCTTATTTAATCTGTAATCACATTCCAAATGTTACTGTTAATGTATATGCCCCCAAGTGTGCTTTTGCTGGTTTAAGAACTCATATTTTATATTTATATAGACATGTTTATATTTCTGTTTTGTGAATTTCCACTAATTATGTTTACTGAAGCCATAAATATATCATTTTTAAAAATCTGATAGTGTTAAAGTGGAGACACAATAAATGAGGTGGTTTTTAATTCTTTCATAAAATAATGGCATTGGTTCTTTTTTGTTCCTGAATCTATTTCAGATCAAAATACAAAAATGTGAAAAACACCTTATAGTTCCTAACTTACAAAAAAAATACATGTAGAATAGAAGTAGAAGTCCTCGAGCTGTTTTAATATTGATTATCTACACTCAGCTGCAATTCTTGCAACTCCTCTTGAGACTGACCTAGTTCTCCCAAGGTGTTGCTTTGCTGGTGAAAGAGGACATATCTCTCAGATCAGGCTGTTACATAGTGGAAATAATTGCCAACAGATGGTGATAATCTGTTACCAGTCTAATGGAGATCCCTGAAGATATGCTGGGAAATGAAGTTTTCACTAAAGGACACTTGCTTCTAAAATACAAAGTGAATAAACAGAATATCCGGTACAGCTGGAAGGGAAGCTGCTTCTGATTAGAGAGGAATACACAGCCAGTTTAAGTTCCAGTGGCAGAAATCACTCTACATCAATTTCTGTGTCTACTCTTGACTTTTAGCCTTGTTGACTATTCAACCACTTACCCTACTGTTTCCTGAGCATCAGACGTACTTAGTGACAGCTGTTGGGTCAAAGGCATCTAACACATGTGGACATATACACCCTGGCCTGTCTGGGAGAATTCATTCTCTTTACTTTTGGCTTACAGACAGGGATCAAGGGTCAAGACTGCTAGAATTTATTTATTTGCTCATCCTTATGGTAGGAGGTATAACCTGGATGTTATTAAGATATGGGAGATTTTAAAGAGGCTTTTTATTTGTGTGGTTTCTTCAGACTTAGTTAGCTACTGCCTGTTGTGGATAATGGTAAATGTCACTTAATTAAAAACATCATGAGCTAAGAACGCTCTATATAAATTTGCTACTCAAAGTGTGGTTCATAGACCAGCAGAATCAGCATCATCTGGGAACTCATTAAAATTGCAGAAATTCAGCCCCACCCCAGACTCATTGGACTGGAATCTGCATTTTTTTCAAGATCTCCAGGTCATACGTAGGCACATTAAAATTTGAGAAGCATTCCCCTTATTCTATAGTATCTTCACATGGGCTTTCCAAATTACAAAGAGAATGCCAAAATATAAGGTCTGTATGTGAAAGGATAAACTGAAATATGCCACCATGATGTGATGATGTTGCTGTTCTCCAGAACTGATCCTTGGTAAATTTCCCTAGTTTATTTATCAGAGTGATATCAATTCCAATATATGACCCAAATCCATATATCCAATCAGCAGACTGTCTCGTAAACTTCTATATTCACAAACGCCTCCTGTCAAGCTCAACATCAGTGTTTTCAAAAATGAACTTGTTATTCTTGCTCCCTCCCCAATTTTTCTCCACTTACATTCTCTGTCTTGGTAAAGAGCTTTACCACTAACAGCATCTGAGCAAGAAAACGTAACATGTATCATGGGTTCTTTCTTCCCCCTCTCTTCTACATCTGACAATTCACTATTTCTCAGTCATGACACCTTCAAAATGCCTCTTGTAACTCCCTCTGCTCTTATGTCTACTGCTGCTGTTTTAGTTCAGGCCTCTTCTATTTTTCATCTGACCTATTCCTATAAAATTCAACTAGTCACCTTATCTACCATCTTGTCTCCCTCTGGAAAACTTCCCAAAATATAAATGTGATGGCTACTCATTCCTTATAAGATTAAAACCCTTAAAAATCAGCCCCAAACTACCTTTCCAAATTCACCTTTAGCCTCCATGGTCCTTGAACTCTTCACCCAATCCATAGAATTGCCTGTTATTCCTTGCAAATGAGAAGTCCTATGTATTTGGGTGCCTTGGAAATGCTTTCCATCTACTCATGATTTCTCTCCTCTTTTTTGCAAGATAACTCTTATTCATACTTCAAGATTCAACTCAAATGCCTTAATGAAAATAAAGAACAAAATAGGAGAATTTTCTCTACCAGATATTTTGGTAGACCAATCGCAATCTACTATTCTTACTTTTTGCAACATGACTTTGCAGATTCTCTCATCAAGGAGTAAAGTCTATGTCTTCACCCCTTGAACCTGGGCTGGTTTGACTTGCTTTGTTCGGTAGAATGCAGTGAAAGTGACAATATGCCAGTCCTGACCCTACCCTCAAGAGATTTTGCATGCTTCCACCCCTGCTCAAGAGACATGTGGCTGCCCTGTG
The DNA here is from genome assembly GCA_031878705.1 of Tapirus indicus. Lineage (NCBI taxonomy): Eukaryota > Metazoa > Chordata > Mammalia > Perissodactyla > Tapiridae > Tapirus > Tapirus indicus. The sequence continues at coordinate 141,280,331 of CM062919.1, read as the reverse complement.
AACAAGCGCAGGCTAACCCCCGGGAGTCCGAGACTGCTGTGTCACTTGAAGTCATTCAAAACAACCTCATATCAAACGACACCTACACATGTGACAGAGGCCAACCAAAATCAGCAGAATTGCCTGTTTAACTCGCAGCATAACCTTCTTTCTGACCCAGAGATTCATGAGAAAAAATAAATGCTTATTGCTTTAACCCACTGGTGTTTGTGTGTGTGTGATTTTTTATAGCCATGGCTAACTGATACAGATATAAACATTTAAAATAAACCTTTAGCAAGGTTCAACAAACTATGGATATAGGCCAAATGTGGCTCACAGTCTGTTGTAGTACATAATACAGCCCTTGAACTAAAAATGTGTTTTACGTTTTTAAAGGGTTGTTAAAGAAAAAAGAAGACAGAGGTTGTATGCAGCCTGTACAGCCTATAAAGCCTAAAATATACTCTCTAGACCTTTACTGAATAAAGTTTGCCGATCCCTGAACCACAGTAATGAGTAATCTTTGATATTGGTAAAGGGATAGAAAAATAGACCACTTGACAGAATGGAGATCCCAGGAATGAATCTACACGTATATGGACTCTTGTTATATGACAGAGTTGGTTCTGCAGATCTGTGAGTAAAAAACAGACTTTTCAATAAATAGTGCATGGAAAATTGGTTATCTATATGAAAAGAGAAAAAAATGCAACCACTTATAGGTAATTTCAGGCAGAACTATAATGATTCAGAAGATGATATAGGAGAATCTCCTCATAACCTTGAATCAAGAAATATTTCTTAAACAAAATACAAAAGTAGCAAACATAAAGGAAAAGATTGGTAAAATTATGCCATTAAAATCTAAAACTTCAAGTTATTAAGGTATATTGTAAAATGAGTAAAAAGAAAAACCACAGAGGGGGAGAAGATTTGTAATACATGTAACTAATAAAGACTGTCATTCAGAATCAAGAATTCTTACAGAGCAATAAGGAAAAGACAGACAATACAATAGAAAACTGAGGAAAAGAACTGAGCAGGCACTTGACAAAAGATAAATCCAAGTGATCAATAAATATGTTAAAATGTATTCAACCTCACTAAAAGGAAAAAGAAAATTAAAATCACAAGTTACTATTACAAACCCACCATATTAGCGAAAATAAGAAGGCAGACAAATCAGTCTTAGATGAATGCAATGAGGTGGCACGTTTTCTCCTGGGAGAATAGAATTTGGTCTAGCCACTTTGAAAAACTGGGATAATTTCATAGGATTGAAGATACTTCTCTCCTTTGACCTAGCAATTCCAGTCTTTGTTATACACCCTAGATCACCAGCATCAACATCACCGGGGAACTTGTTAGAAATGCAAATTCTCAGGCCCCCACCCCAGATCTACTGAATCAGAACCTCTGGGGGAAGCACCCAGCAATTTGTGTTCAAATAAGTACTCTAAGTGACTCTGATGCTAAAATTTGAAAACCACTGCTCTAGACAAACATTCACATTTGTTTCCCCAGACCCGCGTTCAAAAACGTTCATAGCATTAGTATTCAAGAGCCCAGACTAGAAGCAACCCAAATTTCATCAACAGTCAGATGGGTAACAAATTGTGGCACATAGTATAATGGAATACTATTTACAATCAATAAATGAACTTCAGCTTCATGTAATAACATGGATCTACTTCACAAACATAATGTTGACAAAAGAGAAGATGTGAAAGAAAACCTGCAGTATGATTCTATTAATAGAAAGTTCAAAATGGACAAACTCAGCATCATAGAGGAATGTATGTATAGATTGTTTAAAAACAAAGCAAAGGAACTATCACCATTAAACTCCAGGTGGTGTTTATCTGGAGGAGATACAGTAAGGCAATGGCAGGGGCAGTGTTCTGTTTCTTGTCCTGGAGAGTAATTACATGTGTTCACTTCCCAATTATTTCCAAAATGTAAGCATATTTTTCATGTACTTTTAAAGATTCGTGATATATTAGGAAAAAAGCACACACATACACAAAATCCATTTATAAACAAGAATTTGAGGATGCTGCAGTTTTTATTCCAGAGGTAACGCATGTCAAGTTCTCAATAACACGGTTATCTACATGAGGTGCTCTTTAAATGTTACCTGTTGTTATCGTAAAAATTATAACATTATGATCATTAATTGAATAATATGAAGTTTTATTGGATTGAATGTAAATTCTGCAGAAACATTTTTAAATTGTGCTTTATATTTTAAAAACCCTGAGAACTTACAATGAAGCGATGATGAGGGTGCCTATGTTTAAAAGACGGGTTTTTGCTGAACACCTTGTTAGTTGTCCCTTTCTTTGAACTAATTGTGAAAGCTGTTAAGGAACAACCACAGTACAGTTGCACATCTCTAATAAAGAAATGAGTCCAGTTTTTGAGTTTTTAGCTCTGATACTCACTAGTAGTTGATAATGAATTCACAGATGGGGTCCCATGGTAACAACTGGAGGGTAAAGGAGAGTGAAATGTTGACACTGGATTGGAAACTTTGCCGAGTAAGGCCTGGTGTTAAAAGAATGCCAGAATCTGAAAACTCCATCAGCTCACTCTATCTGCTCTTAGTGTTCAATCCCCTTCCTGAAGCAGATTCACTAGAACATTTAAATGAAGTCAGGGAAACTTTGATAGATTTTTCCAACCACTCTGTCATTTCCTTCAGCAACAAGATGACTCTAAAGACTGGTGAGTCACACGCTGCCCCAAAGCTAACAAACAGAGGTTGTGTGTGAGTGTGTGGGGAGGTCTGGATACAGGGCCAGACATCAGAGAGACCAAATCCCAAGCTAACATGTTTTTGCCTTCAGTTAACTCTAGTATTACCCACAGGCAGCATGTGAGTAATTAGGTAATTATGCTCCTCTCTGCAGTCTCTGAAAACAGTGGAAGTACAGTGCTAACCTCCACTATAGAAAAGATTACATAACCTTTGGTGTTTAAAAATAGCTTAAAACCAGAAAGCAAAAAATGACATAATACACTCCCACCCCCCATCCTGAGTCATGGCTTTAATCCTGTAGAAATGATTTGCTCTACATTCTCTATTTTCTATAACAGAAGCACTAGAGTTCTGGGTTGATGCCTAGCTCAAAATAGATACTGGATATATAAACTAAAATAGGTGAAGAAATGGAAGGATCAACTCTTAATTGATTTCAAAAAAAGATAACATATAGTTGCTATGGGCTGAATGTTTGTGTCCCCCCAAATTTCATCTGTTGAAGCCTTACCCCTCAGTGTGATGGTGTTTGGAGGTGGGGCCTTTGGGAGGCAATTAGGTTTAGATGAGGTCATGAAGGTGGGGACCCTATAATGGGATTAGTGTCCTTACAAGAAGAGGAAGAAACCGGGGCTCTCTCTCTGCCATGTTGAGGATACAGCATGAAGGCAGCTGTCTGCAAGCCAGGAAGAGGGTTCTCACCAAACCTGACCATGCTGGCACCTGATCTCAGACTCCAGCCTCCAAAACTGTGAGAAATGTGTTTGTTTTTTAATTCCCCCAGTCTATGGTATTTTATTATAGCAGCCCAAGCTAAGACAACAATATAAATTCATAATATATGCATTTGTGTGTGTATACATATGTATATGTATACACATACATATAAATTAATCTGATAGCTAATTTCTAATTTAATACACTCTCTTCATAAATGGAAAGCCAGCTTACTATTATTTGGTAGCCACTAAAAATCTTTCGGCATATTATTTGTTCAGAATACATTTTCCTCTCCTTTTCTAACAAGAAGCATTATATTTAGTCAAGAGAAGGACTATGTTCAGAGATTTTCTATCCACATATTTGTCACTATATCGGTGACCTCTCAGTACCTGCATTTCCAGCAATGAAGACAACGTTGGTTGATGTTTCTTCAGTGGTGGTTCTAAAGTCCCCCTCCCTTCTCTTTTCATCACTAGTAAGAGTGAATTTGTTTAAAATTTGTTTAAAATATTGAAAAAGTGTAATATGTTATTGTGGCTTAAGGAGTGATGGCAAAATAAAATGTTTATGTACTTATAAAAAAATTGAGGCAATATTTGATTTCTTTGCTGACAAATAATATTTTTTTACTTATTTTCTGACTTGGATGTTCTATATTACTCTTGTACCTATGCCCAGTGTGGTTTTTAAACACACAAAAACATAATGAACAATATTACATAAGACAAATGACATTTAATTGTCCTTATTCATACTAGGGAGCACATAATACTACATACATCTGCAATAATTAAATCATAAGAATAATAATGACAGCCTTAGCATATACTTCACAAGCATGTCCCAATGTGTCACATGATTCAATCCTAACAATATTCATGCCAGTGTGTATTATTGTTTTCACTATAAATTTTTTCCTAAGGCTGAGAGAAGCTAATCTCTGGGGCAAATGTTATTATCTATTCTATAATATTTTTGATATATTAATGCTATTGGTATCAACTTACCATTAATATATGCTAATAATAGGATGTTTCTGTGAAGCTATTTGGAGATTTTTAGAAGTGGGCTGAGGGATCCAAAAGAAGAAACCATCAACAGCAGACCGCTGGTTTCTTTGTTCTCCCTTCCAAAGTTCGAAAAGAAACTTGAAAAACTTTCTTTTCAAACTAAAATGATACTATGAGAAACAAGTTTTAGAGTGTATGCTCTTCAAAAGGAAAGAGAAAAGTTTAAAATTGACCCTGTTCTATCCCTAACCATTCTTAATTTTTAAAAATTTCAATAGCAATGTTAATAAGAAATGTAACTTCTGTTTAAGATAAATGTGAGTCTTGTCTGTGTGAAACACAATAGATAAACAAATAAGTTGCATGTTCCCATTATGTTCAGACTGACTGCTATAAAACTAGTTGATATAATCATTCTTGTATGCAAGTAGTGACCATACATATTAACTTCGAAGTGTTTACCTACATCTGCAATTTTAATAATATTAACTGCAAAGTATTAATATACAATTACAATTTTTACAGTACTCAATATTTAATGCTGTAAATATTCCATATTATAGCATTCAATGGCAAAATGAATGGGACACTGCTTTTACACAGATATTCAACAATATATTATTTCATTTCCCTAGGGTTTTTTGTGTGTGTGTGTGTGTGTGTGTGTGTGTGTGTGTGTGTGTGTGAGGAAGATTAGCCCTGATCTAACATCTATCGCCAATCCTCCTCTTTTTGCTGAGGAAGACTGGCCCTGGACTAACATCCGTGCCCATCTTCCTCCACTTTATATGTGGGATACTGCCACAACATGGCTTGATAAGTGGTGCACAGCTCCACACCCAGGATCCAAACCTGCCAATTCCGGGAACCCAAAGCAGAGTGTGCAAACTTAACCACTATACCACCAGGCTGGCCCCTTCCCTGTGGTTTTTAATTGTTCTCTTATGGGGGTAGGGAAATAGTTGATTGAAAAAAATAGTTTGGTTTGACTTTCTATTTTCCATGTAACAATAACTATTGCTATGTAAAAGACACCTCCAAATTTAGTGGTCCATGGATTGTGTGGAACAGCAATTTAGACAGGGCACATTGGGTTTGTCTCTGCTCCGTGGTATCTAGGGCTTATCTGGGAAGAACTGAAGGTTGAGGATGACTTGATGGCTAGAATCATGTGGAAGCATCTTCACTCCCATGTTGAGTGGTTAATGTTAACTTTCAGCTGGAATTCCAGCTGGGCTATCAGCCAAAACACTTAGTCATGACCTCCTCATGTAGTTTCTTCATGTGGGTTAGTTTGGGCTTCTTCGCAATATGGCAGTAGAGTTCCAGGAGTGAGAGTCCAAGGAGAACCAAGCAGAAGCTGAGTCAACTTTTATGAACTAGCCTCACAAGTCATACAGTGTTCAAAGAACATCACTTGTATTAACTCAGTCTTTCTAAGAGCACACAATGGCAGTCAGACGTTGGCAGGGGATGCAATTATCTGAAAGCTTAACTGGGCTGGACATCCAGATGGCCTCCTCATATGGCTGGTGTTGCTACTAACAGTCAACTCAAAGCTCAGCCAGGCTGTTGTCTGGAGAACCCACAGATGACCTTTCAAGTACATATGGCGGTCATACTTCTTAGAAAAGAGTATCAGAAAAGCCTTGTGGAAGCTCCATGACCTTTCCAACCCTGGTAGGCTGAATAATGGCCCCAGAAAGATGTCCACAACCCAATCCCCATAACCTGTGGATATATTACCTTAACATGGAAAAAGGAAATTTGCAGATGTGATTTGTTAAGGATCTTGAGATGGAGAGAGTACCTTGCACTATCTAGGAGGGTACTAAATGTCATCACAAAGGTCCTTATGAAGGAGGCAAGAGGTAAAAGGTGGAAGAAGGGGTTGGGATGATGGAAGCAGAGGTTGGAGTGATGTGTTTTGAAGATGGAAGAAGGGAGCATGAATCAAGAAATATAGGTGACTCTAGAAGCTAAAAAAGGTAAGAAAACAGATTCTGCCCTAGAACTTCCAGAGAGAATGCTAACCTCAGCCCCATAAAATTAGTTTTGGATTTCTGACCTTCTGAACTATTAGATAATAAACCTGTGTTGTTTTGAGTCCCCAAGTTTGTGTTAATTTGTTCCAGCAGCAATAGAAAACAAATACATCAATATAGCCTCAGAAGTCACACAGTGTCATTTCTGCTGCATTGTATTGGTTATAAATGAGTCAGAAGCCTCCAGACTCAAGGGGAATAAACACAGACCTCCACTTCTCAATGGAAGAAATGCCCAAGAATTGCAACTATGTTTTACACTGGTATTATTGAAAATAATAATAACCTCAACCATGAATTATATAGACCTTAGACGATCAACTTAATTATCACCATACAAGTATTATTAGATATTAGTAATTATAAATATTAATAACAAAAATATTAGTAACATCATTAATAGCACAGACCTTAGTTTATCAACATGATCATTCTTAAATTTAATCTATGCACCATTTTTTTTACAGAAACCATACTTTCTGGATGACTGGTTTTCAACTGTTTTTGGAAATAGAAAACCTGTAAGAATAGATTATCTTTTTCTTTTCTTTCTTTTTTTTTTTTTTTTGCTGAGTAAGATTCACCCTGAGCTAACATCTGTGCCAATCTTCCTCTATTTTTTTGTATGTGGGTCACCACCACAGCATGGCTGACAAGTGGTGTAGGTTCATGTCCAGGATCCGAACCTGCAAACCTGGGCCACCAAAGCGGAGTGCGCCAAAATTAACCACTACACCAGGGGGCCAGCCCCAGAATAGATGATCTTTATAGAAAATAAAACAGCAAGGTATTTAACTTTCTCTAAATCTCAGTTTTCTCAACTATAAAATATGTATTATAATTAGTAACTCAAAGTTTTGTTGTGCAAAATAAAGAGAACATTCCTAGGAGAGGGTTAATATACACCTGATCAGACTTTGATTTCCAGAGGAGAAACTGGGACTGCCAGTGATGCACGGAAAGGAAAGATGATGTCTTCCTCTTACCTGAGGTAAACATTACCTGAGGTAATGGGATTCGTACTGATAACAGAGAAGAGGGTTGGCCATCGATTCTAGGATTTGAGGTGTGAGCTTCCCATAGAGTTGGTGGTATGGTAGCTTCTAGAACATTGCTCCTTCCATCAGCATGAGGCAGCATAAAAGTGAGTCTAAATGAGACACACTAGCACCCTGGGTCTTTTGCTTCACCTTAGCTGTGTCCTCTCACTTTCTGGGCCTTCTAAGATTCATTGTCCTTTTCCTCTTACATTTCACCTCAGGCCTTCAACTCATGGTCACACCCTGGACCGTAACTCCAAACTGCTTCCATTAAAAATCTTTCAATCCAATTTCTCATTGTCTGATCACAATCTGTATCATGTTTACTTGCTCAGAGTCCCCTATTAGGCCATTCTTTAAGTCAGCCTAACCTCTAGCCCATCAATCCCACCATTTTTTTTTTCACTGTGCATCAACTGCCTCATGTCTTCACTTCCACTCTTGTCCAGAACAGAGTCTATGGCCAGTTGATATAATCAATCAATTGCAAACACCCACAACTCTCTTGCCCATCTCTCTCTCCACAGTGATAGCTTGTCAACATTCCAACTCTGAAAAATCAACCATCAACCTTTTCTATGTCAGTAGTTAAATATAGCTGGAGAAAAGGGCATGGTCAGGTAGAATGGTTTCATTCTAAATTCATGATCACAAACTTCAAATGCACTCTTAATACTATCTGGAAAGCTGCTGTATTTCCTATCCTTTGAGATGGCTAATTAAAAGCTTTTCTTATATCCTCTCATTTTCATGAAAACCCCATCCATTCTCCTCTGACATTCCAATCTCAGTTTCTGATCTGAGAAAATAGAATTCATCAGAATCTCATCTTCCCATCACCAAAACTATAACCTACTTACACCTATCTTCTTTGTCCCTCTTATTAAAACTGGGAACAGCTCCTTCATTCTATTATAACTCTCTCTCTTAAGATGTATTCTAGGGTGAGTCTCCTACATTCCTCATCACCTTTTTGATCATCCATATATTTCTTCTGTCATCAATTTCTCCCTCTCTATTAGGTCATCTCCATCAATGTACAAACATTAATATTTGGGTATATTATGGTGGTTAGGTTCAGGAGTCAGACTGCCTAGCTTCAGATCCTGGACTCACCATTCACTAATTATCTAAACTCTCTCGCTCATTAATTGGGATAATAATATAATGAACCCTATAGTGTTGTTGTGAAGATTAAATGTTATTGCTTGTCAAGGGCATAGTAAGAAATCTTTGGCTATTAGTTAATAATAATGTAGTATTTCCACTCCTAAAAAGTTGCCTCACTTGACCACACAAATCATTCCAGCAATAGTCCTTTTTCTCTGCCAATCTTCACAACCAAACTTCCCAAAAGAGCTATCAACAAACATGATTCCTCCATGCTGACTGCCTGCACCTGCTTCAACCCGCTGCAATCTCATTTCCATCCCCTATCGCTTCAGTGAAATTTCTGTTTCAAGGTCATCAAAAATCTCTAAATTGCAAAAGTCAGGGACCATTATTCTGTACTCATCACGCTTAACTTAACACGTCAGCAGCACGACAAATGTCCGCTTTTTCACTCGGTGTTGCTCACTTGGCTTGCAGGGCAAGACACTCTTTTGGTTTTCTTCCTCCCTCTCTGGCTGCTCCATCTCAGACTTTATAATACCTTTACTCTACTTAACTTCTAACTTTTACATAATAAAATTCCTCTTCTCTACGTATACTTTTTGCAAGGAGATTGTCTCTAAATACCATTGATATGCCAATAACTTCCAGTTTTATTTCTCTATCTCAAACATTTCTTCTAAACTCTAGATCCATGTGTCAGACTACTTGACAACCCAAATGCAAAGAAAATGTAACATGTGCCAAACCTAAGCTCCATTTCTACTCCATTCTGCTCTTCTCCTAATCTTTGTCATTTTAATAAAGCAATCTCAGAGCTGCCCACACCAGAGTTCTTGGGGTCATGCTTGATTCTCTCTCTCACCCAGATAAGAATCAGAGCCCTAGATAAGTATTTGTGTACATGTAATTTATTGCAGGAGTGCTCTCAAGAGAAATGGAATGAGAAGCAGCACAAGGCGGGGCAACCAACTAAACATGGATGTGCTCTAGTGGAATCCACTGGCACTCTGAGCCCAGTGGAGCTCTGGAGTATAACTTACACTCCGGATTTGCTCCCTCCTTTAGTCAAGGGGGCCGACTGACTTACTTCCATGTAAGTTACTCATTCATTTTAGGCTCCCCCACAGCGGGCAGGGGGCATGGAACCTCCTAGGCAAAGCAGCAAACTTTTGGCAAAAGACAATTCTCTGGCAAAGGAGGCAAACATGAGCTTTTACCTGCCAACACTAAAACAGGTTGAGGTGCCTCCCTTGGCCCGATAAAGGGAACTGGGCCAGATCCCAATCAGATACCTCTTCCCCAGACTTCCTTGATCAACAATATTCCAATCTGGCTGTGTCCAGACCATTGACCAAGAAGCTAAGCCACCTGAAACTGCCTATGAGTTGGTGCATATGTCTATGTCTGACCACTTCTTCCACAAAATCAAGTGGCTGAGTAGTTGCACTGCCCAAAGCACTGCCATTGGGGGACTTCTCTTCACCCCAATCTTTCTTGGACCAGGTCTGTGCAGCAATAGCATTCTAGTTTGCATTTGCCTCCATGTATCATATATTTTAATTGTTGGTCAACCAAACTGGGGCTTTTCCCTCCTCTTTCAACTGGTCATAGGGCTGCCCCCTGAGCTGAATGAATGAGCTGAGGCAAGTTGTTGGTGCAGCAGTGGGGGGTGAAATGGAGGTCAGCAGCTCTCTCTGGGCAGCTTATTTGCATCTTCTGCACCTGATCCAGCACAGTTCGGGCCTTTCTACTTCCGTTTTAAAATGGAATGCTGCTGGGCTCACCTGACTTTAAGAAATGTCCTCATTTCTTAAATTCAGTGAATACTAATAATAGACATAATTTACTTCTTCACAAGCACAATGAGAATAATCTCTTGTGCTAAAAAATACTAATCAGAAATTCTGAAATTATTTCAGATTTGAAAATTCAGCTATTGATTCGTCACAAAGATAAAAGAGATTATGTAGACTTAAGATTTCTGGTCCCGCATGGAAAGAGTTTAGAAGTTGCCACTCCATCCTAGCAAGAAATAAAAAGCTAAAGAAACTGAAAAATCAACAACTCTTCTTAGATCCATCAAACGAGTGAGGTCACAGGGCAACCACTGCCCCCAAAATTGGAGAGGCCGACAGGCGAAGATAGAGAATCACCACTGACCAGAGTAGAAACCCACTAGCCGAACCTCTGCGGGAACCAGTGCCAGGGCAGAGAAACCTGAACTGTATTTAATAAATTGCTAGAGGCTCAGTGTGGACAAGTCTGAGAGTTAAAAACTCCAGGTGGATCCAGTCAGAAGAGGGCCCCACATTTTTGTGAGTTTTACCTTCCCAGAGGTCTACAGGGTCTTCACAGTGAGTATTAGAAAAAAATTCCCTGTGCTTCTGGCACATGTAATAGTGCGCATTTAACCCAAATTCCTTAGCCAGGCAGGCTGAAAGAAAACAGCAAATTTATCAGGGTGCTTTTCCATCCATTCATTGTTAACGTCCAATATCACTTCTGGACCACACAGTATTATCTCATCTTAGTTCAGTTTCCTTACACCTACCAGCTAGCTGTTGTGGTTTTTACTTCCCAAACTATCTGAGCTATCTAAACATGAGCATTCGGGTTTTACTTTATTTTGGTTTTTGCTGTCAGATTTTCAGCAGATCAAACAGGAGTAAACTTCTCTCTGCAGAGAGCTGAGCCATCATTTTCCAAATATCATTCAATGTGTATGGACTTTAGTTTGGGATGAGAAAGACTTTGTGACCTTCAACAGGAGAATAAAGAGTGTATCTGTTTCTCATTCGTTGGTTGTCCATTCACAGTTAAACATCTTAACAAGTTCCTCTTGGCGCCCGAGATTGCTGTAATAGCAATATGTTCCTCATTCTCTCACAGAACTTGTTTTACCATTTAGGCATCGTTAATCGCACTACTCCATCAACTTACAGCACATCAAGGAACTTGTCAGCTGGCACTTCATGTCCAAGAGTTTCTACCAGTTTCTAAACTAGCCCCAGTATATGTATCAGAAAATAAGCTACAAGTGAAAGAGAGCAGGAAATAGCGTGTTCCCAATTTTAAAACTCTTAATTAAAAAAATATCTACCTTGTTAAATTAAAACGTTTTCTTTTACAAGACTTCTGCATGTTAGCCACTTTTGTTTGTAGTTACTCTGATAACTAAAATCGCTAACACATATTAAGCGCTTACTATGTGCCAGGCGCTGGCGCTTTACATAAAATCTTAATTATTCCTCAAAGGAATTCCTTAGGAAGTTTGCAATTCCTATGTGACCTCTATTAGGTCACATAGCTGAGTGGCAAAGCCTGGATTACATCCCTGAACTAATTTACTCTGTAGTCTGAGCTGTAAAGCACTGGACTGTGTTGCCCATTGTCTTTGGCTATGATTTCAAAAACATTTAAAATAGCCTTTTATTATTAAATGAGAGCTTAGGTGACTAGAAGAGTGCTTATGTCTTCATTATTCATTTTGGTTTGAGGTCCTTAAAAACATAGGTATAAACTGGCAGGTCACAAGCCATGTCCAACCCATGGATATATTTTGTTTGGCCCAAGAAGTGCTGTAAAATCTATAAATTGGTAGACAGTATTTTAAAATTAGAATAATACATATGAAATCTGGATTTCTACACTTCTCCAAAAAATCAGAAAATCTAGCCTTAAATCTGAGAAATTATCGCTTAAAAGAACATATTGGTGTTTTACAACTACATGCAGGAGAGAGAAGGGAAAAGATGTAGAATATTTAATAATCTGTTTACTCTTTTGAGGTGGGAGGATGCCTATGTTTCTGTCACTCTGCATTTTTTTTCTAAACATACAGAGTCAATGTGCATTGATCAGAAGACTGGTATAAGTTTTAGAAGTGACCCTGTGAACCCCCGGGATATCCAGACTCCAAATGATTAGTAAGATTTGCTTTGAATTTTTGAAACACGTTTTTCATCTAATAGTTGGGCTGTTTAAAAGTACCTCTAAAAAATAAAGTATTTTGGCTTCACTTTCTATAAATAAAAACAGTTCCATCAGGTGGCCATCTGTTACATCAGAAATGAATACATTCTGTCTAATTTGTTTCTGTTATTTCCAGGGTCAGTTTCCTTCACCTTCAATTATTTAGTCTTAGTGTGATAAATAACAGAGTCAAGTGTTATAGCCATTACCCAGAAAGTCTGTTTCTTAAGGAAAAATATAGGGCACATAATATCCTTAAACATGCCCCAGCCTTCTCCAGCTAAGCTGAGTTGTTGAAAGTTTCTGTAATATTTAAGATTCAGAATACTAGATTTCAACCTTCAAAAAACAGTGTATTAAATCTTAGAGTGCATGTGCCATAACACCATTTTTATGACAAATAGTAAAATATTTCATGTGTTTGATAGAAGAACTAGGAATAAAATGCTAAGTTGAAATATTTTAATGGATTAAAAACTATCTCTGTCAACAACTCACCACACATACATATACATAAACACATACAACAGCTAACTTTATTTTATAAACACACATACACACACACACACATGCACAACCTGTTTTTTTTTAATAAACACACATACACACACACACACATGCACAACCTGAGTTTTGTGAAGTTCAGAAGACTACTAAGAAATAAGAAGGGTAGTAGGGCAGGGGATATCTCTGAGTTGATAGAAGGACAGATAGGAAATCATGATGCTAAAACTGTATACTTAATGAAGATAAGCCAAATGATATATATTTTTTAATGCACCCAATGTTACCACAACACAATTCTACCTTACGTCCCAGCCCCTCTAACATGAGACTTCAGGTTATCATTCAGAACATAGTGACTCTAAAAGAACATGAAAACACCAGTGCATAAAGATACATATGGTACAGTGGTGGTCCCATAAGATTGGTACCATATAGCCTAGGGTTGTACGTGTACTTCGTGTAAGTACACGCTATAATGTTTGAAATCACCTGATGACGTGTTTTTTAACACGTATTCATATCATTGAGAGACACGTGACTGTACTCTAAAACTTAGTGCCTTAAACAAATTATATATTATCTCTCATGGTTTCTGTGAGTCAGGAGTTTGGGAGCAACTTGGTCGAACAATTTTGGCTTGAAAGCTCTCGTGAGTTTGCAATCAGATACCAGTCAGGGCTACGCTCAGTCATCTGAAGGCTTGACTGGCATCAGAGGATCCACTTTCAAGGTGACTCACTCACATGGCTATTGGCAGGAGGTCTTAGTTCCTCTCCACTTAGACCTGCCCATGGGGTTGCTTGAGTGTCCTGATAACATGGTGGCTGATTTCCCCCAGAGCTAAGGATCCAAGAGACCAAGATGGAAGTTACAACACCCCTTTCACTAGAATCCCTTCTTGGTGCTACATGGGCTTGGGTGCTGTAACTTCTCAACTGGGCTCTAGAGTTCTCATAAATGTATTCTGGTCCGTGTATTGTTTTTATATCAGTGTCTCTGTGGGGGAACAAGGGCCTAAACCTTCCTAGTCCATCATCTTTCTTCCAGTGTCACTTTTCTAACCTCTCTAACTACAAAAGTGTTCTCTGTAAGTATTTACTAAATTGAATTTAATTTCCTTGGCAGTCCTTGCGTTAAAAACACTTAGAAAGAACTATGTAAGGAAAATTCATACTGGAATCAGAATATTCCAGCCAAATGAACTATAGAAAATTGAATATAAAAGAAAATATGTGTTCTGGTGGTGGTAGGGGCAACCTGCCATTGTTATAGATGTTTTCAACTTAGTGTTATTACTGCTGAACATTCTATCTGATGGATCTCAGGCACAAGGATAAGAATGAGAGATAATGTTCACCTTTTTACTCAATAAAAATAAAATTACATCAATATTATTATCTAATTAAGTTTGTTTCCATGTTCAAGGAAATGTCACGTGTAACCAGGGCAAGCTCTCCCCTCAATGGCATAAATGTACACAGTGTTCAACGTTCATGTTAAATAGTAAAACTTAGGCCCAAGGATATTCCCTCATGACTTTGGGCTTTGGAGAGGTTCGTATTTCAGCTCAGACAAGGTATTGTTGATTGGCTTGCTACTGCAAAGAGATTTTCTTATTTCTCAAATCCACTAATAGAATATAAAATTTAAAATGCCTAACTTTTCAACCTATTTTCTTAATTTGTCCCAGGCAACATTTAATCCATAGTCAGTTGAGTCAACTTTTTATTACTTAGGATAATGGGAATTAATAGACACATGGACAATATAAAACCACAGATAGTCAACACTTGTAGTTTCTATGAGTAAAATATAAATATGAGGTCTTACATACTCACTAACTCTGATTCCTTGAATCCCTGAAAGAATTCATAAATAAGAGGAGTGGTGAGAGCAGGAAGAAATGAGGAATGAAGACAGAGAATGAGGTAGAAAGGAGGAAAAGAGTGAAAGAGAGACTGAATCTAGGGAGGGATGGAAGAGTGAATGAAAAAGTAAATAAGGAAATAAAGAGAAGGAAAGGAAGAAGATGAGAACAAAAGATATAGGGAATCATAAAGATTTAGTTATACTACCAACAACAAAAATTCCAGGAAGTTCCAGAGAAATGTCTCATTTATGATGTGTTATATAGAGCATAGGTCAGTAGATAGATGGATAGATAGTAGTGGATTATTCACCATTTTTCTAGATGCTCATTCATTGATCTTTTGAACAGACAGTGCAAGGCATTGAAACATGTATGGCTACAGAAAAAAGAAAATACATAGAGAAAATATTTTCTATTTTGATTCATCTGTACCAGTTTTAGGTGAAGAATGTGTCAATAAATATGACAATAGACATTTTAAATATATCTTCAGAGGTGATTATTGAAGAAATATCAATATTGTAAAATAGATGTTTATCGTTTATTTTTCAAAAACATTTTACTTCATATTTTACCTTCACAATTTGACAAAAATGAATCAAATGTCATAACATTCAGAATAAAATGATGGAGTACATTTTCAAGCCGTATAACATATGTAGGATATTGTACTTATGTTCACTGGAACCATCCTCTAAATGAGTTGCCTGACACATTTGAATCACATTTGTCTTATTAACGCATCTTTAGAAAACATGTCCAATAAGCTGTATCTAAACATGTTTTTTCCACATGAGGATTTAGAATAAAATACAAAGAATAGTAATTATGCAAACAAAGCCAAATTCTTAAAGTTGAAGGCTGCATGGGACCATGCAAGAAGAGTTTACAAACTCCACTCACCCAGGAAAGAGCCGGAAGTGGCTCTGGGTTTGAAGGGAAAAGAGGGGCCTGGGCTGATGAAATAAACCACATTACTTAACGCTGTTTAGTTTACACTGTAAATGTGGGCAGATAATGCGGGCTAGAAACATTATTTCATCCGTGGGGCGTATGGTAATTATATCCACATTAAAGAACTTTTGCTAATCACACACACGCACGCATCTTTGCTGCTGATGGGATACATCTGACAACAGGGGACACCTCACAGATTTGGGCTCAGCAGCGCATTTCTCTGTGTCTGTCTCCTACCTAGGGGGCTGCTGCAGCTCTTCTCAGATGACTTCTCCTCCCCGACTCACTACACAGCCGATTACAACATAAACACCACACTAGAACAGAAGTTTATAGTTTCAGGAGAGGAAGCGAGTCTGGCAGTTTTTATCAACTCTTGTTTTCCCTGAGCTTAGTCTAAAGTGGGTAACCTGAGCATTTAGCTGGCATGGCCCGTGACATAAAATCTTACAGTTCCACAGCATTAGTGGCCCAAACTCAAACCATTGGCAGGCCTTGGGTGTTGGGGCACCCCACAAGGCTATCTGAAATTTCTGCAACGTGTTACACTAGATACAAAGTGTTTTAAATGTGCTTTTTCTTTAAATCTTCACAACAGTCCTATATGAATAAATAACTATCTGTCCTTATGAACGAGAAAACTGAGGTTCGTAAAGGATAAGTAACTTACCTAGAATCGGGATTCAAATCCTGGACAATTCAGAATTTATGCTCCCTCTGCCGGACTCTAAGCCATATTCAGAGGCCATAAGAATTGAAAAAATAATTATGCCCCGCAGCACCCAACCACCACCACAATATGTAATTCAGACTAGAATAGTATTTTTTAAAACATCAGAAGATTACAGTGGAAGCTGAATTTAAAAATACCTCTATTCTAGATCTCTACAAAGTCCTGGGTAAATTCATTGAATGTGGGCTTTGCAAGCCCTGTTTCGTTAGTTCCCTGGTTTGCTGGTGCCCTGAGGCAGGGCATGGTGGCCTGATTGGGAGTCTGGCACTGCTTCTCCCATATTGCTGCCTTAGAGGGAGATATCTTAATATGCCATTTATAAGACAAACAACCCTGAGCCTCAGATGCTGTCACTGAGTTTTAGCTCCTTTGCCTAAAGAGTCAATGTAAGTCACATTTGGTGTGCTTATTTTGATGCTCTCCCAGATGCCTGTGGGGCTTAAAGAGATTAAGCCCTTGTGATAGCCAGATTGTTGGTATTTAATGCTCCATTACTCACCCATCTGCGGGGGCCCGGGAGGCAGGTTGGCGGAACAGTTCCCAGGCAGCAAGTGTTGCAGACACAAGTCCAGTGTCGATGCTCTCCACTGCCGAATGTGTCGGAATGACCCCGGAACAGGAAACATGTGCTTTCCTGGAAACGTGATGTGGACAGTCCATACATTCGACGTGTCTGCATGTTCTGTTTGGTCATTGTGGGATGAAAGCCCAGATGATTTTCACAAGCACTGTGTGCCATGTGCCCCTTTCAAACCAAATGCTGACAATAAGTATTTCTGGGGTGTTGCGAGACAAGTCTCCATGAGTCTCCTGCATTTCTGCACGTCTTACCAACAGAGACACTGATTCCTTTTGTTCTGGAATATCTTTTCAAGAATACTAGTTTAGCAAATAGGCTTGGAAGTGAGAAATTGGGTTCTCTCCAGAGGAAAGGGCAGGTTTGATTACTGTCCAGTATAATAAAAACAATGTCTCCGTCTGGAGCTAAGGCAGGCAGACTTACTGCCCATTATAAAAGATTTGGGTTCCCTAAGCTCAGGATTCTTCTTTTCTACACAACTTAGTTCACATGCAGGTGTCACCTGGGCTTCTTCACATTGTCCCATATGATTTGGGGGTCAGAAACTAGTGCAAGAATGATGATACTCTGGCTATTGCTATTGTTATAATTAACAAACTGTCTTTTGTCTCGGACTCAGGAGTCTTGGGTCTTCTGCCAGCATTCATGAAACTGGTAGGCTAATTTGTTACTTCATAAGTAGCATAAAATTCCAGACCCTTCAAAGTTCTTGACAGGTAGTGTTCAGTCCTTATCATTTTATAAGGGCATATGTGTCATATGTTTGAATATATGTGTGTATACATATTATCTATTTATCTACCTGAATGTGTGTATATGTAATAAATCTATACTGTTATGTATAAACATGTGTACAAAAATCTTGTTTTATAATTAGTAATATGACCACTGCATCTTCATCACTTGAAAAAAATGTGCCTACTTTTGTATGAGCTATTTATAAAGACAGAACTCAGAATCACATTCAATCCTTCAAAAAATGTATTTACCTTCTATAGGTACAGTTATTACCAATTGTTATGGCAATAACTAGTTCTGAGCTTCAAAGAGAAGGAAACAATGGACATTTTTTGTCAAAATTACATAGTAAATAAATGCCCCTTTAAATTATGCAATAGCAAATCCATTATAATTTTAAGTCTTAGGCTATTTTTGCTTATGTTAAAAATGATGTGGTGTATTGGTGAGTGATGATAATAATAAACATCATCCCCCTTGGCTTCAGAAAACTTTGAAACCTCAAAAAAGGTTTTGTGGGATAAAGTCATGGTATCATAGAGTGAAGGCAATGAAAGACAACATCTACTTGCAAGCCCTACCCAACATCTGAATTCTCCTCTATGAAATCAACAAATAGAGATTACCCGATGGCTCCATCATTATCTCCAGAAAGAGAGAAGCCATTCTCTGGAAGCATCCCATTCAAATATTTGACAGGTCAAATTCTTGTGAACTGTTTATATATTGAAGGAATATTTGTTTCTCTGAATTTCACATCTGATTCTGTTTCTAATGGAACCAAATTTCTAATATGGATTCCAGTATCAGAGCCGACATTTATCAGCTTGTGAAATCGATCTAACACTTTAAACCAGTTTCCTCATCTGTATAATAGGCATAATAATGGCCACTTTCTTGTCTGATGTGAGGGTAAAATGAACTTTAGCACATAGAAAGTGCCCAGGAAATAGAGGTTACCGCTGTTATTCACCTTCATTTTATGCCATGCTTGCAGGTGACAGCATTGGTCCAATGTAGGGTGATAGTTTGGTCCAAGGTGCACCAAGCTGTAACGTATCTCACTCCATCCCTAGATCACATCCCCCCAAGTTCACATTAAAAGTCTTTAATATTCTGGTGGTTATAGTTTTTGGCTTAATGATAATACGAGGTTTCTACATGGAAAGTGGAGATCTTCTCTCTACTCTTAGACAAGTTATTAATGTCAAGACCTTTCACCAGTGAATACCTTTGTTCAATCTGACTATGACTCTTGTATGGATCTTCATACAGCATCTTAGGTTTCCAAGATTGAAAAAAAGAGAAACCATGTAATTATTGTAGTTAGGTCTAAATTTTTACTGAAAAAAATATAACTTTAGAGCTTTACTTCTTGAATACTTTGAATCTCACCAATTCTTCATATTGACTACACTTTATTCATTTTGAATATGAAAAAAATTGTCTATATGTATTTGAATGTGCCTTTAATCTCTTAAATTTTTTAATATGTACATTGAATAAATATGCATTCATTCACAAAACACATACATATCCTACCATATGTATATTATACACATTATAAAATATACAAAACTATCAATCTTAGAGAGAGGAGTTAAATTTGAAATACAGTATTTAAGCTTTAACTATAGTTAATGACAGTGGATGTAAACCCTGATTTCAAACAGTCTTGATAATGTCAACTTGTTGTGCCCATTATCTCAGATCTGATTAGATAATCATTGTTCTTATCTTGTAGTGTGGTTGACAAAGAGATGATAATAGGAAGAGGTGTCAGCATTACTATTTCCGTGTTGGTTGCTTTTACTTGCATTATTGATATTATTGTTAATCCATGATTTATTTATATAGATTTGTTTAGGGCATGTGTTTATTTTGTGAGGCATAGTAATCAATACTAGATAACAATCCTTCAATCTGTATAACTACAATGCCTGGCAATATGCTGAAGGCATACGTGTGAGTAAGGATAAAGGATTAATCTCCCCACGTTGTGGACCTCACATCTCACTTACTTTACGTGACATGTGATGTTCTGATATATGGACTGAATAAGGAGACTAGTGTCAATCTCTGTACTGAAAAATAATTATGCTTATTCGTTTTTACAGTTAAGAATCAACTATCGATAGAAATTGTAGTAAATCTCTTGCATCCCCAGGAGAACATATTTCTTACATTTATGTTGCTCTGGAGATCTGTGTTGTACTGCATTACATAGGGATCTCTGCCTTATTCAGGTGTGGAACTTGGAAGTGTGTTCTCTATATGTAACCTTCTACCTTTTATAAGAAGAAAAATGCCCATCCAATAGTTACATCGTCCTTTGAGACGAGGCTACTTACACTGAAGCTACGTCTGAAAGAGTGGGAGCTGCATGTCCTCCTACAGCTGCAGAGTCAGTGTAGGGGATCATACACCATTGCATTCTATCAAAACAGACATTTCAAGCTAACAAATAGACCTCCTAGGGATCTAATTGAGGTGTGAAGGCTATATACACCAGCAAAACGCACTGCAGATAAATTGGCACTCTCATCTTTTATCTGAGGATTGTGCTTGTTACAGTGGGTGACACAACACTGCATGGTGTGAAGCTGGAAAAATGGATGATTTTTAGGCTGTCTCATGGTGTGGGATTTGTTCCAGAAACTCTGACTTTATGAAGTGCCCCTCTGAGTAGCAATTTATAACACACATTAATTCAGTAGTAGCTGAGCAAAAATGAACAAGATTTCCCAGGGTGCTGAAGTTCCAGATTCTTTCTCAAAGGGTCACATCAATTATTGTCACTTTTTTGTCAGCTGTGAACCATGATTAATTGGAGAGATCCAAATTTCTGCATGTCTTCTGTCACACACTTCTTTGCTTCGCCATCTGTTGTGTCTGAAGTGTTGACCAACAAGCTCCACTTCCTGTACCCCGTCAAAGCTAGAGTAAATGTCTCACTAGAGGTTGGAGAGAAACACCGAAGACGGTAGAAATAACGACACACAAGCAAGCGGCAAAAACAGTGATTTAGTAAAGAGATAAGCTGTGAAGCATACGAAAGAGAGACCTAATTAACTTCCATTCTCTTCAATAATGTGTAAAATGCAAAGATCTACTAGCTCAGACCAACTTACACGTAAATGTGGAGTCCTGAACCCACCAGAATCAGAAGCTTGTAGATTATTTTACCTTTAGAAGAAACTGACAACTGATTGACCAAATAATATAAAAACATAAGTGGAAATTAAAAATTGATACGTGGAGGAGAGTAACGGGTGTTTATTTTCTGATGTGAAGCCTCTTAGAATGGAACCTTTTTGAAACAAGAAAATCCCACATTATCCAGCAGATGATGCGTGGAGAATTATTGTCCATCCCAGGCTTTTTGAGGTTTCCAGTCATTTAATACTCTTAACTAACTTCCATCAAACACTTCCACATATAAAATCCTTTCCAAGCCATCTAAATCCTTATTGGAAAATGGAAGGTTTATAAAAAATAAATAAAGATGTTTTGCTTTGCAGCCCTATGTCAATGTTTACTGTTGCCAGAGCTTACATCCAGAGCCCTCCACACCATCCTATGCCCTGGGTGTGGATGACTTCATGCTGTGGGAGCCTTTGGGCTTCACTATTGTCAGAACTGGTGGTGCCCCGGTAAGACACAACAAATGTACTGCTTGCTCAACGATACAACTTATTTCTCAGGGTTTTTGTGCATTTTGTTTGATGGAATCTGACAGTTATACTGAAATGGCAAAGAAATAGTGAAATTAGTCCTCCAAGATTTTTCAGGATGCGGAATAAGGTAATCAAAATAATTATAGTTAATACGCCAGCCGATACAGTTGATATTCAAGGGGAAATTTTATTTGAAACACACCGAGGTTTGTTAATGATTCTGGCTGACTTCCTGCAGTAGGCAGCTGAACGAATTGCAACCGACTGTGAGCTTGTAGCAGAAAAGGCCGAGGACAAACTCTAGACAACATGTGAGTAGATTAATTACAATGAAAACCAATAAATCAGATTTAATAAGGCTCTACATCTTAGTCTTCAGAAGCTTTCCTGTTATTTTGAAACGTGCTGTCTTAAGTGGAAGAGAGAAACAGTGTCTCCCTGCAAAGTAAAGGGCAGGTTTTCCTGCAGGGAGATTAACCCAGAGCTATGGCTTAGGATCAGCAATCGTTTCTCCTACAGCTTATTCACTATAGGAAAGATAAGTCTGGAGAGTTGGATATTTAGTTGAATTTCCCACAGTAAATACACCCTTGAATAAAGGAGTGAGATTTGAAGCATTTCATCCTTTCTTTTCACAGGCTCTGAGAAAGCTTAAAGTGGAAGGGATGTGGAAAGAGGTTAAAGTCAGAAGGCAGCACTTACTTAGACTGTTCAGTAACTCTTTATTGAACGCACATTATGCACCAGCCACTATTCTAATTATCTGAGCCTAATTTCATCTTATATATAAACATAAATCATTTTGCATAGTTTTAGTGGATAGTGAATTTTCCAGGAACGTAACTACCATTTGAGATATGATTGCTTGTTTTGTTTTGTTATTTGTTCGAGTTTTCCAAGAGTGGCTTACCACTTCTCCAACTCATACTGAGGATGGCAGTGCTGCTCATGGCCTTTCAATCACCAACACAGCGCCCCTGGATCAGTCTACAGTTGAGCTGTCCTATTCACATGATTCTACATGGATATCCGATTGTTCCAGCACCATTTGGTGAAAAGACAACCCTCTCTCCACTAAATTTCTTTTGCACCTTTATGAAAAATCAATTGTCCCTGCATGTGTGGATCTATTTCTGGATTTTCTAGTTTGCTCTGTTGATCTGTTTGTCTAATACTTATGTCAGTATAGCTGACATCAGGTAGTGTAAGTCCTCCATTTTATTCTTCTTTTTCAAAATTGTTTCAGCTATTCTTGATCATTTGCATTTCTATATAAATTTTAGAGTCATGTTACTGATTTCTGAAAAAAAAAAAAAAGCCTACTAAAATTTTTGCCTGGATTGTGTTGAATCTATAGATCAGTTTGGGAAGAATTGTCATTTTAGTAACATTGTCTTCCAACCCATGAACAAAGTATATTTCTTCCTTTGAGTCTTTTAAAATTCCCCTCAGCAAATTTTGTAGTTTTCAGATCTTGCACATCTTTTATTAGATTTATCCCAAAGTATTTTGTATTTTTGATGGTGTTTTATGATCTTGTTTTGTTGTATTTTAATTTCTCATTATTCACTCCTAGTATATGGAAATATAATTGATTTTGGTATAATGCTCTTGTATCCTACAACCTTGCTAAATGCACTTATTAGTGAGATGCTTTTTGTGGATTCTATCAGATTTTCTACATAGATGATCATGCTGTCTGTGAATAACACTGACTGGAGCCTCCAGTACAATGTTGAATGGAAGTGGTAAGAGTAGACATCCTGTCTTCCTGCTAATCTTGGGGGAAAAGCATTCTTTTGCCATGAATATGATGCTAGCTATTGATTTTTGCTTATGATCTATATCAGGTTGAGAAAGTCCTTTTCTATTCCTGATTTGCCAAGAATTTTATCAGATATTGATGTTGAATTTTGTCAAATGCTTTTTCTGTGTCTATTGAGATGATCATATCATTTTTCTTTTTTACTTTGTTAACATAGTGAATTACATTGATTTTCAAATGTTAAACTAACCTTGCATTCCTTGGCACCAATCCCACCTCCTGACTCAGGTTTGTGAGACATGAGAGAAAAAGCATCCACCATTTGAGATAGCTGGGAGGTGAAGCACACACTCAGAAAAAGCTGGGAGCTATCAGAGAGCTTGCTAGAGATAGAGAAGCAGTTTCAGAAGATATAGGAGAAAGGGTAAGGCAGTGGACCACAGGGCCTGGCAGTGGCTGATGGTGAGCGGTGTGGGCTACATTAGGAACAAGAAGGTTCAGGGTATCATAGGGGTGAAAATAAGGTACAGTATTGAGCCACTGGAGCACTTACACTACGGGCATCGACTGAACATGTGGTTCAGATGGATGCTGTGAGTTCAGGAGCCAACAGAATCATCCCTTGGAAGGTGTCAGTTGCAGCAGCTGCAGTATCTGCAACCACGACTGCTCCATGCTCTGACAACAGTTCAGACATTGTGGTCTCTATGTGCGCAGGTTCTTAGGATGAAGCAGGTCCCAAAGAACTGTAATAGCTGGCATGGCCTATGCTAAAGATGGTCACAGAGACTCAAGTCGGATATGGCATCTGTTGAATCTGAAGTACTAAACTCCTCTTCCTGTCTCGTTTTAGCAGGACACTGTCTACATAACCTCCAACGAATCTTTGCTATCTTAGCTGCTGATATCCCATCTCTGAACCTTAACTCAGCATTTGGAGGTCTGCTCCTTGCCAGCAGAATCCCATGAAGCCAACTGTCTTCCATCTGTTCCTGGATTCCTGTCACTGGGCTCTGCCTATCTGCAATAATACTAATGCTACTTATGCTGCTTCCAACCTGCACAACACGAGTGGACTAAACATTTATTTCCAGGCTATCAGAATAGTATAGCATACCTATTGGAAATTTGCATCATTGCTCTGTTCACCTCTCCTATTACTGACCTCCTTACTTTAGTGAGTGTTCTAGCCCCTTCCAATTATGCCATATCCAATTACATCCGAAGATAGAAATCACATTGCAAAATGTAAACGTCTTTCAAATTATTATACTTTGGAAGTCTCTGACAGTGCTGTCTTTCATTGCTGAGTTAACTAACACTGGATAACTATGTGATCAATGATATTATACTTATGCTTATTTGCACTTATTATCTGAACAGATACATTTAAGTCACACTTGAAGAGTTAATATGCTAAACCACAGTAGAAAGGACTAGTTTAACTCCCATTTTGGACACAGCCATGTCTTTGGCCTACAGAGGTAAGTAGAGGAAGGGAAGTATGGTAAGCACTAATGAGTATGATCAACTTCACCATTAAATGCCACCTCCAGATGGGAAGCAATTGGAGCACCACACACGATAGTTCTACAATAGGCAAAAATCTCCAGGGCTGACAGACCATTTTGGATTTCTTGACTTCTTCGCAGTGCAGGTAATTCCCAAAACTGCCAATCATATCTGCAAATATCTTTCAGATTAGTCAACGCTAAATAACTATTGTTTAAAAACTACAGAACTTATCAAATGGAATATCACAGAAGTTTGTAGTATGTGTATATTCAAGGGGATGGTTCAGTGGGAATCTTGGACAAGTGTGAGCTGAAGGTGATCCTCTGGAAATGGGGTTACAAACAGCTGTGACTGCTCAACTCACAGGCAAGAGTTCCTGTAACGCTAGTTGCTCTAGAACCTAGTATATTGTTTTCTATGGAATCTCAATATTAGAAGCCAAGGATTCCTTGAGCAGCTCTTTCTCTTTACTAATTAAATGCTAAATTAAGTAAAAAATTTTGACTTGAGTAATTGGAATTTTCTTAGTGAGAAACTTTCCCTTTTAAACTTTGCTGGGTAAACTCTCCGTACCCAAAGTCTCACAAGCTATAAAATCTACTGTCATGTAGCACATGGAAAGGACATTAAAAATAATTTGAGCCCATCTCATTAGGCTGGGTCTTGTGAATTATTTTAAAAGATACTTTTAAACCCTTGGTTCTCTGAAATACAATAGGGGAAATTCATTTTGAGGCAGGTATAATTTTTCCAGGGACAAGAACCTAAGAAAATGGTTAGCGTTACTTAAAACTCTCTTAGGACCTTTCTGTAAAAAGCTTTCCAAGTGCATGCACGCACGTGCGTGCACACACACACAGCTAAAAGACATACATCCAGAGTGTAGTCTGGCTGTGGATTCACCTTTGTAAATTTTAAATAAGATAAAGTGTTAAATACTTACTCGAGGATAAATATTTTGGAAAATACATAATATATTTGTTCTTATTTTATATTTGTGGTTCTTCTCAACATTGTCAAGGAGACATCATAGACTATCTATTGCTGACAACAGACCACTCAAAAACATAATGTCTTAAAACGGTAACAACTATTTATTATTTCTCACAATTTTGTGGTTAGTCTGAGGTGGTTCTGCTGCTGGACTTGTGTGGGCTCAACCATGTGACCACAATAAGCTGATAGGTTGGCTAGGGGTTGGACTCAGATCGGACAGTTGGGTCTCTCTGCACGTTATCTTTAATCTTCAAGAAGGTTAGACTCCTTTAATGATGGTGGTGGTATTCCAAGAGGGCAAGACCTAATGTGCAAATGATTATCATGTCTGTTGCTGGCCCATGGGCCAGAGTGTCCAAAGTCAATGTGGGTGTGATGGTCAGTGGCTAGGCTATAGTTCTCAGTTATTTAATCAAACACTAACCTAGGTGTTGCTATGAAGGTATTTTGTAGATGTGATTAACATCTACAATCAATTGACTTTAAGTAAAGGAGATTACCCTTGATAGTCTGTGTGGCCCTCATCCAACTAGTTGAAGGCCTTAAGAGCAAAAACTGAAGTTTCCCAGAAAATAAGAAGTTTTGTCTCAAGACAGCAGCAGCAACCCCTGCCTAATTTTCCAGCTTTGCCAGCCCCCATAATTGCACGAGCCAATTCCTTAAAATAAATCTCAAAATATATATCCTTTTGGTCTGTCCCTCTGAAGAACCCTAACTGATACAGTGGAGACTACCCAAGGGAGTAGATACTGAGAGGCGTGATACTTCAGGGTCATTAATATAACAATCTACGACAGTTTGTCCTTGAGTCCTGTGTTATTTTTTGTCCTCCAGTAAGCAGTTTCCAAGATAAGATTAGATGGACATTACACTTATCAGAGAAAATGTCTGTGAAAGATAGAGGGGAGGATAGCCAGAGAAGACATGGAACACCTTCAGATTGTGAGGCGGGTCTGATACCTGTGAAAGAAGTAAGAAGAAGCAGGATGAGTAGGAGTCCTCTCAGACTGCAAGGTAGTTCTAAGAAAGGTTCATCCAGGCCAATAGGGAGTCTTTAAGCCAAAGCGGCCCATCAGAGGGGTCTTGAGGCTCACTGGAATGGCCTCTGTTAGTACTCCTACAGTTGGCATGAGAAGCACGGCCTCAGGATGAAAGCAGTGGAGGATCCAAAGGGGCAATAGCGAGAGCCACCATTCAACTATCTCCCCACAGCAGAAGCTCTGAGTAGAGCATTGTCATGGCTGCCACAGCCAGCCCCCAGTGATTCACATTCCTTCCATAATCAAAATGCATTTACTCTCTATCAAGATTCTGAAGTCTCATCCAATCATGGCATTGGGCTTACAGGCCATAATTTCACAATCTGCGTTGGGTCCTGGTGTGATGGAGGATCCCCAGGTGCAGCTCTTCTTTATCTACAGATCTGAACAAAAGAGACAGTTATCTGCTCCCATTAACCCCATAGATAATGGTGGGATAGGGATGGATAACTGCAACAGACACTCCTCTGAATGGAGATCTACTTCTGAGAAAAATGGAATGGGAGTGTCTCTCCTACTGTATATAGCTATCAAACCTGGACAGAATGCATGGAGCAGCTATTTGAGAAATCTCAAAGGTAAATAATAGCACGTGGATTGGGGAAGATCAGAATTCAGTCCAAACAAATCCATGGTAAGTGGATTTTTTTTTCCCTTTGGTATCCCCAAACAAACTGTAAGTGGGCATAGAGGGCAAATAGAGAGAAGCCCACTAGTTCTGGGGCAAAAAACAGGGGAATAAATATATAAGACTCACAAAGAGTAAGGAAATCTTTTTTTTTTTCTTTCTATCCTCTGTTCTCTCACACTCCAACCCCTAATTAATCCCATGGTGATAAGACACAGACAGAAGCAGGAGGCTGCAGGAGCCAAAACACTGAGGGAATAAAAATGTGCTCCCTGTTCAGTGGTGCTGCCGTAACAAGAGGATGATCCAACCTCCATGGTTTTTTCCCTCTGTCCTGCTGATTAATCGTGGATGCAGATGAAGTTGCAGAAGTATATAGCAGAGCAAAGTAATATTGAGCTGGAGGACCAAAATGAGGAGCTCTAGGGAACTGAAAAGAACCAGAAAGATTGTGGAGAGGAAAGAACTCAGAAAAGCAACCTCATCAAGTTATTTATGAACTCTTAGGTCCACCCCTAAGCTGTGCATGTGTAGATCTGATCCTACTTAGCATGCTAAAGCTTTTAACAACTGAACTAATGATATGCCACTACCCAGGTCCAAGACTGACCACTAGGTGGCACACATATGGGATAGATAAAAATAGCACTGCAAAGAATTTGAAAACTCAATTGGAACTACAGAAAAGCCTACAGAAGAAAGATTGGAACTTGTGACTTGAACCCAACCAATTCAACTGGCTGCTAAAACAACAGTATCAACATTCTCCACAGGAATTAAACAAGACCCAAAGTTTCATAATACTCAAAATGTCCAGGATACAATCCAAAATTACAAAACAAAGAATCAGGAAAATCGCAACTCACATGGGAAAAGAAAATGAACCAATGCCAATGCCTGCATGACACAGATGTTGGAATTATCTTACAGTAAGCAATCATGTACACTCCTGAAGCCAATGGAAAAAGAGAAATCCTTAGGAAAGAAATAGAATGTTGTATTGTTCTCCAGAGAAACAGAACCAAGAGGAGATTCTTTCTCTCTCTCTAGTCTACTAAGAGATTTATTATAAAGTATTGGCTTATACATTTGTGGAGACTGAGAAGTCCCACAATCTGCCGCCTGCAAACTGGGGACCCAGAAAAGCTGGTGGTGTAATTCTAAGGAATAAATAGGGATATTACATAATTCACAAAAAAAAAAAAAGTAACATTCTTAAATGCGTATGCACCCAACAACAGAACTTCAAAATATATAAAGCAAAAACTGACAGAACTAAAAGAAGAAATAGACAAATACATACTAATAATTGGACACAATAACACTCCCCTCTCAGTAATAAATAGAAGCAGTACAGAAAAACTCAGCAAGGCTATAGAAGAACTGAACAACACTGTCAATGAAAGAATCTAACTATTGGCTCTATAGAACATGCCACCCAACGACAGAATATTCTTTCCAAGTGCACATGGAACATTCCTTAAGATAGATCATATTCTGGATCATAAAACATTACAAATTTTTAAAAATTGAAATCATACAAAGTGTTTTTCTGGCTATAATGGAATTAAACAAGAAATCAAGAACAAAGAGAGAACAGGAAAGTTTTCAAGTACTTGGAAATTAACACTCTTCTAAATAACCCATGGGCCAAAAAGTAAGTCTCAGGGGAAATTAGCAGACATTTTGAACTGAATAAAAGTACAACATATCAAAATATGTGGGATGCAGCTAAAGGAGTATTCAGAGGGAAATTTACAGCATTAAATGCTTATATTAGAAAAAAAAGTCTCAAATCAGTAATTTAAGCTTCTACCAGAAGCAACTAGAAAAAGAAGAGCAAAAATCCCAAAGCAAGTAGAAGGAAGGAAATAATAAGGGTAAGACCAAAACCCAATGAACTAGAATACAGAAAATCAATAGTGAAAAATCAATAAAGCCAAAAGCTGGTTCTTTGAAAAGATCAATAAAATTGATAACCCTCTAGTAACACTGACCAAGAGAAAATAAACTAATTATCAATATCAGGAATGAAAGAGAAGATATCATTACCACCCCCCAAAACATTAAAACAGTTATAAAAGTATACTATCAACAACTACGCACATAAATTTGAGAACTTAGATGAAATTATCCAATTGATCAATTATTCAAAACCCACAAACTACCATCTCATCCAAGATGAAATAATAACTTGAATAGTCTTGTAAGGAAATAAAACTGTCCCTATTTACAGATGACAAATACGAAGAAGTAGAGGCACATGGCAGGTGCATGGAAATTCTACAATCCAGCGGGGACATGTTGTCAGAACTTCCATTCAGGGCCCAGGAACATTCCTTGATTAGAACCCTGGTCTATTCCACAGAAGTGGTTCTCATCCATTGTTCTTCTCTTTGGTTCCATCCTCAGAGAGGTCCTTCCATTTCCATTATGAAATGGCCTGTATTTGAATATTTTCGAGCAGCTGAATAGTTTATCCAGTCTGCTTCCTTCCCATAGAATGTTGGGGCCCAGATGCTTTTTCATTTTGAACTGATTCAGTTCCTTTTAGTCCAAGCCGACACTCTTCGGGTACTCTACGAATATAACTCGGGCTTACTCCATGTCCAAAATGCCATATCCTTAATTCTTTTTCAGACAGACATCTCTGTACTTCGCTTGGAATGACAGAGTGGCACGCAAAAATACCCTTAAAATTCCCAGAAACATTTTTGTCTAGCTGAACTGGGGGTCTTCTAGGCACCACTTCAATCTTTCTGAGGTCTTCACAAAGGCTTTTATAGACAACATCCCTGATTTTATTTTCTCCCTGAGGCTGTTTTTTCCTTTGAGAATCTGTTTTCTGGAGAGATACCCTGGCCAGAGAGATTGGAAATGTAAAACAACTCAATTTTCCTCAACCCAGTAAGATTTGGATCATACACATTTCTTATAAACTCTGTTTGCAAACTGAATTATCCTTTCTTAGTTCATCTTGTTCCATACCTTATCACACACAGCTAAAAGAAGTCAACTGTAGTTTCATCATTCTGTGTGGGAATCTCTTTAGCTAAATCCACAAGTTCATTAGGTACAAATTTTCTAACTTCCATTTTACTACAAGCACAGTTAAGCAATTGTTTCATGAGGACAAAACACTATTTTTCAAACCTCCAGTAGCAGTTTCCTCACACGTTTTCAGCATTCACTAATATTTGTTTGCCATTCCTCCATCCTCTGTCAACAGCTTACTTGCCATTTTCTCCAGCCTATACCATATATCTGCTGCCTAGTCTCAAAGCTAGTGTCATATATTCCAGGTTTTTCTTAAAGTAGAAACCCTATTCTATGTGCTAATTTCTGTATTTGTTATCTGTTACTTTATAACAACCCACCTTAAAACTTAAGGATTGAAAACGATGACAATGTATTATTTCTCAGGATTCTGTAGGTTGGGTGGGAGGTTTTACTACTGGTCTTGCCTATGCTCACTCATGTGGTTGTGTTCAGCTAGGTTGGCTGGGAGCTGGCTTAGAGAGGATGGCTAGGCCTCTCTCTTTACGTGTTTTCTCGTCCTTGAAGACACTGACCTGTCTTCCTTACAGGATTGAGGTTGGCAGCATTGCAAGAAGCAAGCCATATCTGCCTGATCATGTTTGTAGAACACGGCCATTGTTTTGGCCCATTGGCCAAAGTATGTGACGGGTCAAGCCAGAGTCAATGTGGGAAGGGACGTCACAAGTGCATGGATGCCAGGAGCCATGATTCACTGACAGTTATTAATGTAATAATCCACCAAAGGCATGTTGCATGGAGAAAGAGCAGTTAATGCCTGGTATTTTGGTCCAGAAAGTTCCTTCTGAAAACACATTGCAACAACAATTAAAAACAACAAAAACTTCAGATCCAGTGAGCCTCAACCTTTAGTATCCATAACCAAGTAGATCTTTTTATACCAATGGTTCCAAAGCATCCAATATTTCTCTTTATAAAAGATGAGATATTTTAATTGATGAAACATCCCCTCTTAGATAACCACACCCTTGTCAGCAAGAGAGGGCATATTCTGACTAGTTCCATGAACATATGTAATTTACAAAGTATGAGACCCAAACACATGATTAGGAAAACAAATTGCTATCAAATGCAAATCTGAAAGTAACAGAAAAGACATTCATGTTCCTTATCATTTCTAGCGCTTCAGGCTCCCTTTATCAGCCACAGTGAAGTACTTCTCAGTAACACTTCACTGCTGTGGTTTGTCTAATCTACACCAGTACTCATGTCTGACTAACATACTGTGCAATTAAATAATTGAAATATTAATTATATTTGTGGGATAAGCTTCAAAAAACAAGTGAAGAAAACTGAAAGAGTAAAAGTATTATTTTGCCTTTTACCAATGTATTTTAGGATCTTTATTTGCAATAATTTCTCTATAAACTCTATTGAATTCTGTAAAAGAAAATATTCTAATTCTAGGATATTTTCTAATTCTAGGATATTTCACTACTGTTCACTTGCTTAAGAAAATCAGCATTCAAAAATTATGTCAAGGAATCATTATATGAAAAAAGGCCTGCTTTATATCATTTTTCAAAATATGACCTTGTTTTTCATCTCATGGAATATTGTTTTTCCATTCAAAGTATTAGCTGAATTTAGCCATAATAAATGAATTACTTGTTTCTCTGTATTTTTAATCTTCTCAGAACATTCCTTCCTTCTCTTTCAATATATCTAAAGAGAAAAGATGTATTTATGTTCATTTGCATGTACTTGACTTAATTCACGGGTTTTGATGCAATTAAATTATTTTGAACACCCAGTTTTTGTTACTTGATTTAAAAGCAGAGTTTCATTTTGATATGAGCTATGTTATTTAAAATATGAACAATATAATAAGGTTGTTCCCTCTTTTGAACATTTGGATACTACTACTTTGTTAATGAAGAGGTAGGTAGCTCAAGCTTTATAAAATCAAAATTATTGTTTGGATTATGTTTTAAGATAACAGCAAACTGTAGTTTGACCACAGTAAAAAATACCTGATAATCTAGGCATTAACAAAAACATCGTATTTATATGCTTGAGTTAAAAGAATAGGTAATTTTTTTAAAGTATGATGTGCTAAACTGATAAGTATAGTATTTAAGAATTTTCAAAATATTCCCAAATGAAATGCTTCTATCACTGTAATAATGTCAATGATATGCAATTTAAATCTTATCCAATTTGGCTTGTAATAGGTTTGCTTCAACGTATGAGCTGGAATGCCAGGGAGTAGTGGAAGTTTCTGAAAAGCATATACAGGATGACAAGGGAATTGCCTGGAAGAACACTAGGGTAATACCATTTCTTGAACTCCAGCCATGTGCCAGGCATCCTCCACAGAATTACATGCAGTTTCTGATCTACTTCTCACAACAAAACCAACAAGTTGATACTATCAAATCCATTTCACTAAGGAAATTGACATCACTCAGCTGATAAATGATGTTACAGGTCTATCATCTTTCCAAATTCAAGATCTTTTCACCCTTTTTCTTATGCTCATCCTTCCCTTTCAATAAATGAGAAAATACATAGTTATTTTCACATCGATTTTTTCCCATGTCTGAAACAAGTTTAATTTCTTTCTTTTTATCCTTTCTCCCTACCTCTTTGCTCACTTCCGTCTTTCCAAGTATGAGCGAATTGCAGACTTACATAGCTTTGAGTTTCAGGTAAAATATATTTTGTAACTCAATTCTCAGTGATTTGTTACACCGTAGTACCTTTGTTAAAGTACTTCCTCAGTCAAAGCAGGAGTGTATAGGATATTTTGTGCCTATAACTGATTATTTTATGTCTAATTAAAACATGAAATTTGGTCATGTACTGTTCATTTCAATTTTGTATGTGTATTTTAAATTCCCATATGATATGTGTGTATATTTGCAACAGACCATCCAGGAAACAAGCTAAAAATGTTATTCATAGAGGAAGTGAAATGTACAAAAAATGAGGAAATATGCTATTAATTTGATATTTAAATAAGCTTTTAAAAGTTTGTCTCTGATTATTAACTTGATGTAACACACATCTCAGATTCAGTGACTTTGGTCAAAGTAGGTTAACAACTGCCCACACCAATCACCCTCCCCAAAATATATCTTCATTATTTTTCTGACACAGCTAATTTTAGTCTAATTGAAAATTAGTTTTAACTTACTTACAGAATATGAATATTATACACCAACATATGTTCTTATATATAAATTACAAACTACTCCTTTAAAGGAGTACCGAATGTGCCAGACATTTAGAAGATCGCAGCCTTTTCCATATACATTGATACATACATAAAATTCAGACTCAGAATTGGTGGTGTACAAGTGTGATGTGATTGATTCCAGTAAGAGAAGAGAGAAGTCAGGAGATGGGTTTAATCTCAACTCCATCTATAACACCTAAGCCTTAGGAAAGACATTTGAATCTTAAATTGCAATACTCTTTCCTGACATTTTAATTCCAACTTATCTATTTTCAGAAGGGTGTTGTACTCCTGTCCATAGCGCACACATTTTGAATTCATCTTTTAACCCTCATGACTCTGTGCCGCCCTCTCTCTCAGGATCCGTCATAAATAACAAGCTACACACCCTTTACTGGGTCGGCACCATTAGGGGTGAGATCTGTGACTCAGAAAACTACGGAATAGTTTTCCTCATATAAAGCCAATTGGCTCAACTCACGTACTTAGTCTAATAATATTCTAATCAACTAAATTCGTCTGCCCCAATTTCAGATTTTGTAGTCAGAGCAGAAAGGATACAACTTAATGTCCTAAATATCATAATTTGAGTCCGGGAACAATACCGACTTGTCCCTCTCAAAACCCGGCTGAAGGTGAAACTGGAGACGACACCGAAGTCACACAGCAGCCGAAACAGCACATGAGACGAATTCCACGCGAGAAGAGCAGGAAAGGCTGAAGTGACACTTAGCGTGTTGCACTTGACACTGCTTTATTTTCCGTTCTGATAGAAGATGAACTTATGTGGTAAATCTGATTACCAAAAAGTAAGATCAGGAGAAGACTGCCTACATTTCAATAATTAAGCTAGACTAAAGACACTCAACAGTAGTGACTGGTTAATTTCCACAAAATCTAATTTTAGTAAGTACTTAGTAATCCTAATTACCACATGTAATATTCCGTAAAAGACGCATCAGTTTGCCAATTGAAATAAAATTTTAGAATCAACTGAATGTGGTATTACACCCCATCTCCATACTTTTTTTTTTTTGGTGAGGAAGACCAGCCCTGAGCTAACATCCGTTGCCAATCCTCCTCTTTTTGCTGAGGAAGACTGGCCCTGGGCTCACATCCGTGCCCATCTTCCTCCACTTTATATGGGACGCAGCCACGGCGTGGCTGACAAGCAGTGCGTCGGCGGGCGCCCGGGATCCGAACCGGTGAACCCCGGGCTGCCAAGCGCGGACGAAACCGCTACGCCACCGGGCAGACCCCCCTCCCCCATCTCCATACTTTTATGTTCCTACTTAGCACAGGAACTATACGGTTTGCTTCGATTTCATAAAAATTATTTTCAGACCTTCTTTTGTCCATCAAAGGCAATTTCAGTTCTCCAGATGCTAGTACTTACTTAAGAAAGGAAAAAATATAGAGTTGGAAGTCAATGCATTTCCCTTTTTATGGGTTGCTTTATCAAATATTAAAGAACGAACACAGGATATATTGTTCCAACAAGTAAATCCCAATAAAGGTGGTGTATTGATTCAGATTTCAGCAGTTATACCTGTGTCCATGGTATCAAAACCCCGGGAACGCTTTTTAAGGAATCTTGTTCGCTTTCAGTTCTGCATCAGCAGCTACCCTGGGTCAGGGAGAACGATAAAGAAGAGGGTCTTGGATTGTGTCTACAATGTCAAGTTTTTATCAGATTTACATGTTGGTGATGATGAGTTTCATATGTTAAGTGTAAAGAACATATTTCTCTCTGAGTAAAGACTCCAATACAAGCCCAGTCAGCCATCCAGAGGCTAGACGAGACAGTGGGAAAGACAGGACAAATTCATCATCATGCAATGGAAAGCACACAGCATTGTCAGACAGGATAAGAAATGTGAAATCTTACCATATGTTGTTTATTAGAAACACATCTAAAATTTACATATACTCACAGAACAGTTTCTAGTAGAAGAATGGAAAAAAAAGTTAATGCCAGTCAAACATTACGTAAAAGATGTCAGACAAAATTAACGTTAAGGAAAAGAAAATTATTTGATGTTCTCCAAGACAAAATAAAAAAAAAAAATGAAGTAATGAAATGATTCAGGTGTCCGCTGTGAGCTGGGATTCTTTTCATTTTTATACTATTTTGCAGAGGCAAATAGATTCTTTTGTGCTAAGTGCAATTAATTCCTAGTAAGTCTACAGTGTTTCTTGTCAGAAACAGTGATATTTTAACATGAACTCCTTTACATTAATTTAGATGATCAAGTTTCAGTGGTCCTACGACCTTTCTCAATTTTCAGCATATGAATTATCAACATTACTTAAAATCTTAGATTAGTTTCCTCCTGCCATGTAGTATGCCAAGGTGGCATGGGCCCAAGGAATAAAAACTTATTCCAATTGCCTAAATGTTTGCAGGATTAGGAAATTAAATATGTCATCAAATATCTAGGTAGCCTATTTTGTAAATATAAACATTTGTTTTACAGTATTGTGTCAAGCATTTTTTTAAAAAAGGAAGAAAATAAACTTGGACACTGGATCAGCAGCACCATTTTAGTATAAGGTAGCTGATGCATTCTATACTATTTCATGGGCCTAGGAAATCGAGAATATTCTAACATGGCCCAGACCAAAGGCCCCAGAGTTAATTTTTCATTCTGTCATACAACAAGTGAACAACATCCAGTGATAACAGTTTTGAGCCCAAGGTAGCCAAGGCTGTGAGAGGGAGCTCCAAACTAGCGCCTCGGCTGATCCTGAGAATTCACAGGTAAATGAACACACCATTTCTAAATCCACTACTGGGAGATGCACGATCATGATGATGTTTTGTATCAGGGAAAGCTCACAAGATTGGGGCAACATCAAAATGATGAAACACCACTTTTTAAAAAAAGGAATATCTAAAATATGAGCGGTAACTTTTATTATCCTTAAATTATATTTGTGAACATAGGATGTTTTTGCTCAGAGATGCTACTATTAGGATTCTTTCGTTCTTGGTGATATTCCTTTTCACGTGTTGTTTACGTGTGACCAAGAGTACGATGAGAGGTAAGGAAGGGGGTCTCTCTTATGGCCCTGAGACCAACCTGGCTTAACTCCAGAGATATTTTTCAGATCTAGAAATGCTTACATGTAAACCATAAAAGCATGAGGCCTGGGAGTAATGGCAATTATATTTCCTTCTCTCATCAAAAACAACTTTAAAATATTCATTTGGATTTTACTATAGAACTGTGCTAGTTATAATTCTATAATAAAATATGATGCTAACACTAACTGTGGCAGTGATTTATAATCGAATAAAAATGCTACTGAAGTTCTGTTGTATTTACAAATGCTAAATTTATATACATGCTAATCAGCCTCAATAGTAATGGTAAAATCTTAAGATTTTAAAGAGGGACAATTTTCTCTACCTATGCATCTCCACCCATTCACAACCCCAAGGTATGTTTTCACAAGTAATGTTTAGATTTGTGAAGAAAAGAATAATTATTTCCATGCCCTATCCTCCCCTCCTCCCTCCCTTTCCAGCTTTGGAAGTGGTGGCAACACGAAAATGCCAACACACAAACCAAGGCTGGAAGACCTTCTGTGATCTGTGTTCACACCCACCCAGTGAGGGGGCTGCAAAAGGTCAGGAGAGCTTCGAGCAAAGTAACGTACTTGCACATATAAGCATCGCATAAGAGTGATCCCCTGCAGACAGACAGACACACAGAGGATATAAGGAATACGTATTTTAAAAGTTAAAGCATTTTAACCATTCTGTGTAACCCCAAGAAAGAATCACCAACGAATACTTTTATGCTGCATCTGTTGATCCTGAGTAATCAATAAAGGCTTCTATATGGCCAACAACAACCAAAAAAAAAAAGAAAAGAAAAGGAAAATAATGTTAAGCCAGTGATTATGAAACAAGAAGGAATTCAAGATATACAAATATCCTGAATGTTAATATATAAAGATAAAAATTATCAAAGGATATCTGAACCTACCTGTATTATTGTATCATTGAACACCTCTTAAAATGATGTAGCCCTGACTTCATGGGCCCTTGAGAGTCCAGCCTTTTCCCAAGAAAGTACTTGAGCCATAACCTTTTACAGCAGGAAAGAAGAGAAAGACACTTCAAAGAGGGTACCTATACTCCAACTTGCTTATAAGACTTTTCCTCTATGACTATCTATGTTCTTAATTTCTCAATCAAACTTAAAAAAAATCAGTTCTCACCTTTTTGTTATTGCTAAGTGATTTAAAAGTTGTAGCACACAAATGCTAACATGTCTGAAATGCTCATAAATAATCATCTTTTGGATAAAAAGTTACAGCACACAGTCTTCTAAGGACCTGTTTTGGTGTCAGTGCTTTGAAAAGAAAGCATGGTGTACAGTAGGTCTTCCTACACCATTTTTTAAAGTTTTCTTGACGACAAACCTTCAGCCCGATAAGGCCCAGCACTTCTTCCTCATCAGTTTACTCCACAGCATGGTGGCAACATGGTTTCAAGGGTAATTTCCCCAGCAGCCCTGAAAATTGTGAGTCACTGAGATTACACAAAATTGGTATTTGGCTTCCTTTCAAGTTTCACATTCATCACATAATCAGGATATGAAACATCCCTTATAGAGAAGGCAGCATCCAAAGGAATGAGCAGAACATGTTTAAATAATACACACTACTAAATTTTACAGCTGTCCTTTTATATTCAAATGATATTAAGCACACTGTCAAGTTAAACTGAAAACACTTTAGATCTAAAAATATACTGTTGAAACAAATGACATAGTGAGAAACAAAACCAAAAGTCTATTTTTATAAAATACAGTCTGTAATTTCAGATACAAAATGCTACATATAATCGTACTTAGATATCTTCTAAATTATAATCTGGGGATTTATATTTTTTAAAGTTATCTCTGGTAAATTTCAAATTTAGTATTTTTACAGAGTTTAAATATCTATATTGAATATTTATGTTTCTTTTAAAAACTAGAACTGAGCATGAATATAATTTTAAAATGAGATTACTGACTTCAAAGAACTGCGTCTTCAGATAACCTTTATCCTTAAATCATTAAAACCAAATAACTTCCTTAAAACCATACTCCCTCTCTTCTGAGTGGGCTCCACACAGAGAAGCTCGTGATTTGGGCTTCATTTTAATTTTTTTCTGGTTTTTGGATTCCTCTATGCTATGTTGACATCACCTTTACATTTTATCATATCTTCTCCCCAGACAAGCTGTTCATTGTATGTTGCTCTCCAGTATTTTACTGAAATGGAACCTAAAGGAAGAAATTATGCTTCTTGCTTCAATTTTCCTTAAGCTTCAGTGATAATTTCAATCATAACAATTGCCAGGTTTGTATTTTTTATTCTGGATTCCTAATTATATAGGATGATTGAGGGTAATTTAAAAGTGTTTCAGAATCACCTACTGCCAAGATATTTGCAAAATGTCTTTTGCAAAACAGAATGTTAATGCTCCGAGGACTCCATTATATCTGCACTAGCATGTTCTATGCACTTCTGTGGAACAAGAGGGGAAAGGACGAGGTTCTTCACAACTAATATTGTAACACCACTGTTGTGCTGCCATTCTGTCAGCCAACAAATATTGAGAACCTATTCTGTTTCAATTTTAAGTTGTATATATTTATATATTGTTAATTTCTAAAGATAACTAGTATAAACTCAGAAGGACCAGCTGGATGAATATTTAAGTGTTATGGTCGTATTTATGTAGATCTTATAAAAGTATTCCAGAGCATGAATGTCTGCATCTGAATGGTGAGAGGAAATACTATTTCCTAAGAACTGCCTAAAAGAAGCAATATTTCAATAGATGTTTTAGTTCTCAAATACCTCCTTATTTTAAACTGACCTGTTGTAGGGAGTTATTAAATAAGATCTGCTTTCGGTCTGTTTCACAAAATAGCAAATTTTATCCCGTTTTCATGCTTGAGACTTTGAAAACTCTTGCCCTTATCCTTATCTGTAATGAAATAGTTGGATATCTTGATTTCTTTCTGACTAAATTAGTAATACCAGTTGCAATAACCAACATGTGCACATGCACACACACACACGCACACACAGATGGGCACACAAGCACACATACACGGTTAACAATAGAAGAAAAAGGCCTAATAGGGAGTATGTTAATAAACTTCTTTACAGAGAGATGGCCAAGAAGGACAGCCATGACTCCTTTTTCCATTTTTAAAAGACAGAGCACAAGTAGTATTTTGCAAGCCTACAAAGTTATTCTTTTTCTATTTGTACCATTTCTTGGTAAAAGCAGGATTTTTTTTTTTCTTTTGCATATGCATCTATAGCCTCTAAAGGTAGGCAAGAAAGAACTGCGAGACCAGTGAATTACTTTTGGCTACTTCTGCTATGCTAATCAGATGAGAGAAACCTGGGTTTCATATTAGGAGCCCTTCTGAATGGTTTAATTCCTTTACAGCTGCCATTAGCTGTCAGCTTCGCCATGGATGTTGTCCATGTGCACTTTGAGGTAGTCATTCCTTGTAAACTTCTTATGGCAAAACTGGCATTCTGCCAGTGGACGATTGGGATTATGAGTCATCTTGTGTCGGATCAGCATTTTCTTCAAACTAAAAGCCAAGTCACAAACCTAGAAAAGACCCAAAGATACCAATCATATTATACTGAAAAACCTGAGGATACACCAATTTATCATTTATACAATATTCATTATGCAAATTCCTATTATAAAGCATGTATTGACAGGCCTGAGAGCAAAAAGTGCTCTTGAAATAAATGGAATTTAACACTCAAATTAAAGGATAAAGAAAATTAATTATAATTCCCAAGAGTTTTTTGCATTTAATGTGTGTCCTCTGCACCCAACTGCCCTCCCCACCCCCAGGTGCTGTATTTAAACATCTCTAGAGAAACAACTCTGTGGAAACAATATTCTTCTCACCATAATGGGGTGTATTGACAATTTCATGTAAAACTTCTTAAACAAAAACGCCTTATGGTCTAGACGGCATGTCTCTACATGGCATAAATGGCACAAGAAATTTCTTACCAGTGATCCCTTCAATTTAGCCCCATTTTTGAAGTAAAAGGTTAACACTGCTTTAAGCACCCTAAGTAGTTTACTACCCACTACTCCAATTTTTTATTTCTTATTATATATACTTCATTTAACTAAGTTAAACTAAGTTTAACAAGTTTACTTCATAAAGCTCTGCTATATCGCCACCTGGCTCAACACACATAAAATTAATAATTAAAAAATAATTTAAAAAGACCGAGTTAACACAGAAGATTTAAGGCATAATTAATTAGGTTATAAAAGGAAACGAAATGGAATTCTTTTAATACCAAATTTTCCTTCAAAGTTTGGTGTTATTCACAAAAATTCCATTTACATGAAACTCTTCTTTGTAAAATAAGGCATACTTAAATAATGTGAAAATACCATGAAAAGTGTAAAGAATATAATGAGAGGAAATGGCTTGTAAAAATACTGGAAAGAAAGCTGCAGTTCTAAATGAGGTAAGGCTTGTGAAAATACTAAAGCAAACAAAAAATTTGCTCTCTCTCTTTATGGGAGAAGGAGGCTTTACATCCACAGCAACAAGAAACTCAGAAAGGCATAGGCCCCTAATACGGTAAGGAGAGGGAGTAATCCAATAATGTATTTTGATATATACACAAGTAGCAGCATAGCGTGACAGATAGAAAGAAAATAAGCTTAAGAGTCTGCTATGGACTGGATGTTTCTGTCCCTGAAAATTCATACGTGAAAGCCCCAATCCTCAATGTGATGGTATTTGGAGGTGGAGCCTTTAGGAGATAATTAGGTTTAGACGAGGTCGGGAGAATGGAGCCCCCATGATAGGATAACGCCCTTATAAAAATAGCAAGAGACACAGATGTCTCTCTCTGCATGCACACACCAAGGAAGGCCGTGTGAGAACTAACCAGGAAGAGGGCCCTCACCAAGAACTCGACTGACTGGCACCCTGAGCCAGATCCAGGAAGGCAGGGTCTTTGTTTGTCTTATTCACTCATATATCCTAAGAGGTAAGGCAGTGCCTATAGAGTAAGCACTCAATAAGTATTTATTGAATTAACCAACTTGGGTTTGAATTCTGAGTCTATCACTTACTAAGGAAGTTTAAAGGGACAAACTATGCCTCAAGTTCAATTCCCTTATCTGTAAAATGACATAATAGTTATCTTATGGGATTAATACAAAGATTAAGTGAGGTAATCTATGTAAATGGATGTTATATTGCAGACATTCAATAAATGTTAGTGCATACTCTTTCCCTTTCATCTTCTCTGGTAAGAGGAATCATCAGTAGATTTGAAAGAAGAAACTAATGTTACTAAGAGGAAGCCAACAGCCACCATAGGTGGATTTGAGAGAGAACACAGCTATTCCACGGAGTAGCAGTCCCTTGTAATATACAAGTGATTTTGCAAGCAAATAGGATAGTTTTCCAGGACAAACACAATGCATCCAATCAATTTGAGGACAGGACATTTTTCTTTTGAAATAACTCTGTAAACATGAGCTTTGTAATCATAATTAAAAACAGACTATATACCTTTAAAGCCACTGAAAAACAAAGCCAAGTCCATGTAATAAAAGTCAGTGGATAAAAAGGAAAGACCCAGAAACATGAAAGAGCATAAAATACAATGACAGACTATATTATGTATGAGTTATGATAACTCATATAGAAGCATAAAGTACCCTTTTTGAAAAGACAAGACTCTGAAATTAAGGTAAAAAGGAAAATGCAAACACGTGCTATTCTCAAGAGATACACTTAAAACAAAATAATGCACACATCCGAACATAATTTAGAAAGGGGGGTCAGAATGTGGATAAACTTGTGCAAAGGGATGCTGATGGGAGTATGACTGGCCCTGAGCAGCCCTTCCTCAAAAGCACCTTGGATAGATAGAGAGTATGGGTATTAGTGTGAGTATTTTCTCAAGCCTTCAAAGAACCAGGAGTGCCACCTGTATGAATATCTCCTAGTCGAAGATGTATACACAAGACGTTCATACAGAATTATTTATAAAAGTGAAGCTTTACAAATGACTGACTTGCCCAATCAAAGTTAATGGGTACATTCATTTTGATATAAACAGACGAGAAAAGAATTTTTTAGCTATTAGAAAAGATCATACTTTGAAAAAGTTTTAAAGGCAAGAGAAAATGTAAAGGGAAGAAAACAGAGTAATAAGATTAATATTGCATAATTTAATCTACAATATTGAAATAAATAAAGATTGTAACTGTATCTGTATAAATAAGTCTCTTGAGGAAAATGTCAATAGATTAATTAGTGGACATTAGTTGGGAAATTTGGGATTAATTTCTGTCTTCATTCCCTTCTGTATTTCCTAATTTTTCAGGAATAGAAAAGTAAGCTTTTATAATTAGAAATCAAATATTATTTTGGAATGAAAAAATACTGTTGGTCGAAAGTTCCATGTCCTCATCTTCCATCCATGCCTCAAGCCCACTTCCATCACACTTCTACCCTGAGTGTTTTACCTCTTCAAACTGCTCTGACAGGTCTCCACCTTGCTAAGGCTAATGGTGCCTCTTGAATCTTCTCTTGACTACTCAGCATCACTGACGTATCTGACCACTTCCTACTGCCTTTCCTTTGGCTTCCGCAATGAACTGCTCTCCTTGTTTTCCTTCCACTTCTCTGGCATTTTGTCCTCCATTT
The DNA here is from genome assembly GCA_031878705.1 of Tapirus indicus. Taxonomy (NCBI): domain Eukaryota; kingdom Metazoa; phylum Chordata; class Mammalia; order Perissodactyla; family Tapiridae; genus Tapirus; species Tapirus indicus. Next base: position 141,236,701 of record CM062919.1, on the reverse strand, counting down.
TCCTGTAAAGGCTCCTCCTCCATTTTAACCTTGAAATTTGGATCTCAGTGCCTGTTCCTTAGCTCTCTTCTCTATTCACTAGGTATTTTCTCCCCTCATGGTCTTAAACACATCCATGCCTTTTGTTACCATTTATATGGAGATCTCTTCCAAATGTCTCTCATCTAGTCCTCTCTTCTCATCTTCACAGTGGAGTATCTAACTGCCCACTTGGATAGCTCACTGGTACTCCAAATTTAATATGTCTAAAATGGAGCTAAGAATCTTTGTCTCCCATATCTAATTCTCAATAAAAGTTCTGCCATCCCTGGGCACTTGCTGCAAATCTGGCAGTCACCTTTGACACAGTCTCCCTCATCCCCACCTCGCCTAATCAACTACCACTTGTTCCTTGTATACATTTCTTTGTGTACAAATGTCTCCATCTCCACTGCCACGATCTGAGTGAAAAGCACTATCTGCCCAGACCAATGCTTCTCTATCATAAGAAAATGTTCAGCATACACCTATTATCTGCATTTTTAAATAAAATATGCCACATGTGCTAATGTATTTATATATATTAAAAATAGACAAAATTTTAAGAGAATGTGAAAAAGATGAAATAAACAATATTTTTGTGTTAATAATAATGACTTCATACTTTCACTAGGCAATATTTTAAGATATGTATTTAGAATCAGAGTCATCTTTAACAAAAATATAGGGAAATACATACTTCAAATGTCTTCTTGATAATTACAATTTTTTGGCTTACTTCTCTCCATATATGATGGTGTCATTATTTTTTATCTCAGATTGTTACTGCCTGGTAGTATTAACTCTGCCATTTTCTTTTTGTTACCTTGTTTGTATTATTAATATTATTTTCAATCTGTGGTTTCTGTACAGGACTCTTTTGAGCCACTTGGACAGGATTACTTTACTTAAAAACAGATAACAGAATCATGTCTCCACATAATTGCGAACACACAAAATGCAATCCTGACAGTGCACTGAAAACAAACAAGTGACATGGGATGGTCAGCCAAAGTCATCACCACGGAGTTGCCACTCTTCCCTCAGATGGCATTTAGTTCTATATGTCACAAGAGACCAGCTGACAACAGCCAAGTGAGGGCATCAAAGTCAAGCCATCTAGTCAATGACAATCAAGTTTCATTTTGTTCTTATTTTTAAAATACACAATCAGCATGAATCAAAGTTGTAATCTTTCCTTCCCACATCCCAATGGATGTCTTGTATGACTCCTGGGATGTGCCGCTCCTCACTCCAGAAACCAAAGCCTAGACTAGTGCAACAGCCAACTTCAGAGGTTCTCAGGTAGGGGTGGTACAATTTCCCCTCCCTGCAGGAAATGTCTGGAATTGTTGGGGGTGCTTAACTGTCCTGACGAATAGGGGTTGCTACTTGCATTTTGCATAGGGGCAAGGATACAAATACCCTGTTGTGTGTGGGACAAACTCACACAATGCCAAAAGGGCCCAGTTGATAAATATTATCTAAATCTCCCTGTATTCATCCTCACCCCCTCTGTCCATGTTCCACACAGCAGTTTGAAGGATTTTTAAAAAATACAAATGTCATACTACTGTCTAAAATTCTCCCATGGATCCTTACTGCTTTTAGAGTAACTCACTGAGCTCTGGTCAAACTAATCAGCTTTCCTGCAGGCTCTTGAAGATACCTCAATCTTCCTGCCTTAGTACATCCTCACTTCTCTTTATCCTCCTGCTCATTCCTCAGGGAAGCCCACCTGACCTGTCTGCCAGGAGACATCCTCTGTTAATGCTCTCAGAGCAGCCTTTACCTTTCCCTCAAAACACTCACCTCAAGTGTAATTAATTATGCATGACTTTTTTAAATGTACATCTCCTTACTAGTCTAAGGAACATGAGGGCAAGAGTAGTCATTAGATAAATATTGGCTGAATTAAAGAAAGAATGAAAGGTAGACAGATGATTGCTAGATAGATAAAATCCCTATGGGTAACATAAGTACCCCAAAGGCTGTGGAATAACTCAGGAGAAATCAAAGATGTCTGTAGAGATTATTTTTAAAGAACTCCAAATTGTTTTTCTAAGTATAAATTAAAATTTGTGATCATAAATAAGACAATTAAAACATCCCCCATTTTCTATTTTCCTGGCCCCTTCTCTAAGCCCCACATAAAAATGAACAACAGACACCAAATTCTTCAATGGCTTCCCATTGAAATTAGGTTCAAAATAAATTCCTTAATGTGGCAGAAAGGCCACCAATTTGCTCTCCGTTACCTTGCACCCCTCTTTCTCTCTCTCTGTGCTTCAGCTCCTGTCTTCTTACTTCCCCTAAGACTCCTGGCTCTTTCCACCTACAGGCCTTAATTTATGCTGTTCCCTGCACCTGGACTGCTCTTTTCCCCATGGCTGACTCCTCATCTTTCAGGTTACTTACAGTCACTCTCTCAGAGAATTCTTCCCTAACTACTCTTTCACTCTATTCATTTTTTTTCTCTTTCCTGGTCTTTATCATTAAATGCAATTAGATATTTATTCATGTTGATTTGTTTAACGTCCATACTCCATGGGAAAGTGAGTTCTATGAGGGGAGGCGACATGGCATCTTGTTCACTGTTTTATATCAGTGTCTGGCACGGGGACTAGGTTCAAGGGCTAACATCAGCTTTCACTATGTGCCAGGAACGACTTTTAGCAATTTCTAAGTATTAACGTATTCAATCCTCACAACCATCCTTTTAGGTAATATTAGTACTATTATCCCCATTTTATAGAAGGAAACTGATGCACACACTTCTATGTCTCAACCAGTTTACCCAAAGTCACAGAGCTAGGAATTGGTTTCCAGAATTTAAATCCAGAAAGTCTGGGTTCGGAGTCTATACCACCCCACCAAGGACCAACTATTACTAAAGGCTCTAAATTCAAACAGAGATATGTGAGCTGACTGTACTTTTTCCATTTGCCTGACTGACACCATATTTAAGAAATAAAAACCTCTTTGAAAAAATAAACGAGGTTCTCGGACAGTTCAGCTCACCAGCGTGTTTTGAGGGATACAAAGTGCAAGTCCATTTACATGGTCACCATGGGAAAAGTACCGCAGAGGAAGCTGGAGAAATGGAAGGAAGTTGAGCAAGATGCTGAAGTCATTGACAGTGGCTCTGAATTAAGGAGACCTAGGAGCTCCACACAGGAGATGGGACGGGAACAATCCAACACATTGTTGAATGGGGGCCAGTGGAGAGGATTTAATGTCAGCAGAGAGTAGCTGATGTCACAGTTGTGAAGCTGACAACCTAGACATTAAAAGCTATGTTTTCATGAACTTAAATGTAGTCATTAATAGACTTCAAACTGACGCTCTGAATAAATTGGCAAATGAAAGCACATTTGTAGTCATTTTCAAAACAGGAGAGAGCAAGAAAGAGTTCAAATAGTGCCATAGGGACGCTTCCTTTTCTTTCTTTCTACCTGTGATTCTCATCCAATCCTCAGCCTACTCCAACTTAGTATTAATTCACATGCCAAAGAATGGGAAAATATTTATTCTTACTCTAGGTTGGAGGTGAACTGATTTTGTTTTAAAATAAAATGGATCAACATATTTAACAGAAAGTACCTTGAGAGACAAGAATTAGAATTCTATACAAATATCTTCAGTTAACAAATATTTATCACATACAATGTGCCTACCACTTCAGTTAGGAACAAAATGATAAAGAGCACTCTGTCCTGCCCTGTGGAGCCCACAGTCTTAAGGAGAAATACTTGTAATGCCATGAATGCAGTGCTAAGAGAGGCACAGAGGAGAGAGAAATCAACTCTGCCTGGATGCACAGGGTCTATCACCTTCCTTAGGTGGGAAGGACATTCCAGGGAGAGGGTAGAAGGTGTGCAAAGGGCAGAGGTATGAAGAGCAAGGCTCACATGGGAAAGTGAAAACAGTTCACTAAGGCTGAAGACTAGACACCATTAGAGAAATCACTTGAAAAAAAATTGGATTGAAGGCTGGAACCAAATCCTGGAAATCCAAGAAACTGGAATTATATTCTACAGGTGGTGGGAATTCATCAAAGGATTCTAAATAGAGACTGAAACAAAAATATCCTTTAGTCAGCAAGCTAGAGAGTATGAAACTGGAGCCAAGGAAGCCAACACAAGTGTTCCACTCCAAGCCAGAAATGATCTGGACATGCACTAAGACATGGCCATTAACTCACATTCATTCCTTTAAAAATATTCATTGAATGCTTCTTATATGCCAGGCATTGTTCTAGGCCTGGGGATACAGCAATGACTAATAAAGAAAAAACTCTGTTGTCATGGAGCTTATAATAGATGAAAAATAATTAAACAAACAAATATGTAATGTTTCAGGTAGATATAAGTGCCATGAAGAAGAAGAACATGGGGTGAGGGTTAAGAAAGTAATGGAAATAAAAGAGAAAGTAATTTGAGCAGAGAACTGAAAGAAGCACAGGAGAAGGCCATAAAGATACCAGAGAAGGGTGCTCCAGGCCTGGGAAACAGCAAATACAAAGACCTACTCATAGGAGTACATTTAGTGTGTCTGAAGAACAGCAAGGAAGTCATGAGGCCAAAGTGAGGTGGAGGGTGATGGTGAAGTCAGGGAGGTTGGGGCGGAGTGCAGATCATGTGGGGACTTTCAGACCATGGTAAAACTTTGGTTTTCACTCTAAATGAGATGAACAGTCATTGGAGGGTTTGAGCAAATGAGTATAAAACATATTACATATATATCTGACTCAGGTTCTAGAAAGATCACTCCAGGTGACAAGTTTAGGACAGACTGTTAGGAGTAAAGATGGAAGGAGAGAGATCAATTAAGAAGCTATTGCATTATTCCAGGAGACTAAGATGGTAGCTGTAGAGATGTGAGAAGCGTTCAGATTCTCAATATATTTTAAATGTCGAGACAATGATGAATTCTACCAAACATTTAAAGAAGAATTAACACTAATCCTCTCTAACTCTCCCCAAAAATAGAAGGGAACACTTCCTAACTCATTCTGTGAGGCCAGCATTACCTTGATATCAAAGCCAGACAAAGATATTACAAGGAAAGAAAACTACAGACCAATATCCCTTATGAATGTACGGGCAAAAATCTTCAAACAAACAAACAACAAAACAAAACAAAAAACCCTAACAAGCCAAATCTAAAAGCATATTAAAAGGATTATAAGCCATGACCAAGTGAGATTTACTCCAACACTGCAATGGTAGTTCAACAACAACAAAAAAATCAAACAATGTAATATACCATGTTAATAGAACAAAAGAAAAAAAAAAAAACATCATCTCAATTGAGGCAGAAAAGCATTTGACAAAATCCAACACCTTGTCTTGATAAAAACACCAGGATACAAGAGAACTTCCTCAACATAATAAAGGGCATTTAACATCCCACAGCTAACATCATATTCGGTGATGAAAGACTGAAAAATAGTGCAAAAGAATGGACCCCTACTTCACACCATATACTCGAAAAATTAACTCAAAATGGATCAAAGACTTAAATATAAGAGTTAAAACTGTAAAACTCTTAGAAAAAAACCATAAGGGTAAAGCTTCATGACCTTGAATTTGGCAATGGATTCTTAGATATGACACCAAATGCATGAGGAGAAAAAGAAGAAAACAGATAAATTGGACAAGATTGATAAGTTTTGTGCATCAAAGGATATTATCAAGAAAGTGAAAAGATAACCTACAGAATGAGAGAAAATATTTGCATATCATATATCTGATAAGAGTCTAATATCCAGAATATATAAAGAACACTTACACTCAACAACAAAAAGACAAACAACACAATTTTAAAATGAGCAAAGGACTTGAATAGACATTTACCAAAGAAGATACACAAATGGCCAAGAAACAAGTACATGGAAAGACGCTCAACATCATCAATCCTTTAGGAAATGTAAATCAAAATCACAATGAGATACCACTTCACATCCACTAAGAAGACTAAAAAATGGAAAATAACAAGTGTTGACAAGGATGTGGAGAAATTGGCATCCTTGTGCATTGCTGGTGAGAATATAAAATGGTGCAACTACTGTGAAAAATAGTATGATGGTTCCTCAAAAAGTCAAACATAGAACTGCTGTGTCTTATTGCAATTCGCCATAAGACACAGCAATTCCACTCCTAGATATATACCCAAAAGAATTGAAAACAGGTACTCAAATACTTGCATATACATGTTCTGTTTGTCACAGCACTATTCACAATAGTAGAAACAACCCAAATGTTCATCAAAGCATGAATGGATAAACAAATTGTGGTATATACATACGATGGAATATCATCCAGTCATAAAAAGGAATGATGTACTGATGCATGCTACAATGTAGATTAACCTTGAAAACAGGCGAAGTGAAAGAAGCCAGTCACAAAAGGTCACATACTGTATGATTCATTTATATGAAATATCTAGACTAGTTAAATCTATAGAAATGAAAGTCGACTGGGTTGCCAGGGTCTGGGGAGAATAGGGAATAACTGTTTAAAGGGTATGAAATTTTATTTTGGGATGATAAAAATGTTTTGGTACCAGATATAGGTGATGATTGCAAAACACTGTCAATGTACTAAATGCTACTGAATTGTTCACTTTAAAATGGTTCATTTTATGTTGTGTGAATTTCATTTCAATTTAAAGAAAAACACCTTGGCAGGGTGGACAACACATACACTGGAGATTGGATGTAATAAGAAACAGTGAGAGTCCAGGCTATGCACTGCTGGCGGGAGTGGAAACTGAGATGTAGTAATGGATCTGGGAGCTATTTCGGAAGGAGATAGATTGAAAGTGGGGTGAGAAAGAATGCCTTCTATCTGGAATGAGTAGGTTAAGAGGACAAGATGTTGGAACAAAGACAACCAGTTCTCTACTGAGCAGGCTGCATTTCAGGGAAGTTTTGGAGGCATTAAACTTGGATCTCTACTCGGTAGACCAGTCTGGGCTGCAGATAAGGATCAGAGAGTTTTGAACATATGGAAGAAGTAAATGGGATAGAGGTAGATAGAAAAAAATCATGCTTGTAACTTTATAGGTTTTAAAATATTACATCATGGTCCAGTTTCTCTAAGGAAGTAGTCAATAAAAACATTCAGCATAAATAAAAGTCAGGTTGAGTGTGATGGTAGGAAGATGTCCATATACAGCTAATATTTAATTTTTATTGCCCATCAGTTATTTGTGGAGTTGTACAATTAAATAATCTAAATAGGTTTTGCCTTTACGAAAATGCTTCCAATAAAAGCACCAATGATGAATCAAACCAACTGAAATTATTAGGCTGGGGTTGGACCCCCAGTTCAGGACAGAGCTCTAGACATGTACATTTCTTTCTCTACAAGTTCTTTCCTTCAAGAAGTCCACTGTTGATAGAGGCATTTTTATGAGTACGCCCACTGGGAGAACATTGTTGCCTTAACCTTACACCACAGTTTCATGGAAGGACAAGGAAAACATCTAGTGTTTGTGAGTTTCCTTTCATAGGGACTACTTACCCCAGGCCCTGTCTGTTGGGATATGTCAATTGGATTGAGTACTCAAGTTTCCCTCAACATTTAACGAGAATCCTGTACTGTGCAATTTCACAAAGTACAACTTTAATGTTTCTTCTTACATTGAGCTACATTAATACTCTTTTTGCTACTTTTGTGTTAGAAATAAGCATCCAACTGTTTTCCTTAACATGTGTCAAGTTTCTGTCAATTGTCAATCTTACCCAGGAGAACAGTGACACTATTCATTGAGAAACTAATATTATTTTCCTAAATTAATCAATGCTCAGATTAATTTTACTGACAATGGCAGTATTTTTTCCTTCCATAAGTAATGTAAACAACTATGTCGATAATTTCATTTCAATTCAAACATCATAAGCAGAAAATCTAAACAATTAGCAGTAATGTTATTTAAACAAAGGAGTTGATGCATGTTTTAGAAATTCATTGTTTGGCTTTTACAAAATAAATAATATCTACGACCAGTTAAATCTTTGGTTTAACTGTCATTAACCTGTCAAAGATTTGGGCAGACACATGAAAGCTGCCTTGATTCATCATGCAATTCTACCTTGGAAGAAAAATCAATTACACTAAAACAGGGTGCAAGCATGTCTCAAAGAAAATCAGTTTATTATTTGCCAATAAACCAGGATGAATAAAATCATTACAATGTGTTACATGGATTATGCAATCAAAAGGTATAAACAGCACAAGACATTAATAGACACAGACCAGGCCTGGAAAACACACTCATAAATACACACATGGACGTGCCAATGTGCATGCACGCACACGCGCGCATGCACATAAACACACCCCCGCCACACCCACACCCCTCCTGTTATAGGAGGACACTAGGGAAAGAAAAGATAAGCCAAACTCACATCACACTGGAAAGGCTTCTCTCCGGTGTGCGTCCTCTTGTGCTCATCCAGGCCTCGCTTCTGGCTGAAGGCCTTGCTGCACTCCGAGCACTTGTATGGCTTCTCCTGCAGTCAAGGAACAGAGACAACCATGACGCCAAGTGAAGGCAGAGTCCTCATGAGGGTGGATGTGTGGAGGTAGTTCATGTAGTTCTGCAGGGTGCTGCAGCGAATGCACAGGGGTACCGTGAGTTATTTTAAATTTTCAGGGGAAACAGCAACCCTCAACATCTGTTGGACAGTCTGAAAACTACCAGCTCAAGGAAGTTCACAGTTCCAACATCAGATTACGCTACATTTCTTTCCATGAAGTCCCCATCTTTGCAAAGCTGGATTCTGAATGATTACCGTGATCTAACTACTTAATGAACTGAACTCTTCAGTTTGCTTTCAGTCTTGAGGTGCCATAAAATTTAATGAGATACTAAGGGCAACATGGACCAAGAAAGTTTGGGACCCCTGATCTGATGGTTCAAATTGTTTACTGTTGTGGAGGGATTCCTGGGAATGAAAACTTCAAAACCAAACTTACAGATTTTGGGGGATAAGTTTAAAAAGCTAGAGCTCAACTGTGATTTAAGCATTTTCATTTCTATTGTCCAATTTTTTTTCCTAGGTAAGATATTCTTTTATAAAATCCAAATTACTTTTTAAAATGAGGCAATTTTTTATTGTTGGTCACAGACACTTAAGAGAAAGAAATGTCTCCATAGGGAAAAAAAAGGAATACTACTCAGCCATAAAAAAGATAAAATCATGCATTTGCAACATGGATGGACCTTGAGGGTATTATGCTAAGTGAAATAAGTCAGACAGAGAAAGACAAATACCACATAATTTCACTCATACGTGGAAGATAAATAAACACACACATAGATAAGGAGAACAGATTGGTGGTTACCAGAGGACAAGGGGGTAGGAGGACAGTGAAAGGGGAAAAGGACACATATGTATAGTGATGGATAAAAACTGGACTGTTGGTGGTGAAGATGATGCAGTCTATACAGAAACTGAAATACAATAATGTACACCTGAAATTTACACAATGCTATAAGCCAATACAACCTCAATAAAATTATTCTAAAAGAAAAGAAAAACTGTCAAAATTTCTTTAGCTATCTTTGCTACCAGCAACTTACAGCACCATCTTTTTTGCTTGAAATGAACTGCAAAATAAATGAATCAACATTGTTCCATTAAAACAGCTGGCCAGTTATTAAATAGTGCATTGATAAAAAGATTTGTTTAGATTAAAGTAAACTTGCAATGAGTTTTTTTTTTTAAATATATCTTCAAAAATATTGTTATAAATACTTTTTTGGATTGAAGCAATGTATACATATGTTTTTAATTTCATGTTATATAGACAAGTTCTATTTATATTTTCTCCTTAGTATTTAAAAGAATATTTTAAAATTTTTCAGACATACAAAACAAAATGAAAATAACCAAACAGAAATACGTGTGCCCACCAGCTAGCTTAAGAAACCAAACATTACCAGTACAGGTGCACTCATCAGTGCACCCGCCACCTGCTCACTGCAGCACCCTCCCACCTCCTCAGAGACGGCCACTGCCTTGGATGTGGGGCTGATCATTCCCCGGCCTTTCTCTATATTTTTACTGCATATATATGAATGGATCTCTAAGCAAGACATAGTACTACTTTGCCTTATAATATTGTGTAAACAGAATCATACTGTATATATTTTCTATGAGTTCTTTTGAAAGCTGTTTTTGCTCAACATCATCTTTATGAGCTCCTAGTTCCCTCTTTCATTTTGTGAACACATGCAGCTCCTACTTATTCATTTTTAATGCCATATAGTATTACATTCAGTGGCTACACCGAAATTTGCTTACATACATTCTCCAGTGATGGATAGTTAAGCTTTTTCCAATTTTTCACTCTGACAAATAATGTTGCTCTGAATATTCTTGTACATGTATACTTGAACACAGATGAGTGTAATCCCCTATGGTATGTATATCTAGAAGTGGGACGACACCTTCGACTTTTCTAGGAGCGCCCAAATAGCTCTACAAAGTTAATAAACCATTTTACACTCCAATATTCAGTGTATTCTTGTAATTCTATCACTGTATTTTACAAATTTTGAGACCCTCATTAGGTACATGATGAGTGTATATAAGTTTAAAACTATTATGTTCCTGGAAAATAGGACCTTTCATCAATAATAATCCTTTTTACCTTAAAATTATTTTGGTCTTAATATAGCTATAAAAGCTTTTTAAATTTAGTATTTGCTGGGGGGTGGGTGAATTGGGGATATGTTGGTCAAAGGATACAAATGTGCATTTAGAAGATGAATAAGTTCTGGAGATCTAACGCACAGCATTGTGATTATAGTTAACAATACTGTGGTATACACTTCAAAGTTGCGAGGAGACTAGATAGTAAATATTCTCACCACAAAAAAGAAATGATGATTACATGACATGATGGGGGTGTTAGCCGACATATATAAATGTATCAAGATCAACACATTGTACACCTTAAACTTATACAATGTTCTATGTCAATTATATCTCAGTTTTTAAAAAGAGATAAAAAATAAAATAAAATTAGTATTTGCCTGGTATATACACCTTTTTACTATGAAACAGTTTATATCCTTATGTATGAGGAGCGTCTCTTGTAAACCATGTACAACTGGAGTTTTTTAACATAAACTTGTGTCACTTTTTTTAAGATAGCAAGTTTACTTCTTAATATTTATTATCATTTATTAATTATATTGTTATAACAGAATATAATTAGTCTCACTTATTCATTAATATTTACTGTTAATGATATATTTATTAAATATATTAAATTATATGTAAATAATTTGAATAATATATCTGAATATATTTCTAACATTTTATTTTATGCATTGTTTTTATCTTGCTTGTTTTCTAAGTTTTTTTTCCTCTGTATTTTGCATGTTTTGGATTGAACATTTTCCCCTGTATTATTATAGAAGTTCTGAACTCTATTTCTATCCTTTTAGCAATTATCCTTAATTTCTTACCATGTACACTTAACACAATCTAAATGTTTTCCTTTCTACTGAGTAACATGACCTGTAGAATACTCCTGTCTTACTTGTTACGTGTAGCAGTATTTTATTTGTATCTTGATTTTTAATACCCAATATGGAATCATTATTATTTTATATAATCAGTGTGGTTTAGCTTTACATGTTTAATAATTTCTTTACTTTTCATGCTTTCTTACATATCTGACCTTCCAAGGATCTGTTGATGGTAAATTCTGTTTTTATTTGATTGAAATGACTTTGTTTCCCATTTGTTGTTGAATGAAAGTCTACAAATCCAATTAGATGCATAATAGACTCTATTTTTCACGTCTCTTACCTCTCTTTACCATTTCCATCTCTTTGTATTACACTCTATACAATTTCTTTAGAATCAGTTGATCAATTCCATTCAGGTATGAATAATGTGCTATTCAACGGGATCATTTGAGTTTTTAATTTCCATTATCATATTTTTAATTTCTAGAAGGTTTTTTTTTTTGTTCTTTTCAATTCTGCTTAATTTTTTGATACAATCTTATTTTTTATGCATGTTGCTTATATCTATTTAAAAAATATTCTAGGCATTTATACAATTTTCTTTATCTGATAAATCATTACCTTAAGTTTTTTTGGAAGTCTTGTTCTGCTATTTGTGGTTTCTCCTGTCTCCTGTTCATGGCTTTTGTTTCCTTGGGTGTTTCTGGAATTTGGGATCAAGAGCTCATATTTGGTGGTCTTGATCTCTTAAAATCCTCTGACCCCTGGGTTGAGGGTAAGTCCCTCCAGACCGCCTTTGTGTTTGCTTCTACCAGGCACTGTGGGATGCTATCAATCAAAGACAATTTTAAGTTTATTTCTTGCCTTAGGTTTTTCTGGTCAGGAAAGCATTTTACATCTGAACGCCAGACACACTTGAGGGAAGGACTGTGGTTGCAAAGTCTAAGCAGAACTCTTTCCCTAGCCAGCAATTACTCCAAAACAGTTAAGTGTCCTGAGCATCTCTGTTTGCCATAGGTAGATAACTTCCAGTTCCTGATTTCATTTTGAGCACAGCCTTTCGAGGGTCCCAGCATTATGGTGGGATGTGGTTCCATCTAGCCCTATAACCTGAGCCCAGAGGCTTGTCTCCTTTTAACCACTAAAAAACCAAGTCACCATTAAAAACCAAGTCTTGCATTTACTGACACTGGCAACACCCCACAAAGTGTGGCATCCCCAACTTGACCATATCATTCTGGCGTTTGGCTTCAGTTTTGTATGTTGGAACCTGGGGATTACTGTCATTTTTGTATAAGTTCAGATATTTGATGTTTATTTTATTCAGCACTGACAGGTGTTTTCCAGGATATGGAGTCTACCATACTGCCAGAAATGGAAGTCATTGTATGTATAATTTTCAAGACATAAAAAAGTGTATTTTAAATGACTGTTCACAGTCAACCAAAAAAAAATTCCGTTTTCTTGGCAGTCCACGAAATATGATGTTTACTGCTTTTCCCCTCTAATCTGAATAAACACAATCTCTTTTCACATATTGCATTACCTTTGGTATCTATTATGTCTTCAAATATTGCCTATTTTTAAAAAAAATTGAAAAGGAAAATGTAGTTCCAAGTATTTACATCAGAAATTTCTTGGAGTTGCTGGGACTGTTTATTAGGCTTTTATTATATCCAAGTGTTTTACTTAAACTTATATTTTAAAAACATATAAAAACATACCAGTATGCTGTATATGAGAAGAAAAAAAAAGGAAAGCTTTTCTCCCTGCAATTTATCTGTAAAAAGTGAGAGGCACATCACTGTGGCAGCTGCCAATGACAGGTAAGTATCCGGCAGAGAACAACCTAAGGCAGGACCCACTCTCTGAATGACATCCTCAGGGAGTCAGAGGAAGTTTCAGGGAAGAGAAGGCAGTGAAAATCAAGGTCTGAGCATCACTGATTAAGAACACCCCTCTCACTCATTCTCAAATTTCCTCTTAGGAGATACTGTCTAGGTGACTGTCCCAGAGATTGCCCTATGAATACTTAGAAAGTTCCCAGCCAGTATGTGGAGATTCTGGTGGGGCACAGGGGCTTTGTAGTTATCACAAGAGCTTTAAAAATCCAAATGTGTATTATGCATTGGCTTGCATTATGTAAGTAATATCTTATACACACACACATTCACCCACTCACATATTGATATTTTTCAAATGCTTATAGATACTACTGGTGATTAATCCAATGTACTTCATTTACAAATGTCACTGAAATTATATTACCTTCACTTACTTATTTCGTCCTATAAATGACACTAGAAGTACAACCATCATGTGTTTCTATGTGTGTCTTGGCAGGCAAGTGGAGGGTGAAATTGATAATGTTAGAAAGGTTCCTCCAATTCAAAAAGTTCGAGAATCACAGTTGGAAGAGGGCCCCATTTGATTAAGCAGTTTTGTATTTGCCAGGATTCCCTCTTCTCTACCAAGAACCATTTGAAGCCAGGGATTCCCTGGTTTTTTTTCGGTGAGGAAGATTAGCCCTGAGCTAACATCTATTGTCAATCTTCCTCTTTTTGCTGAGGAAGATTGGCCCTAGGCTAACATCAGTACCCATCCTCCTCTACTTTATATGCAGGACGTCTGCCACAGCATGGCTTGATAAGCAGTGAGCAGGTCCACACCCGGGATCTGAACCTTTGAACCCCGGGCCACCGAAGCGGAGTGCGCGAACTTAACCACTACACCACCAGGCCGGCCCCTCCCTGGGGTTTTTGCCCGAATATAAGCTCACAGAGGACTCCACAATCACACTTCTCTGTCAGTCTAGAAAGAAAGGTTCTCTGAGCCTTTAGGTCATGGTGAAATGTAGTAAGAAGTCATGTTTGCCCTTCAAACGTCTGTCTGTCTCCTTCACCCCTAGATCTTACACAGAGTCTACACTTTTCCTGAAGATATCACGAGGAGAGACATAATTCCTGCCAGACATTGGTCAGACTGTCTCACAGTGCTCCTTGGAAGGACCTTTAATGCCCACCCTTGACGGGAGTCCAATTTACAGCGAATGGTGCCAAAGCCAGTGTTTGAGAATTTCTGCTCCAGGAAACACCTTTCATACTCGAGGCAGAGCCAGGAGGTCATAGGTCACTTATCTCAAATTTAAGAAAACCAAATGAATTGAAATAGGAGGAAGTAAATGCATTTTCCTTCTCAGAAAAGAAACCCTCACCCCTCTTCCTTACTAATTTCTTCCCAATACTCTTAATCAGCCTTTTTACAGAAATACCACTCCTCCCATGGTAAACACACTTTGGCACAGACAGTAAGCTGAGTGGTATGGGGTATGCTATTACAAACACACCTACACCTCTTCCTGTCCCTTTCTCTGAAAATTGTGAAAAAACGTTGCCTCTAGAGCATTCCTGAGTACACTTAGCCCTAACTTTGCAGTCCAGAAGAATCCACGGGTGTCTGCAATGGTGCAAGAGAACTTCAAGTTTCATTCTTCACTGCCTGCCCTTACCATACGGTTCACTGAGGATGACGGTGGTTAGGGAATTACCTGGTGGTTGATACAGAAAGGGACATGTGACAAAGAAATCTTAGGAGGCCATAATAGGCTTTGACTTCTTACTATCAGGTTAGGCAGCGGAGAGGAGGCTGAGCTATCGGCTACCTTCCAAGGACACACTGGAAAAAAATCCGCAGGTTGGTGTGGCTGGAGTGTGTAGGAAGTTTGGATACTGTTGAACCTCCGAAGGCCCCACCACCCCTCCCCCACAAAGAACTCATACATTATCACCATGTTAACGTTAATCATATCCTAACTCCCTTACTTCTCTTCCTGTATCTTTCCCTCCATTACAAAATCTTTAATATGGCACAAAACATGATTCAATAAAGTATTATGGAAATTGTTTATAATACTGTTTCAGAGTGGAATATGTAGTATATACTACACATTTTAACTCATTAGCTGGATCTAACTAGGGACAAAATGATTAGGTTCTTGATTAATTCTGTTCCTAAATGATTACACAGTTTAACTGACAAATAGCTTGTCCTTTGTCATCACAACTGGGGAATCATTACTAAATGGAGCAATCTATTTGTCAGTTAAACTGTGTATTCTATCAAAGGCAGAGTTAATCAGTGGTCTAATCAGTCCAGCTTTAATCAAACAGCATTTGGCAAAATTCACTCAGAAGGTCAGGTTTATAGACCCCTCAACCTGCACCTTGTGATGTAGCTAACAAAAAGTCAGATCTTTGTGCCATTAATGCTCATCTATATAAAAGAACAGTAACTTCAAATGTTATATTTTTTGCCAGCAAAAACTGAAATAGTAAAGCTCAACATCATTTGAGAGTGCTCTTTAGAAACAACGTCACATTTTTTATGAATCTTGGAGGGATCTGAATGTTGACGTTCTTTGAAACATAAATTTATTGGAGGCTTATTCTTAGTTTAGCAAAGGCTCGCCTGCCAGGAGGTAAACAAGCATGCCCCCCATTAGGCAGGATCCAAAGACAAGGACGGATCACGGGTAGATTATCTACATGCTGTAGGTATGTATTCCGAAGACTCCCTATAGTTGTTTTCACGTTAAGCCACAATCAAATAGAAAATATAACAAATGAGCTTTTCCCTCTGTAGTCAGAGGTCAAGGTAAATGGTTTCAGGAAGTCACAGAATGATGGTCAATAAATGTTCTTTCATAACAATGGTAGCCTGACCCTAATAAAATTGAGAAAAAAAAAATTAGTAAGCAATTGAAAGAAAACAGGCAGACTAGTGAGCGTGGTGAGGACCGGCAGAGCCTACGGTATTGTGAATACATATAACTACGGTTTGCTTATGAGAGGGTCCAACTTGTGAGCGAAATGCTGGCTCCTTGGTTGTTCTATCTTACATGAATATACCTTATGGACAAACCTTTTCTCCATTTGTCTTGCTCAAATCTGTAAGAAGGCCAGAGTGCCCGCACTGTTAATGAAATAACTTCCATGTGAGCAATTTGGATATCAAATACAGTTTGAGAGAAGAAACTCACCAAAGAGGAATCAGATGTAGAAATAAGTCCCTTTGTCTCTCTCTCTCTCTCACATACACATACACAGAAAACTGTGCTGGGATTAAAAGTTATGTTTTGTTCCACATGAATTCCATTTAATCAAATGAAAAAGTAATCACTTTTTCTAAAGTATTTTATAGCTATTAATATTTGCCCTATTAGAATTTAGAAAAACAATGGCTTTTGCTGGATGATCATTTCCTATTTCTAAATTTAAAAGAAAATCTTAAAAACCTCATGAGGCAGAGGTTTGGTATGAATTTCTTAAATATGAAATTTCTAAATAAACAGAAATTTTATGAATTTCCCATTTTCTCAGTACTACAGCAGCAGTTGACTTTCTCCTGTTGGACACGCTACAGACTTCGGCAGAGATGAAATGGGCAACTTGTAACTAAAAGGGCTGCATTATATTTTTAAAGTATTTGGGGCAAAGTCATTTAACCTTCAGACTTTTCCATCTGCAAAATGTCTCACTAATTTCCAAAGTGGAATACGGAGCCTCAAGTGTAGGGAAAGATCACATTCAGACAGTCTTAGACTCCTTCCAGCCTGCACCCTGGCAAGACCCATTTGGCAAACCTTCCTTAGCCAAGGCACAGAGCAGCCTAAACTCTCCACTGTGGCCTGGAGCAGGGTTTCTCAGCCTCAGCACCACTGACAGTTAGGGCCAGATAATTCTGTTTTGGGGAGCTGTCCTGTGCACTCACTAGATGTCAGTAGCATACCCCTCTCCCCGCCACCCCCAAGTTGTGATGACTCAAAATATCTCCAGATACTGCCAAATGTCCCCTGAAGGGTAAAATCACAGAAGCACTGTACACAAGAGTGCTTCCTGAACTGTCTGTAGTGCAAGATCGTGTTTTCCCCAATGTGTTGCTGACTGATCCTTTTGTAAAATATAATAAAAATGAATTACTAAAAAAAATGGCCATGCCCTTAGATGTGCAGCAATGCCAAAATGCTATAAAAGTTCTCAATGCTTCCTCACAATTTCTGTACTGATCTCATCACAGACCTGAAACAAAAGCGTTTGTGGGCTGTACTATTCTTCGATCCACACTGTGAACCCCACTGGTCTAGAGTAAACATGTCTTTGATCACAGGATGTCCATGATTCAATTTTGTCACCATTTAGGCAAACAAATTCTATAAAACACGTTATATAAAGCATACCTACCTTAAGAATTACACCTAAACCTTGAATTAAATATCATTTTACTATTATATATAAAAATTCCAAGTTTTACGGTTGGGAGTAGTAGGGAGGTTATAAATGGAAAAATAACTAACATTTATTGAACCTGGGTGAGGGTACATGGAGATTCATTATCCTATTCTGTCTGCTTCTGTAGGTTTGAAATTTTCTTTCTAAAAACTTAAAAGAAATTTTTAAAAAAATTGCTTTCATGTTATTCTAAAACTTAAAACATCACCATTCTCTTTCTGCTTCAAAGATCTTGTCTTTTTTTGTTTAGGGGAACCATTTCTGATATGAGGAAGACGGACTGTGTAAACATTAGTCCATCTCAGAAGTCAGAAACTCTGTCTCAGAAATGCCTGCTCAGAGACGACTCAGTGCTCCAGTGACTGGCCCTGCTGTCAGCCACAAAAATGCAGTGGATTCCAGAAACCCAGCTCCTCTCTCCCCGCCCAGCACGCCCAGGTTGTTCACACAGGTATGAGTCCAAAGCAGGGGGCTTCTTGTGCTCTTGTATAATGGGGTCATCTGTTTAACTGAGTCAGCATTTGTACCTCGTGTGATAGATCCTCCGAGAATAAAAGAGAGCTCCAGGCAGCATCCTGAGGTGGTCCTGACCACTGACAAGAGGTCAGCCTTGACGTGTGCCCCTCAGTGTGGCAGAGACTGTGAGGCCCATGCTGATATTTCCAGAATTTTTCATGTTCCTAGGAGCCACTTAATTCTCTTAGTAAGACTGGCTTTGTGACCAAAAGATTGCTACCTGGTTCTATAAAACATCCAATTCACAACAAGCCTGCAGGTGGAATTAGAGGAGGGTTTGTGAGTGTGACCCCACGGGTTGGTGTTACACACAGCTAAAGGGACAGACCTATGGCCCACAGGACAGCATGCCATATATCTAACAGTTCCTTTTAACGGCCCCATTTCTGAAAGTGCATGTGCCACCAGCTGCACACAATCAAAATGCACCGAGTTTCCCTCTAACGAGGAGCCTTGCCTAGAAAACTTCTTTCACAGATGTTTATAGCTTTTGTGGCTTTTTATTCACCATCTTATTTTTTATAGCCGATATGATCTTTCAACATATGACAAAACATACCCGTGGCCTAGTAAACAATGCACCTAAAAATTACAACTCTTAGGGAGGCCTATAGAAAGCTGGGGGAATATTTAAGGCAGGTTTCTACATAACACATCCATAATTGGTTTTGCATTGTAGCTAATGGAAAACACACTTTCTATAAACGGGAAAATGAATTGCAAAATTCACATATAGAAAACAAAAAGAAGCACAATAAATAGAGTATAATTTTTATATTAAAGTGTTGTATATAGACTTTAAATAGAAACAAGAAGGCACTCAGTTCCCTTTTAATTAACCTACTCTTGAGGCCCACAGAATAATGTGTACAAGAGAAATGGCTGGAAGAAAGTCCTTTTACTTGCACAGAGGTGACAGAAGAGCTTGTCTGGTATAAAGCAAAGAATCACCCAAACTAGCTCAAAAATCTTATCTTCCTGGGGCTCCAAGGGTGACGCAAACTGGCCCATTTGGAAGAGTCAGGTAAACTGACCAAACCAAACTTTCCCTCATGCTCTCCTAATCTCTAGCCCAGGGGATTTCATCCCTGCCTGCACATTTGAATCACTGGGGAATCTTTTCAAAAATATTGATGCCTGAGCCCCACCCCAGAGAGCCTAATTTAACTGGTCTGGGCTCCCAAGCTTCTAATGCTCAACCAGGAATGAGAACTTCTGATCTGTGACCTCTCAAATAATAATTGTAATAATAATGCTAATTACAACAACAGCAACAACGACTTCTACTTCTCCTCCTCCTCCTATTACTTTATCTCGGTACTACTGCGATTGTCAACAGACTGCCAACTTCATGCTGGCTGGCAAAGTGCTGGAAACTTTTAAGGATTTTTTTTTTCCATTTAATTGTTAAGCAACGCTGCAAATTTGGTATGGTTACTCTCACTTTGCATATGAAGAAATATAAATTTTAAAATATGACCAAGGTTACACAATCAGTAGAGAGGGCAGAACTCAAAATAAGGTACTCTTACTCCAAGGCCTGTGTCTGCAGTGACGTTGTGGCTTCCTACCCACCCGCACCCCTTCCCTTTTCTCTGCTGTCCCTGCTGGAGGAACCCTGACTCTGGGCGCTGACCTTCGCCTGCTCAAGCAGTCAGGAAGAGGGGACTCCTGAGCCCAGCCCAAAGAGGGAATCTTGATCAGGCTAATAAGCCTTGGCTCCCAAACCTGCCGATGCCAGTGACCCACCCCCGAGAGAGTGTGATTTCACTGCTCTGGGGTGTGGCCTGGGCTTCAGCATTTTTAAAGGATCCCCAAGTGATTCTAATATACAGATCCGTTTGGGAAACGCTGGGCTAAGCCAGTGATGGCAATTCCATTTCCTTTGCAGTGATGGGTTTAGACTGGAGCGTGTGACATGACTGTGGTTACTGAGCAAAGAGAGTAAGTCTACAGGTGATTCTGGAAAAGGCTTCTTCTGCTTGTTGAGGCAGACCACATACGGAGGTGATGCTTGAGCTGCTGCAGGCATATGGTGAGCATATGAGGAGCTGGCTGAGGATGGCGGGAGAGATGAGAGGATCCTGGGCCACGGTAGACCTTCTTGAGACACTGCATTAACCAATCATGGGATGGCCCTACCTCTGAAATTCTTGTTATGTGACTCAATAAATACCATCACTTAAGCCCCTTTTAATTAGGCTTTCTGTCACTTAGGCATGAAAGCATTCTACTGTCTATATCTTCCCAATCATCATACCACATTCCAACAGCCTAATCTAGTGACAGAGAATACTTCTAGCTCAGATGGAAGCACAACACTAGAACAATGAATAAAAATCTCAGAGTCAGTGGTTGGCTATTAAAATGATAATGTACAACACAATCTGGGAACCCCAGCTCAAAAACGGGAGTGAGTGTTCTTTTGGACAGCAGCATTTTTCTTATATGCATGAAGGGAGTTAAAAAGGAGCTGAAAATATATTTGCTGATAAGAATTCTGAGAACAATGTGAGATCTGTGCATTGTAAAGAATGTTCTTTGTAATTCTTAGAAGAAAAGGAATGCTGGTTAGGTGAAAGAGTGTTATTTAAATTATCTAAAGAAAAACTATTTCTTTCCCTGCATAATGACTAATTGTTTAGATTTTTTTTCCTCAAAAATCTTAACAAACGAAGACTAATTGTATGAACAGGAAAATTTTATAATAAGGAAAAAATTATGCTCACCATCTTAAAAATTATAAATCAAACTTTGAAATATAAATGCAAATTATAATGAAAATATAATGAAATAGAAGGGAAGGAAATATGATCAAAAATATAGAGAATATAAGGACAAGATAAAAACATACACACACACACACACACACACACACACACACACACACACACTGATATATATAGTGTCCAAGGCAAAAATGTTGAGTTTCAAATAACAATCAGAATGGAAGCCAATTATGAAAACAAATTGTCAGAGTTGTGACAGTACAGGTTGCTAATGAAACTGCCTTATTCTCTTGTCACATATTGTCTTCAACATTTTTATTTGTTGTAGCCTAAAACTGTGCTAATGAAAATCAAAGTTAAGTCTTACAAGTTTTAAGACAGCCTACATTTTTTTTTGTATGTTTCAGGGAGCTTCATTTACCAGTGGAATGTTCCTGAAAAATTTATAGTCTCAGACAGTAATCCACCACCCAAGGCAAACTGAGGAAGAAAAATATTAACTACTTCCTCTAAAAAGATCCTTTCCTAGATTTGAACTAGTACTTGAAGCTTACAAACCAATCGATTTAAATGTTTCAAGCTCTATTTACAAGTGAGCTGACAGCAATCAAGATAATTCCCATGATTAGATGATGATGTAATTGAGGGTAAATTCACCAGAAAGTCTCCATGGGCTTTGTGCAAGACATTGTGTCAGGAACTGTGGGAAACACAGCAAGGTTTAAGACGTGGTTCTTATCTGCAAGAAGAGTCCAACAGATTTGCAAAGCTAAAACAGGGTAGATGGAGGAGATGGAGTCGAGGCATACTTGTCCATCAACCTTAGCTTTTGTGGCTGCACAATTTGGAATATGGTATGTGGCACATACCAAATATCCCTGTGATTTTGGGGACATAATATAGGGGCACAGAGAAGGATGTGAAATGAGAACTCAATATAGTCACAGATTCTTACATTGAAAAGGCAGATCCAATCAGTCCAGAGAGAATTGATTTAATTCAACTTGCCTACTTCCAAAAATAACAAGCATGCCTTCTGACATATGTGATGGTGGCAAGTGTAATCCATCTTTGAATAAAACCATAAAGTTTATTCAGAGGTCTTTAGGAGAAAGAAATTATGTAAATCCAAAGCCTTGGAAAGGGATACCTAATTCTAAAGAAATAACATACTTATCCTATTACACAATTTTGAAAATAATAAGAACACAGCAGAAAGGTGCTATCACACATGCACCTAATTTACCCCTGGCCAATGGAGCATTCATTTCAGCCAAGTTCATGTCAACAGGTGAAACAAAACCATCACAGAGCGGGCAGACGGCAGAGGAAATCATATCATCAACATAAATTACATCTCTGAATCAACACACTGCACAGATGGCAGGGAGTTGGTAGCATAAACCTGCCCCTTTCAAACCTCAAAAATGCTGAAAAAAACAGCCTGTCTATTTGCACAGGTGAGGATTCCATAGCTGTCCTGGCAGAGATCTTGCTAGATTTGAATATGCTCAAGTCATAAAATGTTTTGACAAAAAGTCAGCCTAAAAGGTTAAAAAAAGAAGATGACGACAAAACAGGATTACTGTAATAAATGGGGACATCTTTGTTTTCCAAATTTGAATATCATTAACATTTTTTAATCCCAAAGGTAACTGCAGAATATTATTTTTATTCATAAAATTAGCATCTTCACTCTTTATACCTTTCACCTGGTACAGTTTTGTTCTGCAAGTAAATTTGAGCTCAATCTTCTTTCACAAATGGCTGAGTTCTTCATGAAGACTTTTTGTAATCTCTGGTGGTACTACACAGACTCCAGCAGGCTGACGTATACTTCAAACCTTCTGCAAAATACCATTTCTACCCGCAAATAAAATCACCTACTATCATCAGCAGTAATCAGTAACAAATCAAATTTTGCTTTTTTTAGTAAATAATGGTGATTTTTTTTCCTACTAACTTCTGATTGTTTTGGATTCAGTATGTTCCTTGAGAAGGGACTTCTCAATAATTTATTTTGAGAACCATGACTAGTATGACCAACTGTCCCTATTTACCCAGGATTAACCCAGTTTTAGCCCTGAGAGTCCTCATCCCAAGAAACCCCTTGGTGTGGGGCAAACAGCAAGATAATGCCAAGTTGGTTTGTATATTAAACAGCACCACCTGAATTTAGGAATAACAGCCTGTTGTAACGTACCATTTAGATACCAACCAGGGGACTCTATGCATCATCCCGGTAAATTCACTCAGCAGTCACTAGGGCAATATATTAAATAGGAAAGATTCTGCCACACAAAGCCTGCCTAAACTCCCCTGTCCTCTCTCCTGGTCTCCTATCCCACGCATAAAGAGTCACGCTCTATGATCTCACTGGCAGAATGAACTCAGCTACCCAGGAAAAGCACTGAGGATCCCCACCAGGAAGAGTGGCTCCCATCCCAGCCAGCAGTAGTCAGAGTCCTGGAGGCACGAGGATGAAGGATGGATGGGAGGCTGAGAAAAGCAGTGCTTCTGGGTAAAGTGCCAAGGGTTGCTCAGGCCAAACAAAATGCTTTTTCCCTCAAGAAGGTGTTTTTTGTTTTGTTGTTTTGTTTAAAGGAAGAACATTTGACAAAGAGAGCTACTTATGAACTGTCAAAGTTAGTCAGAAATTGTCCAACTCATCCTCTCAGAATATAGTAGGTAAAAGAAGACTTTGAATTGAGGCAATTTCCTTGTTTTTACTAAATTCCATGTCACAGAGAACCTAATGGAATCATAGGTCTCAATTCTGAAGGATTCCTTGCATACAGAGATGACCTTGTTTTATTGTTTTAATTCTTTACATTTATTCCTTGGTTTAGATATACCAGTCCCTTCAGAGTATGCAAACATGCAAGAAAAGAACTGCAATACCATCTCTGAGAAATTTGTTCTCTCTCTTTTCATAATTGCATTGGCGATGGCTTTTCTACTAGTAGCAGATATCCTCTATGTCAAATCAACATAAATAATACACTTGGCAGAAGATTCAGTTAACATAATCCTTATTTTGCACATAAAGGAACTAAGCCACGATGAGGCCCAAATGCTTAGAAAAAGTTCAGTGAGTACATGTGTTTCTTTCCTATCAAATAATGTACAGAACCAATCTCTAAAGACCTCTCTCCAGACACGGATGAAAGGACACACGTTGGTCATCTCAAGACACAAAAATGAGGGTAGGGATGGGGACTAAGCAGGTCTCCGGGGCTTTAAGCCCAGAACTGCATGAAAAGAAAGATATTTAGCAGGCAGCAGCCACAGCACTGGCAACAGCTCGCAACAGGACAGATGTTGGAGAACTCACTCATGTCCTGCCAATGGGGAAAGATAAACAGAATTTAATATTTAAAAAATTCAAAATTCAGCCATTGAGTCATATATATTACCTTGTGATAAACTGTCCCGCATGTTAAAGACTGTATTATAGATGGAATGTCATTTTTTTGGCAATGACTTGGTACATTGCTTACATGTCTAAAAACACATGTTAATTTTAGTTCTTTCACTTCTGTTGCCTCTACAAAGCCAAATATATATAACAGATCCAAAGTAGTCAGGCACATCACATCCCAGCAAAATGTTAATTTTAACTTATACTGGCACAGTAAGCCAAATATGTTCATTCACTGAATAGAAGGAGTGGCTGGAACACGAAACCACATACATAAGAGAGGTGTGTGTATATATGTGTGTGTGTGTGTGTGTGTATATATATATATATATATATATATACACACACACACATATAGATGCAATGTATATGATAATGACAAAGGTTTGAGTTAAACAGAATTAATTCAAATTAATTCAGTGTAATGCATATTGAGATCAGTCCTGGGGAAACCTCTAGAATTGCCCCCACTGATGTGCCGAGTTCTGGGGCTGGGATCCAGCCTGCATCTGGCATGAACACATTCAGATGTTTGAGATCTGGGTCAACTCCAGTGTCACAGGATTTAGGACTGGGCAGGACTACCCCTCCAGAGTAGTCCTAAAGCTTAAGGTTTTCAGATGTCTGTCACTTTTTGCTGAAGCAGAAAAGTACTTTCACTCTGAAAGTGCCACTGAGGAATCTCAGGCCATCAGTTTTCTGTTATGATAAGGATCAGTCCTTGGATGAGTGGTTAATGTCACCCACAGCCTCCCTAGCTTAACCACTGACCCTGCAGTGAACGGCTTCAGATCTGATTACCAGTCCCCAAAGGCTCTTGCCCATTCCTCCTGCTTCATGATTTCCAGAACATCGAATCTCACATCAGTAATCTATCCCATGCATCTGTTACAATTCCACATCAAGGCCACAAGCAATCAGCACTATCATAATCACCGTAAATCAGAGTTTTATAAAGGAAAAGAAAAACCTCAGGAACACAATCCATCTGTCTGATATGTCTTTAAAGTATAAATAAATAACATTTAGTGACAAAAACGTATTTGAGAAATTTCTCTCAATTTTGGTTCCTATTATTTCTATTCACAATCTTGAGTATATAATGACATAGCAAATTAAATTGAAAAAATGTTATATATTTATATAATTTATAAATATATATTTGTTATGTATTTATAATATAATAATATAAATATATGTTATTTATATAATATATATTTATAAAATTATAAAAATTATATGTAATTTTATATTTTATTATATATAAATTAATTATATATTTATAGCATATATAAATATATATATTCTTGCTGATTCTGATTCCACACAATAATGATTTGTGAGAACACAGTTACATTTAACAGTATCCAAATATTCATAGAAATTAAAAGACCAATTGGATTTTTCTTTAAGTGAATGTCTGCTTTCATTTTGTGAGGACATGACATCACAGAACTTGGTATATTCATTTCTGTTGTACAAACTCTTACCTTTCACTTTCCCACTAAGCAACATCCACCCCACAGATAATCTGCCTAGTGTTGTGTTAGAGGCATAGCATTAACCTTTTATTATTCATACTTAAATATTTTCTAGAAGATCTGAAGTCACAAGAAAGGGTAGCATCCTCATTACAGACTTCCCATGAGGAGATAAACTAACTAAATAGAAAATATACACAAGAAATAGGATTTGACTGGAAAGTACCTAAATCGGTGACTAAAAAAAAAGTTAATTTACAACTGAGACAGAACTGAAGGTGAGATGAGAACTAAGGAAAAAACGGAATTTTACAAGTAGCATGTGTCAATATTCCTCAGAAGCAGTGGAGTGAAGCCTGCCCAGATGCTACGACTCGAGGACCCAGCAAGAGGGGACTTTCTCTCTGGTAAATCGTGATTGCTAGACAGCGTAAGGAGTTAGTCTCAAGCATAAAAACGAAGAAAGAGAAAGCCAGACTCTCACTGTTTCTCAGGGTAAGCCCATTTTTACTTCAATGTAAGTATGGTTTGGGTCAGTCAAATTGTAAATGATATTCATGTTCTTAGAACCTCTGTTGTCTCTTTTAGAGTGAAAAAATAAAGAAATCAAAGAAGAAAGCCTCTTTTATGGAGAAAAAGGGAACATCCATAACTATAATTTAAACTGAAACCGAAATAAATGACTTCTATCCTAAAGGCCCTCTGTTTCTTTCGTGAATTTAAGAATAATTTTCACTATAATACCTAGAAATACTGAAATCAAAGCATTTAAAAAATATTCACAACCTCCTTGAGATGAAGCCAGTGTGACTGAGAGGCCCGATAGGTCCTTCAAAGCCGTAATTCATGCGGCCTGACCACTGACCTTGATATCCACCTGCCCTGTGACCTGCTGTGAGTCATTCTTGGCCTAGATGTATCTTCCTGGAAAAAAATTATACCTAAAATAGCCATCTTCAAAGATCTGAAAGGTTCTTACATTGAAAATGCTGTTTTAATTGCCAACAATGCAGAGAAACTGCAATATGAGGGATTTAGTTAAAACGTGAGGAGTCAATCTCCCTACCTTGAAATTTCACTTATTAAAGTGGATTCCAAGGGACAAGAAATATCCCTCCCTGGTGGCTTTCAAAATATTAACAATATTTTACAGAAAATAGCTTAAAAAGTGCAAGTGAAGGGAAAATGCCTGTAGAGGTCATACTGGTACTGCTGAATAACTTTCTATGAGGGGTGTCTTTGTGACAGTCATCTTGGAGCATTCTCCGGCAACAGGCTTTACAGCACGAATCCTGGGGACCGTGCAGTGGGGGGGGGGGGGGAGGAGGGAGGAGTCCAGTGGACCCAAGAGGTACCACAGCAGCAATGAGTTGTTTTTGAATTGAATGAGAAATCAACACTAGTTTTCTTAGAATTTTTGTAAAAGATTAGTTCATACAATACAGGACATAATCCTTTAGAACTTGACAGCTATTTATAGTAATAAAGAATAAGGTCTTTAGTGATGAAGAGATCTAATTGCCAATCTTTGTGCTGCCCATTACTAGTCACGTGACTCTGGACAAGCTACTCAACCTCTCCAAGCCTTACTTCCGTCATTTGTAACGTGAGATATCACACCTATGTCGTAGGATTTTGCTTATCATAAAGGTTGACCATAATAAGAATTCAATAAGGGTATTTTATATATTAACCTGCTTTTTTCTATGTACTATCAAAATATGCATATGAATAGTTCAAAATTGAAGAAGGCACACAAATTTTGAAAACATAACCGTGGTGATTTTATGAGAAAAGGAAACTATGTATGAACCTCAATATAACATTGTTCTTGAAATCCATTAATGAGACCACATAAATAGAGCCCTTTATTTCAAGATTCTTATGATACTTTAGTAATTAAGCCCCCTGAACAGACTGCAAGATGAACATAAAATTCTGTTTCTGAGATAAAATAGTATAGAAAATGTATTACTTTTCTAAGAATAATGGTCCCATTTCTTTTAAAAATTAATTGTATATTGTCTATCTTAAAAACAAAGAAAAATTCTCTTTATTCATTTCAAACAGCATGTACTTTCCTTTAAATCCTGAAGTATATTATTAAAGTCTAAAGATAATATAGTGGTGGCAAAGCAGCAATCAGCTTAAATGCTAAATATTTATAGAGTTTTATTTTAGCTGGATCTGAAACTGCTCTACGTATACTCTCTGTTGATATACAAGTTCACAAAGGAGTTCATTAGACATCTCTGAAACAACTATATTATTATGGGGCTACCCGAGCCAGGGAGACGAAGTTGTTCTCTGACACCACTCTGGCCCAGTCCTTATGGGAACACCTTCAACCTGATACAGGAATCCTAAAACAATGTATGAAGTTTCCACTGCAGGTGCCATGAGAAATGCAGAGACAGCTGGACTAAAATGCCACTGACTTAAAGTCCCATGATTTGCACTTATTATTAACTGACACTTAACAGTCATTCCAATAAATACCTAATGAGTTCCTACTGTGTGTCAGCTAGGGCTTGCAGTTCCACCAAGGAGCAAGACATTTTCTCAAGGGTTGTGTAATTTGGGGGAGAAAGTGGCACACAGGCAAAGTGTCTGTGGAACATACAAAGACAGCAAAGAGGAGGAGTCCCTGCTTGTCCAGCTATGGGATGGATGGTCAGAAAATGAAGGAGGGGGTGATTTAACCAAGCAGAGGTCTTTTTTAAAAATGTATTTATGGGTAGAAAGCCAGGCAGTAAAGCAGACATTCCAGTCAGAAAAAGTGTAAAAGCATTGCATCCAGAAAGAGAATGGCATGAAATCTGGGCTGGTAGACAACACTGGGAAAATATCTACCTTATATTTATTCCTTTTTAGTAATAGAAACTAATTTTATTTAGTGTAGCAATGAGCTTAAGAAAATATGACAGCTCCAGAATCCCTCATAGCTATGTGTGGTCACGTGACACAGTTCTGGCTGGTGAGAGATAAGTGGAAGTTGTTGAGTGGGTCTTCAAGAAAGCTCGTAAATGGGAGTGAAACCAGCTTGGGGATATCCTGTAGTCCTCTCCCCACCTCCTCTTTCCTGTTGCCTGGAATGAGGATGCGATGACAGGAGGACCAACATATATCCTGAGCCACACTGGAACCTTGACAATGGAAGCCACATGCTATAATGGAGAAGCAGAAAAATTGAGGGACTCCTGACGATTTTGTGAAACTGTCAAACTTGTCCGGGACTGCCTACCTCTGGACCATTATGAATAAACCTCTACTTAGTTAATTAAGACACCATGATCGGGTCTCTGCGACTAGCAATGGAAGCAACTCCTGAACCAAGGTTGCTGAGATAGTAAGGACACACTTCTTCAGGTGGGTGGCTGACGTTGTAATGGTCACTAGAGTTGACACATCCAGGAAACTGACTACACCCTTAGTGTGTCGGACAAGGTATTCAGATTGATTTTGAACTGTCTCAAAATGAGGGTAGGAGTTTGAGTAGATTAAGAGGAACTCTTCAAGTCTTTCATGAATGCACAGAGATTATCTAAAAGATTGGTAGCTGAAATAAAAAAGGTAGAAGTTACACAATCTATTTTCTATTCTTAATACTGTGTATATTATACATAGTTTACATGATTATTAGGAAGATTTCTTGATTAGAGTACAAATACATAAGTACCCAACTCAGTGCATAGTATACAATGGTCAATAAATAATCATTCATTCTAAAATGTACTCACATCAAATATTAAGTAATTACATGATTTAATTTATGTTTTATATATTTTTAAAAACTTCATCCTTCCCACATGAACAAAGATCTATTTACAAAGTTCTCAATCTTTACAGAGAAAATAAACAAATTTCAATAATAATAAAAATATAAATTCCTAACTATTAAGTGAATTCTATTTCCCCAGTAACGTATATTTTAAAACCAGATGTATTGCTTGAAAATAACTTTGGTCTCTGAGGTAACAAAATACAAAACAATAGAGCAGGTTTTTTCACAAGAAGATATCTTTAAAAGAGGTAAGAATTTTATATGAAATATTACTAAAACTCAAAATATAAGTAGAACTGTAAAATGACATACTATACCTACTCTCTGACCTAAACCATTATTGTTTCCCTTTAATTTCATGACCAAATGGATTTGAGGCAGAATAATGTCATAAAAGACCTCACAGAGAGAGGCTCCTGGACTTGTTGATAAATAGCTGTATCAAGTCTTCAACATCTTTTCTTTTTGGTGAGGAAACTGGCCCTGAGCTAAAATCTGTTGCCAATCCTCCCCTTTTTACTTGAGGAAGATTGTTCCTGAGCTAACATCTGTGCCAGTCTTCCTCTACTTTACATATGGAACGCTGCCACAGCACGGCTTGATGAGCGGTGCATAGGTCCACACTTGGGATCCAAGCCCACGCACCCAGGCCGTCAAAGTGGAGTGCACAAACTTAATCACTATGCCGCTGGGCCGGTCCCCCGAGTCTTTAACACCTTTTGACTTAAATTCCCTTATTTTTAAATGAGTGAGTTGGATCATGGCTTTCCAGCCATAATATTCTGTGACTCCAGACTGTACTCAAAACAGGTCACAAACTATGAAGGAATTTTAGACATGTTGTGCCGTATATTTTGTTCTCACAATAATAACAGTATTAACTACAGCCTTAGCAATTGAGTTATAATTTATTAGTCTTAACCTGCAAGACAGTTTGAGTAATATATAAAAAGTGAAAAAAGATGTTAGTTTAGGAGACAGAGTTGCTTGGAGTGAATATTTGTCTTTTTTTCATAGTTTTGTATTTCTAATAAGCAAAGGATACCTAGGATTGTTGCTTATCTTCTTCCTTCATTCCCTCCCTGGGAAACACATAAAAGCCTGTGTTGACTAATCACTACCTACAAATCAATGGTACCTTCCCGCCTCAGCACAGAAAGCTCCTCACAGTCTCGTGCAACCTGCCTAGTCCCCCATCCTATGCTCCAATTCTGTCCAACACACATTTTGGGTTCCACCACTGAGTTTCTCACCAACTCACACAGCACAACTTCACAACTTTGCACACTGCACTCAGTTGATGTGGCACGCCCCACCCCCGATTCTGCTGCTTTTCCTAGAAAACTCATAATCATGCTTTCTGACTCAATTCAAACTTCTTCAGTGAGCTCTACCTGCTCTCCCTTGAGCAAAGTTAGCTGCTATGTTGTCCACCTTCCAATGTTTTCATCACACATTATTCCTCTCTCTGAAAGAAGATCTAATTCAATAATGTAAGTGTCCATCTCCCCTCCTGGGTATGCAAAGAACTCCTGGTGGCTGAGACCAGGTCTTAGAAATTTTGTCCTTTCAACATCAGTGAAAACCTATTTAGAAAGTCCATTTTTGACAGAAAAGAAACATAAATACCAATAAGGATAAGTATATAATTATAAGATGTACAATTATATTGCTGAATGACTGAATAAATAAACGAACTAACTCTAAGGCAAAAAGAAAGAAAAGGAAAACTATGACCCAAAGTGAAAAAAACTAAGTTAAGAGAGTATAATTAACATATCAGCAAAATATGTCCATGGCAGAGGTGGCAGTGAAGTCTGCATAGAAAGTGATGTCTGACCAGGAGCTCTGAGAAGAGCTAGATCTTTACAAGAAGAAGAGGGAGAGGATTAAAAAGAAAAGAGGCCAGAAAACAAGGATTATTTTATTTGTACCCTTAAGAAATATTGAAGCAGATGCAAAAAACCACAGTGAGCTTTGGGAGGACATGTGGTCCAGACTGGCCGAAGCCACTCTGGGGTTGCTTTTGTGTGTTTTGTCTTCTTTAGCAACTGAGACACATCAAAGTTGACCTTTGTTAAGTATTATTGTGGCAGCTATACACGGGATGGATTAGACCAGAATTTCTTGAATTGTGTTTTGTAGACACCAGACCCAGTGAGATGTAGTAGAACATACACAACAAACACACACACATTCACGTACTCGCTCTGCTCAAATTATCTTGGCAAATACTAGGTTACACAAACTATGAGAATTGTCTTTCCTGCTGGACTTTTCAGAACCTGTAACATGCCTACAGAGACCATGGAACTCCAAGAGGAAGACACTGCATGTGATTTTGCCCAAAATGCTACAACTCTTCCTCTCCCTTGGCTTTGGCACCAGCTCTTTTCCCTTGGTTCTCCTTCAGTGTCTTTGGCTGCTCCTTCTCAGTTTCCTTTTGGAGCATCTTCTGTGGCTCAGTCATTTTCTTTTCATTCCATGGAGACTTCACAAGTGAGCTTTCTACTCTCACAGACTAAACTCTCATCTATGTCTCTCCTGATATCTCTCCTTGCCTGCATCCGTCTCCTATAGGAAGGCAGGTGCCCCTCCTCTGTGGGTTTACAGCTCCCTTGGGATCCTTCTCTCATGGTCCTTGCCATGATTTATCTGATCAGCTCCTCCACCAGAATCCTTAAGGGCCAGAACTTTTTCTTAACCCTTCCTTGGATACACAGCACATAACACAGAAGTTGATTCAATAAAATTATTTGGCCAACTGAGCTAAAGTAGCTCTTCTAAATCTTAAAGAGCCACAATTAGAAACACACCACATTACTCAAACAAAGCTTCTTTAATCAGGAGTTCTCTATAGGTGCAACAACTGTTTGAAGTCATTGTAAAGCACAATTAAATAAAAACTGTCACAGAATTCCCCAAGACAAATTCTTTTGTTTTTAAATTTTAAGACATTATGTGAGATAATCAAGAAAGGCTATATGTCATCACAAGTATTTGCAACTTACAACACAGTGATCTGATTTTATTTCTATTGTTCAGGTTAACACCAATATAAATCAGTGAAGCAAATATTCCATAAATAATCCTTTCAAATGAAGTTCTGTCTGAATTTTACATTGCTCATAAGCGTGAATGACAAATGAGCTCAAAGCTTCACCAATACTTCATTTAAAACATCATGTTGATAAGTGACGTCAGCATCATGGCGGAGTGAGATTCCCTCTTTGAATCTCTGCCCCCTACGACACAACAAAAACATCATTTGCATTCCAATAGAGCTCAATTAAACACTACGAAAGACTTCTAAGAAACCCCTGCTGCCATACATCGGACAGTGGAGGCGCAGGAAGGCCAAAAGGACGGGAGGAGAGGTAAGAAGTTGTCCCCCTCCCCAATCGATCGGCAAAGACAGCGCGGTTCGCAGACAGAGGGGGGAGGGGCGGCCCACAGCGGGGAAAACTAGCACCATCCAGGTGCTCTCACAGACTGTCGCGAGATCCCACTGGGAAGCGACGACGGACTGCTTAGGGGGTGTAGCAAACACCCTAAGAGAGCCAGAAAGGAAACCCCCGGGTCAAGCAGGAGAAAGAGAGGACCCCTCCCCCCACACACCCGGCGTTTCAGCATAATCCCTCCGGGGGCTGCAGCCGCCTCAGAGCAAACCTCTCGCGATCTCCATCTAGTGGCAGCAGGGGGAAACTGCAGGACCAACTTTATCATGAGGGGAAAAAATAAAGCTGTCCCCGTCGGATCCTTGCGACAATTTGTCAGGGCTACAGACCAAAAGGAAAATGACAAACACCCAGAAATCAACCCTGAAGGCACAGAATTTGATAACCTGGATGAGAGAGAATTCAAAATAGCTATCATAAACAAACTCAACGAAATGCAAGAGAACACACAGAAACAAATCAACGAATTCAGGGATTTTGTCACAAAAGAGATTGAAACCATAAAGAAAAACCAATCAGAATTATTGGAGATGAAAAACAAAATCAACGAGATAGTGGAAAAAATGGAGTCTTTAAAGAGCAGAACTGACAATATGGAGAAACGAATTAGCACTATTGAGGATAGCCACGCAGAAATGCTCCAGATAGAGGAGGAGAGAGAGCTAAGACTAAAAACAAATGAAGAAATTCTTCGAGAAATATCAGACTCAATGAGGAAAAGCAACATAAGGATAATAGGTATTCCAGAAGGAGAAGAAAGAGAAAAAGGAGCAGAGAGTTTGTTCAAAGAAATAATAGCTGAGAACTTCCCCAACCTAGGGAACGAGAGGGAAATAACAGTGAATGAAATCAATAGATCACCTAAATATATAAACAGGAATAAAAAATCATCTTGCCACATAGGAGCAAACCTGAAAAGTACCCGTGACAAGGAAATAATATTGAAGGCAGCTAAACAAAAAAACAAAATAACACACAAAGGAAACCCCATCAGGCTCTCAGCTGATTTCTCGACAGAAACTCTACAGGCTAGGAGAGACTGGAATGATATATTCAAAATCATGAAAGACAAAAACCTTCACCCAAGAAGACTTTATCCAGCAAAAATATCCTTCAAATACGATGGAGAAATAATAACTCTCCCTGATAAACAAAAGCTAAGAGAGTTCGTCACCACAAGACCCCCACTACAAGAAATGCTCAAGAAGGCCCTTAGGCCTGAAAAAAAACAAATGAGAAAGGGGATACAAAGATTTCAGCAAGGAGAAGAGCAAGGAGACTAAACCAGAACAAACTACAATTGGATAACATCAAAAATTAATTCAACCTCATCACTGGAAACACATATTCATGACACAATCTGGAATAAAGAGATAACAAGTAAGGAGGGGAAGAGGTAAGGGATTGAATCGACCCAGCCTCAGGAAAAAGGAGGCATCCGAAAATGTACTTTCTCATCCAGGAGATCGCTTATATAAACCTCACGGTAACCACTAAACAAATAACCAGAAGAGAACCACACATGACAAATAGAGAGAAAACCAAGAGAATGAGCATGCAGAAATACCAAATTGAATTTGCAGTCCGAAACACAAGGGACAAGAAACGAAGGAAATGCAAAAGAACCAGAAGATGAACAATAAAATAGCAACATTAAACCCTCATATATCAATAATCACTCTAAATGTAAATGGATTGAATTCTCCAATCAAAAGACACAGAGTGGCAGGATGGATTAAAAACCAAGATCCAACAATCTGCTGCCTCCAGGAAACACATCTCAGCTCTAAAGACAAACACAGACTCAAAATGAAAGGATGGAAAACAATACTCCAAGCTAATGGCAAACAAAAGAAAGCAGGAGTAGCCATACTTATATCAGACAAAGTAGACTTCAAGATAAAAAAGGTAATAAGAGACAAAGAAGGGCAATATATAATGATAAAAGGGACACTTCACCAAGAAGGCATAACACTTATAAATATCTATGCACCCAACACAGGAGCACCAAAGCACATAAAACAACTGCTAAAAAACCTAAAAGGAGATATTAACAATAACACAATAATAGTAGGGGATCTTAACACCCCTCTTACATCAATGGATAGATCATCCAGACAAAAAGTCAATAAGGAAATAATGGACTTAAACAAAAAACTAGACGCAATGGACTTAATAGATATATACAGAGCACTCCACGCAAAAGAAGCAGAGTACACATTCTTCTCAAGTGCACATGGAACATTCTCAAGGATAGACCATATATTAGGAAACAAGGCAAACCTCTATAAATTTAAGAAGATTGAAATCATTACAAGCATCTTTTCTGATCATAACGCTGTGAAACTAGAATTCAACTGCAAGGAAAAAACTAGGAAAGGGACAAAGATGTGGAGACTAAACAACATGCTACTGAACAACCAATGGGTCATTGATGAAATTAAAGGAGAAATCAAAAGCTATCTGGAGACAAATGAAAAGGAAAATACACCATACCAACTCATATGGGATGCAGCAAAAGCGGTCCTGAGAGGGAAATTCATAGCAATACAAGCTCACCTTAACAAACAAGAAAAATCCCAAATAAATAACCTTAAATTGCACCTAACAGAATTAGAAAAAGAAGAACAGAAAAAGCCCCGAATCAGCAGAAGGAGGGAAATAATAAAAATCAGAGCAGAAATAAATGAAATTGAAACCAAAAAAACAGTAGAAAGGATCAATGAAACAAAGAGCTGGTTCTTTGAGAAGATAAATAAAATTGACAAACCCTTAGCCAGACTCACTAAGAAAAAAAGCGAGAAGACTCAAATAAATAAAATTAGAAATGAAAGAGGAGAAATTACAGCAGACACCACACAAATACAAGGGATTATTAGGGAATACTATGAAAAACTTTATGGCAACAAATTGGACAACCTAAAGGAAATGGACAAATTCTTGGACGCGTACAACCTCCCAAAACTGAATCAAGAAGAAATAGAGAATCTGAACAGACCAATCACAAGTAAAGAGATTGAAACAGTAATCAAAAACCTCCCAAAAAATAAAAGCCCAGGACCAGATGGCTTCCCTGGAGAATTTTATCAAACATTCAAACAAGATTTAGCACCTATCCTTCTCAAACTATTCCAAAAAATAGAGGAAGATGGAATACTTCCCTACACATTCTATGAGGCCGACATCATCCTGATACCAAAGCCATACAAGGACAATACAAAGAAGGAAAACTACAGGCCAATATCACTGATGAACATAGACGCAAAAATCCTCAACAAAATATTGGCAAACCGAACACAGCAATACATCAAAAAGATCATACACCACGATCAAGTGGGATTTATACCAGGGACACAGGGATGGTTCAACATCCGCAAATCAATCAATGTGATACACCACATTAACAAAATGAAGAATAAAAACCACATGATCATCTCAATCGATGCAGAGAAGGCATTCGACAAGATCCAGCATCCATTTATCATAAAAACTCTCAACAAAATGGGTATAGAAGGAAAGTACCTCAACATAATAAGGGCCATATATGACAAACCTACAGCAAACATCCTACTCAACGGGGAAAAACTGAAAGCCATTCCTTTGAGGACAGGAACAAGACAAGGGTGCCCACTCTCACCGCTCTTATTCAACATAGTACTGGAAGTTCTGGCCAGAGTAATTAGGCAAGAAAAAGCAATAAAAGGACTCCAAATAGGCA
This sequence comes from Tapirus indicus, assembly GCA_031878705.1. NCBI lineage: Eukaryota > Metazoa > Chordata > Mammalia > Perissodactyla > Tapiridae > Tapirus > Tapirus indicus. The sequence goes on along the minus strand of CM062919.1, from coordinate 141,199,793 downwards.
ATGAAGAAGTGAAACTCTCACTATTTGCAGACGACATGATCTTATACATAGAAAACCCAAAAAATTCCATCGGAAAACTACTAGAAACAATCAACAACTACAGTAAAGTGGCAGGGTATAAAATCAACTTACAAAAATCAATTGCATTTCTATACACTAATGATGAACCAACAGAAAGAGAACTCAAAAAGACAAGCCCATTTACAATTGCAACAAAGAGAATAAAATATCTGGGAATAAATTTAACCAAGGAGGTAAAAGACCTATACAATGAAAACTATAAGACACTATTGAAAGAAATCGAGGAGGACATAAAGAAATGGAAAAATATTCCATGCACATGGATTGGAAGAATAAATATAGTTAAAATGTCCATTCTACCTAAAGCAATCTACAGATTCAATGCAATCCCGATCAGAACCCAATGTCATTCTTCACGGTAATAGAACAAAAACTACTGAAATTCGTATGGGGCAACAAAAGAGCCCAAATAGCTAAAGCAAGTCTGAAAAAAAAGAACAAAGCTGGAGGCATCACAATCCCTGATTTCAAAATATACTATAAAGCTACAGTAATCAAAACAGCATGGTACTGGTACAAGAATAGACACACAGATCAATGGAACAGAATTGAAAGCCCAGAAATAAAACCACACACCTATGGACAGCTAATCTTTGACAAAGGAGCAAAGAACATACAATGGAGAGAGAGACGTCTCTTCAATAAATGGTGCTGGGAAAATTGGACAGCAACATGCAAAAGAATGAAAGTAGACCATCTCCTATCGCCATATAGAAAAATCAATTCAAAATGGATCAAGGACCTGAAAGTGAGACCTGAAACTATAAAACTCCTGGAAGAAAATATAGGCAGTACACTAATTGAGATTGAACATAAAGGGATCCTTTCAGATTCCATGTCTACCCAGACAAGGGAAACAAAAGAAAAAATAAACAACTGGGACCCCATCAGACTAAAGAACTTCTACAAGGCAAATGAAACCAGGATCAAAATGAATAAACAACCCACCAGCTGGAAGTAAATATTTGCAAATCGTTTGTCCGACAAGGGATTAATCTCAGTAATATAGAAAGATCTCATACAACTGAGCAACAAAAAAACAAACAACCCGTTCAAAAAATGGGCAGAAGATATGAACAGACATTTTTCCAAGGAAGAGATCCAGATGGCCAATAGGCACATGAAAAGATGTTCAACATCACTAATCATCAGGGAAATGCAAATCAAAACTACACTAAGATATCACCTTACACCGGTTAGAATGGCTATAACCACAAAGACAAATAACAACAAACGCTGGAGAGGTTGTGGAGAAATGGGGACCCTCATTCACTGCTGGTGGGAATGCAAACTGGTACAGCCTCTATGGAAAACAGTATGGAGAGTCCTCAAAAAATTAAAAATAGAAATACCGTATGATCCAGCAATCCCACTCTTGGGCATCTACCCAATGGACATGAAATCAACCATCACAAGAGGAGTATGCACCCCTATGTTCATTGCAGCATTATTCACTATAGCCAAGATGTGGAAGCAACCCAAGTGTCCCTCGACTGATGATTGGTTAAAGAAGATGTGGTATATACATACAATGGAATACTACTCAGCCATAAGAAAAGACACAATTGTTCCAGGTATTAGGAGAGGTATTATGTTAAGTGAAATAAGCCAGAGAGAGAAGGACAGACACTGCATGAACTCACTCATATATGGAATATAAGTGAACACACGGACAGAGAGAACTGATTGGTGGTTACCAACGGGAAGGAGGGTGAGGTGGGGCACAAGGGGTGAAGGGTTACATCCACAAGGTGACGGACAAACAAAAATGTACAACTAAAACCCCACAGTGTTATCAACTATTAAGACATCAATAAAAAAAAAGCAAAAAAAAAAAAAATAATAACAAAATAAAATAAAATAGTCACTTTCTCCCCCCAAAAAAAACCAAAAAAACAAAAAAACATCATGTTGATCCCAGCTGTGGTAATAGTCCCTGAGGGTGATGTGACGGAAGAAAATAAAAAAAGGCACTTATGTGATATTCGTCTTTGTGTTACTGTACCCTACTAGAGGAGGAAAGAGTGGATCACTGGAAATGTGGAGAAGAGCTCTCCTGTCAGGTCTGGAAGGTGGGTGGGAGACAGAGTCTTTGGATTTTAGACACAGATATTTAATTCCTTGTTCTAAAGCAGTGGGAACAAGGCAGCAGACCAAATGCAGACTAGGAAAAGGCTACTGGAAAAGGCTTTACTGTTTCTCCAGGGATGGTTTGCCTGAGTATTTTCCGGAAACACTCTCTTATCCCTGCCCCAAACTACCTGGGCACAATAATCAAAAGTTATCAGCAGGCTGAGGAGAGTCCAAGGGATCACTGAGCACTGAGGACAACCAGAGAACAAAAAGATCTCTAAGACATAAGAGCAAAGTCAATTGAGGATCAGAATGGGGCTGGAACTGGACAGTAGTCAGCTGGAAACAAAGAATTTAGCAGGACCTGAAAAAGCCAAAACTTTGAGGCCACTGACCTTCAAGGGCTTCTCAACAGCCTGAGAGTTAAGTCCAAACACTTTCATCCAGCATCCAAACCGCCTTCATCGTCTGTCCTCTGCTCACCCTGAAAGCCTTGTTTTTTATTAACCCTCTACATACTCCACAATCCATCACCCGAAATTACCTGAAACCCCCAGGACCTTGCACTATACATATATATTCAACCATGTATCCCTGGTACCTAGCACAGCCCTGGCACACAGCAGGCTTAATAAATACTTGCAGAAGAAATGCATTATCCTCTATCCTGGGATCTAAGAGGGACAACATTTAGATCTACGGTCACAACCTCAAAGCCTGGGCATGGTGATATATCATAAATAGTCGTACAGTGATTTCTCATCAATAATAAAGTATGACAGTTTGTAAATGGTCTACTTCCTTTTCTACAAATGAAATGAGTTTTAGTGTTATCCCCTAACAACATCATTCTCATTCATTTCCCCCCCAAACACTGTCTTCCGTGAGCAATAAGCAGCAGCAGTTAAGACTGGAGCTTGAAGCATTGTAGGGTCCATGTGTGGCCTGGGGTGCACAGCCCACCCGAGCTTTATCTGTCAGGTGTGTGAGGGCAGATAAACAGGGTGGGAATGGCTCCCTCAGAGGACCCCAGACCTCTAGCTTCCTCCTTGGCAAACAGACTTCCGAGAACAAAGTCTTTAGAGCCAGATGACAAGAATGGCCCAAGATGTCGATGAGGGAGAAGTGGGACCAGTGTGTGTTCACACAGACCATCAAGCACAGAGCAACAGGTGGACAGTCACCTATTCCTGCCTGGACAGAGAGCAGTGCCTGCCACTCACTGTGACATGGAGAAGTGCAGAGAAGCAGTGACAGAAGCAGACACCTAGCACAACAAAGAAGAACCACTGAGATGGGAGAGGGCCATGCCAAAGGCACCAGCACTTCAGGACTAGGCTTGGTGTCCGGTGATACACTCGGGACCCAGAACTTTCCCGCTCCATCACTTTGCACACTTATTATTTATTTCTTAAAATAATGTCTTTAGTGTTTGTCTTTCCTGATGGACACAGGCAGGGCCCGGGACACTACAGTTTCTGGCACATAGTGGGCACATCACAAATATGTGCTGAATGCACGTACTCGTATTCTCACACCGTCTTTTCACATCACGTAATTGCTGATGAAGCAAGAATTATGATTATTATGATAAACACACTCCAAGTTCCACTGGGAGTAGGGACAATGTTTGATTTTCTTATTGCTATATTCTCAGTTTGCAGCCCACTGTAGCCATTTAATAAATGTTTGTTGAATGAATGAATTCATGCATCTTACTTAGCTATATATTTGCTGAGTTAATTTGGTAAATTTAATACAGTTTACTTCTGATATAATTTCACTTCATTCATTCAAAAAATTTGATAACCCATTAGGTGCCAGGCACACAGATGCTGAGGGAAAAGAGGTGTAAGATTCCTGTCCCCATGGACATCAAGTCTAACAAGGAGAAACACATGAACAAATTAGTAAGTTTGTTAAATTCAAAAACAGAGTATTTAAACTTATGATTGAATTTGCTAGACCACTAGCCCCCAAAACAGTATTTACACAACAAAGGCCCCCAAACAGGTATCATTCCTATTTTAATACTGATAGATAACTCAGTTTTAGACTCTTTGGTTGCCATTTAACTTTCTAAAAAGTATTGAAGAGAAAATGTTGTGATGGTGGTGAGCCTATTGATTTCAGCCATCCCACTATCACACCAATTATAAGGCCTACCATCTAAAAAGAAAGCTCTTAATTAAGCTCATTTATACAAAAATGCAGTGATACACAAGCAAATTTGCCATCAGACTTTGGATCTATGAATTAAAGAGTATATAAATATCATTAGAGCCTTAAAGTTCAGACGTTTCTGGGTCTCTCGAATCTTTTTCAGAAGAGCATAGGCCTTTCTAAACGATTGTATTATTTTTTAAACTGAATCTTAAGAATGACATTGTTCCAATTACAAAATACAGCTCCCATTGCCACATGAAGATATTGTGATCCAACAGCTAACTTCTGTTTCAGAACATTATGTAAGTGCTCACTTGAACACTTTGTCCAGAAATGTCAGCCACTTTAAAATATAGATGCATATTACACAATGAAAATGTACTTATTGAGTACTGTGCAATATTTAGCACTTGTTCCAGTTATCTCCTGCTGCATAATAAGCCACCCCAAAACTGAGTGACCTAAGGTAAGTTATTATTTCTCATGGTTTAGCGGATTGAATGGGCTTTTTTGGGGGGTGGGGTGGGCTGACTGGGTTTGTGGACTGACTGTTACAGAGGCAACAATTCTCTCTTAGAGTCTCTCTTGTAGTCAGTCTGAAGTCATCTGAAGGCTCAACTGCCTTGGTGTCCAAAAAGGTACTCCCATGGCTGGCGGTTCACACTGGCTGTTGCATGGAGCACCTATCTGTAGCCTCTCCACATGACTTGGGGTCCCCACAGCACGGTAGCTGGTTCCAAGAGATGTAGGCAAAAGCTGCAAGGTTTCTTATGACCTAGTCTCTGAGGTCCTAGACTATCACCTCTGCAGCATTCTATCTGTCAAGCAAGTCATTGTGGCCAGCCCAGACTCAAAGGAAGTCAGACTCTACCTGTTGATGCAGAGAGCAGCACGTGCATATGGGGAGGGAAGAAACTGACGGCAACCATCAGAGACGACCTTACCAGTCCACTATTCTAACTAGTAAACATCCTATTTTAGATGGATAGTACTGGCTTTTGTTTTTTTTCCAGAACTCAAGTTAGGCATAAAAATATTTAATGAAAATGTAAGTGCCATCAAAAAACTCTGCAAAAAAAAATCACATTGGATGCCTGGGTGCAGTTCAATTCCTCACTTCAGTGTAACTCCACTCTTGCAACCCTAAATATAGTGAAAGAGAATTTAACTCCACAAAAGACTTTTGTCTATTTTACTATAGGATAATTTACCTACCCAATAAATTTGTCAAGAGTATGAAATCCAATTTAAGTTTTCACCTCTTTCTCTCAGAGCCTATGGAAATTCAGGGAACCAGTCATCACGTTTAGAACGCCTGGACCCAGAAGCCTAACTCTAGGAACATCATTTGGTGTGCCAAAAAAGTATCCCTAACTAGGGAACTGAAAACCTCTTTGCTGGTGATTTTAAGGGAGCTGACTAGCTAAAGAGCACAGTTGCACAGAAAATAAGAAGAGGGGGCACTCTGCCAAGTGGGTTGATGACCATCAAAAGAATTTTCACGAAGAAGAAAAGGGGAAAAGAAAAGGAGAAAATGATGCTGTCAGTCCCTGAAAAGGAAGTTATTTTTCAAATGGTCTGATTTCCCATTTTACAAAGGAAAGGCAGCTTATTATGATAGAATAAGAATGTTCAGTTTTATGCAGGTATGTTTCCTGAGCCAAATAAAATACAATGGTATCTTAAAGCCATTTATCTTAAATGATTCATTTGCAAGGCATATAAAATTCCCCAAGAAACATGTAGGTTCTATAAACAATAAAAGATTTATTAATTCCAAAACCAAATTTAAGATGTTTTCAAATAGTGGCCATGAGCCATATCTTCTTGTCCCCACAGCACAAAAGCTGAAGAAGTTTAGAAAAATAAGAAATGAAAACAAATTTCAAAGTTTTCTCCAAAATCCTAATAAGCTTTTTAAAAAAAGTTATTAAATTTGTTTTAATCTCTTCTTCTTATCTAGATATAAAAACAAAAATAGCTGAGCATGCTCCTCAATCATTTCACCTATACAAATGTGAACCCAGTAGCTGCTCCTTCCTCCCCTTCTCTCTCTCTCTCTGAATCTACTAGTTCCTCTTCCTGTCTCTAGTGGAGCATCACCATCCCCGGAAGTGCCCCTTCTAGGTATCCCAAGATCATCTGGGACTTGTCCCTATTCTTCACCACCTATATGCACTACCTGTTCAAACCCCACCAATACTATTTCAAAGGTGTCCCTCATATCTGTGCCCTACTTTCAAATCCCGTGGCCATCTGATGTGGGCTCCCTGTCTAGCTCACTTGGCTCCAGCATGCCTCCTGACTGGGTCTCCCAGCCTTCAGTCCCATCTCCTTCAATTCATCCTCAAGGATGACTTCAGAGCAACCTTTCTAAAACAGAGCTGATCATGTCACTCCCCTACTCAAAATAAAACAGAACACACAAACCAAAATGGATTCATTTCAGTCCTAGCTGTCTCAACTGCAGTCAGATTTCAATATGTATCCTAGATAGCCACAGGGAACAGGCCACCCTGACTAGATCGGGAGATACCTCTCACTTTGCCTCTCTGGTTACATGTGCCTAGCATGCCCTCCTCCATGTTCCTGAAAGCCCAACTCAAATACTACCCACTTTCTCTAGCATTTTCTGGAATCAACTCACCCACCCCTACCTGATTCAACAGACTCATCTCTGCATCTGTCTCCCAAGTTTTATATGCATGCCTCATGTGTTTGCGAGGAGTCCAAGCTGATTCTTACCCCTAAAAGACCCCTTTCTGTTCTCAACCAAGGCTACAGAAATCCTATACAATGCTCTTGTAGCCAGGGAAGTTTTCTCACCTCTTCCCTTAGCATCCACTCCTCGCTCCTCCTCCTAGAACCCATAACGAATTAGCTCTTTTCTTTTTTCCCTCAACACTATGCTTACATTGCACCCACGTGGTTCACCAGCTGGCTGCTCCGGTCAGAGTTTTCTGCATAATTTTCAAATTGCTCCGTCAGTGTACCGCTCGAAAGCCTCCGGATAAATCCAGCAGAACCCGACACCGAGGAAGACCCCCGCCTCCAGTCTGGATTTACAGACCTGGGTCTCGCTGCCCGGCGTCAGGAGAAAGTGCAAAGTGCACATGTTTGTTAAACCCACCAAAAGTCTGAACTACCTGAGGATGAGGGACAGGAAGTTTCATGAAAGAAAATTAACAAAATATAAAACAACACAAAAGACCTGCTGTTACTTTTAACTACTGGCCATTAATTCCATTTTAATAATATGTGTAAGAACTAATCTGGCTGTTCCTACAAGCAAGGCTGGAGAGACAGCTGTGATCTTAGAACTCTGAAACTTGTGTAAGCTAATTTGGTCTTTTAAGTGGTGTTCAAAAGGCAGAGTTTCTGAAATAACTCTAATTGGTCCAGGTGGTTTCCATGTTGAAAACCAAAAGTCATTAAACAAGACATGAAGCTTTCTGTGGTAAATAGTTACAAACAACAATTTCTTTTGAACCTAATGTTTACAAAATGGATATTTATGAGCTTGTGACCCAACTCACTGAAAGTGAGTGTTTTGGCTCAACGTGTCTAAGATAATAAAAACTTAAGGTCCATAACTTCCAGATGATCTATAGTTCCTAAGCATAATGTACTTAAAATGGACTTCAGACATTACACATAAAGAGTTAAGCTACTGACATTTGTCTGCCTCACACAGATTGGGGGTGGTCAAGAAGACCTTTTAGACAAAAGACAACAGAAGTAAGGAAAGGAGGGTCTGGCAGTATGCCAGGAGCATTCCAAGCCTGGAAACCCTGGTAAAATTCTTATGTCCTTTTAAGGTTGTTTAAAAAAGTCTTGGTTTGAAGCCACAGTGTCCAAACTAAGAAAACTGTCCCCAAAGAGGCCCTGTTCCCTCCAAAAATGCTGTTTCCTCCATCACCTAACCAAAAAAAAAAAGAAGCCCATGAGTGGGAAGGAGAGAAGGTAGACGAGGAGAAAACCTAGACACAGATGAGCAACGGCTCACACGGCAATGCCCTGCGGGGAGCTCGCCAAGCCCTGCCCGAGGCAGACCGAACTCCGCACCTGGGAAACAGAGTCCCTTTGTAGAAACCTAACATAATGGCCTGGACCACTGGGGGCCTGTAACTAGGGGTGCTTCCCTGACTGAACAGAGGTGCTAACTGGACATGGAGTGTAAGAATTTCTGTTTTTATCACCTCCCAAGCAGAAAATTAATCAACAGCCATTAAGCAGAAGTTATCCTAATAAACCTAGACAGCTAAGAATAAACTTCTGCTCTCAGGATGTGGAAGGCCACAAAGACATCAGCCCCATCCTAACAACGAGAAAAAGCTGGATAATCTACTTCATTGTTTTGAACCTTGAACCTAAGGTCATGAGACACTTTATGAACTAAGGTCACCAGACAAGCAGGTGAACTGAATGTCACAAAGATGGAACATAAGAGCTGTTTCATCTTTGTCAGAGAACAGAGGAAGAGGCAGCTGCCGCACAAGTGGGTAGGAAGAAAAGAAGTAAAACTTTAAAGAATTCTCAAATGCAATTGTGGGCTACAGGGACAACTGAGATTAGAATTATGGGGACCCAAATACATTGGACGTCCACATCATCCACGACCTCTTTTCCATTGGCTCCACCAGCTCCTCATGAGAAAGATTAGGGGCAGGCCAGGAGACCTGAGGAGCTCCCTCGGTGACACAGGAGTGCAGGGCCTGACAAGGTGTGAAGGTGGAACAGGAGTACCAGAAGGAATCCATCTGCATACTGGTCCCTGCATGAGTACAAGGTGGTGACTGGCCACCGCCAGGGAATAAGCACAAAACCGCTGAGGCCACAGACCCTTCTGACACAGGAAACAAATGCCTTCTGCCTCTGAGTGAGAAGCAAGACACTTGCCATGTCCCAGATCTTACCTCCTGTCAATGAGGCGAAAGCCATCTGCTGCTCGGGGTAAGGCAGGAAATCGTTGGGCGCTCTGGTCCCAGGCAAAGGCCTCTGCCTCTGGGGAGGAACAGAACCTTGCCCACACCCTGCACTGACACGAAAGGGAGGGGCTCTCACCCAAGATCCACAAGGATCCACAGAAGAGGTCTGCTGCTGCCCAAAGAGGAGCAGGAACCTCGCTTATGCCCAAACCCTCCACTGACACAAGGTCGAGTTCAGCCACCTGTCCTCGAGACCTGTGCTGTACAACATAACTTTCTGTGATGAAGGAAATGTTCTATATCTGCGCTTCTGAAATGGTAGCCACAAGCCACATGTCCTATTAAGCACCTGCAAAGTGGCTAGTGTGAATGAAAAAGTGAGTTTTTATTTTTATATAATTTCATTTAATGACAACTACTTAATTGAAACATGTAGCTAGTGGCTAGGACATTGCATCTCTAGATCCTGAACTGAGGCGGAGGCAGAAGTTGCCCGCCCCTAGGTAGAATGCTGAGAAAGCCCCATCCTGGAGGCTCAGGTGCATAGAACCTGCCTCACTCTAATGCTAGAGCAGGAGAACCAAGAGAGCCCTGTGCCCCACTCAAGTCTCGTGCTGAGTAACAAGCACCAGATGACTACCTCTGGTAGGGGGCAAAGGCAGAGAGAAAGAGAAACCTTTTCTGTGGCAAGGGCATGAAGGGTCTGCTAAAACCTGATGGAGGAGAATTACTGTGGAAACCCCCTGGCCCTCCAGACCTCTCACTGAGAACATGCAAACAGCAGCCCACCACTGGAGGAGCTCAAAGCTTATAGTAACTGTAGCAACAACAAAACCCAACTCTAGCTCAACTACTGACGAGATTAGTTCAACCCCTTACATTAACGGCCTGGCAGAAGAAGACGTGTACCAATTTCCAGGCATAAATAGTATCTACCTCAGTCTCTACTATTCTTTTACACACAATAACAGGCATTGTATCAAAATTTTGTGTGACACACAAAATGCAAACCCTCCCCAACCCATTATCAAGAGATAGAATAGATGACACGATGAGATCGAAAGATGGCCCAGATGGTGGAACTATCAGAGAATTTAAAATAACTATAATTAATATGTCAAAGAATCCAGTGAAAAGGTGGACAACATGCATGAATGGGCAATTTCAACAGAGACATGGAAACTATTTTAAAAAGCCAAATGGAAATAACTCGAAATGAAAAACATGGTATCCAAGATGAACTCCTTCAATAGGCCAACTGGGCACAACAGAGGAAAGAATCCGTGAAATTGAAAATTTGTCAACAGAAACTAGAAACACAAAGATTCAAAGAGAAAAACACCATGATTAAAAACAAAAAGCAAGCAAAGCAAAGTAAAAGCACACAAGAACTACCAAGAGCTATGGGAAAATATCAAACAATCTAACATATGTAATTGGCATTCCATGAGAAAAAGAGAGAGAAAAAGGGACCAAAGAAATAGTTGTAGGGGCCGGCCTGGTGGCACAGCAGTTTAGTTAGCGCTTGGCAGCCCGGGGTTCGCCAGTTCGGATCCCGGGCGCCCGCCGACGCACTGCTTGTCAGCCATGCCGTGGCAGCGTCCCATATAAAGTGGAGGAAGATGGGCACGGATGTTAGCCCAGGGCCAGTCTTCCTCAGCAAAAAAGAGGAGGGTTAGCAACGGATGTTAGCTCAGGGCTGGTCTTCCTCACAAAAAAATAAAAAAAAAGAAATAGTTGAAAAAAAATAACTGAGGATTTTCCAAAATTTAATTAGTAATAACAAACCACAGATATAAACAGGATGACTACGAAGAAAAACACATCTAGCACGATACAGTCAATGTGCTGAAAAACAAAAATAAAGAAAGTATATTGAAGGAAAGGAAGAAATGACCAGCCCTGGCCTCCCCATGAAAGACCAATGACTGTTTAGCCTTTCAGCAAAATTAGGATTTTAGCAAAATTATCTCCCACACTTGGGGCCCTTGCTGGACTCTATAAACAACACCCAGAGGGAAAGGACTTTGTGTTTCTTCTCAGAGGCATCCACGCAGTAACCACACAATGCAAACCTGGGGGTGCAGGCAAAGCATGGCATTTTGTGTAGACCCACCAAAACTTCCTAAAGATGTAACTTGCTAAATGATATAGTTTTTGTTATTGTTGTTGTAACGGAATTAAAATTTGCTTTTGAAATAGGACAAAAAAATGTCTGGAATTAGAGCTATCTACATACTAAACATAACATAAATACAAAACTGAAACTGAAATGTGCTATGGTCCAAATGTAATGGTATCTTTTTTGAATTGAGATTTATAAAAACCAAATAATACTGAGAAATTAGGAACTTGCAGAGATTGTTCCTCTAGAACTTTTTTCAAAAAAATCTCTTTTGGTTCTTGATATTAACTTGATTGCATTAGTTGATAACCTTAACTAGCTTTTGAAAAGTTGCACCAATATGCAAAGAATATCTGTATTTATCCAATGCTTAGGAAACAGGATTTCAAAACTAAAGCTGTCTGTGATAAAATATAAATGTATAAATATTGCACGAAAAAGAAAAAATAAAGAGGACTTTGAGGCAAAATCTGAAAGGCTTGTATCTATTACTCTCTTCCTATGCTAGCACTCTCCACAAATTCTGTGGGATTCTGTCCAAAGCCTAGGGCTTCTAGTCCAGACACTTTCTGGTGCTCCCTTAGTCAAAGCTGGCGGTTGTCTCCTTCTCTGTGCAGTTACAACTGCTTGAGAGCTGCTGACAAGGTACCACCTGCACCTGGACGCCTCAAGGCAGTTTCGAGATCCTTGAATCAGGCTCAAATGCTCACATGAACATGAGACTTTTAAACTTGGGGTTGTTGCTGCAGTTTGTTCAGTTTGAAAATACACAGGAGAGTGTATCAGAATCAGTGGGATGAGAAAATATTCAATTGAATATAAGGCAAATGTGTGTAGTAGGTGAGGTGGTAGTCTCTGCCTGGGTTCCAGTCTCTACCCTGCTACTCACTTGCTTGTACCTCAGTTTCTCATTTTTTGAAAAGGGATCATAGTAATACCTACCTCAAAGAGACTTAAGTCAATTATTAAATTCATTAATGAATTGGTGTGAGGCTTCTTAAGTGAATTAGTAAATGTGAAGGCCTAGAATAGTACTTGGCATGTAATTAGTGGTCTTTGTATTTATTTGAACTATCTGTATTAGCCTCATTAATAAACTTTATATTAAAACAAAGTCAAAAACAAATTAGTTGAATTGGAAACTTCACATTTTCTTGAGAAAACCCAAAAGGTATTTTTTTCCTGCAGTGATTTAAACAAGTCTCCTCTGTGGTATGATCATGACTATCATTGGTAATCACATGTAACAATATAATATGCACCCACGATGTCCAGATTTTGGTTAATATCACTAGTTTCAAGGAGAAGAACCAGGGTTCCTCTGCCTATATGTTGGCATCTTTAAAACACATTATTGACACCTCTGTGACAACTGCATACATATAAAATAACCTTCTAAACTACACTAAAACTAACTCAAACTTCTTTAATAATGCTCATTGTGAAATAAGCATTTGACTATGTACATTAAAGTCATTATTATGAGCAGTAATATATGTCTAATCCTTTATTGCTTATGATGTAATTTTATATTTAGTAAATACAGTCATGCGCCGCTTAATGACATTTCAGTCAACAACCGACTGCATATACAATGGTGGTCCCATAGGATGAGTCCCATATAGCCTAGGTGTGCAGTGGGCTATACCATCCAGGTTGTGTAACTACACTCTATGATATTCACATGATGAAATCACCTAATGATGTATTTCTCAGAATGTATCCCCATAGTTAAGCGATGCATGACTATACTCCAATTCCTAATATTCACATAATATGAATATTACATTATAAACCAGAACGAGAAACCCACTATAAGTTTGCTTTAATGAGTGGAGAAGCTGCCTCTCTCCTCCACCACAAAGACAAGAAGAGTATTTTCTTAACACGACCTCAGAGGGTGTCTTTCATGGCCTACAGAACTGATGTGGAAGGCTAGAATATTATCATGCTGGAAAGGATATTATTATTATGTGTGTTCCCTAAAGTTTTTATTTTATAGCTAAGGTAAAAAGGGAAATTCAGGAGAGGCCTAAATTAGAATTGCTCTTAAGGGGATTAGGTATGTCTCTTAAAATTTGAAAAAAATATGTCCTTTATATACAGACCATAAGCACTTTTAAATGGCCAAATTGAAAAGGAACTGTGTGAAAGATGATGCAGTGAAAAAAAAGAGAGAACAAAATTAAGAAGAGCTATTTAAAACAACATATTTCCAAATGGAAAGTTCACATGAAATGTCTAATTGTGCCCTAAACTAGAAATGTCCGGATGGAGTGTGTGCTGCTCACATTTTCTGGCAGATGACTGTCTGGAAAAGTCACTTATAACAGAATGACAATAGTCCAGTGAGAGCTATCGAAAGCAGAGGAACAAAGGGCATCCTCGGCAAAAGAATGAAACCAGCGCCAGGCCTGCCCTGTAAAGCAATGAGCTGCCCACCCTCCGCCTTGTTTTCCACCTCTCCTAATAAGTTTCATTATTTTTAATGTCTTTCTTGCAAATATACTTGCTCATACGTATTAATTACTGGTCACGTGCTGACAGACTCACCTCTATACAAGAACATTCCTATTACTGGACAATACTCTGCAACATAGCATCTTTAAATTTTTTAGTATCAAAATGTCGCAATCTATTTATTTGGCAGTTTGTCATTTATAACACCTATCATATCATTTATAACACTTAAAACTTAACTCACAATTCAAAGAATGGGGACCCTTTTGGAGTTTGGACTTTTGTTTCTTTGATTGTTTTGTCTTTTTAAAAAAACTTTATCCTCAAATGTCCTTCATAAATATAAACATATAATTTCAGATACATCACCTTTATTTTCTCATGTGAAGTCAAATATCTTTTAAAAAAAATAAGAATGGTTTTTATAATCAGTATCAAGGAAACAGAATACAATCTTACCCTGGTGTGAGTACGAATGTGCATCTTCAGTCCGTCATTTTTACTGAATCCTTTTTCACAGTAAGGGCACTGATAGGGACGTTCACCTACAAATAAAGGAAGCCGCCGAGTCAGAAGAACGGAAAGCAGCAAGCAAGCACTGAGCCATCACTTCTCCAGACTCAGACCCGGTCACCACGTATGCTCCGGACACTGCCAAGGAGAAGCTCCCGGCACAGCCGGGTGACACACCAGGGGCAGTTCAGGGCAGTGGACTGCCGCCATGCCCTCCTGCGGAGAGGGACCAGGCCCAGAGCACTCCCAGTACGCGGACACAAACAACACCCGCCAGCAGCAGGCTTGCTGCATACTCCTTTTATACTTGAGTCACAATTACATCTCCTAATTTTAAGAATTTGTTAAAAAGATTTTATATTAATTTGTTCTGTCACTGTACTGCTCATCACGGAGGTCTTTATTTAATTGGCTCATTGATTCTTCATTTTAAAAAGACTTCATACTCTCAGGGTGAAGAGTTTCAAAAGAATTTCATAAAATTGGTGAATGTTAAACAGAACCATTAGTAGTTAAACCAATAATAATTGATCCATACTTTCTGATATAACCAAGTACGTTTCATCTAGAGGTTATTATTTAGAAAGGAGCCAAACCTTTTTTTGGGGGCGGTGGGGAAGACTAGCCCTGAGCTAACATCCATTGCCAATCCTCCTCTCTTTGCTGAGGAAGATTGGCCCTGGGCTAACATCCGTGCCCACCTTCCTCTACTTTATATGGGACGCTGCCACAGCATGGCTTGACAAGCGGTGCATCAGTCCACGCCCAGGATCCGAACCCTCAAACCCCGGGCTGCAAAGCGGACCACGTGAATTTAACCACTACGCCACCGGGTTGGCCTCTAAGCCTTTTTTTAAAACAAGTAAGCATACATATATAGGTCACATTTAAAAGAATTCTACTGTGAAAGGACAAAAATGTGACAAAATTTACTCTCCAGGAGGAATCTGAAGCTACTGTCTGGTCAAAACGTAATTATAGAATGGACAGTAACTCAAAATCACTAATTTATTTATTCTTTCATTTAGCAATGTACTTACCTGGCAGGATGCTAAACCCTGATGGCAATCAAAGATCAATTCAATAAAATATCTGCCTTCAGCAGATGTAAACCTTCTCTCCATCTTTCCTCCCCCTCAGAGACGGGCTTTTTGACAAGTAAAAGTGCATGCTCGTCCTCTCCTCTCTCATGTCCCAGTGGATCCTCACTCCTGTTGAGTCAGGTATCACTCACACTAGTCCACGGAACTTCCTTCTTAGGTCAACGAGCTCCTTGGTGCTCAATCCAATGGTCATTTTTCAGGATGGCCTTCCCTGATCTCTCCCCAGTCCCTGATGCTGCTTCATGAAGTGGGCAGCTACCTTCCCGGGTTTTGAGGCCCTCGTGGCACAGGGCGCCTTGCTCTGGTCTATGAACTTTGTGTTTTCAGCAGTAACACACTGTAGAAGCAACCACAGCAGAGTCCCCACCACGGTGGCATTTTCCCAGCCTCTCCTCTTTGAGGAGGGGCACCCAGGACTCTCCCTTTGAACTGCGCACTGTAAAATGATGACAATCATCAAAATGGGGGAAAAAAAAGCCCTAAAATTAACAATGGCACACAAATAGGAGAGGACTCTTTAATGAACTATCCCGACTTGCCAACTTCTTCTGTGAGACAAAATCACCTTCGCACTAAGTCGACCTGGCATTCCTGACTATTATAGTCGGTGACCGTAGGAAGATGAGGCTTTTCAGAGAAGAATAGAGGCTCAGAGTCCAACTTATTTGAGCAACTATGAAAAGATAATCTTATTTTAACCCTAAATTGATAATATGTGTTTATCTTAATTCCAGATCTCTCTGTTGAGCCCCATATCCATACGTCCACCAGGTATTTCCCTTTGGATCCCTCACAAACAACTCAAACTCAGAAGGCACTATTCTGAATTCATGATCCTTACCCTCTGATCCTGCGTGTCTTGTACATCCTGTCCTGATGCTATACCACATTCATCTAGTTACCAAATTAGAAACCTAGGAGCCATCCAAGATATCCCCTTTTTACTGACTTCTCCCCACATTCAGTCTCTAAAGTCACATTGATTTCACTTCTCCAATATTTCTAGAATTCTTCTTGATGATGATGACAAAAATAAAAATGAGATTAATAGCAGTAGTATTGACAGCAACAGCAGTAGTACAAAGAGTAGCAGCAGGAACTGTCATTTATTGATTTTGTAACCATTTAACCTTTAACCAGGCACACATACTAAAAGGACTAGAAGAAAACAGCAAAATGCTAATGCTGATGGTGCTAAATCCTGCATCATAGGATTCCATACAATTTTTTATTTTCTTCTTCATAAAGTATGAAAAGCAAAATATTTTTTTTAGATTTTTCAAAGAAAGTTTGTTTTACTTTACTGATAGATAATGAAGCCTGCTAAAATGTTTCTTATTTATCTATGAACATTTGAACCAATCAACAGATCAAATCTAGATTACAGATAAAGCATGATAAAAACAGTAAAGTGTTTTATGCTTACAAACAGTTATTTCCGAATTTTTCTAGCAATCCTAAGATAATTTAATATTCACAGCTATTCTCTCTGTATCACATAGCTGTGTGTCTTGACTTGCTCTTCAAATAGCTATAGAATAGCCAACAAACAAAAACCAAAGACTTGCATTCAGCAGGTAAATTATGTTAACTAAGCCTAATACATGATACCAGGTTACTATTTTCTTTC
The DNA here is from genome assembly GCA_031878705.1 of Tapirus indicus. Lineage (NCBI taxonomy): Eukaryota > Metazoa > Chordata > Mammalia > Perissodactyla > Tapiridae > Tapirus > Tapirus indicus. The sequence continues at coordinate 141,182,714 of CM062919.1, read as the reverse complement.
ATAACAGCTAAAATTAATTCAGCAAGGAAAGAGACATAGTTAAGAATACTAATAAATTTTAGAGAGGGGAGCATAACAAATTCATTCCCTATTTTACATGGTGTCATAATATAGAAATTTCCTCTGTAAACATGAAAAAGTTAACTTCTTTTGAAAGCACAGATTTTTCTCCTTTTCTGAGTCTGATTGTTCTGGGTTTCAGTACTGCTCATCCTCTTTGTAATTATGGTGAAGTCACTCAACCTCACTGAACCTATAAAATTGGGATAAATTATATCATCCTCATAGGTACAGTGACTACATACCCAGCCTGTCTAAGGCAGTCTCAGTTTATGTCGGTTAGCCTCGAGTAATTATTAATAGCACTCCCTTTCACTAACACAAATGTCCCAGTTAGGACAATAAAAATATATGGTCACCTATTATGGACCGAATTGTGCCCCCCACCCATTCACATGCTGAAGTCCTAACCCGCATTGTAAACAGGGCCATTGAAAATGGAATAGTGTGGGCCTCTAATCTAATATGACGGGTGTCCTTTTAAGAAGGTGGCCACGGGAAGACAGACACACAGGGAGAATGCCACGTGAAGACTGGAGATACTCTGCCACAAGGCAAGGAACTTCCAGAAGCCAGGAGAGGGGCCTGGAACAGCTCCTTCCCTAGCACCTTCAGAGGGAGCGTGGCCCTGCTGACACCTTGACCTTGGATTCTAGCCTCCAAATCTCTTAGACAACAATTTTTTATTGTTTCAGCTACTTACTCAGGGCAGCCCTAGCAAACTAATACAACCACGCTACTCACAATAGGAGGCGATTATTATTGTCACTGATGGCTGTCTATCTGCTGCCCATGAGGACTATGCAGATTGCTCAGATTAGAAACTGGTGCCTCTAGAGGATTGGTACTTCTCCCCCATCCACACTCCAACCCTGAAATCCAGTGATACTGAGCTGATATGTTTGGGAAAGTTGGGTAAGTTCAACTTCACTCATTCATTCTACCATCTCGGAATAAAACTCCAGTTTTGAAGGATGTCACTGAGTCAGAGGCTCTGATAAACAGAATGTATCTGAAAACTAGAATGTGTGGTTTGCAAATCAGCTTAGACTCTATGTTAATCTGCTACTCTCTCTACCCTTTTGGTTGGAGCCCTTTTAGAGCAATCTGCCTTAGCCTCTCAGGACAAAGCCATCTGCTGTCCCACACAATCTGAAGCAGAAGGTTACCTGTACAAGTCAATGTGTTTATAACTATTAAAGCCATTTGCCTAATTTGCACATTAAAAGAAAGCTGCCATTCTTAGGTTCTTTCTCATTATGAATATGATACTTGCCTTCCTTATTTCAAGTTATCGTGATGAGTATGTTTCCAGGAAATATTTGTCTACACATAAAATTATCCTGGTATGAACAGGAACTAACCTTCAATTTAAGTTAACTCAAATACAGATCTTTCTTATGTGAATGCTGCCAGTGCATCGCTTCTGATGTATAATATGATGCAAATTGAAATAACTACTATTTTTTAATTTCACTGTTAGATTTAGACACTGTCTTCATTTTGCTTAGGCTCATCACAGTGTTCAAATTCTGAATAACAAAAATTAGCTAATCTGAAAACTAACTAATCTGAAAATTAACTGAAAAATGGAGCTAAAAATGAATCTAAATGGAAATAATAATAACAATAGCTGAAACATATAAAGCCTACTACTATTAAGCTCTGTTCTACTGTTCACAATGCTTAAACTATATCAGCAATTTTAATTTTTGCAGCAACATTTGATCTAGGTATTCGTATCCCTAGTTTACAAATGAGGAAAGAAAGGTATGGAAAAAATAAGTAATTTATTCAAGATGACAAAGCTCTTAAGTGGTGGAATCAGAATTTTAACCCTTAACTCATGCCATCACATAAATTAATAATATGCCAGTATTTTGTGTAAATTAGGTTAGACTTTCTAAAGTTATTGACAAAAACTCTGCATCTTGCAATAACAGTTAACATTAACCAGACCTTTCTGGCTGGTGCATTCAGGCATTCTTTTAGTTATCAAAGCTCATCAGGAAAAGGTAGGAGGCAGGTTAGGAATATGTGTTATGTCTCAAAGCAGATCCCAAGCGAACACAAATACTGACATATTATTAAATGGGACCTTGAGAACTACATATAGGTAATCACTTTCAATATTTAGAAAGGAAAAACAGTATTAACAAATATCACGTACTGCCCTATGAGATTTAGCTACCAATAGTCAGATTTAACGCGCATAGTAGCATAAATAATATTGAAGTGTACATAGCAGCAAAATCTTTTTCACTGAACTAAGGCAAATAGATGAGTTCTTTGCATCTGCTTCTTTCTTTAAATTATGTTCTGACACTGAATAACATCAAAATCCACTTGTATTTTCTTCAAACACAACAAGGGACAAACATGATGGCAACTGTAAAACGTTGATTTTCAGTTGACTTTAAAAGGTGCCACAAAGTGGATACTCCATGAAGTGAGTTCATTCACTAAATAGATATTTTTTTGAGCAAATACCATCTTCTAGTTACTGCCTTGGGCTTTCGGAATGCAGTTGAATAGATTCACAAAATCACTGTCTCTTCAATTTTACTAGTGTAATGAGAAAGACAAGAAAAAGTGAAAGAAACAAGATAATTTCAGATACTGATAAATTATATGAAGAAAATAAAGCAAGGAGACAGGTTTAAGGAAGACCTCTGTGGGAGTGGGCAGGAGAAGGACTTAGCTAAGGTCATTAGGAAAGGCAAAAACTGAATGAATGTAGTTCCTTGATGTCAATTTAACATTATTCAAGCACACTTTTTTGTAATGCTTCATCTTTGAATTAGAAGCATTTTAGCTTACTGGGCTTGAAATAAGTGCCTCCAGTTCTCACTGCTGGTACACCTGAGAGGGAAGTGGATTAAAAGTATTTGAAATATGTAGGTTAGGGAAATATTCAGAAAAGAGTTCCAGAGAATTGGAGATGGCTTTCCAGAGGCAGCTAGTGGTAACAAAAGGGGACATCTGGATGCCACCTGGAAGACCTTATCAGAGTCTAGCCTGGTCCCCAAATAAGTTACCTCTAGTCTTTGACAAAGAAAATGCATTACGACAACAACCATCCACTGGCAAGCATGGCTAAAAACAAGAGGAAAAAATCAGATTCTAGTTTAATATATGCCACTAAGATTATAATTTATTGGCATTATCATTATTTTATGCAATATAATTAATTAAAGAAACCAAAAAAGTCTAGCCCTCACCAAAGGATTAACATACTATTTTAAAACAGCATCTTAAAATTTGTGAAGGGAATTCAAGTTAGCATGCATCTTCGTGATAAAAGGATCCTAAAGCCACTAATATCCATCTATTGATACATAACCTCCTCAATGTCCAACATCTGGACACAAATCCTTTCTAAAGATCTATACTTACATAACATGAAATTAATAAAGAAAAATCTTGCAAATTTTGATATTCTTAAATTAGATATCCTGATATTCTTAAATTAGACCATGGATTTAATTTAACAAATGCACTTGGCCACTCTAGCAGAGGGCTCAGAGATCAAATTTTATTTCATGCTACTAAACACACTGAATGCAGAAGACTTAGTAATAATGACCATGATGAACCTTGAAGGTTAAAAAGTGTACAACAAAATGGCTAAAATGATAAATTTTACGTTATATTTTAACATAAATAATATAAATTTTATTTTATATTTTATCACAATTTAAAAAAATGTATAGCCAATGAGCCTATGCTTTGAAAGATTTTTAAACAGGCAGGAAAGTTTAATACATAATGTACATGTTTTAAGATATTTTGATTAAAATAAAAATAGCCTGTTATCAGAAAGTATTTTAACAATTTTTAACTTTTGTCCATATATTTTCAAAACCTATGTATATTTCACAGAACTCTCATAATTATCCAAAAAAATGAAAAGATGTATGCACACAGAAAATGTAATTTAATATGGAACAAAGTCAAACTTTTATTTTCAATGAATTCAAATAATGTTTAAATGATTAAATTAATTAATGTTTAAAGATTTTGGAGCCATAGTTTTACTTTTTACTTTCAGTTTTCTAACAAAAATCGGTTTTGGAGATAGCAACTTTCAAATGAAAAAGCAAACCTCAAAAGTGCATGTTTTGTGAAAAATTAAAATGTCTCCACATGGTTGAATTTTAAAATAAACACAGTATACGGGAATTCTTTAGAACTTCATGCTTGTTTTCCACAAGTATCATGGGACTGACTTATTTTGCTTTTGTGGACTAGGGAAACTGTTACAAAACATCAAAGTGATTCATTCTAAGTGAAAATTAAACCAAAAAATATAATTGTGCAAGCACCGCCCAATCGCTTTTCCAATTCCACTCTACCAATCCCCTTAACTTACAGAGCATCTAATAAATTAGAAGTACACTACAGACAGAGCTGAAATGCTACACTGACGAATGGAGTAGCTCAAATTCATTCTCAGCACTTTTCTATGAATTGAAATACTTTTTCTTTCCTGCAGCAAAGAAAGTCCTGAAACCCCACTGACCTTACTGAACTCCACACTGTTACTCTTGGAATGCTCCTATTCATCAAATCCCGTGGAATCTGACTTGATCTAAAGAAGTTAAACCTGAGGACACCATCTCTGAAAGAAAGACAACAAAATCTGAACTTGACATTTACCCCTGGAATATTTACAGAGATACTCTACTTTTAAAAGTTGAAAAAGTTTACTATTGTAAGGAGGTGGGCAATAGAATGTACAAATCAAAAGGTGACTCAATGAGAGGACCCCGAGTCTTTATTTTATTCTTTTCTAAGGAAAATTAGCCCTGAGCTAACATTTGTGCCAATCTTCCTCTATTTTATATGTGTGTCACCACCACAGCATGGTTGACGAGTGGTATAGGTCCGTGCCCAGGATCCGAACCCATGAACCCAGGCTGCTAAAGCGGAGAACACCAAACTTAACCACTATGCTGAGGGGCCAGCCCTGTCTTTTTTTTAATGCAAGGTTCTATGGAGCTACAAAACAGTAAAAGATGCATCCTTTTCCTTAAAAATCTTATAGTTACAGTGCCCCTCTCTCATTTCTGAAGAGATGCCAAATCAAATGAGGTGAGGTTCAATGGGAAACAGAAAAATGTGCTCACTAAATTTCTAGTCTGAAATAATAAAGAGCCTGACCTATTTATGGGTTGAGGGATAAACAAAAACTGAGTTTTACTGATGCAAATAAAATAGAATATGAGATGCAGAATAAAAAAGGACAAGAGTTAATGAATAATTTTAAAATATAATGAGCTAGGAAGAGAAAGTAAAAGATTCTCTACTCAGGATGCCCTGGCTTTGGCCAACCAGGTGTATAAATGATGCCCCTTATATGAGATTTGTCTGAGGGGAGCAAGACACCTACATGAGGTCCTTGATGTGAGTGCTGACAGAAGCAAAGGGGATTGTTTCACAAATGGAGAAATATCTGAGCAATCCAGACACTGGCAAAGTTTTACATGTTCTGATCAAGAAAGAAGAACTCCTAGTGAGTTTCCGCCGTGCTATGTTAAGGGACGCCGCAAAGTGAGACGGGTAAGTTAAGCAAGGTAATTATGTATTGATTGTGTTTTGTTGTTAAGGAGTCAGACTTTGGTGGGAAAATCATTAATCCCTTCCCCCAGCAGTTTCTCGATTTTAGGAATTTCTACCAGAAGTTTTATTTGACCGAGTATTTACGAGCATAGTTTGTGAACAGTGGTCGTGGAGTGATGACAGAGCTAAACCTCAGGTGCCTGCACACAGAGGGTTTTCCTGTAAATAGTGCCAGCAAGGAGGAACCAAGGGTAGATAACTTTGAGCAGCAAGAAACCCAGAAAATAATTCTCTTTACCCAGAAACTAGAGTAGCTATAAAAACTTCCCCAGCTCTGAAGCACAATTCAGAGTTGCAGAAAAACAACACAGAGAGAAGCTGTTCTTGGGGGGAAATGGTAGCAATGGTAGAAGAAAGCACATATTAGAGAAATCAAATCTCCTTTAGTTTTCCTAAACTAAAGGAAAATGTTGGTGTTCCAAATTTAATAGAGGTAGCTATTAATAATATTATCTAATAATTCACCAATAGAGAAAGCTTTGAAATACAGTTGATGAAAACTGTTGCCTAGGCCACTTCCATTTTTGAGGATCCCAGTATACCCAAAAAATGGAGAAATGATGAAAAGAAAGTAACGTAAATGATAGTATATTTTAAATGACCCGTCTTATTAGCATCTCTGTGACTATATTATTAAATCATTTGGTGATTGCTCATAACACTATATTCCAAGACAAATGTCACTCCCTCACTCTTCCCTCTGTGCCTCATATCCCAGCCTATGACAAACCTTAACATAAGAACTGTAATTTCCGCATTAAAAACTAAGGGCTTTGGGGGGCCGGCCCAGTGGCGCAGTGGTTTAGTTCACACTTGGCAGCCCTGGGTTCGCGGGTTCAGATCCCAGGCGCCGGCCAACGCACTGCCTGTCAGTCATTCTGTGGCGGCGTCCCATATAAAGTGGAGGAAGATGGGCATGGATGTTAGCCCAGGGCCAGTCTTCCTCAGCAAAAAGAGGAAGATTGACAACAGATGTTAGCTCAGGGCTGGTCTTCCTCACACACACACACAAAAAAACACAAAACTAGGGGCTTTGGTATTTTTGAAAAAAATAGATAATCATACTACCAATGAAAATCAAAATGAACGTTTCTCTCTCTTAAGTTGCTATATATGCTTATCAATACCCCAAAATCAACAGGGAAGAGCTGAGTACAGCAAAGAAAAACAAAAAAAAGAGGAAGAAACAGTACACTCCACTGATGTGGGTCGGAGATCAGAAATTACTTGAAGTGTCAAAATGACACTTAGAAAACAAAAATTATGCAGTCCAAGACTTTAACCTATGAATAAGACTTCTTAGGGAAAACCTAAAGCTCTTCAAGTGTAAGGCTAAGGAAATCATTTATTTCTATGCAGATTCTATGCTCAACTATTAAGTGTTAATTCTTAGGTTACCTGTAGGTAAAAGAACATTTGATTTGGCTTAATTAGTAATTAACTACTTAGAAAATAAATATAGCAAAATAAATTCCCTCTCAACATATAAAGGTTATCTAATACTTATAAAAATGCGAAAAAAATGCTTTAAATTTTCATTTGTGTTTATAATTACTTTGTTAATTGTCTATTTTTGCTTATTAATAATAGTCATTATCATCCTATAGTTACTTATAATTATTTATACTATGATTTTTATAACTTTGAACATTCTAAAAAAGAATGAATAAATTCATTTAGAAAAAGTATTAGAGAAGAAAGAAAAACAGAGGATAAATCTGAGTTTAATCAAGTTATAATATACCAATCCTTTTATTTCTAAGCTGATCACAGGTATTTACCAAAAAAATTAAATGTTTCCTAAGACAGTGATTTATTACTACATTCAAATAACAGTGTGCAAGCAAGCCTAGAACAGAAGGGCCAACACAGCCGGTATCTATTAACACGGAAAGTTGGTTGGAACTGTAGGCAAGTAATTAACCTTCTGGCCCAGAGCTTTAAAACCCCAAAAGCAGTTCCTAGAATTTCTTTCATAATTTATGAACAACTGATGGAATTCATGTCACAGTCTGTGGATTCCCTTGTGGAATTAACCCCAGCTCTCACTGACCCTAAAGAAGCTATAAACCAACAAGAGAATGTGCTCTACTATTTCAAGTGACCCACAGAGTGCCATCTCTGTCATTCCAGCATAGGAAACCAGATGATAAATTACAGAGCTGCCTGCCAGGCACAGACCTAAGCATTCACCTTCATTGACGATGACAGCAACACATAGTACAAGCACTCTCACTCACCCTAAACCAGCCCCGTTTAACTGCAAACCCTCATCTATGTTCTACAGATGATCTATATTCTGCTGCTAAAGGGTATAAAAAGATGACAATGATAACACTGGGAATGGAGGGTCACACCGTATATCAAGGGAGTATGAATACCTGTGATTAAATATGGGTAGGAACAAGAAAAACAAAACACGCAGCAACACTCACGTGATCGCAAGCTTACACTGTGCTAACACTGTGCAAAGTTCCTTACATACACCTTCATTTCTTCCTCGAAACAACACTATGAAATTGGGACTATTATTACCCGTTTTTCATGTGAGCAAACGAAGCATTGAAGAGGTTGAGCAACTTACTAAAGCTCACGCAGGGAGGAAACAGTAAAACGGAGTTTGAAAGCCTGAAATCTGACTCCAGGATCCATACTCTGGATACGAACCAGGTAATAAACAATAAGATATTACAGATAGTTGATTTTGTGATGGGAAAGTTCCTCCATATCTGGAGTTAAGTTCTCAGTTAGACCATAAGCAACAAACTACAGACCCTCAAGCTTCCAAGTTGAGATTATTATCTTCAATTGGTTGATATACCAACAAGATAACATCATCAAACATTATGGAAGGAATGTATGTAATTCTATGGTAAGTTCAACAGTAACAGTAAGTGTTAGGAGGTATGTTGAAGAATGAGAAGTAAAAATACCAGCAATGTGATATACTGGAAAAAGTTTAAGGCTCAGTTTAGTTGTAAATGAATCACATAGAAGTTGTGTAACCTTAGCAAGTCACTGTATTTTATTGGGCACTAGTTCAGATAAGAGGCTTGAACTAGAAAACTTCTAAAATTCCTTTCTATTATAAAAGTCAAGAATATTATATTTTCATAATCTATAAAAGCAGTTGTCTCATGCACACTTGCCATGCGTGCCCTTAATCTAATCACCTAATTATGAAGAACAAGTGGACTTGAGAAGGAGGATACAAAGTTTATGAAAAATAACATTTTCAGAGTTAATGGAAAAACCAAAGTTTTGTCAGACTTCTCCCTAGCAGTACAGAATAGGGATAATGGGGAAAAAGGAGAGAGAGGGAGCAGACAGAAAAGAAAGACAGTGAAGCAAGGACACAACTGGTTGGTTATTTAACTTAGTAAAGGATAAAATCAATCAAAACGTGTAGGAATTGGAGAGATTAAAAAAAAATTTTTTTAAACCCTGTTAAGAAAAAATTACAACAGAGACATAAATACTAAGATTTCTCCCAGAACTAACAGACAAGCAGTAATCCAGATGCTAAGTTATCACTGTCTTAGAGAATGATCATTAGTCAGGAGCCAATAAAATAAGATCTGCTCTGAGAAAATCAGTATGAAAAACAGTATTTCCTCTTCATAAAACTTAGTGCTATTTGATGTTATAAAAAAGAGAGTTGACTTCCCAAATTATTGATGGATAGTTTGAATACTATAAGAGCAAAATGAAATTGACTCCTTCAACATCATGGGAAAACAATGAAAAGACTATTAACTCCATAAAAATCTCATCACATTGTAGTGTACTCAAATGTACATCCACCTCACTAAAAGGTCCAACCATCAATTGTCATTTCCTAGAAATAAGAAAAGTAATCTGTCCAACTATATGACATTCTGGAAAACAATAAACTATGGAGACAGGAAAAAGATCAGTGGTTGCAAGGGGTTGAGGGTTGGGGTATGAATAGGCAGAGCACAAAGGAATTTTAGGGCAGTAAAAATACTCTGGATGATATCGTAATGATGGATACATGTCATTACACATTTGTCCAAACCCACAGAATGTAAAACACCAAGAGTGACTGTAATGTACACTAGGAACTTTGGGTGATTATAATGTGTCAACGTAGGTTCATAAATTGTATCAAACATACCACTCTGGATGAAGATGTTAATAATGGGGGAGGCTATGCATGGGTGTGGGGAGGGGGTGTCTGAGGAAATCTCTGTACCTTTCCCTCAATTTTGCTGTGAAACTAAAAGTGCTCTAAAAATAAAGTCAATTTAAAAAAAAAAGGAATCTGGTGAAACTAAATCTAATCATCATTTTCTCTGTATGTTATTGCCCAGTATAAAGATGACTCAGGAGTAAATGAACAGGTGAATGCTAAAAACAAAACAAAAACAGAGCACCTTTTGTTTGGCTCTAAAGCGTAAAACTTTCAAACTACTGAAATAATACAGGACTTTTAGAATTTCACTCCTCATCCTTTATACCGGGTAACGTACGGAATTTTTGTAATTCTTGTAGTAATTGTAACAGCTGTGTAGCTGAGTACCAAAAATGGAGATAACACAATATTAAGAAAGAACCTGAAATTAACTTGGGTCTTATTACCTGGACTGGATAGATCATTTGCTTCCCTGAATCTAAGCTTCCTCAGCTAGAAAATGAGAATGGTCTTAGAAGCTATCATACTGGCTGTGAAAGGGTTAACTTAGTATCTGAGAGACTATCCCTCCTTCAATAAACTTGACTAAAAACCTGATCTGCCCAACCTTTCAGCTTAGAATCTAGTCATGGATCACAGAAACAAAGGAAATATAATATCATAACTGAGAAGAGATATTTATATATAATAAACAATGGCAGCACCCAAACCTCTACTAGATGAGAGGCTGCATAGTGCAAAGACTGTAATATAGTGCATAATTGTTTGTAATTATTCCAATTCCTACAGAATCGACTCATCAAACAAAATGGATGGTGCATTTGTCAGGACCAATTTCTCTACCTTTTTTCTAATGAGAATTTAAAAAACTAGGCAAGTTCAAGCTAAAAGCAGTCATAGTAAATTTGAGTGCTGGTTGGCCAAATATTGACTTTAATTCCTTCATTTAAGTGCTGTAATTTTATAGGCAGTGGTGAGCTAGATCTTGAAACATGCTGTTAACTATTATTGGTTACATAATCTGTTTTACCACCAATTGCATGATGAGCAAAGAGGTGAAAAAAGGAAAGAAAAGCAAAGACCTAACTTTACATTGGGGGTGGGCCCAGCTGATAAATTGTGGACTTTTCAAGTGAACTTTTTTTTTTTTTTTGCTGAAAAAGATTACCACTGAGCTAACATCTATACCCATCTTCCTCTATTTTACGTGGGATGCCTGCCACAGCATTGCTTGACAAGCGGTGTGTAGGTCTGCGCCCAGGATCCAAACCTGCAAACCCTGGGCCACTGAAGCGGAGTGCACAAACAACCACTACGCCACCAGGCCAGAGCTAACATCTGTTGCCAATCTTCCTCGTTTTTTTTTTCTTGAGGAAGATTAGCTCTGAGCTAACATCTGTGCCAATCTTCCTCTACTTTATATGTGGGTCCGCCATAACGTGGCTGACCAGCGGCGTAGGTCCGTACCCAGGATCTGAACCACAAACCTGGGCCACCAAAGCAGAACATGCTGAACATAACCACTATGCCATGGGGCCGGCCCCAGCCATTTTATTCTTTGATGCTAGCATTTCTCAAAGTGAATTCCACAGATTTTTGTGTTATATGAAAACATAATTTTATTGTCAATGAAAGTTGGATTCCAATCCGGGACTTCTCACTATGAAGCCAGCATATCTTCCACTATCCCACAGCTACTGCCATGTATTTGTAGGTTCCCTTATTTATTCAAGAAGCATTCACTAAGTTCTTTCTCTATGCCAGGCAGTGCTCTGAATAGTAAACAAGATATCAGATACAGCACAGCTCTAAGGGAATAGAGAACCTACACACTACTGAAGAAGTGCAAGCACTCGGAAGGGTGCTGTGTTGAGAGAAGTACAAGACAGAGCATGGCGGCCCAACGTGGTGGGGTGAGGGACAGTCAGGTAACACAGCACGGAGAAAGTAACATCTAATGAGAGACTGGAGGAAAGCGAAGGAAGCCCAGTAAACAAGCCTGGGGTTGGTAGCTGATGAGTCTCGTGAGATGGACAAGGGCCCATCATTTCACACAAGGCAAGGGGAAACCACTGAAAGGTTTTTAAGTAGGATTACAACATGACTGGGTGATCCTTATCAACTCTTTATACCTTCTTTTATAAAGAATGCATATAGTTTCCAGTGTATTTCAAAGAAAGCTTCTGAAAAACCCACGGGAATCACAAATTTCATGGAATTCCTTTTTCAAAAAGATGACGAAGAACAAATGACATTCAGTTTCTTCAGAAGAATCTGAGTTTTCTCTGAGCAGTATAACTGTGAGCAAACAAAACAAAACAACAAAAAGTCTGTATACACTTAAAGACTGTAAATCTTCCCGTTGAAAGAACTGGGCTCTGAGGGAGATACGAACAGACATAGCTATGAAGCTGGACGTTCAGGACACGGTTTCCAGCCGCGCTCAGTTGCCATCTGTGTCCATTCAGTTGTTATCAACAGAATAAAACACTCCCACTTCTAATGATGAAAATTTTCAAATATGAAGAAAAATTGGAAAAATATTACAATGAAACAATATACCCTAACTTAGGTTTAATATTACCATATTTGCTTTCTCCTCCTCTTTTCTCTCTTTTTCAACACATATTTTTATATGCCCCTCTTTTTGCTGGCCTATATGAGAATATGATGCAGAGACATGTCACATGTAAATAATTCAGCATGCATATTCTAATAAGTTACCTGCATAATCACAATATAAGGCTAATGCACTTTAAATATTTTATTATATAAGCAAATTATTATAGAAAAATTAGAAAACAGAAAATCATGAAGAAAATTAAAACTATCCATATTTACAATACAAAGAACCACAGTTCATAATTTAACCTTTAAGATCTTAATATATAAATGTTTTATCCTTAAAAAAAAACGCTTTGCTTTTCTAACATCTTTTTCTCATTTGTTTTCATGTTAATTAATATACATTTTAATATTGTTTTTATTGTCTACATAATATTCCAACTTATGGGTATACCATAAGTTAAGCAATCTTCTCAACATTGGGTATACAGGCTCTATTTCTAATTTTTTGCTATTATAAACAGTTTTTCAAGGAACAGGACAATATTTTTCTTAATAAATTTTATTGCCTGTAATCTCTTTTTGAACTTAGAAATCAAGCATACTTTGGGTTTATGCCTAATAAAAAGGTAGTAATAATTTAAAAAGTCAAGGACAAGTTTTGATGTGACAAGGTAAACTCAATTTATGAAAGGTTATTTTGGAGGTCATCATGAGTTAATTTCAGGAAAGAAATCAGTGACACATACATAGTTCAGAATTTAAAATACCACCAAAAATGATTTTTCCAACTGAGTTCTCCTTTAAACATTTATTAGAAAGAAAAGCCTAGTTAATCAGGAACATAGCCATCTAAAATGCATTTTCCAAAGGTTTACATTAAGAAAACCCCATGATTATAATTATATCAGACATCATGATATTAAAATAGTTCCTTATCAAGTCAATCAAGATTATGTTTATAAACTAAGTTATTAAAGTTTCAGCATATTCAACATTCTAGGATCTTGATAAAGTTGAAAGAAAAGGAAAAGATATTGAAAAAAATTCTCAGTATGGCATGCTGTAAGAAAGAAAACCTAAGAAAAGGAGAAAATGATAATATGAGAAATTATATCATTCAATAAAGCCTTGACACCCAATGTTAATGAATATAGTTCATTTAACTTTGGAAAAGTAGTCTTAAGCGGCAATATTACAGAAGAATTTCAGAGATTATACTTATCATGACAATTAACTGACCATCTACTATGAACCAGCACTAAGTATTTTACAGACACGATTCAATTTATTCTTCACAAAGGACCTATGAGATAAAATGGGGCTCAGAGAGTTTATATTTGCTCAAAAGTGCACAACTAGTAAGTAGTGGGGGCCAGACCATGTAACTCAGGGATCCAACATTTCCCAAAACATCTGTGCATCATGTTGCAGAATTGTGCATTTGTAAAAGACCATTCTCAAAGTTCAGGACACACCAATGGATTTTAATGTAACAGAATAGGAAAAGTTCATTGAGATGATTTTAGGTTCCACGTGTCAGTGCCTTAAAAATGACTCTTTCCATTATGCAAGGCTGACTCCCATGGCAGAGGAAGGTAGAGTAGGAAACCCTCTACTAAGCAGGGCAACTCTAGGTGGGGAAAGTTATTTAATCTCATTATAACTCAGACTTCTCTAAACTCTCACCAAATGATTTCAAATATCAGTAAATATCTTGCTGATAGGATAACCTTTTAGCAAGGTTTTAGCTTTTGGTATCTGCAGGCAAATTTCAGAGGTAAGTTCTGTAGTATACCTACAAATATGCCCAAATTTGGAAAGCCTTAACTGTTTTTCTATTTACAGTCATAAACATGATCAGCCCAACAAGGAACAGTAGCTATAAAAGCACAGCTTTGGCAAACCTCCTACTCGTCAAGTGTCTTTTTAAAATCTAGATTCCAGCAAAAGCAACGACAATGGACAGTTAATAAGTCTCAGTAGCAGCAGCAGCAGCAGCAGAAGCTTGAGAATTTGTCAAGAAAGCCAGAGTAACAGTTGCAAGCAATGCTGGTCTGAGCAATCAGGTGTAAGAAATGGTCCCAGTTAAACAGGATGGCCTCTGGCAGCTGAGTCCTTATTTGCATGGGACATTCTTCTCTGCCTCTTCCACCACACCTGGCCCTAAAACACATCTGTGCACACATGAGCACACACATACAAACACTCCAATTTTCCTAGGCATTTATATCATTGGCTAGAGGGTCCATCTAGAGCATTATTTCCCAAAATATGGTCTGTGCACTCCTCAGGATCCCCAAGACTCTTTCACAAGGTCTGCAAGGTCAACACTACTTTCATAATAATACTACCACACTATTTATCTTTTTCACCATGCTGATTTTGCCCTACTGGTACAAAAGTAACAGCGGGTAAAACTGCTGGGCCTTGCTACAGATCAAGACGGTGGCATCAGACTGTGCTAGCAGTCACTGTAGTTGTGGCTGTAGTCTTCACAGCCACACACTCACAGCAGAGACATATGCCAGTTTCACCCAGATGTCCTTGGTGAAGTAAAAATTATTAATTTTATTGAACCCTAACATCTTTTTAATATTCTTTGTGATAAAATGGAAGTAAGTACTTGTAATACATACTGTTGTATGAATGTTGTCTCATGAGAACCACTTGTGTGATTGAGCTGTGAGCCGAACCGGCAGCTTTTTTCATGTAACGCCATTTTTACTTGAAACAAAATGACTGACAGACAAATGATGGTCATTCAGACTTGGGTATTTCATGAACATTTGTTTTTTGAAAATAAAAGAAGTGAGCCTGTCATTTCAAAAAAAGAAATGATAGTTTTCCTTACCAAATTTAGTATTTTGAAAAACATATCTGCTACCACATGCCTGAAGGTTTCCAAATACTTAGACTTGCCTAATGAGATCAGTGACGACATTAACACATGTGGAAGAGCTGCATAACTCAGTGAGCCAACATTTCCCAAGAGATCTGTGCATCGTGTTGCACAATCGTGCATGGGTAAAAGACCATTCTGAAGGTTCAGGACACACCAATGGATTTTAATGAACCAGAATAGAAAAAGTTCATTGAGATGATTTTAGGTTCCACATGACAGTGCCTTAAAAAACAACTACCACTTTTTGAGTTTCAGTATAGTAACAAATAATATCCAGAATTATTTGACAAAGGCTATTAAGAAACTCTCCCCTTCTAACTATACATCTGGGTGAGGCCAGATTTTCCTCAAATTCTTAAACCAAAAGAAGATATTGAAGCAGGATGAATGAAGAGACAGATAGGAGAATCCAGCTGTTTCCTCCTGAACCAGACCTTAAAAAGAGATTTTCAGAAATGTAAAACAATGTCTCCCTTCTCACTAAATTATTTCTAGTTAGTAAAATATAGTTAGTTTCTGTAAAAATATGTTGTTTATGTTAACATGTAATGGGTTTATTATTATTTTTTAATGAATAAATATTTTAAATGTCCTCAGCTTTAATTTTTAATACAAACAGCTACAGATGTAATACACATTAAGAAAAAAGCTTTCCAGGGCCAGCCCGGTGGCATAGGGGTTAAGTTCAATCGCTCCACTTTGGTGGTCTAGGGTTCATGGGTTTGGATCCCAGGTGTGGACCAACACTGCTCATCAAGCCATGCTGTGGTGGCAACCCACGTACAAAACAGAGGAAGACTGGCACAGATGTTAGCTCAGGGCCAACCTTCCTCACCAAAAAAAAAAAAAAAAGCTTTCCAGTGTCCTCAATTATTTTTAAGATGAAATGGAGTGTTGAGGCCAAAACATAAGCACCGATAATCTAGAGGACCCTGTTCCAGGCCACATCTGTCCTGACTGTCCCCACCTCAGCTTCACTCACTGTCTTCCCACTTCATTGTGCGCTCTCTAACAGTATATAACTAAATACTTCCTGCAGAATAGGTCATGTCCCCTTACCTATGTCATGCTATAGCACCAACATAAATTGCTAAATCTAGTGTGAGAAAGGGCTGAATAAAATCACACGATTTCATAAGGAAAAATAATAAAAGGAGAGAAAAAAATGAATTTATAGAACTCAAAATAATGAGAGCTCTACTGACAAAGTAGCAAAATAACTACATAAGCCCATTTGATGACTGAGCCAGGTTCTAGCTTGAGAGGGTAAATGGATGCGCATGATTTGGAGGACAGGAGAAAGCAGATAAAAGAGAAGCAGAGCATCATTTGTCCATGCAGGAAAAGAAACTCATGCCAGGACCATGTGGAAGCTCAGCAACCAGCAACCAGCCAGTCACCACCACTGCTTGGCACCTACCACTTCAAATACAACCTAGCCACGTTCCCAGGAAGTTGTCACCAAGGACATAGGCTTGATATCAAAACAACCCAAAGAAGAACTGTAAAATGTGAAAATGAAACAAGTCTGATTTTAAACAGAAAAATCTAGTTGTAAGTAAATAACAACTGTAAACAATTAATTGTTTGTATGGACTTACGCAAACACATACACCACCTCTATAACCAAATCAGACACAAAATGATTAGAATTTTAGAATATTCTTTACATTATACATAATACAGAACATAAAACATGACAACAACAAAATAACACTACATGTATTTAATATTTTTATCAGAGAGACTTCTTGGAGTTCAAAAAAATAATCTTCTTACTACTATAACTTTGTAGAGAATAATAATAACTAAATTTTAGGGGCAATTGCTAGTTTCAGTACTTTATTCTTCTCCACTGCCCATCCTTCCTACAAGTAAAATAAAATGTAGGCACGTAGAATTCTCAAGGATGGAATTATTTTGAATAATCAAGTGTTTCACTTGAGGGGGTTCATCTTTTCTGTGCTGGAATATGTTTTAATGCATTCTGAACAAAATAAACCCTGCCTTTCAAAAACACACCACACCGAGCATAATTCAATTACATCCTGATGTCTCAGGGCATCACCATAAACTTATTACTACAATATGCAGAAAGAATACCATTTCCTACCTGCCCTCCTTCCATACACAAATTCTATACACAAGCACACACACACAGACAGGTAATCTGCTCCACGAATTGTAAGTTACATTTTCAGGGTGGCACAAAGACATTTTCCAAGAATTACTGATCCAGAATGGAAGGCTGCTGACTTCACTCTTGTCTTCATCCTGCTCCACCACAAGTCCCCAGAGTCCCCAGTACACATAAGAGAGTGACGCCCACTGATGTCAAAGACTACACTATTAGGTTGCAGGGGCTGGCCCCAGACTCCAGAACTCTCTCCTCTCTCTTCATCACTGACTTGCTTCTTCTGTACAATAAGGACATGGTGCTCCCAGCTCTGGCACCATTTGAAGTCCACCTGCCCTGAACATGGCTCTCTGCTACCCTTTTCCTTTTGCTTCTCTCCACTTTTCTTTCTGTTGTCTCTGATTCTGTTACACATATTGGACTTTGACCTGAAAACTTCATTTTCTCTAGATACTTCTTAGTAAGAAGACCTCCTTTCTTTCTTTAAGGCACCCATTATTCCACAGCCATCATGTATAATGCTTGATCTGTTCTTGATTATATGTTCCATTTAGAAGTATTTAAGAGGCTATTCTAAGATAACAAATACTAAGTTGACATGTCTTTTAACTTTAGCCAGAAAACTCCCCAAATAAGAAATTATGCTCCACTGCTGTCCTTTCCACCACCCACTTAATAATAATCACCGTATTGATTCTTTGGTCTGCTTAAACAAACATTTCTTCATCCACAAAACAGTTGTGCTAGACTGCACGAGGTGCTGGAGATATGATGGCAAAGACTCAGATACTTTGGCTCTTGAATAGGAAGCTTCAGCAATGTGACCCAGTTACACAGTTGACCACATACAGTCCCGCTACTGAAAACCATTTGAGAGTCATGTAAAATCATCTGGCTATGAAAATTAACAGTATTCTTTCAAGTCTTTTCAAGTGGTTCTCTACATGATAGATAAAACCCAGACAAGGTTCTTTCAAGAATATTCCGCTGTTCATTCACTCTGCACTAGGGCCCAGCACTCCTTCATGGGAGAAATATCACAGAAGTCATAAGAAAGGGAGGGAACCCTTTAGGAAGCAGTCTATGGCATAATAGATATTACAGTCATATCACTCTGGTATCCAGTGAAACCCTATAGCATTCAAGCAACATTCCAAACACATTTTAAAAGGTCACATTTGATGTGAGTTATATGAGGGATTTTTAAGGAGGCCTTTAGCCTTCTATAAAAAGTAAAGCTGTTATTTCCCTATTCCATCAATTAGAATCATGTACAAAGTAAATCAGTTATATCACAACTAAACATTAATCAAATTATTTCCATTTTAGATACTTAATTTAGTTTGGAAAGTATACTTACTCAAAATTGTTCTAGAGTAAGGAACTGGATTTTATAAAACTTAAGGGAGAGAAAACAGCCAAGACTAATTCTTAATCTGGGAGATATTCTGAAACATTACAATATACATTCTTCCTGGTCTTGGAAGAATTTGATTTCTCTAGGTTGTTTTTATCACCAATTACAATCTACATACCTGTGTGGCTACGGATATGAACTCTCAGGGTCCCACTGCTGGCAAATTTCTGGCCACAATATGGGCAGATTTTTTCCTTTTCTCCTGTATGTGTCTAAATGGAATGGAATAAAATGGGTTGAGGATAAATATAAAAAATTAGGTCAAAATGATTAAGTGCCTCTGACCATGGTAAAACCTTTTTTCCAGGATTATGTTTCATTAAAATGACTTAATATCACAATGAGATTTTAAACCATTTATCGTGGGTATTCCCACTCGTTCAAAAAAACCTTGCAATCGTGCATTAGTGTCAATTTGAAAATATTGGTGCAGTTTACTTTTTAAGCCTTTATGGAGCCCCCATCTAAAAATGACGAAGTTATACAATACCAGTATATGCTGGCAAAACCACATAATCAAAATGGGGCAACAGCTGCCCTTAACCACTGCCAAGAAACATGTCCTGAGAAGCATTTTTCACCTTCTTTGTACGTATTTAACTCTTGAGGACAGAAGTAATCTCAATAAAGTAATCTGTTACTTGCGTTATACTTGTCTGACTGGACTGATGTTGCTGCAAAGCAAAAAGAAAAAAAACCTGTTTGACCTTTAAAATCAGCAGGTGTTAATTGAGCAGTCGCTTTGAAGGAACATTCCTGCCCTCAACATACCTTTAATTTGGGCATAAAACCACTCCACAAGCAAAGGTGAATGAGTATCATCAAAATTGAGCTTTGATAAAATGTTAAAGAGTTCAAAGAAAAAAGAGTGACCTCTCCAAAAAAAGGAGACAGATTGAGGGTTTTAAACCTGTCTCACAGTCTCATCAGAAGACGAGTTATTGTACCAACATCAAAATAGGTCATTCCAATAAATGAGTCAGAGCTACTTTTCAAGCCCCACTGTTTTTGAAACTCAGGAAAAGGGAAAAAGAAGGGAGAAGTAGGCAATTACTTCAGGTATCTGCACATTCTCTATGAAACTATTTTAGAATGTTTTTATTTCAATGATAATCTAAAAATTAATAAAAGCATACAGTGGATCATCTGGCTTACCATCACAAAACAGAGCTCCCAGGGCCTGTGTTTGCATTTGTTTTTATGCAAATTACTGACAAGTATTATTATTTGAATTGTCATGGGCTAATGAATAAAGAATAGGAAAGGTTTTTTAAAAATGATGCATTCCTAGAAGGGAAAGACACGCTGGCTGGGAAAGAGAAAAAGCAGTGGGCAGTTACCTCATCATCTAACAACCTCAAAGAACCACTGACTCAGCAAAAGATTCTCCTCATACATATTAAATTGTTAACTTGAATATAATTGGTGTCACAGCCTTATCGGTATTTAATTTGTAAATTTTCATATTTGAATTATAATCTGTATTTGGATATTACTATTGTATTTGTAATTTTTAAAAGAGCTATACACTAAACATCTTAGTCAACATCAGTTAGATTTTAGACTTTTCCCCCTTGGAAACGATTTATATTATACTCAAGTTTGAGAAATATAGCCTAACCAATGCCCGCACTAGTCAGTGATACTCCCTACAACAGACATCTCCTGATTCCACATTTGGCAGGCACTTAACTTTCCATTTTCACTACAAGTACTTATACAAAACAGTTCTACATTCTTTACACCTCAGGAAGAACTCTTACTCCCATGGTCCACATTATGGCTTCATTTAAAGGAAATGGAATAACATTTTAACATATAACAGACCTATATTCTTCTACTTCTCTAACAGAAGGAGCAAAATATGGCAATTCTTTCTTGATTAGTGTAAGGTTGTTTAGAAACTGTGTATATCTATTATTACAACACTGTATTATTCCAAGTTAGTAGGCAACTACTAATTTATTTGTAATATATTTATAAAATCCACAGGATTTCTTTCGCTGCTACAAAAGTATTTCATTGCTCACTTACATGACCTAAGTTACTTATCAGTGGTATAAGTTTCAAACTAAAGAAAATTAAGGTTATATTACTGAAAAGAATTAAAAAGTTCCCTTGGTTTAATTCAAAAATATATCTTATTATTAGGTACTGAATTTGGTTAGCTGGTTTTAAAAGATATTGAAGGTATAAAATACTAAAATATCTTAAATATGGATAACAAAGAAACATCACTAAAAGAACAATATTGGAGGGCTGGCCCGGTGGCATAGCAGTTAAGTTTGTGCGCTCTGCTTCAGCAGCCCGGGGTTCGCAGGTTTGGATCCTGGGCGCGGACTGACGCACAGCTTGTGAAGCCATGCTGTGGCAGCGTCCCGTATAAAGTAGAGGAAGATGGGCACGGATGTTAGCCTGGGGCCAGTCTTCCTCAGCAAAAAGAGGAGGATTGGCAACAGATGTTAGCTCAGGGCTAATCTTCCTCCCAGAAAAAAGTCTCCATAAAAAAAGAACAATATTGGATAAGTATGAGACGAAAATAAACAATGCACTGCAAAATACTCTGTGACAATCTGTTCTTGATTTGAAAACTCACTATACTTTCCCCTCATTGATTAAACACAACAAATATTTATTAAATTCATGCAAAGAAGTAATTCAAAATTCAGTCCTCTTGAATCAGCTATAATTAAGGATAGGCACCAAAATAAAAGTCACACTGAAGTGGGAGGCACTTCCTCACATTCGCTCAGCAGTGCACACTAAGTAGCAGAAAACTTCCACACTCCATAGTCATTTCCAAAGTCAACCTTAAAACCTTGACCTGCGTTTGTCACAACATGAATTTTGCTATTTTAAAAATATATTTCAAATGGACTTATTCAACAAATAAAAACAACTTGTTGATTTGCTTGAGGTCATTAGCATAAGACAAAAAAGATAACTTCCAAATCACCATAAGTAAGAACATTTTATTTGAGTTGAGCAAATACTTATAAAGACCTGTTCTGCACCAGGAACTTCCTGAGGCCCTGGAGAGACAAGATGAAGAAGGACCATTCCAATCCTGGAAGAGGGTAGTCTAACAGTGCATATGTAATCCATCCAAGCTCACAGAAGGCTTCTACTTACCTTCTTATGACTTCTAAGCACGGAAGGTGTAACAAATGCCTTATTGCATAGCTCACATCTGTATTTCTTGTGTCTTTCATGGACCACCTGGACATGAACATTTAAGGTATCCTTCCTTTTAAAGGTAGAATCGCAGTGATGACACTTGAAAGTCCTCTCACCTTAGAAACAAAAAAGCCAAATAAGAGAAACGTAACATGCACTAGCAGGGTCCTGTTAACTCCCTCATGTATACCAGATTTAGCAGTTTTCTCCGAAAAGTTAGCTTTATAGCTCTAGCAATTTATCATAACAGTAAAATGTAATTTTTCCCAACAAATTTCAGCTCCATATTTGCTAATTCACTGTGTGACTAGGTGGCAGTCCTTTAACCTTCTTAAATTCTCAGTCCCTTTAACTAGAAAATGGGGGGACTGAATTAGCTAAACTTTCTAAAGGTCCCATGAACTTTCTTTTAACAGTATGTGTTTCTAGGCCAGGGGCTGGGGTTTGAGCTAAGCAGATTCTTGTGGAGACAGAGGCCTCTGTCAAGTAGAGTGAGTTACCTTTGGGGCCCTGAACTCCCCTCAATCCCATCACTAGTCCTACGGCCTTCAGTGGACAGGGCAAAGGCAAACCGGGTTGCAGGCAGCAAACAGGGAGGAAGCCCCTAGAGGGCAGACAGAACAGGTGGGAGCCAGCCCTCTCATCCCGGGACAGGAGAAAGCTACAACACCCCTTCCTTCTCAGCACCATCTCAGGACCTTGGACTGGAAACTCCCTAATGCAGTCCCCGGTCTGCTGTGAAACAGCTGGGGAAGGGGTTCAACTTCCCAGGCTCTCAGGAAGTGTGGGGGCTGCCTCTCAGAGAGGCAGTTGGATTGGGGCAGGGGGTTCCTGAGGGCGACTACCCTTTTCTACCTAGAGCCCCTGGGTACCTGCGAGGGTATTCACCTTCTCCTTATATGGCCTAGGCCTGCAGGGAAAGCAGCTCTAGGAATTAGGTTTAGGGAGCTTATGGCACTTTTTAAACTTTCAAATAAATGCTATCTTTGCAGCTCTTCCTAACACATGCGCTTTGTATGTTGCCTTTGTGTGTTTTTTGTTGCAGGGTGTTATTGTTGTAACCTAGTCTGTCTCTATACATCTTTTTAGATTTATTTAAACATTTTATTTGTAGGAAATGTATAAACAGTGAGAGTGAAAGGAAATATCAATTGTCATAAGACCGTAAACATTAATAATAACAAAGCTATTCAGGCACTGAAAGAAATTAAAACAAAAAACAACCCCCAAGATTGTTCCTATTGAAGCATTTCCATTAAACTATCAGGTGCATCAAAATACTGGTTCCTGCATAAACACCTCATCAAGCTCTATCAAGGGAGGCCTTACCTTTCTTCTTTCATATTTTAATTCCAGATTTCTTCATTTTAAGTTTATCAAAATTTTTGAAATCTGAGATCTGATTTTTATCAGATTTCTTTGCCTTAAATTTATCAGGATTGTTCCCTTTCTTAAAGCCAAGGAGCGAGCTAGCAACCTGACTTTTAGTTTTCAGTGTATTAGGAAACAGCAATAATTTCCAAAGTAATTATGACAAGTTATTCTTCATATTTTGAGCCTGAGTGCTGATGTAAGTTTCTAAAACAGCCTTCATGTTCTGAAGTTAAATGAGTTTTAATTTTCAGATTGTGTAAGACAAGATCTGGTATTTTGTTCTTTCTTTTAGCCATTTCTAATTTTCCCATCCTTTCAGCTCCCTAGCCTTAACTGATGTTTAACTTTACCTTAAATAATTCATTTACTCACTCAGTTACAAAGTTGATTTTCCTAGTCCTGACGCAGCTTCATAAAGCCTCTGATTAATGTGCCGATCAACATTATGTTAAATACAGACAGTACAAGCACAGTCTCCTCAGTCACTTCAAGCCTATGTCTCAAGTTGATGAGAACCAATCAGCTGAAATCAAAAGTATTAGATTCCTTCTCTTAAAAGTTCTTTGCTGTTATTACAAATAAAATCTCATCTTTCCAAAGAAAAATTTCCTGAGCATCAGGCCCAGTTTAGTCATATAAGTCTTTTTAGTATGAAGGAGTTTCACTTGTCTAAATCTCCACTCATCTCATAACAGCTATTTTTCTTAATCAAATGATCGTGAAATGGGATGAAATCCTGCTGTTACATGACAAATTTTATTTCTAAAATACATAGCTGTTCTCTATAAGGAAAATGGAAAGTGGTACTAACAACTTCCCAGAGCTCCCAGGTGGATGTAGAAAGCCAGGAGATCATAATACTATCTTTTCTACAGAAAAAGATGCCTTTCATCATAATCATTACCACTCAGTATTTATAAAAACTTTAACATCTTTCTTATTTTGAATTTTAGATACTTCTACTTGACCAGAGAAAATCCCTTCCAAGATACCATCTTATCTGTACAATCAATTGTCAAGATTGATTAATTGTTTTGCTTTCCCCAAAAATATTAAAAATTTAATCAGTGGTAGGAACCTAGTGTGTAGAGGATCTTCCACTGATTAAACAACTCAGATGAAAAGCAAGATATATGAACATGACCGATGTTCTACAATTTATTCTTTAATTTTAGATAGAGCAGTGTAGTCAATCTCCGGTTACTTCAACATCTGAACAGAGAACCCACTTTAAAACTCAGCTTAGCAGTAACATTTTCTTCTCTTCAACAAAGTGATGTCCTTCCGTGATGTGGCTATAAATTCTATGGTATTCTATAAATAGCTCTGAGCATAACTGCTAGGCAGAGTTTCACGGTGTGTATGTGTATAACTTAACCCAAAGGAAAAAAATGCCCCTGCCAGAGGGAGGAAGAAATCAGAGAGAGCAGTCAGCAGTCAGCCCCTGACTCAGAGACCCCGCTGCTTCCCCCCCAGGCCGTGGAAGCCAGAGTCTGTCACTGCATTTATCTGAGTCTCCATTTTCCCAATTCCCTTCAAATTGAGAGGTTAAATTAGATGTGTACTCTGATCCTTTCCAACTCTAAATCTGTGAGCCAGTAAAATGATGCCCAATATCTGCATGTTTTAAAGAGTGAGGCATATTTCCTTAATCATTACATTTAAAAGGGAACAAAAATGTCTGTTTCAGACAAATTTCAAAGACACCTTACCGAACATAAAACATGTTTTTGTACACAAATTTTAAATAATGGGAAGAAATGATATAAAATGAAATGTCTCAACTGATTGGTGGTTACCAAGGGGAAGTGGGTGGGGGGTGGGCACAAGGGGTGAAGGGTTACATCCACAAGGCGACGGACAAACAAAAATGTACAACTAAAACCCCACAGTGTTATAAACTATTAAGACATCAATTAAAAAAATGGTAAAAAATAAATAAATAAAAAATAAAATGAAATGTCTCATAAAATAATTACCCTTACTGTGGGAAAATGAAGCAAGGATAAAGGAAGAAGAGATGAAAGGCAGAATCATCAGTCCTTCTTATGTGTGGAAGCAGATTACAGAGCTACTGACAGGTCCACTTCTGTGACGCCTATGCTCTCCAAGTTTACAAGAACAAAGTGTGAGATCATTCCTCTTATTGTCAACTCCCTGTCTTGTGACTTACTGTTATGTATGAGCAGGTGTCTCTGCAAAGAAAACGGGGTCCGGAACAGAGCTTTACACTCCTCGCACTGGAAGGGCCTCTCCTCAGAGTGGGTCTGTGCATGAAAGAAACTGGGAGTCAGGAGGCTCTAGAATCAACTAGTCATCACAATAAATGGGGCTTGGATTCATGATGTGAAAGAGGAAAGGAGGGAAGGTAGACAATATCCTGTTTCTTCTGGTGACATTCTTTCACCATAAAATCATAAATACAAACACGCTGTGTTTACAGGAGAAAAACTCTATTTTTACATTCTCACATTAATTATAAATTTGATAAAGAGAAAAGGAAATTGTTCCTATAATCTCAAAATGCTAATGTGAACACATATTGAGATTTCCAGGATCTACTTTGCAGATTGAAATGATGTGTAATTTCTCTAAAGACTAAACCTCCTTTGTCACTGGACAGGCTTTAAGTATGCTGGTACAACATTTTCAATACAGACAAAGGGAAATGATAAGAGGGAGACTGTTTCCACCCTTTCCCACAACTTCACTGAATAACTGAATAACTTCACTGAATAACTTCAAATAATTTTTAGTCCTAGGTGCTTTTCCCCTAAATTGAACTAGAACAATTACTCATGTTATAATTAACACTAGGTAACATTCATTAAATATTTACTTGGTGTCAAATGCTATGCTAAAACTTTACAAGAATTATTTCACGTAATTCTAACAGGAATTTGATGAATAAAATTCTATTATTGTCCCCATTTTATAGATGAGAAAACTAAGGCTCAAAGTTTCAATACCTTGCCAAAGGTCAAACAGCATAAATGCTATTATTTATAGCTGGGAATAAATGGATCAAAAAATAGAAAAAAGAGTGGGTTTCTTTCATTATATAAAACATATGAACACTTAGTATAGGAATATGGCATTTCAAATTGATAGAACAGCGGGATGTTTAGTAAACGATTTTGAGGCAACTGGATGGACATTCAGGAAAAAGTTAGGTTGGGCCTATTCCTCACCCCTTACAATAAGATGAATTCCATTTCAATTCAGGTGTTTTTTTCCAAACATGAAGAACAAAACCCTAAATATACTAGAAGAAAATATGAGTGAGTTTTCAGATAAATTTTGAGTAGGGAAAGGCTTTCTAAGCATGGCAGAAACCCAGATATTCAGATGAGAGAAAGAATTACATTAAAAACTGCAAGGCAAAAAATGTTTGCTGACAAACAAAGAAGATATTTGCAACATAAAACAAAAATTTAACATTGCTAATAAAAAGTGTTTAAGCACATTAATAAGAAAAGACAAAAACTCCAAAGAAAATGGGTAAAAGGACTCTCCTCCAAATAGCACTCTTAAAATTTCATCCATTATTTATTTTGTGCCAAGTCTATGCTATGCACTTAATGCCACTATGTGTCAGTCCAATTTTAGATGCCGGGGATACAGCAGTGAAAAAAAAGATAAAGTCCCCACTATCATGGAGCTCTTATACTACAGGGAGAGAAGAACAATTCAAAACGATAAAATATGAGATATATGCTATGTAGAAAAATAAAGCAGGGAAAGAGACTAGCAAATGTTACAAAGAATACAGTAGCAGTTTTAAACAAGTCAAGGAAATTCTAGCTGAGAAGGTGACATTTGAGAGAAGACCTGATGGAAGTGAGAGAGCAAGGATGGGTCTCTCTCTGGATGATACAGGCAGGAAACCATGGAGACCAGTGCGGTTGGAACTGAGTGGAAGAGGCAGAGAAGCGGGGAGATGAGCTCAGAGAAATGGGAGAAGTATGGGGAGAGAAGCAAATCATGTAGGGCCTGTAGGCCATTGTAGGAATTTCATGTTTTACTGAGAGAGATGTAAAATCTCTAATGGGTTTTAAGCAGATGAATGGCATGATTCACCTGACATTTAACAGGATGCTAAGGTGGCTGCGCTGAGAACAGGACATAGGGGGACAAGGGAAAGCAGAAAACCAGAGAAGCAATAGCAATAAGCCAAGAAGAGATGATTGAGGTCTATACCAGGGAGGTAGTTGCAGATGCAAAGAGAAGTAGCAGGCTTCCAGATATAGTATGCAAGTGAACAGGTTTGCAGAGGGACTTGGGGATGAAGCATGAGACAGAGAAAGGAGGAAGCAAGCACGCCTCCAAGACTGTAATCTGGAGCAATAGAAGGAATGGATTAGTCATTACCTAATATCTGAAAGAGCAGGTGAGAAACCAGCTTGGGTGAAACAAAAGGGGTCTGATTTTGGATGAGTTCAAATGAGCATTAAGAGATGCTAGTAAGCAGTTGAATATTTTGAATCTGGATTATAGGACATAAAATTTGCAGATGTGAGATCATATATGGCATTAATATTTAAAACTGTGAATACAATGAAAGAATAAAAAATTAAAAACAAAATACTACCTGTGGTCTATCAGATTGGCAAAGGTGAAGAAAATGGCTATTGTTCAGTGTTAACTAAAGGGTAAGAACAGGCAATCTCGTATCCTGTAATTGGAGGCGTAACTTTTCTGAGTGGCAGTGTGGCTCTATGCACCAAAACAACAAATGTGCATACCCTTTGACAAACCAATTGCCTTCATAGAAACACATTTGACTAATTTTTACACAAAAATTTTTTTCAAAAAGGAAAACTCCTAAATGCACATTAACAGATATAAAGCTGGTTAACTAAATTATAACGGATATTATATATTTATTTTCCTTGATATGAAAAATCCTCCATATTTTGAGCATCAAAAGCAAAATGCAAAACCTTATATATAGAATACTATTTATGCCACATACATATACTCACATAGAGGAGGGCCTAGGAAGATGTTCTAAAAAACACTGAGGAGGGTTTTCATAATAAAGTGGAGAGTGGTATTTGACAGAATTTTTGCTTTCTTCTTTATATCTTTCTTTGATGTTTTAATTTTCTACAATGAATAGATAATATTATAAAGAGAAAGAAACTATTTTGTTTTTAGAGCATCCATATTGGAACTTAGGGTTGCTTTAGTCGTCCAAAAATACTCTATCCCACCCTAACCCATAATTTCTCTTTTTCCAAATCTAGGATAAAACAACTTGCGGATATGACTTAACAGCTTGACCATGAAAGAACTTGGGACAGCATGATGCCTCACACCTATGTCAACCAAACCAAAGCCACAACATCTAGACATGTGCCTGAAGTCAATAGCATATTTTTAGTAGTAACCTGTTAGTGCATAGCCAAGTGAATAAAAACTCAGTTGTGATGGCATGACTTGTGAAAGTCTCAGCAGAGAACCCACGCATTCAATCCATAGAAAAACCCTAAGAGGCCACCTCATTTAAGTAATGTGGTAGTAAAATGCTTGCATGTTGTGGATAGAGGACTTCTGTCTCCAAGATATGTTTTACAAGTGCCAGATAAAATTAAGCTTTCTTAAAGGTGACTTCGCCTACAATTTTTCATCTCTAAAGGGTGCCAAACTTTTCAGTGACTTATTAATCACAGTATCCTTGAGCAACAGAATATACCCTGGTTAAATGCCAAGTCCCTGATGACACCAACATCTGCCGATGTAACAACTGAACTAGTCCATGAACTAGTACTACAAAATATATCTTCCTATGCACTAAGTCTGATTACTGTTGCAGATGTAGAAAATAAATAAAATCTCTTACACTATTTGTAACACCTAATAAAATGTCTCAAAAATGCTTCAGAAGGTTTTTAGCATAATTTTTATATAATAATTACCAAATTAGCACATTTCTAGCCACACAAACCAAATATTAATTTCATGAGAGCAGAATAAAATTTTCATCAGGGCCATTCACAATTAAAAATGATAACCTTGACTATCAGTAATACATATAGCTCCATCATAACAGCATTACTGGAAATGCTATTTCTACTTTGGGTCATGTGCAAAGCAAGAAAACTATCATAAAATTCAAGGGACATAACTAGAGATAAAACAAATTTGGCAAAAATATTCCAGAGATACATGTGTTAGAACTATTCTTTTTTTAAAAAAAAAGAGTTTTGAGGGGCAGGCCCGGTGGCATAGTGGTTAAGTTCGCGTGCTCTGCTTCGGCAGCCCAGGGTTCGCAAGCTCGGATCCCGGGCGCAGACAGACGCACTGCTTGTCAAGCCATGCTGTGGCAGCATCTCATATAAAGTAGAGGAAGATGGGCACGGATGTTAGCCCAGGGCCAGTCTTCCTCAGAAAAAAAAATAGGAGGATTGGCAAAGGATGTCAGCTCAGGGCTGGTCTTCCTCACACACACACACACAAAATTAATAAACTTGGAACTTGAAAAAACAATTTAAAAAAAAAAGTTTTCTTATTCAAGTCTCAAGTCTGCATAACATAAGCATATTTCTGTCCCATTAGGTCATATAATAAACCTAAAGCTGCATAAAATGTGTGTCATCTGGCTGTTTACAAGGCCTGTGCATTAAGGCCTGTGGATTACTGTAAGTATAACAATTGGCTTCCTTAAAAGGCCTCCTCCTCAGAAAAATAAATGGAAACTAGAGAGATATCAAAGAAATCAGCTCAGTACAGAAAAGGTAGTTCGTTCCACACAGAGAAGTTGAGATTCTAAAATTTAGGTGATGTTCTCGCAGAACCATAGCCTTGCATAGGCAAGCCCAGCCTTTCCACTGCTTGAAAGCCACAATTCCATTAGCACAAAGCCATAAAGCCATGGAGTCAACTACTGGAGTACCCACAGCCGTAAGTGTACCCTGATCAGGGCAACGGGAATTTGCTAAGAGAAGGAATAATCAGAGACTTTCAGAAGTCTTCCTTGGAAGGCAGCCATTAGATCCCCACTCAGAGGGAACTTTCCCCTCTACCACACTGCTAAGATGTGGTATCTCATATTTCTAACCAAGGATGCTTCTAACAAACACTGCTTCAAACATGTGATCTTTAAGGCTAGCTGACTGACCATTAATTTAAAAGTTCTGCCTCTACAATGGCCATCATATATTACAGCTAGCCTAGAGCCATACAGAACAATTTCATTCCCTCTCCTTCAATGAAGCTCTTTGAATATATGGAAACAGCAACCACGTCCCTTCACAAATTGTCCAGATTACAGAAACCCGTAGCTTCACTCATGAAGATCCAGTTTCCAGATGCATCACAGTAATTGTAAAGCAGAATTTTCTGCATCCTAATTTTTATTACTCATGTGTAACAACTCATAGCAACTATACTAGCTCCTCTAGTAGATAACTTCTTTGCTAGACAAAATGACTAAATAAATTGGAAATTTTGCATTAACCTTTAGTGCCTAAACAAGTTTTAGAAACAGAAATCACCACTTCAAAACTTCACTAGATATATATTTTTTTTTCCCCAGTGAGGAAGACCGGCCCTGAGCTAATGTCTGTTGCCAACCTTCCTCTTTTTGCTTGAGAAAGATTAGCCCTGAGCTAACATCCATGCCAATTTTCCTCTACTTTGTCACAGCATGGCTTAATGAGCAGTGTGTAGGTCTGTGCCAGGGATATGAACCCATGAACTGCAGGCTGCCAAAGTACAGCGTGCTAACTTAACCACTAAGCCACCAGGCCGGCCCAAAATTTCACTATATATTGTCATAATCACAATGAAAGATAATATTCCCTTTCAAGCAAATCTCAATGATAAAAGAAAAGAAGTGACCCAAAGATAAATAAGTATAATGAAAACACACAGGTCACATAATCGAAAAACCAAAAGAATAATTTATTTAAGACCACCACCTTTGGTCATGCTACACGATGAAGGTCAGTCTGACTCTTAATGGTTTTTTCCAGTTTCCTTGCATATCCTTATTCTTCAGTTTCCTAACTAGTCATTACTGAATAATGATGGAACAAAAAGTTGATCTGCTTTTTTCACATGACTCTTGGAGATTATTTCAGACACTTTCACGTAACCATACGAAACACACACTAGGATCATAATACAGTGAGAAGCACATTTGTCTACAGCAGAAGGATGGAATGTACTTTCCACTTTGGAAATTACAGGCATCATTGTTTCTATCCTTCCCCAGACATCATTATTACGTTCATATGATTTATGGCTGAAATTATGAGAGATGGTGCAAAGATCCTATGCCAAATTCCCATATGGCATATAACATAAGCCAAACTGTGAAAAACTCATAAATGCAGGTAGATCAGTTTCATCAAAGAAGGAGCAAGAGGGTTCCAGGGGCTGAGCGGAAACTAGCCAGATAATTTTTTATGGTCATATAATTCCACAGCAGCAGTAATGAATGTGGTGCTGCCCCTAACATATAACGCTTGAGTTAAACATAGGGGTGATCAACAAGAAATTAGGCAAAGACAATGTGGGACACTATCAAGCAACCCTGTTTTATTCTCTGGTAAATCTGCCTTTTTTTTTCTTTTTAGACTGAAGCTGAAATTGATATCATAACTTTTTAAATTATTTCAAAAGAAATAAAATGATATCTTTGAAAAGTCTCAGTAAATACTGAAATAACTGTAACTCCAATGGAATACTGAAAGTAAAAAAATAAGCAACAAGTTATTTTAAAAGATATTATATACATGTTACTTAACAGCATGCTAAAATATATCAACCAAAATATATAAACAAATATTTATCACATCACAAATACATGTTAACACACATTTCTAAGATGTTGAATACCTGTGGACAAATTTTCTGAATTTAACTCAGACATTATTTATTATCTACACAAAGTAGATAAGATAAAACTAATATATTCTGAAACAAGCACTTGAGTAAAGGTAAAGTGCAGAAAATGCAAACAAAAATCAACAGGAAACTAAACGATTATAACTTGAAGAGAGTCCTATTGGAAAG
The DNA here is from genome assembly GCA_031878705.1 of Tapirus indicus. Lineage (NCBI taxonomy): Eukaryota > Metazoa > Chordata > Mammalia > Perissodactyla > Tapiridae > Tapirus > Tapirus indicus. Next base: position 141,150,277 of record CM062919.1, on the reverse strand, counting down.
GAGGGAAAGTAAGTGAGAGAGGTCATGCTGAGTGAAGGCAAACGCCCAGTTGTTTTAGGAATGGCGAATGCAGAGGACAGCAGGATAAACACCTGGAAAAGTAAGTTGAGGTCATGATGTAGAGAAGTCTGAATGACAGGGTAAGGTGTATACACTATAACTTACAAGGCATTGGAAATCTACTTATAATACTAGAGTACAACAGTGATAGATCAGAGTTGTGCCTTGGGAAGATTTATCTGGTAGGATGGATTGTAGTGGGAAGCGATAAGTAACAAGAAGCCTAATTAGATGGGTATTAAAGTGATGAAGATGAGCATCCACCAGGATGTTGGAATGGTAAAGGAATGGATGATTGTGAAGGTGATGCGACAATGTAGAGGGTAGAATCTTTAAGAATTGGCTTCTAAGTTTAAAAGGGGCTAAGAGTAAAGAAAGAGACAGTGATAATTATATCCTCTTGTCATTAACAGAAATAGGAAACTCCAAAAGAGAGGTTATCTGGGGCAAACAGAATGAAATAGTCATCCTGGGACATGCGCAATTCATTAGGTCAAAAAGATGCCCAGTTATACGTATCAAATAAGCAGTAATAAACGTGGGTCTGAAGCTTGGGATTAAAAAACAATACATCAGTCACAGAGGACATGATCCTCTAGATACAAAATCCAATGGAATCTACAAAAACCTATTACACAAAGTGAGCTTTACTTCAAGGAAAACAACTGATAATATTTGTTGGCAGTGATAAAATTCGAGCTTTTAAGCGTAAATTAGAATTTTGAAAAACTTGTATCCACCACCCTGAATGAACTCTTTAGCTTTCCATTATTTAAAGATCTTTATGATGAGATCAAAGGTAATGTTAACAAATATATGATTATTTGATATTGTAAAATGAAATATGTCAAAATTCAGAAGTTCTGAAAAATTCAGCAAACCAATATTTTCCAAATGACCAGTGCATGATGTTATAAAATCATGCATGGGTAAAAGATCCATCCAAAGTAGGAAAAAAAAACCCAATGGATTTTAATGTAACAGTATGAAAAGTTTTTCGATATGGTTTCAAATTCCATATTTAAAATAACCTTTAAGAAACTAAAAAAAAAAAAAAAAAACAATACATCAGTTGGAATTCATCATACAGAGTTCACAGCAGAAGTCATGGATGTACTGACATAGAGAACACAGAAGAGGTCCACAGCTAGAGCATCCATGATAACCTCCTGGGAGGCAAGACCAAATAACTGTTCAGAGAACTTGGAAGAAGACCTACCAGAGTATACTGCAATGACACCAAAGATGAAGAGGATTTCTAAAAGGTAACACAGACAAGAGTGTCAAACTCTGTAGAAAGAAGGAAGTGAATAAAGACCTTGCAATTATTACAATACTAGAAAACATGGGATGACACTTTGCATGCTAGAACAGTTTCAATAGAGAATGGAAGACAGAAACAAGGCCAAAAGGGGGTTACAGCCTGAATGAGTAGTTAGCAAGTAGAAGCCAGATATTCTCTAATCACTCCATATGTACAGCATGCCCCAGATATACAAAAACTTCTTTAAAAGATAGACAATTGGAAATCATTTCAGCAAATCAGAAAAAATAAAATAATATTAATAAGACTTTACCTTCTTGTGATTCTTGTAAACATTTCTGTGGGCAAATCCCTTTCCACAAAGCTTGCATTTGTAAGGTTTATCTTCACTGTGTATTACTTTGTGGGCACCCACTTGATCAAGCCTCTTGAAAGATTTATTACAAATCTCACAGTTATAGGGTCGTTTTTCTGTGAAAAATGAGTGGAGACAATCTCATATCTACATAAAGGTAAAGGATAAAAAGGGAAATAGCCTTACCTTACATTACTTCTTATGGATAAGTCAATTAAAACATGATCCAAACAACTGAAAAAAATCTACTGCCCAATCCACCTATTTGAGATATGTGAGCCTATTCACAAAAGAAACGTGAGCTTCTTCTTCTATAGACCCATTTTGTACACTAAATGTATAAAGTAGCTTAGATATAAAGATGAAGTTTAAATTCAAGGAAGAAACCCTACTTCCAGATGAAAACTCTGCTGATGGGTGTGGGTTTAAATCAGGGTCATGACTTGGAATGCTAGGTGGGCCGACAGTGATGGAAGCCAACGACAGACTTGCCTCCTGCTCAGCCAAGTGGAGCCCATATAGGCAGAGCTTCCGAGTCCCAGCAGAAAGCATACACTTAGACTGTTGCGTACGATCCACATTTACACCACATTCATGCAATGTTGACAACTAGTAAAAATATATACTGTTTGTTTCAAACAAAGCATATCTGAAGAACACCAGTTTTTGATCTTCTACTTCCATTTGTCAAAATCTCTATATCTGTCTCCAAACAAAGTAGATATTCAAAAATTTCCTGACTTCAATGGCCTCAAATTATAGACATCCTAAACTCTAGAAAGATACTTCATAAAGCAAAAATTATTTTCAGAGCTTTTTAAAAAAAAAAAAAAATCTGTATAACAGACCTATTACCCAAACTTGCTTAAAATAAAACTATGGCTTTAAAAATCTATCTTCTCAAAATGTACTTATAAATTTCTCACTAACATTTATCTAACCTTAGTTAGAATGTAAAAGTATCTAGAAATGTAGGAACTATAATTGTTGAATCCCTCCTAAATTTCAGACGCTATGCTGGCACAGTACATAAATGATCTCGTTTAACCTTCACAGCAATTTTGAAAGGCAAGAACCAGTATCCCATTTCACAGATGACGAATAACGAAACTGAGGCTCAAGGAGGAGGAGGTAACAAATTAAGTGGTGACTCAGATCTTTGATATCATTTAGTCCAACCTTTACATGTACATTGAGATCTAGAGAAGTTAAGTAACTTGTTCAAAAATCACATGGCTAGTTAATGGCCATCCTAGAACTAGCAGCCAGGTCTCCTGATTAGTACTCTCTCTCAGAGCTCCCGAAAATGACAAAGTGAATCTTTTGTAGTGATTTCAGTATAAATGAAAAAATATCTATTTTACCTGAGTGGGTGATCATATGACGTTTTAGCTGATTAGCTGAAATAAATTTCTTCATACATTCTTGACAATCAAATATCTCATGAATCTGCAAAAGGTTAAACTGACAGTTAAATCAACTGTTAAAGCCAAATAAATTATGCAAAGCTCATGTAAAAGTATAAACATGTGGACGGTTGCTGTTGCAACATCCAAACTATATAATTCAGTCTTAATTTGTTCATACTAGTAAAAACATATCATTAAAAGAAAATATGTTTGCACACTATTTATATATGTAATACAGGTGACCTCTTTAGTGCATATTAAATTTATACTCTCTGTAAAAAATTACACCTAGTATATATTAACTCTTTTTGTCATGCATGAATTTAGACTCAGAAATATGTAGCCTGCAGGCAATAATATTCCCTTTACAGTAATCAACAGTATTTTAAACTTAAATGTATGCAGTACAGAAGAAAACATTAACAACCATGAAAGACAAGAAGATATATGATTCTGAAAAACATGGAGCTCACAGTCAAACTCTCGCACGAAAGGAGGACCACAGTAAAAACGAAAAGATCAAAAACCATAATGAGTAGGGGGTGGGGCATAACCTTAGCGAACAACTGGCTAATATAAATATTACAACTGAATATGAAGTTTAGTTCTTTCCCTCTCAGACAGTAATCAGAGAAATAGATAGTTGGTACGAAAAGGATAAGCCCAGTTTATTACCAGAAACAATGTACAAAGTTCTAAGAGGAATGTATTTGCATGAAACCTTGTATTAAAATGTTGGTCATCCCAATGAACAAGAGCATCACACTGTCTTGCTGAAGATTCAAAAGTGGTTTTGGTGAAGTCATGTGTTTTGTTTCAATCTCATTAAAGGTGGAGCTCACGGTACTAAACCCCAGACAAGCAAAGGCCATTCTGCAGGAAGCCCAGATACCATGGTTATCCCCGCAGAGTAATGAGCCGTTACAGAGCAAGAGACCAAGGCAGAGGATCCTGAACTGGTACTGCAATGAGTCAGGGGTGGAGGACTGGGCTGTCTTCTGGTAAACAGTTCCCTTGATCGAAGTGGCCATGGAAGAACTCAAGGCAGGGAGAGTGAAGAGGGGACGAGGCAGGGAAACAAGCTGGGGCAAGGCTAACAGATCCCGGGTCTGCAGTCTGTGCCAACCACATGGCAGGTATGAGGCTGCCAACCCACCTTCTGCTTCTGTCGGGTCTGACTTTGGTGAATCAGTCAACTTTTCCCTGTGAAAAGCAGGGAAAAGGTAGGGAAACCAGGCAGTAGCAGAAGGACATCATTCCGCTAGAGTCGGACTTCTACCCCTGCACAGTGGCGTCTAATCTTGACCAGGGGATATATGGAGTCCAGAGAGTTCTGTGGTTCCTGAGAAAGCAGTGTGGGATCTGCACAAGCACCACATAGTACAGAAGAAAATCTTTCAGCCTGAGACAATAAAGGCAGCCTCTTCAATCATCCAAGACCCTCACAGTAGCTTCGGTTGAACATCTATGTTTAAGGAACAATGATATTATGTGTAATGTTTATTTAAAGACAGCAAGAACAGAGTTAAATTCTCAAACTTTGTTTCTATAATACATAATATATAACTTTAATAATAACAAGATACTCTAAAAAAGATGATATGCCTTCTGAGCCATACATAAATGAAAACCTACTTAGTTCATTTTCATTTTTAATGTTAAATTTTTATTAGTGTATAAAATTTTTAAAATTATTAATCCATATAAAAAATAGCAACTGTTAAATAAAATACTGCAAAATAGTACTCATTTCTGTTCACTTCTTAACTCTCATGACTTCTGAAACATGAAACATTTTTAAAGGTTGAATTGAATTGACATTTCCCAAATTATAAAATAGAGATTTTACTGTACATGAAAGTATTTCTTCATCGACTATCTTATTTATAGTGGAAAATTCAGGCCAAAGCTATTTTCAAAACTCCTAAAAAGTTTTAACGAAATAATCAGATTTAAAGTGACATGACAGGTAATGCTACGTGTTTATGCCAAATGCTAAGTAAAGCACATTTTGTAAAATGTCTAGCTTTCCAAATTGATATGGAAGATAGTAATTTACAATTTGAAGTCCCAAATTAAATAATTTTCAAAAAGGATCATAATATATCTTATTGCAATATAGGAGGGTATACAGTAATGTAAGATACTCTACTAGAGGAGAATGTAATTTGGCATATTCATAAAGCACCATCTACTGGAAAGGTGAAATACTACAACCAAACTCTAGTAGACATTTGACAGAGTTGAAAATGGAGTCAGTAAAAGCTGCCTGTGGATTCAGAAAGGCTAAATGAGAGGAGCTATGCTGTAATGGAAGAGGTGCTGCACGGAGCTAATATGTTACTAACATTCTGTAGAGATAACTGAGGTGCTGTATTCCATCACCACCATGCAGGATTTAGATCTACCAAGACATTCCTTGGGAAAAAAATTCTTATACAGAAAATAAATGGAGGGGCCAGCCCAGTGGCCTAGCAGTTAAGTTCAGCACGCTGTGCTTCGGCGGCCTGGGTTAGCAGGTTTGGATCCCAGGCACAGGCCTACACCACTCACCAGCCATGCTGTGGTGGCATCCCACATACAAAACAGAGGAAGATTGGCACAGATGTTAGCTCAGGGTGAATCTTCCTCAGCAAAAAAAGAAGAAGACTGGCAACAGATGTTAGTTCAGAGTGACTCTTCCTCAGCAAAAAAAAAAAAAGAAAGAAAGAAAACAAATGGAAAAGAGGATATTCTCAGAAATATGCCCCACAACAAACTTTGCTGAAATACTCTATTTGGAAAAATCTCAAATTTGGTAAGATATCTTAAATTTCAACTTCTAAGATTTAAATGGGTCAGGGAAATAAATCATAGAATTATAAAAGAGGATATTTAGAAAATATCTATTCTACTGGATTTAGTCTTTTTTGTCTCAGACTAGGGTTCTGCTTTGGAAGCCATAACAGTGATGGGAAGGGAGAAAGAGAGACCTAAAAGAAGCAGTATCTAGTCTGGAGTTCTATGCAAAACTTCTTTTAAAAGTAGTGTCAGTGCTCACTTCCGTAGCATATATACTAAAACTGGAAAGATACAGGAGAAGGTTAGCATGGCCCCTGCATGAGAATTGCATGCAAATTCTTAAAGTGTTCCATATTTTTAAACAATCTGATAAAATAACCATTGGGAAACCCAAAAAAAAGAGTAGTTTCATGGCGCTTAGAGAAGAAATTTAAAAAAACACTGATCAATTCAACATCACATTTCATAAGTGTGAAACTAGAGGCCCAAAGTTACAAGGAGAGTTAGTGACAAAAGGAGAAGACACCCACTGTTCTGACTCAGTCCACTGCTTGTTCCATTATTTCTCCCTAAGGATCAAAACCACTCAACATACAGGATATAACCTCAGACATCAGAACAATTTAACTATCTCATGTGTTAAATCCAAAGCACAGGGTTGGAGCTATTGGATTGAATATCCTATGAATTTTAAGGCCTGCCAAGATAATTTGGAATACGTCTATATACAAATAAAGACAAAATTCATTTTACAAAGCTCAACAAAAGAACCATCACTAGCACTATCTCCCTTCTTCTTTGGTATTAAATCACTAAAAGAAAATATTATGTGCTTCTAGATATTCTGAACAAAGCAGTATCTGAAATTAGGAAATAATCGTTTACATCTTTGTTGAAATAAAACAATATGAATTTTTTGGACTCTGCCATATATGAACAAAAATCTAAATTCTTTTTAATTCCATTCCATTGTAAATTCTATTAACTAGTTGCTAATGTTTTTAGGGTTAATAACTGTCATTTATTTTTCAGATTAATTTTTCACATTAAAATCATAACTTAGTAAGTTGTATACTTATTTACAAAACATATTAAATTTATTTTCTCCCAATATAATCATTTGTTTCGCCTGACAACAGTTTGACATACTTGTACGTTATTTTTAGCTCTTCAAAATAATGGAGCTCTTGTCTTTGTTTTGCCAGATTTAACTATAATATGCATCCATTTTAACAAGCTAAATGCCACTGCAGAGCATACTATAAATACACAAAAATTTATTGTTTCCTCAAACATACGGTATTTCCTGAGCAAACAGCAACTGATAAAGCGTAAAACCAGGATGAGGTACTACAGTGAAGGACTCGAATAGATATGACACTGTGCACTGTAGAAATATTTCTAGTAATTCTGAATAATAAACAACTCAAAATATTCTTTCACAAGAGTTTACTTTTCTGCATATCAGTCTTACACATTAGAATATATTAGTATTTACATTAATGACAAAGCTCTCTCTTTATAAAAAAAAATTAACTAAAAATTTACATGGCAGACACTATAAATAACTAAAGGATCATATAATATACACTGATGAGCATTAATCTTTATCTTACTGACCTTTCTATGTTCCCGTAGGCTTGATGCTGAAGAACACTTTTTATTGCACACTGAACATATGAGCTTTTTCTTAGGATCTCCTAAAATAGAAATAAAATACCATCATGATTCAAAGGAGGTTATTAACAAGAGCATCAGATACAGTGTTTCTAGGTGACATATAATTTCTAAACAGGTATTTCATCCTCATAAATTGGAATTCTAAAATTTTCAGTTCATTGAACTCAAATAAAGAACAAGCTATATTTTAAACCCTCTCTTTTTAAATTTGAGACATATTCAGCTTGATATACCACTTCTCCACATATAAAATAGGCCTTTCACCTTTCCATGTACTAATTTTAAGAGAAAAGCACACTTCCACTAAAAATTCAAATCAAAATTAAAGTTAATCAAATGTGTTTATAAAAGCAAAAATTGGATTTATTAATTCATAAGTTGATTTTGCTACTTCCTTTAAATTTTAACAGAATATTTGATTTAATCAGCTAGGCTTTTTAAGATGGAATTCATAGATTCTTCTTTCCAGTACCAGACTCTTGCAAAATCTATGAACATATGCTTTATTACATTAATGTTAAAAATGGAAAACAGAAAGAAAGTAAAATCGAGTACAATAAAACATTATATTGCATTCATAGTATTATACAAATCAAAACAAAGCCCAATTTTTGTCTTCTTAGTTATATTTATAGTAGCTCATTTCATATTTGAAATTTCACAGTGGTTACAGAATGAAAAGACTCAATAAAACATTTTTTTCAAATGTGATGTCATAACAGTATCATCTGTACTACCATAAATAACCAGAGAATGGTTTTTTCAACTTTTAATTGATTTATTTCAAATATACAAAAAGTAAACAAATAGCATAATGAGCCACCACGTACCCATCACCTGGCCCCAACAATGACTAATCCATGGCTATTCCTGCTCCAACCTCAACCCCACCCACTCCCCCACTTCTCTATTAGTTTGAAGCAAATCCAAAACAAGTAAAAAACAATAAAAATGCTTTGAACTGTGGCCGGCCTGGTGGCGCAGTGGTTAAGTTCATGCATTCCACTTCGGCAGCCCGGGGTTCCCCGGTTCGGACCCTGGGTGTGGACCTGCTCACTGCTCATCAAGCCATGCTGAGGCGGCGTCCCATGTAGAGGAACTAGAAGGACGTACAACTAGGATATACAACTATATACTGGGGCTTTAGGGAGAAAAAAGAAAAAAAGAGGGAGATTGGCAACAGATGTTAGCTCAGGGCCAATCTTCCTCAAAAAGAGGAAAGTAAAAGCTTTGACCTTATTATAGGACTGTACTTACGAAAGAGAAAACGTTTACAAAAAGGAAAACAGGAATTTTTGTCTCATTATTCAAGATACTTCATTAACGCACCATTTTTAGCATGCTAAATATTATAAACAAGAAAATTTTTCTTGGTGATTGACCAGTAATATGGCCACTAAAGGAGAAAATTCTCCCAAGCAAAATGAATATCTGACGATAAGTATTCGGGCATCAATTCCCTATATGTCTATTATATATGAAGGGCCACTGAGAGAGAATAGTCCCTCTTTTCCAGCTAGTGAGCTGGGATTTCCCTCTTTCAATCCATAACCTGTTACTGCCCTATCTTATCCCTCAGATCAGCTGCTCCTTGAGACCAGACCCTATCCTTCCCCTCCAGGTAGGTCAGAGCCTGAGGGAGAGAAGAGAGAAAGAAGTGAGACTTCCCCAGCCATCCCTCTCACTTTATCCCCGCACCCCTGCCACTGCGCCTCCAGCCGGAATCACAGGCAATACACCAAACCCCATCCCCACTCTTCAACCCATCCCTCCTCCTCACATCTTCTATTCTTTATCCTAGAACTGGAATCCTAGCTCCTTTGAGAAGAAATGTGAGAAAAGTTTAGACTGCTTGCCTGAGAATATAGATGAATGTTATCTCCCATAAATAGGAAATCCCTTGGTTAGCATCCACAGAATCCAAACAAAAGAGAAAGATTAGGTAGGTTAAGGAAGTCAACCTCTTCACTCCCTGTTTCCTCCTGGGTAACTGTGAAGGTTCTCACCACCCTACCAGCTTCCCTGGGCTCAAGGACAATAGCACCGACAAAGCCATAACTAGACTTTATACTATTTTAGTTTTCCTATATTCAGGTAAGTCTGATATTTGGCTTTCAGATTCAACTTTCAAAAATATTCAGGAACACATTATTTACAAAGGTAAGAGACGCATGAGAAATTAATACAACTGTACTGAATCCGTAGGCACTAAAGTACTGTGCGTTTCAGCACAGTGTGGGATGAGTATGCGTCTAGGATCTGCTCTGAGAACCTACCCACCACATGTTACAGCTTCTATGGAAAAATGTGGTCCAAATTTAACAATTCATCTTCTCTTTTCTCAGCATCTTCAATTCATATCACCTAACAAGGAACATTTGTCATCATCAGTGGTAAAAGCTGTAAGGTCTTCTCTTTCCTTGAATACCTCTGCCTTTCTATAGAAAAGGATTCCTTAGCCATATGTGTGAACACTGCTCTGCTTTCTATTCTGAACACGGAATATTCTTTCCCTAAATGTCTGTGTAGCTCACAGAGGAAAGGGGAGAAGGAACAGAGAGGCTATGAATGAGTGACAGATTGTATACCAATCCCAGCAAAAGGTATGCATAGTGACCTCTGGCTGAAATACAGTAAGTTTTACATTTTATCTGATCCACAACATAGAAAAATAAAAAACTTCCTTTTATAAGTTATTTACTACAAAATCGCCATGAATTTCCAGAATCAGTAACATTCTAATATCCAAGGCCAATTACAAGAAGCCTCAAAGAAAGGATGCTTGTAGCACAGCCTGAAGACCACACGCGCAATGCTGGGAAAGCAGGTTTCCAGAGTTTCAGTGTGCATCTGGTTTTTCACTTAGTTCAGCAAAGTTAACTTCAAAAATGACATGAAAGATTTGTTATAATACATTCCAGGCAAAGATGGAGAAAATTAAGAACAGCATTTTAAACATAACAGCTTTTTGTAAAAACAAAAAACTCTGAAGACAGGTCTATCAAAAAGTTATGCTTGCCTTTTGCAAACACAGGGAAGGCCTAAGTATAATGAATTCGGGAAAATGCCATCTTCCCTAAATCAGCCATATAGTCTTCAAACGGAAAGAAAGAACCAGAACACTGCAAAGTCCTAGTCAGGGGCAGCATCCTGAGGCTGCATCTCACAAGGCCATTCCTCCCACCACCCAGAGCTTTCACAGCTCGCGTTTAATGCACAGCCCAAATCGATGGTGCAAAGTAGGAGGCAGCAGCCATCTCATCCCAGCCTCTGTAATTTTATCATAAAGAAGATGCTTTTTGGACAATGAGCAAACAGGATGCAGAAGCTGGGTACCGATTATCCTTTTCTCCTGAATGTGAGAATAAACAAGATGGGAGAAAAGAAATCCGCCTTCCTCACATCCAGAGAGACACATTTCCACCCAATTCCCAGAGGCCAAGGGCAAAAGTAAACAGGTGAGAAAAGTATGAGCAGAGAAGGCTATGAGGAGTTCCGGGAACCTCAGCCTCTTTCACGGAACAGACACGGAGGAGCAAAATGTTAACTCTGACAATACAGGAGTCTGTTCAACTCAGCGCAGCAGAGTCAATCCCAGAACCAAAATACGTGTACCATGTGTTAAGCAGACGAAATCTAAATGACGGTCAAATTTTGTATTTGTCGTATTGCTTAGCTATCCATTAGAAGGAATTCAAATAGTATCTGTTTTACTAATCCAAACATATTCAGTTCCCATGTCAAAATGCAGTCAGTAATTTTCTCCAATACAGGAGAAATAGCAGCATTTTAAAAAATGGAATTTTACAGTAAAAATATTAAGGCAGGAGGGCCTCACTTAATAGTTTTAAAATATAGCTACTAAAAGAGCAATTTTGTATGCTGAAACATTAAAATTATTATTTAAAAATATTAATTCTTAATACACCTGACTACCAAACACAACTAGATTCTAGCTTAGGTTTCCAGTTATGATTACTTCAGAGAGAGGAAAAATGACAAATGTTGCTGAAATCAATTTGAAAAGGAAATAATGTTCAGTGAAAGAAAAACTCCACTGCCGGAGCTCCACATCTGTGTGAAATACATAGAAAAGCCAGCTCTGTCCTTGAGAGTGAGAATTAAAAACAGATCGCTCAGCCTGGGGAGGGGAAGCCCCTTCACAAACCCCCCTCTCCGGTGACTTCTCACCAGCGTGGACATTTTCCTGGTGTCTTCTCAGGGCATCCCTGCTCTTCAGCCTCTTTCCACAACTGTCGGCCTTGCACACAAACCTGGCATCGCCCCGGCACGTCTCCTGGTGCTGCTCAAAACTACAAGACAACCAGGAAAGGGGAACAGGGAGAAGAAATGGTGAAGACATACCTACAAAATGCTACCACCACGGCAGCATTTGTAATGCATGCTCCCTAGTAGACTGTCAGGGTCATCTCATGCATCCCCTAGGCAGGTGGGAAGGAAAGCATTTCAATTCTGTAGCCACGTGAGACTAAATCACTAAGAAGCATGACAGCATGCACGCCAAAAATGAGCCACAATTACAGAAGAGCCATCTGATAACTCAGACACAAAACCTCGATGCTGAACTGAAGGAAGAATTGCAAACAGAGCACTGAAAACTTCGTGAAGAATCCTTCAGACTGCTTTTCGCTGTACACTGAAGAACGCTGAGGGGAAATGGAGAAAAAAAAAAAGAAACGAAAACTGGAAGTCTAAGACAAAAACTTATGAAAATATCTCTACTTTGAATAAAGTTATGTTCATGACCTTCTCATTCTGTCTTTTGTTCTTTTAATTTTTTCAGTAGTACCGAATATAACTGTAAGATCCAGCTTAGCAAAAGTATCTTTTGTGTGAAATAAATAATACTAAATTCAATAAAACCTGATTAGAATGCGGTTTTAAAGTCCATTCATTAACAAGTATATGGGACTTGCTTGGTTCTTTTAAGAGCCTACAAACTGAATTTCCACATGTTTAATCTCTAGCTATTATAAAAGTTTTAATTTTTAGGTTTAAGTTTTGAGCAGAAATTTTTCATCTCAAAAGTCATAAGCAAAAGTGAAAGGGTATAAAATATGGAAAGAATCTTAATATGAAATGTAGCATATTTCAGAATCTTAACTTTAATGAAAAAAAAAATGAAACATTGAGCCTATGTTAAAAATTTATTGCTCATATGCAAGGTGCATTCTGTTAAAGATAAAAATTTTAAATATACGTATCTACTTTCTCACTTTTAATAATTTATGATACTGTAAAATACTTAAGTAAAAGAATAATTTTATATGCAATTATTATAAATAGTTAAGATAATAAAGGGTGCAGAGCAATGTGTGGGATCATTTAATTCATCTTATTGTCATATCCTGTATCTATTCATCTTTAAATTATTCCTCCAGAGTTGCTGTGAAATAAACAGTGCTTCCCAAAAAGTCCCTGAATTCTTTATAATCTGAACTCTCTCCATTTCTTAAGCTTTTCATTTACTGCTTTCAGAGGGAGTATTAAATGCAGACAACTAGAACTTGATCTGTCACCTCAGAGCACTAGCTAAATTATGCATATCTGAATTTCAGATTAGGAAACCACTGAGCTTGATATTTGACAGCAAGTTACTAAATGGACAAAGACTGATTAGCATAAACAATGTTTACTTATTAAAGTTCATAATCAGAATGTTTCAGAAAACACCATACTATACTAAGGAAAGATCAGTTAATGACAATGTAGAAAGCTCAATCTCTTCCCCCCTGCCTCCCACCCCATCTCCATCACACACACACACACACACACACAGGGGTTAGAGACTGTAAGACAAAACAAATGGAATAGTTAGGCAACACGTTAGCTTATAATTTTAAAGATATTTTTTAATGTACGCACTGTCTTTGCAAAGCCTGCTTAACTGGAAATTTCTTCCCACAGTTCCTGCACTTAAATTCTTTCTCCTCTGTGGGTTTCTGGTGCAACGTCTGAAGATGCTCAGCAAGAATTTCCTCACTGGTAAAACTTGATTCACACTGGGGACAGGCATAGTCCTCTTTACAGCCAAAGCGATCTGCACATTTATAAGAAAACAGATTTCAAGACAAAAATTAAGAGCCAAGAACTGCTCGGTTTTGCCCTCACTTTAAAATCAAAATTAATTGTGTTTAATGGTATCAGATTAGTAAATTCTTATTATCTCTATGAATATTAATAGTGTTATCCATGAAAAATAATAGGATGTGTAACTAGACAGAAATACAGTATTTTTAAATCATTTCACTTGTGTTTCACCAAATTAAGACAAAATCAAAGACAATTTTTAATTTACCCTATAATGTTAACTTTTCACATCAAAGAGTTATTACAAATGTTGAATTGGAAAGCAAAAGTTCTTCCTGAAACGAGCCATCTTGAGTTCACTTTTGGCTGCACAAAGAGAAAAACCCAACCGAGGTGAGGCATGTTGAATTACCAAGGGGAATCTCACATACATGTGAAAAAAGACCAAAGTCATAAAAAGAACGCTCATTACCGCAGGTGTAGCAAGCCTCCACTGTCACGATGGCTCGCCAGTCCCATATGGACTGTCACAGCTCTACCCAATTTCTCAAGGTGCACTATTTAAATTACATATTTTTTCTGATTATCAAATAAGATTAGATTTAGGAAATGCAGAAAATATGAAGAAAATAAAAATCACCAATAACCCCATAATGAAGAGACAACTGCTGTAATATATTTCCATGCCTGACTTGTCTTTTCTGCATTCATATTTTATGCGTGTCTAAGAATAGCTACACTTATGATCATACTTTTTATGCAATTTTATATGTTGCTGTTTTTTTCTGTTTAACGTTTTCTCAAGTCAATTTTTTTTTAAACTTAAGGTACTTATTTAACTAAACTCTCCATTGTTAGACATTTAGGTGGATTTTGTTTGTTTGTTTCTTTTGCTGGTTGTTTGGTTGTTTTTGTTTTTGGTTTGGGGGATTTTTTTTGGTTTGGGTGTTTTTTTGCTTTTATAAACAAAACTGAATTCTAAAATAAAAATAGCAACAATATAAGTACCTGAGTCATATGTTTTAAAAATCTGTTTAAGTTTCTGTTGATTCTGTTTACAAAAATAATGGAAACTGATATTTTGTTAACTAAAGAAAAATTAGGGCAGTGATAGGTAAATAGGAAACTTATTTTTAAGTTAAAATAGTGGACATAATACTAACATGCCCCTGGGGCAACATTGAGAAAAATAAATACCAAAAAAAAAAAAACACAGAATAATACAGAAATTATTCCCATCACCCAAAATCTTAAGTTCCAAACAGCATAACGCATATTTGAAAGATAGAACAGTCAGCCTGTCCTCATTTTACCCTTAAATAATCCAAATAAAATAAAAAAACAGAAGCATAGGCCAGCAATGCTGAGAATGCTCATACTTTCTCAGCCAATGACATACAGTTAGAATAGAAAATTCATATGAAAGATATTATTACCAGAGCGACTAAAGAAACTAGAGTCACTTCTAAAGTGGCTTTGCTAAACATAATGGAAAAATACTCTATAGCAAGTATCAGCCTAATACAAAATGTGAATACGTATACCATCCTTCATATTTCCCTGAAACCCCATCAGGAGTAAAACACAACATAATAGGAACCAGGCCCAGTAACAACTGATTCTTCCCCAGCAGATGACAAACAAGTGACATCTACCTCCTGGATTGAAGGACTGATTTAAGCAGGTCTGACCTATGGTCATCACAAGTTCTTGGTCACCCAACTAGAACAACCTAGCAATCCTGCAGCCCTCCGTGATCAGAACAGATTTCCAGAAGCTCCAGATTCTCAAAGGACCTCAAACCACAGCGAGGCCCAGGAATAATCCGGCAAGGCCAGCAGGGCCCTCTGCACTCGCCTATTTCCCCACGTGCAGACGAGAAAGTCCATCTCAGAGAGTTAGTGAGTGGTTACAAGACTGATGAGTGGCAGATTCAGGGCTAGAGCACAAAAACCCTCACTCCTGGCCACCCCACCGCACCAGTGAGAGCAACGCCAGCCAGGAGCTGCCTGACGGTGGCCATCCTACAGGACACACCCATCACCCACACTCAGCATTCTCCTCCTACGGAAGGAAGACAGGTACACAGCTGCATACCCTCTGAGAGCAGTTTTGACAAATACTAACTTTATTTTGAGAATACCCTATCATAATGCAACTGTAATTCAACCACAGTTCAAACTATATTTCTCCTACAATTCTCATTCTCTCAGATCATCAATTAGAGGGAATACCTTTTCTGCCAGCTGTTGATTGTCCTTTAGAATTTTTAACTTCCCCTTCTTTGATCATTGTCATAATTTGCTGTTCTTCCTCATCAGCCTCCATGTCACTGTCCAGGTAGCCAATCAGAAGCTCTGTATCTGTTTCTATATCTTCAATTGCCAAATAGAAAATGTTTTCTCCTTCCTGAGACAAAATTAAAAAAAAAAAAAGTGCTAAAGCATTCATTTGTTACTGATAGTAATTAAGAAATCATTTACATTGAGTACCATGTGTCCATGAAAAGTTACTATTAACATTTCTTATATCTCCAATTGATCTGGACACTGAAAAAGGAAATTGATGATATCAGTCAACTGGCAAATAAAATATAAATATATAAATATCTTATATTTTAAATAGTTTTATATTTAAAAAATAGAATTTCTATTTCACATATAGAAATAGTGACATTCATACATATCAAATGAAATAAGGATAATTATTTAAATTTTTAAAAGTGAATTTTGCATCATTAATTGGCCTTATGCAGTAACACCTTGTGGAGGCCTGTAAATGCAATTGAAAAGAAGTTTGTTAAGTAATGCT
Source organism: Tapirus indicus (assembly GCA_031878705.1). NCBI lineage: Eukaryota > Metazoa > Chordata > Mammalia > Perissodactyla > Tapiridae > Tapirus > Tapirus indicus. Next base: position 141,133,866 of record CM062919.1, on the reverse strand, counting down.
GTCATTTCATACACAGAGAGCAGTGAGACATCAACAATTTCATTATGATTAACATTAAATGCAAAACTTTTAAGTTACAACACAAACTAGAGGAACTGCAAATGAACCCTGAAAGAATTTCAAAAAAACCAGACCAAAGACAGAAAAAACACTAGGCATCCGGAAGGTTCAAAGCATTGACTAAGTCATTCTGTGTACCTCACCTCTAAACCCCACTAAAATGACAGAAGAAAGAAAAAAGAAAACAAGATCCACCATCAACATACCAAATTTTTAAAGAAAATTCTAGAAGATAGAAATCAGACACATTTGAAATGATAGATAACTAATGCAGAAGAAATCTCAACCCATAACAGACACAGAAAAGGAATGCTGCAATGAAGAACCTTCTTCCCAAGGAAACCCCAGAGAGATTTCACACTTGGAATCAACGGATACAAAAAGGCCCTCTGGGCCTGGGGCCAATCACCAGGGGAGCCAGAACTGGGGCTCCTTAGCTGGCAAGGAGAAACACCAGGAGAAACACTCGGAATTGCTGTCATTTACATAGTTGAAGATTTGTTGGTCTTGAGATGGCTCCTAGTTTGGCTGCTAAGGATACAGAGAAGCATAGCATAGCCTGAATTTATTGAACCTTCGTGGTGGGCAAGGGGAAGAAAGGACAAGAACAATGAGCTCCCCCGGGAGTGAAACTCAATAAAGCACAGAACACAGAACAAAGCCTTCTCTCCTTTGGCAGTAATATCACAGCATTATGTTAAGGAAGAGGAGATGGAGGAGGAGGGGGAGGAAATGGAGGAGGAGGAGGAGGAAGGGGAGTACTAAGGGGAGAGGAGAAAGGAGAGGTGAGGAAGAGGAATGTGTAATGAACGTATATGCAGGGACACACCAGCAGAACCCCTACGAAAAATTGGAAAACCATGCAACAAACTTTATACAGTTATCATTTTGAGGCTGGGAGAGGGATCGCCTATATTCAATACTGTTTTAGTTTAGTTTTTTTTTTTTTACAATAAACAGATTACTTTGTAATTTTAAAAACAATATATATTAGAAAATTCCATGGAAGAGACAGAAATGATGATCGTATTCATCAAATACCGTGCAAGGGAGGCTTGATTCAGAAGTTCAAAGCACTGAAGCAAATCTAACCATTAGCTACAGTTAATTACAGGAAGTTCCTACAATGTCTAGAGCATTCTTAGAAGTTTTTGAATTTCATACCTCCAGAAACATAAAAAGTTATTTCTAATTAAGAATATCAAATTAACTTCCATATAACTATTACTCTTAGTGCAACAAAAACAAACAAAAAACAGTGTAGACACTCAGCAAAAGAGAGGTCTCTTTTCAAAATAACTCAGAAGCGGTACTTTCCAGAGTTTGGAAACCACTTGCTGAGGTTACCCAAAACAACAAAGGACTCACCTAATGAAGACTTCAGAATACCATCATAAATCTTCGTGCTTATCTGATCAATGTTCAAGAAAGTTAATTGAAATGTCTTTCTAGGATATTAGTCATTAATTTTGTGATGGCATTCATAGCACCAAGAAAAGATGATAATTTTTAATTTTAAAAACATAATAACATTAACTTAAATTGCAATCATAAGACACAGCAATGCCTATTTACGGGCTCTGTAGTAAAAGAAAATTTTAATATACTAGTTAAAACTTTAACTTAGTAACAGTAATGTCAGCACTACAGGCTCCAAGGATCAACTACATGTTTTGTCTGTATGTCAAAAATGTGATAAGAGGAACGTTATTACAGGTATTCTTCCAATCCATTTATTTAATGGAGATCTCTAGATATCTTTCTACATATAAGTCCTACCACAGCCCAGACCAAGCGTCTCTTCCTTTTCATTTGCTACCAGAATAGTCTTAAGAAGTATTTTCTTAAATTGCTTCCTTGCCTACACTTCATTGATTTAATCACAACAACCCTTTATTATTCTCCTTTAAAACCTCGGATTGTCAGGACCTGCCAAATTCCTAATCTTTCCAGCTCGCTGGGGCGATTTTCCCCATTTGTAGCTCATCCCAGGCCCAATCTCCTGCCCTTTGGCAAGGATTTAAAGAGTGCTGACCCAACACTCTGGGACTCAGCATCAACTCCCTGTGGTCATTAGCCTGGCTGTGACCTTGTGCTCCAGCTTTGATAACTGTTTTAATATTCTGATGCTGAAATTTACTTCTTATTACAGCTATCGCTTCTGGTCATCGGGTTTGTGGCTTATTCCCCTGGACACAGTTACTCCATAAGAGTCACTTCTCACGTTTACATTTTAGGGATTGTCTGCCTTCCTGGGACTCTGCCTGGGGGCTGGGATCCTGCTTGTGGTTCCTGCCACCAGCTCCAGGTGATTTTGCTGAAAATGCTTTAGCTGAAAGAAAGTGTTCAACATCCCGTCTGTTGAGAAGCAAATATTCCTCAGCCACTGGTGTTCACAGTATTAGTAATCGGGATACAACATAGAAAGAGTGATTTTACCATTGTTATTCATCTCTTGCATTATTGTCCATTGTTCTAAATTTCTTGAGTTTTTTAGCCTTGTTTCATTTTGCTTTATTTTATTTGTGTAACATTTTCGGCTAAATACTTCTACTATAAACTATTTGTAATATCAAAAAGTTGCAACAGCCTAAATGCCCAACAATGTTAAGTTGGAAAAAATTAAAGGTCTAACAATTGTTTTTTAAAGATTTATCAAATGTCATTTTTATCAAAAAACACCATGTGTGTGTGTGTGTGTGCGTGTGTGTGTGTATATACCTCAATGTGCCCCAAAAAGGAAAAGATATCAACAAAGGTGTTAATATAGCTTGTTTCTAGGTAAAGGGAATTGCCAAGTATTTTGCACAGTCTTCTTCTGCTAGTCTATATGTTACGATTTTTCTAGAATTAATATTACTACTTTTGTAGTAAAAGAGAACAATATATAATAAAGGAGGCTGGCCTGGTGGCATAGTGGTTAAGTTTGTGCACTCTGCTTCAGGGGCCTGGGGTTCACAGGTTTGGACCCCAGGCGTGGACCTACACACCACTCATCAAGCCATGCTGTGGTGGCATCCCATATACAAAATAGAGGAAGATGGGCACAGACGTTAGCACAGGGCTAATCTTCCTCAGCAAAAAGAGGAGGATTGGCAAAGGATGTCAGCTCAGAGCCAGTCTTCCTCACAAAAAGTAATAATAATAATAAATAAAGGCTCTTCCTTGATATCAGGAAGCGGTACTGCATGGCGACTAAGAGCACAGGCTTTAGGATGCCCAGGGTTCAAAGTCTCTTTTTATGATTAATTTGCTGTATAACTGAGCAAACAGCTTAATCTCTCAAACCAGTTTCCTCATCTATAAAATGGAGAAAATAATAGTGCCTATCTCATAGGATGGTTGTGAGGATTAAAGGTGAGAATATTTGTAACATCTAGCAAAGTGCCTGGCACATGGTAAGCATTCATGAATAGGAGCTATTATTATTTAACAAAACTTGAGAGCCACGGGTTAAAATATTCATTTTTCAAAATGTGTTTCAATCAAACTGTCACATAAACAAAGTTGCTTTGACAACACTGCTGTTGACGAAATTTCATTTGGCCAAACTGCTCTCGGCTGAAACATAATTCAACCCCACTCCCTGCCTCCCAGAGCACTGAAAGGCTCTGCGCTGGATTTCTAGTTGTCATGCTCTGTTCACTTGTTGACATGCTAATGTGTCACTCTGGTTTGGACCTCTAATACCAATCACTTATCTGAATTATCCCTAAAGTGACCAACGCTCCAGTTTGCCTGTGAGTGAGGGGTTTCCCAGGACACGGGGCTTTCACTGCTGAAACTGGGAGAGCTGGGCAAACCAGGACACTTGGTCACCCTAACTATACCCATCCTGCTCTCCAGAACCACATTCAAAACTCCACTTCAGATTTCCTACCAATAATATTGACTGGGCCCACCCCCCATCCCCAGCCCCAGTTCAGGATTCTCAACATTTAGAACCAGCCATGTCCCCAAATATGGCTCCAATAGCTTACCAAATGGACTCCCATAATCTGAACCCACTTCATCCTCTCATCCCCAACTATCCTTCAAATGAACCTGTCTCCTGTTCTTCAGTCCAACAGGTACACTTCCTCTCAGAAAACACTGAGCTCATTCCTGCCTCAGTACAAAAGCAAAGTGCCCCCTGGTCTCCCTGCTACAACTCCTCAGCATCCTCTGAAGCACAGCTCACTTTCTTCCTCCTCCATGAAACCTTCTCTGATCTACCAAATTCATGTGGGTTCTTTTAATTAGGAGTTCTCTATATAAAATACCTTAACTTCAATTGGGCACTTATTTATAATTTATTTCTGTTGTTTTGTCATATAGTTCACATGATCAATGAAATTTAATATGTGTTGCTCTCATCTCCCAAAAGATGACTTTCTCAAGGCAGTGAACACGAATTAGCATGTATCCCTTACAGGATCAGCCATACTCACACAAGTTGCTCAATATTTTACAGATAATGAATAGCAAAAGAGAATACAAAACTGCTTGTGTCTACAGAAGAAAAACAATTAGTAAAAAGTTTACTGATATTTTCCTTTATTTGCTTACAGCTGGGAGGCTATAACAATGATCCAGGTCATAGACAGTGGTGACTTGGGAGGATTATAGCAGGGAAGTAGCGGAGGCGGTGAGCAGTAATCAGATTCTGAATACACTTTGAAGAGAAAGCAGATGCCATTTCCTGACAGATTGTATATGGTGTGTGGGAGAAGGAGAAGGGTCAAGGATGAGGCCAAGGTGATGAAGTTTTCTCTCAAGCATTCACAGATGTTACTCTATTAAATAATAATTCTTCTTAAGGATTCAAAATAGAACACCAACTACGAATTTCTGCTTTGAATCTGTATCTTCTCTGTGTTAATAAATATATTTTCATGTGGTCCTTCACTCAGGTACCAAAGAATATCCATCAGTTCAGCCATTTTTTAAAGTTAATTGCTATTCTTTAATAAATCTACAAAGTAAGAGTCATTCATATTCCCCAACCAAAAAAAGAAATTATTTTAGATGATACGCTACTTGCAAAGCATTTTCTTTGGACAGCCAGTGCATCGTTAAAAGAGTAGAACTCTGATCTGTTTCTTTCAACGAAACTGAAAAAAACAGTAGTGGCTTCAATTTTATTAGATTCATCATTTTGGTAACATCACATATTATGGAATTCAGATTTACAGAAAAATTTACACACACAAGAGCTTCTCTGAATATCCTGATTGTCAGGGTTTTTGAAACAAACTTACGTAATAAAGATAAATCTGTTAAAAAAAGCAATAATATGGCTGGGTCAATTCAACAGGAAAGTCAGAGGTAGTGCCATGTAGTACGGCCACTACAGAGCGTTCTCTTGAGGCAGGGGCTCCACCAAAATAATCATTTCTAAATTCAAAAAGTATAGAACGGTAGCCATATAAATATAGTTGTATTCATCTGTCATGAACTTGGAATGGTTAACTTTATGTAAATTGCCTTAAATAGAAATACTATCAATATCAATATCTCATTCCACACTAGTAATCTATACTTAGCTTACCAGTGTATCTTAGCACACTGGTTGGGAAGTTCCATCATAGGAATCAGTCCATGGGCAATGGAATCCCAGCCCCTCTGCCAGAGCAAGAACCCAGGCCTAGAGAGGAACACGAGGAGGCAGCCAGGATGGGGGGCTTTAGAACCAGACTAGAAACAGATAGTACTCTGCCACTTTCTGGCTATGTGGGCATCCTCCTTAACCCTATGGGCCTCAATTTCCTCATTCATAAAGCAGAAAAAAATAATACTCCTATATTTATTTATGCCTTGGACCTTACCGTTAATTTCTGATAAGAAGCTAGGAACATTTAGAAAAAATAACAATATCTCACATTTATACAGCACTTTGCAGTTTTCTAAAGTCTTCCATGTACTTTATTTCATCAGATCTTCAGAGTAACTTTGTGAGGTATGGATGGAAATGTCAAGTACATTGGACAGATAGACTTTGCTGTGGAGTCAAAGAGACTTGAATTTGGAGTCAAACAGACTTGAATTTGGATCCTAGTACACAACTTATCAGCTATGTATTCTTAGAAAAGGTTATCTTAACGTAGTCTCATCTATAAAATGGAGTCAAGAGTAAGGACGTACCTCCAAGAGTTGTTTTGAGGATTAAGTACTATAGAATATAGAAAGTATCTCTCCTATACAGTAGGCACGTAGGAAGTGGTTAGCATCAGCGTCCATCTCCAACAAGAACTCATCCAACCAGCCCGAATTTGACATACGGGGAAAGGGAGGCTCAAAGGTGATAAATAAACTGCAAAGGTCACACAGTAAATCCTAGAGCCAGTCTAGAACCTGAGGCGAAAACCAGAAGTGACATGGCAGGGTCAGGAATGAAGAAGGATTAATTAATCTATGCAGCTACAATTTCAATTTTCCTGGATAAAATATTTTCCAAATAAGCCTAAAATAGCCTAATGCATTTAAGCCTCAAGGGAATTGGGCCTCATATAATTTTTTATTCTATTTACTTTTCAATGACTCATAATAATTTTCTCTTTTTGGTCATGCACTGGGATCAGAACCTATTATTGACTACGTTGGCCCATGCACAGGAGAAACTTATATTCCATTGACCATCGACATCTGATATTAATATATTCCTGAGTGGCTACTTATAGGCTATACAGTAGGAAGAACACTTAATTAGGGGTCAAAAGACTGCTCTTCTGGCTTTGGCTTCCCCACTCTTGGGCTCTGTCACATCTGGGAAGTCTCATCGTCTCTAGAACTATTTTATTTCATCTATAAAATGATGGAGTTAGGCTTTATTATCTCATCTTTCCACAGCTAGATTCAATCACAAGCGAAGTACACTCATCTTCACGAGAGCCTCGTTAATGAGTCTAAAGGGAAAAGGAGGCATACAGGCTAATCTGATCACTGCTATCCCTCTCAGACCTCACCCTACCAAAAGGAAGGCTGGTATGGAATTAAGAGAAACATCTAACTAGGCTGTCAATGAAAAGCCAGAATACACAACTTTGTAACGTTGGGAGGGTGGGGCCTTCTCTGAAATTACATAGAATAACGTAAGCCGTCACTTGATCAGATCCTATCAATGTGACTCCTTCTGCATTGTGACAACAGTTAAGACCAAATGAACTCATGATGCCTTCCAGTCTAATTCTTTCTGATTCTATCACTGTCTCAAAATATTTACTCCTGGATATCTGGGAGACCTATCTACTGTTTAAATTCCCTATCTCCCTTCAACATCCAGCATTACTTACGAACCTCGACTTTCTCTGACAATTTGCCCGTTGTCCCTTCTCAAGCACCATGCCTCACTAAGATAGATTTCACAAACTCATGTGTTTGAGCTTCAGGTCTGTTATTTCAAGACAGCAAAAGTAACTGTCTCTTGTTTTGCAGGGGAATACTAATCCCCACTGTGTGTAAATAAATGTAACTCCAGAAGGGGCCATGGGTGATTTGGTATTTCAGCTGCGTCTCTCTGTGACTTAACTTGTTTCTTGTTTACTTATTGGCAGGCTGTTGTCCACATGTGGACGATGTAAGAAAAACCATGATTGTGAAATGGGCAAAGGCACAATTCATTGTATTGAAAAGGTAGTAAATTGTGAAAATCTAGACTATCCAGCTAAAATGACTAATGAGTAGTCAGCACAAAAGGAAATCATCTTCAAACAATTCTTGGGCTTACAAATTTAAACAGTCGCTACCAGAGTGAGGGAAAAACGTCAGGACTCCTACTCAATAATCAATAGGAAGTAGGAGATAAGTCATGAAGGTAGAGAATAGCAAATATAATGAAATAGTAGGAATTTCATGCTGAATATCCTCTTACTTAACTCTTCTTTACTAAAACTCAGTCTAAATCTATCAATATCATTTCTACAGAGCTCAATATACAAAGCTGATAAACATCAGGGAAAAAAATCATTTCCACAGTAATTCACAAAATATACCTATTAATATTAATCTAACAATAATACCAGAAACCTCTGAAATGAAACATAATTTATTCACTCCCTTCCCAGTAGGAGGACTACACCATGCTGCCATGTGGCTCACAGAGCTGTCCGTGGGCGGTATGTACTATAACAGGTCCGACCAGGTGACCTGCACTGACCCATGAAATGTGACTAGAAGCAAAGTGAACCATGTCCAAGTGAAAGCTTTCAGTCACCCATGTTTGGGCCACTGCTCTTTCCTCTCTGCCAGGAAAATGCATGTCCCTCACAAGGGCTGTTCCTTCAGACACCATGTGGAATGGAGCTGTGGAGTCACAGCCTTCAGCAGCCAGTACTTGTGTGAATGAGAAATAAATCTTTGTTGCTATAAACCACTAAGAGTTTATGGGTTATTTGTTAGAGCAGTCCTCTTTGCAAAAGTTGACTGATACAATAACTTATGCAAAATAATATTTTTAAAAATTGTTTTCTTTGAGAATAAGAAAACATCTTAAATCAAGGAAAATAATGTGAGGCAGAAAAATGATAGATGTATTTAAAATAATGAATAGTGCAGGATAAGCTAATTTCATGTATAGAGAGCATTAATCAGGTCCTATAAGGAAAATGAAGTTTCAAACAAATGCAAATAAAATTGTCCCTTTTCTAATCACAGCTCACAATCACCCACACAGCAAGGAAACAGTTTAATATGATTCCTAAGAATGGAATACTATATTAAACAAAAAAATCAAGTCTATAAGCAAAGAATATCAATTACAAATCACTAACACATATACATATCTTTCTCTGAGGGGATCAAGCAAAGATAGTCATGTCTAAAGCATCTTATGGAACAGATCTGACACCATGGAGAAAAGAGTCCACAGAAAAGATGAGAAGAATAATGAGAAGTTGCTACATAGAAAAGAAGTGATGTGATCCCAGGAAGTAGTGGCTCTTGACAGGAAAAAGAAAACAAAACATACTTAACCTTTTTTATTTAAAGGTAAGTTATCAATATCGACAGACCAAGAAATTTTAGGATAAAATAATGCAATGAAGAATAGGGTAGCTATTTCATAGACAAGCAGTTAGAGGGTATATTGTGTTCCCATAGCATATTTGCTCTATTTTACATCATAAGCTCTTTTAACTGACCTCAGCTTAACTGGTTCCCAGATTTACCTGACACTCTGCATAACCTAAAATCTGCTGAATGATGCCCAAGGCAAAGTCTTCCCATTGAGGAGCCTACACGTCCATCCTCACCACTTGACTTGTACACTTGTGCCCCAACAGTCAGTTGTATTTGTTCCCACATCTGTTTACGCCAGTGGTACAAGTCATTGTAATTATGTAACTTAACTAAATATTACATAAACCAAAGATATATGAGTAAGAAGAAAACTGTTTCTAAGAAAATCAATTGAATGTTTTGAAAAGATTCAAAAGTAAGTCTGTAAAAAGAAATCTGTCAAATTACACAAGGCAAAATAATTACAAAAGATGGGGGGAAGTCATAAATCTAGAAGGATTCTGCATTCAGGTTGCTTTGCAAGAGTCTTTACTTTAAAAATAGAAAAACTGGGGGTTGGCCCAGCGGTAGAGTGGTTAAGTTTGTGTGCTCCACTTTGGCAGCCCAGGGTTAGTGGGTTCGGATCCCAGGCACAGACTTACACACCACTCATCAAGCCATGCTGTGGTGGCATCCCACATACAAAAAAAGAAAAAAAAAGAGGAAGATTGGCACAGATGTTAGCTCAAAAACAATCTTCCTCAAGCAAAAAGAGGAAGACTGGCAATAGATGTTAGCTGAGGGCCAACCTTCTACACCAAAGAAAAGAAAAACTGGATACTATATGGAGTCATTATGAAAAAAATATGGCAGCAAACTCTAGTGAGAGAACCTATACTCAGAACCAAGAAGGCTTTGGTCATAGATCAAAAAATTGGTGAATACATGTATATTGATAAAATAAGTTAAAATAAAACAGTTGAGGAATCAATTCTACGATTCCACTACTAGGACAAACTTTTTCTATTAACTGCTCAAGTCTGGTCCATATCATATCAGAAAAGAGAGTTTCAATCAAATTATTACATAAGTAAGTCTGAGTAACATGTCCCCCACATGTGCCTCCCTAACCGTCTATGCTGTCCCCATCAGAGTTATTTACCACCTGATCTGTATTTATTTAGCTAAATCCCCAACTGGGCTGTAAGCAACATGGGGGAAGGGATTATATCCCCAAATTATATACAAGTTATCATTCCCAAAATACTTATTATTCTAAATTGCATAAGAATTAGCTAAACACAGCCCTCTCCTTTCCTCTGCCTCCTCCCTTCCCCAAAGACTGTCATCTCCCTGAGGGCAGACACTACCTCATATTCATCTCTGTATAAATCTCAATACCTGGACCTGGATGCAACACCTCACTCATTGAAGGCTATTAACAAAGGATCTGCTCAATGAACCAGGTAAGAGAAAAAAAGAATTGTCATTCCCCTTTGAACTAATAAAATAGTAAAGGCAAGGATGTCATTCAGGAAAGTGGAACTCACTAGAAAAAGGGTTGTAGAATCAATTTCCTATTCCTAACAAATTCCTAAGAATTCAATATTCAACAACTGGAAGTATTTTAACCAACTGGAAATCAGAGAACGGATTAGACAAGCAGATGTGCTCCCTGAAAAGAGGACCAGAATCAGGCCGAGCGTACGTCACTGGATATTGCTGGTGGTGGTGCTACAGAGCCACTCCGACTCCTAGTGCCCCTGTGCACAGCAGAGCTGAACCCGCCCGTCTTTCTGCGCCATCCTCTCACCTTCCAGCGCTGTATCAGACAATGCTCCACTTTATTCATAGGGTTTCCATGGCCAATTTCTTCAGAAGTGGGTGGCCAGGTCCTTCTTCCTAATCTGTTTTAGTCTGGAAGCTCCAGTGAAACCTGTTCACCATGGGTGAACTGATACTTGAAATACCAATGGCACAGTTTTCAGCATCACAGCAACGTGCAGCTGCCCCACTATGACAACCGACAGGCGGGTGGTGTGACTCCCTGACCAGGAAATGAACCTGGGCCGTAGCAGTCAGAGCACCGAATCTTAACCACTAGACCACTAGGGCTGGCTTCACTCAATATACTGAAAGTTAATTCAAAAACCTGTCAAAGAAACTGAATATTCATTCGACACATTTACTGTAGCACACAATGTGCACAGTACTACAGAATACCCACACTCACAAGAATACTCATACTGGTCCTGCTGGATTGTACATGCCCTCGGTGAAAATAGAACAAATTGGTTAAATAACAATAAAGAGCAAAAAGGGCCAAGATAGTTGTACAGAGAGTAGCACCTGTAGAATTTTTGGACGTAGTTCACAATGACATTTGAAACTCACTCTAAACCTTGTAAACTGGATAAATTTTAGACAAGATAAAATCAGGAGGGAATGGGTTTATTAAAGTAGAGAAAATAATTCAGCAAGGTTTCAGCACTGCAAAGGACAGATCTGCGCTGTGGAAAGCAGCTAACCTAGCTAGCACATTAGGTATTACAGAAAAGTTGTAGAAAACTAGACAGAAAAAGCAGCTTCACCACGTGGGGGGACTGAAAATCAGACATAGATTAAACGTGCTTGGTGGATTGCAGCAAGTGAGGAGGATTATAAGGCAACCAGATCAGCCTGATGTGAGAGGAAAAAAGATTGAAAGTAGAAACCTGTAAGAAGTTGTGTTCATTTGATCCATGTGACAGTTAATTTTATGTGTCAAGTTGATGGGACCATGAGGTGCCAGATATTTGGTCAAACATTATTCTGGGTGTTCTGTGAGGGTGTTTTGGGATGAGATTCACATATGAATCCATAGACTGAGTAAAGCAGATTGCCCTCCAGTGTGGGTGGGCCTCATCCAATTGGTCGAAGGCCTGAAAAGAACCAAAGGCTGACCCTCCCCCGAGTAAGAGAAAATCCCTCCTGCCTGACTGCTTTCAAACTGGGACATTGGGTTTTTCCTGCCTTTGGACTCAGCTGAAACATCAGCTCTTTCTGTGTCTCAAGCTTGAGAGCCTTCGGACTCAACACCACCAGTTCTCCTGGTTCTCAGGCCTTCAGACTCGGATCGGAACTACACCACCAGCTCTCCTGGGTGCAGCTTGCTGATGCATCCTGCAGATCTGGGGCCTTGTCAGCTCCAGAATCATATGAGCCAATTCCTTATAATAAATCTCTTTATATACATATATGTGTGTGTGTGTGTGTGTGTGTATATATATATACATATATATATATATATGAAGAAAACTCATACCCTACCAGTTGTTTCTCTGGACAACTATGACTCATACAATCAAACTTGAAATTTAAGATGTTAGTTATATTGCTACAATAGAATCTATTTGAAAAAAACTAAAGTACATTTGAAACAACTTCCAGTCACAGAAAACATATTAACCTAGACAAAAATGTAGCATTAAATAACCTACAAAAAATTTCAGAGAAATAATCCTTCAATATCAATAATTTTTAATTCTGCATTAGTTCTCATTTTAACTAAGATGGAAATACTTCTGATAGAGATGAGTAATTCATTTGAAAAAAAATTTTTTTTGAGCACTTATATGCCAAGAACTATGCTAGGACTAAGTATACCATAGTGAAACAAAAGATATAGTACCTACCCTCCAAGAGGTTACAGACTAGGAATGAAGATTGTCATTAATCAACCACCAAAGAAATTGAAAATAATGTGATGAATGCAAGGACAGAGAGGAACATGGCACTCCTGGAGTATACAATAGAGAGAGCTGACCTAGTCCAGCGTTCAGGGACGGCTTCCTGGTAATGTGACAACTTAGCTCATATTGGAAGGACACAAATAGAAGGAACCTAGCAAAGGGAAAATGGTGTATGTGCATACACATGTGCCTGCACATGCACGCATATTTGATAAGAGTGGAGCAAATGGAAGGAACTTACACACACAATAAAAAAGAATAAGCTGTAAAAAAGAATGAAAAAGAGTGGCTAGGAGGGTAGGTGGTTTCAGAGAACCCAAAGGAAGAGAGTGTTTCAAGAGGGAGGTGTTTTCAACACCTAATGTTGCTGAGAAGATCTAGTAAAAGGAGGTCCAAAAAGCCTCCAGTGGTTTAATGACATGGAGAGCACTGGTGACCTGAGAGAGAACTGCCAGAAGGCTGGAGGGAAGCAGAAGCCAGGTTATTGTGGGTTGTGGAGTATGCTGGAGGTGAAAAAAATGGAGACCCAGCACATAGACAATTCAAGAAAGGAGAAACAATCCTTCCTAGAGGGGAATATGGGATCAAGGGGGAAAGATTTTGAAAAGAAAGAGAACTTTGTTTAAGATTAATGAGAAGAATCCCATTGAGAGTGAGAGAATAAATATCAAATGGAGAGAAAGTATAATCTACAGCATAAGTGTTCAGCAGAGGGAGAACTAAGAAAGAGGAGGGGACACTTCTTGACCCTGGGAGAAAAGAAAGAGAATGAGTGCTGTTGTAAGTAGGTGCATATGTCTGATGTCAGAAGTTGAGGAATATGTAAGTATTATTTATATCGCCTTTTTTAACATTCACAAAAAAAAGAGGAAATGTATCTTCTCATAACATCTTTTCAATTTTCATATATCTCCAAACATTAAAACAGACTACTTATAATGTTTTATAGAAACATACTGAACCACTGAACCCCCAGATAAAGTGCCTTCAATCCCAAATGACTTCTATCTGTGATTTCTCCTGTAAGCAAGCTATTTCACTTTGGCATTAGATCAGTTATAAAAATCACCACAATTCATTCATTAAAAACGTATTTAAAGGGGCCAGCACGGTGGCGTAGTGGTTAAGTTCGCACTCCGCTTCGGCAGCCTGGGGTTCACAGGTTCAGATCCCAGGCGCGTTCCTACGCACCGCTTATCAAGCCATGCTGTGGCAGCATCCCACATACAAAAAATAGAGGAAAATGGACACAGCTGTTAGCTCAGGGTTAATCTTCCTCAGCAGAAAGACAAAGATTGGCAATGGATGTTAGCTCGGGGCCAATCTTCCTCACCAAAAAAAAAAAAAAATGTATTTAAAGCATATATTCATCATTGTCCTAAAATGTACATGCATTCCTCTGAGTCTTCTAGATAAAAACTGACTATTATGCCCATCATCCCTCTCTTTCTGAGAGAATCTGGACACCAACAGTGCACGTCAGACTGCCTGGGGCGAAAAGCTCTGTTCCACCACTTCCAGGCTCCATAAACGAGCTCAGCTTTCTCCTCTGCAGGGGATACTACTACTACTTTGGGGGGAACTGTTAGAATTAAATGAGATAACGCTAATGCAAAAAGTTGATAAATTTTTATAATGGGCTAAAGGGACACAGTTTGAAATCTCATTTCATAACCATGGATAATCAGTTTTTATTTGTTCTTTTTTTTTTTTTTTTTTGTGAGGAAGACCAGCCCTGAGCTAACATCTGTTGCCAATCTTCCCCTTTTTGCTGAGGAAGACTGGCCCTGGGCTAACATCGTGCCCATCTTCCTCTACTTTATGTGGGACGCTACCACGGCATGGCTGACAAGCAGTGCGTCGGCGGGCGCCCGGGATCCGAACTCGCGAACCCCGGGCTGCCAAGCGCAGACTAAACCGCTGCGCCACCGGGCGGCCCCATCAGTTTTTATTTGTTTTGTTTTGTTTACTTATTGATTGACTTTCTAAAAGTAAAATTTATTATGAGGTTTCCCTGTAGGTTTAGATGATGTCAACAGAGTTAAAAATCATACGTGTTATTCAATAGCAAGGTGCAAAATATTCAAGGGATTATTATATATCCCTTCATACACAACACGACATTGGTCCTACCGTGAATTGAAACAAAGCAGAATATATTTACAGAAGTTTACTACAAGCATATAAATGCTTGATAATAAGCATTTTAAATTTGATAAAGTAAAAAACAAGCTACATATGAGCATGCTACATTCCAGAGTCTAGAAACAGGCATGGAATTAAGTCACACAGGGAAAGCCCCCCAAGCCTCTCTGGATTCACATGCTATTGCTCAGAGCAGAGCAGGGTTAACGCTCAGCAAAAATGACCACGCCACTTCTGTTCCTGTCTCCTGTCTGAAAAACTAAGAGAACAGACAGATGTGGAAACCGCCATACAGTGTACACAACCGTATCTCAAAGGACTTCCTTAACCACAGGAAAGGAAACCAGGAAATGTTGTTGCTTTAATCTCAGCCCGCTGAGGTGAATTAAATAAAATGTTCATTAAATACCAACTTCAGAAATCATACACACATTTGTCAACTGATTACCCATTTAATTAAATATAATAAAAAAAAAAGTGTGTCTAGTTTTGACATGTCAGCCATGATAATGATATATTTAATTACCTTCCAGGCTCTCATTAAGCAAAGCTCCGAGTGAAAGGAAAAGTCACACTCAAATGGAAGAACTTTCTTCCACTGGACTCTGTACTGTCTTGATACAATAAAGCACCACAGACAGCAGCCCAGAACTCAGTTAAGTAACCTTCCTTTTCCCTTCCTCAAGCCATCTTTTTTGAATCATGTGAGATTTCCAAGGAGGACTAAGACACAATTAAGAGTGATTAGATTAGGTTCTCAGATAACATTTTTCCTAAGGTTGTGAGCGAGTTTTCTCAAAATTCTCAGAATTTAATATTCTTAGCTGTTGTGTAGGTTACATTAATTGAAAGATATATAAATTATAAGAGAAATTTCATACCTTCTTTTGAATAGTATTTTATTAACTCAATGACGTAACGTAGAACTTCACATTTTACTTTGTATTGCTCGGTAGTGGCTGGATCTTTTAGGAGAATCTGTTCATGCACTCGGAGTACAGTTTTCTTTGAACAGAAATTTCCCTAGAAAACCCAACTTCCACTGATAAGGAACTAAATGTGGCTAATTCTACTGTTTTGTGTTATATGTAGTAAGTATATTGACTTCACTTTGCAGTTTGTTTATTGACTATTTTAATACCAATCATTAAAAAGTAATCTAAAACTCATAAAATGTACGTCCAATTTTGAAAAACAAAATCAAAACCATTTCCTTATGTTCATACCAAAAAATCGTGCCTAGCAACAAACAGTATGTACGCTTAATTTCAGGTGTCTAAATTTTAGTTTTAACTCTTATGTTAGTTTAATTTCCTCCTCTGATAAATGGGGTATTCGTGCTGTTTGCTGTTTTTTAGCAACTAAAAGATTTTAAACTTTCTTCTTAATTTCTACCATATATCTTCTTAAACCCTGTAATGATATAGTCCAGTTCCAGTGTATTTAATGCAATGTAGATGAATTCTCAAATACTCATCTTTCATTATTAAATTTGTTAAATGTGATTTGAAAGAACCCCACTATTTCACAGCAAATACCTCCTTTCCCATACACCTTTATTTGCCATTTCTTTATTCTATATCCCAGGTTTGTGAGATAGTCCAGACTGGACTGTCTGGTTGTTAATCAACAAAGTATCGGAATTTAAGGATCTGATTGTCTGCGGTCATATTTGTAAAGACTTTTGACATAATGATGAGGTGCTGTTGGCCACAAAGTCATCTGGCTAAGAGATAAAAATCCTTACCCAGTAGACTGAAATGTGTACACACACACTAGTGCACACTCAGCACTCAAAGTAAAAATGTGACACTCTGCCTGACCAAATACTCCCACACACATAAACTCAGGCCAGAGTTCAAGTTGAAGCATTTGCTTTCTGTTATTCCAGAGGAAACAGACATAAGCTTTTTCCAAGCTGACAAGGCACATTCACCTAAGTGCACACGTCAGGAAAGAGGCTCAACAGTGAGCGGAGGAGGCTGGGTCGACGAGCACTCACGAGCTTCCTAGATGAGCTCCCTAGATGCATCCGCGCCGGGCGGGCAGCGGGAAAACGAACAATCAACACAAACTGTCCTGAGGAGCTCGATCCAGTGACAGAAACACATACGTAAATAAATCCTTCCTCTAGTGAAACCACGGATGTATTAGGTAGTTTGGGTTTCTCTTCTGGAAGTATTGGGAATATTTTAAATTAAATATTTTTTTAAGTTTTGAATTTTAAAGGTTGTAAATTAAATGTTAAATAGAATTTAATTTTAAATTAATAATAATAAATTTAAATTTATTAAATATTTAATATCGGCACTTTTCCCCGCAGAGAATAATTTCACAGAATTTCTACCTTCAATTCCACTTCACACATTCACTATCACCAGTCCGGTTACCAAAGGCCCAAAACCAATTAGGAAACAAACATTCTTCAGCCCTTTGGCTTCCTTTCTGTTAATACCACGGAGGTGGGCTTTGCTGGGTTATGAAATTATGAAAACACAGAAGCCTTTTAAATGATTTCTAGGGACACTACCTACTCAGATCCAGCATTCCCCACTCTGGAAGGCATCTGAGAGCAGGCAGAATGTACTTGTGTTCTCCAAGAAACAATCAGCCTGCAGAAAACTTGTTTCTTTAAAAAAGCTGAAAAGTGACTTAGCATAAACAATGATAAGGATCTTAAACCTCTCTCTAAGGTTGCCAAATCACGACATCTAATAAAGGTCTCTGCACAGCACAATAAGACACCTTCCCCACAGGACATTGCTCGTGTCTGTAACGTCCTAGCTGTCTTTCCAAACAGAAGACCTGTCACACCGCCACAGCCAGTACCATGTCACAGTAAATAGTACTCAGCGACCTAAGTCACTTCCCTGTGCATCGGACAACGGAGGAGCTCGGTAGCAGGGAGCCCGGCTGCTGCTGCCCCGGTCAGGAGCAGGCCCATGAGGATTCGGTCATTCCATGCAGCAGGTCGTCCCTTAAGTGGTGAACATTCACTGAGAAGTCTTCTACATGCTTAGAATTATATTAGCTACCTTGAGAGGAACTCAGAAGAAATAAAACAGATTTTGCTCTGTTTTATAAAGAGACAAAACTATAAAACCAAAACTACAGACATGGCAGGGGTAGTGATAATGAAAATACTCACTACCAGATATTGGTACATAGAGGGGCCAGGTGTTTTGCACGTATTATTTCATTTAATTTAATCCTCACAAAAACCCAATGAGGTAGGTATTATAACCATTAATTCACAAAGAGGAACAGAGATTTAAAGATTATTTTTACCGCTATGAAGACAGACTGTAACATATCCACCATTCAGATGTCGGGAGCTATCGGTTGAATGAACGAGTTGAGTAAACCGCCAGCCAGTGAGGATCAGAGCCAGGAATCTGCTGATTAAAACTGCCTTTCTTAATAGTATCCAAACTGGGCTGGGTTCTGCATTCCTTCTGATTCTATATTAAGTGAGCATACTGTCCATTGACTCTAACCTTACCTCATTCTCTATTAAGCAGATTTTCCCCACTGATCACTGCCATGGCAAACCTTGAGACGGCCCCCAGTGATGCCCCACCTCCTGGTATTCACACCCTGGAGCAGCCCCCTCCTGCGCGGTACCAGGGTGGCTCCGTGTCTGTGTCTGTGTGACTAACAGCATCCTACAGAAGTGATGGTGTGGTATGTCATTTCCAAAATTAGGTTATAAAAGATTGCTGCTGTCTCTCTCACATCACTCTCTCTGGGAGAAGCAAGCTGCCACGTCATGCGCAGCCCTAGGGAAGGCTCACGTGGTTAAGAACGGAAGCCTCCTGCTATAGCCATGTGAGTGAGCTTGGGAGTGGACTCTCCAGCCATAATCCAGTCTCCAGAGACTCCAAACAGCCTGGCTGACTGCTCGACTGCACCCTCATGAGTCCCTGAGCCAAAACTCCAGAACCCACCAGCTAAGCTGCTCCCAAATGCCTGACCCTCAGAAAATGTATGAAATAATAAATGTTTGTTGTTTTAAGCTATTAAAATTTGGGGAAAATTTGTTACACAGCAGTAGATAACAAATGCAATCACAAATACATACAGATAAGAGGCTAGATGAAAATCATTCTGAAAATTATCTCAAAATCATGTTCTAATAAAAGTGATTCATAGAGCCCTCACGTTAGTCAAAGGGAAATCACACATTGCACTTTACTGCTGGGCGGGACATGGACACTGGGGAGCAGGGTTGGTCTTCAATGGATATATCAGAGGAAACCATCTGTATGGTTTCTGGATTGAGAGGCACAGAAAGTCCCACCTACTCACCCAATCTGACATGCTCTGATTCTGAAATTTGACTATCATTAATTTCAAGAGCTCTAAATGTTAACTTTAACACATTGTTAACATATTAGCTAGCAGCTAAGACGAGGAGAAAGGAACCAAAGGGAAAAAGAGGCACAGACAGATCCCGCCGGGGACCACCTTTACATGAAGAAGATGCAATGCTTCGTCATGAAGGAAGGAGGGTTTGGGAACTCAAAATAGATTAAGGAAAACATGATGTAAATAACTTTAAAATATATTTTTTAAAAATTAAACTGTTTTGCAAGTTTTCAGCAGTTTCAAAAATATCTAAATAATAAGTTCAGAAACAGGGAAGGTTTTTAAAATCTGAATTTACTCTTTTATAAACTATTTCAACTCTAAGGTTTGAGAACACAGAGGTTAAGAGAGCGGACAGGGAAGACAGATCACCTGGGTTCCAATCCTATCCAGCTGCTCACGGGCTGTGTGGCCGCAAGCAAGTGACTTAGATTCTGGTGTCAGTATCCTCATCTGACAAAGGCAGATGATAAGTACAGTACCTTCCTCGCAGGGTCACAGGAAGTATTTAGGTTATAACACACATAGCCACTTACCCGCACATAGTAAGCATTCAGCAAGTGTTATCTGCCATCATCAACATCATTAATATTTCAAGGTTATCACTATACATAACTTAAGGATATGTCTATAAATACTCATTTGCCCTGCCAATAAACTACAACCTGAATGAAAATAATAAATTGGTAAGTAATAAAATTCCCCTGCTCCCCAAAGGTACATATGGCCACAGTGGGGCTGGTCCTTAAAACCTCACAGGACCAATTGTTTGTAATTTTACTTTAGTTTAAACTTTTACCCTAATGAAAGACAAATATGTACCTTACTGGAAGATAATCCACTAAAAGATCTGCCAGTTATTTAACTGATATTTTTATGGTATTATTGAACAAAATCACTAGACAATTGCATCTTACTATTCTGTAACAGACAAATTCTAGAAAATATTGTAGAAATACCATTTGTATAAATCTGATAGGAAAAAACAGAAATAGAGAAGAAACAGAATTAGAGGAAACTATTTATAACTTGGGGTATAAGTGATAAATCCTTCTGAAATTTCTTTTTGTTGGCTGCTTAGTCATACCACTGCTATTTGAATTCTGCATCAACACTATTTGATAAGCCTGTGGATTCCAGTGGCTTGATGACAATGGAGGAAGTCCTCTCCGTGCTTTAAAAACATCCAAGTTGCTGCTCTCTTTGGAGATCCACATTTGATCTCCCAGCTCTGCCATATTGAAACTTCATGTGTTGCCAGAAAAGACTCTGAGATAGACTGCCTAAATTGTCCATCCTCACAAAAGACAGAGGTAGGAGAGTAAATAATATGTAATAAATAGCCCTCCTGGTAATGGGGAAACCAAATCAACATGGGAATTGGAGTGAAGCTGTGTTGATATCACAAGCTCAGCTCAATGGCCAGGGGCCTCTCAACTTATTTAGACCATCCCCACACCCTGACACCCCTCATAAGGTGGTGCAAGACCCAAATGTTTTTCCATACACTCCTTTTTCTGAGCTGAAACCAAGCCACCTTTTCATTTATGTTGATAACATATTACAAAAAGTCCCAGGGAAGATATGACTGGAAATATGTCCTTAAGAAAATGAGATGTAACCCTCTCTCTCTGAAATGGAAAAAGAATTCCAAGTTTCAACTTTAAGTGACATAATTCTGTATTTAAACAAATAGTTTTCTATCAAAAGATCAGGTATTTTTAAAGGCCTGAAAAACACTGAGTAGGTCAAATATTTTTTTTAAATATTACAAGATATGTTTTTCTTTTAGTGTAACAAAATTAACATTTAATAAGAATCACCCATTTCTTATGGAGCTGAAGAATGCTTTTGGTTCATTTTAAGCCACATCTTTCACATTTAGAATTTTCTGGTTTAGTTGGAAATATTTTTCAGAAGTCTGAACATACAGTTCAAATGATTATTCTGAAATGTGTGCATGTGGGAAGAAGTGTTTGCTTATGAGATCCTTCTTCAATAATTCAGATACTTAAATCATCATTTCCAAAGCAAATTTTCCAAAATCATATAAATTGCAAAACTAGAAATATAATCGAGTCTCCAAGAAAGAGTTCCAATCCTTTGCCAAAACAGATCTAAATTCTTAATCCCTTGTCCAAAAAAATTGGACCAAGAATTGACGTTTTCCACCAAGCAAGCCACATAGCCACAAATGTTTCTCATTTACTCACTCCTGGGACATACAGCTCAAATAAAAAATTTCCTGAATACCCCAAATTTCAGATGCAATTTGGAATGCAAGTGATTCATAATGTTATGCAGGAAACATGATCTTCTCTTACCAACTCAATGTTTCTGGAATGCAAACCTCAAGAGATTATCCCAACCAATCAGAAGGCTGACATCACATCAACCATATGACCCAACTATTATCCTCTCTGCCCCTAGCTCAGATGCTATTTTGAACCCTGAGCAATCTGCTATTCCAGCTACTGTTCAAGCAAGAAAGACTCTACCTCAAGGGAGTTAACAGAGATCCTTACTTTGCTCCACGGCAAGAAACACGGTCACAGTGCACTCGACCCCCTCCTAAGAGAGGCCAACGCAGTGTTAAAAGGAATTAAGGGCACCGTGATCACTTTTACACCAAAAGACTCTCACAGTGGCCTCTGAACAGACATAGATTCTAATTAAATTCAAGTGTGAAACTTCGCAGAGCCTCGAGTTAGTTTATGAGTCCTGTTCTAATCCATCCTCACCTCACGTCCCCTTATGAGGTCCAATAATAATTTCTTGGAGTACCAAAGTTGCAATAGTCATCTTCTGTAGATTCCCATTTCCTTTCAAGGAAAGAAACAGCATTGATATAGAGGAAGAAAAGCACTACAATGAATGCACAGAATGAACATGAAAACTGTGTAAGTCTTAGCAATCGTGGTTACTGAAAATGACAAGTGTAGGTGGCTATAATGTGATGAAATAAATAGAGCATAAAGTAGCAAATGCAGGTAGTAAGAGATGGGGATAAACACTTAGGTAACTAAAGGGAGCATTATAAGAAAACGTACAGTTAAAGGGAACTCTTAAGACAAGGATGACCTGTGGGAGTCTGAGGCAAAACCCAAAGCTGGGCATACAACACCTTGAAAGTTGGGGCAAACAGAGACAGCCACTGATACTTCAGAAATAACAGCCAATAGGAAGAAATTTCTCTAACTAAAGGATTTTGAGGAAAGCTTAAAATCATTATTTAAACATATGGAAAAAAAGAATCTAGTTTATATAGAATAATATTCTGTAAAACACAATAATGAAGAACCTACAAAACAATGGGTTTGCCTAAAGTACATTTCATGATTCTACAGGCAATTTTGATATTGGTAACATTTACAAAGAAACACTCAAACTGAGTCTGTAAATTAAAATTGTCACATAACAAGGTCCTGTGAGATGAGTCTGCCTCAGCAAACCATGAAAAAAGATAAAATACTTGAAAAAATATATAATGTCTACACAAACACACAAAAAAAGATCAGTTTAAATTTGTGGCTTGGTCAATGCACATCATGAATAATCTAAAAAGCGGCTTAAATATCTCTAGCTACCAAAAGATCCTATTTTCCATCCCAACCCAGCCTTTTGGTAAGAGTCATCTCTCATTTATCCATACAAAAAGAGACAGTAATCACATTGGTTATCCAATACTTATTTGTACTGAAAAAACTTGGTTAGCTAATGACACCAGGAAATGGAATATTCCAGATGACTGTTTTCTGGTTACTTTAAAACCTAATTCTGTGCATTTTTCTCTCTTACCAGTGTTGGTTTTATACCCAGAGTTGAGTGAAATCAGCATAACTCTCAGCAAATTATTAAACTCACAGAGTTTTTATGAATACATGACATGATGTACATGAAGCTTCTAGAACAGTGCACATGGTAAATACTCAAGGAAATGTTAGTTCCCTTATTCTTTTCCCTTCCCTCTTGATTCTGCCAACCACGGCTTTGCCTCCTCTTCTGCAGGTTAGGATCCAGGAATTGGGTTTTCATGTGGGATCAGTCAATTCCCTGACAGAATGTAATGTTTCTTTATTTTCTTCATCATCTGATCAATAAGTTTTAATTATAGGGCCCTCTAAAGACTTCTTGCCTTAACTTTTCCTCTTCTTACCTTAATTTCCCCTGAGGGATAATCTAAGTTCAACTCCTAGTTTGTTTCAGAGCCTAATGTTATGTGCAGCACTATACTAGGGATACAGACATACAGAATTCAATAAAACATGGTTCCCACCTGGGATGGTTAATTTTATGTGTCAACTTGACTGGGCCACGGGGTGCCCAGATGGCTGTTCAAACATTCTTTTGAGTGTTTCTGTGAGGGTGTTTTTGCATGAGATTAACATTTAAATAGATGGGCTTGAGTAAAGCAGATTGTTCTCCATATGTGGGTGGGCCTTGTCCAATCAGTTGAAGGCCTGAATAGAACAAAAGGGTGACTGACCCTCCCCTGAGTAAGAGAGAATGCTGCTGCCTGATGGCCTTCAAACTGAAACATCTGCCCTTCCAGCCTGACAGCTTTTGAAGTGGGACATCAGCTCTTCCTGATCTACACAGCCTTCCAGGCCTCAGACTCAAACTAGAACATCAGCTGTTCCTTATTCTACACCAGGTTGCGGCCTTTAAACTCAAAGTGGGACATTGGCTCTGCAGACTTTGGACTTGCCAGCCTCCATAACTGCATGAGCCAATTTCTTATAATAAACCTCTGTCTGTCTCTGTCCCTCTGTTTCTGTCTCTGTCTCCCTCTCGATAGATATAGATATAGACACAGATATAGATATAGATGATATAGACACAGATTTAGATATAGATGATATAGACACAGATTTAGATATAGATATATAGAGTCTATTGGTTCCGTTTCTCTGGAGACCCCTGCATAATACACTACCCTCAAGAGGCTCAAAGTCCAGTCATGAGATATACTCAAGTAAACTCTCTCCATGAAGCCTCCCCAAACAATAACAGAGAATATTTTGCTACGAGCCAAACAAACCATTAAATAGAAAAATATCAATAAACATTCGCTGAATGTACTAAAAGGACTTGAAAACAAGATCAGCCAAGGACACTATCAGACCACATAATTCATTACCTCAAGAATTCTCATAAAGTGGGTGATCTGGTGTCAATTTACAGCTAGGCCTGCCCTTTTCTGCACATACTGACTAGATGAGATTTCTCTGCTTCTATGAGTTAGTTACTGTTATTTGCAGCAGATCATCGGGAAATAAATTTAAAACAGGGTGTACAGTTACAAATTAGTTTGTTCCCCTCACAGTGCATAGTACTAATAAGAAGCAAATAAGCTCACTTGAATGGCAGCCAAGTTCTTCTGCTCCTGAGATGGCGCCTCGTGAACGAAGCGAAGCCAGTTGGAGTGTCGTGGGTTGGTAGCATCCAAAATGTATAGAACTTCTCCCTTACTCCCACGAACCTGAAACATAAAAGGCTCCTGAATTTGTACTTGAAGTCAGTATCAGCTATACTCAAAATATCAAGGTTAGAACATGATATTTTTTCATAAGTATACACCTTTCCTATCAATAGGTGTTGAATAGATGCTGGATTAACATCCATTCTTCCCCTTAAACATACATACAAATCGAGCCTACTATTTCATTTGGCAGATGTCTAGATGACTCACAGTTGTAATCAACTCCCAGAAACAACCTGTGCTGATGGCTCTTTTCTGGCCAAAATTATTTCTTTGTATATATATTTTTTAATATTTGTGTTCAGAGGATAACCATAATTGCAACTCATCCCCTTTTTTCCACAGAGAAGATAGTATTGCCTGGTTCCCAAATTAAAGGGGGTGGAGCTGGAACAATCCTTTCAATTTCTCTCTCCACCTGCTTACTGAATCATTTCCATATGAGGAGAATTTGGTAATCTAACCAGTGGAATCTGACATCCACTGAGCCATAATTTCACATTTTAACTAGTGGATGAATATAATAAGTTCCATTTTGTCTTCTCATAGTCTGCTCATGGCTTGCTGTGAAGGACAGTGGGCTCTCTGCTTTTTGTTTCATGCCACGAGCCCTCCTGGTCAGATCTATTCAACTTTCAATTCAAGGGAGGTGGGTAACTGCCAAAGGAGCAGGATGCCCATTGGACATTCTTGAATCCAAGTTGCTTCGAATCTAGCTTCTCTAAAACCCCTGTATTGTGGGATACTGGGTACTTGCTCATTTTAATAAAACACACACCTATCTCTATCCAATACTCATTTTGTGTTTATATTCAACTGCAATCCAAGAGAGGAGAGGAGAAGGAATCTCCAACACCAAGTAACACAAATATACAGACTATAAATTCACCTTTGCAGACTTGAGGTGGGGAAAAACAAATTCCAGATTTCCAAAATTTTATTTTACAAAATAAAGCACAACCAGCCTAATAAGGTATGTATTTTCATGATCCATTTGGACAATCATTCAATCACTCAACAAATACTTACCGAGTACCTACCATGTGCCAGATACTGCTTAGACACTGAGAATTTTTCAGCGAACGAGACTGATGAGACATGATGTCACAACACTTACGAGTAAACAAGCATAGTATATAACTTCAGGTAAAGACAAGCGCTTGAAGACAGGCAAAGCAGAGCAGAAGGACATCGAGCGAGGATGTGACCAAGGAACCAGGCAAAAAAAGGGTTACTGAGGATCTAGTTAACAACTAACATAGTCTGTCCAGTGTTTTTCAGTCAAAGAGAAACTGTGTGCTCTGTTTTGCAGAAATTGATATCTCTGTTTAGCAGATATTGCTGTTTTGAAGAGAAAATTCATATGGTTGCAGAAAGACCCCCACAAATTGTTCCAGCACCAAGCATCCCAAAGTTACCTTAACTCATTAGCATCTTAAATTCTCCTGCTCTGGGAGGGTCCAAACAGCCATTTTAGATGATCCAATGTATGTAATACCATGTTTACCTGCTGCACATGCGCCTTAAAAGAATTCAGTTGTCACACAGTTATTACAAATAAACCTGTTATCTTCTGCTGTCTTGTGTATAGTCTCCACTGGCACTGAGCTCGGGGAGACACTGCTTTGGGAGCTTTGCCTGGTGTTCTCCACTGCTTGTGCAAGCTATAAACCTCTTCTTCACCTACTTCTGCCATGGTTGTGCTTTTCAGCTCCACACTCACCAAGAGACGAACCCAGTGAGTTCAGTTACAAGGACAGAAGGGCTGTCTGAGATGAGGTGGTCAGGCAGAGCCTCCCTGATGAGCTGATGTGAAAGGAGTTCTAAATGAAGAGAGGGCACAGGCCAGCGGATGGCTGGGGAAAGAGTGTTTCCAGGCAGAGGGAGCAGCAAGGAAAAGGCAAATAGAGAGGCCCTGAGTTGGAAACAAATTAGATCTGTTCAAGGAACAGCAAGGCCATAGGGCTGGAACAGAAGGAGCAATCGAGAAAATGGTGGGCGTTGCAATCAGACCAGCACAGGCCAGATCACGCACTGCTGTAGAGACCAGGAAGCCATCTTGAGGTCAAGTCACTCAAAAAGCTGTTATATAAAAACATCTACACATGCACCGCCAAGACTGATATTTCAAGATTCTAACATACATTGTCTACAAAAAAAATACATTTAGCCTGCTCCTACTATCTTATATACCACCATGTTTCTCAAACAATGCTTGTTTTCTTAAATGCCCAGTGATCCTCAATAACCATGTAAAAATCTCTCTGATGAACTGCCAGACTATCACTGGGAAGCAGGAATTTAATTTTCGATAATGTAATGGCCAAAAAACAAATTTAGGACTATAAATAACTCATATTTATATCTCCTATGTTTAGGTGTGAAGCTATGGGAATCTGTAACACTTCTCACTAAATAACAAACTCACGTTGAGAAGATCTGCTTTGGGAGGTACTTGAAAATTGTCCTGCCTTCCTGCCCACCCCTCCACTCAGAAGACTCACTGCCTGCTGGGTCGTGCCAAAACCGTCCAGCAACACTGCTACGACAGAGAGAAAGAACTCTCTGCACCTCTCCTCCAAGAGGACAGCAGCCCACATTTCTTTAAGCAGAGTAAATAAATAATTTTAAATATTTGGGTATAGAGTTTCCTTTCCAGGTTCCTCCTTAGCTACACTAACAAAACTATATTAATGAACAACTAAATTAGGCTGAGCAGGTAGCAATGCCATTAGGTACTTGAAAGAAAAATTTTCTCAGAACTGAAATTTAAAAGCTACAACTGTGTTGAAATCGGCACAATCCAACTAATCTTATGTAGGGAAACCCCCATGGCATATCTCAGTTTGAGAGGACAGCACTACTTACAGAAACTAGTTAATGGCCCTCCCTAGTTATACATTTGTTACCCAGTACCAAGTACAATATATATCAGATGTGTTTGACATGTGGAATTCTTTCTTCAAAGATGTGAAACATAACAAAGATGTCTCTACGGCTTATTACCGTAAGCACACGTACCAGGGGCATTGTTTGTTCTTTACGTATTTCAGCTTTTTCCCGGGCCTTTTGGCTCCAACTATGATCAACTACTCAGTATTAGTATCTCATTCTCCTCCCCTGTCCATTAGATGTATGCACTTTCCCCAGCTTACAAGAAATACACCATTTAATCTCACATTAAAATTCTTATGAAATTTGTCACATTCAATACATCCAAATTTACACACTGATTTACTATTACTTATAACATAACATTCTCATAACATCACTATCACAGGCAGCAACATACCCTAGTTGCCAATACATTCATATTTGAAATAACTTTTCTGTCCATGAACAGAGCCACTGCCCATTTATTTTATTCTAAATACCCTTTCCTCAATGACTTTTAAGTTCCTACACAGTCTTTGCTGGCTACCTGTTTTCTCCAACTTTTGAGTGGCTGGTCATTTCCTCATTCTACCATCCCAGTCTTCAACACTCACTAAAGCTGTGAGATTATCTGCTAACGTGACTTTGATCTTCCTATCCTAACCACAGCATTCTCCTCACTGAAATGTCCGAAAGAGACATCCAGAGATAATCTAATCCATCCTTCCTCTTTCCAGAGAAACCAAATCAAAAAAAACTCCAGACAGATGGCTATTATTAAAGTCTCTGTTCATCTATTTTAATTTGATACTGAGCCCTGAGGTAATAAATTGAACATTTTTAAAGTCTACCGAATAAAGAAGATTCAAAATTCCTCTCAGTATCGCATTCCAGCATCAAACTAACCTTTGCAGCCAAAGTGTGTATGTCTTTCCTGTCAAAACAGTCTTCTAAATAGCATCTTCTTCTATGTGAATTTTCATGGAGATGAAGGGTATTGGATACTGTCCTACCGAGGATCATCTTCCACATACCTGGGGCCTATAATGAAGTCAACATTCTCATCTTGCAATAAAAACCATATTAATTCCAAACTCTGTTTGATTTCCACAGGCTTCCTAAGCCAGTTAGACAAAAAAAGCTAGCTAAAGTAGGAAAGAGAAAGAAACCCTCATGTGAAAATGAAACCCTTCACGCTTCAATACCGTCGTTCATATCTCTATGACTTTGCTACTTTATATTAAATGAAAATTATCACTGTGTGGAAACCTGGCAGGTTCTAGTCTCTGTTAAATGCTATGACATCACTTTTCAAGTGTCCAAGAGAATGAGGTACCATGGATCTGTCACTTTGTCCAGATTACAGATTAGCAGTATTGAATATAAGTCACAGCAGATTCTGTCTTCCCACCCAGTCAAGGACAGAGGAAATCTTTTAATAAAAAGATTCAGCTTGACCAGAAAACCTTCACATGTAAGTGAAAGAAAAAATTGGAAATAAGTTATCAATACAAATTTTGTTTCCCTAAATTTAAATATTTTCTTTGTTAATTGGGTCAACTATAGACAGAGAAGCTTATTTATTATTTGGATGGTTAATTTTCACAGGAGAGGGGTCTACACTGTTACTTAGTCTATTATTTTTCTTTAGTCATTTCAAATGCCTAAGGAATTCCTCACTCACGATATACAGGCCATCAGGCTTCCCAGGGCAAAGCTTATCAGACAGATTTGTCCCCAGATGTGTCGAAATGTAACCAATATAATTTTATTTAACATGAGCTAAAATTTAATAGCAGTGAAACATTGTCAGTTCCAAAAAAGGTAGCAATTATGTTCTTAATAAGTCACAATGTTATGTTGTAGGATTTATTTATTAAAGAAAATATATTTCTCTTTCTGTCTGTCAACAAGGTTTTTCAGAGAAGGGTAGTTTTAAGCACTAAGATTTAGAGTACAGATGTCTTCAGAGGATAAAATGTCATCATATTTTTGTATTTAAATTATGGGCATTCTTCCTGCAATTGTCTTTAATGGAGGTTAGACCAGGTGCTTTAACTTCACTGCTGAATTAACCAGTCTTTAGATCTTGAGTAGCACAAAAAACTACGTGTGCTCAAGTAATCAACTCTGACAGCACACTCTTGTCAGATTTAAACCAAAGAGAGACACACTTTCAGAAATCAGCAAGGATTATCACCAGGAAACTGTAGTGATTGGTAGTTTCTAAGCAAAGGGCGAGGTTTTTTTTATTTTTCCTGTTGATTTTTCAAGATTCTGTCCAAAATTCTTGCTCGCTTTGGTGCTTATAAACATCCACCCCCGAACATACATCCACATCACCGAAGCATATCTGCTTATATCTCCCCCCAATACTATCTAATAATATGGATCTATTATTAGACCCATGGATTCCCTCGCCTTCAGATGAGAAAGTAGAAGGAGAGAACACACAGGCTTTTACAGATGCCTGTCTCTTTACTGAACAGCATCCAAAATATAAGACACACAAAGTTAAATGGCTTAACAGGACACATGAGAAAAACAGTCTCTTTTTCACTACAAATAATTAGCGCCCTAAATGTTTCAAGCTGAAAGGAACCTCGGGGAGGCATTCTGGAGTGGTAAGAACGCTGCAAGAGGAATCAAACAGCCGGGTGTTACCCAGGCTTGGACCGGATCACTGCGCGAGTCATCTCCGCTCGCTGCGCTGAGCCGCGGTCTCCTGACCTCTACCACGGGGAAGGCAGTCTCTGCCCTGCGGCCTCACAGAAACCGTGCAAGCGTCAAAAGGAAAAAGACGCACGCCAGCTCTTTATATCAATGGATATTTTGCAACCATGAAGTATTAGGAAAGTGAGGCTCACAGTGGATATCAGACACCTTAAAGACAAATACTGCTTTCAATGGCCCAGCTGGGAACATATGTACCATTTTTCTGCCACGTCAACTTTTCAAGGACCAAACATGAGGGATATCCTAAACACCACTATCAAACCCAAATACATATCCAAATAGCCTCCACTTGAACACCTGAAGTAAGAGCAGGTGCCATTAAAAGGAGGCAGCAAATCCAGATGCCATTTCAGCTGAATCGACACTCTTCCCTATGCCAAACTGAAAACACGCTGTTCAGAAACCAGCTCTGTCCTCTTAAGTAGTTTTAATTCCTCTTCCACATACAGACCTTCAAATTTCTGAAGGCAGGAGTCTCTCCTTCTCTGTTTTCTCTTCTACAGGACAAACAACTCTCTCCTTGTCTGATGTGATTTAAGTTCCTTCACTATCTTGGTTGTCCTCTTAGAGATGCACACTAATTTGTCAAAGCTCTCTTAACATGGGACAGAATACAGCACACAAAGGACTATTACGACCCATGATCTGGGCACGATTTCTATCGATGCAGCTTAAAAGCACAAAAGCTTTCTCAGGTGCCACATCTTACACCTAGCTGAGGGTGCCTTTGTCATCATCAACTAACCTGTATTATGAAAGTCCATGTGATACCGTCCAGGACACAAAGGCATGTTGAGCTGAGGAACCCGGCCAAGTTTATATGGCTAAGCAAATCCTATACTTGGGCAATAGACTGCTCAGAGATGGAAGTTTTTTATTCAGCATGGCCTCAATAAATATTTAATCACTAAAAGATCAGCTAATGTGTCTTCCTTTTTAAACTGCCATTGCCTATATTTCTTTTAAGAGTTCAAAAATATTTTATGAGAGGTAATGAGAGACTTAATGTAAAACTTTTAAAAGTACTCCATGTCTTACTTTTCAAAGTACTTCTAAAATTGGACTAATTTTTTAAAAGAAGAAATAACTGACATAAACGGAAAGACAGTGAAAAGTACATCACTTTTTCCATATTAAATTTATGAGAAAGTCTGAACAGTGTAGCCACTGTCCTTTTCTACAGTTTCACAAACATGGTCAGCTATTCAGATTTCAGTGACATTTTTGGATAGACAAGTTTTCTATTGCACAAATAAAGTGAATTTAGCTAGCATTAGCTTACTAAACCCATCACTTCAGGGGTTTTCTTTAAAGAACACGCAAGGATTAGTGCATGAAAATTGTGACATCTATTTTGACTACTTACTGGCTTTTTTGTTTACTTTTTGATTTTTGTCAATATCATAAGGCAGATGACTTCTCTATAAGTAAGTCTATAAGTAAAGTGTTATTTCCCCAACGAATTGGAAAACCACTTTAGTGTCAGTGTGGGTTCTGACAGTTTAGGAGCATCTAACAGATCCATCAGAAAGGATTCACAAAACTTTAAATCTGGTTAAAGTTTTATGAGCCTATAGAGTTGCCTAACGTTTTAATATAGATTTGAGACTTACACAGACCTAAAGCCTCATAGTCAGCTTTTAGAGAACCTTCCCTGTGACATACTAAAAGGGCACACAAACTGTGCCAAATGAGAAGAAAGTTTAGTAGCAAAATTCTAATCATCAGACATGAAATCATTTGAAAGAGTTGGTTGTGTAAAACAATGATAACCTCCAAGATCCAGAGATTATAGTTTTGATGATGTTTTCAAAAGAAGATGCTTTGTATCTGAAAACTTCTATGTGAAGGTTATAGAAAAACCAAATAACAAGAAGCACTGTGCAGTCCACAGAGAAAAAGCTTTTTTAAAAAGATCCACTTCTCCCTTGATCCTGACCTCCTAACCCAAATTCCACTGCTGTAGTTCTTGTGTTTTCAGATTTTTCCTAAATACATAGTTTTCCTACAGCTATCAAAATTGAATCTGATCAATCCACTTAAATGAATTGTATTCTCTTCATTCACATCTTCAAAACGTATACAACTCAATACAGAAACAAATCAATTATCTTAGTATAAGAATGCACCTAAGACAACCAATATTTCCCAACTACTAAGGCTCATCCTTTCCCTTCTCACAATCATCCAACAATCATAGTTCTGTGCTGAAAAATTCTAAAAACTAACATCAGTCATCAGTAAACAACATTTATTGAACAACATTTACTGTATGTTTCTTTACTGGTTATTTTGAAATGTGCTATGAAAAGCTACAAATGAGGGGGCCAGCCCGGTGGCCTAGCGGTAGCGGTTAAGTTCATGCACTCCACTTCTGTCGGCCCAGGGTTCACAGGTTCGGATCCCGGGTGTGGATCGACGTACCGCTTGTCAAGCCATGCTGTGGCAGCATCCCATATAAACTAGAGGAAGATGGGCACAGATGTTAGCCAAGGGCCAATCTTCCTCAGCAAAAAGAGGATTGCCAGAGGATGTTAGCTCAGGGCTAATCTTTCTCACACACATACACACACAAAAAAAGCTACAAATGAAATTCTAGAATACAGTTCCTTTACTCAACATCTTCAGTATTAATGAGGAAACAGAAGACACAAATTAAAAAAAAAAACTCACAAAGCAATGTACTGATTATTATAAAGTAGTTATATATATATGAACTTCATTCATTCATTTCAAAAACATTTAGTACACATGGATGTAAAGTAACACAGAGCACCGGGTCCTGAGAATGGACCAGAGTGAAAAGTCAATGTTAGAGAAGATTATGTTATGAAAAGCTTCCAAGAGGGAAAGTAGGTGTGCAAAAAGAGTAAATGAGGCTGCTATGCTTAGAAAGGCCTGCTTGTAAGATGGGACCCTGGCTGGCACACGTGCACTTGGATTCTCAAGGTGTCCTCAGTCAACAGTTAATAGATAAGGGTGGTTCACTGTGCCTCGACTGTGTAACCACATGGTTTATGCTGAACACTTGCTTTTCTTCTGGGAATCTGGAATTTTGATATGTGCTAAGCAGACAGTGCCTATAAGCCCCCAATAAGAACCTTGGGTACTGAATTTCTTATGCGCTTCCTTACACAGAAATATCACATGTGTGTGGCTGCCTTTTCATTACTGGAAGAAGAGTGTGTTGCGTGTGACCCCTCACGGGAGGAAGAAAGCATAAGAAAATGTACACATAGGTTCCTCCAGACTCTGCCTGTGCCTTTTTCCCTTATGATCCAGCTATACATCCTTACTATGTCACTGTACTAAGTCTTAGCCATGAGTACAACTGTATGCTGAGCCCTATGAGTCCTTCTAGTGAATTTCTGAATGTGGGGGTAGTCTTGGGAGCCCTAACACACAAGATGAGTTTAGTTTCAGGTGCTGAATGAATGGGATATAAATTTGTCAACAGAAGAGGCAGAAGGTCATTTCAAGATCAACAGAGTTTCATCATACACATATTTAATTTACACAAATTAAAGCACATCCGTTCAACCAAAGGGAAAAATAAATGAGAAAAAAAATCAAAGAAAGAAAATAAATTTAAATAGTAAGGACCATTCCTTTTCATGGCCCATAATTTTAATTACATGAGATTGTTGCCTTATGAACTGGTTTCAGAATCTAAGCCCTGCATAGGATATGACTCCACCATAGAGAAAATCATCCCAATGAAAGAATGGCAGAACAGCTTAGTCATTTTGGGAAGAGGAGGCAAGACGAATGATATTGGTACATTTGGTTGGGAAGACACAGTAAAAAAAGCAATGGAACTCAAATTTGGTAGTTCAAGTAGCAAAATCAGAGAAATAACAGGAAATAAAGAGGAAATGTATGAATTAGGATGTTTTGTCCTTTATCTAACAGAAATTTCAATGGCTAAGACTAACCAGGCTCCACCTCCTAGGGGTCATCTTCTTGGAAACAGTATACTGCCACTTGGAGGACAAATGGAAACTCGGCCAAGATCTGGATTCAAGTGGGAAAGATGAAAGGGGATCGATGACAGGTGGGCAACCAACATCTCTAATACACAGGACGGATTATGTGTGGATGGAAAACTTGGTGAAAGGAAAAAAACTAAATAGGCTATTACAATGACCTAAATGTGAATTGATAAGGTTCTGGAAAGAGGTAATGGCTATAAAAATGAAAATGATGAGTAACTGCAAAATAAACATCTGGGTATAATCTGTTTATGAAACTCACGTGAGGTACAAGCCAAAGAAAGAGCTGCAAATCCTCCAAAATGGTAAGCCTGAGTGATCTGTCTCATTGATGCTAATGGAAAATTGAAAAGGCCACGGCTATTTGAAGGCAAACAGTAAACAGGAAGAGAAAAGCCTGGCATTCAACTTGGGAATTTTTGTAGATAAAAAGGAGATCTCAACAGAAATGCCCTTTGGAATTAAAAAACAGAGCTAAGGAGAGAATGAAAGATGAGGGTGGGAAGTGTTGATTTAGAAGCCTTGTACATAAAGTTGGTACCTAATATCTGAAAAGCAGAGTATAGATGGAGAAAATCAGACCAACCCTGCAGGAGGTATGAATCCAAGGCAGACAAAACCAGAACAGACAAGCACATTTAAGGTAACTATAGAAAGGAATACAAACACAAAAATTAAGTAGTACTTATGCTACATGCAAGCAGAGAGGAAAGTAGAAAATTCTTCTCAAATCCTCCTCCCACACATCTAGCCCATCAGGTGGGTTGGCCAAGGATCCCAACTCTCCATCTCCTAGCAGTGTCACAATACAGCAAAAAGATGATGAAATATGACCCTCTCATATAATGCACAGAAGGCCCTTGAGTGCCGTAGAACAGGATAGGCAAGGGCAATTTACATTGTACCCTCCAAGTTAAGGAGCATTCAGAAAAGAAGTCTTCTCCAAGAAGCTGATCTCTACTTGCTCCCAAAGGATTTAGGTTTCTCACTCAAAATTTTTAGCTAAAGCTCTTACTTCCTATCATCCAAATGAGAACAGAAGGACTGGTTGACAAGGGGCCACAACATCCATGTTGTACACACTGCTTTCTTACTGTAGCTCATTTTTCTAGAATTCTGCCAAAAGGCTTATGTTGCCAAGAGGTGGGATCACTAGAATAGGAATATCTCCCTCCCGCAGACCAAGTGTGTCTGGCATCAGTAACTGCCCTGGCAGCAAAAGGCCTGGCATGGAACGCCATCCAAGCCTGGGGCACAAACACTGCAGCAGAGGATGTTTTCTGATAAAGAAAGCTGGAGCTTTTCCCTTCATCTGATTTTCTCGCAGCTGGCATTCTAGGCCTGGGCCACGAGAGTCAATGGAAATGACTCCTGGAAGGGGAGTCCTTCAGAAAATGAATCTTGGGCATTCCAAGGGATCCTTCAGGAGTGTGGTCGCTTCCAGAGATCTGGGACTTCCTGGGTTGTCTGGGCCCTCTGACTGCACTCAGGCCACTTAATCCTCACTCTCAACTCCCCTCACTCTGAGGCCAGCTCATGGCCTGTTTAAGAAGAATACGGGTGGACACTGAGATTATTCAGGGCTTGCTATTGTGAGTCAGCCCTGACATCAATCCTCCCCCAATGCTCATTTTCCATTTGTTCTATTGTAGGACAATCTAGTATCTCATTCCTGACCAAAGGCCTAAGGGACTGGGTTCCTACCCAGCTTGCTTTACACTGTAGTCACTCTGTTCACTGAATACCTTTTCCTCAATCCCGACCTTTTTCTGACAGGATCACAGCCATGCACTGTTGGTATCGCCCAAGGCCAGATGGAGGCCAGCTCCAGTCCATGCCAGCTGGCGCTCTTTGGTCCTCTACATGCCAGCAGTCACACTCTTCAGGGATGGGTAACCCGGATAGTGGATTATAGTTCCTTAATTTACATATTCCCCATAGACAGATCTCCTGGATTCTCATCTACTCTCGAACTCAAATCTTACTCAAACCTGGACCTGATTCTGGCTCAGATGCTCTGTCTCTCTCTGAGCAAGAGCATCCACTAGGATTTCTTGGTCTAGACTTCCCTAGTCTGACCCACCCTCACCACCATCAGAGCTTCTTAAACTTTTCTTGCAAGGATGTCAAGAACAGCTCTTAGATTTGGGGCATGTTCTGACAATGATCCACTATCTGAACATAAATAGCGTTTTCTTAATTGAATGTTTTCCACATTGACTCAAAATCTATCTTCAAATCCATCCTTCACACTGCCGTCAGAGTTCTCTTTGTAATTCACCCATCTCCTCACTCCAGTGCCTGTTCAGAAGCTGCCCATTTTCTGCCAGAAGTCCAAACTCCTTAGCATTACATAGAGGGCCCTTCACATGCTGACTTGTCTCAGCTCAGGCCACTCTACTCATCTTCCACTGCACTGCACCCAGGTACACACCCAAGCGCACCTGGCCCAGGCCACCTAAGAACACACATCCTCTGCCTGCATCCCTTCTGACTGAGGGATGCTCACGTGAGTCAGGTTCCATAATGACGGAAGGCTCCCATCTGGGGTGGTATCAGGTTACTTTTACTGAACATACGCTTTGGATTTAGTCAAATTCATTCTATGAAAACTATAACATGAAAGAAAAGGATCATACTTTAAAGAACAAATAACAATAGTAATAACAGCTAACAGTTATGGAATGTTTATCATTTATCAGGCACTTTGCTAAGCATCTTTCCACATATTATATAATGTACTCCTCAAAACAATCCTATGAGGTAGGTGCCGCACATTAACCACATTTAACAGACGAGGAAACTGAGGGACAAACAATAAATAATTTGTCCAAGGTTTCACAGCTAGTTAAGTATCAGAGTAGGGTTCAAACCAAGACAATCTGATTCCAGGGCCCACCACATTACACTACCTCAACATACTTACAACTTTAGTCACTAGTTGCCAACTGGTAAGCAGAATTCTAAGAATGATTCCTCATGACCCCGCCCTTGCAGAATGCCCTCCTATTTGAATGTGAAACCTGTGAATATGATGTGACATTACTGCTATGATCACGTTGTATCACAAAAGGGAGATTATCCTTGCAGAGCCTCATCTAATCACACAAGCTGTTTAAAAACAGGGTTTTCTCTGGCTAGTGAGCGGAGAAGTCAGAGAGCTAGGAACATGCAAGAGATCTGACATGAGGGAGATTCACCACTGCTGAGAAGGACAGACCACAAGACACCCTAAGAGTGGCCCCTAAGAGACCTAGAGACTACAAGCAGTCCCTGGCCAACAGCCAGCAACAGAACAAGGACCTCAGTCCTACAGCCTAAAGGAACTGAATTCTACCAACAATCTGAATGAGCCTGGAAGCATATTGATCCTCAAGCCTCCAGATAAGAACCTAGCCCTGCCAACACCTTGACATGGCCTCACAAGACCCTTAAGCAGAGAAGCCACCCCGACTTCCCACCTACAGAACTGTAAGATAAAAAACAAGGGTGTTGTTTTAAGTAACTAAGTTTGTGGTAACGTGTCATAGGCAACAACAAAAAACTAATACCTACTTCTGGTATGAAAATCTATGTTGGTTTCTATTGCTGCACAACAATTAGCACCAACAGAACAGCTGAAAACAATGCCCATTTCTTATCTCAGGGTTCTATAGGTCAGAAGTCTGGATGGGCTTGACTGGACTCTCCACTTAGGGTTTATGGACAAGGCTCTTTGTAGGAATCTGCTTCCAAGCTCATTCAGGTTGTTGTCCAAATTCCAGTTCCTTGAAGCTGTAGGACCAAGAGAGGGCCTCATTTGCCTGCTTCTTTCACTTCAGATGAGATGATAAATGATGATTTATAATCTACAAATAATGTTAATTATGTAAAAAGAACACAAATGCCTTTAAATATAATATAAACATATGTTTAATGTAAGGAATTTAGTCTTATATTAAATGAGGAAGAGGAGGAAAAGAATAGGGAAGGGACCTACAATACATTCTTTTTTAAATTTTAACACTAATTCTTGGGTTACAGAAGTAATCAGTTCCCCTTATAAAATTAAAGTATGTATATGTGCTTCTACATTTCCCATTTCATCAGTTTTCTCCAAATCTTAAACCTTAAATTATGCTTTTTTTAACATTTATTATAGAGCTGCCTGAGTATACTTTCACTAGTGTATATAGAGATATCAAACTTGAATCAAGAATTTAACACATAAGGAAACTAGTGACCATAAATATTTTTCTATTACTTTTTTCACCTCATAAAGACACAATAAACCATTAAAAACACAGATGTAGAACACACTAAAGGGAAGAAGCTGGGGAAATTGACGCTCAAAGGGCATTATGTAACATTGGTTTAAGTTTTTAAAAGTGTGCTTACAAATCTAGGGCTTTCCCCAAGGGAGTGTTTTTAATTTTGCAACAAACTACCTTTTAAGATAAGTCATCTAAACTTACAAAGTGACAAAAACACCTTCTTTGTCAGAGATATCTTCACTTCACTGGCAGCTGTTAGCACAAAAGTGAGAAACACTTGTCCTGTGCAAATACAAAACCCTAATACCAAACTCTAATGACCAGCTCACTAGACTCATGACTTCACCTTCCAAATGTGTTCACTGGGTGAAAGGGAAGTAACATTGG
This sequence comes from Tapirus indicus, assembly GCA_031878705.1. Classification (NCBI taxonomy): domain Eukaryota; kingdom Metazoa; phylum Chordata; class Mammalia; order Perissodactyla; family Tapiridae; genus Tapirus; species Tapirus indicus. The sequence continues at coordinate 141,094,865 of CM062919.1, read as the reverse complement.
AATGCTGCATGCAATGAACGCCTGCCAGACAGAACAATGTATACATACGGGTATTATCAGGTTCTGTCTCACGAATATACATAACAATTTACTTTCATTAACAAAGAGTCCCTTACTAACTCTAAAATCTACTGCTTTACTCATATATTGTTACCCTATTATATTTACCTTTACTAGTTCTCTACTACAGCAATATCCATAGTTCTTGGGCTTTTACCTAAGCAAGCACTGGAAATGTTCCTATACAACATCACAGTCCCTTCACCAGATGTTTTGGAATGCTGATTTTTAAAAAATTTATTTTAGAAAGGTAATATGGTGCATGTACTGTGTTTACATAACATTTTCTACAGGACTTGGAACACCACCCCATAATCAAACACATTCATATTTCTGCAACTAAAAGTATGAATAGTCATGTTAAGTAGGATAAAAACAAAAGGCTACAAACAGCCTCATGTAACTTTAAGTCAGGTTCTGCTGCTAAATAAGTTATTAAAAAAAAGACATTTGGAAGGATCAGCCCTGTGGTGTAGTGGTTAAGTTCAGTGTGCTCTGCTTTGGTGGCTCAGGTTCAGGGGTTCGGATCCCAGGGGCAGACCTACACCACTCTGCTGTGGCAGCGACCCACGTACAAAATAGAGGAAGTTTGGCCACAGATGTCAGCTCAGGGCTAATCTTCCTCAAGCAAAAAGAGGGGCATTGGCAACAAATGTTAGCTCAGGGTGAATCTTCCTCAAGAACAAAAGACATTTGGTTTCCAGGTCTTTTTGGATTTCAGACTTTCAGGTAAAGGTTTATGGACCCAAAGGTTAAAAGGAGTAATCAGACAACCCATTAGAGTCCTTTCTCTCCACAGAGATGAGATAAATTTATTAGAATGATGACAGGTGCTCTGGCAATGGTACCAAGGGAAAGTGCACTGCCACAGAATTGAATAAAAGGATGCTAATTTACCTGGCAACAGAGAGCTTTCATGTGCTAAATCTAGACAAGGTTGCACCGACAGCAGGTATTCTGTAAAAGTGTACTCAGCCCTACGACTCCTAAGAGGACAGACTTCTCAGTGGAGAACTACTCCCACACTCTTTTTTGACCTGGAAGTAAATCCCATAGATAAAAACAGGGCTACAATACTAAGATCTACAGTCTCCTCCATACATAAGAACATATTCTTCTTTGGGTCGCCTGCTATCTACTTATTAACATGCAAACTGGAGAGAATGTGCAAGTCCTGGGCAACAGGTCAACACAGCCCTCCTCTGGGCTTTGAAATATGTCTGCGATTGTAAAATACAAAATTACCATCTTACATGCAAACAAAAGAATATGGATGTATGTCAATTGATCTCTGGGGCCTGATAGAAGGAAAGATTTTTTACAAACATGATTCATTAGTCAAAAGTTAAAAAGTAACAAATAGGCACATCAACACATTAATTAACTAAGCTGTCTTAAAACTTCTTCAAAGAACAAAGTACTTTCACAGTAGTCATTTATCACACAGTAAGGAAATTACAGGCCAAATCATTAAATGGAATTTATTCAAGTCCATGAACATGAATCTTCCTCATATAAAAAGAAAATATGGAATTCCTCAGGTAGAATTTTATGCAAACTTTCAGCAGGGTTTGGAGAGACTTCATTGTATGCAAACTAGTTACATGCATGCCAGTGTTTCTGACTTGTAGAAAATATCATACCTAACTTTAGAAAAAATTAATTAAATCCACTTTTTATATTAAACATAAACTAGAGCTACAATTTGTTACTAAAACAGACCAAAAACTAAGTAACCACACAACAGCTTATATACTCAGATAAAATAAATCAAACTGCTCATAAAGAGACTTCTAGCCTGCCTGTTGTTGTTCTCACATTTAATTTACTACATAATAACAGCAAAAGGTCTTGGCAAACATAAAAATGTAAACTGTCCTGAATACAAACAGAGCCTGTGCTGCTATACTATTGAATAATCAACAGATGGTTGGCATCAGGAGACTGGCACAAGTACAAAAAAACTAGAAAGACAAGTAAATAAAAAGACAAATGTGTAGAAATTGAACAAGGTATGTTTGAACCTCATTTGCCATATTGAAAAAACAACCCACATGTCAACACACAAGTGATCTGGAATTTCTGTTAGGATCTCTGCATCTGAGGTCTTGGGAAATACTCAGGCCCAGTTAACCGACACAGGAACCACAGAATAAAAAAGCCTGCCAAACTCTTCATGAGAACTCTGTGTCAGGAGATTGCACAGTTTAAAATGGGGAGGTGAGTAGGAAGGAAGGAAGGAAGAGGATGGGGAGAAAAGAAGCAGAAAGGAGGAATAGGAGGAGGAGAGAGGGAGAGCTGCAGGAGAAAGGAGGAGGAGGGAAGGGGAAGAAAGTGAAGGGAAGACAGGGGAGAAGCAGGAAAGAGGAGGGAGGAGGAGGCCTGCCAGCCTCTCACTCTGAGGTCACCCTGCACATCCAAACAAGATTAAGGTTTCTAGAACCATATGATGACGTTATGACCTAAACTGAAAAAGTAACATATATTCAACTCCTCTACTATTCCAAAAGTCATAAGCAACTACAATGTATCAAGCACTGTGCTGGGCACTGGGGCACTCAGATAGACTCCAACCTTTCTTCATTTCGTTCAATAAACATGTTTTGTTTGTGGGGAAATTAGTAAACAGAACCCTCATTAAATTGGAGTTGAGAGGCCAAAAGGGGGCGCTCTCATGCCCTAGGATGAGTGCAGAGCCCAACAGGAAGAAGTCTTCTTCTTCTGAGCAAGAAGCTCAGCCAATGAGAGACTGTCACAACTCAGCCAATGAAAAGCCACTACACCTTGAACACTGTTTACAGTAGCTGCCCCAACTTCCTCTCCCCCTCTATAAAAGTCTCCCCTCCCCTTGTTGCAGGGAATCGCACATGGCTTGCCACAGCTGCAGACCCTGAATTGCAGTTCTTTGCTGATCCCATATAAACCCATTTTTGCTGGAGAAAGAACTGGCTGTCTATTTGTTTAACGTCAACATTTGCACTAAGAAATCAAAGATCAACAACGCTGAGTCACTGTGAAGGAGCTCACAGTCCAGTGAGCCGGGACAGACGCCCCGATGTGTGGTCAGTGCAGTAACAGCACCTGTCTCCTGTAGTCAGAGAGCAGTGAGAGTGGCCCCTGAGTCAGCCAGGCAGGAATAAGGGGTAGGCATGAGCAAGAAAGGAAGGGACGGTCCAAGTAAAGGGACTAGCAAGAGCAAACGCACACACTGGGGTGAATGAAATGTAAACTATAAAAGAGTTAAGTGTGAAGCAGGAAATACTGAGAACAAGGGTAGAGAGGTCAGCGGTGGGTCAGATCTTGGGCTCCGTATGACACTTGGTGGCACTCTGGAAAAACAATGTAACTCTTCATTGCCCTTGAGTGGATTCTCAGCAGTCAGGACAGCCGGAGTTCCAGATTCTTCCTAAAGGGAGATTTATTCACTCAGTCTAGGTAGGGTTGAGCCTGAGCAGACAAAAATGGACACTACTATATTTTAGGCCTTTTGTGTACGGAACTGGCTTTTGTCTAGCTTCTCACACTCTCTTGTGCATTGGAGAAGGCACAGAACAGTTTTTACACAGATCCATCTTGCCAGGTTTCCAGCTAGTAGAGGAATATCCTTTACAGCAAAGCTCCTACCTTGATCCAGCATAGCTCACACGTCCCACAACAGGAACTCTACCCTTCCGACTGCCAGAAAGGCTTTTCTCATGTTGATTAGAAACATGCTTCTTTCTCTCTAGTTCCACATAATGTTTTGTTTTGTTTTGTTTTAGTTCTATCCTCAAACAGGAAAGCTAAGCCTTCACCAACTTCCACATGACAACACTTTAAATCACATGAAGACAACTACCTGATTCTGCTTCTGCTCTTCTTCAGGTTAAGAGCCTCAGTTCCAGTTCTTCTTCAAGTTAAAAGTTCCCTCAGCTGACTGACAGGTCACAGTTTCCAGACTATTTCTGTGTATGGCTGCTCTCTGTTGAATGTCAGCTGTTTACCAATTTCCAAATCCACATCTAGACTCCAGAACTGGACATGACCCTCCCGATATGGTCTGACCAGTACACAGTACAACAGCACTGTTCTCTACATTGATCTCAACATTCTACTTCTTTTATTGAAGTCTGGGTTTTTGATCTAGCCACCAAGTAATATTGCAAACCAAAATGTCCATACAAATCAAGTAGACCCTTAAGACATTTACAAATGAGTTAAAATCAAGTCTGGTATCCCCCATCTTAAACTTCAAAAATTGACATTACACTTATCCATGCTTAATTTTGTCATATAAGCATTTGGTCCATCACTCTAGTTACTAACAGTTTTTGAATACTGACTATATATCTTAAAATATTATCTATCCCTCACACTCATCAGGATGGCTACTATCAAAAAAACAGAAAATAACAAAGGTCAGTGAGGATGTGGAGAAATTGGAACCCTTGTGCACTGTTGGTGGGATTGTAAAATGGTGCAATTGCTATGGAAAAGTATGGAGATTCTTCAAAAACTTAAAAAATAGATCCAGTAGTATGATCCAGGAACCTCACTTCTAGGTATATACACAAAATAATTGAAAGCAGGATCTCAAAGAGATATTTGTACACCCATGTTCATAGCAGCACTAGTCACAATAACCAAGAGGTGGAAGTAATCCAAATGTCTATCACCAGATGAATGGATAAACAAAATGTGGTATACACAAACAATAGAATAATATTCAGCCTTAAAAAGGAAGAAAATCCTTTCACATGCTACAACACGGATGAGTCTTGAAAACATGCAAACATTAACATTAAGTGGAATAAGCCAAAAAGACAAATACTGTATGATTCCACTTACATGAGGTATCTAAAATAGCCAAATTCACAGAAACAAAAAGTAGAATGGTAGTTGCTAGGGTCTGGCGGGGAGAGGAAAAAGAGAGTTGTTTAACAGATGTAGAGTTTCAGATTTGCAAGATCAAAAAGTTCTGGAGGTCTGTTTCAAAACAATGTGAATATACTTAACACCACTAAACTGTATACTTTAAAAAAAAGGTTAAGGTAGTAAATTTTACGTTATCTGTTTTTTAACCACAAAAAAAAGTGAAAAAAAATATTATCTACCCCCCCCCCACTCTCACCCCACCTCATACATATCTTGGGCTCAAATGAGTATGTACTCAATTTTCATGAGACTTTGATAAAAACATTGAACAGGAAGGGCCAAGAAAGAGCCTACTTTTTAACTAAAATTCAAGAACACTCTGGCTATAAGTGGTCAACCATCTGTCAATCCTTCTAACTGCACTATCACCCAGCTCACATTTCTCCACGTTATGCACAGTTGTCATAACAGCCACTGTCAAATGTTTCACTCAAATCAAAAGCCATTATGTTGAGACTGTCTTAGACTTACATAACCCTTAAAAACCATGTCCAACCTAACTCAGACTCTGTTACACCCTATTGGCTTCTAGTGTCTGCCACTTTCCGAACTACTCTCAAACAACGCATCTGGCATTTCATTCCAAAATTTTGTAGCTGAAGAACTTGATAAGTTCAAAAATCTACCTTCTCCCCACTGGACACTTCATTTGCCCTATATTCCATGACATCTCATGGAGAAATAATTGGAAAATAAGACAAAGTTTCTGTGGGAACAGCTTTTTTTTTTTTTTCTTTTTGTAAGGAAGATCAGCCCTTAGCTAACATTCATTGCCAATCCTCCTCTTTGTTTGCTGAGGAAGACTGGCCCTGGGCTAACATCTGTGCCCATCTTCCTCTACTTTATATGAGATGCCACCACAGCATGGCTGACAAGCAGTGCGTCAGTCCGAGCCAGAGATCCGAACCTGTGAACCCCAGGCCACCAGTAGCAGAGGGTCTGAACCCAATCGCTACATCACCAGGCCAGCCCCCCCTCTATTTTTTTTTTTCAGTGCACAGGTATATAATTTTTCTGGGACTGAAAATATGAATTTTCTGGGACTGAAAAGCAAATAATTTAAATAGGTGCTTTTTTTATAAGCTCCTCATGCATCTTGAGCTATTATGTATACTTTATAAAATGTCTACCCAGATTTAGGGTTACTTTCATTAACTAAGATTTTCCCAATCAACTGACCAAGTAATCAAAACCAGAAACTCAAATATCCAACAGCTAAAAATTCTATTATTGAAACAGAAGATTAATATGTGAAGTCCTTAATAATGACTTTAATCTCAGACCAACAAAGCCTGGAAAGTGGGAGTAGGAGGCAGCGGAAGTGAAATGTTATCTTTTCTTTCTGTCTCTGGTTATTAGATGAAATAGAGATAAATACATAGAATTCAAAATGGGATTCTTTTTCTTTTTGCCTTTTCTTATTAGATGAAATAGAGATTAAATATGTATAATTTAAAATGAGATTTCTGCTTCAGAATCACCAGAGAAGATTAAAGCAAATGAAATATCATCTGAGTTAAATCCATTTGACTGGTTTCACTTCCCATCACATTCCTATTAAAAACCCATAGTTCACTAAGACTAAAAGATATTATTTTAATAAGAAAACAATAGCCAATTTAAATTGAAGTCAATATACTTAATGGTGAAATGCATAAACACTGACATTAAAATCAGGAATGAGACAAGATTGCTTATTATTTCCACTCTTATTTAACACTGTTCAGAAAATTCTAGCCAATGCAAAAACAAATAAATACTTTCTTTTTCCTGCCGGTACTGAAGCACTGTAGCCTCCTGAGGAAGCCGGTCCCTGGCTGCCCGTTTCTGTCTGCCTTTCTGCAGCGCACGAGCCTTTGGCCCTGACAGGAAGCATATATCCTTCCTAGGACCTGATGGCAGTGCCTTTCAGGGAGGAGGGAGCAGGAGGCTCCTGCTCTAACTGGCCTGTGGTCAGGCTGCATAATCACCTGCCTGGCTCTCAGCAGCAGGTCACACCACTGAGCTATGGACAAGCTCCCTTCTCTACAGGCAGGAGATGACAGTGTTCTCTGCCTATGGTAATGTCAAGAGGGACTGGCCTGGCCCTCCCTGATGAACCGACTGGGACATCTGAAGTGGTTTGCTTGGCCAAATTTGGTGACCTAAGCCAAGTGGCCAATCTTCTGCATCTACCTGTTCACCCACCCAGGGTCCTGGCTCAGGCCACCTGAAAGCCAAGGCCTACACCACATAAACACAGAAAACAGATTAAAACAAAGATAGGAAAAAGGTTTCATCATGCATGCCAATGGCAACTGATCAGTGGTGGCTGCCTACAGCACTGTGCTGAGAATGCTTCTGAGACTGCAAAGGGACCAGCAGCCCCACTGTCTTCTCCAGGTGTCCAACTAGAGGACAGGGCAGAGGGCAGGGGTTTCTTCCTAAGCCAGTGTCAGCCAGGCACGGCACTTCAAATACCTCACAGGGCAACTCTGAAACCATCAGTTCACTCGTGCCCAGGAGGCAGAGCAACTGGGAAGGCTGACTATGGTTTCTGGGGGCCAGGTCAAGCTAGAATGGGAATCACCCAAGTGTCCATGAGAAAACTGGCTGTATAGAAAGACAGAGCCAAAGTTAGATCCCAAAGAAAATTATGAGAATATGACTAACCTAAGGGCAAGGGGAAAGTGTGATGTGGACAAAGCAATGCAGTTAGTTACAGATTCAGTAAAAAGTAGTAGGCAAGGGGCAAAGAACAAATGGGCAAGCATTTTGGTAGCTACTCCTTAAATAAAAAAATGCTTCCAGATATTTCCTTTCACAGAGAATAGCTGCTTAAAAGGATAGGTACCACGTTGGTTTGATTAAGAAATTTAAGCCAAGTAGTTTCTAAAACACTATTTTATAAAGTTATAAAACCATCAGTATTTCAAAATTGTATACTGTTTGTTCTGCTATAATGCTTGTTTTGAAAATGTCAATGATACAATATGACTAATATATTAGGAAACAATTTAAGCATAACACAAATTTTGCATTTGCTTGTGCACAATTTTGTCTCCCAGAAACACTAGGTGAATAAGGAAAATTGCACCCAATTGAACTGAGCCACATAGAAATACACAAAACACACCCACCTCAAATATATACCACGTTCCTCAGTTCACCACATGCATTATGAGACACACCCATCCATTTCAGGTGTTACAACCTTCCCTCCAATTTCAGATAGCCCTCCTTCCACCATTTCATGAGAACTCACAAGTTTCAGCCCTGCTGACTGTACATTTCCACAGCAAACTTCAGGTCTTTTTAAAGGTAACTTGACATACTTATTGCAATATTTACATATTTCTTAGCCATTTAACATGTGTAAAACTGTGCTACCACTTTTATTAGATTCCTATCTTTTATTTTATGTGTCACCGACAAATTTTTTGTATATCCTGTCCCTAACCCCATATGATTTTTATTGAGTGATTTTGCAAGCACACTGATTTTTAGGAACACACATATTGCGTTATAGCAGGACTGACTGTGTAGCCAAACAGCTAAAGAGACACAAGGTCGAAAACCATAAAGACCTTACAGAGTAAGAAAGTTCAAAATGCTTAAGACCATGAAATAAATTCCAGGCCTGATGTATATTCCAGGATAAGATTAAAATTTTATATGCTTTACTTATTGGAGATACATTTGATGAAAAATCCAAAGATTCTATACACTACAAGTCTCTCGAATCCCAAGGACATGAAAGAATGCATGCAAAATTTTAGAAAAATAAAAACCGCCTTCATTCTCTATTACTATAGGAACTAGGATGTATTCTGCTTTACATAACTTTAGTAAAATACGGACAGAAATTTACAATGCCATGTGGGATCAGTCAAATTCAGAGAAATCTTTAAAAACAAAACAAAGCAAACTCTTATAGTACATTGTCTTGAAAAACTCAAAACAGTTGAGTCACCAAGACCTATCCAGAAAAAGCTCATCTGAGAAATACCACATATAATTTACTACAATGGAAACACCCCCTCCTTTATTTTTCATGAGAAGCATAAAGATTAGTTTGCTGAAAATGACTCCTATGCTGACTTAGAGACAAGCCAGGTTCAACAAGTCAGAGTTCAGAATCATAAGCTTAACAAGTAAGAGGCCATGAGGTGAGTTCAGCTATATTTTTATGGCATCAAATAAAGAGAAGACTTTGTTCCTGAAACACAAGTGACCTTTACAAATAGCAAATAGTTTCCTCCTCAAACACCCATGTTTCTGACCATGGTTACTTTCATGTACCACATCACTCGAGTTGGAATTGCCAGTGAAATAGTCAAGGTAACATTTGTTTAGCCTGGCAGTCACTTAGGTGGCCAACTGCTATGATAACCACATTCTGTTCCCAGGATAACTGTCCAATTTAACCATTCAGTTCCTTTTACACTCCTGGTACCAATTTTTTTGTTTTTTGCTGAGGAAGACTCACCCTGAGCTAAGATCCATTGCCAATCTTCCTCTTGTATTGCTTGAGGAAGATTAGCCCTGAGCTAACATCCGAACCAATCTTCCTCTATTTCGTATGTGGGATGTCAGCACAGCATGGCTGATGAGTGGAGTAGGTCCATGCCTGGGAACAAAACCCATGAACCCAGGAGCCAAAGTGGAGCGCACAGAACTTTAACCACTCAGCAATGGGGTCAGCCCCCCAATACCAATTTTTAACTCTAGGCTGTTTGAAGAATGATTTCAATTAAAATGACCTTATCTTTAGACCCACTTCATGTTTCCTGCCCAGGAAATCATATGTGGTATGTAAGAATCTCTGGCCACATGACAAAGATAAAAGAAGAATAAAATTAAAAACTGACCACCTTGTTTTAAGACTAGATGTCAGTGAAGTCACTCAATTATATTTGAAATCTCAAATAAATAAATATTATGTGTCCATAATGGTAACTAAAAATTCTAGAGAGAATAATACAATTTTTGAGCAGCTAACTTCTGCAGACCTTCATTTCTATGCTTTACTCTACCTATTACTCCCTAAGAAATGAACTCTTTGAAGTCACCTCTTGATTAAACAGCAATCTGCAAAGCTTTCATTAAAAAAACAAAGCAGCAAAAGCGATTTGATGGAGAAAGGATAATCTTTTCAACACATGGTGCTGGAATAACTAGACACATGTACAAACAATAAACTAGACAGAGACCTTACAATTTTCAAAAAATTAGGTATTCAAAATGAATTACAGACCTAAATGTAAAATGCAAAACTATAAAACTCCTAGAAGATAACATAGGAGAAAACCTAGATGGGCCTTAGGTTTGGTGATGGCTTTTTCAGATACAATACTCAAAGCACTGATCCATGAAAGGAAAAACTGACAATTCAGACTTCATTAAAATTAAAAACTTCTCTGCAAAACATACTGTGAAGAGAATGAAAAGACAAGCCATGCACTGGAAGATAATCTTTGCTGGGATCTAAAAGATAAAAAGAATTCTTAAAACTCAACAATAAGAAAACAAAATGGGCAGGTGGGGGAATTGGAGGAAGGCAGTCAAAAAGTACAAATTCTCAGTTATAAGATAGTAAGTACTGGGGATGTAATGTACAACAGGATGACTGCAGATAACACTGCTGTATGATGTATAGGAAAGTTGTTAAGAGAGTAAATCTTAAGAGTTCTCATCACAAGGAGAAAATTTCTTTTTCTTTGTTGCATTTTCTTTTTATTATAGCTAAACGAGATGATGGATGTTAACTAAACCTACTGTTGTAATCATTTCACAATATACGTAAGTCAAACCATTATGCTGTATACCTTAAACTTAACAGAGTGCTGTATGTCAATTATATCTCAATAAAACTGGGGGAAAAAAGAATTCTTAAAACTCAACAATAAGAGAACAAAATGAGCAAAAGATTCAATAGACGTCTCTCCGAAGAAGACAGACAGATGGTAAATAAGCAAATGAAAAAATGTTCAACATCATAAGTCATTAGGGAATTGCAAAGTAAAACAACATTGAGATACCACTACACACCTAGCAGAAGGTCCAAAATCCCAAATACAGACAACATCAAACGCTGGGAGGATGTGGAGCAACAAGAACTCTCATTCATTGTTGGTGAGAAGGCAAAATGGTACAGCCACTTTGGAAGACAGTTTGGCCATTTTTAACAAAACTAAACATATTCTTAACACACCATCCAGGAACCATGCTACTTGGTTTTTACTCAAATGAGATAAAACGTTTTGTCTGCACAAAAACCTGCACACAAATGTCTATAGCAGCTTTACTCATAATTGCCGAAATTTGGAAGCAACCAAGATGTCTTTCAATAGATGAATGGATAAACAAACTGTGGCACATCCATACAATGGAATATTATTCAGCGATAAAAATAAATGAGATAGGAGTGACGTCAGCATCATGGCGGAGTGAGATTCCCTCTTTGAATCTCTGCCCCCTAAAACACAACGAAAACATCATTCGCATTCCAACAGAGCTCAATGAAACACTACAAAAAACTTCTAAGAAACCCCTGCTGCCATACATCGGACAGTGGAGGCGCGGGAAGCCCAAAAGGATGCGAGGAGAGGTTAAGAAGTTGTACTCCCCCTCCCCAAGTGATCGGCAAAGATAGCGGGGCTCGGAAACAGAGGGGCGAGGGGTGGGCGGCCCACAGAGGGGGGGAAAACTATCGCCCTCCAGGTGCTCTCACAGACTGTCGAGAAATCCCCACCAGGAAGCGACGACGGACTGTTTAGGGGGTGTAGCAAACACCCTAAGAGAGCCAGAAAGGAAACCCCCGGGTCGAGCAAGAGAAAGAGAGAACCCCTCCCCCAACACACTGCGCGATACAGCATAATCCCTCCGGGGGCTGCAGTGGGCTCAGAGCATACCGCTCGCAATCTCCACCCAGTAGCAGCAGGTGGAAAGTGCAGGACCAACTTCAACATGAGAGGAAAAAATAAAGCCATCCCCGTCGGATCCATGAGACAATTTGTTATGGCTACAGACCAAAAGGAAAATGACAAACACCCAGAAACCAACCCTGAAGGCACAGAATTTGATAACCTGAATGACAGAGAATTCAAAATAGCTATCATAAACAAACTCAACGAAATACAAGAGAACACACAGAAACAAATCAACGAATTCAGGGATTTCGTCACAAAAGAGATTGAAACCATAAAGAAAAACCAGTCAGAATTATTGGAGATGAAAAACAAAATGAACGACATAGTGGAAAAAATGGAGTCTTTAAAGAGTAGAACTGACAACATGGAGGAACGAATTAGCATTATAGAGGATAGCCACGCAGAAACACTCCAGATAGAGGAGGAGAGAGAGCTAAGACTAAAAAGAAATGAAGAAATTCTTCGAGAAATATCAGACTCAATGAGGGAAAGCAACATAAGGATAATAGGTATGCCAGAAGGAGAAGAAAGAGAAAAAGGAGCAGAGAGTTTGTTCAAAGAAATAATAGCTGAGAACTTCCCCAACCTAGGGAACGAGAAGGAAATAACAGTGAATGAAATCAATAGATCACCTAAATATATAAACAGGAATAAAAAATCATCTCACCACATAGTAGCAAACTTGAAAAATATCCATGACAAGGAAATAATATTAAGGGCAGCTAAACAAAAAAACAAAATAACATACAAAGGAAACCCCATCAGGCTCTCAGCTGATTTCTCGACAGAAACTCCACAGGCTAGGAGAGACTGGAATGATATATTCAAAATCATGCAAGACAAAAACCTTCAGCCAAGAAGACTTTATCCAGCAAAAATATCCTTCAAATATGATGGAGAAATAATAACTCTCCCTGATAAACAAAAGCTAAGAGAGTTTGTCACCACAAGACCCCCACTACAAGAAATGCTCAAGAAGGCCCTTAGGCCTTAAAAAAAACAAATGAGAGAGGGGATACAAACATTTCAGCAAGGAGAAAAGCAAGGAGACTAAACCAGAACAAACTACAGTTGGATAACATCAAAAATTAATTCAAGCTCATCACTGGAAAAACATACTCATGACACAAGAAGGAATAAATAGAGATAACAAGTAAGGAGGGGAAGAGGTAAGGGATTGAATCGACCCAGCCTCAGGAAAAAGGAGGCATCTGAAAATGTACTATCTTATCCAGGAGATCGCTTATATAAACCTCACGGTAACCACTAAACAAATAACCAGAAGAGAACCACACATGACAAATAAAGAGAAAACCAAGAGAATGAGCATGCAGAAATACCAAATTGAATTTGCAGTCCAAAACACAAGGGACAAGAAATGAAGGAAATGCAAAGGAACCAGAAAATGAACAATAAAATAGCAACATTAAACCCTCATATATCAATAATCACTCTAAATGTAAATGGATTGAATTCTCCAATCAAAAGACACAGAGTGGCGGGATGGATTAAAAACCAAGATCCAACAATCTGCTGCCTCCAGGAAACACATCTCAGCTCTAAAGACAAACACAGACTCAAAATAAAAGGATGGAAAACAATACTCCAAGCTAATGGCAAACAAAAGAAAGCAGGAGTAGCAATACTCATATCAGACAAAGTAGACTTCAAGATAAAAAAGGTAATGAGAGACAAAGAAGGGCAATATATAGTGATGAAAGGGACACTTCACCAAGAAGACGTAACAATCATAAATATCTATGCACCCAACACAGGAGCACCAAAGTACATAAAACAACTGGTAAAAAACCTTAAAAGAGATATTAACAATAACACAATAATAGTAGGGGATCTTAACACCCCTCTTACATCAATGGATAGATCATCCAGACAAAAAGTCAATAAGGAAATAATGGACTTAAACGAAAAACTAGATGCAATGGACTTAATAGATATATACAGAGCACTCCACTCAAAAAAAGCAGAGTACACATTCTTCTCAAGTGCACATGGAACATTCTCAAGGATAGACCATATATTAGGAAACAAGGCAAACCTCTATAAATTTAAAAAGATTGAAATCATTACAAGCATCTTTTCTGATCATAATGCTGTGAAACTAGAAATCAACTGCAAGGAAAAAACTAGGAAAGGGACAAAGATGTGGAGACTAAACAACATGCTACTGAACAACCAATGGGTCGTTGATGAAATTAAAGGAGAAATCAAAAGCTATCTGGAGACAAATGAAAAGGAAAATACACCATACTAACTCATATGGGATGCAGCAAAAGCAGTCCTGAGAGGGAAATTCATAGCAATACAAGCTCACCTTAACAAACAAGAAAAATCCCAAATAAATAACCTTAAATTGCCCCTAACAGAATTAGAAAAAGAAGAACAGAAAAAGCCCCGAATCAGCAGAAGGAGGGAAATAATAAAAATCAGAGCAGAAATAAATGAAATTGAAACCAAAAAAACAGTAGAAAGGATCAATGGAACAAAGAGCTCATTCTTTGAGAACATAAATAAAATCAACAAACCCTTAGCCAGATTCACTAAGAAAAAAAGAGAGAAGACTCAAATAAATAAAATTAGAAATGAAAGAGGAGAAATTACAACAGATACCACAGAAGTACAAGGGATTATTAGGGAATACTATGAAAAACTTTACGCCAACAAATTGGACAACCTAAAGGAAATGGACAAATTCTTGGACGCGTACAACCTCCCAAAACTGAATCAAGAAGAAATAGAGAATCTGAACAGACCAATCACAAGTAAAGATATTGAAACAGTAATCAAAAACCTCCCAAAAAATAGAAGCCCAGGACCAGATGGCTTCCCTGGAGAATTTTATCAAACATTCAAACAAGATTTAGCACCTATCCTTCTCAAACTATTCCAAAAAATAGAGGAAGATGGAATACTTCCCCACAATCTACGAGGCCGACATCATCCTGATACCAAAGCCAGACAAAGACAATACAAAGAAGGAAAACTACAGGCCAATATCACTGATGAACATAGACGCAAAAATCCTCAACAAACTATTGGCAAACCGAATACAGCAATACATCAAAAAGATCACACACCACGATCAAGTGGGATTTATACCAGGGACACAGGGATGGTTCAACATCCGCAAATCAATCAACGTGATACACCACATTAACAAAATGAAGAATAAAAACCACATGATCATCTCAATTGATGCAGAGAAGGCATTCGACAAGATCCAGCATCATTTATGATAAAAACTCTCAACAAAATGGGTATAGAAGGAAAGTACCTCAACATAATAAGGGCCATATATGACAAACCTACAGCAAACATCCTACTCAACGGGGAAAAACTGAAAGCCATTCCTTTGAGGACAGGAACAAGACAAGGGTGCCCACTCTCACCGCTCTTATTCAACATAGTACTGGAAGTTCTGGCCAGAGCAATTAGGCAAGAAAAAGCAATAAAATGACTCCAAATGGCAATAAAGAAGTGAAACTCTCACTATTTGCAGACGACATGATCCTATACATAGAAAACCCAAAAAATGCCATCGGAAAACTACTAGAAATAATCAACAACTACAGTAAAGTGGCAGGGTATAAAATCAACTTACAAAAATCAATTGCATTTCTATACACTAACGATGAAACAACAGAAAGAGAACTCAAAAAGACAATCCCATTTACAATTGCAACAAAGAGAATAAAATATCTGGGAATAAATTTAACCAAGGAGGTAAAAGACCTATACAATGAAAACTATAAGACACTATTGAAAGAAATCGAGGAAGACATAAAGAAATGGAAAAATATTCCATGCACATGGATTGGAAGAATAAATATAGTTAAAATGTCCATTCTAACTACTCAGCCATAAGAAAAGACACAATTGTCCCATTTGCAACAACATGGAAGGACCTAGAGGGTATTATGTTAAGTGAAATAAGCCAGAGAGAGAAGGACAGACACTGCATGAACTCACTCATATATGGAATATAAGTGAACACACGGACAGAGAGAACTGATTGGTGGTTACCAAGGGGAAGGGGGGTGGGGGGGGCACAAGGGGTGAAGGGTTACATCCACAAGGTGACGGACAAACAAAAATCTACAACTAAAACCCCACAGTGTTATAAACTAAGACATCAATAAATAAAAATAATAATAATAATAAAATAAAATAAAAAAAGAAAAAGTTGAGCTAGCCAAGTTGTCTTCCTTGTATAAAGTGTACAAAGTACCTATGAGTCTTTGAAAAAAACTACTCCATGATGAAGACCAGTCAATCAGAAAATGAATCAAATAAAAAGCAAAGAAAGAGAAAAGCAATGGGAAAAGATATGGTGGCTAGCACTGAATACTTTTCAGCACAAAACTAATGCTAAATATAGAGCTTAAGACTGAATGGCTGCTGACGAACAGAAAGCAAACATTACATATCCTGAAAAAGAAAAAATATAAGCAACATAAAAATCAGGAACCAGGGAAAGAAGAAAGTATTAGTACCAGTCATCTCATCTTTCACAGCATAGATTTAATCTCTAATACCTAAAATTAAAACATGCAGTTTTAAATATTAAAAAAAAAAAAATGTCCATTCTACCTAAAGCAATCTACAAATTCAATGCAATCCCAATCAGAATCCCAATGTCATTCTTCATGGTAATAGAACAAAAACTACTGAAATTCATATGGGGCAACAAAAGACCCCGAATAGCCAAAGCAATTCTGAAAAAAAAGAACAAAGCTGGAGGCATCACAATCCCTGATTTCAAAATATACTATAAAGCTATAGTAATCAAAACAGCATGGTACTGGTACAAGAATAGACACACAGATCAATGGAAGAGAATTGAAAGCCCAGAAATAAAACCACACACCTATGGACAGCTAATCTTTGACAAAGGAGCAAAGAACATACAATGGAGAGAGGGAAGTCTCTTCAATAAATGGTGCTGGGAAAATTGGACAGCAACATGCAAAAGAATGAAAGTAGACCATCTCCTATCGCCATATACAAAAATCAATTCAAAATGGATCAAAGACCTGAAAGTGAGACCTGCAACTATAAAACTCCTGCAAGAAAATATAGGCAGTACACTAATTGAGATTGGACATAAAGGGATCCTTTCAGATTCCATGTCTTCTCGGACAAGGGAAACAGAAGAAAAAATAAACAACTGGGACCTCACCAGACTAAAGAGCTTCTACAAGGCAAATGAAACCAGGATCAAAATGAATAAACAACCCACCAGCTGGGAGAAAATATTCGCAAATCCTTTGTCCGACAAGAGATTAATCTCAGTAATATAGAAAGATCTCATACAACTGAGCAACAAAAAAACAAACAACCCAACCCAATCAAAAAATGGGCAGAGGATATGAACAGACATTTTTCCAAGGAAGAGATACAGATGGCCAATAGACACATGAAAAGATGTTCAACATCACTAATCATCAGGGAAATGCAAATCAAAACTACACTAAGATATCACCTTACACCCGTTAGAATGGCTATAATCACAAAGACAAATAATAACAAATGCTGGAAAGGTTGTGGAGAAATGGGGACCCTCATTCACTGCTGGTGGGAATGCAAACTGGTGCAGCCTCTATGGAAAACAGTATGGAGAGTTCTCAAAAAATTAAAAATAGAAATACCATATGATCCACCAATCCCACTCTTGGGCATCTACCCAATGGACATGAAATCAACCATCACAAGAGGCTTATGCACCCATGTGTTCACTGCAGCATTATTCACTATAGCCAAGAAGTGGAAGCAACCCAAGTGTCCCTTGACTGATGATTGGTTAAAGAATAGGTGGTATATACATACAATGGAATACTACTCAGCCATAAGAAAAGACAGAATTGTCCCATTTGCAACAACATGGATGGACCTAGAGGGTATTATGTTAAGTGAAATAGGCCAGAGAGAGAAGGACAGACACTGCATGAACTCACTCATATATGGAATATAAATGAACACACGGACAGAGAGAACTGATTGGTGGTTACCAAGGGGAAGGGGGGTGGGGGGTGGGCACAAGGGGTGAAGGGTTACATCCACATGGTGACGGACAAACAAAAATGTACAACTAAAACCCCACAGTGTTATAAACTATTAAAACATCAATAAAAAAAATAAAATAAAATTTAAAAAATAAATAAATAAATGAGATAACAGTCACAAAAAGACATGAAGGAAGCTCAAATGCATATCATCAAGTGAAGGAGGCCAGTATGGAAAGGCTACATGCCTTATGATTCCAACTACATGACATTCTGGAAAAGGTAAAACTCTGTAGATAGTAAAAAGATCAGGACTGGGCGGAGGGGGCAATGAACAGGCAGGGCACAGAGGACTTTCAGAGCAGTAAAGTATTCTGAATGTACTGTAACAGTGGATACACATCAATACACATCTGTCAGAACACACAGAATGTACAATAGAAATAGGTCTAACGTAAACTGTAGACCTCAATAATAATATATCAATATCGGCTCATCAAATAACAAATGTACCACACTAATGCAAGAAGTTAACGATAGAGGAAACTGTGTGGGGGAGAATACATGGGAACTCTCTGTACCTTCCCTTCAAGTTTTCTGTAAACCTAAAACTGCTCTAAAAAATAGTCTATTATTTTAAAACACACACACAAAACAGAAAAGGAAATAAGCTAAAGCTAAGATCAAGTGCCAAATGTATGTCACAACAATTAAAGATATACAAACTAAAATATTAAACTTCACTTTCTCCACAAATATGACCTATGCTACTATCCAATCCTGCCATGAGAGAAGCCCCAAAGGGAGCTCAGACTACTCCTGACACTGTCTACACCCGCACCATTCAACACACATAGACTGTAAGCCACATACACAATTTTAACAGTTGTCACATTAAACAGAGAAAAAAGACATTAAATTAATTGTAATAATATATACATTATTTAACCCAATATAGTCACAATATTATCATTTCAACATGTAATCAATATATAAATTATTAATGAGATATTTTACATTCTTCGTTTTCATTCAAACTCTTTGAAATCTGGGTGTATTTTACACTTAAAGCACACATCAATTCATATGCTAAATATTAATCAGAAATAACCTCATTTAGATTTAGATTTCATGAAATTTATAATTTAAAAAATAGATTCACAAATCAAGTTGTCCCAAAGATACTTAAAATTTTTCCGATAATTAAATCAAGAACCAAAAAGTCACTGACCTTTAATATATTCACATCCACTTTGACTTCTCCACTCAATTCTGCATCAGTTGTATACTTTATATACTTAAACATTTTTCCATACTTCATTTTTATACTAGAAAGCTAATGTAATGATATAGTAATTAAAATAACCATCTTACAATATACATAGGTATCATAAAACACTATATATATAAATACATGTGTAATAAGTATTTCTATATAATTACTAATTACAAAGGTATCAGTAATTCATGCTATCTGCACAAAATACTCAAATAAATACATTACAATGTTACATAGGTGTATAGAAAAAATCATTTGATTTTCAGAAAATCATTTGACTTATTCCACTGACGCCAATTAAATCGGCAATACGTTTCTGTAAAATACTAAAAACAAGGCACGTGCCTGACACACACCTACAACAGAATGATATCTCACACAGTGCAATGGTACAGGAAAATGTGGTCCCATCAGAGAATAAAGCTGTGTTTAATGGAAAAACATTTTACACTGCTTTAGTTTAATTAAATTTTAATTAACTAAAATTAAAATTAAAAACTCAGTTCCTCAGTCATACTAGCCACATTTCAAGTGCTCGTAGCTACATGTAGCCAGCTATCATACTGGACAGTGAAGGTCTGCACACTTAAGGTAAAATAAGGTTATTCTAAAGTATTTTTTAGAAGAGACATGAGAGATTTGAATGCAATATGTTACTTAGATTTTCCCCCTTGGCCCTCATTTTTTTAGTTCTCCATGCAAAGAAAATGGAATTATTAATTATTATAGGGTTAGAAGGTAATAAAGATCAGTTACTCTAATCCCCCTAACACTGCACTTTTCTTAACGTTGATTTTCTCTTGTTTTGCTAAATGTCTATTATACAGTTAGAAATCTAAAAGCAGAGGAAACCTAATTACCACTAATTTCATGAAACTCCTTTATTTTAATTTATGCAATAAATACCAAAACTTATACCAACCCCCACTAAAATTCCCTGCACTGCTAAAGGTTTTACTTCTAAAAATGCACACATTCATTGCTCGGAGATCTTTCTAAGGATCTGAAATATTTTCTCTGAAACTAGTCCTAAAGAGTTAACTGAACTTTCAGCATAAGGCCCTAATGTGTTTAGAAAATTATTCAGAGAAACACAGCTCTTTAAAATGGAATCTTACACAAGGTGTCGATGGGTACAGAAAAGATTCAAAGATGACTGCTAATAGGTGATGAAAATGTTCTAAAATTAGATAGTGGTGATGAATGCACATTCTACGAACATACTGAAAACTAGTTAATTGTACATTTTAAATGGTGGATTTTATGGTGTGTGAATTATATTTCAATAAAGCTGCTATGCAAAAAATTCACAAATGCCTCCTACATTTATAAGCAAACTATTAGTTAAGAAGACAAGGCTTTTTTAGTGACCACATATCATATATGCAGTATTACTGCTGCATATGGTGAAATAAGATAGACATAAAAACATATAATTCCTGTTGGTCTTAAATATGCATGGAAATGCACACAAAATGATCTGCAAGAGTAGGTACACAGAAAAAAGGTAATGTGGGACTTTAACTTCATGCATACTACTATAATTTTTCACATCATGTAGTCATACATGACTTGTGTAAGAAAAATAAATGTTTCAAAAACATAATAGCCTGGTTGATACAAATATCTCCATTCAATTACACTTTCTGTCTACTTGAAACACTTGCCCCAACCTCTAGAAGAACTGTTTGTTTAAGAGCTCTAATAACCAAAAAGACTTTCGTTAAGAGTGCTTCTGTGCTCCCCAATTAAAACATTTGGAAAGCATGGATATAATGGAAGATACAAATACTGGACTCCTTACCAGACATTAAGCTGTACCTTCTCTGCCAGGTATTTTTCTATCTCTCTAGGTAAACCCAGCACCCAGTGCAACATCTGGGACAGAGTAAGCATTCAAGACATAGTTGTTGAACGAACAAATAACAAATGTGGTATTCTCATGGAGAACGCTGCCTCTGAGCACACACCCTACCCATCATCCTTCCTCAAAGAACACTAAAAGTTGTTCCGATGTCCACCCTCCCTTATGAAGTCTAAGAAAAAGCTGACCTGCCCCAGCTCCAGGTTACACCTGCCTGGGTAAAAGTAATCTCATTCCCTTTGCCAGTCCAAGAATGGATATGCGGACACATCAGGGGAGATCTGCTACAGGAAGAGGGTTCTTGAAAAGGTGTCCTTGCTTCTTATGGACACTACCTTGTCTGAAACCCGTCTGGTCCCTGCCACGAGCCTGAGGATTAAGCCACTACCAAGGTGGGCAAAGCAGAAAGGCGGACAGAACTTGAGCAACATCACTTAGCCAATCAATCGACCATCCCTGAAGCCTGTTGGACTACTGAATTTCCTTACTTGACATAATGTCCTCATTATACAAACGAGTTGGAGTTGCTGCTGTTTGCAGCCAAATGCATCTATTTGATAAAATTCGTATGGTGCTGTACGTTGTGATCAAAACCACAAATATGGGGAAAGTACTCCAACAATATAGATATTGGAGGTTTTCTTCTTTTCTTTTCTTTTCTTTTTTGATGAGGAAGATTGACCCTGAGCTAACACCCGTGCCAATCTTCCTCTATTTTGTATGCAGGACACCACCACAGCATGGCTTGATGAGCGGTGCATAGATCTGTGCACAGGATCTGAACCCGCAAACCCCAGGCCACCAAAGCGGAGCATGGGAACTTAACCACTATGCCACTGGGCCGGCCCCTACCCCCCTTTTTTTCCCCTTTTTAACCAAACCACATGGCCTGGATTCCCAGCATTCTTCTAATCATACCTCAGGTTGACTGAATGGCCAGAATTGGCTGACATACTCAGGTAGGAGCCACTTGGACAACCACCAAACAAATGTAGAACTTCCAGAAAACATGTAATATTCAATCGCTTTGCTTTATCCCTAACTAGAGGACTAGTGTCAGGAGGAATGCACGATGACATTTGTTTTAGCATTCCCAGCCTTCTACAAGGCTTCCTAGGTGGTATTTTTCCACTAATGTCTACACTAAGTGGTTCCATTCAGAACCTAAAAGAAAATGTTATCATCTGCAAAAGAAAAACATTTGGTAAAGAGACTTCTTTGTTCCAAACACCTAAAAGGAATTCCATAAACAATAAAGAAAAATAAAAGATTTTAAACAATTGAAAACATTTCTTCCAAAAACTAAAACATATTGGGAACCTGGTGCTGAATCAAGTTCCCAAACAGCGGAACAGTTGTAATCACAGAATAACTGCAAAGAAAGAGAAAACTATCTAAACAAAATGTCCAGTTTAATATCCAATCAATCAGCTCCTTTAAAAACCATATTTTAGTCAAATAACCATCTTCATGACAAAGAAAAGAAAAGTATCTACAAAGTAGGCAAACACAAGGCAGTAAAATACTAAGGGAACCAGTAGGTTCCTTTTTTCTAACCTTTAAATTACATATCTTCTAAGAATGCCAATGGTAAAAATAATTTATACATTTAGTCAATGTATTTACTGAATATAGGATGTTAACTAGTTTATTATGGTGATCATTTCACAACATATACAAATATCGAATCATTATATTGTACACCTGAATCTAATATGTTATATGTCAATAATAGCACAATAAACAATATTTGTAGAATATAAATGATTTATTAAATATGGACTATTAAAGAAATTGAACTTTTATTCAATTATATTTATGTTCTAGATACTGTGCTACGACCTGGGGAGTAAAGATTACTATGACAATGCCCTGTATTGAGGAGTTTACAGTGTAGTGGTCCACCCCATCCTCCCACCACCTCTCTCTCACTTGCCAACTGCCCCAACTCAGAATGTCACTACCTTCCCCCCCTTATGGCTCAGGCCAAACGCTTAAGTCATTCTGGACTCTTCCCTTTCAACACACAATCCATCAGCAAGCCCTATCGGTGTTAATTACCTCCAACAGTATACAACCAGAAGCCAATCACTTCTCACCAACCCCACTGCGGAGGCCCAAGTCTAAGCCACCACCAAATCACTCCTCAGCTAGCAGCAGACTCCCACTTATGTCCCTGCTCCACTCTTGCCTCCATTGAGCCTGTGTTCCACACAGCAGACACAGTGCTCTTCTCACGGCACGAAGAGCATCACATCCTTCTCCTGATTAAATCCCTTCAATGACTTCCTTCAGCCGCTAGAACAACCCTCGTGATCTGACCTGTAACTACCTCTCTAGTCCTATGACCTACTACTGGTGCCTCATCCACTAACCACTAGCCTCACCGGCTGGTTTCTGTCCTGTGAACAGCCCAAATTCACTGCCATCTCTGCTCCACTCCAGGTTCTTAAGCCAGGTCTTCTTCATATGGCTGCACTCTCGTTTAGGTCTCAGCACAGCCCAACAGCCCAGCTAGAAACTCACGCCCTAGGCACTTTACCCCACTGTTCTCTTCTATTCTTTAAAGTAAACTTTTTGTTGAAGTATAAAACAATTACAACACAACGCAGAAACTTTAAGTGTACAGCTTAGTGAATTCTCACAAAGTAAAAATACCCATATAACTAGCACAAAGATCAAGAAACAGCATCCCAGAAGTCCTCCCAGGCCCTCACTTCCAGTCACTATCCTCACGAGGTAACCACAGTCCTGACACATGATTTCATAGATTAGCTTTACCTGTTTTTGAAATTTACATAAACCGAAATCACACAGTACGCACTCTTGTCTCCAGCTTCTTTCAGTCAATGTTATGTTTTTGAGATTCACCCATGCTGCTAAGCATAGTTGTAATACATTCATTATCAAAAGCTTTAAAATACTCCATTTCATGAATATACCACAATGCATCTGTCCATTTACTTGTAGGTGAACATTTGGGTTACTTCCAGTTTGGGACAACTTCTCATCGTGCTGCTATGAAAATTCTTGTACAAGTCTTTTAGTAAATATACAAACACATTTCTACTGAAAATATGCCTAATGGAATTGTCGCATCGTATCATACGCATATATTCAGCTAGAGGACATACCACTAAACCGTTTTCCAAAGTGATTGTACCAGTTTAAAAACCCAGCATAAGTGTATGAGTTTCAGATAATCCTTGCAAATATTTGACATTATCTTTCTTTTTTATTTTAGTCATTCTGGTGAATATATCACGGCATCTCATTGTGCTTTTGGGTTGCATTTCCCAGACAACTAACAAAGCTGACCATTTTTCATGTTTATTGGCCATTTGAATACCTTCTTGTGTGAAGTGCCTATCCAAGTGTTTTGCCCATTTCAGACATATGCATTACAAATATCTCCTACCCCTCTGTTATATGCTTGTTCATTCTCTTTATGGTATCTTCTGATGAGAGTTCTTAATTTTACTGTTCTCCAATTTATCATTTTTTTCTTTTACAGTGTTTGTTGTTTCTTATTTAAGAAACCTCCATCTACCTTAGATCATGAAGGTATTCTATGTTTTCTTCTAAAGGTTTATTGTTTTTACCTGACATGTTTACATTTACAATCACATGAAACTGAATTTTTATATATGATGTGAGTTAGGGGACAAAATACTTTTTTTCTGTAAGGATACCATTAGGATCCAATATTATTATTGAAAATGCCATCCTTTCCCCATCATATTATTAATGACATCTTGGTCAAAAACAATGTCTATTTGTCTATCCTTGTCCAATACCATAGTATTAAATTAGAATTCCTTTATAATAAGCCTTGATATTTGATAGCGTAAGTCCTCCAGTTTTGTTCTTTCACTTCAAGCCCGCCTTGGTAATTCATGGCCCTTTGGATTTTCACACAAATTTTAGAATCTGTTTCCACCAAAAAAAAAACCTTGTTAGGATTTTCAATGAGATTGCATCCTTTGAAATCTATTAACTCATGCTTTATGACTCAGCATATGGTTAATTTTTGTAAGTGTTCCATGTGCATTATTTGATCAACTGTCATTGGGGACAATGTTCTGTAAATGTCATTTAGGTCATATATATTGATTATATTGATCAGATGATCAGATTCTCTCTCCATCCTTTCCAGTTTTATCTCCCTGCTTATTCTATCAGCAATTGGGAAAGGTGTGTTTAAGTCTTTTACTAGGATTGCGTGTTTCTCTATTTCTACCGCTACTTCAGTTTTTGATTTCACATTTGGAACACAGACATCTTCTAGCATATTGACCCTCTTTATTTCTAGTAATGCTTCTTCCTTAAAGTCTACTTTGTTAAATACTAGTAAGGTTACACCTGATTTCTTTCCAGTTGTATTTATATATCTTTTTTCATCCTTTTATTTTCAGGCTTTCTGTGTCTTTATATTTTAAAATTGTCTGTTAAGGGGCATCAGGTTGGTTTTTGGATCCAATCCATTAATAATAGTCTTTTAATTGAAGTCCATTTAAATTTAATAGAATTATTGATCTAGTTGGATTTACAGCTACCAGCTTAGTATTTACTTTCTATATGACCTAGTTGTTTCTTTTTTCCTCACTTCTTGCCTGCCTTCTGTATTAATAAAATTCTTTTATTATCCCATTTTTTCCTTTTATTAACTTAGTTAAAACAATCTTTTACTATTCTTTTAGATAATTTAATTAGATATATTTACTTGATAATGCTAGAACCCTGGAACTCTTTCATCCATTTGCTTCCCTCCTGCCCTTCAAATTGTTCTTGTCATTATATAAATTGCATGTATCTTTAAACCCCCAAAACACTACTATAATTGTTTAGTACCATCAATATTTAGGTTTATTCACCATATATTTACCCTCTGTTGCTCTTCACTCCATTCTGCATTTCCATCAGGATTCATTTTCCTTCTCCCAGAAGAGCTACCTTTACCTTACTATTTCTTTTTGTGCAGGTCTGCTGGTTTTCGCTTGTCTGAAAACATCTTTAATTTTTTTGACAGTACTGCTTATTAAGCAAATCAAATTTGAAAGGTCTGAAATTTACCTGTTCTAAGAGAAAAGCATCAAATCCTTTATATATACATTTAGTTTCACTATAACAAAGAAATCTATATATACTTTTAAAGTTTAGAACTGAGTATTTTCTTTCCTTTAGCATGAAATAAAAACAAAACATAGAAATAAACAGGAACAAAATTACAACAGAGAACGTCAATTCCAAAAAATCTTACACATTTTGGATGATTCTCCATCAAGTGGTAGAGCTCAAGTCATCATTAAGAGAGAATTTTATTTTAAAGGTATCATGTTAAACTTTAATTAGGCATGCACAAGGAGAAGCCATGTTGTCAAAATATCCAGTTAATGGCATTATTTTTTTAATTTGCTTCTGCCCCATTGTCTCTCTCCTTTCCTGCTAACACTAAAATGCCCTAACATCTCAAACCCATTCTTTCCACACTTGATATAATTCCATTTTATTAGATTTTTTTATTTAACAAATTGCATGCACATGGTGATAATGCTAAATGTCCACATTCACATAGAGACACAGTGTAATTTCTGAGGCCTTTAGAGAAAGAAGTAAAAATCAAGAATTTTAAGCCCAAGGAGGATAAACCCCCTCCAGCTTCTAGCACAGCAAAGGGAGAAAATTTTCTTCTTCCCACAGGGCATGATGATGTGGTAATTCCACATCACTAGAGTCACATTTTTTGAGACAAGAAGGGATAAAAAGGAACATGGGTCAGAAATGGGTAGAGATTTTTTTTTTCCCATTATATTTTTCTCAGGATAGTCTCCCACAAAATAAGTGAAGAATCATATCATAAAGAGAAGAAAAAAATTTAAAAACCTCATTAGAACAAGACAACTGAGCACAAAAGAGAAAAAAATACAGGAGATAGCAACTTTTTCCCAGAGAATATAAAATTTTAAAAAATGAAATGAAGGTTGGAATCTGTTAGTATTCTATTAGTCATCTTCCTCTTCAACCTTTCTCCTTCCACATCATCACCATCGTCAACTTCTTCTCCTTTGTCCTCATTCTCTTCATCATCAATATGCTCCAAGTCATCTTCATCTTTATGAACATCAGCTTCTTCTCCTTCCCCTTCTTTATCATCCAAATAAGGAGGTAAATTGTACTTGAATAGATTTGGCCAAATAGCATCTTTAAAGAACTCTCTTAATTCACCTGCACTTGCATCCAAATCATTGATGAACCAGGTGAAGAAGGTCGAAAATTTTTCATGCTACTTCTTCAAGACAGGTTTATTTTGTGTCTGACATGAACATTCCATCATGTCTTTCCCAGATTCCCATTTGATTTCAGTCAACTTGGAAGATGAGTCGCCACTTTTATTGAGATAACATGTATTGGAAAGAACTTTTATTTATTTTTTTTTTTTCTTTTTTTGTGAGGAAGACCAGCCCTGAGCTAACATCTGTAGCTAATCCTCCTCTTTGTGCTGAGGAAGACTGGCCCTGGGCTAACATCCGTGCCCATCTTCCTCCACTTTATATGGGACCCCGCCACGGCATGGCTGACAAGCAGTGCATCGGCGGGCGCACGGGATCCGAACCGGCGAACCCCGGGCTGCCAAGCGCGAACTAAACCGCTGCGCCACCGGGCCGGCCCAGAACTTTTATTTTAAAGTAAGAATTTTCAGCAAAATAAAAACCTATTCTGTAACATGATTTAAAATCTTCAAATTCTGTCACTTCAGTTCTGAGAAAATAATTCAGCATCTCTTCATTCTCATCCCCAAGCAGGGCAGTCATTTGCACATGGCCAACAAACATCACCTCTAAATTTGAGAATTGAGAGATCAATTATGACCTCTTTTGAATAGTTTGCAGAGTTTGTTACATTTTTGTTCTAGTTTGAAAGTTTCCTCACTGGCTTGTTTGTCAAGTCTGTATTTCAATATATACAACATCTGTATATTTAAATGCTTCCTATTGTTCTTTCCCTCATTTCAGTGAATCCAGAGTAGCAAATTTTTCCTCTGGCTGGGATTTGGAAGTGGTCTTGGTTTCCTCATCCGAAGAGTGAGTGAAGACTTATGTTTAGGGTTAATGCTGTGAGACAAATTCAAAGCACCAGTCACACAAGGAGATGGTCACAGCTGAAGAGGCTCTGAGAACTATGCCTTCATTTTTCAGTATTTCTGATGGGTACAGAATTCTAGATTGGCAACTATCTCCTATCACTTTAAATATATTATTCAGTTGTCTACTTTGTTACCTTTTTGCATTTTCTGTTAAAAGTCAGCTATCAGTCTTATTGTTGCTTTTTTGAAGATAATGTCTCTTTTTTCCTGGCTGCTTTTAAGATGATCTTGATTTTCAACAGATTTACGAAGATATACCTACATGTGGTTTTCTTTATATTGATGTTGCTTAAGGCTCACAGAGCTTCTTCAGTTTGTCAGGTAATGTTTTTTAACAGTTCTGGAAAATTCTCAGCCATTATCTCATCAAATTTGCTCTGCCTCATTTTCTCCCTCTTCTTCAAACGCTACAAGATCCTAACATTACAGATATATTCGATATTTTCACTGTCTCCCATATCTGTTTTTAGTCTCTGTGTTTCATTTTCAATTTCTCTTGACTTCTTTTCCTCTTTGATAATCTTGTCTTTTGCTATGTCCTATCTAAAATCTAATCCAAACACTTGAGTTCTGATTTCAGTTATTATATTTTTCCCTTCTAGAATACCCACGTGACATTTATGCATTCCAATTTTTTAGTAAAATTCTCCATCTTTTCATGCGTTTGTTTCATCTTATCTTCCATTTGCTAGAACATACCAACCATGTGTATTTGAGAGTCCTTGTCTGCTAATTCCTACCAATATCTGAATCATCCTATGTCAGTTTCCATTATCCAGCTTTTCTCTTGGTTTTAGTCATATGGTCCTATCTCTCAGCATCTAGTCATTTTTTATTAAATGTTAGACACTGTATATTAAAAAATTGTAGAAGATCCAGATACTATATTTCTCCAGAAGAGATTCACCCTGACCTCTGACAGGCAGAGTGGAAACTGCTAACTTTAATCAGGGAGTGAGCTGATTCAAGGCTGGGTTGCAGTTGGCAGGCTTCAGCTGGCCTCAGTTGACCCTATTCCTACAGCATAGCCCTACAGTGCTTCCAAGTGATATGATTTGCACTGATGGCCCTTCTGCAGCAACATGAGCCTGCAGAACACTCTGCCTTTTGGAAGTGTATGGCTTAACTTTATAGCATTCTGCCATGCAGCTTCATAATTCTCGCAAATGTCTTGAGGAAGAGTCAGAAATGTTTCTGAGTTCCTTTGGGTCTCCAACATTGTCATTCCAACCTCACAAGACCACCAAAAGTGATAGTTGTTTCTCTGGGCTCAAACACTAACCTTCTACATGGGCTGAGCTCACATTTTCAGCGTCTTGCCCATTTCCAGAATCAGCAAAAGTCTGACCACTTTCCCAAGAGAAAAGAGGCTGCAGATTATCAGTTCACCTCTCCAAAGTTTTCTGCTCTCTCAGCTTTAGTCACTCTGGTACTTCTTGCTTTAACAGCTCTCTGATGGCCTCACACAAATGACTTGATATGTAATCTGTCTTTTGTAGTTGTTCTCAGCAGTAATATCAACGTGTTCAAGTTATCAAGTATCAGGTATCTCTTATTTGAGATTAAGTTTTCTTGGCCCATTTTATATTCTTTATATCCATATCACTACCTTTACTACTTATTAAGGGTGTTTTACGTCTACCTTTCCCTACTGAAACATAAGCCCCAAGAGAACAAAAGCTTTACTGCAGCCTCTGGGCACAACCAGACTGAAGATCACTGACTCTGGTATTCTTCCTCTTTCTATCATGCTCCACCTCCCATGCCTATTTGTTTTGTAAGGAATTCCAAATGGCCTCATCATTTCTCAGTACTCATACTGAGAAAAAGCCAAAAAGAGAAAAACCAATTCCACATGCACGAATTCTCAGTAAAGAACTCTTACTCCTCCTTTTCATGTTTCCTCACTTTCTCCTCCATGAGAGATATAAATTAGAGCAAATATACTTTGGGTTTCTCTCCTTCATGGTTCCTTCCCTTCAGCTGATTGTTGAGACACTGACAGTCCTTCCTCTCTATGCCCAACTCCCTGCCGAGTAGGAAGCAGACCTACCATCAGACTCAGTCCTCGCCTTCTACAGCAGGCTTGACAGCTGTCCCTCTCCCCTGCTCTCTGGTATCCTCCATTCCAATTCAAACCGGCAAACAGCCATTTGATGATTAAGCAGCTAGTAATGAGGGGATTGGAATTGGCCACCCCAAAATATGTCTCTGCCTGCTGGGAAGATACTTTAACCCCCAACCCCCACTAACTGAGCAACAGAGTTTGGGATAGGAGGCCTACCCCCAGAACAGGCCATAGACATCTCCAGGTATCAGGGGTTTCTTGCTAAACCCATTCTTAGTTCTGGTTACGCTTTGTAAGAGACATTTACATTTGCAAAGGAAATCTCCATCTGTAAAGGTATCTTCTTCCCTGTACCAGGAAGAAGGGTGGGGAAAGCCTAACCTAGAAACTTGCCAGAATGGAAGGCAAGGACTTAAATCTGCATGATAAACCTACCCATTGTTAATTGTGTTGTTTGGGCAATATGCTATCTGACTCCCACTAGGTTCCTGTAAACAACATCTCCCTGGGGCCTGGGTCACCATGGTAATGGATTTTTGAGCTGTTTTTTCAGGAGCTGCCATTCTGTGGACATGCCTCCTAAGAAGAGGCCTGAAGCCTGACTAGGCTTGTGCAGATCATCAATTACCTCATCTCTCCTCAGCTCCAATCATTTCAGACCACCTTGCCCCCTACCCCATAAATATCCCTGAGTCCCTGTTTTCAGGGAAACGGACTTGAGATTCATTCTCCCATTTCCTCACTGGCTGCCTTGTGATTAAACTCTCTCTCTGCTGCAATCTCGTCGTCTCAGGGTTTGGCTTTCTGGGCGGCAGGCAAAAACGGAACTGGCGGGGACCCGGAGCAGTAACACAATTAGGCTGCAAACTGAGTCTGTGAGTCAGGCCACAATTCTCCATGCAGTTGATGGGCAAATACATTCAGATCTATTTTGCAGGCCCAACTCTTGCCACAAGTGGTACAAAGGCCAAAATTTAAGGAGTAGAGTATAAAGTCCACACTCTGGCCTTGGGTCCCAGTCACATTCTCCAATCCAGCTTTTCTGGAGCCGTGAACTTAGAAAGTTACTGTACCCTCATTAATGAGGTAGATAATTTAGTCTTCATCTGGCTCCTATCTGCTCTTCCTTGGTTAGAACTAAGAAGAGAGGGGTTACTAACTAGGAACCATCACCAGTGTACAAGTGACTGGGGGGTTGAAAGGAAGTTTCCAAAAACAGTCCATATATATTTGGATTGTTTTTAAAGCCCAATTACAGAAGGGGCCCCAGCTCACTTGGTATGTACATTTATTTTGAAATAATAATTTACTATAACTGTAGGAAGTTAACAATTCTTACAAAAACACCTGCAAATCTTGTAATCATATATTTTGGGAGTGATATTTTTGAAAATGTTATTTATCCAGAGGTACAAGATCTTTTCTGCTGACAAAAATAAATTAAATTATGATAATTTGATTTTCTGCATTTTGTAATATGCAACTATCTAGTCGACTGTAATGACTAATTGTCCTGGTAATTCCACTGGCCTCAGATGTAAAAAGTACAGTTTCCCTCATCAATTCTCAATGGGATAGATTTAGAAAAATAAACTAACGTAAAACTTTTTAAATGCCATTAAGTCAGGCTCATGCAGGCTAAAGCAGACTGCTCTCATTGTACTTTGTATGTCCCACAACGTGTTACTTCTGGAACCCTTCCAAGACCACAGGCTCCTTAAGAGTAAGAGCTTGGCCTTTTTAAAAGGCAAAGTTGAAGCCCTGTTTTGTTGTTTTCTTAATGTCCTTGTGTTGAGAAAGATACCTTTCTACTAAGTTACAGATAATAAGATTGCAAGAAATCAATCTGTATCTAAGTAAAAGGGATTTTATTTTTTCCTATAAAAACATCACCTAGAATTTGGATATTTCACTTGAATCTCCAATATTTATCTAGGTCCTTGGGATTCTGCATGTGAGTTCTTAACTGGCTAACAGCAAGAACATGTTGTCCACGGGGGGACCATCCAGTATTTCCAAACTGTGGCACGGTATTCTGGCTCAACCAGCATCAGATTACATCACTGAACACCCAACTGCACCAGTTGGACTGTTCAAAGACTGAGAGACAAACATGGGTGCAGCATGAGTGGAAGAGAAAGAGAGGATAGGGTTGAGACCTTTGTGATCTCAGGATAGATACAAAGTTCAGGAACAAATGACTCCCCTGGAAACGCCAGGACAACGCCAAGTTTTGAGAACTGAGCAGGCCAGTTTCTACAAGAAAACTTCTTGCAGGTGACGCAAGAGGATGCTTTGGAAAAGGAAGGGAAGACCCAAGGCCAAAGGCAGAGCTGTTTGAAGGATTCAAGCAGAGACTGGATTCACCTGCGGCCACTTCGGAATACCTGAACAACAGGCTAAGAGTGTGGCAAGGAAAACATACAATCCGTGTTGTGTTCTATAGGTGCCAAAACTTAAAGGAATGTGCTGGAATCACAAGAGCCAGTGCCTGGAAAGGAGGTACTTGAACTGTGGTTTAAAATACCAAAGAAAATATTATAGAAAGAGAAGGCTTGGAGATTTAAAAACAATGGATCACTGAGAGTTTTAGCAATAGGACATGAAAGGATTTTGGTCTTAGAGCAAGTCTGAGCGGGTAGAGAGTGGAAGGAAATATATCTTAAGCTCCAAACCACCTGGAAAAAAGTAGACAGAAAGACTTCTAATTAAGGAAAGAAGAGAATACAATACAGACAACTGGGCACATTCCACCAAATTATCAATGGGAAGCAGTTACAATCAGGCACTGGTTTCCAAACTCAAGCTCTATAATTGGCTAAGAAATCCAGAATTCTTCTGCTAATGCACTTAATTTTAAAAGAAAAGTAACATTCTGAGGTTCTCAAGAAGCCTTAAGGACAGAAGAGACTGAGCATCTTCACATTCCAATCTCAAGTCCTGCCGGCCAGCACAGGAAGAGGCTGAGTGTGGGGACCGCTCCGAAGCAGTGGGCACTGGTAAGTTCCAAGCTGCACCTTCAGAGGAGAGGGGGAGGTTGCAGCACATAATGTCACTGCTCCCCACTGCTCCCCTCAGAACCTTTATACCCTGTCCCCAACTAACAGGGGCTCACACAGCCCAGGAGGCTCAATCCTAACTGGTGCCTCCAAGGTCTTTGGTATGAAATGGCCACCCAGGGGCTCCCAGCCCTGTCCACCAGAACTGTTAGCACCACAAGTAAAGTGCAAGTATAAAGAGAAAGAGCTATGACACACGCTTTCTCACATGACATCATTTTTCAGACACTGCCCCAGTACCTGGCTCATGTTCCATAACCACAACATAGGTAACTACTGCCTTGAGGAGAAGGACTACCCCTTTGAGAACTGCAGGTGGTTAGGTTTGTAGCTATGGGCCATATTAGAAATGACTTAAATAACCAGCCCCAATTTACCACCAGAAGAGGGGAGGCTCATTATCTCCCTTTGAGAGGACTCAAAGGGTTCCAGGGGGGGAAGCCTGTAGTGGGAAAAGTTATTCTCCTTTCTCTGTGCTCCTTCTGAATCCTGGCACCTCCAAAGCTAAAATAAAAAAGACTTTAATAGTATATCTCAAGGCTGGGAAGCAGCTCACCCAGTTAACATAATAAGGACTAGGTGGCAGGTGGTAAGCCTTTGCAGTTCAAAGGGAGTTGATCTTTTTTGCAATGTTCCCCCCAGAAGACATACCACTGAGCGAGGTCTTTCCCCGGCCCTGCCCAGCAGCGCAACTGGACAGAGCAGAGAATGGCTGACAATCCAAATGGAAGACCAGACTGCAAGGAGGAAGAACCACAGGAGGGAAGGGAAAGGCACGTGAACTAAGGGGTTAAAGGGATCAGAGGTCTTAGGTGAAAGAGCAGGCTTGAAGGAAACAGGAAGACTCTTCATCAATCTCCTTCTGAAATGTGTACAAAGTACAAATATTACTTACGCACACATGAATACTAAATAAGGAGTAGAATAAAAAAGAACAGCAACCATTATATGAATGTAACACTACCTGAACATAAAATCAGTAGCTCTTTGGGTGACAGAAAGAGGCAGACTGGGGATATTCGTGGGTAAAAACTAAATAACAGTGTAAAGACATTAAAGAACCACAGGACTAGATGATGCAAAACTGGATGATCTGCTGTCACTGTCAGCTATATAACAGTACAAAACCAGCCTTCTTTTCTTCCCAGTTTTACTGAGATATAATTGACATACATCAGGTGCACAAAAATGTCTTCCTAAGTTTCCTACAGGGAAGTCCTTTCAAGATAAAAACTATAATCATTATCTGCTTAACAATGCCTCACAACCAGCTGTGCAAAACTTAACCTGACCATCACACTAAAATTTTCAGAGACAACAAAACAAATATCAAAAGCCATTAACAGCCTCTTAAATAATTGCTATTTTTATCATGTATAACTTATTTAGGTTACTTTTTTGTCACATAAATGTTTGATTTCTGAAAACTTTCATGGTAAAAAAAATTAACTGCTGAGAAAATTAACACCTCACAGGAAAATAGTGAAAGCCATTAAAAATATTTTTAGGCTCATAAAAAGAAACAATTAAAACAGCACGTTAAATTAAGGCAGTATCAATAACATTTTCCACTTAAATTATAATGAAGCCTATATTATGAATTTCCATTTTCCATCACCTGCACTGCAGAAACTCTTCAAAAATCTCTTTCTCAGCACCCCACTCCCCACCCTCAGCAGTTTCAGCAATAACGATGATGCTTAAAAATGTATTCTGCCTGCACATAATACACTATGATAGTTTCACGTGTCACCTTGGCTGGGCTGGAGTACCGAGTTATTTAATCAAATACTAATCTAGGTGTTTCTGTGAAGGCATTTTGTAGATGTGGTTAACATTTGGCAATGAGTTGACTTTAAATGAAAGAGATAACCATCAATACAGTGTGTGGCCCTCTTCCAATCAAAGGCCTTAAATGCAAAAACTGAGGTTAGCCAGAGAAGAAGTTCTGCCTCAAGACTGCCTCATCAACTCCTGTCTGAGTTTCCAGCCTGTGCGGGCCTGCCCTACGGATTCCATCTTGCCACCCCAATAATCATGTGAGCCAATTCCTTAAATATATAGATCTCTGTCCTATTGGTTCTGTTGCTCTGGAGACCCTAAATGATAAACACACACTCGGAGAGACTTTTTACATGTAGTTCTCTATTCCAGGATTCTACCCCTTTCTGATTTTACGATCCTCC
Organism: Tapirus indicus; assembly: GCA_031878705.1. Lineage (NCBI taxonomy): Eukaryota > Metazoa > Chordata > Mammalia > Perissodactyla > Tapiridae > Tapirus > Tapirus indicus. Next base: position 141,059,360 of record CM062919.1, on the reverse strand, counting down.
TTCTCTCGGCCCCACCTACACATATCTCAGCTCCCTCCCTCCTTATGGAACCCACCAAACACAATCCTTGGAACTGAGTTTTCTTTTCCACATTTTTGTTCCAACAATCTCTACACTTTTAGTTTTCTGTTTCCATCCCTCAGGCCCTTCTTTTTCTAATGACTAGAAAAAATACAGCAACAAATATAACTGGCAAACTAGGAGGAAAATTCTCCTAATATACAGACGTACATTTGCATATACAGATCCCTGCATTAGGGAAGCTTTAGATTGCAAAAGACTGTCTAAGTGTCATGTTTTGAAAGGCAAGATACATTTTAAGGTGGGATTTTTCATTCCAACATGGAGCTCAGAGTTGTTTCTAGGCAATTAGAACTGCAATTGGGAAATACAAGTTAAAGAAAACGTATAATCTCATTTACAGAAATCAAATTTCAAATCCAGTACAAGAACATGGTTATTTTGAAATCCAAACATCCTTAAGCATGGAAAACTTCTTTTTCAGTGAGGAACTATATAAACTTCAGAGTTCTAGAAGAATTGTCTAGTAAGGTATTTCAACAGTATTTTTTTTTTTTCAGTGCTTAACTTACTCAGGTTCCTTAAAATGGAAACATTTCAAGGCTTAGATAGTCAATTGGAATCAATATCTATTAACTTTAACCTTGTAAATGCATCAAACAGTATAAAGAGAAACATGTTTGAAATATTTAAAATACCAACACATCCTCACCTCCCACATCAACCTGTAATCCATATTTTCATCCAAATCTTCGGGCATTCTCTTCTCTCCAGCAAACGGTCCAAACTTTTCACCCTGAGTAGTGATGATTATATTGAAAAAGGATTAGTACAATAATCAAGTTACTAAGATAAACTATTATTTGTCTTCTGGAAAATTGTTTTTCTCCAAATCTTCATGCCCAATGATTGAGACACATTTAAAATATTAACTAATTTACACAACACAAAATATTTACATAGCTAAACTCCAACTTAATCTGTTTTTAGCCTAAGAGCCTAAATCCACAACACAGGAGCCAAGAAAAAAGGGTTAAATTGCTTAACATTCAAATTGTGACAGGGCCCTGAATATTGTACTTACATGTTTCAATCCTCTGCCACCTCTGGCAAGTGGCCTTAAAATCACAAGCACTGAGTTTAGCTTGACTTGAGAGACAAGCCCACGAGGTAGAAAATCACCTGGTTTCCATAAAAATCATAAATTCATCCCAATTACGAACAAGAAGTAGGCTTGCCATTCTCCAAAGAAGACTGTTCATAAATAAAGCTGAAATTCTCCTGCCAATCTTCCGAACAGCCAAGGGGGCACACTACAAACTGGGGTTCTCAAAACACGTGCTCTGAAGCCCACCTGCGTGAGATCACCAGCGTCGCTTGTTTCAAATCCAGAATCCTAGGCTCTATCAAATCAGGATCTCTGGGAGTGGGACGTGGGGAGCTGCATTTTGACAAGTTCCCAGGTAAGAACAGGAGTGGCTGGCCCACCAGCCAAGTTCAAGGGATAAGTGACACTTTTTTCTCACTAAGGCAACCAAAGCAGGGACTGGAGAGACAGAGGGAGTGGGGTCGTATTTGTCCAGCCAGATGGTCTGTAGAAATGTGTGCAGAGGATCCAGAGCCACTCGGGCCTTTGGGAGCATCCTCCAAGCCTGCCTGTGACTATTCTCATTAGGACCCTTCTCTTCACAAGGAGTTGGAGGAAGAAAAACCAACAAAATCTCCAGGGAAACTTTTGATGAATATTGTTAGGGGAAAAATAATCAACACAACGTTTCAAGGAATATAAATTACTTAATGAACAACAGAAAACCCAACTCCCGGGAAGAGTAAAATGTTAAAGCTTAAAGGAATTACAACTAGCTAACCCAGCCCCTCATTTTACAGATAAAGAAAAACAGTCCTGAGAAGCCACAAAAAATGGCAGAGCCTGGAAAACCTATTCTTTAATGTTAACTTGGGGGCAGAAAATAGCTACAGAAATTCCTCAAACCAAAACTATAATCCTAAATAACCCAAGCACAAGCACACCAAAGAAACATTATTTATAATAACATAGAGCTATTGATGCAATGTTTAGTGAGCAAATTTTAGAAAGGCTGGAAGCCAGCTCTGCTTCTCCATCCCTCCATGCCTCACCAGCCACTTCACGCCAAACCTGGCACTCAGCATCACTTCTCAGACACACACAACAGCCCCAAAGATGCTTTCTGTAAAAGGTAACCACTTCTCACCTCAACATGGGACCTCACCAGTATTTAATGGCAGTTAAAAAAAGCTGTTTAAGAAATGAAAGAAGAGGGGCCAGCCCAGTGGTGTAGCAGCAGTTAAGTTCACATGCTCCCCTTCGGCGGCCCAGGGTTCACCGGTTCTGATCCTGGGCATGGACCTAGGCACCACTCATCAAGCCATGCTGAGGTGGAGTCCCACACAGAGCACCTAGGTTATGTACAGCTATGACATACAACTATCTACTGTGGCTTGGGGCGGGGGGGGAGAAACAAAGGAGGAAGACCAGCAACAGATGTTAGCTCAGGGCCAATCTTCCTCAAAAAAAAAAAAAGAAATGAAAGAAGGGGGGAGGGAAATTAATATATACTGAAGTACCATGTGCCATACTCCAAATAATCCTATGTGAGAATTTCCCCACTTAACAGTGAAGAAAGCTGAGACTCAAAGAGTTTAAAGAACGTGCTTGATTAAGGTCAATCACCTAGCACAGGTCAGAGAAAGGACTAGGAACCAGTGGTTTCTCCTGAGTGGAGAGCGCAGGCACTGTCCCCGAGCCCCCACTCCAACCCCGACAAGCAGCTGTAAGACCCGGTGCCCAGGCAGGCTCCAGCCTCTCTTCTCAGCTTTCCAGCCTCTCTTCTCAGCTTTCCACTGACTGCCGGGCTCAGCAACGCAATCACACAGCTGAGCCTTGCTCACAACAGTCTCAGCAACGCAATCACACAGCTGAGCCTTGCTCACAACAGTCTCAGCGACGCAATCACACAGCTGAGCCTTGCTCACAACAGTCTCAGCAACGCAATCACACAGCTGAGCCTTGCTCACAACAGTCACTCAGTACGTTGACTGCTGAATTGAATGAGGGAACTGACAGCCTGATGTTAGAGCCGATCTGGAAGGCTGACCAAAAAATAAGGCGTGTTTTTGATAATAAATTTGAAGATTTGGTATTAACGCACGTAGTTCAACTTTTCATTACACTTTGTCATGTATTGAACCTTCATATTGCCGAAGGTAAGTAGTAATCTGAGTACACACTTCCCAGCTCAACTGATCTACCCATGCCAGTCAGTTCCTCTTCGAGCACAAGTTTGGAGGAAAAACAATTGAATTAATCAATTCAGCAGTGTTCAAAGGACTGAAGAGGAAGAAATGGAAACCCAAATAAATACACTGGGGTCAGGAAACAAGCCTGCCTGGATGCAGGCCTATAAGATTACGAGAGGACTTACAGGTTTGAAAATCAAAATAAGAATTAAGACTCAGACTTTAAAGCCTCGTTATTAACAGTGAACAATCACTCCATCATAAACTCAAACTACCAAACTATAATAAATACAGTTTTCAATTTTTTTCCTCAACCCGTAGTAAGAAATAAATTTTGCATCTCAGCCTACCATATTCACATATACACACAGAAACACACAGATATAAAACGAAAATATAAATTTCCTGAAACAATACTACCCTTACTCTGTACAACATACTTCCATATTTCCTACACTATTTACTTCACTTTTTTAAAAATACTACTTCTGACCCAATAAGTTAATTTCACAACTCACCAGTGGATTGCAATCCAGTCTGAAAACACTGACACAAAAACATAGATAGAGGGGGCAAATTTATAAGTATATTTAGCTCTCCGGATTTGATGAGACTGCCTTCAAAGTATACTAGTATGTATTAGAATGATTTGATCAAATAAACTTGAGTTTCTGGGCTGCAAGATTACAAAAATGTAAATAGCCAACTCATATATCCACAGCAGTTGTGCTAAGAAACTGCAGATAATTGCAACAATTTATATTTGGCTTTAGATAAAGCTTCTATACTTATGAGACCCCTTCACACTCTGAAGCCTTCCCCTGAGGGTCCCAGAATCTGCTACCCACCCCTTCTATAAGTCTTGGTTCATTGCTGTTTCTACTGTACAAACAGCACTATCTGATAATTTTATTGTATATACTGCTTTATTCACTAACCATTTCCTATGGAAATTCTAACCTAAGAGTAAACTTCTTCTACCTCAGTCGGCTTCAAACCTGTTTGGGTAACACCCTCAACAGAAGGTTTGGGGCACACACTCCATATATATGTAATTATTTTTTCTTTTAGTTGAACCATATGAAATTGCCAATATTTGACCATTTTCAAGCTAAAAAATGAAAAATTTTCATACGATTCATTATAACATAATTTACATATACACATGCATTAGCAGATTAAACACCTAAGGTGAGGTTCATAATTGATGATAGGAAGAAAACCAATATTCTAAACTATCTTCTTGAAAATTTCAAAATTTCCTAGCTGACTTCCCGTCATCACTGGTTTTACTTTCTGTGTTTAAGCTGCTGATGCTCTCGTGCGAGCAGCAGGAAAACTGTCAGCTCTACCGTTTCTTGCTGTTCGTGTGCCCGCATTACTGATATTACCTTCAACCCGTGACTTCCATGCAAGCACCTTTCTAGAATTCTTCACTTCAAACTATCTAAAGGGTCACTATCTGAAATGCTTACAAGGTTAGGCAGGAAAGCAGCACATCAGACATCCAACAACAAACAAGTAAAGGATGCCTCAGGGAGTGGCCGGGAGGCAAGGAGGAAGGGCATGCCCATTTAAAAAGTTCTTCCGCTCCAACTGAATGTTGCTCTATCACAACGGGGGCCCAATGTTGCCAGATATCTGCAAATATTTTAGAGAAACTGACAACTCAAACTATACGTGAAATCACTACTTTTCTATATCGGCAATGAATTCCAAGTTTTCAAAACTCTGTGCAGGTCAAGAAAAATGTGACTGCAAGACAAATTCAACCTACAGATGCCAAATAGCCCAAGTCAAACTCACTTCTCAGACTGGCCCAATGCCCAGCCTACAATGTGCTTATCTGCTCGTTCTGAACAAAGCAGACAATTAATCCATCCAATTTGCCACCCACTGGACTAGATAATAACTTTTAATAAACAAAAATATGTATGATTACAAACATGTAGGCCATTCTCTTTCATTTTGCTTAATACTATTAGTAAGAAGTTGAAAGCAAGATTTCCTCTTAGAACAGTGGGAGAAGCACCAGCTGCAAGAGACCTGGATCCTGACCCTTGCTCTGCCACTAATTAGCTGTGACACATCAGGATGTCACAAACTTCCGAGCTTCAGTTTCCTCACCTATAAAACTTGGGGATTTGGATTAGTTGTTTTCTAAGACTCCTTCCAGCTCTTAAACTCTAATAGAAAGAGCTTCTAGAGGCTGCCCGATGGCGCAGCGGTTTAGTTCACGCTTGGCAGCCTGAGGTTCGCGTGCCCAGATCCCGGGCACCCGCCAACGCACTGCTTGTCAAGCCATGCCATGCCATGGCAGCATCCCATATAAAGTAGAGGAAGATGGGCACAGATATTAGCCCAGGGCCAGTCTTCCTCAGCGAAACAAGGAGGATTGGCAACGGATGTTAGCTCAGGGCCGGTCTTCCTCACAAAAAAAAAAAAAATTAATAAAGGGAAAGACTAAGCATTTTGCCCTACCTTTTCAATAATAACCCTAGTTCAGGATAACCAGACAGCAGCAAACAATGACAGAAAGCTGTTCTTTACAGAGGAATGTTAACTTACAAATAAAAGAGGTATATTTGAGTGAAATCACCATCTTGAAATCCCTAATAATGTAACGGATTCAGGCAAGGAATATCAATGGAGACTAAAACCATTAGGTAGAAGGTTGATAATGAAACAGATATTTATCCAGTATCAGCTCACAGATTATCGGTTAGGCACAAAGTAGCTTTACAGTGGAAAAATTACGTTAACCCAGTGTTGGCATTACTAACAGTGGGGAAACCTGACAGCAGTATATACCCCCTGGCATAAGGCAGTATGCAATAAACCATTCTAGCCCTTCATTACCCAGTGTCTGCCATAGGAACGTGAAAGAGGTGTTCACTGAACTCTCCAGGCACCTCCAAGGCGAAAGCGCAAGTGAGCATGCGCAGACCTCTTCCCCCCTTGTCCCGTCTGTCACCCAGCACATGGGGAGATCAGTGCCACCTAGGAAGAGAGCACACGGATAAAACACAGAGAGGGAGCTGGATGCTTCCCCACGTTCCTTCCTGTTTCCCGCTGCTAACACTGCACTGTTTATTGCAATGTAACAAGTATCCTGAGGGTGGGGAGGTGTGTTGAATACACAATGTGAGTGCCTAACAAAGTAAAATACTCTACATCTAACTTCCAGATTAGAGGAAATGCACAAGATAGAGAAACACATTAAATAAAGCCCTGGGAGAGCAACGAGACAAATCCAGATTGTGAGATACTCCACAACTAGTCTGATCTCTTCAGAAACTCATTGTTACTTACAAAAAGGAATAGGAAGAGGGAGACTGTTCAGGAGATTTAACAGACATAACCAAATGTAATAGGTAGTCCTTGATGGGTCCTGGTTCAGAAATAAACAGCTATAAAAACATTTTGGAGGCAATTGGAGTAATTTGAATATGGGCTGGAATTAGAAGACATTAGGAAATTATTATTTTTGTTGGGTGTTAAAATGATATTATGGCTATTAAGGAGAATGTCCTTATGCTGAAATATTGAGGAGTGAATTGTCATAATGTCTGTAATTTACTTTGAAATGGTTCAGCAAATAAGAAAGTATACATATAGATGAAATAAGTTATATTAAAGTGAATCAATCTGCAGCTGAATCATTTATATGTGAAATAATGATGACTTTTCACAGAAGGAGTCTTTAGTTCCCACTTAGAACATAATTATATTTCAGTCTTAAACTACTGTGTATGTGTGTGCTCTTGCAATACAATTAGGCCTTCAACAAAGTGCATTTCTAAAAAGTTCGGTATGAAAAATATCCACTCTTTCCCTACTGTGACTGCCGGGCAGAGACAAGTTGCCTCTCTATATCCATTCTCCTTAGTACTAGCACACTGACCTTGTTGAGGGTACTAATATATTCAAGTAGAAACACTACATTTACCAGCTTCCCATTTAGGTGAAGAAGAGAGCTAACAGAAGCAGAAATCATTTTATGGACCTACCACAAAAGCTCTTAAATGAGAGCTAAGTCAGCTGGCAAGTATACCCTACTGCCCTGGTTACTTTCTCCTTCTCCCACCTGGAATAAGAGCATAATAGCCGGGGCTAAAGCAGCCATTTTGAGGCCAAGAGAACTGCAAAGACTTCTACCTTGATGTTTTGAGCCACTGAACTGATAGCAGCAAATGCCCACTTGCCAACTTCTTGTTATAGGGAGAACAGAATTCCCAAGGTTTAGATTACTGCAGTTGTCTATATTACTCTCAGCTGATACAGTGGATGTCAGGGAAAAGAAATGTACAAGTGCCCAAGATAAACAGAATTATTTTTTATAAAATCCATCACTGATAAAATAAACATGAAATGGGAAATGTAGGAGAGTTGTAGGGAAGAAGAGATTCTGGGTATATGGTGACCTGAATGCAGCACCTTTTCCCTTAACCCCAACCCTAAGCTACTTGCTTCTCTGAGCAAAACAACTGCTACTAGCATGTACGGGCAACTGGGTGTAAGTGAAGCCTTAAGTTCTGGCACAGAACTGGTGTGAGGCATTCTCTCCAGTGGGCTGAGTAATAAACTGGAAAAGAGCAGAGGAGCCAAGGCTGGGGACTGGAAACTAGAGGATCCTGAGAAGAACTGGAATGTCAGAGATGGGAGAGGAGGCCACAGCCCACAGCCTTTCCCCTCCTTGCAGCCCAGGAAAGTACAAGGAGACCAGAAAGCTGAGGGACAAGGAACTGACAGCCTATCTGCCAGTTCAGGCCCAAGGCAATAGAGATCCTTTGCCTTCAGGGCAGAAATGACACCACAGAGGGTTCTCCAATAACCAGCCTTGGGCTTCAATAAAGCAATCAAGGCAAATCGCCTATACAAAGGGTTCCAGCTGCCTGAAAAAGATCAGGCAGAAAAATGAGAACCACACTCTGTAAAACTGAACGTCTGTAGGAGACACAATACTTTAATTAAAAGGAATACCTCAATCACATGAGGGAATTGACGAGATTCAAGTACAGCACTCAAAAAAATACATAAAACTTTTAAGAGTGAAAAAACATGATTTCCCAATTAAATATTTTTAGAGAATGAACTGAAACAGAAATACAACAACCTGAGAATCACTTACCCAGTCAGGAAACCCTTTCCAGTCAGGCAGAAAGAGAGCTACTTGACGATATACACAGATTCCAAGAGACCATTATCCACACGATTCAATGAGAAAAAGAACCACAAAAAGTCTCTAACTAAACAAATGAACCAGAACAAAGGACAGAAAATAGAAGAAGAAAATGAGTAGCTGGTGTGTATACACTCAAAATTAAGGTATGACAATGAACTAGGTGCATGGAATATATAAGCTAAATAACAACTCTGAAAACAAAAGAGATACACTTTTGAAAGAAATTCTATCACGTAACACCATTTCATCAAAACATAGGAGTTGGTGGAGAAGGAGGGCAGGAAGGCAAAAGCATCCCAAAAGTTGCATGGCACAGGGAGGCAGGGGCAGGAAGAAAGCAGGAGAAGAGGGAAGTAATAGGGTAATAGAACATCTTGTGGAAGAAATTGTGTGTTCTAGTGGGAAAAACGGCTGACCTCTAGCCATCAAACAAAAATATCATGTGCATCTGATTGTGAAAAGAGGGAAAGAGTAAGCAACTCATTAAAGAAAAAGAAGAGTAGAACTAACAAAGTAACAAGGAGAAGAATGGAATAAACAATGACTTGAACAGACAGCAAAAATAAGGAAAATTAAAAATAGGTTACAACAATATAAAATAAGTAATGAGCATATTGAAAGATGACAAGAATAAAATCAACTTTATCAGCCATTACACTAAGTATGAAGGAGTTAAATTCTCTCATTAAATGAGAGATTGTAATGCTGCATTATGAAATATAACCTAGGTACATATGATTACAAAAAGATAAAACAAAATGATAAAAAATGCATCAAAATGGGTAGACAAAGAGAAATAGATAAAAGCAAAGAAAAGAAAGGAAATAGTTTCAATATCAGACAAGGTTAAATTAACAGCTGAATGCACTAAACAGAATAAAGCAGAACACTATGTAATGATAAAAAGTTACTCATGAAGAAGAGATAGCAGTGAGAAACCAGCAACATAAAAATATTAGAAATTCAAGAAGTAGTAGAGTGGGAGATTTTAAAACATTTTTTCAACACTGTACAGATTTGTTAAGTAATAAAAATAATAGGTAAGAAAATGCCTTTAATTTTAAAACTTTTAATGTTCAATATCCATCAAGGATTTAGAAAGAGAATCACTCCTAATAATAAGAAAGGCCAATAAACTACAAAACTGTAACTTTTCTTGAGGAGACCACTGGCTACCTGTGGCAGATTACAGAAGGAAGAGCTGCCAGCCACCATACAAGGAGGTAAGAAATCAACTAACATTTTAATGGTTTGCTAAAGGATGCATGTGAGACAGTCTGACTGTATAGAACCACTAGAAGCCAGAGATCCAAGGGGAGTTCACACACACTTGCAGACTCTTGTCCAAGGATGTCTCCATAGAAGAAAGATGAGGGGACAGACAGAACAGAGAGACTCCCTCAGTGATACAGTCATGAGTGGGGAACAGCAGCTGCTGCAAGAATGGCACAACATCCCACACCTCCTGCCCTGACCTTTCTCTCATATAAGGAGAAGGCTTTAGCCACTGCAAGAAAAGCAGCAAACTCTGTCACCTCCAGGACACAGGTAAAGATCCACTGCTCCTGGGAGAAGGGCAGGAAGCAGTATAGGCTCAGAAACTTATACCACAACCATCAGAGGATTCCTTTCATTGGGTATGAGACAGGAAACACTCTCCCACAAAACACCAACAACTGATACAAGGCAAAAGTTTGGCTCCCGTGGGGAAGAGAGGTAGGAATGCTGAGAAAGCCCAACTCCCAGAGCTCAGGCTCATAAACCCTAGATAAGAGTGAAGATGGACCAAGACAGAGAACAGAGAACCTCAAATAACAACACACAGAGGTCTACTACTGGAGGAAGGCAAGAGCATGGCAGCATGGCACAAGAGTCCCTCCATGGCACAGGCATTTGGGGACAGAAGAAAGCTGAGAGTAGGGTATAAACATGGAGAAAAACCTTGAGCACCCCAGCCACCACCCTAACCACAGGCAATTCTAGAAGAATCTGAAGTCCTTGGTGCACTGAAGGTAATGACAGCAACATCATAATGCAAACCCATCTTATCTCCTAACTAGATTGACCCAAACTCCCACACTAACAACCCAACAAAATTAGAAATGTGCCTATTTCCAGGCATAAATACTATTTACTGCATTCTTAATTGTTTCACACATGATGCTGGCACTCAATCAAAATACAAGACATACAAAAATACAAAACATACAAAAAAGCAAGGAAAAAAAATAGCCCATTGTGAAGAAACAGAGCAATCAACAGTGCCAGATTCAGAGACAACACAGACATTGGACTATCAGACAAGGACTTTACCAATAACTAGGATTAATTTGTTAAAGAATCAACTACAAAAAGCAGATAACATGCATAAATATAGGGGAGATTTCAGCTGAGAGATTGAAACTATAAGAGAGTGAGAGTCCAGTGGAAATGCCAGAAATAAAAATTATGGTATCCAAGAAGAATTCCTTTGCCAGACTCACCAGGAAACTCAACACAGCTGAGAAAAGAATAACTAAACTTGAAGATAAGGCAATAGAAGTTACCTAAACTGAAACACAAAGTGAAGAAAAAAGGAAAAAGAAACAAAGCAGAACAAAGTATGTAAGAGTCATGAGACAATATCATATCAAATGGTGTGACATACATGCAATGTGAGTCCCAGAAGAGAGAAAGATTAGGCCAGAAGTAATACTTGAAGAGATAATCGCTGAGAATTTTCCAAAAATGATAAAATATATCAAACCACAAATATTTATTTAAATTTTACATATTTAAATATTAATATTAAATATTAAAATTTAGATATTTATTAAAATTTTAGACATATCACATTCAAACTGCTAAAATCCAAAGAAAACTAGAAAAATCTTGAAAGTAGAGGAGGAAAAAAAGACAGATTATGTACAGGAGAATGTAAAACCTACAGCAGACTTCTTGTCAGAAACTATGTAAGCCAAAAAAAAACCAAATAAGTGACATCTTTAATGCAATGAAAAAAAAAACTGTCCACCTGGAGAACATGTCTCAAAGATACAAGCAAAATACTTTTTCAGAAAAACAAAAGCTGAGCAAATTCATTTCCAGCAGACTTGTGATACAAGAAATGTTAAAATACCGTTCAGGTGGCCAGCCTGGTCGCCTAGTGGTTAAGCTCACTGCGCTCCACTTAGACAGCCTGGGTTCGGTTCCCGGGTGCAGACCTACACCACTTGTCAGCAGCCATGCTGTGGTGGCAACCCACATACAAAATAGAGGAAGATTAGCAACAGATGTTAGCTCAGGGCGAATCTTCCTCAGCAAAAAAAAAAAAAACAGAATATGGTTCAGGCACAAGGAATAGAATACTAGATAGAAACTTAGTTCAAAACAATGAAATGAAGAGCTCCAGAAATAGTAAAAAATAAAAATAAATAACACAAACAATTCATCTTATTTTTAATTGCTGTAAAAGATAATTAATGGTCTAAAGGGAAAATAGTAAAAAATGTACTGTAAGGTTTATAGCAAAATAAAATAGATGAAAATGATGGCATAAAGGCAGGGAAGGAGGAATTGCGGATATAACAGTTGTATCTACAGCCTCTTTGACGTCTCCCCCTGTTGTCTAACAGACTTCTCACAATCAACATGCCTTACACTGAACTTCTGATCTTCCCTCTTCAAACCCGCTCCACCCACAATCTTCCCCATCTCAGCTTCTGACAATCCAATCCTTCCAATTTCTCAGACTAAAACCCTTGGAATCATCCTTGATCCTTCCCTTTCTTTCACCCTTATCTCATCAGCATATTCTGTCACCACTATCTTCAAACTACACTACCAACACTGCCACCATCTTGGTCTAAGCCACCACCATCTCTCACGTGGATTATTGCAACGGAATCCTAACAAGTCTCCCAATTTACACACTTGCCCTGTGGCCGACTATTCTCAACCCAGCTGTCAGAGTGATTCTCAATAAACTCAAATTACATCATATTACTCCTCTGCTCAAAACCCTGCAGTGGCTCCCCCATCACTCAAAGTAAAGCCAGTGTGTTTACAATGGCAGTAAAGGCCCTAAGAAATGTGGCTCTTCTCCTATACCCTTCCCTTCACTAACTCTCGGACCTCATCCCCTAGTACTCGGCCCCCTCACTCACTCCATTCCAGCCTCACTGGCCTCCTTGTCCTAGAACACCACAGGCAAACTCCCATCTTTTTTTTTTTTTTTTTTTTTTTTTGTGAGGAAGACCAGCCCTGAGCTAACATCCGTTGCCAATCCTTCCCTTTTTGCTGAGGAAGACTGGCCCTGGGCTAACATCCGTGCCCATCTTCCTCTACTTTATATGGGACGCCGCCATGGCATGGCTGACAGGCAGTTTGTCGGCGGGCGCCCGGGATCCGAACCCGCGAACCCTGGGCTGCCAAGCGCGGACGAAACCGCTGCGCCACCAGGCCAGCCCCGGCAAACTCCCATCTTACGGCCTGTGCTCTCACTGCTGCTAGACGCTCTTCCCCTAGAGATACGTTTGGCTACTTTCCTCCATCCTTTAAGTCACTGCCCAAGTCTCCCCCACTTAGTGAGGATTAACTGGACTGACAACCTATTTATAATAAAACCCCACACGCACTCCAACTCTACTTATTTTTTCCATAGCACTGATCACATTTCAACATAGCATAAAATTCATCTAATATGTTCATTGTTTATTTTCTGCCTCCCCCTCACTAGAACACAAACCCCACAAGAGCCAGAGTTTCTGTTTGTCCACTATTGTATTCCAAGTGGCCAGTACAGATCTTAGTGATAAAGACATACTGAGTAATTGTGTAAAACAAGACCTGAATAAGTGAAAATTATGGCACATCACAGCATAGAATATATTCAGTCATAAAACAATAAATTAGAGCCAAAGTAGATTACTTGGAGGGATTTCCACGAGACACTGCTGAATGAGAAATGCTAGATGACGAAATGAGTTTACTCTTTTCTCATGCTTATAAAATAACTTTTTAAAAGTGTCAGTGGGTGTGTCTGTATTTGTGATGTATCAGCATGGATACAGCATTTTGTCAGTACAGAGGAAACATTTTTTTGGGTTTTTTTTAATGAAAAGGATATATGGAATGATCTGAATTCAAATTCTGATTAATCCACTTATTATTAACATAACCTTCCTGAGAATCCATTCCCTCATCTATAAAACAAGGATAATAATGGCCACCTTGCAGGCTTGCTGTAGGGCTCAAACACAAACTGTGTAACACATCCAGGGGCTGCTGTCTCTGTCACTCACCCTCTGTCACTAGCAATTCGCCCAGTGCCTAACAACTGCATTCGCTCAACAAATATTTGTTGAAAGAATTAACTGTAGCTGTTATTACCACAAAAAACAAAATATGAAGCTTCTGAGAAAACATCAGTTTAAGTGGATTAGTTATACATTTAAAAAAAATCTGTTAACACCACCAGGAAATACAAAGCTGCCTTGAGTCACTCTCGTAGAGTGTAAATGTGTGAACACAGAAAAGAGATAGCACATAAGGCAGACACACCAACAGTGATTGTGTTTCCTCTGATTATGTTCCCAGGTTGGTTATCATCAGCCACCAGGAAATATAAGCAAACACCCACCAGGCAGAATTTTAGCCCTTGCATAAAGATCCATTGTTTCTTATGAGAGTCACCTCTGAGCTGATGAACAAAACACCTTATTCCACAAAATCTCGTCTTCTTGGACTAACATTGATGCAAGGTGATTTTTTTTCTCTATGCTTTCACTTACTTTCTTTTCAGGTTTCTTCTTTCCCACACGTTTTTCTAACCCTATACAACTGGCCTCTTTGTTTTAACTTAATGTATTTTCACAAACTCAAATTTAAACCTTTATTTTAGGTTATTTTTCACTTGGGATTTTACCTCACCAAATGTCATTACTACACATCCCTCAAAGAGCACCAGGTGTCTGCCTTGGTCTGAAAGAGAGGGAGCTGGTGATGTGGAAGGCAGAGGAGCTGAGAGGCAGCTGTGAGCTGCAACTCCGAGCAGAGCTTCTCTGGGCTTCAATGTCTTCATCTGTAAAATGAGAATGTGCAAATTAGATCGCTTCTCAAGTTCTTTTAAACACTCTCATTCAGAAGAACATCAGAATCTATTCTTTCCTATTCTATTTCTCATGTACATCCTTTCTCTTCCTCTTTATAAGGGAACCACTCACCCAGGTTTTACTGCATGAATGCCAACCCTATAGATCTTTGCCAGAATAAGCAGAATTGATTCAGAATCAATATTCTGAAAACAAAGGCAGAATATTCATCAATATGGTAGATTTGCAATGGGTACATTTTATTGGGACCAGTATGTGAAGGACTCACCCCAGTTAGTCACTGTAAAATGCTCCATATAATCTCGGCAAGGAAGAATTATACTTTGGAGCTGTGGTAGGATAAATAATGGCCAATCAAAACTGTTCACATCCTAATCCCCAGAATCAGTGAGTATGTTACCTTACATGGTAAAAGGGACTTTGCAGATGTGATTACATTAGGAATCTTGAGAGGGATTATCTGAGTGGGCCCAATCTAATCACAGGTCCTCTAATCAAGGGTCCAAGAGGAGGCAGGAGGGTCAGAGTCAGAAAAGAAGATTTGATGACAAAAGCAGACCTCGGAATGATGTGGGGCCATGAGCAAAGGAACGCAAGCAGACTCCAGAAAACTGCAAAAGGCAAGAAAGTAGACTCTCTCCAGAGCCTCCAGAAGGAACCAGCTGTGCCCATTAATTTTAGATCTATAATCCCCAGAACCATAAGAAAATAAATTTGCATTTTTTTAAGCCACTAAATGTGCTGTTAGGCAAAACAGCACAGGGTTGAGGGGGAAGGAAACCAGGAACAGAGCTACCCCAGCGGGTCAAATCACTGTAGCTGGTGTACATTAAGTTAAGGAGACCCGGGCCCCTGGAATGCTCTTTACTGCTTCTACTGGAATTAGGGGACCACAAATATGGGAGAAACATAATATTTTATTTCATTTATATTTAGTTATTTCCTCTTTTGCTTTTCTTCAGTTTTCCTTTTAGCCTTCAGTTCTTTTAAAAATACAAACCCAGCTCAGCTATGCTAAGGATATGCAAGTTAAAGCGCTTCTAGATATAGAGGAAAATAACTATATATCTGAAGATTGGTAAGGTTTTAGCCTGCTAATGAAGAATGTATTGGAAAGGAGAAAAAATTGTAAAGGTCAACATAAGGACAATTGCAAAAATGTTGACAAGAAGTAATAATTGGGCAAGTGTGTAGTGTGTAAATTATGGATAATAAACCTTTGAAGACTGTTGTACAATAAAATAAGATAACATATGCAAATATATAGTACAAGATGGTGCTTCAGCAGAAATGTTTAAACTTCCTTGGTCTGAAATAAAGTCAGTCACAAGGTCTAACCCTTAAAGGACTGCTTCAATTTTATTTCCAACAATTCTACCTACGAACCATTCAACTCCATCCGAACTGATTAAGGGCACTAAATCTGGTCAAACTCACTGAAATCAGTATGACAGTTCCCCCACTTAGTCCGGGCCGCCCAGGCAACCTCTCTTTGCCTCACCTTCCTCATCTGAGAATGGGTATAATAATAGTACCTACTTCATAGGGTTAATGAAAGAGTAAAATGAAACAATGTATGTAAAGTTAAAGTGCTCAATAATAAAGACAATATTAACAATAATAACGTGACCACATGAAATTCAACTCTTCCATAAAGCCACCTTTGACTCCCCAGCATTTCTGATGACTTCCTGTAATGACGACAGGGGTTCTCCTTCTTCTGAACCCCGACAGTACCTCTTATCTCCCACAACCTCCCAACCTCAGGCTGTCATCTATCACAGCATCTACCTGACTGGATGGAAACTATTTACTTTTCTGACTCCCTGACCGGACTAAAAATTACTATAATTCTGCAATTCCATTGCCTAATTGTGCCTAGCAAAATCAATCCACATATACATGCTTAAATTACCTTGGTATCTTCCCTTTTGGCCTTGTTTACTGCCTATCCCCCCACACAGGAAAACAAGCTCCTTGCGGACAGAGACCTCGTCTGTCCTGCTCACTGTGCATCCCCAGAGCCCAGCACAGTGCCTCCACACACGAATGATTCAATGACCGAATGTCAGCGGGGAAGAAAAACCAAGAGCCTAAATAACCCTAAAGGAAAGCAAGACTGCAAGGAGTATATTCCCCACCGTAACCCTTTCCACACAATCACAGAAGCTAGAGCTTGAAGGAATCTTACGCTTTCCTTTCCACTTTTTGGTTTCAAGTAAATGTCAAGCACCACCATCCAACGATTTATCGTATGAGCCAGCAAGGGAAAAAATGGTCATGATATAAAAAATGTAATGTATAAGGTGTTGCTTAACTTTTTATTGTATGTATACTTAGTGCATTAGCTTGGAGTAACTAACATTAATTTTAATATTAATCTGCATAGTAATTAATCTGCAAAGTTCTTAACCTAGAATTCTGCAACTTTTTCCAAGCATTAAACTGTGCTCATAAGATTACACATAGCCAGTACTTAGGACAGGGTCTGGCATATGGCATGCAATAGTGTCCATTTTATTCTTCTCATTAGCAAGCTGTAATGTGTATAATCATGAATGAACTCAGGCCTCCTTTTTCTGCTCAGGGGCTTTCCAACAGACTCTCATCTATTCTTTCTCCAAGAACGATTCATGGCTTACACGGAAATATCTACCAGTTGACCCCTCCTCATCCAACCTGTAATTTCCATAATAGCAACAAAAGAAAAGGAAAGGAAACCTTTTCCTTTTCTTCTTCTTGTCACTATGTAGATTTTATACCAAAAGAGAGACAGAGAGGCAACAGGCCTTCAAAAATGGATAACTGCCAAGGAAAAACCTAGCAGGACTAAGGCGGAGCCAGAGAATTAGGTGATTCTGCTGCAGGGACCCCACTCTAGGAAACACTGCACAAAAGGGGGTGTGTCTAGAAAAGAGTTAAGGGGTCCCATTGGTAAAGGAATCCCAAATCAACTGGGTGAATGTAGTTGGGATGGAGTCTCTAGCAAGATCCCCAACCTCTGTACAGGTCTGGATTCGATTCTCCGAATTTGAAATCAACAGATGGCTTGAATTGCAACCGTTTTTTAAAACAGAAGTGTTATACAAGCATATGTGCTATGAAAGTGTGACAAAGCTTCTGTAATTTCCAACATATATACCCAAAGTGATATATTCCAAAATTCGTTTAGAATAGAGAACATGAAAACTTTCTCTCTTCTCAAACCCCTTAATTTATGGCCCGAGCTAGGCCTGCTACAAGGTAACTTGGAAAATATTTAAGACTTGAGATATTATACACAAACAGGTAAGAGAAGCCTGGATATTCAGCTTTAGCCTTACCATTCAGCTAAAATCTGCTACTCGGCTTCACCTGCATCCTCAGCCTTTGGAAGGCAAAGGAGCTGAAGGCTACTTCAAGGTCATTTCTGACATGGATGAACCTGTCCATGATCAATGACCTTATGATTGAGTACCTTGTGATCATAACGAAACTACTACGTCACTAATAATATGTCATTTGGATTTCCTACAAACATCTGCATATTGACTTGAACTATAGATAAGCATTCTAGATGTGATCTGGATGAAAATCTCTGTGTTTTACATGTCGAACTTACACGAGCCAAGAAAAGATGTGTCTATCTAGTATTGAAACAGAAAAATGCAATAACATATGATGATTTTGGAAGCTATTCATTCTATAACCAAAATAATAAAAATGTCCAAATAAGCAAATACATGGAAAAATAAGTAGGAATTAATAAAATATCAAAAGTACATTGATTGGCCAGCTGTTTCTAAAAACCTAAATAATAACAGAAGGTGAAAAATAGGGATTATGTAATAATTCTAATATCTGTACAACTTTTTAGTATATTACTATTGATAACATTAAACAAAATAATGTTTAAGAACTGTGTTTAATTTTAAAGTAATTACACTTAGGCCTGAGACCTTCAAGAAAAATCCATTTAGGAATTTTCATTATCTTGTGAGAAAGAATTAAAAGCAGAATTTCAACTTCTGCTTTGAAAGAACGTTGATTTTAACATTTATCCGTTTGGCAAAAACATCTATCAGTATACCTCTAATTTCACATAAAGTGTTTACTCCTTGTTTTCACCTTTGAGCATTCTTCCAAACTCCCATTTGAAAAGGTAAATACAGGGTTTGTTTTTCCCAGTGTTACCCGGTGGGGGACGGGGGGAGGGGGGGCGGGGGTAGGCTACAGGTCATGCTCTCAATGAAGCCTCTGAAGCACCTGTCCACCCATCCTCACCGGCTCCTTAGCTGAGGGGATGAGGGAAGATTTATGCTCCGATGAAAGGCACCCTGGTGTCCCCGGGTGCATCCTGTGACCCTCCGGTTAGCATACCTCACCTTAACAAGCCTGCTCTTGCCCAAACCTCCATTTTCCAAAATATCTGTTGGCGGGGTGGGAGTGGGAAGGGGGTGTTGGGAAGCCGGCAGGAATAGATCTGGAAAGAATATGAGCTTTAGAATCACAAGCCATGAATTTAAAGCCTAACTCACTAACTCAGCAGGACATTTAACCTTGCAGTACTTCTGTTTTCTCATCTCTTACACGAGGATTAACACTGTTCTCTGGGGAGTTTTGGGCGGGTGAAGTTACTAACGTAGGTAAAGTATCAAGTAGGGGTCCTGGCACAGAGTATCTGCTCAGTAAACGGTGGCTCTCATGACCCTGGGCACTTCACCTCCGCCTTTGTGGTCCAGATTCTACATATCCTGCGGAACGGCTATAGCACAAAATCCAGAGGTTTGGAATCTTCCAGTAATCTCTCCTCCTAGGCCTCTGCTTTCAACATCCAACATTTCCAGGCTGTCCCTCTATGTACAGTGCAATGTGCTTGCCCTGCTCACTAGCCTCTAAATTTCTGGAAGGAGATCCAGTCAGAGAAAAAAAATCAGATTTAAAGAACATCTAGTTGGCACCTCCCAGAATCCACAGAACACATTTTGGAAGGAGGAAAAGAACGCCTGGGCGTCTGAATGAGATCCTAAGGCCCGGGCTGACCTGCGCTCTGGGCGGCCCCCCACCCCCACAAGGCAAGCGAGGCGTTTCTGGCAGCGGGGACTGATGCTAAAGGAAGAAGGGCGGCGGCGGAGTGCGGGCGCGCCTGGGAAGCCACCCGCCCACGCGGGCCTCCCTCCGCCAACTCGGAGACGCCGCGCAGTCCCCGCCGAGGAAGAGGGAGGCCCCGTGCGCGCTCACTTCCTGCAGCGCGGAGGAAAGATCTCGCCGCAGGGCGGCCGCCGGCACAGCCGCCCCGGGACCGGCCGGCGGCGGAGCGCGCGCCGCACACACTTACGTGGCGCTGCCCGCTCGGGAGCGCGGCGGGCAAAGGCCGTCCCCGGCCCCCCGGCGGGACGCCCAGGCGGGCCCAGCGGAGGGCGCCGGGAGCGAAGCCCGCGGAGCCCCACCCTGCGGAGGGGAGACGCCGGGAGACGAGGGTGTGGCGGCAGGAGCAGGGGCGCGCAGGCCGCCGGGTCACCCACCTTTGTCACTCTGCGGGCCGTGTAGAGCCCCATGCCGTCCTGCACCCGCGAGGACTTCAGGGAGAACCTGTCCGGCACGTACATGCCCAGCATTCTCCCTGCGCGGCGCCCGCCGCCTCACTCAGCACCAGCGCGCTGCGCCCGGGAGGCCACACATCGACATTTGGGGTGCCGGGTGGAGGGGAGAGGCCGGCGGGGAAGGAGGAAATGGAGTTTTCCTCCCAGAATCCCCACCTCCCCGCCGATTCCAGGATCCCCCGCGGCTCAGCCCCTCCTCGTCCCGGGTCGGGCCCGGCCCGGAGCCGCCGCGACCACTGCTGCCTTTGCTGCCGCGGGGGCGCGGGGGGCGCGGGCCGGGGCGCTGCGGGCGCCGGGACGCCGCGCGCTGATTGGCCGCAAGTTGGCGGCTCGGACCCGCGCCCGGGCGCGGAGCCCGGAGAAGGCTGACCCCGGGGCCTCTAACCCGGAGGCCGGCGAGCGGAGCCGACCCGGCCGCGCCCCGCGCCCCGCGCTGCAGCGTGCGGACCCGCCCTTGTCCGGCCCTGGTTCTGCCCCTCTGAACTATTAGTTCGGATGTGTAGTTCTGCCCCTCCCAACTATTACTCCCAGTCGGGGAATTTTACTCTTTTCAGATGCAAAATGAAATGGGCCTTGACACAGCTGGGGGCATCCTCCAAAACAGCTTTCCCAAGTTCCAGACACGCAAAGCATGTTTCTTTTCGGACTACTGAGAACAATCCCTGAGGGCTAGGAAATTTCGGTCCTTCTCACATCTGAGTTATGCATTTTTGGTTTTTTCATGCTTGTTTCAGAGGTTTGAACTCATAGGGGACCCAGTAAGTATGCTGATTAACGTACAGAGAAAGGGGGTGTACGCGGCCTGCGACGAATCCATTTCGAGTTAATTCAGAATTTGTCGCGAACAATTTGAGTAATGTTTAAATCGAGTAGAAACTAGTTATTTTATGATGCCATAACCCCTGGGAAGTTATTACGCTTCCCAAGATAAACTGTTCCTGAGTCCTCTCTTGCTTGAAAATCCTCAGACCTATTACAGATTTTCAGACATACCGCAGTGGAGATGGGGGAGATGGTAGAGAATGCCCCAAAACTAGAACTCGGTATCACAACATTGGAATAATGCCGCAAGTCTTGTTTTAGTGTTTTTAATAAAGTTATTAAAGTATTGCAGTGTGCTCAGAAGGAACTTTAAAAGGCTGTTTCATCCTTTAAGATGAGCCCAGAGCTTTCTACTCATTTCTCTTGCTATTCTTGGTCATTTTCTACACCTGGGTCTTGTCTTGGAAACGTTTGATGTTCCCATAAACATTTTATGTTCCTTATAAAGCATTAAAAATAATTTTGACAAAATTAAAGACTGCATTGTTAAAAAAAACAACATTTGCCTGAATAATCTTTAAGGATCTTATTGCTTACTTCCAGGATCCATGAATCAGGCAGCATCCAATCTGGCAGATAGGAGGGAACTCCCAGGGGCTGTACAAATGAAAGGCGTCCATAGACAGAAGGGAGCAGGAACAAGGAAGTCATACTGGGTGAGAACGTGGATGGGCAATTGCAGGGTGACTTTCCTTTAGGGGACGGCAGCGGTCTATCAGGCAGATGACCTAATGCCCATCAGGTGATTCCTGATTGGTTTTAGATTCCATTTCTAGGAGAGCCGAAACTATATTTAAGCCTCAGTTTGGGGATGTGGGACTAAGCATAAATGACTCCATTTGGGGCCTATATTCTTGTTTCTAACAGGCACTCCGTGGAAATCATTCCTGTTTCTTCGGGACTAAGGAAAGCCCTGGAACACAAACAGTTCCTAATTTCCTAAGTAAAAGACTTTTACTAAAATGTAGAAAACAGTTTTTAAAAAAGATTATGAAGAAAATCATGTAATAGCAATATTTGGAGATTTTAAAGGATAGAATAAACGATCCTCTTTTTGAAAAATTCAAGCGCAGCTTTGCCAGGGGTGGAAGGAACAACGCCTTAATCCTTCTCTGAGTTTTGATCCCTTTGACCCACCGTAGAAGATAGTGTCTAACTTTCTGTAGGGGGAAATAAATCAATCAATAAACACAAAGGTGTTCAGGGCGGGTGGCTGGATTTGGATTTAGATGGCCTTGAAACACATAAGAGGCGTTCAATAAATATTCCTTGATTAAAATTCAATTCTAAGGCTAATCTGAGATTTTCAAACTAGTCAATGGTGGGCTTAGAATTCACTTGTGCCTCAAAGAATCTGGACTAAGTAGGTTTTCCTGGGGTCCTTTAAACCAGTGCTAAAACCAGGCCAGACCGGGTCCACCAGGCCCAGCTGGAACCAGACCACACAATCCAGAAGGAGGGTGGCCTGTGGCATTTTCCCAGGGCACTCAGTCGTTTGTCAGACACAGTCTTTCAGCTCTGGCCCTCAAGACCAACCCTCGCCCCTGCCAATGCTCTGCCATGCCTCTTTGGGCACAGAGGTTTCCACAACTTCTGATCACTAGAGAAAAAAAAAACTGTTGTCTGGTCTTAGTTGGACACAGCCCTCATTCACTGCTGACCCTTGGTTGGGCATGTCTTCCTTTTGGTTGCATGCTGTTTCTGAGGAACAAAGTTGCCAACTTAAAAATGCTCATCTTTCTGAATGTAAGCATATTTGCTTATCAGGAAATGGCAAAAAATAAATGTTTATAAAGATAAGTCTGAAATTAATAAAATGAGAAACTTTCCAGAGCTTTTATGAATCTCCATCAGAGATTTTGTTACAACTGACGCAAATAGTATCTTTCACTAAGGCACTCAATGTTCTTTTCGTCTATTTGATGGAGTGTTCTGAAGATGTACTACCTACAACATGGAAATGAGCAATAAAAAGCTCTTAATAATAATCTCTATTACAACACATAAAAAAGATACATGTTTGCCAAATCAAAATGCACAATACTGACCGGAAATTTGATTTTGAAGCCTGTAAGACAGCAGTGATACAATGAGTCATTTCTTAAAACTTTAAAAGCTAAAAAGTGACCTTTCAATATTATCTTTGAAAAACGGGAAATTAAAAGTCTGCTTTATATCAAGAGTTTAAATCCAGTCTTAAAAAAATAAGTAAGAAAATCAAAATATTGACATTAAAGTACTACCATGCACCTGATTTACTTATTCTAGAAAATACTGCACTATCTTGACACAAGAGAAATGACTCTAAACACATTCTCCTTACTTTCAAATTTGCCTTTGGAGGAAATGTTTTTCACTGATATGCCTAAAGCAAGTTCTAATTATTGAATTCAAACATGTATACTTGTTTTTTCATTACAGGGAAGACGAATTATAATTCTATATTAATTAATTATTTTACCACACATACTGTTGAATTCTTTTGATTGTGTCTTGGTTATTAATGACTGTTTCCAACTGCCACGGTAGAATAAAAGCCTGATAGAAAAGACACTGAGATTTATTTGTCTTTAGTTTCCTGAGAGTCAGAAGGATTTTGTAGTGAATGAATATAAAACCAAGTTTCCTGAGCAGAAAAGAATAAAGATTTACTTGGTGTGACTCAAGAAAAGAAAAAAAATCCTTGAAAATACAATCCAGAATGGAGTTGTTAGATTCTTGCTCTGAAACCATCTCTCCTTAGCATTGATTTCACAATAGCAATAGCTATTTCACCATGAAAAGATGACCCTGAAACTGGAAAAAGTCTGCATGTGAAATTTTCCTTATTCTCTTTATTTTAAATGAGACACCAAAGACTTGTTTGCAGTACCAGAAAAGAATCCTAAAATCCTTTAATTAAGAAGAAACCTAGAAGTTCTTGGGACTAGAGTGAGTAATGTTATGAAAAGAAAAGCTGAAGGGTAAATCAGTGGTCATTTCACCCCAAAAGTCAGTGCTGTTCATGGAGCAGAGTATGGAAGGTTAACAGGAAGCTGAAGGAAAATGGGAGGAGGAAACCAAGAAGGATAAGAGCTTCCATTATTGAATGCCTAGGATATGCCAGAAACTGGAGTAAGATTTTTGTATCTATTATCTTAAAACCATAACAGCTCTGTAAAGTAAGTTTTATTAGCCCCATTTTACACACGAGGAAACTGAGTCTCAGAGAAGTGATTGATCTTAGTCAATTTCACATATCCATGAAGTGGTGGAGGTAATTCAAACCTAGGATTGGCTGATTCCAATGTCCTTAATTCTATATTCTGCTGACTCAGTCCAGCTCACTTTCCAGTTACACTTCCCATGAGGGTTAGCAGTTGCTCTAGGACAGGTGGAACTCTCCATTTCTCTCTCTCTCTCCTTCTCTTCCATCTCCTCTCCCAATCCCCCTCCAACTCTGCCTCCAGAACTGGGCAGAAAATTTGACTGGCCAACGTCAATAAAATAGTTGCTCTGTGATCAGATGCTCCAGTTTGGTCCAATCAACTGTGTCTAAGAGAAGACAGAGTCATGTGATTCTCCAAGGATATCTCTAAAGTCCCTGTCTTTACAGAAAGTTTCTCTGAACCTGACAGATATTTTGAGGCTTGACCTGTTCATAACCATAGCCTAGCTCATCCACAAATTTTAGTACACACAAGTGATAACATTAAAAATCAACAGCAATTAACCAAAAAGCAATATCAATATCCCCATGTTTGTCAGAAACTCTCAATTTGTTCTACTGGTTTCCCTTTTCCTTTACTAAAATAAAATGATGACTTCAGAGCTGAACTATTATCAAAAAAAAAGAGGGCACCTTCTTAACACACCATTCAAATGAGTACAGAGGAATCTTAATTTAGATGATCATTTTCTATAAACTTTCTGAAACTATGTAGAGAGTAAAAATAATAATCACAATAATTATTATAATAATGTCTTACTAATTATTCAGCACAGAAGCAAGAACCAGCTTTTTCCTTCCTTAGAAAACGTTATTTCAAAGAAATATCACAGTTGAGTGCTGATGTCTTGCTGACCTCCCAATAAAAAGGGCCACGTACACAACCAATGATGTAATTCCCTACTGAATTGGGTTCTCCTTAAGGCCTCCTCTCCACCAACTGTTTCTTTCTTCTTATGTTTGGCAGCTTGAAGTTTCATGTAGTATTTCATCTTCAGAAAGGTAAGCTGCTTGCTCCATCCTGTTATGTCGAGTATGCAATCACAGAAAATTAACACGGTTTGAAGATCATTAATTTTAGAATTTCTCTCTGTTGTTTCCAATTGTAACCAAGTACTGTATGAACGAATGAAGAATATTATTTTTCGCTTGGCTTCTTAGGGGAGTTCAAGAAAATAATGTTCATTAACATTGGTTTACTTTGTTTTAAAAAGTCTTTGTAATTAGGCAACAGCATGTTAATGTCCCTTATTTCTAACACCAACAAAATTTTCTGTTGCTAAAAGAGGTCTGTAGACTTTTAGCTCTTATATCCAAACCTAACTTGTGAAGAACAGTATTTAAATCTTAGATGTGACCAAATAAGAAACAGTATATTATTTTGAAAATTACTGTTTGCCCTGAAGGTAACTTAAATCTTTTGTTATAAGAAGACAGTAAGCTTGTCAACATATGGAAAACCAAACTTCTGACTGTGTGACAGGTGTATTCTCTGGAGAAAAGATACCAAAAATTTTTAAATAATCAAATATGGGAAAAATAACAGATTCTCTTATAACATTGGGTCAAACATTTCCTCCATGAATTGTAATCCATCCAGCCTTTGCACTGCTGTTCTCTTTGTTTGAGGAATTCGGTTATTATAAGTCTCTCTTTATTGAAGGCCACTATGCAGCTGTGAAGAAAAAATTGGCATCATGCTGATTCCTCAAGTCATCAGTTCTGCACGCTTCTGCAAAATTTTACCATAAAGAACCTTAGACCAGAAGGAAGCAAAAAGACTTTAAAAACATCAATCACACAGACCATGGCAGAGTCTCTGCTAAGTTGTACAGGCTACCCACAAAAATAGCTCTGGAAACCTCTTCCTCCAGATACAACTGCCAGAACCATCTCCCTCCACTGATCCTACCATGGGGAACTCCTTTCTATGAAGAGTGCTTCCCAGTCTGTTGGAGTGGTGAGGACCATAGTAACAGCAAGGATTTTGGAATCAGGGAGTATGGCATTTGAATCTGAGATGTATTAACGTGAGACCATAGGAAAGGTCTCTCTAGAGACCTAATCACTCTAGAATTCTGTTTTGTGTCTGTACAATGAGGATGATAATGCCTACTTAGCCAAGTCCCAGGCTCAAAATAGGTTCAAAATAAATGGAAGTTATTGTTATTATTACCATGCATTAGGACTAAGTTTCGTAGCTATAGTTCGATGTTCTTCCCTAACCCATCTGGGTTTGCTATAATTACACAGAAGTGAGTCTACACTTGCACTGTGGCACATGGCAGCCCCTAGTCATCCTTCCAGGGCAAGAATGGTGTCTTTAATATCTGTGTAATGCCAGCTGTAAGACAATGCTGCTTCCACAGAGACCAGCAGCATCCTAAAAATTTCCAATGAGAGCTTGTAGGAAACTTTTTTCTTCTCTGGGCTCATAGATCACTTGTGTCTCCCAAAGGGGGAGAAAATAAACCTACCAGTATTTAATTGTGTTAAACATATTTTGTCAGTTTGTTGTCTTTGATTATATTCCCAATTTATTTAAAACTTTGTAAGATGTTCTTCAATTTTTGTGTGTGTGTGTGAGGAAGATCAGCCCTGAGCTAACATCCATGCCAATCTCCCTCCATTTTGTATATGGGACGCCACCCCAGCATGGTTTGATGAGCAGTACATAGGTCCGCGCCCAGGATCTGAGTCCGCAAACCCCAGGCCTCCAAAGCAGAGCACACAAACTTAACCACTACGCCACTGACTGTCCCTTTCAATTTTTAACTTAAATTATGTGGTATCTATTTAAAAATAAATCTTTAAGATCATAATATATTCCTGCAACAAGTATTTATAGAATTCCTAATTATGTGCCAAGCACAAAAAATAACCAATACAAGTTATCAGACTTTGCAAATTCAAGTGCATGAAAATATTACTGCAATCGACTCTACTTCAGGGTGGGGAAGAGGAGAAAAGGAGCCTGTTTAATGTGTTACAAATGATGTCCCGTGCAATCTGTGTTTCTGCCTAGTTGGAGGCAGAGTGAATTTGTGAGGAAATGAAGTCTTCCTAACAAGGAGGCCTCAACAGCATCTCTGTCACTATAGCATCTATGTTACTAATAGGAAGGGAACACAGATAGGGAGCAGTCGTATTAGAAACAGAGCACTATAGTCTTGCATAGACACAGCAAACATCTTGCTGAGCTTACAGGAGAGAATCAAAGCCTTTTCTAAGCCTTAATTGGTAACAACCCAACATTAATGTTTTGTGTTTAGCAAGTGCATAGGCAAGGACAGGCTCAGCAGCAAGATTCCTGAAGGTAGAAGTTGATATGACATTTTAACTTGAAAGAACAATTGTGAGGAACATATTAATATGGTAGACACAGAAGAGGATTTATAAGGGCTGGAATTGATTCTTTACATACAAGGTTAAGAAATGGCGAGACATGGGACAAATACCAAAACCCAACACGTATAGCATGTATAGCATATGTAGTCAGTTGTACACATAGCAAATTTTAAATTGGTACGAGGAGTGAACTTCAGATTGTTCTCGTGGAGAGGATGGGCACTATCATCTTAAACAAATCTTTTATTAGGGACTAAACAAGTTCCTCTAAAATTAATTAAATATCAAGAGCAAAACTGAATGATCTTTACTTGTGCTTTGCCATCAAAAGTCTGATGCCCAGAGTGAGCAACGCACAATAAGCAGCATCCCTCGCAAAATTCTGTCTACGTAGGACTGAATTTTGCCTGAGTATACTACATTACTCTAATATTTAGAAACGATAATTAAAGTCAACACCAAAAATAGAACTATTTGAAGTCTTTGTAATAGTTTTCACACAATGAAAATGTAGAGATGAAATAATATGAGTTAATCTTAAAACCATTTAGTTCATTTATTTTGGATTCCTGGATCCAATATTTCACATCCATTCCCCTCCTCCATCCCTCTATTTTTTTCTCTTTTCCTGCCAGTCTCATGCAGCTCCAGTGTTATTATATGCTATAAAAAATATTTTACTCATGCAATTGCCATGCTTTTTAACTTTCAAGCTCAGTAGGGGAAAGTGTGGAGGTGTTTAATTCTCCAGTTTTACATTTTTTCGTGGGAAATGAAAGTCAAAACTGAAAAGTAGCAACTTGCAGTAAAACATTATTTTTCTACTTTTCCCAATATGTTTAAATGGCATCAAGTTCAAATACTTTATTACAGATAATCCTGGCCAATTTAAATGTCCAATTTCCCAATAAAACATGAATCAGGAAAAGTCAATATCTTTGCAAATGTGATTCCAAATTTTACCCTCAGATAGTCTAACTAAATTTCCACCAACTTCGTTGGGAGTTATAGAAAGTACATCCGAGGGGAGAATTTGGCCCATGAAATTTGAAATGATTGTAGGGTAAGTAAAATATTTCTTATACTTATGATTATATAGTAGCTGTGGAACTTCTAAAAGGAAGACATTAAAAACCCATAATACAGCAAAATTCAATTAAAAAGAAGTTGTTAATTTAACTAGCTTTGAAGAGTCTTAACTTATTTTAAAAAACACATATAATAAAGTGTGCTTTATTCATTCATTCAAAAATATTTTTTTACCAATGTGACCTCAATTAAAAAAAATGTATTCATACCAACATCACTTTTTTTAAAGGGTAAATATTTCCTATTCCAATAATATTCCATATGACAATTGGCTCTAAAATAAAATCTGAAGAAGTTTCAAGTATTGCCCATATTATGAGAGAATGAACCATTTTGATCCACGTAATATATTTAGTTGCAACATATGGTTCTATCACTGGTTCTAAGAAAAATAGACAGACAAATAGTAAATAAGTAAAACAACTAAAAAAAACCTGGCTTTAATTATTTTTTTCACAGAATTCATGAACCAAAAGTTTTTAGATCTTTAGTGACACAATCTCAAATGTTTAATCACTCTGATTTTCCTACTCTAGAAACAGTCCTGCCGGCATCTGTCCTTGAAATACTGACTCCCTACTTACCAGAGGTCTTCGATTTGATTCATTTCATTCTTGTCTTGCATCTTCCCATATCACTGGCACTATCCATAGTTTAGACCCTCAAAACTCCACATCTGACTGTTACAATATTTATATAATGTCACTACTCTAGCTTCTCTTTGTTTGAATGAATTGTAGACGTCACTGCTAGGTTAATACTCCTTAAATATTATCTTGACACTTCCTTTCTCCAATAATTTGAATAACTGTACATATCAACTGGATATTCCAAACTCCTTACCCTGAAGTCAAAAGGCTGTCCACTATCTGGTTCCATCTTACTCTTCCAACCTTAACTCCCACTGTTCTTTTAGAATCCCTCATTCGATCAAATTGACTTATTCACTCTTCCCTCGAAATTTATCATACCTGGATCGATGTTGTTCTTATTTATTTTCCGTTGCCTGAGATGTCCTCTTTGTTATTTTCTCCTTATTTAACTTCCACCATCCTTCACAGTCCAATCTGTGTTTCATCTTTTCTATGAAACCATTTCTGATCACCACAACTGAAAGCAATCTCTCCTGCTTTTATATAGTCATAGTTTTTGTCATCTGTTCATTCACTTGGTGCTTAACAATCACTATCTTACATTGTTAGTGTTACCACCCAAGGTGGGGGTTGTCTGCCCATCACAAGACATGCCAATAGTCAAGAGGCAAGGAGGTAGGAGAGAAAGGACTTTTTATTATGGCTTGCTAGCAAGAGGGAAGATGGCCAACTCATGTCTGAAAGAACCATCTTACAGAACAAAGACTACAGGCCAGTTGTATAGGGGGCTGGTCCTGGGTGGGGGAGGCAGCTGGTCTCCAGGTGGGGACATCCATCTGGTCTCCTGGTGGGAGCAGACATCTGGTCTTAGGTCCTTATAGTCTTCTATTTTGCTGGATATGCATCAGAGATCAGAGACAGGAGCAACGCCCTACACCCTGATCTTTCAGTTGTCATTGATGATGGCTATCAGCATACACTCTCTACTCAGGGTCATCACATTCCTAAGGAACTCAAGGGAACAAGGTTATCAATTTATTGCAGCTGGGAGGGGCCATAAAACCCACAGAGCATGTCTGGGTTAGTTAATCAGAGGTGATTCAAAGGTACAATATGGCTTCTTTTCTAAAACATGGCTTCCTTTATGTCAACCTGTGTTTAGCCGGTATCATTAGGGGTGTGTGTGTGTGTGTGTGTGTGTGTGTGTGTTTCACATCTACTTAATTAGATTTAAAGGTCTTTGAAGGCAGACATTATGTTTTACATTTTATATCCTTATTCATCTAGCATACTACTTTAAAGATAGTGCTAGTACAGAGTGAGGCAGGTCGTGCATTACACACCTCTAAGGGGCTTCAGTCATGCCACAGTCAGTGTGAATGGCTCCCTCTGGAGCTGTGCAGTGCACAATTCGCATGGTTATAAATGGCCACCTGCTTGCATATGCATAAACTTAATATTTTTGCATGATTCCTACGTTTCTTGTGTCATTTCTCTAACGTTTTATAATAAAAATATCTCAATAGTTCACAGCCCGCTTTGACTTCTTGCTACTGAAGGGTAACAGAATATGCCACCCCAAAATATATCTTTTTGGTGTACAGAATTATTTTGAGCTGGTTATTTTTAAGAAACAGCAGACACAGGAGAAGCTCTGAAAACAAAGTAGAAGTTACTCTCCTGTAAGGGAAATTTACATTTATGAAGGAAATCTCCATTTCTAAGATGTCTCTCTTTTGGTACCAGAAAGAGAAGGGTGACTCTAAATCACAAGAAAGTTAATAATAGAGAAGGCAGTGTTTGAATCTGCATAATAAAGCATCCTCTTTACCATGCTTTTCCACAACTGGCTTCTCCCCTCCTCCCTCAACATCTTTCTTTTGTCTTTAGCTGAAGATGGTATTTTAAGGTGGTGGCTTGCTGTCTTAGGGAATTATTCAGTTTTCCTGGGTATCTCTCATGTATACGTGAGGTATACATGTAATAAACTTCTGTTTGTTTTTCTCTTGTAAATCTGTCTTTTATCACGGGGGATCTCAACCAAGAACTCAGAGGGTATAGGAAAAAATATTTTTTCTCTGCTACAATTTTGGTGATAGAAAAGGACCCGTTGGGACACTTCACTTGCTCTGGAGCCTGCAGATGGTGTTAAAAGATAAACTGAGGCATATTAAAAATTTTTAAGAGTTTATTTGAGCAAAAATCAGTTTGAATTGGGCAGCACCAAACCAGTAGTGGTTAAGAGTGCTCCACCGACAGGAGCTGGGGAGCGACTTTTATGGAGAAGAGGCAGAAGCACAGTAAGGACATTATGGATTGGCTCTAGCTTAAAACCTAGTTGACTCTTTGTGATCAGTTGTCTTTAGTCTTTTGATTTCATAACCTTGAGGCATTTATAGGCTTAGATTTTGGTTTGGTTACATAGGCCACCAGGGCATTAGAGCTACCTCAGTCTCATGGCCTCTTTGTTTAATTAATTTAACAATGTGATCCTGGAAAACTGGTGGAAGTGGTGAAGGGTAAGAGTTCTTACCAAAGTCAGCTCTCCTGGATCATTGTCTGTAGTTGCCCAGTCAAGTGAGAAAGGTAAAATTTCACTTTGACCTTTCCTTTCCAAATTCAGATTAGGAAGAGAAAACTTTTGTAAGAATTAGTTCTTTGAATTGTGATTCTTGTAAATTTGGTTTTGGGGTGCCCGTTGGTTATTGATCCTTTCCCTCCCAGGGACAGCTTTTGCTTTCCCATTTGTCAGGTTTTGTGTCCTGAGAACTTGGCTTGGTTTTCTGACTGCCCAGGACATGCAGGTTATCACTTCTTGCATGTGCAGGAGGCTCAAGCATCAGATTGGGGGCCCAAAATACAACTGGACAGAAATGTGGATTGCATCCCATTTGAGGCTAGAGTCAACTGACTGTTACCAGCACTCTGAGTAATTGTCTTTCTTTCTTTTGGCTATCCTTGGGAGGGGCTCTGGATCTTGGGAGGACTATATATTTTGCATCTTCTTTGGGAATGCCTCTTGCATCCATGGCTAAGTCATAAAAGGATTATTTGTTTTGGTTTCAAGTCGCTTGATAGATATACCTGTGGGGACCAGAAATGGCCACCTCAAGCACTGAAGGAGGCTTTGACCTTCCCTGCCCCCACTAACTGTCCGAAGGGATTTGGGATGGAAGGCCTGTCCCCGGGACAGGCCATTACCGTGGATAACTCTGGGTATCGATAGACTGGGATGGTCTTTGCTGGGCCCATTCTAATCAAAGTTCTGTTTACCAGACATTTACATTCACAAGGGAAATCTCCATTTGTAAATGTACCTCCTTCTCTGTACCAGGAAGAAGAAGGGATGACTTTATCTCTAGGGATCTTGTCAGTGCAGAAGGCGAAAACTTAAATCTGCACACTCTTGTTTACTGTGCTTTTCTTGTAATCCCTCATGGCTGACACCCCCAACGCTCCCCGCCCCAAGATCTTCCTTTGTCTATATAAGAGGAGAGCCTCTGCCGTTCTGTCGAGAGATACTCAGTTTCCCCGAGTCTCTCCCATGTATACATGTTGTAAAGCTTTGTTTGATTTTCTCCTGCTATTTGGCCTCATGTCAATTTAATTTGTAGCCCAGCCAGAAAGGATCCAGAGTGGGTAGAGAATGCTCTTTCTCTCCTTCATACCTTTGGTTTAAAAGAATAAGGAAAAAAATAATTTAAAAAGGAGTTCAGTACTGCCAGGAATATTTACTGTTTGTCCTGGCTGAAACCTGATAATAAGATACTTGAAAGGAATTTATTTAAGGAGCTCTGTGGTCAGAAGTTGGCCTAATTGGAAGCTAATATTCAGAGCCTGATAGGAAATATTGGGGAGGGAAATATTCAGCTTTTCAATAATATTCAGCTTTTCTCCTAAGCTGAAATGGAACTGTGTGCCCAGAGGGAGAGAAAACATTCTGAAGCCTTTGTGCAATGATTTATGAAATCATTCCAAAGACACACAGCTCTAAATCTAGAATATAGGAATCTTTGATTTCCATCTTGGAAATATTCTCCTTGACATAAAGAAGCAAATTGAAGAAAATGTAGTTGGATGGCCAAGTCAGCCCCTTGGTATCATTCAGACTGCAGATATTGTAGACGATCAGGACATTGGAAACAGAACTGTCCTGCACCTAAGAAAAAGAAGGAAAATTTACATAGTGATTACCCTAGACCTCTGATAATAGGCAAATATGCTCTAGAACTTCTTACTGGAGAAAACTTACATCGTTTCTCTGTGCCTTTAGGATAAATTTTCTATCGTGTCTTCGCTAGGACCTGCGAGTCATCTCTTAGAAATGCAAACTTTAGGGAGATGATACTCATCAGAAGGGGGAAAAAAAGGAGCTATTTGGAAACTAAATAGATAAAAAATCTCAAAAAGTCTTCACAAATATTAGTAAAAAGCTTTAGCCATCTGAGCAGGTAACCTTAACTTATTCCATCTGCCAGAAGCACATTTGCAGTCAATTTTTCTTTATTTATAAACTAGTGAGTTTTATATTACGGTACCTGTCTCATGACTAAAATTTTTGAATGAAAGTTATAAGATCTCCCCGTACTTCCATTATAAAGAGCATGTGGCTGAGTCAAGAGGTTTGATTTTGTCAACGGCTAACAGAATGATCTTGTGAATGCCATAAAATCTTAGATCAAAAGGGCCCACTGAGTACCTACACATATCATAGTTAAATTCAGAAGATAATGAATAAAGAAATAAGACTAAAAGAGGAACAGAGCACAAAGCTCAAAAAGGAACAAGAATCAGATTCTCATGAGTCTCATTTGCAACACTGGACACAGTAAGACAATGAAGCAAAGTTTTAAAATTGATAACTGATAAAGGAAAAGAAAAGAGAACTGAACCTAGAATTTTATATCCAACCAAACTATCATCCAAGCTTAAAAGCAAATAATGACATTTTCAAATATACATGGATTCTCAACGTTTATTACTCAAAAACTCTGAAAGATGAAAGATGTAATCCAGGAAGAAGAAAAATAAAACTAGGTTGAAGCAATGATATAATAAACAATAAGCAAAAATAAGTACATTTACATTATTCTGGGTTGTAAAATTTCAAAAATTGTTTAAAATATCAATCTAGACCTATAATTCTAGACATGGCTGACATGGAAAATGGGAGGTGTATGTGTGTGTGGAGGATTCAGAGGAAAGCAGAGGGGGAGTAAAAGCCTGTTAAAGTTTGGGCACTTTTTTTCTATTGATTGACTCTAGATGTTGTTAGGGAAAAAGTTTAGGTGCATATGTTAAAATTTTCAGGATACTCAGAAGAATTAGAAAAGGCGAAAAAAAAAAAAAAGAGAAAGAAGAGAATAATGAAGAAAAAACACAAAATAAGAAGAAAAAGTCAAAACATAGACATAATTACAGTTAGTATGAATGGGCTTAGAATAATCTGTAAGAGGTGAAAGCAACTCAGATGTCCAACAGATGAATGTATAAACAAAATGCAGCATAAATATATAATGGGATATCATTCACCCTTAAAAAAAAAGGAAATTCTGACACACGCTACAACATGGATAAACCTTGAGGTCATTATGCTAAGTGAAATAAGCCAATCACAAAAAGACAAATACTATATGATTCTACTTATATGACCTATCTAACGTAGTCAAATTTTAGAAACAGAAAGTAGAATGGTGGTTGCCAGAGGCAGGGAGAGGGAGAAATGGGGAGTTGTTGTTTAATGGGTATAGAGTTTCATTTTGCAAGATGAAAAAATTCTAGGCATTGGTTGTGCAACATTGTGAATATATTTAGCACTACTGAACTGTAGATTTAAAATAGTTAAGATGGTAAATTTTATGCTATGTGTTTTTTATCATAATTAGAAATCTTTTAAATTATTTAAAAAAACTATAAGACAGAGTCACTGATTGGACTCAAAAAATAAAAGCCAAAGCTAGCTCTCTAAGACATAGTTCCTAAAACAGAGTTCCTCCTGGAAGGGCCTAAGAGTAACTGATTAGTATGTATATTAATTTAAAAAAAACCTGAAATTATGTCACACAGACTGACCATATTGAACAGAGCAGTAAAATTAAAAATCAATAATAATCAAACATTTAGAGCTTACCAACAAGAAAGAAAGTAGTACAAAACAAAACTCATAGAGTGGAAACAAAGTAGTACTTACCTGGAAACCTATACAGCCTTGATTATTTAAAAAACAATAATAGTAATAGGAGTAGAAAATAAACTGTATGTTATAATCAGGAAACAATGGGATGGAAAAAGGTAAATAAACTCAAAGAAAGTGGAAGGACTGACACAATGATGGTAAAAGAATAAATTAATAAGACAGAAAACAAAAAAATGAATAGAATTGATTAAAATAAAAGGTGATATTTGAAAAAAACTAATAAAAAAAGACAAATTTAGGGCAATTACAATCAAGAAAAATGTAGGGTCATAAAAGGGAACATTACTTATTGAAAGAGTTTTACAAGGTAATGAGATTTTTGGTTGCCATCAGTAATCTCATACCAATGAATTTGTACATCCATACGTGAACTGGAGAATTTTTCTGGGAAGATAGAAATTACCAAAACTGGTCCAGGAAGTAATAGAAAACCCAACAGAACAACAATAAAACAAGCTCAACAGGTAATTAACGACCTACCTATACCAAAGATACCTGACTTCAGACAGATTTAAGATCAGGGAGCAGATATCCCCCTTTTATGCAAACAGATTTAGAACTTAGAAAAGTGTTTAATCTAATCAACTAATCTCACAGCATACAATATTCTGATTTAAAAATGGACAAATATACTACAAGATAAGAAAATTATAGTTCTATTTCACTTTTGAACATAAATACAAAACTCCTTAATAATATATTAACACATTAGCAAACAGAATCCAGCAACATATTAAAAGAAAGTGTGTAATAGTATGTCAGATTTAAAATAGGCTGCAAGGGTGATTCAGTATTAGAAAATCTATTACTTTGATTCCCTACATTAATAAATGAACAGAAAAAATGTATCTTAACAGTTGCCCCTAATTTTTCAAATAAAAGCCAACCTCCATTAATCTTTAAAAGAAAATTATTAGCAAATTAGAACTCAAAAGAAATGTCCTTAATCTAAAAATGGATATAAATCAGAAATCTGGAGCAAATATCATACTTGAGAATCAAACATTAGCATAGTCATTAAAACGTCAATATTGGGGCCAGCCCAGTGGCGTAGCAGTTAAGTTCTAGCCCTCTGCTTCGGCGGCCCAAGGTTCGCAGGTTCGGGTCCCCGGCAGGGATCGAGACACTGCTTGTCAAGCCATGCTGAGGCAACATCCCATATAAAGTGGAGGAAGGTGGGCACGGATGTTAGCCCAGGGCCAATCTTCCTCAGCAAAAACAGGAGGATTGGCAACGGATGTTAGCTCAGGGCTAATCTTCCTCACACACACAAAGGTCAATATTGAAGTCTGCCTGAATTTGAACCTGACAACGCCACTTCCTAGATGTTAGATTTGTTTCTCTGGCATCAAGGAGCCAAGAAGTGGATATGATCTGTTTTCCTTACTCTCCGTTTTTTTCTAGTTGAACAGCCTACTCTTCCCACCACTCCAAATTCTCATACTAGCCTCTCTCCATATAGCCAGTGAGGTCAGAAGGGAGGAGAAATTCGGTCCATGTGACTGCTCTGATTTGTCCGCTTTGAGATCGATTTTCTTAAGGACTGATTCAGCTTTACCCAGGCTGCCTCCATAGCAGATGACCCTCTCCCTGCAGAGGGCCACCTTACTCCCTGGAGCACTCGGGTGGGGTTCCGCTGCCAATAGAGATCTCCAGGTGGGGTGTACCCTTCCTTGGCTGAGGGACTCCCTGGGCAGTCCCACGGCCTTGGTCTCCTCCCACAGCTCTCCGTATTCTTCCAGGTGAAGCCATAGGGAACCACTGGACTTCTCTTCCAGATGTTCAAAGGCTCGCAGGGAAAGAGGGTGTTGGCATGGCCATTCCAGAATATACCTTTGGACTCACACATACTACACTCTGGTCCCTTCATGACCAGCAAGGATGAGTTACTACAGCTATCTCTTCTTCAGAAATCTTCACACGAGAAACTCTCTCTGGTCTTTATGTTTAAGCACACCCTTAAATTTCAATAGACATACATCTCTTTCACTGCCTCCAACCTATAGAGATGAGAACAAAATGCTGTACTTCTAAGCATATAAAACACTTTCCAGTAAGTACCTTTTCTTTCCCAATTCCTCTCTTTTCTCTCATTGGCTAAGGCTGTCAAAGAAGGTTAGCCTTACTGGTACCTGGGGTCAGACTAGGAATCTTATGCCAAGGACCAGGCCCTCTTTGAACTTGACCTTGGAGAAATTAGTAACTTTATTCTCAACAGGGATCCATCTCCCCTGTTAGCCTTACACTATTTGGTAACCCCAAGGGACAGGAAAGATTTGAATCAATACTTCACACCATCATCTAACATTACTATGTCTAAAAATGAAAACTTTAAGATTACTAGGAGAAAATACAGAAGAATATCTCCATGACCTTGGGGTGGAGAAATCCTTAAAGAATACATTTTTAATGTAAAAAATTGAAACAATGGAGCACATCAAAATTTAAAACTTCTAAACAATTCAAGATGTCATTACCATATTAAAAGATAAACTACAGGGCCGCCCGGTGGCGCAGCGGTTTAGTTCGCGCTTGGCAGCCCAGGGTTCGCGAGTTCGGATCCCGGGCGCCTGCCAACGCACTGCCTGTCAGCCACGCTGTGGCGGCGTCCCATATAAAGTAGAGGAAGGTGGGCATGGATGTTAGCCCAGGGCCAGTCTTCCTCAGCAAAAAGGGGAGGATTGGCGACAGATGTTAGCTCAGGGCTGGTCTTCCCCACAAAAACCAAACAAAACAAAAAAAACCAAACAAACAAAAAAAATAAAATAAAAGATAAACTACAGACTAGGAAAAATATTTGTAATATGTGTAACAGGCAACATATCAGTAAGAAAAAGACAAATACCTAAAAGAAAAATGGACAAAAATGGAAAAGTAATTAATAGGAGTAAAAATATAAATGGCCATTGAAAAGAGACTTGACTTCTATAGCAATCAGAGAAAGACAAATTGAAGCAACAGTGAGAGAACATTCTAATCCCATCAATTAGGCAAAAATCTAAAAGCTGAGCACAGCCCCCAAAGTTGGTGAGGTGTGGGGAAATGGGGGTTCTCACATATTGTTTGTGCATGGATAAACTGGGAGATCCACTTTGGAGAGAAATAGAATGGAATCTATAGACCTAAAAATGCACATACTCTTTTACCCAGCAGTTCTACCTATAGGTCCCACTCTTACAGAAACACTAGCACATATGCTCAAAGAGAATTGTAAAAGAATGTTGTCACAATATTCCTTGTAATTGCCATTACAAATTCAAATACGATATAGTCACAGATGGCAGAGCAGTTAAAATGAATGAGCTAGATCTGTGTGTCTCGAGATGGGTAGGTCTCAAATACATAATGTTGAGTGATAAAAGTGACTTGTCCACTTATTTGTGCAGGATATTACTTACATGAAAAGTAACAAAACACACCAAATCATGTTATACATTTTTATGAGTATATGTACATATGTAAAAGATTTTAAAGGTCTGAAAAATATACATTTAATGCATAAAATTCTTTATCTCAAAGGAGGGAGGGATGAGACCAGGATCAGAGGTGGCTTTTAAAGGGACTTTAGCTTTAACCATAATATTCCAGTTTTTTACAGGGAGAATGAATTTTTGCATGACTTATGTAATTTTAAAAAGTAAAAATGAAGGAAAAAGAGGGTAGTCTTTGGAGCCAGAAAGATCATGCTTTGCTTCCAGTTTCACATTGAAAAATTATTTGATGTCTGAATATTAGTTTCCTCTTTTACTAAATGGGGATAGGTACTAACAGATACATAGAGAGAGATGATAGATAGATATACATAGAGATATATTATATGTAGATATAGAGAAAGAGTATTGAATGAATTAATTTGTGTAACACAGAGAATACTGTGTCTGTTTATAGTGGGTGCTCAAAAAAACGCCAGTTTTCTTCTCTTTCCATTCAGTGAAAACAGAGCATGCACAATGGTGCTTAAAGCCTTTTTATGAGGGTTTGCCTAATTTGTGGGTTCGCAGTCTATATTCAGTCTATCTGAGAGACAGTTGACCAAGAGGATGGGAGAGAACACAAGACATAAAATCACACACGATTCATTAACTTGTATGTAGCGTGACTTCTCCTTAAAACTCATCCAACAGTTTTAAAACATGTTGTTTTCTAGTCACAGGAACTGAAACATTAATACATTATTTCTAATCACCTTAGAAAACTAGGGAAAAGAACCAAAGGTCTTTGAAACAACATTTTTTGCCTCTTTGACAAGTATTTCTAGGCACAGTAAAATTAAATATCTCATTGTAAAAAGATAAAGTGCCCCCAATTGGGATATTACTTTCTGAATAATCCTGTGGCTATTCCCAGTTTGAGCACCAAACCGTAACTCACTCTTGGAGGTTTGTTAGAATCGTAACGTGCCGGAGTACAGTTTTATGAAAGACAGAAGGACCTCAGCCTGAACTTGCCCAATTAAACAGATTAAATTGTAGCTGTGAATTCAGGCCAGGACCATGCATTATTGTTTTACTACAGAATAAACATAAATTTTCCAATGCAGTGAAGCTTGCAGCTGGTGAAAGTCCACAATTTTCCCAATAGAAACGTTTATTTATTTAACTCGGATTATAAAGTTAAAAAGGAATCTAATGGATCTAAGGCAGAAAAATGAAGAAAGAAAACATCTGTAACTCAGAAATAAATATTTGGGACTAAACTGATTCCCAGTTATTTGTGAACTATTTTAATTTGAGTTAGATGCAAGTACTTGAGGTGTATAATTCCACAGAGCAATAAAATATACCTTAAAAACATAGTGTATCAGAGTACAAGTAACAACGGAGATAATATGGCTAGAAAAATATTTGGCTTTAAGAATTGTATGTCCAAATGCAATTATTGATGCAAGATGAAGTTTTTTGGTGTAAGTTGGCCCATATATTTTCTTTTAAAAAAATAAAGGTAATAGTCTGAAAAGAATGAGAATAAATTAGTATATGTAAAATCTTTGACAATTTGGGGTGGCGTTAGGAGGCAGGTCAGAGGTGTTATTTATAAGAATTGTGTTATTGCTTTACCTTGAGTTTGATTAGTCTTTGATTCAAAAATTAGTCATTTTCCTCACACAACTTAAAGTATCATAAAGTCATTGACACCTCTTCCTGTGATAACCTATATATAGAGATGAAAAAGTCAGGCACCATTATTCCGCGATAGCTGCCACATGATTTAAGTGGCTTGTAAGGAATGCTTGCAAGGATAGTACTCTAAATGTAAAATTTGTACATTGACATTGCAAGAATTCTTAATCCACATGTAATAAAAATAGCTATTAATGAGTATTTGTACTTGTAAAACTTCTTTTGATATTTTTCTCCTTAGAGATGTACTGGGATAAATAGATGTAATCCCCTTCAAGAACCACTTCTACCTCTTGGGAATATTAGAAGTTATAAAAGTTCTGTGTGAAAAAAACATATGGCCTTAAGAACTATGGTTCACTTTTTTTCGTGGTGGTTTTCATGGCATTCTAATGTCCAGAAAGGCATGAGATCAGCTAGAATAGACTGACACTTTCTGAACAAATGTGTAATAAATTGGGGCTTCACTTGGGGGTCCCTTTCTTGCGTACATACATATATAAGCACACATGCATTCACTCAAATAACCAAGTCTGAGGAATCAAAAGCAGAAAACTATAGTAGTTCCCAGATGCTGTTATAATCAGATGTGAATTACCCATCAGCAAGTACCTCCTGCCAAGGAGAAGAGTAATGAATCCTGACAGATGGGACACCTGGGTCCAAAATCAAATTCCCTCACCCAACAAGGTCTAATGTCAGTCTCCGTACACTATGGCCCTCCTTCCCCGTGCTTTGACTCTGGGCAGCGGGGTCTCTGCCACCTTTCCAGTTTTATTTACTACTAAACCTCCATAGGAACCCCGTCCAGCCATCAAATTGATCCCTCACCTTTTGCAAACATATGCAGTGCATTCATGACTCCACCCAGAGTGCTCCTACTCAACTGAAATGTCCTCCTTTCACCACTCTGCCTACCAATTTTGCTGATCCTTCAAACTAGAAAATTAAAAGAAAACACACACACACATATAACTTACTTCCTCTTTGGTGCCCTCCTTGATCTTTCCAGAAAAATAATCTTTGTCTGATTTGAATATCAGATACACTCATCTCTATTGTCTATTTTATTTATAGTCTTTCCAGACTTTGGTCATAGGTACTTTCTCATGGTAAGCAATTGAGAGAAGAGGACCAGGAATGGGAGTCTTATGGAATGGGCCTGTCTTATTCAAATACTACCTCATATGTGCTACAGAGTTCTCCCTGTAACTCAATTTCATCAGTTGCAGAATAAGGGAATTGGGAGAGTTAATCTCTAAAATACCTTTGAATTCTAAAAATTAATAACTCTAGCATGTTGCTGGAATCTGTAAGTTTTTATTTCATGATTTCATATTTTTTACTCATTGTATTAGCTTGCTAGGGCTGCCATAATAAAGTACCACAATTTTCTGCTACCCTTGCCTTCCATCACTTAAGTATAATTGACCGTTGGCCATAATCACCTGTCTCAAAAGAATGTAGTGAGAACAATATAATAAGAAAGATTTTAAAGCACATGAGCAACCATTTATCAGGCCCTACCAATAAATAGGAGCTAAACTATTCGCATTTCAAAGACATGTTAACTCTTTCAGAACATAACAATGTAGCCAGTAATATGGTTCCTGATATTAAGCCTAACCCTAATGATACTTAATCAAAAAGATCCCTTTGAAAATCTGATCCTCTATGAAAAACAAGTGTCAAGTTATATTGCATTTCTTTCTCCAGTATGATTGCTCCCTTTTAATCTCTAGGAATTTGTAAAATGCAATATCTTTGTGGAGCTAATCTGGTGATGAAGATTTAAGAATGGATTTAACCCAAATATGAAGTACATTTCTCATGTAATAAATGTAACATTGATGGATTTTTAATAAACTCATTGTCAGAATACTACGGTTTCCATCTTTCATCTCTTTTCTGAATCAGTCAAGCCCATCTCTAAGCTTGTGGATTTAATAAATCCACATTAAGTTCTAAACCTAGAAAAGCCTAGCCAAGACTCATAGGGGTATCTGCCAGTGTTCCTACATCCCTCAACCTTTGTTGAGGCGCAGGCAAATTTTGATGTGAAATTCAGGAAGTGGTGTGAAACTCTTACTGAAGCCTGGACAGGTTGTCAGTGTTTTCTTAGGAAAAAAATCTGCATTCTGAATCGTACAGTCAGATTCTGAAAATAAATTTCCCTGGGAATTCTAAGGTGCCAGAGAAACTGGATAACACCGGTAAGAGAAGTTGATGGGTTCCACAAGTGTGGAGTGCAAGTTCAGCTCCCATGATATACCTATGTCTCAGGGTTGCTCTTTCCTTGAATCCTGCCCCCAGCACACATCCCACCCCATCTGCCCACCCCTACTCTTTACTTTCCCAGAGAAAACTGAGAGGTGCTTCCTGGCCAGATTCCACACAAGTAGAGTTCTGTCCTCTCAGCTGGTTGGCCAAGATGCCAGTATTCCTTCAGGCTAGCTTTATTAAATGATTCACCCTGGATTCGAAGAAGTTCATAAAAAATAAAATAAAATATATACTCTCACATGCACAAATATACAACTCAGCATTTCAGTTTTACTAGCCAAGTAAACACGTACTGACTTTTTGGAATGGTGTAAAACTCACCAATTATTTGAAGGACTAAAAGTGTAAAAATGCATAGACTTTTACTCAAATGCTTAATTTTCAATAAATATATTTTATCTCAATATTAAATTATACAAATCACAGCACCCATGAAAGGTATCAAGTAGACTTCTAAAAATCACTGTCAACATCTGTTTTCAAGTTCATAATTAGTGGTGTACTTAACTCTCTGAAGACAATTTTGAGGCTGATTTTCTTTGCTAATTAAAACCTTGCAATATGTGTAATGTGTAATGATTTTAAAATTCACTTCCATTCTGCAATGGTAAAGAGATGACCTAAAAGTGATCGCCAATTCTATTAATTACATGCCAAGCTACTAATTTGTCTTGCTTTTTCTCCTACTAATCTTCAACCATTTGTTGTTATAAGAGTGTTAAAACACAAAATTGCAACCTCTCCTTCTGGAAAGACATGAAAATCAACTATTTCTTATTATTCAACTAGAGAAATTGCTCATCCCTAGATGAAGAGGTACACTGTAGAGAATAATTATTTCATAGATATGTCGTTCTATATTTACTTCAGTAAAATAAATATTGCTTGGTAATGTAAAAAGCAGTGATTAAGTATTGTGCTGTGCTTGATTCTACGGTGAGCAAATGTGAATGGTCTTCTTTTAGAAGTAAATCATTCATTAGGTTAGATAATTTAAACCAGATTTACACAAGATTTTATCACTTTAAAACTAAATTCTCCCTCATTTTCCCTCCAGGCAATAGGAAGCAATTTCACTAAATACTGTACTTAACTTAATGGGTTTGCCTCTAAACATCCACCCCATGGGTTCTTCTTATGGCTCACATCACAGTGTACCAATCTATACTATCTCCCCTAGAAAGCACAGGTTTTCTAGAACTGTACATTCCTTTCACATTCAATGATATTCAACAAACTTCCCAGAACCTGAGGAAAACACAGCTTCCACACATTCAAGTGGATGACTGTTGGGGAAAATTATTTGCAACGGTGAACTCATCTGTTATATCA
The DNA here is from genome assembly GCA_031878705.1 of Tapirus indicus. NCBI lineage: Eukaryota > Metazoa > Chordata > Mammalia > Perissodactyla > Tapiridae > Tapirus > Tapirus indicus. The sequence continues at coordinate 141,015,210 of CM062919.1, read as the reverse complement.
ATCTTTTTATTCAATGAATGGTAAGTACTCATTCAATCCATCTTTCTTCAATGAAACTGTTACGAACAGTAATTATAAATACCAAATATTAATAACCTTTAAAGGATTCATGCATTAATATGATTAGAGGCATGGCCCTTCTAAAATTGATTCTAAACAACCCACTTAACATTTCCTCTCCTGTTTTCCTTCAACACATCTTCTCATAGTCATGTAAGTCTTAATTCTTTTCTTCTTCTCTTTGCTCATCTAAACCCATCCACCTGGAACACTCTCTCCATTTCTCTTTTCCGATCCAAACCTTGAAGTCTTCCTTGATTCATCAGACCACATCTCCTTCTTTATGTACTAGTGGTTTTCATAGTAAAACAGCTGCTGAGATGTGAACATCGTATCACTACTCTAGTTCCACTGCAGGTAATCTATTTCCGTGAACAAATAACATTTTGATTATGAGTATTTTTATATTTATGTAGATGCACAATCTTTTGTAAATAAAGAAGATTATAGAGATCTCTGAGAAACAGCTCAGTCTCACCTGGAATTTGCTTCTTTAATTAGTTTTTGACCCTGCTGTCTACAAAGCCAGAGACTGATTTATAGGTACAACACTATGTTTATGTATAATATTTGTTAACATTGAAGAAAATTATCAAAAAGAACACTTCCTCCCTTTAAATATTGCACTTCTGTTCAGATTAACAGACTCAAATATTTTTCACATATCTCCCAGAAGGAAGTTCATAACCATGTTTCCTTGCATAAGTTACTGGAGCATGTGTACAATTTCTTGGATGGCTCCATATATTTAAAACCCAGCATTGTCTTTGGCCAGAGCTTAAAAAGATGAGGAATTTTATTTTAAGAAAGATTTTTTCCAGGGCTGGCCTGATGGCATTGCGCTTAGGCTCATGTGTTTACTTCAGCGAGCTCGGATCCTGGGCACGGACCTACACATACCACTCATAAAGCCATGCTGAGGCAGCATCCCACATAGAAGAACTAGAAGGATGTGCAACTAGGATATACAACTATCTGCTGGGGCTTTGGGGAGGAAAAAGGAAAAAAAGAGGAAGATTGATGACAGATGTTAGCTCAGGGCCAGCCTTCCTCAAAACAATAAAAAAAGATTCTTTCCTTTCTCTTCCCAAATCAATGGCTACTCTTATGGCTAAATTTTATATATTTTTATATTTTTCATATAAAACCCATTAGATTTTAGTGTCTTTGTATAAAAATGCATACAAATGTATCACCCTCAAAAAATTTAAATGAAAGAAAAATGTTCCTCCAAGAATAAAAATGGATGAAGAGTTAATTGGTTCAGAAATCTTTCTTTCATCATTTACCCATGTGGGGACAGTCCTGTGTACGTGTCACCCAATCAGTCTGCCCACTCACCACCAATCACCACTTGATGCCCATTACCAAGCAGGTCTGGCTCTGCCCACTCCTTCCTCTCCTAGTCCCCCTTTGTAAGTTCTCCTTGCATCTAACACACCTCTTTCCCCACCTCAGGCTCACAAATTCATAAATCAAGACATTTATGCTCAGTCTTTGTGTGAATCTACAAGATACCATTTCTGACCTTTACTCCTTTAAGAAACAGAGGGATGGGGTCAAGGGGCATTGCTCAATGGTTCAAAAGAAGGCAGCATCACAAATTTCCCAGGAGTTCACCTTGACTCCTAACAACCCTTGGATGGACGAATATCAGACCTATGCCACTATCCCATCCGTGATAGGTGACAAATGTGAAAAGCTGTCACTGTCTCTGTCTTTGGTTGTAAATGGTTGGTATCAACATTTTGGATACTTTCCCCTTACTTTCCCTTAATTGTGAGTCTATGAATGATTTTTCTGTATTTAAAAATTATAAAGGTAAGTTTCAGTATTGTTCAGTGCTAAATGCCTCTTAGTTACTCTTTCAGAGGAATAGCTAACTTAGAGTAGGCACTCTATAAATAGAGCCAAAAGAACAAAAAAGAGTGTAAAATTTTTAAAAAGACTGTCAAATTGGTTAAAATTACAGACATCTTCTCAAAACACTCATAATGCCCACGAGAGGAATATAGTAATAAGACATAACAACAACAAGCATTATTTAGAAGTTGCTATTATTGTAAAACTCGGTTTCAGCCTTGTCCTCTCTTACAAAATCTTCTCCTCTTATTCATGGCCAGGCAGGGGTCTTTGTTTATTTTGCTCTCTGCCTTACTTTGCTCCTTACTGCCTAGAATAGTATTCGGTACATAGAAGGCACTCACTAAATGCTATTGAATAAATGAAGGAATGAATAACAAAACAGCAGCAATGATAGAAGCCAGCATTTATTGAGCACTAGTGAAACACTGGTAAAATTTTCACATGGACTCTCTCATTTATCTTTACAAACACGAAAAACTTTAGATCACTTAGAAAAACTATCCAGAAATGAAAACTTGAACCAGAGCAATCACCTGGATGATTCAAACACTCACCAAGGTGTGCATGTACATCTACACAGAGAATGACTCATTTTAGCTAGATTCACATAATTCAGTAAAGTACAAAATAGGTGTTTTGCCTGAAATACCTTGTTGTTGTTTGGAGTTTCCATATTATTATCTTACTTTGTAGTAAACCTTGGTTAACAAGTGGAAAGTTAAAATATTTACCCTAAATTTTACATATTAAGGTTATTGTGGAAAGTATATGCCAAGATGAATATAAAACATAGAGTGAGAGCCTAGTATATACTAAGTGTTCAATAATGTTAGTTAATCTCATTGTTTCCTGGAATATTATTACCCAGGAACACTTATAACTATCAGGTAAATCACTGGTAGACTATTGATGGTTAAGATTTGTATTTCACTTAGGAATATATGATTGTGATAGTACTGTACTCTCTCCAAAGTGGTTCATATTGTTTACTTGAGAAAAATCTCGAGGACTTTATTTATGGGCAGCCCATCACTATACACATGGTTGGTCCGCTACAACTAATCCAGGGAAGGGGAGAGGAGCATGACTGGCTGGAATTCGATGGAGATATGGGCAAGTGCTAATAACCCACATAAGTGATTTGAAATTAAAATGAAGAATGTAAAACAATGTGCAATTTCCCCTTGGAAAGATTGGCTTTATTTAGGTGTGGATAAAAGCGTGATGGGCTTGCGCTAATCCTTCTTTTGGAGAAGACAAGTAGAAAAAGCATATGGCCTCCCAACCCGTGGTCCACACTTTTGACAAGAGTGCTCAGGATAGATAAGGCACAATACTTAATGTTTGGCTTTAAAAGGTGTTTCTTGAAGCTGAATTAAATGAAAAGCTCCAGAATCTCAACTCTCTTGCCCTTTTAGTATCTGTGGCCAATGGACTACATTTATATAAATATGTGATAATGACATTAAGTGAAATGATAAGGTGGAGGGAAGAGTCTAAAGATGGTGTCTTTGAGCCAGTGAACTCAAGCTTTCTCCTGTTAAGCTGAGAAAGCTAATGTTAACACTGAGGCTTCCTAATGCCGTTTCTCTCATGATTTTATTCAGGCAACTGAACCATTATATTCCCTAACTTCCCAACCAATTTCTTAGGGAGTCTATTAGTAAATGACAGAGCCAGCCTTGATGGCCTAGCGGTTGAAGTTCGACGTGCTCCACTTAGGTGGCCTGGGTTCAGTTCGCAAGCACAGAACCAGACCACTCGTCTGTCAGCAGCCATGCTGTGGCGGTGGCTTGTATAGAAGAGCCAGAACTTACAATTAGAGTATACAACTATGTACTGGGACTTTGGGGAGGAAAAAAAAGAGAGGAAGATTGGCAACAGACGTTAGCTCAGGGTGAATCTTTCCCAGCAAAATAAATAAATAAATATTAGTAAATGAGAGTTAGTGATTAAAACAAAAGTGTGAAGAATTTCCAGAGTTCAGTTCAGTTTTAACTTGCTATTCAAATTTATTTACTTATGAAAAATACTCTGAGAAAGATAAGACAGAAATCTCAGAAAGTCAAGATCTTTAGTATAAATGACAAACTGTGAAAGATTTTAGGTTATTAAAATACACATCATACTGTACCCTAATATAATCTCACAACACTTAATCTTTTAGTAATATTCATTATACAATAAAAACTCTCTGTTTATTGACCAACTGGCCAAAAATGTGTACCCCAGAGACAAGGCATTCAGTAGCAAGAACCATAAAAAATGATGGAATCAAACTTCTCTCCCATACTTCCACTATCCTTTTATTTTAGTGATTGAGATCTTGCTGATAGAGAAAATCGGAGGAGTGTCTGATTTATATTCTTGAAACAGAGGCACAGACCCTTGGATATGTGCGTTTCTCTCACAACATAATGAAAGCTACAGGTTCATGACTTTTGAAAAACTGTGTTCATTTCTGACATATCTAAAAGAGCAATGCAAATAATATCTTCAGCAAATATGTGAATAATACTTCGTAACACTGGGTTATGTTTCCACTCATTGTTCATTAAAATGACAAAGCAAGTAAAGCAAGGTCAAGAAAATTGTAAAGCTGTAAGAAACTCCTGGAAGGTTTAAGCTAATGTTCAAAAGAATAAAATGAGAGCCAGAAGTTACAAGACAAACCCTTGCTCAGCCCTTCTAATGGGCAGCAAGTTTCCTTGGGTGCAAGTGAGAGCATGTGAAACTGCTGGGCCAGTTTTTGGCTGAGTCTCAGGGTTTGCGTCTGGAAGGTGACACCCTATTTTATAAAAATTGCCTTTGACAGCTCCTGTACTTCCACAGCAACAGCTCAGCATGAGGGAAGTCCCCTCGCGACATTAGGAGGGATGAGGATTAAGGCGAGGATGTGGTCTCACTGCAGGGCATGGGCAGGGTCACACAACGTTCTATGTACTACATTCTGCTTCTGAAAGATCAAGCTTCATGACTCTTTTTTCTGTCATAGTCTGGTGTCGATAGGAGTAGGACAGTTGGAGATATAAGACCTGGAACAAATCGCATTGACATGAACCCAATGCAAACCACATGTTCACTACTGATTTCGAACTTACATTCCTCAGAAGAAATCAAAGACATAATCTACTTTCTTAAACAATTAAACGGGACTTTTGTCAGTATTAAGAAGGCCCTTCCAACCTTAGGGAAAATGCTCCCAATTTCATAATGTTGTTTTCTTTGTCTACACTTTTGATGATGTAGAAACATATGTTTTTTTTTCCTCTAATATATTTTGATTTGCTACAAGAAAATGATTTATAAAGATAAAAATTGGTACCATTTGCCTCTAGAAGCTATTTCAAAACTGTTTGACTTTAATCAGTATTTCAATCTAGTCCATTAATTTCTTAAGCTTCAGAAATTACGAGTACCGTTACTCCCCACTAAGTTGAGTCAGGTTTGGAGAATTTTATTTTTGATCACAGAAATGCTTATGAATTTCTGTCAGTATGCTGTCAGTTTGCCATCTAACATGGAAGAGGTTTTCACTAAAATCATTTCTCAGTTTTCTAGTGTTTTTCCCTCATCCTATTCATATTTTAATTGATATTGCAAAGAATATTGCCTTTCCTCTTATCCCAGATTCCCACTCAGCCTCAAAAATACATAAATAAATAAAATTAGAAAAACAACTCTTAAAAAAGAACCAACTGTGTGGGTCCTGGAGAAAGGACACACACTCTGCTGTTTTCACCTGACTTTTACTTTCAAACATGCCTGCTTTCATTCACCACGCCATTTTGCCTCCATTCCAAGCTCTTACTCTATACATTATTAAAAAGTTTTGTTTTCTTTTATACATGGAAACATAGACAGTTAAGATAATTAATTACCATCCTCATTATTTCTTTAAATAAGACCAAAAATTACAGAGCAATTTAGTACAGGGACTCATCTTTAAAACACTTTACAACCTGAGCTAATTTGCCATTGTAATTCCCGAAGGATGGCTATTATCCTCTCTTTACAAAGGGTGAGCTAAAAGGTTAAGTGAAGAGCTTAAGGCTACTGAGGAAGTTAATACCATTTCTGGGAGTAGATCACAGGAATGCCAGGTTCCTGCCTTTAAGTACCAATTAGAATACCACGTTCATAAGTCTGGTCCATTGAAAAGTCTGAATAAGGGCATATTTTATTCAAGGCACTGTCTCCTCTCTAAAAATAACTAAATAAAATATATCTGATCTATTTAATTTTAAGTATTTTTTCTGAGCAAATGTTAATTGTAGAACTCTTGGAATATACAGAAATATATAAAGAATAAAATAATAACTACAGACCATTCAGAGATAGTCATTAATAAAATTGTATGTAGACGTATGTTTTCTGTACATAAATTTACTTTTATCTTACGTAGTTGACATATGCTTGAGTTGAGATTTGTAAACATTTTTTCACTGAACTATTTACATACTACATTGTCACATCAATTAATTGTTTCCTAATTGATAGCAAAGGCCAAGTGCTCGTAGTGAAATGAAAACAGGCAGAACAGAACCAAGGATACAACGTGAGCACACAACTAGTGTTTGCATTAGAAGTAGCTTAGAACAAGACAAATGAAGGCTTTGAACATTGAGCAAAGGGATTTGAGTTTGATAAGTGAAACTGTCACTCACAAACATGAATGTCCCCATCGCTTAGTGCACAATTTCTCCCTCAGCTAAGAGATGTAAAGCGTAAAGGACAGCGATCACAGTGAACAGTGACCGACAGCTTCCTATGTGCCAGGCACTCCTCCCAAAAGTGCCAGGGGTGGATCCAGGTTTTGGAGGACGGGGGACACCTGCAAGAAAAAGAATAGAAAATGAAGACACACAATTAGGTACGAAAGTGAGAATTTATTCAGAATGAGAAAAGAAATAAATTACAAATTTTAAATAGCTGAGAAAACAGATAAGTGCACAAACTTTTAAAAAGCCAATGAAACCACAAATATCCCAAAATCCAGGAAAAAATTACTTCTGTAATCACTTCGCTGTCTCATCTGTTGGTGCCCTCCTTTTGACTGCTATTTCCTGTGACAGAGATTTAGTGATATTGCTTTCCATAGAGCGAAGAGAACGATAATTTAAACTTTCTTCTAGCATGATTACTTGAAATTTGTTTTTATTAATAACAGTTTAGAAAAGTATTTTGTAGCTTCACAAATCATTATTGGTGAACTCATACAAATAATTCAGATTTTATGTCAAGTCTGGTAAAGGCCCCACTTTTTAAAAAAATTTATAAACTGTAGGACTCCAGGGCATTACAAGTTGCGTGTGTGAGTGTGTGGGTGCACGTTAAGCGTGGTCAAAGGAAGTGATCATACTCATTAAATTGACTATCAGCCAGTTTTTAATCGGTGTCTTTGGTTGTAAGGGTGGTTATGAGTGTGTTTTATATTATCTTTGTCACTGTCAGTATTTAACATCCAATCAAGAAACGTAAATCTTTTTTAGTGTGTATATGATTCACTTCTCTTCATGAATTTGATTATCAAACAATCCAAGTGCCTATTTATTATTATATTCAAACCTTGTCTCTTCCTTTCAATTAATTGCAGCTTTTGAAATGATCTAAAGTATTTTTATTACAATTTGCTACTCAACATCAGAATAATTTATATTGATTTCATCACTCACCCTAATACTTTTGTTTCATATTTCATTAATTTTTGTCTGAATTTTCTTTTAGTTCTTTAACAAGTAAATTTAAAGATAACAAAAGATAAGATCAAATCAGAAGTCTATAATTTTTCACTTACTTTGTTGAAATATTCCAAAATGTCTTTCCAACTTCCAGTTAAAATGGAGTATTAGAGATTTATTGAATATGACATATGCATCAAAAATAAAAAAAGAATATAGTACATCTATACTCTCCACAGATTGGCTTCTGGTTCTGTGCATTTCAAACCTGTTTTGTCCATCATTATCCACATACTTCAGCACTGGGCATTATAGAGTATGCCCATCTCATGACCTCTGGCCCTGCAATGTTTTATCATGGCACAGGCAGGGGTAGCAGTATTCCTGGAAATCATTTCTACACTAGGGACAGCTAGCAATAATTTAACTACATATGGGACTGGCCCAGTGGCGTAGCTGTTAAGTTCATGCTCTCCCTTTCCGCGGCCCGGGGTTCGCAGGTTCGGATCCCAGGCATGGAGATACACACCGCTTATGACTTATTCAAAATTATCAAGTGGTGAGAGCTATGGTGATGTCCACGTAATACTGAAACTTTTCTGGGGAGATGTCCTATTGACATCCAAGAAATAAGGAGTCTAGGCAAAAGACAGGAAATGTGATATTCATTTAGGAATGATCTGAAGAGATGATGGTTGAAACCCTGCAGAGGAGAGTAGCACTGGGAATCTAAATTAGATGAGCTCATCAAGGTTGGGAGTTTACAGAAAGATGAACAGACGTGCTCAGATACAACTGGGTAAAAAGCCAAGATGGACGGGGGAACCAGAGTGGAGGGGAGAGAAAGAGGAGGTGTCAGTAAAGAGAATAGAAGAGCAAAAGTCAAAACAAAGGGGAAATTCAAACAGTGGAGAGAAGTGGGATCCAAGCCAAGAGAAGAGAAATTTCAAGATGATCTGATTGGTCCAAAGAGTCCAATACCTAGGAAGAATCAAAGATGGGGGCTGAGAAAGGACCATTTGAATTTTTCAAGAAGTGGTCAGAGCTGTTGTAATTATGTTCACTTTTTAAGAGTTGAGAATAAAGGAATATGAGAATCCGTTTTCCAGAAGTCATACTAGGAATGTTCACATAAGCTTTTAAATACCTTCCTACTCTTTAAGTTTACCATCCTTTTTTTGTGTGTGTGAGGAAGACTGTCCCTGAGCTAACATCTGTGCCAGTCTTCCTCTACTCTGTATATGGGAGGCCACCACAGCATGGCTCCATGAGTGGTGTATAGGTCTGTGCCTGGGATCTGAACCCACGAACCCCGGGCCACTGAAGCAGAGCAGGTGAACTCAACCACTAAGCCACTGGGCTGGCCCAAGTTTACTATCCTTTTAACATTTTTATTTGCTTTAATTGCAAGAGGCACACAGAGGTGTGTAGGAAATATTTTCAACAGATATGCTAAACGTGAGGCTATTGTTGAGAAGAATGCAACCTTGGGTTCTTTGAGGGAAGGGATTGTTTATTTTATCTTTGTATTTTCTGTGCCCAGTGCAGAACTTAGTACATACTGGGTGCCCAGTGAATGGCAAACAAGTGAAATGTGCCTGGCCAGTAATGGAGTGGTTAGTACTCAGGGAATCTTTGACTTAGCTTGCTGTCTCCTGTACTTCATTTAGCACCCTAGGACAACCACCAAAGTTAAAATTGGTATTTAATTATTCTATATACAGAGTACCAGAAAATAATATGAGGTTTGGGGATGAAAACAGTCTGTTAAACTATGTAATGAAATACATTAAGACTCTCTCCCCAACTTCTCTTCTATGTAGTAGCTATTCAGTTTGGATGGGCTTGCCTCCAAACTCCAGGAGTAAACCCTAATTGATAAGTAAGATGAATTCCATCTCCTTTGCCGCAGGGCAGCTAACTCACGCTTAGGCCAGCTGAGTGGAAGACATTGCCTGGCCATGGAGATTATTTCAAGGATGGTCTAATCAGCACAAAAGTTAGGAAATTTTCTGGGGATTCTGGCATCTCTCTCTTCTCCTTTTGGGATTGTGATTGATGTCATAAGGTAAAAAGCACAAATTGTCTGCTTGATGCTTGCTTTTGTGGCTTTATTTTCCTAAAGCTCGAGTCAGCAAACAGTATCCTGGAGGAGTATAAAGTAGAGAAGGCAATGCTTCTAGAATGGGAAAAAAATGGAAGTCTGTGGGGTGCAGGGGAACTACACTTTGTTCCCTGACAGAACCCTTGTAAGCAATGGCTGCATAGTACACTGAGAGTTTTGAGCCACTAGAACTTCCCAAGAATGTCCGTGCCCAAGGGTGGAATAGCAAGATCAGAATGACCTGTCCTGTTGGGTTCATTTAGGCTATAACCATCAGCATCTTATTGATGACCACTGCTGGAAAAATGGCCAGCAGTGACCCAAAGGACCTCTCTGATGTATTGGAGTGTATATAAAACTCCAGGACCTTTGTACAACTTTGTACAGGGGAACCCAGAAATGACTGAAGCTGAATTATCTTCCAGCTTGACAGGATGAGGGCTTTAAAGAAAATGAAGAAGTACAATTTTTTATTATGCTTACTTGAGTAAGAATCATACTCTCTTCAACTATCATCTACATTTTGGTAAAACCGATAACACCTAACACACAGTGGCTTAAACATAAGAGGTGCCCAATGAATGAATCATGGATAGATAGCACTTTTAAAACTAGATTTGAAAGCTAGTGCTCTAACAGAGGCTATAAGAGCTCCTGTTCAGGGGGCCACCCGGTGGCGCAGCGGTTTAGTCCGCGCTTGGCAGCCCAGGGTTCGCAGGTTCGGATCCCTGGCGCCCGCCGACGCACTGCCTGTCAGCCATGCCGTGGCGGCGTCCCATATAAAGTGGAGGAAGATGGGCACAGATGTTAGCCCAGGGCCAGTCTCCCTCAGCAAAAAGAGGAGGATTGGCAATGGATGTTAGCTCAGGGCTGGTCTTCCTCACAAAAAAATAAAAAAGAGTTCCTGTTCAATAACTTTGAGCAAAATGAGCAATGATCAGAGATTATCCAAATTCGTAATAAATCTGTAAGAGTCAAACCTGGGTGGCTTATTCTTTCAGTTGTATTGAGTATTAATCAAGTACATGAGCTTGGTGTTACTCTACCTCTGGGTCACTAAGGCCAAACAAAACCGAGTAGAAAAGAAAACAAAAGAACTCCAAATTGCACAGAGCTCTTGATGATTTGAGTCAAAGCTGTCTGCTCTGTCATCCAAGCACAACAGAAGTGCAGGTGCAGGCACAGGGATAGAAGTCACAAAAAGAGCCTGTGTGATCTTGAAAATCACAGAATTTATTCGCTGTGTAGGAGAGTTAGCCAAGTGATTGAGTGGCTCCAGTGTGTTTTAGAAGCCTTGGATTATTTACCCTATGCCGGGATTGTCCTTCTGGAACACTCTATAAATTAGATTCTGATCTAGGGACTTCTTTGGTCTATCAGTTAACTCTCTACATTTGGCAGTACAACTGTACAATAAATTCATTAGGAACTCTTGAAAGAACTTTAACAGTCTTACGTGTTTTTGTAATGCTATTGAACAGGACGTGGAAATTTAAATTCCACATTGGGAATTTCCCAGAGAAGTAGGTATATTGTAGAACTGAAGCTTTCCTAACTGATAAATGCCAATTGACCTATGTTCAATGTGAAGTATTTGGATCAACCCAACATTTATTAAGTTATATTTGGAAGTTGATAAATAGCTATATAGGATAGATATAATTCTTAAGAGACTTTATTATAACTGCCAGAGAGGTAATATTCTTATTGGCACAAGAATGGACACATTCTGACTGTTTTCATAACTAATAGTACATTAGAAAAAACATTTCAAGGATGTACTTTATGTAAAAAATTACTTCAAACCTTTACATTCTGTTCTATGCATGATGAAGAGTATCATGCAAAATTGACCACAAGGTAGATTTCTCTAGATGACATATGAAGTGTAGAGTTACTGCATACTGACAGAAAGAAATTCTTTGAAAATATTTCATATAACTCCATAACAACCTTGGAGTGGTTGATACCTCTAAAAAGAATTGAAATTGCAAAGCAAGCTTATCAGTTGCATAGTGTTAAGGACAGCTTTCCCTTTCTCTGGATCTGTGGGGAATATCTGAGGAAAGTATATCTCTTCAGTTGGGATGGGGTGTTTCAAAATCTTTGTCTACTCAAGTCTATTCTGCTATTTGCCTCTAAACTATCTTGTGCAGGTCTCATTCATTACTTATCAAGTTCAAAAGATAGAGGTGACAGAACAAAAGTACAGTGACAGGAAAAATTGCATTATACCAGCAGAACTAGTTCTAATGGATTCTTTGGCAGGGATGCCTAGTCAAAGTTCTTTGAGTGTGGACTTCAAAATTGTCAGTCAATGGGAGGAAGAGTGAGGAGAAAAGAGAGACTGGACAAATAGATATATTTTCCTGCTCTAGCTTTGCTTACAAAATTTATCAAGGGCCAAGGGAGACTTAAGGTCATTGTGCTTCTACTTTCCTTAGTGTTATTTTTTCTCCTTCTTTCCATGGTAATGGGGAAAAGTTTTAATATACCAAGAATGCTATGAATGTCTCAGAATAGGGTAAAGTCATCTTGGTAAAATGGCAATAGTTCTCATTTTTGGAGGTTCCTTCTGTTGTGACCTGACTGAGAGGTCACTGACCCTGAACATGTAGGAGTCTCTTATAAGTCACCCCACTCCATCTTTCCCTCTACTCTTCTTTGCTAAAGTCATCCTTTTCAAAAGCACTTTAGAGGCTGTCACATCACCCTAATTATTGTCCAATCTATCTCTGAAAGCAGTAGATTCACATATGACAATAATACAACATAGCACAAGATCCTCCTAGTCACCAATGGTGCACCAGTAGCAAGAAGAGGAAAGGCTTCAAGGCCGTCTCTCAGAGCCTCATTTTGTTATGTACCCGAGTTTGTCTCGAGTCCTAGGAGGAAACAGCTCAGCAATATATGCGCTCTTATTCCACTAATTCTCCTAGTGTCTCCATTTTTTTTATTCTACGTCCTCTTACATACCAACTGACCAACGCTTGGCAGCTGTCTTTGACAATTTTCCAAACTAAATTTGGTCTAAGACTTAATTTGCGTATTAGAACCTTCAAGACATTGCAGTGGAGGGCCGAGATACAAGAAGTCAATGCAACATGTTGCATCCTTTCAGAATGTCACTTTTACTCGAATGTTTGAAGAAAAAATATTTTGATGTTAGAGACTCCCGAGAAATTATACTACAAGCAAATCTGCATTTTTCCTTTGCTGGGCTCTGCAGAGCGGACACAAAGACTTACTTTTGTGAATATGTAAGTAAGACAATGAACCTTAAAATTGGACTCACTTTTCTTCCACTGATCTACATTGAGGGCAATAGAAGGTGAATGTCAGAATGACCAAAATTGTTTCATGTCCAGGATGACTCCTTATTTACAGGGACTGAGAGAGGAATTAACCAAATAAACTCACATAGCAGATGGCCTCACAGACTGTACTTTGGAGAAGACAATGAACTGTGGCCTCAAAATCCTTTACTGCTTTGTTAGCTTCTGGTTACTGGGTATGGTTAAGCTGTGGTGGTGCTGATCAAAAGTTTTTGAACTCATGGGGAAATTTTCAGGGGTAGAAGAAAAGATAGAGGACAAAAATCTTGAATAAGGTGAACTATTCATTGTTCATCTTAATGACAATGGTTAGCTCATTAAGTTGATCTAACATATTTTTTTAAATCTCTGATAGTATTTTATCTCATGCAGCAAGACTGCTTCAGTAAAAGTGAGGTTCAAATATCAGGTAAAGAATCTTGATTACAGGGAATATAAATTTTCTATTAAGTCATTTAAAACATTATTTTAATAGTAAAATATAGGCATATATAATAGAATGTAAAATTAGCCTATATGTTTATGATGAAACAAGGGATTTTAAAGATTTTTTGCATTATGTCCACAGATCCCCCAACGTAGTTTCTTTGATAATTTGTGTTTACCTAAGTGTTCTTCTGTGTGAGCAGACCTCACAGAGAGATGACGGCCAAGAGTAAATGAGGTCACGCTAAGTACTTAGCACTGCGCCTGGGGCATATCGAAAGCTTGGTTAAGCTTAGTCACTGCTGCTGCTACTACAACTGCTGTTATCTTCATCTTCATCATCATCATCATTGCTGTCATTGTTATTATCAAAGTAGAAAAAATTATTTCCAGGGAAGGTTTTAGCATCTTAGGTTTGGTCATTCCCTCACTCTCCATCAAGAGAAAAGTTTCCATTTTCTTCGAGACCCCTCATTCACTTCTTGTAATAGCTCATAACTGTCTAAGATGAGGAAGGTAAGAGTAAATAGGATTTTACCATATCACAACAGGTGACGTAGCTTCACTCCAAATTTGGAAGGATCCAAGTATGTATTCTCCTAAGGCTTCAGGGAAGAAATAGGATTTCCCCTAGTAAATATGTCCAGAAAATTAAAGTCAAGTAAACATGTGTGACTGTTGCCTGAAAGTGTGCGTACCTTGAAGTCGAAAATATTTAGATAAGTACACTAGATTCTTTCTAGTTATACTTATTGCCGAAGAAAGTGAAGTTGCTTTTAGAGCTTTTCTTCTTAGATATGAAATTGAATTCCAAAGCTATCTCTACTCTTAAAAAAATCCATGACATTAAAACGAATTGCTTTGAACAGTTCTTATTTATGTAATTAATACTTTTTATGTTGTAATGAAAAATTTAAATGTCTTAGATAATGGCAAATGCTTTTTATTGAAAACTCTACTTTTTGCCTTTGGGATAGGTGTAATGAAACATGGGTGCTTCCTCACCAATAGAGAATTGCTCCAAATTCTCCAGTCTCCTAAGCACTTGTAAGAAGGTACCATTTTGTTTTTCTGAACAATGGAAAATGAGGGAGGATTTGGACTATAATCCAATGAATTAACTTGTGAAGACAACCAACAGGCATGCCACAAGCCAAAGAAAGCATTTGAGCATTTGGATTATTTCTAGAACTATCTGAATTCAGTAAGAAACAGTTAATTTTCTTCTGCCTTTTGCATTAGTTTTACCAAGAAGAGAAAGAGAATGGGGCCTTTGAGCCTACTTAGTAGTAAATGACAGACAAATCCTAGCCCTGGGAGTAATTCCATTTCCATTTCCTAAATCTGATACTACAGAGTGATATGGCCTTCTTCCCACCCTATTGCAGGAAAGTGCCTTTTGAGAGTTACCTTATCCAAGTTCACAATTGAACACCTCATTAGTCATGAGCAACACCTCTCAAAAAGCCAAAGATTCTTAGAATTCCTCTATAAAATTAGTCATCTCAGAATTTCTATTTTTGACATTCAAAATACATTCTCAGGAACCCAAATTCCAGGCCAATACTAAATCCCCATAATTTGATTCCTTCAGCTCCCCAGGAAAATACATTCTTAGCTTCTCTGTGTTGTTCCGTGGGACATCATAGACATGATGTTTGCTTCTCGTGGCTCAGACTTCCCCCTGGCAAGGGAGATGAATAATGGTACAAGTTACTGCCCACAAAGGTGTGCTTTGAGGAAATGTAAACATTTAAAACAAATATGGAGTATTAAAACATTTAATTATATACACTTCATAATTAGCCATCTGAGAGAAAATCAGTCCATAAGTGTGACTATTAGATGAGAAGAGCATGAGATTTACATACTAGTACAGCTGGTGCTAGAAACTGCAAACCTTATAATCTGCTCTTCAAAACACTCTGGTTAGCTTTTCAATTCACAGCAGGACGTGTTCAAATTATGAAGCTGCCAACTAGGCAAGCCAAAGTCATATGAAACAACTAAGGAAATATCCTTAAATCTTGTTTTTGGCTGCAGTAGGTCATCATTAATTTTGCTCTCAGTTTTAAGAAGAGTATTTTTCCCCACTACAAATTCAAGTGTGCATATTTAAAGTTAGACTTTTGGATTTAAAATAAAATGTTAGTGAATATCCCAGAAATGGAAAACTTAAAATCTGAAAGAAGTCTTCTATCATTCTACATAAAATTCACTTTCCACCTGATATTGTTCTTACATCCAAGACTTCTTTTATTTATCCCTTGGATGCAAATATGACAGAAATCAGAATAGAAATAGAATTATTATAAATCTATATTAGGCTGAAATGAGCAATCCCATTTATTCCACTATGGGACACCATAATGTATCTAACAGAAAAATTACATGAAACTTGAGAAGAGATTATTGGGGTTCTTTCAGTGTAGCACTGGGCTTGATGCTTGATTGCCTGGAGTATATTACAACTCTGTAGGGACAAAGATTAACTTGCAAATTTTTGTGCATAAAAGATATAAATAGTTTCTGTCTGATGGAACAGATAACCACAAAAGTTATTCACCCTGTAAGATATTAACCAGTTTAGTATCTAATCTAGCAATTTTACCCTAACATTTCATTTAAAATTTTCGGATAGATAGATATTTCTTAAATGTCCTTTGAACCAATTATAACATCTTTTGGTCCTTCATTTATTAATGAGTTAAATAAGATCTTTGATAATGTTTATTTTATATTTGTCTGATAGTATAATTTTAAACTATTTGATAATTATATTTAACATACCCTAAATTGTAAGTTTAAAGTAATAATAATAACCACAAATAATAAGGCTATGAGTGCATAAGCTTAACATTACAAAATTATGGAATTTTAGAACTAAGAGGCCTCAAGGATCTCCTATTCCATTTTTCCTAATTTCAGTTGATACTCTTGAGACAAAATAACTGGAAAGAAAAAAAATTCTTGATATCACCTTCTGCCCTCATCCTTACATCAATGAAATCCCTAAATTCTGGGGACCCTACCCCCTTGATACTGCTTAAGCTGCATTTCACTGAAGCCATGCCAGCCCAAGTCACCATCATCTCTGCGTTACCACAATAGCCTCCTAACGAGTCTCCTCATTTCCATTCATGTCTCTGTCTATCTATCCGGTACATAGAAGCCAGAGTGCTCTTTTAAAAGTATTTACCTGTCACTGCACTCCCTGTTTAAAACACTTGAGTGGCTTACCATGGCCCATAAGATAAAATCAAAATAGTTTAACTCAAGCCTTCAGGACTCTGTGCGATTCAGGTTCTATTTCACCAGCTGTATCCCTGGGTACCGCCTCTCCATTCTCTAGGTCAGGAATCAGCACACTCTTTCTCTAACGTGCCAGACAGTAAATATTTCAGGCTTTTCGAGCCATACAGTCTCTTCTGTAATTACTCTGCGTCATAGCGCAAAAGCTGATTTCTAGCCAAGCCCTGCTCTAGCTCGTAGTGGCCTTCTTCTAGCTCCTTCAATATGTTGAACTTTTTCCTACTCCAGGATCCTACTCCAGAGACACTGCTCTGTGTCTCTGTCTGGAACACTTTCTTTCCTTCCTCCTTACTTTGACATACAAACAGCTTATCATTACTCTCTCATACCTGGACTGTTTCACACACATATGTAATTTATTGTACACCCCCGGCAGGCATCTGAATGAAATGGCCCTTTGTGAAAGGTTCACTTCTGGAAGGTTCCAGATCAAGTTCTGCCTTCCTCTCTACTCAGAAAGAACAGTATCTTCCCCCAAACCTAGGGCAGATCTGGAATGGAAGAACTCTCTGGTGCAGGCTGAATGGCAGAGAGCCTTGCAATGACTGTGAATATTTGGGATTTCCAGAGGTGGAGTGGCTTTGGGCTTTGGGCTAGGAAATTGGAGCTAATTTGCAGAGTTTCTGAAACCTTTTCACAGCCAGGCTGATCAAATCAATGCAAGAAAAACAGTTTTTTTCTTTTTACAAACCATCCTTAGTGTTAAAAAAAAAAGCACCAGATCACGTTTTCTGCAGACACAGATAGTAGAAGATCCTCCTTCACAGAAATCAAAGTTAAAACAAACATTAAACAAGCAAACAAATCCCCTTTCCAGATCAGGACTGAATGCCATCTTAAATCGTTTCACCTTTGGTTTATGGTTTTTGCTCTGAATCCTCAGGTTTTCTGCTGTCCTTTCCCATAAGGTGGCATCCAAAAAGCTACCCTCACTCAGTAAATGCCAATTACTTGGTGCTAAAATCTGGTTCCTCTTTGGAAATTAAGTCTCTGGCATCCACACTTAAAGCAAAATGCTGTATTTTCACATGTGCGTTGTTGGCATCCAAATTCTGAGATACACAAGAATGAAATGCCGTTTTGACTTTCATGCGGAACATGAAGCTGTTTTGAAAATGCTGTAGGAACGACTCTAACCCATTTCTTAGAGAGGAAACAATGGACATGCCCCAGAAGGTCAAGGTTTTTTTTAGAGTAATCCAGGAAGGTTGAAGGTTTACCCAGATGGTTCTGTGCTTAAGGTTTGATTAACTGGGGCAACAGCCCAGGGTCATGTATTTTTGGCTGGACGAGGGAAGTGATGCTGCTGTAGAAGCCAGGCGGATGTTAGGGGAGAGGAAGGGACGTGAGGAGAGCAGTGGTGTTAAAAGACCTTAGGGACTGATGTCCTTGCCATTGGCATGCAAAGCGCCCCATTTACAAAGCTTTCCCCATTTTCCCCACCTTCTTAGATAGGTGCTGCCTTCTGAGACATCCCCTTTGGAGGTCTCTTTTTCTTCTAAGTTTGACATTATTAATCACTCTTTTTAATCAAATTTAACTTATATTTCAGAGGTAAAAAAGTGAAGTAGATAAAGTGTGAATTTCCTTCAAGTCCTCTCCTGAAGCTCACTCTCAACTCAGGGTTGTCCCTGACGCGCAGATTTCTAGTTTCCCTTCAGACACTGACTTGTGATTGTCTGTAACCTGATCTGACCCAGACTGGTATTTTTAGCCCATTGTTTTTATTCCTGTTCAGTATGCATAATACTGCCAACCCCTTGCTGCCTTTCTGGGAGAGGTGAGATTATGTATGTATGTTTCCGTGTAGTATTGAGTTTTCTTTCCTCTCTGACAGCATCCTCCTAGTTCTGTGACAATGTACAGCAGACAACCACACCTCGCAGGTCCTCAGGGTATCATTATAAATTCAATTTGATTGTTTTCTCTTGAAATATTAGGCTTTTTTTTGCACATACATTATTTGAACAATCCTCCTGACACCTGAACTATGAGTATTCTCTTGTAGAGAGGGACCGTGACTGCTTTTCTTCGTCCTTTTTGTGAATTGGGACCTAGAGTAAATTTGGAAAATATGCATAAATTGATGTTTTATAGATGACACTAGTGAGTATTTTCTCTATTCTTTTAACCTTTTTTATTTATTTTTATGAACAAGTATCATGTTCACAAATTTCATAATCAGAATGTTATAAAAAGATTTATATAGAGAAGTCTTTCTCCCAGCGTCTCAGGTCACATAATTCCTTGGTGCAAACCACTTTTTGTTAGTTTATTATATATCCTTCTAGTACCCATGCACATATGTATTCTATTTTCCCCCATTCCTGTATAAAAGACAGTACCCTGAAACTACTCTGTTCTCTACCTCACTCTTTTCACTTAATATATCTTAGAAATCCTTCCATATCAGTAAAAAAAAAAAAGTGGCCGTATTCTTCTCTTTTCTTTCTCTTCTCCTCTCTTCTTCATTGCTTTACTAAATAGGAGACTCTAAAGTTTCATATTTTACTTTTAAAATCCATTTGGAATTTATCCCACAGAATCCTACGAAGAAGGGATTCAGGGCCGGCCTGATGACATAGTGGTTAAATTCACGCGCTCCACTTCAGAGGCCCAGGGCTCACAGTTTCGAATCCCAGGCACGGACTTACCCACTGCTTACAAGCCATGCTGTGGCAGCATCCCATATAAAGCAGAGGAAGATGGGCATGGATGTTAGCCCAGGGCCAATCTTCCTCAGCGAAAAAAAAGGAGGATTGGCAACAGATATTAGTTCAGGGCTAATCTTCCTAACACACACACACAAAAGAAAGGATTCAACTTTATCTTTTTTTGCCAGATGGCTATCGGGTTGTTCCAATACCATGGCTGCCCTTACTCCATTTATTTAAGATGCCACCTTTGATATAGCCTAACACCTGTATGTGTTTGAGTCTATTTCTGGGTATTTCTATTTTGCACCATTGATTTGTCCATTTGAAAAATGGGGATGATTTTTTCTCTTAGATTTCTTTATATGATAAGTTATATTAATATATTTTCTAATATTGAACCATCCTTATATTCCAGGGGAAAGGTGAGTGCAATTTGCCCAGTACATATTAGTCTTTCAATGCGTTTGCAGTTGCTGTTTCCTAATGATTGGTTTAGGATTTTTGCATTGACAGTGGTGAGCTTGGACTATGGTTTCCTTTTCTGTGCACTTTCATCAGGTTTTGGGAATTAACATTAGACTTACTTCATGAAAATAATTTGAAAGTTTTCCTTCTTTTTCAATGTTCTGAAACAGTCAAAATAGTAAAATAATTGGAAATATCTGTTCTCTAAAGATTTGACATAATTCTCCTGTGAAAGTATCAAGGCCTGTGCTTTTTCTAGCAGGTAGTAATTTTATAACTTTAGTTCTTTTATAGAAAATGGTCTGACTCAATATTCTATATCTCTTTTGGGGATATTGTTGGTAAATGATATTTTCCTGGAAAATTATCCATTTCATCCAGGTTTTCAAATAAATTCGCTTATACATGTGAAAATTGTTTTACGATTTCAAAAATTCTCTCCATTTCTGTATTTTTTTTTCTCCTTCATAATTCTTATATTGTTTTTGTGATTTCTTCTGTTTTCTTGATTAGATTAATTAGCAATGTACCTATTTTATTCATATTTTTAAAGAACCAGTTTTAATATACTTTTGGTCTATTTTTTTGTTTTGTTTGTTTTCCAGCTCATTAGTTTCTAACTTTTCTTCATATTTTTTCCTTATTTTTAATTATTCTTTAATGAATTTTTGAGCCAAATTCTTAATTACTATTTTTATTATTTTTTATATTTATGTAAATATTTAAGGATTTTAATTTTTCTCTGAGCACAGCTTTGGCTATCTGCTGTGTATTCTGATGTGTACTGTTTTCACTCTTGTTGTTTTCTAGAAATTCTGCATTTTGGGTTTCTAGCTTCCCTTTGTTCCAAGAGTTAAGAGAGAGGTTTTTGCTTTCTGATTTAATTATTTTTCTAGTGTCTTTACATTGTGATCAAAGAAGGTTATTTGTAATATTTCTACTTCTTGAAAGCAATCAATTATATCTGTGGCCTAACGTGGTTAATTTTATAAACGTACCATGGGCACTTAAAGAAAGTATTCCCTATCATCAAGTACAAAATCTACCAAATCTATCTTCTTATTGATGATATCATTTAGGTCCTCTATATCAGATTTTCTTTTCCATTTGATCTTTTAGTAAATAGTTAAATATGCTCTTACCATCCCATTCCATCCTTAATTTTACTTATTGAGATGGCGAAGCTAAAAATTATATCTTTTACACTCCCTCGCAACTCGTGTTCTGGATGTGAATGGGTCTCGACAAGTGACATGAAGTGAGACGGGGCCATCTTCCTGTTGGTGGCACTGCTGTGGAAGGATCAGCAGGTAAGAGTGCTTGTGGTGCCAGACTCGGTGTTTCAGGGTGTGAGAGCCAGCAGTGGTGGTGGCCGCAGGGGGAGCAGCAGAACGGTGACTGCGAGTAAATCATCCAGTGGTGGCTCTTTTATTTTTATTTTTTGTGAGGAAGACCAGCCCTGAGCTATCATCCGTTGCCAATCCTCCTCTTTTTTGCTGAGGAAGACTGGCCCTGGGCTAACATCCGTGCCCATCTTCCTCTACTTTATACGGGACGCTGCCACAGCATGGCTTGACAAGTGGCGCGTCTGTCCGCGTCCAGGATCCGAACCTGCAAACCCCGGGCTGCCGAAGTGGAGCGCGCGAGCTTAACCGCTATGCCACCAGGCGGCCCTCCAGTGGTGGCTCTTGATTTCTACTCCTCCAGGTCTTCTAATAATGTTGCATGCACCCAATTCCCTATTTTAAATTTTCTTCCACTCATACCTAGGTTGGTTTCTGTTTTCTCCTTTGAATTCTGACACAATCTATACTGGGGAGAAAGGGAGGGATTGGTATCTATTTCCCATTATATCTCCTGTAACTTCTGATTTATAGAAATTGCTTTATGATTATTTGGTGCAAAGATATCACTTATATCTTCACTGTGAATTTTACTCTTTAACGTTATCAATTGCCAATATTTATCTTAATGCTATTTGGCTTGAATTCTAACTTCTTTAATATAAGAGCTTAACTCCTAATTTCTTTCTGCTTTTATTTGTCTCTTTTACCTTTGTTGTATTTTTTCGTGTGTGTGTGAGGAAGATTGTCCCTGAGCTAACATTTGTGCCAATCTTCCTCTACTTTGTATGTGGGACTCCCCCACAGCATGGCTTGATGAGCAGCGTGTATGTCCACAACTGGGATCTGAACCCACAAACCTCAGGCTGCCAAAGCAAAGCATGCAAACTCTACCACCAAACCACCAGGCTGGCCCCACTTTGTTGTTTTTTTTTTAATATTCAACTTTTCTGAATCTGTTTTCTGAATCAATTTTTAAATCTTTTTGAAAGATAAGTGAGAATAATCTGTTTATACTTATTCATATGTTAGGTCTTAGTTCTTTGTATGATTTTCTCTATGTATCTATAAATGCTTTTCACTATGTGATCAGCTTACTTTTTAAAATATATATGTATTTGTAAATCTTAGAAATATTTTTGTTCCAGTGGTTTCTTGAGCTTCTGCATATTCAAAATTGTCTACAGTCTCCAGATTCACTTCAAACTCTCCAATTGTAGTTATCCCCTCCCTTTATCTGTCCATCTTCCCCCTTAGTATTGTTTTTATGTTCTGTAATCTATGAATTTTCAAAATTTCTCTAGGATAGTTGTATTACAATTTTCATGGCAATGTTTGTTAGAGAGTCTTCATTATTTATGAAAAAATTGAGCCTCTCTTTTTCACAGTTTTCTTTATAGTATCTTTGTATGATTCTGTGCTTTTTTATTCCTTTTTAAAAAATATTTGAATTCATTTGATTTTTCTGGACCATTAACAGGAGGTTCCAAGGGAGAAAGAGATGACCCAAGGTTGCATTCTAAAACTCACAGCTCAAGGGCTCTCCTTTCTGCTACTAGAACAGAGTTTCTCAACTTGGGTACTATTGTCAGTTGAGGCGGGATAATTCTTCATCATGGGGGCTGTGCTGTGCATTGTAGGATGTTCTCCAATGTGACACCCAAAATGTCTCCTGACTGCTAAATGTCCCCTGGAAGACAAAATTGCCCTCGGTTGAAAATCTCTGTGCTGGAGTGATAGACTGTTGCTTTTTAATCTGGGTAGTCACACCTCTTCTGACAGCCAGGGTCGTATCTATTCAGGAAGGCGTTTGCCACCAGCCCGGGGTTTTCCCAATCCTCCCTCCCACCACCCCAGAGGTCTTCTCTTGACCGTCATCAAAAGAGGCATCACTTTGCCTTCCAAGGTGACGAATGCATGCACTCCCAGATCTGTATTTTGCTACATCTTTTAAAGATCTGCCACCTATAGGCTCCCTTGGCCATAGTTCTCACCTTTTATTTTCTCTGCCTCCCTCCTCTCTCTCTGGCTGAATCTGAGCCTTATTCAGCTTTGAGCCCTATTGGATCTCAGCCCAGTTCTCTGAAGCTCCCTCTCATGATGATGCTGTCTCCTGAGACTGAACATATTCTAGAGATCTCTAGAATCTGCCCTGACTAGCTTCCCTGCCCTTGGTTCTTCTGCCTTGCAGTTCTCCTGTCTCTGCCTGTGGCAACACCTCTTGCACATAATCGATAGTTTTGGGGTTTTCTAGTTTTATGGAAAACTCAGTTTGTGAGAATTTTTTGTTTGTTTCCATTTTCCCCCATTATTTCTCTCTATAGATTTCAGGGGAAGTGGGAAGATTCAGAACTAAATTGCCCATGTTCTTTCTCGAACCATAAGTCCTGGAAATATATTTTCAATATTTTTTTTCACAGAGAAATATTTTTCTGTGGTGGATAGAGTGGATTGGCACTTAGCATCCATTTACTCTCCTTCTGGTGAATCTTCCTATACTCCTTTCAAAAATGTCTGGGGGCTGGTTTGAGGTTGTGGCTATCAGAAATAGCCATGGAGTGTTTTGAAGGCCAGAGAGGCGGAGGCCACCTGCCTGCTGTTCAGCTTTTCTGCTAGAAAGCACAATCCTTGGGACATTGAGATTTTTCTTCATCAGAGGTCCCGCATCCAGTCGCTTTGTTCTGGCAGGATGCAGTTATGGCAGTAGCAGTGTTGTGGGCTCATCCCTAGATCTCAGCTGAGGCAGTGTGCTTTTGTTAAATTTTGATTTTCAATTGTGGTAAATATATGTAATGTAAAATTTACCGTCTTAAGTGTACAGCTCAGTAGTGTTGTGTATTCACATTGTTGTACAACCAATCTCCAGGACTTTTTCATCTTGTAAATCTGAAATTCTATAACCATTAAACAGCAACTGCCCATTTCCCCCTCCCCACAGTCCCTAGCAAGCACCACGCCATTTTCTGTTTCTATGAAGTTAACTGGTCTAGATAGGTCATAAGTAGCCTCATCCAGTATTTGTCTTTTTGTGAATGGCTTATTGTACTTAGTATAATGTCCTCAAGATTCATCCATGTAGCATGTGTCAGAACTTTCTTCCTTTTTAAGACTGAAAAATATTCCATTGTTTGCATATCCCACACTTTGTTTATCCACTCATCCACCGAGGGACATCTGAGTTGCTTCCACCTCTTGGCTATTGTGAATCTGCTGCTACGAACATGAGTGTCGGCAGTGTGATTTGAAGTCAACAGTTCCACTGACAGCCTCCTCATTCCAGTCTGGCTGATCACAGCAGAGGTGGAAACTCCTTTGGCAGACCAGTTCTGCGGTGTTATTCTGAAGTGTGCTTCTCTGGCTCTTCCTAAGAGTTTTTTTTTTTTTTTAGATTCTTAAACAACTAAATCCCTTTCTCTTTATGCCTACTAGAATAGTTTTGGTTTCCTGCAATTGGACCCTGTCTTATTCAGTTGTGAGTTTCAAAATAATTACAGGCAGCTAAACCTAAAGTATGGTAAGCTAAGTTTGGTTATCTGACTTATCTGAGTTTGCAGTAGGGACAATCCAGTCATCAATGGAAAATGGGACATGGCAACAGCAATATACAGTCATGTGCCACATAATGACATTTCAGTCAACAACGGACTGCATAGATGACAGTGGTCCCATAAGATTAGTACCATATAACCTAGGTGTGTAGTAGGCTATACCTTCTAGGTTTGTGTAAGAACACTCTGTAGTGTTTGAACAATGATGAAATTGCCTAAGGACACATTTCTTAGAACATGTCCCTGTCGTTAAGCAATACATGACTGTAGTTATATAGATTGTCCCTTCGAATAAAGGCTTTTGAGGGCAAGATGGGCAGGATGAGTGACTGCTGTGATGGGCCATTATGGAGGGAACACAGGGACTTGAGGGTGAGCTGGCTCCTTCTGATTTCTGCAGCGATTTAATGAAGAAGGGTAAAGCTCAGGGTTTTAAATTCTCAGTTCAGTTAAGGGCAGAGGACCAGGGACCTTCTATGAGTGTTTTTAAAAATGTAATACATCTTGGGGCTTCAGAGCTGGTGTAACCAAAAATCAGATACAGAGTCCAACCCTACAAAGTAAGTTGAATTCATAGTCTTTTCTGGTCTCTTATATGGTTAGGACAGAGTGGGGCTGACTATTGGAATGCAGACATTTAGAGGGATTTAAATTAATTTTAGCACCCTGAGCCCAAGCTTCACTGCATCTTACTTGTCAAAAGAAGAGGCTCCCCTTCCTTTTCCCTGGGATGAGGGTAGAAAATATTGCTATTGAAACGGGCTTATTGATTTCAGTGCAGATGACGGTGGCAAAGGCTGAATGGCAACTCTCAATCTCCAGAGCTGAGACAGGCATGGTCATCATAGTAACAGCAGGGTAGGGGTGGTCATTAGAAAGGCTTGACCTGTAGAGAACTTGGGTGATAGCTACTGGATCAATGAGGATCCTCAAGCTGAAATAGAAGGGAAACTGACCCTATTCATCTATAATACTTAGATCTAGCAAACACAGCAGCCTGACTTGAATTATCACAGCAGAGAGGCATTGTTTCTCATGCAGTTTCCAGAGGTCCGTCAGTGAAGAGAGCATTAAGGGAAGAGCACTATGAGAAGGCCTAACGGTTGTTTTGTAGATATTTATGCTGCACTTCACCAACGGGACCTGTGACCATTTATTGAAGTTGCTGTGTAGCTAGACTTTTCAGGGATTCCTGGGCTCTACTCTGATGCTAAGACTTGCCACTCAAATATCACTGTGTTCCACCAATTACAGTGGGGCTTATGGAGCTCAGGCAATGAAAGGAATTTTGGTGGGAGGCTGTCTCATGGTGGATACAACGGCTCCACAAACATACCCTGGTTATTTCCCCCATTTATGGATGTAGATTTTCAAATAGGAATACTTGGCAATTAGCAGAATGTATCCATTGGCTCACTAACTTATGAAGTAAAGGCAATTTTGATGAAAGTGCCAAGAGGAAGCATTTGTAACCACCCTTCCCTATCAAAAGAGCTAACCAAAAGCAATATCGATTTTTTGGGCGATTACAGACATTAATGTCATCTTCAAACACTTGAAATAAGTAGAGGTGGTGTTTCCTGTCATGTTCCCTTTTAACTTGGTTTTTGGTCTTGGAGAATAAAAAGGGACTTTTTTCTTGAAATTAATAAGGTGGTGACTCAAATTGTAATTGCTGTTCTAGATGGGCTCAATTTTCAACAACGCTCCAGCATATGGTTTGCAGCCATTGATTTGGAAAATGCTTACACAGAACCAGCTGGAAAGACTTCTCATGCCCAGGGCCAGTCAAAGCTGGCAGCTTTATGGCTTATCTGTTAGAGAGAGGTGTACATATTTGTATATATGTATGTACACACACACACTCACACACGTATATCACAAATGTGATGTATGCTACTCTCAAAATCCAAATCCTTTGTAATGGCCCTTCAAACCTTATGTGTCTTATTGGTGGTAGTGGGGAATGGGGCAAGGTGCAGCAATTTATATTTTATACCTTCATTTTGGAAATTATATTCTGATATGTCCCAGACTCCCTAAAAACATCATTGAGATAAAAAGACTCTGCACTTTCCTGAGTTCTATCTCTTTCTGGCACATAACTATTTTACTATGTTGTTTACAAGGTCTGCTACTTCCTGCTCATAATGGCCCATTGTAATGATATCATCAATATAGTTGGCCGGCAGGATGTCCTGTGAAGTTGGTGATTCCATTAAAATGTAGTTGCTATTTTAATGTGGGGCACAGACTTTTATCTGTTTTATTTTTAATTTTTTTATGAGATAAACCCATAACATTTAATTTACCATCTTAATAATTTTTGTGTACATTCAGGAGTGTTAAGTACATTCACATTGTTGTGCAACAGATCTCTAGAACTTTTTCATCTTGCAAAACTGAAACTTTATGCCCACTAAGCCCTGAATTTCCCTCCTGCCTCCCCCCAGCTCTTGGCAACCATCTTTCTACTTTCTGTTAATATAATTTTGACTACTTTAGATACTTCGTATGAGTGGAGTCATACAGTATTTGTCTTTTTGCAACTAGCTTATTTTGCTTCGCATAATGTCCTCAAGATTTGTTTATGTTGTAGTATGTGACAGGATTTCTTTCTTTTTCAAGGTTGCATAATATTCCATTATATGTATATACCACATTTTCTTCATCCATTCATCTATGGACATTTGGGTTTCTTCCACCTCTTGCTTATTGTGATTAATGCTGAAATGAACATGTGTGTGCAAATATCTCTTCAAGATCCTACTTTCATTCTTTTGGGTACATATCCAGAAGTGGGATTGCCAGATCATATGGTAATTTTATTTTTAATTTTTTGAGGAAACTCCATACTGTTTTCCATAATGGTTGCACCATTTTACATTCCCATCAACAGTGCATAAGGGTTCCAATTTCTCTGCATCCTCACCGACCCTTGTTATCTTCTGTCCTTTTGACAATGGCCACCTGATGTGTGTGAGGTGATATGTCAATGTGGTTTAGATTTGCATTTCCTTATGATAAGTGATGTTGAGCATCTTTTCGTACACTTGGCCTTTTGTATATGTTCTTTGGAGGATTGTCTATTCAAGTTCATGGCCCATTTTTTAATCAGGTTATTTGTTTTTTTTTGTTGTTGGGTTGCAGAAGGTCCTTATGTATTATGGATATTAACCCCTTATCAGATACATGATTTGCAAATATTTTCTCTCATTCTGTAGGTTGCCTTTTCATTCTGATGATTGTTTCCTTTAAGGCACACAAGTTTTTAAGTTTGATATAGTCCCATTTGTCTCTTTTTGCTTTAGTTGCCTGTGTTTTTGGTGTCATGGCCATGAAATCATTGCCAAATCCAATGTTCTGAAGCTTTTCCTCTATGTTTTCTTCTAGGAGTTTTATGCTTCTGGGTCTTACGTTTAGATCTTTAATCCATTTTGAGATAATTTTTGTATAAGGTGCAAGAGTCCAACTTTATTCTTTTGCACGTGGTTATCCAGTTGTCCTAGCACCATTTGTTGAAGAGATTGCACCATTGTGTAGTCTTGGCACCTTGTCAAAAATCATGTGGCCATACATATATGCAGTAGTTTATTTCTGGGCTCTATTCTGTTCCATTTGTCTATATATGCCAGTACCACACCATTTTGATTACTGTTGCTTTGTAGTATGTTTTGAAATCAGGAGGTTTGAGGCCTCCAGTTTTATTCTTTTTCAAGATTATTTTGGCTATTTGGAGTCACTTGAGAGTCCACATAAATTTTAGGATGGTTTTTCCTATTTCTGCAAAAAATGTCATTGGGATTTTGATGAGGATTGCACTGATTCTTAGATTGTTTTGAGTAGTATGAACATTTTAACAATATTAAGTTTTCCAATCCATAAGCACAGGATGTCTTTCCATTTATTTGTATTTTTTTGATTTCTTTTAGCAATATCTTGTAGTTTTCAGTGTGTAAGTCTTTTATCTCCATGACTAAATTTATTCCTAAGTATTTTATCCTTTTAGATGCTATAGTAAATATGATTGTTTTCTTAATATCCTTTGTGTGTTGGTTGTTATTAGTGAAGTAAAAATGCAACTGATTTTGTGTGTGTGTGTGTGTGTGTGTGTATGCTGCAACTTTGCTGAAATTGTTTATTAGCTGTAACAGGTTTTTTTGGTATATAGAACCTTTAGGGTTTTCGACATGTATGATCACGTAATCTGCAAACTGACATAATTTTCCAGTTTGGATGACTTTTTCTTTTCTTTCTCTTCTTTTTCTTTTCTTTCTCTACTTTCTGTTAATATAATTTTGACTACTTTAGATACTTCATATGAGTGGAATCATACAGTATTTGTCTTTTTCTCTTGTCTAACTCGAGCATGTTGAATAGCAGAAGTGAGAGTGGGCATCTTTGCTTTCTTCCTGATGTCAGAGGAAAATCTTTCAGTCTTTCACCATTGAGTATGAGGTTATCTGTAGGCTTTTTATATATGGTTTTTAATATTTTGAGGTAGTTTCCCTCTGTTCCTCGTTTGTTGAATGTTTTTATCATGAAATTATCTGTTTTTATTTTTGATGAATATCTTAAGGGCTTAGAACTGTGCTGGCACATAACAGATACTCAATAAATATGGGTGGAAAAAAAGAAACAAAGAAGAAAAAAGCCAATGGTGAGGAGACCAAAGTCTCTATACCCTAAATCATCACAAATATCCAGAGAGTAGGCTTAGCCCTTAAGATAAGAGAGGGAAGGTATACTGTTGTCTCTTCTGGGAAAGCTATATGCTTCTAGTGTTCTTTACTCGTTTGGATAGAGAAAAAGCATTTTCTAGATCAATAGTCAGCAGTGGACTGCAGTAGCATTACCCTGCTCTAAGGGTTGGCTCAAGAAAAATGGCAGAGAAGAGAGACGCTCACAGTGAAAAGAGAAAAAGGGGAGGGGGGAGTGATCTAGCCTCCAAAGTTGCACACCGTCACTTTCACTTTCTTCTCTTAATGAGAAGTGAGTCAATTATAACTATAGCCCAATCTGAAAGGGAGGCGATTAAGTGCCATCTCTTGAAGGAAGGAGTATCAAAGAATTTGTGGATATATTTTAAAGACCACATTAAGAATATGGAAATGCAAGAAATATACTGAGAGAAAATATTCACAATACCCATATCTGACAAAGGATTTATTCTTTTATATATATAAATATATTTATATATTCTTTTTATAGGATAACATAAGAAAACAAACAATCCCATAAAAATAGGCCAAATTTTTGTACAGACAATTCAGAAACGAAGATATAAAAATGGCCAATAAGCACAAAAAAGATGCTCAAATAAGGTACTACTACATACCCACTAAGTGGCTAGCATATAATAAAATAATCTGAATACCAAGTGTTAGTGAGTATGTACAAGTATAGTGTAGCAACCAGACCTCTCATACATTCTGGGGTATGTGTCAAATGATACCACCACTTTGGAAGACTTCTTGGCAGTCGCTTATAAAGTTAATCATATACTTACCCCATGATCTCACAATCCTCCTTTTAGGTCTTTACTCAAGAGGAAAAAAGACATGTCCACAACACATCTTAAATATGAATGCTCATAGCAACTTTATTCATAATAGCCATAAGCTGAAAACGACCCGAATTTCCATGAACAGGTGAATAGAATTGTGATGTAGTCATACAACAGATTACTACTCAGCAACAAGAAAGAACAATGTGCTGATATGTACACTAACATGGGTGGGTCTCAAAAACTTGATCTGGAGCAAAAGAAGCCTGATACAATAGTCCCTCCTGTATGGCTTCATTTATATGAAATCCTAGAAATGAGAAATCTAATCTATAATGAAAGAAAGCAACCAGTGGTTACCTGGGCCTGGGGGAAAGGGGGAAAAAAGGGAACTTCCTGGGGTGATGGAATGTTCTACATTTTGATTGTGTTGGTGATTACATGGGTGTATAGCTTTGCCGAAACTTGTAGAAGTGAATGCTTTAAATGGGTGCATTTTATTATATGTTAATTATTCCCTAATAAAGCTGATCAAAAAGGGAAAAATAATATTTGGCAGCTGGATAAAAGACCTAATATACAAGGCAAAATTTTAAAGATTTTTCAGAGTAAGAGAATATCTTTACGATCTCAGGGTAAGAAAGGATTTCTCAAAACCACAAACCATCAAGAGAAAAAAACACAACCCATAGACTCTTCTCACTCAAAGTTTGTCACTTATGTTCTCATCCATGTTCTTTACATTTGTGGAAGTTACTATTAGTGTATCTTCATTTCTAAGGAAACTTTTCTTGACAAACTCACTGAAGCTTTCACATGTCCAAATATGCTTTCTCTTTCCTCCTCTCATTATTATAGATGGACTTTACATTTTTAAATTTCTTGATATCAAGGAGGCTCACCTGTCTGAGGACACTCGAAATCATTGTGGTGTGGTGGAAATCTCATGCAATTCAGGGTCACTATCCATTGTGTGAATGTTGGTCACACTTAACATCTTTTAACTTCAGTTTGTTTTGCTGCAAAATAAGATTTCCTGGTGAGGATAACATGAGCTAATAAATGTGAAAATATGTTGTAAATGGAAGAAACTAAATAATTTACTTATTCTTTCATTTCTATTCTTTATACTCACAAATTTCTTCACCCTGGTCATTGGGGACAAATATCCCACTTCATGGATGCAGCTAATCCTACCACTTAAGTTCATTATGCCATTCCTTTCTGAGTTCTCAGAGTCATTGACCCATAAATTATCTCCTATCTGATTTGTGTCTTCAGTGATATCCTCTCTACTGGTTCTAGTTCTTTTGACAACAACATATTTCTGTCTACCATGTAGTATGAAAAACAAGCAAACAAACAAGGGAAACCTTTTTCTTACTAATCCTTAGACTCCCTCATCCTATACCCTCCTTTAACATTACTACTTTTTATACACTTACCCCTCTCACTTTATCCTGCTGTCATCTACTTCCCACTCCTACTCATAATCTGAAGTGGCATTTTTAAAGGCCAACAACACCCCAATAATCATATAAAAGAAATATTTTAAAATTTACCCTCACTATGCTCAACTTCTCTGCAGCTTTTGACACTATGGACCACTTCCCTTCTTGATTCCCTCTCTGCTATTCCTCTTTTCTCATCCTATCGGTGTGCTCTTTGACCTCTATGTACTATAAGTTTAGCCAATCAAACTTGCTTACTCACTTACTCTTCTATCCATCTTTCCTCCTGAGTCATCCTATGCTGCTCTCTCCACCACAAATAGTCTCTCCTCTCAGATCTTAAAGCCCACCCCTTTCATGAAAACCTTTTTGATACTAACCAGTGAATCTGAGTTCTCATCCTTCCTCTAAATGAGTGCACCCCTAGATCTTTCACATTGCTATGGCTCTTCCTTTATTTTGTTTTTGTCTCTATAATTTACTGATATATTCACCCTCACTTCAGTTTGGAACTAGTTTGGAGGTAAGATATATTTCACTTATATATATCGCTCACAGAAAGCCTCAAATATCTTGCACATAATAGGTATATAATTGTAGCCTGTACAAGTAAAAATAATCCTTAAGACAGAATGTTGTAAGGAGGAATGGTATATCTAGTTTTGCCCATTATAAGCAAGAGGGAGTGCTCAATTGTGCTACAATAGATATCACTAATGTACATATTCATACTTGAGACTTGGTATGCTTTATCTATTATGAAATCAAAAGGAACTATTGAGAAGGACTCATATCAATCACACTGTGAGATTAAAAATACTTTATTTTACTATAGGTAGTTCTAAAGTGCTGGGCCTATATTTTAAAATTAAGCATCAAATTACATGTTTCAAGTACTGCATTCCCTGTTTTAGGATGTAAGGTTGAGAAAGTTATTGCTCCAGGAAATTAATTATGGCAGAACAGAAAGCAAACAACCAACCAAAAGGCAACCTTGACTCTTGAATTCTAGACTTTCAAAATTCGGAGCTGAGATAATAGATCGAAAGAAAAGGTTTTTACGTGTGAAAAGCCTGAATTTTGAGAATCAACAGCTCAAAGTTCATACCCAAAAGTGTATTTTTGAAAGACTGTATGATGACAAAAGATAATTTTGAGACTAAAAATGAAACAAAAATATCCATAGAGCTGGGATGAGAAAAGAAGAGATGGAAAATAAAGCAAGAAAGTTAATCTTTGATGAGTGTCTCAGCAGGAGTTATCCCTACCCTTGGGTTAAAGTCTGAGCAGTTGAGGCAATAGAACCACGAAAAAGTCGAATATCTGAGAATAGATGAAATTTTTTTCCTGTCTGAACTTTGGGCTTAAAAAGCGACCTCAGAGTGTTCCTTGTGCCAACACAGCGCAGAAGAGTGGAGCAGACTCAGCTGCGCAGACGGAAAATCCTGGACCTCGTGGTCTCCACATGTCTGCAGATACAGTGTAGGGTCACTGATGTCTCCGTTCTAGATTCCATGAAAAGAAGCAATGACATCTGAGCTGCAGACATGACACGGCCCAACTGAGAAAGTTCATTATGGGGTATAAATGCTCCCCTCTGACGCCATGATGTTTTTACAGAATGCCTATAACTTAGGTGTTTTCCTAGGGAGAAGGAAGTGATTTAATCTAAACCTTAAGTACCTAAGAAGAACTGGGATTCCTTGATCCTGTGTTCTGCCATCAGGATGAATGGCACTAAGAGGTAGAGAAGAAGTAGAAAACTTTTTAAAAAGCAAAATTTTTGCACAACTGAATATATATGACTAAAATGTCACCTGGGGTAACATGCTATAGTTCAAATGTTGGGTTGTAACTCAACCATCAATTTGTGTGTAACACAAATGAGCCATCAATTTGTGTGTAACATCTAGCATTTTTGAAATAAATAAAATATAATTTAAAATAAATTAAAATGGAAGATATCATAAAGCATCATACATTGTAAGGGTAAATATTATTTTAAATAATTCCTTTTCAGGTTTACACACATGCATATGTATACTGGGTCAAAATGTAAATATATTTCTTATTGAGACCAGAGTTTTAAAAGTATGAAAATTCTTATTTTGAAGGATAATTGATTCCAACGTACAACTTTATTTACTCCTCATAAAGGAACTGGAGATAATTTTTAATCAAAAAAGGGTAAAGAAGAGTCCTTTGTTGGTATTTCTTTCACAGAATACATTCCTTCTGATGTAGAATGAGCTGTCAAATCACCTGGTGCCACAATGGTTGGCAGTAGAATTTAAGTTTCTGGACAGGTTGCATAAGCTAACTGAAATACGGACAATTACCAGAACCAAAATGCTGGTTATTCATTATAAATATTGTAAACAACAGAGAAGTCAAGAAACTAGATTACTGCATCCAGACCATGAAAACAAGACCCATAATACAGCTGGGTCTGTTCCAGAGAGACAGGTGGGGTTTTCCTTAATTCTAGTCAGACATTCCCACCTGGCTAGTGGTATATATACAGGTGCAACAAGAGCGTTAGTCATGACACATACTGCCCCTTGTCCAGTCAAGACAGAGCAAGGGCGATATTATTGGTGATAATCCTCCCTAATGAAGTTAAACTAGTTTTGCGGGGACCTAAAGAGTACTAATAACTTCTTCCTGGGTTAGAAACAAATTTCACCCATTTTTTCTAATTCAATTATGCCTACTGTTGGAAAAACAGTCCATGCACTGCACACGCCGTGGGGTGGGAGCCTGACTCCCTCATGTATCCCTTCATGTAGCTCTCCTGAGAAGCCCTTATTTTACGCATTTTGGAGGTATCTAGGTGTCATCTGAAAGTCTCTAGCTATCATACTGTCTATAAAAGATAGTATTCTGCATGTTAAGTAATTAAAAGGCTGGTGTCCACATACAAAGCAGTATCTTAGTAGGGCACAGATTATCATAATAAGAGTGAGTTAATTATTGATCCCACACACTGGCTGGCAGAATTCTTGAGTGGAATTAAATAGTTCCTGCAAAGCTAGCTGGAGAATCTAAAAAAAAAAAAATGATAGATCTGTTCTCAACTCTGGTGAGGTCAATGCCACTGACATGGCTATATAGGTTTCAGTGGAAGTATTTTGTTGATTTCCCTAAGGCTAGAGATGAGCTTAATAATGTGAGGAAAATTCAAGTACCAAAGGGACCAGTAAAATGAAACATGCCTTCTGATGTTTCAACTGAATAGCTATTAAATTTTTGTTGGCAGGATCAGGTGGGGGATGACAAATCCAGTAATCGATTAGATTCTGTCTCCTTTGGTGGTAGAGAAAAGCTATGGGAGGTCAGACTTCTGAAAATGATATATATGTGTAAAAGCATATTGATAAATCTTTCGGAGCAATTCTAGGGGTTACCCAAGTACAATAACAAGTAAGAAAGGGTAAATGGTCCAATGGCCCAGGGAAGATGATTTGTGGCTTTTAAATTAGAAAACATGGATCCAAGGATCAATGCCGAGAAGTTTACCATAGTACTATTGTGAACAGTATGTGATAAGGTCTTTTTATCAAAGTTTGAGGGCAGTCTTCTTCTAGAAGACTAAATCTCTGGGGTTTAGACGGTTCAGAGTCTGCTTAGTAGGATGTCGTGGGGAGGCTGCTTATACTTGCGGTAGATAAGACTGGGCACATGCGCGAGTCTGTTGCAGTACCTGACTATATCATCTTGCAACAGGGACTGAAGGTGAAATTCCTAAATACATGGGGTGGCCTCTTATCAATGCATAACATGAAAGCTGATGAATCCCCAAAGTAGTTGATTTCGTTGTCATTAAAGCTAATGAAATACCTTAGGCCAAGGGAAGTTGAGTATCTCTGAAAGCATTGCTAATCTTAATCTTAGAATTTCATTTATTTGCTCTACTTTTCCTGAAGATTGGGGTTGAAAGTTTTGTTAGTAAAAGCCAAGGCTTTGCAAAGTTAATAAGAGTCCCAGTGAAATGTGTGCCCTGTCACTGGAGAGACGGGTTAGATTTCCTTATATCACAAACAAAAAAATCAAATAAAATTTTCACTACCATCAGAGCCTTCCTTTCCAGGAACAAAAAGCCTCAGTGCATCCTGAGAACAAGTGATGAACAAAAGATATTTATTGCCAATTGTGGGGGTGCAGCGGGTTTGATTCCTGTTCATGTCCCATCTTTACAGTCTTGCCAGGATTATGTTGTTGGCAAGTAAGATGTACGCTGGGAACATCCTTGGGAATACGCTTAATATTCCCCAGCCGATGATGATTCAATATCATGGCCAATTTAGATATGTTACCATGGGTAAAATAACGAAGATTTTTTTCTAAACTGCAGAAGATCATTTTGTACGACCACGTGAACACCACGATTATCTTCAAACAATGTGCGTTCTGACCTTGCCCAGTGTTTTTTCTCTGAATCAGGGGCTTATCATTGGTAATTAATGATGGCCTCTTTGAATCTCTCCAAGGCTTTTCCTCTTTGAGTGGTATGGGGGCAATAATCTTAGTTAATGATGCTTGTTGAGCATAGTGGCCAGTGAGGTTATTATCATGAGATTCTAGATCATTATGCTTTGAATGAGTCGCCACTTTTATTATGGCTAAAAGTTTAATTTGTTTCCATTTTTAATGTGAGTTTCTGCAGAGGTCAGGACATTTCTTTGACTCCCGAAGCATTACCTACATCATGGTCCATCCTGCAAGCTGACCTACTGTTGGTATAAATACTCGCTCTTTAACTCTTGTGTCTTGGCTATATCAGAGGAGAGTGATCAGTTCAGCTGTTTGGTGGATTTAAGGTTTGGTAAAAGCTCATAATCTAATGGTGAATTTCAGTCTGTGATAATATAGCCTGCTTAACATTTTCCATTTCTTATTTTTAGACACAAATAAATTTAAATCAGGGTTATCTAAGGGAATTTCAAAAAAACTTCTCCCACAGAGGTCAAACAATTATGGGATTCTCCTTCCTTAGGTAGAGAAAGGAGAATTGCTGGGTTCCAGGGGTTATAATAATGGATTGAGATATTTAAAAGGGAAAGTAACAACATTTCCTTGAATATTAGTAAGTTGTCTAGTTGAGAAGTGCTGACAGTCTGCACATTATAGAGAATCATCATATTTGTGGAGATAATAGAATTATATCAGCTGAAGCTTTCTCAGACTCTGATACTATAGCCTTTACATGGAGTGCATATGCATTGGCCGATGGACTGAAATAAACAATAGCATGAATAGTCCACACTTTTTTTTTTACTAGTTTCCTATTGGTAGACATTTAGGCTGTTTCTAGTTTTTCATTTTTTGTTTTCTTTTTCGGTGAGGGAGATTGGCCCTGAGCTAACATCTGTGCCCATCTTCCTCTGTTTTGTATATGGGACACTGCCACGGCTTGGCTTGATGAGTGGTGCGTAGGTCCTTGCCCAGGATCCGAACCTGTGAACCCCGGGCCATGGAAGCAGAGCACGTGAACTTAACCACGACACCACCGGCTCAGCCGTTTCTGGTCTTTTGCTATTGAAATAATGAAGTCGTGAATCACCTCTAATATTTCACACACATGCCAGTCTGTCTAGAAGAGGAAACGGCTTCAGGAATAGCTAGATCTGGGGCAAAAGAATGCAGGCAGAGCCCTCTGCCTCCATCCTCAGCTTTCCTTCTTTGGCTTTTCTCTCAGGCAGGCTCTTCCCACATTGCCTGGCCTGAGCTCGATGGCCAGGCTCCCCACGTTTAAATCCTGGCTCCACCACTTACTGGTTGTGTGATTTGTGGAAGTTACTATTTTTTTGATGTTTCAGTTTCTTCATTTTAAAAATGTAATTAAAAATAATTACTATTTTATAGGATTATTTGGGGGAATTAAATGAGATTATACATAGAAAATATTAATACCTGTTTACTAGAGTTCCTGAAACATAGTAAGCACTGAATAAATATTAGCTATTATTATTATTGTTATTTTTCTAAATGATTATTGAACCAGTCACCATGACCAGGGTTAAATGCCACAGTAAACTATATGGATGGAGAATGGTAAAGTTTCTCAAAAGAGATGCTAGAAAGAATAAAAAAATTATATATATATATAAATAAAATACATCCTATCATAATCATGAGGTACCACATAAAACTAAAATTTGAATAAAGGTACACAGAGAAGAGAATGAAAGCAAATTTATCAGAAATGTGATAGTGATTATGTTTGAATGGTTGGCTATTGGTCACTTTTTTAAAATTCCTATGTTTTCAAAAATGTCTATGTCAAATATGTATTGCCTTTATAATAATAATGTAACCAATAATCCATTCAACAAAATCTTATTGAGTGCTGGCTAGCTATGCACTCATCTGGGCGTTTGGCATAGAGGAATGAGCCAGAGGCAAAATTCCTCGCCCTGTGGAGCTCACATTCGAAGGCCAACAGCACTCTTAAAAATTGAAAGAGAAACAGTTTTAACTCTGCTGCTTGCAGCTGTGTGAAGTCAGAAAGTCACTTAACATCTCTGAACCTCAGTATCACCCAAAAGGTAGGGGTAAAAGACTTACACAACAAGGTTACTGTGAGAACTAAGTAAAACAAGGGGTATGTGAGTGCTCTAAAATGTAAATCATCGTACAAATATATAAGGCATGATTATCGTGGACTTTTCTAAGAATAATACTGTGAAATTATTTTTATGACACATTGTGTCTATAGAAAGGATTAAATTGTGCAATATCTAAATCCTTTTTGGTGTAATTGCTTAATAGTGTGAAGAGCTATCTGAAGGTAAAATTGCGTCTTCAGTTTTACATGGTGAAGAAATTAGACTTTAAAATATCCAAGATCTCTTATTATTTGCTGTTGGAAACATGAAAGAATCTTTGGATAAAACTCATAGTCGAAGTTTTTATTATCTAGGAAAGGTACCAGATTTTTACCACTCCTGAGATTCATTTCCTAAATTCCACCTAATTTGCTAAAAATTCTATTAAATTTAATCTATAACGAAATCCTCTTAATTTAAATATCGTTGCATACATAAGATATTGCTTTCTTGTCCTGCCATTTCATTTTCACCAAATATTGTTCTTTAACAATCTCCTCCAAGTAAAGAGTGCATGGAGTGACATATTACGAATCATAGAAATTTATTATTAAAAGGAATATTAGGCATTCTCTAATCCAATCCCTCATTTCACATCGAGAAAGTGCACTCCTGAAAAGCTAAATGACTTTCGCTCACAGTGGTGAGGTCACCATCCGCGCAGGGTCCCTCGGTTTTTGACTCCCAGTTCAGCCCTAGCGGCTGAGGGCCCCTTCCAGTACAGCCAGACCTCTCAACAGTTTCTGCCCGTCTATAAGTTTCCACGGATCCCTGCGGCAGAGCACCCAGTGATGTAGGAAATGAAAACTTAATAATCAGATTGTTACCCAGCCCACCGATCCCATGAGACATTAACCACAACCTGGCTCAGAACAAGCCTGACACCTTCTCTTCTTTTCATTTCAAATCCGTGACACTGAAGAGAAAAGGACCCTCCAAGGGAGAAAGGGCTAATTGTGGGTTCCAGGCCCACTGGCCCTGGGCTCTTTCTTGGGTCCCCTCTGACTGTGGGTTCAAGTCCCGCCAGAGGAGGCAAAATTGGTAACAAGATGACATCAGTGTTATTTTTCCATAGAATTGTAAATGTTTGCTTAGTTGAACTTGTCCTTTCTCTTCCTCTTGGTCCAAGTTGCATTAATTGTCACCCCAATGCTCCCCTTCCAACAATCAAGCTCAGGACGTCAAGAGCAGAGCAACAACACATCTCACCCTCAACTTCTCCTTGCAGGTTAGATTTAGATCTTCATTTAGAAGGAAACAAGAGGACACCTTTTGTACTGTAAACTTTTATACTTACTTTTAAAGCAGCCCGTCCCATTAGCTTATTGCTAAGGTTCTGATTTCACCCACTATTCTTATTTGAAATCCCCCAAATCTATATCTTAGAGACAGAAAAAACAAACAAGCAAAGCAAAAGACAGAACCTCCCAGTTTTGCTCCTATTTACAACCGTGTATGAAACTAGCACTGGCCTGTTTCACGGCTCCCACTAACACCACGTGTTAGCACAGGAGACTCAGACTTCCCCCAGAGAGCCCGATACCGGCTTCATCTACTCCTTCTCTGCAAGGGCTTCTCTGGAAGGCCTCTGCATGGTTCCATGTGACAAAACCCAGCAGCAGCATCCTCTCCGAGGAGTCGACCCTTCTCCTTTTGTGTCATTTGTGGCTTGGTCTTGCTTTAAAGGATGTCGGGATGTAGAGTTTCTGTTTCTGCACCAGCTCTGGCATTTATTAGTCCTCATTGCCTTTAGCTCTGGCAAGTAGCATTTTTAGTTCCACCCAGAGGCTTGCACACAACTGGTACCTCGTAAGTTTCACACAGTTGTTATTAATGATGACTGCTCCTTCGCACCTCCATAAGCAAGAGTTGGTCAGGACTTGTTTACCAAAAGAAAATAGTCTTTGATTAGATGGGGAATGTCTTAAAAGTGCAGCTAAAAGGGGAACGGATTTATAGGGCAATATCTCATTTTAATGTTTTTATTGCAAATCAGTAAATGAGATTTCTAAAGTAAAGCTCAGTGTATTTTTAATGATCAATGTTATTGCAAGTTGCAAACATGTAGAGTAGAAATATGTTCTTCTGACCATCTTTTACCATTTAAATCTGAAGTTTATATTTGCATGGAGTTTTGATCATTGAAAATACTTTTTGACCTGATCATCATAATTATTTTTCAAGTTTGCTAACTAATTTTGAAATTGTGCCAGAGAATGGAGGAGTTAAACAAAGGAAATATTGTAGAAAAAAAGTTTTGTGTAGGAATCAAGCAACAGCCTCTGTAACTTGCTGTGAGACCCGGGGCAACCTGCTTCATCACTCTGAAACTGTCTCTTTAACTTTAAACAGAGTGTTTGACTGGATTAGCAGAGAGAGCTCTTCCAGGATTAATTATCTATAGTGGTCTCTATCTCTGTGGTTTTATGACTTGCTAGAAATTACTCCATGTGGAGGGGGGACATTGTTTCCATTCTGTTTCTGAGTTGTTGACAAGGTATATTGTTCTTTTCTCATCATTTGAGCCCATCTGTTTCATAACACTGCAGATTTACAGCCCTCGTTTCAAGGCACCCACATTATCTATATTGCAAATGTGGAGGGTCACAGAGTGTTTTTAATAAGTTAGGACCGAAACAGCAGGACCATTACATAAGCTTCTCAGAACAGGCATGTGTTAAAGAAACTAATCACAGAAGCTCAAGTCATAACATTAAGCAGACCCAAAAGAGGGGCATTTACCCTGTACTGCAAACAGTCATTTTTACTTGGCTCTTGGCAGAGTGTAATGTTTGGATAATATATTTAAATGGTAGAATTTGCCAACTCCTGATGCATAGGTTATTATTAACACATACTTTTTCTTCTTTTATCAAAGTGATAAATTCTCCACGGTTATTTTGTGATGTAGGCAATGGGAAGTCATTGAATTTTACAGTTTCAAAACGCATGTGCCTTCCAAGACCCTGTTATAGCTGTGTTTTCCAGGGACTCCAGTCTGGTTTATAAGTAGGCAAAACCTCCGGTTTATAAGAGGAAACTTTAGTAAAACTAATGTCAACAAAAAGAAAAAATTTGAAGGCTAAGGTTTTCTTATCTGAAATCAGGTTTAGTTTCAATGCAATTTCCTCTTTTGATCCTGATGTCTGCAGTGGTGTCAGCAACCTTGAGTTTATTTATGGCTCCTTGGGATCATCTAGCTATGTGTGAAAGCCTGGTACCAGGCTTCCCTGAATGCCCTGGTGATAAAGGTCAGTCCAGACCAGAATCGTGAGGGGAAGCAGCTCTCTTTACTCTGTTCTGTTTGACGTAGCAGTAACACATCTAGTGGGAGTTAGAAGTGGGCTTCTATAAGAGATGAAAATTTAGAGGTGGGTATATAGATGTGTATTTTGTAGACATATGCATGTATACCTAAATAGGCATTCAAACACGACCTGTAAGTTGAATTTGGGAAGAGATGGCTAAGGTCAAAAATAGTAAAAATCAAAAGATGACAGTGGCTCCAAAGCAGCAATTTTCGGTTGTGTCGTAGGTCTGCAGTCAAGGCTAACGCCATAAGCAAGGAAAGAAAGTTAACAACGCGGAGGGAGTTTCCACGTTCTTGAGTTTCTGGCACTTAGATTCTATATCTTCTAGAAAACTCAACTGACTCCCTTAAAATTTTGACTTAACATTTGTAAAATTTTCTTAAACAATCAAGTCTTTATCTAAACTTGAAGATCAAATATTAAACACAGCTGAAATAACACCCTGAAAGGTTGTTTTGTTTAGTAGCATCTTTCTTTTATCAATTGAAAATGATGAAGAGTTATTTGTTTGGGTTTCTAAATTCCATTTGCTCTGTTAAAACAACATTGTAGCCAAAAGCCCCTAATGAAAGTTTCCCTG
Organism: Tapirus indicus; assembly: GCA_031878705.1. Lineage (NCBI taxonomy): Eukaryota > Metazoa > Chordata > Mammalia > Perissodactyla > Tapiridae > Tapirus > Tapirus indicus. The sequence continues at coordinate 140,972,957 of CM062919.1, read as the reverse complement.
TGACAAGCCTAAACAATGATCCAATAGGAATGAGCAACCCAACTAATGAGAAAATGATGTAAAAGGCCAGCTTTCTGCTCTCCCCACAAGGATTTTAATTACAGAGAAATCAGCAGCTGTGCCAGGGGTAACACAGGAGTGCTGGCCATGCAAAAGAACACCTTAGAGGGGAATGAATTTAAAGTAAATGGGCTGGAAATATTGGCTTTCCAAGCAATCAACAACAACAACACATGAGGGGAAACACGCAGCCTTTAATTAGGTTAAGTGTGCTGATCCCAGACTTCTCTGGAGCGCCTGATTTCGGTAAGTGCAGATACTTGTGATCCCGGATCAAATGGGAAAAGACTCTTTCATATAAACTGCCCATCACAGGTCTGGGAGAGCAAGATGATCTCAAGCCTGACAGAATGCAGCCCTGTTTTGCACCGATCAGGAGACCATGACCCTGACTCTGACATTTGCATGTACGTCAACAGGTAGAAGTTCCCCTCTGGGTTTCTCGCACCGGCACAACATACAGCAGAACCTGGGCCACGGGAGCCTAGGATCTCATAAGCCACTGTATGCTTTGCCCACTCTTGAAAGTAAATGTCCTCTTGACTCTCTGACTCCCTGCAGGAATATAATAGTATCCGTTGTCGTCATTGTCTTGTTGTACAGCTCAACTTACACAGAATATTTTAGATAAAACTTTTTTGTCTCAGTTTAAGACAGTTTATATCTTTTTCTCTTCCTGCTCCTTTCTATATGATGGTTATAGTCGAACTGAAATTACCTAAAACATTCTCTTATTAATCAGCCCACTAATGAGAAGTCCAGATATGCTGACGGGTACCTGAAATACCGTTGTGTCAACCAAGAATGTCCCAGGTTTTCTCAAATGGGTTCAACACAGTAAAATTATGCAAAATCCAAAGGAAAAGAGAAGCCATGTTTAGTTTTTGTGACTAGACACTAACCCTGAGCTTTTATTATTACTTTTATTTTTTACACGAGTATTGTGATGTGCCTGATCCACTACTTGAATGTTCTGCTACACATCGTAAAATGAAAGAGAATCAGTCCGCCTGAGGGAAGAAAATAAGCACATTAGTTCACCAACAAGGAGTGTGGCAAGGTGTGGCCCTATTTACTCACTCTGGGCCTTCCTTTCTTGGGGACAGGCAGCTGACCGTGCACGGTGACACTGCCCATCCCTCGGGGCTTTCTGCTCAGAAAAACCCAGCATGTTGGAGTCAGACTTGAGTTGCTCAGCTGTATGATCCATGCAGTTTGCTCAACCTTTCTGAGGCTTGGTTTGCTTAACTAAGCACCTTGTCCAAGATGACCTTGTTGGTAGGTGGAGGAGCTGGGATTTGAACTTAAGGCTGTCTGACTTGCAGCTTGTGCTAATTTCAGTTTTATTTCCTTGGTGAAGAGGCATGTCTCATATGTAGTCAATATAGATGGGTTGAAACATATGTGGATTTCATTATATATGAAATCCGACTTCCTTCCTGGGTACTTTGCAAAATTCTGGCTGCTGCTTTCTTGATAGCAAGATGGCTCTGAGATGCCACAGCTCTTGGCTCTCACTGAATGTTCTGTGACTGTGCTCGATCTGCAGCTCCCATCTGCTCCCGTGGCCCAGGTTCTGCTGTATGTTGTGCCGGTGCGAGAAACCCAGAAAGGAACTTCTACCTGTTGACGTACATGCAAATGTCAGAGTCAGGGTCATGGTCTCCTGATCGGTGCAAAACAGGGCTGCATTCTGTCAGTTCTTTTTACCTCCTTTTCTTATTTAAAATTATGTTAATGATTGAAATTGCTTCTAAAGAATTGGATGCCTTCTTCTCCCTTTCCTCCCAAGCTGAAATATTTGGGACTCAGAAAATATTTGGACTTCTCTCTGTTGGCTGTACATTGTTACTGCTGGAGCCAGGAGTAACCTCAGCAGGCATTTGCCTCAACCTGGTTGTCAGAAAGAATAGTATTCACTAGACTAGACTTTCTGGGAAGGCAGTGACCATGTCTGGTTTTTCCTTATTACATGGTTCCTGGTCCATGGAAAGCACTCACTAAATATTTGCTGAATGAGTGGATGAGTGAAAAAACAGTGACTTTAGTTTTAGAATGATTTATATATTCATTCATTCATTCAGCAAGTATCCAGTAACCTCATACCGTGAATACATTAGTTTAGATGCTTACGGGTATCTTTACACCAAGAACATTCTGTTGGATTCACTAGAAAACTCTATTTTTCAATACTAGACATGTGCTGGAAGCATTTTTGAGATTTTCCTAAGGTCATGAGGCGATATCTATTTCTTTCAATATACCCTATTTTTCAGGACAGCTTTAGATTTACAGAGAAATTGTGAAGATAGTACGGAGGGTTCTGATATACCCTACACCCAGTTGCTCTTATTATTAGCATGATATATTAGTATGGTACATTTGTTATAGTTAGTAAACCAATACTGATACAATATTATTAATCAAAGCCCATACTTTACTGATATTACCTAATGTCTTATTTCTGTTCCAGAATCCCATCCAGGACACCCCATTATATTTAATCGTCATGTCTCATAGGCTCCTCTTGGCTGTGACCATTTCTCAGATTTTCCTTGTTTTTGATGATCTTGACAGTTTGGAGGAGTACTGGTGAGGTATTTTGTAGTGTGTTCCTCAGTTGGAATTTCTCTGTTGATTTTCTCATGATTAGGTTGGAGTTATAGAGTTTGGGGACCCAGGAAGATCACAGAGGTAAAATGCCATTTTCATCACTTTATGTCAAGGTACTTACTGTCACGATGACTTATCGCCATTGATGTTGACCTTAATTACCTGAGGGAAGGCTGATTAGGTTTCTCCACTGTGAAGTTACCCTCTACCCCCTTCTTCCTTTCTATACTACACTCATTGGAAGGAAGTCACTATGCAGAGCCCATTCTAGGAGTGAAGAGCTATGTTCTACATCCTCGAGGGCAGAGTATTGACAAAAATTTTTGGAGTTCTGCCCGGGAGATTTGTCTCTTCCCCCCCATTTATTAATTTATTTATGTCAGTATGGACTCACCAATGCTGATTTTATACTTGGGGTTTAGTCTAAAACGACTTTATTAATTTTTCTTGCTCACATTCTTCTATGTTTGACCATTGGGAGCTCTTTCAGCTGGCTTTTGTGCGCCTTTGACATACCTCCATTCCCATAATATTTTTTAAGCAGTTGGCAGTCTGCAACCCTTATGAGGGCCTTCACCGGAACCTGGCTGTGCTGGCACCCTGGTCTTGTTCTTTCAGCCTCCAGAACTGTGAGAAATAAATTTCTGTTGTTTATAAGCCACCCAGTATGGTATTTTGTTATAGCAGTCTGAATGGACTAAGACAGAATCCAAGATCTGGGTTCTAGCTATGCTTATTGCTATTGGGGTGTCATAGGTCCTCTCAGCTGACAGAGCATGGAAGTATGTGTGTATACTAATCCATGTATATACACATAATTTTTCTATATGTAACCATCTATATCTATATTAATCTAAACATGAGTTTATATTTGTATCTCTAACTCTATTCTAATGGATCATTCTAGCTTCTTCTTGCTTATCAGTAAACTCTCGTTGCAACAGTAATAAACCTATCTTCCTCCATCTGCCGTATATTTACCTAATAGTACAACTCCTATGTATATGTATAACGGTATCAGAATTGTTGACACTTACCCCCATGGGAAACAACTTTATCAACTGGACTACAGTGCTTATGTACAGCTTCTTTTTCCCTTAGGTTTACAAACTCCATTCATTTCCAGTGACTTAGATCAGCAAGCTTTCCCCCATCCATCCCCTTCGGTGAGGTTGTTTCACACATTTGTAATACAATTACATTCTATGGGCAAAATCAGTATTCCATTCTAGGATCTCCTGACTTCCTAAATGATTCTTTTAAATTTACATACGTTAAGGTGCACTCTTAGAAAATAAAACAGTAAAAATAAATAAGTTAAGTGATCAACTCATGCAATTAAAAAACAGCATAAATGCAAAGAAAGCAGAAGAAAGAAAACAATAGAGATAAGATTAGAAATGAACAAAACATTAAACAAAGAAACAATTTAGAAGATTAATGAAACTAGAAGCTGCTTTCTTTGAGAAAAATAAAACAATAGACAAGCTCTTGGGAAAATTTTAAGAAAATAAGACACGAATAATTTTTAAAATAATAAAGGAAACAAAAGTATAAATATGTAGACTAAGGATCATAACATAATACTACGAACAAATTTAGAGCAGTGCATTTGAAAATTTAAGTAAAATGACATTTAATTTTAAAATTAAATTAAATTAAAACTTTGAGTCAAGAAGAAATAGAAAGAAGACCTGAGTGGAATACAATCAGTAAATAAATAGAGTAAGTAGTCATAACACTCCAAATGATAACAGACCAGATGGTTCACAGGTGTGTTTTATCTAATATTCAAGAAACCAATAACCCCTAATATTATACAGATTGTTTTTAAGGATAGAGGGGGAAAGCTCCCCAATTAATTTTGTGAGGCAAAGATAACCTTTAAAAGAAAACCAGACAAAGGCAGTATGAGAAAGAAAAATTCAAAAGCGTTCTCATTCTGGAACATGAAAGCATAAATCTAAGACAAATATTTTATGATTATTATATTCTATATATAGTTTCTGTAAATAACGTGATATCCTCTGTGTATTTATATAAAATACACATAACGATTTTGTAAATACGTATAAAATCAGGACTTGTACAACAAACCAGATGTTGCCATTAACTGTATATTTTATCTTACCCAAAATGCAGATGTAATAATCATTTTTATTATATACTCTTTAAAAATGACTTTTCAATTCTTAGTTTAGTCCTCTATAGATCCCTTGAGAGTAGTTTCAATTTACTTTTTTATGGCCATTTCGTTTAACCAGAATTTGGAATGAGCATGAAATGGAAATTTGAAAGGTATTTGTTTGAGCCCTTGTCAGAGAAGAGTGTCATGACATTTAACCACCAGACGAAAGGGACACTAAACCTGAGTCTTGGCCCTCTTCTGTGCCTGCCATGTCAGTCCTGCCCTAAATACTCCAAAGAGCAGCACGCAAAGGAGAAAACCGCAAGGTGTCTTGAAGCTGTTTATCATTTCCACTCTGACGGAATTGTTTGGGAGTAACAGTGAAAAGATTAGAGACTTTCCTTCCCCACCAGTCCCACCCCAAACAGGAAACTGATTGTGTTTCTAGACACGTGTATAGTGAAGAACTGCTTTGAAAGGATTTGGTTCCTTGCTCTTATTGGATTAAGTGGGTGGGGGGTGGAGGTTTATGAGGGGGATAGTAAAAGCGAAGCCAAGGGATGACCTGCTTTTAACCCAACCTCTGTGTCACATGGACTCAGGGACAATTTCAACATAGAATGTCAGCTTCACTTGCCAAACGTCAACTTGATTAGTGTGGAGCAGAAACACGGATCATCCCAAACAATATTTAATATAAATGTTAATATAAAAATCACTTAAACTGAGCTTTGGAAACGTTTCCTTTGAACTTACATTTGAATATATTTGTCTGATTCTTAGAATCATGTGTGCATTAACCTCGAAGCAACATTCCATATTGTGGGGTGAACACTCCCACAAAGGTACTGGTGAGACTAAAGATGAAGACGAGGTCTGGAAATATTTTACTTGTGTTCAAGAAAAAACTTTCTGACACTTGTTAAAACAGTAGAGCAGACTTTATCCAGGACTATTGCAATAGGTGTAGAGACTACTGCAATGGGGTTTTGCAGTAGGGGAGAGAGATTGGATTCAACAAAGAAAAGTAGAGATTTATAGCCAAGGAACAGAGTGGGGGAGGGGTCAGTGAAAGGAAAATTTTTATTAGACTGTGGTAATTCTTGCTAAACTGACCTAACAGGATTCTTGCAGAAGGCAGGCCAGGGTGATAAGATAATGCGTGGGAGGTGGTAAGGGATGAGGAGTTTGGTCAGATGTTGAGAGTTATTAGGTATACAGGGTGGGGGATTCTGACTAAACTGAGTGAGCAGGATTCTTGCTAAAACTGGGCAATGCAGGCCCGATAAAGATGGGCACTGAAGATCCAGGCCTAGATGGTTCAGAGGAGACTGACTAGAGTTAGGTCAAGGAGGGAGTTGTTGTCACTTGTTGGGAGAGGAAGCTCATGAAGCAATGAACACAGGAGAGGTAGGTGACAGTTCAGCACTGAATATGAGGGTGGTTTAATAAGTAATTGATATAGGCCATCACTGTGTGTTTATACTGATACACACGTTACACATCTGAGGAGAATGTCTGGGAAGAACTGATGTTTAAAAAAAAGAATGAGGTCAAGCTGACATGGAATGTGGGCCAAAATATCAAGTTCAATGAAAAAAGCCATTTGCAAAACTGTATTTAGTACAACTTCATATTTGATAAAATGAATGATGATAACAAATATTATATACAGGTAAGGAAATCTGTACAGTTTAGGTACAGGTAAGGAAAAAGTATTAGAATGTAAACAGATTTGTTAAAAACAGTTTTCTTTGGGGAATGGAATTAGAGTGAAGGTTCAAGTTTCATGTAATGTGTTTCACATGAATGTGTAATGTGTTGTAGTTTTTTGTATAACAAACATTACCTTAGCAATTAAGAAAAAATATTATTTTTTTTGGTGAGGAAGATTGGCCCTGAGCTAATGTCTATTGCCAATCTTCCTCTTTTTGCTTGAGGAAGATTGGCCCTGAGCTAACATCTGTGCCCATCTTCCTCTATTTTGTATGTAGGATGCCGCCACAGCATGGCTTGATGAATGATGTGTAGGTCTGCACCTGGGATCCAAACCCACCAACCCTGGGGCTGCTGTTGCGGAGTGCACAAACTTAACCACTACGCCACCGGCCAGCCCCAAGAAAAAATATTTTTAAAGTGATGGAGGGGAAACAGGGCCCTCATTTCTCCTCAACGTCATCCAGGAAAGAGTTCAACCAAAGGAGCCACATCAATGAACTCACTGGCCCCAAAGGTGATGCCTGAATCCTGTCATCAGCTCTCTCCTTCCCCATGCAGGGCACACAGTTCACCAGCTTTCAGCCTGGGCCCCAGGCAGTGGCTGTGTGAGCTTCCTAAATGCCAATAAAGCGAATCAGAAGAATATCAATAGCAAGTACTCGATGTGTCAACAAAGCAAGTCCTTAGTAGAATGAGCACAAGTCCAAGAAACTTTAAAAGTAAATTTGTGCCTCTAGATTCCATGGAAAGCACAGTCAGAGATTTCCCAAAGGCACGGAATGAGAAACATCCCTTCCAACGTTGGCTTTATCTAAAACCCTGGATTTGATACTGGGCTGCACCCCTTATTAGCTGTGTGATGTTGGGGAAGTGACTTAACCTCTCTGACTCAGTTTCTTCATCAGCGAAATGTGAAAAATGATAGTGTTTACCTCATATGGTTGTCATGTGGATTAACAATGTCACACCTCAGCTCAGGCTATCACTCTCAGCTCAGGGCTTGACATATAACGAAGGCCCAGGAAAAATCTGGTATTAAAAAAAACTATAATAAAAGAAGATAAATATGTATAAGGACAAAACAGAAACAAAACCAAAACAACCGCAGACAGCTCTTTATATGCTAAAACACAAAAGCAGTAAATAAATGTTTATTGGCATCATATTACAGACACATTTTATCACATGTAAGTGTTACAGCAAAGTCCATGTAATAAGATACATAAACAAATACCAAGCAAGGTTGTTGTGGTATAGTGTAAGACACCATTAAAATGGGAAAATTCTATTCAGTAACAGGAACTTAGCAATACTTTGTGAATTATTTTTCTTCTGTCTCTAGCTCTCCATATTTATCCATATCTAAGACAATTTGTTTATAAATGTCCAGGCCAAGCTTGAATATATTTTAACTCTTCCCCATTTTTATCAATCTACTCCTCATGTATTCTATTCTGGTGAAATTCTGGTTCACTACTAAGCACTAGAGCTCACAATCATACAAGTGGAAGTAGGAAGACACAGACATTTGGAGCCAGCTGTATCCACTTTGTATTCACTCTGCGACCCTGAGCACACTGTGTAATTTCTTTGTTCTTTGAGTTCCTTGTCTGTTCAATGAGAATAAAATAATGTCTCCAACTCCAGGTTGTTAGGGGGATGAAATAACTATATTTCACAGGCCTGGCACCCAGGTTGTGCTTAAAGGTTGTTACTGTTCCTACTTTTCCAAAAAGGAACCTTAGAGATCATCACTCATTTTACAATGAGAAGCTCAAGTCCAGAGAAGTTATTAAAAAACACACGCCAAAAGTCCCATTTCTACACTCTTTCCACTGCTGTCCTTTCTCTTCTTAGCTTGTTTAACTTCAACAGAGAAGAGAAAACTCAGTGGAATCAGAAAGTATTCTTTTCCTCTTTTTAATATAGGTAAGCCACCAGGAGACTTTTAAAGTAGGAGTGAGTTTTATGAAAGGTAATAAGTAGTCTAAGAACTGTTTTAAATCCTCAGAGATATTAAAAACAGAAGTTCTGTTCTTTCAAGATTTCCATAGCAGAACATAAGTATTCTGTATACTTTGGCACCAAAAACTCCAGAACGGAGTATTTATCTGCACATTTCAACCCAGGCCTCCCGGAATGCTTGCCCACGGAATTGGCAAAGGAACTGGCCTTCAGATTGAGAGCAGTCAAGTTTGCTCAGCACACAGCTGTATCTGAAGCGCAGCTCTCTGCCATTAGTCAACGGAACTTGCACAAAACGCAAGTAATTTAAATGTAAATGCTGTGACCTTAGCCTGCTTTCACATCTTTGTCATCTTTTTCCATACCATGGCTAACCCAGGAGAACCCGTGATCGTGCGCATGATGGAAAACAGCAAAATTCGGCAACCTGTAATTTAGATCTTGGCCTCTATTTGAGAAAGAATGGCAAGCTTTATTCAGGGAGGAGATATTCAATACTACCATTTAGAAATGGTCAGCTAAAAGAGTCTGTTATTTCTTTAAAAACGTGTTTTTAAAACGATATTTTACCGTAATAAAACTGGTTGAATTTTATTTGGTTATTTAAAAAATGTATGCATACTTGTTTTTCTCTCTTGCTTGTCTCACTTGCCTTTTTACTTGTCTCGAGTAAAGTTCTTACTCCATCCAGAAAAAGCTGGAAACGTTCAATGTCGCCAAGGCTACTTGTGGCTGCTATGATACGTGGAAACTCAACCATTTGAAATGGGCAGCATTTGTGACTCCACCAGTTGCTCTTAGCAAATTGCTCATTTAGCAAACCATATCTGTTGTTATAACTATTAAATGGTTAAGCCACAATCTAGTGATTTTAGCCATATGGATCTGCAGATGAGCATGAAATGGGTCAGGAAAATGCAGAAGCCTATGAGACATTTCTGTGGCTCTTGAGGGTAACATGCTGCTTCTAAAAACTACTCATTGATCTGGGATTGTGGAATTTTTCCAGCCTGCATGGTAAAAGTAGCGAATGCATTCATCTTATTTAATAGGGCTGAGTTCATTTTATAAGAAGGGATGAGACTGAACAGTCAAAACTCTAACCCTGCTTTGTATTAACATACTTGGTTCTGCTTACTACAAATAATTTTTCTCAGAAGTAAAACCCGACATTGTTATAATTAAATATGGACAGTTTGGGGGCTTGTCAAGTAAACCTTAAAACAACTGTTCATATTATTCTGTGCTCCCCTATTTACACAAGTTGGAAGGATTATACCAAGAGCTAACTATAGACAAGAAATGGGTACTTGCTTATTTCCAAATTATGGCAGTTTGATTGGAATTGAATTTTGGCAGGTATTTACACAAGAAGAGAGAGACCGGAAACATTTGAAACTGCTGCTTAAAACTCATCAGTTTCTGACAATAATACTGAATGCAAAAACAAAGCAACACATTAATCACATCTCTTAGTTGTAAGATGGTTATTTTTTCCACACTGTTCTGTCTGGATCTCATCATCTGTAATGAGAACCCATCTGATTTACACCAGAGTCTCAATTCAAAAAATTATTTCAAATTCTGAAGTCTTGGGACATGTCCACATCCTGGGAGGCTGCTTGATGTGTCCCTGCCTCAAAGTCTCTAGACTTTACATTTCTAACAAATTTTGAGAAAATCTTACACTTTCCTGCAAGTTCTCCCCTGTAGCCTAATGTAATGTGAGTGTCATTCTTCCTAATTTCTGTTCTTTAGTGGGTCTTTTACTAGGACTCAATATCTCTCCCTGCATTTCTCTCCCCCGGCTAACACTTATGGGGTAGCGGATGCCACTGTACCTTTATTACCATCTAATAACGACAGTATAGCAATGTAACTACGCCTAAGGCCTTGTACTCTTCAATCTTAGAAGCAATTATTTTTCCATGATGGCCATCAATAGGCTTCTATTTCTTTTACAACCGAAAGAATATTTTATAGTATCTTTGAAAGAGGTATAAGGGTGGATAGAAAAGCCATTCTAAGTAATTTCATCTTTAAATGTTGATTACTAAGTTTGTTTCTCAAAGGTCGAGAAGGAGGAATGTAAATAAACAGAAATGAAGGAACTCTACCCAGATACATGATCAACCATTCCCAAGGTATAAGAACGCCTATCAGTGGGACACAGTTTTAATAGAGTGGATGGTAATCTAGGTCAAATTTTTCAGTGTAAGGTTGTGTGTAGGACAGAATCCAAAACCTTAATAAGATTAAGCTATACTAGATCTCTCGCTTCCCTTGATTTCTCAGGCTCCATAAAGAAATTAGATAAAACTATACTTTTCTCCATGTTCCAGTTCCTCTCTCTGCTCTCCTCTCTCCCACTTCCTACCTTCAAAACAACAACAAAGGCCCAAATCCCAAACCACTGTATATTTTTCTGGCCAAAACTCTCTGGGGAAAACACAACGATGAGTGTGCCCTGATGCCTCCCAGGTCTTGCGGACACTACAGACAGACGCCAGCTGGAGTCTGGCAGTGGTCACTTCACTTGGTCTCCGGGAGAGAACCCAAGGGCAAGTTCCCAGCTGATGTTATCTCTATTACGCCATATCAAAGAGGGGAAGGAAGTGGCTGGAGATGCTCCAAATGACCTTGCTCTTCAAGTGAGATGCTAGTTTTGTTTTGTTTTGCTTTGAGGCCAGCCAACGAATAAAGACAAAGAAGTATGCTCTGGGTGAGTCGCCACACGCTTTCTGGAGTGAGGAAGTGCTTAACATGAGGTCCTAGAGTAAATGTTAAACTGGGAGTACAGGAATCCAGGTTCTAGTCTTAACTGGGCTTCAATTTCCTCATCTGTAAAATGAGGTAGTAGAACTAGACAATCCCTAAGAGGGCTTGGCAAAGTATTGGAAGAGATCCTGACTGGTTTCAGGACCATCAAATCCCAAATTGTGTGCAAAACTGAGTGTGTGTGTGTGTGTGTGTGTGTGTGTGTGTTATCCTGGAAGGTGTCTGCACCTCCCAAACTATTAAGAACCATTAAGCCGATTTCAAACTCTAAAGTTCATCTAAGTGATTTTGTTAGTGAAGTCACTTTATTTGGCTTTTCAGGATACCAAAAATCATAATTTCTTCAAACGTATTCTGAGTAATGAAAATGAGGAGTGCCCACATCCTTTCCAGCACTGATTCTTTAATGCGTGTTTAGAAAATTAATCTAGACATTTATTATAAAGTGATTTAACCAAGAAAATCATCTGCTATAATTTTTTTATAGATTCTGAATAGTTTTAGATTTAAAAAGCACAGGGTTTATCTTTAAGCAATTGACCAATAATCTTACAGCCTCACGTTTGTGTGAGCATGCAAACCTAGAATTAGAACACTTTGCATCTCTAAAAATAACCACAAAATCTTTTTTCTTACAAGTTTGAAGTTTTCAGTTATAGGTGATACACACATTCCTATGGAAATCTGAAATGGTCTTTCAGAATAAGTTGCTTTGAAATCATAAATAAGACAAAAAGGTTATTTCCTTTTGGAAAATAATCCAAAAGTGACTTTTTTTCCTCCCAAGGATTGGTGATTTATATCCTGAAGGATTTTGGAATCTGGGCAATTCCACTGCTTATTTGTTTCGACTCTGAGAACTTTATTTTTATTTCTCTGGTCTGCAATTTCTTTTTGCACCTGAAAAATAAAGATAGTGAACTTGAACTAAATGTCCTTAAAGATTCCTTCCTCCTCATTTATACTCTGACTGTTCTTGGGATTCTAAATGCCCCGTTCTCAGCCATCCTGGAGCTTAAGGGAGACAAGGTGGTGCTTTCATATTACCTACTTTTTGTTAATTAAGAACGAGTATTTCTTTCTTGTCCTCAGTTCACCTGAGTGCTCCTAAAATCTAAACACGTTAGTAAATAAGAGAGCTTAATTTTTAATAGGTTTTTCTCTTTCTTTATGAGTGATAGAAGTTTTACAACGTGTATTTAATTTTCCTACAATTTTCAAAAGGCAAATTTCACCGGGGCCATGAAAGAATTCTCAGTTTTATCCAGACTATGTAGAAACCACCATTGCAGCTGGATGAAAAGTAAAAGCTTGGTTAAATTGACTTGGCCTTGTTCCCAGGGTTTCTCAGGCATTAAACAATATCTGAGAGTTAAGTCCATCACTTTCAGAAGCTACAATAACTCTTTGATTCACTCTAGTTCCATTTAGCACATTGCTCTATAATAATGTATTTGTGAGTAATATGAGAAAGTTGATTCTCCAAAGGCACCAATTTATAACTTAGGATATAAGATCTCTGGGATGTTGTCAATTTTAAAGGTCTTCCAAGTTGGTTGGTTACATGGTCATTGGGTACATATTCTTTTAAAAAATCATTTCAGGTGTCATTACTGTTTTGTGCAGATGTGGGAAATTTTGTTTTGATATCTTAACACTGATGAGTTGAATGATACCTTTTTAAAGGGGGTATTTTCTCCAAGGTGAGCAGAGCACCTTTCATAAGGACCACCACTTATACTACCTTAGCCTAGTGATTCTATACTTCACAGGAATGCTACTCATGCACGCCCACCACATGACAGGTGGTGCCAGCGTGTAGGGTACAACGTAGAGGCTAAGTGATTATACCTGTCCCCACCTGTAGTTACAGAAACACTTTGTAATTTAGAATCATAGAATCCTACAAAAGACAGTATCTTATGACAGAAGATATCCTACAATGTCATCTTATTCAAATCTATCACCTAATTTTATAAATGGGAAAGAGGGACAATGGGAGGTAACAGAGTTTCTTGAAGTCATATAGCACAGATGATTGTAAATTCCAGACTCTTCTGAATCCTGGTTCAATGTGCCCATGACACCTCATGTATAGAACCTACGGAGAATGAAACTATCTAAAACTGCCCTTTTGTATAGAGTCTTTGATAAATAGTATCTGTTATTATTTGCCTAAATTTTATCTTATACCTAAATTACTTTTTAAAAATTCATGAAAAATCAAAGTTCAAAGTATCAGACTGTTAATGTCACAAAATAGCAGCTCTGTAGTTTTCTCATTACTAATTACAGTCCTAACTGATAGTTGCTAAGCTGCTTCAGCCAAAACTTAAAATAATCATTTTGCTAATATTCAAGCAGCTGGAAAATACTTGGAATATCCCAATTTTGTACTTAAAATAGATGCTTGTTTTTAAAATAGATGTAATATATTTTAGGTTAAGGATGATTTGCTGAATACTTTTTGAGCCACAGTGTTTGGCTTGTCTTATTCTTGTGAAATAAGTCCATCGCAGCTCTCTCAACTCTCACAACAGCTAGCTCCTATCCAATGTCAAAATACAAACTGTAATAACAGTCTCTAAGGCCATAGTACCTTTAGAGAGATGTGCAGCAGGCCCTTTACAACTATTAAAAAAAGGTCAATTCTGGTGCCAAATTACATAAAGGTGCTGTTTTGGGGACATAATAGAAATCGAATACACCAAGGTAGCTGCTTGGGAAAATGAACAGTATATAATCTAATATCTTTAATTTTATGTACATGAAAATAATGTATGTCAACTTTGTACATGAGATACATACAGTATTTAAACATTTTACTCAACAGATAAGAATTTACAATAGCAATATAACTGACTAGAGGTCTGTCCACTTAATATACTTAGATTAGATCTGTACTTTAACAGGAAAAGAATTTAATAGTTTACAATCATAGAAACACTGACATTTGAAACAAGACTTCATAAAATAATTTATATATATCCTAGCGTCTATAGAGAGGAATGATTTGCATTTGTAGATGTGTGCAATGAATGGCATATTTTAAATTTTTAGGTAATAAAATAATTTAGAAGTTCATGCAGTGGTCAAAGCAAGGGATGGCAGTTCCTTCAAGACGTCCTCTGTCTTGGACATCAGATGCTCACTAGGCACCATGGGGGCACACTAGAACAAGTCTCCTCCAACCATTACTTATATAAACACCAATATACACGAGTTGATATCCTTCATTCCAGAGTACAAGTTCAGGTCACAACTTCTCTCAGCTGTGGGAGCAGTCAGTCTATACTTAAAGTGATTCACCGTCTCCTGGAGTTCTATGTAATATATCTCTATACAAGTGAACTAACAGAACTTTCTGGTTTTCACAACTTTACTCTGATACTTCACAGAGTGCCCCCCATGTCCTATGACATAAACATCCAGCAGGTAAGATTTTCCAGGCTGAAGACCTTTAATTGTTTCTGTGGTCACTGCTTTTTGCAGGTTTTGACTGTGGAAATATTTACAGAGGACTTTCTCTGATTTCTTCCTTGTATCTGGTCCCAGGCATTGGTTTTGTTCTCTTCTCTTCTGGTCTTCATTGTAGTTTTCATCCACTTCCTTTTTGTAGATGCAAAACTTGTTCCTTTCCTGAGTGCCTAGCCAAGCTACGGTGGCCGAAGAACAGGTGCGGAGCTTGTCGAAGGCTTTGATTCTCGTGTCTTCGGGAAGAGAAGGAAATGACTGCTTACTAGGCCTTGTGGTAGCTAGGATTTTCAACATAGATGCTCCTTTCTTGTTTCCTTTCAGTCGAATGAGATATTTTGCTTTAGGTTTTCCTCTAAGCTGAAACTGCCGAATGCCCTCCACATTCTGAGACAGAAGAAGTTTCCCATCCCTTCTCACTTGGATTTGGACAGTGTCCAGACAAGAGTGGATAAAGAAGGTGACTTTTTGGTGAGAAGAGACTGGAGCAAACCGTAGAAACTTTGCTCCCTTCCTTTTAACAAAAACATCTGTAACTTTCCCATCTTTTAGCTCAACTGTCTTCTGTTTCGCTTCTTCCTTGGTCCTGGCAAAGGTGCCTACGTAAGCAGTACTCATGTTGCTGTTGCTGTTGGCCACGAAGACGTCAAAGTAGTACTGCGTGTCGGGTTTCAGATCCGAGACAGTGAAGATATTCTTGTTTCCTATGCAGATTTTCTGAATGTCCACCTTGGGCCTGGAGTAGACATGCCGGCCCAGTTTTGGAGAAGGCTTTGTTAGGAAGCTGCGTTCTTTACCCAAATTGTCTGAAGGAAATCCAAAGTGGGCAAAGTCAAAGGGGCTGAAGTCCAGACCAGGTTTGGGTGCCATCATAAAAGCATCATCTGCACTCAGTTTTGCTTCCACTGCACAGAGACTTTTGAAATTGTGCTCTTTGTTGATGACTACACAGTACTGAATGGGCTGTTTCAACAAAGAGGCTGTGGGGCTTGGTTTCCAGGCCAAAGTGACCGTGGTGCGTCCCAGAGAGGTAACATCTACTCTTGGGTCATAAGGTAATTCAGGGTAGGGCTGATCAGACTCTGGAGTTGTGGTGGCATAGACTTTGAAATGTGTGTCTTTCTCTGTTGAAAGAAGCTCCAACTGATATAAACCAGATGGAGAACTCGAAGACATAAAATAC
Organism: Tapirus indicus; assembly: GCA_031878705.1. Taxonomy (NCBI): domain Eukaryota; kingdom Metazoa; phylum Chordata; class Mammalia; order Perissodactyla; family Tapiridae; genus Tapirus; species Tapirus indicus. Next base: position 140,957,037 of record CM062919.1, on the reverse strand, counting down.
TCCACATCATTGCCTTTGTAGGAGAATAACTCTGTGCCTTCCTCATTAATGATCTGCTGCTTCTGCTGCTCCAGAGGTTCTGGATCGCCTAGAAGACACAAGAGAAGCACAGGATACACGTCAGGGCAAATGCTGTGGCTTGCCAACCTTAAATTGTGTTTTTAAGGCCATCTTAGTTTTTCTCCATTATAAAAATAATACATGTTCCTAGTAGAAAATTGGGAAATGGAGAACAAGATAAAAAATCATCCATTAACTCATGATCCAGAGACAGTCTTTTATTAATATTTTGGGTTATTTCCATCCAGTCTTTTCTTTTACATATTTTTATGCAATTGATATTATTCTCTCACTTTTCTCTGTAACTTAATAACATTTATTATCATGCATATATGTACTGAGACAAACTTCCACGTGTGAATCTTGTTTTTTTCATTTAATATTATATCATAAAAATAACACTTGGTTAATTTTTGACCATTATAAATAATGCTCTTGTATATGTGTAAGGCTTTTCTGATTTTAAAGTCTTTCTTCAGGACAGACTCCAGTTAGCGGAATTTTTAGGTCAATGACTGCAAATTCCCTACTATCAATCTGCCTATCAAAAGGATTCTGTCAGTTTGCATTTTGATTGGCCATCCATTTTACTGATTTCACTTTTGTTAGTAGGACTGGACAATCTTATTAACATATAGAATGTAAAGCACCAGTAGAAACCTAATTTTCAATGTACAGAACACGTGCCCAGAAGTCATGTAGACGAAGTACTGAAACCAAACTGATTTCCTCCATCTTCTGTTACTGTTCATATTAGACATCACACAGACACCTGTGTGTAGATAAGCTGAGAGGACCTGGAGAGGACTGGGTAGCCAGAACGGGAATGAACCTTTTCCAGGTTTTTCTGCAGATTGAGGGTGAGGTATGTAGAATTTCACATTCCTAGACCATGAGATTAACACAATCATCACACGACTATTCACCTTCTCCATCTCAGTCTCAACGCTCCCCCTGTGCACTGTGAATATTTTCCTGATGACAGCGTTCCCTCACTGCGAGTGTCGCAGCTTGCTAGCACCCTTTGCCTGGCACCTGTCATCAAGGCTTCACCTTTAAACTATAATGTCTTCGCCCCTCAAAGGGAGCAGCATCACTCCAGGGCCTCAGACAGACTCTTCTCATTTCCTTGTAACTTGTTATTTGCTTTCCGCCATCTGCATCTTCTTAAAGGCCTAACCCACTCCCCTCCTACTATCTTCTCCTCCTGGACTTCCAGTGGTGCTGAATGCCCTTTGCTTCTGTCTGCATCCTCCCTTTACTCCCCAGAGATCAGAGGTTCTTAACCTTGGCTGCAGATCAGAATCTCCTGGCGGAACCTTCTAACAGTCCCAATGTCCGGTTGACACCCCAGGGCAATTAAATCAGAACCTCTGAGGATAGAATGCAGACATCAGCAGTATTTAAAGCCCCCAGTGCTGATTCCAATGTTCAGGCAAGATTGCAAACCACAGCCAGAGAAGCTAGTCCAAACCTCTCACCTTCTCCTTGCTCCTTCAGTCCCCACACCTGTGTCTCCTAACCTTTTATTTTACCAAGATCAATGTCATCTGATGCCATCCCCCATTTCCCTCATCTCCATCGCAAAATTCCCAGCTTCCCCTATGTATCTACGCTGGTTTTCCTTACTAACAGAGGGCTGTATGTTTCAGGAACCTTTTAGCCATCCATGCAGAGGTCCAGGGCCAGATCTGTCACCTGGCTTACCCGAGCCTTCCCCGCTCGCCTCTTCTGGAAGCTCCTGGAGGCTCAGCTTCCACTCTAAAGGCGCATCGCAGGGAGTCACTGTGACTGATAATGGAGTATTGTCTTCTTCAACCATGAAGAAATACCTGTAGGAAAAGGGACCAGTCAGACCGAGATAATTCATTCTAACACTTGCAATCATGACTTAATGGAAAAATCACTTAGTTTAATTTTTATTCGTTTAACGGAGAATAAAACTAGCTGTTTGACACAAATCATGATACTTTCAGCATTAACTGTGGAAGTCCAATAGCCCAACTAGGTAAATCTGCAACCACATTTACCATCAACACAGTGTGAAATAACATAAAGATGTTGAACCAAAACATGTTATTTGAGTTAAGAATCAACACTTACCAGTTTGGGGTGTTATTTAACATAGGCCCTGCCACTGCAAAGTAAGTCACAACCAAGAGGAATTTCCAGCTATGTTGCCCTCCAGGTGCTGCGGTTTTCATAAGTTCGGTGATAAATTTGTAAGTTACCCTGAGGGCACTCTGACATTGTCACCAACTATTTCAAAGATCATTTTCACAGCATTGTAATTTTAAAATGCATGTTGGCCTCTGGCAAAATAACCCTGTATTCATGTTTTTACATGAGTGACTTTATTCACAGCTTTACTATTCCATATCTTTTTGGATAGAGGTATTTAACCACCATTTGTGAGACATTTTTAAAAAGTGAAGATCACTGTGTTAGTCAGTGGAAAGACACATTTCTCTATCACTAAGATTATTACTGCACAAAATTGGGATTCTGTTGACCAATGTGCATAAAAAAATCCAATTATTACGGCATCACCTTTTGGGAAAGGAAATCAGCTTTATTGCTAGATCGATCTACAAGGAGACATATGCTCTGCAAGGGGCACATGCTCTCAGATCTGTCTCCCCCACCCAGGGCTTAGGGCAAAATTTATGAGATGAAGGGCAGGGCAGTCTGAAGTGTGTAGATAGATGATTGGAGGGGAGAAGTGAGGTAATTGATGATCTGCGCAAGTGTAGTCAAGCTTCATGGCACATCACAGGACACATGTTCACAAAATGGTGGTGTTAGTATGATCTGAGGGTGGAGTTTTTAGCTCTTTGATGTCAAAAATGTCACTTATTGGGCATTTGCGCAGGCCCAGTTGATGGGCTGGTGGTCTCAACTGGCCGTGACTGCACAAGGGGTCTCGGTTCCCAAAAAATCACTAATTACTCTGTTGATAAGATGGGGTCAGTTGAATTGGTCCTAAAGGGTCTGTGGTTACAAGATTTTATGTTGAATTAAATTACTGGTGATTTTAAAACAAATTTCAAAAAATCAAAACATTCTGCTCTATGCTATCCTCTCAGATTTTTTTTATGATGACTCAAAAGACTTTTTAAGGAGTATAAAAATATTGCCTAACTATAACAATGCTATATATTCATATTCTGAATAACTTGGTTTCATTTAATTATCTTTCAAAGCCTATAATCTTGCAAATGAGGGCAACAGTGGTTTCAGGTCTGGCAAGCCCAGAGTTACTCTCTGGTTCCATCGCAAACAATAAGCAAGTTTTGCCTCCTGTAGATTGTACCTCCTGGGTGTCTCTTTCCTCTCCATCCTCTCCATATCCGTCACCAACACCCTCTCCAAACTGACCGCCATAGTCTTCTACTTTGTCAGTCACCTCTGTGGTTCCTTCTCACCTTCCGACCTCTAACCCGTGGAGTGACCCAGGGGTCTGTGCTTGGACATCTCTTCTCTAGCTATGCTCATTCCCTCTGCGATCTCACCCAGGCTCATGGCTTTAACCTCTTACATGTCAGCAACTCCCAAATTTAAATTGTCAGCCTGAACTCCTACCTAAATTTCAGATACAACTATCTTCTTGCCATCTGCACTTAGAAATTACTGAGAATTTCATACTTAAGGTATCTAATCCAAACTTTTGATTCTCTCCCCCAAATCAGCTCCTGCAGTCTGTCTTTTCTTAGTAAATGACAACCCCAACCTTCCAGTTGCTCAGGACAAACATTTTAGAGTCATTCCTGACTTTTCTTTCTCTTCCACTCTGCATACGCTGAATCAGCAGGCATTTTTGGCCCCACCTTTAAAATATACTGAGAATCCATCACTTTGTTCCACTTTCCCTGTTAACACCTGATCCACCATTCTTTCTTGCTTGAGCATTGCAATAGCTTTCACTTGTTTACACTTTGACCCTCTTAGTTTATTGACCCCTTTCTAGGTAAAGTGATCCTTGTATTCCTAAGTCAGAACACACCACTCCCCCGTGCTCCAAACCCTCCAAGAGCTTCTTGTTTCGTTCAGAGTAAGAGCCATAGAACTTGGAATGATTTGGGTCCCCAACCAAGTCTCTAAACTCGCCTCCTCCTCCTTTCTCCCTCCTTTACTCAGCTCCTTGATGTCTTTGGAATATATATTGCAAACTTCTGCCTCAGGGCCTCTGCACTTGCTGTTCCTCCACCTGAGACATTCATCCTCCAGCCAATGACCTTGCTTGCTCAGTCACTTCATCAGCTGTCTACTCAAGCACCATCTGGCCATAGACCATGTAAAAGATCACCTTCCTACCCATGAGGCTCTCTTTCACTCCTCTTCATTTTTCTTCAAAGCACTTATCACTACCCGACATATTATATATTTCTTTGTTTATTTTTTCATCTCCTCCAACCAGAATGAAAGCTGCAAGAGAGCAGGGCATTTGGTTCATTGATGAAAACTTAGACACTAAGATAATTCTTAATATGACACCTATGATATACAACTAGGTACTGGGACTTTGGGTAGAAAAAAAGAAAAAGAGGAAGATTGGCAACAGATGTTAGCACAGGCCCAATCTTCCTAAGGAAAAAAAAGATAACTCTTAATAAATATTTGTTGAATGAATTAATGAATAGGTTTAGATTTTATGTTCACAGAGTCTAAAACTTCCTCAGTGGTGGGGGCACTGCCTATCTCACTGTCATGTCACTGTCCCTTTTGCTTTCTGTGCTCAGAGCCCATAGGGCTTCTCTAGTTTCCCAGACTCCACCCCATCTGAGAGTCACTGAGATGTTTTCTCTGCCTGAAATACACCCCTTTGCCCTTACTAATATTTAAACATCATTTCTTCAGGGATACATTTGCTGACTCGTCATTCTGTATCAAGTTCTCTTATACACTCTCAGAGTTGCCTGTACTTTTTACTTTGGGCATTTATTGCAATTTATAACTATATATTTAAATTATTATTAGATTAATGTCATTTTCCCCACAAAGGCCCACTTAGAGATCATTTTCCCATGTCTTTGTATTTCCAACATTTAGCACAGATTTTTGCATGTGGTAGGTACTAGATAAACATTTTCTAATGAATGAATAACTAAATGAATGAATAGAGCTGAAGAATTCTAACACCAACCTTATTGTTCTAGTCTGAGCATACTTACACCTAGAGTCTGTTTGTATCTGGAGGTACAGAATCTGAATGGAAATATATGTACTTTCCCCCCTCACTATTCAAAGTTGAATGAGGAAATAGAGGGTGGAGATGGGGCCGTGGGAGGACAAACAAAGTCCCTATAAAAGCAAAAACAACTTGTTCATAAAATAGTAAAGTTAGACAATCATCCTGATAAAATAGATGATTGAATTGTTTATTGTATGGAAATTTTATGTATCATAAGCATCCTAAAGACAGGCGTCCAATGGTTTAATTTTCCATTCAGTCCACTTTTTGAAGAGTAGAACTCTGTTCCTTTGGCCAGATTCCATGGGAGATATTAACCACATAAACCACATAAACACAATCGAACCTATCTATATTACCAAGAAATAGGCATGACAAAATAATTTATTTGGCCTCCTGTAAGTAAAAAAGTATTCAAAACTTTTTTCTTTTGTTTTTGGTTTTTATGTGGGTAGAATAGCTAACCGAGGCAGAAGCAGAAATCAATGTGCAAGTTCATCTATGACCTTCTGTTCTCATTTCAAACAAGAAAGTAGCTTATTTCCCAAAGTAAGCAACTCTGTCTTAGTAACTTCAATACAGGCCATAGGCAACCAATGACAAACAAAACCATGCTTGCATTCCACAAGGTAATCATTATACATATAAAACAGCGGGGAGTTCCTCTAAGTCAACATTTTCATATGGAAACACTTATGATTAGGGATAAAAGATAATCTGAATAAAGTTTAACAATTTGACAAACATTTATTGTCTACCTTGCATAGAGCACTCGTGGAGAGAGTGGCAGTCAGAGATGATGGGGTCTGGGCTATGTGCTCCAGGTATTTACTGGCTAGTGAGGGAGACAGAAATGAGATAAATCTGCTCCACATTATAATGCCAAAGCTGAAGGATAAACACTCCCTGAATCATTTAGACTTTGGAATTTATGTATAAACATAAGAATAATTAATGAATTTGTTGTCTTTTGCTATTCGTTGCAGCTAAACTTTATCTGGAATTTCATCTTCAGCTGTAATATCAACAATGTCTAAAAGTGTGCCTCTCATTGCATATTTCAGCCCTAGAAATGATGTTTTTATTGTGGCTACAATTCTTTACTTAACTAGTGTAAGTTAACATTTCATCCAAATGTAGATATTAAAGCCCTCAATCATTATTTGTGGAAAAAAAGAAAGAATGAACAAACAAAAGAAAGAAAATCAGAGGAAGGAAAGAAGTATGTGCTGACTGTTTTGAAATGTCTTGTAATAAAAACATGTGGTTTCAAAGGAAAAAAATGTAATTTTTAAGACAACTCTTAGAAGCAAAACTTATTTAATTTTTAAGAGACTAGAAGATCAAGGATAAACTATTTATTTAAGTGCTATGATCACATGATGTGGAAAACTGTATTTAAAAATACTGCAAAGCAGTGTACAAGTGCTTTTGGGAAATCAAAGTAATTTTTAAAGAAAAATTTTGATTCACCTCACTCAAAAACTTCAAGAGACAAAATAATATGAAAAGTAAAATGTGTTCAGCCAGAATTCAGCTGGTATTTAAGACATTTGAATTATTAGGACTGCCTCCCACGCCCTTTCCTGTTTTCAAAGACTGAGCAAGTACGAGGACACTGAGTTCCTTCAATGGAATCATCCTTGCATTTTGTGCCTTCACTCTTATGTCATTGAAATGACATAATTGAATTGTCATAACTTATGTCAATTGACATAACTTATGTCAATGACACAAATTGAATGTCACTGCAAGATTCATAATTATTTTATATATTACTGATAAGTCAGTTCCTAATCTATTACATTCATTCAAATAAATAATTTCATTCAGACAGGGCTGAAATGATACCCAAACAATAGGTCATGTCAGTCAAAATAGGAAAACTGGTCACCTGCTAACATTCAGACTGACCAGACGGCAATAAGACTGGGCCATTACGTGGAAGGGATGCACCACCTTTCGTTAGTATTGTCCATCAAAGCTGAAGTGACAGGAGAAAGATGACCTAATGATTTGACACACCTCAATCTTTGGAAAATGGATTATTGATGACGTGACATGCTTTTATCCTTTGGAATGCCAATGTGTCTCAGGTTAAAAGGAGAAATTGTTTTTGAAATATGGTAGAGAGAGCTTTGGGCACTGCAAAGTAAGTAACTTTAAATACAACTAGTTTATATGATATATATATACACATATTTATTTATATGATTTATATGTAATTTTTAAAGCTCAAAATATTTAGAAGCATTATGTGAGCCCAATTTGTTGATGCTGGAGTAAAGGTAAATGAAGTGTCAATTTTTATGACTGGTTTCATTCTCTCAGAATCTGATCATATTGGTCAAAGAAATATTATTCTTATAAGACAATGCAAAACTTTGAAGAATCATACATACTCAATTTTATTTTAATCTTGTAGAGTCCTTCTTAGAAATTTCCTACTATCCTGAAGAAAAGAAAATAATTATTCCAAAATTTAAGAAATGCAAAGATTGCCCTCTCCACCCCAAATGAGATCACAATCAGCAAGAATCAAAGAGCCTCTATTCAATGCTTAAAGGTTCCACCACCATTTTTTTCTTACTTATAGAAAATAGACAATGCTATTCAGAGGTTGATTGCACATTTTCTGAACTAAGTCTAAAAGATTACTTTCTTTTTTAGAGGCATCCTTGATGAGCTTACTGATAAAGAAAGTATTAAAGGAAGAATACCTTTTAGCCGTGTCTCTAAAGAGATAACTGCTAATTTCAGCTCCATCTGGAATTACTGATGAATCATGAAAAAAGGCCTTGTCCCGGATCTGCATCTGAAAAAGTTCTTCATCTCGAGTGGGTAACTTCTGAGTCCTTGAGCTGAGTGGTAATAGCAGCCACAGCAGACACCAGTGGAGAGGCACCATCCTGGGGCCACAGAAATGAAGGCTTAGGTTAGTTCTGCAGGTAGACACTTGGGCAAGTTGCAGACTTTCTAAGGGGTTAACACTATTTTAGTTTTGACAGAAAGTAGAGCGGTATTTTGTGTTTTGGATACGTGCACATGATCTTGAAGTTCAGATATTCAAAAGATTTTGAAACAAAAGGACCCTTAGTGCGTTATTTCCCTGGGTATTCAGAGAGAAAATCCCCACTTCATTATGGCAGAAGCCAATATGGTCTATATACAAATGTCTCAAAGCTTGAACCATATCATAAGTCACAGACACCCATTAAGAGCCAGAAAATTACCACTGAACAATTATTTTTATTCTCCCTTTAAATTTGACTAATGATTATACATGTGTAGAATTATTCTTATTCCTAAAATCAGATTTTCATAAATTAGAGATTTTTAGAGATAATAGAGACTTAACTTTCTCATAGGTTGAGTAATCACAAGGTGAGTTGTTTGCTGATGTCTAACTATTACAGATAACCAGGCTCTTCAGCACAACATTTATATATAAACTTTTACCATACTGGAAAGTGGGCTTGGATTCTCACTCTCAGATCAAGTGAGACCATTGGAAAGCTGCATAGTTAGGTCATTTGTCTTCACCTCCAGCAGAGGTATGTATTTTCAACTCCAACAGAGTATTTTCATTGAGTTACATTTTGACATTCGTCACTGACTTTCATCAAAGATCCTATAAGTAATTTTGGATTGTCCTCTACTGCACTTTGCTGGAGGGATGTTGTCAAGGACACCATCTTCTACATGTCTCAGTGTCCCCAACAGGAAACCTCAGGCAGGCAAGTTCTTCTCATATCAAGCATTAGTGAAAGGCTTTGCTTCCTCTGAGGACTTGGTGCCTTTTTTCCTCACAGAAAGAATGTTGTAAGGAGTTGTTTCTCTTACTTCTTTGACAACACACATCAGGGAATTCAAGCATTAGGGAAACATAGTGTTTTACATTTAAGTGCTTTAAATAGTGAAAAAGTCAAATGCCAATATTTGTGATAATTTGAAATAAAGTCAATGCCAATTTTATTTCTAAATAGTCATTACTATAGCTATGAGGTCACCGCCAGTTAAACCATCATTTGACTTTAATTTTATCTTTCTTTTTTTTTTTTTTTTGTGAGGAAGACCAGCCCTGAGCTAACATCTGTTGCCAATCCTCCTCTTTTTGCTGAGGAAGACTGGCCCTGGGCTAACATCCGTGCCCATCTTCCTCTACTTTATATGGGACGCCGCCACGGTGTGGCTGATGAGCAGTGCATCGGTGGGCGCCCGGGATCCGAACTTGCGAACCCTGGGCTGCCAAGCGTGGACTAAACCACTGCGCCACCGGGAGGCCCCAATTTTATCTTTCTTTGAGTGCTATCAAAAATAGATTCACACAACTGAAAATTTTTGAAGGGAAGAAGCTTTTCTTTTTTATGAGATTGTGAGAAGCAGTTTTTTCAAGAGTTGCTCAAAAGGTTCATTTAACTTCTTTTCTCCACAGTTTTTTCTGCCACGTGTTCTGCAGTTTTCCATATAAAATGTCTGCAGTAATTGAGAGTTCCTATGTGCAAAACACGGGGCTGAGTTCACTAACTGCATTATTGCACTTAGTCCTCACAATAACCAGGTGAAGTAGGTACGATTCTTATGTAAGAACAAACCTCCTTTTACATAAGCAGAGAAAGGATATAAATCCAGGTGCATCTGACTGCAGCGCCCAAACGTTTATCCTCTGTACTATCTTTCAAGAAGGCCCTAATAACTTCTTTCAGGAGGCTCTTATTTCCCACCCTTATTTCTCAACTGCATTGTAATTGAAGGAAAACTTGACTGAGATCTAAGAACCTTTACTTTTCGGTTTCAACTCCTAACGAGATGTGTAATCTTAGGCAATTCACTTAACCACTCTGGACCTCAATTTTCTGAAGGGTTTGGATAAACAATCTCTAAAACTCTCTAAACTCTGAAAACGAGTGATGGTTCTCAGACTGAATACCAAACTCCTCTTCCCAGCTAGCTAGCAGTTTAGGGATAAGACCAGGACTCCTCAAGGTTCATTGAATAACCTGTCCCTCAGACATCCAGATGACTGTCAAGGTGAAATCCAAGGAAAGTTAAGGATGTAAGCGGGAGCTCATGTGAGTTACTAGCAGCAACAAGGGTTCTATCTACACAGGATGGCTGGATGGATCAAAATCAAAACTCAGTGAACCTATTTGAAACAAATAGGAACGTGGACTAAACTAAATGGGATCTCCACTTGCAGCCTTTAGTCCCTCCCCTCTGGTGCCCTTCCTCCTGTAGCTAACAGAGGTGGAAAATCTGAACTGAATTTGATATGCTGCCCCTGTTAAAAAATACTTATTATTTCAACATAAAAAAATATATTCAGTTTACTTTGTTGTAACATCCCTGAAACTTTGCCTCCTGAGAGAAGAGGCCAGACAATAAAATATGTCTCTTTAGAAGTGGTTAGAATGTGGCTTTCCACACTTATTAGGAACCGAGAACAAACTCGCAATGGCAGCGTTTGAGTGCGAGATGCTGCGCGTATTCGCCGTGGGACCACTCAAGGGCAGCCTCACCTCGTTAGGCCCCGTGTTTGCCCATAAAGCTGTCAGCTGCACAGTGCCGTGTACCAACGAGCAGAATGAGCTGCCCAATGCCCCAGGATATTTGGGACATTTAGGTCAGCCCCAGAGTTAGAGAGCTAGCTTGTTATGATTGGTGGGAATTTTCCCAGCATCCTCAGCTACCTGTGGAAGAACTTTCTCTTTATTAAATCAGCTAATGATAAGAGATACATTTTGAGTTAATAACAACAACATTTGTAAATTTTGCTGTATACATGCTGCATACCAGGCACTCTTCTATATATATATATATATAAAGCTATATATATATAATCTCATGTAATGCTAGGAACAACCTTATGATGTAGGCATTATTTCAAAATGATCTCATTTCAAAAATGATCACACTGAGATTGGACAGGTAGGATCACATAGTGAAAACAAGATGATGTGAGATATATGAACCATTTATCATGAGTGATTTTAAAAATGTGGTAAATATGAATATTATACATTCCCCACATCAGCTACTTAGCAATTTAATATTCAGTAAAGTGAACAACTTCAGATGATGGGATTACGCAGAGTAAGTGTTGAGAGACAATTCTCCATGGGTCTCTGTGCTTGTTTTTGCATATGTTGGGAGCAGAAGAACTGACTACCTTTATTCCAGATTATCTTTTCAAGGATGTTTGTGTGGTGAACAGCCTTGGAAGATAGAAAATCTGAAGTGAAGAGCAGGCATGATTACTACACATGATAAAATATCTGGGTTCCTTAAGCTCAGGGCTCCTCTTTTGTGATAAACCCCACTATATGGGCTGGTGCCGTCTGGCCCTCTTCGCATCATCCTGTGAGAATTGGGGGTCAGGGAGCCAGTGGGATAAAATGATAATACTGTGGATTCTGCTATTGCTCTGAGTAATAAAATCCTTCGTCTCTGACCCAGGGGTCTCGTGCCATCTCGCATCCACGAAACTATGGCACGCTAACTTGTCAGCTTGCAAGTATGGTAAAACCGCAAACTTCACAGTTCTTGACACTAAGCTCTTACTTATTAAATTACTTTACTGGCTTATCTACTTTACTGGCCAGGCAGACATTTTTATTTAGATTATCCACCAATAGAGAATAGACTCAACTTTATTTCTTGCTTTCTTTATAAAAAATATTGTATTTCCCCAGCTAAAATTCTATCACATCACACTTTTTGTTTCTGAAACAATTTAAACCATTGTACTTGCCACTCAATTATGAGCAAAACAGATAATTTTCAGAAAAGTGTTTAAAATTAGTATGATCCCTTTTTTCTTTTCTTTTTATTATATTATATGAGAAGATGGATGTTAGCTTAACTATTGTGGTAATCATTTCACAATATATGTAAATCAAACGATCATGCTGTATGCCCTAACTTTATACAGTGAAGTATGTCAAATATTTCTCAATAATAATGAAAAAAAATTAGTATAATCCCAAAACATGAGACTTTATATTCTTTAGGATTATAGTTTTCAAAATGTTATCTAATTACATTTATCTATTGTTGGGGAAAAACATACCAATTTCTTAGGGGCAGTTCATTTGTTCAATTTGATCAGGTTATAGGCAGAATATTTTTAACAAAATGTATTTAAAAGGAGCATTGAATATAGCTAATCAAAAAACTATTATGCAGACATATTGTGCATATTTTTATGACTTATATTCACTGATTTAAATTTAAAGCCTTACTTAGATATTGTTTAAAGGATGGTTTTAAGATTTTATAGATTTTTCCTCTACCAATAAAATGTTGTCTCTTAGACATTCATGTCTCTTAAGAATTAGTCACTTTACATAAATAACTGAAAATACTTTCTTCTTAAGAATAAGCCTTGGGTAAGCCACTCTTGTAAGAAGAGACTTTTCTTCTAAGATTACAAAAGTGCCCTCTAATGGCATAACTTTTCCTCTCATTTCTTTTTGTTACTTCTAGGTATCCAGAGCTTACCTAGACTTAAAGTTTAAATTAAATAACATTTCTCAGAATTTCTCTTTCAGCATTATTTCTTTTGTCATGGCATCTGGTGGAGAACCTCAGAAATGTGTCTATACAAGAAACCTTGCTGTCCTTCTACAATCAAGGGTCTAGTTTCAACAGTAGTAGAAAGTTGCTAGGATGATTTCAAATATTTTTATTTTGCTAGGCAGATCAACCACCTTGGTTGCACAATTATTCACAGCCCAGAAAAATGAGGTGCTGTTATCCTATTACTGATAAGATCGACTTTGTTTCAGCTGAAAAGTTCCGATGAATCAAGAATATAGATGCTAAATGAAAACTCTGATATTGTTCATGTTGTCAGAGGCCTTCTTCATATTTGGCACATACGTTCAGATCCTGCCAGGACTGAAATGAGAAAAGAAAAAGGACCTAATGATTTGATACACTTCAGTCTTCAATTTTGATTATTAATAATTTAGATTATTGGTGATGTGAGATAGTTCTATCCTTTGGAATGCCAGTGTGTCCTAGATTAAAAAGAGAAATTATTTTTGAAATGTAATTATCCAAAGATTAACCGTGTGTTCTGTACTTACAGAGGTTTGGGCAGTGAAAAGTCAAAAACTTTAAATATAATTAGTTTATACGATACACACAAACACATATTTAAGGTCAAACTATTTAGAAGCATTCTGAGTTCAGTTAGTTGATGTCAGAGTAGAGATAAATGAGCAGTGGTTCTAAAAGAAGAAACTTTTACATACAAAAATTCAGTTTTATATTTGCTACTCTCTCTCTGATGAGTGGGTAAACACTACAGCTCAGGAAGAGTAGAGAGGGGTTTTCTTTGATTGTTTTAGGACTATGATGACTGGGGCTGCTTCTCCCACTCATCTCCTTCAACTTCTCTGCTGGGCTCTCTGCTCCCTCATCCCACAGAGGAAAGTGGAGGAGTATGGACTGTGGGGGATGAATTGAAGACCAGTTTTAAATGAAGCATTGTTATTGTTTCATTAATGGTAGGGAGTAGAGCAGATGATGAAACTGAAAACATACAGACAATTCTAAGACTTTATTTTCAGCACTGATTTGAACTTTTTATTCTATGAAGCCTTTTGTGTAGTCAAATGGTCAAACTGGGGCCGCCCGGTGGCGCAGCGGTTTAGTCCGCGCTTGGCAGCCCGGGGTTCGCGAGTTCGGATCCCGGGCGCCCGCCGTCGCACTGCCTGTCAGCCCTGCCGTGGCGGCGTCCCATATAAAGTAGAGGAAGATGGGCACGATGTTAGCCCAGGGCCAGTCTTCCTCAGCAAAATGGGGAGGATCGGCAACAGATGTTAGCTCAGGGCTGGTCTTCCCCACAAAAAAAAAAAAAAAAAAAAAATGGTCAAACTGACCTGGTATATCCTTTTCCTACAAACTGTGGAAACGCTCGAGAATTGTTAAATGGTCAAACGGTAAGCAAAAAAAAAAGAAAAAAAATTAAAGGGAGCTTGAATAATTTACCAGTGTATCAGCTAAACACCAGGATGACCTCTATCACCACAAAAAACGCAATATGCCTAAAAGCAAATAAAACTTGCCGAAGGATGCCTGCAGCAGCTCCACCACTGTCATTTTGCAAAATTTATCCTCAATTACATAAGACCAGTTAGTCAATTTACTATCTTGGTTAAACCACTGGTTCATTTAGTGAAAATAAAAATTTATTGAAATTGCGTAAACAATGATAATAAGTAAATAAATCTGGTTAACTTTTTGCTACGTTAAAAAGTATATTAAATGGCTTTAACTATAAGTCCTAATTGAGACTCTTGTCTTGGAAGTATGGAAATATTTCACACCACTAACGAGCTTGCCTGCAATATTTACAGACTGCTATTTGCTTATCTCACTCGTGTAAGAAATTTGCAAATCTGGTAAATAAAAAGTTCTTTCAGATTTTCATGTAACTGTCCAAGGTTCTCTGAATAGAGGTCTCATATAAACTAAAGGCACTGTGACCTCTCTCAGCACTCCAGATTCTTCAGAACAGCAGCCACAGCTCTACCTAGCTGTGAGTAATATGATGAAAGCAAATTCCTTCAGCCCTCTACCACCAACCACCAAGGTCCCGCAAGTTCCTTGCAGAAGCATGTCGCTGTATTTCTAAAAATTGTCATCAAGCTCTCATAGACATTACATGTTATAAATCTGAATAAGATCAGATTCATCAGTACAAATATGCCGCACAAAGCATACAATTTAAAAAACTCATAGTGTCATCTAATGTGCCCAATCCCATGTAGGCCATAAACATGAAATAAATTTACAATGACCAGAAAGAAGGATGGGCATTCTGAATTTACTTGAGGCAAATGCATCTGGAATAAATGAAATCTAATGTTTAATTACAGAGAGTGGAAAGTGCATGATTATAATTTAGGGAGGATAATTCCAAGGAATGGTCTGCCACAGAGATTTCTGTTATTTTCTTTTTCTTTTTAAATGCAAATATTTAGTCTTTTAACTTCTATTTTTATACTCAAGGGCATTTGTTTTTGTTTGAATCATCCATGCCACATCTGATAATAAATCTGAAGCATTTGATCTAGCTGTAAAGAAAAAAATGCAGCCTTGGTTGGGGGAACGGCCCCTATGTCTGCCATGAATGCCCAGCTTGGACAGAAACTTAGCAATAAAAAAAGCTGAACTCCCAGAAGCTGTTTTGTTTTGCTGTCTTTGCAAACAATCAAAATGTTAACTGAAGTTAGTTGGTCATTCTTAAAAATACAGAAATACCCTCTGCTATGGTTGAAAATTTGAGGGAAATAGAGCATATTGTGGTCTGGTATGTTTCCATATTTGAAAAGGGTGAAATGAGGCAGGACGAAGTTAAAGGGGTCCTGGTCTGCCCTAGGAAGTGGTCGCTGGCACGGGCTAGATGCACTCTTGTTCCTGTGATATGCTAACTCCTACAGCCCAACAAAGCAGAGCCAGAGAAGACACAGAATCCATGGGCTAAAGCTCTCTAAATGCAGGCTGTCATTACATAGTGGAATGATTATTAAGGGTTTTAGAGTTCATTATGTCAATAATCTATGGATTAGGGACCTTCGCATGCATTTCAACTGCAATGATTCCAACCTCCTCTACCGCTTCTCTAAATGATTGCCAACTTTCATTCTGGAAGGAAATTAAATTAGTATGAAAAAGCAATGTAAAATTAAAACATGCCAAAGATTGGAATAAAGTTTCCATTCTGTCATCCCCTCCCCTCTGATCCTTATGGTGCGCAGTTCATGGCGGGGCCAAGGTTAGGGCATTCTAATTTTAAAAGATGGCCAAGTCTACAGAATAAGAACAGCTTGAAAGAGGATCAGATCTTAAAGTAAGTAACCCTGTATTCCCACCATCATTAATGTCAACAAAAAGAATGACAAACAATAGAAATGGCCAAAATAAATGCACTATAGATAGGAGGAGTCTTTGATCCAGGAAGCCAGACCATTTCAGTAAAATAAGGAGTAGATCTCCTAAAATGCGTCTGATAGGTGATTAGAAGATATGATAAATTCAAGAGCAATTTAGAAGATAATCCAAAATAAAACTGGAACAAAATACTGAACATCTTCCTCCTATCAAAATTTCTTGTGTGTGTGCAACCGAGATAGCTGGGATAACTTCCACTATCTTAGGAGAAACTAACGATTCCTGGAATAATGAAAGCCCCTAAGGGAGGAATAATATGCTTGGTTGCTTTTCTTACTTTAGTTTGGCAACTAAGCCTTATTTCCTGTTGATCTGCAACAAAATGAAAATGATTTCCTGTGCAATGTTCCCCAAAGCAGTTAACAAATTGCACACCCCATCCTCTACTGAAATTTAGCTAAGATGGGACATGGCAGCATGCCAGGAGCATCTAGCAACAGCACATATCGGCCTAGAAGGTGAGACATAAATTGTCATGGTCAACAAATACTGAGTCCTGCTGTGTGTAACAGCCTAAAAATACACTGAAAGTACAAAGACATTTAATACGAACCCATACTGTTCGGCTGTTTACAATTGAGTTGAGTGGAGGTTAATTATGCGTAAAAGTACCCTGCAATGTAAGGTAACATACCAGGAAGAAAAGGGTGGCTTGGATAATAAGAGTTGGAGTGAAGAATCGCCAACAGCTGGTGGAGACAGAGCAGGACTCAGAGAGGAATTAGGATAAGGAGAGAAGAAAGAACTAGATTTGGGGAACGGAGATGGAGGTGGGGAGGTCAGGGAGCTGAGGCACAGAATGTAGAAATGCATCAGTGGGAGTTAAACAAATGTTCACTGAGCACTTTTTATGTGCTAGACACTGAATGATGTGCCGGTAATACAAGACATCCTTTCTCCTTGAGGTATGTATGGTCTAGGAAGAGCAGAGGAAGAAAATATTCTTACACAGAGATAAAGAGAGATCAGTAGGGAACTAATTGTGAAGGTTTGTAGAAGCAAAATCTACCTTTATAAAGGATGGGAAAACTTAGAAAGCTAAAAGATAGTTGCCCAATGGTTTACAGCCTATTTCCTAGCAAATGCTGAAATTCCTGTGAAGAGTTCTAAGAGGGTCCCTAAAATTTCACATCATGTCCTAGGACCACAGGGAAAGACTACGGAGGCAAGAACAAGTCTTTCCTCAAGACAGGCTACTTTTTCAAAGATCACTACTTGCACTAGTTCTCTTTTCCACACAGAATTTCCCTACCCTGCCACCTCCAAGGTTAGGAAGCAAGTTCAGTGGGAGGATCACAGACTGAGATTCAAGATACCTCTGCTGTAGGCAGGAGAACCACCCATGTTGATGGCTGTTGGCCCAGGGGTTCTCCATGGTAACCTCGGTTGTGAACCTCTGAGAGTCTAGGGTTAGCTCATCATATCTCTTATGAAAGCTGGCTGCTAAGACAGAAACTAAGTTTCTCAAGGATACACACAGGATACAACTTGGGCTCCTCTGTATCTTCTAAGACAAGAAAGATGAGGCTGAGGACAGAAGTAAAGAAAAACCAACCTACTTTTATGGAAACGTGTCTACCTATTTCATGTATTTAATAGTGACTATTCTAGGTTAACCTTGGGAGAGGGTTTGCCACAACTGTGGTAACAGCACATAAGAATATTAATGTGAATTTCTATTAGTGAGTAAACCCAATTCTAATTCCCTTGGAAATAATCATTAAGACACTAGAGGTGAGGGCCGCCCGGTGGCGCAGCAGTTTAGTCCGCGCTTGGCAGCCCGGGGTTGGCGAGTTCGGATCCCCGGCGCCCGCCGATGCACTGCCTGTCAGCCATGCCGTGGCGGCGTCCCATATAAAGTGGAGGAAGATGGGCACGATGTTAGCCCAGGGCCAGTCTCCCTCAGCAAAAAGGAGAGGATTGGCGACGGATGTTAGCTCAGGGCTGGTCTTCCCCACAAAAAAAAAAAAAAAAAAAAGACACTAGAGGTGAGTTGTAGACTTAATGGAAGTTAAGACCGTAGTACGTCAATTATAGATTTGATATTTTTATGGTTATTTTAGCCAGGAAGGGAACTTCTCAGTAAGATACTCCATAGACTTCTTAAGATACCAAAAACTAAATATGGTCAGCAGAGCTGAAAAATCAAGACAATGAGAATTTTCCAAGCACTGACTCCATACTCCAAACTGAACTGGGTGATATAAGGGCTCAAAGGAAATATCCTAGTTATTTATAATCTACTTATAAAAGCAAAACGTACATACTCGGGCAACAGAGCCCAATAATGTCAGTATATTCACTATGTTTTTACTCAACATATCTGTAGTGAGTCCTTGGTACATGCCAGGTACCTTCTAGGGACATTGGTGATCTCATTAAGCCATGTTTTAGTTAGGGGATGGTGCATACATGGACACATAAATAAGAAAACACGACTGGCGGGGTATTGATTGCTATGCAGAGAATTAAAATAGGTCTGTGTAAAAGCCAGTGTGGTGATGGCCACTTTAGATGGACTATTTAGAGAAGGTTTCTTGGAGGAAATATTACTCAGAGAGGTGAACAAGAGGAAGCCAGTGAAACTAATGTCAGGAGAAAAAGCATGCCAGCAGAGAAATAGCTGGTGCAAAGGCCCTAAGGTGGCACTAGGCTTGGGGTACTGATCAAAGGAAAGGATATCAGGGTAGAACAGAGTGCATAAAGGGGAGAGTGAAGGCAAAGGGCAGATCACACAGAGCTCTGCAAACCATATTAAGGAGCTCAGATTCTATTCTGAGTGTGATGGAAAGTCCTATAAACAGGCCTGGCCCAGGATTTGATCCATGTTTTTAAGAATAACTGTGCATTGTGTAGAAAATGGATTTTAGGGAAGGGATAATTACAAAAACAAAAAATTATCTCATTTTTGTAAAGCAAAAAGATCAGATGAAGGTTACTGCAGTTGTCCATGGTAGACAGGGTGACGGCTTAGATGTCGTGCAGGAGATGGACAGAAATGGAGAGATCTGGGATACGTCTTACACACAGGGCCACCAAATGCACACATGAGTGGGAGGTAGGAAGTGAGGAAGAGAGGAACCTGTGTTCCTGTAGTCCTTGAGTATAAGAACAGAGGCACGATAAAAATGATAAAACAGAAGTAACAACAAGATGGAAGAAATCAGAGAGGAATGAAATCAGTCAAGCAAAATTTCCAGGTGGTGTCAAATAATTTATGAATTGCTGGCCGTCTTAGATGCAGTTTTTAAAAGCTAATTCTTACAATAGATACGTTATTAGAAAAGAGGAGAAAAGAAGAAGGTGTTCTCTTTATGTTAAGGAAACGTAAAGGAGCACAGGCCAAGGTGACAAGTGTAAGATGTGCGGGTAGAAAGAACACAAGTATTGATTTCAATTGTCATGTGGGAAGTGGGATCTGTTGGATATAGGGAAGGTGGGTGAGACATACAGGGGAAAGAACAAATACTTATTGTATATACACACACACACACACCCCATAGTTGTTTATTTGAACTTATATTTCAAGTGAAGGGATGTATAATATCTGAGGCTGACTAATTTGTCAAAAGTACCCAGAAGAGGAAGAAGTCCGAGGCCATATTTTAGTTCTAGTAAGGGTCTGTTGATGATAAGTGAGCACGAAGCTAAGAGAGACAGAAATGGAAGTTTTGAAGAAAATCTGACAAGAAAACATTGCAATTTGGCCTAAGTGACCAGATCTCTTCACAAGCCATGTCCAAACAGATAGGCTGAATAAAACTTATGAACCTGCCTGTGAATCCATAACTGCCCACTAACATGTAACTGATGCTGCCAGCAGTTTCTGGAAGCAGCACCCTCGAGAGAGGAATCCTAAAGGCAGTGGGATAATATGACAATGAGGTGGACTACACAGTGTTGGCAAATAAGAGGCAGGAGGTGAGCTCAGGGACAGGGAGGAAAAAGCAGGCTGGAGAACGCAAAGAGGTGACTGGCAGGGTCACAGTACAGATACCAAGCTTTGAAGTCAAATACTCTAAAGGGGGAAAATCAGCAATCTTTTCAGACATTTTGTAAGACGCGTAGTAAGTGTTCACTAAATACTGATTGACTGATGGACCAAACTGAGTAATCACTCTCTCTTCTGAAGTGAGCTCATTACTGGTTTTGCTTGTTAGAAACAGCAAGGATAAAACTAAGACTAAAACAAAATACTGGAGCAGGAACAAAAGACTCTAAAAAACAATCAATCTGTTCACTCATCCATCAGTAACAACCTTTAATTTTTATATGCTTCTCATCCATCTCACATAGTACGTACTACTTTCTCCAAGGATCTTCAGAATTCAAAAGGCTTTTTTAGTTCTATTCATCATACCAACAAAACCAGGTATTTAAATTATTCAAGTTCAAAGATATTCCTGTTCTCATGACAAACCTGGTTTTAAAAATTGCTTTGGTAATTCTGCCAACTATGTCTGCTAAACACATGGGCTACATCTTCCCAAAAGTTTTGATCAAAGAAATCTTTTATAACCCAGCTTCTAGTGATGTAACAAAAGGCGATACCATCAACAAAGCAGTGACAACAGACACTTTTTGAAAAGAGCAGGCATGACGGAATTGCAGAGTTCACTGGCTGATTCAACAAATATTTATTGGGCATTTACTCTGTGCCAGGCACTGCCTGAGATCCCGGAAATACAGCAGTGGACAAGGCATGTGACGTTCTCTTGCTGGCAGAGCTTACACTGCGGTGGGTAAGAGAGATGGTGAACAAGTAAACAATTACACCTGATGATTCCAGAGTGCAGTAGCACTATGAAGAAAACGAAACAGGCGAAGGGGCTGGAGGTGACCCATGGCAGGTGGAAGGTTGGGGGTAGGAGGCCTTCTAGGCTGAGTGGTCAAGGAAGGCCGCTCTAAGGAAGTGACATTTCAGCACGAACTTCAATGGAGAGGAGTAAGCCATAGAGAGAAGCAGAGTGTTGGGACTGGAAGGGACTTTGCACAGATGAGGAAACTGAGGCAGACCAATGGAAAGGACCTATTTGGTCTACTGGGCTTCACATCTGGGAATCTGCCTCACCTGTGCATTGACTGCAACCCTCAGCCACCAAGAGGGACACCCTGGCAAACCCCAGGGACCAGAAGAAGGCGCTGACTGAAGCCAGGATAGTCACATCAGGTGAGGAACAACCAACCCATGTTAAACCCATGGGTGCTGGGATGGGCAGTGACACCAGATGTTCTAAGGTCCATTATCAGATGAAAGGGGGATTAGAAGCGTTCTGGCTAGCCCAGCGAGTCCCAGCAGCTGGCAAGGCGTTATAGGGAAGGCGACTGGAGCTCAGTAGAATAAAGACTTATCTGACAAAGCCAGTAAACTGAAAAGAGCAGTTTAAAGAGCAGGAGGTGTTCTGACAGAGGAAGGATGCTTCCTGACTTTCCGGAGTGAGATACCAAGAAAAGAAAAAGAGGGCTGTAAAATCTCCGGGGAGATTCTTAATAGGATTGGAGCAGTGCAGTGTTTACTTTTGTGGTTGTTATCTGAGCTCTCTCTGTATACTGTCATTTAGTGAGCTCCTGTTTATTAAGGGCCTATTGCAAGTCCCCGTGGGACCTCAGAGGCTGATAAGGCAGAATCACAATCCTCCAGTGAAACCAGACACTTTGATTCTTATGGTACTTTCTTATCTCACCTGAACTATAGCTCTTTTTATATTTTTTCCTTATCCTTACGAAAAAAGCTCTTCATGAGGCTTACATAATATGAGTTTATTCAAGTAAGTGCCCCTTAGACAAAAATTACTTTTTCCTCATCTTTATATCCCCTAGGTAGACTTTTGTAGTTCTTGCACAAAGCAGGCACCAAATACATGCTTAATTCTATTGCTTTCACAGAGTTTATAGCAGAGAATAAGGTAATTAGAAATCTCTCCCATCAGAAAAATCCCTAAAATTTTGGGATTATGTAAGGAAGTTGGGGGTGGTTGTTTTCCAAAGCATCAAGGCCAATCCTTAGCTCCAGACCCATATTCCCTGTGATGCCCAGGCATTAACCCTCAACGGTGTAATGTGGCTCAGCATGGGCCTCTCCAAGCCAGACTCAGGAGTCAGGCTGGAATGTGAAGCTGGACCCCATTCTTTCCTCTCCCGGAATTCCTCTGTATCACTGCAGCTGAGGGCAGATTAAGTAACCGTAACCTCTGAGCTTTGGTTTCCATGCCTGTTGACTGAAATGAACAGTAATTCCAGGTAAGGCTGCTAAAGGGTTACCTGAGATGCCGCATGAAAATCCGTACGCGTTCGTGTTACCTTAGCAGCTCAGTCCTAGGAACCTCAGCGTTACCTGATTTTCCAATCCCCACGTCCCACTAACCATTGAATCCTGCCAATCAACCTGCTGCATGCTCTCCCAGGTTTGCTCTCTCTCCTCAAACCAAACTGCCAATGGCTCAAATTATCCACTTACTGCATCTCCCCCAACTGCTCACACCCATTTCCCACATCTGTCCTCAATCATTTTGCACAGAACTGACATTGTCACCTTCATAGACAAAAATTGGTTTCGGTCTTCTGCTAAAAAAAAAGTCAGGTGGCTTCCCACGAACTAGAGGATGCAGCCCATGGCATATAAGGTCCTTCACCCTCCAGCCGCCACTCAGTCTACCAAATCCATTGCCTACAACTTCCCCCACTTGGCTTCACGTTCCCAGCACGGGTCTCCAGGCCTTGGCACGAGCCACCTCCTTTGCGAGGATGCCTTTGCTGCTTCTCTGGGTGGCAAACTCCTACTTACTCTTCAAGACCACAGGGAAATTTAGTTGTGCACTTTTCTATGCTCATACTTCTATTGCAGACCACTTTAAATTCTGTTTGTATCTATTCTTGAGATTTCCAGGATAGAAAGGAAATCCTCTTTATCTCTACAACAGGTATAATGCTGACCACAGAGCCCAACACCAACCCGACGCTCATGACATTTTGTGGGTGTGTAATGAATGAATGAAAATGAAAATAATAAGGTTGACTATTGTTGCTGATCGCTATGGAATTTGTTTCATAAGAGATAATATAAGCTAAATAGGAAATAAGTTATAGATGTTCTTGATAATTTGAGAGTGCTAAACTTATAATAGGTTATTGTGTTAGACCCCAAAAATTGGGCAGTATATTCTTAGTCTTTTGAGGTGGACATCCTGGACATCTGTTGGCATGGCTGCCAGAGATAGATGGTGCATGCTGGATGGCCCAGGGGCCTGGTATAAGGATGCATCTTTTCTGTGCTTAAGAACCCAAAAATGTCCTGGTAAGAACAACACTGTGCATTACTCAGGAGGGTCTTTCCTCTGAAAACATGTGAAATCTGGTTTGGTTGGGATACATTCTTATCTGAGAACAGGAATGGTATAGACCAGTGCTTCTCAAACCTTAATGTGCACAAGAATCACCCAGCTTTCCCTCTGAAATGCAGATTCTGATTCAATAGATCTGGAGTGGGCCCTGAGACTCGTCTTTTCTAACAAGCTCTAGGAGACGCGGATGCCCATAGCCCATGGACCGCACTCCGAGTAACTCCGTCTCTTTCAGTCCTATGACCCATCATCCGGCAGTAGCAGCTCTCCGACTTTCTTCTCTAGGATTCTCATTCTTCCAACTTTCTGATTTCTAATTTTCATTCATTACCGAAGTTTAATATTTTAAACGTCTATTTAGGGAGAAGCATGGATGAAATAGAGATTGTCCATATCCTTTCTTCCTTTTACTTTGAGAATCGTTATTATATCCATATGACTTCACAGCTTTCTCTTTCCCGTACTTTCTTTACATTAAAAAAAAATGCCATGCAGGTTTAATCCCTCTGGGGAATATGTCTATGTTTATCTTAAAGCCTAATAATGGACTAGTGGACCATTGGGAGGCTGTGACAAGATTCAAATTACACCAAAGTTTCTAATTTGTTCATACACTCCATAGAGTTTGCAGATACAGTACTAATAAGTAAGATGCTATCAAGAAGAAGTCATTTATTATTACCATACAATAATAAATACCATAGACTAAAGAAGTGGCCTTTGATTCCATGGGCCCAATCCCATATTTTCCCAAACATCTGATGATCCTGAAGCTTCACCTCTCTCCTCTCCCCTGGGAATGCCAGCATTAAAGTCTGCCCTCAAAGAGGATTTGAGGTGGCCTCCAGTGCCAAAGCACAGGACAAAACCAAAATAATAATTTAAAAATAACAATAATTGGGATAAAATAATCCAAAGATAGATGAGTGAGGTAGATGTACCAGGCACCTTAAATAGTTAAAATAGCTAAATTCTGGGGCCAGCCCCATAGCCGAGTGGTGAAAGTTCTGGGCACTCTGCTCTGGTGGCCCGGGTTCGCAGGTTTGGATCCTGGGTGCAGACCTACACCACTCATCAGCCATACTGTGGTGGCGACCCATATACAAAATAGAGGAAGATTGTGACAGATGTTAGCTCAGGGCTAATCTTCAAGCAAAAAAGAGGGAGGCTGGCAACAGATGTTAGCTCAGGGCCAATCTTCCTCAGGAAAAAAAAAGCTAAATCCTAAATTATTCTTTCTTATTTCCAAAAAGAAGAAAAAAAGGGGGGGGTACATGAGTATGAAATTGTCTCATTTTTGTAAAAAGAAATACGTTCAAGTTTTCAAATCTATTTCTTCTACCATCCCTCTTATAAAACCCAAGGCCAAAACCAAACTGTAAACTTAGAGGAGCCATGTCTGGAGAGATGAGATCATATTCTCCAAGGACACTTGTTCCTGACAATCTGGTAGTTGAGAGAACCTAGTAGAAAGGATAGTTAATACATCACTTCCCTTTTCTTTTTCAATCTCGATCTCTCTTCTATCTCATGCCTCAATGTCTCAGGTGAGCTCTTCCCACATCTTGGGTTCCTGTCAATTCAACATTGGATTTTCTTACAAATACCTGAATTTAATTTTTGGCCTGTACTTTACTATTTTCCACCCCCCACTGTCATGTAATTTTTGCATATGTACGTGTGTATTCAGTCATTCATTCATTCAAGTTTTGGGACAGTTAAAAGGCTGCCAAAGTAAAACAGCAAACGCTCACTGGATTTAGAGTAAGAAGATTTAGGCTGAGGAAGTCCTGACTGAACCATGATTGGCCTTTCTACTTTGAGCAAGTCTCTTAATCTCTTTTGAGTCTCAGTTTCCTCACCTACAAAATGGAGACAATTATTCCCAGGATTGTCCTGAGATTAAAAATAGTGGATATGAATGCTCTTTGAAAATCAAAAAAAGATTTTATTTATCTACAAGTAGTATAAACCAGCTTCTCAAAGGAGTTGCAAGATTTTATTCAACAGCAAAAGACACATGTTTTGACCTGCCCTTAAAACGGAGATATGAGAAGGAGTTTCACGATCAGATTATTCTGTCTTTATTTCCCTAGTGTGTCAGGTAAAAGGTTCGGTTCCTAGTTAAATAGAGACTGACTAGAAACACAGAGGAAAGCCAAGAGGTTGGGTTTTTAAAAATAATCACAGACACAGTAGGAAACTCAATATTCTTTTTGTTGGCCTTGATACACCCTAGCTGAGGCCATCAATATTGTTTAATAAGCAAAGCTGGACTAAAACTTGTTCAGAGGTGAGTGTGCTCATGCTTTTTAGGCACGAGGTCCAGCAGAGGACGAAAGATGCACGTGTTGAGATTAGCGAGTGGAGGATTAGGCTCCGTTCCTGGGACGTTCTGCATTATTATTTCTGGATTAAGAGATGACTAAACAACAGGACACTCAAAAGGCAGATGACGTGGACAGACCCCACAGTCCCTTTTAATGAAGAGTTTATAGCAAATTAGGATGAAATAATATAAGCTTACAACAATTAGAGAGATGACAAACCACAAAATACTGACCCAATATGGGAATTCAGACCCCAAATTATTTCATCCCTTTTCCCCCGAAGAAGTAAAATATGCAGTTAGGTGTGGTTTTTCTGATTTTTAACTAGTTTTTTAAGGGAAGCAGGAAGGAGGAGAGCCTGCATCTGGTGAGAGTTGGAGGTCAAAATGTTCAGTGGACACTACACAAGATAAGAGTCTGCCAAGAGCAGATTTCGAAACTGCCTCTTTGTTGTCACTGCTTCGTAGGTGTGAATAAACTGTAAATGGAGAGATATTTTTTAATTATAGGCTGAATTTGGTGGCTGAAGTGTATAAATACTTTCACTGACCGAACTGAGAAATCTTCATTATGTCTTAAAGGGTTTAAAAACCTTGAGAATATTTGGAATATCCAATCATATGTGTCTATAATAGTGCTCATTTTTCCATTGAAATGTACAATTTCATCCAATTTTTTGAAATCATTTATTTAAAAAACCTTAGAACCGATCTAACTTCTAATGTTACCTCTCAAAAATGCCACATTATTAACAGAATAACTGTAGAGCTGAATTACTATTAATTACTACTAATTTAAAAAGGGATTCTGCAGTATATTGATGTTTTAGTATGTTTCATTATCATGGTTATGTGTCTCTAATAAAATTATAACCCTTTTTCCAATCCTTAATTTTCTTATTAGACTCTATTTATTGAAGAAAATGTTTCATTATTTCCTTTTGCAGACAACTTGTCTCTAAAGTATGATAAGGGCTTTGTCTATTACACACACACACCAGAC
Source organism: Tapirus indicus (assembly GCA_031878705.1). NCBI lineage: Eukaryota > Metazoa > Chordata > Mammalia > Perissodactyla > Tapiridae > Tapirus > Tapirus indicus. The sequence goes on along the minus strand of CM062919.1, from coordinate 140,930,152 downwards.
TCAATAAATAGTGTATCATAGGGCATTTTAACACCCGGGTTTGAATGCCTGGCCAGTTGGATTAATTAAGAGAAGGGCTGAAGAAAGGAAAAGGAATTTGCCCTCAAGAGTTGATTCCATGGCTATAGGCAGTCTTAATAAAGCAAAGTGATAAACTAGTTTGCCTTTTGAGATTGGGGTGAGTGTGTGCAAACGGAGGTTGGGGATGTGGAGAGGCGGGGGAGGTTTACACCAGAACTTACATTTTTCAGAAATTGATACCCCATTTAACATTTAAGATCATGTTTAGGCGTGATCTTAAATACTGATTTAAAAGTTGAAAATGTAATCATTTTCCCCTAGAAAATTTCCCTAATAAGTTAACTACTACCGAAACAAACAAACATTTAGCACATAAGCAGACTATGATTAAGGTCTTGTGGATTTAGACTAAATTAATGCTATTTTCGAATCATTAAATTGTAAAAAGTTCTAAGCAAATTGTGTCCTTGCAAATTAATTTGGCAATTAATCTCAATTCAAAATTTTTAGACATTTCCATCAATTTTGCTTCCAAAACCAAAGAGTTATCACTTTATTTTAAAAGTTTGTGAGTTTAGGTAAGTCTCTGAATTGAAACTGAGTCTCAGATTTCTCAGGAGTAGGAAGATATAATATCTTCCTCACTGGGTTCCTGTGAAGATTAAGGAAAATGATGGATATGTTAGTATCTGGTAAAAAAACTGAGGGTTATACAAAGTTTAATGTTATCAATAAATAGAATTATTTCCATTCACATTGTGAAATTCAAAGCACAGAAACACTTCAACATAAGTTAATAACTGACAACCTTATTGAAAAACAAAATTTCAAATAAAAAATTCAAAATGTAACGCAATACACACTTTTGTGAGAGCATTAAGATTGGATAACATTTTTGTGTGTGTGTGTGCGAGAAAGATTAGCCCTGAGCTAACATCTGTTGCTAATCCTCCTCTTTTTGCTGAGAAAGACTGGCCCTGGGCTAACATCTGTGCCCATCTTCCTCTACATTATATGTGGGACGCCACCACAGCATGGCTTGATAAGCAATGCATAGGTCTGTGCCTGGGATCTGAACCCGCGAACCCTGGGCCACAGAAGCAGAGTGCGCAAACATAACCACTATGCCACAAGGGCAGCCCTGGATAACATGTTTCGAACTCTTAGAATACTGAAATTTTCAAACATGATAGAATATAGTATCTGTTTATTGGTAGCAGAGGAATTATGAAATGTTTATACAAATAACTAGGAATACCCTTGAAGATAATGGTGACTTATTTATTAGAGGGCTCTTTCAGCTTCCTGTTCACCTCCTTTCAAGACCTCTCGCTCTGTAATGTGTTGTCTCCAAATTTCTTAGAATTGTGATTAAAATATGTACATTTCATACACGCAAAATAACAAGGCACTGTATACTGGGACAATTATCATAGTTAATTATAGTGGATGAAATTGTATATTTCAAATCTTTTCCTGATTAATTTGTGGGCAGGGCTGACTTCTTGTCAGAGCTGATTAGAATGTCATTGTTTTCACCTTGCATTATTTTTACTTCATAGAAGCTGTCACCTATGCCATTTTTTTATTGTTCAATGACCATCTGATATGCTGAGTAACAGTGTCTTTGTCAATAGATTAAAAATATTAACAAAACTCATCTTCCTTCTTTATACATAAGAGTAAATATAAATAGACCTCCTGATATGTTCTCCTTTCATCATAATGAGACATCTTGTGCACCATAATCAGGCAAAGAGGACACTCCCTTTTAGAGACCTCTGCTTTACTTGACTGACACTATCAGAAGCTGGGTACCTGTTCAGTATGATTTTAAAGGCAACGGGAAACTTCCACCTCAATTGTTTAAAAGAGTATCCTGCATCTTTTATTTTACTTAGAAGTCAAGTTTTTAAATACAAATACTCACTGAACCTACCCTTGCAAAGGTGATCTCAAATGTCTTTTCTAATTCCTCAACGTCATGATTCTATGTCGTAAATTCACACCAAGGTAGAATGAAGGTTAGTTACATAATTTGTGGGGCCCAGTGTAAAATGAAAATTTGTGAGGTCCAGTGCCAGACCTCTTTTTCAAAAATTAAGAATTTCAAGATGGCGACAGCGGAGCATTCAGCTAAGCACAGGGCCCTCTAAGTGCAGCCCGTGAAGCTGGACCTGGGTATAATATATAGTAGAGTATAGGAAACTGAGAATCAACTATCAGAGGAAGAAAATAAAGAGCAGGTATATGCTAAAGGTAGGCTGCCCAAAGAAGAAGAGGCTAAGAGATCCAAAGATATAGATGACCCCTCTCTAAAATTCTATCTTAAGCCAGCCTCATTCCAGTCTGGCTTTATCTGGCTATTAACATCTTTGAAATATCAGCTTACCCTGTTTCCCATCCCAGGGGTATTTTCATATTTATAGGGGACACTGAAAAACAAAATTACTTTGAAGACGAAGAATCATCTTTTTGCAGGTAGTGTGTTAGCATCACGAGAGGCCTTGGGAACATTTGGAGGTAGAGGGGTTTCCCCAGAACCTCTCAGACCATCTCTCGTGGGACCTGCCGGTTAGTTCATCTAATCTTCCCACTGCCATCATTAGTGTTAAATTTTTATCTCCCACGTAAGAGGCAGTTTTATTTTTTCACAAAAAAGAAATATATTTTCATAGCACATTTTAGCAAACTTCGAAGGATCGCCCCCTAGAACTGAGATTTCTGAAACTTGGGGAAACAAAGAGATAAATGATTGCTGTCTTTTCTCAGTTGGCCAGGTGTTCCAGCTAGCACTGCTGTTTCCGATCTCTGTCACCACTGCTGGCAACAAATATCTCTTCCATTACAGGATCCAGTTACTTCTGAATCAACCCCAATTTGAAGCCTTTGATAATATCAGTGAATTTTAGTGAATGCTGTAATTTAATATGAAATTACAACATTTACTGAGTACTATCAACAGATGAATAATATTTAGGTTTGAATCTAGTGTATCCTTATGGGTAAAAATGTATTTATTATTTGTCTTTAAATGTATTTTAAACAAGATAACTAAAATGGATCAAGTACATTTATGTTTGTGTGTGGGTTTGTGTATTTTTTTGTATGACTGGTAATTTAATCAGAAACACATTTTATTACTGGAATAAAATACATAATGTTACACTTGGCATTGCCTATGCACTTAGAGTACATATGACCTGAATAAAAGAGAGTAATCAAACCCATCCCCTAGGTTCATATGGATCGCTATGGTTTACTCTTCACTATAATGTGCTATAAATTGTAACCATCTATGCTCCAGGAGGCACCTAACATTTGTAGCACCTAAACTGGAGAAACTAATCCTAAATAAATCAAGGCTTTTTACACTAGCTTTTCTCTTTTAACCATATTTTCAAGTAAGTACCACAATGTTGCCCTTCATTTTGTCTGTCAACTACCCAGGTATGATGTTATCTATCTTTGCATATAAACACTTGTTCATAGTTTCTATATTATAACTTAAGATATAGTCATGTTGATGTCAAAAACAAGATATCACACATTACAAATCTTTCCAATTATGAGTTCAGTGTTTACTACTTTTTTTAGAAAATGATAAAGTTCAGTCTCACATTTTATCTACATCTGTGTGTATAAGGACATCGCCTCCAAGAACAAGATGTAGTTGTGATGATTTTTAGTTGTTGATAAAACACCTATTTGAATAGAGTCCACATTTTTGGCTTTGTCTTTAGATTGTGGGATAGATGCTCCCTGAGCACAGCTGGATGAAGAGGGTGTTTATCTTGATTTCACGTGAGGGAGAAGAAACACTAAGAGACAGAAACTTGTACAGTCACCATCTACTTCAGTCAGTCACCACTTTGTGATACCGGTCGAAATCATTCCAATTAGAAAACAGACATGCGTATATGTTGCTAACTCAATTTCTGTTATTTGGTTATTATATTTAAAATCTCCATACTGCAGAGGCAGTGTGTAAGAGTTCCACTCAAATGAGTTGATTTCCAATCGTGCATAATCATGTTTTGAGTTCCTTCCAAACTTTATATAACCCCACTATTTGTAAAAATGTTTTTTCTTTCATAACTATATAAAAGGCAGCAAATTCTTTCAAAAGAATAATTAAAAGAGACATTGAAAAGTTAACTATATACTTTCTGCCATATTTTTCTTTTTTAAAGAGAAGATTCATTTCAGAGTTTTCACAAGTGAAACTAAAAATAAATACTTCAGAGAAATATATGAAACATTAAATATATGTCATATTCAATTTGCTACAGGAAGAAATTAACAATCGAAAACCAAAAACTATTCACCAACTTTCCAAAAGAAATCAGTTTCCATAGGATCCGGAAATTATTGAAGAAATAATGACATGTAATACTGGAAGTTTCTATACTTATAAACTTGAGGTCTGCGGACTTTAAAGTGGAGTTTAAATCAAATCTAGCTCAGTGAGTTCTTAAAAAAATTGACATCGTAACAGGACCCAATATCCAGCTGTTCTGTGGTCAAATCTGTCTCTTCATCCCAAAGGGAAAAGTCTGCAGAAACATATTGCTAGTTCACTTTGATTCCACACTGATCAAACACCTTACTCTTAATTCTTAAATGCAAAACAAGCAATACTTTTTTATTTTGGATGAATTAATTTCATATTTTCCAAAATTTGAAAGACTAAAATGCATGGATTTGTTGGTTTGAAGCTTTTAGTAAAATACCAAAAGGAAGGAGGAATGTGTGGATATAGCATCTTTGGGTTTAGGAAGTAGGCAGCCGAGAATACACCTGTGTTTGGCACTGGCTTGGGCACTTAGTGGGCTACAGAACAGCAAACGTCAGTGTCATCTCAGAAGTGGCAAGAGACACCGGAATCTGTACCCACATCCAAACACAGACTCACACTAAAATGGTGTGGTCTTTCCCAGAAACATAACTGAATTCATAGTCAACAACCACTATACGATGCAATAAAATATTAGCAGTTTTGTTTTTCCATGTCATACTATGTGATTCTTTTTTAACAACAACAGCAAAGTATTCACCTTTCTTCCCAGGTGGAAATGAACACATGGCAGCATGACTGCATGCATTCTGGGTGTCAATTTACATTTGTAATATAGTGGGAAAATAAAGCGGAATTTAGCCTAACTTCAGGGTATAAATTGTAGAGTATTTTTAAATGGAGTGTTTAAATATTAGAGGACTTTAATTTTGAGATCAGTTTTCAAAGCAAAGATCTGGTGTGATTTACTCTTCAACTATAACTTGTTTAGCTGTTACTTCTGCTAAATGATTGTGAACCAACAGAGGAAGAATACATTACATTCTTTAGAATAAGTGGTCCAAAATAAATATTTAGAGGTTTTAGAAACTGTTTCAAGGTCAAATGAATAAACTGAATGATATTTGTCGATTATGCTTGCCTTTGACCCAATACAGATGATTTTGTGATACGCTTTCTTTCTGGTGACCGGCTGAAGGCAAATGATCCTGGCAAAGTTCATTCATTACCAGGCTGCTACTATGGGTGCCCGGCTCTCCAAAGCAAGACCTGACAAGAAGTTATGGAGCAAAAGAAAAGTGTGAGAGAGCACTGCTTGGTCACTAGAATCCACCAGCTTGTCACTGGGAAAACTAAGGAAGAGAGATTAAAATCATTTTAATAAGTGCGAATTATGTGGAATTCACACTACTCCTATCTGTTAATTCAGGCATAATTTTTCCATTTCCAATATCTACTCATCCATCATAGTAAAATGAAAAATAAGTTCTGTCCTAACAACAATGACAACAAAAGCACAATCAGCTTTAAAATAAAAATTCTGACCTCTAGATAGACTGAATAGAACTACTATAGAAACGAACACAGGAATCAAACAGACAGATGTGTTTTATTTCTACCTTTACCCCTTCATTTCAAATAATTTACCAGAGTTTCACAACATTTCACATTTCACAACATTCACATTTTTTCCCCTATCACACAGAGAGTGGTCTAAAGTGAGAAAATTAAAATCTGAATGGCCAGATTCATGAAGTCAGTTGAGAAAGGCGCTACATGAAGTTATCTGAAGACTGACCCGCTGTGGCTACTGGGAAAGCAGCACCACCAAGGTTGTGACGCTCTTTCCTCTCCTACTTCACCACATGAATGTTCAGGAGACCTGGGACAAATAAACTCAGGGTGGGGGCTTCCCTCATTCTCAGAAGGATATTTTTCAATTATACATTTTGTTACATCTTAAGAGAGAAAAGCTGAAGCTGCAAGTGATTCAAAGATGTTTTATATTCATGGTTTCATTTCGGCTGAAATAAATGCATAATTTAAACCACACATAATTCATAATAATTTAGGCCCATTACAGAGTTCCAGCTTCTTTTTTATGATAGTTACTAATTAAAACAGAGTGTTACTGCCATGCCGAGCCTGCAACTTTGACATACAGGTTTAATGAATAAAATGTTCTGACATAGAAATGAAAACAATAATACAGACAAAGCTGTAAACTGTTACGTTTCGAGTGTGTGGTAAAGATTAAGGACATTCACTAAAGTTAAGAATTGTGCAGAGAAAGCACTTGTAATTTCTTTCTTTAAAGGAGGAAGTAAAGGATTTTTGAGAGGAATCTGAAATAGTACTAATTTCTCTAACTTCTGAGCCCCTCATTCCCAGATGACCCCTCCCCCAGAATTTAAACTCATCAAAGTCACTTTTAAAGGATAAATGATGGGATATTTTAATATAATCCTGAATATAGGTTTAGATTGAAAATGGGAATTGGGACCATAATTAATTATGTTGCCAAGTTTTTTGAACTTTAAGAAGACAGATTGAGGCAAATGAGGACATTTCATAAGACTGCAACCTTCTAAAAGTTCATGGGTTAAAACTTTGGTAAAATGACAGTATCGTTTTGACATTTGATTAATCCCATATGCAGAGTGAGTGTGAAGAATTAATACCCTTTTGGTGTTTTCACTTTCCGAAACCACTGTAATAAGAGACTGACATAAAATCAAAACCAAATTTAAACACAGCCTTCAGCTAGGGTACGGCCTTATTATCACTCTTAATAAACAATAATGAATAATAATAAATACCGATCGCCCTCAGCACCCTTTGCTCTGTACACACATTTGCTCTCTCATCCATCCATCACATTTTTCAGGATAATAAAACAACTCAATCCCATCAAATCCTCACCACCGCTCCCTCCAGGGATGTTTTATCTCTACTTCTGTGAGCCCAGGGAGGATTTTACTTGTTTGAAAGGGGCGGAGAATGGAGCGGGGTCCTATTTATTTCCATTGACGACTCCCCTGGTTCTCACAGGCGCTCAGGGACCGGGTGGGAGGAGGAGAGGAGGAGGTGCGGAGATTCCCTCCTTCAGAAAAGAAAAAGGGCTCAGGGAGCGAGGCGGGTGGGGGTGGGGGGTGGGGGGTGAAGGGGAAAGGGTAGTGTGTTTGGAGAGCTCGGCAACTAAATGAAAACATAAATTCTTTTTTGTGATTTAGTGTGATCGAAAGATGAGAAGTAAACAAATTTACCAACCCAACTAAGTTGTTAAAAAGAACTCTGTTTATAAAATGAAAAAAAAAAAAAAATCAAACCCAGAGACATTTGCTCAGGTTCATTTCCCGCTCAAGGTCTTGGTTTCGGGGAGCTACTCGTCCCCAGAGCAGGAGACGGACAGCGCCTCGAAGGGGACCTGGCCCGAAGGACATCTCAGCGCCCGCGCAGAGGTGCCCCCGGCAAACTCTGAGGGCCTCGGCGACCTGCGCGGAGCGCGTGCGGGGAGCCGCGGGGAATCCTCCCGTCTCGGCCTCGGGCGGGGGTGCAGGGAGGAGAGGGCACGAAGGGCGCACAATGAAACGAAACAGTACCCCCAAATTCAGCAGTTTGCGAAGTGCCCCAAGAGAACAGCTGGGACCCGGAACCACTCGTTCGGATTTCTGAGTGTCGGGGCCGCCCCGGCTCTCAGCTCAGTCCTGAAGACAGCGCGGACTAGAGCGAACCCCGACTTGCGCACAGACGGGGCTAGGTCACCGTCGCTCCGTCTGGGGAGGGAGGGAGCGTCCCCTTGGTGGCTGCTCTGCCCTCCCGGCAAAAGTAGGATCCGGTCCCAGGCCACCCTGCTCTGCTCGAGGAAGTTTCTCTAACGATGCTCGCCTGCCATGCAGAGGACAAATGAGGAGCCAGAGCGGTGGGGTGTCGGCCGGGCGAGGCGGACCGAGATCCCAGCGCCCGGGTTGCGCGGCGCGGGGCCCCCCGCCCAGAACCTGCGCCCGCCCTGCCCGCGGGCGAGCCCCGCGCGCTGCCCAGACCCCTGGCTCTTCGCCCCACTCGCAGACGCGCCCTGCAGGCCCCCAGCCCCGCAGACTTTCTCTAGCGGCGGGCGGAGGGCATGGACCCGGAGGAGGAGGCAGCAGCCCTCCCGGCAGGCGAGCAAAGTAGGTGTCCAGGCCAAGCCGAGGATAAAGGCTCTGCGGCTCCCCGGACCCCCTGTCCCCGGCCTGGGCACTGTCTCTCCACCTCCTCCTAACACCGCTCGGGTCGCCCAGCGACGAAGCCAGCCTAGAAAACCGAGGGAGACCTGCTCCACGCCCCTCGCGCCCTCAGCTCCTCGGGACAGGGCGCCCTCGCCCAGCCGTGACCGAGAACCTCGCTGGGCCCCTCCGAGTTAGGGGACGCGCGCCTCCGCCCCCATCGTAGAGGAGCCCTCGGGTGGGAACGCTCCTTGTGCCAGGTCTCGGTGGCGGGCTAAGGCGTCGGGGGGTTGCTTTCCTCTCGCTACTTACCTTAAAAAAAATGTTTGTTTTTCCTGGGGGGAAGAGGAAAACTCCCTCCCCGAGATGTGGCGAGCGTAACAGTCCAAGTCCCCGGCTCCGGCCAAGATGCTAAGCACCAGTACTCAGGCACCAAAGGGACCGGGGGGCGGAGGAGGAGGCAGATAAAAGAAAAAAATTAAATCGGCCGAAGCGTCCCAACTTTGTGGTCGGCGCTGCAAACTTCAAAGGCGATCGAGGGCTGGCTGCGCGCGGGCGCCGAAGTTGCTGCGAAGTGGAGCCGGGAGAAGCGCGGGGCTGGGGGATCCCGGGGCAGCGACGGGCAGCGGCGGGAGGTCCTTTTAAGAGGCGGGGAGCGTGCGGGGGCCGGGCGGCGGGAGGATGCTGCAGCGCCGAGCGGGGCTGGCGCGGCTCGGCGGGCGGCCGCTCGGGGCACGGGCGCCGGGCCGGAGGGCGGCGCGGGGACGGCCGGGCGCACGGGGCGGCGGCGGCGGGTGCGCGGTCGCTTCGCTCCGCTCTCTCGCGGCTCCGAGCGGGGAGTGTGTGTTCGCTCCCGAGTGTCACTGCTGAAGCCCGGAGCCGCTCCCCCGCCCGCCCCACCGCTGCCCGCCCGCCCCCTCCCTCTTCTGCCCGCTGCCTCCCCCTCAGACCCTCCCTCCCTCCCTCCCGCTGCGCGCCACCGCGCGCGCGCGCATACACACACACACACACACACACACACACACACACACACATTCACACACTCCCCACACCCGGCGACCCAGCGCTCCCCAAACAGGCGGCATCGCTGGGGACATAGTGCAGTTCTTACCTCCCCGCCAGACGCGGGGAAGGAGCGGGAGACCCGCCGAGACCCCCTGAAAGCTACAAACCCCAGCGAGACGCGTATGCGGGACCATTGCACCGTCAGGGAGACCCGGGTGCACAATAAGGGGAACTCTGGGGTTGGTTCGGGGGCGGGGTGGGGAGACGAGCTAAATCAGGAAGGTTGGAGGCGGAGAGCAGAGTGTGCAAACCGTGCATTCATGTCCCACTTTTCACCCGACCGCCTGCCTACCGCAGCCTTCGCTCGGGAGCGCGTCCCCCTCGGCGCACACCGAGCCTCCTCCGGTTTGAAACAGCGGCTGTTTTAACAATTGAAAAGCGGCCCTACAGGACCGGTGAGAGACGGAGCAGAGTGTGCAGCCATTAAGGCTGAATAGGTAATTATGATAAGAAGTTGCCTAATTAGCAACCTGGCCTGGGCACGGGAAAAAATACTGAGTAATCCAGTGATCTCATTTTCGCAACTGCGAGCCTAGTTTCCAGCAAACCTGGTTTTTAGACTCTCAAATTTAAGTTCTCAGAACATAGTTCATTAAGATATAGTGTCAATATTGAAAGTGTGAAAAATGCTTTCCGTAGCCACAGAGAAATGAAGGTAAATGAGATGAAAATCAACCTTACTGAGGTCATATTAAAAACTGTGGTGTTTCTGTTAAATACCTGGTCATAGAAGGTGGTCCAATGCAGTTCCTGAAGTTTGGTGGCTCCTAGTTGAGAATACTGCTGTAGGTGGATTTATGAAACTGTTTATACTCTACAGAATCGTTTTGTGAAAGCCGTAGAATTTTTAAACACTGAAAGGGACGTTGAGATCACTGTACAAACTTATATTTTGCAGATGAGACAATGAGGTGGGAAAAAGGGATCTCTGGATCCCCACCCAGAAGATGTGGAGAAGTGACTCCTGTACTTATGGGATATGACCCAGGGCGGGTCATGCAGGCATTCTTTCACATTTATTAAATGCCTACTGTGGTATCATGTATGTCTTGGTGCTGAAATTTCAAGGTAAACACATAGTGCTGACTTTTAGGGAGCTCACAGCCTGGTGAGGACACAAAGGCATCGATATTTGTACCTGTTCCTGTAGGAACATGGAAAGGAAACAGCTAGCTCCCCTTTAGAAGGTAACCTTGTAGAGATTTTAGTGTAGACTTCTGAAGGATGAGGAAGAAAATGCCAGGCAAACAAGGATGGGGAGGGAAGGGCATTCCACAAACAGAGAGAAAGAAGGGAAAAGGTTAGGAAAGTGTCCAAGTACACTTTGGCATGTCCTGGGAACCAAAAGAAGTTAGTTGTCTCTGGATTGCAGCTGAAGTAAGCACGGCCAGGCCACACCAGGCTCTACAGGCCAAAGAGCCAGAAATTTCCTGAGGGTGGTACATGATTGGGAAACTGTTAAGTGTTTTCAGCCAGGACAGATTTTAAGATTTTTAAATGTCATCAGATATGAGTTGTAGAAAGTTATCTCTATCATTGTGGAAGATGAATCGGAGAGAGATAACAGTGAGGAGAAAATTAGGTCTGAACTAAGGCAGTGCAAGTGCCAGTTGGGAGGTCGGGACAGCTCTAGAGATATTTAGGAAATAGAATAGACAAGACCTAGTGATTAATTGGATATGGAGGTAATGGAGAGGACGAGCAGTCTAGACTGACTCCCAGGTTTCTGGCTCGGGCAAGAAGGCAGGTGATGGTGCCACTTGCCAAGAGAAACAACATATAGAGAAGAGCAGTTTTAGGAGGAATGTAATGAGTTCTGTTTTAAACTTGTTGAGTTGGGGTGCATGTGGGACATCTGAGTGCAGCACCGTGTAGGCAGCCAGAAGGAGAGTTCCTAGGAGAAGATCCAAACTGGAGGGCTCCATCAGGAATTATCAGCATTCAGATATGGCTGGAAGCCAGGGAGAGGAGGAAGGCAGCCAGGAAGAGAAGACTTAGGATGGAACATGACAGAACACCAATGTTCTAGGAGTGGATGGTGGAAGAGGACCCTGCAAGAGGAAGAGATGGAGACCAGAGAGGGAGGAGGAGACTAAGGAGAGAGCAGGGTTGACGAAACCAAGGGAGGAAGGGACCAGTGACAGTGGTAGAATGTGCCAGAGAGATCAAGACAACCATACTGGAAAACAACTGCTTCTCTTTACAAAAGGTGTCAGTGATCTTGACCGAAGCACCTGTGGTTTATGTTGTACGTGTGCAAAGGATCCAGATAATAGCAGGTGGAGAAGGTGGGATCGTGGAGACAGAGAAGTAAGCTCATTTACTTAGCAATTTGGCCCTGAGGGGAAGGAGAGAGAGCTATGAGGAAAGCATTTTTGTGGTAGTTGTACTTGTGTTTGTTTTCTTAGTGAGCCACCTGGTCTTAATTGATGAAGGAAAAGCAGGTGGAGAGGAAAAGGCTGAGAAGTCTCTGAAGTTCTCTGGGGTCAGTTCCCTCCCCAGTACATGATGGCAACAGTATCTCCGCCATGAATCTCACGGGGTTGGTGGGAGTTCCAGTAAACCAGGGATTGAGAGAGTGCTTTAAAATTACCATTGGGTAGAAACTGAGCCCAAAAGGCATTAAAGTGACTTGTCATTAATTCAGCCAATTAATGACAGACCGAGTCCATGCAGAAAGTTCTATAAGAACTCTGTGAGGGATATTTTTATGAAAGTTCCCCAAAATAGCCCTGTTTTGGACATCAGGATTTGCATGTGGTAAAACCAATGGCATTGTGTATATTTATATTTATATATGTAAATATTTTCAGTGCGCTTTGAGAGACTTGGGCGATGTGCCATATTAGAGAGAACACGCATTATTTAGTCAGACAGACTTGTGTTTAATTCTAGACTCTGATAATTATTTGCTGTGGGACGAATAGGTTAATCTCACTGAGCTTCGGTAGTTTTTTTTTTCCAATATAAAAATGGAACAAAGTATTGCTGCTTTCCAGATGTTTTTGTGAGGATTAGGTAGTATACCATATTTAAGTCTGGCAGATATTTAATTATTTATATCTCAATGTACTTTTAAACTGTGAAATTCATAAATATTCAGTCAACTGGGAAAAAAAGAAAAGTCCAAAAAGATTATAAAATTAAGAGTGTAATTTGAGTCTGTTGAAGAGAAGTTCTAGTTCAAGCCTGTGTCTTGAGGAAGCAGTCCTCAAAGTGTGGTCCGTAGACCCCTAGGGCGTCCACAAGACCCTTCAGGAGAGGTCTGCAAGGCCAAAACTACTATCATATTAATTCTCGGATGGCAATTTGCCGTTTTTACTGTGTTGATGTTTGCACTAACAGTACAAAAGCAATGGTGGGTAGAATTTAGCACGTTAGCATGAATCAAGGCAGTGGCACCAGTGCTAGTAGTTATTGTAATTTCCACCACCACCGATGCCAGTTTCACTTAGGAATGTCTCTGATGAAGCAGTAAACATTGTTCACTTTATTAAATTTTAACCCTTGACTCTGTCGTTTCGATATTCTGTGAGGTGAAATGGGAAGCACACACACAGAACTCTTCTACTCCTTCCAGAGTACATGTACGTCCAGAATTACAACACTCCTGTAACTGAGTTGTGAGCTAAAGTAGCTGCTTTTCTGTGAAACATACCTTTACTTGAAAGAACAACTGACAGAGTCTGGTCGTTCACAGTTGGACATTTGGCAGACAGTTTTTTCAAAATGAAGTGAGCCTGTCACTTCAAGGCAAATAACTGGAAATATCTATTCTTAATGAAAAATTTGAGCTTTCAAGTAAAAAATATAGAATTTAGAAAACTTGTATCTGCCACCATGAGCTTGACAGCATCCCAATACATGAAGTCTTTTCTAATAAGATTGTGATCTTTTTAATTAACGTGGTTCTTTCATATCGTACAATGAAGTGTATTGACATTTGGAAGATCTGCATAACTCAGTGAACCAGTATTTTCCAAATGACCAATAACACATGATGTTATGAAGTCATCATGCATGAGTTATATAGATCCATTCAAAGTACAAGATAGACCAATGAACTTGAATATAACAGAGTATGAAAAATTAACTGACACGGTTTCATACTCCACATTGCGATAAGGTTTAAGAAACTACCACTTGTTGAGTTTTGGTGTAGCATCAAAGAAAAATGTCCAGAATTACTTGAAAAGGTTATTAAAATGCTGCTTCATTTTCCAACTACGTATCTGTGTGGAGCTGGTTATTACTCATTTCCTTCAAACAAAACAACATATTGCAATAGATTGAATACAGAGGTGATGTGAGAATCCAGCTGTCTTCTACTAAACCAAACATTAAAGAGACTTGCAAAAATGTAAAACAATGACACTTTTCTCACTGAATTATTGCCTTTGGAAAAATATAGTTATTTTCAGAAAAATGATGTTATGTTAACATGTAGTAGATATACCATAGTCATTTTAAATGAATTAAGAAGTATTTTTTAAACTTCTGTTTTAATTCCTGATATAATGAATACTGATAGAAATGACCCACACAAACAAAATCTCCGTGGGATCCTCAATAATTTTAAGACTGTAAAGGGTTTCTGAGAACCACTGTCATATGGAGTAGGCCTAATCATGAAAATACATTAAAAGATTGTCCAACTTATCATAGTATTCTGCCTATAGATCGTCTGCCACCTCGACTGTATTTGTACAATATATTTCTCATTTTACACAAATGTAAATAGACCCTTCTATACCTATATAATATTTAACTCTATAGACTGGGGCTGAGACAAGAACTGGTAGAAACCATCAGACAAATCCTGAAGCTTGGGCATTCTTTTGTCTGTTGGCTCAGTTTCAATCCCTTCCTTACCTCACCCTCTCCATGGCAAGGGTTGTTGCACAATTCCTGAAGTAGTTCTCTGAAGTTCCTTTGAAATTAGTGATTACCTCTAATTTGATGACTCTTGCACCTTGAACCAATGTAAAGTTGAAACGGTACGCCTTAGTCACCCTTCATTCTTTCTGAGGGCATTTATTCACTTAGTAAATATTTGTTGACCATCTACTATCTGCCAGGCACTATGCCAGCTGCTGGGAATAAAAGAATAAACAGGACCTTTCTCTCAGGAATCTGTAGTCTAGTGGAGAATTAGGTAATTACCATGTGATATAATAAGGGAATAATGGGCTTGGGGCACGTCCATGAGAAGGGTGGGTGGGGCATCAGGGAAGGATTCTTGGAGAAAATAACATCTAAATAGAGACCCAAAGGATAGGTCAGTCATCTTGGGTTAAAGGATGAGGGTGTGGAGTTGATGAGGGTTTGAAGAAAGAAGGAACAGCATAGACTCTGACATATTTAAGGAATGGTACAAAGACACCATTACTATAGAAAATTGCCTAATTTTAAAGGTGTAGATAAGATCAACATATATTCCTTGAGTTTTAGTTTGTTTGAGAAATAGAATGGAATATTGTAAAATCATTATAGTACATTTAAATACATTTAATTTAAATCGGAATTACCATTATCTTACAAAACTATCATTGGATCAAAAAAGGATTAAAGATTTTATTAAAAACCTCAAACATAATGTTGGATGGATTTCCACAGATTAATTTAGTACGTTGAAAAAAAAATTTTATTCTTACTTGGTGTAAGGCACTGAGCTCAGTGCTGAAAGAGAGACAAACAAATTTAAAGCACGGTATTTGCCCAGGAAGACTCTGCAAGAAGAATTCAGACATATTTTCTTTCCTTCCTTTAGATAGTCAATAAATATTTACCTGCCAGATTCTGAGAATGTATTATTTAAAAAACTGGTTGCCCCTGTCCTCAGAGCATACAGCACAATAGTCACAAGGTCGTTGGCTTCCAAATATTGGTCACAACATCAGACACCAAGTGACAATTGCCAAGGGAGTAGTAAAAATTATAGGATATAACTTATTCGCCATTGGGAAGGGTTTGAACTGATGGAGAAGAGGATGAGAACGTCAAAGCCACAGAAACGTCATTGGGAACAGTTCAGAGGAAGGAAACACCAAGTTGCATTAAGAGGCGCAAGTAGAATAGTTTGGCTTGGATGTATTTTGCTAATGGAATTAATGTACAAAAAGAAATTGGATGTGTAGGTTGGACAGATTGGAATGACAACATTAGAAGAAGTCTGGGCTTCATCCTGTTGGCAATGGGTAAACCTAAATAAATCAAACATTAAAGCAAGCGCTGTTTGCCACTCTTAAGAAGGACGCTACTGGTTTGAGGAAGAGGCATTCTTTTGATTATAATAAGTGAGTTCCTCTTACATGAAATCCCCTATTGGTTTTACTTCAAAGTATATATCTGCTCATTCACTGCATTTCCTGTGGACATTTTAACTAATGGGTATATTATACTTTGTCACTTACATGATGGAAAAACTAAAGTATTTTTCAATGTCAGTCCAGAAAACATTTCCTGAGAGCTTCTTATGTTCTAGAAGAAGGAATCCGCTGGTGACATTGAGTCTCTGCTTACATTCTACCACTATTCTTTGGTTCCAGGCTGTTGAACCAAGTCAGCATGGATTGCTGTTTTCACCACCCTGCACCGTGTCAATTACGTGACAATGACAGACAATGGAAGCCTAAGCTAGCAGCCATGTTATGAGGGGACTGATGCTATGTGTGCACAAAAATAAAGAGACGAGAAAAACATTGGGCCAGTCTAGAAAATAACAAGGGCTGAAAGAAACGGGGGTGGTGATGTATTCTTAAATATAACAGGGAGTCCTGGATTATGTAATTAACATGTTCCTATAATTTAGAATCATTTAAAAATTGCTTTATTTTCTACATCCCATGGCTTGTTTAGGCACAACTAAAAAGGAAACTCTTTCATGAGGGTAATTTGGCCCAAGTTCCTGGTAGTTACGTGCCAGTGATATCATACTGCCTTAAGGCCACACAGACACAAAGCCTGGTTATTTTTCAGATGTTGTGAAGCTGAATGGCATCAGATTTAGTGGAAAGAACACAGGCATCTGAATCAGAGGTCTGTGTACAGCTTCCTGCATTGCCTCTTAATGACTTTGGGACCCTGTGAACTGGGAAAGTTATTTAATCCCTCTGAAGCTCTGTTTTTCTCATCTGTAAAATGGGAATAATAAATTTTTCCCTGGTAGGGTAATTGTCAGAATTAAACTGTTTTGAATATGTAAAGTGCCTGACACATAAATAGGCCCTAAATAATTGCTAGTTCTTATTCCCTGGATTCAATTTGCCTTAAAATGCACAAAACATTTGCCCTACCTAATCAGAAAGTTATGCGAAAGTGAAAAAATAAAAAGAATGGAATCATTCAGAACCTGTTCAATAGAAACACCAAATGAGTAATTTCATGTTTACAAGATGTTGTATATCCAACACTCTTCCTCTGACAAATTTTGTCTGGTTTTCTCCATAAAACATTCAGTGAAAACCCCGTAATTTTCCACATTTCACGGATGAGGAAACTGAGGTTTAGGGACACACGTGGCCAGGCTGGCCCAAGACTCATTCTGTCCGACTCTAAACCATCTGCTCTTAGCCACCTCCCCAGGCTGTCGGATATGTTAGGTGGAGCCTCTCTATCAACTGTTCTCACAGGTTCACTTTTCTCTTTTTGGTGCTGTCATGTTAATGGGCAATATTAAAAAGAGGATTTTACCACAGAATTTGATTTTGTGGTGGCTCGTTGGCACTTGATAAGAGCAAATTTAACCACACAAAAGTGTACCAATTCATTAATTCTAGTCACAAACCTCTCAGGTCACAAATCTGGAAGATTAAACCAGAGGGAGATGGGGTGGTCCCAACTGACTTAGCTGCCTGAGTCTTTTACTCAAAAACCACTTAAACTTCATCCTGTTGACACAGTGTGGATCACAGTAATGGTACTTGACAGACTAGCTTGTCTATGAAAAAAGGGTGGATAGGAGGGCTAACATAATTTTAAAATCTTAACATGTGCAGCTTGTAAAAAGCAGACATATGATTATATATGCCTTTGATTCAACCAGTTTCCGTTTTAAGGAACTTGTTAACCCTAGAGTTTGATTACTTAAAAAAAAGGCATGGCCACACTAACATTTTGCCTGTTTATCCCTGTTATTAATTGAGTGGTTTCTACGTGCCTGCTACTGTTACTGTTCACTTGTCCCACAAGATCCACCTTCAGTAGATAGTGTTATGATTCCCATTTTAGAGATGTGGTGACTGAGGCCATCAGAACTTGTCATATTTCTTGCCAAGAAGAAATTTGAACCCAAGTGGTGCTTTTTGCTATGACATTCTCTCCTCCCCTTTTGGAATGGATTCAAGGCACTCCCTCACAAATGTGGGGAATAAACTAAAGAATTAAAGAATAAGCCAAATACAGTCATATCAACATCCATTTTTAATTATTTCCTAGTAGTTTGGCATATAAAAATTTTCCCTTTGAGAAAATAAAACTTTTCTTGAATAGAATAGCATTATTTTAAAATTCTGTTATGCTTCTCAGTGTGTGTTATCAGACTCAAATATATTAAATTCCTTATTGGATTAGACAAGTTAACACTGGATTTTGTCACATTTCTACTTTTCAATACCACATCTAGGAAAGAAATGTATTAATGTTTACTTCATTGTGCCAAATCAGATTCTATTGTAAAACTAGATCAAATATGAATCAGTACTCTATAAAAATCAAAATCTGTATGTGCAAGGTAATGAGAAAGAGGTTGTTCTCATTTTCTGAGCTTAACTTCTCAACTCTCATTATGCTCTGTTGAAGAAAGAATCGCATTATTTTGGGTCATTTAAAAGGGGTAAAGCCATTTTTTCTGGATAGTAAATTACAATTGAATCACTGAAATTATTTTGGGAAAACAGCTTCCATTCTAATAGAATCTGAGTCTAATAGATGTGAAACTATCTGGAAACTCTTGGTGTTATAAAGGAAAAAGTTGATTTTTGCTAATGTAAGCTTAGATTATCGAGTCTAAATTCTCTCCATTTCTTCAGATTAATCCTTCTATGTCATTTTCTCTCCATAAAATATGACCAATATGGAACCTTGAATTTTTCTCTTTTGTCTTCCTAGCCTTTTATCAGTAGCTCTCTATATTTCTAAGTCCATAAATTTCTAATAATGTGATAATCATAGTGGTATTCTATCACTTCCAAGCTCAAACCTTAAACTACTCGGTCAAAATCTGAGGGAATTCCTATGGGGAAGAAAGTGCAAATTTAGAGGTTGGATACTTTTCTGCAATTAGAAGAGAACATCATGAAAGTTCAAACAGGTTGGAAACTCAGAGGTCACTGGAAACACTAAACTCCAAAGAACTCATTTGTACATCTGTCCAAAACCTAGGAAAATCTTTCTTCAGAAGCCCCAGAAAGATCCTAAAAAGGCAGGAAATACAGGAGAGCAGTGGGCAATGAACCCTGAGGCCTGGAATGGGGCCGGGCTGGACAAAGGGGGCAGAGATGAGGAAATGGCCTCTTGAGGCGTGACATGGAGGTTGGACACTGTCACTTCTGCCTCATTCTATTAATCAAAGCAACTCACAAAGCTAGCCCAGATTCAAGAGATAGGGAAATAGATTCCACATCTTGATGGGATGAACTGTAAAGAATTTGTGGCCATTTTTAGTCCACCTAACTCATACATCACAGGCTTAAAAACTCGACAAAGAGTTATCAACATAATTCAAAGAAGGTGATATTAATTTGGAATGTCATTTTCATGTTCTGAAGATATAACATCTTTGGGGTTGAGCTTTACAGAAGTAGGTCAGGTGGAAGAGTAATATATGGACAGTTTTATTCTAACTCTTGCTATTTGGGGATGCTGATTCTTGTAGATTCTGCTTGACATAAGTACACACACTAACATAAACACACGCACCGCCAGGTCTATTGTAGGTTTCTTGTATTATCTTTGTTCCAGTGAACTAGAAAATCACTTTTATATTATGAATAGGAAGAAACAAATTAAAGGCCAACTTAACTTATTTTAACCTGAAGTAAAAACAAAATTTCTTGTTTTTATACAGCATCTCTCAGTGGATAAAACACCTAATTCAAACATCTCAAGAGACAAATATTCATTTAAGGTGGAGGAATAGTTCTACTTCAGAGTGAGGTGCAGAACGCGTTTATCTTCTACTTAATTCTTAACTAAAAGTAATATTATAATGTTTTATTGAACACTTCTAGTATATTATTGTTACCTCAAACATATAGAAGAGAATACTTTATAAATTCTATTGACCAGTGTTTCACAGGTCTTCTTAAAACAATGAGGGACTTTTCATTTTTTACCTTATTGCTAGGGTTTGCAAATGATTCCTTTTTTTGAAATCTAAATGTGTAGGAGGTTCCCCTTTGAATATGTAAATATGTGTTATATATGTATTATATGTATATATGTCATTTTGTGCCTGGTGTTAAGTTCTTTTCATTCCATTTTGTATACACCTCTGTCTGCCTCCCCTGCATTGTGATGTCGAGGATGGGACCCAGAAAACCCATTTCTGCTTTGCCAGCTCTTCCAGGGTAGGCTCTGCCAGTGGGGTGATCGGGGGAGAATGCAAGGCTGGAAGAGGGAGAGGGAGCACTTCCTTCCTTAGAGCTTCCTGTTCTCTTCCCGATGCTCTTTTCCTTTGCTGTTCCTGCCTCTCCCAGCACTGCTTCTTCCTTGGCAGTGGCGGGATTTTGCAGGAGCAGCAGTTGACTCCAGTTCACGGCTTTCCCAGCCTGCAGAGCCAGCCTCATCACACCTCCTGGGGGACACCAGCATCCTGTCTTCAGAGGTCCGGGTCAGAGGCCAAGAGGCCCTCTTTCACAGCTCAGACACAGCAGCATGAGCCTCGTGGTGCCTCATCCTCAGACTGGAGTCAGCCACACTGAGCTCCTCCATGCTTCTAATCCCAGGCTCCTGGGTTTGAACGATTCCACCTCTTCTCTTTGTGCCCAGGGAACCCACAGCTTTCTTGGTTCCTATTTCTGTGAGACCTCAGTGTTCCCTTTTTGCCCTCAATGAGCACTTTTCAATTCTTCCATACCTGGTTATATTAACTTCTCTCTGAAGAATAGATAGGGTTTCTGTCTTCTGACTGGACTCTGACTGATACATACTCTTTCCTGTATGAAAAGAAATTCAAATTTTACACAAGCTCCGTTCTTATTGAAGAAATTTCCTTAATAAAGTGACTAAAGAGTAACATAGGTGATCAAATAACAACAAAACGTTAATCTTGATCAACTGAAGTGAAATCTTAGAGGTTCAGGATATAACTACCAGAAGGCTTTGAAGAATATAAACTTTTTAAGAAGTTTCAGGGTTTACAACACTCATTTAAAGTCATTTAAGATCAGAATTTCTCTAATATCAAAACCATATACTTAACATAGTGTAGACTTTTCACCTAAAGATTTGAAAGAGCTTTGCAATATTGACACTTTTAGTCAATCGGCACAATAATCTTGTGAATATGATAGGTTGTAAATATCACAAAAATAAGTCAGCCAAAATTTGAATTGCTTCAAGTAGACTTGTTTCAAGCAAATACAAAGGAAAATCCAAATAAATCGTTTTATACGCATCTAAGTTAAGCAAGGGCATGTCAAAGAAAAAAAGTAAAACATTGATTTTCAATGGATCGCAGTTCCAGTTGGAATGTGTGAGAATAGGGACGATTTAGCTCTTATGGTTTGGGGCAGAAGATGTAGCAACTTTGGGCTTCACTGGGTCCTCTGCTCCCTGGGGCGATTGCTTGCTGAGAATGATGGCATTTTCAGACTTGTGACAGAATCTTTCTCTGTGCCCTAGTGACTCTTAATAGTAAATACAGTTAACAGAGCAAGTAGGCCAACTGCAGGTGTCAGCCCTGGGTATTGCTGGCTTCAAAGGTGATAAGTGGAACCTTAGGCTGGAGGATGGTGTGGGGGGCAGTTGGAGAGTTTTATGAAAAGTTACATAATAAGTTGCATATAAGCATAATATCTACAGAAGGATAAATTGAAAAATGGTAATATATGTTGTCCTTAGTGAGGGCATCTGAGTGGCTGGGGGACAGGAGTGGGAGAAGGACTTGCCTTTCACTGTGTGGTCATTTGTATTTTTCAAATTATGTACGAAGTTTATATATTACGTATTTAAAATAAAAATAAAAAACTAAATGTTTAATTCATCTTTGTATTGCCCTTTACAGTTTCCAGATGATTCTCACTTCCATAATCCCCTCTGCTTCTCACAAAAAGCCTGTGAGGCAAATATGGCAGGATTCTTCTCCTTTTATGCATGGAACGCCTGAGGATACAAATGTCTGACTTCCTCAATATCATACAATCGGGGCCGCCCGGTGGCGCAGCGGTTTAGTTCGCGCTTGGCAGCCCAGGGTTCGCGAGTTCGGATCCTGGGTGGCCGCTGACACGCTGCCTATCAGCCACGCTGTGGCGGCGTCCCATATAAAGTGGAGGAAGATGGGCACGGATGTTAGCCCAGCGCCAGTCTTCCTCAGCAAAAAGGGGAGGATTGGCGATGGATGTTAGCTCAGGGCTGGTCTTCCCCACAAAAAAAAAAAAAAAAAAAAAAAACATACAATCAATTAAAGCTTAGGTTAAAAAACGAGGTTTTCTTGCTCCAAATTGTTCTTTCCATCATATCACAGTGCCTTAGGTGTGCTGAGGCACAGAAGAGATGAGGTAGAAAGAAAAATCTGCCAGCCCAAGCTCTGGGCTGTGTACCTACACCTGTAGGTATCTATGCCTGGTGGAAAGACTGTTACTGCAGCCACAGTAATCTGCAGACCAAAGCTCCCTGCTATATGAATTAAACAAATAATGCGTTAAGTAATGATAGCCCTCCTTTACGAGTCCAGGGCTGAGGACCTTACATGCATTATTTGTAATCTTAACCGAAGTACTACAAACAGATATGCTCCCCATTTTGCAGATGGGGGAATTGAGATGCAGAAAGATTACACAACCAATATATTAAGTTAAAAAAATCGTAAGACTAGGATTTGTCTTCAGTTCATCTTTCCCAAAGCTCATTCTTTATTCAAGGCACTAGCTGGTTGCTCTGGTGGATACATAGGTAATTGAGAGAGCAACTGTCTCAAAAATAGAAGTGTGCATTGTGGGGTGTGGAGAGGAGTGGATGGTGGGGCAGAGACGAGACAAGTACTGTGAAAACTGTAAAACCGATGAACCCAAGTGTTATAAAAGTCTGAGTGAAATGCCATAAGGGTTTAAAGAAGGAGGCAATCTCGGCCTCCTTTAGATGAGCTAGATACGGCTTCATGAAAGAGCTAGGATGTGAAATAGGCATCAAAGAATTACTAGAAACTTGAAATATGGAGTAGAACTCAAAATATGGAGTAGACTTGGATTCACGAGTGGGAGGAAAGTAAAGCACTACAGATGGAACACGTGAATGTTTTAATGACTGGCCAGTATCTGTTTATTAACATAAATTATATTAAAAAAATTTGTCTGTTGGCTCCCCTGGGTCAGGTCTCTAAGTTGCAGGAGCACTAGGCGAGATGCTGGTGACCAAAGCCCCTCAGGGGAAAATAGTACAAATAAATAAATAAATAATTTAAAAATTTTGGAAGGAATGCATGTGACAAAGAAGGCAAGAAAGCATGAGAGTTTTCTCCCCTAGTTTTCTATCAGATTCTCTTGGCTGAGATCTGAGTTATATTATTATCTCATTGTAGTAATTATTTAGTGCTTGATAGTGGTAAAAAAAGAAAACCTCAACACCATTAAGATGCAAGAATGCCCAAGAAATGCTTTGCCATGTCAGCCGTCTGTCTCCAAATCCAAGGGGAATGGTGGAATCCAGAACTCCTGCTGCCAAAAGTCCACTCCCTCAGTCCAGAGGAGTTTCCCAACTCTGCTCCCCAGATATTTTGGACCTTTGAAAGGGCTTCAGGGTTCCACAAACAATGAAGATTTAAATTGCCTGAAAAACTCATCCATTGATTTCATCTGTTTTTTATATTGCGGTTCCAGATAAGATCTCATTAAAAACATTGTTTTGCAATCCTAACTAGACAACGTATTTCACTGAAATATGTTCTCAATGTTGCAAGACTTAGAAATTCTGAGCCAGGCTGGGGGTGTTCACACAGGCCGTGAATGAAGGGAAGTGAGAGTAGTCAGCGACAACAGTGTAATGGAAAGAGTGCTGGTAGGAAGGAGTGACAAATGGGTTCTACTGTGTCCTACTAACAAGAGGGGAGATGTGCCTCTAGACGGTGGGGTGACCTGAACAATGAAACAGACCTCTCAGGCCTCCTTTTTCCTCATCTGTACAATGAGGGAATTGAAAAACTCTCCTTGGCCAACTATTGCCAGTTACGTACTGAACACTTTCTAGGATTAAAGCATGCTGCTATTTATTTATTTCTTCTATGCAGTTAGCCACTGGGACAGTTAAAAATGTTACATTTGATGTGAATCTATAAACTTCGCTGAAAATTCTCTTCAATTTATGAGTGACTAAAATTGCCCAGCACAGAGTAGTGATTTCTCCAGTAGTTCAATATAATCTGTGATAAATTACTTCCTCAATATAAATTTTACAATGTGTAAATACATACACAGGCTGGATTTAAACTCATGGAATGTACAAATTTTCCCCTGGCCAACTCATTATTCTCATCCTCTTAAAGGTCAGTGTCGATTACCACAGGATGACCGAATGCCATGATGTGGCAGTCTGTGTAGACTTGCCCGTCTATGTAGATGCGAAAATACAGTTTGATAGAACTGTCCTGCTATTTCATGATATGGCTTATGTGTATGACCATGTAATTGACTTGCTTAGATGAAATCTTTATTATCTTATAGTTAGTCACATGCCCAAAACAAAACAAAACTATCTAACCAATCACAGAAGGCTTTTTTTCTCCTCTATGTGGTAGGTTTGACTACTTTTCAAAATTTGTCACTTATTTTATACATTATTGAGCACCTACGATCTCTTCAACACATATCGGTCATATCTGCTGTGTGCCAGACACTGTGTTAGGTTATGGCTGTGAACAAAATAGACACAGTCCCTATACACCAATCATGAGCAAACAGGCATGTAAACAGGCAAGAGCAATTCATTAATATATGATCTATAGTGTAAGATGCCACTGGAGTCACACAGGAGAAATACCTAACCCAGGTGCGGTAGGTGAGTGGAGATTTTCCAGAGGAAGAGACATATGTAAGCTGATAGGCATGGTAGGTAAGAAGGAGTTAATCTTGCAAAGGGGTTGAGAGGTGGCAATAAGGGTGATGGAGGCATAGGGAACAGCATGTGTAGAGTTCAAGGTGAGAGAACATGATGTGTTGAGGGAACTTGAAGACATTAGAAGAGCTGGAATGTCAAGTTCAAAGGGAGCAAGACCATAGATGAGGCCAGAGAAGTGAGCAGCAATCAGATCAGGCACACTATTGTAAACTATCTTAAGGAAGTTGGACTTTGTCCTAAGAGTCATTAGAGTGATTGATATTTTTAACCAAGAGAATTATCAGATTTGTATTTGTCAAGTTTACTCAACCTTCAGTGTGGAGAATGGATCGCCAGAAACCGAGACTGGAGGCAGAGTGACAAGTTAGAAGGCCATGGCAGAAGTCCAGTGAGAAATTATGGTGGTCTTAACCACAGTAGTGGGAGAAAGATTGAAGAAGAGCTATGCAAAAGCTTTGTAGTTGGTAGAATTAGCAGAACTCAGTATTTGACTGAATATGTAGAATAAGAGATTGGGACAATCCAGGGAAGAAACGCTGGTTTCTGACTTGGGAAACGTGATGAATGGTACTGCCTTTCAGTGTGATGAGGAACAAAATAATAAGCAATGGATCTGCGTGAAGGGAGGAAATGTGAGGAGTTTGTCTTGGGACGTGTTGTACTTTGAGTGCATATGGACTATCCGAACAGAAAAGTCTAGAAGGCAGTATTATATAGATATAAAGCTCAGAAGAGAAGTCTAGGCTGGAAATAAAACAAAGATACAAAGGTCACCAGTCTACTGGCATCTGAAGCTGTGGATTAGATGACCATTCAGAGAAAGCGTGTAGACTTAGAACAGAAGAAGGCCAAGGACAGAACACTGACCAGAGCCCATATTTTAAGAGATGGGTTGAGACAGAGGGGGAAATCCAGGAACATAAAGTGTCACAGAAGTTCAAGGGAACAGGGCACTTGAAAGAAGAAAGAAAGGTCAATCGTGTTAGGTGATACAGAGAGGCCAAATAAAGAAAGGTTTAAGAAGTCCCCTTTGGATTTAGCAATCAGAAGGTCATTGATGTCCCTTGCAGGAACAGTTTCACTTGAGTGATGGGGATGGAAGCCAGATCACATAGGGTTCAGAAGTGAGTGGGAGCTGTGGAAGTGGTGACAGCATGTGTAGAAAACCCTTTCAAGAAGTCTGGCAGTTAAGGGGAGAAGAGAGATAGAGTGCTACTTGAAAGAGTGTATCAGGTTGAAAAGAAGGCTTTAGGAGACTTAAGTGTGTTTATATGCTGATGGGAAAAAGCCAATAAAGAAGAAGAGAATAGCCAGTGGCAGGAGATCCATAAGGAAGTGGGAAGGAGGGAATGAGATACCGTGGACTGGTGGAAGCATTAACCTTTACCAGGAAGAGGCAATCCCTCCAAGTAACAGGAGGAAGGAGTGATGATGGTCCAGGTGGTCACAGGTTGAGTAAAGGGAGATAGTGTGATAAGAGCTTTCAAGATGCAAAGATGAATATATTGGGATCCCAGTCCTGTCTCTGTTTGGAAGAGGGAGATAAAACATCTGTAAATAATTCTGTTATTAAGTAGAAAGTGATACACGACATTAGAGACTTAGAAATAAAAGACAATGAATGGTAGTTCAGCAACAGAAAAGGTTGTTTCTGATTTTGGATGGAGTCGAATCTTATAAAGGAGGTAAAATCTGAGATATGTCTTGAAGTATGTGGGAAACTCAGACATGTAGACCATTAAATAGCAAGAGAATAGTTTAAGCAAAGGGAAAATATCAATGAGGTGAAGGTGATGTTTAGGGAATGGTGAGTGGATAAGGTTTGGATGAAATGGAAGATATGTGGAATAATAGGAACTAAATCTCAAAACGTTGAGGAAAGCCATGCATCTCAGACCAACGCGTTTGGAGCTGGGCTCGTTTTCAGTAAGCAGTGGGAAGTTACAGAAGAATTTTTTTTTAACGTTTAAAAAGTAGAACATTTGGGAATCAAATTAGAAAGATATGACTAAAAATAGACATGGAAAACATTGAACACTAAAAAAGATATATTAGGAATTTGATAAATCTTGCTTAGTGAATGAAGGGATAATTGGATGGATGAACAAAGGAACACGCCATCATTCTAATGCTGGGATCGAGGGTTTACACTGTTTTGCATTTGCTCCTGAAATAACGTGAGGAGTTAGCCAGTTCCACCTCTGCCGTTTATGCCAAACATCAAGTGTGCAGTCATTTACAGAACACACTGGCCCACAATCCAGTAGTAGACTGATTTAGTTGTCTAGCTTCAGGACCGGACCATGAGCTTCTAGATGTTTCAACGTACAAAGATTTTATAAGCAAAATTTACAGGGTGCAAGCTCCTTTTGTATTTGTGTGCACAATATAATATTAAATCAAAACCTAATGTTTGAAACTTCATTTTGACAAATGGTTTAAAGGAAGAATATAAGGTTACTATGTTAGTTTTTTGAGAACCTTAATTTATTTACTAAATTTTACTGTTAAGCAAATCATGTAAGGAAGAACATTTACTCTCAAAGCTTTAAAAAATACTTTCCAACTATGAGGGCTTTGAAAAAAACTTTAAGAAAGTATTATAGCTATTTCAATTTAATTTAAAAAATACCTGCCCTGGACTTTTATAGAGAAAAAAGGAACCACATTATTTTCAATGACACCATGGTGACTCAGACTTGCTTTCTTAAATATGTACTCTTGGACATTTCCAATTATTACCTCCAAGAGTTTGCCGAGGGGCTGATTGATTTCTCTTTATCAACTGTTGGAAGTGTGCACTTGTGGAATGACATGTGGAGGAAGTTTGTCATTAAGTTGGAGATTTGAAGCCTCCAGCGAGAATACTTTTATATTGCATCATACCTTTGCTTCCTCAGAACTGTACTTTCTAAAAACAATAAATTAATAATTGATTCCAAAGCCTGTTTAACTATAAAATGCAACATGCCATAAGACATTAACTAAATACTTTAAAAATATTAGTCACAAACATTATAGTAAGAAGAAAAAAATTACTTCAGAAGCTGCCTTAAGTATACCAAACTAAGGGCAAACCATGACAAATTTCAGTTAGTAAAGAGAATTTTTTATGTTCATGTCAGCAACTGCAGCAGGAATGGAATGTAATTTGCAACTTTACCATGCTATTTGCATTAGCAAATAGTAAAATATGCACTTTAAAAATACAGTCTTGTGTATTGGGCAAGAATGTGTGAATACACAATGATATTGTTTCTTAGAGAACTTGACAGACACACCTAATAGGAACTCACATTTAATCTTTGTGTGTGTGTTTCCACACTTGAGCTTTTATCTTTTTGTTAAGCACTTTAGCTTCAGCGTTTTTATTTAAACTTTATGAGTTGTGTTTTTTATTTCTGATTCATTAAACAAGTTCCCAGGACTCTGATTTTAAGGCAGATTTTATAACTAAGATATTTTCATTGGTTGTCATTAAACCTGTGAAGTATACAGGAAAAAGAAAGTTTTAAAAAGAGAACTCAGCATTGAGACAGGTTAACTAAATAAGGTCTTAGAGATGCAAAGGTTTTCGCAATATAAACTACCAAATGGCATTCATTTTAAATGCTGATGGCATTTTTGTAAATAGAAAAAAGTTAGTTTAAAAAAAAAGAAAAGGCATTATCTATCAGTTTTTATGATGTAACTTTCAGTGGGAAAGTTTTAGAAATGGGTCCTTTCCAAGGCATTGCCCTCGTTCTTTTGAAACAATGGTTCCATCTAGTGGACATTTTACTTAGAAACAAACCTTAGATTCCAAATGTCAGAGAAAGTGTTTTTCTTTTAATGAAATCAGCATTAAAGGAAAATAACAAGAATAATAGCAGAGATCATTTGTTTAAAATATTCGATTCACAATTAACAAGCTAGACACCAAATGATTAAGTTGGAAAACAAATAAAAATATCTACCTGTAAATAAAACACTTTGCCATGTTTAAGAACACACTAGAAGTTTGGCTAAATTAATCAATGTCGAGAGCCAAACTAGATAACCCTGGAGTGACTGACGAGGAACAAACTACAACTTGATTAAAAAATAAAGATCTGGTACAAATGTTTCCACAAATACAGAGTAAAGAGACTGTTCATTCATTCATTTATTCATTTTAGCAACAACATTTGTTGGACTTGAACTTCAACTGCATGCTGGTCACTTTCTAGCGGCTGTGACACTGGCAGGCGCTTTAGTCGTGTAGCACAAGAGGGGCTGCCCGGCAGCGTCAGTGGTGGTCTGCAGTGAACTATTGGAGATACAAAAACTTGACCTCGGATAACAGATCGAATTTCCAACGCAATAGGGAAATAGTCACTCTATTCAATGTTTCATTCAAATATTAATCATCTGGACAATTTCAAAATATTAGCTTGGTTGGATTTTTTAAATTGATTTGGCAGTGTTACTTCTAATTCCATTATCTCTCAAAGCAGATTGAGGCCTTCAGAGCAAACTTCTAAACGCTTGGAATACAGTGAGCCTGAAGTCACTGACATCCTGCTGTTCACGCACTGAAAACCCGAGTCTTCTGTGAATGGCTCTGGGTCAAGTAGACCTGTAACTAATTTTATTTCAAAAGATCAAAATGGTTGCTTGGATTATTATTTGCTTTTAGTTTCGTTTAAAATTAAAATGATTAAGGTCTGAGTAAATCTTTTAAAATGTACAGATTGTGCTTCCAGGCACAAGGGTCTTTGGGTTGAGGCAGAACGTTTCTGGGTCTCTTCCACCTCTTATGTTACTTGACTGTGCCTGGCTCAACCCAGAGCAGACAAACTGACCACCGGGCGGTCGTGCTTAAGTAGAATCTGTACCTCTTTTGCATACGTTGGAACCAGTTCTAGGGCTTCCCCATGTTTTTCTTGGATTTAGGCATATGGGCTAGTATCCTTCCAGGGATTCCCATGTATTTGCGGGGTGACAAAATGCCACTTTGCAATTATAAAACAATAGTTCGGTGATATGATCCTTGAATGTCTTCTGTCTAGGCCTACAAGGTTAATCATCCCTGCCCTTTCACTGGGATGGAAGTTGACTTAAATCCTTTTTTATATACAAGCTGCAAAGTAATTCAGATGTGAATGATCTTGAATCTCTAAAACTATATTCTCTAATGATCTTTCTCCATGGTAGAAGTTATAAACGAGACCTGAAGGTAAAGTTGATAGAATAAACCTTTTGATAATAAAATGTTAAACAGGTTAGAAAATTGGGGAGTGGTGTTGTGATCTATGCAAGTGATTGAAATAAAACTCTTAAGAGTGATTAGAGGAAAAAGTGGAACCAAGCCCAGACATATGACAACAAGATGAAGAAAGCAGCTTGGTTTGATGAAAAGTGTAGGGCTGGAGCAGGTGGCCATTTGGAAATAATACCAATGGGTACCAGTTGCTGTTGTCTAACTATGTGCCAAACATTATACTAGTGCTTTACACGTGTTGTGTCATTCATCCTCACAACAACCTGTGCAACCGAAATTATTACATTGACCCATTTAACAGATGAAGAAATTGAGGCCCACAGAGCTAAATCACTTGCCCATAGAAGGCAGAAATGGCATTTCCTGACTCCAAAGCCTTGGCTTGTTCTGCTTTACCAGTAAAACTATTATTTTAACCCTTAAAAGAAATGCTGATATATAAAGCAAATGAAACTTCATGGAAAGCAGTCTGAAATGGCTGCATTGCACTATATAGTAAAAGCTTTACTGTTCACAGCAGCATTACTCACAATGGCCAAAAGACAGAAACAATCCAAGTGTCCATCGACAGGTGAATGGATAAACAAATGTGGTCTGTACATACAATGGACTATTATTCAGCCTTTAGAAGGGGTGAAGCTCTGAAATGTGTTACAACAGGGATGAACCTTGAAAACATTTAGTGAAATAAGCCAGACACAAAAGGACAAATATTTTATTATTCTACTTATATGGGGTACTTAGAATGGGCAAATTCATAAATACCAAAAGTAGAATAAAGGTTATCAGGGACTGGGGTTTGGGGGAGAAATAGGAAGTTATTGTTTAAATGAGTACAGTTTGGGATGATGAAAAATTCTGGAAACAGTGATAATGTTTACAAAACATTGTGAATGTACTCAATGACACTGAATTGAACACATAAAAATGGTTAAAGTGGTTAATTTTATGTGATGTATATTTTACCACAAAAAAAAAAAAAAAAGAAAAAGAAAAAAGAAGGCCTTACCAAAGATGAGAGAGATTTGAGGAATGGTCAGAGATTCTGGATAAAATCAGGAGCAGTGGAGGGGAGTTAACTGTGGGCTTGCACATCCAGAAAAGTCAGAGCGCAGAACCTGAACATTGGAACTGAGCTGGGATCCAGGGACTCAGGCGAGCCTGGGTACAGATACTCAAGGAAGTAAGGGTAGGCATACGGCACATCAGCCTACCTGAGAAAGTGCATTTACTTGCCTGTTCAGATCCTGATTAATGGCTGAACCTGCTTCCAACTCATCCCAGGAATAGGAGACATGTTACTTTGCTTTCCCATATGTTATGGACTGAATTATGTCCCTCCCAAATTCATATGTTGGAGCCCTAAGCCCCAGTGCCTCCAAATACGACTGTATTTGGAGATATCTTTAGAGAGGTGATTACTTTAAAATGAAGCTGTTATGGTGGGCCCTAATCCAATATTATGAGAAGAGAAAATTCTGATACACAAAGAAACATCAGGGATGCTCATGTTCAAAGGAAAGACTATGTGAGGACACAGTGAGAAGGTGGCCATCTGCAAGCCAAGGATAAGAAACCAAACCTGCTGATACACTGATCTTGGACTTCCAACCTCTAGAACTATGAAAAAATAAATTTCTGATGTTTAAGATACCCAGTCTGTGATGTTTTGCTATGGCAGTCCTAGCAGACTAAAATACCCTATAAAATTTTTTTCTTTTTCTTTTTTTTGGTGAGGAAGATTAGCCCTGAACTAACAGCTGTTGCCAGTCCTCCTCTTTTTGCTGTGGAAGATTGGCCCTGGGCTAACATCCGTGCCCATCTTCCTCTACTTTATATGCGGGACGCCTGCCACAGCATGGCTTGATAAGCAGTGCATAGGTCTGCGCCCGGGATCCGAACCTGCAAACCCCGAGCTGCTGAAGTGGAGTGCACAAACTTAACCACTCTGCCACCAGGCCAGCCCCTAAAATTTATCTCTTAAGATGTTCTTGTTCTATAAGTGGAGTAGTTTTATAGATGTAAGAGCCAATCCTTCATCTGCTGTGCTGAAGGAGGGCATGGAAGGAGTATAACTGATAAAAATGGCCTTTGGGGCACTGGAGAAGCAGTTACCTAGACAGGAAGGTGCTGGGACCATCTTCTACAGTTGTCATACCTTCTCTTCCTTGGAGTTTCACCCACATAAGGCCAACTTCTTACATCCTTAGCCTCTTGCTGCTGACTGGATCAGCATCTTAAGGATCCAGCCAAGTTCATTCCCTGATCCTGTTTCCATGTAGACCTAGAAATGGAAACAAATGCTGCTCTTGACAAATCACAAGTGGCTTAAATATTTTAATAAACAAATTTTATTACTAAACTATGAGGAAGCAAAACAATTAGTCAAGAGGACATGGCACATTATTTCAGGACAACAAGGAAAGATCTTTTGAGCACGGGTTTTTTGTTGTTGTTGTTTGCTGAGGAAGATTCACCCTGAGCTAACATCTGTGCCAGTTTCCTCTATTTTGTATGTGGATCACTACCACAGCATGGTCACTGATGAGTGGTGTAGGTCTGTGCTTGGGAACTGAACCCAGGCCACTGAAGTGGAGCATGCCGAACTTAACTACTAGGCCATGGGGTCAGCACCTGAGCATGGGTTTTTGAATTGATTGAAATTTTATACAAAAAAAGTTCTAGCCTTTTCTGGGGAGGTACTGTGAGTGAGCATAAGTGAGGCCATCTTGTTACACCAAATGGCCCCAGGCCCTCCTCTGTGTGACCACTCACTGCTCTGCAGGTACTCTAAAAAATGCACATGCTCTCCTGATGTATGGCCTCTGCTTACATAAGTACTCCCCAATAGCTTGATGAATTAAAAACTTTGTTCTATGAGTTTCTCTCCAGGAACAGGCTGGCCACAGGCAGGGAAACACACCTACAAGGTATCCATCACAGCTGATGGAAGAATGGAGCAACGTGATGCCTGGAGCCCGTCATGCCTGGAGACCAACATCCCTGGACCTCCTCCTTACTGCCCATTCTCCCTATATAACTGCCTCAAGATTCTGTAATCTTTGAAGATGGTTTTTTGAGACATCATTCTGCCATCTTTCTAGTTATGTCGGCTAATTGAATTAAAACTTTGTGTCTCGATCCCTAACTCGTTGTGATTAATAGGCTCTGATCACAGTGAGCAGAGCGAGTCCACTGCTCAGTAACGGTACCAATTCCCAGCCTGGTGACTACTTTAATCTTTGCCTCTTTGCTTGTGTACCTCTTCCTCCTTTGCTTCCTTTCATGTGAACTGAGTCCCTACAGTGGACCAAGCACTGTGCTGAGGAGTACAAAAATGAAGTCCAGTAAACATAGTTCCTACCTTCTAGGAGCACCAGTTTAAGTCGTGGAAAGAGCCAAGTAGGTCAGTGATTTCCTGCAGTGCATTAAATCCCATTGCACAGTGATGCAGAGCCTGTGAGAACACAGAGGGGGCAGAGCCGATGAGGTGGAGGCCGGGGGAGGCCATTCTCAAGGGGAGGAGGCTTGAGCTTAATTTTGATGGAGAAATTCATTTATTCACTCAACCAACAAACATTTACTAAGTGCCTATATTATGTGTCAAGCATTCTAGTGTTTCCAGAGTTTAGTGTGCGCCAGAATCATCTGGAGGGCTTGTTTAAACACAGGCTGCTGCTTGCTGAAGCAGGTGGTCTGCAGGAGGGTTCAAGAATTTGTGTTTCTAACATTTTTCTAGGTGATGGTCCTACTGGTCTAAGAATCCTGCTTTGAGAACCATTGCTTTAGACAAGCAGTAAGAAATGAAAAAGATAAAGCAGCGCCACGGGATAGGTTGTACAGCTTTAGAATGAAGCAAAGGCGTCGGGACGGACTGGGATTGGGAATGGCCTTGAAATCCAGCGTCTCCCGCACTTGTTAAGCCCTGAGGTCTACATCCGCCTAAGGGAAGGGCCACCTGTCTGTGTTTTGTCCACCCAGAGGGGCCCCTTTATAAAATGTCTGCCCTGTGGGTCTCTCTTTTTATTAATCTGTCCAGAGAGACCACTTTTTTGAAACTTGCACGAAGATATGGGGTATGCCAGAGGCTGGAAGAGACATGCAAAGCAGGGTGCGTGAGATGGAATTGGAGACGGCTCACAATGCCCAGAACGCACAAGTGATGGCGAAGCTATGGCTCCACGCTGGCCAACCCGACTTTGTCTGTGGTCTCTTACCCTCAGCAACCTTGATCCTCCTCCCCAGGTAGATTGCTTGTTAAAATGTTTTGCCCAAAGGGGACGGTCCTTATCTTATCCTGTCTTGGATCCATCCTGTCACTGTGGATACAGCTCCTCAGTTTACCTACTTATAGGTCAGGTGATGCCATCAGATAGTACATAGATGCCAGAAAAAGGCAAAGATAAAGGACTCGAAGGACTGATGGAAGGAAACTAATAAAATAATGACTTGGGTGGAAGACAATGAGTGAATAAAGAGAAGATCACACAGGACCAAAAGCCTGGTGAAGATGACTGGAGGACGTGAGGGCCCCAGACATGAACTTGGGGGTTAATGTGAAAAGATTAAAGGAAATTACCGATGTGTTAAATCAATAAACACCACCAGAAAAGATGATTAGAGTGGCTGTATTTAGAGTTGACCTGAGAGGATTAAAAAACTTTGCCTGAGAAGAAAGCCTATTAGGAGAAGGTTAGAGTCCTCGGGCAAAATAGGAACAGTCTGAGTAAGCTTCAGTAATGAAGAAGGGGAGAAACCTACAAATGAAAATTCTTATTTTAAAAATATTTAAAGGAGGCACACAGCCTGAGAGTTATTTCGTGAGAACTGTGCTTGCTACACGCCTCTATGGTGTTTCCACCGCCTGGTATTGTTCACCTCCTTTTCAACAGGGCTTTCAGTTTCAGAGAATATGATTAATGTGTTAGAATGGATTTGGGTGTGAACAAGAAAATGTTGAAATTTTGACATTTCTGTAGTAAAGGCAAAAGCATTAAAAAAAGATGATTTAAGGTCTTCTATACAGTACTGTGTTAAGACGCTCAGCAGCATGAGAGAGCCTCTTCTCTGTGTTACACCATTAATACGCAGGTAAAATCTGCTGTCTGCTGCGTGCCTCACACGGGAAGGCTCAGCAGGCACCAAGGCCCCGGGAGGGGTTGTTGAAACAGATCGACAGTCTCCCACCCCTGGAGTTTCTGATGCAGCTTCTGCGATGTGACCTGAGAATTTGTGTTTCTAACAACTTCCCTTCTGACTCCCATGCTGCTGGCCTGGGGACCACACTTTGAGAACCACTGTTCATAAACATTCATTTCTACAATGAAGCAATCAGAGTTTAAATGGCAAAAGTCACAGCTTTGGGACAGTTCGCAAAGGATTGTGGTAAAGCCACTGAGTTAAGACAACACCTGAGTAAATGTGTGCACCTGTCACTCTGCTGTGAAGAGACACTGCCAATCTTGCCCAGCCTGCTTACCATAGATTTCATACACAAAGTGACAGGTACAATGTAGAAGTGTTTCACAGATTTTACCTCTGTAGAAAAGAGTTGATTATACTGTTAGGCAAGGCTGACTGGGTCATGCAAAGTAAATGGAGGATGTGAAAAATATAGACAAGTTTTGAATTTTTTATTAAATAATAAAAAGATTCCCTAAAAGTAAATTTGAGGGCATATATTTCTTGCAGTCATGAATCAGAGCAAAATTTCTGCTACATATATCTTTGAACATGCCACTACCCATTTGAAGAACACTGTCGGTTAGAAACAGACACAAAGAGAATAGCATAGAATAGATTCCTGGTGATGTCCACAGTGCGTCTAGGAATGTGTGCAGTTCTTAAATCAAAAGAGCCGCCACTGAGATTCAGCAAGCTACAGCTCACCCGTGCATTATTTAAGCAGTCCTAGATTAAGTGGCTTATTTGGCCCCAAATAAATCAGTGAAATAATTGGAGGCAGAAATAGCTATTGCATTTTGTCCTTCTTTCTTTGACTGCTGAACACGTCTCTTCAGTAAACAGTATCTCTTCACAAACCATTATTAAATGATAAGTGGTTCAGAACTACTACGGAATAAGCTCAGATTAGTGAAGGGGTTTCCAACATTTATCTGTGAGTGACCAAGCTTCTCATTAGTGTATGTATATTACTTATATAAGGTAGTCTATAAATATGTAACCTTCAATCTACAAGCTAATTTGGAAAAGCAGTAGGTGATGGGGTCCTATGTCGAGTGAGATAAGTTTAACATAATGCCATTATTCTGAAAAGTAGCACTGTTGCTTCTGAAAATAAAAATGTGTAGGCACTGAATAAGTATCATAGGCAGGCCTTACCGAGTCTTATTAGGAATGCTGTTGGAAGTAGCTGTGGTGGAGGGTGGAGCCCAGTTCCTTTAAGAGGAAGGTTGGGACTATTGAGTTTGAGCTCGGCTCCTCTCATTAAAAGGGACTTAAATGAAGACTCCTGACTGCGAAGGGGAGGCCAGCCAGGCTGGGTGAAGGAGGAGGCTTCTGCTAACAAGCCTGGTATGGGGCCTTATACAGAAAATCAGCACAATTGACTCCCTTTGTTGTTTCTATGTGGACTGATGTATGGGAGAGAGGGCCTTGATGGGTTAGTTAGAGATATCCCTTTTGAGGGAGTCCTAGAAAAGGAGCCAGATGGTGAAATAAAGACTAGCTGAGATCAATGTGACACAGCTCTGCAGCACCCTTTAGTTATGGCTCTGTCATACTGGAAAAAAATGTGTTTGTTCCCCTTCTTGTTACATGCTACACTTGTGTGGTGTGAGTGTCTTGAATGTGCCCATATAAATGCAAAATGCCAAGACCAATGTAGAGTGTGATTTAACTGTACATACAAAGCACCTCAATTAGCCCTCTTCCCATGATGTCAGTATTTTGATGGTTCCCGTTCTCCACTCTGCATATGGAGTAGAGCCAGGTAACCATGAATCCCAGATGGACCGATAGGGAAGGACTCACCCTAGCCCACTTCAGTCAAGCAGCTCGTGTTCTTTTAAGCACTTGATGTGCTCAGCCCTCACGGTCTCAGTGCTTGTCAGCATTCGGGCTTCCCCACCATGGAGGATGACCTGGTCCCTAAGGTTTATCCCCTACTACATGGACTTCAGAAAGTGTGCTCACAGTAAGTGAGTCCAAGGAAAAGATCAGATTCAACACCGGATAGTTGTTATTGCGGGACTGTTTCCACAAGGAGAGTCTGAGGAAATCATGCATAAATTTGTTTCCCTCTTTTAGACCAAATAATGTTTTGAAAAGTGCTGTGGAACCAATGGATGGAACCTGGAGAAAAGCTGCAGGATGAGAGTCCTGGAGGCCAGAAATGACACAGTGAGGGAGATTTGCAAAGTCCACCTGGATAGCTTCAAGACTTTGTTGCTTTGAAGGGATTCCCTAAAGAGACTTGTTTATTGCATCAAAGCAAGACAGCTGACTTTTCAGGATGTCTATTATCTACACTAACACTGGCTCTTCAATTTGCCAAACAAGAATTCTTGCCATATGTTTGGCATCTGTAAAGGAGCTTTTCTCCTTATCTTCAGTCTGAGCAGAAGTTCAGTGATCCGATGCCAATTCATTACAAAGCCAAAGCGGTCTTTGTCTTGGTCTTGTTGGGTAGGGTTGTGTCCAACCATCCAACGTGTTTCCTCTCTGCTTTCATTTCAATGAAAAACTTATTGTTGACATTGCTTTCTTAAATTGTTAAACAATCCTCAACTTTTTTGGACTCAGTCTTATGAAATTTACTCATGATTCCATTTTGGGAAAGGAACACACTGAGTCATGACAATGTTTATTGCCCAGGTAGACTGCTTCTTAAGACTTGGGTATCATTATTAATCTTGCTCTAGACAAACCTAAGCATCTGTGAAGGTAAACCATCACCAACAACAAAATACTAGCTAGGGGATGGGGAGGTTTCAAGATAATGAGCGAAAAATGAACAAGGTATTCCAATAAGAAGAATCTGGAATGACTGAAAACAAAGCATTGAAAAAAACCTTGTTTTACAAAACCTGCTGTGACCAAAAGTCCTGTAGAGGCAGTTTGTGGCTTTTGTCTCATACTTCAAAATCTCACCTTACGCATGGAGATCTTAACTATTTTTTGTTAAGGCCATTTCTAAGGACATCTGAAAAGACTTTTGGATGGAGTCTTTAGAAATGAAGCTCACAAAGTTCAAATGACAGGATCACATTGTCTTGCCAGGTGGTGCATGACAGACTTCCTCAACGTGGTTTTGGTCAACTGTCCAATATGGTCTGGACTAGCGAGCCCCTGAGCCATCACCCTAAGAGCACACTCAGCCCCTCACCTTCTCTAGCTGCTCTCTGATCGACCTTCACCACTGGCCGGGCTTCTGCTGAAGGGAAAGCAATTCCAGCTGGAGGCCTGCTCCCTGTGGTGTTCGCCAGGTGTCTCAGTCCGTTTAGGCCACTCTAATAAAACACCACAGACTGGGAAACTCATAATAAAAAGAAATTTATTCCTCACAGTTCTGGAGAAATGAAGTCCAAGATCAGGGTGTCAGCATGCTTGGGTTCTGGGGAAGGCCCTCTTCCGGTTGCAGAACTTCTGTGCCCTCACATGGTGGAAGGGTGAGCTAGCTCTCAGGAGCCTCTTTAATAATGGCAGTTATAGAATCAACTCCCAAAGGCCCTACCTCCTCATACCATCCCTGGACATCAGGTTCTCAACGGATGAAGTTTAGGGGGACACAAACATTCAGACCATAGCACCAGGTATCTTTAATCCAGAAAGAGAACTGTTATGAGTTGAATTGTGTCCCCCCAAATTCATATGTTGAAGTCCTAACCCCCAGCGCCTCATGATATGACTTTGTTTGAAAATAGGGTGACTGCAGATGTAATTAGTTCAGTTAGGATGAGCTCATACTGGAGTTAGATGAACCTCTAATCCACTATGACTGGTGTCCTTATAAAACAGAGAAATTTGGACACAGCCACGCGCACAGGGTGAATGCCTTGTGAAGACGAAGGCAGAGATGGAGGGATGTTTTGACAAGCCGAGGAAAGCCAATGATGGCCGACTAACCACCATAAGCTAAAGTAGAGATGGAACAGATTCTTCCTCACAGTCCTTAGAAGAAACAATTCTGCTAAAACCTTGATCTCAGATTCCTGGGCTTCAGAACTGTGAGACAATATATTTCTGTTGTTCAACCCACCCAGTCTGTGGTACTGTCACGGCAGCCCTACCAAACCAATACAGGCACCAATACCTAGCAATGCTTCATTCACGCTGATGCTGTCCTTTGGACTATCAGGCGCTTGTCAGGACTTGCTCTGCTGATGGTGGCTGTGACTTGTAGCATGTTGGGAGTGATACCCTCAGCAGCAGGGGGAAGGGTTCTTCCTGTTCACCTTGGTCTTTTTGCTTTCTGTTTTCTCCAGGCCTAGGAAAAATTCTGTGAGGAAATCTAGGCTGGAGCAGTTTCCTAGGCCAGGGGTGGGGTTGGGGGAGAATGTTCTTTTTCTTCATCCCTTCAACCCCTGAACTTTGAACCACAATGATGCCCAATGGGGGGTCCTGGGAGCAGGAGCACAGCACAGAGCTGTGGAGGCCCATTGCCTTGAGGACTATTTCTTCAAGCATTTTGAATTAAATAGTCATTTTTCCTACCCTCAAGGGTTTTTTTTTGTTGTTGTTGTTGAGGAAGATTGGCCCTGAGCTAACATCTGTGCCAATCTTCCTCTACTTTGTGTGCGGGTCGCCACCACAGCATGGCTGATGAGTGGTGTAGGTCTGCGCCCAGGATCCGAATCCATGAACCCTGGTCCACTGAAGTGGAGTACGCTGAACTTAATCATTGTGCCACGTGGCCAGTCCCCACTATCCTCAAGTTTTGCCACCAGCTTAGCAAATCTAAGTACATTTTCAGTTTCCAACTAGAAAATAGAAAAGTTAAGTGGAATTTGACTTGATATGGAAATATATTTACCTCTTAAGTGTTAGATTCATAGTGCATTAGAACAAATTAAAATTAACTTTAATGTGACTACCATTAATAATAATATTCAGCACTACCATATTGTGCCATGGTGATAATGTAGTTTCTGAGGTTTTGCTGAAACATGATGACAGCTAATAATTACTGTTTTTTGAATGCCTACTATGTGCCAGGTGATTTACATACATTTTTAATCTTCCAAAAACTGTCAGATGTGTAAGCCTTGTAGTTAAGATATAGGGACCCTGTGGCAAAAAAAAAAAAAAAAAAAAAAAAGCCAAGTAAATTGCTTAAGATTGTTCAAGTAGTAAATGAAAGTGCTAGGCTCAAACTTAGGTTTGTCTGACTCCAAATCTGATGTATTTTCCACCACAACACTTTGCTATTATTACTGGGTTTTTTTCTTTAACAGGAAGAGAGAATTATTTTAATATATTTGGGAACAGTCTTATCTTTTATTTTAAAATTTTGAGAGGCCAAATAGAAACATAATCTATCATAATAGCAAGTTTGGTATCCCAAACTCCAGGAAAATAATGGATGCCTTTCCAAAGGATACATCCATTACCCTCCATTGATTTCACATAGCTTTTCTTACAGCAGTCATCTACAGAATTTAACTTTTTCTAGATTCCTAGTGGAAAAAAATCTGTATTTTAAATAAAGCTACTTTATGCATCTTCTGTATTTATGACATTGATTTTAAAATGTACTAATTAGTTTATGAATGTTGACCTAAGGCATTTTCACATTCTGGTAAATTGTGTTAAGTGGTGACACCTACTGATGATGTATGATATTGCAGTCTAACATCATTAGGAACAAATTCTTAAGATTTTAGAATAGGAGGAAGCTGTTTTGTCAAGTTTTCAAACTACAGAATGGATCTTCCTGTAGAAATATGGTATGTCTGCCGTATAAGCAGTCACAGGACATGCATGGCACATCTTCTGACATCTCAATTTTGTTAAGTACGTATGTATGAAAACAAATATATATCATGACTTAGATTGCAAAATTGGCCCGAATTTTTTGTCTATGATGGAAATCTTCCAGAAATGTCTATGTTTCAAACATGTTGATTTTTGTCTTGCCATTAGAGGTTCTTCAGTGAGAAACTTTTAGAAAAATTGAGTCTAGCTCATCCCCCTTGTGTGAAAGATAAGAAAATGATTTTCCAGCTCTGGGTCGAGGCTCAGGGACAAGTTCAGGGAAGACAGAGTTCCAGACTTTTATTCTACATTCTTTCCATCTGAATTCACCACAGGACCCCCATTTGTATAGTATATACCCGATCAAAAATAGAAGAAATGTTCAACTGCGGGAATCACAAACATATGGTCAAAAGAATTTTGGGAATGTGAGATGTTCCATAACCTTGGAATTACTGAAAATTGGTGGCAGTGCTAGAATAAAAATCTCCCATGTGAGAAATCTCTGCAGGTTCTCAAACGACTGTGAACAACGCCTAGTAGTCCAACAGCAAGCATGTCTTTGAACCTGATAATCAGTCTCTTTTTGCTGAAGTTTTTAAATTCAGTTCTATTTGGAGGAGTTTGGGTTGGGAATATGCCTTTAATTTTATCATGTAAGCCAACAAATAAGTCACCAGCATTAGTTTTAAAACACAGTCAATATTCTGAAATATGTCCCTTCCATATAATGAAGGATACTCAAATTTAGGCGAAATTGTAAGTTCAAAGAATAGCTTTGAAATAAGACTGCAGAAGAGTCTATTTGTTATTTGATGTGTAGCTAGTTAGAGCTCCGGGTTTTTCTCGTGCATGCCTTGCCTTTTGTGTTCTACTTTGCTTTATCAGGAAGCAAAGGGACTTAGATGTAGCCTCACAATACACAGACCACTTCAAAATCTCCAAATGGTAGCTCGGAATGAAATCATAGACTGAGGTCAGCAAAAATAAGAACTGAAAACATGTAATTTTGCATTACTATAGCAAATAACCAAGCCTGGCTCAAAAATGGGCAAATTAGCTTCTACATGCCTTTGGCTTTTACTCAAAGTGGCTTGGTCAACATGGAAACTTATTGTCAAACGTAACTAGCGCTTCAGACATAGGGAGCCTCCAAGGTTTGTTAATTCAGCAACTCAAGAATACCATTAAATACCCAGAATCATTCTTTTTGTTCTATCAGCCTTGCCATCCTGGATGGCCCTTTCATGTGGGCAGAATGACTCTATCTGCAAACCTTACATCCTCACACATCAGTGTCCAAAGGCAAGACAAACACAAGCGTCCTGTCTCACATGTGTCTTTTTAACAGCTTAAAATCTTTCCCCGGAAGCTACTCCAGGAGATTTCCACTCATGTCTTACTTAGTACCTAGAATTGGATCAAGTACCTCTTTCCAACTCAATCTCAAAATGGCAAGGGAAATGGAACTACTGTGTTATGATTGGTTGAAAGTAACCAAGATTTCTCCGGGCTGAGACTGGGGCAGGACTAATCTTCCCTGAGATCTAATACCTGCACCAAATATGGGTTCTACAACAAGAAAAAGGGCTCTTATTAAACAACCGAGTGTCTCCCACATGGCACATCATAAAGCAACAGAAATTAACATCCCCAAAGACCAATGGGGAAGAACTTTTAGCATGGAAAGTACCATGCTAAAATAGAATGTATACATGAAAGATATGCTTAGAGGGCCTAAAGAAAGGAAAACACATCAGGTCATTGTTTCCATCCATCCCTTCCGCTATCTGGGAATGTTCTTCCACACTCCAGATCACCAAAGGCAGAGGCAGCCTAACATCTTATGGCCATGTTCCACAGCCAGCATACACGAAAGTGCAAGAGGAATAAAGGCTTGTCCTGCAGAACACTGGGAGAGCAAAAGGGTTTTGATCTAGCTGCATCTTTCCCTAGCACAACTCCATGGGTTCTTTGTGCTCACACGTACATGAATTCATGGAGGCCGTAGCT
Organism: Tapirus indicus; assembly: GCA_031878705.1. Classification (NCBI taxonomy): domain Eukaryota; kingdom Metazoa; phylum Chordata; class Mammalia; order Perissodactyla; family Tapiridae; genus Tapirus; species Tapirus indicus. Next base: position 140,887,104 of record CM062919.1, on the reverse strand, counting down.
GGCATTACTGTGTGCCTGATCCTGGGGTTGGGGTCTCCTGTGCATTTGTTCTCAGGAAGAATCATGAGCTCTTTGGACTCTATGAATTCAATTTAAGTGTCCTGTCAAACGACGTAGATATGTAGGTAATATAATGGAAGTTTATGTGGATAATTTCATCCATGTTGCATGGTTTTATGATGTTCTACATTATCCTAGGAAACTAGATTACAGGATTTTTTTTCTCAGACAAGATTAAAAGGGTCAAAGGGATATTATTTTAATAAATCATTAAGCCAGAATCACATGATAAAATCATTAGAAGAAGAGTTCTTAATCTTCTCTGTGGAAACTTGAAAAACATTACAGAAAGGAAAACCTCAAGAAGATTTTCTACTAGAAAACTGGTTATAAACATTTCTTAGCAGAAGAGAAATACTGTACTTGATATCCTATCTAATAGTAATTAACATCCTAAAACCATATTTAGCTAAAGCGTATTTACATATACTAAAGAGAGCTCAGGCTCCCGTCAGATCTGGTATGATTCTGAGAATTCTGGGATTCTACGTATCAATGTTGTTGTTCTCTTTGTTATTGAGTATTTCAAAATTATATAAGATCCATTATTTCAACAAATATTTATTTAGTGCCTAATATGTGCCAGGCAACTGTTCTGAGTGCTTGGGATATATTTGTGAACAAAATAGAGACAAGATCCAAGCCCTTATGAGCTAATATTCTAGTGGGGAAAGGCAGATACTGAATGATAAACATAATAAATTAATAGATATACTCTGGTAGAAGGTAAAAGTGCAGTGGGGGAAACAGAGCAGGGGCAGAAAATCTAGAACATGAGAGATGTTGCCTTTTTAAATGAGGTGAACACGGCAGACCTCAAGGGGAAGATAATTGTGTATATATATCATAAAGTTGTATGTGTATATATAATATAATACATATTTACACAGGCACAGAAATAAAAGCTAAATTAAAGTTAAATATTAACTATACATATGTATATATGTATTTTTACACTGAAAATCCATTAATATATTTCCCACGAATTTTAAATTTGTAATAATTTGAACACTTCATTGGTTAAAAAATTTGTCATTGTGTTTTCTGTGAAGAGCTTCTAATAGTGTAAAATGACTTCAAAAATAATGTTTTTGTAAAATTTTTTGTTTTTCTTGGTTCTAGAAGCTTGCTTATTTTAGAAAATTCAAAACATTAAAAAGAAAGAAAAGAAAAATCACCCATAATCCCACTGCTTTTAGATAACTACAATATTTTAGAAAAATTCCTCCCTTCCTTTATATCTGCTCTCCTTCCTCTTCTCTTCCTCCCTCTCTCCTTCCTCCTTCCCTTCTTGAGTCCCTTCCTCCCTCGCTCCCTGCCTTCCTTCCTTCCTTTCTTCTATCCATCTGGATAGAATTAAAAATAATTATATAAATGGATAGTTTTTTTAAAAAAAAATTGAGGCCGTGCATAGCTCTTCAATCTCTTACCTGAAACCTTTGGAACCAATATGCATTTGGGAGTTGAGAAATGATTGGCTGTAAAAAGGCAATTTGGTGCCCCCCACCCCCACCCCGTGGCGTAGTGGTTACGTTTGTGTGCCCGGGCTGCAAGGTTCGCATCCTGGGTGTCGACCTACACACCACTCATCAAGCCATGCTGCGGCAGCATCATGCATACAAAATAGAGGAAGATTGGCATGGACACTCTTCCTCACCAAAAAAAAAAAAAAAGAAGAAAAAAGAAGGAAAAAGGTAATTTGGTATAAACTGTATATTACATAATACCCATAGCGTGGTCTGGGGAAGGACTCTGCAATCAAACACATTAATATTGAAATATTTGGCTGTTCACAATCAATAAGATGAATAAAGACTACAAATAGCCTCATATGAGTTAAGGTCATATTTTACTATTAATTGAGTTACAAAATAGTCTTTTGATTTTCTGAGCTTCTTAGATTTCAGAATTGCAGATAATGAATTGTAAATCTAAGTACATTTTTTAAAAATGGTGTTTTTTCTTTGGTTAAAGTTATATTAACATTCTATCATATTAAATTTTTGTAAACAATTTTGATAATGACAAAATATCTCATTACGTGGATATTTCTTAATTTATTTAGCTATTCTCATGTAAACCTTTGATCACATTGCTGACTCTTTAGAGTCTTAGAAGTGGACTTTACCGGATCAAAGAGTAGGAACATTATTAAGACCTGGTATCAATTATGATATGATACTTGGCATCTATTGCTTTCCAGAAAAGGTGAACTAATTTATACTCTCATCATATGAGATAGTATATGAAGTATAGTATATAAAGTACATAGTACTATATAAAGATGCCAGGCTCATTTTAGATAGCATAGAATCTAAGAAAGTGCTTAACAAATACTTATTAAATAAATGTGTTTTAAAAAATTGATGAAGACTATTTCTATACTAAGCATGTTAGCAATTGCCCATCATATTTGATGCATATGTGTTTTCCTAGTTTACATTTACATATTTATGTTGTTTAAAAAACATGCATATCATCGTTGCATTTTGTAGATCAAATCTTGATATTTTCAGTTGTTTCTTCCATTATGTTAAATCACTTTTAGGGTTTTATGTTTTTCTTTTTATTGTTTAATCCATCCAGAATATATTCTTCGGCTACAACGTATCTTTGAAACGTTTTTGTTTTAGAAAATATATCACCTATGTGAACTTCCAAAAATTTAAAGATACATTATAGCTATGTATTTATTGTACATACATATACGTGGATATATAGATATGGATATTGTGTGTGTGTGTGTGTATATATATATATATATATATATATATGAGCATTTGCACATGGTGAAAGATTTCAGTAAGTACATTGATTCACAATATTTTCTCTTCAAAACTTTCTGAGGATCCTCTCTGGCTTTTGGGAGTCAGTCTGGCTCAGAGAGATGCTCTCACCCATGTGGAAAGCTTAGGAACACAGCCCTGACCCTGTGAGGAAGGACCATGTGGTCTGACATTGCTGGTGCTGGGTCAGTATGAGGAGGTCCTCAGTCAAGTATCATCTTCAAAAAACCCAAGACAGTGATTGGGAGTGGATGAAAAAAGTGAAGAAAGAAAGCAGCTTTTTTCTTAAGAAAGTTCATGAAGAGTAAAAAGAAAATCCAGTGATATCAGTGAGTGTCAGTATAGCAGAGCAAAGACAGCCCCTTCTTGTGTGGGCTCTCAGAGCTGACCTGATGCCGGTCAAGAGCAAGGAGAAACTACCTAGGCTGTAAACTGTGTGCTAAGAGAAACTCCAGAAAAGGTCTTGATGATTCTTATTCCATGAAGAGCCATAACAGATGGCATTTCTCAGACAAGTATTCTCTGCTGGCCTGGTTGGTGGTCATGATGTAGCCTGTAGTGGCTGCTAATTTACCAAAGATGACCTCAATGTGTCAGAGACATTGACACTTAAGTTGGCTTCTGGCTGTGATGTTTCTGGGTTTCCAGTGAATTGAAGTTAATTGGTTTTGCTCATGGAGTGACAGATGATGGAAGGTCTTTGATGTCACCCGTCCTCTAGCTCACCAATCAACCCCCTACCTTCCCTCTTTCTGCCAACTTCCTCCTAACCCTTACTCCCAGAGCCTAGTAAAATCAGAAGATTGTGAAGGGGCCAGCTTAGATGCGAATGGGAGAATAATTTTTTAAAGCTTACCACAGTCTGAGTTCTGCTTCTTATTCTAGCAATCCTCAGTCCAAGAACAAGTGAATGCCACACTGGCATGACCATTGCTAACTTTTACAAGCTGACAAGTGGCACATAACATCCTTAGCCATCAATTTGGATATCCTTTATAAAGAATCTGAAATGTACTCAGGGGGGCGTATTTATTGGTGCAAAAGAACTTTCAAAATGTTAGAAGAAAAAAAAATTTTTTATCTGAAGCTTAGTTCTTTTTCCATTGTTAAATTTTTGTTAGAATACTTTAGTAGTCCATCTGACTATTTTATGCTACACTTAGAAATTTATATATATATATATGTGATTTAATATGTAGTAATCATATATAAATTATTTTCACAGATTAACTATTAAGGAAAAACATTTGGATTATATGCTTCTTACTATTAATTTTCTGTTACTTAAACAAATAGCTTCAGGTATATCCTTGGAGTATTTGTACTTCCAATTTTTTAAATAATCTAATTAGGAACTAGGATGCATATTCTGTTGAAACTAGTCGATAATCTGATTGTCTTTTGGAAATTGGAGGTATCTTGCAGACATTAATATCAAGAATGTACCTGAAGCTGCTTTACTCTGGAAATTGTCAGATCTCCAAAATTTCTCTACATAAAGTGATGTAAGTTTGGCTTCATCAGGATGCCTGCAAACTAGAATATGATCTAAAAAGTTGTCATTCTGCAAATTGCTAACTCTATATCCACATCTATGATTTAGCTTCTCCTTAAGTGATATGGTTTGATTTTCTGAAAGAGATAAACATGAAAAACTGGAATCTGAGTTTTAGTTGAAATTCTTCAGAACTGCAAGACAGAATGAAAATTATTAAAAGGATTTTGTGCAATAGCCAAAACATAAAATGCTCTTAGGTTTTAAAAGTAAACACTTCTGACTGTGTTTAGTCAGAACTGTGTGTCTGTCCCACCAGAGTCCATACCACCCACCCTATGGACATACTTCCTTTTCCGTGTTTCTAACCTTCCCTGCCCTACTGAAGTTAACCCCGTGTCTTTGGGTAATGTATGATATGATAACCCTTTCAGTGTTTGGTCTAATCTTTTAATAAGCATAATATATCGAAATTTACCAGACAATAATCACATTTTGTGCCTCTGTCTTGCAGAGACTAATCTTTGAATGGCATCTGATTTTCATGGTAATTCTATTTATGTTCTCTTTATCAACATGACTTAAAATCTTAATATGTTGGGAACAGTTCACAATGTCAGTTTTGCAATTTCACATGAAAAGATATGAGACGTCCTACAGTAAAAGCTGGGTTGGACCAAGCATTTCTTACACTTATGAGAACAGAAAAACGTTTCCTGCTCAGCTCCTATTTACTCCTACCAAGCACACTTTGGGAAATGCAATCCAAGAGAAATCTCCTGAACCATCACGGTGAGCAGAAGGGAGCTAATGCATGTTGAACTCCACCCAAATGCCAAACATTACATATTTGACACGACTTAATTTTTAACAAAAATCTGCGATTGTTTTCTTGTTGTCCTTTTTTGGTTATGGAAACTGAGGTCACTACCTTTAGGCGTCCTTGCTCATGTTCACACCTGCTGCAATCAGCACCAGAATCTGCACCCGACTCCAAGTCCTGTGCTCTTTCCACAAAATTTTGCTGCACTCATTCATTACATGTTTATTTGATAAAAGTGATCTCCTGCAGGACTTAGGATAAACGTTCTTTAACTATCTCCACTACTTTTATTGGTAAAAAACTTATTTTTTACCTTATGATTTTTTTTATTTTTCTGGAAAGCAATTTAGCACACACCTTCTCTCCCCAGTCGATAGAGGAGGTGAAGGAGATAGATGCTAAATTATTTGGTAATAAGGCAAGAATGAATGTCCAAAGATAAATTAAAAGTTTCAGGGCCGCCCGGTGGTGCAGCGGTTTAGTCCGCGCTTGGCAGCCCAGGGTTTGCGAGTTCGGATCCCGGGCGCCCGCCAACGCACTGCCTGTCAGCCATGCCGTGGTGGCGTCCCATATAAAGTAGAGGAAGATGGGCACGGATGTTAGCCCAGGCCCAGTCTTCCTCAGCAAAAAGGGGAAGATTGACAACGGATGTTAGCTCAGAGCTGGTCTTCCCCACCAAAAAAAAAAGTTTGCCAAATACTGTTAATGGTAATTTTCTTTTGAAAAACATGTGATAAAACTGGAAAAAAATTAAATTTATGAATATGAATTTACATCAGAAACATTGGCCCTCCACCTCCTTATATTTAAAAAATTTCATTTTAACTTTGTTCCTAAATTTTCTTAATAATTAATCTATGTTCTGGGATTAACCTTTAATGTTTTATGGGAGAGATGGATTTCTGTTATACTGTTTGAACCTTATTGAAGTAGGAGTAATATAAAAATAAATTAAAGGTTAATTGTCCTTTTGGGGAAATGGGTCTAGATTTTGCTCAATATTGAAATAATACACTTTGGTAGAAAAAATACAAAATTTTGCTAGAATATTTGAATATTGTTATATTTTGCTCAATTTGAATTGCCAAATTTTGACTAATTGCCTCTGGTGATTTTTATAAGGAAGAGGATACTTCTAGAGACATTGAAAGACCAAGGAATACGTTGGAAATTAAAAGGAGCTTCAATCTCCCCTGGCTTCAATGCATCTCCCCAGCTGCTAGAATACTTTTCCTTAGACAATAGAAAGAATAAGAAGGGCCTCTATTTCTTTTGGATCACCTGTCACTGCACACACAATACAGTTTTATGCAAACAAAAGAAATTTCTAATAAATAACATTGACAAATAATAACATCCAAAATAGATAATTGATCAAGATGAGAGGATATTTGTAGAATTGACCAATTGTTCAAAAATGTACTGATTCACAGAAAATTTTGAAGCCATTGGGAATTTTACCTTAACTTCCCATTGAGGAACTACTCTGTATTTGAATTAACATTTTGCTACAGAATAACCTGATGTTTATAGCGCTAGAGTTTACCTTTGCTGGAAAGAAACACTATCATCCCACTGATTTTTAAAACAGAATTCATTTGAATAGTTCTTAAACAAAAGAATTCTATTTCCTATGATTTATTTATTGACAACCTATTAAAATGTAAATTATTGGTTATATGCAAGTAAGCACTTTGGCAAAAGAAATAAGGAAATTAGACATGGGCTTTGGTGGTTTCACTTCATCAGAAGTTTTCCCAAGTTTGCTTCATTAAAATATCTTCCCTTAGGAAGGGTTTGTGATAAGTTTAGGAGAAAATTCTAAGGAAGAATTGTATGTTAGTTTTTTATTATGGTGTTTTCCACTTTAAAATATATTAAAATATACCACACAATGATCCAAGGTAATAACATTTTGTAAGACTGGTAAGCATAATGTTTGAATTGTTTAACTCATCTGATCATCTTGCATCTGATTATATTACTGTAAGGCTACCACCAGTCCTACTTTCCATTTTCAAAGATATGATAAAAAAATATATATGTATGTATGTGTATGTATATTCCTCACAATACTCTTGACATAAACTCTCTGAACTTTAACTCTCACATTTGTGCTTAATTAAGATTCTTTTGTTTGAAACTAGAGAAACTAACTCTAACTGACTTAAAGAATTGATTGGAGAGATACTGGGTTACTCAAATCGATGACAGGGAAGTTGTAGAACATGGTCAGACTTAAGGCACCAACGTAGCAACCACCACCTCCCCAAGGCGCTCTGCTGGCTTGAAGTTCAAATTCCAGCAAAGGAGTGTTCAGTTGGCCTAGTTTAGATCACATGTTTTTTCCTTGCCTAGAAGAGGGCAGAGCACTTTATATCAATCTAAAGTGGGTCCGGTGGGGAAAGAGATAATTTTCCTAAAGGATATTGAGGTGCTATTCCAAAAGAAAGGTGAATGTTTGGAAACCAAGAAAGCAAAAAGTCTCTCTGATACCTTTAATGGAATATTATGCTATAATAACTTTCCTCAAAGAACCAGGAAGTCTTCTGTTTATTTTTTGTATTATTCTTTGAGTATGCACATAAAATAGAAACCAAAGATATACAAGGAATGATATTGTCTAATAACTGACTTTAAAACATATAATTGACAAGAGGTGTAAGGTATGTCTCAAAGTGAGTTAATTGGAAGTGTCATCTTTTATAAATGAGGTAGTTGTATATGTAACCCAAGTTTTAACTCCAGGCTCATATATAGAGAGAAATTTATTACAGTATTTAGAAAACTGTCATTTTATTCACAAATATCTGTTGAGAGATAATTCTCTGTGGGACTCTTCCCATTTTTGAATATCTTACAGAGGCACTAACTGCCTTAGTTCTGGGTTACCTTTTCAAAAATATTTTTATGGTAAACAGATTCAGAAAATAGAGCTAGCATCTCCTTCTGGAGTAAACAGCAGGCAGGTGTGCTGTCCAGTATAATAAAGATAATGTCTCCTTCTAGAGCAAAGCTCAGGCAAGTTTACTGCCCATTATATAAGGCTTGGGTTCTCTAAGCTCAAGATTCCTTTCCTGTAACACAGCCCATTGCATGTAGAGGTGTCACCTGGCCCTGTTCACTTTACCCTGAGGAAATCAGGCTCAGGTAACTGGCACAAGAAAATGCTGATACTGTGGCTGCTGCTTTTGCTGTGAGAATGAAGTCCTATGTCTCTGACCTGGGAGTCTTGTGTCTTCTGCCAGCATCCCTGAATCTATGACAACATGATTTGTAAAATCTCAGACCTTTATAGTTCTGGACAACATCTTATTAGCCTTTATCAACATAGACATTTTTCTTGATAGCCGTAGAAACCAAAGAATTTATTGAGTCCCTACCACAAGCCAGCCACTGTGTTAAGCTCATTATATGCATTATATAATTTAATCCTTAAATAATCCCATAAATTAATAACTATCATCTTTATTTTGTGCCCGAGCACTTAGAGAAAATTGAATTCATCAGAATTTGTGTCAGAGAGAGCCTTGCAATTTTCTGTTTGTTTTGGTTTCAGAATGCATTGATAATCCTCTTAGGTGGAGGGTAAGACCTCAAGGACACATTTATAAGATGTGATTTACATTTACAAGTGATGGTGATTAAGCAGCTACATTTATGACAAAAGGGGAGATTTTTGTTGCTACTAAAGGGAGGGAAAGAGTTGGAAGTTAGAGAAAAGGTCAGAGACTGGATGCGAAGTGGAGATAGGCAGAAGAGAGTGAAAATAAAAATAACATGGTGATAAAGTCGTGGAAGAGGGCAAGGCAGGGCACACCAATATTAGACAGGAGATTTCGGTGGGATGAATGAATGCGATTCCCAGGACCCCACACATCTTCAGGATGGACTGTACAAACCATAAGAAAATCATTCAGGCATTAGATTACTTGTGGGTCCTCTGAAAGGTTCTGAATTTTACACCCAGGTGTACATCCAGGTTGACAGGAGGAATGGAGGTGCTGGTGAGAGGGTAAAACAGAGATGACAAGCGAGGGGGGGGTCTGGCGACCCCCATATAACATCTGGGATACTTAATCAAGGAAAACCTGAAGTTCAGAGAGGTTAAGTATTTTGGTCAAACTCACAGAGTTACTGTCTTGCATGTTGGAGGTATAAAATTAATTAAGGTACCTGCTCTCTAGAAGCAAATAGACAAGCAAGGGAAACAGGCATGTAAACAAATAGTTTATAAAACAATGTTACTAGTATAATGATGGCTAAATGTATGAAGCAGGGTGGTTGGGAGCATAGAGGAGGAAATGAACAAGTGCCTCGGGGAAGACTTCTCAGAGGGATGCTCTCTGTTAGGCCAGGAAGAAGGCCACTGACTATTGGTGGTGGGAGGGTGCTTGAGGAAGAACTGTTTGGTTGTAAATTGTCTTGGGAGCCGTGATAAGGATTTGTGCTTTATTCCACCGGCCTCTGGTTTTCAAACTTTTTAGAACAGTGTACACCTATCGTCAAATGAACTCATAAATGGAGCTCTAATCTCTAATCAGATGGAAGTGGAGCCTCTCTCTGTGAATCAGGTAGAGGGCCAGGACCCTGAGCACTTGACTCTTCCTTGCCCCAGTGGTGGCTCGTAGGACTGCCAGTGGGGCACGGGGAGGAGGGGGGAGGTGATTCGTGTTGTGCCTAGTTTGACAACAACAGAAACTCTGCCAGTTTTACTGGGCTGTCAAAGGATAGAATATAAACTATCTGATTCCTTATCTGAGATTTGTTCTTTCCATGTTCCCCTCCTCTGCTATTCTCTATGAGTGTCTGGCAGCTCTATACAGATTTATTATTTCACCAACAGGAATTACATTCCCACACTATCTCCTTAGGCCTTAGAAGGCCTAAGCAATTACAGGGAGTCTTGGTTACAAATAGTAATCTTCTTTAGCATATACTGTAATAGTGGCCTCACTGGTCTCCCCAAGCCTTTACTGCACATACATATCTGTGTGAGGGATGCTTGAGGAAAGGAATCAGGTCTCATGGCTGGGTGGGTGGGGTCAGTGTGGAGTAGGAGCAGCACAGAGATGATCACAAAACTGAACTCATTCAGCAGTAGCAGAAGCTCCGGGCCCAGTGCTTCTAAAAACTGTAAGCCACTCTTGGAGAGGTTAGGTGGAATGTGGAGCAAGGTGTCCCCCTGACATTTGGACTACAGTTGTAGCCCAGGTGAGGGGTGGTGAGGGTGTGAACCAACGGTGAGGGATCTGGAGAAGAACAGAGAGATTCAAGCAATATTGGGGAGTTAGAACGGGCAGCACCTGAAGGCTGATTAGAAGAGGCAGAGGGTGGAGGGGCCAATATCTCAGAGGTTTCTGGTTTGGGGGACTAGATGAATGACAATTCTGTACACGAAGATTGAGAATAGGAGACAGAGTGGCTTTAGAAGGGAAGATTCCAGTCAGCTCAGTTTAAGCCACGTTGAGCTCCTTCTTAGGAATCAGGAGAGAGGTCTGGACTAAGAAATGGGAATCTGGAGACCCCCAGGTGAGTTACCACATCTCCGAGAGAACTTGAGATTACACTGTTTACCTTCATTCTAGCATCCATCTTGCCTTTTTGAAACTTCCATTACCTAAGAGGAGAATGAGAAGAGTATGAAAAAAGGAATAGAGGAAACTGAAGGGAGAGACACACGGTTTTGGCCTAAGGAATTCAGGAAAGGTCAAAAAGACATGAGGCCCTCCCTCCGGGAACAGGGGGAAAGAACCTATCCAAGTTAGAATCAGAGGAGGAGAGAAGGCATAATTCTCATTCTCGCCACGCAAACTCTTGCTCAATTTTGTAACCCTCTGAGAGAAACGCAGACTATCTCAGCCTAGGCCAGACTCTGAGATCTTTCACACGTATTTCCACAGCCTCCCTTCCCAAGGCAAAAGGACACAGCCTGAGTGTGGCAAATACCTATGATGTGACACACTGAGCAGTTTCACCAGCACTGATGTCTCTTAAAATACGCTCCAAATATGGCTGGGTCGGGATCAGGGTTTTGTTCTCGCTATTGATTCTCACTACCACGTTCTTTCTCAGGGCCTGCTTGTTCCTGGGGGATGCTGCACGCGCTCTTTCTTTCCCATAGCCCCTTCAAAACGGATTCCAGAGGGCAATCCAGAGAACAGCTTTCTTCTTTTGATTCCCCTTTCCACGTTTCTTCTGCTTTGGCACAGCCAGCCCTCCTGCCTGCAGAGGCGTCTCTGTGTGGAGCAGGCCTGACCCGTGCCAGCTGTGGGTGCATCTGCGGTTGACCGAGGGTCGTCACCCTGTGGCTGCAGATGAGGGAGAGGGAAGCCAGGAGGCTCCCCCACAGATGTGCAAATGGAATCGCCAGTCCATCTAAGTACCTTTCCACCAGTCAAGAGCAGACTCAGGGAAATCAGTTAGTAGGACGGATTCTCCCAGCAAACTAATTCTCAGTAATAAGGTAAGCACATTGGGAAGCCCTAAGGGTTGGGTTTAGGTTACCAAAACAGTGTTTCATGACCTTAATAAATGGTGCTCTTCCTTCTGATAATTGGAATGGAATAAAGTGGAAGAAGAGTGGAGAGAAATTATTTTAACTTCTGAGTGCAGTATACAAATTAGTGAAACTCTCACACTCTCACCAGCATTAAAATCCCCTCGTATTACTCAGCAATTACTGGCAAGTTAATTGGTTCTAGATCTCAACATTATCATGTCCTTTAGGAGGCTTAGGATGGAATTTAACAGTATTCTTGGCAATATATTATACACACAAGGATTTGAGACAAAATGGAAAAAATTAGCTTTATTATGCAAATTTTTCCATTTGAAAAAACCTACCCAGTCACAAATGCAGAAACTAGAGACCTGTAGTGTTGCCTGCAAGGTTAGGGAGGCAGAGGAAGGGTGTGTGTGTGTGTGTGTGTGTGTGGTGTGGTGTATGTGTGTGTGGCATGTGGTGTATGTGTGTGTGTGGCACATATGTGTGTGTGTATGGTGAGGGGTGTGTTTGCGTGTGTGTGGTGTATGTGTGTGTGTGGTATGTGGTGTATGTGGGTGTGTGGTACATGTGTGTGTATGGTGAGGGGTGTGTTTGTGTGTGTGTGTGGTGTATGTGGGTGTGTGGGTGTGTGGGTGGTGTGTGGTGTATGTGGGTGTGTGGCGTATGTGGGTGTGTGGTATCTATGCGTGTGTATGGTGAGGGGTGTGTGTGTGTGTGTGTTATGTGGTGAATGTGTATGGTGTGTGTGTGGTACGTGTGTGTGCGGTGTGTGGTGCATATGGGTGTGTGGTATGTATGCGTGTGTATGGTGAGGGGTGTATGTGGGTGTGTGTTGTGTGTGGTGAATGTGTATGGTGTGTGGTGTGTGTGTTGGTGTGTGTGTGTGTGGTGTGCGCTCATAAAAGTTTTCTTTTTTACAGAATCACAAAGGCTGGGAGTAGAACTGTTCCCCCATGACCTCCTCTCCCTTGGAGCAAAAGACTGATGAAAGTGAAGAGGTAGATATGTAAGAAGGAAACCAGGCAAGAGAAATTATTTCTAAAATTATTGAAAAGTAGGAATTATAGTAAATATTTTCTTTTTTTTAGAGCTGTGTAGTTGGAGCTTAAGCAATTTTGAGTGGGGAAGGAAGGATCATAGTTTGGCTGCAACAGGAATGCAGCTGATTTGATATCTCCCTAGAGTTTAACATCGTTGGGGTCCCCGGGGAGCTGGGAAGAAAAATGGCAGAAATGAAAAAAGAGGACTCTGTCCTCCCCTCCAAATAGGGATTCAACCAAAAATAGTGTATAGACAGAGGCAGTGTGAGAGGTTGTGTGATGCCTAGACATTTTTGAAAATAAGCAAGTATTTAAATAAAAATTGTTACATTGAGTTATTGAATTGGGAGACCATGTGTCTTTTAGATTAGATTCTTCCAGTGACTGAGCTACATTAAAAGTGTTGATACATGAAAGCAAACATTCAGGCCCATACTTGTACCATTTAATGCATTTTAACATTAAATTTATATTTTTCTTTTTCTATGTAAATGTATATGTAGCCTAAATGAGATACTTAAGGGATAATTTACAAATTCCATACAATATATAGTATTTTTTCTTATCAAAATATTTTCTCCTAAGAAGTATGCTCCTGTAGTGCAATTTGATGAAAACACAAAAGAACAATAAAAAAAGTAGCACTTGCTGGGAGTTATCTAGAAAGCAGAATTATAGCATGCACAGAACTGGCTGGCCCTGGTTGAGACAGTTTTCAATCCTGGCTCTGCTGTTTTCCTGCTGTGAGACCTTGGGGAAATGACTGAATCTGTCTGTGCCCTAGATCAATCACCTGTAACAAGGGGATGATTATATCGCCCTTGCTGGGTGATGGAGTTCAGTAAATAAACTAAGGAAAAACCATCTGGAAGTTAGTCCATGCTTAATGATAGCAATTTAGTCCAAACTATCCTTTTTGTTGATAAGGAAAATAGGGTCCAAAAAAAAAAATCTATGCCAGTGAGCAATGGAGGCTGGTCCACCTCCAAGACCTGACCAGACCACAAGGAAGGTTTTCTTCTGACCGCTCATTACAACCAGGACGAAGTGAATACACGTTCCTCCTCATGTGATACCTTCACGTCAAAGACCAAAGTCTCCATGGTCATCAATCACCTAAAATATGCCTAGTTTTACCTTTTCTAAGTAAAAGAGACCATGTGGTGTAACTTGCTCTCCTTTCAAAGGGACACAGCTATTTCCCACACGATTTCCACAAATTGTGTGTGATAATGAAGCAAGTGCCACCGCTGAGGGGTATGACCCTTATAATGAGCTGAAACGAGAAGTCCCCAAACAAATGACATGGGGAGAGGGACACAGGAGGGACTGGCTGACTCTGAGGTGAAGGTTGTAGAAATCTGTCTTCTTGGAATGGCAGTTGCCCTTTGAGCAAGGGGTCCTCGTCTCACATTTGTGGTCACCCACTGAGAGTTCAAATTAAATTAGGTCTCACTGAAATTGGATTTTCTCCCATTACATTAGCATTTGCACAATCTTGCCAGTGTTTGGCAATGTGCTAGTTAGTAACAGGATGACTGCAGTAATAGTAACAGGATGGTCGAATCATGATTTACTGCTGCCGAATTGACCCATAACAAGCCTAACAAGGGGTACTTCCGGTACATATATTCAGTTTTTATTCTGGTGGGCACACCTCAGTTGACAAGCTTAATCCACCACTAGAAGTTAATATTACAATGACTTTTTTCACTAATCTGAGGAAATGGAAATTTAAAAAAATATATGCCAACATGTTTCAATGCAACTGACTTGTTAACTGTTGTTTTTCTGATTCACTTAAACTGAAGTATTGCCCAAGGATGATTTGTCTCCTTAATAAGCAGTAGCAGAAACAAAACTGTAGAAAATTATGTAAGAGAAGGATAATTCTTTCTCAAGAATTATGCTCGAGTAGCCAAAGACCGAGGCTAAAACTATTTAACTGCCTAAGGCTCTTTCACCTTCCCATTACACAAAGCTTCAAGTATTTCCATATATTAAAAAAAAAGTGAGCTGAAATTAAGCAGCATAACTTCTGGAAGTTGGTGCTAGATAGCCTCAGCAGTACATCTGGATTGTTTTATTTTACAGCAGCTTCAGCTGATGCTCCCAGTTTTCTTTAGGTACTTCTAGAGGTACGGATATCCACGGATCTCACACTCCTGTTACACAGCTTCTCACAAGTAGGCTCTCCAGTTGGTCTTAGCAGAATCCTTATTAAATGGATGAACTTAGTACTTTTAAATCTCCTTCATCTTTAGACTTCTGTCATGCCACTGTATAATTTAATTGCAATAAAATTTGGACACACTCATTTTCCATTTTAATTGGTTTGAGAAGTTAGAGTTACATTTTTCATTAGTAATTACTCGAATCCATAGGACAGAAAAACACAGATTTAACTGCAAATCCACACATCTCTGAAATACTTCTGTAAGTACATAGGAACACAGCAAAGTCATCACCATCACATTAGGACTTTCTCTCTCATAGTCTAGTCCACCTGAAAATGAAGCAGGTTCACAATTTCCTGTCATCTTGAAGAAATGATCTGTTTAAAGAATAGCTTCAAGTTTATCGTTTTATTCCGATTGAACTACTCATTTAGTTTAAGGAAATGTATACACCTCTTCAGTCCCATTTACAGGTTCAACATAATATACAGTTAAACTGGCTAAAGAACTAAGCTCCTTTAAATATAATGCGAGCAATGTTAAAAATTTACAACTACAGAAACATTTCCCCCAGGGAATATATATTTAAATCAACATACAATATCATTGCACTAAAAGTGGAATAGCTGAAATCATGAAATCATCTCTGTAAATCCAACAGCAATATGCTGAAGACAGTTTCAAGGAGTGGCCCATAATCCATCCACCAAATCTCATTTCGAGGCAACTGGAAGTTGTGTTTGGTTGTATAATACTGGCTCCTCAGACTTGATCAGGATCTCTTCTGTCACAAGCCTTTTCCTTTGTCCATGCCAAAGGGAAACATTACCAGGCACAAATATTGGAATAGATGATGTGCAGTTGTGGCAGACACAGCCACAGTAAAAAGAAAAATGAAGGCCCTCAGCCAAGCTCTCCCTCTGTTCATGTGCTCCTCTGCTGTGTGTGCTTCTACTGATTGACTTTCTTTTCTGAGGAGAAACCTATGAAAAACAGCAGGAAAATGTTTCAGATTAAATATTAAACATTCATTTCTCTTCTTCTGGTTTAGGGCTAACATACACTTCGAGGCCGGCAAAAAAGAAAGAAATATTTTATTCATGAGCTCCCAGAGGTTTACACTGAGAAATCAAGAGGCGGGAAATGGAGGGTTATTATTTTAAGCATTGACATATGCTTACCATTTTGTGAAATCAGTTGTGGCCTAGTTCTAATCAGGCCTGAAGAGAAACATTCTATACTACTTCTCATTCTTGCTGGCATTTTGGTGGCTTGGGCATTTGCTTATAAAAATAAGTCATGTATGTTGCTATTTGGTTCAGTGCTTACCCCTTGGGAAGATAACTTGCCAAGTAAACTAGTTTTAAAATATGGTACTGGGCACATTATTGTCAAAGCCATAGAAAAGATCACAGTTCTTAAGGTGTATTAGTGTATCATGAAGACTTATATGACAAATATGGCATATTTTAGTAGGACCAGGGTAGAATGCCATAAATAAATACCACAAGGAAGATGAAATCAGAGATCTATTTATAGCAACAATAAAAAAAAGACATAAATGCCAAGAACTAAGGTGTTTTCCTTATTTATGAAAACAACTTAGAATATGTTAAATGTTTTATACTTGCTTCCCTGAATTTGGTATTTCAAAGACATGCTAAGCAAACATTTTGGTAACAGGGAGGTAATAAGTTACTTTTCCAGGCTTACAAAATATGCTTCTGAGAACTGTGGCCATTACATTAAAAAGATACCTAATACTGTAAGAACATAAATTTGGACCCAGAAACATAATCCACTCATATAACAAATCCAAAGTTTAGATTTACTCCATTAAAGAAACCTACCACTAGGTATCTTAAAACATTAAGAAAAACCAATTCCTTTGTAGCTTTTACAGAGCCTTTGTGAATAGGTATAGAGGCAAGGGTCATTATCCCCATGTTTTGGATAGAGAGAGGCTGTGGCCCACAAGATAATCCATGGCAGAATGGAAATCTGAACAAGAGCAAAGACAGGTCTTCAGTTCCTTGAAGGGAAGGCAAAGTGTCCCCACAGAGTGAAGGTGGGAAGACTTCTGTCATGGGACTGGGCTCCACAGTTATAATGGCAGGATGAGAAATGCCACAAGGGAATCATGGGTCCTTACAGTGCTAGAAAGAGTTGGTGTTGCCTTGTTGGTTGGCGAAGAGCTCCATTCACTAATTGTGTGCCTGGTTATTTATTGATGGTTATCTGTTAACACTCGATGCTTTTATGTTCATAAGAGTGCAGGTTAAGTAGCAAAAGGCTGACGTGATCTGAGTAGGACGAGAGACCTTGGTGGCAGAGGTCATGTCTTGAGTCTGCATCAAAGATCAGCTGGATGGGAAGTTCAGTTGCTACTAAGAGGGGAGGGGGTACCAATGCAGCAGAGTGGTTAAAAGGATTGAGGGGGCTCTGTTCTCTACACGCACACTAACCTCTTAGAATGTGGGTGCTTAGGCAAGAACAGTAAGGAAACCCAGGTAAGTAAACATTCTTCCCAGTTGGGATACAATGTATAATATATATCTTGCTTTCTTTCTCTATAGATTTTTATCTTCCATTTAGAGAATGACTGCAATTTTATTTATGTGGTAGAATTGTGACTAGTCTAGACTTATTGTGTGCATTTTTCTTATCTAGGTTCTAGCTATCTATCTGGATATATATTTGTGTGTGTGTGTGTGTGTATATATATATATATATATACACTATATACAATATAGTATGTATGTTTATGTATACAATATATATTATATATACATATAACATGTAGTATGTATTGCATATTATAATATATAGTATATATAACAAATATGTATATATATATATACAGATAGGTAGATAGAGCCTAGATGAGAAAAATGCATGCAGTAAGTCTAGACAAGTCACATGTATTCTATATACATATATAAATACTATATATATAGTTGTTAACTAGAATGTTTAGCATTTGCTTATAAAATCCATGTTTGAATAGGAATATATTTACCACCTATATTTTCATATATTCATGTATATGTAAATATACTTTTACACTTTATTTAATGTTCCCTTAGCAAAATCACTGAGTTTACTGAGAAGCTGACTTTTATAGCTTTATAAGGTGAGAAGTCATTTCTCCTGCAATTCTTTTCTAAAAATCTAGAAATAGGCATAAAATTAGAACTCTCTAATTTTTTTTTGCTGAGGAAGATTCACCCTGAGCAAACATGTATGCCAATCTTCCTCTGTTTTATAGTATGTGGGCCACCAGCACAGCATGGCTGCTTACAGAGCAGTGTAGGTCTGCGCCCAGGAACCAAACCTGGGCCGCCAAAGCAGAGTGTGCTGAACTTAACCACTGGGCAACTCGGGCTGGCCCAATAACTCTCTAAATTTTGATTAATATTCTCTATTAACCACTGGAAAAATAATTAAGAAAGTGATATATTTTATAAAAGAAATATTCTTAATGTTTTGTACATCTGTGTTGAAAATGATACTAAGTATGGTTTCTAAGTTTCTTCTATTACATCTCTTAAGCAGCTTTTACTATTTACACTGGTTCCTTTATCTCTTCATACTGCCAGGAACTGAAAACTCCAACTAATACAGCCATTATGCCAATGTAAAATTATTTGTAATGTTTAGATACAAAGACAGTTATAAAAAGACACAAACTGAGAAATGAAGATTCTGGCTTTCAGGACGGGACCGTCAGAGTTTATTTGAATAAAATACATGCAAACTATGACCCTATTATGTTTTACTTCATGTATAGCATGGAGTAGTCCATATTGCTTAGTGGTTACGATGTGGGCTTGGGAGCCAGACAGCCTGGGCTGTGTATGTCCCAGCCTATAACTAGCTGTGTGGACTCGGACAAATTACATTCTCTCTCCATGTCTCAGTGTCCACATTTATAAAATGGGGACAACAGCAGTGCTCATTTCATAGGGTTGCTATAAGGTTTTGATGAGATAATATACATAAAACACCTAAAATAGATTCTGGCATATAGTTAGTGTTATGGGTTAAATTGTGTCTCCCCAAAAGATATGCTTAAGTTCTGACCCCTCCACCTGTGAATGTGACCTTGTTTGAAAATAGGGACTTTGCAGATATAATCAGGTTAATATGAGGTCATATGGGATTAGACTAATCCAATATAACTCGTGTCCTTATAGGAAGAGGAAAATTTGACACAGACACAGAGGGAAGATGGCCATGTGAAGACAGAAGCAGAGATTGGTGTTATGTGCCACAAGCCAAGGAACATCTGGGGTGACTAGAGGCTGGAAGAGGCAGGAAGGATGCTCCCCTAGAGGCTCCAGAGGGAGCCTGACCCTGCCAACACTTTGATTTCAGACTTCTAGTCTTCAGAGCTGTGAGAGAGTAAGCTTTAAGCCTAGTTCATGGTACTTTGTTCTGGCAGCCCTAGGAAAGGAATTCAGCCAATATTCAGTTACTTAGTTATTATTAGACATTAGTAAAGGCCAATTATAATAGTTGGACTTTGATCTTCTATATTGTAAAGAAATAATTATGTTTCCTCATAACAAAATCTCAATGCCTACGTCTCATGCCTTTCCGAACATGTAAGAATTGAACTCCAGCTTGTTAGACAAAGTTCAACTCTCATCATATGAAAAATCTGGAAGGTACAGAAGTGACTACATGCGATACAGTCAGAAAACATAGCTTTTCGACATTTCACAAAGGAAACAACATGTTTTCGAGGTTACACTAACTCTACTATGCCATAATTGTTCTAGAAACATGGAAGTCATTTTGCATCCCATTCTGATAATAGATGAAATGAGATTAAAATGTTCTTTGTAAAATCACATGTTTCTAAACCAAAACTGTAACCCATTAACATCTGTGGACTTTAATATAAAAAATACCATTTATTTAATGCTATGCAGAGAGAAAGCCAAGCAAGTCTCAAATTCCTTGAAAACCTTTATTTAAATCTTTCGTTTTTGAAAGAAGAGTTGATTTTCAATCTGTCTCCAAAGCACTCTAAAATAACCACAGACAGTAACCGACAGCAAAGTTGGAAATTAGTTGACCTGAAGACTGTGCCATGTGGTACTCAGTACCTACCAAGCTTAGTCCCTGGCCAGGGAACCCTTCACTGGGTCTCCACTCTTTAGAGGACCCTGCTGGCTCTCCTCCAGCCATACCTCCCTTCACAGTGAGAGCCTGCCTTCCTCTTGAACAAGCTCCTGGTACCCACAAACAGACCCCAAAATTCTCTGCCCAAGTGACCTTGGATCTGTTTCCAGGCCTCATGTGGTCCTCTTCCCCAGGCCTGAAGGCTGGCTCAGGGGTGCTGTTTGTAGTGTGGTGAGGGGTATATGGATGAAGTTGGGATGTGCCAGCTTGGTTGTCCTCAGATTCACACTCAAGGACCCTCACAGTGGAAGGTGGGGGAGAAGGGGATGGGCCACAGCTCAGGTCTCCCAGTGCACTGTGTTCTGGGACAGAAGTGGTTGGAATCTGAACATTCTAAATTTTAATCTGACCTTCCAGGTACATTTACCAAAGTAGGAGGATAGACTATACTTTCACAGTTTCTAAGCATGATTCATAACGTTTAAATATTTACATATATAGGATGCAGTTCTCCATGTATTCTTGGCCCAGGTCAAGGATGGGGATGTTAAAGGTGGGTGTAGTTGTGTCATAGAAATTTATTCACCTATTACTCATTGTACCTTTTAAAAATCACAAGGCTACTTCTCTATAAACATTTAATCTATAGACATCAGAGCCACTATTTCAGGTTAAGTTGTCATAAGAGGAATAATTATAAGGGAAGATACTATGATAAAAATATAATATGCTACATATAATGGGGTCAGGAAAGTAAATTTGTCAGGAGTCATAGGAAATTAATAAAAACTGAGAACTAGGACAATCTATAAAGCATACATACTAACTAATATTAATTTAAATATTCACATTTATGAATGTTTTCAGAATATTTTCAGGGTCATTTTCATTTAAAGATAAGTAAAATATTTTAAGTATTTATTACAGAAATAAAACTTACAAGAGTTTTAAGAAATACTTTCTGTTTATAGATTATCAGTGACAGAGTCTAATTTTTCCACTCATTCTTCCTTCTATTATTTAAATTTTGGTATTTCTAGTCAAAAACACAGGGTATACTGGCTAGCAGTATATTCTTGAAAGTGGAGGATAAATATGTTAGTCATATAATAAAACAATGACTACTATCGTAACAAAAATATCTGTATAACCAAAAGATTTCTGTCTATATTTGCTTAATAATCAATACCACAAAATTATTTTTAAGAATTCTGAGCAATTGGGTTGGATCTACAGATCAAAAGGAGCTTTCCAATGAAATGAAACGAAAAAATTGCAAGAATCACTACTGAAATTAAGTAATGGCACATGAGACGTTTGTGACAAAGGTGATTTCAGAGATTCTGACAATTCTTAAGACCCAACTTGAGCTTTGAAATGGCATCAGATCTGGAAGCGAGAGGAGGAGCAATAGGAATCCCAAACTGATAGATTTTTGAGTAGGGAATTTCTTTCTATGGTGGTCCCCTAGCCATGATCAGCCCTGTTCCCTGCTGCAGACAAGTCACAGTCAGCTGCAGAGCTGTGTTGGTGTGGAGAAGGACAGGTTTCAAATGGCCACATACCCCACTAGTTAGCACCAGGGCTGCCCAAGCACAGATTAGTTCATAATATGTTCATTACATACTTATTCTTACATAGTCCTGTGTCTTTGACCCGTGATGTTCTAAGTGTGATGTGAGTAGCAAAGATAATAGATGTTATGAGCTCATAGGAAGAAGAGATTATTGAGGGTTAGATACTAGTCACATAATTACAAGTTAAAGCCCTCATTCTCATTTTTATATCTGTAATTTTAGAAAATTTTAATATAGTAAGTGGGGTATTTCCAGGGCACTATAGGATGTAACTCAAAGCACAGATTTTGGAGTCCTATGCATCTGGAATCTAATCCCAGAGCTAAATCTTACTAACTGTGGGATTTAGACAAGCTACTTAAATTCCCCAAGCCTCAGTCTCCTCATTTGTAAAATAATATAAGAATAAAACCTATTTTATAGCATTGTTGTGAAGATTAAAACACTGCTTTAAAATACTTAGGTTAGTACATATTAGAGGTCTGTTTTTTATTGGGATTATACATCTGTAGATACTGTCACACAGAATGCTCATACATCAAAAAGCTCATTATATTTCTCCCCAAGTAGACAAAAATCAGCAGATCTCATACATTGACCATAAAATTCTATTTTTGCACATTTTATTTAGTTTCTGAAGTTCATCACAATTCATTTCTATTTTATATAATGATTAGCTTCTGTAACACTGGTTCAGGTAGAATCCAATAGTGATATATAATGGCCTTATGATATTACTGAATTCTTTACTGAGTAATTGTATTTTCTAGTGATTAAATTCCAACTCAGGGAGAAAATATCTTTAATATTCATTCCAGACTGATATAAAATGGAAAATTATAATTGGATGGCAACTCAGCTATTATATGGCAATAGATTTCAAAAACAGAGACATTATGCAATAATCATTATGATTAATAGTATGCATTTCTAATAAAAGCTCTCCATTATGGCTGGAACCCAGGAACTTCATTAAAACCAGTGGTTATGTTTGCAATAGAAACAAAAGAAAAAACAAGTCCTATAGTTTTCTGATAAACACCTAGACATTTTATTATAGAGGTCTCACATTTTATCTTTATTCTCTATGATGCTACTGTAAGCTATAGACTTTGCCATGCCCAATGCTGCCATGTACAGCTGTCCAGGTTGTGTATTCACAACTCTAGGAGGCTCCATTTACACAGACTACCATGAAAAACCCCTGAACTTGGGAAGTTCACAACCTGCAAAACTACATGTAGCATCCCATAATGGACTCCTTGTACTAAAAACTAGAACTTTATGATCTCAGATTTGAACTAAATGAGATCAAATTTCAAGTATGGCTTGAAATTAGAATATGGCTCATCTTCAGCTTTTCTAGATAGATTCAAATCTCTGGCTGTTAACAACTTAGAGTCACAGGTGAGTGTCGTATGAGATTTTCAAACACGTAGCAGACATTGCTGACTTCTGACTATATGTGATGAGAACAGAAGTGGGATTATGATTATAGCCAGGTTTATACAGCCCACTCCTGGGTGGCCTGGTGAGAATATAGAAACAAGCAGTAGAAGGTATAGCAGATTCTGGAAAGAAGGAGGAGAATGCTAAACCAAAGAAAAATAAAATAAAAGAGTACTCTTAATTGTGAGTACTTTACATAGGTGACTTTTTAGTTTTTCCCAGCATACTTGGAGGTGGGTCTTGGGGCAACCCTGGCCTAAACTTGGAGTCTGACATTTAGTCATTGGGGAACACAGTCCTGAGCCCTTGGTTTCCTCTGTCTGTCTGCCAGTGACATTTAAAACATCTGTCTAGCAAACTCCACCTGGGATAGTGGCTGTGCATCTGTCCTTTGTAGTAGAATCCCAGAGCTTTGTTGTTGTTGTTATAATACAGCTCTGCTTAAAGTTTTCATTTCTAACCCCAGATGGAATACTGACTCTGAGACTGGAATAGGAACAGAAGCCAGAACTGAGATTCATGCATTTCTGCATTCGAACATTTTCTTTTTCTTAAGGAGTTCAATTTAACCCCAGGTGCATCGAATTAGAGTTGTGTATGCAACTTAGAGTAGATCCTCCCCAAGTCCGAATGAACGTATGTTGAATAAACTTCCCCCAAAGATCCCATTAAAATGTAAACATGAAAGAATGCTCTATACGACTGTGGTCTTACCATTTGCCTTCTGCTGCACATCTGGCGGAAACTGGTCAGGAGCATACCACTGATAGTCTGGCTGTGTGGAACAATAAAACATTATTATAGCAATATGGACTTCAAACAAAACATGGTGACACATTAAAAATATAATTGCACTCTGTGGCTTTTATTACGCAGGCAACACAAAAGTAGTTTCTATTCAAACCTGCTGCCAATCTTGCTCATCTCTCCTACCTCCCTCATCACTATTACCATCTACCACCCCCCCTCCTCAATCTGTTGTGTGTTTGGCCAGAATTTCTGCTACTTTGGGGTTGTGGCATATTTTCTTTTTTTCGAAACAGATGTGTTTTGGATATCTGCAGAAGTATAAACACTTTTGTAAAACTTACTATAGCCCATAAATAAAACAAAGCAATTTACCATCAACAAATACTCTTTTTAAAACCCTCACACAAGAGGCAACAGGAAGACCAGAAAAAAAAAAAAAAACTACACATTTAATGTTTTCTGGTGGTTCAAGGAAGAAATCTAAGCCAGTAAGTGGGGACCTGGCTCAGGGAGGCTCAGGATAGTGAAGCCGGGCAGATCTTCCCCTTGGTATTGTTCCTCTGCGGAAACTCGTCTCTAAATTGCTCAGATAGTTTAGACTAGAGAGTCAGTGACAGCACAGGGCAGATTTTTCTGGATTTTCCTCTTGGGATTTTCTCCTAGGTTTAAACCAGTTAAGAACAGCTAGATATTGAACATCAGGGAACATGTCAAATAAATAGCATTGAATAAATCATAAGCTATAGACCCAAATTTCAAGACACAGTTTCAAGGACCTTTTGTTCTATTATTCAATTACCTCCTGAAAATAACTCGGGGAAAATTTCTCTGACAATGAGCCAGTAGGGAGCATTTACAGGGCCGCCAGACCCCCAGAAGTAGCCCCCTAGTTCCATTACCTGACAAGACACTAAGGGACGCTGGATTTAGAACAGCCCGACCCCACTTTACCCGGACACAGACACCTAGGCTCTTGGCTCCTTTTGGTCCATGAAAAGCTAAAAGAGGAAATGAGATCACCTCTGTTTTTTATCTCCTCATTTATTTTCAGATGTCTCAGATAACACGTAGGTTAAGTGACGTGAGCCTCAGTTTTATATTTCAGGAGAGTTGCCAGAAGAAGGTGAAAATACCGTAATTTTACCAACACTATTGCATGTGCTTCCATTCAGCCTTAGAAATAAGCATGAAACATGAAATATTCTTTTAAACTCAACTCTGGGAGTTTTTGTAAATTCTACTGTTACGATGAGATTTTGTTCAACTGTATTCTGCTTGAAAAAGTAGGCCATTATACATGGCTTTGAATCTTTTTGCAAATACAGACCTCTATTTGGTGATAATTTTACATCATCTTATAATTGACAGGGAAAGTTTGATGAGCTTTTATAGTAGGCAAATTTCTGCCTTCTTTCCATAAATGAAGATTTGAAGAAAATAGTTTTTTTATTTCTAGATAAACTTGAATGACTCATTGGTTTTCTAGTTAACCTTTCACAAGAATATTTCTCCAACTCCCCGACTTGTAGGAGCTAACTCCTAAGCAAATTTCTCTCTTTATGTTTTTCACAATCTTAATTTACTTCTACATCCTGTAAAAAAAAAAATTTAAGGAATGATAACTGCATTTGGAAATTCCCAGAATTGTTTCTGGTGAAGACTGAAAAGTAAGGAAACAGGTAACAAAAAAGGGTGGGGAGGGAGGGAGAGCAGACAATAGTAACCAGCAACAACACAAAAAGAACCGAATTCTCAGCAGTGGGCTGTGTCATACCAGGGTCAGACAAGAGAAGCTCATTAAATTCTGACATCTTTCTGCCACCCAAAGAGACATTATCTCCTCCCCTGGGAAAAGGGTTTGAGTCACACTCAGATACAAAAGTATGAGAAGTTTCAAGCAACCAAGAATCATGCTCTCCATAAATGCTCTGCTGGGAAAATTCCAGTTAAAATCTCAGATTCTTTGCATAATTAGAAACACGGTTAATAAAAACTAAGGGGGAGGGGAGTTGTCTGAGCAAATCCAAAATGCAGGAAAATGCATATTTTTTTCCTTTATAAAGATTCTGTCTATGTAGGCAAAACAGAGAGTGGAGACAAGCATCCAGACCACGGGGGAGGGTGGAATACTGCTATTGAGAAGGAAGGGAGGGGGGCTTTGGGGCTGACTTATTCGGGTTGACTGTCCAAATCAATTCCATTCACAAATAATCGCTCCACTGTTCATTTCATTTTGCCTGGGTGGACACAGCCATCGAGAGCAACTTAAATGGGTCACTTTTTCTTGGACCCTTTAAGAACATCCTTTCAATTGGAAAATGTCAGAAACTATTTTGCACAGATGTGGCAATATCCATAGTAGTTCAGTATAAGTTCATAACTGAAAAAGGCATCTCCCAGACTATTCTGCTAGATCCACTTTGCTTTTCTTTATACACAAAAATGTCCTTTTGGTAGAGTCAGGTATGTCATTAAAAATGACCCATATAAAATATTATATGTTCATTCAAGAAATTACAGCTCAGTTTGATACCTTTCAGTTAACTTATTCATATCTCCGTGTCTTGTGAATATAGTGTCCCAAAGATAATTATGGCATACATTGACCACTGTAACTTGGAATTAGAGGCTGATATGAAAGACAGGCTCTTTCTGTAGACAATATTATGTGCCAAAATTCCAGAATAACAGAGATAATTTCTACCAAAAGAGAATACCAAGCACTTATTTGTTGAAATGCCAGTTCTTACTTACTGGGTGCTTCTGTAGATCCTGCACAGCCCTGGGACCTGTTTGTACGCCTGGATCCCGCAGGTGGAAACCCAAGCCGCAGTTACAGGTTGGGAAATATATCTGAGGAGAACAATGCTGTCAGTTCACTGGAAGTGGGTGAAACTGGGGAGACACACTGACACTTGCTTTATACACATGCTTTAAATCTTAAGGTTGAGCCTAAATCTGGCATAATCCTAACGCAAAATAGTAAGCATGTCAATGTAGACTAAGACAGAGGGCGCTCACAGGCCAAATTTTACTTAAGGTGAAACTGCAATTATTTTTCCATTTTGAAGAAATTAGCAACACTTGAAAGGTATATAGAGTTAACTTTATGTTTCCAAATTATCTTCACAGAGAGTCCTCATTTAAGAAGAACCAGCCATTGAGCCATAAAATAAGTTTCTTAAATTGTAGCCAGAAACTCCTACGGCATAACTAAAGTCCAGAGAGGAAATCAGGAATTAAGAGAAATAACATTCATTCCTTAAGGCTACTAGAGAACCAATGGGATAGAATGCTTCAGTGCCCAAGAAGTTATTCTATTTTCTCCAAAAAGGCAAACACCTTTGACGTAGTTTTCACTGTAAATTGTGTAAGCAACTGTAAGAAATACCAAGGAAATGTATTTCCCAGGTGTTTGTGGGTCTATGACGAAATCTCCATTTGCGTGAACACACACTAAGGTAACATGTTCTGTAAAGCATGTGTTCGTCATGAGTGTTAGGTTCAAGAGGCCTTGGTGGCTCCTAAGCACTATTTATCCACTGACGTTTTAGTTGATCATGAAAAGCATGGGGTTATTCCAGGCCATCTGTAGCAGAGCTTGAATATGCCTTTAGTTGGGACCATGAGGAACTGCCATATTTGGGAATAAATGTGTGGGTGAAACTTAAAGTTGTCATTTCTAACCATAACAAGAGAGCTTGGTGAATTTAGGTAAGGATCAACATACCTGTTTTAATTGCTTTTCTAGTTTTTCTTTCTCCATCTGACAAGCTTTTATCTACAGACAAAACAAAAGCATTTGTTTATCAAAAAGAATTCAAATGGTTAGTTCTAAAGCTCCTCTTGACCCAGCTGTCAGTAACCTCCTCAGAAGCCCAAGGGGTGAAGCATTAATAGCAGAAATGCCAACAAAAACAGTCAAGTTTGGGATTTTCCAGATATGCATTGGTTCTGTCTTGAAATTCCCAGATGAAGTTTGGAAAGTTGGGTAGTTCTAAATTGTTATTCCAACTTGTTGGGGCCACCATAATTCTCAGTTTCAAGTTGATATATTTAGATATAGATATAGATATAGACATAGAAACAGTTTCCACTGCTCATTGAATATAACTGGAATCGGTCAGTCGTACATTCAAAGGCTTCCATAATAAATTTTAGAAGTTTTATATGTACTGAATACATTCCAGACACTGATTTAAGTGTATTACATAACTCACCGAATCCTCCCCACACCCCTATGTGATACTTAATATTAGTATCCCTACTTTACAGATGAGGACTCCGAGACATGAGATGCGGGGTAACGCGTTCACAGTTACACTGCTGTACCTTATGGCTTCTCACTGTTGAAGGCCCAATCTCATCTAGCAGAGCCACCCACCCTGGGTCCCTCAGCATCCGATACACCTACAGAAAGCTGGTTTTTCTTTGACTCTTCAGTCATGTTATTGTCATCCCCACACGCCACATCCCAAACCCTATATGGCACGGTCAACTGTCCCCTGCTGTATGATATCTCACCAAGTCCCGCCTATCAGAATTATTCTCTCCTTCCTTGGTCCTCCCACTCAGCTTTATACACTTACTATGTGACTTTTTACAGTCCAGTGTGTACTATGTACAGTCATTTCTCATTATTTGCAGAAGTTATGTTCTATAAAGTCACCATGAACACTGAAGTGGCAAATCCTGAACCACTGCTCCAAGGGAAATGCAGGCTTAGGTTCCTACGAGCCTCCGGCCATTCCATTTTTGTTAACCGATCAATACGTAATCTTATTTTATGTGTGTTTCTGTTAAAGACACCTTATTAATATATATTGCTGATCTCTTAACACTGAACTCATGGCCAACAGCACTATATTCATCCCTGAATAAAGCTTATCTAACACACATCTTTGTAAGGCACATCACAGCCTTCCTGTGCTTAGAAATACTAGACAGCACTTCAGCACTATGCTTGGGGGTCATTTTAAACAAGGAAATCATCAACAAAAAGCACAAAAATGCAAAAAATGTGGAACTGAATAGACCACTGAAAGGACACTTTTTACAATATGAGAGCTGAAACAAGAATAGCAAAGATCTTTTTTTTAATTCCCTCACAGCATATAGCAGAATGCCTTGCAGAAAAAAAGCATCAAAATGAGCTTACAAGGGACTGAATGTGGCATGCTGCTTATACAACTAAATGAAACTATTAAAACTTTCCCCTTCCAACAGACTAAAATCATTTGTGAAATATCTGCGAGCCATGACCTGAGCTAGATGCTTTCACATAGATTTTTTTCCCTCAACCCTGAGAACACATTTGTGGAGTCACGAGGAAGGTGTCATTGTCTACATTTACAGGTGAGTATACTGAGAGAGGTTAGGTGACTTATTTTAGAGACAGAGGTTTTAGAGTTATAAGAAATATTTTAGAGATCATCTAGTCCAACTTGGTCATTTTACAGATAAAGAAAAGGAAGCACAGAATAACTCTGTCAAGACGTCTCAAGGTCATCACCGATTGTCAGAGGAGGCATAAACAGGGGATTTTTACCCCTAAATTCCCACTACTCCTAACTATCCCTAATTACTTTTACTTCACCACACTGCCTATTTTATAAATCATTGACTTAAAACGTCTTCAGTGATAGAATGAATAAACTCTGGTATGTAAGCAACTAGTCCCAGAATGATTTGACCTAAAAATTCCTTTTGGACCGCAGATAGTATGCTATTCAAATAAGGTAATGCCAATTCTACTATATCATGGCATTTAATCTGCTGTTAATACATTTAACAGAGATTGTTAAACCACCTACTACCTCTTTTTAAGTCTGTCATCCTTTTGCCATAGTGAACGAGACTTTTGAAAAATAAATGTTTGGACTATCATTATTTTAAAGTAAATTTTGATAGTTTTAAGATATCACCAAGATCATTCCTTAGTTTATAAGCACAGTTATCCATAGTGTACTTAGACCACACATTTATTTTGTTGATATCAATCAAAAATTGCTTTACAGATGACACAGGAATGAAAATTACTTGTGGAATTTAGTCCATAATGTAAATAGATGGTATGTGTTCCTGGCTGTGCTAAAACTTCTATAATGGCAAGGACACTGCCAATCTTAGACACAATTTCTCATCAATCTGAGCTTAATGTAATAGAAAGAATAAAATTAAAATATGGCAGGAAATAAAATAATTTCTCCAGTGACAACTTGAAAGAAATTAAGGTAGCTTTTCATGTAAGACATAAAAATTGAAAGAGTAATTTCCTCACCGAGAGTAATCAGAACATTTTCTCACCTATTGTTGTATAAAGCAGGTTACGTGAATTACTTTCAGAAAAGCATTTTATTATATTTTTACCACTAATTTATTCCTTCCAATTTCTTAGAAAGGAAATGGTTCTGCCAAACAATTTTTCCATGGAAAATTAGGAATTTCAAGTTAATCCTTGAAAAAACTGTCAGAGAAGAAATTAAATTTAATTTCCAATGTACTTTGTATTAGAAAGAAGAGGGTGACAAATAGTTTAAAATTTCTTCTATGACCAAGAATCTTGAAGCTACAGAGCTGTCACAGCATGTCCCACAACAATTTCCTATTTATTGAAAAGCTTTGCATGATTTTGCAAATCAAAAATTTGGTGGTTCATTTTCTTTTCTTAAGCCAAAGTTGTGTTAGCTACGTTTTTCTCATTAACATCAATATTTATCCATCACAGCAACTTCCCGAGTCCACTTTTAATATATTCTATTACACTTAAGTCTAGTATGCTTACATTTAATGTATTCTATTTCAATAAACTGGCTAACATTATCTGGCTTCCTTGAGAGTGCTCCAGTAACATTAAATCTGGGAACCCACTGAACAAAATTCTTGGTTTCACTAGATATATAAATGACATTTAGAAATATGTATGTTTTTAGAAGACAGGAACATTCCAACATAGCCCTTCAAAGAAAATGACAAGAATTTAGAAACGACTTCACTGTACTGGAGAGTTTCAGTTTTGAATTTGAGTACGAGGTAGTTCAACACCCATTCCACCAAGATAAATATTATGAGAAAAAGATCAAAAGAACTGGATTTTATAAAAGACTTTGGAATCCAATTTCTTATGTAAGTACTTAATATACTTAAGTTAAAAGAAATCTCTAGTCATTTTCATCTCCTTACAAGATTGTTTAAGAATGATTTCATCCCAGGTGCTAACCTCTTAAAAAAAAAATCCAATGTCAATTAACAGAAGCCAAAAAGTCTTGATTTTTTTTGTAAATGAGAAAATGAAAATAAAATACACATGTGCTGGCAAAGATTGTTTTGTTTTGACTTATACCTGAGAATTCAGCCTGTTCAACTGGGTTTGAGATGTTTGATTAATTTGCTGTAGCTCCTCTTTCTCTTGATTAAGTCTTTCTCGGTCTGATCGCTCCTTTCTGAAGTCTTCTTCATATATTTGCACCTAGGAAATATTAACCTGCTGTTACTGTTAGCTTCCTTTTCTGTTAAGTCATTTAAAGGATTTCAGAAGAGGTGCTATGCAGGCTTGTGCAATCTGAGGCATTCCTATCCTCTTTTCATGAATATTTCTTCATGGCAGGACTCCATCCTGATACAAATGACTATAATTTTATCATTCACTTTGTTTAGAATGGCAGTTCTCAACTTTTTCCTCTTTTAGCATGTATCCAGGATCCAGAAGTAAAGTAATAATATGGCTATTTTGAAAAAAATTCCCTTCACCCATTATTCTGTGGCATATTCCATTATTATGATGACCCCGTCCTGGTGTTAAATGTCAGTGTTTCGGAGCAAATTATTCATCCCCAAAACAAGGCTTTGATATAAGAATACTGCTTGAAGTTCTAAAAGACAGTTAATTGGCAATAGCTGTTAAGTGAAGCCACTAAATATTGACATGCCAAGGTTTCCAAATATAAATTATAAGTTGAACACAAAATAGAAATGAAAGGCTCATGTATGTGAAAAAGCAAAGCATGACTGTTAAAAGTGTTCACGAGTATTGCCCTTTATAAATAATTTTGGAGTATGTCATTAAAAAAAGAGTAATATTTTAGAGGAATGCCTCTTGAAAGGTACTCCAAATATTCCAGAAAAGTAATCAAACCAAAAAGAAAAACAGATTAAAATATTGTTGTTTTTAATTGGTATAGTGTTGACTGATGTCTTGGTGACTAGTATGTGGAACAATGAAAACAAATGAAACTTAGGGAATGAAGCAAAGGAATTTCTCTAAAACCATGATTTAAATTACAACTTACCTTGGAACCTAGTAGCTGGATTTTCGTCTACTCATACTAATGCACGTTGTGCTGTCATCACCCACAGTGCAACAAATATTAACTAGAGGTTTATCAACTTTTAAGTCAATAATAACAAAATGTAATAGGCAAGAGAGGAAGAAATTAAACATTTAATATAGATCTAGATGCAGATATAAATATTTAATTTTAAGCTTCATTCACCAGAAGCACTGGAAGGGAACCGTAGCCTGCCAAGCTGAGATTTTGTTTGGGGTTTTTTTTCGGTTGAGAGCTGAGGTTCAATTCCAGACAATTAAATGAATGCTCTGTAAACAATCACCAGAGGCATTTGAAATGGGAGAAGCCATGTGATCAGAATCGAGCTCTTGTATCGAACACAAAACTGATAGCGATGTCGTCACTTTAGTCAGATGGCCAAGAACTAGCTCAGTTTCTTTGGAAATTTAAATCCTTTAGTGTTTCATGTGGCACTTGGTGATGTAATGATTGCGGGTGCCCAGTTAAAAATGTGTGCAGTTAAAATGTGTATGCAGAAAGTGACCAAAAGAGCTACACAAACACTAAGGAGATGGGTTCGGTCTACTCTTGGGGGTTATGAAAAGAAGAATGTCTGTCATTGTCTGTATCAAATATGAACTAAACCATTACCATAAACTCCATGTGTGAGAGTGACTCTCTCGCATGTGGTGTACATTATATGACAGCAACGAAGATGATTCAAGTGTCTGAACACAAGCAGTGCCTTTTTTCAGAGGAATCCTGGCTAGCGTCAATGGTACTTTACGGGTTGAGAATTTGGCAGAGTCTTAACATTCTGAATACTACCCTATTCTCTTCATGGGTTTATTTTTAAGCTATATTTTCTCTTGACAGGTTTATTTTTAAGCTATATATTTGATCCTGGGTACAATGAAGCAGATTATTCAAATGGGGTTGATAGAAAGAGAAAATCCAACTTTACCATCAAGTGCTCTGAATTTTTTAGATTTACAGATAGGCTATTTTCTATGATGTAATAACAATAAAGTAACAACAACAGTATCACAATTGCTCGATTCTTCCACGTATTGCATTAAGAATCCTTGTAACTGGCATTTGGTCGGAGCAAAACAGCCAACAAATCGTACCCAGGGACATCAGAAAAATAATAACTTCCCAGCCCTTTGTTTATGATATCTTCAAGTCCATTGCTAATGTATTACTGACAATGTGTGCTTCAGGGACTGGAATTCTGACATATATCCTGTATTTATTGATGTCACCATGAACTGTTCTAGCCCTTTACCTACATTAGTTTATTTAACCTCTCACAGGAAAAGAGATGTGATATGCATGGGTGGCCCCTCAGCTAAGCCAGCTCCAGCTGCTGAACTAAATTTAGACTCAAATAGTTTAGGCAGTGCTCTATCCCCACAGCACTATGCTGCTGATACACGCAGACGCTAAGACAGGGCATGCTTTACTCTTGCTGTCCACTTGACAACAGTGAGTGAGGTGGAGTGAGTGGGGAGGAGAAAGCCATTGTGCATCAGTAAATTGCTGGGTGGTGCCATCCATATGTGGGGTAGATGAACAGGTCTGGCTCTTCAGTGACTATAAGCCATGCAGAGTCTTCCCTTTAAACCTGTCCTCACTGTTCAAAAGCCTGGAGACCAGCAGCTACAGCATAACAGCCCAGCTGTTACCATTCTCTGAAAAGGTCCGGAGTTTGGGTTAATAGTGTTTCCAAAATAAATTATGTCTATATGAAACTCTCTAGACCCAGTGCTAATAGAATCTCACCAAAAGGTTAATTAGTACGCCCTTCTTTTAACAGTATGATCTTGGGTAAGCCATTTAACCCATCTGAAACTCAATCCCTCTTTTATAAAGTGTGAATTGGGCTAGCCGATCTATATTCTATTGAGCTTTAAAATTAGATAATTCTAATGAAAATAAATGCAAAACTCTATGACACATTTTGAACAGCAAGGCTTCCGAAATGTCCGAAGGAGCACGAACAATGGGCTGTGCGCTCTCCACGTGATTGATCATGCCACTCTCAGCTCCTCACCTGCTGCTTGAGAACTTCCATTTCTGTCCTCATCTCCTCATGGCAGCACTCCATCTCACACTTTCCGAAGCAGTCCTCAGGACATGAAGAACACTCGATTGTCAAGGCATCCTGAAGAGCCTATGTTATAAGACAAGTACACAGTTGCTCTAAGAGTTACCACATCATATGAATTCCTCTATAATTCCTGCATTCATCTCAAACGCACCTGCAAGGTAAAATTTCATTTTTAATGCTACTTTCATGACTGAATAACTTTCTTCTTTCTGATTTTCTAGGATATATGTATTTTTTTTTCCAGAATCTCTTTTTTCCACGATGATGCTTGTGTTATTTAACTCTCATTGTTATTTAGGAGGGCTTTGATGTCAGAGTCCCCTCCACCTAGCCAACCATGAAAGGAAACATATCTATAGCCTTTCTCTAGATTCTCTGCTTCATCCAAATATATACCCTATCAATAATGCTCAAACTTTAGGGAGCATCAGAATCGCCTAGAGAGGTAGCAAACGTGCCCCTCCCTGGTCACTACCCCCAGAGATCCTCAATCAGTAGATCTGGGATAATGTCTGAGACTCTGCATTTCTCAAATGCTGATGCTGTGGGTCCCAGATGACATCTTGAGTAATATTTTGCTATAAAATCATGTTGCCAGTAGGAGAGGAGAAACCCACAGAAGTATGAACCCATGCAGATTCACTATCCATTAAAGCTGTTGTACTGCTGCTCCTCTGCCATGTCCTCCTCACCATTCTATGCCCTGCCCCAGCGACAGTCATATTTATTCTCCAGTAAAACATCCATTAACTCGATACAGGGTGGAAAGAGTGCTGTGCTTTCTTGATGTCCAGTACAACCCAGTGTTTTCACCTGAGGTGAGGAGGTGAAGGAAATAAGAGACACTTAAATTCTCCAACAAGATTATCATCCTTACTCATTAGCCCATGATGCTCTTACTACACTATACTTTGTCAGATCATATAAAAGACATTTCCTCTCTTCTGAAGACCTTGGTTCACGATGAATTCAATAAAATGGCTGCCAAAAATTGTGATACAACACACCTCATCCTGGTGTGGTCTCAGAGCCCACACACAATATGACTAATTGCTCATTATGAAACAAGTCCTCTATACAAATAGAAAAGGTTCCCTTTCAGAGCTCCAAGGACTCACTTCCTCTGGGAGTATTTCTTTAGTAGCTTCAGTGATGTTCATTGGATGATACTATTAGTAGCTCACTTCCCTGAATTACTATACAATATGTTCATAAAGGTAGGAAAATAAAAGCAAATTTATGGTCTTAAATATGTGTAGACAGACTAGAAATTTCCTAATAGAATGTCATACAGTCTAAGGATACTGTTTAGCCTGATGTAAATATCATTTTTCAGGAAGTTGTGTAAGAGGAGCAAGAACTTTTTTCTTCCTCCAAGAAGAATTTAAAGAAACAACAAAAGCTGTTTAATAACTTATGTTTTGTTAGAATTTGTTGCTAAGTTATATAGTTATAGAAAGTATCATAATAGTTATAATTTTTAAAAATGTGTTAGTAGTTGTAGAGAGAATCTAGGGTGGGGAAGTCAAATGAGTCAAGACAATTAAATACGCTGGTTCTGTATCCTATACCTACGAATAGACTATTTTTGTGGGTCTTGTTATATTTGAATTTCCTGGTATACCTTTCATGCTATTCAGGCTTCTAGAAATTTTACAAATGAGTCATAAATGAAAGGTGAGTCTAATAGACATTTATTCCATCTTGGGGTTTTCCAATTTCCTTGAACAAACACCTGTAACCTATTCTAGAGTAGTAATTTACCATCAGCACAGATATGCTGAACAGATCTACCCATCTCACAATGGTGAGATGTCAGACAAATTACTTTTGCCCAGGGGTGGCACTGGCTGACTAGCCTCAGGTAATTTCTCTCACTTTGGTTAAACATCTGGCTTCTCTTCAAGAACTTGATGAAAACAATGTCCTTGGGTATTTCCTTCAAAGCAAGTAAGTTGAACTGAGTACACATAGTTGTGTGAACTTCTGAGAACCATACGTTAATTACTAAACTGACATGTTACAAATTTCTGCTGAGTGAATGGGTCAGTAGGCAGTCCACTTGTGCAAGTAGGGTGGGCCCCAAATTCCATGCTGTGATGGATAGTGTGCACAATCAGCTACCCAAATCAACATTTTGAGTAACTTCTATTTATTACAGAGGTAAAAAAGAAAAGAAAAGAAAACTCTACAGTATAAAATAGAATAATGATTTCTTACATTTCATTAGACACTAATACATGAGCTAATTGAGAAAAAAACTCTTTTCATAGCTCATCACTTTATATCTATGTTTTTTAAGTGACAGTTTAAGGTATAGATGTGTGAGATAAAATCTTTTCTGGCTTGAAGCACCCTTTTATTTTTCCTCACGCCTCATAAGTAACGTGTTATGCCTGTTAAAGCACGAATCTCAGGGCCAGAATTGACTACTGAACATACTATATACTAGCTAATTAAATTAATTAATTAATTCAGCCATTCATTCATTCAACAAATATTTAAGAGTATACTATAAGCAAGGCCCTATCCTAGGCACTCGAAATGCAGCAGTGAACAAAATAGAAAAACTCAGGGACACATTATGACAGTTGTCTTTCTAAGTCCCTCCAAATACATACATATGAAAATTATATTTTACAATGGCATTCTTAGAAAGATATGCTGATATCAATATGAAAATCTTTTTTCAAGCTCAAGGTTCATTTTTTTTCTTCTCATTTTAAGAGAAATAAAACATATTAATGGGCCCTCAACACTATGCCTACTATGCCTAATAGAGGAGTAGGGTCTGTAAAAATCCTATCCTCGTGCAGCTTACAATCAAGATTGGAAGACAGGAAACAAATAAGGTAAATATGAGACACTAAATGTATATTACATAGCAATAAATTTCAAGGAAAAATTAAAAGAGGAAACACTAGAAGTGGAGTATGTAATTTTAATTAGGATACCCAGAAAAATCCTCTTTGAGAAGGTGACATTTGTATAAAGATCTGGATTTTGCTCAAATTAATTTTTCTGGGTGAGATTTTATGATTATAATCACGAGAGTTATAAAATTTTTACTAACTTCTAAAAAATTTCTGCTGACTATAAATACAGATACATAAAAATGAAGGGTGCACATGGACATGAGCAAAAACCAGAGTTCTTGGTTGTTCTAATTTCTACAGGTCTTATATCCTTGTGCCTACATTTAGAGAAGTAAATTAGAGAATAGAAGAAAACTCATCAAATAATATATCAAAAATGGGAGAGATTTCAATTATAATCTTAATTAATATTAGGTTCTCTAATTCATCTGTGGAGGATTTCCAGCAGAGAATAAAAGGGAAAATTCATTTGCCCTGAATTTGTATCTCTAAACATTGTTTGTCTCTCTAAGACAGAGAAATACATTGTTTATGAAGTCAATCTCCACACTCCTATTTTCTCCTCAATAACTTGCCCTACAAACAGATCAAATGTAGCATCGCATTTGTAAAGCACTCTGTCAACTATACAGGAACATACATAACACTTTGGGGATCTTTAAATGACACCTCTGAACACCAGTTAACTACAACATGATAAACAGTTCAAAATACAGGCACTGAGCATGTTTCCAAGGCCAATCACCTACTCGGGTTTTAGAAGACAATTTCTCTAACTTTCGTTGAGAAATGTCTAGCTTGAGAGATGCCTGTCTCAACTCAACCATATGCTACAGGTATTCCTATGGGGCACATATAACGTGGCTCTTGGAAAAGTCAACAGCCAAGGATTTAATTTTTTTCCCTGAACAAGTCAGTGATCCCTTCCCCCCCAAAATTAAGCTATTAGTCCGTAAAACAACACACACACATGCACCTGCACAAAGACACTCGTATATCATCCTTTTGCAGCAATTCACAGGTAACCCCTTTGAATGGGTAAACTGGAGCAAAGGCATTAAACCACTTGCGTTTTCCTAATGGATCAACTCCCCCCACTCCACCCCCCATTAAAGGTGAGTTTTAGGCTTATTCTCAGGAAGGCAGCCATCTCAGCCTTTGGGTTGGCATTTAGCATGCTCCCATAGAGTCTGCATCAGACCCAGCTCCATAGTGACGATTTTAAAGAGCAGCCTATTTCCTCAGGAAACTCCTGCGGTTGACCAAGAGATACGCTATTGTTCGAAAACACCCACTTGCTTTATGTGGTTCTTCAAACTAAAAAAATGTTCTTATTGACTTCTATAATTTCTCCTCATTTCTCTTTTTCATGATGATTCTTTGCAAGGACATGAATTCCCTAAAGCCTCCTTAGCCAAGTATGGCTGAAAGATGCACATAGGAGTCATTTATAAAATCACAGAGAAGCTCCCGTGCAAGCCCCCAGGACCAGGAGGCACACTGCAGTGTAGATTTTGTTGTGACGCCCAGTCAGCAATGTGCTCTTCATACGGGACCTCTCCCTTGATCTCCCAGCTTGACCTGGCCTGATACCTTGTTGAGGCGTTTTATTTCACATTCATAATGTTCCTTCTTCTTGTTCGCAAGAGCATTTTTTTCCTTCAAAAGCTTATTTTCTTTTTTCAATTCATGTAATTCTTCATTTAGGCTCTCCTTTTCCTTCTGGAGTAAAGACCAAAAAAACAAAATCAAAATCAATAAAATTCAGATGAGATGATATTGTAGGAACACTTCTGAAATACAATAAAAACAGGACCTGCTGGATTTTCACTTAACATCCCATTTGAGCAATAGTCTGTGGGTGGAGGACAGGATTAGCATAGAAGAAATCTTTCTTTTATCTTTAGGGCTACTAAGTTTTGTGACCCCAGAAAAAGATATCAAAATCTCTGATTCTCACTTTCAAGGGTCAAATGGGTCTGCAGAATAAGGCAGTTCCCATGTACAAGGCGATGGGTAAGGGACCCAGCAAAAGGGATTCAAAGTCCTAAAAAGAAAAAAGTGTCATTGCAACAAAAAAATACTAACTATCTTAAAGCCCAGTCCTGCATCCTTCTGGACTGGAGAGAGGGAGAAAAAGATAAAACTTCAGGCAAATAAGATCCTTCAGAGCACTATGTTGTGATTATTACTTTCAAAAGGTAGAGGTCAACTAGTCCAACTGCCATCACCCTTCCATGTTTCCGATCACCTTCATGGAGTCCAATGTTTTAAATAACTGACGCAAGGTTAGTTGCTCAGACACTAACAGGCTCTGGATTCAGACAACATCTGAATATTTATATATTATTATTTTATATATTATTATATATAATATTTACATATTATATATCTAGTTTTATATTCTGGATAGTAAACTTTTTGTGGAGTGAATTGGATTCTTAATGAGATTGAGATTTTTACCTAGTAAAATAAATATTCCAGAATTTAGGTATATCCATGTGAGAAAATAGTTAATATATATCTTAAAGTATGATATTTTAGTAATTAATATTTCCCAATACAATAATCAGATTTAAGAAATCTGCTTTAGGGGATGCGTTTTCTTTAAAAGTAAAAACATTTCTATTTGCTTTTATTTAAATGGAGAGCCTATACACGTAGAAAATGAGTCAATCATTTTCTAATTTAGCATAATTGAAGAGAAAATCATTTCAACTAGAAAATGGTCCCAAGTGCACGAGGGAAAATTGCCATGATTTCTGGTCAGGGTGTAAATGGAAAAGGAAAGGGTTGCTACATGGCAGACAGGGAGTTGGTGAACCTTGCTTTCCTCTGACTCACTGTGACAAAGGTATCCTTAGCAAGGTAGGAAAACCCGGACTGACATCGTCTGTAAGATTTCAGACACTGCCTTAAGATGCTTGCGTGTTTTAAAATACAGCCAAGGCCTCGCAATATCAGTCACAAGACTTCACCCGAGAATATTCACACTCCTTGTTTTTTCTTAACATACCTAAAAATACGGGAGGCCCTAGAGCTTAAGGTTTTCTTCCCATTTTTTTTCCCCTGCAATATCCATGAAGTCCAATAACTGAAAATAAACCCAGGAGTCTGTGTTAGGAGAAACCGTCTCCTCAGTGGTCACAATACATTCTCCCGTGTGCTAAGTCATCGATGTTAGCAAGTCATCTAACCTCTACATCTCAGCTTTCTCACCTTTAAAATGGCAAAAATAATATTGTCCTCCCAGGTGGCCTGAGAATGTCAAATGAGATGATGAGGGTGAAGTACTTTCTGAAATGTTCTATTTTTATGATTACAAACGCAATACCTATTTGTAAAGCTCTCTGTAAGCTAAAAAGCATCTACACAGAGACAAGGTATTGTCATATTATTATTAACATTGGTAAAAAAAATAATAAATATGAGTTAAAGCAAAAGAAAAAAGTTAATTTTCTTCTAGGCTGAAATGCCCTAGAAAGATAACAGCTAACCTATGGATCAGTTCTCTCTGCTGGTAGAGTCTGGCAAAGTAGGGCCTGCCTACTTGTGCAACAAAGGAGGAAGCGAGAGGGCATCTCCTTCCTTCGGATTCCAGAGAAGTGACCCTCACCAGTGGCTTTGGGCACTTGTGCAACCCATACACCCTCGCACGCTGGTCACTGCTCAGCAGTGAGTTGATTTTAACAAAACGGTGGGTTTCCAGCAGGAAACCCCGCCCCCTGCACTTAGCTCCTCCGGCCCGGAGGGCGGCTCCCTGCGCCCCGCCCACCTCCTCGCGCTGCCGCCGCTCCCAGGCCAGACCGCGCTGCCTGTCGCTCTCTCTCTGACTCTGCTGCCGCTCCTTCTCCTGTGTGCTGAGGCATCTCTCTGCGGCGTCCAGTTTCATTTTCAGCTCTGCGACCTGAGGAAGTCCATCACAGACAGTTGAAGACACCTCTTCTGATGCCCACACACCCCCGGATTTATTCCCAGACCATGCCCTCGGGGACAGAAACGGCCCACCTGGGCGTCCCCGGAGGAGAGGTTCTCCTTTCCACCGCCCCTAATAATGATCAGGACATTTGCATTCAAAAAGGAGCTTCCTCTACGGGAAAAAGCAAACACCAAAACAGCCTCCAGCTCTTTCCTGCTTTCTCCAAACCACACCACTTCTGAGGCAATAAGCACTTAGCCTTTAGACGGGGCGCTTCTAGGCTTGTCATTCCATTCTCAACTCTCAAGATATGCCATGCCTGATCTGATGCTAGGGGTTGGGGGTGGGTGAATATGTCTACACCAGAGAAAAATAGACATGGCCTTTAACTCCTCAGTAACCTGCAGTGCTTGACCCACTACTAAATGCCAGATAAGATGTCAGAGCGAC
The DNA here is from genome assembly GCA_031878705.1 of Tapirus indicus. Lineage (NCBI taxonomy): Eukaryota > Metazoa > Chordata > Mammalia > Perissodactyla > Tapiridae > Tapirus > Tapirus indicus. The sequence continues at coordinate 140,845,663 of CM062919.1, read as the reverse complement.
AACGGTCCAGTGAGAGAAGCCTTAGACCCCCTGCTTCATCACAGATGGGAATTACACCCACTATTAACCCCAAGTCTTCACTCATCTGCAAGCCATTTAGGAAAGCAACTTAAACATTTTCTCTGGGATCATGGTCTTTAAATTTGGAGACCCCAAAGCTGCTCCAGACTGAATATTACAAGGTGGCCTGACCATGGCCTCCTGTAGTAGGAGCATTATCCTACACTTTCTAAATTTAATACTTCTGAGTATCAAAATGGGGAAGAAAAGAGCAATACTGCTATATTACTCACTTGTGGTCAGGTTTCTTAATTATTTAGGGGAATTTACTTTCCCTTTTCTCTCTTTTTGAACATGGAATGATTTAAAATTATAAATTGACTTGCACCTATTAAAAGATATTTTCTCCAAAAGATGTCTTTCTCACCAAAGCAAAAGCTTCTTGACAGAGAGCATGCTTTAGAGAGAAGCGGGGATGTCCACTTCCCCTCTCACTTTCACTGTTAGCCTCTTTGTTTCTTTATGTGAGGAATATAGCTCATGCTGTCTAATTAAAGAATTAGAGCAGCCTTGCCTAAAACAGTGTGAACTTTAAACCGTCTCTCACCTTGCATATAACCTTGTGTGTTTATGGCACTAGTAACAAAGCCAAGTCCAGGAAACTCTGTGAACTATAATAAAGGTGCATAAGAACTCTAGAAACATCTCTAGAGGCTATTTTTAGCACTTTTCTTTTGCAACACTCAAGACGATTCACCAGGAGGCCAATAATGCACTCAGCACCCTCCTCCCTATCATTTTTCAGCCATTGACTATCCACAAATCTCCTTTAGCTGAAATCAGCGAGAAACTTCACATACTTGGCCCCACCAGATTATTGATTAAAAGCGAATACCAAACAGAGAGAGGTGTTTACCTTTCTTTTATATAATTCTTTCATACTTCTAAATTGCTGATCCCATTGCTGGTTAACTTCCAGGAGCTGAAATTATTAAAATTTGATAAATCAACAAAGGATTCTGCCCATTTGGAGATCTGGCCAGAATGAAATCACTTTTTGAGGTTACTGAGATTTTGGAAGCCTTGGGTGAAGATTGTATTCCTTCCACCAAGTTGTAGGTGGGCTGGGATGATTTAATTGAACATACGCTCACCTTTTTATAACTGGTTCACAGATGAAAAGCTATCAAGTTTTAGGTGTATCTTCACTAGTCAGCTGAATAGTTTATCAGCAATTTTTAACTTTGTTTAGTTATTTGAATTTTCATCTCCTTTGTTTAATCCAACTAGAATCTGGTAAAAATTTGTAAGCATTGATGGTTTTCTCTAAGATTTATTCATATATGAAGGGTCTTTTGTCCAGCCATTCCATATTTTTCTATGTGCTTATACTGATTATTTTAATGAAATATTTCTTCCAGCTTTTTAAAAGCAGAATTTATATTAACAACTTCCAAACCCTACTAGCTGATCATCTGCAATATTGTGCTTTTTAAAATCAACACATGATTTGTAATCTATACTCAACAAATGGATAATATCACCTTTTTGAAAGTATAGACTTTCAAAGAATAGTAGTTTTGTCATAAGACACTATTTAGAAATAACTTAGGTTGCAAACAATTTGGAAGTTTTAAAAGTATGTGCTAAATAGAGGGAAGAAAAAGCACTATGACCTGTGTTTTAGTTTTCTTGTAAGGGAAGTCTGCAACTTCCCACATCAAGAGAAATTCCAACACTTTAATCAATATGGAACAGACATTGAGAAGGTAGTCAAAATGACTAAAAAGTTGCAAGACCTTCTCCTAATTACAAAACAAAATATCTAATCCAGAAAGGCAGTTACTAGGTAACTCTTATACTAGAAATAGATATGGGCATTTAGTATAAGACTATATAATACTATTATATAAAGATACCTGATCTGTTGGTATTTTAGGGATTAACATTTCTATGCTATGGTAACATTACTCTGCTATAGTACAGTAATTTTCCAGAAAGGCACAATATTTCATGCAGTATCAAAGAGGAGTAGAAGGCATCATAGAAGAGAACATGAAGGATGTAATATATAGAATGATTTAGAAAAGGAATTACAAAATTGACATCATAGTGCTAAAATTGTTATATGTGTCACCTCTTCCTCTGTCAAGAAGAATAAAGAGATTCTAACATTCATTAAACTCAGAAAAACAAACTCAAAATAATATCCATCACATTCCCAATGACATTTTAGAAACAAATATTTTTTACGATAATGCTCCTTCACCCCTATGAGGTTGGATGATTAACTCATGAAGTCACAGCACCTAAGTCCACTAAACCTAAAGCCCTTGACAGTATGAATTTCAAGGTGTATCAAGTTGCAAGACATAAAGGGCACAGGTGATAAGCTTACAAGGTCCATGTGGAGGAAACATCTATGTTTTGAGAAAACTGAGATTATAATAATCCGATCTATGACTGTCATTTTTCATTCATTTTCACACGCACTGAGAGACTAAGAGAAATAGGAGGTGAATAAGAAAAAAGCATTTGCTCTCAAAGTAATGCAGTCCAGTAACCTAGAGATAAACACTGTCACCCAACAAAAGTAAAAGGTGATTCACTCTGTTTTATTCTCAGCATTAACCCATGGCATATGTTGCTTTAATATTTCTAAATTACCTCTTTTCTTTGTTTTTCCAAGCACCTTATCTTTTGTTCAAGAGGATTCATCAAGTTCTTTCTTCTTGATGATTGAGCACACTTTAAAAAAAAAAAGGATGAAACATAATAGTCTATAAAATAAACAGGAGAAATGCTGCCTTTCACAAACTCCATGCATTTGGTCAACGCTCACGTTGTGATTTATAAAAATATCTTATTCTAGCAGTAACAATCTTCACACTATAGTCCTTCGTAGAGAGCTGTTGATGAATAAGCTTTATATGAATTAATTACCAAAATAATTCTCTAATAAATTATAAATCTGTCTATATAATAGGTAAGAAATTAGGATTTCAATTCTTTTCCAAGAAAATGAAAATTCAGAGTATAATGCATATAGAAATCAGGTCAGTTTCATGGATATATGTTAGGTATTTACATAGTAAACATTTCTAAAACATCCTTTTTGTAGATGTGTCCACCATCTGAAGAGTGGCCCTGGTAAAAGTCAGAGGAGTGATAGAACCATCGAGAAAAAGAGACTAACACATACAGCTAAAAGGCAGCAAATCGATTCTAAAACTACACTAAACTAGCTACCTCAATGACTATCACACAAATATGTTATAGAGGTGGGCATAGATTATCTGGATGATATAATTAATTTTAACCAGTCTTTTGAATAAAGCCACTGGGTTACAAATTTAGATTAATAATAAATCATTGGCACAGCAGAAAATGCTAATCACCTTTCTTTTCAGTTTCTTTTTTTTCAGGGGTCGGGGTATTCATTTAAAGAAGCACAAAAGCTCTGGAAACTTCCTGCCATCTGTCTAAATGGACCACCAACAAAGCTCACTTAAGTACTGTTTTCTCTATTTTGACTCAAGAGTCTTGTTACCATCTCATCTCTGAGTCATATAAGTAATACAATGAATTGGGTGATGAGGGTAGTTCTCAAATCTGCTGTTCAGTTTCAGGCTCAATAGTTACTGTGGAGCATGAAATTGCTTAAAGTATTCACGAACAATTAAGAAATATTTTCAAAACATGCTGGCTTTTGCCAGAAACGTTTATTGGAAATGCTCTTTTGCAATCATCCTGGGATTTCAAGGACTTTTTTCATTAGAAATGATTTATAAAACTATTTTTCTATCTTTTCTCTACTTCCCTATGTCTTGCTCAACATTTTAGGGTTTGATGCTATTTTATATCTCTATAGATGCTCTTTTTGGTTTTCTTAGCTTCTTCCTATTCAAACCCATGTATATTTAAGACCACATTTTTAAAAAGACATTCTTCTGTGGGTCAACAAATTCAGAATGATTGTACTTGCTTCTGACCTTAAGCTGGTTTGCCTGTGCGCCAGAAGTGACATCAAAATCCAGGTGATGAGAATTTTGGAGCCTATAATTGGGCTCTCCCTTTTTTAGGAAGACTTCCAAGAGACTGGACTCATTCTGGATCAGAACAGACTAAATATTAGGCATCCTTGACCTGGAAAATGCTGTGAGCCAACCCTACTTAGTGTGTCCTGAGCTTAGCAAAACAGGTCCAGTGAGACTGTATTCTAGACTAGTGTTTCTCACCACAAGAGTGCATCAAAGTCTCCATGGGAAATTGCTAAACATAGGGCACCCTGAACACTGAATTGGAACCTCTGAAAAGGGAGCCATAGCACCTCTGTTTTCTTTTTAATATACTTTATTTTTTAGAGCAGTTTTAGGTTCACAGCAAAATTGAGTGGAAGTACAGAGATTTTCCATGTACTGGCTGCTCTCGCACATGTATAGCCTTCCATATTATTAACATCCCCCACTAGAGTGGTACATTTGTTACAATAGATGAACCTACATTGATGCATCATTATCACCCAAGTCCATAGTTTACATTAGGGTTCACTCTTGGTGGTGTACATTCTATGGCTTTGGACAAACGTATAATGACCTGTATCCATCATTATAGTATCATACAGAATAATTTCACTGCCTTAAAAATCCTCTGTGCTCCACCTATTTATCCCACCTCTATTTTTAATAAATTTCACAGGTTATCATGTTTCATACTAAAGTTCAAGATTTTCCCATTCCACACCATGTTTGGGAACATGGATTTGGGATCCTCAAAAAGTCTTTTCTTTATTTCTAATATAGACAAAAAAAATCTGTGACCAGCAAACATTTGTATGACCCTGACTTCTGGGAATCCAGATTAAGAGTAATCAGATAGTGTGAATTTTTTTTCCCATATATAATTTTCTCTTGAAAAAATTATGACATATTTTCACCCTTGATTTTTATTTTATAAATAAGAGTTATTGAAAAGCTAGATACTAAACCTGCGAGAGAGAGAGAAAGCACAGTAATAGGAATGGATTGTAAGCCATAAAATGTATCACCAGAGGTTTCTCTGGAGATTAATCAACATTTTACCATGGTTCCTAGGTCTTAGGTGTGTATTAAAATGAAGCAAAATCAATTAAACACAAAGTTTGGGGGGAATTTTTCATTTGTATTTGCTTTGCTTTCCAGTTGCTAATGAAGTCATCTGATATTGCAATAATACAAAAATGTTTAGTCATTGGTCATACTAAGGACCCACTTATAGAGCAATCACTCCCTATAAAATGTAATCTTTGTTCAAAGTATCTGGGCATTTTTCTCATTTACCAGAACACCCCGACCAACTTCTAAGATATTCAAGTTCTGACACTGCTAAATTAAATACCTGAATGAACAAAAGAGCCTCACTTGGTTTCCTATTATATCTTGGTTATCTCTTAAAAAAAAAACTTTAAGAAACCACTTTCATTCATTCGTTCAATTAGTATCGGTTGCAGTAACCAGTAACCAAACAAAAACTATGGTATTAATTGCATATATATATATATATATATATAAATAAATATTTTACTATGGATACTTTATTGCTATAATATATTTTATTTCTAACCACACTAATATAATATTCTTTTTAAATTTTACATTGAATCAAATTCCTCTAAAACAAGAGCAAAATATGAAACCCATAGAATTGGGAAGCTGAAAGGACAGGATTTAATCTCTCACTTTGTAAAAGAAGAAATGAAGCTGAGAAGTGTCAAAGGAAATGCAACGGTCACCCAGACGTTTTTTCTTAGTTGAATAACATTGTTTAAAAATATAGAGCAGATCTTAGCTAAAGAAAGCAAACTAACCATTTCTACTCTTATAAATCATTGCATAATTAGCCATTAGAAATGCTGTCGATACTAGACATGGTCAATTCATCCTCTAGAAATGTGTTCTTACCTCTGCATGTTCTGTAGAACTTTCTGCAGCACTCGTTCTCGTTGTACCCTGTACAAAATGTGCCATGGAAGCTGTTTTTCCTGGAGTCTTAAAAAGCAGAAAGAAAAAAAGAAAGATATCGTCTCCTATGGTGTCTCTTCAAGTGAGACCAAATATACAAAATTTGTAAAAGACCACACAAACAGTTAACTCATGATAGAAAATAATAGCAATAGTTTTTCATTAAAAATGAGCAGAAGTGACTCTGTATGTGAATTACACAGAATAAGGTTATAAGCACAGCAACCGTGATTTTAACTTTTCTTCTCTTCCAAATAGGGATTTCCCAAGATGTCTCAAGTAGGCAGGCTGTGACTAAGACACGAGGCAGATAAGCCTTGCTATGGTATGTAAATTGTCGTTCTTCCTTTACTGGCAGTTTCTCCCACTGGAGGAGGAAGTTAACCGCAGAAAGCCTGGGCAAACCAAGTCTTTCCTCAGCACCCTCACTGCCATAACTTCATGTACTTCCCAGAGCAATTAGGTAACTGTTGACTTTTTGACAACTTGGTTACTTGCTTCCCTAAAGGCAAGATTTTCTGGCAATGCCTTATAAATGGGAGCTTAACTGTGTGAAACTGAATGAATCATACATAACTCTATAAGCGCTACTAATTCTTATGGAACTAAAAGAGAAAATAATCCATTACAAAGAAAAGGGGCATTGTTTGCAAAGATAATCTTCTATGTTGGCAGAAAGTTTAAATTTGGTTCTCAAATTTAAGATTGTCTTTTCCATAGGTCAAGACCAGATTTTTTCCACGACTCATTGGAAGTTAAATCTTTTTTGTGGACTAACATTTTAGCTTTAATTAGTAGACTCGCCATTTTACAGGGTATTGAGGTAACAGAGCACTAGATAGGGAGTGAAAATAAAAGCTGGAAAGATGCATGCTTGGAGCTACACAAATGGGCCATGACGGAGTAGAAGACCTCTTTCTGGACTTGGAGGAGAGGGAGCAAAAGAAAAGGCAGGAATACAAAAAGGAAAGAACGTGCTGCTGGAAGGAGAAAAGAAAGAATTTACAGTCAATCACATAATTTACATTTTTCTTTAGACCTCCCTATGAGATATCCACATATATGTAGGATAAATCCTAAAACTCCTGAAATTCAAACCCTTTAAAAGGGAATGAATGTGTGTCCAAGATTTGGCCCTCCCTTTTCTCCTTCATGTCTTCCATCACTCTTCAACTCTCCCTGTGCTCTAGTCGTTACTGAATTCCCTCGGTTTCCTGAAATGAGTCAGGCGCCCTAATACGTGTTGCTCTTTCTGCCTGGAACATTCTCCTCTCTGGGCCCCCCTCCAACCTAGTGACCTGGCAAACCTAGCTAATGGCTCTCTTGCACCCTGACTTTATCTGACCTCCTCTAACCAGCCAAGCAGAGCTTATTTACAATGGCTTATCTACGTGTTGGTGTCTTCACCTCTGCGGCCATAGTACCATTGCACAGAGCAGGTGTTCAACACATTTTGCTGAATGCATCAGTTGATAAATATCTACATATCACATTTGTGGACTTTCTGTGTGTGTGTGTGTGTGTGTGTGTGTGTGTACGTGTGTCTGTGTGTTTACTTTCTGCTGGTTTCTTGGTCTGTTTTGGGGGTATGCTTGAGTGAAATGGAGCAACGTTTCCTTAAGGCAATATCCAAAAATACAGGTGGGAATCCAATTGTTCAGAGCTCTACAAGTAAAAGTTATGACTCACATATGATCTGATTTTAGGGGATATAAGCAGAGATTTCCTGGAGACTGACACTTCATTAACACTAAAATCTGCTCATCAGAAAAGAAGAAAAGGACAATAACATAAAAATATATTTCAAGGTTCCCTTCAGCCTTATCTGTGTATTTGGTAATAACCCAGTGGATGTGGTAACATTGACCTAGAGAAGTGGTTTGAAGGACTATTTTCTTGCCAGGATGTACTGTCCTCAGCACTGCTGTCCTCTGGGTCTCCTCCATCCAGGGATCCTGACGCACACTCAGTGTTGCAGCACGTCGTGGTGTGATCTCTTCCATTGAACGGAAATCCTGTACCTTTGCATTTTTCATTACAATTTCTTTGCCTCTTCTGCTATACAGTTTAACAACAAACAGATTTTCTATTAGCTCCAGAGAGCCATGAGGTGATTTATGAATAAACAATAACTCTTCTGGAGAGCTCCACGTTTGGTTTGAGAAAAAAGGAACGTGCACTAGGATAGTCCTAGGAATAAACTGGATTTTTTCTGTTACATATGCCCTCTTTGCCTCACTTCCACCCTCTCACGTGTGCTGGATACTTTGAGTCTGGCTTTTCGTCAAGCTTTGTTTCATGAGAAGTCTTACTAGTTGCAATAACTCTCAGAGAAAGAGACATTTCACTCCATGATTCCAAGGCGATTTTGAAGAGTCCTCATTTCTCAGGTGACTAAAATATTATATAGAGAAAAATAACTAACAAAGAGAAATATGGTGAAGGAAAGGACCAAGGAACTACCAATCGCTGGTCTGTAACTATCATTCGAGTTGATAATTCTCAAAATTAGTCCAAGAGGAGAGCATCGCATTTCTATACATGCTTGTATGCATTCTTTGGTAGGCAAAATGAACATTACTTTTTCCTTAATATTCTCTTAGAATGGGGGTTGAAAAACCTCCTTTGCTTCCTGAATCTATCTGCATGAATTTTTAAGTGAATGTGCTATCTAAGTAGGAGAGAGAGTATCTAGTTGCTACTGAAAGACTTGATTCTAGAGTCCGGTCATCTGGATTCATATCTCAGCTCTACCATTCACTACTTGTGACTCTGGGCATGATGTTGAAGGCCCCTAAGACTCGACTTCCACATTTGTAAAATGGGGAGAGTAATACTGTCCTCTTCCTAGGGTTGCTATCTGTGATAATACGTATAACGAGCTTAGATGTTAATAATAATATGACCTTAAAGATAGAGCCACCAATCAAATTATTTATGCAACAAATAATATGACAAAAGGAAAGGGCCATCAATAATTTATGCCAGTGCACTTGGCACTGAGTGGGTTCCAAATGAAACTAAGCAAAAGTTCCTGCCTCCAATGAAATGAATACAGATAAACATACACACACACATATGTATGTGTGTATGTGTGTGCGCCTGCCTGTAAGAATTCAGAGGAGAGAGAGCTCATTCCCAGCTTTAATCTCTATGGGAGGAGCTGGAGTTTCTGATGGGCCATGAAGGGTGGATAGGATTTTAATAGATGGTGAGAGCTGAGATATATCACTGTAAGGGGAACATCTTAAATGGAACGGAGATGGACAAAGGTTAAGGATGAAGGACTCTAGCAAGCCCAGTGTAACTAGAGTAGGGTTCATGTGATATATCTAAAGTTAATTTGGATCAAATTGTGGAAGGCTTTAAATTTCAGATTAAGAAATTTTGACTTTCTTGCGTAGGCCATGGGGAGCTCCTGAAGACCCTTGAGCAAAGGAATTACAAAATCAAAGTGGCCTTTTAGTAAAAATAAACCTGAATATGTGCATTATGTACTAAATGGGTGAGGTTGACAATTGCAATACCGCTTGAATAGACATTATCAAAAGTAATATTCAAAATATTTAACAACTTGTGGTAATCAGTTCACCTGGGGCACTCAGAATGGACCACACCTCTGAACCCCAAACTCCTATTTTAATTGCCTACTTGCCATCCCTATTTGGATGCTTAATAGGCATCTCCTTCCTCACTTGTGTAAAACCTATTTCCTGACCTTCCCAGCAAGACTTGTCTTCCCCATCACAGTCAATGACAACTTTCATGCTTCAGACTAAAAACTTGGAGTCATCCTTGACTCCTCTTTTTCTCTCAGACTGTATCCAATCTTTCTGAACATTTTGTAGCCGCTTTGAAAATATATCCAAAAGAAGAGCGTTACATTGTCACAAGAGCCTGGAGACTTCCCAGTTTAATGAGAGAGTGGCCAGTTGAAATAAGCATGCCTTTTTATAACTTTTTCAAAATAGGAACTTTAATGTTTGCTTCTTGATTATATTCACATGAAAAATTTTAATAGAGCATCCAGTAGTGACTGATACCTGTCTCTGTGTCAAATCCTAGCTCCATCATTTACTAGTTATGTGATCTTGGGCAAGATGCCTAGCATCTTTGGACTGACCAAGCCACCGTCATCTCTTACCTGGATTATTGCAATAACCTGAGGGCCTCCCTGCTTCCATTCTTGCTCCTCCCCCATCTATTATCAGTAAGGTAGCCATTATGAGTCTTTAAAAATATGTCGTTTCATGTCACTCCTCTGCTCAAAACCTTTCAGTGGCTGGTCCATGAACCTGTCATGCACACTCCCTGTTCTCTCTGCATAGAACTATCTTCCCCCAGATACGCACATGGCTCAGCCCCTCACTTTCAATCAGCAATTGCTTAAATGTCACCTGTTACTGAGTCTTTACCTGGCCTCCCTATTTAAAATTACTCTCCATCCCAGCACTTTCTATCCACCCTGCCTGCTATGTTTTTCCATAGCTCTATATATAATATAGTACATATTTTTTTCTTTGTTCATTGCCTCCCACCATTAGAATATAAACTCTACGATAGCAGTTTTTGTCTGTTGTGTTCATTCTTTATTTCTCAAACCTAAACTAGCACCAATTATTTTAGTGCCACTGTGTGTACACATAGTGTTCAGACACCATAAAGCCCCCTCCCCACCCAAAACTAAATCTGTAATGTTGCTGAATCAGATATCTTCTCAACAGGTTTTAAAAGATCTAAAGATCAGAAACTTCAACTTCTTGGCTTCCAAACTAGTAAATCACTTCTCTTTCTCTCTCTCTCATTTTTTTTTTTTTTGCTGAGGAAGAGTCTCCCTGAGCTAATGCCTGTCACCAATCTTCCTCTTTTTTTGCTGAGGAAGATTCACCCTGAGCTAACATCTGTGGCCAATCTTTCCCTATTTTGTATGTGGTTGCCACCACAGCACGGCTGATGAGTGGTGTAGGTCCGTGCCCAGGAACTGAATCTGGGCCACTGAAGCAGAGAGCACTGAACTTAACCACTAGGCCACTGGGCTGGCCCCTCACTTCTCTTTCATACCCAAAACCTGGACCTGGACTAGGAGAGTCAGGTGAGAGACATGTCCCCAATTCCATAGCATCATAGGGGATATAAGCTTGTGTCCCTGCAGGTTGGAGCTCTGCAGCAATCCGTCCATGCAATATAGAGCTGTTGCTTGCAGTCTGTTTCCACTACACACTTGTAGCTTTAGTGCACGTCAGATCCATTATAGGGCAAATTGGCTTTTGCTGACTAGTCTGTAGTCTTTATGAAACTTCAAGCTTTATGAACTCCCATGTCTAAAGATTTCTCAGTGCTGCATGAAGCAGTAAACAATCTGACCCATCTTGACCACCAGCCCTTCTGTGAAGGCTTCCCTGGTTCTCCACAGCAGTGTTAGTTACTTCCTCCTTTGTGATCCCAGGGTGCTTTGTGAAACATCAATTCCAGCACTTATCGTAAAACAGTCATTAATTCTATGTACCTTTCTCTCCTGAGAGGCTGTCAGCATTTATCATTTTAGCCTTGGAAACTAACATAGTACCTTCAGCATACAGAGTGGTGATACAACACATTTTTCTTGAATGAATCTGTTTGTGTAGGAATCTATAATAGGAAATCATAGCATATCTCTGCTTCTCAGAACACAGCCCAGAGGAGAATGACCACAGCGATACAAAAAGTTATATGTTTTGTCTCCAAATCAGAAAGGATCAAGTAGGAGTACCAATCCATTTTTTAAAAAGCTGTTCTGTTTCAGTGTTTTTTCTTTTTATTCATTTTATAGGCAAATATTTCATCCTTTTCTACTTTGGTTATGTGATCAATATTACTTTGCCTCCCTACAAAGCCTCTTAAAAATTTTTTTTCTCCTAATCTTGGTTAATGTTTAAAAAGTAAACAATATAAATAATTATACCTGCCATGGGGGAATTTTTAAAAGGCATGAATATGGTTTTCAATAACATTGCCTATATTTGCATAGTACTTTATTACACCTGAGATAAGTAAGAGATAAGTTCATATCTTGAAGTATTAACTGATGATCCCCGCAAACACACACTGCTCTTTGTCTCATATAACTAATCCTTTCTTTGCTCAATAAGAGGTATGTTTTGCCTCAGGGCTTGTAAGTTTGTCATAGAATGCAAAGGGAAAAACAGCTCTTGTTCAGCTTTTGAATTTCAAAAATAGACTCTCCAAACTCTAGAGTCTATGTTGAAAACCAAAGTTTTGAATCACAAGAGCTGGTGTTTCTAAAAATAATATATTAAAAAAAATTTTTTTAAACACAAATTCCTTTTGTGCAATGTATTTTGAAATGCCTCAAAAAGTAACATGGATTGACGGATGAAAAGAGGGGTGGGTGGATGGATAGATATGTGGTACACAAGCAGAGGTAAACATTAATGGTAAAATCTAGATATTAGGTGTAGGAGTGTGCACCATAAATCTTCTCAACTTTGCTATATATTTGAAATTTTCATAACAAAATGTTTGATAAAAAATCAGAATCAAGGCATAAAAACTTATACCATAAACAACTGATAGAAAAGAGGGTAGATGAAAAGACACTATAATCTATTCCTTATCTCTTCCACCCCACCCCCCAGAAGAGTAGATAAAGGTTTCATGACCTGAGAGAGAAGGAGAAAAGACTCGGGGGGGGGGGGGGCGGGGAAGAGTATCTGAATGTCCTGAGTCCTCTGAGGAAACTGAGCCCTACTCCTCTACTTCCAGAGCCTCATTCATCATCTATGGAACTGCTCAGACAGAACATCAAAGAGCAGAGACAGCTTCAGCCTCACCCCTTGGGGTTAAGCCTGGGGAAGGGGCAAGTCTTGAAAAGAATTTCTCCACACCACCATGGCGCACAGCTGAGACTTGTGGATGTCTAGGTAGAGAGGTCCTGAGACAGCTCAACCTCAGAGTGGTGTGCAAGCAGAGCCAGAAATTTCCTACATTCCTGAGAAGGATGCAACAGTGGTTAACTGAGGTTAAATAGATGTAAGGTGGCTTCACCATCAAATTGAGGAGGATGCAGTATTTACCACATGGACCTGAGGCCAGGAGATGAGATGAGTGACCTGGAAGCTTCAATGATTGCCAGGGAGGGTTAGGCCAATGAAAAGACCGTAAGGAGTAGATTACATCAGTGCCAATGGCAGTGTAAGATGGTGGATTATTGCAACCCAGATGCCTTCACCCTAAAGTTGCCAGAAAAATACAGGACATACAGATAAATTTGAATTTTGTTTTGTTGTTTAAGTGTGTCCTAAGCAATATTTTGCTGTTATCTGAAATTCGAACTTAACTGGGCATCCTATATTTTTATTTGCCACATCTGGCAACCCTACTCCATCTAGATTTCTGCACAAAATCTGCTTCACAGATCCTAGGTGCCTTTATGGGGAGAAGGAGAGAGACAGAATTCCTGAGTGTGACTGCACTGAAGATATTAATTGCCTGAGAAAACACTGAAATGATGGCGATTTCCTGGAGTCTTAGTTATCTTCTAAGAGACAGGATGGGGGTCCTAGACTGAAACTAAATTCAGTTTAGAAAACAAAGAAAAATCACAATTTTGGGTCCTAGACTGAAACTAAATTCAGTTTAGAAAACAAAGAAAAATCACAATTTTGCACACGTGAGTTCTGTGGTTTGAAGCTTTTTATCTGCTTCAATCTGAACTTCATAACAGCTCTGGGAGGTTGTTAGGAGAGGCATCTTTGATGCTAAACTAGCAAGCATTAAGTTGAAGTTCAAAGATGTTAAGTGATTTGCCCAAGTGACTTGACAAGTGGGTGGCTGAACCCATACCAGAACTCAGTCTCCCTTGCTTTATTGCCCCCAAAGAACCTTTCACCTATGTGGGGAGATATGAATGACACAGCTAAAAATCATTGGATGAAACATCACTTACTTGCTTGACGCGGGAGGCTGAGCCATTAAGAAATACAATTCAGGAGAGTTTCAAGGGAATTGAACTTTCCAGAGGGCTAGACATGAAATGACTTGACCTCCGAGGTTACATCCAAGCAAAATCTTACCAAGTCCTGCCACTACTTACCTAGAGATTCTACTGCCAATGACTCATGGTCAGAAAAGAGAAATTTAGCCTTCAAAAATTGTAATTCTGTGTTTGAATGTTTAAAAAATTTTCCCTTCTCTGCAAGGACATTAATCTCTGATCACTCAATATCAACGCAGATCATTTTGTTTTTCTCTTGTACTTTGCCATGTGTTGACCTCCCCTTCGTTCAGGTATGCATCCTTATAATAAATGTTTGTGGGTTATGGATTGGGATTGGGTACTAGGATATAAAGTCTAGGATATAAAGATGAGCAAAATAGACATGTCTTTCACATATTTTCTGCTTTTTGAATGTAAAATCTGAAGATTCGAGGGGAGCACTCCATTGTTGATGGAATTCTTTCTGCATCATTCTCCCAAGTGATTAGCCTGGATACCTCAGGTGAAAGAGACCACTTTCTTCCTGAGGCAATACATTTCAACATCATATCCATAGATTTAGATATTACTTTTTTTTTTTTTTTTTTTTTTGTGTGAGGAAGACCAGCCCTGAGCTAACATCTGTTGCCAATCCTCCCCTTTTTGCTGAGGAAGACTGGCCCTGGGCTAACATCCGTGCCCATCTTCCTCCACTTTATATGGGACGCCACCACGGCATGGCTGACAGGCAGTGCGTCGGCGGGCACCCGGGATCCGAACTCGCAAACCCCGGGCTGCCAAGCGCGGACTAAACCGCTGCGCCACCGGGGTTTGCGAGTATATTGCTTTTATATTGCGAGATATTACTTTTAAATAACAAAAAATTATAGTTATGTATAATAAAGAAAGAGCGTGTGCATATAAAGATGACCTAGGGATAACTGGAGCCTATGGTAATGACTCAGTGGAAACACAGGTAATACAAAAGTCTTTGTGAGGAGTGTTTTGTCTGAAAACGAACCCAACTCAAAAGAAAATCTCTCAATATGCTAAGCTGAAAAATTGCAAATATTTGCTAACTGATCTTTAATGATTTAAAGAAAATTTATTTTCAAAAGTAAATCTTCCTCACTGGAGAAAAAAACCAAATAATTGAGTCAAGCCTCACTCTCCCCACAAGTACAAACTAAGGCAAAAACAGTCTTAAAATACTTTCATCTAGAAGGTAGACCTTAGAATGATATGAGCATTCTTCAGTGAGAGCTGACAGTGCCCATTTTGCTAGTACTTTTCCCACACCCATTCAAGAAATTGTTTCCAATCAAACTAGAAATGGGAAGGCTTGCTTGAGAAAGAAGGCTTATTGAGTCATTAGATTCCAAAACCCAGCTTGGGTTTGGAAGTCCTTATGAGAGATTCACATCCTGTCACAAAGATAAACAGATCAAGAACGTAAAGAACACATTTGCTAAAGAACTCTTATGAACATATTATTCATGGTATCTCCCAAGCCAAATATTTTGCGTCCTTAATATTGTCATGAGTTTACAAATTTCTTAACCCAGAGGCTTATGTTATTCTTCTTGCATAATAAAGACGTATCTTAGGTTTTTTTTTTTTTTCAAATTAACCTGCTAAAGTCATACAAGTCTGGGAGAAGATCATCAAAGGCAGAGTAGTAATTCCAAATGTAAGCATAATACCTTTGGCTTCAAGTGCCTGTTCAGTAGAAACCCTAAGACTGAATCCTCTTTCTTCTTTCTGCAGGCTTCTGGATGCCTGATATTCTTTTTTTGTGTGTGAGGAAGATTAGCCCTGAGCTAACATCTGTTGCCAATCCTCCTCTTTTTGCTGAGGAACACTGGCCCTGGGCTACCATCCATGCCCATCTTCCTCTACTTTATACGGGACGCTGCCACAGCACGGCTTGACAAGTGGTGCCTCACTCGGTCTGCGCCTGGGATCCAAACCTGTGAACCCCGGGCTGCCAGAAGCAGAGCAAGCAAATTTAACCACTATGCCACTGGCCCAGCCCTTACCTTATATTCTTTTAATCAGTTAAAATTATAAAACCAATTATGATTTCCACCTAGTTGTCACTTTTCACTTCAAGGCTTGGTGACTTTCTCCTCCAATCCCCTGCCCCCTGAGTCCAGTGTTGTCATGCTGTTCATCTGGCCACCCAAGTGACCTCAACTGGATCTGCCAAGATTATTATTTTCAATGAGGCAGAAGGAATCTTCTTCCACCTACTGCTTACATCTTCCAAGCACAACCTGCACCTTCCAGTTTTCTGTAACTCCCTCTCTTGTGGAACTTGGGGCAAGTCCTCCTAGCAATGGAACAGGTGACTTTGAGCAAGGTACTCAAAAGTGTCTCTTACTTATCAACCAAGAGGGAGCCTCAGTTTGGTGCCTCACTTCTCCTATCTTGTAAGAACCTTCTATCCAACAAGTGGACGCCTCCCAAGTTAGAGAGAACTTTTTTCTCCCTTCTCTTTTAAGAGTTAATTTTTGTGTCTTAGAGTGCAATTTTAACTTACAGACCCGTGTCTCTGTTTTCCTGTGGTATGTGGTGATACACCTTATTATAAAATAGAGTTTGAGGTGGGCATGCACAGCAAGATCTCCTTATCTGGACATACACCTGATATTCATGGACAGTGGAAGCCTTTTAAAATCCTTGTAATGAATGGAAGGAGGAATATGTCATAGATTAGCAATGGGATCAACCTAACCGTATGGTGATATTTTGGGAAACACGACCCGGCATTTTTACCCACTAACCTGTTTAGTTTTGGGGTTTGATTACACTTTTAGAACGAGAAGACTGAAAATGAATACCTGAACTTATAAATAAGAGAAAGATAGATAGCTTATTTAAAGAACTTCACCCAGGTTGCCAACTGTGAGTTCAAATATCACAAGATGAGCAGCTGAGCTAAGACAGGCCTTCTCATCACCTGAGAACTATCAGACAGAGTTTTTCTAGCCACCTATTCAAATGTTTCCTAAAGAGGAGTGAACAGATCCTCCCACAACAATGCAACATTTTTTTCTAACAGAAAAAAGAAAGGATCAAAACATGCCACAGCTACTGAAATTAGATAATGGACTTCAAAGTGGAAGCCAGTAAGTGTATGAGAAATGCTGGAAAATTTTGAGGCTCAAGCTAATCCTACTAGCATAATAATAATAATCCTGATAATAATAATAGCATTGTGTTTGTTCAGCCCTTTATACTTACAAAGTGCTTTCACATTTTTAATCACTTTATATTCTTATCACAACCCATCTGTCGATGAGAAACCATCATCAAGATGAGGAAACAAGACTTTGATACAAAATTTCGTGTTGATCAAGAATAGCCAGCTTAGCTTTTGAAAAAGGGGAATAAGGAAAGGGAAACTGGATCTTTTTTTTTTTTTTAACAGCATGGTTACAGAAAACGTGTGTCAACTTACTGTAGTTTTCAAGAAGTTTTTCCTTCATAAATCTTTCAGTGTCATAAGTTCATATTACTCTCTGAATCATCAGAAGCATTTTCCCAAGGCTTTTTACCTTGGGAAGAATTTCCAGATCTAAAATTTGTCCTTAGTTGCTGGGAAATCCTCCCTCAACTTGCACCAAAATTATTAAAAGCCAATTTTGGGTACTGCCTCTTAGTTAAAATCAGAAAAACAAAATAGAATACAAAGATAAGACAAGGTTCTTAAGCAAATTCAATTCTGGTGGATCTTCTTAAAATTGGGACACTTTTTCTTCTCACTCGCAAGGGGCATCCTTGTTTCCAAGCATTACTGGAAATGTATTTATCCAAAAAGTACATTTCAAGCCTTCCATCACTTTCTTTTGCATTTGAAGACATACAATTACAGGGTCATAAATTAATGTTCATATATTAATTTTCTCATAGTATTAGGACCATGTCTTGGTTTAGTGTAACTTCCATTTAACACTCATTTTGGAATCTGAATATTATTCTCACTTAGGCAATTACTTTTCCTTTGCCTACAAGGCTTTCAATGCCCTTTGTTCCCCAACTTTCTACTTCAACGCTCCCAAAGTATTAAAGTGCACTTTCACGTGGATGGAGTTCCTCTTGTTCATCAACAACGTTTTTCTGTTTCCTCAAAGCAATGAGTCAGTCTGTTCATTTTCCCTTGTAGTAATTCTCCCTCTTAACTATTCTTGGCAAAGGTAGTTGAGCAAAAAGGGAACTTAACGTATGTCTCAGGCCCTTTCATTAAATCATATCTCTTTTATTCAGCTGCACTCTTCCCATCTCATAAAGTCATAAAGAAATTCATTTCCTGCTCCTGGAAAGGGAGTCTACCTTACAGTTCTTTTGCTTTCTTCATTCAATGGGAAAATGAGAGATACCCTCCACAGTCTCTCCGTCATTGGCTCATCCTTGTCTTACCCAAAAAAGAAATTTTCTTATACTCTTTCAGTTCTATCAATATCTCAGTGAGAGTGTAAAAGTTTTTATTTTGTTTTGAAACTAGGATTTCCTTCTGCAGAGTGCTATTATGTAAATAGTAATTCAGCAGAGATTCCAGCTGGAAACTAAGCTGTTTACTCAAGGAATCAAATATTTAAAGATACCTTCAGACAACAATTGAGAAGGATATGCCAGAAATCTACTGGGATGAAGAGAGACTCCCAAGGGTTGTTTCTGGGGGAGAAAGGAAAGGCACGGGTCTGTGTGTGTGTGTGTGTGTGTGTGTGTGCGTGTTGATCCAAGGCTGATGCTTTAAACCCAGACAGGAGGGGTTACTCAGACAACAGCATCACTCCTGATACCAGCTTGAGCTCTGGCCCAGTCACCAAATGACTCTTTTGTGAGGGAGGGGGAATTAAGAGCAGGAAGTATAGGGCAATGGTTCCAGTGAGACAGCTCTGGGTTTAGGTCCAGAATCCAATCCTATTAGTTGTAGGACCATGAGAAAATTAGTTAGCCTCATTGAACCTTAGTTTCCCCATCCGTAGAAGGGTAAGGATTAAATGGGCTAGTGTATAGAAATGCCCTGCAAAGTGCTGGCCCAGAGTAGTCACTCAACAGATGGCAGCTAAAACCCAGATCAATAGAAAAACCGAAGAGATTGTTACACATATCTTTGGCAAACACTGGACACGTCAGGTCGCAATGGGGGCCTGTGTAGCCAAAGTTGGGAAAGAAAACGTCTGTCCACTGAAGCAGAAAGAGCAATAGTGTTTAGCTGCATTTTGGCCTCTGGAGGACATATCCCATATTGGGCATACTTGGGACAGTGAGTGGTACCACAACAGTGTTCCCAAGAGCAGTACAGCTGACATCTAGAAGCAGCAGTGATAAGTGAGCATGTGATAACCATTGTCAGTCAATAACTTTAGGAGACCAGAATGGACAAGACCAAATGGTAGCTTCGACACAAGAGATGAGAGACTGGGTTTATGAGCATACATTTGCTATTCCCCTGTTGACTTTGAGAATTATTTGTAGAGGATTCTAGAAATAAATTGATTGGAAATCTAGCTTTACCGTGGTTCATGAAATCAAGCACGTTGTTTATCACTGGTGCTTTTCAGAAAAATCTATGTTGTGATACTTTACACCTTCCTGTGACATTTTATACCCCTCCTCAAGAAGCCCATGACTAGTGGAGAGACACATCTATACTTAAATGATTACAAAAACAAGGTGACAAAGCCTATGAATGAGGTATAAAGAAGGTAAAGATTTAGGACAGAGCAAGGAGGGGCTTGAGTAACTCTGTGGGACTGGAGAGGGTGATTAAAGGTACTGTGAAAGGTTTGAGTTGGCATAAAAGACAGTTCATCCAATGAGCAAGGGACAAGAGTTTCCATAAAGAATAAAGAGCACATGAAAAGACATAGCACATGACGCTTCATGGTCTGTTAAAGGATTGTGGGGTGGCTAGGACATAACGCTCATTTTGAGAAGTGACAGAATATGTAGAAGACAGCTTAATACTGTAAAAATAATATGCACAAGCTTGGCTTCCTATCCCGAGACTAGAACTTTACAACTTTGTGAATTTAGGTAACATTTAAAAATTTTTATGAATCTTAGTTTCCTCATCTGGAAAATGAGGATAAAAGCCACATTTAAGTGTTGTAGATATCAAACGTAATATAAAATATTTACCTACTTACCTATTATGGCAGGTGCCTAGCAAATGTTAGATCCTCTTTCTAATGTTTTGTTCTAAATGTAGGTAGGGGCTAGATCATAGAGGATTTTATATATTAAGCCAAGGCGTTTGGACTTTATGACGTAGGTAAAGGAAATCTACGTTTAAGTTTTAAGAACTTGCATGTTAGCAAGATCTATGTTGGTAAACATGAGTTGGTGGGGAGCAAAACTGAAGAAGGGCAACCAGTTTAGCATCTCCTGGGGATAGTCTAAGCAAGAGATAATGAATATCTGAACTATCGTATGGTAGTAAGAATGAAGGAAAAGGAAAAAAGTCCAAAGATATTATGAAGGTAAAATAGGCAAGACCCTGAGGGTCTGGGGTGAAGGAAATATGGCACTATTCTATGAATGGTGCCCCCTGGAGTTGTACAATATGGTAGCCCTGGAGGAATGCAGGATTATGCCTCAATTTAGATGACTGGGTGAATAATGATCTGTTAACCAATGTAAGAAATGTAGAGGGGGGAAAATCAAGCAGTTTTTGCAGGAAAGATATTGAGTTCACTTTTGATCATGTAGAAAAGAACTCCATGTTTAGTAAGTATATGTGTCTGCAGTCATCAGCATATATTTTATAGTTTAAGGAGCTAAGGACTGTGTACAGATCCCTGGGTAACACCAATATAACACAGGCAGGTTATGTAAGAGAAGGCAGTGAAATTGAGCGAGAAGGAAAGATCAGAGAAAAAAGTGAAGAGGGAGTTTTGAGGGATTAATTTTATAGATGCTAATGGGATAAGACATTTTTAGAAAGTTGAATTAGTGAATAGTGTCAAATGCAAATGAAGGGGCAGATGAAAAATCAGATGCAAAATGACTGTTGGATTTATCAAGGTATCACACTTATTAGTGGTTTGATAAGGGGCTGGAAAGTCTTGCACGCCATGATCAATAAGCTTGGCTATGATGTGTCAGTGAGTTAGAACATTACCCATAAAATAATTTGGGATCTTACATATATTTAAAAGTGGAGGAGAACTGAGCATATTTTAAGCTGGTGAGAGGTG
Source organism: Tapirus indicus (assembly GCA_031878705.1). Lineage (NCBI taxonomy): Eukaryota > Metazoa > Chordata > Mammalia > Perissodactyla > Tapiridae > Tapirus > Tapirus indicus. The sequence continues at coordinate 140,824,481 of CM062919.1, read as the reverse complement.
ATGGAGATATTGAAGATATAGGAGCCCAAATACTGTTTAGTGATTGGTCCTATCATGAAGCGGTGGCTTTCAAACTCAACTCCATCCTCACTGCTATTCAGCAACTCATTTTAGTTTTATTTCTCTCTTCTGTCTCTCTGTCTCCCAATGGCCATTTCATATCTTCCCCAATTTCCTTAAACACTAGATCTCACCTCTTACCCTCTCATTCTTTGCCTCACACTTCACAAGGAAAATAAAAAACATCAGCTAGGAACCTGCTCTCCTTTGCCTGGATGTGTGCAGTGCAGGAAAATGAGGAAATTTCATCAAGGAAGTAGTAGGAGAAGCAGTTTCTTAAAGAGACATACAAGTTTCAGTTAAGTCCCCAAAATAGAGGGAACTAACTACCAAGAGGATGGCAATGAGGATGTCAAAGGGGTCTTTACCTTATAAGGAGGAACCCAGAGGACAAAATGAAGAGAATTAGGAAAGAAGTCAGTCATGAATTTTAGGGGCTGATAACCAGAGACTATGAGGGTCAGGTTACTGGAGAGGATTAAAATTCTCATCACTAAATTTCTCTCCGAGATTAGACAAGAAGGCCACTAAAAAAAAGCGTACATTTCCGTGATGGAAGCAAGTCCTAACTGGTAGTTAGATAAATAGGTATGAGAATTGGAAGTGGGGGTGAGAAAAGAAGAAAGAAGGGGAGAGTGAAGACTTCTTTGGCTCCTAACCATTTCTAACTTTGAAAATAAATACTACTTTTTCAGGAAGAAGTGAGTTTCTAAACAGGAAAAAGTGCATAGATACAGAACACACCCAATACTATTTGTTTATTAAATGAATGAAAGAAAGAGGTACAGAAGTATCCACAACATATTATTAACTGAAAAAAGGTAGCTTTAACAAAATGGGGTGTGTGTACGTGTGTGTGTGTGTGTGTGTGTGACAGAAGGAGAAACAAAGAGAGACTAGAAATGCTAAAAGGTGCTCTCTAGCAGTGGTGGGCCTAGAGAATATTTCAGAGGCAGATCTATGTTTAATGAAGGCCTGAGGTTTTTACAATTCTGGGGCCTCCTTAAAGAGAAAAAGATGCAAATTTATGAATGCAAATTAGGTACAAAAATAATATTTGTTTAAGGGGATCCAAGCTTCATTAGCTCCACGGTAAATCTGTCTCTACATGATTTTTGTAGTTTTCTCTGTGCTTGGTGTAACTTTTCCACAATGAGCACCAATTCCTTTAGAAATAAGAACCAAAGTAGAAGTATAAGTTATGTAAAATTTTTTATCAGCCATGCTCTCAAACTTACTCACATTAGATTTTTTTGAAATGATCATTAGAGACGGTTTCTAATCAGGAGGGCTACAGAGCTTAAGAGTTTATGTTGTCATTTATGACTGTCATTTCTAGACAGTCATCCACAAAATTCCCAGTTTGAGCTTACCCTTGAACTTTATTTGCTTACATAAAGCACCATAGACAAATATCCTGAAGCAAGAGGAAATTCAAAGTCAAATAACTCCTTTAATCAGGAAAGCCTCATTTTTTCTTTAAAAAATGGACATGAGTTGTACTGGTTTAGTAACCCAATGTAAGTGGGTTTACACAAGTTGGGTTACTCCTTCCCCCAAAAAAGAGATGTCACTGTATTACACATTCTTTCTAATAGCATGAGCTCCTCGGCGCCTTCCTGTGGTCACAGTCACTTGTATTACACTTTAAACCAGAGACAGCTTCTGCCGGAGGGTTTCTTTAGTAACAGGAAGTGACTGTGTAAAATAAGTTTTATACTGGTGCGCTTTATCCTCTCAGCCGTCAAGGAAGTACGTTACTGTAAATGATGTGGGGACTGTCCCCATAAATTCTTCTTGGTGAACACACCGTTGAAGGGTGTTTTGAGAAAAAGTAGAAAGAAGGTGTTTTCTTACCTTTAGAGAACACAGATTTCTGTGACTTGGCATGGCCCCTGGGGTGACCCCTTTTAGATCAGGAGAAGCGTTCCTCTCAATCAGATCGCAGATTTTATCATCCAGCTCCACACTTTCACATCTGTGCATGGGGACATGGAAAAGTCACATTTTACAAAGGTAATTAAAAGTCGTTCAAGGGTACAATGAGTTTGTGAATGACATGGAGGTGTCATTTGGGTACAGTACCCCTCTGGAATCTCCAGAGCTGTAATTTCGTTTTGTATTCAATAGTTTATGCCATAAGAGCACTTTAAAGGGTACTGGGGTTTAATTTTCACTTACTTGCACATTTACATGGAGTGATAAAGTAAGATACGGACAAGTTTAGGGATTTTCACAGTCTGATACAATGACCAGAACTGCGTGCTCACAGTGAGCCAGGTGACTTACGTCCATTTTTCTTATTCAGTGGGAACAACAATCCAGTAAAGTGGTCACCTTTACCTGCATTTTACAGGTGAGTAAACTTGGGCTCGGGAAGTTAACTAATATTTATGTGAAGTCAAACTGCAAAATATTGGCAGGGCCAAGGTCAAACTCAGATCTGTAGGATTCTATAGCCTGTCCCACATGTGTGTGTGTGTGTGTGTGTGTTTTCTCCAGTTTTATTGAGAAATAATTGACATACATCACTGTATAAGTTTAAGGTGTACAGCATGATGGTTTGATTTACATATATTGTGAAGTGATTACCACAGTAGGTTTAGTTAACATCCATCATCTCATGTAGATACAACAAAAAAAAGAAAAATTTTCTCCTTGTGATGAGAACTCTTAGGATCTACTCTCTTAACAACTTTCCTCTACATCACGCAGTAGTGTTAGCTGTACTCACCATGTCGTACATTATGTCCCGAGTACTTATTTACCTTGTAATTGGAAGTTTGCACCTTTTGACCACCTTCCCCCAATTCTCCTTCCCCGCCACCTTGCTTCTGGTAAACCACAAATCCAATCTGTCTTACCGAGAGTTTGGTATTTGTTTTAGCTTCCACATATAAGTGATATCATACGGTATTTGTCTGTCTCTGTCTGACATTTCACTTAGTATAAAAAATCCAAGGTCCATCCATGCTGTTGCAAATGGTAGGATTTCCTTGTTTTTATGGCTGAATAATATTCCATTGTGTGTGTGTGTTTATATATATACATATCTATCTATCACAACTTCTTTATCCATGCATCCATCAATGAATACTTAGGTGGTTTCTATGCCTTGGTTATTGTAAATAATGCTATATAGCTATATAACCTATATTTGCTATATATCCTATATCTGTCTCCAAATAAAATAAATATATAAGCGGATGACGTAATTGTATGTCTATGTGGCAGAGGCTGCTTGGGTTGTCTGCCCAACCACTGTCTTTGGAGTAACTCCCAGGAGTAGGTTCTCACAGCCACGCTTGTTGACACCACTTGACCTCACTTCCTTGATTATGACGGATTGGATCAAGAGTGAACAACTGATCCCAGCTTGGCCAATGAGATTCTCTTCTGTATGCAGAGGGAGCCGGGAATGAAGCAGATGGGTAGGGAAATGCAGAGCTGTCAGGTGGAGACAATTCTGACAGTTTTCTCATTCTGAATAAGCCCTTTCTAAGGCATAACTGCTTTCCGACCTCTACATTCTGTGAACCACCCTATGTCTTTTTATTTTTTGAGGAAGATCGGCCCCGAGCTAACATCTGTTGCCAATCTTCCTCTTTTTCTCTTTTTTCTCCTCAAAGCTCCAGTACATAGTTGTATATCCTAGTTGTAGGTCCTTCTAGTTCCTCTATGTGGGATGCCACCTCAGCATGGCCTGAGGACCAGTGAGCAGGTCTGAGCCCAGGATCTGAACTGGTGAACCCTGGGCCGCCAAAGCAGAACATGAGAATTTAATCACTCGCCACCGGGCCAGTCCCCACTCTATGTCTTTTTAATGAATTATCTCTGTGTTTTTTATAAGCTAGCTTTGCTTTGCTTCTGTTATTTGTAATATATAATTCCTAAATAATACACTTTGACCTTCATATTTATATTTATTCTTTCTTTTAGGCTGTGAAATGTCTGTACCTCATGTCCCACATATTATGCCACTGAACATTATAAGCTACTGGGTCTACAATAAATCTTTCATGGTCCACAAGGTTGCATATGCATGGCAATAAGTCTGGACTCTCTTTAAGGTTTCCCACAACCCTCTAAGAAGAGTCACAAAATTTCTTTAATAACTGCCCCAAATCCTTCAAATTAATTAGATTCTCAAGTAGGACTAGAATTGGACTGGACTGAATGTTAAGCCCCTGAGGCAGTTTTCTGAACAATTCTGAACTGGACTTGCCTGCCAAGAGGTCACAATACTTTCTAGTACAAATTCCTCTGTGGCAAACATGTTACTGAGGCATTTCAAACTCCAGACAGGATCATTTTGATATGACCCACTATGACCTCCAAGTCCCCAAATGATCTGGCTCCCTTGCTAGGTTTCTGAGCTCATCTTCCCTTCTCCTCCTCCCTGCTTTTTGATTCCAGGCACACTGGCCCCATAACAGTTTACAGAACATGCAAAGCACGATTCCCACTCCTGGGCCTTGGTGTCTGCTGTTACCTCCACAAGACTTGCTCCCCCGTGCCATTCAGGTCCTGTCTCAAACGTCACTTTATTGAGAGCGGCTCTGACTAACTTATCTGAAATAGCTTTCTCACACCCATCACTATTGTCCCTTAGTTCTGTTTTATTTTCTTCTTAGAATTTTTTAATATTTTGATTTCTCATTTGTTTACTGTTCTCCCCCACCCCCATATGCCCGGGAGATGTGCCATAAAAGAAGAAGAACCTTTGTTTGTTTTTACTTACTGCTCTGTCCCTTGGCACATGGTATGACCTCAATAAATATTTGTTATTGAATAAATGTGACTCCATGATGAAGTTTAACTCAAAACATTAACTCAAATCTAACCATTAGATCAGAAGTTTATTTAAAATGTATGCAAGGGGGCCGCCCGGTGGTGCAGCGGTCTAGTCCGCGCTTGGCAGCCCGGGGTTCGCAGGTTCGGATCCCGGGCGCCCGCCGACGCACGGCCTGTCAGCCACGCCGTGGCAGCGTCCCATATAAAGTAGAGGAAGATGGGCACAGATGTTAGCCCAGGGCCAGTCTTCCTCAGCAAAAAGAGGAGGATTGGTGACGGATGTTAGCTCAGGGCTGGTCTTCCTCACAAAAAAGATAAATAAATAAAAAAATAAAATGTATGCAAATAACCTCAAACTCATAGGACTGATGAGGTTGGGACACAAATCATTAAGCAAGGGAACATTAACAGCAGCTTTGGAATGGACACTGGGCTCAGTTATTACTGCCCTCAGGCTGCCTTGTTCTTTTATACTTGAATTATGTGTGTTTTTCAACGTTCAACAACAATTCACTGAGTATCCACTATTGCAGGGTACTGACCTTTCACAGAAATAGCCACATGCAGTGGTGATTCTCAAACTGTTTCAGTTTTAGTGCTGAACATGCTTGGAGGCCAACAGCCACCCTTTCCTTTTTCATTTGGACAAGTGAGGGAAGGCTCTGCCTCAGAGCGGGAGCAAGCCCCCTCTCTTGAGAGCGGGGTTCGGCACGTCCCTCAGAACAATAGCCACACGGGAAGGCCCTTGTGGGGCTGGTGGGTTCCTGGACTTGGTGCAGAGTGAGCCTCAGTGTGGTGACCACAGCTTCAGTGACTTTGGCCTCTACAGAAAGAGGAGAAGTGACAGCAAAGAGGAAGAGAACCATGTGGAGGGGACTGGAGGTGGGAAGCTTCTGGTCACACCTGTGTGGACAGGGTGGGTCTCACTGTTGACCATGATGTCAGGGACAGGGCTTGAGCACCCAGGAACCCAGCTGGGAACTGAAAGGACATGGGAGGGGTGGAGCTCCAGAGATTACACCTCACTTGGAACTTGTGCCCACTTTCTCTTCTCATTGCCATCGTTACAGCCATTGTCTTGTCACTATAGTGAGTTTGCTTCAGAACTTACATCTGAAGCCTCTGAAAAAGAAGCATTGGGATGCAGTAGAAAATGAGTTTGTAGAGTTGAACATACCAGTGGGACCTAGGATAAGTCCCTCAACTTCTATGAACCCTACTAAGCTGGTTAATAAAAAGAGGAAAATAGAGCCAGCCCTGGTTAAGATTCAGCGCTCTCACTGTTAGTTGTCATGCTGTGATGGCTCACATAGAGAACTAAACAAACAACCAGGATACACAACCATGCACTGAGGCTTTTAAAAAAAAGGAAAATAGAGTTATATTGTGAGGTTGTGAGGAAGATTAGCGATAACATATGTCCAATGGTCAGCACAGTGCCAGGCATGCTGTGGGTGCTCAGTAAGTGACACCACTGTTATAATTTGGAGGGTTGGGCATAGTTACCAAACATTCTAACAAACGAGTTTGGAAAGTAGGAACTGTGAATTTAGTACATTGCTGAAAAGAAAAATAATTCAAAAAAGCACAAAAAAGTTTCAGTTTGGCTGAAAAGATAATCAAAAAGTTCAGTCACACCTCGGATTAAAGACAGCCGTGTCACCTAGTTGGGTTTTATAGCGTTCTTAGCAAATCTTTTAGATTATCTTTGATATAAGTATTTAGTGGATGAAAATATTTTTACATTCTATTTTTAACTAGTGAAATTCGTTATATTTCATGAATTTCAATTGGTCTTAGATTTATTTTATAAAAGAAAATGGTATTTTTCAAGGTTTCTTTCTTTCCTATAAAGCTCAAGATGCTGACAATTGAGAGGGAGAATTAAAGTTGATACACTGTGCTTTTCTCTTTAGATCACTAAATAATTGCATGCAACATAGTTATATTCTTAATATAACATTTATGACCCAAGGTTTGGAGTAAAGAAGGAAAAACACTCTGCCAAACTTTTAAAGACAAGTAGAACAAATCCTACATAACCTTGCATTAGTTTTGCTAGGACATATTATCCTCACCTTGGGATGTGTTCCCTGATTCTACTCAGAGGATTAGGTGAGGGTTACAGCTCCAGTGATCTATGCTCTGGGCCCTACCCCTTCATCATCTTTATTTTTCAAATAAGAAACTTGAGTCTCAGTGAGGTTAAGTACTTTTCCTAAGGTCACTTGACTTATCAGGGGCAGGGTAAGAATGCTTTTGAAGCCCATGGCTCCACCATTGGGCTATTAGTGATTTTAGGAGTTGTCAGTACAGCAGGACCATAGAGCACTGTGTTATTCCCAAATGACTTGATTCAGGTTTTCCATTTTGATGGGCATTTCTGTTTTGGTTCCAAAGAAAACAACTGAAATGCAGCTGACTTATAAAGTCAGACGTCAGAAGAGGCTTGGGCAATGAGCTGTGAGGATCAGCTGTTTCACCCATGGCCTGTCTGTTCTGTAACTCCTTATTTTTCTAAGTTTTGAGTTCTTGACCAGGGTCCAGGATGGTCCATGAACCATCCAAACCAAATTAAATACAAAATAACATATGTGTTATATGCTCATTGTCCCTTACTGAAGAAAATGTCGATAGTTTTTATCAAGTTCTTGACCTCCCCAAAAAGCTAAAAATCACTGACCCAACTTAAGTTATTGTCACGAGTGACTGCTTTAAAATCAAATCTCATTGTGGTTTTCTTTGTCTAAGAGTACACTTTAATTTAGATTGATTTACTTTTTTTTTTTTTTTTACCATGGAAGATCTATGAAAATTCAGAAATGACTCTCTGAATCAAACACTGCTACTAAAACTTTCATTTGAGGTGCCCTCCGTACTAAATTGCTAGCAAACAGAGAATTATAGAGGCAATATTATTAGGCTAAACGTTCTCCCAGATGAGGGTGACAGAATTCAATGAAATCCAGTAGTTCCCTGAAGGACCCTTGGCTTACTCGCTGCTTATTTTAAACTTACCTGGATATAAATCTCCTTCGTTACTATCCCTCCTTCCTCACAAGAATAAATCAACATAGAAAGTAAATAGAAGTGATATTAATATGAATTAGATTTTACCAACAGGGTAGTAAGTTAAGCCAATGGAATAACGAAGATTTTTTTAAGTTTCCCCTGTTATTTATGATGTGTGAACTGTTTTTCCCAGGACTATCACTGGGAAGTAATGATCTGCCCAGCAACCCAGTGGGCGACCAAGAAAACAGGGAATGAGGTGAGTGGGTTTCAGGTATATTTGGAGCCTCAGACTTTTATTACATATTCAAGGGTCTCCAGTACTGAAGCCTCCAAAAATTATCCAGTAAAGCAAAGGACATAGCATGTCTTTGAATGCCATCGCTTAATAGGTTCATCCAAGGATTATTTAATTATTTAAATGTTACTCTTTGATTAGAGCCTAGACACTTAATTTGTAGACTCCTCTCTGGTAGAAAAGATGATCTTAAAGGTTATGGATTACTGCCTTGTAGGGCATTAACCAATTTTGTATCTAATCTAACCATCTCATTCTAACATTCGTTTATTAAATTGCCTGTAAATACTCAGCTCTTTAAATGCTCTTTGAATGAGGCTTCTTATCATTCTGGATACCTCATTAATTAATGAGTTGAATTAAAACCATGGACATAAGTTCATTCTATATTTGTATGATAGTCATGTTTTAACTTTTTGTGCATTGTACATTAACATCGCTGGATATCTGTACTTCAAGACCATTGAACTTCCAGTTGCTAATAATGACTCACGGTGAGCATGCAATCCAAAACCACCAGACTTGGTTGTTATGGTTACATGCTATGGTTGCCTCATTACTATTGTCAAGTGGTGTAAATTCCTGAAGAAAAGAATTACACTCAGTAGACAAAACAGACAACCACAATCTTGGAAATAACCTGAAGATCATGTAATTCATCTCCTGCATTTAGAAGACAGAGAAATGGGCTCAGAGGGGTTAAATGACAGACAGCAAAGCCAGGGCATGAATTAAGGACACTGGTGTTCTTCCTTCCTCCACGCACTCGCCGGCCTCAAATGTCTCCCAGCCTGCTTCCAAGGTCTCATTTTATGCTTTGATCTTATGTCATAAGATAAGTCTTTTTAGGGAAGATTCTGGAGAACAAAGCACATTTTCAAATATAAGACAAGGAAAAGTCAATAGCAGGTTCTTCTCTAATGGAAGTGCTTCCAGGTATTCCAAGACCAGGAATTGTGACCTTTGGTGACTCAGAATGAGTAGTATTGTCTGAAAGACTATAACCAAACAGTCATTTTAGGTTTTACTTTTTGTTTTTCTGATTAGTTCTCTGAGTATGCTCCTGGCTATCCTGGGGAGAAACAAATTACTCAATAAAGACATTACTCTGTGTATATATGTTTTAGATTAGTAAGTTGTGGTGTCTTAATTATTTTAGTAATTGGGAACTTTAATAGTTGTGGCTTAAGAAGGTAGTAGAAAAGAAAAGGTTTGCTCACAGAATTTTCAAAGTAGCTTTGGCCTTAAGCAAGAATGAATATTTCTAGAGTTTAACACAGGGCTATGTGGTTTAATAATTTAAATGAGTGTCTAAAAGTGGTCTCCGCGTGTCTGAAACGAAAGGCCAAAGGATGGGGGGTATCTCCTGTAAACATGGACTCTGTTATTGCGCTCAGTCTGCATTCTTGGCTGGATCCCTGTTTATATCCTCTTGGCCTGTGTGATGTGCCAGGTCGCTGAACTGTGGCTGCAAACCCAAGCCAACCCTTTCGTGGCTGCGCCCAGGAGGAATGTGCGGGCAGAGGAGCCAGACTGGAGCAGAGAGGCCGCAGGTGCTGTTCAGGCTGAAGGTTATCAGGAGCAAAGTTCTGTAGAAACCACATCCTTCCACAGCTCTCCTTTTAGATAGGTTTGGCCTCCTTGTTGGAACTCTTCTGCTTGGGTGAAACACTCTTGTTCACAAGGGCAGAGTGACAAGAGACAGGATATGGCGTCTATGAACATACACTGTTTCGGCAAAAGATATTCTGATACATGCATACCCTGGCCTTTCTGCCTGGCTAAATGTTAGCCGTCCTACGGTTCTCACCTTAAATGTGGAAGGGAAATTGAACCCTAGATTGCAGGAAATGTTCCAACTGCATATTTCCACAGCAACCTGCCTTTCCCCCATTACACAGCTTATTACACTTAATCGTAATTGCATGTTTACTCGTATGTATTCTCCATTAGATTATAAACCCCTGGAGTCCAGAATAGGGTTAGCATGCTTATCATTGTATCTCCAGATGGAGATTGTTCTGCGGTGCAAATAAAAAGTGAATAATTTTAAAGATTCAGGTAGAAGAAACATAGTTCCTAAGCAGCATTATGAACAAGGTCAAACCTCTATTTTCAGGTCAAGAAAAACTTGGCAGTGACTCTGATGTTTGTATCACCTGGTTAAGGCTTTTGCACCATTGTTCTGCCGTGCAAATCTACTCACACTGATCTATTGATGAACACCGGGAAGAGAGCAATATTAAACTAGCCATACATGCACAGAAAATTGTATATTTCGTTGTTAATGTTGAAGGGTGGCAGAATATGCCACCCCAAAATATGTCACCCCAGCATCAAGATTATTTTGAGCTAAAGGCACTTAAAAAACAGCAGTTGCAAGAGTGCTTTAATCTCCTCTTTTTCTTCCTGAAAACAGGAGATAAAACTTCCCATGTGAAAGATGCCCACCCTATACTAGGAGAAAAGAAACATTTTTATCGTCAAGAACAGAAAGTTAAGACTGAGAGAATTCTGCACAAACAGACCTCGTTAAAATAATTCTTATCTTCTTTAGCCTCCCCATATAGTTTACCTTTCCACAAAAGCTTCTCTTTGCTCCACCTAGTGCAAAAGCATTTAGGTTTTGCCACTTTGTCTTTACTTCTGAGGGCTCCTGTGTCACAGAAAACTTAAATGCATAAACTTTTTTCTTATTAAGCTGTCTTTTGTTACAGAACCTCAGAAGAGACCTAAGATGGGTAAGAATTTTCCTCTGGTACAATGTTATGGAAATAATCATTTCAACAGGACCATTAAATGATATATTTTACAGTTGAGTCTATATCAAAAAAGTGAAGTAGTCACGTTACATCTGGTATACTCATTTGATATAACCACATTCTTGCGTCAACTATAGTTTTCCTTTAATTTATCAAAATGTATCTCTCAAAGCTCTGCTTTACACAATACCAAGTTGTGACATTGTCTAGGAAGATCGGAAGACTAAATTTTGAATCATGTCTAATAATTATAATATTTAATATTTTCCCTAGCATCTCATTGTTATTTATTGACTATGTATTTAGGTAAAAATTACCATCAAATTACAAAACACCGTCATATTAAAACTATTCTCTTGACTCAAGTCAATACTGTTAAAGCTGAATTTCTTTTCATTAGGACAAATATTTGAAAGAACTTTTTTTTTAAGAAACAGCCATTGGTAAAATAATTTTATTGAATTCTTTTAAGTTATAGCAAAGATGGTTAGAAAGAGATGCTTTTATTAACTATGTCTGAGGTATTAATTTAGATAACATATACTTGAGAGCTATCTAAAAAATTTACAATAGTAGAAATAGTTTATCTTTCTATTTAACTGATCATTAATATTCATTTAAACTGTATCAGTTTAAATGTTAGTTTTTCATATCTATTTTGGAGGTTCATTTCAATATATGATTACAATTCTTGATTTTAATTCATCAGCAGTTTTTGAGTTTGTGGCGCATTTACTAAGGTATAGAGCCAAGTGAAGGCTGACAAGTGAGGCAGGTTGCCGATCTGAATCTACACCTGATTTGTCTACGGATCTTGAAGAAATAATAGAATAAATTATGAGACACTCCTTCTGCGTGAAATTTTTGGGAGGTTTCATAACAGCTTTACTGAAGGTCACAAACTGACCTATGACAATTTAATATCTTTTTTCATCTTCTGATGGCATGTTCCCAATTCTTTCCTCTAGATGATAAAGTGTGAGACACTTTTTCTTGGATCCTTTACACAAGTTTTGTTAGAGGTGGTACATAATATGGTAAATCAAATCATGATCAGTTATTATTATGTGTGAGTAATCTATGTATTTAAGAAAATTTTTTCTGAAAACCTTCTGTAGAGATTTAAATAGGTTCATTTGTAGTTGGAAATACTGCATCTATTGAATGATGCCTCTAGAGGGCGCTCTGCATTCAGTTCAGGTAGAAAATGGTTTCTGACGTTGCTCACATTTTCCAAGTTTCATTCTGAATTTTGAGTTCAGAAGAGAGAGAGAGAAATGTGTGGTGTATATGTGTGTAATAATTGTAGCTCATTTCTTTTGTTTTATTTATTTGAAAACATAAAAATTATGTTTCTTTTTTATAAGGTTTTTTTAAGTTGCAATCATTGTTTAATGTTTATGTAATAGACCTATCAAATAGTTTTCTTCCTACAGTGGTGACTTGATTTTATTAAAGATTGCAATAGACCATATTCATTCTTTTTTTTGGCTGTGGTCATATGGATGTGAAATGGATAAGCCTGGAATATCTTTTTGTGCCAGAAATTAGGAAGAAACTGGTTAAATAAGGGACAGTTTCAGTATCAAAATAAATGCTAATGAGTGCATTATAATTTGTTAAATAAAATAGGAATTCATTAATTTATTCTCATATAAAATTTTAAAATAAACATAAATGGAGACAGGAGCAATCTTTTCTTTACATTGGAATGCTTACTAACAAATGTAGAAGAAATTATGGCATTAGAAGATCACTATTTGGCAGCCATCATGGTAATAATTCAAACAGGAAATCTCAATGGATGCTAAAACTAGTAGCTGAAGTTTTAATGAGGAATGAGATATTTACATGGTTTCGTAGGACCTCCCTCCCCCAATACATAGTGAATACTGAAAGAAATACTAAAGAGTAACATTACACTTGGCAGACAACACCTTAATCAAATGATCAAAGTTAAAGTCACCTGTAACGAGAAAAATCTAAAGTTTGGCCATCTGATAAGATGCATTTAAAAAACACAGCTTCCAGGGCTGGCCCGGTGGCACAGTGGTTAAGTTCAGCACCCTCTGCTTTGGTGGCCCAGGTTCACAGTTTCGGATCCTGGGTGCGGACATACACCGCTCATCAGCCATACTGTGGCAGTGACCCACATACACAATAGAGGAAGACTGGCACAGATGGTGGCTCAGCGAATCTTTCTCAACAAAAAACAAAAAAACACAGCTTCCCATCTGTGTATTCCTGCCCCAAATGCATATTCTGAATCTAATTATGAGGAAACATTTGATGAAACCAAATCGAGAGACATTCTACCAAATACCAGGCCTATCAAATTCTAAGGTGTCGGGTCACAAAAGTCAAGCAAAGACTGGGGAACTTTTCCAGATTGGAAGAGACTGAAAACTACGAAAACTAAATGCAACTTAGGACATGGATTGGATCCTTTTCTTCTATGAAGGGTGTGAACAGGATAACTGGAAAAAATTGAACAGGGTTTGAGGATTAGATGGCAGTACTGTATCAACGTTCATTTTCTGATCTTGCTGTAAAGGGGATCAGGATATGCTATCACAAAATATGCCACTTTGACGTAAGGATTATTTTGAGCTGACGGCAATTAAGAATCAACAGACACAGGAAGAGTTCTCTGCCCTCCCCTGATCTGCCTAAAAGCAAAGCATAAATTTCCTTTTGTGAAGGTGGCATAAATTTTGCCCCTCTCCTGTACTGGGATGAGAAGAGTGGTTCTTATCACTGGAGGTGGAGAGCCAGCACCGAGATGAGTCTTCATAAACAAACCTTACCAAAATGGCCCTTATCTTCCACTGGTTCCACCATTATTTCCTCATCACTTCCCTGTAATTTATCGTCCCTTGAAGCCCAAGCCCTGTTTCCTTCGTTAAGAAGGGTATCGCTGCTTCTTTGTGTTTCACTTCTTTCCTGTGAACTCTTGTGCATGTAAAAATATTAATAAATGTATATTCCTTTTCTCCTGTTAATCAGTCTTTGTCAGTTAAATTAGTAGGCCCCAGACACTGAACCTAAGAGGGTAGAAGAAAAGTTTTTCCTCCCTGATAGATGATTATCTCTGGTTATAGAGGAGAATGACCTTGGTTGTAGGAAATGCACACTAAATCATCCAGTGGTAACTTATTTCTGAATGGCTGGGGAAAGAAAAAGATCTTTGTACACGTCTTAGAAATTTTTGGTAAGTTTGAAGGTTATTTTAAAATAGAAAAAAGTACCCAAATATTATACCTAAAAAATAAAATCTGATTTGGTACTTAAGTTATCTTATGCTCAGTATAGAAACCATTTTATAAAATGAAATAAGCATTTCATTGCTTAGCAGAAACTAAGATGCAGACCAAAAAATCTTCTTTGAGATTTGTGAAATTAGTGCAAAGCAAAACAAAGCAAAGACAATTTAGAGTTTTGTCTTGCTTTTCTTAAAGAATGTGGAGGAAGAGCATTTGTATGAATCAAATTACTCTGTTCTTCCCAGGGATTCCAGAAAATGACACGAGCTATTTTCACTGTAATATTTAAAGCTCAAGTAGGAAAAAAACTCAAACAAACAAAAACCTCCAACATTGAATATATTCACCTTTGCTCTGTAATGCCTGGCATTTCACCTCCCTGTGGACTTATAATAAACACACAGGATCTGTTGAAATCATCTCAGATTATAGAAGCCTGCCTTTGGAAATGTGGGTCAGTGCTGAAATCCATGCACAATAGAATAAAAACAAAAACTAAGAAAGACTTTTTTCTCATTTAATTCAACAAATATTTCTTTAAAACTTCTTTGCTCTAAGGCCCATTAACCTTCAAAATCAACCAAGCCTGTGTCCTCATGATTTTGGATGAGATTTCAAAAGAAAGAAATGTGCATAAAAGGGGACTTTTTTCTTTTGTTAATTACTTTTTTTTTTTACACAATGATATGACATTTGACAGCAAAGAACATCGCAGGGGTTTAAAATGGATTTTTATCACAGTATTATTTGTAGATACAAAAGCTATACTATAAAACTATCATGAACATTATCTGTTTATTTCTGAGTAGAGAGAATGATCATTTATTCCTAGGTGAAATAGAAAAAAACACTGGCTTCTCTTTGTTATAAAATATCAAACCACTGAATTCAGATGGGAATTATCAAGGGGCATGATTATGTGAGAAATCAGCGAAGTGAAACAGTTATTTGGTATAAAATGGTGTTTTGTTCTTCATACATCTTTACAGGATTGACATAAAAAACCCCTCTAGTATTTGCATAAATGCAACTATTCAAAGGCTAGAAGAGGAATTCCTAAAACTGAGGAAGTTAGAATACTTGGCAGCAGAAGCGAATCTCACATGTAACTGGCATTTCCTAGATCAAGAGGGGAAAGGATAATCTCCAAAGGCCAGGGAGCATTCTGGAGTAAAAACAAGGACCAGCAGGGGGGCGAGGTGACACTGTTTTTATGAGTGATGACAGGATGGATGGGAAACAGTAGCATCTACTAAAGAAATGACATTCCTTCTCACTCAGCTGACGCTTGTTGAATTATGTACACAGTCCCCCTGGCCAGGCTGGTCAGAGCAATGGCAGCCTTTATCGAGCCAGGCACTGCACTAAACACTTTATATGTTATCTCATTCAACCCATAGAAGGCCCTCTTCAGGGAGGAACTGCCTCCCCTGTCTTACAGTTGAGGAAACTGAGGTTCACAGAAATGAAGTAACTTGCCTGGGGTGAGCTCTTCACCATTGCATTTTATTGAGTAGGGATTATGTGTAGATTGCCAAAGGTAAAGAATTAGAACAGATCAACTACTGATACTGGTAGAGGTAGATCTTTTTAATAAATAGTCCTTTTTTTCTATAACTAGTATGGTTTTTTTTAAGTAAGAAAAGAAAGGGCCATATACTATATTTCATCCCCAAGAGCTAAAAATCAGGAACTGGTATAGGAAGTAATTGTGTGTGGTTGACTATGTAATGGAGATCACAACACAATTAAATTTAGCATTCCAGTGAGATTTGGAAAACCAAAGAATCAGTCAGACTTATTTTTAGAAAATGGAGGTGTAAAATACCCAGGGGAAAGTATTTAGTTTTGAAGATGAAAATAAAATTAATAATTGCTTAAAAATATACATTCATACCAAATATAAGTATGAATATCTAGCAAAGTAAAGACTCAATAAATGCTGAATAAATAAATAGGGATAACAAATATTTTAATCTTTTGTAATAAAGATTTTTATAATTATTATTATAATAATATGACTTTAATATAGAAAATTTAGAATAAAATTATGGTAGATTTACCCTACTTTCTTTATATGCACATGTGTATTTTTGTAAATTGGGATTAGGGGTATATAAACTTTTATATTTTACTTTTTCTGATTAATGTATCATCAGAGTATTAAAGGCTTTTCCTTTAGTAAAGAGATACATGAATAGAATAGGAATTCAATTTAAAGCATTCCAGAACAAACACGAACAGATGTGACTCAAAGTATGAGGCTTAATGAACTTAAATAAAATAAAATATATATTTTTTTCCCTCCCGGAGCCCCAGTACAGAGTTGTATATTTAGTTGTAAGTCCTAGTTCTTCTATGTGAGCCGCCACCACAGCATGGCTACTGACAGACGAGTGGTGTGGTTCTGTGCCCGGGAACCAAACCCGGGCCACCAAAGCAGAGTGTGCAGAACTTTAGCCACTAGGCTGTCAAGGCTGGCTCACATACAATGTATTTAAGTACACCAAAGACAGCCAAGAACCAGTTAGAAAGCAGTGGCACTATCAGTGCAATGTAAAAGTCGTACTGATGAAGGACAAGCAGATGGCTGTTCAGAGTTAAGAAACTTGATTTTTGACTTTACTGTTAAAGATTTTGGGTCTTCCTTACACCTACGTCCAAGTTCACGTACACGTAGAATCTATTCTAAGCCTAGCAATAAGGCTAAACATAAACAAAAAATTGGGATTCACCCAAGAATTCTGAAGGACTTTGAGGGCAAATTTAGGACTTTTCCTGAAAACATGTTAGCCGCCATGAAAGAGAAATGAGGATGGCTAACATTATTTTGATTGATAAGAAGAGCCATATAAGAAAGCGTCTTTTCACGCTTTCAGTGAGCAGTGGAATTTTTCATGACATAGATTCACTAATATGAAAGTAATTTAAGCTGTGGAAAGAAAAGTTTCCATAAGGACAAATCTTGCTGGACTGAATAAATATAGAAAATGAAAACTTCACCATGATCATAGGCAAAGGCAATTTGAAAAGTGGAGTAAATACGAAAATGTTTCGTCATGTTTTTAAAAATAGATCCTAGAAAAGAACTAAAAGGTATAGATAATAGACATATTTCTGGGTGAGCATAAATATTTGGTTTCTCTTAGGGATCTGGGCTAGAAAAGATTTCCTTTTGGTTGTTTCTAAATTAGAGGAAAGAAAAAGTAAACAATGACAATGACATTTTCAAAGCCTTTTCAAACCAAAATGCTAAAGCAAAAGAATGAACTTAGAGGAAAAATACACAAGCGTATGGAAATAGGCTGAAAAAGTAGTACACGACCCTCATTGTAAAGAATTGCATTCAGAGTTAAAATAACCCCAAACATATGATTCTACTATCTATGGCCTAAACGTTCAGTTACAAAGAGGTTTATAAGGCACTGTAGATTGTTTGCTTATGAAACCATCCTCACAGCCCTACAGACATGAAAAAGCACAATAAAATACACTAGATTTTTATTATTCACCCAGTCAGCAAAGAGTTATTGAACACCTCTTATGTGCCAGACACTCTTCCTCGTGGTTGGTACATCATATCAATGAATAAAAGCGAAAAAGAATCCCTGCTCTTCTGGAGCTTACATTCCAGGATTTCTTAAAAATAACAACTGTAACATTATCCCGCCTCTGAACAAACTTATAGTGAATTTGTTGTCAAGTTCATTAAAAACCATGACTCAGAAGATGTAGTGAGGGCCAACTACAATAAGTTAATTAAAAATTTAGTGTATCTATTTGGAAAATATAAATAGGTTCAAAGAGAGTGTGAACAAAGTCCTGAAATATGTTATGAGCACAGCCTCTCCTCTCTAAAGTGACTATGGTCTGCACTGTGACCCCAGATAAAATACACATACAGCTCTGAGATATTTAAGTTTTTAAAATAAAAATGAAGAATTAGGGAGAGTCATAAGAAAGAGATTATCTTTAACATGTGGAACTTCTACAGAGATCTTTTGAAAAAGGTATAGATCCTCTATGATGGCTAGAGATACAAAGTGGTAAAAAATTAAGAGGATGTTTAGTGAAACTCCGAAACAAAACAAACAAAAAGACTTGAGGAAACCCAGATGCAACATGGCAGGCCCAGTTGAAAGCATCAAGCAAGGACAAAAGAGAAGAGACGATTCAAACCAAAAAAACAAAAATAGAAAAAGAAAATCTGGAGAAAATCCAGAGAAAAGGAAACCTGGGAAGTACTCAGGGAGAGGGGGCGTGGCACAACTTCAGAAAACCAACAAGGGATGAATGCAAGAGCTAGCAAAAGTTTACTAACATATTTGTAGCTTCTATACAGTATTGAACTTAAAGATGTATCAATAAAGCTCCTTGTTACTTTGACAGCAGTTTTTGTTTAAAAATAAAAGAAGTCAGGCATGGGGCCTATAAGAAAAGAACCTTGCTGCTCTTGTAGCTTGGAAATACCCCTGCCTGGCAGAGGTAAATGGGCAGGGAAGACAAGGACTGCACATGTCCTGGCTGTGAGGAGGGGTCAATGGATTAGAAAAGGAAGTGATAACTGGGAACCATTGATTGAAGGTTTCAACCCATGACAAACTGAGAGATGTGAGATGAAACTTTGAACTGATTTTTATCTGCCAAATTCCCCCACACTCAACTGGAACTGATTGTGTGTGCCAAGGTGCAATGGTTAGAGAAGAATGTCTCAGAGAAGAGAAAATGGATCATGTAAACCCAGATTCACAATGTGCAGAGGTGAAGCATCCCTTTGAAACTCTCAGATTAGAAAGGAAGCTCAATCTTTTTGAGGTGACATCAGAGCAGGTAAATTGTCAGAGTCACCGAGTAAGTACAGTTGCGTAATTTGCTGTGTAAGAGCCCTTGACCCAGGAGCAAGGGGAGGCTCGGGTCTCACTTGTACTCCACTTGCCAAGCCAAGAGCTCTTGAGGGGGGTGCATACACCCAGAAGAAGAAGCACCTGTTTCTCTATTACACAAAGGCGCTCTATGGGCTAGCGGTGCCCTGGTAATTGTGTCCCTCTCAAAAACCACTGTCAGAGGCAAGTCCTTACCTGGCAACATTGGGGTGGCTGGCATTTGGCATTTCCTCTGTATGTTGAGACATTGGGACCACTTTGACTCAGTTCCTTTACTGCCCCCAAATGGACACAAACATGCTGAAGGAACTTCCTCTCGCCTTTGTTCTCACCCAGATAGGTAACACAACCACACCTGAGAGTGCTAAACTATGAGTTTACAGTGGTCCCCACTTATACACATTTTTACTTTCCATGGTTTCAGTTACCAGATCAACTGCGGCGCAAAAATATTAAATGGAAAATTCCAGAAATAATTCATGAGTTTTAAATTGCATGCCGCTTTGAGCAGCATGATGAAATCTCACGCCATCCTGCCTGGGATATGAACCATCCCTTTGTCCATGTATCCACGCTCCCTCTGATCACCGCCCCTTAGTCACTTAGTGAGCTTCCTGGTCCTCATATCACTGCGGCAGTATCGCAGTGCTTGTGTTCAAGTATTTTAGTTAATAATGATCCCAAAGCACGAGAGCAGTAATGCTGGCAATTCGGATGTGCCAAAGAGAAGCCATAAAGTACCTCCTTTAAGCGAAAAGGTGAAAGTTCTCAACTTAAGGAGAGTAAAAAAATGGTATGCTAAAGTTGCTAAGATCTGCAGTAACTTTTATTACAGTATCTTGTTATAATTGTTCTATTTTCTTATTAGTTACTGTTGTTAATCTCTTACTGTGCCTAATTTATAAATTAAACTCTATCATAGGTATGTATGTATAGGAAAAACCATGGTATATATAGGGTTCGGTACTATCCGCGGTTTCAGGCATCAGGATAAGGGGCCTGACTGTACCAGGACAACTGCAGAAGAGTTTTTGTGCAGAAAACACTATAAAAATGACAAATTCCCTCTGCATAACCTTAAATTAAGAAGAGGACACTTTACAGTCCAAGATTTCTCAAAAACTTCATAGTAGGGCCCTCAGCAGTCTTTATTTAGACCCAATTTCTCAAAACTGTACCTAATTAGAACTTGTCAGACTGAGGGGGTTTTCCACACTCTGAGCAACGTTTTTCGTCTTTACACAGAGTTTTGGCAGTTGGCAGCTGCTGGGCCACTGGCAGTCTCTGGATGCATAAGGAGACCCCTGAGCACATGTGCCCCATCCAGACAGCTCCCAGCTCCCGTGGTGCTTTTGGTAACCACCAATGAAATGCTGATTAGAAAACATCCTTTTCCTATGTCAGAATAATCCAGCTCAAGGAGAACTGTGGTGGACACTTACTGCACGACTGATCTAATGATCAGGGAATTACTGCCAGCAAACCAGCATGTTCGCTATCCTTTCCTAAACAGACTTGTTTGTTTTTGCTTTTCTTCCCTCAGAGAGCTTTTCGTTCCTTTTCATCCAGCAGATTTCTGGAATCTGGCCATTTCGAGTCTTCTGCTCAGACTCTAGTAAGAGAAAAAACAAAACTGTTCTGGAAAATAACGAATCTTAGGTGGAACTCAACCGGGAGGGAAGTGTCACAAAGTGAAACTGGTTCTTTGGATCTGCTAGGTGAGAGTGAAAATAAAGGTCACTTTTTGGTAAGAGACTCTGTTTGTTAGTAAAAGTGGAACTGCGTGGTGGGGAGGAGAGTAGGAGTTGAAGGTCAAGGGGGAACTTTGGTGGCTGCAATAACTATGGTTAATTTATGAATGGACTCTAAGCCACGTCAGTGGATACTTCTGACAAGCCTGGGTGAGTAGGGGGCAAGAGAGGAAGTTTTGGGGTGTGAGGAAAGTCCAGAAAACGTGCTAATCAAATGTTCCACGAAAGGGAACCACTGGGTGGCCATGCTGACGCTTCATGTAGTGCTTAGAAGGACCAGAGGAGGACTCACGCCAGAAACCATGCGGCTGTTCCACGCAAGATTGCGTGTGGTCATTGGACTGCTTCTGAAGGAGCAGCAGGCTCCACAGCAGAACATCTGGTTATTAGGCATTGTTTTGTGTCTCGTGTGTTGAAAATTAGTTTCCAAGCATTATTCTGTGTGCTTCAAAAACTAAAACACAAAACCAAAATAAAAAAACCCCAAACCAAAAATAATAAGCTTTCTAAGGGGAAAACATAATTATGGCTCTTCACTAGGAGCATGATTTTTGCCTTAGGCAAATTTAGAGCTGGAATGTTTATAAGAGTTTTCCAGGTAAGCCTATCATTGCTTCAAGCAATACACACATCTTTCTCCATGTTGCTCTCCCAAACCTATGTCATCATGGAAAGATCCTTGGACCTGGAATTGGAAGATCTGGATTCTAGATGTATCTCTGACACTAACTCGCTTGATTTGGAAATAACTTAGTTCATTCTTTGTCCAGTAATTAATGCATCCATTCATTTATTCAGTGGCCATATACTAAGAGCCTGTTATGTGCATGAGGATCTCGCTTTACTCATATGTAAATTAAAGGAACTACCCTAGATCAATTCAATGTGGAAATCACTTAATTGATTTCAAATGTCACTTTTTTTCAGAATTGAGATAAAAATCTAGGTCTTCTGATATGATACATAAACCTATCATGTATTTATCAAAGTATTGGGCTATGTATTTTTAAATAATAGCCTATTTTTTCTTTATTGGATATTTTTACACCACAAAAGTACACCCATTTTAAGAAGCAAACATTAGAAAAGATAAAAATAAAAAGTTAATAATATTCTTATTCTTCCTTCAGTTCCACCTTACTCTGATAAATAGTATTAATGACAGTATTCCATATTTTTTCTCTATGCTTATACAAATATAAGTATATATATGATCTATATGATATTTCTTTTCTTTCTTTTTTAAAATAAAAATATAGTCATATTATACATTACTCTGCTAATTATTTGGTTATTTTGCATTTCTCTAAACATTCCTCCAGGTTCATACATATAGCTCTTGACAATTATTTTTAATGGCCAAATAATATTTGAAAATTATGACTGGACCAAATTTATTTAATCATTTCCCTGTGATGGAATATCATCTTGTTTCTAATTTTCTTTTTAATGTCACTATAATCAATGCTATAATAGAAATATTTGTCTAAATATATTCTTACATACTGGTACTTTATTTACACAGAATAGATTTACCAAAGTTAGACTGTTAGATTAAAGGATATGAACATTTAAACTTTTAATAATGCTTCTAGGTTACTTTCCAAATTGGTTATAGCAATTGTCATTTCTATTAGCTATGTGTTAGAATTCTTATTTTCCTATAACTGAAATCAGCTCTAGATGTATTATTCATAGCTTTGCCAACAATGGGTATTCCACTGTTGCTTTCATTTGTATTTTCCTAATTACCAGTGATGTTGATCTTATTTCAATATGTTTGTTATTCATTTGCTTGTTCTCTTCCATAATTGTTCTGGTTTTTTTTTTCTTTTTCTTTTCTTTTTTGTGAGGAAGACCAGCCCTGAGCTAACATCTGTTGCCAATCCTCCCCTTTTTGCTGAGGAAGACTGGCCCTGGGCTAACATCGTGCCCATCTTCCTCTACTTTATATGGGACGCCGCCACGGCATGGCTGACAGGCAGTGCGTCGGCGGGCGCCCGGGATCCGAACTCGCGAACCCCGGGCTCCCCAGCGCGAACTAAACCGCTGCGCCACCGGGCGGACCCCTAATTGTTCTGGTTCTTAACTGACTTTTCCTAGTGGGTCTATTTTCCCTTTTCTATGTGTGGTAGTTCTTTATCTAGTTAGCATTTTAACAGGTATAGGTGTTGTAGAAAAAACACAAAGCAAGGTAAGTGGGATCAGGACTATGGGGTGTTGTCCTGGGGAGGTAGGGATTGCAATTTTATACAGGCTGATCAAAGGCAGGGCTCACTGAGAAGGTGACGTTTGAGCAAGCCTTGAAGGAGGTGTAGGAGTGAGCCGTGTGGTGTCCTGGGGGAACAGCATTCCCTACTGAGGCAGCCAATGCCAAGACTCTAAGGCTAGAACTTGCTTTATGTGTCCAACGAACAGTGATGAGGAAGGTATGAGTGGAGGAGAGGGAGCTGGAAGGGGAGTTGTAGCTGATAATACCAGAGGTAAAAGGGAGCCAGCTCAAGGAGGGCTTGCTTGAGGGTATTAAAAAAAATCTTGGCTTTTAATCTGAGGAGACGAGGGTCTTGGGCAAAGGAGTGATATTATGTGACATATTTTGGAAAGATCACTGCAGGTTTAGAGTAACCTGTAGGGAGGCAAAGACAAAGGCCCCGAGACTATTTAGAAAGCTAATGCAGTAATCCAGGCAGAGATGCTCATGGTTTGGACAGAGTGGTGGTGGGGGTATATGGACAGAAAAGTTTGGATTCTGGGTGTAGTTTGAATTTAGCCAGTAGGAGGGAAAAGAGAGAGAGAGAGAATTAGTTCAAGGATGGCTTTAAGTTCTTTTAGACTAAGCAACTGGGAAAATGGAGTTGCCCTTTATTGAGACAAGGAAGACTGAGGGAGGAGCAAATTGGGGGTAGTTAGAGAAATGAGGAGTTTTTTTGAGGCTCTTATTTGGGATAATGACATCCCCTAGACATGATGAGTAAGCAGATGAATATGGAAGACTTGATCAAAGTATAGCCTTTTGCTAAACACTTTACATGTGCCATCTGATTTAATCCTCACCTTGACACCATAGGCTCGGAAACTGTGGTTATTGCCTGATTCACAGGTAAATTAAATATAATGATGATGAACTCATTCCTTAAAAATAATCTACAAATTGTTCAGTATTGTCAGAGGCATTTTATCATAGACACATTACTTAGTGTTCTGACTTTTTAAATACAAATTTATTTAAAGGTGTTGAAATGTTAGACTTAGATATATCCTGGGTTTTTTCTTGTACTAAGCCCCTGAGAATACTAATTTTATATTTATGGGGGTTGCCCCTTGACATTTTGACTTGAAAAAGAAATCAATTTAAGTATTGACTCCAAAGGGCAAAGAGCTAAGAGCAAAAAGAGGTGGTCAGGTAGAGGAAAATCTTCTCATTGGAAAAGAACAGTCATGGAGGGTCACATTAGTGAAAACACTTTGTGTGTGGTCTGGGTTTTTTGGTTTTGTTTTGTTGCTGTTTGTTGGTGTCATTAACTACTGACAATTGAAAAGAAAAGATGAGGGGACCCTGAATGTTCAGAGAATTGTTCATAAATGCAGAGAAAAACAGCCTCAAGATCAATAAAATACGATGATCAATGATGTATTTTACCTCTGAACAGAAAGAAAATATTGAGCTTTGACAGTAGTAAAGCAGGAACTTCAAAACACAAAGAGAAATTAACAAGTCTCAGGAAAACTAAAGAACATTCCATTAAAGTTAACTCTATTCAAGTTTGGTAGAAACCAGGATATACCAATATGCGATTTATAGTAGTTAAATGTCAATGAATTAAGCAACCAATTCAATGTAGATGCTATATTTCTTTAAATCTCACTCTCTACACTGTTTAATAAGTCTGGTGAGTTTTAAATGTTCTATTTAACTGCTCTAACAGTGAGTTAAGGTATTAATGAATGAAAACAACCACAACAAACGTGCAGATTTGGGACGTAGTTGACTACACAGAGGAGCAGGGCAATTTAGACCAGGATGCCAAAAACTGGGTGTGGTATAATAAGAAATACACTCTGGGTCTTTGTCCGTTGTTGTTGGCACAGAGCTTCTCAAATCCCTGGAATTTCCTGAGTGACGGGAGTGTCTTGTTATTCACAAGGAGCTCCTTTTGACCACACCTAAATTTATGCTAATGAGGTGACTCAAGGTGGGACCCCTCGATAGCTTCAGGCTGGTGTCCCCAGAGAGGGCAAGGAAGCTCAGTGCCAGCTTCCGCCCTCCAATACCTTGCCCTACACATCTCTTCCATTTGGCTTTTCCTGAGTTATATCCTTTATAATAAACTGGTGAATGTAAGTAAAATGTTTTCTTGAGTTCTGTGAGTCATTCTAGCAAATTATTGAACCTGAGGAGGTGGTTATGGGACTCCCAAATTTATAACCAGTCAATCAGAAGTATAGGTGGCCCCTGGGACTCAAAGTGGGGGCAGTCTTGTGGGACTGAGCCCTTAACCTGTGGGATCTGTGCTAACTCCAGGTAGCTAGTGTTAGAATTGAATTGAATTATTGGACACCCTGTCAGCGTTGGAGAATTGAGTATGGAAAAAATCACTCATTTGGTGTCAGAAAAATGATGTCACCATGGGTATAAGTGATACTTAGATGAATCCAAGCGGCATTATACGTAGAAGGAATAGTAAGCCCAGAGAAAATAACAAGGCTCCAGATTAGCCTTGTAAATTCAGATCAATAGAATTGTGGCAAGTCTCACACATATTCATTTGTGGCTCTGAAGCTCCACAAAATAATTGCAAAAGAATCGAGATGCTCTATCCTTTGATTCCAAATGGGGTGAGATAAATATCAGTTACATCATTTTATTATGTGATTTTTATTCACTCACTCAACAAATATTTATTGAAGTTTACTATGTGCCAAGAACTGTCCTAGATGCTTCTTATATTTCTTATTGTAAGAAAAAAGTCAGTGACACATTTTTGGGTAATATATAAAACTATACCTAATTTTACATGATTGCTTTTAAGTAAAGAAAAAATTATTGAAATTTGAAATATTTTTAAGGCAAACCATTTTCTATATCATAACTAAATTAGTTGATGGTTGTTTTAAATACATCTGTTCTATGATTGAATGCCAACTATGTGTCAGGAGCTCTACGTGTATTATATTATTTAATCTTCACAACTATTATTATCCCCATCAGGAAGATGAGAAAATAAAGGTTTTAGAGAGATTAAGTAACTTACCTAAAAAGTGTGATTTGAACTCCGGCAGTCTGACTCAAGAAACCACACTCTTAACCACAACACTGTTTTTAAGTGGTGTCATCGAGATAGTGGATGCTCTTTCCTTGTCAATAAATAAGAATTGCTATCAGCTTTGCTCAGCAAGATAGGTGTGAGTTACCCTGAACCATTGATGAGAAGGGGTTTCACCATCCTTTAATAAATCATACCATATAATAAAGAAAGATTACCACTACTTAAAGATAAAATAAGTCTTTATACTCTGGAAGATTTCTAATAGTCTTAAATTGAACCAGGTTTGTTAATCATATGTTTGATAATAAAAGTACCTGTGGTTCTCTAGGGGAATACTTCCCCATACATTGCATGGACTTCTAGATGCCTGGTAGATATTAGCAGCTGCCTGGTCCAGATTCCTCCATGCATTCTCTAAAATTCTTACAGATCAACAAGAAAAGCAAATAAAATCCATACTGGGCAACTACAGCACAAGTAAGTGTTTTAGCCTGCTCAGGCTTCCATAAGAAAGCACTACAGGCTGGGGGGCTTAAACCACAGAAATTTATTTCTCACAGTTCTGGAGGCTGGGAAGTCCAAGCTCAAGGTGCCTGCAAAGTAGGTTTCATTCTGAGGCCTCTTCCCTTGGCTCACAGATTGTGCTGCCTTGCTGTGTGCTCTCATGATCTCT
This sequence comes from Tapirus indicus, assembly GCA_031878705.1. Classification (NCBI taxonomy): domain Eukaryota; kingdom Metazoa; phylum Chordata; class Mammalia; order Perissodactyla; family Tapiridae; genus Tapirus; species Tapirus indicus. The sequence continues at coordinate 140,797,718 of CM062919.1, read as the reverse complement.
TCTTTTTTGTGTGTGCATGGAGAGAGAGATCTCAAGCCAGCTCTCTGATGTCTCGTCTTATAAAGACACTATGAGGGCCCCACCCTTATGACCTCATTTAACCTTAATTATCTCCTAAAGGCCCTATCTCCAAATATAGTCACATTGGTTTAGGGCTTCAGTATATGAATTTTAGGGGAACACAATTCTGTCCATAGCACCAGGAGACAGAGAATACTACAAATTTCAATTCCAAACCAACAGAGCTAGTTTTGGAAATCATGCCAGAGTAGGATCTGGTGAAGATTGGGTTGAAAAGAGGAACAAACCATGGGAGTCTAGTGTGATGAACATCAATAAAATCTCCCCTAGAAAGAAAAAGTTCTCATTATGTTGAAAACAGGTACATGAGAGAATCGAGTTATTTATACAGCCTCTCCTATATATGAGTTTTAGGGAGTTTTCCACATAATAAAAAATAAATAGAAGAATACTCTATTGCTATTTTATAATAATAATAATGAATTAATGGATCTAGGCAATTATCAGAGGCCAATAGTGTCACAAAAAAAGAGATGAGCAAACATTATTTCCTGGTGAAGCACACACCACCACCTATAAAGTAGCCTTGCCAAATGAATAAATAAAATCTAATTCTGATCAAGCCTTTAGATCTAAGGAGCAATTTATAGTAAATACAGTGGAAGGAGGAACATATATTATAGCATCAACATGAGTGCTGTTGGCAAACTCTACAAATTACCCAGTTTCTTCAATAAGAACAACAATAGCAAACAACAACAACAAAAACTGCAAGGAAAAAAGAAGAGGAAGATAAGAGGAAGCAATAGACCAGAAGGTACTTAAGAGCTAGATCAATCAGTTGCAATGTTTGATTCTAATTCAATAAACTGTAAATAGAAATGTCAATTGGAAAAATGTTAAGGAGTTGTCGTGGATATTTTTTAGAAATACTGAAAATATTCACAGATGAAATGATATGACATCTTGGATTTTCTTCAAAATAATAATAATCCAAAGTTGGGGGAGTGGGTATGGATGTAGATGAAATAAGATTGCCCATGTATTGAATATTATGAAAGCTGCTGTGATGGTTCAAGTGTTCATCATAATATTCTCTCTGCTTTTGCATATGTTAAAAAATACTCATAATAAAAAAAAATTTTTAAGACAAGTATACCAGATGTATTGGAGAGAGTGAGTCCTTTTTGGAATGGGAAAATACTCAGAACATGTCTGAAAACTGGCTCCTGGGGACCCAAAGATCAAAAGGCAGCTGTCAAGAACTGTGAAGAGTCTGGGCTAGCCTACTTGCTAGCTAACGATTTAGCCTTTCAGTCTTTCATGGATAGTGACAGAAGAGACAAGACTCCTATATCAGAGACAAAGGACTTTATTGCTCATAGCAATAGCAGTAGCCACAGTATCAGCATTTTTGGTAAATTGGGCTAGTTCCTCAAGCCCAGTTCTCACAGTGAGGTGCAAAGGTAGCCAGGCGGCCCTTGCAACCAAGTGAATTACATTACAGAAGAGGAACCCTGATCTGAGGGAAATTGAATATTTTATACTGGACAGTAAATATGCCTGTCCTTGTTACAAAGGGAGATACTATATTCCAAGACTGTAAGCAATAGCATCCTTTAGTCCCGAAAAAGGCATTACTTTTGTCTTCCAAGAATTTTTTCAATAAATACCTTTGAAAAGGTAATCCAGAACAAAGATCGTCAGTGCCTCTGCTTGTAAGACATGCATGAATGCGAGAGATCCGTGGAGGATTGTCTCCTAACAGTGGCAGCCTTGGGAGGGCACCACTGTGGAGGAGAGGATGAGACTCGGAAGGAGAAGAATCCTGTGTAGTCTGCTGGTGAAAGGATATAAGAAAGCAAGCTGTGGAATTGAGCCCTATGGAGACAAAAGTGGAAGATACATACCCTGAATACACCAACTACCAAAGAAAAAGCATTTATCTTTACCAACAGAGGGGAAGGCCTCTTGAACTAAGAAACCTGGGAAGATACTCTTACCATATCTACATAGAAACACCTATTATTCATAGTCCAGGAAAATGATTATAAAATGACAGACAACATTCATCAAAAACTATAAGAAGAAAATGAGAATCAAAAGATGAAAATATTCTCTAAAAAGTAAACATGGAGCAGAGGAAAACTGTTATAAAACACCCACACCAACAAGCATCAAACATCTCTAAATAAGCAATTTTAGATATGAAAGAGGACCTTAAATCATAAAGTCAAAAAACCAGTACAGAAATGGACAAAAAGCACAATTTAAAATGAGATATGATCAAATTCAGGAAAGAAGTTGAAGAAAAAGATAAAAATCATCTCAGAAGTGAGGGTCAAATTACAAAGTATCCAAGGAAGAATAGATTTGATTGCAAGTCTAATAAGAGATTTGGGGTAGAGGAACAAAAATAAAATGAAGAAGTAAATAGGATCTGAAAGAAAGTGCTAGATACAGAACAGCAGAAAAGATGTAATATATGTTGGATTTTCCTGAATAAGAAAAATAAAACAACAGAGTAGAACTACTATTAAAACTATAATCAAAGAAAAAATGAAATCTTAATCTTATTGTTGAAAGTGCCCACCATGTATACCTTGGAAATTACAAGACAGAGTCTAGTAAAATTATTTGATTTTAAAGAATCAGAAAAAAATATGGTCCTTAGGAAAAAAAAATACCAAGAAACTTATAAGTTTCTTGACTGAAACATACAAAGCAAAACAAAAATGACTCAGTATTTTAAAAAAAATTTTAGGAAAGTATGAGTAAAGAATTTTGTATCCTACTCAGCTGCTTTACATGTATCAAAACCAAAGGAAACTTTGGCAAAAGGACTGCTGATGAGTAGTAAAAATAGTAGATCTAAGAATATATCCAAGACTAAAGCAAAGGTGAGAACAAGCATAACATAGTATAATGCAAATGATATGTGTTCTGACAGAGTAAAAGTAACTAAAAAAATTGGAGGAGAAGGGAAAAAGTAGAAATTAGAATAAGTTCATCGACTGCTGCATAGGTTATAGATAGGAATCAAAGAACATCATTTAAATCTAACAAAACAAATAATAGAAGTCTAATTAAAGGGGAAAAGGATCAAGGGAATTTTAAGAGTTATTAGCACAGAGTTAGGCAACTAGAACATGAATACAAACTTTCCTAAAGCAGAAATAAGTACTAAAAATAAGCAGAGAAGAAAGATCAAGAAGAGAAAGAAACATAGTAAATCTAATATTAATAAACATTAAATAATAAGAATTGAGAACAAACATACTGGTCGTATTAACAAATGTAAATGGGCTTAACTCGGCTGTTGAATGAACGAAATTTTCAATGTGGCTTACAAAGCCAAATCCAGATATTTGCTGAAAAAAAAAGGCACTCCCAAACCAAGTGATTCCAAGAGGCTAAAACAAGGGATTGGGCTAAGGCACAGCAGACAAGTGAAAGCAACAATAAGAATGGTGGATTGAGAGCTGCAAGGTCGAATTCAGGGGAAGAGTATTCAATGAGACAAGTGAACACTCGACGAAGTCCATTGGAAGTAAGTACACTTGATGATTCACCAAGTCTCTGGCCATTAATTTGAAAATGTCAGAAAACATTAAGTCTCAGTATCCAAACACTCAGTCTCACTTATAATTCTTAAAACTGATCTTGACTTACTCTGTTTCAATAATAAGCAGATAAGCATCAAATCAATAAGGTATGGAACACACATGAATTTAACCCATCTCTTTTTCTCGAAGCTCTGTGAAAATCCCAAGAAATGAATTCTTTAAATCATCATTAACCCACAAGGACAAAGAGGATTGAGAGAGGAGAAGACAGTGGATGAGATTATTTTCAATCCGTTTTTGGAAGAAGAAAAGCAGAAGTCAGAACAGAATTACTGGAGCAGAGGAAGTTAAAACCGGTGTCTTTAGAGAGAGGAGCCGCCGAGAAGTGAGGACAGTTCTCCCCACAGGATCTCTGAGAAGCTGAGCACTTGAAAGGACTGAAGAAAAAGTTGAAAACAAGTGAACTGATTCGTTGTCTGATTTGGGGGCATTTGAATCCCTGAGGTCTCCTCTCACGTGCAGCCGTGCAACCAGGCAACTATCTTTAATACCCAACTCGTAGCCAGAGGTTTGTTCTTGAAGGAAGATGAAACCAAAAGCCTCCAGATTCAGGGACAGGAGGCACAGAGGAGGTGTGGGGGTGGGGGTGAGAGGTTGCATGAAAATCCACGTCATAACTGTGGTAGTCTGAGATCTCTTCCCTCACTTTAGCTCTAAATACCTACAGCCAGTTATTGATCTCAAGACTACAAACTGGAAAAATCCTTACCAGTAAAACTGAACAGCCACAAAAGAACCAATGAGCAGAAGTTCCTAGGTGGTAAAGAAAGTTATAGGAAAAAAGCTGCATTGTAGGCCAAAGAGTAACAACTCAGATTGCAGAGGACAGAGAACTCAAGAAATGAGGGTGTTAGGAGAAAAGTAACTGATGAGATTGACCGTAGAGAAAATACTCTAGGTAGGTTGTCTTATTTGATGAGGACTTCTAGAAGTAGCAGGGCAACTTTTCACTCCAGTAAGGGATAGCATTCTTAGGAAAGAAATTTTGACCAGAGTGAAGTGCTTGGTTCAACAGTGAATAATATTTGGAGCAATAATAATAATGTAGAAATCTCTCTCTATTCCTGGAGGAAAGGTAAACTGGTGTCATTTTGCTTTAGTGCTTTGCGAAGTACATATCAAAAGTCTTAAGTTTTTCTACACTTTCACTCAACAATTCCACTTTTAGGCATTTGTCCTAAGAAAACAAAACTGAATGTACACAAAGATTTAAATACACGTATGTGTGTTGCAGCATCGTTCCTAATAGTAAAAGACTGACTTGAACCTAAGTGCCTCAAACAGAGAATCAGTTAAATAAATATTGATACAACTATATAACCAGATATTATAGAGATAAATATTTACTTGGGAAAATATTCATAATACATCTACTAAGAAAAGTTTCAGAAATAATATTTTCACGATGGTTCCATTTTTAAAGAAGAAAATAAAAAGAGGTGGGGAGAGATCTGAAAAATTCTATCAGTAGTTATTTTGGATGGTGGGATTAAACAGGAGTTTTCTTTTCTTTCTTTTTGTCTGTATTTCACAAACAAATAAGCATTTGCATAAATGCTCTTGCACGAATATAGCAACACAGAAAGAGAGTTGCCACACACAAAAAGAACTGACTTGTAACTCACGTTTTAATGTTATAATTAGAAAATAAAAACTACTTTGAAAAAGAAAGAGAAAGAGAAAGACAGGGAGGAAGAAGATGACATGGTAGCAGGTTAATTAGTAACGATCAGAAAAGTGTTCTGCTTAGCAGAGAGTAGGACAAACCTTACAGGCTAAATTAGTCCACTTGTCCAAACATTTTCAGAGCCTAACCATGTGCTCCTCACTGCCATCAGCTCTTTTCCTATAAAGAGCAACTAACCATTCAGCAGGTAAGACACAGAAGCAATTGGAAAAAACCAAGAATCACATACTGAAGTTTACTTTTCTGTGTACTTCTAACCTACTCGAAATTTAGATATCAATGTGAAAAGATTTTCCAAGCTGTGTAAAATATTAAACAAATGTAAGTCTGATCATGAATAGTAGCAGCCTCAACAATGTCATAGTCAAATACTAATAACAATGACAGTATGGTGTGAAACTCATCTAAGTTTTGTTGCTAAATGTACATTTCCCTTCCTGTTTGTGTTCTAAAATAAAGGGTGATGTAGTACAGAGAAACATGAAAATTTAAATCAAGGCAAATCACCCAAATGGCTTGAATCTGAAAATAAATTTTATTTTGCTTTTTAATGAGCTGGTATTTTCTGCAACAACTGAAAACAATAATCTGGTACTATTAAGAGAATAATGGAACTTACGTGGTTAGAACAATGAAAGTAATTGCGTTTGGAAAGCAGATGTCCCTGGCTTGGAAATATTTCCCAGACGCGAAGTGGAAAAATGATTCTCTAGTCCAGTTGCCTTGGAAAGTGAGGTGATGTGTGACTTAAGTAATTACAGTTCTATCTATCAGAGCAGTATATTCAGAATATAAAGTGACGGCTAGAGTCCTATGTCCACATAAAAATTAGCAAATGATACAAATTACTAAAAGCGAGGAATAAAAATTTATTTCAAAGAAATTCTGAACATAACCTGCCTACTCTCTAAAGGAAATCTATGTTTGAACAGAGACATATGTAGTACTCGAAGCAGAAGCCTACCAGAGATGAAAAAACCCAACTTGCTAATTGAAAATTTAAATTTTCAATGTATATAAATGAATCAAAGAGAAAGATCCAAACCAAGATCAAGTTGAATTTTCCAAACTCGAGTCCCATCATTTTTTTCCCCATTATTTCTCACTTAGCGTATTTATGTGACTCCCTGACAGAACAGCATCAAGAGAGTTGTGAATTTGTTTTTTTCCAAATTGCTCTGAAAACCAGAATTTTGTGAATGCGATATCTTCCATCATGTTAATTGGCTTTGAATCGAGTCAGTTCAAGCCAGGGAAACGGAATGTCTGGCCTTAGAAGGATCTGTGTATTCAGCTACCATATTGGAGGAGATGCCTTTAGCTTAAACTGAAAGTTTCTGCAAAAAAGGCAAATCTCAGAGTTGTCACACACAGAAAGAACAGACTTAGAACTCATTCAGCTGACTGCGTCTTGTCTACAGCCTGCGTGGGGCCTAGTATAGACCTCCAAGCAAGCTCTGGACCTCCATTGTTAATATCTAAGAGATTTCCACCGAGGTAAAAACTGCAGATCTAGTCTCCAGATATATAAATTTCATGCTGGGAGGCAACACCAGTCCTTCCCAGATCAATGAAAAGTGGATTCTCTGGAGAATTCTAATTTGGTAATCTTTCCTACAGCATCTCGCAGGAGCTTTACAAGTAATTGTTGCGTTGAATCAAGCAAAGAGTTTACGCAGGCATAAAGTATTAAAAACAAACAGGAGAAAAGATATACTGTAGATGTCTTCTTGGGCATTCTGTACAAGGTAGTCCTCAGAAAATGGAAAGTCAGTGTTTATTCCACGGGCATTGGTTGCACGGTAGAGACTTTTCCAAAATATGCTTTATAGAGTCTAGCTGAAAACACAATTCCAAAAGCCCTTTGTCTTACATCTCTGTGAGTTTATCCATCCAATACAACATAATTTTATCTAGTATGTTATCCATAAACACATGGATGCTACTTTCTTATTTTGGAAAGAGAAGAGACTTACTTAGACTATTGTCCAGAAACTCAGTATGACTTTGTTGTTTATTAGTTTGAAGAATTATAATTTCTGAAAAGCTGACAAATTTGTTTTGTGAACTTTAATACTGAAACTAAACTAAAGCGTGACTGAGAATTAGTAAAATTTATGAGAAAAAAATGATAATGATCGATGATGTTCTGTGAATCGTTAAGAACACTTATTCAGCACTTCAGAATCAATTTCTTTTCTACCTCATGAAACACTATGAATGAACAGAAGACAATCTATGTCTGTCTGAAAAAGTAGATGATATCATTAACTTCTCTGCAACGTGGACAACAACCATACCAATGTCCTTTTATTCTACCTTTCCAGAATAATTTAGGGTCAGGTAAGAAGAAGGTTGAAAATAAAGAGGCCAGAAGAATTGTAAAAATGCTGATCATATCATAAAAGAGATCATTTTAACTTTTGCTCACCACATACATAGTCTTGCTCCAATGAAAACATCTGCCTGTCACCCCATAAACGTCCCTATACTCCTCTTCCCTTTATGAGCAAAAAATGGAGCTTTAAAGGGCGTTTAATAGCCAGCAGCTGTTTGGCTACCAAATCCTGCATCTGGAAGGGAGTGTGCTATTCACATGGAAAAAACGCCAAAAGTACTATTTAATTTTCTTAAAGTACACCCATGTTTTGCATAAAGACATTTGAACGCTTTGAATATGGGGAAAGACACAGGAGCTCTTTAACACATCTGAAACCAGAATATTGCTCCCAGAAGGCAATGAATAACTGAGATTGTATTTGGTCATGTTTAATAAATAGGTTGAATGAGCGCTAACGTGAATGAGCTTAATGCCAGGCAAGAAGGACACTTTGTGAGAACTTAACATTCATTTTATTCTTCTGAGATAGCTCTACTTGAGGCTATAATGAATCATAATAGTTTTCCCTGCTAGGTTACAATTATAATTTTCTGAACACATCATTTATTTTTAAAAATACTTAACACTTCTTAAAATAAATGTTAGAACAAGGAAACATCTGCTTTAGAAAAATGAAAATGAGCAACTGGCATTATAAGAGTACTTCAGAACAAGGATGACCCCAGGATTATAACATGTTGAGTGGGGTTGCTTTTAAAACAATATGCTTCGAGATTCTGTTAAAGGGGAATATAAAAGCTACGAAATACTGTATTTACTTTAATAATCTCCCACTGGGATCAAAGTTTTTTCCTCCACTCCTTTACTTTTACTTTGAAAAGTAGCTTGGTGTGACAGCCATAATATCGATATATAATACTTCAAGAGATGGTAAGTTTTATCCCTGTCAAATCTCAAATGGTTCAACTAGAAAGGAGTCAGTTCAGGAGAGAAAGAGAGAAAGACGACTCAGCGCTCGCTACTCTGTCCCCGCCCTATTGCCTCTCATCTCTCTTCTTTCTTCTGTCTTTCTCACCTCCCCTGCGGCATTTGCCTTATCCACTCATCCTTCCTTCTGGACCCCAAGTCCTCAAAGATTAACACCTTAAAGATTAACTTGAAAATGATCTCCTCAGCATTTTAAATTACTGTCAAAGGACCTACCCTCTCTCTCTTTCTCTCAGATATACAAATTTCTTACTACTGTAGAAAAAAAATATTTTAACTACTAAATTCTGTGTAATATTCATAATTGGTAAATGGAGAGAATCTAAACATTGATATGCATTGCTGAGGAGAGGAAGCAATAGTATGGAACTCAGGAGCTTACAGAGTTCTTATAATTCTCCATGTGGAGGGAAATGGTTTATGAGTGTGTGTTTGGGGGTGAGGGTAACCCTACCTCTTTGCAGAATGTCAACACTGAAGGAAAAGCTAAGAATGTATGTATCTTGAAAACACAGAAACAATGGGTTTGCCTGTCTGCCTGCCTGCCTTCCTTTCTCCATTTTTTAATTTTCTTCTCATTCATTCTTAAACTAGTAAAATTTGCCAAATATGGACCTCTGCTACCAAAAGAGAACGGGGTATCATCTAGAAATTGTTCAACATCATATGTTGTCTGTCCTTCTATAGCTGTAGTGTCGTAGAGGTTGTCAATATAATCAGTTAATCTTCAGACTTCTCCTGTGATGTAAACTTGTATTTTACTTGCATTTTATAAAAATTTATGTGAAATAGATCAATGCTTATTGTAGACCTATTGTTAAAGTGGGTTATACTATTGTATGCTGAGTTCTTTCCCTTGAGGTAGATAAAATCTTATCAAGGAGACAAGACTTACACACACAGCACAGTTAAAGAATAATAAATAGTGCATAATAAAATGCTAAATTTATACAATTAAAGGCTAAAATGCTTTTTATGGATCCTGGGTGTAACTGGTTAAGAGGAGTGTGAGAGTTCAACATTTCTATGTTTATTCAAGCTTCTAGTCTTTCCCCTTGCCAATTTTAAATACTGTTGCCAAATTAGCCTATTGTCAATCCCCTGTTCAAAATTCTTGATGGCTCCCCTTGTGCACAGTCAAGATTCTCATATTGGAAGTACATATGGGCCCCTTTTAATGAAAAGATTTTCACAAACCAAGAACCCTGACAACATGTCTCCAGATCCTTAGGTATGAGAACCCTAGTTTGAGAAACACTGACTTAAGAACCTGCGTTTTATTATTTCTTTAAATTACCTTTCACTTGAAAGAAGTTATTGGCCTATAGAAGTTCTCAGCTATTTAGTCTTTCACTTAAGATGTCTGTTGTATTACATGCCAGTTGTGGAAGCCCAGTGCTCACTGGTCCCAACACAAGTCCTCAACTTTCTTACCATATTTTTGTACACACTGTGCCTTCAGCCTGGAATACTCTTTCCTTCTCTTTTTCCATCTTTCCCTCCATTTTCTTTTTACCAGAAATTAGGTCAAACTACTCCTTCTTCATGTACCTCTTTATGCTCACACGAGGAATCTCACCTTCCTCTGATTTCCCAAAGCAGTGCATCTGTGCCTCTTTTATGAGGCAAAACATTCAATGTGTATTATACTTAGGTGTGTGCATGGCTTTTCACTTCTAAACTGCAAGCAGCTAGAAGGTCTGTATCTGATTCATCTTCTGCAAGCAGCTAGCACAATAACTTGCACATAAAAGGTGCCGAATAAGAAGTCAAAGAAATAACTATATGGGTCAATAGAGTGGGGCTTGAGAAAAGCCATAAAAGGTTGATAGAATGGTGGAAAGTGGCTGAGGGAGGAATTTTTTTTTTTTTTTTTGGTGACGAAGATCAGCCCTGAGCTAACATCTGTTGCCAATCATCCTCTTTTTGCTGAGGAAGACTGGCCCTGGGCTAACATCCGTGCCCATCTTCCTCTACTTCTATATGTGGGACGCCTGCCACAGCATGGCTTGATGAGTGGTGCGCAGTTCCCCGCCCGGGATCTGAAACTGAGAAACACTGGGCCACCAAAGTGGAGTGAACCACTATGCCACCAGGCCAGCCCCCAAGGGAGGAATTTTTTTGGTAAGCAACTTAGGAAACTGCTCCCACTATACCTGAGCTAAGGATTTTATAATTCAGGAGACAAGATATAGCTACCTCTTCACTTTATTAATGAAATAGAGTTGTTTCCTAGGAGAAAATTTGTGCTCTTCAAGAAAAATTATCTTAAGGGCCAAACTTGTCAAAGGAAATTTACCAAATACATTGAAAATCGAATAACCTCCATAACCTGTCATGATTCTTGGCCCTTAGCAATGAAGGAAAATGTGTTCAAATAGTCTACACTGTTATCCACCATCTTTTCTTATCTACTCTATATGGTTCTATCCAGGTAGGTTCTCATCTAGTCTTAATAGACTCATCAAGCAGAAGTGCTACAATTAGAATATTACCATTAGAGGTGTACATTCTCTAAATAAAATGTCATTATTACCTTTCAGAATCTTCTGGCTGATTGGTGAACATTGCCAGTTTCTCCTCATATTTCTCATTTTTGTTAATGAGTCGTCCACATGGAATCTAAAAGAAAAAAATATACAGGACGTGAGGCTCAGACGTGTCTCAAGGGAAGATAACTATGTCAGTCACTCGGGGAGAAAACCACCTGTTAAATGCATTTTTCATGAAAAGCCATGTTTTTATTCTCATGTCTTGTTTTCAACACTGCTAGTTATGAGAAGACAGACCACAAATGTGCCTTCTGCCTAGTTTCAATCAAAGGTACAACACTGGGTGTAAACATACAGACTCAGTCTTTCAGTTAGGGAAGAGCCTTGTGACAGGGAGAAATTGTCCAGGGGCAAGAAAAAGAATGCTGGACATTCCAACGTTCAAGTCATAGACTGTTAACTTTGTCAGACTGACATGTTTTTTTGTGGTTCAGTTAGCCACAGTCCAGGAATGAGTTTTCCAGGAGTGCCTAACGACCCAACGACACCAAGAGCTTTCTTCTCAGAAGGCCATTCATTCCACTTTTTCTCCAATAGGAGTTAGTGATTATTTCTGTGACTTTCAGGATAAAAAGGGAACTGGTAATGTGACCATTAAAGAGAAGGAGGAAATTTTTAAAAAGTGGTGTTTAAGACAGATTTTTTTTCATTTCCCATTTTTTTTCTATTTCATATTAATTGCAACCTCAGCACCAAACTGTGGTCAAACATTACACAGACATCATAGCACCTCATGGGGCTTATAGTAGAATCTTGAGATTGAAGCATTTGAAGACTTGTGTATGTTTTAAAAGCCAATTCCTGCAGGCACTTAACACATTTTAAATGCATCTGGAAACCACTAATTGCTGTGATCCCCATTAGGAAATGTAGGCAGTTCAGGTCTGTGGGAAACATGAAGCCAGCTTTGTCTGAGTTCCATGAGTTTCCATTTAATTGTAACAACAACCAAAAAAAAGTTTGTTTGTTAAAATGCTCCAAGAAGGATTAGTTTCAGCTATTGGCAAGCTGTCTGTACATAGTGTGGGAGGGTGGCTTTTTAATTTTATTTTGTTTGCAGCTTGTGACAGCTGTTTAAAAGTCATCTGTACCACCATGGTAGCCAGTTACTAGATGAAAGAAATGCCTTTCAGGACTGTTGTAGGAATTGGACCACCAACTAGCGTGGCTATCTGTTAACTATGCAAAATGACAAAAGTGCCAGTTTCTTTATGTGGCCCTCTGGAAATATTACACAATTCTGCAAATGCATCAAAAAGGCAGGCAAGTGAGGTGCTACCTGACAAAGAGTGACTAGGAATAAGTGCCCATGCTATAATTTCTGGAAGATGAATTTTTAAAAATTTTAATTAATTGATTAACATGAAATAAATTTGTAGTAAGGTTTTAAAAAATGTCTTCAATGGTTTCATTTTCCTAAAATTACTTTTTAAAAATTGCTCAGCATTTTTCCCAGCAGATCTGAAGTGACACGTGGAGTCATGGGGTATCAGAGAATCATAGAATTCGAAACCTTGGAGAATACTATAAGAATTAATGTCACTATCATTTTACAAGAGAGGAAATAGAAGCCCAGAGAGGACAAATAATTTGGCTAATTAATGGCTGATCTAGGATTAGACGTCAAGTCATCTGACTCCTAGGCTGTGATTTCTATTGTTGTTCCATAATTGAACATTATACAGATGAAATGTCAAGTTTGAAATAAGGCAAGATCTAATTTTAATACTAAAATATTTTTAAAGTAATATACAAAATTTATACATTACAAATGAATTCTCGTGAAAACATATTTCTTAGGCAATGACATTGTATTATTTGAACTCTGGTGGTAAACCCCCAAAAACACCATGTGGGGAGGGAAATTTCCAGACTTAAATTTTATAGTATAAGATTCACAGAAATATCTCTGAGGCACTGGAAACAGACAAGACAGGTATTGCCTCAAAGGTATTAGTTTACCAAACCTTATATTTCCTTTCTAAATAGTCTTTTTTATAGGCTGAACTTTTACACTTGTTATTATTCTATCTAGGAAGTCAAAATATCAACTAGTGATAACCAGAAGTCAATATTCCAGGCATAATTATAATTTCCAATAGTTTGTCCGTTTCCACCAACAGAGATGTTTTTCCAACAGAACAGTAACAAAGAAGATAATCAGAAAAGATACTCAGTAATTAAAGGGCTTCCCTTTCAAGCGGAAGCAAATAAATAAAATCAAGCCAACCCTGAGGACACAGGGCCTTCCTTTCTCAATACTAGCATTTCATTTTTTTAAAATCGTAGAGAAAATAAACAACTTCAGAAGTCTCATAAAACTTAGCAAACATTTCTGTGCCTCTCCGATCTTGCTCACCACTAATTACAAGTCAGGGTGACATTAAACCAAAGGATAAGCAATTCTATTGAAGTTCTCTCTACTATAGTTTTTCACTGAGCAAAAGCACAAAATCAGTCTGGAAGGGAGGGCATGGACTTCCTGAATCTTTGTCGGCTGATGTGGTGACATAAAAACAGGCAGGAGCAGAGTTTCTGCTGCAACAAACCAGGAAACACTAGTTAGAACTCCCAATTCTAGCAGCACACTGCAGTTACTTTTGATTGTGGTTGATTAATTTCTTGTAAAATGTGTAATTCAACATTTTTACCTTGCTCAACATTTTAAATATTTGAAACAGATCCTAAATGGGACAACCAAGTTAGACGTAGAACACAATGGGCTTTAATTAAAGCAAATCATATCTGAATACCAAATAGTAGAAAGATAAAGGAAAGATGGGGTACCTGACCCCTCTTAACCTTTGCCCATTCAAGGTGAATTTCTCAGATCTTTCATCCCGAAGTACTTAAACTATAACTACTCAAGATTTTACTGCTTGATTATAGTGTCTGCCTGCTATACCTCTATTTCTGTTAGCTTTTAGGTTAAAGTCAACAGATCTTTTCTTTCTCTCACGTCTGTGACATTTATCCTCTACCCTACAAGGTCATCTGAAAAGCCATTATTTCACCCAGATATGTTCACGTATGTAGTCCATGGGACACAGAACCTTTGTACACTGTCATTGTTGATGAGAGGAGTGACCATAATGCAACCACTCTATGCCAACAAAGCTACTGTGAAATACCGAGATCTCCCTTCTGAAATTACTTCTAGAATCTATGGAACATTCTTTTGAAAATTCTTGGAAAAGACCTACATTATCAGGTTAAAGTTTTGTTAATAAGATGAAGAAAGTAAAGCTAAGGAATACCAGTGGTTTAAAAAATATCATAGAGTGAAAAATAATAGAGTTGGCTTCCTTTCCTTGTTTGTAAACTTTCAAAATGACTTTTCTTTGGATCTGCAGAAGCAGAGTAGCACAGTGATTAAGAGCAGGCTTGGAAGCAAGACTGCCCAAGCACAGTTTCTGCTCTTCTAGTGACTCTTTGGGGGAGATTATAACCTTCCCGTGTCTCTGTTTCCTTTTCGGTAAGATGAGGATAGTAATAGTACCTACCTCATTAGGACTGTAATGAGGCTTAAATATGTTGATATATGTAAAATTCATACAGTAGTGTCTGGCATGTAGTTAGTAGGGTGTAATTGTTAATGGTTGTCATTTTAATGCAGTCTTAGGATGGAGGAGGTAAATAATTATGGTCAGTTCACCATCTTGACTCATGGCACGTGGAGGGAGCTCTAACCAGGAATAGCATGGTGTATTGGGAGTTAGTATAGATGATTACTTCTAAGGCCCCTTTGACGCTAAAATTCTGTGATTCTAAGACTCCAAGTAAAGAAATAGGTGCTTGCCTTCAAAGAACTCATCATCTTGTTGAGAACATAGGATGCCAAGCCTTAGAGGCCAAAATCCAGGTGTTTTTTATTTTCATGTCCCCAGGACTCAGCATGGTACCTAGCTTGTAGTAAGGACCCAATATCACAGTGAGGACCTAATACTTGAAGAGTAGAAGAATGAAGGAATGATACCTAAGTGTATGAGAGAAACGATGTTTAATGAAAAATAAGTGGTATTGACAATTAAGAGTTTGAGGATAATAAGACTTAACTATGGCCAACAGTGGTTGCTCAGACATTTTTAGATTATTTACATTGTTTTATTTTTGCCTTTTTTTATATCCAGGAAATTTGAAATTAAGAGAGCTTAAAATTTCACTTAAAGTTATTTTAAAATTTTGTTTTCCTGGGGGAAGGCTAGTATAAATCACATATAATTTCTGGGAACCTAAAGATTTACAATTAAAGACCACAGAAGTAAGGGTACCTAACTGGCTGACAGCATCCTCTAATCAAAAAGCAAACACATTTCTTTGTTTCCACCATTTGGTTACTTTCTTCTTCCTCTTCCTCTCCCCCTCCCCTTCCTCCTCTTTTTAAGGAGTTTCTTACTGCTCAAGAAGCAGCTGTTGCTTTCTGTTTAACTTAACCAAAAGATGTCCTGAATTCTTGGATGGATTTCAGCACATCAGTGAAGATCATAAGCTGTTTGATTGTTTAAGCAGAAGTTTACACAATCCACAGTTCCAAAATAACCCAACTTTAGAGGATAAACTTACTTTTGGAAGTAAACCAAGTTTTATGAGCTTTTTGCCATTTGTGGTGACAGCTTTTAATACACTTGGATTTCTAAAGTCAGGTTCAAGGGCTAGGGTGTGAGTATTACCAGTCATAGTCAAACTCTGCAAAAATAGGTTTTACAGACCTTGAAAATGTCACGTTAAAAATTGCCAAAGAATTCTTCTACAATTGTATAAGTTGTTATGTTGGTCAAGTCTATGTTATAGCATTGGAATGTATCAAAATATATATGCAATCAAAGTCATGAAAGCTTTACTTAAGACAGAAAAACCTGAACCTGACTTTTATCTATACACAATGTACTTCTGTCTGGGGCATACAATTTAGAATTCATAAAACTTACCTACAAACTCTGTTTCATTCGAATATTCACCTTTACCAAATTCAAAATCAAGTGATAACCAGGTTCAATACACTGGGGATGAAATATCCTAGGTAAGTACTAAACCATCATGGAAATTATTATCCTTATATTCCTATATATAATGAATAATAAAGATTTTATAAGATAATATGCTGAAAAACATACATACATATATACTCACACTTACATACATAAAAGCACTTTTATTGATTCTTTTTAGAAATGGTATTTAGTGTCTGATGCATAAAAAATTTCTGATCAATCACATAAGATACCTACAGGTAGTCAGTTAATCCAAAAACTGGTTAAAACTGGGACTCATGAAAAATAATACATTAATACCATATTAATTTATTATAACTTAAAATACATAAGTGCACATCAGTTGCCAAGCCCTCTTTTCCAAGTAGGGATCCACTGATGATGTTTCACAGGGGCTTTCTGGCCCACAGTGAATCCTCCGTGCTTTTGTGTTTTAGCTTCTTTACAAGGGAATGAAAGTTTTAAGATATTTACAAAGCTGTCTGAAAACAGAATGCTTTTAGATCTTTACGATATTTTTCCAATCTTTAATGTTTGCCTCACCCACGTCCAATTTAAATTTGACAACTCACCTTTATTGGATGTTTCCAAGGTACTCAAATGAGCTTACGTGGAAACAATAATTCTTTTATCTTTTTTGAACTCGTGTTTCATCAGCTCATATAAATGTTATTTAAGTTATGTAAATGCAAAAAAAAAGTTAGATGATTGTAAATTGCTTCAGGGAAAAAGAGTGACCCTTGGCAAATGCACCACTCAAATTTTGGAGTCAGAAATGAGTGACTGTCCCTAGCCTTGAGGGCCAGCTGTATGTTGTACAGACAGAAGGGACGGCGTGGTTAGTCCACGCTGAGCTGGTTAAGTGGAGGTTGGAAAAAGAGCAGCAGTTGCAGGCAGTAGTGGGAAAACGCCTGCAGAGTGAGGAAGCTGACATAAATTGGTGGCATTAGGTGGTGGCAGGGCCTGTGGAGAACAAAGAATGAATGTCCTGCCTAAAGGCTTTAAATTCAATTTTCTAGAAAAGTGAAGTGAACAAACAAAACACGATGTTCTTAAAAAATATTTCTGTTTACTTGCAGCAATTGTCAAGAGTCTGTTTTTCCTAGCCTTTTGTAACTTCCAGAGCATAAGCTTATTTGTTGCCAATATGCAGATAATAATAAGTTTTGAGATCTTTGCTATTATTAGTAAGAAAGAAATGTGAAGGAAAAAAAGTAAACCCAGATTAGAAACCAGAAGTTCTTTTGTTTTTATTTATTTATTTATGGTCTCAATTCCTAAATTAACTAAACAGGTGCTCTTGAGCATATTATTTTCTCTAGGTTTCAGTCCTCTTCCAAAGAATCAAGGCCTTGGATTATCTCTAATATCCCTTGAATTCTGAAATTTTGTGACTGTCACTGCCAAATATTTACTGTCAGCATTGCGGACGGTGATCAGGATCACTACTGGGTTAATGCTTGAGGCAGGAGGGTGACAAGGGTGCTATTGTCTTCCAAATTTGGCTCTCCTTAAAATAGAATGAAGTGACTTGTACAAAACTGAAAAATGAATTGGGGAGCTGAAGGGTCAAACAGACTTTACTTTATGCTTAATGCTCTATTATGTTGGCTGGAAAGAAACAACTTCACGCATTTTATAGGTTCTCTCTAACGCTTGCAAACCACTGACCATACCATTCTTTTTGTGTGTGTGTGTGTGAGGAAGATTAGCCCTGAGCTAACATCCATTGCCAATCCTCCTCTTTTCACTGAGGGAGATTGGCCCTGGGCTAACATCTGTGACCATCTTCCTCTGCTTTATATGGGACGCCGTCACAGCATGGCTTGACAAGTGGTGCGTGGGTCCACACCTGGGATCTGAACCTGCTAACCCCAGGACACCGAAGTGGAGTGTGCGAACTTAACTGCTACGCCACCTGGCCAGCCCCTCAACCAAACCATTCATTTTTGTCCGGACCACTAGAAGAGCATCCTAACTGGCCTGCCCCTTCTCATTCTTGGCTCCCTTCTATCTGCTCTCCACATTGTAGGCATAGTGTTCTTTTTGAAATACATATTTGATCTGATCATCTCCTCTCCATCTCCACAATAAAAACACCTTTGTAGTTTTCCGTTACAGTGACCAAAGTCCTTATCATAGCTAGAGGACTTTGCATGTCTCAACTTGGTCACTATTGGATGTAGGAAGTGATGTTTCTTTTTTGTGTGGGAACTCTTCTGGTATGGCAAGATGCTTAATATCCCTGGCCCCCAATCATTATTAAACCAGAAGTGCTGCTCCCTCCCCCATTGATCCAGAAGCACCTTCCAGCCTCTTCTCTTATTGCACATCAGCCTTTTTGTCAATTCCTTGAAGGCGCTATGCTCCCTTCTGCTATAATCTTTGAAGCTGTTGTTCCCTCTCCTTAGCTTGTTCTTCCCCTCAAAGTAAATCTTCCCTGACTTCCCATATTGTACAAATCTTTTAAATATACACTCTTACAACTGTATACACTTCCCTTTCGTAGCATTTATCATAATTGTAATTTCACTATTTTGATGTGGGAGCAATTATTCGCTTAAGGCCATTCTTCTCCTCTAGACTGTAAATTCTATGATTTTTCATCTATTTTGTTGGCAACTGAATCCCCAGAACCAAGTGCAGTGCCTGTAATATGCTGAATGCTCCACAAACATCGAATGAATGAATTGAAGAATATTAATTATGCCAGCATGTACTTGTACATGCAACTGTAACATTTTTAATACAAAATCTTGAATATAGTTTCCCAATAATACCTTAGTTTAGTCTAACACTCTTTATGCCAGTTTGTATGTTCCAGAAGCTTTATCCCTAGAGCTCCCTATCAATGTCATTGTATCTCCAAAATAATTTTAAAAAGAAAAAGGAATCCACTTAGTCTAGAAACGGGAACTCTAAAGCATATCAAGTGACTATAAAACCAACCTAAATTTATAAGTACAAAGCTAAGGCACCATTAAAATCTTTCAGATCATTTTCATACAAAATTAGGCAAATGCTCAAGATTTTTAAGAATACAATAATATCATTCAAAAAATTTAAGCATATATTCTAGGTTTTCGTTCATTTATTTCCTCTAGCAAATAAGATTCCTATATCTATCAGGTATTTAAAGCCCTTTGATCACAGTGTGAAAGAAATCGGAGGAGAGGAAAATTACACGCCACCCTCATTTACAGTAATGGCTCGAGGGAAATTGAGAATAAGAAAGAGATTTTGGCTACACATCGTTTGGCTAAACCAAAAGAAAGAATTACCCAAAAGAACTGCTGTTTTTTTTTTTTCCATTTCATATTTCTGAGAAAGGTGTCAATTCAGGGGACTTTTATTATCTCTTTCCTTCTAAGAAGTCTTTTTTTTTTATAGCAGTAAGGTAAAATTCTTTGCCACCACAGATTCCGTATTGCTCAATCACATCAGGTCACCTGCACTACTTCTGTATGAAGAACCGGTGTTTAGGGACTGAAATTGGAAAAGTTCCTGAACCAGGAGTCAGAGGACAAAGATTCTGTCACCAGGGCTGTCATTAAACTTGCTTTTCCCTACATAAGGTGTTTATCACCATCTCTGAAATGAGAAGAGATTGACATTATAATGGGTAAGAGCCCTTTCAACCCTTACGTGCTGTGAAATTGGTCATTCTAGGATTATATATGTATATATATATTGCAATATTGCTTTTGATTCATATGTCTTTGAGGCTTACTGAAATGTGACTAATGGCCAATTCTTATCCTACAAAGAGGATCTTGTTGTCCATAGAACGGTCCCTTGTTCTGCATGAAGACAAGCATGTGCTTACTCTGGGTCTTTATCCAGCTCTATTTTGGGAAATATTCTGGTACTGTGGATTTCTACTGAAGAATTTCATTGAAGTCCCCCAAACTACAAATTCACCTTTCTTAGCATTTGTACTGGAAAGATGATTGGATTAAGAGTCAAAGATGTGGGTCCCAATCTGTTTCTTACACTCAACAAGCTATATGACTTCGGGCTAGTTACTTAAACTCTCTGAGCCCCAATCTCCTCATCTGTGCAATAAGGATAATATTTTCTTTCTTCAAAGAGAAGAACATAAAGATTAAATAAGAGATTACATTTGAAAGCACATCCAATTCACCTGCACTACAAGATTTGCCTAGAGTTGCCTGGTGAATAATAAGCTCTAAATAAATAGGATGGAATTTAAATCTTGTTTAACATTCAAAGCTTTCTGGAAAGCCTGTAGAGAAAGTGATTTTTATGGGACACAAATATTATTATTTATGAATGTTGATTATTTTGCTGATAATCATGAAAATGTGAGATTAAAGGTGTGTTGTTTATTTTATGTGAATATGCTTCAGGGGAGTGTATACTGACCAAATTTGTAGCAATAGAAGCCATGTCAGAGATTATACTTTCAAAATAATAATAATATTATTATTAAAATCAAGTAATTATGATAAATCAAAATACCCATGATTACATAGAAGTTACATTGGAGTTTTAACATCCAGGGGATTATCCCCAAATTAACAAACTTATACACAAAGAACTATGCTATCTTAATACAACTCAAATGCCAATAAATGAAAGACCATTTAATTATAACAAGAATTAATAATTACTGAGCTCAGCCCTGGGATTTCAATAAATGCTCTCTGTTGGTAATGGAAAGTTGAGACGAGACTTGACCCCTGGACACTGATTTCAGATACAGAATTTATCCTTTGGTTTTTACATGTGAAATTCAAGATCCTCTCAGACTAATTCTACGGTCTCTGCCTTGGTCTTATCTTAACATTAATGTTTATATTTATGTTTTTTGATATATTTTCTTGTTTTCAAACAAGCAACAGAACATTCTCTAATTAGAAATTCATCATATTTTTTGATGCACATTTAGGCAGGATTAAATTTGTCTACCTTAAACACTTTAAAGTTGAGAATCTTCCTACTCATTTTTTAAATTATAAATCAAATTTAATTGTTTTGATACTGTTCCAATATTTTATGTTTCTCTCTACAAGAAAAATTCAAAAGGGAAGCACATTTTCCTGTTGTTTAGGCTGAACAATTTTTTTTCTTTTTTAAACATCTACTGTTGTTTTGCCTTTTGTAATTCAAAAAATGTATCTTCCCAGAAGACTTTTGAACAGCTTCTCCTCATACTTTGTGAAATGATAACATATTCTCTAAAACTGAGGGAAAGAGTGAACATAGCAACCTATCGAAGAGTCCACTGATGTGTTCTGTAAGTATACAATCTTGCTTACAGTTATCTGGACAAAACTGTTCTATTTGTCAATATTTATTTACATCAAAAGAAAACATTTCACCATATTTGTAATTTAAGAAATAATTTTCATACTTTGAAAGGGGTAATTTACCTTCAAATATATTTTATGATTGCACTGTTTAATATATTTCTTCTTGCAGAATTTATACATCAGATTAGCAACAGCAGAGAATAATTAACACTGATTACCTACCACAATAATCTGCTGTGTACTCACTGCCCCACTGTGACTATTTCTCTGTTATCCAAGGTTTTTCACATTCTTAGATCAATCAAGGGATCTGTTTGTTGGAACTGTGTTTTGCTGCCACTAGAATAATTTTCACCCATATGTTGTTTTTATTTTAAAACCATGGGACTTTTAATCTTGGCAGTGTTTTCAAATAAAATTAATTTTTCACTCATGTTCTGCGCAATTTCGTAGAAAGACTTTTTATTCTTGCCTCTTTCTTTAAGACTTGAGGACATATGTGTACAAAGTATGTTTCTTTTAAGTCCTTCATCCTTCATGAAAACAACACTTGAAAGATCCAAATTGTCACAACTCCAAACAGATGGGAGAACAACTCTGACTAACAGGTTTTCCTCTGAGAGTTCATCATTATTTCATCTTAATGAGGAAGAAAAGTTTAGATATTGATACTTAAAGTGCTAAAGAGTAGAGCATCAAAGAGCAACTTTTAAAAGTCAACAGTTAAAATGAGGCCTAAGGTTTTATCCTCAGCAGGAAGTATTTAGTTGACAAAGTAAAAGTCTTTGCCCGCACCTGGATAAAGAGGCCTAACCCCAGTGGAGGAGGACGGTCAAGGAGACAGACCTTAATTCATTAGGCATATGGAATGGTTGCCTGCCTCTCCTACATTGTTCCACACACCCCTTTGGCACCCATGTGTTTCAGGAGCCTTTAACAGGAGGAATTGAGTTTAATACTCAATTTCCCATGTTTAAAAATTATCATTTCTTCCTAATTTATCTCAGTAAAATTGGGAAATGGTACCGTGGCTGCAAGTTTCAATGGAAAAGTTGTCCTGGAAATCAATGATTTACTAATTAAAGTGCAAACGTAGTGGAGAGAGAGAGTAGAAGCAAGCTGAGAGAGAGACAGAGAGAGGGAGAGAGAGACAGAAAGACAGAAGAAAAAGAGTGAGAAGGAAAGGAGACAATGAGATGCTATCTTTCCCCTTATGTTCTGGACTTTAAAAATATATTACAATTCTGATTTTAAAAAAATAGCCTCCAAAAACTGAGGAGAGCATATCTGAAAATAGTCTGTTAATATTGATCCATTCTACAGATACCTGCCTGTCACCCACAGTGGTAAGGACCTGTGCAGGCCTCACACTATGGGGCGGGTGCGTGGATGCCATGCCATTTAAAAGCAGGCTTTCAGAGTTTCTGCTACAGGGCATTGCCTGAGATTTCCAGGAAGAGGGAAGTCCCTTAGCATTTCACAGCAGAAAATTTTGTGGCTAAACCGGAAGCATAATGTTGCTGGATTCATGAAACGTCTCGTAACTACCCTCACAGGCCTCTGTGCCCGTGACAAAGCTCACCTTCGTCCCCTGCAGGCTTTTAACACAAGCCTTCCTCGGATGTCACTTTGATTGCTTATACCTAAGTTATACCCAGGGGAGTTTACTTTCCAATCTCCTTTTGAAAATTTGAGACTATTTAAGTAAAACAGTCCAGTGACTTTATATTCACAGATACATTCTTTTAGAACTTTTTATGCTTCCCATCAACATGATTATGTGGTAACATGAAAGACACTTGCTGCAGTGGCACATCCTGCCCAGATCCTGGCGCTGATCATTGCTTAATCAAATTGTTGAACCCTGTAATAGCCCAAGAGGGCCAGCATAGTAAAACTATTCATATGCGAACTTAAATTAATTGATTATTTACAGAATTGTTAGAAATAATAAAGGAAATAGGATGACGTTCATATAGTTAAACGTGTCATTTCAAAAGCTTATTTTATCTGACTAGTACAAACGATAGAAATTTGAAAGGAGAACATCACACATTATTCCCTTTTGTAAGTTCTATCTCACTTCCCACCTGGAATACCTGAAACTATATCTTAATTGCCAATACTGCCAAAGTCATAATCAACCACAAATGCCATTTTAATAGGAAAACTTTAGGCATTTTAAAAAGAGATTAAGTTACAGCAAACTCTGTTAAGGAAGCGAAATGAAAGTAAAGGCAGAGCGTTAAGTTACTCACCATGTTCTGTACTGAAAGTCCCTCTCGGATCTAGGTAAGCGTATTACAAGGTCTAGGAGAGACGTGGAGAGGTTGTCTTTCTGACTCTTTGAATCAAATAGTAACTAAGTGGTTTAAGTAGACACATATATTTTGAAAGGTTAATCCACCCATGCACAGGGAAACCCCTTTTTTAAGAAAGTCACTCTGCTGCCAAGAGGCTATTAATATTCACCTCTCGGCTACAAATACAACCTACAGATAAAAGATTCACAAGCTATGTGAAAACACCACAGAGGATTCCCTCTTAGTCTCTATGTTGTAATGGAAACACAAGAAAACAATATACCTCTTCAGGCAATTGGGGGTACTACAGGAAATCCACCTGCCCACTTAATGGAAAAGTTATATCAGCTAAATAGGGCCACAACACATAAACACAAATGTAGAATTAGTATAATTTACTGTAAGGACCACATAGGTCACAGACTCATTTCTAGGAATGTTCCTTTGTTTCATCTTCCTATTTCTTTCCCTGAGAGAGCTAGCACCCATGTTAACATTTAAACACTCATCCTTTAAAGTAAGTTAGAAATAAGCCCACTACCTTTCAAAAAAAGGTTGCTGAGTGTTTTCTTACTGAGAGAGGAAATTGTATTTATAGTCTCTATATTGCTTTTTCAGCATTATAGGATAGGAATTATGTGTATTTTTCTCATCATACTAGAAAATAGTCTATATAATTATTAGCAGTGGCAAACCTCTCCAAAGTAATAAAGAAATTTGTATTAGGTTAGGAATGAAATCGTTGCTGATGAAGTACCCAATAGTAATCATTAATGACTATTTACACCATTTGTTTATATTGAAGTGTTCATTTTTCAGGTTGACATGGTGAGATTAAGTAAACAGCAAATAGCATGTTGGCAATATCCTGGAGAAGAGAGATTGTGTCAGAGTTTGACTGTTTGGTCCACTTCAGCTCTTATGACAACAGGCGGTGAACTTCAGAAAAATAGATTGGCCCTCTGAGTGAATGATGATCCCACTTCTACAATTCCACGTCTACAAACATGGTTTGGAAAATCGATGAATCACAAAGGGAACGTCAACATTATTTTTTTATGAAGGAATGTTATAAATATCAGTCCTGGGTGGTGAAGTCATGAGGGTTTGTTATACTTTTCTTTATGCCTTTTTGTATTTTCAAGAATTTTCCGGAAGAAAAAAATAGTCCATAGTGCAATGTAGCTTGCACATACCACCAACCTGAAAAAAAAAATCTAAACAGAAACTAGGGAGCAAATAATCTATCCTTAATTTGAGTTATGAAAGTAAATATATTTGATGTGAAAATACTGTTGTTTCAAGATCTCCTACAGTCTTTTGAATTTGTCTTTTAAAAAGTCTTTTGAATTAACACAAAATGACATTTACTCTGTTAGTTTCTTCCCATGAAAGAAAAAGGATTACTTAATGTTTCATGAGAATATGCCATTTTAGTGCGAAACCAAAAGAGCAAGGAGAAATTCATCAGCCAACAGCAAGAAAGTGGAAAATTAAGCCATTCTCATAGTCTCGAGTCTTTAGATCTAACTAGTGTCTTCCTTTTTCTGAAATTTCTTTTAAAATTGTGAGGTGCTATACAAATACAGTATGTAATTGCTATTATTAAAACTTTGAAGTGTTCCCAAAGTGTGTCTAAGGACCAGTCTTGTCTCAAGCCGTGAACCTCTTTATTTGACAATCACATAAATTAAAGGGAGTGGAGAAAGTATAGAAGTTTGTTTCAGAGTCTACTGAAGGTTAAGTGGGCAGATTATTTCCATTAAAAACTATGGAATGGACAGTGGGGATGGTGATGCTAGTCAATGGAAAATGGAATAAGACATCATTTTCATTCACCTTATGAAAATATTGGAGAAGAGAGAGTCTATGAAACACAGGGACAGATCTTGTTATTTCTACCTCCCATCATTCTAACTGTAAAAGGGAAGCTGGACCCTCTGTAGAATGCCATTTGAAATAAAGGCATTACTGGTCCATAAAGCACTATATCGCTTCTAGTATACATCTTAGCCACTTTAAATCAACTGCAAGCAAAAGCTGGCTATCTGCCCACCAAATGATTTTTACTGTTCACAAAAGAGCATTTTGTTTAGTGATTCACCTTCAGGGAAAAATAAGGAAATGAGTTTAAAAAATTTTAATAAAACTTGAAGACTAGTGCCTAAAGTGATTGATCCAAAATTAATTTCATATGGGTTGAAGGTACAAGTGTGTGAGGGAAAGGGGAAAAAAGGAGAAAATGAGACTGGTGAAGTAAGACAATGCCATTGAGAGTTGAGTTTGGGAAAAAGGAAGTCACATTCAATGTTTCTTCTTTTATCTGGAAGTAATATTTATAGTATTAAAGAGTCTAAGGTAAGGAGGTTTCCAAGCTTCAGGCTTGGGAAAGGGCAAATCTGACCTGTTTCTAAAGATGAGCTGAATGTGTCACTCAGGAATAAGGCTCCCATGGACCTCAGCTGCTCCTCGTGTGCAGGCCGTCCATCCGCAGGCTTCCTCGGGAAGACAGGCAGGGTGCTTCCACGTGCTTGCCTTCTGGCACGACTCCAGGCCTCTCTGCTCCCTTTCTGCCACAAACTCACACTCCTTTCCCTCTCAGCCTCCCAACATCCGAGATTCCAAATTATGGGTAAGAATGGAGGTTCAATGGCGACAATAATGTAGATACCACAGGTGAGGAATTTACTTTCAAAGACTTCACCACCATAAGGTTTTCTAGGAAATGTGGGAAAGTCAACCTGGCAAAGGTTTTCCCATTAAAGTATACTTTCCTTGGGAGTTGTTCAAACTATATTCTGTCTGTTGGGTGAGAGCTTTCTGTGGTTTAGGGACATTTGATGGCCCTCCAGAGTCCTTCGAGAGGGAGGCCGTGGCCTCTTGCCAAGCTGTGGTCCTTATTGTTTCCATGAGAGATTCAAACCAGAGAGTGTATTTCCATTACAATCTCAGAGCATCACCTGTAATATTACTTAAAGGATGGAGATGGTTGTGTCAGGAGCCCCAGCTGGATGGATACCAAACTAGAAGGGTCATATTACGATCTGTGCTCTACTGTCTCCTAGCCTAGTTTGTTAGAAATAAACCCTAGTGTTAATTTCGGTTTTCTACTTCATAAAAAAAAAGGCAAATTTTTTTCTTTCAGATCCAAACTCCCATAACAACCAGGAACACAGCTGATTTCACTATTTGATGAAATTTCATCTGGATGAAAATTGACATAGAGAATGGATAATCTGTCATCATTTCACAAAATTGAATACCCATTCATGAAACTCTGGGAACAGTTATATTCAAGACATAATGGTTAAATTTGATTTTTTTGTTCATTCTTTGTTTTTCCCCCATAGAACTATTGTTTTAAGGAATTGAGTAGTTCTATGCACTTTTGCTGGGTTCTCTCTCATTACCATGTGTGAGTGAGCATGCCTTTTTTTTTTTTAACTCCAGTATGGATAACAAAGGGCTTAACAGCATTTGATTTAAACCATTGAAATATCACAGTTCTGTTCTTTCTTAAGGACTGGAACTGACTTTTGTTCTGAAAAATTCTGCCAAAAAGAGGATATATCAGGCAAACAATTGGGAGGGAAAAGGGGCATAAATTTCCTTTCTAAAGAGGATGAAAGGATGGCTATGAATCACGGATGCAGATAAATCAGAAATGCAGCTGTTTGGGAGCAAAGTCCAGTTATCACTGTAAACCAGGCCCAGAGACGTGGTGATCTTTACAAGGCACCCCCAGGTGCTGACAGAGTGGAGCCATCCCAGGAGAACCCTTTGACACTCAACCCCTTTGACTTTTATCCTCACAACTGTATCCCTTCCTGTTTTCAATACCCATGAATATATTTTCTCATCCAAATTCAGGAATCATACCTGTTTTCAACATTAAATTTGCTTTTGATCATGCCTATCTTACAGGAACTACCACCCAAAGAGCATTAACTTAGAAGTCAGGCATTTTGGACCAAATTCTATAAGAACAACATTGAATAATTTACACATTCTCCAACTGTGTGAAAACTGAGTTTGGGTATTAGAAGCCCTACACATCCTATTTGAAGGGCCATTTTTCCTATAGCAGTTCCTTATTTTCAATTGAAAATCTAAAACAGAAAAGTAACTTCTGATCTTAAGCTGTGATTTCCACCTTCTTTGACCCTCATTTACAGCCTGTTGTCTTCATGTGATCTTCAGATCTTAACGCCAAATCTATAGCATTGTGGGGTTTGTGCACTCGGGAATAGACAGGAACTTTAAAACTGTAAAAACAGTTACTAAGATGATCAGCTTTACAGATATTTTAAGGAAAAGTCATTTACTATGCTGAAGTTTGGGAGGGGTCCTCACTGTTTTATCCCAAAGGACTCAGAAGATTACATAACAAATGTAAAACTTTACCTCCAGCACCTTGAAACTCACAAAATCATTTTAAAGCTTATATTGGAAATCATTTTATACACCAAGGAGAATAATCTTGAAGTCTGTTAATAGAAGTTTAATTTAAACCAATGCATTATTCTCCAGTGGCATTGGTTCTAACAGCTTCATTACAAATCAGATTCATTTAACCCCTGGAGGCTTCTGTTCCTTTACCTAAAAATGAGATTGGGACAGATGATGCCCAAAAATCCCATCCAGGTCAAAGGTTTGATAATTTGGTGTCACCCAATTAGTAAATAACACATTTCCATTTTGATTGGTTTTATGGATTTTAAGGTCCCTTGTATAATAAATATTGCAAAAATATGTCTCCCACTTTGTTCTACAGTATATCCACTCTGAGTCGAGTCTATTCATGGAATTATATTAACTCTTTTAGTTCTTAAACCAACATATCAACAACCTAGAAGAGGTGGACTCCAGCACAATTAAAAGGTTATATACTCGAATGCCTACTTTACCGCAAGAAGTAGTAGGCTTTAGGAAAAACTGTTCTCGTGTCTTTTACTGTTCTGTAAAAATATCTGACAGTAAGGGGAAGTACTTTACTCTTCCCCTTGACAGCTTCACAACTTCATAAGAGAGAGATTGGATTTTCATTGTTATTGAAGCAATACGATATTGAATAAGTTTGGTTCTCTACTGAAATAGCCAGTTTTGAACCATGCATTCACCCCCAGATGGTAATTCAGATTTCAATGACTTTCGTCAGTGTTTCATTGGTAACTGGTAGAGTTCTGGAAAAAAAGAAAAGAAGCAAACATGCCTCTTGAGGTCTAGGCTCAGGAGTGATACAACTTTGCTTCCTGCTTATTATATGGGCCAAAGCAAGCTGCAAGCCCAGCCCAGTTTCAAGGAGTAGAGAAGTAGACTCTACTCTCTTGATGGGAAAAGCAATGTGACTTTTCAGTTTTTTCCATCAAGAGGAGAGACATGTGTCCCAGTGCCCCTCCCCCCCACCCAGTTAATGGCCAGCCAACCCCCCAAAGCATAATTGCCTCTCTTGATCAGCTGCTAACTGCAAATTTATATGTCAGTCCCATTGAGATTAGAACTGCCTCTCTGAGACCAGCCCAACCTGGCAATCCACAGAATTGTGAGCTAAATAGTTGGTTGTTTTATTACATCACTAAGTTTTAGAGCGATTTGCTACCAAAAACTTTGCTAGCAAAAAATAACTGATAGATCGCCCTATCAGACACTAAAAAATGTACAAGAACTATTAAACATTAAAGTTTAATTGTAGTTTTATTTTTGTCTTTTGAAAAATATGAAAGGGTATGCAAGTCACAGCCCACAGCTCCATTTCTGAGGAAAATAAACAAAACAACACTAACAATCCTCTACGCTTCCCTCTGTAATCCCTCGAGCAGGTCTGGAGCCCTTCTTGCCTCAATCTGAAACCATTCTGCCAAACTTGCTGCCCACCCAGGCTCCTCATTTCCTGTCTCTCGCAAAGCCGTGCTTTGCTGCCCCCTGAGGGAGTGACTCCAGGGACCTGTCCCTGCCCACTCAGGGGAAGCCAGAGGACCCAGCAGCTGCCTATCCTCTCGTCCTCGCTTGCTCACTAAGACAGCTGTGCTCCTTGGAAAGCTGAGCTCTTTTCTCACTCTGATTGCTTTTCTTACAAAGAAACCTCCTAAAAATCTTCCAAAGAAAAATATCTCCACCTTGTTACCTAACCAAACCCTTCTGGGGATGATAAGTGGAAGTAAAGGAGCCTGGGAGTCTGAGAATCATTTGCACCATCACATGGGGTGCTGACATGCTCTTTTCTGGAAGTATTGCCAAAGTCATTCCTGAGGAATGTACCCAGACTAAGAGTCTGAATAGGGAAAAACAGTGAGGTAAGGCTTTGGGCAAACAAAATTTACAATTAGGAAATAGCTTTTTATAAATATACATAATGCCCTCAAGTTGGCAAGTAGTTCCAAAACAAGAGGAAATCAGAAAGCAACTGTTCTAGTAGTTGCTAGAACTTAACGGGAAATGTCTCAGCACAGCTTCAGCTTCAGCTGACAGCACTCCTAGAGTGAGTGCTGAATGGTGAACTGTGAGCATCGGGTGCTTGCTGTGGGAGGCCAGGAGGTCTGACTTGCCAGTTGGTAGAGAAAACTCAGTTAAACAGTAAATCAGGCAATTAGGTTATTGGAGAAATTCGGGCTAACGTATTCAGATAGGGAGCTGGGTCAGAGTCAGTTATCACATTTTGGAATCAGCCATGAGTGTCAGGACTAAGAAAACTACTGTGCCCAGAGCCCTCTGAGATGAGTCACTAAAATATCTTACTTGGTTCTTTCCCTCCTAAAAGGGGTCTGTATCTGTATGAGTGGACAGTTGTACAGATCTGTGAGGAGAACTTCAGGCGGGGAGCTTGTTGGGTATGAGCAGCAGAAGGCGGAAAGGTCAAACGCCCTGAGTGTAATCATCCCATTCCAGGGCCTTTCTTTGGGTCCATATTATCACAGGCATGGAATAGATGTGTTGGAGATCCACGGTCTTGGTCTGGACTGAAAATTCTTCCTGATTCTTTGCTGTAATGGTTATAGTTGACAGCAAAACTAAGCTGGCCAAAAAGAAGATGGATCAAGATAAGCATGAATGTAGCAGTTACAATTAAGTAGACTTGAAAATATTTGGAGGGAATCTATGAAATAATTGTGTTCATTGGAAATGATAAAAAAAAGGCGGGGTGGATTGAGAATCACAGTCAGTCTCTGACCTGGAGAAATTCCCTCGGTGAATATGATTTCGTTCATCTGCCATTTGTTAGTAATCTTGACCAATGAACGGAGGAGTCAAGATCACGTACGATGTGCAGCTGAACAAAAGGACTAAATTGTATTGTGTCAGAGTCTGGAAAGTTCAGTAAAACATAATTTCCGGGGGAAAGTTGTTTTAGGTAGAGCAGACTCTAGTGGACCTATGGACACTATTCTTTCAACAGAAGAGCTGCTTGGCTGGTGATGCTTATGCAACCCTGGAAGTTCTCTGTTTAAAAAGTGCTCTCCAGCTGCCAGTCTGAGAATTTAGGATTACGAAGTCGTTTAGTTACACTTAGAGGGTAGAGCTAAAATACTTTGTTTAGGAATGTTTGTACATCTTTAGTAATCATGTTTCTACCCTGACTCGGGAAGAAGTGTGCTATCTTAATCCTGCATTAATCACTTAAATATGGTATGATGTTGTCAGGATAGAGATTTCGGCAATAAATCGCATAAAGACATGCCACTTTCTCAGCTCAAACTTCAACTCGAGCGCACACTTAATAAATTCTACAGGAATTGTTGTCACTATAATTGTTGGTTAGAGTTTGCAGACTCTTAAAGGTAAAAGTGCTATGACTTGAAGATGAAGCTGTTGCATCAAATAATTTGAGAGAGCAGGTAAAATGAATTAATGTGCCATTAGAATGGCTATATTTTTAGAGTAGTTGTAAGATCTACATGACAATGCATAGAATTACACCATCTGCAGTGAGTTTAGTTATGTCAAGTGTGCAATTACAAATTGCCATCCACATTTTTAAGGAGTAGAACTTGCTTTCTTGCTTGTCTCATTGATGAGTAACTTGCCTTGACCTTGTTGCCTGACTACTGACTGCCGACCAAGTATGGATGCACTATTTCTTCTTCACCTCTGGCCTCTATCCTCTCTGGAGGTGAGCATCCTCTTAGGGAGCTCACCATATTGTTAGCCTCTGCCTTTGGGTCCTCAGGTTATGGCTTTTGGCTCTCCAGTGTCCATATCACTCTCCACATCTCTGTAAGACAGTGCTGTAACTTCTAACTTCATTTGCCTTCATAGTCCAAGCCATCAGATGAATCACGGCTTAACTGATGCTTGCCTGTAAGACTGGACTTTTTTTGGAATAGGAAGAAAACTTTCTACAGGACAATAGAAATAATATCATCTCTCTCTCTTTTCCTCCCTGCTGCACATGATACTCGGGGTGCGGGATTAGGATCTGTTGGGGGTCCTGCCACAAGGTGAGGCAGCTGTGCAGTTGTGTAGCTGGAGGAACATCTTTTCCTCTGGACTCAGAATGCATGAACTTGAACCCTGCTGAAGATTGGAGGGCCAAAATAGTAGGTGCTATTTCAGAGTCAGCTCTTCCTCCTAGCTTTTCCAGAACAGGGGTTGCTGCTCTCCTTTGCCTGGCTACTTCCTCATGGCCACGTGTCCCTCATCTCATTTACCCAAGAATCAGATACTTTCGGTTTTCCAGTCTTTGCTTTGTGATCTTGAGCAAGATAACTTTTAGCCTGTTTGGGCCTTATTTTTCCTCTCTGTGAAGAGGATTATTGCAGTGGTTGTTATTATTATTATCATTATCGCAGGGTTGTTGTGAGGAGTGAAGAGGGTGCATACAAAGTAGCTAGAACATAGCTGGCATTCTGTCAATCAGCTTGGACAGAAGACAACATTTCCCTTCAATGGAGCCTGGACCCTGAGGTTGGATGTCTGAAGCTTCCTATAAGTCAGGGGTTATGCTGTCCTCGACTGCAGGCTACCCAGAGTTATAAAGGGCCATCTTTGGCTCTCTAGTATCATTTAGAAGCTACTTTCTGAGTTATGTGTGTGTCATCTTCAACTCTTCAGGAAATTCTTGACAAAAATTACATCCTGGTCTTAGCTGTACTATGGAAATTAGGTAGAACAGCGATACTCTCCACAGCCATTGAGGGAGCACTAGCAGAGTTACACTGGAGGGCTGGTGTTCTCAGAGGACCACAAGCTTGTGAGGGTCAGCTTAGCCACAGCAGCTGATGGACTGCAGGACAATTCTTCTGGAATCTGAAAACTAGAGGCCTGTGTCCTGGTGGACATGTGATATGGTTCCCTCGGGCTCTCAGAAATAACTGGGGTGATAATTTGAGAGAAGCTAATTTCTGGAAATTAGGCCAAAGAAGCTTTTTCCAAAATTGTGGATAAAGAGGAAGTACCTTCCTAGGTTGTGGTGAGAAGCAGTCGAGACTGGGGAAGTAAGTATTGTACTCGGTTTCGTTGCCTCGTATTAACGAGGAGCAGAAGGGCTCCTAAAGTGACACGGGGGCACAGCTTGATCTCATTTCAAAGCTCTTTAAAGAAACTACAGATCTGACAGATTTTCAGATTAGCATTGCCCACCAGAGACCTTTTCAGGTGGTGATAGGATTGTAACAGAAAGATTGTGAAAATGTAATGTGCTGCTGTGACTTCTGTTTTATTTTTCATTTCATTTGCCTTTCAGTATATGAGTGCATGTGTGTGTTCACACACATACACAAGGTATATATACAGAGATACACATATAAACATGTTTACACAAAACATGTATAATATGGAAGTTTAAGATTGTTTAGTCTTTGATAGAATAGAGCTAATTAAATTTTATAAAGATTTGAAAGTTAACTCACTCAGTTTTAAGAGAAAAAAAGAAATTCAGAATACCAATTTCTGTTGGGTAAGTGCTTCTGTGGGGCAGTACATTCTCTGCTAAGGTAATTTTGAGCCATAATCTTAAATTGAATGATGTAAAGATAGAAACTATTTTCTTGGTGAAAATAACTATGAACTATGAACTATGAACAGTGTGATCCAAGGCCTTGGGGAATTTAAATGACATGCTGAATTTAATATATTGAATGACACACCATCTTTATTTTTAAATGGAACGACTCAATAAGATATTTACAGGAACACATGGCTTGAATGATAAAATGTGTATGAATAAGACCTTAATAAGATTTGCTGATACAAGTTGATACAAACTCAAGTGTTGTTTTAATAAGAACTGCCATCTGTATCTTGAACACATGTGTTGGATTTGAGAGAAAGAGAAAGAGAGAGAGAGAGAGAACAGACAAATTAAGCAACTAAAAAGTAGCTGGTAACTACTCAAGCTAGATGAGTGGGAGCCCCATCTCGGACTATGAAGCGTCCCTGACAACCTACAGCTTCCCACACAGATCGTAACCTCCTCCCCCGCTGCCCCCACCACTACCTTGTGTAGGAGTTTATCTTTTCTAGCTATCACTATGGGTAGGGTAAAAACTACTTTTATAAAAACTACCTTCATAGTTACTGAAAACTGAGGAGGAATACTTCACTAATCGTGGGTCATGACTCATAGTTTAAAGACTGAACTAGTAAGCATTTATAAGATTTCTTTGGGGCTAGATTTTTCTCATTGTATCAAGATTGCTTTCATTTCATTTCATCCACATCATAGCGGCACTTTCTGGATGAAGTACTTCATTTAACTCTCTGAATTCAATCCTTTGCAGAGACACAGAGAATTTTGATGGCTATTATGTTTATGCTTCCTCTAAAACAGTATTTAAAAAGAAAAGGTCTTTTAAAATCAGCCACCGTGTGCAAAACAGTCAAAAGAGGTTATAAAGAGTTTCAGAGTAACAGAAGACATTTAGATGACAGAAATGAACATACAGAATCTACTTCAGCTATACATATACCAGTTCATGTATCAAGGACAGTTCCAGAACTTTGGAGATTTAGACAAGGCTGCCAAGCTCCCATTCTGATGCACAAAAAAGTTAAGAATGACTGATGATTTTGTGGGAAATTTTTTTTTTTTGGTGAGGAAGATTTGCCCTGAGCTAACAGCTATTGACAATCTTCCTCTTGTTTTGCTTGAGGAAGATTAGCCCCGAGCTAACATCTGTGCCACCCTTCCTCTATTTTGTATGTGGGTCACTGCCACAGCATGGCTGATGAGTGGTGTAGTTCCGTGCCTGGGATTTGGACCTGAGAACTCTGGGCCACCGAAACAGAGCATGCCGAACTTAACCACTATGCCATGGGGCTGGCCATGGGGCTGGCCCCGGGAAACTTTTTATTATGACTAGTTTTCTAACCCTTTAATTTGGGCAATTAAAATGCAGGCAATTTTATAAAAACCTGACATGAGAAATGAGCCTGATGGTTAGATATGAAAATATCTGTCTATACTTCCTTTGAAGCGTGAGGCTGTTCATTTGGGATATGGTTCTCATAGCACAATGCCAATGACACACAAACAGTGTTCAACTCGTGCTGAGCTGAGAACCTGCCCTGAATGTGGCCTTAGAGAAACAAACACACTCTCATGTAATCTCTCCCCTGTCCCCTCTTTCTTTCACAAACTATATGCTAAAAAGCTCCTAATATAAGTAGATAGAGTAAAACATCAATTTCTATAATTTCCAGGAGACAGAGGAAACATTCAAAGGAAAAAAAAGATCCTATTAACCAAACGCATAAGATAAAGGAAGTTTAAACCCTCCATAAAAAATAATTTCAAGGCTGGCCCTGGTGGCCTAGTGGTTAAGTTCGGCATGCTCCGCTTTGGTGGCCCAGGTTCAGTTCCTGGGCATGGATCTACACCACTTGTCTATCAATGGCCATGCTGTGATGGAGGCTCACATACAAAGTAGAAGAAGTTTGGCAACAGATGTTAGCTCAGGGTGAAACTTCCTCAGCAAAAAAAAAAAAAAAAAAAAAGAGATTTCAACAAATAATATTCTCAAGCAGATTATGGTCTATCACTTATTTTTATGTCCTAGTATATAGTAACATTAATGATTTGGCATCAATAAATTGTATATAATTAAAAATCCTGTGTTGACTGAGTGATTGATTTTTCAATCTGAAAAATATGTATTTTATTTCATTTTTTCCAGTTTTATTTGAGGTAAAATTGACAAATAAAATTGTAATATGTGTTGGTTTAATATTTCATTTTTTTCAGCTTCTGTGCCTGTTGGTCTTAAGGTCTATAAACTAGTTTATTGATATTGATGTTTATAGAAGCACCATATATAAATGTAGTATAAAATGCATATAGATAAGCATAGGATAGGATGTGTCTGTGTATATGCATGCATGTGTGTGGAGGGGTTGTGTGCATAAAATGCTTGTGTGTCTGTTTAACTAAGAGTGCGTCTGGAAGGATATGATTCCAGTGAGAAAGAAGAAGGTGATGGGAGAGTAGGCCAAGGCAAGAGAAGTAGCAGAGGCAAGTAGGGCACTGCTTTGCATATTCCTGTGGTATTTTGAGTTCTTGGGAGCCTCTGGGGTTGGTAGACAGAAATCGCCTGCAACAGATTTGGCAGTAAAAAGGAAGCAGGACATTGGAGGATGTTACCCTCGGGTGTGTCTGACATCTTTCCCTCTCTGTTCCTACTCATTATCAGCAAACTTAAACTTACGTTCAACCACTTCAGCCTCTGGGATTCCCAGCGTCAATCTCAAATTATTGAAAACTAGTCCTCTGAGGATAATCTGAAATATTCCTTTTGTGAAAGAAAAAGTCTCTAGGATATATTTTACCAATCATGTTTGAAAAATCTCAAATTGATTTAATTCATTTATAGGTAAATTTTTGATAAAATATACCCCTTAAACTAATTTTAATGTAATAAAGTTTCATGTCTCCATTGATTAAAGTGACACTTTAATGGAATTTCCCCGTTTAATACTGAACTTTCCCTTTGCTCAATGCCTTGGCTTACATGTCATTAACGTTTTATCAGAAAAATGGTGAGCGCGTCAGACATATCATCACGCTTTTTTAAAGTTGGTCAGAGGCTGCTGAGTGTCACTGTAATTGTCTCAGAACCTTTCCAATTAGTATGGTGTGGATGAGGTAAAGGATTTCTCGGCTAATGTAAAGCCTCTCTTGGCTCCAAATTGTTATATCTATAACCTAAAGATTTCATAGCAGATCAGTAACAGGGATGAAAATTTGTCATCTGGCTTCAATTTTTAAAAACATGTCTATATCTACCTGTCTAAAATTTTTTAAATGTTTGCTTTGACTTTTATATCCCCCAGATGTGATCTTTCCCAAAATCTTTTATAATCATTGTATATTTAAAAATCTTTTACTTTACATTTAATATTCTAGACATCTTAGCTCTCATTAGCTTTTTCTTCGTCACCTTTGTTTATTTTCAATACTTACATGTCTTGAAACATGTAAGATAAAACCGTGATGCATACAAATGAGTGAGGAAAAACCTGTGTCATTAAAACTGCCTACAAAGTAGCATTATTAATGAAATTTCTCTCTTTGGGGGGTGGGGGAAGATTATATAGTAGAAATATCAATTTATTCTTTGTCATTCATTCATTCACTCAACCAATTTCCATTGAGCACCTGCTATGTGTCAGGCACTGTTCTAGGGGACCAGAAGTAAACAAAACAAAATTCCATGCTCTGGTGGAACAAAAGATTAACTGGAGAGACAGAATATTAACAAGCAAGTAACACATAGAATATGTCAGCTGGTGATCAATGATATGCAGAAACATAAAACCTAGAAGAGGCAGGGGCGTGGGATTTGGTAGTTGGAGAAGGCTCCACTGGCAAGGTGATATTGGAGCCAAGATACAGAGGAGGTGAGGGAGGGAAGCTGTGGCTATATGGAGGAGGGTGTTCCAGGCACAGGGAACAGCAAGAGTAAAGGCCCTGGGGAAGGAGTGTGCTGAAGGGAGAGAAGAGTAGAGGTTATAGGAGTAAAAAGGGGCAGATTATATAGGGCTTCTTGGCCTTTAAAAAGCCATTGGCTTTTACTCTGGGAGATACTATAGTTTTGATCAGGGGAATAATGTAATCTGACTTTGTTTTCAAAAGAATCTTTCTAGTTGCTATGTTGAGAATTAACTCTAGGGGAGCAAAGGTAGAAACAGGGACCAGTTAGGAGGCTATGTAGGACAAAAGATCTAATGTCTTAGACCAGGGTAGTGTTGGTGGAGTATATTCTGAAGTCAGACTCAATGGGATTTGCTGATGAAATGGATATGAGGTATTAGACAAAGAAAATTCAAGGATGACCTCAGGGGTTTTGGTGTGAGCAACTGGTTGGATGGATTGTGTTGCCATTTCCTGAGATGAGGAAGCCTGTGTGTGGAGGAGGTTAGAGCTTGAATGTGGAAGATCTAGAACTCAGTTTGTGACATGTTACGGTTAAGATGTATATTAGGCATCCAAGTGGAGCCAGCAAGTAGGTGGATGTATATATTAGCTGGGAGTTGTGGGGGGAAGTCCTGGTCAGATAGATTGATTTGGGAAGCATTTGCATATAGATGATGCTTGAAGCCCTGAAACTAGAAGAGATGTCACCAACACAGTGAGTGGAGAAGAGATTCATCAACTGAGCCCCGGGGCGCTTCAATGTGAAAAGAATGGAGAAGAGAGGAATCAGAAAAAAAGACTGGGAAGACCATCTACTTAGGAGGATAATCAGAGCCTGAGGTGCCCTGGAAGCTGAGTGAAGAAAACATATCCAGGAGGAGGGAGATCTACTATGCAAAATCTCCTAACAAGTCAAGTTAGCTGCTTGAGAATTTCCCACTGGATTTTTCTTTTTGAAGACTGGCCCTGTGCTAATATCTGTTGCCAATCTTCCTCTTTTTTCTCCCCAAAGCCCCAGTACATAATTGTGTATCATAGTTGTAGCTCTTCTATATGGGACACTGCCTCAGCATGGCTTGATGAGCGGTGAGTAGGTCCTCGCCCAGGATCCTAACCAGCCAACCCCGGGCTGCCAGACCACAATGCGTGAACTTAACTGCTACACCACTGGGCCAGCCCCCTCCCGCTGGGTTTTAAAAAGTGGAATTTTCTTGGTGACCTTGACAAGATCTGTTTTATTGGAGAGTTGAGGTGAAGGCCAGATTGGAAGGAGTTATAGAAAAAAGAAAATGGAAGATTTAGGGAGTCGAAACAAGTTTTAGTACTAACCTGCTATTCTGCTGTCTGATTGACCTCCTCTGACTCAGGCCCCAAAGGGCCAGATGATGAAGAGTAGAAACCAGCATAGCAGCTCCTCCCGAACGACTGGTGAATCATGATTAGAAGTCTTCCGCTAATTTTGGGAGATAGAATAAAGCACAACAGATATTTTTAAAAAATGGAAAGAAAATGAAAATCAATATTATTAATCGTCTTTAATTTTGCTTTCCCACTCTCTTCCAAGCTGTGTCTTCTTGCTGCCCTTATGCTTTCCTCTGGACTGAAGCATTCAGTTATTACTACCGACAGGCCTCCATGTGTGACTTTCACAGTAGCAAATGAGATGAAAAGACTCAAACAGCCAAAGTGCATGCCCTGATAAAACCTGTGAGGCCATTACAGGCCTATGTGAGAAGGGAGCAGATAGCAAGAGATTGGACCTACAACCACAAACACAGCTAGAGAGGGAGGCATGGTCAGTGCAACCGGGAAAAGATTCAGGCAATCCCCAGGAGGTACGGGGGAGGCAAGAGGGGGCTGGCAGGGTCAAGGATGGAGAAGGTGGCTTTGGCCAGGGTCATGAATGGGAAGTATGTACAGCTAGGTGGGAAAATCTGGCTGAAGCATGGCCAAGGTGGAGAGGTCAATATCAGTTCAGGAGTGAGGCCCAGATTTTTAGACCATGAGTGACTAATATTAGTAATTCATTGTGCACCTTTATATGAAATATTCCCTTCTTTCCTCCTCATCCGAGGTAATCCCAGCCATAAAAACTTTCTTCATAACTAATCCTCCACATCCAAGTTGGCAGCTGGCTAGCTCCTCAATAGCCAAGATGTGGCTGAAGCTTGACATAAAAAGCTTCTCTTATTGAGAAGCCCTTAGATTTCTTCCACTGGGCCAAGACTAGTGCTGAAATTAGAGTGGGGATAGTGATCAGACCCAGAAAGATAGGATGGCAAATTCCCTCAGCTACCAGATTCTTTCCTTTTAACTATTCCCCGGGCTTTCTCGTCCCTATCACCCTCCTTGTCCTGACTGATCTTCTGATGATAACCAGAAGTGCTGTTTGCATCAAAGGCAGGAGATTTTTCATTGCAAGTGACAGAAATCCAAACCAAACAAACCTCAACCAACTGGTTTATGTAATTTACTATTCCAGGGATATAAAACAATTGAGGCACCATGCTTGTATATTCCTGTCTTCACGTCCTTGTTCCCTGACTAACCTAGGGTGGTACACACTAGCATTCTCTTCAAAATACTATAAAGATTGTTTTCTCAGAAAATCTAACATTCTGTTCTTTCCATATGAACTATGAGCGATGCAGGGTCTTACTTAGATAAGGAAGTGATTTTCTAGCTTGAAAATCCTATCACTGAAACGTTTTCTCATCTCATACGTAATCTCTTCCGTGGACAGCTGCTTTTACCTCACACCAGCCTTGAAGCTGGATTCAGTGCTTCTTCGGTTTCTCCCAACAGGAATTCTTTTCTATAGAGCCTGTGAGCAGTGTAAATCTACTAATGATTTTGTAGAGGAGTCTATGAAAGTATTTGCATCACATTACACATAGTATTTCACTCAAGAATCACATTAGATTTTTCTCAGTCTCTCTTCTTGATTGCCAGCCTTCAGCTCTCCCTCTAGCCACCCTTCCCTCATGAAGTCTCAAATCTCTCCCTGCACTCTTCTAAGCAGAACAGTAGCACTCTCTCTCATTCCTTTCAATCTGTCTCCAGCATCAGCCAACCTACAGCCCTGGAAACTCCAAACAGGCTTGTCAAAGCGTTAACTCCAACACTGAATCTCCCCAAAGGGGAAATTTTTGGAATGTGGCCAAGAAAATATTTCTTTTCCTCATTATTTTACATTTATATTGATATCCTCAAGTCAATTTCCAAAGAGTATTTTTTTCATTTCCCTGGACAAAACCAGGTTAAGTACTTTAATTACTCTCCATATCTAAGAAAGAACTTTCAGTGAAGGCTGGTATCTACGGTTAACGGGCTGCCACATCCTTGAAGATACAGGAATCTTTGGGAAGGTTTTCCAAAGAACACATCTAAATCGTGAGCAAATAGGGAACTCACATAAACAATTTCTTTCTATTTTTATTTCCAGAACAGAAGACTTGAAGTGGTGGAGAGGGATTTCATGGTTACGTCTTATAATGATTGTGAAAATAATTAATCGGGTCAAGAGTGGAATATGTGTGGTTTGGCATGAAAAATGCAGTCGGTGAGAGGGGACAGAAAAAGAGGAAGAATCCCTCTCTCTGTGGTTCAAGACTTTTCATTGCAGAAGATAAAACTGAGAAAACTTGTTATAGAAATTTGCATATTTTATTAATATTTATCTCTCAGTCCAATTTGATTAAAAGGAGTTAAGAGTGAATGAGCAAAAGGAATTGAGTTTGCATAGAATTTGAATTTATAGTTACTGGTCTTTCTGTTGCTGGCAAGGATATTTTTAGCGACACAGCCTTATTCACGCGATCCACTGTGTTCTATCCTTTCTTAAACCCACACACTGTACATTCACAGTTGCCATAAGAAAGCAAAAAATGAAAATCCAAGCAATATACATTAGCCTGAGTAGACATAGCTTCTCTCAAAGGGCTATTGAGAGGGATGTGGTGGACTCATGATTTTTTTCCCAGTTTTATTGAGATATAATTGACATGTAACATTGTGTAAGTTTAAGGTATACAACATAATGATTTGATTTGTGAAATGATTACCAAAACAAGTTTAGTTAACAACCATCACTTTACATAGTTACATTTTTTTCTTGTGACTAGAACTTGAAGATCAACTCTCATAACAACTTTCAAATATAGAATACAGTACAGCATGTACAGTCATCATGCTGTATATTATATCCCCAGAAAGTGTTTATCTTATAACTGGAAGTTTATACCTTTGATCACCTTTACCCAGTTCCTCCTCCCCTGTCACCCACCTCCTTCCCCCCATCTCATGATTTTTTTAAGGGGACAAAACTTGTAGGGAAAGTTAGGCAGTTTATGAAAAAAAAATCAACTTTTTTTTTGTACTTACATCATATTTTGAACATTATCACATAAATGAGATTCATACTGGAGGAGTGGAAGGTGATGCTATATAACAGGTGTCAACCAATCTGCTCACTGAAATTAGCACTCCAGATATTAGCAGGCTCCCATAGTGACTACAATAAACAGTCTTGCTAGTGTCCTATGTGTTAGAATGGAAACAGCACTGTGGTCGTGGCCCCGAGCACCCAAAGGACACAGTGCCTGAACCACAGATGTCCCTGTTCCTCACTGACAACTTGGAAAACTTGGCAAGGACACTTGGATTTGCAATTAAAATTGTAGGAAATTAACTTGCTCACTGAGAAACATTCCTATAACCAGGAAAGATATTTATTTTCTAAAATTTGCTTTTGTCTTCTTTAGAAAAAAAAAGATTTTGGGAAGTATTGTAAGCTTTTTGGTCTGTCTCATCTACAACTATATTCAAATTAAGCAGACTACTCAAATTCTTTAATAAATTAATATAAATTCTTAACTAGTTTTAACAAAAGTTACCATTATTAAGAGATCATCTGGGCTATAAGAGATGTTTTTTACTTATGATAATAAAATTTTGCTGTAGCTGGATAGGTGAGGTTTTTAAAAAGTCAGGATTAAAATGCAGGTCACATTATGCAAGATTCGTGGATTGCCTGCTGCACCTATGCATCCAGCTGGCAAGAGAGATCTAGAGGCATAATCCAGATCCATCTTGGTCCCAGCTGCAGTTTGATGCTCCCTGTAGCACCTATGCACAACAGTTTACGTATGAGGTTGTGAGATTTCCAGGAAAGGCCCAATGATTCTAGGAAACTTCTCGTTATTTGGCCCCTGTTTCACTGGCCCTAACTGGGGGGAGATTCAGCTAGGAAGATACTAAGGATGCAGGAAGTCACTCTTCACTTTATCACCTGCTTTGCCAATGTTGCCTGTCATGTCCAAGGTAAGAACTTTTACCTGCTGTTTGAGAAAACAGTAGAAACCAACTGTTAATTGCTTTATAGAGGAACTGGCACTATCTTGGTGCCTTATTGTTAAAGGATTTTACTTTAACTTGAAATGTATGAAAAGTGACAGAGGACAAGAGCAAAATTCTGGAACATGGTTCCAGATGATTCTTCCACGTAGTCCCAATTTTAATATAATGTTAACAGAATGGACAGCCAGCACAATGACAAGAAGTGTGCTGTGTCTTTGGGCATGGATTTCTCATAGAAATGGAATGCCTCACTACTTCTCTTCTTGTGTGAAATAATTGGGTTAACACCATGACTCACTGCCTGTAGAGACTGAACATGGGGCCCTTTGTATTGTTTGAATGAGCTTTCTCTTGAACATCTTCTATAGTTCCTGAGAGAATAGGGTTTCTCTGACTGTTACAATGATTGTTTTTAAAAGCACTATTATACTTTTAATAAATAAAATTGTAGAGAAATTTAAAATTACCCACAATCTCATCACCCCAAAAAATCAAGTTATTTTTTTAAAGAAATACATAGATGTGTTTAAAAAATTCAAACTGCTGAAAATAATAATAAAATGAAAATTAATAGTCTTTCTTTCCTTACCTTCTCCCCCAAAATAACCATGATTAGCTATTACTGTTTCTTTTATTTTCTTTCGGTTGTATGCATATACCAGAACAGTTCTGCATCTTGCTTTTTACACTTAATAACATGTTTTCAAAGTATTTTTGTATCAACATATGCACATACACATACACTTCATTAAAAAAATTACATAGAGAAAATTATTTATTATCTTACCATAGTTTACACCCAAGAGCAGAGCCTGAGATAAAAGCTTTTGTACAGTAGTTTATTGGAAGTGACTCCAGGGATCATGAATGAGGAATAGAGGAAGTGTGATGGCCCACCTCCAAGATGGCCCAGTGTTCCCCACCTCTTGTTATTCACACTCTTGTGTGGTCTTCTCCCACACTGCACTAGGGTTGATCTATGTCACAGAGAGCATACAGCAGAAGTGATGGTATGTCCCTTCCAAAACTAGGTCATAAAAGACATTGTGGCTTCCTGCTTGCACCCTTCCTTGTCCTCTCTTGGCTCACTCACTCTGGGGAAACCCAGCTGCCATGAGGTGAGCAGCAGTCCACATTGTGAGGAACTGAGTGCTCCTGCTCACACCACGTGAGTAAGCTTAGAGGTGGATCCTCCAGCCCCAGTCAAGCCTTCTGATGAATGCAGCCCTGGCTGACATTTGAAGTGCATCCTCATGAGAGACCCTGAGCCAGAACCACTGAGCTGAAGCTGCTTCTGATTTGTTGACCACAGAAACCATGAGAATAAATATTCGTTGCTTTAAGTCACCAAGTTTTGAGGTAATTTGTCACATAGCAATAGATAACTAGTACGGGAAGTCAATCAGGGAGGGAGGGAAAGTCAATATAAGGATGTGTTGATTGCTGCTATGGTCAATTGATGCTTCACTCAGCAGGACCTTCTGAGGAGTCTTACAAACTGTGCATCAAGTGGGAAGCATTTGCATCCACCTCATCCTTCATTCAAGCATCACAGTCAAGTCTGCTCCATGGGTGTTAACTCTCTAACATGTCCAGGACACACATGTGTGAATGCTAAGTGGGTTCTCATGGGCTTCCCATGCCATACTGTGAGGCATATGACATGGCTTAAGGTAAGACTGGCAGTCTGAGCCTGTGTAAATGTGCTTGAAGCCTTCTCCGAGGCTTCACAGCTAGAGGAGTGGACAAGATACAACCACACACATCACAAGATCTTTCCTGTGCTCTTCCTTCCCATAAATCTATGCTATGTGCCCCATTTTTAAGACAGCATTCTTTTTTAATGTTTTTTTTAAAAATACTGAAACTAAATATATTCACCGCAATTAAGTTTTTACTTCATGTGATAAGTCAAGATTTTATTGA
This sequence comes from Tapirus indicus, assembly GCA_031878705.1. NCBI lineage: Eukaryota > Metazoa > Chordata > Mammalia > Perissodactyla > Tapiridae > Tapirus > Tapirus indicus. Next base: position 140,752,804 of record CM062919.1, on the reverse strand, counting down.
TAATGTGTCTATTGATTAATCTATATAAATTTATAAATTAATTATTTTTAATTAAGAAAATTATCTTTTCTTTCAATTTGCAATCCATTAAATTAATAAAGGGGCATATACTCTAACTGATAAGACTAAAAAGAATCAAAAGAATTTCAAGTCTCCACATTGTTTATCCACATCTTTCAGGTCCCTTTGGAGTCTGTGATTAAGGAAAGCAAGAGAAATTTAGCACTTTGGGCGCCTATAAGGAGCTGAGATGAATCACCACTTCCTTGTGCACATCAGAAATTGCAGTTGAATTCAACACTGAGAAATGTTGAAATGTTGGCATTTTTCTCTTAGTTTGAATTTTGTACTAATTTTCTTTGATCATGTGACTTCTCGAAATCACCTTTTTATTTTTTTGAGGTCAACTTTAAATGTATGATGGCCTTAAACTTGCACCAGGAAAACAAGATACTGCTCAAATGGGGCAATCTGACTTTGTGAATCTTTCTTTTCTGAAATTGGATGGAGAAATCTGTTGGCAGAAAGAGTCTTTAAAATAAAAGCAGTGACTCAACTTCTGAAGTAGAGCCAGGTTCTCAGGCTGCAGGGTGCTGGGGTGGGCAGAGAGAACTCATTTCAGGAAAGTACAGGAAGTTACTTAATGCTGCTTATGAGTCAGAAGAGAGTAGAATCAGTTATGATTGAACTCTCTTATCTAGTTACACCTATGGGATACTTTAATATGTGTGGATAAAACATGTATGTGTGTATTTTTATTCATCTGTATTCTATGTTTTGCTTTGATAGGAACCCCCCACCCCCATTCCTCCTCTGCTGTTTGAGTGCTATAGTAATGAGTCATTGCCGCCTATTGCTTTGAAAGTAAGAACTTTCTAGGTCAGAGATTTTTTTAAAAATACATCACTCCACGTTCCCCTTTATTCAGTACCCTTCGTGGGATCACTTATAAGTTTATGTAGTTCAGAGAATGCTTGATTGGGAAAAGAAAAAGATAATCTGTGTTCAAAATACATCTGCTATGTGCTAGGCTCTTTATACACTATTTTACTGAATCCATGAACAGATATTATGCTTCACTCTGACAAAGTGTGAAAATGTACCAGGGGCATAGGTATGTTAAGAGACTTCTCCAACATAAACTTGGAAGTGGCAGACTGGAATTGGTTTGCCTGATCATGTAACTCGTGATCTTTCCACCACATCCTGATTTGTTGACCACAGAAACCATGAGAATAAATATTCGTTGCTTTAAGTCACTAAGTTTTGAGGTAATTTGTCACATAGCAATAGATAACTAGTACGGGAAGTCAATCAGGGAGGGAGGGAAAGTCAATATAAGGATGCGTTGATTGCTGCTATGGTCAATTGATGCTTCACAAAAAGATGCTTTGCAATCTTTGCCTCTGCAGGTCCAACACTGTGGCATTAGCTGGGTCACTACTTCTCTGCATTATTTTTTCTTCTGAAAAATGCAGTACTTAAAGAACTCTGAAAGCCAGCCAGTTCCAACGTTATTTATCTTCATTCTATTTTACATCAGGGCTCTCAGATTCTGGCCACTGATAATAAAAAATGCTAAATAATATTCATAAGCCATGTTTGGGACTACTAGATCTGTCCCTATTCAGACATTGATTACTGCCCCATTTTTCAAAGGCTTGTCCATTTGTTTGGATGTTTAGAAATATTCTCCGCAAGCAGATAGGCCGCAGGCAATCTGCACTCAGTTGGGAATAAATTTAGATTCTTTTTATCTGCCTGTGGGCCTTCCTCTGTTGTCAGGCCAAAATGTCTTTGAAAAATTTTAGGGAATTCAGCTAGATAAAACTATTCCACTAGTGAGAACAGAGAAATATTTGGGGCCTCTCGCCCCCTCTTTCCATGTTTGGGAGGAAAGAGGAATTGGCCAACAGCTAGAAAACGTAGGCTATCACCCCAACACTCTTACAGTCGTCACTATATCTGTAGATTGTGCCACCTTAACTATAAAAGATGCTCCTATGTGCAAAAGTTAGGTGATATTTCTGTCAGTTTCAAGACAAGTCATTTTGTTGGAGGTGGTCTTTGATATAGTATTAAAAGATAGTATTTCCAGATGCCATTTCTACTTTAATAGGACTTTAATAATTCTGCTTTCTTTTCTGAAAGAGAAAGAACCCAATTGATAAGAGGCACCAGGGTGAGAGAAACCTTTTTGCGATTGTTGGTATGAAGAGCTGTCTTAAAAAAAAAATTCTAGGAGCTTGCCTGGTACATAGTGGTTAAGTTCAGCATGCTCTGATTCGGCGGCCTGGGTTTGCAGGTTCTTATCCCGGGCATGGATTTATGTCACTCACTAAGCCATGCTGCTGCAGCAGCCCACATGCCAGATAGAGGAAGATTGGCACAGATGTTAGTTCAGGGCCACTCTTTCTCACCAAAAAAAAAACAAAAAAACCCAGAAAATTCTCATCAACTCCATCCCTTTTGATCTATTAGTCAATCTACATTTTTTAAAAGATCCATTTTGAAAATCAAAGAAATAGAAAATGTGATCACTGCCAATTTCTGTTTGATAAGCCAGTAGGGAAAGTTAAAACAGCAAATGGCAATGAAGTGAAAATTACTACAACTGAATGGAAACACGATTTCTTGAGTCTGTGCATGATATTCCTAGCCTTGTTTGGATTGGACAAGATAGAGTAAGAAGGCTTTGTGTGAATTCTCGCTTTGAAGTTACATTTCTCTCCTTAAAATTAGAAGCCAAAATTCAGTGCTCAGGTTGTGAGGGCAACTTGGCTCAAAACACATTGGCACCAAAGAAAATTTTTTGCTAAATAGAATTGGTTAGACTCTAACAATAAAAATCTCCTCTTTCTAAGTAAAATCAAGACAGCTGTTGAGGCACAGTAATTAACCCTCTCATCTTGTAATTGGATTTTTAAAAACTTAACTTGGTCAAAATATAGGAGGAATTGAATAGGCTCTCTTTATTTAAATTAGCCCCCAAATAATTCTGTGACACAGAGCAAAGGAATAACCAGAGAGCCACAAAATAAAAAATAAACAGTATTATTATACAATGACTACTAATAACTGCCATTACTAATAATTATCATAATTTAATTTGCCCCAACCATGCGTCAGACACTGTGTGTCTGGAGAATTGTTTCTTGGCAGGGCTGAGTGTCCATTTCTTTCTACTCTTCGTGTTCTAATTTGTGCTTCTAGAGGTATTTACAACTTAGCCTGATGTTGTCAATAGTGGCACATGGCTGGTAAGTAACATTTTGCTATGTTAAACAATTCATATTCTTGCGTGAAATTCATATCAATATTTTACATTGACAACTAGCTGAACATTGAACTCTAGAATTGTGTTTTTTAATATAAGGACATTTAATTGTTTTTTCAAACAACCAAATAAAAAGTTCAGCCTTATTTAAATAATTTTGATTGAATATTTAGAATTCATTAATTTTACTTTGCATTTTAATTTTCATGGTTGCAAATGTTAAGAAGAAAATTAACTTAAAACATTTATGAAAAACAATTTTAATTTTTTGACTTTACATTTACTGTAATTTACATTTGTATAAAGTATATTAAAATTTTGCACACTTTGAATAAAATTATATTTATTTTTAATCATTTAGATCCTGTCAGTAGAACACAAATTATAAAGCAATTTTGATGACAATAACATAATTAGTAGCTTTACTAAAATAAAGGCTGAAGAAATTTGGAATTAATATAAAATTATTTACGATTTATGTATGTCTTGATTTTATTACTCATCCAAATATTGTCAATCAAAGTAACACTCATATATGAGCATCATGATTAAATTCATACATCTTTGATACTGTTCCAATAAACTACAGCTTTATGTGTATTTTTTGGGGTGGTTGTGATGAATTCATATTTGTTAGGATAGAAATATAAAACTCATTTTATTTGCTTGTTGCTGTTATTTGCAACTTCTAAATGTTTAGAATTATAGTTAGTTGACCTCCATTTGTATTGTTGTCCAGGGCCCTGCAAATGTAGGTGTGGGCCTGGGGAAAGGCACCTCACTTCTGGAACATTCTCCGAATCCCAGACTCTAGTGCTGGACTCAGAGATCCCCTGATCTGACCCCTTTATTTTACAGATGGAGGAACCATGATGATTGACTGCAACACCATGCCAAGTCAGAATGCTTTTGGTGTAGAACCAAGAAATGGAGGGCCCCCAGAGCAAGCAGAGTGGCGTGTTCCTTGCACACAGCTGCGGGACTCCCAGGTCCTCTCTGACAGCTTCCTCATCTTAGACTAAAAGCAAGGGCCCTGAGAGCCGATTGGATGAAGTTAGCTTATTCCTGAGGCTCGCAGGCAGCTCACATTGGCAGCAGACCTCTAACCAGGAGCCCTCTCCCGTTGCCAACTCTTTCCCTAACTTAGGTATCTTTTAACAAAACATTGCATTTGTATATGTATTGACATAGGCTAATTCTAAAAGAGGCTTGAGGCCACCTCTAGGGATAGTGCAGTATCCTGGGGCTAGAAGCAGCCAAATTGGTGCCACTGAGGGGTCGGTGACCAGAATCTAGGAGAGAGTTTAGTGTGGACACGGCTGCCTGGGAGGAGCACTGGTCTTGGGTGGAGGGAAGTGACCTCAGAAGAAAGGAGCTGGGAGAATACTTCCCTAATCTCACTTTTTCTCTAAGTCTCTGACCAGGGCTCCCATTGGTCAAACCCAGCTGGAAGGCAGAGGGTGCAGAAAACCCCAAAGGTGTAGTCCCTAACAGTCAGCCTCCTGGGGCAGAGAGCACATGAGAAGGGGTAGAAATGGATTTGCAGCAGCAAATGGATGATATTTGGCACACCAATGAAGCTTTTTATCATGTATTTTGGGTCTTTTGATTGTCTTGCTGAGCAGAACAAGTACCAAGAAGCAGCGGATGTAGGGACTAGTATACTCTAATACCTGGGCAAGCAGGGCCCCTGCTCAGGCACTGCACTTCAGGAGACCCTGTGCCTTGGAGTGACTTCCTCAACAATTTCTAAGACCCTTCTGATGCCTGGGACCAGAGCCACCCAGGCAGGGTGCCCTGAATGCAGATTGGGACCTGTGTGGGCCTGGTCTTCATTTCTCCCCATCAAGGTGCGGCTGTATCCCACACACGAGGGGGCATCAGATGCTCTGAGGAGCTCTGGGACTTCTGTCTTGGGATTGTCCCCAATCATCCCGGCCAGGCCCCAGTTCCAGGAGGGTGGTCAGACAAGTGGATCACCTTGCTAACTAGTGTACTTCTTTTATGGGATCACATGAAATTAGGCCACCAGCATGGTGGTGACACATTGACTTGATGTGACTCTCAATCAGGTCAGACACACGGTGAGTTCAGGACTCTGTTCTAATGCTGACCCTTGGTCTCGAGTTGCATGTGTGGCCCATGGCGTGGCTCTCACCTGTCTAGGTTTCAACCAGGATGCCATCTCACGTCTGTAGAACTCAAGGGTGGTGGACATGGCAGAATGCATCTTTGGCGTGTGTACTCACCAGTGCTGGTACCCAGGGCTATCACCTCACCCACTCTGCAGGCTCCACGTCGTATATTAGTCAGTGCCCCAGAGCAGGCTGCACTTATCTGTCTGAAAGTGTCTAAGATCAGTGCACTGTGATGCCAGTGGCCCCTTCCATTCCATGTCCTCTCTTGTCTCTGGTTGGTATTGTGATGTTCTGCTCCCAGGTCTGTCTTAGACCATGCCAGGTAAGGATGGGCAGTCTTTGCACAATGTGACCGCCCTTCTCATTCCACTCACTTGATAGTCCCTTGCCTATCTTTCTTGCGGACAACAGTGTGGGGAAGGCAAGGGTACAGGTGACATTGAAAGAGAGAACATTCTAGGAATACAGTGGTTATGGCCTAAAGAGTTCAAGAGAAGATATGATTGTAAGATGTTCTACATTTAAGCTACAAAGTTCTGGATGGTAAATTTAACAACACCATGATATAAATTGTTCTCCTTTTCCTGCACAGATGAGGCTTCTTTAACAAAGCACAGAAACAAACTTTCTAGGAGTATTGGAAGCCAGCATTGATGAACAGCACGATTGATCACACAGCATCAAAAGTAATGATGCAACCAACATTAAATAAATGGTATGGGACAACTGCAGAGGCAGGAAGAGCTATATTTTCCCCATATAAACAGGTTCTAAAGATCCATGGCATTGTGAGTTACAACAGCATTTCTACCATTTGCTTGTGGTGAGAGATATGAAGTCAGCCAGAAGCTGCACATTTGTCAATAAAAAAAGTGAAAAGATGGTTCCTGGATCGGGAACGGGAAGAGGCAATGCCTGGACACCACAAAGAATCTTTATTGAAGTAATTGGACAATAAACAAATATATCCATACTTCTTCTCTACCCATTATTCTAAATCGTCAATAAAACACTATACCTCCCATGGGCCCATGGATCTTATAATGCGTTTTTAATCAAAATGTTAATATAGACAGGAGATCATCAAAAATTATTTGCCTGGGTCCTGCATACCCTAGAAGGAGCTCTGTGGAGGACCCTATAAGTATCTGCTTCCAATAATGTCCAGGAACAGGGGGCAAGGCTAATACAAGGGAGTGTGATGTTGACTTGGTAAGAAGATTGCTGGTCCAAAAGACAGAAATCTGGGTTCAAGTCTAGGCTCCTTCCTGCTAGCTGTGTGGCCTTTTGCAAGTGAACCTGACATCACAAATCCTCAGCTTCATCATATATAAACTGTCACAATTATATGAGCCTTACTTACTAAACAGGTTTATTGTACTGACAGAAGAAATTCCTATTTCTGAACAAACTTTGTAAACTTCAAAGTGATTTGAGATAGCTATTTTGCAATAGCAAGTTTTGTATAAAAATAATGAAAGTTTTTTTCTCTTGAAAGCAATTCAGTAACAATCACATTCAGTCTATTCTTGTTAGACAGTGAAAAATAGTCTCTCCAAGGTCACCTCTTCCTTTCAGTAGTTCAAAGCAGCATTAATGAGGCATCTTTATGTAATGGAACCAGTCAAAATTGCATCAAAATTATTTAAAAGGCCATTTTCCCCAAAGGCTATTTGATTTAGACTTTCCAAAATCACTGACAATTTCACTGCTCTGTGTTTTCAGCGAAACTATACACTTAAAAAAGCTTAGGTATAAGCTGAAATTCTCCCCCAAGACACCAAGAACACCACGAGTTTCCTTTGCTGTCACTTGTGTTATGATTTTAATTATTTCTTGACGTTTCAGAAGTGAAACCTTTGGCCTCCGCATTCTACAACTCCAAAAGATAGAACCTATCAGATTGATAAGTGGGCTAAGGGACTGAGGGGGTAATTTCTACAGCCATTAGTATTCAATTTCTTTCTAGACTGGGGCCTCTTTTACCCAGGAAAAGATGAAGACGTAGTGCTGTAGTTTAAATAGAAAGTTAAGTGGAGAAAAAACTGGGCTCTATTTTCATTATTAAGAAAAATAAACCTTTCCATGTCTATCTATGTCTCTAGGTTATTACAGCTCTTCATTGCAAAGTATTTCAAAAGATTAAAGTCCACGGTCCACTTGTCATTGCAGAGTTAGAGCGCCTCAGCCCTTGTCTCCTTGGAATAAATTTCTCTGGTTTAGATCTCATGTCAAAAATCATGAACATACAACCATGAACTCTGGAAGGGAAGTCGTGGTGGTACTGATTTTGGAGATCCTAACTAACTTACCCCTAAATCTTTGCGTACTGTGAAATCAGCATGTGATGCAAGTGGGGGTGAGGCACCACCACAGTATCATAGATGTAAACAAACACACAGCTGTGGTTTCCTAGTAGAAATAAATCTCTCTCTCTGTTTCTGACCTTAGACGGAACGTTATTAAAAGGTTGTGCAATAAACTCATTTGGAGATACTGTAATTGAAAATAAGAAAACCTAAAAAGTACTCAGAAGTCAAAAGTAACTATAGGGTTAGGAAGGTTCTTTGATGAAGGCCTGAAGGTCTACTTTGAGTTCATGGAGAAGTGTGAAAGGGATTTAATAACCTTCAAATAGAAGAAGGTTTGAAGAGGAGGCAATGAATTTCTTTCTTAACTTCCTGATAGGACTTTATTACTTTGCTTGAAATTTTTCTTTCTATCTTCTCCTCAACTCTATTATTTGCAACCTCAAAACTAGTTCCCTCTTAACAGAACATTTCATTTCAAATGTATAACAGATTTAACTCACCACCATGAAACATTTAGGGCCTTATAGTACCACCCCATTGCTAAAATCTGTAATCTCTTTGTCCACTCACCCCATCTTCCCGTCACTGCTTCCTTTAGTTCATTATCCTGTCCTTCCTGCTCAGCTACTTAACATGACTCCCACCATGGGGTCAATTATCTGCCCAACTGACTTCCAGGCCCTGCTGGCTTTCCAGTCTCTGTACCTCTCCTCTCCCCATAGTTGGAGATGTTTAATCCCAGCCTGCAGACAGTCCTAGCTGAACCTCCAGGGCTTCCTTACCAATTAATCCAGTTAGTACCAACTTAGTGTTTTCTTCCAAATATCTCTCGTTCCTTCCTCACTATCATTAACTCTAGTGTAGGTCATGGCAAACCTTTTCCTGCAACAAGAGTCAGCATATCAGGGTGGTTAAAATGTTTGTGCCCTGAATTTAGACAGTTTGTATCTGAGTTTCAGTTTGCCCCTTGCTAGCTCTGTGGCCTGGAACAAATTACTTAATCTCACTAAACTATAAAGGAGAGATATTAGTAGCATCAACCTACAGATGCAGATTTAATATGAAACTAATGAAGCTTAAGCTTTAGGGCTGTTTACTTGCAAGGGCTCCCTTTGAAGCCCCAGGAGGAGGAACCCTAGCAAAAGTAAGATATTTTTGCTGTCTGTCTTCCTCTGTTGTAATTTCCCTCATTGTATGGGATTCAGAGTGGCCATAGACATTTTTGGGATCCAGTTACAGGGGAGTTTAGCTGGAATTACATTTAATTTGAGTATAGAAAGATATATGTACGTGTTTCACAATCAATTTGTATGATTAAATTTTGCTGGCTGTTCCCACATAAAAACGGCTGCCGGGAATATTCCTACTGCCCCATCTGCCAACTCCCCAGGTGTTATGAGATACAGATGCAGGGCCAGAGGTCATGGCAAAATATGAATATGTCCTGCAGAGTCTGGCATCAGAAGTACATAGATATAGGAGGAAAATCAATATGTGGCATTTACAAAGCCAGAAGATAGTTTACATAAAACTCTTCCAATCAGATGTATAAAATTTTAATTAGAGGATTCAGATCCCACAGAAATCTATTCAAAATATAAGGTATCTCCTATCAGGAACATATTTGGTAATGTATCAAATACAAATATGAAAGTGCCAAATGATTTTTGCCCTATTTTGATAAAAATCATGCAAAATAGATCTTTCCAGAATTCCTATGTTTGTAGGACACAAACCAAGAATAGCAGTATTAATACCAACAGCAATTATATCTGTGACAAATATCAAAGAAATTTGGTAAAAGAGATTTTCCAACATTTGACAACAAGCTTAAAAATGTATATTACCAAGATCAATTATCAACTTAAAAAATAATGGCATTATGGAGTGACGTCAGCATCATGGCAGAGTGAGATTCCTTCTTTGAATCTCTGCCCCCTACGACACAACGAAAACATCATTTACATTCCAACAGAGCTCAATCAAACACTACGAAGGACTTCTAAGAAACCCCTGCTGCCATACATTGGACAGTCGAGGCGCAGGAAGCCCAAAAGGATGGGAGGAGAGGTAAGAAGTTGTACTCCCCCTCCCCAATCGATTTGCAAAGACAGCGCGGTTTGCAGACAGAGGGGGGAGGGGCGGCCCACAGCAGGGAAAACTATCGCCATCCAGGTGCTCTCACAGACTGTCGCGAGATCCCCACTGAGAAGCGATGACGGACAGTTTAGGGGGTGTAGCAAACACCCTAAGAGAGCCAGAAAGGAAACCCCCGGGTCAAGCAGGAGAAAGAGAGGACCCCTCCCCCCACACACCCAGCGTTTCAGCATAATCCCTCCGGAGGCTGCAGCTGACCTCAGAGCAAACCGCTCGTGATCTCCATCCAGTGGCAGCAGGGGGAAACTGCAGGACCAACTTTATCATGAGGGGAAAAAATAAGGCTGTCCCCGTCAGATCCTTGTGACAATTTGTCAGGGCTACAGACCAAAAGGAAAATGACAAACACCCAGAAACCAACCCTGAAGGCACAGAATTTGATAACCTGAATGAGAGAGAATTCAAAATAGCTATCATAAACAAACTCAACAAAATATAAGAGAACACACAGAAACAAATCAACAAATTCAGGGATTTTGTCACAAAAGAGATTGAAACCATAAAGAAAAACCAATCAGAATTATTGGAGGTGAAAAACAAAATCAACGAGATAGTGGAAAAAATGGAGTCTTTAAAGAGCAGAACTGACAATATGGAGGAATGAATTAGCACTATTGAGGATAGCCATGCAGAAATGCTCCAGATAGAGGAGGAGAGAGAGCTAAGACTAAAAAGAAATGAAGAAATTCTTCGAAAAATATCAGACTCAATGAGGAAAAGCAACATAAGGATAATAGGTATTCCAGAAGGAGAAGAAAGAGAAAAAGGAGCAGAGAGTTTGTTCAAAGAAATAATAGCTGAGAACTTCCCCAACCTAGGGAATGAGAGGGAAATAACAGTGAATGAAATCAATAGATCACCTAAATATATAAACAGGAATAAAAAATCACCTCGCCACATAGTAGCAAACTTGAAGAATACCCGTGATGAGGAAATGATATTGAAGGCAGCTAAACAAAAAAACAAAATAACATACAAAGGAAACCCCATCAGGCTCTCAGCTGATTTCTCGACAGAAACTCTACAGGTGAGGAGAGACTGGAATGATATATTCAAAATCATGAAAGACAAAAACCTTCAGCCGAGAATACTTTATCCAGCAAAAATATCCTTCAAATACGATGGAGAAATAATAACTCTCCCTGATAAACAAAAGCTAAGAGAGTTCGTCACCACAAGACCCCCACTACAAGAAATGCTCAAGAAGGCCCTTAGGCCTGAAAAAAAAACAAATGAGAAAGGGGATACAAAGATTTCAGCAAGGAGAAGAGCAAGGAGACTAAACCAGAACAAACTACAATTGGATAACATCAAAAATTAATTCAACCTCATCACTGGAAACACATATTCATGACACAATCTGGAATAAAGAGATAACAAGTAAGGAGGGGAAGAGGTAAGGGATTGAATCGACCCAGCCTCAGGAAAAAGGAGGCATGCGAAATGAACTTTCTTATCCAGGAGATTGCTTATATAAACCTCACGGTAACCACTAAACAAATAACCAGAAGAGAGCCACACATGACAAATAAAGAGAAAACCAAGAGAATGAGCATGCAGAAATACCAAATTGAATTTGCAGTCCGAAACACAAGGGACAAGAAATGAAGGAAATGCAAAAGAACCAGAAGATGAACAATAAAATAGCAACATTAAACCCTCATATATCAATAATCACTCTAAATGTAAATGGATTGAATTTTCCAATCAAAAGACACAGAGTGGCAGGATGGATTAAAAACCAAGATCCAACAATCTGCTGCCTCCAGGAAACACATCTCAGCTCTAAAGACAAACACAGACTCAAAATAAAAGGATGGAAAACAATACTCCAAGCTAATGGCAAACAAAAGAAAGCAGGAGTAGCCATACTTATATCAGACAAAGTAGACTTCAAGATAAAAAAGGTAATGAGAGACAAAGAAGGGCAATATATAATGATAAAAGGGATACTTCACCAAGAAGACATAACACTTATAAATATCTATGCACCCAACACAGGAGCACCAAAGTACATAAAACAACTGCTAAAAAACATTAAAGGAGATATTAACAATAACACAATAATAGTAGGGGATCTTAACACCCCCCTTACATCAATAGATAGATCATCCAGACAAAAAGTCAATAAGGAAATAATGGACTTAAATGAAAAACTAGATGCAATGGACTTAATAGATATATACAGAGCACTCCACCCAAAAAAAGCAGAGTACACATTCTTCTCAAGTGCACACGGAACATTCTCAAGGATAGACCATATATTAGGAAACAAGGCAAACCTCTATAAATTTAAGAAGATTGAAATCATTACAAGCATCTTTTCTGATCATAATGCTGTGAAACTAGAAATCAACTGCAAGGAAAAAACTAGGAAAGGGACAAAGATGTGGAGACTAAACAACATGCTACTGAACAACCAATGGGTCATTGATGAAATTAAAGGAGAAATCAAAAGCTATCTGGAGACAAACGAAAAGGAAAATACACCATACCAACTCATATGGGATGCAGCAAAAGCGGTCCTGAGAGGGAAATTCATAGCAGTACAAGCTCACCTTAACAAACAAGAAAAATCCCAAATAAATAACCTTAAATTGCACCTACCAGAATTGGAAAAAGAAGAACAGACAAAGCCCCGAATCAGCAGAAGGAGGGAAATAATAAAAATCAGAGCAGAAATAAATGAAATTGAAACCAAAAAAACAGTAGAAAGGATCAATGAAACAAAGAGCTGGTTCTTTGAGAAGATAAATAAAATTGACAGACCCTTAGCCAGACTCACTAAGAAAAAAAGGGAGAAGACTCAAATAAATAAAATTAGAAATGAAAGAGGAGAAACTACAACAGACACCACAGAAATACAAGGGATTATTAGGGAATACTATGAAAAACTTTACGCCAACAAATTGGACAACCTAGAGGAAATGGACAAATTCTTGGAAGCGTACAACCTCCCAAAACTGAATCAAGAAGAAATAGAGAATCTGAACAAACCAATCACAAGTAAAGAGATTGAAACAGTAATCAAAAACCTCCCAAAAAACAAAAGCCCAGGACCAGATGGCTTCCCTGGAGAATTTTATCAAACGTTCAAAGAAGATTTAGCACCTATCCTTCTCAAACTATTCCAAAAAATAGAGGAAGATGGAATACTTCCCAACACATTCTATGAGGCCAACATCATCCTGATACCAAAGCCAGACAAGGACAATACAAAGAAGGAAAACTACAGGCCAATATCACTGATGAACATAGACGCAAAAATCCTCAACAAAATATTGGCAAACCGAACACAGCAATACATCAAAAAGATCATACACCACGATCAAGTGGGGTTTATACCAGGGACACAGGGATGGTTCAACATCTGCAAATCAATCAACGTGATACACCACATTAACAAAATGAAGAATAAAAACCACATGATCATCTCAGTCGATGCAGAGAAGGCATTCGACAAGATCCAGCATCCATTTATCATAAAAACTCTCAACATAATGGGTATAGAAGGAAACCTCAACATAATAAGGGCCATATATGACAAACCTACAGCAAACATCCTACTCAACGGGGAAAAACTGAAAGCCATTCCTTTGAGGACAGGAACAAGACAAGGGTGCCCACTCTCACCGCTCTTATTCAACATAGTACTGGAAGTTCTGGCCAGAGTAATTAGGCAAGAAAAAGGAATAAAAGGACTCCAAATAGGCAATGAAGAAGTGAAACTCGCACTATTTGCAGACGACATGATCTTATACATAGAAAACCCAAAAAATTCCATCAGAAAACTATTAGAAACAATCAACAACTACAGTAAAGTTGCAGGGTATAAAATCAACTTACAAAAATCAATTGCATTTCTATACACTAACGATGAACCAACAGAAAGAAAACTCAAAAAGACAATCCCATTTACAATTGCAACAAAGAGAATAAAATATCTGGGAATAAATTTAACCAAGGAGGTAAAAGACCTATACAATGAAAACTATAAGACACTATTGAAAGAAATCGAGGAAGACATAAAGAAATGGAAAAATATTCCATGCACATGGATTGGAAGAATAGATATAGTTAAAATGTCCATTCTACCTAAAGCAATCTACAGATTCAATGCAATCCCAATCAGAATCCCAATGTGATTCTTCACGGTAATAGAACAAAAACTACTGAAATTCGTATGGGGCAACAAAAGAGCCCGAATAGCTAAAGCAATTCTGAAAAAAAAGAACAAAGCTGGAGGCATCAAAATCCCTGATTTCAAAATATACTATAAAGCGACAGTAATCAAAACAGCATGGTACTGGTACAAGAATAGAACACAGATCAATGGAACAGAATTGAAAGCCCAGAAATAAAACCACACACATATGGACAGCTAATCTTCGACAAAGGAGCAAAGAACATACAATGGAGAAAGGGAAGTCTCTTCAATAAATGGTGCTGGGAAAATTGGACAGCAACATGCAAAAGAATGAAAGTAGACCATCTCCTATCACCATATAGAAAAATCAATTCAAAATGGATCAAGGACCTGAAAGTGACACCTGAAGCTATAAAACTCCTGGAAGAAAATATAGGCAGTACACTAATTGAGATTGGACATAAAGGGATGCTTTCAGATTCCATGTCTACCCAGACAAGGGAAACAAAAGAAAAAATAAACAAGTGGGACCTCATCAGACTAAAGAGCTTCTACAAGGCAAATGAAACCAGGATCAAAATGAATAAACATCCCACCAGCTGGGAGAAAATATTTGCAAATTGTTGGTCCGACAAGGGATTAATCTCAGTAATATATAAAGATCTCATACAACAGAGCAACAAAAAAACAAACAACCTGATCAAAAAATGGGCAGAAGATATGAACAGACATTTTTCCAAGGAAGAGATACAGATTGCCAATAGACACATGAAAAGATGTTCAACATCACTAATCATCAGGGAAATGCAAATCAAAACTACACTAAGATATCACCTTACACCGGTTAGAATGGCTATAATCACAAAGACAAATAACAACAAATGCTGGAGAGGTTGTTGAGAAATGGGCACCCTCATTCACTGCTGGTGGGAATGCAAACTGGTGCAGCCTCTATGGAAAACAGTATGGAGATTCCTCAAAAAATTAAAAATAGAAATACCATATGATCCAGCAATCCCACTCTTGGGCATCTACCCAATGGACATGAAATCAACCATCACAAGAGGCGTATGCACCCCTATGTTAATTGCAGCATTATTCACTCTAGCCAAGAAGTGGAAGCAAGCCAAGTGTCCCTTGACTGATGATTGGTTAAAGAAGATGTGGTATATACATACAATGGAATACTACTCAGCCATAAGAAAAGACACAATTGTCCCATTTGCAACAACATGGGAGGACCTAGAGGGTATTATGTTAAGTGAAATAAGCCAGAGAGAGAAGGTCAGACACTGCATGAACTCACTCATATATGGAATATAAGTGAACACACGGACCGAGAGAACTGATTGGTGGTTACCAAGGGGAAGGGGGGTGGGGGGGCACAAGGGGTGAAAGGTTACATCCACAAGGTGACGGACAAACAAAAATGTACAACTAAAACCCCACAGTGTTATAAACTATTAAGAGATCAATAAAAAAAATGGTAAAAAAAAAATAATGGCATTATCAATAATGAGTTATGAAGTTAAAAGAAGCTTTTCTAAATAAGAACAATTTTTTAAAAAAACAACAAATTTGACCAACCATGCTGGAGGAAATTTTCTATTCTCTTTGTATCGGTTATCCATTGCCTCAATAATGCTGTGTACCAAGTGCAAAATCTTAGTGGCATTCAACAAGAAGCATCATTGTTCATGAGACTAGAGGAAGACAGGAGTTGACTAGATGGCTCGCTTGATTTTTTTTTCTCCCTAAAGCCACAGTACATATTGTATATTCTAGTTGTAAGTCCTTCATTTTTTCTATGTGAGCCACTGCCACAGCATGGTGGCAGATGAGTGGTGTGGTTCCATGACTGGGAACTGAACCTGGGCCCCCAAAGCAGAGATGGCTGAACTTTAACCACTGGGCCATCAGAGCTGGCTCATGGCTCTCTTGATCTTGGCTTGGTTTCCTCATATGTTTAGGGGCCAGCTAGCATAGGCTGATCTAGGCTGGCTTCAGCTGTAACAACCACAGTGACTAGGCTCTGCTTCACATGTCTCTCATCCTCCAGCAGGCTGGTCTAAGGATGTTCTCATTGCAGTCAGGGGTACAAGATAGAGGAAGCCCAAATGTGCAGGCACTTTTCAAGTCTTTACTTGGTTCCAACTTGCTAACATCTCATTGGCTAAATCAAGTTACACGGTTAAGCCCAAAATCAAAGTGGTAAAGCACTACAAAGTCATGTGACAAAGGTGTGGATATAGGCAGAGGTGGAAATGGGGGCCATTTTGAAATTTAATGAGTAATTTAAATATCAACGTTATAAATATGCTTCAAAGGTATGGTATAATCACTTCTGATATTCCCAAATTTATTTAGCACAGTTGTAATTACATAGAGTCACAGTAGAAACTGATTATAGGTATGATATTTTTAAATTAGGGATTAGAAATAATATATGTTAACTTTTAACCATTCAATATTACACAAATTGTCCCCTCCTTGCTAAAAATTTACCATCAAAATATTTATTTAGTTTTATTTATTGTATCACCTACAGTCTTTAAACTGAAGAGATGGTGTATGTGTAGAGGGGTTTGAGGGATGCTAAGATATTATCACAATATTCTTATCTGAACTTTATTTCATAACTAGTTACTAGGACTGTTGTGGTAACTATTTTTCATTTCTTACTATGTAATAGCAGAAAGAATTAAATAAAAGATGGAGGGAGAAAATGAATAGTTGAGTTTATATGTTGCGGTTGGGGTGCTGGGAAATGTGCTGGGCTTGACAAGCAGCCACTGGGTGGCATGATGTCACTGGACACATGCAAAGGAGAACAGAGGGCACTAAACACAAAAGCCACCAGCACCCTTACTCCAGGACATGAGGGGGAGCATTACCAAGGTGACTGTGCTCCTCAGCAGCATGTCACCAGTGACTCCCATAACCCCCTCCACTGGAATCCAGCCCCTTCGAACCTGGTCTCCACGGTGCAACCAGACTGGGCTTTTTTCTAAAGCACAAATATGGTTATATTACTCCCTGGTTGAGCTTCCTTTGGGGGCCTCCAAACTGAAAGTCTTTTGTACTCCATGATCAGACAGAGGCTCACACCTTTAGTCTCACCTCTTAACACTTTTCTTCGCTCTACTGTTAAAAAAAAGCCAACTAACCAAACAAGGAAAAAATTGGGCTTTTCATTCCCTGTAATGTCTTGCTTCTGATCATTTAGACACCCTATGCCCTCTGCATGAAACAGCTCCCCTCTGGCCTGCCCCTACCCTGTCCTGCACCAACGTATACACACATTCCCACCCAACTCTACTTCACTTCCTATGCTTCCTTCAGAGCTGGATTCAGATCACACTTTCTCTAGAGAGTCTTTCTAGAAACCAGCTCTCCTCAAACTGGCTTCATGCCTGTCCACAGGGAGCTCATAGACCATGTCTTTAACCCCATTGTAGCATTTGTCATTCTGTATTGAAGTTGTCTATATATGTGTCTGTTTCTCCTCTAGATGCAAGATTCCTGTGGCCAGGGGTGGTGCCCTGTTCAGGATGGTAACCCGAGTGCCCAGCACCATGCCTGACACAGGAGAGGGACCAAATATTTGTTGTTTGAAACTGAGGACCATTGGAGAAAAGTAGGGATAATTAAATATTTATACTATTGTAACCAGAGATCTTCTGAATGAGGTCAGAAGAATCAGCACCACCTTCAACTCTTCTTGCTTAGTCATTCCTTCTTTCAGTGTTACAAAGTAGGGACAAAATGCCTCCAGTATTCTGAAGATGAGGGACGGACATTGTGCCTTTCTCACACCTGAGGACACAGTGAGTCATAACGGGATGCTAGTGTTTGCTGGAAACACCATCTCTCTGTTCTGTGAAGCCCATCGTCATTCATAATCAGCTGTGTCATCTCCAGATGTGTTCTTTTGCTATAAGTCATCAACGTGTAGCTTGAGCTGGGAAGCACATTCATACCGCTGGACCACCTGTTACTGGAACAGATCATGTTCAGGTCATTCTTTTGTGTCTGATCTCAGTATTTGTTTAGATCCAGGCTTTAAGTAATTATAAAAACTAGAACCTCCGTGTGTGTGTGTGTGTGTGTGTGTGTATGCGTGTGTAAGAGAAAGAGTATGTGAATGTGTGAGAAAGATGAAAAGAGGAAAAAAAAATAACAGAAGATATATGCCTTCTATCATAAAAATAGGGAAAAAAAAAGTCTATTTTCTTGGATTTAAGGTTAGGCAGTGTGTTTCCATTTTCTTTTGCTGTGTAACGAACCACCCCAAAACATGTTGGCTTGAAACAACAGCAACATGTATTCTGCTTACTTGCATTTGGACTGGGCTCAGCAGCGACAGCTTGTGTTTGATCCCCTCTCCACTGAACTTCAAAGCTGGGGTGACTTCAAGGCTGGAGGCTCAAGTCATCTGAAGTCTTGCTCACCCACACATCTGGCAGTCGTGTGGCGGTACACCTACATGTGGCCTCTGTATGTGGCAGCTTGGCTTCTTCACAGAATGATGGATGTGTTCCAAGAGTAAGCATTTGGAAAGAGAGAGAGACTGAGAGCCAGAGACAGAGAGAGGCAAAAGCTATCATCCTTTTAGAAAAGGGTTAACCTTAGAAGTCTCACAGTGTCACTTCGAAATCATTTTTTGAGTGAACACATGCAAATATGAATCTAATTAATGAATTTGCTGATAATTGTTCCCTTCATGTAGCTTGATATGTTTCTGTACAAGATAAAATTTCCTACCATTAATATTTTTAGGTCACAGAGAAATACATCTCAGTTTGCTCATTATTGTTTAACAAAAAGGCATCGAACCCATTAGTGAGATAACTACTTATGCCCTTACTTGAAGATTATTTTGCCAGGGACGTGAAGCAACATTCGCTCCTCATCATTCAACATTGTTTAGTGCACCTACCAAAATTTTGGATGCCTCCCCGTTTAGGCCAAAGTATACTTTGATTTATTTCAGACACCAAGAGACAAAGCCAAACCTGAAGGGTTTTATTGCCTTATTATTTCCTGTAAGATATAATTCCAAGTAACATTTAGGTAACACCAGCACTTGTTCTGTTCCTCTTCTTATAGGTAAACTCATCCGAACGGATCTGGCTCCCAGAGCTAACGATTCCACCTCCAAGACTGGAGCAGATGGGAAGGGTGTGGCTCACACTCACAGCCCAGATTCTGCAGGACTCTCCAGACACCACTTTAAAGAGCTGATGTATGGGGGAGGGAAGTGTACTAGCCCATTTCACTTCTTTTCTCATTTTGAACAGTGAAAGGAAGGTTTTTTCCCAAATTTTAAAATAAAAATGTATGATTTCCATATAATAAGGGGCTCTTTTTGTTTTATCTTGGTAACATTGGTTTATAACATTGTATAAATTTCAGGTGTATATCAATATACTTCTATTTCTGCATAGATAACATCATGTTCACCACACAAATACTAATTACAATCCATCACCACACACATGTGTCTGATCACCCCTTTCACCCTCCTCCCTCCCCCCTTCCACTCTGGTAACCATCAATCCAATCTCTGTCTCTATGTGTTTGTTTTTTGTTGTTGTTATCTTCTACTTACGAGTGAAAGCATACAGTTTTTGACCTTCTCCCTCTGACTTATTTAGCTTAGCATAATATCCTCAGTGTCCATCCATGTTGTCACAAATGGCTGGATTTCATCATTTCTTATGCCTGAGCAGTATTCCATTGTGTATATATACCACATCTTCTTTATCCATTCGTCCCTTGATGGGCACTTAGGTTGCTTCCAAGTCTTGGCTGTTGTGAACAATGCTGCAATGAACACAGGAGTGCAGGTATCTTTACTTATTGGTGTTTTCATGTTCTTTGGATAAATACCCAGCAGTGGAATAGCTGGATTGTATGGTAGTTCTATTCTTAATTTTTTGAGGAATCTCCCTACTGGTTACCAAAGTGGCTGCACCAGTTTGCACTCCCACCAGCAGTGATGAGAGTTCCCTTCTCTCTACATCCTCTCCAACACTTGTTGTTTCCTGTCTTGTTAATTATTGCCATTCTGACAGGCATGAGGTGATATCTCACTGTAGTTTTGATTTGCGTTCCCCTGATGTATTAATTCTTTATATATTTTGGAGATTAACCCCTTATCGGATATATGGTAAGGGGTTAATTTCCAAAATATATAAAGAACTAATATATCTCAACAACAACAAAAAATCTAACAACCCAAATAAAAAATGGGCAAAAGACCTGAACAGACCTTTCTCCAAAGAAGATATACAGATGGCCAACAGGCTCATGAAAAGACATTCAACATCATTAACTATCAGAGAAATGCAAATCAAAACTACAATGAGGGGCTCTTAATAAGAGAATTTTAATACATTACCAATCTGTCCTGAGACTGATATGCAACTGCTCTCTGGGAAGAGCCACACAGATCTTGTACTTTGCTTAGAAATAATAAATGTAAAGTCTGTTTATCGCATCTACCTCCCGTGAGGAGAAACCAGTGTAAACCATTGTCGGGAGTTCTCAGAACTCATTGGTGCAGTGTTCTTGAGGGTTTCTGGTAACAAAAAAAAATACAGATGTTTTTAATGCTTGTTATTGCTTTGGGCACAGATGCTTTATGTGTCCACTTCTCTGGGCCACAGAGTGCCCAGTTATTTGGTCAAACATTATTCTGAATGTTTCTGTGAAGGTATTTTTGGATAAGATTTACATTTAAACTGGTAGACTTTGAGTAAAGCAATAGTTCTTCACAAAGTGGGTGGGCCTCATTCAATCAGTTGAAAGCCTGAACAGAACAAAAAGACTAGCCTCCCCTGAGCAAGAGAGAATTCTCCAGCAGACAGCCTTCTGACTTCACCTGCAACATTGGCTCTTCCTTGGATCTCCAGCCTGCCAGCCCACCCTATAGATTTTGGACTTCTCAGCCCTCATAATCATGTGAACCAATTCCTTATAATAAATATATATATACATACATATCCTATTCGTTCTGTTTCTCTGGAGAACCCTGACTAATACAGATGGGAAAGTATCTTTTTGTACCCCAATACTCAGGACTGTCTCCCCACTTCTTTTTCCAATAAACAAGAACAAATTTGTAAAGATAGCCTTAGGCACCAGTTTAGTAAAGAATCAGAAGGTTAAGTTAGTGAGCGGGTGGTTCAAGAAATCTATGAAAACTGGGCTGTTCCTGAACTGGATTAAAGTCAACCTGTACCCAAGAGGTTCTCTGACTTCATGGAGCATCATCTTCAGCTAGAAGCTCCTGTCAACTGTTCTGAAGAACAGCCCAGAGACTCTTGGACCACTTGATGTGTGCAGAGGTTGAAGAGCTGAGGAAAGACACATGCTCTGTGACTCTTTGAGTTTGAAAGAACAGAATCCAAGACAACCATAAGGATATGGTCTTCAATGTTAGGGAACTATGGGCAGTTGAAAAAGAACCTAGAATAGGACACCTGAGAGGATTTGGAGCAAGAAAATGGTGAGAGATTGGAAGACTTGGATCTAAGTGATACCTGTTGAATAGAAGACCATAATTTATCATCAAAACCAGCAAACTTTTAAGGAAAGTGAAAGGGGACACTACTAGTAATTGTGCTGGTTAAACACACATCAACTAGGACTTCTGGGCCAAAGTGGGATGAATAGAGACCCTACATGTAAATCAGAGGGCACTTCTTGTTGACTTGCCCGCACAGAACTCTCTACAAAGGAAGAATGCTGAATACTGAGGGAAAGATAAAGAAAAGAGGAGTAAAATGGGAAGGTGCAGGGAAATACTATATATTTTTAAATAAAATTTATTTTTAAATCAATTATAAACAAAAATATAGCTAATATAAAGATGGAGAAAATATAGAAAGATAGAGAAAACAACTAATATTAGTGTATGTCCATTTGCTCTTTTTTAAAATTCATAGTTTTATGTATATTTCTAATCCTACTATATCCAAACTTATATACTTTATTTTTTAAATTAAAGTTATAGCATAAATATTTTCATTTTAGCTCAAATTATTTAAAATATGATTCACAGAGCTGCATAAAACTTTACTAAGTGGCAATATTCTAGTTTCCTAGGCCACCCTCTTTTTTTCAATATTTAGATTGTTTTAAATTTTCACTACTCTTATTAATGTACAAGTCAGTGTCAATAAGCATCTTCATGCCCAGAACTCTTTTCTTCATACAATGTATTTCTCCTTTTAGATCTTTAAAAGGTAAATACCAGGTCACACATTTTGAAAGTTTTTGATATTTCTAATGTATCCTTACCACACAAAAAAATGTTGAACATTCCTACCAGTAATCTCTGAATCCATATTTTACCTTGAGTATTTCACCCACCTTGAGTATTAGCATTTAAACTTTTTCTCTTTCTAAAGGAAAAACCATTATTGTCTTAACTTGCATTTTTTTGACTACAAATGAGGTTGAGCATTTTTCCAATGTTAGTTATATTTCTTATAGTACAGCAGTGCTCAGCTTTTTGGTTTTAGGATACTTTTACACTCTTAAAAATATTGAGGACCTCAGAACTTTTGTTTATGTGGGTCATATCTTTTGATATTTTACCATAATAGAAATTAGAACTGAGAAGTTTTGAAACATGTACTTATTAACTCATCGAAAAATAATAATGAAGCTATTACATGTTAACATATATAACATTTTAATGAAAAATAATAGTTTCCAAAAGCCAGCCCTGGTGGTCTAGTGGTTCAGATTCGGTGCTTTCAGTATTCGTTTCCCTGTCAGGGAACCACACAACCCGTCGGTCGGTTGTCATACTGTGGCGGCTGAGTGTTGCTGTGATGCTGAAAGCTGTGCCACTGGTATTTCAAATACCAGCAGGGTCACCCATGGTGGACAGGTTTCAGTGGAGCTTCCAGACTAAGACAGATTAGGAAGAAGGACCTAACCACTTACTTCTGAAAAAACTGGCCATGAAAACCCTATGAATAGCAGCAGAGCATTGTCTGATATGACGCTGGAAGGTGAGAGGATGGCGCAGAAAAACTGGGCAGGTTTCCTCCCTGGAGTCAGGGCCACCAGGAGTCAGAATTAAGTCGATGGCATTAACAACAACAACAAAATAGTTTCCAAAACAAAAAAAAATTTGAAAAGAGTGGCATTGTTTTACATTTTTACAAATATCTTTAATGTCAGACTTATTAGAAGACAACTGAATTCTCATACCTGCTTTGGTATGCAATCAGTTGCAATATGTTGCTTTGGTTGAATTATATGAAGAAAATTTAGTCACTCACAGATATGTAGGTGGAAAAGGAGGAATATTTTAATGGTCTTTTCTGAAAAACATTGGTACTCTTTTTTGGTACTACACCAAAATTTGACAAGTGGCTCTTTCTTAAAGGTTACTTTCAAAACAGAATCTGAAACCATATCAATGAAATTTTAGTTTCTCTTCATTAAAATTCATTGGTGTTTTTAGCACTTTGAATAAACTTTTTTTACCCATGCATGATTTTAAAATATCATGTCTTAGTCATTTAGAAAATATTAATTCACTGAGTTATGCAAATCTTCCAAATGTTATAATTTTTCATGATAAAATGTTAAAAACTCACATTTGTTAATATTACCACCAATCTCATCAGAAAAGTCTCGAAGAACTGCAAAGTTGTCAAGTTCATGATAATAGTTATATGTTTTCCAATATTCTAATTTTCACTTGACTCAGATTTTTATCTCTGATAAAAACAATTGTTTTTCTCAAAGTGACAGTCTCACTTTCTTCAGTTTCAGGAAAATGTCTGCCAAATACCTAAGTCTGAATAACCATAATTTATCTGTCAGTTCTTTCAAGTAAAAATGTTCCTTGAAAAATGGCTAGATCAGCTTGCAATTCAAACAACCACGAAGTGCTTTCTTGAGACACTATTTTACTTCAGTATTCACCAAAAGTGCTTTGGGCCTACTTCCCATTTAGTCATACAGAATGTTAACAACATGTGTCCTCAAGGATGGAGACTTAATAGAATTCATAACATAACTTTTACTGCTTCATCAAGGCCATTCTTCAGTGTAATTGAACTTTTTGTTTTGCTTTGTTTACCACGAGGGCCTAGCAGTGAATGCACACAGCAGTGAGCACAGTGACTGTGAGTTTGGTGCCACTGTCTGTATTCCTGCTAGGGCACCAGCGGTTTACCCACCACTGCTTTTGTACAATGTCAACACAGAGTGTCTTGGGGACTTCCAGGGGTCTGTGGACCACACATTGAGACCACTACTAAAGTGAATTTTTTATTCACATCTTTTGCTCATTTGCCCATTGGAGGCTTCCTGAATATAGACTCATTATATACTATATATACTAACATTTTGCTATAATATTTGCTATTAAAATCCTTTTCCTATTTTTGGTGAGGAAGATTGTCCCTGAGATAACATCTGTGCCAGTCTTCCCCTATTTTGTATGTGGGACGTTGCCACAGCATGGTTTGGCAAGTGGTGCGTCGGTCTGTGCTCAGGATTGAACCTGTGAACTCCAGGCCGCTGAAGTGGAGTGAGCGAACTTAACCACGATGCCACCGGGTCAGCCCCTGTTTTCTCTCTCACTGAAATTTTTATTGCTATAATCATAGATTCACATGTGGTTGTAAGAAATAATACAGAGAGATTCCAGGTACTTTTTTTCCCCTAAGTTTTCTCCCCAATAGTAACATTGTGCAAAACAATAAAAAAAAGTTTTTGCAAAAAAATAGTCCAATATCACAACCATGATATTGACATTGATACAATCCATTGATCTTATTCAGTTTCCCAAATGTATTTGTATCATTTACGTGCATTTAGTGCTGTATAATTTTGTCATGTGGAGGTTCCTGCATCCAGTCAAGATACAGGACAGTTCCATCACCACAAATATCCTCACGTTGCCCTTTTATAACCACCCCCCTCCCTCCAGCCACCCTTCCTTCTCTCTGTCCCTAACCTCTGAGAACCACTCATCTGTCCTCCATTACTAAAGTTCTGTCATTTCAAAAATGTTATGAAAATGGAGTCATAGAGCATGTAAACATTTGGAATCGGCTTTTTTCACTCACACACGTCCCTGGAGATCCTTCCAAGTGGTTCTGTGCATCAGTGTCAAGTCCCTCTTATTGCTGAGTGATAGTCCATGCATGCACCACAATTTGTTCAAGCAGTCGCCCATGAAAGGACATCTGGCCTGATTACAGGTTTTGGCTATGACAAATAAAGTGACAGTGAGCATTTGTATACAGGGTTTTGTTTGAACACAAGCCTTTATTTCTCTGAAATAAATACCCAAGAGTGCAGTTACTGGGTCATATGGTAGTTACATGTTTAGTTTATTTTTTTAATAGTGGCAAAACATACATAGCATAAAATGTACATTTTAAACCATTTTTAAGTGTACAATTCAGTGGCATTAAGTATATTCACATTATTATGTAACCGTCAACACTAACCGTCCCCAGAACTTTTTCTTCATCCCAAACTGAAACTTTTTACTCATTAAACAATAACTCCTCATTATCCCCTCTCTTCAGCCCCTGGTAACTACTATTCTATTTTCTGTCTATAAATTGACTGTTCTAGGAACCACATATAAGTGGAATCATAAAATATTTGTCGTTTTGTGACTGGCTTATTTCCCTTTGTGTAGTGTTTTCAAGGTTTATTATCCATGCTGTAGCATGTGTCTGAATTTGTTCTCTTTTAAGGCTAAATAATATTCCATTGGCATGTACATACCACATGTTGTTTATTCATTCATCCACCCATGGACACTTAGGTTGTTTCCACCTTTCGGCTATTGGGAATAATGCTGCTATGAACATGGGTGCACAAGTATCTGTTTGAATCACTGATTTCAATTCTTTTGGGCATATACCCAGAAGTGTAGTTTCTGGATCATACGGTAGTTCTATGTTTAATTCTTTGAGGCACCACCATACTGTTTGCCACAGCAGCTGTACCATTTTACATTCCCAACTGTAGTCATAAGAATTCCAATTTCTCCACATCCTCACCAACACTTGTTTTCTGCTTAAAAAAAAAATATATATATATATATATATATGTATGTATATATAATAGCCATCCTAATGGGTATGATGCATGTTTAGTTTTATTTGAAACTGTGAAACAGTTTTCCAAAGTGACTGTACCATTTTACAGGTTCTCTCCATCTTCTTCAGCTTTGGGTGTTGCCACTATTTTTTAATTTTAGCCATTGTAGTAGATGCATGGTGATATTTCATTGTGGTTCTGATTTTACGTGGTTTACAAATACTTTCTCCCAGTCTGTAGCTTATTTTTATGTCGTCTTCACATGGCACTTTCCAGAGCAAAATTTTTAATTTTGATGAGATTCAATTTATCGTTTTTTCCTTTTAAACATTGTGCTTTTGGTGTCAGTCCTAAGAGCTCTTTGCCTAGCCTTATCCTGAAAAAAAATTCTTATATATTTTTATAGACATTTTATAGTTTTATGTTTACATGTAGGTTGATTTTGAGTTAATTTTTATATAGGGTGTGAGGTTTAGGTTGAAGTTCAAATTTTTGCTGATGAATTTCCAATTGCTCTAGCACCACTGGTTGAAAAAGTTATCCCTCCTCCATTGTATTGTTTTTGCACCTTTGTCAAAAATCAGCTGAACATTTTTGTGTGGGTCTATTTCTAGGTTCCTTACTCTGTTTCATTGATCTGTCTACTTCTCTGCCAATATCACAGTATTTTGATTACTATAGCTACATAGTAAGCCTTAACGTCCAGTACACTGACTCCTCCAGCTTTATTCTTCTTTGTCAAGATTGTTTTAGCTATTCTAGGGCCTGTGCCTCTCCATATAAAGTTTAGAATAAACTTGTCTATGTCTGCAAAGAAAATTTGCTGGGATTTTGATAATAATTGCATTGGGCCTACAGATTAATTTGGAAGAATTGATATCTTTACTATGTTGAAACTTCCAGTCCATGAACACAGTAGGTCACTCTTTTATTTAGGTTTTCTTTCATTTCTTTCATCAGCCTTTTGTAATTCTCAGCATTCAAATCCTAAAATGTTTTGTTAACATTTCATCCTCCTCTACTCTATATGGGACGCCGCCACAGCATGGCTTGATGAGTGGTGCACTGGTCCACACCCGGGATCGGAACCCGTGAACCCAGGCCACCAGATGCAGAGCACGCAAACTTAACTGCTATGCCACCAGGCCGGCCCCTGGAGTAATTTTAAATGGCATTGTATTTCTAATTTTGGTTTCCACATGTTCACTGTTAGTATCTAGAAATATGATTGATTTTTGTGTATTGATCTTATAACCTATGACCTTACTGAATTCACTTTTTAGTTCTAGGAGTTTTTTGGTAGATTCCTTGGGATTTTCTGTGTAAACAGTGTGTCATCAGTAAGTAGGGAAAGTTTTATTTTTTCCTTTCAAATGGTATGTTGTTTATTTCTTTTTATAACCTCATTGCAATAGCTAGAACTTCCGGTACTATGTTGAATAATAGTGATGAAAGTAGACATATTTTTATTGCTTTTAATTTCAGAAAATTCCTTTCCCTTTGGAAATTCAATAATAATTTTTATGTTCATCTACTTTTATATTTCCCTGTTATTTTTTTAACACTACTCATGTGACGTTTAGCAATTATTTAAAGTCTTTCAACTTCAATATAGTCTTCTAGAAAATGGGGCTATTAATATTTGTCACAGAAGTTCATCGAAAGGAATAAGTAAAATAATATAAGTAACTCAAGTGTAGTTTGTTTCAGCAAACAGTTGTCACTGCACTTTGAGAGGTCTAATAAATGACAGCCCCTTATCCAGCCCAAGTTCAGTAACAACGAGAAGAAAGCTGCAGAAGTCAAGCAGATAAAATCAAAATAAAATCTTCACTACTGATAAAGCTCTATTGACAGATATGGCAGGGGTGAAAGTCAAATGGCCCTTAGTTCTCTGCCAGGCTTACCTTGGAATATACCGTCCCATCAACCCCCAGAAGAAATATGAGCCTGCAGAATAGAAGCACTTCTCCGGGGTTGTGGCCCTGTGTTGGTCTGCAGGCAGGAGGAAGAAAGAGACAAAGCACGGACTTGTGATAGGTTACCACTACCCAATTGAGCAACATGGACCAATGACTGTTAGCAGCCAGCCAAATAACTTTCTCAGAGGTTTGAGGGCTAAGTATTTCCTAATTAGTAATGAGTATTGCAACTATTACTAATAGTAGTAATGAACTATTTAAATAAAGTTAGAATTGATTTTGATGTATTATGTATAAAGTGAGGATATGAACAGATTTTTCTTCCTAATAGCTAGTCAACTGTACCAATTCACAAATTGTTCTTCTCTCCCAGACAGATGTCTTATAATTCCCCTTTAAAAAAAGTACATCTGTATTAGGGCTTAACTGTCAATTTTGTGACTCTACCTCCGATTGTGTTGCTAATATTATACTCTTTACTTTTATGTGTTTTGGTAGTATAAAACTAGTTTCTCCCACACACTCCCACTACTAATTGCATTATTTATTGGAAATTTCTTTGCTATTATTTCCTGGTTATTCTTTCAGTTGATCTGTTTCTGCAAAGAATATAACTTGCTAACAGTTGAGAAAGTTATTTTCTCTTTTCTAATAGTAGTTTTGATCCCTTGACCCATCAAATGTATTTGGGAACTGAAAGAGGATGTTGGTTTTGTTAGGAGGAGGCCGAAGGTTAATTCCATTTGTCTCACTATTATAAGCTGCTTTTAAAAATTTAATATGTGTGTATGGGCTTTTTCATTTAGAATGTGAGTTCATCCATCTCATGCTTTAAAAAACCCGCATTTTTCTCTCCTACTGCCAGTGTTTGAGGTCATTCTGCCACACAGAAACTCAAAGCTACTATGATAATTCAGATATAGCTACCATTCACAAGTACTACACAGTTGGTACTGTGATAAACACTATTAATACCAACCCTTGCAACAACTACGTTAGATTAAGTATGGTACTGAAGAGGAAATTGACACTCAGAAAGATTTATTTACTTCTAACTCAAGGATTTCTGGCTACTACTCCAGTGGGGTGATAATAAGATGGACTGTTCATTAAACTTGAATTCCTACTATCCATTTAGCTTGTCGAAATGTCATTGTGGTAGGCAGAACTCTAATATTATGCTCAATAAGTCTTGCTCTTGTATAATTCCCTTTGCTTTGAGTGTGGGTGGACCTTATGAATGTGATGAAATTTCATCCCCCCAATTATCATGGTTTTTTTCCTCAGGAATCTCACCAAGTCTTCACAGTGAAGAGTCAGGAAAGATCCCCTTGTGGCTGGGGCAGGAGGCGGGGAAAGTAACCATTTCGAATATGCTCGGAGCATTTCTCGCAAGAAAGTGCTACTTTCCAGGGGAAAATGCTTTATCAAAGCCTTATCCCACCTAGGGGGAAGAGCATTTACCAATCTCCAGCCCCCTCTAACCTTCCTGTCTCACCTAGAAAGGGGGAAAAAAAATCTAAGAAACACTTGTGAAGGTCACAGCCTGGGACACTGGCCCACTAAAACACTGAGATTTAATTATAAGATTATAGAATGCTTCCCCTGCCCAATACATTACCATCACATCAACAGGGCTCCAGAATAATAACAGTGAATTACAGCTGGGAGAGCCACAAGGCTCAGACTCTATTTAAGAAGGAATTTCTAGTCAAGCCTGAAGACAAAAGGGGGACAAAAGCAAGGATATTAGAGGAATTTAAAGCCTCTGGCATCTGCAGCTACAGAAAACATTAAACATAGCTCAACTCCTAGCCATATTAACATGAAACCACACAGTAAATAAATCCTTTAGCTCAGTTCTTATTACCTGGTGCAATTATCATGTCTGGCTTTCAACAAAAGATGACAAGGCATCTAAACAGCAAGAAGAAACACAGTATCAAGAGACAAAGGAATCAACAGAACCAGACTCAGATATGATACAGATGTTGAAATTACCAGACAGGGAATTTGAAAGAACTAATTATTAATATGTTAAGAGCTCTAATGGAAAATATAGCCAACATGCAAGAACAGATGGCTAATGTAAGCAAAGAGACAGAAATTCTAAGAAAGAATGAAAAGGAAATGCTAGAAATAAAATGTAGCAGAAATGAAGAATGTGTTTGATAGGCTCATCAGTAGACTGACCATGGCCAAAGGAAGAATAAGTGAGCTTCAAGAAATGTCAACTGAAGCTTCCCAAACTAAAATTCAGGAAGAAAAAAAAAAAATCCAGAACATCCAAGAACTGTGGGACAATTTCAAAAGTTGTAACACAGGTATAATTGGGATACCACAAGGAGAAGACAGAGAGAACAGAAGAAATATCTGAAGTAATAATTGCCAAGAATTTTCCAAAAATGAATGACAAACACCAAACCACATATCCAGGAAGCTCAGAGAACATCAAGCAGGATAAACACCAAATAGAAACAAACCACATGTCATATTCAAATCACAGAAAACCAAGGACAAAGAGAAAGCTTTGAGAAAAAGAAACAGAAGAAGGGGGACACTTTACATATAGAGGAACAAGGATAAGAATTACAGTGGACATCCTGTCAGCAACCATGCAAGCAAGAAGCAACATTAAGTGAAATATTTAAAGTGTTGGAAAAAAAAACCCCTATCAACCTAGAATTCTATATCCAGGGAAATTATTCTGCCTCAAATGAAATGTTAAAAAGGAGTTCTTTAGAGAAAGGGAAAACTATATAGGCAGGAAACTCTGATCTACATAAAGGAAGAATGTTGGACAATGAATAAATAGAAGCAAAATAAAGTCTTTTATTTATTTATTTTTTGGTGAGGAAGATTAGCCCTGAGCTAAAATCTGTTGCCAATCCTCCTCTTTTTGCTAAGGAAGATTGGCCCTGGGCTAACATCCATGCCCATCTTCCTCTACTTTTTATGTGGGATGCCTGCCACAGCATGGCTTGATGAATGGTGCATAGGTCCACGCCCAGGATCGGAACCTGTGATCCCCGGGCTGCCAAAGCGAAGTGCACAAACTTAACCACTATACCATCAGGCCAGCCCCAAATCTTTTATTTTTTTATTCTTAATTGATCTAGAAGATAACTATTTAAAGTAATAATATTAACACTATATTTGATGATTATAATATATGGATAAGTAAACTGAATGACAGCAATGTCATAAGAGATGGGAAGCAGGAATTGGGAATACTCTGCTATAAGGTACCTTCAGTACCTGTGAAGTGGTTTAGAGTTATTCAAATGTTGACTTAGATTAGTAAACACATATTGCAAACACTAAGGCAACCACTAAAAATTTTTAAAAGGAAATATAATTGATATGCTAAGACATGAAATAAATTGGAATCATAGAAAATGCTCAGTTAAAACCAGAATAGGCAGACAAAGAAGGAAAGGGAAAAAAAGAAACAAAGAACAAGGAAGAACAATCAAATAGAAAACAGTTACAAACATGGCAGGTACTAATCCAACTATATCAATAGTCACTTTAAGTGTGAATGGTCTAAATATGCCAATTAAAAGTCAGAGACTGTCAGAATGGATGAAAAATAAAACCCAACTATATATTGTTTACAGGAAACCCCCTTTTTAATATAAGGCCTCAGGTAGGTTAAAAGTAAAAGCATGGGAAAGCCTATTCAGACTAAATCAAGATATTCATCTTACAGTTAATTCAAAACTTCTCCTCACTCTATTTTTTTCAGGATCCTGAGGGAAAAGGGAACATGGTCATGTGTTTTGTTTCCTGGTGCTCTGTCTACTTTCCTCTTCCATCATCTGAGTCTTCCAGAGTCAGGACAGAAGAGGGGCTTAAGGGAAAAGGACCAAGTTCCTTAAATCTAACTGGTGCTGACCTATACAGGCGGGATGTCATGTCCTCTGTTGGTGCTTATATTCAAATTCCTCCATTGGTGCTGATATTCAAATACTGGCACTTTCCTAGGCATATATGTGAGCTCCATGGGAACATCTGAACTGCAATTTCTTGACATGGGCAACACACTTCCTGGCTGACCTTTCATGACGCTTACTCAGCTCCCATCTCTAGTGGTTTACCCCTGGAGTCACCCTGCCCTTGCAGGAGACTCCCACTGGATGGAGTGGTTTCAAGAAGGCATAAGCCTAGCTATCTTCAGGGGTACCTGCTTGGCCAATGGGAAACTCCCCCATATTCTTACCATAAAATTTTCTCTAAGTGCAGGCTTCTCTCACCTCGGCCTTTTCTTCTTGTCTTGCCGTTACAAGCTGTTCCCACCAGCCCCCTGACTTCCGAGTTTTGATAGAAGAAGGAAGCAGTTCTATGCTCACATTTCCTAACCCTGGGAACATCCCTCCTGTTCCCCTAAGAGCTCTCCCACTGCACTCACTCCTCACGTGGTGGCAGAACAGAGATGGTCTGCAAATTTCCAGAGTTCAGGTGATTCTTCTTTGGGAGATCCTCATAGGCTTAAGGCACGAAAGAGAGAAAAGAGCTAAATGTTCTCCACTCCCATATGAGCTCTTCACTGAATTGTCCCAAAGAATCTCCAGTCTTCTCTCCTGAAAGCTAGAGGTGGATGTTGGGGTGGAGAGGCAAAGGACCAGGATAGCCATCTGAGTGGGTCCATAGAGATATGTCTTGCAGCTTTCTTGGGAAAGTGAGGGTACTTGCAACCATTCTCCATAGATTTAGAGTTTTAGAAGCATGCTAGGACAACATTATAAATTTCATTTCTGCTGGGCTTTCTCTCCCTGAGTAATGTCTGCAACTGATGAATAAGTAACTATATATAATATGCATTGCTAGACAATATTTTAAGAGCTTTACATGTATAAACCCATTTAATCTTTACTACAACTCTATGAAGCATGGATATGTTCTCCCTTTTACAAATGAATAAAATAAGATAAAAATGGATTAAGCAATTTTCTCAAAGTTAACCAGCTAGTAACTGCCAGGGCTGGAACCCAAACCTGTCTAGTTTGCCTCAAAATTCATGCTCTTCACCCATAAGCCACTGTGCCACTTCAACATGTCATCATAGTCCCTGGAATTTCTTTGTCCATAAATAATTATGGAATTTTTGCATTGCTGACAGAAAGTGTGGATTAATAGATAAGAGCATGGCAGAGCTGAAGTTTACCTGTATAAAGAGAATATTTAATAAACAGCAACAGTGTATTGAGTGCTACTGTGAACCTGCAATTTTATAGGCAATGGGACTACAGCAGAAGACCAAAACAGACATGATTTCTACCCTGATGGAACTTATATTGTGATGCAGTATTCTTCAAACTGTTAGTTATAAACCATTATTAGGTGGTAAAATCGATGTTGTGCAAGACCGACCTATTTTTTAAAAATTAATATAGAATGGAATATAAATTATTAGAGTGTATGACACATGTAAGGGTAAATTTTGTTTCATTCATATATATTTGTGTATGTGTGCTGGATTGCAATATTTTTTCTTATTGTAGCTGTGTTTGTGTGTTAAAAAAAGGCACTGGACTTCATAGGGCAGTCTTGCAGATTAAATGAGATCATAATATGTATATTATATATTACATTATATAATATATATTGTTATATATAATATATTATTGATTCCTTCTTTTTCCAGAATATAAGGATTTAGGTCATCTTACAGAGATATACAAAACAGAAAGATAACATAAATTAGATGATGGTGTAAAGAGACAAGATAGTGACATATATTAGAGCCAGAAATGAGGCTAATCTCCCTCAAGTGCATTCCTAACTACTTGCAAACTGGGGAACTCAATTTGGCTTTATTTTTTGTGGTTAAAAAAGAAAGAACAAGGGGCCGCTGGTGGCGCAGCGGTTTAGTTCGCGCTTGGCAGCCCGGGGTTCGCGAGTTCGGATCCCGGGCGCCCGCCGACGCACTGCTGTCAGCCACGCCGTGGCAGCGTCCCATATAAAGTGGAGGAAGATGGGCAAGGATGTTAGCCCAGGGCCAGTCTTCCTCAGCAAAAAGAGGAGGATTGGCAACAGATGTTAGCTCAGGGCTGGTCTTCCCCACAAAAAAAAAAAAAAAAGAAAGAAAGAACAAGAGAGGGAAGCATGATCAGTTCCATCAGTTATCTGAAAGGTCAATGCTCAGCAGTACATCTAGGACAGACAAGGAGGTCAGAAAGAAGTTTGTCCCCAGGGTTCTCACTCAGAAGAGACTAAAACACAATACAGTTTCTTCACAACAAGTAAACACCTAGTTCCATGATGGTCTATAGGTGACTAATTACTGTTATTCCTTTTCTTCCTGTGCTAGTTCATAATACTCTCCAGGCTCAGATACACAAAGGAAAGAAATGGCACAAAATTCTTAAGAAAAACATAGAAGGGTACCATTTGAACATAGATTAAAATCAGCACAGATCCTACACTTGGGAATTGTCAAGTCTAAATAAGCTTTCTTAGGAATTAGTTCTTCAAGCAACAACAATTATACTAGCTTTGACAATAATGAGCGTCATTTTAATATGTAAATACAACTAGTGCTTCTTAAACTTAGCAAAATTTATACTCACAAGAAATAAAATTTCTGAAAACACATTCACTATGAGTTGCATAAGAACAAAAACTTGCTACTTAATAAGTGAGCAAAAATGTAGTCTTTTCTAAGTAGTAGAAAATGAAATGCTTTTATCTCTTGTTATGACTGTTTTTTAAACCCAACTCCGTAGATAAAATGTCAAATCACCAACCCTGGTTATAAATAATCATAATTAAATAATGACAGAAACCAATTTCCCTGGGGAGAAAATGTTTGAAATTTTGACAGGATGTAGAATGAAGCTACTAGAATGGGCTGCTCTGGAGTCGGTTGGTTGCCGTGACCTAGAGAAAGGGTTTGGCAGGATCTTAACTTTCAAATCTTCATCCCACCAAAAACACCAACTTCTTGAGAAGGACATGGTCAGAATATACACTAAACAAATACCCTTGCTTAAGTACAGCTGGCATGGGTCCAAAATCATTATTTTCATGCCAATCCTAATGATGTAGGCTCCATGGTATGTGAGCATGGAGACAGCACCAGGTCACTCATTCCGTGCCTCCATTTCCCAGATTCCATCTTATTGCCCTCTTCCACTTCCAAGGGTCAATCCAGCAACATAGGGAAGCTATCTGAAGGAGCAGAAGTCCTTGTGTGCAGAAGTGATTTCTAAAGGAGTAGTATCTGTCCTAGTCCAAGTTTATTCAAAACTCCCAAGTTCTGTCTCCTTATGTGGTTATCTAACTGAGAGTCCCCCCAAATTCCATTTTTCTTCAGCTTGAATTTAGGAAGCTTCCCCCTGTGTGGGGTGGAAAGGAAGCTGGGAGGAGAAGACGGGCACGCCCGACCCGAAGGCTCAAGTGTGCCTCACACAATGTTGCCAGCAGAGCCCAGCTTACAGCATCTGCCGGCTCACTTGTTTAGAACATGACCCTAATAAGGGCATCTGAGGATAATGTTTAGATCCCTCACGCGACCTGTGAACCGAATGAGATTATCTTGAAGGGAGACCAGTCAGGAATCGACTACTTTTTTCTCTCATCATGGACTTCAGACATCACCATTGTCAGACATCCCCCTTGGAATCATCTTAGGTCCCATAGTTTTCAGGTACGCCTCTTGCCAGTAATTAGTACGTGTTTTCAGGCTTTAAAACTTCCTAGTCCATTCCAACCCCAAACTGCAACCTTATACTCTTGTAGGCAATATAATAATCTTATAGCATCACTTTTGTCGCTTGGCTCCAGAATTTCAGGGAGATGTTACAGTCAGAAGGCAGGGAAGACACAAAGCCCCAGAGGTCCCTATGATTGGCGCAGTCGTGGTCCGACAGCAGGTGCCTCTGTGACACAGGCAGAGCCGGGCGCCCTTTGAGCATACCTGTGAGTTTCTTTGGGAGGCTTCCTGTGTAGCTTCTGAAACTCTTGGTTAATTTCCAAACACGGCAAAGTACAATCTTCCCCTGATTTACTCAGTAGATGCATTCCTGAAAAATCAGAGTATGTTAAAATGGTGACAAAAATACTGGGCATTTACATGTACAGCGGGGTTAAGTTCTGGGTTCAGAGAATTATAAAGAGGTTTTTCACCAATGGAACCTTTGAAGGTTGTGGGGGAAGTGGGACAATTCTCTGTTGTGTGGGACTGTCCTATGCATTGCAGGATGTCAAGCATCCCCACCTCCTCCCACTAAATGTCAGAGAGAGCACTCCCACCCCCTCATCCTAGTGACAGCCGAAATTACCCCCTCAGATTTCCAGAAATGCCCCATCGGGGAATTGAACTGCCCTTGTTGAGACCTCTACCAGCTACTTTTTGAACATGGGGACACTTATCGCCTCCTGTCCTCAGCTCTGAGCCTTTAGCCGAATCTCCTGACTAAGAAAATCCCCACTAAGGGTTTCAGCTTAAACTACACTTACTGTGCTAAGCACTAAGAATATAAATTCTCATAAAATTGTGTTAGGTTAAACTTTTGCAAATGAGGAAACTCAGAATGTTAAATAACTTTTCTGAGATTATTAAGCTAATGGCAGCATCAGAATTTGAATCACGGTCTTCTGACTCGAATACATGAAAATAACTAAATTGGATTTTTGTGAGAAAGAAAGAACAAACAAAAATCATATTATAAAATGCAACCAGGGATAAAGTTTATATTCATAAAATGCCGCCATAAAGTTCAATATACTGCCTAAGGCTGGACCACAAATTTTGCTCTGAAATAAAAAGAGGGAAATATTTTCAATTACATGATTCACAAAGTCTAAAAGGTAAACTAAAGAGAACCACTATCCCTAACTTGAAGCCTACCTTTCTTTCTGAACTTCTGTGATCCTAATTATCTATTGCCCTCATGTGGCATTTAGTATATATTAGCTGGTACAGTTATCTCTTTATGCACACTTTCTCTCCCCACCTTAACTGTAGGCTCCTCAGAGCTGAGACCCTTTCTTATTGCTCTGTATTTTCTAGCACGTACATAATGCAAGGTCTGTAATCCAAGGAGTCTCTTTTTCATTTTGTCGTTGTTATAAGAAACTAATATCCAGCATAAATAATCGAGCTGTCCTAATCAAAGCAGAGATGGAGGTCCAAGCCCCTTTCTTCACCTTCCCCCCACCTACCCGCACACATATGCTTGTGTGCACACACACATGCACACACACAACCCTTCCCCAGCCCAGCCCTGCTGCAAGTCCATCGAGCGCCATGGAACACACTTTCAAGAGGGGGCACTGGCAGTTTTAGCAGGATGATCAGCAGCTGCATTCCTGTCAGGCAGCCCCTCTTCCCAACTCAGGAATACTTCCTTCCCCTTGTCTCTTTAGGCCAGAGTGGAAGAGCATTTTCCTTGTCTCTTGATGGTTTTAACTCTGCTCACTCCTCTCTAAGTTGTCCTTTTGTTAAGTTCTCTCCAGTTCTACTCCACAAGTGTGCTTTGCTTCCTGAGGGCTCCAACTGGTAAATGGGAATTCACCAAAAATCAGCTAAAGCCAGTTTGCCAAAAGCTAATTTGCTGACTCGTTGAGGTTGTTTTCCTGAAAATTTTCTTTGTTGTGGCTTCCCCACTCCTCGTCCCACCTTTCCCTGCCCCCTAACTCTGTCCCTCCCCCTTCTCCACTCCAACCCCTGCCTCTTCCTCTTCTGCATCTTCACACTGTCCTATACTCACTGTATATTATCATCCAATAGTTTGGGGAAAAATCAACTCTTCAGCCAATTGGCTTTAAACGAGTGTGCCTTGAACTAATTGATTTTCAGTGAACTGAGCATTCAGAGCATTGCTT
The DNA here is from genome assembly GCA_031878705.1 of Tapirus indicus. Classification (NCBI taxonomy): domain Eukaryota; kingdom Metazoa; phylum Chordata; class Mammalia; order Perissodactyla; family Tapiridae; genus Tapirus; species Tapirus indicus. The sequence goes on along the minus strand of CM062919.1, from coordinate 140,714,924 downwards.
TTTCCGAAAATCAGCAGTCAGTAAATCTGACTTTTTGAGAATTTCCCTTGGGCTCACTTTGAAAAGTACTGTAGAAGGTTGATTTTGTGAAAAATGATGATGCTGTTGATGATGGTGTTAACTCCCTAAATTGTCGAGAGCCTGCCTTCTCCTCTCCATCCTCAGCATTGCTCACTGTATCCTGACTATCTCCTCAGCTCTGGCACGGCTCCAGACTGTCCCCCACATTCCTGCTAAATTCTTCCTTCTAAAATGCAGATCTAACTATATCTCTTATCTGCTTAAATTATCCATTGGGTTCTTCATACCTACAGGATAAAGGCTAAACCCTCAGAGTGTGGCAGTAAACTTTTCTATGACACTCTGGTTCTGGATTATTCCAGTCTAATCCTATGCCCCACTCATACCTGGCATTACCATCTATTGAACAACTTGCAGTGCATAGCAAACCTTTTTGGACCGGAGAAACTTGCTCATGCTGCTCTTCCTGCTTGGAATACCCTACACACCCCATCCTCCTGATACATATGCCTTCCTTGCTTTGATCAAGGATCATTGCATTAGTGAGGTTTCAGTTCATAGGGTGGGTAATAAGTAATCTCCCAATTTTGGTGCATTACAACCATAATCATTTATCTCAGGCTCACGGGTTTGCAGGTCAGCTGCGGTTGCTCTGTTAGGCTGTAAGTCAGATTTACATCTGCTCCTCATACCTCCCATTATGGGACGTACAGCTACCCAGGGCCTATTTTTCTCCTGGTGGATGGCAGGTCAAGAGAAGCAGTCAATCACTAAAGCACATTTAAAGCTCTTTAACATTCCATTTCTCCAGGTAGGGCACATGGCCAAACATGAAGTCAATGGGGTGGAAAAGTATATTCTGCCTATTCAACAGTCAGAGTCACAGTAATGTCTCATGGAATATGGTATGAATACAGAATTCTGCTACAGAGAAGTAGTGAAGACCTGGGAACTATAATTCAATTGGTCCTAATCATCTTCTCTTTGAAGCTTTCTCTACCCCATGCCCTCAATAGAATGACCCCTCCTTTCTTTGTGGAACCACTCTATGGTAGACATAATTTTATAATAGCATCTTTAACATATTTAGTAAACTTCCTTCTTTAAGTGTCTGTCTTCCTCTATTAGATGGTAAAATCTTGTTTTATTCATCTTTGTGTTTTTAAAGTGTACCACAGACCCTGGCATACATTGATGAATAGTTGTTGAATTATTTAATTTTTTACTAAGTACATTGAGCAAAAGAGCATACATGAGTATAAAGAATCTAAATGGATCGTGTAAACCCTCAACCACAAATAGAAAAACAAGTTGTAGATCATTAAATAAAGTTCATACAGAGAGGGGGGGCCATTTGTTATCTATCTGTCTTTGAAAGCGTAATATGAAGACGTCCAAGGCAAAGACTGTTGGGAGCATGTGCCTGGTTTCCTGTGCACACGTGGGGCAAATATTCAAAACCAGTTTGATGCAGACGTGGTGGACCTGCTGTGGGAGAGAAGGGAGCTCTTGCCCAGGGAAAGTGTGGTGAGGACCTGTTAGGGGGAGGAAACTGCAGAGGAAAAATGGTCCTGAGACCATATTTATGACAAATATGTTTTGTGTAGCCCTTTAAATGTGAAAGTGGCTACTTTTTAAACAAAAATCAGTCTGTTGAAAAAAAGAAAAAGGGACATTGGTCATTTGTTCTTGTAGGTCATGCAACAAACAAAAATATCTCTGAAAGATTGTACAGTGTTTATTTATAAGATGAGATTAAATTTGTGAAACTTCACTTTAATAAAAATTATTTTTCATATTTTCAACAGTCCACAACATATCTGTACATGAATGCAGTTACCAATGTTTATTCAAACTCTTTTTTTGTAAATATTGATTATGATTTCTGCTTTTTTACCAACTAATCATTTATCATGCTTCCTTAAGCTAAAGCAGATTGTGCAAGATGGAGGAAAGATTATTGAGTCAACAAGAAACTAAAAATTAAAATATCTAATTCCTCTAAATTCCTTTGCTCTTCACAAGACTTATTTGTCACTATCAGTGTCCCAGGTCCAGCAAAGAAAGGACAAGAATGGGGAGAATTAACTTACTGTAATGCTCTGGATAGGGCTTCAGCATTTTTTTTCCACCATCCTTATATCTGCAAAGCTTTTTCCCTGTAGCTAGGTCCCCTGAAGGCCAAGAAAGACCTCAAAATAAGAGTTCAGATTTCTTAACAAAGTTTGATTTTTCCCTTGGGGTTAAGTTTTTATCTTTCTTATTGAAAAAAAAAAAAGGCTATCTTAACCTTCCCTAAATTCCCAAATTTGTAACAAGAGTTTGCTTGCTTCCAGGTCTTTCCTTCCTGACCTATCATTCATTTCTCAACCCCCCTCGATCTGATTTCCATCACCTTCACTTCACTGAATCTACTTTCATCAGAATTGCCGAAAACCTCCTTGGCCCTCTCTGGGGTCAGCGCTTAAAAGTCAGTGCTCCTCACGCATCCCGCTTAGGATCTTTCCTCCTCTACAGAGTATTTTCCCCATGACTCACCTCACCCCCATTCCCCACAGCCTCAGTTTCCATCTTGGCTCACAATGCCCAGATTCATCATGGCAGATGAGACTCCCTGCCCCCGGCCCCCCAGTCCCTCAGTGCCAAGTCAGTGTAGTCACAGCCAACCAGACACATTCACATGGTGGTTCCCCAAAAAAGCTCAAATTCAATTTGTTGCTTATCACACAGAGTGACATCACCATCCACACGTCTGACCAAGTCAGAAATGTGGAAGTTCGTCTTGGCTCCTTTCTATCCTTTGCCCGTTACTTCCAATCTGTGATTAATTGATTTTCCTTCCTTAACATCTCTTGAGTCGATCTACATCTTTTTGTCTTAACTGCCATCCGTTAAGGTCAGCCTGTCATTATCTCTCACCTGATTTACTGCCTTAGCCTTCCAATTGGTCAGCTCACCCCCAGCAAGCAGTCTCTAAACCATTGTCTATGCTGCAGGATTTTTTTTCTTTAATACAAATCTGATTGTATTACATTCCCATTTTAAGCCTTTCCATGGTTCCCTATTGTCTTCACAATAGAATCAACAGGTCTTAACTTGGTATAAAAGACCCTCATGATGATACACGCAAATGTGTCCCTGGTCTCATCAGATAGCATGCCCCCCCAAGCCGTTTCCCACATAAAAATAACTTCTCCAGACACATTGAATGGCTTCCGTTCCCTAAAATGCATCATACTTTCTCTTTCCAGGACTTTAAATATGCTGCTTCCTTTGTCCTCCACACACTACCCCTCCCTGCATCAGCTCAAATATTGCTTCCTTAGGCACCTCTTCCTGACCCCCACCACCGAGGCAGCCTCTCTCCACCTTGGGGCCCACAGCCCTGTGTTTGCCCCCGTAGCACAGCGCTCTTCACTGCTTTGATTACTTTGCTTGATTATTCATTATCATCCCTGTTAGTCTATCAGTTCCTCGAGGGAAAGGAGGGTATTTTATTCATTGTTTGCCTCCGGTGCTTATTAAATATTTGTTGAATAAAAACAAACATGAGGATAGACTAAAAAGATTGATAAGAAGCTAGATGCGTGAAAATGAAGTTAAGCTCCTTTGGTTTTCCTCTGAGAAGGAGAACATGGTCTTCAACATCTTGATGTCTTCTGTAAAAGTTCTTTACCTTAGCACTTACAAGGGGTAGCTTAAAGAAGTTAATCTACCTTTGCTTAACCAACACACGGTAAGTTGCTCTTAATGCATCTCTTTACTGCTCCTCTGTAAAATGTAATTTTTGCCTTGATTCCAGAAGTTAAATTAGTCTTGTGCATTTCTCTACAGTCCCTAAGTTTTGCTATTATCCACCCTGAACTCCCGTGGTCTTCGTGCACGTTGCCACATGGTGTGCGTGGTTAGAGGCGCAGACTCGGGAACAGCAGTACAGGTTTAAGTCTTGCTTCCTCCACTTAGTGCTGTGTGACCTTTGGCAAGTTACTTAAATTCTCTGTGCTTAGTTTCCTCATCTGTGAAATGGAGATAATAGGATTATTTTGAGGTTTAAGTCAGTTACTAGATGTAGAGCATTAAGAAAAGGAGCTGGTACCTGGAAAACACTATATATGGGCCTTGGTGGTGCCCGTGCTGGACCCCAAGTTCATGCCTACATGCTCAGTCATTGTTCCCAAACACTAAATTCTGGCCGAGTCCAGAGGGGCGTCCTATTTTGAATAAGCCTTGTGCAAGAATCAGCCCCAGGCCATGACCTTTGGGTCATCAGTTTAGGTTATTCCTCTTTCCCTTAAGGACTCAAAGGTGTTCTTTTCTGCCCTCAGATTCTGCTTAGGGCCACCTCCGTTCCACCATGGCCCATTTCCCTAACTTCAAATTGCAAGGAGCAGAGGTTGGGGGAGGGGTGTCTCTGTCCTTTCTTTCCCAGAAGGTTTTGGGCTCCTTATGCAAACTTATCCAGCCCTTCCCTAAGCTCTGCACACCAAAGGGCACAGTCACATTTCAAAAAAAACCCCAAACCAAACTTATTCAAAAGTCAAAAGATTCTGAATCTGAATCATTCCCTCCAAGGGCAAATTTTGTCCTTGGCCATTCAGATGATTCTCAACACTCCCTTCCAGCAATCATCCGTCAGAGATGTTCTGGTCAACTTGGTAGATCCTGGCGTCAGCGAGCTAATGGGTAGCTGCTAGACCTCCTTTAAAGGTTATCTGTAACAGCCACCTTTCAAAAAGCATGGTGGTTCTGATTCTTTTGTACTTTTTTTCATTTAGTCTTTAATGCATCACAAAAGCATGAGAATGAGAAGACTGTAAAATGCTAAAAACCAATAAACAGAATCCTATTAGGACAAGCTGGACCTGGCAAAGACTGTTCCAATTTTAACAGTGTGGAATTGAAATTAAAATTTTTGCCTCAATTCTGGGTTTTAAATTAGTCACGATATATACAAATGAGTATTGTGGGGGAAAACATGAAAAGCAAGGACTGCCTCAGATAGCTCTTTATCCGGAAGAGTCAGCGCAGTCCTTCCCCAAGAGAAGACACTGAATCCCGTCCACTCCATTCACTTACGAGAATTGTAATTATTATTATCATTACTGTTGTACCACTCACCTCTGTCAAACTGCACAAAAAACACTGAAATTTCAGAACAAAAGTAAGAAATGAGTTTACAATATCATGTTCCTGGTTTGATGACAGAGGTAAGAAAAGTATGAAAAGACTATCTTCACTTGAATGCAAGAAAGGGCATGAATTTCTCCTACTAGAGAAAGAAGGGCTTGCAAGAACAGTACCGTGGGTGCCTTTCTCTTGTTAGTCACAGTTAAGATGGTTCAGAGGGAGTTTGTCTCTGGAAAATTGCATCATCATTTGTTCTTCCCACTCACGTGCTTATCTCCTCACTCCTCACATTCATGATGAGGTCAGGTTTCATGGAAGGCTTCCAGCCCCCTGAGGAAGCCAGGAAAAGAGGAGGGGGTGGTCTATGGGCTGTCAGGGATAGAGCTGAGCTTGGAGAGTGAAGGAGAGAACAGAACAGACCCCAGCAGCCACCTCTCACTCCTAGAATTGGGATAATATCTTTAGGAAAATAGACTGGTGTATTTCATTTCCTCCTGTGAATCCCACTCTCTCAAACCCCTGGGGCTGAGTTCTGAGGCCCCTGAAGGAAAGAGGAGAGCAGATTCCTCCAAGAACAAGAGGTCTGCCATCAGCCTTGCCTCTTAAAGGTAGCATTCTTTAGGCTACAGCCAGACAATAGTACTGAAGCACAGTCTTTATCAAAATGCAAAAGGATATTCTAACTTATTCTAATTTACTTATTATCAAAATCCTGGCCTAGTAGATCTGACCCTTAAGTTTTCTTTAAGGGAATTTCTTACCTGGAGGGAAGAAGAATGGAAAAGTCTGCCCCTTCCAGAGAAAGTCTGGCTGTGGGAGGAAGATGAGCATAGAAGACTGGAAACAGATAAGGAGATACCATCTCTACATGTCCTGTCTCCAAGCAAAAGTCCAGGATGTAGAAAGCATGTTAAATAATTTGAAGGCAATGCAAAACACACACAGACACACAGACACACACATACACACGCACACATACCACCACCACCACCAACAACAACAAACAGAGAGAGTTTTGCACTTTTCTTGTCCGGAGATCCACAAACTGGGTGGCCACATGGTCAGAGTGGAGAGTCTGAGTATAACTTTCCATGTCCCCATCACACTCTGTGTGGCACAAATGTATTCAAAACACTCTTCCTTCGGGAGGGATGTGGAAAGTAGGCGGTGGTCCTGGGCTACCAGCTTAGGCGGAGGAGGATTGTCACTGCAGCACAAGCAAAATGCCCCTGGATCCAAGGCCACAAGCTGAGGCTCAAGTAGGAGTTGCAGCCCAACCTCAGGGACAGAAACGGAACCGGTAGGAGCTGAGGTAGGGCCAAGAGAGCAGGGAGGAGCCCTGAGAAAGCCAAGTCCATTTGCTGAAAAATTCAGCTTCATATGCCAATAGGTTGTACAGTGATCAGGTGGAAAGGACATTGTGTGGAAACCAGAAGAGCTGAGGGCTCTGCAAGGACCTGTGGAGAGATTCCCAAGATCCCTGTCTTCTCTGTTACCATAAGGTTATGCAAGCTCTTCACTCTCCACCATACACTGCTGGGGAGTCCATCTGTCTACTCATTGGGTTCTATCTGTCTAGAGCACAGGGGTGGGGGAGGAGGCAATTTTTGAAAGACTGAGCATTACTCATGAGAATATTTATATTATTAGATCAAATTTAGATCAAATTGGACTAAATGTTTTTCTCCACAACTCAGATGAGGAGGAGTTCATGAGAAAGATCAGATGAGTTCTGCAAAAGGAAGAAACTATATTTTGCTTGAAGGTCTGAGTCAATCTGCATCTTTGCTACACTTCTCTGAAAAACACCCAGAAGGCCGTTTCTATGCTCTCTTAAGGTGATTGACTCTTTGCAGGCAACCGAATCTGCCTCCAAAAATGTCCCCCCAGTTGGTGGATTGGTGTACCCATTTTTCCCCCAGTGAAGGTTATGGGGACACCTCATGACTGGCTGCTCTTCATTTCATGTGCTGTAAATTTCTTTCCCTCTCAGATGCATCCTGTTTGCAAGGAGCTAGCTGTACCTAGGGAGAAAAGAGTCGCTACTGGTTTCATTTGTTCCTCAGTCAAAACAATGCAAAAGGCTTTAAAAAATTGTCTTTGGCCACTTTTCTTGTGGGAACTGATATTACAACTGTCATTTGTAGGGCTGATCCTGCGGGTGGAGAGGAAGCCTGCTGGGGCTGATGGAGCCATAGTTCCAGGCTTGGGCAGTCTGCACGGGCTGCATCCCTCTGGCCACTCTGCTCCTTGGGGAACCTCAGGGCTGTGGTTTGATTCCTCCCTAATGACACATGCTCCCTGCTGCTGTGACTTCTAACTTCTGCAGTATGAAAACAGGAACCCAGAGCCCCTTAGTTACATTGCCAGGGTTTGTTTTCCTTTTGGATTTTTATCTAACATTTTGTTTTACTAAAATTTAGCTCCTTCAGGCAGTTTTAATTTGACTTTGTTTGGTTGATGAGTGAAACAAGGTCAAGGAAATAGATTAAATATAGACCTATATAGTCTTCATTTCTGTATTTGGTTATTACACAGTATAGAGGAGCTGAGTCACAGAAAAGCTCATGTTTGGAAAATTATTTGGGGGTAGGACATGCCCCAGTAATTGCCTAGTTATCGCACTTTATCAGTGCTTTTTATATGTGTAAAATTGTATATATAAAATTTACTGTGCCATTTTCCTTTTTTCCTTATCCCAATACTAAGTAATGAGTTCTCCTTTGAATGAGATGCTCCAGGCAATTCATCATCACTGTGTCACGTAATTAGTGATTGCTATTCACCCCCACTAGCCCTCATGGACTCAAAAAACATTTACTAAGCACCCAGTATATTCTAGTATGTGGTAGGCAATGGGCCTGCAGAGGTTAACAAAATCTAATACCAGCCTTCAAAGAGTTCAGAGTGTAAGTAAGGAGAAGAGTGTTCCAGGAACAATAATGAACATTGTGGATATCTCATTACAGCCAAATGGCGAGACATATGTAAGCAATATACCAGCTTGCATGAAATGCCATCTGTATCCATGAACCAGAGATTTTCCTTCTGGCCAACTTGTACATAAAGTTCAGAGGCCACATCTGAATTCATGCCATAACCCCACCTCTCAACTTACGGATTCGGAGACAAACCACGTTGACTAATCTACAAGATATTTTCAGATTGCACAAGAGAAAATGTTGTAGGTGTTGGGGAACAAAGAGTGTCAGGGCAGTTCCTCTAAATATCATTATCAAATAAATAATCCAGGTGACCATGATGAGTGGGGAGAATGACTAATTGGTGGCCAGAGACATGTGTTCGTTGCTTTAGAGCTTTTTCTCAATTTTGTCCCCCTAACTCCTACTATTGCCTGCCTCTTTGAACCAAGGTACCTGCCCATACTTTCTAATTTCATGCTTTCTTCTTCCACTTCTAAGCCTTCATCTAACGCCATTTTCCCAATTTGAAAATCCATTTTTTATCCACCTCACTGTCTCCTACTTTTTAAATCCCAGATTATTTTTTTTTCCCTAAACACTTGCCCCTCATCCTCTCTCCGCTACCTTGAACAGGGAGTCAGGAGAACTGAGTTTTAATACTGCCACTGCCGAGCAGTGTGACAACATTGGACACCTTACTAACTGCATGGGGTCTCATTAGCCTCATCTGTCAAGGGAGGGGACCTGAATCACTGACCTCTAGTCTCCTTTCTGGTTCAATGATCTCATGGTTCCACGAATTTTCCTGGAAAAGTAAAGTCCCAGAAATTTTATTAATGTTTTTATGGTCATTCTTGTTTTCTGAGGAAGATTAACCTTGAGCTAACATCTGTGGCCATCTTCCTCTATTTTGTACGTGGGATGCAGCCACAGCATGGCTTGATGAGCGGTGCGTAGGTCCCGGCCGGGGTTTGCAGGCCGAAGCAGAGTGCACGAACTTAACCACTCCACCACCGGGCCGGCACCAAGAGTCATTCTTTGAAATCCCTAAACCCATCTTCCTCTCATTCTTTGGGTAAGATTTGCAAACAGAGCTACCTGGACCTTTAAGACTCTTAATCTTTTGGGGTTTTTGGCTCCCTAGAGTTGAGAAAGAGCAATGAGGGGTTTCCTAGATATTTTCAGACACATGGAAATATTTAGTACTGAAGTCCAGGCTTTCTTCACTCTCTACTTACTGCCATTTCACCTGATACTTTCACCTTTTCAGAAATGCAGGCCCTAACACATGCCAGGAACCACTTACAGATGCAGCCACGCTCTCTCACAGCACCTGTGAGGGAAGGACTTCAATCTCAAAGACGGCCTGAGAGTTCCTCTCATCCCAGCTGAGATGTTCAGCTTCCTATCTCTGCTTCATCTTGCTTCTCCGCCTCACTAAACCAAAGCACCACGTAGGCCTGAGACCTTCTAAGGCTCGAGCTGTCCCCTTGGATGGATATAGTAATCTGAGGCAGAATCTTTCCTCCAGTTTGAAAACTTTTTCTATATACCTGGATGTTGATATTTTAAACCCCGGGTCTCCTGAGGTTCTCCCTGCTGACTGATTTCTCTGCTACAACTTCTGGACCCACTTCTATTTCACTTTCAGTCCATGACTCTCCAGGCCCTCATTTTTCTCCATGGCTCTGTCAGACCTAGCTCATACTCTGGTGATGAAGGATGCTCAGACAAGCCTGTAACTGAGGCCAGAACTCCAGATTATCTGGGAAATGTGAGCTGGGCCCTGTCATGGAAACATCTGGCAGAAATTCAGCCCCAGGCAGGCTCAGACATTTCCACATAGGTCCTGAAGAACATGCTCAGGCATCACTCTGTTGTCCCCAGTCCTTCTGGTAAATTCATTCACCTCCTCTGTAAGGTTTATTATCTACATAGTAGATTGTACTCGTTCAACTAACATCAAAGGTCATCACCTAACTATTAAATCTATAGATTGGCTGGGCCCTAATATAAATCTACTGGATAGTTTACAAAGACATTCCATGTCTTCCAATGTTTTTCCAGGCTCTTAGGTGGGTTATGGTTAGAGTGACCACATACCCCAATTAACTGGGGACAGTCCCCAGTTTATGCCTGTTCTCCTGTTGTCTTTAAGAATAGAGCCTCATTTCACTCTCCAAAGTGTCCCCAGTTTAGATAATTAGTTATACAACTTACCTAGTTAGGGCACTGAGTAGGTATTCTGTACACGTGTGGCTAAAATCCTACCACCTTACCTCTCCAAGCGGCTGTAGAGTGGCAACTTAATTACACGTTGAACCTAACTAATGACGTGGTCACTTGTGTTTCTAACACACTTCTGGCTTGTGATAGAGAGAAAATTAATGAAATGAGCCTTGCAAAATTTCCTTGATTCCTTATAGAAAAAAAAAAAAAGAAACTTCTAACAGTAGAGAATTGGTTAAAAATAATAGACCATTCAGTTGAATCTGTTCATGTGAAAATTAGAAAGGAGCTATTCTAAAGGAATGCAAACATGACCTGCTCTGTTCCCTACCCTCTGTCACAACCTTAAACACACCCACAGACAGACCTAGGCAGGTTATCTACAGTGTTCGCACAGGATGATAGATAGCTCTTCAAGTTCAGTCAAGGAGCTGCACATTTATCTACATGATCCACACTTGGCATATTTCCACATGATGATGGTATTAGTAGCCAGTTCCATCTTTATCAAAATAATAAGCCATTCAGTTGAAAAAGAGAAATTTAGAACTTTTGTTTCAATGAAGGCTAAATTGAATATTCAAGAGAGTACAGATTTTGCTTAACTGATATCACTGAGTCATTTTGTGCAACTGAGTCACCCTTTGGAAAAAGATGGTCAATAATGGACCATGTTTTATTTACAAAAGAATTCTGGGACACCCCCAGGTCAAGAGAGAGATGGCCATGTATTGTGTTGAAAAAACATGGCTCTCTAATATCAATAATAATAATAGCTAAAATTGATTGAGTTTCCTGAATGTAGAACATCGCACTCATTTAGTCCCACGGCCACCCTGCATCAGATGTGCTAGAGGACATTGTGGGGTCATATTTGTGGGAGGTCTCAATCTACCTACCAATGATAAGTTCTAATGATTTTTTCATGAATTTTCCAATGATACATTCTAATGATTCTCTGCTTCAGGGCTGAGAAATATTCTTATGGGTGTGGATTACTATATATGGAGGTTATAAATTATTTGTATTAGTCAGAAGGTAGACAGATGGAGTGATAATAGGTAGAACATATTAAAGGCTCTCTCTAGTAAGCCGGTAAGATGATCACGGAGAGGTTGCTAGTTAAAAATTTTGTGAATCTGAATTTGATGACTGAAATACCAATTAAGAGGAAAATTGTGTGTAGTATTAAATGAGAAGTATATGTCAAGGCAGGGAACCAGAGTTTTGAAAGTGGGTGGGTATTACTGGAAGCCTTCAGAAAAATCCCCTACATGGGTCTGAGGCCCTCTTGACACTGCCATGTCCAATTCTTCCTTCTGAAGTAACAAGTTGTGTTCAACAGGCTTTGACTTCTATCTATTGTTAAATAGGATATGCTAAAGGTATCCATATTTTTTCAAGAGCAAAGTAAAACAAAACCAACCAATCTTCTCATATTACCTGAGGGAGATGAACAAATAATTTCTGCTAATCTACTTGAAATTTGTCTATAAATCTTGCTTACCTGGAATTTTGTTTTATATATATATATATATACACACACACACACACACACACACACATATATTAAATATTTTTCTCTAAGTAGTTCAAATATGACAGAAAAAATGTTATTGGATATCACTGTGGGTTAACAACGTGGCAAAAGCAGTAAAGAGGGTCAGAAGACTACCATCTCCAACCATTTGGAGGAACAGTTCCCCACTTATCCCCACAATGGGTTGGCCTCAGTCTGTAGTGGGGTGAAGGACCCACCTAGGTTCACACCTATTGACAAGTGAGTGATGCCACCTGAGGGCCCAGAAATGTTGGCATTAAAAAGGAATCCTCTCTGTTTGTATGTCATTGCATTTGGTGGAGGAATAAAAGGAGAATCAACCCTTTTGACTAGCCCCTACCCCTTGGTGTCCTACATTTTCTGAAGTATGGCAATAAAAAGGATCAACTGCCAATATAGCCCAAAGCGGGGAGGCATCCTTAATTTTGGCAGGCTCTAAAACAGCAGGGTAGCTCTGCAGGCCAGATATAAGGGAAGGACTCCATCCTAGCCTGAGGGTCTGACACCTGAGATGCAAGGTAGATACTTTAAAATACCTCTATTCTACAATCTGACCACCCCCATTGAGTGGCTAAATATTTTGGCAGCACTTCAAACTGGAAGAGTTCGATTAACAAATTTTACCCTGAAACCCCCAAATTTTCTCTGTCACCTACTTATTCCTGGATCCCAGAGCTGGCCATACACTCATTTCTCACCAAAGCATAAAGCAGCTGGACATATAGCTGTCTCCCTCTTCTTGTTCTCTGGGTTCAAGTGGACAAGGAAAGAATGGGAGGAGGATGTAATGAAGTCACTTAGAAAACTAAAAGCCCTGGTCCATTTTTACTTCAGGTTCTAGCCTTGACTAAGTTCTAGGTAAAAATCAAAATTAAGGAGGAAAGTTAGAGAAATTTTATTAGTTTACTAAAGTTCTGTTCAAATTCAATGTAAAAAAAGATTATCACTCCTAATTTACGTATGAAAAACCTGAAGTAAATTAACTTTCCAAGCTGGGAATTTAACCCAAGTCTGTGCTTATCCTGAAGTGCGGCCTCCTTACCACCCAAATTTTTGGCTCTTTTAGGGTGTATTCATTGCTTCAGACTTGGTGGTGATTTTGGCACAGAGAAAACATGGCAAATCACTTTTTCATTGCCTCATCTACAGAATAGGGATAAAACTCCATGTACTACCTAAAGGCTGGGGCTTGACAAGTCCTTTTCTTGAACACAAAGACTATCATCACAAAGGCACCTTTCTAGTACTTGGCTTCCAATTGCTTATAATTTAACAGGCTCGTAATCTAAAACAAATTTATATTATTATATGGACCCTCAAATGGCTATAAGAACAAACAAATCTGGGGCTATCTTCTCTCGGAGATTCAAAAGAATACTTTTAGCTCACGGTGACCCTAATAGAAGAGAAGATGTCTGTATAGTGAAGGCGTATTCCTTTATGAGTCATTCCTGATAGTAAAGGTTTCATAAAATCTGCTGGAAAACAAAGAAAATGAGTCTATTCTAAAATGTATGAGGCTGGTCTAAAATGGGCTCAGGGGTTGCATTGTCTTGAATACCCTAGATTATCCCTCTTTCTGCCCTACAATTAAGTGGATCTCAATGTTTGATTGAGGCTCTTCAAGTATAAGGCACATATAATATATTTACTTCCCAGGAGGAAATTCAATTCACAGCTAAATAAACCATTCTGGCATCAGCCTATAAATAAATAATATTTGTGTTACTGATACAGCTATGAAGTGGTTAAATAATAAAAAAAATAGTTGGAACATGAGAAACAGAATTGGTAAATTGAGGAAGGAAATGGATTCTATGTGAGCTACAATTTTCAAAAGAAAGAAAGAAGCTTTTTCATTTTGGAGCTAATCTAGTATATTTTCTTTCCCTTTTTGAAAGGGACCAGTAAACAGTAAAATAAATACTCTTTTAGCCATTAGTAATAATATTGTCACAGAGAGAAACGTAGGCATAGGCATGGATAAATGAAGCTGCTCCTAACTAATAAGCTGCAGACGGCATGTTGCAGAATATATTAAGCAAGAACAATCCTTAGATTCCAACATTTCATGCTTCCACGGAGTGGCTAGCACAGAAATGCAGTGTCTCAAAACACTATTCTTAAGGTGTGACTTTTCAACAGTTTATAAATAGAAAGAACTTTGAATTCTCTGCAAATGTATTAAAGTTGTGTTGCAAAAAAGTTCTCTTCCATCACAGGCCTTATAAGAAATAAATGATATAGAAAACAGAAGAGAATCTGAAATACTATTAGAAATCCCAAATAAAGTGGTAGATCCACAGACCTCAGAAGAAATAAATGGTATAGGAGACAGACAAGAACCTGAAGCAGTATATAAACATAAAATAAAGTGGTGGATCCAAAGGAGGCATAAGATAAAGTGGTCAATAGATACAAGCTTTGGGATGATCAAGAAGTTGTAATTAGCAGATAAGTCTTTAAGTAACCATGATTAATGAGTTAAAGAAAGTAGAGGGAAATACAGACAAAATGGATGAAAGGTGGAGGGTTATAGTAGAGAATTAGAGTCTACGAAAAAGAATCCTGGGGCTGGCTCTGTGGTGTAGTGGTTAAGTCTGGTGCACTCTGCTTTGGTGGCCCAGGTTTGTGGGTTCAGATCCCAGGAGCAGACCTTCACCACTCATCAGCCATGCTGTGGTGGTGACCCACATATAAAGTAGAGGGAGATTGGCATTGATGTTAGCTCAGGGCTAACCTTCCTCAAGTGAAAAAAGAGGAGGATTGGCAATGGATGTTAGCTCAGAGTGAGTCTTTCTCACCACCACCACCAACAAAAAAGAATCAAACATTCTGGAAGTGCAAAATACAGAATCTGAAATTAAGAAATCTTTCAATGGGCTTAAGAGCAGGCTGATCATAGAAGACGGGATGTGTAGACTCAAAATTGGGCAACAGAAAATGTTCAAAAAAGAATGGAAGGAACAAAACAAAACATGTAAGAAATGTGAGACATGACTAACATTTCTAACATACATATAACTGGAGTCCCAAAAGAAGAGGAGAGAGATTGGGACAAAAGAACTATTTGAAGAAATTTTGTCCAAAAGCTTTAAAATCTGATGAAAAATAATCCACATTTTCAAGAAATTCAGTGGACCCCAAGAAAGACAAATACAAAGAAAACTTCAGCTCACATTATTCTAAAAATAACAATGAGAGAAAATCTTTAAAACAGAAAAAAACCCACATTATCTTCAGAAAAATAATATTAAGAAATACCATTGACCAAAACTATATGCTAGAAGACATAATTAAAGAACTGGAAGAGAAAAACAAACCAAAAAAAATCTAACCTAGGATTTTATACGAAGTGAAAATATCCTTCAAAAAATGAAGAAGAAATAAAGACTTTTTCAGATAACCAAAGCTGAGAGAACTGTTGCTAGCAGATCTACAATAGAAGAAATACTAATGGATGTTTTTCATCTCAAAGGATAATGGTCCCAGATGAACAAACAAAAGTGCAGGAACAGAAGTTCAAGAGTTTATAACTATGTAGAAGGAAAAAAATGCAACAACAATAGCAAAAAATGATGGTAAGGGAATAAATAGAGTTAAACTATTATAATCTCCTTGCAGTATTTAGGACAGAGTAAAGGTAGACTGTAGCCATGGTTGCATTTTGTAAGTTCTAGGGTAACCTCTAACCTCCAAAATAGTGATACGAAAATATCTAACAAAAAAAGCTAATAGCTGAGATAAATCCAATAATAAAACATAATTTATTAATGCAAACAGAAGTAATATCTTTAGTCAGTAAAGAATGAAAGGGTTACATGACTCTGACTTTTTTTTAATACAGAGTTGAACCATTCGAACTAAGAGCTTATACTTTGGGTTTTTTCACGTTATTTTCATACACTGTTAGAAACAACACCTGCCTTAGCATGCTCTCCATTTTCTTTCCCACTCCGTATCACTATGCCCACAACTTGGGACTACAGTTGTCTATCAGTAAATTTTAAATTATACACTGGTGTGCATTAGATTCCACCACCTTCTCAATTCACTTGACACTTTGTGTATTATAAGGTTTATAAGACCAAGACACATAAGGTAAGTATACAGTATGTCTAATAGCTGAAGAGACCAGCTCATAAAGAATTGGGCGAGTACAAAGATGATTATTTTTCACCAAAAGTATATCTGATTCCTCTACTAGATATCATCAGAAGATGAGCATGATTCTTAATATATTAAAGAGAACTTGAGAGAGAAAGCAGTTTTGATCAAGGTGTCATCAGAAGGTGATCAAGGGATTTAGATCCTAGGGTTTTGAAATTCAAGTCTCCACTTCTTAACCTTAGCTCATCCTTTCGTTCATGTCCAATTTTTCAGATGCAGTGATTTTTATATTGTATCACAAGTCCTGGGAGTGTAGCCATGTCCCTTCTGGTTTCTAGCATCAATTGTCCTCTTCCGTCTCTATAGGCCAGGCTTCCCGGACTTACCAAATTCTCAGAGTGATTTACGGAGCATTTAGGAATACAGATTTCTCAAGTCTTGCCTCAGACCCACCTGCACCATAATCTCTGTGGGTGGGGCTCAGGAAATTTTTGTTTTAAGATATAGAAATCACTCTTTCAGGCTATTTTCTTTAAGCCCAAACAAACATCTCTACCTACTGAAAATGTACTTGCACTCTATGAACTATTTTCTTTGAAGCACATGGCAGATCACAGTGTGGGAAAGACAATGGACTTCCCTCAAAAGAGCTCACCCACCAAGTCATGGCCCCGTGAATCTCTACTAAGCAGGTCTGTTTGATAGGGCAATTTATCAACCTGGGTATGTTGTTCAAGCAACTCCATACTTTCACAAATATGTGACTCAAACTGATTTCTAAGTTACTGGGGTTTTCTAGGAATGATTGTTCTTCCACTTATTTTCAAATTTCCTGGAGGATTTCAAGAGTTGAAAGGAGTGCACAGTAGCCAATGATCCTCTTCAGTTACATTGTCTGGCTTTCTGAATGGGTTAATGAGTCTCAGAATTTATCTTTATTTGGACTTGATTGCTCACATTCATATTCTGCCTAAATTTTTCTTCCAAAAAGAAAGTTTTGAGGGAATAATTTATTTCATAAAGCAAAAGTCAGAAAGAGACACAATCAATGTTTTGTTGCTAAGGTAAGAAAGGGCATCTGGGGAACAGGAAGAAAAAGCACGTGTTTGCGTGAAAATAGAAATCACGTTCCTCACTGTCATGTCTTCCTTTCCCAGGCAACTGTCTTCACTCATCTTCCCACAGGCTGGGATGGACTTTTAAACGGGGCGACACATTTTTATATCAGCCCAGGTGAGCCCTGAAAGGAGCAAAACAAGACGTGAGCTGGGCTGTCAAGAGCATCTCCTTGGACGTCAAGGCCCTGCACCTTCCGTCTTGCTAACAAACCCACCTGTGGATTGCGACCTCCTAGCTTGTTTTAACCTTTAATTTCCAGACGGTAGAGGCAACTCGCCAACGTCTAACCACAGACTAAACCTGAAAATACTTAGCTCTGACCCAACCATATGCCAGAGTTCCAGACAGATCTTTAAAACGAATATGTTTCAAGTCTTCTTTAAGGCCAATTCTCGTGCAATGGACATGCCGCTGTGCAGCAATGGCGCCATCTACAGAACAACGCGAGAAAAATGACACTCGGAGATGGAGGTCAGATTTGGGGGAGGGAGAGGAATACTAAAAAGTTTTTTTAAGTATAGCACTTTACAGTGTATTTTCTGCATGCATTTGGTAGGCTAATGTTATCTTTGCATTTAAAGGGCAGTCCTGTATTTTTCATTATCAGTAGTTTACTTAAAATGTGAAAAAGAAAGGATACAAAAATAGAGAAAATAATAAATTTGGAACCAACAAATCACTGTCCCCTTAGGGCAAGGATCAGGATAAATGTGATGGGGTCCTGAAGCCAACAATGGTGGTGGTCTCTTGGTGCCTCGTCTTCCAGATTGTAGCACAGGAAGCAGCTTCCAGGCCATTTATAGGCCATTTACACCTTATGAGAGTAATTCCTGCACACTCAGCCTAGAGCCTTCTCCTCCAGCCCTTTCAAAATGTTGGAAGTCACCCCCAAACTGCTAATTAATCTCCTTTTATATAAACTGACTAGAGAGTGTTCTATTGCCTTCAACCTAACCCTAACTCTCTATGATGACATGGAGGTGAAATAGATTGCTGGTGGAAGTGAGGCTCGAGTCAAGGGGCCTTCCGCTGCAGCTACCAAGGAAAGCCAAATGCTCCCATGGGCGTGCTTCCCCAGAGAGACAGCACAAACAGCAGAAGTAGGGCTTCCTCCTGAGTTTCATTTATGCCCTTAGTTGATTATAAAGTGAGTTATGAAGTTAGATAGATAGGTGTGACAGGTGTGTCTCCTAGATCCTGGGCTGATGCTAGATCACAGCAAACCCTGACCTCTAAAGGCATCTTGGGAAATGTAGTCTTTGGCTTCCAGACTATAGTATGCAGTAATGCCCATTCCATGCGAGTGGGCATGGAGTTGGTGAGCCAGTCTTCAATATAGGCCTCACACGATTTCAGCCAAAGTGTTCCTCCTGTAATTCACCAAACTCCTCTTTGTTCTCATTTCGGAGGCAGTTTGTTTAGTAAGGGAAGCTAGGAGTGTGCAATGTTTTCTAAGCTTCACTCATTCTTACACCACAGTCAAGCTTAATATTTGTTTAATATTTTTTAAGATCTACTGAATATTTTAACTTAAGCATTTTCCTACATAAGGATATCTGAGAAATCATAAACTTGATAGAACTGTTGTATTTCTTTCTAGAACACATTAAGACAAATACATGACATTTAAGTTTTAAAATGTTCAATGAGATACCACCAAAAATTCATCTGTGTGCTACTGCTGAGCACCCTGGTGCATGCAAAGAGTGCAGGCTTTGGGGTTAGGTCTGATCCTGTGCTACGTCTATTGACCTCGCTGAGCTTTGCCCTCCACTTTCCCAGGAGGATTCAGTCATAATGCACATCAATGCTTGCCAGATCAGTCACCCAGTGGCTCCGAAAATGATAAACAGTTAGATATTTTCTAATTTTTCAAACATTCTAATATGATTACTGATCTCTCTGGAAATTTGAGGTATTTGAATATATGCTATTTGACAATTATTTTCAATGGGGTATACTGGGATTTCACTCGGTAAGAAAACATGGGGCATAGTCTATAATAAAGCCAACATTAGTGTCAGTATAAAAAACGCTAAAATCGCTTTCCTTGTTCAAGCTCTATGCTTACGATTTGTGTAGTTTTCTCTATATATATTATGGACCAATAAAAGTTTATAATAAAAAGAGAGAACTGCCAAGAGATTTCATTCAAATAAATTTGGACGCAGGTGAATTGAGCTAGAGACAAGACTTTTTGTAGAAAGAATGGGCAATGAATGCAAAGTAGATATTGAGGTAGAACGAAAAGCAATAAAAAGATTTATACAACTGTGTTCTGGGAATCTTGATACAGACTATTGTTTTTCAAATCCAAGAGTTTTATTTTGCAGCATAATACAAATGGATTTAAGTTAAAAGAGAAAAACTTGTTGAAAATTACCCTTCATTCAGGGTTCTCAGTTGGCTATTTTCTCCACTGATCTGAATGAAGATTATAGTTTTCTTTATTATAGTTTTTTCCCCCTTGCCATATAATTTGTTTCCTTTCCTTTTGGCTTCAAGTAAACATTTGTTTCTGTAGCATTATATCATCATAGTCACAGATATTTTAAATGTAAGTATTCTTCTTTCAAATACTTTGAAAATATAAGTATTTTTCATCTCAGAAATGTGTAACGATGACGTAGACAGGGAACTGAAGTAAACTTTAGCTCAGGGAACAAAATATGCAAACACTAGCAGTTACAGAAACATGTATTATGTGAAGAAGAGTGCAATAGAAAGTCTCCAAATGTATACAAAAGCTGAAAGAAACAAGGAACACAATTTAAAAAGATATCATTGGAGATGGATATTTTCATCTAAAGAGAAAATGCTCTGAAAGGTTTTTATGTTTCTCAATGACTCAAGTTATGGTGACTAAAATAAATTATAATAAAAGCGTTAGGAAACCTGAGTGTGTCCCAGCAGCATCACCTTGAGAATGTATAAAACTCGGTGGGGGTGGGGAGGGGAAAAGCCTGGATCCTGCTGGTGAAAACAGTCACGGAGGCATCTGGCTTTCTGTGGTACCTATTGCAGAGGTCCCGGGGCTGAGTTCCTCATTCTGTGTTAGACGGCATAACACGGGGTGTAGAAACGGTCCAGAACACATTGCCAGTCTACACTTTTTAATGGGTAGGTCTGGTTTTGTTTCATCATTTCAAGGACTCTTGTACTCCCCATAAAACCTAAAAATACTACATTTGAAAAGTAGATGAACTGCCTTTTTACTCACTGCTCATAGCAATAACTTCTCAACATGGTATTGAAAGAAACTCTTAGTCTTACGGATAATGGAATTAAATGGTTCCAGGTTGAATTTTAGGGCAATAAAGGAGAAAATCATGTTCAGGCTACTTTGGTGAGCTGAGAATGGAAGACTAACTCTTTATGGAGTGATAAAGAAAGGAATTTCATTTTTACAGTTTATACAGGGAGTGGAAAGGGTCAGGTTGAGTATTAGGAGCAAATTCCTGAATGTGTAGTTTTCACATTTTATTAGCATTACTTCACCTGCCACGCGTGGCAATACACATTCTTTGAAAATAAAGATTATATGGATGTAACATAACTTATTTGGTGATTCTGCTATTGGTAGGCACTCATTCTTTTCTATTTTTGACTTATTGTTTCTATCCATGAACAGCAGCAGTACACATCATTTCGAAATTTTGTTAAATATATTTAAAGAAGGCCTTTTGATAATTCTTTTTTTTCTTTGAAAATTTCCTTGTTTCTACCAGAGATAAAAAGAACATTTCATAACAATATAATGGCCAATCATAAAGAAAGACAAGAGAATCCTAAATGTGGATGTACCTGATAATATAGCCTTAACACATTAGCAAAAGCTGGCTGATGTAAAAGAGGAAATAGACAAATACAAAACCATAGTGGAAAATTTTAACACACCTCTTTCAGTAACTGATAATCCAAACAAACATGAGACCATAGGTATGAGCTAAAGAAGAGACATTGGTGCAAGACTGATGAATGATAGGGAGGAATGTGCCTGTTTGGGCAGCTGATCTGTGCCCTCTGGACCTGCTCTAACGGATCCTGGATGTACTACTTCCATTTTATTATGAATTGTTTCTGGGACTGCCCAACCTATGACTTGGTGGATGTGACAGCGCCCAGCTCATGATAGGCAGTTTTGACCACATGGTCACTGGATGGTATGACACTTGTTCTCTCCTAGAGCCCAGTAGCATGTCAGGAGCTACATTTTGATGGTGAATAGTTCTCTGCTACAGATGACATGGGCTTGCTCCAGAAATCCAGGGATATGCACTGCAACTCTTTAATTGCAATTTTCCAGAGGCTCCATATGACATCTTTACCTAACATAGATTCTTCTAGTACAATGGGATTTTATGGCTCATGTGATCTAGGTGACAGAATTTCTCATACTTCAACCTAAACCATTGGATCTCCTAGGTCATATGGTCCAAGTCACAGGGCTGTTTGTATTGCAGCCTAGAACTGCTGCAGAGCCCCTTCTTGCTCTGGGGCCAACTCAAAACTAGCAGCATACCATTTCACCAATAAATGGGTTAAAACAGTATTCCCTAGAGCAGAATATAATGCCTTCCAAACCCAAAGAGGTCTACCAGGTATTATACTTCTTTATTAGTGGTAGGAGGTTCAAGGTACAAAAACGTATAATTTATTTTGGAAGCTATGTTCTGGCATTTCCCAGAACCTGAGACCCCTAAAAACTTCCCAATGTGGCAGCCTCTAAATCTTTTTAAGTTTTATCTCTGGCATCTCGCACCCTCTGGGGCACATGAGATTATGAAAGCAGAGTCTTTGGCATTTTTTCTGCTTATCAGTTCGAAGTAATCTAATGTCATAAGGATGATGGACCAAAACCATCTTCTGTGGAGTATCCAGACAGTTCATGTCCCTTGGGACTATATTGTAAAGTAACAGGCAAATTAATATAATCTTGGTTAAAACAGTGGAATGTATACTATTGTCTCTCTCATGTGAATGTAAACTGCTGCTGATTCCGCTTTTTAGTAGGCTTTGAAAACAATGCATTTGCCTGATCCATAGCTGCATACAATGTACCAGAGGCTGTGGCAATCTGCTCTAGTAGAGATACCACACCTGGCACAGCAGCAGTAGCCCACTGTCATTCATCATGATCCATCCAGGTTTTGCAGGGGTTCGACTGGTGAATTAAATGGGGATATGATGGGTACATATGTTACATCATTTAAATCTTTGGGAGTGGCGCTAATCTCTCTTGTTCACCCTGGGAAGCATATTGTTTTTGATTTACTCTCTTGGCTGCTGGTGGTGGGGGTGGTAGGGCAATTTCAAAGGTTTCCACTAGGTTTTTCCTACTACAACAGATCTTATTCTACAGGTCAAGGAACCAATATAAGGATTTGGCATTTTTGCATTTCAAAATGAAATTCCCTTATGTATTTTTAAAAATTGAAGTACAATTTGCATGCAATAAATTCATCTTTTTAAATTTATACAATTCTATGAATTTTAACAAATGTATAAAGTAACCACAACCAGAATCAAGATATAGAACATTTCTATCATCCAAGAAAGTCTCTCATGCCCCTTGCATTCAACTATCTAAATTTAGCTAGCCCCTAGCAACGACTTGCCTTTTTTCTATCCTTAGAGTTTTATTGTTTCTGGAATTTCATGTAAACGGAATCATACAGTAAATATTCTTCTCTGCCTGGCTTCTTTCTTAAAATAATACTTTTGAAATTAGTCCTTGTTGCTGGATGTATCAATAGTTAATTCCTTTTTATTGCTGAGTTATACTCAATTGGATAGCTTTACCATAATTTTTTTATTCATTTAATAGTTGATAAACTTTGGGGTTGTTTCCAGTTTTTGGTTATTCCAAATTAAGCTATGAACAATCACGCACAACTCTTTTTCTTAGATGGAGTTCATTTTATCAATTCTTTCTTTAAGGCTTCCTGCCTTTAGTGCCCTGTCTATGAAATCTTTGCCTCACCTAATCCAGGGCACAAAGATTTTTCTTCTATGATTTAGTCTAGAAGTTTTATAGATTTAGCTCTTATATTTAAATCCATGATGCATTATGAGTTAATTTTTATACATAGTATAGGATCAAGGTCCTATTTTTGGTACTTGGATATCTAATTGTTCCACAACCATTTGTCTGAAAGATTTCCCTTTCCCCATTGAATTATGTTGCCACTTTGGTCAAAATAAGGTGACCATATATGTGTGCATCTGCTTCTGGCATCTCTATTCTTTTGCATTTATTTATGTGTCTATCCTTAGACCAGTGCTACACTCTCTTGATTGTTGTAATTTATAATAAATCTTCAAATAAGGTAGTATAAGTCCTGCAACTTGGTTCTTCTTTTTAAAATTGTTTTGGGTTTAGAAATTAGTCTTTAGTCAAACTAGCATGCATAACGCTGGTGTCATGACCCTTACCAAACTATAAGAGAGGGCAAGTATTCTTTGGCAGTGGGAAAAAAAAGACACAGAACTCTCTTTGGCATGATGATTCGTAACGAAATAAAGGGCTTAGAGGTTTAAGCAACGATACATATCTTTTCACTGATTTCACAGATATTTTACTCAAATGCTAATAAATAGAAGACTAGTTTTCTGTACCCCTCCTCAACACTACCTCCTGGATCCAAAGAGACCTTTTCAATTCTCACTCCAAGCACCAGATAAGGTAAAACCAGATGGAATAAAATGAGAGACAGCCTAGGGCAGAGTGAAAAAGGGGGAAAGAGCAGATCCCTGGGTGGGGGACAAAGAGGTTTAAGTGACTCAGGGGACTGGGAAGTTAGGGAAAGAGAAAGAATGGCCATAACCAGGGCTCCTTTTGCAAGTCCAAGGTGAACTCTCAATGGACTCCTAAGCTGTGTTACACCATTGTCAGGACTTCGTGTCCAGACTGGACTCAGAGCTTCTTTGGTGACAGTTGGAGTTTCTCAGTAATGGATTGGAACAGACTTCTCTTCCAAACTTTTATAACAGAGCAGAAGGTTTATATGTAAAAGGACAAAAAAATGTGCTATAACTATTTTTGTTTCTGAAACAGCATTAATGCAATGCAAGTAAAAAAAAAAAGAAAAGCTTTCACAGGCTGTCTGAACATTTTACAGTAAATATTTAAATTACTATCTAAAATCTAACTGTTTTTATATCAAGCTCTGCAATGTTTAGGCATTTTTTAAAAAAAACTCTATTCTTAATAATTAAATGGTCAGGAACAGTGTTGATTTATCTGTTTTCCACTAAGTCATATTTGGAGCATGTGTACATCAAATTTAGAAACAGTCACACGAAGATTTGCTGATTAAATAAGGATAACCAAAATCAGCGAATCTGATTCATTTTTAATGGTTTAATGATTAATGATAATCATTGTTTTGTACAGGGTAACTAGGCATTACAGGACAGTGTACATAAACAACCCACAGTGAGTCCATTTCAACACAAACCAAACCATCAGCGAGTTTTCCTTTCTTGACTTTGTTAACTTTCCTGTGTCATGTTGACATTTCTTGCTAGTACCACACACTGTTTCATCCTTATGTTAACTTAACATTACATGATGTGCTTACACTAACACACATATAAAATTAAATGTCTGTATCTTGAAAGATCCCAATGGCCTCAGTTCTCTGGTTCCTAAACCTTCAAGCTTTACAAGTGAAATACCCTGAGAGTTCTTGAGCTTCTCTTCCTTTCTGTTACCTGGCTGGAAGAACAAATGCTGGAAAACTGGAGGCAGAAGAAACACTTTGGCCATGAGGCTGTGACTAGACTTTGGGAATCTCAGATGTTGAAAGGGAAGCGCCAGGGCACTAGGATGGGGGCCACTGGATCCATGCCATTTGGGAATAGGAGGAGAGGACTGAAAAGAGAGGAGTTGAGTTTAAGGGATATTTAGGTAAGGAATATGGGTGGGGAATGCTAGTGTTTTTCCTGACCCAGCTCTCCTGGAGGTCAGTCTTGGGCACAGTAAAATTTCATGGGCTTGGAGTGGATTCTTTCTCTGGTCTACTAACTGCACCTAGAAGGCCTTTTACATGACAAACAGTCTTTCATCCCACTAGTAAAAATAACGGGCTTAAAAATATAAATATTTGAGATAGTTAGATTGGTCTGAATATAATACAGTCAATCTATAAATGGGGATCCCAGGAACTTTTATTTTTTTGTGAGGAAGACCAGCCCTGAGCTAACATCCATCGCGAATCCTCCTCTTTTTGCTGAGGGAGACTGGCCCTGGGCTAACATCCGTGCCCATCTTCCTCCACTTTATATGGGACGCCGCCACAGCATGGCTGATAAGCAGTGCGTCGGCGGGCGCCCAGGATCCGAACCCGTGAACCCCAGGCTGCCAAGTGTGAGCTAAACCGCTGTGCCACCGGGCGGCCCTGAAACTTTTTTCTTTTAATTGAAGAAACCAGTTCCAAAATAGACACGAGTGGAAAGGTAGGCAGGATTGAGGGCAAATCTCAGAAAGGAAAAGGGAGCAGAAAGGGGAGGCCTGAGACACAAGGAGCTACCATAATGCTTCAGAACTGGAGGGTGCTTGAGAGGATACAGTGCTTTCCTGCTCATGCCTCATCTTGTTCTGGCAGTGACTCCATAAAAAAGAGGACGTATGCCCCCAGGTTACATAGGAAGGAATGGCAGCTTAAAGAGGTTAAATGACTTGCCAGTCATCACAACAATGGCAACTGGTTGAGCTACAAGAAGCTCAAACCCAGGTATCTATCTGCCTCAACCTCATTCATCTGTCATTTTGCTGCTTTTCCATCTTCTTTGACTTTATGATTATTGGACAGACCTCATTTGCAAGAGACTGCATCACCAAGCTTCAACACTGCACTAAAAATTACACTATAGGGGTGGTCAGGTGGCATAGTGGTTAAGTCTGCATGCTCCACTTCAGCAGCCCAGGGTTCGTGGGTTCAGATCCCAGGAGCAGATCTACACATCGCTCATCAGGCCACGCTGTGGCGGCATCCCACACATAAAATAGAGGAAGATTGGCACAGATGTTAGCTCAGTGACAATCTTCCTCAAGCAAAAAGAGGAGGATTGGCAACAGATGTTAGCTCAGGGCCAATCTTCTTCACCAAAAAAATTATTTAATTAAAAAAAAAATTACACTATAGTGTTCAACTATTAAACTTATTCAAGAAAAAAGATATAATTGTTCAGTTATTTTCTCATTCAATTTAGCAAGACATAGAAAGCCACATTCCATTGACTGCACGGGGGAAAAACTACTAGCCAAGAACATTTATGTCTGCACAAGATTTTTAAAAAATTCACTTTTATAATCTACAAGGACGGTTTACTAATTTTTCAAAATTCTGTTTTCATGTATAATGTCATTTTTTAATGGAAGAATGATTCAAGGTTCCTTCTTTTCATCATTCTACGAATAAAAAAGTCTTTGACCTTTGCTCAAAATAATTTTCTCTTCAGATTAAGATATGAATGGCATTAAGTATGAAGACAATGTTGTAATTAATGCCCACAGCTTACAGCAGAATTCTCAGAAAGTTCAGAATTAAACAAGGCAAGATGTCATTTAAGGTGCTTTTTCTCCTCTGCTTGTTCACACAGTTTAACCTCAATGTTGCCATCACTGAAAGCTTCTCCTCTGGTCTCCTCTACTGGGTTCTCTCTCCGGGAAAACATTGCTTTCTTCTGCATCATCGTAATTCCTGAATTTCCACGCCTTCGTGCTGGAGATAAGGTTTCTTTCACCATGCAATAACAAACTGCAGATAAAAAATTTTTTTTGAAGTTCTCATTCATAAATGCATAAACAATGGGATTACAGATGGAATTGGAAAATCCAATTATTTGCACTATAGCAAAAATCATCTTGATTGTGACATCATCATACTCTTTTTCAAAATTGCCTGAAATAAAAAGTAATACTTTAGAATGTATATTTGTTTTAATGAACACAGAATAAAATTTCTGCTTATCAATCTGTCTTTACCAAACACTTGGAGAAGTGGTTAAAGGTGTGAAAAATTCTCAAGACCATCTTGGGTAGAGCCATCTGATGTTTGAAGAAATACAACCTTTGTTATTAGAGAATCTAGGCTTCCAAGCACAGCCCAGTGCCCAGCACATGTTAGGAAGCTTGGTGCATTTCAACTTGATTCCAAGCTTCATGTAAATTGGAAGCAGCAGTTCTTTTCAAATGTTCTTGAGTTACAGAAACACAACCATCTGAGGACCATGCTACGTCTCAGATGATCAGACAGAATATAGTGAGGATCTGGCTGAAATCCTAGGTGTTATTAAATTCATGTGGTTCAAGTCAGGGTTTTAAATAGCAACACTCATAGGATGCCACACCTCTCTCAATGTTTAAATAACTTAGGACAGAAGGCATAGCATGGGAGAAGAATTGCAAAAGCTGTCATCTTCTGTAATTATGAAAGATTTAGTCATAGTCATACATGATTATCTACCACATAATGATCTAGTGGTATTCAACACGTGAAAGAAACCTATTAAATATTTGATTACCCAAGTGAATAGCAACAAATTTCAATGATTCATTGTCCATTCTAGCAGGAAATGATGTACAACTTCCATCAAATGAGAATGACAAGCACTCACTGTATTCAATCATCATGTGAACGACGTGGAAAGGTGCCCAGCACACAGCAAAGAGAGCCACCACTGTCACCATCATAATGACAGCTCGCTTCTTCTTCCTGGACTCACAAGGATATACATTGTATTGGCTAATTTCTTCTTGGCAAATGCGTCAAATTGACAGCAAAGCTGTTAAATAGTTTGAGCCTAGACCTCTCAACCATAATTTCTCAAATATTAGTGAAGCTCATGATAGGTTAATTGTGGACTGTTTATCATCTTTTCCCATTGCTATTACCCTCATCCCTATATTTCTCATATTACAAACATCCTTATGATGTATGCTCATTATGGGTCTAGAGCTCTGCTGGATGCTTGGCATGGCTTATGTCATTAATCTTCCCAACAAGCCATTTGACAGATGCAGAAACTGAGGCACAGAGAAGGTTAAGTAATTTGCAAAGTCAAGACGGCTAGTAAGGGATTTAAAAGAATTACGGCTAGTTTGGATTTAAACTTAGGTAGTCTAACTTCAGTGCCTAAGCTCTTATTCATTTTATATCGAAAAGCATTTACGCCTGAGGTAGAAAAACATGGGAAGCCCTCAGGATAGAATTAAAATGCAATCCTTTATTATATAACTAAATAATATGATTAACCAGGGATTCAGACTAGTTTTCTCCATTACTCATGTAAAGGAGATTAACGTCTGCAAGAGATTTGCACATTTGCATGGCGCTTTAAATTGATAAAAATTCAAATTGATTATTTCTCATTTCAACATGGTAGCCCTTTTTTCCGAGGAAGCGGGAGAGCTAAATTGGCAATAAGTCCCAAGGGGCTACACAGTTCAGCACCCTCTACACTGAGGGGAGGATTTCTTTACAGAAACTGGGCACTAGAGGTCGCTGCACACTTGAAGAAATGATAAAAATCTCATCAGACCACTAGTCTTCTCCTTATAAGGTTTCGTTTGTTTTCGTTTTTAACAGCCATTCAGTGTAGCTCATAAAATAAACCATACGGACTACAGGTACCAGAGCAGTAAATTGTATTTTAAAATTTCTATTAATGAATATGATCAGAGAGCAAAGCCCTTAGGTAAAAATAAAATATATCAATAGTAATAATTTAAAGTAAATAGCATACTCTGGTTTCCAAAAGATTTTCATACACAACCTCTCACGTATTTTAGCATCATCCTTGGGTAGGAGGAAGTAACAATGGAGATTATGCTCTGTGGTACACATGAGGAAAGCAGGGGCCTCGGGGGCAAGGAGACTTATCCACATCATGTGGCTGTTGAGTGGCAGAGAGAGGAGAGCACCTAGGACCACTGGGTCTTCATATCAGCCCACAGCAATTCCTACCATGTCCCATTGACATATAGATTAAAATGTAACAGTTTTCTAAATTCCATGCAAGTATCTATCTGCAATGCTGGCTTCCCCTTTGAGCTGGGAGCTGGTAATCTCGCTTCTTCTTCCTGCCATACATAAAATCTAAAAAGTATAAAGTCAGCTCATGTGCTAAACGTGATTTACAAATGACACTTTGACTAAATTGCCCAATAATTCCGAGATCCCTAGCCACTGTCCCTTCCAGTACAACTGATTTAAAATATTTTAAACAAAGGTGAATATTTCATTACGCAGACCTGGCTATTTTTGACATTTCTTTTCCATGAATAGTTCGAAGCACTGAGCCATCTCCCACTCTTTTCTTTATCCAAAGCTCATAACCTATTTTACTGTACAGAGTAAGCATCACCATCAGAGGCAGGAGGAAAAGGATGACAAGGATGAAGGTGGTGTAGATTTTCTGGTGCACAGGGCTAGTCCACTCCTCCAGGCAGCAGATATGTTCTTTTTCATATAAGAAGTCATATTTAATCTTTAAAATAAGAATAATTCAGTTAGAAGAGCCAGTAGTCAGCATCAAAAGAACAGAAAGCAGCCAAGTACTACTGTAACGCAGCATTTTCCAGATCCTGACAAATTTACCACGGGTACATATTTCAAATGAGATAAAATTTTGATTGCTCTTTTGTTGTGAAATGTGGTTTTTTTCACTTAACTACTTTAAATTCTTAAGACTTTTATGCTTTCTTTTCTATTTTAAATGGAATTGAGGTCCATAGCCTGTTCATTTTTTTCTCTATCTCAAGTTTTATACTATAATCATTAAGTTTTCAACTGGGTGAAAGAACACTGCAGTGACCACAGTGTGTATGAAGAAAACATTTTGTACTGCATGCCAGCTAGCCTAGTGTTACATTATTTCGCTTCCTCACTTGTTGAAGAGACAAATTTTGACAAGGCATCAGACTTCTTCCAACTGATAAGTACTGAAAGTCCATATTTTGTTATTGCAATTTCAGAATGCAATGATCAGGTTGCTCGCAAAGATTTTAGACAGGCAACTGGTAGCTTTCAGATCATGAGATGAATGAGAAATCAAGATTCAAACTATTGCCAATCTACAAAAGATATCTAACCTACAAAATATTCAGACTCAATTATAATCCTTGGAGGTATATATTTTACAGAAAGGCAATGTCTGTTTATTAATACTATTCCTGACAGACTTATGAGTTCAAAAAATTATTAATAACAATATTAATAATAGCACATGCTAGTCAGGGACAAGCTAAACATTTAAAGTAGATTCAAAAGTCATTTCTCTGGATAATAGGAATAAAAGTTAGATAATTTATCAAAACTACTGCCATTTTAGTCACTCTAAAGATTACCAGATGTACAATATTTAGATCTTAGACATATTTCTGCCTCCATTCCCAGCAAATTTTATCACCAATCTTCAAAGTCAGTTGAATGGGGGGAAAAAAGCTTTCTGGTATATTCATCAAAGGTAAGAAAATTCAAATTCTAGGGGCCGGCCCGGTGGTGCAGCGGTTTAGTTCATGCTTTGGCAGCCCAGGGTTTGTGGGTTCAGATCCCGAGCGCCCGCCGACGCACTGCTTGTCAAGCCATGCTGTGGCGGCATCCCATATAAAGTGGAGAAAGATGGGCACGGATGTTAGCCCAGGGCCAGTCTTCCTCAGCGAAAAGAGGAGGATTGGCAATGGATGTTAGCTCAGGGCTGGTCTTCCTCACCAAAAAAAAGAAAATTCAAGTTCTGATCCAGGCGTTATTTACAGATACAACTAGGAATGAAAACGCATATTGAATAATGATTTCAAGATCCAAACTCC
This sequence comes from Tapirus indicus, assembly GCA_031878705.1. Lineage (NCBI taxonomy): Eukaryota > Metazoa > Chordata > Mammalia > Perissodactyla > Tapiridae > Tapirus > Tapirus indicus. The sequence continues at coordinate 140,684,017 of CM062919.1, read as the reverse complement.
CTGGGAATAGGATATTAAAGTGAAATGCATTCCGACTCCCTGTAGGCAGAGCCTACCAGGGCCAACAACCATGGGGGCCACATACTGACACATCCTAAAGCACAAGGCTATACTGGCAGCCTCCAAACAGGCGCACGTTGTCCTGGGGACAAGCAAAAACTTCCTGAGGACACGCCCAGATGGTTTTATGGGAACCGGTTTCAGACCTTCTATTTCCAAATGTGCACTTCTCTAAAATTCCACTGTCTGAGAGAGTGCTGAGGTTGAAGAGTCACGCTGGGTCGACACTCCCAGTTCCTCTTTCACAATCACCCACCTTCCAGTTTACATAAATCATGTCTCCCATCCAACCCCAATCTTACTATGGGGCACCAAAGAAAGAGATGGTTCAAATTACTGAGGTCAGGGATGCCACCTTGATCAAGGCACCATAAATCCATGGGCTTTGTGGTGTTCCCTATATTAAATATATTTTTCTTCAGGGTAAAGCTTGGTATTAGAAAGGTATTTTCACAGGTGTTGGGATGTTGTCAATTCACATTTTTCATACAGTGAAGGGGCAGAAGTGATCACAATTTTAACTTAACCACCGTGTTGCTTCCATCCCCTGAAAACTGTCAAATGCATCACTCCTGAGAGAGTTCAGGGAGAACAAAGCTAACAACATCAGTGGAAATGAAGTAAGTGGTACTTTATGTCATCCAGGTGTGAAATTCAGGCTCTGTGCATGCTCACACTCACTCTAATAGAATTTAGGAGTGAGAAGGCAGCCGTGGGGATGCATGTTAATACATTTATTTGATTTGAAGAATGAAATCATATTTTTTCCTGATGGAAAGCAAATCTGATTTGGCTGCTCTGTCTTACAGTGAGGACTGGCTTTGCCAATTAGATTATAAGCATTTTCTCTGCATATGAATCAGTTATATACTTAAAATATATTTAGAGCATACGATAAAATAATTTTATTAAAAAATGGACAAATATCCTTGTGTTCTATGGGCTAGAATTAGACCCACAAAAGGGAACCAGGTTGGGTCACATATAAAAGGCTCCATCAGAATGGGTTTCCTGCTGGAGATAAGGACAGCGTCCCAGAAAGGAGCCGGCCACACACAGTTGTGCGTAGAAGCTGAAGGTCTACCATGAGTAGCGGGCTGGAGAAGGGAACCACAGCCAGAAGCCTCAGTGGTGTTGTCTTTGAGAAACTCACAAGGTAAAGATTCAATCACGGGCAATGGTCACATGAGGAGGGCACTGACACCAGAGGACACCTGTCCCTCCCTCTCCCCACTCTCCTCAGCAGCTCCCGAAGAGCCAGATGCAGCCAACTGAATGGTGGGAGAGAAAGAAACACAAGGTACAGAAGCAGAGAAGGGATCATATCCCCTCTCTCCATATTGCAGGAGTCTACACCCAAAAGTGGCTCAAGCTGGGGGAGGGAAGATGTCTTAAATTGATTGAGAGTATGGACTTAGGTGACTGTGCCACTGGACTGGACATTTTAATAATGGAACGAACACTGTTCTGTGACTGGTCACTGCTCTTGCGATTGAAAGTGACCAGAGGAATTTTATTATCTGAATGACTGGAAGAGTGACAGGGCTCGCTCAAGGCTTCCTCCATGGCATTTCATCAGAGGACTGGGGTGTCCTCAGATCACATTTTTATAGGTAGCAAGAGACAGAGTAAAACCGCCTTCTGCTCTCACCTATGGAGTCCAGCTCACTCAAGACACCAGTTACATTAAGAATCAAGCCACATATTAAACGTATCCTCACCGGAGGGCTCATTTGACATCCTTGCCATTGGACACTGCATGCCCAGTAAAGTTTCACAGTTGCCTGTGTCAATTTATAAAGGTACAAAAGGATACATAGTTCAAAAAATTATCTTAGGGGGTATGTGTGCAACTCCCTCTTGTCTTTGAAGATGACTGTCTGCACTAGACCACCTATGCAGGACGCGTTCAAGTACACTCCAGTGGACAGACTGGGTCACAGCATGGCGCTCCCTTCCCTGTGAAAATCACCATGCAAGGTTGGGCCCGTCTAACAAGGTGTGGGGGGGAGGACAGAGGCTGAATAAGATGATCTCCTTGCGTGTTTCCAACTCGAATTTCAATTTGTCAATGAAGAGGAGGCAGGTAAGAAAGGACTTACGAAGGAGAATCAACTAATAAGTAGACAATCAATTACAAATTTCATGTGACTTAAGAATAGAAGAAAAATCTAGAAGGACCACTGAACTCTTAAAATGTAACAAGACACTGGAGGACACTGGGAAACGCATGTTCAGCTGGCAGGAAAATGTAGAAAGTGGCCCTGGTAAATTTTGTTTTAAGCATTCAAGTCTTAACAATATAAGATCAAGGCAGAGCTAGGTAAAACAGAGGGAAAAATCTTTAAACAAATTATTTTATTCCACTTGAAAGACCTCCAGTGAAATAAATGAGATATACAAATTTGCTGTAATGCTCTTGCAGGAAGGAAAATGATTATATTTCAGAGGAATGGGAAAGCATTTCAATGATTTGATTACCAGTCCCAGCCCTGAATCTACCTCAAGTTGTTGCACGTGCCACATGGGTGATCCTACGATGACCGCCACCAGCCAGACCACACCTGTAAAAATGTTAAGATCATCAGAATTCCACTCAGTGAAGCAAAATACATCCGTGCTTAATGCTCTAACCATAAAGGCTCCCTATTTTCAATGTGCCCCGTCATCTCTGCCCTGGAGCAGGGCAATGATCTCCTCACACCTTCTCACTTCCAGTCTTTCATTACCCTCAAAATTGCTGCTGGAAGTCTTCCTGAAACATGTTTTAAATGTTTAAAACTCTTTAATAGCATCCCATTGCCTATAAGATAAAACTCAAATCTCTTAACATGGTCCCCGAGGTTCTCTACGATCTCGCTTGCCTCTCTTTCTCCTCTTACATTTCCATCCATGTTCTTCACACCAAGTCCTCTAAGAGGAATTTACAGAGTTGGTTTCAGTTCCCATAACCCAGCATGCATTGTGCTGCTCCATGCCTCGATGCTGTCAGCCTGTACTGGCGCCCTATCCCCACTGTCTATCTGTGGACTCATTTTGTAGGACTGGACTCAAAAGTCACTTTCTCTAGGAAATCTTTGGGGGCCACCACCATTTCCAGATAGAACTGACCACTAATCCCCTGTTGTCTCTATGTCCCCTCTAGAGTGGCACCTTCGTTGCCCTTACTCGTTTCTTCTCAATGTTCTCTGAGCTCCTTGAGGGCAAGGGCAGTACCATTTATTTCTTCATTTCCCCAAGTAAGATTCCAGGGAAAATTCCTGGCCCTCAGCAGGTGTTGATCAAGCACCTACTGTTTGTTTGTTGAATGGATGAATAACTTAAACATGATACAGATTACTCTCCATAATTTCTTCTTAAAATCGAGAGTACATTTATTTCAAGCATCATAATATGGGCCTTATTTTCTTGTTTACAAAACAAACACTCACAACATCAGAAACCAAGGCGCTCCTTCCAAATTCCCTGTCTTCCATGAGTTTGTTGAAAAAATTGCTTTAATGATATGTCCTTAGCAAGGAACAAGAGAATCTTAACAGACTAGGATGAGGCCAGAACCAAGAGCCCCAATATCAATTTTGAGGAAAATTTCCCAGCTCAAACTCTACTAGTTCTTTCTATATTGAGTGGAACCATTAGGAAAACAGTGTGTTGCCTTGGGTTTCAAGGAACTGAACCTCACTTAAGCCATAACTGGGGTTTATTATAAAGAAGCATGTGAACTGGCATTGCCTATTGAAAGTCATTATGATTCAATGATTCAAGATAGTTCTAAGGATTCACAAATCTCTTTCTCTTTCTTTATCTCCACATCACCATATATATATATCTATTTTTTCTAGTCCAATCATTATCTTATGTCCAATTACTTTTCCAGTCTTTAGTAGAAATTCTGGGGGAATTGGGTCTAATTGGCTTAGCTCATTGCCCGTCCTTCTGAGTCCATCGCCCTTTCAGGGAGAGAAGGGCTAGGGTTACATGAACATTACTGATAGACTCTGTGAGCCCTTCTGGGCAAGGTCCAGGAGGTCTCTGCTGGCTGGGTGTGGGGGCGGGGCAGTCTCAGCTAGAAAGAGGTACTGGGCATGACAGACACAGCTGGTTCCCTGTGTAACAGAGCTGGAGGGAGACGTCAGGGAACACTGTACTAAAGCCCCCATGGGGAGATGAATCTACTTGATTAAAAAAATCTTCCTGTCTCCTATGACTTTTTTGAGTGGGAACTGCCTTGACTGCCTCTTATCAACTTTGCTTTCAGATGTTGAGGCTCCCTCTACCTCACTTTCTTTTCTTAATTACCTCTCTCCTCCACTATTCCTTCCTTACCCTCTTTCCATACCCACATGCCGTTTTCAGATGTTCTGATGGTAGACGGATGTCAATTATTAAAAGCCAAGAGGTCTTTGAATTCTTTGTAGGAAGGATGTGCCATAAATTTGAAACTAACTAAAACTAACAAATTTTTTCCCTATTGGTTTATCCATTCATTTTAAACTATTTAAAATGAGTTTGGCATTGCAAAGCCATCAGGAGTTCTTTCTGTAATTCCACTATCCCATGCTGACTAAATTCTTACAGCAGAAATAAATGTTTACTCATTCCTCTCAAGTGAGGTATTAGTAAAAATTGCTTGCTTAGTTTATTGCACTAGTCACTTCCTACATGCCTGATTATCTAGAGCTATACTACAGTCAGACCACTGTGAAGCACATTAAGGTTTTAAATGGCTCAATTATAACTACTGAATAGAGAAATTCCTCCATGTTACTGTGCTAGGCTTTAGGACACGGCTTCAAATTACCCATTTATCACGAGGTACATGCTCATCACAACTTGCTGACCCAGGAATGGTTAAGCAAGCTGAGGTTTCAAGAATGTCTGAAAGGAAATTACGACATGCATGGGATTTGTCTTGTCAGCATCTTCAGTACCAGGTACCCAGTGTTCTCCCCGCAGCCTTCTGTATTGTGTACTCACCTCTGGGCCACCCCCGGGTAGCATGCCTGTTCTCCGCTTTTCTAAAAACACCTTTCCTGCCCCTGTCAAAATCTACCTGCCTAACCAGGCCATCTTAGCTTAGAGGCCTCTTCCCTCAGGGTCACAATTTACTAATCTAATGAATGTGAACGGGGCACTGATAGGTTATCTTAGATCAGCTGAAAGTAGTGCTTGAAAGCTTAAGACTCAACTGAAAAAATAAATCTGAAATGAGAGATTTTCAGAGCTGGGGTAGGCCTAAAGGAGAGATGGGGAGAGGACAAAGGTAAATGGGGAGAGGACTGAAACCCTTGCCTAGAAGTCAGACAAGAAGCTCCTTCTCTCACTTATAAATATGGTTCACTTTGAAGAAATTCTCTTTGTTCTATAATGAAGAATGGCATTAACACTGCCACTGGCACACCCGATGGCCTCACCCAGCATGGTGAAAGCCCTTCGGTTGGTGTATTGACACTTCATTTTAAAAGGATGCACAAGGCCCTGGTGCCTTTCCACGGCAATGCAGGTCATGGTGAGAATTTCCGTCACGATCGCTGTAGACTGGACAAACGGCACCATCTTGCAAATGAAGGCACCTGCGGCAAGGAAACAGGACAAGTTAATCATCAAAAAGAATATAAGTTTTATCTGTCTCTTTTTTTTTTTTTTTCTGTGAGGAAGACCAGCCCTGAGCTAACATCCGTCGCCAATCCTCCTCTTTTTGCTGAGGAAGACTGGCCCTGGGCTAACATCCGTGCCCATCTTCCTCCACTTTATATGGGACGCCGCCACGGCGTGGCTGACAGGCAGTACGTCGGCGGGCGCTCGGGATCCGAACCGGCGAACCCCGGGCTGCCAAGCGCGGACTAAACCGCTGCGCCACCGGGCCAGCCCTTATCTGTCTCCTTTTAATTATTGCAGTTCATTTTGAGTCTCTGTTTAAAAGTTTTATGACTATCATTACACTTTAGACAAAATAATTCAGAAAGGTTGCATTGGTTGAATTTTCTCCCTCTAACTGGATTCTAAGTTCCTAAATTATATGTAATTATGTATAATGAGACAATGAGAGGACACGTAAGTATCTGGCCATTGATAACAGGCAGGCAAAAATCAATGTGACCCTTGCTTGTGAAAGAGCAAAGTCAGTGCACACGGGTCTCCCAGGGTGTAAACTACAGAGTAATTTTTTTTGCAAATAAACACTATTACGGTCTTTGCTAAATTTTTTTTATTGAGGTCATAATAGTTTATAACATTGTGAAATTTCAGTTGTACGTTATTATTTGTCAGTCACCATATAAATGCACCCCTTCACCCATTATGCCTACTCCCCCAACCTGCTTCCCCCTGGTAACCACCAAACTGTTCTCTCTGTCCGTGTGTTAGTTTATATTCCACACATGAGTGAAATCATATGGTGTTTGTCTTTCTCTCTCTGGCTTATTTCACTTAAAATAACACCCTCCAGGTCCATCCATGTTGTTGCGAATGGGACGATTTTGTCTTTTTTTTTTATGGCTGAGTAATATTCCATTGTATATATATACCACATCTTCTTTACCCAATCATCAGTGGAGGGACACTGGGTTGCTTCCACGTCTTGGCTATAGTGAATAATGCTGCAAAGAACAAAGGGGTGCATACGCCTCTTTGGATTGTTGATTTCAAGTTCTTTGGATAAATACCCAGCAGTGGGATAGCTGGGTCATAAGGTATTTCTATTTTTAATTTTTTGAGGAATCTCCACGCTGTTTTCCATAGAGGCTGAACCAGTTTGCACTCCCATCAGCAGTGAATTAGGATTCCCCTTTCTCCACAACCTCTCCCACATTTGTTATTTTTTGTCTTGGTGATTATAGCCATTCTAATGGGTGTAAGGTGATATCTTAGTGTAGTTTTGATTTGCATTTCCCTGATGATTAGTGATGTTGAACATCTTTTCATGGGCCTATTGGCCATCTGTATATCTTCTTTGGAAAAATATCTGTTAAAATCCTCTGCCTATTTTTTGATTGGATTGTTTGTTTTTTGTACTTCATTGGGGGGCTTCTTTATATATTATGGAAATTAACCCCTTATTGGATATATGGTTTGCAAATATTTAATCCCAGCTGGTGGGTTGTCTGTTCATTTTGATCCTGATTTCCTTTGCATGCAGAAGCTCCTTAGTCTGATGAAGTCCCACTATTTTTTTTTTCTGTTTCCCTTGTCCGAGTAGACATAGAATTCGAAAAGATCCCTCTAAGACCAATGTCAGAGTGTATTGCTTACATTTTCTTCTAGGAGTTTTATAGTTTCAGGTCTTACCTTCAAGTCTTTGATCCACTTTGAGCTAATTTTTGTGTATGGCAAAAGATATTGGTCTACTTTCATTCTTTTGCATGTGGCTGTCCAGTTTTCCCAGCACCACTTAGTGAACAGATTTCCTTTCTCCACTGTATGTTCTTAGCTCCTTTGTCGAAAATTAGCTGTCCATAGATATGTGGTTTTATTTCTGGGCTTTCAATTCTGTTCCATTGATCTGTGTGTCTATTTTTGTACTAGTACCATGCTGTTTTGATTACTATGGCTTTGTAGTATATTTTGAAGTCAAGGGATTGTGATGCCTCCAGTTTTGTTCTTTTTTTTCCAGGATTGCTTTAGCTATTTGGGGTCTTTTGTTGCCCCATATGCCTTTTAGGATTCTTTGTTCTATTTCCATGAAGAATATCATTGGGATTCTGATTGGGATTGCATTGAATCTGTAGATTGCTTTAGGTAGCACAGACATTTTAATTATGTTTATTCTTCCAATCCATGTGCATGAGATATCTTTCCATTTCTTTATGTCATCACACCGATTTCTTTCAATAATGTCTTATAGTTTTCATTGTATAGATCTTTCACCTCCTTGGTTAAATTTACCCTAGACATTTTATTCTTTTTTTTGCAATTACAAATGGGATTGTATTCTTGAGTTCTATTTCTGTTAGTTCATTATTAGAGTATAGAAATGAAACTGATTTTTGTAAGTTGATTTTGTACCCTGCAACTTTGCTGTAGTTGTTGATTATTTCTAATAGTTTTCCAGTGGATTCTTTAGGGTTTTCTATATATAAAATCATGTCTGCAAACAGTGAGAGTTTCACTTCTTCATTGCCTATTTGGGTTCCTTTTATTCCTTTTTTTTGCCTAATTGCTCTGGCCTCCAGTACTACATTGAATAAGAGTGGTGAGAGTGGGCACCCTTGTCTTGTTCCTGTCCTCAGAGGGATGGCTTTCAGTTTTTTCACCATTGAGCATGACGTTGGCTGTGGGTTTGTCATATATGGCCTTTATTATGTTGAGGTACTTTCCTTCTATACCCATTTTGTTGAGGGTTTTTATCATAAATGGATGTTGAATCTTGTCAAATGCTTTCTCTGCATCTACTGAGATGATCATGTGGTTTTTATTCCTCATTTTGTTAATGTGTTGTATCACATTGATTGATTTGCGGATATTGAACTATCCCTGTGTCCCTAGTATAAATCCCACTTGATCATGGTGTATCATCTTTTTAATGTATTTGGTTTGCCAATATTTTGTTGAGGATTTTTGCATCTACGTTTATCAGTGATATCGGCCTGTAACTTTCCTTCTTTGTATTGTCCTTGTCTGGCTTTGGTATCAGGGTAATGTTGGCCTCGTAGAATATGTTAGGAAGTATTCCATCTTCCTCTATTTTCTGGAATAGTTTGAGAAGCATAGGTTAAGTCTCCTTTGAACGTTTGGTATAATTCCAGAGAAGCCATCTGGTCCTGGACTTCTATTTTTTTGGGAGGTTTTTGATTACTGTTTCAATCTCTTTACTTGTGATTGGTCTATTCAGATTCTCTATTTCCTCTTGCTTCAGTTTTGAGAGGTTGTGTGAGTCTAAGACTTTATCCATTTCTTCTAGATTGTCCAATTTGTTGGCATATAGTTTTTCATAGTATTCTCTTATAATCCTTTGTATTTCTGTGGTATCCATTGTAATTTCTCCTCTTTCATTTCTAATTTTATTTATTTCAGCCTTCTATTTTTCCTAGTGAGCCTGGTTAAGGGTTTGTCGATTTTGTTTATCTTCTCAGAGAACCAGCTCTTTTTTGCATTGATCCTTTCTACTGTTTTTTGTTTGTTTGTTTCAATTTCATTTATTTCTGCTCTAATTTTTATTATTTCCTGCCTTCTGCTGACTTTGGGTTTCGTTTTTTCTTCTTTTTCTAATTCTGTTAGGTGTAGTTTAAGATGGCTTATTTGAGATTTTTCTTGTTTGTTAAGGTGGGCCTGTATTGCTATGAATTTCCCTCTTGGGACTGCTTTTACTGCATCCCACGAGTTGGTATGGTGTATTTTCATTTTCATTTGTCTCCAGATATTTTTTGTTTTCTCTAATTTCGTCAATTATCTATTGGTTGTTCAGTAGCATATTGTTTAGTCTCCACATTTTTGTCACTTTCCCAGTTTTTTTCTTGTAGTTGATTTCTAGTTTCATAGCACTATGGTTGGAAAAGATGCTTGTTATGATTTCAATCTTAAATTTGTGGAGGCTTGCCTTGTTTCCCAGCCTATGGTCTATCCTTAAGAATGTTCCATGTGCACTTGAGAAGAATGTGTATTCTGCTGTGTTTGGATGGAGTACTGATAGCCTCTTACTGCCTTAGACTAAATTGATTCCATCCCCTTCCCCTTCCCCTTCTAAGTTTTTATTGTCAAAACTCATTCCATCTTGTGTTGTGAGTTTGTGGTTAAAGTGATGAGGTTATATTTATTTTTGGTGTTTTCCTTCCCTTTATCTTTGATGTTATATTTAAGTGTTTGCTAACCTGTTCTGATAGAGAGCTGCAATTTTTCTGATTTTGTCTACCTACTTTTCTCCTTGCTCAAGGCTTTGTGCCCCCTTTCTCTTTTTTTTCAGGTAGGAGGGCCTTCTTGAACATTTCTTATGGGGGGTGGTCTTGTGGCAATGGAACTCCCTTAGCTTTTGTTTATCTGGGAAAGTTTTTTTCTCCATCATGTCTGAAAGATATTTTCACTGGATAGGGTATTCTTGGCTGAAAGTTTTTGTCTTTCAGAATTTTGAATATATCAATCCACTCTCTCCTAGCCTGTAAGATTTCTGTTGAGAAATCTGCTGAAAGTCTGATAGGAGTTCCTTTGTATGTTATTTTCTTCTACCTTGCTGTCCTTAATATTTTTTCTTTGTCATTGACTTTTGCCAGCTTTACTATTATATACCTTGGAAAGGGTCTTATATTGATGTAGTTAGGAGATCTATTGGCTTCATCCACATGCATTTCCAGCTCCTTTCCCAGGTTTGAGAAGTTCTCAGCTATTATTTCTTTGAACAAGCTCCCTTCTCCTTTTTCCCTCTCTTCTGCCTCTGGAATACCTATAATCCTTATGTTGCATTTCCTAATTGAGTCAGATATTTCTTAGAGAATTTCTTCATTTGTTTTCAGTATTAGTTCTCTCTCTTCCTCCATCTGGAACATTTCTGCTTTCCTGTCCTCTAGATTGCTAATTCTATCCTCCATATTGTCAGCTCTGTTATTTAAAGACTCCAGATTTTTATCTCCTCCACTGTGTTTTTCATCTCTAACATTTCTGATTGGTTTTTCTTTATAGTTTCACTCTCTTTTGTGAAGAAGTTCCTAATTTCATTGAATCATCTATCTGTACTTTCTTGTAACTCACTGAGCTTTTTTATGATAGCTATTTTGAATTCTCTGTCATTTAGATTATAAATTTCTGTGCCTTTAGGACTGATTTCTGGGTGCTTGTTATTTTCCTTCTGGTCTGGAGATTTAACATATTTTTTCATACTGTTTGATGGCATGGATTTGTGCCTCCACATAGTGTAGTATCTGGTCACAGCTTCCACCTACCACCATTGGGTAGGGGTCAAGAGCTGTGTATTCTGAGCCCACCACTATCCCTGGCCTCTGTAGCTCCTGCTTTTCTAAGGAATGTGCAGGTGCTCTGGCCAAGTGGCTGAGGTGGAGCACCAGGCGGGGGGAGGGGTGCTTTTTTTCACCTGCCTGATACTGGGGGCTTCTTGCTCTTCCCCTGCTAACCACTCTCCTGGGGTGCTAGCTTGATGAAGACACACTCGCAATAGTTCAGTCACCTCCATGTGGGGCTTTCACCCAGGTTGTCAGGGAATTTGGAAAGCAATGGTGTTCCTGTGGAGGGCCGCCCCTCTTCACTCTCCTATCAGAGCCATGTGCATGGTCCCAGGGTCACTGCTGAGGAGGGAGAGGAGCTCTCCTTACCTCCTTCCACTTCCTCTGGGGGGTCCAGCACCTCCACCTTCAGACGTATGGCTGTGTGGGTCTCTCAGATGTCTTTTGTGTTATGTGAATGTCCTCTGTTGGTATACAAATGTCCTTTTTGTTGTATCTTAGCAGGGATAGTCAAAGGGGAGAGCTCACTCCACCATGATTCTGATGTCACTCTCTCTCCAGAGTAACTTTTGATTCCTTCTCCCTTTTTGGTACCCTGTCAAATCATAACTAAGGAATAATTCTCATCAAAGACCCCCAAATTTCTTATCTTTTATTTAGACTTCCTGTCTAAGACTTTCTATCTGGATTACACCATTACACTCTTAATTGACTTTACTTTCTCTAATGCAAAGGTCTCAGTTTGGTGGCCCCTGGGCAAGATTTGGCCTGCAAACATGCTTCATTTGGTTTACCCAATATTTTTAAAATATCTGAACACATCATCAGTATTTTTAAACGTTTACACTATCTGTCTGGCCCCTTCACCATTGGTATTTGTGAGGCCTGGTCTGCTGATGGATTCAAGACATCTCGGCTCTTGAATCCATCCTGCTCATTGCTACCAAATTAATTATTCTGAACTCTCAGAAAATCATAAGCTCAGGGATAAAAAGCTGGAAGAGACCTCAGAAATCATGTAGTCCAAGCTCTCACCAAAAGCAGAAATCCTCTCTTCACCTTCTCTCACAAAGCTCTGCCACACTCTGCTTAAATACCTACAGAGGAAGCCTCTTTGCTGGCACACTCCCACCTCAGGCCTTCACATGGCTTTTCCTTCTGCTTGGAATGTTCTTCCAAGTCTTTGCCCAAATGTACCCTTCTCGATGAGCTGACCTACTCTGACAACCATAGTTGTAATTGCAGCCTGTCCCATTCCCTCACCACCTCCTCTCACTCCTCATCTCTCCTATTTCTCCATAACTCTTTCACATCCCAACAAACTATATAATTTACTGATTTGTTTGTTTTATTGTTTATTGAAGGTCTCCCCATCCCCACCAGAATGTAAACACTCCAAGAGTGAGGATTTTTGTCTGTTTTTGTCACTGTTGTATTCTAAGCATTTAGAATGCACACAGAAGGCTCTCAACTAACATCCACTGAACTGAAGAGAATGAGTGACTAGGAGGCTCTTAATCTCTAGCGATGCCTCTGTTCAACTTTGGAGAGGCTCTCATTGGAACAAGTGCTTTTCAATAATCCCACCCACATCTTTTAGTTTTGCTTTCTGAGATTTTCAGAATTAACCAATTAGCTTTTCCAAACAGCGCTCTTTAAATATTTGAAAGAAGCTTTTATGTCACTCCTAAGTCTTTTCTTTTCTAGTTGCCCCAGCTGTTCCTCATTTGACTGCTTTTCAGACCTTTCAATTCCCTGGATGCCTTCTGTTGCACTTTCTCCAGTTGGTAACTACATGGTCCAGGAGGGAATCCACCGTGCTCAGGATGTGGTAGAATGCTCAGGCTAAAGCAGAGATACTGCCTCGCTGGGTCTGAACACCCTCTTCTGTGACTGTAATCAAAATTTGGCTTTTGTGCTAGAATTTTCAAATGGTTGCTTTCTTTTGAATCTGAAATCAACTTGAAATGAATTGGGTCCATTTAATAGAAAATTTCTGTTAACCCAAGATTCCCTTTCTTCCCATCTTGTGACTTGGGGAAAAAAATGTATTTAAAGATTCCTCTAGATACTCCCTTTCCAGTCCTTCTTGGAAGCTCCAAATGGCAACCCAAGAGCCAATCCTACCCACACCCAACTTCTGTTCCAGTTGCCCAAATCCCAACCCCAGGAAGGGCCTTAACTCTTCCTTGTCCAGCAAAATAGTTTAGGTGTTAAGTGAAGGAATTTATGTTCAATGCAAATATATTTCAGTGTTTGATTACTGATCATACTGTGAATGAGTGAGCTTACCTCCAATCCTGTTTGGATATGATACTTGAATAAATGAATATGTGAATAAATTATTCATCTGGATATGTCCCCTGTTCTTTTTTTTTAAATTTTATCAGAATTTCTTCTATTCTTTCAACCAAATTGTTCATTAAAAAAAGTTGGACAGGCCAAGGTTAATGGAACACCAGAAGAAATTTTCCATGAAATGGACATGGATCCATTAGCAACACATTTTAGGTGTCACTATCCAAACAAATAAGAACTATTGTTGTAGTGTTCATTGTAGAGTTGTCTCATTGTAGTGTAATCCACCCTAAATCTATTCATCTTGTGCATCATAATAGTGTGGGAGCTTGGTCAACTGATTCTCTGATATCAGGATACACTCTGATCCTGATTCATCTCATCTATTAGCGACTCTGAACCCCAATTTCATCATTTGTAAAAAGGGATTCATAACATCCACCTGTCATAGGACTGATATGAGTACTTCATAAAATGACATAGCGTCCAGTATAGAATGTGTTTCTTAATAAATGGCAGCTCTTTTATCATCAGACAGTCAGATTAAAAGAATTGAGGTAAATTTTGTACACTTGGAGCTGATAGATTCTTCGTGGATGAACTGCCCATTAAAGGACATCTAATTCAACACCTTATTTCCCAGATAAAGATATCGCAGCTTAAAGGAGTTAAGTGATTTTCTCATGTCCACACAGCTGTTAGTGACAGAATGAGGGCATGAGCCCCAGACAAATGACTCCAATTCTTTCCACTTCTTCACCCTCACTTATCTTAATGCACCCACGCGTGTGGCGGTTTTCTTATCTACGTGCTCACAAATTGTCTATTTAATAATCCACTTGAGAATTCTGCACCAAATTGTAGTACCATCATCTTTCATCTTACCCTTTTTATGAATCCAGACAGCATTTGCCCAACTCACTACTTCTGACATTTCTCCAACCAACTTTCTAAGAAATGATGACAGTGTTTACTTGATCACATCTCCAAGTTTCTTCAGTGTTGCAGCATGTAACTTACCTAGGCTGAAGATTTGAGTTCTTTTTAAAAATTTAAAAATGCTCTTTTGCTCTCTGCTCACTTATCTTGGATCTTTATTTTAATTCTAACCATCTTTCTTGCCCTTTTATATTTGGAGATCATTTTTCAAGGTCTGAAAGACTGCAGCAAAATAGGCATTGAAGAGTTATTTTTTTCTCTGCCTTTCATTAAATTTCTATCACTGACCCTCCCTTTCTTTGTCAGCTCCTTGTTCTGGTAATCTCTCTGATAACTCTTCAGTCAGCTCATCTACATGTTAGCCTTCCTGATGTGAACTGTATAGGTCTAAGCTATTTTGCAAGAATGTGTCCTTTGTGATATTGCTTCCCATAAATGAGAATTTTAAACTAGGATAATCCTAGGATTCCCTATATGGGGCACTGTTTTCTTAGGATGTCCTTCCCTTTTTTTCTTATGGGTTTATCTGTTTTTAGTATCAGAGTTGTGTTTCTTAGAGCCTGCCTAAAATGGCTATTTCTCATATTGTGTCCAGCACCCACCTGCATTTCCTAATAGTAACACAATTTCATCTGGTGCATGAACTCTCCCCTACATGGCAGGTTAGGGAAGAGGCCGCACTAGGGAAGACAAAGCAGGAACAGGATAGATTCTCACAAAGAATCTATCAGCTCCAAATGTACCAAATTTACCTCAATTCTTTTAATCTGTTTAAAGAGTGCAATGAAGATGAAAGGGAGATGTGCAGTGGTGTGGTCCTGTGCTCACCAGATCTGAGTGTTAACAGACCATTGCTAAGTTACTGCTGTGGGTCCCTTGGTCTCTGCCTGTTGTAGGCCCATTCTTCCAGCTTCACAGTGATCCTGTGAGCCTCCAACATCCTTCCAGTACATTCCCTTCTCAAGCTACTTAGCTATCAACTGTTGCTTGTAACCAGGTACAGTTCTCCCTCGTATCTGAGAGGGATTGGTTCCAGGACCCCAGGGGATACCAAAATCCATGGATGCTCAAGCCCCTTATATAAAATGGCATAGTATTTGCAAATAACCTATGGACATCCTCCTGCATCCTTTAAATCATCTCTAGATTACTTATAATACCTAATACAATGTAAATACTATGTGAATAGTTGTTATACTGTATTGTTTAGGGAACAACGACAAGAAAAATGTTTGTACATGTTCAGTATAGACGCAACCATTGTAGGCCTTTCAATCTGCAGTTGGTTGACACCATGGATGTGGAACCTGCAGATACGGAGGACAGACTGTAAACGTATGTGATATACTTCTCTTTTAGTATAGAAGGTAGATTTCCTAAAATGTAGAATACTCTGCCCAATGTTCCTTCTGTGTGCACTGTTAATGCTACGATAACACAGTCCAGATCCTACCATTACAGTTTGGCTTCATTGTTGCTTCCATTTCTACTATGTCTGCTTCTTGGATAAGAAGCTACAATAATTTTCCTTTGCCTACTGGATTAGGAACAAATGCTTTGGGTGAATATTTATTGCCTTCTATTTCCAACTTTAATTTATTTATACAATTTGATTTTCCAGAACGTGAACTTTTTGCTCTGGACATCAATTATGTCCACTCTCTTATCTACCCATGCCTGCCCCTATCTCCCACCATACCCAGTGCAGGTCTCAATGATTCAAATAGAAAAAAGACCTCATTATTTCTAAAAATGATGCTTGGAAATTGAAAACAATTTGGCCAATATATGTTTTCACCCTAGTGTAATAGTGACTTTAAAAAGGATCCAAGTGGATGGGGCCGCCCGGTGGCGCAGCGGTTTAGTCCGCGCTTGGCAGCCCGGGGTTCGCTGGTTCGGATTCCGGGCGCCCGCCGACACACTGCCTGTCAGCCACACCGTGGTGGCGTCCCATATAGAGTAGAGGAGGATGGGCACGATGTTAGCCCAGGGCCAGTCTTCCTCAGCAAAAAGAGGAGGATTGGACGGATGTTAGCTCAGGGCTGGTCTTCCTCACAAAAAAAAAAAAAAAGGATCCAAGTGGAAAGAAAAGAGCGAAAAGAACAGGGTATTCATTTGTGGAAAAGATTAAAAGCATTCTTTCATTAATTTAGATAATGGTATAATTAGCAACAACTGCATTAAAGTATCTAATTATGATAACCACTCTGTGAAGAATTTATTCTAAGGTTGTTAAAAAAATGTGTATTGACATTTGCAGTTTTATAAAGGAAAGGCTACTTGATACAAGCACTATTCGAAACAGTGGTAATATATTATAAAATAATCTGGCATGTAATTACCTTAATTTCCTGTACCAAAAAAAGCAAGCACAAACATTCCACGCACTCTGTCCCAATATAGCCTGTAAATTTCTAGCTCTGTCCAACATATTTCTTAAGCAGCTGCTAATGAGCAAATTTCCCAACTCCTGAATCCTACCTTACTTCCCTCAACCACATCCTATAGTAGGAGAGTAGGCAACAAATTCAACATAGCCCAAATCAGAATTGCTATACAAGCTGTGGCTGCGAACCACAGAGGAACAGAATCATGGAATTCCCCAGCTAGAAGGCCCTCCCAGAGACGACCCAGGCTGGGGCCTTCCATCAGTGTTGCATGGAGCCCTGTGTTTCTGCAGGGGTGCTCTAGGAGCTGCAAGAAGGGGGAGGGGCAGCCCAAAGCAGGAAGGGAGAAGGGGCTCCAAGCCACAGCCCTGCTTCAACTGGAGCAGCTCCAACTGTATCTAGTTTAATTTGTTGGGGTTCCAGCATATAAGTCATCTGCAGTTTTAAAGAAGTTATAGGGCCAGCCCTGTGGCATAGTGGTTAAGTTTGGCATGCTCCGCTTCGGCTGTCCAGGTTCACACGTTCGGATCCCAGGCACAGACCTACACCACTCATCAGCCATGCTTTGGTGGCGTCCCACATACAAAATAGAGGAAGATTGGCACAGATGTTAGCTCAGGGCTAACCTTCCTCAGCAAAGAAAAAAAAAAAGAAGTTATAAAACCCCAAAGGGACTTATCCACTGGCATGTCTAGCTGACTTAAACCACACAGACTGAAGAGGAGAACCACAGTTGCTAAATATTTTAAAAGATATGTGTGGCCTGTCTCTCCTAGAATCTCAGCCCTCCTGATAATTATTCCTATTTAGCATAAGGCCATTACAAAGCACTCTAGTAATTATCCTGTGACTTATGAACTTTCCACTAATGCTGTATTTGTATAGCAGGAAAGAGGGAAGAACAGCCTAGGGCAAGGAAACCGTGGCTCAGGGCAAAGGGGAAAGCTAGGAGGAGGCAGAAGTAGCCTTAGCTTCTGCAGAGTGGAGGGACAGGGAGAAGAGACTTACAGCTGCCAGGTGCCAGAGGAAGAATCGGTAGAGAGACTGCAGTAGGAAATTGAGAGCGAAGATGATGAGCCATTTTTCTCCAGAATTCATTTTTTTCTTTCTGAGGAAGATTGGTCCTGAGCTAACATCTGTTGTCAATCTTCCTCCTTTTTTCCTATTTTCTCCCCAAAGCCCCAGTAGACAGTTGTCTATCATAGTTGTACATCCTTCTAGTTGCTCTATGTGGGACGCCGCCTCAGCATGGCTTGATGAGCCATGCATAGGTCTGCATCCAGGATCCGAATCAGCGAATCCCAGGCTGCTGAAGCAGAGCACACACAAACTTAACTGCTACGCCACTGGGCCGGCCCCTTTCTACAGAATTCTTGCTGAGCTTAGGGAAAAGATAGAAGCTGCCCACCTGGCTCTGAGAGGAGACATGTCTCAGTCCATTCAGGATGTTATGACAACATACCACAGGCTGGTGGCTTACAAACAACAAAGATTTATTTCTCACAGTTCCGGAGGCTGGACGTCCAAGATCAAGGTGCCAGCATGGTTGGATGAAAGCCCTCTTCAAGGTCACAGATTTCTCATTGTCTTCTCACTTGGTGGAAGGGACTAGGGAGCTCAGTGGTGTCTCTTTTATAAAAACACCAATCCCATTCATGAGGGCTCCACCCTCTTGACCTACGCACCACCCAAAGGCCCCACCTTCTAATACTATAACACTGAACAATAGGATTTCAACATACAAATTTCGGGGGGACACACTCAGACCACAGCAAGACACTTCCCCCAAGTGGAACCAAAGAGACACTAGATGAAATGAAACACTGCTGGTCCTGTCTAGAATGCAGGAAAGAGAGTGTGAGGTGCACCTGGGAAGAAAGAGAGGTGTTGTGATGGTTCAATTTATGTCAATTTGTATAGACCAATCCATGGGCTGTGGCCAGTGATTTGGCTGAATGGCCAGGGACATGGAAGAGACGTGACTGGAAAATTGGTGACAAAGAGATTTGGGAAAGAGGTGTGTGAATAGATCTTTCTGAATGGGCAAAAGGCATGAAGATATTTGTGTCTCATGTGAATGTCCACCAAAGGGTGACCTCGGCAAAGGAGGATTTTAATAATCAAGTGAATAGGATGACCTGTTCTGTGGATACCAATCAGCCTCTTTCCCCAGCCACCTCTGTCATCGCTCAATGGGCTCATGAACATAGCGGCCATGGTGGCAGGAATGGAGGTTATGCACGGACCCAGCAACACGGACTTCCACTCACCAAAGCCATTATGGCTATGGACACTGCTGAGTGGCCAATCTGCCAGCAGCAGAGATCAACACCAAGTCCCCGACATGGCACCATTCCCTGGGTTGATCAGCCAGCTATCTGGTGGCAGATTGACCACAGTGGACTGATCCCATCACAGAAGGGGTAGCATTTTGTTTTTCCTAGCTAGAGACTTACTCTGGGTATAGATTTGCCTTCCCTGCATGCAATGTTTCTGACAAAACTACTATCCACAGACTTATGGAATGTCTTATCCACCATCATGGTATTCCACACAGCATTGCTTTTGATCAAGGAACTCACTTCATGGCAAAAAAAGTGCGGCAACAGGCCCATGTTTATGGAATTGCCTGGTCTTAACCATGTTCCCCACCATCCTAAAGAAACTGGTTTGATAGAATGGTGGAATGGCCCTTTGAAGACTCAGTTACAGCACCAGCTAGGTGGCAATATTTTGCAGGGCTTGAGCAGGGTTCTCCGAAAGCCTGTATATGCTCTGAATCAGCACCCCCTATGTGGGCTGTTTCTCCCATAGCCAAAATTCACAGGTCCAGGAAGCAAGGTGTGGAAATGGAAGTGGCATCTCTCACTATTACCCCTACTGACCCACTAGCAAAATTTTTGCTTCCTATTCCTGCAACCTTATGCTCTGCTGGCCTAGAGGTCTTAGTTCCAAAGGGAGAAATGTTTCCAGAAGGAGACACAACAATGATTCCATTGAACTGGAAGTTAAAGAAGAGACTTACTGTGCTGGCTGGGGTGATTTATCCTGACTACCAAGGAGAAACTGGACTGCCATTCCACAGAGGAGATAGGAAGAATATGTCTAGAATACAAGAGATCCACATATCTTAATATAACCATGCCCTATGATTAAGGTCAATGGAAAACTACAACAACCTAATCCAAGCAGGACTACTAGTGGCTCAAACCTGAAAGTCTGGGTCACTCCACCAGGTAAAGAACCACAACCCAGAGAGGTGACTGCTGTAGGTAAAGGGAATACAGAATGGGTGGTGAAAGAAGGCAGATATAAATACCAGCTTCAACCATGTGACCAGTTACAAAAACAAGGACTGTAATTGTCATGTGTGTTCCTACTTATATTTTTATGAATATGTTTGTGTGTATATATAAGATGTATTGACTTTATATCATAGTATTTAAGTATTGCTAATTTTACATCCTAAATATATAGTATTTAAGTTATCGGATATCAAGGAAAAGAGTAAACATCACTCAAGGACTTTACCTCACCTTCTGGGGAAGGGATTAGTGAGTTTTTGGTTGTATGCAGGATAGTTGTATCATGTCAGGCTGAATTATGACCATGTTATTGTGTTTGTCTGGAGATTAGAAGTATGGTTTAAAGAGATGTATATGAGTGCCAAATTGACAAGGGGTGGACTTGTGATGGTTAATTTTACGTGTCAACTTGATTGGGTTATGGGGTGTCCAGTTACTTGGTTAAACATTATTCCGGGTGTACATATGAGGGTATTTCTGGAAGAGATTAATATTTCAATCAATAGACTGAGAAAAGCAGATTTCCCTCCCCAGTGTGGGTGGACCTCACTCAGTCTGTTGAAGGTCTGAACAGAACACAAAGGCCAAGTGCGAGAGGATTCTCTATCTTTGCCTGACTGTCTTCAAGCTGGGACATCGGTCTTCTCCTGCCTTAGGACTCTGACTTGGACTGGAACTTACATCAACGGCTCTCCTGGTTCTCAGGCCTTTGGACTCAGACTGGAGCTATGTCATCACCTTTCCTGGGTCTCCAGCTTGCCAACTGCAGATATTGGGACTTGTCAGCTTCCACAGTTGCATAAGCCAGTTCTCATAGTAAATATCTCTCTTGAGATTATTATACATATTTTTTTGGTTCTGTTTCTCTGGAGAACCCTAATACAGATGGGACTGAAGAGCAGGGCTCCAAGGGTCAGATGGCCTTGGCAGCAGAGGATCCCAGTGCAGCAGCCTTGTCCAGGAGCAGCAGCAGCCTGCCCTTTTCTGGATGGACCGGGCACACACCTATTCCACGTGGGTGCTGCCTATTGCTTAGGAAGACACGCAACCCACATGCACAGAACCCTTGGGGACAGCTGGGTTTGCAAGATTGAAGTGATGCTGCCTAAAATAAAAGAGGACAGGTTGGTATGTCACTATTACTGTGACAGGTATTCCTTGATTTATTTTTCACTTTTCTTTCTTCTTATTAATCACAATTTTTATGAACTGATTGTAGATTCACATGTAGTTGTAAGAAATAATACAGAGAGATCCCTTGTACGCTTTGCCCAGTTTCCCTCAATGGTAACATTTTGCAAAACCAGAGTAAAATATCACAACCAAGATCTTGACATGAATACAATTTACTGAGTTATTCAGATTCTCCAGTTTTATTTGTACTCATTTTTCTGAGTCTGGGGGTGTGTTCCATACAATTTTATTTCTTGCGTAGTTTCACTTATCTGCCACCACAGTCAAGATACTGGACAGGTCCAACAGCACAAAGGTCCCCCCTCCTCTTGACCTTTTATAACCACATCCATGCACCCCACGCCTCTGTCCCTGCCTGTCCCTAACCACTGGCAACCACTAATCTGTCTTCCATTTCCAAAATTTTCTCATTTCCAAAATGTTATATAAATTGAGTAATATAGTATATACTCTTTGGGGATTGGATTTTTTCTTTTGGCACAATTCCCTGGACACTCATCAAAGTCGTTGCACTTATCAATACCTTGTTCTTTTGTATTGCTAACTAATATTCCACAGTATGTATATACCACAGTTTCCCTAACCATTCATCCACTGAAGACCACTTGAGCTATTCCAGTTTTTTGACTACTACAAATAAAGCACTTATGAATATTCATGTACAAGTTTTGATGTGAACACAAGCTTTCATTTTTCTGGGATAAATGCCCAAGAATGCAATTTTTTGATCGCATGGTAATTGCATGTTTAGTTTTATAAGACACTGACAAACTATTTTCTAGACTGGCTGTACCATTTTACATTTCTTACGGCAATGTACACGTGATCCAGTTTCTCCACAACCTTGCCAGCGTTTGGTGTTGTCACTATTTTTTATTTTAGCCATTCTGAGAGCTGTGTAGTGATATCTCATTGCGGTTTTTATTTTCATTTCCCTGATTTCTAACAATGCTGAACATCTTTTCATATGTTTATTTGCCATCTGTATATCCTTTTTGATGAAATATCTCTTCACGTCTTTTGTCCATTTTCTAACTGGATTGTTTGTCTTTTTATTGCTGAGTTTTAAAAGTTCTTTATATGTTCTAGATGCTAGCCCTTTGTCAGATATGTGCTTTGTAAATATTTTCTCCAGTCTGTAGCTTGTTTTTTCATCTCTTCACATGAGCTTTCGCAGAGCAAGTGTTTCATTTTAATGAGGTTCAATTTATAAATTTTTCCTTTTATACACTGTGCTTTGGTGTCAGTTAAGAACTCTTAAGAATCTATGCCCAGCCCTGCAGATTTTCTCATATGTTTTTTCTAAAAGTTTTAGAGTTTTACATTTACATTTAAGTCTACAATCCATTTTAAGTAAATTTCTGTACAAAGTGTGAGATTTAAGTTGAGGAGGTTTTTTTGTGCTTGTTTGTTTGTTTCCTTGTTTTGGACCATGAATGTCTATTGCTCCAGCACTACTGAACGGTTAATCCTTCCTCCATTGAACTGCACCTCTGTCAAAAATCAGTTGAGCATACTTATGTAGGTCTATTTCTGAGTTCTCTATTCTGTTCACTCATCCATGTCTGTCCCACTGCCAATATCTGGGATAAATCCCACTTGGTCAAGGTACATAATCCTTTTTATACATTGTTGGATTCTATCTGCTAATATATCGAGAATTTTTGTGTGTTAAGTTCATGAGAGATACTGGTCTGCAGTTTTCTTTTCATTGCACTGTCTTTGTCTGGTTTGTGTGTCAGAGTAATAAAGGCCTCATAAAATAAGTTGGGAAGTGTTCCCTCTTCTCCTATTTTCTGGAAGAGTTTGTGTAAAAGTGGTGTTAATTCTTCGTTAAATATTTGATAAAATTCTCCAGTGAAATTACCTGGGCCTTTTTTTGGGAGGGGGGAGCTTTTTAGTTACAAATTCAATTTCTTTATCTCTTCTTTTTTAAAAAATGTTTTTTAATCAAAGAATTACGAGCGAATGGTTCAAAATCAAAGGGCTACAATTAAAAAGAATAGGTCTCTGCCCATCCCACTGACCTGTCTTCCCACTCCCTGACACCTAATTGTTTTTAATTCTTCTGCCGGGTACCTTCATATCTCTAAATAAATTGCTTTATATAGCCTATTCTTGATTTACCGATTTTGGACGATATATACCAACTTCTTTCTAGGATAAATGGGCTTTTGTTTCACTTTTATTATCTTCCACCTCTGCTTCTCCCCCCCACAGCTTCTAATTTTCTTATAGTTATAATACTTTCTTTGGAAATGTTTTGGGGTATGTATTTTCTAAATTCTTACATCAAACGTAGTTTACTCCACGTTTGACTTATAAAGTAATATACTTAAACACCTATTCCTTGGTCTATCAACTTCCATCAGTTTATCTTGTCCCCCACTTTGTAAGATGATGATGCCTCACCTTCTTCCTCCTTTTATCTCTCTCTTCTTCCTCCAAATTTCTATCAGCTATAACTTTACATTTACTGTTTCAGGACTGATCACTTTTCATTCTGCTTTATAGCTATCTTAAGTCTTCTGCACTTGGTCTACATTTCAATTATAAAAGATTAAAACTACAAACAGCATTTTCATCATTGTAACTATTTAACTATTATAACTACAAAGCCAATATATATGTATTCTAAATACATTTCTCTTTCTCTGATTTTATAGTCATGATCCTTGTGAGTTTACTTATTGCTCTAAAGTAAGCTATATTTTAATTTGCTTTATATCTGTGCCATAACTTTTGCATAGTTTTTTTGTTTATTTAATTTTTCCTGGAGTTTTGGGTTGCACTTCTTTTTTCTAGTTGGAAAAAAACAAAAACATGTACCTTCTTCAACACAGTATAGTGGTTTAGAGCTTGAGCTCTGGAATTAGACTGCCTGGGTTTGGATCCTGGAGTCACCTCTTGTTAACTTTGTGATCTAAAGCAAATTATCTTACTTCACTGTGTCTTGGGTTTCCTTATCTATAAAATGTAGATAATGATAATAGTACTTGTCTTGTAGGACTCTTGGAGGATTAAATGAGATAATAAGTATAAAGTGTTTAGGTACTAAATGAAAGTGCATTCACGAGTGTTAGCTACAGTTATTCTGTCATCATCATCATCACCTTCATCATCATTGTCATTTTTACTATTATATCTCAATTTTTCACATAACATATTTATTGCTTGAAATCAATTCCAGTATTTGTTCTTTTAAGACTTTCTTCTAGAAGACTATTGACCTTCAATTTTTATGACTACGGTTTTTGATTTGTTTTTTTTTTTTTGGTGAGGAAGACCAGCCCTGAGCTAACATCCGTTGCTAATCCTCCTCTTTTTGCTGAGGAAGACTGGCCCTGGGCTAACATCCGTGCCCATCTTTCTCCACTGGCCCTGGGCTAACATCCGTGCCCATCTTTCTCCACTTTACGTGGGACGCCGCCATGGCATGGCTGACAAGCAGCGCGTCAGCTGGCGCCCGGGATCCGAACCCGTGAACCCCGGGCTGCCAAGCACGAACTAAACCGCTGCGCCACCGGGCGGCCCCTGTTTTGTTTTTTTTTAAAACAAAAACTGCTCTATAGCTGTCATCTTGAAATTCATTTTCAATGAATTTCTTCTCTACTGTTTCTTTAATTTCACAGCTTATTTCTTGTATTTCACCCTTGTTTTGCATGAATGTTTTTCAAGCTAACCTCCTCAAAATAATGAGTTTAAAGTAAGCTCTTTAAGTTTTTTCATATCTGAATATGGCTATAATTTAACTTTAATTTAATATTGGCTTCCTTTGGAGACTCTGCTTTATGACCTTTAGCATCCATTTTTGGTGCTAACGTGTCTAAATCATCAGTATGATTTTTCTCCCTTATAAGTATCCTGGTTTACCATTTGAAAGACTTTATTGACCTTCTTGTAATTAGAATTCTGAAATGTTATGGGGATATGTTGAAGCATGAGTCTTTTTTTTTTTTTTTTTTTTGGTGGGGAAGATTTGCCCTGAGCTAACATCTGTGCCAATTTTCCTCTATTTTGTATTTGGGTTGCTGCCTCAGTATGGCTGACGAGTGGTGTAGGTCAGCACCCGGGATACGAACTCATGAACCCGGGCCGCCAAAGCAGAGTGCGCCGAACTTTAACTACTATGCCACAGGCCCAGCCCAGCATGAGTCACTTCTTACTCTTTCTCCTTGGCCCTGTGTGTGCCTTTCGAATTTGAGGACTTCTGACTCCTTTACTTCTGTGCTTTTCTTTGTGCATTTTTTTGGATTTCCTGTTAATCAGATGTTGGAATTTTTGGACTGATCTTTTTACCTTTCGTTTATATATATTTTTTGTCTATAAATTCTCTTTGCCTATTTGCTCCACATTATGGAGATTTTCTTGTCTTTGTCTTCCAGTTCTTATAATTTATATATAAGTTCAGCAATCATATTTTCACTTTTAGGAGCTTTTCCTTATTCTCAAAATGTTTCTTTTCAGAGAAGCTTGCTCTTGATTTACGAAGTCAATATCTTCTTAAATCCAGACATTTCCCACTTAACATCAGTAACTCATTCACAAAAGAAAATGAGACACTCTGTGTGAAATGTGCACTGGTAACCTATTTCCCATTATTTAAAATGCGAAATTAAACTCCCAATAGATTTCCTTAAGTATAACTAAAACACAGCAAAACCATCATTTAGATGTAAAATACTGTAAACATTGCTACTATTGCAAAATAATTAGAATGGTTGCTATCAAATGGTTTGTACGCGTGTTGCTCTGTATGCAGTGTTTTCACAGGGCGTCATGAATATTTTTTTCCAACAAGGCATAGCAGCCAGCAAACAGAAATCAATAAATACATTAGAAAAATGCAAGTAAATTTTGCAATAAGAATATCCAATTATCTGGATGACCTGCTACTCATGAAGAAAAGAGTAAACTGGAAACTTGGAGAAAGTTGAAAGGGGAGGAGGGTTGAAGTGTAATCATTGTCATTGGTCATGGAAAGTAACATTCTGGGTGAGCTGGGTTGCAAAAGGACAATTTCAGGCAGACTATGAAACTCAGAAACTAGCAGAGGTTCTTTATCACTTTCATTCTGAGGTAGGAACTCCTGAATATATCTTCAGGTTGGATAGTGGACCCTTTAGGATAAAAACTGCAGAATCGAGCTTTACTTACTCTCCTCTAGTTTATATTTATAGAATTCTTTGCATGGTGCTCTAAGAAATATCAGGCAATAATAGCTCCACAAAGTTCAAGGATAATGTACATCATTGTATCTGTATAGCCCACAAATTATTTTCAGCAAGCAACGTCTAGTGGTTTAATTGAATGCTTTCCAGGTTATCACCGTGATTAACTTTTTCAGACTGATATTCTGAACAAGTTCAGTACTTGTTAATTTCTCAGTGTGACATTTAAAGAAGTCTTCATCATCTTTTTCATTGACCTCTTCTCAAAGTCAGTCTTCTTTGCAAGAGTAACAATCGCAAAGAATTAGTAAAATGATGGGCTGCTTCTCTTAGTGTCGGCACCATTCAGCATACACATCCCTTAGTGGATACCAGGCATGCTTTTCAAAACATCTTTGTGTAATTTTGATGTTCTACCAACTGTATTCAGAATATAGCTCGAGACTTTTCCTATATATCATTTTGTTTAGAATATTTTATGAAGTTTAGCGACATAAATTTTTCATATGTAAACATCAGCTCAATTGTTTTGTTGAGTAATACATTTATTGTAGAAGTTTGAGCCATAAAAACCAATAGGAATTCCACTGGGAAAATATAAAATGAGGAGATCTTCAGGATAGTCTGTAAATATGAAAATACTCCTTAGAGTTTATTTCTAACTTAATCAATAAATAACCCATTTCTTACAGGTTTCATTTATCTGTTTATTTTTTCCCCTTTTATTCTGCAAACTTTCTTCAACTGTCTGACAGTCCCTGGTTGTCTTTACATATTTAAAAATGGAGCAACATGAAGGACAACTGGCTTCTCTGTGTGTGTGTGCTGGAGTTGTCCCCAGAAAGATTTCGATTTAGGATGAAGTGGGCCTCACAAATTGCAAAACTTTGAAGTTTTTCCTTGTGGAGCCAAAGCTCATACTAATTTTATAGTTCTCCTCAGAATGTGTCCCTCATTTACTTTATAAAAAGAAACTTCTGGGGCCAGCCCAGTGGCGCAGCGGTTTAGTTCGCGCTTGGCAGCCCGGGGTTCGCGGGTTCGGATCCCGGGCGCCCGCCGACGCACTGCCTGTCAGCCACGCCGTGGCGGCGTCCCATATAAAGTGGAGGAAGATGGGGACGATGTTAGCCCAGGGCCAGTCTTCCTCAGCAAAAAGGGGAGGATTGGTGACGGATGTTAGCTCAGGGCTGGTCTTCCTCCCCCCCCCAAAAAAATTAAAAATTAAAAAAAAAAAAAAAGAAGAAACTTCTGGGTGTATATTTGTCCAGAAAATAAGTTCACCAGGGTAAAATTATATCTTTTATGGTATTTTTCTTCTAATTTTCATTATTCTAATAGCTACAAATACTATTTTAGAAAAGTAACTGAACTGGTTTTTTATTCTCCACTAATGGCAATAATTAGACTTTCAAAGGATAGAATAAAATGAACCCAGGTTAAACATTAGTGTAAAATAGCAGGAAGCAGAAATAATGTGGTTTCATTACGTTCAAAACGTTAAAATAACTCGCCGTCAAGTAATAGAGGAGGATATTTTTTTTTTGATACCAGGAAAGAAATGTATAAGGTCACGTTAGGCATTGGATAAAAATTCTTGAATGTAAAGGTTGTCAGGCAACAAAATGCATTATTAAGTGTCCTTCCCCAGAAATGCTTAATAAAATTTCCGGAATATTTATGTAATTTATGTACTCAGTTGCTCACCAAACATATAATAAACTCAAATTAGTATAAACGAATGCCAAAAATAGAGGAATGGCTAAATAAATTATGGTATGTCGATATAATGTAAATCATTAAATCATCGGGCAAGGATGTTTTAAAATGAAACAGAAAACGAACTGAAATCAAGCAGTAAACAAATGATATATATGTGCACACACACATACACTCAAATATGAAAAGGTTTCTATTTTTCTAAAAATATATGTAGGAAAAAACTAAAATGTGACACACTAAAACTATTATAGCAATTATCTCTGGATGTTGGAATAAATAATTTTCATTTTCTTTATATTTATTTGTTCTATATATTAATTAGGATGGTTTAGACTGCAGGTAAAATAAAATTCAACTCAACTGACTGAAACAATAAGGAAAATATATTATTTCACATAAAATGGATTCCAGAGGTAGGGGAACAGCAGGGTGGTCAATGCCACAGCTGACTGATTTCATCAGTCGGGCATCGAAATTCTCTCCACTGGGTTACTTTGTCCTCCTCAGCATGGTTTTGCGTTTGTTCTTAGGATTATTCCTTTGTGCAAATAAGATTTCTTCAGTATCTAAGCACTGCATCTCAAACAACATTCAAAGACCAAAAGAGGAAAGGAAAGTACATACTTCTCTCAAGCCCTTAATAAAAATGAGGAAAACCTCAGACCCCGCGGCCAAAATGGGCTGCACATCCATTTTAAAACTCATCATTGACAAGGAGAATGAAATTAAAAATATTGGCCTAAATTAATGAAATCCAATTCGTATAGCTGAGAAGGGGTCCTAAGTTTCCCTGAAGAACGTGTCCACCCAATACCTGAACATACCAGGTTTCTGTTAGCAAGGAATAACATCGAACAAGACCTGAAAAAATGGAGAGTTATTCTATATGCATAGGACGATTGTATTAGTTTCCTATCCTTGCTGTAACGAATTACCACAATCTTAGTGGCTTAAAACAACACAAATTTATATTTTACAGTTCTGGAAGTCAGATGTTTAAAATGGGTCCACAGGACTGCATTCCTTCTGAAGGCTTCAGGAGAGAATCTGTTTCCTTGCCTTTTCCAGTTTCTAGAGACTGCCTTCACTCCTTGGCTCATGGCCCTGCATCACTCTGACCTCTAATACAGTTGTCACATCTCCTTCTCTGCCTCTGACACTACTGACTCCCTTTTATAAGTACAGTCATGTGTCGCTTAACGACAGGGATACCTGCTGAGAAATGTGTTGTTAGGTGATTTCATCACTGTGCAAACATCATAGAGTGTCCTTACATAAACCTAGATGGTACAGCCTACTGCACACCTACGGTAGTACCTATACGGTACTAATCTTATGGGACCACCGTCGTATATGCGGCTGCTCGTTGAGCAAAACATAGTAATTCAGTGCAAGACTGTATCCTTATGATTAACTGGGCCCACACAGATAAGCCAGAATAATCTCATTTCCAGATCCTTTTGCCATATGAAGTCCCTTTTGCCATGTAAGGTGACATAGTCACAAGTTGTGGGGATTAGGATGTGGACATCTTTGAGGGACCACTATTCTGTCTTATCACACAGAATTAACATGACTTAATATTGCACAGTGACTTATTGCAAAAATGTCAACTATTTCTGAAACTGTATATAAACTGAATACAATACCAATCAAAATTCCAGAGGGATTTTTTAGGAAGTTGACAGACATTTTTAAATATATACGGAATAATAGAAGTTCGTACATATCTAAATCAACTCTGAAAAGGAAGGTCAAAGGAGCTAGGGACTTTCCCTATACAATATTTAGATATGCTAAAAGCCTTTGCAATAAACACTATGGAACTGGTATGGGTACAGGCAATCAGACAATGTTTAAAAATAGAAAGTAAAGAAGAAGGTGGGAAATGGATTTATAATTAAAATTGCACCATAAATCAATGGAGAAATTATGAGCTGTTTATAGGTGGTGTAAAGAAGACTAGTTCTCTACACAGAGAAAAATAAACCAGGATTTCTCTCTTACATCATATACAAAGGTGGACTCTAAATAGGTAAATTATCTGTTAAAAATAAAAGCATTAGATAAACATAGCAACATGGATAGGTGCTGAAAACAGCCCTGAGCAAAGTAAGAATGCATATGTATATGACATATGTAACAAGGATACAAACAAATTAAAGGATACATACCAAACACATTATTATAGCGACCTATTCAGGAGGAGATGAATGAAAGCAGGGAATAAGGATTAAAATATATTATATATATATATATAAACAAAATAAAACAAGAGAAAATCATCGCCCAGAATGACAGTGACAGCATATAATTAACTCGACACTACAAACCTGAGACAGAAAGAGAGAGCTTGAAAACAAGAATGAGAGAGAAAGTCGGGGGTGGGAAGGAGAAAGAGAGGGAGAGAGAAGTAGACACACGTTTTTTGCAAGAGAGATAAGATGAAATGGGAAATTTTTTTTCAATCCATAACCAAGAGTTCAGACAAGGTCATATCTGAAGATGGAAGCAGTGACCATCAGTTACATACTCAGCAGTTACTTCCAGGTGGATATTCAGACTCTCCCTTCCCCAAGACAGGGAAATGTGTATGCTGGGAATTCCAAGACCTAGTCTCAGATTCCAGGCCCTAGAAAGCACTGGTTCTTAAATTTGGCTACATGTTGGAATAACCTGGAGATCTTGAAAAGAAATTGATGCCTAGATCTCACTTTGAGAGATTCTGACTTATGGAGTATGGGTTTTGACATGGTTTTAACATGGGAACCACTGGGCTGGAGAATGGATCTGAGAGTGAGCCTTCACTTCAAGGTCTACCTTTCTAACATTGCTTCCAGCTCTGGGGCAGGTGGGGAGGGCTTGGGAGGATATTCTTAGTCTGTCACACTGTAGTTTCACTCTGTATTCTGTCTTCTCATTCACTCATGCATTTGTTCATTCATTCACCTATGGGTCATACACTACTTAAGACTCTTTGAATGCAGACGGAGACAAAACATACCCACTCTCTGCTTTTCTTCGTGGAAGGAGAGCAGACATTAAACAGTATCCCACAAATAAACACATAATTACCAAGTAGGATTCCAAGCAATTCTGTTTGAATACAGAAAAGGGTAAAGGAGTTGAAATATTTTTAAAAAACGAAAGTGAAATTGAGACTCAAGTTGCCTGAGAGATGACAAAAGAAAAATATGCATTCAAGCAATGTGGTGAGTCATACCTAGAATGTTGTCAATTGCTTATCGTCTGCCTTACAAGGGATACAAGCAGTGGTGTGCTGGTAAATGTTAACAACCAAGTTAAAAGAAAAAAAGGTCCTGATTTGCTAATTTCCCTGGTGTAAATACTCTCACCACAGCCACTTCCAAACTACCAAGATGATATCAATGAGTGTGAAGCTGGGGAGAGAGGCACACAATTGGTTCTCATGAGCTGGTACAAACGAGCTGTACCATCCCAGTGGATACCTAACAATGTTCAAATAAGTGGTAATGGGAAAGAATGCCAACTGACAGACGTTTCAGGTCTTCTTTTTTTGTTTTGTTTTCTTCCCTTTTCTCTCTGTGCATCTGAATCACTCTTTATTCCTTGGAAGACTAGTTGTAAAGGAAGTTTGTGTTTTACAGATGACTAACTGCGATAGCTAATAGCATGTAGTTATCACAGATGTTATATGATATCAACTTGATTGGACCATGGGATGCCCAGATGTCTGATTAAACACTATTTGTGAGCGTGTCTGTGAGGCTGTTTCCAGAAGAGATTAGCATTGGAATTGGTGAACTGAGTAAAGCAGATGGCCCTCCCCAGGGTGGGTGGGCATCAGCTGATCAGTTGAAACCCTGAACAGAACAAAAAGGTGGAGAAAGGCTGAATTTGCTCTCTGCCTGACTGCTTGAGCTGAGAAACTGATCTTCTTCTGCCCTCAAGGTCCCTGGTTCTCAGGGCTCCAGATTCAGACTGGAATCTACAACACTGGCTCTCCGGCTCTCAGGCCTTTGAACTACCACCACCACCTGCTTTCCTGGGTCTCCAGCTTGCAGACAACAGATTGTGGGACTTCTCAGCCTTCATAATTGTGTGAGCCAATTCCTTATAATAAATCACATAGATAGATATAGACATAGATACGTACTACAGTCACATCACATAACAACATTTTGGTCAACAACAGATCACATATATGACGGTGGTCCCATAAGACTAGTACCACACAGCCTAGGTGTGTAATAGGCTATACCATCTAGGTTTGTGTAAGTACACTCGATGATGTTCACACAATGATGAAGTCGCCTAATGATGCATTTCTCAGAATGTATCCCCGTCATTAAGCAACACATGACTGTATTGGTTCTGTTTCCCTGGAGAACCCTGACTAATATACTATACTTATCTTTCATCCCTCTCCCTACACTGCTCTCATTAACTTCTGCAGTTTTGCAATATCATAAAAGTCTATCTCTACTCTCCCCTGGTCTCTCTTGTTTTCTCCGTCTTTATGCCTTTTTCCTGCCAGAAGGGTCCGTGGTCATGGCTGGGCCACACTTGTGATGATGTTCAAAGTTAAAAGACTAACTTCCACTCTAGTAACATTTATTGAGCATTTACCCATGCTAGGTACTGTTCTAATAAGCATTAACTCCATAAACTCATAAAATACTCATAGCAACACTATGTAGGCAGCTATTGTTACATCTTCATCTGTAGCAAGAAATGAGGAATAAAGTAACTTCCCCAAGGTCGTTCACATCCCATAAGCAATGGAGCAAGCTGTCTGGCTCCAGAGTCTATGTTCTTAGTCACTATGAAAACAAGTCCCTAAAACCACAGGTTTTCCATAACTAGAGTGGAGAACAGGTCTTACAAAAGAAGTAAGTATTCAAGGCGTCTCAACAGTTTGGAAGCATCAATGCTTTTTCTTTTAAATTACTTCACTACTTGCCAGATTAGCACAACTCTATTCTCTACTAGTCTGTGTATTCAGACTTGGAAGACAGTTATTATCACCATTTTCCTTCTTTTCTACATCTCATCTCTATATCCTTCATATTACCCTGCTTCTTTCCAACCCTATTTTTCTAAATACTATTTTTACTTGCTGGAGTAACATTTTTCTAAAATTTCTTTGAGTAGTAGGGCTCTTATGTAAAAATTTAGTAATCTCTGCACTTAACACAATCCAAAAATTAAAATATATTATCCAGAAAGAGTACATAGTACATTTTTTTAACGTAACAGCTCTGCTTTTATTGCAGTAATAAAAACTGTCAGAGAGCTAGGAGGCCCTAGGCAAAAATCATATGTAAGAGAGCCATTCTTCCACTCAGTCACCAGACATCTTTTAACATGTTAAAACATCTTTAAACAGTTAGCCTTTGCAACAGTCTTATCCACATCAACACATTCCAAGATAGATAAAAACTTACCACTGTATTAGCAACTAACCACAGCTAAATTAATTTTTCAATTATTTGTGTTCCTTATAACTTGCATAATCAATTTCTCCAGTTTAGTAACCCAATTCTGAGAACTGGCTGAAACAAAGGAATGCCACTGGGTAGCAATGGACCATAATCCAGGCACTGCTGAGTTCTGATGGATTTAATTTGCTTATGGTCAACTGTACTTGCTCTAACTCAACTCTACAGTGGCGGCTTCGACTACAACCCACAATAAGAGATACCTTTATACTACATATACACATACATATGCACACACACACGTAATTTAAAGGTATTTCTTACTGTGTGTATATATATTTTTATATGTATACACATACAGTGTATACATATATTTATATATAACACATACATATACGTATATGTGTCCACACAACCAAAAGTTTTACTATGTAAATGCTCTTTGATATTCTCTCTTCTAATATATTTCAGCTTTTTAAATTGCTAATCCTGACTCACCAAATGACTTCATGACTCATTCATAGGTTATAACTCCTAGTCTGAAATTCAGTGCCTCAGAAGAGTGATGCCTCTGCTCCAAAATGAAGTTCAAACTCCTTAACAAAGCATTAGAAGGTTCTTCACGATCCGTCTTCTCCCTCCAGCTGCATCTCTCACCACCTCCCCTTTGAATGCTGAACTCCAGGCATATAGAACTACTCACATTCCCCAGGAAACCTACTGTCCCTCCTGAAGACCTTTATACAACATACACTGCATACAGTTCACTTTTGTAGGTCAAGTTCAGCACGGCGGCTAGCATATACCAGGCATGCAAGAAATGTTAGTTGAATGAGTAAATGAATGAATAAATGAACAAAGGGAAAAAATCTATCAAAATCTATTCAAAGAATGTACTTTGACAGTAACATTCCATAGATTTCACTCTGAAAACCAAGCATAGGCTACAGAAAGGAGAAAAAAAGCACTCAATAACCTAGAGGTTTATTAAAGAAAATTGCAATTTCTAAAAACCAGAGTAAACAGTTTCATAAAAGCTTCTTTACTTTGAGGAAGTTTTCACCCATTTAATTTGGGTCAGCTGGATTTTGATCATCAACAATCAAGTAGACAAGTAGGGTTGATTGCGTGTTAAAATCTGTACCTTCGTTGGTATAATGATGATTTGGAAAAATAAGCTCTAATGGCATTAGTCCTGGTCACTGAAGTAACTGCCTCTACGGTATAATAGAGAATCACAGGGAAATATTTAGCCAGTCTACTTGCTAAGGAAAAGTGCTCAGTGGTGGCCTATTACCATTGGTCAAAATAATTTATCCCCTGTTCTTCAGAAGCAAAAGTGGAACAGAGCATTGGTGTATTATAGACCAGGGGGTCTCAAACTTTCTTGTGCATATAGACCACAAGAGGAATTTTGTTAAAATACAGATTGATTCAGTAAGTCTGGATGGGGCCTGAGGCTCTGTGTTTCTAACAAGGTTCCAGATGATGCTGATGCTGCTGGTCCTTGAAGCAGACTCTAAGTAGTAAGAAAAGTGCACAACATATCAAAGACTTTCTGTTTTGTTCTTAGGGAACATTATTTCCTGACTAAAATATTTTTGTTACCAAAGTAGCTGGGCCACAAGTGGGTCCTGTGACCACTTGACCTAATGCCCTGTTGTGCTGGAGGAAGAACTGTTCAGCAAAGGAACAGCCTCTCCTCCCTTAGTCTCCTTCCCCTACACTGAGCTCCTTCTCCCTTTTCAAACTAAAAGAAACCAGTACGGTTCATTCCAAAATAAAGCGTCTTCTAGTTACAAGTGAAGCAGTCAATTTTTATGTACCTCTTTATATCAGGAACTTAAAAAAAATAACTTCAATTGTCTGCAATACTCTACATTGCCACTAACGAGAACTGAAATGTGTTGAAAAGTATAAAAGCCAGGCAGAATCCAAATAGCTCAGCGTACAGTTTTGGCTCCTATGCCTCCCACTTAATAATTTTTTCTGTTAGAGATTTCCTTCAGGTTCCTAATGGAAGATAATCAAATCCCATTCTCATATAGTCAGCCTCCCATCTGTCAGTAACATCTGTAAGTCAAGATTGCCTGACAGTAATAGAAAAATGTGGGTGTTTTTTTCCAGTTCTTTCCGTTTTTTAAAAAGTTTTTTGTTTCTGTTTTGTTTTGTTTTTGCTATATACCCTTCTTACATCCTACTTCATATGCCAATCCTGTCAGCCTAAGGCACTGCCCTTTCTCACCAACTCTGCTGAAGGAGAGGCCCTGTGTGGGTCACCTGACCGGACCTTTCCCCATAGCCCTTTGCTGACTGGACCATACCGGACCCAAAGTCTAAGCTAGACAGATTCCTTCTCTCTGGGCTAAGAACAAGGAAACAGAAGAAGGATACAGTGGGAGATGAAGCCAAAGGATGTATAGAAACACCATGAGGCCACAAGAGTTATGAGAAAGTAGAAAACCAAAAGACAAACCAATAAAATAGGGATGAAATTTACTACCACCTGAGTTTTCCAAGCTTCTTCGTCTCCGCTACCCTTCACTTTTTAATAAGGGAAATGCTTGCTGAGGAAATTTCCCCGTATGGGCTATTTTACTGACCAGATTGTGTGGAATAAGTGGGGTAGATATCAAGATGGGATATTCACACGAATAAATCTGAGATTTAAAGAGAGGGAGAGGAAGAGGGAAAGACAGAGAAAGAGAATAGGAACAGGAAGAATGGTGAAGAGGGAAAAATGAGAAAAGGCTAACTGGGGTGGAGGGCAGGAAGCAGACAGCAAGAATGTGCACAAAATAACTGGCGGCTACGTTCATCATTAAGGAAGGCTCCACTGGAGTGTGATGGGGAGTTTGGCTCAAAGAGGCTGAGGGATCTTGAGGTCCTGAATTACAAGATGGGGGCACAAGTCAGTGGCACAGCTTTGTATTAATACTAGCCAGTATGGCAACATTTTGTCTACAGTCTGGGGTGGCCTGGAAAGACACATGAGCCTTGCAATTGGAAAACGTTTTGTGGGACACTAATGACCATAATAGAAAAGACCTGAATGGAATGGAAGAAAAGGGTTTCAAGGAATAATTTTGTGAGTAATGAATTTAAACCTTTTAAAATTTCTTTGAGACACATAAGTAAAGATTAAAATTATTTTACCTTAGTGTTGGTCACTGGGCTAAGTTTCTTTCAGTTTGATTCTGTACCTAGCCTGGGCTACTTGGAGCACTAGGATTTCTTCAGTCTACCAAGAGTAAAGCAGAAAGCAGAAGATATGAGATAGTAAAAAGAATGAATAAATCAAAAGATTAAACACTATGGTAGTAAAAAGCAATGAGCCTTAATCAGCAGGCCTTTGTCCACTGGTGGAGAGGAGCAAAGTCACATTCATGGCCAAGCCCTGGAGATTCCTGAATTTTTCACAACAGTTCCACGCGGCTGCTGCTTTGAGTCCCACTTCAGTTTCCATGAGACCTACCTGTCCTTAAATTCAAAAGACATCCCCTCTCCTTTATTGCTACAAAACAGCTCTGCCATAACTCCAATTATTTGAGGACAATCAAATCTTTGTTCCTTGCAACCAAAAAAGCAAAAATACAATATATACAAAAGATAAAGTGGCTGGCCCGGTGGTGTAGTGGTTAAGTTCGCGCGCTCCACTTCAGTGGCCCGGGGTTTGGAGGTTCAGATCCCGGGCGCGGACAGACCCACCACTTGTCAAGCCATGCTGAGGCGGCGTCCCATATAAAGTAGAGGAAGATGGGCACGGATGTTAGCCCAGGGCCAATCTTCCTCAGCAAAAAGAGGAGGATTAGCAACGGATGTTACCTCAGGGCTAGTCTTCCTCACACACACACACAAAAAGATAAATATAACCTCATTCTTCTGCACAACACAATAACAAATACAACTGATTCTTTAAAAGCCACAAACATTAGTACAATGACAAATAAGATAATCTCCATTAATTCATTCAAAACTATTTGCTGGGAACCTATGTACTATCAAGAACATTCTATTGCTGAGCAACAACCTAAGTGCTGGATGAACAAGAGACATGAAGTCTTTGACCTTATGGAGCGTATATTCTAGTGGAGGAGATCAAAAGTAGACAAATTGTGTCTTCAAAGTCATAAAATTCAGATGTGTTATGTCCTCAACACTGAAAATCTAATTTGAATAATGTGCTGGCTGTATTAATGGGCTGCTTTAGCATCCTGAAAACATAGTGTGAAGATCTATAGTTTATCTCTAATGATTCTATTTATAGCTAATATAAAATTTTAACAGGATCTACATCGTGCCCATTTGTGTTGTTTTATTTCACTAGGTCCTCATTTAATTTGTTTTAAGCACTAGACCAGTGCTAATTTCTAAGTCTGCATCTCTCTCCTCTCTAAAAAAGTAAAACTGTTCTTTTAACATACATTACCATTGTTTCCTCCTGAGAATCCACCGGGGAAATCACTGCTTGGATCAGATTTATATTGATACTTAGATTTTGATCCAGTCAAGTTCCTCCTCATAAAAAGAAATCCTTTATTGTTTGTGGATATTGCAGTAAACGAAAGTTTGTAAAAAGCCAAGCATGTTGTTTCACCTGTAGAATACCCTGACAGTTACTTCCATACCTGCATCAGTATGGACTTCTATGAATACGTGTGTGTACTAGGGGCCCCAGTGTTGGTGGACTGGCGGGCAGGGCTACTGGGAGTCAATTTTCAGGAGCCCATTTTCAAGAAGGTTTCTGAGGAAAAGACCATGGCAATTTTCTATTTCAGAAATTTGTCCTCCAGGTCCCAAAGTAGTATCTGAGCTCTAGGGGTCGAACTGTGTGGGCAACACTGTGTGCAGACCCATTGCAGTGGAACAGGGAGTTTGGCACAAAGAGGCTGAGGGACCTTGGGGTTCTGCGTTACAAGACGGGGGCACGAGTCAGTGGGACGACTTTGTACTAATACCGATGTGGTAACATTGTGCCTATGGTCTGGAGTGGCCTGGAAACACACATGAGCCTTGTAAGGAATTACAAAATCCATATCAGCCCCAACCAATTTTTTACCACTTAATCCTCTTCTAGGGATGTATTACTGCTTCTGAAATAAATGAAAGCAAGTACTCTTGTCTATTTTCTGAGTATAGATGATTAGTTTGAATTTTCACAGTTTGAGTACAGAAGTAAATATTTTCATGGTAATTATTCAAGATTTTGTTAACCAAAATACCCTACAAATGGACATGATTATTTACAGCTGTTTTCTATAAACGCATATCATTTGTGTTTGAGATATTACGAATATTGTAATTACAGTTTTTTTTTTAACTCTATCATCCCTATTGGCTATAAATCTATTCTATGCACCAACGTACCTAACTCTTTAAATAGTAATACTCTGCAGCTGTGAACAACAACCATCTTTCTTTCATTGGGCTCCCACTAAGTGCCAGGTCCTTTACACAGGGGGTCATTCATTCTCACAGCAGCCCTATGAGATGGACATAGGTTTTCCCAAGCTTACAGATGAAGAAACTATAGCCAAAAGAAATTAAATAACTGTCCCAATGTCAAATACTGTGTTTGCCAACCTATAATGTTTGCAGATATTAAATACATCTCAATTTCACAAGGAAAAGTTTTCTTAAAAATAATGTTAATGTTTTTCACATATGTATTGAAAAGGACTTTCAAGTCTTATAGATGAAAATATATACTTTGTGCTTCATACTGAAATCCAATGAGATATCATAAGAACTGGATATGCATTAATATTTTTGTTAAAATACAGCATGAGGTAAAACTTGCACCTTTGTTGTATTTTCTGCTGCTACATTAACCACGGGGTGGGGGGAGGCACTATCATCCATTATTTTATATCTTCTCTGCTTGGTCTCCTAATAGGGGCAGGTATAATGTGAGGAACTGTAACTGATAACCTAGTTAATACAGTAACTCATAACCGTTGGAACAGGATTAGAACCAAGACTGTCTGACCTTAAAGTACACATATCAATTTCACTGCAACAAACGGTCCATCTCTTCTATTTCTCCCAGGATATAAGAACACGCCATCTTTTAAGGAGATTTCCATTGTCCTTAGTAATCTGCAATCTCTCTGGGACAATAGGTGTTACATTTCTCAGAAACCCAGCCACAGGAAGAACAAATTTAGTTTTGCATAGATAGATAAAAACAATAAACACTTGAGTACTTCAGAATTAATCATTAGAAATCCTTAGTTTTAAGACAAGAAAGAAAACAAGAAGTTGAGCTTCTGCTGAATCCTTTTTAGAGACAGACCGAGGGAACTGCCGAGATGAAGTTCCCAGACCCCGTCCACTTATTCCCCAGCAGAGGGAGAAGGTGCCTCTCCGGCACTCGGGAAAGCACAGTGCGGGGGCTGCTCTATCAAGCAGTACGTAAATGTGGTGGGAGCAGCGACGGAGATGCCGACACCCATCCCAGACCCAGGGAGCTAAACAGGAGAGGCTATTCAAAACTCTGGTTCAGTTTGATCCCGAAAAATCTCGTCCAGGGCTCAGGCCCCGTGGGAGGACATCAAAGACAGAGGACATATGTTCAGGGAGGTTAAGGTCCCCATCACTGAACTCAGTCCAGCAGACACATGTGGGCAGCTCTATTAAACATGCTACCTGCCCTGCATGCCTTCCTCCAGGAGAACTTCCTGTCAAGCTTGTCAAGCATCCTCAGGCCCCAGTGTGGTGGCTAATGGGCCACAAGTACTACTCCTGCAGTTGTTAGACTCAGTCCATAGATTCAGTCAGTAAAGAGACGAAGTTTGTTACCTACACAGACAGCAAGGCAAGATCAACACGGTGTCAGTTCCCTGTGTCCCTAGCCCCATAGGAAGACACCAAACCTGAAAGGCCAGATGACTGACAGTATGGGCAATGGGTCACTCTGCTGGGGAGGAGACCCCCTGAAACTAGAACCAGGCAATTTTAGAGATTTACACAAAAGCTCGTACCTGGACCTTAAGTGGGAGCTCGGTGGGAAGTCCTGTGCTCAACTGAAACCAAACTAGGGAGATGGAGGAGAAATGGTTAGTCTCCCACAAGACCGGGAAAGAAACTGCTTATGGTGGCTACTCACCAGGCTTTTCCCCTCTTGTTCCAGGAGGTGTCTCCAGGCATTCTACCACGACTCGGGTCAGACAGTGGTTAAGCCTTGCTTACGTGGCCTACGTGGCCTCTGTGGAGAGGAGCAAGGCTGCAAGATGCCGTGGTGGAACAGTGCCCTAGCATTTCTCCATGGTGATTCTACTCAGTCCAAGTCATTCAGGCGGGGGCGACCCTGGCCTTCCCTACCCCCATCTCCCCACCAGCATGGGGCACATGACTGTGGCCTGAGCAGAGGATTTCATAGCTTGGGCCAGAGTGATTGGTTCTATGAGGAAAAGAACGATAAGTTGGCTGGAATTCTCCAGAATTTTCTGCAGCTACCAGGAAGGATCCTCTCTTACCTTCTGAGAGAGTGAGTTTTATTTTTTTGAAAGTTTTTTGTTGTCGTAAAATATATATAATATAAACTTTGCAATTTTAACCATTTTTAAATATACAATTCAGTGGCCTTAATTACATTCACAATGTTGTGCAACCACCACCATTGTTTCCAAAACATTTTCATCATCCCAAACAGAAATCTGTACCCATTAGACAATAACCCTTCATTCCCCTTTCCCTTCAGCCCCTAGTAATATCTAACTTACTTTATCTTTCTATGAATTTGCCTATTCTAGATAGTTCATATAAGTGGAATCACACAAAATTTGTCTTTTTGTGTCTGGCTTATTTCACTTAGCATAATGCTTAGTATCAGAACTTTATTCCTTTTTATGGCTGAGTAATATTCCATTGTATATATATACCACAGTTTGTTTATCCATTCATCTGTGGATACACACTTGAGTTGAGATAGAAAGTTTTAAAGAAAATGTGAACCTATAGCTCTAGGGACCATCTTTCACACCACCTGACAAAAGACACACCAAGAATGAAACCACAATACAGAAGGAAGTGAAGTTGGGCACAGAAAGGGAGAATGGCAAAGGCCTAGCATTATTGTTAGAGGACCTAGATCCAGCTATGCCTGAAGCTGGGATGACCCTGAGCTTTTCAGTTCCATGCAGCAGAATATTCCATCTTTTTCTTAAGTTAGTTTAAGTTGGGCTTCTCTACTTGCAAACAAAAATCCTAATGACCCAACCACTTGTCAAAGAACTTGCTGAGCTATGTTCTAGAAAAGCAAATTAAAAAGGGGTTTATTTTTATGTCTCCTAAGAGCACAATGAAGTTTTTCAAATTTCCTCATTGCTAAATCCTTTCCTGTCCTTATTTTAACTCTAAAATGCTGTTGTCCTAAGTAGAGAGAATCTTTTTTATATAAATCCCATTGTTGTTACCATCCTCGCACCTCCCAAGAAAATTGAGTGATTTTCTTGATCCATGGCATCTTTTCTTCTCAAAGTGTGTACATAATTGATTCTAGGGAAGACCACCCAGAGGCTAGCCCCATGGCACAATTTTTTATTTTACTTCCACATTATTGTTGCTGTTGAGCCTCCCTTTGATTTATTTCTTTTATTTTTTATAACTCTCTACTTTAATGAGACTATTCTTCATCAATAGCTTTCATCATTCCCATTAAAATATTTTTAAAAGCCTCACATACTGTTGATTTTATATCAATTCCACCATATTTAAATTTCCCCAGGAACTCTGAAGTTTCAGAAATGTTACAGAAAAGGGAAAATTATTATAACAAGTGTAAGTGATATTTTTGAACCACTAATCAAATGACAGAATAGACCTGAAGAAGTTCCAGTCTCGTCTCTCTGCTCTGAACTGGCCCAAAGAATTAAGATCTTTTCACCAAATAATAGTTCAACAACTTCCTTGAATAACCCATTTC
Source organism: Tapirus indicus (assembly GCA_031878705.1). Classification (NCBI taxonomy): domain Eukaryota; kingdom Metazoa; phylum Chordata; class Mammalia; order Perissodactyla; family Tapiridae; genus Tapirus; species Tapirus indicus. The sequence goes on along the minus strand of CM062919.1, from coordinate 140,641,709 downwards.
ACAATTTATCAGCTTGTAATCTCTAAAAACTCACCTAAAATTTTCCTGCTGTGTACAGTGGGTGATCTTTCTTTCCCTCCCTCCGATCCTTCCTTCAGTAAAATCCTTTATATATATATATACACACATGAAATCTTATGCAAAATTCTTTCTATTAAAAAGAGAGAAGGGAGCTGTCCTGACAAAGCTGGGAGTCTGCCTACTCCATCACCCACCCACGCCAGCCACTACGGCTCTGGGTAAAATGGACTGAAAATCTTGCTGTGGGGTGCGCTAATTTAGAATGAGAGTTCTATTCTCCAGATGAGAGAATAATTCTTCTAGTCTCTCTCTGTATGTCTTATATACCAACATTTTCATCATGTTGACTTCTTTCCAAATCCATCTTGAAAGACTCCAAAAAGGTTAAGGGCTTTAGTAAAGATGTAACTGGCTGCGTACCATGGAAGAATTCCCTCCAAGTTCCACGTTGGTCTCCGTCTTATGCAAGCTACTTCCGCAGTTGCTGAGCATTCTAACTCCAATTGTTACTTTTAAAAATATAATAGCTATATTGCACTGGGACGTGTGGCAGGCACTGTGGTATTTAAGCCCTTTACATCCATGATTTCTTTTAATCTTCATAACAGCTCAAGTCTTGGTGTTGTCAGCATTTATACTACATCAGTGGTTCTCAACCGTGGCTGCAAATTATAATCTTTTCTATTGGGGAACTTTTGAAAATCTGATACCCAGGTATCACACTCAGACCAATTAAATCAGAATCTCTAGGAAGAGGAACCAGCATCATTTTTAAAACTCCCCAGGTGATTCCCATGGGCTGCCAAGATTGAGAATCACTGCCTGAAGAGGAATTTGCATATCAGCTGCTGAGAAAATTAATTTTTACATTTTCTTACCCAAGAAAATAGTCTTCAAATATAGTAAGTATATATGGATTTGCACTTTTCCCAATGATGCTGCCATTACTTAGGTATTTTTGGAATTGCTTTTAGTCAATTTGCCTGCCACTGTTAAAAACTTCGTTTCAATGCCCACAGCAGGATTGCAGGGAGAGCCACTGAGCTCTGGGTGCACCTGGGGAGACCATCCTTTCCCCTGGCTATGACTGCACCCACAGCAGGATGAGAGTGGGCACAGAGCCCTACAGGCTCCCAGCAAGGCCATCATTGCACTCCTCCCCCAAATACCCCCATCTCACCTTATTAATGCTGAGAGCCAAAAGAAGGCTAGAATTAGAACTGATTTTCTATTCACTTCTGGGAGGTCTTCAGAATTAATCCCCCCACGCCTTAAATTCACATTTACCTGAATCACCATGAGTCCCATTTTCCTAGACCATCCCTCACTCCTGGACCCAATCCAGGCTCTGAACATCCCGCCATCTGACTTAAGCCCCCCACTCAACACTTCCACTGTGCTTTCTCCACTGTGCACTCCAGAACCCTAACATCAACAAAATCCCCTGCATTCTCCATCTTTTCTTTGAATGCTTCCTTCTCCTTCTTGCACTAACTGAAATCTGCATATTCCACAAGGATACTCTTTCTCAACAGCTGCAATATCGCAGTGCACACAGCAGATACCCACGAAATGCTGAATACAAGAATGACTCATAGTGCTGTTGATAATAATTTAGGCCCTGGGCAAAGCGACAAGACAGAATGAGAGAGTGCTGGATGCTGATAAGATATCCATGTGTAAATGCCTCGGCTTCAGATCAGGTGAGAGACTATGGCTTAAGATAACGACTAGATACTGATTTCAGAATCATCAGCAAAACAGTGAGAGTCCTGACTGTAGCCTCTATTCAGAAATGAACGATGAAAGAGAAGAGACCGCACCCCAGGCGTCAGTGGTCACCCACTCCAAAAATAACAGGAAGTGTGAGAACCATCAAAAGGCAGAACATAAAGAAAGAGACATAAAAAAAAAGAAGGAAAAGAGAAGTTTATGGAAACCTAGAGAAGAGAGCAAAATGTTCTGGAGCATTGTTCAGAAGCAAAATCTGATTGTACTGAATTTAGCTGGAAAAAACAGAACATATACAGTCAGTGAATTTGGAGGAACGTTGAGATATTGTGAAGAAAGAGATAAAGGGAGGAGGAAGAAAGAGATAAACAGGAGGAACAGGCTGCAGATAAGGGTAGTTAAATTCCGTGGCCTGAAGAGAGCAATGGGCAAGTTCACTGCCGGAATCTGACCAAACAGATCAGAGGTAGGACGGAGATGGAATTTCCAAGGCCCAGCTCCTAATTACTATGGCAACACAACCCCATCTTCATCTTAGTGATAAAAGAAAAATCGTACGCAAATGCTATTTATTATTCTTGGGGGAAGAGAATCCCCCTCCTGCTAGCTCGATGTTGGAAGAAGTTCTGGAGAGCAGCGTGGGAGTGAGTCGACCGGCAGATCAAAGAGCGTTGATGTCAGGATGAATGCAAGTATACAAAGGGACTGAACATCAGCGTGGCCCAGCGCTGGCCAACCTGAGATGCTGAGGGTCAGCTGTATCTCCTGAGTGTGATTCATGTAAATAAACTAAATGTTTAAGAACACACTGTCTCACCTGTCATTCATGGTACCATCACTATACAAAAGGAAACTCAATGTCTTTGCTTAGTGGTTTGCTGGAAAACAACTCTGTGTGTGTTTTTAAAGGCCTAATTTGTAGATGCCGATTTCCACATGTAAATACTCCTGCCACGACCAATTTCAAGCCAACAACATGTCCCTGAATGGGGAACTGGGTAGGGACGTGCACAATGGGCTCTGTAAGTCAGCACAAGCTGGCTTCAGAGTCAGAGGTGACTAGTCAGGACTGGGGCCGGCACACATGGTTTCTAAAGCCCCTCAGCAGATTCTCTGTGCAGCCAGGTCTGAGAACCATTAGTCAAAGTGGTGCTTCTCAGACTTCCATGCGCGTATGAATCACCTGGGGACCTTGTCAAACTGCAGGTTCTAACTCAGGTGCTGTTGGTCCCTGGCAAGGGAGATGAGTGGACTAAAAGAAGGAAAAAACAGTCATTCCCAGTCCTGCCATTGTCAGAAATGTTTGAGAGAGAGGTTTCGTGGAGAAGTCACCAACTGGTGGTCCATGAACTATTTGTCGCCAAACCTACAGAGAGGTTTTTCTTTCACCTAACTGCATTTTACTTTTTCCTTTGAATTAGATGCCAACATCATAAAAATCTGTATTCCCAGCTTCTCCGGAAAAAAAAAAATAATAAAAGCAATAACAACAGCAGAAGATGCGACAGCACCCTGCCTGCAGTGATCCCACGGCATTCAGGTGGCTCTGAGTCTCCCTTCTGCCACTGTTGCCTCCTGGTGGTCTGCACTGCTTTCAGTTTCCTACCAGTTTCCCTGAAGGAATTTGAGGGGTATTCATATTTCAGGTTTCATGTAACTTTTAATACACTTTTTCCTCCCCAGCTGCACTAACCTACCTTTCTGTCTCATTTCCCACCATTCCACATACAAACTAAATACTCTTGAAATGCCTTACACTGTGTTGGAATACATCACCTTCATTCTTTCCTCCAAACTTTGGGTTGACCCCTGTTCCTCGACACCACCATCCTTGTCTCCCTGCTGGAAACAGTCTGAATTCTTCTTCAAGATCCAGCTCGAACATCACCACCTTGGTGAAGCCTTCCTGACTCTTCCATGGTCCCACAGCAGAGTGGATCCCCTTCTATCAAATCCCATTTTTGCTCCTTTGAGGTATTTCCTATTCTCTGAAGCCCACAAAAGCACAGACGAGCTTTATTCATTTCTGTATTTCCAAGGTAGAATGTTCTGCCATAAAGGAGATTCTTAATAGGAAACAAATTGTGAATTAATGTTCAACTCTTAAATTACATTCCCTTGAACTCTTTTGTTAATTTATCAAGGGAGTTTTGCAATTACCATCCCATCCGAAAAAGTACAGGTTAATTCCCTTTACATCACTATCTCCAGTCCCTCTGCAAGCTCTCCCCTCCCCTGAACTTCAGTTTGGGTGTTACTTACTCGACTTAAAGAACACTAATCCTACAAGTCTGGCCACCTTCAATTAAATACTCCTTAATAGAATTAATATCTTACATTTCCATGGAATACCTTACATTTTTCTCAAAGCACTTTTACTAATACACTTTATCCTCACACTAACACTGTAAAATACATAAGCAACATTTTACCCTTTTTCAGCAGTTAGAAGCTAAAGTGAAATGTCCTTCATGAACTAAGAAGCAAGGAAAACAGAAAGTTTGAGAAAGACCTTTGCAGTGCCCAGCTAGGTCTTCAGGAGGGAAGATCCACCAGGCAGTCCTCCCCAGGTGTCACTCTCCAACACGGCAAGGGGCTAAAGATCTGCCTCATTCCACTTCCAAGCTTCTAGAATCCCTAATACTTTTTGAAAAACTAAGGCCCAGATATGTTGAATTGACCCATATTACAGTTAAAGTAGTAATTCAGGTCTTTTGATTCCCACTATAAGATCGCACTTTACTTAAATATGTTCAGCTTTACAAATGGAGCTATAATTATCTAGCAAAACAAACATGCTTCACACACATTTAGAAATCAAAACTCCTGTGCGTTTTCTGTCAAAAAATAATTTATATATGATGATCAAAAGTTTCCCCATTAATTTTATGGAGTTAGTTGCACTGGGACTTTAAAATGCCTAAGTACAATGATTTCATCCAAGTGCATGAGAGTCTATAATCCCCAAATCAATTTACATCTTTCTGCGTTTTGTGTTACTTTCAAGTCAACCCTGTGTATTCTAATGTTTAATGCATTTTTGGAAATATTTACATTATAGATGAGATGAGAATCAAAGATCTTAGCATTCTGATCCACTAACAATAAGCTTAGTGCAAATTAATGGAAAAAAGCAATGCCAGAGAAATAAACTGGGGATCTCAAATGGGTAATGGTGGGATGAAAGAAAGGAAATTTGCAAAGGGGTGGAAATGGCAGAGCTTGAAGGTATAATAATCCATTTCTCTCACATTCTCTCTATATTTCCAAAAATTTCTAAGCTTTCTAAGAATTCTGATGTGGTCACAGAATATACCCACCCATGAAAATGCAGGTACCACGGATGCTTCCTCCCAAGGTATACTGTAACACTGTTGAGAACACAACGCATTACCGTATATGGATTACCAGGACACACTCTCTAGTTGTGTCTCTCTGGAAAGACTGGATCATTTGGGAAGTGTAGTGTCTAGTTTTTCCCAACCTCCACACACTGCTTCCAACCCAGTGATTCTGAATGGCTTCTCTGCCATTTCTGCCCCTCTTCTAAGGAAAGAGGAGAAATTAATCTCTCTTCCTTTATCAATCAGGAGGGGATATATTTTCTGTGTTCCTTCTCCCTGCATGACTCTGTTAGTCCAATTTTTAAAAAGGACTAGTCCGTGATATTTTTTTCTGCAAATACACTATGTTTTTTAAAAGTTTTAAGTCCATATATATATATATATATATATATATATATATATATATATACTTGAACTACAAATCCCTGTCTGGAGGCCATACAGGCAACTGGGAAGTGAACCTGGAGGTTGGGGGAATAAGGGGATGTTGGGGTTTTTATTATTTGAAATAATTTTATCTTACTTTTATAAAAAATAGAAAAAATCCTGATAATTATGGAAAAGGGAGCTGAAATAACTGGAGAGTGGTGTGACTCCCCATCTCACTGCCTGGACCTTTTCCAAGCGTTTCCCTAACCAGCATCTCTAAGTGATAGGGAGGAAAAACGCTGGACCGAATCAAAAGCGGCAAAATACTTATCTCCAAGTGAGAGCAGGTGAGGAAGTTCTAAGAAAGGGCACTGCTATCTGATACAGAGAGAAATGTAGGGAAGTCAGAAGAACAGTGGGGTGGCGGGGAGGTGTCCCTGGAAGGCTGGGGATTAGGGGAGAAAGGGCAGGCGTGGACTCACCCCCCAGCCAGTTGTCGGAGATGTTCTGGAGCATAGTGACCGGGATGCAGAAGAAGGCGATGAGCAGGTCGCTGAGCGCCAAGGAGCAGATGAACATGTTGGTGACAGTGCGCATGGCCTTGCTGCGGGCCACCACGTAGACCACCAGCGCGTTGCCAAAGAGCGCCAGGGCGAAGATGAGCACGCCGGTGAGCACGAAGGCCAGCTTGGCGCGCCGAGGCAGTTCGGGGGTGTAGACGAGCGGCCGCAGCCGGTACAGCGCGATGAACTGCTCCCGCGTCAGGTTGTGGTCCCGCAGCAGCCGGGAGAACTGCTCCGGGGTGATGTTGAGCGACTGCATGCCGCGCGCGCCCGGAGCGCCAGGCACCGCACGCTACCGCCCCGCATCCACTGCCCGGGCGCGGGCACCTGCGCGGCGGGGTGCAGGCTGCGAGGGGACCGGCCCGGCGGCCGCCTCCCTCCCTCGGAGGTCGGGACAACCTCTGCTCCGGACTTGGATGGGCAGGACGGCTCCCGCCTGCACTCCCGAGGTTCGGGAGGAGGCATGTAGCGCAGAGATGAAACTCACAGGAGGCGGGATGTCACAGCTTGGGAGACTATCCCATGGACCAAAAACGTTCGCGGTGCAAAGAAAGTTCTTCTCGTGCACTTCTCTAAGGCCAGGCGCTGCGGCTGTCCGGAACGCGGGAGCGCCAGAGCGCCGCGCAGGACTGGTCCCCGCGCCTCTACCTGCCCAGCCTTCTGGCGGCGCGGGGCGAGCACCGCTCTGCCTCCGCGAGTGGCGGCGGGCGGGGCCGGACCTGGGCCGCGCGCCACTCACCTCCCGGCTCGGCGGCGCCGACTCCGCCTCCCGCGCGCTCGGCGCGAGGGCAACACCCCCAGCTCCCCACTTCCTGCCGCCCAGCGAGCGCTTTTCTCGTGCCCAAGTTCAGGCTTATGTGTAAAATTGAGTGTTGGGGTTTTCCACAGTCTCACGGTTTCCCTTTTTACGAAATAATGTGGACCACAGTTAGCCAAAGCATAATAGAATTTATTTTTTTTCTGTATTTTAAAAAATAATTATAGCACACAGGAAATTGCAAAGATAGTACAGAGAGGTCTCGTGTATCCTTCACCTAGTTTCTCCCATTCATTACATCTTACTTAACTATGGTACAAATCAAAACCAGGAATTTGACATAGGCACAATATGTGTGTATAGGTCTGTGTCATTTTTATCCCAGGTGTAAAGTCCTATAACCACCACCAAAATCAAGATAGAAAACTCTTCTATCACCGCAAAGATCTCCCTCCTGCTACCCCTTCATAGTCACTCCCCGCCCCTCCCCCCACCACCTGTAACGCCTGCCAATCACTAATCTGTTCTCCATCTCTATAGTTTTGACAGAGGTTATATAAACGGAATCGTACACTGTATAACTTCTTGATATATATATTTTTTTCATTCAGCATAACGCCCTTCGGATCCATCCAAGTTGGTAGGGTACATCAAGAATTCCTTTTCATTGCTGAGGATGTGCCACAGTTTGTTTGACCATTCACCAATAGTAGGACGTTTTGGTTGTTTCCAGTTCGGGGCTATTACACATAAGGCTGCTATGAAGAATCATGTACAGATTTTTGTGTGGACTTACGTTTTCGTTTCTCTGTGTAATGCCAAAAAGTTTGGTTGTTGAGTCTAGAGTTTGTAAATTTAGCTTTTTAAGAAATTGCCAAACTGCTTTCCAGAGTGACTGTTCCATTTTACATTTCCACCAACAATGTATTAGAGATTCAGTTTCTCCACATCCTTGCCAGCATTTGGTATTGTTGTTATTTTTTATTTTAGCTGTTCTAATAAGTGTGTAGTGATATCTCATTGAGTCTTACATTGCATTTCCCTAATAGCTAATGATGTTGAAAATCTTCTCAGGTGCTTATTTGCCATCCCAGTATCTTGTTCAGTGAAATGTCTTTTCAAATATTTTGCCCATTCTCTAATTGGATTGTTTAGTTTATTTGCTGTTTAGTTTGGAGGGTTCTTTTTATGTGCTAGATATTAGTCCTTTGTCAAATAAGTGGTTTACAAATATTTTATTCTGTCTGAACCTTGTTATTTATCCTCTTAACAGGATCTCTCACTGATCAAAGATTTTAATCTTGATAAAGTTCTATTTATTAACTTTTCTTTTATTGATTATACTTTTAATGTCCTAACAACTCTTCACCAAATCCTATGTCCTCAAAATTTTCTCCTATGTCTTTTTCTAAAAGTGCTATGGTTTTTGTTTGACATTTTGAGCTCTCTATTCTGTTCCATTGATCTGTGTCTATTTGTCCTCCAATACCACATAGTCTTGAATATTATAGCTGTATAAGTCTTGAAATCAGGTAGAGTGATTTCTGTCACTTTTTTCTTCTTTTTCAAAGTTATTTTAGATATTCTAGGGCCTGGGCCTATTCATATAAATTTTACAATAAACTTGTCTATGTCTACAAAAATCCTTGCTGACATTTTGATAGGAAGTGACATCTTTACTATGTTGAGTCTTTCAATCTGTGAAGAGAGTATGTCTCACCATATATTTAGATCTTCTTTGAGTTCTTTCATCAGCATTTTGCAGTTTTCAGCATATTGCACTTAAGTATTTCTTCTTTTTTCAGCTTTTGTGCATGGTGTTGTATTTCTAATTTTCAGTTCCATATGTTCATTACTAACATATTACTAGTTACATATCATACTAGTAACTATTGGGATGTTACTAGTATATAGAAATGTGATTTATTTTATATGTTGATCTTGAAACCTACAATGTTGCTGAATTCACTTATTAGTTTTAGGAGGTTTTTTTGGTAGATTTCTTGGGATTTTCTACATAGACAATAATGTTGTTTGAGAAGAAGTTTTAGTTCTTCCTTTCTGATCTGTATGCCTTATATTTCCTTTTCGTGCTTTATTGCAATGGTTAGAGCTTCTAGTACTGTGTTAAATGGCAGTGATGAGAATGGGCATCCTTACCTTATCCCCAGTCTTAGGGCTAAGCATTCAGTCTTTCCCCACTAAGTTTATGTTAGCTGCAAATGTGGTTTATCAATTTGAGGATATTCCCCTCTATTCTTAAGTTGTTGAGAAATTTTATGATAAATGATGTTGAATTTCATCAAATACTTTTTCTGCATCAATTGATATGATCATGGGATTTTTCCCCCTTCAGCCTGTTAATGTGGATTGTAATGATTTACTTTTGAATATTGAACCAACTTTGAGTATCTGAAATAAACTCTACTTGGTCATGATATGTAATTATGTTTACATATTGCTGAACTCTATTTTTTAAGGCTTTTCATGTCTATCTTCATGAGGGATATTTGTCTATAATTTTTTCTTTTTGTACTGTCTTTGTCTGGCTTTGGCATTATAAAATAATAGAAAATATATATTAGTCCATACCCCCAGTTCCTGGCACAGAGCTCCTGAAACCCTTGTAATATCCTAAGTGATAAGAGCACTGGGAGCATCTTTTTTTCTAATATTTGGTCTTTGATTCCAGTTCCTGATACAGAATCTCCTAAATCCCTTGGAATTTCCTAGTTGATAGGAATGTCTTTTGTTCACGTGAGGTGACTCTTGATGAGCTGCTGGATGGGGGCTGGTCACCAGAAACACCAAGCAATGATTAGGAGCTTGGAACTTTCAGCCCCAGTCCTATTTTCCAGAGAGAGGAGAGGGGCTGAAAATGGAGTTAAAGATCCATCACACCTATGTGATAAAGCCTCCATAAAAATCCCAATAGTTCAGACTTTGAGAGGTTCTGGGCTGCTGAACACATGAAAGCACTGGAAGATGATGCACCCGGTGAGGGCATGGAAACTCTGTGCCCTTCCTATAACATAACTTGCCCTACAAATCTGGATATTCATCTGTATCCTTTATCATATCCTTTTATAACAAACCAGTAAATGTAAGTGTTGCCCTGAGTTCTGTGAACCATTCTAGCAGATTGTCAAATCCAAGGAGGGGGAAATGGGAGCCCTAATGTATAGCTGGTAGGTCAGATGTATAGGTGACAACTGAGACTTGCAATTGGCACCTGAAATTAGGGAGGAGCAGCCTTGTGGGACTGGGCCCTTAACCTGTGGGGTCTGACACTATCTTCAGGTAGATAGTATCAGAATCGAGTTAAATTGTAGGACACAAAGCTGATGTCAGCGAATTGCTGATAAACCCACACACCTGGTGTGAGAAGTGTGGGTGTGGTATTAGCGTGAGAGTAAAGGAGAGATACACGTGGGTGTGTTTTTCCTTTACAGGTATCCAGGTAATACTGGCTTCATAGAATGAATTGGGAAATGTTCCCTTCTTTTTTATTTTCTGGAAGAGATTGTGCAGAATTGGTGTTAAATCTTCTTTAAAAGTCTGGTAGAATTCTCAAACAAAGCTATCTGAGCCTGGAGATTCCTTTTTTAGCAGTTTTTAAGTATGAATTTAATTCACTTAATAGTGTAGGGGCGTTCAAATTATCTATCTTTCTATTGGGTAAATTTTAGTAAGGTATAACAGTTTGTGTTTTTTGAGGAATTGGTAAATCTCATTTATCAAATTTATGTGTGTAGAGTTGTTAATAATATTCTCTTATTATCCTTTTGATGTCTGTGGGGTGTGGATGGTAACCCATGTTTCATTTCTGATATTGGTAATTTTTGTCTTCTCTCTTTTCTCTTTGCCAATCTTGTTAGAGGTTTGGCAATCTTACTGATATTTCCAAAGAACCAGCTCTTTGCTTCATTGATTTTCTTTATTATATGTCTATTTTTGGTTTCATAGATATTTGATCTTACCCTTATTATTTTCTTCCTTCTACTTGCTTTCAGTTTATTTTGCTGCTGTTTTTCTACTTTCTTGAGGTGGGAGCTTAATTTATTGACTTGGGACTTTTCCTCTTTTCTAATGTAAGCATTTAGTGCCAGAAATTTCCCTCTCAGCACTGCTTTAGCTGTGTCTCATACGTTTTTATATGTTGCATTTTCATTTTCACTCAGTCCAATGTGTTTTTTCATTTCCTTTAAGATTTCTTCTTTGACCCACGGATTATTTAGAAGTGTCTTATCTAGTTTCCAAGTGTTTGAAGATTTTCCTGTTGTCTCTTTTTTCTAGTTTTATTTCACTGTGGTCAGAGAACATACTCTGTATGATTACCATTCTTTTATATTTGCTGAGGGATTTTTTTGTGGTCTGGGATATGATTTGTGTTGGTATATGTTCCAAGGGCATTTGAAAAGAATGTGTATTCCATTGTTTTTGGATGGAGTGTTCTATAAACGTTGATTGGATCCTGTTGGTTGATGATGTGGTTGAGTTCTATTTCCTTGCTGATTTTCTCTCAACTATTCCAATAATTTCTGAGAGACCGTCTTCAACTATAATTGTGAATTTGTCTATTTTTCATTTCAGTACTATTAGTGTTTGTTCCACATATATTGTAGCTCTGTTGCTTGGTGAATGCACATTTAGGACTGATATGTCTTCTTGATGCATTGGCTCTCTAATCCTTATATAATGTCTCTTTCTGTCCCAGATAATTACTTTTGCTCTGAAGTTTTTTTGTGTGTGTCATAGTAATATAACCACTCCTTCTTTTTTTGATTAATGTTTGCATGGTATGTCTTTGTCCATCCTTGCACTTTCAACCTATCTATACTATTATATTTAAGTTGAGATTCTTGTAGACAGTATATCTTTGGGTCTTTTTTTTTTCCTTTTTGGTGAGGAAGATTAGCCCTGAGCTAACATCTCTTTTTGCTGAGGGATATTGGCCCTGGGCTAACATCCATGCCCATCTTCCTCCATCTTATGTGGGACACCTGCCACAGCATGGCTTGACAAGTGGTGCATAGATCCATACCTGGGATCCAAACCCACTAACCCCAGGCCACTGAAGCACAGTGCATGAACCTAACCACCATGCCACCAGGCCAGACCTCATTTTTCTTTTAATCCACTCTACCAATCTTTTTAAATTGGTGTATTTAGACCATTTATATTTAATGCAATTATTGATATGTTAGGATTCAAGTTGGCCATTTTATTTTTGTTGTTGTTGTTTTCCGTTTGATCTCTCTGTTATTAGTTTCTCTAATTTCTTTTTCCTGCCTATGGGTTACATAAATATTTTTTAGCATTTTATTTAGATTTTCCTATAGTGCTTTTGACTGTCTCTCTTTATATACCTTTTTTCTATGACTGCTGTAGGTGGTACTCTATACTTAACTCATCACAGTCTACTGGTGTCAACATTTACCAGTTTGAGCCAAGTGTAAAAACCTTACCTCCTTTTATGTCCCTTTAACCTTTCCCAAATATGATTGTCTCAAGTATTGCCTCTACATACATTTAGAACCACATTAGTCAGTGTTCTTATTTTAGCTTCAACTGTAAAAAATAATTTAGCAAACTCAAGAGGAGAAGGAAAATCTATTGTATTTACCCATATTCTTACTCTTTCTGTTGTTCTTTCTTTCTTCTTGATATTCCAAGATTCCTTTTCTTATCATTTCCTTTATGTTTAGAGGACATCCTTAACTATTCTTTTAGGGTAGGTCTGCTGGCAATAAATTCTCTTCATTTTTCCCTTATCTAAGAATATCTTGATTTCTCATTCATTCCTGAAGGATATTTTTACTGGATATGGAATTCTGGATTGACAGGGGATTTTGTTGCTTTTTCAGCACTTGAAGAAGGCTTTGCCACTTCCTTCTGTCCTCCATGGTTTACAATGAAATCCTATCATTCAAATTGTTTTTCCCTATAGGTAAGGTATCATTTCTCTCTCTCTGTTTTTAAGACTTTCACTGTTTTCAGAAGTTTTCTTATGATGTGTATTGGTGTTGATTTCTTTGGGCCTATTCTCTTTGGGGTTTGCCAAGCTTCTTGAATCTGTAGGTTTATGTCTTTTGCCCTATTGGGGGAATTTTCAGCCATTATTTCTTCACATTCTTTTCAACTGTGCCCTTTCTCCTCTCCTTCTGGGACTTGGATGACATGAAGGTTAAATCTTTTATTATAGACCCACACATCCTTGAGGGTCTGATTTTTGGTGGTTTTCTTTTTCTGTCTATTTTCTCTGTTCAGATTGGATAATTTCTATATTTGTATCTTAAAGTTCACTGATTCTTTCCTCTGCCCCTCCATTCTGCTGTTGAGAGTACATCCATTGAGTTTTATATTTTGGTTATTGTATTTTTCAGTTTCAAGATTTTTGTTTGGTTCTATTTTACATCTTCTATTTCTTTGCTAAGCCTTTCTTTTTTTTTTTTTTTTTTTGCTTGTTCAAAATGTGTCCATAATTGCTTGTTGAAACATTTTTATGATGGCCGCTTTAAAATTCTAGTCAGATGATTCTAACATCCCTGCCATCTCAGTTCTCATGTCAATTGATTGTCTTCTTGCACTCAGGTTGAAATGTTACTGGTTATTGGTATAATGAGTGATTTTCCTTTAAAACTGGAAATTTGAGGTATTATGTTATAAGACTCTGAATCTAATTTAATTCTCCTTTTGTTAACCTCAGCTGACACCTCTCCAGCAAGAGAATAGAGGATACCACTGCATTACTGCCAGGTAGGGGTAGAAGTCCAGCAATATAAAAATTTAGGAATTTGCTTTTGGACACTCACCTGCCCATTTTGCAATAGAAGTTTTTGCAGTTCAAGGTGATTTCCCCAGACACTGAAAGAAGTAATGAAATTTCATGGGAAATTATTCTCATTATATCCATCCAGCTCCCTCACCACTGTCTTCTAGTTTTTTACATTCAAATAATTATGTAAGTATTATAATGTATACCTACTGCTATGGACTGAATTGTGTGCCCCACCCCCATGTGACTATATTTGGAGATAGGCTCTTTAGGAGGTAATTAAAGTTAAGTGAGTTCATAAGAGTGGGCCCTAATCCGATAGGACTGGTGGCCTTATAAGAAGAGGAAAAGAGAGAGATCTTTCTCTCTCTTTCCATGTGCATGCACCAAGGAAAGACCATGTGAGCACACAGTGAGTGGGTGGTCATCTAAAAGCCAGGAAGAGAGCTCTCATCAGAAACCAAATCAGCTGAAACCTTGATCTTGGACTTCTAGCCTCCAGAACTGTGACAAAATAAATTTTTGTTGTTTAAGCCACACAGTCCATGGTATTTTGTTATGGTAGCCCAAGCAGACTAAGACACCTACGTTTTTCTAATTTTGTCCTAATTCTTCTTTTAATTTGATATGAATTCTGTAGGCATTGTTTTGTCTCATTAACATTCAAGATAATATAAAAACCAACAAATATAAAAACTCACAATATAAATATTCAGAAATCCACCTGCTGACCCACAACTGGAGTTGAAAATGCAGGAGATATCTAAATCTAACCCGGGCATCTGCCCACATGGTACTGCAAACATCTGGGAATGTTGTTATGGCAATTTTAAAAAGCAATGCAACAGTTTCATGCTACTATATAAAAAATGTCTGGCATCCCAAAAAAGCAATGATAAGCAAAGGGTAACATTGTGACTATTGAAGGAAGCCTAAGAAAAGATGTCCTGATGGTTGCAGCCCACCTAAACCTCCTTGTAGGAGTGATAGCCCACATCTGGGATCCTGATTCTCTGGGCTGTGGGTTGAAGCTTTAGGTCACAGAGGGAAGACCTCAAATGGTGCAGAAGCCACACAGATGGAAAATACCTCTTTGGCCCATGGTATTGGGATCAAGGAAGGTTGGCAGCAAAGCTGCACACCAGTCGTGACCCCAGGGGTTCCAGAGAAGCTTTTTCAGGATTTCTGAGAGGCTGGAGCAAGTCTGGTGACACCATATTCAATCCCTTGTGCTACGTGGACACACATTACTGTGGACAGCAGTTGTGCTGCCCTGGATGTCTCAGCCCTGGGTCTACTCAGCACTCTTCAAAACAGGTGGAGTATTAGAGAATCAGGGAGGTGTGAGAAGGAAAGCTTAGCTCTCTCAGTGGCTCCCTGGATGTAATTGAAAAGCCCTGTGGAGCCAGAGAAGGGGAATTTTAAGCAAAATAATACTTGATTGATGTTAGTGCTGGATTGGAGCTAAATATTAAAAAAAGATGAGATTCACCTTTAAAGTTTCTAACTCTCTCTTTGTTCTTCTTCCCTCTATGGCTATTGCACCAGTCCTCATTTCCACCACTTCTCCACACCTCTTTAACCCCCACTCCCCCATTGTCCCAACCCACTTTATCTCACCCATCCACTCCCAGTCCCCATCCCGGTGAAAATACCCCTATTAAGGCAACCCAAGCCTGATCTCACAGAGCATTCCCACTACTGACCTTCTCCTCCATCCCAGCCCCACAAAACCTTAGCGATCTAGTTCCTAAGATCTCTGCTTATTGCTAGAAAACCAAAAAAGGTAAATGAACATTTATTCCCCTATTTGATAACTTTATGGATGTCTGCAGTATACCAAGCACTGTGCTTGTCTTTGGGAGTACGATAAAGAAACAGACCCAGCCCCTGCCCTGAAGAGGTAACTCCTGATGGGCAGAGCACTGTGGCATGCACACAGGGCATAAAACACAGCTCAGTCTTTGGCAGCTCATAATCTAGTTCAGGAGTCAGCAAACTACAGCCCAGGCCAAAGATGGTTCACTACTTTTGTTTGTACAGCCCATGAGTAAAGAATAGTTTTTATACTTGCAAATGGTTGAAAAAACTTCATAAGGAGAATATATTTCATGACACGTGGGTATTGTACAAAATTCAAATATCAGTGTCTATAATAATAAAAAAGTTTGATTGGAACACAACCATGCTTATTTGTTTACATATACTCTATGGCTGCTTTCATGCTACAATGATAGAGTTGCATATTTATGACAAAGACTCTATGGCCCTTAAAGCAGACAATGTTTACTATCTGACTCGTTGCAGAAAAAGTTTGCCAAAACCTGATCTTGTTGGAGGGGCAGGATGGACACAAATATCCATAGCTCAAAGCAAGGTGGTAAGTGCCACATCCATACACAGAAAAGACATGTTCTAGAAATTCAAGCAAAGACAGATCCAAAAATGCTGCATAGAGAAATGAGAGTGTGACCTGGGCCCAGAAGGAAAGGTAGAGATGAAAGAAAGGCCACTTATTTCACACTGAAGGAACAGCTTCCCCAAAGGCACTGAGGTAGAAATAATGATGCTAGAGATAGGACATGCTGGGAAATACATAAAAGGGACGGTAGGATTGTCTTCTGATACTTGTAGCCAATACTCATGACTGGCAGACAACAGTGAAAGAGGGTCCCTTTTCCAAAAGAAACAAGCTACCCAAGTGAAAGAGAAGCACTGAAGAACTCTCTACCGTTGAGGGCAGGAACATGGGAGAAAGTATTTGGATAAATGTAAAAGAAGAGGCAAGAAGGACTTTTATGGGAACATTCTAGAGTTTATCTTGCCAGTCAGAGGGTGTAATAATCAAGTCTTCCTTAGAAAAGGTTACAGAATTGTCAGAGGTGGGGTATTAATTAGACATCGGCTGAAGGTGTAAGTCATCTAAAACCACAGTCCACGGTAAATGTTCTCTTCACCTGGCTGAGAATTTTGTCACTCAGAAGGAAAAAGTATCTAGGGGAACTGATATTCTGTTCTTAATTCTGACCAATGAGGAAAGAGTTGACAGTGAGGTGAGCTTGAGAAGAGTGTTGTAAACTTCGAGTGTGAGGTGAGGTAGGACATGCTACATACAGTCAGATAGGGATTCTAAGCTTCAGGAAACCAAGTTAAGGATGTTTAGAAAGGTCCGTATGATCTCTTGGCCAGAGTTTCTAAGATAGAAACTGGCTAAGGAGGGCTGAGAAGCTCTAAAATTTAAATTTCTGAAAACATAGTAACAGAGTATCACAATGAGAAAAACAAAGAGAAGCAGGCACAGGATACTACAAGGATGCATGGAATCAATATTCTGAACTCCGATACAGTGCAGAAATTCATTTAGTTACAAGGGGCATATATATGTGAACAGATACAAAAACTTCTAAGAATAGTGATCTTGGGAAAGCCTAGAATAAATTGATTTTTGTGAAAAGTACTCACAGCAAAGATGAAAAAAGAAAAAGGAAGAGAGAGAAACAGAGACTG
Organism: Tapirus indicus; assembly: GCA_031878705.1. Lineage (NCBI taxonomy): Eukaryota > Metazoa > Chordata > Mammalia > Perissodactyla > Tapiridae > Tapirus > Tapirus indicus. The sequence goes on along the minus strand of CM062919.1, from coordinate 140,624,639 downwards.
AGAGAGAAAGGACTCTTTCTGTGTTGAGAGCAAGAAGTTGAACAAGAGGTAGATGCACTAATTTAAGAATAAGATCGTGTAGTTGTATATACTAGATATGTTTATATCCATATTAATTACCATAAGAGAGGATTGGAGGTAATTTACACTTAAAAATAATTGTACTTAATGATTCCACAAAAAGATTCTAAGAATAAACAAATTCAGCAAAGTTGCTGGACACAAAATCAACACACAAAAGTCAGTTGTGTTATGTTTCTATACACTAGCAATGAACAATTCCAAAAGGAAATTAAGGAAACAATACTATTTATAACAGCATCAAAAAGAATAAAATACTTAGGAATATACCCAGCCAAGGAAGTGAAAGACTTGTACACAGAAAACTACAAAATGTTGCTGAAAGAAATGAAAAAAGACACAAATAAGTGGAAAGACATCCTGTGTTCATGGATTGGAAGACTTACTATTGTTAAGACGTTAATACTACGCAAAGCGATTGACAGATTTAATGTAATCCCGATCAAAATTCCAACAGTGTTTTTTGCAGAAATAGAAAAATCCATCCTAAATTTATATGGAATCTCAAGAGCTCCTGAGTAGTCAAAACAATTTTGAAAAAGAAGAATGAGGGGCCGCCTGGTGGCGCAGCGGTTTAGTCCGCGCTTGGCAGCCCAGGGTTCGCGAGTTCGGATCCCGGGCGCCCGCCGACGCACTGCCTGTCAGCCGTGCTGTGGCGGCGTCCCATATAAAGTGGAGGAAGATGGGCACGGATGTTAGCCCAGGGCCACTCTTCCTCGGCAAAAAGGGGAAGATTGGCAACAGATGTTAGCTCAGGGCTGGTCTTCCCCACAAAAAAAAAAAAAAAAAAAAAGAAAAGAAAAAGAAGAATGAAGTAGGAGGTCTCACACTTACTGATTTAAACACTTAGTGCAAAGCTATGTTAATCAAAACAACTTGGCACTGGCATAAAGACAGACATGCAGATACATGCAACAGAATAGAGAGCCCAGAAATAAACTCTCACGTATGTGGTCAAACAGTTTGGATGAGGGCGCCAAGAACACTCAATGGGGAAAGGACAGCCTTTTCAACAAATATTGTGGGTAAAACTGGATATCACGTGCCAAAGAATGGACCCTTACCTTACACAATATGCAAAAATTAACTCAAAAAATTAACTCAAATTGTATCAAAGACCTAAATGTAAGAGCTAAAACTATAGAACTCTTCGAATGAAACATAGAGGGGAAAGCTTCATAACACCGGATTGGGCAATGATTTCTTGGATATGACAAAAAAAGCACAATCAACGTAAGTAAAAATAGACAAATTGGGCAACATCAAAATGAAAAACTGTGCATCAAAGGACACGATCAGCAGAGTGAAAAGGCAATCTATGGAATGGGAGAAAATATTTGCAAATCATATATCTGATAAGGGGTTAATATCCAGAATATATAGAGAACTCCTACAACTCAACAACAACAAGAAAATGACCTGATTAAAAAGTGAGCAAAAGACTTGAATAGACATTTCTTCAAAGAAGATACACCAATGGCCAACAAGCACACGCAGAGATGTTCAACATCACTAATCATTAAGAAAATGCAAATCAAAATCACAATGAGATACCGCCTCACACCCATTAGGATGGCTATTATTGAAAAAACAGAAACAGGGGCCAGCCTGGTGGCGTAGTGGTTAAATTTGCGCGCTCCACTTCGGCAGCCTGGGGTTCACAGGTTCTGCTCCTGGGCACGAACTACACACTGCTCATCAAGCCATGCTGTGGCAGGCGTCCCACATACAAAATAGAGGAAGATTGGCACAGATGTTAGCTCAGGGACAATCTTCCTCAAGCAAAAAGAGGAAGATTGGCAATAGATGTTAGCTCAGGGGCAACCTTCCTCGCCAAAAAACAAAAACAAAACCAGAAAAGAACAAATGTTTGTTATTAAGACGAGACTGAAAAGAAATTGGAACACTTGTGCACTGTTGGTGGGAATGGAAAATTGTGCAGCCACAATGAAAAATGATATGGCTATTCCTCCAAAAAGTAAACATAGAATTATCGTATGATCTAGCAATTCCATTTCTGGGTATATACCCCAAAGAATTGAAAGCAGGATCTAGAAGAGATATTATACTTCCATCTTTATAGCAGCATTATTCACAATAGGCATAATGTGGAAACAGCTCAAGTGTCCATTGATGGATGAATGGATAAACAAAATGTGGTATAAACATACAATGGAATATGATTCAGCCTTAAAAAGGAAGGAAATTCTAATGAATGCTACAACATAGATGAAGCTTGAGGACATTATGCTAAATGAAATAAGCCAGTCATAAAAAGACCAATACTGTGTGGTTCCACTTATCTGAGGAGCCAAGAATAGTAAATTCAGAGACAGAAAGTAGAATGGTGTTTGCAGGGCTGCAGGGAGGGGGAATGGAGAGCTGTTGTTTGAGGGCTAAAGGGTTTCAGTTTTGCAAGATGTAAAGAGTTCTGGAGGTTGGTTGCACAACAATGTGAATGTAGTTAACACTACTGAGCTGTACACTTCCAAATGGTTAAGATGTTAAATTTTATATTACATATATTTTATCTCAATTTTTTAAAAAGGAAAAAAATGCAATAATAACATCTTTTGAACCATACTTTATTTGCATTATTTTATTTCATTTTCACAATGACCGTATGAGGCAGGTGCTTTTATTATCCTTGCTTTATAAATGAAAAAGGAAGGCATAGAGAATATTGTGAAACTCACCTAAGGTCACACAGCTAAAAACTATTAGCTTTTTTCTCAAAATTCCAGGCAGTCAGACTCTTAAACCCATAGTGGCTTTATTATCAAGCAAAAAGCTGTAAACCTATTAGGACAACACAAAAAGGAGAGGAAGGGGATGGAGGAGTGAGGTTGGTAATGAAGAAAGCTGCGCAGGTCTTTATACAGCAGACCCAGATTACAGGAGGCTACAGCAACTGAGTAGAATATTTAGCTACCAGCTTCCTGACAACAAGGGAGTCAGGGCCAAAAGAAAACTATAAATGAGTATTGCAGTCTTCATTATCTAAAAAAGAAAGGAGGCACCCTGGCATGTCAGAAGAGACCAGTCTTTGTCTGGCTCTGAACTCTGGGAGGAATTTACATTAGTCATTATACAAGAAACATTGAAGAACATAATGCACAGTGTCTGTGACAGCAGTGGCATTCTGCACATCGCCACTGGTAATAGCAAACTCGATGCAAGTTGATGGCATAATTTAGTCATAGTTGTATAAAATGATTTGTATGGACAGCCAGAGTAATAAAATATAGCGTGCTGCTTCCTGGTGATTTGACTCAATAGGAGAAAGCGTAGGAAATATATAACCATGTGTATCTCATAAACTACCAGCCCTGCATATCAATTTTCTCTGTCGGACTTTGGACAGGAGCTGTATAGGAAATGGCTCTAAATTGAGATAAATGAGGTAATCTCTGCTGTTGATTGGAAAGAGATTCATTGCTCTGGATACAACGTATCCACCAGATAGTGGATATGTTGCGGAGGTTAAGGGGCTCAGCTGCGTTGTCCTGCTGTTCAAGTGGACCCCTCTAGTACTGCAGGGAGGTCAGCAACGGAGAGTGTGATCATAAAGCACGAGGAGGACGAACTTAATCAATGTGGCTGAAGAACCGCTGCTGAAAATCTTTAGGAAATCAGAAGATCAGGGAAAACAGTGCAGACTAGACATGGGTCAATTCTCAATTTCCCCAAGAAGGAAAATGAGAGATTTTAACCCATAAATTGGAGGCCTGCTCCAGTAAAATTCTAGAGTGACTTAACAAAGGGAAGGAGATTATCAGCACAGGTTTTTAGTAAGAACAAGTTTTGTCAAAGTACTATTTTTTTGTGTTGCTAGACTAACAGCAGAATATTGTGGTCAGGGAATGTTTATCCATATATCGAGCTCTGTCACTAACTGCAGAACCCAGATGACTTTCTTAACCCAAGTTTCAGTTTTCTTGACTATAACCTGGAGATTGTAATACCTACTTCACAGTTCTGTTGAGAGCAGTAAAAAAAAATAATCCACGTAAATTCACATTCACAGTGCCTAACAAAAAGTGGTTGATAAACATTAATTATTGTGATTTTCTTCTGTCAAAAGAGCAAGCATAGGTTTAAAAGAATGTTATGAGTTAAAGACTCAAAACTCTCAGGAAATGTTTTCATTTTCATTAAAACTTTTTGTTTGTCCCTATATGTAGTCACTGAAGAGTGACTTTGTCTATTTCACAGTCTCCTAAGGTTCATTCTTCCAAACACAGATGTTATATATGGATTCGACCGCTAACGGAGCACAAGAGGGATATGGTATCCAAATGTCAGAAACGTCTTCAGGTTCTTCTAAGGAACTTTCACATTTAAGTTTTAACCTCCTTAATGTTTAACTGACTTGTCTACAGGTTATGTTTTAATAAAACTAAGATTTCACACAATATACTGCTGAATGAATAAGGTATGATTAAATTTAATATATGCAAGAACTCATGTGCATAGTAAATGGGAAGACGATAAAGCGTTAACAGTGGTTATTTCTGGGTGATATCAGTACAGATTTTTTAGTTACTTTCTTTTGGTTATAAGTATTTTCCATTTTTTCCTACAATGAGTATATATAAATAGGGGAACTATTTTGGGTTTTAAAAACTAGAGTGATCAAGAATGTCAAAATCTAAAATTTTTACAATTCATGTGAACTTGCTTGGAATGTGTTTATTTAAATTTTCTGGCCAATTGAGTTTAGTGGACAGGAATCCTAGGAAAAAGTCATAAGCACATTTCACAATACCCATTTACTTACTCATCAAACACGTTATTCCCCAGATATGCCACATGCTATGTTATATATTAGGAATAAATGATAGGGGCTGGCCTGGTGGCATAGTGGCTAAGTTCACGTGCTCTGCTTCAGTGGCCTGGGGTTCGCAGGTTCAGATCCCGGGTGCAGATGTATGTGCCGCTTATTAAGCCATGCTGTGGCGGGCGTCCCACATATAAAGTGGAGGCAGATAGGCATGGATGGTTAGCCCAGGGCCAATCTTCCTCAGCAAAAAGAGGAGGATTGGCAACAGATGTTAGCTGAGGACTAATCTTCCTCACCAAAAAAAAAAAAAAGATAAATTAGATACAGTGTAATTCTGGGTGGCAAAGCCTTTTGGCTTTCACATAAGAGAAGAGAAATTTTTAGAAATTTTCCTAAGTCAGAGGTTCTCAGGCTTAGAGGCACATTAGAATCATCAGAGGAGCCGTTAACACCACTGATGCCCAGACCCCACTGGCAGAGATTCTGATTTAATTAAAAAGTGATTCAGGTGACTGTAATATGCAGCCACAGCCTGAAGAATGGGTACTGAAACTGACAGGTGAGGGCTATGAGGAGGAGTGGGCAGGGGTGAAGGGAAGGATGAGCCTGGGGTGGAGGCTGGACAATGATGGCAGAAGCAGGTAAGGGATGCCGAGTACATGGGAAAGAATGATGCCCAATGATGTCCTAAGAAATACTGTGCACCTGCTTACAGGTATGCCTTGTTTGAATGAGGTTTTTAAATGTTTTATAAAGGATTTTAAATGTTATAAATTGCTCCTTTAATAAAGGAAAAGTCTGTGCCAACCATCCTGAGACAAGTGGGGAAAACTGTGACATAGCTCGATAAAAACAATATTCCATGTGCATCTAAATAATTTATCACAAACCCCAGCTCCAGAGGAGAGAAGGCTGGGAAATATCAAGCTCAAATGGCACTTGGGATGGGTCAGGCTAGAAAAGACCAATAAGCAGAAACACACCAGAACCCCAGAGGCAGAGAAGGCCACTGCGACAAGTCTCAGCAGTTGGCAATAAAGTGAAAAACGTCCAAGGAGATTGGCAAATGGATTCCCAGGGGCCCAGCAATAGGCCGAGGACCACGAGAGCAGGCTGTGGTATCAGCAGATCTGGTGGCAGGTGGTCAGTCCAGGCTAGGCGCTGGAATTAGGGGCTTGAACTACAGACCCCAGAGGGGTGAAAGGGGATAAGAAAGGGCCATTATCTCAGATCAGGGCCTGTATTAGAGGCTGGAAAGTGAGAGTAAGCGTGGAGAAAAGAAAAACAGAGATACAGTTCTTAAAACTAGAATATAAAGAAGGATGTGACCACAGAAATAAGTCAACAGCCTATTTGAGAGTGGACTAAAGGTCAGATTATGATCAATGACTATGTATATGCTGATTTTACAGAGTGACTTTTTATGCTTCTCCTAGAGGGGTGGTTGAGGGCCCCCAGCCAAGCTCAGCTGGCAGCAGCTGCAGTTAAATGGCTCCAGCTGCAGGTCCTCAAGGGCCTCCTATCATCGAGCCCTGCTGGTCATTATAAGGCAGAGTGGAAATAGGTTCCAAGGAGAAGAGAGCAATCAGCGGTCCCCCCTTCATGGGGCCTAAGGCTGGGAGAGCCCCTTATCTGCGTCCGGCTGCATGCCAGAGGGAGGTGGGTTCTCCTCCCTGAGTCTTGCTGGCCCACGAGCAGTTTGTTTCTGTGCTGAACTTGGGTGTCAAGAAAGCTGAAAGGAGGTAAATCAGGGATGTTGGGAAGGCAATTAGCATGGGGTAAGAATGCCTGCAACAAAGGAGGGCTGCTAGGGGGCGCTGAACAAGTTCTGTGCAGTGGGACTGCAGGTGAGAGCAGAGGAGGTTTGCTTGTTTGTTTGGGGGGAAAGAATCACTTGTTTATTTAAGAGAATGAAAAGCAGGACAATTAAGATTTTCATAGGAATGCACAGGGTCAATATTAACAAATGGTTTTAAGCTAAAGTGCAGAGTATGTGGTTTAATGTCAGTTATAAAACATTGGAAAAAGAGGTTTGTTCTGAGAGTTGAACGATAAAAAAATAGAATGCAGTTCCTGGTAAGAGCTAGCATTTATTCAGGAAGTTTTGTATTATCATCAATGTATTTCTGCGTGTAAAAACTGTTAGAAGTATACCTGTGAGTGTCTGCTGCTGCCGCTGCTACAATTACTCTATTTAAAAACATAAAAATGTAATAGGCAGAATAATATAAGTGTTAACAGCCAAACTGGAGCAGAAATCATGACTCTGCTATTTAAAACTTTGGACTAATGGCTTAATTTCTGTCCCTTATCTCCGTCAACTATAACATGCAGGTTACAATAGTATCATAGTGTGGTAGGGAGAATTAAATTAGTTTATATTCAAAAAATGCTTATAGCAGTGCCTGGCATGTAGCAGGTACAATATAACAGTTATTCTGTATTATGTCTTATTAAACAATATTATCACTTTTAAAATCTCCCTGTAAATCAGTGGTTCCCAAACTCAGCTACATGTTGGAATCTTCTGGGGAACTTTAAGAGGTATGACACCTGGATCCCACCCCCTGAGATACTAATGTAACCAATTTGGATGCAGCCTGTGGATCATATAGGGTAAAAGCTCCCTAGATGATTCTAATGGGTAATCAAGTTTGAGAATCACTGATGTAAATAATGACTGTCTTGCTTTAGGTAATAAGAGAGTTTTGTTTAATTAAATAGATCATTTTTATAATAAATGAGGCTAATCTATCCACTAATGATAGCTAATCAAACTACAGATAGAGAACCAACTGGAAAGAATCAGCTTTGTGGCCCAAATGTGGGAGATGATAGCGTTGAGTCCATATGCTTGTTTTATGGATTCTCATATAATGAGAATGACCACAGAAACCATGCAAACCAATAAATAGTTGCCAAGTTGATGGAGCAAGGGATCAATTGAGCAGATAGATGCTTTGTCAGAGGGGCCACAAGAGGGAAAAAAATCCTCTCTCCTCAGAATGGTGTGTGTACTCATCCAAAGACTATATTCAGAAGCCTTTATTATTCCTGTGGGTTGTTTTCTGATGGGGTAACACATTATTGCGGATGTTCCCATGATAGTGTAGCCCACATGCTACTAGTTTAAACAGAAATTCTCCCCTAGGGCCATTTCTGAGGCACTTCTACAAGAATAGTTACTGATGCTACATTTTCCAGGAAATGCCAGAGTGTCGTGGAATGAGAAATCAGTTTTTATTTCAGAGTCTGAGTAGCAAATAGCTCTTTTGGCCAGAGAGATTCAAGTGTTTGTGTCTCCCATTAGCACAGCAGAGTCTGATGCTTGCAGGGAGACCACAGCCATGAAAAAGCATGCAGACACGGGGTGTTCAGATTAGAGAGTTATGGAGCTACAGACTTCCTGAGGCTGGTGACCAAGGCAGGCAGCCAGAACTTTGTGCAGTGTTTCGGAAGGAAGCAACATTTTCTGAAGATGTTGATTGCATGCTGTGTGACTGAATTTGGAATAATAAACAAAGACAGAGAAGTTCTCTATGATTTGTATTGGGAACTCTGAAATGCATAGGGCATGCACTGATGTAAAGGAAGAGTCCCTTAGCTGCGCTGGTCAAAGGCTGTGGCCAGTTCTTTAGTGAGGAGGTAGAGGCCATCCACACGTACCGTATAACCTTCTTGTCTATCAAGTGTATGATTAAATGTGTATCATTCCCATTGCAGAATATGTTTCGGGTCAGTCTCAGCAAGTCTATGTGAGAGGCAGCACAGCACAGCACGCCTGATTCAGACTTCCCAGTTCGAATCCAGGCTCTGCCATGTACCCACTGGGGAAAATTGAGCAGTTTCTTCATCTATAAAATAGAGACCATAAAAGTACCTTCTCTCAAAAAGTTGTTGGGAGGAGTAAAGAAATTCATATTTGCAAACCACTGAGAAGAATGCCTTCACACTGCTATAAAAATGCTTCTTAAATAAGTAAATCTTCATCAAGCCTCAAATTAGAAATTCCTTTTTAACTTTGTGTGTAGACACCTGAACCAGGAACATCCTATCGATAATTAAAGTCCCAACTTGGGCATTCCAAAGTGGAGAAGATAAGATAAGCAGAGCTTCTTTCGGAAACACGTTTGCCAGGATTATTTCTAGCCAGATGAAGACTGTGTTAGAACAGCCACTCAGAGGGCATCATTTGGCTATTACTCTCCTATGAGAAAATAGGCTGTAAATAACCTCTCTTGGATTTCTAGAATCCAAACAGCACCTGAGATTCATCCATTTATCCTCAAAATTCTATCCAGTGTTCGTATTTATTTGGCTGGCTGGTTGGTTTGCTAGTTTGCTTGTCTGGTTTTTGTGTTGACTGGTCAGCTCTTTTACAGTCTGGAGAAGAGATGTGAGATTGCAGAAGCCTATGCTTCTCAGAGTTTTCTGGGGTTGGCAATGCTCAGGGCAGAGACGGCTCTTTCAATTATGGGTCTTGGCAAGTGTCCGCCACCAAGAAAAAGATATTGTGACTAGGGCCACACAGTCCTAGGGGGCCAGTATTTCTATATCACATAGAAGCTGTAGCCCAAATTCACTCAGATCTGCAGCTTGGGGTCTACCCAGTGGACCCAGTGGGAGCTACCTAGTGATATCCTGTCCCCAAAGTGCTCTGGTTAACTGGTTATAAGCCTTGTCTCTGATGGGCCAGAGCTATCTCAGCAGGTTTAGTGGCAAGACAGCATTGACACCATCTCTTAGAGAAGGCTGAGGACCATCATGGTGGAAGGATGGTTCTAACCAGCTCCTCCGGCTACACCTGCCTGGAGAAGTAGGAAAGGGATGCACGACAGCACCGCGGATTTGGGGTGTTATAAGCAATTGACACCCTCCCACTTGGGTTTTTAAATTTTCATCCTTTTTAATGTGTACAGTACAAGTGTCATTAGAATCTGAGTCAACACAGACCCCAGGATTTCTAGGGACCTTTCCAGAAGAACATTTGACCTCAAGGCCCACTGCTCCAGACTGGACCTCTTTTTCCTCCTTTTTTCTTCTCTGTCCAACTAGATTTGCAGGGTACATTTGTGTGAAAATGGTGAGTTAGAAAATGGAGATTGTATGAATAACACAGCTCAAAATTTACCTTATTAAAAAAAATCCTGGAGTGAAGTCTTGAGTTTGAACTATAAATGAATGCTCCAGGTAGCATGGAGAGCACCAGTGTGGATCAGTCTGCTGAGTTTATCCCAAAGTGGACTGAAAGTTTGTGGAATCAGACCTATTGGAGGGTGTGCTATTTATACTGCCTAACCCATCCCATAAATGTTATTTTCTAGACACAAAATTTCTCTTTTAGGTTGATACCCACCATCCATTTTCTTGCTAGTGGTTTTAATTACTGGGCTACTGCACCACTGGAAGTACAACAGGAGCATGCAGTGTATTCTTTTGTTGTATTATGCTCCTGGCCCTGTTTCTGAATCCCAAACATAACAAATTCCCATTCTTAGAGAATGGTAGTTTATTTGTGTAGACTAAAATAATAGAGTGGAAAATATTTGCACTAGAGAATGTTTCTATCCTAATTTTATATTTTACAAAGCAGCTAATATTATGAAACATAAGCCTTTAAAAGTACACTGCAAAATTTTATGGTGTTGTTACCTTTGTGGCTTTATGCACATACCTATATTTAATTAAAATATGCATCCATCAGTTTAAGTTTTAAAATATGTGTCTTGATTCTCAAAGGGTATATTGGAACACAGTGATCAAACATTGCTCTCATCTTCCACAGTCACTGAAATTTCTAGTTTCTATGTATGTCTATCACAATACCTTATGTAGTACTTTATAGTGTTTGAATTGCTTTCATATGCACTGTTATTTCTGTCTTCATATCTATTCTGTAAAAGGCAGTCAGGCATTTTCTGCCTTTTCATGTATGGCTGTTGAGGGTATGAAGTCCCGTTGCCTGGGTTCAAATCTTGACTGTCACTTATTGCTGTGAAATTTGAGCAGGTTGTTTACTCTTTCTGTCCCTCTCTCTCTCATCACAAAATGGCGATGTAATAGTATCTACCTCACAGGCTATTGAGTTATTTCATATAACATCTTTGTACAGTAACTCACACGTGATAAACACTCAACAAATGTTAACTCCTATTATTTTAAAATTATGGAAACTAAGATCCAGGGAGTGACTTCCTAGTAATGGCATTAATTAGCGAAAATGGGCCTTGACACAAAGTCTACAGTGCTTTTCCCAATTTCATCCAACATTATTTGAGTTCCCAAAGTGCAAATGTTGGTTTCTTTCTTTTTATGTTCATGGATATACTTGTTTTTAAAGTTGATTTTGTGCTCACAATTTACGATGTTAATCTGCAAATTTTTAAATGCTTTTCTCAAGTTACGGCTGCAGTATATTTTTCTTTAAATTTTAATGTACTACTTAAAAAAATTCTGTTCTAAATCTAATTGCTTTACACATAAAACTTAGTGATTATTGCCCAGAAGTGGGAACCAAGAAGAGGCAAAGAAAAGCTTTCTCTTTGAGCTGTATACTTTGATATAAAGTTTGAATTTTTTATTACAAACATAATTACAAATATTAAGAATCCAATTAAGTTAAATAAAAAATATTAATTCTACTATTCTTCAAGCTTGCCAGACAAGCAAATAGTTCTGTTTTGAACTGAAGCTGTGATCTGCCTCCCCCTGCCCCCAAACCTACTCAGCAGAGAAAGTGGGGTTGGGTGGGTTTAGCTAGCCGGACAAGCCAAGCCAGAGAATCTTCTTGTGGTTTTGTCCTCACCAAGATATCTGTCTGAATTGTTCTGGGTTCAGGCCAGTGGATCTCCAAGATGAACCCAAATCATCAGTAGAAAAACTCAAGTTTCTTGTTATCCAGTCTGGACAGTCAAGGCAAGGAACCAGGTTTAAATCCTTAAAATGCCCTTGTTTGTGTGCACACATTCACACATGTATACACATGCACACCCACCCACAAAATTGCCAGACTTTTGAGCTCCTTTTTAATAAAAAGGAGTAACCAGGAAAACACAGAGGGAAATGAAGTGACCTTAATTTCTGTTATAGTAAAATTTATTCCTGATATTCTGGTTATTTTACCAATTTTGTAGGTGTTCTTAGTGTCTGGTGTGCAGTCCTCAGCCCTGGAGACCTGTACCCACTAAGGATGCCAGTGATGTCCCTTTGTGGCTGACAAGCCTAAACACTCTGTACAACCTCTCTGCTTCCTCTCTCAACTTTCCCTTCCTTCTGCTTCCATTTCCAGTTACCAACCTAAGACTCTGATCCTTCATAGTGACCCCAACAAGCTGTCTGTTGTCCTGAGCCTTAGAACCACCTGGGCTGATTCTCCCAATCAGCATTGGATTCTTGGAGTGAGCAAGGAAAGATCAGGCCCTGTGACCTATACAGGATCTACTTTCCAACCTCCTCCCTGTTCCTAAAAGATCTCCCTGTAGGCAAAGGAGATACCAGATGTGTTGGATTGAACTTATATTCAACTGCTGTCTAAATTGGTTTATGGTTGAAATTGAATCTGAGCACATAGTAAATTTCTAATTTGGGAAGATAATTTTGAGTAACTTCATGAGCATGAGGAGAATGAAGACTGCATAGAAACTGTGAGAGTTTTCAAACATTTCCACTGTTTTCTACATTTCTAAGCAGTTTCAGAGAGCCCACTTCTACTGGCCTTAAAGGTTGTCTGAAAGAATCAAGAAGACTTTAAAGTTTACTTGCAAATAAACAGTAAAACTTTTGGGCCCAGCAAGGATTGCCGCCTTGGGGAAAGAGACAGAGTTGTGAGACTTTGGACCAGCAAAGTGGGAACATCCGTTTCCACCTGTTTTCACGTCTTGATCCTGCACACTCCTTTGCAGTTCCATCCACAGAAAGATACTTGCTCCTTAATCTGATTTTAGAGAGCACCTGTGGTGAGTTCTTAGGAGCAACATTTCCTTTTTTTTTTTTTTTTTTTTTTTACAGTCTATCTGTAAGTTCCTTTAGTAGAAAATTCCCAGAGTCTTACTTGCAAGTTTGGGCAAAATGACCTGTCAGAGCTGGCTGGTCTTATTGGCAATGAACACTACTAATAAACAATGTACACAGCACTTTCGTGCCTGATGAATAAGACATGTCTTTCCTCTATCAGAACAACCAAATTGCTTTGTAAGAAACAACACTTCAGGCCGTAATAATTCTACCTTGACTTCGAGATGTAGCCATAATTGTAATGTTCTCTGAGCTGTAACTATTTTGGTATATCTGACCTAAAGAAATAAATTCATTTTATGTTCTGTTCAGAGTCCGTATAGCTTGAATGGCTTTTCCTAATTCTGTCACATTCTGGAAAACAAGAACAATTGTTGGTAGAATCCTAATGCCACACTACTCTTCAATTCTCTTAGAAGCAACTTGCGTTTCTGTTGAGCGTCCACATTCGTAAATCTAATCTAAACTTTTAACTGACCATGTGAGAACACCATGCCTTGAAATAGCCCCAGAGATTACAATAGGAAAAAGATTTTAAAACAGCTTTCTCTGAATAATAATTGCAGAACATTCAGCTCAGTAGCACCCAAGCTTTACCTACACACAAGAACTAGGAACATTTTGAAGACAACCTAAAACTCTAAATTTTTGTTCTGATGGTAGAATTGTCATTTACAGCTTCTACATATTTTATTATCTCTGCTAGGAAAAATGGGTTTTTTTCGCCTATCCTTTGTAAATTCGTAGACAGTTTTCTTAGGGATGTGTTTTAGACCACGATTTGTTTCTCAGTGAGTGGTATATGTGTGTGAAATCTGTGTGAACTCTAATTCTAAAACGTATGTTAAATGTAAATTTGAACATTGAAGCAAAAGAATAAAAGCCTTTTTATAATGAAGTTTTCCTTAGGAATTGTATTTATTTGAATTAGATCTTGACACTATGAAGGAACAAAATGATATTATTCTTTGCAAAAGTAAAAAAGTTTCACTTACGTAATGATTACTAATTTACCTATCAATGTTCTAACTGGGTGATTTTAAACTTCTTTCTGAAAATTGAGAAAGTCAAACAAAAGACTAAGTATTTGGAATTTGTAGAAAACAAGTAGGAAAAAGAAGAATTTAGTAGAACAGTGCTTCTTGACATTTTATATCATGGCTCACATTGAAAAATAATTATATTTTAAGGCAAATGGGTAAATTGAAAGAGTTTTCAAAGCATGTATATGGACCATGATAAAAATATTACATTTTCTTTGTACTATATGATTACAATTTTGAGACATATTTAAGAAAATTTTCTTCAGTTCCAAAAACTATGAGAAATTCACTAGTGTTATTCTGGTACTTGTATGATTTTATTTTTAACATTTGTCTGACCGATTTGAGATTTAATCTAAAGTATGCTGTGGGGTATAGATCTACTTTTTCTCTTCCCAAACAGCTACAACTTGTTTCAACCTCATTAATTAAAAAGTCCATCTTTATTACATACTAAATCTTAAAAATAAATGGAAAAAATAATAGGCAGGTAGAAAATATTTGCAACAAACGTAAATCTACTGTTAAGACAGATCTATAAATATAGATACATAATTTGCTAAATCAATAGAGAGAAAATCAATACAAAAAAGACAACCCAATTAAAAAAAGGGCAAAGGATATGTTGCAATGGTTATTCCTACTAAAAATTAAATAAATAGAAATTAAACATTTTTTTTGCCCATCAGATTTATAAAATTGAAAAATATTTTGACAGATTATTGGAGAAAAGATACTCACAAGGACTGTTGGTGAGAATACAAACATAGTCTTTTTTGACAGGTAACTGTTTTCCTTATTAGTCAATAATTGTACTTACAGAATTATGCTCTATAGCAAAAATAGTATGTATGTACTTCTGCATGTGTATATATATGAATGTTCACTGCACCATTGATTGCAACAGAGAAAAACTGGAAGGCATCCTACATGTCTATTGATAAAGAAGTCATTAAAATAGAGAAATATTCTGCAAGCTATTAAAAATAATGAGATAGAATCATGGATGTTGACCTGGAACAATGTCAGTGATATAAACTTATCAAACTCAAAATATATGGCATGATGCTAGTTAACAAGGGAACAAAAAGAACAGAATGGGGGGAGTTGGAAATTCCGGTAGGCATGCAATAGTTAACAGTGATTATCTTTAAGGGCTGGAGTTAGGGGATGAGAATAGAGAATTTTCATGTTTTTTGAAAAATTTTTTATAGAAATATACTTGACCTATAACATTTTGTAAATTTAAGGTGTACAACATGTTAATTTGATACATTTATATATTGTAATGCCATTATAGTGATAATTAGCACCTCTATCATGTTACATAACTATCATTTCCTTTTAGTAGCAGGAATAATTAAGTTCTAGTCTCTTAGCAAGTTTGATTATAAAACAGAATTGTTGTGTATATTCACTATACTGTGCATTAGACCACTAGAACTTATTTACTACTTGTTGCAAGTTTGTACCTTAAACAACATCTGTCCTATCCTCCCACCCCCATCCCCTGGTAACCACTCTGTTTTTATGACTTTGGTTTCTTTATGTTCCACATATGTATATCATGCAATACTTGTCTTTCTCTGTTCGACTTCTCTCACTTAGCATAATGTGCTTAAGGTCCATCCATGTTGCCACAAATGGCAGGATGTCCTCATTTCTCGTGACTGAATAATATTTCATTGTGTATATGTGTGTGTATACATGCATATATACATATATGTACATGTATATACACAGAAGTGGAACTGCTGGATGATATGGTAGTTCTATTTTTAATTTTTTGAAGAACCTTCATTTTGTTTTCCATAGTGACTGAACCAATTTACATTTCCACTAACAGTGTACAAGGGTTCCCTTTTCTCCACATCCTTGCCAATACTTCTTATCTCTTGTCTTTTTGATGATAGCCATTCTAACAGATGTGAAGTGACATTTTAATGTACCTCTTGGCCCTTTGGATGTCTTCTTTAGAAAAATGTCTATTTAGTTCCTCTGCCCATTTTTTAACTGGGTTGTTTTTTCTTTCTATTGAGTTGTATGAGTTCTTTATATATTTTGGATATTAACCCCTTATCGGATATACAGTTTGCAAAATTTTTCTCCCATTCCGTAGGTTGCCTTTTCATTTTGTTAATTGTTTCTTTTGCTGTGCAGAATTTAAAGTTTGTAGTCCCATTTGTTGATTTTTGCTTTTGTTATTTGTGCCTTTGGTGTCATAACCAAAAAAGCATTGCCAAGAGCAATGTCAAAGAGTTTATTCCCTATGTTTTCTTCTGGAATTTTTATGGATCAGGTCTTATGTTTAAGTCTGATCCATTTCAAGTTAATTTTTGTGAGTGGTGTATGACAGGGGTCCAATTTCATTGTTCTGCCTGTGTTTATTTGGTTTTTCCAACACCATTTGTTGAAGAGACTATCCTTTCCCCATTGGGTGTTTGTGGCTCCCTTATAGAATCTTAGTTGACCATATATATGCAGGGGTTTAATTCTGGGCTCCCTATTCTGTTCCCTTGGTCTATGTGTGTATTTTTATGCCAATATAATGCTGTTTTAATTATTATAGCTTTGTAGTATAGTTTGAAATCAGAAAGTGTGATACTTCAGCTTTGTTCTTCTTTCTCAGGATTGCTTTGGCTATTTGGGGTCTTTTGTGGTTCCATACAAATTTTAGGATTGTTTTTTCTGTCTCTGTGAGGTATGCCATTAGAGTTTTGATAGGGATTGTGTTGAATCTATAGATGGCTTTGGGTGGTACGGACATTTAACAATATTAATTCTTCTGATCCGTGACTACAGGATGTCTTTCCATTTGTTCTTGTCTTCCTTGATTTCTTTCAACAAAGTCTTGTAGTTTTCATCATACAGATCTTTCACTTCCTTGGCTAAATTTATTCTTCAATATTTTGTTTTTTATGCTATTGTGAATGAGACAGGTTTTTTGATTTCTTCTTCAGATGTTTCATTACTAGTGTATAAAAATGCAATTTACTTCTATATGTTTTTACATCCTGCAACTTTACTGAATTTATTGATCAGTTCCAACAGTTTTTTGGTTGAGTCTTTGAGATTTTTCTGTGTACAAAATTATATCATCTGCAAATAATGACAGTTTTACTTCTTCCTTTCCAATTTAAATGCCTTTTATTTCTTCATCTTGCTTCATTGCTCCAGCTAGGACTTCCAGTACTATATTGAATAAGATTGTTGAGAGTGGGCATCCTCTTTCCTGATCCTATACCATAGAGTATGTCAGTTGTGGGTTTGTTGTACATGACTTTTATTATGTTGAAGTATGCTTCTTTTATACCCAATCTGTTGAGGGTTTTCATCATGAAAGGATGTTGTGTTTTGTGAAATGCTTTTTCTGCATCTATTGAGATGATCATGTGATTTTTATCTTTCATTCTACTAATGAGATGTATTACATTTATTGATTTGTGTATGCATCCCAGGGATAAATTCAATTGGTCATGGTGTACAATCCTTTTCATGTGTTCTTTCATTTGGTTTGCTAATATTTTGTTGAGAATTTTTGCATCTATATACATTCATAGGTCTATAGTTTTTTTTTCTTGTAGTGTCCTCAGCTGGCTTTAGTATCAGGGTAATGCAGGCCTTGTAGAATGAGTTTGGAAGTGTTCCCTCCTCTTCAATTTTTTGGAGGAGTTGGAGAAGGATTGGCATTAACTCTTCTTTAAATGTCTGGTAGAATTTGCCAGTGAAGCCACGTAGTCCTAGAGTTTTCAGTGTTGGGAAGTTTTTGATCATGGAGTTAATCTCCATAGTCATCATTAGTCTGTTCCAAATTTCTATTTCTTCCTAATTCAGTCTTGGTAGGTTGTAAGTTTCTAGGATTTGATCCATTTCTTCTGGATTACCTAATTTGTTGGTATATAATTGTTCATAGTAGTCTCTAATGATCCTATATGGTGCTGTAGTATCAGTTGTAATGTCTCCTACTTCATTTCTAATTTTGAATCTTCTCTCTTTTTTTTCTTAGTCTAGCTAAAGGTTTGTCAATTCTACCTCTTCAAAAAACCGGCTATTAGTTTCGTTGATCCTTTCTATTGTTTTTCTGGCCATTATTGATTTCCTCTCAGATCTTTATTTCCTTCCTTCTATTAACTTGGGATTAATTTGTTCTTCCTTTTCTAGTTCCTTGAGGTGCACAGGTAGGTTGTTTGAGATCTTTCTTAATATATTTCTTAATATATGCATTTATTGCTAAAAACTTTCCCCTCTGAACTGCTTTTGCAGCATCCAATAGGATTTGACGTTATATTTCCATTTTCGCATGATTCAAGATAATTTTTTATTTCCCTTTTGATTTCTTCTTTGACACATTGGTTGTTCAGAAGTGTGTTGTTTCCACATTTGTAGATTTTCCAGTTTTCCTCTTGTTGTTGATTTCTAGTTTTCATCATTGTGGTCAGGAAAGATAGTTGTATGATTTCAATCTTTTTAAATTTGCTAAGACTTGTTTTGTGTCCTATCATATGATCTATCCTGGAGAGTGTTCTGTGTGCACTTAAGAAGAATGTGTATTCTGCTGCTGTTGGATGGCATGCCCTATATATATATATATTAAGTTCATTTGATCTAAAATATGAGTCAATTCCAACTTTTCCTTGCTGATTTTCTGTACAGATGGTCTATCCATTACTGACAGTGAGGTATCCCTTACTGTTATTGTACTGTTGTCTCTATTAGTATTTGCTTAATATATTTAGGTGCTCTGATGTGGGTTTGTATATATTTACAGTTGTGATATCTTTTTGATGTATTGACCGCTTTATCATTATATAATAACCTTCTTTGTCTCTTGTTACCATTTTTGGCTTTAGGTTTATTTTGTCTCATATAAGTATGGTTATCCCCATTTGGTTTCCACTTGCCTGGAATATCTTATTTTATCTCTTCACTTTGAGCCTACGTGCACCTTTAGAGCTGAAATGAGTCTCCTGTAGGCAGCATGCTGTTGGGTCTTGTTTCATCAATCCAGCCACTCTGTGCCTTTGATTGATAAATTCAACCCATTTACATTTAGAGTGATATTGATATGTAAGGACTCACTACTGCCATCTTGTTGTTTGCTTCCTGGTTGTTTTTATTTCTACTGTTTCTTTTTCCTTGTTTCTGGCTACCTTGTAAATTGGGGTTTTTCCATGTGGCATGCTCAGTCTCCCCTGTTTTTATGTTTTGTGAATCTACTCTAGATTTTTGTTTTGTGATTACCATGAAGCTTACATAAAACATCTTGTCGATAAGACAGTCCATTTTATACTGTTAGCAACTTGTCTTCATTCACCTACAAAGGCCACCCTTTTATTCCTCTCCTTTTATATTTTTGATGTCACAATTTACCTCTTTTTATGCTATGCATTTGTTAACAAATTTTAGTAGCTATAGTTATTTTTAATAGCCTTTTCCTCTAACCTTCATAGTTAAATGGTTAACACATCATTCTAATATAGTTAGTTTCCTAATTCTGACTATTTTCACTTTTACCAAAGTGTCATGTACTTTCATTTATTTTCATGTCACTGATAGGCATCTTTTCATTTCAGCTTGAAGAACTCCTTTCAGTATTTCTTGCAAGGCAGGTCTAGTGATGGTGAATTCCTTCAGCTTTTGTTTGGCTAAGAGAGCCTTACTTCTCCTTTATATCTGAAGGATGACTGTTGGATAGAGTGTTCTTGGCTGGCAATTTTTATCTTTCCGCACTTTGATTATGTCATTCTACTCTCTCCTGGGCTATAGAGTTTCTGCTGAAAAATCCACTGATAGCCTAATGGGTGTTTGTAGGTTACTATCTTTTTTTTCCCCTTTGCTGCCTCTAAGATTCTTTATCATTGATTTTTGACAGTTTCATTATAGTGTGTCTTGGAGGTCTTTTTGCATTGAGATAACAGGGTGTTGTATTAGCTTCATTGATTTGTATGTCCAAGTCCATCCCCAGGTTTGGGAAGTTCTCAGCTATTATTTCTTTAAATTCTCTGCCCCCTTCTCCTTCTGTAACACCAATTATTCTTGTATTTGCCTTTCTGACCAAATCTGAGAGCTCTCATAGGATTTCTTCACTTTTTCAAAACCTTAATTCACTCTCTTCTTCTAATTGAATTATTGTTATATTCCTATCCTCCAAGTCATTTATTCTTTCTCCAACTGGTCTGCCCTGTTACCAATGCTCTCTGTTGCATTCTTTATCTCATTTGTTGAATTATTCAGCTCTAGAATTTCTGTTTAGTTCTTTTTTATAATTTCAATTCTTTGGTAATAGGACTCCTTCTGGTCATTAACTGTATTCCTGAGTTCACTGAATTGTCTTTACGAGTTTTCTTGTAGCTTGTTGAATTTTTTCGTAACAGCTATTTTGAATTCTTTATCAGTTAGGTCACAATATTCCGTGCCTTTGAGTTTGGTTGTGGAGAATTATTATTTTCTTTTTGTGATACCATATTTCCTTGATCTTTTTTTTTCATATTATTTGAAGGTGTGTGCTTCTGCTTTCACATTTGAAGTAGCAGACACCTCTCTAAGGTTTTATGGCTTTTTGGTTACGATTCAACAGGCTATCAGAAACCTTTCTTTTGTACTCCAGAAGGTAGCACTATAACTCAAGTTTGTGGTTTTTCCTACCAGAGCTGGCTCTCAAGGATGCACTCAAGAGCATGCACAAGGGGCCAGCAGCAGAGTAGGGGGAGATGTGAGCTTAGCACCTGGGGCTTTGGGGGTGCCCATGGGCCTGGCGTTTTGTAGGAGACGTCCAGAGGTCAGTGGGAAGACCTCCTGCTGAAGTCCTGAAGCAGACAGGAGATAACATGTTCCTTCAATGCCCTTGGTTATTCTCATCTGCTTCCTTCCCTTTCCTCTCCTTCACCCCAGTAAAGGAGGTTCCTTCTCAAAATTCTGGGTGTTGCTGGAGAGAAATGGGTCTCTCCAGCCACAACTTGCACAGCTGGGAAAGTCAGGCAGTCATTTGCCACTTTTGCTTTCCACCTCCTCTGCCAGAGAGGTTGCCACTGCTGCCACCAAAAGCCCAGCCCCTTGCAACATTGCCCTGGAGAGAGGGGCCATCTCCGTGAATGGCGAGTTCTTCTTCCTCCTCTGTGTCCAAACTTGTCTCTATCCTGCTCCAATGGCATGCTGCATTCTCCTCTCAGGCAGGTTGAACCTCCACAAATTCTCTTGCCCGTGGGTGTCCACTCAGTCTTGCACTCTCCAGATTCCCTTCCGCCCACTTCCATCTCAGTGAGTGGGGGTGGGACAGGCTTGCTGACTCTGTTGAATCTGCAGTCCCTACCGGGGTTCTATCTGCTCACTTTTGAATGCACAGTGGGGTAGAAACCTCCCAGGTGTCCTGGTGTTATGTGTAGAGGCACTTTTGTTCAGTTATGAATGTCCAATTAGTTGTTAATCAAAGGGGAGAGATAAGAGGAATGACTCATGCCCCAATGATGCTGCCGTCACTCCCCTAAATCAACTTTTCTAGCTCTGGGAAGAAAAAAACCATGTTGCTATTTGTATAATAATTGTGTTAAATTTATACATAAACTTGAGGAGAATTGATATCATAACGTTGAGCCAGTTGATGCAAAACCATGGAATGGTTTGCCATTGGTTTATCTCTAATCTGTAGCTTTTGAGGTATTTTTTTCATACAGCTTTTACAAATTTCTTATGTTTATTTTTAGGTAAATTTTGGGGGGTTTTCATTGTAAATGAGATCTTCTTTTCCATTATATTATCTAGCTGGTTATTTCTTATAAATGTAATAGCTATTGATTTTTGTATATTTTTAATATCTTTACCAAATTTTTCTTATTGTTGGAAAATTTTTATTGATTCCATTGTGTAGTCTAGATGCAGTCTTCTATCATCTACAAATACAGAAACTTCTACCTTTTCTTTTTCAGTACTTGTTTTGAAGTAGTTTTCTATTGACTATGTTGGCTGACATTCCTATACAACCTTTAAATGGGAAGATAGTGTCTCGTTTTTGACTTTAGCAGGTATGTTTCTAATTTTCCCTTCTAAGTAAGAATTTAGCATTATCCATCAATTCCTAGTTTATTAACTTAGTTTATCAAGAATCAATATTAAATGTGGTTGAATATCTTTTTAGTATCTATGGAATGATCTTATCTTTCTCCTTTGATCTAATGATATAATAGGTTATATTAATAGATTTTTCAATATTGAAAAATTCTAGCATAAATGAAAGAAAACCTACTTGGTTCGTGACTGCTTAATGTACTAGTGGATTCTGTTTGCCAAAATTATATTTAGGATTTTTTCATCAAATTTGAAATATGTTTTATCAGGTTTTTAATGGGTTTAGGTGTCAAAGTTTGTGTCCACCCCAAATTCATGTATGTTGACCTCCAATGTGATGGTATTAGGAGGTGGGACCTTTAGGAGATGATTAGGTCATGAAGTTGAAGCCCTCATGAATGGGATTAGTGCCCTTACATGAGACTCGAGAGCTCCGTTGCCCCTTCCATCACGTGAGAACACAGTGAGAAGATGGCCATCTATGAACCAGGAAGTGGGCTCTCACCAGACACTGAATCTGCCAGAACTGTGAAAAATAAATTTCTATTGTTTACAAGCCACCCAGTTTATGATATTTTTGTTATAGCAGCCCAAATGGACAAAGACACAATTTCCTTCTATTTATTTTATCTTGAAAAGTTTAATTTACATTTGGATTATCTGGTCTCTAAAGATTTGGTAGACTTTCCCCATAAAACCATAGGGTCCTGCTGCTTTTGGGGGAGGCAGTAGCCCTTTGATAATCTTCTCTATGTATTCCATGGAAATTGGTCTTTAAAACTTTTTGTCTCTATAGGAGTCAGTTTTGATACATTATATTTTCCTAGAAAGTTGTCCACTTCATAGAGGTTATCAAATGTACTTACTTAGTTGTGCAAAGTAATTTCTTATGAACTTGCTAAATTTCCTTTATTTCAATGGTTATTTCCCCCTTATCATTTCTTAATTTGTGTATTTATGCTCTTCCCCACTCTTACTTGATTAAGAAAAGTAATAATTGATTTCTATTATTTTTTTAAATAATCAGATTTATTATATTTTACCCATTTAGCTTGATTTTTTTCTTTTTTTATCTCTCTGAGTTAGAGGTCTACTTCTTTCAGTTTTATTGACTTAAGTATTTAAGGCTATAAATATTCTTCTTAGTGCTTTGAGAATTTAGATATGTAGAATTTTTTATTTTTAATTTTGTTTTAGAAGTTTTGCAATTTGAGGTGTGTTTGCCTTTTGACGCAAGAGTTGTTTGTTTTTATTTAATAATCTTATTGCACTGTGTAATCAGAAACTGTTGTTTGTATCATTTCTACTTTTTGGAATTGTATTATTTTATTATTGCTGCTATAACAAATTGCCACTAACTTAGCATCATAAAACAAGACAAAGTTATTTTCTCACAGTTCTGTAGGTCAGAAGTCTAGATGGGCTTGGACAGTTTCCCTGCTCTGGGTCTCACAAGGCTGAAATTAGGTCTCAGCTAGCCTAGGCTTTTATCAAGAGGCTCTGGGAGAGAATCTGTTTCCAGGTTCATTGCAGTTGTGGGCAGAATTCAATTCCATGCGGCTGTAGGACTGAGGTACCTGTTTCCTTGCTGGCTGTAGGCCAAAGGCCAGTCTTTGCTCCTAGAGGCTGCCCATGTTCCTTCTCATGCTTTCCATGCAGCTCCTTTCAGCAACAGCAGGCCAAGTCTCTCCCACGCTTTGAATCTCTTTGAACTCTCCTTCTGCTGCATCTCTCCAACTCCAGCTGGAGAAAATTCTGTTTTTAAGGGCTCATGTGATTACATTGGGTCCACCCAGGTAATTCAAGATAATTTTCCTATGTTAAGGTTTATAACTTTAATCACCTCTGCAGATTTCCCTTTGCCATGTAATGTAACATATTCACAGGTTCTGGGGAATCAGGCATGGGCATCTTTTGGGGGCTCGTCTGCCTACCACAGGAACTCATCAAGGTTTTTCTCTGAGACCTAACACGTGGTAGAATTCTTAAATGGTCCATGTTCTCTAGAAAGGAAGGCTATATTCTTTTTTTTCCCAGAATTTTACATATACTCATAAGATCTCCTTTATTCATGATATTGTTCACATTTCCTGTCTTCTTAGTTGTCTATTTGACCCCTCTTGGACTAAAAGTAGTGTTACAGTCTCTAATATTTTGGGTATTTCTATTTCTTTATCTAGCTTCTGCTTTATGTGGATTGTTTCTGTGTTATGGGCATAGATATTCATAACTTTATATCTTCATTGTAAATTGGGGGCTTCAGCATTATAAATGTGCTCCTTTGTCTGTTAATGATTTGTCTGAATTCTACCTGGTTACTTTCAAGACTGTAAACCCTACTTTACTTTTGTTGCATTTGTCTGATATACTTTCTATCTCTCACTTTTACTTTTAGCCTTTCTGAATCACTTCCTTTTAAATGTGTCTCCTGTATATGGCATAGATTAGGATTTTGCTGTTAGCTGATCTTTTTATTTTAATAGGTACATTGAACCATTTGCATTTATTAATATGACCAATATTTTTAATCTGTCTTTCCAATAATTTTGTTACATTTACTGTGTATCTTTCATTAAATGGTCTCTTTTATTTATTCTAGTATTTTGGTTTTTAGGAGGTGTATATTTTTGTCCTAGTGATGACATTTATCGTAATGCCTTTATATAATTCCCTAGTCCCCTTTTTTCTTTACTTAGGCTTTTCCTCTTAATTATATTTTATTATCTCTTATCTTTAAAAATATTCTTTAACTTTCATCTGCTATTTATGGGCCAATCCATGAACTAATTCAGTCTTCTCCTTTTCTTCCCCTTCTCTTTCCATTTTTCAGTTGTAAAAGCATATAATATTTGTATGCTTTTCTTCCACCTTTGTTTTAATCTTAAATGCTCACTGTTTTTTATAGTCTCCCTGATCAGCTCTGGAGTTTGTCTTCTAGTTGATTCCTTAGAAAGGACATGTAGATAAAATACATCCTTGAGCTCTTGCATGTTTAAAATGGTTTTTCTATGACCTTGATACAGACTTCTTACTATATTGCTGTTTAAAAGCAGTCATACATCAACCTGATTTCTTTCCTTTCTAGGTGACTTGGTCTATTTGCCTGGATACCCAGAGTATTCTTTTTTCTTTATCTTTAAAGTCCAATAATTTTACAAGGATGTGGATCAGAATTGAACTTCTGGGATCAATAGTATCAGGTATTTAGTGAAAAGAGGACACTTTCAACATGTAGATTTAGGCATATGTGTGTGTGTTTAGAAAAGTTTTCTCTAAGTATAGTTTTAAATATTCTCTTTAAGTGTATTTTTCCCCTACTTAAATTATATAATATATTTACAGGATATTCTTTCCCTGTCTTCTATTTCTAATACTTGTTTCTACAGTTCCTCACTTCTGTACATTTATTTTTCTTTCATTTTTATTGAGATATAATTGACATACAGCTCTGTATAAGTTTAAGGTATACAGCATAAAGGTTTGATTTATATTGTGGAAAGATACCATAATAAGTTTAGTTAACATTTATCATCTTGCATAGATACAAAAAATAGAAAAAAATTTTTCCTTGTGATAACTTTTAGGATCTACTCTCTTAGCAACTTTCAAATATACCATACAACAGTGTTAACTATAGTCACCATGTTGTACATTACATACCTGGTACTTATTTATCTTATAGCTGGAAGTTTGTACCTTTGACCACCCTCATTCAGTTCCCCCACCCCTTACCCCTTGCCTCTGATAACCACAAATCTGAGCTCTTTTTCTACGAGTTTGGCTTTTGTTTTGTTCTTTAGATTCCACATATAAGTGAGATCATAGAGTGTTTACCTTTCTCTGTCTGACTTACTTCACTTAGCATAATGCCCTCAAGGTCCACCATTTTGTCACAATGCCCTCAAGGTCCACCATTTTGTCACAAATGGCAAAATTTCCTCCTTTTTATGGCTGAACAGTATTGCATTATATATACACCACATTTTTTTATCCATTCATCTGTCCATGGACAATTTAGATTGTTTCCATGTCTTGGCTATTGTGAATAATGCTGCAATGAACATGGGAGTGCAGATATCTCTTCAACATAGTGATTTTGTTTCCTTCAAATGTGTAACCAGAAGTGAAATTGCTAGGTCATATGGTAGTTCTATCTTTAATTTTTTGAGAAACATCCATACTGTTTTCCCTAGTGGCTGTACCAATTTACAATCCTACCAACAGTGCACAGGGTTCCCTTTTCTTCATATCCTCACAACATTTGTTATCTCGTCTTTTTGATGGTGACCATTTTAACAGGTGTGAGGTGATATCTGATTGTGGTTTTGATTTGCATTTTCCTAATGACTAGTGATGTTGAGCATCTTTTCATGTACCTGTTGATTATTTGAATATCTTCTTTGGAAAAATATCTATTCAGGTCCTTTACACATTTTTTAATTGGATTATTTGTTTTTCTGCTGTTGAGTTGTATGAATTCTTTAAATATTTTGGATATTAACCTCTTATCAGATATATGACTTGCAAATATTCTCTCCCATTATATAGATTGACTTTTCGTTTTGTTGATCTTTTCTTTTGCTGTGCAGAAGCTTTTAGTTTCTTGTAGTCTCACTTTTTTTTTTATTTTGTTGCTTGCCCTTTAGGTGTCACATCCAATATATCTTTCCCAAGGCCCATGTCAAGGAGCATTTTTCCTATGTTTTCTTCTAGGAGTTTTATGGTTTCCTATGTAACATTTAAGTCTTTAATCCATTTTGAGTTAATTTTTGTAAGTGGTGTGAGATAGGGGTCAAGTTTCACTCTTTTACATGTACATCTCCAATTTTTCCCGGCAACATTTACTGAAGACACTATCTTTTCTCTGTTGAGTATTCTTGGCTTCCTTGTCAAATATTAGTTGACTGTGTATGCATGGGTGAATTTCTGGGCTCTCAACTCTGTTCCATTTATCTATGTGTCTTTTTTTTAATTGGTCTATGTGTCTGTTTTTATGCCACAGCCATACTATTTTGATTAGCTTTGTAATATAATTTGAATTCAGGAAATGTTATGCCTCCAGCTTTGTTCTTTTTTCTCATGATTGCTTTGGCTATTCAGGGTCATTTTTGGTTGCATACAATTTTAGAATTGTTTGTTCTACTTCTGTAAAAATTGCCATTGGAATCTTGAGTGGGATTGTATTGAATCTATACATGACTTTGAGTAGTTTAACCATTTTAACAATATTATTCCAATCTATGGACACAGGGTATCTTTCCAATTATTTATGTCTTCAATTTCTTTCATCAAATTCTTGTAGTTTTCAGAGTAGAGGTCTTTCACCTCCTTGCTTAAATTTATTCCTAAACATTTTACTGTTTTTGATGCTATTGTGAATGGAATTATTTCTTTTTCATATAATTTGTCATTAATGTATAGAAATGCTACTGACTTTTGGGGGGGGCATTGAAGAAGATTGGCCCTGAGCCAACATCTGTTGCCAGTCCTCCCCTTTTTGCTGAGGAAATTGGCCGTGGGCTAACATCAGTGCTCATCTTCCTCTACTTTATATGTGGTATGCCTGCCACAGCATGGCTTGATAAGCAGTGCATAGGTCTGTACCTGGGATCTGAACCTGCGAACCCCGGGCCACCAAAGCAGAATGCGCTAACATACATCACCTCTCCGCCACTTGACCGGCCCTGAAATGCTACTGATTTTTGTACATTAATTTTGTATCCTGCAACTTTACTGAATTTGTTGATTAGATCTAACAGTCTTTTGGTAGTCATTAGGATTTTTCTGTATATAAAATCATGTCATTTGCAAATGGAGACAATTTTACTTTTTCCTTTCTGATTTGGATGCCTTTTATTTCTTTTTCTTGCCTGATCGCTCTGGCTAGAAATTCCAGTAATATGCTGAAAAAAGTGGCAAGACTGGGCACCCTTGTCTTGTTCCTGATCTTAGAGGAAAATCTTTCAGCCTTTCTCTGAGTATGATGTTAGCTGTGTATTTGTCATATATGGCCTTTATTATGTTGAGGTATGTTCCCCCATACTCACTTTGAAAGATTTTATTATACATAGATGTTGAATTTTGTCAAATGCTTTTTCCTGCATCTATGGAGATGATCATATGATTTTTATCCTTCATTTTGTTAATGTGGTGTATAACATTGACATGTAGATGTTGAACCATCCTTGCATACCTGGAATAAATCCCACTTGATCATGGTGTATGATTCTTTTAATGTAGTGTTGAATTTGGTTTCCTAATATTTTGTTGAGAATTTTTTTGTCTGTGTTTATCAGGGATATTGGCCTGTAATTTTCTTTCCTTGTACCATACTTGTCTGGTTTCAGTATCAGGGTAATGCTGGACTCATAAAATGAGTTTGGAAGAGTTCCCTCCTCTTCTATTTTTTTGAAAAGTTTGAGAGGAATTGGCATTAATTCTACTTTAAATGTTTGGTTGAATTCATCAGTGAAGCTGTCTTGTCCTGAACTTTTGTTTGTTGGGCTATTTTTGATTACTGATTCAATCTCCTTGCTAGTAAGTGGTCTGTTCAAATTTTCTATTTCATCATGATTTAGTCTTGGTAAGTTCTATGTTTCTAGAAATTTATCCATTTCTCCTAGGTTTTCCAATTAATTAGGGTATAATTTTTCATAGTAGTCTCTCATAATCCTTTGTATTTCTGTAGTATCAGTTATAACATCTCTTCTTTCATATCTGATTTTATTTATTTTGGCCCTCTATTTTTTTCTTGGTGAGTTAAAGGTTTGTTTATTTTGTTTATCTTTTCAAAGAACCAGCTTTTAGTTTAATTGATCTCCATTGTCTTTTTAGTCTCTATTTCATTTATTTCCACTCTAATCTTTATTTCCTTCCTTCTACTAACTTTGGGCTTCATTTTTCTTCTTTTTCTAGCTCCTTGAGGTGTAAAGTTAGGCTGTGTTTTTTTGAGACTTTTCTTGTTTCTTGAAGTAGGCATTTATTGCTATGAACTTCCCTTTTAGAACTACTTTTGCTGCATCCCATAAATTTTGGCATGTTACATTTCCATTTTCATTTGTCTCAAGGTATTTTTTTGATTTCACTTTTTATTTCTTCTTTGACCCACTTGTTCAGTAGCATGTGGTTTAATCTCCACATATTTCTGAAATTTCCAGTTTTCTTCTTGTAATTTCTGATTTCATACCATTGTGGTCAGAAAAGATGCTTGATATTATTTCAATCATCTTAAATTTATTAAGACTTGTTTTGTGGCCTAACATGATCTATATTGGAAAATGTTCCATGTGAAGCTGAGAAGAATGTGTATTCTATTGCTTTTAGATGGAACGTTCTGTAAATATCTATTAAGTCCATCTAGTCTGTCATTTAAGGCTGATGTTTCCTTATTGATTTTTCTGTCTGGATGATCTATCCATTGATGCAAGTGGAATATTAAAGTCCCCTCCTATTATTGTATTGCTGGCTATTTCAAACTTCTGTTAATATTTGCTTTATATATTTAGATGCTCCTATGATGGGTGCATAAATATTTGCAAATGTTATAACTTCTTGTTGGATTGACCCCTTTATCATTATATAACACCCTTGTCTCTTATTACAGTCTTTGTTTTAAAGTCTGTCTGGTATAAGTATAGCCACTCCAGCTTTCTTTTGGTTTCCATTTCCATAGAAATCTTTTTCTATCCCTTCACTTTCACTCTGTGTGTGTCCTTACATCTAAAGTGAGTCTCTTGTAAGCATGATATAACTGGGTCTCGTTTTTTATTCATTTAGCCACTCTATTTCTTTTGATTGCAGAATTTAGTCCATTTACATTTAAAATAATTATTGATAGGTATGTGCTTGCTGCTATTTTGTTAATTGTTTTCTGGCTGTCTTTGTAGTTCCTCTCTTTTCCTTTCTTCTTCTCTTGATCTCTTCCTTTGTGGTTTGATGACTTTCTTTAGTGGTATACTTATATTTCTTTCCTTTACCTTTGTGTATCTGCTATAGGTTTTTGCTTTGTGGTTACCATGAGATTTAGATAAAACAACTTATATTTATAACAGTCTATTTTAAGTTGATAACAACTTAAGTTTAATCCCAATGTAAAGCTCAACATTATTGCTTTCCCCCATGTTTTGTATTTTGATGTCACATTTTACATATTTTTATCTTTTGGAATCCTTAACTAGTTATTGTAATCACAGTTATTTTTACTACTTTTGTCTTTAACCTTCATACTAGCTTTATAAGTGATTAATCCACTACCTTTACTATATCTTTACCTTTCTGGTGAGATTTATTCTTTCATATGTGTTCTTGTTACTAATTTGCACACTTTCTTTTCATCTTAAAGAGGTCACTTTAACATTTCTTGTAAGGCCAGTTTAGGGGTGGTGAATTCCTTTAGCATTTGGTTGTCTGAAAACTCACTCACTCCTTCACTTCTGAATGATAACTTTGCTGAGTAGAGTATTCTTGGTTGGCAGTTGTTTTCTGTCAGCACTTTGAATGTATCGTGCCACTCCCTTCTGGCCTGCAAAGTTTCTGCTGAAAAATCTGGTGATAGTCTTATGGGGGTTCCCTCGTACGTAACAAGTTATTTTTCTCTTGCTGCTTTTAATATTCTCTCATTGTCTTTAACTTTTGACATTTTTAATTGTAATGTGTCTTGTGTGGGTCTATTTGGGTTCATCTTATTTGGAACTCTCTGGGTTTCCTGGATATGGATGTCTGTTTTCTTCCCCAAGTTAGGGAAATTTTTAGCCATTATTTCTTCAAATAAGATTTCTGCCCCTTTCTTCTCTCCGCCTTCTGGGAGAGATGTGAATGATGTGATGTGAATGTCAGTCTGTTCCATGTTGTCCCATAAATCCCTTAACTTATCTTCACCTTTTTTCATTCTTTTTTCTTCTTTCTGCTCTGATTGGGTGAGTTCCACTGCATTGTCTTTGAGTTAACTTATCCTTTCTTCTGCCTAATCTAGTCTGCTGTTGAACTATTCTAGTGTATTTTTCAGTTTAGTTATTGTATTCCTCAGTTCTGTGATTTCTCTTTGGTACTTTCTTATTTTCTGTCTCTTTGTTGAAGTTCTCACTGTGTTCATCCGTTCTTTTGCCAAGTTCAGTGAGCATCTTTATGACCATTACTTTGAACCCTTTACCAAGTGAATTACTAGTCTCCAATTCATTAAGGTTCTTTCTGAGGTTTTACCTTGTTCTTTCATTTGGAACATATTTCTTTGTTCCTTCATTTTTCTTGACTCTCTGCGTTGGTTTCTATACAGTGGATAAAACAACCACCACTCCCAATCTTGAAAGAGTGGCTTCATGTATGAAATGAACCTCGTCATTCAACCATCCTCAGCTCTTAGTTGTCTTTTAAACCTTTGTGCTTATCCATGCAGCCTATCATATTTTTAATAGCTCCCAGTAGTTGAGGTAGTGTCAAGATGTGTCAATCTTCCAAAGGGAAGTATCTTAGCACCTAGATTCAGGCTGACTAGAAGCCAGACCTGCAGACATCAGCTTTTAAAAGTATGCCAATATATACTGTCCTGTAACACTGTAAGTGTAAGCCCCATTGGCCACCAGAGCCAGGTGATCTGGGGGTGTTCCCTGTGTGGCAGTCACAGAAATCAGGGTTCCAACAAGTACATAAGCTCTTTTCTGGGTGATGCTGGCAAGCTGGAGCAAGGCAGAGGGAAAGCACAAGACGACATCCACAGCCTATGCTCCCTGAGAGCAGCTCCATAGCCTACTAAGTGTATGCCAAACTGGAAGCGTGCCCCTCAGGCCAAAGCACCAGGACAAGGAAAGAGGCCGCCCTCACAGAAAGACTGGGAAGTATGTGCTCAGTCTGCTGTTGTGCAGTGCCCCGGGAGTTGTAGCCTGCCAAGAACCATCTCTCTGATTGCCACAGTCCCATGGGATCCAGGAATGCAAGTCCTCCATGGCCACCAGAGCCAGGCAATTAAGGGCTGTCCCCTAGGAAGCAGCCGCAAAAACCAGGATACCAGGCATAAAACCCAGGGGATCAGACATGTGTAAATCTCCCCTGCAGTAGTCACTGGTGTTCTGGAGCACAGCACCAAGATAGCACCTGGCCTCGGAGGTTTTGGAAAGGAGTACAGTCAGCCCCAAGATGCATGTTTAATTAGAAGCCTGACTCTCAGGCTGTAGTCGTAATGACGAGCTAATAAGCCTCCTTCACAGGAAGACTGAGCTCCTGGGTCTTTGCCTCTCAATGTTTCCTGGGGATGGTAGCTGTTTATGAACTCTTTCTCCATTGGTTACAGCCCTGTGGGACCCATGAGCGTAAGCCCCACGGGCCACCAGAGCCAGGTGATGTAGAAGTGTCCCCTGGCAGCATTCGCAAAAATTGGGACACAAGATGCATGTAAAAGTTCTCTTCTAGGAGAATCTGGTGCTCGGGAGCATGGCAAAGGGAGAGCATGAAGATGGCACCCACCAGTCTCCATCCCTGGAGAATGTTCCAGCAGGCTCCTAGATGTGTGTATTAAGTTAGATGCCTGCCCCTCAGGCCCATGCTTTAATATAAGCAGGGGAACTTTCTTCACTTTAAGTCTGGACACAATTGGCTGCCTCTGAGCTGGGCCTTGGGGTGGGTGAGTCCAAATGTGCAATTTTAAGAACTTTAAGAGTGGTTTTTCAGATCTTGTGGGTCTGGGGATGTGAGGCCCATTGGTTTTCAAAACTAGATGTTTTGGAGGTTCATCTCTCAAGTGTATGTCTTAGAAGTTGGGATGCCTGATGGTGGGGTTCAAACCCCTCACTCTCCAGGGAGAAGCTCTGGGTTTTGAGTTTCCTCTCGACTGTGGGACGCTGAGCCAGTGGTAAGGTTTATGGTAAGATTGTGTTCCAGCCTCTCCTACCTGCTTTGATATGGTTTTCTTCTTGTTTGCTGGATGTGTGGTTGTCACTCAGCCAGCCTTTAGGTATTTTTTTTTTTTTTAGAGGAAATTGTTCCATATGTAGCTGTAGACTCAGTGTGTTTGTGGGAGGAGGTGAGTTCAGGATCTTACTACATTGCCATCTTTAACCAGAACTCCATGACCTATAACTAAAAATTTGTACCTTTTGAGTACCTTCACCATTTCACCCCCATCTTGCAACCACCAATCTGTTTTCTGAGTTTGGTGTTTTGTTTTTTTAGATTCCACTTATAAGTGAGATCACACAGTATTTATCTTTCTCTATCTGACATTTCATTTAGCGTAATGAAATATGGACCTTAAGACTCATCCGTGTTGTCACAAATGGCAGAATTTTCTTATTTTTTATGGCTGAATAATATTCTATTGTGTATATATACCACATTTTTTTATCCATTTATTTGTTGATGGATACGTAGGTTGTTTCCATATCCTGGCTATTGTAAATAATGTTGCAACAAACGTGGAGTTGTACGTATCTTTTTGAGGTAATGATTTTGTTTTCTTTGGATAAATACCCAGAAGTAGAATTGCTGGGTCATATGGTAGCTCCATTAATTCTTTTTTTTTTTTATGTTTTTTTGTTTTGTTTTGTTTTTTGTTTTTTGTTTTTTGTGGGGAAGACCAGCCCTGAGCTAACATCTGTTGCCAATCCTCCCCTTTTTGCTGAGGAAGACTGGCCCTGAGCTAACATCTGTGCCCATCTTCCTCCACTTTATATGGGACGCCGCCACGGCATGGCTGACAGGCAGTGCGTCAGCGGGCACCCGGGATCCGAACTCGCGAACCCTGGGCTGCCAAGCGTGAACTTAACTGCTGCGCCACCGGGCGGCCCCGCTCCATTAATTCTTTTAGTAACCTCCATACTGTTTTCCATAGTGGCTGCACCAATTTACATTCCCACCGCAGTGCGCAAGTGTTCCCTTTTCTTCACATCCTCGCCCACACTTGTTATTTCTTGTCTTTTTGATGATAGCTGTTCTAATAGGTATGAAGTGATATCTTACTATGGTTTTGATTTGCATTTCCCTGATGATTAGTGATGTTGAGTACCTTTTCACATACCTGTTGACCTTCTGTGTCTTCTTTGGAAAAATGTCTACTCAGACCCTTTGCCCATTGTTTAATTACATTCTTTATTTTTTTTGGAATTGAGTTGCATGAGTTCTTTTTATATTTTGGATATTAACCCCTTATCCAATATATGGTTTGCTAGTATTTTCTGCCATTCAGTAAGTTGTCTTTTCATTTTGTTGATGGTTTCCTTTGATGCACAGAAGCGTTTTAGTTTGATGTAGTCCCACTTATTTGTTTTTGCTTTTGTTGCCTTTGATTTGATGTCAAGTCCATGAAATTATTGCCAAGACTGATGTCAAGGATAGTGTGTCTTAAAGTTCTCTCTGACCACTCTTTCTAAATCGCCTCACCTGGTCACTCTCTATCACCTTATCCTGCTTTATTTTTCTATGTAGCACTAATCAGTACGTGATGTTGTATGTTCCCTTTGCTGCCTCTGGTATGTCAACTTCTCGAGGGCTGGGGCTTCATCTTATACACCTGTTTCTCCATTACCTGTTGCAGTCTCTGAAAGATCATAAACATCAAAATTATTTGTTAAATGAATGAAAGAACAGTTCCCATAATCAGCCAAAGAGGCAAGAGATTCTGGGGTAGTGATGGAGGCAAACTAATCTAGGACATACTTTTCTTTATGTGCCTATTAATCTTATCTTGAACTTGCAAAAGAGATAAATAGGCAATTTCCCCCCCTCATTTCCTCTTCTCCTTTTTTTGTAAATAAGACAATATATCCTAGACATTTGGTGTTGATCTGAATAACGAAAGTAAAATGTAAACTTGAGGTAATTATCTAATTCAAAATAAGGTATATTTGTCATTTCAACTATCTGAATATTCAGAAATTTTTTTAGGGAGGTTTCAAATATTTCAACAGTGGCTGGAGTTGCCTTATAAACACTACCTTGGAAAAGAGGACACGTATTAATTAATATGCCCTTTCACCTGCCTCTCCCCTTTTATGTCTTTTACCAGTTTCCTTTCACCCAGAATTCAGGCATTGCAATAGAGAGGCTCCTCCCTGTTTGGAAAAGTTTTCTTGATATTTTCTTTTCCATTAAAGGAGTGAGCCTGAGGTTATATAATGAGTCACTTAGGAACTGAGACAAAACATGGATGCAGGCAGCCTAGTGTTTAATCTGGACATAAGACCTGACGTATAACAAAGTCTTATTTTTAATTTTCCCCTCTCACTGCAATTAGTCTATAACAGGGCTACCAGTATTCTTGTTGTAGGTGAATTGAAATTTTCTCTGTCTTTGCAGTGGTACTTCGATGGTGGGTCTGTGCTGGATAGATAAAAAGGGGTCCTGAGCCAAGATGAGGCTGGCAAACGTGGGGATGTGCACCTACTTCCCACCACCCATAGAGTAATGGGTCTCTGGAGAAAGAGTACAGCCGTCTGAACTCAGCTGCATCTGTAGGAGTATTTTTCTGGTAATAATTTAAAATTTTCATAAGAATTTTTTAACATGATTCTTAAAGACAGGATCCAGATTTCAAAGATGTCATACATCTGTAATGGGCCTCAGAATACCAAGACCCTGGGGTGCATCTTTACTCTTTTCTGTGGGAAGAAGTGTTTCCATGGAGACATTTGGGCAGCACTGGAAGATATCGCTGTGTTCCAGAAGTTAGAGTCCAGAGCATAATTGTACCTGTACATAGAATTATAAAATACTTAAACGTGGTATCTGCAAACTAATAAGCAATTAGAGTAAGTAACATTTGATCAAGAGGCATTTTGGACAGTTTAGAGCTTGGAGATATAGTGCTTCTTTAGAATCCTAGTCTTCAACACATTAGACAAAGGGGTTTAAATTTAATGTTGGTCACTGGCATTTTCTTCAATGTAGAGAAAATATTTAGTCAGAAGATAAAATATTGGGAATTATAAGGTTTTTTTCATAAACTTTTGGTCATGTTAATCATTTCTTTATCTACTATTAAGTGTTATCCTATGACTAATGGACATATTACTTTTAGTGATTGTGATTTATTATTATATAACCTAATTGTAAATTTGTCACCCATTAGTTTGATGGAATTAAATACATGTGTATTTCACAAAATTACAACTGACTTCCAGAAACTTTCCTGCCTAAACAAGTTTGAGAAACAACTAACCAAGTCCAGTTACCTTGTTTTATGATTAAACCCAGATGTTACACAGAAATGAGGTCACAGCAAAAAAGGTTAGACTAGAACCTGGGTCTTCTGCCTCATAGTAATCTATTTCTTTCATTGCACTTGGTATTTTTGTGGACTACAGAGATGTTTATTTCTAATGCTTGATGTCAAACCTACAGTGAATTAAAGCTTTTTGTGCATAGAAAAATTTGCCCTAATTAACAATTGTGTCTTCTCTGGAGAATTTGTAGGTAAAAAAGTGAGTACAGTTTAGACCTGGCAGCCAACTTATAAAAATCAAAATAAAGCAAGTATAACCATTCATGGACACAAGAAGAAAAGAACATTCTCACATTCCCAAGTATCAACGTGTGCTGTGACATTGGGCTGAAAGAATAATCAAGGCAGCCCGGTATGACAGAAGGTAAAAGCAAACAGCTCTGAAGGAGAAAAGGACACCAATGGGTACTTTGGTTTCGCAAAGTGAGAAAATAATCTGATTCTTAAAAAAGTGAAGGATGTCTATGCAGAATTTTGGAGCATATAACAAAGATCGGGACCAGAGATGGACTAGAGCCTACCTTCATCTCGATCTCTAGGTCACACTTTGGAACTTTCTTCCAGCAACTTCACAGGGAAAGCACCACCTGCAGTAGACAGGGTGACTCCTGTGGTCAGTCCTAGTACTGGGACAGAACTACAACTCGGGTCACCTGGCTTCAGAAGGGAACTGCCATGAGCTAGTTTTGCAAATGAAGGCAGTTCGGCTCTCTGGGCTTCCATTTCTTCATGTTTTAAAACATCTGTTCCAACTCTACAATCTAGAAAAAAAAGGGCCTCTTCTCATCTCTCTTTCCAAAAGATACTATATCATCCTCTTCTGGCTTGGGACAGCAAAATCTATTGATTACTGAATTCAGATAATCAGTGAATGTTTAAGGGTAGTGAGTATACTCATGCCTCTGTTAATGAAAAAACCCCAAAGATACATTTATTGATCGGAAATTCAATTTGTTATTAGTGCCATTGAGTCGATTCAGCTCCTAGAGACCCCGTGTACAGCAGAGTAGAACCCTGCCCGGTCTTTTTGCGCCATCCTCTCACCTTCGGGGGCTGTATCAGACCTTGCTCCACTGCTATTCATAGGGTTTTCGTGGCCAGTAGTTTTTGGAAGTGGGTGACAAAGTCCTTCTTCCTAGTCTGCCTTAGTCTGGAAGCTCTGCTGAAACGTGTCCACCTGGGTAACCATGCTGGTATATACCCTCCACATATTTAATATACTGGAGGTAAAATACTACTAGATTATACTACATTCTAGGGGTTAAGAAAAGTTGCATTAAATGCTAATTGAATTAACATCAACTGTTTTGGGGAGCAAGAAACGTGAGCTGGCAATCTTGCAGCAGAGAGAAGGGTTACATTAAGTAAAGGAGTGTCTGTATTATGTGAATACTAATGGCCGACGTTTGAGTGTCTATAATGTGTCAGAGACTTTGCATACATTCCCTTTCTCTCAAGCCAGAAAGTATTGTTTTCTTTTCTGCTGCGAAAACAGAGTCTCATAACGCACAGGTCTGTGTAGCCCTCAAAGCCTGTTCCACCTAAACACTGCCTCCGCTGCCCAGAGGTGAAGTGGGAAAGAGGCTGGGGGAAGATCTAGAAAGAGAAAATGAAGAGCGACGGTGGGGAAAGAAGGTTCCAAATTTCAAAACCCAAAGGAAATAGACAATTTACTCCCTGTACCTCCTGGGAGTTGATCTCGGACAGGACAAATGCGATTCCATGATCTTGCCTGCCCTGCCAAATATCTCCCCACCTGCTTATAGATGTCCAATATAGATTGTGTAGAATTAGAGATTAAAGGTGTAAAAGGAAAATAAAGGTCAGCAAGTGAATGAAAGATTCCAGAACCTTCCCTATTTTACCATAGAAAAGGCAATGTTTTTTAAATTTGAGACAAGAAAATGTACAAATAGAAGATAAAACTTGAAAAATACAACTTTGTCTAGTTCAAACTTACGAACCTTCAGCTGAGAGTGGCTACAAGGACCTACAGAGGGATTTGACAATTCAGGCGTGTGGATTGTGCAACTTTGCTTACGCGATGTGTTAATTTTGAGTTGAACTACTTTAAAAACTTTTTGATAAATGAATTTCATTCCTAAATATCTATTAATCAGGCTTCCCCTGTAGTCCCAATGTACTTGGAGCTATGGGGAATATTAAAAGAGTAATCAGAAATTATGTTCAGTGCTTTCTCCTGCCCAGTGGGAAGAATTTAACTGCCATGATTACATACATAATCTCTGATTTTTCTCATGTAGGGGACTCAGGTTTGATAAAATTCTGATTAATGGTTCAATATGTTTGGGAGTCCAAAGACACAATACTAAAATGAGGTCTGTCAAACCCCCCTCTCCCTGAATTATTATAGGAACAATTAATTTCTTTTGAGACTAAAGACCAAAGGGGAATAGCTGGCCCATTAGTTCAGTTTTGTATGCTTTGGTGAAAAAGTTATTATTTTTCTGATTCATTGGTATGTATTGCTTAAAGATGTGAAAAATAAAAACATTAAAGTAAAAATATCTTTAAAGCAACCTTTCATTCCTCAGTTTAGTTTATTTTTTAATGCTAAAAACAGCAATAATTATATATTCCTATTCCTCCTCCATCTGATCTGAGATGTTTAGAAAGTGTTCCATGAAAGTAAGAGGTGTTATGGTTAATAATTTAAACTTAGAATATTTTCAGTATTTTTACCTCTCAAAAAAAACCCAGCAACAACTTCATCTAACTAGCTGCTCATTAGTGTTCTGGGGTCTATGCCTCTTTTCATTTAATTTTTTGTGTTTTGTCCCACTTGATATTTACTAACCTAAGAGGCCAGCCCAGGAAGAGTGACGTGGGAGAGGGAGATTCTTGTTGGCCCCTTGGACTCTCAAGGGTAGAGAAATGGTAAGATCTTCCTCTGTCACCACTTAAGGTCAGAGATCCCTGAGGGGAGCACATACTAGCAGTTATTTTTAATGCCTTAGGACTAACTAACAGTATAGTAGGGATTGGTCAGCAGCCAGATAAGAGCAGGCTGAGGGTCTAGAGACTGAAGCCCAGGTGTGTGTGACTGATGGCCATTTTCCATCACAAGCTAAGCTGAAAATTCAGGAAGCATCTGGCCATGTTTTACTCCACTATCTTTCAAAGAATAGTTGCTTTAGGATCTAATCAATAAAGCAAGATTTAGTTCTCAATCCAACAAATATTAAATTTTTCCATGGGCCAGGCCCTGGGCTTGTGCTTTCAAATACATTATCTCATTTAATTCTTATAATAAGAAATATTTGAACATGTATTAAGGTGATAGGGGCTTAATAGTAAAGTAGAATGAGATAAAACTGCAAGCAAGTTTGGGATTTGATCATTTTCTTAAAGCTGGAATGGTAAGGATTCCCAGATGTTCAGCAAAGGACTTGGAGAATCCCAGCCACCATCACGGTATATATGCTGGAAATCATGGACAGAAAATGCAGGTGAATGAGTTTCTCATCCTTTTCCCATTATGCAGAGAGGCCTACTTGAGCTGAGAGCAACTGGACACACCAAGGATCCGGGCTCCAGTGAGGAACCCTACTGTTATTCTCTCATTTCATAAGACAAGCATGCGAATGGCTGTGTAGATAGGGGATGAACAATTTAAAGTTTGGGTACCACAGCCCAAGATCTGGAGACCTGAGAGACATTGAGATCATGTGCAGCCCCTTCCACTGGCCGGGGCGGGTAAGGAGGCCCTGACCCATCTAGTTCTAACTCATTGTCTATGCGGTCATTAACCAGGCAATCCTGTTTGACTCAACGCATCATAAATCTGCATAGATTTTTCCTTTTGGTCCTTTCTCTAATCTATCAGGGCTTTTTAAGCTTTGGTATTCACAAGAATTTCCATTTAGGTTTGCATACATAAAACCACATTTACTGGATTTGGTACTGTGCCCTTCCAAACTACAACTGTAAACCTCATGGGTGAGGAGAAGAGGAAGGGAATGCACATAAGCTGAGTCAGGCATCATTTAAGCAATACCTAATACCATACTTTTCTGACAGTTGTTATCTCCTTGTCAACTGGAAGTCAGAATGTGTATTAACTTGCCCAGGTCACATCACTACTGACAGAGCATGAATTTGAACCAAGTCCAGATATCTCAAAAGCCCAATTCTTTCTAATTTCCACTTTTTCAATGACCTGGGAGAAGTTGCTTCAATAATAGGAAGAAAAAGGGTTTTGCTTGGGGGTGGGAGGTAATCAGTAGGTGCTGCATAAAACAAGATGTGTGAAGTTAAACTTTACCACCTCACAATTTTGCTTTAAGCAGTCTTCACTATTAACAATCATCTCATGTGGCACCTTTGGGACAGAGTTTGCTCTGGGTAGGTTTTCTATGTATAAAATAGCAGCAGCCAAAAATGGATGAGTGTAATTGCCTCACACGTTACAGTCATCGAGAGACACAATAAGCTATTATGATAACAATGTATTTTTTTCCTTTGTGTCTCAGCAGGCCAAACCAGTTTTGGTGCGTAGATGTGTGTATGTGATAACAATAATAATTATAGTGGTATTAAGTAGATATTAGCAGCTGTGTTTTCATATTCTTACAGTTTGAGATGGAAAAATACCCACACCAGTAGAAGTCTTTTAAAATATTAAACTTTATTTTCAAATTTCCATACTGTAGAGTTAAAATAGGCATTTTACAAGAGAGTAATAAAATCATGACTCTAATAGAGACATAAAATGAACATATCAATGGTTTTATTTAACTCGTTAAGGAACCAGACCAACGTTGTCACTTGTTCAAAGAAGTCAAAGAATCATTAATTTATATGGAGTAAGGGAACGTTGAAATGAATTGACAAATGGACTCAGGTGGCTCTTTGCACTAGACAGAACTTGTTTGCATGTCTATAGACAAGAGTTATTGTGTTGCTATCAACTGTCTACAATGTAGAGAGTTGTAAAACAGTTCAAAGGCAATGAAAGGTGCAGAGCCCTTTATAGAATCAGATCATCTCCTGGAAGCTCCAGCATCCTGCTGAAAGGATGCCCAGTAGTAGTCTCTTTAGCTTATTACAAAGTCTTAAATTTTTCTTTACAAAAGATACCTGGTAATTGCTGCAAAACCTGTTTCCTAAAATAGCAATTTTTAAAAAGAAGAGCAATTCTTCTGAAAAGAATACTCTTTATGCCTAATCATGTTGTTGTGTTGCTTGGTTTCCTCTAAGCAGTTGAAAAATATGCTAAATAATTAGAAAGTGTCCTTGAAGAATACTTGTTTAGTGCCTATTTACACACTATTGTGTCAAAATTTGTTATCAGAGCCATTCCTGTGCTTGCATAGAAATGTGTGAGAAGACTTGGACAGGGCAGGCAAGGAGCCAGAAGGCAATACTGGGTTCAGTGGTAGAACAACCTGACATAGAGGAAAGGGAAGACAAGGTTCCAAGTCTACACCTGTGACTCCAATTCCCTGGAAAGACACAATTTAAGAGATGTATGAGTAAATAGAATATGACAGTGTTTCCCAAAGAATTGCTGAACATCTACCTTTTGAGGTGCATGAGATGTTTTGGGGGTACAGGG
The DNA here is from genome assembly GCA_031878705.1 of Tapirus indicus. NCBI lineage: Eukaryota > Metazoa > Chordata > Mammalia > Perissodactyla > Tapiridae > Tapirus > Tapirus indicus. The sequence continues at coordinate 140,582,874 of CM062919.1, read as the reverse complement.
ACATGCTCAGCCTGAAAACATTGATTCACATAGTGATTCTGTTCTAGGAAAACTTTAAAAATGAAATTACATTAGATTTCCTGATAGAAAAAAGGACCAAGTTACAGGGCTGACATTGAGGATCAAATAGGATTGGTTGGATGGGTTTGGGGATCAAATGACAGGTGGAGTGTGTAGATGGAGGGGGTTGGTGTGGGTGTGTGGTTGTATATGTGTGCATGCATGTGCAGAATGTCTTTAGCTTTGCATACTTGCCCAATACTGAAGAAATTTGAACTTTTGTGGATGGCTAGTGAGCAGCGACAATATCAGGAAACATGGCTTCCCAAAGCCACAGACTGGCTAAGTGGATCTCTTGGAGCCTCTATCTTTCCTCAGTTCTCTCTTGGTAGAACAAGCTTCTCTTTCTCTTCTCTAGAAGAAGGGTTTCATTGGGCTGGCTTTCCTCTGATTTCCATGGTGTGGGTTGGTGGCAATGTCTTGTCATATAATCACTAGAAATACTAGGGGGTTAAAAAAAACCCTTCATGCCCTCAGTTTGCTCTTTCTGATAACAGTGGTAGAGAGAGGATTTTTCTTACCATCCACGTTGTGGCCTATTTTGAAGCTGTTCCTAATCTCTTTCCTATTGCCTTCCATGACATTGCACCATTTTTTTTCTTCCACTTCTCTGTTTTACTCCATTTCATTTTGGTGAAGTTCTCTGCTCTCACCATGCATCATAAATTGTTTTCCCTAGGCAATTTTGTCAGTCGGAACTCACTGCAGAAAACACAATTTTCTCTAGCTAGCAAAGCAGGAAGGGATTTATTACAGGATATTGAATTACCTACAGAATCATTGTGAAAGTCCAAGAAACAGACTCAAGGTTGAGCTTTCAAGAACATCTTCAAGTACACAAAAGGAGACACTGTCCCTTACAACCAGGAAGCCATTTGTCAAATTGTGAAGGTCCATCTGCTAACTCCAGAACCGAGCCCCACTGCCACAGTCAGGAAGCTACCGATACTAATGACAAATGATCAGGAAGCTGCCCTAATGGGGAAGATACCACTTCCAGATAGTGCTTAGAACTGAGACAACATACACAGCAGCAGAATTGCCCTCACCTTACTTTTACTCCCTAAATCTCATAGAAGGGCATCTGATTGGTAGAACATAAATCATAGCCAGAATCCTAATTGCAACGAAGTTTGGGAAATGTAGTTTGGCCTTCTAGCCTCTGAAGTAAGGATGGCATATTAGTCTAGAATGATTGGATCTATACTCCCTTGGCTACTCAACACTCGTGCATGTTCTGTTCACACTTAAACAGCACTAGCAACAACTCGATTGTAAGAAAACAGACAACCTGACTTAAAAATGGGCAGAGGAGGGGCTGGCCTGGTGGTGTAGCAGTTAAGTTCATGCGCTCTGCTTTGGTGGCCCAGGATTTACAGGTTCAGATCCCGAGCGTGGACAGACACACCACTTGTCAAGCCATGCCGTGGCGGTGTCCCATATAAAGTAGAGGAAGATGGGCACGATGTTAGCCCAGCGCCAGTCTTCCTCAGCAAAAAGGGGAGGATTGGCAACGGATGTTAGCTCAGGGCTGGTCTTCCTCACACACACACACACACACACATGCACACACACGCAAAGTTTAAATCAGTTTATCAGGCTTTGCTTACAAATGCGTTTGCATGAAACTTCAAAAACAAGAACACTTTCGGTTTTCGGAGCTTTTGAGATTTGAAAGTGTGGGTCTGTCCCAATTGTTGTAGATAATCTCAGATCCGTCTTTCCAGTCCCAAGCTCTGAATCCTTATGTGCCGTCTCAGCTTCCTTTCTTCACACGCATGAACCTCAACACTTTTCAAACTGAATTCAAAACCTCCTCTTCCTCATGTGTTCTTTGACGCAATGAAAGGCGTCAACATCCACCAGTCTGCTGAAGCCAGAAACCCTATATGTCATCCAAGAAATTCCCTCTCCCTCATCTATATGCAGAATTAGTCATTAAGTCTTGTCAATCTTTCTGCCAAAATATCTCTCCAGTATACTCACTGCTTCCCAACACCACCACCACCTTTTCAGTTCAGACCAACAGCCTATCTTACCTAGATTATTTAAAACAGCTTTCTATCTTCTTGCCCCCCACTCGCAATACCCATGCTCAACACAACACAGTGATCCTGTCACTTCCCTACTTCTAACACTGCCTGTCTCTCTACTGCCCCCAGGAAAAAGTCCCACCTTCTCAACATTGTTTACAAAACCCTTCTTTGCTTACCACTCCACCTCCACAACCTATGCTCCAGCCACACTGCACTCCTTTCCAAGATTTGAGTTCATCCTGCTCTCCCTCACATGAAATCTCTTTCTTTCTCCAGGAATAAGCCTTTTGCCTTTGCCAAGCTAACTCCTACTCAGCTGTCAGATCTCCACTTAGATGACTTGCCTAACTCCCAGAGCCCGGTTATGTCTGTCTGTGTTCTTAAAGCAACTTACGGGTCCCTTACCTTGCCAGTTACTAAGCTGTATTCACATTGATCTGCACCCACTCCCACCCGCACCTCAGGTTACATCTTCTGGGAGAGCAATGACCATATCTTCTTTATTCATCAGTGTGACCAGTGCTTGCCAGATACTAATAAATATTTGAATATTAGTTATAAGGACAAATGAATATCTCTCCTTTCTTTTTCTACTCAACTCAAAACTCCTCTGTCCTTTAAAAAAGAAAAAGAAAAAAGTAATGTGTCTGAGAGACTTGAATTTAATCTCAGAAAAGCAGAAACAGAACATCATAAGAAAATATGAGACAAATGTTACCAAAGTAGCCACTTACTTCTGCCTCTGAGACATCTGAGCACACAGATGAAGGCCGACAAAAGTTTTCATGAGAGGAACACAGAAAAAAATCTGAGACAAGCAGCTGCAGAAAACATGTCTGAATCTCAAAATGGCATGAAATACAGGAAGACAGTGAAGAAAACTTTAGGGCAAAATATTACTTTTCAAATATCACTCATTACACCAAAACCAGCCTTTGTACAACCAAAGGAGCCAGGGGCTGAGAGAAGGTGCTCAGAGGCTGAGAATGAACAGGCATGCCACAGCCTGGCCGCAAGCAACATCTTTGTGAGTCTGATTGAATAGCTATGAAGAAAAATATTTAAGAAAAATAGATGAAATGTCAAAAGGCATCTATATGTTTCATATCTTTGGGAGCTAAAACTTGAGAGAAAGAAAATAAAGCTTTCAAAGAAATTACTCATCCTATTTGAAAAAAAAATCTGCAAATATTATAATTAAAGCACATCTTAATCCCACAGGGGGTCCTCCTTCCACACCTCTTTCCGTGTTTGACATCATGTTACAGAGGCACTAAAAGAGGCACCAGATGGTAACCTGAGCACATGAAAATGATGCTTTTAATTCAGAATGGGATATTGGGTAATTTTGTCTTGAATTTCCCTTATTTTAAAAGTGTTTCCAATAAAATATTTATTCTTTTAAAGAGCATTAGCCAGCTTTAGTGTTTCCTATATTTCTTAACAGATTTTAATTCTGACAGTCATGGGTAAAAGTGAGGTTGGTTAAATAATAAGTCAAAATGAAGTTCATAAGAATGGGGGACTGTCAGGAAGGCATTTTATTCCCGCCCCTTAGAAGTCACTGGTCGTGATCATCAGTTAACAGGCAGTTTTTTATCTCAGTGTAGAAATGTGATCCCAGCTGAGCCTGACACACTGACAGCCAACCCCGCCCCCCGACCTATCCACTTTAGTTGATGATGTCCATGCAGGCTGATTCCCTGGATGAAGAGACTGAGAAATGGAGAAAACTGATCATTTCTATTCCTCAACTCCACAGGACAAGAGAGAGCTTGCTAGAGGGGGAGCAGTAGCTAACAGACTCCTAGGGAAACTTGATCAAATTTGGGATAACCAAGAGTCACACAGATTTGAGTGTGGGAGGGGAGCTCTCCCCACTTCTGCCCTGAGTGGAGGCTACGGCATAGAGAAACAACTGAGATCCACGCTGGAGAAAGACCAGGAGGAGATGGAATCCTAGGCAGCAGATGGGGGCTAATGAACCAAGGAAATTCAATTCTGTAGTATTAATGTGGCCTCGTTTGTAACCTCTGAGGGAGCCTGGGGACATTCTGGTTACGTGAAGATAAAGTACTTAGAATAATTTCAGATGCCAGGAAGCTGATATTTCTCTCTGAGAGGAATATTAAAGAACTTACCATTTCCCTCAATAAACAATAGAATACTGCCAGTTTTCCTCACAAGTTAAGGGAAGCTTGGATTTTATTTTAATTCAAAAGTAGGTGGAAATTTACCAAAAGAGAAAAGAACAATAAAAAAGTTATTTGGGTAAAAGAAGCATTATAGAGAACAATTACAATTTTACCAAACAATGTTAGATGCAATAATTGCAAGAATAGTGGATTGATTCTTATTAGTCAGACTTGTGGAATATAAATTTGTGTGAAAAAATCATGTTCCTTTTAGTTGAAACAATTTCTTTATCAGTCCTAAATAACAGATTCTCTGAATTTCAGAAACTAGCACTAATTCCCATCTATTTACTATGAAAGTAAAGCTCTAATATCCAAATTTAACCATCTGCCATTTTATTTGCAGACATCATCTGCAAACTGAGAGGAACCACGGCATAGAAGTTAGAGCACTGGAGTCGGTGTCAAGCCACATGCTGCCCATAACTCAAATACTGCCTACATGACTTTGGGCAGGTTCGTTTGCCTTTGTGTGTCTGTCTATTCATCTGAAATACCACAGTTGGATTAGAAGATATCTAAAATTTCTCCTAAAGGCACAGACTCCATAGTGACCAGAAAGCACTCAGCTGGCATATTATGAAATCTATAGAACAGCTTTGCTTTCAAGTCAAACAGCAGGAAAAAAACCTTCAAATGTAAGGGAACTTCTGAATTGTTATAAAACACAGCCATATGCCCCCCGTGAAATTTAGTCTCTTTGCTTGTTGAATACACTTGATGGTTCACCAGATTCCTTGTGACATTTTCTCAGCCCTGGGAAGGGGAAACTCTCATGTGTTGCCCTTGCTGACCCATTAAGAAAACCCATTCCACAAACTGGTCTCTTTAGAATCGGTCCTTTATATTACTGAAAACACGTAGCCTCCAAGAAGCTGTGATGTAAACGTTCCTTCCCCACATCAAGCCAGTCACTAAGTGTTTTAATTTGCACAAACATATGTATATTTATGTTGTATGTAAGTAAAGTTAATATTGCAGACATTTAGTCAGTACCTTCTTGTGGTAGGCAGAATAATGGCCCCTGCGAAGATGTCCACATCCTGATGCCTGAAGCCTGTGAATATGTTACCCTCCATGGCAAAAGGGACTTTGCAGATGCTGTGAAGTTAAGGACCTTGAGATGGGAGATCATCCTGGATTGTCTGAGTGTGCCCAATATAATCACAAGGGTCCTTATAGGAGGGAAGCAGGAGTGTCCGAGTCAGAGCGAGAGGGGACAACAGAAAAGAGAAATCAGAAATAGAGTTGAAGATGCTATGCTGCTGGCATTGAAGATGGAGGAAGGGGGCACAGGCCAAATGTGGGAAAGGTAAAGAAATGGATTCTCCCCCTAGAGCCTCCAAAAAGAACACAGCTTTGCTTACACACTGATTTTAGCCCCATAAGACCCATTTCAGCCGTCTGGCGTCCAGAATTGTCAGATAATAAATTTGTGTTCTTTAAAACCACTAAGTTTGTGGTTAATTGTCAAAGCAGCAATAGGAAACTTAAACGCTCATTTAATAACGTCTACAGAAATTAGGCAAATACCATCAACTCTCTGTTCACAGAGAGAAAACAGAAGGATCAGTGGTGTGTTCCTCTCTTCTTCACAGTTTAATTAATGGATTTCCCCAAAGCTCAATCTTACCTTTGAAATGAAAGCAAGCCTGTTTATATTAAAGCCTCATAGGTCAGATAAATTGCATAGAGGTGTTGAACGGTTCCATAAGAGGATGATGATCCTATCCAAATTCATGTCCTTTAATGTACTGCTGATAAATATCCCTTTCCAAATTAATATTAGAGAAATTAAAAGGGGCCCTATGAGAACAAACAAGGGCTATTATTAAGACAAGCTCCAAGCCAAATCTTTCTTTACAAAACAGACATTTCTTTCTGGTAGGCACGTAAAGAACAAGGGCTATGAAGAAATGATAGATGTTGAGAAAGGGTACATTATTGCTCTTTAAACTGCATTTGTAAGGACTCAGCTCTTAAACACCTGTCTTGGATAACCCAGTAGAGGCAGCACTTATAATAATTACTTCATCCTGACATGACTTTAGAAAGTTTTTCTGACAATTCTTGACCAGATGACTAGAATCCTCCCTGGGAAAGCCATTATCAGGTAAGTGCTCTACCAGAAGTCGGGGCTGGAGCCGCCCAGGACTTAGGTAATTGGTGTGAAATAGATTTTTTGAAGAGAATTTAAAATCAGAGATAGAATCTGTTTCTTTAGAAGCAGAAATCTGATGCTAAGATTTAGATATTAGTAAAATTTAAATATAGCTTATTAAGAGGGATATTTAGCATAATATCTGTACAAAATATTTCCTATACTACTTACCAACCCTACTATGTTCTGCTAACTTTAGTTATATTCAAGTTTTCTTTCAAGGTCATGTTTTCTGTTCTTTCCTCAGACAGGGACATACCTGAATGCCAGGAATTAAAATTCAAAGGGCACACATGCAGATACTGCTCTGGTCTAATTAAGGAAATTTTACCGTAATGTATACCTTCGAGTCTTTAAGGAGCCCGTAACTAAAAGGGCTGTCATTTTTCTTTCACAATCTTTTGAAACTTTCCATTTCACTATTTCTTGTCTTATGGCTCTCCTTTCCCCGGTTCTGTGTGCAAAATTTCATACCATCCGAATAACTCACAGCACATCACTTTAACCTCATTTCCCTTACTTGTGAAATGGAGATTATAATAGTACCAATTCTGTAAGATCGTTGTGAGGATTAAATAGGATAATTACAACAAATTGTTTAGCATGACTTGATTTCATTCAGGTTGTTGCTATAAGAAAACAAACAAAAAGTTCCATCTACACATCCCAGGAAATATTTAGAAATATCCCATAAATTAGAAAAGACAAAGAAAGACACATATTTATGTTTGTCAACTCTATGCTAAGCAACTTATATGTATACCTCATTTAGTCCTCACATCTAATGAGGTAAAATTATCTTTTTCCACCTTTATTGAGATATAATTGACATATAACATTGTGTAAGTTTAAGGTGTACAACATGATTTTTGATATACATATGTGCTGGGAAATGATTATCACGATAAGGTTAATTACAACAATCACCACACTTAAGTACAATTTCTGTTTTATAATGAGAACATTTAAGATCTATTCTTGTAGCAACTTTCAAGTATTTAATATGTTATTGTTAACTAGAGTCACCATGCTAGTCATTAGATCCTGAACACTTATTCATCTTACAACTGGAAATTAGTACCCTTTGACCAACATCTCCCCATTTCTCTCATCCCCCCATCCAGCCTCTGGCAACCACCATTCTATTCTCTGTTCCTATGAGTTTGGGGTTTTTTTGTTTGTTTTAGATTCCACACTTGAGTGAAATCATACAGCATTGTCTTTCTCTGACTTATTTCACTTAGCATAATGCTCTGAAGATCCATCCATGTCACAAATGGCAGGATTTTCTTTTTTTATGGCTGAATAATATTCCACTGTGTATATACGTATATAATATATACACACCACATTTTCTTTATTCATTCATCCATCACTGGACACTTAGATTGTTCTCATGTCTTGGCTGTTGTAAATAATGCTGTAATGAACAAGGGAGTTAGCACATCTTTTTGAGTTAGTGTTTTCATTTTCTTTGGATAAATACCTGGAAGTGGTATTGCTGGATCATATGGTAGTTATATTCTGAATTTTTTGAGGACTCTCCATACTGTTTTCCATAGTGTTTGCACCAATTACATTCTTACCAACAGTGCATGAGGGTTCCCTTTTCTCCACATCTTCATCAACACTTGTTATTTCTTATCTTTTTGACAATAGCCATCCTAACAGGTGTAAAGTGATATCTCCTTGTGGTTTTGATTTGCATTTGCCTGACAATTAGTTACATTGAAAATTTTTCATGTATCTGTTGGCCATCTGTATGTCTTTGGAAAAAATCTCTGTTCAGATCTTCTGCCTATTTTCTAATTGGATTATTTGGTTTTTGCCATTGAGTTGTATGAGTTATTTATGTATTTTGGATATTAATCGCTTGTTATGTATATGATTTGCAAATACTTTCTCCCATTCAGTAGGTGGCCTTTTCATTTTGTTGATGGTTTCCTTTGCTGTGCAGAAGCTTTTTAGTTTAATGTAGTCCCATTTTTTTTGTTTATTTTTGCTTTTGGTGTCAAATCCAAAAAATCTTCACCAAGACCAATGTCAAGGAGCTTACTGCCTATGTTTTCTTCTAGGAGTTTTTTATGGTTTCAGGTCTTATGTTCACATCTTTAATCCATTTTGAGTTACTTTTTGTGTGTGGTGTAAGATAGTGGTCCAGTTTCATTTTTTTGCATGTGACTGTCCAGTTTTCGCAATGCCATTTATTGAGAAAACTGTTCTTTCCCCATTGTATATTCTTGGCTCCTTTGTCATAAATTAATTGACCATATAAGTGTGGATTTATTTCTGGGCTCCCTATTCTGTTCCATTGATCTATGTGTCTGTTTTTGTGCTAATACCATACTGTTTTGATTACTATAGCTTTGTAATATAGTGTGAAATCAGAAAGTGTGATGTTTCTAGCTTTATTCTTCTTTTTCAGGATTGCTTTAACTATTCAGAGTCTTTTGTGGTTCTATACAAATTTTAGGATTGTTTATTCTATTTCTGTGAAAAGTGACATTGGGATTTTGATATGGAATACATTGAATCTACAGATTGCTTTGGGTAGTATGCACATGTTAGCAATATTAATTCTTCTATCAATGAGCATGGAATATCTTGTTATTTATTTGTGTCTTCTTCAATTTCTTTCATCAATGTCTTATAGTTTTCAGTGTACAGGAATTTTACCTCCTTGGTTAAATTTATTCCTAGATATTTTACTCTTTTTGATGCAATTGTAAATGGGTTTGTTTTCTTAATTTCTCTTTCTGTTAGTTCATCAGTGCATAGAAACACAACAGATTTTTGTATATTATTTCTGTATACTCTAAGTCTACTGAATTTGTTTATTAGGTCTAAAGTTTTCTAGTGGAGTCTTTATGGATTCTATACGTAATATCATGTCATCTGCAAATAGTGACACTTTTACTTCTTCCTTTCCAATTGGATGCCTTTTATTTCTTTTCTTGCCTAATTGCTATGGCTAGGACTTCCAATACTGTGTTGAATAAAAGTGGTGAGAGTGGGCATACTTATCTTATTCCTGATCTTAGAGGAAAAGCTTTCAGCTCTTCACTGTTGAGCATAGTGTTAGCTGTGGGCTTGTCATATATGGTCCTTATGTTGAGGTATGTCCCCTCTATACCCAGTCTGATGCAGATTTTTATCATAAATGGATGTTGAATTTTGTCAAATATCTGTTCTGCACCTAATGAGATAATCATCGAATTTTTATCCTTCATTTTGTTGATGTGGTGTATCACATTGATTGATTTTTTTTGAATGTTGAAACTTCCCTGCATCCCTGGAATAAATCCCACTTTATCATGGTATATAACCCTTTTACTATATTGTTGAATTTGGTTTGCCAATATTTTGTTGAGGATTTTTGCATCTACATTCATCAGGGATATTGCCCTATAGTTTTCTTTTCTCTTGGTGTCCTTGTCTGGGGTAGGTATCAGGGTAATGCTGGTCAGGAAAATGAGCTTGGAAGTATTCCCTCCTCTTCTACTTTTTTTGGAAGAGTTTTAGAAGGATTGATGTTAATTCTTTTTAAAATGTTTGGTAGAATTCACCAGTGAAGCCATCTGGTCTGGGACTTTTGTTTGCTGGGAAGTTTTTGATTACTAATTCAATCACCTTACTAGTAATCAGTCTGTTCTGGTTTTCAATTTCTTTGAGATTCAATCTGGGTACTTTGTATATTTCTAGAAATTTATCCATTTCTTCTAGATTGTCTAATTTTTTGGTGTACATTTGTTCCTAGTAGTCTCTTAGGATCCTTTGTATTTCTGTGGTATCAGTTGTAATATCTCCTCTTTCATTTCTGATTTTATTTATTTGAGTCCTCTCTCTTTTTCTTCGTTAGTTTAGCTAAATGTTTGTTTATTTTGTTTATCTTTTCAAAAAATCAGCTCTTATTTCATGATCTTTTCAGTTTCTATTTCATTTATTTCTGCTCTGATCATGGTTATTCCCTTGTAATAACTTTGGGTTTTGTTTTTTCTTCTTTTTCTAGTTCCATTGGGTATAAAGTTAGATTGCTTACTGAAATCTTTCTTGTTTCTTAATGTAGGCATTCATCACTGTTAATGTCCCTCTTAGAACTTCTTTTGCTGCATCCCATAAGTTTTAGTATGTTGTATTTTCATTTTCATTTGTCTCAATGTATTTCTTTTATTTCCCTTTTGATTTCTTCTTTGACCCATTGGTTGTTCAGCATAGTTTTGTCTTTTAACCTCTGTTCTAGAGTTAAGTAGTTAGCACATCACCATATTATAGTATTAGGGTATTATGAATTTGACTATATGCTTACCTTTACCAGTGTGTTGTATATTTTCATGTTACTAATTAGCATCCTTTGGATTCAGCTTGAAGAACTCCTTTCAGCATTTCTTGTAATGCTGGTTTATTGATGATGAATCCCCTCAGCTTTTATTAGGGAAATCTTTATTTTGCCTTCAATTCTGAAGGACAACTTTGCTGGGTAAAGTATTCTTGATTGGCAGTTTCTTTCTTCTAGCACTTTGAATATATCATCCTATTTTCTGCCCTGTAATATCTCTGCAGAAAAATCTGCTGATAGGCATCCTGGGGTTCCCTTATATGAGAGAATTTTTTTTTTCGTTGCTTTTAAAATTCTCTCTTTTTCTTTGGTTTTAGACAATTTTATTATTATTTGTCTTGGAGAAGAATGTTTTGGATTGAAATTTTGAGGTGACTTATTAGCTTCATGAATTTGGATGTCTAAATCTCCCCCATGTTTGGAAAGTTCTCAGCTATTGTTTCTTTAAATAAGCTTTCTTCTCCTTTCTGTCTCCTACTTCTTGCACTCCAATAATGCATACATTATTTCTTTTGATGAGGGCCCATAAGTCCCATAAGCTTTCTTCATTCCTTTTTATTCTCTTTCTTTTTGCTCTTCTAATTGTATAATTTCAATTAATATGCCTTCTAGTTCACTGATTCTTTTTTCTGCTTATTCAAGTCTGATGTTGAAGCTCTCCATTGAATTCTTTAGTTCAGTCATTGTATTCTTCATCTCTGAAATATCTTTTGGTTCTTTTTTATGTTTTCTATCTCTTGGTTGAGCTTCTCATTTTGTTCTTGTATTGTTTTCCTCATATTGTTAAGTTGTTTGTCTGTGTTCTCTTATAGCTCTCTGTGCATCTGTAGAATAATTATTTTGAATTTTTTGTCAGGCAATGTCTGGATCTCCTTTTCTTGGGGGCCAGTTACAGGAGGTTTACTCTATTCCTCTGGTGGAGACATGTTTCCTTGATTCTTTGTGATCCTTGTAGCCTTGCATAGGTATCTGCATATTTGAAGAAGCAGTCACTTCTTCCGGACTTCATGGACTGATTTTGGTGAGAGAAACCTTTCACTTGCAGGTGGAGGCACACTGGCTTGTACTATGATCTTGGGTCCAGTGATACAGGACTCTAAATGTGGAGAGACATGGCAGAACTGGGTCCTATGAGGGTGTGATAGCTCTTCAGCTCAGGCCACTGAGGTCTACAGTATTGAAAACTGTGTGGTCCTTAGCAAGCACTGTGGGAGGACTGTAGTGGCTGCAAGAGCTATTGGGCTCCTAAGCAGCACCTCTAGGACTGGAATCTAGGGACCAGGGCAGGCAGCATTGATGGCTGGAGCCAGTGGTGTGCACTCATCTGTAGGAGCCAGCTGCAGGTGCCTATATAGTGGTAGAGGTCACTAGCAGACGCAATTGCAATAATGGAAAACAGGGAAGGTAGCAAGGGCTGGGGCCTACTATGAGCTCACTGGTATCTGCAGAGGACCTTCGTGTCAGTATGCTCTCCTCTGGCTTCACACTCTACCCCCAGGTATACATCCTTCAGTGGAAGAAGTCAGACTGGGCAGCATGCAGGTCCACAGCTAGAGGAACTAGGTATACATGGGCACAGTGGTGCCAGCCAGTGATGGAAGGCAGGGCTTAATCTGGACCTGCAAGCAGCTGTGGGGGCCCTGGCTTTCAGTGTGTTCACCCATGGCTGAACATTCTCCCCTCTATGTGTGTGTGCTGCAATGGAGGCCAATGATCAGCATCAGGCCAGTGGCATGCAGGGGCACAGCTAGAGGGGCTAGGTCCAAGCATGGGCAGGTTGGTTGATGGGTGCCTAAGGCTGGTGTCTTGCACTTGTGGTTGGTGGGGGGGGGAAGACTGGGGGGTGAGTGGGGGCAGCAGGGAGGGACTGAGGTGTGGCTGGCATTAGCAAATGTAAGTACCTATGGGGCATCTATTAAGATCTGTATTCTGGCCAGTGACTGTCAGTGGTGGAAGCTACTGAGTTTGACTGCAGGGTGGGTCTCTGTGAACTGCAATCACTCCTGCCTCTGTTTTTCTTTTTTGTTCCTAGCTGGCTCTCTGTTGATCTGGGTGGGGTGAAGCAGAAGATGGACCTTCACACAGTGCCAGGAGAAGCTAGAGAAGCTGGTCGCTCACCCAGCTCTCTTTCCTGGTAAGAGGAACTCTTACTAGCTGGAAAGTTCCTTCTTGGTGCTGAACAATGCCAGCTTAGGGGATGAGATGATGCAGACAAATTGAAGTTGTCTTCCTTCTCATGTGGTTATGCTGGGTTTTTTGTTTCATGATGTTGCTGAAACTACCTAAGTGGAGTCTAGAGGTCTCCTGGAGCTGTTTTAGTTCATGAATAGTTGTCTAATCATCATCTTTGTTAGAGGGAGAGGGAAGCTGGAATCTCCTACATCACCATTTTATGGGATTGTTTTATTTCCCTTTCAGATATTTTATTGTCAGTGTTTAGAAATGCAACTGACTTTTGTATGTTGATTGTTGTATCCTGTAACTTTACTGAATTCATTGATTAGTTCTAAAAGTTTTTTGGCGGACTTTTTGTGGTTTTCTACATATAAGTTCGTGTCATCTGAAAACAGATACAATTTTACTTCTTCCTTTTCCTTATTTTTCTTGCCTAATTGCTCTGGCTAAGACTTCCAGTACCATGTTGAATAGGAGTGGGAAGAGTAGTCATCCTTGTCTTGTTCCTGATCTCTTGTTCCTGAAAGCTTTTCACCATTAATACCATATGATGTTAGCTGTTTGTCATATGGTCTTTATCCAGGACCCTTTCAGAATCTACTGTCTGACCAAGTTTGGTGGGCTTACCTCCAGACCATGGCCAAGAGGGGCTGGAGCTGGTTCATGGGCCACTTCAGGGTCCAGAGCCAGTGCTGAGCTCTGTACATCTTTACCCAATGCGGGGATGGGCATGACTCCTCCCAGGTTCTTGGCATATGGTGCTGGTGACAGAACCAAGCCAAACAGGGCCGTAGCTGAGTCCTCAGGGATGTGGAGCTGTTTCTGTTTCTGTAGCCAGGACCATGGTCAGTGATTCAGCGTGTTTTCTCAAAATGGCTCTCCCTGTTCTTGGACTGTAGTGGGGTTTCACAATATCCTACCTGGATCCCAAAGCTCCCAGGAAGAAACTTTTTCATGGATGGATGCTAAGTTGTTGTTGGGGAGGGAAACATGCAAGGGACATGTTATTTGGCCATTTTGGTGACATGACTCCTCCTGATGAGGTAAAATCATTAACATCCTTTTAGATAAGAAAGTGGAAAGGTTAAGTAAGTTGTCCAAGGTCCCAGAGCTAGTTAACAATGGAAGCTTCAATTCCTGTCTCTCTGAAATGAAAGCCTTCTATTTCTATCATGCAGCCTCCCAGCCTCCTAGTAAAATGAAATTATAACCTCTTTCAATGGTTATAATACAGAGACTGTTTGAATGGGCTTTCTTTCTCCAAGCTGTATCCTCAAAGCCATTGTACTAGCAAGAAAAGCAATGTTATAAAATAAAATAGCATGGCTTGGTCATCTCAGGAAAGGCAGTCTCTTCTCAGAGAGAAGGCTCTTGGTTAAGTTCTGTAATAGGCCCTGTTTATCATGCTCTGAAGAGGAGGCAGGGAGAGGGCTAGAGAAAAGAGGAAATGAAACTGCTTTCCATCATTTTGTGAACAAGGCTCTCATTGTTGAGACAGGGAAACATTTACATATTACTACCCTTGATTAGCTAGGTAGAAGGTAGAAGACTGTCTCCTATGGGGTGCTCTGTGGAAGGCAGTTTCCTTTGTCTCACTGTTGCTTACATTGTCTTCTGAGATATTGTTTGTCCTTGAACAGTCAGAGGTGTGTCTGTGGGCATGAGAGAGTGGGAGAGGAGAAGGGAGAGATGGACATCTGTGCAAGGGTTACCACATGAGACCAGGAGCAGATTTGGAAGGCCACAGAAGCAGGCAGCGACCATCAAATCCCTCCAGCAGGAGGTGCAGGAAGCTTGCACCTGGGTGCTAAAGTCCAGACCCCCACCTGCCCCATGAATTTTCAGAATAGGACCTAGATCCTCTGGGAAATGTGCTGCTATAGATTATTGATTCACATCGTCCTGGTCGGGAGTAAGAGGAGAGGGAGTGGCTTCTAGGAAAAAGATCCTAGGGGTAGGACAATAAAATTTTCCTGCAGTTGCCTGAGGATTTATTCTGTGGAAATGAAGAGGAGATTCTCTCTTCTGAATAGAGACAAAGGAGAAGAACCCCAAGACCCAAAGCAGATATGCTTATGAGAGGATATCCCAGAAGGGCTTACCTTTTCCTTGGCTTGTGAGAATCAATATTACTTAGCATCAAATGTTCACTTGTTTCCCCCTTTGCTGAAGTTTCCTCTAGTTATTCTTTGGTAGTTGCCTGGGAAAGTCTATTTCCTGTGCCAGCCCTGTGTTGGGCAGTGGTGCTTTGGAAACTAATGGAGGGTCAGTGGGCATTGTGTTTGTTTAAGTAAAGAGTGGTGCACCATTCCCTGGACTGTCCCACCAGGGCCCACTCAGCACCCAAAACAGCATGTTGAGAAGTTTTAGGCAGGGAGAAGCTATCCAATGAGCAGATGCCTGATATGGGCAGGAGTAAGGTGACCTCAGAGAAGCAGCCTACAGCATGTTTTCACACAGGTGTGTATTAGAAGCAAATCTTTTCCCCCAAATAACTAGGAACAGATGATTCTGAAAAAGTCACCTGAAAAGAGGTGGAGAGACAAGGGGGAAAGGGAGTAGCGGGGGGGAAAGAGTGATGGTGGGGTGGTGGTGGGGGGGTTGTCTGGAGGGAGACTAATTACAAATATTCCAAACAAGAATAGACATTTGGGTCATAATAGGCCTTCTTGGCATTTAGAGTTTCTCTATAGCTTAATTGAGTTCCCACCTACAGTTTATGGGCTTGTCTCCATGGAGTTTCACAGAGAAAATGACTTTGCATGCATTTTCCTTACTGCAAAGCACTGAGCAGTATAGTGATTAAGCATATGGCCTCTGGCATTAGATTGCCCGACGTTATTTCCAGGTTCTTTTTTTTTTTTTTTTTTGTGGGGAAGACCAGCCCTGAGCTAACATCCGTCGCCAATCCTCCCCTTTTTGCTGAGGAAGACTGGCCCTGGGCTAACATCGTGCCCATCTTCCTCCACTTTATATGGGACGCCGCCACGGCATGGCTGACAGGCAGTGCGTCGGCGGGCGCCCGGGATCCGAACCAGCGAACCCCGGGCTGCCAAGCGCGGACTAAACCGCTGCGCCACCGGGCGGCCCCTCCAGGTTCTTAATTTAATTGTTATGTGGCTTCAGCCAAGTCACTTAGTCTCTCTAAACCCCAATTTTCTGATCTATAAATAGGGATAGCAATGGTACCTACCCTATAACTTTTGGTAATGATTAAATGGGAGAGTTAATTTAATTTGTCAAGTTGTTGACATATAGTAAGTACTCAGGGAATGTAAGCTATAATTGTAATTATCATTATTATTTCTAAAGTGCTAGGATGCTACAGATGACAGTAGGGAACCTTGTGAGAAAGGATTACAGGGTCAGTGATGTCTGACCATGTTCTTGATACTGTCCCCCCTGGAAGGAGCCCCAGGCTTTCACTCAGTGGTTCTTATCATTGACCTCGCATTAGAATTGCCTGGGGAGTGTCTAAAGACCCTGATGCCAGGCCACTCCGAGAACAATTAAATCAGAATATCTAGGGGTGCATCATCATTTTTAAAACTTTGTAGCTGATTCTGATATGAAGCCACAGTTGAGAACAGTTGTGCTAGCTCTCGACTACTAAAAGCACAATATGAGGGCCAGCAGTCTTCACATCACTTGGAAGCTTGTTAGAAATGTTCAATCTTGCCCCACCCCAGCCCCAGATGTACTGAATTAGTCTGTAGTTTAACAAGATGCCCAGGTGATTCATCTGCACATTTAAGTTTGAGATGCATAGCTCTAGCTGGATGTTTCCAGCAATACTTCTTAGTAATTGCTCTTAGCAGCAAGTAATCTCACTAGCATTAGAATCTTTTGGTGATCATTTCTTTCAGGATTTATCTGGCCAGCATCTCCCAAGAATGCTTCCAGTCCCACCTTTGGAACCTCCTCAGTCTGGAAACAGCACAGTTCCCTGTTTCTCGCTCAGTGTTCCCTCTAGAGGGCACTGCCATACGGCTCTTTGGAGGAACTTGTTCAAAGACCTGTTGCATCTCACAAAGCACATCATATCAAGTTTCTAGATGTCCTCTCAACTTTGTTTGCTCGTTAGTTATTAAGGGTAGCAGTTCTTTGGCACTCCTTGGCTTAGGGAGAACTCACATACTCCTTGGAAAGGCATCTAAAAAGTTACTAGGTGTAGCCCAATGCTCCATCAGCAGTCTCTGAAGTCAGGTAAGTAGGAGAGGAACTAGCAAGACTTTACAATTTCTTTTCTCAGGTCAACCCTTAAGGAATAGAAATAAGTTGGAGGAAAATGTTCTAGAAATAGCCCCAGACATCTTTGTATCAGTCAGTGAAGGCTCAGTTACAATACAGTAACAACCAACTCCAAGACCTCACTTGCTGCGTACAAAGTTTATTTGCTGCCAACAAAGATTGGCAGTGGGGCTCTGTTCATCATAGGTGCTCAGTTTCCCAGGCTGACCAAGACTTCATCTTCATACATACTTCATCAGTTGTATATTTGTTTCAGCTGAAAGAAGTCCGTTTAACATTTCTTGTAAGGTTGGTTTAGTGGTGATGAACTCCTTTAACTTTGCTTGTCTGGAAAACTCTTTCCCTCTCCTTCAATTCTGAAGGACAACTTTGGCGAGTAGACTATTCTTGGTTGGAAGTTTTTTTCTTTCAGTGCTTTGTATACACAGTGCCACTCCCCTCTGGCTTTTAAAGTTTCTACTGAAAAATCTGATGATGTTCTTATGGGAGTTCTCTTGTATGAAACAAGTTTTCTCTTGTTGATCTTAAGATTCTTTCCTTGTCTTTAAATTATGACACCTTAATTATAATATGTCTTGGTGTGAGTTTCTTTGAGTTCATCATATTCAGAACTATCTGGGCTTCCTGGATCTGGATGGTCTGTTTCCTTGCCCAGTTTAGGGAAGTTTTCAGCCATTATTTCTTCAAAAATTTTCTGCCCCTTTCTCTCTTCTCCCTTGGGTCTCTTATAATATGAATGTTGGTCTGCTTTATATTGTCCCATAAGTCCCTTCATGTGTCTTCACTTTATTTCATTCTTTTTTTTCTTTTTGCTGATCAGGAGACTTCCACTGCCCTGTCTTTGAGGTCACTGATCCTTTCCTCTGCTTCATCTTGGCTGCTGTTGATTCACTCTAGTATATTTTTCAGTTCAGTTATTGTATTTAGTTCTGTGACTTTTCTATTTGGTACTTTTTTATATTTTCTATCTCTTTGTTGAAGTTCTCACTTTGTTCATCCATTTTCCTCCCAAGCTTAGTGAGCATATTTATGGCCATTATTTTAAACTCTTTATCCGGTAAATCACTTTCCTCCATTTCATTAAGTTCTTTCTCTGAGGTTTTACCTTCTTTCTTCATTTGGAATATATTCCCCCATTTTTTTCACTTTCCTTGACCCTCTGTGTTGGTTTCTATGCATAAGATAAAACAGCCACGTTGCCCAGTCATGAAGGAGTGCCCTCATGTAGGAGATGAACTATATCATTCGAGCTTTTGGTTAGTTTCTCAAAGCTCTGTGATTGCCCAAGCAGCCTATTTTATTTTTATTGGCTCCCAGTAGTTGAGGGTGTGCCAAGACCTGTCAGTGTCCCAAGCAGAGGATCTCAGTCAGTAGCTAGATTTAGGCTGATTGGAAGCCAGACCCTGAGGCAGCATCTTTTAAAGTATGCAAATATATACAGTCCTTTGGAACTGCGAGCATAAGTCCCACTGGCCATCAGAGCCAGGTGATCTAGAGGTGTTCCCTGGGCAGCAGCCACAAAAACCAGGGCACCAGATGTAAAAACCAAGGACAGTTTCTTCAATAAATGACTTTGGGAAGATTGGACAGCCATATGCAAAAGAATGAAACTGGGCCCACTATGTTATACCATACCCAAAAATTAACTCAAAATGGATTAAAGACTCGAACATAATACCTGAAACCATAAAACTCCTAGAAGAAAACATAGGCAGTGAGCTTCCTTGACATAGGTCTGGGTGATGATTTTTTTAATCTGACAACTTTTGCACCTTCTTGCAAAAGCAAGAAAAGGAAAAAATAAACAAGTGGGACTACATCAAACTAAAAAGCTTCTGCACAGCAAAGGAAACCATCAACAAATGCAAAGGCAACTACTGAATGGGAGAAAATATTTGCAAATCACATATACTGATAAGAGTTATTTTTATATATTTTATATATTTACACAATATATAAAGAACTCTAGGATTTCTGTTTCTTTGGGTTTTGCATTTGTTTTTTAACAGTTGCTATTTTCTTGTCAAACTTCTCATTTTGTTCATGCATTGTTTCCCTAATTTCATTTAGTTCTGTTTGTGCTTTCTTGGAGTTCACTAAACTTCCTTAAGTGGATTATTCTGAATTCTTTATCAGTTCATAGATCTCCACTTCTTTAGGGTCAGTTATTGAACATTTATTAGTTTCTTTTGGTGGTGTCATAGTTACCTAATTTTTCATGATCTTTGGTTATTTGCATTGATATCTGTGCATTTGAGTAATCAGGCTCCTCTTCTAGACTTTACAGGTTTGCTTTGTATATATGTATGTATGTTAAAGAAGAAACCAAGCTCATAGATACAGAGAACAGATTGGTGATTGCCAGAGAGGCAGGAGGTGGGGAGAAATGGGTTAATTGTTTTTGGTGTTTTTTTTAGTTTAAATAAATTGAATTAAATAATAATAAAAGGAAAAGATTCAGTACAGTAAAAAAAAATATTATAAACAAAGTACAGTCATGTGCTGCATAACATTTCAGTCAACAATGGACCACATGTATGATGGTGGTCCTGGACAAAAGATTAGTACCATATAGCCTAGGTTTGTAGTAGGTATACCATGTAGGTTTGTGTAATGACATTCACACAACGATGAAATGTCCAAATGACACATTTCTCAGAATGTATCCCCGTCATTAGGTAACACATGACTGTAATCTAAAAATGATATACTTGGGAAAAATTTTGTAACATATGGTAGCAGAGAGTTAATATTTACATTATAGAATATGCTTATTACAAATTGACATATAAACCCCCAAATAATATAATAGAGAAAAGTAGGCAAAAAGTACGAAAGAGAAAATCCAAATGGCCAAATTGTGTGTATGAAAAATGCTGAGTCAGGAAAATACAAAATAAAGTGTCAGTGAGCTATCACTTTTACCCATCAGATTGATGAAAACAAACATGTAATAAAGCCGCTAGTAGGGATTTGGAAGAAAGGTACTGTCTTTAGTTGCTGAGGAAACTGTGAGTTTTAATACTCTTTTTGAAAAGCCATTTAGCAATATCTATTACATTTAGACTACATGTAGATTTTGATCCAGCAATCCCATTTCTGGCACTCTACCTTATGATAATCAAACAAGAGGTAGAAAAGGACATATATACATATATATATACACACGCACACAGACACACACATACGCAAGGATGTTTATTGCAGCACTGTTCATAGTGACAAAAAATGGGAAACAAAATAAATGCCCATAAATAGTTGAATAAATTACCACACACTAATATTATTAAACATGATAGAGCCATTAAGTATATAGAATTCATGGAACTATGAGTTAGGATTCCCTATGAGTTACTGGTGAGTAAGAAAAGCATCATGTAAGAAACTGTATACAATGTGATCTCCTTTTTTAAAAACAATGACAAGAAAAATCACTACATCCATATATGTAAAGGAAAATATAGAAATATTGGGCTGTTGGTGTCGACTATGGGGATGGGAGAACTTCATAAGGGAGGAAGGAAGAGGAAGCAGAAAGGAGTGGTGAAAGCCAGACAGAAAAGGGGCAGCATTAAAATGTATGTTCAACGTGAGTATACATATGCTTAGTGAAAAATTCTATGTGTGTCCATGTTTAAAGATATTAACAAATTTGATAAAATGAAAAGAGTAATAATGAAAAAAGAAATTCTAAATCCCATATTTAAAGGAAGGAATAAAATTCTTTTACCCATAGTTGCTTCTGGCAGTTTCATACAAAATAATTAGACTTATAATCCATCATTCCAAGCATGTTTTGTGTGGTGTGGTTTAAATTCCTCTCCTCCCATGAACAAGCTGGAGAACCTGAGGCAAATTATTTAACTTCTCTGAACTTAGGTATCCTCATTAAAATGGAGCTAACAATGACTATCTTACAAAAAAGTGATGCCAAGTGACAGAAAATATTACAGAAGTCTCCTACTTCGGTACCTCTTTGGCCCCTAGAGAAGCAAAATAGTGTTTGCAGAATTCCAAACTAGCCATTGGAAAATTTTAATGGTGACTTTTTATTTCCCCAGCCACCTGTTTCCTAGTCCAAGACCTCAAGGTAGCTAGCAAACAGCATCAAATTATGTTTGTAACAAGCCCTTAAAGGGATCAAACTAGTCTTAGAGCCTTATTAAAAATCACTAGTAATATACTAGAGTCACATATGTTAAATTTTTCAAGTACATGATTTTAAAGCAGACAGAATATGTTTTTGAACAATGAGATAAGCCATCAGGAAATTAAGCTGCACAACTACAACTTAAAGTAACAAAATGATGAAAAATTCACATAGTAAAATAGGAAACGCAGAGACACTACAGAAAATGAGAAAAATAACTCCTCTCTCTACCGAAAGGTTTTGTAGAGATGTTCTAAACATGTATAATTGTCTTATAGAGCCATAGTAAAAGAAACATTCTGTTTCTTTGGAAAGGCACAAATGTCTTCTCAAAAGCCTGCAATTAACTCTTCCCTTGTTTCTACTACCAATTCCTCACTTCATTCTTAATTATTCCTTTACTTCGTAACCACTAAATTAACAGCTAAAGAAAGGTAGCTTTCTTCTTCTATTTATTCTCAGTGTTCACACTCTTCCAGTATTGCTTTAGTTTATTACAGTCACATGCCACATAATGACCTTTCAGTCAAAGAAGGACTACATATGATTAGTAGTCCCATATGATTAGTATCATATAGCCTCGGTGTGTAGTAGACTATACCATCTAGGTTTGTGTAGGTACACTCTAGGATGTTCACACAATGATCACCTAACGATGCATTTCTCAGAACATATCCCTGTCGTTAAGTGACGCATGACTGTATTACTAATTGTCCACTGCTTTTATGTACACCCCCTGAACCCCATAGTTTTTCCAAAGAAAAAACATACAATCTGTGCAATCTTTGCTATACTTCTATTACCATTCTGGAGTCTAAAATGGATTAATTTCAGTGAAATAATAACTTCATGCATTTGTCTTTTCTTCCCATTTTATGCCAACAAAATAAATTCTCAGAAATCAGAATGGTCATAATTATATAAAAGACATTTTTATGAATATAGCTTTCATCAACTAAACAACTCGCAGTTTATTAAAAGTCTATGTGAAGAAATAAAAATAAAAAGAGAATAAAGAGCAAAACCATGATAATCGTGGAATAAGCAGGTTCTTGTTAACCAAAGTTTGAAATAAAAACATAACAGAAATCTAAGATGGTAGATAAATGTATATCACTTAAATCAAATACAATTTAATACACTAACTCTAATTTTATTAGACTTACAGAGGTCTAAATTTTATTTATTTATTGACTTACTAATTTTATTAATTAATTCTTTTAAGTCTAATCCCTTTAGTCTTTCCTTCTCTACTGAACCTGTTTCAACATTATAGAAGATGGTTTATCCTGAACCTTACAATGACCTCAATTACTGGTGGATTTTACTTATTACCGATAAATGAGTGATGCATGTTAAAAACAATTTCTGGTTGTCCAAGTAATAGAAAAGGATACACCTACAGTTAAAAGTTGAATTGTGTCTCCTAAAAAGATATATTGATATGTTGAAGTCCTAACTTCCAGACTCCGTGAATGTGACCTTATTTGGAAATAGAGTCTTTGCAGGTGTAATCAAGTTAAGATGAGGTCTAGGGTATGTCCTAATCCAATGACTGGTGTCCTTTTAAGAAGAGAAAACTTGGACACAGAGACACACAAAGAAGAATACTGTGTGCAGGTGGAGGCTGAGATTGGAGTTATGCATCTACCAGCCAAGCAACACCAGGGATAGCCAGCAACCACTAGAGGCTAGAAGAGTCAAAGAAGGCTTCCTTCCCTAGAGCCTTCAGAGAGCATGGCCCAGAGCAGCCTCCAGAACTCTGAGACAATATATTTCTGTTGTTGTAAATCACCCAATTTACGGTATTTGTAACAGCAGCCCTAGGAAACAAATACACCTACTAACTTATTCATAACATATTCATAGTTTCAAACAACATTTACAAGAAGAGCTGATGCAGGCAGGGCTTCCAACCTGCCACAAACATATGGAAACATTAGAAACATTTTTGAAAGAAAAATCAATATATAGCCAAGCTCCAAGGGAAGAAAAGACAAATCTCAGGGGCAAGAAAGGAATTTGGGAAATCAGGCCAGAAATGAACCTTGACAGAGATTTGAACCTGGGAATTTGAGGAAGGGGTCAGGTTTTAATACCAAAGAAAAATTTGAAAAAACAATGATATAAAATATTTACACATGAAAAATATAATCATTAAAATTTTAAAATTCAGTGAGTAGGTTAAACAGTAGATTAGACTCTACTGGAGAAGGACTTGGATCTTGAAAAAAGATCTAAAGTAACCCCACAGAATGCAGCACAGAGATATGGAATAGAAAACATTTTTTAAATTCTCAACAAATATTGTTTTTCTTGCATCCATTCTCTATAACACCAAGTATATATTTACATAGATACATATACATCATATATACTATATATACACATATATAAAAACATAAATGTATATGTAGATATATACATATGTATACACATATGTATATATTTTAATGCACATATATGTATGTGTATATTTGTGTACATATCTACACATACATATTTGTGTATACACATACACACATGAATTTTCTAGCATTGAAGAAATGTGTGAATCTTCTGATTGGAAGAAGTACCCTAAAACAAGAGTAAAATACATAAAAACCAATTTATACTTGGACTAATTGCAGTGAAGAGCAAAACTCTGACATAATAAAATTTTAAAAGCAACCCCAGAGAAAAACTAGATTACCTACAAAAGCCAGGTTACTAACAAAAGAATGACAATTAGACTGTCACCCAATTTGCAATCAGCAACAATAGATGTCAAAACCCAATGGAATAATATCTTTAAAGTGCTGAAAGAAAATAGCCGTCAACCTGGAATTCTATGCCGGGATAAACTATCAACCAGGAATAGGGGAAAAGACATTTTCAGACAAAAATTGAGAGTATTCACCACTCACCCAATCTCACCAAAATCAATAAACAAATGATTTTTTAGTGAAGTGAATATTGAATTGAATTGAAGCAAGGGAATTGAAGCAAGGAGAAAGTGACATACAAGAAGCAACAATGGTCAAAGAGATTTTTAAATGTATTATGAAGCCTAAGTGAGCATCCCCTAGAAGATAATAATGATAATAATGACTCTAATGGTTGGGCATTAAAAACAAGGTACAACTAAAATGCTATGCAGCAATAGGCTCATAGATGGGAGAGGGAATTGGAATTAGATATTTCTAATGTCCTTGAATTATTCAAGAGGAGACCATAGCTACTGATTGATTTTAAACTTTAGACAAGTATGCACATTAAAGAATTTAAGAGTAGCTCCTAAAAATAAAATGAACGTAAAACTTTAAAAATAATTGTGGGGGGAAATTTGATTATATAATAGTACACAGGAAAGGGGAAAAATGCAACAGAACTTTGCGAAGGAAAAAAAAAAGATAAGATAAAGGTAAAGTAAGAGAGACCCACCTAAACTAAAATATAAGAGAAAAAATGAGAGAAGAAGCATGGAAAAAGCTATCACAGGCAACTGCTAACCAAAATAAGTAAGCATATTAATATCAGACAAAATAGACTTTAAAGCAAAAGATATTGTTGAATTTGGGATGGACAGACTCCAAGGTGCTCCCATGATCCCTGCCTCCTGATATCCATACTTGTGTGTAATTCCCTCCCCTTCCATGTGGACAGGACGTGTGACTTGCTTCTAATGAATAGAATATGATAAGAGTGAAGGGGTACTACTCGTGATCATATAACATTATATCAGGCTCCATTGTGCTAGCAGCTTCTAGAGATTCTCCTTGCCAGCTTGGTAAATTAAGAAGCCATGTTGGGAAAGCCCACATGGCAGGGAACTGTGAGCCACCTTCAGGAACTGCTGATGGCCTCCAGCCAGCAAGAAGTCAGGGTCCTCAGACCTATAACCACAAAGGAATGGATTCTACCAACAACAAGGGTGGGCTTGGAAGCACATTTTTCCCCAGTCAAGCTTCCAGAGGAGAATGAGCCTGGCCAACACCCTGATTGCAGCCTCATGAGATCCTAAGTAGAGGACTCAACTAAGCCATCCCTGAACTCCTCATCCACAGAAACCAGGAGATAAAAATGTGTGTTGTGTAAATCTGTTATGCAACAGTAAGAGTCTATTACACATCTGAATTAGGTCATTACTTCATGATAGAAGAAGCAATACATTAGAAGATGTAATAATCCTGAACTAATATGAATTTATGCACATTTAAAAATATGAAACATAAAGACTGACAAAATTATGATGAGAACTTGATAAATCTGCAAATATAGTGAAAATTTTTGATAAACCTCTCTTAGAAATATATAGAGCAAAGAAGAAAAATTAGACCACTAACAAGTTTGATTTATGAATATAGACAGATTCAACCTCCAATGAGAACATGTATTATTTTCAAATACATATGGATTATTTATTTTTTCTTCTGATAAGAAATTTTAAGATTTACTTTCTTAACAACTTTCAAATACATAATACAGTATTATTAACTATAATCACTATGCTGTACATTACATCCCCAGGACTTATTTATTTTGTAACTGAAAGTTTCTGCCTTTTGACTACCTTCACTCAATTTTCCCTCCCCCAATCCCCCACCTCTGGCAACCACCAATCTGTTCTCTGTGTCTATGAGTTCATTTTTATTTTTGTTTTTAGATTCCACATATAAGTGAGATAAGATATTTCTCTTTTTCTGACTTATTTCACTTAACATAATGACCTCAGGGTCCATCTATGTTGTCACAAATGTCAGGATTTCTTTCTTTTTTATAGCTGAATAATATTACAGTGTGTGTGTATGTGTGTGTGTGTGTATACACCATTTTGTTAGTTGTTTTCTGGCCATTTTGTGATTCCTTCATTCCTTTCTTCTTCTCTTGCTCTCTTCCTTTGTGATTTGATGATTTTCTGTAGTATATACTTCTTTTCTCTTTGTCTTTTGTGTATCTACCATGGGTTTTTGCTTTGTGTTTACCATGAGGTTTACATAAAACCAGTTATATTTATAACAGTCTATTTGAAGTTGATAATTTAAATTTTAACACATTCTAAATCTCTACATTTTTCCTCCCTCCTCCCACATTTTGTTTTTGATGTCATAACTTTTTTTATCTTGTGTATCCATTAACACACTACATGCATACCTTATTTTATTGCACTTCACTTTATTGTGCTTTGCAGATATTGTATTTTTCGCAAGACCCACCACCAGAAAACAGATTATAACTTACTGAAGGCTCAGATGATAGTTATTATTTTTTAGCAATAAATAATTTTTTAACTAAGGAATGTACATTGTGTTTTAGACATAATGCTATTGCATACTTAATAGACTACAGTATAGTGTAAACATAACTTTTATATTCACTATTAAACCAAAAAATTCGTGTGACTCACTTTATTGCAATATTCACTTCATTGTGGTGGCCTGGAACCAACTATGTTTGAGGTATGCCTGTATTGTAGTTAGTTATTTTTACTACTTTTATCTTTTAACCTTCATGCTACATTTATAAGTGATTAACTAATCACCTTTACATTAGATTATTCTGAATTTTATGATATGTTTACCTTTACCAGTGAGATTTATACTTTCATATGTTTTCCTTTTACTAATTAGTGCCCTGTCATTTTAGCTTAAAGATGCCCTGTTAACATTTTTTGTAAGGCTGTTGTGCTGATGAATTCTTTCATTTTCTGCTTGTCTAGAAAACTCTCTCTCTTCTTCAGTTATGAAGGACAATTCTGCCAAATAATTAATTCTTAGTTGGCATTTCTTTTCTTTCAGCACTTGGAATATATTATGCCTATCCCTTCTGGCCTGCAAAGTTTCAGCTGAAAAATCTGGTGATAGTCTAGTGGGGGTTCCTTTGTACATAACAAGTTGTTTTTCTCTTGCTGTTTAATATTATCTCCTTGTCTTAACATTTGACAATTTAATTACAGTCATCCCTCAGTATCTGTGAGGGATTGGTTCCAGGACCCCCCTAAAGATACCAAAATCCACAGATGCTCAAGTCCCTCAGTCAGCCCTTTGTACTGGAGGGTTCCACATCCACAGATTCAATCAACTGTGAATCATAAGTATAATCCATGATTTGCAATTGACTGAGTCTGCAGGTGTAGAACACGTGGATACAGAGGGCGGACTGTATGATGTCTTAGAGTGCGTCTTTTTGGGTTCATCATATTTGGAACTCTCTGAGTGTCCTGGATCTGGATGTCCGTTGCTTCCCCAGGTTAGAAAAGTTTTCAGCCATTATCTTCAAATAAGTTTTATGCTCCTTTCTCTACCTTTTTGGGATCCTTATAATGTGAATATTGGCTTGCTTGATGTTGTCTCATAAGTTCCTTAGCTATTTTAGCTCTTTTTCATTCTTTTTTTTTTTTTTCTGCTCTGACTGGATGAATTCCACTGCTCTGTTTACTGATCCTTTCTTCCACTCTATCATGTCTGTTGTTGACCCCTCTATTGTATTTTTCAGTTCAGTTATTGTATTCTTCAGCTCTGTGGTTTTGTTTGGTGCTTTCTCATATTGTCTCTCTCTTTGTTGAAATTCTCACTTTGTTCATGCATTGTTCTCCTGACCTTGGTAAGCATCTTTATGATACTATTTTGAACTCCTTATCAGGTAAATCACTTATCTCCTTTCTTTAAGGTCTTTTTCTGATGTTTTATCTTTTCTTTCATTTGGAATATATTCCTTTGTTTCTTCATTTTCATCAACTCTCTGTGTTGGTTTCTATGCATAACATAAAACAGCCTCCTCTCTCAGTCTTGACGGAGTAGCCTTGTGTAGGAGATGAATCTTATTGTTCACTCCTGCCCTAACACTTGATTGTCTCTCAAACCTTTGTGATTGTCCAAGCAGCTTTCTTTGTTCTGATAAATAAATGACAAGCAATAAGATATATTGGAGTATATGAGGAACCATTTGGTGCAAAACTAATTCTTGGCCTGACCTTGTTTTTCCAAAAGGGCCTGACTGGCCTTTGAACATGCATTGTATATCTGCTCTGAGCATTTATCATGTCCCAGAGGCAAGAACAAATGCCCTTAAGATAAGGATACAACTTCCCCACATTGGCATTTCCTTCAGGGTAAGCATTTCTCCCTAGACTAGGATTTGATTGTTGTGCTCATCCTATGACCACACAATTCAAAACAACAGACCTGCTGCCTACAGTGCCCATCAATCGCTGTACTGACAGAGCGATCTCTTGACTATTATAAAAAGGACATTGCAATAATATGTGATATATGCTCTTTGATGGCATATAACCACTCTGTAAACCCCACTTCTTTGGTGCCCTTCCTTCCTGGGGAAGGAAGGCCTCAGGCTATATGGTCCTCAAATTTGGCTCATAATAAACTCACCCCAATTTTGATTTACAGATTATGGATTATTTGTGTCAACAGTTCTTAGTTGTTCCCAGTAGTTGAGGGTGTGTCAAGACTTGTCAGTGTCCCAAAGGGGAGGATCTCAGTCAGCACCTAGACTCAGGCTCAATGGAAGCCAGATCCTTAGGCAGCAGCTTTTAAAGTATGCAAATATACCTCTTTTAGAGGAAGACTTGGAGATGGGCATTTCTGTCTGCTCCCTCTGCAAAGAGCTCTGGGGTAATAGCCTGTTCAGAACTGTTTGTTTGTCACTGTCCCATTGAACCCATGAACAAAGCCCCATTGGCCACATATCAAGGGATCAAGGCTATCAATGGATATGTCCTCTGGGTGGTAGCCACAAAAGCCAGGTTTCTACGTGTGTGCACAAGCTTCTTTCTGGGAGACACTGGTGACCTGGAGAGGTGCAGAGGGAGAACACAAAGATGATACCCACTGGCCTCCCTGGCCTCTGGAGAGGATTATAGTCAGGCCCTAGATGTATGCTTAATTAGGAGCTTGCCCCTCAGGCCACAGCTTTCCACAGTCCTGGAAAGACTGTTTCTGTCTTGTGCCTCTAGGCTGTGCTCTGGGGGGTAGCCAGTTAAGAATTTTTTCTGCATATTATATTTGTGGGCCCCACCGGACTGTAAGTCCTGCTGGCCACTAGAGCCATGCAATCAAGGAGCATCTCCTGGGCAGCAGCTGCAAATTCTGGGGCACTAGACATGTACACAAGCTCCTTTCTAAGAGATACTAGCAAGCTGGAGCAAGTAGAGGGAGACCGCGAAGATGGCACATGCCAGTCTTCTTGATCTCTGGACAGTAGGTCAGTAGGCCTCTGGATGTGTGTTAAATTAGAAGCCTGCCCCTCAGGCCAAAGCTTTAAGAATAGTAAATAGGCCTCTTTTACAGAAAGACTTGGCACATTTCAGTTGGCTGCCTCTGTGCTCTGCCCTGGGAAGGATAGCCACAGTGAGTCCATGGGAGCCTTTTAAGAACTGTTTCTCAGTTCTCTATAGCCTCGTGGGTCTTGTGGATGCAAGCCCCATTGGCTGTCAAATCTAGACATTTTGGAGGCCCATCATTCAGGTGCAGTTCTTAAAAGTCGGGGTGCCAGATGTAGGATGCAAACACTTTGCTCCTCAGAAGGTAGGAGTTGCAAGTTCCCTCCTGAGTGTGGGTTGCTGTGCCGGGGTGGAGTTTCTGGTGAAACTGTGTCTTAACTGCTCCTACTCATTTCGATGTGGGAGTTTTATCATTCACCCAATGTGTAGGAGTCACTCAGCTGCTTTGGAAACCTTTCAGAGGGAATTGTTCCATATGTAGCTGTAGATTCAATATGTCCCTGGGAGGAGATGAGCTCAAGATCCTCTGATGTCGCCATCTTGAACCCAAACTCTGGTTTGTTTATTAAAATTTACTATAGGCAAGGCCACAAAGCACATCAATACCAAAGATTCAATATCATGCAAATTCATTCTCTAACTAAACAGTTCAGTAAAATTATAAAGAAAGAAATAACACCAAACAGTTATTAGTTGGAAACTAGATAAACTTTGAATAGAGCTTAGGTTCGTTAATGAAACCTACTGATTTTACAAAATATTTAGAATTGAATGCCAACAAAGGAATTCATGGTATATAATAAAACTTGTGTAATGCAATAATAAACTGTTATTTCCAGGGAAATATATAGTTATAATTGCATTATTATAAAAGAAGAAAAACAAAATTAATGATCTAAATGATCAACTCAGAAGTTTTAAAAAGTGCAAGAGTAAAGTCAAAGTAATGGAACTAAATAATAAAGATAATTATTAATAAAATAGAAAACAAATATACAATAGAGAGGCCAAACCAAACCCAAAGATGCTTCTTTGAAAACAGTAACAGCATACTAAAACCTCTAGCAAAGTGAACCAAAAAAGAAAGAGAGAGCATGTAAGCAAGAAAATAGTGAATATAAATTATCAGGGTAAAAAAATTAAATACGTAGAGTAGACATTTTTTAAATGTAATATTATACTGCAAACATCTTTATGCCAATACATTGAAAACTTACATAAGTGATTAATTTTCTAGAAAAATATAACTGACCAAAATGAAATAAAAAAAAACAATAAACCCAAAACTTTTAAAAATTTTAATTCAGTTGTCAAAAATCAAAGTACCCAAAGCACCAGATCCCAAAATTTTCACAGATAAATTTTTGAGTGTATTACTGCCAAAAGTGCCAATCAATCTCGATTTGAAAAGAAGGTTGAGAAAGCTGCTCAGCTCAGATAGACAGCAGATTCTCCAATGCTGTCTTCACATATGGCCGTAAAGGAGAAGAAAGGATCTCCCAAATGGCAGAGCCAATACCAGAGAGAACATTTGACTGAGGAGCTAATCCCAGGGAGAAGAATAGGGGCTTACTTAAGGAATATAAACCTTGCCACCTGTCTTAGTCCTTTGGGGCTGCTATGACAAAAACACCATAGACTGGGTGACTTACGAACAACAGAAATTTATTTCTAACAGTTCTGGAGGCTGAGAAGTCCAAGATCAAGCCTCCAGCAGATTCAGAGTCTGGTGAAAGCCTGCTTCTTGGTTCATAGGAGAACATCTTTTCACTGCATCTTCACATGGAGAAAGAGGCAAGAGAGCTCTCTGGGGTCTCTTTTAGAGGCATTAATCCCATTCATGAGGGGTCTGCCTTTATGACCTAATCACCTCCCCAAATCTCCATCTCCAAATGCCATCACACTGGGGATTAGGTTTCAACATATGAATTTTAGGGGGGACCCAAACGTTCAGTCTATAGCACCACCTTTCCCCAGCAGGATTTCAGAACTGCTATGGAACCATTTACTGCTCCGTGTCTCTCATTCCTCTGCTTTCCAAACGGATGTGATTGTCTTCTTTCTATTCTACCACTGGAGATTGGGGTCAGATTGTAATTTTTTCAGTTCGTGGGTCTTTGCATCAAAAGGAACCACATACAGACTCGATATGTGGACTTGGACCTTAATGCTGTGATTGGATAAGACGTTTGTGTTGTCTTCCTTGGACAGGGAATTATGTATATATTACCTGCAGAAGTAAGGGAAGTGAATATTTGTGACAAAAAGCACTCATTGAGGTAGAATGTATTGTTCTCAAATATTCATACTCTACTCTTTATCCCCATGGGTGGAATATATTGCCCTGCCTCACTGATGTTGGTCTTAACCGCACTTTGACCTATAGAATGAGATCAGAGGCTTTAAATGCAATTGTAAGATTCAGCTCAGCATTTCTGGCTCTTCCTCTCTGCCATAAGAATGGGATGTTCCTCACAGGAACTTCTCCTTTAGCCTGGATCCAGAAAACACATAGAGCAGACCTCACATTCTCCCCATAGCCTAGCCTCGGCTGTGAGCTGATCCACAGTTAACTTACAGCCTACATTTAAGAGGAGCTTGAAATTAAGTATTTGGGGTTTTAAGGTACTGAGATTTGGGAGTTGTTGTTAACCCAGAATAACCTAGCAGAGTTGACTAATACAATCAGTGCTGAAATCAGTTTGGCAATATGTCATAAATTTGAAGATGTAAATATTTTATCATTTACTACGTCCACTTGTAATTATAGACCCTAGAGAAACTCCCATACATAGGCACAAAGAGATATTGAAGTATTGTCTGTAAGTGCTGAAAAATTATAAAGAATGTAAATATCATCCATAAGGGAATGGATACATGCATTGTAGTAAATTTAAACATGGTATACTATACAAAAGTTAAAATGAATAAATTGGGTCTAATCAAGTTAATAGAAATCTCGGAAACATAATGTATGGAAAAAAAGTTGCTAAAGTATAGGTATGATACCATTTATAATAAAGTTTTAGACACACAAAACAGTTCTGAATATTATTTATTCCTACATATATATGTATTAAAATGTAAGAAACATGAATGACAAGAGTACACCAACCTCAGGATAGTAGCTGCCTTTGGAGAGGAAAGGAGAAATGAGATCAGGAAAAGATTCAAAGAAAACTTCAACTACATCAATTTTTTCCTTCAAAAATGTGAAATCTCAATTGGCAAAATGTAAACATTTGTTAAAAACTCAGTCTTAGGGACCTATTATTTTCTGAACATTTCATTAGAAAAGTCTTTATTGGATCTGATGCTCATTTCATGCCATACTATTTGGAAATCTTCCACCCCAAAATAATTCATTAGCTATTTGTATATGTGTTCTACTTTCATCATACTGTTAACATCAAAGACGAGGTCTGCTTGTTGCATTGGGCAGTGAGGCAACGTGGATAATGAAAATATTGTGCACTCTGAACTCAGAGCAGCCTGAGTTAGATTCTTGGTTCTAACAGTGTGCAAATATCTAAACTTTCTGTGCCTTGCTTACTATCCCCCCAAATTGCAATTAGGATAAAAGGAAGTACGTGCCACATCAAAAGCAGTTAGTAAATAAAAATGATTAGGTAATAATAATGATATCTAATGTTCCTTTATGCTGGACACTGTTTCAAGCACCTAACATGTATTATTAATGCTTCTCTATTCAACATTTATTTCCATTTTATAGATGAGGAAACTGAGAAGCAAAGAACTCAGCCATCTGACCCCAGTGATTTTATACAATACTATTGCATTCCTCCTTGGAATCCCCTAGATGGCCATCCACTAGACGGCCCTAAAATGGTAAAGAAATGAATAGATCTTCCCCTCAAAAAATGCTCTATTACAAAATAACCCAACTTATGCACATTTATTATGATGATTAGGAGCTCATGAGACATTGATCCAAAGATGTCCTTGGTATAAGTAACGCATTATCCACTCTTTCTTGACTGTCTCCTAAGCCAATTTACAGGGCCCTATACCTGTCAGTGTTTCAATAAATATAAACCAACTGATTGATTATACATTGATGGGGGAAAAAGGTGAAATTAATATCTACTGACAATACATAACTGAGAAGAAAGCACACAAGACCAGATTTCCTCAGACTAACGGAATGAAACTTAAGGTCATTGTTTTCTCTTTTGTTTAGGTTTATTTATTTATTTATTTATTTACTTATTTACTTATTTACTTATTTATTTACTTATTATTTATTTATTTATTTATTTATTTATTGCAGAGAGAGTCACTGTAGGCTTTTTCTCCTCCAAAGCCCCAGTACATAGTTGAATATAGTTGTAAGTTCTTCTGGTTCTTCTATGTGAGCCACCACCACAGCATGGCCAATGACAGACAAGTGGTGTGGTTCCATGCCCAGGAACTGAACCCAGGCCACCACAGTGGAGTGTGCCAAATTTTAACTGCTAGGCCATCAGGGCTGGCTCTCTTTTGTTTAGTTTTACATCTTACAGCACATGGCAGTGACAAGTCCACCAAATAGTTGTCATTCCAGAATATACACAAAAAAATCTAAGACGTTCACTTTAGCATATCTGAGCTATTTTATGTCCCACTTTTGCTATTTGTCTTCACACTAAGTCTGTCTAACTTTATCATATTATTCCTTCATGGAATGCTGACACTTAAAATAATGGCTCCATTATATTAAC
The DNA here is from genome assembly GCA_031878705.1 of Tapirus indicus. Taxonomy (NCBI): domain Eukaryota; kingdom Metazoa; phylum Chordata; class Mammalia; order Perissodactyla; family Tapiridae; genus Tapirus; species Tapirus indicus. The sequence continues at coordinate 140,548,571 of CM062919.1, read as the reverse complement.
CTACAGCACATTCAATAAAAATTGCTTGGAAGAAAAAATATATTTTGTTAAACAAAATTCAACTGAGCAAATTTGAAGATCTAATTTGGCTTATTTAATGATTCATGAATCGGGCAGCATCCCATCTTAGATAAAAAGGAGCTCTGAGGAGCTGTACAAAATGGAAGACTTTTATAGGCAGAAGGGGGCAGAAAAAGGAAGTTTCTAGCAAAGAGTGGATTGTTTCAGGCTAGATCACCTTCCTTTGGGGGAACACAGGGTCAGGCAGATTACCTCACTTGTGCTGATCAGGTAATTCCGGATTAACTGGGTAAAGGTCAAATTTCTGGGAGAGGCTAAAACTGGTTTAGGTTAGGTATTAAGTCTTGGTTTGCTAAAATGGGGCTTAGCACAAGTGACTTAATTTTTGGCCTGTTGCTTCTTTTTTTAACACCTTCCAAGGCTTTGAAGTTTAACATTATCTTGTATTAACAAAGCTGAGAACCTTTCAAATAACCTGTCCTTTCCAAAGTGATAAAGTAATCACCCTAATCGCTAAACAAACCAGGCTTTAAAACCTTATATGCCTCAGTAAATTTTAGAATCACTGAAAACCTCATGGTGATTTCTTTGTATCTCTCCAGTCCAGGCTAAAGCCCTGTGTGAATAATTTTGAAGACTTAGGCTCACATGCTTTGCTTTGAGAGGAAAAAATTAATGTGGTTTCACTGCAGCTGAATTTTATTAGCATTTTCATTTTCACCACCTATTAGAATATTCAGTCGGTTAAGTGGCATTTTTGACACATAGTCTCTTGAAGACTTTGTTTATGTAAATATACTTTAGGCAAACCAATAGTTCCAACCTAAGGAGGTTAAAAATTTTCTACATTATATAATTAAATTAAGATGGGTTCATTTTTTTCCCATGGTGAATAATTTGGCAGCATTTTTTTTTTTTTTTTTTTTTTTGTGAGGAAGACCAGTCCTGAGCTAACATCCATTGCCAATCCTCCTCTTTTTGCTGAGGAAGACTGGCCCTGAGCTAACATTCGTGCCCATCTTCTTCTACTTCCTGTGGGACGCCGCCAAGGCATGGCTGACAAGTGGTGCGTCAGTGGGAGCCCGGGATCCGAACTCAGGAACCCTGGGCTGCCAAGCGCAAACTAAACCGCTGCGCCACCCGGCCCGCCCCTGATTTTGGCAGCATTTTTGATACTAGAAGAAAAACCAAGCATGATGATATATAATCTAAAATATTTCAGAAACTTAGACTGAAAATAAGAAACGAAAACTTACTTCTTGTTTTCTGAGCTTAAGAACTCTTTGATCTAACTTGGACTCAGTAAGAAACTGGTAGGCGCCTATGTCAATTTTATCAAAGGCCCGATTTCAATTCCTTATAGTCACTAATAAAAGGAACAAACTAGTACCTTCTAACAGACCCTCATAACTAGCTAGCCCAGAATTTGTATTCAAATAGATGCAAGTAAGTTGAGGAACAGGGAATCTGCAAAACAAACAAATGATAAACAGAAAAACAAAAAGAAAAATTCAAAAAATCTTAATTAAAATCATGTCAAAGGGAATATGAGGCTTTAGGTAATAAATGGAGCTGCAAGATGCATTTCTAGATCATTCTTTCTGTCTCTGGGGTCTTGGGGATGGGAGGAGGGAGAATCTAATGATAGCTATACTCTTTCCTTAGAAATTACCAGACAATTTGAGAAAATTAAAGGCTATGGCAGCTAATTCATTTCTCTAAATTCAACAGTAATAGGCACCGGAAAAAGAATTATAATTTAGGACTACCTATTCCAAATAACTATATGTTTTTTAATATCTGTGAGATTCTCCTTAGCCGTCTTTTGATAATGAGTTTTATTCTAAGGTTGCCCAAATCCTCTTAAATAATTGAGAAAATAATTGTAAACAATTTACTCTGAGTTCAGTTTTTGATCATTTTAATAAAGCACATCAATGGCCTTTCACATGGGAAAAAAATCAATAAAAGTTTCATGGATATTATGAGGCAACTTAGTTCTTTAAATCTGCTTCAAATCCATGTGGAAACAGACAAGGAATATATATTAAATAAATTAATTCATCCAAAGCCCTAAAAGAATGTCAAATATATTGATTTTCTGAAGGAGATTTCCAAAACAATATATTAAAATACCATATGAATTTGGTGCCTCTAGACTCTGACTAGCTATCTTCTCGTACATTTTACCTTTTCTACCTATTTCTCCAAAACACGTTATTATTTCTCTCCCTTTTAAAACACGTTAGGGCACAGAAAAATAAATATATTTTCACTCAAATATATCCAGCACATTAAATGTTCTAATTTATTTGACTTACTTCACTAAGGATAATAAATAAAAACATAACCAAAGGAGAGCCAGGCCCCTCACTTCCAATGTAAAGGCCTGAGGAAGAGGAAACAAGGAACAGCTAATCCTCAGGGCTAGATTGCTGGGTGTGTATTCACACAGGGGAAATTCCATCAAAGATCTGAGGCCTGTTCAAAGGATCAGGCTGCTGTGGTTGGCTCCACATTCATTCTATTCTGATGATGCCCTGAGTCACAACTCTATACTTTCTGCCCTTCCACAAGGGAAATCGTGCTGGCAAACACCTTCCGGGAGGAACCATTAACAACTCATATTCAAAATCCACATCCCTTCCAAGAGAAAGAATATTTTGCTATGACAGTGACCCTTCCTGGTTTAATCATTAAAAAGGAATTATTTTAGGTATATATGAATATTTCATTGATATGAAGGGCAGGGGGCAAACAGCCTCAAGAGCTACTCATGGAACCAACAACTAGATGACCATTTGGAACCAAGGAACCTATCCTCTCAGTAACTCTTTTGGGCCAGGGGTTTCAAATTTCTCTCTCTCTCTCTTTCTCTCTCTCTGCACCCCCTCTCCCCACCTCCCTCAACCTGGTTTCCCTTTGTGTACTGAAGTTCTCTGTTATTTCCATGCACATGCTGAAGGATCACTCTATGGCTTTCAAATGTCTGAGATACCTGGTATGTCTCACTTTCAAATCAAATTCACCAGAGATAGAATTGAATAGAGCAACTAGGATCAAGTGCTCATCTTTGGTCCAATCACTTATGGCCAGGGAAATAGGGTTCCATAGTACATAATGGTAGCTGGGTAAATGGGGCTAACCTCATTTCTGTAGGTTAGGAGTAGTTCATAGATAATGGATGTTTTATGTGGAGCAGACAACACAAAAAAGTAACTATTATATTGAGACATAGAAAGCTGAGTCATGTGAACTTTTAAACTATTCCTTCCTACATACAGTCAAGAAATTTAGGATTATGACACTATGTAGTGTTGTCTTATAGGCTGATATAAATATCTATCTGGTTTATACATATATCTCTATATCTGTATCTATCGATCAATCTGTTTATATATAGATGTGTTTATATGTGATCTATACTAGCTATATGTATCCATGTATCAATTGACTGATATAGATATCTAATATATATCTATATATTATAGATGTCTATCTAATATATATAATATATCTAATATATTTATTTATATAAATTGATAGGTCGATTAATACATACACATATCTAATATAGATCATATCATAGTTGCCTATAGGTCAGCTCTTTTTCCAGGTAGGCCAATGCTAGGAAACTATTCAGAGGAACTTAGGGGTAATCCTGTAGTAGGTGATTACCACCACCCCAGTGGAAAGATGAGTCAATCATATCTGCAAGGACAGGCAACAGCAGTGTCGGGCAACCTCCAAGCACTTGATCAAGCCTGGAGGCTGACAACTGTGGTGGCCCCTCGGCAAGCAAACCTTCCTGGCTTGATTATTATGATAGAGATAGCTTGAAGGAGTGGAGATAGTTTTAAAGAAGCTTGAAAACAACTATGATGTACTAGGTGCTACCCAGAACAAAGAGAAATGTAAAGGGCCCCTTCTATGGGAGCATGCATCTAATTCAGGACTAAATCATTTAGAAATAAACAACTCACAAATTTTAAACTGCACATCATTCTGAGTACCGTGATGAGATCTCATGCCATTGCACTCCATCCTGCCCAGGACGTGAATCATCCTTTGGTCCAGGAGATGCATGCTCTATACGCTACCTGCCCATTAGTCACCTCGTAGCCTTCTCGGTTGTCAGATCAACTGTCTCGGTATCACAGTACTTGTGTTCAAATAACCCTCATTTTACTTAATAATGGCCCCAAAGTGCAAGAATAGTAATGCTGGCAATTCCGATATGCCAAAAAGAAGCTGTAAAGTACTTCCTTTAAATGAAAAGTTGAAAGTTCTTGACTAATAAAGAAAGAAAAAAAATCCTCTGCTGAGGTTGCTAAGATCTATGGTAACTTTTATTATTGTATAGTATATTGTTATAATTGTTCAATGTTATTGTTGTTAATCTCTCACTGTGTCTAATTTATAAATTAAACCTTATCGTAGGTATGTATGTATAGGAAAAAACATAGTATATATAGGGTTTGGTACTATCCTTGGCTTCAGGCATCCACTAGGGGTCTTGGAACATATCCCCTGCAGATAAGGATGGACTACTGTATTGCTACTACAGATGACATAATTGTGTACATGGAAAATCAAAACAATCTACAGGTCAACTATTAGAATAAATAAGTGAATTTAGTAAGATCACTGGATATACTGTCAATTTACAAGAATCAATTGTGTGTGTATGCAAAAAATATGAATTTAAAAAAAAATACCATTTATAACACCATCAAAACACACCAAGGACCTAGAGAAAAAACTAACAAAAGTCATGTATGACCTCTACATAGAAAACTATGACCTATTACTGATAAAATTAAGGAAAACCTAAATAAATGGAGATACATAATGTGCTGTAGAGTGAATGTTTGTGTCCCCCCAAAATTCATATGTTGAAACCTAATCCCCAGTGTGATAGTAATTGAATGTGGACCCTTTGGGAGATAATTAGGTCATGAGGGCGGAGCCCTCATCAATAGGATTAGTGCTGTTATAAATAAGACCCCAGAGTACTTCCTTGCCATTCCCAAAGTGTGAAGATACAGCAAGAAGACGGCCTTCTATGAACAAGAGAACAGGCTTTCACCAAACACTGAATCTGCAGGAGCCTTGATCTTGGACTTCCCAGCCTCCACAACTGTGAGAAATAAATTTGTGTTGTTTATAAGCTAACATGTTCATGGGTTGGAAGACAATATTTAAATCAGTCAATTCTCCTCTAATGATTTATGATTTCAAAACAATCCCAAGTTGCATATGTGTGTGTGTGTGCATGTGTGTGTATGTGTGAAAGTCAGCAAACTGATTCTAAAATTTGTATGTGGTGATGGATTGTAATTAGTATTTGGGCGGTGAACATGACGTAATCTATGCAGAAATAGAAGTAGAATGATGTACACCTGAAATTTATACAATGTTATAAACCAATGTTACCACAATAAAAAACAATTGTATGAAGATGAAAGGATGCAGAATAATGAAGATAATCTTGGAGATCAAAGCCAGAGGGTTTACACTACTGGATTTTCAAGTCTTATAATTCTGTAATGGTGAAAATAGTATGATTTAAAATTTTTGCAGTTTTATTGAGATATAATAGACATATGGTACTGTGTAAGTTTCAAGTGTACAGCATAATGATTTGACTAACATATACTGTGAAATGACCACCACAAGGAGTTTAGTTAACATCCATCATCTCATATAGATACAAAAAAAGAGAAAAATGTTTTCCTAGCGATGAGAACACTTAGGATTTACTCTCTTATCATTGTCATATGACGTATGTGAAAGTTAACTATAGTCATCTTGTTGTATATTATATCCCTAGTAAATATTTATCTTATAACTAGAAGTTTGTACCTTTTGACTAGCTTCATCCGATTGTCCCTCCCCCACCCCCTGCCTCTGGTAACCACAAATCTGATCTCTTTTTCTATGAGTTTGTTTTTGTTTTGTTTTCTTTTTGTTGTTGTTGTTGTTTTTATTGCAGTTGTTGTTTTTATTTCTGCATAGATTACATCATGTTCACCACCCAAATACTAATTACAATCCATCACTACCCACATGTGCCTAATCATCACTTTCGCCCTCCTCCCTCACCCCTTCCCCTCCAGTAACCACCAATCCAATCTCTGTCTCTGTGTGTTTGTTTGTTATTGTTTTTATCTTCTACTTATGAGTGAGATCATACAGTTTTTGACCTTCTCCCTCTGACATATTACGCTCAGGATAATACCCTTGATGTCCATCCATGTTGTCACAAATGGCTGGGTTTCATCATTTCTTATGGCTGAATAGTATTCCATTGTATATATATACCACATCTTCTTTATCCATTTGTCCCTTGATGGGCAGTTAGGTCGCTTCCAAGTCTTGGCTATTGTGAATAATGCTGCAATGTAGGGGTGCATGTGTCTTTACCCTTTGGTGTTTTCGTGTTCTTTGGATGAATACCCAGCAGTGGAATAGCTGGATTGTATGGTATAAATTCCACATATAAGTGGGATCATACAGCATTTGTCTTTCCTTATCTGACTTATTTCACTTAGCATAATGCCATAAAGGTCCATCTATGTTGTCACAAATGTCAGAATTTCCTTCTTTTCTATGGCTGGATAATATTCCATTGTGTACATATGCCACATTTTCTTTACCCATTCATCTATCAGTAGGCTAGGCTGCTTTTGTGTCTTGGCTATTGTGAATAATGCTGCAACGAACAAGGAAGTGCAGAGATCTCTTCCACATAGTGGTTTTTTTTTCCTTCAGAAATATTCCCAGAAGTAGAATTGCTGGATCATATGGTTGTTATATTTTTAATTTTGTATGTGTGTGTGAGGAAGATTAGCCCTGAGCTAACATCTGTTGCCAATCCTCCTTTTCTGCTGAGGAAGATGGGCCCTGGGCTCACATCCGGGCCCATCTTCCTCTACTTTATATGTGGGATGCCGCCACAGGATGGCTTGATAAGCTGTGCATAAGTCTGCACCCAGGTTCTGAACCTGCAAACCCCAGGCTGTCAGAGCAGAGCGTGTGAACTGAACCACTATGCCACTGGGCCAGCTCCTATTTTAACTTTTTTGAGGAACCTCCATACTGTTTTCCATAGTGGCTGCACCAGTTTACATTCCCACTGACAGTGCATGAGGGTTTGTTTTTCTCCACATCCTTGCCAGCATTTGTTATCTCTTTGCGTTTTTGATGAGAGCAATTCTACCAGGCGTGAGGTGATACCTCTTTGTGGTTTTGATTTGCATTTTTCCTAATGATTAGTGATGTTGAGCACCTTATCATGTACCTGTTTTGTTATTCATATGTCTTCTTTGGTAAAATGTCTTTTCAGGTCCTTTGCCTATTTTTCAATTGGATTATTAGGGTTTTTTTGTTTTTGTTTTTTTGTTTTGCTATTGAGCTCTTTATATATTTTGGATATTAACCCCTTGTCAAATACATGGTTTGCAGATATTTTCCCCATTCCATAGGTGTCTTTTTACTTTGTAGATTTCTTTTGCTCTGCAGAAGCTTTTTAGTTTGATATAATCCCACTTGTTTGTTTTTGATTTTGTTGCTTGTGCTTTAGATGTCATATCCAAAAAATCATTACCAAGACCCATATCAGGGAGACATTATCCTGTTTTATTCTAGGAGTTTTATGGTTTGGGGTCTTACATTTAAGTCTTTAATCCATTTTGTGTCAATTTTTGTGAGTGGTGTGAGATAGAGATTTCGTTTCATTTTTTGCATGTGGCTGTCCAGTTTTATTGACCACTTATTGAAGAGAATGTTCTTTCCCATTCTATAATCTTGGCACTTTTGTCATAAATTAACCATATATGCATGGGTTTATTTCTGGGCTCTCTATTCTGTTCCAGTGATCTTTGTGTCTGTTTTTATACCAATACCATACTGTTTTGATTACTGTAGCTTTATAATATAGTTTGAAAACAAAAAGCATGATGCATCCTGCTTTATTCTTCTTTCTCAAGATTGTTTTGGCTATTCAGGGTCTTTTATAGTTCCATAGAAATTTTAGGCTTATTTTTTCTACTTTTGTAAATAATGCTATTGAAATTTTGATAGGGATTGCATTAAATGTATACATGGCTTTAGGTAGTGTGGACATTTTAACAATATTAATTCTTCCAATCCATGAACATGGGATACTTTTTCATTTATTTGTGTCTTCTTCAATTTCTGTCATGAATGTCTTGCAGATTTTAGTGTAAAGAGCTTTCACATCCTTGGTTAAATTTATTCCTATGTATTTTATTATTTTTGATACTATTGTAAATGAGATCATTTTATTTCTTTTTCAAATAATTCATTGTTATTATATAAAAATGCTGCTGATTTAAGTATGTTATTTCTCTAATTGTAACTTTACTGAATATGTTGATTAGAGCTAACAGTTTTTTGGTGGAGTCTTTAGGATTTTCTATATATAAAATAAAGTCATCTGCAAATAGAGACAATTCTGATGCCTTTTATTTCTTTTTCTTGCATGATTGCTCTGGTTAGGACTTCTGGTACTATGTTGAATAGGAGTGGTAAGAGTGAGCACACATGTCTTATTCCTGATCACAGAGGAAAAGCTTTCAACCTTTCATCATCAAGTATGATGCTAGCTGTGGGCTTGTCATATGTGGACTTTATTATGTTGAGGTATGTTCCTTCTGTACCTAATTTGTTAAGAGTTTTTATCATGAACAGATGTTGAATTTTGTCAAGTGCCTTTTTTGCATGTATTGAGATGATCATATGATTTTTATCCTTAAATTTTTTCTAATGTTGTATATTACATTGTTTGATTTGCAGATGTTGAACCATCCTTGCAACTTTGATAAGTTCCACTTGATCATGGTGTATGATCTTTTTAAAGTGATGTTGAACTTGATTTGCTAATATTTTGTTGAGGATTTTTGCATCTATATTCATCAGGAATATTGGCCTGTAATTTTCTTTTCTTGTGGCATCCTTGCCTGGTTTTGGTACCAGGGTAATGCCTCATAAAAGTGAGTTCAGAAGTGTTCCCTCCTCTTTCATTTTTTGGAAGAGTTTGAGAAGGATTGGTATTAATTTTTCTTTGAATGTTTGGTAGAATTCATCAGTGAAGCTGTCTGGTCCTGGACGTTTGTTTGTTAAGAGGTTTTTGATTACTGATTCAACCTCCTTACTTGTAATTGGTCTGTTCAGATTTTCTATTTCTTCATGATTCAATCTTGATAGGATGTCTGTTTCTATGAATTTGTCAATTTCTTTTAGGTTGTCCAATTTTTGGCATTTAATTTTTCATAGTAGTCTCATGATCCTTGTGTTTCTGTGGTATCCATTGTAACATCTTCTCTTTCATTTCTCACCTTATTTATTTGAGTCTACTCTTTTTTTCAGTTAGTCTAGCTAAAGGTTTGTCTATTTATCTTTGCAAAAAAGCAGCTCTTAGTTTCACTGATCTTTTCTATTGTCTTATTAGTCTCTATTTCATGTATTTTCACTCTGATCTTTATTTCCTTCCTTCTACTAACTTTGGACGTCATTTGTTTTTCTTTTTCTAGTTCCTTGAGTTGTAAAGTTAGGTTGTTTGAGATCTTTCTTGTTTCTTGATGTAGGCATTTATTGCTATGAAATTCCCTTTTAGAACTGCTTTTGCTGAATCCTGTAAGTTTTGATATGTTGTGTGTCCATTTTCATTTCTGTCCAGGTGTTTTTTTGTCTTTTGATTTTGTCTTTGACCCATGTAGAAAGTAGTTTAAAGGAAGTCTTCTGGGTAATGCTCTCCATCTTGGTCTGAGTAGTAGTTATATTCATTTGCAAAAATTCTTCAAGATGCATCATTAAGATTGTGTATTTTATCATATATATGGTATAACAATTTTAGCGTTTGCAAAAGTTAACATTTTGTTTGTCTTTACTTTTTTTTTCCTTTGTTAAGTCAGTATAGGTAATTTTCATTTTCTTCTTTTTAGTTTTTTATATTTTCCATCAAGCGTATATTTATCATGCATTAATAAAACAAAAGTTATTTATAATAACAAAACCAAAATTCACCTTTTGTTATGTGAGTCTGTGGAAAAGAAGTTATAAATCATTTGTGAGTAAACACAATATATCAATTTGAATGTTAGAGCTCTCACATTTCATAAACTTCAGTGCACAGTTATTTTTACATCATATTGTTACTATTGTAGTTACCATAGACTAGAGATGGTTAATTCTCTCAGGTCAATATAAGGATGGTATAGCATTAGCATTTATAGCATGCCATGGACTTATTGCCTGACTGTGTGTTTTTCTTTTACACATCATGTTTGTTATGTAGGTCTTTTGCTGCCAGGATCTTAGTATTTTTAGTAATAATGTGCTGATCCTCCTGGATCAGAGAGCCTATATTCAGATTCTGCATCCAGCACTTAATAAGCATAGCATTAGGGAAATATGTAACACCTCTGTTGTTCAGTTTCTTTATAAATAAAACAAAGAGAAAAATAATAATTTCTTCATTAAATTTATACACATAAAGTGCATAAAACAGTACCCGGCACAAATAAGCACTCAAAAAGTGTTAGCTATTATTATTTTTGTCTTGGGTTCCTGACTTTACACTCCAGGACTATTTATAGTTGCTTTGATTGAAACTTTACAGTTTGTAGTGCAAGGCATCATTTCATTGTGAATCAAATTTTTAGTCTGAAGGATGCCTCTAGGGTTTGAAATGTTTTCAGCCAACTTCAATAACTGCTTACATTCCATAGTCATCTACTTCCTCTCTTCTCATAGACTCAGGATAACTCCAGATGTGGTTTGCCATTCTGGTAAATACATGAGGTTTATTCTAAAATACTTGTGGTTTTGTCGATAGCAACATTTAAGCTTTCAACTAAAATTAGTGACTCTCAGACTACCGCTTCCTTATGGCTTTCATTTTAAATGACACTAAGATGTTGAATAAAATGGAACCTGGAGGACTTTTTTTATTCACATGTTTAAGGCTATGTATTGAGCCCATCCTATATACCGGGGAATGTACTAGTCATCAGGGACACAGCAATGAACCAGTAGACAGACTTCAGGAAATTTTGATTGGTAGGAGGCATACAGGTGCAAATCAACAGTAAGAATGTGTTTTTAAAAAGTGCTCTAATAAGAGAAGTGGAGGGGTTATAAGAGAATTTGGAGAGTAAATCTTTCTTGGAAACCAGCCCTACCCTTAGACTCAGACAAGAGGGAGCTATGGCCAAAGATTGGGAGGCGCAATGGTTGTGTTGTAGCTGTCATAAGAGATTGACTTAGCTGCTGCTAAGTGCAGGAAGAAGTGCAGCTCAAGTTCTTGGGTAAGAGAGAGACAGCAATTACCTTGTTGAACTTTTCCTTTCTGAGAGCTTGAGTACAATAAATTCACCCACAATAAAGTATGGATGTAGTGTCAAGTGAGACTTTCTTGCTTCTCTTTGTGACTCAATTCATGGTTTTAGAGGTAAACACTAAATTAACACAGTATTCACATATATTGACTGAGGAACATGAAATATTAAACAAATCTTTTTTTTTTTTTTTTTGTGGGGATGACCAGCCCTGAGCTAACATCCGTTGCTAATCCTCCTCTTTTTGCTGAGGAAGACTGGCCCTGGGCTAACATCCGTGCCCATCTTCCTCTACTTTATATGGGACGCCGCCACAGCATGGCTGACAGGCAGTGCGTTGGCGGGCGCCCAGGATCCGAACCCGCGAACCCCGGGCTGCCACGTGCGGACTCAACCGCTGTGCCACCGGGCAGCCCCCTTAAACAAATCATTTTAATCTTGAGTTTGTATCTGTGTAGATCTAGATTTAATATGGGTAAAACGTGATATCATCAGGTTTTTACATCTAAATTGACATTGGATGCTAAAATTAAATAATTTTATTTTTATAAAAAATAAAAAATATTCATTAAGGTCTAATAAAATTTTTGTAAAAATTAAAATTTCAGTTTTAATTTTATAATTTTAAGTTATTTGTATTTTTGTCTTAATTTTGACTATTTTAGAAGACAAATAATTATCTTGAAAATCCAAAATTAATTATGATTTTCTTATTTTTCCATTTCTTTTAATTTAGATTTTTCATTTTGTGCACTTTGAATACAATTACCTCTTATTTTTTAATGTTTAGCTCAGGGGTCAGCAAACTATGGCCCATGAGACATATCCAACCCACCACCTGTTTTTATTAAATAAAGATTTATAGGAACAAGCCAGGCCCATTTGTTCAAGTGGTATCTATAGATGTTTTCATTCTACAATGGCGAGATCAAGTAGTTGCAACAGAGACCGTATGGCCCACAAAACTTAAAATATTTACTCTCTTCCTCTTTACAGAAAAAGTTTGCCTGAACCTGCTTTAGATCATTTAGAATGAATATGTCAACCTTCCATTTCTAAAATCTTCCTAATAATTTTATATCATTTCCCCATTTTATTTTGTATGATTTCCTCAAGCCTGTCTTTCATGAACCTGATTTTTGTGTTACATTAAATATGGCATTCATTTTTATAATTTTTTTCTGTTTTTCTTTCCCTGATTTTGAGCAGGTCATCTTTCTTTTTTTTCTGGTGTTTTATGATCTTCATTTTCTACCCTTATAACTCTTCCTTGAACTATTATTTGCTATAAGATCATGCTTTCTCAATCTCATTGAGAAATTAAGTCAAAAAGTCCTAGAAATATTAAAGAAACTATTTGAACACTTCTTGTGCTTCTTTGGATCATTATTTGTATAATACATATGTACATATATTCTTTATCTGCATTTTACTTATGTTTTCCCCATCCAAGTGGTTTTTTCAGTGTCCAAGACTGGGTCCTTTTTTTCTTATGTATGTCACTGGTTTTTGAGAGTAATTTGGCTGTGTGCTAAAGACCCTGTAAGGGCAGCTATATAGCTGTTGGCAGCCACAGCTCACGTTTATTGTCTTCAACTCCCTCCCACCAAATTGATTATTTCTTGCTCTAGAGCCACATGCTCCCACAGTTTGCAGCTTCACATTCCCTGCAGTTCATGGCAAAGCCTTTAGTTCATAGGATTTCTGTGTTACTTTCTATTACTACCTCTTCTCTTCTTCACTTCAACATTATCTAGCAAAGTAGATCATAAATAACAGAAGAGGAATACATCGAAGTCCTACTTTAGAAACATATCCTCCACTGTTTTCCATCACTAGTTCTACTGCTTCCAATACCTTCTTCTACAGGATCCAAAGTGATCCTTCTAAATTTAAATCCTTCTTAAAACCCCTAGATGGCTCCTTAATGCTCTCAGAAGTTGGGTGATCCTCAACAAATGAGTGAGAAAAAAAAATCTGAGACAAAATATGAATATTACTTTTTAAATAATACAATTACCATCAAGACATTTCTGGTGACATCATTATATTTGAAGGGTAAAGAAAGACTTGTATGGCCATCTAGACAAAAAGAGAAGTCAAGTGTGGGTTATATGGGAATCAAATTTGCCTGTTTTCTCCACAGCAGAGGATGGCAGTGCAATAGTTACAGGGTTTTAAGGAAAAGAAAGTGGACCCTGTAATTTCACCCAGCCAAGGTGTCCTTCAAGTTCAAAGGCCATTGACATTCTCAAGCAATCAAGAATTATAGACAAAATCTAGCCAATCAAAAGATAAATAAAGATAAAAAGATCAGAAATCAAGAAATTACAGTAAAGGACTGATGGTGAACATTTGATTCAAATATAGAACTACGACTACGCAAATGAGACAATTATGAAGACAGGACAGAATGTAAATGTGATAAACTTTGACACTGTAAGCACAATAATGTAATACAAATCAGATGAGATAGGAATTAGAAGGAAGTATAAATGTACTAATTTCTTCAACTTTTATGATAGGCTCAATAGACACAAACTAAAGTTTCATCTGTAAACAAAGACACAAACTAAAGTTGAATAGTATAGTTTAAACAGTAAGTTCTCACACCTGTAAGTTTTCTAATCATTTTTCCTTAACAGGAAAAATATCTTAGTTTCTGACCATAAGAGATTGTACAGTAGTCTTCCCTTATCAGTGGTTTTGCTCTCTGTGGTTTCAGTTACCCATGGTCAACTGTGGTCGGAAAATATTAAATGGAAAATTCCAGAAATAAGCAATTCATAAGTTTTAAATAGCTCACAGTTCTTTTTTTTTTTTCATTGCGGTAACATTGGTTTATAACATTATATAAATGTCAGGTGTACATCATTATACTTCTATTTCTGCATAGATTACATCATGTTCACCACCCATATACTAATTACAACCTATGATCATGCACATGTGCCTAATCATCCCCCCTTCTCCACTGATAACCACCAATCCAATCTCTGTCTCTACGTGTTTGTTGTTGTTTTTATCTTCTACTTATGTGTGAGATAATACTGTATTTGACCTTCTCCCTCTGACTTATTTCACTTAGCATAATACTCTCAATGTCCATCCATGTTGTCACAAGTGACTGGATTTCATTGTCTCTTATGGCTGAGTAGTATTCCATTGTGTACATATACCACGTCTTTATTCATTCATCTCTTGATGGGCACTTAGGTTGCTTCCAAGTCTTGGCTATTGTGAATAATGCTGCAATGAACACAGGGGTGCATGTGTCTTTATGCACGCATGTTTTCGTGTTCTTTGGGTAAACACACAGCAGTGGAGTAGCTGGATCCTATGGTAGTTCTATTCTTAATTTTTTGAGGAATCTCCATACTGTTTTCCATAGCGGCTGCACCAGGTTGCACTCCCACCACCAGTGTATGAGAGTTCCCTTCTCTCCACATCCTCTCCAGCACTTGTTATTTCCTGACTTGTTAATTATAGCCATTCTGACGGGAGTGAGGTGATATCTCATTTGTAGTTTTGATTTGCATTTCCCTGATAGTTAATGATGTTGAACATCTTTTCATGTGCCTGTTGCCCATCTGTAAATCTTCTTTGGAAAAATGTCTGTTCAGATCTTTTGCCCATTTTTTAATTGTGTTGTTAGTTTTTTTTTGTTGTTGACATGTATGTGTTCTTTATATATTTTGGATATTAAACACTTATCAGATATATGGTTTGCAAATATCTTCTCCCAATTGTTAGGTTGTCTTTTTGTTTTGTTGATGGTTTCTTTTGCTGTGCAGAAGCTTTTTAGTTTGATGTAGTCCCATTTGCTTAGGTTTTCTATTGTTTCCCTTGTTCAGTCAGACCTGGTACTTGAAAATATGTTGCTAAGACCGACGTTGAAGAACATACTGCCTATGTTTTCTTCTAGAAGTTTCATGGTTTCAGGTCTTACATTCAAGTCTTTAATCCATTTTGAGTTAATTTTTGTGTATGGTGTAAGATAATGGTCTACTTTCATTCTTTTGCCTGTGGCTGACCAGTTTTCCCAATGCCATTTATTGAAGAGACTTTCCTTTCTCCATTGTATATTCTTGGCTCTCTTGTCAAAAATTAGCTGTCCATAGATGTGTGGGTTTATTTCTGGGCTCTTGATTCTGTTCCATTGATCTGTGTGTCTGATTTTGTGCCAGTACCATGCTGCTTTGGTTATTATAGCTTTGTAGTACATTTTGAAATAAGGGAGTGTGATACCCCCAGCTTTGTTCTTTTTCCTCAGGATTCCTTTAGCTATTCATGGTCTTTTGTTGTTCCATATACATTTTAGGATTTTTTGTTCTATTTCTGTGAAAAATGTTGGAATTTTGATAGGGATTGCATTGAATCTATAGATTGCTTTAGGAAATATAGATATTTTAACTATGTTAATTCTTCCAGTCCAAGAGCACAGAATATCTTTCCATTTCTTTGTGTCGTCTTCAATTTCTTTCAACAATGTTTTCTAATTTTCAGTGTATAGATTTTTCACCTCTTTGGTTAAGTTTATTTCTAGGTATTTTATTCTTTTTGTTCCAATTGTAAATGAGATTGTATTCTTAATTTCTCTTTCTGCTACTTAGTTGTTAGTGTATAGAAACACAACTGATTTTGGTATGCTGATTTTCTATCCTGCAACTTTACCATATTCATTTAATATTTCTAAAAGTTTTTTGGTTGATTCTTTAGGGTTTTCTATATATAAAATCATGTCATCTGCAAATAGTGATAGTTTTACTTCTTCCTTTCCAATTTGGATCCCATTTATTTCTTTTTTCTTGCCCAATTGCTCTGGCTAGGACTTCTAATACTATGTTAAAAAGGAGGGGTGAAAGTAGGCATCCTTGTCTGGTTCCTGTTCTTAGAGGGATATCTTTCAGTTTTTCACCATTGAGAATAATATTAGCTGTGGGTTCCTCATATATGGCCTTTATTATGTTGAGGTACTTTCCATCTATACTCATTTGATTCAGAGTTTTTATCATAAATGGATGCTGTTCTGAGTAACATAATCTCGTGCCCTCCTGATCTGATCCACCCAGGACATGAATCATCCCTTTGCCCAGTGGATCCATGCTGTGAACACTACCTGGCCATTAGTCACTTAGCAGTCATCTTAGTTATCAGATCGACTGCTGCAGTGCTTCAGCTAACCCTTATTTTACTTGATAATGTCCCCAAAGTGCAAGAATAGTGATTCTGGCAATTCTGGTATGCCAAAGAGAAGCTGTAAAGTGCTTCCTTTAAATGAAAAGGTGAAAGTTCTTGACTTAATAAGGGAAGAAAAAAAAATCTTATGCTGAGGTTGCTAAGATCTGTGTAATTTTTATTACAGTATATTGTTATATTTTATTATTTGTTATTGTTGCTAATCTCTTACTGTGTCTAATTTATAAATTAAGCTTTATTATAGTTATGTATGAAAATGTAGTATATATGGGAAGAGAAATGTAGTATATACAGGGTTTGGTACTAACCGCAGTTTCAGGCATCCACTGGGGGTCTTGGAGTGTATCCTCCATGGATAAGAGGGGACTACTGTAGCTATTATCTACAATGTATTCATTCCTTGAGTTTTATTTTTTTGTATTACATGCAAGTAAAATAAAATTTAAATACTTTATAGTGGAAATAATTTATAATGTGAATTATAATTTTTTCTTAAGTTAATTACTATGTGTGTTCACATAAGTCCCCTCACAGATGTCTACTTTGATGGTCACTGAATGTTACTAATGGTATATTAAGTTGGTTATATTTGGGAATTATTTTTACTTTCATCTACATACTTTTCTGTATTGCCTGTTTGTAACCTACTTTTTTTGTATTGTTCATTTGTAAAATCATTTTTATAAAATAATAGAGTCACGATTCTAAAAAGGAGGAGGAGGAAGAGCAGCAGTAGGTAAGAGAAGAAGGAATGGAATTTTCAGAAGTATAAAATCCTGTCAAGAAATGAATGTTATGATAATAATCTAAAGGGATTCCCCAGATTTAGTAATAAAAAGGTCATGATGAGGTGGGTGAGAAAAATTTCCACAGAAGGGAGGGAAGAGGGCTAATCTGCAGTGGAGATAGGAATACATGTGGGACGAGGAACAGAAATAGTGGGGGAGGTGCGTGAAGCTCTTCACATGTTAGACATTAAAGTCTTAATTATGGTGAAATTAACCACAGGATTTAAAAGAAATGAATTATCTTAAACTTCTAATTTTGTGCGTAAAAATCTACATTTTTGAGCACTTTCAATAGTGCTACAATAAATAATACTTCAAACTACTCATACATGCATTCACTGTGCACCATTCAATGTACATGTGTGAGTTCATGTATACGTGCTATTCAATACGTTCCACGGAAGCAAGGTTACAAGGCTTTTTTATGACTCTAATTCCCCAGGCACGGTATTATTTATACTGGTAGTAACATTTGTATTCTGAAGGCAATTTTATCATAAACTGAATTTTTGCAATTTTCTCACTATTTGCTAAAGGTTATTTCTAATTCGCATATGCCTATGGTTTTGCCCTTATTTACCAAGCTAGCAACTCTAAGAAAGGTTATTAGAGGCTTATTTGTCCTTACATTTTCTTAATAAGCAAAATGTTATATTCATTTCTTTCTAAAAGCCCCAAATATCTGTTTAATAATCAGTCCTAGAATTTAACATGATGCACATTAAGCTGATCGATCTATAACATCCTTCTTCTTTGCCCTTTTTGAAAATTGGAAGAAATATGGCCTGTTTCCTATCATTTTCATATCTACCTGCATGAATTCTAAAGGATTTTACCCAAGGACTATGAGATTATATTTAGCAGAATCATCAGTCTTAGCATTCAAATCTCTATTGAGACTGAGGAAAACCAGCGTAATGTTTAGAAAAGTTTCAAATTAATTCCTCATGTTTGAGAGATTTGCATGCAAATTAGGATTTACTATGTACACATTAAGTCACACAAAATCCATCTTTTCTCTGGCTGTAATTTCCTTTTTACATATGTTTTCTGCCTTTATGAATTTGAATTTTCTAGTTTTCTAAAAAAGATAAAAACAATAATCATCTGTTTCACTGAGCACTGGGAAAAATTATATCATATTTCAAAGATGTTTGAAATTATGTTGAACTCCTATATTGTTAATAGACCATGTGAATTAGGCTTGGAGATAGAAAAGCTGTTCCGCCCAGAAAGTTATAAGCGAGATGATGTTGGGCAGTTACTGGCAGTGCTTCATCTATAAAATTGATGACTTCTCTTGGTCATTGTATCAGTGCTTAGTGCAACAACTAGAAATCCCTCTAGGTATTTTAAGCAGAAAGAGGTTTAATAATAGGGATTAGGTGCTTACAAAAATCCTTGGAAGAAGAAGCTGTGCCTCCAAGCTTCCAAGAATGGCTTCCCAGAGGCTACAGGAATAGCCCACTACCTCTGCCACTAACAGGAAGGTGAACAATTAGGAGGCTACCAGTGGAACAATTGAGTTCAAAAATGCAGCACCAAACTGCAGTCCAGTGATAAAGGAGAAATAGAAAGCCATGGCTGCTCCAAAGAACTGTTTCTTGACAACCACAAAGTTGTTGTATGGGCAACTTTAATACTGCAGCAGGAAAATTCCACATCCCATTACCATGTTTGCTAACAGAGAACAGCAAATACAAAGCAGCAAGAAGATGGCTTCTGCCTCCCAAATCGCACTTAAGTGCATTTAATCAGGGAAACCCAATTTGCATCACAAATCCTGGCTTTTAAAGAGTCTATAAAGTGTGGATTCGAGCTTTCCAGCCCCTGCAGTAAATGAAGCCATGCTAGAAGCTCATGAAAATAGATGCTGAGTTATCAGTTGACATTTCCAAGGCAGTCTGCTTAGTTGCTGCAGAGCCCACACTTCAGTTGCTCATTTAGGGAAAGCTAAGGATTTAAGTGGGGCCTCAAAGCATCTTGAGAACTAGCAGTAAACACAGCTTAGCAACCTCAGAAACTAACACATTTGGCAGGTCAATAGTACTGACAAGGACCAGAGCCTTTATGCCTGACTTCTCATCTCCAAAATGCTCCTAATTATGCCTAGGACTTAAAGAAATTTCTAATGTAGTGTTAGGCAAATATATTTTCATTAAGTTATAACTCTGTGGCTCCCTACTTTGCATTTACTCTTTCCTGAACTCCATCTTCCCTGACTTTCTCACCTGCTTAGCTCGACTGCTTATTAAAACATTTACCTCAATGAGTTAGTACTGTTATGTAGGAGACTATCTGTGAACATTGGCACTGGGGGCATAATACAAGAGTAACTGAGGAGGAAACATTAGGAAGCCCCTAGGAAAGCCAGCCTCATGTTTTCTTCTCTAGAATCATGGTGTATCACTAACTTGCCTTTGCTCTTGATGCAATTCAATAAACCAAAGTGTGTTATCAAGTCCCTTTTACTAAACCCGTAGAACAAACACATTTGTAGAATAAGCGGCAACAGCTGATGCTTTCTTCCGTCGGCCATCCTGCCTTGTAATGAGCAAAATTTTCCATGTTGTGTGGCTTTTTATAAGTATTCAATTTTCTTCTGTTTGTATTCTTTGAGCCTGTGTGTAGATGGCCATATTTCCCACATTGTTTTGGCAGATATTACATATGCTTTCCAAATGCATGGACTTGTAAAATAGGGAGTCTATTTTTGGAAGTGTTGCATTTTCTTTATAAATTAATGTAATCTAGGGTCACTATTAGAGTTTACTTTGGGGAGCTGTGAAGTGGCTATGACTGTTGTAACTGTTTTTTTAATATTAGACTACAAACTTCATTTTAAATTTTCTGAATATTAAACGGAGTGATTTTGATAGTGGAATTATACTTATTTTTCCTTTTACTTATTTCCCCCATTTCACTGGAGTGGAATTATTTTATAAGCAATAACATAGCATTACCTTTTTAAAGAGAGTCAGTAGAACTTATCTGGTGTTCCAGAATCTTCCTTTCATGGAGTCTGAAGCCATAGATGTTTGGTTGGGGAAGGAAAGGAACATTCTTCAAGTCAAGTCTGCCAAACCACAATTGCTACAGTATTCCAAGTCTTGATATCCATGTTTTTTAAATAAGAGTTTTATTGAAATATAATTTACATTCCATAAAATTTACCCTTTTGAAGTGTATAATTCAGTGGCTTTTAGTATATTCACAATTATGCAACCATCACCACAATCTGATTTTAGAACATTTTCATCACTCTAAAAACAAGCCCATACCTATCAATAGTCACTTTCCATATCTCCCTCCCCCATCCCTGGCAGCCATTAATCTACTCTCTGTCTCTTTGGATTTGTCTATTCTGGACATTTCATATAAATGAAATCATATAATATGTGGCCCTTGTGACTACTTCTTTCATTTAGTATAATGTTTTTAAGGTTCATCATGTTACAGCATATAACACTAGTTCGTTCCTTTTTATTTCTGAATAATATTTCACCATATGGGTAGACCACATTTTGTTTATCCATTTATCACTTGGGTTGTTTCCATTTTTTGGCTTATCTTAGTCCATTTGGGCTGTTATAACGAAAATGCCATAGACTGAGTGACTTATAAACAACAGAAATTTATTTCTCACAGTTCTGGAAGCTGGAAATACATCACCAGCAGATTTGGTGTCTGGTGAGGACAGCCCACTTCCTGTTCATAAAAGGGGCAAGGGAGCTCTCTGGAGTCTCTTTTTTAAGGATGCTAATGCCAGTCATGACCTAATCACCTCCCAAAGACCCCACTTCCAAATACCATTAGGTTTCAATGTATGGATTTGGGGGGGGCACAGTCTGCAGCATGGCTATTATGACTAACGCCACCATCAACATTTATGTACAGTCTTTTGTGTGGACATATGTTTTCAATTCTCTTGGGTATATACCTGGAAGTACAATTTCTGGGTCACCCTACATTTAACATTTTGAGGCACTGCCAAACTGTTTTCCAAAGTGGCTGCATCAATTTGTAATCCCACCAGCAAACTGTGATGGATCCCATTTCTCCACATCCTCACCAGCACTTGTTATTGTCTGTCTTTTTATATTTTTGCCATCTTCATGGATGTGGTTTCTGTCACTGTAATTTAAAGGACCCAGGTCTTCTCTGAACTTTGGTGTTGTAGAGGAGTGTGGGAGAGGAGTGGTATATAAGTCAAATCTCCAGATAGTTCAATTCAAATATTGTTGAGACAAAGGGTTCTGTGCAGCAACATTGTGGGAGGAGAAGCTTGGAAGACAGATTGGAGCACCATTTATCAACGTTTAGTTGCCCGGGATGATGGAGAGTCAGAACACAGAAAAAAAAAGGCGCTAGCAAAAAGTGTGATGAGATCCAAGGGAGGAGCACACAATTATTCCTAACGCTACTCCAGAAAGGAAGAGCCTAAGATGAATTGCAGATTTATGGGGATGGAGAGAAGCTCCTTTTTGACCTAAATAATACTTTTTCTTCCTTCAAGACATAGTTCATATGTTGCTTTCAGTCCCCAAACAAATCTAATCATTTGAAATTACTTGTTGCTATGTTTCTCTCCCCTAAAGTGTTAGCTACTTGAGGGCAGAAGCTGTTTTTATTTATCCTTCTCTTACATAGAGCAGCCTCCACAATATGAGTGCTCAGGAAATATTGCCTGGAAGAAGGAATAATAGAACCTTAAGATCAGCTTTCTCTGAATAGGGCAGATTCCATAATACCTTCTACTAACTTTCACAGAGAGGCCGCTCCACTGAGAGCTCAGTCAAAGGGGGTGGTAGAGGGTAAGGCTACTCACTTCTTACCTGTAAATTGTCCCTTCTTCTCCCTTCCTTTTTAACTTTCTACCTTCTCTTCCTTCAATAAATATTTTTGAGCATCTGCTCGATTCCAAGAACTACTCTAGCATAAAGATACAAAGGTGAACAAGGCACAGATCCAATCCGTGCTGTCATAAGTTTCCATTCTAGTAGGGGCTAAACTAAATAAGTAAACAGTTCCCATGTGGTAAGTGCTGTGGGAGTATAGTGGTTGGGGGTGCCATGGAAGCATAGATGAGGAGTGTATAACCCAGACTATGATGGTCGGAAACTCATTCCGGGGCAAGTGGCCTCAAAGGTGAGACTTTAATATGAGTATAAATTAACCAAGACAGAAAGGGAAAGAATATCCAGAGAGAGGGAACAACATTCACAAAGCCCAGGTGATAAAAGAGAGCCAGTGGGCTGGCCCAGTGGTGTAGCAGTTAAGTTCGCGCACTTCGCTTCAGCGGCCCGGGGTTCGCAGGTTCCAATCCCAGGCGTGGACAGATGCACCACTTGTCAGCCACGCTGTGGTGGCGTCCCATATAAGGTAGACTAAGATGGGCATGGATGTCAGCCCAAGGCCAGTCTTCCTCAGCAAAAAAGAGGAGGATTGGCAACAGATGTTAGCTCAGGGCTAGTCTTCCTCACACACACACACACACAAAACACAACAGTGACCAGCCTGGTGGTGTAGTGGTTGGGTTCGCATGCTCTGCCTCGGGGTTCATGGGTTCAGATCCCAGGCACAGACCTACATGCTGCTTCTCAGGCCATGCTGTGGCAGGTGTCCCACATATAAAGTAGAAGAAGATGGACATGGATGTTAGCCCAGGGCCAATCTTCCTCGGCAAAAAGAGGAGGATTGGCAGCAGATGTTGGCTCAGGGCTAGTCTTCCTCACCAAAAAAATAAAATAAAACACAACAGTAAAAGCACACAAATCACATCATGTCATTTTCTGCTTAGAGTCTCCAGTGGTTTTCCAGTGTACTTAGAATAATCTCCAAACTCATTACAATGGCCTATAAATTCATACATGATCTGGGATATGCTCTCTTCTTCAAATTCATCTTGTATCCAGCCACACTCATCAAGAGTGCTCACTCCTCAGGGCCTTGGTGCTTGCCATTCCCTCTGTCTAGATCTCTCTTTCCAAATCAACACCTGATATGTTTTCCTTACCCTTAAATTCTTTGCTCAAATATGACTACCTTCTCAAGTAACACCTTTCCCATGCCCTCTTAACACTCTCTACCTCTTCCCTCTGCTTTATTTTCTACAAAAATAAAGAACTCAGAACAGTGCCTGGCACATGCTAGTTACTGAATAAATATTTGTTGATTGAATGAATAAAATAATAAATTATTAACAGTAGAATCTTGTGTAAAGGGCATAATTATGCCTTCTAGAAGGTCTGGTGTGCCTAGAAGATCAATTTTTCAAATTCAGAAACTCAGAAGTAACAAAATTACCAGTGTTAAATCATAGCATCAGACACCTCTTATGCATCAACTGTCTCTGGGGTGTGGGCCACTTGTTTCCACACAGCCATCTCCACAGTAGCTTCACCGCAGCACAGCCAGACAGCACTCACCTCATGTCTGTGCTGTGAGCCCCATGCTTTTCACCCAGTACCTCCCTATTCCTCCTGAAGGAGGAAGCACTCAGATTCCATGAAAGCACAAACAATATTGAATGGGAGTTAATTCCCACTTGGCACAATTTGACCCATGGGACATGGGAGCTGGTCTAAATTTTTCTCCCTTTCTCCCCTTGGACAGACTGAGATAATTAGTAAACAGTGTGTATGTATATATATATATATATATATATATATATATATATATATATATAGCCTCTTAAAAGGTGGTCCTTTGAGATCAAGCTTTCAATTGCACTTGATATCAAGCAGTGGCCAGCTCAGTAACACACCCTGTTCCTGCCTCACTTCCCTTTTCCTCACTTTTCTTTCCCTGATATTGCACTCTGTACTACTGACAAGAATGTGAAGCAACTGAAACTCTCATCAACCACTGGTCAGGATGTAAAATAATACAACCACTCTCTGATTGCCTGCACTGTTTTCCTCCTGTTTGCCCTATGCCCTACCTTTATGGAAGCCTATGTGAGTATACCCTTGTGAGTCTTTTCAAGTATCTGATCCTATGCAAATTATGCAGTGGTGGAACCAGAGTTGGAATGCAGATAATCCAGGTCCAGAGACTATGCTCTTAACCCTACACTATGCTGTGTGGTGTAACCCAGAGAGAAAATGAAATGGAAAATATGGAGGGATAGAATGACAATGTTTTTAGAAAGAGAGAATAAAGATAATAGGGAAGGGACAATATTCAAAGAAAGAAGGAATGAGAATTTTCCAGAAGTGCAAAAAATATCAGTTCTCAGATTTTAAAAGCACATCAAGTCCTGATCAGAAATAAGGGGTGTACCAGTTGTCAAGTTATTGCCTTCCAGCTCCAAATTCATATTTCTATATATATTCTGCAATAATGGATCAAATTTCTTTAAACACGTCTTTACAGTGAGCATAATGTTAAGCTTTCTCAGTAAGGGCACTGGAGAGACATTGCGGGAGTAAGGGGTTCTCTTGATGCATCTTCAGTCAATGATGTAGGTGTAGGACATCCTGGTGGTGCTCTGCCAAGTCACATGCCTAGAACACATGGTCCCTTGGTCATCTTGCATCCCTAGCCTGGCTTGATGATAACCTTTTTGTGGTCCCGGCCTCCTGACTGCACCAGCACCCCCCAATCCTTCTATACATCTGTGAGCCCAGCCCCTGGGAACACAGTGAACTTCTCTGCCATCCAGTGGGCCACAACTACAGGTTTGAACCTCAGCCTTGGAGGCCAGACATGCCCTTCTAAGTTTTTCATTCTTTGGATACTCTCCTTCAGCCCTAGGATACCTACAAAGTTTTCTTAGATCTTGTTGTGGCTTAATAATTCTCTACATTAAAATTTCTCTGTTTAGAGAATTCAAAATAGCTATCATAAACAAACTCAATGAAATATAAGAGAACACACAGAAACAAATCAACAAATTCAGGGATTTCATCACAAAAGAGATTGAAACCATAAAGAAAAAACAATCAGAATTATTGGAGATGAAAAACAAAATGAACAAGATAGTGGAAAAAATGGAGTCTTTAGAGAGCAGAACTGACAATATGGAGGAACGAATTAGCATTATCAAGCATAGCCACACAGAAACGCTCCAGATAGAGGAGGAGAGAGAGCTAAGACTAAAAAGAAATGAAGAAATTCTTCGAGAAATATCAGACTCAATGAGGAAAAGCAACATAAGGATGATAGGTATTCCAGAAGGAGAAGAAAGAGAAAAAGGAGCAGAGAGTTTGTTCAAAGAAATAATAGCTGAGAACTTCCCCAACCTAGGGAACGAGAGGGAAATAACAGTGAATGAAATCAATAGATCACCTAAATATATAAACAGGAATAAAAAATCATCTCGCCACATAGTAGCAAACTTGAAAAATATCTGTGACAAGGAAATAATATTAAGGGCAGCTAAACAAAAAAACAAAATAACATACAAAGGAAACCCCATCAGGCTCTCAGCTGATTTCTCGACAGAAACTCTACAGGCTAGGAGAGACTGGAATGATATATTCAAAATCATGAAAGACAAAAACCTTCAGCCAAGAATACTTTATCCAGCAAAAATATCCTTCAACTATGATGGAGAAATAATAACTCTCCCTGATAAACAAAAGCTAAGAGAGTTCATCACCACAAGACCCCCACTACAAGAAATGCTCAAGAAGGCCCTTAGGCCTGAAAAAAAACAAATGAGAAAGGGGATACAAAGATTTCAGCGAGGATAAAAGCAAGGAGACTAAACCAGAACAAACTACAGTTGGATAACATCAAACATTAATTCAAGCTCATCACTGTAAACACACACTCACAACACAAGATGGAATAAATAGAGATAACAAATAAGGGGGGAAGAGGTAAGGGATTGAATTGACCCAGACTCAGGAAAAAGGAGGCATCTGAAAATGTACTATCTTATCCAGGAGATTGCTTATATAAACCTCACAGTAACCACTAAACAAATAACCAGAAGAGAACCACACGTGACAAATAAAGAGAAAACCAAGAGAATGAGCATGCAGAAATACCAAATTGAATTTGCAGTCTGAAACACAAGTGACAAGAAATGAAGGAAATGCAAAAGAACCAGAAAATGAACAATAAAATAGCAACATTAAACCCTCATATATCAATAACCACTCTAAATGTAAATGGATTGAATTCTCCAATCAAAAGACACAGAGTGGCGGGATGGATTAAAAACCAAGATCCAACAATCTGCTGCCTCCAGGAAACACATCTCAGCTCTAAGGACAAACACAGACTCAAAATAAAAGGATGGAAAACAATACTCCAAGCTAATGGCAAACAAAAGAAAGCAGGAGTTGCCATACTTATATCAGACAAAGTAGACTTCAAGATAAAAAAGGTAATGAGAGACAAAGAAGGGCAATATATAATGATAAAAGGGATACTTCACCAAGAAGACATAACAATCATAAATATCTGTGCACCCAACACAGGAGCACCAAAGTACATAAAACAACTGCTAAAAAACCTAAAAGGAGATATTAACAATAACACAATAATAGTAGGGGATCTTAACACCCCCCTTACATCAATGGATGGATCATCCAGACAAAAAGTCAATAAGGAAATAATGGACTTAAACGAAAAACTAGACATGATGGACTTAGTAGATATATACAGAGCACTGCACCCAAAAAAAGCAGGGTACACATTCTTCTCAAGTGCACATGGAACATTCTCAAGGATAGACCATATATTAGGAAACAAGGCAAACCTCTATAAATTTAAGAAGATTGAAATCATTACAAGCATCTTTTCTGATCATAATGCTGTGAAACTAGAAATCAACTGCAAGGAAAAAACTAGGAAAGGGACAAAGATGTGGAGACTAAACAACATGCTACTGAACAATCAATGGGTCGTTGATGAAATTAAAGGAGAAATCAAAAGCTATCTGGAGACAAATGAAAAAGAAATCACACCATACCAACTCATATGGGATGCAGCAAAAGCGGTCCTGAGAGGGAAATTCATAGCAATACAAGCTCACCTTAGCAAACAAGAAAAATCCCAAATAAATAACCTTAAATTGCACCTAACAGAATTGGAAAAAGAAGAACAGACAAAGCCCCGAATCAGCAGAAGGAGGGAAATAATAAAAATCAGAGCAGAAATAAATGAAATTGAAACCAAAAAAACAGTAGAAAGGATCAATGAAACAAAGAGCTGGTTCTTTGAGAAGATAAATAAAATTGACATACCCTTAGCCAGAATCACTAAGCAAAAAAGGAAAAGACTCAAATAAATAAAATAAGAAATGAAACAGGAGAAATTACAACAGATACCACAGAAATACAAAGGATTATTAGGGAATACTATGAAAAACTTTACGCCAACAAATTGGACAACCTAAAGGAAATGGACAAATTCTTGGATGCAGACAACCTCCCAAAACTGAATCAAGAAGAAATAGAGAATCTGAACAGACCAATCACAAGTAAAGAGATTGAAACAGTAATCAAAAACCTCCCAAAAAATAAAAGCCCAGGACCAGATGGCTTCCCTGGAGAATTTTATCAAACATTCAAACAAGATTTAGCACCTATCCTTCTCAAACTATTCCAAAAAATAGAGGAAGATGGAATACTTCCCCACAATCTACGAGGCTGACATCATCCTGATACCAAAGCCAGACAAAGACAATACAAAGAAGGAAAACTACAGGCCAATATCACTGATGAACATAGACGCAAAAATCCTCAACAAAATATTGGCAAACCGAATACAGCAATACATCAAAAAGATCACACACCACGATCAAGTGGGATTTATACCAGGGACACAGGGATGGTTCAACATCCGCAAATCAATCAACGTAATACACCACATTAACAAAATGAAGAATAAAAACCACATGATCATCTCAATTGATGCAGAGAAGGCATTTGACAAGATCCAGCATCATTTATGATAAAAACTCTCAACAAAATGGGTATAGAAGGAAAGTACCTCAACATAATAAGGGCCATATATGACAAACCTACAGCAAACATCCTACTCAATGGGGAAAAACTGAAAGCCATTCCTTTGAGAACAGGAACAAGACAAGGGTGCCCACTCTCACCGCTCTTATTCAACATAGTACTGGAAGTTCTGGCCAGAGCAATTAGGCAAGAAAAAGCAATAAAATGACTCCAAATGGCAATAAAGAAGTGAAACTCTCACTATTTGCAGACGACATGATCCTATACATAGAAACCCAAAAAATGCCATCGGAAAACTACTAGAAATAATCAACAACTACAGTAAAGTGGCAGGGTATAAAATCAACTTACAAAAATCAATTGCATTTCTATACACTAACGATGAAACAACAGAAAGAGAACTCAAAAAGACAATGCCATTTACAATTGCAACAAAAAGAATAAAATATCTGGGAATAAATTTAACCAAGGAGGTAAAAGATCTGTACAATGAAAACTATAAGACACTATTGAAAGAAATCGAGGAAGACATAAAGAAATGGAAAAATATTCCATGCACATGGATTGGAAGAATTAATATAGTTAAAATATCCATTCTACCTAAAGCAATCTACAAATTCAATGCAATCCCAATCAGAATCCCAATGTCATTCTTCATGGTAATAGAACAAAAACTACTGAAATTCGTATGGGGCAACAAAAGAGCCCGAATAGCTAAAGCAATTCTGAAAACAAAGAACAAAGCTGGAGGCATCACAATCCCTGATTTCAAAATATACTATAAAGCTACAGTAATCAAAACAGCATGGTACTGGTACAAAAATAGACACACAGATCAATGGAATAGAATTGAAAGCCCAGAAATAAAACCACACACCTATGGACAGCTAATCTTCGACAAAGGAGCAAAGAACATACAATGGAGAAAGGGAAGTCTCTTCAATAAATGGTGCTGGGAAAATTGGACAGCAACATGCAAAAGAATGAAAGTAGACCATCTCCTATCACCATATACAAAAATCAATTCAAAATGGATCAAGGACCTGAAAGTGACACCTGAAGCTATAAAACTCCTGGAAGAAAATATAGGCAGTACACTAATTGA
Source organism: Tapirus indicus (assembly GCA_031878705.1). Classification (NCBI taxonomy): domain Eukaryota; kingdom Metazoa; phylum Chordata; class Mammalia; order Perissodactyla; family Tapiridae; genus Tapirus; species Tapirus indicus. The sequence continues at coordinate 140,519,170 of CM062919.1, read as the reverse complement.
GATTGGAAATAAAGGGATCCTTTCAGATTCCATGTCTACTCAGACAAGGGAAACAAAAGAAAAAATAAACAAGTGTGACCTCATCAGACTAAAGAGCTTCTACAAGGCAAATGAAACCAGGATCAAAATGAATAAACAACCCACCAGCTGGGAGAAAATATTTGCAAATCGTTTGTCCGACAAGGGATTAATCTCAGTAATATAGAAAGATCTCATACAACTGAGCAACAAAAAAACAAACAACCCGATCAAAAAATGGGCAGATGATATGAACAGACATTTTTCCAAGGAACAGATACAGATGGCCAAGAGACACATGAAAAGATGTTCAATATCACTAATCATCAGGGAAATGCAAATCAAAACTACACTAAGATATCACCTTACACCCATTAGAATGGCTATAATCACCAAGACAAATAACAACAAATGCTGGAGAGGTTGTGGAGAAACGGGGACCCTCATTCACTGCTGGTGGGAACGCAAACTGGTGCAGCCTCTATGGAAAACAGTATGGAGAGTCCTCAAAAAATTAAAAATAGAAATACCGTATGATCCAGCAATCCCACTCTTGGGCATCTACCCAATGGACATGAAATCAACCATCACAAGAGGAGTATGCACCCCTATGTTCATTGCAGCATTATTCACTATAGCCAAGAAGTGGAAGCAACCCAAGTGTCCCTCGACTGATGATTGGTTAAAGAAGATGTGGTATATACATACAATGGAATACTACTCAGCCATAAGAAAAGACACAATTGTCCCATTTGCAACAACATGGATGGACCTAGAGGGTATTATGTTAAGTGAATTAAGCCAGAGAAAGAAGGACAGACACTGCATGAACTCACTCATATATGGAATATAAATGAACACACGGACAGAGAGAACTGATTGGTGGTTACCAAGGGGAGGGGGGAGGGGGTGGGCACAAGGGGTGAAGGGTTACATCCACATGGTGACGGACAAACAATAATGTACAACTAAAACCCCACAGTCTTATAAACTATTGAGACATCAATAAAAAAAATTTCTCTGTTTAATTCCTTGTGTGGCTCTGTGGCCTGATAGGAAACAGGAGATATAGGAAGTGAGATAGTAAATAGAGAACAATTTTTTAAAGAAGTCTTGCTATAAGGGAAAAGGATAAATGGAGCAGTAGCAATGAGGGTATTTGAAGTCAAGAGATACATTTTAGTGATAGATATTAGGACAAGCTTATAACTGAATGGAAATATTTAGTAAGGAAGGAGAAACTTATGACGAAGGAGTAAGGAAGATAATTGCAGGAGAGAAGTTCATAAGAAGGCAAAAGAGGATGAAATCCAAAGCAGGAATGGAAGGACTGGCTGTAAAAGGAGGGATAGTTATTTTCAAAAGAGGAAAAATAGAAAATAAGATTTGTCAAGATATACAGATTTAGTAATGGAACAACTTGGGAGCTCCTATCTGAGTACTTCTATTTTCCTCAAGGAAATAGCAGGAAGAGGCATCACCTGAGAGAGATGGGAGAGTAGAGGTTATTGTAGACGCAAGGATAGAGAGAGTATGAAATAATCTCAGAAAACAGGAAGGCAAATGAACTAAGGAATTGTAGTAAAACTGACAAATGGTGTTAAATGCCCTCTTAGATTTGTGGGTATTATTGAAAATGAGAGGACTCAAAAGAGTTGTATGATTTCTTGAAGAATTTTCAGCTGCTTAGGCACAGAGAAGGCAGATACTCGGGTTGAACTAGGGTTGAGTTTTTCCTAGATGAGTATGACAGAGGGAGAAAATAATTACATATTTTTGTATAAGAGTAATTACATTGATGGACAATAGAATTTTAAGCTGGGTGAGGAAGGAAGTAAAGACATGACATTTGTGATTAATAAAATGAGTAAGTAATTGGTAGGTCAACAGATTGGAGGACTTGATGATGTTGAGGAAGTATTGGAGTGGGGTCCCAGGATAAGTGAGCTTTAAGTAGAGAAAGTAGTAGTCAGAGAGGATGCCTGAAATCAATTCTTTGAAGGAGGCACAGTTAAAAGTGACGATAAAGTCTGAGGTGGGACCATAAAATGTGTTGGCTGGAGGAGACCACTGGAGGCAAAGAGGCCAAGGAACTCAGAGTCTAGTGTTAGATGAGTCATCCAAAAAAACTTGGTGATGTCCTCATGAATGATGTTGGGTGTAGGGATGGAGAAAAAGAGGGTGAGCCAGGTTTTATAAAGCCTCTGGTGAATATGAGGAATGGAAAGAAGGTTGACACATAGAAAATAGGATGGAAAGCTGGAGGCATAGTCTCAGAGTACATATAAACTTAAAGGAGATGGTTTTTTGAAAGAAGAAGAGGGATCAATGTCTTGGAAGCTTTAGCAGGGCACCCCACCTCAGAGAAATATGTATTGTGGGTATAAAAAAATCTCTAGAGTGGAAGGTAGGACTATAAAGGGGTGTGAGGAGACTTTCTGGGGTGATAGATTTGCTCATTATCTTATGGTGATAGTTTCATGGATGTATACATAAACGTGTAAAATTGAACATTTTAAACATGTGCAATTTGTTATATATCAATTATACCTCATTAAAGCTATAAAACAACAATTCCACTTACAAGGATTGCAGGGGAAGTGGGTCCTCAGGTGAAAGCAAGGACTTATTGGCAAAGAGAAAATAAGAGTTCAGAATAATAGTTGAGAAAATAGGTAAGTTTATGTAGCATAGATTAAGTTCCACTGAACTCAAAGGAAGGATTGAAAGGGGCACATTGAAAGGAGTGGGTCACATCAGAGGATATATAGGTCAAAATGGGACAAGAGCCAGGTGATGACAGGTGACCCAGATGTGCGGTAATGACTGTGATAACAGGGCCATGAAACCTGATGAGGTTAGTCTTGATGGCCTCATAGAGAAAGCACGATTATTAAAGGAATTCAAATACCAAATGCTTTCTCATTTCTCCTCAGAAAGTTTGTCTACCTCAGTTCTTTCTGCCAGAAATCTCAGTTTGAGTATAGCATTTTTAGTGTTGTCATTATTTTGAGGCATTGTGTGGGTGTGTGTATCACATCTGCAGCAGTAACTCAATTTTCCATGTATTGATTTTTTTTTTGCTAACTTTTGTACTTAAAAAACAAAATATATAGTGACTTTGGAGAGTACAGACCATTAATTCCAGGTCGTTATCAAAGTTAGCACTTTTCCTGCAGGAACAGTGAAGCAGAAAGACATTGAATCAATAATGTCTTTATTCATTCCCACTCTCTCTAATCGTGATACTTGTTCCTCACCCATCAATGATACCAACACTAACTGTTCAAGATGTCACGTGCTTTAGTTTAATTACTTTGATGAGAAATCTACAAGATCAATATGTATATCAGATGAAGGCATTTGAGTTGCTTTGACAGAGCACCCCAAAATTTACAGCACCTACCTTTCTTTAGTCCTCAGTGAGGTAGAGTTGAAATGACCAAAACCAACATCCCTTGTTTACCCATGACAACTCACAATAATAATATTTCCCAAAGACTTGAGCATAAGACCTGAAACCATAAAACTCCTAGAAGAAAACATAGGCAGTAAGCTCCTTAACATTGGTCTTGGCAATGTTTTTTTGGCATTGACACCAAAAGCAATGGCAACAAAAGCAAAAATAAACAAGTGGGACTACATCAACTAAAAAGCTTCTGCACAGCAAAGGAAACCATCAACAAAACGAAAAGGCAACCTACAGAATGGGAGAAAATATTTGCAAAATCATATGTCTGATAAGGGGTTAATATCAAAAATATACAAAGAATGCATACAACTCAGTAACAACAATAAAAAATATCTGATTAAAAAATGGGCAGAGGATCTGAAGAGACATTTTTCCAAAGAAGACACAGATAGCCAACAGGTACATGAAAAAGTGCTCAAAATCACTAATCATCAGGAAAATGCAAATCAAAACCACAATGAGATATCACCTCCACCTGTTAGAATGGCTATTATTGAAAAGACTAGAAATAACCAGTGTCTGCAAGAATGTGGAGAAAAGGTAACACTTGTGCGCTGTTGGTGGGAATGTAAAATTGCTGCAGCAGCTATGGAAAACAGTATGGACTTTCCTCAAAAAATTAAAAATAGAACTACCATAGGATGCAGCAATTCCAGTTCTAGGTATTTATTTGAAGAAAATGAAAACACTATCTCAAAAAGATATCTGCACCCTCATGTTCATTGCAGCATTATTTTACAATACCCAAGATGTGAATGCAATCTAAGTGTCCTTTGATGGATGAATGGATAAAGAAAATGTGATATAGACATGCAATGGAATATTATTCAGCCATAAAAAAGAAGGAAATCCACCATTTGTGACAATATGGACAGACCTTGAGGGCATTATGCTAGACGAAATATGGCAGAGAAAAATAAATATCATATGATCTCACTTATCTGTGAAGTCTTAAAAAAAATGAACTCATAAATACAGAGAATAGATTGGTGGTTACCAGAGGCGGAAGTGGGGGGGGGTGAAATGGGTGAAGGTGGTCAAAGGTACAGACTTCCAGGTGTAGGATAAATAAGTACTGGGGATGTAATGTACAGCATGGTGACTATAGTTAATAATATTGTATTATATATATGAAAGTTGTTATGAAAGTATCTTAATAGTTCTCATCACAAGAAAAAAATTTATTAAGTATATGTAGTGATGGATGTTAACTTATTGTGGTAGTCATTTTACAATATACACGTACATCAAATCATTATGTTGTACACCTAAAACTAATGTTATTTGTATGTCAATTACATCTAAAAAAAAAAAAGAACCTGAATGAAAAAAAAAAGATAACATACATCTTAGTATCTTTATTTGGGTTCTCTCAAAAGCAAGACCCTGAGACAAAAATTCTACTGAAATTTAGAGGTGCAAAGAACAATGACAAGAGAGTGGAGAAGTGACATAGGGAAAAGAAGGCAGCCAATAAGTGAGGCATAATTAAGCCAGCTACTGCTATGGGTGACTGAAGCTGTATGGCATGGGAAAACTCTTGGGAATAATGGAAAAACACATCACAGAACTATCCCATCAGAGAGGCAAGGGGGCTGATTCCTATCAGTCAGTGACTGAGCTGCTGGGGTGAGGGTGTTAATTTCCTAGCACTTTCAGTTTATTTCACATGCAGGCACAGTGATGCAGATACTGGCAGATGGAAGTTGTCTAGAACACACTAAAATGATAGTGTCTAAGGAATATGGTCAGGGTCTTGATAGCATCTACTCCTCAAGGCAGTGCATTGTGTTTGTCAACAGAAGGATTTAAGAGGAGTCATAGTGAGAAGTATTTTATTTCCTGACAGTGTCATTATATTAAATTATACTAAATGTCATAGTCTAATTCTGGGGCAGGAAACTGATCAGATAGAGAGAAGTGAGCATTTACAATACTACCTAAAATTACTCAGTGCCTACTTGGCCAAAGCTATGCTTGGGTCTTGATGTGCATAGTCTCTAATCATTATAACAGCCTAGAACTAAGATGGCTATATGTCCCAGTTTTCCCAGGACAGTCCCGGTTTACACCTAGTGTCTCAGTGCAATTTATAAGAGCACCCTTTTCACTCTCAAAGGTATTACAAATTGGACAATAAATTGTATGGTCACTCTACAAACAATCTAGTTTAAAGAGAAGGAAAACGAGGGTCATGGAGGTTAAGTAATTTGGCTTAATTTACATAGGTATAAGGGCTAGAGTCAGAATTTGAATCTGTCTGACTCTGAAGCCCCCTTCTTTTCTACTAGGTCATGCTCATTCACTAAAAGTGGCTGCCTTCCCTCAACACCTAGACTGTGGTGTCTAAATCCCATTCCCACTAAAACCAAAGCTTCTTGAAGAAATGGCTGATTCCAAGTTTAGGATGGGGATATACAAGACAAGCCTGGCACATGGAGAAAACTACCAAGGCTGGTAGGCTCATACGATTTAGGAGCCAACCTGAAAAAGTTTCCACTGCATTAAGATAGACAATTTAGGCATAAAAAAGAATAAAAACTGCAATGCATTGAAACATATAGGTATTTTTTGGAATTAATATGAAAATTTCAATTATATACTAGAAAATCACCTCATTGCTTTGAAAACAGGTGTATAAAGGGAAAGAATCAGGTATTTATCTTGTTTTTTATATACAGTCCATATATCAGAGTAACCAAAAAGTTAATAAAAGTTTCTCTTTGAATCTATAAAGATTAAATGATAAAATTTGAAAATCACCATTTGAACCACTAATGAATATGATTATTAATGGCTGACATTGCAAAAAAAGAGTGATTGGACATTATATACTTTCCAAAGGAAGTACAGAACACCACCTAAAACGTAGCCTTGCAAAAAAGAACAAGAAATCAAATCTGAATCTGATCAGTTTACAGAAATTGAAGGGACAGAGGAATATATTCAACTACACCAAGTGGATGCAATCAACAAACTCCAGACTACAAGAAACTTCTCTGAACAAAAACTTAGTTTCTTCAACAACAACAAAAACATTGCAAGAAAAGAAAATGATATGTAGGGAAAACATAGATTAAAAGAGACTTATGGTATATATCAACAAATCACTATATATGGACCTAATTTGGATCCCATTTCAAACACACGTACATACGCACGCACATATACATACATATATTTATATGACAATTGGATAAATATGAACGCACACTATTTGACATGATTAAGAAATTAATGTTCAAGTTTTTAAAAACTGAAATATTTACAGATGAAATTATATCTTAAATTTGCTTCAAAATAATCTCAAGGACTGTGGGTGAGGGTACGGCTAAACAAGATTGTCCATTTAATGGTAACTGCTGAAGCAGGATGCTGGGACATTAGTTCATTATACTATTCTCTTTTCTGTATATGTTTGAAAATTTCCATACTAAATGTCATAGAAAAAGAAACAGTCATAATTCAACAATGGAACTTGGGGGCACACATTGTATAATTGACTTTCTGTCAGTTTTCTAGATGTACGAACTACATAAACCAGGTTAAACTAGAGCCAAAACAGGTCGTTAAACAGAGAATGCTACTGTGAAAAACAATGAGAAAGACAACCACTTAGGACCACACACACCGCTACATGTAGCACAGACATATACTGAAGTAGAGACCAAAACCGGGCTACCACAAGACTGAACTGGATGAATGGCCAAAGTGCTTGGAATAAATGAGCCCTTGGAATAGAAAGACTTCATGTCCTTTCCCCATTTAGTGAGTAATCACCTAAAGGTATCAGAGTTTTGCTAGGTGCTGGGGAAACAAGATGAAGAAATAATCTGTGCTTGCAAACTGGGAGTAGGAAAGACACCTGACAACTACTTTAAGAGATGGACACTGTGTACAAAGCACCATAGCAATTGAGAGAAGGAAACAATGCAGTCTGAGCAGAAGAGCGAAGACTGCTTCACGGCAATATTTGAACTACTCTTAAAGAAGTGTCAGAAATTCACCAGAAGGATGGAGATGAAGAATTGTGTCTAACTTTGCATTTATTCAGGTTGAAAATATTTTCAAATGAGTGGATAAAATATGTAATTTTTTCAGTATAAAAATTTTGTTTAAAGATGTTATCAAAATATTGCATGTACATAGTAAAAATGCAAGCAGTAGATAAGACCAGAAAACAAAAGTTTGTTAGGCTACCCCCTATACTAGTCCTAATTTCCAGAAATGACTATTTTGTTTCTGTTTTTTGGTTCTTCTGGTGGATTCTCAGTAACTCTAAAAATGTTCCTGATATATCCATTTATTGATATGTCAACTTCAAACTGTATCGATTGATTTCCTACAATGAAAGGTGAAGAATTGGCTCATTTAAAATTCTATTAGCTTATTGTAGTCTTTTAAATATTCTTTTCATCAATACCTTAGTGATTATTACATGCAGCCCCATCTTGTTATACTCAACCTTAAGTTAGTAAGGACTTTTATCATTTCCTAAGTAGTGTAAGAACCTTAAAACAGTTTAACTCCATTTATTAATCTCTGCATTTTGTGCTATTGTTATATATTTTACTTCTATAAAAATCTTAAATTCTATAAGACATTACTGTTGTTTTAAGCCATTCATAGACATTTGTATTTACAAAAATATTTACCCTTTCAGATGCTCTTCTTTCCTTTCTGAATTTCTGTGGTTCCATCTGATATAATTTTTCTTCCACTTGAGGAACTTCCCTGTAGGCAAGTCTGCTGGAATCAATGTGTACATCTTTTCTTTATCTATTCTTCAGTTTTGAAAAGTATTTTCACAGAAATAGAATTCTAAGTTGGCAGTTATTGTCAGCAGGTTAAAGATGGCAGTTCATTGTATTCTCGTTTCATTGTCTCTGTTTAAAATTAAGCTGATGTCTTATTGTTTCTTCTTTGAAGGTAGTGTATCTTCTTTTTCCCCTTTGGCTTCAGAGATTTTTCTCTTTGCCTTTTGTTTTTAAAAGTAAGACTGTGATGTACCTACTTACAAGAATTTATCCTGCTTGGGATTTGTAGAGCTTCTTGCATCTGTGGTTTGATATTTCACTTATCTGGAAAATTCTAGGCCAGTTTCTCTCAGATATTGCGCTGTCCTGTTTCCTCCCTCTGCTCATTAAGAAGCTCTGCTTATACATGTGTTGGCCATCATACCGTTTTGCACTGTCTCTTATGCTTTTTCTAAATTTTCTATTCTTTTTTACCCTCTGTGCTTCAATTTGGATTTCTTCTGTTGACCTGTCTTCAAGTTCACTAAACCTCTTTTCTGCTGTATGTAGTCTGTTATTAAATCTGTATTGAATTATGAATTTCAGTTATCGAAGTTTTAGTTCTGGTATTTCCATTTACTATTTTTTATAGATTACAGGTCTCTGTTAAAATTCTCCATTTTTCCCCATCTATTTTCTTGAATATCTGAATCATGGTTATTTTGAAGTCCCTCTGTGGTTACTACAATATCTGAATCATTTATGTTGTTTGTTTTCTAGATTATCAATTTTTGGCTCTATTTCTTTTTAAGTATATATTGTAATTTTTGAATGGATGGCAGACATAGTATGTTAAAAATCGCATTAATTGGATTAAGTTTCTACTTTCAGGCAGAGAGAGTCTAAGCAGATGCCCCTGATCCTGTTGAGGGCCGGGTTTTTTTTTGCTAGGGCTGGTATATTTCAGTTGTGCCCATACCTGGTTGAATAGTGTCCACCCCCACCAAATTCAGGTCTACCCAGAAGCTCAGAATGTGACTTGATTTAGAAGTAGAGACTTTGTAGATGTAATTAATTAAGATGAGGTCATACTGGATTAGGGTGAGCTCTAAATCCAATTAGTTGTGTCCTTATAAGAAGTCCGTAAGAAGACACAGACACACAGGGAGAATGCCATGTGAGAACAGAGGCAGAAATTGGAGTGATGGGTCTACAAGCCAAGGAACACCAAGGGTTTCCAGCAGCCTCCAGAAGCTAGAAGAAGCAAAGAAGGATCTTCCTCCACTAGAGCCTTCAGAAAGAGCATGGCCCTGTCAACACCTTGATTTCAGACTTCTGGCCTCCAGAACTGTGAAAGAATACATTTCTCTTTTTCCAAGACACTCAGCTTGTGATAATTTGTTATGGCAGCCCTAGGAAACTAATAGATGCCTTAACTCCTGGGAGGTGGCCTTCTTTGGATCAAATCAAAGCCTGAGGTTTTTAGGAAGGCCACTCTGCTTCTCTCTCCTCACACTATGAGGCTGCTGAAATCTTTGTCTAGGGCTTCAGCCTGCCAGTTACAGCTTTCTGCTGCAGTTTCTTGGAGTCTTGCCCTTCATTTGCACAACTTAGGAGATTGCACAGATATTCTAGGGCTCTCTTCTCTCTGGTTCTATCCTCTTTGGGATTTTGCTCCTCAGGTCGTAGGCATTTTGACAGCACTGTCTCCAACCTTTTCTTTCCTTCTCAGCCAGCAAGACTGAAGCTTTCTGTCAGGACTCTCTTCTCCTATACTGTTCATTTGCCAGTGCCCTCAGGTAGAATTGTTAGAGTTCAGCGTAGAATTATAGATTCAAAATTATTTTTCCTCAGTACTTTGAAGGCATTAGTTCATTATTTTATAGTTTTCTGGGTTGCTGATATAAAATTTTATACAAAAAACAGAACAAAAACTCTGTTGCTCTCTCCACCCCAGAAACATTCAAAATCTTATTGTTTTCCTGTATGTTTTCAAAATTTATACAGGTATATCTAGGAATAGTAGTATTTTTATCCATCCTGCTCAGCCTTTTGTGGGCCTTTTCAGTAGGAAAACTTCAAGTGATTTTTATTTATATGATTTTCTTCTATTATTTCTCTTACTAGTTCCTCAAACCAAATTTATATAATTGGTTTAATATATTAGAACTCCTGGACTGATAATCTGTGCCTCAGCAATTTTCTCATATTTTCCATCTTTTGGTATTTTGCTCCATATTAAAGGAGACTTTTTCAAATTTTGTTCCAAACCCTACTAAATTTATATTGATCTATATCTAATATATTTTAATTTGAATTACTTGTTTTTTTAATTTCTAAAAATACATTCTTATTCTCTGATTGATCTTCACTCATAGTAGACTGTAATTCTTTTATGTGTCTATATCTCTGAGGCATAATTCTGGAAGGATAAATAAGACACAGATAATAGTAATCATCTCTGGGAAGGAATACTCAGGCCTGGGCACAGGAGGGGAACTACTATATAATTTGACTTTTCACTATGAATATATATTACTTAATTTTTAAAAATTAGCCAATAAATATCTCTCTAAAAATACTAATTTAAATTATTTTGTCCCTTGATTTTTTTATTTTGGTGCTGGGATCAGGTATTTGATCACTCATCTTGGTCTCTCTCTCTCGGACTGCTTATTTTCCGACCACATTTGATATTCTTTGGTAGTCTTTTCACAGGTATAAATGAGAACTATGCTAATTAAGATAGGTAAATAGGTTGGGTTTCCTCTGCCGTTGTTTGAATTTGTTTTCCCCCAAAGTACACTCCTTTGATTGGGTGTGTGACCGTGACTCTAATATGATGGGTAGGACATAGTGATTGAAAGGCTTCCCTTTATGATGGGTAGGCAAGGAACAGTCAGAGAAGATGGAGACACTTACTATGGTAGATTATTTGCCAAAATTACTGCAATCATTTCTCTTCCTGTATCTACACCCTTTGTAACATGGCATTGCAATTTTTCCCATCAAGAGGCAGAGTCAATTTCCTCACCCTTTGAATCTGGGCAGATCTTGTAATTTGTTTTGGCCAATAAAATACAACAGATTTAGTGATGTACCAATTCCGACCTAGCCCTCAAGAGGTGTTGCAAGCTTTTGCTCCTTCTCTTGGAAGCCTAGCCAGCTGCCATGTGAGCATCCTGGGATAGCCTGACTGAGGATGAGAGATCAAAAGGAACAGAGGTGAGCCATCCTAGGCTAGGCTATCCTCGTTCATTCACCCCTGCAGTGGACCTAGCAACTAACCGTACATGCATGAATGAGCCCAGTCAAAACCAGAAGAACCACTCAGTTGAGCCTATGTCAAATTGTCAACCCACATAATCATGAGCTAAATAAATGGTTGCCATTTTAACCCACAAAATTTTTGTTTGTTACTCAAATAGTTTGTTACACAACAGTATCTGACTGATACGCTCTTCCCACCCATCCCCAAATGCCAGAATAAAGACAATGTTATTATGTTAATGTCTATGCCAAGAGCCCTAGGTCCCACCGGACAAAGCTTTCAATTCCTTTAGAAATTGGATTTCTTACCACACTGCCAGTCACTGTACATGCCAGGGAGAAGCAGGGGTGGGCATTGTCAACTTACCACCGCATTTTTTTTTGCTCTACTCCTCACTCCTGCTTTCTCACTCCTCCTCTGTCTACTAACACCATTTTAGTAAGCTTTCCAAGAACTCCATTGGGAAGACTAGTTCCTATACCAACAGCAGTCTTGGCTGTGCAAATTCTCAGTGGAGATTCCCCTCTACCCTTCACTCTGTTAGGAATTGACTCCCTTTTGTATTTCTTTTTTATTTTCTTGCCATTTTTTAATTTAATTTTTATTGGGAAATATATCATGCATAAAGAAAAAGGTAAAAATATTTAGATACAGTTAAAGAAAATGATAAAATTAAAATCCATGAATCTATCACCCAAACAAAGAAATAGAAGATGACTAATACCTTAGAAGCTCCCTTTCTGCCTCTTAAATGGACACTCTTCTCACCCCCAAGAAATAACCACTGACATGATTTTTATCTAAATTATTTTCTTGCTTTTGTTTATGATTTTACTAGCAATGTAAGAGTTTCTAAGAAACATATTGTTTAGTTTTTTAAAAAATGAATACAAAGAATAAACCCAGCTTGTAAAGAAAGAGCAATATTGCCACCATCAGATAAAAGCTCCCAGGAGAGGCCGGCCCAGTGGCACAGCGGTTTAGTTCGCACTTGGCAGCCCTGGGTTCGCAGGTTCAGATCCCGGGCGCTGGCAGACGCACTGCTTGTCAGCCATGCTGTGGTGGTGTCCCATATAAAGTAGAGGAAGATGAGCATGGATGTTAGCCCAGGGCCAGTCTCCCTCAGCAAAAAAGAGGAGGATTAGAAACGGATGTTAGCTCAAGGCTGGTCTTCCTCACAAAAAAACAAAAAAAAGCTCCCAGGAGATTGATAAGCTGGACAGTCTCTGAGTCATAGTCAAATTTCAGCTTTACTGAAATTTTACGTATTTAAAAGGCTAAGAGAGTAGATCTTTAAAGTTCTCATCAGAAGAAAAACAATTCTCTAACTATGTATGGTGACAAATGCTAACTAGATTTATTGTGGTGATGCTTTCACAATACATACAAATATCAAATCATTATGTTGCACACCTGAAAGTGATATGCTGTTGTATGTCAATTATACCTTAATTTTAAAAAAATTCAGCTTTACGGAAAGTTTATTGGCCCTTTCTGAGGAATGCAATGGGCAAGACATGAGTGAGTCCTAGGAATCACTGGGCTTCTGCAGTTGTATTATCTGTATAATGTGAACTAGAGATTAGACAGCTAGCATAAAGATGGTCAAAAGAGTAGATTTCTCTATAGTTCTTCCAGGCTCACCACGCCTACCACCAGCTCCCAGGAGAAGTTTAGGACTGAACACTTCTGTCAGGTGAAGTGAGTGTTCTCTCATCGACTGATCCAGGCAGTAAGACAAGAAGGGGAGAGTAGAAATGACATCAGCACTGGTCAGGACATGCCTAGTACAGATTAAAAGTGGGGTCAGGATCATCTGACCTTTTGTCTTCATCTTAGAAAGATAACACAATGGCAGTGTGGATATTAATGGTGACAGCCCTCAATAAACTCATGTCCAGATCAGACCTCTTGTCACAGACTCCTGATTCATACACTTCTTGGCATTTCCACTTAGATTTCTAATGGATATCTGAAACTCAAATGTCCAAGATGAATTTCTGACTTTGCCTCCCCACCCCCCAAAATCATCTTCACATGCAGGCTTCTCCACTTCAGTTGATAGTAACTCCATCCTTCCAGGTGCTCCTGCCAAAACTTTGAACTCAGCTCTAACTCCTTTCTCTCACATGCAACATCCAACTCATCAGGAAATCATTTTGAAGGTTGGCTTGACCTTCAAAATATGACCAGAATGCAACAAATTCTACCACCTCCACTGCCACTGTCCTGGTCCCAAACACATTGACTCTTACCTGGATTACTGCAGCAGCCTCCAAACTGTTCTCCCTGGTTTCACCCTTGCGCTCCGCAGCCTATTCTCAACAGGCTAAATCATATAAATTATATCATGTGTAAGCCTTTTAAAATTTAAGTCAGATCATGTGACTTCTCTGCCCAAAAGCTTCCAGAGTCTTCCCATTTCACATAGGGTAAAAGTCAAAGCCTTTACAGTGGCTCACAAAGTCTCCCTCTTTGCTTCTCTGACATCTTCAAAATACAGCTCACGTCATGCTAATCATGGCCTTGTTGCAGTTCCTCGAAAATACCAAGATTCCAGACATGCTCCCACCTTAAGGCATTGCTCTAGCTATTTCTTCAGCCAATGTCATTTTACCCCAAATAGCTACTTGGCAAAATCCTTGCCTCCATCAACTTGTTACTCAAATCCTGCCTTCTCAATGAGGCCAACCCAGACTACCCTACTTAATATCACAACCTGCCCCTACCTCCTATCCCTGATGCATTCAATCCCCTTCCACAGCCTTGCTATTTTTTTATTTTTCCAGAGCACCATACACCTTCTGACACATTATATAATTTATTTTATTATTGTTTATTGTTTGTTTTCTCCTCCCCAACAACAGAACATAAGCCCCTGGGAGGGACACACATATCTTTGTCTGCTTTGTTCATTGAGCTAGCCAAACACCTAGCAGAGTGTCTGGTTTCTAGTAGAGGCTCAGTATATAGTTGGTGAAAAAAAGGAATGAACACATCCATCTCTTAGATCCCCGTGCTCCAATGTGGACTGCTTGCTATCTATATCTGGTACACAGCTATACAGGAATCTCTTCCTGGAGATTCCTCTGCCTCTTTCCTGCATTCCCTTTTTTGGTTTACTCACTATGTAGATAGAGCACATCCTCCTCTAGCTTCTTAATAAAGGGTGTGTGAGAGGTACATATTGTGAAGACTTGCATATATGAAAATGTCCTTATTTTATCCTCATATTGATGTGGTCATTTGGTTGGTTATACAATTCTGTGTTGGAAATAATACCTTTTCAGAATTTTGCCTGTGTGTTTCCAGTGTTTTTGTTGAGCTACCCAAATCATTTTTATTCCTGATCTTTTGTATGTGACTTGTTTTTAATCTGGAAGTTTGTAGAATCTTCTTTTTGTCCTTAGTGTTCTGATATTCCACCACCATGGGGCTTGGTATGGATATATTTTCATCCACTTTTCTGGGCTTTCACTGGAGCCTTTCACTCTGGCAATTCATGTGTTTCAGTTCTGAAAGAATTCTTCTCAAATTATTTTGTGAATGGTTTCACCCACTGTTTTTCTATCCTCTCCTTCTAGAGCCTCTATTATTCATATTTTAGATTTTCTACATTGGTTTATACTTTTCTTATCATGTGTGCTCAATTACCTATCTGTTGGTCTTTTTTTTTTTTTAATCTTTTCTTAAAATTATCTTCAACATAATCTTCCAAACTTTTATTTAGTTTTTCATTTCACCCATGTTTTTAATCTCCACAAGCACTTTTTGTTCTCTGAATTCTTCTTTTGTATTCCATTCTGTTCTTGTTTCATGCATGCAGTATCTTCTGTTATCTATTCATTAGAGTTTTTTTCTTCTTGCTGAATTGTTTCTTCCAAGTTGCTTCTTTTGTTGTTTGTTTGTTTTGGTTGTTATCTTCCATGTTAAAAGCCTTCCCCAGATATCTGGTACTCCTTGGCAATCTGCTTACAATGAAGAGTGCAAGATTAAAATGCTGCTTGGAATCTCTGAGCAATAGGTGGAGTTTGTAGATGTGGTGTGTTATTGTAAAGTAATTTGGGGGCGGGGAGCTTTGGGAGGAAAAACTCCAATGTTATTAAATATTTTTTTCTTCAGCTGGTCAAATGCCCAAGAGAAGAGCCTTCTATCTCCTTCCCGGAGTGTAAGAATCTGGCTCCAGCTTTCTGGGAGTAGTGCAGTTTCTCTGTATTCAGCACTGATTATGCATAAGGTCAATTAATACTTCTTTTTTGTGAATGATACCCATTCCCTCCATTTAGAGACCCTCTTTTTTACTTTCTCCCAAGAATAAAATTCTAGTCTTTTGCTGGGGTGCGTCAAGGGCAGTTGCCTAGCAGTGTGTAGTGAATGCAGAAATCCAGAGCTTCCAAAGAGAGAATAGAGAAACAATGGGTGAAATCATTAACAAAATAATTTGAGAAGAATCCTTCCAGAACTGAAACACAAGAACTGCCAGAGTGAAGGCTCCACTGAAAGTACAGAAAAGTGGATGAAAGTATATCCATACCAAGCCTCTTAAACAGCATTCACTGTGGCCTCTTTATTTCGGACCCCAAACCCATCTCTAGTTTCAGAGGTGCCTGGTACTACTTTCCTGTGCTTTTTGAGCATTCTGCAGTGTACCTTGGACTGGTTCTCAGTTATCCCCACAGCTAGTATAGTTTGGGGTTTCTGGGGTCTGCTAAATCACTTATTATTTGTGGATCTGCTTTTTAACATCCCAAAATTTATTGTAATTTTCTCCTTTCCTGTTACCTCCTTTCTTATCAGTTTTTGTCTCTTAAAAAATTACTTTCCATAGTTTTAATGGAGATTCGGGAAGAGCAAAATTAAAATTAAATGCATGTGTTCAATCTGTCATCTCAATCTGAAGCCTGTCTTATTCTTTTCTGGTGTCTTTCAAATGGGGATTCACAGAATTGGAGGAAGGGGAGTGGGTTAATCATGAGCTTCAACTATCAGCTTGAACCACAATCAGACATTAAAACTTTAAAGTGCAATTGTAACTTGAAGTGTTTTGAATTACAAGGCATGTATTTTTAAATTTGAGACAAATTCTAAGAGAATGCTATAAAAAAGATATTGTAATACATAATTATACAATATTAGAGATAATTTAGTCACATACATTTTAAAGTGTTCATATGAACCTCTGTTTCCAACTCATTTTTCCTAGCTGATGTTCTTAGCACTCAGCATCAGAGTAAAGCAAGTTCTTTGGACTAAATAGAAAATGATCATCCCTGGCGTGATCATCCTATTGTAATACCACTTAGAATATATTTCAGGGTTAAAGGTGAGTCATTCAAGATAGATGAATATAATGATTCATTTTTAAAATATTGTGGTAGAAATCACTTAATTACCTGAACCCATTAATGTCAGCTAAAACAATAACACAGCTTTCAATAATCTATTCTTTTGCTTTTGTATTTTCTCACTTTGGAATTACTCATTTGAACTTTAATCATGTAATTAGAAAATTGATAAAATTTGTCTGTTTTTCTGAATCTATTAATGAATATGAAGATAAAACAAAAATTCCATTAGCTTCTTAACTGTATATTTTAAAGTTTACATGTTGACCTGCATAGCTGATAGTCATATTGTAGGTGCTCAGTGTATAACTCATGGCTATAGCAGCAAAATTTATTTGAAGAATCTAAACAAACACTGCTTTTAAATTATGTACCTTCTAAAAATGAAGTGTATAATAGTAAGTTGTAAAAATATTCGATTCTGCTATAGTAAAGACCAATAACACTTTTTTTTGTTAAAAATTATTTAATTGGATCTTTTTGGCAAGTGACATAAATAACTTCATTTAAATTGAGTTTACCCACAATAATCAATATTTGGTTTCTTTGTATAAATAAATAGATTACTTTTATTTTAGTGATGTTGCTTTAGAAAAAAATGAATGAAAAGAAAAAAAATGCCAAAATGTTCCCCTGACAACAAATATAGGCTTCCATCTCTGCCTGAAGGGTATCTTATTTCTATAACTACTGTTAAGTTACACTACAGTCAAGTACTGCCTTTATTGGAACCTAAAACTAGTTTTCAGGATTGTTTTTGTTCTCTTACAAATAGCTGGAATTCACAGAAAGACATAATGACAGGCAATTTATCTCCCAAATCAGTAGCAGAAGTATTTCTCATAGACTGAAGCAATAGTATATTTAACTTATCTTGAAATTCAATAAGCAATAGAGCATGGTTGTGAATAAGGCAGGCTCTGAAATCATTCATTCAACAAATATTTATGGAGCACCCACAGTGTGCCCACTGGATACAATGGTGAGCAAAAATAGACACTGACCTCATAGAATTTCTAGTCTGAAAGGTTTCTACCCGGTGGCCTATGTTCTGTTGTGTTGTGTTCTTTTCTGGTTTTTGTTGTTGTTGTTATTTGATTCAAATTGGAATGCCCCTTGTTTGGCCACAGTACCTGCTACTCCCTTTAGATCCTACACAGAGGCCTCATATGTTCATATTCTCTGCCTAAACACCGCAGGCATTAGGCTTTGCGTCCTTTGATCTAATGAGTCAGACCAACCTAGGTTTAAACCCCAACTCTGCTATGCACTGTGTGACCCTGGGCAAGTTAATTTACCAGTCTAAACCTCAGTTATCTATTATGTAAAATGGGAATAATAATAACACCTAATTCACAGAGTTATTGAGCATAAAAATAAGATAAAGTATAAAATATTTAACACAGTGGCACATAAACCAGCTACCATAAGTATATTCCTGGTTCAATAATGAACAGAAGCAATACGTCTTTTTTTAAATGAAGATGAGCTTTTTAAAAAATAAAATAAATTTTAAGTAATATCTAAACACAATGTCCTATTTTTCATTGCAAATTTCCCAACTATGTGATAAAGGGGCTATCTTGCCTAAAACATTTGGTAATGATCTAAAGAAGTTTGGGAGTAATATTAGACACTTGACATAAGATATTGATATTTATGGTATTTATTTCACCCAGAGTAACTGTAACCCATGCTCCCTAAGACAATCTATCAAGCTATAAAACATTTTTCCAACTAATCATGACTGAAGCAGATGGAAAGTACTTACATAGTGTCTGCTTTATAGTGTGTTTTGTCTAAGAGGTTTACGAAAATATTTTTTTTTACCCTGACATCATTCCTTTGAAATAGGGAAGGGAGGGCTTTAAACTTAACCTCATATAAGACAGATCAGAAGGCACAGAGAGGCTAAATGGCTTTGAATATACTTGAAAAATAATGGGCAGAACCTGATCTCCACCATTATTCCATGTATTAGGCTGTGTTGTCTCCACTGAAGGTATGGAAAATTATTTAGATTTTTAAATGCAGAGATGCAATTGTAACCTAACACTGATTAATTAATTAATTAATTAAACAGATAAGTAGTTATTGAAGTTTTACTATGGATCAAGCACAACTTAAGACACTTCGGACATAAGGATCGACAACTTAGGTACCTGCTCTTGTAGAGCTTAAAATTTTTTAGTGAAAATGAACAGAAATAACCAAGTATATTCATGCATGAATGGGTTAATTTCTGATGGTGAAAAGAGCTATGAAGAAAATAAAAAATGGTGATGTAATAAAGAGTGGCTGGCAAAGGAGTAATGTCAGCAAGATGACAGAGTAGGAAGCCCTGACCTTCCTTCCCCAACCCCAAACACACCAATTCAGCAACAATTCATGGGCAAATTTCCTTTGTGAGAAATCCAGAAACTAACTGAAAGGTTCCTTCACCCTGGGCAAACACACAACCAGACTGAAGCCAGTAGGGAGATTCAGGAAACCCTCTAGCTAGAGTTATCGCCCCCAGTGCAGCCCCATATGATCAGGAAAAGATCCCCTAAGTCTCAGCTTCTCCCAGAGGAGGGAAGAGGTTGGTTTGTACATCCATTACTCTTAATATTCTCAAGTGGCTCCTCAGAGGGCTGGCTTCTGTCTTGCAGACACCAGAACAGAGTCAAGGAAAATATAGAACCAGGCAAAGATGTTTCAAACAAAGGAACAAGATAAATCTCCAGAAACTGAACCTAATGAAATGGAGTTATATGATTTACCTGACAGAGAATTCAAAATTACTGTCATAAAGATGCTCGCTGAGGTCAAGAGAACAATACATGAACAAAGTGAGAATTTCCACAAAGAGGTATAAAACATTAAAAAGTGCCAAACAAATCATGGAGTTGATAAATACAATAGTCAAACTGAAAAATTCATTAGAGGGGTTCAAGATCAGATTAGATCAAGCAGAAGGAAGAATTTGAAAACTCAAAGATAGGTAATTGGAAATATTCAATAAGAGGAACTATAAGAAAAAAAGAATGAAATAAAGTGAAGTGTAAGGGACTTATGGGACACCATCATGCATACCAATATACACACTATGGGATTCCCAGAAGGAGAAGAGAGAGAAAAGTGCCAAAAAGCTTATTCAAAGAAATAATGGCTGAAAACTTCCTAAATCCACAGAAGGAAATGGACATCCAGATCTAAAATCCCAAAAGACACCAAAGAAATCCACACCGGGACACATTATAATTAAATTGTCAAAAGTCAGAGAATTTTGAAAGCAGCAGGAGAAAAGAGACTTGTTGCCTACAAGGGAACCACCTCCCCATAAGACTGTTTTGGATTCTTCAGCAGAGATCTTGCAGGCCAGAAAAGAGTGAGATGATACATCCAAAGTGCTGAAAGAAAAAATGCCGACTGAGAATGCTATAGCCAGCAACAATGTCCTTCAAAAATGAAGGAGCGATAAAGACTTTCCCAGATAAACAAAAGTTGAGGGGGTTCATCACCACTAGACCTACTTTACAAGAAATGCTAAAGGGTTTTTTTTCAAGTTGAAATGAAATGTTGCTAAACAAAAATATGATAGCATAAGAAAGTATAAAACTCACTGGTAAAGTAAAATATATAGACAAATACAGAATACTGTATGACTGTAATGGTGGTGGGTAAATCACTTTTAATTCTAGTATAAAAGTTAGAAGACAAAAGTATTAAAAATCACTATAACTAAAATATATGTTAAAAGATTACAATATGAAAAGATATAAATTGTGATAATAACAAAGTGGGGGGGGGAGTTAAAGTATAGTTTTTTAATGCAATTGAACTTAACTTGTTACCAGCTTAAGTAGAATATTATAACTATAAATTTTATGTAAGCCTTAAGATAACCACAAAGAAACACCTATAGAAGTTAGACAAAAAAGAAAAAGGAATCAAAGCAAAAAAAATCAATAAAACATAAAAGAAGACAGCAAGAGAGGAAAAGACAGATAAAGAACTATAAAACTAACAAAACAAGTAATAAAATGGCAATAGTAAGTCCTTTCTATCAATAATTACTTTAAATGTAAATAGATTAAAATCCCCAGTCAAAAGGGATAGAGTGGCTGAATGGATTAAAAAATCAGACCCGACTGTATGTCATCAGCAAGACACTTTAGATTTAAAGACACACATAGGCTGAAAGGGAAGAGATGAAAAAAGATATTCCATGCAAGTAGTAACCAAAAGACAGCAGCAGTGGCTATACTTATATCAAACAAAATTATTCTGAAGTTAAGTTCAGACTGGCAAAAACTGTCACAAGAAACAGAGGAGGACATTATATAATGATAAAAGGGTCAAGCCACCAGGAAGCTGTAACAATTATAAATACATGTACACCCAACATCAGAACACCTAACTGTATAAAGCAAACATGGACAGAACTGAAGGTAGAAATTGACAGCAGTACAATAGTAGGAGACTTCATTATCTCACTTTTAATAATGTATAGAACATAGACAGAAGATCAATAAGGAAACAGAGGACTTGAACAACACTATAGACCAAATGGACCTAACAGATATATACAGAACATTCCACCCAAGAGTAGCAGAATACATATTCTTTTTCAAGTGTATACAGATCTTTCTGTAGGAGAGATCACAAGTTAGGTCCAAAACATATTTTAACAAATTTAAGAAAACTGAAATTTTCTTTTCAGACCACAAGGGAAAGAAACTAGAAATCAATAACAGAAGGAAAATTGGAAAATTCACAAATATGTGGAAATTAAACAATCAACTCTTAAATAACCATAAAGTCAGAGAAGAAATCAAAAAAGAAATTAGAAAATAACCTCAAGACAAATGAAAGGGAAAACATAACATAACAAAACTTACATGACTCAGCAAATTACATGCCAACAAACTGAATAACCTAGAAGAAATGGATAAATTACTAGAAACAAATAACCTGAAGAAATAGAAACTCTGAACAGACTTATTACTAATATAGAGATTGGATCAGTAATCAAAAAAATTCCAAACAAAGAAAAACCCAGGACCAGGTGACTTCACTGGTGATTTCCACCAAACATTTAAAGAATTAATGCTAATTCTTTTCAAACTCTTGCCAAAACTTCAAGAGGACAATTCACTTCGAAAATCATTTTATAAGGCCAGCATTACCCTGATACAAAAGTCAGACAAAGACACCACAAGAAAAGCAATATACATCCCAATATCCCTGATGAAATGAGCAAAGAATCTTAATAAAATATGAGGAAACCAAATCCAAAAGTACATTAAAAGGATCACATGCCATGACCAAGTGGGATTCATGTCTGGGATTCAAGGATGGTTCAACATATGAAAATCAATTCATGTGATACACCACATTAACAGAAGAAAGAATTAAAATCACACTATCTCAATAGATACCAAAATTCAATACCCTTTCATAAAAACTCTCAACAAACTAGGAATAGAAGGAAAGTACCTCGATAAAATAAAGGACATACATGAAAATCCCACAGGTAACATCATATTCGACAGTGAAACTGAAAGCTTGTCCTCTAAGATTAGAAACTAGGCAAGGATGCCCACCCTCACCGCTTCTATTCAACATAGTACAAAAAGTCATAGCCAGAGCAATTAGGCAAGAAAAAGCAATAAAAGGCACCCAGATCATAAATGAAGAAGTAAAATTGTCTCTCTTTGTAGATGAAATGATCCCATGTGTATAATACCTAAGACTCCACCAAAGAAAACCTGTTTGACTAATAAATAAAT
Organism: Tapirus indicus; assembly: GCA_031878705.1. NCBI lineage: Eukaryota > Metazoa > Chordata > Mammalia > Perissodactyla > Tapiridae > Tapirus > Tapirus indicus. The sequence continues at coordinate 140,496,554 of CM062919.1, read as the reverse complement.
TCAGTAAAGTTGCAGGATACAAAATCAACATACAAAAACCAGTTGTTTTTCTATATACCAGCAACAGACCATCTAAAAAAGAAATTAGGAAAACAATCCCATTGACAATGGCATCAAAAAGAATAGGGATAAACTTAACTAAGGGGGTGAAAGAATTGTACACTGAAAACTACAATACACTGATAAAAAAAATTAAAGAAGACACAAGCAAATGGAAAGACATCCAACGTTCATGGAGTGGAAGACTTAATATTTCTTAAATGTCCATACTACTCAAAGCAATCTACAGATTAAATGCAATCTCTATCAAAATCCCAATGGCATTTCTTACAGAAATAGAAAAAACAATTCAAAAATTTGTATGGAAGCACAAAAAGCCAGTAATAGCCAAATCAATCCTGAGAAAGAAAAACAAAGCTGGAGGCATCACACTTCTTGATTTCAAATATATTACAAAGCTACAGTAATTAAAACAGTATAGTACTCACATAAGGGAGACATGCAGACCAGTGGAACGGAACAGAGAGCCCAGAAATAAATGCACACGTATACAGTCAACTGATCTTCAATAAGATGCTAAGAATATACAGTGAAGAAAGATAGTCTTTTCAACAAATGGTGTTGGGAAAACTGGATATCCATGTGCAAAAGAGTGAAATTGGACCCTTATACACAAAAATCAACTCAAAATTGATTCAAGACTTAAATATAAGACCTGAAACTGTTAAATTCCTGGAAGAAAACATAGGAAAACTTGATGACATTGGTCTTAGCAATGATTTCTTTGATATGGCACCAAAAGCACAGACAATAAAAACAAACAAAAAAACAGGTTGGACTACATCAAACTAAAAAGCTCTGTGCAGCAAAGACAACAACCAACAAATGGAAAAGGTAACCTATGGAATGGGAGAAAATATTTGCAAACCATATATCCAACAATGGATTCATCTCCAAAATATATAAGGAACTCCTACAACTTAAAAAAGAAAAAGATCAATAACTCAAATAAAAAATGGGCCAAAAAATTGAATAGACATTTCTCCAAAGATGACATACAAATGGGAGACAGATATATTAAAAGATGCTCAACATCACTAATCATCAGGGAAATGCAGTCAAAACCACAGTGGGATATCACCTCATACCTGTCAGAATGTCTATTATCAAGAAAACAAAAGACAAGTGTTGGCAAGGATGTGGAGAAATTGGAACACTTACATGCTGGTGTTGGGAATGCAAAATGGTGTAGCCACTATGGAAAACAGTATGGAGGTTCCCTAAAAAATTAAAGCTAGAAATAGGATATGATATAACAATCCCTCTTCTGAATATTTAGCTAAAAGAATTGGAATCAGAATCTCAAAGAGGTATGAGCACTCTATGTTCATTGCAGCACTGTTCACAATAACCAAGATGTGGAAGCAACCTCAATGTCCACTGACAGATGAATAGATAAAGAAATTGTGGTATATACATACAATGAAATACAATTCAGCCTTAAAAAAGAAGAAAATACATGTGAAAACATGGATGAACTTGAGGACATTATACTAAGTAAAATAAGCCAATCACACAAAGACAAATACAGTATGATTCAACTTATATAAGGTATCTAAAATAGTCAAATTTATAGAATCAAAGAGTAGAACGGTGGCTTCCAGGGGCTAATGGAGAGAGGGAAATCAAGGGGCATGTGATTTTAGTTAAGCAAGATGAGTAAGCTCTAGAGATCTGCTGTACAACATTGTACCTATAGTCAGTAATGTGCTGTACACTTAACATGAGATCTACCCTCTTAAAGTTTAAGTGTTCCTATCACAATAAAATAAAATTTTTAAAAAAGAGTAGCTGGTTAGAGAAAATAATTGTTGGATACATTTAAGAAAGTCAAAGAAAGGGCTCTCTGTAGAGCTGTTTGAGCTGAGTGAGATCTGAATGAGGAGTCAGACAAGCAAATGTCTGGGAACGGAAAGTTCAAGCCAAGGAACCAAAGATAGAAAAGATCTCAACATGTTTGAAGATTTGAAAAACAGAAAAAAATCCAGTGTGCCTTTTTCACTGAATATCAGCTGAATTATCCAGCATCATTGTGATCAAGGAGAATGACAGGAGATAAAGTCAGAGCAACAAGTGGGAGCTGAATCGTGGGGAGCCTCCTGGGCTGTTGAATAGACTTGAGATCTTGTTCTAATACCAGTGAAAAGCTATTAAAAGTTTTTCCACAGGAGGAGCTACATGGTCTTATTTGCATTTTGTATGGCTGCTCTGTGTGTGTGTGTGTGTGTGTGTGTGTGTGTATGTGAGAGTGAGTGAGAGAGAGAGTGTGTGTGTGTCAGAGTGCGGGTGGGTAAGGAAGGGGTAGCTAGTAAGAGTAGAGCAGGGTGAACTGCTAAGAGTTGTTGCAGCAGACCAGATAATACTGTCATGGACAGGCTGAATGCAGAAGGTGAGAAGTAACTGTATTCAGGATATATTTTGGAATTAGAACTCAGAAGATATGTAGATGGATTATGTGATAAATGAGTTGCCACAGATTTCTTCCAGTCCAGTAATACATGCCCCCTTGTAAGGTGAATTTCCTCTCCTCCCATCCAGAGATGGAATCTATCCACCCCCTTGAATCAGGGCTGGCTTATGACTTGCTTTGACCAATAAAATGAGGAGGAAGTGACTTTGTGCAAATCTCCAGGCTAAGCTTAAGAGATATTGCAGTTTCCAGTTTTGCTCTCTTGAAATGTTGCCATGAGACCACCATATAAGAAAGCCTATGTAGCTTATTATTGGATGAGGAGTCATGTGGAAAAGAGCCACAGCATTCCAACTGACAGCCAGCATCAACTGCCAGGCATGTGAATAAAGCCTTCTTGGTCCTTCCAGCCCAGCCAACTTGTCAGCTGAATAACCACAGAAGTGAGCCCAGATGAAATTAGCAGGAGACCCTCCCAGCTAACTCACAGAATTGTGAGAAATAAGAAATTTCTGTTTTTAAGCCACTACATTTGGCGTAGTTTGTTATGCAGCAGTATGTAACTGAAACAGATGATATCTGGAGTGTGAGGGACATAGAGGAATGATGGATAGGTTTTAAATGCTCGGCTTCAACAATTGGTTAAAAAACAGTGCCACTTACTGAGTTGGGGAATACTGAGGGAGGAAGGGTTTAGAGGTGGAAAATCACAAGTTCTGTTTCGGCCATGTTGAGTTTGGAAATGTCTGTTAGCCATGCATTTGGAGTTAAGTGGAGAAGCCTACAATGGGCATAATTTTGAAAGCCATCAACACTTAAATAGTGTTTAAAGCCATAGGAATAGATAAGATCCACTTAAGCATAGACTATAGATAGTGAAGAGTAGAACTGGACTCTGGGGTGCTCTAACTTTTGAAGGTTGAACAGAAAAAGAAGAACGAAAAAGAACAGCAAAGACAGATAATCATCTAGTGAGTAAGCAGAAAATTGGGGAAGGAGAATATGATTCAATGGAAGCCAAGAGGAAAGTGTTTCAAGATGAGCATGATCAAATGCTGCTAGGAGGACATGTCAAGATAGCAGACACTGGAAACCATGAGCACCTTCTGTTGAGTGGAGGCTGCCCTACAGACCACTGTTTTTGAAGCATTGCCATGCAGGGGAGCTGAGAAATGCTGCAGGAGATGGAGGAAGCCAGGGAGCCATTAAATCAAGGAAGTTTGATTTGTTTTTGATATATTGTTTTACTTTGTTTTGTTTTTAAACCCTCCTAACCTCTAGTCATGTCATGGAATCATAAAGCCAGAAAGTACCACACATTCCAGTTAACCCCCTCAATTTACAGATTAGGAAACTAAAGAGACACAGAGAAGGCAGTTACCCTGCCTATAATCACACAATAAACCATTGGCGTAATTGTGACTGACTACGCACCAGATTTTCTGGCTAACCGTTGTTCATTAATCATTGATTCTGTAAGAGAATCTTTTCTGATGAGTGCCAATCTCAATAATTATCTACATACATTATATTTTATACATTTAAGGATTATATATTTAAAGAAGCAAAATGCTGCCCATTCAACACATACTAGGATCCTACAAATGCCTCCCTAATCCCATCTATGCTATATGCCCCTCTCCACTGAAATGATTACCTACAAAAGCCTATTAGAAGAAACAGCTGGTTCCCTCTAGGGCAGAGATCTATAAAAGAGGCTGGGAATCCAAAATAACAATTCTACTTTTCTACTTTCCTTTCAAATCTCTGATCATTGTTAATCCCTAGTGGGAGGGTAATCTAAGGATTTTAAACTTTTGTCTGCAAAGAAAGGCTAGACACAATTATTTAAGATAAAGGATGGATTCCTAACAATATAACAATGTTTCATTCTCTTCTCTATCCATAGCCTTGACAAACCAATGTGCTACATATCACTCTAAGACATATATAACCTAAATATCCAAATAATCAAGATAATAAATACACTTACAACACTTTATACTGACAATGTCTTCAGGAAAGGGCTCCACCTTAAGTGATATATGTAGGGCTGCCATTCTAGAGAGCCCTGGAAACAGCCATGATATGCCGCTGGGGTTTCTGTTCTCCAGGGTGTTCTGCTCTCATTTCATCACATCTGCACAATGGCTAGATCAGAGACAGCCGACAGCTTTTAGAGCTGAATGACCAGGACGTTCAGATATGCCTGATGCAAAGAGTAGACAAGTCAAAATTTCTTCCAAGTCTCGCTTAACAGCCTGGGGTGCAAGGCTCTAATAAAGGAGCCAGTCTCTAATCTTGTCACAATTAATTCATTAATTCAAAACACATTTACTAAGAATCTACTCTATGATAGACACTGAGGGATACAAAAGTACGAAGAGGAGGAAACAATTGGAATAAGACTTCACGTCTTCTGTGTTGTCCGTCCCCAGATGATATTCCTCCAGTGCTTGTACCCAGAATCCTATTTGTTCTCACTTCCAACCCTGGACTTCACACCAACAGATAGCTTCTCTTATACTCATCCTTGGCTACTCAGACATTTGTCTTATTTCCTCCACACGGGCTATTTTTTAAAATAAACGTTTTACTTTTGATATGCTACCTTTTACATTTTTATTTTGTATCATCTACCACAGAGCAAAGAAAATCTTACTCAAGTTATTTAAAATGTCAATTTTTTTTCAGGAGTCACCATGATGTAGAAAGGCTATGGAGTTCAGGGACTATTAAACCAGAGTGTGTAATGCCAGCTCTTCCGTTCTGACTGACCTAAAGCGAATAACTTCTCTCAGCCTCAATGTCCTCTTCTGATTAATAGAATAATAATACCTGTCTTGTGAGATTTTATGCGATTAAATTTAATATATGTAAAGAATCCTGCACATCATAAGAGTTCAAGAAATGTTTGTTTTGTTCCAATCTCTTGTGTTTTAGATGTGGTGTTCTCACAGTTTTGGCAGGTGAACACCAGCTACCACAATTATTATATAGCTTAACTTATCCCTGCCTTAGAAAGGACTTCAGTGCTTCCTTTTTTTCTGCTGAGAGAGTTGCTCGCTTTTAGACATTCTCAGTGGACCTCTTGGTAACTTGACTGGAGAGAGTTCTTGAGCCTGTTGTGTTTGCCTTGCAGCGCTTCTCTTCCTAGGGAAACCCAGAAAAAGAGATTGAGATGTCAATTCTGAGATGCCTGATCATCTACCATGCACCTGCAATCCCTAACGTGTTTGGCCCACGTCTTGCCCCTCGGTTTGTGCCTCAACATAGGGAGGAGAGTCCCTTGACTACTAGAAGATTGGAATACTTTGGTAAAAGCCTTTAAACAATAGGTTAAAACTTCTGATCTTTACATATATCTGTGTGCAGGGGAGTGGGAAGATCAAAGCCCCAGCAATAAAGGCAGCATTAGTTGTAGCATCCCAGAAGAGGGAGGCAGGCCAGAGAGAAACAAGTGGCATGAATTCAGGTGAGAGCTGCCCTGAGTCCAATTTAAGGCTCTTAGTATGAAGAAGAGAAATAGTGCACACACCACACGTAATCACAACTGAGTTTAGTAACAGATTATATGCACTGGCCGAGGAGCATCCATAAGGCTCTTTCTTGATTCAAGAAGTCACTTATTTGTCGGACTTACCCTTCAGAGGATATAGTTGTTGAAGAAAGAGGAGCAGAAACCCCTTCCCCTCAATTTTTTTTTGTTTCTAATGATGATGACACATCTAGTTTAACATCTTATGAAATATCTTAGGTGGGTCAAGAGTGGGAGGAAAAATGTAGGAGTAGATAGATAGCTGTGTGTCCCCTGTTCATAGACTGTGGTTTGATTCTTCAAGCACATATTGTGGCCCAGGATCTTACTATAAAGAGAAGAACCTGGGGTCAGTGATAGAGTCCTCAAAGTGCAGGTAGGATCCCCAACTCTGGAGGACACACAGCAAGAGAGGCCAGGAGAGGAATGTGCCCTCAATGACAAGGTCAGAAAGGCTCCTTCGTGGAGTAGTTATGGTTTTCAGGTTCTCCAACTGGGAAGAAAAGATGCTCCATTTGCTTCCTCCTGCTTAATGCACCCATATAAGGGAGAGGAAAGTGACATTTGCTAAGCTCTGGCTCTTGTGAAAAAGCATTGTGTCTTCCTTCTTCTAGGTTTCTCTCTTTGTTTCTGTGTATTATTTTGGTTTTTTTTTTTTTTAGCATGATGGTTCTATATGATATAAAACAAATTGAACTCATCAACATAATTACTTATTTACCATCCTGAACAATTTCTCACTAGAGGATTGTTTCAAGAATGAAAAGTAGTCCCCACACCCCTAGGAAAAGATTGATTGTTCTATAGCCATGGTAATAAGCAGCAGAGCTGGTTTCAACCTATCTAATCAATCAATGACAACTTGCTTCAGTGAAAGACAACCAGTGACACCCTCGCATTTTGAAAGTCAGCCAGTCAGCAGCCAACTTACTCTAGGAAACATGTTTTTAAGGCTGATGTCAACATACTCTCAGCACATTCTCCTGTGTAAGCAACAAAATTGTGCCTCTTGGTCTGATATCAACCCACTCTTGCCCCTGAAACCAACACGTCCTAAACAAACTTTTCCCCAAAACCTTGCATAAAATCAGCAATCTTCTTTGCTTAATGAGCCTTTGCCTGATCAGTCTAGCTCTTCCTCACTTAAGTAAGCAATTAATTCTGCTTTGGTTTTTATTCAGATTTTGAGCAGTGACCTCACTTTTTAACAGTCTTCATTTGAAATATTCCACAGTGACACCTCTGTTAGGACACCTAGAGCCTTGTAAAGAGCGCTAGTTTGGTTATTGATGGTTCAAGGTTCTAGAATTTACTGCACCAATAATTTGTTGTATGATATTGGACAAATCTTTTTCTCCCACAGGCATCTATTTCTTCATCTGTAAAATAAGGGGGTCAACTAGATGACCTTTAGCTTCCTTTTAGTTTAAATATTGCATGATTCTACTTCTTGTAAAGCCCAATATGACTTAATTATTTTTCTCTACTTCTACATGTTTGTTTAAAAGACCTATTTCTGTTATCTTAACATCAACATATACCAACGATTGACATCTCAAAGCAGCAGCAATAGCTCACATGTATTGAGTACTTACATGTTGTAGGGGAGGCAGGAATATTCCTCTACCCTTCTAGATTCTTCTGGCTGGTCTAAGAATTAAATTGACATGAGACAGAATAACAGGAAAAAAATTGAACAAATTTAATAATACGTGTACATGGGAGAAACCCAGGAAAACTGAGTAACTCACCAAAATGGCTGAAGCCACCACCTTAAGTACCATCTTCAGCTAAAGACAAGGAGGATGTTGGGACTTCAAAGGGAAGGAAGGCAATTCACATGGAGACGGAAAGCAAATGTTTGGTAAACAAATGTTTGCCATATCTTCCAAAGACAACCAGACAAGGAGAAGACTTTGATAAAATGGGCCTTACTAGGTTCCTCCCTGTCTACTACACCTAGTTCAGATTATACTGTAGTTATCCTATGGAATTAGTTCCTTCTTGAAACAGACCTTCTATCTTAAATTCTTTTAGGCAATTAGAGGGAAGTTCCAAATTTCTTCCTGAGTCTTTTGTTCTTAAAAATAATCAAGCCAAAGAGACACATTTTAGGGTAGTAAATTCTGTTCCCCTACAGTGTCGAACACTGTTCTAATTACTTTATATGTATTAACTCATTTGATTATCATAAAAACCTTAACAAGGAACTATTATCATTCCCACTTTATAGATGAGGAAATGGAGGCATGGCTAGGTTAAGAAACTTGCCCAAAGTCACACAGGTAATAACTGGTAAAACAGGATTCAAGCCACACTGTCTAGATTCAAAGCTGAATTTTGGTTAAAACAACCTAAAGTATAGAAATAGAGAATGGTGCTTAACTATTTATAGCCTACCAACAATAAAGACTTTTATTCAGAATTTCTTCCTGTTGAGGCTTTTCATCTATTGTTCCCAGCTTTCCACCTGAAAAATCAATCTAGTTACTGTCCATTATTATCATAAATTCATGAAGTTTATTATTTTGTATAGTCTATTTTCAGTGTTTAAATATCTGATTAATACATGTATTCTTAAATTAAGTTTCATTCTGTGTGTGTGTATATATATATATGGATATATGTATTGGTATGGATATACATGAATATGAATATATATATATATAATTACATGGCCTCCAAACCCAATTGCGAAAGAGAATGAACCAAAGAAAACATTAATATCTCTAAATTCCTTTTTCCAAGGCCTCAAGAAATAGTTTAACATGTGATACAATTTATTTTGAAATAGCTTCACTTTGCTTTCTAGTCGTTCTGTGCTGCAAGAATGTGAAATGTAGTTACTTTCCTTTTAATAAATGACACTGATAACACAGGGGAAATGTCAGCTCTGTCCAATAAAAGTTCAAATCATGGTCAGAACACAGTTCTCTTCTCCTAGTCTGCATCATTTTTCAGTCAAAAGGGATCTTTGAAAGTAGCATTAGAGGTTATTAAGATTAGAACATTCTGGCTCTACTCCTGCCCTAGCCTTATTTATAAATTTAGTTTGCTGCCTCCACTGTTTCAGAGAAATCTTTTAGCAAAGTTACTAACAGATTTCTTCAAATAAATTATTTAAGAGGGCAGTGCCATTCATTAAAAAAATCACCATTTATTCATCTATAGAGAGGGAAACTAAACACTCTGGCACAATAACTGAAATCTTGTTTATCTCTTCATAACTACTCTCAATTACCTGCATGTGTTCTTTTAAATTCCAAACAAGGCTGCTACCCAGTACTGTCCCAGAAAGTTCTCTTCTGTGGCTTTGGAAATGCCAACTAAATTCAATATTACCCTAAGCAAACAATGAGCACAGGTAAATACATTAATATGCATTCAAAAACCAAATAGAAATTATAGGGGACTTTGTAAAAGTTAAATTTACCATGATATGCCTGTGTGGAATGTATGTCAGATGATTTCTTTGTCTTAATTAAACGTTTTAAAACACTGAGGCTTGCACATAATGAAAGGCCAGGTTTGTACATGACAAAACACCTCCTGGGTTTCTGAGTGAAACTCAATCCAAATGAAGTACCATATTTCATTGAGTCTAAGATGTCATTGATTGTGAGATAAATTCCAACTTCGGGGATGTTAAAATATATTTTTTAAAGCACATATTAAAGTTGATGAAATATGGTGTTTAAAAATCCAGAAAACAATGTGGATCTTTCAAAGGGCTGGGACAAGGGTCAAACTTACAAGATATTTTTGTCAGATGTATCACTACGGAAATAACTTCTTGATCTATTAGGAAACTGTTTTATGCTTAGAAGAGCTATACTTTTTTCTGGGCAATAATAATTATTTTATGGACATTACAAATTATAGAGCTTGCATTTCTCTCTTTAAAAAAGAGGCAAGAGGGCCGGCCCGGTGGCGCAGCAGTTTAGTTCGCGCTTTGGCAGCCCAAGGTTTGTGGGTTCGGATCCCGGGCGCCAGCCACCCACTGCTTGTCAGCCATGCTGTGGCAGCGTCCCATATAAAGTGGAGGAAGATGGGCACGGATGTTAGCCCAGGGCCAGTCTTCCTCAGCAAAAGAGGAGGATTGGCAATGGATGTTAGCTCAGGGCTGGTCTTCCTCACACACAAAAAAAGTGAAAAAAAAAAGAGGCAAGAACTGTGCATGTGCTCCGGCCTGTTGAATGCCTCTGTTAGGAACCCGGCAGGTGCCTTGTGAACTCAACTCACCTATGACCTCCTCCTTTCAGCCTGCACCCCATTTCATCCCTTAATTTTTTTTCCTTGTAGCATTTGATGTCTTTGATAAAACTTCTTAAATCTGGTTTCGTTACAACATGAGATATAAACAAAGACACATACACTAAGAACATATTTTACTCATAAGTAAATTTTATGAAGAAGCCTCCAGGTCAGAACATCAGAAATGAGTGGAATACATATATATAAGGCATTATGAAAATAAAAACAGATGTTCTTTCATTTTCTATTCTACCGCTTTCTACCTGTTTGCCCCCCACCCCCAACACATACATTTGGAAAGAATAACAAACGTCAGTTAGAAAATTCTATTCTTTAATATGTTAATAGATGTTGTAGGAGAATGAACTAAGTTTACTTCAGTAATTAAAGAATTAAAAGCAGTTTAAATTGCTTAAAATGCTTCCTACAGGGAAAAAAAATCCTTAAAAAACAAAGATTCTCTAAATGTAAACTTATTTAGCATGTAACCTATGGAGCTGTAGAAATTATTTCTATATGGAGAATCATAAGCTAATCTCTATAATTTTTGTATTTCATGTTGATCTAAAAAAACTAGGGAATCAAATAGTATAACATATATCTAATAATTATTGGGTGTCTATCATGTGCTAGGTGCTTTACATACATAATTTAATCCTCACATCAAACCTATAAAATTGTTACTATTGTCCTCATTTCACATATAAGGAAAAAAATGTTTTGAGAGACTAAGCAAAACGCCAAGATCTCACAGTGATTTAACAAAATTTCAAGCCCATGCCTGTTTGACCCCAAATCTACATTCTTTGTTCTTCAGCACATGGATAGCCAGTACAATAATGGTGCTATGACTTCCAGGCATCTCCACTTTGTGCTAGTTTTCTTAAGAAATATACGTTAAGGCATAAACTCTTAGTTGGCTGGCAGACCTTAGGCTATTCTGTTGATGACATGGTACCCATAACATTAAGAAAGTTCCTGGGTCAAATTCTCAAGCCCAACTCAGAAAGACAAACATTCTTAAAGATTCTATAAACTGAATTTTGCTAGTTTTCTCCAGCAACATCCACATGGATTAATGGCAGGAATGAGTAAGAGAAGGGAAGAAATGAGGTAAAATTATCAGGAAAGACTGGATACCTTAGATTTCAACAAATCTTTGGCCTCTATGTTGAGTGGCCCCCCACTCAGAGAGAATTTTATTCAAAATTCAAAGAAAATTTTATTTCTCTTAAAATTTTTTATTATGAAATATCTTAAACATACATAAAAGTATAAAGAATAATATAATAAATTACTCATGTATCTACCTTGTAGGTAAAGAAATAGAACGTGACAAATACAGTCAGAGTTGGAGTTCCTTTTTACCCTTTATCACAGCATCACCCTTCCCTCCTCCTCGGAAATAATGACTATCCTGAATTTTGTGCTTTCCTTCATAGTTTCACCAAATGAATAAAGAAGATTTACTAATACATAGTTTATGGTTTTTGGCTTTTAAATTTTGCTTAAAATTTGTGAAATTTTGAATCAATTTTGTATATACTCTTGTGGTAGGCAACTTCTGACATGGTTCCCAATGATACCCACCTCTTGATATTCATACCCTTGTGAAATCCCTCCCTCTTGAAAGTGGGCTGGACCTAGTAACTTGCTTCTAAACAATAGAATACAGCAATAGTGATGGGATGTCACTTCCATGATAAGGTAACAAAAGACTGTGACTCCCAACTGGCTAATGTTCTCCATGCTGGCACTTTCTGTTGCCTTCATGCTTGCTTGCTCTGATAAAGCAAGCTGCCACATTGTTAGATGGTCTATGGAAAGAACCACTTGGCAACAAAAGCTCAGTGGAGTTTAAAGTTTCCAGATCCTTGAGTCATCTGAATCCAACTAAATGTGTCCATTCCAGTTTCCATGTTCCCTCTCTTTCCCTATCAATGTTCTGACTCTCACATGAGAGTTCTGACAAGTCTGTAAAATATCAGCCCTCAAGAACAGACCCATGTCTGGTTTCTGGCTATGCCAACCCTAGAACTACAACAGACAAAAGTTTTTTGAGGTCAATCATAGTAACTCCTTGGTCCTCTGACTATCTCACCAGCAGAGAATTTCAAGCTCTTAGTTTATCTTAAATGCTGTCAGAAATATCCAGCCCATTCCACAGTTGTGTATTCTTTATTCCTATTAAAATATAACAGCCTGTTGATTTGCCAAAGTCTTGTATTCCAGGTGACCGCACATAATTTAAGTAAATGCGTGACATTGCATGTCGTGATTACTGGTATCCTATTCCAAGACCATAGGGTCATCACTGCTTTCAAACCCAATCAGACCAGATAAGCAATCATGATACCTATCTTTGAGGTTATGTTTCTTACAACTACTTCTGGCACCAAATCAGTCAGCGGTCAGCACAGAAAACAAATGGCGGAAGGTTTTTCAAGCGGAAAAATTTACCACAGGGGATTGTTTATTTACATGAAAGACTGGAAGAACAGAAGTTGGGGGCTGCCATTGGACTATTGATTTCAAGAACACACCACTATAAACTGCAATCTAGGTGTCAGAAAACTACTGCTGGTTCTGCCACCACTGCTACTTCTATAACTAGTTCTTATTCCATAAAGCTGGTAAACTGACACTGGCCCTGCGAACGCTTATAATCTAGCTGAACTTCTTGCAAGCACATATGAGTAATATGGCCTTCACCTCATTTCCATAGTCGGTATCTTACTAGTGTGCATTTAGTTGCAAGTGAGAATCGGAAATGTAGATTTTACCTTACTGCCATCTCCAAGTAGAAGAAACGTGGAATGGAGGTTGAGAAAGCCAGTCCAAATATTTACCATAGTCATTAGGGAAGCAAACATTCTTCAATTTTCTCACCTCTACCTCTACTTGCAGGTGGCTGCATGTGACTCCAAGCAAAACTCAACAGGGAAATTCAAATATGATTAGCTGGAAATGCAATTTTAATAGAAAAGTAATTATGTAGATACGTGACTTTTTGCAATCTTGCTTCAAGTTGCCTGGTTAAATAAAAATGTGTTTTCTAAGCTAATTTCCAATTCCATTTTGATATTAGACTTCCACATAACCGATATCAGGCCCCCATATGATTATTAATGTTATTTCTAATTAGATGAGATTTAGAAGAACCAAAGTACAATTTTTTTTGGCTCCACATTAGAATATAGAAAACCAAATCTTTAAAAATTAATGGTAGTCTGCACAGGAGGCAAAGAAATGAAATTAACAATATTTTTGAATTTAACTAATTCAGATTTCTATTCATATAGGTTCTCTCTTTCTTTTTGAATTATTTCACATTCATCAGATGATGTTAGTTTTTCTTAACATCTAAAATAACCAAACCTTCCTTCCTGCAATTTTTTTATCCTGACAAAAACAAAGAAGGCATAAATAAAAAGTGTTGAAAGTGACAAAAGGAGCTTAACTACAGATATGGCAGAAATTAAAATCGTAATAAGGAAATGCATAAATAATTTTATGCCATTGTATTCACAACTTATGAAAACTTGGAAAGGTCTCAGGAAGACATCTTACTGTGGTAACATTAACAGTGTTCACCAAGGCCCACTTCTCTACTTCTGCAGAGAGGGGTAGAACTTGCGCTCTCTGAAGACAGGCATGGCCATGTGATTAGTATCATCCAATGAGACGTAAGCAGAAGTGACATGTCACTTTCAGACTGAAGCATTTAATTGACAGTGTTCATCTTCCATTTTTCTCATCTAGTGCCATAGCAATTGTGGAAGCACATATAAGACCCAGAGTGACTATGATGAGTAGAAACCCCTGCCACCCTGTGTTTGACTTGTAAAAGGAATGAGAAACAGACCTCTGTTGTTTCAAGCCCCTAAGATTTAAGGGTTGTTTGTTGCCACTTCTAACCCATTTTGCCCAGACTCAAATAACCCTATAACAATGAAAGACACTGAATCACCAGTGAGACCTTTCTCCATATACACACCATACCTAGTGGGTTTTATAGGCAGGCTCTTCTAATATTCAAAAGGAACAGATCATTTAAATCAAATACAAACTTCTGCAAGGCATAAATAAACTGGGCAACGCTTCTCAATTTATTCTATGAAATACATCTAACCATACCAAAACCAAAAAAAGAACTAAACTTCTGATCTCCCCAACATCTACCCCAAACTCTTTCCCATCTTAGTGAATGACATCTTCATTTTCCAGTTCCTCAGGCTATGAAAACCTTGAGTTAACAACAATCAATTCTCACCAACAATTCTTCAGAAAATGTTATCAGATCTACCTTCAAAGTTCATCACCATTGTACTTGTCACCATTTCCACTGTTATCACCCTGGTCCAAGAAACCATAATACTTTACCTGATTATTGCAGTAGTCTCCTAATTTTCTCTCTGCTTCCAACCTTGACTACTTCCTTCTATTCTAAACAGAGCAGACAGAGTGATATTATTAGTGATATTATATAGACAGAGACTATTATCACTCTGAACTAACTCACGTTAAACTACTTTAACTAACTGCCTCACTCATTACCCTCTACCAACCTGCTCTTCCTCCAATACACCTTGCCTCAAGTCCTTAAATTTGCTGACCATTCCACTAGATATATATGACTCCTTTCTTTTACTCTTTTAGGTTTTTACTTAATTCTCTTCTCAATGAGGACATTCTTATTTAAACTTACAGACTCATACCCATATTCCATATCCCACTTCACTGCTTTACTTTTCCTCTCAACACTTACTAGGCTCTGTTATTATATTATCTTGTTTATTGTTTGTCTCCTACCACTAGACTTTATGCCCCATGAAGGCAGGGATTTCATGAGCTTTCTGTTTTGTTCATTGCTGCATCCATAGCAACTAGAAAATAATTTTCCCTGTTGTTTGCTTTCTATTTGAATGATTTCTGCATTTATTATTTCTTTTGTTTTTACTTACTTTGGGTTTACTTTGCTCCTCTTTTCCTAGCTTAAGGTGGAAGCTTAGACCGTTAGGTTTCGAGTCTTTTTTCACTTTTAATATAAGCATTTAAAGGTATACATTCCCTTATACTGCCATAGCTGCAACCCATTAATTTTATGTTGTATTTTTATTATGTATTTTATTATGTATTTATATTATGTTTTATTTTTATTATCTTTCAATTCAATTCTAAAGTGGTCAGAAAACATCCTCTGTACAATTTCAATTCTTTTAAATTGATTGAGACTTACTTTATCATCTAGAATATGATATTCTTGAATCTTTCTGGAATAATGTGCCATGTGTACTTGAATGTGTATTTTGCAATTATTGAATATAGTGTTTTATAAATATTGTTTAGGTCAAGGTGGCTGGTAAGTGTGGTTTAGATCCTCTCTGTCTTTACTGATTTTTTTCCCTCTGCAGAGGGGAACATTTGGTGAACATTTATGTGGGACACAAATGTTCTTCCACGCTAAACCTATTCTGAGAAGTTCACCCACATCATACTCTTCCCCAAATCTCTTTGTTGTGAGTCTTCCAACTTTATTGTTTCTGCCAAAGCATAATCCACAGCTCCTGAACCGGTGTGGACTCAGGCCTCTGCTCAGCTCTCTCTCCAGGCATACCAGTCAATCAGATGTACTCCTTGAAGTTCTGCCCGATGGAAGGGAGCATTTTCTTTTCTCTAGTATTTCTCTGAGCTACCTGCAAGTGGGGCTGTAATGTTGCAACAGCTCCCTTTTGGATAATAGGTGGAACCATCCAAAAACCATCCTCAAATTATTCTTCCTCTGCCAATCGGTCATATGGAATTCTGCGTGAAGCTGTAGGTATAGACTGAGGATGCAATAGAAATACAGCAGAAGTTGATGCCCTGAGAGTGTCAACTACATGATAATGCAACCAATCGTGTCTGAAGTCCTGCTCAGATCCTGTCTTGATGCTTCCATTTGATGATAGAGCACTGCCAGTCACACCAAACCCAAGGCTTTGTGAATAAAATGATTCCTATTTTTTGATGGGCAGTTCAGTTGTATGGTTACTTGAGGATCTGGTTTGCAACAAACCAGAAGATCAAAAATAAGATCACTCTTTGACTAATAAGGCATATCTTTGCTCCAAAACCTAGGGGCCTTCACTGTGATTTTTCTTTTAGAGCATGCCCGGATCCACGAAAGTATTGTGACCTGCCACAAACATGCCAAGACCATGGGATCCACTAAGTCATCAAGATCAAACAGCAGTGCTTCTTCCACAGCAACACAGACAACTTGAAGAGACTTCTCGTATTCTAAGTGCCATTCAAAACTGGAAACCTCAGAGGTTATATCACAGCTAGTTGAGCAGTTACCCAATTGTGGTAGACACTGCTTAAAATGTCCAAAGAAAACCAAAAAGCTTTGGACTTGTTTCTGAGTGATAAGGCACTCAAGATGCAGCAATTTCTCTTTCACTTTGGGGAGGATATCACAACTTGCTCCATCCTACTGGATATCTAGAAGATTTCCTCACGTGGAAAGCTGCTAAATTTCTGTGAGCCTATTCCCATTTTTGCAGGTGTGTTACTGAGGCATAGAGGATACTTGCAACTTCTCCATCACCAAGTCCAATCAGCATGATGTCATCAATATGGTGAATGAGCACTATGTTCTTTGGGGTACTGAAAGACCAAGGCTCTTGCAGACCAAATAATGAATGAGACTTGAGAGATGACTTAGCCCTGAGGAAGACTATGAAGATATGCTGCTGTCTTTGCCAAGAAAAAGCCAAATGCTTCTGGTGTTCTTTACTTATTAGAATAGAGGAAAAAAGAGAAAAAGGGCTCTGGGAGATTAATAGTTGCCTAGAAATGTCAGGAGTCATACTGGTTTTTTCTGGTAAGAGAACTTAAGTGAAACAGCAGCCACCATTGTAGTCATCACATGATTAAGTTTATAATAATCCACTATGTTTTTCCAGGATCCCAATGTATTCTGCACAAGGAAAAAAGGCAAACTAAATGTAGATGTTAAGGAATAACCACTTCTGTAGCCTTTTTTTTTTATGGTACAACTAATTTTCTGTGAATCTCCCTAGGTTGGGGAATTGTTTTGATTTACTATTCTGGTTGGTAATGGTCATTTCAGAGGCTTTCCCTGGGTTCTCGCTATCAAAATAACTCTTACTTCATGGGTCAGGATGAAAATGGGAGGAATTCTGTGGTTGCTACGTGTATCTAATTCAGCCAAACATCCTGGAAATTGGAAAATAACGGTAGCATGACAGATCTGCTCATTCCTTTATGAAAAATAACCAACAAAAACATTTTATTTACCTGATCCACACAAGTTCTCACCACTGATGGACCACAGTGGTATTCTGGGTCCCCAATAAGCCCCAAAAGGTTGTAGTTATTTCCCTCTCTCCAGGGTATAGTTACATCAATCAGTGACCTCAGGTCTTTTTGGGAAAGGCTAGGAGGAAGATTTATATCATATACTTGTGGTATCATCACAGGGCCTTTTTATCCCCCTTTGCCTTTATTCAAGGATCCCTGGGTAGTGAATCATTCAGAGAGGGGACATGATTTTTATATACTGGTAACTCAAACTGACTTCTGTTCACTAAAGTAGGTCTTGTGCTTTTAGATACATTCTCACACATTCCCTCCAGGTTTCTGCCTGTATACATTATTTTTAAAAACTATAATTCTTTTTGAGTCTAAGCCTTCTACTCATGAGGCATGCTAGACTTGTACTCCAGTTATAGGCAGTCGTCAATAATGGGTGGCGTAGGTGGGCTATGACATGGAACTACATCTCATTGTGAGGCAGCTACCTCAGGTGAGGTTCTTGAAATTCTTCAGGAAACAGAACAGTTCAGCCAACATGGAGGAGGATTTGCCTGTGCTCATAAGGGAGACTCAGTGAGGCTGGGAAGTTTGGGGCACTCAGTTTCATCTGAATTTCCAAAATGTCCATCTTTCAATTCTTGGAATCTCACTCATTCCCAAATGATGTCTTGACTTTCATATAAGAGACCTGGAAAATTATGAATTCAGTCTACACATGAGTTCAGCAAACTGCAAGATTAGATTCTGCACCTGACTTATGGATATGTTGGCTCTGGATCCAAAAGGGATAAGAGATCCTTTCAGTCATCAGTGGAGGCTCTCTAGTACTCGAGATCATGCCTTGAATGGAAAACCTTAGCCTTGTCATTTTTTTAACTTCTCTGGTACTTAGAAATATGCAGCCCACCTATAGTCCGTGTATTCCTCCTTCTTGTCATAGTGATTCATCTCAGAAACCATTTAGTCTGACAAAGCCGATTTTTTTCAATACACACTTCATTCCAGGTGTTCAAGTACATATTTTCCCACTGTATACTGTAGTTTCTGGTGCCCAATCTTCTGGTTCTAGTGGTATCTTTACTGCCTTCAAACACAACCAGGTCAGAAAACCAGTTCTGCATTCACATTTCCTTGAGAGTTTGTGGCCTGCACCATTCTTGGTATTGATTATTGCATTGTCAAGGTTCCAATAGAAAGAGTTAAATTCACACTGAAATTTCATAAGCACAAAGTAATTGATTACTGGCTAATAAATGGCTTATATACTTTATTAAGAAACAGACTGTAGGCTCAGCTTCTGGGAATAGATAATTGTAACACAAAACTGAACTGACACAGTGGAAAGCCACTTCTCAAGCACATGAGGCTTCCACTAGAGCCACCAACTCCAGAACCATGCCACCTCTGTACCATAAGGACACCACATGCCAGATGGAAGAGCTGCCACCCCTAAAACTGTGGAGCCTCTGCTAAAAGCCACTAGTAAAACAAATCTCTCTACTGACCTTAGTTCTGAATTGAAGTCTCCTGTGAGTACACCTGACTGAGAAACCCATCCCAGAACTCTTGACTGCAAGGAAATCTAGGAAATATAATAGTTTGTTTTCCAATCTCTACCAAACAAGAAGACACCCTAAAAGGATAGAATGAAAGGGAAGCAAACCAATCCATTGTGACTGCCTCAGTACTTTAGGGGGGGAAACCTGTACTAGGATGTATGTCTAAAAATGTTCATAGCATTATTGTTTGTAATATCAAAAAATTTGGAGGCAAACTGGAAAACTGTGTCTAGGTCTATGTCTAATTATGTACATAGACAGGAAAAAGGAACTCTCATACAGTAGTAAGTGAATGAATCATAGCCACATGCAAATATGAATGATTCCTAGTAACATAATATTGAGAGAGTAAGTCAAAACTACTCTATATAGTATAATACAATCTTCATAAAACTCAAGAGCTAACAAACTGTATTGTTTAAGGATATATACATATACGGTAAAACTATACTTGAAAAAGCAAAGAGATGATAACCATGAAATTCACAAAGGAAGAAAGAGATTGGAATTAAGAAGAAACATATATAGCTTCAATGGAACTGGTAATAGTCTAGTTAGGTTGGCTGTGGGTGTTCATTTTATTATTATGCTTCAAAACATGTTACATTCCATAGTTATGTATCATATAGTTACATGCTAAAATTTTTAAAGCTTATGCAAGCTTAGGTTGCATTAAAAGAAGCCTGAGGTTCAAATAAGAGAAAATAAAATAGTAGCTTTTCTACTTTATGTACTAGTCAGCATAGATGCTGCACCCACTTCAGGTGATAAAGCTTAAGGAGGATTTTGGCAAGCTATAGGGCCTTTAGAGCAGTGCTTCCCAGCCTTAACTGCACAGTGGAATCATCTGGGAGCTTTAAAAAATAATAATGGCAGCTTCCTACCACTGGAGATGATGATTTAGTGGGTCCGCTGCCTGAGTATCAGGAGTTCATAAAGCTCTCCAGGTGATTACATTTGTATGCAAGCTTGCAAACTACTGCTTTAGAGGAATACAACTGGGATTTGGTGGGTCCACAAAAGAGGTATAATATGAGTATGATTCCTAGAGAATAGCTAGACCAAGGGACAATGCTGGCAGGGCTGTTGTGTCAAAGGGGAAGTAGATTTATTCTCTCTACTCCAGACAGTCTGCATCGCTAGCCTTCCATATCTCATGTTTCTCTCAAAACACATCTTTTGTCTAAGGGATTTGGGGGTTCCCAAAGGTCACGTTCTCGTGTTTCTGAAGTCTTAAAGTAGCAGATATGCTTAACATCCTGAGTTACACACCACTAAAATTTTATACAGGGATTAAAGGAATTTAGGCTTTCTTTTTGGTGAAGGTAGCTGTTTATCAATTGGGAAAGCAGGCATATGGAAAAAGGCTCTTACAAGTGCACTCCAGAGACAGGCAGGCAGAGAGCAGGACCCAGCCCAGGTGAATTTTCTCAAACAATGAGGACACTTTACCAACCAAACCTAAAGGCCTGAGAATCTGTGCATGCATATGAGTTAGGTAAAGGTTTAAAAGACGTGACAGTGTACCCTCAGAAGACAGGCCAACTGATGGTATTATGTTCTCATAAGTACCTTTAATAAAAAACATTTTTGTTATCTTTATAGCCAAAATAACCTGATATGATACGTTGATGGCTCATCGATTCTCTCCTTCCCCAGGACACCCACCTTGCACATACTTATATGCATCTAGATCATCTATAACTAGTTAACTCACTCAGAAAATAATATTAACATAGTCCCAATTCTGGCTTCCAGCCCCATGCGGGTGTGTTAGCTCCATTCTGTTCTACAGAATTCACCTCAATCTAGCAAATGTGAGCTTCAGGCAATAAATAAGGATAAGTAAAAAGAAAATGCAGATGATTATTGCCAACCTATTGCTGGGAAAGCATGGTAAACTACGTACTTAGTCGAAATTGTTGGGGGAGAAGGATATGACCAACTTACAAAAGCCCACGGTAGAAAGACATACAAATGAAACAAAGAAAGTCACAATTACATACCTAGGGGCGTTGGTCCCAAACCTCAGTGCACAAGTCCAATAAACTAGACTGGACCATATGGAGATCTTTGTTATCCAAGCAAGGATGGCTGACACGAATGAAAATTAACAGAGTGTAAAGCATGCTGGCTTCAACTAAGCCTGAGATATTACACATGATGCGGTATCATGTGGAAAGGCTACTCCAGTGCCAGAAAATAGCAGATGGGAACCAAGACTAAAGAGAGAGTAACTGGTAAGTTCATAAGCCACCTGCTCCAGGCCTTCTCAGGCCAAGGTCGAGCAGGGAATTTAAGCAGAGAGAATTTAAGCAGAGAGAAGAAGAAACCACCTTCCATTTGTCACCCACACGTGATTTCCAGCCCCTTTGAAGTCTCTGCCTTAGAAAATGTGGCCTCATCAGAGTTCCTGAACTTGAGTAACCCCTGTCCTTGTGAAATAAAGCTTCTTTCCTATCTTTGCTTCTGACTTTTTTGTGGAAATGGTAAGAGTGGGGGAAAGGAAGGTCCTTGAGTTCCATCAAGAGATGGACATTTCCTTTTGAGAATGAAGCAATAATACAATCTTTGGGTACAAACAGAAGCACATTGTGGGTGTTTTAAGGCACGGCCGAAAAATAACCTTTAAAGGTTCTGTGCTGACATGTCGCAGCCAATATCAATACTTGCAGGGGATGAGGGGGGAGACACTAACATTTGTAGAGAATCTACCTAGGAAGAGACAGGCACTGTGTTAGGAGGTGAGTATAGCCCTATGGGGCTTGGGGTTGTGATATCCCAAGTTACAGATAAGATAGAGGCTCGGAAAAATTTGCTTATCTGCCCATAGATAGAAGGCAGCAGAACCAGGATTCAGCTGAAGTACCTCTGACTCCAATGCCCACGTTCTTTCCACTGCAGACCGACCTCACTTCAAAGCTGACATCCGAAAGATGGGGCAGAATATATGAAAATGCCTAAGGGGAAGTAATGACCTATTCCATCTAAAGGAAACAGTGGAAAACAACCACAGCCAGAACCAAATGAGAATGTTGCTCTCCCCCACCCAGCGATCACACTTGCAGAGGGGAGCAACAGGAATAATTGCAAGGGAAGTTCATTGTCAAATGTTCCCACTTAGAAGTAATTGATCTGAAAATATACCAGAGAGTAAGAGTAATTTAGAAAACTATAGTGTCAGTCACTGGAGGATAATATATCAAATTTGAAGAGAATTGGATTTAATACAGAAACATGATGGATGCCCTTTCGTTTTATCTGGGTCACGAGATGCTGCATCTCATGTGGTCACACGCAGGGGCATGTTGTCCGGACAGCTATTTTTGTCAAAATTACAACTTTATATTATAAGGACCAGCCATGTTTTGCATTCTAGAACTTGCTATATATAAAAACCCTTAGAAATAGACAAGCCTGCCTGTACTTCTGATAATCACAATTCACTCAGCATGTACATGTTGTACATCTTCTAGCGGACATGGGAGCCCTTAGCTGCCCACTTTCCCTCCAAAGCTCTACCTTTATCAAAGCTTTTCTTAAATTCCTCTCATTACATTAGAGGGAAAGTTTCAAGCATCTATTAATTGCCTTTAACAGCTATCTTCGGCATTTGATAATCTGTTTATTAATGAGAATGCTACGCCTTAGGCCCAGAGCAAACTGCAGGCAGTTGCAGAGAAGAAAGCCAGAGGCAAAAGAAAGGCTGAAGGGCATCCATGCAATGGGAGGGAGGGAGTAAACAAGGCTATGGAGCCACGCACTTAAAAATTTCCTGTAAATAGGGGAAATCATTTAGAGAAAGAAGAGAGGATAACTAAATAATTCAAGGTAGAAGAGAAGTCAAGCAGATTTTCTAAATCTCAGACTTACCCATTGCATACTGACCTGCAGAATTTTAGCTTCCTCAGAGCACAGTTTGCAAACCTGGGACCTGGCTGAGCTCTTGAGGGCTCCTCCACAAGAGTGATTTCAGGAGTAGAGAACAATCCTTTACATGCCAAACTTATGAAGCTTTGTTACATATCGAATATTCCTTATGATGATACTTTTAGAAAAGTATGTGATCAAATCTCATGTGAAAAGTGTTGTACTACTCTATGTTATGTAGGAAAAATTTATGTGGGTCCTTTGCCTCATCACTCCCACAGCACTACAGGGGAGTTCCTCAAAAGACCACAACACGTAAAATTGTATTTTTGTATTCCAAGGAGTGTAACACTGGCCCGAGTTTTGTTTTTGTTTTCGTTTTTTTGACAAGACACTCTTCACAAGCTACAGAGGCCCAGGTAAGACCCTTCACTTAGTGATCTAGGGCTTTGGTGATCCCACATTTTAAAACTGCATTTGGTTCCACAGAGGATTCTTGGTAAACATGTGTCATTCCTGCAAAATGACTATGTACCACCTTCTCACCTCCACTGGGAAAATTTGCACCCAAGCAAAAGATCAGATGGGAAAGCCAGAAGGAATCCCACAAATATCATACAATTCCTCTAGACTCTAGCAGACAGGCCCAAGGCCTTCATCACCAATTTAGTGCCCTGAGGACAATCCACAATGATTGCCAGACTAAGAGCTCCAGACCCTTTTAACAACTTCATACCTGGTAACTCCACCTGGATGTCCACCAGCACCTCAAATTCAGCATGACCAAAATTGACCCATCATCTTCTCACCAAACTCCCTACTTTCTCTGCCTCTGTCCTAGATAGTAACCTCACTGTCTACTCAGATTTCTAATCTAGAAAATTCAGCAAATCACTCCTTCCTCATTAGGCCCCATCAACTTGGCCTCCAAAGTCTCCCTCATTTCTGCCTTCTGCCTTGTCCACATCTTTAGTCTGTGCCCTCATCCCTTCTCACCTGGACTATTACAATAGCCATGAAACGAACTGATCTCCCTAAACTGCTTTCTGCCCCCTGTCATCCATTATCACAGAAGCACAAAACATCTTTCTAAAACACAAATCTGATTGCACCCCCCCCCCCTTGCATCAAAGCCTTGGCAGATTCCCATTTTCTTCAAGATGAAGACCAATCCCTGGGCAAACCTGTAGAGTCATTTACAGGTTGATGTCAACCTGCATTTCCAGTCTCTTTCCCCAGAGCTCTGACACCACATGCCTTATGCTTCACTACACAAAACTTGTTATTCCCCTCATGTGTCCATGTTTTAACATGTGCTTTGATATCTATCTCAAACCACCTTCTCTTGTTCTTCATGTGGCAAATACCTACTTTTCTTTCAAGATCTGGCTCCTGCATCACTTTCCCAGAAAAATCTTCCCTCCTCCCCCAGGCTACTAGTTGCTTCTTTTTCTGTACCACCATCACGCCCTCTACCTGCCTCTTGTGGGTCTGTGTGCCCCAAAAATATATGTTCAAGTCCTAACCACCTAGTACCTCTGACTGTGACCTTGTTTGGAACTAGGGTCTTTCCAGATGTAATCAAGTAGAGATGAGATCATACTGGATTAGGATGAGTCCTAATCCAACAACTAGTGTCCTTATAAGAAGAGGGAAATTTGGACACAGATAAACACACGCAGGGGTGAATGTTGTATGAAGACGGAGATATAGATTGTAGGGATGAATCCCTAAGCCAAGAAACACAAAATATTGCCAGCAACAACCAGAAGCTAGGAGAGAGGCATGAAATAGATTCTCTCTCAGACCCTCCAGAAGGGACTGACTCAGCTGACACCTTGATTTTGACTTCTGGCCTCCAGAACTGTGAGACAATAAATTTCTGTTGTTTTAAGCCACCAGTTTGTGGTACTTTGTTCCAGCAGCCCTAGGAAACTAGTACTTGCCGAACCTTAGCTCTCTTTACACTGTGTCACAGTTCTCTGCTTTATCCCTGTCTCTCCCACTAGACAGCAAAGTCCTGCACAGCAAGGCTGGTACCTTGTTTGTCTTGGGACCTTACCCCTGTTTCCAACCCTTCTCCTTCCAGATCACAGTGCACAGCTCCTGGCAACTGGTGGGCACGAAAAAAACACAGAATGAAAGAAAAAAGAGGGAGGTTGGGAGAAAGGCTGACAGAAGGCCTCACAGTAGATGCACTGCCAAAAATGACATATCCTACCATTCCATCAAATGCTTTCTGATGTTGTCATCATTAAATGTTTTCCTCTAGGAAATGTTCCAATTTTAAGGCCTCTGTTTGCAGAGGACAGGTATGGTCTGTCTATATTGATGATGAAAACTGAGAGCTAGTGTTTGGGATCCACATGCAGATATTTCTTTAGCCCCCAGCGCATTTAGCCTCTCAAATGTCTAAAAAAAGAAGTTTTCATTCACTGCTAACCTTTAAAATCACATATAAAATCAAAACTCGGGCCTCTCTAGCAAAATATCACTAGCAAAACAAGGGGCATTCATTCCCACGTGTCCACAGCTGCCAGTCTCTGAGCAGTGGCACTCCCTTGGGTGACACTTGCCCTCTCTCATTCATCACGGGCCCCCGCATGCTGTCATCTCTTCTTCTAGATTATTTTACTTATGTATATTATCTGCCTGAGGTCTCCAGCCCACAAACTGCCATAGAAATGAAGATGGTAAATGTGTCCCAAATATTTTTAAAGAAGTTTTAATTCCAAAATATTATTCATATTTTCAAATAATACTTATAACAAAAATGCAAGCCTGACTGTGTGCATTAAGATAAATAAATTCCTAGTGTCGTCATCCAGGAGATTCAGACTTGGGGATTTTCATTAATGAAACTTTCAGATGACTGGTCTATAAGCCCAGAGGATGTGACCTTTAGCCTTCCTCTCTCACTCCTTGTAACAACTATTCAACACCTTGAGGCAAAGGAAATGGTGCAGACAGTATCTTTTCTGTTTTCATAACCTAAATGCCCTTGTGGTATTTATTGTATCATTTTGAAAATAAGTTCAATAAGAAAAATGGATAACTCTAAAATGCCCTTTACATCACAGCATTAGCTCACAGAAACCCACAGAAAAATTCTCGGTTACAATTTACGTGCATTTTACTTGTTTCCTCCTTCTCTTCATTTCATTTTCCCCTGGAGAAATTAGAAGCACAGAACAAAAGGTTCAGGCCAAAAATTAAGGGAAAGAGAAATCTTCAGATATTGAAATTAACACCTCCAGTTTTAGTTCCTGAAAGGTGTAAGATTTTTCTGGAATTGATCAGCATTGGTTTTGCCAATTTAAATTCTGTGTGTTGAAATGCTGCCCTCCACAAATGTGCGCCATCAATGAATGGAGTTTCCTCTTCACTTATCATTTTTTAAATGAAATTTTGTGGAAGAAAATGTCCCTTGTAAGTTTTCCTGTGACTAAGCCGTTCCTGAGGAAACAACCTAGGGAAACAGGGATTCGGATCTCAAAATCCCTTCATAACAAGTGTGGCTGCTGAAGAGAACGTCACCTGAGCTGGTTAGAAATGACTTTCACTGGGATGTTAGCCCAGGAATCTCAACTTATTTGCACTGAATTGTTTATATGGCTTTATGGGCGTCTTTGAGAGTTCTATTTCTTTGGAGAAAAACAGAGCAATAAGGTAAGGAGTGAATCATAAGAAGGAGGGAATATAGATTTTCAAAGTTTGCTTCTCAGGTATTTTGACAAAGCCTCATTTATATGTGCCATTCTTGACCAAAGTCCTTCCTAATTCAAGTTCAAGTCCTTTTCAAGTATCACTTTCCGTGGTGTGCTGATGGACTAAATGTGGGCCGGGAAGTGACTGCCTTCTAAGACTTTTCAAGATCACTCTTCCATTAGAAATGACAGTTCACCAAAAACATTCTCTGTTTATCAAGTTCCCAAAACTGAATAAAAGTTAACTGAATAAGGACTTAATAAGGGTCAAAACTAGAATTCCCTTTCAATTACATAAAGAAAAGAGAAACAGGAAAATAAAGAAAAGCTCAACCCAAATTATTTTAAAGCTTCCTGTGGCAAAAAGAATAATTGAAATTCAAAATATAGAACAGTTACATGAAGAGAGAGCAATTAAAGCTGTCTACAGAGTCCTGATGGACGTCCTCGGAAAAGAGGCCACAGGTGATTGTGTACAGAAATGTGTGCTTCTGGTTCTCTTCAGTTTGTATAAAAAATAAAATATTTTTTTGTTGTCTATATAACAATTCTTATCAGACAAATTGTTTTGTCTGGAGGAGATAGATGGAAGATGGATAGAGTAATTTCCTATCCTCAAAGAACGTATTCCATAGATTAGTCCAAATTATGTCCCCTTTGCACCTGGCCTGGACAGAACTGGATCACGGCCTGGGAGTGAACCAGAGGAGTATGTCCAGGGCCAGGGGTGTGTGTGAGAGATTTACTCTGTGATGTAAGAGTCAGGAGGCTTAGGAAAGGCCAGGCCCAAGGGTTGTTCTAAAAGACCTGGTTTGCTGAGGGAAGAGGGTGTCAGACACATGGCTAAGATTGGGCAGTAAAGATCAGCTAGTCACCAGAGGGAGCAGGTGAGGTAAGTAGAGGCTGGGAAAAAAAACAAAAACAAAAACAAAAAAAACACCAAGAGCGGTGGCCAGAGGCCTTGTAGGCTTAACAGCAGGAAAACTCCAAAAATAGCACTGACTTATAAGAAACTGCAAGACTTTCTCGACAATTTGCAGGATCTGTTATTTTGACAAGTTGTTGGCCTTGATTGAGAATTTTCAGAGTCCCTGTGATGAGAAGATGGATGTGCTCGAAGAATTCAACATCAGGGCACATTTTATATAAACATATGGATTCATCTGTCAATACTCATGCCAGCACCATGCTATTTGATTATGGTATCCTCATAGGGCATCCTATTAATAGTCTCCCCTCATTACACTTCTATTTCTTAAATGTCTTAGGATTCTCATTTATCTTTTCAATGATATTTAGAATAAATGAAGGCTGGGGAGTGACTCCTTTATAAGACTTTTAAAGGTCACTCTCCCATGAGAAATGGGAATTTGGGTCAAGTTTCCCCCAAAAAATTCTACCAGGATTTTGCTTGGAATAGCATTCAACTTACCAATTAACTCGGGATAAATTGACATGTTCACAGTAGTCTTTGCTTTAATTCAAATCTTATTTAATGTCTTTCATTGAAGTGTTGCTGTTTTTTCACAATTCTTACTAAAGTTATTAGCATTTATATTTCATATTGCTTTTTGAGTAGGATAATTTTTTCATTTTGCTTTCTAGTTGGTGTTAGCAAGTTTAAATGAGAATAAGTGATTTTTATATATTCACTTTATATATAATTAGTTTACTGATGCCTTTATTAGTCCTATGAGATTTTCAGTTGCATCTCTTGGGTTTTCTACATAGACTTTTACTATCTGTGATAATGAAAATTTTCTTGTCTTCAATAGCTGTGCCTCCTACGACAGACCTAACTTATTCTCAAATACAGAGAAATTCTCCCTCTTTGTATTTTGGTGACTCTGCCCTTTCTGTCTGGTCTGTTTCTCTCTTCTATGTTGCTCTTCTTTATCCTCTATCCTCTACTGGATAAATCTTAAGCCCATTCTAGCCTTACTGTTGTGAGTCCCTCTATTCCTATGGTGAATATTTTCTAAGTCTTTACCTCTAGCTCTAATCTCTCACCTATGCCATAGATCCATACTTCCAAATTTTTAAAGATATTGATAGGTGGATGTCCCACCAGTTTCTCAAACCCAAAGCATTCAATATGGACTTCCTTTTCCAACCATCTTCGTTATTTTTATTGTTGGCAACATTGGTTCTTTTCTTCTCCAAGACCGGAAACATTAGTATTATCCGAAATTACTCATCCTTCCTCACTTACTATGTCCAGCCTCACATAAGGCCTGGCTCTTAATCGTTGAGCATGGCTCTCAGATTCCTACTTCTTTGATCCTCTCAAGGTTACCAGCCCAGGGAAGCCTTCGTTGCAGAGCCTGGGCTCTCTTTCCTCCTCCTCCTCCTTTTTTTTTAAAGAGCTTATTTTTTTTTTATTGTGATATAATTGGCGTATGACATTGTATAATTATAAGGTGTACAATGTGTTGATTTGGTATATTATATATTGCAATATGATTACCACCATAGCGTTAGCTAACACCTCTCTCGTGTTACCTAACTATCATTTCTTTTTTACAGTGAGAACAATTAAGATCTAGCCTCTTAGCAATTTTGAAGTTTATAATACAGTATTGTTGACTATAATCACTATGCTGTGCACTAGCTCTCCAGAACTTATTTATCTACTAGTTGCAGATTTATACCCTTAAACGACATCTTCCCAATTCCCCAAGCCCCTGGTAACCACCATTCTGCTCTCTGCTTTTATGAGTTCAGCTTTTTTTAGATTCCACATATAAGTGATATCATTCAGTACTTGTCTTTCTCTGTCTGACCGATTTCACTTAGCATAATGCCCTCAAGATCCATTTCCTTCTTTCTCATGGCTGAATAATATTCAATTGTGTATATATACCACATCTTCTTTATTCATTCATCCACTGATGGACACTTAGGTTCTTTCCATGTCTTAGCTCTTGTGAATAATGCTGCAATAAACATGGGAGTACAGATATCTTTTTTATATCCTGTTTTTATTCCCTTTCAATATAAACCCAGAAGTGGGATTGCTGGATCATATGACAGTTCTATTTTTAATTTTCTGAGGAACCTCCATCCTATATTCCATGGTGGCTGCAGCAATTTACATTCCCACCAACAGTACTCAAAAGTTTCCTTTTCTCCACATCCTCACCAATACTTGCTATTTCTTGTCTTTTTGATGGTAGCCATTCTAACAAGTGTGAGATTATATCTCACTGTGGTTTTGATTTACATTTCCCTGATGATCAGTGATGTTGAGTACCCTTATATGTACCTATTGGCCACCTGTATGTCTTCTTTGGGAAAATGGCTATTCAGATCTTCTGCCCATTTTTTTTAATCAGATTGTTGGTTTTTATGCTATTGAGTTGTATGAGTTCTTTATATATTTTGGATATTAACCTCTTATCCAATATATGATTTGCAAATATTTTCTCCCATTCTGTGGGTTGCCTCTTCATTGTGTTGATTGTTTCTCTTGCTGTGCAGAAGGTTTTTAGTCAACGAAATATTAGCAAACCAAATTCAACAGCACATTAAAAGGATCATACACCATAACCAAGTGGAATTTATCCCCGGTATGCAAAGATGGTTCAATAGATGGTTCAATATATGCAGATCGATAATATGACAGATCACATTAGTAGAATAAAAGATAAAAGTCACTTGATAATCTCAATAGATGCAGAAAAAGCATTTGACAAACTACAACACCATATCGTGATAGAAACCCTCAACAAATTGGATATAGAAGGAACACACCTCAACATAATGAAGCCCATGTGCAATAAACCCACAGTTAACATCATACTTAACAGTGAAATATTGAAAATTTTCCCTCTAATGTCAGGAACAAGGCAACAATGCCCACTCTCACCGCTCCTAGTCAACACAGTACTGGGAGTCCTAGTCAGAGCCATTGGACAAGACAAAGAAATAGGAGGCCGCCAAATCAGAAGGGAAAAAGTAAAACTGTCATTTTTTGCAGATGATATGATCTTATATATAGAAAATCCTAAAGATTCAACCAAAAAATTGTTGGAATTAATCAGTAAACTTACAGAATATACAATCAACATACAGAAATCAGTTTCTTTTCTATATACTAGCAATAAAATATCTGAAAAAGAATTAAACAATCCCATTCACAATAGCATCAAAAACAATAAAACACTTAGGAATAAATTTAACCAAGGAAGTGAAAGATCTGTACAATGAAAAATATAAGACTTTGATGAAAGAAATTGAAGAAAATACAAAGAAATGGAAAGATAACTTGTGTTCATGGATTAAAAGAATTAATATTGTTAAAATATCCATAATACCCAAAGCCATGTATAGATTCAAGCAATCCCTATCAAAATTCCAATGACATTTTTTTACAGAAATGGAAAAAACAAGCCTAACCTGTGTACAAAACCTCAAAAGACCCGTAATAATCAAAGCAATCCTGAGAAAGAAGAACAAAACCAGAGACATCACACTTCCTGATTTCAAACTATACTACAAAGTAATTAAAACAGTATGATATTGGCATAAATATAGACACATAGACCAATGGAATTGAGAGCCCAGAAATGAACCCCCACATACACAGTCAACTAATATTTGATAAGGGAGCCAAGAACACTCAATGAGGAAAGAATAATCTCTTCCACAAATAGCATTGGGAAAACTGGATAACCCCCTATGGAAAAATGAAATTAGACCCCTATCTTACACCATTCACAAAAATTAACTCAAAGTGGATTAAAGACTTAAAAACAAGACCTGATACCATAAAACTCTTCGAAGAAAACATAGGGAAGAAGTTCCTTGACATTGGTCATGGCAATGATTTTTTGGATATGACACCAAAAGCACAAGCAACAAAAGCAAAAATCAGCAAGTGAGACTACATTAAACTAAAAAGCTTCTTTCTTCCTTCTTAAAACACCGCTTTCAACCTGTTGCCCTCCTGCTCAAGACAAATGATATGTTCCTCCTTTCTCCAACATCAATCCCAAACTCTCCTTTAGGACTTCTCAGTCTGTAAAATATGCAAATAATACCTTCCTTACAGGGTTGTGTGAGGATTAAATAAAGCAACTTTCATCAAAACTTTCTCAACAAATGTTTCTTTAAAAAAAAAAATCAAAAGAATTCACCCTACTTTTCAAATCACTGATCCCTCATACTCGTCTCCAAGGTTTTGCTTCTTTAACCCTTCCTTACTGGTCACTGACTGCCACCAGCTGCCACGATTCTCTCCCCCTTTTTTTTTTACACAAAATGAAAGATTCATTATTCTCAAAGCTACTTCCTCCTTGAAACTCCAAAGTTACCCTAGGCCACATGGGCTTTCACTAATTCCAATTCTCGTTAAACCACAAAGTGAACATATTTTTTTCTCAAATTATTTCATATGTATTCATTCTGTTTTCTTGGCCATTCCAAATGTAGATCCTCAATAGGTTATACTCACAATCATTAGAGTTATCATCTGAGACCATTCTTTATGCTTCTTTTGTGTTTTTTTATCCCTCATAGCACCTAACACAGTGCAACAATTATGGGCTAATCTCTTGATTTTACTTGCTCATCCTCACTTATTTTTGTTCAATAGTTGAAATTTTAAATATACTACTAATCTTTCAACTTTTTCATAACTCAATTTCTTTTTGTAATAATAAGAATAGCAATTTATTGATCATTTACTATATGCCATGGATGTGATAAGTGTTTGCACATTCATAAACTCTTAATCTGTAATCTTATGAAGTGCTATTATTATCATTTCCACTTAATAAGTAAGAAAACTGAAGATCAGAGAGGTAAAGTAATTTGCTCAAGGTCACACAGCTAGTTAATGATAGAACTGAGACCCAAAGCTTTTAATTTTAATAACTTCCCTATTCTGCTTTAGTATGAGAACTTGCAGGTTTAATTCAAGTTTCTTTTAAAACAGTATTTCTATAGAACATCATAAGCCTTTTTAAAACAGAGATAGAAAACGGCTTCTCCATGAATCCTACTAAGATGTAAAATTCTAAAATACAGAAGAAGGAATTGTATTATCATAAGACAAAGTAGAAAAGATTATATGGTGTGAAGTGTTTGATTGATTAATGAAATTAGTTTGTGTTTATTAAATTCATTCATCTGCCACTACGAGGAGTGTCTGCCACCATTACTAAATAGTAATTAGTTTTACAAAAGTACAAAAGTCCCCTCTTTCACTGTTCTTGGTGAAGGCACTCTTCCCTTTGCTCATCATTACCATGATCGCTTCCCTGGGGGTTGCGCTTACTCCTTTCCATATGAATGTGCTCATTTCTCCTGCTCTGTGCAAAGGAAAGATTATTTCCACAGAAACAGAGGGAGGAGACGCTTCTTCGTTCTTCATTCCAGATTCTGAAGCCTGCACGGACGGAGCTAGGTGTCCCGACTCAAGCTCTGACCAGGAAGAAGAGTAGCTGAACAAACACTCTCTCTGACACTCCGCTTGGGTGAGGCTACCAATGGTTTCACTTCATTCAACAAACACTTTCTGGGGGCCTGCTCACTCCAAGCCCTGTGCTAGGGGCCAGGGATGCAAAAATGAGTAGACATGCCCCTGCCCTCAAGAAAGTCTTCCCTGCTGAGGAGTCTTTGACCTACAGGCCAGAGAAGAGGATGGAAAATGTTTAAAATTTCCTTGTCATGCTTTATTTTTCATGTTGTACTGTGTCTCTGTGTGTTTTGCAAGATGAAAGTATTTTGAATTTTGAAAGTAAAGGTGCTGATTGTGAACTTACTCTGTAATATTCATACAGTGGCCAAATGCAGAAAGTAAGGACTATTTTTAAAGTTGTTGGTGAGTTCCAGCTTAAAAAATACATGTAAATACATTCATTACACACGCCAAGTACAAGGTTTTTCTTTTAAATTGAAGAAAAAAAGGAATAAAACAAGTAGTGAGTCCTGGAAAATATATTGACAATACGTGAAAAAATACAAGATATACAAATGCAAAGTGTATCTAAATCATTTTCCATCTCCTCTAACCTATATCATTCCCACATTCCGAATTTTCTATTCCATTTAGTTTTTAAAATTGAAAATGTTTTCAAGCTGAATGCTTGCAATTCACTTTCATTTAAGTCATCAAAATATTGTTTTATGAAAGCTTTTGATGTCTAGAATTTTTTTGTCATAAATGTTTTAAAAACTTCTTCGCCTCATTTTCTTTCCCTAGAGAAAGAATGACAAACTTCAAAAGGTTCAAATTTCATTTGAAGTCAACAAATCAAGGTTCAGAAGTTGTCTCACCCTGGTGGTAAGTTATTCTTCGTTCCTCAATGGAATTGACAGAGTGTTTGAACATTCACCTGTGGATGGTTTTCAAGACATCGTGATGAGCGGGACACCTCCTTTTCTGTCTTGAAAGGTGTTCAGTGATCTCCATGGGGGGCTCAGACTTATTGTTTTTGCTTTGCACTGGTGCCCTGCGGCTCTCTCCACTCTTCAAACAGCATCGGTGACTCCAACAAGGAACAGGAAGGTGGAGAGGGAGCCTGCATCCTATGGAGTCCCTGAGAGATGACTGAAGCATTCCCAGCAGACCTCCAGCCTTAGTCTTCCCCAGAGCAGCAAATAGGACCAAAGGAGGCACACAAAGTACTTCCCAAACAACCAGTGCATCTCAGAAAAGCAAAACCCCACAGGGCTAGGGTGAAGAGAGGCTATACCCTTACCTAACTTAGTATTTCCTTTATAGCATGCAACAACTCAGAAGAGATATCTGTGCAGCTGTACCCTCTCTCTCCAACCTCTCTCACTTCCCCTCTTTAATTTCCTCTCCTTTCCACACAGCCTGCTTTTTCAAGTCCTTTGACCAATCCTCTCTCTCTATCCTGGGGAAACCCTCACCTCACCACAGGCAGAAAGAGTTCTATTCTCATCCTTTACCTGGGTTCCTCCCTGAACCTTGAACACATCATCCTCTCAGGTGGTCAGATGCTAGTGCACTTACCCCCTTTTCCTTTAGCTGAAAGTGAAAATGGTTCTTCAACTGCAAGAATTTCACTGGTTTCCTCACTAGCAGTTCACCTGCTGTTATGGGTTGAATTATTTGGAGAATTATTTAGACCACATTTGGAGATAGGTTCTTCACAGAATTAATTAAGTTAAGATAAGTAAAATAAGTAAGTTAAAAAAAAAGAACTGTGAGACAATAAACTTCTGTTGTATAAACCATCCAGTTTGTGGTTCTTTGTTTAGCAGCCAAGCAAACTAATACACCTGCCAAGGGGAGTATTCATTCTTTCTTGGAGGCAACACAGTCTGACCTCAGTCTGACCTGTCAGTTAGCCTGGTCCTGCCGATGAGTCTTTAAAGCCTCCTTGGGTTACAAGAGGAGCCTCCATACCAGCTGCAGAGGGCTCCTTTGCTTTCTTAGAAGGCTGGCACCAGCTCTGAATTTCTTACTCCAAAGATCCTTTCATCCCATCAGCCCCTGGACTGACAATTTGGCCATTCTCCCTCCAGGTCTTTCCCCTTCCAGGTTCTGCCAGGGGAGCAGGGCACATGTTCTCTCCTCTCCAGACCCACAGGTCTTACTATTCCCCTCATCTTCCATGTCCTAGCTGGAAGGGAGTATTTTTTAAACTCTGGAAAAGTCTTCCTCTTATGTTTCTGGACAAGAGATTTTGTCTGCCTCTGAGATTCTTCTCCCATACTGGGGTTTAAACTTTGGGGAAAAAGAGTCATGGAAGCTTATGCTCTACCCCTGCTTTTCTCCCTGGCTTGACCCTCTCCTAGCCTGAGCACAGGGCCAGCTGGACTTTCAACATAAGAAATGAAAAGATAGAGTAAGAGAGAAAACATGAATTAAACCTTAAAACATTATCCCACTATTCAAAAAAATTACAGTAAATGGACAAATGCTGCAGTTAGGAGTGTAGCCATGGGAGCATAAAATAGGGAGATGAACCAAGCCAGGCTAGTGGTTGGGAAGGCCCCCACAGGAACCACCTTCAGCCAAGATGGTTGCTCCTGTTATACAGGTGCCTCAGAGGAAGAAACAAGAAATGGCAGCTTCCCTGTATGGGCAGAGACAGATGCCACAGCAGCAGACACTGCTGCCACTTTGTTAACTTTTCCATTAGATTCCCACCAGGAGACGAAGCTGTTCCCTCAAACCACCCAAGTATGGCATTCCTTTTGTGTGCTCACAAGTTTCTTTATGGTAACTGTGTTGAAAAGAAATGGATATCATGTGGTTACAACTGAGGAGAGAGGAAACCTGTCTCTTCTGCCTATTCTCCTCTCCCTTCCAAATCATAACCATTTGTTTGCTCTTCCTCCACCAGCCCTGCTACGCTGCCTTCTTTCATCTCTCCTCTCAGTCCCTTACCACTCATTTATCTTGCTTGGACCTCAGCTGTATGTTTTAGTCTTGTTTATCCCCTCATCCTTGCCCCACCAAGCTTAGTGATGAAAGAATCTCAAGTGGAAAATGGACCTGCCTCCCACACACACCCACAATGTTCCAAAGAATTTACTGAGGTCTTAAAGGGAAACTTGAAATGTTACAGCCATCTGGAACTGTCAAAGGTACATAAAATCAGCTACAAAAACTATAAGACATAAGGAGGGCTACATCTATTCTAGGGTTGTGTAAACATCTCACTATTTTTAAAGATATATAATAAAACAAAGACGACGTATACTATCTCTGGGAGAGACCTACCATTACCATGTCCAAAAACCTGCTCCCTCTTCCTCAAGTCATTTTATTTACACTAGGCTACGTCCATTCCCATAAAACAGTGTTTCCCCAAATAGGTTGCTCAAAGATTCACAGGCCCAGCCAAGAAACACTGACTCTGAATATTGTATTTAAGCTCCTCTTGTAATTCTGAGTACTGGTCAGGTTAGGGAACCACTGCTAAAAAGCCATACTGGAAAACATCAATCACATTATTTTTTCTGTCATGAAAATATCCGTAATTTCTACCATCCTTTTAGCCATTTCATGCCCATGACCACCATTCAAGTTACAGATAGGCATCCCAGGAATCAAATAGGCAGTAGCATGCATCTACTGCCAGAGGCAATGTGATCCCCTGTGCAACACCCCAACTTTCGAGTTGCTCTCTGGCTTGGCACACCAGCTGTGTCTACAGCATGAATAGCCCAGGCAAGAAGCCCAGTGCCCAGGGCAAGGCATTTTCCAGAGGTTGATTGTTAGTCACCACAATTAAGAGAGAGCTGGTGGATAAGAGGGAAATGGTAGCCACACATGTTCTGGATGCTTAGTAAGCAGCACGACTTATACTGGAACTTATGCCTCCAGCTATGGACCTGGGCCAGTGCAGTCCTGCCACGTGGCTTAGTTTCACCAGAGCTGCTGCTGGTACATTTGCCCTGGGCCATTTCTATGGATGACTGAAAGGACACACACTTTCCTCACTCCAGCACCAAGTTGGACTCACAAGGGTGGTCCAGGGCAAAATGTACTAGAAGTAATCTGCCCTGTGAGGGTGCAATCATCCTGTTTCCAATATAAATGTAAATGATTCATCAGTAGTTGAGACATAAATATATCCAGAGGCCAGTTTATGGCTTAATAGTTTTTATAAACTGGTATCCCACTGATATTTGGAGCAATTAAAGCAAGTGTAGTCATGGCTTCAGAGTATTGAGAGAGCAACCTCCAGATTGAATATGTCCTTGAACTGGAAACCATAATACACATTGAAATATTGCAGGAGGAACAGAATGTTCTTGATCATTCCGATTAACTGGTTGAAATAGTGTTGTATCAATCTGAGGAGACTTGAGTTCTCCAACCATCTATGCCAGGGAAGCAAAATTAACTCCTTCAGTAAGGCACTTACTTCAGTGAAGGGGTTGAAGTGATCCCAGAGGCATTTTAGCTTCAGTGTTCTGGGCTTTTATAAAATGAACCAGATTCCACCTCATAGACCACTTGAAAAAGTTGTATGCAGGGGTGACGTTAGCATCACGGTGGAGTAAGTTACTCCCTTTGTCTCTCCCCTCTAAGTTACAACCAGTAGGACATCCATAGACCAACAAAGGATTCTCTGCACAGCACACAAGAACACCTGAGAGATCCATACATCCATGCATCTGAAGGGGGGTGGACTAGACCACAGGGAGCCAGTGGAACCAAAGGAACAGTGGCAGCAGCTCCCAACACCAGAGGCTTCAGGAGCTGTGGTCACATCTGCAACCAGAGGCTCCAAGAACTGAGGTAATGCATGTGAACAAAGGCCCCAGTAACCAAGGGAGCCCATGCTCCCAGAAGCTCCAGGAACCACTGTGGCACCCACAACCAGAGGCTCCAGTAACCAGAGTGGTACCTGTGACCCAGCCCCCAGTCCCTCCCCAGGCAGTGATGCCTTAGACCTCAGCCCTCCCAGCAGTGGGGGCTGCATCCAAAACCTTGGTACCCCTGGCAGCAGTGGTGCGCCCATGACCTGAGGTTCCAGGAATCGCACTGGTGCCTGAGACCAGAGGTTCCAGGAACCTCAGTGGCAATTGCAACTCAGCCCTGCTGCCTCCCCAAGCAGTGGTGGTGGCATCCATGACCCCAGCCCACCTGGCAGCAGTGGTGACACCTGTAAACACAGCACCCCCAGCAGCCAGCACCCCCAGAAAACCCAGGAGCACCAGAGCAGGAGACGCATGCAGCAGCAGTGCCTGAGGCCATGGAGAGCCTGGTAACACTGACAATGGAGCCCACAATCCAAATCCCCCCAGCTGCAGTAGTGCCTGCAACTCCAGCACCCCCACCCATGGCAGCAACGCCTGCAGACCCAACAAACCTGGACGTGGTGGAGGTGCCTATGACCCCAGCTCCTGCCCCACCCTCCCCCTACTACAGTGGGGAAACCTGTGACCCAGACAACTCCGCAAGCAGCAGAGGTGGTTACCAGCCCAGTGACCCCAGTGGCAATGCCTGCAACTGCAGTGACATCATAAGAAGCAACACACCAGCAACCTCAGAGGCACAAGCAGCATGACAAGGGCACTGATGACACTTCTGGCAGAGGCAGTGGAGGGTGGAAACTGAAGACTTTCAAATACAACCAGAAGCAGCTCAGAATCAAAGTAAACAAAACCTTACAAAATTAGAAAGTTGTTTGCTACCACAAATGTACTGGCAGAGGAACAACTCATCAAGTACCATGAAAAACTATAACAACATGGTATCACAAAAAGAAAACAATTCTCCAGAAGCCAAACTTGAAGTCATGAGAGTTTGTAATCTAACTGGTAGAGAATTCAAAATAACTGTCATGAAGAAACTCAACGAGCTACAAGAAAACTCAGAAAGATCGTTCAATAAGCTCAGGAATAAAATTAACACACAGAAGAAATACTTCACCAAAGAGATTAAAACTCTAAAAAAGAACCAAACAGAAATTCTGGAGCTGAAGAACTCAATAAATGAGATGAAGAATAAAGTAGAAATCACTGAAAGCAGAGAAGACCATTTGGAAGAGACAATTAGTGAGCTCAAAGATAGCAATCTAGAAATGATTCAGGGGGAAGAGAAGAGAGAACTGATTTTTTTTTTAATGGAGAAATTCTTCAAGAAACATCCAACTCAATTAGGAAAAGAAATATAAGGATAATCGTTATCCCAGAAGGACAAGAGAGGGAGAGGGAACAGAGAGCTTATTTAAAGAAATAATAGCTGAGAACGTCCCTAACCTGGGGAAGGAACTGGATATACAAGTATAAAAGCTAATAGAACTCCTAGTTATCTCAATGCAAAAGGACCTTTTCCAAGGCACATTATATTAAAACTGTCAGGGTTCAATGACAAAGAAAGAATATTAAGGACAGCTATAGAGAAGAAAACAATAACCTACAATGGAACTCCCATTAGGCTATCAGTGAATTTCTCAGCAGAAACTCTACAGGCCAGGAGAGAATGAAATGATATATTCAAAATATTGAAAGATAAAAACTGTTGGCCAAGAATACTCTATCCAGCAAAGTTATCTTTCAAACATGAAAGAGAAATAAAGGCTTTCCCAGATAAACAAAAGCTTAGGGACTTCATTGCCACTACACCTACTTTACAAGAAATCTTGAAAAGAGCTCTCCTACCTGAAACAAAAAGGCAAAAGTATACAAAGCTTTAAGCAAGGTGATAAATATAATCATGGAACTGGAACTCTATATCAGAATAGGTTACTAAACAATTATAACATAAATGTTAAAGGGGAAAAAAGCATTAAAAAGAACCATAGTCACTTCAATTTGGTAGTGAACTCAATACAAAAGGGATAATTTGTGACAACAAAAACATAGAAGGGGAAGAGGAAAAGAACAGATCCTGCCTAGGCAAATGAAAGTAAGATGCCATCAACACAAAAGGGATTATCTCATCTATGAGAGTTTTCATACAAACCTCATGGTAACCACCAAACAAAAATTCACAGCAGAGTCATAAAAGAGAAAACTGAGAAATACAGAAAACCACCAAACTGAAATGTCAGACTGAAACATGAGGATAAAGGAACAATGGAAATACAGAACAACCAGAAAACAAAAGATAATTTGGCAGTATAAAGTCCTCATATATCAATAGTCACCCTAAATATAAAAGGATTGAATTCACCAATCAAAAGACACAAAGTGGCTGGATGGATTAAAAAACAAGACCCAACAATATGTTGCCTCCAGGAGACCCATCTCAGCTCTGAAGACAAACATAGGATCAAAGTGAAGGGATGGAAGATGACACTCCAAGCAAATGGCAACCAAAAGAAAGTAGGTGTAGCTATACTTGTATCAGACAAAATAGACTTCAAGCCAAAAAAGATAACAAGAGACAAAAATGGATATTATATAATGATAAGGGGAATGATCCATCAAGAATACATGACATTTATTAATATGTATGCACCTAACATAGGAGCACCAAAGTACATAAAATGACTATTAGCAGACATAAAGGGAGAAATTGACAGCAACACAATAAATAGTAGGGGACCCCTATTTACATTAATGGATACATCATCCAGATGGAAAGTCAACAAGGAAACATTGGCCTTAAATTAAACACCAGGCCAGATGGAGTTAATAGATATATGTGGAACATTCCGTCCAAAAACAGCAGAATACACATTCTTCTCAAGTGCACGTGGAACATTCACAAAGACAGACCATATGTTGGGAAACAAGGCAAGCCTCAATAAATTTGAGAATATTGAAGTCATATCAAGCATCTTTTCCAACCACAATGGTATGAAACTAGAAATCAACTATAAGAAGAAAGCTGGAAAAGTCAAATATGGGAAGACTAAGCAACATGCTACTGAACAATTATTGGATCAATAAAGAAATCAAAGGATAAATTTAGAGAGACTAAAAAGACAATAGAAAGGATTAATGAAACTAAGAGCTAGTTCTTTGAAAAGATAAACAAAATTGACAAACTTTTAGCTAGACTCACTAAGAAAAAAAGAGAGAAGGCTCAAATAAATAAAATTAGAAATGAAAGAGGAGAAATTATGATGGATAGCACAGAAGTCAAAGGATTATAAGAGAACACTATGAAAAGCTACATACCAACAAATTTGATACCCTAGAAGAAATGAATAAATTCTTAGAATCATACAACCTCCCAAAACTGAATCAAGAAGAAATAGAAATACTAAGAGTTTGAAACAGTAATCCAAAACCTTCCAAAAAACACAAGTCCAGGACCAAATGGCTTCTCTGGTGAATTCTACCAAACATTCAAAGAAGATTTAATGCCTATTCTTCTCAAACTCTCCCAAAAATTTGAAGAGGAAGGGATGCCTCCCAACTTATTCTATGAGGCCAACTAATGTTGATACTAAACCCTGATACTAAAACCAGACAAGGATAACATAAAAAAGAAAAATTACAGGCCAACATCACTGATCAACATCAATGCAAAAATCCTCAACAAAATATTAGCAAATTGAATACAACAATACATTAAAAGGATCATACACCACAATCAAGTGGTATTCATTCCAGGGATGCAAAGATGGTTCAATATCTGCAAATCAATGTGATACACCACATTAACAAAATGAAGAATAAAAATCACATGATCATCTAAATAGATGCAGAGAAACAATTTGACAAGATTTAGCATCCATTTATGATAAAAACTCTCAATAAAATGGGTATAGAAGAAAAGTACCTCAACATAATAAAGGCCATATACGACAAATCCACAGCCAACATCATTCTCAATGGTGAAAAACTAAAAGCTATCCCTCTAAGAACAGCCACAAGACAAGGATGCCCACTCTCACCACTCTTGTTCAACATAGTATTGGAAGTCCTAGCCAGAGCAATTAGGCAAGAAAAAGAAGTAAAATGTATTCAAATCAGAAAGGAAGAAGTAAAACTGCCGCTTTTGTGACTGACATGATTTTATGTATAGAAAACCCTAAAGAGTCCACCAAAACACTATTAGAAATAATTAACAAATACAGTAAAGTTGCAGTGTACAAAATTCAACATACAAAAATCACTTGTATTTCTATGCACTAACAACAAACTATCAGAAAGAGAAATTAAGAATACTATCCCATTAGAATGACAACAAAAAGAATAAAATATCTAGGAATAAATTCAACCAAGGAGGTGAAAGACCTGTGCACTGAAAACTATAAAACACTGTGGAAAGAAATCAAAGAAGACAAAAAGATATGGAAAGATATTCTGTGTTCATAGATTGGAAGAATTAACATAGTCAAAATGTCCATACCTAAAGCAATCTACAGACTCAACACAATTCCTATCAGAATCCCAATGACATTTTTCATGGAAATAGAACAAAGAATCCTAAAGTTTATATGGAACAAAAGTCCCCATATAGCCAAAGCAATACTGAGAAAAAAGAACAAAGCTGGAGGTATCACACTCCCTGATTTCAAAAGGGGCTACAAAGCTATAGTAATCAAAACAGCATGGTACTGGCACAAAAACAGACACACAGATCAATACAACAGAATTGAGATCCCAGAAATAAACCCACACATTTATCGTCAGCTAATTTTTGACAAAGGAGCCTACAACATACAAAACTTTCCTAGAAGGAAAGTTTCTTCAATAAATAGTATTGGCAAAACTGGACAGCCACATGCAAAAAAATGAAAGTAGACCATTATCGTGTGCCATACACAAAAATTAACTCAAAATAGATTAAACACTTGAAGGTAAGACCCGAAACTCCTAGAAGAAAACATAGGCAATACACTCTTTAACACTGGTCTTAGAAGTATCTTTTTGAATATGTCTCCTCAGGCAAGGGAAACAAAAGAAAAAAATAAACAAATGGGACTACATCAAACTAAAAAGTTTCTGCACAGCAAAGGAAACCATCAACACAACAAAAAGACAACCTAACAATTGGGAGAAGATATTTGCAAATCATGTACCCAATAAAGGATTAATATCCAAAATATATAAAGAACTCATACAACTCAACAACAACAACAAAAAAACAACCAACCCAATCAAAAAATGGGCAGAGAATCTGAATAAACGTTTTTCCAAAGAAGATATACAGATGGCCAAAAGGCATATGAAAAGATGTTCAAATCAATTAATTACTAGGGAAACGCAAATCAAAACCACAATGAGATATCGCCTTATGCTCATCAGAATGGCTGTTATGAAAAAGACAGTAAATAAGTGTTGGAGAGAGTGTGGAGAAAAGGGAACCTTCATACACTTCTGGTAGGAATGTAAATTGGTGCAGCCTCTATGAATGATTCCTCAAAAATAGAACTACCATATAATCCAGCTATTCCAATTCTGGGTATTTATCCAAAGAATACAAAAATGCTAATTTGAAAAGATACATGTACCCCTATGTTCATTGCAACATTATTCACAATAGCCAAGACTTGGAAACAACCCGAGTGCCCATCAACAGATGAATGGATAAAAAGGATGTGGTGTGTGTGTATATATATATATATACACACACACACACACACACACATACACACACACACACACGCACACACAATGGAATACTACTCAGGCATAAAAAAGATGAAATCTTGCCATTTGTGACAGCATAGAGGGACCTTGAGGATATTATGCTAAGCAAAATAAGTCAGATGAAGAAAGACAAATACCATATGATTTTACTCATATGTGGAAGATAAACAAACACACACATAGATACAGAGAACAGATTGGTAGTTACCAGAGGGGATGGGGTGTGGGTGGAGGGCAAAGAGGGTAAAAGGGCACGTCTGTATGGTGATGGATGGCAACTAGACTTTTGATAGTGAACATGCTATCGTCTACACAGAAGTCAAAATATAATGATGTACACAAATTTATATAATGTTATAAACCAATGTTACCTCAAAAATAAAAGTTGCATGCAAAAGACTGAAGACAAAGTGTGCTATGTCTAACTATAACTGAGATCTCTTTCTATATCTCCTCTGGAATCCACTTCTACATTTTTCACCACTTCAAAGAACATGGTGAATGACAGCTTTTAATAATTTAATTTATATGTAAAGTAAAATCAAATAAGTAATTTAAATTTTGAAAAATAAAAAAATAATAATCTTCTCAGAAAGAAATTTCCTTACAGAAAGCATAGGCTGTATTCTCATGAATCTTTTATGCTTAAAATAAACCAAAGTCACCCTGTAATAGAAAGCTCAGTTCAATGGCCTGATAGAAAATTACAGCTCTCAACAATCACACCAGTATTTCTAATTTCCTTCCAATCTGTGCATGACCAACAAAACTAAGCACTCCTAGGGGCTGGCCTGGTGGCGTAGTGCTAAATTCACATGCTCCGCTTCAGTGGTCCAGGGTTCGCAGGTTTGGATCCCGGGTGCAGACCTATGCACCACTTAACAAGCCATGCTGTGGCAGGTGTCCCACATATAAAGTAGAGGAAGATGGGCACGAATGTTAGCCCAGGGCCAGTCTTCCTCAGCAAAAAGAGGAGAATTAGCAGCAGATGTTAGCTCAGGGCTAATCTTCCTCAAAAAAACAACTAAGTACTCCTAATACCAATATTCTTAAGAAAAGCCATTTATCAGAGCAACATTCAAAATGGCAATACAGTTTAGTTATTCTCTT
Source organism: Tapirus indicus (assembly GCA_031878705.1). NCBI lineage: Eukaryota > Metazoa > Chordata > Mammalia > Perissodactyla > Tapiridae > Tapirus > Tapirus indicus. The sequence goes on along the minus strand of CM062919.1, from coordinate 140,451,734 downwards.
CCCTTTCACCTAACACTGGCCCCAGGATTGGGACTTTTGAGGGATGAGGCTACCTACCTTGGCTTGAGGACCCTTTTGACATGAAAACAGTGAATATGTTAAAAAATGAGTCTTCTCAGACTAATACTGAATTCCTGGCCTGTTGCTGGAACTTCACAGTTATTTTTCTGGGAAAGGCAGCTACAGGCAGATCTTGACAGGCAGGTCCATCTAAGATGAGGACAAAACTCCCATCCCAATAGTACCCCTGAATCCTGGCCAGGCTTGGTGAAAGGATTTAGCTCACAGTGTTCTTGATACCAGACATGAGAAAGTTCATCCCTCAGGACATTTGCAGAGATGGAGGATGGCCCATCTGACTCTGGAATCTCTTTGTTCCTCTGGTTTTTCACAGGTATCTGTGGACTGAGTTTTTAACCTCTGCGATGTTCATTTACTTGTCTAAGACTCCTTTTAGAGAACTTATGTTTCACACCAAACAGACCCAGCTGTCTACCATCTCCTGGCTCCTGTCTCCTCACTTATCTTCTCTGCTCTCTTCTCTCCTTCACTTTCTTCTTCAGAATGAAAGTAAATTTCTCTCTTGCTTCAGGCAGAGCAGTTTATCCATCTTCTTTACCTGCCCTGGCACATACAACATCTGTATTTTTAGGTCTCACTTCTAACCCCAAGCAGCTTATCAGGATATTTTTCCAGATAAAGACAAGTTTCCTCCCTAAAATTAAATGCTAATAAGGTAACAAAATGTTGATCTCCATTCACAGTTGGATCAGATTCTTGACAGAGAATTCCCCTGCCACCCTGCACAGTAGGATAAGGGATGCATTCACTTCCAGTTACAGTGGTTTCAACTGTGTGGCCCTGGCGTAGATACTGACACTTTACAAATGAGGAAGCGGAGGAGGGGAGTGGGAGTCACGTATGTGATTTGCCCACAGATTTGGAGCTATAAGCGATAGATTAGACCTCGAAGCCCTAGTACCAAACCAGTGAACCTTTGGTCGCCTGAACCAGGATGGTGACAGTATCACTGGAGAAGAGTGGACAGATTTAAGAATAATTTGGGGATATAATTGATAGAATTTTGGATTGGATTAAAAATGAGGAATGAAAAAGAAGGGAGACTCCAGAATGATTTTGTTTCTGGATTGAACAAGTGGAGGTAAAATTACCATTTACTAAGGTCGGGGAAATTGGTAATTTTAAGGCAAAAATTCAATGTGTCAGTTTTGGACACATCGTGTTTGAGATGTCCATAAGATACCCAAGATATACCAAGATAGCAAGTAAACAGCAGGACTTGAAATTGGAGGTCTGGCCTGAAAATATAGATTTGGGGTTTCTCGGCATATAAATAGGATTTACAGTGAAGAGAATGGAAAAGATCTCCCCAGGAGTAAGTGTGGTAGAGAAGGACTGAGGTTTTGAGAGAATTTGAAAAGGAGGAAGATTCAGCAAAGAAGATCAAAAAGGAGGTACTAAAAAGATGGAAGGAATTCAAGAATAATCTACTGTTCCAGTTACTATTACTATATCACACATCCCCACAAATCTAATAACCTTAAACAACAGCTTTTTTTTTTATTATGCTTATGGATTCTGTAGGTCAGAAATTCAGAAAGAGCACAGCAAGATGCCCTGTATCTGCATGATGTCTGCGCTTCAGCTAGACAGACTTGAAGGCTGGAGTAACTAGATGGCTGAGTGTTGGTCAGTTGGAATCATTGGAAGCTCATTCACTCACATGTCCAGTGCCTGGGCTCAGAGCACTCAAAGACAAGACTTGATGACAAGAGCATCTACAGGCAGCCCCTCCATGGGGCTCAGCTTTCTCCCAGCATCATGGCCTCAATTAATCAATCTTCTAAATGGAAGCTTAAAACACTACACCAGATATCCCAACTAGCAAGGTAGAAGCTGCACTGCCTTTTGTGTCCTAGCCTGGGAAGCCAAGTAAGATGGAAATTTTAAAATGTCTAAATGAATTTGCAACGTGAAGTGGTTGATGAAATTACTCTGGTCTCCCGTATTTGATCATCTATCACAATGTAACCTAAATGTCTTTAGATATTATGTTTCTCCCACTAAATTGGAAGCTATTTGTTACTAGGGAATAGTCATCTTAATATTATTAATATTTTTATTTTTAGGACTTAACGCAATGCCTGACACATAGCAGAGGCTTAGGAGACATCTGTTAAACAGATGATTCTGAACCTCTCTCTTTCCTACCTGTCTCCCAGTGTCCTACTTCAGACTACGTATAGGACAACTCTGGCAGGCCTTCCAGCCGTCTCCTCAAACTCCAACAAACTAAAGCTCATGTCATTCATCTCATGGTTAACTGGTGAATATTAGGTTTGTCTGTGTATAGCAGGGACAAAAACCTAAAACATTAAAAAGAAAATGTTACTTCTCTATCATGTAAAAGAAGTCCAGAGCTGGCATGGTGATTTTCCTGTGACATCAGGCAACCAGGCCCCCATTTTCCTGTTCTGCCATCCTTAGCACTAACTTCCATCCTTAAAGTCACCCATCTTGGCCCAAGATGCCTGAACACCTTCCAGATTAGCAACAAGAGGAGAAAGAAGAGAACAAATGGGACACTTCTCAGCTGAGTCAACTCCTCATAAGCAGCCTTTCCTGAAATACCATAGAACTTTTTCATTTATAATTTTAGGGTTCAAACTTAGTCAGTAATCCTCCTAGCTACAGAGGAGGAAGAGATTTGTGTTCATTTTGGACAAAAAAAGTGCCCAGCTAAAACTTGGGATTCTGTTACTAGGGATAAAGGATGAAATGGATATGCTTGTGTCCCTGGATTTCTTATTCAGCATTTCTATTTCTGCTTATGCCATCAACATTTCAATTCTTGTACTCCATTCAATCTTTATTTGCATTTTAGACAAATAACTCTAGTAGCTGGAAGGAAAATGAAGTGGAAGTGAAACAGACTGGAGGCATGGGGACCAGTAAGTTACAAGGCTATTGCAGAAATCCAAGAGAGAGAAGACAAAGCCCTAAGCCAAGACAGTGACAGCAGGGATGAAGAAGAGACGATGTGGAAGAACATAAAAGGAACAAAATTTACAAGATTGCTGAGAACCTAAATTTTTAAAACAAACTGAAGAAAGAATGTATGAGGCCCACTAAGAGTAGCCCTACCAACATAAAACACCTTGGCACTGGCAGGAAGCCAATTACTTAAATGGATTATTCAGGAATAAGTAATCAGGGGAACTTATGAAAACATCTTGGAATTTTTTAAGGAGCCTTGAAAAATACTTGGGTGTATTCCACGTTTCCTTGAACCAAATTTTCCCTATTAACAGAGCTAATTGCTCTGAATGGATTTAAAGAGTTCTGAATTCGGTGTGTATGAGATGGTATGTGTATATTAGCATATCATGAGGTATGTGTGTAAAACCTTGTGATTCATAAATATGTGTCTAATGATGCTTTTTACCACATTTCCCTCTAGGTTTTTGTAATGAATAAAAATTACATTAGTTATTGTTTTTCATCTGATGCAAACAAAATTTAAGGAGAGGCTGGACAGGTAGAAAGATTAGGGTAGAGAATAAACACAAGGTCTTCTGCCTTTCTTCATGGTCAACTTCTCAACTGCAGAGTGAGTCCACTTGGTGCACAGATGTAAGAGTGAAAAATGCTTTGTAATGAGAGATTTTTATTTGGTGAAAACGGAAGTTCTTTTAAATTAAGAACATCAATTTTCTCTATCATGTAATATAAAGGAAATAACAATGTCCTCTTATTTAAACATATTAAGATAGAACAAAATTGAAGGCAAGGCAAAATATCCTCAGTACTGGCCTCTAAATCAATTGACTCCTAGCATAAGGGCTTATTCAGTCTCTCATTAAAGGTTCAGTTCAGCCGTGGTTTCCAAATTCATTCATTCATTTACTCATTCATCCAACAAATATTTATTTGGTGTCTACTCTGTGCCAAACACTATTCTAAGCACCAAGGGTACAGTAGTGATTGAAATTGACATTTCCTCCTGGCACAAATTTGATTTACATTTCCAGCCTTCCCTGCAGTTAGGTGGGGCCATGAAATCAAGTTTTAACCTATAGAATGTCTCCATTAACCTCATTCACAATATTCCATGCTCTGTTTCTTTTTCCATCCATCAGCTGAATAGAGGCAATGCTAAGGACCTGGGATTGGGGGTGGGGAGAGAGGAACAGGATGGAAGGAGCCTCTGTCCCAAATGACAGTGTGGAACAAAGCCAGTGCTCCCTGCTCCCCACCATCATCAAACCACATTAGACCATGAACTGCATTTAAATTTGAGTTTAAATGCCTATGACATTGACATTTTGGAGCTGTGTGTTAGCATACCTTCTATACAGACCTGGAGACTGCAGATACTTGACATATTCACACAACAGACAAGTCAGAGTGACTGTAGCTCAGTTATCAAAGGGGGAAAAGGTAGGAGATGATGACAGAGAGGTCCTCAGAGCCAGATATGTAAGCCTCTTCTTGAAGCCATGGGAAGGCCTTGGACTTTATTCTATCTGAGGTGAGGAAGCTACTGCAGGTTCCAATTCAGAATTTTCAAAGTGCCGCTTTGTCTACCATGTTAAAATAGACTTCAGGAGGGCAAGAGTGGAAACAGTTAAGAGGCTCCATTGCAATCATGGAGTGAGATGTTAGCTTGGACTAAGACAGTAGCAGTGGAAGTGATTTTTTTAAAGTCATATTTTGGATACATTTTGAAGACAGAGGTAAGATTGCTCATGGAGCACTATTAATATTTTTATCCCAAATATCCAACTGAAGATATAGAATAAACAATTAGGTTGATGAGTCAGTTGTTCCCAGGAGAAGTCAACTACAAATTGGTACTATGCATTTTGGAATTGTCAGCAGATAGATAATATCTATGCAGAAGATAGATAAGATGTAAGAATAGATAAGACCACCAAAGTAATAAGGATAAAGAGAAAATAAATCCAAAGACTGAGACTCGGGACACACAAACATTAAGCAGATGAGAAATCAAAAGGAACCAGCAGAAGATCAACCAAGAGCAAATAAGGTAAGCGATAACCAAGAGAGACTCGGGCTTCTGAAGTTAAGTTCCTCCTTTTCAAAGAGGAGGAAATGATCACCAATGTCAACTTCTCCTTAGAGACCAAGAGAGTTGAGGATGGAGAGCAGACCATTTGACAATTTGGAGGTCACTGAATATTTTAATAACAGTTTCAGTGGTGAGGATGAAAGCCTAACACGAATGAGTTTCAAAAGGAATAGGAGTAGCAAAAGCAGAGGCGGAGAACAGAGAGTTTGCTTCTGAGAAATTTCACGGTGAAGCTGGCCTGACTCCATCGTTTGTAAGGCTGAGGGTAGACATTTAAATGGACGCTCCAGGTCTTTGGCCCTCCTCCCTCTGCTTCCCACTCCTCCTCCCCACACCACGCACATGCATGTGGACACCCCAAGCAGATCACCCAAGATTCTCTCATCCCTCTTGCATAGAGCTGCCTTTTGACACCCTCAGGCTAGGGGTATACATTCTGGTTGTGTCAAGAGGACTGACCAGGGAAGAAGCCCACAGAAGCAAGATCAGAGCCTCTGGGGATAGGGAATCCTGGAGTCCCAAGTACCCAAAGTGCGGGTTAGGAGGGGAGGGGCATGATAAAGGGCATAGGTGGAGAAAGACCAGGACAGGACCCTCTATGGTGCAGGGGCTCCAGCTGCCCCTGCCTAAGGGAAACACAGGCAGTTTTCTCTTTGCACAGTAGTGCAGGACCATAACTATGAGCATGCAAGCTGAATCTATGCAAAGTGTTCTTAATAATCACAGGGAAAATTATGATTGTTCCATGACCTTTAAAAATCTTCATCAAAACATTAAAAATTCTCTTACTGGTGGTTATAAGTATATAGGGAAGTGAAAAAATAGTAAAGTAATATTTACTTAGTTACATTGTATTTTAAAACATTAGAAACGTTGAGAGTTAAAGTGTTTTATGTCTTTGTAAAAAAAACTTAAGAGTAGATTGAACAGTGCTTGCCTTCTCCTGGTCGTATAACCTACTATTTGGAGCGAGCATCTTTTCTACGTGAATTGTCATTCTCCTTTCTAAATTTGGATCATCTTGCAATATTTTATCTTTTGTGCTTTCAATGTCACGAAATATCTCCAAGAGTTCCTTTAATGTGAAATATTTGCCAACATCACTTCTTCTGGGACATATTCGTTCACAACCACTTTCCTCATTTATGTTGCTAATTTCACCTTCACTGATTTCCTCCAGCTGTATATCTTGAGTCTCTTGAACCAAGAAGATGTCAACATTTCCATGGTCAGCTATTTATTCTACTTGAATTACACTTTCAGCATTAGCATTTTTCTTTCTTTGATGCAATTTCATCTTCACTGGCAAATTTCCACTTTAGATTATCCATTTTTGTAAAATACCATATGAGTTTATTACTGGAAGGCAACACAATGACACTTTTTGCTGTCTGTCTGTGAACTGAATAACAGATGCACAGCAACCAATCACCAACAGACTTTCAAAGAAATGACACGATTGGTCACTGATCATGATGCACATCTGTTATTTACACGGTGATTTGTGAACTGAAGAGCTAGCAGCCAAGTTTGTACTTTATGCAATTACTCAGTTAATATATCATGGTAACTGAAACTTGAACTGTGGTGTTGGGGGACTGGTATTATTTAACCAAACTGTGGTAACTGAAAGCCCTGCCTGTGGGGACTGTGCAAAGTGAGGACTGCCTTACTGCTCTGAAAAATTGCAAAGAATATAGGTGATAGTTAGAGGAGACATTTATGATCAAGGGAGGATTTTTTTAAAGTGAGAAAAATTACAGCCTGTTTGTGTAATGATGAGAATGGTCCTGAAGAGAGGAATAAATGGGTGTTAGAGGAGGAGGAGATATTTACAGCTGTAATATCCTTACATGGGCACAAAGGGTTGGAATCCAGTGCATAAGCGGAGGGTTGGTTTTAGACAGAAGCACAGTTTATTCACTTTAACTGCAAAGTAGAATACACGGGCGTGGGGACTGGTAGGTTGGTGGTGGAAAAACAAGTTCTCTCTTGATTGCTACTACTTTCTCAGTGGAATAAAAAGCCGGGTCTGTAAATGAGAATAGAGAGGGAATAGGAAAGACTAAACCGTCTAGGAAAGAAGAAACTGTATGAAATATTTGGAGGGAGAGTGAATTGGTGATGGAAATGTGGAGAGATTTCTGAACCCTCTAAGAGCCACTCGAGATTAGTGATTAAAAAGAGACCTGTCAACTTAGTTGTGTTTTTCTCCAGCCATTTTCATTCTGTCTGAATCCTACACAATTTAAGAAAGAAGCCTATTCTTCTGCTCCCGTTTCCAACTAAGCCCTCCCCAACCAGTAGGTCTATCACTGGAGACTCTCTGCTCAGAGAAGACAAGTGGACTCCTGGGTTGCACATGTGACCCAGCTCCCAGGACAGGATTACATAATCCCCATTAGGTACATAATATTCCAAGAAATGGAAAGCACAACCCAAGAAAGATAAGTTAAAGTTATAACAATAGGTAAAAAATACTCATTGATTTGCCCTGTTCTAGTTATTTAACATCAAACTGAATCAAAAATAAGTTTCTTAGACAATTTTGAAGCAAGAGGCCCACAAATCAAATAATAATTTCTTTCACCTCAATTTCCATGGCTGTCTGACTTCATTTTCCATATTATGACGTTCATATAAATCCCCAAATTCATAGCAAATGAGTAGAATTTGAGTTGAAACCAAAATGAAGTAAAATAAATCAACTAGAAGAAAATTCAGAAGTCAGACTAGTCCAATGCCTAGACTGCATGGCAAAAAGTCAATAAACCAGTGGTATCTTTCTTTCATGTAACAATCACCACAGAAGTAAAAATGCAGTGAAGACTTTGATGTCCTAATGAAGAAGTTACCTTATGTCTTTCTGAGAGCAGAGTAGGGTTTAAATAAAAGAATAAATCTAATCAAAGAAATCGAGTTGGCAAATGGTTTCTCTCTAAAGAACAAAACAAAACAAAAAAACCACTCTCTGAATTCCACCAATCTTTTTTATCCCACTTCAAACTTTTTTTTAGTAGCCCCAAGTGAAGTCCAAAGACGTGGCCACCCTGCTATTTTTTAATACTCCAAGCTTTTCCTCACCTCATGAGCTTCCACCCAGGTTGCTTCCTCTGACGGCAACACCTCACTCTGTTTGTTCTTTTAGCTGGCTCCTACACAACTTTCAGATCTTACCTTCAATCTTATTTCCTCAAAGACTTTTCCTTCATTCCCCAGCTAATTTAGGTTTCCCTATCTTCTCTCTCAAAATATCTTAGGCTTTTACTTCAGAGAACATACCACAATTTGTAATCAAATATTTATTTAACACCTGTGGGCCCCACTAAATTATAAACCACATGACAGCAGGACTAAGTATGACTTCTTTACCATGTTATGGACAACAGCTAGCTCAGGGCCTGGAACGTGGTAGTCAGGAATAATCGTTAACAGGATAAGTACAGTATTGACAAGTAAGTATAGTATCTTTCACAGAAGACCAGAATCTGAGGCAGAGGATTGTTTCATGTGTTTGAAGGATTTGAAGAGCAAAAATCAAGCAGAGGAAGAATGGAAGTCATTCAACCACTGCCTGAGGACAAAAAGTTAACATGGGGCCCTAGGAAGTGGCTAGAAGACATGGCTGGGAGTCAAAGGACCTCAGATTCACAGCTCATGGCTCTGCCACTTAACAGCCATTGGGACTTCGTGAAAGGAACGACCTCTATTGACCTCAAATCTTTTCATCTGTAAAACGAGGGGGGCGCATCAGGTGATAATCTAAACAGAAAATACTATCTGGCATCTCCCCTCTTATTTTCCAGATGCAAATTGCCACAGTATAGTTTAGTAGTTCTTATGCTTTGAGAGTAATAGAAATCTGATTTACACGGGCACATACAGAATAATTTTTTAAAGAACCGCAGTAATTTCACCTGATTATAAAGATCCCCTTGCTTTATCTTATAAAGCTAAGTTATCCGGCTGCATCTTAAGACGTCTGAATACTGAATTTCCCGTTTTTTCCTTCTATTTCATGTCTTAATGAGGTTCTCATATGGAAACAAAGTTATATCAGTACAAAGGGAAACATAAGCTGTTTTATTATGTGTCATTATTAAAGAGGACTATGTACGTACAACTTTGCTTCCTACCAAATTTAAAAAAATTTAATTTTTAAAACACGTCTTTCCTAATCAAAATTTCAGAATGCACATTTCTGATGAGATATGCGTAAGCTGTAGTTGTCCTTGAGTTTTTCTATGTTTTGAGTACCAGACTTAGTTGTAAAAAGTTACATTGGCAAGGGCTCTTAGAATTGGTCATGAAGAGAGCAATATGCTGCCATTTCACTTTATATTTTATGCACCACCATCAATAACCAAATGAAATCTGAAAGGATCTAATTTCTTTCAAGAGTTCTTTGAGAGAGAACATATCAGCATGTAAAAATCCATGAATTTGGGGTCAGAAAGCCTGGGTTTGAATCCTGGCTTTGCCATTTACTAACTAAAATTCCTTCGGTTAGTCCATTAGCTCTTCTGAACTTCAGTTTTCTCACCTTTAAATGAACTTTGGAGTAGATCATCTCTTAAATCCACTCTAATTCTAAAGATGTGGCAACATCTCTGTTGGCCCAGAAAACATGCTTCTAGTATCCAAGGGTCAATTTGCTTACCTACTTGTGGCTCTTTGGGTGCAAGCAGATGCTGAGTTCTACCCCAGACCTACTGAGTCAGAACTTCCTGCGGAGGAGAACCAGAGCATCTAGATCTTATAAAAACTAAACAAATGTTTCTGACGTGCTTCCCTGGTTAGGAACTACTGCACTGGGAAAGCAGGGGCCTGGAGAGTGTTGTAAAGCCCCATAGACTGGGGGTCTCAGAATTGAGAAGGACTCTTCCAAAAGGAGCTGCCTTTTCCAGGGCAGTCCTTAAGACTAAGGGAAATTCAAGAAACAACTTACCTTCAAGTGAAGGACAGAGCCAAGACCACAATAGAGACAGAATCAAGTTAAAAAAAGCAAATTTGATGGCTGGAAAATATCAAAACATTCAAATATAAGGTACCCACCAAAACTGTATGCTCTCTGAGGGCAGGACCATCAGATGGAACCACAGTATTTCTGAATACCTGCTGGCCGGAAGCAAGATCAAAATGGTGATTCAAACTTTTCTTTCAAATTACATTTCCTATGCTCTAAATATTGCACTAAAAATTTATCTTAAGGGCAGACTCTGTTTTGAGTGGAATAGGGATTGGTTTGGTGAACTCTGGCTAGAGAGGTAAGCCAACTACAGTCTCTCTTCCTTGTTCTTGACGTAACTTTGGATTTTGTGAAGCAATTCAAATGCAGATACTCTAGGCTAAAACATTAACAGTGTAAAAGGCCGCCCCATGGGGAGAATGCAACACCATTACAATTAATTTAAGGGATTTCTGGTTTTCTCTGACAAGCCTGGAGATGTGGTTTAGAGCAGATACCACAAAGAGGGCAGGTGGGAAGAAGAGAGCCCAGGGGTGGTCAAGGCTTAGAGAGAGAGTCAGTCAGTGTGGGTCCCAGGGACAGGACTGGCCATAGGTCTTAAGTACAGCAATATCTGACACTGAGCTTAAAACTTCCTGTCCTGAGTTGTACTTCCATTCCGACATCTTTACAGAATTCTAAATTTTGAAATCCAGAATTATTTGTGCTTCCGGGAATGGAGATGGGCCCCAAGTTTTCCCCTGGAGCATTGTCACTGTGAAGAGAAGGCAAGAGGTGAGCAAACTGCTGTTTGAGGTAAGAAGTGACAATCAAACAAATGTCAGCATTCCCCAAGAGTTGTCAGAAATACTCGGTTCACTGCAGAAGCGTGGGATCCAGGCTGAGTTATTTTATTTGGACATTGAAGCAAAGGCTAACCCTGGGAAGATGGGAAACAACTTAGTAACACTCAGGACTACCTTGCTGTTCCTGTGCCTTGGCATATAATGGGTGTTGAAAATGCAGGAAGGCTTAACAGTTAACAGTCGCTGTGGAGATAGATTTAAGTTTGAATCTCACCTCTGCCAAGTGACCTTGAACAAATTACCGAACATCTGGAAGCCTCTGTTTCTTCCTATTTAAATGGAGATAATGAGAAGGATTGAGTGAAATGTTAGTTGCATTATCTGAAGGGTTATAAACTACTTGAGTGTAGTACCTGAATTCCTGATCAAATAGCCAGGAAAAACAAAAAAGATGGGAGCATTAAGAGGTGGTCAAATTTCTCTCAGTGTGGTCTAAGCTAGCTCTACTTGTTTCTGACAAAGCAGGGTGGAACGGCTGGGACTGCTGGGATATGATGATCGTCTCCATTCTCCCTCCTGCTTCTAGACAGGACGGCATTTAAACCACCCCCAGAGTGCCTATGTCTATTCTTAGGGTTCACCGGGGGAAAGTATTCCACCCATTTCTTCAGGCAACCATTCCCATGTACTGTAGCCATCATTTTCAGAAAACACTACTTTATTTTAAAGTTAATGTTCACGTTTATGTGAAGAAAAAAGTTTTGTGTGTTCATAGGAGTTGGGTTCTGATGATTTTAGAAAGTGATATTGCAGTAGGAGTCCTAAACACGTCCAGATTCAGCTTTGCCAATCACCTCGTCTTATTCAAAACTCTTTCAAGGCAAGTGATAGAAAGCCAACTCAAATTACTGCAAGAAAAAAAATAGGAAAATGTTGGCTTATGTAATGAAAAGTCCAGGAGTTGGTATACATTCAGGCACAATAGGAGCAGATGTTCAAAACAGTATCCTTAAAGATCTGTCTTTCTCTCTTTCTGTCCCTTATTCTGCTTCCCTCTGTGTTAACGTCACTCTCTGAAACGTGCGTTTCTCACAGCCCCTGACCTCAGAAAGACAAGGCCACTTCTCTCTTCTCAATGTTCTCATCAGACCAAATAACAAACACCCCTTACTCCACTCCTTTCCACACAATTCCCAACTAAGAGAAGTAGATGCTGGAAACAATAGCCAAGTGGGGGGGGGGGGGATGCCAGTGTCCCCTCTCTCCCTAGTAAATTAAGATAAAGCTCTCTGGTAAAACCTGAGTTGGAGGATACAGCTTAGTCCTGGAGGCCTTCGAAAGGTCTTCTTTCTCTCCCTCCCGTTGAAGATGATGTTCTGAAAAATGAACCCTGGCTTATTACTCCAGTCATTTCCGGAGACAGAGGAAGGAGAAGAGAAAATTTGGGCCTACCTCGAATAAGGAAGTGCTGTGCACAGTGACCCTGCCAGGTACAAAGCGTGGCCCGAGGATCAAACCCATCAGCAGCTTGGGAGAAGGAGGTGAGCAGAACTGAGAAGACATGAGAAGAGGACATGGCAGAATGTCCCCCTAAACATTTATGCACCTCTTCCAGGTCTCAGTATGATTTTGACATGGAAATGAGCTATCCAAGTTTGAACTGCTTGAGGCTACCCAGTAGGAAAAGGAGCAGAGGAATTCCCTTCCTGCAGAACAGAATTGGAACCATCCATTCCAGAAAGGCTCCCTTCCACAACGGCTCCCCACCAAGGGAAGCCTGTTTGTCCTAGGGCTGGATCCCACCACGGTTCACTTCCCACTTCATTATAACTCAGCCTTCAAAAGAAGTAATTTGCTATCTGGAGCCAGCACTCTGTGGTCGCTGCCTGCAGCCACATCCCACATCTAATCTTGTTTTGATTTTGTTCATTAGCCTTGGGAACGGCATTTCCATTTCGTGAGTAAACAAGCAGATCTGTGTTTTCTCACTGTTTGGAATCTAGAATAAAACTATTTCAAGTGTATCTATGAAATGCACATTTCTTAATACACTTTTGGTTTCTTACCCCCTCTTTTTTTTTTTTTTTTTAAACTTTCAAACTATAATCTCTGTGACTAACAGTGCCCACTTGGTCCACTTCATAATCTGACCTCTCCCATCTCAGTGCTGCTCCGTGACCGTCCCTAGTGGAGGGTCCCAACCAAAGGTTGATACTCCAATGCTTGTTACTTCTCTTCAAACCCATACCTGGTCCTCTCACTCTCAGCAGACAACCTAGCTCTCTGCTTTTCAGAGTAGCTAGATGACATTCATCTAATACAAACTCTCTCAATTTCTCTTTCCTTTGTCTTAAAAGTTAACATTCTCCCTGTGTCCTCTCTCCTTTCTGCCTCAGAAGGGTCCCTCTGGTTCAAAGCTGATGACTCCTTGTGGTTTTTGATCTCATCCTCCCCACCTGTTCTCTCTCTCTCTTCTCTGCCTTACCCCCGGCTGTTTCCCTCAGCCTGGAAATATGCTCAAGACTCTCCATTATAAAAAAGCAAACAATTCAATAAGTACAAAATGAAATCTTTCCTCAGATATTATTTTTTCTTCAAGCCATCATTTTGTCTCTTTTCTGTAGTTGCCAGGCTGCTTAATACAGCAGTCTTCCTTTGCTCTTGGCCACTTCTCACCTTCAGTTTGGTCCTCATCATTGTATCCTAGCTTCCACAAATCTACTGTATCTCTTCATGCTACTCCTCATCCCACTCTTCCTTCTACTTAACTCTCATGAGGACAGAGAACTTGTGACCATTTTATCCCAGCGCTTATAAATACCTAGCACAGATTCGATGCTAATTAACATTTGTTCCATTAATAAATAACTATTTGATACTGTTAATCACTCCTTTGATTTCACCACTCTCCTGGCTTCTGGGACATTGTATATCTCTGATTTTTCTCTTCCTCTCTCTATTCCTGGTCCTTCTCATTCTCCTAATCTGATTCCTACCTATTAAATGTAGACATTCCCTGGGATTCTTTTCTTGGCTTTTTTTTCTTATCCATATTCTCTATCTTCACAATCATCATTCCCAAGTTTCAAATCTCACATATATTTGGATGACTCTCAAATTAGCATCTCTGAGCATAACTTTTCCTTAATTCCAGTTATTATTTCAATGGATGTTCTGCAGAAGCCTTCAGCTGAACTTGCTCACACCTAAAGTCTTTACCTCCCCCTACCCAAGCCTACTGGTCCCCGTGTATTCCATACCACCACTCCTGGTATCGCCATTTACCCAGGCAGTGACTTCTGTTTTTCCTATCTCTCACATCTGTACAGACCATAAACTTGGCACTGTAATAGGCATTGAAAATGCAAATATGAAAATGATTTGGTGCCTGCCTGCCTTCCAGGGTATTATAGTCTATTCGGGTAGACCAAAACATAAACACACAACTTCAGTGTAAGATGAAGATGGCAATGATGAAGGTGTGCCCTTGAGGCTATCAGAGCACATAGGAGAAGCCCATAGCCTAGTATGGTGGAGGTAGGGAAGTAGTCTTAAGGAAGACAGTCATTGGAAGTGTTCCCAGAGGATCTAATCTCTGATCTGAGTCTTGAAGGAGGGGTGCTAATTAGGTAGGCAAACAAGAAAGGATAATGTAGCATGGTGTGTGACAAGGACTTCAATCAGAATAGGTGAGCTATAGAGGAATCCTGTCTAAGAGGCCAGAATTTGGAATCAAATCTGCCATAGCTAATGTGTCTTTCCCTGTTGTTCTCTGATGAAGAAGCTTTATACCCCTGCAGCATCATACATGTTTATATCTATTATACAAGGCTATCCACAGATAACCTGTAATAATAATAAGTAACAGATATTGAGTATGTACTGTGTGTCAAGCACAGCTCTAAGTGCTTTTCTTCTTTTAACTTAATTAATTCTCAGGACAACGCCATGAGGTAGAAATTTTTATTATCTTCACTGAGGCCTAGAGAGGTTTAATAACTTGCCTCAGATAGAGCTAACCAACAGCAGAGCTAAGATGTGAACCCCAGCTCTCTAGTTAGGAGTCTATGCTTTTATTCACTATACTGTATTGCCTCCCTTTTGGCTTAAAATGTTTTGCCTTCACCTCCATTCTTGTAGGATTTGTGTAATTTTGGTATTTGTTGCATCATATGATGCGAATAGGGACAAAGACCCAAGAGGTATCCTCCATGCCAAGATATCAAAAACTTCTGGCGCTAATTGAAAATTTTAAGTGTGCATGAGAATGTTCTATATGCAACATATCCCAAGTGATCTAAACAAAGATGATCTAAATAAAGATGACCTAAATAAAAAAGTAACTACAAAATGTATGCAAAAGTTGTTGGGTTTGTCCTATCTTTCCTGATAACGATCTGATATTTGTCAGGGATTGTGGGTTGTTATGGTGATGAAAGGAAGCTGAATTTTGAGGGAACTGCAAAATGACAAAATGTGGAAAGGGCTGTTTTTTTTTTTTTTTTTGGTGAGAAAGACCAGCCCTGAGCTAACATCTGTTGCTAATCCTCCCCTTTTTGCTGAGGAAGACTGGCCCTGGGCTAACATCTGTGCCCGTCTTCCTCCACTTTATATGGGACGCCGCCACGGCATGGCCGACAGGCAGTGCGTCGGCGGGCGCCCGGGATCCGAACTCGCAAACCCCGGGCTGCCAAGCGCGGACTCAACCGCTGAGCCACCGGGCGGCCCCCTGGAAAGGGCTGTTTTTTAAAAATTATGCAACCAGTCATTCAAATGTCTTTACATCAAAAAAATATTCTAAAATTCTGTACGCAAAATCAATTGATTTTCTCTTCTTATCCAAAAGAAGACAAGCGGCCGGAGCTAAGATAAAGGAGTGTAGTTGAAAAAACTATTTTTTAAGTTGATTTTACTGGAGTGTCAAGTACAAAACATGTGACATGAGAGATGAAACAAAAAGAGGACCTTCTAAAGTTTACCAAGCAGCTTGGATGCTAACTTACAAAAAGAAGGCCAGTTCAGTTACTTCTCTAAGATCCCATTAGTTAGAGACACAGCAGGACTACAGTCTGTCTTCTTATATTAAACCCGGCGTGTTATCTACTGTGAATCCCATGTCAGAGTCCAGAAGCTGAGAACTGGAAATAATTTTAGAAATCATCAAGTTCAACCCTTCTCATTCTCTCTTTTCTTTTTTTAAAAATACATAGATCTGTAAGGTACAAAAGGTGAAATGGCTTACCTAAGGTCTGATTAGTGACAGAAACAGATTTCTCAGGTCTCCTGACTCCCACACCAGTGGTTTTTTCTGCAATTAAATATTAACTTATTCTGGGTTCCAGTTTGGCAAAACTTGGTTGTATGAAAAACTATGGTCATTGTCATCTTCTTCACCTTTTTGTTCCCAGAAATTTCTTGTGCTGTTTCCTCAAAAACTAAAAAGGGACCAGTGATGTGGAGGTGAGGGAGCAGCAAGAGGGGGGATCAGTGAGAGGTCAGCCCTGGTGAAGAAGTATTCATCACCGATATTGTTTAGAATTGTCAGTGTATGGTAAAAATAGGAACAAGACCATATTTTGGTCAGTTTTATTATTATTATTTATTCTTATTTTTCAGTTCAAGACAATGCATTACTTTATTGCCTGCACCTGGGGTGGCAATTTGAAACAGTGTCAGTGGTAGAATACTGTTCTCTGGGCTCTTAAAGCATAAAAGGGACGAAAGAAGCAAATATGCCCACACAGAAAATTATACCAAATATAAAATGATCTCCATTTCCCCAATGAGAAGATCTTCCAAATAAAAGGTTTTGGCCACATTGATCATATAAACTTTTAGGGATATACACGAAATAGTTAAACCACTTCATAAATATAGATTTGTTCATTTTGTTATATACGTATATAAAATTGCATATTATGTAAAAATCACATAAAATGAAAACTAACATGGCAATTTTAAAGCATTGACTTTTTCCCCACCCTTACATTGCGTGAAACTATTTATTCAAGTTCTTCATGTGCAATCCTGATATCCTTGTCTTCATCGTTACCAGACCGCTGACCACAGTTTCTGGAGCATATCATCTTGATTACCTTCTATATTATTTGAGATACTACATTTTCTTTGAATCTCTGTAAGATGCTATCTCTAGAAATTTTGTACAAAGCAGAATTAGTCACTCAAAAATTTTGGGGTAGTTTCTGTTTTGTTTTTTTTAATTTGTACTGTAGTTGAGTATTTTTGATAGAAAATTTTACTGTATTGCTTTTTAAAGTGATCTTTGAAAGTCTTATTTTAGGCAATATGGAACCTTGAAATTGTGAGATTAGACCCCCAGGAAAAATGACTAAATCCGTGAATGTCATTGCCTCCTTTTTAATCCAATCTGTAAGTGACCTCGACTCATCTTTGGGCGTAGATGTCAAATAACTCAGTCTTGAGCTGGGCATTGAGAAGGAAGCAATAACACCAGCACCATGCAGAATGCTGACACTCGGGGTCAATGCAGCCCTGTATTCTTTGGCTGCAGAGTAGTGCATCTGTGCCTCAACCATGCAATGATGAAGTTCCAAAATGAAACTCAACCCCCTGAGGAGATGGTATTGCAAAAGTTATGACCCCTACACACCAATAAAACCACCAACCAACACAATCACCAACCACCAACACAACATGAGCACCTACTGTCCATCCACTTATATGACAGCCCTGTGATCACACTCTGGGTGCCAGAATAACCAGGGCTATGCCTAGATCTGGGATCAGCCGGTTTGTAGAAGATGGTTAGATTCTTTTCTCAGATATTAGTTGTTCAAAACTGTTTTAATGCCTTCAGATCCTCTGGCTGTACATTTAGGAAGGAGCAGGCAATTCACATTTGGGCTTCTCTAAATTTGGTTGTCTCCATGTGAATTCCTCTTCATTGACAATTATTCTTCTAGGTTTTTAGATCTTCATTTCTTGGTGAGTCCTACTAAAGATCCAGTTGCACACACTTGTGTAATCCCATAATCCCAGCAGTAACAGAGAAGGTAAGCATCAGTCTATTTTTCTTTTGACCTGAAAACATTTTCTTGCAAGGATCTGTCAGAGCACAAATCTAGTTTTCAGACCACTTTTCTCCTCAAAGATTATCTCAATATATAAAGCACTATCAAGGAGAAACAAAAACTACAAAGCCACTGCATAAAGCAAATTTTCCCATTTAAGAAAACCTTTGCTTCATGCAGCTTATCAGGTAAAAGAGATACAAGAACTATTTCTTGCATTGTACTTTTCTTCCTTGAGAAAACATAAGATCTCTCTGCTTTCACTTTAAGAAAATTAAAAGTAAGTTTGATGAGAGCCTCATGATTTGGACTAATGAGTGAAAAGCAAACAGATCCAAATACCTGTAGATTTAAGACTGTGTCGTGAAAAGTTTGTATGATTAAACTATTTACTTTTGATATTTAGAGTAGGCAGAGCATTAGAGTAAAAAAAGGCATGAGACAAGATAATCCTAACTCTTATCTCTAGCCCATTCTGGCACCTAGGGCAAATCATTTAAACTTGTTAAATCTATTTCTTTAACTGCAAAATAAGGTAGTTAAATCCAAGTTTCCCGTAAATTTCTATGAAAATGACATTTTTAAAAGTGACATGAAAAAGACATTTGAATTCAATTATCTGTCAAATGATATATTCATAACACATAAATCTCCTAAAAAGCAATAAAAAGGAGAAACAATCCAATGTTTTAACAATAGGCAAAAGACTTGAAAAGACACTTCATAAAATATAAGGACATTCAAAGAGCCAATAAGCATATGAAAAGATGTTATCTTTGGTCATAAGAAATGCAAATTGAAACTGCAACGTGATAACACTACAACCTGCTAGGACGACTTTTTTTTAATTACCAAGTATTGGTAAAGATGTAGAGCAACTGTAACTACTGCTAATAGGAATGTAAAGTGGTGCAGTCACTTTGTAAAACTGTTTAGTAGTATCTGCTAAAGCTGAAAATATGCATGATCCAGCAATTCCACTCTTAGGTAAGTACCCCACAAAATAGGTATATATGTGCACCAAACAACATAAACTAATATTCATAGAAGCTTTATTCATAACAGGCAAAAGCTGGAAACAACCTCAATGTCCATCAGCAGTAGAACAAATAAATTAACTGTAGTATGTAACACAATGGAGTGTGTATACTCAAGAAGAAGACTGAATTATTGCTACATTCAACAATATGAATGAATCTCAGAGACATTAATAGTGCACAAGACAGATGCATGCAAAAGAATGTGCATTGTATAATTTCATTTATATGAAGTTCAAGACAAGCAAAATTAATCATTAGTGATAGAAATTAGAATAGTGGTTATTTCTGGGAGCAGAATACTGACTGGGAGGCTGGGAATGTTCTAAATTTTGACCTGGGTTTTAGTTATATGGGTGTATTCATTTATAAAAATGCATCAAACTTTACTATATCTATTGTCAATAAAAAAGGAGATTTATTTGTAAAAATTTATCATTTTACCATATCATGTGATATGTCAAAAAGACTTACCCCCCCATCTTCATGTGTAAAGAAAGATATATCTGAAGTCAATTACTGTTTCTTTAGTTTTATTCAAGTAAAGTTAAATTTAATATTTTTTAATTTTAGATCATATATTTAGTATGATCTCATTTTTCTAAAATTATTTTGACTTATATAGCTATTGTTTTAGCAATATATATATTGCTAAATATATATATATATATATATATACACACACACACACATAAAGAGATGTCTAGGTAATATTCACAAAATATTCACCAAATGTTAATGATTTCTTCCAGAGGGCAGAATTAAGAGGATAGCTTACTTTTGTCATGGAGTTTTCTATATTATTTGAGTTTTTTTATAACGGAATATATCATATTAACAAAAATCATAGAGCCATTAGTCTTGAAGAAAAATGAATAAATAAGGCTATATTGATAACATGCCTGACCATTGGCCCCGGGAAGGATAATCAGTGGGGTTTGGATAATTTAATGTTGGCAACCAAACCCATAACCAACATCATTCTGAATTCCCTGCATCCTTTTCTCCCTCTCTGTTCACCAGCTGTACTGCTGTTAATGGCTGAGGATGCCACTGAGATGCTCTGCAGCTCGTCTCAGGGGAGAATCTGCTCCATAAGCTGATGGCTACCATCAACAACCCCCCTTGACTACAGTTGCCCTACTGCTACCATCATTACATTTCTCTCAGTCACCTCCCCAACAGCTATGATTCCAACTGACTTGTCCGGGTCTCTTGACCACCCACATTGCTCTGGACAGGATGCCTCTCCCCACTAGATAGGTCCCACCACAGAAGTCACTTCTCTGCCCCAGGCCAAGCAGAATCCATGCAAACTGTGGGCAGCCTAAATACATGACATTTTTCCCCACAACAGAGGGCGGTTGACCCCCAAGTGGTAGATATTTGTCAAAGCTGATGCTATTACTTTTAATTATGTGATAACAGATTATCCTTCCCATCTTGGGAGAGGAATCTCCCTTTGCAGATCTTGGTACGATACAAGGTCTCACCTCCCACCATGAAAGCCTAAAATGTCCTTGGCAGCTATTGGCATGTAGCCTCAACTCTGCCAGAAAGAGCTTCCATACAAGACTTGGAATCCTGAGGGGTGATGCAAGGTGCAGAGGCATCCAGTTATTTATAAGAGTGACTACAGAGTTGAGTGTCCATGGATTGTGGCAAGCATTGCCCAGTGGCAGCACCAGTGGCATTCTACTGGACTTTTCTGAGTTGTAAATGATCTCAGATACCCAGACTTCCTTGGTTCATGACTATTTTCCAAGTCTGATTCTTCTGTAAACTACCTAACATGTGTCCAGTAAATATCTTTTCTCTCAGTGCTATCCAGATTTGGTTTCTGTTGTTTGCAACTAGGAATCCTAATCCCCCTCCTACTATCTTTTATTTTTTTCTCTCTAGGTGAAACCTGAAGAAAACATTACCTCTCCTTAAACCTACATCACTGAAGGAAGTGAATGCCAGTCATTCCCATCATGCCACATCACCCACCACTTCTCTGGGATAATTGATCTCCATCACTCCCAGACAGATATCATATACGCTAGGTCTGTTTGGTTGATCCTTTCCCCTTGGAGGCACTTACTCTCTTTACTAAATCCATTTAAAAAACAAAAGTTGACCTATATTTTCCAGACTGCCTTGTAAAAAGGTGAGACTTACAAACATATTAGTATCTGAAAATAATTTTTTAAGATCTTCCTTCCACATTCCACTTTTTTAATCAAGTATTCCTTATCTTGACTCTTGCATATTAGGCATGTCTATACTTGACATACAAATTCATAATCATGAAGATAAACCTAATTGATATCACAACATGCAAGGGCCATTACCACTGTTGCATTAGTTTCTCATTCCTGAGCTGCTTTAAAGTATGCTTTAGTGGGAGGGGTTATGGGGTTGGCTGAAATGGGTAAAGGAGATTAAGAGGTATAAACTTCCCATATAAAATAAATAAGTCACAGGGATGTAATATACAGCACAGGGAATATAGTCAATAATATTGTAATAACTTTGTATGATGACAAATGGTAACTAGACTTATCATGGTGATCATTTTATAATGTATAAAAATATCGAATCACTATGTTGTACACCTGAAACTAACATAATATTGTATGTCAATTCTACTTCAGTTTAAAAAAATACTTTAAATAGGAGAGGATCAAATGAAACAAAACTGGAGATTCAGGGAGAATTATATTCCCTTGTCTGTGTCTGACTACTTGTTCTGTCAGAGGATATAGTATAGCAGATATTTGTCCTACATAGGCTGCATAATCTGTGCACATCCTTGCAGTGTATAGGAATTTTCTGCTGTAAATGCCCTGCCTCCCCTAGGTAAAAGCAAGCAAACAGCTTTCCCAGGTCCCTTGGAACCAGGACTCAGGAAGTGACTAAGGGTCCTGCCGATCAACTGCTCAGGGCAAGACTAACAGGAAGAGGGGGCAGCTGGGTGAAATGCACTCATTTAAGGGAAATATGATATGACAGACATTCATCTGTTTTGAGAGGACCTCATAGGAATATCAGAAGCCACTCTTGGGTGATGTGAGCTACCACACCTGAGCCCATCAGCAGTAGCGCATGATTTGAGCAATGTTCCTGGTTGTTCAGCTTTCAAACCTGCCAGAGATTTTTATAGCCACATTAACTCCTGTTAATAAATTTATATTCTACTTAAACTAGTTAAGCAGGTCCTTTTTGACCACTAAGAATGCTAAATGAGAGACTAGGAAAATTGCTTATACAATAAATTGCTTTTATTTCCTTCCTGTAAAACAAAGAAACCCACTGTGACATGAAATGCTCTTTCAAATCCTACTGTGTGAAGTATATCTATCATAAACAGTCTTTCCTACATAAAATGTCTCCAAAAAACAAATAAGTATTATTTATTGTGGTGAAAAATAACCATCTCTCAGACGGCAAGAAGTTTTTAAGAAAAACAAGTCTTGGTGGCCGGCCTGGTGGCATAGCAGTTAAGTTCACGTGTCCCACTTTGGCGTCCAGGGTTTGATGCTTCGGATCCTGGGCGCAGACCTACTCATCCCTCATCAAGCCATGCTGAGGCAGTGTCCCATATAGAAGAGCTACAACTCTACAACTATGCTATACAACTATTTACTGGGGCTTTGGAGAGAAACAAAGAAAAAGAGGAAGATTGGCAACAGATGTTAGAGCAGGGCCAATCTTCCTGAAAACACTAACAAACCTCATTGAATGCTGTTCACATTCATCTTCAAGGTAGGAGACTAGTACCATTATTTGGTCTGAACTGAACCGTACAAACAAGATTATGTGTTCTGTGTGATATATTGTACCAGCAACTACTGTTCAATAAATCTTAATAACTTTGGCACTGGATCAACTTTTCAGGGGATAATTTTTTTACAACACTTAGCATCATATTTTTGTTTATTTGTGTAAATTGCTTAGAACTAAAGTTTATTTACTGTTAACCATATTTGTGAGTCTTTCATACACTGACAAAAGGCCAATAGCTACTTTGTTATTTTGCTTTCGGGTTTGTTCGCTTCTTGAGCTACACAAATATTTAGAAGATTTATGTGGTATCTGAAGCTCATTATAATTTTGGTAGAAGTAATGGAATATAAAGAAAGCACACTCTCCTCTACATAGACCACTCTCCTCCATGTAGACCTCTTTCTAAGCCAAGGCAAAGACTCAGTAGTGATCATTTTTCTCTGACAATCTGATTTAACATAAAAGGGACATATATAAGCATTACACCTACAAAAAAATAATTCCCTTTAAATAATTAATAATAATCCCATAATGTGCTTTGTATCTTTATCCACCTATCAAATTTCACTGCCCCTCCCTTAATTTACCTTCCCACAAGTTTGGTCAGGTTTCACAGTCCCAGACAACAGAATCTTCTTTACCTGATTAAAGCAGAAAGGAATTACTAAGTGATATTAATAGGTCATAGAATTGAGAGAGCTGAGAAAGCAGGCAGTACGATGACTTCGTTAACCACAACACACAACTGGGCCTCTCAAGGAGTTTCTACTCCCACTCTACCTCTGCTCTACGGGCTCATATTTGAGTCAGTAGGCTGGTACCAGAGCTGTCCCAGTAATGATGGTTTCAGCTCCAGAATTATATCACCTCTGCCACTTTTCTACCCCAGCAAAATTGATCTCCATGGTCTGCCTCTCTCTCTCATGAAACTCAGTTTCATATCAGTTTTGTATGAATGCATCTGTTCATGGGTTGGACCCTAATTTAAATAAAATACTCTAGCTTCCAGGGAGTCTGGGAAATGTTAATTTTGGTTTTTCAGCCTCTGCATTGCAAAAAGATATGACAGAAGGGAGTGGAAATGAGAGTTGATCAAGCCTAATCCATATTATATCTCATAACAACTTCTTATGTTTCCACTGAAGCCAGAATGATCTTTCAAATGAAGCCCTCATACTGTTATTCCCCTATGTAAAATCGTTCTGGAATTCTAAAATTATTCAACATGAGAATTCCTCAACACATTTATAGACCTTTTATGATCTGACCCCTACACAGGTCTCTCCTCATCTTTTTTCCCTTATATATATACACTGTTCTCTTATTACATTAAAGTCATAATATGGTTTCTGACCTCCCAATCTTTGCATGTTCTGTTCCCTTTGCCTTTCTCTGTCTTCTTTTCCTAATTAATTCCTACTAGTCTTTCAAATTGGCTTTCCTATTATTACTTGTTCCCACAGATTCCTAGTCCAAATAATCTGACCAGAAGTCTACCCATCTGATCTCCTATAATACCCTATGCATAGTGATTTATAGCACTCATTTCACAGAACCATCATTATCTTGATTTATTTTTTAGACTTCCACATTAGACCATAACTGAGGCAAGGATTAAATCTGTCTACCTCTATAACCCCAGTACTTTCCCCAACACCTAACATATAATAAGATTTTTAAAAATAAATGGAGAATGAATGAATGAGTATAGTTGAATAACAATATCATTGTGGGCACAGAGCTAAGGGAGGTAGTATCCAAACACATGCTTAGGAATACAGAGTTAGAGACGACAGTGCTTTCATAAAAACGGTTGGAGGAAGTCTAAAAAAATCAGTTATGTTGTTTAATCTCTTTGTTTTACAAAAGAGGAAATAGAGGAACATAGAGTTATTTTCTCAAGATCACACACAAAAAAGCAGGGCACACAAGTATTTCATTCTCACCTTCTTCCTTGAATGACCCTAGACCATTGACACAGTCAGGCATCACAAGACCTTGGCACAAGCCATTACAGAGTCTAAAGAATTAGACTTTAAAAGTCAGGCAGGTACTTAAGAGTTTGATTCTACTAAGAATGTACTCATGTATTTTCAAGCAAATTATTCTCAGGGGATTCTCCAAAGTCCTTTCTCAAAACGAATTTAGATTTCACAACTAACGTTGGTGAATTTTAAGAAGAGAAAAATAAAGCTGTTAAAGGATCAAATGAGATAATGTATGAGAAAGTAAATAAAAGGCATTATTATGATTAAATATATTTCTTGGTATAACACAATGTCTACCCTATGCTAGAAAGTAAATAAGTAATTTTAAAAGAACTAAATTATAGTTTTGTAATATCTTGTTTTATGAAGCTCCATGTATTATGGCTAAAGAGAAAATAATTGAGAAAAAAGCTGTTTATCCTGGTAAAGGCTATTACTCAATATTTCTTTTCCTGAGTAATAATTTTGCAAGCCTCCAAATGGAAGGAAAAAGAATTTTTCAATATTTTTAATATAGTGTACTTAATTTAATTTTAGCAAGATGTCACACTTTAAATTGTAGTCTTAGAGAAATTTACAGTCTATTTAATATCATCACCATCTGTCCTCAGTATTTTGATTCTTAATTTAAAAAACTTATGAAATGTCATCAATAAAGCTGAAAACTTAGATGAAATTAACAATTCTTAGAAAAATACAATTTACTAAAATTGACTTTAAAATAAATAAAATATATGAATAGCATAGAGCCATTAAAGGAATTGAATCAGTAATTTTAAATCATCCCACAAAGAAAATAATAGGCCCAGAGGATTTTATGGACAATCAATAAACAGATCATTCTAATCTGATACAAACTCTTGATTTCTATAAGGTTGGTCTAAACCTTATACTGAAAGCAAGACAAGGACAATAGAAGATACAAAAACTCACCAAACTCAGGAACATAGATGCAGAAATCCTAAACAAAACATTGGAAAACCAAATCCAATCAATCGCCAATAAAATATGATCAAGTCAAGATTACCTTAGGATTGCAATAGAAGCTTAACACTAGAAAATCTATAGGAAGAAGGAAGTCAAGATGGCAGTGTAGGCAGACTCTGAACTCACCTCCTCCCATGGACACAACAGACTTAAAACTATTCTTGGAACAATTACCTCTGAAAACTGGATAAGAGGAACCCCTGCAACAAACAACAGCCCTGACTGAGGTGCAAGAGGCAGAAATTCCATTCTGGAGAGAAAAAAAGCCACCTTCACAAGCTGCAGGGCTTCACAGCCACCTGGGAGCAAAGCAAGGGTACACAGCCTTCCCTGGAGGAGTGGGGGACCTGAGCCGGGGAACATTGCTGCTATAAGCAATTTTTGGATCCAGCACAACTGGGATGAGTGTCATAATATCTGGCTTTGCTGACTACTAACAATAACAGAGAATAGCCTCAGAAAAACTGGGACATAAAGAAATTAAAGCCAGGTCTTAAAGGGCCCAAATACAAATTCACCCATTTCAGAAAGCAACCTAAAATCACCAGAAAGAAAAGTGCACAGATCTTTGGTGAAAAGAAACTTACCTGATAGGCTCTGGGTGCATCCTGGTGAGAAGTGAGACCTCTCCAGGGACTGAGACATTGGCAGCAGCCATTGTTGTGACCTGGTGCAGGCATACTGACACAGATGCTGGCAGACACCATTGGAGTTCTCCCCCTGGCCTGCTAGCCCAGAGTCTGCCCCACACACTAGAACACTGATTTAATCCAGCTCAGCCAAGCCAAACAGTCTGCCCTAGGGACTGGCCCCACCCAACAATAACCCCTCAGGCAACTTGTGGGCCTGCATTAGCTAGGTGCCTGGATTCTCTGCAGCCTGGCAAGTGAGTCTACCTCTGTGGGGCAGGGCATGTGGTTGGAGTGAGTGGAGTATGTGGGGCCTTGCTGGAGTGTGTGGGGCCTCTGCTGTGGGGCAACTGGGTCTGCTTCAGGGAGTCAGGGCACATGCACAGGGTAGGACTGTGTTGACAGTGTGTGTGGCCCTGTGGATGGTGGCACTTGCCTGCTGCAGAAGACTTGTGCTTCTCAAATAGCCACATAGGGGACTGGCTGCCCCTTCCAAAGCCTGAAACAATTGGGTACTCCCGTGCTTGGGGCCAGCCCCATCCAGTTGTAATCCTCAGAGAGCTGACAAGAGCCCATAGCAATTGTAAGCCCCTGAGCCTAACAACCAGCTATGTTGGGGGCCTACTCACTTAACAGAAAAACTACAACAGGAATGTGCTATTAGACCTTGCAGCCAACTGTGCTAGGGCTCCCCACACTCGATAAAGAGACTGAAGTGTCCACAACAACCACACAGAGCTGAGCATTACAACCAGCTAGCCAGGAGAAAGCTCAGCCTCTCTGGGCACCTGCAGCAAAAGCAACCCTCCCACAACAGAAGGACACAAGTAGCCTGCACAGGGGTCACTCCTGGAACATTTGGAACGGATGATGAGAGGGAAGCATGCTGCTGGGCCTCCTAAGGTATCACTTACATAAGGTCACCTCTCCAAGATCAGGAGATATAGCTGACCTACCTAATACATAGATACAAGCACAGAGAAAGAAGCAAACGAGGAGGCAAAGGAATACATTTCAAGTAAGGGAACAGGAAAAAAAAAGGCAAAAAAGAACCAAATGAAACAGAAATGAGCAATCTACCTGATAAAGAGTTCAAACAAAGAGTCATAAGGATGCTCACTGATCTGGGGATAAGAATGGATGAACTTAGTGAGAACATCAACAAAGAAATGGAAAATATAAAAAAGAACCAATCAGAAATGAAGAATACAATACTGGAAATTAAAAATTCACTACAGGGACTCAAAAGCAGAGTAGAGAATACAGAAGAACAGATCAGTAAGCTGGATGAAAGACTAGAGGAAATCACCCAAGCTGAACAGATAAATGAAAAAACAATTTAAGAGTGAGGACAGTCTAAGGGACATGTGGGACAACATCAAGCACACTAACATCCTTGTTATAGGTGTCCCAGAAGGAGAAGAGAGAGGCAAAGGGGCAGAGAATCTATTTGAAGAGATAACAGCTGAAAACTTTCCTAACCTAAGGAAGGAAACAGACATCCAGGTACAGGAAGCACAGAGAGGATCAAAAAAGGTAAACCCAAAGAGGCCCACACCAAGACACATCATAATTAAAATGTCCAGAATTAAAGATACAGAGAGAATCCTAAAAGATGCAAGAGAAAGGCAACAAGTCCTATACAAAGGAAACCCCATAAGGCTATCAGCTGACTTATCAGCAGAAACTTTACAGGCTAGAAGGGAGTGGCATGATGTATTTAAAGTACTAAAAGGAAAAAACCTACAGCCAAGAATACTCTACCCAGCAAGGTTATCATTCAGAATGGAAGGAGAGATAAAGAGTTTCCCAGACAAGCAAAAATTAAAGGAGTTTATCACCAAAAAACCAGTCCTACAAGAAATGCTAATGGGACTTATTTAAGGGGGAAAGAGAAGACTACAAATAGGAAAAAATTATCTATTTCCATGATAAGAGGGTAATGGATACAAACACACAAAAAAGAGGTTAGATATGATCAGCTATAGGAAGCAAATCAGAAATGCCACAATTATGTGGAGATTAAACAAAGTGCTAATGAACAACTATTGGGTCAATGAAGAAATCAAAGGAGAAATCAAAAAATACCTGGAGACAAATGAAAATGAAAATACGACATGCCAGAATTTATGGGATACAACAAAAGCAGTTCTAAGAGGGAAGTTTATAGCAATACATGCCTACCTCAACAAACAAGAAAAATCTCAAATAAGCAATCTAAGAGTGCACCTAAAGGAAATGGAGAAAGAAGAACAAACAAAGCCCAAAATCAGTAGAAGGAGGGAAATAATAAAAATCAGAGCAGAAATAAATGAAATAGAGACTAAAAATCAATAGAAAAAATCAATGAAACCAAGACCTGGTTCTTTGAAAAGTTAAACAAAATTGACAAATCTTTAGCTAGACTCACCAAGAAAAAAAGAGACAAGGCTCCAATAAATAAAATCAGACATTAAAGAGGAGAAATTACAATGCACACTTCAGAAATACAAAGATTATAAGAGAATACTATGAAAAGCTATATGCCAACAAATTGGATAATCTAGAAGAAATGGATAAATTCTTAGAATCATACAATCTCCCAAAACTGAATCAAGAAGAAATAGAGAATTTGAATAGACCAATCGCCAGTGAGGAGATCGAATTAGTAATCAAAAACCTCCCTAAAGATAAAAGTCCAGAACTAGAGGGCTCCCTGTGAATTCTACCAAACATTCAAAGAAAACTTAAAGCCTATCTTTCTTGAACTCTTCCAAAAAATTGAAGAGGAGGGGAAGATTCCTGCCTCATTCTACGAAGCCAACATTACCCTGATACCAAACCCAGACAAAGACAACACACAAAAAAGAAAATTACAGGCCAATATTACTGATGAATATTGATGCAAAAATCCTCAACAAAATGCTAGCAAATCAAATACAATAATACATTAAAAAGATCATACACCATGATCAAGTGGGATTTATTCCAGAGATGCAGAGATGGTTCAACATCCACAAATCAATCAACGTGATACACCACATTGACAAAATAAAGAATAAAAATCACATGATCATCTCAATAGATGCAGAGAAAGCATTTGACAAGATACAGCATCCATTTATGATAAAAACTCCGAATAAAATGGATATAGAATGAAATTACCTCAACATAATAAAGGCCATATATGACCAACTCACAGCTAATATTATTCTCAATGGTGAAAAACTGAAAGCTATCACCCTAAGAAGAGGAACCAGACAAGGTTGCCCGCTTTCACCACTCCTATTTAACATAGTATTGGAAGTCCTAGCCAGAGCAATCAGGCAAGAAAAAGAAATAAAAGGGATCCAAATTGGAAAGGAAGAAGCAAAAATGTCACTATTTGCAGATGACATGATTTTATATATAGAAAACCCTAAAGAATCCACCGAAAAACTTTTAGAAATAATAAATGAATGTGATAAAGTTGCAGGATACAAAATCGACATACAAAAATCAGTTGCATTTCTATACACTAACAATGAAGTAGCAGAAAGAGAAATTAAGAATATAATCCCATTTATAATTGCAACCAAAAGAATAAAATACCTAGGAATAAACTTAACCAAAGAGGTGAAAGATCTGTACACTGAAAACTATAAAACCTTGTTGAAAGAAATTGAAGAGGACACAAAGAAATGGAAAGATATTCTGTGCTCTTGGATTGGAAGAATTAACATAGTTAAAATGTTCATACTTCCTAAAGCAAATCTGTAGAGTCAATGCAATCCCTATCAAAGTTCCAACAACATTTTTCACAGAAATAGAACAAAGAATCCTAAAATTAATATGGAACAACAAAAGGAATCCTGAGAAAAAAGAACAAAGCTGGAGGTATCACACTCCCTGATTTCAAAATATACTACAAAGCTATAGTAACCAAAACAGCATGGTAGTGGCACAAAGACAGGCACACAGACCAGTGGAAAAGAATCAAGAGCCCAGAAATAAACCCACACATCTACGGACAGCTAATTTTCAACAAGGGAGCCAAAAACATACAATGGAGAAAGGAAAGTCTCTTCAATAAATGGTGTTGGGCATGTGGACAGCCACATGCAAAAAAAATGAAAGTAGGCCATTATCTTCAACCACACACAAAAATTAACTCAAAATGGATTAAAGACTTGCATGTAAGACCTGAAACCATGAAACTTCTAGAAGAAAACATTGGCAGTATGCTCTTCGACATCAGTCGTAGCAACATATTTTCAAGTACCATGTCTGATCGGGCAAGGGAAACAATAGAAAAAAATAAACAAATGGGACTACATCAAACTAAAAACCTTCTGCACAGCAAGGGAAACCATCAACAAAATGAAAAGACAACCTAACAATTGGGAGAAGATATTTGCAAACCATATATATGATAAGAGGTTAATGTTGAAATTATATAAAGAATTCATACATCTCAACAATAAAAAAACTAACAATCCAACTTTAAAAATGGGCAAAAGATCTGAACAGACATTTCTCCAAAGAAGATATGGCCAACAGGCACATGAAAAGATGTTCAAAATCATTAACCATCAGGGAAATGCAAATCAAAACTACAATGAGATATCAACTCACTCCCGTCAGAATTAACAAGACAGGAAACAAGAAGTGTTGGAGAGGATGTGGAGAGAAGGGAACTCTCATACACTGGTGGTGGGAGTGCAACCTGGTGCAGCCACTATGGAACACAGTATGGAGATTCCTCAAAATATTAAGAATAGAACTACCATATGATCCAGCTATTCCACGGCTAGGTGTTTATCCAAAGAACAAAAAACCAAGCATGTGTAAAGATGCATGCACCCCTGTGTTCATTGCAGCACTATTCACAATAGCCAAGACTTGGAAGCAACCTAAGTGCCCATTGAGGGATGAATGGATAAAGATGTGGTACACATACACAATGGAATACTATTCAGCCATAAGAAATGATGAAATCCAGTCACTGGTGACAAGATGGATGGACATTGAGGGTATTATGCATAAGCAAAATAAGTCAGAGGGAGAAGATCAAATTCCATATGATCTCACTCATAATTAGAAGATAAAAACAACAACAAACAAGCACAGATATACAGAGATTGGATTGGTGGTTACCAGAGGGGAAGGGGGGAGGGAAGAGGGCAAAAGGGATGATTAGGCACATGTGTGGTGATGGATTGTAATTAGTCTTTGGGTAGTGAACATGATGTAATCTATGCAGAAATAGAAGCATAATGATGTACACCTGAAACTTATAGAATGTTATAAACCAATGTGACCTCAATCAAAATAAAAAGAACACCTATTGGTGTTATTCACCACATTAGCAAAATTAAGGAGATAAATCATATAATCATCTCTGTAGACACAAAAAAGCATTCAATGAATTCAACATTTTATTCCTGATAAAACTCTTATCATCTAGTTAGAGAAGAGAATTTCTTCAACATGATAAGTCTATCTAACAAAAACCTATAACAAACCTCACAAACTCTGTAATGACACATTAGAATTATTGTCTAAACTTAGGAAAGAAGTGTAAGAAGCACTCCATCACCTCTTCTACTTGATATTACTATAGAAGTCCTAGCCAGAAATATATGACAAGAAAAAGAAATAAAATGTATAAGAATTGGAAAAGAGTAAACTAAACTGTTATTATTTGTAAAGATATTGTTGTCTTCATAGAAAATTCACGTAGACATCCAATCATTGTCAATTGAGAGGAACTGAAGAATGAGAATAGGATATGGAGATTGAAAGTAATGAAAAATAATAAAACAAGAGAAGAAAGAAGAGTCACAGATATGATTAATTCAACCATCTGGGATTTAAAAATATAGAGATAAGTTATCAGAACAAATAAGAGAGCTTAGCAATGATATCAATTTCAAAAATCAACTGCATTTCTACATAGCAATGACAAAGAGAGAGGCCATGTAATTTACAAAGAAATATGGTATAGAATAGTAATGGGAGAATATATTTTAAAATATATACAAGAAATTCATGAGAAAAATAAATATTTAGTGAAAGACATTAAAGAAGGCCTAAAAATTGGAAAAAGATATCATGTTCATTGATAGGAGACTCAGTATTATAAAAATGTTAATTCTCCATAAATTGATACAGATTTTTAAAAGTTTCAAGCAAATTTGCACAAGGGTTTTTCATGAGATAACAAGTTGATTGCAAAATTTATACTGAGATACAAAATATCAGGAGTAGACAAGACACTCTCAAAGTATAAGTTAAGGGTGGAAGCAATTTATTATATCAAATACCAAAACTTAAAGTTATAGTAGCATAAAACAGTGTACTCTTGTGTTGGGGATAGATAAAGAGACTAATCAACTAGAAAAAGGAGTCTAGAAACAAGTGCACACATACATGGAAACTCAAGCTATGACAGAGTTGGAAATGGAAATCATTTGAAGAGGGTTGATATTCAGTAAATAGTGTTTGGACAACTGATTATCCGTGTGGAAAAGATAACATTGGATTCCCTACACATCAAATGCAATAATCAATTCTAGATGGAATTATTTTTAAAAGCAAAACTTAAAGCTTTTAGAAGAAAACACAGGTGACTTTTTTTACCTTAGTGAGAAAGAATTTCTTAAACAAGACACAATGGAACATTATTCAGCCTTTAAAACGAAGGAAATCCTGCCATTTGCAACAACATGGATAGAACTAGAGGATATCATACTGGGTGAAATAAGCCAGAAACAGAAAAACAAATACTGCACAGTCTCATTTATATGTGGAATCTAAAATAGTCAAACACATAGAAGCAAAGAGTAGAATGGTGGTTCCCAGGTGCTAGGCGGAGGGAGAAATGGGAGGTGTTGGTCAAAGGGTACAAAGTTTCATTTATGCAAAATAAGCTCTAGACATCTGTACAACACAGGGCCTACCACTAACAACACTGTATTGAATACTCTAAAATTTGCTAAGAGGGTAGATCTTATGTTAAGTCTTCTTCCCACAAAGGGAAAAAATAGAGAAGGGTGGAAGGAAACTTGTGGGGATGATGGATACGTTTATGGCATTGATAGTGTTGATGGTTTCTCAGGGGTACACTTATCTCCAAACACATCAATTTGTATGCATTAAAAATCTGCAGTTTTTTCTATGTCAATCATTCCTCAATAAAGTGGTTTTTAAAAAGTCTACCAGAAAGAAACAATTGCTGAATGTGACTATGTTAAAATCAAGAACTGTTCTTTATCAAAAGACAACATAAAAAGAATGTTAAAAATAAGCCACAAAGAGACAACTTTTGAAGCATATATTATCTACAAAGGAGTATTATCAAGAAACCTAATAAAAATGGATGAAATAAATGAACATGCATTTCACAGAAGAGGAGACACAAATGGCCCATGAACATATGAAAACACACTCCACTTCGTTAGCAGTCAGGAAAGCACAAATTACATTTACTAGATTAGCAAAATATGAAGTAATAGCCACAATGTGGAGCAATAATAATTCTCATATGCAGATGGTGAGTGTAGAATTGGTATAACAATTGGGAAAACTATTTAGCAGTATCTTGAAAGTTGAACAAGTACTTCGCTTAATGACCCTAATGATAATTCTTAGATATACACTCCAGGATATATACTCTTCTAGGTGTGCATAAGGAAACATGTGCAAGAATGTTTGCAGCATCATTGCATGTACTAGCAAAAAATGTTCATCAATGAACAAATAAATCACTGCTTATCACACAATTGAATATTATATAGCAATGAATATAAACAGATTAAATTTATAAGCATTAACACAGGTAAATCTTTAAAATATGTTGAGTAAAAAAGCAATCACAGAATATAAATAATATGATTCTACTTTTCTCTTAAGCAGATTTTATTTTTTAGAGCAGTGTTAGGTTCTTCACAGCAAAATTGAGCAGAAAGTACAGATTACCCTTATACCCCCTATCCCCACACATGCACAGCCTCCCCCACCATCAACATCCTGTACCACAGCGGTACATTTGTTACAATCAATGAACCTACACTGACACATTGTTATCACCTGTACTTTACATTAGAGTTCACTCTTGATGTATATTCTATGGGTTTTGACCAATGTATAATGAGATGTATCCACCATTACAGTATCATACAGAATAGTTTCATTACCCTAAAAATCTTCTGTCCTCTGCCTATTCATCCATCCCTCCTACCCAACTTCTGGCAACCACCAATCTTTTCACTGTCTCCATAGTTTTCCCTTTTCCAGAATGTCATACAGTTGAAATTATACAGTATGTAGGCTTTTCAGATTGGCTTCTTTCAGTTAATATTATGCATTTAAGATTTCTCCATGTCTTTTCATGGCTTGATAGCTCAATTCTTTTTAGTACTGAATAATATTCCATCATCTGGATGAACCACAGTTTATTTATCCATTCACCTACTGAAGGACATCTTGGTTGCTTCTAAGTTTTGGCAATTATGAATAAAACTGCTATAAACATCCATTGTAGGTTTTTGTGTGGACATAAATTTTCAACTCCTTTGGGTAAAACACGATTGCTGAATCATGTGGTAAGAATAAGCTTAGTTTTGTAAGAAACTGCCAAACTGTCTTCCAAAGTGGCTGTACTATTCACATTCCCAACAACAGTGAATGAGATTTCCTGTTGCTCCACACCGCTGCCAGCATTGGGTGTTGTCAGTGTTTGGGATTTTTGTCATTCTAATAAGTAGAGATATCTCATTGTTGCTTTAATTTCTAAATCCCTAATCACATATGATTCTGCTTCTTAAAAGTTCAAAAACAAGCCAAACTAAACAACATCTTGTTTGAAATATATAGTTTAAAAAATGTGTGTGTGTGTGTGTGTGTGTGTGTGTAAATTTAGCAGGGGAAATAAGCATAGATAGATGTGTGAATGTGAAGAAAGCACACAGGAAAAATTAGTTTCCTGATCCAGCAATCCAGTTTTCCCTGATATCTGTAAAAGAAAGGAAACTGTGAGCAAGTTTTCATGGCACTACCTCAAAGTCTAAATCACAAAACATGTCCATTAAAAAAAAAAAAAAAACCCAGCAGGTGACTGATGAAGCCTGGCTGTCATCTAAGAGGGATCATATAAGTTAACCACTCAATATCATTTACTTTATAGACGAGAAAAACTGAACTCCAGAGAGTTTAAGAGCCTTTTCCAAGGCTACTCAGAAGGTGGAAAGGCTGGGATTAAGAGTGAGGGCTCTGATTAAATCCTAACACCATATTTGACCTTAAGTTATTTGGTTCAACAATTCTGTCTTGCTCTTTGAACTAACCAACTCTGGAAACACGCTGACTCCATAATCTATTAGATCATCCACACCCTAATCTCCTCATCTTTTAAACTGCAGCAAGATGAATGGCAAGAACACCAGACCTAGATGTGGAAGCACAGGGCAGTAAACCTTGATCTACCCCTGGTCCATGTGATTTTGAGCAAGTCATTTAACCTCTTTGAACCTCAATTTCCTCACCTTTAAAATGTGAAAAATAGTAGTATTTAGTCTTTTTTTAAAAAAGATAGTGTCTAAGGCATTCTGATAATCACTTAGGTATTCCCTAAATCCTTTTTAAATAAGGCCTCAAAGACAAAGTAGGTAAAAAATATTTCATAAACAAAAAAATATTATACAAACAAAAATAATTATAACAAGGTCAATGGTCAACCCACACTTTTTTCTCTACCTGGTGGTAATCACCATGGTGACTTGTATTGATAAAAATATGTTGGTTGACTATTGGCTGATTAAATCTCCAATGAAAATGAAAATTCTGAATTAAGAAAACTTGAAGTAAATTTTTAAGGGGGAGGGCAAGGAACAGAAACCAGGATGGACAATATTTAAATTGACTTCAACGGCTGTGTCATTCTACATGACATTGTTAATACTCAAATGACATTAAAAGAAGGTGGTTAATTTCATAACCTCATGCACCTATAACATTATTTTAAGTCTGAAGATCACGTCTGAAAAATATTCAGTTCTGAGTACTGCAATCCAGAAAATGTCAAGCCAAGACATTTTCTAAAGAACAGTTTAATTATTAAAACTTCTACTTAAAATACTTGCAAAAGGATGAACCAAACTTTTGTAAGTGTCCTAGCTACTGCTTTTACAGGTAGGAGGACATTACCAAAAGAAAAGATAAATTGAAACATCTGATAAATGTCAAAGAAATCACTAAAAATTAAATTGATATTTCTGATTAAATCTAATCCCTGACTATTTTGGACAGGAAGGTTGAGGAAATAGGAGTGAAGACTGTACAATCTTGAGTTGCCCAGGACTTGGGACTTCGGAGGTGAAAAGCATAAAAGATTGCTCTACTGCAGCTTCCTCTAAGACAGAAAAATATTAAAATATTCCTCTAAGATAAAATGACACTAGAGATTAAACTGCCATTAATTTTATCCTGGCACTTGCTCTTGGCAGAGAGATTAAGTTACCCTCAATGGCCATTGTGTCCTCCTCCAATAGTCATAGAATTCTGTTGTTTAGCTGGACACATAGCCACATATCCCCGCACCCCTTGCCTAGATGTGGCCACATGAATAAGTTTCGGCCATTG
The DNA here is from genome assembly GCA_031878705.1 of Tapirus indicus. Lineage (NCBI taxonomy): Eukaryota > Metazoa > Chordata > Mammalia > Perissodactyla > Tapiridae > Tapirus > Tapirus indicus. The sequence goes on along the minus strand of CM062919.1, from coordinate 140,414,804 downwards.
CCTGGGAGAAGCAATGAGTACAACTTGCATGGTATGCCCTTAAAAAGAAAAGAGTGTGTTCTTCTCTCTTTTCTTTTTCCTCTTCCCTCTGGTGGAAATGGTGATGTGGTGATGAATCATCTTGAACCATTCCCTAGAGATAGTGGGAGCAACAAGGTGGAAGGAGGAGGGATCTTTACTACTTCAAAACCAGGGCAGCCATATTAACTCAGATCAAGAAAGAAACTTCTAGAGCCAGCCCTGGTGGTCCAGTGGTTAAGATTTGCAGCCCAGGTTCATTCCCCAGTCATGGAACCACACCACCCATCTGTCAGTTGTCATTCTGTGACGGCAGCTCGTATAGAAAACTAAAAGCCAACAACTGGGATACACAACCACATACTGAAGCTTTAAAGAATAAATAAATAATAAACTTCTAGATTGTTTTAGCTGCTATAGTTTGGGGTCAATGTCACAGCAGCTAAGCTCATAATTCATTCCTCTGGCCTGTCTCTGTTCACTTCTGAAATGTTAAGTAGGAGAATAACAGAATATTATTATACATTACCATATATACTATATTTAAAGTTGAAAAAAACCACTAAATACTATCTTGACATGTGATATTGGCCACCTGCTCAAAACAAAACAGCAAACTCTTGAATGACTCACAAAGGCAGAGCTACCCAAAGTGGGAGGAGAAGGCAGCAACATTTAGCATACAAAGGTAAAAGGCAAATATGATTATTTCAGTTACCCATTTTTGGAAAAAAAAATGTTAAAGGGCAAGATTTGTTTGATTAAGTAATAGGAGCACTTCTATTTTCAAAGAGGATGTGTTACAGTAGCTTGCTTGCTAAATTTTCAAAAATTGATAACAAATCTAGAGATCATCTCTAAGACAAAGAGAAGGGTTTCAGAAAGTCAAAAAAGCAGGTTCACCCATCAAAATACCATTAAATGATAATATCAATAGTGCTATAAAATATGGAACATGTATCTAGATACGAATTTTAAATCTGTCAATTGCTTTGCAACCGCAATACATTGATATAAAATAATCTGTATGCACATGCTTGGCAGTCGTTTCACAGAGGGATCTGCTCCTATTATTGGCTCAGTAGTGAAATTGGTACAAGGAAGCTGGCTCTAGCTATCATCACCAAGGTTTTGCCAAGTCCTGACTTTCGTCAGCAATCCTGGACTCAGTGAGACTGGCTCTACCTGTTGTATTTGCCTCACTAATGGCATTGAGATGTTGCCTGCTTTGAACAGGCGAATGCATAACTGATAGTGTTCTAGCCTTGTTATTTTACCATCACCTGCCTAATCCCAAAGGATTCAATCAGGCCAGAGTCATGTGACAGAAGACAGCGGAAGAGAAAAGGAAAATTAATGCTTACTAAGTAACTTTTCTGTACTAAGCGCTGTTTCAGGCTTTGTGCATATGAAATATATGTGCATATACATGTGTTTGTATATGTATGTATCAGCATACAAAGTATATACACAGAGTAAAGAATAATAATTAAACAGCGTTCACAGACACACTACCTAAATAAGAAAGATGACATTGTAAGGATCCTAGAAACCTCCCATACACCCCTCCCCATCCTTCCCTGCCAGAGATAACAGTTATATGCAGTTATGTGTTAATCACATCCTTGCTTTTCTGTATGTACTACATGTGTATCTATAGATAAATAAAATATTGTATAATTTTTTGCCTGCTTCAATCAGTATCATCTTTGAGATTCATCCATGTTGCTGTGTGGAGCTGTGATTCATTCATTTTCACTACCTTATGGTATTCTGTTGTGTGATATACCACAATTTATTTATCCATGCTGTTGATGACCATATGGGTTGTTTCCAGTTTTTCACTATTATATACAACGCTACTATGGACACTCTTGTTTATGTCTCCCATATTGAGAATTGTTAGACTCCTTAGCCAATTTGATAAGGATGAAATGGTATATCAGTTTCATTTATTTTGCATATCCTTGGTTATTAATGAAATTAAACATCTTTTCATACAATTATTATTCGTGTTTTCTCCTCTATGAAATGTCTATACATGTCTCTTGCAAGTTTTTTTGCAAATATATATTCTGAATACCCTTTGATGGCTTTATGTGTTGCACATCTTTTCCCATTGTATGAATTGTTTTATATTCTGTCTATGGTATATTTTAATAAACAGATTTTCCTAATTTTAATGTAGCTAAATTTATCAGTTTTATTTTTAGGCTGCACTTTTGTATGCTTTGTTAAGAAATTCCTCCTTACCCTGAAGTCCTAAAGATGTTCTCCTTATATTTTCTTCTAAAAGTTGTACTGTTTTGCCTTTCACATTTAAATTTTGCTGCACATGGAAGTCATTATTGTATATTGTGAGATGTAGAGAACCAATCAAAAATTTCCATAGAAATAGATAACAAATTTTCCAAAAATTATGGATAATTTTCCAGTGTCTACAAATATCAAATTTCCATATATGCATAGGTCTGCCTCTGGCCTCTCTATATCCACTGCCATCCTCTACCCTCCCCCCATTCACGGTCTATTTGTCTATCCTTGTGTCTATACTACACCATCTTAATAGTCATACCTTTACATAAGACAAGGTACCTGGTAGAGCAAGTAGCCCTGCCTTGGTTCTTTAGAGGTGTCTCGCTACTCTTGGACCTTTGCTATTCTACATAAATTTTGGAATTACTATTGGGATTAGGATGAGAATCGTATTGACTTTAAAGATCAATTTGATCTTGACATCACTGTCTGTCATCACCAGAACATTTTCAAGCCACCTTGAAACATAGTTTCCATATATATTTCCAGTTGCATATTTATTTCCTTCTCGGTTGTTTAAAGTACAGCATTTTCTTTGTATTTCTGTAGGATATCTCCAGAAATGTTGTACAACCCAGAATCACTTGTTCATGTAACTTTGGGACAGTGAGGGCTTTTTGTTTTTATCTTTTGTACTGTAGTTGAATATTTTTGATGGGAAAATTTACTATATTGCTTTTTAAAATAGTCTTTAAAAAAGATTAAGGCAATATCCAATCTTGAAATTGTGAAATATTGAGTCTTCTTAACAATAAATGTGTGTGTCTCTCCATTTATTTGAATCTTCTTGGGTCCTCTTTATCACCTGTCAATAAACGTTTACAATTTCTGTATAGAATCCATGCATATTCTATGTTAGATTTATTCCTAGATAGCCCACATATTTTTGTTGCTATTGTATATGACAGTTTACATCCTTTTCATTTCTAACTGCTCATTGTTCGTGTTATGCCACACTTTTTATTTGTAATATCTCGTGTGTTTGTATTAGGTATTAACCACAACACAAAGAGATAGCTATGATTAATCAGCATTTTATGAATAAAAACAATGAGAACCTTAAAGGAAAGGGAAATAATAATTATTGAGCCCTTATTCTGTTCTAGGCATTGAACTAGGAACTGTACACATTATCTCACTTTATATATATTAACCTTCCTAAACAGTGTTCAGGGAAGATTTTATAGTTGAGGAAACTGAGGCTTGTATGGTTAAGCAAATTTTCACTAAGATCGGAAGAGTAAGCACAGGAAAAAAAGAGTGAAAGTGGAAAAAGGCAGGAGATGAGGGAAGGCAAGAAAGGGAAAGTGGGGAGAGGATTACAGGAAGCAAAGAGAGGCCTAGGGAAGCAGAGAAAGAAGCACAGGGAAGCAGAGACACTCCCCATAACTCCCGTGGCTTCTGCTCAGCACCCACCCACAGCATAAGACACAAGAATTCATCTTAGTGTCTCCACAACCTTCCATTCCCCCAGGCCTTCACTAATTTTACCAAAATACATGATTTCTTAAAATACTATCAATCTGTAAGTTTGAAATTATTTCTAAATAAAAAGTTAAAAACAATAGCCTTAGTAAGGAAGAGCATTGTTTGCAAGGAATTGTCAGCCCCCTAGAGCTAGTCAGTCTCTCTAATTATAAGCAGGACTGGCCCTCCTTGCCTTCTGCCCCTGCCTCAGGTGGTCCCCTGGAGGCCACAGAACTAACTGTGGCCTCCCTCCTGGATGTGGCTTTCCAGGGCACTGCTCTCTGGGCTCTCAAACTCGCCCTCCATATTCTCACTCTTCCCTATTAAAACAAACCCCTCTGTGTCTCAAACTTACAAGACTCTTCTCTCTGACAGGGAATAATCAGGTAAATCAGTTCTTGATCATCCAAATGCATGTCTCCTTTAAAACAACATTCAGGGAAAAGACTAACAGAAAAATAACAGGAAGTGTAGGAACCAAGAAATATTGTGAGTAAACGGGTTTTTGCCATGTCCAAAATCACACCATGTCTTTAGTTGTTTCCTCTCTTTTCTATAAAAACCTGTCTTGCTGGAATGATAACCAGATGGAAGGCAGAGGAAAGCAACAGACTCTTTTTAGCATAATATCTCAAGGATGTTACACTGACAGGATTTTTTAATATTATAATGCATTATGCTAAAAATAGGGCAACCTTAGCAGGTCTGGGTAAATCAAAGAAGGAAGACAAAGACTTTGTCAACATCATAAGGCACTGGGGTTGTGCTCTAAAAGACAGTTTGTCTTAGCAGAGAAACGGCTTGTTTCCCTTGTATGTCTCCCTGAAGCGTGACCAGGAAGCTGTCTCTTTCCTTGTTCTCCCCTCCTACCTGCCACATCTGAAGCACCCTCATCTCAGGTGCTTCCAGGGAAAAACCAAAATGAACTGAGCAACTGACGGCTCAAACCAAAGCCTGGGAGTATGAAGCAGCAGAACTGTATGAGTGTGTGTATGCAGGTGCAGGGGTGGGGCGGGTGGGTGAAAACACCCAGGGCTGGCATTGGAGGCAGGGAAGAGAGAGCAGCACCTGCCCGCGATCACATGGTGGGGAAGCTGTGCAACTGTAGGAAAGAAACTAAGAACTGTCTGCACCACTCACTGCTTCTCTCAGATCTGCCTGATTACTTCAGAGAGATTTTTTGATAATAGGCTGTATTTTTTGCCCTTCTAAGTGTTAAAGGCACAGCTAAGGGGCTACATAAGTAAACATTCCCTTTGTAGATTCCATATGCAGGTCACCATTGCTTTACGGTGCTACAGAGGGGGAGGATTTCATCTCACCATTTTGCCTTTTATGAGATAAGGTTGGAAATAATTTTCTACTTATTTTCTCTCCTTGATCTTTTCTACCACTTTTCAGATTAATAAAATAGAAAGATGATGGCTCATAACTTTCCTACAGGAGTTTATACCAGGTGATATCTTAGGAATGACCTCATTTTAAATAAGTGGACTTTCACCGTTATGCTTCACCTACTCATTAGATTCATGTTTGCTCATTCAACCATTCATCAACTGATAATAACCGAGCATCTGCGGTGGGTCATGCTCTGTGCTAGGGACATGTCCTAAGTCTCTATTCCTTCAGCGCTTAGGAAACTGACATAGGCTGATATTTATTAAAATGAACTTTAGAAAAAATAATACCAGCTTAGTTCTGTGTGTTATTCTTGCTTCTCTACAGAGATATTCTTATGGTCTAAACTAAAATTGATAACTAAAAATGAATTCTAGAATTTTGTAATGTTTATCTCTACCTTTCATCATTTTGTACTCCCAGCTCTCTATTTTTTAAATAAATCCTCTATTATTGTTAAAGAGAAAAATCCTACTGATATTTCTTATATCACTAACAAAGAAGTTATTTCACCAAGACCTTTCATTCGAGAGACCCTAACATAGTCACATGTGATAAGATTGCCCCAGGGCTTCTCTTGTGCCTTATAAAATGAACTCAGCAACAACAGCTAAACCCTCATTTTGAATTTTGAAAGTTGAACCAAAAGTAACATTAAACAGTAATCCATGAAAACAAGGAAATAAGGTGCAATATTTCTAGGAAACTGTATAGAATCCCTTGGGTACAAAAACACAGAGAACAACTCTGCCTACATTAAGTAAGAAATGAATTTATTATAAGGATAGGGAAATACTCCTAGGATTGAGGCAAAAGTTGAAGAACCAGTCTCAGAAAAAACAGAAACTAGGCAGCTCGACAAAATCACAGCAGCAGGAAAGAACTGACAGTCCCCTGCTAGGATGAATATCTCTGGCTACCCTTAGACCTTTTTTCCTCTGTGCACAATCACGTTCAGGCAGGGGTTGGTGATGGGAACATCCAGCTGGTCCAGCTGAGTAACATTCACCAGACTGATTCCAACAGGGCACGGGCGGTGTATTCATTCCCTGTGGCTGCCGTAATGAATCGTCACAGACTGGGCGGCTTAACATTATACATTTATTCTCTCACAGGTCCAGAGGCCAGAAGTCCAACATAGTTTCCCTGGGCTGAAGTCAAGTCTAGGCAGAGCCACACGCCCTCCGGAGATTCTAAGGGAGAGTTGGTTCCTGCCTCTGGTGGTTTCCAGCATCCATTGGCTTGTAATCACAGCACTCCAATCTCTGCCTCCCTGGTCAAATCTCCTTCTTACCTCCCTCTTACAAAGATACATGTGATTGCATTTAGGATAATCTGCCCTCTGAAGATCTTTAATTTAGCCCCATCTGCAAAGTCCTTTTTTGACATGTAAGGTAACATTCACAGAATCCAGTGATTAGGACCAGGATATCTTTGGGGGAACATTTTTTAGCCTACCACAGGTGGGGAAAGAGTCTGGGTGCTGGCATCAAAAGAATAGAATAGCCAAAATTTGAAAGCAGTCAGGATGTCCTTCAATAGGTCAATAGGTAAACTGTGGTACATCCTTGCAATGGAATATTATTCAGCAGTAGGAAGAAATGAGCTACCAAGCCACAAAAAGACGTGGAGGAATTTAAATGCATATTTTTAAGTGAAAGAAGTCAGTACTGTACGATTCCAATCAAAGGACATTCTGGAAAAAGCAAAACTATAAAGTCAGGGGCTCAGCGGGAGGAGGGTGTGAGCTGGAGAGATGAATTAGGAGAAGCATAGAGGATTTTTAGGGCAGTAAAACTATTCTATATGACATGGTAATGGTGGATACATGATATTATACATTTATCAAAACTCATTGAACTGTACAACACAAAGAGTGAACCCTGATGTAAACTCTGGACTTCAGTTAATAATAATGTGCTAATCTTGGTTCACCAATTGTAACAAATGTACCACACCAATGCAAGATGTTAATAATAGGGAAACAGCAGGAGTGGGGAGGGGAAAGTATATGAGAACTCTCTGTACTTCCTGTTCAATTTTTCTGTAAACCTAAAACTGCTCTAAAAAATAAAATCTATTAATTTTTTTAAAAAGAACATATGCTGAGCATCCATAAAAATTAAAATAATAATAATAATTAATAATGGGGGTAAACAGTCTCAAAGCCTAATCATTACAGCAGCCAATCCAGGGACAAATTCCCTCATTCTGATGGGACACTGGACAAATCAGTGAATTTATTGTTGTATAATATCGGAGAACAAAGATATTATGAATAACCACAGACTATAAATGATCAAAATGTACTATCATTTATAAAATATAAAATCATTTAAATAATAAACTAGCTGCCTTCTCCCGACCCTGATCTCATCCCCAAATACTCAATTTGTGCAGGTAACAAAACTGATGCAAATTTTACATCCTTTTCCTTCCCCAGCCTGCCTCTTGAAGAAGTGTTAAAAATGAGAGGAGAAAGGGCCAAAAGGGAGACAAAAATAACGGATGAAGAAAAATGGGCTTGAGAAATTCACAAATTGCACCCTCATTCCCAAAATTAAGTGTTTTTTAAAAACCCACCTTGCCCCGGTGCAATATCAGAGGACTGAAGGGGAAAATAAAATCAGACTTTCGGCTTGCACATGAATCTCTAACTTGGAAATGCATGAAAAAGAGTAAGGCGCTGCTCACATAATTAGCTCCCTCCCACTGTCGGGCCACTCGGACAGCACCACAACAGAAGTCAGGGAAGATGGGGAGAAAAAGAGTTACTTAAAGGCACCAGAAGATTTTTGAAATTAGGATAATTCTGTCCAGTAAAAGTCGGTTGGGTAAATCATTTCTAGTGATCTATTTGTCCTGCTACTAAAATTTCAGCAAATATTTATTCTAAGCCTCCAACAGCTCACTTCTAAAATGAAATTACAGTTTCGTATACTTCAGAACACTGTTGTGTCAATCATTTCTGTGGCCTCTGAATTATACTTTACCAATCTGAAATCAACAGTAATCATTACGGAGTATTTCAAAGGGATATTAGTCCCCCAAAATTCATCCCAAGAGAAAATATTCATTCTTGGCCTTCTCTATACAAAGTGTTTGACATACCAGTGAGATTTAGCACGTTTTCCACACTGTCCAGGCCAGATTTGACTCTGAGTGGTTAAACTCTGCTACTTCATTAAAATCTTGCCAATTCAAGTGAAGTGGCACTTTCTCAAGGAAAGGAAAACAAGTTCAGGATTCCTTTTACAGATTATTCTAACATTCTATCTCCTGTGCCTGCAGTGTTTTATGAGCAATATATTTGTGAAATCACATACCAAGAAATGCTATTTTCAGTTTCCTCCTCTCATTCTCTGGAGTTATTATGTGCATCTCTTGAAGCCTGGCTCCCCCACCATCTGCTCCACTCATAGATGCAAGAACCCGTAGCCCTTAATTCCATCACTTGCCCCAGCAACACAAAAACAAGCCCTCCAACACACAGCTAATCAACTTCTTGGTTATTTTACCTGTCATGCTGGGCCAATTTATAGATATCTATTTTTGAAACTCTCCTCATTTTCTACTGTCATGGTCCCGCATGCCTGAGAGTATCAAAAAACTACTTCTTCTCCACAGTTTAATTATCAGAAAATGCCAGATTATATATTTCAAGTGCTAAGTTTCACTTGTTTATGAACACAGAGATTTCCTGGGCCATCACAGATTGGAAAGCCTAGTCACCTCAAGCACAAGCGAAAATGTAAGACAGTGCTGCTTTTGATTCTGGGCACAGTTGTGGTCCTGCCAGATATGCTGACTCTAGTCCCCGCCACCAATGAACTAGAAAGGAGATATGTGTGAAGGTCCAGTTTCTCTTCCCTCTGGACTGGTAATGATACTTAACCAGCATGATTAGGCGAACACTTAGCCTCATTCTGTGGACTCTGCTGTTCACACCAGGGCATCTATTTCTCTCTTCAGGTCCTCTGTTTTTTCAGTCTTTGCTTATACCCCTATGCAAAGTATTTGGGTAGCCAGCACTTATCAATTGGTTTTCTGCAGAAGGCTTTGCTTCCATTCATTCCACATTCAGAAGTATTTATTATATGGCTGTTCTAGGCAGTGAGGATAGATCAGCGAAGAGAAGGGCCTACCTGTCATCCAATATGTCCTGAAAACTGTACCCTTCCTGCATCCCACATTATTGGTGCTTTCAGAATCTTTCCAAAACCTGTCCTACATCTGCGCTTGCCTTCCCAGCTAAATTCCCTCCTGCATAATCCCTATCTCTGTGGAAAGGTGACTGATTTTAAGCTCCTTTTAGCAAGGGTCTGGAGGTTTGTAACCTATACTGAAAATAGATTCCTTTGTTGAGCAAACCACATATGCCACAACACTCTGTATTCACGCCAGCACGCACCTCTCTCCTCCTCCTGCACCCATTTTTCTCTGCTTAACCATTGTAAACCAACTACCCCTATGCCCACCTAATTACTTTGTGGTGGCTGTCAAGCAGGTCCTGGTGGAGATTCCTGATTTAGATGATCAAATTTCACTACATGGACAAGGCAATCAGTCTTTCCCTAATTTACAGAGTGGAAGCAATCCCCGTGATTTGTCATCTCTCTGTCTTCATATAGTTAGGGTTGTCAGTGCTTAAATTAGGATTTAGACTTGGGGTTGGGGAAGGGAGAATTTTGCAAGATATCTAATCCTTGCTGTTTTGCCATCAAGGAAACTACCAGGTAATAGAAACCCACAATTCCTCTCATTTATTTTTATGACAAAGGACATTGTAATTCATGCTTTCACATGAAAGACAGCTCATCTTTGAAGCTGGACTACTGTTAAAAATCAAACTACCAATAGTTTGGTGCCATTTTTAATTGACAAAAAAGTGAAAACAGTCCAACTGTCCATCTATGGTAGAATGCATGAATAAATAGCGGATTTATGCAATGGAAAACTGTACAGCAATGAGAATGAATGAACTATGAGTATACTCCACAATATGGATGAATTTCACAAATGAAATGCTGAGCAAAAGAAGCCAGACCCAAAAGGACTGTAACAATTCCATCTATATAAAATTCAGATATAGACAGAACTAATTTATAGCATTAGAAATTGGAATGGGGGCTACCCATGGGGTGAGGGCCAGTGACTGGAAGGGTCTGAGGCAACTTTCAGGGTGCTGATTATGTTGTTTCTTGATCTGAGAGCTGGTTACACAAACGTGTTCTCTTGAAAATTATTGATGTGTAAACTTAAAATGTATTTTCCTGTACGTGTTTTATATTTCAATAAAATTTATAAAAATAAAACTATCTTTAAATAACCTAAACAAATTTTTTTAATCTAAGGTGATCTAATGATCACTCATAGATGAAAAACAATAGATGCTACTTTAAAGATTCCTCATAACATTACCCACATAACTTGGGACATCTGCAGCAGTGAAATTAAACCTTAGCTAACAACTAAAATCACTGACTGTGAAATAATTTATCTACCAAAATCCTTAATAATAATAGTCAAGAAAACAGAAAAGTTGGATGGTGTGAAAATTAATGTAAAAGTAGAGGCAATTTTCACTACATATTTACATTTGACAACTAATTTGAAAATTCATAGATTAATAATTTAAGTAGCTGTGTGTATTATACTGACATTGACAATCAGACTCAGATTATCTATCACACATTACCTGTTAACTCTAACATTAAAAATAAATTTGAAGAATGACATTTTTGGTATGCAATATTATAACAGAGAATTTCATCAACTTCTACAACTAAACTAAAAAGGCATTGAGAACATTGTTAGGTACAAGGAAAAGGGACTAAAAGAACAGAGTGAGACAGAAAGAGATGATACTAGAACAGGTCCCAGGATTCGAGCACCATGAGAGCTGGCAATCTCATCTCTTGCCACATGTCTCCTTCCACCAAGTACACTTTATGTTCCAAATCTATGTGGGCACTTTCATCTCCCCAAACTCATTATGCTGTTTAACGTCAAGTGGCCCCTCTTCATTGCATGCATCCCCCACTCCTAGCTACTTGACAAATATTCTGTTTAATTTCAAGACTCCACTCAGCTTTCTGAAGCTTTTTTCAAACTTCCATGTTTCTCCTCTTACTCTGTTAGAATACACAACTCTTCCTTCCATGCCCACACTCTACCCTATGCACATTTGTCATAGCCCCTTTAATATTCTTGTGGGACTTATTTTTATACTTGCTTTGTCTCCAGGCCAGTAAAGTAATAGATAGCAGGCACCTCTGATTAGTCTTTGTGTCTATATCACTTAGCACAGTGTCCATGTCACCTGGTAGACCCCAGACATGGACAGTGTTCAGCAAACATTTCTCGAATCAGTGAACCTGCTATCAGAATGCTATTCAACTGAAAAATCTAACCTTCTGCTCAAATTAAACCTACTATAGCAGAACACATGAATTTAACAGGAGTTAGAGCAAAATTTTAAGAGACTGTGGGTTTTTAAGACCTTATTCCAGAGTTAAACGTGTTGATAAGTTCTTTCTGACACACATCCATCAACTAAGGGTGATGAGTAGGAAAAGGGAGGTTGAATCTTCACAAGCAAACAATTTGATGCCACGTATCACATCAAAATAAATAACTCAAGAGATTTGAAACACATCGTAGAATACAAAATAGTCCCAGAATGTAGATTAGAACCAAAAATACCTCATTTTTCTTTCTTGTAAGCCTATCTCCCAACCCAATCCATAGACGATCATTCTTTCAAGAGTAAAATATAACTGTGTTCTTGCCAAGTGTATAAGGTTGCTTAGTGTGCACATGTTTTTATTTTACATAAATTATGATCTGAGATACATACATATATATCCACATATAGATACTCACATGCACACACACTCGTTTCTTTATTCACTCTACACTATGCTTTAAGGTCCATCCCTGTGGTTATGTCTAACAGAACTAACTGCTGCATGGAATTCCGTGGTTGCATCTACCACATTCTACCTATCCACTCTCCCTGCTGGTATCAACCAGTTTCCACTAACTCTCCAACACCACAAACAGTGCTACAATGAATATCCATACACGTGTCCCCTATAAAATATATGTAGACATTTCTTTGAGATATATACCCAGGAGCAGAATTGCTGCATCATAGGGTTTGTATGTATTTAATATGACTAAAGATGGCCATGTTGCTTTCCAGAATGCCTGTGCTGATCTACACTGCCACCATCCATGCAGGATTTCTATATTTCCACATCACCATCAATGCTTGGCACTACCCAGCTTTATTTTTTTAACAGCTTTATTGAGTTATAAATGACACACAATAAAATGTGTGTATTTGAAGTATACAATTTAATAAGTTTTAAAGTATATGTACACATGTGAAATTATCATCATAATCAAGACAATGAATTACTCAAAAGTATTTTCATGACCTATTGTTGCCCTTCTGCTTTCTATTTTGTTGATTTCTGCTCTGATCCTTATCACTTTTTCTTATTATTACTTTGGGTTTCATTTGCTCTTCTTATGGTTTCTTGAGTTAGAAGCTGAGGTTTTTGCTTGGAGACCTTTTTTTTCTAAGAGGTATTTAGAACATTAAATTTTACCCTAAGTACTGCTTTAGATACAGCCCATGAATTATGATACACTGGGTTTCCACTAAAAGTGTGTTATTTAGTTTTCTAATATTTGGGGATTTTCCAGATATCTTTCTGTGATTGATTACTAATTAATTCCACTGTAGTTAGAAAACATACTTTATATGACTCGAGTCTTTTTAAATTTATTAAGACTTGTATTATGGCCCAGCATATGATCTATCTTGATAAACGTTCCATGTGCACTTGAAAAGAATAAGTTTTCTATTATTGTTAGTTCAAGTGTTCTGTAAATGTCAGTTAGGTCAAGTTGGTTGATAGAGCAGTTTAAGTTATTTATTTCCTTACTGCTTTTCTGTCTATTTGTTCTATCAGTTATTGAAAGACAGCTGTTGAAATCTGCAACTATACTTATTGTTTTATCTATTTCTCCTTGCATTTCTGTCAGGTTTTTGCTTCATGTATTTTGAAGCTCTGTTATTAGATGCATAAACATTCAGTATTGTTACATCCTCTTGATGAATTGACACCTTTATCATTCTGAAAAGGCCCTCTTTATCACTGATGATAGTTTAGTCTAAAATGTACTTTGATATTAATATAGCAAGTCCAGCTTTCTTTGGATTAGTGTTAGCATGGTTTATCTGTCTCATCCTTTACTCTTAATCTAGTTTTGTCTGTATGTTTCAAGTGGGTTTCTGGTAAGGAGCATATAGCTGGGTCTTACACTTTTTCCAGTCTAACAATCTCTGCCTTTCATTGGAGTGTTTAGACCTCTTATATTTAAAGCGATTATCAGTATGGTTGGATTTAAATCTTTCATCTTGCAATTTGTTTTCTGTTTGTCCCATCTGTTCTTTGGTTCCTTTGTCCTCTTTTTCTGCCCTCTTTTGGATAAGTTGAGTATTTTATTATGATTCTACTTTATCTTTTTCTGTTGTTGGTTTATAAGCTGTAATTCTTTGTTTTGTTATTTTAGTTGTTGCTTTAGGCTTTATAGTATAGATCTTTCATTTATCGAGTCTGTCTCCAGGTGATACCATCCCACAACATGCCTGCTATAAGAACCTTATAATAATATACTTCTATTTCTCTGTTCCTGGGTTTTTGCTTTGTTGTCACACACTTCCTTTCTACATCTGTTATAAACCCCCAAATACATTGTATTACTTTTGCTTTAAATAGTCAATTATCTTTTCAAGAGATTTGAATAACAACAACAAAAAAATTATATTCACCCACATGGTTACTATTTCCAGTGCTCTTCATTTATTTGTGTAGCTCTAAATTTCCATCTGGTATCATTTTCCTTCTGCCTCAAAGATTTTCTTTGACATTTTTATGCTGCAGGTCTACTACTGATAAATTCTTTCAGTTTTGTACGTCTGAAAAGGTCTTTACTTTGTTCTTGTTTTTGAAGGATATTTTCATTAGCATCTAAATATAGGTTGGAAATATTTTCTTTTAGTCTTTAAAAGATTTTGCTCCACTTCTAGCTTGCATTGTTTCTGACGAGAAATCTGCTATCAACGTTATCTTTGTTTCTCTGAATATAAGGATTTTTTTTCCTCTGGGTGCTTTTTAAGATTTTCTCTTTATCACTGGTTTTAAGCACTTTGATTCTGATTCGCTTTAGTGTAGTTTCCTTCATGCTTTTTGTGCTGGGATTGAGCATCTTGGATCTCTTCAACTCAGGGTTCCACCTTGGGTAACTTTCCCTGCAATGTGACCTGGAAACTCTCTCTAGCTGGTAAAACGGGGTCAGTATTGGAGTTCACCTCTTTTGTTTCCTCTCTCTCAATAATCACTGTTCTTTGTTTCAAGCTGTCTTAAAACAAAGTCTTGAAAATCATTTTCTCGTATATTTTGTCCAAATTTTTAGTTGTTTCAGGCAAGAGGGTAAGCAGTCCCTGCTACCCCATCTGGTTAGAAGCAGAAGTTCCATCTGTATGTTTTATAGCAGTGTAATACATCTTATTTCAATTTACATTTCTCTGATCATGAATGAGTTTGAGTATTGCTTCACAGCTATGATAGCCTTTTCATTTCCCTCTCTGTAAATTGACTATTTGTGTCTTTCGCTCATTTTTCAGGAGCTTATTTTTCAGCTCCTTGATTTTTTGAGGAATTTTTTTATTGAAGTATAGCTGACATACAATATTGTATTAGTTTCAGATGTACAACACAGTGATTTGACATTTATTTACATTACAAAATGACCACCCTGATAAGACTAGTAGCCTTCTGTCACCACACAAAGCTATTACAATATTGTTGACTATATTCCCTATGCTGTAGTTTACATCCCTGTGGCTTATTTATTTTATGACTAGAAGTTTGCACCTCTTATTCCCTTCACCTATTTCACCCTTTCCCCCACCTCTTTCCCCTCTGGCGAGCACCAATTTGTTCTCTGTATCTATGAGTCTGTTTCTGTTTTGTTTGTTCATTTGCATTGGGTTTTGTTTTTTAGATTCCACATATCAGTGAAATCATATGATATTCTTCTTTCTCTGTCTGAGTTATTTCACTTAGCATAATATCCTCTAGATCTATCCATGTTGTTGCAACTGGGAGGATTTTATTCTTTTTTATGGCTGAGTAATATTCCATTGTGTGTGTATATGTGTATATATATACACACCACATAGTCTTTATCCATTCATCTACTGACAGACACATCTACTGACACATCTTGGCTATTGTAAATAATGCTGCAAGGAACATACCAGTGCACATATCTTTTTGAATTAGTGTTTTTGTTTTCTTCATATAAATTCCCAGAAGTGGTATTGCTGGATCATATGGTAGTTCCCTATTTTTAATTTTTTGAGGAATTTCCAAACTGTTTTCCATAGTGACTGCACCAGTTTCCATTCTCACCAACAGAGCATGAGGTTTCTCTTTTCTCCAAATCCTCTCCAACATTTGTTATTTCTTGTCTTTTTCATAACAGCCATTCTGACACGTGTGAGGTGATATCTCATTGTGGTTTTGATTTGCATTTCCCTGGTGATAAGTGATGTTAAGCACCTTTTCATGTACCTGTTGGCCATCTGTATGTCTTCTTTAGAAAAATGTCTCTTCAGGTCCTCTGTGCATTTTTTAATCAAATTTTTTTACTATTGAGTTGTATGAGTTCTTTATATATTTTGGATATTAACCCCTTATCAGATATATGATTTCAAAATATCTTCCCCCATTCAGTAGGTTGCCTTTTTATTTTGTTGATGGTTTCCTTCACTGTGCAGAAGTTTTTTTGTTTGACATAGTCCCATTTGTTTATTTTTGCTTTTGTATCCCTTGCCTTTGGAGTCTGATCTAAGAAAATATCAGGAAGACCAATGTCAAGGAGATACTGCCTATGTTTCCTTCTAGTTTTATGGTTTCAGGTCTTACAGTCAAGTCCTTAATCTATTTTGAGTTAATTTTTGTGTATGGTGTAAGATAGTAGTTCAGTTTCATTCTTTTGCATGTAGCTGTCCAGTTTTCCCAATACAATTTGTTGAAGAGACTGTCCTTTTCCCATTGTTTATGCTTGGCTCCTTTGTCATAAATTAATTGACCGTATATGTGTGGGTTTATTTCTGAGCTCTCTATTTTGTTCCATTGATTGTGTTTGTTTTTTGTGCCAATGTCATATTGCTTTGATTACTATAGCTTTGTTGTATGGCTTGAAAACAGGAAGCATGATACCTCTGGCTTTGTTCTTCTTTCTCAAGATTGCTGTGGGTTTTCAGGGTTTTTTGTGGTTCCACACAAATTTTAGAATTATTTGTTCTAGTTCTGTGAAAAAGGTCACTGGAATTTGGATAGGGATTCTGTTGAATCTGTAGATTGCTTTGGGTAGTATGGACATTGTAACAATATTAATTCTTCCAATCCTTCAGCACATAATGTCTTTCCATTTATTTGTGTCTCCTTCAATTTCTTTCATCAATGTCTTATAGTTTTCAGAGTACAGGTCTTTTACCTCCTTGGTTAAATTTATTCTAGGTATTTTATTCTTTTTGATGCAATTGTAAATGGGATTGTTTTCTTGATTTCTTTTTCTGATAGTTTACTAGTGTATGGAAATGAAACAGATTTTTGTATATTAATGTTGTAACCTGCAACTTTACTGAATTTGTTTATTAGTTCTAACAGATTTTTGGTGGAGTCTTTAGGGTTTTCTACATATAGTATCACGTCATCTGCAAATAATGACAGTTTTTCTTCTTCCTTTCCAATATGGATGACTTTTTCTTTTTCTTTTTTTTTTTTTTTTTTTTTGCCTAGTTGCTGTAGCTAGGACTTCTAATACTATGCTGAATAAAAAACAGCAACAGTGGACATCCTTGTCTTGTTCCTGATCTAAGAGGAAAAGCTTTCAGCTTTTCACCATTGAGTATGGTATTAGCTGTGGGTTTGTCATAT
This sequence comes from Tapirus indicus, assembly GCA_031878705.1. Taxonomy (NCBI): domain Eukaryota; kingdom Metazoa; phylum Chordata; class Mammalia; order Perissodactyla; family Tapiridae; genus Tapirus; species Tapirus indicus. The sequence continues at coordinate 140,397,579 of CM062919.1, read as the reverse complement.
ATGGCCTTTATTTTGCTGAGGTATATATATTATCTTTATGCCCACTTTGTTGAGAGTTTTTATCATAAATGGATGTTGAAATCTGTCAAGTGATTTTTCTGCATCTATTGAGATGATATGATTTTTATCGTTCCTTTTGTTAATGTGGTGTATCACATTGATTGATTTGCAGATGTTGCACCATCCTTCCATTCCTGGAATAAATTCCACTTGATCATAGTGTATGATCCTTTTAATATATTGTTGAATTCTGTTTGCTAATATCTTGTCAAAGATTTTTATGTTTATCAGGAATATTGGCCTGTAATTTTCTTTCCTTGTGCCATCCTTGTCTGGTTTTGGTATCAGTAAAACATAACTCATAAAATTAGTTTGGAAGAGTTTCCTCCTCATCTATTTTTTGGAAGAGTTTGAGAAGAATAGGTATTAAATCTTTGAGTGTTTGGTAGAATTCACAAGAAGCCATCTGGTCCTGGACTTTTGTTTGTTGGGAGATTTTTGATTACTGATTCAATCTACTTACTAGTAATTAGTCTATCCAGATTTTCTATTTCTTCATGATTCAGTCTTGGAAGATTGTATATTTCTAGGAATTTATCCATTTCTTCTAAGCTGTCCAATTTGTTGGTGTATAATTGTTCATAGTAGTCTCATGATCCTTTGCATTTCTCTGGTATAACTTCTCTTTCACTTCTGATTTTATTTGAGCCCTCTCTCTTTTTTTCTTGGTGAGTCTTGCTAAAAGTTTGCCAATTTTGTTTATCTTTTCAAAGAACCAGTTCTTAGTTTCATTCATCTTTTCTATTGTCTTTTTAGTCTCTATTTCATTTATTTCCACTCTGATCTTTATTATTTCCTTCCTTCTACTAACTTTGGACTTCATTTGTTCTTCTTTTTCTAGTTCCTTTCAGTGTAAAATTTTATTGTTTATTTGAGATTTTTCTTGTTTCTTGAGGTAGGTCTGTATTACTTCGAACTTCACTTATGACCACTTTTGTTGCATCACATTGATTTTGGTATGTTGTATTTTTGTTTTCATTTGTTCCTAGTTTTGTTATTTCTTCTTTGATTTCTTTGATGATTCGTTGGTTGTTCAGTAGCGTGTTGTTTAAATCTCCACATTTTTGTGTTTTTTTCAGTTTTCTTCTTGTGATTGATTTCTAGTTTCACAGCACTGTGATCAGAAAAGATGCTTAATATGATTTCAATATTCTTGAATTTATGGAGACTTATTTTGTGGCCTAACATGTGATCTATCTTAGAGAATGGTCCATGTGAACTTGAGAAGAATGTGTATTCTGCTGCTTTGGATGGAATGTTCTGTATATATCTATCAAGTCCATCTGATCTAATGTGTCTTTTAAGGCTGATGTTTCCTTATTGATTTTCTGTCTGGATGACCTATTCGTTGATGTGAGTAGTGTGTTAAAGTCTCCTACTATCATGGTAGTTCTGTCAATTTTTCCCTTAGGTCTGTTAATATTTGCTTTATATATTTTGGTGCTCCTATGTTGGGTGCACATATATTTATAGATGTTATATCTTCTTGCTGGATTGACCACATTATCACTACGTAATGCCTTTCTTTGTCTTTTATTACAGTCTTTCCTTTAAAGTCTATTTGGCTAATATGAATATAGCTGTACCAGCTTTCTTTTTGTTTCCATTTTCATGGAATATATTTTTCCATCACTTCACTTTCAGTCTGTATGTGTCCTTACTTCTGAAGTGAGTCTCTTATAGGCAGCATATAGAGGAGTCTTGTTTTTTTTATCCATTCATCTACTATATGCCTTTTGATTGGAGCATTTAGTCCATTTACATTTAAGTAATTATTGATAGATATGTACTTATTGCCATTTTGTTAATTGTTTTCTGGTTGTTCTTGAAGTTATTCTCTGTTCATTTCTTTTTCTCTTGCTCTCTTCCCTTGTGGTTTGGTGACTTTCTTTGGTATTATGTTTAGATTCCTTTCTCCTTTTCTTTTGTGTATTTACTATAAGTTTTTTCTTTTTGGTCACAGTAAGGTTCACATATAACATCCCATGTATATAACAGTCTATTTTAAGTTGATAGCAATTTAAATTTGAACACATTACAATACTCTACCTTTTTACTCCCCCTTCATATTTTATGTTTTTTATGTCACATTTTATATCTTTAATTTTACGTATCCATTAACTAATTATTATAGTTTTAGTTAATTTTACTACTTTTGTCTTTTGACCTTCATACTAGCCTTATAAGTGATTAATCCACTAACTTTACCAGGTATTTACCTTTTCCAGTGAGATTTTTACTTTTGTATGTTTTCTTGTTATTAGTTGATGCCATTTCTTTTCAGTTTAAAGAAGTCCCTTTAGCATTTCTTGTAAGACCAGTTTCGTAGTGATGAACTCCTTTAGCTTTTGCCTATCTGGAAAACTCTTTATCGCTCCTTTAATTCTGAATGATAACCTTGCCAGGTAGAGTATTTTTGGTTGTAATTTTTTTTCTTTCAGCACTTTGAATATGTCATGCTATTCCCTTCTGGCCTGCAAAGTTTCTGCTGAGAACACTGCTGATAGCCTTATGGGTTTTCCATTGTATGTACCAAGTTGTTTTCTTTCTTGCTGCTTTTAAGATTCTCTCTTTAATTTTGACATTTTAATTATAATGTGTCTTGGTGTGGGTCTTTTTGGGTTCTTTTTATTCGGAATTCTATGGGCTTTCTGGACCTGGATGTCTGTTTCCTTCCCCAGATTAGGGGAATTTTCAGCCAGTATTTCTTCAGATATGTTTTCTGCCCCTTTCTCTCTCTCTTCTCCTTCTGGGACCCCTATAATGTGAATGCTATTCTGCTTGATGTTGTCCCATAGGTCCCTTAGTTATCTTCATTTTTTTTAATTCTTTTTTCTTTTTGCTGTTCTGTCTGGATGAGATTCATTGCTTTGTGTTTTGGCTCACTGATCTGTTCTTCAACTTCATCCAGTCGGCTGTCAAACTCCTCTAGTGTGTTTTTCAGTTCAGTTATTGTCTTCTTCAGTTCTGTGACTTCCGTTTCGTACTTTCTTATATTTTCTATCTCTTCGTTGAAATTCTCACTGTGTTCATCCATTCTTCTCCCAAGTTCAGTGAGGATCCTTATGACCATTACTTTGAACTCTTTCTCAAGTAGATTACTTGCCTTCATTTCATTAGGTCTTTTTCTGAGATTTTTGTCTTGTTCTTTCATTTAGAACTTATTCCTCTGTCTCCTCATTTTGCCTGATTCACTGTGCATGTGTTTGTTTCTATGTATTAGGCAAAACAACTACCACTCCCAGTTGTGAACAAGTGGCCTCATGTAGGAAGCGACCCATGGGGCCCAGAACTGCAATCCTCCCAGGCCGCCAAAGCCAGGCGCTCAAGGGGTACCCCCTTGGGTGGGCTGCACATGCTCACTGGCTGTGGTGGGTCTGCAGCTGTGGCGGGGTGGGAGGGTATTTGCCTGGCTGCAGCGCAGGGCTCTAGCCTGACCAGCTGTGGCACAGCTGTGGCACAGAGGGGAGTGGGGCATGCACACGAGGTGCTGGCAGGTTAGAGAGAGTGCCAGCACTAGCAAGATAGGATGAGATCGCAAAACTGGTGCCCACCAACACATCTATCCCCAGAGAAAGTCCCACAGGTAACTGCCTCTCTAGCTGACACTTTAAGATTAGTAGGTGGGTCTCCCTCACGTATGGTTTAGGCATTTTTCAAACTACCACCTTTGCGCTAGGTCCGAGAGCAAGTGAGTCTGCCTGCGAGTCCCTCAAGAGCAGTTTCTTCATTCGCTACGGTTCTGTTTCTCCTGGACGCAATCCCCGTTGGTTTTCAACGTCAGACATTTCGGGGGCTCGTCTTTCCGATGCAGGACCCAAGGGTTGGGATGCCTCACGTGAGGCACAAACCCCTCGCTTCTCAGGGAAAAGTTCCGTATTTTTGAGATCCCCCTGACTGTGGGTTGCCCTGCCTGGGGTGGGGCTACTGGCAAGACCGTGTCTCTGCCTCTCCAGCCCACCAGGATGCATCCTCTTGTCCTTTGTTGTGGAGGTGCTGTTCATCTAGTTTTCAGAGGAAATTATTCCATGTGTAGGTGTAGACTTGTGGTTGTGGGAGGTACTGAGTTCAAGGATCTTCCTACACTGACATCTTGAACTGCCTCTATTGTAGTTTTACTTGGTTTGTGTTGATGTGGAGAAATTCTCTTGGCTCTGTGTGTGTGTGTGTGTGTGTGTGTGTGTGTGTGTGTGTGTGTGTATGTGAGTGTTTTACTTTTTATTTTGAAATAATTCTAGATTCACAAGAGGTAGCAACCAGTTCCACACAACCTTTCTCCAGTCTCTCCCAATGTTAACATCTTACACAACTATAGTACAATATCAAAACTAAGAAACTGACACTGGTACAACCCATAGAGCTTATTTATATTTCATCAGTTATACACGCACTCGTGAGAGTGTGTGTATGTGTATGTAGCTCTATTAAATGTTATCATCTTACACAACTATAAGAGTGAAGTATAATATTTGCTATAAGATTTTGAAAAATAACTTTTACCACATTAAAGAAGCTCCCTTCTATTCCTAACTTACTTTAAAAAAAATTATTTTAAATAACTGCCCTACCATATCAAGCACATTTTCTGTATCAGCTTAATTATTTTTCTCTATTAATATTTTAGTGTGGTGAATTACATTGACAGATTTTCTGATGTAAAATCATCCTTGCATAACTAAAATAGAGCCTTCTCAATCATGTATTCTGGTTCACACCATTGGATTCAGTACCACAAGACTCCCTCATGTTACCTTTTTAAGCCACAACATTCTCTCCCCTGACTCATTTCTAACCCCTGACAACCACTGATATATTCTCCATGTCTATAATTTTGTCAAAAGGTTATATAAATGGAATCATATAGTATATGACATTTTGAATTTTTTTTATCACTCAGCATAATTCCCTTTAAAGCCATCCAAGTTTTGCGTGTATTAATAGTTCATTCCTTTATAGTGCTAAGCAGTATCCTGTGGTATGGATGTACCACAGTTGGTTTTTTTTTTTTTCAACTATTCACAGGTTTTTTTAACGTTTGTATAGTTTCCAGTTTGGGACTCTTATGACTAAAACTGCTGTAAACATTTGTGTACACGATCCTGACTGAAAATGTTTTCATTTCTCTGGAATAGTGGCCAAGAATGCAACCACTGGGTCTTAATCCGTTTTTAGTTTTGAAAATAATTGCCAAACTCCGGTGTGCCAGTACTATTTTACATTCTCCCCGGCAATGTGTGAGTGATGCAGTTTCTCCACATCCATGCCAGCCTCCAGTATTATCACTATTTTTTATTTTAGCCATTCTGATAGATATGGAGTGATATCTCATTGTAGTTTTAATCTTTCTTTCTTTCATGGCTCATAACGTTGACCATCTTTTCACTTGTTTATTTTATCCTGTTTGGCGAAATGACTGTTTATGTTCCCTTGCCATTTTCTAATTGGATTGTTTTTCTTCTTAATTATGGGGTTTGAGAGTTTAATATATTCTAGATATTAGATCTCTGCCAGATATGTGACTTAGAAATATTTTCTCCCAGTTGGCAGTTTGTCTTTTCATTCTTTTAACAGTCATTCACAGAGCAAAAGTTTTTAATTTTGATGAAGTTCAAGTTATCAGTTTTTCGTCTTATGGATCATACTTTAGGTGTCAAGTCTACAAACTTGTTGCCTAGTTCTAGGTCTTGAAGATTTTTTTCCTATAGTCTTTTCCAGAAGTTTTGTAATTTACATTTTACATTTTAAGTCCATGATTTATTTTGAGTTAATTTTTGTGTAAGGTATGAGGTTTAGATTGAGGTTTATTTATTTATTTGTGTATTGCCAATGAATGTCCAATTATCTATTGACTTTTTAAGTTGATCTTACATCTGGCAAACTTACTGAACTTTGTTATTAGTTATAACAGCTTGTTGATCCTAGTGCTTTTTCTATATAACATTATAGTCTGCAAATAAGAAGTTCTATCTCTGCCAATACTTACATTACTTATTTATTTTTTACCCTGTAGCATTAGCCAGTACCTCTCACTCTACATTAAACTGTTATAATAATAGGCAACTTTTTCTTATTCCTGATCCTAAAGAGAAGGCATCTAAGTTTCTCCATTAAGTATAATATTTGCTATAAGGTTTTGATAAAAACTTTTAACACATTAAGGAAGCTCCCTTCTATTCCTAATTTACTTTAAAAATTATTTTAAATAACTGTTGTGCCATATCAAGTACATTTTCTGTATCAGTTGAGATAATTATTTTTCTCTATTAATATTTTAATGTGGTGATTTATATTGATAGATTTCTAATATGAAATTATCCTTGCATAACTACAATAGTACCTACTTTATCATGTATTCTGGTTCACACAATTGGATTCAGTTAGCTAATATTTTGTTGAAGATCTTTCACCTGCATGACCATAAATGAAAAGGGTCTATAAATTTCTTGCATTACTTTTGTCTTGTTTTGGAATCATGGTTTCATTTGCTTCATGAAATAAGGTAAGCAACTTAGCTCCTTTTGATTTTCTAGAATAATTTAAATAAGAAAGGAATTATTCTTCCTTGAAGAATCAGTAGAACTCATCTGTAAAAACTTCTGGGTTTGAGGTATTTTGATTATAATTTCAATTTACTGAACACTTATTAGTCAAGTCTTTTCTCTTTTTTGCTGGTGTTGGTGACACTGTTTTCTGCAAGAACCTTCCTTGGATTCAGTCTAGTATTCAATATGGTGATCCCATGAGAAAGTCAATGCTTCTAGGTCTCCCTGAGGATTACAGAAAGTGTAAGAAAAATTTGTCCCCATTTACTCTGTGAAGACTCTAGAATCATCACCAGGGACATCCCAAGAGTTCTGATTGGACTTGGCATGCCCAAGGACCTGCGGGTCCTGCTGGTCCCTAGTTGTTGAAGCATATTTGGCTAATTGGCTATAAGCATGACATTTGCTTTTATACAATTGTTCTAGTGTCGCATACTCAATATTTTATTTCTCCACTTAGACTTAGTTTCCAAATCTCTTTCCTATGTTCCATAACTTTCTTGTGCTGGCTGACTTAACATTTGCCTTCTCCTAGTTTACTTCTCATAAATTATTTATTGCTAGCAATCAATAACTCTCCTCTAGACTCTAAAATATCTTCTGCCTCTAATTATATTTGGACAGTGGCTATTTAACAAGCTGAGAGGTTCCCAATTAGAAAGGTTATATAATTTAGGTGTAATTGCATCAGATTCTTAACTGTCTGCCCTGATCATTGCCTCTCTTCCAACTCCACTCACTCATCTACAAAAAAAAAAAAAAAAATTTGAAGGATTGGTTTTGTTCAAAACAAATTACTTCTCTTCAAATTCTTATTTTTCTGGTAGGATAATTGAATACTGTAGCAATTTGCCCACACAGTGGCTTGTCTTCACCTCATTATTTATCATCTGAAATCAAGTTCGCAGCACCATATTTATCCCTAGCATTCCCTCAGATAAAAAGCCATGTGTAATACAAAATGGATTTTAGGGTATACACACTTACTCGGTCTATTTTACAGTAAAGGAAACACAATTTAAATAGCACTATTTAAATAGCACCTTATAAGTAAATTTCAGTGCATTAACCATTATCAAATTGCAGTTGGACTCCTAACACATGGTGAAATTATCCTGACTGCCACTCAATGCATTGGGTTATTCATAAAATGAAGAGATGGTAAATAAGATAGAAGGTATCTGCAGCTGAATAGAGAGGGAAATAGAGTCCTTGTGATTTTTTTTGTTTGTTTGTTTTCTGTTCTTTGACCTCCTAAATAAAGTTTCCTGAAAAGACATTAAGAGAGAAACCAATTTGGGATAGATAACATTATCCATTAATTCAAAATTTTAAAATATTGCTTGTTCTCAATCAATAAACTATATTATAAAGTGTTCAATCTTACTGATAATTACTCATTCAAAATTTTATTGAATATTTACCCTTGGCAGGCACTGTGCTCACTTCTGGAAATTCAAAGATGAGCATGTCATTGTTCCAGCCTCCAATAAACTTACAGCCTAATTAAGGAAAGAGGCTAAGGAACAAATGCTTTTAATAGTGTGCTGTGTGTCTAAAATAGAATGGCATGATAAAGCATCTAAAACTTCACTTCCTATGGAAACCATGAATTCAACATCATCAGAACCGAGCAGCTATGTCTCTTAACAGCTTGGCAAAAAATGTGCAGAGAGTTTGTCTGCTATCACTGAATACAAAAAGCAACAGCATGGTTCAAATGCAAAGCTGCTATCAAGGAGCCCCAAATCCTAGTCCTGTTTCTCCCACAGGTATTCATCACTGCCTATCTATTCTGTGGAGCCTTGCTTCCTGGGGTTACTAAGAACTAGGCAGGAAAACAGAAAAACTGCAAGAAATCCTTCTGAAAGCCTGTGAAAGCATAGTATCAAAACCATAGGTGGTCATTCAGGTAAATTGCTGGGCTGATGGTGCATATGAGGAGTGATAGCATTTCCTGAACACGGTTATAAGGAAATCCAAATTGGTATTCAGAAGTAGGAAAGGAAAGCGAGATAGTCAGGCTCTAGGCAAACCTGTCTGCTGAGGACTGAGGACCACCGCTGCCCTCTTGCCCAAGTTCAGCCTTTCTAGATCATCTTGAGAGTGGATTACCACCAGGCTTGGGTTCTCCAGAGAAACAGACCAATAGGCTGTAGATAGATATACATATAGATAGATAGATAGATAGATAGAGATAGAGAGAGATAAAGAGAGAGAGAGAGAGACTGCTTGATTTCAAGCAATTGTCTTACACAATTGTGGGGGCTGGCAAGTCCAAAATCTGTAGGGCAAGCCAGCAGGCTGGAAATTCAGGTAAGAGCTGATATTGCAGTCTCGAGTCCAAATTCCACAGAGCAGCAGACTTTCTGCCTCTCAGGTAGAGTTTCCATGTTGCAATCTTGAGGAGAAGTTCTTCTACTTTGGGAAACCTTAGTCGTCATTCTGTTAAGGCTTTCAACTGATTGGATAAGGTCCGCCCACATTATGAAGGATAATCTGGTTTATTCAAAATCCACCGACTTAAATGTTACTCACATCTAAGAAAATGCCTTCACGGTAACGTCTAGACTGTTGTTTGACCAAACAGCTGGACATCGTAGCCTAGCCAAGTTGACACTTAAAATTAGCCATCACAGTAACCCATGTATTTGGTTCATATATTTGGTTTTTGGATGCCCTGGCTACATCTCTAAGTCATGGAATAACTTCACAGTATTTTGTAAGTGCCTCAAATTTATCTCCTTTAGATTTATTTTCCTTTAAATGCAGATTAGATATTTACCAGTACTCACCCATCCATCATTTCATTCTGTTAACTATTGTTAATAGTTGTTAACTATTTTGAATATCAAATTAACTGAATTTTAAAAAAAAGAACTTGAAGGGAATAAAGAAGGCATAGAAGCAGATGAGTTGAGAAATAGTTCTAAATATAAGAAATTAGGCAATAAAACAGAGAGACTGTAAAAGAAGCCGCAAACTCAATGAAGCAGCTCTGTATTCTCTGGAAATTCTATTACATTCTGAGACATTCTGGCCATTATTTTCAAGTGTCACAATTTCCATAAACAGCAATATTTTGGAGACTTCTAAAACTGGGTAACATTTCTAAACAAGATTAAAGGATCTTCAAACACATGCTGGAGCAACCCAGGCAGGAAGCAGAATTGACCCAGCGCCGTCACTGTGGGGCAGGGCCTCCCCAGAGGTCGGCCTGAGGCAGCGAGTCACTGCTGAGCACAGACTTGCCTGTCAAGAAGCTCCTGACAGCCTTGTTCCCATGGAATACCTGAGATCCCCTTGTCCTGCTCCTTAATGAATAAATCATTCACTTCCATGGGTCCTCAGGAAAATTTCAAAAGCAGCCCTGTAAATCAGAGATTGACTGTGGCTTTTACTGAGGGAGTGGGTCCACTGAAGCCATTCAAGTGACATGAATCCATCTCCTTCCAGGCCACAGATGTGAGTAATGCAAACACCAGCAACTTGCAACCACCTGAGAAACCCACCCACGAGGAGAAGAAATGGAAAGGTCTGTGAAGCAGAAAGGTGAATGTGTCTCAATAAATTAGCCACAGGGAAAGAAGATTGATCCAAGGGCAATCTGGTCAGACAGCAAAAAAATCAACCCATGATTCGACAAGTTCAGCCTTGCTGTGCCCATTAAATTCTGCAGCACAGCATACCACAAGGGAACACCTCTCAAGATACATTTAAACAGTGGGAATGACATCTTACACTTTCTGGTTACACTATTTAAATTTGACTCGGTGTATTTCCCACATAGAAACATCAAGAAAAATGTTGAAAGAGTTATGACAACCTAAGGGGCAATGGGATTGAGTGAAAGCAACTGGGCACTAGAGGCAGATGTTCAGGGTCCCAGGGCAGCACTCTAATCTTCAACAGGACCAAAGATGAGCCCTTGGAAAATCAACAGACAAGCTACGCCTAGGCCTAGGACCAGGTCGGGTGACAATCTTAAGGATCAGAGTAACTGCTGAGAAGGAGGAGAAAAAGCACCAACTACTATAGAAGGAAATAGCCTCAAGTTCTTATTCAACATGTTCCATCCAAAGGACCCTCGGTGGTATGTGTGTGTATGGGGGCGGGGAGGGGTGGGGAGAGGGGCATATGACTCTTCACCCAAACAGTCCTCCTTCTTGGACCTGGGGCCACTTCAACCCCATCTACCAATGCAATCCTATTCTAACCTCCAGAATCAGTGCCTCCATAGACAAATTAAAAAATCTACATACAATCAGCTATGGTTCCACTCTGAACTTCTTTTAGCAGAAAGAAATAACGGAGATGGAGCCAAGCACTGAATCTGTATCCTAGTTCTGCCAACACTGACTATGTGACCTTGGGAACAAACATTACTTAATTTCCCTTGGCAATATTTTTTTCCTCATCTATGAACCAGGAATAAAATTCACACAGTTTTTATGAGCACAAATAAGTTATGAGGTAAATGAAAATGATACATAAACTGCCAGCAAATTTCCCTCTTTTCCCCTAGTACAAAATTCTCCACTATGTCTGATATTCCAATGTCTCTGGAATTAGGATTCAAAATCAATACCAACAAGTAAGGGTCTTTCTTCCCTGCCCTTTGTTTCTCTGGATTTTCACCACCGAGACTTCCTTCAATATTTCCTTTCTGACTGAGTCTCTCCCCATGGCCCTCTTTTGGCCTCTTCTGAATGTCTGTTCAAATTCTGTGGGACTCAAAGATCCCTGATCCTTGATGTCCCCAGTCCCATTAGCCAAGAGTCAGAATATCTTTGACTCCCACTTTATTTACAGAGCAGCATCTATAGTGCTGCTTAAACCCAATGAATTCTAAAGTCTTCCTGGACTCGGATTACTAACTCCCTCTTACTCTTCTGAACTCAAGTGTTCCCATGGAAAGAGAAATTCTTCCCAAGATTCACTAATCTTATTTATAGTACTGAGGTAGACAGAGGAAAAATGAGGTCTAGTATGTACATTTTGATGTCATGCCACAAGCCCATAGGCCTCAATACTGAGGTGATTAACTTCTCAAAATCCCAAATGCCTGCGTGCCTTCTTCTGCCTTTCTCCCACTGATAAAAGGTGTAACAAGAAGCAGATACTATGAAAACCATGTCCAGTGAGGCTCCCTGCAGAGTCCATTGCCTGCCTGCAGGGACCAAGAGGAGAATTTGTTGAGAAGAATCACACAGCAGAGGAGGTCAGGATTATATATAATGTGACACTAAAATTGAGGGTGGAATTGGATATCCATATGCACCATATATAAAATTAACTTAAAATGAATCATAGACCTAAATCTAAAATCTAAAGCTATAAAACTTCTAGAAGAAAACTTAGAAATTCTTTGTGACCTTGGTTTAGGCAAAGAGTTCTTTGCCTTCTTAGACAAGAGGACATGAACCATAAAAGAAAAATTGATAACTTAGACTTTATCAAAAGATACTATCTTTATCAACAGATTTTTATTAAAGAGTAAAATATAAACTACAGACTTGAAAAAAATATTTGAAAAACACATACCTGATAAAAGACTGCTATGCAGAATATATATATATGTAACTCTTAAATCTCAGCAGCAAGAAAACAAACAACCCAATTTTTTTTAATGGGCAAAATAGCTGAAAACACATCTCACTCAAAAAGGCTGTACGGTGGCACATAAGCACATGAAAAGATTCTCAACATCACTAGTCACTAGGGAGATGCAAATTAAAATCATAATGAGATACTACTACACACCTGTTAGAATGACATTTCCACGCTTTTCTGATGGAAATGCAAAATGGCACAGACACACTGGAAAACTGTCTGGCAGCTTCTTATAAATTTAAACATACACTGATTTTGTGACCCAGCTATACCCGAGATATTTAATCAAAAGAAATGAAAACATATTTCTAAACACACACACACACTACATGAAAATGTTTATTTTAGCTTTATTCACAGTTACCCAAAGCTGGGGGAAAAAAGAAAAGAAAAACAAATGTTCTCATCTGGTGAGTGGATAAACAAACCATGGTACCTTTATCCAATGAATTCCTTCAGAGCAATTAAAAGGAATAAACTACTGACTCACAATAACAAGTAAGAATCCCCTAAGGATTATGTTAAGTAAAAGAAGCCAAAACCAAAAGCCCACATTCTGGAAAAAGCAAAACTATAGGGACAGAAAGGAGATCAGTGGTTGCCTGGGTCTGGGGAGAGGGGAAGAGACTGACTATAAATGGGACCTGGGGGAATGTTTTGAGGTGATGGAAATTGTGGTGATGGTTACATAACTGTATGCAGTTGTCAAAATTAATACAACTCTACACCTAAATAGGGTGAACTTTACTATATGTAAAGTATACCACAATAAATGTGACTTTACAAACTCACAAATGAAGAACTACAGGGTTCTGTTACCACTTATCCACTGCTCTCCCAGTGATCAGCCTCTGCAGTGCTTGAACCAAGGGAGTTTGAGCTGCACCACAAGTCAGAAGGTCCAGGACCACCTTCCTCCATCCTCCAAAGACATGGAGAGCCACAGGAGATTGGCAGCTGTGAGCCCTGTGCAGTGGCTAGGAGTGAAATGGGATATTCCCTTAAGAAGAACCTCCTGCCATCTGTGCACTAGGAACAGAAGCTGAGGGAGCTCCCAATGTACCCCCAAAACATCTCCTATATCAGGGTTTCTCAACTTCATCACTATTGACCTTTTGGGCCAGATCATTCTTTGTTAGGGGGAAAGTGACTGGCCTGTACATTGTAAGATGTTTAGCAGCATCCTTGGTCTCTATCCACTAAATGCCAGTAACACCCCCCACCCCAGTTATAACAATCAAAAATGTCTCCAGACATTGCCAAGTGTCCCAGGGGCGGGGAGGGCAAAAATCACACCAGGTTAAGAACCACTGTGCTACATGAAAGGCAGGCATAAGGTCTCGGGTAAGAATGAGTTTGAGTCCTTTGACCATTTTTCAGTTTGGTTATTTGTGAGTTTTTTATTTTTTTATTATTATTTTTTGCCATGTAGTTAAGTATTTTGTTAAGGATTTTTGCATCCATTTTCATCAGGGATATTAGGCTGGAGTTTTCATTTCTGGTAACATCTTTGTCTGGTTTTGGCATCAGAGTAATACTGTTCTCATAAAATGAGTTTGAAAGTATTCTATCCTCTTCAAGTCTTTGAAAGAGACTGAGAAGGATCATTGTTAATTCTTCTTTAAGTGTTTGACAGAATTCACCTCTGGTCCTGGGCTTTTCTTTGTTGAGAAGTTTTTGATTACTGATTCAATCTCCATATTAGTTACAGATCTGTTCAGATTTTCTATTTCTTCATAATTCAGTCTTGGTCGGTTGTATGTTTCTAGAAAATTATCCATTTCTTCTAGGTTATCCAATTTTGTGGTGTATAATTGCTCTTGAATAGACATTTCTTCAAAGAAGACATACAAATTGGCCATCAGGTATATGAAAAGATGCTCAACATCATTAATCATCAAGGAAATGCATATCAAAATCCAGGGAGACATCACCTCACACCTGTTAGGATGGCTATTATCAAAAAAACAAAAGATAAATATTGGTGAGGATGTGGAGAAAGTGGAACCCTTGTACACTGCTGGTGGGAATGGAAAATGGTACAGCCACTATGGAAGATAGTATGGAGGGTCCTCAAAAAAATTAAAAATAGAACTTCCATACAATCCAGCAATACTACTTCTGGGTTTTTATTCAAAAGAAATCAGGAATTTGAAGAGATATTATCACTCCCTGTTCACTGCAGCACTATTCACAATAACCAACATGTGGAAACAACCTAAATGTCCATCAGTGGATGACTGGAGAAGGAAAACTAGTCATACTACCTTTACTGTACATTGCACCACCTGTACATTGTGCATTGTAGTAAATACATGCAATGGAATATTATTCAACCTCAAAAAGGAAGGAAATCCTGCCATATGCGACAACATGGATGAACCTTGAGGAAATTATTCTAAGTGAAATAAGCTGTCACAGAAGGAAAAATGCTGCTTATATAAGGTATATATATATAAGGTATACTTAATATAAAGTATAATTATATTAAGTATAAGTGTATTAATATAAGGTATAGTTAATATACCTAATATAATATACTTATGTAATACTTAATATAAGTATATAATTAACATAATATAATATACTTAATATAATTAATATACTTATATAATATACCTAATATAATATACTTAATATAGGGTATATAAGCATACATTATATATAAGGTATACTTATATAAAGTATACAAAATAATCAAACATATAGATGTAGAGAGTAGAATGCTGGTTGCCAGAGACTGAGAGGAGGGCAAAATGGGGAGTTGCTATTCAAGGGGTATAGTTTCACTTATGCAAGATGGTTAATTTCTAGATATGTGCAGTACAACATTGTACCTGTAGTTAACAATACTGTATTTTACACTTAAAAATTTGTTAAGAGGGTAGATCTCATGTTAAGTGTTCTTACCACAATAAAAAACACATAACTAAGCTACTAGACACTAAAAAACAAAAAGAGTATGATTGGTGTACACCTGAAATTTGTATAATGTTATAAACCAATGTTACCTCAATAAAATAAATAAATAAATAAATAATTTTTTTAAAAAAGACTATGTTTGAGTCCTTACAGAGCCAGGCTCAATATATGAAAACCTTGGCAGAAATCTTTCCGGGATTAAGAAGACAAAGAAACAAAAGTTAGAAAAACAGGAGACTAGGATGAGGAAATTCTTACAAAAGATCTTGCCACGTATGGCCTGTTTACTGGCATAATTAAAACATACCAGAAAAGAGATGTAAAACCCCCAGAAAGAAAAAAAGTAAAAGTCAAGAAAAATCTTAAAAGAGCCAAAAAATTAGCAAGCCTACAAAAATTTACTACATTTTTGCTTTAATCCATCTTCTCAGTCCCACATGAAGTTAAGGTTGAAAACAAAGCAAAACAAAACAAACAAATAAAAAACAACAACAGGTAACTCACCTTGAAAACAACAAAAACGATCATGAAGTCACCGTGGCAGGTTCACTTCGGGCTCTGGCCTTGAAATGTATTGGGGGAAAAAAGTCTTAATATAAATACATGATATTTTAAACATATGACAAAACATATAATTCACATGAAAATCAAGTCAAGGGTCATCTCACAAATAAAATCAGCAAACTCAGAGAGTAAGAATTGGGTACAATGAGTTCAAAGAAACAAAGGCAGAAATCCAGGTCAGACAACAAAAAACAGTAACTCAGGGTATAAGACAGAGAAAAAATTTCCCAACAATTCTTGCTAGGGCTCTGGTTAACAAAGTGTTTGCTCAAGACGTAAGGGAACAGTCACAGAGCATCATTTAAAGAACGGCGTCTGACACTATAACCAAGACTTCCTGAGTGGGGTACTTGTGTAATCCTTGCTCAGGACCAGAACTTTTCAGATTAGAGCTGACCTGAGCCTATTAGTGCAAACAAGTAGGTACAGTGAACTGGAGAAAGTGATGAGGAAGTGAAAAACAAGTCTTCTTTAAACCGTTATTTAGACTTCCACCAAACTTGAAAGAATACAAAAGAAATTACTGCTTACTGAACCTTAATAGATATTTAAAAATCAAGAGGTACTTCTGCTCTCAAAACCAATTATTCTTCCTTTTATACCAAGTTGGAGCTCTTAAAGACCTACCTTTTAAGTATATTTCACTAATACTATGAGAACCCCATCAACCTGCATTTAGTTGATCCACCTAGAGAATTTAGGATTGATTCAGGAATGATCAAAGAGAAAGAAAAAAAAGTTGAGTGGCCTACTTATCATTTCAACTGGGAAAAAGAAGAAAGGAAATTGATTTTAAGAACACTCTGTACATTGTGCATTGTAGTACAAAATGTAGAAACTGATTAGAAATAGACAATTTGATGATCAGAAGAGAGAAGGGAAGTAACGTTTTTTGCAATATAGCTAGAAAAAGCTGTATCAAAATGCCCAGGGGTCTTGGAATGACATTAATCTCTGTTAACTAGGTATGGAAAAGACTGCTAATTGCCTACTCAATATCTATTCTCCCTTTCTTACAATAAAATCACTATATTGTTGGGGTGGTGGAGCAGAAAATAGACTGCACTATTATTTGCAGATATATTTTTTGAGGCTTACCAAGAATGGCTGAGAGAAATGACTTTCTTTGGTGAGAGGATTCTAGAAAGCTGTTGAATATATATCCTTTCATATAAAAAAAAAGAAACAGTTATCAAAAACCCACGAGTAACAATTTGGAAAGCCCAAATTTTATACAAAGCACCAGAAAATGTTCATAACAGCAGCAATAAGTTTGGCTAAAAATTATTGTGCCGTATCTCCCAGCCGGCCTTGCTGATACGACCTGTGATATACAAACAGAAATCACTGGGTGGGGCTTCTGTGAAAATTCTTTAAACAGGCCTGACTTATCCAGAAAGCATATCATTTTTCTTTTCCCCTTGCATCCCTCTAGAATGCAGACATGATGGCTAGAGCCCCTTTGTGATCTTGGAATGATCTTGAAGATGAAGCCATAAGTTAATAATGGAGAAACAGAAAGGTATAAGTCTGGGTTGCTGATGAAATCATGGAGCCCTCCATCCAGTCCAAGACTGGCTAATTCCAGCGTTTATGTCAAGTGAGAGGAAAGCAAGCTCCTTATCTTATTTAAACCACAGGTTTTTGAGATTTCTCCTATAAGCAGGTATTTGCTATACCCAATTGGCTGAAAGGGCTTGTGGAGTTATTGGAGTTAGGTAAAAGTATTCTGTTAGATTCCCATAGACTCTTGCATACGTTATGATAGGCAAAGTCAAAAGCAAATACCATTTATATTGAGAAGTTGAAGCAGTTGAAAGAACCTACCTGAATACATGGAACTCTCCCTCTTAATTTAATCAAGTTCATTGTATCAATAAAGTATACTCAATTGTTTTCTATCAAAATAAATTTATATTTCCAAATTCACTTCTACACTTGAAGGTGGGATTTGAGAGATGGTCTCAGTTTTAGAATAAGCCAACCCAACTTTAAAACCTGGCTCTAGACACCAGAAGTGCAGGCAGCAAAAGAAAAACTAAATAGATTGAATTTCATCAAAATCAAAACTTTTGTGCAAAGGATATTATTAAGAGAGTGAAAAGACAACCCACAGAATAGAAAAAAATAATTGCAAATCATATCTCTTATAAGGGATTAATATTCAGAATATATAAAGAATTCCAACTCAACAACAAAAAAGCAAACAACCCAATTCAAAAATGTGCAAAGGACTTGAATAGACGTTTCTCCAAAGAAGATGTGCAAATGGGCAATAAGCACATGAAAAGGTGTTCAACATCACTAGTCATTAGGGAAATGTAAATCAAAACCATAATAAGATACCACTTCATACCCTTAGAATATCTACTATCAAAACAACGGAAAATCACAAGGTTTATGAGGGCATGGGGAAATTGGAACATTTGTGCCTTGGTGGTGGGAGTGTAAAATGGTGCGGCCACTGTGGAAAACAATACAGCAGTTCCTCAAAGATTTAAACATAGAACTATCATATGACCCACCTATGATCTAGTAATTCCACTTCTAGGTATATACCCGACAGAATTGGAAGCGGTGACTCAAACAGATGCTTGTACACCTATGTTCACACCAGCATTGTTCATGGTAGTCAAAAGGTGGAAACAACCTAAAGATAAACAAAATGTGCTGCATATATATGTAATGGAATACATTTCAGTCTTAAAAAGGAATGAAATTATGATATGTGCTACAACATGGATGAACTTTGAAAACATTATGCTAAGTGCAATAAGCCAGACACAAAAGAACAAACACTGTATGATTCCATTTATACGAAGTACCTAGATGTTGAGGTTAATCTTATGTGTCAACTTGACTGGCCTAAGAGATGGCCAGATAGCTGGTAAAACATTATTTCTGAGTGTCTCTACAAAAAGATTAGCATTTGACTAAGTAAAGTGGACTAAGTAAAGAAGATCACTCTCACCAATGCAGTGGGATTATCCAAACCATTGAGGGCCTGAATAGAACAAAAAGGCAGAGGAAAGGCGAATTCACTCTGTCTGCTTGAGACGAGACATCCATCTCCTCCTGCCCTCGGACATCAGCACTCCTGGTCCTCAGGCTGTCAAACTCAGACCAGAACTTACACCATTGTCCCCCCGGTCTTCAGGCCTTTGGACTCAAGCTGAATTACACCACTGGCTTTCCTGGCTCTCCATCTTGCAGAGAACAGATCATGGGATTTCTCAGCCTTCGTAACTGCAAGAACCAATTCTTATAATAAATCTCATTTCTATCTATCTATCATCTATCTATCTCTACATATCTCCTATTGATTCTGTTTCTCTGGAGAACTCCAATACAC
The DNA here is from genome assembly GCA_031878705.1 of Tapirus indicus. Lineage (NCBI taxonomy): Eukaryota > Metazoa > Chordata > Mammalia > Perissodactyla > Tapiridae > Tapirus > Tapirus indicus. The sequence goes on along the minus strand of CM062919.1, from coordinate 140,378,526 downwards.
TAGAGTAATCAAATTCATAGAGGCAGAAAATAGAATAGAGGTTGCCAGGGGTTAGGTAGAGGGGAGAATGAGAAGTTATTATTTAATAGGTACAGATATTCTGTTTGGGGTGATGAAGAAGTTCTGGAAATGGATAGTGGTGATGGTTGCACAACATTGTAAATGTACTTAATGCAACTGGATTATACACTTAAAAATGGTAATTTTTATATTATGTAGTTTTTTTAAAAGCTGGCTCTGATATGTATTAACTGTGAATATATGAAGCAAGTTAAACTTTTCAGAGTTAATACAGTTCAAAATACCTATCCTGCAGGGACAATTAAGGATTAAATGAAATATAAGGGTCTGAAGTTACACAAATAGCAACTTAAATGAGATAATGTGTAGGGCACTTGCCTTAATACCTGAAATATTGTAAGCAATTGTAAAAGTTAGCCAACCACATTAGATAATAGAAGCAGCAGCAGCAGTAATAGCAGCGACAGCAATAAAAGTGCCAGATTATTTAGAACGGGGACAAAGGAGAATCTGGATATTCGTAAACACAGAGGGTTATTTTAAAGAGGCCATTTGCCAGAAAATGACAAAATCAATGGGAACATCAGACGTTGGTGAAGGAGTTCTTGGCCTGGGTCCATGGACTGTCCTGAACAGTGGTTTACAAGCCACTTAACATTGGTTTGTAGATTTTGAAAGAGCCCAAAAATCCCACAGACAAAAAGATGTAGCCTAAATAACAGAAATTGCCTGTGTTGGTCTGACGGTCCCTGATTTAATATGACAATGTAGGAGGACAAGCTGAGCAAACTGTAACCTATATGAAACCCAAAAGTAAGTCTGTACCCATGTAGTACAGTTCTTGCACGAAGTCACATTCAAAGAAGCACAATCCAGAAACCAAAAGTGTATTAAAAGGAATTTGCATCTGTACATGCATCTAAGAACATGAAGTGAGACTGAAGTTATAACCCACAGCAATGCTTCTCAAATGCCCATTTCCTCCCCTCCCCAAATCTCTCTCCCTCCACAGATGCTCCAGAACCACTCAACCACAAACCCCAACACATTCTTTAATCCCTGCCTATGCGCCTTTTTCAAAAATCTCTGCTAGTTTCCTTGGTTCTCTCAGATTCACCAATCCTTTTCCTCCGTAGTCCTGATTCAGCTTCACAAGTCCAGAGTCTGGCTGGTACAGACAAAACTCTTCCAGGAGAGCTGGCAGAAAAAGGCAAGGAGGAAAGCAGGCTGGAAGCACAAATGAATAAATCTTCTTCCTATCATATGTTCCATTTTCAGTTATAATTTTGAAAGATGGGCCAGAAAACTGGCAGACCAAATTTGACGTTAACTGTACCCACATGTTTAGGTCCCTTTTAGTGCAAGGTCCACAGAAGTGGCCATCAGGTCTTGTCTTTGGGCTCCAGCAGCCGTAGCATCTGGAAGGCCTACCTATGGAAGCTATAAAATAGACACACTAGTTAAGACCATTTGAGCAGTTTGGAGGCCACCAAAGGAATTTTCTCGAAGGACAGCACAGCACAGCTTTGGGGGTTCTGACTTTGTCTGGTAGTTAACACCTTGCAGGGTGTCAGCTCCTGCCTTTCCTAGACCCTTACAGATGAGTCTCTGAAAGCTCCCACCCATAACCTCAAGATGAGAGTGTCTGCAGCCTCAACCCATCAGTGACTGCAGGAGTAGAATAGTCTTATCGCCATAGTCTATGGCGCGGGGTGAACTGGGAGCAAGCCCCCACGACAGCCTCCCCCACCTGCCATCATGTAGGCCTGGTCTGTATGCTTATCACCATCTATGCTTTGGTTCTCTTATTCTCTCTTTTAAGAATGCTGCTCAAGTTGAAGCAAATATAAGAAAACTGTTCTTGAGTTTCAAATAATAGTGTTCACTTAGCCTGACTTCTCAGAAGCAACTTATATATTTGCTTTATTCTATTTGTTCTTAAAGATGTTCGGATCCTGGGCGCCCGCCGACGCACTGCTTGTCAGCCATGCCAAGGCAGCGTCCCATATAAAGTAGAGGAAGATGGGCACGGATGTTAGCCCAGGGCCAGTCTTCCTCAGCAAAAAGAGGAGGATTAGCAACAGATGTTAGCTTAGGGCTGGTCTTCCTCACAAAAATAAATAAATAAATAAATGAAAACAAAGTTCAGCAATATATTAGATTAGTGTGTTTCTTGATTGGTCTATGTCAGCATATGCCCAACTCTAATTCAGTTCATTTTGAATGATTCCTTTTGGACAATCTGAAAAGTTGAACAGAAAGACCTCAGACCAACTGTGTCAATTAAAATTCTCTTTTGCTCGGAAACCAGGTGATAATGAATAGCACATATCTCCAAGGGGCTGACAAGGGGGAGAAGCATGTACAAAGAATAACAAATCGTTTATGAATAATATAAATTTACAAGGACTGGTCAATTAAGGTTTCTGAATTTTTTTAAAGTCTACCCTGTTAAAATCAATGACTACAGTATTGTTTTTTATATACTGATCTATAGATCATTGTTAGGTAACAAAAATCACATACATTATCTTAACAGAGAGGGTTTAATATAAAGAAACTAGGTAATGGATTTTTTTTCTTTTTTTTTTTTTTTTGCTGAGGAAGATTGTCCCTGAGCTAACATCTGTGCCAATCTTCCTCTATTTTGTATGTGGGATGCCACCACAGCATGGCTTGATGAGTGGTGTAGGTCCACACCTGGAATCCTAACCCGCAAACCCCAGGCTATAAAAGCACAGTGTGAAAACTTAACCACTACACCACTGGGCCAGCCCCCAGAAATTTTGGTGGGGGGAAGATTAGTCCTGAGCTAACATCCATGCCCATATTCCTCTACTTTATATGTGGGACGCCTGCCACAGCATGGCTTGATGAGCAGTGCGTAGGTCCGCACCTGGGATCCAAACCTGCAAACTCTGGGCCACCAAAGCAGAGTGCACAAACTTAACCACTACACCACTGGGCCGGACCCTCCCCCCAAAATTTTTAACTAGAAAATTTAAAAATTAAAGAACGATAGCAGTCATGAAACTAGCAACTGCAGGAAGCAGCTACCACCTCTAGAGTTAAGAGACAAAGGGAAGAGGTTGAAATTAAAATTAGAACTTTGGACAGGGGCCCCAAGGAGCTGATACTCAGACCTCTAAAAAGAGGATGTTCCTCAGCTGGAGCAGGTATCTGAGTTTGGAGGAGGGACCCCATGGGGCAGGAATTCAGAGTTCTCAGAGGGGATGCTTAATGGCAACTGCTGGTGTGTCCCGGAGGGGCACAATGAGACCCAGTTCTTCAAAGGTTGGAAAATCTGCAAACTGGATCCAATTGTTTCTACAAAAATGAAGTGCCGCTGTCGGAATGAAGAAATGAGGCTGTGTGATACTGACAAGAAACCAATCTGACAGCAAGTAGGAAGGACCTCCTTTCTTCTTTCTCCTCCAGCTTCACAGGTCTCTCTAGTACCCCCTTCTGTTGGAGTCTAACAGAGAGCCAGCTGGCAAAGAAATCCTGTTTGCAGAATTCAGCCTTGACAACAGAGAGCAGAGTATAAAGAGTGGATTCGGACCTGAGACACAATAGCTGAATAACTGGTGCAATCTACCCCTTGGCTACTCAGCATCCACTCACACTCTTTCCACGCATATTTGAACTTTCATACGGCAACAAAAAGAACTCCATATTCACATCTAACATGATGGAACTATCCTTTAGACAAATGAAGGTATTCTCATCCTCTCCCCAAAATATGGAGATGCACAGTCGGAACTGTCACTGTATCCCTCTCTGAGCTATGTTAATTATAACTCAAATTCAGTCACAGCCACATGTAAATGTTCTGTTATCTAAAGACTATGTTGTAAAGTTTACCTCCAACAAAACTTGCATAAGATTCTAAAGAAAAGGAAAATAAAGGAAAGTGTATATGTATGTGCATACACACACATGCACATGGACACACACACAAGAAAGAAGATATATATAGCTGCTGCAGACCCCACTTCTATAATGGTCATGCAGCCATAGTTGATATTTATGAACCCCTTTCTTCTACATCTCATTCATGCTTCCTTCGTCCTCAGTCAGGGCCTTACCTAATCAGGATTCTCTACCTTATAGTAAACCAAACCTCCATTTCCGGAGAATCTAAGTTTCTAGTGGTCCTATCTTTTTCCAGTTTCTGTAGTTTTCTACTAACTTTTACTCTTGGACAGGAAGTACCAAGAAAACTCCAAAGAATTTCCTGGGTTCCAAATATATTCCTCTACTATAGTCTGAATGTTTGTGTCCCCCCAAAATTCATATGTTGAAAACCTAATGCCCAAGGTGATGGTACAAGGAGGTGGGGCCTTTGGGTGGTGATTAGGTCATGAAGACAAAGCCCTAAACGGAATTAGTGCCTTTATAAAAGAGACCCCAGAAGGATCCCTTGCTCTTCAGCCACATGAGAATACAATAAGTCTGTAACGCTGAAAAGGGCCCTCACCTGACCGTGCTGGCACCCTGATCTCAGACTTCCAGCTTCCAGAATGGTAAGAAATAAATTTCTGTTGTTTATAAGCTACCCAGTATATGGTATTTTGTTATAGTAGCCCAAACAGAGACATCCTCATTGCCCCTATTGTGCAGCAGGAATCCAATTTCCCATTGGAAATCGGGATCGATGTCCCTAAGCAGTAGAATAACCTCCTTCTTGACCCATTAGTTCAATGACATGAGGACCCAAGTGGCCAAATGGCAGTCTCAACTTTTAGTTCAAAATTCTCAACTTTTAGAACCATTGTTTTGTCCCCTTTGGGAACCAAGAACACTAAACCATCTGTAAACCAGTCCCAAAGTTTGTCCCTTCTCAGTCATAAGTTCATAAGGAATTCTCCACGAAGCCATAGGTCTGGAAGAAAGAAAAAGACAATACAGCAGCAGTTATGTGGAAGGAGTCTGAGGTTTCTGCTCATGCAACTTCCTTGGGCCTTTTGGACCAGCTCAAGCTCAGTTTCTTGTTTACCATTTCCATTTGATAATTGATTGCTATTGCTCATGCCTAAATTTATGGCTTGGTCACTCAGAGAACACCTAGTTTACGATGGGAATCTTAGGTTACCTAGTCACTTGACATCCATTGATTAGAGATTCAGTCTCTATTGAGGCCTGGTAGCAAACCTGGAGTTATTTCTCAAAAAAATAGTTATCTGTGAAAAAAAGCATGGATTTGCTCAAAAACTCTAGATGTCCGCCCTATAATCCTCTTAGTACTGCTTGCCAAAGACTCCATAGTGCATCCCCATATTCCACAGCCTTTTCAAGTATCATCAGATCTGCTACTTCATAAAGCCTAAGTGGAAAAGAAGCTTTCATTGCAGCTTGGACTTGCTGCAGAGCCTTCTTTTGCTGTCCCCATTCAAAACCCGCAACCTCCAGGTTACTCAGTAGCAGGTATGATAAGCACTCAAAATATATGTTGCCTCCAAAATCCAAAAAAGTCTACCTAGCACTGAGCCTCTTTTTGTTGGTTGGTCGTGCAAGGTGCAGCAATTTATCTTTCACCCTTGAGGTGATGTCTCAGAAATTTCACTGAGCTGGTGGGTCTCTGAATTTTCATGGGGTTTATAACCCATTATTTGTTTCTCATATGTCTTACTAAGGTGTCTAAAGTACCTGCTATTTTCTGCTCATCAGAAACAACGAGCATATCATCAATGTAGTAGAGAAATATGATGTTGTTTAAAATGTCAAGATGATCTCTGTGGAAGATATCATGACAGAAAGCAAGAAAATTAACATAGCCCCGAGGTAGGACCATGAAAGTGTATTATTGGTCCTGCCATACAAAAGCAAACTTCTTTTGTGGCTCTTGAAAATTAATATAGAGGGGAAAAAAGCATTTTCTAGGACAATAGCTGCACACGAGTTGCCAGGGTCCATGTTGATTTGCTTCAGTAAAGGCACCACATCTCGAGCAGCAGCTGCAATTGAAGTCAACACCTGATTAACTGTATGATATTCCATTGATCCATTCCACTTCTACAAAGTTCAGACAAGCAAATTAAATAGATATGTGATTTGTATGATTATACCTGCATCTTCCAAGTCTCTGATGGTGGCAACAATCATTGCAATTTCTCCAGAGATGTGTTAATGCTTTTGTTTACCAAAAGGCAGGGAGGGGAAGTTCTAGGGGCATCCACTTGGCCCTTTCTAGCTAATGTCTCATAAGTCAGAGAATTGATGTGGTGATTCTTCCAATTGACAAGTATGTCTATTGAAATTATACATTCAGTAACTTAGAAAATAACCACAGGAGTCTGCAGATTTATTGAGCCCACAGGGATTCAAATTTAGGCCAAAATCCTATATATCACTTGACCATAAGCCATACTTTGACTAGTGGACCACAGTGGCACTTGGTTCCCCTGGATGTAACACCAACTCAGAGCCGGCATGTAGTAATCCCTCAAAAGTCTGAGTATTTCCTTTTTCCCAGTGTTCATTTGCTCTAGTAAAATGCTACAGTTCCCTTTGGAGAAAGCTTGAGGAAGATTTACAGTATGTGTCTGAAAATTTTTCTGACATGATTTTATAGCTCAAAAATATGTAGGATTTTTGTAAAAGCATTTATGGTGGAGTAAAAAGATGATGAAATGTTAATGAGTGCCCACCATGTACCAGGCCTTGTTAAAGCTGATGGATATAAAGAAGTATTCTTAAGGATATTACATTTTAGTCAACAGAAAAAACAATAGTCAAATATTTCAGATAATTTCAGATTGTGATAAGTTCAACAAAAAGAATAAACAAGGTGATAAGATGGAGATATCAGAAGGAGATTTTAGGGGTGGCATGTCAGATAAAGTGGTTGGCAAAGGCTAATCTGAAAATGTGAGCTTGAGGTTAAAATCTGAAGATAGCAATGGAACTAGCCAGGTCAAGAACTGGAAGAATAAGCTCCTGGGCAGAAAGAACAAGTCTCAAAGATACCCTGAGGTGGGACGTGCCTGCAGGGCGGAAGCACTGTGAGCCTAAGGAACAGCAGTAAGACACGAGGTTGGAGGGACAGGCCAAGGCCAACATGTAGGTCCTTGTAAGTAAGGAACTTGTGCAGTAAGATCTGCTATACCACAACATATGCATTTCTAAAAACCACTGTCCTAGGCAAAGTCATACAGCAAAAATCTCAGGGCTAAAGGTAAAATACTCAAAAATTTTTAAGTGACACTTTATAAACTGATAGAAATCTAATAAAAACAGCACATTTTTAATGATTAAACACATAAATACTACAATAACTATGGCACTTTTTAAAAAAGATAAAGTTTGCTCATGGAGGTGGGTGTCGGAAGGGTTGCATCTCTGAGCTTTTTTGGAGTGGCGGAAGGACATTTGTCTGAAATCCAGTGGAAAGCTATAACGCCTGATGCGACAGTTGTGGCTCATTACATAGTAACTGAGGTAGCTGCTGGGTATTTGAGGTGCGTGCACATGTGCTCCATTCCCCAGGTGCAGGTTCTGCATTCACCTGGTGTTTCTCACACATATGCAAGTGTGAAACTCGCATTATCCTCAAATTGTTCTTTAATGTAGCCATCACTTTTTCAAAACAAGCATTATAGCAGAACTGACTATATTCTATTCTAATTGCAGGGGAAGCCATTGGAAGGTTTTCAAGAGCAAAGTGGCATGATGTAATTGTGTTTTAAAAGGTCTCTTGGCTGGTCTGTGGAGAATGGACAGATATGAAAGCCATTTACTACATTGGAAAAGACTGAAAGAGGAGCAGATTTGGAGTGAAGTGATCCAGTGGGAATGACAAGTAGGCAAATACATCTGTGCTTTCAACCAGAGTGGAAAGGTCAGAGCTAGAGATAGAAGCAGCATCTGGAGAGGATTTGATGTAATGTGACCACATGAGGTAACCTAGGAGGGTCGAAGGCCCAGGGCCTTTCTCACCACCACAAGTATGAATTTGAGATCCTATGCCATTCTATTTTTCTTGTCTGGTAGGGTGCCTGAGGTTCTACATATGGTTACACCACCATGACCAAAAATAAGAAAGAAAGAGAGAGGGAGCGAAGGAGAGGGAAGGGGAGAAAAGAGGAGAAAGAGAGAGAGGAAGAGGGAGAGACAGAGAGAGAGAAAGAGAACACTATAAGATCCAGGTCTCCGATCTACAACACAGTTATGAAACCACACTGCAGCAAAGGCATAGCTGCATTATTTGGTAGGGTCAATGCATCTACCACACCTTCCTTCTATCTACAGTTCTTTAACCCATTATTCAATCTGGGGTATCTTGTGGGATTTTTGGTGGAAAGAGAAGTAAACACTATTGTAGACTAAATAGATATATATACATTTTTAGTGAACACAGGTGAATTTTTTTGAGTCTTGAAACCTTTTCTCAGACATATATCTACTCCTAAAGTAACAACTTGAAGTATTAAAAGTTTCTAAAAGAATAAAGAGCCAGCCACCTCAAGAAGTAAGTTGGTCAAATGGACCACTCTCTCCCCAAGATAACAGCTTAATAAATAAAATATAAATATACCAATTTCATAAATGGTTTCAGAAAATCTACTTTGTCACTGATGCAGTTGCATTCAAACAGCCATCATTTGGGGCAACAATTACATGGGTTTTGGCAACCACCAGCCAGATAAGCCCCTGACCCAGTTCATGCACTTGCACCTCTGTTCTAGCCCCAGTGCTCTCTATTACCGCTTTCATCTCAACCCAACTTGCTCTTCTTCCGTTCCTGACTATGGTACTTTTTAAATTTTTTAAATCTATTTATTTATTTTTCATAATTTTTTATCTTAGAATAGTTCTAGAGTTACAGAAAAATTGCTAAGATAGTACAAACAGTTCCCATATATCCTGCACCCGGTTTCCCCTTTTATTAATATCTTGTGTTGGTTTGGTACATATAACACAATTAAAGGACCAATATTGATACCTAGTTATTAACTAGTGTCAATTCTTTATTCAGATTTCCTTAGTATTTACATATTAATCTTTATCTGTTCCAGGATTCCACCCAGGATACAACATTACATTTAGTTGTCTTGTCTCCCTAGGTTCCTCTTGACTGTGACAGTTTCTCAGACTTGCCTTGCTTTCGATGACCTTGACAAATTTGAGGAGCGCTGGTCAGGTATTAGAGAGGATGCCCCTCCACTGGAATCCGCCTGGTGTTCTTCTATGACTGGAATTATAGGTTTTGAGGAGGAAGAACACAGAAGTCAAATGCCATTTTCATCACATCATATCAGGAGTACATACTATCAACATGACTTATCACGGTGGATGCTGACCTCCATCACCTGGCAGAGGCAGTGTGTCTCAGATTTCTCCACTGTAAAATTATTTTTTTCCTCCTTTCCAAGTTATATACTCTTTGGGAGGAAGTCACTTTGTGCAGCTCACACTTAAAGAATGGGAAGTTATGCTCTACCTCTGTGAGGAGAGAGCAAAGTGGTACTTTGTGAGCATGCCCACCATTCTCTTCTAATACTCTGCCCCTGCTATGCCTAGAAAAGGGATGTCTAAGATGATATGCCTGGCACATAATGCCAGGTGACAAGATGAGAGTCCTTATGCTGTTACCTTAGTGTCATTAATGGCAAGTGCATCACATTTTCAGACTGGGTTCCCTGCATCTAATCTGCAGACCTCCTTTCTCCACAGATGGAGCCATTTGGCTTCTACTTGCTGCCTCCGCCCTTTCCATTTTCAGCTACAATCTAGACATTGATGTTCTGGGGCAAGCTGGACTTATGCATTCAATATCAAGCCAGTCCTTTCCAGCCCTAATTCTAATCACTGCTCACTCTCCTTGTTTGCCCAGTTTTAGAAACCTCCCTAGTGACCTAATCTCCCTAAGACACGTGGTCCACCTTGCTACTACCTGTAGGTTCTCCTTTCCAGGGACTGGGGTTCTCCCCCTCAATTCAAGATTAACAGAAGTCTCTGATATCTACCACTCATCTTACTTGACTTTTAATAACCGCTTGTTTCTAGATTCCTTATACATGGCATGTATACACCTGCTGGGGTACACCGCCTTCCCTTAATATGATATGGTCTCCCTATTTGACACCACTGACAAAGATGAACCTGAAATAGATTAAAGACTTAAACATAAGACCTGAAACTATGAAACTCCTAGAAGAAAACATAGGAAAAAGGTCCCTGACATGGGTCTTGGCAAAAATTTTTTGGATATGACACCTAAAGCACAAGCAACAAAATAAAAAATAAACAAGTGGGGCTACATCAAACTAAAAGGCTTCTGCATAGCAAAAGAAACACTCAAAAAAATGAAAAGACAACTTATGGAATGGGAAAAAATATTTGTAAACCATGTATCTGATAAGGGGTTAACATCCAAAATATATAAAGAACTCATACAAATCACTATCAAAAAAACCCAAATAATCTAATTTTAAAAATGGGCAACGGGGGGGCTGGCCTGGTGGTGTAGTGGTTAAGTTCGTATGCTCCGCTTCAGCAGCCTGGGGTTTGCAGGTTCAAATCCCAGGAGCAGACCTACACACTGCTTATCAAGCCATGCTGTGGCAGGTCTTCCACATATAAAGTAGAGGAAGATGGACACGGATGTTAGCTCAGGGCCAATCTTCCTCAGCAAAAAGAGGAGGATTGGCAACAGATGTTAGCTCAGGGCTAATCTTCTTCACCAAAAAGAAAATGGGCAAAGGACCTGAATAGACATTTTTCCAAAGAAGATATATGAATGGCCAACAGGTACATGAAAAGGTGCTCAACATCACTAATCATTAGGGAAATGCAAATCAAAACCACAAGGAGATATTACCTTATGCCTGTTAGAATGACCAGCATCAAAAAGACAAGAGATAAATGCTGGCGAGGATGTGGAGAAAAGGGAACCCTTGTGCACTGTTGGTGGGAATGTAAATTGGTGCAGCCACCATGGAAAACAGTATGGAGTTTCCTCAAAACATTAAAAATAGAATTACCATATGATCCTACAATTCCACTTCTGGGTAAATGTCCAAAGAAAATGAAAACAGGATATTGAGGAGATATTGAGGGTATTAATCCTCAATTAATATTAACAGGATATTGAGGATATTAATACTGTTCATAGCAGTATTATTTACAATAGCCAAGACATGGAAACAACCTAAGTGTCCATCAATGGATGAATGGATAAAGAATATGTGAGACATATGTGTGTGTATACACACACACACACACACACACACACACACAATGGAACATTATCCAGCCACAAAAAAGAAGGAAATCCTGCCGTTTGCAACAACATGGATGGACCTTGAGGGCATTATGCTAAGTGAAAAAATGTCAGATGGAAAAAGACAAATACTATATGGTATCACTTATATGTGGAATCTAAAAACAACAACAAGAACAACAAACAAACTCATAGGTAAGAAGATCAGATTTGTGGTTAACAGAGGTGGGGGATGGAGGCAAAGGGAATTAGATGAAGGTGACCAGAAGGTACAAACTTCCAGTTACGGAAGATAAATATTTATTACAAGATAAATAACTACTAGGGATGTAATGTACAACATGATGACTACAGTTAACACTGCTGTATGGTATATATGAAAGTTGTCAAGAAAAAATAAATCCCAAAAGTTCTCCTCACAAGGAAAAAACATTTTTTTTCTTTTTCTCTTTTATTTTTTTATCTATATGAGATGATGGACGTTAACTAAACTTGTCGTGGTAGTCATTTCACAGTATATGTTAGTCAAATCATGCTGTATACCTTAAACTTATACAGTGCTATATGTCAGTCATATCTCAATAAAACTCGGGGAAAAAAATGAAAGAGTCTCTTGACTGTACTACTTCTTTGTCTCTTACCAAACCCTTTGTAGACATGCTCATCCTCCTGGGGTGAACTTAGCCCCAGCTCCTGTGTTAGGGTCTATGCACTGCACAGCTGCACACTGCAGCCCAGCACTGCGGGTCTGGACCTACGTGCTGGTTCCTCGAGTATGTTCATTTCTGCATGATTTACTGGATGTTGTCTGGTAAAATGCTAAGATCTGATAGAATTCTGCTTCTATATGCTTAACTTACTGCCTCAAAAACATAGTGTTCATCAGATATCTATCCCCAACTCTGGCTTTTTCTTCCCATCTTGAACAAGATATATATCACACACTTAGTTCAATCATACTGCCCTCATTCTAATTCTGTGCTTCCTTTTCTTTCCTTCTTATATGAATCATATGCTGAAATCTGGTAGCTGGTCTAAATATTATGAACCCTAAATGAACTTTGACCAATCAAACTGTGATAACTAAACAGTAATCAGATTCAAAGTTAAGGTCAGAGATTCAGTTGACTGATGTTGTATTAGGACTGATTAAATGGGAAAAGTCCTTCCACGTTGTCTCACATCCCAAGTTATATATTTGTCTCACAACCCAAGTTATATATCTTGGCCTTGTGCATAGATGACTATTCTGTCACTTTTTCTTACACCACTTGATAAATAGCTTTTGATCATCAATACATAGTGAGTGATAACACTTTGACATAAAACCATCAGAGAAGCAGATTCTTCCTGTATTCCAACAAATCTATGCCATAACTTTAAAAGCCTATTGTATTTCAAGGAAATAAAAATGAGAGACAAATGTATGTAGAGAATATCTTTTTCAGCATTCTTAACTAAATATTGGAAACAATTTAAATTTTTAATTCTAGTCTCATCTGAGTTATAATTTAGTTGCATGGACTTCAAAATTAAGGGCTCCCATATGTAGGAAAACAGAGACAGGTTAAATCTATGGCATATTTCGTAAAACTATTCACACTGGAAAATATGGAAAATGGTTATTTCAAAAGGAGAGTGTTGCACACAAATCTCAGGAAATCACATAAAAAGCCTGATGAGTCCTTGCTGGAATTAAATTCCAAATTCAGGAATTTAGTTGGATTATCTGTGCTCAAGAGAATTGTGCCCTCTAGGGGTAAAGCTTGGTGCTTCTCTCTCTGAGTTCCTTTGTTCTTTTATTAAATACTTTGTAAGCACCTCCTTTGTGCCAGGCACTGTGTTGGGCCCTAGGGATAGAGCAGTAAGTCAGATGGTTGTAATCACTTCCCTAAAAATTCCTGCAGTCTAGTTTTTCACTCTGTTCCTTTCTCCATAGTAAAGATAATTCCTGGGTCATATTCTTCACCCCACATTTAGCAAGAATCTCTTCTCACATATGCTGTCCACTTAAAATAATAACAGGTGTTATTATGTTCCAGCAATTTTAGAATAGTTAATTTAATTTATAGGTGGGACACTGTGCCAGAAGAATTATTATACAAAAGATCTTTCGTTTTCCCCCCACAAAGGCAGAATTGCACAGAACAAAATAATAGCCATTTCATTGCTAAGAAACTCAAATAATGATTTTCTCCCTCTTTAAAGATCATATTTAATGAAAAGTCATTTGAACTTTTTAATTAGAAAAAAATGCAAATACTATTTGTTACCAAATGTATTTTCATATTGCTTTACATCCAAGACTTTTTCTATGTTGACTATACCTTAAAATTAACTCTTATTGCAAGTAACTACATGAAAATGTTCATGGAGTTGATAGAGGGCCTTAACTGAACTTGGCTTCATTGTCCTCTCCTTTCAGTATCCTTTCCTCTATCAGACAAGAACTTGGTCCCAAGGCCTGGAATATTTTAATTCAATTTTCTTTCTCTCTCCCAAGCTTGCACTGCAGGTAGTCCAGATCTAAACAAATGAAATAGAACAGTACATAACAGAATGTTCCAATACTTACATAAAATTAATACCACAGAAAGATAAGTGTTATTTTCAAAGTTTAATCCAACTTCCCAAAACCCTTTTCTTTTTAGAATAATTAGGCTAACTGCCCAAATATTTTTTTTTGCCAAAAATTCAGGTCTATAAATTATGTCTAACATACCCAATGTGAAGTATTCTGCTGCCATTAAAGACGATATTTATACAGAACTTGCAACAATATGGAACTTCAGGAGACTGATTAATCTGGTTGTGAGGGGAACTGTAATAATCAGGGTTTGATCAGAGAAGCAGATCCACTAGGAAATATATGTAAAAGGCATTTATTTGGGGGACTTATCCCCACACAATTGTGGGATCTGGTTAAACAATCTATGTGAGTTTGTTGTTTCTGTGTCTGGTGCCTGAAGTTCACAAGACAGGCAGCAGGAAGGGAAGGTGGACACAAAGTGGAGGAAGCAAGGACAGACTAGAACCTGCTGTCAGAGTCTAGGATTTTAACCTACTTACCAGCTAATAAGTTAGTCTTCTACTGTTCCATGGATTCTGGCAGAAGACACAAGACTCCCAGGTCAGAAACAAAGTACTCTATTACCCACAATACAGCAAGCAGCATGAACATCATGTTTGTTTTGGCTCCCCTTGCCCCCCGAGTCCCATGGGGGCAATGTAGAGGGACCCAGATGGATGCTCCACATAAAGTGAATTTGCATCACAGCTAAGAAACACTGAGTTTGGAGAAGTCAATAAAGTAAGTATAGTAAACAGTAAGCAAGTCCATCCTTTGTCCCAGAGGGAGGTATTATCTCATCTTCAGGGTTGCCTCCTGTAAACACAATCCTGAGAAATACCCAGGTAAATGGAGACATATTCTTGGCATACCCAGCAACATCAAGGGGCACTCAGAGCCTGTGATAGATTGCCTCTCCCAACACCTGCAAAACTGTTATGGAACCCATAGGGATGGACTGGAACCCACCTTGGTCTTTCACCACCTCCAAGTCTCCAACTTGGATGATGGGTGTGCCCTGCAGGAGACACTGGTGCCCTTCACCGTAAAGCTAAACACACATCTGGTGAGTTGGGAAGGCTAAAGGAGGACAAGGCAGGAACTGCTGTTGATGCAAGCCCAGCTGTTGTCCTCTGCCAACCAGAAGAGCCACTGGATGAGTGACAACATGCATAATTACCACAGTGCCTCACTAAACTTCAGAGCATAAAAAGCAAGATAACTGCTATTCCACTTCTGCCTTCCAAACCTTTTGCAAAATATCTCTCGTGACCAGTGCTAACTCAGAACTATACAGGAAAGTAAATTCTAGAAACACAATTTCAGCTTAGCTAAGTTAACCTAATACAATCCACCGTAGACCATGGACATATGGCCTCTGTGGTGTCTTCCTTTCAAGTCTGTTAAGCCTCACTGTCCATCTTCAGACAATCATTCTCGTTTCATGAAGGAATGGCTGAGAACCAAAGGGACAATGGAAAGCACCAACCATGTTATTTCAGCAGTCCCCAAGACCACCCTCAGTTTCGATGATTCTCGAGGAGGACTCATAGGTCTCAGCATATAGCCATACTCACAGCTTAGATTTATTACAGTGAAAGACTACAAAGCAAAAGCAGCAGAGGAAAAGTCATATGAAGAGAAGTCTGGAAGAAACCAGGCACAAACTTCCAAGAGTCCTCTACCAGTGGAGTCCCATAGGATACACTTAACCATCCCAGCAATAAGTTGTAACAACACATGTGAAGTGTTGTGTATCAGGGTTGCTCATTAGAGACTCATCGCCTAAGGTTCTTATTGGGGGCAGGTCATGTAGGCACCCTCTGCCTAGCACATACCAAAATTCCAGACTCCCAGAAGGAAAGCAGGTGTTCAGTATAAACCACATTGTTTGTACAGTTCAGGTACAGTGACCACTCTTCTCAGTTGTAGCCATGATGGGAACCCTCTCAAAACCCAAGTTCCCAGACGCCAGTCAAAGGCCAACCTTGCAAGCCCGCCTTTCTACGGAGGGCTGTCTCAGTGCTGCTAGGTGAACTCTTTTCTGCACGCACATCTCGATATGACAACAACCTTGCATTGTACAACTCTTGCATTGTTCTCTTTTTTGAGTTTTGGAATTTTATGCAATTTTTTGAAAAAAGAAAACACCTTGCTCACTCCCATTTTCCATTAGAAGGATTTTTCTCTGAGCCCCTCTCTTAACCTCCTCTTTTCCCTTTATTCTCACTGATCCTGAAGAGGTGGAGTGAATGAACTGATTGCTAAATTTGGGGAGAATAACTGGGTGTGCCTTGGCTCGGACCACCGTTGGGACTGTCCTGGCTTCAGGGAGCTAACGCTCCTCTCACGGCCTCCTCCGTGCAGTGCTGCTGGTCTACCTGCCTAACTCTAATTCAGGATTAGCAAACCCATGTGGCAGACCTAGAGCCCCTTTCCCAGAAATGCAGGACCTCTTCTGCCTCATTTTTTGTTGCAATTTATTAACGATCCAAACCAGATGGGGAAGAGGGTTTCTGTACATTGGAGTCCCCTCAGAAACCCTAACAAAAAGAAGGAAGAACTATTTCAAAAATGGTACACATTAGTTGTTAGAGTGGCATTCTTTTCCTTTCCTTATATCCTCAATCCTAAAATATGATCCTATTATTTTTATAATAATAAAATATTATTCTTATAATAACTAAATGAAAATTTTTATGCTCAGAAGAAGTTCCTGATGCCTTTAAAGTCAGAGAGGAGCTACAAGTAACACAAAATAAACAAGGCAAAAATCACAAGATCAACACTGAAAACTTCTTAAATCATAATCCCATAAGATATGATATGTGTGCTCTAGATGGATAACTAAATTTTAAAATGCTATGTATATTGAGGTTGAAGCAGATTGTAAAACCTTTATGCCAGTCTTCCTTGGCTTTGAATTCCTGCTTACCTCCTTCAGCAGGAGATCTGAAAGTAAGAGGCTTTTGTAGAAATGTGTTATCAGTAGATTTACCTTTGTGATTCAAGTTTGCAAGCAAAAGTCCTCATTAACGTTTTGTCCTGCACTTGTTTATTACAGCACTCGATGTCAAGCTTTGACAAAGTTCTTTCTTTCAAGCAGCCAATTTATCTGAGCCTTGGAGCAAACTGCAATTTCTTCACGTAGAACCATGTTTTATGAAAAGTGTGCGATTAAGCATTACAACCAGACTTATTGAGGTGAGGTGCTCCGGCTCTGAGAGGCTCAAGGGAACCCATCTCCCCTCATCTCCCATTACAGGGAAAGAAGTCTTACGTGCAATGTTATGTGGAAACATCAAACCCCTTTCCCTCAATATTTTTTCTCTCTCTCTTGGTTAAATTTGCATTAGCTAAATGGTTTATGGTGTCATTCCCTTAAAAGAGCTAGCAATAGGGACGGGACAAGTCCCCTGTTTTTTATGGGGACTTTCATGCATATGATCAGCATCACACCCACTTTCATACTTTCTCCATTTGCTTTTGCATTCACACGGAATGAAAGACAAGAAGTATATTGATCAGAACTCAGGGTTACTGTGAAAGAAACTAGCTTAAGCAGGATTGATGTGGCTTTAGGCAGGGATGGATCAAATTGCTCAAAGAACTTCATCAGGATTTAACTTTCTCCATCTCTCTGCTCTGCTCTTTTCTCGGCTTCATTTATTGGCTTTATTCTCAGCAGGCTTTTCCCCATGCAATGTAACGACAGCCACCAGCAGATCCAGGTTTATATGGTCCTATCAGCATATAAACTCAGAGAAAAGATAAGTAACCTGTTTCCCCCCAGGATCCATATTAAAACCTGAAAGGGTTTTAACTAACCCTGCTTGGGTCTCCTGCCCATCTCTGAATCAAGATTACTGCCTGGAGGAAGGGGTAAGTGTGGTCACAAAATAAAAGTCTCTCAAAATCACATGGTATCAGAGAAGAACTTACCAGAATACAGGAATACACAAAGGTAAAAAAACAAGGAAGATGATTATTAAAACATAGGATGGCTATCCCTTTACAATTTTCTCTTCACCAGATAAGGAATGTTAATATACTAGACAGCTCTTGGCTGGCTTCCCATGGAGGTGGGTACCCAACCGTCCTGACTGTTCTTTGCAGCTCTGCTACACAGCTATAGCTTATGGATGCAGGGGTGGTCAGCTGACACAAGATGGGCCACTCAAATACTGTCATTCTCAATATTTGAAAACTTGCACTGAAAGAGAAAGAGATGGGGAGCTGTTGAAATGGAATCATAGTAATGGCAGCACATAAGGGAAGAAAAATCCATGTATTCCAGCTGCTGAGGTCCCTAGATCTGCCCTGCTTCCATCATGCCCAGGATTTAGTTGTTCAGTTAGTTTCCCTTGATTCTTCGAGATGAATCAGTGTTGGTTATCTATCCAACAGCCATTTCCTCCGCCACCTCTTCCTTGATAACCGAAGCCCTAATTGGTCATGTGCCCAGGAGCTGCTGGGCCCCTTCCCAGATGCAAGGCAGTGGATCGTGGTCTAAGACAGTTATGGGGGGTCTCATTCTCCTTACCACTGATTGGTTTATGCATGGCACATGCACGTCGATAGGATCTAGGGAAAGCTGGGACGTTTTTCTCACCTCCTCTGCCTCTTCTCCTCTGAATGTCATCATGTCTGCATATGATTCCTGAACATTTAGAGCCATATCAAAACCATGAGGAGAGACTCACCAACAAGCTGTGGTTGGACAGTATCTGGGTCTCTGACTGAGCTACTGAAGTAGCCAGCTCTGGAACCTCCAATGTCCACATTGTTTAAGCCAGATGTAGTTGGATTATTGCTTACTTTTGGGTTAAATCAAATGAAGTGATGTATCCAATATACTCCCAATCAATTCCTTTTCTATGTCAGGTAAACTGAGTTCATTTCTGCTACTTGCAATGAAAGAATATAAACTAGTAGATTGTGTAACCTGCATGTTCCAGGTTTCACCAGCCCGCACGAGCAAATGACCTTTACGTTAATATTCCAAATACTGACACGCTGCTCCCACATCTGTTTGACTAGCAGGAAACCCATCTTTTCCTGGTACTTCCCTCCTTAAATGCTTTCTAAAATCCCACTGGAATTCTTAAATTTGTTAAAAATGTTTTACTAGTCACTTTTCACCTGCCAAGGAGCAAGGAGGTAATTTCTGCAATGATTTTTTCATCAGCTTTAGCTGTCTGTTCTCTGATGATAAAAGGAAAGTGTGTACATTGTAGAAAATTTGGAAAATAAAGTAAAGATATAAAGAACAAAAATTAACTGTAGTTTTATCATCAAGAGATAATCACTTTTATAAGTTAGCCTATTTTCTTTCTAGGATTTTCCAGTATTTTTATTGTGAAATATAACAACTGTATATAAGTGTGCATAATATAAATGTAGACTTTGACAAATAATTACAAACAAACTCTTATTAACCA
Organism: Tapirus indicus; assembly: GCA_031878705.1. NCBI lineage: Eukaryota > Metazoa > Chordata > Mammalia > Perissodactyla > Tapiridae > Tapirus > Tapirus indicus. Next base: position 140,359,271 of record CM062919.1, on the reverse strand, counting down.
TCATCCAGGTCAAGATATATAAAATTATTATTATTCAGAAGCCCCCAAATATCTTACCCCAATCATAACCTTCTTCTCCTTTCGTAAGTAACCACCAACTTGACTTTTGTGATAATTATTTCCCTTGCTTTTCATTATAATTTTATCATCTAAATATGTATCACTTAAAATGTGATTTGAATTTTGTCTGTTTTTTGAACTTCATATAAATTAAATGATATTTTATGTCTTTTATATCTTGATTCCTTCACTCAACAATATGTGTGCGAGATTAATCCACATTACTGGATGCAGCTGGAGTTCACTTATTTTCATGGCCATATGATATCCCACTGTAAGGCATGTAGGAATTTAATTTATCTGTTCCACTCTAGATAGACATATGGGTTTTATCCAGCATATTTATTGAATGTTTTCTTTCCATGGTGGAATTACACTATCTCTAGAATTTTATATTCCACTTTCATCATTTAACATTGTAGCTTAAGTATTTTTCTGAGATATTAAATACTGTTCAGAAATATTGTATCTAATTGCTGCATAACATTTCATTACATGTGTGTACTGTAATTTGTTTAATCATTCCCACAGGGTTTTAATTTAGATTGTTTCCAATTATTTGCAAACTATAAATAATGTTATGGTGAACATTTCTATACATAAGGATTTTTATCTGTATTTCAAAACATTTCCTTAGGTCATTTCCCAAAAATAGAATTACTATGTCAAACAGTTACAAATACTTTAAAGTCAAGTTTCTCTGCAGAAGGTGGTACTAATTTACTCTTTCATTAGAAATGAATGAGGGTGCCTCTTTCACCTCACCCTTCCCAACATTAAATATTCTCTTTCTTTCTTTCCCTCTCCATCTCTCACTCTCCCCCCATTAATCTCCTTCAAGGGTTTTGATGCAAACTCTAGACTAGAGCCTAGTCAAGTACAAAAAAGTTCATTACGTACAAGAAATATCGAGATGAATTAGACCCTCAAAAAGAAACACCATTAGACTTAGTAGAATTTCCTAGTAAATAGAAAATTAAAATACCACTGCATTTTAAGAAGAGAGGAAAATAAAAGAGGGAAGGGGATACAACCGTAGCAGAGACTGACCAGATTCTCACCAAACACATTCTCTTCTGAGCACACACTGAGATTACATAACTAGTCTCCCTTATAGCTGGATCTGTAACAGAGTTCTGCCACTGGAATGTGGAAAGCAATGCATGCGAATAAAACCTCCCACATCTCATTCTGCTTCCTCTTTCCCCATTCATTGGCTGAAGGGAGATGACTCCAAGGACATAGAGAAGGACACAGTCACCAAACGGAAGGAGGCTTAGTTCCAAAATGACCACATGGAATGCCGCCCAACCAGAAATACTCACACTGAAATGAAAAGGGATGGAATTTATAAGGTTAAGTATCTGAGAACTCTGGGTTTATATATTACAGCAGCTGGGATTACTTGCCCTAACCATGACAAAATATTAATTGAGTAATAACTATATTCTAGGCACTTTGTTAAATGTTACTCAATGTTTTCTTATTTAATCCTTATAGCAATTCTATGCAGTAGTTCTTATTAATACCATTTTAAAGATAAATGATTTGCTCAAGAAGAGTAAGTGATTTTCCCAAGAAGAGTCAGAATTGAAATCTGAGTTCCTCTGATGCAAAGGCCATGCTCATTGCACTATCTCATGTTGCCCCTTTAAGTATTTTAAATAGAGGTTATATAAACTACATAGGTACTATGGTGCATGCATTCAATAAGCAATCATTGAGAATCACGGGCCAGGCTCTGTTTCTGGCACATACATCAGTGAGCCTTACATCTTTTCTAAAGTATATCCCTCTTGTAAATATAGAAATTGAAAATTAGTTGTTGGTTATATTTAGCTAATTTGATAATAAATTGTATTTTTATATTTTAAATATGAGTATCGTATGTTTCTGTGCCTCAGGTGGAGGAAAGGAAGGTGGAGCTACAGAAGGGCAGGGACAGAGGGGACCTTCTTGATGGGCTTGGGCCTGTCCCTCATTTTCAGTTCCCATGAGGCACCCTGGGATGAGACAAGTCCTTTGGTGCAGCAGCTGATGGAGGGCAAGAGGGGATACAGAATGTTCCAGAGCTGCCCCTTCAAATGAACCTCCCAGCAAATTACTACAGCAGTCTATTGAAATCACTATGGCATGTTCCAGACTACCTGTCTGCCTTAATAATAACTTACACGAATAGCAACCTAGTTCCCAAAGAGAAAATAGTCTGTGAACACACCTTAAAAGTACAAAATCACAAAGCAATATCTACCATCAAAAATGGATTTCTGAAATCTTCCTTGTACATCCAGCTTCAGCTAATCATCAGCTGAACCGAATACTATAGATGCTTCAAATTTGCGCCACAAAATTAAGAGGCAGAAGTTTCTTGCTATTCTCTTTTTTTTAAATCAAAATAAATCTGAATCTAAATTCCCCATCTTTCATATTGATAAAAATTTCAAATACCATCATGCTTTGTGAGCTACTCCCCCTCACTTGACATCCCACAAGAAACTGGGGCTTACACAATACCAAAAAAAAAAAAAAAAAAAAGTTTTAAGAGCTTCTGTTGTGATCAGTTCATCCTAGTTCTCCCGAGAAATGCAAGTTTGGGTGGCTTATTTGAAGGGGCAGCTTCAGAACATTTCCAACCCTCACCCTCTGCTGCCTTCCATCAGCTGCCCCATCAAAGGCCTTGCTGCATTCCAGGGCATCTCATGGGAACCGGGAGTGGGGGACAAGCCCAATCTCTCAAGAAGGGACCTCTGTCCTCATCCTCCGTATGGCCCCACCTCACCTTCCTCCAGTCAAAGCGGGCCTTCCCATTCAGGGTTGATCCTGCATAATCCCCACATCCCACCTCCATCCCTGCCTCCTTCATGCTGATAAATGGATGAAACGGAGATGCTTCTCAGAGCTCAAACCTGGAGGAACACAAATGCCAACCTTTCCTTTCTAGGTTGAGATGGGTAAATGAGATCTTTATTCTTTCCTTGTGAGTATTAAGCACCAACATCATCATCAACAAAGAAAAACAAGAAAGTAGGAATAACTCCCCTTGTCACATACAAAAAAAAATAGAATCTAGAAATAGACTTCAATAAATTAAAACTAGTTATTTTACTTAAGATTTTAATATTTTAATAACGAGATACTGGGGTTAAGATATTTTCATCATCATTCTCCAACTACACAAGAAAGGTCTAGTTCATTCCTCCCACAGGTAGTGCCACACTTATTGTTCAACAAATATTTATCACATGCTTTCTATATGTCAGCCATCGCACTAGACCCTGGGAATATAAAAACCCTTATGCTTGAGCATTACTCTGTCCAGGTATATCTTTACAAGTACTAACTAGTGTAAATATCAATAAAGTACACATTTTACACAAGAGGAAACTGTATCAGAGAAATCAACTGACCTGCTCAGCATCATACAGCTAGTAATTGGTAGAGAAGGGATTCTAACTCAGGGAGCCTGGCTCAAGAGCCATGCTCATAATCGGTACCCTAACAAGATACTTTATGTATCTCCTTATATACAGCATTCACATTAGCAGAGTGGTTACCAGAACCCCCCATTCACATCTCTACTGCTGCCCCCTGGGATTTCCCTTGCCAGCATCCCTTCCCCTCAGGTACATCTAACTGAGATGCATCCATCCTCCAGGCTCCTCCAAACCAAGAGCCCTGGTCTCCACTTCCTCCAGAAAAGATAAAGACTTTTAACACCCTAAGCATGTTTGGGGGGGCATCCCCACCCAATATGTATTGAAAAACACAACTTTATGTTTTTGAAATGATAGAAAACTTAGCTATACTATAAGAAAATCATTTTGTTCTAAATTTTCAGATGTAAAAATTCTACAAAAGTTTATTGCAACTAAATCAATATCTCCTCTCCTTCTCTCTTTCCCTCTCCCTTTCCCTGTCTCTCTCTCTCTTCCCTCTCCCTCCCTCCCTCTCTCTCTGGTACCCTTACACAAGCTTAGTCTTCATGTGGATAATCCAGTTCAGCCCAGCCCAGCACCAAAGATGGACATGCCCACGAGTGGAGACTCACCCACTAGACTGTAAATTCTTCTTAAGCAGAGATGAATGCATGCCACAAAGAGAGATGATTCTCAGAACCAACTGTTCTCTGAAAGTTCTTGAAGTTACTTTGATCTCCAAAACTCTATTTGGCTCTAACCAACAACTCCAGTTTAACTGTTATAATTATTTTTTTAAACAAGAGAAATGAAAATACCATGACCTATGGCTTCTGTAGAGTTTTTGATTTATGTCTGCCACACACTGTGTCCTGCTTGTTAATAAATGTACACATTATATTCATTAGAAAGGTAAAGAATTATATTTGAAAAAAAGCACATAACTCTATTCATTCACACCATCAACAAAATTTCTCCTGTCTTTCTCCAATATATATAGTTGGGCTTTTTGTTAATCAAAGTTAGAAATAATTAAATGTATTACCAAACATGTATCAATGCCAACTACACAAGGACTATTCTAGGTAGAGCAGAGTATAAGGCTCAGAAATGCTCTTGGAGGACTGACATTCTATTGGAGGAAAGACGTAAATAGGATGATTAAAAGCACAAAGTAATAAATTTCCAACTACTGCATGATATAGATAAGACATACTATTAAAACACAGAAGAATGCAAGATCCCTTTTGTCTGAAATGGTTAGGAAAGTTTTAAATACAGAGTTAGAGTTTAGTTGGGTCTTGAAAACTGAATGAATTTTCGAGGAGAGGAGAAGAGGGGAAGGCACTCAGGGAACAGAATGGCAAGAGCAAAGTAGGACAGCAGAGGCTGTGGTTAGGAGGCTGTGACTAGCCACTGACCTGGAGAGGATGGTCTGTGTAGAGAGAGCAGTGGGAGTTAGGACTGGAAAGATGGTTGGGGGCAAAATACGAAGAACTTTAAACTACAGAGCGAGGAATGCATGCATTATAGAGTTGACCATGGGGAGCTACTGAAGGTTTCTGGGCAAGTGAAGACACGATAAAAATGATACCTGAAAAGTAAACTGGCAAAGATTACAGCTGTATTTCTTAACCTTTCTTTTTCGTCATTACCCTCACACACACACAAGGAGCTTTCATCGACATTTTTCTCCTAATCATCACTCCCTGTGAAATTTTAATACCACAGATATACTGTTTATCTGCTTATGTACTGCATGTATTTATCTGTGCTTTATACACAAAAAGAATATATTTTGTTCATCCCCCAAGAACCAATTTTCACCCTCTTAGAACTGATATTGCCCCATGGAGAATATACGTATTGTAGGATGTGTAGACTTGGAGGGCGATATGTCAACAGACGGGAGTACAAAGTATTTCTGTATTCCTTGTAGCAGCCCAAGCAAGCAAGGAAGGGGAGAAGCTGAGGTCTCATGAAAGAAATCGTGTTAGGTCAGAGCAGCTTGGAGGTAGACTCAGCTAACAGCAGGAAGGGCAACCAGGAGGACAGGGAAGTGTTCAGAGGTGGCTTCCTCAGGGGGGAGGGGGCAGCAGTTTGCACCTGGATTTCCAGGAGAAGACTGTGAGGGCCAGGAGGCAGGCGGCACACAGAACAGGGAATCTGGGATGGTGATTGGAGCGTGCTAGTTGTGGTTGACTTGGAGATGACTCACAGGACTGCCAATAGGCAAGAGAAGAGGCTGACCCAAGACAAACCTGCTAGAAACAGGAAGGAAGCAGAAGTGATGTCCTGGGAGTCTGGGGCATAAGGGGCAAGAGAAGTTATATGTTCAGGACAAATTGAGGACCCAGAGATCAGCACTAGGACTTCCCCCCTAGCCCAGTAGGACAACTGTGACCACCTTCCATGAGCGAGATGCAGAGGTGGTTTAAATACTACCTTCTTTATGTCACCCTGATTGGCCTGGTAATAGAAATAGGGCTGAGTCTTCTGGAAAGGAGACTCACTGGTCGTGCAAAGGGAAACAGGTCTGACAAGGGCATGGGAAATTAGGCAGGACTGGCAGAAGAGGCCATAAGCAGCACGGGCACTTACGTCATTTCAGGACATCCAATTCAACATGGCAGTCTGAACAATCACGAACCCAGGACTCTATTAAAATGAGAACCAAGGCATTAAAAATCTGACAATAAAGAGAATGGGAGGGAAGCCATCAGCACAAGAGAAATGTATCAAATTTCTGGGAAATGGAAAGCTGAGGAAAAGTGGTGTCTGATGAAGCCCTAACCAAAAATACACAGAAAAGAGGCTGCAGATGAAGAGAAAGACAGCCTGCCCTGTGGCACCCCAGAAAAGCTTGTGACTCACAGATATCAAGCAGCATGGAGGTCAGAAGATATGCAGGACCTAAAACAGAAGAATTAATTGAAAATCCATGTATGAAACAAGGCACATATGCACACAACACCCTGAAGTTCAGAACCCCTCTCACCAACTCTCTTCCCCCTACCTCAGCCACAAAAGGAAGGCAGGAAGGAAAGACAGAAGGGAGAAAGGGAGGGAGGGAGGAAGGGAGGAAGGAAGGAAAGAAGGAAACAAAAAAGAGTCCTCTTTCAAAAAGATTGAACGACCTGTCTAAGGAGAACTAGGTCAGTTAGTGTGACTATGGCCACCCTAGAGCTAAGCCACCCACACGCTGGCATTTAGAGGTCCCCAGTGCGCAGCAGGCCTAGAGAGAAATCAGTCTAGTCAGAGGATGGAGACTCTAGGAAAGAAATCAGCAGAGGAAAAATGTAGGGAGAGAGCCACAGACTTCACACAGTGCTTGGACAGTACCAACACTGAAGAAACAGTAAAGGCAGATATCATGAGGCTGGGAGATACAGTACACAAGAAGGGAAATGAAATCACAGGCTAGACATTAGTCAATAATATAAACTCTTCTATTTTCAAATTCTAGAGTCAATATACTGACAAAAGACTTAATTGGGATCATAGAACAGAATGTAAATAGAATCAACCCTGACCATTTAAAAAGCAAAATTACAGTTGACAAGACTTGGGAGATGGAAAGGGGAGAGGAGAGATGAAGGGTAGAGTCTCTAGTGCCCTAACCTGTCAAAATGAGGGCTTTAGAGAGTCTTCCTGTAGTTGTTAGAACAAGAAATAATAATGTAAATAGATTGCTTAAAGTTACCTAGGTAACCATGAGGGGAACTAAGAAGAGTAACATAAGCATGCTGAGAGGAGGTGGAACAGAAGATGAAAGGTGAATGGGGCAAGTGAGCTTCATCCCCATCCATTACAGCAGGGAACCAATAGGAAAACCTGAAAGGAATGAATGAGGAAATAGTAGATATATATATAGTAGTATGGTATAGTATAGTGTATATATATATGTAATATATATTATATATATAATATATATTATGTATATAATAGTGTGTGTATATATATATCTCGGAAATATGGATGGAATTGCCTGGAAAAAAATTTAAATGGAAAATGACAGAAAAGTTTAAAGCTTTTGACACCACCCTGATGGCGGGGGGGGGGGGGCAGGGCATGAATTGCGGTGGGGAGTGAGAGGATAAGGACTTTTCCTTTTCCTCATACTTCCATGCTATTTGACTTTTTAAACTGGTGTATTCATTACTTTGATAAAAATAAAGAAATTTTTTCTTTATTAAAAGAAATTATTTATGAAGTCCAAATAAGGTAATTAGTTCCAGATACAGGGTAGCAACAGGAATGGCAAGGAGGGGGCAGATGTGATAGATGTAATGAAGGAAGAATTGTCTGGACTTGATCATTAATTTAACATGAAGGACAAAGAAAAGGAGGATATAAAAAAGTCCCAAAGTTTTGAGATAGCATAAGTAAAAGGATTTTAGAGTCACTACAAAAAATAGGGGATTTGGGAGGGCAAACTTGTCCGTAGGAGATATGATGAGTATAGTTTTAGACATTTGTGTGAGAAAATAACAGTAAAAAAAAGTGAATTCAAATTTTTAAAACATTCCTTCATTTCAAATATCAAAACCTAGAAGGCAAATTTATTCTGCAGAAGGGGATTTTTTCCTCTATGAGCAGTTCAGCTGCATATCCAATTGTTGTCAGGTTAAAAAAAATAAAAGGAGGAAAACTGTATCTCATCCATAGAAAATATCCAAAGACTTTACAAGCAAAGGAGACGTGCTCTGTGCTCCATGCTTCCTTGAAGGGTTGGGAGCAAGAGAGAAGGTGGGAATTAACTAGACCGCCAAATATCATTGGGGAAAAGACAAACCAGGGCTTTTGAAAACAAAACTGAATGTCCTAAAAACGTTTGGGAAAACAGGCTGATTCTAAACCAAATGACGGACGAGTAAGTAAGTCATGGATTAAAATTTAGATTCAGTTTTTGTCTGAGGGTTTGGTTGAGGACGATTGTGTACGATTACCCTCTGATGCCGAAAAATTAAAAAGTTTGGTGTAAAGAGTAGTTTGAATGTGATGGAACTAAGTTTATGACAACAGCGCCACCCACCGGGCACAGGACAGATGCTGCAGACTTGGCAGGAGATTGTTCAGAGCCCACCACACACACACACACACACACACACACACACACACACGCACGCATACACAAACATGCGAGGAAGGAAAAACATCCCCAGAGGCTTTTGATCATTAAAATTAGGTGCAAGTACAAAATCAAGTAATGAAATGTTTTTCCCCATTTACATCAGCTAAATTCACTAAGGGTATATTATTTGGAAGTTGCACTTACACCTAGGATATAGAGCATCACCCCTACCCTAACAAAGAGAAAATGCTGTATATGCTACAAAAGCATTTCTCGAAACCCTGGTAGGCAGAATAATGCTCCCCACCCTCACCCAAAAATAAAGATGTCCATGTCTTAATCGCCAGAATCTGTGAATATGTGACCTCATGTGGCAAAAGGGAATCTACAGGTGTGAGATGGGGAGAGGATCCTGCATTATCCAGGTGAGCCCTATGTAATCAACAAGGGTCCTTAAAGCGGAAAGAGTCAGAGTCACAGAAGGAGATGTGAGGACAGAAAGCTGAAATTAGAGTGGATTGATCCCTCCTGGCTTTGAAGGCAGTGGAAGGGCCCAAGAGCTAAGGAATACAGGAATCCTCTAGAAGCTGGAATAGACAAGGAAATGGATTCTCCCCTGGGGCCTCCAGAGGGAACATGGCCCCACCAGCTCCTGTATTTCAGCCCAGTGAGACTGATTTTGGACTTCTAACCTATAGAATTATAGGATGATAATTTGTGCTACTTTAAGCCACTAAGTTTATGATAGATATACATATTTGATGTCTACACATTAAAAGGTATACATATACATATATGTGAATTTGTAGTTTCAAATCTTCCCCCCAAAAGGCTCCAGACCCAGATGACTTCACTGGCAAACCTACCAAACAGAAAAAGAAATTTTCCATGCCAATTCTATATGAACTCTTGCATAAAATAGAATAGGCAGAAATACTTTCCAACTCATTTTATGAGGCCAGCATTACTTTGATACCAAAACTAGACAAAAATATTTCGAGAAAAGACAGCTACAGGCCAATATCCCTCATGAACAAAGAAACAAAAATCCTCAAAAATACATTAGCAAAACAACTCCAGCAATATAGTAAAATGATAATACATCATGGCAAAGTGGAGTTTATCCTGGAAATACAACATTATTCAACATTTGAAGATCATTTGATGTAATAATTCACCTTATCAATAGAAAAAGAAAAAACCCAAGAGTCCGGTTCAAGATGGTGATGTAGGGGGATCTTGAACTCACTTCCTCCCATGGACACACCAAATCCACAGCTATTTCTGAAAAAAAATGTTTTTTTCAGAACAATTTCCCCTGAAAAAAAAACAAAAACCAGCTGAGTGACTCCTACACATCGGGCAAAGGAGAAAAAACCCACGGAGGCTGAGACACACTCTCACCATAAGCCCCACCCCAGCATGGAGACCCACAATCAGTAGAGAACTCAAAACCCCAAGCTTCTCCGTGAGGAGCAAAGGTTTTGAGCCCCACATGGGGCACCCCAACTTTTAAGACCTGCACCTGAGAGATAAGCCCCCAAAATGTCTAGCTTTGAAAACCTGCAGGGCTCATGTCCACTGAGAAACAGTTCTTAAAGGGCTGGCAGAGACTCGCCCACCCCAGGGCCCAGCACAGAGACAGCTGACTGAAAAGTGCCCAGACTTTCTGCGAAAGAGGCTTATGTGCTTATCTTAACGTGTCAGCCTGAGGGACAGGCATCTAATTTAAAACACATCTAGGGGCCTACTGAAATACTCTCCAAAGATGGATGACAACAGGTGCCATCATTGTGCTCTCCCTCTGCCTCACCCAGGCCACTGGTACCTCACAGAAAGGAGCTTGTACACCTGTATGGCACCCCAATTTTTGCAGCTGCCTCCCAGGGAATGCCTCGAAATCACTTGGTTCTGGTGGCTGGTGGGACTTGCATTTGTGGATCCCAGGGGCCTGTAACAATGGAGAGACGGTTCTTGGCAGGCTCCAACCCCCAGGGCACTGCACAGACAGCAGACCGAAACACATTCCCAGCCTTTCTGTGAAAGAGGCCTATTTGTCTTGGAGCCTTGGCCTGAGGGGCAGGCTTCTGGTTTGGCACACATCTAGGGGACTACTCAGGTGCTTTCCAGGGACAGAGGCTGGTGGGCACCATCTTTGCACTCTCCCTCTGCCTCACTACAGATCACCAGTATCTCCCCGGGGGGAGCTTGTGCACTCATCTAGCACCCCGATTTTTGCGGCTGCTGCCCAGGAGTCACCTCTTAATCACCTGGCTCTGGTGGCCAGCAGGGCTTGCACTCATGGGTCCCACAGGACTGTTACAAATGGAAAAAGAGTTCTTAACCAGCTACCCCCCGGGGCACAGCACAGAGACAGCAGACTGAAATGAACCCTGTCTTTCCGTGAGAGGCCTATTAGCTTACCTTCATAGGTGTGGCCTGAAAGGGAATGCTTCTACTTAAAACACACATCTAGGTTGACTGCCATCCTCTCCATAGAATGGGGAGACCAGTGGGTGCCATCTTCATGCTCTCCCTCTGCCCTACCCCAGGTCATCACTGATTCTGAAGAAAGGAGTTTGTGTACACATCTGGTGTCCTGGTTTTTGTGTCAGCCACAGAGGACACATCCCTTGATACCCTTTCTCTCCTGGCCAGTAAGGCTAGTGTTCACAGGAGTAACAGGACAGTAGCAAATTAAAAAACAGTTCTTAACTGGCCATCACCCCAGGGCTCAGCACAGAGGGAGCAGTCAGAAACTTCTATCTCCTAATCTTCCCCTGAAGGAGGTACAGTCATGTGTCATATAATAATGTTTCAGTCAATGAGAGACCACAGGTACAACAGTGGTCCCATAAGATTAGTACCATATAGCTAGGTGTGTAGTCGGCAATACCATCTAGGTTTGTGTAAATATACTCTATGATGTTCGCACAATGACGAAATTGCCTCACGATGCATTTCTTAGGACATATCCCTGTTGTTAAGTGATAGATGACTATATAATTGCATACTTTAAAGCTGCTGTCTGGGGGCCAGCCCAGTGGCATAGTGGTTAAGTTCATGCACTCCACTTCAGCGGCCCAGCATTCATGGGTTCAGAACCCGGGCACAGACCTACACACTGCTCATCAAGCCATGCTGTGGCAACGTCCCACATACAAAATAAAGGAAGACTGGCATAGATGTTAGCTCAGAGTCAATCTTCCTCACCAAAAAAAACCAGAAGGACATCTTGCCATTTGCAACAACATGGATGGACCTTGAGGGCATTATGCTAAGTGAATAAGTCAGACAGAGAAAGACAAATACTGTATGATCTCACTTACATGTGGAATCTAACAAACAAACAAAACCTCATAGAAAAAGAGATCAGATTTGTGGTTGCCAGAGGCAGGGTGTGGAGAATGAGGAATTGGATGAAGGTGGTCAGGAGGTACAAGCTTCCAGTCATAAGACAAATAAGTACTGGGGATGCAATGTACAACATGACTATAGGTAACACTGCTGTATGGTATATTTGAGAGCTGTTAAGAGAGTAAATCCTAGGAGTTCTCATCACAAGGAAAAAACTCTTTTTTGTATCTATATAAGATGATGGACATTAACTTATTGTGGTAGCCATTTCACAATATATGCAAGTCAAGTCATTATGCTGTACACCTTAAACTTACAGCGTGTATGTCAATTATATCTCAATAAAACTGGGGGAAAAAAAGTATAGGCAATTGAGTCTCAACTTGGCTCTGCATTGGAATCGCCTACAGGGCTTCTGAAAACAAAACCCAATGTCATATGTACACACACAATTTTTAAGGCTCCCAAGTTTATTCTGATGAGCAGCTAAGGATGTGAAAAGAAAAATATCACTATTTAAAAGTTTTCAAAGGGAGAGTAGTCCATTTACAAAAATGTCTCATTAACAGCAATCATTTGCTTTTAAAAAAATGCATCTATAAGGGTGTAAGTGAAAAAGGAAATTGACACCAATTCAAAGAACAGTTTGAAAGCAGAAAACTAAAGGTAAATATTAAAAGAGAGAAAGGAACTGCTTTTTTCTAACAGACATTGCTTGCTTTTTCATCTCAAAGAAGGGAGCAGATGAAAATAGGAAAAACAAGTTAATAATAGGAAAGAGAAAAGTAGCACTCTGAATTTTAGGTTGTTTTAAAATTAGCTTTTCTACTAAGCAACTAGCCTTAATTAACACCAACATAAACATGCTACAAACAAATCATAGAACCCTTCAACCTCTCTCCCTCATTCTGCACTGCAGTGAGAATTCAGTCTGTGGTGACACATTTCAAGCTTATCACGCAAAAAGTCATCTGTAGATTCAGTTGTCAACTAACACCATTGTCAACTGACTAACTTGAAAAAAGATAGCACTGTTAAATAGACAGATTAAATAAATTTTCTAAACACACACCCACACATAATTTAGGGGGAAGGAAATGTTTATTTTTCATTAATCTTGTGAATGCAACCACCATAATTTTTCAGGTTTCATTTAGTAGCCAACTTGATTAATAACACTTCCAGGAGTTCACAATTTCAAGGCTAAGGTTCCGATTAAGGTAATACGGTTATCAATTTAATATAAATGAAGTTTTTAAAAAGGCTAAAAGCAGTCTGACCTCTTAAAAGAAAATATAAATGACCAGACTTTAGTCTTATAACATAAGTACACTTCAGTACTACAACAGCCACAGAGAAAGATCTTAATTGAAGATCAGAAAGACGCACCACTATTTTCTTCTATAACACATACGTTGTGGTCATTAGCATGCTAGTATGAATAAGGCAACGTGTCAAGCACTGGCAAAAAAAGTGTAGTGAGATGTGCTGAAGGACGGCAGTGGCAGTGGGGCAGGCACAGCGCAGGGATCTCTCTCCAGGCGGCACATCAGTCATCTTCTCCTCCACAGAGCAGCAGGAGGGCTTTCTTATAGTCCCCAGATGTGTCACTCTGAAACCCAAATGTACTCCATTAACCCCATGACTCACAGAAGCCAGAGAAAATAAGAAACTAAGAAATATCTGGCAACCAATTTTATTCCTATGACTCTTCTCCCAAGTGGGTAATCTCTCTGCGTGTGACTTTCACATCAGGAATGTTATACAGGGAGTTTCTTCCCAATGTAACTTCTATTTAACTTCCTAATTTTACCCCTTAAAGGCATGGTTCTATTTAAGACAGTGAAGCATGCTCTTCCCTCGAGTAACGCAGAGAACAGGGAAGCTTTTACAACTATATTCAAATCAAGCTTTCTAAACAAACTCTAAGTCTCTATCACATAGTAAATGTGTGGCTAAGGGGCCAATGCAGAGACTCCCTGGCTGCTATGGCTCTGCCTCAAAGACGGAAGGGCAAGATATGCTCTGCCTCTGCTTGCTCATGCACAGTTTGTGATCAAGTCACGTTTCAGCGTCAAACGCACGGGAGAACTCTCTAGTGCTCTTCAGCTCAGCCACACCGCAGACACACTAAGTTAAAAGCCTGCTCAATTGAAAGAAAGTGAGAGAGAGAGAGAGAGACAGGGAGGGGGAAAGGGGAAGAAAGAGAGAGAGAGAAAAAGAAAGAGAGAAAGAGGGAAAGTCGGTCAAAAGGCCTAAAGCCAAACAATTATAGGCCACAGTGTCCCTTGCTTTTAAAAGAACAAAAATGATAGTAATACCTAAGCTCTTTACTTATTCCCGATATGAACTAGTTGTTATTTCCTGAACTATGAACCAATACCAGAGACAAGGTGATAACAGACAACAAAGAAAGGAAGACTGATCCGAAAGAAAGGAGGAACTAATAAAGAGAGCTGGAACTGATGAAAGAGAGAAAAGAACACACACACTGTGATCATGGGCAAGGGGCTGGCCATGTTGAGTCATCCATCACCACTACTAAATAACGCTGCTAAGCTCACCAGCGCCTCTGCCTCCCCCAGAGCCCATCTTTCACTTGGGAGCCATCATCTGCACTTCAGGAAATGTTCTGCCGAGCTTTATAACTCATAGCTCTAATCATACCACTAAAACTTTAAATTTAACACAAGAATCGGGCTCCCTCATCCATGTCTTGCATGCTACATGGTCTGCTGTGGATTTCCAAACATAATTTAAAGAAAGGGTTTACTACCTTAATCATGGAATAAAGAGAGCTGGCAAAATTCTTCCTAAACTCCTTCCTAATGTTAAACAGGTCAATCTCACTCCTGGAAACCACGACTCTGATGAGGGTATGATCATCTGTCCCAGCTCCCTTTTAAAAAGAAAAAAAGAGAGGCACATTTTTTAAAAACATCAAATATAGCATCAAACTCCCCTGAGCTGGGGTGAATCAATAAAGTAAAACAATTTAGTAGAACTGAGCTACATGTTTTCAGGAGAAAAAATAAATCTCAAAGTCTATCATCTAAAACATAATCACACATGGAGAAAAATAATAACTAGAAAGAAAAATGAGTTAGACTGAAGATTCAAGGTATGCACTTACCTTCATAGCGTAGTAGAGGGTTTCGGCAAGGTAGGCAGGTATACTTCGAATAGATTTCACTGAGAAAATAAATACCAGTCAGACACTATTCTGATATGAAAAGAATTAAATAACTAAAAATCAAAAGCTGCCTCATACTTATAGCTGTACTTATTTATAAGTATAAAAGTAAAGGAAGCTAAAGAAATGCTCATTTGCAAGCTGATCTGATCTCCTTGTTCACCAAGTATTTTCTAACGGGTTCTTCTTACAGTTCTGAGTTCTGCAGAGAGAGGCTGCAGGACAAGGAATGCAGGTTTTCTCAACACCCCTTTGCTCTATGAGCACTTTTTCGCTAGAGCAGTTTTGGCAGCCTCAGTTGTTATGCCACAACCTTCATCCTCGATAAATTATACGAACACCCTGAAGTGTTCATTCCAAGACATTTAAGCAAATAATACAAGATTACTACTCTATCTAATCTCTGACAAACCTTGGACTGCCTTCTTGTAATCTTAATCGAGGTATTCTCTCTGTTTTCTTTAATATCCATGATTCACAAAGAGCAGCGTGAGACCTACCCATTTCAGGAGAAATACCCAGATAAACTGGTAGCAGAAAAGAGTATGTCCCCTGAACATGTGCGTATCTATTGTATGTTAGGGCTGCCCAGACCTCAGTCTGCTTAGCTTCAGAAACCTATGATATGAAAAATTCCTTAATACACAAAACTAAGAACCCTTGAATTGCGGGGGCTCTTTTTATTCTCTTTTCCAATGCTTAAGAAAAACAGCCACCAATAACTAAAAATGTCATAATTTTTATGTGTATTCTAATTATGAAGGGGCTAAAAGTTTTCTTTGAAAACTCACTAACTGCAGACTCAAATGAAGGCTACCTAAAGTTAGCATTGGTTCATGCACACAGCTTTCACTTACTCTCCAGAAGATGGAGAGCACAAAAACCTGAGCTCAACACCAAACGCTCGGAATAAATAGCAGACAGAAGTTCACTTCAAACCCATGTGAACACTGGGACCACTGGGAACTCACAAACTACAGTCTCCCTGGATTTGGAGACTATATAATACTACAATAAACTGCACAAACCCAGGTCTCTAATTTTTTCCAGGTTATTCTGGAATATTTAGCTAAAATAAAATTCCAAATTATTTAATTTGAAAACAACCATCATCGCATCTTCCATTATAGCAAAGATATTTTTTCGAAATCAGATGCCAATTTCTCAGTCTGCCTGAAAGCTGTGAGGATGTTATTAAAAAGAACTTTAAAATTCCACAGGTATCAGAAATAACACTTAAAAGCCTCTGAGGTAATACCCACAACATTTCAGGTTCATAATGAAATAGTAATTATTTTTAATGCAGCTTCAAAACAATTTTTAAACAATTCTCTTAGTATTTCCATAGGATTAGATGAACTAACCAGATAATCATGTATTTTCAACATCAAAACAGACTTTGAGAATTGGAAATTTAGGAGTTTGCTCCACCCAAATATGTCAAGCTCTTCTTTTCATGAAGAAATAGGTGGTTATTTTCAGACACAGCTTCCACTGCATAAAATACTTCAGCTCTCAACACCATAAATATTATATACATTGTAAAATTACGTACCAACAGCAAGGAGTAGTTGCTCCAAATTACCGGAAGTCTCTCGGTCAATGGTTTCCTCAATTTGAAATCCTGATATAGTCATGTATTTGTCAAACACTAGAAAAAATGAAAATGATTTCTTCACCATATAAGGATCACTCTTTCCAGAAAGAAAATATTTCCTCTGACCAGCTAGTATCCTACCAAACACAGATCTCCCCTTTTTTACTTGCTGACAGAACCCTGATTTTGTTCAGAACCTCAGTGTGCCAAGCCCTAAACAATGGATTCTAAGTGTTCTCTGTTCACTGATTTCCCAGTCCCCCCATTCTAGTGAGACCTGAAAGGTAAATCTGCTGGAAAGGATTCTCAGAAATTTTTCTCTTTTCTTATAAAAAGTGATAGACAGATATGACTAGTTCACCCCTTTCTTTTCTTCTTACTGTGAAATGGTTGATATGTTTGGAGCTACAGCAGCCATCTTGTGACAACGAGGTACTAAGCATGAGAAAGAAAACCAAAGCACTAAGGACAGTGGAGCAGAAAAGCAGAAAGAGCCCAGGTCCTGAGAAATCAGCCAAGAAATCCTACCTACAGAAAACCCAATTTTTAAAGTCGCTATTAGTATGGTTTTCTATCACTTGCCATTGAACTCATTCCCAACTGATAATACCACAAGTATTGATCAATATCCAGAGATGACGTCTTGGGTACCACTACCTAAGAGGAAATACTTGTAGTGAGCTGCTACTTAGTGATTTGCAACTATGAGAGTAACGATCTAGACGCCTACCTCCCTCCTCACCCTCTAATAATGAAGGATGGACTAAGGATCTCTAGTTTTGTGAGAGCTACCATAGCAGCAAAGAGAGTTATGAGATTTCTCAAGGTCACCAAAAGGAAGAAATACAAAAATTGACTCATTCAGTCAGTGCCTGTTAAATAGCAGGTATTTTGGCATACTGGCTCATGTACTTTCAAAATTAATCAAAGCATCTGGTATCATACACACTTTTTTCACTCACCCCTTCTCAAATGAGACACACTTCGTGTTCCAAAGATGGTGATAAACTTTTCTTCATCTGTCCCCCATTTAAGTTCTCCAGCCCGAAACAACGCCTGTGGAAATTTCAACCTCAGTTAACAACCCGTTCCTCCATCTAATTTTTAGGTTCTTAATCACACTTGTGTTTTACTCCCTGAATATTAATTTACCTGACTCATCATCTTAGACTTTTCACTTCTAATGTTTCCTACTAGGTAATTCAGCTCACTGAGTCTGGAGCTACTTCAGAGCCTGCCTATCAACTGGGCCACAGAAGATGAACGGGTCATAAGTGATAAAGCAGAGCAATGGTGCAGGTTAAACATTCCTAAAATATCTACCGTGACATCCAATCTTCCAGGGGCAATGGCGTGGCTGGCAGACAGTTCTGACCACCTCACTGTTGAAACAGCCACTTACAGATGGGAAAGAACTGAACTAGGAGCTAAGCTGTCTGCATTCTCTGTTCTGCTGGTTCTATAGCTGCTCAATAACACGTGATAAAAATTAAATTGCATATTTTCTCTTTACAACTGAGATTTGACCAAAGCAAGCTACAAAATGTTTCCACATTTCTGAAAGATCACAATGAAGTTTTAAAAGGTCGTGGGAATAGCACAGTGCCCTGGCAGATGGCAGGCACTTACATATACTTCCTGAATAGTTTGGGTGTCTGTATTTACATTTTGACATGGAAAAGAATATATGTTTTCCAGTGTTCATATAATTGCTGAAAAAATAAAATTATATGCAAACATCATCATTAAATCTGAGTCCACTTACTGAAATGTGGATAATTTATTAAGACCCAAAGAATCGACCTTTAAAATGTCTGCGCTACCCTTTCAGTTATTCACTTCAAGGTAAGTATACCTATTAAAGCAGGACGAATGCAGCTTGCTGAGGCGGCTACTTGGAGCTGGCCTCCTGCCCACAGGGGCAGACCAAGTCAGGACAGGAGGCAGCCACAGCACATGTTTGGGTGTAGAAATTTTGATCACAGTGTGTTCAAGGATGTAGATTATGGTGGTATACATCTATCTTTTTTTTTTTTTTTTGTGAGGAAGACCAGCCCTGAGCTAACATCCACTGCCGATCCTCCTCTTTTTGCTGAGGAAGATTGGCCCTGGGCTAACATCCGTGCCCATCTTCCTCTACTTTATATGGGACACCGCCACGGTAGGGCTGACAGGCAGTGCGTCGGTGGGCGCCCAGGATCCGAACCAGCGAACCCCGGGCTGCCAAGTGCGAACTAAACCGCTGCGCCACTGGGCCGGCCCCACATCTATCTTTTACTACATTTACAAAGAATTAAAAAAAATAAGACATCTTCATATTCAATTTTGATATTAATTTATCTTAATGATAAAAATAAACACTACCAATCCTGGTCATAAGAGCGTGGTCTTCAAAACTGAAAAGCAAGTTACTATGCAAGCCATGCAAGTATCTAAACCTAAAATATGTTATAGACCTGCCTTAAAATAACTTTTTAAATCTAATTACAAAAATAACATGTTCATTGAGAAATTTTGTAAAACAGAGAAAAAAACATAAGAAAATAAAAATGACCACGAATAACAACATCCTGAAGCTACTGGTTACTACCTCTAGTATGTTTTCCACATATACATAAGGTTCACTAAGAGGGGGGAGGGCTTGTCCTGTACAATACTGCAGGCATTGCTGAAGCACGCCTTTCTTATCAATTGTTCCGTATTTCTAGGAATTTTCCCTAGTAGGTGCAGCAGTTAAGCCTGCTGTACAGGAATAACTGGTGAAATGGCTATTTTAAACCATAATCTCTTAATTTTCTTGGATGAATTATGTTTGAGTTCAATATCTATCCTAAAACTATTATTAAGTAAATCATATGCAGTAATAATAACGGCATCTTCACGTAGAGCAATGATATTTAAAGGTTTTGTCTTGTTTTCACGTAAGGGTCCTTTCCTCTGAGGACGCCCAGTATCCATGGAGCTGTTCTGGAATAAGGACCCTCACACCTCTCTCTGCCCCCTCAGAGGGGGCTTCACAGTGTAGCCCAAGCACAGTCTGATAACCTCTGGTCCAGTGCAAAGTGCAGAGGTTTTGGAGTCAAAAAAGACCTGTCCTTGGGGCCGCCCGGTGGCGCAGCGGTTTAGTCCGCGCTTGGCAGCCCGGGGTTCACGGGTTCGGATCCCTGGGTGCCCGCCGCTGCTGCACTGCTTGTCAGCCACGCCGTGGTGGCGTCCCATATAAAGTAGAGGAAGATGGGCCGATGTTAGCCCAGGGCCAGTCTTCCTCAGCAAAAAGAGGAGGAGGATTGGCGACGGATGTTAGCTCAGGGCCGGTCTTCCTCACAAAAGAAAAAAAGACC
Organism: Tapirus indicus; assembly: GCA_031878705.1. Classification (NCBI taxonomy): domain Eukaryota; kingdom Metazoa; phylum Chordata; class Mammalia; order Perissodactyla; family Tapiridae; genus Tapirus; species Tapirus indicus. Next base: position 140,339,233 of record CM062919.1, on the reverse strand, counting down.
TGTCCTTGTCCTCACCTGAGTCTTAGAAGAGTTACTTACTCTCTCCCTGAGCCTCAGTGAGCTCACCAGCAGAGCAGGAATAATGTGGCTATCGAGTCATTAATGGAGAACATGAACTACGTAATGAAGGCATTAAACAGTGTCAGGTAATCACGAGCACGGGCTCGATAAACAGTGATTCCCTTCTCCTTCTCCCTCCTTTCCCCTCCTTCCCCCAAGAGCTCAACTTTCTCTCCAGAGAAAGAATAAAACAAGGACTTGGCAAGGAGGAGGTAAAATCAGTTTAAAATATTAAAAGTGTTAGAGAGTAAAGTGGATTATCTACAAAATGTTCAATTTCCAGGTGAATGACTCACTGTGGCTTATCAAATCCCTGAAATAACAAGAATCCTCCGAGTGCCAGGTATCAGTAGAGAAAAAAATTCAGAAGCTTATGAAAGGGCCCTTCAGTTATCTCGGCTTACTCTCAACTAAGAAATCTTAAATCCCCATTCGTGATAACAGTCCAGCTGCCCTTGCTACAAGGTATAAATGGGTGCGTTCCTTTTTACAATGCTCAAAGGATAATTGTTTTCAACAGGCTAAATTAATTAATAACACATTTTTAAAAATCAAAGACTAATAGCCAGTGTAGCATGTTCTGTGTTGCTCTGGTCACTGGAAAGGTAAGGAAAGCCTGGATTCTATTCAAGGGATATTTTAAAGTAACTTCATCAGATAGTTCTCAGATGTACCAAGTTTCCCCGTCAGGGTCCTAAATGGTCATATCCCTGCATGACAGGTAAGTGACAGCCATACAGCCCAGCACCAGCATGGGCATCACTGAGAGCTTGTCTGAGATGCAGAATTCCAGGTCCCACCTGGACCTACTGAGTCAGAATCCGCAGTTTAAGGAGATCCCCAGGTGTTTCATAGGCACATGAGCCTGGGAAACACTGCTCTACGCTGAGTGCTCTGAGGAGAGAAATCAATGAAAACAAGATAAAAATGTCCTATTTCTGCTCAGTGGCCTCACACTGTGGCTATGCTCTTACTCCATCACCGGTTGTGCTGGGAAATCTGCCCACTAATGAAGGCCTCCCCGCGGTCATCTGAGACTGCTGGAGCTGGCTTCCTTCATCATGACAGTTGAAAAGCACTCAGAAGTCCTACTTTGGAGAGCAGGCATGTGCGAATCAACACTGTCTCCCACAAAGTTCACAAATAATGAATCCTGGAAGGCAGTGAGGTCTTCTCAGGAGCAAGTTGGGGGTATGGGTCTGTAGGGCTGCTCCAGCCCTTGCCCCTCAAGAAGGTGGAGTTAAGTCAGATCTCTGCTTCCAATCATAAGTCCCTGTACACAGCAGAAGAAGAGAAGCCCCTGTATAGAGAGAGAGGAGCTAACAGGCAAGGGCACTGAGACTTGCCATCATCTAGTGAAAGAGAAAGGGCTTTGGGATCAGACAGGACCAGGTGGAAGCCAGCTCCACTACTACTCACTGGGGGCCATGGGCTTGTCTTTAATCCCTCCCTGAGCTTCAGTTTCCTGATCTATAAAAGGGAAATTATCCCCTCTAACGCAGAGTTATGTACTAATTCACTCTTTGGTTATTTACTGAGTGCCTACTGCATCCTAGGAGTGAGCATACAAACTGAACTGACAGCTCAGAGTGCCCGCAGGAAGCAGTCAGGTCAATAGGCAGCTTCCATATAAGATGGCACTGATTGTGACAGGAAGCTTGAGACGCTACAGTCTTCCCTGTAAGGAGCACCTGACATACACTGGGGGCTCAGGCAGGCCGACCCGAAAAGTAGCTAACCTGGGGACTGACCCTAGCAGAGGAATTAGTCAGGTGAACAGGGGAAGGAGGGGCAAGAGAAGACAGAGACAGCAAGTAGGGGCAAGGCTGGAGGCGTACGAAAGCAAGGGACAGATAACAAATAAAAGAGCTCACAAACCACATTTAGGGGCTTGGACTTTTTCCTGAGGACAGTGGGAACCACTGAAGGGTTTTCAGGTTTTAAACAGGGAAGCAACACAATAGGTTTGCATTTTATAAAGGATAGTGAGGCGAGTGTCAAATACTACACAGACAGCCCTCAGTAGACGTTTCTTTCCTTTTCTTTCTCCAGATAGATAGCATTTCGAAGCCATTGCGAAATCAACCCAAAAGAATAATGCTCTCCTCCTTCCTATTAGCAAAGTGAGATCACCCATCCAATGGCTGTTCGCTAGATAGCAGTCAACTGGAGGAGTGAATCTGGCTCTTCCTTCTCAACAGTGTATGACCAACAATCAGAACTGTCGACTTTATCAATTGAAACATGTGACCAGAGAGACGGGGCTCTGATATGTGATTCTAGGAACCCAAGTAATTCCTTTATTACCAATTTCCAGTTTTCAAGTCTCATGTTTCAAATTCCCTAACACTTATTTCCTACATTTGATGTTATCAACCACACTGAGACTCTACTGGGATTTAAAAGCCACTAAGTGCAAAATTTCATTTGGGAGTCACTAGAAAGCAGTTGATAAAAGAACAATCCTATTTAGAATTCTATCAAAGGACAGGTGGCAGAATTTGTAAATACCACAATAACTTGTCACCTATTATGTAATAAAACATAATTTATCACTGAAATACTTTATTCTTTCTTCTTTATCCTCTCCTGCCAAGAGACTTACTGTGTCATTAGCAGTGGAGATAATAACACTTGTGGGTTTTTCTGTAAAATTCTCTATTTTATGAATGTTCTATAATCACAAAAAAATAACGTATCTAGGTGGAACTCATTATTTATATGTAATTTATTTTATTTCATTTCAGCTTTGGGATAAAATATTTTGTTGATGAGATCAAAATGAGAGAAATCTACTTACATGAGTCTTATTATTTGTAAAGGACTCATAAGATTATTTTTAGATGCTATTACAACATACATCATGATTCTTCATTAGCATGGATTTTTTCATTTATATGTCATAATAAAGTCATCACATACTAGGTCTCACTCACCTGAGCGTCTTGTTCAACCTGTGCTTCATCAATTCCAGCATCAGAGTCTCTGTTAGCCTATAAGAGATTACACACCACATTATTGAATGACAAGAGCATTTTCATTCAAAAGGAAAAATGGTTCCACCTGATGGTTATGCACGTAAAGCTGTTCCTCTTAGGAATAATATGCTTTTATTAAGATCATTATCAATCCTACCATATTTCACATTATCACACAGCACTGTCCAAAACCAATCTGACCCTCTTGATTTTAAATTGTATGAATAAAAGAGGATAGTGATACTCAAAAAAGTGTGAGTTAGCTATTTAGAGTTTAGGTCAGATATTCTGAAACATAAACACAAACACCAGAATCAAGCAAGTACCAGAAATGATTAAATGGATTTTAAGTGACCTTACTTAACTAGATGCAGATCAGTCCAGCTTCAGGTTTTTAACCAAACTGTAAATAGTCTCCACCCAATACCTGAAGGAGAACCACCAACATCCTCTGGTAGTACCCTGAAGTATCCCCCACCACGTCGTCTTCCAGGTTTGAGCCATATTCTGCAACAGAATAATTTCACACTTATTTACAGCTTCTTCCAACTAGAAAAGGACACCCCGCCCCATTACTCAAATGGAAGACACAGAGGAAGAAATATCAGATTAGCATAAACGTTCTCTCCTCCGTCCCTGAGTGCTCTACAGACTGAAGGCAAATGCTTTGAGTAGCCTGACAAAAACGAATTCAAGTCTCCCAACAGCATTCAATTCAAGCCTAAGTGCTGACTCCGCCATTCAGAAACGCTCTCGACCATCGTGGTTATTAACCTGCAGACACACGTGATGGCACTGGAGAGCCTCTAAAATGCAATCGATCGTTACTTTAAACTTTGTTTTGCTTTCTCTCAAATGTTTTACGAAATTAGTTTCCAAAGGTCTTCCATCCTCTCATATTCTGAGTTTTCTTTCTTTAGGCATGGCCATTCCTTCCCCTAATAAGATATTTTTCCTCTGCAGCAAATAAAATTAACTCTGAAAGACAACAATGATATTTTAAAATACGCCCCTTCTGACCTCTATTTCCAGCTATTCAACGTAATGCCATATGAAAGGGGGGAGCTGGGATCTGCAAAAGTCTCCGAGCCCTTTTCGCCAACTCTCAAACAGCTGCTACTGAAGGAACGGGGGTATTACTCCAAAGCATTTAAATATTTAATCATTATTTGAGAGCAAACTTCAAAAGCCCGAAACTTCTATTTTAAAAGATCTAAAAGAGTCACATGTTTATTTCAACTAGTTACCCAAATACAAAACCTTCAAGGAATCGGTTATTTCTCCCTCTACTCCAACACCTACATATAATTAACCACCAAATCCTTTCAAATATTTCTCCTCTCTCTGATTTATCCCCTCACACCTCCCACCATCCGAGGCTGGGCCATAACTGCCTAGCTTACCTCCCCACACACACAGCTACCTCATCAGTCTCTTGATTCAAATCTCCTTCCTCCCTCAATTGTTGCTTCAATACCCCACTGCCCATTCAGGAACCTACAGTACCTTTGAATCAAGTCCAAACTTCTAATCCGGTCACGCAAAACCATCCATAACACAGCCTAACTGTGTTCATTCAATTTCCCTTCCGCAGTGGACATGCACATATTCTCCACTACGGTCAGGTTCTCTCTGTTCCCTCAATGTACTTTTGTCACTCCAGTCTCCATGCCATTGCGGATAGCGAACAAAATGCCAAAAATGCCTTCTTCACTTACCCCAAACCCACCTGACGTCGAAACCCTGTCTGACTGCACCATGAAGCCTCTCCTAACATCCAAAGCCACGATGACCTCTCTCCTCCAAATGAACTCTTGCACTGAACATTGGTGGTATTTGGAATTTACTCTCCTTTAACTATTGCAGTTCTTCTCAGTCACATCACGCCTAAGAAGACTGCAAACTCCTTGAGGACAGGAGTGATGTTGTGTACATCTTCTGTGTCATCCATGACAGCCGGTACCCCGCCAGACACACAGCGAGGGCACAATCACATGACTGAGAAGGAAGGACCATCTGTAGTTATTATACCCTTGCAGTCAGCCCTCCATCTGCCATCCAGCAGCACAAAGACTCACTCATCAATGCCAACATCTCCAGAAAGAGATCTCTGAATATCACATCAAATAAAACTCAAAGGTGACCATCTGCAGTTGAGATTCGTGTCACCTCTGCCTTAGTGGTTGGGACCTGTCCAACTACTAAAAGAGAAGCAGAAAGAGAGATCCAGCACTCTGGAGGTCTGCTGACTGAGCAGACAACCTGAATAATCCAGTCCTCCTCAGTCAGGTGGGGAAAGAGTCTGTTACAGGAAATCTGACGAGAAAGGAAGAACACTCTACCTTTACATTTTATTTCATTTTCTTGGGTCCATTCACAGGACATGCTTCAGATTGAAATATAGATTTTTTTCCACAAAGAAAGTAAGGCACACCAAAAAGACAAATCACACTGCAGAGTATTCAAGTACTGCCATTAGCTAAAATGACACACATTTATTCCAAGGTTTTTATCGACTCTGACTTGGATGAGGTTTATTTTCCCAGATTCCAAAAGTGCCTTTTAGATAATTCTTAACTTCTACGAACATAAAACTATAACTTCTACTAACATAAAACTGAATTTTTTTTTAGGAATAATACCCACTTACAGCTTAAAGTTAATGTAAAAGAAAGACAACCTGTATAGCCCTACACCACTTGCAAATCCTATGTCAAATAAACTCCATCTTCATCGGAAGCTTCTTATAAATACTAAAATAGTTATAGGTCTAGTAAAAAGCTGTCTTTTCCTTACTGAAGGAGAAACCTAGCTCGAATTGTTGCTTCATTCATTCATCCAGCAATCACAGATGGCCTGCCCCTCAACTGTGAAGAACTGTGCTCACTTAGAGAAATGAAAAAGTCACCCTCGCGATGAAGGAAACATAATCCAAAACACTCACCTTCTTCATAAACTTGTTTTATGGCTCTCAGTTCTGCAGGTGTCCTTGAAGCAATAATTTCTGTCAGCACTTTTTCATTTGTCCCAGCTCCCTGTTTAGAGATTTATTTTTAACAAAGAAAACATGTCAACAAAATTAAAAAGTAAGCTATTTTCCTAGAATACATGTTACTCAAATAGCATAATTATATAAATATTATCCAACATAATATTCACCTCTTTGTATACCAGTTCTATTAGTCACAGAAATAAGAAATTTCAAGTTAATTTTCTCTCCAAAGACATTTTGTCTAATGAAAAATGTTTATTGTATGTATATGTGTGTGTAATATGACATATAACAGATTATATAAATTTGTAGTTTTATCAGTTTAATTCTAAATAGTTTCAAAGTAAAACAGTTTAATGAAACATGACATAATAAAAAAGGCTGAAATGGTAAAAATGAAAACTTTACAAAAATTTACATGGAGAAGCACTGATACTTAAACAATCTGTACCTCAAAACATAAGCCCCTGCCCCCAAATTAAGTTCTCTACGGATCCACAGGGAAATTCTACGTCAAAGGTAACAATAAATATAGCATCCCTTAGTTATTGAGAATCGGATCAGTATAAAGGAATTGAGACGCTTTCTGGATCTTTAAAAAATAATTTTAGTTGGTTTTCCTTTGCTGATTGTAAGAGTCCTACCTACATTGCTAAATTAGAAAATACAAGCAACAATATAGCTGAACTTAATTTTAAAAGACAGCATATTTAACAGACAGAGAAAGACAAACACTGCAGGATTTCACTCATATGTGGAAGATAAACTAACATGTGAACAGAGAGAACAATTTGGTGTTTACCAGGGGAAAGGCATTGAGGGTGGGAACAAGGGGTGAAGGGACACATTTATATGGTGACTGACAATAATGTACAACTAAAATTTCACAGTGTGCTAAACTATTATGACATCAATAATAATAAATAAAAAAGACAGCATATTTAAGTCTTATACTCTTTATATTTCTGTTTCTCTACCAAAAACCAAACACTGAAAAACCTAGGTTCATGCTCTGGAAGAATTTCAGCTACTGCTGACACTTCAGAAGCACTTCAAAAAAACACCTTTTTTCAATAATCTAAGATTCTGCTTATTCCAAAAGAAACGTAAGAAAATGAAGAGAATAAGCATAGAATGGCTCCTAACTTGATAAACCCTCTTCTCCTTCCACTCTGTAAGAATCTCCACGCCACATTATCTCCTTGTTGTCAAAGCTCAGTTTACTCATTCAAAATCTAACTTCTACCTATTTCCTGTCCCATAAGTCTAAACAAATATTACAATGTAGTCATACTTATACAATATTCCAATGCCAGTCAAGGAAATATATATTTAGTTATTTGCTAATGAAATTATAGCAAGTTTACCAGCTACTTCATTTTAGTATTTAGAAGTAGAGGAAAGAAGGAAAGGGTATTCAAAAATCTTTCTTATCTGAAAATTCTCTCTGAAGCTTTATTTTTTAACCTAAAATGATTAACAATATTATTGTTCCCTAATCAGGAAACTTTCCATTTTAAAAGATAAAATACCCAATCTGTAACATTTTTAAAATACATCTCAAAATTAGAAAACAGACGTGAAAATAAAACATAAAAAGCTGTAAAAAAAATTAAAATTTTAAATAGCCACTATTATTGCATTAACTAAGCAAAACGATTAAATGACACACTTGCAATTCCCTTCCTCCTTTTCTTCTTATTGCCTCCTACAGTTCTGTCTTCCAAGAAACCCTCACTGAAATACAGCAAATATTTTTTTAACATAAAAAATAAGATGAAGTAATCACCAACACAAAATAACATTATTCAGGGCAGGAATGCCCCTTGCACTCCTCCTTTTACCTTAAGAGCATGCTTCAGTTCATAGGCATCATAAAGCCGAGAGGGTTTCATCAGAGCCACGATTAATTTTTCAAATTTTCCAGTCAATTCTGATTTCAGGTCATCCAGAAGGTCCTAAATTCACAGAAAACACAAATTTGCTAACCAGGCAGAAATTTTAAGGAGATTCTTCTGAAATATGAATGACAGCCCTTAGTTCCAATGAATTCTTTACGTTACTATCTCCACGTAGAATTAAGGCACCTGAGCTACACAAAGCCCCTGGCTTTGAATAATGTACTTTTGACATCTGACCTAAAGCTTAAACTAAAGCTGAGCCACTTACGTATCAAGGCATTTGTGTTCTTTTTGGTTTTGGGGGGTATTTTTTGGTGAGGAAGTCTCGCTCTGAGCTAAGATCTGTGCACATCTTCTATTTTGTATATGAGACACTGCCACAACATGGCTTGATGAGCAGTGTGTAGGTCCATGCCTGGGATCCGAACCTGCGAACCACCAGCTGCCGAAGTGGAGCACACCAGACTTAACCACTACGTCATGGGGCCAGCCCTCAAGGCATTCATTTTTAAGAGATGTTTTTCTTAACTTCAACAGTTTAAAAAAATACTTTAAAAGTGGGCTAAAAATATTTTATTTTAAAAATACTGTTGTGAGGGGCCAGCCTAGTGGCACAGCAGTTTAGTTTGCGCTTTGGCAGCCCAGGGCTCGCAGGTTCGGATCCCGGGCGCCTGCCATCGCACTGCTTGTCAGCCATGCCGTGGCAGCGTCCCATATAAAGTAGAGGAAGATGGGCATGGTTGTTAGCCCAGGGCCAGTCTTCCTCAGCAACAAGAGGAGGATTGGCAACAGGTGTTACCTCAGGGCTGGTCTTCCTCAAAAAATAAAAAATAAAAATAAAAATAAAAAAATACTGTTGTGAGAAACATGCATCTTAAAAAAAAATTTCCCCCCAAAAATTCATAAATGCATTTTTACAAAGAACAAAATTTGGCCTATCATACCTAAACATAACAATTTTTTATTTTCTCTCAATATCTAATAACATTCTAATACATAATGGATGATGTTCATTACTCTGATCCTGACTACTGAGGGACGGCTGCTACTGTGGGGAAATTGTGTATATAATTATGGAAAGAAAAACAGTATTTCCTCTCTGTTTCAGTTTCAGCACACCAGGCAACTAAAAATTATGTTTAAAATACTTGCTTTTATTTTTGCTTTGCATTTGTTTCTCAATAAAATGATAAACACAAATTTTCAGAACAAAACTACATTTGAGGTTTTCATGCATGTGCTAATTCACTTACTAACAAATTTAATTTTTACTTTGAATTCTTAATCAAATAAAAGCATTTAAAATTGACCAACTAAAAATTCATTGATTAAAATACCATTCCAAAAGGAATCGAGAGCTGCGACTGCATCCTAACAAAACATATTGTAATATGGGTTTGTTCCTAGAAAATGGATAATAAAACAATCCTGAGTGGGAAGCACAGAAGAGAAGAAGAGGGGGAGCCAGCCCTGATGGCCTGGTGGTTAAAGTTCAGCCTGTTCCACTTCAGTGGCCCAGGTTCGGTTCCCAGGAGCAGAACCACACCACTCGTCTGTCAGTAGCCATGCTGTGGTGGCAGCTCATGTAGAAGGACTTAAAACTGGAATAAACAACTGTGTACTGGGGCTTTGAGGAGAGAAAAAATAAAAGAGAGAGAAGAAGATTGGCAACAGATGTTGGCTCAGGGCAAATCTGTCCCAGCAAAATAAAATAGTGTTTCTGAAGAAAAAAAAGAAAACAAGAGGGGCAGTTATCAGCATGGGGTCTTTTGGTGGGGGAAAAAAAAAAGGAGGAGGAGGAAAGTCAGAATCATAAAATAAATGATGTTTACAAAAGAATATTAGTAGATTTCAAACCAGTCTAAAACATATAGCTGCTCTCACATTCTACCTTGGGATGAGGGTAGTCTTACCCTGCCAAACAGAGTTTTGAAAGCCACGGCGATTTCCTGGCGCTGAGCATTACTTCGGGCTGTCAACAGAGTCAGGATGCTCTCCTCGTCCGTGCCTGCAATTTACATTTGAACAATTACATCTTGGCTCCCATATGCCCGCTCTCTCAATAACCTTTGTAACCACCTCCCCAGACACTAATTTCTTATCTCATAAAATTATATATTTTATTAAATAATTTATTGAACTCTAAAATTTACAATATATAAAATGTTGTTATTTCCAATATATACTACCCCCTATTCCTGACACATTGTGAAGTCGGTGCAAAAATACTCCTGACTTTTTAAACACAGTGCACCAAGCTTTTCTTGCAACAAACAGTTACTCGAATAACGGCTATTCACAAGGCACAATGTGTTGAGAGGAGAAACATATAGACCTCGGTTTCAGCTTACAGACAATTTAGGGCAAAAAACAGAAAAACACACAAATAACCATGAGCTAAGGCAGAATGTGACCTCAGGAGAGACCCAGGTGTTAACTGGGGTTCAAAGGAGGTTCTCCTAGCTGATAGGAGGTGGAAGGGAGTTTTGGGAAAAGCTCCATGGAGAAGGTGACACCAAAACAGTCTTGAAGGATGTTGATAGGCAGTGTCATAAGGAAGAAGGACAGGCTTTGGAATGCAGGAAAAGCTCAGCAGTAGGAAAATACAGGGCTTTCATGAAGAGCAGATTGACCAGCATGGCTGGATCAGAGAACAATCGAGGGGTAGTGTGAGCCTAGTCCCACGAGGTGGGCGGGGATACCACGAAAGGCCTTGCAAGGCCAGACACCCTGCGCCTAATCCTGCTTCAAGAGGAAATCTCACAAGACGTTCAGAATGGAGAGGGATGGCCTCAGAGCCAAGTCTGAGGAAGGTGGATCCCTCCCCACGGACACCAGCGCAGAAGGAGCCTGAGGACAGGGCATCAGTTATGTGCAGAAATCCTCGAGATGAGAGACTTTTAACTGGCTAGAAAGGAGACTGGGGAAAGACAAGACAGTTGAATATGAGAAAATTGCAGAACTGAACATCTGATTGCATAGAGAACAAAGAGCCACAGAGCTGATCACTCAGGAGTGCCTGCTTATCTACTCAATCAGCCAGCATACAGGAAAAGCTGAAAAGCTAAAAAGCGAAGAGGCTGAATTTAACTTCCTCTTCAGTCCTAGAGACTGAACATTAGGGATGGTCAGTCATATTATTTTGTTATCTTAACCAAGATCTCTCTTTTCTCTTTCAATGCATTTCAGATCAAAATATTCTAAAATTAACCTTACTGTATATCAATGACTTTTTGTTTGGAAAAACAAATGTCACATTTTTTAGAACAAAAAACAGAGGCTGAATTTACCCAGGCCTTTCATGGCCTTCCGCAGAGCTTCTGCATCAGCCCGCTCATCAAATCCAGGGAAGTCGGTCACGGTGCCTTTGAGAACCTGAGACAGGAAACACAGGGACATTATTCATAGCATGACTAATATGACAAAGCAAATAACATAAACAGCAAGCTACCTGCTCTGAATCATGTTCAGTCTTTAAATAAATTTACCATTTGATAAGATCTATAACCCCATTTGAAATGGGAAGTGTGGATGAGCAGGACCAATTCAGCGCACGAGCCACCCGGCCGACCTGCAGCATCCTCACGGGAAAGGCTGGCTCCCCAGGCCCTCTTCCCTTGGGCATCGTCCCCAGTGATCAAGCCCCACCAACACCTCTGGGTTCCTGGAGGGAATTCCTTGCAGGCTTCTTTCCCATTAAGTCTCGCCTTTGATCTAGGAGCAGCTGAGCCTGCATTAAAACTTGATGCCTACCCTAGGCACTGAACTCTGAGCAACGCTCTTCTTACAGAACTTCTGTCAAGTCCTATTTCTTTATATTTACTTAGGGATTTTAAGATAACCTGACAAAGCATGCAAAGATTTGGTAGTTCATGTGCCAGAAGAATACAGATCTTCAAATTTAGAACTTTATAAAGGTATACTGGAAGATATTTTTATAAAGTTTCCTATTACACATTATTTTATCATATAAAGTGCTTTTAATCATCAAAATATGTTAACGTTTCTCCCCAAAATTGTTAATATCATTAGAACTTCAGAATCAGAAGGCTTTACTGATACTGAGTCATAAATTTTTATCTTATAATAAAGGAAGGCTCCAAGCATTTACTTTTACCAACAGAAGTTTTTGAACTCCCTAAAAACTCCTGTTAAGGTTCCATCTAAAACTGAGGAACAACAGCTCTAAGGGGGAGGGGTTGAGAATACCTGTCCGGTTTACAATCATGTATTTTGTTATGAACACATAGAAGCATAGTCACCTACAAGGGAAAAAAATTCTCTTCCACCTCAGCCTCTAATTACTGCATTTGCCAACAATATCATAATACCAACCAAATAAAAACAGATGACAACAGAGAGAGCAAGCCATGGGGAAGAACTTCCACAGGACACAGCACCAAAAGTCAGCTCAGTGACCTTCTCTCTTCACTGGCCCTAAATTACGCCTCCTGAAAAAGCAGTACTCATGGATCCAGGAGACAGTGACAAAGACTCTCTCCTTGACCAAACTTCCGACGGTCTCCTCTGAGCCCACTTTTGACTAGGCCTCATCGTCAGCCTGCCTAGCCCAGCTGTAGCAAGAATCCTACTAAGTCAGTTTAGGGAGAATCCCCCAACCCTTGATATCTGATCAAATTCCTCATCCCCCATCTTTAATGTACAAGTCCACGGGCTGCCTTCAGCTAGAATCCTATTAGGCCAGTTTAGCAAGAATCTCTCTACCCTTGATGGCTCCTCTTAGTAACTCTCCATCCACTGACCTCCTCCCCTGCTCGTTGGCTATAAATGCCCGGCTGTATTTACCATATTCATATTTGAACCCGCTCTCTCTTCCCTCTTGCAATAGTCATGACCCTACTGCAATAGTCTTGAACAAAATCTTCCTTATCATTTTAACAAGTGTCAGAATAATTTCTTCTTTAACAGTAGTCTCTCCTCTTGTTCCAGGAAAGAAGGAAGATTCTTCTTTCCTCTGAACAAAGCATCAGCCATGAGAGAACCTACAGAAAAACCTCAGTGCTGTGATTATGTGGCCAAAGGACCACAATCCAAGAGGAGGGGTGTTTCCCAGTTTGGTCTCCCAGCCTTAGAGCATTGACCTCCCTCTGTCTCTAGCAGCTTTCATTCCCTCTGTCCCTGAGCTAAACAAAGAACTGTGGCCAACGCAGAAGAGGAGAGGGAGGATAAAGCCTTGCTCCCACTTATTTCATGGGAAAGGTTATGAAACTAAGCCAGCACTCTTCATTCTACCAAGTAGAAAATCCACCCACAGCCTGGCTAATCTCCACTTCCACCCTATTTATAAAAAACACAGATGCATGAAGACCAACAAATTCCCTTCCATTGGTCCTATATCTTGAGCCATATGAAACTGATGGTTGAATACTGGCAATTTCATATGGTTCAACATAATTAAAAGGATCAATAGGTTGGGAAAGAAATTAATAAGATTTGAGAAGATGATCCTTCAAAATCAGCATGGGTTGGGAAAGGTATTTCTCTATGGTCAAACTATGGTTTCTCTGTTTAGTGGGACCACTTCAAAAGGATTATAAAGATACCATCAATATTATTGTAAAAATGAATAAATACCCCAGGTTCTCTCAATGTGAGAACTTAGTACTGAGAGATGATTTAGTTCACCTGTCTGTTTATTCATTCACTCAACAACCATTTTTTGAATGCCTTCCACGTGCCAAGTATTGTACTAACCACTAGGAAAATGTCATGACCGAAAAGTCAAGAGGGAATGACAGGCATGTAAAGAATTGAGTGCAGTAGAGTATCTACACACAGAGGTCTGATCAGGGTGATGTAAGCACACACAGGAGGGACTCATTTGGGAAGGGTGTAAAGAAAAGAAATCAGAAAAACCTCCCAAAGATGTCTTGAATGTTGCCTGTGATTTTGCCAGGCAGGTTCTGAAAAGTAAAGAATTGCAGGAAGTTATTTCAGCGCACAAAGAAACGTGGAAGAATGAAACAATCTGGCGCTTTGGACAAAGGGTTAAGTATTTCAACAGACTGGAACAAGCAGTAAATTGGAGAGAAAAACAAGGGGAAGGTCTCAGAGGACAGCAAGGCGGGGCTCGAAAGCCATGCTAGGAAGGCAGACTTCATGCTGGAGGCAATGGGAAACCCTGAGAGGACATTTAAGCAGGGAAGAACAATGTCAACTCTGCACAGTGGTATTATTGGGGCAGCAGTGGAGACAATGGCATGGACTGTGCAAGAGTGGAGACAGGAGGACTGTTTAAAAACTACTAAGAAGAAGATAAAGAAGACCTGATCTAAGTCAGGAGCAGTGGAAATGGACAGGAGAAGACAGACAGGAACGGGGTCAGGGCAGAAAGGAACCATGTAGGAATGACTCCAATTTTGGCTGTGGAACAGGATGGCTGGTTTTGCATTTCTTCCCAGCAGGCGTCCTGAAGAGAAGCAGGCTTGACAGTTAATGGGGCACACAGTTGGTACCTAGAGCCGTGTGCAAAGGCTATCAAGTAAGGCAATATTGAGGTGGCAGAAAGAAAAGCCAGAGGACAAGGGAAGGTCACCTACAATCAGAATGGCAGCTAATATCTGCTGAGGGGGTCGACGAGCCAGGCACTGTGCTTGGAGCTTCATATGAGTCACCACAGTAAAACCCCATTTTACAGACGAAGGAACACACTGGCTTAGAGAGGTCTGGCCAACTTCCCAGGTGACCAGCAAGCAAGCAAGCAGCAGAGCTGGGACTTGAACACAGGCCATGGGATGTGGGCTCTTAACCACAATGCTACATGGCCTCCCAAAAGCAAAAAGAAAATCCAAAGAGGGTGATGGCACGGAAGCCAAAGGAAAAAGACGTTCCAAGAGGAAAGGAAGAAAAGGCAGTGTGCAGTACCACAGGAAGTCAAGTAAGAGGTAAGACCAAAAAGGGTCCTCGGATTGGGTAACTAGGAGGTCTCTGGGGGCAGAAAAGGCCTAACTGTAGGACACTGAAGGGTGAACAGAGAGCATCGTGTACTCCCATTTTACTAATGATGGTTTTTTAAAACATGCTTTTAAAAACACACTTTATCCAGTTCATAGGCTATAAAGATGTTGCTAGTAGAGAGAGAAGTTAAAAACAAAGGAGAGGCTAAGACTAGAGAAGACAGAGATCTGCCTTCAAAGGAAGAGACATCTAACCCCTGAGACTGAAGGAAATGACGGGAAAGACAGAAGGAAGAGAAGGATCCTCAGAATCTCAGCTACTAACTATGAAGAAGATTGGTGGTATTTTTGAGAGCTTTCTAGAAATTGGGAAACACTTTTGCTACATGCCATGGGGTTAGCGTCATTGTCACAGCTAGCAAAGCCACGTAGCAGTATTCAGGGACCAGACATGACTCACAGACATGAGTCAAAGGGCAGAACTTGTTTGGACATCCTGCCCAAACGCCATCCCTGCCCACACAAAACGGTCTGCTCTGGGCCAGTGTGACTTGACATGACTCATTCAGGAGGGCTTCCCCTGCTTCCTGTAGTTCCCAGTGGCCTCAAGTTGAACACTCATGCCTCACCCAGGTTAACTCCACCGACAAGGAGGTACCGTTCCCTTCGCCCAGCCTCAGTTCATCCTCGTTCCCTTTATCCCCTGCCACCAACGCCCTACCAAGGGAATTATCTATTCTCAGACAGTACAGGGCCAAAACATGTAATTCACTCTTTTAACTCTCACCTTCAAAGTTATCCATTCTTCTAGCTCTATAATTTTGTTGGCTTTTTTCATTTGTTTGTTTGCTCTAAATGAAAAAGTTCTTTTCCTTCAAGGCCTGGGTATGCCAAAATACAATGAGTAAAATAAAACCAAAAACAAGTGAAGGGTTGCTTTTCTAGACACAGAATTAAGGACACAGAAAAATAATACAGAAATAACAACTTCAAAGATGAGAAAGCATTCACCTGTCTGCAACATTTTAAACTGAAACTTTCCTGAAGGCACAGAGAAGAACTAAATCCTCTCTGAATTTGTCTTCCAGATCAATGAAACCAATACTTAAACACCTACCCAACGTCCCACATAATACTATTCAGGAGCCAGAAATCAAGCAGCAAACTACTATAGCTGAGCAACTGTTGAGCAGCTGTAGAGAGATTGTTAAGTATGGTTTTTCTGAGGCTCAAGTTCTGCAAAAAGCACTCTGGGGCCACTAGGAAAGATGGGGAGCGGGGAGACCAAATGGACAGAGTTCTGCCTTCCCTCTCCCGTCAGAGCAGTTCAGGTCTTAGCTGATGGACACAGTACAGGGCCCATTAACAAGTCTTGTGATAATGGGCCCCACTGATGAGCAAAGGAAAAAAACCCTGAAAATCATTGTACTAAGAAAGAAATGAGACGAGCCAGAACAGAGGGAAAAGCCAGTGTGACATGATTATGATTTGAGCTGCAAAGTAAAATAAAAATCAGAAAAAAACTAGAAGCTCCAAAAGGACTGACAAACACATTACAGTCAGATCTCAAGCCCTAACCCTCAGCCTTGCTCTAATCCCACCAAAAAATGAGGAAGTTCCAGCTCAAAGCCTTAGATTTGAATTGGCTATAACTATTGCTTAGTTTGCATAACTTCCTGTCCCTTTCATCTTCCTTCTTATCTTTGCTTCTTTCCATTTTGTCTGATTATCCTACTACCTTTGACTTCTGTTTTTGTGTGTGAGGAAGACTAGCCCTGAGTTAACATCCATTGCTAATCCTCTTCTTTTTTGCTGAGGAAGACTGGCCCCAGGCACATCTGTGCCCATCTTCCTCTACTCTATATGGGACGCCGCCACAGCATGGCTTGGTAAGCAGTACATCTTGTCCGTGCCTGGGATCCGAACCTGCAAACCCTGGGCCACCAAAGCTGAGTGTGAAGTTAACTGCTACGCCACAGGGCCAGCCCCTGGCCTCTTTCTTAACATCAAGTGTAAAGGAAAAAAGCATCACTATAAAATAGCTTAAGTTACATGCAGAGTGGTAGAAAAGAAGTTTTTGATAACTTAACAAAATAAAGATTTTGTCAATATGATTTAGGTTTTTCTTGTTTCTTTAATTCTCCTATGGCAACCTCCCTGCCAGTATAAGAATGTCTTCCTTTGGCAAATACCAATAAAATGGAAAGTTAAACTATCCATGAATAACAGCGATGCTTTGAGTCAGTAAAAGTGGGCAAATGCACTGGCCTCCACTGAGTACATTTGTTGGGGGGGCTATTTTACCTAATTGTTCAACTGGGCATTCTGCGAATAGCACTTGAAAAGCTTTATCACTGACCAATTCATTCACACCAATGCTTCAGAAAACAATCAAGTTTATAGATTTCTAATATCAGAGAAGTGTGTGAATGAATTCACAACTTTATTTCCTTTTGTATCTAAACAAGGGGCAGAAATCTAATGAACATGGCTGGTCCTACACAAAGGTAGGCAATAAGTTAACTTCAAATCTTATTTAGTTGTAGGAAGAGATGAATAATACATAAACAAATGGATGACCCGGAGAGATGAAAGAGGATTTAAAGATCATATATACTCTGCCATTTACTAGATAGCACCACCTAAATGTTTTAGAAGGAACTCAAATTCAACAAATCCACCAATAATTCTGTCTTTCCCCCTGCCTCAAACCTGCATTCCTTTCTCAAAGAAAAACACCATCAACTACTAGGACAAGAAAGCCGGTCATCTTGACCCTGACCTGATCCTTCACCATCAACTACCACCCAACTCGTGAATCAAATTTGCCCACTCTCTCCTACAGTACCCTCCTATCTAAAATCCCAGCCACTACCTAGTTTAAGACCTTGAGATTTTACTGGGATTATATAGCAACAGATTCCTACTTGGTCTTTCAATACCCAGTTTTCCTCTTCTCCCCTCCCTCAACCACTGCATCACCACCCCACCTCTGCAGCCCCCAGACATGCAACATGACATTGGCACCAGGATGATCTCTGTTAAATAAAAGTATAACCGTGGCCCACCCCAACTTACAACTTCTTAACAGCACTCCATTACCTCCAAAATGTTTCATTAGCTCTGGCTCCTGTCTGCCATTCTGGAATTGCTTTCCAAAACAGGGCTCTGTCTCCCCCCCCCCCCCGACCACAGTTTCACTCCAGCAACACCATACTGCCTGCTGCTCCTGGTCCCGCCAGGCTCCTTTACACCCCCAAGCATTTACTTTTGCTGTTGTTGCCTCTACATAGAATGCCTTCCCTCCCTTGTCCCATATGACCAGCACCAGCTAGGCAACCTCAATTTCCTCTTCTGTGAAACAGAAAGAGTAATACTTATTTCCAAAACTATATTGTGAGCACTAAATAATGCACAAAAAGGACTTGGCAATGCATCTGTTATACTGATAAATCTTAGGCACAACTCAAAAGCTTCAGACGTTCATGAATGCATGCATGAATGGAAAGTAAAGAGAACAGTTAGGAACTGGTGTCTGAAGAAATGACGCCAACTGGAATATGCATTCCTTCCAATTAATCAATTGCTTATAGGTTTGCATATTATATGAACTCCTAAACTGAAAGGCTTAAAGCCAAAAACACTTAAAGCAAAGGTCTTAGAAGCACTAATTAAAAAAAAAAAAAAAAGAGCTGATGTGTTTGTGAAGTTTTAGCATAGTATACAGATTATATGAATAAAATTTACTTCAGAAATGGAACTATGATGTAAAAATACTGTTATATTTCTACCACTTTATACGTCTAAGTCACTAAAACAAGAAAACCACAGACTGTCACCTCTAACTAGCTTGCCACCTGCGCAGGTCTTCTGAGGGGCACTAGATGCTGGATAAGGGAATTAAGGTTCCTGGCTGCCAATGAGCTGCTCAGCGGCTTGCAAAGCAGCCAAGGAGTTTGGGATCTGATTCTTTCTCAGCACCCAAAATGAAGACAAGAGTCAAAGGAATCAGAAACTGAGAGAGACTAATCTGAAGCAGCACAGGCCATGTGCTGCTTTAGAACAGGTAACCCTGATCTAAGATCCCGAGAGAGAATCATCTCTACAGAGAGACTTGACCTAAAAGTGAATGGCATGAAAAGATGCAATCAATACCCAGTCAACTTCTCTGGAATGGACTTCATCTCAGATTTATTCATTTACGTTGATCCTGCCTGTTCTCCACAGGGCCTTTGTAAATTATCAAAGCACAATGATTTCCAACCAACCAAAAAAACTTCTAATGAAACCTGTACAGTTTAAATATATATCAGGGAGAGAACTCTGATGTTCATGAAGTTTCTAAAGAAAAATTATAAAGCCTGATTTTGCCTTCATGACATTCCTGCTGTCCTGAATATATTAACTCTTTATAAACAGCATTATAAATAAAACTAAGTTCAGACTGCCCAAAATCTAATTTTCTAAAGCTTCATTATCTTAAAGAAAATTAAAGATATAAAAGCCTTAAATTGAAATAAAATAAATGGATCATTCATCCATGAAAAAGAGCTAACTCCTGATTTTTCCAAACCAAAGACTACAGAAGTACAGACTGTACTTTTAAGTAATTAAATAAAATATCTATGAAATAATTTGGCTCTAAGTGAACAGTGAAATAAAAAACCTGCATGAGCAAGTTACGCAATAAGAGAGAAATAGGTCAGGACCCAGTTTAAGAAATCCAACCCAAAATATGGTAAGTCAGTTTGAGGAAACGACCCTGAAAGCTAACGAAAATTTCACATTTCTATAATCATAAGTTGATTGTAGAAAGAAAAAGATGAAAGAATTCAAAAATATTTTATTATATATAGCTATAACTCAGGCAATTGCTAACAACTCTTTGGCCATTCTTAGTAAATATCTTGAACTAGCCTGTACCCAACTTTAACACAGTAGAAAATGTTACTGATTCAATAATCATAATTTATTACTCATTTAGCAAAGTTTGTGCTAAAACAACATGCATGTTGTGGTTTCAAACCATATAAATGTAAAACCATTCAAATGAATGGTTTCAAACATATGAAAAAGTAAATATTGTCCAGCAATTGTTTACATGCAGGTATATTTGTAATTTATATTTTTCTTGTATGTCATGGAGAAGATATAGTTAACCAGTGTGTTCTGAGAAAGACCGGGAAACCTCACATCAGACTACTTCTCTCCATCATAACAGTAAGTTGGTAGAATCCCACATATTTCAATACTAAGGGACGAGGATTAGGACCAGAAAGAGCAAGGCAGAGCTTAAGTGGTGGTTACCCCCAAAATGCCTCCAGCTCTGAATGTATTCCCCCAACACACTAAGTGTCACTTTTTATGTCATTCCCAATATTTGCCAGAGCTTGGCCCCCTACGCTGACATAATTAGGGTGAAACTTAACTTAAAAAAATTGCATCGATATGAATTATATTAATTATAATAATTTATAATTTGCATAATAAATGTATTAATACAAATATGCAAGAGGGTAAAACAGCATTAATACTTGTTTATGTAAAAAAAGAAACTTCAACATATCTATCAAAGATTAATCAATCAATGCTCTCTCACAAATTCTTAATAAGACAGTCATGCCCACGATCTGCATATACAATAACTGATTCCTGGACTTTCGCAGACTGTTATAGGTAGGGTGGTCCCAACATTAAATAAAAAGAAAAAAACAGTGATATGGAAGATATAATTCATAAACATGAAGAATTACTGCCATGGAAGGCTGTATTTTAGTTTTTCAATAAATAAGAGTCATTACTATTTAACAACACATTTTAAATTGCCAAAATGTGCACCTCTAAGATTCAGGCATCTGATTCCATTACTCCACAGATGGCCAGAGTGGAAGTCTCTGGTTCCCACATCCACAGGTCAACAAGAGGCACTACCATAGAAACCGTTTGAAAACAAACACTGACGCTACTTCAGCTTTCCTACAATTACACTAGAGTCCAAATGGAAATTTTAGACAGGAAAAGTGCAATTCCATACTGTGGGCAATCTGCACACCATCAAAGGTAAGTATAAAGACAATAAAACTCCTCTTTAATATTAAATATTTTAATAAAATATTTTACTTCTATGGTTTCCAAGGATAACTAATAAATCTAATGCAAAACTCAACACTGTATCTTTCTTAAATTTACTTGTAACTTTTATGACTAAAAACTGTGGTTTTGATAAAAAACAGCCCTGGTGTTATATTGTGATAGAGATCATGTACATAAGTTTATAATGCGAGCCACCATTTTCCCAGGTTTTGTACGCATAAGTGCCTTTACACTATGTATTTTCATTCTTTGAAATTATTGTCACAATTGAAAAAAATGTGTTTGTTTAAGCTATCTCGGATTACGAGTTTACATAATTAAAAGGAATTGATTGAAAAACTTCAGATACCACCGAGTAAACTTACAAAAAAGATCTGAGAAACAGCCGAACGAGCAAGGATAAAGGGAATTATTCTTCGATGCTTGCTAAATCATCATTTACATCACCACAGCAGCATATCAAGATTGGAAGAATAATTATCAGGGAGGGAAAGTTAACTCCACATCAAAGTATCCTTTACATGGGGAAGAACCTAAACCAAAGTTTCCACTTGAAGTAATACGAGAATTGGTTTCTTGTAATTTTCCTTAAGTGCAAAAGAGAAGGTAAGAATGAAAGCACTGTATAAATTTAATTAAGTCACCAACTCATCTTAATCTTTCCATTTTCTCTTGCAAAAGACCATGAACCGTTATTCAATTTTGATAAGTCAACCTGATTTTTAAAATAAGTGAACTATAAATTAGAGAGGGCATTGTTTGAGCAGTTAAAACACTTGTTTAGAAAAATTATCTGGACTCGGACAAGCCAGTTAGATTGATGAGATTTGGAAAATTAGTTTGGGGATGGAATTGTTAAGCAGTGATATTTTATTCACAAAAGATTTATAACACGGTCAAGTTTTAAAGACTGCTACACAAATTAAACGATTTTCTCTTTCCCATATTTTTGATAAACGTTAAGAACAGCAAAGAAAGACAATCTTAGGCAATCAACTTCTGAAATGATCCCAAGGCAAATTCAATTCAGAACTTGTTCCACGAGTTCGTTACTTAAGAAAAGAAGCTCTTCTGTTTAATCTTTTGCATGGAAAAAAAAAAAAAAATCAGTGCCGACGACCGGAGTTCCTTATAGTAAAATCGGGCTGAGCAACTGGAAAAAGTTCCACTCGAGCTCTACTGCAAACAGCCAATGCCCACCCATTGTATTAAAATACAGGAAACTTGGCGGAAAAAATTAAGGAAGCCAAGACAAAAAATATGCGTTTGCCTCCTATGACCAAGATGAGCTGTTCCTGCTCCGGTTCTAATTTTAGCGACCCTTTGGATGCGGGAGCGTCCACTCTTACACATTCACGCACGGGAAGGGAGCGCGCCAAGACCCGGCCACGTCACCGGCTCCGCGGCCCATGGGCGGCCCCGCCGGGTCCGAGCAGGTTCCGGCGGACACTCCGCGGGAAGCAGGGACACAGGAAAGCAGTAGGGGGAGCAAAGGGGAAACCAGAAAAGTGTAAGATTTCCCGAAGGCAGATTCCGTTTACTCCTCAACTTTTCTGGCTTTCAGACAAATTCTAGAACTCCCGGGATGCAGCTGACAAAGTTGGGAAATCCGAGCGCGGCGCGGGACGCCCGGCCTTACCTGGGCCATGGCGATTGCTCAGGTCGGGAGGAGGTGATGCAGGGCTGCAAGGGAACAGAGACACCCGGGGTTAGCGAGCCAGACCCGCCCGCCGCCGCGCTCGGAGCCCCGCGCGCCCGGCCGCCGCGCAGACGCACCCTCCCGCAGCTCCGGGACGGCTCCCGGCCGAGCGCCCGCGAGCCCCGCGCCCCGCGCCCCGCGCCCCTCTCCGGAGGGACCCATGCCCGGGCTAGGCGGGCACTCACCGAGACAGAGGGGCCCAAGTGCTCCGAACCTCCCAGAGAGCGGCGGAGCGCGGGACAGGGGCGCGCCGGGCAGGGCAGGGACGTGGGCGGAGGAGGCTCCAGGCAGCTGCTCTCCGCCGCTCGGAGCAACGGAAACACCACCGGCCCCACCCCGGCCCGGCCGGCCCGGCCCGCCCCCGGCTCACTGCCCCGGCCTCAGTGCGCCTGCGTGGGGCGAGGCGTGTCCCTGTCCTCGCAGTGTGGGTGGGGCCGGGCCGCTGCTGCGTCGGGACCGAGAGGGGGCGCCGCTTCCGGAACACCCCGGGGACCGCCTGGTCCTCGCGCGGCGGGGAGGGCGTGGGGAGCTGTCCAGGAGTCCGGGTTTTAGGTACCAGGGTCCTCCCTTCCCTCCGTGGCCACAGGAACGGTGGACTCACCCGGGTGCTGGGATATAGCCGTGCTTGGACGTCTTTTTGCAAGGCGAGACAAAGTCACTGCGGCCAAGGACAGCGCTTCTTTGACCGTAGTCTAGAAAAATCATGAGGCTTTGAGGGCCATTTCCCAAGTTTGTTTTTAAGTGTGTGTGCGTGTTTTAATTTTTTTTTTTCAGGGTAAGATTGCCCCAGCTAACATCTGTGCCAGTCTTCATCAGGGCTGGCTCTGTGTGTGTTTTAAGTGTCAGTGGTTGCTTCCTAGATGGCCCTTTCTTAAATGCATAGCCCTTTGGTGGCTTATGTGGGATATTTCAAACCCTCTGCCTGGGATCAATTTCTATTTTCGAAACCAGTCTAGAACTTTAATATAACTTAAATTTGAGCCGTGTCCTATATTAGTTCGACATAAAATATATAAGTACATGAGAGAGAGAGAGAGAGAGAGAGAGGCTACAGGGTATTGTATTAGGCTGTAAAAAGCGAAGATGAACATTGCCCTTCTCAGACTTACTGGTGTGGGGGTCGGGGGGCAACAGGCGGGCGACCAGGCGAGAGGACAGAAGCCTGTAACACTAGACACAGTAAGATATTCTAGGATGAGAAGAGCAAAGTGCTGTGGAGATTCAAGATAAGAGAGAAAAATCTAGTCTGCTTTGGGAAATAAAGAAGAGGTTTTGTCGTAAATTAAATGGAGAACTAATGTGGCTCTCTGTATAGAACTTCTCATTTCCTTTCACATATGAGCCACATGTTTAATCAGGCCCTGACAAAGTCACAGCAGAGCTGCTGTTTACTGGAAAAGAAGGCAAAATTGCAAAGTATGTGGAACTTGCCACATACACACACCCTCCTCTTTCAGCTTGCCTGCCTTCTTCCCAGGAGCCCCTTCTCAACCAGCCTGGCATCCTATAGGGCCTCAGGCTCCCACTGCAGCACCTCTCCCAGAGGGTTCCTGACAGGCCCTGTGTATCTGGGGGCAGCCCTTTCCTCAGCATCTTTCTCTCTTCACTCATGCTTTTCACCTTCTCTCTGCCCTTCACCAAGAGTAGCTCCCTTAATCTGGTCTAGAGGATTCTTCTTCCTACGCACATCCACTTGAACTCATATCTTCACTGCCTCTCTCGCTTTCTACTCTCAGAAATAATGGAGGTACACCAGACTTGAGATCTATATTTGACAATCTTATTAATTTTAGGATGCCCGCCATAGGTTAATGACTTGCTCTGTGTCCTGCAGCTAAATAGTGAGAGAACCAATGAATTATTAGACCCAATGTCTTGATATACCCCCATTGGTATTTCTTTCACTTTCAGTTACAGTAGTCCCCCCGTATCTGTGAGGGAGACGTTCCAAGACCCCCAGTGGATGCCTGAAGCCATGGATAGTACTGAACCCCTATATACCATGTTTTTTCCTATACATATGTATTGGAGGTGTGACAGCAAAACTAGCACAAATTTCTTTTTCCTTCAAGATTTCATAGATAGAAGATTCGTTCTTACCAAAGATTTCAGCATACGATTTTTTTCCTTATTAAGTTGAGAACTTTCACCTTTCCACTTAAAGGAAGCACTTTATGGACTCTCTTTGGTATATCCAAATTGCCAGCATCACTGCTTTTGCACTTTGGGCCATTATTAAGTAAATTAGGGGTTACTTAAACACAGCACTGCGATATGTGACAGTCAATCTAATAACCTAGAGGGCTACTAAGGCTACTAAGGGACTAAGGGGTGGGTAGTGGATACAGCTCAGCTCTGCTGGACAAAGGGATGATTTACCTCCCGGGCAGGACGGAGCCACACTACTACTACTATCCATCCCCACACTACTCAGAATGGTGCTCAATTTAAAACTTACGAATTATTTATTTCTGGAATTTTCCATTTAATATTTTCAGACCACGGTTGACCACAGGTAACTGAAACTGCAGAAATCAAAACCACAGATAAGGGAGGACTACTGTACATGATTTATTCAACTCCCACTGTGGGCCAGGCACAGTTCTAGGTGCTGGAGATAGGTTAACCCAGTAAACAAAACAAAGTCCCTGCCCTCATAGGTCATACATTCTGGTGGAGGAGAAAGAATAAACGAATATTATGTCCAGTGTGATGTGTGCTATAAGGAAAATAAAGCAGGGCTAGGATGGGGGTGAGGCTACTCTTTTGCAAAGGTGGTTGGAAGGTGTTCTGTGAGCCACAACCTGAATTGATACAATGTAATTGCATTTGACAACTATTTCCTGAGCACCTGTGGAGAAGGCACACACGAGAGTTCACACCTTCATGTTATAAAGCATGAATACAAATACTGAAACGGAAGACAAACTGTAAACCATGAAAGAAATGTGTGAAATGCAATCAAAATGCAATAGGTTTCAGAGAAGGGACAGCTAAATTTTGTTAAGGGATTTATAAAAGTGATGTGACATTTGAATTAGGCTTTGAGGGAGGATATTTTATCAGATAATGAAGAGGAGAAAGGGTGACCTGGTTAAGTGAACAGCAAAACCAAAAGAAGTCACGTGCCTTTGTGTGTGTGTGAACTGAACTTTCTAAAATGGCTGGAGTGGAAAGTACATGAAGAGAAACTGCCACTTAAAGATTCTGCTTTGGGTAGAAGACAGATTTTGAAGGATGGATGCTTTTTAACTACTGGGTGTTATAAATAATTGGCACTCAAGAAATCACCTTTGCCAGCTCTTAAAAACAAACATCTGTCATCCATCCCCAAAAGTCCCTGATCAGTGTCCAA
Organism: Tapirus indicus; assembly: GCA_031878705.1. Lineage (NCBI taxonomy): Eukaryota > Metazoa > Chordata > Mammalia > Perissodactyla > Tapiridae > Tapirus > Tapirus indicus. Next base: position 140,313,238 of record CM062919.1, on the reverse strand, counting down.
AGGTCATCTTCAGAATCTCCACCAGATTCTCCAGTTGACCCTTTCATCCTCCAAGTTTCTCTTTCTGTGCATTTAAAATTAAAGTCCTTCTTAGTGTGTCATCTTTATGTTGTGTTAATTTTAAGTATTGGATTATAATTTTGGTTTGTTTGCTGTACTGTTCTTGGGCACAGATAATGGATTCCAGCTATTTTCTGATGAGATAATCAGGTCACATCCCTACCTAAAATTTTCTTTTCACTGGGGAAATAAACCAAATGTCAGATAACTGATTTACAAACACACTTTTGAAACTTGATTAATTTATAAACTTGCAATTTTCCCTATTTCACTCTTTCCCACAATTTTTTGGGTCATTCAGGAACCAGCCAATTTATTCTAAACAATTCCCTGAGTTTCCTTATGTTGCAGTTTCTAGATCTCTCAACTCTCATATTTTGATTTTATGTTCCTTGACCTACTATTTCCCTTAATTATACTGATCCAGAAAGAGGGGGAAAATGAGTAATAGGCTTTGTATAAGTAAGTACAAGACAACTTCTCCCTAATTTTAGAATTGGAGTCTTGTTTTTTAGAAGCATATAAAATTTTCAACTAGTCTACTTTTTAAATTAACTTTGTTTAGTAAATATATTTGTTGCAAATTATGATTACTTAAAGAAGGAAAGAGACAGGAAAGTGAATTGCAAGAGGCAGAGGAAACAGGAGAGAATGCCTGAGGAGTGAGGTATGGGATGGGAGGGGCATCCTGCCTCTCAAACCAGAGCTGGAAAGAGGGCACCCTCTGAAGTCAGAGGGAACTGGGTTCAAATCCCCACTCTGGCTGTGTTCCAGGTGTGTGATCTCTCTGATCCTCGAGTTCCTTACCGAGAGTGGTGCTGAGTATTAAAGGAGCTAATTTGTAAAAATGCCTAATAATTGTAAAAGGATTGGTTTCTTTCCTCCATGGTTCTTCTTCCTTGAAAAACTCTTGCTACCATTCTCAGCTCCTGTTCTGATGATTCAGCACCCATCTCACATCAAAACCAGAATTAACCTCCCCTGGACCCACTGCTCTACTGCAGCAGGATCTGTCCTGTCACCAGCCAGTCTCTCAGATCCCAACCTTCAGGGCCATCCTGGTGCCTCCCAGTGCGTTCCCCTTCTGTCTCCTGTTCTTCCTCAGCCAGCCTTCCATCAGTGGCCCCTATCAACTGACAGCTAAACTAGACCCCCACCCCACACTCTTCATACACAGGCCCCCACAGTCCCCATCTGATGGTGCCAAAGACTCCAGGAGCACCACTTGGAATTTAACCCCGACCTGGCCTCACCTCATCCATCCTGCAGTCCCCGTGCACGGGGAGGGAAGTAGGGCTGAGGCTGCGTTTCTCAGCAGATTCTGCCCGGTCTGTTTCCACCATCACCTCCACAGCCCCGTGGTGCTATTGGAATGTAGCCAGCATTCCAGTGGCTCCCCATCCTTGTCCTTTAAAGTGGCAATAGTTTCTTTAGGGGAAATAGGTCCAAATTTGTTACTGGCACATTAGGTTCTTGTCCCCCAGAATAGAAATCAAGAGAGACAACAAAAGGGAGTGGAAAAGTAAAAGTTTATTAGCTTGTGCATAAGAGAGGCACAAGGGAGCCGTGCAGAAAGGAAAGGGTTAGGGAGCGGGACTGTGGGGCTTTTTAGTAGGCAAAGGCTGGGGAGAAGTGCCTTGTCATGGCATGCAGAGGTGGGGTTTTTTCTGCTCTTGCGCTGTTGTTTATGTCACCACATGCCTTGCATGTATCATTAGCTTGCCAGCTCTCCACCCCAAGTGTGATTTTTACTATGGTAACGGGGCTAGCGTCACCTTCAGACAACTCCTGGGTGCCAGGGCGCATGCATAAATCTGGGACTGTCCCCGGGCTGCGGAATGTGGATCTTGGTGGTCTCTATCTGATTCTCCTAGCTTGCCTATTGTTTAGGGGCCTTATCTTGTCAGGCCAGGGGCATTGCAGATGACCCTATCTCGTTAGGCTGGTTCCTGTCTCTGATTTCCTTTCAGAACTTCGTCCTGAGCCCACAGTGCTAATGTCCTCTTATTGAGGACATTTATTATTTTTTATTCAAAACAATATTTGTATTCATCCGGTGAAATGTAAATCAACTTCCCTAGCAGGAGACTGGAATGTAGGTCTTGGATAAATAATTAGGTAAAAAAGATTCTCATAATCTTTCAGGCATAATGTTTTAAGCTTGATTAAGATCTCCAGAACTATTAATAAAAAAAAAGGCAATAAAAATAGTCAGCCTACTGATAAAAGGACCAGCATCTGGTCTCTCTTGTTTATTGCTGAATCCCCAGCATCTAGCACAGTACCCAGCACTTAGTGGCTGCTCATTGAATGTTTTGAATGGATGAGTGATGGATGAATGAATTCATTGTGGTGTGGGGATCTCATTTTTAACAATGATTGCTATTAACTGCAAACTACTGATATTCAGAATGATGAGGAAGAAAAAAAAAAAAGAGCTAAAAGGAACCCATGTAAGAGAGAATTCTGCCGGAGGAATAGGTGTCTTCTCAGACAGGGGTTCTGAATTCTGGAGAGGACTCCTCCCTGGGTGGGTAAAGTTTTGTTTTATGATCTTACTGGTGTGTGACCTTGGAGAATGATTTGATTTTTCCTAATTTGGGGTGGTGGTTAGGATTAGATGAGTTCATTTGTTTAAAGCCTAAAAATAACAGGAAGACTGGTTTCAATTTATCATTCCTACTTCTCCTTCCAAAAACTCTTGCCACTAAACCCCACCCTCATCTTCCATGCTGATGATTCAGTCCCCACACGTCCTGCTCAAAAACCAAAATTAAGTCCCTATGAATCCACAGCTGCCAGTCTTACCTACCAACAGGCAACTTCTCAGCACTCAAACCCTCTCCCCCACGCCCCCACTCCTACTCCTGGGGCCAGATTGTGGTCCTCTCAGCATTGGTTTCTTTATCTGGGACTTTTCTTGATTCATTCAACAAATTTATTGTGTGTCAGACTCTGTCATAGGCACTAAGGACCCAATGATTAAATAAAAAGATACACAGAATCTGTCCAATCAGAGCACTCAATCGAACACATTAAATGAGGTGACACAGCAGAGTCTGTTAACTTTAGGGTCAGAGGTAAGAGAGAGAAGGAAGCAGGCTCACACAAGGAGAGCCCATGAGGGGTGGGTATGTGTGTGTCCATCCCAGAAGTCAGCCTACCCAGGATCAAGGCATGTGGTAGATGGAACTACAGTGTTATTTTTTCCCCTTTATGCAATCTTATTATTTGGATGAGATGAGAATGAGGGTTCAGGGAAGAAGAAAACTGAGAAGAGGGATTTTGCCTGGGAAAGGAGATGAAGAGGACTCACGTCCTGAAGGAAGGTGAAGGGGAGTGTGTGATAGTCACTCTCTCACACCCTGGATGCCGTCACTCTCTGAACGGTTCCTCCTCTAAAACCTTAAATGGAATTCCCACTCCCTGATGGCTTCCTCTTGTCCTCCATGTTCTCTTCCCACTCCAACCACAGCTGAGCTACTCTCTGACTTCACCCAAACCTCTCACCTCTCTCTTTTCACCCAGCCTACCATCTGTCCTGCTTCCAGTTTCTTCTCTGTCCAACCTATGGCCTATACAGTAAGTCATTTCATCCACCACCTTGTCATTATGCTCACCCTTCTCACTCCACTCTACTCTCCTCACGCATCCAGCTGACCCTTGCCCCACCCTCAGCTGCCCCTACGTGCAGGCTGCTGAGTGCAATTGGACACAACCAAATCATACCACAGATTGGCCTCACAACAAGTTTGGGGTCATCAGTCTCAACTGGCCCTCAGCATTTCTTAGTAACCCTTTAATATGTGCCTGCTCATCTCTTTCTCCATCCCTCAGGATATTTATTTTACTCTTTCATCACTCTTCCTAATATCCTAGCCTTCACTCTTTCTCCCAGCAGATGGCTTTAATTCCTACCTAACAAGCCTACTTGCCCTGACTTCTCATTCTACACTCACCTCCCATCTTTGCCACACCATTCTTCCCTCCTTCTTCTCACTCAGAGGGTGAGAGGACCCTCTTCCTATCTAAGGTTTAAGGTTCATCCTCCAGGATGATGATCTTGCTCTCACCTGTATTTAAATCTTTTCCCTCCACTAGCTTCTTCCTCTTGATCTAAACTAACAAAGCTGTTTAAGTCAGGACTCTCATTTGCAAGTGACAGACACCCAACTCAAGCTAGCTTAGGTAAAAAGAGGGATTTTTTTTTTTTTTTGGAAGGTGTATCTAGCAAGCTCTTTAACTGTAAACAACAGAACACATTCTAACTATCTTCTGCAAAAAATTATTAAAAGATTTTAGGTAGGTGGCACAATGTCTGTAAGGACCAGGAAATCATGCTTGGTGGCCATGCAGCCTGGACAATGCCCAAATCACACTGCCAACTTCTCCAGTCAATAAGTTGAAACTGAGAACTAAGTTAAAAAATCTTCTCTAAAGCAAAAACTTTGAGACAAGCTTGGCTAACTGCAGCTGTGCATATTCAGTATAACTAACTCTTGTTTGAAACTAACCAGGTCTTTCTGTCCCTCCTTAATATATGATGAGTGAACGCTCTTGCCCAGGAAGTCAAGGTCCAGACATTAAGATCCAGCTTCACAAGGCCAAACGCAGGCTGAAGATGAAAACTAACCAGAAAAGTCCAGACAGTCAAGGGAAAAGAAATTCAGTCTTCAAGGCCGAACCCAGGCTGGTGGGAAGGTGCCAACCAGCATGGCCACATGCTCTCCCTTCCCTACCTAAAACCCCAGATAAAAACCCCTACCTTTTTCCCTTCGGGGAGGTGGATCTAACTCCCATCTCCTTGTTTGGCTGCCTTTCGATAATAAACCCTCTTTCCTTGCTACAAGCCTGGTGTTTCCAGTTTTTTGCCCCCCACCCAATGCTGCAGGTAAACAAATCTGTGTTTGTGTTCAGTAACAAAGCCACCACTGGCACCACTGATGCTGGGCATGGGACAAACCTGCTAGAACCTCAGACCTATTGTCTCTGAAAGCTTACATCTCTCCACCCCACTCTGCCAGCATCTCCAGAAGGTGGGTTCTGTGGAATGTTTGTATCCCTACATTACTGAAGTGGTCCCACCACTGTCACATCACACACACTGTTGGAGTGCCCAGCATCATTGCCACCTCTTTCCAAGGTCTCTTCTCCACTGTGGAGGAAAAACTGGGACCTACATTGCCCAGAATCCCTTGTCAGAATTTGCCAATGAGAGGCACTTGCCAAGATTTGGAAGGCAGTAGAGAAGGTGAGAGTTGCAGTCAGAGGCATGGGCTGACATAAATGCCCAGAAAGTTCCTGGAAAGTTCTTGGGAAACAGCAGCTCCCAATATGTTTGAGGCTGCAGACCAAGACAGTTGGTGGACTTTGTGAGGATGGCAGCAGCTTCCTGGCCATCTCTTAAGAACCCCAATCCTCTGTGGTACTTCAGACTGAGCTCTTCAGTCGTGACTTCCCTGACCTGTGCTCCCCAGTTTTTCTAGCAGTTGGTGAAGCCACTAATACCCTACATTAAACTTTTCATAACTGTATTACGTGGAGTGGCTTCTCTTTTCTTAACTGAACCCTGACTGATTCAACTGCCATGGCAGAAAAGAACAGGTTGCTGCATAAATCTGGCAGTTACAGTAAAAGACTATAAATGAGACATCTTCAGCAAAACATGCCAGGAGACATCACTTTGGGAGATGTCTGGTGAGGTGGCTTCTCAAATCTCCCCAGTCCTCACGGGAGAGACATGCCTAGGTTAATGGCGATGGTATTTTGTCTATTTAGGGTGAGGTCCTGCCAGATTGATCCAACCACATCACTGTGAAACTATAGCACATTACCTTTGCTGTCACAAATCACGTGGATCTAACCCCTAAATTCTGGATGCTTTTTCTTTTCTGCCCTCTTCATGAGCCTGCTACTTTATCCACAATTTTCCTATGAGGTTTGCAGTTGCTCTGCAAATATATATAATGTTCAGGACCCAAAGGGACCAAGTAGGGCAGGCCTGGCCCAGCCCTGACACGTTTCCCTCTCCTGACTCGGTCTCCCATGGTTGGCTCTGACTGGTGGAGCCTAATCACGTGCCCTCCCTAGCTTCACGGTGTTTGGGAAGTGAGTTGTAGCTTCAACTTTGGGGAAGCAGGATCCTTCTTTCCCACATTAAGTTCTTAGAAATGAAAAAAACAAAACAAAACCAGAAAGGCCGATAAAGGGAAAGTATGACCGATGACATGCTCATAGTTCTCTCTGTCTCATTTTCCTCTCTCACAGACCAGTTTTCTCCTCGTGGCAAGAACACGGCTACAATTACCTCAGGCTCACATTCTCCCAGCTCTACAAAAGCTTTCTTTCCCAAGTTCAACTTGGAAAAATCTGATCACAGACCCCAGTCACAGCCCCCACTCTAATCACATGATCTGGTGGAGAATTTCCTAGGAGAGATGACTTTTGTAAATCAGGGTTTCTCAGTCACAGCACTATTGACATTTTGGACTGGATGACTATTTGTTGGGTGGGGGGGGGCAAGAGGAGCTGCCCGGTGCATTGTAGGATGGTTAGCAGCACCTCCAGCCTTTACCCACTGTTTGTCAGTACCACTCCTCCTCCCCACTGTGACAAACAAAAATGTCTCCCAACGTTGCCAGATGTTCCCTGTGGGGCACAATTGTTCCCAGCTGAGAACCACTGATCTATACAAGGGATTCCTTGCTGAGCCACAGCTCACTGTCCCATTTGTTACTGTGTCACCCAGGCTGCAGGAGGCCTGGCCATAGCAAATGACACTTCTAAATCACCAAATGAGCTCTAGACTCATACGTCTACCTGTCTGCGACTCATGCCTCAACCAGAACATCCCATGGCTAACTCAAAACCAACATGCCCAAATCTAACTCATCATTTTTCCTCCAAGACCAGCTTTTTCTTTCACCTTTCCTGTCCTGGTTAATCAGTCACTCATGCAGAATCCTGGCAGTACTTCTGGATCCTTCACTTTCCCTTGTCAACCCCTGCCACCACCACATCTAAGGTGGTAGATTCTAGGAACACATCTCCTTGTCTTGCACTGGCTCCCTCCTATCCTTTTGCTATTACAATAGTCTTCTACTAGCCTCTTAATTTCTCCTTTCTCTCATCTATCTTCTAAATGCAAATCCAATTATGTTACTCCATGCTTAAAATCAATAGACTTTTAGCAGATCCAAATTGCTTGTGGAAAATAGTCAATTCTTTAGCAAGGTGTACTATGAGCTTCCTGCACTTTTTTTGCCAACTTTACTCCCACCTTCTGTTTTCTTGCCAACAAACTACTTAAATGTCCCTGGTTTTGCATTTATCTCCCATGCCTGCCTCGCTGCATTCTCTTAGTTCACCTGGGGAACTCCTATTCCTTCTTCAAGAGCCATTGCAAGCATCTTTTCTCTTCAGGCTCCTCTCTGACCATGTGTCCCGACATCTTGACTGCAACCTCACGAGAGCCCCTGAGCCACCTCCACCCAGATAACATCTCCTGAATTCCTGACCCACAGAAATTATGAGATTAAAAAAATGTTCACTGTTTTAAGCCGTGAAGTTTTTGGGTAATTTGTTAGAGAGCAATAGATAACTAATTAGAACAGTTTACTTACAGAAGTCAACATGGATGAAATTCTAGACCCAAGTCCAAGTTTAGGGTGCTCAGTCTTTCTAACTCAAGCTTCACCTGGGTTTTGAATGACACCCATGACCTGTTTTTTTGTGAGGAAGACCAGCCCTCAGCTAACATCCGTTGCCAATCCTCCCCTTTTTGCTGAGGAAGACTGGCCCTGGGCTAACATCCGTGCCCGTCTTCCTCCACTTTATATGGGACGCCGCCACGGCATGGCTAACAGGCAGTACGTCCGCTGGCGCCCGGGATCCGAACTCGCGAACCCCGGGCTGCCAAGCGCGAAGTAAACCGCTGCGCCACCGGGTGGCCCCCCCATGACCTGTCTTTTATTTCTCCAGGTTCATTTTGAAACACAGTAAAAATAATTATGTTAAAAAGTGTTTTGAGTGCATTAGCTACTCAACGTTCATACAGTAATATGCAAAGGAGGAATTCAAAATTCTATTATTATTTTATACAGCTTTAAAGACTCAGAATAGGAATCGAGGGAGCATCAAGACACATTCTCCTTTCACATTCAAAATTTCATCTTTCCAAGAACCAGAGTCTATAGCATATAAACAGAGAATCTAATTCCAATTTTTTAGATAATCAGCTAGGAATGTAATTCTGATTTCATAAAGAAAACTCTCCACTACAAAGAAAAATTCTAAATCTTTTTACACAGTTTACTCATTTTAAAAATTAGTATGTAGGAACAACTGAAGTGTGCATCAAAACAAGAATACATAAATATATTGTATAGTCATATAATGGAATGGTATTTAGTGATAAAAAAGAACACAACAACCTGGAATATCTCAAAAATATGTTGAAGTAGGGGTTAGTTTGGTGCACTCCGCTTTGGCGGCTGGGGTTCACTGGTTTGCATCCTGGGCGAGGACCTACTCATGGCTCATCAAGCCATGCTTAGGTGGCATCCTACATAGAGCAACTAGAAGGATGCACAACTATGACATGCAACTATCCACTGGGGCTTTGGGGAGAAAAAACAAAAGGAGGAAGATTGGCAACAGATGTTAGCTCAGGAGCCTTCTTACTCAAAAAAAGAAATATATTGCACTAAAGAAGTGAGACACAAAGACAGTATATGGGATTCCATTTATATGGAGTTCAGGAACTTGAAAACTAAGCTGTGGTGATAGAAATCTAGCGCAGTTTTTTGTAGGAGTACAGTTGACTGAAAGGAGGAGCAAGAGAACTTTCTGGGAGTGATAGAAACGTTCTCTATCTCATTTGGGTAATGAATACGTGGGTGTATATATTTATCAAAACTCACAATTTACAATTTACTTCCGTTCATTTCACTGTATATAAATTTTACCTCAATCTAAAACAGACGTTAGAAAAATAGTACATAACACCAGAATCAAATGACGTTTCCCCATTGGAAGGGTAACCTCTCTTTTAAAAGGTGTGAACGGGGGATTCAGAATACCAAATAGAGAGAGCTTTCACATCCCACAAGTGAAACGAATATTTTCCAAAAACTCCCTTTGAGAAGAGTAAACCTCAGCAGCTTGAGCCACGACAAATACCCACTGATTCGTAGCCCAAGGCCTGCCCTCTCTCAGGCCGGACTCGGGTAGGAGAGCCAACACTCAGCTCCCCTTCGGTCAGAGAGAGGACCCTCCACCCGCAGGCGGGGCAGGCGAGCCAGCGCGGCGTCAGAGGGCTCCCTGCCTGTGACTCAGCGGCCGGAACCCCCGAGGCCACGGCAGGGCACTTCTGGCATAGAGAGGCGACTAAAAGGGAAAGAACATACTGACAAGGCCCTCACAGTGGTGCGCTGCGGCTGCCCGAGGGACAGATGGGTGCTGCTGCTGGAACAGGCAGGGGCCTTGGACGCACTTAGCCAGGCCTGCACCGGCGGGACCTCCGCGGACGGAGGGGAGAGCAGTCGGGCCGCGCGCCCCCGTCTGCGCGGGGAAGGCAGGAGAGTCAGAAACGGGAGGCTCAGGGAGGGAGAAAGGCATCATGTGGGGGGAACACCATGTTGTAAAGAAGTCGAGCTTCTAGCGAGTAAATACAGATGCCAGAGTCCTCGCCGGGGCTCCCAGGACGTGCTCTTGCCCTGGACACCCTGTATGCTTCACCCTTTCCTCGGAGGAGGTCCAGACTCACAGAACAAGGTTTACAGGGTCTTTTCCACTTTTCCCCAACACACATAGCACAAGTGCCTCTACTTTCTTAGGGAAACACAGCCCCCCCACCCTGGCCCACCCGCAGCCCCCCAGCTCCTGCGCCCAATGGTTCCTTCAGGTGGTAGCTTGGACGGCATTGCCTTCCCAAGTCTTTCCTAACCAACCTCCCAGTCAAGGCTGGGGAGCCTGTCTGTGGGTTCCTGACCTTCCGCTATATAAGACCTGCCTCGGTGCATTGTGGCTGCCTATTGATTTTCTTGTTAACTGTGAAATCACTCAAACTACTATAGAAAAGAAAAAAAGGATACTTTGTTACCAGTTAAACCTTGTTACCATTAATACCTTGTTAATTAAACAGATGTTAAAATAAGAAAGAAAATGTTAGACACAGAATAGTATTAACATTGTTATTCCCGCTTATATATCTCAGTTATTTATGTGTCTTATCAAAAACCATGTATAGTATTGCTTGGTATGATTCAAATTTAATATAATTAATAATGTACGATACATGCTCTTTAGCAATTTTCTCAATCTACGTGGTGTTTTGATATTATATTAATGAAGAAATCAAAACCACAAAGAACAAATCATAAAAGAAAAACTACTACATTTGTCTACATTAAAATTAAAAACTCTGAATGATAAATATTGTATAAATGAAGTTAAAATACAAGCTGCCAACTGTAATTACTTCTTCTAAAATATATTATTCTTTCAAAGGTATTCATGTTCATAATTTTAAAAGTCAAATTTGTTAATACGTTTACAATAAAATAGTCTCTTGCCTTACTTGCTCCCACTATTAACTTCCATTCTCCAGGAGTAAATTTTCTCAACTCTTTTAACTATTCTGTTTCTGGAATTGGCCTCCATGTTTTTAAATCACGTGCCTTTCTTCAGGATAGTACGTTTTGACTCCGTACTGTGGAAGGTAATGATTATGAGCTTTCTTCACACACTCTCTTGCCCTCTCTTTCTCCACCATTTCAATAGTTATAATTTCTAGTTGGAGCAATGTCAGTGCTTCCGTTATCATGATTATGTAAATAGAATTCACAGAAGAGCTGTGTTAATGTCCTCTGATTTCACTTTCTTTCATCTGTAAATTTCTACTTTCCCTGGTGTCCCCAGTACCCTCACAGGTGTCATTGCCTGTGTGCCTACAACTTATTTATCTCTAAACTCTCCCCCAAACTCACCAGAAAATATACACACACACACACGTATGCATGTATTTTCCCCTGGTGTATTTTGCAGACATCCCTTCCGGGGATGACTTTCCCCTCCCTGTCTGGTCCAGTTGTTCCACATCTGCTGCCAGCTGCCTGCTTGGCTCTTCCCCTCACTGTTATCCTGGGCATAGAATGACCAACTGCTTCCGGTTTGCCAGGGACTGACCCAGTTTTAAAGCTGCAGGTCCCACATCTGGACTCCCCTCAGGCCCAGGCAAACTGGAACAAACTAGTCAGCCTACCTGGATGTCCCTTTGCCTCATTCCTGTTTTAGGTCCTGCTTCCTAGATCTGTGTCTTCTTTTTGGTTTATTTCCTTATTTTGTGGAAACTGTTCTCCAGTATTTTCCTGAAAAGGAGGTAAAATTTTTTAAACTTGCCTGTCTGAAATGTCTTTAGTCTGCCTTCACACTTGTTAGAAAATTTGACAGAAAACGGAAATCAAGATTTGAAATAATTTTCCATCTGAATTTTGAAGGGATTGCTCCACCGCCTTCCAGCTTTCCATGGGGCAGGTGAGAAGTCCACTGTCTCTCTGATTCTGGATCTTTTGTCTGTTTTTCATCTCTGGGAGTTTGCGGGATCCTTTCTTTATCTCCAAGATTCTGGAACTTCACAATGGCATGCCTTGGTGTGAGTTTTTGTGTTGGCATGCCTTGTGTAGGGCACCAGCCGAGCTCTCTCAATCTGTGAATTTGTGTCCTTCTGTTCAAGGAAATCTTTGTGATTATTTCTTCAAAAATATCTTACCCTATCTTTTGGTATTCTCTCTTTCTGGAATTCCTACTTAGGGTGTTGGGTCTCCTGAACTCTACTTTTCTTTTCTCTTCCATTTTCCATTTCTTTATTTTTGATTGACTTTCTGGAAGACTTCCTCAAATTTATCTTCCAAACTTTCTTCTGAAAAAGTCTATTATATTTAACTCCAAAGAGCAATTTTTTGCTCTCTGGTTTCATTCTATAGCCTTCTCTTGTCATTTCCCAGACGCTATGTCTCTTCTTACTACAAGAAGATGTTAACTATAGGGTTTATTTGTTTGCTTGCTTGTTTGTTAAGTTTTCTTCTGCTCCATACATAGTTTCTATTTTCTTTAAGTGTTTGTTTGATTTGGTTCTATCTGTCACAGCATGGGCTTTCCTTAAGTGTCTGGTAATCCTTGGCTGTCTGCTCATATTTAAAAATAAAGCATTAAAAAAATAAAACCTGACTGCAACAGGCTGGTGCACCTCCCTGGAGGGATGGCTAGGTTGTTTTATTGGTTTTTGTTTCTTTGTTTTTGGTTTTAGCTAGTTTCCCATTGAGAACTCAATCATACTCTCACCTGGAAAGTGAAAGTTTGGCTGCCAGTTCATTTCATTTACAGGCCTGCAACTGATCACCCCACTGTCAGCACCACCTGCCCCCCTGCTCTAATGTTTCTCAATATTTCTGAGATCCTGGAGTTCAAATCAGCCTTCTTCTCAGCTTCCCTTGCTGCCAGCTTTGATTTCCATGGTTAAATCAGTTTTGCCACTAGTCCATCTGCTTTCTAGTTTCTAACATTTCATTGCTGCCATAGCCACTCCTTACAGGTATTTCATTTTTTGCTTTTATAGGTTTGCACCTTAAAAAAAAAAAACAAACCTCTACTGTCACTTTTATGTAATTTTGAGAGGGAGTGTGAGTAAACGTGTTTTCATTCTGCCACATTTAACCAGAAGTCTTGAAATTGCCTCTTTCTTGTCTGTGTGTGGTCCCTGTTTGATCTGGAGGTAGCTGAGGTGAGGACTGTATTTCATTCATCATTATAGGCTAGAGTGTAGCATATGTCCTGGCATGCATTAGGAGCTCAGTAAGTAAGGGCTTATTGAATGAATATACATGTAGCACAATAAGTTTTTTTGAAATGTTAACCAGTGTTTGCTTTGTTTTTCTCTCCAGTATTTCATTTTCCCCTTTTCAGCTAGAGTAATCTGTTGTCACAGAATGCATGGGACAACAGAAAGAAAACTACTCCTTGGAGTTTCAAAACTTTTGAGTTTCAAAAGTTTAGGTCTTTAGGAAAATTGAAAGGACTCATGGCATAAACAAAATATTGGTGCAAAACATTGTGAAGCATTCTCTCTCCCCCTAGAACTGGAAGACTGATCCAAAAGAGAGCCAGAGCTTAGCTCCAGAGAGGCTGCAAAGCCCTATAGAAAAAATTGATAGTGTGTCTAGACGGTGGGAACATTCCATCTCACTAGAATGGCCCAGGAATGGAAAGTTTCCTTTGCATTCAAGAATGAAAACAAGGTAAATAGAGAAGGCCAGTTGATGTAAAGAGGCCTTATAGATAAGAATGAAGGTCAAGAAATGCCAGACTGGTCCACTGAATGGGAAGACAGGATGATGCTCATATCAGTGGATACATCATGGACAGATGACACTGAGCATTAGATCACTCCCCAACCCTGATGCTTTGGCACTATGTAAGTCCCTTGTTACTTAAACACAATCCTAAGTAAATACCCAAATTGACTGAAATTAAGTTTCTGCCACCCAAGTAAAATGGGAACTCAAGATTGAAATCAAGTTGAATTATAAAAAAATAAAATTATATTTCCCCAATATAATTTACACATATATATTACACAAATATAGTGATTATGACCACACAGATATTCATTTTAAAATTCATAAAAATTCACAAGCTTTTATACAACAGATGATCAAATATGTTGATATAGCAACATGCTAAATTAAAGTACAGATTTATACTTGTGAATGACAAATCATCCATAAAATCAAGCATGTGATCCATAGAGCAGGCAGATTGCTTGGCTAAACTGTTTATACTATTTGTTAGTCTTAACAGAATAAATAAGGAAATGCAGAAACATCTGTCAGGAGTGTATGTCAAGACCTCGCTTTCAGCTGAGATGAAGGCCAATGCTCTCACTGAGAATGACTAGAAAAGCTGGATAAAATACACAAAGCAGCCTCTGTTTGAAGGCATTAAGAGACTGCTAGGGAAACTCAGACTTGAGCAACAAGATTCTGGAGAAGGAGGAAACTTGGAGAGGAGAGTTGGTGTTCTGCAACTGATATTTTCCTTGGGCACTTGCCAATTCTGAGTACCCTCTCTTGGGCAAGAGGCCAAGAATCCAGGCCATAGACTTGGGCAGGCAGTCACTAAGGGTCAGAGAAGGCAACAGAGTTTTTGGTAGTTTGGGGAGCTGCAGAGAAAAATTGGAATCTTGGGAGGCTGGGATGCCAGTGAAAAGGGGGTGGAAAAGTGAGCCTGAATCTGCTTTCCCAAATTCTGTTGCTGTGTGGAGAAGGGTATTAGGAAACTAAGCAGAAAGCCTCTGTAAAGGAGAGCTGAGATTTTGCCATCTCAAAAGACTCACCAGGAGGCAGGGGCCACAGTGAGCAGCCCAGGTCCTCAGGTGGAACCCTAGGAAAGTGTTTTAGTTGAGTTGGGTTGCTATGACAAATACCACAGACTGGGTGGCTTAAACAACAAACATTTATTTCTCACAGTTCTGGAGGCTGAGAAGTTCAAGATCAAGGCACCTGCAGATTCAGTATCTGGTGAGGGCCTGCTTCTGGTTCATAGATGACCATCTTCTTGCTGTGTCCTCACATGGCAGGAGGGACAAGGGAGCTCTCCGGGGTCTCTTTTATAGGGGAGCTAGTCCCATTCATGTGGGCTCCACCCTCATGACCTAATCACCTACCAAAGGCCCCACCTCATAATATCGTCACATGGGGCGTCAGGATTTCAACATACAAATTTTGGGAAGACAAATTCAGTCTATAGCAGAGGGCTACTCTCTAGGAACAGGGATGGATCAGAGATGGGAAAGAGCCTCAAAAAACTATAACGTACTATGTGACCTTCTGCAACAGGAAGAACTGAAGACGATCAAAAGATCAGTAGTTGCCGGGGGTTTGGGATAGGGAGGGATGAACAGGTGGAGCACAGGCGAGATTTTAGGGCAGAGAAACTACTCTGTGTGACACTATCATGGTGGCAATGTGTCATTATATCTTTGTTAAAGCCCATAGAATGTACACCACCAAGAGTGAACCCTAATGTAAACTGTGGACTTTGGGTGATAATGATGTGTCAATGTAGAGTCATCCTTGGTAAAAAATGCACCATTCTGGTGAGGGATGTTGATAATGGTGGAGGCTAAGCTTGCGTGGGGACAGGGGGCATAGGAGAACTCTGTACTTTCTGCTCAATTTTTTGTGAACTTAAAACTGCTCTAAAAAATAAACTCTAAATAAAACCCGGTAATGCAGCCTGCAGTTGGTTCCACCTGACTGGATTAAAGTGATCAGCTCCCTAGTGGAGGAAGGGGTGAATCCTCTCTGGAGGAAGATTTCACCCCAAAGCTTCTAAGACTTTTAAAATACAATGTCTGGCATTAGATTAAAACTTATCAGGCATTCCAGGAGACAGAAACAATTACTAAAACCATAAAGAAAAAACAGAAACAGATATTGAGAAATATTGATACAGATATCTTAGTTACAAAAAAACATTTAAAATAAGTATGATTAAGGGGCCGGCCCAGTGGCATGGCGGTTAAGTTCGAATGCTCTGCTTCGGCAGCCTGGGGTTCACAGGTTCGGATGCCTAGTGCAGACCGACGCACCACTTGTCAAGCCATGCTGTGGCAGCGTCCCATATAAAGTAGAGGAAGACGGGCGAGGATGTTAGCCCAGGGCCAATCATCCTTAGCAAAAAAGAGGAGGATTGGCAATGGATGTTACCTCAGGGCTAGTCTTACACACACACACACACACACACACACACAAGTAAAATAAGTATGATTAATATGCTCAGGAAAAGCAGATGAAAAGAATGCATGTTACTAGTTAAAACTAAATTTATATAGATATAATATAATATGAGTATAGATATGAACTGTGGAGTGCAACATACACCGAAAAAGTAATAATAATAGTATTTTACATTTATTGAATGCTTATCTTGTGTCAGGCACTTTTCTAAGTGATTCATTGATTTCTCACAATAATCCTGTGAAAGTACTATTATCGCCCCCACTTCACAAATGAGGAAACTGAGGTACAAGATGGTTAAATATATAAACATGCAAAAGAATGAAAGTAGACCATTCTCTCACACCACACACAAAAATTAACTTAAAATGGATTAAAGACTTGAATGTAAGACCTGAAACCATGAAGTTTCTAGAAGAAAACATAAGCAGTACGATCCTCAACATCAGTCTTAGCAACATATTTTCAAGTACCATGTCTGACCAGGTAAGGGAAACAATAGAAAAAATAAACAAATGGGACTACATCAAAGTAAAAAGGTTCTGCACAGCAAAGGAAACCATCAACAAAATGAAAAGACAACCTAACAATTGGGAGAAGATATTTGCAAACCATATATCTGATGAGGTGTTAATATTCAAAATATATAAAGAGCTCATACATCTCAACAACAAAAAAACTAATAACCCAATTAAAAAATGGGCAAAAGATTTGAACAGTTCTCCAAAGAAGATATACAGATGGACAACATGCACATGAAAAGATGTTCCACATCATTAACTATCAGGAAAATGCAAATCAAAACAACAATGAGATATCACCTCACGCCCTTCAGAATGGCTATAATTAACAAGACAGGAAACAGCAAGTGTTGGAGAGGATGTGGAGAGAAGGGAACTCTCATACACTGCTGGTGGGGGTGCAAACTGGTGCAGCCACTATGGAAAATAGTATGGAGATTCCTCAAAAAATTAAGAATAGAATTACCATATGATCAAGCTATTCCACTACTGGGCATTTATCCAAAGAACATGAAAATATGAATGTGTAAAGATACCGCACCCCTGTGTTCATTGCAGCATTATTTACAATAGCCAAGATTTGGGAACAACCTAGGTGTCCATCAAGGGACAAATGGATAAAGAAGATGTGCTATATATACACAATGGAATACTACTCAGCCATAAGAAACAATGAAATCCAGCCATTTGTGACAGCATGGATGGACTTTGAGGGTATCATGCTAAGCAAAATAGGTGAGAGGGAGAAAGTCAAATACTATATGATCTCACTCATAAGTAGAAGATAAAAACAACAAACAATCACATAGAGACAGAGATTGGATTGGTGGTTAGCAGAGTGGAAGGGGGAGGGAAGAAGGCGAAAGGGACGATTAGGCACATGTGTGTGGTGATGGATTGTAATTAGTCTTTGGATGGTGAATATGATGTAATCTATACAGAAATAGAAATGTAATGATGTATACCTGAAATTTATATGATGTTATAAAATCAATGTTACCACAATAAAAAAATTAATTAAAAAAAAAAAGAAAGAAAATGTTTATGGTCAAGTGGCTAGCAAATGGCAGAGCTAGACTTTGAACTCAGGTAGTCCAGCCCAGAGCCCTCCCTTTCCTCCACAGTGCTGTGAAGAGTATGCATCTTGCACAGTTACAATAGCCATAGGTAAGTAATGTTTTGGTTGAAGAGATGTAGAACCCTGACACTTCAAATTATTTAGTCACCAAAATGTTTTCTGTTTTCTCATAGCTCCAAACTAGGAGAATGTGAGAGTTCCAATCTAGCCTAAATTGCATAGAGATGTATTCTTGAATCCACGCTGCCCAATAATGTTTGTCTGAAAGTATGAAAGACTGAGAAGAAATGTGTCTAATTTTAAGTAGACTAAAAATAGAAAATTTAAAAAGTATGTGAAATTTGACTAAAATTAATGCTCAGTGTGAACCACCACCTAAGTTACTTCTATAAACTTTTGCCTGGCACTCTCTAATTATTATAATTGCCAGCTGCAGAACTACAGTTAGTTCATTTGTCCCATCTCTGAGTAGATCACTTTGACAGAACATTCCACCCCACATACATAGGTCTCTACTCCTTCCGGTAGCACTCCCTGAATAAACCAAGTCTTCATTCTCTGATACACACTGTTCCTGCTGACAGGCATGCATCCCTCATTTACCATCTTACCAGAAAAACATTTAAGAAATGTGTTTGAAAGGAGAGTGGACTCCACAGCGAGAAATCCCTCCCTGTCTCTCTTGCTGCCTTTCCCAACAATGTCTTTTCACTGCCAGAAAAATCCACCACTAGATTTGATTTCTCCAAGTCTCTTCTATACAGATGAATCAAATATTTATCATCATTTTCATGTTAGTATGAATTAATGAAATGACAATCTCATGGGCAGCTAGCTGTGGTCAGGGGCATAAGGAAGTTGTAGTTCTGACTGGGATGCAGTAAGCACAAGTCATGACAATTTTTTGAACATAAACTACAGAGCTGTTGTTTTCTTAATCAATACAAAATAAAGATAATAATGTAATCCACCTCACAGAATTGTTGTGAAGACTGAATGAGAATAATGGCCATAAATATGCTCAGAATAATATTTGGCACACAGGTGCTTAATAAATGATGGCTTTTGTAATGAATTGTAATGACTTTGGCAATAATGGAAAAATTTTAAAGAATCAAATATATACATATATACATTTGTGAGGAAGATTAGCCCTGAGCTAACATCTGTTGACAATCCTCCTCTTTTTGCTGAGGGAGACTGGCCCTGGGCTAACATCCATGCCCATCTTCCTCCACTTTATATGGGATGCTGCCACAGCATGGTGTGACAAGTGGTGCATCAGTCCATGCCTGGGATCTGAACCTTGTGAACCCCCGGGCCGCTGAAGTGGAGCACACGAACTTAACCACTTTGCCACCGGGCCAGCCCCAGGAATCACATATATTTTAAAAGCACTGGCAAGATGGTTATGGTAGTAGATCTGAGTAAAGTTTAGTAAAAGAATAAAATTAACCCCTTAACTCACAGAGCTAGACTTCACTGTCCAACATCATTTTTGCTGCTTTGGATGATGTAGGAAAGACATAGAAGCATCTTGTGATCTAATTGTTTAGCATACAGGACTAAATATTCATAGATTTACAAATCTATTTAATATATTTAAGAAATTTTGTGGAATCAGAATGTCAAGTTTATAGTTAGAACCTTCTCTCTCTTATTGAGTGATCCATTATCCCTTCATATGTCTATAACTTATGAACAAAGAAATCACCTAGCATAATGCCCACTACACAGAGTTAGGTGATCTACTGTTTTTCTCATATGAAAACTATCTTCCAGACTCAGTATCAGCAGGATACACCCACTGAGCTATTTTTTCCCAATAACAGCAGTGGATTGTTCATATAACTCCAGCATTTTCTCACTGGGTTCCTTTTGTGACCTGGAGCAAACCTTTCCAAGCTTGTTAAGAGGTTTTATAGGTGCAGTTTGGCTACAGATCAAAAATAAGCCAATTGCCTCCCAAGAGGCAAGACTCAGGAGTTGGCCTCATTAGTGCCACGCTCTCACAAACCTGGCTTCTCAGAATGATTTCTCCTGGGCTAATGTTCTGTCAGCCTTGTGGATGATACGATGTTTACTCAGTCACCTGAGAAGTATGCATTGATGTGATCGGAGAGAAAGATCTACAAAGGCAGAAGCCTCTGTTTAAACTAGGATACCATGTGTGGTGACAGGTCTGGCTGGAGTCCTCAGTGAGTCACCTATCATTGGTTAGTGGCACTATCACTTACCAGCTGTTTGACCTTGAGCAAGTCATCCACGGGCATCTTACCATTTCTCACAGGATAAATGATACTGTTAGAGTGGAGGGTTTCTAAATCCCCTTTCTCATCCTAATCTATTAATCTGACTGATGGAAGAGGATATTGAACTTGAAGATTTTTTGTTTCTTATTGAGGTGCCGCTTTTAAAGGCTGAGATGATAGCTACATACGTGCAGATAAAAGATTTTAATAAAACTAAATTGTACAGACTAAGGGAAATAAAATCAACTAAATTTCTCAAGAGTCACTCTCAAGTGTGCCTTCAATGTCAGATGAATTGCCCACACAAATATAGTCAACCGATTTTTACAAAGGCAATTCAATGGAGAAAGGACAGTCTTTAAATGGTGCTGCAACAATTGGACATCCATGTGCAAAAAGATAATACTAGACACAGATCTTACACATTTCACAAACATTAACTCAAAATGGATCATTGGATGTGGAGCATACCTCCTTATCCCTTATGTGCGGGCTACACGTAGTGGCTTCCTTCCAAAGAGTACAGTATGGAAAGAGGGAAATTAGTAACTTTATGGTGGAGAAACTTGACAAACATCCCTCAGCCAGGTGATCAAGATCAACATCGACAGCTGTAAGTCAAGCATACACTCCTGATATAATTTGTTGAGAATTGTGCTTTATCTCTGTGGTCTTCCTCCATAAACCCCATAAACCCAGTCTAATCATAAGGAAAAAATGAGACAAGTCCCAATTAAGAGACCTTCTGCAAAATGCTTGACCAATGCTTCTCAAAATTGTCAAGGTTATCAAAAACAAGGGAAGTCTAAGAACCTCATATCCAAGAGGAACCTAAGGAGACATGATGATTAAATGTAATGTTACATCCTGGATGGAATCCTAGAACAGAAAAAGGACATTAGATAAAAACAGAGAAAATCTGAATAAAAAAATGACTTAATAATAATGTATCAATATTAGTTCATTAATTGTGTCTTATGTACCATATTAACATAAGATGTTAATAATAGGGGAAATTGAGTGTGGGGTATATGAAACTCTCTGTACTATATTTGCAATTTTTTCAGTAAATCTTAAACTATTCTAAAATTAAAAGTTTTTTTTTTTTAAAAAGCATACAAGGGGCCAGCTTGGTGACATAGTGGTAAAGTTCACGCTCTCCTCTGTGGGGGCCCAGGGTTTGTGGGCTCAGATCCAGGGTGTGGACCTACGCACCACATGCCAAGCCATGCTGTGGCAAGTGTCCCACGTAAAGTAGAGGAAGATGGGCACAGATGTCATCTCAGGGCCAATCATCCTCAGCAAAAAGAGGGGGATTTGCAGTGGATGTTGGCTAACGGCTAATCTTCCTCACACACACACACACACACACACACACAAACCATATGAACTTTGTATGTATTTCCAGGCAAAACGTTCATGCCAATAATATTGCTTTGAATTTTTTCTCTCTCCTTCCTTCACAGTAAATGATATAGCTGCTACATAATATAATTCCACCCTTTAATATTATTTGGTCCTTTGAGGACCCTTTGATTTTGGAAATAAGTTGCATCCAAAGAATTACATCTTTGAAGGCAAAATACTGCCAACCAAAAACAAGGGGAAAAGCAGCTTACTTTTTGTATGTGAGCATTTCATCAACAAAACAATAACAAACCATCATCTTAGCAATAAGAAACAATCATCCTGAGGAGTGCCACTGGTTTGGGGACGATCTTATTCTTTTTCTTTTTTCTTTTTTTTTTTTGTGAGGAAGACTAGCCCTGAGCTAACATCCACTGCCAATCCTCCTCTTTTTTTTGCTGAGGAAGACTGGCCCTGGGCTAACATCCGTGCCCATCATCCTCTACTTTATATGGGACGCCGCCACGGCATGGCCTGACAAGCAGTGCGTCTGTCCACACCCAGAATCCGAACCTGCGAACCCTGGGCCCCCGATGTGGAGCACAGGAACTTAACCACTACGCCACCGGGCTGGCCCTTTCTTTTTTTCTTATTCTTTAAAGTTATGTGATATAGAGTGTGTTGAAATAGGCAAAAGGCTACAGCAGGCTGGATTCTCTGTTGCACTGTTAGCTTATCCGAAGTTACTCTTTGATTTGCTGCCTGTTCAAATGTCTCCCAGGAATGTGGTCTGGCATGTGCCCTGCTACACTGTTTAGAAACTTGTGTTTTGGTCCTAATTTACCCACCAACCACTTGTGTGACACTGAACCTCCCCTTTTTTCTGGGATGAATGTGGAATTGGGTTGAGGTAACCTCTAAGGTCTCTTCCTGTTTTGTGATTGTAGACATAATGGTAACTTATCACCACTGGCTGACACAGGATCATGGATTTGTTTTGCAAATGATCTGGCCTCACCTGGCTCAGAGTGGGGTCCTGAGGGAAGAGGGTATAGGATGGGTATGAAAAGAACTGCTGAAGTTGAATCCAGAAAAGAGAAGTATTAGAGGGGATGTAACTCCAAATTTTTCAAGAGCGGTCATGTGGGAAGCGGTGGCAGACATGTTCTGGGAAATTCCAGAGAACAAACTTAGGGCCAACAGGTATGTAGGAACGGCCTACATCTGAACCAGTGTAACCTTTGAGGAGTGGTGGCATTAGTCACAGACACCCAAAGGAGAGTGGCTCACTGGATTGGTGGTGACTCCCCAGGGCTGAGGAGGTAAATGCCCACTCACCTGGTTGGTTTGTTTTTAAACTGACTTGCCTCCCTTCTCCACCTCATCCCTTTCCTGCCACCACCTGAGTTTCTGATACCCAGCCCCACAATGGTTTCTACTACAAATAGTTTTGTTTGAGGCAGAGAAAAAAAAAAAAGTTGAGAGGCACTGATGTAGATCATTTAAAATCCCTCTGCAATGCTGAGAGTCTGTGACTACAACAGAAAGCATCAACTCTGCATAACTTCACCCCTCAGCAGTCCTCTTGTCCCCCTGACACTCCCTGCTCTTTCCAGAATCTCCTCACATCCCTGTGTAATATCTCCTTTCACAACACAAGACATTGTTTCTTAACCAAGCAATTTTACCACGCTTGGAATTAGCTCTTAATGGCTTTTCTAAATGCTTAAAATTCAGCCTACACATTTTAATCCAGCTACCTGAGAGATCTATGTAAAAGTCTCCCCTAAATTCACAATCTTTTTCAGTGGGGAAAGGCCTATTTTGTCAAATTGCAGCATTAGAATCGAGGTGGGGGGGTCATTCTGCCCTCGTTTGGAAGGTCACAGGCGCTGAGGACACAGAACCAGTTTTCTATCCCTCAGTGATGGATTGGTTGAAAGTCACAATGCACTAGAGACGGGCATTCCTGGAACCACGGCTTTTTCTCCGAGACCACAGTTCTCTTGGAGGTCATCGGTGAAAATGAGAGAAGCAGAGATATACGCTTGGGAGGCAGCCTTCCTGAGAAGTCGTGCTAGTTCACATTTTCCCTAACAACTCAGAAAACAAGCACTTGACATAGAAAGTGGCCTCACAGAAGAAGGACACAATCTGGAAAGCTTCTTTCTAATTTCCTCCTGCTCAGAACAAACCCTGAGATCACGGTCCTGCAGTCTGATGCTGAAAACACAGACTCATCGTAGAACATACACGTCGAAGCACGCCACTTTTTTGTTTTCATAGGACAAGTTGAGTATCTGCCTCACAGTTATCAGTTTTATTGATAATGAGATACATGTAACCAACTGTCTAGCTTCTAAGTCACATAATATTTTATTATTGTTCTTTCCCCTGACAAAGAAGATAATCTAAGTAGTAAAATGATGGGCTGCATGGTTAATGACAACCTAAATTATCTCTAAGCAGGTCTCAGACTAAGTTTATCAGGGGTTACCCACGTCTGACCAGCCACACCAGCAGCTGAGGACTCATTGCTGTAGCAGGGCTGGTCATTTATTTAATTCATTCAAGGGGTCCCTTTCTCTCTCAGGAGGACATTATCCAGAGAATCAAGTGCCACCACTTTGGCGCTTGCACTGGACCTAACACTGACCTCTGTTGTTGCTCTTATCACACGACATGGAAACCATCTGTTCACGTGTCTGTCGCACCTTCTAGATTGTGACCTCTTTGAGTGTCAGTACCCAGAGCAAAATAACTGTTCAAAGCGTGTTTGTTGAGTGAGTGAACAAAACAATGAAAGGCCACCGGACAGTGAGACCCAGTGGTGAAGAAGGTGCACTCTGGTGGCAGGTGTCTATGTTTTTCAACTCTGCCTCCCCACTTGCCGGCTGTGCAATTAACCCATTTGTGCCTCAGTTAATCTTTTAAGTGCAGTTAATAATAGAAATTCCTTCACGGTAGTGTTGAGTTAGTATGTATTAGCGTGCAGAAGAACGCAGGCACACTAATATTTAATACATGTTCACTGGGGTTGATATGGTTATTAATATGATTATTTTTACTCGGCAATAATAATACCCTTATCAATAATACTGGAAGAATTTCTGACATGGGTTCATGGTTCTTTGCATGCAGAGTCTTTGGTAGGAAGGAGGCAAGCCAGACAGAAACCTCACGGTTTTTGTTTGAAATGTGCTCTGTCATCCACGAACAAAATGTGGCCAATATTGGGCAAGCACTCCCTATGTGCCAGGCATGTATTAGACGTTTTATATAGATGACCTCTTTTTTTTAATAGACTTTATTTTTTAGAGCAGTTTTAGGTTCACAGCAAAATTGAGGGGAAGGTACAGAGATTTCCCATATAATCCCCACCCCCAGTCACTTATAGCCTCCCCCACTATCAACACCTCCCACCAGAGGGGTACATTTGTTACGACTGATGAACCTACACCGACACAGCATTATCACCCAAAGTCCATAGTTTACACTTGGGTTCACTCTCGGTGTTGTACATTCTATGGGTTTGGACAAATGTATAATGACATGTATCCACCATTATAATATCATACAGAGTAGTTTCACTGCCCTAAAAATTCACTGTATATGACCTCTTTTCATTTTCAAAACAATAATGGGAAAGGTATTAATATTATAGTTCCATTTTTAAAAGATAAGGAAAATGAGACTCAGAGAGGTTAAACAATTTGCTAAAGATTATACACTAACAAGTGGATGATCTGGCCCAGAGTCCATGATCTTTCTGCTCCAAGTTGCCTTGCAGTGGAACATGCAGAGAGCAGATGAATCACAGGAATGTGATTAAATGTTCCCTACAGCAGCGCCCAACTTAGGAGGATGTAAGCCAGTGTCACCAGACCTCTTCAGCCGATGATGCTAACAAGGTCCCAAGAACAGTAATATCCAAATAATGGTGGTTCCTCCAGCCCTGAATGAAATCCCCTGGATATATTTCTGGGAGTTGAAGTGTACAATTTTTAAAAAGTATTTTAATGCAAGTTGGTATTAACTTATTACATAGTCATAATCAAATATAATAATGCATAAAATTTCCCCTGGGAGTCCTCAGTTAAAACTATGCTATGCCCAGCTACAAAGCTCTAAGGATGGATTTCATATATCCCAGCCCATTGTCAGCCACAGGTCATTTCCCAAAGAGGCACTAATGTAACTGGGTCTTTCTAAATCACAACAATGCCCATCAAGTTGTAAATACTATTATCTTCATTTTCTGGGTGAAGAAGCTGAATTTTTGAGAGTTAAATGACTTGTCTAAAGTCATAGAGTTAATAAGGAGCAGAGTAGGATTGAAACGCAGATTTTTGGCTTCCACACTGCCTCGCGGACAATCAGCCCTTAGCCATTTACTGTGGAAAAGCTTTGTTTTGTACAGGCACTGTGCTAAGGAGTGGAAGTGAAAAGTGAAAGAGACATAGTTCCTATCCTCATTGGGGAGACACACTCATAAATAATTATAATAAAATGTAAAGATGATGATAGAAGATATATATAAAATGCCACTGGAACACATGGAATTCTTTAAAAAGGGTGTGACATTGGAGCTGAGTGTTGGAGAATGAGTAGGGGTTCACCCAGGAAGGGGTCTGTGCCGTAAGCAGAAGGCAATGCTTGTTCGTGGAGTGTGCGGGAAACGTGGGGAGTGATTTCTTGATTCTCGCCACATTTTAAAAGGTGAGACATTATAAATTATATTACTCATGACACAACAGTAATAAATCTTGCAAACGTATCCTTTAAACGTGTCCACTTAAGTCCTAAAAATATATATATAAATAAAGTCACTTAAGACACGTGTATTTTAGGATTATCTTGACTTTCGTCCTTAATCTATCTCAGAGGTTCTTGACTGGGGCAATTTTAACCCCTGGGGACATTTGGTAATGTCTGGAAACATTTTTGGTTGTTACATCTTGAGGGGTGGGGGGTGATGCTACTGGCTTCTAGTGAATAGAGGCCAAGGATGCTGCTTGACATCCTACAATGCACAGGCCAGCCCCCACAACAAAGAATCATCCCGCCCCAAATGCCGATTGTGCCAAGGGTGGGACTCCTTGCTTATCTGCCTGGGGAGCCATGATTCTCTCTCAGACTACCAGCGAGGTCCAGAGCAAGAGCCCCTTGAACCAAACCACAAACTTTACAATTTCAGAGGAATCAGCACTGGAGCAAATGAGCTCTTCCCTCACACCTGACAAAAAGCCTGCTCTGCATCCTCTAGGTGCAGAGACAGCACAGAGATGACATGAAAGAGCGGGCGGGCCAGGGGACCTGAGAACCAATGGTACCGCTTAAAAATCTATTCTCTAAT
This sequence comes from Tapirus indicus, assembly GCA_031878705.1. Lineage (NCBI taxonomy): Eukaryota > Metazoa > Chordata > Mammalia > Perissodactyla > Tapiridae > Tapirus > Tapirus indicus. The sequence continues at coordinate 140,286,827 of CM062919.1, read as the reverse complement.
GGATTACCCAATAAACAGAACACCAAGCCGTGTCAAAGGCCCTGCTTCCTTCTGTGAAGTGACACAAGAGCCAACAGTTAATATTTTTTTCTGTGTTGTTCTGCATCTACTTTGTTTACTGACTAGTAGTAACAGCCACAGCGGACGTTACTGAGCTCTTATCGGGCACCGAGCACTGTGCTGACTACATTATGTGAATTCTCTAACTGAACCTTCCCCCATTGCAATATTATTTCCAGAGTGTACATTTTCTGCCGCTGAAGACTCATCCTTATTACAAGAGAAAATACTGAACAACACGTGGGTGTCAGTTTTCACAGGACGAAGCAGGAGAGAAAAATCCAGTCATCAGACCAGCGGAGTTCAATAAGCAGTTTCTGAGGGCCGCCATCTGTCAGGTTTGGTGCTGTTTTCTCAGAAGGCTCTCACGCTCAAGGAGCTTGCAGAGAAAAAAAATATATTTATATCAGCTTCTATTCTACAAAAGTTCACCTTTGAATACCCTTATGATAGATGAACCACTTATATTCCTCCATGATTCCAGACAAGAAAAGTATTATCCTGTAAGCAAAGACATTATGTTTCAGGCAACTTGGCTTAATCCAGGCCCAGGGCTGGGGTTCACGTGGGAGGAGTCAGAAGAGTTGCTTTGAGAGCTTCAGCGAGAGCAAACGGAGGCTGGAGCAGGGAAGAACAACGAGAAGGAAAGCACAATGACCTTTCCCAAGGCCTCCTCTTTAGACTAGTCTCAGCCCCACAGAGAGGTGGTTTTCAAATGTTTTTTGTCCTTGACTCCAGTAAGAAATGTGTTTTACCTGCTCCCAGCAGAAGTTTCACAAAACACTATTTACACTTTGGATATGTGACACACTGATATCTTCTGTTCTGATTCCATTTCATTTTCCTTAACGCTGGTCTTGACTTCGTGGGGGAGCACATGTCCTGGTTTGTCCAGGACAGACCCGGTTTAGGTCTGTTGTCCCGTGTAATTATTAATAGCTCCCTCTCCCATTCACTAAATTGCTTTCATAACCCATCAGCTCATGTTTGGAAAAATCCTGCTATAGAGAAAGAAGCCTCAAGCAGCAGGCGAAGGAACTGCCTTCACCAGGAGAAAGAGCTGCCTCACGGCCCTCAGGGCAAAAAAGAAACTGCTAGGCAGGGGGCTGCCCCCTCAATTTCTAAACCAAGGGACTTTGGGGTCCCACCCTTTGGCAGGGCAGCCAGGCAGCCAGGATTGAGGTGAGATGTCGCCCCCAAGTGGCTCCTCATGGGATCATCACAGGACGGGGCCCACCCTCTCTACTCACTCACAGACTTCAAAGAATCCTTGCCTCATCCCAGAAACTCACTGAGGCGCCAGACAAAGCTCAAGAATGAGCCCCGGGGCCCACAGTATGTCAGTTGGGGGAAATAATCCAGTTAACATCGAGTTATTTCTGATAATGTTTCAACCCAAAGTTTGAAGAAATTAATAACCATTAATTTTCATAAATATCTAACCAAAATATACTAGAAATGATAGTTGCTTAACAAAGTTGCTCGTTCATAAGCTATTCAAAAATTTTAAAGAAACACAAAAATTTTTGTTTCCTTTAACTTTAAAGAGAAATTTGCTCAGAGATACAAAATTTTCAGTAGCTTTTCTGTGAATAACATTTAAATTTGAAATGAACAGCATTAACCATTTTAAAAACATTTTCTCTTATGGAAAAGGAAACTTTTAATTACTTTAAACTGCTTTAGATATTCATTTATTTAAACCCTTCTCCACATTTCCCCTGTCTTAAAATATGTTTTGAAATGAGTGAAATCATACCAAATTTGTTGTGATGCTGCAATTCAGGAGGAAATATTTGAAAAGAGGACTGACACATGTTCTCCCCAAATATTGTATTCTTAAGAAAAGAGTAGCTTTTCACTACATTTTTTAAAAGTGATTTCACATTTCTACTTAAAATGACTAATAGCAAAACATGTCGATTCTTTTTTCTGAAAATGTTTGTTTTAAAATTCCTATTGCCGCTTCCCTCTCTTCAAAAGTCTTATTTAAGAAACCAGAAAAGCATTCTCAAAGTCAGCTGGTAACACGTGGAATTTCCAGGTTGTTTTCACTTGCTGCTGTTTCTGAGCCTGGCCTTAGCAGTGCCCCAACATGAATCCAGCAACGTAGATTCACACATCCTTCTCATGTACTGTGCTAGGCTGAGGCCTTAAGACAACAGACAGCTTCTGGCTTTTTTTTAGCTTTCCAGGCAAGAGGCCAAAAGCAATTTGTTAAAATAGGTATTTTAAGAAAAATAGAAGTGAAAGAACTATAGTCCTGATGGAATGCTTTGAAATGTCCTCTATAGCCATGGGTCCCTCCTCTAAAATACCAGACTTGCTTTGGAAATGATAAGCTGGACCTTTATTACCAAAGTTCCAAAGGGATGCAAGGATGTGTGTTCTCTAATAACCCACTGGCATAAGCATAGACCCTGCTAAATGTGGGTCAGATTCAAACAGTCTGGGGAACCAACTCTGGTAAGAATCCTAAGACCTTACACCTGGCTGCTTCATTCCTTCTGTGTCTCTCCTCGAAGCACTGCCTTCACTTGGCTTCCAGGGTAGCTCTCTGGCCTAGATTTCTCCCCTCTCTCTGGCTGCTCCTGCTCCCTCTTTGGCTGGATCCTCCTCGTTTCCCCAAACTCTGAACACGGGGTGCATTAGGTTCAGTCTTTGGCTTGGTTCAGTCTCTTTTTTTTTCCTGCCCACACTCGCTCCGTAGATGGTCTCATTCACTCTCACCATACTTACTAAGCCATCTCCTTCTTTCTCATGGCTTCAGATGGCATCTGTATGTTAATGATTCCCAGAAGTGTAACTCCAAACACCCCCCATGGCTTCCAGGCTCACATAGCTAGTTGCTGACTGGATGTCTGCCAGGCATCTCAAGCTTAATGTGTCCACAACTGAGTTCCTGTTATTGCTCCCACGCCTCAACCTGCTCCTTCCACTGTCTTCTCCATCTCAGTTAGTGGCAACCCCAACTTCCCAGTTGCTCAGCCCAAAAATGTTGGAGCCATCCTTCATATCTCTCCTCCTCTCACATTTCTGTAACAGCAAATCTGGTTGCCTCTGCCTCAAAATGTAGCAAGAATTTGACTCAGCCAGTACTGCCACATTAGACAATTCTCAGAGGCCCCTCTGACATTGAGCCTATCGTGACTGGTGCCTCTGGAAGCTCTGATCTGTGAAGCCACCCCCACTGTCACCCTCCTGGTTCAACTATCACTGTCTCTTGAGTAACAGCCTCATGTGGTATCTCTGCTTTCACCTTCCTCCCTTTGGTCTATTCTCAACATGATGCTACAGAGATTCTGGTAAAAACATGAGTCATATCATATCACTTCTCACCTCAAAACTTTCCAGTGGTTTCTCAGTTCATTCAGAGTGAAAGCAAGCATTTTACAGTGACCTTGAAGACCCCACGTGATATGGTCACCTGTCACCACTCTCACCTCATCTCCCAATACTCTGCATCTGTGTCTCCACTCTAGGCACACTGGCACCTTCACTGCTCCTTGAGCACGACTGGAAGATTCCTAACACAGGCCTGGGCACTTTCTCCTCCCCCTGCCTGGAATGATCTTATCCCAGATTTCTCTCTTCCCTTAGATCTTTACTCAGATGCCACTGCTCGGCGAGGCCTGCCTGACCACCCTATCTAAAAATTTTAACCATCCCATCCTACACTTCCTTTCCCTCCCTGCTTTATTATTTTCTTATTAGCACTTATCACTATCTAAAGATTTGCAAGTATAGGACATTATCCTCCAGGCTCCTGCAGTAAACATTCTACCTCAGATGACTTTTCTGTGGTGCTGTGTCCCCAACAGGAAGAGTATACGAGTCCAGGAGTCAAGGGATGGAAGCAGGAATGGCCCGCTTACTATTGCCCCAGGGATCCTGTCTTGTCAACTCTGGGTTCTGTGGGTTTCAAGGTCACAAAGGGGAAACACTTCCCCCAGGGGACACTGCAAGAGTCGCATAAGCTACAGCTGCCACCTCTTCACTTCAGGCTCCTCTTGCCAAAAGACCAGCAGACAAAAAAAGGAGTATCCACCTGGCTGGGACAATCGACCGTCATCATCAGGGGGAGGTAACAGCTACTGTTACACAATGGGCGCAGGGAGGAATATGTCAACATTTGGTGATTCACTTGGGAACCTCTGCATATTCCCTGGCTCAATTTTGATGCAAATGGACAAGTACACAAGCCACAGCCTGAGAAGGGCCTGGTTACCAGGAGTCAAATCATGATTTAGGTGGTCCAAAGAGACCAGCAGGGACTCTGAGAGTGAGGCCAATCTGGAACGGGTCATACAGGAGCAAGATGTGAATTTCAGTTGCAGCCCTGAGACCAATGGCAGCAGTAGGGGCTGTCTTTCACATCCCACCAATCTTCCTCTTATAAGTTTCCCCCAGGAAAAGAAGCCTGCCAAAATCCTGGAAGATCTCCCCAAACTTTCATTATGAAATGAATCTAAGCAGCACAAGGGGAGGACTTTTGTGGAGGTTGTGAAGTGCCACTTAGATCCCCTTTGGGACTGAAGAACTTATTCCCCCAGCAGTTGGGAGAGCAGGCAGCAGAGTGTCTTCAGCTATCAGCCCTCTCTGGGAACTGCCTCAGCTAAAAAGAGTTGCCTTGCCCAAGGTCATGCCCCCGTGGGAAGCCTATATCAAATGACTGGTGAATATAGAGTATAAAGGTTTGGCACCCCCATTTCAACTTGGGACAACTCTGTTGTGCCAGCCCAGCTCCAGAGCTCCCTGTGAGGTTGGCTGAGTCCTTTGTTCAGATTGCATTACAGTCCAGCTTTTCTCTCTGCCCACTCATGCTTCCCTCACCTCCCTTCCCTTCCACAGGTATGGACCCCAAGAGCTCTCCTTCATAAACTTTCTGCACGCTAATCTCCACCTCAGAGTCTTCTTCCCAGGGATCCCAACCCACAACCCCTTGAAACCCAGGAATCTTGCCTGTTTCATGATACCTCATAATTGTACCTAGAAAATTCACTGATTTGACCACCTACTACATGTCTGTACACCAAGTTCACTTATGGGATTTCTCTAAAACTCTTAGTGGAAAAGGAAGAATACCACAAAATTAGACTCTACGTGGCCTTATTTGTTAAAAAAATCAAATTTAAGAAACAATTTTGCTGAAAATAATCAATGGCTACTGATCTCCAGCTACATTTGCTCTTACATGACTACTATATTAAAGACAGAATATAGAAACACTGTATCAAGGACCAACTACCATTATTCATGGATAGATAAAATTGCCAGATAAAGATTTCACTGGTACATCACACAGCCATTGCTAGGTTATGTTACTGTAACAAATAACCCCAGAATCTCAGTGGCTAACAGAAGAGTTTTGTTTCTCACTCATAAGGGTGCACTGTTTCTCTGTTTCACATGATTTCCTCATTCCAGGATCCGGAAGGAGATGCCCCTGACTGGGGCTTTTCATCTTATGGCAGAGGGAAAGAGCAATGGAAGAACCGCAGGATGGCTCTGAAAGCATCTTCTTGAATGGGGCATATGTCACTTCGGCTCACAGTTCGTTAGCTAAAGTAAGTTATGTAGCCACTTCTTCCCCAGGGAGGGATTCTGTAGGAATAAATCCACTGAAGAGGGGCAGACAATGTTTCAAACAAATAATATAATCTACCCCAACTGGTAACCTGAGGGTCACAGAATCTGACATCTGTAATAGATGTTTAGCCTCCCTGAGTTAATCCTACACTGAAATCACATGAAGGGAAGTTCCTGTGTCAATCAAACTGACCAAACACTCAACAGCACTCTTCCTGCAGACATTTACCAATCCCAACATCCCAACTTTAATAAAGAATATATACAAGGGGGGAGGGTAAAAGAGAGCTTAAAATAAAACAGTAAAACAGCAGTGCACTTCCAAATTCACCAAAATGTGTTTATAGTCATCAGAGGCATTTCTACTCTGAGTCTGGCAAAAATTCAGGACGTCTGAAGACAAAGACAGGGCCTTTAAGCAAGATGATAAGAAATAATATTCTCCCTGACTTCTTATCATGTTTACCACCCTTATTCATCATCATCATGATTATTAATATTATTATTATAAATATTAATAGTATAATTTTCATTACTTATGCTTTTCTCCTTCACCCATTTGTAACGATCTTGTATGTATGTAGAAGAATGATTTTAAATTTCTTCTGGAAAAAGATATGGGGTTGTTATATATATTATTTAGTTATTTAAAAAAAAAACCTTACGGGCCAGCCCAGTGGCGCAGCAGTTTAGTTCACATTTTGGCAGCCCCGGGTTTGCAGGTTTGGATCCCGGGCACCAGCCAACGCACTGCTTGTCAGCCATGCTGTGGCAGCACCACATATAAAGTAGAGGAAGATGGGCACAGATGTTAGCTCAGGGCTGGTCTTCCTCGCAAAAAAATAAATAAATAAAAATTTAAAAAAACTTACAAAGTGAACTGTATTGAAATGAGAGAGTGAAAGAATTAAGATAAACCCAGGTTGTCTAATTTAGGAAGGCATCTGGGAACTATCATGAGAGTAAGAGTGACTGAGTGGTAACCGCAGGAATGGAAGAAAGGGTTTTGCTGAAGGCCAAAATTGGAGCCCTGCTTTTGCAAGACCATGCTTGTTTGAAAAATAATCAAAATATTAATCAAAATGAATATGAAGGGCCAAGATGCAGGATGAAAGACAATCTAAGCAGCAAACAGGGCTCAAACATCAAAGAAGATAACCACAAGAACATCCCTGGGGAGACACATATGGAAGAACTCTCCATATGGAAGGACACTGGCATGTCTAGTCCTTTCCTGCCCTTTCAGAAATCATAATGGCAGGCTGCCAAACTGACCGTGGATAAGCATGCCACATTTCCCAGCCATGGCTGTGTTACTTAATGTTATTTTTGTAATTAAAAATAATGATACCTAGGGGCCGCCCGGTGGCGCAGCGGTTTAGTCCGCGCTTGGCAGCCCGGGGTTCGCGAGTTCGGATCCCGGGCGCCCGCCGACGCACTGCCTGTCAGCCACGCTGTGGCGGCGTCCCATATAAAGTGGAGGAAGATGGGCACGGATGTTAGCCCAGGGCCGGTCTTCCTCAGCAAAAAGGGGAGGATTGGCAACAGATGTTAGCTCAGAGCTGGTCTTCCTCACAAAAAAAAAAAATAAAAAAAATAATGATACCTATTATGGAATAGAAAGCAAAATCCATGCCACTTGTGAAGTGAAACCTGAGACTTCAAAGGCATTGCTGTTTCCAAGGGGCCATTTTAGGCTAGTCCACAGTTCTTGGGGTACATGTTTACTCTCTCTCCTCTGCCACCAGTTCTTGGGGTACACGTTTACTCTCTCTCCTCTGCCACTGGGAGCAAGTTCAAGAAGCACCAGCCCAGAAAATGCTAGTCTAAGCATTTGTGGAAACCATTAGAACTAACAATAAGAACTGTATATCTAAGAGTTTGTCCCAAAGGGTAGGTGTGTGTGGAGTTATGACATCTAGAAAATCTTCAAAATAATGCAATGTTCCTGATATTCTCTACTCTCTGGTATTTTGAAACAGCTAAAATATGCTTTTACAAAAGAAGTTTGGCTTTGATTTTGATAACATTTTCACCCATTAAAATCACAAGCAACCTGTTTGAGGTGGATCTCCTCACAATCACACTGAGTATATTTCTGGAGAGTTCTTTACAATACCAATACTCCCACCTGGTGGCCATAAGAGCTCATGTGCTGAATAAAGAGTTTCCGTCAGGTTGGTAATGTGTTCCCCAAAATAGGGCTGCAGAGTCCTGGTCACAAAGGTGGACACCAGGGCCCAAGGTGAAGGGTGAGTTGAGGACACCATGTGCTGTGGGTGTCAAGTGTGAAAAGGAAAGGAGGTGTGGGGAAGATGACAGGGGTGTAACAATAACACAGTCCTCAGAGTGTTGTCTGGATTGAGTGACTGCATGTCAGCACAGAGCCCGGTATGTGGTAAACACTTCTTATTATTAGATGCTTTTATTATCATTATTCCAAGATGAAGACATGTGGTGGGCGCCAGTGGAAATAATCAAAAGACTACCCCAAACCCCACTTTTGTAAGGAACTGTGATTTTTGAGGGCAGTTCTGAGAGGTAAGATGAAATACTAAAGGCAGACTCCCTCCCTCAGGACAGAAGTTTCACATAAGAAAATAGAGTGAGGCTATGAATTTAATGAAATTTAATGAACGTGGAGAGAAGCTCACATATGAGATCTGAGCTCACACCTTGTTATACACCATAAATTCCTACAGGAGAAAGGACCCAGTTAAGATTATACATATGGAAAAGGTTTCTATTATAATCCTGAGACTCTCTACATGGAATAAAATCTCTAGGTATAATGAATGTGAAAAACACTTCACTCCCTGCTCCCCAGATTCCTCATCACAGAACCCACGCTGGAGAGGGTAGATGCACAGTGACCCTGGGAGCATCTTCCGCTGCTTGCTGGGCAGAAGCCTCACAGACATAATGAGTGTGTAACCCTTCATACCCTATTGAACATCAGAGCTCACACTGGAAATATTTAGAGTCCAACCTTCATCTCTCTCCTCCCCGACTACTCAGATACTCATTAGCTGTGTGCCCATATATTTTTGGCTCTTGATTATATCCAAGTTAGGTCAAAGGGTCTACCAACACTGATCAGACTTTCTTAGTATTACTGCTAATGGCTCATCTGGGCATTTAGAATATAATGGCAACTCTTCGAAACGTCTGTCTGTCCATTTTGAAGTTCTGGGCAGGAGGTTGAAGGACTTCAGGGCACAGGATGTGTTTTTATCTTTTCTTCCAGGAAAAGGCTGTGACTTTGCAAGATAAAGAAGGATGTGACAAGTGACCAGCCACCTTTCTTTATGGGTAGGGATGAATTTAGATTTCTGGGACAGTGGATTCCTGCAGAGGATGGAGTGTTTTTGCATGGGCTGGAAGGAATACATTTGGCAGAAAAGTGCCAACCTGAAGTTTGCAGGGAAGGAAAATGCCCAGACAAAACTGTACATGTACAAAGAATACCAGATATGACACTCATCGTGAAAAATAACATCAGAGCAGACTGAGAAGTTTTGGCAGAAAACAAGGAGTTGGAATGGGAACAGCACCACAAACTCACGTCTCTATATACATTAACAAAGTATAGGTTATACATCAAGTTAACTTGAAATTTTAGCAAAAGGTGGTGAACGCTATGTCAGAAAAAGAAGATGTTTTGAAATAGGATAAACAGCTAGAACGCGGTGATGAAGAGCAGATCTTGTCTAATAGAAACACTAGCTAACATTTATTGAGCACTTACTATATGGCTCATACGGTCACATATGTTCAAGGTATTTTATAAGTATTATTATCTGTGTTTTTCAGATGGTAGACTGAGGCACAGAGAGGTGATGGCACTAGGATTTAAATGCAATAGGCTGGCTCCAGTCTAAGGTCTTAAGCACGGCCTCTTTAGCAGATTTAACAGAGCTCGCCAACAGAGGCTGAGAGAAATTCGTAAACTACAGAGTGGGATCATTGCGAGATCATTTCAGTTGGAACTAAAATGAGAGAGAAGGAAAAGTAAAATTCTTGTTAAGATAGGCATCCTGGTCAGGCGTCAGCTATAATAATGCAGTTTAATTCAGAGGAAAAACTGGTACAGGCACAGATGTCATAGTGATTGGTGATTTCGGCTGTCAGGAAAGCTGTTGTCCAAACGCCCTCCCTGCCCCTGCTTGGGTTCTGAGAAGCCATGGCTGGCAGAGGTGGTTTCATCCTGAGGCTGCAAAGAATGCAGAGGAATCATGGGGAACAGGGTGGAAACCTTGAATTTGGAGGCAGGCAAATCGTCCTGCTTTCAAAAAGCAGGCAGAGTGGGAAGGGGTGAGGAGAGGATCCAGAAATTATGAAGGAAGGCTGAATGTCAATCCACATCAAAATTCTATATTTAAAAATGTAGTTTGTGAGCATTTAGAAATGAAGCAATCTGAAAACCGCTGAATCATACTTCGTATTTTGCAGGAGTGGAGATAGTATTCTAGATGTAGATCAGTGGTTTCCAGTTCTTTCAACTCCAGGCTTTCCTGGCTAGAATCTGCTATGCCCGCCAGGTGAGAGAGGACGCCATCATCTCAGCACGCTGGGCTGTGTTGGCAATGGGGGATCTGGAATCAGTCCTTCTGTCCACCAACCAGACGTCCAGTGAGCCTGAAGTAAAATTCTCATTCACAGTCTATTTCTACTCATCACTGTGTTGGCCTAGACCACATGACTAGGCTTCTGTTTCTTTGCCTTGCTCTCTAATTCTAGTGTGTCATGGAGGTTTGCCCTTTGCTCTAGTCCACTGGGCCCGGCTTCTTTTAGTTCCCTCTGCTGACCCACTGTACATGGACTGATTGCCAGATGCACAATGTTACCTATTGCATGTCTGTGTGTTTCTCTATAAAAGACAGGAAAAGTGGAGTTACTGCTTATGTGCAATTTAAATGTTACTAGATACTGCCAAATTGCCCTCCAATGTAACTGTTCAGATTCACACTCCTCCTACCAGAGTGTATGAGAGGACTTGCTTACCCACACCCATGCCAACAGCACTTTTTAAGTGGAATATTATCAAATTGGAGGGCTGCCAAAGGAGAACAAACAACGGCAGAATATGGCAGCCTCTAAAAGAAACATCATATGTTTATCCTAGAAAAGAGAAATTTTAAAGAGCTCTCATGTGAAAGAAGAATTCAAATTATACTTCATCATCTCTAGTGTGGGTAAAGTTCTGCTTTCTCACACACATCCACAGGGCAAGTAAGTCCACTCACACCTGGTTCTAAATTCCATGCCATTACTTGTTCCTAAAGATGCTAATGACTTAAATTATTTGTATAATGACCACAGGGCAAAATATCAACTGAATAACCTGTCTTTTTTGGTATCATGTTTGCTAAGGAGCTGACTCCATCTCATAAGATAATTGTAACAATGCGACAATTTCTTACTTCTCATTTCTTGTTTCGACCCCGATATTAAGAGGACATGTACTAGGTAAAAACTGTCTAATAGCCAATTAACTGGTGAAAAGATGTTCAATCTCATCAATAATTTTAAACTACAAGTAAAGAGAGATTCTTTAATCTCTCAGATTGGAAAAGATATAAAAGACTGACAAAAGCTTTTTGCGAAGATGTAAGGCAATTAAAACTTTCAGGTACTGTTGGGTAGAGTATCAATGGGTATAACCTTTCTGGAAATAAATCTAATAATGACAGAAATACAAAATGTCATATGCTTTAACTCAACAATTCTATTTCTAGGAATTTATCCTAAGGAAATAATTATGGATATACACAATGACTTAGCTAATAAGGATTTCCGGAGTTATTTATTTATACTAATGAAAAATTGGAAACACCCCAAACACCCATCTCTGCAGGGTTTGTTGTGTAAATTATGGTACTAGGTCTAATGAAAATACATGCAGCCATTAAAGTCTTGAAGTAGATCTGTGTGCTGGATTATTTCTCATTTGAGAAAGTAGATCCTACAGATCTCCTTTTCACCCTTGTCCACCCTGCCTTGTGCCCCAGGAGGGGCATCAATGGGCTCTCCTGTCTCTGGCTTCTGGCTGGGTTTGGCCACTGGGAGGAACTGGTCAGAAACAAATAGTTGTGAAGACTGTGCAAACTGAGTACTTTTTCCCTCTGTTTCCTCCCTGCTGAGTCACCATGGGTTGGCAGTGTCTCTCTTCCAAAGACCTTGGCTTCTGTCAAGTGGCCCTCTCCTACCACTGCTCTCCTCGGTCCTAGAAACCACATCTCCCTCCCTCCTTTACACCTGCGGTGGCAACAGCTCCAGCTCCTGACTGTGCTGTGCCTGGGGCTTCAGCAGCCTTTGTTGCTTTCCCCGTAACCCCAGCACAGTCCTGTAGTACAGGTTTCACTTCTGCCATCATTATTGAAAATTCAAAGACGAAGGAGTAAAGAAATACACAGAGTTCTGCATTTTCATCCTAACCAGCCCCAAACTGGATATCAAAACACACGTTGTTGTGTGTAGGACACAGTGAAATTTAGTTGCATGCAGAACTTAAAATGCACAAACTTTGAACCTTTCTGTGCTAGCTCTTGCATCTTGTTTTAGAATGTCATTTAAAAAGAAAAGTATCAGGGGCTGACCCCGTGGTGTAGTGGTTCAGTGTGTACTCTGCTTCGGCAGCCCAGTGTTTGCAGGTTCACAGGTTTGCAGGTTTGCAGGTTTTAATCCCAGGACTGATGCACCACTCATCAAGCCATGCTGTGGCGGTGTCCACATACAAAATAGAGGAAGATGGGCACAGATGTTAGCTTAGGGCCAATCTTCCTCACAAAAAAAAATTAAATAAAAATTAAAAAAATAAAATAGGCTTTGTGTTAGTGATTTTGCTCAACTGTAGGTTAATGTAAGTGTTCTGAGCACATTTAAGCCATTTAAGCTAAGGCTAGGCTAAGCTACGATGTTTGGTAGGTTAGGTGTATTAAATGCATTTTCGACTTACAATATTTTGAACTTATCATGGGTTTATTAGGATGTAACCCCATCATAAGTCGAGGAAGATCTGTATTTTCATGTATATGCCTGTTTACTGGATCACAAGGCAAAATGCATTTCTTACTATGAGTCTTGGTCAAAACCATTTGAAAGTCTCTATTCTGGTCTATGGTAACCTCTGGTGATAATTTTACTGCTTTCAGTCAAAGCTATACAGTACAGCTAATAAAAGCAGCAGGCAGAAGTAAAGGTGAAGATCAAAGCAGAACAAATTTATAGCAAGTGTGTTAGAGTAGAGAACATTTTAGTGTTATTATCCTAAAAGGAATCTTCAGACGGACAAAAGCCGTGCTATTGAACTGTCGTGGCTATAATGGCATTAGCTATAACTTTTGAAGCAGAGTGAGAATAGGTAGAGGAACAGCTGTATTGGACAATTAGTAACTTACCCTTTCTGATATTTCTCCAAGACAAGCTGTTCATTAAATTATTTTCAAGAAATGTCTGCTGTGATTACAAATAACATGGCTCCAATTAAAAAGTAATGTAGATAAAAACTCTCAAAAACATATTGTTATATTAGAAAAGCAGGTAAGAAAAGCAACATATAGAGTAAGTTCCAATTTATAATTCAAAAAATAATACACAAATTGCCAACAGGAACATGAAAAAGTGCCAACATCACTGACCATTAGGGAAATACAAACCAAAAGCACAATGAGATATCTCCTCACACCTGTCAGGGTGGCTATTATTAACAAATGAAAGATGATAAATGTTGGCGAGGATGTGGAGAAAAGGGAGCCCTTATACACTGTTGGTGGGAATGTATATTTGTGCAGCCATTATGGAAAACAGTATGGAGTTTCCTCAAAACATTAAAAATAGAACTACCATATGATCCAGCAATTCTACTTCTGGGTATTCATCCAAAGAAAATGAAAACAGGATCTCAAAGAGACACCTGCATTCTCAAGTTCATTGCAGCATTATTCACACTAACAGAATGTGGAAACAACCTAAATGTGTATCGATGGGTGAATAAAGTGTGGTATGTATATACAACAGAATATTATTCAGCCTTAAAAAAAAAAAAGGGGAAATCCTGCCATGTGACAACATGGATGAACCTGGAGGGCATTATGCTAAGTGAAATAAGCCAGACACAGGAAGACAAATACTGTATGGTCTCACTCATATGAGGACACTCCAACTCACAGAAGCAGAGAGTAGAATGGTGGTTACCAGGGGCTGGGAGGAGGGGGAAATGAGGAGGTGAAGGTCAAAGGGAACAAAGTTTCAGTTATGCAAGATAGATAAGTTTTGGAGATCTATACACCATAGTGCCTATAGCTAAGGATACTGTATTGCATATTTAAAATTTTATAAGAAAGCAGATCTTATGCTTAAAACATATATATATATGTTATATGTGTGAAAAAATATGAGACAAATACAGTAATCTATTAAGGAGTATAGAATTATGGGGTATCTTTATGTAACGTTTGAACATTTGTGCTGAGTATACATTATTTTATATTCAAAAAGAGAAATAAAAATATATTTGAAATATTTTTCAAAAAAGGCAGTGAAAAGTCATGAGGAAGGCCCTCTATCTCAGGAGTTTCAGAGACCCAGGTTTTCCAGGAGAATGGGTCAGGCCAGTTCTGCCTTTGAGCATTACAGCTGGACCAGGTTGGGAAGGCCTCATCCCATGAAGGCATGTCCGAGATCCAGATATTAAGTACAAATATAATATCACAATGTGGTTTTCCTAAATTTTAATAAGTTTATTTTTCCATTATAAAGAAGTAAAGCAACTTTTTTAAAGTAGAGAAAACAGATGTGGGAATCTTATATCCCACTATTACAACTATTTCTCATTTTTACATATTCCCTTATAGCATTTTTGTATGTGTGTTTTATATGGTTACCATCATGGTAAATACAAAATTTGATGGTCAGACTTTTTTTGCATAATATTAGAACATTGTTCTCATTTCTACATAGATTTAATGTCTCATTTTTAAATGACTGTATATTATTGCATTTAGTAAATTTCATGATTTATGTAATCATTCCTCAATTACTGGAATGAATTTGTTATTAAACATTACTGAATATTTGCATAATGCCTATAATCTGGATGTAAGTACAGAGAGTGCACAAAGACTTTATGAAGATCCTCTCCTTTTATTTTTTAACAAAAATGCATTAACATACATTTCAAGCACTGGACTAGATATTTTCACATATTTTCTTTCATATTTTCCTTGCACTAACCCTGCATGGTCAGGCTAATAATCCTCATTTAAAAAAAAATGTAGACGGATGAAGTGCATAAAGTTAACACTTAAGCAGCAAAATCTCAATCCAAATCTGACATCAAAAGGGCAAGCCAACTTTCTAAGATGTACTTTTTAAATTCTTTTTGTTATAAATAAAGGATAACTTAAACAACCTTGTGCTCCTAGGACACTTTAGAGTCTGAGCATAAAGACTTGTTTCCTGTGGTATTTCGTTTGGCCAGCACAGTAGTTTATAAATTTGTGAATAAGAACATCTAAAGGTAGAGCAGGGACCATCCAGCTAGCCATGGTCCTCACCTCTCACCTCATGTGCATGAGCACGCACGTGCACACACACAACTACACATACACAACTACAAACACACACAGCTACACACACACAACTGTACATACAATCCACAAACACACACACATACACACATATATACACGACACACGTACACATAACCACACACACACACAAACACACACAGCTTCGTGCCTTTGTGCTACCTACCTGACCTTTGAAGGCATCTGAGTTTGTGTCCCCTTTGTTAGAATTCCAACCAAACAGAGGGTACATCAAACAACTGTTAAGAAACTGAGAGGCAGCTGAAGTAAATCTATGATTTACACCAAGTTAATAAATTTAGGAACTAATGCTGTCCATAGCAGTAAAGAGGAGATTACTGGAATTACTACATTAACCCAAACAAATATGTATTTGGGATATGTAAAATTCCTATTTTTATTTGTTCTGATTCAAAATTATGCCCTTTACGATGTTGCCTCATTCAAAAAACTGACAGGAGAATAATATGGTCATGACATCAATAACTTACATTTGTGAGGGCAATTTTAGCTTTTTAAGTACTTCCACATATGTGGTACAAGGCTCTAAGACAGACATAAGAGCAATTGTAATAATGTATAAGGCTAACAGAAATTGAAATGGCCACATAATCAAATAATATGTTTTAAAGCTTGTATTGAAACATCAAAAGAAAAGCAGTTTTAAAAGAAAATCTCATTATATTGCCCACATTGCATTCCCAGAAACCTCTCCAATTATTGCCTAATCCCAAAGAATTTCACCAATTTCTTAATCTTTGTTCTCCTGGGATGACGTCCAGACAGTTTTTACCCTTGAGGAACGGATACATTTCCCAGAAACTTAGGGACATAGAGAATCCCTCAAGGTGCCCCATATCGTAATCGTGTTTACTACACAGCATTTGGAATTCAGTAAATATTATGACTAAGAAAACTATTTTAGGCTATTATAATGTGATTTTAGACAATTCTTGTCAAATTTTATCACAGTTTTATGGGTATGAGTGGTCCATTAAAAAGCCCTATATGTACTTCATGCCCTACATAAAAATTAGCACAGTGATAATCTAATATTAGCATAAATTCATATCCAATTAGCATCCATGTGGAAATTCATCTTTTCCAAATCTTTATTAGAAGCATTCAGAAACGCGAATACATTAATAATATGTCGGAGGAATAAATATATCGAGTAATTTAGGCATTTGTTACCTGAGAAATTAGAAATGAATAGACTTTGTCCGCATTAAATTATACACACAGAGATGGACAGAAGAGAAGCCCTCTTCTTACATCCATTTTATATGCACTCTGTACACACCTGCCATTCTCAGCACAGGCTTCCAACACAATGATGGGCCGATGTCCCAAGGGTGCTGCTGGAGCTGAGGCTGTCATGAACACACCTCAGGCGGTAGGAAGGAGGAGGCGGAAAGGGCAATAGGGCATTCCCTAGCACTTTCTCCTTCTAAGGAGTCTTCCTGTCCAGCAACTTTAGCTTTCAATTCATTGGTAAGGGAGTCTCAGATGTACCACTCTGAATAAAACCAGGTTTCTTCCATAAAGACTGAGGAAATATGTATGTCGTAAGAGCTTGCCAGGTGATCCTCACACATCCTAATCCCTCAAAACTCACTGCCAAAGAAATAGTTTCTTGGAGAATTTTCTTAGTCAGTCATCCCAAAGACATTAATTTGTCACTTGTCTCCCATCATCCATTCTGTCTTTTCTCAAAGGCTGCCCTGATTTTCATTTGGGTTTCCAGCCCTGTCCCACTCTTAGTCCATATGGTCCAGGTGCAGGCCCATCCCTACTGCTAGGGATAGAACATATGACCCAGGCTTGTGCCAGATCAGCCCACTGCTTTCTGCTGGCCAAGTGATTGGTTCATGGGGTGAGCACATGACCTAAGCTAGTCCAATCAGAGTGAATCGCAAGACTTTTACTAGAATGTAAATTCAATGAATGTAGGGACCTTACCTGTCTTATTTCCACTGTTTCCAGAGCATTTAAAACTTTGTCTGGAACAAAGTAGATACTTAATAAATATGATTGAATGTTAAATATCTAAAAATGGAGTTAAAATATGAAAGAAAAACTGGATTTGGATGACATTGTTTGAATCCCTGTACCTCAACTAAACTTACCCCTTGGTTATTCAGTTACTAAGTCAATAAATTCTCTTTGTTCGCTTATACCAACGTGAGTTTGGATTTCTCTCACTTGCAATCAAAAGGTACATGCAGAACCAGTAGTCTAAGCCAGTAAGGGTTTGATAATTCATTAGGTTCAGAATATGTCAATCATTTCTATTTGGCAAAAGAACTAAAAACAGACAGGACAATTTAATGAGCAGGACTTGGGAGCACAAAGAGATGCAGATTCATCTTCTGATGACATATTCTATTTTGTTTTTAAAAACTAGTGAGTCTTGGGACTGGCCCGGTGGTGGAGTGGTTAAATTCACACGCTCTGCTTTGGCAGCCAAGGGTTCACGGGTTCCGATCCTGGGAGCGGACCTACACACCACTCATCAAGCCATGCTGTGGTGGCATTCCACATACGAAATAGAGGAAGATGGGCACAGATGTTAGCTCATGGACAATCTTCCTCACCAAAAAAAATCGGTGAGTCTTTTCAGTGAATGGTGCTGGAAAAACTAGACATCCATATGCAAAAAATGAATCTAGACACAGACCTTACACCTTTCACAAAATCAACTCAAAAATGGATCATAGACCTAAATGTAAAATGCAAAACTATAAAACTCCTAGAAATTAACATAGGAGAAAATCTAGGTGTCCTTACGTTTGGCACTGACTTTCAGATACAACACTAAAATCACAGTCCACAAAAGAAAATACTGGTAAGTTGGACTTCATTAAAATGAAAAACTTGTGCTCTACAAAAAGACATTGTTAGGAGAATAAAAAGACAAGCCACAGACTGGGAGAAAATATTTGTGCAAGACATATCTGATAAAGGACTGATATCTAAAATATATAAAGAACTCTTAAAACAACAATAAGAAAACAAATAACCCAATTTAAAAATGGGAAAAAAATCTGAACAAACACCTCACCAAAGATATCTCATCTCATCTGTAAATCTTCTTTGGTAATTTCTTACAAAACTGAACATACTCTTACCATATGATCCAGCAACTGTGCTCCTTGGTATTTACCCAAATGAACTGAAAACTTATGTCCACACAAAAACCTGCATATGAATGTTTATAGGAGCTTTATTCATAATTACCAAAACTTGGAAGCAGTCAAGATATCCCTCACTAGGTGAATGGATAAATTGTGGTACACCCACACAATGCAGTATTATTCAGAACAAATAAAACTAAATAAAATTTTAAAATAATTATGAGAATAAATTTTGAAGCAGTGTTCCCTCTACGTTTATATATGTTTCAAATTTCTATAATGAAAAATTTTACACATTGCATATACCCAGAAATTCCACATCCAGAATTTTATCCTATAAATATATGGACATATTGATCAAATATTTATGTCAAAGGATTATGTAGTGTTGTTAGTAATAGCAAAAGCCTGGGAACAACTACCTATCCATTAAGAAAGAATTGGATAGGGGCCGGCCCAGTGGCATAGTGATTAAGTTCATGTGCTCTGCTTTGGGGGCCCGGGGTTCACAGGTTCGGATCCCAGGCGTGGACCTACATACCACTTATCAAGCCATGCTGTGGCAGCATCCCACATACAAAATAGAGGAAGATTGGCACAGATGTTAACT
This sequence comes from Tapirus indicus, assembly GCA_031878705.1. Lineage (NCBI taxonomy): Eukaryota > Metazoa > Chordata > Mammalia > Perissodactyla > Tapiridae > Tapirus > Tapirus indicus. The sequence continues at coordinate 140,267,841 of CM062919.1, read as the reverse complement.
CAGGGACACACACACAAAAAAAGGCAGAAAGAATTGGATAAGTAAATTATGCTTCCTTTACACATGGAACACTATAGGGCAGTTAACAAGAGGCAGCCCTATATGTAGAATGTAAGTAAGCTCCATGAGGAAGCATCTTTTTTTGTTCACAAACATATCTCAAATAACTAGGATTGTCCCTGCCTCATGGTGGGTGCTCAATAAGTATTTGTTAAATAAATGAATAGGGAATATTGTTACATTTTTTAAAAGCAGGGTACAAAACAATGTGCAAAGAGTGTGACTTCATTTTTGTAAATAAAAAAGATATATATGCATGAATATATATTCTGTAAGTCTAGGAGGATACATAAGAATCAGGTAACCATGAAGAAAAAATGGAGACTGGTAGTTAGGGAAGGAGATAGATTATAAGTAAAATAAAATTCTCCAAGGGAAGAAAAGTAAATATGAACAAAAATTCAACAAAGAACTAAAGAATGCCCCAAAAGGAAAATGGGCGAGATATGAATAGGCAACTCACAAAAGAAGAAAGAGAAATGATCAGTGCTCCAACTAATAATAAAATGAATGCCAATAAAAGCAACTAGTGATCACTTTTTTACCTATCAAATTTGTGGATTAAAAAGATCCTCAAAAAGCAGAATTGGCAAGAGTAGAGGGAAATGGGCACACTTATCACTGTTGATGGCAGTGTAAATTGGTGTCTTTTCTGGAGGGTAATTCGGCCCTCAACAATTTGTAACAAAATGTGCAATAAAGTTAGATACCTCCCTTACCTTTAAGATAAGCTATCCAACTGCCAAGAATCAAAAAAACGTGAAAGTTATTTACACAAAGATATTCGACGCAGGGTAGATTAAGTCACCATGGGTAACCCTGCTGGTATTTGAAATACCAGTGGCATAGCTTTCAGCCTCACAGCAACACACAGCTGCCACAGTATAACAACCGAGAGACAGGTGGTGTGGATCCCTGACTGGAGACGAACCTGGGCTGTGGTGGTGACAGCACCGAATCTTAACCACTAGAGAATATATAGGTATTTGTTTACCAATAGAAGACTGGGCAAGTAAATTATAGTATGTATATTCAATGACATATTATACAGACATTTAAAATTATTTATCTCTATACTTCTGGACTTGGAAAGCTGCTCACAACATGTTGGTAAGAGAAAAAAACAAAAAGACCAGAAAAGAAAAATACAAGCATTCCCACTAAACAACAAAGAGAAAAATATATGAAACCTGTAGCAAATATCATACTTAAAGGTTAAACGTAGAAGTGTAATCATTAAAATTAGGAATTAGATAAAAGATAAGAATGCTCACTATCACCAGTTATACTCAACATTGTGCCAGCTGTCCTGGTCATTGTAATATGAAAAAAAAAAATGAAATAAACTGCAGAAATGGAGATTGCAAACAAACAGAACTCAGTATTTGCACAATATGATTGACCACCTAGAAAACCCAAGAAAAGAACTGAAAAAATATTATTATAATAAATAGAAGAGTTTAATAAGGGGCCAGATATAAGATCAATGTATAAAAATCAATTGCTTTCTTTTATGAGCAATAACTACTAAATATCAACCAAAACCATAAAATACTTAAGCATAATCTCAAGCAAGAATATCCAAGATTGCCTACATGAGGTAAACAATCTAAGTCATCACTAAAGGACACAAAAGATGTTAATTCTTCCCCCAAATTACATATAAATTCAATGCAATCCCAACTAAACTCCAAAAGAGTTTTATTTAATGGAAATCTTAACTTTTTATGTAAAACACATGCACACACACACATACCACAAGAATAGCCAAGAAAATTTTGAAAAATGAAGATAAAATGAGGGGGACAATTGTCTTACCACAGTATATAGTTATGGCGACTAAACAGTGTGCATATATAATCTTAAACTTCAGTGTGATAAAATATAAACAAACTTAAAACACAGACAGCTGACCAGGAGAAAATAGTTTCAAATTTCAACTGACAAATGATTAATGATTGTATGTATATATGCAGACACATTCAGTGATTTTATATATGTAGTCATTACATATGTATTCATTACCTATATAGCCATTATTTATCTCTACTATATATAAATTACTTATAAAAAGATAAATAACCTATTAGAAAAATAGGTAAAGGATATGGATGGGCACTTAGAGAAGAGGAAATTAAAATGGCCAATAAATATAATACAAGAGGAACAAACTCCTTCATAATTTTCAAATCAAACCAATGTTTTTTGTTCACTATAATGGCAAATTTTTAAAAGACCTATAATGTCAAATAGTGTGGGGAGTGGAGGGATATATACTGGCAAGGTCATTTAGGACAGAGATTGTCAGTATCTACCAACTCTTGAGATTTCTAAACCAGTTGACCCAATAATCATACTTCTCTGAATACAATCTGTAGAAAAATTGGCTACAAACTTAATGTCCTTCAATAGTATATACTTGTTAAATAAATTGCTGAGGATTCTATACAACAGTTTAAAATAATAAAGATGATTCTATTTTCATTAAAACTTTTTAAGGCATGTGCTCCAGTTACTATTGCTATAACTCTCCCAAACTTAGTGGCTTAAAACAAAAACCAGGATTCAGACGGGGCACAGTGAGACTGGCTGGCCTCCCCTCCATGAAGGTGGGAAGCTCAGCTGGGAGGACTCAAGAGCTGGGGGTCATTCCTCAGCCGGGGTCCTAGGTTACAGCACCGACACGAGGCCTTTGCCTGGGCTTCTTCAGAGAACGACGACAGCCTCAGGATACTCCAATCTCACATGGCGACTCAGGGCTCCAAAAGTAGGTATTCCGCCAAACAGTGGAGAAACTGCATTGCTTTCCTGACCTAGCTTCATAAGTCAGCGTCACTTCTGCCACTTTCTGTTGTCACAGCCTGCCCACATTCAAGGGGAGGGGACATAGACTCCCTTTCTCAATGTCAGTCACATTGTAAGATCAGGGGAGATGGGAGACACTGTTGTGGCCATCTTTTGGAAAATACAACCTGCTACAACATATTAGAGAAGAAAGAAAATTGCAAAATATTTGTAGTCTGATGCCATTTATATTAAAAAAAAAACTTTTTGTGTATGTGCGTGCAAATGTGATTAAATGTGACTGGATAACTGTGCACAGCAAATACACAGAAAATCATTTAGAAGACAAACACCGAACTGTGAACAACAGATAGCTCTGAGCAGGGGAGTGAGATTACAGTCGTGGGAGATGGGAGGGACCATTCACTTTTCCTCTAATGGGCTGAGACTTTGCAATGAGTTCCAAGATGAGACGTGTAAAGGACAAGAAGTGGTGTGTCTGGAAAACCGCACGCAAGTAAAAATGGGGCCTGAGACATGATCTTGTGCCGGTCAAATCACCCCAGCTCAATTTCTAAAAAGCATGATCAGGTATCCAACCACTCAAATGTCAGACACCACTGAGATGAGGGGAAAACATCAAAATGGATGTCCTGACACTTGAGCCAGGCAGTCCCATCTGTGGCTAGACTTGTGTTGGTATGTTAGGGCCTCTAACAACTCGTGAGCTTCTGTGCTTCTGTTTTGTATCACTTGAACTTTCTAGTAAAAAGTCCCTTTTAAAAAGTACAGTTTGCTCTCAACTGTAATCACAGAAAAAAAGATATTTCCTACTTATCAGGATAGGTAGAAACATGAAGGCATCCTTTTCACCAAGTGCTACCCCAGAGCTAGACTCAGACTGTGGGTGGAGCTACGAGCAAGAATAAAGGAAGCATGGTATCGGGGTGGGGTTTTCTTATTGAATTTAACCATTTTCACCTGAAATTACTCAAGCCTCTTTCTGTGTGTAGCTTCAGTCTTTAGTAGGAGTTTATTATAAAAGTTCAGATTCATAACATTTTGGAGTGAATAGCAAGACTTACTATAAAACTACAGTAATCAAGACAGTGCAGTAATGGCATAAGGATGACACTGTGGAATGGAATGGAGAGCCCAGAAATAGTTCCACACTTTTATGGTATTTGACTTTTGACAAAGATGCCAAAGCAATCCGACGGGGAAAGGAAAGTCTTTTCAACAAATGTGGGGAAAAAACTGTTCATATATATGGGGGAAAGAAAGAACACCAATACTTACCACATACCCTACACAAAAATTAACTTAAGATGGATAATAGATGTAGTAAAAGTTAAAACTATAAAGCTTCTTGTCTAGAAGAAAACACAGAATGTTTTTGTGACCTGGGAGATAGGCAAAAGCCTCTTAGAGAGGACACAGAAAGCAATAAACATAAAAGAAAAAAAGTGGATAAATTTAGGGGCCAGCCCGGTGGCGTGGTGGTTGAGTTCACATGCTCCGCTTCGGTGGCCTAGGGTTTGCAAGTTTGGATCCCAGGCACAGACTGGACCTACATACTGCTCAGCAAGCCATGCTTTGGTGGCATCCTACATACAAAAAATAGAGGAAGACTGGCACAGATGTTAGCTCAGGGACAATCTTCTTCACCAAAAAAAAAAAAGTGGATAAATTTAATTTCAAAATTACAAATACCTCTTTTAAACACATTTTTACGAAAATAAATAGGTTAGCCACAAACTAGGAGAAAATTGTTGCAAAGCATACATCTGATAAAGGAATAGTGTCTAGACTATATCAAGAAGTCCTACAACTCAATAATAAAGGACAAACAACCCCAAACAGGGCACTGAAACAAGATTTAAGTGACGCTCAATGTAGAAAAACAACCAGACATTTGAGAAAAGAATTAACCCAATACCCTTACCACCCTTATATCGTACCCAAACTCTGAATACAATGAGAGAATCATTTAATATTTTAAAAAGATAACATTAATTGGCACATAGACATACCTATCAAAAAGGAAATCTGATATAAAATAAATATTTCCTTCCACCCATTAATCTTATCCTAATCAACTCCTCACAAAGCATGGGTAATAATAATTCACACACAAAAAAACTGAGTTACACATAATTATTTTTTATTTCACAGCCTTTTAAAAAATATAAACCACTACGTATTTTGAAAAACATACATGGAATAATCATTTTAGCAGCCACAATAGTATAAAAATAAAGGAACACAGAATGAATTGCACAAGACAATAAAATAATCTCTGCTGACTCACTCTGACTAAGAGCACAGGATGTTCACTAGGAATGTGAAGTGGAGCGACACCACCATCTTTCCATTACCCAAACATCACTAAAACCAATCACAGGACCTATTCCCAGGAGGCCACTCCATTTATGCAGGAACATGTGCAATGCTGATATCCTGAATTTAGTTCCAAAATACCATTCTTCCTTTTCCTCTGGGAGACAAGTTCAACGGCAAGGCAGAACAGTGAAGATCATGGAACACCAAGCACGTGACTGGTTCAAACCTCTCTCAGCTTGTTCTAAAACACAAGAGAAAAATGTGTACTGTGCAGTACAGCACAATAGCCACTAGCCACAATTGGCTACCTACATTTAAATTATTTAAAATAGAAAAGTAAAATTTACTTCCTCAGTCACACTACCCACATCTCAAGTGTTCACTAGCCACATGTCGCTAGTGGCTACTGTATTAGACAGTGCAGATATAGAACGTTTCTGTCATCACAGAAAGTACTTTTGGACAGTTCTGGATGTGGGAAGTGTTTCTTCTCCCTTTGCTTAGCCAGGATGTAGGCTGCTTACGGAAGCAGCTTTGAAAGCAATTCTTCTCCCCGGATATTCCTGGATTGGTGGTGGAGTCAGAGAAGGGAGTAAAGTAGCCTTTCTTTTCATAGGTTACCCTTCCCTATGCACGAAAAGGATGATCCTTTTATGGGGATCAAATACACAAACTAGACTCCACCAAAAATCTGTCAGGAAAATTAGAGAAGAGATAAATGAAGCAGATGGGGAAGCAGCAAGGTAGAACACTCTTTACCCCATTCTAAACCTCTATAAAGAGATTATGTCCACCGAGAAAGTGTGCAGGTTTCCAGGGTCCTCCTCTAGAAAATCCTGATGTGGGGCAAACATCTTGGCTGAGATGTCAGTCAGTCCTGGCAAGCATGTCTTCACTCTGCTGACTTCCTCAGGGCAGAGCAGGGTTGTTTGGAGTGTTGACAGTTGTGAAGGAGCTACAGTTTTGATCTGTTTCAAACATTATGCTCTTTTACGACTGTAATTTGTGGCCAGGGCACAGACCGCTAGTTGTCCACCCTAGATTCAGCATCATCTTCTTCCTTATCAAGAGAACTCAGGTTTCTGTTGAAGGCAGTTGTACGTCCAGCTACAAAAACTACATTTCTCTTAGATAGCAGTAGCCAGTGACACAGTCTGGCCCATGAGATGCAAGCAACAGTTGGGCTGCTGAGAAAACTCTTTAAAGGAAGAGAATTCACACTGGCACACCCTGTTTTCCCTTTGGGCTTCCTCCATCTTCTTGTGGGGAGCCGCAGCAACTGTCTTGGAGCCTGAGGGAAAAGCCAACGGAACCTCAGGGGCCACCTTGACGCTGACATCAGTGAGCTGCTGAACCAGCACCAGCAATAGCCTGCCCCCGACCTCCTTGTTACATGAGAACAAAACGAGACCCCTACTTTGTTTAAGCCACTGCTCAGTCCAGTAACCTCAAGACAGCAGTCCATCTTGATTCCCAATAGGAAAGCAAGATTTCCATCTGCAAGTAAGGAATATCTTGCCTGAAGAATCTGTATATATTCAATAAGTTCAAGTAACTTCATAGAGGCATACTAATAAAATAGTGGAGTATAATAAAAAGTTGGGTATAAAAATTTTAACTTGAACCCATTCACGTTTACACAGACCAAGAGTGGAGGAAATGATTAGGCTTATTAAGTAAAAGAGCTGCTAGTAAGGAAAATAAGAGGATTTTTAGCTCAATCTGTCAGGAAGTTTTTTCTGAGTGCCTCCTATGTTCTGATTACTGTTCTAAACATGGTCGGCCCTTCTGATGACCCAAATTCCTATATGGTAAGATGCTAACAACTCAGATAATTAATCGGATCATTATTTAATCTACAACTTTGTTTTGTGTAGACAAAGTAAGAAATGGAGAATTGAGAATTTATTTCACTGATTCAAACCAAAAAAGAAAAGTCAACATCAAAGATCTACAACTCAGTTTTTAACTTTCCCTTGTATGTGACACAGACACCTGACAGTGATTTCCTAATCCCAAAGTTTTAATTGTGGGTTTAGCTTAAATAAGCACAAGCACTTCAGAGTAGCTATAAAAATTAAAAACAAAGTATAGTACTCTGCAAATACTTTCTATATACTACAACAGTACCATTAGTATTCTAATAGTCTCTAGATTAGTGGTATGAGTTAGAAAAAATAAGCATTTCCCACTATCCGAAATGGTTTAGCCATTTACAATGTTTAAAATTTTGGCCATTTAAAAAATATAACTCTATTGCACGTATTTTGAAACTATAGACAAAACTGGAAACATAAAATGTCAGGCCAAAAATGGGATTATTTTTTTACTCACCTAGTTCCAAGTTTCCACCCCTGCAAGTGAACCAAAAACAAATCCTGGCACCTTGTCATTCCCAGAAAAGCCAGTACATGGCACACTCTGGGTAAATTTTATCTCTTATTCTGCAGAATTGCACCAGATGGCATCAATCCTGCATCTACAGCTGTGCCCTAAAATTAAAGTTCAGACATAGGAATCTACTTTATTAGACTTTTTAGATTGTGCAGGTGTGAGTGTGATGTCATTCTCATTCAACTTAAAATGGTTGTATTTCCAAGTAGAACCGCAGATTCATTGCACTTACAAGTTTGGAAATGAGTGAAACAATTAAGATTATCCTAATAAAATGTGAAGTCATTTTAAACAGTTGAAATTTAGAAATGACAATGAAGTAAGAACACTTGAAATAAAATGCTAATATTACACAATAACTGAATTATGGCCCATTTCCTTATAATGTAAGAAATTCAACTCAGCTTTTAGCATTGCTGAAGAGTCACTAAAAACCTTTTATTGAAAATAAAACATAGGATCTTCTATAATCAAGTTACTCTTCTATAATGAGCAGTTATTTTAAATGTTCTTGACTTTTAAATGTTTTCATGTCTAGCTCATATGTACATTGTCTTCAAAAATAGACTTGGTATAGTGACTGTCAGGACCAGGGTGTGGTCAGTGGATAGAGCAGCCAACATGCACCAGCCTGGAACCTAGACCACTGTGGGTGTCAGAGTATTAGATCAAGAATGTGCACAGGTAGCAAAAAATGTGAGTTCAAAAGTGGTTCAAATTTGAGAGATCAGTCTATATTGGGTTCTGGAAACATGATTTTGAATAAATGAATAGAAAAAGGCAGCTCATATACATGTGTCAAGTTTCAAAAGCAGAGTCTCTGACAAAGCAGGGGCAAGGTGAGACACCAACAGCAGCACGTTCTGAGAGCAGATCTGAGGAAGCTTAACTCCCAGAGTTTAGGGCCAAGTTCCAGGCAGAGGCTGGGTAATAGGAATAAATATTTATTTTTTGCTTGAATAAATGGAACTTAGTGACTAATGAATTTGATTACAAGGAGGTTATAAAATGGCACTGGACACAAGATAGAAAGGCAACCACTCTTTTTTTTTTTTTTTTTTGGTGAGGAAGACCAGCCCTGAGCTAACATCCGTTGCTAATCCTCCTCTTTTCGCTGAGGAAGACTGGCCCTGGGCTAACATCCATGCCCATCTTCCTCCACTTTATATGGGACGCCGCCACGGCATGGCTGACAGGCAGTGCGTCGGCGGGCGCCCGGGATCCGAACCCGCGAACCCCGGGCTGCCAAGCGCAGACTAAACCGCTGCGCCACCGGGCCGGCCCCGAAAGGCAACCACTCTTTTCATTGGAAACAGAGTCAGTAGAAGCAGCAAAGAGATTGGCTTATTACTGGGATGACAGCAAGCCACTCACCCTGAGTTCTCTACAGTCTCCTCTAGAAGAGTCAGGGGTGGTTTAAACCTCTGCACACCAGTGGCACTGCTAGGAAGATTAAAGGATTACAAAATCAAGAAGTCAAGTAGGTGGTTAACATAATTTGCATTCTGGTTATTTATAAAGTATGATGTGATTGTTTTCCATCCTTGTAAACAACTATAATTGCTAATTAATTACTCCCACACTCATCTTCAATGTCTACATTAACCATACGACTCTATAACTAAATGCCACTGCAGAGGTATTAACCAATTAGAGAACTATTGTTCAGAGTACTATATAGAATCACTGCAGTTCATTCTGGGATTCAAACTGGGAATTCAAATCAAGTCTTACTACAGTTCTGGTAAAGAGAGGTGTATATATATATATATATATGAGAATTTGCTAATGACTTTATAGTTAAAATAAACCACTTACTTCATTAACAACAGGTCTATTCTAGCAAAGTGAAATAGAAAAATGTGGGAAATTATCTGAATGTCTCAGGCCAGAAACTTTCCCCATAATTATTCACCTAAGTGAGACTATTTTATCATTCCCTTGAATTATCAAAATACTTGTCTTCCACTTCACTTTCATATTATCAACTTAGGCAAAACTTAGTATTTCGTTGTTTTTAGCCTCTCTATATGGTCTTTCCATGTGCCTAAATTAATAAGTATTTTCAATATTACAGTCATGACATGGACAGCTTATCCCACTCTAACATGACTGAATCCAAATTTTCCCTTCTTGAAGACAAATTATACCTGCTTTACATATTTCACTCCAAGAACCCCTGCACTGTTTTCCAAAGGAGGGGAATGATTATTAAAATTGCAAACATTCCTCACATCCCTACTTTCTATGACCTTCTACCCAGACGCTGATTCTTGCATTGAGTTAGGCATCAGTTGGGCTCCTCGGCTCCAGTAGAAAGTGGGAGAGAGCCCTTTATTTCATTGCACCCATTTCCTCCATCCTCATCTCTCACTTTTTTAGGCTTTGGGTCTTCAGAAGTTTAGCCACAACCAGGGACAAAGTGAAACCCAGGGTGGTTCCCGCTTACCATTTGCAGAAGACTTCTATCTCCGGTTGCTCTTGTCCTCTGGGGGCAGGGTTCCTCATCACCCGGCTGTAAGTGCAGCTGCGGACCTCGGCGCACCAGTCCAGGGCAGCAGCTCGGCTCCAGAACTCGAGATGACTTCACTCAAGGAGAAAGCGTCTGGAAGATGAAGTAGTTATTTCCCAAACTAACATTGTCCCGAGAGCGCTTAGGGCACACTGGCGAGTTTATTCCTGCCCATCAATCTTCCCACAAATGCTCTAATCGCGTAACTTGAAACGACAGCCTCGCTCCTCCTGTCTTCCTTTTCCCGTTGCCCTACAGTGTGTAAATGGTACCCTTTTCGCTAGTCCTCCATGGCAACCCCGGGGGCATCTCCTAACGACTCTCACTGTAACGCTCACCCTCCAGCTCTTCCAGACTCTAAACCCACCAGCCGCGGCAACCTGCCAGCACCAACGGGGTCGGTGGCTAGAACAGGAGTAGGGACTAAAGGGAGGGAGGGATTCCCCGTAAAAAATGGGCCATTGAATCCTCTCTCCCCATCACCGCCAGTCAAGCCTCATTCAGCGTCTACCAAAGTGCAAAGATATTTAAAGCAGTATTTGGAATACTTCAAGTGGGCCGGTTTCCTCCTGCCTCCGGTCCCAAAGCCACACTCTTTCTCAATAATTTGGATATCGAGGTTGACATTCAATTTTGTTTGGAAGTGGCTGGACTGAGTAATTTAGTTTCCCACCCTGCGTACAAGCTAAAATGGACTTGGACTGGGAAGAAGAGGTTGTAGGTGCCTAAAGCTCCAAGGCCAAACTTCTCTCTTTTCTCCATCTCTCCCCGCCCCGGAAAAGGTCGGGGTCAGTCCCCAAGAGCACAGCGCCAGCCCAGACCCCATACACCCGCTGTCCTTGACACCCGAGCGTGCCGCGAGCCCCGAGTGTCCCTGAGGAAAGGAGAAACACGCCGGAACGGACCTGGCGGCGCTGCAGCCGAGCCTGGCACTGGAACCTGGGTGGCCGCGTGGACGGAGAATCGAGGCCGAGACCCCGCCCGGTGGCCGCGCAGCTCCGTGCCCTCCCGCCAGTTCCCGCGCTCCCTGATGCTCACACCGCTTGCTCGCAGGAGAAGCCCCAAGGCTCCCGGTGCAGCGAGAGGCGACCGGGCTGGAGTGCCCCGGCCGTGCTGGCCACGGAGTTCTTCAGCTGCTTGATGACCACGAATAACAGCAGGAAAAGTAAGAAAAGAAGGAAGAAGAAAAGCGCCAGGTAGAGCAGAAAGTTGAGCTCCCACTCCATGCTGGAGGCGCCGCGCTTGGTGGCCGTGCGCGCTCGGTGCGGGTTGCAGCTGGCCGGCGAGGCGCGCCGCCCGTGCTCCCAGCTCCGGGGCTCCTCCCGCCAGCACGAAGGCGCCCCACCTTGGGCGCCTACTCAGGGGTCTGCGCTCGGCCTCCTCTAGCTCGGAGGAAACGCGCCAAGAAGCTGGTGTGATCCAGGCTCCGACTCTCCCGGCAGGGACTAGAGCTTCCTGCTTCGCTGAGATCTCGCCTGCGCTCTTGGGGATGTGAGCGGATTTTTCTAGGCGCGAACTTCAGCGGGCGGGGACACCAGGAGAAGAGGTCACGGCTCAGCCTCCCAGGCGGTGTTGGGGCTGGTGTTTTGCAAATGATCTTAAGATTTCCACCCCCAGCATCCAGTGAGGTCCCTAGTCCCCCTCCCTTCCTAATTAATTTCTTTCATTATTTTCCCCTGTCCCTGCTTTCTCAAAGGGCAGGCGACGCCATGGCCCAGAGACCCCAAAGAATTAAAGGTGACAGTGAAGGCGGGGTCTAAAGGGCTATGAGATGACAAAGGTACCTGAGTGACTTCAGTTCAAGTTGCCTTGCTCTTTAGAGTTGCAGATGCACTCAGCAGAGTGCACTTTTCTATGGAACAACAGGTCATTTAGAAAAGCATTAAGAATAAAAGCATTTCAAAAGCTATATTGTACAAAGCTTTAGCATGTTGACTTGAATTTCAATTTCTTTGGTGAAAAGCAAAAACAAAACAACAAAAAACAATTTACTCAAAGTTCTCCTTTAAGTCCCTAACACCTCTCTATTTGATTAGGATCATCTGTGGCCCATACGGTGCTGCTTTACAGTCAGATGTCAGCCAGGCCGGCAGCCATCTGAAGGCTGGTCTGGAGCTGGAGGATCCACTTCCAAGGTGGCTCACCTACATGGCTGGCAAGTAGTGCTGGCTGTTGGTGGGAGGCCTCAGTTCCTTCCCATGTGGGCTTCTCCACAGGGCTGCTGGGGTGTCCTCACAACACTGTGCTGGCTTCCCCCAGAGCAAGTGATCCAAGACAACAAGGCAGAAGCTGCAGCGCCCTGCATGGCTAGCTTCAGAAGTCATATACCATCTGCAATATCTTATTAGTCACACAGGTCAGCCCTATTCCATGTAGGAGTCCAAGGACATGAACACGAGGGGGTAAGGATCACTGGGGGCCATCTTGGAGTCTGGCTATCAAACCTGCTAATGCAACAGGTTACCACTGCCCACTCTGTGGGCCTCCAACTTTATTTCATTCTTTATCTGTGAAGATCCAGGACAGCTCCCTGGACTGAGTTCAGGGCATAAGGCCTGACATATACTTCCCAGATTATTTAGTGGCTGCCTGTAATAAATGGCTGTTCCAGTAATGTCAGGGGCTCAAAGAAACAGGATGCTATGGAAAAGGCTGTGAACTAGAAGTCTCAAGGAGTCAGTTCTAGTCTCAGCTCCACCTGTCAGTGGTCACTTCAGCCCTGTAACTCTCTGTCCCCTCACCTGTAACACACCTTGGATTTGTTGTGAGGATCAAAAATGAGTAGGATGTTGGGTAAGAGTGTGTTTTGCGAGGTAAATGTCAGATACTACTATTACCCTGTTCTTGAGGGTCCCTGATGTCATAGACTACTGTGCAAAATTTCCAGGTCCTAGGCTTCTCCACCCAGCATCTTAGCGTGTAAGGAATCTCTCTCTCTCAATAACATCATTGACCCACCTCATAGACAGTGGTGTGCTGGAGCTGGCTCATAAAATTTTTTTCAAAAATTTTGCAAGTCATTTGTTAAAATACAGCTATTATTAAAAATTAAATCATATAAACTTACAATTAAATAAATTACATTAACAAAGGTAATAAATACTCAAAACATCACTTTCTAATTATTTTATTACTTTTTACTTCACTATTTGTTTCACAATCACCTATGCATTTGAGGTAATTTAAATCTGTTGTAGCTGTATGGCTGACATATTATATAACAGTATGTTACTGTATATCTCTTCCCAGCTGTGTTCGGACGCTATGTGGGTAGCTTGAAATTGACCATGGTGGGACTGTTCACCCTGGGAAAATGTACAAATGCTACAAATCAGGGCCAAGGAGCCAGTTGTTAAAGATCTACCAGCACACCACTGCTAACAGGGCTATTGAGGAAAATTGGAAGTCTTATACAAGTAAAGCAGAGATTTGTGGGGGTTTTTTTTGACTACCCAGAATCCACACACTTCCACGCTAAGCACTACTTGTTCCTACTGGTAGAATTCTCCATTTTATGTAATCTTAGCAAGAGGACAGATCCCAGGGACTGCTTTCCATTGCCACCTCTGTTATGGAAACCAAGGGGGTTAGGTCCATCTTTTACTCACTCCTGATAAAGGGCAGGAAGGAAACTCAGCCCAATACCTTTGACTCCAGGACTCGGAAGCTTGGGAGTGGACAGAACAGGAAGAAACGTTTGGAGGCGAGATGTTCCTCGTGGCAGAGAAGTTCTGAGGGCCAGACCAGTCCTGGGAGTGACCTGGGCATGGCTCTTGCTGCCTGCCTCCACTGCATCTTTGACTCCTGCCCTTCTCCCAAACTCGGCCCTCCTGCCTCTTTTCCATTCTCTGAGCTTCTACTGGTTTTGCAGTAAATCTCCTTATTGCAGCAAGGCATAATGGTTAATGCTAGCTTGCAAATGAGAATACTGACTGATAAAGAAAGCATTACTTACACATTTTGCATATATTAAGCATTCATAATCAGTAAGGTGTTTGGTAGAAAAGACATATGCCATTTGGCACATTGCCATCCAGATATCCAAGCCATCAAAGGATGGAAATTGAAGCACAGAGAGGTTAACTGACCTGCTCAAGGCAACACAGCTAGCATGTGGCAGAACTGGAATGCAAACCCAAGGAGTTTGGCTCCAGAATCAGCACTCTCAACCACTGTGATATACTGCCTCACAGGGAAAAGTACCCTTTTCTTGGGCATGACCATCAAATTAATGACCATATTTTTTTCTTTTGAGTGTCAAACTTAAAAGAAACAAATTTCAAGAGACACATACCTTCTGCTTACACACATCTCAGCTCCTTCCTTTGAAATATTGAAGGTCAAAGCTTCAAATGTTTGCCTGCAGAATGCTGGGGAAAGAAGACAAGGGATGAAGGTTTTATGTCACCAAGCTCAAACCCATTTCAGCCTTCCTAACCATAACAATTTAGATTATCCATTTATCTGAGCAGCTTAAATGGATTTATAAATATTAGCTAATAAATCCTCATGTTCACTTTCAATAGAATTTGTATTTAAAGTAACATTGTTGCCACAAAAATAACATTACATTAGATGTTTCCAGTGTGTTTTAGCCTCAGGTCGTATTTATACACCTCATAAGAGGGTTTGAATTTCAGTTCGTTTTATTATAAATAACTCCATAAAAATAAGACACAATCATTCTCTCCCTGAGTATGCATATTAATGGAAATCCATAGAAAGAAAATCCAAGCATTTTAAAAGGCAGAAAGGACACTCACTATAGACAAGAGTTTGCTAGTTCCTGCATCTACAAAGAAAGCCCTTGTGCACACACTGGTAAGGGGGAGGAAGGCTGTGTCATTACAATCACATACCACTGCCCACAGAGCGGATCCCACATATGCTCCCACTTAACACAGCAAGCCTCGTCCACCACTCATAGTCAGACCTTATGCGTCTTTCAACTCCTCAGTCCCCTCCTCATGAGCCTCAAAACAACTGGATGTTGCTGAAGTCTGCTGGGGGTCCTGGCCTTGGGACATGGATAGAGGGTGGCAGGATAAGGGTCTCCACCCCTTTGCCTGCTATGCTCCTCCCCACTCTCACTGCTGATAGGGAGGGGCCTTTTATCAAAACCAGCATCAAAGGTATTTATGAGAAGTATTAATAGGAGTGCTAGAAGAGTTTGTCTTGTAAATGTGCTTCTCTAAAGAGTCTAAAGACCTAAGAAGACACCCAGGAAGACCTGTAAAAGTTTACTGTCAGGATGCCAGGATGGAACCTACCTGGACTTACCTGTTGGGGCCATCGGGAGGATGGAAGCACCTTCCCCAAGACAAGAACAGGATAAGAGTGGAAGACTAGAGGAAAAGAGATTTCCAGGTACCTTTCTAAGGCTGACTCAATTTGGCCTGAAATGAACCCAAAATAAATAGAAGAGGTATTTTGCACCATGCTCTGGCCTCAAAATGTGTTGTTGACCATGATTAGTAACACTGGGTTCTCGAGTAACTGCACACCTTTCCAGGTGCTGCAAGAACATAAAAACTGGATTACAGGTAGATGGTTTCTGCTTAGATGGGATGTCCTTTAAAGCACCCATGCATGTGCTGAGGATGAGGTCCACAGTTTATAGAAGTTCCAGGCCCTAAGAAGCTCTGTCCAAGCTAGTCAAGGCCTGAATCAGCCCTGATGATCCTGGCAACCCTTAATGACCAAAAAATATCCCAGCCATACTATCCATGACCCTCTGACACTCCATCTCCCTTGCTCCTATCCCATACACATATATACCACCATGTTCATTTCCAGGAGATACAAATGGGGCTTCTTTGGAATTGCCCCTTATTTACACTCTTTATCACCCTACAATCCTCTCGGTCAGATTTAGAAAATCTGTGAGAATGTTCACTGCTGTAGGAGAGCAGAAAACTGAGCTGTTCTATCTCGGGGAGTCATATGAAGTTAATCAACAGTATTGTAACACCCCAACGATAGGATCTGCTCTCCACACTCTCATCTCTTTTCCCACTCCATCCTCAAAAGAATGACTTCAGCAGTTATGCAATGCTTACAAAATGAAATACTCTTCAGGAAATAAATAAAATGTATGTGATAAGCTGCTTAAATCTCATGTAACCATTTAGGAATTCCAGGGACTTGAAAGGTAGGAAGGAAGGAAGAAAAATCTAAGGACTAAATTTATTTGAGGGGTATGTGGGAGATCATCCTATGTGGGTAGACTGTGAAATCCAGAATTCACCACTAAGATTAATTCTATGGAAAAACAAAACAAAACAAAACTCTGGACCCTGTGCCTGGTTTAGAATATCTTAAAACACAGCAGAAGATGCTCAAGTCTGTTCCTGTTGAATATGGAAAAAGAAAAATATTAAGTGATAGATTGTGGTAATGGCCAACACTGTTTCTTTAATTTTCCAATTAGTTAGCGGGAACATTGGAAAAAGTCGATGTGACTGTGGCTGACTCTAGACTTGATCAATACTATGTCATGTAGCAAAATAAAAAAATCTGAGCATTATAGAGCAATATCCTTTGTTCAGCACAACTTTAATAATGGCAGTGGTGAAACTGTCACTGCTAATGGAAGGTCTGCAAGCTTTTATAGGAGCTGACAATGATTGGAGCTGTGGGCTTGCAGAGGCAGGCACACACACATGAGGCTAAAATTGGACTGCTCCAAGGGAGGAATTGGAAAAAAGTAAAATTTCTCTGTAACCTATACAGCCTTAGTGAAATGCCAGCTTGTAAGATCTGGTGACCACAATAACTAGGGCCCGCATTCCCAGATCTAGGGCTCTGAGTGCCCTGCAGGCAGACACAGGTAGACACTGGGGTACAGACTGGCAGGGAACAGCCTCGGGTCCCAGTCCCAGCCCTAGACACTCTATTCTACACTATACTGCACAGTGCTGTATTTCCAGTCCTGTGACTTGGACATGTATCCTGGCTTCATCTCTTGCTATCTGGGTGACCTTGAACACCTTTAGTTGCCTACCAAGCACCTCATCCTTGTTTCTTCCTTATTAATAGAATCCTGACTTTAGTCAGGTATCTGCCTCTTTTCCCACGCACTCCAAGGGAAACTGTTCTTGGGAAGTGGGTCTCAGTTGATCTAAAACTCATTCAAGGAATATGATGATTTTTTTTTTCTGTTTTTGGGTCCAGGAGGGGGCATATGACCTAAATTGACCTAATCTAATTGAAGAAAAGTGTTATCAGTCAATGTCCCAACAAAGACACTGTAGGTGTCTAAAGTGGGGAAATTTAATACTGGGAATTGGTTATAAGGCTGTTGAATGGGTTGAAGCAGCAAAAAGGAGAAGGTAAAGTAACACAAGATTATAGCCCCCTGGGCCAGAGGAACAAAAGGGAAAATGGAATTACCCAGAGTCCACGGTCCCTGCTACCCAGAACCCGCAATCACAGGAGAGCCTGTGGTCTCATCCAAGACTTCTCCTGGAAGTTGCGAGCCTTCAGTAGACCTCAGAGTTCTAAATAGTTATATCAGACAGATTCAGCCAATTCAATTGCTGTCTATGCAGGGAGACAGAGTCCTAGTGCTCGCTAATCCACCATCTTCCCAGAATCCTCCTTCTCTCTTTATTTTCAATTGTGGTAAAATACACTTCAGATAAAATTTACCATCTTAACCATTTTTAAATGTACAGTTCAGTGGTATTAAACACATTCATAATTTTATACAACCACCACCACCATCCATCTCCACACCTTTTTCATCTTGCAAAACTGAAACTCATTCAGTAATAACTCCCATTTCCTCCTCCTCTCAGCCCCTGACAACCACCATTCTACTTTCTGTCTCTATGAATTTGACTACTCTAGGTACCTCATATAAGTGGACTCAGAATAATTGTCCTTTTGTGACTGGCTTATTTCACTTACTGCAATGTCCTCAAGGTTTATCCCTATAAATTGTGCCAGAATTTCCTTCCCTTGTAAGGCTAAAAAGTATTTTGTAATGGTTAATTTTATTTGCCAACTTGACTGGGCCACAGGATCAGACATTTGGTCAAACATTATTCTGGGTATGTCTATGAGGGTGTTTCTGGATGCGATTAACACTTGAATCAGTAGACTGATTGCCCTCCCTAAAGAGGGTGGGACCTATCCAATCCGTTGAAAGACTGAAAAAAGGTTGACCTTCCCATGAGTAAGAGGGAATTCCTCATGCCTGACCACCTTCCAGCTGGGACATCGACATTTTTCCTGCCTTGGGACTTGAACTGAAACACTGATTCTTCTTGGTTTTTGAGTCACCAGTTTTTGGACTGGAACTACACCATCAGCTCTTTTGGGTCTCCAGGTTGCCGACTGCATATCTTGGAACTTTTCAGCATCCATCATCGCATGAACCAATTCTTTAAAATAAATCTCTTTATATATACATATACATATATATGTGTGTGTGTGTATCTATCTATCTATACATTTACTATTGGTTCTGTTTCTCTGGAGATCCTTGACTAATACATATTTTGTTGTATGTATATACTACTCTTGTACATATCTTTCATTTTGAATAAAACAGGAGCTTTACTCTATGATCTAAAACATTAAAATAATGTACTTTGGCTATAGATTATAGGAAGGCCTACACATAACTCTCCTAAAGAACTATTTCCTGTAGAGTTTAAATATGCTTAATGCAGAAAGCCACAATGCTATTTACTATACATAAAAAACATTTCTCCTTGGGGATATCTGTATTTAGAGAGGCCAATTCCACAGTGGATAAGCTATAAGTTTGGTATTATTGCCTCCGTAATATGTCATAAATTCTTGGTGAGAGACTCCAAGGCCTCCACTTAGGAATATATCTGGATATTCCTTTTGTAATCTCCACCGTAAACCAGTCAACAAATGACTGCTTACCCAAGCCTCCCTCTGGCTTATGTATCAGCTGCGTGGAAGCCACTGTGAATCCATCCAAGGAACCTTCTAACCTTCACCACAGAAATCATTGTTTCAGACTAGAGGCTGCTGGCTTGGGAGAGGCAAAGTCTCTTTTTATCAATTCATTCATATGTGCTTTCTTTTAGCTTAAGAGATCTGAGCATCTAAACACCAAGATGATCAGTACCATAGAGACAGCAACGTTTACTTTTCAAGAATTCAAAAGTTATGGATTATAAATTCAGCAATAAAGAGATTGTCCTATCATTTTCTATGACCTGTGAAACATTGTAAAAAGAACGTTCAGGGTATTTGTGAAACTATTGGCATTAGAATACTGTCTGGAGGTTTCCTTTTGCTCCATTGTGAATACCGTTGGTTGAACTAAGTGATATTATTACAGCGATTACTCAATGATGAAAACGAAGCTTGGTGACACCTGAAGAAATGCATACTCCTTGTCGGCTGTTGCACACCTGGCTCTCCTGTGTGGCTCTTCATAATCATGATCTCTTCACGTGTTGTATGGCTGAGCTGGCGGGCTCTGATTGTCACTATACACCACCGAGGATTTTGTTTCTCCACCCACCCCAGCTGGTGGTTGAACTGTTTCTCACCTATGAGACGAGATGAACACACGACTCATTATACAAACTCAGCACCTGCTACCTACATATTTTTTGGTTCTTCGTGTTTTCTTCTATTTTGTCAGATGAAAAATAAAAAAGTCTGTTGCCAGAGGAAAACAACCAACCATCAATTTCATCATTTTGCTGATGCCTTAGCTATATTTATCAGTATGATTTTTCCTCTTTCTTCAAATTTCTTCAGATTTTCTGGTGTTGTGGAAAGAACACTAGTTGCAAACTTAAGAGGCCTGGGTTCTAACCATCCCTGCTAGCCTGAGCCATATGCCATTGGGCATTTCTTTAACTTCTCTATGCTTCTGTTCCCTAAATTAGTGGACTGAAGATAATTATTTCCATGTCCCTTCTAGTTCCAAAATTCAAACGACTTATCATTTTTACTGCCAAAACCAGGGGTGATGGACGAGTGAGATTATCTGGGTGAATTGCTCCCAGCTGCCATGATGACAGGGTAGGCTTGGAACCCAGAGTGCCTCCTTTCAGGAAAGCAATTTGCTCCAGGAAGATCCTCTGACACATTAACAGAAGAAGTTAGTTAACCACTGCTCATGTTCACCCCCAGCCATGACATTTTTCCTTTTACTTTAAGTAAGCAGAGTTATTCACGTGTAACCTACATACCAGCTGCTCCCCAAACCAACTACTTTCTCACTATGTACAAACCGTAAAGCAACATGGAATTTCCTGAAGGGAAATGGAAAGGAGAGTTTAGACCACAGAGCAAACAAATATCCATTAGACATTTCTGTTGCTCCCAAAGGTCCTGGTTGGGTGTTCGAACAACTTCAGGTACTCTCTCCTTTTAACTCTTTCTTCTTCAACAAAGTTATTATCTTCTCTCCTTTGCTTTCTTTGTTAGGCAAGACACCTGTGCACCAACCTGAGCTAGCTTCTCCCTGTAGGTTTATCAAATTCTATTTTAAATAAAATGGACACCGTCCACAAAAACTCTAGCAGCTGCCAAGAAGATAGTTTTCCCCTGAATATTACCCATAACTCTTCAACTTCTCTGATCAAGCCCCTATCATTTCCAAGTAAGAAAGAATGTGAGAGAAACACTGTTGTGTTAATAAGACCTCCGAGGTAGGGTGGTGAAGACAGGACCTCATGTGCAGTGTAACTGCATGCACTGTTTTCATTCTCTTTCAGATTAGGGTAAATAAAACTCCATTGTACAGGCTCAAAAATGAAGCTTTCTACATCCCCACCACCCTAAGAAAAAGGCTTTATTAGTTTTCATCTAATTTTGAACAAAAATTGGTCTCATCTTCAAGATTATTTAAAACTAAATAGTATTGAGTATTTTTGTCATCAAGCAGTTGACAATCCATTATTTTACATCTGGAACATCACAATAATCATTTCATGACAGCATTATAAAACTAGTATATTTGGTGTGCTATTTGGTATTCATGCTTTTTAATGATGTTTGCAGATTTACTCTGCCAAGGAAATAATGTGATATTTGCTCTCAACTTCAATGCAAGCAGAATATTAGTTTAAAGGACAATTGTTTGCCCATCATTCCGTGATGAACTATTGATAATCATGTTTGTAAAATAACTCACGCATAATGGCTGTGTGTTTCTAAAACTATTCTACACACTGTGATTTTTTTTAAATACCATGAAATTAACTTGTGAAATAAGCCTTGCAAAGATGTCAAAATTACACTCTCCAGTTAGTGAAATATGTAAGGGATAAAACAATCCTGTTTTTTCAGTGAACTATTAAGTGAAAAACAGTCTTTCTCTAAAGCTTTTCTAAAGGAAAGTAAATGCACAAGTTGTTTAAACTTATCACTGTAGATACAACTTTGTCAAAATTTAATACTTACTAATTTGTAGCATTTTTTAAAAGCACATAGAATTAAGCATTGGTTCATAGCAGAGTATGGTGATTAAGTCCCTGGGCTCTGGAGCCAGGCTGCTTGAATTAATAAATCTTGGCTTCCCTCCTAACCAGCATGTGACCTCAACCCTGAGACTCAACTGACTCGTCTGTAAAATGGAGTTAATAACACCCTCAACCCTCAACATTGGGTTGTTGTGCAGATTAAATGGGTTAATACATGTAAAGAGCTTAGAACATTGCCCAGAACATTGCAAGTGCTAATTAAAGTTATCTGTTATTCTTGTTATTATTTCACAAGTCAGGATATTAACACATCAATGACAGTGCTGATCTGTGAGCCCTCTTGTGATTACACAAACCAGGTGTATGTTTCACTGCCTACCTCACTAATCACATCTATCACTCTCCAGATCATGTTTCTGCGATTACATTTATAGCTTTTTTAATGTTTCAATTTTTGCTACATCCAGAATTTAATATTTGATGAGGTGTAATGTAGAGATCCACCCTTACTTTTTTCCATATGACTACTCTGTTTTCCCCCAATGATATATCCAGTGAATAACCCATCTTTCCTATTACATTTCTCTTGTCTATTCACTCTCCTATAACCTTAGACCAGGGACTTCAAACTAGCTTTCAGATACACCTGAGGGTATATGAAGACTTTCTTAAGGGCACATGAGCATGGTTAGTTTTATGGTTATGTCCAGGTCTTCAGGTTTCATGTACTTTGTCCTAAAATCACTAGCCTAAGAAGATAAGAGTCATTAAGGGTCTCGCTCTCTCTCTCTCTCTCTCTCTCTTTTTAATAGACTTTATCTTTTAGAGCAGTTTTGGGCACACAGCAAAATTGAGTGGAAAGTACAGAGTTCCCATACACTCCCTGCCTCTATACATGCACAGCTTCCCCTACTACCAACATCCTCCACTGGAGGGCTACATTTGTTATAATTGTTGACTCTGCATTGATACATCATTATGACCCAAAGTCCATAGTTTACATTAGGGTTCACTCTTGGTGTGGTACATTCTATGGGTTTGTACAAATGATGATGACATATTATAGTATCAGACAGAATAGTTTCACTACCCTAAAAATCCTCTGTGCTCTGCCTATTCACCCCTCCCTCCCTCATAACCCCTGACAACTAATGATCTTTTAACTGTCTCCACAGTTTTGCCTTTTCTAGAATGTCATATAGTTGGAATTATATAGTATATAGCCTTTTCAGATTGGCTTCTTTCACCTAATAATGTCAAGGGTCTCTTTGTACTCCTCTTTCCAAATTTCCCCCCACTTTAACAAGAAAGACATCTCTCTTACCTATTCCCAATCTTAATACTGCACATTGTCAAATCAAGAAATAATCCTTTAAACAATTCCTTTAATCAAGGCACCATAACATGTCCTTCCCTGCCCATCTCATTAAGAGATATATATCCAATAAATTTTACTTTTTAGGTGACAAGAAACAAACCTTTCATTTGATGACTGGCTTCAGTGGCTCTCTCTTCCCACCCCATAGGGCAGCCTAGCAATGAACCAGCTCAGAAATATGGTGGTGAGGCCTCTAGCCAATATCAACCTCACTAAGCTCCAACTATTTCTCTTTTCTAAGAAAGTCATCCCATCTCTAGGGAGCCCCTATTGTTACAGAGTCAAATAAGTGCTCCCCATCCCCTCTCAATGCCCTATGTTTACGTAAGTGGGGTCCTAGGCCTAAACACCTCTCACTGGGGGATGAGAGCTTGAAAGATCCTGTGTGATCTTCTGCTGTCTCTTAGACATAAGACTTTGCAATAAACCTTGCTCCTCTGTGTATTGTTTCAGGTATTTGTGCCAGCTAATAGTCTTATAATAATTGTTTATCAAAACTCATAATTTATGCTGTTCCAGTCAAATGTATATTACTAGTATTTATAATAAGTCAATCCAAAAGAAATTATTTTACACATCTGGTCTTAGGATATGTATTTGATGTGAAGAAGCATGATAAGATTGACAATAAAAGTCTTTCAACATAAAAGCCTACTACACTAGGATAAAAATCTATGGGAGAAGTAGAATAGAAATGGAATTTCATAGGGAAAAAGGACCAATGTGAAATTTCTGACTGTTAGAGAAGAGCTTGTTTATTAATGTTTTAAATGGACAGTGATGGGTTCAAATCACTGTGGTACTTATATTTCTAATGAAGAGTAATGAAAAAGCTTCATTTTAAAATATAGATATTTGTAATATGCCATAAACAATATCCTTTGCTACTACTTAAATTTATAATGAAAAATTTTATATGTCAACTTAAAATATTTTACAGGGGTACAGGTTTTCAAAAAGCTTTTAGGGGAATTGTGATAAAAAAAGAAATCCTAAAAAAGCATCTTAGACTGCTTATTTTCTTATATCCCCACACTGGGTTGGAATTATTCAGGCACTTGTAGGGGTGTCTGTGTGCTTGTGTTTTAGGGGTGCAAATTACAAAAGTAACATGAGCCCAACTATCCTAACGGTTGCTCAGCAAATGCTTCTTGAAATCAATTGAATTGAATTGAAAAAATGTTTAAAATTTAAAACAAAGGCAAAATAGGATCTAAAGATTAGATTCCTTCTCTGTCTCTGTTTTTGAAAGTTTGCTGTGATAGTGGATCACGGGTGGCCTGTACTCCGGGGAACACAGTCCTTGGCTTCAACCTGTTCCCTTTTTATTTTTTTTCTAATCAGCAACTTTTATGAAAGCTTAGAACCTTGCTGCTCAAAGTGTTTTCTGTGGATCAGCAGTGTTGGCATCACCTGGAAGCTTGCTAGAAATTAAGACACTCAGGGCTGACTCCAGGCTTCTGAATCAGAATTAGCATTTTAACAATGTCTCCAGGTGATTCCTGTGCACAGGAAAGTTTGGGAAGCACTAGATTGGTGGCACCTAGTTGTCTAGTTATCTCACGGGTGACAGCCACGCCCAGCAAGGTTCCAGTTCCTCATTACCTAAATGCATTCTTGGTTGTTCCATGACTACCATCATTGTTAATGATACTAATGAAATACATTTATAGACCAATTAACAGGCCACTTTCACATACATTATCTAATTTGATCCCAACTACAGTCTTCAATTTAGAACACAGTGCTTTCTGCAAAGTGCACAAATTCAATTTCAACAATGTGAGGAGACATGAGTAGAGCTTCCTGAATTGTTTTCCAAGATGAGCATACTCTAAGTCCAAAGAGTCATTTGGAATTATTTTCAAATTTAATAATGTCAATACTCTTCATTCAAATCTATTTTGTTGTTATATTCCAGAATACTTTAGAAAAAACATAATAAAGTAGTGATTTGGGGGTGGGTTGGTTTTATTTTTATATCATAAAAATCTAGATCTGGAAAACATGTTAATAAAACTATGCTGAGAGAGGTCAAAGATAGATTCACAATCAGAAACACATATAGGGACTGGCCTGGTGGCGTAGTGGTTTAGTTCATGTGCTCAGCTTTTGGTGGCCCAGAGTTTGCAGGTTCGGATCCTGGGTGTGGACCGATGCACTGCTTGTCAAGCTATGCTGTGGCAGCGTCCCATATAAAGTAGAGGAAGAAGGGCATGGACCGTAGCCCAGGGCCAATCTCCTCAGCAAAAAGAGGAGGATTGGCAATGGATGTTAGCTCAGGGCTAATCTTCCTCACCAAAAAAATCCACATCCAGAGTCATCTAGTAAATCAAAAGGTTTTTAAAAGTCTAATTGCACATGTACCATCTCAGGTACTAAGTAAAGAAATAAAAACACTTGGTATTAACTCTATATCTGAATTGTCCACAGTTCACTCTTCATGCATTAGATAGAATAATAAAAGATGCATCCCCATTTTTTAAGGAATTTTTATTTCTTGCTTAAGAAGCAACTAAATTCAGAGACAAAGAAATAGGTAACAATTACAGGGCAGAATATGGAAAAGAATTATATAATTTAATATTGTATTATCAAAGTTATATAAACAAGCAGAATGAGGTGGGATTAGTAAGATAAAAGTGAGATAAACATTTATTTCAAGGCTTTCTAGTTGGTTTCTTTTGGATCCACTGCTTGTTATTGGGCTGCCAAGAAAGAAGGACTGTGGGTGGGTGGGTAGAACAAAAAGGCAAAAAGATCACACAATGCCCATTACTGAGGAGGGTTGGGAAATAAGCAATGGAGAAGATGCCCAGAGAGACAGTTCTACATGGAGGGCCACTAGATGTATTATATTTCTACAGAAAAGGAGTCAATATACTAAATAGTAATATTTCATTCCTCCTACCAGGAGGTCGCTCATTCGTATTTAGACATGTTATTTTCAAGGGATAATTCCTGGTAAATTGGACTACTTAATCTGCTTTGGCAAGCCTGGTGGATCCCTGGGGTTCTACCAACATGTCTCCCTGAAACTCAAGAAGCCCTCTTCTGGACCAGAAGTCACACAAGAGCCTTGCAGTTCTAATGGGTTGCTTCTTTGTGCCAAAACTGTCCTGCTGTGGAGATGGCAGGAGCCCTGCACTGGTCTCTAAACCTCCTGTGTGGAGTCAGTGAGCCCACGAACAAAGCCCATCTTGGCTCCACTGGAAGTTTATCACTGAGTGTCAAGTACATAGTTCCTCATGCATGCCGACCTTACCTTATCTGTAATTCACTTAATATAGATTGTGACCCCCGCAAACACACACACATAGAATAGCTACTCAAGTGTCCCATCTCGGAAGGCATCTTCGCCATTGCTTATTTCCCACCTCTCCTTGGAAATGGGCTTGCGTTGTCCTTTTGCCTCTTTGTTCTACCCACCCACCCACGGTTGTTCTCTCTTGGCAGCTTGAAAGGACCTGGCACTCCTGATGTAACTACCGACGGTGCTCGGCTTTGCCAAATCAAGTTTTGACACCATGCTCTACTGCCAAGGGCCCTGCCTCGCTCCAGCTGTTCCCCTATTTCTTCCCCAGCAATGTGACGCCCACAGTGAGGGGTGGGGGAGAACTCAGCCCCAGGATCCCTGTTTCTATCCCTGGGCTCCGCTGGAAGCTCTTAAATACCCGACATGACTATGTGCTACTGAGCACATGTTTCATAGAGTTTGGGCTAATCGAATGAGCAGTTTGCTTTATGCTTTGGGACAGAATGAATGTTGTTAACTGGTGTCACAAGTCTTGTGCCAAAATAGACGTTATAGCCTGTGGGGAGTGGCCAGAGTGTGAAGCCACCCACTCCCAGTCCACAGAGCAGCTTTCTCAGAGTTCAGGTAGCCATAAGCCAGATGCCTGAGCCTGCCCCCCGCACAAGTTGCTAGGCAGACCTTGTATTTCTCCCTGATTTTCATCTATGGCACGTACAGCATTTCCACAAAATTAAAGGGGAAAAAAATCTCACCACTCTAACACATTCACTGGTTTAAATTTTATATAATTCTTTCCAGTGCTTATTGCTGTGGATTTATTTTTAAACAAACTTAATCAACTGGCTCATAGGGCCTCCAGGATAAAGCTGAAAGTGTTGCCATTTAAAACCACTCCATCCACACTGATCACCTTCTTGGTGAAAAACAGAGTTTCAAACTGCCTTCTCAAAACCTGATTACCAAATATTGACTAATCTCTTGTAGAAAAATAGAATGTACCTAGCAGCTCATAAAATACATTTTGGATGGCTAAATATGTCATGAGGTTTCGAGATTCTGTAAAGTTCCCTGATTCTGAACACATTTCTTTGTGCATCTTAAATCAATAGCCTGGCCCTGTGGTGCTTGGTGTTTTGCCTCACCTCAACTGACTTTAGTATCCTTTCTATTATTGTAGATGATGAAAACACCATCTGTCCTTCTTGAGAAGGCTTTGAAACTATTTTGAATAAAAGAGGGTAGTTTCATTGAAATTTTACATAATTTATATAACGTTGTCAAAGGTTCTGGAAAATAATCTTGCTTAACAGTTTTCTCCTAACAAGGATGTATGGTTATTTAAAATAAAGTGACATTTTCTAATTTAAAGATTTAATATATTTGTTTATTTGTTTCACAGGATCTGAACCTCAAACTTGAAGTCTGTCTTAATCATATTAGTGGTACTTCTATGAAAAATACGGTTAGTAATCTATCTTGTTAGACATAGGGAACACTCACAGCTCCCCTACCAAAGAGGAGAAAGCATCAAATTAATAAATGTCTGAACTTTGGCAAGCTACTTTATTTATCTAACCATCAAAATCCTCATCTACTCAGGGTTGTTGGGAAAATTAAGTGTATGGAAGTTGCTTTGAACAGTGCCTGGAACGCAGTAGGAATGCAAAGGTGTCTGGGAAGATTACTTTTGCTAGCTAGCACAATATAGCTTGTGACTCCAGGTAAATATGCTCCCATCTTCATCCTATTCTTGCTCTTCTCTATTCATTCAATATTTACTAAGTACCAGTGACCTCATAGTACAATGCTAGTGCATCTGACTCCAATATTTACTAAGTACTTGCCGTGTTTCAGGCCCAGGCGCTGTGAATGGAAAAGTGAATAAAACAGATTCTCCTCATGGAACTTAGTGAGAGACACAGTCAGCAAACAGATCCCTTTAAATGTATTCCATAAATGTTCCAGGAGCACAGAGGGGGGACTCAGCCGAGTCTGGGGTTTCAGGAAAGACTTCTTGCTTTCTGTGAGCTGAAACATGAGAATGGTTAGGAGTTGGCCACACAGAAAATGTGGGAGAAAATATTTCAGGCAGAGAGAACCCGAATGCAAATGCCTAGAGGTGAGAGAGAATTTGGTGCCTTTGAGTAACTGAAAATAATTTAATAAAGCTGAAGATTAGATAAAGAGAGACATATTTACAGATGGAACTGGGGAAATAAACAGGGACTAGATTATAAAAGGCATTGTAAACCACAGTGGAGGGATTAGAATTTATCTTAAAAGCAATGGGAAGTCATGGAAGGGTTGTATGTAAAAGAGCATGGTTAGATTTGTGTTTTAGAAGCATCACACATACTGTGGAAAATGAACCAGAAGAAGGCAAGACTGGAGACCCAGAGGTTAAGTTGGCAGCTGATACAATAATTTAGGCAAAAGATGGCAGTGACCTGAATTATGGTCATGATGATAGGATTGGAGAAAACAAATGGGTTAGGTGTTTAGTAGGTGCCCTCAATTGGTGGCCAATTGGTGATTTATAACAAGGGGTTGGTGTGGTGAGAAAGAATGTCAAGAATGTTCAGAATGATACCCTGGATTACTGGCTACTGGGGTGTTGCCATTCACTAGGGGGAATAAAAGTAAGAACAAGTTTGGAAAGAAAGACAATGAGTTCAGCTGTGGACACAATGGATTTGAAATGTCCATAGAACCTCTAGAGACATCCAGAGCCCAGAAGAGGTCTGGGCTGGTACAATACATTTGTGGGTAATCAGCATATAGCTGGTAAGTGAAACCATGGAAGTGGAAACCCAGGAAGGGTGTATAAAGGGAGAAATTTTCTGGGACAGAATCTCATGAAACACTGACACTTAAGAGAGAAACTGAGGAAGAGGAATCCCCAAAGGGACTTAAAAGGAATGGCCAAATAGGTAGAAAAATCAGGAGAATTAGAAGTCACTAAAGTCAAGAGAAAAAAGTATTTCAAAAGGTCAGCAAAGTCATGGGAAAAAAGTATCTCAAGAAGACAAAGGATATCAAATGATACAGAAAAATCAAGTAAGAGACTCAATTTTCATTGGTTTTAACAACAAGGAGGTGTAAGTCAATCTAAATTCCACAAACACACACAGAGACACCTACATGCATACAAACATACTCACACAGACTTTAAATTCTCAAATATGTTAGCGTTCTTCTAAGATCCACTGAGGTCTGCTTTGTCTTGTTTGCCTTCTCTTACCACCCCTCATCCTTTGTAGTTGCCTTGCAACTCATCCACAGCCCTCATCAGACCAAACACCAAAGAGGAAAGAGAATAGGGGGTGGGTGCAACTTAAAGTTCTGTGACCACGGCTCAATCCATTTCAATGGTACCCAGATTCTAGCTGTTGTACTGAAACTTCCCAAAGGAAGCAACTTATCATTTTTAACATAAGTTGTAGCGATGAATGCCAACTTGACCAACTGAAGTTATGAAGTTTAATTCTCATCTCCTAACAGCTCAACTGACCTTTGTAAAATTTAAGAAGGGAGATCATGGACTATAAATTTTAATATTTCAAAACTTTTACTACTAGCATACCACCTAGACAGAAAACAAAAGTATGCTTAGCTTAATTTCCTTGCTATATTTAAATGATCAGAAATTATTTTTTAAGAAAAAAATACAGTTGGAAAGGTCTCTCCTGCAAAGAAAATGACTGACCTGTTTTCAAAGTCCAACTATAACTCAGAAATTCAAATGTATAAAAGATCTAATTGGTCAAGGGGTTCAATGTATAAAAATTTTACATTTTCTTTCTTTTTTTTACCCCCTAAAACATATGGTTTAGTTTAAAGAAATAGGATTTATTTAGATAGCAGAAGAATGTCAGATTATATGACTCATATCCTACCTAAATTTTCCTGTTGGAAAATTTCCTCTAACAGATGAGTAATCTTATTTTATGCTGGATCAGCTCCACAATTTGATACAGTTATAGGTTTGAAATAGGAGTTGCTAGTTGTATGATTCAAATCCTCTTCGAGTATAATGTAGTCATCCTATTACTTTAATTAAAAAATTGAAATTATGCAGAAAATTTCTAATGGTCTTCATCACTAATGAAGTATACCAGTAATGTAAACCAGATTTTCATCCTGAAGAGAACTAGAAGTTCCCCAAGTTCCAAAAATGCAAAGAAGGCAAATATGTAAAATGATGAGCTTGACACTGATTGCAAGCAAAATTCTAAAATAGATTCTCAAACAGATGGTCTGTGAGCATTTAGAAATGTAAGAGGTGACCATCAAGAGCCAGCATGGGCTCAGTACAAACAAATTTTGCCAGATAATCCAAAGTCCTATCAAAATAGGGTATGAGACTAATGGACTTGCAAAGCTGATATAATATATACAAGTGAACCTAAAAAGGTGAAAAATAATTGAATTATTCAGCCATAATAGAGTATGCAGGTTTTCTACTTACTATGATCTAATTTATTATGACCTTGCATAGTCAATCATTCAACAAATATTTATGGAGCACTTACTTTGTGTCTTGCTTGCACTGTGCTGAGTGCTCACATACCACCTCTTTTAACAGTTTTACATATGAGGTAGAAACTGGTATTATCAAGAGGCAGTAGAGTGTATGGCTTAAACACAGACAGCATCCATTCAAATCCTGACTCTTGTCACTTCAATGGCTGTGTGACCTTGAGAAAGTCACTTAATCTCTGCCTCACATTGACCATCTGTAAAATGGGAATGACAATAATAGTGACTACCTTGGGGGCCAGCCTGGTGGCACAGTGGTTAAGTTTGCATGTTCTGCTTCAGGGTTTGCAGGTTCGGACCCCGGGCGCGGACCAACACACCACTCATCAAGCCATGCTGTGGTGGAGTCCCACATACAAAAAATAGAGGAAGATGGGCACAGATGTTAGCTTAGGGCCAATCTTCCTCAGCAAAAAAAAAAAAAAAAACAGGAGGATTGGCAATGGATATTAGCCCAGAGCCAGTCTTCTTCACACACACACACACACAAATAATAATAATAATAATAGTAACTACCTTGTAAAGGAGTTGCGAAGATTAGATGAGCTAATTTATGTAAACACCTTAGAAAAATATCTGGCACATAATATAAATGTCAGCTAGAACAACTCCAGAGAGGTTCCAAGATACCATCGTTTCCCAAGCCAGGATCTAAACCCAAGGCTGTCAGATGCCAAAGCCCACGCCCTCAACCACTGTAAAAATTACATTTTTTAAAATGTGTGACGTTCCTAGATGATTTTAAAGAACACTTGACATCCACTTCTTTATACCTTTGTTTTAACAATGTATGTTATATCTAATGTGTCTGGGAAGCTATTTCTGGCCTCCTTTGCTGAAACTTTCCTAGAGGCCAGGAAAGCTACTTAGGAAATCAGGTTTGCAAATTTGAAGGTTACGGCCTTCACATTTTAAAAGACACATCATTTTACCTCTGGAGAGTGACCTGTGTTGACATCATTTAATAAAGAATAAATGTTGTAATAGAGGAAACTTAGTAAGAACAGTAGCTAATGTTTATTTTTGCTGAATATGGGCCAAGGTCTGTTCTAAGTGCTTTCACATATTATTTAATCCTCATGACCACTTTATAAGGGTATTATTATTAGCCCCCTTTTTTTCCACAGAGGTTGGCAATTTGCCCAAAGTCACCCAGCTAGCAAGTTGCAGAGTTGGAATTTAAACCAGGCAGTTGGCTCTGGAGCCAGAGCTCTTTATCCATTAAATTCCCTCTCATGAAACCATGTCCAGGCATGCTAAGTACTTGCCAAAGAATCTCAAACAAGTCACCTATTTATTTCTAGCAGCCTTCCTTGCAGCCTATTTGGTCATTTTGAATACCAAAGTCCACTTACTTAATGACTCATTCCCCACATTTCCAGGTTTCTTCAAATGCCTCCTCATCGAGAGGCCTCCTTCCTGAGGGTGCCATCTGCACAGCAACCTCCTGGGCACTCTCTCCCACCCAGGTCTGAATTTACATTTCTTTGTATCGCTTATCATTGCCAGGCTTTATTCATTTGCCTGTTTGTTGATTATTTTACTTCCAGCTGTCTCTATAACATAAACTTCGCCCATTTTGTTTACTACATTATTCCCGTGCTTAGAATAGAGCCTGACACGTCGTATGTTCACAAAAAATATTTATATAAACAACTGAATTCTTAAATTTTCACTTGTTACACAATCTAATTTTTGTCATTAATATCAGAAACAAAAATTAAAGAAAAATGCCACCAACAGATTTAATATATAATCTATTTCGATCTTCCGTTCCAGTCCCTGTTTATAAGCAGATACTGACATTTCTTTTTACAGATACGTACTCATTATAGAGATTGGAATATACATTCTGCCTTTTCAGATAACATTATCAGATCAGATAAAAAATCCATTGCTGAACGGATTTTTGTTTTCAATGACTTTCAACAAACTACACGTTCAGGCTCAGTTTTTTGTTTTTGTTTTCTTTGGATTTGGTGAGGAAGGTTGGTCGTGAGCTAACATCTGTTGCCAATCTTCCTTTTTGCTTGAGGAAGATTGTCTCTGAACTAACATCTGTGCCCATCTTCCTCTATTTTGTATGTGGGACACCACTACAGCATGGCTTGATGAGCGGTGTATAGGTTCACGCCTGGGATCCAAACCCATGAACCCTGGGCTGCCAAAGCAGAGCGTGCGAACTTAACCACTATGCCACGGGGCCAGCCCCTGTTTTTTTTTTTTTTAAGTAAAAGCAATGTTGGTTAAGGCCTTTCTATTCATACAACAGAAGTCATTTTCCCCTGCATTTTATATTGCCAGAGGTAGAAATTACAGGTCTTATCCAGTAGCACTTGACCATAGCAAGATTCTTGAGACATAAACCATGCTTTCCTTTCAGGCAACCTCTTACAGAATGCTAAAAAATCTCCTGGTCACTAAAGAAAGCACACTTCAGTGATACAGATCTAGCATTTTATGTGCTACAAATTCCTTCACAAAATATTTTAGCAGAATTTTGATGAACTCAGAGGTTGCAAAAAAATCTCAAATGGAGATTTTCTTTGCACTACCAACAAGACAAGAATAGGCCAGTGATATATGAAATCCAGAAGTAATGGTTACCTGAGAAGAGTTTGTGCAAGAAATTGCATTAGGTCTCTATTGCTTCTCAGGAGCTTAAACAACACACATTTATTATCTCACAGTTTCTGTGAGCCAGGAATCCAGGCCCAGATCAGTTGGGTCTGCTTAAGGGTCTCTCTGAAGGCTGCAATCAAGATGTCAGCCAGGACTTGGGTCTCATCTGAAAGCTCACATTGGGAAGGGTCTGTTTCCAAGCTCACTCAAGCGACTGTTGGCAGTATTCAATTCTATTTTGGCTGTGGACTGTGGGCCTCAGTATCTACATGGCTGTTGACAGCAGGACACCCTTATTTCCTTGCCATGTGGGCCCCCCTAACATAGAAACGTAGTTCATCAAAGCCAACAAGGGAGAGAATCTGCTAGCAAGATGGAAGTTACATTCTATTGTAACCTAATAACAGAAGTGTCACCTCCATGTTGAGGTATTCTATTGGTTAAAGACAAGTCACTCAAAGGAAGAGGATTAGGCCCTGAATACTAGGAGGTGGGGATCATTGGGGGCCATCTTAGAGGCTGCCTACCAGTGAAACAGTATTTCACAATAATACTGTATTGCTTGTTAAAGAGACGTGCCCACACGATACCACCTTCTGGCTGTGGCTGTCCACTGTTACCTCACTAGACAGTCAGCATCACCCAGTGTTCTCCCACTTCTGCTGGAGCTGCTGCTTCTGAAACAACCTAAGCCTTCCTTCCTAGGCAACTTTAGGAAGAGGAAACCAGGGTGAAAGCAAGAAATAAAGTAGAACTTTTCCTCTTAAATCATTAATTTGAATAAAGAGTTGAGCAGTGATACAGGTGCAGCATCCCCAGGCTCTGGGGCTAAAGTTGTACAGATGACATATTCTGTAAGAGCCTCTCAATCGAGACCAACAGCACAGGACAATTTCTCCTGAAAGTTAATGCCAATCTCACTCTTGCCTGTATGCAAGCTTTGAGATTACAGTTGGATCTCATCATATCTCTTTGCATTAATGAGCCCTACTTCATGGCTGTACTTCTAATTTTGTGTCAAGTCTAAACATAAGAAATTGAGTTTGGGTAATCTAAAACAGCAGCTTTCTTCTCTGTATAGATGTCAACAGCAAAGTAATCAAGTGAGGAAAGTTAAGATCCTCACAGAGAAAGGAAATACACTGGTTCAGTGTTGGGTGAAGATCATATACTTGGCACAAAAATGGATTCGCATTTATCAGAAGCAGCATGGTGTGGCAGTTACGTATACAGTGTCTTGAGACAGACTGCCTGGGTATGAATCCTGGTTCTGTGATTTACTATGTGACCCTGGGCAAATTACTTAATCTCTCTGTGCCTTGGGTTTCCCCATCTGTAAAAGAGAGATAATAATTTTACCTACCTCACAGGATAATTATTAGGATTAATATTTATAAGTGCTTAAATCAGGGTCTGGCAAATAGCAAGTGTTACATGCATGTTTGTTAAATAAAAAATCTGTTTAAGTTTTTACTTCATGCAACTTCCAGTTTCTGGTTCAGCACATGGTCAGCTTGGAAATGGTAGCTCCTGCCCATACAACAAGAAAAAAGCTGAGCAAACCAAGAATCAGCAACTTTTCTCAGATCCATCACAGAAGTGAGGCACAGGAAAAACCACTGCCACAAAATTTGGAGAGGCAGACAGGCAGATACAGGAAACCGCAACTCACCAGAGCAGAAACTCACACACAGACACCTCTACAGGAACCAGTCTGTGGTAGGAAACCTAAGCTGTAATGAACTAATTGCTGGAGGCTCAGTGTAGAAAGTCTGAGAGTTAAAAAATCCAGTTGGGGGGCCACTCAGAGGGTGGCTTCTACACTTTTGTGAGTTTTAGCTCTAGAAGCCCTACCAGGTTCTCATGGTGAAGATTGGGGAAAAAAAAAATCTCTTCATGCTTCTGGCAAGGGGAAGGGAAAAGTAGTCTTTTTGATATAGAGCCAGAACACTCTGTTCTTCTTAAGACCTGCCCTCAAGAGACACCATTTCACCAGGGCCTAACAGACTGGGGTTTTACCAGAGCCTCACGAACCTGGGGGAAGAGAAAGACCCAACTCCATCCCCCTCTAGCCTTCCTGTCTCACCCAAGGAGGGTGGGGTGGGAGACTGAGAACCACTTGAAAGCTTATAGCCCAGGAACCCAGG
Source organism: Tapirus indicus (assembly GCA_031878705.1). Classification (NCBI taxonomy): domain Eukaryota; kingdom Metazoa; phylum Chordata; class Mammalia; order Perissodactyla; family Tapiridae; genus Tapirus; species Tapirus indicus. The sequence goes on along the minus strand of CM062919.1, from coordinate 140,232,380 downwards.
CTCACTAAAAGATTGAGACCAAATAACAGGACTATAGAATGCTTCCCCTCCCCCACACCTTACCAACACATCACCAAGGGCCTTTTATTCTGTACATGGTGTCTGGTTTTCAAAAAAAAATGTACAAGGTATACTAGAAGACAAAAAATACAGTTTGAAGAGACAGAGCAAACATCAGAAGCAGTCTCAGATATGGCAAGGATGTTGGAATGATCAGACCAGGAATTTAAAATAACTAAAATTAACATGCTAAGAGCTCTAATGGAAAAAGTAGTCAATTTGCAAGAACAAAGGAGACAACCTAGATGATCCAGAGTTTGGAGATGACTTTTAGATACAACACCAAAGACACAACACATGAAAGAAAAATTGATAAGTTGGCCTTCATTAGAATTAAAAACTTCTGCTCTGTGAAAGACATTGTCAATGGAAGGAGAAAACAAGCCACAGACTGGGAGAAAATATTCTAAAAGACATAGCTGATAAAGGACTGTTATCTAAAATACAAAGAACTCTTAAAACTCAGCAATAGGAAAATGTAAAACTCAGTTTAAAAATCGGCAAAAGATCTGGACAGAGACTTCACCAAAGATTTACAGATGGCAAATAAGCATACGTATTTGCTCAACATATGTTCAACATCATATGCCATTAAGGAATTAGCAAATTAAAATAACAAGATACCCCTAGACACCTTTAGAATGGTCAAAATCCAAAACACTGACACCAAATGGTACTGCAGATGTGGAGCAACAAGAACTCTCATTCATTGTTGGTGGGAGTGCAAAATGGTACAGCCACTTTGGAAGACAGTCTGGCAGGTTTCTTACCAAGCTGAACATGCTTTTACCATATGATCCAGCAATTGTGCTCCTTGGTATTTATCCAAACGAATTGAAAACTTATGTCTACACAAAAACCTGCATATGAATGTTTATAGCAGCTTTATTCATAATTGTCAAAACTCAGAAGCAACCAAGATGTCCTTCAAAAGGTGAATAGAGGGGCTGGCCTGGTGGCGGAGCAGCTAAATTCATGCGCTCCACTTCGGCAGCCTGGGGTTTGCAGGCCCAAATGTGGGGCCTGAACTGACGCACAGCTTGGCAAGCCACACTGTGGCGGCGTCCCATATAAGGTAAAGGAACATGGGCATGGATGTTAGCCCAGGGCCAGTCTTCTTCAGCAAAAAGAGGAGGATTGGCAATGGATGTTAGGTCAGGGCTAATCTTTTTCACACACACACACACACAAAGGTGAATAGATAGACGAATTTTGGTACATCCATACAATGGGTTATTCAGTGATAAAAAGAAATGAGTTATCAAGCCACAAAAAGACATGGAAGAATCTTAAATACATATTGCTAAGTGAAAGAAGCCAATCTGAAAAGGCTACAAACTGTACAACTCCAACGATATGACATTCTAGAAAAGGCAAAACTGTAGAGGCAGTAGAAAGATCAGTGGTTGTCAGGGGTTAGAGCAGAGCGACGAATAGGTGGAGCACAAATGATTTTTAGGGCAGTGAAACTATTTTGTATGATACAGGAATAGTGAATACATGTCATTATATATTTGTCAAAATCCATAGAATGTACAATACCAAGAGTAAACCCTAAGGTAAAGTATGGACTTTAAGTGATAACGGTGTGTCAGTGTTGGCTCATCAATTGTAACAAATGTAGCACACTGATGGAGGATGTTGATGGTGGGGAAAGCTGCATGTATGGACGGGAGGAACATATAGGAACTCTGTATTTTCCATGAAATTCTGCTGTGCTTTTAAAAATGTCTATTAATTTTAAAAAATCCCATGCTGTTAGAATATAGCTCTGGTGTAGATTGTAACTGAAAGCTTTCCTTCTGCAAAATGAGTGAAGAGCAAATTAGAAATCATTGTATTGAAGCACGACTCTGCTGGCACCAATTGCACTGCCTAGAACATAGAAGGAGCTCCATAATTCCTGTTCTGCCTCCACCTCACTCCGGAAATCTGTAAGCCCTCACTTAGCAGTGTCCCCTGGGGAAGGGGAAGTGGATGACACCCGCAAGCACATTTTGCACAAAACAGACTGGGAATCCCAGAGCTATGAACAAGACTGGGAGTGTCTCTTTCTCCAAGAAATTCAGACCCGGACTTCTCTAACTTTAGCGTGTATAAGAATCACCTGGGGGGGGGGTGTTAAAACACAGATTGCAGGACTTTCCTGCAGTTTCTGATTTGGGAAGTCTGGGAAGGGACCTGAGAATTTGCATCAACTGACACCCTGATGATGCTGATGCTTCTCATTAGTGGATCGCATTTAAAAACTGCAAGAATTTTGATGGTTTTTAAAGATGAAGTCAGCTCAGTAGACTGTCTGGAATTTATAAAGGAGGAGTTTGGGACCAGCAATCTGGGTGAAAGGGACTAAGGAGCTTCTCAGAAGGCTGCATTTGCTTGGCAAGCACACTGTGCTTAGAATGAGGTGATGCAAGCGGTACAAACTGAAACTACAGTGTATCACTGGTAGAAAAAAAACGTGTGAGAAGAGACAAAAAAGCAGGATGGAGCCTGTGCAGGAGTTACAGTGCCTGTCACCTCTAAAGCAAATGGGAAGAAAATAATAAGCTGCAAACACTTAAATAGTGCTTACTCCATGCCAGGCACTGTTCTAAGCATCTTACATGTATTGACTCGTTTTTATCCTCGTAACAAATAGGTTTATTACTCCTGTTTTGCAGATGAATAAAGTGAAGCACACGGGCTAACTTGGCCAAGGTCAGAGAACTAGGCAAGAGCAGAGTCAGAATTTGAACCCAGGTAGTTTGGAGGTCCTGCTTTTAACTACTACTTGATGCTGCCACTCCAAAAGAGCCCAGTGGTTGGCAGCACTGACACACTAAGGTTCCTCTATGACCATAAAAATAAGTTGATCGGCTTAAAATAACTGGAGAGAGTGGAAGAAATAAACAGCAAATTTTGTTTCAGCCAATGGTAGTTATAATATCGTCAGTTACACCGAGGGAATACTCTCAGTTCGTGTCAATTCTCAGGTCTACGAGGTTTCACCGTCAGCCCGCAATGACAGCCCCGCTCACCGTATCAACTTTCTTTTCCACCCTCCTGTCCACTCAGATCCGTTCCTTCACTGTACCTCCACTGAATCTGCTCCATACGCAGCCTCTGCAGCTTTCTCGTGGCCCAATCTCCACTTCCGCACCTGTAATATGGCAATAACACCTGTCTAGCCCCCCCCCCACGCTAGAACTGAGGAAAAGGTGGAGTGTGAGGGCGCTATACTGATAATAATTTCTACCTCTGATGGTTATTTTGGGGTCCTTTTCTCCCCTACACTTGTTCCGACCTCGCTTTGAGCCTGCGCACTAGCGGCGGCCCCCAGCCCCTGCTTTCCCACCTTCAGCCGCCGCGCCGTGATGACGTAAGTCTCCTGCGCCGCCGAGCGAGCGGGGCTCGCGTGAAGCAGGTTGGGTTCTATTTTTCTCGCGGATTCTGGTGCCCGTGGGTCCCGTGACCCGATAGCATGAAGGAGACGCCACTTTCAAACTGCGAGCGCCGCTTCCTACTCCGCGCCATCGAAGAGAAGAAGGTAAACGGCCCCGGGGAACTTCGCGCTGCGCCGGCGCTCGGGTCGCACGGCCGCTGCAGACTTCCGGCTTGGACGCGCGGACCTGGCCCGCGCAGGCCCGGGAGCGCCTGGGGGAACGGGCTCTGGCTCCAGTGGGTTCTTTCAAGGCTCGGGTCACCCCAGCGACTGTCAGTGCCCGGGCACCTAGTTTCCACTTTCCTCTGGGGTTTCCCACTTTCCTCCAAGTGTGTGGCCCAGGGCACAAAGTATCTGCTCAATAAATATTTGCTAACGGAGTAAATGAATGAACGTTGTGCTTGCAGCGGCTGGATGGCAGACAAACCTATGATTATCGGAACATCAAGATCTCATTTGGAACAGATTATGGGTGCTGTATTGTGGAACTTGGGAAAACAAGGTAACAAAGGATTCAAATTAGATGTAAGCCCAATAGGGAGAAGTTTAAAAGAATCGTGTTGACTCAGTTGTTTACAAAGCAGCTAAGAAGTCTGAGCAGTACTTTGTTTAGCTGTCAAAAATAAGCATATTTTCTTTAATACAAGGGTTTTTGTTTTATACCCAAACTTTCAGTTTTTAATCATAAGTATATTTTCTGTCACATGAGTATCGCATAGTTTTTCCGACCTCTATAAATCGTGTATACAACCAGCAGTGATTGCACTGAATTTGTTTCCTGCACCTCTTCTCATTAAGTAGACCTACTTTCCTCTTTTTTCTGAAGGACATGAGATTTAGGTTTTTAATATTCGTTTGGAAGTTGTGAGGATGTTGGTCTGATAATGTTGGCCAACGATGCCTTATGAAAACTCAAGAAATCTCAAGTGTTCATGCCATCTTGTATCAATAAGTATTTGTTTTAGAAAAGTAAAAGTCATTGGTTTTTTTAAAAAATCTGTGGAATAGTCAATATTGTAATGAGATGTTTTTTCCAGTCATCTCTTTGGGTATGCCAGTGTGTTTTTTTTCTGTATATACTCTACTACTATACTTTATATTGTTATTTCAACCTCTAATGATATATCATGCTGAGTATGTTGTTGTAGTAAGGTTGAAACTTAATTGGTATCTGTTTTAGATTTTTTTTTAATTGGAAAGGAAATATATTTAGTTAACAGATTTGTACTTTATCTTTGCAGAGTTCTTGGACAGGTTTCCTGTGAACTTGTTTCTCCAAAACTCAATAGGGCAACAGAAGGTATTCTTTTTTTTAACCTTGAGCTCTCTCAGATGGCTGCCCCAGCTTTTGAACCTGGCAGGTATCTAAATCTTTTTCTTAAACTGTTTTAGCCAGAGGAGAACCTAATAGCAGTGAGCTATTGTTTTAATGCCTGGTGTTATGTTTCATGACATTAGCCCATTCCTGTTTTCATAGGCAGTCAGATCTCTTGGTGAAGTTGAATCGACTCTTGGAAAGATGTCTAAGAAATTCGAAGTGTATAGACACTGAATCTCTCTGTGTGGTTGCTGGTGAAAAGGTGGGGAACATGCCCAAAATTCTTAATCTTAGGATGAGCATTGTTGATTCATGGATCCCTCTATACATGCTTTCATTCTCAGAGCTTCAGTTAATTCAGTTTTATACTGGTCCACTTCACTTCAAATGTTCCTGAGTATTACCCATAGAACTTTGTGTCATCTCTCTCTGAAGGGACAAAAAACATTGGTGAAAATAGCAACTTGGATTTGTGTAAAAATGTCTTATTGGAAGCACTTGTGGTTTTTCTTATATTCTCATTTATTTTCTTATATTAAATGAGTTGATAGAAACAGGTAATGTTTTCCTTTTTTATGGATAAAGAACTGAAGAACAGGTTAAATCCTTCATTTGGATATTAACTTATACAGGGCCACACAGTGAGTCTGTGGTAGGCTGAATTGGAAATCTTGCTCTCAATAAATTGTGCTGCATAATGATATTAGAACTTTATTCTTGAATAGGGTATTTGACCATCTTTTTGACCCCAGAGAAGCCACTTAGCCTTTCCACATTCCATACTTGAGTATGATACTTCCTATTTGCATTACTTGTAAAGTTAGCATAAATATTGTGAAGTAAAACCTAAGAGTTTGAGGTTTTTAAGTTAGGAGACACAATAAAAATATAATTAGGTTTGGAGTTAGGGAAATCGTAGTACTAAATGTAGAGTGGTTCTGTTTATTTAGAGTATATATTTTACCGTTGTCAAATGACTCATAAAAAGGTGAACTATTGGTATTTCAGATGTTGGTCTTGCTTAACATTTTTATAAATATATTTTTATTTTTACAATAGAAGGAGTAACTGCATGTTTTAACAGCAAGAGAAAAATTTGCACACAGTGTTACTTTTCTTTATAAATAGCCACTGGTTGTGATCAGTTAGATTTATTTTTGTTTCAAATTCTCAATCAGGTTTGGCAAATACGTGTAGACCTACATTTATTAAATCATGATGGAAATATTATTGATGCTGCCAGCATTGCTGCAATTGTAGCTTTGTCTCACTTCCGAAGACCTGATGTCTCTCTCCAAGGAGATGAAGTCACATTGGTAAGCTCCCGTGTTGTGAGCCAGGCTCCTTCCTATGATGAGTGAATATCCTTGGTGTGCAAGCAACATGTTATTAGTGAAGTCTTGTGGATGGCAGTTAGGTATGTTCTAAAATTTGTTCATAAGGCAGAAACTACGTATGGTCAAAATTGCCCTTGGACTCTCTTAAATCTCCTGTATGGAAGTGTCTGTCAGTAAAAGCACCTACTAGCCTGGTTTTCTAGACTAGAACTAGATGACTACTTTTTTTTTTTTTTTTTTTTGTGAGGAAGACCAGCCCTGAGCTAACATCCGTTGCTAATCTTCCTCTTTTTTGCTGAGGAAGACTGGCCCTGGGCTAACATCTGCGCCCATCTTCCTCCACTTTATATGGGACGCCGCCACGGCGTGGCTGACAAGCAGTGTGTCGGCAGGCGCCCGGGATCCAAACCCGCGAACCCCGGGCTGCCAAGCGCGAACTAAACCGCTGCGCCACTGGGCGGCCCCAGATGACTACTTTTTTGGATTGAGCATTTAGATGAAGTAGTCCACTTATGTTTAGGGGCCACACATGTGGAAAAAACACTATTCTAACTACAGTGACACGCTTGTGCTTACTCTGTGGCAAAAGTCCATCAGAAACACCTGGAAGGCTTGATAAAACATATTGCTAGGTTGCACCCTCAGAGTAGGATGGGAGTAGGACCTACGAATTTGTACTTCTAACAGAGTTCCCAGATGATACTGATGCTGCTGGTGCAAGGACCACATTTCAAAAACTAGCGACCTATACTTTTCACATTGTCTTTCTCTTTTGTGCCAAGTATGTCAGTTTATATAAATTACATGCTAGAATAATGAAAGTGCACTGTGGGGATAGTTTGAGTCCTGAAGTTGCAGAAGGAAACATCAGATGCCCAAATTCTTTAAGCAGTCATTCATGATACTGCTTTTAGGCATTAGGCTGGAGCAAACTCCTTAAAAACTTAGAGGTAGGGACCAAGGTTTATTAACAATAGAAACATATTCCTTTAGAGAAGGGAGTTGGTATAAGGAATTTTAAAAAAAAGTAGCAATTAGTAGACAAAAAAAGATACCAATTAGAAAATACTGTAGAGTTATTACTGGTAGTGATGTAAAATGGTACAGCCACATTGGAAAAATTTGACAGTTTCTTAAAAAGTTAAGTGTAAACTTATATAGCCCAGCAATTCCATGCCTGGGAATCTGCTCAGGAGGAATGATAGTATATGTTCACTTAAAGACTTATATGGATTAGACTTAAAGCATTATTCGTAATAGCCAAAAACCAGAAACAGTCCACATGTTCCTGATCTGGGGAATGGAAAAACAAAATGTGGTATGTCCTTACAATGGAATACTATTCAGCAGTAAAAAGAACCAAACTACTGATATATACTACAAGATGGTTGAATGTGAAGTTGAAAGGAGGCAGATGCAAAAGACTACAAATTGTTTGAGTCTACTTAGATGGAATGCCCAGCAAAGGCAGGTTTATAGAAACAGACGTAAGAGCGGTGATTGCTTGGGGCTGGGAGTGGGAGGGAGAATTGACTACAGACAGGCTTAAGGGCATTTTTGGGGGTAATGTTAAAAAACTGGATTGTGGTGATAATTACATAACTATAAATTTACAAAAAAGTGAATCATATACTTACGAGTGGATTTTACGATATGTGAATTATACCTCAATAAAGCTTTTTGACCAATGCCTAAAGTTTTAAGGAACATGAGTGGCAAAGTCAAACAGGTAATTATAAAAGAAGTTATTTAGGTGCTTACCTAGGAGTAAAGGAATTTCATTTTTTTAATATTTGATGTGCAAGATGATCTTTTGTATGTTCATAACTTAGTGACTGTGATTATTGAAACATTTATTTTCAAACAGTATACACCAGAAGAGCGTGATCCTGTACCGTTGAGCATCCACCACATGCCCATTTGTGTCAGTTTTGCCTTCTTCCAGCAAGGGTAAGTCTCATCGTTGTCATGGGCCAAAATTGTAAATGCAACTAGGAACTTTTTTGCTCTACTCAAATGTGCCATGGATAAATGAACAAACCCCTCCTTTAATATTAAAGCACCTTACAGTTCTTTTCTTTCTTTGTAAGGGCATTAGTTAGCAAAGAGCTTTCTCAGTAGAAGTGACAAACTTCTATAATGAAGAGACTTCACAATGTTTTTCTTTTCATGGCGTATTTACAAATTTATGAATTTACTGCAGCATTGTAGTGTCTTATCTTTCCTAGAGATATACAGGTGTTGAGAGAATTGTATGCTAGGCTCTAATTTGGGAAAATGGGGTGAGAATTACTGTGGATTAATGGAAGACAGAGGACTTTGGAGTATATTAGAGGAGCATATTAGATGGTGTAGTTATAGCAGCAGGTCGAAAGGGGGAATGGTTCACAAATGGGAGAAAGTCTAGTTTCCTTCAGCTCTCCAGCAGTTTCCTCACAACTCACTGCTAATTTCTCCTACAACGAAAAACCTGGAGTCTTAGGTCCATGTAATGGTGTCTTTAAATGAAAGCTTGAGCCTTAAATCTCTTTAGAGACAAAGGGAGGTATAAATAAGATATTTTAACAATTTTATGAATAAGAACTAGAGAAAAGCTTTCAACTTTGAGTCATTGTAGTGTAGAATTTCATTAGAGGAAAATAGACCAGCACTGTCCAGTAAAAATGCAATGTGAACCATATATGTTATTTAAAATTTTCTAGCAGCCACATTAAAATAAAAAGAAATAGGTAAAATTAATTTTGATATTTTTTTACTTAATATATCTAAAATATTATTTTAATATATAATCACTATCTTAAAAATTATTCATGAGATATTTTACATTCTTTTATTTCTACTAAGTCTTTGAAATCCAGTATTTTACACTCATAGTACATCTCATTTTGCACTAGCCACATTTCAGAGGCTCAGTAACCACACGTGACAAGAGGCTAACACTGGACAGTGCAGAAATAGACAGTATTTTTTTAATGTGCATTTAGCTGAACCTAGAAGAACTTCAGAGTCGAGGATATTAGGAAAACTGTAAGATTAACTGAATAAATGTTATCTAAGTTTTTATTAATGAGTCACAAGTCATTTAATCAGAGTGATAACATAAGGTTTAGATTATATATTATTTAAATAAAACCAGTATGAACTTAATGTGATTTTACTGTAATAGCTAGTGATGTCTACTTAGCATTCATTTTGTGTCCCTAAAAACAATAGTTCTGTTGTCTCTTTTCCCATTAAAGTAACTCAGATTTACAGGCTCAGACCTTCACTGTGTTGACTTTATTAATGCCATCTTTTAAAAAATACCCATTATCTTCAAATTGACAAGTATTCAGCCTCAGATTTCTTCAGCTGCATGTGACATTCATTCCAGAACATATTTGTTGGTGGATCCCAATGAACGGGAAGAACGTGTCATGGATGGCTTGCTGGTGATTGCCATGAACAAGCATCGAGAGATTTGTACCATCCAATCCAGTGGTGGGATAATGCTGCTGAAAGATCAAGTCAGTGCTTTGATTAATGTTCCTTAAGATAGATCTTTTCTTTTTAGAAGGTTTTTCTTGTTTTTTAACTAAAATCCAAGAAGGATATTTTCAGTGGTTGATGCTAGGATGTGTTAGAATCTGGTTTCAGTACTGTCATTACATTCCTTTAACTGGTGGCTACAAGGTTTCCTCCTTCCTCCCTTGTGGCTCCTGTGTATGGCCCTCCAGAGTCTAACCCCTCTAGATAGGGGAACGCTTTTTTCCTTTGTGAGGAAAGAGATTCATATCCCTATCAAAAAAAGAAGTGTCAAAAAGTAGAAATTAGGTAAAAAGTTTTATTCTTACAATTTGGGTACAGTAAGCAGCAGTTCTCATATCCAGCTACATATCAGATTCATATGGGGGCTTTTAGAAAATAGATTGCCATATAATATATAGTGTAGGTGCTTAAGAGAACAGAAACTGCTTTAGTTGGAATTCCAGCTCTGCCTTACACTAACTGACCAGTTTATCTGTAAAATAGGGAATAATGTTACTATCGACACCTTGTTAGAAGGACATAAGGATAAATAGGTATGGATATACTGCATTGTATAGCATATATTAAGTGTGCAGTAAATGTTAGTTTCTATTATTGTCATTATTACCAGCATCACAACCACTACCAGATCCCCATTTCCAGAGGTTATGATCCATTAGGTCTCTGAGGCCTGGGAATCTTTGCTTTATAAAAGCTTCTTACGGGACACTGTGGAGCATGTCTTGAACCAGTGCTGTGGATCTCTCACACAGAAAGGAAGTTAATGCATCCCTGAGCATATAATGTATGTCTGTGGCCTTTTCAGTGGTATCTTTTTACACTGTCACAGAAAAGTTTTTGTCTGTTCCCTTAATGTGATAGTCCTTCAAATAGTATAAAACTACCCTAAAATCTTGCCTTAATTTGTATTTACATTGTATTATTTTCATATTTGAAAAAAAAAGTCAGGCTTGAATTATACAGGTAGGAAAACACTAATCTTGTGTTTTTAGTTTTGTTGAGAAAGCTGTTTGGTTTTTGTCTTTAAATAACAGCATTCACTTTTATAAATAGGTTTTGAGGTGTAGTAAAATAGCTGGTGTGAAAGTAGCGGAAATTACAGAGCTAATACAGAAGGCTTTGGAGAATGACCAGAAAGTTAGGTAAGTTTAATTCTTCTAGAACTAAATGGTCTTTTTATAGATTTTCTATTAAGGACCTTTCTTGCACAAGGGTAACCATATAATTTTCACACTCAATCTTTCCTTATCTATTAATTTCAGTTTAATATACTGCTTAATGTTTTTTGAAAGTTGATGGAACTGTTATATTGTATTCCAATTTAAACAATCTGTTTTGAAAAGCTACATAATATTTTTCTTTAAAAAATTAACATTTTCTTAGGAAAAAAGAATCTAATAACTCAAATTAACGGAAAGAACACAAACAAGTTGATTCCCGTCTCTGCTTCTTACTGTGTGACTTTAAGCAAGATCTATAACCCAGCACTTCAGTGTCTTCTGTAATATGGAAAGTTAATGCCTACCTGATAGGGCTGGTTTGAGGATTAGAGAATAATATACTTTATGCACTCAGCCTATGCCTGGCACATGGTTCAATGAATGGTAATTATAGTAACTTTCTATTATTTCTTTTGATAGGCATAATAAATTGGTGAGGTTAAGTTAGTCAAATAACTCTCTTCCATATTTCTCATCCATCAAAAGGGTAAAATAGTTAACTTTTTTTTCCCTCCTGTCTTCTCTCCTATGTGTCATCCCTCACTCCTCCCCAAAACAACCCACACAGGAAAGAAGGTGGAAAGTTTGGCTTTGCAGAGTCTATAGCAGATCAAAGGATCACAGCATTTAAAATGGAAAAGGCCCCTGTTGATACCTCCGCCATAGAGGAAAAAGCGGAAGAAATCCTTGCCGAAGCTGAGCCTCCTTCAGAAGGGTATCTTCATTGGGTGGTTTCTTTCAGAAACAAGATTCATAACACTTTTGGCATTATTAGGGCTTTCCTGCAATTTGTTTTCTGAAACACTGTACTCTGTTAGAGAAAACATTTAAGATACGAGAAAAGATAGTGATGGGTCATATTAAGTCGATGGTATAACATCTACCTTCTATTCAGCTGTCTTACAAAACCCAGAAAATTCTCGATTTTAAGAACCAATTTACAGAATTTCATTTTTCTTTGGGAAATTGTTCTTTAACCTAAGTGGCATGTTCAGACACACTTGATACACTATTATATTGTTCTGGAAATTATTCATCCTTTCACCAGATTTATTACTACAGCTGAAATGTTAAGAGCCCGTGTGTCTGTTGATATTTCTCACCATTGTGTCCATAAAATTATACCTGAGTTATAAATTTTATTTTTCTTCATCATTGTTCAGCCATCCATAGTACAGCTATTAGTAAGTTTTTTTCCCTAAGAATTTGTGGCACACTTCAATTGGTCTTAAAAGAAGAAAACTCGCTTATCTTTTTCAACACTGCCTCAAATACCAGTATTTTTGTTATTTAATTTTCTTAACTTGTTAAGTGTTTCTAAACCTGTGCTGTGGACTCCCGGAACTGCCCAAATTGGAGAGGGAGTAGAAAACTCCTGGGGTGATCTTGAAGACTCTGAGAAGGAAGATGAGGATGGAGGTGGCAGTGATGAAGCTGTCATTCTCAGTAGTATAAAAATGGACACTGGAGTAGAAGTCTCTAATATTGGAAGCCAAGGTAGGCGATACTTTTGGCTTTTGTGTAGTGTGTGTGTACATAAAAATATAATATATACCCATATTTAGGGATCTTATTTTTATATTAATGGTTCCTTTTTTAGAAGGGCTAAGTATTTTGTGATTTAAATTTCAACTAAACTGTTGAGGCTAACTGCAATATTAACTCCAATTCTTTTCTAAAAGAATATGCTTATCTTTGTGGTGTAGTGGTACTCTTTGGTATGTAAATGTAATTGCAATTTTTAATTAAAAAATGTTTTGTGGGGCCGGCCCAGTGGTATAGTGGTTGTTTGCACACTCCACTTCGGCGGCGCAGGGTTCATGGGTTCAGATCCCAGGCATGGACATACACACTGCTCATCAGGCCATGCTGTGGTGGTGTCCCACATACAAAATAGAGGAGGATTGGCACAGATGTTAGCTCAGCAGCAGTCTTCCTCAAGCAAAAAGAGGAAGGTTTGGCAACAGATGTTAGCTTAGGGTCAGTCTTCCTCACTGAAAAAAAGAAGTTTTTTTCTTTTTTTGTTTTGTATATATATCTGGGCCAGTTTTAAGGATATTTCCCCGAGGGAAATTTGCCCCGAGCTGACATTTGCTGGCAGTCTTCCTCTTTTTGTATGAGCCGCCACCACAGCATGGCCACTGACAGACGAGTGGTGTAGGTTCACGCCTTGGAACTGAACCCTGGGCTGCCAAAGTGGAGTGCAGTGAACTTAACCGCTAGGCCACCGGAGCTGGCCCTGGATGAGTTTCTTAAAAATCTCATCCCTGCATGCTATTTTTCCTTTGTATAGTTTCTAGACTCAAACTTAATAAGCCCATATCATAACATGTATTGGAGTAGTGCTATCCAAATAGAACTTTCTGCAGTGTTAGAAATGTTCTGTATCTATTCTGTCCAATATAGTAGCCATTAGCCACGTGTAGCTGTTGAGCACTTGAAATGTGGCTTGTATGGTTGAAGAATTAAATTCTAAGTTTTATTTAATTTTAATTAATATAACATTAAATAGCCACCAGTGGCTACCATATTAGAGCAGTATTAGAACATACAAAATTCTAGAAGTACCTGGAATACTGGTAGTCTTAGATGTTCCTTGCATTCTGAAAGATGTAGAACTGAAGAAATTGTTTTTACCTGTGAATCTTTTTACTTTCAAGAAAACCAAATTCTTGCTTGGCCCATACTAGAAAATAATCATGAATTGTTTTATATAGTAAAAACAAATCAAGGGAACTAGGCTGGCAGAGAACTAAAGGAAGCACTTAGTAAATCTGGCTGAGAAAATAGTGAAGGTGAAAACCGTTTAGGTGTGTAATGTGCATACTTGCCCGCCTTCAAGGAAGGAAATTATTGCCTGTAAACTTTACTGAGAGCCTGCTGGGTTTTTTTGTAAGGAAAAAATTCCCCACTGATTAGGACCTCTAAGATTAATAAGGTTAATAGACATTCAGTTACTGGTTTGAAGAGTAATATTTTCAACTGAGTAATGAAAGTGGACCTAAAATAATTGGGAAAGACTTTCTGAAGCATATGAACTAAGGGAGAAACTAATTGAAAACTCAAAATATAAACAACTGATGTACCAACAACCAACTGGGAAAAGGGTTAATTCACTTTTTATATCATTAACTAAGACTCAGGAGAAAAATGGGCAGAATATACAAAGTAATCCTCAAATACAATGGCCAGTAACATATTTTATGGCCAACTCTGGTAGTAATAAAAAGGAAATAAATTCAAAGCAAAAAATGAGATAGCATTTTTTGACTGTTATATTGGGCAATATTAAAAATACCAGCATTGGCAAGCGTGTAGAGGAAAATGGGTTCCTTCACATACTATTTCTTAGAATGTAAATTGGAACAATATTTCTGGAGGGATTTGGCAAAAATATCTTTTAGAATGTATGTCTTTTGATGCAATAATTCTGCTTCTAGGTATTTTCCTTCCAGTTTTGCTTATAACAGAAATTAAAAATTTAGATTTCCAAAACTAGCGAACTCTAAGATAAATTATGGTACCTTCTTAAAAGATTTTTTTTCTGTAACTTTTCTATTATGTATCAGATGGTTATGTAATTAAAGAATATTTAGGAAATAAAAAAAGTACACATTGCTTTTCAGAGCGCTAAGGAGTTAACTTCGGGAAAGGAAAGAACCTAATAATCTGTAAGCCTCCATCCAAAGAGTAACTTGGGCTATCTGTATGGAAATGGAGTTTTAGAACTGCTGATAAAAATCCATGTGGAAATTTTCCAAGAGATTACTTATATTGCTTTCTTAACATTTTCTTAAAGATGCCCCTATAGTACTCTCAGACAGTGAAGAAGAAGAAATGATCATTTTAGAACCAGACAAGAATCCAAAGAAAATAAGGTAACAAATTTCTGGTTTATTTCAAATGTATATACATACTCAAGACTTTTAGAGGCTTGCTCTCTGGTTTATTCTCATCTTACCCTACTATAAACAAAGACATCCCTTTTTCATTAGAAATGCAGCTATACTTTATATGGTTTCTTCAACCTGAGATTGCAAACTTTAGGACCTAATTTTGTAAAGCTGGATGCCTTTCAAAGTTGCTATATTTTACTCATAGTTGGCAAATGTTATACTCTACTGGGAAAAAGTAAGGCCTCCTATTTTGGTGATCCAAAATTTAACAAGTAAAATGGTGTGAGGCTGGTAAATCATCTGTGGAATCAGCTTCTAGTACTAATACTGTTAGTAAATTGTTAATTTACTTTATTCACAGAACACAGTCCATCAGTGCAAAACAAGAAAAAGCACCAAGTAAAAAGCCATTGAAAAAGAGAAAAAAGAAGAGAGCTGCTAATTAAAGCTCACATAGTTGTATATTTGTGTGTATAACTATTAAAAGGATATTTATTCAGTGCTAACAACCCTGGGTATTTTTTTATTCACAAATCCATTATAAAATCTAGTCTTTTTTTTCATACAGTCATGCATTGCTTAAAGACGGGGATACCTTCTGAGAAACGCATCCTTAGGTGATCTCATCATTGTGTGAACACCATAGAGTGTACTTACACAAACCTAGGTGGTAGAGCCTACTACACACCTAGGCTGTGTGACACTAAACTGGGACCACCATCGTATATGTGGTCTGTCATTAACCAAAATGTCATTATGCAGCACATGACTAGTTTTTTACATTATGCTTTAAAATAAACCTCTGGAGAATTTTACATTATGCTTTCAAATAAACCTTCTGGAGAACTTCTTAACAGGTTTTAAATAATTGTCACTTCAGTTAAGTATAAAAGTTAAGAATGAAAAACCATTTTCATAGTGTATACAAAGGGCTGAAAGAGTCTTAGGATCATCACGACTGATAAATAAGTACTATTTATTATGTCCATGTCAGCAAATTGGTCCAGTTGCTTAGGAAAATGAATGTCAGAACTTTCGTCTGTTTTCCTAAAACTACTTTTTAATTTTAGGAGAAGCCTTCTCAGTCCTCATTCTGTAGTAAACCAAATTGATTTTTCTGAGTGAAATCTCAAAGTCAAATTTTTACCTCAAATTAAATTTGACTTTACAAACCATGTTTTCCAAATCAATTTATTATTATTATTATCCTGACAGCTGGCATCATTAATACTTTAACAAAATGACTTAAAATTAGCCAAATATCTAAGATAGGTACATGTACAAAAGATATACAAATTAAAACCATTTAAGAAGTAATAGATACCATAATTTGTACTTGACCATAACTTCTGTATTCAGAAATGATTGTAAAAACCTAAGATAAAAACTATACATCATATACTTTGAATGATTTACATCTTAAGGCTGTTTTTCACTGTTACACATTTAGTGTCTCTGGTGGGTTGAGGAGAGAAACACCATGATACCTGTAAGGAGGAAAAACAATCCAGTTTTAATTGGGTGAAGGAGATCATGGAATGATACATATACTAGGACGCAAAAATGCAATTTCTGTTTGACTGAGTTAATGGTTATAAAATCATTGGTCCCCGAAACATGCATGCATGCCCCATTCCTCTCCCCTCTTCTCTCCCAAATGCAAGACAGAAAGCATTAACTACAACCTATTCAAAACATGGCCTGCTAAGAGAACAGCTTCTTAAGGAGGCTGTGCCTGCTTAAAACATCAACATCTCTGAACCATACAACAGCCTGGAAAAGTAAGTTTCTTTACTATCTGTTCATGTTAATTCTTACTTTGAATTTTTGTACTTTTCTCTTATTGACTGTTGTGCATGCTGTGGTGCTCTGAGGTAGGTCTGGTGAAGGTCCATGAGACAAGGCTTAAGACTTTCCAGGGTATATCCAGTCTTTTGTACTAATGATTCAGGCTACAGAGGAGGGAGCAGAGAACCATTGAGTTTTGTTTTAATAACACATTAAACACAATTTAGTAGTGGCATTAAGCTTGAATTTTGTTACATTTCAGTACTAACACCTCCACCTAACATATCTTCCAGTTTTCTCAAGTCATTATTCCATCTCTTTTATGCTGACATTGATCAATTTTTACTACTTTCCATGCCAGCAACAGGTCTTATGGCCCGAATTCTGTAAGCACTCCTTTCAAATCCAAGTAATGACTAAGCTTTCTACCTAACAAACATATGCTATTAAACAGGTAAGACACTTTAAACAGTGCAGATGATTGAATGGTTTTTCCAGGTCAGTACATCTAGACAAGCATCACTTGTATAGGACAATTATTTAACATCTGGCACAAGCATTTAAGTCACAAGGTAGATGTGTGACAACGTCGTAATACATACCCAGCTTTGTCCTGTGACTGTGTAGAGTGCTAAATGAAAGGCCGCTCCAGCAATAACTGATGGTAAATACTTTAGGTATGGGTCAGCATCTATCAAACTTAACTCTCCCAAAAACTGGAATGAAAAAGTAAATAGGCTTTATGATCACAAGAGCCGTAGAATTCAAACCTCAAATCCTTACCTTCTGACTAAACTTTTTCCCGTCTTTCAAACTGGCTCTATAGCAACCAAAGAAAAAGATTTCCATAGCCTCATCTCTAAATATATCCACTATCCTAGTGTTTTGCTTCATTCTCATCTTGTATTGTTTTCCTCTTTTAATAACTTTTAAAACAATTCTTCTGGCAACCATTTCCCAAGACTTCCTCCTCATACCACTACTCCTAGTGCTTTCCCAATTTATATTTTCTTTTGCCAATGGTAGGCTTTCTTCTGTACTCAAGCGTTAATCTGTTAATCTGTCTAAATCCCTTGACCAAAGCTATATAATGAAACTACAGCTTGTCCCTAATTGTGACCTAACAATCTTCATTCAACAAAATGAAAAGAACTTACCATTGCTAAACTTTCAACTTTGCAGTTTGCAGACTGCTGGTGCAGAAAGTATTGGGTAAGAAACTGATTTACTGTTGGTGCAGCTAAGTCAAAAGCAAGGACTTTCAAAACTAAGTGCTCCATTCTCAGAACTTGTTTCTTAGTATAGGTATCATCTGTAATGTACACAAACTCTGCTACTTCTGGGGGGTATATTTCTTCAAACTTTCTACAATGAGAAAAGTTTCAAGTTGTCAGTCCTTCTAAAAGAGAACAAGCTTGTTTATCCCAATTCTGAAATCCCTCTAGCAAAATACATGGAATGAATCCAAAACCTACACTCTCCACCAGCTGCCTGTTACCACTGATACTTGATCATTTCTAGCAGAGACTGGGTAAATGCTAATTAGAAGACCCAAATCAATAACAGACTTTTGAGATATTTCTCCCAGTGCAGGTAAAGGAAATACACGAGAGGCTAGAGACTGCCCCAAATGGGAACAATGCCATAGTTCACCAAGTAACTGAAAATTTAGGAAATTATCATAGAAAAATAAACGTTTTATATTTTAGTTTTTAAATTTAGTGTTCATATCTTAATGGGGAGAAGGTAAGATTTTGCTTATATGCCCAAAAGCACTTTTTAATGGAAGGAACCACATTTTTAAACTTTGCAATCTAGTACTAGTGTATTAAAACATAGCCTGCCTCCATGTTCACTTAAGAAGGTACCCTGAAATCCAGATCTGGGAAAACTAATGTTCTAAACTGGAGAACAGTTTGAGCCACACCACCACCCATAAAGTAGTCATTGACTCTCTGCCTTGTGTAGTATGTTAAAATGTCACACTGTTAAAAATCACAATTTCTTCCCTACACAGAGAGGTACTGATCACTTTTAATCCAACAAACCAAGCTGGACTTACGAGGCTAACAGCATAGCAGCAGTGCCCACAAGCTGAAGCTTTCCTCTCAACACAGACATCGATGAAAGGAACCTATCGATGTAGTTCACAGCTAAATGCAGGGTCTCATTCTGTAGTTTATATTCTTCTCCTACTTCAACTAACCAGTCCACGAGGATAGCCCTCATACTGTTAGTGATGTCTGGCTGTTTCTTCATGTAACCCACTTTAGGCTTACATTTAACCTGTTGAGAAAGTTACTTAGTTATAGTGTTAACATTGCAGTTAGACTCTTCCATTCACAAAGATGCTACATGCTAGAAACACAAGTATAGCATCAGAGTAATTTACTAGCAGTTTAAAAACTTAACATTATTCTCTCAATTTCATTTCTCCAAATTGAATAAATAACAGTATAAAAAGTGGATTCAGAGAGCCTTTACCTCCATTTCCCTAAGGTATGTGTGAATATCCTCATGGTAGTCTGGTACTTCGTTAACACTTACTGGCTTTTCATCTTCCAATACAATTGACATGTCCATAGTATGTGGTGACTCTAGTAGAATTCAAAAGTGTGATTAAGTTCATTGTTTAATTTTCTATTTAATTTACTAGTGAAAAGGGATTGCCCTCGTAAGGAGTCCCATACTACAAAAGCATTTACTTCATCCAACTAAAAAGGGCTCTTCATGACAAAGTACATAGAATATTTCACTCCAGTTTTAGTACATCTGTCCACTTAGCTTTAGAATGATTTTAGTTCACAAGGAAAAGTACTGATAGGCCACTACCAGGAACTTGAGTTTGAGGATCAGACATTATGTTTAAGTATCACTCATCTTCCACGAGAGATAGGAACAGATGGCACAGTAGTTCTGTTAGGACAGACTTAAAATCCAAGTTTTGAGGTAATATGTAGAGTTTGCAGACCCTCAAGTCGGACATATTCAAAGCACAATCTAGGCAATAACTAGAAGCAGGGTTAACAAGTGTGTTGATGAGAAAATTAGGTTTGTTATGGGCAGTTCAAACAAAACACTATAATCAACAAGTAATTCATTTTAAATTAATTCAATTTTAAATTATCTTTTGAAGCAAAGAATATCATCCATTATTTCTTTACTTCAAGGTTCACTGAGGTTAAAATTTGTTGCAAGTTTTAAAAAATACACAAATTATTTTATTTCCAAAGGACTTTCCTGCTATTCCCAGATCACCTCTCATCAATAGAAGTAAAACTAAGACAAGATTGGATTTAGTGAGCTGACCAGTGACTCAACAGCCTTATGGTAAAGCAGCAGCACAAACTGTGGGCACAGCTGTATACAGCAGCTACTTTATTTTATATGTGGTTAAGTGCAAACAGCCACGGTTCAACTACTGACTCACAGGACGACAGTGTCCCTCTCTGGTATCAGACGATCACTCAGACCAGTTTACAGAAACAGAATTTTAAAGCTGAAATAGGTGTTAGATATCACAATATTTAAAGCTGCATCCTCAAATAGCATTCTCTGAAGTGGTATGTACAAAGTGAGTCTTATGAATACAACTGAAATCTATTCTCCCAATCAAGCAAACATTCCAGGGTCAGATTAAAGTAAGTGTTTGAGATTCAATTAAATTGTGATTGGCAGTGTACTGAAAGGAGCACCTGATTAGGATCTGGGTCCTTTTGTAGGTCACTAGGTCATGTATTAGAAGTGAGGCCTGAGATTAAGTCACACCCTGCCTAAACTTGTTAAACTTAACTCATTATGTAGTAAGGCTCAGGTAAGATAATGTCTTAAAATGCAAAATATTGTTAATCCAATCTATTTAATAATTATAATTACATTGATCTGACACAGATGTTCTTTAAAACTTACCAAAACTACCATCCATTGGATAATCAAGAGGTGCCAGTGGTTTTCTTGGTCCAGGCAAAGTAATAGCTGAATTAAAAGCAAGGGCATCTTCACATTGTGTTTTTTTAGGTTCATCTGGCCTCTTCTGAGTCTCTTCTTCTGCTTCATCCACATGAATGGTGAATGCAGGCTGTTTACTGTTTGCTTTCCAGGGAGGAACAGTGACATGCTCATCATTTACAGGAAGATCTTTAAGAGGTGCAACCTAAAAAGAAATGAATAACTGGCTTTGAGCCTATTAAATGGAGTTTTGCTTTCTTCCTTTATGGATCTCAGCCTCTGGTTTTAGTCCCAAATACTCTATCAGGAAAATTAAACTTTCTGGGGCAAAGGCAAGGAAGTTTGAAGGGTCAAAGAAAGAAGGGATGTCCCAATTTGTCACAGGCATTCCTACGAAGGTTATAGAAAGAGTCATACTAAGTGGAATTATGCAAAACTAATCAAGGGCACAAGATGGGTGGAGCGGCAGGCCGAAAGATGACAAGTTTAGGAAAGAGATGGCAAAAGCGTTGGTTCGCCACTTTCGCCCCAGGGTGGAGCAACAGAGCAAATTCGGTAAAATGGCGGAATTTACCAAAGGCAAAGTATTTTTTATACCCTTTCCTAAAGTAGAAGTAATCTCTTAACCCTATGGGGAGAAGAAAGGGGGTCTGAGTCCTAGAGCAGCGCCTGGGGTTTAAAAGCAAAGAGGAAGCCGAGGAGGCGTGCAAAGACCACACTCATGTTGTAGGGCTTGGTGTGACCCCATTATTTACAGAAACATACCTCCAACAGAGATCAGACAAGCAACATAACGCACAGTGCTGGCAAGGAGAGTAATGGGAGAAACTACCACAGTGGCATCCCACATGCCAGGAAACCAAGGATCAAGATGACTCCTGACTGAGGCCTCCTTAAAAAAGCCCAAAGGATGCTTTCTCGCCATTCTCCTCTGTCTGCCAAACCCATGCAAAACTCCTGCTCAGCCTACCCTCCTGCAGATATATCTCTTTACCCGTCGCGTCTTGGGCCTCTGCTGCGGCGCTGGACCCCGCGGGTTCCCGGCCTTCAGTACTGCCAGCCCGGCCCGGGTCCGGGGCTGCTGGGCGGGCGCTGCCTTCTCGGGGTTGATGTTCTCCTGGTCTTCCTGGAGCGCCGTCTGCTGCAACGCTAGCAGCGCCGAACCCGCCTCGCGGGCCGCAGGCCCGGGCGCGGAGCTGCCCAGCATCACTGCTCCCGGGGGCGCGGCGGGATCAGCCTGCGGCGCCGAGCAGCGTGCACTCCGTCCCGCCGAGGAACTCTCCAGCCGTAGCTGCCCGCCACAGCCCGGGCCAGTCTGCCTGCCCGCCCGCCCACCCGCCCGCTTGGGATCCCGTAGGACCGGAGAAGTTGCGAAAGACGCAGACAGGCACTGCCGGGCATGCAAGGCCAAAGACACCCCCGAGAAGAAGCGAGCAGCCCGCCGGAGCGGCGGCTGTTCGTGCAGTTCAAGTATCCCGCGACTATTGAAATGGACCAATGAACAGGGCCGGAGCCCGTGACGTCACTAGAGGCGACGCGGTCGCAGACGAGTGAAGGCGGCCTCGAAGGCAACCGAGCAGGGGCGGGGCGGAGAAACGTCGAACGGCGGCGGGAGGAAGGACGCCTGCGCCGGCCGGGGCGGGGGCCTGAGTTTAGGGTGACTTTAAACCGAGCCACTAGGCAGGCTCGGGGCATGGGCTGTCTCTACGATACACTGAATTAAACTTTAGCAATGACTAGTGGGCCGCCCCAGCCTTTAGCCCCGGGATCCAGTTAGCTTGACGGACTTGCTTCGCATGGTCTAAAATCGGACCCGGCCACTCGCTCGCCTGGTAGCCTTCAGTGTCTCCGTTCTCAGTCCTCCTATCTCGGTCCTCCTTACTGGGAGGAATGCTATGCACGCGTCATACGGTTGTCGTTAGGATTAAATGATGTGCAAAAATCATTTAACACGCGGCTCACGTAGTAACTGGTACTCAAGTGGTAGACTATAACGTCATGTTAGCATTTAGGGGTTTCCTCAGTCTTATGCTTGTTGTTTTTCCTAATGAAGATGCAATTAATTTAAGGTGCCATCTTGAACTACTTTTGATAGGTATCACAAATTGGAATGTACTACAGGAATTCAACTAGACAGTCATTAATTTTCATCTATTTTTCCCCAAGCTGTGGCAGCCAACAAAAAGCACCAAGTGAAATTCTAGTGACCTAGATATAATTGTGTTCCATTTAGAAATGAAAGTTGTTTAAATATAGTAAAAACAATATGACCTTATTAAAATAAAACTCTCTTAGCAATATGTGCCTTCAACAAATTTTCACATTTAATACACAACAAAGCTTGCACATAACTAACAAATATACTGGTATATAATTAAGAAGCATTATTGTTTTCTGACAAATTCATGAGTGTGCCCTTCTTGAAAACAGAAAGAATAGCTTATTTTCCATTGTAATCTTTACAGCATTTTAAAACAACCTTTAAATGCAATATTCCCCTGAATATGAATAAATATAAATTAAGATTAATGAACAAAACTTCCATACTCTTAAAGTCATATTTCCCCCCATATATGATAAAAAGGAAATTCATGGATACCAGTGCAGGAAAATCTAAGAAGCCATCACTATTTCTGCACTATTCACATGTAGTACACTTATATAACTCTACTGGGTACAGGACATCCAGTTAAAATCCCCTCATCTGTGCAAACTTTGCTCATGTCCCTGGCCACAATTTATAGCACCGAGCCAACTCAAGCATTTCATACACTGAGCATGGGTCACAAAATATTATCAAGCAAGGGTGAAATCAGTTCCAAATCAATCTCAACTCCTAGAAAAAATAATTGGTAGGTTACTTCCACTGGATGACAACACACATAGTACCCAGGCACAAACCAGGCGCCAGAACTTGGGTTCTGGTCCCAGCCTTACAAAATAATAGCATGTCCTCTTAAACACTTCACCTCACTGAGAATCAGTTCTCCTATATGATTTGATAAAATAATAAATATATGTTGTGAAGATCAAATGAAGTAACATATATAAATATATTTTGAAAACTATAAAGCAGTTAATACATATGTGTGTGTAGCCTGTTACTGGAATATATTTTTATTTCCTAAATATTATTTCTCAATATAAAAGTTAAGACATCCACTTGCAAAACATTCACTAAAATCTCTCATAAATCATTCCACTTTTTTTTTAAATTCTCTTTATTTTTAAAAAGCTCTATTTGTCAAAAGAAATAGAAGCATTACTAAAAAAAAGTCATATCAAATATTTTTGGGTGATATTAGCATTTGAAATAAAAGTAGGTACAGTTAGCTTGTAATTGTTTTAACATTTTTCATTTCAACAGACTTCTTTGAAACTTTACCTTGTTTATTTTTCATGCAGCATCAAAGAAAGCAATTAATGCATTTTGGTCATAACTGTCCAGAATCTCCAGTAAAAGAGGTACCTTGGTTTTTACATTGGTGCCTTTGAACTTGAACTTATCTATGAAAAGATCAGTGATCATGCCTACAAAGAAAAATGTTAGTTCTAATTAATGACACAGAATTTAATGAAAGTAACTGCTTGAGAATCTATTTCTAAGCACCCCATAATTCCATTATTTAATATACATAAACCTAAAAGGATTGATGCTTAAAAAATATTTATTTTGGGGGGATTTTTTTTTTTTTTTTTTTTTTTTTGTGGGGAAGACCAGCCCTGAGCTAACATCTGTTGCCAATCCTCCCCTTTTTGCTGAGGGAGACTGGCCCTGGGCTAACATCCGTGCCCATCTTCCTCTACTTTATATGGGACACCGCCACAGCATGGCTGACAGGCAGTGCATCGGCGGGCGCCAGGAATCCGAACTCGCGAACCCCGGGCTGCCAAGCGCGGACTAAACCGCTGCGCCACCGGGCAGCCCTATTTTGGGGGGATTTTAAGGCAATTTTCAAAATATAAATCAGTTGGCTAATAACCCTCTTAACGATTGGTTAAAAGCTATTATTCAGACAATCAACTGCTGGCCAGTTTTGAACTGCTTCTGGTATATTTAACATCACAACAAGCGGTTTATTTTTCCTACCAAGCTGACCATTTTGACATAGTGTAGACAGATTCTGTTCTTAACAGCTTTATTTGAATTAAAGTATTACATTATATATTGACCATTCTTGGGATTTGACTTGGAGGCAAATATTCCTAGGTTCAAAGATTTGGGCAAATTATTTCACCTTTGAGTTTTCTCATATGTACAGTGGAATCAAGCTGTCAATTCTTTATCCAAAACCCTCGATGCAAGATGTGTTTCAGAATTTTTCATATTTTAGGCAGATAATAAAAGGAATATACCATATATGGCATAATACCCAAGAGGAGTGACTGGCAACATCTGATAAAACATAGTAATGTTACTGCAACAAAATATATAGATAAATATTCACACTAAATGGAATAAAAAAGAATATAAATAACCTCATGTCAGTTTAAGTGAGGTTTTGTCATTAAATTAATTCAGCTACATGAGATTTGCTGTCAAATGATTTATGAAAAAAAAGCTTTGGTTTTCAAAGCTTACTGGATTTTGGAATTGGTGATAAGAGATGGTGGTTCTGTACCACCCATCTTCTAAGTTGTTATGAGGATAAAAGATCATATGCTTGCCATACAGTAAATATTAAGATATTAGATATTATTATTAGAGTGTGTGACAAGTATCTGGATATAAAATAGGTAGGCTTAAGGATCAATGCCAATCTATGATACCACTTGACTCTATAGAAGACTTGGCATAGTGCAAAAAGCATGCATTTTTGGGGCAAGGAGGTTCTTACTACTACCTACCTATGTAACAACAAATTCTTTAGTCTCAGATTTCAGTTAAAAAATGTGAAAAATGGAGATAATACCATCCACCTTGCAGAGTTGTAAGGATTAAATATTCTACTTGACTATGAAGATGTTATAAATAAATAGGTGTGCAATGCACAATAGGTCTTATGTAAAGATTTTTTAAAAATGTTTTTCTTAAGCTGTTCCTTCCTTCCTCCCTCCCTCCCTCCCCTCATCTCCCTCTTGCTCTCACTCTTTTTCAATACAATTTGTGAAACACCAACTTCTTACCACCAAACCAAAATGAGTTTTGAACTGTAAACTGACACAGCACATATATACATCCCTTATTAAATTTTGCCTAAAAAATATTAAATGCTGCAATTTGATATTTCACAATAGCAACAAAACCTGCAAATTATTTGTGTGAAATATAGCCTAAATTTTAATGCTCCATAGGTTATATTCATTTCACACCAGGTTTCTTCATATATATGGATTAATTCACTGCATTACACTTATTTCACTTAATTTTTACTTGCATTTTATCAAGTAAAAATATTAAATATTAAAACCAACTTGACAAAATAAATATTCTGTGCAATAAATTGGTTGTCACTGGTTCATGACTGCTGCAATCTCTGCCTGTCTCCTTTTGCCCAGCTTCTCTCACATGATCTTTCGCAAAGAGGCAGGAGAAAAGAAATATGGCAAGGTATTCTAGAACGTCCACTAACCATAGAGTCTTTCAAGATGTGCAGGTTGCTTTTTGTATTCTTCCTGTAGGTGATCTGCCTCTTCTAGAATACAGCGATATTCTGGTATCAGAAAGTTTGTATTTCCCTCATGAACCTGCAATTCCTTATTTAAAATTAAACACAGAAGCACCTTAATGTTCAAAATTCAATCCAGTGTAGCTTTAAAGTCTTTACAATTTTAGAAATCCCATCACAATAAAAAAGTGATCTGAGTCCATGACACATTTACTTACTTTTAAAGCATCAATTAACTGCACTTTCTTAGCCAAAAGCAACTGGTACTCCAGCTTTGGGTGGATTAGCTTTAAAGTGTGCTTGACTGATACTTCATTTATCTCTAGAAGGAGTTGAGCCAGGCACAATTAGATAAGTAACTTTGATCAGAAACACTCTTATTGTTAACAACTGCCACCAAAAAAAAAAAAAAAACCCAGAAAGAATGATTCAGTTTTCTTTTACCGTATGATATGTTGAGGTTAATTTTCCTTTTCGTAGCTTCTTTAGAGAGCACATCTTTTAGGATGGATATAGTAGAAATGTTGTCAGATTTAAAAACTCCTTCTCCTTTTCTATAAAAACATATTTTTTAAAAGAAAAGCTTTAGAAGGAAATACATCAGTAAATATGTCCAGTAAATACATATTTTGTGACTAGAACCTAGTGTTTAGATTTCATTTGATTTTAGATTTCTTTATACACATATCTTATTAATATAAAGAATATTTAAATACGTAACCTTTTACTGTTATATTGAGTTCTGAACATACTTGTAAAAGTAAACA
The DNA here is from genome assembly GCA_031878705.1 of Tapirus indicus. Classification (NCBI taxonomy): domain Eukaryota; kingdom Metazoa; phylum Chordata; class Mammalia; order Perissodactyla; family Tapiridae; genus Tapirus; species Tapirus indicus. The sequence continues at coordinate 140,205,485 of CM062919.1, read as the reverse complement.
AAACTTGTTAGACATATGCCTCTTAAAGATGACAACTTATAAAAGTCCTTCATTTAAAATAACTTTTTTCATTTTCCCTAATAAAATTTCCAATAGCTAACCCCTTATGTATATAAAATGCATTCAGAATTGCTTACCTATATGTTTTTCTTTGATGTAATCACAAAAATTACAGCATGACTATGTGTTTTATCCTTAAAAGAAAGCTGATATCAAACCTAGGAGTAACATCCTCTGTTCTTCCATTGCCACTTCTTCTGGTCACGGGACCCTTCTTTTTCTTCAGGGAACCACTCCTGATCTCTCTCACCCTTCTCAATCCATATAGTTTTACTGGCCCTGGCCTCAATCCCACCTCTGGGACTTCAGGAGGAAGCATTTAGCAATGTATTCCATACCCCTGACCACAGTGGTTCATGGCTCGACAATGATACTCAATCCTGGGACTTTTACTAGAACTAGTGAGAAAGAGAGGTTCTATAGCAGCTGAAGGATAAGTAGAGTTTTGACTGTTAAGAAAAGAATATTTAAGGACACGGAGTGGTAAAGTGCAAAAGTGTGCTATTATAAAAATATATGTCAGTGGCATACTGAATTGAATTGTCTAATTAAAGTGTGAGGTTCACTGTGGTACATCAGAACAGGGGTCCTTATTAGAGGTTTTGACAAGATCCCCTGAAGGGTACAGTGAAACACCACCACAGAACTGATGCTAAAACCATTTAGATTTCTGGAGAGTTTTTGGTCCCAAAAGGCTGCATTCTGAGGTAAAATTATGTGTTCATTGCTGTTTCCAGAACTTAGCATGATAAAGTCTCAGCTAGGAAGCAGGAAGTTAAATACCTCAATAATCTGCTTAGGGAAAGAATCCTTAAGAGGCAGAGACAGAGAGAGGATAATAAGCCCCCTCCTCTCCAAACAAAATGAAACTAAAAAACAAAAGATCAAACAAACAAAAACAACCTAGAGATGTGAGAGAGAATGAGAATGTAAAGACCTTGAAGAAGTATGAGGGGGCAGGCTCAAAGAGCAGATGTAGAGAAATAAGCCTACCCACAAAGTAGGCCATTTCACATTCAGCAATAGGAACAAAAGAGGAAAAAAATTAGCCTCCACTGTATTCAGAAGTAGAAATTATGGGAGTCTATGGCAGATGAGGGTGAAGTGACAGTCAAGGGGGCAGGAGAGCAACTGGGAGCTTGAGAAGAGAGGAAAAGAATACAATGACCTCCAGCTCATAACATGACAGCTCAGAAGCCTACATGTTCTAAGCTCTGAAGTTCTGAGCCATTTCCTATTTTTGCATAAAGAAATTCAACTGGAATTTTTATTGGAATTAGGATAATGTTCCAATCAATTTGGGAAGGACTGCCATGTTTACAATGTCTTCATATTGATAACTGTAGAAAATATTACTCCATTTTATCAAGTCTTCTATGTCGACAAAATTCTAAAGTTTTCTTCATGTAAGTTCTGCATATTTCTAATAAAGAATATTCCTACAGACTTTATATGGATATTTTGTTATTATTATTGCTACTCAGAAAGGGTCTTTTTAAACAATTTATTTTCTAACTGGTTATTGCTGGGAATGGGAAAGGTATTGATCTTTCATATTCATCTTTATTCAATCATTTTTTAAAACTCATTAATTCTACTTGTTTTTAAATAGATTCTCTTGAACAGTATAGGTTTTCAATCATATTATTTGTAAATTATTCCCACCTTAAATGAAAATTTAGAAGTTCCATTTATATAAAAACACATATGAATCAGTAATAAGTTTTATTTACCTGTAGGTACTTTCAAGTTGTGTATCCAGGAAGGTGTTCTGAAAGTAAAATGTCACACATTCTCCTGCTGGAGGTTTTTCAGGAACTTCAGGCAGGCAAAAAACCACCCAAGAGTGAATTTCAGCAAAACTGAACTGGCCTGTTAAAGTCAGTGTATTCATGGGTCTATAATTTAACAGCAGAGGTACACATTTGTGTGTGGGAATACATGGAGGTATAACATGTATACAACACATAAACAAACAGAATTTTGTAATAGTAGCCAAACAAATATAAAAAGTTTCCATTTAATTTTTCTCAGATTAATCTTACCCATTAGATAAATGAACATTTTGATTTCATGGGAAAAAAAAAAGAATGTTTATCTATACCTGTGCTTTTAATATTCAGTTAAGTGACATAAATAGCTTGTTTTCATTATAACATGCTTTACAAATAAAATTCAGTTTACTCAGGTAGGTTTCATTTTCAAAAAGTTCATCTAGTATTTCTACTATTTAAACTACAAAATATACTTAGACAAGAATCTCCTTAGGGAAAGAATCAGCATAATGTGAAGGCAAAGAACTGGGCTTTTAAGTAAGACAGACATGGATTCGAAACCTCGCTCCATTATTTACTAGCTGTGTGCCATTGGGCAAGTTAGGAAATAATACCTTCTATCTTGCAGGGATATAAAATAATACTTTCTATCTTGCAAAATCACACACACGCACACACAAAAGGTTATAAAATCAAATTTAAAATAAATGGATAATTATAAAGAATTAAGAAAATGCAAAGTTTATGGAATTAAGGCTCAGGAGAAATTTTAAGAGGATTCAGAATTAAGAAACCTAAGAGGGGCTGGCCCGGTAGTGTAGCGGTGCTGCGTTCCGCTTCAGTGGCCCAGGATTCGCCAGTTCGGATCCAGGGCACAGACCTACTCACTGTTCATCAAGCCATGCTGAGGCAGCATCCCACAGAGAAAAGCTACAACTCTCCAACTATGATACACAACTTCATACTGGGGCTTTGGGGAGAAAAAAGAAAAAGAGGAAGATTGGCAACATATGTTAGCATAGGGCTAATCTTCCTCAAAAAAAAAAGAAACCTAAGAACTAGAAGGGACTTTTGAGATCATCCAGACCAACCCTCTCATTTGCAGATGAGAAAACTAAAGCCCTGAGAGATTAAATTATTTTCCTGAAGTCACAAAGGAATGGACATAAGGTTACAATCCAAGTCTCTTGATTCCCAGTTTGCTGTTCTTTCCAGTACACCATGCTACTAACAACAACTTTGACTTTTAAGTAGGAAGAGACCCCAAAAAGAATCTATTCTCTTTAATGTTTTCCAAAAATCTTCCTTAGGAATATTTCTCCTTACATCTTATTTAAATTACATACCTTTGAAATTATAAGCTGCAATAGAAAAAACATGGGCTTTGGCTTCAGATCGCAACTCTTTTTCTTATATCATTAAGTTACTTTTCCAAGCCTCCATTTCTCATTTTAAATTACTACCTGTCTTGCTATAAGATTTATATGATAATCCCTAAGCACCTAGCACAATGCATGAAAAAGGAAAAGTATTCAATAATTGTTCATTTCTTTCTCTTCTCCTTCATTTAAACCCAGGTCTCTCATCTTCAGGCAAGAAAGCAAAAAACTACAAACAGGAGGATGCTTAAGTTGGAATGGAAGTCAGAAATAACAGGGATTATCATAACCAATTGCTCTACCAGTATTCCCTGAGGTGAAACAGAAAGGAAATATAATGTTTGAGGTTAATACCATAAAGTCCTGTTCACAGAGAACCAAATGCTAAACACTATTTGCTCACAATAGGAGTTTGAGAGAGAGAACTATTACTCTGCTGATCTCAGAATGGTAATATAGGAGAAAGATAGGAAAGTCCAACTCAAACCAGCCTCTGTAAGCAGACAAAGAATCTTATATCTATTAGAAATATTAATCCATAGCATTTAAATATTTATTGAATTTTTAAAATATATAAATGGCTACCAGAATTTACACTACAAAAATAAAAAGCAAGTTTATCTGCATCATGTAATATCCTAAAAATAAACTGCTCCCTCCTTTGTCCTACCTGTCATGATCAATAAAGTGAGTTCTTTGATGGAGTGAAAGGGGTTTGATATGGTACTGGCGGACCTGACAGGTTTTGGGTTGAATTCTTGGAGTCACATACGCTTGAAGTGTGCCATACTGGCCTTCAATCGAGCGAATCTGATTCAACACAAAAGAAGAAAGAAAAATGAGAATAATCTAGCAACATATACATTATCTTTAAAAATGTCCAACACAAGTAATCAAGTACTTAGGCCTTAATCTCCTTTGTAGTATTTTAAAGGAAATAACGACATTCTATTAACCAACTACTTTTTCACCACTAGAATAAAGGAAAATTTTAAAAATTTTGGCAGTCAAAAGCAAAATTAATCCATCTATAAAAGTTATCCCCACCATATATTTTCAGGTGATTTGTCTACACTTAGAATGTTATGCCATTCCAAAAGACATACATTCTCGTATACTACCCTATCACATCTAAAAACACAGGTGTATAATACATTTTATAAGATTCACATCAAAAATGGTTAAAATTTAGACACTTTTGTTGAAGGGATAAGTGAGTTTTCCAAATAACTAAAACTTACGTGGAATACTTCATTTTCTCAGAAATGGGGGTATTATAGCATATACCTGTTATTATAAAAATCTATTGAAAGAAAAAAATGTTTCCAAGAATTTACTTCTTGACTTTCTATGAAAATAGAAAAGCATACTCATAATCTAATTATGACATATTTGGATTAGGAAATTCTTTTGAGCTATTTTGAATATGACTGGTTGGATATTCTGAGAACTCAAAACATTTAACAGAAAACAATAATTCATTAAACTGTGAAGACCTAAATTTTAGAGAAGTTGGCAAGCTGTCCACTTCTCCCTCCTGCCCCCTATAGCTCCTCTCCGTACCAATGCCGGGGGATGGATTGTTGTATCTTTTTTATTACAAAGGTAGCTTCTCTAATCTCACTAATATTTTAACTCACACTTTTCCGGGCATGTGAGGGGGAAAAAAATCAATGTTTTACCTAAATGGGAAACATTAATAAAAGTTTAAAGCAAGATATTTCACAAATGTTACTCTGCAAATATTGCTCTGAATGGGAAGAAAGGAAAGATAAAAGATAAAGAATAAAAACACAAAAAGAAAATAAAAAATAGATCTGATAAAGCTATATTTTAGAGTTTCTTTTTAAAGGGTAAGCTCACACTGGCATACAATTTTTTCCATAATGCTTTCTCTGATTATATAAAAATTCATATTAATTATTAAAAAGTCCAAACAATAAAAATAAATTAGGATGAACATACAAGTCACCTGAAATCCTACCACACAGAAATGATCATTATTGCTATTTTGGTAGTCATCCTTTTATACATCTCTCTAGGCAGATGAACAAAAACAAATGTATAATTGTACATGAATAAATTCTATTTATATCACAGACATCTTTGTTTTTATTTCTAATAACCACATTTTCCCCCTTATCTCTGCCTCTCCTAATACCATCACCTTCCTCCCACTCCCATCCCACCCATGACTGCCTCCTATTGTATAACCTATCATACCAGACAAGAATGTTTCTTTTCATACCTCTTCATATTTATATCTGTAGATAAAATATATATACATATATAGGGGTTTTATCTGCATTTTGTGTTTTTCATGGAATTTGTTCCATGTTAACAGAAATAGATCAACTCACTGTTTATCGCAGCTATGTAATATTCCATGATGGGATAAATAGCTGTTAATCAACCATTCAATTATTGAGTGTTCACTTTGGTTCTACTTTTCTGCCTCTATAAACAATGCTGCAGTTAATTATATACACCTCTGTGTGTACAATACTGTGATTGTATTGCTATGAAATAGATTCTTCCAAATGGGATTATTGTCTATTTTTCTGAAGTGGCTGTAACAATTTTTATTTCCTTTATCTATGACTAAGAATGTCCTTTTCCTCATCCTTGCCACCTAGTGATGGTGTTCTTCAAAATTTTTTTCCAATCTGTTAGACAAGCAGAAACTGTTTTTGTTATTTTAATTTGAATTTCCCTAACTAATAACGAGGTAGAACATTTTCTTTTAATATTTGTTAGCTATTTTGATTCCCTCTTCTGTGAACTGCCTATCTGTATGCATTGCCTATTTTCCTTATTGGGTAGTCTTTTTTATAACAACTTATAGGGAGTCTTTATATTTTATTGATATTCACCCATTATCTGGAAGACAACCAAATTTCCTGCTTCTTTCTTTAAATAACTAGATACTTAATTCACCTGAATTTATTTTCTATGTCTGGCACATAATAAGAATCCACTTAATTTTCTTCCAGGTAAATGCCAGTTGTGCCAACACTAATTTTTAAATAGAAATAGTAATCAGAATTTTTTCCTACATAAAAATGTCCTACAGTAAATTTCCATAAAGGTGTGCTGGGCTCTATTTATTTGGGCCTTGTAAATACCCTACATGATTTTTATTATAGTAGTTTCATTGTATATTTTACCACATGGCAAGATAACTTCCACCTTTTCTTCTTTTTCATAGTTTTCTTGGCTCTTTTCAGGCATTTATTCTTTCCTCTGGATACAATAATTTTAAAGTTCAATTTAAAAAAAGAACATGGCTTTTTAATATTTTTTAGGCCTACCTCCTAATTTATTGGCACAATCTTGCTCAGTGAAAATTTAATTAGGTTACATAAAATATGCTTAAGTATATTCCTTTACAAATAAATTTATCCCAGTTTTCAACTTTTCTTTCAAAATACATAAAGAGGACTTAGGCTAAAACAAATTGTTTAGAAAAAAATTACATTTAACGGGAACTTCCATAACCAGACATGAAAAAATTATTGTGTAACAGCATCTCTCTTGAAAAAAACATACGTTAAGTCTCAGAACATCAGCAACACCAGGAAAAAAAATTACAGTCCTTAATTTTTAGATCATAAATGTATCAAAAATAAAATTTAAGAAAAATCTCTCACTACAAATTAAATAACTAAAACAGATTTGTCTGCTACAATCAGCACTTAATTATAAAAGAGATTATGTTATTAAGTTGCTAGAGAAAACTTTAAAAGATTTTCTCTAGAATAGCTGGTAATAATTGACAGCACTGGAATGCAATCAGAAAAATCCAGGTAGTAGGAAAAGAGAAGGCAAATGCTCAGGTATCTCAATAACCTAATTACCTTATTTGGGCCATGATTAGATCAAACAAACTAAAAACAAAAATCAGTGAAATCTGAACACTAAATATTTGATGATATTAAGGAATTACTGTTAATTTTTCTTAGGTGTAATAATAGAATTGCAGTTATGTTTAAAAAAAGAGTTATCTTTTAGACATATGTACTGAAATATTTACAAATGAAATTATAAAATATCTTATATTCGTTTCAACATAATTTGGAATGGAGAGTGACGGTATAAACAAGACTGCCATGAGTTGATCATTGCTGAAGCTGGAGTCATTACTTTCACACATTTGAAACTTTCCATAATAGAAAATTAGAAAAAAAATTTCCAGTTAGAGAAAATTTAGGATTGGTAATTTAAGAGAAGGTGATTGATTGGGTGCTAAAAGCAGAGACAGTGGTTTGGGCTGAATTAAAACTTAACAGGTCATTCAAAAGTCATTACTCCAAAATGACTCATTTCAGGGAGAAATTTAATGCAAGGAAATGATACCATATGTTGCAGGATATACCAAGGAAAAAAAGAAAGTTCAAACTTTCAAGTAAAGGCAATTTCAAACATTTTTACCTTGAGTTCCAACCTTGTGGTATTTGCCTGGCACCGGTAAGTGGCGAGAAGAAAGTTGTCATTTGACTGGGAAGAATTCAAAGTTGAGGAAAAAGATGAATCAATGTTTTTAACAATAAAAACAACATGAATGATAATAACAGTTACCATTTACTGAGCACACATCATTTGGGTGGCACTGTGCTAAATGCTTATCCCTATAAACAACCTTATGGTAAGTTTTATTAAGTAAGTTTTAACAGACGAAGAAACTGAGGCACGAGGAGTTAGGTAAATTTCCTGAAAGCTAGTTAGAAATGAAACTGGAATTCATATTCATGTCTTTAAGACTCTAAAGCTCATGCTCTTTCCATCTTGAGTCTCTACAATAACATTTTAAAATATTAACTTTCTTCTAAAAATTTAACTGATGGTGTAAACTCCTAACGTTTACATTATAAAGACAAAAACATCAACGGTTGGTGTTGAATACCTTTAATTTTCACAAATACTTACAGAGGACCAAGAAATAGCTATCTCTGTATTCCCAGCAAATAGCACAGTGCCTGGCATTCTGCAGGCATTCAATATGTGTCTTTTGAATTAAATTGGAGCGGTGACTTCAAGTATTATACTTTTTGAGATTGAATATTAAACTACTAAAAATAGAAAAATATATTTGGGTGTACGAATTGCAAAAATAGATAAAGCAACATGAAATATTTGATATGCAATTTTCATGTACTATTTCCGTATTTTTAATGAATAATCTAATAAATAAAAAGGATGCTAATATCAAAAAGAAAATTTGAACATTTTAATTTCAAATCATATAAACTCAGTAAACACTGAGGATCAATCAACTTAAATATATTTTTGTGTGATTAAAAACGAATGTTATGTACTTCAGTATTTATGGATAAAATGACAGATTAAAAGATAAAATGTCTGGGATCAGGTTTGGGATGGGGGGGAAGATAGGGAAGAGCATAAAATAAGACTGGCCATATGTTGAAGTTAGTGATAAGTACACGGAGGTTATTATACTATTCTTTCTATTTTTATATATACTTGAAATCTCCATAACAAAGTTTTTTAAAAGCCACTGTTCTAGAAAATAGGTTTTAAATTAGTATAAAATACTTATTTCAAAGAATCCTGTAGTGATGTAAATAAAACAGGTTAATCTTTCATAATAACTTGGGAGTTCAAGATTTTAAGTTTATATTACCTTGATTTTTTAAATGATCATAAAAATGTAGGCCCTAATCTTTTATGTTTTATTCTCAAACAGGGATGACAAACCATACGTGATAACACAATACAATTGTTATAGAATTTCTTACTAAAAAAGAGTCTTACTATGAAATTACATTGAAAATTATTCCCTAATATAGCTATCAACTTTGTTCTTTATCTACTCTTTTTATTCTTCCTTTTTTCCTATGGACAACTACCTGCCAACTCCAGTCAGCATCTCCTGCTCTGGCTTGCTTTCTCCAATGCAGCTACTCCAGACCTTAGCTTGCCCCTAACTTCTCTTCAGGAGCCACACCTAGCTCTGAGATGGCTAGTTTGCTGGCATATACTAAGCAGAAAGAAGAGATACAGTAAGCACGTCCAAAAGCTCTGACCTGATCTCATCCCAGGGACTTGCACATTCTCAGTGCTCGATAAGTGTCTGCTGAATGAAGGGTAAGCAAGATTCAACAAAAAAAAGCAAGGAAGGGCAGGCAGAAGGAGCAGATCATGTTCAAATGTAGGAATGTGTGAAACTGTACAGCATTTTCAAGAAATTTTAAGAACTTCAGTTTGGCAGGAATAATGTGCATGGGAGGGAAGGCAGCAGCTGGTGACAGACAAGTTGGAGATATAATCAAGAGCTGAATCATGGAAAGTTTTTTACGCCACAATGAGGACTCCAGACTTACAAGCAGCAGGAAACAAGGAATTTTTAAAAGGTTTTGAGGAAGAAATGACCCAGTGATGTTTGTATTTTAGGAAAACCTCTCTGGTGGCAGTGTACAGTGTACAGCAGTGTACAGCCTGCAGGTGAGAGGCAGAACTGGAGGCAGAGAAACTACTGCTAGACGAGTAGTTCAAGCAAGACATGACGAGGGCCTGAAAAGTTAACAGAAGTGGAAACGAAGCAGAGTAGAGATACAAGAGCCGGGGAGGCAGAACTGGCAGAAACTAGTGACTAATTGGATTTAACACATCAGAGGAAGGAATCCGGAACAACAGCCCAGTTTCTGGATTATCTAAGGATAGGAGAGAGAGCAGAAACAGACTCTGAAGGAAAGGTTATGAAAGGAAAGACTGAAGAAGAAACATCGAAGCCTGGGAGCATTTATAGGCTTTACTCAAAATGGCATAATAGAAATGAAAGCGTCTGAAGAATTCTCTATATTTTTTACTTACCTCAGAATCACAGCTGCTAAAGCTGACAACAGCAGAATTTTTATCCACATCAAGTAAATCTATTGGAACGTCACTCTATAGTCAATATTTAAAGAAAAAAAGTTTAGATGAAAAACTAAAATTTTTCACAAAACATATTTTCTCTAAGAAAGGGTTCTCAGTTCTAGTTTATGTTCATCTTTAAATTTAAGAGTATAAGTTCTCAATTTATATTTGATAATATGTACTCATAGAAAATAAATATAATAAAGAATAAATTTTATATTACAATGACCTACTTTTTCTAATTTGGATTATCAGAGATCATAGGATATCATCTCTTACCACCCCCTTAAAAGTACAATCTTTCTACCTATTTTGTCAGTGCTAAAAATGTTATCATGGGCTGCAAATAATCATACGGACATTCTGATTATATCAGTTCATTTTGATCAACTTTAATTTCACCTATAACATAAAAAGGAAAGAATTTTTGGTCTCCTCTGGAGAGACAGTTTCTAGGACAATGCTGTTGGACTGCATTCTATGTGAATGGTGCTCCTAGAGTTGTTCAGTGCAGCAGCCCTTGAGCTAGTATTACTTAAGAGAGACTTCTGCCTTTAAGATTTAATTAATAATCTGATCTCCCCGACATCTTTTTAAACCTTGTCTTCTTCCTCCTTTTTATTTCTTTCTCATTTTCTGATGGGTTTTCCATCTTTTGCTTGTTTTCCATTCATCCTACTATCATCCTTTTCCATTCTCTGGATATCTTCCAATTTAAAGAAAAGATTATTAAATATATTGATGAATGGAGCTGTATATTATTCTCTCTAAATTTCACCCTTTGGAATTATCTACTTGGCCTACTGATTTACCTAGAAACTGATTGTTAATGAGCAAGCTGAGCTGTAAGCTATCATTTAAACATTTGGAGCTTAAAAAAAGATTCTAATATGGGCATTAAATACTGGAGTTTCCTAAGTTGCATCTCTGTTAAGATTCTCCTAAAGGTTAGCCAAAGAACAAAACCTTTAGTGTCCTTTCTGATTTCCTGAAACTTAAGTCCATCAGGCTTTTGTTTAATATGTATAGGATAAAAAAAAGGAAAGATATAATTTAGATGATATATTAGCAAACTGATTATCTAATAGAAGATTACGATAAACCTTTAAAATTACTATCTAAACTAAATATAACATTTAAAAGATCAACACTTAAAATTACTCTCTAAAACTAAGCGTTCAATACTAATTAGTGCATATGACTGGTTTGCAAAATAGATTCAGTCATAAAACCAAGAAATCAGACACTTTGCTTACCTGTATTAAGACATTATCTATTGCTGTCTGCACCTCTAAGATAAGGCTGTAGCTGGCATCATCTTTGTTTAATGTAAATTTGTCATTTACACTAAATGAAGGTACTGCTGATTTCGCTTTGCTTGATTGAGAAGATTGCTGATATTTCTCTCTTTCCTGTAGTACCTTAAATTGCAGATGTTCCAACTCACTCCTAGAGGAAAATATATACAACTTTGTCACCTATAAGTATAAACATTTGCAGTCCTTAGAATGTTTACAAAAATTTGAGACATTTACTTCTGCAAAATGGATTTTTATTGGTTGAGCTAGGACTATAACACTTAATAGGAACAAAATTTTTGCTTCTATAACTGACCAAATGATTCTACATTATTTATCTCTGATCTAAAAATTAACACATCTACTCAGTCCCATATCTTCAATATTAATAAAGAGTTGTAAGTATCAAGATAGGTAAATAATCAATTAATTTTATACACAATAATCAATTCTAACACACAAATCTGGTTACAGTTACATACAGCACTAATCAGAAGACAAACTGATTATACTGGGGCAAAGGCACACATCAGATTTAACGAGAAGAAACAAAATGTGTGACACCAGTAAACATGTACCTTCCATTAAGACATTAGGGGAGACAGACAAAATAAGAAGGAGGCTGCAGAGTATTAACATTTTGGGGACCATAAGGATGATTATGAGCCAATGGTACAGCTGAAGTTCTACCAAGTGCTGGAGAGGATTCTGCTGGGATTGAACTTAAGAGTCTCTCCAGTTAAGGGGAAAGGCCATATGCAAATGAAGCAAATAGTAATTGGGGTAGAACAACAAGAAGCTTGGCTAGCCCCAACTTAAGGGGGAAAATCTGGGGAGGAGCTTGGAAGGGATTTGTGCAATGAACAAAGGAAAAGATTCATTCATCCAAGAAACATTTACTGAGTGCCTCCTATGTACCTATGTTCCAGGTACTGAATGAACAAAACAGACATAGCTTCTCATAAGCTTACATTCCAGTGGTATCAGGAGGGGACAGACATGGTGATAAATATAAGGTACTGGGCTGAGGATGTGAGACAGCAGTCATCAACTCTACTTAGTATCCTTGTTGCATCAACATTAGAGCTTGCTCTCCTGGTGGCTTCGGTGAACTGGTTTGTAGTGAACTTGCGGTATGGCTTTAGTGAACTAGCACTTGTGGCATGTTGATGCCTTAAAAACTTCTGTAGCCCTCAGCTACCACCAAAAAAAAAAATCAGCCCTCCCTCCCCCAAGATGCTGGTAAGGGTTGAAGTAGAGAGAGCAGTCATTAAAAGTTTCAGCAAATCCTACTTCTTCATTGGGCGAAGCAACTCTACTTGAGGCTGGGGTATCTTTTCATAGGACTTGTCAAACTGAAAAGGCCACGAAAGCAATGCCTGTGTCTAAGGGAGTCAACATTATTCATTTCCAGTAAGAAAACGTATAAGCCAAAGTTACAGACTCAGAAGGGTCCACAGGAGCAGTGAACATTAGAATTAATGAGGAATACAGCCATCTGTGTTGGTTTCTTTCTAATGTCTGAAAACAAAACAACACACTACAACTATCCATAACTAAACAAATGAAAAAAATACAATTCTTGATCTAAAAAAAAGTCAAAATAGAATAAAGCAAACAAAAAGTATAGTTCTAACTCCAAAATATTAATCAGCACTTGCTAATTTTCTCAAACTGATAAACTTTAATTTAAAAAGGTGATAAACTAATTGTATAATTCCTTCCAATAAAATATACTGCATCTATAAGTAATAAAAAAATAACCACCACACACTTCATGAAATGAAAAAAAAAGGCAAACAAAAAATTCAAAATTACCGTAAAGAAGAAATTTTACTCTGCATCTCCTGATTAATTTTCAGTTCTTCTCCTGGTCCACTTTCCTTATGAAGAGGCTCTGTTGTCAGACCTGTAACCCAGCCTGTAGAGATGAATTACAATCGTGCACCATTAAGTGCTGCTGGTGTTAAAAGAAAACCCAATATACATGCCCCTTTGTCCACCAATATCAACCTCAGTCTTAGGACTTCTTCCTCTTCAAAAACAAATCAAAACAAAACACAGAAGAAATCAAGCTGGAATATATTCACATTATAAAAACATTACTTAAGTATTTTGTGATACTATTTTTGTTTTGCCTGAAATACTACAATACTATGATTAAAGAAACCTTTCACTTCTTAACTTACAGTTTTAGTTTTCAAGTATGGAATAAGTCAACACATTCTAGCGAATGCAAAAATGGCTAACAAATAATTGTTTTTCAAAAATTATTTTCATGGAAAGTTAAATTCTCATATGACTATTATGAGAATGCAAAAATGATCTACTCAAAAACAAGCAAGTTTTTATAAGAAATGTACACAGTAACAAAACATAAACTAAATTTCAGTAAATACTTCTTTTAAACCAAAGAATATCATTTAATTTTCAAAGATACTAGAGACTTGCTAACGAGCACTCTTAAAAAGTATTCAAATATTAACTATTTTATAAATCAATACACCCGCTCTTTCTCTCCTTATTTTTTAACTAATAAAGCTTTTAACACTGTAGGTAAGAGTGACTTACTAAAAATGCTTTTTTAAAAATTAGTCATCAAAAGCAATTTATTAAATTTGTATTTTTATTACTGATTCTTTCTTCAGCTACCGATCACCATTTTACCTCACCTGAATATGTGGATACCACGATTTCATCATAGCCATCTTTCCCTACACAACCACCCTGGATAGATGTGACACTTTCAGACAAAGCCTAAAATAAATTTAAGATCAAGTACTTCATTAATAACTAAAAATTTCACAGATATGTTAAAATAAGCCACAAAACTTATTTTCCTGTCTCCTGATATTTGACATATATACTGAATACTTACTATATGCGGACACTGATTAGAAAGGCAAAAATCCTGCACAAATGGCAGAAAATTCCAGTGTTTTTAAATTTTGGGAAGACTGAAAATGACTCATCTATTTGTGTGTGCCACCCAGCTACAGTAGTCATCTAATGAGCAAATATCGGTTATGTATATACAGAAAAAAGTTTTTAAAAAAATTACATAAGCAAATTCTCAATATGTTTAGTCTATTATCTGAATTCCATAGACCACCTCTCATGTGTTTTCTTTAAATAGTTTTTTAGATGAATAAAGAAGATGATAGCCTATATGGAACCTTTCGGAAATTTGCTACTATTGACAGAAACCAAGTTTCTCAGATAGTTCAGGGTTTACATCTCTTTTAAGCAATACTTCAACTGGCCAACTAGGAATCTGTATTTTTAACAAGTACTCTAGGTCAGTGGCTTTCAAGCCTTTCGGAAAGCAAGCAATACATTTTATACCGCAATCTGGTATACACTCACACATGAACATATAACTTAAAAGGTTGGCATTGTACTCTGATATACTCTAATCTAATCTATTTCATTAAAAAAAAATGAGTTGGCAACCCATTAATGGGTTTTGACCAGTAGTTTGAAAAACTCTGCTAGGTAATTCTTATCAGGCAAGGATAAGAGCCATTGTTTTAAAGGAGAATGGACACTAACAGTAAAAATGCTAGTTCTCTTAACTTTCCCTGAAGGAGGCAAACCTCTGAGCTATTCTGCAAATCAGCCTATCTTAGCTGTTCCTGAGGCTAATTACATAAGAGAATCAAGTAACAAAGGTTTGATTATAAATTTGCATAAAGTTAGGTTCACAGGTGCATTTTTAATAAATGTCCCAGTGGATCTCACATATACTAGAAATCTTCCAACTTTTTTGTACATGTTCCCACTAAAGTAATTCTGAAGAAAACTATGCATCCCCCTATATATTTTTAAGCTGATCTTTGGATTTTTCATTGCAATTGCAAATAGTTACAAAGAATGTAACTTCTGGAAGTTTTAGATATTATCAGTTTAGATATTATCAACAAAACTGTCACATCCTTTAATGATACCCAATGAGTCTAAATACCAGAAGAAATTTATAGACACATTGACTTAAAAAATGAAGAAACAGATCCTTCTTTAACAGTTGGAAATTTTATATTGCTCCTTTTTCTCCTTTAGCTTTTTCTTTCATTCCACTTTCCCCATATACATTTATATTAATGTGATGTCTCATATTCTTGAAATTCTGTTATACTTCTCTGCAACCCCCACAAAAAGAGACTGAAATTTTTATCTTCTGTGATCATAAAGCTCTCAACATTAGAAATTTCTATCATTATAGTTATTAGTATACACAATTGATAAGACAAATATACAAATTGGACAGAAGCAAAATTCTATCTGAAATGTATCTCGTGAGATGAATGGGACTTTTTTTTCTTCCAAATTATTCATGTATCACAAATAAATATTATTTATATATTGCTAGAGTGAGACTGGGTTCAACATCACTTCTATTTCTCTTTTTCATTTTCATAGATAGAAGTACTGATCAACCTTAGTCACATAAAGATGTTGACGAGAATTAAAGAAATTTTGTTGTGGAAAGTTCACTCAATTGTTTACACATCTTCCAAGTTATATACCTAAAATCATCAATCAATCTACCACCAAAATGTTTTTTAATGACATATCTGACAACTTGATTAGGTCCTCCTTCCACTTATTGAAAGCAAAACATCAGAAACCATTTGATTTATAGAAGGGTGTTTTACCTAGTCAACAGAGTCACACACATCCTCATTTTCTAAATGGTTTATTGAATAACTATTAATCATAATTTTTACTCTTTCACTCACTTAGAAGCACTTTACTTAACCCAACTTAACCAGAAAAAGTTAAAATATCAAAAACTGTTAATTTCTACATTTTCAGCCAAGACATTTTAATGAAATTCATTTATCTTACATACTTCAAATACATTTTTCTACCAGTCTTGGAGTGGCAGATTTAGCTAATTCAACTTATATTTTAAAAAAACAGTCATATAACCATAAAACAGGAGATATGAGACAATATTGTATAGACATGGTTTATGTAAATAACCACATGGAATGCCAATCAGGGGACCTAAACTCACAAAAGAAGACCTTGGTCATTCCTCAAAATATTGGCAAATGAATATATATTTATAAGTTTAAGTTAAAATATGATATTTGTGGTATATATATTCTCTTTTTATGATTTGTTCCTTAACTTTTTTGGTTAACCAACGATCAGTCCAGACTCTGTCAGATAAGAGATTCTCTCCTGATCAGGAAAGCAATAAAGAGAGTGATGTCACGAATCCAAGATGAGACAGCATCTATTCGCAGCCTTAGCATAATCTGCGAGCAGTACTTCTGTCATTGGAAGCAAGAGTTGGAAGACCGAATTTCTTAGTGCCATACCTGGCAGAGGAGGGAGATGGTATGTTATTACTGGGGTGTGGAATAGAAGACAAAGAGAAGACTTTGGGTCTAAAGAGGAAAGTTTCTCAGGGGTTGATGAGACAAAAATAGGAGATCATTAACAAAGGAGTATATACTTTTAAGCCTAAACTACTATTTGCATCATTAGCAAGATGACTTTTTACACCAAAATAAGATGAATAAATATGAAATAAATGCAGAAAATAAATTGTATAGTGTTTTTATCCCCGTATTATCTACATAATATACTTTATCTATGCACCAAAACATCTACATTTGATGATCTTCAATTAAAGTTGGGACTAGGAGGGACCACTATCAGAGAAAATAGACAAAGAAAGAAAAGTTGATAATGAGTTGTGGCTTTTTTAAAAAATAAAACAGCCTCAATGCATCCTGCATGAGGCAGGATAGGGAAACTCTGGATCGGAAAACACCACTTCATGAAAATGAAAGACTCAGTTTATACCAGAATGCTTCTCCATGTGACTTTGTACCATGGGATAAACAAGCTTAATTACATTTAAAATTTGTAAACTAAATATTACTCTTACTAGTTTTTCTTCTTACACAGCTGACTTTTAGGTGGTTAGAAGTGAAACTGCTATTTTTTCCTCACTGCTTAAAGATATTTTTGATATTGTCCTAACAATATGAAGTTTCTTCCTAAAACCTCATTACTTTAAAACAACATGGTCTCATTTATGTTACCGAAACACATAAACATAACTCCAGTAATCTATTATACATTATAGAAACTAAGGCAAAATATTTAATACTTTAGATATACGATACTTGGAAACCAATTAAAGAAGTAATTTATTATTCAGCTTGAAGGAAACAGTCTATTATTCAAACATAAGAGCAGTTTAGAGAAGATTTTGGTAATATCAAAACAGCAATATTTTAAGCCAAACATAAGATTTTAATATATTTCATTTAATAAAACTCAAACTATCATAAACATCTCTATAATTATTTGATCAATAATAAGCATATACAGTCTTTTTAAAAATAAACTTACCTGATCAAATCGTAGAACAGGCTCATTTATATTATCAAAACTATACACTTCCACCATTCCATCATCTCTCCCAACAAGTAAATCTTTAACCCCATCACCCACAATGTCGAAGCTGTCAACACACAAGATACCTTTAAAAAAGATGATACACGTGATAAGTCATCAATAAAACTAATACTATAGTCAAGGATATACCAAGTAAGAATGAAAGGAACATATATACCAGATCAGAATGGAAAATAACCAAAAAACTTTGAGCATTATCAGGTGTCCTTCTCTTTCCCATCCACATTCATCCATTTCCAAGGCTTTAAATATAGTCTATATGGTAATGGCCCCTAAGTTTACATCTTTAGCTCTGGTCTCTTCCCAGAGCTCAAGACTCATATATCCAAGTCCCTATGCAGCATCTTCTCTTAGACATCCATTTTGCATCTCAAACTTTCCATGCCCCAAACAAAATTCTTCATTTCCCTCTTTATCACATCCCACCAATAGTGCTCCTTCCCAAATCTCCACTCATCTCAGTGTGATACCACCCAGTTGCTCAGGTCAAAAATCCAGACTGCATCTCTTACTTCTCTTTTTCCCACTTCCTATATCAAACCCATTAGCAAATTCTATCAGGTCTATCTCCAAAATATATACTGAAATTGTCTCCTTCTTTCCCTTTCCAACTACCATTAGCCTAGTCCAGGCTACTGGTATCTCTAGCTTAGACTAGGATAAATTATAACAACTATAACTTCCTAACTGATCTCCATGCTTCCAATTTTGACCTGCTTCCACCAAAATCCATTCTCCATGGGGTGGTGGTGTTTGTTTTGTTTTGGTAAATTAGATCATGTCATACCCCCATTTATAATTCTCCAATGACTTCCCACTGCAACTAGATTAAAATTCAAACCCTTTTCCAAGGCTCACAAGGACCTACATAATTTGGCCCCACCCTACCTCTCTGACTTCATCTCATGCCATGCTAATGCATCTAGCCACACTGGTCTTCCTACTGCTCCTGAAATGAATCAAGTTTACCTCTGCCTCAAGTCCTTTGCCCTATTTTTTCCTCTTCGTGGAACATTCTTTTCCCCCAAATCTTTATATTATTAACTCCTTTTCTTAACAATCAGATCTCAGCTCAATTTTACCTCTTATAAGATGCCTTCCATGACCACCCAGTCTAAAAGTAGCCCTTCACCCTTTCATCCATCACTCTCTAATATATTATCCTGTTATATTTTCTTTAGGAGACTAGCTGAGGCTATCTTATTCATTTGTTTATCCTCTGTCTCCCCTAACAAGTATTTATTGAAGGAATAAATGAATATATGAATAAATATGCTATACCTATAAGAGCCATTTCACTACCTACCAGGTCAGATATGAATCCCCCTCAGAATGTATAAGTTTCTTAGAAAACAAGAATATCCCCTGACCCATTCCACTTCTTCCTTGCCTAATACCAAGTACTCACAAATTCCAATTAATTCCCTACACCAAACAATGAAAAATGGATGTGAACAGAGAATGACCTTACAGATGGACATTAGCCCATAAAAGTCTATCTATCCCAAATTACTATTAGCATTTCTTACTTAAAAAAAAATTATACTAAGGGGCCAGCCCGGTGGCATAGTGGTTAAGTTGGCACACTCTGCTTCAGCAGCCTGGGGTTCCCAGGTTCGGATCCCAGGTGTGGAATCCCAGGCATGGACCAACGCACCACTTGTCAAGCCATGCTGTGGCAGCATCCCATATAAAGTAGAGGAAGACGGGCACAGATGTTAGCCCAGGGCCAATCTTCCTCAGCAAGAAAGAGGAGTATTAGCAACGGATGTTAGCTCAGGGCTAGTCTTCCTCACACACACACAAAAATTACACCAAAAATATGATACACCTGCTAAATAAACAAATAGTAAATAAATCTCAGGTGGCCCTGTGAATTGCTAAGTCTGCCATGTATTATGAATAGATAAAACAGAATGAACTATATAATCTAGGATATTTTATTTAATAATCACTAAAATTTCAGAATCTGAACTACATCAAAAACATACCTCCCCTCTTTTTCTCATTTCGAATTTCCCATTTATGTATTGGTTTAGATGTAGTAATCTGAATAAGCCCAAGTTTTCCATCTGATGTTCCAAACAAAAGGTCTTCTCCCGAGTCACCTAGTTATAATTAAAGTCAACATATTATATTGATCCCACAACTCATAATATCTCTTGAAAACTAAAATATTTTCATGTATATTGACTTTCATGTAAAAATCTCATTTAAAAATATTTAAAAAGACAGAAAACTTAATTTGGGAGGATCCTTATATATTTACAGAATTTTATAACCATAAGAGATAAGACTCCTTCTCATCATCTGATTTTAAGATGAGGAAACTGAAAATTAAAGTCCAATAACTCATTACTGTTAGTTACTGGGAAGTTATCAGAAGACAACTGTCTCAATTCCAGTTCATGTTGTTTCTACAATTTCCCATTTCCACTTAATATATAGTTAAATTATTAAAAACATAAAATATCTAGACTTAATTAACATAACACACTCCCTTATATGATTGTGAAAAATGAAATCCTGATTACCGCCATTTCCATTGTGTAGTGCTAAAACAGTAGGTGGGCCAGGAACTTCAATTTCATACATCACGTCAGATCCCTGAAGGAGAATGAGTATTTTAAAACTGAAATAAAACACAAATTTAAAATAATATAGGCACTCATAGATAACATCAATATTCATATTAAGTACTCTAGAATAAAACTGCTGAAAAAAATTAGGTTGTGAATATTAACTTGCATTTGTTACCAATTTTGGATATGTTAACTCATTTTAAAATAAAATATATATAAAATGTAAAGATCAAGGAAAGAAATATTTAAAATATACTCCACTTTCAATACTTTTTGTTTTAAATACTTTGCTTGCCTGAAAACTTGACACTGGTAAATTTTCCTATTCAAACTTTCTAGAAACAAGTTGTTTCTTCTGCCCCCTTTAACTTGAGGGCTTTAACTTAGAGCACAATCAAACATTTAAACAGAGCCAAAGGGAACTCCTAAGGAAAATTTTGGCCTTGCCTTTGGGAATTGCCAAAACCCACTTCAGTGAGAGGTAGAATGACCTGCTATTTAGATAAGAAAACAAGTTGGGTCCTTTTATTTGTTATTGTTTCAAGTTTGCCACTTGTAATGCTTTCATTTAGTGTATAGTATTTGTGAAGCTGTTATTCAAACAATGAGGTAGAAGTACTTACACTAACACAGAAGAAAAACTATGATAAATCATTCAATAAAAAAAAATCGCAAAATTATAGTAAATATGGTATGATACCATTTTTGGCTACAAACATTTAGATATATATAGAACATATAAGAGAGCCATGTGCTTTATCTTTTATTTAAAATAACATTTAAAAATTCACAGATATCTACATATAACTATATAAACACAAAAAAATACACACAAAACTGTTCAGTTTGCTACCTCTGGGGCAACAAATTGCCTACAAAGGCAGATGGGGAGTAGAAGAGAAGTTTACAGGACAGAGGAAAGACTTCAACTTTTTACTTTCAACAAATCCTTAGTGATTTTTGTTTTTTACAAAAAGCATATGGATCTCTTGTTAAACAAAGTAGAATCCTAGAACTCAGATCAATTTCTAATTGAATGCTAGCCAGCTCCTGTTAAAAGCCTTATTCAAACAATTCATATTTGGGTGCAGAGGCTAGGGGAGAAATTAATCATCCATGCCTCTAGAATGAACCTTGAACATTACTTTACTTTCCCATAGGAAAAAAAAAAAAAAGCTCCCAGAAGCACCGGATTTTTCCTTCTATAAAAGGGATGATGCCAAGAAATGGCCATCTGGCTATGAAATTCCAAAGAGTGAGACAGCCTGTGGTGGCACAGAACAAACAGCTAGACTTTTTATTCATCTACACCATCATCATCAGCCTAAGTTTCTGATATAATTACTCCACCTGTTATAATGTTATCTACATTGAAACTTTTTTAATGGGTCCTGATGTGTGTATGCATATGTTATTGAAAGTCACTTTCAGGAAGAGGTAACTATTATTACTATTAACAATGACCTTAAGCAGTTGTTTTAGCCAACCATGGTTTTTAATAGAAATATAAGGACAATAAAATGATTTTTTCTTCTATCACTCATTTCCTTATCCAACAAAAACTTACTGAGTGCTTATTCTGTTCCACATACTGTCACACACTGGATAAACTCAAATGATACAACCCTGATCTCAACTATCCCTTGTTAAAGCCTAACACTCTCTCCCCAACACAATTTCCTCCTTCAGTTTGATTTTTTGGGAGAGGGTAGGGTGATAGATAAAGAAACCAACAAAAAAATAGCTGGGACAGGTTCTCTGTAGCAAAGGTACTCTATTCTGATTGTACTAGCTCAGAAATTATGTATGGGAGCGAGTGTCAGTTTGTCCATACATACCTCTCTGAAAACTTGCCAAAGATCTCATTAGCCTCAAGTAAAAAAAAAAATTAGTTTATCAATTAAAATATTAAAAACTCTTTTCCAGATATAACTTTAAGTAGGACATTTAAAGTGGTAGTAATCACTAAAGTAATTTACCTCGTGTACACATTGTTCATCAATATTCATTTACCTAAATTATAAAAAATTATAAAAATGTAAAAAACAGCAACCTGTAAAACTCTGAGAACTCTGTCCTGGCAGGCCAATACCGGTGTAATACAAGGCAATCTTTCCACTGGCAGGCAGATGACGTCATTGATTTTGTCCCCAGAAAGGTAATAATGTTGGTCTTTGCAGTCGCAGTAATGGTTATAGATGTAACTTGCACTGAGAAAGAGGTCTGAGCCAGATATGTGCCTGAGAACATTAAAAGTAATTTAACCTACCCGTATTTTTAAAAAAATAAGCATAGGAAACTCCTGAATCTTTTCAGAGATAAAAATAAAAGTTTGTTTATACAGATTACTATCATTTGATCACAGACTTAAACAATATAGTATTTTTTCCCCCACTTAATTTCTAGCTTTTTGGTATAACACTGATTTTTAAAGCTGAAAATGAGGATCTTAAGGCATCAGAATTCTACAAAAATTGAGCTCAGAAAAACTGAAGACAAAAAATAATGATAATTTAACGTCTATATCTGAAGACAAAATGTCAAAATGTAACTTTTTTTGAATGTGTACTATGTGCCAACCACTGTCCTAAGTGATTTACATGTATTAGCTCAATCCTCATAACTCTATAAACTAGAAACCATTATTATCCCTTCTTACAGGTGAATAATAAAACATTAAGTAACTCACCCAATGGCACACAACTAGTAGATAGTGGAGTGGACTGCAGCTCAGGTAGTTTTTAGCTCTAGAGTTTAGCTTTCTTACTACCACACTAAATTGCTTGGAAAAGGCTATTTGAAGTGAATCTACTTTAAACTAAATGATAAACAGTGGAAAAAATGATTTCATTAGAATTTTATCTTGAAAAAATAAAAGTTAATTTCAAATTATATTTAACGAAATTTAGGCAATAACCACAACTATGTTCTAATTCTTAGACTGAATCAAGTTTTCACTGGGGGAGCTGAAAATTTTGACAAAACTTATATACTATTTACTTCTGGATTGCTATCACCATGTAATCATAACGAGGGTCATTTTATTTGAAGCTTTCACCTATTTCTCCACCTCTAAGGTCTATTTAAAAATTTTTTGCTACTGAAATCATTCCTTATCCTATAATGATCCTCACTGATTTTATCTTCTCCAATTATTGTTTAGGTGGCCTCACTTTGAGGCTCTGCAATGATTTCAGTGCAGAAATATCATTTTTATCAATCTAATGAAATTCTATATCTTTTCCAAAATTTGAAATTTCATTTTGAAATCCATCTGCATTACATTTGCATTATATTATCCAAAGCACTACTTGCCAATCACTATTATTGACAAGAGTGGGGACAGATGGAAGTATTAAGCAGGGAAGGATGTGTGAGTGGTAACCAATTATCTAAGTGGTTAGTTTCCTTATTGAATATTTTCAAGTTATAACCTTATTTTCCTATGCAACCTTATAAATGTGGAGATTAGATAACAAATTTTCAAAAACTTAGTAAAGAACTTTTCCATCCCATCTCTGCCACGCCAGTAAAAACATTAAGAAACTAACTAGAGACTATTGGCTGGGAAACTCCTTATCTTCCCACCTCTGTCCACATACCCTTCTGAATGTGGAGGTATGCTAATAATTAATTACTTTGATTTTAGTATTTCACAATTATCATTGGCCACATCTATTACAAAAGCATTTATATTCTTGTTAAACCACTGAAATTACTTCCACTTGCCATCATTTAATTCTTATCTAATCTCACTAAGCCAAAGTTTTACAGCCTAGACATTAGGACATGTGCTGTACATTACACGGAATTATACAGGACAGCTGTATACTACACAGCACTCTGGACTGAGTCAGTAGTTTCCCAACTGAGGTCTGGCTGCTTATACAACCTGGCTGCATCAGATTCAAATGAAGAACTTGTTTCTTTTAACCCACTCCTAATAATTCTGATTCTGCAGATATGAGGTAGGACAAAGAGTATACTGTTTTAAGCTTCTAAGGGATTCTCCTAAGCAGCAGGTTTGAGGAAGAGTGGACTAAATGAACTTCTGTCTCTAGCCCCCCATGATTCAAAAACTAAAATTTTAATTGCAAAATGTCACATATCAGGAAGCCATTAGGGAGCTATTTTTCACTTAGAGTCTTACCAGCCTCACTTGAAATTATACCCTGTTGGTAGTCACCAACTTTGATGGCCAGCCTTTTAGCAAAATGCTACCTTCAAAACCAAAACTACCAGACAGCAAAGAAACAGGAAGATAAATAACTGGAGATTTCTTTCATTTTTTTCTTTTATACCTTGATCATAAATCATAACTGAACCAACTAGCCAAAAATAAATGTATCAATACTATAAAAATCTTAAAAAGAAAACATTTCAACAACCAATTGATTTTGCATTGATTCTAGGTCAAATTTAATTTCTGACTAACAAAGTACCTTCAGTCAATTTTATTTCCCAGAAAACCTATTGACGTATGCTACTTAACCAAATGTTTGTCACTATCCAAAATATTTCAAATGGGTATGTAAAAATTAAAAAGAATAAACATACATAGCTTTAATGCTTTCAGTGAGGTTTGTTTCAAAAGAGAGGAACTGTTTTCCTCTCTTTGTGAAACCTCTAATCTCAGATCCTGCAGCAATAAAAATTTTCTCCTGGGGTGTGTTAAGAACCCCGCCTAGTTCCAGTCTTGCAATCTTCTGCCCCGGTAAAGTCTTGAACACTGTCTGCAAAAATCATTGGGGAAAAAATTAAGTACACAAATGTATTGTAAGCATTTTCCTTTACCATAAAAAATGCCGTGATTTTAAACTTATAAACTATTATAGTTCTGCTATACAGAAACACCTTTAGATACAAATGTATTTACTTCAGTGGGTCTTCTGTTTTTTTTGCTAAATATCTTCAAACTTTGGAATATTTATTTCCACACATATTTCAATGACATCATTAAAATCTAAACTCTTGCAACTCAAAGTAGGGTTCACTAAGCAGCGGCATTAGCATCACTGACTCACTAAAAATGCAGAATCTCAGGCCCATCTCCAGATCTACTGAATGAGAATCTGCATTTTAATAAGATTCCCCAGATGGTTCCAATGGACATGTTTTTACACTTCAATCATCTTTTTAAAACTAATCTCTCCTGGTTTCTTTATAATTTTTATAAATTTTAGTAGTATAAATAAAGCACTATAGGATTTACTGAGAACCTGAATATATAAGTTAATATCTCTCTATTGGAAACAACATTTGTATCATTAATTTCTTCCTGGTTATTTTCCATTTTATTGTTGACATCAGTTTTTCAACTTCCCCCTCAATTACTTTATATACAGAGAATAAAATATCTGGGAGGAAATACAAATAATGGAAACACTGAGTTTTTGATAGTTTTCACCCTCTTCATCTTTTTGTAAATTCCATATAATGTATAATGAATATAAGAGTTCACATCTCAAACCCATCACTTGTAAACGACAATCTGTGAATATAATGATGTAATAATCACTTGCTTGATTAGGTTACATTAAGTGGCAAAGGTGATGGGATACTCACGTCCATGTTACATTATGTTAAATGAGACTCCGTCTTAGCAGACTGGACAGATTTTCCTGCTGGCCTGAAGCAGGCACCATGTTGTGAGAGGACCACATAGCAAGGAACTGCAGGAACCTCAAGACACAGAGCAGGCCCTGGCTTACAGACAGCAATAAGGTGGGGATCTGAGTCCTACAACAGCAAGGAACCAAATTTTGCCAACAACCACGTGAGCTGGAATAGGACCTTGAGCTCCAGAAGGAAGAGCCTGGCTGACATCTACACTGCAGCCATGTGAGACCTTGAGCCTGGACTCCTGACCAACAGAAACTGTGGGATAATATATAGATGTTGTTTTAAGCCCCTAAATTTGAGGTAATTTGTTGCACAGCAAAGAAAACTAATATAACTCCCTTGGCTGTCAAAGGTGTTTTACAAATAGCTAGCAAATGACTCTTGTGCTGCCTGCAGCCTCATACTTCATAACTACTTCTCTCACAACCCATTTTTCATGGTATTTTAGAAAATTATTAATCTAGAATTATTCATTAAGTAGTGTGTTTCTCTTTCAGAAAGCCCTTCCCCCCTGAAAAAAAGCTATACATACCACTGCTTCTCCTTTCTTCATGCCAAAGCACATAACTACCCCATCATGATCTCCAATAACCACCTGTAATAGATTGAAGAGAGTCTAAAATTACTAGTATTATGCCCTATTAACTGTATATGGGGAAAACAAGATTTTCAATATGTAAATTATGATTTTAAAAGTAGAGATCATAAAATCTAGGAAAGACAACCCCACAAAAAATAATCCTCCAAAGAATTACAGGAAAGGGCTAAAGAGAAGGCTATGCAGAATCGTTATGGAAGTAGTTGGCCATATATTCTGTTCCCACAATGTAAACAGAACAAGAGAAAGGGACAGAAATGGCGGGGAGGTCATTTCTTTTTCTTAACTGGAGCATAAGAACATTTTAAGATTAACTTTCAAAACAGATTATCAAATAAGGTTGTAACTGATCTATCTGATATTTTTAAACCTTTTTAATAGAAAAATTTTAACATACGCAAAAGGAGACAGAATATTGTAACAAATTTCCATGTATCCACCACCCAGCTTCAACAATTATCAGCATGTGGCCAATGGATCATTTTGAAATAAATAAAGAGGGAGATTTTAACATTTCTTTCTCAGAAATTGATAATCAAGAAGACAAAAGATAAGGATATAGATTAGAAAAACAATTACTTTTCATATAATACAGTCATACATCACTTAATGATGGGGATACGTTCTAAGAAATGCGTCCTTAGGCGATTTTGTCATCGTGCAAACATCACAGAGTGTACTTACACAGACCTAGATGGTATAGCCTACTACACACCTAGGCTGGATGGTACTAATCTTATGGAACAATTTTCATATGCATATGCAGTCCATCATTGACCAAAATGTCATAATGCAGTGCATTACTGTATATGCACATATGTATATATGTGTGCATGTACATATATGTAGGGGGGTGTGTGTGTATAAATAAATAAATAAGTCACTCATCCCAAGAATTAAAGTATAAATGTTCTTTTCAAGCCTGCAAGAACATTAGATAATTGGCCAAGTATTAGGACATAAAATAAGTCTCAAATATTAAAAAGTTGATACTGTGCAGACCATGTTCTTAGGCTACTGATTCTCAACTTTCTGGGGAGATTACAAACCCCTTTGTGTATTTGATTAAAGCTGTGAACTTTCTCCCCACAACAATGACCATTCACAAATAATTATGCACACATTTTCAGGAGATTTATGGATCTTTGGTATTGACAGAGACTTTTCAGATGAAAAAATACACGAAGAAGAGTTAAGGTTTTGATTTTTTGACAATACACTACTCCAGTAATTTATAAAACAATAGTCTATCACAGAGATTCCCAAAGTGTGGTTCTTGGACTTCTGGGGGTTGACAAGAACCTTTTAGGAAATTTGCCAGGTCAAAATTATTTTTCTAAGTAAGTCTTTATTTTCCTTTTTCACTATGTTAGTATTTGCAATGATGTTGCAGAAGTAATGCTGGATAAAATTACCAGTGTCTGACAAGAATCAAAACAATGACACCAAACTATACCAGTAATTGGAAATCTTCATTACCATTTGAGAGTAAAAAAAAAAAAACCCTCCACTTTATTGTAAGCATGTCCTTGATGAAGCAATACAAATTATCAATCTTATTAAACCTCGACCCTTGAGTACACGTCTTTTTAATATTTAGTGTGAGAAAATAGGAAGGATGCATAAAGCACATCTGCTGTGTACTGAAATAGTCTTGAGCAAAAGCACTTGTATAAATTGTTTGAATAATGAGCTCAACTATCACTATTTTTAAACAATGCCATTTTTAAGAATGAAAGAACAACTAACAACAATTGTTATTAACACTATTAACACTTGGGTATTTCGTGGATATTTTTTAAAAACTGAAGGAAGTGAGCTTGTCATTTCAAAGGAAAACAGCTGACAGAATCTGCTACCAATGATAAAGTTTGCACTTTCATATGAAAATCAGTACTTTGGAAGACTTGTATTTGCCACTGTGAGCTTGACAGCTTCACAATGCTTAACTTTTCTGATAAGACCAGTGGTGATATTAACAAATGTGATTTGTTTGATATTCTATTATAAAATGTGTCAACATTTGGAACATCTGTATAACTCAAATGAACAAAAATTTAAAATGACCATCACAGCATGCTATAAATTCATGCACGGGTCAAAGATGCATTCGAAGTATAAAACACACCAATGGATTTAATGTACCAAAGTGTGAAAAGCTAATCAATATAGTTTCAGATTCCACACTGCACCTTATGTTTTAGAAACTACTACTTGTCAAGTATAGGTATAGTATCAAATATGAAGAGCAATAATTATCTGGAAAAGCTATTTAAACACTCCTCCCTATTTTCAACTATGTATCATGTAGGCTAGATTTTCTTCATATACTTCAACCAAAACAACATATCTCAGCAGACTGAATGCAGAAAACAGACGTGAGAATCCAGGTACTTTTGCTTATGCCAGACTAAAGAATTCGCAAAAATGTAACACAATGTCACTATTCTCACTGAAATTTTTTTTTGTTTTTGAAAATAGTTATTTTTCATAAAAATGTTATTTATGTAAACATGTAATTTTTAAATTATTTAAAAAATAGACTAATAAATATTTTAAACATTTCTTAGTTTGAATTTTAATACAGTAAGTATTGATAGATATAACCTACAGAAGCAAAAGTTCTTTGGGATCCTCAATAATTTAAGAGTGTAAAAGGGTCCCAAGACTGAAAAGTTTGAGAAGTACTGATCTAGTAGCTGAATACTATAAACGACAATCAGAAATCTGTTGATTTACCTTGACAAAATGTTAATATATCAGGATACTGTATTTATTTTGCAGCTACTAAAATATCCTACTCGTCTTCTAAGAAATTATAATTGTCTTGTCTCATAGGATCAATGTTTCTATAAAATTAATCAATACTGTTAGTTAAATATAAAGTTCAACATCAAAATCTTACTCTTAAAAATATGATAAAGTTTTTAAAAAAGCCTTTTCTCTCTATACTATTGTGTTTTATATATCTTTTTTCATATACACAATCAGGCACACACAAGTACACACAGAGTAAATTATTACCAGAAAAATGGAATATGTTTTTTAACGAGTTTGCTTCTACTCTTTACTAACTGTACGAATAATTATAATGTCCAAGAAAATTACCGTTTGTAAATGTCCCTTGGTAGTCCAACTGCTGTTCAATTTAAAAGAAATTCATTTCCATTTTAACACTAGCATTTTAAAAAGAACAACTCACCAATAAGGAAGGAAATATAAACCTCTCCTCTGTCAGAGCTAAGGGATGTGGAGAAATCAGTATCTCTGCAGTACCTTTTGTGTAGCTCGGTGTCTTGAGGCAGGAAGTAGCTTCATAGTCTTCTGAGAGGTCACTCCCACCTAAGGAAACACACCAGCCACCAGTGAATGTACTCTACTACACTGTAATTTGAAGGATTACATCAGAGATTAAAAGGACCAGCAGATTCAGATCACAGTGAGTCTGACTTTTTTATTGCAATAATTAGTGATATGAAATAATTTTCAGTGATGAACCTTTATCTAATGAAATATGCCACAAAAGTCAAGAGTACAAGAAACAACCAAAAATAGTAAAATTTATGCCTGTCGAAATTTATGTTGTCAACCCAGATATAATTACGTTAACATTACTGGGAAGATACTTCACAAAAAAAATATTTCTAGAAGGCTTCTTTCACAACACTATACAATTGTTAAAGAGTTTTTGTAAAGTGATTAAAAATCTTTGGAAATGGATTACAGTTACTATTAAAAATGCAATATAGGGCCGGCCCAGTGGTGTAGTGGTTGAGTTCACAGGCTCCACTTGGGAGGCCTGGGTTCCGACCCCAGGCACTGACCTACATACACGCTGCTCATTGAGCCAAGCTGTGGTAGCATCCCATATACAAAGTGGAGGAAGACTGGCACAGATGTTAGCTCAGGTACAATCTTCCTCACGCACACACACAAAAATGTAATATAGAAAATTTTTGCTAAAATACCAAACATGCTGATGGCAATGACATCTAATCCAACTGATGATGAAGATTATTTTACAAAAGGTACAGATGATGAAAACAGCATGGCTTGTTCAGCAGGGAACTGTCACTAGTGGCGCATAGTTGGGGAGGAAGATAGGAGAGAAGTTGGAGAAAACACATCACGAAAGAATTTACATACAGTAGAGATCTATAATTTTATTCTGTATTCCAGGGAGTAGTACTAAAGTTTAAAATAATCTATTTAGATTTGTATTTTGAAACATCAGTCTAGCAAGTGATGTGAAGGATGGCTTGGAGGGGGGTGAAGCTGGAGGCTGGGAGCCCAGTTAGAAGGCTATTTCAATTATCCAAGCAAGAGAAGATGAGAACCTGAACTGGGGGTTATGGAGATAAAGAAAACGGGACAGATTCAAGAGATATTTAGGAGATAAAGGCAGCAAGATGTGGTGACCAGCTGAATATGGAAAATATTAAGGTGGGAAGTACCTAGCACAACTCCCAGGGAAACTGACCGGGCAAACATTTGTACCATTAACTAAAACAGGATGAGTGAAAAAGGAGGAGATGGAGAAAAGGAAGAGAAAGTCTAGGGCTGAAATACTGCGAGGCAGGGTGCTGTCACAGAGAACACCAGCTCTGCAGTCAGAGACTTTGTTTCCAACAGGAACTCCATCCTTTTTCGCTAATAAAGCAAATTACCTTCTCAGAGCCCCGGGATCCTCATCTATAATATCAGCTACTTTGAGAATTTTTATGAGGATTAAATATTTATGGATGTTAAGCTCTTAGAATAAACTAGATGCTCACTAAACGGTTGTTGTTGCTTTTATGACGATCCGGCTGGTAGAGGGAGAAGGAGCTGGGTAGGGATGGAGATTCGGGAGTGAGAGGCCCACAGGTAGCGGCGGCCGAGACAGCAGGACCCTGGGGGGGAATGGGGATCGCGTCAGGGAATTCGGAGCATCTTCAGGACCTAGCACCGCGGGGGCGTGGACCGCTTCTTTCCCAGTCCGCGTGGAGCATCGCGGCCGAGCAGGAGCTGCCCGTGAGGAGGGCGACGGGAGGGCAGCACCCGCTCCCGGCGACTCGACAGGCGTCAGTGGAAGGACCGAATTCCCTCAGGGAGCCGGGCTCACCCCCCAGGGCCCGCCCCGTCCCCTCGGTTTACCTGCAAATAATCCGCTCGGTTTAAATTCAGATCCATGACGGCACGCAGACGCGCCGGGCAGCGCCAGGCCGGGACAAGAGGGACAGAGGCTGCCGGACCCCAAGCCTCTGAGGGGAAATCGCTCGCTTCACCCCCGAGGGGCAACCGCAGCTACTGCGGCCTCGGTGGGGGATGCAAAGGTGGGGCGTCGGGGCAGCGGCGTCCGGGGTGACGTCAGTACGTTCACGCGAGTGGGCCCTGGGAGAAAACGAAGCCCCGCCCCCTCCCGGAGGACCGCCCACTGACTTAACCTGCTCCAATCAGAGGCGAGAAGAGCGGAGGACCCGGACCTCCGAGGAGACCCGAGACGGGTGGTTTCCAGGGAGACCGGAGACGCAGTCTTGGCTCCACCCCCACCACCGCCCTGAAAGGCACCTCGGAGTCTTTCTCGGCTAGAGCACTGATGTGAAGCCTGGCTAGATTCTGACCTGTTTTACTGACGTTGGAGAGGGTCCCTCAGAGAATTAGGTTTCACCGTTATAGGCGTTAGCTTCACAGCAGCAGTTGTCAAACTTTTGGCCTTAGGACCCCTTTACAAAACTTTTACAAGCTATTGAGGACCCCAAAGACCTTTTGCTTATATATCCTTTGATATTTACCATATTAGAAATTGGAAGTGAAATTTTAAAAAATATATTAAAAAAATAAACATTACATAAATATTTTAATGAAAAATACCTGTATTTTCCAAAAATAAATAAATAAAAAGACTGGCGTTGTTTGCAAATCTATTTACCATTCACCTGAATAGTAGACAGGGCAGTCCCAGATCTACTTCTGCATTCAATCTATTGGTATATATTTTGGAATATATGAAGAATTTGGTCCAAAACAATAAGTGGTAGTTTTTGAAGTTCGTTGCAGTATGGAATGTGGCTTCATTATGAAACATCTGAAAAATCCCATTTGTTAATATCATCATGGATTTCATCAGAAAAGTTTTGAAGTATTGGAAATCTGTCAACCTCAGAGGTGGATATAAATTGTGCAAAATTCTCATTTGTGCTTAAAAGCTCAAATTTTAAGCATTGGCAACAAATGTCAGTTGTTTTCCTTGAAACGATAGTTTCCCTTCTTGAATTGACAAGGAAGTGTATACCAAATATCCAAGTCTGAATAATCTTAATTTTAATGTCAATCGTGCTTTCAAAAAAAAGTGTTCCAGCTAGCAACTCAAATAATCACACAGGTGCTTTTCCTTGAGACAACTAATATACTTCAATATTGAGTAGAAATGCCTCATGCATATGCTTCTCATGCCATCACACAGAATAGTAAAAAAGATATGTACTCAAGATTTAAAATTAACAATTTTTGCTGCTTCACAAAGGACATTTTTATATGAAACTGTTTCCTGCCTTTGTGTGGCATGAAGAATACATTGACCACTACTACAGTTTGACGCCACTGCTTTGTTTCATGCTTAAGTACCAGCAGTATTAACCACCATTG
The DNA here is from genome assembly GCA_031878705.1 of Tapirus indicus. Taxonomy (NCBI): domain Eukaryota; kingdom Metazoa; phylum Chordata; class Mammalia; order Perissodactyla; family Tapiridae; genus Tapirus; species Tapirus indicus. Next base: position 140,172,227 of record CM062919.1, on the reverse strand, counting down.
CTTTTGTACCATCAGTGCAAATGTCAACACAGTGAAAAAGGCAAATGACATTTTAGTGTTTCGAAGATAGTTTCAAAATCACAGACGCCCTGAAAAGGCCTCAGGACCTTCAGTGTGGCTTATAGTGACCCAGGATCTGACAGAGAGCTGACATTCCTTGACTCACTTTCCTCAGTCCTTCCTTAGTGCACACAGTGCTCTGCCTACAGAAATACTACAGATGAATAAGATACAGCCCCTTCTCTGATTTCTGTGGTCTACTAGGGGAGAGTTCACAAATGCTTGTTGAAACAAGAATTAAACCCCTGAGAAGAGGTGCTTCTTAGAAAGAGATATTTTTTCCTAGAGAGGATCCGAGGAGGTTTTGACTAGGTACCAGAATGTTCCAGACAATTCTTTTTCTGAGGCTAAAATAACTCCATATTAAAATAGACAACAATGCGTGATGATGGGTTAGCTGTGTAGCAATTTGGGGAATATATCAATTTAGACTCAACAAAAATACAGATAAATTTTAGATGTAAATTGCAATATAAAGCCATAGAGGGAATAGGAGAAAATAAAATTGTATAGAATGTAGGGAGTTGGAAAGTGTATCAGTTTGCTAGTGCTGCCATAACAAAGTACCACAAACTGGGTGACTTAAACAACAGAAATTTATTTTCTCACAGGTCTCACAGGGAGGATACAAGATCAAGGTGTCAGCAGGGAACCAAATCAATCTTCTGAGGCATCTCTCCTTGGTTTGTAGATGGCCGTCTTCTCCCTGTCTTCACATCGTCTTCCCTCTGTGTCTGTCTGTGTCCTAATCTCCTCTTCTCATAAGGACATCAGGCATATCAGATTAAGTCCCACTTTAATGACCTAATTTTACCTTAATTACCTCTTTAAAGGCCCTAGCTCCAAATACAGTCACAATCTGAGGTACTAGCAGTTAGGATTTCAACATATGAATTTAGGGGGGACATAATTCAGCCCATAACAGAAGAGAACTTGTCTGATCTTAAGAGGAATACAACAGAACACAGGAAAAAAACAGATGTGAAAAATAAAGATTAAACATTTCAATATGTCACAAAAATTTTAAATATAAACAAAAATTTGAGAAAATAGAATATCTTTATAAACAGTTCATACAAATTAAGAAAAAAAGATATACTATGATTCCAATAAACAAACAGGTAAAAACATGAACAGAATTCACAAAGAAAGTGGCTACTGAACAAACTTACAGGAACCTATTACTTGTAATCAATAATATTAAAGCAAGATACCTTTCTACTTTGCCTTTCAAAATACAAAAAAGATTTATGTGATACCACTACACGTTGTAGAGAGACCATGTGCTCATGAACTGTGATACTTTAAACTGGTAATGAAACTTTTCTAAAGCAATTTAGCAATATGTACCTAAACCTATAAATGTATGATTATATTTTTAACCCATAACCCCAATTCTGGATATTTAGTTTATGAAAACACCACAAAGTAAGAAGTCACAATTAAGGCACTATTTAAGAGAGGGACCTAATTGTCCAATAATAGGGGAATGGAACTTCCACTTTGTGGACTATTCTGCAGCCACGGGAAGTGAAAATAACAAAGGCTGTGTAACAATGTGTAAAGTATTCAGGGTAGTAATAAAAACAGAATATAAAATTGTGTATATACTATGATTACAATGGTAGGAAAGGGCTGTTAAGAAATACATCAAAAAAATTTTAGTTGGTTGTAAATTTAAGGATTATAAGCTTCCCCCTCCTGTGTTTTTGTGTTTTCCATAAGATGTTTGCACTATTTTTAATAAAATTTTGCAATTTAAAAATAAAATTTTTATAAAATAAAATTTAAAAATTGGGGTCAGTCTGGTGGCATAGTGGTTAAGTTTGCACTCTCCGCTTCGACCGCTAGGGGTTCGCGGTTCAGATCCTGGGTGCAGACGGATGCACCGCTCATCAAGCCATGCTGAGGCGGCATCCCACATAGAGCAACTAGAAGGATGTGCAACTATGACATACAACTATCTACTGGGACTTTGGGGAGAAAAAAACAAAAGGCAAAAAAGGAGTAAGATTGGCAACAGATGTTAGCTCAGGGCCAATCTTCCTCAAAAAAAAAATTAAAAATTAACTAAGAGATTATAAGAATCTTTAACTCTGCATAGTTTCCAGAGTAGGCAAGGTTCTGATAAATCGTTATCTAAGGATTTGGATACCAAATTCTTCCACTGTCTATTTTCTTGTTTCCCTTCTCAAGTCCTGGCAATGCATGTTAACAACTTAAGGAAAATGGTATTGATATCATTATTGCTATGTTTTTGCATTATAACAAACAAATCAAAATATTGAAAATTTGGTGAAGTGGGCAGAAATTATCTTTTTAAAAATGATAAGTATGAAAAGTGTTCAAGGCTGGGTGAAATTTTAGAAACCATTAATCCAATGTTTTCCCTTTTGGATTCAAAACCACTTTCACAGTAGTATATAATCTTTCAAAGCCCTGGGGAATTTTAGTAGTTAATTCATTTTTTCATTGTGTAATTTTGTATTTAATTTCATGTAGAAAGGAAGTTTTTGTGTATAAATGTAACTTTAAAGGAAAGGTGTTTTATTTTATATTGCTATATTATTGAAGGTAGCATTATAAAACATATATACAATCTTTACAATATTTGTAATAAAAACATACACTGGAAGGTTTATTTTCCATTTAATAAGTAACACACCATCTGTTTATTTTACTTTAAGTTGATTGTGTAAAAGAAAAGAGTTTATTTTGAAGATCAAATTTATTTTAAAACATTGAAATGAGGCTATGATACAGCATCAGAAATAGACAAAAAGAGTTTGTATAATATGATATTTGGAATTCTTTCATTTTGCATCTAGAAAAGGCAAGTGATTTATTATTTTTTTAAGTACTGTGTTTTGTTTCTAACTGACTAGCAAAGGTTTCAAACTACTAATTTTAAGTACTTATCAAATAATTAGCAGGATGGCGACTTTATATTCACAATAAATGAAATGCCAAGTTAGACAAAATTGCCACTATATTTTCTCTTTTTAAACATTTTAAGGTACTAGAGACATCTTGGTGGGCTACATTAAAAAAAAGAGAGAAAATGATTGCATCTCAGATGTGACAAAAATCACCTTAAGACAAATTTACGGAGTTATCATGCACGTCAGTAACTTATAACCTATGTTGTGGTCTTAAAGCAACCATGATGAGTATAAATTAAACAACTATGATTAAAAATAAAAGCAATTTGAATTGCATTAAAGTTAAAACCAACATAGCTAGAGGTGGTTGGCTGGGTGAATGAATCATGAGTATACGCACTGGTCTCCACTAACGTGTGGTACCAGTTTAGCAACTCTCAAACTTGTTTTAAAAGAAAAAAATAAATAACCCTTTCAGATTGATTTAAAAAAAGAAAGACATTGAGAGAGCTCATTACCACCTTGGATGATGATATCACCTCTAGGACGCCCAGAGACCAGGAACCTGTCTCGTATGCTATAGCTGTAAGAGACTGAACAAAGTATGAGACCAGGGGTTTGACCAAGGTTTGAGTGAACAAAGTACGACATCAGAGAAGTTAAATGATTTGTCCCAGACCACACAATTAACAATTAGCGTGCCTTCAGTTCTCTTTTAGACACTGTCCATTAGACGTTTTCCCTTCCCATTTACAAAAGCTGCTTTCATTTGGTTTACCCCTTCGAAATCGAAATATTTTGGACATGATTGGGTATGATAGTCATCCTAAATTATACTAAATTTTCTTTTAATAATCACAACATATTGATGTTATTTCTAAGTTTTATAGTGCACAGAACTCTCTGAAGACCCTGGATACTATTTTGCATAGTTCCCTATTTTATTTCAAGTCTATGAATCCAAGCTTCTCAACATGTTGTGAATTCCATCAAGTCAAGGGTCTTCAGTAAATTTAATACAGAAGCACTTACAAAGTGCCAAACATTTTAAGCAGTAAGCCTAAGAAGCAGTTTGAGTGTTGCCTCCTTTCCTTTATCTTATCTGTAACTGAGGAAAAAAAAAACCAAAAACCTAAGACAGCAAAGAAATAAAAAAGTCAGAGATATTGGAGTTTGATAATCCTCTAATTAATCACAAGCACCTAAATGTCTTTTTCTGGACAAGTTGTTTTTTGGTCCTGCTAAAATCCTCCCTTCTCTGAGTTGCCCCATCAACTTCTTTGAGCTTTGCCTTTAAGCCCCATATGCCTGTTACAACAGTGGGTGGGGCAAGAGCTATCATTAACCTCAAAGAAGTATTAATTCTGACAGCAATCTCTTCAACTAATCCTCACTCCACCCCTACATTCCCCAGTAATATCTATGTCTTCGGGTTGGTTCCCTAGAAGCAAATCCTAACACGCCTTGGATGTGGTGATTTATTGAGGGAATGCTCCAGGAGACAAGGAGGGAGGGGAGCAGGATGAGACAGGGGAGAAGCTAAACAAAGATCTGGTCTTAGCTGGAGTCTGGCTTCAGCCTAATCCCTTCCAGAACTTTGGAGCATGAAGTGCACCAGAAATTTGGCCCTACCTTGGGACAAGGGGCCAGCCTTTTGTGTCTCCACCCCAGTCAGTTGGTCATTGGTGTGGGGGAGGAGGAGGCATAACATCCAGGGCAAGGCTGCTTCCTTTCAACTGAGGGCAATTCCCTGGGGAAGTGAATAGCTGCAGCCTGTTAAGGAGCCAACACTCACAGTACCTGAGAGATGCATGCACTGGCCCATTAAAGGGCATCTGGGCAGGGCATCAACAACATCGACAGCATACACCATGCCTTGGCATCACATCTTCCTTCTCGACTACCACCTAGAATCTATGAAGAAGAGAAAAAATGAAATATCAAAAACATACCAGTTTTACATAAGCATAGTAAAGAAAGGAAAAACAACCTATGTCGAAAGCTCTACATTTGTGGGAGGCATGGACTAAAAAACAAAAAAGTAAATGTATATACTCACATGGCATAGACGCTGTGAGCTTTATCGTCATTCAAGACTGCACCGATCCTAGGCTGAATGTCCCCAGTTGAGTCTGATACGTTTTCATTCAACATTTTTCCAACCCTAGTTAGGAATATTACTAAGTATTCTGTTACACAGCTATAAACAGCAACTTCCTTAGCTGGAATCCTAGACAATACTATAAGACTGGAAGTATTGTCTATTATGGGAACTCCATGTCTTTACTGTTTTAATACAGTATGGTAACATATAACAATGAAAAATTCAATATTTTATTCAGTTCTGAGGCATAAGATAAAATACATAAAGTTTGAAAAACATTTAAGACAAAATACTATTAGCATAGCACAAAAGTCAATGAACTATTCTACAATGTTGATTTAAGTCCCCAAAAGTAGAAATTAAGAAGTAATCTCTAAAGAGCTTTATGTAGTCCCATTTAATGTTCATTTTAGTCTTCATTTCTAGAAAGCCTTCCTGTGAGAGAGTATTGCCTTTTAAAGTATCATGTATTTAGCTGGTTTTTAGGACCCATAAAACTATCTCTGAGCTATGATCACAATTTGTATTCCTGTATGATGACTTGACAGGAACCGACGGAAGAGAATCAGGATGTTAAGCATAATTCTATGAGAGATTTAAACCTCGCTAGTTAAAAAAAATAGCTTGAGTGTTTTGTGGTCTGTGAAGAGACGAGGGAACTTACCTGCCTGTATGCCGTTTCTTAGTAAAGTCACGAGGCATTGTGGATATAGCCAGTATTCAGCTCAGTTACATAATAAGTCGGACACAGATACATCACAATCTATTTTGTGCAGAAAGTGTAATTGAAATGCTTTGATAAGAAAAAGGATGTCAATCATTGTAAGCAAAGATGGCAGAGATGCCTCAAAGGGAAATGAAACACACCTGGTGATGCTTGGCCATGCCTCTCCAGGTTCACAGACACTGCTCTTTCCCATTTCTTTCCATAAGCATACCCTCCAAAACTCAGAGTGGAACTAATGGGCAAGATATGAAGTCAGCTGTTGATATCTTACTTAGCATTAAAGCATCAGAGGCAGAAATTATGAGGTTATAACAAAATAACAATCCTGCATAACCCCCAACGTTAAAAAAATTCACCACCCCTCTGACTAAATTCATAATGCTAAAAAACAACAAATGAAAATCTGAACAAAATGAAAATCTAAGACAGAAAGCAAACAGTATATAGTCTAGAAAAATCTTTAATGTGTTGTTTTGAACAATTCTATGAAACTTAAGTATGTAATGTAATTATATTTTCTATTAACCCATTTCATTGTTAAATTCTTCATTCAGGGCTCAAAGGTTCTAGGATTATCAGTGATGCCAAAAATGCTAAGAAAATCTGACCAAGTCACAGTTGCTTGTAAAATTTCTTCAGTTTCTATTTTTGAAAAAAATCTCTTCAGCACTTGGACAAGTATACTACAGAGTGATGGTCTTTTTATTTTTATTTGTATTTTGTTGGCAGTTCACTTGGTGTCAACATTTATTGAGCACCTACTATATACCAGGTTCTGTACTAGATACTAGAGACACAAAGATGAATAAGACATGGTCCCTGTCCCCAAGGAGCTTACGGTCTCTTGGACGCAAACAGGTAGTGCAAAGACATAGTTTATTCTAAAATGGACAAAAACGTCAGTAAGATAGTAATATTGGGCCTTTAAATACAATGGCATGTCATTGTTTGTAATGTCAAGGCAGACAATTAAAATGAAGACCATTTGCATGTGATAAAACAGTAAAGTCATTAAGACCTAACTTTTAAAGATTCACATGATAAAGGTAGTTAATACTAAAAATTTACACCACAGTTTTTCAAGTATTTCATACTTAGAAAGATTATTGCCCACATTTGTGCTACATAGTCAAAGCCATAATTCCAGGTTACTGAATCATTCACATCTCAGCATGCTGGGATTCAGTTTCTCACTGAGTTTATGAATTAGAATGGCTAATTCCTCAGTTGCTTGGCTCTTGTCCTCCAAAAGTTCGTAACGAAGGCTGGAGATATCTTGCTTGATTTCTTTTAATTCACCTATAGCATTTGTATTAAAAGACATGTAATTGGTAATTTGCTCTGATTATAGAAAAGAACAAAGAGTGAAATTCATACAATATGAATACATTTGCCTCATAACGTCTCCAAGGTAGTTATTTTAGATTTTTTCCTTTAAAGTGTTTAAGAAACGTCTGTCTTAAAAAACATATTGATCTTTGAAAAAAGCTAAATAAAGAGTCCAGCTACGTTTTTAATAGTAAAATTCAGCTAAAGTATTGTCCTGTGGCTCAGCCAACTTTTACCACAGTGTGATTTCTCCGTTAACTGATCTACCAGGTTATTTCCTTTCTGCATATAGGGAGTCCCTTTGGTCTCTCAGCCATCAGGGTTGACACCTACATAGATCATCTCCCACTGCTAGTATGGAAGGGAATCCTAGCAAAACGAAACTTTACTAAAAATGAATCAATTGATTTAACAGGCAAATACTCACATGGAAGAAGTAAATTTTAGGTCAAGTTTGAAGTAAGGGAAGGGAAGGAAAAAGAGTAGGGGTGTTTATTAGGGAAAGCAGTGGTAATGAACACGGAGTCAAGGAACAAGCAGACTAGTTTGTGTGGTGCAGAGGATGGAGGTATAAAGAAGTAACAAGCAATGGTGAAATTAAGGAGTTCAGATGTGATGCCACTGGGAGTCTCCACAGGAGACTTTTGGCTATTAAAACACAACCATTCTCATAATTCAGCTTGGCAGTATTTTGAGCATATGTAGATCACAATTAAAAACTGGACTCTCTTAGAAATGATTGAAATGTAGATAAGCCATTGACCTTGAAAGGTGAACTCTGGAGCAAGAATTTATTTGCATCTAAGTAATGATTCTTCAAATCATTGGTATTTTAACAGCCTTTTATAGTAGAATCACACGTAAAACATACCTCTCATGATATTTCCTGGTATCTTTATGATGCTTTAAAAGTGTAATTTCTATGTTCTTTTATTATATGTAAGTGAGCACCTTTTTATTTTAAGGAATTCTAACTCCTCCTCAAGAATACATGCAAAACATTTCCAAATTTCTTTTGTGGCAAAAAAACACAAAGCTTCTGTTTGTAACTGGCAATATAGAGGGAATAAACTGATCTAATTTGAAATCACAAAGCCAGTCTTTGGTGGAAGAAATGGATTCTCACACCATTCAGTATCATATTTGGACCATAAGCCCAGGGGTCCCCTCTTCACCTCCCTACTGCGATATCCTTCTTCCCTGTTTCTGAGTTATGGGGAGACTACACACTAAGTGTTGTATTTAGTCTATCAACGCAGGAAATACAAATTACCCAACCTCTTGAGACTGTAGTTTCCTCCTTTTTTAAATAAGGAAGTTAAGATATCTGATATATTTTCTTAGAACTTTGTTCAAAACTCCAAATTCTCATTGACTCATTTTCCTCTGTTGTGCAAGGGCTTGGAAGATGCTCCTTGTTTTTGATGCTGTCACAGTGGTCCAAATGCCCCCATCACTTAGGTTTTTCTTTTCAGGGAGGTTATGGTACAACTGATCAGATTTCTGCTTTATAAACTACAACTCCATTCTAATCCTGCCTCCCTGAGACTTTTTCTAGGTCACCATGACTAGATTTTTTGCTGGTTCTCACTCACACATTCATAGATTTTTTTTTCTGCATACACATACCATTGGATTGACTCAGATTTGCAAGGGATTCCTTGCATTAATCAAGTAATGGCTTCAAAGCCCATCAACAGTTTTATTTAGTTTAGCCCTTTCTTCTCTTATCATTGCAGCCAGATCTAGTGGCATTTCATTGGTTTTGGAAGCTATACTTTCCATTTTTAGGGTAACTTATTTCTCCTAGGTTGATTTCTTTCCAACTCTTCGTCTGGCTTTTGCCTGCCCCCAAGACTCTGAGGGAAAATTTTTATAGTCCAGACAGTTGCCCTGCCTAGGATATGCCTGGAAAAATGGGCACATTTAAGTAAGGAGCCCAGGAGAAAAGTGAAAGGCAAGAGAACACCAGATGAGAAAAATGGGTGAGAGATTTTTTTTCTGGACAAGAGAGTAAAGAGTGAATTCTGTTTCAGCCAACCATTATTTTACCTGCATCTCTGGAAAAATGTTAACACTCATGTGAACTCACTGAAAAAGAACTGAAACTACTGACTACCTTATGTTATAGGGATTTCAAAGCTCCCAGAAAGATGGCAGTCTTTACATTCTAAGAATCAGTGAGTAGAGATAAATTGTCTCTGACTGACAATTTTAATAACTGTTTTTTAAAAAAGAGTTTTAGAAAGGTAACATAAGATTCTCCTGTCAATCTTGGAGGAACCCAAACTGTTACCTGAGACTGGATTTTTAAAGTATCTTTCAATATAAAGTTTTCCAAGTTACTAAGTTAGTTGTAAAAGGATGTTTCTCAAGTTGGAGATGCTTACCTTCATTAACTTCATCATTTTCTTTGTCTACTTGTGCTTTCAAAACATACCGCTTTATAAGTCTTTTCATTATCTGCTGTTGGGTAAAAAGAAATGATTATATCACCAATGATACACATAAGTAACCTGGATCCTATTCTCCAAAGAGTCTTACATACCAGTAAAGCAAACAGAACTCAGGGGAGAGAAATTTTATATAACTATTTACAGAAGAATCACCCAGATTTCAGAACTTAACCCTTTTCACCTTCTTTTGAGACTTACTGTATAATCCACAAACTTCCCACCCATCCACCCCCAGAATGGAAAAATCCTCAAAAAAAGTTAAGTTGGAAGATTTCAATTCATGGTTTCTCTTTCAACTAATGATTTCTTTTTAAGGTGTCTTGATGCTACATTATCTTCTATAGACACTACCTTATTTCTCACTGTTTAAAAAAATATGAATGTATGTTCAATACAGAGAATCTGGAACAGACGCAGAAGAACAAAAGAAATAAACAAAATCATCAATTATCCCACCATCCAAAGATAATCACTGCTGTTATTTTGGTATATGTCCTTCCAATACCTTTTCTTTAATTTTTGATATATATTCTAATTACTATATGTATTACATTTTACGTTTCCTAAATACCATATATTCTGTTATATTGTATGTTTTTTCCTCATAGCAATATATATTGTGAATATATTTCAATCTAAATAAATGCTCTTACAGGATAATTGTTTATCCATATGGAAAAAATTAAATTGGAGCCCCACTTCATATCATGCACACAAAAATTAATTCCACTTGTATCTTAAATGTGAAAGACAAAGCTTTTAAATCCTTTAAAAGAAAGTATAGGAGAATATATTTATAAATTCAGGGTAGAGCCAGATGGTTTTTAAACGAGAGAAAAAATTTTAAATACAATAGAAAAGATTGATAAATTCAACTTCATTACAATTAAAACTTCATTAAACTTCTGTTTATAAAGATACCATAAAGAAAGTGAAAAGGCAAGACACGAGCTATGAGAAAATGTTGGCAACACTTATAACTGATAAAGAATTTGGATCCAAAATATATGAAAACTTTAATTCGATGAGAAAAACTCTAACCCAACAGGAAAATGGGCAAAAGACAAGCAGGCATTTCACAGAAATGGAACCATGAATGGTCAACAAGCGTATAAAACAATTTCAAACTATTTTCTTGGGGAAATACAAATTACAATTAAAAGGAGATACAATTTTACATCTAAAAAGGGAAAAAAATTAATGAATTTTATAATGTCAAGTGTTGGAAAGGATATGGATCAATGAGACTTTTATACTTTATTGACATGAGTATAAACAGACCACTTTGGAAAACAATTTGACATTATCCTTTAAAGTTGAACATTTGCATATCCTTTCACCCAGAAAGTCCACTCCTTGGTAGAGAGTCTAGAGAAACTTTCCACATGTGAATCAAGAGACATAAACAACGTTTATAGCAATCTTGTACGAAAGAGCAAAAAAACTGGAAACAATCTAAACAAATATCAACAGGAGAAAAGACAAATGATGGTATGTTACACAATATAATGTCACCGTGTTTACTAATGAAGTTAATCGATGAAATTAACGAACCAGAGCCACACACAACATTGTGGTCGAATCTTAGAAGCTTAAATGTTGAATGAAAAATTCAAGTTGCAGACTTCATGAAGTATGAAACTATTCTTATAAAGCTTAATAACAAGTAAATCTCCATAATGCATTTTTAGGACTATCTATTTATGTAACATACAGATATGAAAAGGAAACCAAAGCCAGAGGATGAGAAACCCAAACTACAGGATAGTGATTACCTCTTAGGTGGAGGCAAGGGACAGATAACGTTATCATTCTCAGGTGGGTGGTGGCTTCGTAGCTGTGCATATAATGATACTTCATAATCTATTATGCATTACCTTTATTCTTGTGCATATATCAAATATCACATTAAAAAGATAATAAAGGAAAAAGTTTTTCAAAGGCCTGAACTAAAATGCAGTTATAGTGAGAATGGAAAATATACCTCAGTTTTAAGGAAGTAGAAATTATGAACCTGTGTCCCATTAGATGGCCAGGTCAAGTAAGAGGGAGGAATCTAGGATGATGCAAAATGTCTGTCTCAGAGAATAATGACAGCTCAGGAGGGACCCCGCGCTATCAAAAAGGAAAAGCCCATTTTACCAGTCACAGTAAAATAGAAAACCTGTTGAGTTGTGTGGAATCTAGACCCCAGGACAGACTCACAGCTGGGCAGATCTTAGCCTGGACTCATTCATTCATTCACCAAACATTTACTGAGAGCCAACCCTGTGCCAGGTATTGTACTAGGTAAAGGGGATGCAACAGTGAATACAGTCCCTACTCCAGTGAAACTTCATGGGAACAATTCACTGTGATGGGTGAACATATCAGAGACATAATTAAGTTTAGGGGACAGTGAAGGCAGATTCCTATAGAAAGAAAATACAAAGAAATGTATATCAGTTAAAAGCAGCTTGAAAGGCAGTAATACAAATCAGTGGGGAAGAAAAGACTATTCAACAAATAGTGCTGAGACAATGGACTATCCTTAGGGGAAAGTTAAAATTAGATCTGTACTTCACACCATATCCGCCCTTGCCTCCTCCCCCACCACACACACAAAAAGAGCCAACTGGACAAAAGATCTAAATGTGAAAAGGAAAAACTTTTTTTTTTTTTTTGCTGAGGAAGACTGGCCCTGAGCTAACATCTGTTGCCAATCTTCCTGGTTTTTAGTTTAGTTTTCTTTTTTTTTGCTTGAGTAGGATTAACCCTGAGATAACATCTGTGCCAGTCTTCCTCTATTTTGTATGTGGGTCACTGCCACAGCATCGCTGACAAGTGGTGTAGGTCTGTGCCCGGGATCTGAACCCACAAACCTGGGCCACCCAAGTGGAGCATGCCAAACTATGCCACGGGGCCAGCCCCGCAAAAACTTTTAAAGGAATAGAAGATTATTTCTTGAAAAAGCTAACAGAAAGGATAAGCCATAAGGAAAAGATTGATAAATCTGATTATATTAAGACATTTTAAACTTCTTTGCAAGAAAGGATACCAATGAAATGTAACCTTATGTCAAGTGGGATTTTTCCTGTTGTCCTGGAATTGTTGATAAACCCAAAACTGATGACAAAGGATGCTAAGTACCCCATGGTCTAAGACCAAATTGCCACTAGCAGTTGGGCCAGCCTCCTCCCTAAGGGCTTACTGAGAGTCAACAGACCAGAACTGAAATTACCATCTACCTCCTCCTCGCCCTGCATAAGGAAAGGGCTGAGACATGGGAGGGATCATGGGCTTTGCGGGGAGATAGGTTATTCTCTCCCTTCCCTGTGTGGTAGGGAGGGGGTGCACACCCTCCCCAGCAGCTAAGGGAAGGGGGAAATCTAAGGCAATCACTCATAGAGATTAGAGTTGCCTAAACACTTGGCATCCTGCTCCCAATTAAATGTCTATTCTGGCAGACTTGCTGACCTGCTTCTGGCAATTAAGTCAAGGAGAAAAAAGAACTGAAATAAGAAAGCAACAGCTACTGGGTCAACGTGTACTCTCATTATTTGGCAAACAGACAAAAATTTCCACTATGTCGAGTGGAATACACATCAGTGGGAAAGGATAGTCTATTCAATAAATGGGGCTGGGACAATGGGCCACCATCACGGAAAAGGTGAAAATTAGATCCACACCCCAAGTCAGAGCCAGATCTCTGCGTCTGGGAGCTGTGCAAGGGGGAAGCAGCCCACACAGCCTTTCAAACCCTCTAAACATGCTCCCGTCCAGTGAGAGAGGCAGCACTTTTGGTGCCTGCCACACGGAAGACATCACGTGGTCAGTGTTAGTGCAGTAGTGAAAACAACAAGGAGGAAACTGCAACCTACAGCTAAGGCAAGTGAAAAGATGTTTGCTCTTTGGCTGCTGCTTCTTCCCACGCCACACAGCAGATCAGCCCCTAGAGAGTGAGCAGGGGGAGGTACATAAAAAGCAGACCACAGCCTTCAGCCACCAGTCACAGAACGGTTGAAGTGTGCTAAGGGTGAGGAGGTGAAGAGCGTTAAATTTGATCTGGAGATTTAAGTTTCAGAATAAACATAACTGTCTCTTTAATTACAAAAATGAGATTTCCTAACAACCAAAAGTCACTGGAAAGTTATGGAGTCTTGAGGAGATGTTGTAAAGAGATCTTAGATTCAGCAGAAAAGTTCAAAATAAGACAGTTAGCGAGACATTACTGAAAATAAAGAACTTTTATTCATTTACAGGATTCCTTAATGAATCCATTACACGAACTTAAAAGACAAACCAAAGAGTGAGAGGAGTTGCTTGCAAAACATACCAACAAAGAATCAGTATCCAGAATAAGATAGAACTTGGACAAGTCAATGAGGAAAAGATAAACAGCCAAGTAGAATTAGGAAAAGGAATTTAAGTTCACAAAAAAGGAAACCTGAATGACCAACAAACATGAAAAGATTTTCAACCTCACTGGTAATCAGAGCAGAGTAAATTAAAATAATAAATACCAATTCATACCTATATAAGCTTAGAAAACATTTTTTCTTTTGAAAAAAATTCAAACCTACAGAAAAGTTCAAAGTAAGATGAATTCACATAGACTTTTCACTGAGATTCACCAATGTTAGAAATTTGCCACACTTGCTTTATCTTGCTCTCTGTGTCTATTATTATTATATTGCGAAAGGATTTAAAAATAATTTTCAGACATTATATCCCTTTATCCCTAAATACTCCTGCGAGTATCTTCTAAGAACAAGAATATTCTCTCATATAACCATGCTACAATGATCAAACTTAAGAAAAATTAACACGGATCAAAAACTGTTTAATACATGATCCATATTCTGTCTCATTTTCCCAATCAAGAATCACACACTGCTTTTAGATGTCACGTATCTTTAGTCTCCTCTAATCTGGAACAGTTCCTTGGTCTTTATCTTTCATGATGCTGACATTTCTGAAGTGTATAGGGCAGTCACTTTGTAGTTGGCAAAATTTTAAAAATCTGACAATACCAAGTGCTTGTGAGAACACTGGAAGCTCTTGCACCCTATTACTAGAAATATAAATTGATACAACCAGTCCCAGGCATATAACCCAGAAAAACTTACGAATGTGCAGAAGGAGACATTTACTGGGATGCTCATTATAGCATTATTTATAACAGCCAAAAATGAAAAATAAGCTAAATATTCATCAAGAGAGGAATGAATAAACAAAAAAGGTTTATTCATACAGTAGAATATTATATAGCAGTTAGAATGAAAAATAAGATATACATGTATCAATACAGATAATTCTCAAAAGCATAAAGATAAGTGAAAAAAAGCAGAATAATATATATTATTTATTTATGTATACTTCAAAAACATTTAAAACTAGTACATATACACGAGAAGAACACACGTGAACTTCAAGATAGTGAAGGTCGCTGGGGAGAGATGAAGGCTAATGTAATAGGGTAGAGGTATTTTAGTTGTATCAAAAATTTCCTACAAAAAAGGCCCAGAAAAGAATATGGCAAAATGTTAACATTTATTAAATCAAGATGGTAGTGGCATAGATGGCTAGCAGGATATTTGTGATACTTTCTATGTTTGAAATAGTTCATAATTAAAATTTTAAATGTAATAAAAACTATTAAAATATTCTTATGAAAAGGTTTTTAATGCTGCCTAGAAAATCGATGTGCCTCACTAGCCTGGGCATTTATCCCATCTTCAGCAGCAACAGCCCTTCAATCATAACAAACAGACAAATATTTTTCACCTTTACAAATAAAGCTGTAAAAACTTTAGCTGGTAAAGAAACTGACAATAACTCAGGGCTTATAAAGGTCTTATTTAGAACCATTCAGAAATGCATTATTTAGAAATCCTGTCTCTACAAAAAATAAAACTTCTTAAAAATTAAAGCAAGGCAGAATGGGTTTGGAGTAAAAACATCTCTGAATCTGAACACAGGCCTTTATTTATTAGCTGAGTGAACCGAAGGTGCTTAAACTCTCTAAATTTCCATTTCCTCATCTATAAAATAGGGGCAATAAAAACTCATAAGTTGTTGTGCAGATTAAATAATCAAACGCACATAAAAGCTTAGTTGCTGCTTAGGAAAGGTTAGCTCTTGTTAAGTATTATTTATATACATCAAGTTTAAAGAGTAAGATATTGCTACCCACATTCCCTAGTATAATACTCTCTAAAATATCTATTTAGCATTATCTGAAAATTATAGGCTTAGAAAAAGTCTATAAAAACTTACATTGACTACCAGAAAGGAAGATGATAGGAAAATAAAATATTTAAAAACTTCATATAGAGTTCAGGTTCCCTAGAAACATCCTGTACAAAGCCACTCAGATTAAGTTCCTTCATGGAAGGGAAAATAGGTAGGCATATTTATCTCCATTTCATCTGTAACCTGCAGGGAAAATTATGGTTATAGGCTTAAAATTTTTCCCTTCAAAACTTGGCATGTTTTAAGCTTTCCATGTATCTCACAAAAATTTTCACCTTAATATTTACAGTTTAAATATATTTAGCCACCACTGCACTAAGTTTAGCTTCTCTACAAGGCAAGAAGACACCTGATGTTGGACTGGAATCAGTTTCCCCACACAGGACACTGCCTGGTAATAGTCCATCCCTTAGTTCACATTGGAAAGGTAATTCATGTGAATTTGAAAATGATGTACAGTTCAGAGAAGGGGCAAATGCTAGCCATTTCCATCCTATTAAGTATCTTTGCCTGGTGAACCCAGGGCAGTAATGTGTAGCAGTTAAGAAAGTGGGTTGCAAGGACAAACTGCCTGGATTTGGGCTGTGACTCCATTATTTATAAACTGTGGAAACTTAGTGGCTTAATCTGTACAATGGAAATGTTAAAATCCATCTTGTAAAAGAGATAATACAGGTAAATTACATAGTAGGTGCTCAATTAATATAATTATTATTCTCTCATTTATGCTTCTGAAAAGCAAATCTTGATTAACCAATCTTAATGATGGTACTATAGGCAAAGATCATGAAACTTGTATGTGATAAGTAAAATTACCATTATAAATATGGTATGTGGAAAGCCTAGATGGTAGTTACCTCAAGCATGACCTCTTGCAAACACATCTAAGTTCATTTCTCAACCCTCCATTAAGACTGGGAGAAGTAATGAGATGTGGGTGGTTGGATAAGTGAGTACATCCTTCCTTCCCTAAGGTGTCAAAGCTTTTCTTTTCACTTGCTGATTTTTCACTGATTCAAATTTAACTAATAATTGTTAAGCAATCTATCAGGTACTTTTGCATTCACTTTCTCATTTAATCCTACAGAGAAGCCAAATTTGACTGTCATCAGTAGGTTCAATAACACAAATATTAGCAATCTATAAGGTATTAATATAGGGTAATAAGACTGATTTGGACAAACATAAAGAACTTAGAGGTAGAGAGTAGAATTTTAGAGAGGGAAGGGATCTTGGAAGTCATATGTCTTTCACATTTTCATACCACTCATTGTGAGACCACTGCACAGCCTCTGAATAAACATCTGTGATTCAGAGCCTGCTACTCTTTCCAGACAGCTGGTTTAATCTGGTTTTAGACAACTGTAGCTGTTAAAAAAGAATTCCTTTGTACTACGCCAAAATCTGCTTCACTGTACCTTCTAACCACTGGTCCAAGTTCTGTTCTTCAGAAAAACAGAGAATAAATTTCCTTCTTCTTCTACTTGATCGGTTTTTAAATATTCCCCTCCTCTGGGTTTCACTGCATTCCCATACCATTTTATTTATATTTCACCTATATCACACAGCCATATCACAGGGTTGTGTGGATGTTTGCCTGATTTTTTCTTTCCTTACTTTCCTCCCCACCTCAGTGCTGCCCTTCCACTCCAGGAGAGAGATCTTTGAAGGTATGGACCGTATCTTTTGATGGAATAAGTGAAAAGCAATAAGAAAAGTTAATACATATTGAGGTATATGAGGAAGCCATTTTGGTTTAAAACTGATTTGGCCTGACTTAGTTTTTCCAGAATGACCTGACGTGGCCTGTCAAACATGCATTCTACATCTGTTTTAAACATTCACAATATCCCAAAGCACAGAATGCTGCCTTTAAAGATAGGGATGAATGTCTCCCCCACCACATCAGGATTTCTTTCAAGATAAGCATTCCTTCCCAGAAACTAGGGTCAGATTGACCTGCTGCGTACATCTTGTGACTACTGACCTGCTGTACAGAGAAAAATATCTTTTGACTGTGGTAATAAGAAAAAAAAGTATTTCTGTCATATCTGATGTATGTTCCTTTTTCCAAAGTGGTATATAACCATGCTGTTCACCTTATTTCTCTGGAATGCTTCCTTCCCTGGTGGAAGTCACTCTCTGAGGCTATAGCCCTCAGGATTGGCTCATATAATAAACTCACCCCAATTTTAATCTATAGACTGATTATCGATTATTTGCATTGACATTTCATATCCTTATAATCTAGGACCATCCATAATAGAGGGTGTCCTGAATGTGTCATAAAGCTCATTGTGAATGAAGCTTAATGTGAGTGCTTCATACTGCCTCCTTTAGAGAAAAATTGCCATGTGCTTCCAGTAAAACCAAGCCAGCTATGGTAGCCTTCATGGATTGGACCAGACACCACCATGTGAGCCAAAGACAGTCTAACACTATCTGGGCCAAAGGTGTTCCTAAGCCGAAGAAGGCTGTTAAAGCAGAGCTGCCCCAAGGGACGCCAAAGAAAATAAGACCCAAGAACCTACAGACCAGCTTGTGTGGAGTCTTACAAAAAATTCACATTTCTTAAGGTCACCTTAGCATACCTATGTACTTTTAACTTGAATTACACAGGTATTCATGATATAGGTCTCTCTCCAAGACTTTATATTCTCCAGAAAAATCATCTCCAGTTTTTCAAAAAACTCTTTACACACATAACAAAAATTACCTCAGTATGCTATTAATAATTAACATTAATATAAATAATACTGCCATTGATCAAAGCATTTTTGAAACTCTTCCTCCCTTGCACTTTGAGATACACTAGAATCTGTCTTTGAAGTACTTATTTTGGAGAGGAAACACTCATTTGGATGTAAAACATGTAAGGTGATGACATGATTGGTGAAAGCCATATGTTATATTTATTTATTTTATTATTATTATTTTTTTTTCTGAGGAAGATTCTCTCTGAACTAACATCTGTGCCAATCTTCCTCTATTTCATATGTGGGTCACCACCACAGCATGGCTGACAAGTGGTGTAGGTCCACGCTTGGGATCTGAACCCAGGCCGCCAAAGTGGAGTTCACTGAACTTAACCACTACACCACGGGGCTGGCCCCAAGGCCATGTGTTTTTATAAAGGTGGGTGTGACTATTTTTGAAAAAATGTAGTCTGAGTCTTTGTTAACAAGGTGAATTATTAGCTGAGTTCAGTAATGAGAAAATAATAAAGTATTTTTTGTGTGTCTTATAAACTAATTATAAAAGTAATTCTTTAGAGATATTCTAAAAATGTTCTGAGCTATGGTAGCACCATTAGAATCAGTGTATCCCACAGGTCACCACTTTGAAGGAAAAATCTCCATTTAGCAGATTAAGATCTGGACCTAAGTAAGTCGTATATTATAATCACACTGCCTGAAACAAAAATACATAACATCTAAACCAATTGTTGTTATCATTCATGGAGTTCGTAATAAAGAGATTTTATCTAAATATAATGAAGGCATTTATATGAAGTTTAATTGGTGTGTGTATAACTGATTGAGACTTTTTTTAATCAGAGTTTCTCTTTTTCTACTATCACTTTTTGGGAGCCACAGAAGATTACACCACAGGCATAGGGAACTCTTCCCTTAGAAAATATGAAGTACAGGATTCTGGAGTCTCTAGGCATTTAGCAAGGGACATCTCACATAGAAGCATAACAATTTTCAGCCACAAGAGGTTTGAATTTGACAGTAAACTTAGGAATTTCTCCACTTCTAAATCACTCAAAAGCAACAAGAAACAGAAACACAAATTCCTTCTTTAACGAAAAGAGGCATACATGCTCTTTTTTAGAAAGGTTATATGAAAAGGTCAAATGGGGGAATGGGGAAATGCCAAGAGCAGACATTCACGGCTGAGCAATTCCATTGATCTTTTGACACGAAGTCTACAGAAGCTGAGAATACAGGGGTGAAGGAGAAATTATCAAGAAAAGCCATATTTGCTAGAAGTAACCAGTGAGGTGGAGAGGGAGAGTCTGCCTTGTGAATAGTCCTGTAGTGCTATTTGTGCCAAGGAAAAATAAAGAGAAAATGAACTCACATATACAATCCTGTGCCTAAAGGAAAATTCCTGTTAGCCTGGAAGGTGGCCTAGAATTCTCCAACCCCATCCAACCTCCTGAAAGCAGCTGGTTCAAGAATTTATTTCATTCAAAGCTGAAAAATAATCAGTAAGGAATCCACATAAAGATTTATATTAAGATAGTCCAAGAAAAAAGGATAAAACAAATAGCAAATAAACACTCACTAGAAAAATGTTAAAGAAAAGATGAAAATATATAATGCCATTATTTAAACATAATTTTAAAAAATGAGCCAATTATGTCCTTGAAATAAGAGTACAAGAAGTAAAGGAAAACACAGTGAGCCAAAAGAAGGAGATGATATATAAGCTCAGAAATCTCAAGAAGAGGAGAAAGAAGAAAATTAAATCATCACAGAAATGAAAGGTAAATTTGAAGCAGTGCACATGAGGATAGACAGGAATAAGATACAGCATGAGAAAAAAGGAGACAAAAAAGAGAAATGGATGAAAAATGAAATGGAATACAGAAATGGTAGCTATGGTAGACATACAAAGAAGATTCAGCAGGCACCTAACTGGTATCTGAAGAAGAGATCCAAAATAATGGAACAAAAAAATATTTCAAGATATAATTCAAGGAAATTATTCAGAAATAAAAGACTTGTGTACAGATTGAAAAGCCATACTCTATGCCAAAAAAAAGTCATACAGCTCTACTTACAGAACAATCAATAGCAAGTTATTGGATTTAAAAGATAAAGAAAATGTGGTATTCAGATCAAAATCTCAGGTCAACTATATGAGAAAAACAATCAGGCTAGCCTCAAACTTTTCCATGTCAACATTCCATTCTTGGAGCAGCAGAGCAACATTTACAAATACATTAAGAAAATAGAGTGATATCTAAGAATTTTATAGCTAGTCAATATAAATATATATAAAATAGAAAACAGTTTAGAATACAAAATAACTCAGAGGACATAGTTTCCATGAGCTCTTTTTGAAGAAACTACAGGAAGACAAACTTTAGCTGACAAAGAGAAAATTATGACACAAGGACTGGTGGTGAGGACTGACTCTGTTTAACTGTGGGACTAAAACTAAAACAAATGTGGGTTATAATCCTGACAAGGCAGTGAAGGGGATCAGAATATGCCACCCCAAAATATATCACGATGGCATAAGGTTTATTTTGAGTTGAAGGCGATTAAGAAGCAGAAAATGCAGAAAGAGCTCACTGCTCTCCTCCTGTCTGCCTAAAAGCAGGACATAAATTTCCCTTTGTGAAAGTCTGCCCCTTTGCCCATACTAGGAGGAAGAAAAACAACCGTCATCACTGGAGACAAAAAGCTGGCACCAAGACAAGTCTGCAAACAAACTTTACTAAAGTAACCCTAGTCTTCCATTACTTTCCCCATACATTTGCCTTCCCACAATTTGCTGTCCATAGCAGCCCAAACTGCTTTTCCTTTGTCTTGTCACTTCTCTACAAATTTATCACTCTTTGTTAAGATGGTATATAAGCCCCAAATTTTATCTACCCCTTTGAGTTACTCATCACTGAGTTCTCCTCTGTGTATGCACTTTGCATGCATAAATAAACTCTGTTTTTTCCTCCTCTTAATCTGTCTTTTGTCACTTTAATTTGCAGGCCGCAGCTATTGAACCTAATGGGTAGAGGAAAGGTTGTTTTTCCTTCTCTACCATTCTAATGATTTAACTAGCAAAAGCTGGGAGGGGAAGGGGGAAAATGGTGAAAGATAAAAATAAATATATTGACTTTCTCATATTTTAGAGCTGGAAGGTCAAAAGATAAAACTTGAGGGGCCGCCCGGTGGTGCAGCGGTTTAGTCCGCGCTTGGCAGCCCAGGGTTCACAGGTTCGGATCCCAGGCGCCTGCCGAGGCACCACTTGTCAGCCATGCCGTGGCGGCGTCCCATATAAAGTAGAGGAAGACGGGCATGGATGTTAGCCCAGGGCCAGTCTTCCTCAGCAAAAAAAAAAAGAGGAGGATTGGCAACGGATGTTAGCTCAGGGCTGGTCTTCCTCACAAAAGAAAAAAAAAAAGATAAAACTTGAAACTTACAAATCAAGTAACAGAGATATATGTATGTGTAAAGACATAAAGATAAGCGCCAAGACAAATAATATAATCCACTTCAGCAGAGACTGCCAATTCTCTTCTACGGTGGTCTAGCTCGGTACATGGCCACTAGGAATTAAGACTGTATTTCCCAGCCTCAATATATTCTATATGGATCACATATTTTCAAATAAAAAGTGAAACCATGAAAGTATTAAAGGAAATATGGGTAAAAAAATTTCTTAAATATTCTCATATGGAGGAAGATCTTTCTAAACAGGACAGAAAATCTGAAGCCATAAAAACTTTGTAAAGTTGACTACACAAAAATCAAAAATTTGGGAAAAAGCACCCATAAATATTACAAAGACACACAACAAACTGGGGGAAAAATTCACATCTCATATCACAGACAAAGAACTGATTTTCTTAAAAGAATTCTTAATTCTTAAAATAATTAATTAATTCTTAAAGGAATTTCTCTTAATTTATAACAAGAAGCCCTTCAAGAAAAGTAAATATATATTGAGTTTTAAGCATATAGAATATTAAACATAAAAAGATAGTCAAGTTCATTCATTACAAAGAATGCAAAGTAAAATTACACTGTGATATCATTTTCACCTATTTGACCAAGATAAAAACCTTTGGTAATACACTGATGGTAAATTAAGGAGGAAATGGGCACTCATATATTTACTGTGAGAATACAAACTGGTACAAGCTCTGTCAAAATCAGTTTGATAATAGCTAAAAAATTAAAATGCACATACACTTTAATCAGACAATTCTGTAGACTTGCACGTTTCAAATGTCATGCATACAAGGTTCCTTACTGCAGTATTGCTTATAATAGCTAAATATTAGAAATATCCTCTATTTCCATTAATGACAGACTGATAAAACAAATACAACCACATAATGGAATATAATGGAACCATTTAAAAGTAAGGCTTTGACAATTGGTGTGCCCAGCAATTTTGCAGAATTTTCTGCTTCCAAGAAAATTGCATGAAGAAGAGGATTATACCCACTAATTGACATCACTATACATTATAAATTCCTTGATCTGCATTCTTGTAATCTTGTACACCTCAGAAATCTAAAGACTTGATAGTTAAAATGATCCACCAGATAGAAAATAAAGGACTATAACCTCTTCTGAGTTGGAGAAGAGTGTAAAATGTCTAATATCTAATATCAAAATGCATAAGATATTTCAAAGTAGTACAAATGAAACAGCGGAGCCTAAGAATCCATTTGAAAAATGGATGATCTGGAGAAACGTATCAGGTTTTCACACTGTGCAGCATTATTTTCCTAATATACCATATCTCCCACTGCTTTCTCCAGCTCAAGGTATACATACAAAGCTTATGTAATGGAAATTGCGGCAACACTTCACTTTCAACATTGCAAAGGAGCTCTTCTTTCTCAACCAAAAAAAAGGACTTGGACTGTGATGTCTGAAGTCCCCTCCAACTCATATACTATTTTCTCTGTTCTGTTCTCTCCTCATAGTAGATCCGAGAATATAATTCTACTCACTATTCACACACACACACGAACACGGAGACATATACAGAATTATATACAGATAAGGAGATATGTCTAATGAATGCTTACCTGATAACGTGTTGGCTGATGGAGAATGCTGTTAAAACTGTGTGATTCAAAAACTCTTGAGTTAGACTGAGTGAAGAGGTTTAACTAGGAAAAAATACAATTAACCTAGTAAATCAGAATACATTCATTTGGAAATCAAAAGTATAATCTACTTTATTCTCCTTGATAACATTTTTGGAGTCAACATTTCTGAGAAATATTTTGTGGAAGTTGAATTTTATAAGTGATTTAATATATTTCCAAAGGGAAGAATTAATGTGAGCAACATGCTTATATTTATCAAAATCTTGGCAAGAGGTACTGTAATAGAATTGTTTAATTGAAAATATATTTTTAAAACTTGGCTCGTCCTAAACATAATTGCTCCTAGGGACCTTGTACACTTTATCAAAATGTATTCATGGCATCTAGAAGGCAAAGTTGCATAGAAGTGACTCTGCTTCTGAGCCTACGATCCTCTCCTACACTTGAACGGAAATACACTACAAATTTGGATGGTATCATTTGGTATTTTGTAACCCTAAAATATGAGCCAAAATAACACGTCTTCCTAAGTATCTTGGCCTTATACTGAACGAGGTTTACAACATTGGAGAGAACTGGGCTAAAGAATTTGGTTTCCTTTTCTTTTCTTTCTTTCTAAGGTTTAACTTTTGAGAGGGTAGGAACAGAAAACAAGAGGAGCACATCGTTACTGTGTACTCTTTGGGTACGTGAGCAGAGCCTGCCTCTTATTCCTGGGCAAGCTGCTACCTATAAGGTGTGATTCAAAGGCAGGTCTCCCCTATCCAAAAATACATATTCACCTCACCACTTGACTTCCCACCATTGTAACTCAGGAACGTGTGGGATGTTAGGGAGGAAGGAAGTGGCTTTGATAGGCAAGGACGCTCCTTAACTTTGTTCTCTTAGGATTGTGCCAGGAGAAAACCCTGGCTAAGAAAGTTAATTCTCCTGTTTGCCATTGGAGGGCAGTATCTGACTGTTGACTGAGGTTAGCTGTCTAGGTTAGCACAAAAGGTTTCTTGAGGCTCCTTCCCTTCTAAAACAGAAAAACAGAGACATAATTTCTCCAAATTTTTACTAAATTCAGTACACAGAGAGTATCTACGAATAAGATGAAAGAGATTTAAACAGCTCCATGCACAATTTAAAAAATAAAATCAAAATGGCAGTTTTTAAATAAGGGGAGACTGGGAAGCCAAGGTGCACGGCTCCTGAGAGATCAACCTTCCTTCTATTTCCAGCAACCTCTCTGAGAACAGCTATTCTTCCTGCCGATGGTGCAGCACAGACAGGCGAGGACACCCTAAATGGGGCATCATGCTCCCCTTGCACTGCTGTGCACAAGCTGCGTTTCCCTTGCACGGGTCTAGGAAGCCACACGCCACCTGAAGGTGCTCTTCTCCACCTGACTGTTAGCATTTCCCCCATCTGCATTATGACTATCGGGAATAAAGTCAGTGAAAGAAAGAAAGTGAAATCTTTCTTTCTTGCCCACAGAAAGAAAACTTTAAGGTGTGAAGTGCAAGAGCTGTGCATTCCCATGCTTGACAGGCTTCCTTTTTAAATAATAAAGCCTCAGTTAATAAATGCACAGAGAAACAAAGCCCCTTCAAAACAAAGTCAACTTCAGCAGTAGCAGGAGTTGCCCAGGATGGCAGCTGGAGCTTGGCCCCTTGCAGAGACCAGCTACCCCCGCAGCTGAAGGTACAGCCCTGGGGAGCAGTGGGCAGTCACCATGCCAGAGCCACAGCTGTGGGGCAGGAGGCAGCCAGGTGCAGTAGAAGGAGCTATCTTCTGATGCCAGAAAACTCAAATTCCCACCTACTTCACATTGGCGAGCTCCTCTGACTTTGCATAAGTGAGTTATTCTAACGGCTTCAGTTGTCTTATCTATAAAATGGGAATAATAATAATACCTACCTCACAGCGTTGCATGAGGTTCAAATGTACAGCAAAGCACTTTGAAAACTGTGAATGAGGAAGGGCACTGATATTTGTTGAGGCTGAAACTTCGTACATCTCATATCATCCTCATAATAACCCTACGAAGTTTTCTCTCTTTCAGATGAGATGATTAAGGCTCAGAGCAATGAAGTGATTTGTCCATGTTACTCTCTAATAAGCCATAAGCACCAGAATTCAAATCCAGGTCTAACACCAAGGCTCTCTTCCTTACACTATTCTGCTTCTCACCGCATACATACGCGGTATTTGAAATCATGGGATGTGACAGCCAATTACTGCCTTGCAATCTAATAGCCTTAAGAACCCACATCCAGGTCAAATAAAAAAAGGTTTAAAAGGCCATCTTCTTAAGGAATAAGATGCCAGGGTACTACAAATCTTGGAAATGCACATCTATTTTAAAAAGTGAGAAATTAAATTGCACTAATTCAGTCTTTTTTCCCAGATTCAACTGAGAAGAAGTATCTACCTCTGCTCAGGAAGCCCTGAACTTTATGGAGATCACATTGCAATCTTGTGAGCTCCCAGGGTATTATAGCTAAGGACCATTTCACAACTTTAGGCAGAAATATTTTAACTCCACAAATCTGCTCCTTTCTGCCTCGCTCCCTATTATCTGAAGTTCCACTCATGTCATTCTGTCTCCTATACAAATTCTATTTCTGAAAATTCAGTTCTTGATAATAAAGTGCTATCATGAACTTCATCTTTGTTAAAATCAAAGTATGACTCAACAGGGACAACTCAAAGACAAACCATCCCTGATTATTTATAAAACAGGTATTTATGGTTAATATTTGAGAATGCTCTTAGGCCTGTATCAATTTTATGATATTAAAGGAAAAAAGATTATTTAGCCCAATAAAGAGTTTCTACAAATAAGAAGGATATGATAGTGGTGAACTATACACACAACCAAGAGGAAAATGGGAGGTTAAAACTATTTAACTTCAGAGTAACAGTTGAGAAGCATGGAACACAAAAAAACAAAGTGTTTTCTAACAACTTTTCTGTTTACTCTTAACAAGTTGAAGAAGTTTTTTGGTTTTTTTTTTTAATCTGGTAGTTTACATGAAATTCTAACCCAAAGCAAGGCATAGACTCAGTGACTTCTTGAAACATTATGAAGATATGAAGTATTAGTCTATGAAAGACTATGGAATGGACAGTTACTTTCAACATCTTCTAAGTTCACGCATTAAAATTATTGAACAAACATCAACAGACAAGGAGAAAGACAAAACATTTATCTTAAGGTCTTGATAAGTTCTCGATACCTACCCTGGACTTCGAGTTACCCATTCCCATTTCTATATCCTTTTGTAGCCTTCTCCTTCTGCATTTGGAAAAATTAATGATCCGCATGATGAAATACACAAATGACTTTGGACTAGGAACTAGACTGAAGGGTGGAGGTAATGTTTTTCCATCATCAAAATAAGATAACCAAAGTTTCGA
The DNA here is from genome assembly GCA_031878705.1 of Tapirus indicus. Classification (NCBI taxonomy): domain Eukaryota; kingdom Metazoa; phylum Chordata; class Mammalia; order Perissodactyla; family Tapiridae; genus Tapirus; species Tapirus indicus. The sequence continues at coordinate 140,145,226 of CM062919.1, read as the reverse complement.
ACGAGCAAACTTCCATTCTACGTCACTGTCATCCTGTGACACAAAAATAGAAAAGAAATAATTCATTTTAAAAACTTAATATTTTAATAAGTGATTCCAGTAGGGTCTTACAATGAACCTAAATTATGCTCTTGAAATAGGTAAGTGACTTACATACATTTATCTGAATATAATCTCTATTGGCATACATATTTTGAGTATTGCTTTTCTGACACTCATTTTTAAAAATTTTTCTTTTCCATATGCCTCTATCTGTACCTACTGAAATTTCACCAGAACTTCCTGTCCCCCATCCAAAAACAAAGCAAAAACACAAGAAAATTTCAGGGTCAAGGAAGGATGAAAAGATTAATTCCTCCCTCCCCCAGCAATTCTGCATATTCGACAATAGCTCCCCACTCTCTACCACCCTCCCTCCTCGTCTAGACCCATCCAAGCCAGGGCGTAGATAGAGCATATTATACCCCAAGGGCAAAGGAAAAAAAACAGCACTCAGATGAACTACACTTTGGAGTTTATGTGTCTGCCATGTCCTCAAGTGTCACATTAGGCCCTCAGTGGCTTATTCCTGTCTTATATCTCTTTTTATCCTCAGTGCTGCCCCATGGTGATGGGCATGACAATCCTAACGGGTAGAAAGGATGGAGAGAAGAAACGAAGAGGAGGGGGTCCATAGGTGGAGGAAGTTGGCTCACTCATTTCACTCTGCCCAGACTGCCCAAGCAGGTGTTCAGAGAACCAGAGTTTTCATTTCTGGAGGACCTAACTTATGTGTTTCTAAAACACAAGTGGAGATTCTGCGGACTTAACAAACAGCAAAGCACTAAAAAGATACTGAGCTCTAAACTGGAGGACATAAGAAAACATATGTACAACAATGAAGGAAGGTACCAAACCAAGCCAATCCAAAACAAAAAGTGAAGTGATTTCTAGAATACTAAAAATTCTGACTGGATAAAGAACATCATCAATGTTTGTCAGACATCCAGTGATTCCTCTACCAGGATCTTTCAGATAGTTGGTTGGCTAACCTAGGAGAGAATAATTTCCTTGTGGCCAATACTTCTTCAAGCCATGAATTTCAAAACTTTGGAAATACACCCTGAGAGAAGGCAGAGTGATGGTAAAGACCCCTACTGTGCTCCTAGAAGACCCTGGAAGTATATGCCTATCTATCCAGGAGGAAAACACAGAGAAATGCCCGGGCTCTCTCTGCCTAGTGTAAGCCTCTTTGTTTACACGAGGCAAGCCGCACCACAGGGCACAAAAGCAGATCAGTATGCTATTACAAGATGGCAAGGATAGACACCAAGGATAGAAAACAGGTTTACCTCAATTTCTTGATATGAGCTATTGATCATAGCAATTAGCATGTTGAGTAAAACGACCACCATAGTTACATTGTATATTCCATAAAGAACGTATCCGATATTCTCTATGAATTTGTGATCATATTTGAGCACAACAGAAGTCACTTCAGACAACCCAAATATTGACCAAAACAAAGTCTTGAAACTTTCTTCTACACTGTTGAAAGAATAAGGTACACAATAAATAAATGAATTTTCATATTAAACGTCAAAAGTAAAAACAAGGTAGGGTCTGAATACTGTATAGATGCAAAATTCCATCATAAAACATCATCATAAACCCCAACAGTAAAATTATTTTATTATAATATTCAATAGAAATTATTTTCTCAGACTTTCAGGACTGGTGACTAAATGGTGCCAATTCCTAGCTTTTCTGTAAGTTATCATCAAGTGAAAATTCTCTGAACTCAGCAGGGGAAAGCTGAAGTCATGCCACACTACCATTCCTTTCTCCTAGAAGGATGAAAGTTTGGGGTTTGATTTTGTAGGTGGTTTAGAAATATAAATCAGGTTTTCTGGCATAGAACAAGGTTGGAATTTAAATTACCTATCCAATTCAAAAAAAGTATGTACAAACATATTCCTTGCAGCACTGCAGTGGGAAAGAATGAAAACAACCTAAATGTCCATCAATAGGGGAGTGGGTAAGTAATTCTGGTACTTCCATATAATGGAATGCTATGCAGCCACTGGGGAAAAAACAAGACAGATCTATCTTCATGTTTATATAAAATGCTATTTGAGATATGGTATTAAGTGAAAAAATAAGTGTGAAATATTATACCATTTGAATAAAAAAGAGGGGTATACAAATACTTATATTCTTGTTTATGCAAAAAAATTTCTCTGAAAGTAACCAAAAGAAGCCACTGCCTCCGGGAACTAAGGTAAATTAAGAGACTAGAGTCCATGGGTGAAGAGGGAACAGGCTTTTCACTGTCGACACCTCTCTGCATGAATTTTTTTTTTAACTTTTTTTTGTGTGTGTGAGGAAGATTAGCCCCGAGCTAACATCTGTTGCCAATCCTCCTCTTTTTGCTGAGGAAGATTGACCCTGGGCTAACACCTGTGCCCATCTTCCTCCACTTTATATATGGGATGCCTGCCACAGCATGGTTTAACAAGCAGTGAGTAGGTCCGCCAGAGATCCAAACCCGTGAATCCCGGGCCGCCAAAGCGGAGCGCACAAATTTAATCACTACGCCACCGGGCCAGGCCCCTCTGTATGCATTTTTTTGCTACAAGAATATATTACCTACCTAAAAGTTAGACTTAACTGGAAATGAAGAGGAGGCAACAGAATGAAAGATTCCTGTTCTTTTCTCTTAACTTATATAATCTACTTTCTGATTCTTCTATCTCAGCAATTAGCACTTAGGCCCTCACCAGACTAATTACCTACTTTTATCCCTAAAGTGACCTGTGCCAACCGAATTTGGCTGGTTTTGTCATATAATCAAGTTGTCATCACTGATCTGTGAACAGCAAGAATAATACTTAAATTAAACAATTATACATGTAGAATTCCATTATAAAGGAGGCTTCAAGTCCTTTTTCCAAAGAAGGACTTACGGAAACAGTACTTTTTTTGATTTGTTATAACAGATTCTAAATAACAATCTATAGATTTGTAGGTTTTAGTACTAGTGTATTAATTAATTAATTAATTCAGCAAATATTGAGGGAGCATGTATTATGTTAGGCCCTGGGGACAGAGGGTTGAATAGAGAGGTTCCTATTCCTGTGGAATTACTCTCTAGTATGTAACATTCATTGTGTGATGTTACAGCAAAGACGCTAAAAGAAGAATAAGACAAACTACCACCTCTTTGTTCCTGCTATTAATTTAACAGTATCACAAAATTCTCCAACTCCTTCCTCTTGCTCCTTTGCAAATCTTCCCGCCCATAACTTCCTTCTCTTTGACTCTGCATGGAGTGGAGAATCTTTATCTGTGGCGAGAGGGAGTAGTACAAAGGAGAGGACACTGGCAGGCCCTGAGCTCCTACTGTGGGCATGAGGCTTTATATAAATTACCTTACATAATCCTCACAATGACCTGATTTGAACCTTACTGTGCTTATTTTAAATATGAGCAAACTAACACTGAGAAATGTTAAGTAATTCACCCAAAGGCCACAGCTAGAAAATAGCAGAGACTGCATTCCCATCCAGGTCTGCCTGATTTTCAAGCCTATGCTCTTTCCACTATAACATGTTGCCACATCCTCACACAACATAGTGAAGAAAATGGAACGTATAAAATGAGTTCAAAGGAGGAAGGGAGCACGGGTGGCATTGTGCGCAGGATCTCTCTGTCCTTCCCCTACTGGGTTCACACAGAGGTTTTTTTCTTTATTACAATAAAGTGAGTTTCAGTTCTCTTTCACCCCTAAGACCTGCTCTATATTAACTATTTGAAAAAATTCATCTCAAAACAATTTAGATGCCTGGAAGGTCTTGATATTCTATTTTAGTCTACAGGGAACTTATTGAAGCTCTAGTTTGTTTCCAGCTACGGCATTACAGAGTACAAAGGGAGGCAGGGATGGTTTATGATCTCCCTACCTGGAAGGACCACAGTACAGAGGGAGGGCCCTCCTCCATGAAAACTCAGCACCAATAGGTGAGAGAGGATCTCACAATCTGGATGTTTCCATGCTGAAGGAACTTAAAAGGACAACAACTAAGAAAGCTAAATCAAGGAAGACTTCATGGGGAAGGTGAGTCTCCAGTGCAGAAACCAGTATGACTAAAGGAAGGAAGAGTATTACCGTTATGGTGGGCTGGACAACATTTGGCTATGATTTCTTCTTACTCAGACCCCTGTACTGATTAATGATATATTAAAGTAAAAGATGATGCTTCTTTTTTTGAAATAGTAGTAATGGCTACAAAATGATGAAACTAAATTTAATGTCATACATAATGTAAGAGACATCCAACATTTAAGATTTGTTACCCAATTCTCTTAAAATAGCCAGTTCTGTCTAGGATTTTTCCAAATTCTGATCTGTTCTCTGGTTGAATGCTCACTAAGCTCAAAGAAATGAGCTTTTGGAGCAATGTAATCACACACAAACACTAACTGTTTTTGATGGCTTTTTTTTTTCTGCTCTTAAAAACATCTTTATTACAATCATTGAAATTTTCTTCATCATACCTTTTTTATAAGATGTTTTACTTACGTGGTAAAAGCAGCATTTACTTTAGCCCCAAGGTAGTAAGAATAAAGTATGAACATGCCAATCATAAAGGCAAGAAACACCATGATAAAGAGGACCATGAACTTGAATATGTCCTTCACAGTCCTCCCAAGAGAGATCTGTAAGGGGCCAAAACTCTCATTTGCAGGGAGGATATACGCGATCCGAGAGAAGCTGAGCACAACGGCTATGGCATAGAGGCCTTCGGATATGATCTGAGGGTCAGAAGGGAGCCATTTATCTCTGGCTAGAAAAAAAGAGAAAAAAAGATTTAAAATGGAGCTTTCTATTCATTGCTAACTATGCAAAATATATACCTTAAATAGGATCTACCTTACAAGTTGATGGTTATTATCTCAGTTGAAATTACTTTAGATGTAATCAACTGTCTATGCACTGTTTTTCATGTTAAACCAGGAGCATATGAATTCTACATTCAAATAGATTCCTTTTGTTTTTTTTCCACTGAGCAAGATGCACCCTGAGCTAACATCTGTGCCAATCTTCCTCTGTTTTTCATGTGGGTCACTGTCACAGCATGGCTGCCGATGAGTGGTGTAGGTCTGCGCCTGGGAACCAAACCCAGGCCGCTGAAGTGGAGGGCGCTGAACTTAACCACCTGGCCACAGGGCCGGCCCCTCATATAGATTCTTTTAATGGAGGAAACACTATTATAAATATGCTAAGCTGACTTCACATTGAGTAGAAACAGAATAAAGTACAAAAGATGAAGAAACAGGGAAATACTTCATTAGACACGGACTGTGTCCAGGATGACAAAACGGACTTGACTGATTTGTCCCGTTACTAGATTGACTGACCAGCTATTTTGTCATCCTATAGGCTCAGTTGGCATAAAACATCTTTTCCATGTTTTGTGCGGAAATTAATTCATCTAACAGTTTGCACAAGTAAAATGCTCTACTACAAGAAGGAAGAATGTTACTGAATCACAATCGCGCTGTCAACGTGATATCTCAGCAATATAACATGTTCCCAGAAAACATTAAATGCTACTGAGGTGCAAAAGTTTTAAATATAAGTTCTAAATGAGGACCCTCAACACCCCATTCAAGGTCACTTAGTAAGTTCACAGCAGACTATTGGATACTCATTCCCCTGGAAAGTCAATGAAACACTATGTGGTTAACTTTGTGCAAACTGGGTCACTTCTGGAAGAATGGATGCATTGTAGACATTTGCAACAACAACAAAAATTAACATTTATTGAATGTTTAATACATACCAGGCACTGTGCTTTCAATGACCCTATGGATTTGATGTTATTACTATCCTCTTTTTAGAGATGCAGAAACCAAGACTTAGAAAGGTTAAAAACTTGATTAAAATCATACACATAATAAGGAGTGAAGCCTGAATTCACAAATTTCCCTCCAGATGATAGTCATTAGATACACATGAATAAATTTAAATAAATAGTTATCGAAATAGTCAAGATATATATATATATATTGAAATAGTCAAGATATATATTACACAAATAGTCAAGATATATATTATATATTACAAAGGTATATATTACACAAGACATATTATAGCTAATTCTTTAATTATAAATGGTAATATTTGCTCATTTGATCTGGTCTCCTTGGTATATAAAAATCTTTGCCTGCTGACAATAAGAGATTATGTGTTTAAATTTCAGTGTGTGAAATGTACATCTTATTTTGGAGCAGGCATCCAGTCTTCTTCAATAATGTTAATATGTTGCTTGTACTTATCACCATATAAGCCTTAATTATACTTATCAAGAGTTATTCTTCACAGGGGGCCACCTGGTGCGCAGCGGTTTAGTTCGTGATTGGCAGCCCGGGGGTCGCGGGTTCGGATCCCAGGCGCCCGCCAATGCACTGCCTGTCAGCCATGCCGTGGAGGCGTCCCATATAAAGTAGAGGAAGATGGGCACGGATGTTGGCCCAGGGCCAGTCTTCCTCAGCAAAAAGAGGAGGATTGGCAATGGATGTTAGCTCAGGGCTGGTCTTTCTCACACACACACAAAAAAGGTTATTCTTCACAATTAGAACACATTTAAACTCTGTGCCTGAGTTTCCTTATCTGTAAAATGAGGACTAGACAATAATTTCTAAAGTTTTTTCCATATTTAAGATTTTGCAACTGTATGAAAATTTGCTAATTGTGGCTCCCCAATTTGGCCTCAAGGGAAGGGAGGTTAACACTGCTTAACATCGGTTTGTGCTGGGCAAGGGTCCTTGCACACTGGATGTCAGCTGGGGTCGCCCTGCCCTTCACCATATAGAGAAGTCTGGCACGAATTCCACTCCACGTCATGTTGATGAGCACAACATCCTCCCTAGGATTTCTGCCAGTTCTCTAAAGCTTACGTTCTCATGGTCACTTTAGCTCCTACTTCCTGCCTCTGCTGAATTTTCGTTCGCTTCACCTGTACAGCAGTTTAGCACTTTTTATTACTTATCTCCTCCAGTCCACACTCTCAGGGACTCATCTTCCACATCAAGCAATTTATTAAGTTATCTTTTTCCCTAATTAAAACAAATTTCATGTCCTAAGAATGTATAAGAGTAATTATGCTGTTAGGCTTAAAGGTAATTTTTTCCCACCTTGCAACACCTTCTTTTTATAAATTTGAAAACCAAGGCACAGAGAAGTAAATTGACTTAACAAAGTCACACAGCAAGGAAGAGTCATGGTCTTGATATGAATCCAGTTTTGTACGGCTCTTAAATTCCTGCTTTCTCCACTGTCCATACACATTCAACATCCGTCTCATATTAAACATATTCCTATTGGCATTTCCTTCCAAAATGTGGTTCCAATACCCTGCCCGAAACATAAGAGGACCCTGAAGCTAATAACTTACCATACGTGAAATACTGTATCTCTGGTGGAAGCGTAACTTCACTGAGGTCGCTCTCTTGGACATAACTGTCCACATACTGCTGTGCTTTCGTTGCCTGAAGGAAAGCTAGGAATCTGGCTGTGAAAGCAGCAATGAAGATGGACAGCATCCCGAAGTCTAGCACATTCCACAACTGCAAAATGTATTCCCTGGGTCCTTCCAGCCAGAGCTCCTTACACTCAGACCACATCATTCCTGTCACAGCACACACGGAGAGTACGGATTAGATTCTACAGCTTAGGTTAGAAGCTATTATTTTGTCCACCATTAGTCCCCATCTATAAAATGCCTCATATGTAAAGCACTGGCCTAGACACCATAAAGCACCGAATGACTGTACAGCTCAGTGAGGCCCTGGGCAGAGTTAAATGGAAGAAGCTTCAACTAAAGGAATGATTCACTTCACCAGGCTAGAATTTGGAGAAACACAGTTCTCCATGTGGCACCAGAAACGGTGCTGCTCATATAGAGGGGTGGGCGGACAGGACAAGGGGAAGGAAATAAGCAAGGAAGGCTCTTCAAGTCAAACAATTGTGCTCCATGAGACTTTTGGAGGAAAGGAGAAAATACATCTTATAAAATCACAATGGTTAAGTAACAAACCATAGTGATTATTGGAGAAATAAGCCCCTAAATGAGAAACTTACTGTAGACTTTTAACAAGAACAGTTTCCAATTATCCAGGAACACTTACATCACTCCCCTACCCTCTGTTCTCATTTCAGCTTCCTCTTGGGGGGGGGGGGGAGGTGAGGAATATCACTGGAAAAAGAAGAAACCCTAAAGCAGGAGGCCCTAGGAAATTATGAAGAAATTGAAAGCAGAAAATGCCATTCTGGGAGAAAAGGACAAAATATTCCAATTTAACAACTTGTCCTGACTATGTAACGGGGAAATATTGTGGAATTTTAAAAAAGAAATGAAATGGCTCAAAATAAAATTCATAAAATAATTACTTGACCCAGGTTGACGCCACAGGAGTGAACGAGGGAGAGAGCCAACCTATTAATTCAGAAACCGAGAAGCCCCCCAGGAACATGCTGGGCGAAACAGAAGAACAGACAAAAATGACTTTGGATTAGTGATCAATAGATAAACTGGTTCCAATCTCCATTTTTTTTTCTCACATGGCTTAAAATTTTCACTTTAACATAGCTATTCAAAATGGGTTATTGTGAGGCGAAGTAACAAACATTCCGAAAACAGAAACTCTTCTAAAAAACCTCTGAAACTAAAGCAATAAACATTCTTTAATCAGTTAAGAGCCACTGGGTTATTTCACACATACTTCAATTAAATATTTGATCATTACAGTGAGTCACATTTAAAAATTTACATTTTATTCAATAATTGAAGTTAGATTTCTGAAGCATGGTATATTTATAATTAAGCCCATGTTACTCATAAAAATTTTTATTTAATGTTAAGGGATACCTTTTAGCACTATCAAGCTGCCAAATTATTCGATTATTTTGCTATTCTGCTTATCTTACAATGGTGATGTTGTCACCATATAATGTCCAATAACATTTTAAATAGAAAATGACTTATGATTATATAGATATTATTTTTCGTAGAAATTAGAATACTTAAAATAAAAGGCTTACCAAGAACCCAGACCATAATTAGCATTTCGGTCCACGTGAACTGGGTGGTCTTCACCCTGAAGATCTGTTTGGGATAGTCAATGACAGTGATATTTGGCAGTGTGGTGATGCCTTCAAACCTGTCTGAGGCATTGAACACAAGCAGGCCCAGGAAGATGATGAAAGAAGCAGCATGTGCCACAAACTTCATAAAAGGGCTTCGCAGAATTTTCCCCAGCTGTAATAAGACAAATGAAAAAAGATAGGAAACTTTTACTCTAAAAAATCTGGCTTCCACTTATGAAAATTACTATACAGGATAAAAAAAAAAAAGATGAAATGAGAACACGCAAAATTCGGCTTCTGTTTCTGAAGAGCTACACATTGTGAAAATTACTCCTTTTAAGGGATGCTTCCTCCAAGAATAATTTAAGAAGCTTTCAAACATCATTGTTTCCAAATATCTATTTTTTCTTAGGATACACTGCATTCACAGATGCATTTCCAGAAATCACAAGGCATATACTGGTTATTCTTATTTTTATGTGAAAGACTATGCAATGTCAAGGTTTTTAGAGTCTAGAAAAAGAAACTCCAAATTTGTAATGAATAATTCCTTATTACATTTTAATTGAAATGTTATGATGAGTTTGCAGACTCATTCATTTATAATTGAAATGTTATAATGTGTTTGCAGCATATTACAAACTCTTTGAAGATTAAAAAAAATCTTACTAGTACAGAAGTAAATTTTAGTTCTCACTTCTAAATATTCCAAAATCAAGTTGTACTTTGTATGATATAAAAAAGGCAGAAAATATTATAATCAAGATAAATATTTTATCTGTTACTACCCCAATAAGAAGAGAGAGATACACAATACTTAAAACCTCTAAGTAGGTTAACTTAATTAAAAGTTGTTCCTGAGTTTGGAAAACCACATAAATAACACAAAACATTTCTAAAGTTCAGTTTATAATTATTTTGAGGTAAGTCCTTTAACATCCCATGTGATATAATGTCCTTAAAAGCCCCATGTTCTAGTAGAAATGAAAAACAATTCCTCCTGTCCCAAGGGCCTCTGCAGTCCATGAATTAGGTATATTTGGTAGATTTGTCAAATAAATTCTCTATTCTACACACTCAAACCCTACTTTCAAACTCAGTCTGTGACCTTAAAAAGTACCAAGGTTCACATTTTAAAAGACAGTAACTTCAAACAAATGCTTTTGTATGTCCAGAACCTTAATTTGATGTCAACAAATAACCAAAGAATGTCAAACATTTCTGGGATTGAACATGAATACACACAGACAAATGTCACATTTTCCATTTTAGACAGAAAAATAAACAACACATTTACATATCACTGTGCTCTTCTGCAGCTGCAAAGTGGGCACATGTAGGGTAGCATACAGTGATTTCTTGGGAATTGCCAAGTTCATTTCTCCTAAAGGCTGATCTTTTAAAATTTTAAATAATATGAAAAGAGAGCAGCATTCCTATCTTAAAAATGAGATACAGGTGGAAAATTCTTGCTATGTTGTCTTTTCACCGTAGGGTAGGTAGTATATGGCAGGTATAAATGTGAGCTTCAGAAATGATTCAATTCCCTCCTTTCCTTCCCCTGCTGGGCAGAGTTTGCCATACCATTAGCTGCACTTTTACAAGTGGAGAAAAAAAAGAATGGACTTCAAGATGCCTACTTCAAACTCGATGTAATGTTTTAACTGATTAAGCTGCCCTAAGAGACAAACATTTATAACTTGAACTTTCCAATTCATTTCCCCCAGAAAGGGAAATTATTTGGGTGCAATATGATTTTTGTTTTAATGCATGCCCTCTCATTATTTATAGTTTTTAGTCTTTAGTGTTTATGTATTTGGGGAATCTTAAGGTCCTTTTCCATGATACATAACAATGGAACTTAGTCGAGTCATCAAAATTGATCAAAATGACAAACTTTCTGCCTTAAATTGCATGGGGAGCTCAACAATAAAGATGGATGAATATTCTCACGCATATGTGGTGCCTGCGGAGCAGGACTCTGCTGGGCAAGACTGCTGAGCCAGAGAGATGACGGATTTCCAGGGTCATTTGTATGTGGCCTTGACTCATTTTGCCTGAAACTGCCTCTGATTTAAACAAAACCAGATTTGGGAATATAAAAACAGGATTAAAGGATCTCAGAACAGCTTCTTCTCCCTGGCAGTGCCCTTTATTAACCTAATACAGATTCTGTTAGCATGACTAGTATTCGTTCCACATCTTGTTTGGAGGATCTCTTAGGCACAATTAAATTGACTCTACACTGGCAAGTTGAGGTAGGGATAAAGGTAGTGAACAAAATGATTCAAGCAAAACTAGATAAACAATTTAAAAAATCCAAAGCCCCCAAACCCAAATTCTACATTTTTTAGAATCTTCTGAAGGAACAAAGAGCTAAAGGAACCTGACACACACTTTCTTGAAGACTGTAGATAATACCGTTTGCAACTGTGCTTAATACACTCAGCCTCAGATCCCTTTGACAGGTTCAGATGAGGTGTCCTTCAGTTCTCAGGTCAGTTTCTTGGTACCACTGCAGTAGGGCTATTCTCCTTCCACAGGCCAGCCCCGTCTACTTATTAAGCTATCAACACAGTCAACACAAGTGCTCCTTCACTCAAGTAGCTTTTCCTCCTGTCTACCATGGGGATTTTATCCTAAAAGCCTAAGTATTATATGCCTGCAAATGTGATCTATCCCACTAGTTCCAAATCCTTTTTCATCCCTTATTTGAATTGATCCAGTCATTAAAAAGCAGAATTCGTGTTCTTGAGTCAATTAACATTCAGGGTAAAACCCATAACAGCCTTAAATAGGAAGCTTTTTCCTTTTTCATCCCAAAAGGACACGGTACACCAACCACAGAGGAAATGGCTGTAGAAAAGCCTGTACCCTGCTGCAAGGTGCGATCCAGTAGCCGATGGCAAGAAACGGAAGGCCCAAGGCCACGACCAGCACAACCAGACACTTGATAGCTATGGTCTGTTCCCGTAGGCCTGAGAGGTTCTCGTACCAGATTGTCAAGAGCTGCTGCTGGCAGTTGGGGTGAGCCACAAACTGTTGGTAGAGAGAGACAGAGAGAGAGAGGTAGGTTACCACGTCTCTGTTGACAGTTCAACTACTGAATGCGTGTGCATCCTAAAGATATTAATGCACATTTTTCCAGCACATAGGCACTGGAAGGTTCTGGTAATATTCTCCTTAACCTTCCCTCCATTTTTCAAAATTGCTTCCGAACTAATAGAAAAACTAAAGTGGAAACAAGAGGGAAAAATTGATGTCCTTAATCATAGTTCTTTCTGATTGAAACTCTTTATAATTCACAGACTCCTCTCCGGAATCTGGGTGACATATGCATTCCTTTCTGGAAATGTGTCCCATCTTGCTGTCTGCCAGCTTACTTGCATTCAGTTCAAAATGGAAAAGAAAATAGTTAATTGATTTATTGTAGAGTATAGCTAAAGGAGAAATGTGTCATTAAGTTTCATGAGCAATTCCTAAAAAGTTACACGTATGAGAAATAAATACCTGATGCACCCTATGTATATGTATGTACTACCACTGCAAATCTGCAGAGTCAATGAACCTGCAAGTACTATGCTGGGTCCACACTTGCACTGCTTCCAGGAACTGGCATCAAATGTCACTTCCTTTCTATTTCAGTAATCTGTCCTCCTTTTTTGCTTCCTCTGTCACAGGTCAAAAGACCACAAACATTTATCTCTAGCAGTTCTTTTATAACTACAACTCTAATCAGGAAAAAATGAGCAAATTATACTTATTTCAGTCCTGCCATTTAATTTTATTTTATTTTGCCATTTGATTTTCCTAAGTCATCTGCCTGCATCTATTTAGAAGGACCGGGATTTGGTTACGCCCTGTCCTTATTCAGGGAGCAGAATGTATTTGTAGTCAGGCCCATGTAAAAAGGTCCCTGTGCCAAAAGGTGTCCATGTGTAGCTGCATATGCCTTTCTTTGAATGGCCAGGTGCACTTTGCCCAAGCTTGGGAATTATTCAGTGTCATTCACAAATCAACTACGAGTGCCAACATACTTTCAAAAAAGAGTGTTTAGCAACATGAAAATCAAGGCATCACTGTCTTCTAAAAAACAGAATAAAAGTAACAATGAACCTGTTAGGAAGTACCCATGGAATGTTTTTGCGAACTCTGAGAGGCAAAGAAAGAAGCTGTAGTTCCCACTAGGCGAAGGGTTCATCTTTAATCAAGTTCTTGTTAATGATCCTAATGATTCGTAGTAACTCAAGGCAATTCGTCAAGTTATTTGGCTCTTTATCAAAAGCCCACCTATAAGGAAATGAACCGGTTTCCACTCATTGGTGCATAGTTTCCCATCAGCTCTTCTAATTAAAAAATAAATAAATAAAACCTCACCCCCCCCAGGGTAGGCAGTAGAGGCACAATTTCCCCCAAATCCCTACTCTTGCCCTCAGTGAGCACCCGCCCTCTGGGAAGCCCACTGATGACTGCTCTGACAGTCGCCAGCACACCACTGTGCACAAGGGGAACTTGACAACCCGTTAACAGAGGTGGAGAGGATGAGTTTACAAACATTAGATACGAAATAATTGAACTTTTTCAATAGTACAAACTGGTAGGATTTGGGAGATTTAAGGTAACAAAAAGAAGATGCTAGCTTTTCTTGCTTGATGAGTTTAATGTGAAAAAGTGTATTTTATCTTGTAAGTTCCTTTCAATTCAGTTATAAAAATCCCAGGTCCTGAGGCTCACTGATCATTGCTACCTGCTAAGTATATATTAGATCTTCTTTCCAAACTCAAGATTTTGCACTCTTCCAAAGTTCTGATTTTTGAAAACAGTATTTCAAGATCAATGCAGTCATTATTTGAATTCAGGATAAAATATAATCAAGGTTGAAGGCTTCCTGGGGTCTATGTGACAACTTCCTGGGATTCGTGTTGAGAACTTCTCTAAACTTCCACTTCTGCCTCTATATTCTATTGGATCATTTCCTTCCTGCTTCACTTCTTCCGTGTTAAAAATCCTCATCCCCTCTAAGTTTGTAAATGTCTGTTTCATTCATTCATCATTCACTCTTCAAAATGTTATAAGCCCCTCCTAGGAGCCAGGCACTGTGTTAGGTACTGGGTACAAGAAGATGAAAATGGGAGCACCAGTGTTGCATTAAGTGATAAGTGGTCCCTGTTCTAGGGTACACAGTAAGCTCTCAATAAATGTGAAAAAAAGCTATCATAATGGAGACTTGGACTCTACATGCTTGCCAAGATAAATAATCAGCATTTAAAATAGTCTTAATTTGAATGTTGGTCCAAGTGTCTTGGTGTTTGGAGCATCTGCATTTGTGGGAAGTTAGATAGATACAAATAAAAGGCAGTCCTGTAATTCCAGCCAGGCTCAGATGGGGAATGGTGCATTCGGGGTAATCTACAGGTATAGTATACGATGTCAACAAATCAGATACCACTTGGAAAGTCAACATGAACTTTTTATAGGACACGGGTTTCTGCAAAACAGAAAATCCCCCACAAAATTAGGAGATAGGTGGACATATGTCCATATGGAACTGATGGACAAATTTCCCTTTTTGTGTCTAGCCTTTCTTTCTTAGGTTTTAAACTCTTGAGGAGAGAAATATTAATGTTGTAGTATGGCTCCCTCTTCTTGCTCCTCCTCCTTGAGCTAATCTTTAAATCTGAAGATGTGCTTTATGGTATTAATTACTTATATAAAGGTTACACAGCCCACAAAGACTTGATGGAAATCAATCCTTTCCATTTGGCATTATATAATGATCAACCTTTGACCCATTGTGACTTGTACAGTGTAAACACTTAATATATGTTAAATACAGTCACGTGCTGCACAATGACATTTCAGTCAAGATGGACTGCATATATGACGGTCCCATAGGATTAGTACCATATAGCCTAGCTGTGTAGTGGGCTATACTATCTAGGTTTGCGTAAGTACACTCAATGATGTTTGAACAACAACAAGATTGTCTACTGATGCAGTTCTCAGAATGTATCTCTGTTGTTAAGTGACACATGACTGTACTAGCCAAAATCGTGATGTTCGCATTTTACTTGTTACATTTTAAAATTCAGCTTAACAGGTATATTTCCTATATTACTAATTCTATCCCCTTCTTAATTAAGATAATGATACAACACCATATGGTATCTGTTGATTCCTTTTAATTCACGGAAAGAAAATAGAAATAGATATTTTCCTCCAATGATTTAAAATCCTAATACACGTACACAAGGAACATTTAAAAAAAGAAAATAAAACCAATACTATAGTAGCAAGTGAGGGGAAAAAAATTAATCCCTCCAGGAGAGGAGTTTTGCTCTTTTTAATGATTTCAAAATAGGGCAGTGACCTTTATCTCTTAAAACTGTACCATCTAAAAATATCTCCTTATGCTGCCACAGTAGTCATAGCCAGTTGGATAAAAATTTGTATGCTGTTTCCTAACTTCAGTGGGCCAGCAAACTGAAATCATTACAAAAATAATACCCTAATTTGAGGTTTTCTGATATAAAGGGAGAATGCCTGACACACAAGAAAATCTCCATCTTTCAATGGAACAAAACTACCGTGGCATGGAGAGGAAACATTTTTTTCCCGCCAAATGACTAACAGATTGTAAACTGAACCCCCAATCGAGGCAGGGTATAGAAAACAATTAGATAATTTTCAACTTAAAAAAAAAATCATGGAGGGACCGCCCGGTGGCGCAGCAGTTAAGTTCGCGCTTAGCAGCCCGGGGTTCACAGGTTCGGATCCCGGGCGCCTGCCGACGCACTGCTTGAGAGCCATGCTGTGGCGGTGTCCCATATAAAGTGGAGGAAGATGGGCACGGATGTTAGCCCAGGGCCAGTCTTCCTCAGCAAAAAGAGGAGGATCGGCAGTGGATGTTAGCTCAGGGCTGGTCTTCCTCGCAAAAAAAAATCATGCTGCAGTGTCTTTTTTTTTTTTATCAAATAGTCTTTACAAAAACTATCTTCATGAGAATACTGATGTGCAAAAAACATGGTAGGAACTCTCTTTTTGTTTTTAATACATTGTTGGAGACACGGTTTATATAATTTAAAAGAAAATATTCTCGTGAATAAAAACTAGATCATTCAACTTTTTAAAAGTTCTTTGGGTTCTTATAAACTGAAAACTTACATCGTGCATGTTTTCTGGATTTCGAACCCACTGAGTTCAAAATGTTCTGTCACCTCTTGGTGCCTGAGCACAAATCTGGCCAAGAGGTTGCACAGTGCAGGACTCAGACCACAGCGGCCGGCACACCCCCCCCAAAATCCTGTAGTATATTTACCACTCTCTCGTTGCATTGCTCAATTCTGGGCTTTCTCTGCACACTTCCTGCATACACAGTGGATAATTTTACGTGTATGTATTGCTGCATGTCTCTTTTCTAGATGATTTTTCTATAGTTAAACCTAATCCTACTATGGAGGAAATAAAAGAGCAAGGAAGAACAACACAGGAAATGTTTTCCTCTTTCTCAAGAGCCCAGTTTTCCAGATTTTATGGTCTATCAAGTTCTATATCTTTTATCTTTGTCAAGGCCTTTTCTTACAATAGACATAGCTCACTAGAAGTAGGCAGAACTCTCGTTATTTCTGTGGGGGGAGGGGACTTATGTTCATCCTCAAGTTACAGAGAAGACAGAGGTACAGTTAGGACTTTTTTTTGGAGCAAATAGTCCATTATTCTAATTGGAAAATAATTAATGTTTTTGTCTAAAAGTTACTTTTCTTGTACTCATTTTCAAAAAATCAGATTTCATCTTTCACTCTATTCCATTCTCTTTTGTAGAATAATGTGGGTAACTTTACATAAACAGTGATAATATTTACTATCTTTCCAGTTTTATTGTTAACCTTAGAGACCCCTCAGAAATGATTCTGGGATGAAGAATCTTCAATACCCACTCCCTGACGGAGGACACATCACTATTTGTTCTCTACCAGTAGTATATGCCCATTTCACCAGCAGGATTGAGAATTGTAATTTTTCACTCTTTAATAATTTGAGAGAGGGGAAATGGTATTTGTATATTAGTATGCATTTCTTTTATTACAAGAGGGTTTGAAAATTTTAAATTTGTTTGTTAGCCATTTAAATTTTCTCTTCTGTGAATTACCTATTCAAGCCCTTTGCTTATTTTTCTACAGGGCTCTAGAACTTTTCCTTACTAATTTGTTTGAGTTTTTTGGATATTAAGAACATCAACCCTTTGTAAGTTATATTTGAGAAAAATACTTTTCCCAGTTTGCTCTTCACTTTCTTGCTTATCCTCTTTCTGATATACAGAGGTTTGAAGTTGTATATGGTTACATTATTTATATTTTTGCTTTGTTATTTCTTCTACTGCTTTTATATTGGAAAGTTCTTTTCCACATAAACATTAAATTCATGTTCAGATCTCTCTTATTCACGTCTTTTATATTTTCATTTTCTTTTTTGGGGGGGAGGAAGATTAGCCCCGAGCTAACATCTGTTGCCAATCCTACTCTTTTTGCTGAGGAAGATTAGCCCTGAGCTAACATCCATGCCCATCTTCCTCTACTTCATATGGGGCACCGCCACAGCATGGCTTGGCAAGCGGTGCATCAGTCCACGCCCAGGATCCGAACCTGTGAACCCTGGGCTGCTGAAGTGGAGCACATGAACTTAACCGCTACACTACCGGGCAGGCCCCTATATTTTCATTTTCTTGATTAACTGCCATTGACTCTCTAAGGTCTGAGGTAAAGACCTGAGCTCTGGGAACTCTGAGACCAGATAGAAGCCAGCAGCCTCAGACCCAGAACTGGGGGTAGATCTTGGGCAGATGGCAGAAGAGACTTCCTGAGTCTCTCGTGGGACCTAAATGGCTTACCATTACATAAAATAGGTTTCCTTGGTGGAATAATGGGTTGATTTGAATAAATATGAGTTTATTATGTTATCGGGGGGGAAATTCCAAAACATATAAAGTTATTTTGAAATCACAATGCCTTGCATGTAGCCAGAGACTACCTCAGTGCCACAGTGGGGAGGGTTCACCCATCATTTTAATTTTACTTGGGGACTAGAAATGAGATGACGGGAAAAGAAAAGAGGAGAAGTGGGTGGGGGTATTCTCCCTCTGTTAGATAGAGACGAGTGAGTGTTGAGTGAAGAACGAGGGAAGAGAAAGAAATCTTTTGGCAAGAAAGAAGGGGAATTGGTGCTTTTTCGGACATTCCAGAATAGAGTTCTTATATACGTTTACTGAGTAAAGATTCCAAATCAAAGATTTTAACTAGTATTCCTTTTATAGCATAAAACAAACAAAACCAGAAATACTTGAAAAGTCCTAAATTTCCTTTCAGTTCTGAATACACTTTTTTGTTGTTGTTTCCTACTAGTTGACTGATAGCAAATTTATTGTTAATGACACCTCAAACATTGTAACCTACACATCAATTTATTTAAAATTAACATGCAGGAAGACATTCACTCTACAAGACAGTTTGGTTAACAGAAGCACATCTGTAGATGAGCTGTCTCTGCTAATATGACACTTTCAAAGCAATGATAAAAAACCAGGGACAGCTGAAATCAATTCTCTTCTCTCAGGTGCTAAAGAGAAGAGATGTGTATTGCAAGATCTGTGAATAAACATCCAAACAATTTTCTAAAAACAGCTCTATATCAATCTTATTCAAAATGATCTTTTTCATTCAATATAGCAAAACCTCAACTAGCAAGAATGCTCTGAAAGGAGTGCAGTTGAGCCAATTTAATTATCTTGTAACTGACAGTTCCTTGAAATGTTATTTACTTAATATTTACTGAGAATCTTCACATTTCACTGTCTTATTAAATAGAGGGGAGTCTGTCATTAATGGCTGGCTAAAATCTTGTGAACACTACATGTGGAAGTTCTCTACATTGTGGTAGAATTGTGTGTGTGTGTGTGTGTGTGTGTGTGTGTACAGAGAGATGAAGGGAGAGAGAGAGAGAGAGAGAGAGAGAGACAGAGATTTTCCATTCTCACTTGCTGCTCAGGTGCCAGCATTTGCCTAGGTTCCACTGCTCAGAGGCATATGTGCAGGCCTCTGATCTGGAAGAGGTCACATATAACAGGCAGGACTCAGGGCATCTTTTCTCTTGGTGCTGGAGCAGGCCATCTGCAGCAGAGGCAGAATTGTTCTGTTTGGGCCACAGAAACTCCATTATTAGGCCAGTTCTGGGCCTGGTTCTGAGCAAGGTTTCTGGAAGCAGAGCTTAAATAAGCTTGTTTCTCCATCTCTCCTAATGATTCTGTGAGCCTCCTAATATCCCTTACTAAATTCCTTTCTGCTTAAATTGGCTATGTTCTGCTACTGAGGACTGGAACCAGTACAGTGAACATGAAATCTGTCTTTCATGACTAAGAACTAAACTTGCTTAAGAGCCATCCTTCTGAGAACAAATTTTCATAATGTAGAAATGTCATTAGCTAATTCTTACTGAACAATCACCATGGTCTATACCTGTGCTGATTACTTTATAGGCATTAGTGTATGGAATCCCCTAAACAACTGAAAATGTAGTTATTATTTTTGTTCTCACTGTTACTAACGAGCAGCCCGAGGCTTAGGCTGAGGAGGGACTTCCCTGTGGCCACTCAGAGAACACGTGGTTAACTTAAGACTTGAACCCTTGCAGGTTGGCTCTGGGGCCTGCCCTCGTAAGCACCGTGCCACACTGCAGGGAGGAGAGAAGACTCAGCCATCCATCGATTGCCCAGTTCATGAAACCAGATCTATTCCTGATAACAGCTTACTACTTTGTGACTTATCAGTTTCTCCTGGAGTACAAAAAAACTTCAGTTACCTAACATATATAAGCTGTTGGAGTCTAGATAATTGAGATTTTTATTATAGTGAAACATCATAACTACAATTTTCATGAGTTATTTAAAAGCCCCATACAAGTAGCAAATACATACACATAATTTATCTGCAATAACCAAAGTAAAAAAGTAATCATAACTTTTATTTCTGGCAACTGCATGGCCAACTTCATAGCTGTGTGACCTTAGACATGTCATTTAAGCTTGGCAAACCTCAGTTTCCTTGTAGAATAGAAATCTCATCATCCATCTTACCTATTTTATAGGTGAAATGGATGATAACATCGGCTTGTCACAAGGATGAACATGAGAATGTATGTAACTGTGCCTTACGAAAATGTATACAAATAACAGATTTAATTATTATTAATTGCACTGTAATCATTAGTTTACAAAGTTCTTTTGCATATCTTAATCCATTGAAATCTCACTAAAACCCTGAGACAGATAAGAAATATTATTCTCCTTTTATATGAGGGAACTGAAATTTAAAGAAGTTTCATGACTTATCCAACGTCCCACAATGGATAAAAAGTGGAAAGGATCAGAAGCTAAACATTTGACTCACAATTTTACCACGCTACTTCACTTAATCTCTTTTATGAGGGGAAAAAAATCTTTTACCAACAATATCTATTCTTATTATTTAAAAAAAAACTTCTTGGGATTATGGCATAGTTGATATTACATGTTTACTCCAATATGGAGCTGGATGAGTGGGCCACTCACCTTTTTGACTTCATACTTAATGGCAAGTTTGACACGACTCAGTGAAGCTTTATGCCTGTGCACCTCCAGGGGCTCTGCCGATTCCAGATCTCCATTCAGAATAGCTTCTACCTCTTCTGAGTCTCGGCAAAGATCCAGCACACCCACTACAAAGTCTTTGCATTGCATGGAGAGCTTCCGATAGTCATTCTAAGAACAAGAGGTTTAGAGTTTAATACGAAGAATTTGCTTTACTTCAATGCAAAGTGTTGAGGGTGTGTAAATTAAAAACAGGTGTCCCTTCCTCTAGGGAGGAAGCTGCAGCCCTTATCTGGATGCAAGACTTGTTAAGTCAGACACTGGTTGGATTTGCCCCCACCTACCCCATAGCCAGGATCCTTCTAAAACCTACCCAAACATACAAGACAGTGCTGATAATCGTATGCATATACGTCACTGGTTTGTATTACGAGATGTTGGCTAAGTGCTGTGCTGAAAGACCAAAGGATCAAAAAGAGTTGTATTTCTCCTGTACAGATAAACAGTAGTTTTCTTAAAACCCAAACAAGACCATTTCTATAATGAAAATTTTATTAAATGGCAATTTTTCTAATGTGGCAATTTGACATAGAATATTGACCATACATAAAAATAACTCGTCCAGTTGACTATTCCTTGCCTTGTTGAAGACATTTCATCTCCAAGTGTAGTCCTTAGACCTGCAGCATCAATAGCACCTGGACATATACTAGAAATGCAAATTCTCAGACCCCATCCCAGATGTCCTGATTTAGAAACTGAGGATGGGGCCCAGCAATCCATGTTAACATGCTTTTCAGGTGTTTCTGATACACATTTATGTTTGAGAATGACTGGTTTATGGTGAATATAAAGAGACGGCAGGTAGGTATCAGGCTAAAGAGTGGGTATTTTTCCTTGTTTGTCTAAAGGGCATATGATCATGTCCTGCAAAACTGGAAGGAGAGAAATGTCTGATTATATGTAATTGACTTCTCAAGGGTTGCAGAATATCAATACCTGAGAGAAAATTTTCTAGGCCACTGGAACTAACACCTTGCTAAAAATAATCTGTGAGTCTTTAATTTCATTAGCATATTTATTTAGCACCATGGACTGGTATAAAGAAGTCAGCTGGCAGCATTCCCTATTCCCTTCCAAATGGAGCTCAATTTCTAGACCATTGGTTCCAGTCAAGGTGCCAACGACCATTTCTTGGGGAAGTGTCTCACTTTTGAAAATCCCAGTTCCACTTGTATGGTTTTCACTAACATTCTAGCCCATTAAGAAAGTTAACCAGATAATAATCTAATTTGGTACACTTGAGGAAAACACAATTCCTCATTTCAACATGTCCTGAGACACTGTATGTGTCTAATAACTAAGTAATACTTGGCACAGCAGAATTTCTGGGCTTCCAAAAATCATACTTTAAAAGAAGACATGAAGATTTCAATTTTTTTCCTTAAATAATTAATTAATTTGATGATGGGCAAAAATCACATCACCAACTATAATAAACAAGAGGAGACTGTTTAAAGCCTACACAGAGTAGAACAGTTTCCATTTCAGATATCAGAAATTCAGATAAAGAACAGTTACAGTTAATCCTTTTCACCTCATAAGGGAACAGATAAAATGAATAAAAACTTCAATCTTGGGTTTCCATTCAAGTTGGTACCATGCAACTGATAAAATTAATAAAATGTTCAGTTTCTGGTTTCTATGCAGAGTCAGTTAAATATCCATCTGCCTTCCATTCCTGAAAGACTAATGAAATATTTTATTATAGCATCCAGAAGAAGTATTAAATCCATGTCTGTTTCCATATAAAGCTCCCCTTTTAATACGTTTTTTTTTAAATGAAATTTCCTCATGTTACTCTTCAGTTCAGACTGTTCTATAAGGTTTGGTACAACACAGGATAGCCATTTCTCCATAGAGCAGAAAGAAAAGAGACTATTTTCTGTGCTTGAAGAAAATTTAGTAATCACTTCTGCAGTAATACCTAAATAATGACTCATCTTTAAAAATTATAATCTGTAAATTGTCCAGGCTTAAAGAAAGCTGTGGGGTTCTTTAACATCCATTGAAAGATCAGTCAAGAAACAAAAAACTGGTAATCATACAAGATGCAAGAACAACACTTTGTTTTCATAGCAATTTAAACACTGCCTGCTAGAAGAAGTCTGTTGCTCAAGTGGAGAAAATAGTCAGAGCTGGAGAAAATTGTGATTTCTTTTACTGCGGTTAAGGGTACCATTCTGCCAACATATGCAGAGCTCCCAGGGAAAGATGGAGGGCTCCAGCTAATGACAGCCTTTCCTCAGCTGCAGAAGGAACTATCTAAAGTCTGCATTGCACAAGGTGGCTCTGTTAGTTCTACCACGAGGTCCGGCCTCACGGTACTTCACAACTCAGACCATTTGTCTGGTCTGAATTTTCTAATAATTTTCTCTTGGTTTAGTTTTGCTTAATTGTTTTCATCGTGTCACTTTTCCATTATCATGGCCCTCCACAAAGTTTCCAGATGGACCTGCTGCCCACTTCACAGAGCAGGAATTCAAAACCCTGAGGACCTACTCAAGCCAGAGGAAGAACAGTGAAGCTCGGTCCGTCCTCTTCACAACCTGCCTACAGGTTTTAGCACACTCAATCTTTAATCATCATTCTTTTTTTATCCTTAAGAGGAAAATTGAAATTCAACTCTAAGCAGGCTTGGTTCTGTCAGATCCTTTTCCTAATAACAAAAGAACCAGGACAGTGTAGTAGTTAAAAGCATAAATCTGAAGCCAGACTTCCTGACCTCAAATACTGCTTCTACCACTTACTAGCTGTGTGATCTGTGAGAAGTACTTAACCTCTCTGATGAGACTAAGCCTACCTAAGCTTGCTACTGTGAGAATTAAATGCTTAGAGCATACTCGGTACACATCAAATACTAGAGAAGTGCTTCAGTGTTCCCAGATACAGCATGTTAGATACAATATCTAGGATTGGAACCCAAGACACCAAATGTAGGCTTAGCAGATGGGACCTTGGCTATAGCCTTTGTTTTCTCATTGGTAAATGAGAGGTCTGTATAGCCAGATGATTCCTAGAGTACCTTCCTGCTACCTTGCTTTTGGATTATATTCATTTTCCTCTTCCTTACAGTACTACTGTGATATAAGTTGAAACTGTTTTTCTACTTTAAAGAGAGGAAAACTGAGGCACAGGGAAGGCAAATGGCTTTTTTTTGTTTTTGGCAAAACAAATGCATCATTGACTCAGAATTAGGAAATTTCACTTTGTGTTCTCACAGATTAACAAATGACCAGCTTCCTTGCCACTGACGTTTAGAAGATTAGATCCAGAGTCCATCCTGTCCGATATTCCGTTTCTCAGAATAGCTTCCGACAGTATTTGCACATCCAAAATACTTCTTTAATAACCTGTCCCCAAGCTGTCCTCCATTAATTTATCTAAATCTGTATCCTGGAATGTTCAACCTCTCGCGGTAATGACCTTCATATGTTTTCGGCACCGCCTCCTGTATTCTTCAAGGAACTTTGAAAACTGCATGGTGGCTGAGAACCTTCTGTGAAGCACTTAAGTGATGGCAATTTGAGGAGTGAGATGCTGGATCTCAAAGGCCATTGATAAGATAAAATAGGTACAGGTGCCTGAAAAGGAAAAAAAATCACCTCTTTTTCACTAGGGACACATCATCTATTTTTCACTTCAAGGCTAGTACTTTGAGTTCAAAGTCTCTGTGGCAAGAATAGAGTGAACACCATGCAATAGGGCAAATTAGGTCACCTGCCTGCCTCAGAAACCAGCTTCACGGCCACTGCTCTTTCAGAGTTCGGAGTCTCTGGCTCAGTGCTGGGGAAGCACTATTTTCTCTGTCTGTCTAAAGCCCTGATAGATGGACGTGAGTGGAGGATGAAAGGGCAAAGAGGTGAAAGGAAGGGAGATAGGGAAAAAATAACAAGGACAGGAAAGAATGGGAAAGAAAATGACTATGTAGTCAGAGGAGAGACTTGCAGTCCTTAGAGACTGTAACTTCTGAAGAACTGTCTGTATTTTGGCTCAGAGGGAGTTATGCTACAAAAGCGCTTTCCATATAATTCAGAAAAAGCAACTCTGAGCTTTAGATAGTTTGTGCATATCCTTACATATCTGGTAGCTTTACGGATGGATGCCCTCTCGAACCCAGTTATGCTTTCCTCTTTTTGCCTCTTTACTTGTAATATCTTTCCACCTTTGAAAGGTTATCAGAGGTGACTCTTTAAGTCAGGATAAAGAAGATTCTAAGTATTATCACTATGGATTTAGCCAGCTTCAGGGGAAAACTATGAGTAACGAATTTTCTTACCAGTGCTTCACTGAGATGACTTCTCTAGGCAGAATTGCAAACATCACCATCTTTTGTAAATTATTAAAACATAATCTTAGAAAATATTCCCTTTTGTAGAATCTCTTTTGCAGACTTTCAATATATATCAAGCAAAATGCATAAAAACAAGCTTTGAGTGACATTTGAAATAATGACAAATAAACAAATTTAGGACTATATTTTTTATTACTATATCAAAAAAAGAAGTGGCGATTAGAACTTTTTTACCTGAATGCTTTTCTATTCTCTCTAAACAGAATTTGAAGTTTTCAATTTGCTCTACCTGAGTTCTGTCTAAAAAATAATAATAATTCATTTGGGGTCCAAAGAAATAAATCTTTTTGAATACACATAATGAATCTCTTCAAAAGGAGTAGATACAAGGTGATATTTATTTTCTTCTTTGTATTTCCCCACATTTTCCAGAATTTTTTTACAATAAATGTGTAGCTTTTATATCAGAAAAACGTTTTAATAACAGATAAAATTATACTACGGCTAGAGCTCCACCGAGACAAGATGAGAGCTGATGAATATGTATAGAAGGGGAAAAAACTCACAAAACTTTCCTACCATTTTCTTGCAATCCCTTAACCTGAATTATATTGCTAGTTGGATTTGTGTAAATCTCGCTTAAGTATGAAAAACTGTAATAAGATCTGAAAGACAGAATAATCACTCTTTCTGTGATCTGACACCACAACACTAAACTAAAAAGAAGATCAACTCAACATCTGAAAGATAATTCAAGGAACTGATGTCTACAATCATCTTCTTAGGTGGACAATGGGAGACGGGAACCTGCTGAAAAACAGTCTGACTGACTTTCATCAGAACCATGAAATCTCCTTTTGACCCAGATTTAATAGGTAGAACCATCCAAAACACATAGGAGGATGTAGCAACTGAATAAAAAATAAAAATGTTCTATTATTAATGTATAATTTTTATAAAAATAAATAATACTGCTTAACTGCAGATAATGTTGAGAAAAAAGTTAACTCAAAAAAAATCCATTAAAGCAAAACACTTATATTTCTGGGTCGACCTGATGTCTATGGCTCACCACTCTGAATATACATTTGTGGATTTCAGGGAGAGGCATTTTTGTCATATTAATGAAATGACTTTAGTAGTATCTTATGTCAGTCTTTTAACTTTCTGTCTAAAGGAATATACAAGTGTTTGGGCCAAAAAACGGTGCATGTAAAACTAACATTACTACCGTGTTGGGTGCCACCATACACATAACTACAAGAGGAGGAAGAATTTGGAAGGGAAGTCACACCAAATCCCTCCTTTTAACAAAAGGGGAGAAGTCTTGTAGTCTCCTTAAAGCTTATCTGGAACACAGAGCAGGGCCATAATTATAGCTCTCTGATCCAGTACATACCCATCCCATAAGCGAATTCATCACAGCACCATGCTGAGAGGGTAAAATCATCAGATCATTTCTGAACGATGCTCCCAGTCCCTCGTGATTTTAAATCCAATGGGCAAAACTGATTCTGAAGCAAACCACGGAAGGCGCCAGGCAGCAGCCGAGAAGTGGATGAGCGCACAGGGCAGCCGGGGTGGAGCGCAGAGCTTACCTTGAATTCCTTCTCTATGTTGGCCAGCTTGGCCAGCTCGTTGCTGAGCTCCAGGGCGGTGAGCACGGGGTCCTCGCTGGACAAGGACAGGTACGCAGGGCTGGCCAGCCCCTTGTAGGCGTTGATCCTCGAGCGCGAGTGGCTGAAGGAGTCGTGCCTCTGCTTCTCCATGCAGTCCCCACACTTGCAGAAATAGTCGTGCGGCCGCTCGATCCGGGCGCCCTTCATCAGCAGCATGTGCACCACCTCGTACTTCTGGCAGTGCGCCGCCAGGATAATGGGGGTGATGTCGGGGGAGAAGCGCGTGCCGTCCTCGTCGTAGGCGTAGAAGTCGTCGTCCTGCAGCTCCTGCTCGCAGGGGCTCAGGGTCAGGCGCTTGCTGGCCGCGAAGCCAGGGTGGTTGAGGATGGCCTCCACGATGCGCACGTAGCCCTTGCTGATGGCGAGCAGCAGGGCATCGCCGATGCGCGCCAGGTTCTCCTTCTTGAGCAGCAGCTCGGTCACTTCCAGGTGCTCGTTGCCGACGGCCAGCTGCAGCGCGTTCTGGCCCATGTAGTCCACGCAGTTGACGTTCAACGTCTTGGACTCCTCCAGCATCTTGCGCACCACAGGGATGTTGCCGTACTCGGCGGCGTCGAGGAAGCGCTCCTCCTCCGCGGTAAGGCTGGTGCCCCGGTCGTTGAACATGAAGGCCGGGCCTCGGATGGCCTGGCGCCGGCCCTTCTCCCTCATCACCGTTTTGCGCCTCAGGGATGGGCTTCCCTCCATGGACCTAATCAGCAGCAACGAAAAAACAACTGTAGACTATTAGGGCACATTGCTTCTTCCCACATAGCAGGCCCTCTCTGGAGTAGACAGGACCCACTGCAGACCTGTGGCCCGCAGGCAGCTGGGTCAGTTGCTAGCAACCTGCCTGAAATTTACATCTGTACCCAACATGGGCTGCTTGAGCCCAGAGAGGAGCCGGTAGCCTTTGAGAACAACAGTTCCTGTTCAACAGAAAGTAGCATTCACAAGGAATAATAATATAAACAATTTCCAGACACCCGCGCTTCCCTTGTGACTCTGGCAAAGATGGAACTCATTGTACCTTGTGGAAATGACCTTACTGCTGCTCTTAAAAGTCTAGAAAATAGAGGCTAGCAGGTATTTGGCACCAAAGCACTAGGCTTGAAGGCTAAAGAAAGTAGAGTTTTCAAGAATTCGGCCAGAGCAATGCTCTCCAGTCATTGCATATTTTTAACTAAATAAAATCACTGACACAAAAAAGTTATCATCTTTCACGATCTTAGTTTTATCTTGTTCTCTTAAGAGTATCCTGTCCCCCTCCCAAAAAAAACCTTACAAGATCCATTTTCTTCAATGACACAGACAAGGTTTAACAATTATAAAATTAGAGTATCAATCTAGATTTATTAAAAATGTGCCTGTGTAATAAGAATTGTTTAATTACCAATATTATATAGTTGTCTCTTTGAACTAAAAGGATAGGTATGCTTTACGGTTTAAAAATCACTAGTATTACTTGATGAATAAAGCAACTGGGCACTAACTGTGTATCCAGAACAATGTGCACTGGAACCCCAGCACCAACCACATTAGCTGAGATTTAGCTGCATTACAAAAGTTATGTCATTAATTGACGCGTGTAGTGATTTGAGTTCACATTTTAGTTTCTGTGATGCTGGGTAGATAATTTCATTTCCTTGGGCCCCTTTACCCCAGGTGTAAAATGGAAATTTATAAAGCTCTGTAGATTTTCCTCATGGGGTCATGAATAAAAAGCTTTTTTAGAAATTCTGAGTCTCTGAAAAACAATGCTAAATAGACAATATAATTTTTAACATTGTGATTATTTTTAATATTTCAATGGCCATTATTATAAGTACAAATTTGTATCTTTACCTTTACCCAGTTCTAGCATTCTTGCTGATTGAAATGATCAAGATAATTTCCTTTTAAAAATCTCTGACTTTTGTTGTTCATATGAGTTGCACCAAAAGGTACCAGATAAAGCTCTTTTCACAATACTGACTTTTGAAGCAAATAAGAGTGATAAGTTAAAAATGAATGGCTGTGGAAAAATGTTTTCCTGCTATACTATATATCCCAGAAATACTTTCTACCATTGACAAAATAGCATTCATAGAGTCAGGGGTTGAAAACCAGTTAGGGGTCTGGAGGTAGACATTAGGGAGCATCTCTAGTAGGCAAACTCAGAGGCATTTACCAGTCCCCACTCAGTTCTCAGCTCTGTGGGCCCCAAACCAAGAGAGGAGCACAGAAGCCACTGGCAGAAAGGAAATGTGGCCAGGCAGACCTACAGAGGTGAGGAAACCAAAGAGGTCCCCAGAGAGGCTTGTTAACTTGTCCAAGGGCAGAGTACTGTGGTTGGCACCCCATTCTGACTGCTCAACTAGTGTCAAGTGATCAACTTCTAAAACTTAAATAAATATAGTATTTATATATATATACACACACATTTATATTTTTGCATGTACATATATATACATACACATACATATGCACACATATGTACATGTATTTGTAGCAATTTCTAGAAAGCAACACAAGAAGCTTTTAATTGTAGTTACACGTGGGGCTCTGGGGAGTGGAAATGAGAAGCCACAGAGGAAGGGAGATTTTTACTTTTCACTTAAATCCTTTTGCACATTTTGAATAGTTTGAGCCACAGTTTGAATATTTTTATTAAAAAATAAAATTCATGGGGCCAGCCCCATGGCATAGGGGTTAAGTTCGGGATGCTCCATTTCAGCAGCCCAGGTTCACAGGTTCGGATCCCAGGTGCAGACCTACACCACTTGTCAGCCATGCTGTGGCAGCAACCCAAGTATAAAGTGGAGGAAGATTGGCACAGATGTTAGCTCAGGGTTAATATTTCTCAAGCAAAAAAAGAGGAAGATTGGCAACAGATGTTAGTTCAGGACTAATCTTCCTCAGCAAAAATAAAATAAAATTCATGTTTTAAATTTTTATTTATTTTAATCCCTTATTTGACAAAATTTATTAAATATAGGTACTTATGGGGAACCATTACATTATAATCTTTGTGAAGCTAAATAAATGCCATCTGTTTGACTATTGTTAGTAGGGTAGGGATGCATGGTGTGTAGGGTGGTGTGTGATGTGTGTGGAGTGTGTTGTGTGTGTGGGAGACAAGGAGGTGCAAGATTGTGTGTGTGTTGGTATGATGATGATTGTTAGGTGGACAAGAACTGGGAAATAGCATTCACTGAACTGCATAGAAGAGAACTTTGTTTCAAGACCAAACTCTATGACAAGGGTTTTAAATAAATCTTGTAAATATTGTCATTGTAATAAGTGAGTATGTTTTATTACTAATTATGGTACCGACTTCATTGGGCTAATATTTTTGCTATTAAGCTACAAACTGCTACTTTTCATATGGCTAGAATTTCTATATTGTAAAAAAGATGAATTTTGTGCTTACCATTGATAATATATTGACATTATCTACGACCACAGAATATATATGCAGCATATATATGTCTACAGAATTTCAGTCTTTACTCAGATGGGTTATCTTTGGAAAAATAAACTCATTATTAAAGTATCACATCTTAATGGAAAGGGCTTTTTATCTAATGATTGCTACCTACAAAGAAAATCACTTATAAAAATCCTATCTATGGGGCTGGCCTGGTGGCATAGTGGTTAATTTCATGCACTCTGCTTCGGTGGACCAGGGTTTGCTGGTTAGGATCCCGGGCACACACTTATGCACCACTCATCAAGCCATGGTGTGGCAGCGTCCCACATACAAAATTGAGGAATACTGGCACAGATGTTAACTCAGGGACAATCTTCCTTAAGCAAAAAGAGGAAGATTGGCAACAGATGTTAGCTCAGGGCCAATCTTCCTCACAGAAAAAAAAAGACAGACCCCACCTTTTCTTCCAAAAGAGAGTGATTTGAAAATACCAGAAAATGATTATTCCATGAATTTTTTCTTTGTATTTCTTAGTATTTTAAAGTTTTTTTCTTAGTATTTCTTCTTTCAGAATGTATACCTCCACATTGTATATTTGAGGTGAAATGTAAGATTTTAGTACTATACAACACAAGTCACCAGTCATTTTGATTTTGTCTTAAAAGATTCTAACACTGAGTTAAGTGTGAAGTCAGATTTCTCAATTAGAACAAATGATACAACTATTTCAAAATAAAAAGCTGACAGTGCTACTTATCTTCACGGTGAATCCACATAGGAAGTGTCTTTTTTTTTTTTTTAACATTCCTTACAATATTAAGATAAACTTAATCTGGATTGAAAGAGTGGAATGAGTCATATTCTGTTCATCCACAATGCATAAACATGGCCCCAAGCTCAGCTGGTCTTGACAATGCATCTCCTCTAGCATGAGAAATAAGGAAGGAATGAGGGTGAATGGGAGAGGATGCTTAACTTTAGTAATGCTAAGACTAAAATCATTTTGCCAGACATTTTCTTACCCTCGGATCCCCATCCAACGGGTTGACTCATTCAGCACCGCAAGGGTACATTGTGCAGGGCCTTCTTTGCATTGGAGTGCCACCGACCTAAATCAGATGCTCTACATGGGCCATGTTCAACCTCCTCCATGGCTGATATGGATGGCTGCTAATATCTGACTGCTCTGACCTGAATTGTGTCCCCCTCCACAATTCTGTATCTTGGAGCCCTAATCAACATACAGATGTGATGGTATTTGGAGATGAGACCTTTGGGAGATATTAGAGTTCGATGAGGTTGTGAGCGTGGGGTCCTCATGAGAACAGTGCCCTTAAAAGAAGAGACACCAGAGAGCTTGCTCTCTCTATCTCTCTGCCACATGAAGACACAGCAGGAAATAAGCCCCCTGCCAGCCAGAAGCGAGCTCTCACCAGAACCCGACCACACTGGCACAAATGATCTCGGACTTTCAGTCTCCAGAACTGTGAGAAAATACATTTCTGTTGTTTAAGCCACCCAGTCTATGGTATTTTGTTATGGCAGCCCAAGCTGAGTAAGACACTGACCACACATCTTCAGGCAAAAAAAAAAAAAAAAAAACTTCATGCCTTATGAAACAAACTTTGGATTCTTGGTGCTTGACAAACACTTAAGCAGATAAAAAGTTCTTTCTGAGAAATATATTGGTCCGCCCAAAGGCAACCCTTTCTCCATCCTAACTCAGAGGCAGAAATACAAGTAACACTCCTCAGTTTTCATAACTTTACCATCAACTCATCTGACCTCTAACAGTGTTTCTCTAAGTGTGATTTGAGGACCACCTGCCTCAAGATTACTTGGAGTGCCTGTTAAAGTGCAGATTTCTGGGCCCCATTGTAGAGGAAGTAAATTAGAATCTCTCATGGGCGGGGTCCTGGAATATGTATTTTCAATGAGCATCCTTTGCAATTCCTATGCACAGTAAGATTGGGAACCTCCAGTGTAAAAACAGTGGAGCTATCCTGGATCAAGGACCCCAGATTATGAGACCTGTAAACACCTGTCACAATGGCCCTGCCAAAAGTAGTGTCAAAATAACACGTTTGAGCAGTACAGGCTAAGGGACAAGCAGCCTTACATTCATTTAGGTTTTTTATGCTTTATTACCATTGAAAGTTTGATCTCCAGAAAGTACTTACCTGAACCACAGTAAATAAGCAGCCTGCAGAACTGCCTTCACCAGTGACGAATGTTATGCCCTTGTTTTTATCAAGGATTGATATTTTTAAAAGGTTACTGTGTCTTCTTGGAAAATGCATTAAAGGAGTTAAAGAGGTTGTCCATTATAGTATCCATTGTACCTTTTATGAGGATTCAAGTGCTAAAGTCATCCTAGAACTGTGTATCAAGAAGCCTCTCTCTCCAGATGAATTTGCTTCCTTTAATAGTATAAACTATATAACCCTCACCTTTTTTTTTTTCCAGCCCAGGGTATCCAGGGATTTAGCTTGAATCTAAAAGTGCTCAATTACCATCACTAGCCTATCCCAGATTTCTGGCAGTCTTTCTCCTCCTCCTAAATGATTTATCACATAGATTTTAAATCAGTTATCCTATACTCCCTGTGTTTTAAATCATTTTATGGTTATCTCAATCTTTTTTAAAGAAATAGAGTATTAATAAATGCCCCCTCATATGCGCCACCACTGCACACTTCCTGGATGCTAAGGTCAGGGTTATTTATCATCACCCAGTGCCCCACAGGGAGGAGATATTCAATAAATATCTGTTTGGTTGAGTTGCTGAATCTCTTTCCAGGCCCTGTCCTCTCACCTGACCTCCCCCATGTACAACTATCTGTCCCCTGGTCACTCTAAAATGCCCCAACTCACCTTCTTCCTTAAATTGGTTCCCCATCCTAACATTTGCCTCTCAGTCTAGTTATTCAGGTTTAGCAGTTTCAAGGTCATCTACGACTCACTGTCTCAATCCTGTCAGTCACAGTGTTCTGAAGCTTCTCCTTCGGAATGTTCTTGTACTGGACCCTTGCTTCCAAGTCTCACTGCCAGCATCATCTTCCAGATCTTTAATAAACCATAGCTGGATTATTACAACAGCTTTCCAGCAGAGACAGCACCAGGGAAGGCTACTAAACTGTACTGAGTACCTGGTCTATACCTCTGTTTTTCATGCACTATATTTAATTTTCCTAACAATGCTATGAAGCAGGTATTATTTTCTCTTTCATAAATAAGAAAACTGAGCTCAAAGGAAATTGCCCAAGGTAACATACATAGTAAAATGCAGACTGGGATTCAACCTCGGGTCTGTCTGACCTCTATTCTTTCCAGGGCTTCATGCTGCTCCTGATTTCTCACTTTGTACCCCACAGCCATCTCCAGCATCTTGGTCTTCTTAAACTCTACTTTTACTACCACATTTATCTTAAAACAAAACAAAATAAAACTAGAATCCTCCGGCTGACTTTCAGGAATGTTGACAGCACCCTCCTTCCCCCCGTGCTGCCTGGCCAACCTTCTTTTCCTTGCTCCCCAGATTCATTCTTCACTGTCCTCAAAACATATTATTCTACTTATTTCTGTGCTACCAAGGGTATTCCTATAATATCAAGGGTACTTTTTGAAAAATTAGTAAGATGCTTTTCTCCTTTGCCTTTCCAAATACAAGATCTTTACCCTGGTTGACTCAGGCCATCTTGCTGCCTGGGGTGACTGGTGCAGTACAAAGCTGGGTGGGCATGTTTAGGGGGAAGTGGAAAAGATAAATTTTAGAAGAGGGGTGCAAAGAGAAATATCAAGGTAATTTTCAGCTTTTTGCAAGAAAAATGAGGTTTTGCAAGCAGAATTTGGGAAAAGGGAAATTGTCTTGAGGATTTGCTCAATTTCCTTATTTCTCTAATTAATTCTGAAGGAACCTGATCATAGAGTGCTCTCATCATGCAGACAAGATAGCTCTCCCACTTTTGACAGCAAAGTCATGACGCTTACTGTCTTGGCAGAAGAAAGGCATAACAGAGGGGAACTAAAACTCAAGATGTGGCTCCAACAGGGTGAGGAAGCACCAAGGGCAGGGGATTCTTGCCCCAGCCCAGCCTGGTGAAATGGGGAATGACAGGGGCTTTCTCAAGCCTCCCTCAGCTCCCATGCAGTGTGGGCCCTGCGTTGAGAGCCAGGGAGCTTGCACCAAGACTAGGGATGATGGCTGGTTCTGTGAGCTCCATAGAGCTCGGTAGCCTGTGGGAGCTGAGCTGAAACCACTGTATGCCAGAGAGCACATCTGGGTTACAACAAAGGCAAGTCAGCCAAGATCAAGTTACTGCCGCTGACAAGCAGCACCCAAGGAGACAATGAACATCGCCTAGAGACCAGAAGAGTCAGAGGACACCAACTCTTTCCCCTCTCCAGGGGACACACAAGCTCCCCTCCCCAATGCCCAGATGCTACTGAGAAGAACGGGGGGAGGGGGCAGCTTTCTGGGAGCCTGAGAAACTTTTCTTAAAAGGAAAATTTATTTTACAATATCAAACTAAGATCAATGAAATCAGCCTCATAGCATCTCTCCAGAGTGTGCTAAACTAGGAGGGGACATGAAGGTCACAGAGACTCTGACCCCTTGTGGAGATTCGGGAGGGAAGAATCAGCAAGCAAAGGTCCCTTAGACACCCGCTCAAGGCACGGGAGACACTGTCCTATTGAGCAATCCCTGCGCTGAGGTAGGGCAAGCCTTCCCTCCTTGTTAACTCACATAACTGCTTATTTGCTTAATTAACTTAATTGCTTAATTTATTGATTGCTTAATTCATTTGTTAAATGAGAATAAGTGTCTGTTTAGCAAGCAAAAAACAAAAACAGAATTAAAAAAACTGATTTAAGCCACAGAATGGACATTTGGTTCACTTTTTCTCTCCTACTCAGTGGGCGGGAGGCTCAGGAAAAAGACTTGTTACAGGCAGATTACAGGAGCTACACGGGGCTCAGCCAAGCTGCTGTGGTTTCTTGACTCTGCTACACTCACCTCTGGGGGTTCCTTTTGTTTGCATCCTGGGCATACTCTTATTTCTGTCCTTCACCAGTTCAAATCCTTCCTACCTTCTGTGGTCCAGCTTACATTACACCTCTGTAAACAGAGGGTAAAGTTTTGCAGTGTAATGACTAGAAGACCTGCAAGATTCTGTTCATTCTGAAATGTTGTCTTTTGATCCTTTCTGAAACCATTCCTGACCACTTTATAAGCCAAAGCTTTTGTAATGTTGCTATGCTGCTCCTAAGTCTACGTGCTTAATTTTAATTCTTCTCCTTGATTTTTGTCTCCTGTGAAATTCATGTCTCCTTGGTTCAAATGAGGGTAAATGCTTCATGCTTCCTATCTTATGTTTTATACTTCTTATGTCACCTTTACAGTGCCTAATACAGTGCGGTATATGTCCAAAAGTACCTGTCAACTGATACTGATTCTAAAGATAAAGAGACTCAGTCAGAATGGTAAGTAACTTCCTTAAGGTCACTGAAAGGTAGAGAACTAGAAGGTGAGAACTCAGAGGTCCTCTCCCAGGCTCTCTCTACTCTACCATGCTGTCTCTAGGGAAGAAGAAAATGAATAACAGGTTGCAAATCCAAGCAACATTACTGTATTAAAATATATGCTTAGCTTATGTGTTGGGACATTTTGGTTGTATAAAGAACAGCTTCTAAAATGGCTCTTTGGATTGAATCGCAAGCTCTTTAGCACTCAGCAACAAATGAACATTATTAAAGAAGTCACCTCAAATCATTTATGGAAATGAGTGAAGAAATAACCATCTACTCAATCTGCCTAGCAAGCAGCACACGAGGGAATAACCCCGTCAATGTGAGCCAAAGCAATGAGAATAACACCCAAATTGTTTTGACCAATCAGTTCACCACTCCGAAGAAAGTGAATGTGCCAACCGGCTAGGATCCAGTCTGTCATTCTGTGAAGGGCAAGAAAAGCAGAAGGAGCCAGCAAAGATACATAGTGAGAAAAGCACAGAGGAGGGGGAAAAAGTGTGAGAGAGCAACTACCATGTTAGTTACAGTATTAGGGACGGTGATAACTCGAAGTGATGATGAAGGCGGGAAGCGGCAGGCGCTGACAAAGGATAAGAAAGTCAGAGACAAAAAGCAAAAAACAGATAAACCCTACAGTCCCCCTGGTAAGCAGGCACCTGTCAGTCAATGTGGATGTCTTTGGAGACATCTGACATCTACACAGTGTGCCTTACATGTGAGTGTGCTTGGAAAGAGGAAAGGGCATCTGACAAACAGTCTTTATAAGGTCATCAAAAACACCCATTTTGAAAATCTCTTAATGTATGTATTTGTGGAGGGAAAAACTGGAATGGGAGACACTGAACTTCAGTAGCATCTAAGTGCACCAGTGCGCAAAGCAGCCTGGTCGGTCCAACTGTCCAGTGTAGGGGTACAGGGCTAGGGGTCCCATGTCTCACAGCACCTACACTGAGCCTGCCTCTATCGATACCACGAAAAGCTAAATAACACATTGTCATGGTAGCAACAACCAGCAAGACAAAGTGCTCCATTTAAGAAAGAGGAGAGCACAGCTTTCATTTCTAAAAATTCTCATCCCACAAAAAAATTAAAATGTAGAGACTCCGGCACTTATAGGTCCAGAGAGATATTCGGGTCTCCACAGTAATTAATTCCCTGAGAGTTTCTGCTGGCCTGTGTTGTACTCAGAATTCTCCATGTATCATTTTAACAACTCTATTAGACATATGCTAATTTGGGTACATGCCCTAATGACTAAGTCAGAGACAAGAAGCTGTTGTACATTTAAGGGGGGAAGCTCCGGGCTCCTCTCTGCATTGCTCTCCCTGTCATCCCTTTCAGGAGAGCTCTGCCAGACCCCTCAGCACCCAAAACGAGAAAAGCAAAAAAAAGCCATTTAACAGCGTGTTGCTCCTTCTAAAAGTCCACTGGGAGCAGAGAGGAGGACCTCTAACCGTTGTCTGAGTGATTTCTTGATAATGCTTCTTAAACGTGTGCCCAAGAAAGTATTCAAGCAAACGCCTTCTAGAACTTAGATGTTTCTGTTTGTGTATAATTCCATTAAATTGACTATTGTTGCTTTGTAATAGTCTGCTTTCATATCTGTCTCCTCAACAATACTGAAACATCCTTAAGAGCAGAGAGAGCCTTCTTTACCTCTATGTGCCTGGCTTTTAGTACATGGCTGATGAACATCTATCTGCTGGAGGGATGGATGCACAGATGCACGGGTACTTAAACTGTAAGACTGAAGACCTATGCAGCAGACAATTTTTCCCTTTAGATTAAAGAATACCCTTGGCCACATAAGATAATGTGTGGAAGTAGCGGTGGAGGGGAATTGGAGTAATTCTTCTATAAAAAAGAATGCTAAGAATAATATAAATTAATAGTCAGAAGTTAAAGTAAATATTCTTCTTTCAAAGCAGATTTATGCTTAGTCACATTCAATTCTTAGTTACACCATGAAAAGTAACTGGTGAATTCTACATCTCTTGATTTTGATTTTACATAAAGTTACGTTTTGTCAGGATAATCTGGGGGCAAACAGAAGATAAATCTTAGAATTAATAAGCTCTAATAATTAATAGTTAAGTTTATCTTCAAAAATAAATTCATTTTCACAGTGCTTTCTAAAACTAGTATTGATTATTTCAGGTAGATTACTGACAATGAAATTGGAGTCAAACATGAGTTCAGTCTATAATTGAACAAGAATTGAGACAAAATCAATGCAATAATAAAATAAAAAACTTCTACTGACCCAAGAGAAGTTCACATTTGGCTATTTAAATACATTAGTCACCACTGATTATATATATATTAACCTCTAACATTATTAGAAGCAAAGGGATCTAGTTTTCTATCATTATCATCTAAATTTGCAGTCAAAAGTCTGAGGTTTTTA
The DNA here is from genome assembly GCA_031878705.1 of Tapirus indicus. NCBI lineage: Eukaryota > Metazoa > Chordata > Mammalia > Perissodactyla > Tapiridae > Tapirus > Tapirus indicus. The sequence goes on along the minus strand of CM062919.1, from coordinate 140,107,117 downwards.
GATGCTTGCTCCCATCTCATCACCCTTTGACCTACTTTTCAACAGAGAATCCATATGCATCAGTCCTATTTGACAAAATGTATTTAGAATTGCAAAACTTGTATAGAATATTAGCATTGTCATGCTCTTTCCTTAACAGGTCATTGTGGACATTTAAATCTCATTTTTTAAAAAGGTCTAGGACCAAATCCATATTGTCTTCTATTATTTGAATAGTACAAAGAAAAGAGGCTTTTTTTTGCTTTTCTCGTTTTGGGTGCTGAGGGGTCTGGCAGAGCTCTCCTGAAAGGGATGACAGGGAGAGCAATGCAAATTTTTTTTTTTTAAATAGGGAAATTTTTTGACTAGATAACTTTAGGCACATATCCTTGACCTAGATGCTAAATTAAAGACAAAACACTATAACAATTCTAATTATTCTCACAAAGCTTCTGCTGAGCCCCTTATGCGCAAGTGTGAAGTTGGCCACCCCACAGTTCACAACTCCAGACCTTCTACGTGGGGCCAGACTCCTACGTGTTCACCCTGCACAGGCCACTAATCTAGCTCCCCTGCCAGACTGATACTGGGCAGCGTGGAGGGCAGTGTTGAGAAGGAAGACTGCTGGTCAAGAAAAGAGCCTCCCTCCTCAGAAGACTGCTCAGCGACCATTACTTGAGAAAGTTCCCTGAAGGGGGAGTTCTCAATCTCCAGCCAGGAAGTTCAAAGTATTCCTTCCTACCAACGGCACAGGAGCTCAGTAAAAAGTACTCTTCCCCCCATTACATTTCCAATGGTATTTTTATTGCCTACTGTCAACTGGAAGTAAGGGTTTATGGGATATTGTAGGCAAAGGAACAGCTCTGTGGTTATGAATAATGGGGGGGCAGGGCAGACAGACATTTGCCATCCTAGCACAGTCATGAAAAATTCCTACAATTCTAACCCAGTCGTCAGATGATGGTCCAGTCCTGGTCCAGGACCCTTTCACCTCTTTGACATTAAGAGAGTAGAAAACCATAAGTGATGCATGGCAGGGAGTCAATTGTGCCTTGAGATATCCTTTTCTCCTCTTTTCCCCCATTTTTAGTCCTCCCACTTAGCTTCCAACCTTTCTCAAGCTGATCTGCCATCAGCAGGCAGATTGAAATGATGAATTAATGGGGTCTCATAAATGAATTAATACTAATTAGTAGTTTCCTGTGTTGCTCCTCCCAGGAGTAAATGCATTTTTAAATTTCTTTGAGGAAGAGAGAAAAGCTTAACAAAAAGGAGGCCACAGTTGACCAGCACAGCCCTAGGAACCTGGAGATTTCAGACGGGTCGGGGCCGCTGTGATCAGATGTCAGGCTTCAGCTTCAGTTTCTCAATTTGTAAGAGAAGAGACTGGACCAGATGAAATCTTTCCCAACAGTCTACTTTTCTTCAAAATATTCTATATTAGTTAAGTTTAGGAAGTGTGGTACTGAGATGATTTTAGGTGGGGGACTTCAGATGACCCTCCTATCACATTGTACAGGTTAGTGTCCACTCCATTTGCCTAATAAGATCAGTCATGATTAAGAATATTCTCCCTTCTGCAATCTTCGTTCTGTTAATAATACTGTCTTCATTAGGGCTTAAACGAACACCTAAATCACAATCATAGGATGTTTGGTTTCAAGATGATGGAATAAAGGCCTTTCTTACCCCTTCTTCTCTCCAAAATTACCCACCTAAACAACAAGGGGAACTTAGAACAGCAGTACAAATTTCATCTTCCATGAAACCAACGGACATTTGTAACTGTAGTTCATAATATATGAAGATGAAAAGGAGATGAGTTGGGAGAATGGTAAATGACATAGCAGAGAGAAGGAAGGTCTAACCAGACTGCCTATAACAAGAAGCAAGCTGATCCACCCTCCTTAATACCAGAAAAGGCCCAGAAATTGAAGGCAAAAGAAATCCCAGAAGGTAGAGATGAGGTAGGAGCCAAAAATAGGGAAACTGGCTGAAAATCTGTATAAAGAGTAGGTAGAAACTCCTCCCCCAGATCTCTGACCTATCACTGACAAGATCAAGTGACAACCTTCACCCCTATAAAAAGATAGGATATGAAATCTTTGAAGAAATAGAAGTGGAGATGCTCTAGATAGGACACTAGGCCCAGAGGAGGGCAGGGACTAAGTACAGCAGGTCCCTTCACAGTTCCAGAATACCAGCAGCCAGGTTTATTACCTGCCAATCCCTCCTCCCCTGGGAAATATTTTTAAAAATACTGCATCTCTGAAATAAGAAAGAATGCTATGACAAAGGAATACTCACAAGAGAAGAAAGAGCTCTTAAGAGATTAAAAATATAATAACTAAAATGGAAAAAAGTCACTGAAGGAGTTGGGACATAGAGTCAAGGAAATATCTCACAAAGAACAAAGAAGACAAGCATTGGAAAACAGGAGAGAAGAGATACAAAAACTAGGAGATCAGCCAGGAGGTCCAACATCCAAATAAGAGGAAGTCCAGAAAGAGAGAAGAATGAAAATGGTGGGCAGGAAATAATAAAAAAAAAATACATGAAAACTTCCTGGAACTGAAGGGCATAATCTCCAGATATTGAAAGGGTTCACCAAGGGTTCAGCTCACATAATGAAAAAAAGACCCATACCAAGGCATAGCATCTTGAAATTTCAGAAGAGTACTAACGGAGAGACAATTCTTAAGCCTTCCTGAAGAAAAACAAAATTTTAAACCACATACAAAGGAAGTTAGAGGGTTTTACAAGGGATGTCTTCAGGAAAACACACACAGCTAGAGACTGCAGAAGATTTAGCTAAAGAAGCAAGGACAACATGGGACAAATATTACTCTGAGGAAAACAAGTAATTATAAAAGAAAAGAAATATAATCATACTATACTACTTGACTCAGCAGTGAACATTACATGGTCATAATGATGAAGACTTTAAGATATTAACCAGAAATTGTGATAAACCATGTGGTGGAGGATAGGGGGAGATTAAGAGGTTTAAGTGAGTGAAAATTTTCACCAAAGATGACTGATAACATCTAAAATAGAAGAATAAAAAGACAGCAGGAGTTGAAGGAGTTGAAAGTGGAGAGAAAGAAAAAGGACTACCGGGGACTTGCTGTTCTTTAAGCATTTTTAGCACTAACTTTTAAAACTATATTCATGTATTATTTGATAGTATATAAAAATAATTTGGAATAACCAACAAAGATGACAACTCTGTATTGTAAATAGTGAAATTAGTACTCTAGGGGATAAACTAATAATATAATTAAGTTTCAGATTATTAAAGGTCTCAAGTCTAATGCCATGCTGTGCTGTTCTTGAAAATTAAACTGTAACTGTGCAGAAACCTGCCTCTTCCTTTATAACACTGACTAATAAAGTCTGACTTTAGTCCATAAAGTCCAAACTCCTGTCCCTGGAGGTTCAACAGTCACTTGGAGAATCTCTGATTTCCAATCCAGGGGTGGGAGGAAGATGCTACTTCCAATCTGATGCCCAAGCCAACATGCACAACACTGTTCTCAACTCCACAGCCAAACAAAGCCTAGACTGGAACATTTACCCAAGACCAGCGCCACAGAAGCTAACATCCAGCTAGATGATCTGGGTTACAAGGCACTGTTTACTCATCTTCAGCTCCCCTACCTCACACAGCTGAGCATCAGAAGCTGTATGATTTTTTTAAATCTTCTAATTACTCCATGGCTTTACTTTTTATGATTTTTTTAAAATAAAAATTGTGTATATTTAAGGCATACAATATGATGATTTGATATACATATACATAGTGAAATGACCGTTACAGTCAAGATAATTAACATACCCTTCTCCTTTTACATAGTTACCTTTTTTGGCAGGGTGGGTGGGTGGGATGAGAGCACCTGAAATCTACTCTCTTAGCAAATAGCCAAGATATATATGAAAACGATCTAAGCGTCCATTGACAGAATATATTCAGCGTCAACAAAGGAGATCCTGCCATTTGTGACAATATGGATGAACCTGGAAGACATTACGCTAAGTGAAATAAGCCAGACACAGAAAGAAAAAAACTGCATGATCTCACTTATATGTGGAATCTGAAAAAGCCAAATCCACAGAAGCAGAGAGTAGAACGGTGGTTACCAGGGGCTGGGAGGAGGGGGAAATGAGTAGATCAATGTTGGTCGAAGGGTACAAAGTTCCAGTGATGTAGGATGAATAAGTCTAGAGATCTAACGTACAGCATGATGACTATAGTTAATAATACTATATTGAATATAGAAACTCTATTATTGATTCGCTGAATAACCTTTAGAAAATCACTTCTCTGTGTACAAATTTCCTCATTTGCCAAACGATGACAATGATAAACTTGCTTTAAAGAGGTGTGATTCAAGTTAATTAGTATAAATGACAGCATGAAGTATTATATAAACACCAATTACTGCCTTTATTATGACCAATTTTTGGCAGCACTTCCAGAAGAAAAACTAAACAGAATCCTCCTTTCTAGAAGTCTTTCCGTTAAAGATAACACTGCTGAGAAATCTAATGATTTTGTGTACATATGTTAACACATATAAGGATTGATTCTTCTTACTAAAAGTAGACTCAAGTTTCTCTCTTGATTTATCAAGTGTTTGCCAATGGTGGGTCAATTCTTCCCTTTTCTTGAAACTCTTCTCTCTAGCAGCCTTTCCTTAGTACCATGTGCTTGCTCCTTCATCTTTTTCTGTGTCCTTTGCTTGCTACTCACTCTTTCTCTGCCCTCTAACAAAAAAGCTTCCCTCAGAAAGGGAACCTAGGCTCCCTTTGTTTTTCTCTTCACACTCCTTCTTTGGGTATGTACTCACATGACTCCGTAACAATTCCCATCAGATAGTAGACTCTCAAATTCTCCCAAGGTTTAAACTTGCATTTCCATCTTTCTGCTTGACATCTCTATCAGAACTATCTGAAAAATCAGATCCTCCTCTTTGTTTTTTTCAGCAATGACATAACTGATCTTAGTTATCTAGGTCAAAATCACCAAGTCATCTCTGACCCTGCTTTCTCTTTAAACCTCTCATGGGCAATTAGTTGCAAATTCCCATAGATTCTGTCTGTGTATTCTCTCTTCCCTTTCTATCCCGCCGGTACTACACTATGACAGATCCTAATCTCAGCCTGGACAGCTACAAATAGTCTCCTAATTTATTTATTCACATTCTGCCAACTGCCGCTTTACTCCTTCTTGCTCTCAGAGTGGCTTTGATCAAATTGCTGCGGCTTGGAAACAATCAATGGCTCCCTATTGCCTCTTCCTGGCATATAAGATTCTTCACATAATGTCCCAAACCAACACACCCAGCTACATCTCACTGCTCTCCTACACAAACTCTATTTTCCAACCAAACTAATATTCCCTAGACATGCCTGGCATTCAGGTGGTGGTGAGGTTGTTGAATTAATTATCTACTCTGTGTCTGCTTCCTATCCTATCTTTTAAGGCCCATAAAGGTTTCCTTGATTTCTCCACAATCTTACATTATCCATCTCTCTTTTGCACTTGACCCTTCATAGCTTTATCCTTGTGTGTATGTTTTTACGGCACTTATTTTACTCTAACTTACAGGATGATCGCTCATGCCCAGTTTCATTTCCACCTCTCTCACACAAGATTTTAAACTCCTTGAGTGCAGAAAAGTTGTCATACTCGTCTTTGTGGCTTGCTATACTTAGCCTGCACATGTAAATGCTTAAGAAATGTCTTTGAATTGAAACTCATGAGAATGCCTTCATATGCCTTTTTGGAGTTCACCAGATATATTTAATAACTAAAAAACTCCAAGAATGAGGTAATCTCACCAATGACATACTCCTTAGTCCTAGGTTTGCAAACGACTGGGATAAAGGAAGTCTTGGCTTGAATCAATGGTAGAATCAAGAGTTCTATCAAAGGATAAAAAGAGAGTCTTGTTAGTGATGTAGCAGAAGACACTCTTCCTCCTAAGTCAGTCTGTTTAAAATTCCCAAGTGGAATACTGGAGCATGGAGCAGTGAAATGAGCAACAGGATCACCCCGAGGAATCTTTCTGGTAAAAGTGGGATTCTATCCTCAACATCCTGGCTTAATTTTAAATTCAGCTATTCTCTTCTGGCTACTGAAATGACCCTGGGGCTTTGACAGACTGCGTGTCCTCCTTGGATTCCATCCTAGGGCTGTTGGTTCACTTTCTGAGCTACTAAACTGTGGCCATATTCTCCTAAAAGGTGGCACAAAGAGCTAATCTTTGCTACAGATATGAGCTAGCCTCTGATGCGTACCAAGTGACAGGCCTCAAGTCAACATGAAGAGCTTGCTGGCCTACCTTCAGAAGAAACATTTACTAACGTATATCTTCTTAAAATGACAGGGTCTTCCCAACTGCTTTACAAAATAAGTATAACTAAAGTCAGAAATAGATAGGAAAGATGTCCCATTAGCAGTTAGATAGCAAGTCTGCAATAGAATTTGCGCCTGCACTTCGTGTAATTGACCTCAAACTTCAAAAGGCAAAGAGAGGAATCTCTGCTCCGTCCTGCCTTCTCAGATAAGAGTGCTCTGGTGTCCTATTCAGGTGGATTTAAGGTAAAAGAACAAAATTTTAAAGAATCTAGAAATTGAGCTGAGTTATAAAAACCAAACTGGCAAAAGAAAATATGGACAATGTCTTAAAACCTTGGGGAGGGGGAAAGCGAGCTGGCGGCGCATTAATCCCAAAGGCTATACATTCCCACCATTTCCACTCCAGGCTAATCTTCAGCAATAACTGAACCACATCGGGATGCGTCTCTCATTTTAAATCAGAACCCTTCCCTAGGCGATCTACTTCCACCTACTGATTTGTTTCTCTATAGGCAAGTTCGGCCCGGCCAGGCGCCGGCTCTGAGGAGCCCAGCAGTGCGGGAGTCGGGGGTCGCCCCAGAGGCCTCGGACCCGGGCTGTGAGCAGCTCGCGGGCAGCAGGGGGCGCTGCACAACCTCGGTCCCTTCGCGGGAGAACCACTTCCCCGCCCAGGCGGTTAAGGCCGCCCGCCACATCTGACTCCAAGTTCTCTACCTAGATCTGTGCGTTCTTCCTAAAAAAGACAGTAAACCCTGCAGCACGCCCAAGGTAGGTGACAAGAGAAACAGCATGCACCCTAAAACTAATCACCTTTTTCATCCTCTCTGCGTCTCGCAGCTGATTAAAGGCTGTTTCCAAGATCTGTAAATTAAGAAAAGTTGCTCTTTCTCACACACTAGAGCTCCGACCTCCACCTTCCTTTAAAAAAGAAACAACTACTGACCCTGAGCCGCCTGGGAACTACAGCCAAAGTTACCGCTAAAGCGGTTCCCGCGGCCGCCCCGCGCCCACTCTCTCCCCGGGGCACCCGCTGGGGCTTCGACTCCAACTGTGAATGGGCCGTCGGGGAACAAGGCGACCGGACAAACCTTCAACCCACACTGTACGCACTCCATCTGCTCCCTTCTCCCCACTCCCCTGTCCTGGGTCGGAGGGGACACAAGTTCCCAGGGTGGCTCCACGCTGGGACGCCGGGGAGGAGGTCGGGGTTCGAGGGCGCGCCTGCGTCTATGCACACCTTCCTCATCTTTGGCCTCCCCGGGTAAGTTCGGAGATCCCGGGGTCCATTTTCGGAGGGGTCCCCAGTCCACGGGGCAGTGGTGCGCGCGTCCTCAGTGGCAGGAGAGGAAGTGTCCCTCCGCGGGGCTGTTCCGTGCAATTAAGCGGGGACAGGGACCCCCCGCCACGCCTTCGGCGCCCCCCAAGTCCCCCTACAGAGCGGGACCACGGGGGCGAGCCCCGGCCGGGCTCTGCCCCCCCGCCCAAGTCGCCCCGAATCGAACTGCCGCGCCGTGCCGGGCGGGGCTTGGGGGTCCCGGGCACGTCGCGGGGACCCCGGGGGCGCGCCTTCCCGCCCCCCGACCCCCCTCCGCCCGCCCTCGCGCGGCGCGGGCCGCCAGCCCTATACTCACATGTCGGGCCCGGGGGAGAAGGGCGGCGGGCAGTAGCTGCGCGGTTCCCGCTGCGAGGGCGCGGAGCGCGGCTCGAGCCCCCCGTTGACGCCCCTCCAGCCCCGCCGGCGGCGCTGCGGCTCCGCGCCTTCGTCCTCGCCCTCCTCCTCCTCCTCCGGCGCGGGGAAGGTCACCCTCGCTTGCTCCTTGCACTTCTTGACCTTGGTGGACATCGCGCCGGCCGCGGTCCGGGCGCGGGGCTGCTGGCCGCCCGCTGCCGCCGCCGCCGCGCGGTCTCCCCGCGGCGCCCCTTCCCCGCCTCCCGCGGCTCCGGCAGCCCCGGGCGGCCCCGGGCGAGGAGGCGGGAGCAGAGAGCGGCGCGGCCCGCGACCGAGAAGTTAGAGGCGGGAAGCCGAGCCGAGCCGCCGCCGCCCACCATGAACCCGTGAGAGCAGCCGCCGCGGCTGGGGCTGCGAGCAGGACGCCGGGGGCCGCGCGGGGCGCTGGCGCTGGGAGAGGCTCTCCCGCCCGGAGGCGGCGGCGGTGCCTCCTCCGTGCCCGTCTCCTGTCTCCGACAGCATCGCTTGCTAGGACTGTACCGTTACTCAGGGTGGAGGGGAGAGAGGGCGGGCGGGAGGGAGGGAGGGGGAATCAATTCCTTATCAGTGAGAGCTGGAGAGGGACCAAGACAGACCAGCAGGTAGGGAGTAAGGAAATCGGGGCACCTTCCCATTCTCCCATGTCTCTTCCAGAGGATCTGGAGCCCTTTTCCATGTCGAGATAGAATTTTCCTGAGGAAGGAAAAAGGAAATCGTCCTGCTTGTTGTTAATTTTCCTGCCGTCGTATTTACCCTGTTCAACCCCACATTTGTTTCAATAAGCATCACCTGTTCCTCGCGTTACTCACGCTAAGACTTGGTTGAACCTACAGAGGTTTAAGTACATTTTCCTGAGTGCCTCTGCGCCCCAAGAATAGTAATGTTTTAAACGTGAGTGATGCTTCAGTTTTGTTGTAATGAACCTCAAAAACCTCTAACAAGATGTGTGTACTTTCCAAGAAATATTTTCTAGCAAAATTTAAAATCTTTTTTAAACAACAACAAAACAAAAATGCATTTTAAAATTCAAGAGCAGTATTTCTTCTGGGAGAAAAGACTCAGAATTTTAGTCAGGAGGAGTCTTAGGGATTAAGAAATTTATCTCTCGTTTTAGAAATAAGAAAACCGAGGCCTAGAGAGACTGAGTAAACTACTCGAGATAGGTAGCTAGTGAGGAAACTCAGATTAGACCCAGGAGAGTGTATTTTCCAAGGCTTTCTATTGCCTCAAATAGGCAGCGTTCCAGCAAGTCCGACTTGGAAGAATCACAAAAATACCAGACATGCTATGAGGAGATAAAATAAGATATTCATTTTTAACTGTATCTGATTCCGCTGTATTTTTTTGAGGAGAAATCCTCCTCAAATTTAAACAAAACACAAGTAAGGAAATGTAGCTCTTTTGAATTTCATTCTTAAAAAGTAAGTAAACTATTGTGTGTTTTAGTAAGTTGATAAATGTATATGTTTAAGGAAGCCGTGATATTTGTTTATACATCTGATACAGAAAAAACAAGTAAATATTGTCTAGTGCTTTACAGTTGGAAGCATCTTTCCCATATTAGCACATGTAGAAATAGAAGTGTGAAAATCCTCACTGTGTAAGTTTCCAGACCCCTCCAATTCCACCTCTGAACTCTCTCTAAAGCAGGATGGCTGTCCACACCCCAATACCACTGGCTCAGTCCAGGCTCCCATTGTCCTCCCTACGGACTAGTCTTTCTGCAACCTGCCTCTCCCCATACCATTTCATCCTCCACGCTTATCAGAGAAACCACGCTCAGAGCAAGTCTGGTCATGACTTTTCTGTGCAAAAATCTCTGGCGGCTTCCCGCTGCTTTCAGGTTAAAATCCAAATTTGGCACACCCAGTCCTTGGTGGTCTGACCCTAATTCTTCAGTCTCTCCTCCTCCCATCCCTCATATACATCCTAACTCCAATTACCCTGAACTTCTCACTCGTCGCCTGACATTCTAGACATGGTCCCATTTCCCTGCCTTTGTCTGTGGTATTCCTGTCACTGAAATGTCTCTCTCTTCTCTTCCATCTGGCACGCTTCTACTTTTCCCTAAAGACGTGGGTTAGATGTGGCCTCTGATCTGACACCTCTCCTATGTCCCAGTGAACTTCCCATAGCTTGTGGTCCTTACCCATGCACTCCGCATACCACAATCTTACCACTGGTCACAGCATATTGAAATTAACTCTTTATGTGCCAGTCTCCTCTTTAGACTGTGAATTCCTTGAGGATGGTTTGGCGTCTTATTTACTTTGAGCTCCATGGGAGTTCATCTTTTTGTCTTTGTCATTTATCTCAGTGCCTGATGTGCAGGACAAGTCCAATAAAAGTTTGTTGAATGAATTCAGGAAGTCTACAGATTCTTTATAATGGCATTAACAAGTTTGTGAACTGCTCTTATGAGGCTCTGGATAGAAGCACTGGGGGAATGCTGGAGTCACCAGGGTTTAGTCTCATAGACTATATTAGTTTGCTAGGGCTGCCACATTGAAGTATCACAGACTGAGCGGCTTAAACAACAGAAATTTGTTTTCTACAATTCTGGTGGCTAGAGGTGTGAGATCAAGATGCCAGCAGAGTTGGTTTTTTCTGAGGCCTCTTTCCTTGGCTTGTAGATGGCCATCTTCTCCCTGTGCCTTTTCATGGTCTTTCCTCTGTGTCTCTGTGCTAATCTCCTCTTCTTACTAGGACACCAGTCATATTGGATTAGGGCCCTCCCTAATGAACTCATTTTTAATATATTTACCTCTTTAAAGGCCCTATCTCCAAATACAGTCACTTTCTGAGGTGCTGGGGGTTAGGACTTTAACATATGAATTGGGGAGGGGGCACAATTTAGCCCATAACACAAACAGTTCTCCTGGGCTGAGGGAACTGTTCCATCCAGAGTCTGCTAACATTTATATTCTTAAGAAGTGCGTTCCTGGGATTAACGAAAACCCAGAGGAGACGAAATCTAAAAGAAAGCAGGTTCTTAGAAGAGAGAGGAAATATGGACCTTCTTGGCATAAGCCAGCTTTGCCCTTTTTGTTTTCTTCTTTTGTAAAAGAGGATCTGTCACTGGATATATGTTGTTGGCTGTCTGTGTACTCATGAAATAAGTGTTTGCCTAACATACATTCAAAGTCCATTACTCCTTTGGGGAAAAACAAAAAAAAAATCAATATTCAATATTTAGAAAATCCTACTGTTCAGGCAGGTTATTTTCAAGTAGAAGTGGCCACTGAAGCATAAGTGAAGCATAACTTTCATGATAAGTTCAAATAAAATAAAAGTAATTTTTTATAACCTGGTAGCAAAAGATAGTCTCCAAATTTCCTCCTAAATCTCTAAGAAAATGCTGTACCTTCCTTAAAATCTGTTTCACACACTGTAGAAGTCTCCTGTTCTCTGTTTCTCTGTCTCCTTTCTCCCTTTCTCCAGGGCCGTCTGTAACACACCTAATAAGAAGACACTGTTGAGAGTAATTCTTGCACCCCAGGATGAAGGTTAGACTTGGCAATTTTCTCAAGGGATCAAGAGCATGGGAACAGGTATAATGTTCCAAACTGCACAGTTCTTTTCCTCCTTAAGAATAGAAGTTCTCTTATAAGTGGCTTTTGCTTTGCTTTTTAAAAAAATAGATTTTATTTTTAGAGCAGTTTTAGGCTTACAGAAAAATTGAGTGGAAGGTACCGAATACCCATATACCCTCTGCTCCACACATGCATAGCCTCCTCCATTATCAACATCCCCCACCAGAGTGGTACATTTGCTACAACTGATGAAGCTACAATGGCACATCATTATCACCCAAAGCCCATAGTATACATTGTAGAGTTCACTATAAGTGTTGTACATTCTATGGGTTTGGAGAAATTTATAATGACATGTATCCACCAGACTAGTTTCACTGCCCTAAAAATCCTCTGCGCTTTACCTAGTTAGCCCACCCTCCTCCCTAACCCCTAGCAACCACTGATCTTTTTATCAGTCTCCATTGTTTTGCCTTTTCCAGATGTCTTATAGTTGGAATCATAAAGGATGTAGCCTTTTCATATTGGTTTTTTTACTTACTGATATGTATTTAGGTTTCCTTCATGTCCTTTCATGGCTTGATAGCTCATTTCTTTTTAATGCTGAGTAATATTCCATTGTCTGGATATACCATAGTTTATTTTTCCATTCACCTCCTGAAGGACATCTTGGTTGCTTCCAAGTTTTGGCAATTAGAATAAAGCTGCTGTAAATATTTACGTGCAGGTTTTGTGTGGACATAAATTTTCAACTCCTGTGGGTAAATACCAAGGAGAGCGATTGCTGGGTATGATAAAAGTATGTTGAGTTTTATAACAGACCTCCAAACTGTTGTTCGAAATGGCTATATCATTTTGCATTTCCACCAGTAATGAACAAGAGTTCCTGTTGCACCACATCCTTGCCAGCATTTGGTGTTGTCAGTCTTCTGGATTTTGGCCATTCTAATAGGTGTGTAGTGGTATCTCATTGTTATTTTAGTTTGCATTTCCCTGATGAGGTATGATGTGGAGCATCTTTTCATATGCTTCTTTGCCATCTGTATATCTTTTCTGGTGAAGTGTCTGTTAAGAGTTTTGGTCCACTTTTAATCTAGTTGTTCGTTTTCTTGCTGTTGAATTTCAAGAGTTCTTTGTACATTTTGGATAACAGTCCTTTATCAGATGCGTCTTTTGCACATATTTTCTCTAGTCTGTGGCTTGTCTTCTCATTCTCTTGACTCTTTGCTTTTTAAAGTGAATTTAAGTCATTAATTTTCTTAGCAGCATAAACTGATAAGATGGGAAATGTTGCATATCAGAACAATTGAACCAGAAAAAGGAGGATCCCAGAATTTAGGATATGGTATTTAACATCCTAGGCCTTTTACAGAGAATTTACAGTGTCCTATAAATGGCGTGTCATTAGTGCTTGCAGTTCTCTTATAGGCCGAGGAGGTCTCAGGTAGTTTCCTACCTTGAAACATCTGTTTTGAAAATTTCTTCATGAGTCACAAGTTTGGAACTCAAAATTTACTTTATCATAGAAATAAGATGTAAGCGATGGTTATATTTCCTGGATGGCTCACAAATGCCTAGTTAGTTTAAACTTGTTTCAGAGACAGTATAGGGAGGTATCTAAGAACATATACTCTGGGCCAGAGGCCTGAAATCAAATCCCACCTCTGCTGCTTACCAGCTCTGTGACTTGGGGGAAGCTACTTAACCTCTCTAAGCCTCAGTTTCTTCCTCTGTAAAATGAATATACAATCAAATACCTATTTCCTACTCTTTCTCCCACATCTTTTCCTACCTTACAGCTCCTGTATTCCCTGGCTCCTATGGACTCAGGGACTTCATATTGTTTTAACTCTCCCATGATGTTATTTCTCTGGCCTGCTACACCCCCAAAGTGTGCCAGGCTTCACAATTTCCCTTCTATCCCCTGCCATTCAAAATTGCTGTTGTTCAGGGCAGCCATTCTCAGCTAGCTATTGTAGGGAAAGTGTCTTTCTTTTGGGTTTCTGGACTCAATTCAAAAGTGTATGTGGTGGGCTGGCCCGGTGGTGTAGTGGTTAAGTTCCCGTGCTCTGCTTTGGTAGCCCAGGGTTCGTGGGTTCAGATCCTGGGTGCAGACCTGCACACCGCTCATCAAGCCATGCTGAGGTGGCATCCCACATACAAAATAGAGGAGGATTGGCACAGATGTTAGCTCAGGGACAGTCTTCCTCAAGCAGAAGGAGAAAGATTGGCACCAGACGTGAGCTCGAGGACAATCTTCCTCAGCAAAAAAAAGAAGTGTATGTGGGGAGGCTTTCCACAACACCAAGCAATTCTTAGACACCAGCAGGGAGTCCAAGAATTCAACTCAATTCTGATAGTATCTACCTGGAGACAGCATCAGATTCCACAGGTTAAGGGTTCAGTCCTACAAGACTGCCCCAACACACACACACACTTCAGATGCCAGTCACAAACCCAGGTTGTTACTTGTGCTTCTGACTGACCAGCTACAGATTAGAGGTTCCCATGCCATCTCCTCCTTGGACTTCAGGTGCCAGTTGCAAGTCTAGGTTGTGACCTGTACTGCCTGGCTATAAATCAGAGGTTTCCCAAGACCCCTCCTTGGGTTTGATTAATTTGCTGGAACAATGCACAGATCTCAGAGAAACATTTTGCTTACTAGATTACTGGTCTATTATAAAATAATATAACTCAGGAACAACCAGATGGAAGAGATGCATAGGGCAAGGCATGGGGAACGGCGCAGAGCTTCCTTGTTCTGTCAAGGCACGCCTCTCTCCTGGAATCTCCACCTGTTCACTAACTCTTGAAGCTCTCCAAACCCAGTCCTTTTGGGTTTTTATGGAGGCTTCATTCCATAGGCATGATTGATTAAATCATTGGCCATTGGCAGTTGAACTCAATCTCCAGCCCCTCCCTTCTCCCTGGAGATCTGAAAGGTCCAACCCTCTAATCACTTGGTTGGCTCCATTGGCAAGCAGCCTTCATCCTTAGGTGCTTTGCAGAAGTCACCTCATTAACATAACAAAAGACACCTTTATCACTCTCAACACTTAGGAAATTCCAAGGGTTTTGGGAGCTGTGAGCCAGGAACTGTGGAAGAAGGCCAAATATATATGAGAAACATAATTAGTCATCTGAATGACCAACTATATATTTCTTATAAATCAGAATATTGCATTCTTGTACTAATTCACACTAATGTGTGTGAATACCTAGGAGTCCTTAATTCTCCAAGAGCTTTACATTTTTCAAAAACTGCAATGAATATCCATTTAGTGGAATTACTAGCTGTGTATTAAAGTGAAGTGAAAGGAAGATGCTTTTTGCGGGGACAGGAGAGGGGTGAGAAGCTGCCAAATAACAAGGGGGCCTTGGGGTAACTTTCCTACAGGGTTTCTAACTTTCACTTTCCCTGCTACAAAAGTTACAATTCCCAAATGATTTAAATTTGCCCCCCACACCCCACATCAGCATCTGCCCATAGCATTGTCAAGAAAGGCTCCCAGGTAAAGGAGAGAGTGGAAAATGGGCCAAGAGGCAGAGCTAGGGGCTTTATGTGTAGTCTCAATCTTGAGAAAATAGGGACAGAAATTTATTGTTGTTGGAAGACAATTCTCCATAAGTGCCTTACATTTCTAGTTTCTATACGTCTTGTAAGCAGAGGCAATGGCTACCTTTGTTCTGGAACATCTTTTCAAGAGTGTTTCTATGGTAAACAACCTTGGAAGACATAGATAAAGTCCCTCTCTGCAGCAAAGAGCATGTTTGTTTACCGTTCCGTATAATAAAGATAATGCTCCCCCTGGGGCAAAGGTCAGGAAGGCTTACTGGTTGTTGTAAAAGATGCAGTTGCCTAAGCCTGGGGTTCCTCTCTTTGTGATGCCACCCACTGCGTATGCAGGTATCATCTGGTTCACTTCATGTCACCCACTGGGAACCAGGGCTCAGGGAACTGGCACGATTGCTGACACTGGCTACTGCTCTTGCTGTGAGTAATGAACTGTCCTTTGTCTCTGGTCCAGGAGTCTTGTGCCTTCTGCCAGCATCCAGGAAACTGTGACTGACTATTGTTAGCTTGCAAATAGTGTAATATCTCAGACCCTTTGTAGTTCTTGACAATTATTACATTCTGCAGATGAAAAAATTCACGGCTCTCCTCAGAGCAGAAATCTCCAAGAATAAATTAGGTTCTTAAAGGGGTTGTAATAACTTTCCCATGGGATTAGATACATGATTAATTTTTCTATGACCAAGTACTCTTTTACATACTTGCTAGTAATGATTTTTTATGTGAAATCAGTACCAAAGGAAATCAATGCTCTCTACTTAGTCAGACACACACTTCAAAGGCTTCTAGTTCTGCATTGACAATCTGAGGAGCGACTTGACGCCAACACTGCCATGCGAGGGTTAGATACCGTTGTGTTTGGAGACTTGAGGAAAAGTGAGGGTGAATATTTAGGTTTGGTTCCTTGACCTTTGTCCGTGTGAACATACAGAAATCAAATCTGCCCAGCAAGGGTAAGAAAACTCTGCTTCACCCTAATCTCTATGATCCCTGCCTACCCCCTTCCAAAACCTATTCAGAGACATGTTCCTCAAAGTCATAGTTGTTCTTCCTTGAGGGAGGAAAAAAGTACTGATTACAAATGGGGAAACTGGCAGAAATGTGTCATATAAGTCACCTGTCAGAAAGGGAGTTTGAGAAAATACAGTAGTTCAGTCTTTCCACTCAGGGTATTTTCACCTTTAATGAAATGAGCTAAAATAGTTATTTATTTATATTATTCCTATGCAAGGTGAATCCTTAGGACATGTTAAAAATGATGATAAAAAGTTAAGTGTAATTCTCTTTCCTTTTTCTGCTCATATTGCCCTTTAATGTCAAATTTATTCTGTGCTACACATACATCTCTTACAGGTTGCAAATGCAATCCCATTCTAAGGTCTAAATTGTTCAGTAATAGCGTTAGGATAAAGTTGTTAGTCTCCACGTTACAAGTTTACCTTGCTTTGTTTTGTTTTAAAGCACATGTATCTACTCACCACCAGTGGATGAAGAGACTTGACTTGCTCACACTCCAAGTCTAACCAGGCATGGATGTAGGGAGGGGAAAGTGGGCCTCACTTAAACACTCTGGATATATAGAGGACAGTGTTTCCCCATTGCTTTAAGCCATGCCCTTTCTACCCCCCATTAGCTATCTCTTATCTTCAAATGTAACTCCTTTATCCTGTAACTCTTAACTTCAGGTAAAAGTGTTAAGAGAAGGTAAAAGGAAAGAGAATAGGAGAGAAGACTCATACGGTTCTCTGCTTTTCCCCTGTGTTCACCTGGAATAAATTATCTTGAAAATATATGGAATTTCGATATATATGAGATGCTCAATGATCTCATTTTAATGGAAATTTTGATTAAGAATTAATGTTACAAGATATTTGCACAGCAACATAAAAGTATGTAACTCAATTATTAGTACTTTTGATATGATATTATAGTAATTCCCCCTTATCCACGGTTTCACTTTCCACAGTCAACCACAGTCTGACAATATTAAATGGAAAATTCCAGAAGGAAACAACTCGTTAAGTTTTAAATTTCGAGCCATTCTGAGTAGTGTGATAAAAATCTCTCTCTATTTCGCCTGGAACATGAGTCATCCCTTTATTCAGTGGATCCACACTGTATCCGCTACCCGTCCACTAGTCACTTAGTAGCCCTCTTGGTTATTAGATTGACTATAGCGGTATTGCAGTGCTTGTGTTTAAGTAACCCTTATTTTATTTAATAATGGCCCCAACGTGCAAGAGTAGTGATGCAGGCAATTTAGATATGCCAAAGAGAGGCCATAACGTTCTTCCTTTAAGTGAAAAGGTGCAAGTTCTCAACTTAATAAGGAAAGAAAAAAAATCATATGCTGATGTTGCTAAGATCTATGGTAAGAATGAATCTTCTATCCATGAAATTGTGAAGAAGGAAAAAGAAATTCAGGCTAGTTTTGCTGTCACACCTCAAATATGTGTGTATGGGAAAATCATAGGATACATAGGGTTTGATACTAACCTCGGTTTCAGGCATCCGCTGGGGGTCTTGGAACGTATCCCCTGGGGATAAGGAGGAGCTACTGTATAATCATTATGTCTTTAAGGACTTTAGGGATAAAGGAAAAGGAGGAGATTATACTGTATAGAAAATCATAAACTATATGGATTTGAAACATATATTAAAGGACATCTAGTTTGATCACCTTATAATGCTTGAATCCCTCTGCACTGTCCCAGCTAAATGTTCATATATAAACATTAATGTCTTCATTGTGTAAACAGTTTTTTAAAATGTGATCCACTTGCCTCTATAGATTCTTTTTTAACACAATAAATCCTTTCTTAGAAGAAGCTTAGATTCTGGGGGGAAAAAAAATTAATGGTGTGGCTTACATCATAATCGATGAGTCAAATCTGAGAGTATAACTGCCCTTATAAGGAAGGTGGTTGTATTTCCTAGTTATGAAATGTGTTCACAGGGGGACTTTAAGTGATATCTATGAGGGTTCTAATGCCACCTATATCTGCAAGGACTGGAAAAGTCCAACTGGACATGTCCAAATCAAATTCAGTAGACAATTGAGTCCTCACTGAAAGTTTGGGCTTTTTAAATTCAAGCCTAGACTATAACCCAGTCAGAACTTCTGTTATAATTATGAGTTGGAGATAGGAATAGAAAGCAGTTAGTAAGGATCTACGTTATTATAACCAAAAAGAAGATAGGTTATAGATTTTTGCATACAGTAGATTTAGGCTTTACTACAAAACAGGAGAATAGTCTAAAATATAATTTGAAAGTGGAAGCTTTGACTCTTGGCTTACATTTGATTTATCCTGGAAAGGGAGCTTTGTCCAAGGGACTCTGTGAGCACCCTCTAAAGGTGCTACTTTCTGCAGAGCCCAGGCACAATAATAAAAGAGTTGTTGTCTGTATCAAACAAACAATTCCTTCACACAAAAGTACTTCCCATAAAAGTTATGCATCAGTCTTGGTTACTGAACAACAAAAAGGAGTCATTTCTTTAGAATGTTTTCTTTGTTTTATGAGGACATTTTCTCTACTCAACTCTTTAGCTAGCAGCTTAAAATTCTGAAATCCCACAGGGAGAGAGAGGTTTCTCACACATCACACAGGAGGTGGCAGTCTTCCAAACCATAGATGGCTTCAATTTTCATGTCAAGTCAGCTTAGTGAATCGCAGGTGGATTTTTACCAAAAATGCATTGAAGGGTCTATGCCACCGGTGATACCTTATATAAAAATAGTCAGCTCATCCTTGGCGAGAAGTAGTCATGTGTACTGTAGCCAAATACATTAAAACACCAACAAAGACACCTTTGGAGATAATTCAGCAAAAGCCCAATATCCACAAATGAATGTATTTCAGGAGGAAAAATAAAAGCTCATAATGAGCAGCAAAAGTGCATTAAGGATTTATGTATTAGTACTGGTAAGGGGAAAAATATGGAATAATTTAATTAGAATGACTTTTTGGGAGAACATACAAGGAGATGTTATTCATGAGTTTATATCTGCTTTCAGAACCTATTTTTATATTACTGCAAAATATAAAATTGAGTACAAAGCAGAGAAAAAATCACCAGTATCTAAGGCAATTAAAAATCCCAAGATATTAGTGTGGCCATGAATGAAATGATCTTAAATACAGAAAATGTAAGACTGGTGTATCATATGAGACAGTCATGATCAGAATCCACATACTTTATCTTCCAGAATATCAAATCATCATCATCATCAACAGCAGCTATTCTTTTCTGCTATTCCTTTCAGTTTAATGTGGAGTGAGCAATTATAGGGATGATGTGCTAGAAACGTAAATTAAACCCATATGCCTAGGATGGTGAGATCTCCACTACTTAAAACCCTTTGGTCTCCTCATTGCTTCCAGATAATGTCCTTTACTTAACACATAAGACCTTTGGTGATCTGGCCCTCATCTATCTTTCCAGTCTTATCTCCTGCTACCTTCCCTTTGGAACTTTGTAAATGTGTTCCCTCTGCCTAGAATACATTCATTCAAAAAAGTTATTGAGCAACAACTATATGCTCTTCCCTAAATGTCTGCCTGGCAAACTCTTCATCCTTTAAGACTCAAAAATCTCCTTCTTGAAGTTCCTTCCTCAAAGCAAATTAATCACTATCCTTTTACCCTTTTGAATAATGCTACCCCTGTACCTTGTGCACGAGCTTGATGTAGACTGGAACCATATGGCAACTTTTTTTTAAGGGAGTTAAAAAAAAAAACTACACAAGTGAATATATTTCAGTTGTTAAAAGTTTAAACAAACTTGAAGTATTCAAAGTAAGAACTGACAGTCCTTTTCACCCTCCACCTCCTTCAGTCCTACTCTTCTGTTCAGAAAGAACTGCAGTTAAGAGTTTGGGGCATGTTGTTTCAGGTTTTTTCTGTATACTTATATACCTGATAGGTCATTTAAAAGCACATACCCTGGAGCCAGGCTGTTTGGGACAAAATTCAAGCCCTACTCCTTAACATTTTCGGGGTCTTGGGCAAATAACTTATCCTCACTGGGTCTCAGTTGCCTTATCCATAAAATAGCAACACTACTAGTACACAGCTGATTGAGTTAATACATAAAGCACCTAGAATAGTGCCACACACAGAGTAAGTTCTTTGAAGTGTTTGCTATATATGCTATACAAGTATAGGTTTTCATGTTGCTTTAAAAAATATATAAATGATTGGGGCTAGCCCGGTGGCGCAGCGGTTTAGTTCGCGCTTGGGAGCCCGGGGTTCGCCGGTTCGGATCCTGGGTGCCTGCCGATGTACTGCTTGTCAGCCATGCCGTGGCAGCATCCTATATACAGTAGAGGAAGATGGGCACGGATGTTAGCCCAGGGCCAGTCTTCCTCAGCAAAAAAAAAGAGGAAGATTAGCAACGGATGTTAGCTCAGGGCTGGTCTTCCTCACCAAAAAAAAGTAAGAAAATTAAAAATATATATATATATATATATAAATGAAATTATACTATACTTACTGTTCTGCAACTCCTAATTTTGCTTAACAATGTATCTACCTTATTTTATGATGTGGATATACTATATTTGTTTAACCATTCATCATCTAATTTGTTTCTGATTGCCACATGAGAGTATTTTGCAGGAAAATTCCTAAAATTTTTGAGTGAGAGCATATATTCACTTTATGTTTACTTAGGTACTAAGAAATTGCCCTATAAAGAGGATGTAATCAATTAAATTCCCATCAGCAGTCCTGACCAGCAGGGGTCAAGAGTGAGTCCAGTACACATTAAGTATCACACTCCTGGGGTCACACACCCTCACCAACAGGTGTCAGGAAACCTCTGAGATGGCGCTTCTCTGACCTCCTTATCTCTAGTTATCTATCGGGGTCTTGGGCAAATAACTTATCCTCACTGGGTCTCAGTTGCCTTATCCATAAAATAGCAACACTACTAGTACACAGCTGATTGAGTTAATACATAAAGCACCTAGAATAGTGCCACACACAGAGTAAGTTCTTTGAAGTGTTTGCTATATATGCTATACAAGTATAGGTTTTCATGTTGCTTTAAAAAATATATAAATGATTGGGGCTAGCCCGGTGGCGCAGCGGTTTAGTTCGCGCTTGGGAGCCCGGGGTTCGCCGGTTCGGATCCTGGGTGCCTGCCGATGTACTGCTTGTGCTTATCTCTGACCTGCCTTCTTCTCAAGTTGGGGCTGTTTTCTCTACCGCACCCTTTGTATTTTTAGACCTGTAATCAGAGTAGATTTCTTTGCCTTTTTTTTGGCTTTAGACCATTCTCCCTCCCTTCTCCCTAGCTTGAGTCTAATGTCATCAAATAATATTACCCACTAACCCTCATTGTGGGGATCATCTACCTATGCCTGAGCCACTCCTAAATTCTCTATGATTTTAGCTCTTGACTCACTGTCACTCTTCTCAGCACTTTTCCTGTATTAATTTTTGAAGGTTTGGGATATATGTAGATGATATTTCCAACATGCTGGCCTCTCAGTTTCCTGGACACCTTTCCTCTGTCTTGTCCTACAGTCTACCTCAGCTGTTACTCCATGATCATCAGCTAGAATTTATCATAAACAGTCCCTAAAAATCCCTCGATAATCTCAATTTCATGCGCCTCACTCTCTGACCTGACCATCCCCTATACTTGTAGTTCATTCCCTCTAGTAGCACAACTACAGCAATACTTCAATCTTTACAGACTCTCCAATCCATTGATCCTACCCTTTTCTCTATTCCACATGCCCCCTTACCCAACTTAAATTCCATGGCCATCATGGTTACCATTTCCTGCATAAAGCCCTCAACTCTCTTGTCCCTTCTCCCTTCCTCATATTCACTTGGCAAATAACTCTGCTATGCCATGCCTCTGCTTGCACAGCCGAATGAGCCTGGAGGAAAACACACAATCCTGCTGTTTGACCTCACGTTACATCAAGACCAAGAATATCAAGTGGACTCATACGCTGTCTGACCATCACAACACGGAAGCAGGGGGAGGGAGACAAGTAGAAATATGTGAAGAGTCATGTTTGTTTGGAGAAAGGATAACAACATGGATTAACTCTATAAGATGACAGAAAAATGTATATTTAAATATGTGTTATTTATGAGCAACCACTATTGTTTTTAACAAATCGTTTTCCCTTCAGGATGTTACTCTTGAGGATGAGGACTATGTTTATTCATTCTTGACTTCTAGCAACCTAGTGCTCGATAAATGCTTGGGGAATTTGATTTCAACTAGAACATTCCTTTGTTATAGGTAATGATGTAAACTGATAAAGATGGTGGTGGGAGTGGGTGATGATCTGGACCTAGACACTTCTTAAGTGTGTTTTATCTAAACATCATCCTTCTAAACTTTGATAGTCTTTATGTCCTTGTTAAGCAATAACTGGATGCATTTACAAGGCTAGGTTAAAAATTTTGGTTCTGAGAATATTGTGAATTCTTCAGAGCAGAAGTCCAAGATTTTGTTTCTTTTCCTCTTGCTACTTTCTTTTATTACTCTTTTATTTGTTGGCCCATATTTAAGGTATAAAGCTACTTTGAGTGCAAGGGATCAAACTGGATAACAGGCTTATAATCTTAGGAATAATCCTTTCCCCAAAAGCCTTTCTTTATTAATAATCTGATGTTTTACCTCCTATAAAAGTTTTTGGATTAAAAAAAAGGTCACCAGCTATCAGGATGCCTAACCAATGAAAAGAAGTAGAATAATAGTTCATGAACTGATTCCTTTAAATGGCATATTCAGGGATATTATAAGTTTTTTTCATCATCTGTTTTGGTGACGGAATTATGAAAAAAAAAACCAACTGATGTTGGCCTGTGACAGATGGTGATGGTCTCAGTCTCATACTTTATAATTAAATAAGTATGTAATCATGATCTAGAATTTTAGAGTTTTTTTAAAAGCCACATAGATTTTTGCATATGACACAAATTAAGACTGAAATTAACCAATGATCATGTATCAATGTATTGAGAATTTATTTAATTTATCTGGAATGCACTTGTCTTTAAACTTTCCTAAATTAGAAAGAATTCTTCCCCATATTTCCTTTTAGTAACTCGCTGAGATATGGTGCAGATATGGTGGTAAATGGTGCAGAAAAGAAATGCTTATCCTTTTGTGTGCTCCATTGTTAAGTGATTTAAGGCTTTGATTATCTATAATCATTTTATAGTCTAAAAAAATAAATTAGTCACTTTATAAAGGCATATTTTTTTTCTATAAAATCTTAGTATCTTATTTCTTAGTCACACTTTGGAACTCAAGAGATTAGTAATTTTTCTATGTGAAAATGTAAAATATGCAATACATGATAGTACAAACCCATTTAATTCCATTCTTTGTCTCTTTTTAATCAAACGTCCTCTATTATGAGAGCTCAATCAATTATTTAACTATTAATTGCTATGTGTATTTGACATGATATGAACATGAATATTCACAGTAGAATAATTTATAATGGAAAAAATTAGGAATAATAGGATTTTGGTAAAGTAATTATGGTGCTCCTATACTATGGAATACTTTACTGGCACAAAAGTCAGGTTGTAGAAGAATATTTATTGACATGGGAAAAGTTCATGATATACTTTAAGTAAAAATTGTGGGCTATTGAACTTTATGTATAGCTTTATACCATTTTTTTTCTTACAAATCAACATAGCAAAAAGAGTCTAAGAACTTTCACCTATTTCTGGGGGCGGAAGGGGAGTAGGGAAAGGTGTTTAGGATTTGCGATCACTTTTAAATTTTCCTTTAGCTCTTCTGTGTTTTTCAAATTTTCTGCACTGACCTGTGTAAGTAGAAAAAAAAATTTTAAACCAAATTGCTCAAATTAAAATCAGTTTTTGTTTAACTTCATTATCCAAATCAATTAATATTTATTGAAAACCAACCTAGTGCAAGACGTTATAGGAAGATATTTTAAAAAGATAATATTTCCCGCAACGAGCTTCCAGCCAAGTTTTAGAAGAATTGGATGTAAAAGTATAATATGTTAAAAAATCAATAAGGTTTAAATAACAAGTCAAGCCAGGAATAGAAAGGTGATCAGCACATATGATTAATTATATCGACAGTTATTGCTATGGGGAGAATCGCTTCTCTGTTTAACATTCCTGTGTTTAATCTGATACACTGTGAATCTAACCAGCTTATGCTTTTTCTTTCCTATTTGTGCATAAACCTAGTTGTGTTTCACTAATGACCTCATCATTTGCGAATAATCTTGTTCTTAAATTCAGTTTCAGTGGCAGTTAGCAAAGCACAGTTCTGGAACCTCCTAGTTCCTTGACTGCAAACCAGTTAGTAACACGTAAGAATTTTACAGTGTACAGTTGTCTTTTCAATCCCTACCCTTTGTCTGAGATTTGATTGAGATATAGCATGTAAAACTTTCTTTCTTCCCTAATTCCTGACGTGGATTAAAAGGTAGGGGAGGGAAAAAAAAAGAGACATATCTTTTTAAATTCTGGAGCTCTTGACATATTTTCTCAGCTATGGAAGGGAGAGTACAGTAAGTTAATCATTTAGTCAATGGCTATTTCTTGAGAGGTATATATAGAAATGTACTAGCACCAAAGCACAATGCTGCATGTCAGTCAGTGAAGTGGCAAGATAAAGAGGGTTGAGCTGAGAGTACCTAAATGTATTTCAGATAAGGACCCTAAACTTGGTTGTTTTCTCCGTCAATATTTAACCATGTTTGTTAAGTCTTCCCGTGGGAAAGACTGGGAATGAATTATTGTCATCTAGAGAAGCCAATTCTGCTGTAAAGAAATACATTACTTAGCGCCAATAAGAAAAATAGTATTCTTACCTATAGTAATGGAAACTGATGCTTTAAATTTCCCTGAATGTTATCTATGGGGCAAATAAGACAAATAATTATTGAATCATAGTCTTCTGTTACACTATAGATTTTCACAGATTTCCTTCCAGAGTGATTTTCAAAACCCTGTATGAGGATGTGTATTTCCCCCCAGAGAGGACTTAAGCATAAAATAAATTTATAAAGTGGTACAATAAAAGTGATAACATTAATGACATTTCTTCATGCCTGATAAGTGAGAAAGATGCAGGGATAAATATTTCCCCATAGCACTTGTGAATTGTATTTATCTAATGAAATTTTAATTTTTTCCTCTCTATTATTGATTTCCCCTTCCTTCTTTCCTTCCCTCTCTCCCTCCCTCCTTCCTTCCTTCCTGTTTTCTCCAGGTGAATTACATACACATGTTTGAGATTAGACTTCCATAGCTACTGCTGAAGAGTGTGTCTTTTCTCATTGATTTAACAAATACAAAAGTTTATAAATCCTCTTCTCTAGGACAAAGCAAATATGGTAGCCCAAAAGAAAACAACAGTAGTCTCCTTATTGAAAGAGAACTTTTCAACAGCTCCTTTAAAAGCTAACAATAATTTATTTGAAATAAAATAAGCATAACCAAATGAATGCTTTATTCAAATAATATATTTTGTGTAAAAAATCTTAGATCACTATTTTCTCACAATACTGGAAAATTGTTTCCCTGAAATAAAAATCTGTATTAAAGGATGACCTCCTAACATTGCACTCACTCTTACATAATTATAAGCCTGTTAAAATACACAAATTGCTCATTTAAAGCAATACATTATCATTTTCATAAAATAACACTTATTGGGCACTTTTCTATACCTGAAGGTAGAAATTCTGCTAATAAAATTATTGATGGAATAGAGATAAACATTCTCCTGAGTTACTCATTTTTGTTTCCTCTGGGAGTCACTGTTTACATTATTCACTTTATGTGAATTAAATTTAGGATTTTTAAAAAATGAAATGACAGTTGTTTTTTCTCGTCTGCTTTTGACCAGATGAATATTCTTGATATTATATTTTTACCTGTAAATGAAAAAGTCCTGAATAATTTCTTACGGTTTAAATTTCCGGAGGACAAGAAGAATAGAAAAAGGGTCCTGCCTGCCCCACAGCCATCTGAGAGGTAAATGCAGTCGTGTGTATTGAAGGGTTTGGGAGGAAAGGCACTCTGCTGACAGACAGTCAGAATATTAGAGCCGGGGTCTTAGAGAGCTCTTTGCCCAACAACCTCATTTCACATGTGAGGAGAATGAGATATAAAGAAGCCAGTGACTTCCCCAAGGTCACTTGGCTGGCCAGTTCCCTCACTTCTCTTTCTCATTCATCCTCCTCCCAGTCACTTGAGTATGTTGGCCTCAGGCTATTTCTTTTGGTTTCTTGTGAGCTGAGCAATTCTTTAAAAAGCATGCTTTTAAAAATGTATTAAGGAGTTGGTAGTATGACAGTGGAGAGCCCTTTGGAGCATCTAGTCTGCCATACTGCCAGGATTGAACTCAGCCCTCAGTTCCCTTTGCAATTCTTATCCTGCCGCTTGTCACTAATTTGGCATCGTTCCCTTACCACACCCCACTTCTGAGTCTGGTTAGAGGCCTGGATGCCTCTGTTTGTGCTATTATAGCCTCCATATTCATCCTCCTCTACTCCCAAGAGATGAACTTGCCTACTTTCTTTTCTGCCTGGAGAAATTATGTCTGTCCTTTAAGCCTAGTGTAAAGTCACCTGCCCTGAAAACCTCCCCTAAGCACCATGCCTCACCTCTCCCAGGGCAGAATTAATTACTCCCTCCTTTGTGTGCTAATTGCGTTACCCCGATAGTAGAATAGAGCACTGGGGTTACTTGAGTAGAGATCAGCCTGCCAATTTGGTATTAAAGGACCATATTTTATTCATCTGTGTGTCCCTAATGCATAATCTGGCCATTCAATAAATCTTTTGAGAATTGAATCTGATTGTGGAATCATGATTACAGTCTTGGTTGCCCAGCTCCTTGTTTCACTCCTGGTAGGCATTCACTGCTCTCGGGCATTGCTGTTATCACCCAGAGATTTTCTTGGCTTTAGATGTGGGGGCTTTGTTTATATCATTGTCCTTCATGCTTACAGAGAATATTCTAATAGAATTGTTTCTTTGTCTCACTCCTTTCTGTCAATACTATTTAAACTCTTAAAAAATTTGGATTCTTAGCATAAAACTCCATTATTGTAAAGAATGGTAGTAAAAGATGTAATTATTTTTATTTATTTACAAGATTCCATTAGATATGGTCATTGTTGCACATGTAATATATGAAAACATTTTAAATGCAAAAAAATTATGATAACAATATGAAAGTATACTGAGTAAAAGTGATGCCCCTTTTTCATACTCCTCCCCCGGTACTTCCTCCTCATGGGCACCACTACTAACAATTGAGTGTGTATCATTCAAACATACGGATATAGATGCCGATATAGATAGACTGATTGGGTTACAATGTTAGTTCCTTTACTAGAGAGAAAAAGGAAGGTCAGATCACGTGAAGTCTCTTGGCTCTTCTGTCCTTGAGTATACGTTTTATGTCAGCAATAACAAAAGAAAAAAACATATAAATCACTTAAATGGATGTGTGGCCCAATACCAAGTACATTGAATGCTAGTATACTAGCTAATACTAGCAATGGAATTTTTATTTTGGGATGGATCATCATGGAATGGATTTGTGAAGTTCATAGGGATTAGGAAAAAATGAGTAATTAATAGTGACTAATTGACAAAAAAAATAGCAATACACTATGCTTAAGTATTTATAAAAAGTCATTATTCTGTCAAGTGGAGGTGATTTTTTTCCTACTGATATTTTATGGAAATTAGTTATACTATTGCTTTTTAACATGTTGAGCCCTGGCTTTAAAAAGCCTCTAGATCTCTAATCACTATTAAAATAATATTTTATTTCCTGTAAAATTTAGGCTTTGAGATAAAGAAATCTCTGAAAGCCTATCCTCCTTTTAAAAAATAATAAAAATATAACCAAGAATTTGCAAATGAAGTGTGTGAAAAACATACTTTTTCCTTTAATCTCTGTGTGAAGGATTTGCATCCTAATTATATCATAGAATCTTGGAAGGAACTGGAAAGGACCTTGGAAGTAACCAAGGGCAAATCATTCACCTTAAGGATGAGGGAAATAAGGCCTCAAAGAGATGGGACTTGTTGCTTCTCCATGGCATCCTGCAGGAAGAGCTGCACCAGGGCCCTAGAAGCCCTGGGTTTGCATCTCAGCTGGGCCACTTGTGCCCCTCTGAGGCTCAGTTCCCTCTTCTGTAGAATAGGAGTAAGAATAGCTGTGGCATGGGGATATATTAAATGAGATGAAATAGATGTGCCTGCCTTACCCTAGTGCCTAAATAGTGGAACTAGTCAGTAAGTGTTCTTTCCCTTCCCCGTCCCACCTGGTCTAAGGATACAGATCAAGGTTGTAGGAAAAGTGGACAAAGAATCTAGATCATCTGACTTGCAGGCCAGTTAGCTTCCCACTGATTCCTTTCAGCCAAGCCCTGATACTGTCAACCTCTTCACAGATGTTATTTCCAGTCTTTTAGACATACAATTAGAAATCCCTTCACTATGAGTGCTAAGTGTGTTCTTGGCTGATGACAGATCATGACAGTCCCCTTCTATGACTTTCTTTTGCTCTCAGGATAAAGCCCACCTTCTTAACATAACCTAAAAGCTCTCTAGCCTCTAGGTGTGCTCTTTTCCATAAACACTCAGATCTAGCCATAGGGACCTATTCTCAGGTAGTCTGTTATCTCTGTGCATTCATAGCAACTCCTTTACCCCTCGCCAGGCAAATTCATACCCATACATTTTGTTTGTTTCAACTTACATGTCATCCTTTCTAGGAAGCCTTCCCAACCTTGGATTTGATGCCCCACATCATAAAACATATCCTAAGACTGTCAGTGATGGATTATTGACCTAATGTGAATCCTCCACTCAGCTGTAAAATTCTTGAATCTTGAAGAGACTTCATCTTGGTATCTCTAACACATCTGCACTATAATTTCATTTTTTATTTTTAACTTTTTAATTGAATTAGAGCATACATTCCAAAAAGTACATAAATCATATATGTACAACTGGATGAATTTTCATAAATCAAACTCAGGCTGTAACTAGCATAAATCAAGAAACCGAACATCACCCCAGAATCCCTCTCCATGCCCCTTTCCAGTCATCAACCCTCTTATTTCTAACACAGTAGTGTTGCCTGCTTTTGAACTTTATATAAATGGAATCAGACAGTACAAATCCTCTTTTTGTGTCTGTTCTCTTTCACTCAATATTATGTTTTTAAGATTCTAAAAGCTTTTTTAAAAATAAATGAGTAACATTGCGGTATCTAAGATTTTAATCAATGTATATGAGATATTTTCCATATCACCAGTTCAGAAAGAAGTCAGCTATTATGAGGCACTCATGAAATTCCTCTCCACCAGATGCCTGCTCAACATGCTTTCCCATCATTCCTAAGGGAACCCACTTTTGTTCTGGTTTTCACCCCTCCCCCATGCAGCCACATGACTCATGGTGGGATGGGCTTGATTGGTTGTCTTGCTCCGCTTTGCGAGTATTTGGCTCAGAAATGAGAGTCTCCATTTTGGCCAGTGAGACCCAAAAACAGGTTTGTTGGGGCTTTTGGAAAATCTTTCGCTCACTACTCCAGGAATGCTTAAAGAAATGACCCTCTACCTCTTCTTCTTGATGTTGTCATGTGTGGGTGTGAGACTCAGACCTCTAAGGCTACCCCATCACCTTCGGACGAGGTCAATACAAGTAGGAAGACAGGACCAAGAATCACAAGGAAATAGGGCTATCTATGGGATTAAGTCATTCCTTGAGGCTATTCTACCTCCAAATTTCCAGCTATGTCATCCAGCAAATTTCATTATTGTTTAATCCAGTTTGAGGTTTTTCTTGTTTGTTCATTTTTGTTCTTTTTTTAATACTTAAAACTAAAGGTATTTTAACCAATACATCTAAGAACTTGGATGATTACCTGGAACGCCCACTTAACTGAATGGAGAGTGATGTGAAGCTTCGGTCTTGGGAATGAGACGCGAGTCAGTCAGCAATGGATGGGATAGTGTGGGATGGAGGGCTCCTGCTGTAGCATGGGGCTGAGATGGAAATCCCTCAAGAACAAGCTATTGTGGCAGTGCCCACAGTACCTTGGGCAAGGCTCTGTGGGTACATTGTTGTGGACTTGAGGAAAGGAGTAACCAAAGAACAGTAACATTGCAGGTGGTGTGGGACAAAGATAGCTACATGTGCCTGCATGTACAGAGGCTTTTCCTTCTGTCCCTCCTGTGAAGGGAAATGATGTTCAGAGCAACAGCAGTGGTGTAATCTTAGATGGCCCGAGGAAATTTCTTCAGAGGACAGGGATTGCACCAGCTGGCAGATTGACAGATTTTGGTGGTAGTACATGCTCAAGATGACAAAGATTCTCAGGTGATGGACATGAAGTACATCACAGGGATAATCAGACTTTTGGTGTTTTCCCGAGACTATCGTGATAATGAGAGTGACAGGAAAGGGCCCCTTGGCTGATAAAGTAAGTTTTCAGTTGTTTTGTTTTGTTTTTTTCCCCCTGGAGATAAGAGTAATTAATATTACCTACTGGGACTGAGACAGCATGCCCAGAGGTACTGGAGTTACCATGGAGAGAAGACGCTCTAGTGGGAGGAACATTCTGTGAGGTAGAGCCTCACTGTGATTTAAACTGAAAATTAAAGGGAAAATAGTTCTTTCTCCCCCCCCGCCCCCACCCCGCCCCGAGCTGGGGAAGTGGGATAGATAGTTACATTTACATGAGGTTATCAGGGAGACTTTGTGAATAAGGCAGCATCTGATTTGACCTGTGAAGGAAAGACAGTATTTATACTTGAAGTGATGGGGAGGATATTTCACTTGTGGGAACTGAAAGTGCAGAAGCATAAGGACAGCAAAGAGAAGAGTGGATATAGGACAGAGGGAGTACATCAGTTTGACTCTGCCATAGGATGTGTGACGGTGGGGAGGGCTGAGTGAAGTTGGAATGAGAAGTTGTGTCAAGATGAAGGAGTATTTTGAATGCCTCCGAAGAGGCTTGAGTCTTACTCTGTAGGTAATGGGGAACAAGTGAAGAATTTCAAACATGTCAGTGATAAGATTGAAGTTGGCCTCAAGATGGTTAAAATCACAGTGGACTGGAATGGGGAAAGGCAGGAAGTAGGAAGACCAGATAGAGTCAAAAGGAATAAACAGAGGAAGGGAAGTGAATTAGGGTTCTGGTAATAGACTGTAGAGATACGAGAGAATTTATGGAGGTGAGTTTGCCAGGAGTTAATATCTGATTGGTTGTGAGTATGACATGATTAAGAGGAACTGGATCCTTGTCACAAAATCTAGTCCCAGAGGTTGATAACTTTTTCACACCATGTTACATTTTCCACATAACCATCTTGCTAGTGAAATGATCCCAATTTGCAGGCTATTTTGGGGAGTATATTTGTAACAAAATGAAACAAACAAAAAGCAAAGTGATGAAGAGTCACATGAAAAAAGAATTTGCCTGAGCCAGACGCCTTTATCTCATGGGGTTAACGATAGTACTGCTTTTGACCAAGCAAAATTGTGCGTTCCAAGGATGGTAATGGAAAGAGAAGCGTGTTTGGAGCTCCTGGCACCTTCCCTGTCCTCCCAACTCACTACGAGAACCTGCCAGAACTGAGTCAGAGCCAAGCAATTGAGGATGTATTTTTTTACAGTTTTTCAGAATTCAGTTTATTGACCAGAGTGTATTCATTTTCTAAGCAGGAAAATTGAGTTTGGAACTTGACTCCAAAGCATAATTCTCTTTATTAGTAAAAAGGAGGAATTGGGAATGTGCTCCTTAAGGAACAGATGCCCAAAGGCTTTCTTGATGATAATACAAGTAGCAATACCTTTTAAAGTAGTGTTTTTTAAAAGAATAACTTCAATATCTTCTCTTCCTGAGGGAAAACCATAAACTCGATCATAGGGCCTAGTGTCATGATCATATTAGTTGCTCTGTAAATATCTGTAAGATAAATATCAGGAAAAGATTGCAGCAAACAGAGAAGACCTAAGATGGGAGAAATCCTAAGCAATGATATAATTTTAAAGCTGTTATGCCAGGAGAGCTGTCCTACACTGAGGTAGTTGGGAAATAAATAGATCTTCAGAGAAAAAAATAAAGAAGGAAGGGTGTTAACTCCTGAGGCCTATTTGGTTTATTCATTTAGGATTCGACTCAAGAGTTAGGAGAAAGGTTAGAGGGAAATTTCAGTTCTGGAGATTCCAAACAGATTTTAAATTACTCATCCCCTTGAATTATGTTGGATTCAAGGACATCATGGAGACATGAATGATCCCCAAGGCCCATCACTTCTTCCTCAGGAAGAGAGTAGAGCTCACATTGACTACTTAGTCATGACTTTGGCTGTTTAACAGGCTATTTATTTTCCCAGATTTACATTGCTTTGTATAATGTAAACTAGAGATCCAATTTTTATGGCACGAAATAGTTAGAATGACTAGCAAATCCTCAAAGGATAATCTTGAATATCTGAGTTATATTTTACTTCATGGCAAATCCTGCACAGCACCAGAAAAGGAAAAGTGGTATTTAATGCAGAGCAGTTAGTAACATAATAAAAATGAAAAGCATTAAGTAATAATGAGGTAGTGTGCCCCAAATCATCATTTGCTGGAAATTTTCCAAAAGGAAATGGAAATTTAAAGAGTATATTTTAACTGCAAAACAAGAGGGAAAAGTACTCAACTGCCAAAAGAACATGTTGGAGGTAGATGGATTTTGAACCAAAAGATGAAGGTAATATCATGCCTCTGGAAATTCAGTGTCTCCATTGTGATTTAAAATGTTGTAGCTTATAGTAAGCATCTTGGCAAAGCAAAGAATGAATTAGAAGCCCGAGTAATTATGATGAATCTATATTTCAACATGTGACTAAGGAAAAAAGGCATAAACTAGCTAAAATTCTCGTTCAAGCCAGTTGTCCTTTAAGTGCATCAAGGCATTCTTAGAAAGAACTTCATCATGAGAAGAGTAGCCAAGTATCATTATCATGAGTCTGATCTAAAAATCAATAATAAAAGCTCTTATCTATATAGAATAATCCTTTCAATACTTATTTCCTTTCATTGCCATTCAGAAATTTAATAGTGAATTGGCTGTAACCTGAACTCCCTTCTCCCTCCATCCCTTCCTCCCTCCCTTCTTCCTTCCTTCCATTCTTTTGAATGGAGGGATGATGTATGTAGCCAGAAGTTATTTCCCAAATCAACTGAGGATTTTCATGGATTTGCTAGCCCTACCAATTAGCTATTGTTGCATAACAAATGGCCTGAAAATTTAATGGCTTCAAACGACCATCTATTTAGTTTATGATACTGCAAAGCAAGTTGGCAATTTAGGCTGGTCTCGTCTGGGCTCCCTCACGTGTCTGCACGCAGCCATGTGATGGCGAGTAACTCTGATTCCAGGGCTTGGCTGGCACCTCCTGGCTCTCCTCCATGTGATTTCTCATCCTCCAGCAGGCTAGCCAGAATTTGTGCTCAAAGTGGAGGCAGAGGTCCAAGAGAGAAAGTGGAGCAAGGGTTCTTGAAGACTAGGCTTAAAACCGGCACATGTTCACTTCTGCGGCATTCTATTAGCCTAAGCAAGTCACAAGGTCAGCTCAGATTCAAGATGTGGAAAACAGACTCTACCTCTTGATGGGAGGAGATGCCAAGTCACATTAAAAAGGCATGGATAGAGGGAGGCTGTTAATTTGGACCATCAAGTGATCAATCTACTACAGTAGCTACTATTCTTCTAACACTTTAAAACATTTATTAGAGAAGCATCTTTTTTATCCCCATTTTACTAAGACTTTTGACTCAGGAGTGAATATTAAATTTTATTAAATGTCTTTTTTTTTTTTTTTGCAAAAAAAAAAAAGATCATGAGATGATCATGTATTGGAAGTTTCCTTCCTTGAAACATATGATGGATTATTTTAATAGATTTTCTAATACTGAACCTTCCTTGTGTGCCTGGAAAGAACCTCACTTGATTATGATTATTATTCTTTTATTACACTGATTAATCTCTTTGCTAGTATTAAGATTTTTATCTGTTTATGAATTGTCTGTAATTTTCTTTTTTGCGTTGTATTTGCCAGATTTTGGTATTAGATTTGTAACTCTCTCAGAGTGACACTTCCATTATAACAGATTTTGTCCTAAAGAACATTATATCATAGATTGCTAAAATCTGGCTGGATTTTAATTCTATTCCTCAATCCCTTTATTCTTTACTAGATGACCCACTCTCTGATTCCCCAAATTCTTTCTACCTCCTCAAGACTCCAAACATACCTGTTTTATTTATTCATAGTTTGGCACAGGTCGTTTCTGACTTGGCCTCCAGTGATCCCCACTTCCTGATATTTTGTGTAATTGCCTCACCTTGAATGTGAGCAGCACCTGTGACTTGTTTCTAACCAGTAGAATATGGCTAAGATGATGGGATGTCACTTCCATGATTAGGTTACATAAGAGTGACTTCTGTCTTGTTAACAGACTCTCCCCATTACAGACTTTGATGAAGCAAGTTGCCATGTTGGAGTGGCCCACATGAGGAAATGAGGCTGACCTATGGCCACCAGCTCTAAGTCCAATAGCCCTTGAAGAACTGAAATGCTGCCAAAAACCAAATCCTTCCCCAATTGTTCTTCAGATAAGACCCCAGCCCGGGCCAAACCTTAATTGCAGCCTGTGAGAGGCCGGGAAGCAGATAACCCAGCTAAACCAGGTCTGGATGCCTCACTCACAGGAACTGTGAGGTATGTACACTGTTTTAAGCCACTGAGCTTGTGGTAATTCGTTAGCCAGTAATAGATAACTAATACATGTTGAATAATAGATTCTCAGGGTGAGAAGAACCTTAAAAAAAAATCACACAGTTCAACCTTACATTCTAATGTGAATCTCCTCAAAGGGCCTGTCCACCTTATGTTTAAATGGCTCAGATGATGGAAAACTCACTAATTTAAAAAGCAATCCATTCCATCTTGGGGAAACAGTTCATTTTAATAAGTTAAATATTTTATTCACAGTTCCTGATTCTTACCTAGATGTCATACCCATTTCTTCTTCATAATAAACCTTAAATTTTATATTAGCTAAATTTTATATTTAAGGTTTATATAATAATAAAACCTTTTATATTTAAGGTTTATATAATAATTTATATAATATTTACATATTTTAATACAGTTATCCTCTTTATCCCTAATCTTCTATTCTTGTTTACACTGTAATGAAACTATGAACATTCTGAGACTGGGAATCAATCCTATGTATTTTTGTATTTCCAGTGACTATAACAATCCCTGGCATGGAGGAAATGTTCAATAAATGTTGGTGGAATAAAATTGAATTACAAATTGAATTACAAGATACCTTAGTTCAAGTATGTTTTAAAATTTACATATGTACTCATTTGCCAAATTTCTCAATCTTTCACCATTTATCACAATTCTAGAGACTCTTTCTTTCATGGGGCCAATACTCCATTTACAGGAGTTGAGGGATGTTCAGCATGTAATTTCTTGCATTACAACCTTTTCGTAAAACCACTACATTATGCACCCTAATCCGTGCCAGTGAAAGGAAAGGAATGAATTGTAAACATGTCTGATTGTGAGTGCCTCTTTGTGGATGGAGATGCCATTTGGTTTATAATTGATGGTTGAAAACTTCCCCACCATCTCTGTCTTCTCTCAATTCAGAGTCTCAGAAGGATGTGGATCATATTAGACATGACATTGAGCTTGTCTTAAGAAATGCTCCTCACTCTCTGATATGGCACAGATGTCTCTGTTCCTTTGTCCATAGGAAGAATATGCAGTGATTTCCTCTGCATAGGGAGCCCAGGGAACCCTTCCTCCAGTGAGCCCCCCTCGGGCTTTCTTTAGTTGCTTTCCAATGGGTGAACACTTTATTTTCTTTAATTTTTTTTTTTTTTTTAGTTAGTATAGTGGGTTAATCTTAACACTAAACTTTTATATTCTTTCTGCTGACAGAACATATAGGCCTTTCCAAAGAGAAATCTAAATGTTAATATGTATCTGTATAGTATATTCAGCTTTATGCAAGTATTTCTCCCCAAAAGTTATGCACATATTAGATTTTTGTAAATTAAATCACAGTCAAGTACATTAAGGGATCTTGGTATTAAAAAAAATCTGAGGTGAATTATTCCAGAGAGAATAGAGTAAAGGGGAGGAGAAGAAGGAAGAGATGACATTCTATAGGTAGTAAGAGCCATTTTGTGAAGAGAATTATATTTTATTACTTATATGGAATAATAAGTTACATGCTACATTGTCTGACCAGCACAGTTACAGTACAGGGTCCTGCTAAGGGTATTCTGCAGGTTATCTTTGCCTGCAGGTTATCCTTCATGCCACAGTATATGGTGATATACAAAGGGAAGTATGCATTAGTCCACAGAAAAGAAGTGAAATGGCAATATTGAGAAATCAAACACAAATCTCAATTTCTTTTAGGGTAATGTAGTCTTAAGTAAAAGAACAGAACTAGAAAAAAAATAGTCTCTAAGACTAGCTGTGTCTAAGTGAGAAAGTTATCAAGCAGATGTAGCAGAAGTGAAGCAGAGATGATGGTGGACTTTCCCGTTAAAGCATTTTTTTCTCATGAGTGACAGGGCGTCATCGAGTGGCTTGCAGGAAGGGAGTAATGTGATAAGATTTTGTTTTATTAAGATAACTCTGGGAGCCATCAGGTGATGAATTGGAGGGAGAAGAGACTAGAAACAAGAATCCCACTATAGAGTAATTATAGTAGTAGGTAAGAAAAATGGGAGCCTGATATGGGGGAAGAGAGGGAGAGTTATTTGGGAGGTCAAGTTGAAAGGACATAGATTTTAGCGAGACTCACAGGTTTCTGAATTACAGTGCCATTTACTAAAATAAATTATGGTACCCTACCTACCAGGATGAAGGGTAGCTTGGCTGCAAAGCAAGTGGAATGGAATTAAGGAGTAAAGATGATGAGTTCTGTCTTTGACATCTTGGAGATACCTATGAATATCCAGGTAGAGTTGTTCAGTATAGGTATTGGATACATAGGTCTGGAACTCAGGAGAAAGAACAGGGCAGAGATAAGGGTTTGAATGTCACTGGTGTGTAGGTTGTAGGTCAAAGCTATGGGAATGGATGAGATGACTCCAGAGGATCAGTGAAGTGAAGAGGAGTCTGAGAAGGAAGGAATGCTGGAGGAAAGAAAGGTAAGCAAGAGAAGGTGTGTCTTAGAGGCCTAAGGGGGAAAAGTGCCAAAGGAAAATAATGTTCTAGGAAGGAAGAGAGGATTGTCAACAATATTGAAGGTCCAGAGAAATCCAGTATGATTAGGTTCTGAAAGGCTCTCACCGGATTTGACAAATGGAAGGCCATTGTTGACTTTGCCAGAGTGCTGGAGAAGTTAATTCAAAGTGAGATTCAAATCATCCCCCCCAACCACCCGCCCACTCCAGCCTCCAGACACTCCCTGACTCGCCCCACCCTGCTTTTTGTGTGTCTGGAGGGGCTTCTTTAGCACTAAAGTTTAGAGGCAGACTTTTTCCCTGAAAGCAGAAAAAGAGCTGTGTGTATAGGGGAGGTGGTAGGGCGAAGTGAATCAAATTATAGTCATTTAAGTAAAGCCAAGTTTCAATCCCTGGAGAAGCCAAGTTCCAAAGGGAGCAAGTTGGGGCTGCAGACCAAGGGTGTGAGGTCGAGAAGACAGGGCTAGCGGGAAAGCAGGTTGCAACCAGGGACAGAAGATGGGAGAACTGTAGAGAGTTCCAGGCTTTTTTTTCCAGTTCTCCTTTATGGTCTAATGGGTGTATGTGTGTGTGTGTGTGGTGTATGTTTAATCTTATCACATTATTCCCTTCCTGAAGACCGTTCAATGACACCCTATCATCCATGAGAAAAAATGCTTTACGAGGAAAGACCAGCATCGTCTTTACTTCACTGGTGCCATATCATCTTGCTTTATTCATGTGTATAAGCTGGCCAGAAGCAGGGCAGTAAAGTGAAGAATGGTGACTGTAAGTGTAGAGCAACTTTTGAGGAGTTTGTCTATGACAGAAAGAAAAAAAAATGAGAGTTTTTATACATTGGATTTTAGTAAAATAAAGCATTCACAAAGACAGTTTGTGTTTTCAATTTAGGACTCACTACACACTTGAAATACTGAAATTTGGAGGTTTTGGTGATGTTAATATAATAGATATAATTTATAAATATATTTGTTCTTCATAAAAGTCTCTGTACCTAATGGGGCTAATTTCCAGAAAACAGATTTTAGTCTCAATGGTGATTAACAACAACAATTTTTTATGTCTCTTTTTATTCTTATTTCTATTAACAATAATCATAAGAAGAAGAAGGCTAATGGAACTCTAGAGCAGTGAAACCCAGGGCTATGTGAAAGTCCTATGGGGAGTAGGTTGATGTTTTCTAAAGGTGCCATGCCATCTAGATACATATTTTTTCATAATCTGATTTAAAATATCTGTCCGTTTCATCTTCTCCACTGCTCGAAGACATTTCTGCCATGTGTATAAGCTAAGGACTTTGGACTTAGTCACCTTTCCATTGATATATGTTATTTACCCAGTGCCACATCAATTTCTACTGCACTGTCTCCACAAGCTGTGAAAGCAAACGGTCCTCTCCTCCTGGGCAGCTGACAGGCCAGGTCCTGATCAGTTCTCATTGGTTGAATCCGCTTTGTCAGATTAGTCCTGGCCAGTCAGAAGACACATTTACAAGGGCAGGTCGTGCTTATTGTCCCTTATTTTTCTAAGTAGATATAAAACAATTGGAAACATAGCAAGTGAAATTTCCTGAAAACACATCTCTTCCTAAAAAGTGGCTGAAAATACTTACACATCTATAGTGTCTGGTGGTAGCAATGAAATGTACCAGTCAGATCGCTTTAGATTAAAATTGACTGGATTAAACCAAACTGAATTAAAGCAAAAAGGGAATTTGTGGTCCTCATCGTTGCAAGTCCGGGTGAGAGTTCGAGCTCACCTGAACCCAGATGCTCAAATGCTGTCATTAGAAATCTGTCTGTCTCCTCCTCTCAGCTCTGCTTACCTCTGTGCTAACTTCATTCTCAGGCTCTGACCAAGCCAGGAGAAAAGTGGCAGCCAGCAGCCCCAGGCTAATATCCTATCCGCTAATGAGCTCCAGCAAATAATGAGCACCTCATTCCCAATAGCTCTGGCAGATATCCTGGAGCTAAATTTTATTTAACGAGATGGCTAAGTAAGGTGTCCATTCCTGAAATAACCAGTGAGTCCAGGAGACTGAGCTTTACCAATAGGCCAGACTTACACCAAGGGCCCACTCCTGAAAGTGGGGTTGGGTGTGGGGGTCAACCACATGAACACCAACGATGGATAAGTGTGCTGCATACCCGTGTTAGTTTGGAGGGTTTTATCATGGTTCAGCTCAAGTCCCATGTTTTCACCAGACCTGTGCACATGTGGGTAAGGCAGACCCCTTTTTACCTCACAGTAGAAACTATTCTTGAAAAGGGGGAAGAGACTATAACTGAGGAGAGCAGCTTTTTAACAGAAAAACTGGAGAGACAGCAGAAAAAAGGAATAGCATGAGAAAGGAAGCACTTAAAAGAGAAAAAGATTTAAAATAAACAAACAAAAATAACTGTAAGCAAATACAAGGATCATTAAACAGCTATAAAGTTAGTCACAACATTTGCCTCGACCAATGCCTAAAGAACACAATCTCCTTTGATAATAAGGCCCTTGAGAATCATGAGCTGTATTGACCTGCTTTGGCTCATCCCCAGAGTAGACCTCCTCCTTGACTTTTCCTGCTTTCTCCTCTCCATCTTCCATCCCTTCTTTTCTCTTTCTGACTGCTCACATCTGTACTGACAGCTTCCTCCTTACATCAGTAGTACTGTCTTCTACCTCCTTTTGCCTAATTTTGCTTCACCTCTGCACAGCAACATTTTATTTTGCATTCCTCCAAGGAAAGGTGGAAAAGAAAAAGATAAAGAAGACGCTCTACCAAGCCCCCGGCATAGTTATTTAATGTGCCAGAACTAAGACAGGCTACATAATTTTCAGGGCCCATTGTTCAAAATTTATTAAGAATTTCATGACAGCAGAGCATTAAACTAATAACAGGGCCCTTCTAGGGCTGGGTTCTGTGCAACTGTAAAGGATGTACGCTCATGAAGGTGACCCTGGGCAGAGCTCTTTGGTTACCTTTTCAACTGCTGTCCTCAGATATTCCTTCTCTTTCACATGGCCATCCTTTTAGGGGAGACTGGTCCCATCCCCAATTCCAGGAGGGTGGACTAAACCAATAGTGTATCCCCATTCCCTTTGTCAGCAACTGGTTTAGGCTTGAATACATGACACAGTTCTGGTCAGTGAGATCTGATTTCATCTTTTATGAAAAAAGACACAGGAGAAGAAACAGCTCCTCTTTTCCTAGACATTCTCATTTGTGCAAGAATGCCCGGCATGACCATCACCATCTTGCTAAGTGAGGAACGCTCTCCTGAAGATGACAAAGTGGGAAGAGAGAAGGAACCCATCAATTAGTTGTTGAATTAACTGGGCCGTGAAGCCACTCCTGCTTAGGCTTCTTGGTATATGAAATAACAAACTTTTTTATTAAGCCAATTGTGTTGAGGTTTTCCTCTTATAGCTAAAAGCGGCTCAATTTATATATCTTACTAATCAAAGAAATTCTTACATAAGAGTAAATTCTTACATAAAAACAAGAACAAAAAAATAGACAGAAGTGTAAATCATGGTGCAGCACTGGAGGATAAAGCTTGATGGTATTTTTTTCCCACTAAAGAGACTCATCTCATACTGTCCAGTTTCCCTCTCTCTCGTGAGATGTTAAAGCACGTACATAGAAAGTTTAGAAACAGGAAGTGAAGTAACAAAACAAATGCAAACCGAGATTTCAGAAACAGTTTTGGTAATAGAAACTTTGATTTACGAATAAGATTTCCCAAGGGTAACATGAGTAAAAGCTACCAATCCAGAAGTAGAAGCAATAAATCCTTGAGTGTGCTTTTTTGGGTCACCTTTGAAATTACTGCCGTTAAGTGACTTATATCTAGCTTCAAGAACTTACTTAGTGGCAAAATAGAGATAAACTAAAGGGAAATCTTTCTTTAGATGCCGCCAAATAAATATATTCTGAAGCTATTTGTTATAGTCAGGACTCTGTCTATTGTAAGGAATAGGAAACCTAACTCAAGCTGACTTAAGCTTACATAATCAGGGACTCCAAGGTGGACTGGATTCTGGTCCAGCTGGAATCAGGCTCAAATACTTAAGGCTCTTTCTTTCTCCATCTCTTGGCTCTGCCCATCCTTAAGAGATACATTGCTCTAATTGGTCAGCTCTCCTCACATGCCCTACTCTGGGCCAAGAGGAGGAGTTTGCCTACCCCAGCCACCTAGACCCAAAGTGAAGGAGAATGTGGATTTTGTCTAAGATAGGGGAAAGGATTCTAGGCAGGCAAAAACAAATGCCTACATTACGATTGTGCAACGAATTAGTGTTGGAATTTTAGTTTATTAATAGCAAGTATTGCAGGGAAAGACAAATGTTATTCAGACCTCAAAATAAAGAAATCTGAATCCCACACTAATTTATTTTGAAGTTAGGTGTTTTTTAATTAATATACCAGAGAATCAGGTTAAGATTTTAGTTTCCTGTCTAATCATTCCAAATGCTAATTCTATTGTGAAATTAAAGGGGATTTGTGAATTCACAGGTCTAATCCTTAAATGTAAATTGAAAAAGGGATGAAATTGAAACCAGAGACATTATGTGTATTATCAGAACAAAATGATGGCAGATTAAAAATAACAAAGCAAGATTCTTGAGTGAAACTATCTATTATCCTCCATCAAAGTGGCAATTAAAAAGCCCAGATGTAAAGTCACATAACTTGATTGGGTTCATACTAACATTTCTAAGTGCTTGTCAGAAAAAATTTAGTTAGGGAGTTGACTTCATGTATTAGAAAGCAACAGTGTGTTTCATCCTTTTCTCTTAAACAGCTTGTATTAAAATCTTCCAGTCACAAGATACTGAATGTGCTGAGTTACTGGAAAAATTCCAAAAAGGAATTCCTATGAAATGAAAGGCATACTTCAAATTTCTAACTGAACTTTTTACTTACTGTGAGTTCAGGGATTCACCTTTTTAAGAATCAGATCTCCAGATCTGCATGAATTTGAGATTGCTTCATTTTCATTGGCACAAAGACAAAGACATTAATTTCTTGTCCCAGAATAACAAGACATCCTTTATTTCAAATAGAGGTAACTTGAAAACATTGCAGTAATTTATAGGTACTATGTAATCGTAAGACACGGTGTTATTCCAAAGGCTGAAGAAAAATTAGCTATTTAAGAGGTGGTTTATCTGAGTCAAAATTATGGCATTGCTTTGCAAGGAGTTTTCTTGCATCTCATGCAAACCTAACTCCTTTTTAAGTTATCACCTGAGGAGTTGTGCAATGTTACATTCAGCGCAGATGACAAGTCCTGGGATGGGAGTGAAGGTCTTGACCAAACAAAGAGATACCTAAAAAAAGCCTAATTCATTCAGTATCATCTTTTTATATCTTATTAAGCAGGCAGCATCCATCATTATAATATATAATAATAATATGTTACTAAGAGAAAAAAATGTATCTGAAGCTAAAACTGACTGTAGCTGGTTCTTCCTCATAAAGAAGAGGAGGCATAATTCATTTCAGTGGAGAAATCAATCTCTATAAATCTCGATGTGGCTCCTTCCTCCTCACAGACCATGGAGGAGGGGAGAGGGAGTGAGAAGTGCAGCAGGGACCCATTGTTCATAGAGTCTTCGGCTGCTCAAGAGGGACTTGATACTGAGTTGGGGGACAGAGGTTAGAGGGAGCTGCAGAGTTCTCTCCCACACCATCAACATAGGGAAAACCATTGTTATTGTTGTTGTTTTAGTTGTTTATGGCAGCAAAACAGTGAGGCAGAGCCAGAGCCAGCCAACTTGGTGGGAAGCTGGAGCTGATGAAACAGCCAAAGGTCTTCAGAAGAAGACAGTCTAGCATTACATTTTAAGTTGTCTGCCTTAGAAATCTGTGATGCAACCTCCTTGCCATTCCTTGGAATCATTAGTAAAATTGTGCTCTACATTGAAATGCATTAATGTTTTTGAGGGGGAGGGTGTGGTTGGAATTCAAGGAAAAACAGTCTGAGTTCCTCATCTAAGGAAGTGTGAATCAGAGCAATGGAGACAAGACATTGGTGAAACTGAGACATCCTCTGTAGAGCAGGAACTCAGAGTCATAAGTAGAGCCCAAGGTTGCATGGAAATTCTGGGGAGGCAATGGGATGGGGGCTTGAGTTGAGGTCTGGATTACTAACATACTAATAATTATGTACATATATTAAGAGATTTGCAGTGTACCAGGCCTCGGACTAAGAGTTTATGTGTACTCTCTTGTTCATTCCTCACAAAAATTCTATATGGTTTTACTTCTTTCCCTCTTTGAGATGAAGAGATTGAGGCATAAAAATGTTAAATAACTTGCCTAAGGTCATAAATGCTGAAGCTAAGAAGAAAACAGAGGTCTGCCTGACACAAAAGCCCATGTTCTTAGCGATCTTCCCAGGGTCCCCATCAGCTCCACAGTGCTGGTTGACACTGATCCACACTCCTTTGCTGTAGTATAAATCATTAAGTGCTGACTTTAACTGCTGCCCCAAATTCCTAGATCTTTTCAGTTTTAAAAGAAATGAGTATTATCAATAACAAACTGTTATTGATTATCTAGCTAGTATGTATGAAAGGAAA
This sequence comes from Tapirus indicus, assembly GCA_031878705.1. NCBI lineage: Eukaryota > Metazoa > Chordata > Mammalia > Perissodactyla > Tapiridae > Tapirus > Tapirus indicus. Next base: position 140,063,096 of record CM062919.1, on the reverse strand, counting down.
AAGAGGTATAACACCTAATTCGTAGCCTTATGAAAATTATAATCAAGTTGGATGGATATGATAAGTATTAAAATAGAAATAAAAGGCGATGTATAGCATTTCAAACTGAAAACCAAAAGGCTCAGCTAATGTGGGTACTGTAAAGTTTTGGAGTGAGAAAGACATGGGATTCCTGGGGCAGCTCCTTGGAAGCTGTGTGAGTTTGGGCAAGTCCCTTACCCTCCCTCAGTCTCAACTGCCCATGGCAATATGGGAATGGTGAGAGCTTTGGCTTTACCCCCCAGAGCATTGCCCTGAGGCTTAAGTGAGATGACAAATGGAAAATTGCTTTGTAAACTGCAAAGAGTTATATCAATTCCAGGTGTTATTCTAGAATTCTAATGCAAACATGACTGTCCCCCAGATATTTAAAAACAGCCCATCTTCTACATTAAAGGTCAAATGCCAGAAGATAAGACTATAACCAGTACATTCAAACAAGGCACCACTTTTACCCTGTCACTCATCTGCTCATGTGGGGAGAATGACTGGCAGGAGCGCAGGCAGCAATTGTAGCAAGGAGCATTGGTCCAGAAGGAAAGAACAAAAACCAAACACACTCAACCTGAACACTATCCTCTCCATTGCACATCCTTTCCTCCATTGGCGATGGAACCAGTCAGTTTTACACCCTGGATATTTCTCAAGTACACTCTTCTTCTCCCCATCACCACTGCCTTCCTTCTTGCACTTGTTGCCTCTTGACGGGGCATTGCACCAGTCCATCAATCCATTTCCTATGCCACCACCAAGGTTTTCTTTCTGAAATGCGAATGTGATCATGTCACTCTCCAGCTTAAATCCAAGACTGCTTTCCCAATGCTTGGATGATGTGTAACTTTTAAGCTCAGCCAAACCTTCCCAATCAGCTGTCACCTCTTAGTGCTTCTCCGTGGCACCCCACAGTCCAGCTTGACTGTGTCTTGCAGCTCTTCAAAGAAGCCAGGATCAAAGCCACCCCTTTGCACTTGCCCTTCCCTCCTTGTTCTTCTGATGACTTTTCACCCGACCTTCAAGACTCAGAGCAAGAGCAGCCTCTTCTTCACAGCCTTCTTCCTCATCTGCTCCCATCCCTGTCACCACACCCCACAACCCAGAGGTTATTAGGGGTTCTCTCTGACCCATTAATACATTATGCATTCTCCTCATACAGCATTTTCCCCAGGGAGTATCACTATTTATTTTTCTGTCTTCCCCACTAGACTGAAGTCCCTGAGGGTAGGGACTTCCTTAAATTTGAATCCCTAGCACCTAGCACATAACAGCTCCTTAATAAACATTGAAAGAATGAAAGTATTAACACTGACTTAAAAGTTCTCCATGTTAGCAAGTTAAAAAAGTGACTGCACTAGCAATATATTAGAGAAGTACAGCTTGCTGGTAATTTTCTGTCTTAGGTACTCGGCATGGAAATTTTTTCAATCAGAATAACTGAAGTTGTAATCATTTAAAAGAGGTGTCACTAGCTAAATGGATGCTTTTGCTTAGAAAAATGTAAGAGGCTGCAGTGATTAACAGAAAAATTCCACCAAGACATTTCTTTATCCACATTTTCACATCAAATCTCCTTCTTTTGGAACCTGCAGTAAAGTTTTGACTCTACTAATTATGACATTACTGGCTGCTGCTATCAGCATAATGACAATGTCAAAAATGCTGAACTGTGAAAACCAGCAGGGGTGAAGGAGCATGGAAAATGGGATGTTTCAGTAGGAGAAATTCTCAAAGGGAAGAAATCACTGTCCAGAGACCATTATCTGGTAAAAACATTTGACTGTGGGTATAAGCCAAAAACATTTCACTTATAGTGGGCAGGGTAGAGGAGGTCAGGGTGGGACAGAACTATTTTAGCTGCTTTTTCTGTGTTATGGCAAATATCACAGAATTCTATAGAAAAAGTAAGTGAAATGCATTAATCAGTGACTCACCCTTTGGGAAACCACAATTTACACCAGTCTAAGTGATAACCCTGAGGGGACATGACACTCAAATTGATCTGCCTTTCTTTTTCCGTGGGATTTTTTTAAGGGAAATTAGTAGCCTTTTCCCCTTTCTCCAGTTTTGTTTTTTTTTAGAGGCTTCCTGAAGTAGCATGTATCTATTAAAGTCCATGAGTAAAATCTTGCTCTCTTGTGAAGGCTGGGATTATTGCTCTTTTTAAAAGGACAGAGGAGACCTGCAGATGACAGGGCAGGGCAGCATGACGCCCTTTCCTTTTCATCCGCTTTTCAGTACTCTACCCTATGCCCTCATCATCCTGTGACCGGAACATTGCAACTGCCTCAGACACCTCCCATCATCTCAGCCCACCTTTTGGGCCACCCAGCTCCACACAGGGTCACCTTGCAGCCCCCAGCACAAGGTGCTCTGAGCATCTCTTGCTTCGTGCTCGGGGGCTTCGCTGAAGCCTCCGTGGGGGATGTCTGTGGGGCATGCTGGGCCTCTTAGTGCAGCCTGAAAGTGTGCATGGGTCGGGGCAGGGTAACAAAATGCCCCTCTCTTCCATCCCTTGTGCGGGTAGATCTGAGGCTCATTCCCCGTGGCTCCACAGGTGGTGCCACCAGCAGCAAGCTCAACTTGCCCACGGTAGTGACCAGCTAGACAACATACCATTGTACTGGTTTTCCTCCCTCTGTTTCACTCTCCCCAGGTCCCCACTCTCGTTCACTGAGATCACTTCTCAAAATGAACTCCCTGCATGCAGGCTTTGTCGCAGGGCTCTGCTTTCTGTGCACGCTCAAGCTAAGCCAGTCTCCTAACTGGTCTGTAACAGATACACTTTTTTCATAATGGATAGAAATATACTTTTTTGTATTTACAACAATGAAGTTTCCACTTCTACTTTATAATGGGGGGCGGGGGGTGGGGAAGCAATTATTTAGTCCAAGGTAACTCAGTGTCTTTTGGTTTAATAGAGTCTTTTTAGATTATTATAGTCAGTCCTTTAGCATTTAAGCTTGGCCAGTTCTGGATTCTTCCTTTCCTCTTCTCCTGCACCTCTTCCCAGAGGCCGTTTAAGTTCTCAGATACTTAAATATCAGCATGGCATCTTTTACCTTCCCTGGACGGTATTTGCCTTCCTCTTCCCTAGGGCAATAATCCAGAATCTCATGGTCTAGTGATAGTAGGAGATTGTAGAGAAAAAAATCACAAATAAGAAAAATATGGTTAAAAATATTACAAAGATATTACTCTATGTCAGGTCTCTCCCCTCTTTCCAAGGTCTTCACACCATTGTTGACAAGCACCATTCTTACCATGTCAGTTATCTACAAAGAAACCAACAATGGCTTCCAATTTACTACCTCTGACATCTAGCCTGAACTTGTCTTCTCTTCTTCCAGCTGTACTTAAAGTTAGTGTCAGTATCCCTTGGAGTGAAGGGTACATAGGGTACAAAAATTGGGCTAATATTAGGAAGGGGAAAATGGGCACCAGGGAGCTGACAAGCAATAGCCATTAAAGTTTGCCTCTGTGATATGCTTTTCTTACTGTTCTTCATGTGAACTCCTGCAGCGAAAACAAGGCCTGGTTCAATAACATAAGTTTGCTCTTGAGTACACAGATAAACTCCATTTCCCAGTTTCCTTACAGTCAGGTTGGAGCCTGACTGTTTTCTGGACAGTGGAGTGTGAGCAGAAGTGATTTACACCACTGGGAGGCTTGGCCCATAAAATCTCCCATGCACAATCCTCCATTCACCACTTCCTTCTGTAGTGACCTTGGGAACTACACATGGAAGGTGACCACATCAAAAGATGGAATGAGCCTAGGGCTCTAAGTGATTGGGTGGAGATGAATCCCTTATTCTCCGCCCACCACATTAGGTTGGGATGTAAGCGAATAATTAAGGGTTTATTGTGTTAAGCCACTGACATTTGGAGATTGTTTGTTATAGCAGCTAGTGTTGTTTACCCTAATACATCTCTGAATATTGTGCATGGGAGTTCTCTTGCCTGAAATGAATACTCTCTTCCTTCTATTTTTTCTAATCAAAATCCTTCCAATATGTAAAAACCCAGCTAAAGTCCTACCCAATTCACAAACTTTTCGATGACCCCTACAGCTCACGGTGGCCTCTCTCTTCTCCTTACTCCAAGGTACTGTTTTCCTGTTTAGACCTTAAATATATACTGCTTTGTTTTGTTGTTTGCTTTCTCATGTGTATGTGTTTACTTGCCCAACTAGATTATAAATTCCCAACTGGAAAAGACTACTACTACGATTATTATTATTATTTGGCCCCCAAAGCAATTATCACCAATCCGTGTAGGTGGTACACGAGGAATGAGAAGTCACAAGTCATATAAGGCTTATAAAATGTCCTATAAATATCATTGTATGATTCTAGCATGAGCTAAATATAAGAATTCAACCCTAGTAATTCTGGCTCACAGGTACAACAATGAATTCTGTGAGGATAAAATTAATTCCTATATATAAATGAGCTGTTCAGAAATACATTTAATTTGCTTTTTTCCTCAAGGGCTAATTAATGTTAGCATCTCCTCTGCCTCTTCCCTAAATGCATATTGAGCCATATCCCAAATTGTGAAAGGAAGGTTTAGAATGTGAGATCACTTGGAAATTCCCCACACTAGTGATTTTCTCTCACCCAGATATAGCTTCTCATTTGAAATGAAAGTCAGCAGGTTTAGTACAATCTGTGCTGGATTTTATGAGTCTACTTTTTCAATAATAATAACAACAACAATAATAACAAATACTTCTTTACATTCCTGAATCTCTTCTTTCTGACTCTAAATATTAAATGGTGATACCCATCTCTTTTTTTCTTTTCTACTTGGAGCCATGATTTATTTTGCAAGTAAGCAATGGGGTTTGGGATTAACTGTTTTCAATGTAAAGATTAGGAACTTGAAACAAGCACATATTCAAAAATTTTATGCAAGTTCCTATTTGAAACTGCTGGAAACAATTTTAAACTGGAAAAAAAAAGTTGACTGTAAATTTCGATGCTGTTGAAATGTGCCAGTTTCCATAGTGCAGGTGTCTTTGAACTCCTCTGTTCACTCAGCAGGGCTTAGTGCTAGCAATTTGCTCTTCTGTCCAGTCAATGCACTGTCGTTTTGAGCTGGAGAGAATACCTCTACAATTGCAGAGTTCATGCCCTCCGGTCTTTAGTTTCTCCTCCATTGAAGCTGCTTGTATAGAGATCAGTCTCTGCTGGTTGTAGCAGTGGTTCTTAACAATCACACACCATTCAGGCTCATCTTTTTCAAGTCCCAAGTGCAACATATTAATGATGAAAAGTAAATTTTCTAGTCTTTCAAGGAATAATTTGAAATAACACGGCAACATGGGACAAATATCTAAAGAGCAAAGAAACATTTTTATGGGCAGTCTATCATTCTTGCATTTTAATTTCTTAGCAGCCTAATTTAACCTCTGGTTGACAGGAAGGGAGGACAAAGAACTAGGATACAAATACACTGGTTCGTATATTTTCCTCTTCTAAAAACTGTAATGTGAGAATTGCCTTTTAATATGTGGTTGGAGTTTTGTTTTTTTTTAAATAGCCACCCATTAAGGACTTTCAGCAGAGATTGTCAAACTGTTTCTCAAAACCACAGGTTTTGCATGGTGGTACCTCAGTGCTGCCACAAGTGGGGCTGAGTGTGGGGGCTTTTCTTCCTCCCTCCCACCCCAGTGGTTTTCCTTTTTATCTGGTTTACATTTGGATTTCTCGTAAAATTTATAATTAAAAAAATGGATTCTGGGGAAAGAAAATTCTAAAATCCCTGAATGTTGGAATCACGGAGACATTTATTTTCCTCCAATTAATGCAGCTCATTTTTCTGTATTGAAATAACCAAAATGTCATGTTGCAGGATGTGCAGAGGATGTTTGCCTGGGATCTCCTCCCTTTCCTAGCAGCATGCTGAATTACGTATCTCCCACTGAATGTGATGCTGGTGGATGGTGAATCCAGGGACTTCCCCCCACAGGAGATGAAGTGATGTGATCCTTCCTCTCAAAGCCCCAGGACAGCAAGAGGCTGTGTTCCTTCAATCAGATGCTCTCTCTGAGGTCTTTGAATCTGGAGTTAGGGACACAGAGGAACCTAAAGGCTTTACGCATTTTATCAGTGGTACCCTGACCTGTCAGGAGACCGTCCTAGGGTTCCTCCCTCTTGGTCTTCCAGAGCTGCCTTGGTGCCTACCCATTTCCAAGTTGGATTGTCCAGCCTTCAGGCAATTTAGTGAGTCCCTGATAATCCTTCCACCTGCATGTGTTTTTTCGCGCTGTGCATCTTCATTTTCCATGCCTTGCTTCTTCCTGGTCTCTTCTGGACCAGACCATAGACTGCCTTAGGGAATGCTCCACTAAAATTGAGCTACTCGCTGTCCCTTGGGATCTGTCTTTCTCCTCTTACAAGGGCTTTGGTGCCCACTTACACTCTATCCCTCTCTACTGCAATACATACACTCTCCCCTCCCTGTTTTCTGTATGTCATGCTGATATCCCAATGTGCCCCGGATTCTCCATACAGTATGTTACCCCAGCAACGGTGTGAAAGTCTGTAGGCTTCAATTGTCTGGAGAGTCAGGAACACCTGCCAGGAGGGCAAATGTAAAGAAGGTGAGAAAAAAGGCTATCAGGAACGCAGAGGTCAAAGCCAGACTGAGGGGCAGGCAAGTGTTAGAGAAGGGGCAGGAAAAAGGCACAAAAGCCAAACACACAGGGAATTTAGGGCAAGGTGCCCTATGATGAGAAAGTTACTCTGAGGTAAGGTCTAGCATTTACAGGGTCTTCTGTGTATTCTGTGGCAGAACGGGGACTGCTCCAGCAAGGGTGCCTAAGGCCCCCACCCCCACCCAAATAAAACAATATGGATTTTTATCCACATTCTGTTTAGTCTTCACGAAGACAGTCCACCATTTTATTAACACAACGGGGACAATAAGACCTTCTTGATATGTTTTTGAATAATAATAGCCATCATTTATTGAGTGCTTACTATATGCCAGCCTCTCTGGTAACCTGCTTTGAGGGTAAGGAGAATTAAGGCTGAGAGAGGTTAAATAACCTGCCCAGGACCACACACCAAGTAAATGGTAGAGCTGAGATTTGAGCTCATATCTGTCAACTCAGAGCCTAAGTTCTTAATCATTGAGCATCCTGCGCCTAAATGACATTAAATTAGGCTGGGCTCTAGAATACACCCATAACCATGTCTTCCAACCCTAAGCTTCCTACCTGGCGTAAGGACAAGTTCAATAAATACGTGTTGAATAAACACATACGAAGGAGGCTGTTAGCTCAACTCTCACGTGTTGGTGTAAAGAACAGGCACAGTGGCCATTGTTTGCCCACAACCATACAGCTTTCTTCTGGGAAATGCTGCTTCCCCTCCTCTAACCGTATGCAAATAGGAGCTGCCCTTCACTTACAGGGCCTCCTCTGATTGGCTCGGATGGCCCTGCTTAGAGCTGATTGGAACAGGTTTGGGCCCCGCTGGGCGAACACGAGCTAGGCCAATCAGAGTCCTCCCCATTGATGTTTCAACTGGGACCAGAGTCTAGTCTCAGTCTCCCTCTGGTGGTGAAGCTGGGGGACGTCTGGTATAGGAGCAGCTGGTGGTTATATATCCATGAGGAGACAGGGCTGAGAATAAAGAGCTGACCTGTAGACAGAAACGGAGAGACTGAGAGAGAGAAACCACGAGGAGAGATGGAGAAAGAGTAAGAATGGCAGCGTGTGAGATCTCGTATCAAGTTGTTCTCAAGTCCCAGTTCCACCGTTGCCTTTGGCCAATGCTAGTTGGGTTTAGTTACTTCCACCCAAAATAGTTCTGACCAAAACAGGGGATTTATAAAAATTCTCACTAACACATTAAGTCCATATTTATACTGAGAGAAAGGGGAAAATACTTTCTGTGCTCTGTCTCTGCATATGCTTCTCCATCTCTAAACCTTGAATATACAGCCCTAGCAGGGAGGATAGTGGTGAGGATTGAAGGAGCAGAGAAACAAATTTTTGGAATAATTCACTAATAACACTCCTGTGTGCTTATATTGCTTGCCAACTGTCGAGACTTTTATATTACACAGAAGCTTTCCTGACCATTAGGTAGTGAGAAATAAATGTTATATTATCACATATTTCTACAGAATAGCTAAGAATAAAGTTTTTATTCTGAAGAACTCTGGGGCACATAGATAGAGGTTTTTTTGCTACCCTGGACATGAGGAATTTAACTGAGCTTAATTTAATTCATCATTGTTATTCGATAATTAAATAATTACTATAATATTACGATTAGTTATTGATTTGTATAATAGGTAAGTTAGGAGAAAATTCTTCACCTTATGAAAAATACATCATGGAACTGCTGCAAATATTTGGTTTCAGACTATAAGATACAACACTGACAATTTACAAAATCTGTTCTTATGGGGAAACCAAAGATCATAGTGAGTCCGCCCATATTTAGTTCACACACAACTTATTAAAAAACTTATTACATGAAACTAGGCTGCCAAGTACTGTTGTGCAGTTTGTGCACTGCCCAGTGACACCTGGCTTGGGGCACAAGTGGGAGCCGAAATCCAGCTTTCACTTCTCACCCTAAGCCATGTGCCCATGAGGCTCCCTCCACTCTCTCAACAGCACCATATAGGCCAGTGGTGGCCCTACCAAAAGCAAAGCAAACCTGCCTGGGGCCTAAAACTCTTTTGAAAGAAAGAGGCATTCTTCTGAAACAGGAAAATAATGACAGAAATGGCATTTTCACTTTAAGAATTCAGTACATAAATGCCCAATAAGTGCTTATTCAACTAAATGAACACATTATAGTATAAGAACAGTAGTGATTTTCTTGATAATATGCCAAAAGGAAAATGATAGCAAATGCCTTAAATTACATGCCTTTATTTCTTTTCGTGGCTTATTTCTTCCTTCTAGTTGTTTTTTTTTTTTTGTCCACTTGACCCAGTAGCATTAGGATTGATGACAACCTTTTTGTGTCCCTTCTCTTGTCACCAGAAGGAACACCAGAAGAATAAGACACTTATTTTAACTTTTAAAAAATTTCTTATTTACTATCAGTGCTTCCCTCCTCCCTCTCTGTCCTCCTAGCTGCCCGGATCCTCATGGAACACAGGACCGTTGGGGACATAGCCCCAGGGAGCCGCATAATCACATCCCCATCACTAGGGTTTCGGTTTATCAACATTGACAATAAATTCCTCTCTGGGGCTCACCATAGTTTGCTTTTTCATACCACAGAAAGGTCCTGGACGTGCCTATGGTGCTTTCTATAAATAACAGCCACACATTCCAGCTTTCGAAGGAGCACATTCTGCTAAACATAGACTGTGGAGACAAGTAAGCCCTGTTTTTCTTGCTGTATATCATGGGTGCTAATTCAGGCTGAGTTTTCCTTATTCCATCTCAGCTTGGCCTTGGTTATTTTGGGTCTTTCCACAGAGGTCACCATATTATTTCCAGTGCTTCATATTAATACCCAGGCCAGTAGTATCTGCAGGCCTGGGATTCCGGAGCCTTCCAGCTGCAATCACCATTAACTGGAAGAGCCATGGTGTTGTTAAATAGTCTCCCAGACATTCTCATCCAAACACCAGAGGTCTGGGAGTCTCCTGGTAATTGCAAGGGCCATGAACCATCTGAAAGTCGAGGACTGGGTGTTATTGACCTAGAACTTCCCCAGCTGAGGCAGGAAGATAGACGACTTGGCAGGAATAGCTAGAGTTAGCCCAAGGGCACTATGGTACATGTGGCTAACACAAAGCCTGGAAGTGTGATTTACTCAGCCCTCCCAGCCAGTGCCAGCCTACAGGATAACCTGGGCACTATGGGATGGGACTTGGTTAAGTCTTTCCTTGCTTGTTGCTTGTTCCTTTTTGTTTTGACTTTTTATTTCTTCAAGAGCGTATGCCATTCAGCACCATAAATGTGGAATAGAAGTCTTCTGAAGTTACTTGTTGTTGGCTCTTTATTTTGGATAAATTTTTTCTTTAAGACCCTTGCCCCTTTCTGTCTGTAATCTCCCATTTAGCTCTAAAATGCCAAGAGGCCCATCAGTCACACCAGACTTACCACTAGAGCTTTAGTGAGTGTGCAGTGCTTTTCAGTTTACAAAACGTGACATCACGTCCGTTCCATTGCTGAGCCCCAGAACAACCCTATGGGGCAGGAATTGTTATTCACATTTTAGAATTGAAGCGACTGAAATCAGACTGATTATGTGACTGGTTCCCCAGAGGACAGCCAGAACCCAAACCCTGGCCTAGTGCTCTTTCTGTTTTAACCAGAATGTCTTTTGTCTTTAGAACTGTTGTAACTTGCATGGTGGAGAGGACACTGGATTGGAGCCCCAGGACTCTCAGTAAGTCATTCCTTGCCAACCACAGGAACTTGCAATGGTTGCTTTAATCTCTCTGAGCCTCACTTTCCCTTCCTGTAAAATGAAACCCTTTTTGCTCTCACACTCTATGATCTAATGATAGGCAACAGGGCCATTAGGAATCTTTCTTCCCTCCATGTGCCATACAAGTGTGATATGTGCATTTTACATGCAGAGGAAAATAGAAAAAAATTGAATTATTTTTCTCCTTCTGTCTCTTTCTTCCTCTCTATCTTCATTTCTTTCTTTCCCGATTCCCTTAGTCTGCTGCCTTTGGTGAATTATCTACTGCTATTCAATCCTCACTTTTGCCCGCTCGTAAGTGAAGAAAATAGTGCTCTTCTCACATGATTTTATTGATAGTTACAGCTTCTGTCTTCATCAAGTAAATCTTAATAGAGCATGTCCAGATAGCACATCAAAGTCTTATGGAAAGTTAGATTGGTATTTTTTTGCTTTGATTTTAGGCTCATCTTATAGCATTTTGTTGGCTTCTATGTTTGTGTGGAGAATAGAGATGCCAACATTTTTTTCGTTTTTAAACCTCGACTCTAACCTTGTCATGCATGTGAAACTGGTACTTGCTGGAAAAATAAATGGAGAAAAAGAAGACTTTCCTGGGTGATTCCCACCTAAGGCAACAGATCTGCCCATACAGGTAGATCAGAGGTTATCAAAGTGTCTTTCCTAGACCAACAGCATCAGCATCAGCTGGAAACATGTTAGAGATGCAGATTCTCAGGCCCACCCAAGACCTGCTGTGTCAGAAACCCTGGGTTTGGGGCCCCAATATCTGTTTTAAAAGCCCCCGTTATGATTCGAAGCACTCTAAAGCTTGAGAACTACAGAGTTCGATTATTCTCCTAGTAGGATATTTTTTCACTCCTAAACTCCCCAGCATGGCTCTGTGGAAGTGAAGTCACTGACAGTATCTGTTCGTGTAATGGAAGAAGCTTTTTGTAGGGCAGTAAGCATAGATGTAACTGGAGAATAACGATTATCTGCATTGTAACATTCCATTAACTTTTTAATTTTCTTATTGCTACCTTAGACATACACTATTAATGTCCTTTTCTCTATTTTCAAGATATGTTAAACTTTCATCTGTCAATTAGCATCAATATATAATATAAAGTTTACAAGCCTAAATCTTAAAATACTTGTAACTAACAAACTATGTCTGAACCTTAGTTCAATTCCACTGAACTGAGGCTGGTCATTTTTCTCTAATGATCCCTCAGCGCTATTACTACACAGTAAACCCAATTTTGTCTCTTACTTCTTGAGTGATCCTGGGTCTATAGGTTCTGTCCTACCGAATATTCTCCACATTGCCAATTGCTATTCCACACAATTTTACAAGGGACTAAGCTTGATTACCCTGAGGAAAAAGTCCCCTCCCGAGCCACTCGATCTGATTTGTTAATTCAGTTAATAGCAGGGTCCTTTTCTGGGGAACACATTTTCTGTTTTGATCAGCACTTCAATTTCCAAGGTTAATACTCACAAGCTTCCCAAACGTAGAGGTTCAGCCTTAACTCGTTACAAACATAGTATTCATCTTAAGAGGGCAAGAATTTGGGTTTTGCTACTTAATAATTGGGTGACTTTGAGCAAATTACTTAACCTCTGAGAACTTTGGTTTCCTCATCTGCAAAATAGGGGCCTCACAGCGAGAGTTCAAAATCTGGAGGGAAATTCCATTTGTTTTTAATACAACTCACTTCTTTCCCTACCCCTAAGCTTTTCAGCCTTTCTGGGGAGGCCGAAGGGCTTTCCCTTTCCATTTGCCGTGGGAAGACAATGGAGCCTTGGTGTCTGTGTTATAGTCTTGAGAGTGAACCCTAAACTTTAATACTCACTAGCTGTGTGACTTGGGCAATTTATTTAATCTCTTTAAGCTTAGTTTCCTTACCTATAAAATGAGGTAATAGTAGTACCTATCTTGTAGTGTTGGAGAGTAAGTATGTAAAGTGCTTAGCCTGGCACACAGGGAGCTTCAAATGTTCAAATGTAACTATTATTAAAATTATCATTATTGCCTCTCTTTCTTAGCATATAGCAAGCTTGGTACTGCCCCCCTCTTTGGACCAGACCATTCATCAATTACATAACTTCCTTCCACTCTTTTTAATCAATTCAGTGCCAAGCTATATCTGGCTATTGGCTCACTGTTTGAAGCACACTTCTTGAAGATGGAGGTGGTTCATCTTAACTGATGATTGGTTTTGACCTCTGGAGCTGGATGGTTTATTTATGGGCAGATGACCAAGCGCTTTTTCTCATGGCTTGTAGCCTGTAACCAAGTCCATGCAGACAAGTGGGTGGCTTTTCCCAGAACAGAAGTTATGGGCCATGATGACAGCCAATCACAAAATTCTCTTGCCTTCCATTGAGAGAAAAATTTCCTTCTCCTCTACTTTTTTGTGTAAATAAAAGCAAGCAAGCATGATTTCTAAACAAAGAAATTTTAAGGAGGCACTTTGCTGAAGGTATAAGTTCTCCTCTTGTTGCAGAAGTGCAGTCTGGATCCACGAGGTGGTACACAGACCTTGCTTAAGAACAAGCAATCCTTGCGTCAGGAACAATCTTTAGTTGTCACTATCGTAGAGTTTTGGGTCTCTTGTAGGGCATTTTCCTGAGGGCTTCTCATCATGATTCCCACAAATTTGTTCTGAAAATTATAATGTGTTATGTACATGTATGTATGTAGCACTTAGCAAGTGCTAGTTCTCTTCTTCTTCATATAATTCAGGATCCATGCAGAATCCTCAGACAGGGTAAGTTTGGGAGGAATTTAATGGGGGGACTATTTATAAAAGTAGGCTGGGTAAAGGGAGAATACTACAAGGGATGGGGAAGTACCCTGGAGCCAGCAACAACAGGCCTACCTGTGAAGATCTATAAAGGTCAGTGTGTTAGTTTCCCAGGATTGTTGTAACAAAGTACCCCAAACTGGGTGGCTTAGAACAACAGAAATTTATCATATCACAATTTTTGAGGCTAGAAGTCTAAAATCAAGGTATCAGCAGGGCCATGCTCCCTCTAAAAACTTTAGGGAAATCTTCCCTGCCTCTTCATAGATTCTGATTATTTACCAGCAACCTTTGGTATTTCTTGGCTTGTAGATACATCACTCCAATCCTCTGTCTTCACATGGCATTTGTTCTCCCTGAGTCTCTTTCTTCACATGGCCTTCTTATAAGGATACCAGTCATGTTGGTAGAGGCCCACCCTACTCCAGTAAGACCTCATCTTAACTAGTTACATCTGTAAGGACCCTATTTCCAAATAAGGTCACATTCAGAGGTATCAGGGATTAGGACTTTAACATATAATTTTTGGAGGGACACAATTCAACCCATAACAGTCATCCTTCCAGATGGGGAAGGTTGAAGAGTAGATGTAGAGAAACAAGCAGAGGAGAACCAGCACACTCTTCTTTTATCATGCCCTCCTTGGTTCACATTCCACAGTGTCCCAAGCTTTCATCTCTCTTCTTAAGCTTCTAGGTCCTTCTTTCCCTACTTTATTTCGCTTTTAATTGAAGTATAAGACATATACAGAACGGTACACAAGCAATAAGTGCATAGCTTGAGGAATTTGTACAAACTCAACATACACTGTAAGCAACACTTGGATCAAGAAACAGTATTACACCACAGAAGCCTCCTTCATAGTCCCTTCCAGTCACTACCTTTCCCCAGGGATAACCATCATTCTGGCTTCTAACCATAGATTTATGTTGTCTGTTTTTGAACTTCACATAAGTGAAATCATACAGTATGTACTCTTTTGTGTCTGGCTTTTTTACCACAACATTATGTTTCTAAGCATCATCTGTGTTGTGTGTAGTTGAAATTCGTTCATTCTCATTCCATTATGTGAATATACTACACTTATTTATCTATTCTACCATTGACGGGTACTTGGATAGATTCCAATCAGGGGATCTGATGAATAATGTTACTATGAACATTCTTGTAGATATCTCTTGGTGAAAGCTTTTGGTAGTAAGAGTTTATGCTTACGACTTTTTGACAAACATCATCTGGGAAGTCTTGATCATTTCCTAGTCAGAATTATCTGTGTCCTCCTTGGTGTTTTCAAAGTGAGCACTTACCATAATGTATAGCATGAGTTAGGAACATATTTGTCTCCCCTCTACCCAATAATCCATCCAGGAGTCTGTGAGCTTTTTGAGGGCAAAGCTTCTGCTTTATGTATCTTTATATCTTAGCGTATGCCTGCTTCACCTTAGGTACCCGATCAGTTTTTTGAGCGAGTGAGTGAATGAATGAATGAGTGAATGTGGAGGGTAGAGACACCATGAATAAGGATCGCAGGGTGGAAACGAGTATGACAACAGAGTCAGCTCTTCTTCAAGAGCCTCAAATACTGTCATCATCTTGTATTGTCACCTTCCAGCTTCCTCCTGCTTTTCCTCAGGGTCTTGTCACCACCCCACCCCCCCACCCCACCCCCCCGCTTCACTTTAGGATTAGGTGTCTCTGAAGGCCTCATTTTCTCCTTTTCAGTAGTGTCCTCACTACACAGATTCTCCTGACCCTGGGCTTCATGCATATTGGGAATCTCCTTCTAATACTTTAATCTCTGATACTTTAAATCTTTTTTCCCCAGTTCTTTCCCTTTGATATTTAGACGAGATTCAATTTTTCTTTAACATGAAATATAGTCTCATTTTTATGAATCAATGATTTACATATTTTGCTTCCATTACATCTTCTCTCCAAATCTGCAGCTCTTTCAAAACTCTCCATGAATGCCAAGGCCTCCACATTCTCCTGGGACCCTACACTCTTGACATTGGAGTGCATCTTAATTACTGCCTCTTTTCCTGTTCTCATCTTTCCTCCTTACTCAGTCAGCTGCCAACTCATTCAATATTTTCCCTTCAGTGCCTCTTTTACTAAATCTACAGTTGCCATGTTAATCAATGTCCTACTCACCTCACACATATGTTCGTAACAGCCTCTTAGCTGGTCTCCTTGTCTGTATTTTCCTCCAGTTCAGTTTATCCTTCACAAACAGAATAGTTTTTATTACCTGCTCATGAAATGAGAGAGGCCTATCAGACCCAGCTCAGTTCTGTCCAATCATATTTCTACTTATTTAGCGTCATAACTGGACCCGCTTTGGAAGAACTAGCTTCTCGGATCTTTCTAGTTGCCATCATCATGCCCTGATTGCTCCTCATTTGACAAGAGCTCCCCAAAACACAAGACAGGAAGGGTATTTTGATAGCTTTTGCTATTTTGATAGCATTATTATCCTTCATTTATAAAACTTCTCAAACTTAGGATTCAGCTGGTCAAGCTGCCATTTTGCAACCTTAAAAAATATGTCCCAACACTGCAACCTCTGCTTCTTACATAGCCATATTCCCACAATTAGGTCATGAGTAAAGTTTTAATCATATCAGTCATTTATAAATTATGTGGGCTAAAGTGTGCTAATAGCCCTTATTACTAAGTGAAGAAGTATGTTGGAAATTAAGTCATTTAACAGTGCCTAAGCAGCTAATCATTTGGGAGTAAAGTCTTAGCTAGCTTAACAACTATATAAAATAAGACATCACATATTTTTTGCAAAATGACTTCGGTATTAAAAATCAAAGGTTAGAACTCTGAGTCTTCTCTTTTTGTCATGAATACTTTTCAATTTTTACAGCAGAAACGAGACTACTTTTTTTATACTATTTATGGTAGCCAATTATCTCTTTGCAAAAGGAGGTTTCATATAACCTATTTTAGGAGAACAGTTATGAGGCTATTTTGGTTTTCAGTGTCCAGAGATTTTCTCCTTCTTTCTAATATCATAGTTATATATTGTAATCAGAGTGGGGTTTGTGTGCATGGTTTTATTCAGTGGAAGTTCCTGTAATTCAGAAAGGATATTAATCCCTGCCAGTCACCAATATGAATATAGCTCAAGATTGGTCAATGATTCCTTGTATGGTTTCCAGGGATACATTAGAACAGAGCCTGATGGGGGTAGGGCTGGCTGGGGGCAACTCAGGGACAGTAGCTTTACTTCCTGAATACTAGGAGCAAAATTTGGCATATGCATATTTGCTCTGACTTGGTTTTGTAGCCAAACATTGCTTCTTGGGTTTCTTGTCTTATCAATGAAGCCAAAGATGTCCCAGTCTTTGTTGGTGCTGTCAGTTTGATTCTTGACTTTATCAAAAAGCCTTTCAAATCATTTTCATCCTAGTGTTAGCATCAGCTAAATAAGTTCTTCTTGAATTTGTTACCTTCAGTCTTAGGAGATAGAGTTGAAGCATAGCAATGATGAAGGTGGGAGTCCATGCTAAACCAGCTTAGGGGAAAGGAGCTTGGCTTTCTGAGTATTAAGTTGACTGTTCACAGAATCTTGACGCAACTGAAATTTTTATGTGTGAATGTGTAGTAAGTTGAAATTTTAGCTGAAGAGTTGAAATATTCTTCTACACTACTATACAAAATTCTCCCTCCTTATAAAAAAATGCACTGCAATGTAACTGTCTCATTGCCTTATTAACTGATAAAGATGTGCAAAAATTTTATAAGCAATATATTGCCATACAAACAATAATTATTATTATAACTCTTAACAAGTGAGAACTTCATGGCTGTGACAGTGAAACAAAAGTTCGTATAAGGTATTATGAATAAGTAAGCACCCAAACGCCCAGCAGTGTTTAGCGATGTTCCTGGATGAAGGACACAATATGATGTCTATAAACAGAGTCCTGGGCCTTCTAGGTTACTTGTAAGCTCTGTTTGAGATTGTGATAAAGACACTTCTCAACTTCTGGAGCCTACATCTCTAATAAAGGCTTGTCCATTTATTAATCATTTACGTCATAGATGGTGTGTTCTAATGTGTATGCTGTCCATCTGAGATATGATTGTAGCCAAAATACTTCAAAAATATTAATGTATATTTATATTCTCTAGAAGTTGTTCAATGTAAGCATGGTTTAGTTTAGAGCCTCCAACGTTTGTAGATCAACTCACCAAAAATCAATACTTTGAAAAACAAGATTCAGTTAAGTGACCAGTTTGTCAAAATTTACTGATTTCGCAAAAATGGTTTTGATATTCGAATGGGAATATTCAGTTTTAGTTTATGATGGTAAAACATACAAAATTAATGCTGATATGTCATTTGAAGAATTGGGCAGAAAAAAATCTAAAAATGCTTAAAGTTTGAAGAAATAGAAACTGTCACCCAAAAAAGTAGTTAAAACAATCCTAGTACATATAAAATACTAAAAATTGGTTTTCAAACAAGGGGCAATTGGAATATGTAGACTGGGTCACATTTTTTTGAAAGGCTTGATGTGAAACCTTATAAAGCATGAGAAGAGCCAGGAGGGTGACCAGAGGGAGTAATACTATCATGGACAATGTGATGAGTGTGGGTTGAGAAATAAATGAGCTAGAAAGTGACAAGAGAAATCACACTGCCTCGCATATTGATGACTAGTTGTTAAGAAAGAGTTGAAGGTTGAAATGCTACCTGAGAAACTGCAAAATATCTTTAAAATGTTATATGCTTAGGAAAATGTAAAATGGCATTAAATGAGATTCCTAGTTACCTTATTGATTTCCCCAAAACTTTGAAGAGTTTATTGCTCTGTGTTGTAAACTGTATTGTTTTGTCTTTGTTGTTTCTCCTGCATATTGCTACACAGTTAGTGTATCTCGGTCTCAAGGGCTCTTCATCCTTGGGCATCCTGTGCTGTGAGCTGCTGTGTGCTCCTTAATCGATGGAATTGATATTTGCGTTCCAATGTGGATACTTCTTTCACAGTGGTGCCTGTCCTAGAACCTCAGTTGCCCACTTCCAGCTTCTTGGGGCTGTCAATTAATTCCCAGAGGCTTGGATGACTTGATGACACCAGCTACCGTAATTGCCAATGCTACTTTTCTTAGTTATTATTAGTAGTATTTATTATTGTTATACAATATCGTTGGTAGCAATTCCTCATGTGTTAGGCAAACAATGGTGGAAACTTACTGGCAGCAATCTGGAAGCCCAATCCACTTATCCTAGAAAGAGTTCAGGGAAAATCGGGCTTCCTCAAACATGATGTGACTGTCCCAGAGCAGAAGTTGATACCATCAAAGTGACTGGAATAAACTCCAGGGCTGGAGGCATGTATCACAGCCTCAGGGCATGGGCTTGGAAATATTTTCAGATGCAGGGAAGTGGGAAGTGGTGAGTAGTTTTGAAGTTTCCATCCTTATATTGGCACCCCAGAATCTGCTAAGTTACTTTGATACATTGAACTCCGACATGAAGATGAGAAGATATTCTCATCTTTATACTCAGAATCTTATAAAGGGAAATTCCTGTCTTCTGCCAGTTTGTTTGTCTCATCAGGAATTATGACATTACATGTTACAGCAATGAATGAGGTTCACTATGTGTAGGTTTCTTTTTTTTTTTAATTTCAGCTTTCTTGAGGTATAATTGACATATAAAATCGTAAGATATCTAAAGTGTACATTGTGGTGACTTGATATACATATACACTGTGAAAGGATTCCCCCCATCAATTTAATTAACACGTCCATCACCTCACATATTTGTCTTTTTTTTGGTGGGGTGAGAACATTTAAGTTCTACTCTCTTAGCAAATACCAGTTATACAATACAGTGTTATCAACTATAGTCACCATGTTTTTTATTAGATCCTCAGACCTTATTCATCTTATAGCTGAAAGTTTGTGCAAGTCTTCATTATATCTATGTGGTTCTTTATGTGGTTGTTTGTGTATTTACCATACTAGAAATTTTTTAGCAACAGGTAGATTTGCCCCCAAAGCCAAAGAGGTGGTGGAATGTCCAGCTGTTGAGGAAATGTTACCTAGATTCTTAATAGCTTACATAATAGTTCTTCATTTAACATGAGCAGTATAGCCTGAGGGTTCTGTGCTCACCACTGCTCTTACAGTTTGCCCTCTGGGACCACGTGTGCCTGTAAATGCTAACAGGGGCATATTTCAATTCTCCTGTACCTCTTTTCCACCACACACTGTTCCTGTGGTAAAATACCCCAGAAGCAGAAGTTTATATAGACAAATTCCAATGCCATTGCATTTACAATGTCACCAGCAGTACAGTAACTGCCACATCATTGCAGGGTTTATCCTGAGAATCAAAGTCTGATAGTCAAATTTTGATTAAGCTAAAAACTCAAGATTCATGAGTTTCCACTTAACTTCAAACCCACCAATGTTTTCATTCCATGTTCTGAGTGCCCAGTGCCTTTGTTGCGGATAGAATGGCAAGATAAAAGTGCCAGCACAGTTATACACAACACGTGAATATGGAATTATATAGAACATAATAATTTGTTTAATGCACTCAGGGTTTTGGACACATCTAATCAAGCATCAGACCAAAAAAGATGGTAAGTTACCACTGTCAGGTAATCATGTCAAATGGAATTCCAAATTTTTGTTGAAATAATAGCATTTCATATGAAAATTATTAGATTACATTGATAATTTTTCTTTTGAAATATCTTAACATTTTTAGGATTCTTATTTCAATATCAGGTGGCATTAGTTAATATTTAAAAAGTAACCCAATTTGAATATCATCAGTTACCAAAATTAATAATTTCTCTAAAAGTGCTAGCTGTTAAAGCTGTAATTGTAAAATTGCCCTGACTGCCAAAAGCATGCATACAAGCCCCCAAATGAGTCAGTCTTCTTATATTCTGTATTCACAGATGATAAAACGTACAAAATTAGGTTAATACTTAGTGCAGGGTCTGATATACAGTAGGCATTCGATAAACATTTATTGAATTAGATATTGAAATAAATGTTGCTTGGGTGCCGATCTTGGGTCTGGCTTATCTTGCAAGCCTCCTCTCTCCCTTACTGGGAGTTTTCTCTCATCATCCTCAGAACTATTAATCTGGTTTCCATTGCCCCTCATCTATCAGACATGTCTAGACTCAAACTGTAGAAACTGTACAGGTTTTTTTCCTAAGAGGCTCCTCAGCCCCTGTGTAAATCAGTGGTTCAAAAAGATGGATATTGCCTACTTCTTCTGTTTCAGCCCAACCAAGAAAAGTTGTTATCCAAAAGATGGATCAGTGGGGTGATGATAAAATTCAGTCACTCTATAACTGATAAGAAAAGTGTGAGGCCTGCTAAGGATGGTGATTTATGAAGAGTCAGGAACCAGTACAGAAATAAACGTGGTTCCAGCAGAGCCAGACGTGAGCTATTGGCCTGTCGCCACAGAGGCCAGGGTTGGAAAACATTGGGTGCCCTGTAGGCTGTGGAAGCTGCCGTGGTGCACAGTGGTGACACCAGGTGTGGTGGTCGGAGGGTACATTTCCTTACCTGTCATTAAAACCAAGAGAAAGAGGCTGCCCCTACAAAGCCTTTTCTTTTCAAACTGAGAATTTTGAAACCATTTGACAAGCAAAGTAGGAAAACTAGTTGATTGCCTTTGCTCCCTCCCCTAGGATTGAGGACTTGTTAAAGGGCACTGGAAAGGGCGGAGATCAGGAGAATGAATTTGAGGAAACATCTTCAGATTGAAAGTGAGCCACATGGTCTGGACATTGAGAATTCTGGCAGGATGGGAAAAGGAAGTGGGTGCTGTTTCATTTACTAATGTAACATAACCCTAAGTAAACAGTCATATCACAAAGCATAAAGTACCCTCTACCCGCTACCCTTCCATCTCCCATAAATAGGAGGGAAAATAAAGCCAGTGAGTATCTTTCTTTAAATTCTCAGGATACAGGATATAATCATAATCTACTCTCTATTTTCATTTTGCTAGAATAAAGGAAATAAAAACTTTTTTTTCTAATGTAAAAATGGACAAGTGATGAACACTAGAGTGGTTTACTGAAGAAAAAGGCCAAACAGTAGAAAAATTCGGTTATCTTTGGTCTCTTACAGGACCCCTGAGGCAAGACAGATGATAGTCCCTCTGCAGACATACCCCAGATCTCTGAGAATCTCTACCCTTGCATAAGAGTTGTAAGGAGCACTGAAGATGGCCTGCAAACATGAGCATTGTAGAGCATCAGTCTGTCTGATGAGCTATGCTGTCTAATTAGAGGAATGAGAAATGAAGACATAAGAAGGCCAGGACTCTGAGAAACTAGTGCACGACTGTTACTGCTGGCATCTGACTCTGTTTCACTTGGATAGATCCTGTGGTCCCTGCTAAGGACCCTGTGCTGATCCAGAAGCACATGCTTCACACCCATCCCTCCCTTTCTCAGGCTTCTTAATAACTGACCAGTATCAAGCCAGGCCTCAGAAAGAGACCTGCTGAGTGATGCGGAATGTGCAGAGAGTGCAACTGAGAAATCAGCCGAGCGGGTGGCTTGTGTCATGGAGCTTAGCACAGGCAGAGGATGCGCAAGACCAGAGAGACGATCATTTACTGGAATGTATCTTTCTGGGCTGCAAGTGCTTGATATTTTAATGTTGATGAAATTACCTCACAGGGAGAAGGAAAGCAATTAGCTATCAGAGTAATTTCAAATAACAGCATCTTAAAGTGCAGTATAACAAAAACACGGCAAAGTGGATGTCATTCATGAATCACTGTGGCAAAAGAAGAGATGAACATGCTCTTTTACAGTGATCAGAGAGTATTTATGAAATGCCTACTGTTTGCCCAACACTTTGGAGATTAAGAAAGTCATATAAAACATGATTCTATCCTTCAAGAAGATTATAGAACTTATATTTAAGACTTATTTACAAAAGCATTTTAAATGTACAAGATAGATATGTTTATGAGCGAATGTGTTATATGCAGTGGTATGCTGGTAAATCAGCTCTCTTAAAAAATGAAAAACTCTTATTTGTAGTGTTTTCCAATTTCTGCGGTGTCAATACTCCCACCGTGGCTGTCGCTGAATGCAGAGTTGGGAAGAGATGTGCACGACTGTGTCTCACAAGCCAGTACCGGCCAGCCCCAGTGCTCGGTGGTCATCTGTCTACATGTACAACACCTTAAATGGAGTTATTTAGATTGTGGGTGTCCTAGATGTCTGGTGAGGGGAAGTCAGCCAGTCAGACTCCTATTAGGAAGGCCTTAATGGGGGAGGATAGGATTGAAATAGAGGAAGGTCTTTGTATGGTGAACTCTTAAAAGATATGGCTGATTGGTTTATTCTCCTCACCTCTCTACATCCTGGCCCAACCTCTGGATGTAGTATACTCACTAAAGAAATGTTTACTGAATATCAAAACCAAATGGTTAGACTGAAAGGAATGGGAAGGCTTTTTTGAGCAAAACTTTTTTTCTTAAAAAACAAAAACAGAGCTGGAGAGACCAAAACAAGGTATGACCAAATGTTAATGTCTATTAAAGCTGTTGGTAGATGCATACATACCGTTATTGTGTATTTTATCTTCTGCTTTCTTCTGTGTATTGGAAATATGTCATAATAAAAATCACTTAAATTTTTTAAAAAGCTGAGAGGAAAAGGGAATTATGTGAACAAAGGTGCAGAAGTAAGAATGAACACCATCTGGTCGGTGCTGAGTAGCACTTTGATCTGACCAGGGTGTGGCAGGGAACAGCAAAAGTTGAGGTTGAGTGTAAGGTGGATGAATGGGAATCTTACCCCAGTTAACTGCTGCCTTTCACACTTCTTCTTAAGTGATGCTAAAGAACTCAGTCCATTGTTTCTCCTTAGAATTATAATTCGTGTGTTAAATTTTGAATTTCTGTATTGGTGGGGAAAAATTATTAACATTAATCAAAATTAGAATTAGGTGGGGAGGGAAATATTGAATCTTATTTCGTAGGGAAATGGACAGCTTAAATAAGAACACTTGTTACTGTGAAATGAAATCAGTGATATCAAGTGGTGTTTATTAACTCAGCTGCCTCCACATTGAATGCTATCCAAGTTGCCCAACGCCCTTTCCCGACCCTAAACACACACATATTCTGAAGCAGCCTAAAATAGTGTCCAGTTGTACAAAAGTATAGAATGGCATAGGGTCCCCTGAATTAGAGTTCAGTGTTCTATTCATTGCATAAAACAAAGAATAAATCACACGTAAATTTACACTCTGTTGGAATTCTATTGTTGATAAAATGAAAGGGGACAAAATGTAATAATCACAGCAAGCTGGCCTTCAAGGCACTGGAGAAAATATAGAGAGGGACATTCTCACTCTGCTTTGTATATTTCACATCATTGTATTAGCATCTAGTAGTATTAAATAGCACCTTAGAAAATAACTCAGCACACAAAAGCTCTCAGAAAACATTCACTGTATCTTCAATACACTCTACATAATGCATTCAGCACCCTACAGACAGGCCGTCAAATTACAGTAATAAGAAAACAAAAGCAAATGCTTGCCTGAAACACAGGATTTATGGAATTGAGGATGTGGCTTACTTTGTTCTTTCAGGCCTTTATTATATAAAGCTTGCTTCGATTAGCTACATTAGAATCTGTGTTAAAATAGAGGCTACAGTGGTGGCTATCTATTGAGCAAATGGGGTCACAATCATCAGAAACAATCTTCAAAAAGGGGGAATGATAAAAAGTGTACCAACTGACACACAATCCAGTGCATCTGGTACACATTTTGCTGACAAGTAGTCATTTGGAACACACTGCACCATTCTCTCTGTTTCCCTCCTAGACGTTAAGTCCAAGCTGAACCCCACGAACATGGTCTCTCATTCTTATCAGTATCTTCATACACAGTCATTCTTCCCTTTGTTAGACTCTCTAAGTTTGCCTCTCTGAAATTTTTAGAATATCTCAAGGAATAAAACTACACCTGGTTATCATGGAATTTCCAGCTCAGGTGATTTTCCTCCTCCCAAAAATTAAGTAATGAAAATTTAAGAATCTTTTCTTCTTATTCTATTCTACCATGCTTACCAAATCCTGATGTTTTCAGCCACCATTTATTTTCCTTCTTATTCATATTTTCAGCCTTCAGAGATGCACATGAATGAGTCCCCAATAGGTTTCTCTCAGCTGATGTGTTTAGTTCTTTTCATTTTATCACATTATTTAAACCTAACATCCTTTAAACTATTCCTGTATTTTTCTCTGCATTTTTTTCTTGCTCTTCAACTTTTTGGCACCTGTGTTTAATACTATGATAGAAAAATAATAGAACATATTTTTAAGAACAATTTTGGACTGAATGCTTATATATTGCTTCCAGAAATATGGGTTTAAGTGCAGCGTTCCAGATGGGGGTCTAATAGGTCATGTGACATGACAAGAGTGTTCTCCTGATTGCTGGAGCAGATATTCTGATCCCCAGCACAGTAGGTACAGTAGGGTTTCCCCAGTTATCTCTCCCTCTTCCATCCCAGGCTCTCCTTGACCTGTTCTATGGCTGCATATCCTTATGTTAAATGATCGTTCCTCAAACCCTCAATCTGCATCTTCAATGCCTTCCTTTCTCTCATACTTTTTTACAATTTATGCACATTTTCTTCAGCTCCCTTATTAGGTCCCTATAATCCTTTTATAAACAACTCTACTTTTGTTACGATTTAGTTATATTTTATTAATCTCAGCATGGCTAACATTTAGATTTTGGTGCATTCTCTGAGGTTTGAATAGGAGATAATCTAGAAATTACACATACATTTAAATGAAAATAACATACCTAAATTAAAATTTAATATTTGGAATTTCATACTAGGACATGATTTCCATGGCTTTGTGTCTTTGCTTTGTGATATCTCCAGCTTTCAGGCAAAGGGATGATATATGAGTTTTGAGATTTTCAGATGTGAAAATAGTCAAGCAGTCTCTTTTCAAAAAGGCAGAAGACCTTTAAATTCAGGCTCACATCTTTAACATCCATTTTTGAAATATGTTTTCTTCAAATGCTGCTGCAATAAATATAATGGTTTTACATAGGGTCGGTAAATAATCATTCACTAATCCATCTCGTTATTAGAATTAGTATGATGCCAAATTGGAAGTTACAGTTTAATAGGGAGTTCAAGATGGGACATTTTTGATATTGAGGAGTCAAAAGTAATTTTTAAATTGCCATATAAAGTGGCATTTTAATGATAAAATTTTATTCTTTTTCTTACACTGAAGTAGTATGACTTATATATTATACACATTACAGAGTAAAACACTTGGAAAAGTCCATTAAGAAACTTCCATTGAAGTTCTGCAAAAGATCCCTCTGGTCTCATTCTGACCCATGCCTTCAATAGCCTCACAAGTATTTGCCGTGATTCCCTAATTTGCAGCTCTAGTGCTCTAGGCTCCAGGCTGTATATGTTCTTGACAGAACCATTTGGATGTCTCAAAGACACCTCACATTCGACATGTTCAAAGCTGAACTCAAGGTCATCCTCCTCAGACCTGGCCCTCCTCCAGCGTTCTCCATCTCAGTGGATAGCACCACCATCTACTGAGCTGTGCAAGCCGGAAGCCTAGGAGTTATCCTTGGCGTCTTCTCCCTCTCCCCATTTCTTTCTTCTCCATCACTTTGTTCTGTTGATTTTATCTCCTAAATATCTTTCAAATACGTGCACTTCTCTTCATCATCACTGTCATCCACTCAAGCCAAAACCATCATCATTTCTTCTTTATTAATGGGGTGACTAACCATCCATGTTTGCTCAGGACTAAGCATTCCCAGGACGTGGGATTTGCAGTTTAAACCGAGATGAGTTGGTCACCCTAATTATTGATCTCCCTGCTTCCACTTTTGCCTCCCAATGCTTCTCCACACTGAAGCCAGGGTGATTTGTTTAAAATGAAAATAAAAAATGTGACGTATCAGCTCATACCCATTAGAAGGTTGAAAATTTTAAAAACTGACCATACTAAGTGTCAGTGAGGATATGGAGGAACTGGAACTCTCATACACTGTTTATGCAAATGTAAAACATACTTTGGAGTAAAAAAAAAATGCATTTTGGAATGTAAAACCACTTTGGAGAACTGTTGGGCAGTTTCTTACAAAGTTAAACATATATTTAACATCTACTGTTATCTTTATCCAAGGAAACATATGTCCACAGAAAGACTTTTCTATTCATGGAAGCTTCATTCCTGACAGCTCAAATGTGGAAAGAACATGAATGCCCATCAACAGATTAATGGGTAAACAAACTGAGGTATAGCCAGAGAATGGAATACTACTCAGCAAGAAAAGATTACAGACACATGCAACAACATGGATGAATCTCAAAAACATGCTGAATGAAAGAAGCCAGATGCAAAAATAATGTATATAATGACAGAAAGCAGATCAATGGCTGCCTGGAGCTGGGAGGTGTCACTAAGACTGGAAAGGGGCAGGAGACAACTTTCTGGGGTGATAGAAATATTTATATCTTCATTTTCATGGTGGTTACAAGCATACATTCATTTGTCAAAGCTCATCAAACTATATTTAAAGTGGGTACATTTTATTGATGTAAATTATACTTTGGGATTTTAAAAATTAAAAGTAAATAATTTTTAAAAACCTGCAAATCTGATCATGTCATCCTCCTGTTTGAAATACTTCAAAGGTTTCCCATTGCTTTTTGAATAAACACCAAAATCTTAACATCTGGCCCTGCCTACCTCTCTGATCCTATCTCATGCCACCTCCCCTGCCCCTCCCCCAGTTTCTGTGATCCAATCCTGCAGGCCTTTTCTTTCTCTTTTGGCTCCTCCATCCCTCCTACCTCAGGACCTTTGTACATGCTTCTCTTTCTGACTGGCATGCTCCTCCCACCCCTTCTTCATGATTAGTTAACACCTACTCCTCCTTCAAATAGAAACTCAAATGCTACTTCCTCCAGGAAGCCTTCCCTGACCCTCATATTGCATCAGGTCTGCCTATGATACACTCTCATTGCATCTCCTATGCTGTAGACGTGCCTTTATAGCACTTATTGCCATTTGTAATTATATAGTTGTGAGATACTTTGACTAATGTCTGTTATTTTAAACTAATAACAAAAGGATGTTATCTCAAATCTTTTGAGCATGTGAATAACCCTGCTACTTATTCTATAAAACAGAATAACAATCATCATCTCTGCTATGTATGATCGTGGTTGAGCAAAATCTCTTGTCAAAATACTTGATATGGCAAAAATAAATTCATCCTGTGTTGGTGAACTAGAACCTGTCTTCGCTGAATTAATGTTGGTCAGTAAGTTGCTCATGATTAGTAGAATTTACTTCCAGGAAAAATGTTCCCACTTCAGGGGAAAATAAATTACTCCTTTTTCTCAGAAAACAACAAAAATAACAAGAAATAATCTGTGTTTTCATTTTTCATCTTAGGTGCCAGAAAACTAGAGCCAAATTCAAGTCTCAAGTTTTCTGCTCTTTACAAGCGTGCAGGAGCATTTAGTGTATAATTTGTATATTTTTGAATATTTGCAAGTCACCAGTGAACTAATCTTAATCTCTTAAGGTCACCTGGAGGTCTGGGACTGCCTTCCTGGCTGTTGTACAAATACAACAACAAAAAAAGGCCAACCAAGTACATCCCTTGATTATAGTAGGAGATCAATAAATGTTGGCCCCAAAATGAATGAAGTTATATAAGAAAATTCTGAAGTGATTTTATAATCTCTCTGTCTTCTAGTTGGAGCCAAAATAAGCCATTATCCATACTACATTTTTCCTTTCTGATTTAGCTAATAAATCTAGGTAGAAAGTGAATTTTTAAAATGAGAAGGTAATTGATCTCAACAGAAGGAAACAAAAATGATTTTCAGAACTTTCAAATTAACTGCTTTCATGTGATTGGATTTGGAATCAGAGTCTTTAAAAGGCCTGTTGTAGTGAATGGGAATATGTTTTGCATTTTGAAACCTAGGCTACATCATCCCACTTGCTGAACTTCAAAATCAAGCAGCCAAATTAGAGCAACAGCATTTCCTTGATTTTTATTCAGTGAACTCTTTGAGGTACTTTTAATAAAAATTGTAGATTATCACAAATATCAGAATACAGAATGTTCATAAACCTTGTGTCTCTTGCAATTCTGCAACTCGGGTCCATATTAAAATGAATTCTAACTCCACTGGTAGGACTTATAACTGGCCAAATGCCTTTCTTGTTTTTACTAACAGTTGTCAGTAATTGCCTAATTTTACTAATTTCTTATAATTACTTGCTTAGTTTTAGTGTAACTTTACTTTATGGAATCATTGTTACATATACTTAACTCATCAATCAGCCATAGATTCCCACTCTTCTTCACCCCCCACCCCTATGTTTAGTTCTGACCTAAGAACCAAGACCTTTCTTCCAAATGTACACACACAGAATAAAGCCATTTGCATCAGACCTGGAAAATCTTAGACACGGATTTTAACCTTGGTACTTACATGCGGTTCGCTCCTGTGGATTGGTGGTCAGGCATGAGTTACAGAAAGCAAGAACCTGTTCTCCCATTTTTCAAACATTTCCAGGGAGAGATGAATTTTCAGATTCCAAATTTATATGACAGTGAAGTCAGGATGACGACTCTCTCTCTCTCTCTCTGAGTGTTAATTATTCATTGAAAAGCATTTTAAAGACACAGTTCAGTATTTCTTTACTGGCTCACTGTTAATAAAATTACAAGGAGTAATTGGAATCCTCGATTTCTTATAATGGCACTTAACATTTGTTATATTTTTAAAATTACCTTTAAAGCGACATAAGCAATTTTCTGGAAATGTGACGTTAACTACTGTCACTACCGACCATTAGCAGAACTTGCCCAATCGTTATTCCTGTACTTGCACCCAACCTATGTAGCTCTATTCACTTTCTTTTTTCTTTTTATTGTGATAAGAACCCTTAACATGACATCTGTTCTCTTACAGTATATTGTTATCTATAGGTATTATGTTGTACAGCAGATCTGTAGACTTTATTCATCTTGCATAACTGAAACTTTATATCCCTTGAAGAGCAATTCTCCATTTCCCCCTCCACCCCAGCCCCTGGCAGCCATCATTATATTCTTTACTTCTCTGAGTTTGACTATTTTAGATACTTTCTCACCTTGATATCTGACAGGTTTGGGCAAGGATAGCACAAAAAATTATTTTTGAAAGCAGCGATATTTGGTCTGGAATTTGAAACTGATACACGTCCGCTAATGTCCTGGTTTTCCCACATGCTGAGCTAGTATACCTGAGAGAAACCGTATAGAAAACAGCCAAGTTTGATGACAGAGGAGTCCTCACGTATAGCAAGTCTAAAATTTCATTAAGTGTTGTTTGGGATGCTGTTAATGTTATTACTGTAATACAAACATCAAAGAAAATCAGATCACACACTCAGGGATATCATTCCCTGCTGAAAATCCTGTTAGCTGACTTCAATTATGCTGTCTTTGGCTCGTTCAGAAGGCTGTGTCAGCCCCATTATCTGCTCTCTAAATCACCTGCTTAATCAAAAGTGCACACGTTTGAAACTCATCAAATTAAGTAAAATAAAATTTGAATCTTGTGCTTGTTTGGGTTCAGATTGTAGCAATATCAAAATTATTCTGGTTGCTAGAAGTGTGTCTGTGGACAGTAGTAAGAAGATAAATAAGTAGGATTGAATCAGAATGAGAAAGAGAGCCTTTCTGATGGAGAGCTTATAGGCTCTAAAGTACATGTTTATTTCAGAATTAACATCTATTTTTTAGAGTATAATTCAGGATTTGTTGAATTCTCTCCATCATATTCCCTGAAAGGAAAACACAAGCATATAATACATGTGTCCTTTTTTGTTTTCACTTTTATTATGAAAAATGTTAGACAAATAGAAAAGTAGAGAGACTAGAAAATAAACACATGCCTATTACCTTTAAAAAATTTTTTACCATTTGGGCATATTTGTCTCATAAATTTAAAGTATTTTAAAATAAGTTATGGACACCATGACATTTCACCCTTAAATACTTCAATATACATCCCTGAAAAACCAGAATATTTTCCTGCAATCCACAATTTCATTATCACACCTTACAAAAGTAACAGTTATTCCTTAATAACATTTAATTTCCAAATACTATTCAACTTCCCTTAATTGTCCCAAAGAAGTCCTTCAGAGCTGGTGTGGTTTATTCAAACCAGGAAATGCACTTACTCTTAAATACCACAAGTCAAATTTTTAATTTAAATGTATTCATGGATATCTTTGTAAATTTTAAGGATGCATTTATAACTTTCAATACACTTAAAATGGACCAAAGAAAGAAATTCTCCTCCTTGTATTTTAGACATTCTTAGGTTGGCTTTATCGAACATTTCCCAGCATTTAATTCAAAATGTTTTTGTCCTCTTTGTTTTACTTTCAACAAACTGCTATAAGAAGCCAAAGATGACCAGAAATGTTTTCCACTCCTAAACAAGTGGGAAAACTTTCTCACTATCTCAAAAATTATGACACGAATTTAGACACAAATGTTGAGTAAAATGGCTTGAGTATTAAAACATAATAATTAACCCATATCACTAATATATGTTAGTCCAAAATGTTGATCATGAAAATAACTTGAATAATTCAATAAGTCTTGCATAGTCCCTACTAATTTCATTGGAAGGTATAGAAAGGAGTTATTAATGACACATTCAGCTGACCTCTCTGAATTCCACTGAGAACTTATCAGGGATGCCCTACCACTAGGTGGTGCCTCCGACCTGTGGGGCACGTGTATATGCCTGTAGCCAGTCACGGTTGGGCAGGGAGAAATAGATGTGTCACCCAACACGCTCTTCCTAGTGGCCTCACAACATGAGAATGTGTATAGCTTATTTGGGAGAGAAATCCAGAACATGTTTTGCTGTCCAATTCACCAAACAGCATGCTTGTCACTGGTGTGGAGCATCTGATCCAGGCAGGCCTGGGAACATATGCAAGTGAGAATGCTTCCATCCACAGCAACTAACTCCTCACCATTGATCCACTAACTGTGTCAATAGTTTTGTATCCCCCAAGTCTATAGGTAACAAGATTTTGCAAATGACGCTAACAAGAATATCCAAATTGTGGTTTTAGCCAGTGAGATATTTTATCTATTTGTGATATTCAGTAATGATACAGGTTATAGTTCAGAAAAGGAATGACTTCCTATTAGCTTGGGCAAGATAAATATTTTTTCAAGAAAAGTTATTAAAGCTTTAAAGTGCTCTTAAATAGGGATATCCTGCTTCTGAAATTGTCCTATGAGATGGTAGAGGAATGATTTCCAAGGATATGTTCTTAGTGATATTTCAGTAAGTCCCGAAAAAAATGAGAAAAGTAAGGGCAATATTGTGAATTTTTTATGGAGTTAAATTTACTAAATTTAAAGAACTAGCCTCTAGCCTGAGATTGTCTTTTCATTGTGTGTGTGTGTTGAAGTTTTGGTGTTCAAGTTTTCCTTCTTTCCTGAGATGATGATAATTGATAATATAATTTTAATATCCAAAATTTAAAGTTCATAACCTTATGTAATTTTCATATTTAAAAAGTGCATGTTTGTGTCTTCATTATCTTTTTCTGTGTAGCAAACCACCCCAAAAGTCCTTAAACAGCAACAATCATTTTTCTCTCATGATGTTGCACTTTGGATAGGGCTTGGTGAAAAGAGTTTGTTTCTGCTCCACATGACGGCTAAGTGGCTCGCCTGGGCCTGGAGGATCCATTCCTGAGATGGTTCACTGCCGTGTGAGTGCTTTCCAATGAGACTATTACTGGGATCTCTCTCATATTTCGTCTCAGATGGGTTTTCCAAGATGAATTAGCTCTGAATATGGCATTCCCAATGTATCCACTGCACTTCCACAGCTGCAACCTTATCCTGGTCTTACTATATCATTCATTCTCTGGATTTTGATGTTTCCATGACACAGAATGGGAATGTCATGCTCTTGCTTGGACTTGTTTTTTGTTATCAGCATCTTCCCTTGCCCCATATGTCTATCCTCCACCCAGCTCAAGAATTTATTAATTCCAGACCTTTATTAATTCTGATCCCTTTAAAAGGAAAGTGTCCCTCTGTTCTAACTTTCCCTACCAAAGTCTTTTCCATCCTTCCAGGATCAGCTCAAAATCAATTTCTCCATGAAGACTTCCCAAATCTCACTCCAGTAAAAATTAATCTCTTCTACCATAGCATTCTTCAAAAGCTCTAATAAAACATGTTTCACTTGCCTTGTGGATTGAGTAGAAAGGGAGCTCTTTGGGAATGCGGAGTTTGCTGAATTATCTTTATCTTATTAGTAAATACCTAAAAAGTATTTGGTAAATTGCATTGACCCAGAATCAAATCATGTTTTAAATTAGCTTGAAATAATCTTGTAATTATTTTTATTTTAAAATGCTATTTTGTCATTTTTGCAATAATGTCTACTTTTCTTAATGTTTTGTTTTCTCCAAAAGTGGATTGAAGAATCTCAATCATGGAAAGAATCTTGAGGCATTATATCACAATAAAAGGATATCATTTTAACTATCCAAAGGCAAATTTATTCCATTTTGGGAGACATCCAGAAAATGTTGAGTTATCTTCCTTAGAAACCCATTCCAACTTTTTGCATCTTTTATCCACAGGAAGTTTTTCCTCACATTGAACCTAAACCACTCCAAGCTTCAGTTTAATGTGTTTCTTATTGTTCTAGTCTCATGGTCTCCATAAGGAACAGCTGGTCACCATCCATTTCATTTGTTCCCATCACAATCAAAAGTCAGCAGGTCTAAATATCCTTTGGAAAGCACACACAAATTTTCCTTTTTAAACAAGAGTCGGTAGCCATCCCATACTGGCAGGGTAGGTTAAGTTTTTTTTATGAGGAGTATGGTGAACTCCTTTAAAGAGAGAGTTCCTAAGATTACCATTGAGGGGGCAGTATTTCTCAGAGGAGAAATTCGAAGAGAGATTCTATTATACTGTATTTGAGGAAGAAAATGGATCAAAGTTAGTTTGTAAAAAAAGAATGTATCAAATTAATGAATTCAAAAGAATATTCACAGGTCACCAATATGATGTGAATAAACGGATGTTGAGGGAAAAACTGCAGAAAGTTTACATTCTCATAACCTCAGAAGTGAAGTGACCCAAGTACTTGGCTGAAGTGTGGCCAAAGAAGAATTGGGTCCAACTGAAGCTTAACAGGGCACGCATCATTGCTGGGCACCCAGCTGGCAGGACCGACTCCCCACTGCGGTGATATTATAATGAGAAAAAAATGCATGCAAATTAGTAAATAGTAATTAGAGGTGGAGCCATACATAGTCTGCTTTGGAGAAAGATTTGGGGAGGAGTTGGGAGGGAGTTAGAGGAAATGAAGTATGAGTTCAGTAGAGAAGGAATCTGAGTTATATACAAAACAGTTGGATGACAGATGCACTATTAGGAGAATAGGGGAAAGCACTGACCTGTTACTGCTCTCTCTGACTGGTTGAAACCAGTGTAGATAATAAAGGATATAGTTGCATATACATCTTCTCTCTTCTAACCATTGTCATCACTGACCTGGACTGAACTTACAATAGAAAATGGGAAGCTCAGTCTCCCGGTGACCAGTGTAATTTTATTTAGGTTTAACACAATTGAAAGAGCTTGGAGCTTAGATCACTTTGCCTGCCCAGGAAACTTGGAAACTCCCAGAGAGAGAAGAGGGAGTAGAAATGAGAGTCAAAACATATCAGCAGTGAAAAAGTGTACTGACAAGAGGAAATAAGAATGTGATCTGTCATTTGTTATTTGACAAAGTTACGGAGTTGAACAGGCTTCAAAAATTCATTGAACTGATTTTCCTCACTTGCTTCAGATTTTACCTAAACATTGTAGGTAAACAATTATTATGTGTCTATTCAATATCCTAAAATATTTATTGAGCACCTCTTATTAGAAGAGTTAACAGATGTAAAGCTCTGAGAACAATGCCTGGCACATAGACACAGATGAGGTTGGGCATTAGTCTTGTGAGCTGTCACTCGTTGTAATGCACCGGGCTAGATACTGTGGGGTAGAGATAGAGGGCAGAGACGTGCACTCTTGGAGATTCAAATCTAAGGGCTCCATGGAAGGCAATTCTATAACTTCTCTAGTCATGCATTCTGCTATAGGAGTCCACAAAGTGTTGAGCTTGATATCTGTCCATTTTCTCCCCATCATCCATCACCCTGAAAGTTCAGAGGCTTTCCCCAAGAGGTAGGAGATCATGGGCTGCAACTATCCCCTTCCTCTTCCTCAGCAACTTTTACAACCACCCTCTGCCAACACACACACACACGCACACACACACACACACACAGCCTTCCATGTCATTGTTAATCACAAGACTTTGAGAAGATAAAGGATTTTTTGTCTAGAATGGTATTCGTTTTTTGTACAATACTCGAATGATATAAATATAATGGTTAGGGAAAAAAATACTTACATTTTTAGGCGGTGCTTCAAAGACAGCCTGAGTTTTACATGTACTTTTAATTCTCAAGGGATAGCATGGAAGTCACTTTCCTTACTAAGATGGACCCCAGTTTTTCCAGAATGACTAAGGGTAATAATCTGAGAGGCCATTCCCAACCATATGCGTTGAAGTAAAATTTTTGATGTCTCTGGGCTAAAGAATATAGGAATACAGTTAGTTTATGGCTTTAAAGCTTATTTAATATCAAGAGATTATTTTTTAATGTGTAACACACCCAGACAGAAAGATTTTGTTAGCCAGTCTTAACTATAATATAGGAGGCACCCGTCCTGAGTCTGACTCATAACAATATCAGGAGTTCTTTAATTGAGTAATTGAGGCCTATATGGGGATAACAAAATGACTATTGATAAAGAATGAACCCAAACCCTGGGATAAGAACCAGATACCTTTTACAGTATAGTTAATTTAGATTCAAATATTTGCAATGAATATGAATACCATACAGTGGGGTTCTATAGTGTGGGTTCCTTGGAAAGCAGAGCCTGAGAAAAGAACCCTGGTTCAGGTGGTTTATTTGGAAGGTGATCCCAGGAAGCAGGAATGAGGAGCAAGAGACTGAGACAGGGAGAAAGGAAAACTGAATGTAGACAGCATGTTGTAGAGGTCACTGCTAAGAGTAATAAGAAACTTGATTCCACTGGGAAGTCTGCAGAATGTCTTCCAGAATTTTCCACGTGAAGACAGGAAGCTGCAACATTGATCTGTGTCCCCTATTCTTTGAGGGTTGCCTCTAGGGTCACTAATGCCCCCACACTCTGGGGCTTGTACTCGCATGAGGAAAGAGGAAGTCACCTCCTTACAGACAAGGCCCTGGGAAAGAATGTGACAGGGAGAGTAAATTGTCCACCAAGCTGCCACTTAACATCAGAAGCAAGCTGAGAGGATGTGATAAAAGCATCAGAAAGGTCTGTTACAGGGGTTCTGGAGCAATTGCTGGCTCCTCCTCACTAAGCCATTAGAATGGGTGACAGCCATTAGACACCATCGCTAAGAGTAGTCTCTCTTCTCATCTGGTGTGTCCTCCTTTTATTCAGATGTCTCACAATATCTACAATGAGATATTTGCTACTTCAGGCCTCTGCTCTCAATCTCTGCTTAGGCCCTTCTCAAAGTGGAGTCTTTGAGTTCTGACTTTTTGTTAACTAATATCAACAGAATTCTTTAGATTCCTTCTAAGTGCTCATAAAATGCCGGTTTCCTACTTCAATAAAGGCTGAATAATGTGTAGGACTCCATATCTAGTTCTCTAGTCTGGGAATATCCCCTGTTGGTGTGTCAGCTGTGTTCTTTTTGCTGCAACCAGCATACTCCATGGCCTGAAAGTGCAGCTATATACAGATGGGGTTCTAAACCCCTTCAGGTGAGAAAGTTCACTTTCTTGTAGGGATCCAAGCTGAGTATGGATTCACTTCCTTGGGAAGCACCAGAATAGTGCTCTATGCTCTAGAAAGATACAGTGCAGGGGCGTTACTATTTAACTATTTCATGTTCATCACCGTATGGGCTACAGTTGCATAAAAGCTAATGTGAACAAATTTGTAGTAACAAAGACTTCTGTGAACCTCATAAGATTAACATAATTAACACCAACTTTAGCCTCTTAAGTTATCTTCGAGTAAGGCCTAGGTGGAGTAAGGCCCAGAACTTTGCTTTTTAGACAATGTCAAGTACAGTGGTTTTCATTGAGGGCAATTTTGCTCCCCTCTCCAAGAGGCATTTGACAATATCTGGAGACATTTTTGATTGTCACAACTTTGCAGGGAGTCTACTGGTATCTGGTGGGTAGAGGCCAGGGATGCTGCTCAAGGGGAGGAAAAATAATTTTCCTTCTATTCTTCTAAGTTCACTCTGGGGCCCTTATAATAAAAGACAGGTTAACAAGAGAAAAATAAACCATTTATTAACATGTATACCTCTTGTCTACATGGGAGATACCCAGGGAAAAATGAGTAATTCATGAGGTGGCTTAAATTCAGGCTTAAATACTATCTTCAGTTAAAGACAAAAGAGAGAAGGGTGTCAGGAGGCCAGTTATGGGGAGGTGACCAGGAGAAGTACAGCAGACAAGGATAAGGTTGTTATGCAGACTGAAGTCTGTGCCTCCTCTGTTGATGAGTTTCTTGTGATTTAGTCCTCTTCTCTTACAGAGAGGGAGACATCTTACAAATGGAGATTTCCTTTATAAATATAAATTTTCTTTATAAAAGAAACTCTGTTTTCAGAGTTTCTCCTATGTCTGCTGTTTCTTGAAATAATCCTTATGCCAAAAGGGCATATTTTGGAGTTGCATGCTCTGCTATCCTTTGTTGCTAAACATTCTACAATTCACAGAACAGTAGCCACAATGAAGAATTGTCAGCTCCAAAATGTCAATATTGCCGAGGTTGAGAAACTTCGATCTAGAAACAGTGAAATTTTACTTCTATTGATTTTTGAAAGATTAACACAAACATCCTTTTGACCTTAAGCAGGTCACCTCACCTTTCCTGGCCTCCGTTTTCTGTGTTGGTGAGAACGTTGTGCTAGATGATCCCTAAGGTCATTTCCAACTGTGATATATGATTCTGTGATTCTGCTCCTTCCCTTGCTACATTATTCTGCTTACAGTTTGGCATTCTAAACTTGTCTGTTATTGGAAAAGCTGAATGTAAATAAGAATTGATTCTTTAATATTTACTCTCAGCAGCAGAAAATTAATTATTGAGTTGCTGTTGATACAGCAGTATTACTGATTTAACTCTGCTGTATGGTGAATTTTAATATATATGTAGAAGATTAAAGTCACAGAACATTTAAGATGAATCAGAGACAACTTTTCCTTTCCCAACCTCATTATGCTTCGACTGTGAGTGTCAGCGGGCTCTGTGGGTGGTCCCAAGACATAGGTTCAGAAGCTGCCAGTGTGGAGCAGAAACGGACTTGGGGGAGCATTGCTCCTGGAGTCTCAGTACCAGTGTCCTCATGATCCATGTGCACACATTATGGTACACTCATAAGAAAGGACCCTGACAAACCTGAACAGATCTTTTTCCTTCTAGTTCAAGATAATGTATGTTCCTTAAAAGGAAAAAGAAAACCTGTCCCAGAAAGTGCCATTCAATGACTGTAACTATGCACTACTAAAATAAATGCAGAGATTGTTTCCTTCTGTCAGAAAACCCTGAAGATGAAAAAGATTACCTAAGAGGGTGTACTTATAGTTCTTATTGATAAGATAAAAAATATAGATGATGTAGAAAGAAGCCTAAGTTTGTAAATGAGTCCAATCTAAGGAAAAAGGAAGAAATACGATAAATGGCAGATTGGAATTGTCTGTTATGGGATAGCTTCTTTTAACAACCAAATTCCTCATTGTAGCACTTACCAGGCATGTTTGGAAGAAAAACAGACTAGTCCCTAGGCTGCCTTTCCATTCTCTAAGTCATAATTTTCCCTGCTGCTATTAAGGTTCATGGAAGTGATGAATGCTCTTGTCATTGGAGGTTTCAATTTTGAGTCTTCCCAACAGTTCCAGCAATTTACCAATACATAAGAAAATACCCCTGCTGGATTAACCTAGCCCCTGGAGGCACTTTTTTACCTGTGCTTCCCCCATCTGACACATTTTGGTTTCATAAGGCCCATAGATAAACTTTAAAACCTCAACTCTGCAGTGTCATGAAATTCTGTGAAATTCTAAGATTCAAAAAAATTTTGACAGAGCTTAATGCCAATCCAAAACTCTTAAGATAAATTTTAACGGGACTAAGTGTAAAGTCCTGCATTTGGGACTAAAAAGAAAAACCTGACCACATAGAGGATGGAAATCCAGTTTCATGGCAATTAATATGAAAAAGATCTGGAGGTATTAGCTGACTAAAGTCTTAATGTGACTGAAAAATATGGTAAGACTGATTAAAATCCATGATTAGTTGTATAAATAGAAAACATCACCCAGTTGAATGGGGGTCAGGGTCCAACTTGTCAGATTCACATCCCGTTCAAAGAGGGAGACTAAAAAAGGGCAAAAGGTCTTAATACAATGTGAAAAGGAGAATTGTAAGGATACTAAGGTGTTTATCCTATAAAGCAGGGATGACGGGGAGATATGACAACTATCCTCCAGTAGTAGACCCTTCCAGGCTGACACTTGGAAGGGGAGCAGCCTGTTTGGTTTTGCTTCAGAGAGAACTCTGGACACTAGAAAGATATAGGGAGGTGGGAAACTTTTTGTTTTTTAAGAATTTTTTAACAATTAACACTTCCCAATTATACAATTAAATACTCGATGGAGTGGAAATACCATTACTAGAACAGAATAAGCAGAGACTGTTTAACTACAAATCAGCGATAATCTACACAAGGCTCATATGGACTAGATAATTCTGAAGTCCATTCCAATCCTAAGAAAGGCAGTTATTATTAATGCCCACCTGTAGTGATTGCCTGACTTAGAGAGCCAGTAATAGCGGGGATTAGACAGACTCTGGAGCCAGAAGATGTGGGTTCCACTTCCACAAGCCCCCTCTCCCTTTAATAATTGGATGACCTTGAGAAAGTTACTTTAGCTCTCTGAACTTCAGTTTCCTCATCAGTAAAATGAGGATACTCAAAGCACTTATCTCATGGGGTGGTTTGAATATTGATTTAGTTAATGCCTGTAAAGCACATAGAGCAATGCCTGGCACATATTAATGTGATTTAAGAGTATTTATTAGAACATATGACCAAATCCCCTAAGACAAGCAGATAAATTGCTTAACCACTTCTACGTGGAGTCTCTCTCACCAATTTTCAGAGTGACTGAAGGAACTCCACCTGCATCTTCATCTGTTTCTCCACAGCGCGACAGATGGCATTCAGGTGGAATTCCATTTTCTCTGGGCCAAATTGTAGAGTGTGTCTTAAATGTTTTCTTCTCCAGCTCAGTTAAACACAAATTCACTGCCTTCTTGACAGTCAAATCCTTGAGGGGTAAGAGAGGTGCTTGGAGGCATGTATGTTTTTAGTTAGATTATCAGGTCTCAGGACCACTGGGCAGTGGTCACCAGTTCTGTCTATTCTGAAGGCTAACTCTGTTCAGAATACTGTCCTTAACTTTGCAGATCTATATGTTCTTTCAAAAGTAGCTAAAATTGTATGAAACCACACAGGCTAAGGAGAAAGCCCTAATTTTGCTGTTCGTTAATTAAAAGTGACTGAGATTATCAAATAGTAATGGATTTACAAATGATTAAAGGTCTGTTCAGCAAACCATAAACTAATTCCTATAATAGCTAATTAAGGTGTATTTTTAAATTTTAGGTACCCTACTGACATTTCTATTCACTTAAGTCTTCTTTCTATTTGTTGGGTCAGCTGTCCTTTGGGACAGATTTTCTTATGAATTATTCTATTCCATTATTCAATAAATCAATAATATTTAAAAACTGTATTTATCCCACAATATCTACTTCCTCTATTCTGAGAAATCAAAGCACAGAGACTCTGGTGCAGCTCTTTTATCATCTCTCCAAATGAAGTGACATTATTGATACTTCATTTGGGCCTTGTTAGTAAATGTCCCCTCGAGCATGATGGATGAATAGGAGATGCTGAATCAAGAGGCTGCTAAAGGCCAAGTAGTCAAAAGTGTCAGATCTTGTTGGCAGTTGACACTAAATATGGTGAGGGGGGAGGTGGCGGAGGTGAATGGGATCAGGCATAAGCTTTCTAAGCTATTTGTGAACAAAATAATCAGTGTCATCTCTCTAACTTTTTTGAACTGTTGTGAGTTAAAAGTAATCCTCAAGCGAAAAACAGTGGCCTTAACCTGGCACTAGTATTTTGTCAACGTTAGTCATTAACTTTCCCACTTGGAATTTCAGGATAATTTTTATGAGCGAAAAATATATATTAAATTGGGACAAAAGTAGATATAGATCCAGTGGTGTGTTGGTAAATGCTTAACAACCAGCTCTCTGAGAAAAAAATTTTTTTGAGAAGTCCTGATTTCCAGCATTTGCTGATTGTTGTGGTAAATACCTCCACCGTGGTAGATTTGAAGCTGCCCCCGCGACATTACTGAACGTGGAGTTGGGAAGAGATGTGCACAGTCAGCTCTGGTGGTGAGCTGACACAGCTGACAAATGCACGTCGTTGGGTGTCATTCCAGATCTCATCAGAAAACATTCATCTTACTATTTATTTGGGGCTAGTGAGACATACTTTTAAAGTATGATTTTAAGTTAAAATGACAATTTTCCTAATATGTGGTGTCACATTTGAATATATAAGCCACTGTATCAGATTAGTGTCAGGTTGGTAAAGGCTCTGGAGTAAGATGGCCTAGGTTTGGGTCCTGGCTTTGTCACCTACTAGTGGTGTAGCCTTGGGTAAGTCACTCAACCTGTCTATGACTAATTTAAACAGTTACGCTAATGACTGTAAGGGGCTTGGCACAGTACACAAGTAAGTGGTTGGAAGTGTTAGGAAGATGTATTAGTCAGGGTTCTCCAGAGAAACAGAACTGATAAGATATATATAGATATATTCGAGAAGATTTATTATAGGAATTGGCTCACACAGTCATGGAGGCTAAGTCCCGTGATCTGCCTTCTGCAAGCTGGAGAACCAGGAAGGCCGGTGATGTAGTTCAGTCTGAGTCCAAAGGCCTGAGAATCCGGGCAGGGAGGGGAGGGTTGATGATATAAGTGCTGGTCTGAGCGCAGAAGCCTGAGAACCAGGAGCAGATGTCTGAGGACAGGGGAAGATGGATGTCCCCACTCAAGCAGAGACAGAGTATTTGCCCTTCCTCCGACTGTTTCTTCGGTCCAAGCCCTCAGCAGATTGGATGACCCCTCCACATTGGGGAGGGTGCTCTTCTTCACTCGGTCTACTAATTCAAAAGCTAATCTCTTCACAGACACGCCCAGAAATAATGG
Organism: Tapirus indicus; assembly: GCA_031878705.1. Classification (NCBI taxonomy): domain Eukaryota; kingdom Metazoa; phylum Chordata; class Mammalia; order Perissodactyla; family Tapiridae; genus Tapirus; species Tapirus indicus. The sequence goes on along the minus strand of CM062919.1, from coordinate 140,021,327 downwards.
TTTACCAGCTCTGGGCATCCTTTAGGCCAGTCAAGTTGATGCGCAGAATTAACCATCACAGAGGACCAATATCAAGTTTACAAAATTCATCTTGAAAAAATTGACAGCTCTCAGCTCTCCTGTTCTCAAACTCTCTTCGTTCTCTGTTCTACGGTCCTTTCCTAGAAATATTCCCCATACCATCCACCCTACTCCAACTCAGGCTTTCTCCAAAACAATCAAGTCAAAAACCTTAAAAATCAAAATTCTACAAGTTCCATAAATGCATTTATTAGAAGTTTTCATACTACTTTTATTGTTGTACTAGTATAATTACCTTGCAGTCATAGTAGCAGTGGGGTATATTTATGATTGCTTTTCATGTACCTTCCCCCTGGTTTGCTATATTGCCATAAACTATGCATGGTTATGCTAAAAAATGAAACCCCTATATTTAAGCATGCATCTCATCAAGAAAACCCAGGGCAGAGAATTAAAATTAAATAATTTTGAGAGTGATTATTTTCTTTACAAAATGTATTCATTTTAATGAAACAGTTTCTTTAAAATATCTAGCTTCTTCATTAAGTTAACAACTATTGAACACTATTATGTGTCAGACACTATTCTTGTGCTAGGAAAAGTATAGAATGAGAAAAACATGACTAGCAGAGTGGCGCAGTGGGAGCGTGCTGGGCCCATAACCCAGAGGTCGATGGATCGAAACCATCCTCTGCTATAAGGTTTTCATACTTCTTCCTTGCTAAGCTTTATTCCAACAAAGCTACGAGCCCAAAAACCAAGTCCATTTCCATATTTAGAGAGGGGGGAGGGCAAAAGGGATGATTAGGCACATGTGTGTGGTGATGGATTGTAGTTAGTATTTGGATGGTGGACGTGATGTAATCTATGCAGAAATAGAAGTATAATGATGTATACCTGAAATATATACAATGTTATAAACCAATGTTATGGCAAAAAAAAAAGAAAAACGTGGTTTCTGCCCTCACAGAATGTACTGTCTAAACTTTATGTGCTTTTAAAATAGAACTCTCTTAAAAAGAAATTATTTCAAGAATATATTTATTGAAAAAAGTCAAAGTACATACAGTGGGTATAAATCATAGGCCACAAATTCAATTGTGCAAGAACTTTAACTACATTTAGTTTCAATAATTCAACTAACTTTCTATTTTAACCTCTAATTCCACTTGGATAGCAGTACCTTAACCTCATCGACTCATTGTTCCCCCCCCCAACCTTCATAGGGGGGCATCTCAGTTTTGGGGCCTTCACAAAACCAAGACATGGGAGAAGGCACAATCTGGAACATAAGGGTCTCCACTGAAATGCTTTGTTTGTGTCTGCATTTCTTCATTTTCTATACCCCAGAAAAAAATAGAGCAGGATTTTCAGGACCACCAGAAGCTCAATTATACTAGATCACAGTTGGAGGATGCAGTGACTACTGCTGTGTTGCTGTATGAGGCATGGAAATTTCTGTAAAGCCATCCTTGGTCCATCTACCTAGAGGCTCATGCATTCATTCCCTATCTGGGTCTCTCTGCTACCACCCTGGGACTCTGCCCCAAAAGCAAAAAGATTTTTTGGGGGGGCCAGCCCAGTGACATAGTGGTTAAGTTCATGCTCCACTTCGGCAGCCCAGGGTTCGCAGGTTTGGATCCCAGGCACGGACCAATGCACTGCTTGTCAAGCCATGCTGTGGCAGCATCCCACATAAAGTAGAGGAAAATGGGTATGGATGTTAGCTCAGGGCTAATCTTCCTTAGCAAAAAGAGAGGATTGGCAGCGGACGTTAGCTCAGGGCTGGTCTTCCAAACAAAACAAAAAATCTTTTGTTTTGGTCTGCATTCTATTCTATGGCACTTTTTTCCCTCCTTCCCCCACATATTCACACACTTGACAGTGAAAATATGATCTTCACGAGAAGGAAAGAATATATCACAGGGGCAAAAATTCAGCTAATATCACAAAACTATTATCCTATACATATTGTCCATACATATATAGTGCCTATTATAAAATTTTTATGAAGCAAAATGCTTCTATTTATATGACTTTGAAAAGTGAGCTGCATAAGCAGAAACATAAAAAGGAATGTGCAGTAAATAAACATCTCTACAACTCTCCTTCCCTGCCCCTCCACTTTACTAATAATACTCATAAAATTTCATATGAGTTATAGAACTACAAACATTCCTAAAGAACCAGTAGAAAGTACGTTTCAAAAAAGCAAGATATCAAAACAAAATGAAATATTCCCTCCTCCCCACAAAAGAATTGTAAATAAAAAACAGAAAACAAAGTGAAAAAATGTAAATATTAAAAACAAAAGACAGAAAAGGAAAAAAAATCCCCTTAAGACAAAACTATTTCAAAATGCTGCCCTATGCAAGTGTGAATTATTGGTGCCACCTGCTCCCATGGGCTGCCACCAGTGATTTTTTTCTTTTTATGCAACTAAAGGGTCTATGTAAGGCCTTCATGCAATTCTAAATATATTCAAAACTCAGAAGCAAAATCTTTCTAAAAATGGTTTCAACCCCAGAAAAAAGGTACAGCAGAATTTTTTTAAAGCTCTCTAGCCTTATTGCAATAATAGACTGTGATCCCAGGCAATGCCTGGGCTGAGGAAAGCAGGCCTAGACTCTAAGGCCAGAGGCCCCTCTCAGTGGTTTCGAGTGCTGTGTGTAAAATCAGAATCTGACCCGTTTTATCTTGGACTCTGAGCTCTCTGTCACTGCCTCTTATATTCCTCATAGGTCACCCTGTCACCTTCAATCTATTCCAGCCCAGCAAAATGCAACTAACTGCACATTGAGTTCAGGACCACACTGAATAAGCCAAGAATAAGCAAAACCGTATCATTGTAGCTGTAATACAGGGAGAATGTTATTAAACATGAGGTTAAAAAATGAGGAAGATTCAGTTCCATGAAATGACAGCTGTGGTGGTAGACAGCCCCAGGGCCTGTCTGGGACTGGGGGAACTCTGATCACAGATGCCAGGCTTCAAACTGGACATTTGAGCTTTTTGTCCAGTGAAATGAAAAAGTAAGCACTGTATGTAAATATCCATTTTGTAATCATTAAGAAACTCTTAACGATTTTAAGATTCTGCTCCTCGCTAATTCTGACCTCTTGGTGAATGGACTTTGGGACAAAATGGCTTTTCTAACATGACTGGGCAATTGCCTCCTCAGGTGCACTGGGTTAAAACAGGACCTAAGTGTCTAATGTGTCTTTGGGGTGGACTCCTTGGTTTCAGGAGGGAGTTCTTTGTGGATGTGATCCTCCATTGCCCTTGGGGTAGTCCTGACAGGGGTAATCTATGCACAAATAACCTCACACCAGGCTACCAGGCTCTAAGTGTCTGATTAATAATGTGAAAGGCTGTGGTTGGGCTGGGAAAGTGGGGCATATGTGTACACATAAGTTTGAGGTTGTTTTGCCTCCACTAGTCCCTATGTGCCTCACCCCTGCTGGTAGTTAAGTACTTGGGGGAGGACTTTGGCAGCCCTAACCAGAACCCTAGGCATTTGTGTGGGAAATGAGTACAAGGTCTGAAGAGTAGCTCTCACCTCACCCATTTCTCCTTTGCTTCCACTGAAAGGGCATCTCCCCCACCCCTCTTAACAAGGAACCCCAGGTCTCAGTTCTTCTGTGTCTATAAGGAAGTTCCAAACTCCTATCCATCCCTCCATCCTCAGAAAGAAGAAAAAAAAAAAGGGAACTTCCCATTCTGATCGAATTCATATTCATTTAACACTTAACTATCTGCCACCCACTGTGCATAAGGACTTGTGCATTGGCTTCTTTATTCTTCACAACATCCCTGTTGAATGAATAGGATAGTGAATATCCTGTTTCACTCTTGCAAAGAAGAAAAACAAGGTTTCCCAGAAAGTTTAGGTCACATGTTCACAAGTGGTTAGCTATGACATGGACCAGGCATTGTGGCCCCTGAGCCCGCCTCCTGACCACACACCCTGTTGTGACTCCTCATTTGAGGAAATGAAGAGGGAGGAGGGAGGCTCCTAGAAGCTGTGATTGCTGGGGACATTTGCTCATCTCCTTTATTTTCTCTTTTATTATTTGGTTTAAGTCCACAAACAATTACTGAGCTCTGTGTGAGATACCATGCTAGACTCGAGGTGTAGAAATGGTAATGTAACTTATTTGTCTATAAATGAATATAAAATGCTTTGGTGTTCCCTTTTTACAATTTATAGAAATGGGGTGAAATAAGACTAATATAGAGTAATATACCATTAAAATAATAGAATCATAGGTTCCTAATTATAGTCTAAAAAACAAATGTTCATCAAAATTAAATTATTTCTTTAGGGCCATCACTGCTTTTTAAATTTTTTTAGACTGATTTATTGAGGAATAACATACATAGAGTAAAATGCACAGATACTGATTGTAACTTCAATGCATTTTAACAAATTGCATACAGCTGCCATGACTGTCTTTAATAAGGACCACAATGTAAACTGCATATAATTTAGGATTCCCTCATTAATGAATTCTTTCATCCAATAACTATTTATTAAGTGCCTACTATGTGCCAGGCATGTAAGGGGACAGAGCAGCGAAGAAAATCGACAGCCACTGCCGCTACGGCGCTGACACTGATTGCATTCTAGACAACAAAAAAATAAGCAAATTCAAAATATGTCAGGAGCTAGTAAGCGCAAGGAAGAAAAATGAAGGGAATAGAGCGTGATCGGGTTGCGGGGAGGGTTATGCTATTTTAGATGGGACACTTGGGAAAGGCAACACTGACAGGAGACATTTGAGCAAAGGCCTGGACGCCCTGAGGCATGCAGATGTCCGGGGGAAGAGAGTGTCAGGCCAAGGAAGCAGCCAGTGCAAAGGCTCTGCGTTTCTTGCTTGATATGTCCAAGGTCCCGCAAGAAGGCCTGTGCGGCTTACGGGGAGTGAGAGAGCCAAGAAGCAGCTAAAGACTAGATCCTCTACAGCCTTGTAGGCCATCATAGGGATTTGGGATGTGATTGTAAGTGATAGGAAGCCTCTGGAAGGTATTAAGGAGATTGTGACATAATCTGACATTTCTTACAAGGATCACCCTATTGTGTGGTGAATTGACTGAAGGAGAGAATGCAGGGAGGAAACTATTGAAATAATCCTTGTGGGAGATAACGGTTGCTGGGACCAGAGTGGCAGCAGGTGATAAAAAGTGGTTGAAATCTGGGCATATTTTTAAAGGCTAAGTCAACATGATTTGCGAATGGATGAGAGGTGGTCTAAGAGAGCCTCCGAGGTCATCCCTGCAGATTTTGGTTGCAAATCATAATAAACCCAGTTAAAAATGACTTAAACAATTAGAATATTTATTACCTTAATTAAGGTAGTGGGGCCCATTCTTTCCATCTTTCTACTCAGCTATTCTCATGTCTACTCGTGATCAGAGATGAACAAATAGGTCCAGGTACCCTATTTTCACCCACCTGAGGCAGAAAAAGCCTTCTTCATCCTTGTGAACCTTTATCCGTGAAGATGCCTTTCCCAGAAAGAATCCCCATCCAATTCCTCTCACCTTTCGTTTGCCAGAATTGGGTCACATTCCACTCCTAAACCATTAGCAAAGGAATAGAACCCCACGATGACTGACTTATTCAATAAGGATTATTTACCTAATTCATGTGGGAAGGATGTCACCAGAAAAAAGTTCTGTCGATATGAAAGAAGGGGGAAATGGCCGTTGTTTGGAAAACCAACAGAATCTAATACAGAAAAATAACAATTCCAATCAATACAACACTTAACTACCAGTCCGTTATGTGTGTAAAGGAAAGAGCACGAGATGACAAATCAAGAGGTCTGTTTACTGCCAACCAGCTGGAGACCCTGGGAAATCATCAATGTTTTCTCTCTTCATTTCCTCATCTGAAAAATGAGAGGGTTAGACTGAATGCTCTCCCAGACCCCATTCTATGCATGTAGACTGCCACTTTAGACCACGAGAAACATCACGAAGAGAGTGGTTTACAAACGCAGTCGGAATTTAGAGAACAGAAAAATGGAATGAGCTGTAATGGTGTGGGGAAAAGAGGCAACAAATTCTTAGGAGGGTATGGGATGGGTGGAAGATGCGGGGAAATTGGTCAGAAATAACATTCACAGAAATCGGGTGCCTGGGAAAGAGTGAGGGTACTGACCCAGAGAGGAGGGTGAGTATTGGATAATGGTGTCAAATAATATTGGGGTGCGGTTGTATTTTTTGGAAGCTTTTGATAAGCAGGCCAACTTAGTTCAAAATTTTAAGGAAAGTCACATGATAATATTTTTAAGAAGCTTAATCGAACACTGAGCATTAGATGTACCAGGTGGGTTATAAAGAAGAAAAAGTAGAGAGTGGAAAAGCAACAGACAATGATGCATAATTCAAGTGTGAGATGATGAATTGATGGTAACTCAGAAGAAGGAAAGAGGCTAAGAAATATCGTCTGATTTTCAGCTGAAAGTTAACATGACATGTAGTAAATGGTTAAGAATCCTGACTCAGGGGTCAATGAACCTGGATTAGAACCCCAGCATGCCTCTTCCTAGCAGGGGACCTTTGGCACATAACTTGAACTCTGTGCTCTGGTTTTCTTGACAGTGAAATTGTAATATTAATGTAATCTAGCCTGTGGGGTTATTGGAAGGATTAAGTGAAAAAAATGACTACATAGCAGCACTTAGTAAAATATTTGGGAGAGAATATACACTCAGTAAATAACTATTATTTTCATCAATATCATTATCATTAGTGTCATTATTATTGTTATTATTCAGCAGCAAAATTCTGAGCAAATCATTAAATTGACTGTGAGCTCTTAGAAAAAGGTCACTGCAAGCCAATGTGAGTTTTTCATTCCTGCCTTTTGTTAGACTGAGTTTCCTTTGTTTTTTTTTTCCTCCAGTGGCTTAAAAAGTTGTCGATCCTGTTCTATTCGTTGAATTTTCAACCTTAAATTTTCAACACACATAGAATTAAAGTCGACATTTATATCATCTCCCACCTCCCCACAAAAATTAACATAGTTTACTTTACTTTGCTCCCTCTCTCCTCTCTTCCATCTGTTGTATTGATCTCACCTGACACTTTTTTTTAATTTTATTTTTTATTTTATTATTTCACAAATAATGGATTTTCCAAATCTCCTCTTGTTTACCCTTGATAATGGCCTTTTACTAGTGTCTTTGCTTACGTTTATTGCATCCCAATTATTCTTCCTCCTCTTTTCATCTTTCTTCTTTCTGGAGAACATATTGCAGTAATTCTCCCAGGGAAGTTCTGTGGATAATACATTTTCTGAGTCTTTGCTGTCTGGAAAAGTGTCGTTATTTCACCTTTACTTATATGATTGTGTTGGGTGTAGAATTCTGTGGTCAGTGTCATTATCCTTCAGAACCATTTAAAAAATATTTTTATTTATGTGCTCTTTCATATGTTTTTCTTTTGTATATATATATGTATGTATATGTACAAAAGAAAATAAATAATGCATGTAATATTTAATTTGTAGTAAAATAATGAAAAGTATAAAGTAAATAATAAATTATTAACAAATTAGACACTTAAAACCCAGCACCCAACTTAAGGATATTGAAGCTGCCCACATGTTCCTCTTTGGCCTCACCCCAGTCTCATTCTCCTCCTGTTGTCACTACCCCCATAAGTAGTGGGGTACCCCTGCTTATGAGTACCCCTCCTTATGAGTCACTTATAAGTAGTCACTACCCCCATTCCCTTGCATTTCCCTACAGTTTTACCGTTAAGTATATATACCTCTAACAACATTTAATTTTGTTTGTTTGGGGGCTTTATAAAAATGAGACTGTACCATAAGTAGTTTTCTGTGACTTACTGTTTTTTACCATTATGTTTTTGCAGAGTGGCAGTTTATTCATTTTTTTGATTCTCTGCAATATATCCTGTTGTGTGGCTATGCCTCGCTTTATTTATACATTCTCCTATTGCTGGACATTTGGGTTGTCCCTCCTCCATTCTTTTCTTTTTTTGCTGTTAGTGACAGTCGTGCTATGAACATTTTTGTATATTTCTAGTGGTGTGTATGTGCAAGACATTCTCCCTAAGGACTATGCTTACTGCTCGTATTCTTGGCTCAGGAATTATGCATATCTGCAAACTTCGATACCGCCAGTTTTTTCCTGAGGAGTTGTACCAATTCAAAGTCCTGCAGCAATGTATAAAAGTTCTCACTATGCCATGTTTTCTCTGACCTTGCTACTATCAGACTTTAATTTTTCCCTAGTCTATGGGATATAAAATATATCTTTCATGGAATGAATTTGCATTTTCTTTTATTAATCAAGAGATTGAACACCTTTCATATATTTTAATAGCTTTACATGTTTCCTCCTTTTGAAATGCCTGTTCATATCTTTTGCCTGTTCTATTTCATTGCTTGTTTTTTCTGTACTGATTTATAGCAGGTCTTTGGGTATCAATCCTTCGTTGGTTATATGTGTTGCAAATACGGTTTATGGCTTTTTTAAAAACTTTATGATTTTTTTTGATGAAGAGAAATTCTTCATGTTAATGTAGTCAAATTTATCCATCTCACCTTTTATGGTTGATGCTTTTTTGTCTTATTTAAAAAAAAATTCTCTACTTTAAGAGCATGATGATATCCTCCTATATTTTCTTCTAAAAACTCTGTCTTGGATCTTTGGCTCTTATGTTGACTTTTGTGTATGGTGTAATATAGAAAATTCTATTTCATTTTTTCCATGTGGATCACTTATTGTCTCAGCATTTATTGAATAGTCCTTCCTTTTCTCAGTGGTGTAAAATGCTGCCTCTATCATATATCAAGTTACTGTATAAATATGAATCTGTTTTTGGGCTTTCTATACTGTTTCAATGATCAAGTTAGCTCTCCCTACACCTACCCACACAATCCACTACTATTGCTTCATAATATATCTGGGTGTCAGGTGGGCCAAATCTCCTACGTTGTTCTTATTCAGGAGCCTCTTGGCTGTTGTGGTTCCTTATAAGATTATTAAGTTCCTTAAAAAAATTATTAGAATCTTGAGTGAAATCTCATTGAATCTGTAGTTTGAATTGGAATTAACAATTTTGCAATATTAAGTTTCCTTTCCAAAATCTTCTTTAATATATTTCAACAAAGTTAAATTTGCACATTTATTCTTGTATTTATTCCTGCTGCTATTTTTTTCTGCTACTGTAAATGGTATGTGTTTAAAAAATATGTATTTATTACATTTTCTATGTATTGCTGATATATAGGAATTCAATTAAGTTTTGTATATTTGATCTTATATTCAGCCACCTTTTAAAACTCTACTATTAATTTTAAGAACTTGTAAATTATTTTGGGTTTTCTGTGTAGCCACTTATCTGTTTGAATAAGGGCATTTTTTCCCATTCTTACACCTTTCTAATATTCTTCACTTCTTTTCTTCTCCTACTGACCTAAAATATAAACTTAAGAAGAAGCAGTGATGGTGGTCATGTTTATCTTATTCCTGATTTTGGAAAGTACATGTCTAACATTTCACCATTCAGTTAATGTTTCTTTTAGGTTTTTGTTTTATAGTTTTTTTTTTCTGATTAAGGAAGTTCTCTTTTATTCCTATTTTGCTGGCAATTTCAAACATTAACTATTTTTAATATTTTAAAAAGTTTTCTTATCTATTAAAATAATCAAGTAGTGCCTTTCCTTTAAAAAATAACATGGCTAACTACATTTATTGATTTTTTTAAATGTTAAATAATTCTTGCATTCCTGGGATAAATTCAGGTTGGTTGTAATGTATTATTTTGATTTGGTTTGGTTTCTTGCATCTGTGTTCATAAATGTAATTGGTCTATATATTTTTTTCATGCTGTTTTGTCTGGTTTTTGTATCAAGATTATAATGGTCGCATAAAATGTTTCATTGTCATCTTTCATCTAGTGTTGCTGATGAGAAATCTGATACCAGTCTTCTTGTAGTCCTTCTTTAAGATTTCCTCTCTGGAAGTTGTTAGGATTTTCTCTTATTTGTTGATGCTCTAAAATTTCAATATAGTGTGTCTAGATATAAAGATTTGTTCTTGGTGGTGGTAGTGTTTTATGTTATTTTTGGAATTAAAAAAAAATCCTACTTGGCCCTCGGCAGGTTCTTTTAGCACAAAAACACATGTCTTCCTTTATTCTGGGAATTTTCTACTGTTTCTTTGACTATTGCCTTCCTCTTCTGTCCTTCTAGAATTCCAACTAGACCAAAAGTTGGAATATTTGGATTTGACTATAACATAGGAGGCAGCCTTTCCAGTAATGATATACATATAACAATATCAGAAGAGATTTTAACTTTTTTCCTTTGTTCAGATTTACCATCTTTTTTATCATTTTGCTGCATTATGGGAGAAATTTTTGTCTTGATCTTAAGCTCATTAATTCAGTCTTCAGTTATATCTATTCTGCTACTCGAGCCATCTATTATTTTGTTTTTAATAATCAGTCTTTAAAAATATACGATCTCGTGGGGCTGGCCTGGTGGTATAGTGGTTAAGTTCACGCACCCTGCTTTGGCGGCCTGGGGTTCACAGGTTCGGATCCCGGGCATGGACAGATGCACCGCTTATCAAGCCATGCTGCGGCGGTGTCCCATATAAAGTAGAGGAAGGTGGGCACGGATGTTAGCCCAGGGCCAGTCTTCCTCAGCAAAAAGAGGAGGATTGGCAATGGATGTTAGCTCAGGGCTAGTCTTCCTCACACACACACAAAAATATATATATGATCTTTAATTAATTCTTTCTTATAAATATGATATAGTCTTAGATCTTTCTGACACTTTCAAACACATGGAACAAAAAGTTGAAACAGAGCAAACTAAATCAGTGTAATAAGAAGCAAGAAAGTGGAAAGAAAGAACCAGTGGGAAATTGTCATAAGTAAAAAGCATGGGAAAAAATTGGAGAAATGAATCACAATATGAATGTAACTAGCTTATTAAAAGAAAGCAACTCTAAGACTGTATGAAATAAATCCAGCTACACACTGTTTATGAGAGATATTTGTAAAAATAATTCAGGAAGTTTGAAAATAAAGATATAAAATAGATATCACATGCTGTGGAAATAGAAAATTATAATTACCATTTATTTTTATTTCATTCTTGATTAAAATTAAGCTGACACCAGAGGCCACAAGTCTCAAATGGCAATTTAGTGAAGAACCTTGAAAGTAAGGGAGACTATTAGCAGACGCTATGAAAATGAATGCAAATTGCTGAACTAGCCGTTACCTCCTGCAATATGAATAAATGTAAAAATTGAAAATAATTTCAAAATGTTTACCTTAAAGGCACTAGGAAAATAAACATTAATCAAGCTAAGGTGAAGATTCTTTCTTGTCAGGTTTATGCTTATTGTATATCTTGCCAATATAAAATTGAGTTTCTAACTGAAGATTGGTTAAAGAAGATGTGATATATACATACAATGGAATACTACTCAGCCATAAGAAAAGACACAATTGTCCCATTTGCAACAACATGGAGGGACCTAGAGGGTATTATGTTAAGTGAAATAAGCCAGAGAGAGAAGGACAGACACTGCATGAACTCACTCATATATGGAATTAAGTGAACACACGGACAGAGAGAACTGATTGGTGGTTACCAAGGGGAAGGGGGGTGGGGGGGCACAAGGGGTGAAGGGTTACATCCACAAGGTGATGGACAAACAAAAATGTACAACTAAAACCCCACAGTGTTATAAACTAAGACATCAATAAAAAAAAATAAAAATAAAAAATAAAAAAAATAAAATTGAGTTTCTATCTAAGTCTATTTAGAAGAGGCAAAGGCTTTCTGATAATGTTGAACAGTTTGTTTCAATCATCCCAAAGATGATTAAAGACCTTAAGACTAGTGTAGTTTGCTATAGGAACAGACTTCTTAGAATGTTGGTCATGGGTAAAGTAAATAAGTAACTTTTTTTAAAACAAGTAAAAGACTATTTTTACAGGTAAAGTAAGTGACTCAGATTAACTTTTAAAATATTTTATTAATTTAAAAACTTTTAATAGATAATACATAGACAAGATTCCACTTTTGTTAGTTTCATATGAGGCTGTACCAAGGTTTGGGTTGGGCCCCAGTATTTAGCCAACATGTGCTTTTCAGCTTTTTCTTGGGCCTCAGTATTGTGGAGGCTGAGTAACCAAATACCTACACTTCAATGTCATTTATTATTCTGCCCCAGGGAGGTTTCTGAAATTGATGTACATAAAGTAAAAACTGAGATGAGATGGAAATTCAGAGGCAATTTTATTATCTTGAAAGCCAATTTTGTTGTTCTAATGCTATATTTCTAGATTCAACATTTAGTAACAAATTTTTCTCAAGTGAGCCTATTAAGAATAAAAAAATATAAGTAAGAGTAACAATCGGAAATCTGTTTATAGACTTTGTGGGATTGCTCTGTTGAGAGTGCACCATTACCATTGACCAAATCTCCAAGTCCAGGAGCTGAAGAGAAGATAAAGTCTTCATTCTAGTTGCTATTAGGGAAAAAGGCAAAATTAATAGTACAGTGACAATAGCACCACTAGCAGGACCAGAGCTGGCCAAAAAAGTTTCTTGCTCCTGCACTAACTTCACTTGGAAGAATGAAACTATTCGGTATTAAAAATGTCCACTATAATTTCCCTTAGCAGCTGACAGTGCTGAAAAAAAATTAGTCTCTGCACTATAATGTCAAACTTGTAAAACGTGACTAATAAATTATAAAAATAAGATTATAATTTTAATTAAAAATTCAAATATATTTTCATATGTTCCTACCCCAGAAGGTCATTTTGTGGTGGCGATATTTGGCTTCAGTCTTGAGCATACTCGCCTACTGATTTTCAACATTCAGCCATTTGCCATTTGGCCAAAATCTGTGTCCGCACATCCCTAGTTTCTTGTGTACTCTTTTAGTATGTGTTTAATGCAAATACAAGCAAATTATAGTATATATTCTTATTTTTTGCCTTTCTAACATACAGACCACTCTGCACTTTAATATACTAGCTTCAAAATACAAGCCAGAATCTTAATTTTCCATGGCAAAGGCAAATACTAACTGAAAAAAAAAAAAGCCATTGTAAAATATTCATGTGAGACGTAGTAGAGTTTAATGTGAAAAGACTTGGAAGGGCAAGAAAAAGATATTTTATATTGTAAAAGGCATAATTAACCAATAATAAAACAGCCGTAAATTTGCATGCTTCTCTAACAACGTGGCTTCAAAATATGTTAAGTAAAAGTTGACAAAGTTACAAAGAATATTAGACAAATCCACAGTCCTACCACGAGACACTCACATCCGTCTTTCAGAAAACAACAGATGAAGTAAACAAAATATAAATAAGAATATAAAAAATTTGGATGACCCAATTATCAAACTTCCTCTAATAGATATGTGTGGATAAAACACTGTACCCAACAAAGAAAAAACACACATTCTTTTCAAACACACTTGTAGCATTCCCCTAAATTGCCCATGTATTGACAAAGGAAATATCAATGAATCCCAAAGGTTTGTACTGCCTAGTCACATTTACTGATCACAGTGCAGAACAATTAGAAATCAATAACAAAAATATGTTCAGAAAATCCACATCTGTAAATTTAAAAAAATGAAAACACTTCTAGATAAGTATTAGCTGAAAAAGGAAATCAAAATGAGAAGTTCAAATGACTCAGAACAGAACAAAACTAAATATAAAAAAAAATAAAATAAATGAACTAAGCTTTCAATTCAAGATGCAAATATGTACAAAAAGTAAGAAGAAATTAATGAAACAAAACTAAAAGTTAAAGTTAATCAATAATTAAAATAAACAAAGAGAAATAACAGTAAGAACAAAAATGAGAAGTGACTACAGATACAAGGAAAAATTTAAATTATAAGAGAATAGTACATTTACATTTATACCAATAATATTGAAAACCTAAATGGAAAGTTCCTATAATTTTGTAGGAAATATATAAATTTCTAAAACTGGCTCAAGAAGATACAGAAAACCTGTAACAGAAACTGAAATGAGAGTCTCCCTCTGCCCTCCCACCAATGGCACAAGGTCCATGCAATTTTGTGGGTTGTGTCTACCAGACCTCTAAAGAACAGGTAGTTCTTTTCTTATACAACTATTTTACAGCATAGATAAATGTGGGAAGCCACATAACTCATTTTATGAGGCATAACCCTGATAAAAACAGCCCTCAAAAAACAATAAGCAAATATCCTATGAGGATGTAAATGTAAAAATATTAATAAATCATATAAAATATTAAAAAATGAGATTAGTATCTCTTAAAAATTGGACAGGTAGGGTTTGTCTCAGAAATGCTAGTAAGGTTCAGCATTAGATAAGATTTGAACCACTATAACTCATTTCAGAAGAGATTAAAGAGGAATTCATATAAACTTTTCAAGAGAAACCAAAACAGCTTTTGATTAAATTCAATACCCATTTATGAAAGAAACTCTTATACAAGTAGGAAACATTCTTGATAAAGGTTGTCTTCCAAAATCCAACAGTAATCACCATACTTAATTCTGAAACGGCCAGGATTAGGGCAAGTGAGGCATTCACCTTGGGCACAGAATTTAAGGGGGCACCAAAGACCTCAGTAACCAAGATAAATAATATTTTAATGCTATATAGATATATATATATATAGAGAGAGAGAGAGAGAGAGAGATTAGCCCTGAACTAACATTTATTGCCAATCATCCTCGTTTTTGCTGAGGAAGATTGGCCCTGGGCTAACATCCGTGTCCATCTTCTACTTTATATGTGACACCACCATAGCATGGTTTCAATAAGCGGTATGTAGGTCCGTGCCCAAGATCTGAACCTGTGAACCCTGGGCTGCCAAAGCAGAGCATGCAGACTTAACTGCTACACCACTGGGCTGCCCCTTAATGCTATATTTTTAAAAAATCAATGTTAACACAAAGAAAATCCATGATGGTTTTAAAATGTCAAAAAATGTTTTTTTCCTGAGGAAGATTCCTCCTGAGCTAATATCTGCTGCCAATCTTCCTCTTTTTTTTTTCTTTGTATGTGAGCCACCACCACAGCATGGCCACTGACAGATGAGTGGTGTAGGTCCATGCCCAGGAACTGAACCCGGGCCACCGAAGTGGAGCGTGCCAAACTTAACCACTAGGCCACTGGGGCTGGCCCTAAAATATCAAAATTTTTAAAAAGACCAGGGCAGTGCCAAGCCATCTTGGAACCTAAGGCAAAAGGAGAACTGTGTACCCGATATAAATGCTTTTATGTGTTGGTTTTTTTTAATGGTTCATTTTTTTCCAGAATGTTAAAGTAGTTGAAAAAAATATTGAAAATTGAAAAGTAGGTGTATTAAAACTCACAATATCATTTTCAGTTTAAATATTTTTTTAATTGAGATAAAATTGACATATAACATTATATTAGTTTCAGGTATACAACATAATGATTGGATATTTGTATATTTTGTGAAATGGTCAGCACAAAAAGTCTAGTTTACATCACTACACGTAGTTACAATTTTCTTTCTTGTGATGAGAGATTTTAAGCTCTACTCTCTTAGCAACTTTCAAATATACAATACGGTATTATTAGCTATATTCCCTATGCTGTACATTACATTCCCAGGACTTATTTGATTTATAACTGGAAGTTTTTGCTTTTTGACCACCTTCACCCATTTCACACACACCCTACCTCCAGTAAATATTTTATGTCCGTCAAAGGTAGAATTTTGCAATTTTACTTTTCTAGCTTTAATGGAACCAAACTCATCAAAAACATTTTCAAACTCCACTCTTTTGCTTCTCTTGTTTTCAATTGAGAGAATTGCCATTTATAACAATTTTTCTTGGCCAAGTGACAATCTTAAATAACCACTATTAGAATAAAAAATAGGATGCAGAATTTGTAGATTAATAGAAGAGGGAGAAATGTCCAAGAAAAAATTGGATCGTTACAGTAAATTCAGAAAAGGAGGAAAAAGGAGAATACCAAAAAGAGGCATGAAATAAGATGACAAGAATCAGATTGAACATATTAAGTACATAATAACTTCAAAATGTCTAATTTCTTGATTAACAAAGATTATCAGATTGAGTATACAAGACATCCTGTACCTACTGTTTGTTTTTTGGTGTGTGTGTGAGGAAGACTAGCCCTGAGCTAACGTCCGTTGCCAATCCTCCTCTCTTTTTTTTGCTGAAGAAGACTGGCTCTGAGCTAATATCCATGCCTGTCTTCCTCTACTTTATATGGGACCCGCCACAGCATGGCTTGACAAGCGGTGCGTCTGTCCACGCCCAGGATCTGAACCTGAGAAACCCCGGGCTGCTGAAGCAGAGCCCGCGAATTTAACCGCTACTCCACCAGGCCAGCCGGCCTGTATGTACTGTTTGTGAGAGATATGATTATAACTAAAAGACCCTAAAACATTGTCAGTTGATTGACAAAGAATATTAATAAATGTAAACAAAAAAGAGAGCAAGGTGGCAATACTCAAATTAGAAAAAGTAGAGTTCAAAGGAAAATGCATTAAATGGGATAAAGGTATAAAATCTAAAAGGAAACTACAATGGCATTTAGCTTTTTTTCAACTAACACAGAAATGAAACATAAAGCAAAAACTTTTTAAAGAGGAGCAAAGGAGAATTTGACACAAATCACAATTATAGTGAGAGACTGACACACGTCTTTTAGAATCTCATGGATCAAGTAAACCAAAAAATTTTTAAATACAGAGATATTAAATAATACCATTAAGAAGCTTTATTTAACTAATACATTTAAACTCTACAGAGGATATACATTCTACTCAAATTTCCATGAAACATTTACAATAATCACACAAAAAAAGTTCAATAAATTTTCAAACCAAACAGGCCACATTCTCTTATCACAATATCATAAAACTAGAAATTTACAATAAAAAACTAACAAGCACACAAGACAGGGAATTTAGCAATACTGTACTCTTCTAAATAACGTTTAGATTGGAGAAAAAAGTCAAAACTGAAATCACAAACTCTAACCCATATATTTGGGTACCATATACTGAGCACTGTTCTGGGTGCTGGGAATACAGCAGTGGACAAGTTAGAGTTGAAGGGCGGTTTTTATAGTCTCATGGGGAAAGCAAATAAACCAATAAATACTTGTATATGAAAGGTAAATGAGGAAAATTCAATGAAGAAAAATAAAACACAGTATGAGTAGACAGGGATGATGGTCAAGGAAGGCCTCTCTGAGGAGCCAACATCTGAGCAGGGACCCAATAATGTAGGAGGAAGCCATGCAAATATGTGGGGGAGGGCACTCCAAGAGTAGGAAGCAGCTAGTGAACATCGTGAGTGGGCAACAAGTTGGACCACTGTGCCTGGAGTGAATGAACAAAGGGGAAATGGCTGGAAGGAGACAAAGGGCAAGTCACAGCCTCTTGTAGGAACTCAGGTTTTATTCCAAATGAGGCAGGAAGCTATTGATGAATTTTGAGGTGTGGGGAGTAGTGTGATATGTATTTTTAAAGAGTTCCATTGGTATGAAAAACAAACTTGAAGCTGAAGGCAGCAGGGGAAGCAGAGAGACCAGTTAGGATGGGATTGTAGTGGTCTGGGCTAGAGTTGACAGTGGTCTGGACTATCGCACCAATGGTGGAGGTAGTGTGAGAGTGGTTGGATTCAGGGTGTATGTGGAAGGCAGAGGTGACATGGATTGGGTTAACTGGTGAGAAAGAGAAGAATTAAGGAGTTCCATGTTTGTGGCCTAAGTAACTGGATGAATGATGGTACCACATACTGAAAAGAAAAAAAAAAGAGAAAGAGAGAACAGTAAATTAAAAGAGAATGATGTTTTTATTTAGATCACTTCAGAATTTTCAATACCTCAATATGAACCTCTTCATTGATACGTTAATGATGACTATGAAAAACCATGGGATGTGCCTCAGATATCACCCAAGAAGGAAGAGCCAACAGAGTGGGTTTGAAAAATAAATAAATAAGAAAAATCAATCCTTTACCTAGAGAGCAAGGACTAAGCCCTGAGTTGCTTCAACTGTAGAGGGCAGGAGGGTGAACAGGAGTCACTGAAGAAGTTGCCAAGGGGCAGGAAAATCAGGAAAAATGATATCTTGGAAGCCAATGAAGGAAAGTTTCAGGATGCACAGGAGTGATCAAATTCTGCTTCATCACCTAAGGCAAGGACTAAAAATAAATGACCCCAGGATTTGGCAAGATGAAAGTCACTAGTGATTTTGATAAAGGTAGTTTCCATATAGTGGTGAGTAAAAAGCCTGACTGAAACAAAAAGAGAATGGAAGAGGAGGAATTGGAAACAATAAATATGGACAACTATTTTGAGAAATATTGCCCTAAATGTGAGAAGAAAAATGGTGAGATCACTGAGATTATAAGGCCAAGAACTTTTTTAAAGATAGGAGATATTACAGCATGTTTATGTTGTTGTTAGGTTACGTGGGAATGTAGATAGGACAAAAATCGATGACATTATTTAAAAATGGTAATAATGAGATTATAACATATCAAATTCTATTGGACTGGGATAAAGCAGAACTCAAAAGAAAACATTTTAGTGTTTAAATAGTGTTATTATTAAACATAAACAAGAAATAATGAAATGAATTAAGTACTGAACACAAAAAGCTAAAAAATAACAAAAAATAAACCAAAGGAAAGGAGCAAAGAATTACTAAAGATAAATTCAGAAATTAATTAATAAAAAAGAGCCAACAGATTACATTTGAGAGCTAGTTATTTAAAAGACCAATAAAATAGACAGGCATTTACTAAATTTCCCAATAAAAGGGGGAGAATATACCATATCAGGAATTAAAAAGGGATATAAACACAGATATAATGGAAATTTTAAAAATCATAGTCAAGGGGCCGCCCAGTGGCGCAGCAGTTTAGTCCGTGCTTGGCAGCCCAGGGTTCGCGAGTTCGGATCCCGGGCGCCCGCCGATGCACTGCCTGTCAGCCATGCCGTGGCGGCTTCCCATATAAAGTAGAGGAAGATGGGCACGATGTTAGCCCAGGGCCAGTCTTCCTCAGCAAAAAGAGGAGGATTGGCGATGGATGTTAGCTCAGGGCTGGTCTTCCTCACACACACACAAAAAATCATAGTCAAATAATAACAACAAATACACATATCACTTATTTTAAGCTAGGGACTCTTCTATGTACTTTATATATATTAACTCATTTAAATCTCAGAACAGCCCTAGGAGGTAAGTAGTTTATTAGCCCAGTGTTACAGATAAAGAAACTGAGGCAGGGAGAGGTAATTAGCCCAAGATCAACTACCTGGTAAGCAAGAAGTCTGGGATTCAAACCTAGCAGCTTGGCTCCAGAGTCTGTGCTCTCTAGCGTACGAACTTCGGTAGGTAAGGCAGAAGCCTTATGCCAACAAATACAAAAATGTAGATTTCTCAGAAAAACCAACTACTGAAAATAATTAACAAAGAGGTAGAAAATCCAAAAAGACCAATAACCATGGAAGAAATTGAAAAGTTAGTCAAAGACATAATGCTTCTAAAGGCCCTGGGCTCGGACATTTTTATCAATAATTCCTATGTGATTAAAATGTTTCAGAGCCTTGATATTAGTAGCAAGCTTTTGAATTCATTTTGTGAAGCTAACAAAACCCTAACACGAAACCTGAGAGGTAGCAGACACACACACATACACTCATGCACTCACACACAGAATTATAGCTCATTCTCACCTATGAATAGAAATAGCTAAGACATACATAGTGTTTACTATGTGCCAGGCTACCCTAAGCTACCTATGTTAACTTATTTAATCTTCACAACAACCCTGTTATTGTCATGTTATGAAAGAGGAAACATACAGAGAGGTTAGGTTACTTGCCCAAAGTCACAATGCCAGTTAGTGGCAGGTAGTTAATAGTAAAGCTGGAATATGAACCCAGTCAGAGTTGATTCAACGTTAGGAAATCTACTAATTCTATTCATTACATAAATGGAATAAAGGAGAAAAACAGTATCATCATATTCATAAATGCTGAGAAGGCACTTGATGAAGTTCGAAGGTTCTAAATAACAAACAAATGCAAAAGATTGGTGATGAATTAGAAACAGAGAACTTTCTTAGTGTGTTAGAGAATACATCATACAGCAAAAGTAACAGTAAAACACTAGATGCCTTACCTCTAAAATTAGGAACATTAATAATAAATATTTTAAAATAAATAAAATGGCAAGTTATACATTTGTTGAGGGATAGAAAGAACTTTCCATGTTTGCTGCAAAGGAATACCTGTATTTGTAAACATTTCACGCACGTTACCTATCTGTGTTTTGAAAATGAACAATTAGAATCCTGGCTTATTAATCTCTTTATTTTGTGGCGCTACAGTTTTGATGATGATATAGCTGTTGCTTCTTTTTGGATGTTTTTGATATTTCTTAGGCCTTTGTCTATTCAGAGGAAGCAAGCAATAGAAAGGTAATCTTCCAAATTAA
This sequence comes from Tapirus indicus, assembly GCA_031878705.1. Taxonomy (NCBI): domain Eukaryota; kingdom Metazoa; phylum Chordata; class Mammalia; order Perissodactyla; family Tapiridae; genus Tapirus; species Tapirus indicus. Next base: position 140,000,761 of record CM062919.1, on the reverse strand, counting down.
TATTTTTAGGACTTCATGGTTCGTTCCTCACACTAACCAACTCACAACTACCCCCACCCTCTCCCTCAGTCTCAGCTCCTAACCCAGACATCACTGGTTGGTGGGATGATTAGGGTTTCAAGATTTAGCAAATAAAAATATATAATGGATGCCCAATTAGATTTGTATTTCAGAAAAGCAATGAATTCTTTTTTTAGTATATCTCATGCAATATTTGGGATATACTAAAAAAGTATTATCAGAAGCTCCAATTTAACTGGGAATTCTGTATTTTATCTGGTAGACCTAAGGCTGCTTCCAGGTTTTAATTTTGTGCTGTGTCTTTCTGAAGCCGTGGCTAGCAACAAGGTTGAAGACTTTTCAGTGCCAAGTTTTCTTATCTTATGCAAATTTCATCTATAAATTCCATTTACACAGTGAATCTAAGATATCTGGTTTTCAGCACTCTTAACAAATGAATCTAAGTCCTTAAATATGGATATGAGTATAATTAAATTCTATTTTATTCCTGTTCATCAACCAATAAATAGACAAATCTATTAAGTGTCTAGCTGGAACAGGTAGACAAATGGGTGTTTTCTAGAGGCATTTATAAGAAAGACAGAACTGCAGCAGATGCATTTTCAGTACATACACCAAAAACAGGGTCCAAAGAGCATTAAGTCCTTTTTTAAAGTACCTATTGAATATAAAATTCAGAAATGTGTCCTCCTCAGGTGGCACAAAGTGTTTATGTCCTAATCATCACATTTTAAAGGCTGAATTTCCCATGACTCATGTTTAGAAATTTCAGTAATTACTAATTTGAAAAAACAAGTGTCTTATTTGTACATGAACTAATTATGTAAGTAGACACCATGAGATTTAAGGGAAAGAGCATGGGTTTTCACTACAGTTAAGACCTGAATTCAAACCCAGGTTCTACTACTTACTAGCAGTACGATTTTTTAAATGTATACATATTTTTTAATTTTTCAAATCCACAGAAAAGTTGAAAGAATGGAACACAAAAAAAACTCCTACTCCTCATCTAGATTCACTAAGTGTCAACATCTTTCCCTCTACGCACACACACACACACACACACGCACACACACTTCCCTTTTGCCAAATCATTTCATTGTAGATCACAGACACCATGACATTTCATCTCTAAGACACCTCAGTATGCATCTCCTAACAACAATGACATTCTAGTAACCAAGCACAACTATAATTACACCTAAGAAAATCTATATTAATTCAATGACATTATTCAACATGTAGCCCATACTCAAATTTCCCTAATTATCTAAAAAATGTCCATATAGCTCCACACTCCACTCCATCCAGTATCAATCAAGTTTCATGCATTAAATTTGGCTCTTTTTGTCTCATCATGCTCCCTCAGTACAGAACAGTTCTCCACGTCTCTTGGTTTTTTTCAACAACATTGAATTCTTCAAAGAGTCCAGGCCAACTGTTCTGAGAGATTGTACCACATCTGGATTCTTCTGATTCTTTATAAAAATTTTCCAGCATGAACACAGTGAGGTGATGTCTCATGTCTCCTACCTTACCACATCAGAGAGCACAGAATGCCATGATGTTAGGCTGTCCCCCTACTGGCACTTTTCATTACAAAGGCACATTGTCCATTTGATAATTAGTAAGTAACTTGTGGAGTAATCATTAGAGATCATGTAAACATTCTGTGCCTCAATAAATCTATACACCGTGGCTTATTCATTAATAATTCATGTCTGAATCAGCTATTATATTGTGTTACAAAATGTGATTTTCTAATTTTATCATTCCTTCTACATTTATTAGCTGTCATTCTACTGCAAAGAAGAGCTATCCCTTCCTTTCTCCCCCTATCTCTCTTCTCATATCATTATAAATTCATGATCTCTTTTTTTTAATTCAGTGTGTTATAATCTGTTACCATCGTTTTTCTTTTTGATGCTGAAATTGTCCAAAATTTGGTCGGCAGGTGGCACTTCATGCTGGCTCCTGGGTCCTTTTGACATGGCCTCATTAATCTTTGAGCACTTTCTTGCTTTCTGGCACAAGATGTTCCAAGCTCACCTTGTCCTTGTACTTTCCTTACCTCAGACCTGGAATCTTCCATTTCTTCAAGACCTGGTTCCTTTTAACGGGAAATAAGTTTTAGAAATCAAGATCTGGATTCTGGATACAATTACAGGAAGGATGTTATTTCTTCTAGGCCTTTTCACTGAAAAACATATGTGTATATATATATAATATATCTTAAAATCATGAGTTCATACTAATATATATAATTGAAATCCAACACTGTAAGATTCTTATTTATCCTCTTCTTTGTGTCTCCTTCTCAATCAGTGAAAATCAACTGAAGTTTCTAACAACATCAAAATATTTACTTATTAGTTCCATCCAACATACGCACAAAATAGTTTCAGAATTACACCACCAATATGACCACGAATAGCAAACCTAGTAAGTAAAATTGTAAAATTATTTGCAGTGTCCTTATACATCCTACAAAGATATACAATCTAGAGAGTGTGCTTAAAAGATACTTGAATTAATTTTTTTCTATATGACAGGTTATTAATTTCACATACTGCTAAAATCATTTGCTTCCATTTGTATTTCATTTTAGTACTTGATTTTTCACACTTTTTAATTTAGTTTTTTAAAAAATATATAACATTGATATGTTCACAAGCCAAAACTGTATAAAATGGTATACTCAGTGAAATCTCTCTCCAAATACCCTCTACCTTGTTCCCATCGCAGACAGATACATAGATAGATGACAGATAGATATTCACGTATATTCTTTTTTTTTTTTTTTTTTTTTTTGTGGGGAAGACCAGCCCTGAGCTAACATCTGTTGCCAATCTTCCCCTTTTTGCTGAGGAAGACTGGCCCTGGGCTAACATCCGTGCCCATCTTCCTCTACTTTATATGGGACGCCGCCACGGCATGGCTGACAGGCAGTGCGTCGGCGGGCGCCCGGGATCCGAACTCGCAAACCCCGGGCTGCCAAGCGCGGACTAAACTGCTGCGCCACCGGGCGGCCCCCATTCACGTATATTCTTAGTTCACCTTCTTTCTTGCACAAAAGATAGCACACTATATATTCTTTTGTCCTTTGATCTGTTGTTCATTTTTACTTTTGCACAGTGTGAGGTCTGTTTGTAAGCAGAGGCAGTAAGCCAGCACTCACCGTGTGAAGAGCAGTACAGTGGGGAGGTAAAGGGTTACTCATAGGATCATCTAGCTGCAGAGGCAGAAAGTAAAAAACAAAATGACAAGCGTCCCCACAAAGCAATGCATCAAGTGCAAAGTAATACACAGTCAGTCCTTATCAAGCCATCACTTATCTAACGATCTCAACTCTGGAACACAGCCTTAAATCCTGAATATGCAAAACAGTTTCTGAACAAATGAAAACAAGTTAGAAAATGGATGAGCTTTACCAGAGCCGCCTTATTTAGTCATAGTTCAGAATACTGTAAGGACTTTGGTTTTTATGCTTGAGAGTGATGAAGGCCTTGCAGAGTTTTGAGCAGAGGGGTAACATGAACTAACTCCCTTTGACGGATCACTGGACCTGCCATGTTGAGAACAGACCATGGATGGGAGGGGTCGAGGGTAGAAGCAGGGAGACCAGTTAGGAGGTTACTGCAACAATCCACGCAAGAGGTGATGGAGGCTTGGATCTGAAGGGAAAGAGTAGAGTCAGTAAGAACTGGTCAGATTCTGGATATATGTTGGAGGTGGGGCCAATATGTTTTACTATTAGAATGGATGTGGGAAGTGAGAGACAGGGAGGACTGAAGGATGACTCCACATTTTTTGCTGGGCAACTGTAAGTATGGTATTGCTAATAAACGAAATGGAAAAGACTGGGAACTGCCATTTGAACAGAAAGATTGATGCTTTTTAATGATGGTACCTTGGCATCAAGGAAAAGTTAATTTATATTCAGTAGACTTGGTTATAACAGGCAGAACAAATAGGTGATATATCATTACAGAAAATTTACCTTTAAAAAACAATTTATGTGACTATTGGCAGTTAAAGAAATAAGCTTATGTCTTCAAAATTTTTTTCTTGTGTGGAACAGATCAATCCCCCAGAAAGCCAGAAAAATGAAAATGTTTTCATTACTGAGAGTTGAGAGGACACAAAGTAAAGGAATAATCAGATTTAATTGGGCTAATTCGGGGAAAGTCTTCTGGAGTAGGTATTGTTTCATGCAGAAAAAAGGTTTCCCAGAAGAAAGGAAGGCAGAGGAATCTTAGGGATGGAGTGACTCTCCAGCTTGGAGAATTCAAGAAGCCTCCAGCTAAAAGCCAAGCCCATTGATTCAGAGAGACAAGAGAGAAAGTGGATCTGTGAGAGGCTCTGAGAGAAGGAGGTAGGTTGAACCGAGGAGTCACAAAGTAAGAAAAAGAACAAATAGTTAGGTATCAGAATTTCTGGGGCCACCAATGACTTGCTGGGCAAGTGTCCACTTCCTCTCCAGAGGGGTTGACTAAATTGTGTCACAGGCACCTTCATGCCTCAATTAAAATTCTATAATTTTAAATGAGACTTCTTCAAGCCTGGGAAGAGGTTATTATTCAGAAGGTATTAACCAACTGTTCATCACCTCCAATAAGGACCGGATGTGAGGAAAAAGGATAGGTTAATTCTAACAGAATTTCTTGCCTATTATTAAATCTCAGAATGAGGTCCTGAGAACAATCTGCCACCGGATTAATCTTCTTAAGCCCCATTTTGTGTCACTGGCCTTTGGCAAACTCCCATGGTTTCTTATTGCTACTAACTCAAGTCTCACCTGCCTGAGCCTCTGTGGTCTGGCCCCAAAGTGTCTGGGCAGACTCACTATCCTCCCCTCTTGTCCACATGCCTAAAGGTCCAGGCAATCTGGCTGCCCATCAGTCTTCCAACACACGGCATGCCAGGAGCTCATGCTCATGGTAGTACTAACTCTCCCGCAATGTCTCCACATCACAGCTTCCCCTTTTTCCCAACTCCTTTCAAGACATAGCAATGCTTTTCCAGGCAGAAGCGATATACATACTATTTACTATATATGGCGTTTATATCTTGCCTTGTGGCTTCATTACCTGTACACATTCATTGGTCATCTCTGGTGCACCTAACATATCCCTCACAGTATCTTAAAACAGCATAGTAGCTATGAACAAATGGATGGGTATTCTTTTGATACTTCCAGAAAATAAGACAGAATGGTTTCATATTGGTTTAGAATAGTATAAAGTCCTGATTAAGAGGCAAGGAAAAGATGAAAAATATTATGTCCAATTAATGTTCACCAGTTTCCAGTTTGATATGCATGTTCACTCTTCTTGTTGGGTATCCAAGGACAGGTTTTATGGTATGATGGTGCTAGTTAACTCCAGATACTGACTTTGATAGAGTATTTTTTTGTTTATAGTATAGAAAACTAGCAAAAATGAAAAAAAAAATCAGAAGCACAAATATACATTCTTTCAAGTTATCTATGAATTCTAGTCACCAAATATTATATGCATAATACACTGAACAAATGAAGATCATATGTATTAATGCATCAGCTGAAATTAGGAATTGAGGAAGAAACAAGGGGAGAGTAGGGAAGGGATGAAGAGGGAGGGGAGAGCAGTATGAAGCTTGCTGGAATACATAAGAGAAATGATTTAGTGCTGGATGAGGAACTGAGTTGGAGATTTGCTGCTTTACAAATCACAATTTAAAACAGGAATATATTCCTCAAACTTTAAGAAACCTTTGATTAAAATTTGAGAGAGTGCTCTTATTTCACTCTGGGAAATAAAAAAGAGAGAGAGAGACACGGTCTTGACAGCGATGGCAACAAAACTGTGTACCACTTGTGAATAGTAACAAAGTATGAAGACACGGAATTTCAAATCTATCCTGTGGGCAAAGTGATCTAGTTTATTGATTGTAGCAATTATGTCTAACTCTGCATGGCAGTAAAGTATATTAAATTAAATTCCTTTGGCCTATGATTTAAGATCCCTACACCAAAAGATTTCTAGTCTAACTATTTGAGCATTTTGCATTTCCCCAGCATTGGATGTTTTATAGGTGTCTGTGTTTACTGTGGTCATTTATTTTTATGTTTTATTTATGATCATTCACTCAAGATGGATGGTCACTTGGTAAAATCATCTCATTGGAAAAAGCACTGATATTAATAACCTGGTTTAATGCAGAGGAAAACAATGTCGTCATAAACATATACAGTCATGCACCGCATAACAATGTTTCAGTCAGCAACGGACCACATATATGATGGTAGTTTCACAAGATTAGACCATATAGGCTAAGTGTGTAGTAGGCTATACCATCTAGGTTTGTGTAAGTACTGTAGGGGAGGGAAAAATTTTCCTCTACCCTTCTAGGTTCTTGTGGCTGATCTAAGAATTAAACTGACATGAGACAGATTAACAGGAGAAAAACAAACAAAAGTTTATAACATGTATGCATGGGAGGAATCCAGGAAAACTGAGTGACTCTCCAAAATGGCCAAAGCTCTCACCTTAAATACCATCCTCAGCTAAAGACAAAAGAAGATGTTGGGCGTGGGGAGAGTCAGGGACTTCAGAGGGAAGGAAGGCAATACACAGGTAGGTGAAAAGGAGCAAATGTTTGGAAAACAATTGTTTGGCCACACAGAAACAGAAGAACACAGAGGGGAGCTCAACAGACAGACTTTTCTAGGTTCCTGTCTATCACCTAGTTTGTGTTATGCTAAGGTGATAGCTCACTTCCTGAAACAGGTTTTTTTTAATCTGAATTCTTTTAGGCAGTTAAGAGGGAGGTAACAATGAAAACTTTCTGAGCCTTTTGTTTCTTAAAAATAGTCAGTCTAAAACAATCCTCATGTTAAAGAGACACATTTTGGGGTGGCAAATTTTGTTCACCTTCAGTACAGTCCGTAATGTTCTCACAACGACAAAATCACCTGACAAGATGCATTTTTCAGAACGTTGTTAAGTGATGCTTGACTGTATTGACATTCCTTTCTTCTCACCAAGATTTTGAATTCCTAACTCTCTATATGGCCCAGACCCTAGATTTAAAAAGGAGGAAAAAAAAATAAAAAGAAGAGAAAAACACTCACATATGACAGTTGTTTTAAAAACTGTGAATTTCCAGCATTTCTCTGTTGAAACTAAAGTATTCTCATCATTTTTAAGAAGCTCTAAATCCCTGCTTAGGTAAAAGTTTCCAGTCTTGACTTTCTCTGTTTTCTTCCCAGTTTCAACCCCTTAAATTAACTAATTGACAAAATGGGATGTTTTATCATGGAAAAATAATGGTAGCATCAGTAATGGAATAAGGAAAGAACCTAAAATGTTCAATTTCAAATAATCAAATCTGCCTTCTCTATGTTGTTCCTCTTCTGAGGGTTTTTTTTTTTTTTTTTTTTTATCGTGAAGAGAGAGATCATGTGTGCATGTGTTTAGGTTAATTTTGAGTTTTTGATGTTGTCTAATCTGCAGCCTAGATGATTCTCTTTGTTATCTGATGGGATGATATAACTGTTTGATGGCTCAATGTAAATACTGGACCATAAACATTATGCTAATCTCGCAAGAGTAGTGACATGTAAATAATATGAATGACTAAGTAAACACAGTGCTTGTATTAGATTTTGCACTAATTAAAATAATTTAGTGTCAGATCAAAATTAACTTTTCCCTCAGTTAAATTCTCATGGCACTTGGGTATCCATCCAGTATATATTTCAGACTGCCTCATTTCCCAGTAATTTGGAGAGGCATGGGAAATGTGGGGAGCCCCACTGGTAAGCCAACTCAACAACCACTCAGCCCGATGGAGCTAAGCTGGGCTGGGCGTTTGATGAGGACTAGGTTAAGAGATGTTTTCCTAATAAAGAAAAGGAGAAGAAGAAATGGTGGATAGAAATTCTCACCCAGCCACAGCAACTGATAGTGACCGTGCCAACTAAAAGGAGCCAGCCAAATTGCTTATATAAGGAGGAAAGATCAGAGGAGGGAGGGTGGTGCTTATAGGGAAGTTCAGCAAAGATATTAAGAGAGAATGGTGTGGAGGACAGACAATGAGAAGAAGACCTAGATTAGGGAGTTCTTTCCATTCGTGTTTAAGGGATGTGCATTAACTGGGCCAGTGCAAGTCAAATTATGTATGTATTAATTCCTGTTAATCCTATAAATAAGGTGAAAGTGACTAAAGAATAAAAGAAAAAATTCCTAGGCAGTTATGAGTGCATTTGGCCATTTAGATAATTTTAATTTCATATAATTTTAAAATGCCACTTAAACAAACATTTGTACACTTGGAAGAACCAAATTAGAAAACTCTTGTGTTCAGCCCATTTAAAGCCTAATATTTATGGTGCTGGCTTAGCCCAGTTGAGAGCCCTTAATTAGGGAACTTGATGCTTGGTTTTCTCAGTGCAATGGATGACTTTTACAGCTTGCTCCTAGCTTGAAAGCTAGGAGGCCAGAACCTGGGGGGAATCTGCTTTTAAGTATCAAGGCTTTCAGTTTCTGAAATTACTCTGTCCCTGCTCTAGCTACTTAGCCTACTGGGAGAGTAGGCTACAGGTGCCTTGTTACTGATCTTTGTTCTCTCCTCCTAAAACTTAACAGAGTGAACACTTTCTGCCTGATAAGAGCAGTCTTCCTCACAGTACAAGCCTAATTCGATTTCTCCTAATGAAAATGTAATGTATATTCTATTACATCCTGTGACCTAGCAGGGACAGAAAAATTAAGAGTAGCAGGATGGGATAGAATGAGAGATACTGCGAGATGGAAATTAAGGACTCAAGCTGCAAATAGGAAAGCAGATCCAACTTCAAACGGCAGGAAATTCCACCAAGTACTAATGCACTCTATCCAGAGAGTCTAGTCTTGGCAGGCACTCATTATCATCAGGAAAAAGAAGAAACAGGGAAGGGAGGGAGAGGGAGGCCATCAATGTATCTAGAGCATTTTATTTCTCATAGAAGAAGAAAGACGTAATGCAAATACAGCAAAATGTGAATATTTGTTAAATCTGGGGTGTGGATGCATGTGTATATCATAAACCAATGGTTCTCAAGGTGGGGTCCCCGGACTGGCAGCATCAGCATCACCTAGAAACTTGTTAGAAATGTAAATTCTCAGGCTCCACCCCAGACCTACTGAATCAGAAACTCTAGGGATGGAACCCAACGACCCGTGTTTTCACAAGCCCCCCAAGTGATTCTGGTACATGCTGAAGTTTAAGAACCACCATAATAGATATTACAAAAACACTCTAAAAGTACAGAAAGTACTTTTCTACATGTTGTTTTAAAATGTCACTGTGGCGATGAGGGAATCCTGACAGGGATGTTGTTGGAGGGCAGCTATGAGGAGAGGTCAGATTGGTCTGGTCATAGGGCAAGCATTTCAGGATAAGACCCTGGTGTCCTGCAGAGTGGGGGATGGGGTGGGCAAGGGCTGGTTTAGAACAAAAGCAAAAGGCAAGACTATCATTTAAAAGGAATGTTGTTTTTTTTTTAAAAAAAAAAAAGGAAGAAAGAAAAGGAATGGTGCTGGGCAGGTCAACCAAGAAGAAGTCTCAGGTACAGGATAATAAGGCAAGGACCTTGTTAGCAGGGGACACTGGATGGAGACTTAGGCTAAGAACACAGCAGGGGCCTGGTGTTACCAAGCGGGGCCCACTTCAGCACTGGGCTGCTCAGCTACAGCAAGGCCGACTTGGTGCTTCAATGCCTGGGCTACTGGACTCCCCTTCTTCCCTCTACTCCTTTTCTCCCCGCTTCCCTCCCCATCCAGGGCAGACCACAGGCAAAACTGCAGGTGGGGGCGAAGGGGCTTTGCAGCAATTGGGGGGCTAGGTGGCTAAGAGTAAGGCAGGTAGATGCCTTTAGACCAAACTTCTCCCTATAACAAAACTCCCCTCTCTCCTTGCCTATTCCAGACCTGAGCAAAAAGAGCAAAGTTAATTTTTGAAAATATAATTTCAACCATGTAATACATGTCTTAAAATGCACAGAATACAGGTTTTCCAATAATCATGACCATGAATTAAATTTTCACAAAGCCTTCAAGTCTTCAGATTTGGCCTGAATTAACCCAGATGTTTTTCTCATCTTTTGAGTTTCTCTCATGTCGCTCCTCTCCTATGTACTCCATCTTTCATCCCAGAAAGTTCTTAAATCTCCTGGAGTTTAAATGTGCTGACCTAAAGCTCCCTGCCAAGACATTAGTACTAATGGCTCAGTCTGAAGAGGTTGCTGTATTAAGACATCAGTGCTTACTTAATGCTTGAGTCATATGTACCTGGCTGAAGAATCCCTTATTGTTTTAGCTCAGACAGGGGATGCTGAGAAGGAAAAAATGCAGGGAGCCTTAATTCTAATTTTTAACATTGCTTTTGAATTTATCACAAATGGCACATCTTAGACAACTCACTATTTCAACATACACACATACACCACACACTGAAGTTTGTAGAAGCTGCTTGAATTGTTTCATTCCCTCGCAGAGATTTATTTAGCACACCCGGGAAAGGTTTGTGTTGCAAGTCTGTCATTTACAAAAGTGTGGGATAACATCATATTTCCTCATAAGGGATGTCTAAAACCTCTGAGATCTACTAAAAGGCAAACTACTATCACTATACTGTGGTTGAATTATAATCAAGGACTGGTGCTCATTTCAATTTCTTCCCTTTCATATAGTAGCAAAAATTCCCAGGAAGCATGTCATATGAAGTTAGAGGATCCAGAGGAAGTGAAAACTTTCCAAAACGAAAATTCCAATTTTGTAGTAATAAAAATTATTCTGAACACAAACTTAATGTTAGTGGGTTTGGTAGTGTGGGGGATCACAATTGGCCACCTCAAGATGTGTCTCTCTCTACCTTGATCTGAAGGAGGCTTTGACCTTCACCACCACCGCCCCCCCCCCCCACAATTGTCTAAAGGGATTTGGGATGGAAGGCCTATCCCTAGGATGGGCCTTCACCTTGGATAACTCTGGGTATCAACAGACTGGGACGGTCTTTGCTACACCCATTCCTATCAAACTTCTGTTTACCAAACAGAACATTTGTAAAGGAAATCTCCATTTGTAAAGGTATCACCCTTTCTGTACTGGGAAGAGGGGTGGATGACCTCATCTCTAGAAACTTGTCAATGTGGAAGGCAAGGCCTTAAATCTGCATAATAACCTTACTGTGCTTTTCTTGTAATCCCTGATGGCTGACACTCCCAACCCCCCCGAAAATCCTTATTTGTCTATATAAGAGGAGAATCTCCACCATTTTGTCGAGAGATACTCATTTTCCCTGGGTCTCTCCTATGTATACATGTTATAAAGCTTTGTTTGATATTCTCCTGCTATTAGGCCTCATGTCAATTTAATTTTTAGCCCAGCCAGAAAGGACCCAGCATGGGTAGAGAATGCTATTTCTCCCCTTCAGTTGACAGAATAATGCCCCTGTGAAGACGTCATATCCAAATCCCCAGAACTTGTGAATATGTTAGGTGACGTGGAAAGAGGATTGAAGGTTGCTAATAAGTGGACTTTAAAATAGGGAAATGATCATGGATTAACCAGGTGGGCTCGATGTAATCACTGGGTCCTTAAGAGGGGAGGGGGTGGGGAGATAGAAGAGTGAAAACCGTGAGATGGCAGCATAAGGACTCGGCCTGAGGTTGCTGGCTTTGCAGATGGAAAGGCAGCCACAAGCCAAGGAGAACAAGCAGCCTCTAGAAGCTGGAAAAGGTGAGGAAATGGAATCTCCCCTAGAACCTCCAGAAGAAACACACTTGTATCAACACCTTGAGTTAGCCCAGTGAGATGCATTTCAGACTTCTGACCTCTAAAACTGTAAGAAAATAAATTTATGTTGTTTTAAGTCAGTAAGTTTGTGGTAATTTGTTATAGCAGCAATAGGAATCTAATACAATTGGTTTCTGGAAGATACAGTGGAAAAGTCAGAATCCCTGTTATGTAAGACATACTTTGGAAACTCATTGATCTTGCACACTGGGAGGTGGAGGGGGAGTGGACAGGTTTCCTGAGGTTATGCTGGCCAGGTCCTCTTCTCAGTCTCTCTCATCATGAATCTTCTCCTTCTAGAGAGAATTCTGGGGGCGAGTAGAGCTGGGTTGAGGGTCGAAGTCTGAACCTTGACTTCTTAATTTGTAAATGAAGAAATTAGATCAGATCATCTCCAGTGAAAACCAAGTCCATCTCTGACACGCCCTAGTTCCATCAATGAGGAGATAGGGATGTGTGCAGTGTGTGTAGAACTCAACTACATTCCTCGCTTCAAGCATTCAAAAGCCTCAAAACTTAAATCTGTATCTTGCTTGGTTCTAAAGAGTGAGGATTTGGGATAGTCACTTTGTTTGAAAGGCCTGTATTTTCTACATTAGAAACCATCTTCTGAGCTTGATGGATAACTCCTCAAACTTGAGGTTAGACTATAACCAAAGTGAAGCTCAGCAGGATGGGATTGTGTGACTGGCAGTGATTTGCCAGGGGGTGGGATGTCCTTGCACTGATGGAGTACTGGTCACTAGCCCCTCAAGTGATTCTGCATCTGGAGTTTCCCAGTGTCCCAGCTACTGTACTTATTGAAGATGAATGAGTGAATGTATGTGCTGGCTTCTTCCCGCTCGTCCTCTTTTTCCCCACTCTCTACACAACCCAGCTGGGAAGTGGGAAAATCCAGTGGCTGCCTTTGGTTTAAGACACACCCAATTTGCATCCCTCCATCCATGCTTGTCCTATCATAAAGAGAAGATAAAGTTGTCTTTTTGGAAAAACTTAAATATTGCTTTGAAAAATATCATTCTCATACTAATGAGATGAAGTATAAAGAATATATATCCCTGGGGCTGGCCTGATGGCATAGTGGTTGAGTTCACGCAATCTGCTTCATCGGTCTGGGGCTTGCAGGTTCGGATCCTGGGTGCAGACCTACACACTGCTCATCAAGCCATGCTGAGGTGGCATCCCACATACAAAAAAATAGAGGAAGATGGGAACAGATGTTGGCTCAGGGCCAATCTTCCTCAGCAAAAAGAGGAAGACTGGCAACAGGTGTTAGCTCAGGACCAATCTTCCTCACCAAAAAAAAGAATATATATTCCTTCAGAGACTTACATCTAAAATACATTAATAATTCTAAGAAATAATAAGAATTGAAAAAAATAAACCAAAACAAAAAAGAATTTTTGCCTCAGACTGAGTTGTAATAGCATGAAAACTGACTCAAATGATCTGCATGCATTCTCTCTCTTCTCTCACTAACTCATTTTCCACTTAATCTTCTATTCATACAATTATCCATGTTCTGGATGTTGACTCATGTGTCATGAGGTTTTCATAATGGCCTTTTGTTTGAATGAATTGAGATTGGCTGTCTAAAATGCATTGACTAATGCCATAAAGCGTGAGTTAATTAATCTCTTTAATTTTATTTTTCCCTGACCATGTGAAACTAATATTATATCAGAGGTTGACCTTGATGGATAATCAGAAATAATAATGACAGAAGAAAGCAGAGATCTGGTTTTCAGATATTAACTGTTAGAGTATTCATTTTTTCCAAAGTACTGTGGAATTTTAAATTGTCATGTAAAACATTTCTTAAGTAGAATGTAAATTGTTCACAGAATATGCCTAACAATATATAGTATAAAAATAATACCTCTTAGGTCAGTTAAGATCATTTGACTATCTTACCAAAATAGAATACAATCTTAGGTAGAACTCATTTTTTTTTTTTTCTATCCTGAAAGTTATAACCAATTTGAGCAAAATCAGACATTTCCTACTTTCCATTTCCCATGATGCTGGAATATTACCCAGGAAATAAACATGATTGAGTCTGTTTGTTTCCTAAAACCATGAGAAAAATGTGAACTGCTTGGAAAGTTACACCCAGGGGAAAAAGCTCATGCTGAGATCATTGACGTTGTGAGAGTGTTTGGTTACTTTTCTCAAGAGTCCACTTCTCATCACTGGTTAGGAAGCCAGCAGCCCATGGAGAAACAGCTTCATGTCCAAGGTCAACAGAGTTGGGGAAAAGGACTAAGCTTAACAGATGTCTTTAATGTCCAATGATGTTGACTGTGGCAGAAATATTGCACTCAACCTTCCACCTCTGTCAGCTCCTTTACAGAGCATGAATTTGCTATTTTAAATATAATGTACTAGATGTCTTCAAACCTAATGAAGGATTTGAATTAAATTTCTTCTACTGCCCAAGCTGCCTTTGTTTACGGCTGTAGCCTCAGCTCTTGCAAATTTCATTCTTTGTTTAGCTTGCTTGCAGTCAAATGTATAAATAAAGTGGCAGGCCATAAAGGATTTTTTGGGACAACTGCCATGGTGAGAATAGGGAGTTGACAAAGAGAAAGAGAGGAGTAAGCAGCTCTGCTGCGTAGTAGGCAATAGGAAAATAATGGGGGGAGGAGAAAAGAAATAGGAGAGCTCAGTGTCTGAGAAGTATCATGAGAGAGCATGAGGGCATGGAAAGCACGAGATGGATAAAGGAAATCAACAACCAAAATAGTCAGGATGTAGAACTCTTGCAAAGCACAGCCAAAGAGGCAGGGAATCTGGTTTGATTATTTTGTAAAAATAGCTCCCATGACCAAAAGGTCAGGAAACTGGCTGAGAAGGCAGAACCTGTGGAGGATGATGACAATTCAAATGAGACCTCTGCATTAAATTTCAGTATAGATGCTATAAACGTTGAAATAAAAAATTAGTGGCAAGAAAGAAGGGTTAAAAACAATACCTTAAATGTTGTCTCAGAGAAAACTCTTGAATCCTTTTCATTCTCTTGAGAAAGCTGTGCTAGCTCTGATGAATAAATGAAAAGCAGTAGGATATATTGGAGTATATGAGGAAGCCATTTGGGTTAAAACTAATTTGGGCTGACCTTGTTTTTCCAGAAAGACCTGACATGGCCTGTTGAGTATGCATTGTACGTATGCTTTACAATGTCCCAAAGACCAGAATGATGCCTTTAAAGATAGGGGTGTAGCTTCCCCCATATTGGCACTTCTTTAAGGTTAAGCATCTCTTCCTAAAAACTAAGGATTAATTACCAACATGCTGTGTTTGCCTCATGACCACTGATCTGCCGTGCCAGCAAAGCAATCTCGTGACTATTGTAAAAGGGATGTTCCTGTCATATGTGATGTATGGCCTTTGTTCCAAGATGGTGTATAACAACACTCTCCACCCCACTTCTTTGGTGTGCTTCCTTCCTTGGGGAAAGAAGGCCCCGGGCTATTGTCCTCAGACCTGGCTCATAATGAACTCACCCCAATTTTGATTTATGGATCAATTCCAGATTGTGTCAACAGCTCCTTGGTTGCAGTTTTCCTGCTCCTCATGACACACTGCTCTCTGAGTGAGGCTTTGCTTACTAGGAGCTTTCCAGCTTGTGTCTGAGACTGCTTTCGCTCTCTGGGGCCCATATCCCCTTCTCTTGGATATTTAGTGTCTCATATCTCCTGTCTTCTTGATCAGGTA
This sequence comes from Tapirus indicus, assembly GCA_031878705.1. Classification (NCBI taxonomy): domain Eukaryota; kingdom Metazoa; phylum Chordata; class Mammalia; order Perissodactyla; family Tapiridae; genus Tapirus; species Tapirus indicus. The sequence goes on along the minus strand of CM062919.1, from coordinate 139,985,204 downwards.
TCCTCTGCCTACTACTGGCTTTTTCATCCATAGGAAATCTCATAGAATAAAGCAGAATTATGGCAAGTCATATTCACATAGCCACTCATAATGTTGCAATAGTTCTAGAACCTAGAATGCAATTTGGGGAATCATCTCACAATTAGTTAATTCCCCATAATAACTGTTGAAAATGCTAAAACCCTTCAGTCTCATCTCCCTTTTTATCATTATCCAGAGTTCTTTTAAAAAATGTTTATCTTAATAAAATGCAAGTGAAGGGGTCCAGAATATGTCACTGTGGCATAAGAATTATTTTGTGCTAAAGGCATTTGAGAATAGGCTTTTTTCTGAATTCCCTTATCTGCCTAAAAGCAGAGCCTCCCAAAAGAATTCAATTGTCTTAAATCCTCTCCCTGGGAATTTCCCAAGCAGGGAAGATTGACTCTTATCCCTGGAGAGTAGTCACATACCACACACCACACCTAAACAGATATTGTCTTAAAATTATCATTATCTCCCATCTAGTCTCCCAAGGGCCCCATTTATTTTTCCTAAAAGTTTTTTTCTTTTTTCTCCTCTCCCCTCCCTTGCCTCTGTTAAGTTGATATGTCAGGCTCAAATTCTAACCACCTCCTTGATTCACATTTTTCTGTGAACGCCCGTAGTTAGGGCCCATACTAAATTTTGTTTTTTCTCTCACTAATCAATCTTCTGTCAGTTAAATTTGCAGGCCCCCAAATATGAACCTAAGAAGGTAGAGGAAAATTTTTCCTCCCTGACATAGGCCATTCGGTATGGGCTTTTTTGATGTCCTATAGCCACATGTCCTCAGATATCCCTGTGTGTTTGCCCACCCACCTCTCCATTCTGCACGAGGCCTTGCCCTCTTCCTTGCCATTTCCAGTGGGCCTCTCTGTCTGCTTGTCAATCTCTATTTGAGGAATACCTAAGATTCTTTCTCTTCCTTTATGGAAGTAGCAAAATCTAACAGTGAGAATAGCTAATATCTTATTGAGCACTTACCATGAGACAGGCAGTCTTCCTAGTTCCTTTGCTTAAAAGTTAAATAACTTCCTTGAGGTCCCACTGCTCCTAGGTGGCAGGGCAGAGATTCCAGTGCAGACAGTCTGGGCCTGAGCTCACTCTCTTAACCACTACACTGGATTATACTTCCTCCTTTGCTTTCAGGGGCCAATGTTTTAATAGAACCAGACATAAGACAATAGGAGGTTGTGTGGCCTGGGGCTTACTAGAGAGGTCACGCCCTACAAAAAGCATTCAAAGTTTAAAAACACTGTTTTTTTTGCCAAACAAAACCATTGGCCTCTGAATTAGGACTACCGGGCAGCCTGCTAGTTTGTGGCCTCTGCTCCACAGTCAACTACCATCTGGAAAAACATCAAATCTACAGCTTCGTACTCCATTTCTCTCCAGAGGCCAAATGCCAAAGAATGGATGGACATTTCACTGGCATTTCAAGCTCATAATGGTTAAAATTAAACTCCTGTACTGCCTCATACTGAGTTGTCTTTGGTGTTTCTGTTTCCCTTGTTCTGTTGTTAATCTATATTCAAATTATTAACCAATTTTGACTCCTTTCTGTCATATCCCAAATCCCATCACTGGTGAAATCAAATTTCTTTTTAACGTATCAAATCATTTCCTCTCTTTAAATTGTAATAGACAAAGACCGAGTTCCAGTCTTATTCTTCACACCTAAACTAACTTTTCAAATGGTATCTCTGCTTCCAATCTCCCTCCCTCTCTAGAATCCAACTCATTCAATTGGCATTAGATTAATCTTCCACAAGCAATTCTTTGTGCCACTCCCTGCTTTGAAACTTCAATTTTTCCCCTGCCAAGTAATGTACTAGAAAGTGCTCTTCCGGTAGCAATTAATAAAGCCTGAAAGGAGACACGTGTGTAGGAATCCAGAAAAGACTACATAAGCAAGTCCCATTAGACAAGAGTCAAGGCAGCTCTCAGACTGTGTCGTGCTCTCCATCTTTCTCTCTCCCCTGGTCTCTCTGCTTTTCTTCATGCATCAGCCACATCGTTCCCCCTCTCTAAAAGCTGGTTTCCATTACTTATTCATAGTGTGAACCCGAATTCACAGGTTCCAGGACCAACTCTACCTGGCCTCCTAGGTTCAGGGGCCACCACCCCCTGCAACAGAGTCTCACTTCCACAATTTCAAAGTCCCTGAAAAGCAAGATGACTCACCTGCTCATCATTTCTCATTCAGCTTTTAGGAGGAAATCTGTATTTCCCTTTCTATGTTGCTTTTGGATAGGTCACTATTTGTCTCCTGAGGTGGGAGAGCATAGGAGTGAATACTTCCAGTTTTTATCTATCCTTTAATTGTCCCTTGTCGTGGGGGGTAGGAGTCCAGTGTCTTATCTCATTTGTGAGACTATAAAGAACTTGGCTTCTTTGGGGCATCTTATCAATAGGAAGGATCATTTGCTCCCCAGGCTGCACCGAGGCTCTTTCTCCCCGTCTCATCTGCTCTTCTTTTCACTTCTCTCTTTTCACTTCCATCCCCTTCTTTTTCCTCTTCTCTCCCCTTTCTTCTCCCCTTCTCCCTCCTCTTCCTTCTAGCCTCTCTCCCCCTCTTCCCTCTCAGCTGCACTTAAGGAGGTAGTTTCACCTTGTATATAATTTCCATAAAGTAGGTGTAGAGGAGGAAAAATATTTTTCTAAGTTCTCAGCTGGGACCCCTGTAACAAAAGACAGACTCACAAGAGAAAAGCATACGACTTTATTTAATGTCAGTTTCATGTGACACAGGAGCCTTCATAAGGAAATGAAAACCCAAAGAGGTTAAACCTGAGTGTTTTTATGCTAGATTTGGTGAAGAGTGGAAAGATGTGATAACAAAGGGTATGAGGTAAGTGTAGTGAACTGAGGGACACTTAGCAAGGCCTGTTCATTCATTCTTCTTGATGTCACTCATCGTCAGAGATAAGGATGCTCCTTTCCTCTGAGTATAGGGAGGGCACCACCCAATGTGAGGGTTTTTTGACCTGCTTCAGGGGAAGGTCAGAAAGTCCTTCCTGCACATGCTATTTCTCAAATTCCTTCAGCTTAAAATATTCAGTGTGCCAAGGTGCCATATTTTGGGGCAGCGTGTCCTGAACCTTGTCATAGGCGAATCAGTGCACCTCGCTAGACTCCACTTTTTAGTTCCAGTTTTCTGCCTGTATCTGAATCCATCAGATCTACCCTTCCTAAGAAGTTGATAGTCTTTGTTTCAGGAGAGGGCTCCATTTTGGCTTCAGATCCAAGGGGTTCTCTAACCCGGCTTTATCGGGGAGCTTTGTACTTGAGAGTTACTGGACCTCCACAATAATACTTGACCTCTATTGTATCTATTCTTAGTTTGTTAGAATCCAGAAAAAAATATGTATAATTTTCTTCCTTGGCCTCCAACAGAGACCCCAGAGCAGCTTATGCTTGGGATAGCCTGGAGTCAGGTTAGACAGGGGGCTGAGTCACGTAGACTTATTCCTTGGGCAACCCTATCTCCTAGTTTGCCAGGGACAGTCCCAGTTTACAACTCATGACCCTACAGACTTATTACCATAGCCCCCTTTCTCCTAAAACACTGTGCCAGTAAGGACAAGTGATATGATCACCCGATCTGTTATCCACCTAACAAGGGCTACTCATCTGCAGAGTCCTTCAGAAGGGGACATATGCACAGCTATCACTGTAAAATATGTCTTGTACAACCTACAGATGTCTTGGTTTGGCATCCAAGGTCCTCCGCAATCCTTCCCCTGACTATAGGCTTCTGTGCTTCTTACATGTCAGCTAAACTAATCTGCCTGCTATTTATTATGATCACACTATTTCATTTCCTACCTCTAGTCTACTTTTCTTGTTTTACTCTGGAATTGTCCATCTCTTCTCTCTTCTGTTTTTCATTCTGCTTCTTACAAAACCCTGCCCTTCTTTCCAAATTCAGCCAAAGTGCTATCTTCACCATGAAAACTTTCATAAGAGTTCAGGTAGAAATGACATTGTTTTGAACACTGATAGACAAGGATTTGAACTTCTGATCCATTGCTTATTAACTAGGTGGACTTGAAAAGCTTAATTGTCCTCTCAGTTTCCCCATATATCTCAGGGAGATAGCACCTACCTAATAGGGTTGTTTTAAGGATTAAATGAGGTAACTGTTTATGTAAAAACACCTGGCATATTGTAGTTGGTAAATAAACATAGGTTAATTTCCTTTTATTCCTCTGAATTCATATAGTACTTTTGGTATACTGCCTCATAGTATAGATAATTATATATGGATTTTACCATTTAACTAGATTTGTATCTTAAAGTCAAGGTTTATAATGTGTGTATGTGTGTGTGCATACATTTATATATACACACATACATAAATACATAAGGATGTTTTGGTCAATGATAGACTGCATATACAATGGTGGTCCCATAAGATTAGTACCATATAGCCTAGGTGTGTAGTAGGCTACACCATCTATATTTGTGTCGGTACACTCTATGATGTTCACACAACAGCGAAATCACCTAATGAGGCGTTTCTCAGAACATGTCCCCATTATTAAGTGTTACAAGACTGTATATACATGTGTGTATATATGTGTATCATATGTGTATTTTTATCTGTATATATACATAAACACATATATGTGTGTGTACATAGAAAGTATTTTTATACTTATTTGTTCAATAAATGTCCAAACTGAGACCCAGAGAGGTTGTGACTTGCACTCAGCTAATTGGTTGATTAAGGTTGCCCCCTTTTCTTTTACCCAAATAAAGTTGCTATAGAAGGCAAATATGTATCCATGTATAAACCTACATCCTTGGTGACTGATCACCAAGGTCTAGAAGTTGGTACTGTACTGGCACAAACACTCACTTCACATATGTGGACACGCCATCAAGCACACGCTGTGATCTGCCCATTGGCTGCAGCTGGGCTGGTTCCATGCCTTTGTTGACCTGAGTCAGTTCAATGATATGCATACTGGAGCAGAGCAGAGCATCCAGGTTAACCTGGGAAATTTTGGTAGGGGTAAACTTGGTTCTCCTATTTCCCAGGCTAGGACTTCGACAAAATTACTTAACTTCTCTGTGCTTCGGTTTTGTCATCTGAAAATGGAGTAATAACAATACCTACTTCATAGTGTTATTGTGTATGTTAAATGAACCAGCACTTTAAAGAACTTGACCTGGCATATAATAAGCACTTAACGTTAGCTATTATTATCAGTCTCATCATCTAACAAGTGATTCTACTTTAGGATTTGAAAGTTTACTCAAGGGTAAGGTTTTTATGTATCATCTTCATAGAGACATTCTTAATGTATTTGATGAATTTATTTTAATCATCATCTGTCCTTTCATCCAAGATGTATTAACTCTAATGGCAGGAGAGTTGACATTTTCTCTCACAGAGTAAATTTCTTTTCATCACTTTGACTAACCAAATCTTAATTCATTTATGTATTAAAAATATACTCCCCAAAACCTCTGCTATATAGGACGTAACCTCTGAAAGTTATGAAATGCTGTGAATCTTTGACCTCATTCTATAAATATTTTGGTGTGTCACATAGAGCCATAGGTATCTGACTCCGTAAGCAAAAGTAAAGATGTGACTTAAGGATAAGAAAAATACCCTTGATGGAGATACAGCGTCCTGTTAACATCTTATATAGTGCTTAAGTGTTTTAAATGGACTCTTGCATACACTGTCTCATTTGATGGTCAAAGGAAGTAAGAGAAAAATGTATTGTAATTTCTATTTATAGATGAGGTCATTGAAGTTCTGAGACAGTGGTCAGCAACTTCAGCCCTTCTCCTGTTTTTGTGCAGCCTGCAAGCTAAGAATGGTTTTCACATTTTTAAATGGTTGTAAGAAGAATAATATTTCATGACGTGAAAATCACACGAAATTCAAATTTCAGTGTTCATTAGTAAAGTTTTATTGGAAGACAACTATGCTCATTTATTAAATATTGTTCATGGCTACCTTCACACCACAACTGCGTAGCTGAGTAATTGCAGCAGAGACTCTATGTCCTGCACAGCTGAAAATATTTACCACTGGCCCTTTATAGAAAAAGTTTGCTGACCCCTGCTCCAAGAGGTTAAATGACTTGCCCAAAATTACACAGCTTGTAGGGCAACGTTTTACAACTTGAATCGAGATCCTTTGACTCTCTGAAAAAATAGGCTCACTGACTAGATGTCTCTTTGGCTTTTAGACAAAAAAAGAAAAAAAAAGAATATTTCTATGCTTTTGAACCATTTTGGGACTGCCAGGCTTCTTTGCTTCAATTTCAATTGTAAAAAGCTTCAATTATGGAAGCACGGTCCGTGCAAAATCTGCAGATGCAGCCTCTCGAGTGCAGCTGCCATGAGCACCTCCTCCTCCCCACTAATCAGACAGCCCCACTTCTCTGTCCCAGGCTATCCTCAGAACTGAAGTGTGTCACCTGCAGGATACTTCTCTCTTCCAAAAGCACCATGATGAGACTTATTCTTAGCCTGACCCCAGCCATCATACTTATCAAGAGTATTACACCCCTTGGTGCTCTTGTGACTAAGGAAAATCAAAATAACACATTATCAGATGGAGAAAAGAAATATCACCCTCATACCACACTTTAATAGTGGCTTCTCCTTAAAAAAACATTTTTTTAGTGTTTACTGACAGTGTCTGCTCTGCTTACTGAATATATACAGAGAAAACTTGAGAACTCAACTACTTACCTCCTCTGTTTCAAAATGGGTTTGTTAATGTTGAGCTTATAATAACCTGGGAGACAGACAGCTGTTCTCAACAGGAAGTAAGTTGCCCAGAGGATTTAAACAGGAGCAAGATGGCCCATTTGGGCAGGTTCCCAAATATCACTGTGTTAGCCCGTGGTATCCATTATTTTCTTTTTCTGTATGAATTCTCAGAAAATTAGCCACATGCATATCCAAATATAAATATATAAACATATTCCAAAACCCAGTTAATTTTTGGAACATCGTAAATTGTGGAATAAGGCCCATCTTCTCTTCCTTATGTTAGTGCTGATAGCCAAAAATTGATCTACTTCAGTGTTAGAAAACATGATACGTAATTTCTTTCCCAAATATTATATGGAGTACTAGGACCAATTATCCATTAGACCTTCATGTGCTATGGTTTCTCATGTATGTTAGAGTTATTAATAAATTTGTCAAGAAAAAAGGCAAACGCACATAAACTACAATAAGAAAATCTCTAAGAGATACAGTTGTAAGGTGGTTTGTCATCATTACTAATAAAAGCCTATTGGAAATACATTGGGCTTGATTTTCTGCCAAGTTCTCAGTCAGGGAACCTCTGCCAAGGTAGTAATTCATCAACAGTAGAGAGACTGAGAGGGCAGGGATTGCTTTCCTGCCTTGGTTAAAATCTGCACCAGGTCATGGAAGCCTTCTAATGTATACAAAGTATTTTGTGATTTATCCTACCACTGCAGCTTTTGTTTTTTAAGTTTTTATTTTGAAATGACTTAAGACTTACAGAAAAGTTGCAAAAATACTGCAAAGACAAAAAATTTCCGTATACCCTTCACCTGGATTCCTCAAAAGTTATTTTACATTTGCTTTATCATGTTTCGTATAAATAGATGGAGATAGATGGGTATAATTATGTTTTTTGTACCACTTGAGAGTAAGTTATAGATATGATGTTCCTTTATCACTGAGTGCTTCAGTGTGTATTTCCTAAAGCCAAGGGCATTCTCTTCATAACCACAGTACAGTTATCAAAATCAGGAAATTAACTTTGATACAGTTAAATTGGGAAATTAACTTTGATTTACAGCTCTCATTCAAATTTTACCAATTATCTCACAAATATTCTTCATAGGAAAAGAAAAAGAAATCTAGTTTAAGATTCAATCTAGGAGCACAGATTGTTTAGTTTTCTTCTCTCTTTAGTCTCCTTAATCTGGACTCTCCAGTCTGATGACCTTGACACTTTTGAAAAGTCCAAACCATTTCTTGTCAAGCCATGCTGTGGCGGCATCCCATATAAAGTAGAGGAAGATGGGTGTAGAAGTTAGCTCAGGGACAGTTTTTCTCAACAAAAAAGAGGAGGATTGGCAATGGATGTTAGCTCAGGGCTAGTCTTGCTCACAATAAATAAATAAATAAATAAAAAGATTTAAAAAATGAAGAATAAAAACCACATGATCATCTCAGTTGATGCAGACAAGGTGTTTGACAAGATTCAACATCAATTTATGATAAAAAACTCTCAACAAAATGGGTGTAGAAGGAAAGTACCTCAACATAGTAAGGCCATATATGACAAACCCAAAGCCAACATCATACTCAATGGAGAAAAAACTGAAAGCCATTCCTCTGAGAACAGGGACAAGACAAGGGTGCCCACTCTCACCACTCGTATTCAACATAGTACTGGAGGTTTTGGCCAGAGCAATTAGGCAAGAAAAAGAAATAAAAGGACTCTGCATAGGCGATGAAAAAGTGAAATTCTCACTATTTGCAGGTGACATGATCTTATATATAGAAAACCCTAAAGAATCCATTGGAAAACTATTAGAAATAATCAACAACTACAGCAAAGTCACAGGGTATAAAATCAACTTATAAAAATCAGTTGCATTTCTATATGCCAAGAACGAACTAACAGAAAGAGAACTCAAAAAGACAATCCCATTTACAATAACAACAAAAAATATAAAACATCTGGGAATAAACGTAACCAAGGAGGTGGAAGATCTATGTAATGAAAACTATAAGACACTATTGAAAGAAATTGATGAAGATGTAAAGAAATGCAAAAATATCCCACGTACATGGATTGGAAGAATAAACATAGTTAAAATGTTCATACTACCTAAAGCAATTTATAGATTCAAAGCAATCCCAATCAGAATCCCAATGATATTTTTCATGGAAATAGAACAAAGAATACCAAAATTCACATGGGGCAACAAAAGACCCCAAATAGATAAAGCAAACCTGAAAAAAAAGAACAAAGCTGGAGGCATCACAATCCTGGACTTCAAAATATACTACAAAGCCATAGTAATCAAAAGAGCATGTACAGTTAGAAAAATAGACACACAGATCTATGGAACAGAATTGAAATCCCAGAAATAAAACCACACATCTATGGACAACTAATCTTAAACAAAGGAGCTAAGTCCATACAATGGGGAAAGGAAAGTCTTTTCAATAAATGGTGCTGGGAAAACTGGACAGCTACATGCAAAAGAATGAAAGTAGACCATTTTCTGTCACTGTACACAAAAAATAACTCATAATGGATCAAAGACCTGAAAGTGAGACCTGAAACTGTAAAACTCCTGGAAGAAAATATAGGTAGTACACTATTTGACATCAGTCATAAAGGGATCTTTTCCGATTCCATGTCTACTAGGACAAGGGAAACAAAAGAAAAAATAAACAAGTGGGACTTCATCAGATTAAAGAGCTTCTATGAGGCAAATGAAATCAGGATCAAAATGAATAAACAACCCACCAGCTGGGAGAAAATTTTTGCAAATGATATATCTGACAAGGGGTTAATCTCCATAATATATAAAGAACTCACACAACTGAACAACAAAAAAACAAGCAACCCAATGAAAAAATGGTCAGAGGATGTGAACAGACATTTTTCCAAGGATGATATACAGATGACCAACAGACACACGAAAAGATGTTCAACCTCACTAATCATCAGGGAAATGCAAATTAAAGCTACACTAAGATATCACCTTACACCCATTAGATTGGCTATAATCACCAAGACGAAAAACAACAAATGTTGGAGAGGTTATGGAGAAACGGGATCTCTAATATACTGCTGGGGGGAATGCAAACTGGTGCAACCACTATGGAAAACAGTATGGAGATTCCTCAAAAAATTAAAAATAGAAATGCCTTATGACCCAGCTCTCCCAATCTTGGGTATCTATCCAATGAACCTGAAATCAACAATCCAAAGAGGCTTGTGCACCCCTGTGTTTATTGCAGCATTATTCACGATAGCCAAAAAGTGGAAGCAACCCAAGTGTTCCTTGATGGATGATTGGATAAAGAAGATGTGGTATATATATACAATGCAATACTACTCAGCCATAAAAAAGACAAAATTGTCCCATTTGCAACAGCATGGATGGACCTGGAGAATATTATGTTAAGTGAAATAAGCTGGAGAGAGAAACACAAACACTGCATGATTTCACTCATATGTGGAATATAAACTAACACAAGGACAGAGAGAACTGTTTGGTGGTTACCAGGCGCAAGGGGGAGGCGGATGGGCAAAAGGGATGAAAGGAAGCATTTATATGGTGATTGACAAATGGTAATGTACAACTAAAATTTCACAATGTTATAAACTATTAAGACATCGATAAAAAAAGAGGCAAGATCAAGAATGCAAGCATTTACCTTTGGAAAGCAGAAAGTCTTATCTTACTTGGAATACAGGAGAGAATAATGGATGGAATTATAGAGATGTCTTGGAGTGAAGAGGAAAGCTGTTGAGGGAGGCTGATGTTAAATAATCTGGTTTTCTCAGAGTAGTCAGAGTGAAGGAGAGAGAAGGGATTCAGAGATTTTTTGAGGAGTGGAAATGACTTTGAACAATGGCCATAAGGAATGAAATATGCCCCAATACATTGTGGCAGCATTATTGTATATACGAAAATCTGATTGTGTTATATCACTTTAATGGTTGAGCATGTTAACACCTCAAATTCTTCATAGATCAGAATAGATAAACATAAAAGAATGGGTATATTTTGAGTGTGTTAGTCTCCTTCAGAAAGCAAGTGTCAAGTCAGGATTAAATGTGCAAGAGATTTATTGGGAAGAAATGCCTGTGAAGGATAGAAGGAAGTGAGTCACAGAAGATGGGAGAGCCTCAGACTGTGATGCAGGTCTGACCTCTGTGAAGGAGAAGGTGAAGAAAGGAGGATTAGGTAGAAGAGTTTCAGACTTCAGTGCAGTTCTGAGAAGTTTGGCCAGGCCAATGGGAAAACCTCAAGCCAAAGTGCCTGTTTAGGGAGTTTCCCATCTTGCAAGAATGAGCTGACTTTAATCCTCCTGTCACGATCAGTCACTGGCTGGGAGCAGCCTGCAGGAAGCATGGAGTAGGTCAATCTAGAGGGAAGGCAGCTCAGTTTTGCTCTGCATCAAGGGATTTGAGTGCCACATTTCCATGGCTGCCAAGTGAGCATGTGATGAATATATATTTTTCAAGACTAATTCCCTGAGGGAAAGAAAATCACCTGAATGAGTTCCCTGCCAAAGCTTCAAAGATGGGCCAAACTGAAAACCTTAGCCTGGGAAGACCTGTAGATCCCTAATCTGTTGTGACGTAGAGTTGGAAATGGAACCTAAATGGATGGACTCAGGGGGCTGTGGAAGGTTTGAACTTCCAGATTAAAGTGAGAGAAGTAGAACCTGGACAATATCTAGGTAAATCACCTTATAGCAACTCTGAGGACCTTTCATCACCAAATTTGAATAGGCCAGAAGTCAGGAAGGAAGGAAGCCACACAAAGCTGCCTAACGGTTGTGCTAACTTAATAGTAGTAAGAGTGGTGTTATATGAGGATGAGAGAATTTAGGGTTCAGTAAAGGTCTTTGCTGCTTCCCTGGAAAGTTTAAGATTAAAAGTCTGTTCTTTACAAAGTCGTTTCAAAGGATTTCCAATAGGGCTGAAATGAGGGTGAGGTGAGTTAGGCAGGATTGTGTAAGTGTAGAGTTGGATCCTGTCTTTATTTAACATTTTGATACTTTGTTCATCGTGGATTGTTTGCACTATTTTTTTTTTTTTTTTTTTTTTTTTTTTTTACTATTGCACTAAAATATTTCTCCTGATTACTGAGGTTTTTGGCACCTTCTTAACTATTGTACCTGAGGGGAGTGCCTCACTTGCCTTAGCCTAGTCCCAGCCCTGTTCCAATTTTGTAATTGTTTCTTTCTGTTTTTGATGCTGGACCATCTCATGTGATGGCAAAAGGCAGAAAAGGCAAAAGGAAGAAAACACCATTGGGGATGCAGGAACTTCAGGGAAGAAAAAAGGATCTCATTCTTAATGCTTCCCCGATCAAACTTTGAATGGCTTTGTGCTCTGTGTTAATAAGAGAAGCTGTTTCCTAATAGGTGAATAAAAAGATTGCCTAGAACTTTCAGGACCCAGCTGAGGTTGGATAAATTGAATTTTTAATAACACCAAATAGCATAATTATAGGAACCTTGGCAGAAAGTTAAGGATGAGCAAAGGCTGTGTAGAAGAATGAAGGGAGAGGTAATCTAGGATGTTGGTCACAGCCTCCATCCATCCCTCCCCCTTTGTTCTTCCATATAGCCCTTGCTCATCCTTGACTTAGAGTTGGTATAATTTGGTATAATGGTATAATTTCCAGTCTGAGTCCAAAGGCAGGAGAAGACCAATGTCCCAAGTTAAAGACAGTCAGGCAGAGAGAAAGAGTTCTTTTTCAGTCAGCTTTTAATTCTATTATGCCTTCAGCAGATTGAATGAGGCCCATTCATATTGGGAAGGCAATCTGCTCTACTCAGTCTACCGATTCAGATGTTACTCTCATCCAGAAGACCCTCACAGACACACCCAGAAATAATATTTTACCAAATATCTGGGCACTCCATGGCTCATTCAAGTTGACACATCAAGTTAACCATCATGGTTGCTAACTGAAAATCTAAAAACATATAGTTCTGTGAATAAAATATTTAAATATGTGGCACTTCCTCAGACTATTCTGATGAAGAGAACTTCCTCTTGGGTGGCTTCAACACAGAAGGAAATAAAAATTAGATTTGGCTAATTTTTAAGTTTTCGGAATTACAAGGTTGCCTAAATGAGACCGTTAGTAAAGGGAAGATTAAAGAAGAGAGCATTTCCATTTTCAAACTAAGTGTTCATAATGCATGTAAAAGACATAAAGAGTTCAATGACAGGCAGCAACCTCCTGGGTCAGGAGAACAATCTCAGTTCTGATTATGTGTCATCATCCTTCAAGGTATGAGCAAGGGGGCAGAGCCAAGAGACTTCCATTTTTAGCTAATGGGTTATGTCATTTTAGAATCAAGTCAATTGTTTTTCTAACTCGGCATTGGACTTTTAAATTTATTGCTCTGAACTCAGTTCTGCTGTGAAATTTTTATATGCGCAACAACTTTTGAGTAGTAAACAAGTAGGAACTGCAGAACTGCTTCCCTGTGGCCTTTTTCATGCTCTGTACAGGGGCGTGGTCAAAGACAGTCCCCCTGATCACTTCCTAGGTGTTGGATTTTTATGTTTTTAATGAGTGAGTACAAAACTCATTTGAAACTCTTCATTTGGAAAACATTTAATCTTCATTTAGAAAATTCTGTTGTCAAGTTTTTTGAGTAGGCAGTTATAAGATTTTTTAATAGGAGACACAGTTACATCATTTTTGGTTATAAAGATAATAACATAACCATGGCAACATTTTTTCATATTTGTTTTCAAAATGTTCTTTCTTTCAAAAAGGAGTTCTTTTCTCCTTCACTTTTTTCAAATGTCACCTTTTCTTTGGCACAGATCAATTTAAAAAAATTGTTTTAAGTAAATGCTACAGTCAGGTATGATTAGATATAATTATTTTAACCTCTTAAGATGGCCCAAAAAAGCTTGTGCTATGAGTAAAATGTTTGTCCCTGCCATTTTCTTTTCATTTACTTGTGGTTGCTGTATTGTTTCTATCTTTGGTCTGAGATTTCTTTGCAGGAATATTTTTGAGGCTACTTGTCCTTTTTATGAAGACTAGTTCAAGCTAGATGATACAATCTAGAAATCCATTCTTTTAGGCATGCATAAACTGAGCTCTGCATATGCTGAAACAATGTAAACACCAAGTTGACACCCCACAACACACCCAAATAATCCTACCTTCTCCTCTGGATACATCCTGTACCAGACCTGACATGTGGCCATCTGATAGGCAGACGAAATTAGAGTGCCAGAGCCAATCTCCATATTGAATAGTATCACTTACTGTTGTCATCCTCCCCCTGGGAATTCAGCCTCATCTTGGAGTCATTTGTGGATCTATCCCAGGGAGGTCAAGGAAATTCCAACTATGAATCAGTGCAGAAACATTTATGTCCTTCAGATTCTTCAGAATGAAGCATCGTCAAGACAAACCTTCCTCTTCCTAATGTTGACATCCTCTCATAACATGGCTGTGATGCATTATTTTACTAATAAAGCCACTGTCTCTCTATTCTGCCTTACCCTAAGCTCTCCCCCTGTTTAGGAGTGGGTGATAGGGAATAAGGACTCAAGGAGAAGGGAAAAGAAAATCCTGTCCTACCTTATTATCAGGGTCTAGCATTTAGCATGTGCTCCACATTAAGTTGTCATAGAGATGCACTATTGATCTTTTCTGTGATTTCATTGGATATTAGGTCCCACTTTGTCTATGGCATGCGCAGAACCAAACTTAGCCTGTAAGACTCCCTCCAGCGCTGCATTCACTGATTCTGTGAATCTGCATCTTTGGTGAAAGCCGCCTACATTGGTTGGTAGTGCTGTTCCTGGGTGATGTGCACAGGTCTGAGTCCTCACTTGCCCCCATGTCTCCCTCCATCTTTGGGGGAATACAGTGAGAGCTTCAAAAGATGAACCTGAAAGTGGATATTCGTGAGAATTAGAAACAAATCACTGCAGGGAACTAACAACATAAAAATACTTCAAACTATGAGGAATTGAAGCAACAGTTCCTGATGTGATGTACACAATGGACACAGCGTGTGAGCAGCTATAAAAAACACTGGAGGAAAAAGTATGTCTATGAAAAACAACTTAAAAACCACAGAGAGCTCAGATGCCGCGCATGCAGAGTGTAACTACCACAGACAAGTCTCTGGGGTCAAGAGAGTGAATCTGTGGCATAAGTTTACAGTTTCAATCTTGAAGTAAGTTTTGCTAGGCCTTGCCCCACTTCATGGTGCCCACAAATCCCTCTAAGTGCAATCAGAGGTTCTCCTGCTCCTATCAACCCCCAAGAACTACATGGACAAAGTTACCATGTCCATTCCAAAATCATTTAATTACATAAAACTGGGTGAGGAAGAGGAGTAATCCAGATTCAATCCTCAGTCTAAAATAAGGTATTTACTTCTAGACTGGTGTTTTAACAAAACTCAAAGTAACTTGTGAGTTTTTATGCATATGGGTGATCAGTAAATCATATTACATCATCACCATATTGCTTTCCAAATGTAAACCTACCCTAGCATCTCAAGGCAAGATTACTCTGAATTGAATAAAGAGTGAAAATAAAAGTATAAACCTATAATCATCATTTAATATTCTGTAAGCCAAGAAGGGATTATTTTACACAAAGATCACATTCCTCAGGGGGGAAAAATAATTTTTGAAAAAATCATATTTAACAGATAAATCTGACAGTGACCCAGAAATCCCTTGTGTTATTGAAGGAATAACATTTCCTAATTGGGTAACTAATGAGAAGTTTATTATCCTCAGTCTGTTTTATAGTGATGATCTCTAGATTGTAAAGTCCTAGAGGGCAATGACTACACATTTTGTTCAATGATTTAAAGACCTTCCCAGCTGGTACAGTATTAAATAAGCAGAATTTTTGTGTCACTTAGGATGCTTTGAGCTTGAATTAATAGAAAAACTCATTTCAACTTGCTCAAGCATTAGAGATATGTATATGTACTTGCATATCAAGTAGTCCAGAGTTAGAGGAAGTTATCGAGTGGCTCAATCACATTATCAAAGACCCAGTTCTTTCCATTCTATTGTCCTCAGAATGTCAGATTTGCTTAGAGGCCAGCTCCCCTCATGGGTGTAAAATGGCTACCGAGTGCCAGGCATTCTGTGCAGACATGTCAAAGTCTGTTGGATAAGGTGGCCATCTCTTCCCAGGCATCTCTTTCTAGGAGGAGAAAACATTTTCCAGGAACCTCCTGAGTTCCTTTTCTTCAGGAACTGGGTCACAAGACTACGATTAAACCAGTGACTGGCAAGGCAAATATAACCCAATGATTAATTTAGACCAATCAGGATTTCATTCTGGGCCCCATAAAGGAAACATGGAAAACTAAATCAGTTAAGAATAGGTTTGATTGTGAATAACAGAGATTCAAAATAATCAAGGCTTAAATATGAAAGAAAACCACCCACACAAAAATTCAGAGATAAGCAGTTCTGGACTATGTACAAGTTATCTACTGCCACCCAATGTCTTAAAACAATGAACATTTATTTAGCTTATGAATCTGAGATTCAACTGAGCAGTTCTTCGTGTTGGACTTGCTTCAGCTGGACTTACTTGTACATCTTCTGTCAGTGGGTGAGTCAGCCACAGGTTGATTTACTGGTGGTGGATGGGTTTCCTCATATGTCTCAGAGCTCAACTGGGACAAGTTAACTGACTCAGATCTGTCCCACATTGTCTTTCAACCTGAAGACTAATCCAGGCTTTTTCCCACTGCAGAGGCATGGGTCCAGGAGAGCAAGCAGAAATATACAAATCTTCCTATTACTGCATAACAAACCTCCTCAAAACTTAATGGTCTAAAACAACCATTTACATAATTTATGAGTCTGCAAGTGGCAATTTAGGCTGGTCTCACCTGGGCTCCTTCATCTGTTTACGTGCAGCTGTGTTATGGCTAGGTAACTCTGCTTCTGGAGTTTGGCAGGCTGTCAGCTGGGACCCCTCAACTCTCCTCCACATGGTCTCTAATCCTCCAGCAGGCTAGCCAGAGCTTGTGCTCATGGTGGAAGCAGGGATCCAAGATGGAAAGTAGAAGTATGAACAGGTTCTTGAGATCTAGGCATGAAACTGGCACATGGTCACTTCTGCTGCATTCTATTGACCAGAGCAAGTGACAAGGCAGCCCAGTTGCAAAGTGTGATGAAATATATTCCACTTCTTGATGAGCTGCAAACTTACTTTGCAAGAATCATGGATTTGGGGAGGAGAATAGTTGGGGCCATTTTTGCAAACCGATCTATCACAGCAGTGGCTCTGCTGCTTTCACCTCACCACTCTGCTATTTATAGGGTGTGACCCTTATCCTTCTGGTCCAAGATGGCAGCCACTGCATCCACAGTCCAGGCTGCAGACTGAAAAAAGGAATAAAGAAAATGAGGTGAATGGTATGCCAGCTGTCCTTTAAATTTTCGGAAGCTGCTAAGTGACTCTTTGTTTACATCCAGTTGGCCAGAAATTAGTCATATGGCCACACAAAGGAGTATTAGAAATGCAATCTTCATTCTTGGTGACTAAGGGGCTGGTAAATTCTATTCATATGGAAGAAGATAGTGGGCAACTGTGAGTCTGCCACAACACCCAAAATATATCAGTCAAGGAAGGGAAAGGGGTTAGACGTAGAAAGCCCAACCAACAGTATCTGATACAGTTTCCCATAAATGGTTTCAATTTATAAATATCCCTTGAACAAGGTATGTTGTTGTTGTTTTAAAAAAACAAACTACCACCATGATTAGAAAAAAAAAAAATCCATGTTAATTTTATGACTTCCATTTCTTCAGAGATGGGAGCTGTTTTGCACTATACCAGGCACAACAAAGAATTCCTTTCTACTCTGTTCCCAAGTCAGCCTGCACCTGGATGGATTATAGAATGTCCCAGACATTGCTTGTAGCCCACCTTGGAGCAGAGTTTTGTTACATTACTTCTAAACCAGTGTGATAAAACTCTGATCAAGAGTTGTATTGTCAGAATCTCTTCTTGGACTTGCTTATTCTTCCTAGACTATTCAATCACGATATATCTTTTGGGGATTGAGAGAAGCTCTGAAATTAAATGATGTATTTGTCATGATTTTTCATTGCATCAGAAGTCAATTCTGATTAATTTAAACAGTAGAAGGGAATTCTTGAATGGGGTAAGAGGCGCTCATAGAGTTGATGAGAAGCCTGGAAAACAAGGACTGTGCAGATCCCAGTGATAAGGTGATAAGGCAAAGCCAGGATCAGCCTCAGTCATGGCTGCTTGGGACTTTGCCTCTGGCATTGTTAGCTCTGGGTGCTTTCTATCCATGAAACTGGTTTCTAGACTCTGTTGTGGCCACTTGAAACTCTTACTGACTCTCTGCCTTCAAGGCAGTTCTTTAAGATCCAAATTTCCAGGCAGAAGCATCTGATTGGCCACTTTTAGGTCAGATGTCCATGCTCCAGTTGCCAGGGCAATGGAGAGAGAAATATCTGCCCCTCCCTTAGTTTTGATAAAAAGAAATTTGGCTGTTTCCCACCTGCCTTTGGATTCCTCTCAAATATTAATGATATTAAGGAACTGGTCAGCCAAAACAGCAAATACCCACTACAGTGGCCATGGGTGGGTGCTACACAGGAACAGGGTCACTTCACTCAGTTGTATAGAATGTTGAGGTGAGGGAGTGTAGAAGCAGTGAGCCAACATGGGGTGGGGTGGGAAAATGAAATTTATTCTATGTGTATTTGAATATGTACTAATTATCAGAATTCCCTAGGGAACACATGAATTTAATTTTTTGTCTTTCAATATTGGAAATAAACCTTTAGTTAAATGAATAATTTGAACATAATAATGTATATTCTCATGGAATATAGCATCTTTACATTTGGAAATCTTATGTATGTTAAGGTGGAGTGGGAGAAATTTCAAATTGAGGGACACTCCACAATTGAAAACATTAAGCATAAAATTAAAATGGAAATTTTCAGACATGCAAGATCTCAAAGAGGGTTCACTTTTTATACCCTTTTCATGAAACTAGTAGGGCATGTACTATGCCAAACAACAAAATAAACTAAGAAAGAGAAAGGCATAGGAACCAGGAGACAATGTATCCTGTGTAGGAGAGGACTGTGAGGAATTCCTAGGACAAGGGCGAAAGATGATCCTAGGACACAGCTGAGATCCAAGTGGCATAGAAGGATGGAGGACTCCAGGAGTGAGGATTCCAAAGAATAGGAAATATACATACGTATGAGGATATTTGGGGGAAAAATTGGTGACAGATAAACAATAAAGCAAGTGAAAAATGAGTTTTTAACTCCAGGTAAGATATAAAATTATACAAGAAATGAAATGTAATCATAGTCTACTATATGGTTCAATTTGTAAATAACACATTTATAATAATGCAAACACTGACTATTGATCTAATTAGAAATTATGATAAAACTAGATCCCGGAATTTGCTTCAAAATGGTATGAGATGGTGGAGCAAGTGGATGGGGTATGGATAGGGCAGGACTAGTCATAGGGTAATGGTTGTCGGGCCTGGGTGATAGCCACATGAGGGTTCATTGTATAATATACTTTTGGTAGGTATGTTCAAAATTCTCCACAATAAATTGCCTTTTAAAATGATGATAGGAGATTGGTGTCAAGATGGCAGCATAAGTAGACTCTGAACTCACTTCCTCCCATGGACACAAGAGACTTACAACTATTCTTGGAACAATTACCCCTGAGAGACAACTGAAAACTGGATAAGAGGAACCCCTGCAACATGCGACAGTCCTGACTGAGGTGGAAGAGGCAGAAATTCCCTTCTGGAGAGAAAAAAAGCCACCTTCACAAGCTGCAGTGCTTCACAGCAGCCCAGGAACAATCCAAAGGTACGCAGCCTTCACTGGAGAAGTGGGGGATCTGAGCAGGGGACTGTTGATGCTATAAGCACTTTTTGGACCCAGCACAACCAAGATGAGTGTCATAATACCTCGCTTTCCTGCCTACTAACAACAATGGGGAATAGCCCCAGAAAAGCTAGCTGACATAAGAAAAAAAGACAAGCCAGCTCTTAAAGGGCCCATGCACAAGTTCACCTACTTCAGAAAGCAACCTAAAATCACCATAAAGAAAGATACACGGTCCTTTGGTGAAAAGAGACTCACCTGGTAGGCCCTGGGTACGTCTTGGTGAGAAGTGAGACCTCTCCAGGGACTGAGACATTGGCAGCAACCATTGCTGTGATCTAGTGCAGGCGTGCTGACACAGTCACTGGCAGATGATTGGAGTTCTCTCCCTGGCCTCTCCACCCAGGGTCTGCCCCACCCACTAGAGCACCTATTCAATCCAGCTCAGCCAGTGGAGGCAGCCCACCCTAGGGACTGGCCCCACCCAACAACAAACCCTCAGGTAACTTGTGTGCCTGCATAGGCTAGGCACCTGAATTCTCTGCATCTGGGAGAGTGGTCTACCTCTGTGGGGCAGGGCATGCACAAGGAGCAGGTGGAGTATGCAGGGCATTGGTGGAATGTGTGGGGCCTCTGCTGTGGGGTGACTGGGTCTGTTTCAGGGGGTCAGGGTGTGTGCACAGGGCAGGACTGTGTTTACAGTGTGTGTGGCCCTGTGGGTGGTGGGGCTTCTCAGCTGCAGAAGACTTGTGCTCCTCAAACAGCCACATAGTGGATCAGCCCCACCTTCCAAAGCCTGAAACAGTTGGGTGCTCCCATGCCTGGGGCAAGCCCCACCCAGCTGTAATCCTTAGAGAGCTGACAAAAGCCTTATAGGCTAGAGGCCTACAGTAATTGTAAGCCCCTGAGCCTAACAACCAGCCACATGGGGGCCTACTCACTTAACAGAAAAACTGCAACAAGAATGTGCTATTAGACTTTGCAGCCAACTGTGCTGGGGCTCCCCACCTCCAAAAAGAGACTGAAGGGTCCATAACAGCCACACGCAGCTGAGCATTACAACCAGCCAGACAGGGGGAGAGTTCAGCCTCCCTGGGTATCTACAGCAAGAGCAACCCTGCCACAACAGAAGGACATATGTAACCTACACAGGGGTCACATCTGGAACATTTGGAACTGGTGATGAGAGGGAAGCACATTGCTGGGCCTCATAAGGCATCTCTTACATAAGTTCACCTTTCCAAGATCAGGAGATGTAGCTGACCCACATAATACATAGATACAAGCACACAGAAAGAGGCAAAATGAGGTGGCAAAGGAATATGTTTCAAGTAAGGGAATAGGGCAAAACCCCAGAGAGAACTAAATTAAAAAGAAATGAGCAATCTACCTGACAAAGAGTTCAAACAAAGAGTCATAAGGATGCTCACTGATTTTGGGGGAAGAATGGATGAACTCGGTGAGAACATCAAGAAAGAAATGCAAAATATAAAAAAGGACCAATCAGAAATGAAGAATACAATGCTGGAAATGAAAAATTTACTAGAGGGACTCAAAAGCAGAGTAGAGCATACAGAAGAATGGATGAGCAAGCTGGACAAAAGACCAGAGGAAATCATCCAAGCTGAACAGATAAAAGAATTAAAAAGAGTTAGGACAGTCTAAGGGACCTCTGGGACAACATCAAGTACATGAACATCCATGTTATAGGTGTCCCAGAAGGAGAAGAGAGAGACAAAGGGGCAGAGAATCTATCTGAAGAAATAACAGCTGAAAACTTTCCTAACCTAAGGAAGGAAACAGACATCCAGATACAGCAAGCACAAAGAGGACCATAAAAGATAAACACAAAGAGGCCCACACTAAGACACATCATAATTAAAATGTCCAGAATTAAAGAGAGAATCCTAAAAGCTGCAAGAGAAAGACAACAAGTCCCATACAAAGGAAACCCCATAAGGCTGTCAGCTGACTCCTTAGCAGAAACTTTACAGGCTAGAAGAGGGTGGCATGATTTATTTAAAGTGCTAAAAGGGAAAAAACCTACAGCCAAGAATACTCTACCTGGCAAGGTTATCATTCAGAATGGAAGGAGAGTTAAAGAGTTTCCCAGACAAGCAAAAGTTAAAGGAGTTTATCACCAAGAAACCTGTCCTACAAGAAATGCTGAAGGGACTAATTTAAGGGGGAAAGAGAAGAACACAAATAGGAAAAAATTATCTATTTCCATGATAAGAGGGTAACGGATACAAACACAGAAAAAAGAGGTTAGATATGATATCTAAAACATAAAATGTGGGAGGAGGGGAGTAAAAGTGTAGAGCTTTTAGACAGAGGTCAAAGTAAAGAGACTATCAACTTAATATAGATTATATATGAACCTCATGGTAATCACAAACCAGAAACCTATAATAAATACACAAAAAACCAAGAGAAAGGAACCCAAACATAATAGTAAAGAAAGCCATCAAACCACAAGGGAATAGAGCAAGAGAAGAACAAAGGAACAGAGAAGAACTACTGAAACACCCAGAAAAAAAGTTTAAAAATGACAATAAGTACATACTTATTAATAGATACTTTAAACATCGATGGACTAAATTCTCCAATCAAAAGGCATAAGGTGGCTGATTGGATAAAAAAAAAAGACCCATATATAAGCTGCATACAAGAGACACACTTTAGACCTAAAGACACTCACAAACTGAAAGGGAAAGGACAGAAAAAGATACTCCATGCAAATGGCAATGATGGAAAGTGGGGGTAGCAGTACTTATATCAGACAAAATAGACTTTAAAATAAAAACTGTAACAAGAGACAAAGAAGGGCACTACATAATGATCAAGGGAACAATCCAACAAGAGGATATAACACTTGTAAATATCTATGCACCCAACATAGGTGCACCTAAATATATAAAGCAATTATAACAGACATAAAAGGAGAAATAGACAGTAATACAGTAATAGTAGGGGACTTTAACACTCCACTTACACCAAAGGATAGATCATCCTAATGGAAGATCAATAAGGAAGCATTAGCTTTAAACGACACACTAGACCAAATGGACTTAGTAGATATATACAGAATGTTCCATCCAAAAGCCGAAGAATACACATTCTTTTCCAATGTACATGGAACATTCTCCAGGACTGATCACATTTTAGGCCACAAAACAAGTCTAAATAAACTTGAGAAGATTGAAATAACACCAGGCATCTTTTCTGACCACAACAGTATCAAACTAGAAATCAACTACAGGAAGAAAATCAGAGAAGCCACAAATATGTGGAGATTAAACAAAATGCTAATGAACAATGATTGGGTCAATGGAGAAATCAAAAAAATATCTGGAGACAAATGAAAATGAAAATATGATATGCCAGAATTTATTAGATACAGCAAAAGTGGTTCTAAGAGGGAAGTTTATAGCAATACAGGCCTACCTCAACAAACAAGAAAAATGTCAAATAAACAATGTAACAGTGCACCTAAAGGAACTGGAGAAAGAACAAACAAAGCCCCAAATCAGTAGAAGGAGGGAAATAATAAAAATCAGAACAGAAGTAAATAAAATAGAGACTAAAAATGAATAGAAAAAAATCAATGAAACCAAGAGCTGGTTCTTCGAAAAGATAAACAAAATTGACAAACATTTAGCTAGACTCACCAAGAAAAAAAGAGAGAAAGCTCAAATAAATAAAATCAGAAATGAAAGAGGAGAAGTTACAATGGACACCTCAGAAATATAAAAGATTATAAGAAAATACTATGAAAAACTATATGCCAACAAATTGGATAATCTAGAAGAAATGGACAAATTCTTAGAATCATACAATCTTCCAAAACTGAATCAAACTGGCAATTTGAATAGACCAATCACCAGTATGGGGATCGAAACAGTAATCAAAAACCTCCCCAAAAATAAAAGCCGAGGACCAGAGGGTTCCCCTGTGAATTCTACCAAACATTCAAAGATTTAATACCTATCTTTCTCAAACTGTTCCAAAAAATTGAAGAGGAGGAGAAGCTTCCTAACTCATTCTATAAAGCCAGCATTACCCTGATACCAAAACCGGACAAGGACAACACACAAAAAAGAAAATCACAGGCCAATATCACTGATGAACATCAATGCAAAAATCCTCAACAAAATACTAGCAAATCTAATACAACAATACATTTAAAAGATCATACACCATGATCAAGTGGGATTTATTACAGGGATGCAGAGATGGTTCAACATCTGAAAATAATCAACGTGATACACCACGTTAACAAAATGAAGAATAAAAATCACATGAGCATCTCAATAGAAACAGAGAAAGCATTTGACAGGATACAGCATCCATCTATGACAAAAACTCTGAATAAAATGGGTATAGAAGGAAAGTACCTCAACATAATAAGGGTCTTATATGACAAACCCATAGTTAATATCATTCTCAATGGGGAAAAACTGAAAGCTATCCCCCTAAGAATAGGAACCAGACAAGGATGACCACTTTCACCACCCCTATTTAATATAGTATTGGAAGTCCTGGCTAGAGTAATCAGGCAAGAAAAAGAAATAAAAGGGATCCAAATTGGAAAGGGAGAAGCACAACTGTCACTATTTGCAGATGACATGATTTTATATAGAGAAAACCATAAAGAATCCACCAAAAAACTTTTAGAAATAGTAAATGAATATGGTAAAGTTTAAGGATACAAAATCAACTTACAAAAATCAGTTGTGTTTCTATACACTAACAACAAAGTAGCAGAAAGAGAAATTAAGAATACAACCCCATTTACAATTGCAACCAAAAGAATAAAATACCTAGGAATAAACTTAACTAAAGAGGTGAAAGACCTGTACACTGAAAACTATAAAACATTGTTGAAAAAGTTGAAGAAGATACAAAGAAATGGAAAGATAGTCTGTGCTCTTGGATTGGAAGAATTAACATAGTTAAAATGTCCATAGTTCCTAAAGTAATCTACAGATTCAATGAAATCCCTATCAACGTTCCAATGACATTTTTCACAGACATAAACAAAGAATCCTAAAATTTATGTGGAACAACAGAAGACCCTGAATAGCCAAAGGAATCCTGAGAAAAAAGAACAAAGCTGGACGTATCACACTCCCTGATTTCAAAATGTGCTACAAAGCTATAGTAATGGTACTGGCACAAAAACAGACATACAGATCAATGGAACACAATCGAGAGCCCAGAAATAAACCCACACATCTATGGACAGCTAATGTTCAATGAGGGTGCCAAGAACATAAAATGGAGAAAAGAAAGTTTCTTCAACAAATGGTGTTGGGAAAACTGGTCAGCCACATGCAAGAAAATGAAAGTAGACCATTATCTTACACCATACACAAAAAAACCTCAAAATCGATTAAAGACTTGAATGTAAGACCTGAAACCATGAAACTTCTAGAAGAAAACATAGGCAGTACACCCTTCAACATTGGTCTTAGCAACATATTTTCAAGTACCATGTCTGACCGGGCAAGGGAAACAATAGAAAAAATAAACAAATGGGACTACATCAAACTGAAAAAGCTTCTGCACAGCAAAGGAAACCATCAACAAAACAAAAAGACAACCTAACAATTGGGAGGAGATATTTGCAAACCATACATCTGATAAGGGGTTAATATCCAAAATATATAAAAAACTCATACATCTCAACAACAAAAACACTAACAACCCAGTTAAAAAATGGGCAAAAGACCTGAACAGACATTTCTCCAAAGAAGATATATAAATGGCCAAAAGGCACGTGAAAAGATATTCAATATCATTAACTGTTAGGGAAATGCTAATCAAAACTACAATGAGATACCACCTCACACCTGTCAGAATGGCTATAGTTAACAAGACAGGAAACAACAAATGTTGGAGAGGATGTGGAGAAAAGGGAAGTCCCATACACTGCTGATGGGAGTGCAAACTGGTACAGCCACTATGGAAAACATTATGGAGATTCCTTAAAAAATTAAGAATAGATCTACCACACAATCCAGCTAGATATTTATCCAAAGGACGTGAAAACACCAATGCATAAGGATACATGCACCCCTATGTTCATTGCAGCATTGTTCACAATAGCCAAGACTTGGAAGTAACCTGGGTGCCCATCAAGGGACAAATGGATGAAGAAGATGTGGTATATATACACAGTGGAATTCAGCCATAAGAAACAATGAAATCCAGCCGTTTGTGACAACATGGATGGACCTTGAGGGTATTATGCTAAGCAAAATAAGTCAGAGGGAGAAAGTCAAATACTGTATGATCTCACTCATAAGTAGAAGATAAAAACAACAACAATCACATAGAGACAGCGATTGGACTGGTGGTTACCAGAGGGGAAGGGGAGAGGGAAGAGGGCAAAAGGGATGATTAAGCATATGTGTGTGGTGATGGATTGTAATTAGTCTTTGGGCGGTGAGCATGATGTAATCTATACAGAAATTGAAATATAATGATGTACACCTGAAAAAATAAATAAATAAATAAGCAACTCACTAACGTTTTGTAGTTATCAGTGAATGGGTCTTGAACATATTTTGTTAAATTTACCCCAAAGTATTTCATGTTTTATGGATGCTATTGGTAAATGGTATTTTTATTTAATTTTGTTTTCCAGTTATTCATTGCTAGTATAAAGACAATTTTTAAAATATTGATTTTGTATCCCGTGACCTTAATGAATCCACTTATTAGTTCTAAAATAAATAAATAAATAAAATGTTGATGTAACTGTATTAGAAGGATATGGGGAGAGGGAAGGGTGGGGGCAGGGATAGAAGAGAACTAATTCTCATTTTCCATGGTAGGAAGGTCATAGATAATGTCTAAAACTAAAAACTCAGGTAATAGCTGAATATGTATATTACTCAGAAATATGAACATAAGCACCAGATGGTATAGCTAAGAGATAAAATCGGGTGCCCTGGGGAGAAGGAATCCAGGATGAGGAGAGTGAGGCTGCTATTCTCCAACTTGACTTTTAAAGCCATGTCTATAAATCTTTAAATATAAAAATTAAATTATTAAAATTCAAATAAAATAACTTTTTAGAAGAAAGAAAAAGGAAGCAGTGGAACTAGTCTGAAAAAGTTATACCTTGCTGTGCACCATTGGAGATCCTTTCTGGCCTGAATAACCAGGCCTCCTGGAGAGAGTGGAGGACAAGGATGAAATCAGGCCATGAGCTCAACTCAGCCCACAGGTGAGCTTCCCCATCACTGCCCAACGTGTCCAGTAAAGCTAACAACAAGAAAGGCAATTAGGTAATTACAAATATGTCCTTGGCGTGCCAATTATCTAATGTCTCATACTGGCCAGCTACTTATGAGCCAAATTTCCAGCTTTGAAAAGATGAGAGCCACTAAATACTCCTGAGGCCCTCTGGACAGTTTTTCTCCCATCTGGAAGGACGTTCACAGTGACACTGCTGTTCTTCAACACATCTTTGAACTTTAACCTATCCTTTTCCTTGTGGCCTCCACTGCCAGATAATTTCAGTTTGAGGTGATATGAAATATATTTCATAACTGATATGGCATACATCTTGATCACTTAGAAGGGACCCCAGCCATAATGCAGAAGCAGGGCCCTCTAGGCTGTCTCCCAGATCAGGATTTAATCATTTGGTTGTTGGACTGTGAGGAGATCCTGAGAGTTCCAGGGGAGGCCAGGCAAGGCTAAGGGGGATGTAGGAGGCTCAGGACGTTAGCTATTTACTGACTTTTACCAACATATTTCAATACTTTTAACAGTCCTTCACTGTACTAGTACAAACCGGTCAACTATCAGCCCTGCGTCAGAATTCTCAGCACTTAGCAGCCGGGCCAAGATGGGAATGGCCATATTTAGTGCAGGTCTGAATCACCTAAAATTTGGATCTGCTTGAGACCAGCACCACAGATTTTAGCACATTAACCAGAACTTAGCCTTGGGAGGTGAGGATAATGGGCACTCTTTGCTTAACAACCTATCACTGCTGTTTACTCATCTGTTGAGTTTACAACATCTTTTGGGTTTTCACTAGTTTGCCATTTTCTCCATTCTACTATCTCCTTAATGCCTACCTTCCAGCTATTACCCATTGTCCAGGTGTCTTTGGTCATTCACTGCTGACTCCCCATTGCCTAGAAGAGTGCCAGGCATGTAGGAGGCACTCAATGAATGAATCACTGTAGCTTCTAGGAAAGAGGAAAGGTATCGTGTGCAGAGAAAAGATCTGAAGGGAGATCACTAGAATTCCGATACTACCTTGAGGGAGGGCACTCCACATATGGAAATTGCGTCTAGAGGACAGCATCCTGGGAATTCCATTCTCTTTGCAAATGGCAAGACTGCAAGTCAAAGAGAATCTAAGATAGCCAGGTGTGTTAAGAAAGGGGCAGTGGGTGACTGCTGCTTTTGCATTTTCCTCAGTCCTATCTACCAACATCAGTCAGTGCATTTTGACATAGGAAGGAAATTGCTCTGCTCTTAGATAAATCCAACTGCCTTATTCTAATCCCCAACTGCTTCCTCAACCCTGCCCAATCTGAATGAGAACCTCTCCCCTACAGCCCTAACATGCACTTCTCTTACTCCATCCTCTTAGAATTCACTTGTCCTTGGATTGGCAACTTACTGAGTCGTGTATTAGTTTAATGATTTATTCTGCTCTCTCTCTGTCCGCGTCCAACTGTCTGAGATGCTAAATTCCAGGAAAGGTGGGAATTAGTCTACGTAACTGTCACATTAAACAGTCATGCAAAGCAGTAGGTATAATTATGCACTTCACAGATTTTTTTTAAATAATGATGGTGAGGGACCCTGAAATGTGAAGCATAAGGTCATAATAGTAATCACTTTTACAGACTGGGATTCTTAATCTGGGATTTATAAACTTGGGTGGCAAAAAATGTGTCTTCTTTTTTATACTTTCTAACTGAAATTTATTAATTTCTTCAATTATTGATGCAGGCAAGAAGCCACAGAAGTATCAGCTGTACGTGTGACTTTGTTTCTAATAGAAATCACAGATACTTTCACATCATATTACAGTTGCTGTAGATAGCTCAAAATAATGTGCACTCATCAGTACTTCAAAATTACAGTAGAATGTATATTTTCCCATCATAAAAAAATTACAATAGTTGTTAGATCTGCCACTAAATCTTGCTTTTTGATGTGTTGATAAAGAAGCATATATTTATAAATTTGTCTTTTAAAATATGTTTTGATAGCTGTTTAATATAATTTATTTTCTTTGAAATTCTGGGTATTTTATATTATGTTTTTCAAAACATATTCTCAGTTGCAGTTTATAAGCCCAGACTGTCAAGGGGCTCACGGCACACACACAAAAAGTTAAGGATCTATGCAAAGCACTCTACGTAACTGTTTAATCATTACAATAACGCTGTGGGTTAGATATTATCACTCACTGTGGTATGGATCATGACACCAAGCCTTAGAGAGATTAGTAATGTGTTCAAAGTCACACGGCTGAAAGATTGCAAAGTCAGGATTAGTCAGTCTGACTCCAAAGCCTGTGCCTTAATCACACACTACAGCACATCCTCTGAGTATTGTGAGACTTGTGTGCATATTAATATTTTATGCACTGTGATAGCGTTAATTTCTAGTGAAATGAGAGTTTAAAAATACTTTTAGCATTAGTATAAAAAATGATTCTGGTTATTACAAGTTGTTACTAAGACTTAACAATTACGTTTTCTGATGACAGAAGTAATATAGGGATAAAGTGGTAGAACAAAGCAGGATCATAGAATCTCCTCCACTAGTAGCTAATGAAGCAAATGAAAAATTAGCCTAAGAGCCAGGCAGAAAATACACATCACCTGTGATGCAACAGATACTGTTCTAGGATCTGGGGCTACAGCAATGAGACAAAACACAGCCCCTGCTTGCATTTCACACCAGCCCCAAATTCACCCAGCAGCAAGCAAACATGAAATGGGAATAGCCTTCTGGAACAAATTGGCTTTCTATCAAAGAAGATCCTGATATGATGATGCATAGTCAGGCTCCAAACCCCATCCCCGCCCCCAGAAGTAGAGCTAAGCACAGAGGATGGAAGGTTGAGTCAACAGGTCTAGTAAGTCCAAGAAAAGACCTCGTGAGTTTAGCTCCTGCATGCCACCATCGGACCCCTGCAGAGGCCAGAACTGGTGCCAGGGCTTGCCATTTTCCAGAGCACTAAAAATGCTTGAGTTGGGGGATTTGCTGCTTCATTCACTGGACAAATAATTTTGAAATACAGACCTGAGGGGCCCACCCAGTGGTGTAGTTGTTAAGTTTGCATGCTCTGCTTTGGTGGCCTGGGGTTTGTGGGTTCGGATCCCCAATGGGGACCAATGCACCACTCATCAAGCCATGTTGTGGCAGTGTCCCATATGTGAAAAATAGAGGAAGATTGGCACAGATGTTAGCTCAGCAACAGTCTTCCTCAAGCAAAAAGAGGAAGATTGGCAACAGATGTTAGTTCAGGGCCAATCCTCCTCACCAAAAAAACAACCAGACCCGAATTATAAAGAGAAGCTATTCATTCTAGGATCAGAGAGCAGAGGTTTTAGGCTGAGGAAACAGAGGGTATGAGAACAAATCTGGAGGGTGTGATGATTAGTTTTATGTGTCAGCTTGGCGAGGCTGTAGTACCAGTTGTTTAATCATACACTGATCTAGGTGTTGCTGTGAAGGTATTCAGTAGATGTGATTAACATCTGCCATCAGTTGACTTTGAGTATAGTTTACCCTGGATGATGTGGGTGGGCCTCATCCAATCAGCTGTAAGGCCTTCAGAGGAAGAATAGGTTTCCCATGGAAGGAGAAATTCTGACTCAAGGTACAGCATGAACTCCTGATTGAGTTTCCAGCCTGCTCTATGGATTTCAGACTTGTCATCTCCACAATCACAGGAGCCAATTCCTTAAAATATATATGGACTAACAGAGAGAGAGGGATCTTTATGTATATAAACATACATACCCACACTCCGTTTCAGCATGTGCTCCTGAAGAACTCAGCCTGCAACAGTTGCTGCCAAGACATCTGTCATATTGATTCTGTTTCTCTGGAGAACACTGACTGATGGAGGGTTTGAGGAACAGAAAGAAGGCCAGTGTTACTGCAGCACAATGAAAGTGGAGTCAGGGGATGGATTGGTGGGAGATTGATATGTGATGAGGACAGAGAGATAGGGAGTGGCCTGGTTACCTAGTAGGTCCCACAAAACAAGAATCCACAGAGGAGATGAGAAACAACAGTTTAACTGAAGAAAGAAATCAAACTTGGATAGATCTGAAAATTAAATTAGGTTTCTTGCCTACCATTGGCAAATATTCCAAAGCTTGACAACCCACTTTGTTGATGAGGCTGTGTGAAAACAAGCACTCTCGAATATCTCTGGGGGTAGGGTAAAGGGGCACAACCCTTTGGATTATGGGTTATGGATAATGGATTATGGATATGGGTTATGGATTATGGGTTATGGATTATTGGAAGGGATTTGCTAATGTCTAAAAAAACTCCTTATGCATTTATCACTTGATCAATATTCCCACTTTATGGAATTTTCCCTGAAGATGTACCTCCATAAATATGAAGAACACAAAGGTTATTCTTTGCAGCATTTTTTGTAACAGCAAAATATTGGAAGCAACCTAAATACTGTTCATAGGAGATTAGTTAATAAACCCTAGTACATGCACACAGTAGAATTCCATACAGCTACTTAAAAAAAAAAAGATTTCTATGTACTGATATGGAATGATTTCTAGGATATTTTGTTAAGTGAAAAAAGCAAGGGACAAATGAATATAGACAGAATGCCAACTTTTAAATAGGAAGGAAGGGGAAATAAGAATGTATGTGTATTTTCTTATTTTTGCAAAAAAAAAAGTACAAGCAAAAGAAGGAAAAAAAGAAGCAAGTACTAAGGAAGTGGTTTCTGTGAGATAATACAAAATACATACATTGGTCTCTGCCCCAGTTCCTGGCACATATCTCCTAAAACCCTTGTGTTTCCTGGGTGATAGGAGTGCCTTTTGTTTTAAGAGGTGACTCTGGGTGGGCTCCTGGATGACTCTTGGATGAGGGCTGGTCACTGGAAAGACCAAGCCATGATTAGAAGCTTGGAATTTTCAGCCCCACCCCCCATTCTCTTGAGAAGGGAGAAGGACTGGAAATGGAGTTAATGATCAATCAAGCCTATGTAATGAAGCCTCCATAAAATCCCAAAGGACAGGGTTTGGAGAGCTTGCAGGTTGGTGAACACGTGGAGATGCCAGGAGGGTGGTGTGCCTGGAGAGGGCATGGAAGCTCTGCACCCCTTCCCTCATACCTTGACCCATGCTTCTCTTCCATCTGGATGTTCATCTGTATCCTTTGTCATATCCTTTTATAATAAACCAGTAAACATATGTAAAATGTTTCTCTGAGTTCTGTGAATTGCTCTAGCAAATTAATCAAACCCAAGGAGGGGGTTCTGGGAACCTCTGATTTATAGCCAGTCAGTCAGAAGTACAGGTAACAGCCTGGACTTGCCATTGGCATCTGAAGGGGGGTGGCAATCTTGTGGGACTGAGCGCTTGTGGAATCTGATGCCATCTCTGGGTAGACAGTGTCAGAGTTTAGTTGAATGGTAGGACACCTAGCTGGTGTCACAGAGAATTGCTTGATGTGGGGTAAAACCTCCAATATTTGGTGACCAGAAGTGTCAACAGTGAAGTGTCCTGCGTGAGTACTAAAGGAGACACACAGGGAAGAGAAACACAGTAGGGAAGAACTGGTTTTTTCCCTACATAGGAAGCAAAAAATCTGAGTTTTCCCATTGAACAGTTTCCTATGGAGTGGAAGGGATAGAGACAGGAACGAAACTTCCTTGAGTATAGCTTTTTACATGATTTTGACTTTTAAACTATGAAAATATTTTAAATAATCCCAAACAAAAAATTTAAATGATGTAGTAGGTCCTGAAATGTGCCACCCAGATCCTCTTTTGAGAAAGCCCGGGCTGCCCAGCTGCAAGGAGTACAGAGAGCAGATGGCCTCCAGCTGTCAGCTCCTTCCTGGCCTGCCTCATGCAAAGTCACACCCTTCCTGGGGCGAGCACATCCTGTGACTGAGCAGGGTGAGGGCATAAAGGCCCATGCTGGACAACTCTGTTGGACAGTGTTCCTGAGCTCCCCACCAGGTTGGCTGGGGCTTTGTTTGGCCTGAGTCACAGTTCATCCTCTGCCTTTTCCTAATCCTGTTTCCTCTCCCTAGTCTTCACAAGTATTGATTTCTAATAAACACCTTGCACCAAACTCCATCCCAGCGCCTGTTTTTGCAGAACCCAGCCTGCAGTAGTTGCAGCCAAGAGCTGGATTACTCACCACCTGGCTGGTAATGAGGACCCCTTCACTGGTGGCAGGTGGAGCACAGCAGCCCCTGGCACAAGGCAGTGGTCCAATTATTTGCTGGTGGTGAGCTAGAAGGGTGTATCAGGGAAAGGAAATGCACTAACGGGTACTCTGGATCTCCTGTCTGGGAGAGTAGAGGAAATAGTAGCTCTGAGGATAACAGTATTGGGTGGTTTTGTCAGTCTTCATTGATGCCCTGCAAAAAGATAGTGAAGAGCTGAGGCCAGTTAACAGACAATTAAAATGGCCCCTGGAAGCCAAAAGGCCTCTTTGTTTACATACAAATAAGCTCATCTCCTTTAGCCAGAGAGCAGAGAAAGTTAAGGATTGAGTTTGAGATTTAATAGTCTGAGTGGCTGAATTTCAAAGAAAGTTAATGTCCAACGTCGTCAGGTCAGT
Organism: Tapirus indicus; assembly: GCA_031878705.1. NCBI lineage: Eukaryota > Metazoa > Chordata > Mammalia > Perissodactyla > Tapiridae > Tapirus > Tapirus indicus. The sequence continues at coordinate 139,951,700 of CM062919.1, read as the reverse complement.
TGTGCTAAGGTCAGGTCTCTGGTGGGGAAAACCTGGGCTACTGACTCTAGGCTTGAGACATCTGGGCCAATGCTTCTGAAGATTTTGACTCCCCAGGCTCCCCTGAACCTTCTGAGCCTGTAGCAATGTCCCATCCCTCCCTATTAAAATCTAGCAGTCTAGCCACACTGGAAGATAATCACAGACACCTTTTTCCACAAGGCAATAAGCACCTCCCCGCCACAGGATCTGCCCCCACCTCCCCTTCTAGCCTTTAGGCCTATAATTAGGGTTGATTCACAAAATAATACATCTGGGAATGGACTGGGCCTAATAAGGCAGGAAAGGAACCACACCCTAAAAGAGGCTGCAAGACCATGCTAGCAGGTATTGGGAGCTGGGAGAATATGCATTGATTGGATTCAGAGGGTGCTAATCAAGGGAAGTTTACTGACTTGAGAGCACTCTACTAAGATACAGTATTTTGTAGTCTTGCAAGGACCCCAGGAGATGGTGTGAACTTGCTCCTAAAATGGCTCCTAGAGGCATGGAAAAAGCCTGCCCACATGATGCCCACATCATGGCCCACACTGAGCAAAGTTGAAATACTGGAATTGCTGTGGTAGATGGTAGAGGAAGATATTTTAAAAGTAAGGGAAGTGAGCAGGCTTAAATGGATACACTGTGATGATGAGACTACTCGGTAGATGATTATGTTCCACACGGAGGACATGCCATTTGCCAAGGCTGTGAGAATGCACTGGTGAGAGGGGGCACCAGCATCATTAAAATTTTAATAGGAGATCCTCCTCTATAGGTCAGGGCTGATGGGAGGAGAGGCTGTTACAGAACTTGGCTCACTGATAGAAATGGGAATGATAGGACCTCAAAATAATAGAAGGCAGGGGGTGGCACTTAAGAGGCAGGAGCCAGGGAATAGCAATTATTGTAATGACCAGCAAGAGTGGACACTAAAGGGGTCTGACCCACAAAAAGTTGCAGAGATTATTAATAGTATACAGCACCCCCAAGGGTAAAGTAGATGGGCAGCTAACATGGGAACTATTTATCTTATACCAGCAGAAACAATGAGTGACATGATTCCTTGTCCAGTTCTGCACCCAAGCCTGCTTTCAGATGACAAACTCGATGACTAAAGAGGTGGCAGGGTCCCTGGGTTACTTACACCATGGCAAGTAAACATGGTGATAATTTCCCCAGTCCTTCCCCAAAGACACTTATGGCCATTTGTATGAGTAACTATGCAGTGCGGAAAAGGAAATATCCAGACGTTCAAGAACTGATGGATCCAGTGTCTAGGAGACCTTGGCATCTGGAGTGCTGAAGCATTATCATGGTCCCCTGTTAGAGTGGGAAATATTAGGGCCAGGTAATTGAATCCTGGTCAAGACCAGGCTTACCCTGTGTACTCTAAGTTCATGTTCATACCCACTGGTCGTTTCTCCAGTCTCTGAATTGATGTTAATATACTTGGCAGTTGGTATAGTGTTCACATAGGCTTCTTGGTCTGTGGATAAGCGTAGAGAAGACCAGGCGGAAGTTTCTAAACTACTGCCCCCACTGCCAAGATAAAAGACATAAAACACAATATTTCTTCTCAAGGGCAACAAAAATTAGCACTGCTCTTAAAACTCTCAAGGATGCGGCAGTGGTGGTCCCTATCCACTTAATTCACCAGTCTGGCCCCTGCAGAAACTAGACGAATCCTGGAGAATAACCATAAACTACCAAAAGCTCAACCAACTTGTACCCCTGATCGCAGTCACTATGCCAGATGTATTTTTGCTAGAGAAGATTCAGTGGTCATGGTTGTGTCGGGATATCCCCTTGAAAGTAAAGCACAAATTAGTGCCTCTTGTACCTTCTTCCATGCAAAAGGGAGTACATTAGCTGGTTGGCTTTGGGTTCTGGGAGCAATACTTCTCTGGCCCATATAAAGAGGGATAAAAGGCTGCCAGCTTTGAATGAAGCCCAGAGCAAGAAAGCGTTCTGCAGCAGGTCCAAGTTGCTATGCAAGCAGTTCTGCCACTGGGTCCATATGATCTGCAGAACCTATGGTGTGAGGATGCCAGTGGTAGGAAATGATGCTGTGTGGTGTTTGTAGCAAGTTCCAGCAAGAAAATCACAAAGCAGGGCCCCTGGGATTTTGGAGCAAGGCTACAGCATCTACAGCAGAAAATTATGTACCTGGCATGCTACTTGGGCCTTGTAGAGATGAAACACCAGCCTGTGGGAAACCAAGTGACCATACATCTGGAAATGCCTCCCATGAGAACTCACAAATTCATAAGGTTGAGCAGGCCAGCGATAATCTCTCATAGGATAGAAGTGGCACATTCAAGATTGAACACAATCAGGGCCAGAGGGCACAAAACAAGCTGCATGTGCAGGTAACCCAGATTCCCATGACACCCACCACTGTTGTACCAGTGGCCCTAACTCAGATGAGGGAGGAGGAAAAAGTCTGGTTTTGGTTTACGGATGGGTCAGCTCCATATGTGGATGCAAGCTGAGATGGAAGGCAGCTGCACTATAGCTTCATTCAGAGGTGGCTTCCACAGAAATGAAGGAAACTTATCTCAGTGGGTAAAAGCCTCATGGGCATTGGCTTGGCCAAGAAGATCAGTGGCAAGGAGGTATGGGATAGAAGCATGTGGAGGGACATATGGAAGTGCACACAATGTGAAGATTATTATACCACATCTTAATGCTCACCAGAGAGCACCCCCCATGGGAAACACCCAAGTAAACAAAATGACTTGGCCAGTCAATGTCAGCCAGTCTTTGTCATTGCCCACCCAAGTACTGGTATGATGGGCACAAGTGTCACTGTGATATGTTTATTTCTTATTGCTAACCACTAAAATGACCTAAAAGCAATAAAACTCCAGTAGCAATGAGCACATCTAGTTCCCAGACGTTGGTTTTTAAAATGCCAATCTCCATTAAAAGGAAGTAGAGCTCCTTGGGGAAATGGTTGATTTTCTGTCCCAGATCTGGGACAGAAAAAGAACAAGGTGAGCCTGGAACCAATTTTCATACCAAAAAGGAAAGAAAGTGCTCAAAAGGTCACAAGAGCCAGCTTGAGGGAGTTCCCACTGACCAAACTTGAGATAAGTTGAACATCAAATTGAATAATGATGCTAATGAGTTATAACACATTGAAGAAAAAGACAATTATAAGTCCATAGTGTCCTTTTTAAAAAATGGGAGGTAAGGAGAGAAGAAAGGGAAAGCCCTTATCTACAAAGGAATACAAGTTAATAGAAGCAATGGAAATGATAAATAGGAAAATCATCATTTTGCAACCACCAATTAATATGGGTGGGAATCATTAATGGATGCTAAAATCAATAGGTAGGAAGTTATTGGGGAACAGGATATGCACACAGTTTTCAAATATCATGCCACAGATTACTTATTCATCACAGAGGGGGAAAGAGATGTAATTTTATAATGGAGAGATCTGGTGGACACAGTCATAACCACGTGATGGAATTTTGCCTCATCACTAGTGGAATAGTTGATATTTTTTGCCTCTTGTTATGATATAAAGACACAACATTACCTATGCTATGCTCTTGCCAGAATTTTTAACCTGACTCTAACCATGAGGAAACAATCACATAAATCTGGATTAGGGGATGACCTACAATAAAATTAAGCTTTCCCAAATGTCAATCATTAAAAGCAAAATAAAAGGTGTGGGAACTCTTCTATATTAAAGAAGATTAAAGAGTTATGATAACCAAATACAATACATGAACTTTGGATTCTGGGTCAAAAACAAAACACAACAAAAAACAAGTAGAAGGATGATTTGGGGGACAATTGGAGAAAATTGAATATTGGACAGTATACTAGATAAAAATATTCTTTGGTGTAATAATGTTATTGTGATTATGTCACAGAATGTACTTATTCATAGGAGATATTTACTGCAGTATTTAGGGATGAAGTGTCCTGAGAGATAAAGGGAATGTGGCGAAATGTTAACAATGGGTAAATCAAGTTGAAGGATAAATGAGTGTTCATTTTACTGTTTGTTCAATTTTTCTATGGGTTTGAAATTTTTTCAAAATAAACAGTTGGGGGGTATAGGGGATCAGAATTTGCCACCTCAAAATGTGTCTCTTTGGCTTGATTACTTTTAAGAACAAAAGACTCTGAAAGAAACTTTGACCTTCCCCCTAACTGCCTAAAAGAATTTTAGAAGGCCTGTTCCAGGAAGGAGCTAGTACCATAATATAACTGTGGTATAATATAAACTAGGTGTGATCAACAAGGAGGAACCTAACAAGGGTCTTTTAATCAAAGTCCTCTCCATCTCTCATTGTCTTTGCAAGGCATGGTCAACATTTGTTTATCAAGCATTTGCTTTTCCATCTCCATGTAAATTGCCTTCCTCCCTTTTGAAGTTCCAAACCACTATTTGCAACATCTTCCTTGGTCCTTAGCGGAAGATAGTATTAAAGGTAGTGGCTTCTGCCATTTTGGCGAGTTACTCGGTTTTCCTGGGTTTGTCCCAAGTATACATGTTATTAAATTTGTTTGATTTTCTCCTGTTATCCTGTCTCATGTCAATTTAATTCTTAGACCAGCCAGAACATAGAGGGTAGAGGAATAGTTCTTCCTCTCCTACTGGGGCACAAAGTTTTCAAAAGTGATGTGATGCATTCAAATACATTGCAAAAAATAAAGCGATTTTAAAAGGTGAAAAATAAGGTAGGAATAGCAGCACACAATAGAGACAAGGCTGAAAAACAAATGATTGACATGGAGGAAAAGCTTACAACAATCCCAGTGAATGCAGGGGAGAAAGAGACAGACAGACAGAGAGAAGCTGCATATGTGGTGCAATGACCTTTCTGCAGCTAGAAGGAAAGTGGTGCACAGGAATGATTTTAACAGGACTCAGTGTAGAGTCTTCCCAGGCAGATTGGGGAGTTTATGGCAAGAGAGTGAGGGTAATGGAAGGTAAACGGAAGGAGAAGGCAGAGGGAAGAAGTTTTATGTCATTATCACGGTCAGCATTCTCTGCTCCTCCTACCAATTTGTGTGCTTACAGGAAAATGATACACAGACATACCCAAACATATAAACCTTCTGTACCTCCCTGGGCAAGAGGCCTGATTCTGAGGTCACCCTGGCACCTCAGTTTGTCTCTTTGCTTTTTTCTAAGTTAGTCATAGTTCCAACCACGTTGCCACCAGAAGATCTAGGATCATCCTTTTTTCTTAAAGTTGTAGCAAGGTCCTTCTTTCCCGAGCTCCAAAGATAAGCTCTGAGATATAAGCAGTGCATAAATTGGATATTGGAGATAAATTATTGAAAAGCCAGTATTTCCTAAACAGTTTTAACTATGGAATTAAGTTTTGGAAACATGTAGAGCTTTCTCCAGGCAGAAAAGAAAATATGGTACATTTCACATCTATATTACTTTCTTCCTGTTGCATAAACATTTCCTCATTACTAACATTTCTTTCTCAACAAATCAAGGTGGAGTCAACAATGTAAACCTTTGTGTTTACCTGCTCCCAGGACAGTCATGTACTCCACTATTGGTATTCCACCTGAGGAGACTGACTCTCATTTAGGAAAATGAAAAACTCTTTCAGCCTAGCAACTCATTAGTTTTCTGTGCTTTTCCTTGGGTGAAATATTCTTACATATTTACACACTGGCTCTGGTAATTCAAACTGTATTTCTTTAATGTTGCTGTGCATAATAGCATTCTCCACCACTGTAGAGAAAAAGAGATTTATTGGTCAAGTCTTTGGGATCCATGTGGCAAATACCAACAGCTCAGTGTTCCTTGTCGTTGATGAGTTTCATCTCAAGTTTTAGCTGGGCCCATGTCTTGAGATAATTCCCCTAATGTTTCTATTTATGCTGGGATGACAAACATGTTGGACTTCTTGAAATGAGAAAATAGATCAACAGGTCTTTTATGTGCTATTTGCAGGGTTGAAACGTCACATGCTCTTCCTTTTTCTCCTTCCACTTTAATGTGTCTTTCCACTTCCTCTCCTTTCACCTCTCCATCACTTCATTTCTTTTTTTTATTTAAATATTACTTCCACTTTATTATTTTTTTGATGGAATTTTATTTCTTTTTTATTGAGGCAGCATTGATTTATAATGTTACATAAATTTCAGGTGTACATCATTATATTTCAGTTTCTGTGAAGACTACATCGTGTTCATCACCCAAAGTCTAATTGCCATCTGCCACCATACACTTGCTCTTTTACCCCTTTCTCCCTCCCCCCTCCCCCCTTCGCCTCTGGTAACCACCAATCTATTCTCTGTGTCTATGTGTTTGTTTGTTGTTGTTGTTATATCTTCCACGTATGAATGAAATCATACAGTATTTGGCTTTTTCCATCTGACTTGTTTTGCTTAGCATAACACCCTCAAGTTCCCTCCATGTTATTGCAAATGGAAAGATTTCTTCTCTTTTATGGCTGAGTAGTATTCCATTGTGTATGTGTGTCTGTGCATGTGTGTGTGTGTGTGTGTGTATATATATATATATATATATACCACAACCTTTTTATCCATTCATCCCTTGATGGGCACTTAGGTTGTTTCCAAGTCTTCGCTGTTGTGAATAATGCTGCAGTAAGCATAGGGGTACATATATCTTTTTGGATTAGTGTTTTTGTGTTCTTTGGATAAACACCTGGAAGTGGTTTAGCTGGATCACATGGTAGCTCTATTCTTAATTTTTTGAGGAATCTCCATACTGTTTTCCATAGTGGCTGCACCAATTTACATTCCCACCAGCAGTGTATGAGAGTTTCCTTTTTCCACATCATCTCTGACACTTGTTATTACCTGTCTTTTTAATAATAGCCATTCTGACAGGTGTAAGGTGATATCTAATTTTAGTTTTGATTTGCACTTCTCTAATAATTAGTGATGCTGAACATCTTTTCATATGCCTGTTGGCCATCTTTATATCTTCTTTGGAAAAATGTCTGTTCAGATCCTCTGCCCATTTTTTAACTGGGTTGTTTGTTTCTTTGTTGATGTGTTGTATGAGTTCTTTATATGTCCATCACATCATTTCAAATGCGAGATGAGTCAGACCTTTGTGAGGGAAGCTCTTCCAAACTGTATACTATGGTTCTAGATGTAATCATTCTTGAAATGCTTGGTTCTAAATGGAATTGTAGCTTGCAATGCTAGTGGTGGTTTTAAAAATAAGAGTGATAAAACTCATATTTTTTCTTCAACATAAATAAGCCACAATTAGGCAGGAAAGGATTTTGAAAATAAGGTTTCCAATAGTTGTTCTCATAATTGAAAAAAAATTCACCACTTTTGTCTCACACTTATGTATACTAATTACTATTTTAGCAAAACCTTTTGTTGCTCGCTAGAGAATGTCTAACTTTTTTTCTGGGAAAGATTCACCCTGAGCTAACATCTGTTGCCAATCTTCCTCTATTTTTTTTCCTCCCCAAAGCCCCAGTACATAGTTGTATATTCTAGTTGTAAGTCCTCCTAGTTCTTCCATGTGAGCTGCCACCACAGCGTGCCTACTGACAGATGGATGGTGTGGTTCTGCACTCGGGAACTGAAAATGGGCTGCTGAAGCAGAGTGTGCCAAACTTTAACCACTAGCCCATCAGGGCTGGCCCGAGAATGTCTAACTTTTAAAAAAATATGTTTTGATTCCATTCAGGAAAAATATCCAATTGAATTCTTTTTTTTTTCAAAGCTCTATTTTATTTCTTTAAAAAAAATAATTGACTATTTATATTTATTTTTTTTTCAATTATTTTATGGAGGTCATATAGGTTTAGATTTATAACCTATAGGTAATAGGTTTATAACATTGTGTAATTTCAGGTGAACATTATTATATATCAGTTTCTGTATAGACTGCATCATGCTCACCACCAATAGTCTAATTTTTATCCATCACCATATATAAGTGCCCCTTTACCCCTTTCACCAACTCCCTACTCCCTTCTCCCTTCCCCTCTGATAACCACTAATCTGTTCTCTTTATCTATGTGTTTATCTTCCACATAAGAGTGAAATCATATGATGTTTGTCTTTCTCTGTCTGGCTTTTTTTGCTTACCATAATACCCTCAAGGTCCACCCATGTTGTTGCAAATGGGACAATTTTGTCTTTTTTTATAGCTGAGTAGTATTCCATTGTATATATATACCACATCTTCTTTATCTTTTTGTCAGTTGATGGGCACTTGGGTTGCTTCCATGTCTTGCCTAGTGTGAATAATGTTACAGTGAACATAGGGGTGCATAAATCTCTTTGAATTATTGATTTCAAGTTATTTGGATAAATACCCAGTAGTGTGATAGCTGGATCATGTGATATTTCTATTTTTAAATTTTTGAGAGATCTTCATACTGTTTTCCATAGTGGCTGCACCAGTTTGCATTCTCACTAGCAGTATACAAGGGTTTCCTTTTCTCCACATCCTCTCCAACATTTGTTATTTTTTGTCCTGGTAATTATAGCCATTCTGACAGGTGTAAGGTAATATCTCACTGTAGTTTTAATTTTCATTTCCCTAATAAATAGTGATGTTGAACATCTTTTCATGTGCCTGTTGGCCATCTGTATATCTTTTTTGGAAAAATGTCTGTTTGTGGCCTCTGCCGATTTTTTGATTGAGTTGTTTGTTTTTTTGATGTTGAGTTGTATGAATTCTTTATATATTATGGAGATTAACCCCTTGTTAGGTATATGATTTGCAAATATTTTCTCCCAGTTGGTGGGTTGTCTTTTCATTTTGTTCCTGGTTTCCTTTGCCTTGCAGAAGCATTTTAGTCTGACACAGTCCCATTTGCTTATTTTTTCTTTTGTTTCCCTTGCCTGAGTAGACATGGTATTTGAAAAGATGCTGATAATACCAATGTCAAATGTCAAAGAGTATACTGCCTATATTTTCCTCTAGGAGTTTTACGGTTTCAGGTCTTACTAAGTCTTTAATCCATTTTGAGTTAATTTTTGTGTATGGTATAAGAAAATGGTCTACTTTCATTCTTTTGCATGTGGCTGTCCAGTTTTCCCTGCACCATTTATTGAAAAGACTTTCCTTTCTCCATTGTATGTTCTTGGCTCCTTTGTCAAAGATTAGCTGTCCACAGATGTGTGGGTTTATCTCTCAGCTTTCAATTCTGTTCTATTGATCTGTGTATCGGTTTTTGTGTCAGTGCCATGCTGTTTTAATTACTATAGTTTTGTAGTATATTTTGAAGTCTGGGATTATGATGCCTCCAGCTTTGTTGTTTTTTCTCGGGATAGCTTTGGCAATTTGAGGTCTTTTGTTGTTCCAAATAAATTTTAGTATTCTTTGTTCTATTTCCATGAAGAATGTCATTGGGATTCTGATTGGAACTGCATTGACTCTGTAGATTGCTTTAGGTAATATGCACATTTTAACTGTGTTTATTTTTCCAATCCATGAGCATGGAATATCTTTCCATTTCTTTATATCTTCTTCGATTTCTTTCAATAATGTCTTATAGTTTTCATTGTATAGGTCTTTCACCTCCTTGGTTAAATGTATTCCTAGATATTTCATTTTTTTGTTGTTGCAACTGTAAATGGGATTGTATTCTTGACTTCTCTTTCTGCTAGTTCGTTATTAGTGTATAGAAATGCAACTGATTTTTGTAAGTTGATTTTGTACCCTGCAACTTTACTGTAGTTGTTGATTATTCCTAATAGTTTTCTGGTGGATTCTTTAGGGTTTTCTGCGTATAGAATCATGTTGTCCACAAACAGTGAGAGTTTCACTTCTTCCTTTCCAGTTTGGATACCTTTTATTTATTTTTCTTTCCTAATTGCTCTGGCCAGAACCTCCAGTACTATGTTAAATAGGAGTGGTGAGAGTGGGCACCCTTGTCTTGTTCCTGTTTGCTGAGGGATGGCTTTCAGTTTTTCCCGGTTGAGTATGATATTGGCTGTGGGTTTATTGTATATGGCTTATATTATGTTGAGGTACTTTCCTTCTATATCCATTTTATTGAGAGTTTTTATCACAAATGGATGTTGGATCTTGTCAAATGCCTTCTCTGTGTCTATTGAGATAATCATGTGATTTTCATTTCTCATTTTATTAATATGGTGTATCACACTGATTGATTTACGGATGTTGAACCAACCCTGTGTCCCTGGTGTAAATCCCACTTGATCTTTTTAATGTATTGCTGTATTCGGGTTGGCAGTATTTTGTTAAGGATTTTTGAGTCTATGTTCATCATCGATATTGGCCTGTACATTTCCCTCTTTGTGCTGTCCTTGTCTGGTTTTGGTATCAGGGTGATGTTGGCCTTGTAGAATGTGTTGGGAAGTGTTCCCTCTTCTTCAATTTTTTGGAATAGTTTGAGAAGGGTAGGTATTAAATCTTCTTTTAATGTTTGGTAGAATTCTACAGAGAAGCCATCTGATCCTGGATTTTTGTTTGGGGGAGTTTTTTGATTGCTGTTTCAATCTCTTTACTTGTGATTGATCTATTCAGGTTCTTTATTTCTTCTTGATTCTGTTTTGGGAGGTTGTATGAATCTAAGAATGTATCCATTTCTTCTAGGTTATCCAGTTTGTTGGCATATAGTTTTTCATAGTATTCTCTTATAATCTTTTGTATTTCTGTAGTATCCATTGTAATTGCTCCTCTTTCACTTGTAATTTTGTTTATTTGAGCCTTCTCTCTCTTTTTCTTAGCGAGTCTGGCTAAGGGCTTGTCAATTTTGTCTATGTTCTCAAAGAACCAGCTCTTAGTTTCTTTGATCCCTCCTACTGTTTTTTTAGTCTCTATTTCATTTATTTCTGCTCTAATTTTTATTATTTCCCTTCTGCTGATTTGGGGCTTTGTTTGTTCTTCTTTTTCTAGTTCTGTTAGGTGTAGTTTAAGATTACTTATTTGAGATTTTTCTTGTTTGTTGAGGTGGGCCTGTATTGCTATAAATTTCCCTCTTAAAACCATTTTTACTGCATCCCATAAGAGTTGGTATGTTGTATTTTCCTTTTCATTTATCTCCAGGTGTTTTTTGATTTCTCCATTGATCCGAATGTTATTCAGTAGCATGTTGTCTAGTCTTCACATATTTGTGGCTTTCCCTGCTTTTTTTCTTGTAGTTGATTTCTAGTTTCTTAGCATTGTGGTTGTAAAAGATTCTTGATATGATTTCAATCTTCTTAAATGTATTGAGGCTTGCCTTGTTTCTCAACATATGGTCTATCTTTGAGAATGTTCCACGTGCACTTGAGAAGAATGTGTATTCTGCTCTTTTTGGATGGAATGTTCTAAATATATCTATTAAGTCCATCTGGTCTAGTGTTTCATTTAAGGCCACTGTTTCTTTGTTGACTTTCCATCTGGATGATCTATCCATTGATGTAAGTGGGGTGTTGAGGACCTCTACTATTATTGTATTACTGTCAATTTCTCCCTTTAGGTCTGTTAGTAAATAGTTGCTTTATATACTTTGGTGCTCCTGTGTTAGGTGCATATATATTCTTAAGTGTTATTTCCTCTTGGTGGAATGTCCCTTTTACCATTATATACTGCCCCTCTTTGTCCTCAATGTCTTTTTTATCTTGAAGTCTGCTTTGTCTGTTATAAGTATGGCAACACCTGCTTTCCTTTGCTTGCCATTTGCTTGGAGTATTGTCTTCCATCTCTTCACTCTGAGCCTATGTTTGTATTTAGAGCCAAGATGTGTTTCCTGGAGGCACATATTTTTGGGTCCTGCTTTTTAATCCATAATGCCACCCTGTGTCTTTTGATTGGAGAATTCAATCCATTTACATTTAGACTGATTATTGATATATAAGGGCTTAATACTGCCATTTTATCTGTTGTTTTTCAATTGTTCTATATTTCCATTGTTTCTTTTCCCATGTATTTCTGATTGACATTTCAATTTGGTGGTTTTCTGTAGTGGTTTTCTCAGTTTTATCTTTATTTATGATTTGTGGCTCTGCTTGGATTTTTTGTTTAATGGTTACCATGAGGTTTGTATAAAAGATCTCATAGATGAGATAGTCCACTTTCTGATAGCCTCTCATCTCCATTAGCCTCAGCAGGTTCCAACTCTTTCCTCTTCCCCTTCTGAGTTATTGTTGTCACAAACTCTTTTCTGTGTTGTGTGTTTGTGCCTAAATTGAAGTGTTTATAGTTATTTTTGATGCTTTCTTTCACTTTATCTTTTATGTTATGATTAAGTGTTTGCTAACCTGTTCTGATAGAGAGCCGCAATTTTCTGACTTTGTCTATTTATCTCCTTGCTCAAAGCAAAATCTTTGCCTTTTTGTTTCGGGTAGGAGGGCTTCCTTCAACATTTCTTGTAAGGGATGTCTAGTTGCAATGAACTCCCTCAGCTTTTGTTTGTCTGGGAAAGCTTTTATTTCTCCAGTGTATCTGAAGGATAGTTTCTCTGGATAGAGTATACTTGGCTGAAAGTTTTTGTCTTTCATTATTTTGAATATACTATTTCATTCTCTCCTAACCTGTAAGGTTTCTGCTGAGAAATCTGCTGAAAGCCTAATAGGGGTTCCTTTATGGGTTATTTTCTTCTGCCTGTTGCCTTTAATATTTTTTATTTGTCATTGACTTTTCCGAGTTTTAATATTATATGCCTTGGAGAAGGTCTTTTAACATTGATGTAGTTAGGAGTTCTATTGGCTTCATGTACTTGTAAGTCCAGTTTCTTCCCCAAGTTTGGGAAGTTCTCAGCTACTATTTCTTTGAAGAAGGTCTCTGCTCCTTTCTCCCTCACTTCTCTCTCAGGAATACCTATAATGCTTATGTTGCTTTTCCTAATTGAATTGGATATTTCTTGAAGAATTTCTTCATTTTTTAAAATCGTGGTTCTCTCTCCTCCTCTACCTGAAACACTTCTACATTTCTGTGCTCTAACTCACTAATTCTGTCCTCTATAACATCAGCTCTATTTTTTATGGTCTCTAGATTATTTTTTATATCATTAATTTTGTTCTTCATATTCAGAATTTCTGTTTGGTTTTTTGTTAGAGTTTCAATCTCTTTGGTGAAGTATTCCTTCTGCTCATTAATTTTCTTCCTGAGCTCATTGAACTGTCTTTCTGAGTTTCCTTGTAATCTGTTGAGTTTCTTTATGACAACTATTTTGAATTCTCTGTCATTTAGATTGTAAATTTCTGTGACTTCAGGATTGGTTTCTGGAGGCTTGTCATTTTCCTTCTGCTCTGAAGTGTTACTGTAGTTCTTCATGTTGTTCAATGAATTGATCCTTTGCTGGCACATTTGTGGTAGTATCTGGTCACAGATTCCATCCACCATTAGTGGGAGGGAGCAGGACCTGTGTTTTCTGATCCCATCCCATCTGCTGGAAGTTGTGTGGGTAGGGTTATTCTGTGTTTGCCTGGGCTGGTTGTGCTCATGTGGGCAGGGCCTCTGCAATGGGCAGGCAGGTTGGGCACTATAGACAGGGCCTCTTGCTCAGCGGGGGGCCCACTGACTGCTACATGCTAGGCGGGAGGGGCCCAGATACGAGGGCTGAGCTGCCACTCGATGGGTCCCGTGGGGTGCTGTGCTCCATGGGCAGTGTGCGTTCTCACTTGTGCTGTGCTCAGTGGGCAGGCACCTTCATGGGGGCTGAGCTGCTGCCACTAGGTGTAGAGCATTCCCACCAGTGGGGCTACTGCAGCATGGTGGGCACTCCTGAGGGCCAGGCTACAACTCCAAAAGCATTCGTGCAGGCCAGGATCTCCCTGCCTCCTTTTACAGTCTTGTCATCTGCTGTGTAAGGATCCAAAGCCTGACTTGCTGCCACTGGGGAGGGCAGGGATGTGCTCACCTAGTTCCACTGCCTCCTGGGGATCCAGTTCACGTACTGTATAGCTGCACTGATGTATAGCTGCAGGGAGAGACTAAGGGAGCAACCAACTCAGCCATGATGCTGACATCACTCTCCTTGAGTTATTCTTTTTAAACTTATTTTTCTCAATGGAGCATAGAACAATACTGTGCAGGCTGAAACTCAGAGGGGGGAAAGCAAGATTGTAGGATGTTAGAGTTACAAGGAGCCCTGGAGGTCATTCAGGGAAATCCTTATCTGGTTCATGAAATCTGAACACAATATTCTCAGCTAGATCAAGAACAGGATTTAAAATCCATCCAACAAAGATGGTACTAGAGCTATTTGTTTTTCAGAGGTCTTGAGCAGAAACTTGTGATTCTCTTTTGAAAACTATGAAACTGAGTCTGAGAAGAATCACCTAGGATAATATTTACAAAAACAGTACAAGGAAGCCAAATTTCTTTTTTAAAACAAAACAATTTTCTTGTTTGGTTAGTGTAATAGGCCTGCTAGACCTCACAAAACTGCCTGAAAGTATTTTTATTAGATAAGCAATGCAACTCTTATACATAAGAATGAAATATTCCTATGTCTACTTGTGCATTCATAGTATTTATTTATTTTTTGGGTACCTAGGGGGCAGAGAATTGAGCTAATCTTACTCTTCAGTTCTTAGCACATTATCAATATCAGTCCATATCCTTACTCGTATTCTTCTCTTACCTTAGACCCCAATTCTAATTAGAGACAAATAGAGGATAAATGTTCTTAAGTGTAAATTTATCCTTGTAAAATCTGTGGTGCTAGATGCAGTGATATGCATTGTGATATAAATCTCATTCTTTCTTTAACTCTTTTTGTGATTTTTGATACATATCAAGTTGCTATACATAAATATAACTTCTATCTGATGTGTACTAGTCCATGGTATGCATCTACCACATTTTTACATACCATTTCTCTAGCCGCCAGCTCCCCATGATCTCTAGCAATGCTGCTATGAATATCCTCAAAAAGAGCCCATCAAGGACTTGTACAAAGATTTCTTTGGGATACACCAGGATGAGATCACTGAGTCACAGGGCATACACTAACCTACTGATGTTACACATGATCACATAGTTTCCAGAATGGAACTCCCACCTGCAGTACACCATTACTCACCAAACCTTGGATTCATTCATATTTATAATTTTGTGTGTGTGTGTGTGTGTGTGAGGAAGACCAGCCCTGAGCTAACATCCATTGCTAATCTTCCTCTTTTTTGCTGAGGAAGACTGGCCCTGGGCTAATATCCGTGCCCATCTTCCTCTACTTTATATGGGACGCCGCCACAGCATGGCTGACAAGCAGTGCGTCCGCGGGCTCCCAGGATCCAAACTCGTGAACCTCAGGTTGCCAAGCGTGAACTAAACCGCTGCGCCACCGTGCCGGCCCCATATTTATAATTTAAATAACACGATAGGTTAACATGGCTATCCCATTAAAATTTTCCATTTCTCTGGTTACTAGTGAATTTGGGAATCTTTTAGTATGCCTGTTGGACATTGGGCTTCCTCTTCTGTGAATGCTTATTCATGTCCTACGCCCGTTTTTCAGTTATACTCCCACCTCAATGATGCCTTCACTTTGTTTTCACATTCCTTTGTTTTGCTGTTGATAGTGATGATTCGCTGGTTTTAAATACTGCAAATATCTTTTCTTAGTAAGTCACCTGTCTACTAATGTTACCTGTGGTGTCTCATCCTGAACAGAAATTGTTAATTTTTAAAAATTTTTGATGTAGTCAATAGCTATTTTTCATCTTATCACTTGCCTTTAGGGTCTTGCTTAGGACAGCTGTCCCCAACCATATTTCACAAATATATTTTCCTATATTTTCTTCCATTAGCTCTATTGTTTACCTATACTCTACCTATTTATATGGATAAGGTAGGGATACAGTTGTGTATTTCTTTATATAATGAACCAGTTATCCCAACACCCCTGACAATAGGTGCTTTCATTTCTTCATTGTTTTGGGATGTGAATTTCACATATCAATTTTCATATGTACACATACACACTATCTAGTCTGTTTCACTGGCTTATTTATTTGTTCCTGCTCCAGTGTCATATGTTTTTACTAATAAAGCTTTGATTTTGTCTTAATATCTAGTAAGACATTCCTCTGCTTGTTCATCTTGTTATTAAAATTGATTTAGGCATTTGCGGGCTTCTACTCATCAATATAAAATTTATAATGAGTTTGTTGAGTTCCTCATACTGTCAGCTGCATTGATTGAAGGGATTGTATTGAATTTATATATTAAATATAATTCATACTATGCTAAACTGAAACATAATGAGCATCGCTATCTCTCCACTTACTCAGATCTACATCCTTTAAAATTTTGTTCATAAAGGCTTATACGTTCTTTGGTTAATTCCTAGTTTTTGTTGGTTTTGTTAATGGTGTCCTATTTTCTACTATATTTCTACTGAAATTGGTTAATGCAGGCATATATAGCATTTATATACTATACAAAAGCAATATCACTGCTTTTGAAAGGAAACTAATTTTTGTAGTATGTTCATGTTTGTAAAATGAAGACACTTTAAAACCACTGTGTGTGTGTCTGTTTTCTTCCATGGGAAATCCCATGCCCAATTCTATTTTTCACTTCTACTCTGTCAGGGTCACCATTCTAGCTTTCTTTTTCCCAGTATTAAAAACATGCCCTTTAAGGAAACTAAAATGATTTGAAGTCTTGTGTAACCACCGTATTTACTTTTGAAGTTTTTCTTTCATTCAGATTCTTCTAAACTCTGACTCATTTCTTAACTCAAAAGAGAGGGATTTTCAAGCTATTTTTGGACCCAAAAGCACACAACCTGATTTCAGTATCTACCAACATTTGTGTCAGCTGCTAAGGAGACAATTGGTTTATATAAACTGAGATGAATCATGTTATAATTTGCTGGGTTTTGTAAGAATTACTATTATAGTTTATGGAAAAAGTGCCAGTGGACTGCTTATGATAGCTGTGTAAATAGGGCAATAATTCAATTACATGTTATTGAAGTGGGAGTTTGTGGAAGAGAAAATATGATTACAGTTTAATAAAAGTGTACGTTAGAGAAATGTATCTTTGATGTATAGTAACAAGTAAACAGATTGCAATATTTTGTTCTAATGAAGATGCTGACACTTTGATTTGTGACCTTGACATTTCTTAGTATGTGCCATATAAATTACCATTGAGAATTGTATCTATTGCTGAGAAGTTTTAGTAATTTCAGAATAATAATTCAATGGTAGGAAGTCCAACATTTAAACTTGATTGGAACAGAGAAAAAAATTAATTCCAGAATAATAAAATTAGGTGTATGTGCACTAACTGAAATATATTTTTTCCTGTACCATTTAAGTGAAGAAGACTGGGCACTTTTGCTGTTACTCAGAATTTTGATTCTGCCAGGGAGAAATGCTAGAAAACTTTAGTCAAATTTAGAGGATTTATAATTTTAGTTTGCGTTTATTAACTCATCAAAAATAGACTCAATATTATAGGTTTTCTGTCTAGATAAGCTCTGTCCTAAGTTCTCTGTCTCTAAAATATCTATCTTCCCCAAAACTTAAACTTTCCCACCAATAATTCATACTCATATTTCCCCCACCTCATTTTGTTACAGATGGGAAAGTTCATCTTTCAGTTGCAATTGCATTGTCTCACTCTATGGAACATATCTCCATTTTACAACATTAACCTCTCTTGGCTTCCTTTCCATCCTCCTTTTGTGGTTTCCCTCCCACCTCCCTGGCCACTTTGTCCTATTTTGGCTGACTCTTCTTTCTCCATTCCAATGCTAGAGGGTGGGACATCTCAGTCCGGAGGTACGCTTTTATCTCATGCCTCACTTCCTTCCTGAGTGAGCCAATGTACTTTCCTGTCTTTAGTCACCAACCATATACATATGACTACCAAATGTATATTCCAGGTTAGGTGTAGAAGGTCACCTTAAAAATGAAAACACATCAAATATACTAAAAAGTCATATTTTTATTTAAAGACACAAAGAAGTATGAGTGAACTAAATTCAGAGAGGGACAAGCCCTTATGAGTGAGCAGAAACTGGGGTGCTTCAATCCTGAGAGATGTTTGCTGAGTGCTGAAGCACGGGGGGGTGGAGAAGCAAGTCTGCCATAGCCAGAACTTTGCTGAGACAAGGAGAAACTAGTCAATATTTAAATTTATTTTTTAATGCTTTATTGAGATATAATACATAACATTTGCCCATTCAAAATGTACAATTCAATGTTTTTTAGTGTATTCAAAGGGTTGTCACATTCTAATTTTAGAACATGTTTATCCCCCCAAAAGAAACCCCATACACATTAGCAGTGATGCCCCATGCCCCTTGTGTAGCCTAAGCAATCACAAATCTACTTTCTATATCTATGAATTTGCCTATTCTGGATATTTCACATAAGTGGAGTTATACAATATATGGTCTTTTGTGACTGGCTTCTTTCACTTAGCATAATTTTTTTCAAGGTTAATCCATGCTGTAACAAGTATCAGTACTTTGTTCCTTTTGATTGCTGAATAATATTCCTCATATTGATATAGCACATTTTGTTTATCCATCGATCAGTTATCCATCCATTTGCATTTCCCCTTTTTGGCTATTATGAATAATGTTGCTATGAACATACATGTATAAGTTTTTATGTGAATGTATCTTTTCAAATTTCTTAGATACATACCTAGGAGTGAAATTGCTGAGTAGTATGGTAACTCTATGTTTAACTTTTTGAGGAACTACCAAACTGTTTTCCAAAGTGGCTGTATCATTTTGCAATTCTATCAGCAATATATGAGGGTTCCAATTTCTCCAGATCCTCTTCAACACCTTGTCTGTTGTTTTGATTATAGCCATTCTCGTGGGTGTGAAAAGGCATCTTCTCATTGTGGTTATTTTGTGTGTATGTGAGAAAGCCTAGCCCTGAGCTAACATGCGTTGCCAATCCTCCTCTTTTTGCTGAGGAAGACTGGCCCTGGGCTAACATCCATGCCCATCTTCCTCTACTTTATATGGGTCACAACCAAAGCATGGCTTGACAAGCAGTGTGTCAGTCCACACCTGGGATCCAAACCTGCGAACTCTGGGCCACAAAGCAGAGTGTGCAAAATTACCGCTACACCACCAGGCCAGCCCCTCTCATTGTGGTTTTGACCTGCATTTTCCTAGTGACTAATGATGTTGAGCATCTTATGTGCTTATTAGCCATTTATATATCTTTTTGGAGAAATATATATTGAAATAGTTTGCCCATTTTTAAATTGGGTTGTTTGTATTTTTATTATTGAATAGTAATAATTCTTTATAAATTCTGGATACAAATTCTTTATCAGATACATGATTGAAAAAATTTTCTCCCATTTTATGCCTTTTTTTTCACTTCTTGATGATATCATTTGTGGAACAAAAGTTTTTAATTTTGATGCAGTACAATTTATCTATTTTTGTTGTTGTTGTTGCTTGTGCTTTTGATGTCATATCTAAGAAACCATTGCCTAACTCAAGGTTATGAAGATTTACTCCTGTGGTTTCTTCTAGAAGTTTTGTAGATTTGCATTTTACATTCTATATAAATTTACATTCTCCACTGAATTACCTTTGCTCCTTTGTCAAAGATCAGTTTTCTGCTTTTGTGTGCGTCTGTTGTAGGACTCTCTTTTTTGTTCTATTGATTTATGTGTCTGTTCCTTCACTAACACCACACTGTCTTGATTACTGTAGCTTTATGGTAAGTCTTGAAATTGGGTAGTATGTGTCTTTCAACTTCGTTCTTCTTCAGTATTATGTTGGCTATTCTAGATCTCTTGACTTTTCATATAAACTTTAGAATAAGTTTATTGATATCTGCAAAATAGCTTTCTAGGATTGCATTGACAATCTATAGATGAACTGACATCTTAACTGTGTGGAGTTTTCCAGTCCATAAATAAGGAATATCTCCGTTTATGTAGGTCTTTGATTTCTCTCATCAGTGTTTTATAGTTTTCTGAGTATAGATCTTGTACATGTGTTGTTAGATTTATACCTAAATATTTAAATTTTTGGGTGCCATTGCAAATGGCATTTTTAAAAAATTCCAGTTATTTGGTATTAGCATATAGAAGAGCAGTTGACTTGTGTATATTATTCTTGTATTCTGTAATCTTGCTATACTTGCTTATTAGTTCCAAGAGTTTTCTTATTGATCCTAAGGGATTTTCTACATAAATAATCACATCATCTTTGAATAATGACAATTTTCTTTCTTTCTTCTCAATATGTATACCTTTTATTTCCTTTTCTTGTCTTATTGCACTAGCTAGAATTTCCAATATGATGTTGAATAGGAGTGGTTAGAAAGGACATTCTTTTCTTGTTCTCTAACTTATGGAAAAATATCTAGTTTCTTACCACTAATAATGATTTTAATTGTAGCTTTTTGTAGATAGTCTTTATCAAGTTGATGAAGTTCTCCTCTGTTCCTAATTTGCTGAGAATTTTTATCATGAGTGAATATTGAATTTTGGAGGATGATTTCAAGTCTGCCCCACGTCTTGCTCTGATTGCTCCTGAGCAGGTGCAGCCTAGCATATGTACACACCTTCCCGAACCCAGAGTTGTCTATGATCTCAAGAAGGGTATTCTTGTCTGCTTCTCTCTCTGATTCTTTCCATTAAACTTCTGGCTGCTGTGCTATTTTGCTGGTTAGAGAAAGACCAGCCTTCTCTTAATTGTTCTCCACCAAGATCTCAGTTGTTTTCAATAACAGACAGACATGGAGCTCTCTACTTTCTGTTTCAGATAAAGTCAGTCCCTTCAGGCAGGGCTGCAGAGCTCTTTGTCTTTGTGGCCTGCCTTTCCCCCTGGGCAGAACCACTGCACTAAAAGGTCTGGGCAGGGAACTGCTTCTACCCACCTACCCACCACCAGTGGTCACCCACTGTGCTGGGGGCAGGCCTTGATCTTCTCAGTTTGCTCCTCTGAGCCTGGAACCTCCTCCCTGCCAGCCAGCTGGGGCTGGGGTAAATTGGAGCCTTAGTGTTTTCAGCCTGCCATGCCTGAGGTAGGGTTTCTGTCCTTGAGTGGAAGCTGTATGTGGGAAGAGAAACCCCATCTAGAATAGAGCTCTTGTAACACAGGTCTGGGGGAAATGAGAAACAGCAGCTGCCCATCATTCCTGTGGTCACTGTAGACCCAGACTTGGAGCTAGGGGGAGAGGAATCTCACTCCTCTTGGTTGCAAATGCCTATAGTAGAGCTTCCAAAATGTGGAGATGAAGGGGTGTAATGGAGGAGACTGTGGTTCAGATGTCCCAGCCTCTCACTCTTCTCAAGACTTAGTATATTTTCTTGAATGAATGTTTCTTCATTTGCTGTATGTCCTTAGCACAATTTCCGGAGACTTAGAATGATTGATTTTTCTAATTTTCACCAGTTAAATCATTGTTTGGCTGGGGAGAGGCCCTGGGGAGCTCCTTACTTCATCATTCTGAAAGTCCTGCCCCAGACAACTTTTATTTTTCACAAGTGCAGGGATCTGGTGTGGCAGATTGGAATCTGGAGGAGCCACAATAAAGTGTTAGTCCTCACAATCTGGCAGGAGCCAAAGGAAAATACTTCCCCACTTCTCCCCCAGATGGGTGGTCCCGAGGCATATTTCTCACAACAACCCATTGTGGGTTGTCAACTTTGGATGAGCTCCATTTCCATCCCTGCTTTTTTTCTCCTTTACTTCCTGATCCAGCGCTTGCTCTTAAGCCTCTGCCTTTGATTCTACTTTCTGGGGGACACAGGATAAAACATATGTCTTTTTTTAAAATGTATTCACTGATTTATAAATAATATAGTTTTGGCTAACCATTGCATTGCATTGTTATAAGTTAAATAATGAAAACTAGCATTACATTTATTCTTTGGCTTACAGCTTCTGAAAATGAAAAAAATTATATTAGATGACATGATTTTAATCTTGATGGCTTTACTTTTAGTACTCTACCTTATAGCTTATTTTTCAGTGGTGTTATCCCTCAAAATGCATATAAATACATTCATTTGAATTAAAAATTAATGTCAGACTTTTTATTTTTTCAATTGAAAGTCAATCTGATTTGGCTAACTGGAGTAATAATGAAACCTAACTTCGCTAATTGGATTCAAAGTAGACATTTTCTGTAAACAAGCTTAATCTGCAGCTCTAAGGTTTTGACAAAACATATTTAAAGCGCATGACAGGATGAAACATTTTATCAAACATATTGTATGGAAAATATGCTGAAATTAACAATATTTCAATTTTCCCAACCCTTTCTGAGTTTAATGGGTAAACAAGATGGCTCTGTGTGAAAAAAAATAGATATAGTTAATATCATCTGAGAAGTTTTGGTAAATTCCTTTTGGAATAAATGGCTAATTGATTAGGTAATAAATCATTTTGCAACTCGAGGTTTCTGATTGGTTTCTAATTCTTAGTATTATAATGACCTAATCAAAGAAATAATTTTTGATAATAGATCATAATGTGATTTTTGGCATGTAACTCTGAAGAAGTTCAAAGAATTAGGTGCTATTGATGTAATAAAACTCCTTTCATCCCTATCTCCTAGTTTATATGAGCAAGGTTTCTCAGAGTCTACAACAATACATATGAAAAAATAGGAATAATCAGGTCTTCTTCAAGCAATCAGTAAGATTCATCCACAGATACATCAACTAACTGGGAGAAAAACACATTTTTCATGTTAAGGGATACATTTCCAGTACACTTTAACTTCTTGTGTAATAATTTTTATCAAAGTTTAAAAAATAATTATTTGGGTTAATTGACTTGAACTAAAGATTGCAGTTATAATTTAATTGGGGGGAAATTAACTATGCTTTATGGTCACATGAAATTTTAGAAATTAAATTTATATTTCTTTGAATATTTTGTTGCAGATAAGAAAGACAGGTGTTCAATAAAAGACTTTTAAGCTTTAAATATATATTATATTGAGTAACCTTCTGTGGGGAAGTATGATGAAATTACAAGTTCAGAAAGAAAAAGAAACGATGTAAAATTTGCAACTATTAGAGAAGAACCTGCCCATTATTATTTTTCAGTGAATGATAGTGGGTATAAATGACTATAATATTTAGATCTCATTGAATACATTTAAAAGAGTGATATTAGAGTTTTACTTTAAATTTTCAGTATTTATAATAGTCTGGAAAATTGCATCCTTTGCAATGATTTGAGCTTATGATGAACAACTTAAGATGTTAATGTGCGAAGGGGTATATTGCTTTCAAAATCTTCTAGGAACACAAGAGCAAGAGCATTTGCAGACCACTGACCTGGACCTAGCTAACCTGACCTAGTTCACCACCTGGAGTTAAGCCCTAAAAAGAAGCATAGAAAAACCCCAATACCTGCACTTCCCACTGAATTTAGCATAAATTCCAAACTCCTTATCACGGACTATAACCTTGATACTCAAGTCTGGTGCATGGGACAGCAGCAGCAATATCACCTGGGAGTTTGATAAAAGTGCAGAATCTCACACCCCACCCCAGACATTGAATCAGAATCTGTATTTTAAAAAGATCTCCAGGTGATTTGTATGTATATTAAAGTACGAGGGGCACTGGTATACATCTTACCGAACCAGGTTCGTTTTGCCTGCCAGACAATTATGCCAGTCACCAAGATGACATGTTTGCAAAGAGAAAGGATTTAATCACAAGTCAGTCAAGCAAGGAGATGGGAGAACCAATCTTAAATCTGCCTCCCCAAAAATTAAGGATTAGGGATATTTATGGGATAAAGGGGCGAGTGGTCTGAAGTAGGAATAGATGATTTCCCTTCTCCCAAGGAGAAGTGAGGTAATTGATGATCTGTTCAAGCGTAGTCAAGCTTCATGGCTCTTCATAGGATGCAGGTTCACAAGATGGCAGCATTACCATGATCTGAGGGTGGAGTTTTCAGCTCCTTGGTATCAAAAGATCACCTTTTGGTCATCCGTGGAGGCCCAGTTAATGAGACAGTGGTCTTAACTAGCTTGAACTGGACAAGGAGTCAACTCTCAGTTCCTGAAAAACTCAAGCACCTGTTACCATGGTGACCTAGGCATCAGAAAAGTTATCTATAGGGTAAGTTTTAGTAATGCATTATCTAACTACTTTTGCAAACGGACAGCTAACTGAGTATACTTAAAGCAAGTTGGCCCCCAGTTTCATACATGATCATAAATGAATAATTTAGACAATGTATTGATAGTCAATGTATTTGTTTTAGCTTAGAAAGCCCCACTGTATGCTAGGTTTGAGGCTTAAAATGAAAGAGTGAAATCCAGCTAGTACAAATGCATCAAAAACACCCAAGTGCTTTTCCTACCTTGTCAACCTTATCCTCCTGTCCTAGGCTCTCCCTTGTTTGCTGTGCCTCCACCAAATGGATCTTCTATCAATTCCTTTTGCATGCCAACTTTTTCCTGCCTTAGGACCTCCACATGTGCTGTAGGAGTTCTGCCTAGAATGCTGCTTCTCTCCTGCACACAACAGATTTATTCTCATCTTTTGGATCTCTGCTCAAAAGTCACCTCCACAGAGCTACCTTTCCTGATTACCCTCCCTAAAGTTTCCAGTTCTCTCACTGTCTCCTCTTCCTTTCCTTTACAGACTTTAGCACAGTGTAAGTTACTTATTAATTTTAAACTTTTTATATTGAAATAATTTCACTCCCAAGAAGTTGCGAAAAACAGTACAGAGAGTTCCATGTACCTCTTACCCAGCTTTCCCCATTGACAGCCTCTTACATAACCACATTACTGTTAAAACCAGGAAGTTGACATTGATACAGCAACCTATAAGTTTTTGTTTGCTTATTTCTTCTCTCTGATTGCCCCATTTGAAGTTAAACCCAGTCATTCTCTACCACATTCTCCTTTTTGATTTCTTTCTTTGTACTCAAATCTTCTACTCACTATCTAAACCTATCTAATTTATTTGTTTACTTGGATGTTTCTGTCTCCACTCCTAGTATGTAAGTTCCATGAAGGCAAGCAATTTGTTCAGCATTATATAATCAGCACCAGCAACAGTACGGTAAGTGATAAACAAAAACACAGTAATTGCTTAATAAATATTGATTCAATAAATGAACAGATGTAGGCAGATATCCAATTCCAAATATCGTGCTTGATTTTTATATTAGTAGTTGAGGAACATATTACACCAATTAGTTGTATGCAACTAGTAAGTAAATAGGTTCTGGAAATCTAATGCACAGCATAGTGATTATAGTCAACAATACTATAGCCAGCCCTGATGGCCTAGTGGTTAAAGTTTAGTGCACTGCTTCAGCAGCCTGGGTTCACTTCCCCAGCACAGAACCACCCCACTCGTCTGTCAGTAGCCATGCTGTGGTGGCAGCTCACATAGAAGGACTAGAATGACTTACAACTAGGATATACAACCATGCACTGGGGCTTTTGGGAGGAAAAAAACAAAGCTAAACAAAAATGATACTGTGCTCTATATTTCCAAATTGTTTAGAGACTAGATCTTAAATGTTCTCACTGATACCGAACCTCTTAATCTCAAGTTTGTGTGCCTGATGCGCAATAAGTCAATCACTGAGATGCTTGGAAATGGAGAAAAGTTTATTTGAATTGGCCAAAATGAGAAGGTGGGAGGATAGTTTCTCTCAAATCCACTTTAATAAGAGAAGAAAGTCTTTATAGGACTGACAGGCTTGGGAGGTAGAGTTTCTGAGAAACAAAGAGGAAATCCAAGTTTCTTTCACTCCAGATAAGCCCTTGGGCAACCAGATTTCTTGGTGCCAGCTGGGGCTGGTTATCTGGTGGTTGTAACTTCTTTAAAGATGTTCTTTTTCTTCTGAAAAACAAGCTCATAAACGCTTGTGACCTTTGAGTCACCCCTCAAGTTAAACGATAAAACAGCAAATTAGCAAGATTAACTTCTTTTCACCTATGTCTGTGTTAGGAACAATGTCAAAGGGTAATCATGTTCTTATTGAATATTTACAGTAACCTCAGGTGCCTAGCTTCATCATCACAAAAAAATAAATGATAATAGGATGATGTGATAGAGATGTTAGCTAACACAGTGGTAATCATATTGCAATGTATAAATGTATCAAATCAAGAAGTTGCACACCTTAAACTTACAAATGTTATATGTCAATTGAAGATACCAAAAAAAATTAATTATAGAATTCAATACTTCTGATGAGCACATTTTATTGCTGTAATATGTTAAGTAGTGGGAAGGTAATGTATAACCTCAGTTTCCTTGTCTACAAGAAGATATTCAGGAAATACAGTAATTTGGACTTTGGAAACTCTTTGCTCAAGTCCATAGCATTATTCTTTGTTGGCCTATTTGATTAAACATGTGCAGAAGGTCTTTATGATGAGGATGGCTTATACCATACTTCTGTAAGGTAATTTTTTCAGGCAGATAATTTTCACTTCTGCTGCTTCTTAATTGCACACAAGTAGGTACTTTTTGAAACTATTTCAGAAAGTTGCTTTGTTCAGACAAGAAGGAAATGACACTGATAGGGAAGAAAAAACATTTCAAGAAATGTAAATGTGGTAATTAGGCTCATTTGCAGTGAATAGTGTCTCCTACTGGCTTTGGGTTTTATTGCTACCGGAAGATGCCAATGTCTCTGCAAAGATAGATATTTTTGTTTCCATCTTTATTTTCATAAATCTTTTTTTGGAATTTTTTAAAAATTGAAATATAGTTGTCATACAATGGTTTCAGGTGTACAGCATAGTGATTTGACATTTGTATACATTATGAAATGATCATCACAGCAAGTCTAGTAACCATTTGTTACCATACAAAGTTATTACCATATCATTGACTATATTCCCTATGCTGTATATTATATCCTTGTGAATTGTTTATTTTATGACTGGAATTATGTACCTCTTAGTCCCCTTCACCTATTTTACCCATTCCCCCAGCTGGCTCCCCTCTGGTGACCACCAGTTTACTCTTTGTATCTATGAATCTGTTTCTGTTTTGTTTTGTTTTTTTAGATTCCATATATAAGTGAAATCATATGATATTCTATTTCTCTGACTTATTTCACTTAGCATAATACCCTCTATGTCCAACCATGTTGTGGCAAATGGCATGATTTCATTCTCTTTTATGGCTGAGTAATCTTCCCTTATATATATCTACCACAACTTCTTTTTCCATTCATCTATAAATGGACACTTAGGTGCTTCCATATCTTGGCTATTGTAAGTAATGCTGCAATGAACATAGTGGTGCATATATCTTTTTGAGTTAGTGTTCTTGTTTTCTTCAGGTAAATACCCAGAAGTGGAATTACTGGATTGCTTGGTTGTTCTATTTTTAATTTCTTGAGGAACCTCCATCCTATTTTCCATAGTGGCTGCACCAATTTACATTCCCACCAACAGTGTACAGGGTTCCCTTTTCTCCACATCCTCACCAACACTTGTCACTTATTGTCTTTTTGATAATAGCCTTTCTGACAGATATGAGATGATATCTCATTGTGGTTTTGATTTGTATTTCCCTGATGATTAGTTATGTTGAGTATATTTTCATGTGTCTGTTGATCATATGTATGTCTTCTTTGGAAAAATGTCTATTCAGGTCCTCTGCCCATTTTTTTAATTGGATTGTTTGGTTTTTAATATTGAGTTGTATGAGTTCTTTATATATTTTGGATATTAACCCCTTATCAGATATATCATTTGCAAATATCTTCTCCCATTCAGTAGGTTACCTTTTTGTTTTGTAGATGGTTTCCTTTGCTGGACAAAAGCTTTTTAGTTTGATGTAGTCCCATTTGTTTATTTTTGCTTTTGTTGCCTTTGCCTGAGGAGATAGATCCAAAAAAAACATTGCTAAGACTGATCTTAAAGAGTGACTGCCTATATTTTCTTCTTCTTTGAGCTACTGTCTGTGTTAATCTTTCTCTATTTTGTATGCGGGGCACTGCCACAACATGGCTTGATGAGCAGTGTGTGGGTCTGCGCCTGGGATCTGAACCCATGAACCCTGGGCCACCAAAGTGGAGTGTGCAAATTTAACCATGCCACTGGGCTGGCCCTATGCTCTCCTGATTTTAGATTGCCATATCTTCTTTGAGGAACAAATAATATGTATAAAGGGCTCAGGAAAATATATTGGCACACACTAAGTGCTCAATATGTATTAACTAGAGCAATTATTATTATAATGATGTCACTCTGCAAATCTGAATATGTAGTGTTAGTAGAAAATGTAAGGTCCATAAACATAAGAGGTGTTGGATTATAGTATCATATCTCAAATTGAGAAGTATAGTCAATAACCAAAAGCACTAGCTAATGGTAACTTTATTTTTAAAGTATTGTTCAGTAAATGGAAATTCTGATATAATGTGTGTGGCATTTCACATTCAAATGAAAGGTGTGATATTTATTGGTTTTTAAACACCCTTTGACATGTTTGTTTTTATATAGATTTTCTGTTATCTGAAACTAATTGTTCCTTTCTTCATTTATTTAATAACATTTATTGAATGCTTACCTCATGCCAGACACATGCTAGGCCTGAATACAAAACTCTGTAAGATAGTTCCTTCCTCAGAGAATTCAAAATCTAGTAGCATTTAGAAACAAGAAAGTTGGAAAATGTTGCGATACGTCTTTATTGATGAAGTAATGGTAGCACAAAGTTGCTACTAGCCCTGATTCTGGGGGTGGAGTGCATGACCAAAGCCTACACTAGTCAACACTACTGCAGTCTCCATTGCCATTAGGGATGAGCGTGGGACCCAAGAACAGTCAATGAGAGAGAAGGAGACTTTGGCTGAGATTTCTGGAGGAAAGACTCTTGCTCTTTCTTGCTGCGTCAAAAAAAGGGGGCAGGTGTAGGAACTGGAGCTTTGCCACTCTTGCTACCATGGGAAACATGAGCTTGGAGCCAACATAGTGAATGGCTTCACTGAGAGACACAGCCAAGCCTGATGCTGAAGATAAATGTGGTGTGGATCCTGTTAAAGAACAAAAATTCAACCAACTAAATTTAAAGATCTAATCTGCTTCATTCAGCAATTCATGAATCAGGCAGCATCCCATATAGCAAATAGGTAGGAATTGTACAAAATGGAAGGTTTTTATAGGCAGAAAGAGGGTAAATCAAAGAAATTAGAGGAGTGAATTATTTCAGGCAAGGTCACTTTCCCTTAGAGAAAGGCAGGGGATTTTATCAGACAGGTTATCTCACTAGAGTTGATCAGGAAATTCCAGACTGATTGGTTTAAAATGCCACTCCTGAGAGAGGCTGAAACTGCAATGCACAACCCCACTTGGTGGGGCTTAGCATAAGTGACTCTGTTTTGGGCCTGTTGTTTCTTTTTAACAAGCCTCATGCCTGGCCTGAAGCCAATCTACTTTGGGTGTTTCAGGTTTATGTGGGTCAGTACATTACTTTTACTTATGCCAACTTATGTTAGTTTTCTACCACATACAATCAAATGAATTTGAACCTAATGTGGGCTGGGTGAAGAAAAATATCATAAACAAGAATCATTAGATTGCAATGATAGATTAGAATATAACTTTTCGTTTATTCTTCATCTTTATCACTGACTATAAGCACCTCAAGGGCAGCAGCCATGTCTACTTTGCTTTTTTCTGCATATCTAGGGCATAGTCCAGTGTCTGGCATGCCAGAGGCTCAATATTTCTTGACTGAAGGAAAGAAGAAAAATAGAGACATGAGAAATCAAAATAAAGAAGACTTCGAAATAATTTTTCACATTGTGACCTGAGAAACTGAGATACAGTGATGGATGATTAATGAATTGCAGAAACACTGTAGCTAATAAGGCAGTAGAAAGAGTTTTAGAGAGAGAAGATGCTGTCACTTAGGCCAGTACACGTGCCAAGAGCAGACTTGACCAATACTAAAGGATGAGGGAAAAAATTCCCACCCTTCAGTCTTCTCTGGAACACACACAAGATCAAATGATAACTTACAGTAAATTTTTAAACTTTATACTTTTTAAAAAAGAATGATATGATAAATGAACAAGATAATAAAATACAAAATAAAAGTAGTAAGAATTTAAAAATAAGGTACGTGGAGTGTATATTTCAAAGAATTGTAGAAGAGGGAAAATGAGACTAGTTCTAGGAAAAGATCCTATTTGTCAAGTGTTGTGGGCTGAATTTTCTCCCTTCAAAAGTCATATGTTGAAGCTTTAACCCCTAGTACCTCAGAATGTGACTGTATTTGGAGAGAGGGCCTATAAAGAGATAATCAAGTTAAAATGCAACTGTTAAGGTGGGCACTAATCCAATCTTACTGGTGTATTTGTAAAAAGAGGAGATTAGGACACACAAAGAGACACCAAGGTCGTGCTTGCACAGAGAAAGGACCATGTGAGGACATAACAAGTAGGCAGCCATCTGCAAGCCAAGGAGAGAAGTCTCAGAAGAAACTGAACCTTCTGACACCTTGATCTTGGCCTTCTCATCTCCACAATTGATAGGAAATGAATTTCTTTTTTTTTTTTTTTTTGTGGGGAAGACCAGCCCTGAGCTAACATCCGTCGCCAATCCTCCCCTTTTTGCTGAGGAAGACTGGCCCTGGGCTAACATCCGTGCCCATCTTCCTCCACTTTATATGGGACGCCGCCACGGCATGGCTGACAAGCAGTTCGTCGGCAGGCGCCCGGGATCCGAACCCGCGAACCCCGGGCTGCCAAGCACGGACTAAACTGCTGCGCCACCAGGCGGCCCCAGGAAATGAATTTCTGTTAAGCCACTCACTCTGTGGTATTTTGTTATGGCAGCCTTAGCAAACTTATACAAGGGTAAATTCATCTTGGGATTAGAGGGAGAAAGTATAAATTTGTGGAGGAGCCAAAGAAAAAGATAGTTACATTTCATTAAAATATTTTATTCTACTTTAGAAGAGGTAACACATGCACACATGTCAAAGCTCAGTTGTTATAAAAAGGATATACAGTAAAAAGGAAATCTCTCCAGACTCATTCTGGGCCAGGACACCCAGTTAATTCCCTTCCCAATGGTAGTCTGTACCAGTTCTGTTAGCATCTTTCCATATATCACCTATCCTAAAAGTATATGTATATATAATACATGAAGATATACAAATTTTATTTTACACTATGTGCCATTAACTGAAATTTTAACTTTTGTTCAATTTAGTCTTTTGATCAGTATATTTTTAAAGTCAACTTGTTGGTTTTGGCCTATTTACTTATTCATTATTTTTCACACATACACATATTTTTTACTCTTCACCTTTTTTATAATATACATTGTAGATCATCTTATATCAGGGCATTTATAGCTAACACATTTTTTCATTGCTCTACAAATGATCCATCATTTTTAAACTAGTCTTCTAGAACTGAACATTTTTAGGTTGTTAACAATCTTATACTTTTATGAACAATGGAGTGATACATTTTGATCATTATGAAGATATCTGTATAATTCATTTCTAGAAGTAGGTCAATTATTGGGTCAAAAGATATGAGCACTTAAAATTCTTAAAAGATATTGTTGAGAATTATCCAAGTGATGTCAGCATCATGGCATAGTGAGCTTTCCCCATTAGCCTCTCCCCTGCTAAGATACAACAAAAAGGAAATTCAAATACCAACAGAAGACACACAACACAGAAGATGTCTGAGAGACCAACACGGCCTTACATCAGAAGATGGAGGTGCTCGTACCCCTGGAGGAATTTAAAGGAGGTAAAGAGAGCTCCTCTCCTTCCCCAATGACAGTGACACTGGGACCAGGACCACATGGCTAAGAGAGAGGGGGTAGGGGAAGCCCTCAATGGGAAAACCATCACTCTCCAAGTTCTCTCACAGCCTGTGGGAAATTCCAATACAGAGGGCACTGAACTGTTGTGGGAGTCGCTTCATCAAGCTAGAACCCCAGGAGAGCAGATAGTGAGGGAAGAACAAGAAGCCCCTGGGATTAGGTGGGGTGAAAGAAAGACCCTTCCCCCACCCAGAGCACCAGCACAGCTGGTTGGCCAGAGCACCTGCAGATCATGAGGTGCTCAGAATACGCAGCTCTTGACCCCCACCCAGTGGCAGCAGTTGGAAGCTGCAAACACATATCTTCAGAATGAAGAAAAATAAGCCCACGCCCTCAAGCAGTATGCAAAAATATATTAAATCTCCAGACCAGAAGGAAAATGACAAGCACCCAGATATCAATCCTGAAGGCACAGAAATTTATAAACCTAAACAACAGAGAATTCAATATAGCTATCATAAAAAAGCTCAACAGACTACAAGAAAATTCAGATAGATAATTCAATGAAATCAGGAACTTCTTCACAAAAGAGATTGAAACTATAAAAACCAATTAGAAATGTTGGAGATGAAAACCACAATGGGGAGGAGATAAAGAAAAATCTTGAATCTTTAAAGAACAGAGATGACAATATGGAAGAAAATATTGGCAATATTGAGGATAGGAATGCAGAAATGCTCCACATGGAGGAGAAGAGAGAACTAAGACTGAAAAGAAATGAAGAAATTCTCTGATAAATCTCTGATTCAATTAGGAAATGCAACATAAGGATTATAGGTATTCCAGAGGGAGAAGAGATGGAAAAAGGAGGAGAGAGCTTGTTCAAAGAAATAATAGATGAGAACTTCCCAAGCCTGGGGAAGGAGCTGGAAATACAAGTGAATGAAATCAATAGATCTCCTAAATATATCAACAGGAAAAGACCCTCTCCAAGACATATATTAGTAAAGCTGGCAAAAGTCAACGATAAAGAAAAAATATTAAGGGCAGCAAGACCATAAAAAAAAAAAAATGTACAAAGGAATTCCTATCAGGCTCTCAGCTGATTTCTCAGCAGAAGCTTTACAGGCTAGGAGAGAGTGGAATGATGTATTCAAAACTCTGAAAGACAAAAACTTTCAGCCAAGAATATTCTATCCAGTGAAAAAATCCTTCAGATATGATGGAGAAATAATAACTAACCCATATAAACAAAAGCTAAGAGAGTTCATTGCCTCAAGACTCCCACTACAAGAAAGGCTCAAGAGGGCCCTCATGCCTGAAACAAAAAGAGAAAGAGGACACAAAGCTTTGAGCAAGGAGAAAAGTAGGTAGACAAAATCAGAAAAATTGTAGCTCTCTGTCAGAATAGGTTATCAAACAACTAATTATAATGCCAAAGATTAAGGAGAGGAAATAACCAAAAATAAATATAACCCCATCACTTTAAACAAAAACTCACAACACAAGATGGAAGAAATTGTGACAATAATAACCTAGAAGGGGAAGAGGAAAGTTATGGAATAGACTTAGTCTAAGGAAATAAGAGGCCATCAGAAAATGCCCTATCTCATCTATGAGATTTTTTTCTACAAACCTCATGGTAACCACTAAACAAATAATCAGAACAGAGACACATATGATAAATAAAGAGAAGATTAAGACAACCATCATAAAGAACTACCAAACTGAATTGATAGTCCAAAACACACAGGACAAGAATCAAAGGAAATGCAAAAGAATCAGAAAATGAATTATAAAATAGCAACATTAAGTTCTCATATATCAATAATCACTCTAAATGTAAATGGATTGAATTCTCCAATCAAAAGACACAGAGTGGCATGATGGATTTAAAAAACAAGATCCAGCAATATGCTGCCTCCAGGAAACATATCTTAGCTCTAAAGATAAACACAGGCTCAGAGTGAAAGGATGGAAAACAATACTCCAAGCTGATGACAAACAAAAGAAATCAGGTGTTTCCATACTCATAGCGGACAAAGTAGACTTCAAGATAAAACAGGTAATGAAAGACAAAGAGGGGCAACATCTAATGATAAAAGGGACACTCCACCAAGAAAACATATCACTTACAAATATATATGCACCCAACACAGGAGCACCAAAGTACATAAAGCAACTATTAACAAACCTAAAGGAGATATTAACCACAACACAATAATAGTAGGGGTTCTAAACACCCCAGTTACATCAATGGATAGATCACCCAGACAGAAAGTCAATAAGGAAATAGTGGACTAAAATGAAAAGCTAGATGAGAGTGTTGTAATAGATATATATAGAGAGCACTCCATTCAAACACAGGAGATTACACATTCTTCTCAAGCATGCATGGAACATTCTCAAGGATAGACCATATGTTGGGAAACAAAGCAAGCCTCTATAAATTTAAGAAGATTGAAATAATAACAAGCATCTTCTCCAATCTTATGCTATGAAAGTAGAAAACGACTGCAAGAAAAAAACTGGGAAACTGACAAAGATGTGGAGACTAAACAACATGATACTGAACAACCAATGTATCATTGCTGAAATTAAAGGAGGAATTAAAAAATATCTGGAGACAAATGAAAATGAAAATACACCATATCAACTCATATTGGATGCAACAAACGTGGTCCTGAGAGGGAAACTCATAGCAATACAGGCCGACCTTAACAAACAAGAAATATCCCAGATAAGCAACCTTACATTACACCTAACAGAATAAGAAAAAGAAGGATAAACTGAGCCCAAAGTCAGCAGAAGGAGGGAAATAATAAAAATTAGAGCAGAAATAAGTGAAATCGAAACCACAAAAACAGTAGAAAAGATCACTGAAACAAAGAGTTGTTTCTTGGAGAAGATAAAGAAAACTGACAAACCCTTAGCCAGACTCACTGAAAAAAACAAATAGAGAAGGCTCACATAAATAAAATTACAAATGAAAGAGGAGAAATTACAATAGATACCACAGAAATACAAAGGATTATAAGAGAATAGTATGAAAAACTATATGCCAACAAATTGGACAATCTAGAAGAAATGGATAATTTCTTAGACTCATACAACCTCCCAAAACTGAATCAAGAAGAAATAGAGAACCTGAGTAGACCAATCATAATTAAAGAGACTGAAACAGTAATCAAGAACCTCCCCAAAAATAAAAGTCCAGGAGCAGATGGCTTCTCTGCAGAATTTTACCAAACATTCAAAGAAGATTTAATGTCCATCCTTGGCAAACTATTACAAAAAATAGAGGAAGATAGAACACTTCCTAACACATTCTATGAGGCCAACATCATACTGATAGCAAAGCCATACAAGGACAATACAAAGAAGGAAAATTACAGGCCAATATCGCTAATGAACATTGATGCAAAAATCCTCAATAAAATATTGGCAAACCGAATACAGCAATACATCAAAGAGATCATACACCATGACCAAGTGGGATTTATACCAGGGACACAGGGATGGTTCAACATAAGCAAAGCAATCAGTGTGATACACCACATTAACAGAATGAGGAATAAAAACCACATGATTATCTCAATAGATGCAGAGAAGGTATTTGACGAGATCCAACATTGATCTATGATAAAAACTCTTAACAAAATGGGTATAGAAGAAAAGTACCTCAACATAATAAAGGCCATATATTACAATCCCACAGCCAACATCATACTCAATGGGGGAAAAACTGAAAGCCATCCCTCTTAGAACAGGAACAAGACGAGGGTGCCCACTCTAGCCACTCTTATTTAATATAGTACTGGAGGTTTTGGCCAGAGCAATTAGTCAAGAAAAAGGAATAAAAGGAATCCAAATACTTAACGAAGAAGTGAAACTCTCACTATTTGCAGATGACATGACTTTATATACAGAAAACCCTAAAGAATCCATTGGAAAACTATTAGAAATAATCAAAAGCTACAGCAAAGTCACAGGGTATAAAATCAACTCACAAAAATCAGTTGCATTTCTATACTCTAATAATGAACTAACAACAAAAGAACTCAAGAAGACAATCCCATTTACAATCGCAACAAAAAAATTAAAATATCTAGGAATAAATTTAAACCAAGGAGGTGAAAGACCTATACAATGAAAACTATTAAGACATTATTGACAGAAATCAACACTGACATAAAGAAATGTAAAGATATCCCATACACATGGATTGGAAGAATAAACATAGTTAAAATGTCCATACTACCTAAAGCAATCTACAGAGTCAATGCAATCCCAATCAGAAACCCAATGACATTCATCATGGAAATAGAACAAAGAATACTAAAATTCAATTGGGGCAACAAAAGACCCTGAGTAGCTAAAGCAATCCTGAAAAAAATGAACAAAGATGGAGGCATCACAATCCCTGACTTCAAAATATACTACTTAGCTATATTAATTAAAACAGCTTGGTACTGGTACAAAAACAGACACACAGATCAACAGAATTGAAAGCCCAGAAATAAAACCACACATCTATGGACAGCTAATCTTTAACAAAGGAGCTAAGAACATACAACAGAGAAAGGAAAGTCTTTTCAAT
This sequence comes from Tapirus indicus, assembly GCA_031878705.1. Lineage (NCBI taxonomy): Eukaryota > Metazoa > Chordata > Mammalia > Perissodactyla > Tapiridae > Tapirus > Tapirus indicus. The sequence continues at coordinate 139,915,438 of CM062919.1, read as the reverse complement.
AAATGGTGCTGGGAAAACTGGATAGCCATATGCAAAAGGATGAAAGTTGACTATTTTCTTTCACCATACACAAAAATTAACTCAAAATGGATCAAAGATTTGAAGCTAAGACCTGAAACTATAAGACTCCTGGAAGAAAACATAGGCAGTACACTCTTTGACATTGGTCATAGAGGGATCTTTTTGAATTCCATGTCTACTCAGACAAGGGAAACAAAAGAGAAAATAAACAAGTTGGACTTCATCAGACTAAAGAGCTTCTGCAAGGCAAATGAAACCAGGATCAAAGTGAAAAGACAACCCACTAGCTGGGAGGAACTATTTGCAAATGATATATTTGACAAGGGGTTAATCTCCATAATATATAAAGAACTCACACAACTGAACAACAAAAAACAAACAACCTGATCAAAAAATGGGCAGATGTTATGAACAGACATTTTTCCAAGGAAGATATACAGATAGCCAATAGACACATGAAAAGATATTCAACATCACTAATCATCAGGGAAATGAAAATCAAAACTACACTAAGACATCACCTTATACCCATTAGAATGGCTATAATCACCAAGACAAAAAATAGCAAATGTTGGAGAAGTTGTGGAAAAAGGGGAACCCTAATTCACTGCTGGTGGGAATGCAAACTTGTGTAGCTTCTATGGAAAACAGTATGAAGATTCCTCAAAAAATTAAAAATATAAATACCTTATGATCCAGCTATCCCACTACTTTGTATTTATCCAAAGATCCTAAAATCAACGATCCAAAGAGGCTAATGCATCCTTATGTTCATTACAGCATTTTCCCCCATAGCCAAGAATTGGAAGCTACCCAAGTATCCCATGACTGATGATTGGATAAAGAAGATGCAGTATATATATACAATGGAATACCACTCAGCTATAAGAAAAGAGAAAATCATCCCTTTTGCAACAACATGGATGGACCTGGAGGGTATTATGTTAAGCAAAATAAGACAGACAGATAAACACCGCATGATTTCATTCACATGTGGTAGATAAACTAATACACGGACAAAGAGAACACTTTGGTGGTTACCAGGGGGAAGGGGGTTGGGGGGTGGGCACAAGGGGTGAAGGGACATATTTATATGGTGATTGACAATAATGTACAACTAAAATTTCACAATGTTCTAAGCTATTATGACATCAATAAAAGCAAAAGATATGCTGTATTACTCTCCCTTCAAGCTAATTCAATTCAGGCCCACCAGCAAGGTAAGATGGTGTCTGTACCCCGAACCCTTTCTAATACTGAGTTATCAATTTTTTTGAGGTTTGTCAATTGAAAAGAAAAGAAATAGTACCTCAACTGTAGCTTTAATGACCTTTCTTTTTTCATTTTTTTTTTTTTTTTTTGCTGAGGAATAGTATCCCTAAGCTAACATCTGTGCCAATCATCTATGTTTTTTGTGTGGGTCACTACCACAGCATGGTTGACAAGTGGTGTAGGTCCATGCCTGGGATCCAAACCCACAAACCCAGGCCTCCGAAGCAGAACACGCCTAACTTAACCACTATGTCACGGGGCCAACCCCACAACCTTCATCTTTTCATGAGAATGAAGAACATATTTTCTAATGTTTTAGGCCCAGTTGTATTTCTTTTTATGTCAACTATATGTTCATATCTTTTGCTTATTGGGTTGTTGTTATTGGGATTTATAGGGTGTTATATGTTATTTTAAAGTTCAAATCATTATTAGAAAACTAGTTTTTTCTAATATATCAAAAGATGGGCAAATTTACTCTTTCAAAATACATGTTCAGCTCTTCTCACTTTTATCAGCTTTGTCATGGGTAATTGTGGTTTTCCTAAAATATATTTGACTTAAATCCACTGGGTTATTTGTTTTAGCATTGGTGGCTCCTGTCGCACTTGTGGCATGACAGAAGCATGAACTGTGGCCTGTCTTGCTTAGGGGTAAGTGAAATACAAGAAGTAATTTCAGTTGGCAGATATATTGGGAAATATAGGAATCTATTAAAAATTTTTTTTGTTTTCATGGACTTATTGATGTTACTGATATTTTTTTTGGTATGAGAATTGACTTTAGATGTGGTATCCTCGTGTTATGAAAAGTGTATAACAACTTGGGGAATACTCAGATTTGTATGCAAAGAAATTATTAAGTGATACTAAAATAAAACCTAAATTAAGCATTCAAAACTTTAACATATTGAATTCGGTGGCATTAAATTCCTGTATACATTAAAATACAGACAATATATTGCTATAACATCATTGTTTTTAAGTTATGTGTAAAGTAGTTTACAGCATTATCTGTTGCAGTACTATAATTTGAGAAATATTCTTTTCACTTGGATCTAGTATGGAATTAGTGAAAAATAATGGGTGCTGGAGTTAGACTCACTTCAGTTCAAGTTCTAGTTCCACTTTTTAGCTTGTGTGACCTTGGGAAAGTTATTTACCTTTTCTAAACTGCCTCATCCACTAGTGGTATTTACATTATGGGCTTGTGCGAATTAAATGAAATAAGTACACGTAAGGCATTAGCCAAATTCCTGGCACTTAATACATTTTTAATTTTTAAAAATTTTCTTAGTATATATTTAATTTAGGTTTTCAAGCACATTTTATTTTACTCTAGTATAAAACATTTTCATGGCAAAAATATCAATGTAAATAGAAAGCAGCTAAATTTGGTTAATTTGGTGGCTACTTCTGTGGATTATTTTGAACAACGTACTCTGATAGACCAATTTGTACTGACCCTATTGTATCAAAAATGAAATGTCAATCAAAGTTGTTTTGCAGGGACAAGGAGCAAAAATAGCAAGTCAAGCAGCTGGAGCATGCTCAGAAGGTGGCAACCTTGTCCTCAGACCACCTCTAGCCACCCAGGAACCCAAAGTTCCCTAACTACAGAACTCAATGTGAAGAGAAAGCAGAACAGAGAACCTAATGAGAAGCAAGGTGTCCCTTGATTTGTAGCACATTGGACTTCTAAGAATGTTACACTCCTACTCTCCAGACAGATTCTGCCAAGTTGGCATTTTGTACAACTACTCCCATTCCCAACTCCTCAAAAGTCTGTCCCTGCTTCAGCTCAGGGAGACGGATTTGAGCCTTGCCTCCTGTCTCCTCGCTGGTCAGCCATGCAATAAAGTTCTTTCTTCTCTCAACAGCCGGTGGTGTAGTATTGGCTTCTAAGCACATCGGGCAGCGAGCATTTGCTCAGTATCAGTAATCCCTCTTCTCATTAAACAATCTTTTCACTGTGCCTAAAATTATACCATTAGAGATTTATTCCATTCAATCTCTTTAAACGTGAAGATTTTTATTGTCTTTGAGGTTTTTATATAAAAGTGAAATATCCCCTAGGAAATGAAAGAGATAATTTCAGGGGGACCACAAGATCCTGATTTAACCTGCCTTTGCTCATGAGCCTGTGAATGGCAAATGAGAGGAACAAGGGGAGCAGAGAAAGTTGAAAGAGATAAATTTCACCTTCTCAACTTGGGTTCACCTTAAAAAAATAGTGCCCTTCAGTGGGCCAAAAGAAATGGAGACAAAGAAAATTTCATATATTTTTTTTAAACCACTAGACCACACAGAAATCCTGTACACAATTATTCACAGTAGCTTTAATTTTAATAGCTCCAAATGGGAATCAACCAAAGTGTTCCTCAATAGGTGAATGGTTGCACAGACAGTGGAACATCCATACATGGAATACTACTCAGCAATAAAAAGAATAAACTATTGATATATGCAGCAACTTGGATAGATCTCAAGGGCCTTGTGCTGAGTGAAAAAGCCAGTCTCTAAAGGTCACATAGTGTATGGTTTCATTTATATGACATTCTTGAAATGATGAAATTATAGAGATGGAAGACAGATTAATGGTGGCCAGAGGTTAGGGATGGTACAGGCAGAGGAGTGGGTGTGACTGTAAAGGGGTAGGGATAGCACAAGGGGACATCTTTGTGGTGAGAGAATAGCTCTGTATCTTGTTTGTAGTTATGGTTACATGAATTCACATGTGATAAAATGACATAAAGCTTTATACACACATTATACCAATGTCAAATTCCTAGTTTTCGTGTTGTACTATAATTTGTAAGATGTAATCATTGGGGGAAAGTGGGTGAAGGGTACACAAGACCACTCTGTACTATCTTTGCAATTTCCTATGAATCTGTAATTATTTCAAAGTAAAAAGTTCAAAAGAATCATTACAGGGCTTCCATTGTTCCAGCAATTCTTATTGAAGTCTCTGGATAGAGACAGTTGCTTTTGTACCCTTAGTTTAGCAGCATGTTGGTGAAAAGTGAAACTAGATGGGAGATAAGTGAAGGGAGTAAGCCTTGCCATGAAAATTAGTGAGTCAAATGAAATCTCAGAGAGCTTAGTGATCTTCACAACATTAAATATTTTTAGAATATAAAGGCTTTTAAAATAAATAATTCATTTTTATGATGTTATCTAATTCATATCTGTAGTTTCAGGGTGGCTCTTGGTCATAGGGATGAAAAGGAAGTAGAGTTAGAAACTTTCACATTCCAACAGTCCACTCAGTGGTTAGAAGAAGACCACAGTGAATTCCACCTCCCTCTCCCCTCTTTCCTGTTAACTCTTTCCCTTAGCTCCAGGGCAATTTAGTTTCAGTTTAGTTTTTGATTCAAGGAACCTGAACCACATCTAGGGAATTTCTAGTCCAGAGAACTTGTACTGGGACAATTTCCCTCTCAGGCAAAGTTGGTAGTTTGGTTGTAGCAAATGTGAATCCTTGTAGGGGTTCTGGAGCCTTACTAGGGAACAAAGATTGAGTGATTAGAATTCTTCCAGACTTCGAAAAAGGCTATTGAAGTTAATTTCTTTGTAGAAGTACAGAAATAAGCTCTAAAAAGCTCGTTCAAATAAGGGCAGTATGAGTGTCCCCAGGGGCAGGTGAAGTAACTAAGATAGGTGCATGCTTTTCTCCTCTTGGCTTTCATTCAGTCTTTTCGTAAACCACTTCTGCCTGGACCTCCACTTCCTTACATGCAGTAGAAGTTAATATGGTACCTCTTGTGTTTAAATTTTTCTGGCTTTATTTTAAATTTGGTTTCATATCTGTTCCTTCTGGGGTAAGAATGGCACTCCCACGTGAAAACGTTAAGAGATGTGGTGCTTTAGCTCAGGAAGGAAGTCAGATCTAGAGATGGAGACATTTTGAACTGAAGAGGCAGTACAGTAAAGCTTAAGGGCATGAACTTTGGAGCCACACTGCTTGGGTTCAAACCCTAGCTCTCCAGTTTGGCAAGTTTTTAATCTGTGAAACGGAAATAAATGGAGATAATAAGAGTACACATCATAGCACCGGTCTGATTCTCCTTTTTGTCAGCGGCCTGCTCCTGTCCCTGCTTATCTGTCTCCTGGCCTCACGAAGGCCATTCATTAACACTCCTTTTGGGTGGGGAGCAAGGTGACTTTTTCAAATCCGCCCCTGACCGCCGCCTCACGGTCCAGGCTCCGCCCCCAGCCCGGGGAGGGCGGTGAAGGGGCGGGGCTCGCGTGGCGTGCCTCGAGGCCCCGGCGCCGTGACGTATGACGTTTCCAGTTGACGCAGCCGCAGTGCCGTCCGGCCCCAGCTGGGAGACCTCCCATTCTCCTCCGCCCCCTTCTGTGTCAGTGCCTGGGGCCCGGGGCTGGAGCTGGGGCGGCGGGCCGGGGCGGCGGGGCTAGAGGGTGTGGGTGCGGGCAAAGCACCGTAGGCAGCGTCCGGCTCGGCGCTGCTGCCGCCGCCGCCCAAGGGCCTCGGTGTCCCCCGGAGACAGGCCGGAGCAGTTCCGGGCTGCCCCAGTGCTCGCCCAGGTAAGGGGACGGGTCGGAGTGGGCAGCACTTTTCCCAGCATCTCTGGACCTCAGCGCCGTCGGAGTCGGGGAGGTTTGGCTTCCTCACGGCTGTCTGCTGCGACGTCGACTCGTCTCTTATTTTTTTGCCATCTTTACCTGCAGCACGGGAACCTGTAGACCGGGTGTCAGAGGCCAATGGCAAGGCCTGGAAGGGCTCTGACAGATGATTGGGGGCTTGGATGCAGGAGCGGGCCCTGTGGATGGTGTTAAGGCTAGTGGGTGGCGCCTACTTGCTGGTGTGTGGACTCAGCGGGAAGGATAGTGCACCTGCAAGCTCCGGCTTCAGCCTTTCTAGAAGCACCCGCCTGTGGGAGACCCCATACTGCTTAACACAGGGTCGACTGACCAAGGGTGGTGGAGCCTTAGGACCCCCTTTTCCTCCCCAGGCGTGGTGTGTTTTGTATTATGTATTGGTGCTTGCTGAGTCTACACTACGGAAGAGTACATTTCAGCGGAAACATCTTTTGGCCAAAGCAAGGTGAAAGGAAGTTGATTTTCTTTCTGTAGAATCGTCGTCGTCTCCCTCTTCCCCACCCCCCCCGTTGGCCTTACTTTTGTCGGTAGAAAGTTAGGGACGCTTGTTAAAGGGAAAGAGGAGTTGTAAATTTCCTCTGTAAGGAAATCATGGTTTTGTAACTGTCCAAGCGTGTAAGTTACAACTGGTTTCATGTTGCTGCTTTCACTCCGCGAGTAGCAGTGAAGCTGATTTATTCTAAGTCAACTAGACACGAAGTATAAAAATAGATGAATTAACCAGAATATTTATCTTATATAACTATTAGCGGTACATACTTTATGTGTGTATATTATCTCATTTAATCGTCATAACAATCCTATCATGTCAGGTCTATTATTATTCTCATTTTATAGATGAGAACTAAAGCCCACAGCCCTAAAAAAGAACTTATCCAAAGTGAGAGTTGTGATTTAAACCAGGTAATCCGACTTCAGTTTACAGTCCCTTAATCAGCATGCTTTACCATCTCCCAGGCATCTTAAGAGTTTGCAAGGTGATTTTCATTTGATAAAAAGTGTGCCGGGTTCTGGGAATAGGAAGGAAATTGAGTCACCGTTCTTGCCAGCAAGGACCCAACAGTTTGAAAGAGCAGTTTTTTAAAGGCTACATTTTGACTATGTTTTAAAGGTAGGATTTGACCTCTAGAACCCTCTGACTACCAAAATCATGCTCTTTCTGTAAGAACAGTGATTTTGAAACCTTAGGAAGGCTGTAGTTTGGAACTTGTGTTCTTATTCAAGATTTAGGAGTATTTCTTGTTTGGAAACTTTAAAGAAGGAAATGTAATATTCGACTAACATTAAAGACTTTGTGTGTGTGTGCATGTGTGCGAGAGCATGTGTAATCAAATCATTTAATCTGAAATGGTAAAACTGCTGGTAAAACCAGACTATCTTGTATAATTGGTTAAAATGGTATTCTTTTCAGGTTTGTTAAGATGAAACGCTGCAGACGGGCCTTCTGAAGATAAAGAGAAGGAAAAACGGAACATTGTAGACTTGGGAAAAAAACTTGGGTAAATATTTCGGCTAAGTTTTTTAAAAATCTAATTTCCCATAAAGCTCAGATGGAGGAAATCTGACTTTCTTCTTCCATTGCAGTTTAATCTGCTTAAATAGTCAAGGAATGGGGCTGGGGTAATGGTGGTTTATAATGTGACCTGCCAATCATTTTACCTAACTTTTGAACTATTGATATCTGATTGACAATTGAGTCGTGTGCGTAGCTTGTATATTGGCAGAAGAAAGCCAAGGGAAGCTTTTGCTTGATTCTGTATCAAGTGTCAACATTCTTTTCTCTCTTTTGCTTGCTCGTTAATCTGCCCATGTGGTAAAGGGTTTTAAAAAGAAGTGAAGAAAACTAGTTGATTTTTGGTTTGTTCTTCATACAATGCTGTGTATGGTTGAACTCAGTATGGATGAGTATAAATGAAAATGAAAAGTGTATTTTTGTTACTGTGAGTTCTGTGAAGAGTAGAAGACATGGATAAACATGATTAAGAAACATTTAATTCATTTCATAAATATTTATTGAGTACCATACGTCAGGCATTATTTCAGCTTCTAGTAATAGTGTAGTGGTCATCATGGCCCTGGAGAGTTCTAGAGTAGTGAATTTTTTAATAGAAGGCAATATTTTTGTGAATCCATACATTTTCTTGATTTTATATGCAGGGATATTTTTGGTTCATAAGACTAGGGAAACAACACTACCCATATGGTAAATTTTTTAATTTATAATAAAGTTTTCATATTATTTTAGTTAGTAAAGGAAAGTACTCCATTAGTTCTACTTTAAGATACAGTGGGAGACTAGGATTCTTATAGATTTCACTATAGCATACTGTTTTTCATTTTAAAAATAGTGAATTTCAGAATTTCATGGGAGTTTAAGAAAATTAACTCTTTGAGAAAATTTCAGGGAACTTATATATGACAAATAGAAGTGACATGGTCAGATAGGTAATGATGAATTGGAGAGAGAATTGGAAGCCTGGTGATCAGTTAGAGGCTATTGTAATAATCCAGGTGGCAAATGAGAACTAGAAGTAAAGCAGTACAAATAGGAATTAAAGGATGGAGGTGGATTAGATAGATGCAAAGGATATAGAATAGATAGGATTTAGTGGGCTTGAGGGCAAGTGGAGTCAGAATAATTTCTAGCCACTATTAGTTCATGCACATAATTAATGTTTATTAAATATTTGCGGGATAAATGAAATGAATTATCTGATATCTGGCTTGGGAGACTGAGTGGATTCTGGGGCCATTTACTGAGAGAGTATAGGAAGAGCAATAGATTGAGAAACGTGGTTGGAGATGAATTCAGTTTGGGGCTCTTATATACGAGGCATCTGTGACTTGAAAGAAATGTCATTAGGCACTTGTATATATAGATGTGAGTTAAGAAGACCCAACTTGAGATGTAAATTTTGGAGTCCCAGTTTATAGGTGATAGTTAAAAGCAATGGGAATGGATGAGATCAGCCAGGGAGAAAATGTAGAGTAATAGAAGAAAAATGAGGATGGGGAATGCTGACATTTAAGAGTAAGGTGGAAGAAAAACACACCTCAAACAAGATGAAGGGGAGTGGGCAGGGAAGTAGGAGAAAATCAAGAGAGTCACAAAAGTCAGTGGAAGAACTGAGTTTGGAGAAAAGGAATGAGTATTAGGCATCTTTGAGACATGAAATAAAATGAAGACAACAAAAAAAGTTGTTGACCTGAGCAAGAGCAATTGTATAGGTGGATCCAGTTCACACTGGGTAAGAGATATGGAAATTGAAATAGCCATCAGATAAGACATAAGCCATCAGAAAGAAAATTTGAAGACAGAGGAAAGAAGGAGAATAATTGGTGAAGCAAGGTCACTGACCAAGCTGGAGGGATGGAATACAAGGATGCAGGTTAACGGTACTTTAGATAGACCTCTACTGAAACAGGAGGGAAGGAGATAGTGATGATTATGGATATGGATAAATTTGTAGGATGCAGGGTAGAGGTTACTTCACAGAGTCCTTGGTAGAGACTCCCACTTACGGTAGGAGGAGGAAGTGGTTCCCTCATGTAATTGGTAGCCTTCTCAGTGTGGTATTGCTGACTCCTGATCTTTTGGTAAGGAGGAGGAGAATGGAGTAAGGTTACAGCTTAAGATGACAGGTCTGAACCATCAGGGTAGAAATACCTTGCAGATATCTCATGAAATTACCTTTCTCATACTTTGTATTAGTTATCTATTGCTGAGTAACAAATTATCCCAAAACTTAGTGGCTTAAAACTTTTATTACCCCAGAGTTTCTGTGGGTTGGGTATTTGGGAGTGACTAAACTGGTTGCTTCTGGCTTAGGGTCTCTCATGAGGTTGCAGCAAAGATCTTGGCTGGAACTTCAGTCATCTGGAGACTCAACTGGGGCTGGAGGATTTGCTTTCATGATGGCTCATTCACATGGCTGTTGGCTGGAGGCCTCAAATCCTCACCTCAGGGACCTCTCTAGGGCTTCTTAAGTGTCCTAACAAGGCAGCTGCCTTCCCCTGGATCAGATGATCCAAGTGTGAGAGCAAGGAGGAAGCTGTGATGCCATTTTTGACCTAGTCACACACCCTTGCTTCTGCCATACTCTTTTAGAGCTGAATCACTAAGTCCAATTCACACTTGGGAGGAGAATTAGTTCAACTCCACTTCTTGAAGGGAAGTATACAAAGAAATTTTGGACATATTTTAAAACTACCACACACCTTCTATCAATTGTCAATTTCTTTAGGGGCAAATAAGCTCTTTAAAAATGTGTAGATATAGGGGCCAGCTGGTGGCACAGTGGTTCACATGCTCTGCTTCAGTGGCCCTGGGGTTCGCTGTTCGGATCCTGGGTGTGGACCTACACACTGCTTGTCAAGCCATGCTGTGGTGGCGTCCCACAAGCAAAATAGAGGAAGATTGGCACAGATGTTAGCTCATGGCCAACCTTCCTCACCAAAATAAATAAATAAAAATAAAAAATATGTAGATATAGCCTTTGTAACCAGGTGTGAGAGAGGTGCAAAAAAAATGGGGAGGTGGTTCAGTCAGATTTAGCTTACTTTACAGTTTGGCATTCTTTGCTGCTTATTAGGCTCAATAACTTGATGTGTTGCCTCTTGTGGTTATTAAAAAAGAGTGACTGAGCCAGCCCTCAGGGTCTTGTGGTTAAGATTTGGTGCTCTTACTGCTGTGGCCTGGGTTCATTTCCCGGTTGTGGAACCAGGCAGCTCATGTAGAGAATTAAACCAACAACTAGAATACACAACCATGCACTGAAGCTGTAAAAAAAAAAAAAGAAAGAAAAAAATGATCACTGACCTTTGATTTAATGCAGGATCCTTCTAGGAGGAAAAAATGACATAGTGGGCAAAATATGAATTTTTTTTTTTTTTTTTTGGTGAGGAAGACCGACCCTGAGCTAACATCCGTTGCTTAATCCTCCTCTTTTTGCTGAGGAAGACTGGCCCTGAGCTAACATCCGTGCCCATCTTCCTCTACTTTATATGGGACGCCACCACAGCATGGCTGACAAACAGTGCGTCGGCGGGCGCCCGGGATCTGAACCGGCGAACCCCGGGCTGCCAAGCGCGGACGAAACCGCAACGCCACCGGGCGGCCCCTAAAATATGAATTTTTTAATACCACAATTCTAACATTCACATTAGCTCCTAAACTAGAATTTAGAGCTGGGAGGAAGGAACTCATTTTTCGTATTGAAGAAACTGAGGACTAAGATAATTACTGGTTTCTGTGAACACAAATGATATGAGAGGCAATATAATACAGTCTCTACAGCCAGACAGTCTAGGTTCAAACCCCAGGTCAGCCATGTCTGAGCTGTGTTTGTGCTTAGCTTCTCACTGCCAGTTTTCTCATCTATAAAATGGGGAATTGTAAATAGGTAGTTATTTCTGATGATATGTGTAAAGTGTTTAGAAGAGTGCCTGGCACATAGCAAGAGGTGAATAAATGTTAGCCATTGTTATGGTAGCTATGTCTTATCATTTTAATGATACCATTTATCATTTAATCATTTTAATGAGTTAATACCATGGAATGAACATTTCAGAAAGTAAGATAACGATGATCAAAGTGTTCAGAGTCTAAACATTAGACTATTGACCTTATTGTACTTTGTTACGTTTTATGCATATGTAAAGTATGTTTCTATCCAGCTCCATATCCATTTAAGATACTGGTCAGACATCACCAGTAGTAGTGTGTAGGTCATATCCCCATGAAACTCCTTGAAGTGGCCTTTTTCTGTTATTCTTACCTAAAAGTTCAATTTCAATTTTAGCAATTTTCTCAACTCACAGGAATTGGCTATTAAATGGATCTGTTGGGCTGTCTGCATAGCAACATGCTAATAAAAAATATTTTTTTTAACTTGATGTGATGAGAGTGTTGGTAAACACGTGGCCAGTTTCTTCCTCCCTCTCCCCCCTATCCAAAGACGCTGTTTTATTGGGTGGGTAGTTTGAATATGTGTTAGGTGGGGTTTTCTGACTGAAGTGACTAAGGCAGAAGATAAGAGAGAAACTTAAGGGCCAGTTAGGAAAATGGAAATAATTTTATTACAAGAAACCTTGAGAATTTTACTTTGTTGATGCTAGCTTTTTAGTGTTATGCCTCCTGGTGTATTTTTAATCAAAATGGAAGTAATATATTGATTTCTTGGTTAAAAGAATTAAAAGAAACTTGTAGAGTGTGTTCACCTGCCAGTACAGAAAGCAAAAACAAAATGAATCAATTTATGGGATGTAGAAGTGAGAGGATTAAACCTTTCACTCATGGAATTTCCGTTGATCTGTTTTTATCGCTGACCATATTAAGGAATATGCTGAAGATAGTAATTAGTTCTGGTGGACGATTAGAGGTGGGTAATATTTAAAAATCATGGTTTCTTCTGGATTTGGAGAGGTTGAAGTTAGATCTTTTTACCCTATTAGTAGATATGTTTTCTACACCTTTTTAAGAGATTTTTTGCTTTTTGCTTTCAATAAGTGAAAGATGAGCCACCATGAATTTCTGGCTATAGAAGTGAGGTTTGGTAAAGTGTAACAGTTTTGTTGGATGATATGACTTCTTAGATATTACAAATTCTTCCATTTATAAGATGAAGAACCGTTTTGGTAGCACAGATTATGGTATTAAAAAGTACTGTGCATTTGTTTAGTTTGCTGATTTATACTGTTTGAATCATCAGTCTCCATATCTAAATATTCCATCATATCACTGTTATTCATATTAACTTAATACATTCTTGATTGTTATTTATGCCAAGTAATTTCTTTTGGTTATAAAATTCTGGTAGTTAAATATATATATTTTTCTCATATTTTTTAAGGACTAAGACACATTTTAGTCATTGTTTACTGCTATGCATTTTGTTGTTTTTTGACTTTCTCCTTTTGTTGAGCTGATTTTTTTTTAAAGGAACAATAATAGTAGTTTTTTTTTTAAAGGAACAATAATAGTAGTTTAGCTATCACTGTTTTAATGTGTTTCTTGTAAAGCACCATGTTATGAGTTGTATGTTTGCTTTGTGTTTTTAACGCCTTTAGGATCTCTTCAGGTAAGAGATGGCCATTTTACAACTTGGAAACAGGCTCAAAGAGATTTCAATAACTTGCTCAAGCTGTCTCACAACTAAGGAAGGGATGGAGGGGATAGAGCAAGCTTTCCATTTTTAATCTGGCTTTGAAGCCTACTCTATTTCCAGGATATGAGACGGTTTCTGTTATTTCTGATTGAATGTTATTTTACCATTTAATTCTGTTGGGCTTTAGAGTTAGTTAATAGGTGAAAATTGTGCTTGTTGCATTTAGAATCCTGGGACTGAAAGGGAGCTGGAATGACTCTTTCTAGGTAGAGAGGATTATACCTCATCTGTTTGATCTAAGAGGATAGTTGTTTATTTTGTTTGTTTAAATAACTAGAATAGGACATTTTATAATTTTGCTTTATGTACAAAAAGCTGTTGACCATGGACAAAATTGTTGGGGAAACTAAGTTTGCTTCTGTTGCCCACTATCTCCTCTTTAAGGTTTTCTTCATCTTCAGAAATCTTGGGCCTTTTGTGATATTCCTGGGTCCAGCTTGTTAATGAGAAAAGTAATCTAATGAATTAATTTACACTAAAAACGCATGGTAATAATTAATGGTAGCTATATTGAGATACTCTAAAGATATCTTTACATTTTAAGAGAGAATATTGGTTAGTGCTCTTTTTATAATTTACATTTAAAAAAAATTTTTTTTAATTGATGTCTTAGCTTATAACATTGTGAAGTTTTAGTTGTACATTATTGTTTGTCAATCACCTTACAAATACTTCCCTTCACCCCTTGTGCCCGTCCCCTCTCCCCCTTGCTCCTGGTAACCATCAAATAGTTCTCTCTGACTGCATGTTAGTTTATATTCCACATATGAGTGAAATCATGCAGTGTTTGTCTTTCTCTCTTTGGCTGTTTCACTTGACATAATACTCTCCAGGTCCATCCATGTTGTTGTGAATGGGAGAATTTTGTCCTTTTTATGGCTGAGTAGTATTCCATTGTATATATCTACCACATCTTCTTTATCCACTCATCTTTTGTGGGACACTTGGGTTGCTTCCACTTTTTGGCTATTGTGAATAATGCTGCAATAAACATAGGGGTGCATAAGCCTCTTTGGATTGTTGATTTCACGTTCGTTGGATAGATACCCAGTGATGGGATAGCTGGATCATAAGGTATTTCTATTTTTAATTTTTTGAGGAATCTCCATACTGTTTTCCAGAGAGCCTGCACCAGTTTTAATTCCCTTTGATTTGCATTGCCCTGATTATTAGTGATGTTGAAGATCTTTTCATGTGTCTGTTGGTCATCTGTATATCGTCCTTGGAAAAATGTCTGTTCATATCCTCTGCCCATTTTTTGATTGGATTGCTTGTTTTTTTGTTGTTCAGTTGTGTGAGTTCTTTATATATTATGGAGATTAACCCCTTGTCAGATATATCATTTGCAAATATTTTCTCCCAGCTAGTGGGTTGTTTATTCATTTTGATCCCGATTTCATTTGCCTTGTAGAAACTCTTTAATCTGATGAAGTCCCACTTGTTTCTTTTTTCTTTTGTTTCCCTTGTCCAAGTAGACATGGAATCCGAAAAGATCCCTTTATGACTGATGTGAAATAGTGTACTACCTATATTTTCTTCCAGGAGTTTTATAGTTTCAGGTCTCACTTTTAGGTCTTTGATCCATTTTGAGTTATTTTTGTGTATGGCGGTAGAAAATGGTCTACTTTCATTCTTTTGCATGTGTCTGTGCAGTTTTCCCAGCACCATTTGTTGAAGAGACTTTCTTTTCTCCATTGTATGTATTTAGCTCCTTTGTCAAAGATTAGTTGTCCATGGATGTGTGGTTTTATTTCTGGGCTTTCAATTCTGTTCCATTAATCTGTATGTGTATTTTTGTACCAGTACCATGCTGTTTTGATTACTATGGTTTTGTAGTATATTTTGAAGTCAGGGATTGTGATGCCTCCATCTTTGTTCATTTTTTTCAGGATTGCTTTAGCTATTCGAGGTCTTTTGTTGCCCCATATGAATTTTAGTATTCTTTGTTCTATTTCCACGAAGAATGTCATTGGGATTCTGATTGGGATTGCATTGAATCTGTAGATTGCTTTAGGTAGTGTGAACATTTTAACTGTGTTTATTCTTCCAATCCATGTGCATGGGATATTTTTCCATTTCTTTATGTCTTCATCCATTTCTTTCAATAGCATCTTATAGTTTTCATTATGTAGGTCTTTCATCTCCTTGGTTAAATTTACTCCCAGATATTTTATTTTTTTGTTGTTGCGACTGTAAATGGGATTGTCTTTTTGAGTTCTCTTTCTGTTAGTTCGTTCTTGGCATATAGAATGCAACTGATTTTTGTAAGTTGATTTTATACCCTGTGACTTTGCTGTAGTTGTTGATTATTTCTAATAGTTTTCCAATGGATTCTTTAGGGTTTTCTATATGTAAGATCATGTCATCTGCAAATAGTGAGAGTTTCACTTCTTCGTTGCCTATTTGGAGTTCATTTATTCCTTTTTCTTGCCTAATTGGTCTGGCCAAAACCTCCAGTACTATGTAATGAGTGATGAGAGTGGGCACCCTTGTCTTCTTCCTGTTCTCAGAGGAATGGTTTTCAGTTTTTCCCCATTGAGTATGATGTTGGCTTTGGGTTTGTCATATATGGCCTTTATTATGTTGAGGTACTTTCCTTCTATACCCATTTTGCTGAGAGTTTTTATCATAAATGGATGTTGGATCTTGTCAAATGCCTTCTCTGCATAAATTGGATGATCATGTGGTTTTTATTCCTTGTTTTGTTAATGTGGTGTATTACGTTGATCGGTTTGCGAATGTTGAACCATCCCTGTGTCCCAGGTATAAATCCCACTTGGATTTATGGTGTATGATCTTTTTGATGTATTGCTGTATTTGGTTTGCCAGTATTTTGTTGAGGATTTTTGCTCTGTGTTCATTAGTGATATTGGCCTGCAGTTTTCCTTTCTTGTATCATCCTTGTCTGACTTAGGTATCAGGGTGATGTTAGCCTCATAGAAAGTGTTGGGAAGTGTTCCATCTTCCTCTGTTTTTTGGAAAAGTTTCAGAAGGATGGGTATTAAGTCTTCTTTGAATGTTTGGTAAAATTCTCCAGAGAATCCATCTGGTCATGGACTTTTATTTTTTGGGAGGTTCTTGATTACTGTTTCAGTCTCTTTACTTGTGATTGGTCTATTCAGGTTCTCTATTTCTTCTTGATTCAGTTTTGGGAGGTTGTATGAGTCTAGGAATTTATCCATTTCTTCTAGATTGTCCTGTTTGTTGGCATATAGTTTTACATAGTATTCTCTTATAATCCTTTGTATTTCTGTGGTATCTGTTGTAATCTCTCCTCTTTCATTTCTAATTTTATTTATTTGAGCCTTCTCTCTTTTTTTTCTTAGTGAGTCTAGCTAAGGGTTTGTCAATTTTGTTTATCTTCTCCAAGAACCAACTCTTTGTTTCATTGATCCTTTCTATTGTTTTTTTGGTTTCAATTTCATTTATTTCTGCTCTAAATTTTATTATTTCCCTCCTTCTGCTGACTTGGGCTTTGTTTGTTGTTCTTTTTCTAGTTCTGTTAGATGTAGTTTAAGGTTGCTTATTTGGGATTTTTCTTGTTTGTTGAGGTGGGTCTGTATTGCTATGAGTTCCCCTCTCAGGACTGCTTTTGCTGCATCCCGTATGCGTTGATATGGTGTATTTTCATTTTCGTTTGTCTCCAGATATTTTTTAATTTCTCCTTTAATCTCATCAAGGATCCATTGGTTGTTCAGTAGCTTATGACTATCTCATCTAATTTTTCATTTAAGTTCCACTATTTCCTTATTGACTTTCTGTCTGGGTGATCCATCCATTGATGTAAGTGGGGTGTTAAGATCCCCTACTGTTACTGTGTTGTGGTTAACATCTCCTTTTAGGTTTGTTAATAGTTGCTTTATGTACTTTGGTGCTCCTGTGTTGGGCGCATATATATTTATAAGTGATATGTTTTCTTGGTGGAGTGTCCCTTTTATCATTATATATTGCCTCTCTTTGTCTGTCATTACCTGTTTTATCTTGAAGTCTACTTTGTCTGCTATGAGTATGGAAACACCTGCTTTCTTCTGTTTGCCATTAGCTTGGAGTATTGTTTTCCATTCTTTCACTCTGAGCCTGTGTTTGTCTTTAGAGCTGATATGTGTTTCCTGGAGGCAGCATATTGTTGGGTCTTGTTTTTTAATCCATCCCTCCACTCTGTGTCTTTTGATTGGAGAATTCAATCCATTTGCATTTACAGTGATTATTGATTTCTGTTGGCTTAGTGTTGCTACTTTATTGCTCGTTTTCCAGATCTTTTGCATTTGCTTTGTTTCTTGTCTTGTGTGATTCAGACTAGCAACTCAGTTTGGTAGTTGTGTATGATGGTTCTTTGTCGTGTCCTTATTTATCATATGTGTCTCGGATCTGAATATTAATTTCATGGTTACCATGCAGTTTGTATAAAAATTCTCGTAGATGAGATAGTCCATTTTCTGGTGTCCTCTTATTTCCTTTGCCTAAGTCGATTCTGTCCCTTTCCTCTTCCCCATCTAAGTTTTTGTTGTGACAACTTATTCCATCTTGTGTTGTGATTTTGTGTTTATAGTGGTGAGGTTATATTTATTTTTGCTGTTTTCCTTCCCTTGATCTTTAATGTCATAATTATTTGCTAAGCTATTCTGGTAGAGAGTTGCAGTTTATCTGATTTTTTTCTACCTATTTTCTCCTTGCTCAAAGCTTTGTATCCCCTTTCTCTCTCTCTCTCTCTTTTTTTTTTTTTTCAGGTATGAGGGCCTCATTCAGCATTTCTTGCGGTCTTGTGGAAATGAACTCCCTTAATTTTTGTTTATCTGGGATACTTATGTTTTTCTCCATCATATATCTGAAGGATATTTTCACTGGATAGTGTATTCTTGGCTGAAAGTTTTTATCTTTCAGAATTTTGAATATATCATTCAACTCTCTCTTGGCCTGTGGAATTTCTGATGAAAAATCTGCTGAGGGCCTGATTGGAATTCCTTTTTATGTTATCTTTTGTTCTCTTGCTGCCCTTAATATTCTCTCTTTGTCATTAACTTTTGCCAGCTTTACTACTATGTGCTTTAGGGATGGGCTTTTTTGTTGATATATTTGGGAGATCTATTAATTTCATTCACCTGCATTCCCAGCTTTTTTCCCAGGTTTGGGAAGTTCTCAGCTATCATTTCTTTGAACAAGCTCTCTGCTCCTTTTTCCCTCTCTTCTCCCTCTGGGATACCTATAATTCTTAAGTTGCATTTCTTTATTGAGTCAGATATTTCTTGGAGATTTTCTTCATTTCTTTTTCAACTTAGGTCTATCTCTTCCTCTATCTGAAGCATTTCTCCCTTGCTATCCTCAATAATTCTAATTCTTTCCTCCATATTTTCAGCTCTGTCCTTTAAAGATGCCAGATTTTTCTTTATCTCCTCCATTGTGTTTTTCATCTCCAACATGTCTGATTGGTTTTTCTTTATGGTTTAAATCTCCTTTGTGAAGAAGCTCTTCATTTCTTTGAATTGTCTATCCATATTTTCTTCTAATTCATTGAGTTTTTTTATGATAGTTATTTTGAATTCTCTGTCCTTTAGGATAAATTTTTGTGTCTTTCTGGTTTATTTCTGGATGCTTGTCATTTTCCTTCTAGTCTGGAGATTTAATGTATTTTTTCATTGTGCTTGAGGGTGTGTTTTTATTTTATCTTTCCTCATCCTGAAGATGTCTGGACGTAGATTCCACTTGCTGCCACTAGATCCGGGTCAATAACTATGTTCCGAAACTGCTAAGGTGTGTGGGCGTTCTGGCCTGAATGAAGTGCGTATGGGCTGATGTGTCGCTGGGCTGGAGCTCCACAGGGGCAGGGTGTCACGTGCTGGCCACTGGACTGGATCTCTGCTGGTTTGGATCCCTGCCTGCCTCTGCCAGGCTGCAGCACCTCTGGGCTTGGGTGCCCAGGTGTTGCGCTGGCTGGGGGGATGTAACTCTGCAGGGGCGGGTGTTGCGTGGCAGCCACCGGGCTGAAACTCAGCGGGGGTGGGTGCTACATGCTGCTGGGCTTGGGCGCCCGAGTGTCGTGTGTCGGCTGCGGGGCTGTAAGTCCGTGGGGGTGGTTGTCGCACACCGGCCACTGGGCTGCATCTCCACGGGGGTGAGGCGTCGCACGCCCCCGTTGGGCTGTTTCTCTTCTGGGTTGGATCCCTGCACGGCTCTGCTGGGCTGCCCCACTGCTGGGCTTCGGCACCCAGATGTCGCACGCCAGCTGCTGGGCTGGATCTCCATGGGGACAGAGAGTTGCATGCCCCACTGAGCTGTATTTCTGCTGGGTTGGATCCCTGCGCCCCTCTGTCAGGCTGCAGTACTGCTGGGCTTGGGCGCTGAGCTTGGGCTCGGAGTGTGGCTGAGCCAGGATGCCCAGGGAGCGGGAGGGGTGCTCACTTTCACGTCCCGTCTCAGGGCCCTATTGGTCTTCCCTTGCTGTCAGCTCTCCTGGAGTGTGAGTTTGGCGAGGACACCTCCCCAACTGTTCCCTTCCTTACATGTAGGGGTTCTCCGCTCTGTGGGAACTTGGAGAGTGAAGGTTTTCCCATCCAGGGCCACCTCTCCCCCTCTTCTCTGAGAGTCCACATGGTCTCAGTCTCAGGGCTGCTGCTGTAGGGGAAGGAGGGGAGCCTTTCTTACCCGCTACCTTTTCCCCTAGGTTTTCCAGCCCCTCCGTTGTCAGATGTAAGGCTGTGTGGGTCTTCCAGATGTCCTATGTGTAGTTTGAAAGACCTCCTTGATGTATGGATGACCTTTTTGTTGTATCTTAGTAGGGGAGAGTTTAGGGGGAAATCTCACTCGGCCGTAATGCTGACATCTCTCTGTTAGCGCTCTATTTAAAGGAATGGATGGTGGAATTTTAGGTCTTGTATCCTGATGCGTAAAATTTTTTAGGCAGAGAGGGTTCTTCAAATCAGTATATGCTCAACAGGTAATACCAATGTTTTTATACATTCCAATACGATCTTATTTGTAAGAGTTTTCATATTTCCTTTATGTGAGATGTTCAGTTGCATTAAGCCCTTCTCTATTTTGTGTGTTATTTATGTAGCATCATAGATTTGGAGGGAGCATCAGAAAGTCATTTGTTTCAGGATATCTACCTTTAGATTGGTGAGTCCTCATGCTCCTTGAGCCATTGTAGAAACAATTCAGATGAATTAAACACTGTTGAAACTTCATTTTGGATAAAAACATCATTGTGATCTGTTTCGTGTTTTACTTTTGTTTTGGGATGACATTATGCCACAGGGAAGATAAGCAGTCCTTTGGGCAGTTTCTTTGTGTTGGTATTCAGTGAGATCTTTGGGTCGATTATCTGGCTTCTTAATTGTTAAATAGTATATAAATAACTTTGAAATTGGGAACCCTACAGGTATCTGAAGATAATTTGTTACGTATTTGCAGAAACCAAACAGCTGAAAAGTTTTCGAGTAAGTGTATATTCTGTAACAGTTAATGTAGATCAGTAAAGTTTGGCCTGTGGGTAAGCAGTGCAGAAACGTGTACAGAGTGCACTCTTCACAGAATTTCTGGTATACACACTGCTGCTATGTGCTAATAGGTGTTCAGTCTCAATGATGAAGAGAATATGAATATCAGTGAAGTTCAAGGGAAAGCCAAAAAGTTAATTTATTTCCCAACTCTTAAAACCCATGTATTTTCCTTTATAGAAGAGGAACTGTGATTAAATCCAGAGAACTTTAATATAATGATCTGAAGACATATGAACACCTTTTATACAAAGAATTGTGACTTCATTATTGCACAAGGGATTTGAGTATGATTAAATTTTTCTCTGAGTTTTGTTACATTTGGAATTGGGTTATTAAAATGTTGAATGTCCTGGGGCTGGCCCAGTGGTGTAGCGGTTAGTTCGCATGCTCCACTTCGGCTGCCCGGGGTTCGCAGGTTTGGATCTCGGGCGTGGACCTATGCACCATTTATCAAGTCATGCTGTGGCAGGCGTCCCACATATAAAGTGGAGGAAGATGGGCACAGATGTTAGCCTAGGGCCAGTCTTCCTCAGCAAAAAGAGGAGGGTTGGCAATGGATGTTAGCTCAGGGCTATCTTCCTCAACAAACAAAACAAAACAAAATTTGGAATATCCTTTCTTAAACTCAAGCAAATGAAAATCAAATTTTCATGAGGGAGAAAAAGATCATTTAGGAGTTTCTTTGGCCCTGAATACATTGGGAATACTTTATCATCTTTGGCAATAGTTCATAATTATGTACTTTTTTATAATGATGCATTTATTTCATTCATTTATGAAACAAGTATTTATTGAGAGGCTACTGTATACCAGGATTACACACTCAAATAAAGAGGGCAAACCCATTCTTAAAGAGCAGCTGTCTAGTGGGGGAGACAGACTTCTAAACTGGTAGTTACAATATGATGTGATGACTCCTAAGATATAGGTAGTCATTCAAACAACCTTTGTTTAGCATTTTGTATATTGTCAGACATTCTACTAAAGATTATTGTAAATATTCCAAATCTTACACTTAATACTTAGAATTCCTTACCTGTATAGTGGAACTTTTAAGCTCAATAATATTTATTGAATGAATAAACAAGAAGATAGCCCTACATTTTCATGCACTGTCTGATTACTGTGTTGCTGCAAATAATCAAAATCAAATAGATACTTTCCCATGAAAGTATCGCATAAACTATGACTCTTCACAGCTAGTTCCTCTCGTTTCATAGGTAATGTTATATAGACATATTCCAGTTTAAGCCTGATATAGGAAAACCTTATTTCTTCAGTCCTGTGTCAAATGGTGGGGTGATATCTGTTTTAGAGGAGTGATGTTGCCCTGAGAGAGGATTAACCCTTGCAGTGAGGACCTGTGGGCAGGTGCACGGATCATCTAGTTCCTCCCACTCCCCTTCTCTGAGGTAATCAAATATTTATTGCTGAGGTGGGGTGGAGGTGGGGGACTTTGGGGTAAGCTGTGGTGATGAAGGCCCTCTCTTCCATAGTTCCTTTCAGCTACCACCCTAGGACCATCCTTCTGCAGGCTGTTATAAACAGAAATTAAAAATTAAGAAAAATAGAAGAGGAAAAGGAACTGTAGAAGGTAGTGGGATTAGAAACAAAAAACTTGGAGTAATAAGAAAAAAAGGAGTGAAATGGAAGAGGTTTTAAATACATGTGAACTTGACTCATACTTTAAAAGTATATTGAAGCCTTCAGATTCTTTCACCTTCCCACCCCCAAATATCCCTGTAGCTGGGTCCATCCTTTCCTCTATTCTTCCTGTTCCGATAAAGGAAATGTTCTTCTTTCTGTCAAAAGCCAGTGCCCACAAGTATATATATGCTCTGAATGAAAGCAAGATTTTTAAAAACTCTTAAATATTTTATTAAATACTGTGCACTTTAAGTTGTCTGGTTTCATGGTCTCTTTTAAAGCACAGGATCATTTTTCTTGTAAAAGAAAACTATCCTCAGATTCGATAGGACTAGTAACAAATAATTTAAAAAAATAGTGCCTTAGTTTGGGTTCCCCAGAAGCAAAACCTGGATTCAAGTTCAGGTGGTTTATTTGGACAGTGAGCATAGAAAGGAAGGGGACTGAAGCCAGTAAAGGGCATTATCCTAGCAGTTCGCACTGCAGGCATCTGGAGCTCACTATCGTTGGGGAACTCGTGAAACCGAATAAAATATGCCTCAGAGTTATCCCAAACCAAGAGCAAGGAGGCTGCAGGTGTTTCTCCACTAACTTCCTGGCCATCAATGATGTTACTCTCAGGCATTTCTGGCTTGCCCGGAGTAGAAGCTGAGCATGTTCCTGCAGTCACAAAGCAGCCCTCGGTGCGGTGTTACAGTTGTTCAAAATGAGCAGTCTTCATGTGTAGAGGTGAATGCCAACAGTAATGGGCAAAAGATTGGTTGCTAGTAGTAAACATTTTTACAGTATATTATCTACAGTGTGCCAGGTGCTGTTCTAAATGCTTTACATATATGAACTTATCAATTCTCACTATACAACTCTATGAGGTGTTAGTGTCCTCGTTTTGCAGATGAAGAAATAGAGCACAGAGAGGTTAGGTAAGTTGCCTGTGGTCAGCCAGCTATAATGCTCTAATGTCAAAATGGGTATTTGAACCCAGGTGATCTAGTACAGAGTCCATGCTCTTAATCCATATTATGGTCTGCTTCTGGAACAGTATATAGTCTGACGCAGGATCTTTTGATTCTACTGTTGCTTTTTTTCTTTTGATAACTGTCTCCTCTTTCTTCCTTCCCCCAGTCTCTTTCCTTTTATTGTTCTTTACTTCCTTCCTTGTTTGTAACTTACTCGCCTCCCCTTTCTAGAACAGTATAGCTGTTCCTCCTTCCATTCTTACACTCAAGCCTGTCAAGTCAAATAATTCTTGCTAAGATGTTAACTGATCTTTCTGATGTTGAGATGAAAGCTTTGAATTTGGTATTGCTTGGTATTTGCATTTTAATTTTTTAAAAAGACTAGTATTTAAGAACCTTAGGAAGAAAGACTTGATGGTAGAATGACAGATGACCAAGTTGGTATTTTTGGGTTGGGAGACACCTACCTCTTCCTTGGCCATAGTTATAAGAAGAGGCCAAGAGATGTGTGCTTGGGCAAGAAAAGCTCCTTTCCCACCTGTCATATCCTGTCTTCCAGCCACCACTCTCCCTTTTTCTTTTCAAGTTATGGAAGTATTAGTATTATGTGCCAATTGTAAAACATTTAAAAAATACCTAAGTATCAAGTCCTGCTTCACTGATTCTTCTCCGTCCCCCCAAGTCTCTCCCCATTTTCCCTAGAGGCAACCAGTCATGACTTTGCTAATATTTTGCAGATTAAAAAAGTATATGCATATATACACACATACCATGTGTATGTACATGTATACATACATGGTGTGTGTATATGGTGTATATATGTAATATATATAATGGATAGTCTTTTTTTTTTAGAACATAAGTGGAATACTATACTGTTTCTCAACTTGCTTTTCCCCTGCTAATATTACATATGTCCTGGACGTTTCTGTGTATCATCCTCTATAGAGCGGTCTCATTCTTTGAAAAAGGCTGCATATTATTTCACAGTAAGAGCGTACCATAGTTTATTTAACTATTTTCCTATTAATTAACATTTTTTTCCAGTCTCTCAGTGTGATACGTAGTGCTGCAGTGATTGTTCTTGAAAAATATCTTTGCGCCTGAGTATTTCTGAGAAATAGAGTCCTAGAACTGAAATGTCCAAGTCAAAGCATATGTGTCTTTATAGTATTGATAAATTGTTCTTCTCAAAGACAGTTTACTCTCATCAACTGTTAAGAGTGCCCATTTTTCTGTACTTTTACTAATATAGTTGTTTGCAGTCTGTCTAATTTTCACTTATATGACTAGTGAGTGATAATTGGTGACTGTCCCCAATTGCTAGTGATATTAATTATCTTTCTCTGTAAATTGCCAGTTTATATATTTTATTCATTTTTCTATCAGATTATTTGTATTTTTTGTGTTGATTTGTAGGATGGCATTCATTTTTGAAGGACCAAATCAAAATTTGGAATTCTGTCTCTAAAAGTCTGTTGATGCAAGTATTAGATGTTAGATAGTTTTGTTTCCTTTATGCCAATGGGAGAGAAATAAAATAGTTTGAATAAAGTATTTGAAAAGATTTTAGGAACAACAAAACCCCGAATAGCTAAAGCAATCCTGAGAAAAAAGAACAAGCTGTGAAGGTATCAGACTCCCTGATTTCAAAATATACTACAAAGCTATAGTAATCAAAGCAGCATGGTACTGGCACAAAAAACAGATACAGATCAATGAAACAGAATTGAGAGCCCAGAAATAAACCCACACATCTGTGGACAGCTAATTTGCGACAAGGGAGCCAAGAATATGCAATGGAGAAAGGAAAATCTCTGCAATAAATGATGTTGGGACTACTGGACAGCCACATGGGAAAAAATGAAAGTAGACCATTATCTTACACCATACACAAAATTTAGCTCAAAATGGATTAAAGACTTGAATGTAAGACCTGAAATCATAAAACTCCTAGGAGAAAACACAGGCACTATGCTCTTTGACTTTGGTCTTAGCAGCATCTTTTTTGAATACCATGTCTCACCAGGCAAGGGACACAAAAGAAAAAATAAATGGGACTATATCAAATTAAAAAGTTGCTGCACAGCAGAGGAAACCATCAACAAAACAAAAAGACAGCATACCAACTGGGAGAAGATACTTGCAAACCATGTATCTGATAAGGGGTGGATATCCAAAATATATGAAGAACTCCTACAATTCAACAATAAAAAAACAACCCAGTTAAAAAATGGTCAAAAGATCTGAACAGACATTTTTCCTAAGAAGATATATAGATGACCAACAGGCACATGAAAAGATGTTCAGCATCACTAATTATTATGGAAATTCAAATCAAAACTACAAAAGATATCACCTAACACCAATCAGAATGGCTATAATTAACAAGACAAAAAATAAGTGTTGGGGCCAGCCTGGTGGCGTAGTGGTTAAGTTCACATGCTCTGCTTTGGCAGCCCGGGGTTCACAGGCTTGGATCCCAGGCTTGGACCTACACACCACTCATCAAGCCATGCTATGGTGATGTCCCACATAGAAAATAGAGGAAGATTGGCACAAATGTTAGCTCAGGGCCAATTTTCTGCACCAAAAAAAAAAAAGAAAAAAGTGTTGGAGATGATGTGGAGAAAAGCAAACCCTTATACACTGCTGGTGGGAATGTAAAGTGGTGCAGCCACTATGGAAAATAGTATGGAGATTCCTCAAAAAATTAAGAGTAGAACTACCATATGATCTAGCTATTCCATTTCTGGGTATTTATCCAAAGAACATGAAAACATGAATGCGAAAAGATATTCGTTACCCCTATGTTCACTGCAGCATTATTCCCAATAGCCAAGACTTGGAAACAACCTAAATGCTCATCAGTGGATGAATGGATGAAGAAAATGTGGTATATATACACAATGGAATACTATTCAGCTGTAAAAGAAGATGAAATCTTGCCATTTGTGACAACATGGATGGACCTTGAGGGTATTATGCTGAGCGAAATAAATCAGATGGAGAAAGTCACATACCATATGATTTCACTCAAGAGTAGAAGATAAAAACAACAACAACAACAACAACAAACAAACACACAGAGAGATTAGATTGGTGGTTCCCAGAGGGGAAGAGGGTCGGAGGAGAGAGAGAGGGGTAATAGGACACGTGTGTATAGTAACGATGGTTATTAGTCTTTGGGTGGTGAACGTGATGTAGTCTACACAGAAATCGAAATATAATGATGTATATCTGAAATTTATATAGTGTTATAAACCAGTGTTACCTCAATAAAAAATAAAAAATAAATGAAAGGATTTTACGGGTGATTCATTTTGAAACATAATGTGTTTTTTTGGAAAGCTGTTTCTTAAAGTGGTGGTAGTGGTGGTGGTGTTAAATTAGGAACTTTGATAAATCTCTGGTTTGTGCTGTGTTTGATTAAACTATTTGACATTTTCATGGTTTTCTTTGTACGTCACTAAAATAATTGCCACAATTTCTTTTCTAATGTGGACAGCAGTTTTGAAATGAATACCATTGATTTCAGGAAGAATGAAGAGAATATAGATGAATCATGAAAATATTGAGAGAGCATGTCTTAAAACATGCAGATCAATGTTATTTTCTTATGTAATAGATAAAAATACCATTTAAAGTGATATAATACTTGAAAACAGTGTCTGTGTTCAAGGCACTGTCACTGGTATTGTGGATACAAAAATGAATAAAATCCCTATTGGTCATAATCCATCAGGAGAGAGGCAAAATAGATTAGGTTCGGGTTATGCATCTTTGGCGGGAGTATCACAGAAGTGAGGCTATTCTCTTCTATTAAGTGCACAGTTTTGATTTATCCCAGTACTGATGGTGTTGACTTTGATCATTTAATTAACTGCCAGCTTTCTCAAAGTTCCTCTTTTCCCCTTTGTCATTAATAATTATTTTGGGGGGAGTTATTTTGAGATAATATGAGCATCCTGTTGCTCATCAAAATTTAATTATTTATATTGGTATGGACTCATAGATTCATTTTTATTAAATGGGTTGTAATCCATTGCTGTTATTTATTTTGATGCTTAAATTGTCTTACATTTTGCCAGTGGAAGCCTCTTCAAGCTGGTTTCTGTGTCCATTTGACGTGTTCCCATTATTCTTTGAACACTTCTTTCCTTTCTGGAAAAACAAGGCTCATCTTGACTTTCCCTGCCCTAGTTGTGGAATCAGCCATTTCTTCAAGGTGCCTTGTTTCCTTTTAATAGAAAATGGTTTTTAGAAGCACAGTTCTGTGCTCATTTTTAATGGGGTGTTGCTACACTCAGGAGCTGTTAATGAACATACGCTTTTTCATACATACCCATATATACATTTACAGCTATATTTATTTCTACATCCATTTATATGAAAAACCATTCCTCCAGTTCTTATCCAACACCACGGGGTTGATCCTAATTTTCTTTCTTTCTTTATCCTCCAACACCAAGAAACTTGGCTCCTATTATCCTTAATATATTTACCTACTTGATTAATCCTTTGTTAAGCCCACAGTGTGGGCTGTCTCCCAGGTGTTGGCTCTCCTTATCCTGCTCCCACATCAACACACTATTCCAGATTGCTCTCCTGCATGGAAGCCCTACTTATCTCTTTGGGTCTGATGCCTTCCTCTTGGGTTCTGACACCCAGCACCAGACAACGTCCCTGGGCAGATGCTCTTCTCGCTCTGCTCAGGCTCGCACACCTTGAGCTGGACTGCTTCTCCTTCCACCAGGAATGTCCTCTTCCTTCTACTCAGGCTCCAGCACCCCGTGTCTGACCTCTTTGCTACAAGTATGGCCTCATCATCCCGCTATGGCTTTGATACCCTGAAATATGCTGCTGTTCCACAAGCCTGTTTACTGCATAGAGAGATACTTAATTTACCCTTTTCGGACTCTGACATTCCACTCTAGGCCACTGAGACTCCTGTCCTCTCTTCCCCTGTACAGATGCGTGCCTTACTCTGCTTCACCTTGTGGCTTTCAGACTGAACTGTTCAGGCAGGGAAGAGGAAGAGAAAGCAACTCATTTGTTTTTTATTCCATCATTTGTTCCACGAGGATTATGCAGTAGGTTCTTATATCAGTCCACTTAAATAATGTGGCTAAGCCCGTAGCCCCAGTTCAGTCTGGAGTCTCTGTGTCAGTGTTGCTTTGACTTACTTTCTTTACACCAGGATGTCCACTTCTTACTTTAGGGCCTTTCTTAAGTCTTAGCCTTTACTTCTGTACTTGCTCAAAATGTGTTCTTTTAACTATTGAACCTTTCTCTGTTGATTTCTCTTAAGGGTTTTGCATTAACTAATAACTGGAAAACTGTTGGTTAAAACTGTGTGATACTGCAGCTTTCTGTCTTTGCAACCTGAACACCCTCTTTCTGCATTCTTTTTGGCAGTGAGTTGTTACAGTGGTGGTGGTGGTGAGTTTGGATGAGGACTCTAGATCATTTTGGTGGATAGATCACTTCCGCTTGGTTTTGATTCACAATAGATCCTCCTTTTATTTGGAAACCTGAATGCAGGACTCATCCCTCATGGAACACCCCATAGGAGTCAGTGGGTGATCTTTTCATCCTCAGTGGTGGTCTGGTGATATATCTGTAAGATGGTAAAAATAAGTACATTGAAATAGGTACAGATGTTATTTTCTAATATGTAAACCATTACCTAATATGTGAATATTTGGTTTTAGTTTATAGGTCTTTTCACAGTGTTTCTTTCCTTTTAAAAGTTTAATTTTTTTTAGCTTAAAAAACTAGAAAAGGAAGAAAGAGAAAGCTCATATTTTAAAGTTAGCATCCAAATTTTAAGTTGCTGGTTGACAGATTTTCCAAAGCTTTGAAAAACATTAGGACATTTTTTGCAGTTTTATTGAGATATAATTGACATATAACATTGTATTAGTTTAAGGTGTACAGCATAATGATTTATGTGTGTATTGCAAAATGTTTACCACAATAAGTTTAGATAATATTCATCACCTCGTAGTTAAAAATTTTTTTTCTTGTGATGAGAACTTTTAAGATGGACTCTCTTAGCAACTTTCAGATATATGATACAGTATTGTTAACTATAGTCACATGCTGTACGTTACGTCCCCTGAAGTTATTTATCTTATAACTGGAAGACTGTACCTTTTGACCACCTTCACTCATTTCTCCCACCCCCAGCCTCTAGCCATCACCAATCTGTTCAGTATAAGAACATTTTTTTACTCACTTTCTAAACCATTTTATAATCTGTTTTTCTAGTTTTCCATTAAAATCACCTATGCTATCTGGTCTTAAAGGATTATTAAACTGTGTGGCTCTCTTTGTGATTAAGTCTAGCTTTTTTTCCTTTTTCTAATTTATAAGATAATTTTGGTGTAGGTAAGTTGGGTTAGTCATATTAATAATGTATTATCAGAGGGATAGTTTTCTTGATTCTTAGGTCATAAAATAAGAACTTTTATTCCTCACTTTTTACTCATTCTGAGTACATCTAAATATTCATACTCATCCTGCTAATGTGTGTGCACGTGCACACACACACACAAACACACACACATACATTCTTCACATGTCTGGTCACAATTTGACAGTATATTGTAATTTTTCCTGAGCATCTGATAGCAGGAGACCTGCTTACTGTCCAAACTCTATCCAGAGTGAATCTTAACTAGAAGGATTGTTTCTGCATGGAATAATGGGGAATACATAGCTGATGGAGGTTAAGAAGGATTACTGTAACTTAATATATAAATATAATATTAATTTCCAGCTTTTGGGACAAGTCTAGATGAATTTGTCTAATATAGATAATTAGTACTTACTCCTTTCTTATTGTTGAGGTAAATATGTTTGATTAGATTTAAGAATAATTGTGTCCCTCTTATTTGAGCCAGAGTATAGTAACCGAACCTGAGTCTCTACTCATACTTAGAATGGTGAAATCAGGACATCAAAAATGATATATTGTCATATTTTGTAGAGAAATGTGGACAATTTGTTATTGTTGTTTGTTTTATTTTTGCATTCTTATCATTGAAGGAACCAGAATATGATTTAATAAACTTTCACATTTATTAAATTTACCTTTTTCTCCCCTTACATGATTTCCCTTGCAGTTTAATAAATCTCTGATTCTACATTTAACCTTTGAACTCTTTTAGGCTTTTAGATGCTATTCTGGAAGAACTTCAGTAATGGATCAAAGGAAGAATGAGAGTATTGTTCCTAGTATCACTCAATTAGAAGATTTTCTTACAGAACACAATTCCAATGTTGTTTGGCTCCTTGTTGGTAAGTAGAATGTATTTTCTTGTACTTTATTTCTTTTATGTATGGGTTAACAACTGCCACATTTTAAGCAGTGGTTGACTGAAGTTGGAATGCTTACAATACCATTTGCTTATTTTTTGGAAAGAAGGTTTTCATATATATTTCTATGAAATTGCTTTGGAAGGCTCTTTTTCTTAGACTGCCTCATTGTCTGACTTTGAGGAGGTGAGACGAGAACAACAACATTGTACTTGGGTTATCTTTCCTGTTTTATATCCACTCCGCCATCCCCATCCCAACACACACAAACACTTTTTTTTGTTGTATCATAAAAGTGATAAATCCTCATGGTAAATATATTTTTGCCTAATTTATCTTCTCATGTTTTCCTCACTCCTTATGCACTTGGCCAGTAAGTAGGCTTTGTCAATAGTAGTTTTTTGTTTAATATTCCACAAATTTTTTAGGTATATACCAACAATACAAAACAGTATGTAATTAAATGGCAGAGAGAGGGAGGGAATATGAGTGATGAGTGAATATGCACAAATGAGAGGGAGAAATACAAAAATAATATCAAGGAAGGGAGATATTACTGTAGGCTATTATTGCCTAGGAAGTTTTTGTGGAAGAAGAGTATTTGAATTTGAGCATAGGAATTAGAAAGGTAGAGGGAGGAAAACAGGAAGGTTAAGATGGGGTAAGAGAGGAAAGGAGGGTAATGATATTTATTGAGCATCTTCTGTGTGCCACATACCCCAGGCATTTTGCATATGTTGTCTCAATGCTCAGAGCAAATTTATGAAGGTAGGTGTTCTTTTCTTTTAACATGTTGGAGAATTGAGGCCCATAGGGATTAAATAACTTAACACAGGTTTCACAGCTGTTGTTTTCTGAGTGCATGCTTATGCTTCTTTCATGACACCACAGGATGTGTGGTAGGTACAGTTGAAGTGTGTATAAAAGGAATTATGATGATTCATGGTTTGTAGGTAGGATTGGATTATCATTTAAACCTTGAGTTCTATTTTTTCTAATTGGTGAAAGTGAACTATTGTAAATTATCAGTAATGAAAACCAAAAAAGTAAAATGAAATGCAAAACATTAGTATGAAATAGAACTTCA
Source organism: Tapirus indicus (assembly GCA_031878705.1). Taxonomy (NCBI): domain Eukaryota; kingdom Metazoa; phylum Chordata; class Mammalia; order Perissodactyla; family Tapiridae; genus Tapirus; species Tapirus indicus. Next base: position 139,883,845 of record CM062919.1, on the reverse strand, counting down.
TAAAAGCAGGATTGAAAAATTACCTTTTAATTTAATTAAGGGCAGAATTTTTCCTTATTTCCCATCTGTCCCCTCTCCTGTCACCTAAAATTTCTCTGACTTTTTTTCTGTTGTATACAACTCCTTTCTTTAAGGAAAGCACAACAGCAACAGCCAGAAAAGCACTGAGCGATTGTTTAAGTTACTAGTGGTCTTATGATATTGAAAGGGGTTTGGGGGGACATGATACAATGTAAAGGCCACAGTTCCTAGGTTGTTTAATACTAGAAGCTCACTTTGTCAGCAGATACCTCTTGCCATTCTGAAGGGCCCATAAGAACCTGCTGTTGACACAGTGATTTACAGTAAAAATTAATATAAAATGACTTCAAACTTAAAACATAATGACATATCATCAAAATAACTTTTCAAAAGAATTGTTCTAAAAATGATTTTTATGGCCAAATTATAGCTCTTGCTACATAAAGATATTACCATCAATCTAAGCTACCCTGAGAAATGTAGTTTGACTCTCAGTGACTGCTTTGCTTTATCTATATTAAATCACTTTTTTAAAAAGTGATGTTGCTAAAAGTTTACACATGTTAAATTGCTTTACATTACTTTGTCCTAACCTAGAAAATAGTTATACTTTTTAAATGACCTATTTAATAAAGATATGCCTTTAAGTAGGCTAAAATTTCCACTTCTTTCCATTACTTTTTTAAAAGCAGAGACTGTTCATTTAAAAAAATAACTTTTTTCTCTGATTTAGAAAATCATCAGTTTTCTTTCTTTTTAAGTAACTGTGACCTTTAGGAAATAGCTTGGGAATGAGCTTTTAGCCTAATAAAGGTAGATGTTTTTCAGAATATTCAGAAATATGGGCTTTCTTTTTGCAGAACATTTTTGCATATGTTTAATAATTAAAATGGTACAAAGCAGTGAAAAGGAAAACAGAAAAAAGAGAAAGTAGATATACTTGAAACATTGCTTTAATTGATCTAGTTGAAATCTGCTTTTCTGGCTAATGACTAGAGAGAATGAGGAAAGTTGGATAAAGTAGAATCAACCTCTAGTTTTAAAAATTCAGGTATTGTAAGAAGACATTACTGTATGGACGTAAGTCCTATCATTTCTGAATGTGATAAATAATCTTTTACTAACAAATTTTTATTTAGATATTAAGGTGAATGAAAGGAAATATATAAATACTAATTAGATTCTTTTGCATTTTTTTACTTCCAACAGCTACCATTTTGTCCTGTGGATGGATTATTTATCTCACATATTATAATTCTCGGAATGTTGGTCTTATTTTAACACTAGTTCTTAACAGATTATACAAGCATGGCTATATCCATATTGGTAAGTTTGAGTTACACTGAATTTTTTTCTTCTGTGTAATCTTGAGATGTATATTATAAACTTATATTTTATAAACAGATAGTAGCTTTAGAAATTTACCTTTGTTTCATGAATGTTAAACTAATCTAACTGGAACTTCTTTCACGCTGCACTCTATATCTAGAGACGAACTGCCGCTTGGTTGTGTCCTTTACCTCATTCTTATTAAAGTGTTTTTGTAGTAACTTGTTGACTTTTTTTGTTTATACAAGATGCTCATTAAAATAATTTGAATAATGTAGACACATATAAAATATGGAAATGGAAATTTCTCAAGATTCCAGCATCCAAAGAAAATTTCTGATGCTTGATGAAGTTTTTTCTTTTTATAAGTAACTAGTACCTAAGAAATCTATAACTGTAAGTTGGAATCATCTTGTGTATTTCATTTTGTGGCCTGCTTTATTAATTTAGTTTCTGATTACTTGTAAGTGGAAAGTTTGCAGATAGATAGGATGGTGTATTAGGAAGCTGTGTGCTTTGGAAAGTCCTAAAGCAGTGAGAAAAGGGGGTGAAGGGTCATTGAGTAGAACCATTCTAACCTTCCTTAGAGTTGAGTACCTCTTAGTGGACGTAAATAAAACTTCTTTCAAACGTAAGTAATCTTCCATTAATTTGAGGCAATGACTGGTTCCTGGAATCACCCAAATTAATGGAGAAAAATGGTGGTCATTGCTTTGGATTTATTTAATGCCTGTGTATAATTAAGGGAATTATCCATATGAAGCAGTTTTTTAAACTAATGTCCTCATGTGGTTATTTAGTAGCTTAGTCCATAGTGATGATACTTATGGCACTTGTTGTATTTGAGGAAAGAAGGATAGAAAATTAGTAAGGCTGTAAGGATATTAGGATGGGAGTAGGGAGAGAACATTTAATCATTGAATAAATTGAATGCTAAGATTATTTTAAGCTGTGAGGGCTCTACTATCTAGCCAAACAATTGCATTAATCACTATTGTTTTTTCCTCCAACAGGCTCCTTTTCTTTCTCTGTTCTTTCTGGAAAGGTCATGGTTCGTGAAATCTATTACATCACAGAAGACATGTCTATTAGGTAAAAAAAAACAGCAAATAACCCATCTTAAATAAACTTCAAATATTGTAAAAAATTTTCTGATTATGATACTTTATTTAATATGACTTGCTTTTTCATATAAAAAAGCTGCTTTTTCAAATGAAACCATTAATCAAAAATTATTTTTTTCAGTAAATCATACTTGTTGAATTGATACTTTAAAGTGTTTCTGTCAGTGGCTTAATTTAGCTAGGTTTAGACTGGCAAAAAGTTTGTTGAATAGCAGCTTATAGAAATGAATAATCTCATTTCATCCCTAGAAGAAAAATTGAGACATTAAGTTACCTGACCGTTTTTGTTGTAGAATTCATGGTGGTCATTTGTTATATAAAACAAGGATCAGAGATGTTGGTAACTCTCATCTGTTAGCTCCTTATTGTAGGTAATAAGTTTTTAGAATTGTTTAGCATCTGTTAGCAACTGTAATTTTGCCCTAAGAAAGAAACATAAATCTGAATACAATAAGAAATGATAATTCATATGTTTGGTATATTCCCTCTTCTATAAGCCTTGAAAGGAAAGCTTACTCGATTTTTTCTTAAAATTTGTTACTTAGAACTTCAAAGTTTTGAATTAGTTGCGAGATGCTGGTGTTTGGCAACACTCATACATCACTTAAAATAGTAGAGGCAACTTCTTTGTGAGTCTAAAATTATTTCCAAATTACAAGTAAAAAGATAAGAGGCTATAAGTTTATCCTTTGGAGTATAAGGTGATAATGTCATTACAGAAGTGAAGAAATATCTTTAAAAGTTTCCCCTTAGAGTGATAAGATCCCCCTTTCAAGATTTGACTTTTTATTTATATAATTTTAACATCATTTAAAAATATGATTTAAAAAAGGAAAAATTTTTCTGTTAACATTTCATTTTCCTGTTAAATGTGATCTTATATTACATTTTACCTAAATAGAAGAAACTAATTTAGAACTATGCAAATCCTCTTTTCTTTTTTTAACTGTAAGGTTATGAAACACTTAGGTATGCCATTGTTCTTTTGAGAATTTTCTGTATTTCCTTATTTGTTATCAATTGCTTTATAATAACGAGTTAAGAAATGAGTTAAGTAAATTGTTACTTAACTTTTCATTTTTGTAATTTATCTTGCATAGAATTCAAGATGGATTTATAATTTTTCGGTGGTGGAAAATGTATAACCCAAAGCAGAAGCAACATGGTGAGTTTTCATTTTTCCATGTATTTGAAATCTTCAATCATATAATCAGAGTTTTCATTTATGGATTTTGAAATGTTTCACATTTTGTAATAGATAAAAATATTTTTAAAAGCTTTGGAGTTTATAAAACTCTCATTTTATCACTCCTTGGCTGAAAATCCTGTATTTTTTCTCTTGCATGGTTAAATGTAGTTACTTGAGCCTGTTATTTATTTATTCAAGGTTATCCTCAGTATGACCCTTACCCACATTTCAAGCCTTCCTCCTCTCACATCGGTGGACCTAACCCTGCACTCTGGTTAAAATGGCCTTTCCAGCACCCTTTAATCATTCTGCTAAGACACTTTTCTTCCTTTTCAGCCTCTCTGCCTTTATTCATACTTCTACCTGACACTGCTACTAATTCTCATTTATCTACTATGGTAAGGATGAACAGAGAAGAAGAAATGTAGGCTCTAGAGTATCTTCTGGTTCTGCTTTTTATCATCAGAATTTTATCATCTCAGAATTTTCTCCCCAGGTCTTCATTTCTTGACTGTAGGGTCTCCTTCTATGCCCCTAACCCTCCTACTCTACATTAACCAAACCAGTGGCTTCAGGGAGAGTAGACCTTATCTTTACTTTCTAGAATAGTGATTCTCAAACTTTTTGATCTCAGGAAGCTTTTCAATTCCTCTAAATTATTGAGGACCCCAAAGAGCTTTTATTTATGTTGTTATATTTATTTATATTTACTGCATTCGAAATTAAGCCTGTTAATTATGGAAACATTTTTTATTTCATCAAAAGTATCTGTCATAAACCCATTACATATTAAAATACATACTTTATGAAAAATAACTTTTCCAAAGAAAAAAAAATTAGTGAGAAGAGTGCCATTGTTTTATATTTTGCAACCATTTTAAATGTCTGGCCTAATGGAAGATAATTGGATTCTCACCTCTGCTGCATTCAGTCTGTTGTACCATACATCATATAGCCTTAAAAAAAACCTCCACTGTCCTCTCATGGGAGAATTACTGAGAAAAAGTCAAACGTCTTAGTATAATAATACTATCAAAATAGTTTTGACCTTGTGTTCCCTCAGAAAAGGTCTTGGGATTCCCCCCAAAGGTCCCTGAACCATACTTTGATAACTACTGTTCTAGAAGGTTTTGGTTGGGGGCCTCAGAGTGTAGGGTCAGAAGAGGATGAAATCCCTCCATCTTTTCTTAGCTATCAGGACCATCCTTGTTTCTGGCACCCCATACTGAGATTCTGAAATAATGGCTAGGTTCTATATAACTTTGGAACTTTCTAGTTACATGTTGGCTTTTTTTTTTGTGGGCTCACCTAGGAATCAAACCATCATTTATAACTTTGTTTCTATGGGAAAATAGATTTAAAGTTCTAAAAGTTTTAAAACTTACCACAAATTTGCTCTAGCCTAAATTACTTTAGATTTCACTGTTACTTCACTATTGTTTAGTCTTCTTTCTTCTTACTGTCATTTGCTTGCTCTCACATAGCTTTCCCCCTCTTAGATAATACATAATGTCTCTACCTTGAAAAGGCTGGGCATAAAGGGGTTAGAATTTGGTGTCTGGAGAGTTAATGAAATCAGAATGATTAGAAAGAATAATGGGCAGATTTCATATCTAGAAAAAAGTTTTCTAAAACTTAGATTGTTTATTAGATGATTTTGGACAGAGGCTGAGTGACTTCATACAATAAAAGTATTTGTGGGAGTTTGGGATTGGCCTGTTGCAGTCTCATTTGTGATTTAGAATGGCTGTGTGTTATTAACAGTCTGTAGTCTGTAATTTTAGAATATCTGTTAAACCAGCCTTTTTATTTCTTTTCTTAGCAATTGCTATAAGCATTCTCACAGGAAAAAAATGTCCTTTAGATGGTCAATATATTAGTGCATTGGGAATCTTTTAAGTTTTGACTTTTCATGAAATATGAATAAATTAAAAAATTTGAGTTACTTTTCTACCTGATTATCCATGTTAAATTTTGGGGAGAGAATATTCTTAATCACTTATGTTTTATTAGGCTATAAGCCTTAAAGATGACATTTAAGTAAACGTGTCTTACTTGTATTCAGAGGTGGCTGCAGCTCATTCCTTAGCTCCATTCTTTTGAGTTCGGTCCCCACTTTTGACACAATCACTTAATTTGGAGCAGGCCCAGTATTTCTGCCTCTGATTTAGTTTGTAAAGTCCATATAGTTTGTCCCATAGAGATACATTTACTTTAGGAGCATATTTTTCCCCTGCACACTTCTGGTAATCTTACAGTCTGTGTTAGATGATTTTTGCTGTTTTGACTTAATCTTTTTTTTCTCACATGTTTACTTAACGTAAGCTTTACTGTTTACAAGATTGTAGTGGAGCTGAAACAGAAGTTCTCTTTGTTTAGCTATACCTTTTTGTATATTTTTATATTAGAAATTTTATTCTAAATTTTTTTCAGTGTTTTAAGTTATTCATGTGTACTGATAAAGCTGTGGGGAGATGGTGGGTTGAAGAGGCTCTTTGACCTAACATTGTTCCCATCCCATGCTCTTTACCCCAAGATTCCAAGGAACACAGTTAGGAAACAAACAGTTTTCTCAAAATTTCTTATCAATTTGGAAACCACTAATGTTCTCAAAATCCCTCATTTTTGCAGCTAGAAAAACAGACATTCCTTTGATTATAACTGATAAAGCCAGAACAAAAACCCAAGTCTGCTTATGTACTTCTGTTGCTCCTTATGTTATAAAACAGTCTTGTCAAATGTGGCCCACGTAGGTTCTTGGAAATTCTTATTTGTAAACCCTGATTGTAGCTTAGCAGGGAAGACATTTGTAGCGTCCAGAGGCAACTGCGAGTTTTCAAGCTAAGTCTAATGACATTGCCCACTTCAGAATTTTCTTAGACATGAGGAATACTATCCTAAGTTGTTCATAGCTTTTTTTTTGACAAAAATACTTTATTTTATCCTAGAATATCAATCTTCTTAATTTGAATTGCTTTTCACCAAAATACATGGATGATGAGGTCAAGAGTAACTGACCCAAGTCCTTCATGAAATAGGTAGCTTTTGATAAAAATCTTTACCTTATTTAACATTTATTTATTTTGCATTCATTTTACTGATCATTGTGTTAAGCTGGAGGGGGGATTAAAAAAAAAAGAAAGAGTTAATGGGTGTTGCTTGAATCTATTTGAGGGAGTACATGCATATAAACAATTAAAGGAGAGAGGGAGCAGTGTGTGTGTGTTGAGGAAAAATACCGAGAACCATCCTCAAAATTACCAACTTTGGTATGGACCACTTGCTGTGGTCCCAGACAGGATCATGATTTGATGTTTAATGTTCTGCCCATTTGTCAGGAGGCAGAACAGTAGATGGAGGGCTACTGTGAGAGTCCCATCTCTTAAGCAGCATGCATGATGAAGGCAGTGAGTAGGATTATGTCAGGCAGAGGTGGAGTAGAAGGGAGGGTAGGTCAGGTGGAATAACATGTGTGACCAATGGCATTGAGGTTGGAAAACAGTTGTGTTTAGGAATTAACGAATAACTCAATTTGGTGTTAAATGTAAGGTAAGGAAGAATAGGGGGTAATTTGGAAACTGTGTAATGGAGGATATTGAACACCTAGCAGCCACCACCATTAAAGATTTTTAGGCAGGGGAGTGATATGAACTTGGCTCATTTCAAAGGATGTAGCAAAATGTAATCACTACTTCAGATTCATACACCTGAGATTAATTAAATAGCTCAACTGTTGGCCCTTCCTTGACTAGTTCTCCCATCATTTCTTTGTGTCTTGAATTCTTTTTGTCACTCCTAATATTAACATCTTTCTATGTCTCTGCTCTCTCTCTGTAATTGTCCATAATATAGAACAGAAATATCATAATTTTTGAATATCTTATGTTCTTAATATTTAAGGATATTTATTTTGTGGTGGTTCTTTTTCATTTTTTGTGTGCCAGTCGTTTGCAATAGAAAAAAAATTCTATACCTCCATTTTACAATGATGTTAAAAGTTGGTGGACTTTATCAGTTATCACTTTTGCAATTCTAATTATTTGCTCATAGTTTTACCTACATTTTAACATTTAAATCTATGTGCTCATGAAGAGGAGCACAGCTTTGCTGAATGGTCAAAGGAGTTTCTCTTCCATGTGCTTTTAAAAGAAACGCTCTGTTCTAAAGGATGACATTTTTAACAACATGCTCACAGTCACACCCTTCAAAGGTAAAGACACAATGCCAGGTAGCAATGCAGGAATAATTGGTTTGGTCTGAATACATTAATAGTCTAGCATGATTCAGGGACAGAATTTAGAATGTAGTACATAGAAGAATGAGAATAGGCTACAAACTAAGCTTTTGATAAAAAGTTGGACAATAGTATTGAATATATATTAAAATAGTGGATTATATTTACTAGCAAGACGTTACAGTCTAGATATTATTTTTTGCTTATTAAGGGCAGATCCATGTGCTCTGACAGTTAAACAAGCAGGAAGTAGTGATGGTTGACGTTTCTTGGTGGAAAATTTAGAAGCCTAACTGGGGCGTGTGCCTGAATAGATAGATGGCCACTAGCCACTGCCTTCCAAGGTAGGCTAAGGGCTGTGTGTGGGTAAGGTCAAGATTTCATTAGGAAATTTAGAACTGCTCTATTAGGAGAAAAGAGGGATGTTCAAGTGCTGAAAGTTCTATGCCATAGAACTTGGTTGGGATAATTTAAGCCAGGAGCAGATTTAAAATGGTTGGTTGTCCAGTTTAACCCTTAAAAAAAAAAAAGAAAACAGCACAACTAATTTGTTTACCATAGAATTTGTTATAAAATATTCCCTCGGTCATGAATTAATGATCTATTATAGATCAGTTGGCTACAGGCCAATTAATGAGGCTATATTTATAAATAAAGAAATTTTTATTTTGTTTTTAGGATAGTTGATTTTAAGCTATTCTTTTGGAAAATAAATAGGACCAATGGCCTCTTAATATGTGAAGATATATCATAGCATTTAAATGAATACTGGTCTAATAACTAGGCATGCATCCTTCTTATCCAGAGGAATTCTTACGTTGTTAGGAAGTGAAAGGATGATGGAAAGTGTGTCCTTTTCTGTTATTTTGTCACCTAGAAGTTTTAGCTTAATATAATCCAGTACTTTTAAATTTGTAGCATCTAAATCTTATTTGTTTGTTAAATAAAGGAAATAAAAATCCCTGAACAATTTTCAAAAGGTTATTAGACTATTTTGTCTTTGTACTAAGTATTGATTCTAAGTATTACAAGGCCTTGGCAGCACTTCTGCTCTTTAGGTTTTTTACTACAAATAGCATGCATCCCAATTACATAATTAAATAAGTGCCCTTTTCTTAATTTCCCTTTGGAAAACAAGAAGTCTCAATTAGCTGTTTGCTCAGGAGGCTTAAGCGGTTCTACAACATTCATTTATTTTCTTTCTCCATAAAGTAACCATTTGTCAATTGCCTTTTATGTCTATAGTTTATTATGTGTTATTATATCCATTAGTAACATTTTTGCTTTGAAATAGTCATTACACTTATTAATATAATTGATAATTAATTTTATTTTGTGGTTAAGAGCCAGTATTTAGAAACCTGTATTCCGGTCTGCTTCCTAGTAGTGTCATCTTGGGCTCTAACCGCTAGGGTTATTGTGAGGATTAAATGAAATTATGTGAGTAGAGGGCCTAGAACAGTACCTGGAATATGGCAACCGTTCAGTAGAGGTTAGCTGTTTTTAATATTATTCTGAACGTTATATCACATTATGAAATGAAAGATTATTTAAAAAGAAGAGAGTTCAGTGTAAATCAAAAGTGAATACACAATTTATATGACTAGTAAGAGTTTGATCTGCAAAGACAAGGAAACATATTTATTACATGCAACAATCCTACACGTAGGTAGAGGTATTCTCATTTTATAGATGAGAAGAATGAGGCTCAGAGTGATTTAGGTACTTGCCATAGGTCACAGTGTCAGTAAACGATGTTGCAGGGATCTGATCTTATATCCTTTCTACTGTTTATTTACTCCCTTTCTCCAGTTCCTGGAGAATCCAATGCAGAAGTCCCCAACTTGTTAAATTTTATTTTTAAAGAAACTGTGTGTGTGTGAGTGTGTGCGTGTACACATCTCTGTATGTGGGAGATATATGCCTTTGGAACCTGTCTTTTGGAAAGGTGCTCATCTGTCTGTTAGGGCAGGCGTTTATCGATGAGGATGTGTCCTGTTGATCTGGGAAGGTATCCCTGTCTGTGTGTGGGATACCTCTGCATGTGGGCTCTGTATGTACTTATCTCTATGAGGGTGATACTGTGAGTGTGCCAGTACTTTTATGCGTGCATCTGCACGTATGGCTCTGTGAGAATATGTGCTTATCTTTGTGATGGCTCTGTGTTTAGGTTCATGAGTGTACCTATGTGCCTGACCCCCTCTGTATATGTGTGCCCATATGCTTTTTCCTATGTCTGCCTCTATGGGTGTGCTCTTGGGAAACCTGCCTCTTTGTGTCTGTGTGTGTATGTTGGGATGGGGGTGGGAGGATGGAGGAGGGTATTGCCCTATAGAATAGTTCTGGGGATGGCAAAAAGCTGGGATTATTGACAGAAAAGATCCTGGGCAGAGGCTCTGGAGAGAATAAATACCATGTAAGCTTGGTGATCAGCCAGACTTGGAGATCTGATTTACTGTTGAATCACATAGCTTGCTGGCTGGAATATTATTAATGCAGGTGAAACAAATGGAAACAATAGAACAAACTTAAAAAGTGAGATGTGAACTCAGCTAAATCTTTCTCTTAAAATATGAAACCAAAAGGTGCTTTTAAAACGCTTATAGATTCGCTATTTGTTCAATATTTTTCTAAAGTGATTTTTGAAAGGAAAAGAGTGTCTAGGCATTTTGTTCAGTCTTATTTAAAATTTAAAATCTCATTTATTATTTCTATTTAATGATTTAACATATTTATTGAGCACTTCCTATATACCACGCACTGTTTTAGGCACATTTAGGAACACAACAGGAAAAACTCATCTCTAATGGAGTTTACATTCCAGTGAGGTGGGGGAAGGTGACAATCAATAATAGATAATGCAAAAAAAATTTGGGAAAATTGGCTCAGGATTGTTGAAGGGATCTTGCAGTGTTTCAGTATTAACCAGTGTTGTCAAAATACTTTCAGAGATTCAATACCTTTATCTTTGGACTTTGGTGTCCTTAGTAAGTTAATGTAGCTGTATTCTTATCACGTCAATTATATTCAAAGAAGAGAATCAGTGTGCATGTCCAGCCAGTTAGAGATGAAATTGAGAGTAATCCTATTTCTATTCATACAGTCATCATTTGTTTATTCATCACTGCTGATCCAATTAGGGGCTAGCCCAGACTCTTAATTTTTCCCATTGCTGCTTCTGTAGCTCATCCACCAGCCTTTACAGCATATTCATAATGATTAAGGCATTTGTATTCAGGGATCATGGTAAACTGTTCCAAAAGTAAATTTGAAAACAAATGACTTAAATGAGTTTTGAGGTAAATTTTGATTGAGTTGTTTATGACCTTGAAGAATTGTATAAAAATTAATTCCTACTTGTATAGATCAACATGGGAATAGAAAAATATTCCACTTTGCATTTATTATGTATTCACATGTTGAGTTTTCAAAAAGTCTAAGATCTATTTGTTTGTGGATATTTTTGTTTTACTTAGGAGTACCATTTGTAGTAAGATGCTCTGTTATTCTTTCATATAAATGAGTCCTTCTATGTGCTAAGAATTGTTCTAGGCAACAGGGATAGAACAGTGAATAAAACAAGTCCCTTATCTTACAGATCTTGCTTCATTCAAGTTGGGAGGGATTCAGATAATTAGCAAGTATATATATATATAGCATGGAGTAATGAGTGAGGAAAATATGGCATTGAGGAAAATAAAAGCAGGGTCAGAGACTAGGGGTGCTGGTTTGCAGGGAGGGTGCTGTTTTAGTTAGGGAAGTCAGGAGAGGCCTCATTGATGGGGGATAGTGAGACAGAAACATGAAGCAAGTCAGGAAATAAGTTACTGTAAATATCTGGGAGGAACATTTTCTGGTGGTTCTGTTCCTGTTTCAATACCAAAACAGAAGCCAGTTTACTTGGAGTGAGAATTAGGAGGAGAGAAGAGTATGGATCCTGTAGGATTTTGTAGGCCACTTAAAGGACCTTGGTATTAATCTGAAAGGGAGGGGAAGCCATCAGAAAATTAGAGAGCAGAAGAGTAACATGATTTTATTTAGGGTTTTGACAGATCTGGCCCATGTGTAAAGCACAGGGGTAAGGGGAATAAGGGCAGAAGCAAGGAGACTAGTTAGGAGGCTGTTGTGTTAAAACAGGTGCAAGTTGATGATGACTCAGGCCAGAGTGTTGAGAAGTGGTTGGATTCTGGATATATATTGAAAGAAAAGCTAGTAAGATTTGCTGATGATATCTGGGACGTGAAAGAAAGAGAGCAGTCAGATTTTTTGGCCTGAGTGATTGAAAAGTTGACTTGCTATTGATAAGATGAGGAATATTGTGGAGTAGGTTTGGGTGGGAAAACCAGGTGTTTGGTTGGATATGTCAAGTGTGAGATGCCTGTTAGACATCAAATTGGAGATATTTGACTAGGCTGCTGGGTATTTGACCCTGGCATTTTGAGGAGAGGCTGTGAATGATTGCTAAGGAAAAGTTTAAACCTAATGAGTGATAGAGTTTGATCTACTTATTTAGAAATGGATAATGATATTTATTACTGTTGAGTCTTAGAATATTTCATATGTATTAAAAAACCAGTGTGTTTCCTATTCTTTTTATTTTAAGAATTTGACCTACATCAAGAAAAAGGGGCTCAACACTTGCTATAATAGTTTAGGGGATTGTCTTAGCTTTTAGTCATGTGATAAATCTGAAGAAATAGGAGAGAACATAGGTCAAGAGCTATTTAAAAAATACCAGAAAAGTTACTGCTTGTAAACATTAGGTTTTTGAAGGATTGAGTTTTATCTTTTTTTCCTCAATTGTGTTAGGAAGTAATGAGGAGGAAAACCTAGATTGGAGTAAAACTCAGTTTTACTGTTTAAAAAAGGAATGTTGTTGATTCATTTTCCATTGTTTTTGAAATATGAGTGGCAGTATATTTTTAATTTGTCAGTTTAAACTAAAATTTTTTAGGGTGTTTGACATTTCATATGCTTCTTTGCTGATAACGAGAAGAAATTAATTTTGGTAAAATTTGGTACCTTACTAAAGGTATATACCTCATAATTTAAACCACTAAAATGAAAGTTAATAATAATTCTCTTTACCCATTTTTAAAAATATATCTCTTCTAACTGGTTATATCTAATTTTAATTGCCTTTCAGTTGAATTTGTTCAATAGGGATAAAAATGAATAAAGGTTAAAAAAGATGTCTCAAAAACAGACATGTATGAGTCACAAAAGAAAGCACTGACTGTGGTACCTTTCTTCTGACCTTTTTTGGTTGACATGTAATGCCCTGTCTTACATTATTTCCTCAGTAGAAACAAGTGCCCCATCTATCACTTTTTAGATGGCTTTATTAATTAGTATTGTTACTTATATTTAATGTAATTGTCTTTTATTTGAGAAGATTATTGGTTGAAGTTAACAGTTCATAAAATCTTTGTTTTAGCATTCTGTAGTTTTTAAAAACAAACTAATATTTATGAAAAATTCTAGTTTCTATGATGCAAAAGTTCAAATACTAATGTGATGTTTAAATGCATTTTACTATTTTTATTTTAGTATAAGTGTATGGCCATTTAAGGTAAAGTTTTACTCTGTAAATGGCAATTAATCTTTACATTTTGTTGCTAGACAATCAATCTAGAAATTCAGGTTGTTTTTAGAATGCTAAATTAAAATATAGTAACATCAGCTTTTTCTTTCTCTTGCCAGTGTTTTATATATTTTTAATATAATTCTCTTTATCATAGAATTCTGTTTTAAAATAAATCATTTGAGTTACTTTAGCTTTGAAAAAAAGATTTGACTAAAAACTTTAAGTTGACTAAAAACTGTTTTATTTTTGTCATTGTTGTCTTTAGATCCAAAGGCAGAAACTAGATTATACATAACAGTCAATGACTTTGAATTTCATGTCTATAATCGTTCGGATCTTTATGGACGTCTTCAAGAATTGTTTGGTTTGGAGCCAACAATAATTCCACCCAAGAAAGAGGATGATAAAACACGGGAAAATGGAAGAACAAGAACTCAGTCCAAAATTGAAAGGTTCACTGTCACACTTCAATTTTATTAATCTCCAATGTTTAAACATTTGCTTTTGTTAGAGTATCATTGACACTATTCACCTAAACACAACTTAATCTATCTTTGTAGATTAACTAAAACTTTTATTCACATAAATAATTATATAATTCTTTAACAAAGTCAAACAATACATTATCATGTAATGTACAAAAACAATCCTTTTCTTTTGCCTTTTTTTTTTTTTTTTTTTTTTTTGAGGAAGACCAGCCCTGAGCTAACATCCGTTGCCAATCTCCTCTTTTTGCTGAGGACAACCAGCCCTGGGCTAACATCCATGCCCATCTTCCTCTACTTTATTTGGGACGCCACCACAGCATGGCTGACAGGCAGTGTGTTGGCTGGTGCCTGGGATCCGAACCTGGGAACCCCGGGCTGCCAAAGCGCAAACTAAACCTCTGTGCCACCGGGCCGGCCCCACAATCCTTTTCTACTCCTGCGCACCAGTCCCACTTCCCTCCATATTGATAACTACTGTTATCAATTTGCTTTTTATCCTTTTGAATGCACGTACATAAATATATACACACATCTACATATTTAAGACACATATACAAATATATGATTTTGTTTTGTCTGTTTCTGGGCTATCTATTCTCTTCCATTAACTTATTTGTCTGTTCTTTCACCAATACCACACAGTCTTGATTACTGTAGGTTTATAGTAAATCTTGAAGTTGGGTAGTGTCAGTCCTCCAACTTTGTTCTTCTCCTTCAGTATTGTGTTGGCTATTCTGGGTCTTTTGCTTCCCTGTATAAAGTATAGAATAGTTTTTTGTCGATAGCCACAAAATAACTTGCTGGGATTTTGATTGGGATTGAATTGAATCTATAAATCAAGTTGGGAAGAACTGACATCTTGACAATATTGAGTCTTCCTATTTATGAATATGGAATATCTCTCCATTTATTTAGTTCTGCATATCTCTCCATTTATTTAGTTCTTCTTTGATGTCTTTCATTAAAGTTTTGTAGTTTTCCTTATGTAGATCTTGTACATAAATTGTTTAATTTATACCTAAGTATTTCATTTTTTGTGATGCTAATATAAATGGTATTGTGCTTTTTAATTTCAAATTCCACTTGGTCATTGCTGCTATATAGGAAAGTGATTGAGTTTTGTATATTGTTAACCTTGTATCCTGCAACCTTGCTATAATCACTTATTTCTAAGAGGTTTTTTTGTCAGTTCTTTCGGATTTTCTATGTAGACGCTTGTGTCATCTGCAAATAAAGTCTTATTTCTTCCTTCCCAATCTGTATACCTTTTATTTCCTTTTCTTGTTTTATTGCAATAGCCAGACCTTCCAGTTTGAAGTTGAAAAGGAGTGGTGAGAGGGGACATCCTTGCTTTGTGCCTGATCTTAGCGGGAAAGCTTCTAGTTTCTCACCATTAATAAGATGTTAACCATAGGTTTTTTGTAGATTTTTATCAAGTTGAAGAAGTTCCCCTCTCTTCCTAGTTTACTGAGAGATTTTAGTCATGAATGGGTGTTGGATTTTATCAAATACTTTTTCTGCATCTATTGATATGATCATTTGATTTTTCATTTTTAGCCTGTTAATTGGTTTTTGAATTTTGAACCAGCCTTGCATACCTAGTAGTTTTTTTTTCTAAGTAGATGATGAGGATATTTATTCTCAATTAAATATTTAATGGATATTATGTCCCCCGAACTGAACTGAGGTACTGGAGATACTGGGAATATGACAACTGTTCTGTCTTAAAGGAATTTGTAGCCTAGTTTGGAAGTTAGAGAGGTTAATGGGCAATTTTAGTGCAAGACATATTACCAGAGGGACAAGTATAGAATTCTGTGGGTGCACATAGAAGGATCAGGGAGGGCTAGAACCTGAAGAGTGAACCAGGCAAAGAAGGAGATGAAGACTCTTTCATAGGGAGGAAACATATGCAATAGAGAAGTTGTTTACTAAGGCTGGAGTAGATTATTTGAGGTGGGGATAAATTAGATTAAAATGGTTAGCAGGGTCCAGGTGTTAGAAATTTGGCTTTACTCCAGGTCAGTAAGTCTGTGATATGATTGGAAGGAGATAAGACTGGGGGCAGGGATACCAGATAGAAGGATGTTGTAACAATTCAGGGAAGAGATGATCATCAACTGGATTGGTAGCAAGGCGAAGGGAGGGAAGTAGATGGATTCCATATATACTTAGGCAAATGAATCCATAAGACAGGGATAGATTAGATGTGGAGAATGAGTAAAAAGGATGAGTCAACAATGAATCCAAGTTTCTAATTTAAGCAGTGGTCATGCTTAGTCAGGGAACCTTAGAGAAAGAGGAGGTTGGGAGAGGTAGTTAGGTCGGTTTTGAATTTAGTTTTAAGCACGAAGACCACCTTAGTGGAGATGACCCTAAAAGTGTGATTTAGGAGTTATCAGGTTATTGAAGGGATATACCTTGAGTTTTCATCTGAAATCTTTAGTGAATTGCTGTGAAATTTTCATTTCTTAAATTTTGTGTACTTTGTGGCCAATTTGTTTTTTCTTACTCTTGTCCTATCATTGTCATTTTATTGAGAGAAAATTATTTTGGAGCAAAGTAGTGGGAGTAGGAAAAGAAAAGGATCAACTGAGTAATCAGAAGTGCTTAAAACAGTAGAACACATCAAAGTGACTTGTAGCTTGGTCATTTGTTATTTTAATAATTTGGCTGTCTTGTAAAATGTAGTGTAATGGGAATAATGTAATGGGTAGATGTAATGACAGCATATCATAATTTATACTTTTGTCGTTAAAACTTGTCATTCTAAGAACATAGTTTTGTTATTATAGCTGGCCAATCTAAAAATTGATACAGGACAGAGTGCATTCCAAGAGACATTTTAGGGATATTAGTATTCTGTTAGATGGTCATTGTTTTGTTTACTGGAGCAGTCATTAGATGTATTTGGAAAGGTACAGCCGGTATTAATAATGTATATTGTGAGGAAGTCAACTGTATCCTCAGTTTTTTTTCTCTTATATATGTCAATTTTTACTTTTTCTTCTCAGAGTTAAAGTAAAAACAGAATCTCAAGACCCTACATCATCATGGAGATCACTTATTCCAGTCATAAAGGTCAATGTGAGCACAGTAAGTAAATTCTGCTACAGTTAATGTTTGGTGGGTTAATAACAGACTCTTTTATTTTTGCAAATAAAATCTTCACTTAAAAAAAGAAAGTAATTTTGTAGTTTTTTTTGGTTCCACTTTCCACAAAGTGTGAAAGAATTATTTTAACACCAATACCATTTTAGCACAAATTTATTAGACCTTAAAGGCTATTGATTCACAAGTGCTTAAAGTTTTAAAAATACTGACCTAAATTGATCGGTGGAGTAATCTAAACAGTATATAGTGCTAAAGTGGAATCATTTAGTTGTTGCTTGAAAATGTTTGTTATTAGATCAAGAAAAAAAAATATGGCCTGAATTGTATGGCATAATATCTCTTATCTGTTTTTTTTAGGGACGTTTGGCCTTTGGAAATCATTACCAGCCTCAAACTCTGTGCATCAACTTTGATGATGCTTTTTTAACTTACACTACAAAACCACCTTCCAGTCATCTTGACCAATTCATGCATATTGTGAAAGGAAAGCTTGAAAATGTTCGAGTCATGCTTGTTCCTAGTCCAAGATATGTTGGTCTTCAAAATGATGAGTAAGAAAGTCTTATAAAAATAACGAATAACTTTATATCTAATAGATATCAATTAGAATCTTTAGCATCCTTTTAATTTCTTTGCTACAAGTTGGGCAATAATTAGGTATATTTCTCTGTTTAATCAATTAACAATGTAGTCCTGCTTTATAAGATAAATAGATATGCTCTCCATTGGTAAACTCTAATTTTAAATATTTTTCTATAAGATTATAGCTATAATTTTTCTACCTTTTTCTCCTTTTCACTTATTTGGGAAACTAATTTTGGACAATTAAGCCCTGGTGTTTGTATGTTAGAAAATAACATTACAGGTAGGTTTTTGCTTCTAGAAGGGATAGATAAATTGTAAATTCAACAAATTCATTATAGTGGAGTACCATTTTGAGTTAATGAAAAGTTGAAAATTGAGTCAAAATCACTCTTGGAAAACTGGTGAAGTTAGGATAGTGCAGTTTTGGAACTCGGTTGACATTTAAGTCCCAGTCAGTTTTCCACCTAGCTTTCCAGATTTGCTTTCCTTCATTGAAGAAGCTGCTTGCATTTAGGAGACACATATTACTGACGCACACTAGACTCACACTTATTTTCGTGGGATACTTCCATATGAGTGGACTGGAACCCTGAGGGAACAGCAGAAGCTTAGCTCCTGCCTGACTCCAGGCCACTCACCCATGGGCTTGATGAGGGCTCTCGTAATCTTTCTGTTATTCTCAATCTCTATTCTCTTTTGTGAAGGAGACTCTGTGGTTGAATTTGTGTAATTTAAGTGTTCATATGATGAGTTTCCACAATTTCAGCTTTTATCTTTGTGTGTAGGCAATATAAAGTTTGTGAGGTTGTGAGAAGCATGATTATTACTTTTTAGTTCCAACTTTTGGCTTGCAATTAGATTTTTTGGGGATTGACTAGAATGATGGAGAAGTTTTCCCCACTTGAGTACCAGGGAGGGTGTGTGGGTCTACCTGGTCTGACTCTTCAGGATCACAGACTTTGCTAAGCATGTTCTGGAATGTGGGCTGTGCACACAATTGTATATTTATGGGTAAAAGTTATAATATTGAATAAATCTGGATTTTGTGAAAATTACTAGAGAGTAAGATGAAAAAGTGTTCTATTAATTTGTGTAAAATGATTTAAAATTGTATTTTTCACTCTTCAAAAGTAAGTGTGGAGGTTAAACATTAACCTTTGTGATTTAATACATATTTAGAATAAGATAGCTGAATTTGTGTATACTATATTATCTAATGATTGAGAAGGTAATTTTGATATGGAAGGAAGATATTGTGGTGTATGACAAAGAGAAAAGTTATAAAATCAAAGCAAGTAGACATTAACAGTTGGTGGGAAATTAATTGATGGTAGAGAAACATTCATTCCAGAATTTGAGTTCAAGATGTTTGCTTTAAATTCATTTCAAGTTGATCAACTAAATATTCTTGAAAATAGGTAATGTAAAGTTGTTAAAAATGACATTTTTTTCTTATTTAATGTATCTGAAGGGTTGTACTTTATTTTGCAGATATATAAAATGATATTTCTTATTCAGTTCTGTAGTGTTAGTGATATAAAAAGATTGGACTTTAAGTTTAATTTTAAATTTATTGTTGGAAATGCAGAATATGATTATTCTATTCCAACAATCACTGTTCTTCCATTGTATTTAATTAAACTTTGTTTTAAATTGATTTCTCTCATTCAAAACTTCAAATGAAAAATGCACAACAAATTTTTTTTCCTTCTTGAACCAATTTACTGATTAAAATTTTTTCAGTACCATTTTGTTATTTAGTCTAATACAGAAAACAGTTATGGAACAATTTATTGTATATGTGAAAGCTGTTTTCCCTTTTCAAGATGCTACACTTGATTGCTTTTTAGGTTTTGTTTTTCCTCTTCATTTTCACGTATTACCACCATTAATTAGAATACTGAACATTTTATATTCTGGAGATGTACTTAGTTTGCCTTCCCCCCTTCTTCTTATAGACCACCAAGATTAATGGGAGAAGGTTTTGTAGTGATGCAGTCAAATGATGTTGACATCTACTACTACATGGATGAGCCAGGTATGTTTCATAGCCACAATTTTGTTTCTTCTGTGAAATGCTGATATCTAATAACATTTAAGTCTCTTTACTTAGGATATAAACAAGCATCAGTAAATGGTAAATGTGGGCGCCAGCCTGGTGGTGTAGTGGTTAAGTTCGCGCTCTCCTCTTTGGTGGCTTGGAGTTTGCAGGTTCAGATCCCGGGTGTGGACCTGTGTACCACTTATCAAGTCATGCTATGGCGGTGTCCCATATACAAAATAGAGGAAGATGGGCACAGATGTTAGCTCAGGGCTAATCTTCCTCAGCAAAAAAATAAAAAAATAAAAATAAATGGTAAATGTGGATGTAAAAATGCCTTCCTAAAAATATATCTGCATTATTTGTCAAAAGTTGAATATTACTTTAATATTTCAGACCAAAAGAGAACAATATAGTAATCTTTCCTTCACATTCCATTTTCACAAATATACTTCAAAAATTATGAATGCAAATGATGAGTGAAAATCTTTAGAGAATGTGGTGATAGTTAAGGTAGTTCATGCTAGCTTAGGAAAAAAAAAAATCACAGTATGTTAGATTTTAGGCTTAAAGTTAAAGGATTGAAATCCAGCTAGTTACAGTGCTTCACAGGTGGCTTCAATTTTATAAAGGTGGCTAAACATTGGATTTTTAGCCCTTTTTTTCTACTTAAATCTTTTTATACCTTTCAGGGGTTATTTAAATATTTAAAAATAAAATTTTAAACTTTAAAATATTTGAAAAATATTTTCAAAATAAAACTAGAATGTTATTTGCCTTTTTTTCACTATGTTGACCTTTGCACTAATGTGCAAAAGCAATGGTAGGTAAAACTGCTGGTGCCTTAGCATGAATCAAGGCAGTGGTTCCAAACTATACCAGTAATCACTGTCTTTTTCACTGCCACACATTCATAGTAAAACAACAAATGCTAGTATCACTTTAAAATGTCTTTGATGAAGCAGTAAAAGTTATTTTTATCAAATCTTGACCTTTGAGTAAACTTTTAATGTTTAGTGTGATAATATGGCAAGTGCACATAATGCACCTCTGCTGCATACCAAATGGCACTGGTGTTTTGAGGAAAAGCACCGTGTGATTGAGTTCCAAGCTGAACTGTTTGCTCTTCTCATGGCACAGCAGTTTTACTTGAAAGAACAACTAGAGACAAACTATGGTTTTGAGCTTCCATGTGAAAATTAGAACTTTGGAAAATTTGGGTCTGCCACTGTGAGTTTGATGACTTTTTTGGTGAGACTACTAGTGATATTAACAAATATGATTTTTAAAATGTTTAATAATGAAGTGACCAATGCATGATATTATAAAGTCATACCATGAGTAAAAGATTTATTCAAAGTGTAAGAGAGATCAGTAAATTTTTGTGTATCAGGGTATGAAAAGTTAAGCAATATGGTTTCAGATTCCACATTGCACCTAACTTTTAAGAAACTACCACTTGTTGAATTTTGGTGTAGTGTCAAAGAAGCATATCCAAAATTATCTGAAAAAGCTATTAAAATACTCCTCCCTTTTCTATTCATCTATTTGTATGAGGCTAGGTTTTCTTCAAAGCCTTGAACAACAGATTAAATGCATGACATGAAAGAGATTTGCCAAAATAAAAACAATGCCAACACTTCTCATAAATTAATTTGTTTTAGAAAATATGGTTATTTTTGAATAAAAGATATTTTCATTAAAAATGAAATTGACTTCATTAAATTTTTATTAAAATACAGTTATTTTCATTAAATTTTATTAAACATTTCATTATTTCAACATGTAATGAGTTTATTGTTATTTTAAAAATTTCTCAATTTAAATTTTGAATACAGTAAATTTTAATAGATATAATACAGAAAAAAACCCGCTTTAGGGTCCTCAGTTAATTTTTAAGAATGTAAAGGATTTCTGAGATCAAAAAAATTTTAAAACTGCTGATGTAGGGAAACTTTTTAATGGTTATATTAAGTAACTGCTTTTATATTGTGTGTTCTGCAATATAGGACTTGTTCCAGAAGAAACAGAAGAAAATATTGAAGGAGAAATGAGCAGTGAGGATTGCAAATTACAAGATTTGCCTCCCTGTTGGGGACTGGATATAGTTTGTGGTAAAGGAACGGATTTCAACTACGGGCCGTGGGCTGATAGGCAGAGGTACTTGAGTAACTTATATTTTTAATAAGTGTTTCAAATGTGTTGAGATAATACTATAATTTTTATTAAAAGTTAGTTAATATTTTTATAAGCTATTTTATTATGGCAGTGTAAGATATCACTAAACATTTTAATCCAAATAATAACTTGTTTGTAGAGAAATTAGCCTAAGCAGATTTTCTCCAAAGGAGGAGCTAATTCGTTAGAAAAATGGTGAACAAGCAGCGTATTTACTGGTTCCTTGGTTTTTCCTTTTGTACTTAATCAACAAATATGCGAGGGACTGTTGGGGCAATGGAGATTCAGAGATAAAAGACATACATAGTTTAGTTTTAGTGGAGGAAAAAAAGAAACAAAAGAGTTTTACTAAGTGTTAGAGTTGAGTAAGAAGTCTTGCGGAAGAACTTAGAAAGGTACTGTATTAGTTTGCTAAGACACCAGAAATTTCTCATGCTTCTGAAGGTTAGAATTCTGAGATGAAGGTGTTGGTAGGGTTGATTCCTTCTGAGGGCCGTGAGGGAAGGATGTGTTTGAGGCCTCTCTCCTTGACTTGTAGATGGCTATCTTCTCCCTGTGCCTTCACATGGTCTTCCCTCTTGTATGTGTTGTAGGTCTCTGAGTTCAAATTTCCTCTTGGAAGAACACTAGTCATACTGGATTAGGGCCCACTCAAATGACCTTATTTTAACTTAATTACCTCTCTAAAGACCCCATTTTCAAATGTGGCTAAATCCTGAGGTATAGGGGGTTAGGACTTCAAATTATGAATTTTTAGGGGGTTGCAATTTAGCCTATAACAGGTACATAACTCATATTAAAGATTAGAGGAGAGAAAAATTGGGAAGGCTTTTTGGTAAAGGTAAGATGTGAGTTGAGTTTTGAGATATCAGTAAGAGTTAGCCAGGGAAGGGAGAGGGGGATAAACAAGGGAGACAAGGGAAGAGTTCTGCAAATGCATGATACAGTGGAGAGTTGTCTTACAAGTGCCATAGGTTGTTAAGAGATTTGTAGGTAGTTAAGAAATACAGATTTTATACTGGAGGTAATGGAGAGTGTCTGAAAGGGATTTTTATTTTTTAGTCATTCTATTAGTTTTGAAATAATTCTTATTTTTAATATATTATGGACATCTTTCTACTTATTGAAGAATTTTAAATAAAGGAGGGGACATTTACCTCTAATTATGAGGGAACATCTAAATTTTTATGTAAATAGACATTGTTTAAAATTAGTTTAGTTTTTCTGTTCATAAACTAGCTTGAATGGAGAAATACAAGCCAAATCATTCCCCAAAGCAGATATTACTGGGCCATTGATGGACTATTGAAAGAGTACTGATACTGACTTTTTTTATATTTAATTGTTTTCTACCTGGTATTGTTAGAAGCATTACATACTTTGTCACTATGTTCTATTAAATTTGGTATCTCTAGTATATAGGAATACCCGTCCCGTCAAGTAGCTATTTAACAGTTGTGTGGTCAATGAATAAGTTTATTATTTCAGTACTTCATTAAGTTCTGGGTTAGGTTATTTATTTGACTTGAAAATAATCAGAGCTTAAAATTTCAGGTTTGAGAGCAAATGCTTTTCAAATTACTGGATTTAAATTTTCCTTTTAGTATATAACTTTTCCTACAGTAAGCCATGCTGTATTCACTGTGGAATAGTTGAAAATGAGAGTTTTTACATTCCATTTAGTAATAGTTACATATTGTTATATTTGAAAGGAAAAAATTAAAACAGTGCTTTAATACAGATATAAAATACTTTTGCATTTCTAGCACTTGAATACGTGTGATTCTTCTTAAAGTGTATTAATTTTATTACATTAAAAAAAGTACTAAGTATATTTACGTGAAAGTCCGAACTAAAATTCTTTTACTATGTAGTCATATTCACTTCTGGGGTGATCTTTGTGTTATATAGGGAAACGACACTGAAGTTAACATGAAAGAAAAATTTGCTTTATCAACTCCCTTCAGTAGATCCTGCCTCTGCCAGGAGAGAACGGCAATATATTTCTTAACCTGGACTTAACAAAACCATTCAGGTTTATTTAAAAAAAAAAAAAAAGAAAGAAATTTATTTTTACATGGATTTAGTTTACTAACATGAGCAATATTTAACTCTTCATTTGCATGTACAAACGGTACATTTCCTCTTTTGTAGCCATTTCCTTTTCTCCATCCCTATATTGTTTCTACACAAATATGAGCTGTAATCAGAAATGAATAGTAAAGTCAATTTTCTTAGCATCCACCTATTAATGTAAGAAATATAGGAAGAAATCTCAACTGTTTTCCCATTGGATAGTTCACTTAGCATTATGAGAAGTTTTTGATCTCTGATGTAGCATGACCTTTTAGCTTGTAGATTTTGATGTCAGTTTACAAGATTTTCTGAATTTGAAGATACTCAGCTTCTCCTTCATGATATTTTCTTTTTAAGAGTTTTCATGACAGAGTTGAAATACAAACTTTATTAGATTTGCCCTAAATCTTTAGGTGATAACTACAATAATGCAAACATTCCTGACATTGTCTGGCCTTTTATTGCTTTCACTTAAGTGCTTTCATTTATATTTTCACACTTGATCCTCATAACCCAGTGAGATACCCAGGACAGGTGTGGTGAACTCATCCTATCTGTGGGAAAATGGAGATGCAGAGAGGTTCACTGATAGTCTAGAAGTATCTTTTGCTCAATCTGGAGCCAAGATTCAAAGCAGCCCTTCAAGTCCACTGCTCTTTTCATTATATCCTGCTACCCACCTTGTAGTCCATGACCATCTGATGATCATATTGGATTCTTTGTCTTTAATAGTTTTAGTTTTATATATTTGTGTCTTAGTCAAAACATTTGAAGAACTTTGTTTTCCTTTCATACACGTTAATTTAATGATAGTCTCTGATATGTCAGTTTACAAGTTTTGTTCTGTTCATCTAATTTTTCCTAGTCTTCTTATTCTAAGCAGCATTTCCTGTTATTGCAACTCCTTCCTCAACCCTTCCTGTTAAAAAGCCCCAAACTGGTGCATCTCTGAATGTCTGAGTAACATTATACTAATTTTGACTCTGAATTGAAAATTTCTTGGATTCTTTCATCTTTGTCAAATGATAAGGGAAGGCAAATATATTAGGGTCTTAGCCTCCAAACACCTTTTTACTTTTTAGAAATCTTTTGCTGTTTAGACTCTTATTGATATATTATTGATTAAAAATAATGATTATGACAGTAGTAGAAGTAACAGCCATTTTTCCCATGTGCCATGTATTGCCAAGTCTTTTCCATATATGTTGTCATTTAATCCTTGGATCTATTCTGTGAGACCAGTTATGCTATTCCTATTTTACAGATGAGGAAGCAGGTCAAGTGTCCTCAGAAAGGTTAAGTAATTTGTCCAGAGTGAATGATGATTCTAATTAAACCATCTTCCTTCAGTTCTTTCTTTGCCATTTGAACAATTGAAGTACAATTGGAATACTTGTAGAAAGTCTTTAATTTCTCACAGTATGCTTAAATAGTGCACATTTGGTCTTATGTTCTCATTTGATAATAGTATATTTAATAAATGCTCAAAGCTCATTGACCTCTGGAAGTATAAAACATTGGAGAAACAGTCATTTTGTTGAAAGGAAATCATGGTAGGTGTTATTTTGTGACTTAATTTTTTTTTTTCTATTTTGTGTCTCATTGTTAAATGAGTAGCAGTGATAAAGTTAGAATACTGATTTTGGTCCCTCATCAGAGGTAAATTTTGTTTGAATAACATGTCCTATTCTCTCTGCCTCCATATATAGAGATTGTTTATGGAAGTTTTTCTTCCCGCCTGATTATCAAGTTCTGAAAGTTTCTGAAATTGCACAGCCTGGAAGACCAAGACAGATTCTTGCTTTTGAACTGCGAATGAATATTATTGCGGATGCTACAATTGACTTGCTGTTTACCAAAAATAGGGTAATTATTAAAATAATATAGTAGAAAATAGTGTTTAAAATTTGAACATTATTTTCTAGAGTATTTTTCTGGTGACTAGTCCTATTATTACATTCATTTCTATGAGCTTCCTGTAACCCCTGCCCCCTGATAATTGTATGTACGTCACTTTCATTAAGTGCCAAACACTAGAAAGAAGTTAATTAGTAATAATAGACCTTCATACCATAGACTAGTTCATTTTCTCCTTTGTATCTGACCAAAGTGTTTTAGTATATTTTTGATATAAATTTGAATTTTTGTTCTTAGGAACTTTTAATACCTACTTAGTATCATTGATGATTATATTTTGTCTGTGACAGTAACTGAAAAGTAAAGATGGGAGTATAATTATAATAAATGTTTTTTATGAATTAATTTTTTTCTTTTGGTAGGAAACAAATGCTGTACATGTAAATGTAGGAGCTGGCTCATATTTAGAAATTAATATTCCAATGACAGTTGAGGAAAATGGTAAGCTGCAATGAGTATTTTTCTGTTTTAAATGATTAGTAGGGAAACAATTTATAAATAATAGTTCATTAATCCATTTAGACTAACATTAATGGGGTTTTCTTTTTCAGCTTTCTATTATATTTTGATGTACGTGTAGTTTTTAACAGTAAATGTTGCATAATTAAATTATTTGTGCACCTGGGAGAGAAAGGAAAAATGTTTTAATCAAGTTAGGTCTTATTATTCTATGTTTTCGTTATACCCTATGCGTCTCTCTTGTAAGACAGAGCATAATTTGCTTAGCATTACGTTTTTCCCATTAGGCCGTTGCTCCGTAAGAGCAGGTGCTGTGTCTTTCTTTTCACTGGTGTATAACTTGTGCTGAACCTAGTACCTGGCACATGGTAAATGGGCAGTAACTGATTGAATGACTAATAGGCTTTGTTTTAGGTTATACGGTTATTAGACTTTGTCAGGGAGTAAACTGGGTACTTTGAACAGCATAACTTTAAGAAAGCAGAATATTTCATATTTAAAATATTAAATAATGCCCTGATAGCTGTAGTTTCATCTGAGCTGAGATTATCTAAGTTCATTATGTATTTGAAATTTGGGCTCTGATACAAGTTAATCAATAATACAATTCAATACTTTTTGTTAACTTGATCAAAATATTATATAGCCTTCTTCATTTTTCTTTCTTCTTCCCGTTCTGTTATTACATTTGTAATTGAGAGCAATTAAAATGAAATTCTGCTTTATTTATTCACTTTCTTGAGATTATAGAGAATAGCAACTTACTCATATTTTTAAATCACTAACCAGCAATGTTACTGTTGCTAACTATAATTGGAGTAATTTTTATATAATTTGTGGTTCTCTTTTCTTGTTTCTGTCACTTTGTTGCTACTATAAGAAGAAAGCAGAGGGGTTGACTAGATTCATTAGCTTTCAGAAAAAGGTAGCAGTCAGGTCCGCCTGCTTAGATAAGCAATTGAAAAAGTGAGAATGGCTTAGTGTGTCTTTTCCCTGTAACTGTGGGTCTATTTTGGTGAAGAACTAAACTTTGTCTTAGCTAGTTTTAAAAGAATAATTATACAAGTCTTGAAGCAGATGCTTGAGATGGGACTGGTTGATTCAGAGTAGTCAGCTGGAAAGAGGCATCTTCTAGGACAGCCTTAAAAAAGGCAGTTGAGGGTTGCACAAAATTGAGAATGGTTCAATTAAAGGAGTGCTTCTCCCATTTTTAAACTGGTGATGCACCTAGGAAATAATATTCATACAACATTTTTTATATAGTTATTGGTGCACGGGTGTACAGTGGCCACCTGATGGCTGAAGGGATCAGTGTCTTGAGCATACTGGCTGTGAATTCATGGGAAGTGCCACGGCGCACTGGTTTTGGAACTCTGAGTGAGTTAAGGGTCTAAGGAGAGCCCAGTCAGGTTCTTGGTAAAGGTTGGGTGGCTTTTAAGATGACTCTCTGAGGGGAAAAATAGACTTAAGTCTTAGACAGTAACAAAATATAACTCAAATACATTTAGAACTTTTTTCAGAGACTCAGGTGTTTGAAAAAAAATGCTCAGAGCAGGATGCATGTTGAACTAGCCTTATTATAATGACCATAGAGTTGGTGTTCACAGAAGGGCAGTCCATCAAAAGAAGTGAAATACTCTGAACTTTTCTACTTTTGTTTAGAAAGGGACTATGCTGTTTGGTAACTGTCATTACATAAGGAATAGCTGTTGTCTAGAAACTGTCATTACATAAGAAGTAGTTGAAAATGATGAAAATATGTATCCTTGAGTCAGTGGGAAAAGAAAAAACGGGAGAGCTGTCTGAAATAGTTGAAAACTATCATTTAGAGAATAGGCTTATAGTTTTGCACTGGAAAGCAAAATCAGGATAGATGTTATATGAAGATGGAACTTCCTTCTTTCAGAGCTGTCTAATGTGAGAAAAGTCATCTGTTAGGTAGCAAGCTCCCCATCGTTGTGGTGTGTGTAAATAGTGACTGATCACCATTTTTCAGGGGTTCCTTCTTTGGCTGGTGGTGGGAGTTGTTTTTAGTCCAAAATTTTTAATTATGTATATATTTTTAAAGTTCTTAATTTTTATGTTTTCACTTATTTTAGGTTATACCCCTGCAATTAAAGGACAGCTCTTACATGTTGATGCCACTACCAGCATGCAATACCGGACTCTTTTAGAAGCAGAAATGTTAGCAGTAAGTTTAGAGTATATGATGATATGCATACAAGCATAAAATACAAATTTGATTTTAATTTTTTTTTTTGGTGAGGAAGATTGGCCTTGAGCTAACATCTGTTGCCAGTCTTCCTCTTTTTGGTTGAGGAAGATTGTCCCTGAGCTAACATCTGTGCCAGTCTTCCTCTATTTTGTACATGGGACACCGCCACAGTATGGCTTGATGAGCAGTGTATAGGTCTGCACCTGGGATCCAAACCCACAAATCCTGGGCTGCCAAAGCAGAGCATGCGAACCTACCCACTATGCCACTGGGCTGGCCCCTGGTTTTAATTTTTTAGTATAAAATTTTAATGACCGGGAAGTCATCAAAAGGTCCATCTTCTCATTTAAGAACCACCAAGTGCCTTCGGGCCTATATTTGGGAAAGGGAGTAGATTCCCAGTGCTATGGACTCCGTTTGCAATTGCTCTGCTTCTAGTATGGGGGAAGTGAATATAAGGCAGTGATATATGGGTTTTTGGCCTTTAAAAATATTGAAAGTTGTTAGAGTATTGTTTTTAAATTGCATTGTATGGCCATACTAACTCTCCTATGTTGTAAATAAGATATTTTTTTACTCTATGTTTTCTGACCCCATTGGATTCTTTCTCAGGGCTTAATAATTCATTGTGCTTTTTTACTTAATAAGGTAAAAGGAAGAAAATCATGATACCCTGGATTGTTCCATAATTGGAACAGAAGTATGGAAATACTCATGATTAAAATTGCAGCTTGGAGACTCATTAATTAGGCAGATTTATTATTTTTTATCGGGGACAACAACAATAACGGCAATAATAACAAAAACCACTATGTATAACGGCTGATATTCAGAGAAGATTCTTTTATATGATGGTACCATTAGGTCCTTAATTGCTTGTCTAAACAAGCATACTTAACATGATGTATATGTAAATTGAGAGGAAATTTTGCAATTACCAAGAATATATTGAATACCATGTATATAGCATTTTAATGAATTCCCGAGCTATTGCCGATAAATAGTGCTGTGCAATAATGCTATTCCTGCTCAGGCAGCTGTTGTCTTTGCAGAATTGCCAAGCTTTGACAGGTGAAATATACCACAAAGCAATCAGATGTGTCTGATCTATAATTACTGTGCTGTCAAATGGGAACACAGGAGGCACTGGTGACCAGACTTGTGTGACAATATGCATTGCACTCCACTCTCCCTGACCCTCTCACTTAACAGATTAGGCTTAAGGAGGAATAAAGGACGTTAACTGCCACTCTGTTAGTTTAGCTAGAGTATGGTATCTAAACTGTAGCCTAATTTGTTGTTCTTAAAGTTTTTTGACCACGTCATGGCTTAGTATTTCAAAGAGTTGGATGTAACCATGGATACTGACCCTTAGCCACAGCAATATTAAAATCTTGAAGGGACCTTCTGTTCAGCGCAGCAGGAAAATAAGTTTTAATTACTCACTAGTGTGTGTGAGTTCATTTCTAATGCTGTTCACACAATGTCACATTTAACATTTTTACCTAATATTTGGTTTGCAGTTCCACATCAATGCCAGCTACCCCCGAATATGGAACATGCCACAGACATGGCAGTGTGAATTAGAGGTTTATAAAGCCACCTACCACTTCATCTTTGCACAGAAGAACTTTTTTACAGGTAATTTTTCTAATAAATATAAATACAATGAAATTTATCACAGTGAACTTGTTTACATTGAGTAAGTTTTGCTTTTAGATTCAACCTAGGGATTTGATAACACAATTCATACTTTCTTACTTTTACACTTCTTTTTGGGCCGAGAATATCAAAGGGAAAATTTAAATATAGATATTCTGTGCTCTCTTCTAACCCAAACAAGGAAAATATGAACCCAAAATTGAGCTTAGAAGGGAATGAACAAGCTCATCTTAGGCTAGTCCTTTGTGTCAGTCTAGTGGGGGATAAGATGGGGAAAATGAATCACTTTCCTTATCTTCCTGAATTAGGCATCAGCATGGCTTCATTATTTTGTTTTAATTATTGTAATCCACAAACAGTATATTCAAATGGTCAAATATGTTAGTTTTGTATTTGGATCACCTACTTACTCCTTTCCAGTGGTGTGGACAATTGAGTTGATGCTGTCGTTAGTTGGAAAAGACTCCTTTATTTCTTGCAGCATATTATGATAGCTACTCATTTCATGAGTGTGGGAACACATAGATTTGGTCTCTGAATAACAGAAATATTACTACATAAAAGTATGTAGCATTTGTTGAGCCTTCCTGTAAAAAATTTAGCCAGACAGATTTGGTCTGATTTGCTAGGGTCAGTGGCTACCCCAGAGCACCTAATATTTGCTTGACTAATTGCTACATTTATCCACCCATCCACCTACCCACCTACCCACCAATCGACCAATTGTTTACAAGCCTCTGGTCTGTGCTGAGTACTATTAGATATTTGGGGGTATAGTGGTGATTAAGGTATTCATAGATAGTCCTGTCCTGACATTATTTACTAGCAATAGGATGTTGGCCAAATTACATAATTGTTTAAGCTTCAGTTTCCTTATCTGCGAAATCAGGATAACAATTTCTACCCTAGTTTTGCTATTGTTAGAGTTTTGGCCTTTTATAATGCCATTACTACAATATGTTCAATCATAAGTCTTTTATGTTTGTTTTTTTGTTGATTGGGAGCCTTAACTTGGAGACGAGATAGAATGCTTCTACATTCTTGGAGTTATATAATTTTTATCCAAGGCTCAAGTTAGGGTCCCAGTAGTAGAAATTTTGACAGAGTCCTTGGCAACTTAAACTTTTGTCAGTGAAGCTGAATATTGAATAAGTACTACTCAATTCTGATTTTTGAAAAAAATTGTAGCTAAAACTTCAGTGTGTATTATGTGTCTGTCTCTGTTCTAAGCAATTTGTGCATATTAAATCGTTGAATCCTCATAATAACTCTCTGAGACCAATATTATTATCGTCATCCTTATTTTACAGATGAGGAAAGTGAGGTACAGAGTGGTCAAGCAAATTGTCCAGGGTCACACAACTAGTAAGTTGGTCAAGCTGGGATTCCAACCCAAGTAGTCTGGCTCAAGAATCTGTTATATATAGCGTCTTTGACAGTAGCCTTTTCCCTCTCACTTAGGATTTTGTAGTTTTTGTTAATCTTTTAAAATAGGTTCCTATTTTCTTTTTTTTCTTTAGATTTCTTAAATTATAAATTATTCAATTTATTTAAACCGAGAAAAAAACCTAAACCCAGCGTCTTCAAGCATTTAATCTTTCACATTGTTTTTCCTCCAGAAATTTCACATCCTCAGACTCTAGCAGTGCTAAGAATAGTTGGAGTAGAAGTATAAATTCCTCAAGATTTAAGATTTTTTGTTTTGTAGTAGCACTTTCATTTAGACTGAGTATTGTATTAGTTACTCTTAAACAGCCAAGTACGTTTCCTAAATTACAACCGTATTTTCCCTAAATCATTTTTTTCTCTAACTCTAATCTTTATGCATAGACCTATTGAAATTCACTTGTGGTTTCTTATGTTTTCTAAAATTTATTTGGAGAAATTTAAAAAATATAGAAAGATACAAAACTTAAGTTCTCATCTCCCAGATTTAACAGCTGTAATATTTACTCATATTCATTCTCTTGCTTTCTAGAGTCCTTTAAAAACTTATTTATTCTTTCTAATGGATGACTATTAGAGAGTGATATTAGTTTAGCCTTGGAGCGAATGTCTTAGTGTTTGAATTGCTTTTCTCAGTTTTATATTTCTCTATTGACAGAATTGTGCAGAAAATAAATTATCTATTTGGTGTGAGCGAATGCCTAATATTCCTTAACAGCCATTCTCATGCCAGTTATTAGCGAGATAAAATTGTTCTTAAGATATTTCAATGGGGGACAAAGATAGCTCCATGATAAATATAATATAGAGCCTCAAGAATGAAAGATGTGAAACAAAGGCAGAATCTGGGAATAATGACATTGACTTAGATTTACTCTGATAAGGGGGAGAAGAAAACAATATAACGGTATTGCAAAGCTCTAGTACCAATTGATTGCCATTTTATAGGGAGTTTGCCTGACAACTTAATTATAAAATGAGTTGTAGATGAGTTTTTTTCAGACTAACATTTAGAGTACCACTTTAATAACTTTAAAAATTTGCCTAAAGGAGTACGGCAGTAATGAAGAAAGTGCTTTCTTTTTCTAATCAAATTATTTGATAAGACCAACTGGTAATGACAGCAGCTTTTGGTTTAAAGAGAAATACATATTAGAAATGGTTGTTGAGGCTCCTACTAAAAATACTTTGTTACCATAATTTTTAATATTCATCAGTAAAGATATTATATAAGCTGGTAGGGAAACTATCTTGC
The DNA here is from genome assembly GCA_031878705.1 of Tapirus indicus. Taxonomy (NCBI): domain Eukaryota; kingdom Metazoa; phylum Chordata; class Mammalia; order Perissodactyla; family Tapiridae; genus Tapirus; species Tapirus indicus. Next base: position 139,850,925 of record CM062919.1, on the reverse strand, counting down.
AGAATATGTCAAAATTTCAAATGAGATATTGGAAAAAACCGTAAGACTTGTTAAAATAGAAATTGGCTAATAAATTTATAAAATTACATTGATTTTCTGAGATGATTAGTAGATTATTTGAATTTGTGTTTACTTTACTTAGCAATTATATCTCAATCTTTTAACTAGTAGAAGTGTAAAGTGGATAAATGCAACCAGTATAAGTTGAAAGTCTCTTATGAATAATGATTCAAAACAAATATAAACCATGATCTCAGCCCACAGAGAACTTGTGGGATATCGCTTATGGGCATTTCTCGTTTTATAGTATTTATCACTTTTAAGTATATTGGCATGTGCACTAGACTTAGACGAATGAAATGATATAAAACGGTTGTCCCTGAGTTAACAATGAGGAAACTGAAACCCAGAAATATTCAGTGACTTGGGCAAACTCATGAAACTAGTAAGTTGAAGAGACATTTAAGAACTATTTTTTGACTGTAGACCCTGTGCTCTCCCTGTAGTATCAGGCTGTTGTTAAAGATGGTTCGAGTTTTCTTCAGCAGAGAGGATACCAAAGAGTGTATTCAACTTAGATAGAATGAATTGTTTGAGTAAAAGTGCAGAACCAAAAATGGTTTATGAGGGAGAAAATCAGCTTGATTAACCAACTGTGGAGTTGGTTAATTCCAGAGATGACTTTTGGACCTCTCCCAAGGGCTGGACACTGTGCTAGACAAGTGCTTGGCACTCTTTAGCAATAGAGTCAGCTTAGTTAGGTAGCATGGCATGTAGAAGTAGAAGTTTAGAAGTAAGCATAGTTACTGTAAGGTATGATAAACCACTGTGATTGCTTGTTAAATGAAATAAGAATATATTTAAGGTAAAACTGATAGGTGGAGTTTCCTGTATTCATAGAACAGGTTAATAGCCATATGCCTTTTGTCGTTGATATAGTCAAACTCTATATCTTAGTATTAATTTAAATTATTATTGACATTTGATATTAAATGTGTTATTTTGCCATTTTATTGAGACGAATTTCTCTCTAATATATGTGTATGGGCTTCTGCACATTGCAGTTAAATTTTAAATGAGTTCATATGGTATTATGTAAGATAAATTTGACTTCTGATTTCATTATTGAATAATATTTTTCAGTTTAAAGATCTCTTTTAAAATTCAAAAAATGACTTCATGTAATTATTTGTACTTGTTATTTTCCTTAGAATATCTTTAATAATAAATGCTACCATTCAAGGAGTGCTTAACCCTGTGGCAGTTATTGTGCTAAAACTTTGCATATATTATCTCAGTTCTCACACTAATTCTGTGAAGTTGTCCCCATTTTGTAAAAGAGAAAACTGATAGCATTTAAGTCATTTATTCAAGATTACATAGCTAGTGAAATGATACAGCCAGAATTTAAACCCAGGCCTGTCTGGTGTCAACGTTTGTGCTGTAACAATCTTGCTTCCAATTGTTTCTCTCTCTCAAATACTCAAAGTTCTAATTGTATATGCATAGTGCTATGTTATGTACTGTGAGTATATCAAGATGAGTTTGACACTTCTAAGAGGAGACCATTCATTGAAAGACATTATTGCTGGGAGTATACACTGCATGTAAGTGATCTGAATGCCAGAAGAAAGAGCAGAGGAAACCACGGTGATAGACCAGGGCTAACATCTTTATATAAAGAGCTTTTGCCTATTGAGGTTAAAAAAAATTGATACCAAATGATAAGCAGACTAAGTATATGAACACAATTTTAAAAAGCAACAATTAAACCATACAAATCAGAAATACAACAAATCAGCAATCAACAAAGATGGTTAACTATAATTCCAAGAAGGCCAAGTCTGTGTTTTGTTCACCATTGTATTCCCAGAGTCTAGAACAGAGTCTGGCACACAGTAGACACTTCGTAGGTGTTTGTTTAATGAATAAAACAACGTGAAAAAATGTCAACCCTATTTATAATTAAGAAATTCGATTAAAGTGAGATACTGTTTCTCAGTTACTAGTTATCAAGCTGCACCCTCCTTCTAAAAGAGAGAGAGAGAGAGAGAGACAGGAGAGGTAGAAAGAAATATAATGCAGAAGAGGGTACAATGAAATAGCTAGTGGAGCATACATTTCTGGTAGGAGTATAAATGGATTCACTATTCTTGGAAAGCAATTCTGTAATTTATAATAGCCTTAAAAAATTCATAAATTTTGGCCTAGCAATTTTACTTCTGGAATCTGTACTGACAAAGTAATCCTGAGTACGTAAAATAATCTTGCACAAAAATACATGTGATAACATTATATATAACATAAAAATTTGGAAAGCATCTAAATATCCAAGTGTAGTAAATGGTTAAGTAAATCTTGGCAAATCTCCTTAATGAACTGTTATTAAAATTTTTGTTAATGTGTGTGAAATAACATGGAAAAATTTTAAGTTCAGAGAAAAGAGCAATATATAAAACATGCATCTAGGATAGTGTAAAAAAATCTACATAGAAAAAAAACTAGAAGTATATGCACAATGTTGAATATGTGGGTAGTGGAATATTGAGTGATATTTTTTTTTCTGTTTTATCTTCAAAAGTTTCTTTAAAAAAAAATAAGCATATGAAATGCATAAAATTTTTTAAATTTGGAGCTGTGATTAATAAGTAAACATCTGTTTACTGTCAAATCATTTACCCATATCTTAATCACCTTTTAATATTTCAGTATAAATATTCTTTTTAGTTACAAAAGAAAAATTCATTTTTGACTGGTGTTAGAATGTTTATATTTTGTTTTCTGAATTTAAATTAATTTTACTTTCTGTCTTCCACCCCAATAATTTTAGATTTAATTCAAGACTGGTCTAGTGATAGTGCTCCAGACATTTTTTCATTTGTTCCGTATACTTGGAATTTTAAAATCATGTTTCATCAATTTGAAATGATTTGGGCTGCTAATCAACACAATTGGATTGACTGTTCCACTAAACAACAGGAAAATGGTAAGAACTTTTAAAAAATTAGGTTACATATTCTGCTCATTAAGATAGATACCGACAAAGAAAACTGGTATTGATTTTGTAGTTTTAACAGATACTAGAATTGATCTTTTTTCCGTTATCTTATGAGACTCTCAGAGAACTGTTTCAGAGTTTGTATTGGACTAAGCATATCATCTTTAATTTTGTTTAGGTGTATATTTAAGGCAACGTTTATTTAAAATTTTGTTGAAAGTAAAAGTAAATTTTATTTTTTTCTCTTTTTCTGTAGTGTATCTGGCAGCCTGTGGGGAAACACTGAACATTGATTTCTCTTTGCCTTTTACGGACTTTGTTCCAGCTACATGTAATACCAAGTTCTCTTTAAGAGTACGTATAATTGAATACATGGTTTATTCCACAAGGTTTATTAGTAAGTTTGAGTTCTCAAAGCTTATATTTACTCTCCCCTGCCCATCTCATTGCCACCCTGAAGTATTTTAGCTTTCCTCTATTGTTTACTACCTTTGGTGTCACAAAAATGCTGCTGTTTCTTTTTTGTAGTTAACTGTAAAGTTCTGCCATTCCTCTAAGTTCCCCAACTTCCCCTAAGAAGTTGGGCAATTAAAATAAAAAAATTTCCTGAGCTGATTATTTTCTTAGAGCTCATTTCTAGCTTCTGTGACTCATTTATATGTTTTCTTAAAAACCCCTTCTAGCTCTAATGTTTACTATGTCTATCAACTAGATTTGGTAGTTCCCTATATTTCATTGCTAGTTGTAACCACGAATTCAAGGAATAACCACAAATACCTTTCTTTCTTTTATCTGAAAGCCAGCTCTTATGAGTTCAAAATTTTGTGGAACACTTAATTTTAGGTTATGTGCAATCATTATTAGTTGTAGTATTGATGGGGGTTATGTAGTAAAAAATAGCAACGATAAGAGCAGCTAACACCTATTAAACATGTTCTATATGCCAGACACTATTCCAAGTGCTTTATGTGTAGTAACTCATTTAATTCTCAGAACAACCCTCTTGACGTAGTTGTTATTATCTGCATTTGTGGAATATGAAACTGAGGAGCCAAGTTCATATAACTTGTCATGTAGCTAGTGAATGGCCGAGTTGGATTTTGAACACAGGCTATATAGCTTAGGGCTCCGTTCTTTTAACCACTCTGCTATGCTACCTGTTAAGAAACCAGGCATCAAGGTGAATGAAGATTAGGGGACCTATAAGGAAAAAAGTGAAACCAAGTAAAGATCCTTTGATATACCAATTCAGAATTCTTAAAAGCCAGTTAAGAACCAAGACTTACTAGAAACAAAAGAGACAATTGTATTTTAAAAATTAATAACAATGCAGAACATATTCCAGTTGAGCTTATATTAGTGAGATGATTTTTTAATTTTTTTTGCTGAGTTATATATGAAATATCCATGGATACCCATAGAAGATAATCTTTTTTACTCTTTTGTGCAAGGAAATTATCCTGTTTATTTTTCTGATTTTTTCATTGCTTTTCTAATCAGAATTTAGTTTTAGTCAATGTAAAAATCTTACTCCAGTTATTTACCTGACTATTCAATGTAAAATCTGTGACTTGAAATTTATGCTTATTTTCTTTTGAATTTTATTCTCATGATTATTATAGATGGGTTTGCCTGTAATAGTAACCTATTTATGTATCTATTTTATTACTTTGGGTTATTATAAATTATTTTTTAGGGAGAAGATGTTGATCTTCATTTGTTTCTACCAGATTGCCACCCTAGTAAATATTCATTATTTATGCTGGTAAAGAATTGCCACCCAAATAAAATGACTCATGATACTGGTATTCCTGCTGAGTGTCAAAGTGGCCAAAAAATGGTTAAACCAAAATGGCGGAACATTACTCAAGAAAAGTGAGTACATAAAATTAATGATATAAGTATTTTATGTTTATATGCAAAGAAATTATTCTTCTGCTTCTTTCACAGAATAACAGTAAATTTTGATTATCTGTAACTGATGTCTGTATACAATTAAAGGAGTAAGTACCTGACTGGAAACTTTATTTTTTACTCTTCAAAGGGCTGGTTGGGTTGAATGCTGGACTGTCCCAAGTGTCATGCTTACAATTGATTATACATGGCATCCAATTTATCCACAAAAAGCAGATGAACAGCTGAAACAATCATGTAAGAGTTTTTATATAATTTGTACTTTGAAACTTCTGGTGTTATAATTGATAAACAGCAAAGATACAAAAAAGAAATAAAAAAATTTTGGAAATGCATCTGTTCTTTTGACATAATTGTGTACATTTAAAATCTTTTAAGAATTTTGGTATAATTATAGCTAAGTTTCGTTGAGCATTTAATATGTATCAAATACTAGGCCAAGCTGTTTCCTGGCTACATTATCTCATTTAATCCTTACAGCAACTCTCTGAGAGAGTTATTATTATTATTATTGTCAATGTAGAGTTGAGGAAATAGGCTCAGAGAAAGTAATTTTCTCAAGGTCTGTCAAGCTAGAAGCAGTAGAGCTGGATTATGAAACAAGATGTATGTGAGTCTATATATTTAAAGTGCTTGGTTTTGTGAAAGTTAGTTTCTTTAATGCATTTTGACAACTCTCCTATCATTATAGTTTCCCTGAAGCTTATGTGCCTTATTACCAGGATCCAAAATGGAATTAGAGTCAAGTTATATTTTCTTTGTGTTTTTTCAGTGAGTCAAGTTTTAAAGAGTCAAGTTTTCATAATTTTCTTTTGTATGGAGCTAGATAATGTCACACTGTATTTGAATAGCTGTGTGAAAATAACTTTGTAGTTTAAAGCCCAAGTATAGTTAAAGCCTAATTGTGTCCCAAATTTATATTGCAGGGACTCGATGAGAATGTTGCCTATGTTAACAGGAACTTTTCATTGATTCTTTGCAGTCTGATTTATGTATTTCTGTATATATTTCAGTGAAGTCTATTCTTTATTTGCATTCTTAATTATTAGTCTGTTTTCATTTTATACTACAGATAATATATCAGTGTTAATTGCTTTCATATTTGCAAAAGAATTTCTTAGTGAGAACTTCTAAAAGGTACTTTTCCCCCTCCCTCAAACATTCTTTTTTCTCTCAATTTATTCCAGTGTCAGAAATGGAAGAAACAATGCTCTCTGTATTAAGGCCATCCCAGAAAACATCAGACAGAGTTGTTTCTTCTCCCTCTACTTCTTCACGCCCACCTATTGATCCCTCAGAACTTCCACCTGATAAACTTCATGTAGAAATGGAACTTTCCCCAGATTCTCGGATAACTCTTTATGGACCTCTATTAAATGCATTTTTGTGTATAAAGGTATGATTTTTAAAAGAACTTAACTTATATTTAAACATAGGCAAAGCAGTTAATATCTAATTGAAATTGAGACCATTTGAAATAGCCAGTTGGATGATTTGAACATGTTGAATATATATTATGTATGTTGACTGGACTTGTGCTAGACTCAATTACAAATTTATTTATTAAAAACAGTGTACTCCTCAGTTCAGCATTTTTTTTTTGACTTGTATGTTCTAGGAATTGTGCTAGCTGCTAGAGAGAGAAACGATATAGCATGTTCTCAATAAGATAAAAAAGAGGGATATAGCAGGATAGACATATATATGGACAGATGTTAACATGTTGTAATTAATACAGCAATAAAAGTACAAGAGAACCTTATCTGAGGATAATTGGTACCAGGAAAAGTCTACTTCAAGTGAATCCATTAAAACCAGACAACTTTATTTCATGGTAAATATTGAGCAAAGATTTGGAGTTCCGTCTTAAAAACTGAAGCAAATATGTGAAAATGAGTTATTTCAGAGTGTGACAAATTTAGTTTCTAAGGAAATATGCACTACTTCTTTGAAGAAAGACTGAATCAAGTGTTGATTCACTTTGGTATAATTTTTCCACTGAAATTTTACTATTACATAGTATGATAGCACTTTAAGGTTGATGTCTGTTTCATGATTATGAAGTAGGCTATTTTCAGAAAAATATTTGTGCACTTGGTCAATTTTCTAGACATTGCTCTTATTCTTTTGATATTCAAATCATACTTTAAAGAAGTTCCCAGCAAGTCATCAGTAATTCTTGTCGATTTACCCTTCTTTACAGGTAACTTGCTCTAAGCCTTCCAGATCCTCACTTATCACTGATAGCTTTACTTGTGATTTGAGCAGTTATCCAGCATCACTTTTAGCAACTTCATGAAATTTTGCACTTTTCCAGGATTTTGCAAATTCACTTGGCTTTAGACTTTCACTGTACTATTGGATATTTATTACATCTGATAATCAAGGAGAGACTAATTGTCCAATATTACCAGTCACGAGCAGTAGACTTACTTGTGGGATGGATGTTTGTTTGAGTCTGTCTTATCAGTGCTTACTTATTTTCTTGCTTTTGCAGTTTTACAACTGCAGAGGTTTGGATATTGAATGCTTAGCTAACAAAGAATCTCATAATGTACAGTAACAGGAGTAATTAATTCTGAAAAGGGTCTAGGATGATCAGGGTTGGTCAGGGACTGACAGACAGTCAAGGTTTATTAGCAAAGGCTCTCTGGAAGAAGTGCTAGCTGAATAAGTTTTGAAGGTACATATCTCAATATTTTAGTTACTGTATTATATTTACTAAAAGCTACCATAAAGCATCAGATGATGTAGTTTAAGATAAAAGATGCAAGGGAAAATGTGTTAAATATTTGTGGAAACCTACAGTTTCTGTTTGGTTTTACCTTTTCTTCTCCTGGGATTTTTAGGAGAGATTCCTGAAGGAGTGATTCTTCAGATCGAAGTGGGGAACACACACACACACACACACACACACACACTTTTTTCTTTCTTGTGACCACTGTTTGACCTAAAATATTCTTCAAATATTTCTCTCAGTATCTTATTTTCTTGGGATTGCATGTGAATAACTATTAAGGATCTAAAATGCTATTTTCAAGCTTGAGTCTCCCTGAAGAGGCTGAATTATATTTTAATTTAAATGTAAGCAATGATTTAGTTAGCAGGTTAAGGTGGTTACATTGATATAATATCAGTTTTGAATACTACCAGAGGTGTTTTAACTCTGGTTTTTGCATTACCATATGTACATTGAACCTCAATTTTTTTAATTAAAAAAAATTCCATAGTAATACATATTCATCAAAAATAAGAGGACTATAACAAGAATACAGAGAAAGAAGTATATGCCTTTATTTTAGGCTTCATTATAAATTCAGAGATATAACCTCTGTTGATAGTTTATGTTTTGATGCAGACTTTTCTAAGCATTAAAGATTTTATGACATTTTAGTAGTGTCAGAAGTTTGTTGCACTAAAGATTGTATTAGTATTTGCATTCATCAAATTAATTCAGAACTTGTATGAAGTGTCTACAAAAACAAATTTAAAAAATTTAAGTTTTGAGATATTTTGTAAAATATGTATCTAAAACATGACAGGCAAAAAATTTTTCTAGCCCAGTGAACTCTGTGCTTCCTTTTATTAGGAATATATGTAACTCTTTAAGTTTCTTTTTATCCCCCCTACCCAGAAAGCTTAGTGTCATGCTGACATGGAGATATTATCTTATCTTAAATATTTCTGTCTTTCCATTACTTTTTTTTCCATTTATTTTAATATATAATTTATGTTCTACTCAGTATCAGTGTTAGAACTTAAAAACGTTTTGGAAGTTAGGTATGAGATATATATAATATATGTATATATATGTAAAAGAAAACAATATGAAAAGTCATATAACTGAGATTGTAATTTTTTTAGTTATCAAAATTAAACATCAAGAAATTCTAAAGGATACACTAGGAAAAAAAAGAATAACTCTATATTTGTTTGACTGTAAAACTGATTTCCAAAATCTACAAAAGAAATTAGGCCTGGCATTATCATTATAAAGAATTCTAGGAAGAGTATATACTAAACATGCATTAAAATTTATGAGGACATTTTGTGGAAATGGAAGGTCTTCTGAAGATATAGACAACATAGCGACTCTAAGTGTCAGCACAAAGTCATTTCAGTCATATTAAAACTTCATGTCGGGGCCGCCCGGCGGCGCAGCGGTTTAGTCCGCGCTTGGCAGGCCGGGGTTCGCGAGTTCGGATCCCAGGCACCCGCCGACGCACTGCCTGTCAGCCATGCTGTGGCGGTGTCCCATATAAAGTGGAGGAAGATGGGCGCGGATGTTAGCCCAGGGCCAGTCTTCCTCAGCAAAAAGGGGAAGATTGGCGACGGATGTTAGCTCAGGGCTGGTCTTCCTCACACACACAAAAAAAACTTCATGTCATTTCTTATGTTGTGGACACAAGGTTGGGTAACAATACCACTTATATTACTTTTCTGAATTAACTTCTCTTAGTCTTATTACATTTTTTCTTAATGGAAGAAAGGAAATCTGAATCTAAATAGTAATAGCATGCCAGCAGTTGCAAATAGTAGCTGTGGATTAAGGGTGTATATGGCATATATGTTTTCCTTATTACAAAAATAGTTTTAGTCGTCTTGAACAGAAGCCTGGCTATCAAGTTTCCATTAAAAAAATTTAATATTGGAAACAATACTTGTAGGTTTTTTTTTCCTGCATCTCTAATTTTATTAGCCTTCTTCTTTTAACTATTGTTGATGATTCTTTTTTCTTTTTTGAGAAATGAGTATCATTAGATAAGTATGAATTTGTAGCTGGGAAAAAAAATGGCTGTCTTCTGTTACTTGAAGTAGGTTACTTGACACTCATTAACAAAATATCTCTAGGAAAATAAAATTACAGAGGACTCTTAAGTAAATTGAAAATGTAGCTTATTTTAGTGTTTTAAAGTCATACATGCTATAAATTTGACAAAAGAACACATTTTCCCAGTTCTATAAACTGATGACTTTTTTCTCCGGTTGTTTAAAATGGAAATGAAATTTGTATTTGTAATATTTGTGTACATTTACTAATGTTAAAATGTCATAAAAGCCATAATATATTACTACTTGCCTTATACTTCAGCCAGCCTTTTGGTAATTTTTTTAGTGAATCCTTAAGAAATTAACTCTTACAGATGGAATTCACATATAAAAAACCCCACAAATCTTAAATCAGACATCCAACATTAAACATTTAACATTAGATGAGCTTTTTAAAGGAGTTATAATTTTAAAAGTACATTTTGTTCATAATATTCAAGAGGTGCAAATGTATCGTCATAAAAGACTCCTAGCATTTTATAACTCTTTAAAAAAACAGCCATTGACACATTTAATAAAACTTAGCAGATGTCTTCTATTTGGGGGATTCAGTGTTCTCTAAAGAATTTGATATGAGTTATTTCTGTTTCAGATAATTAAGTGGAGATTGGTTTAGAAGCAAATTGAACATTAGGCCCAAGAGAATCTTTTAATTATAGTATTCTTCAGGCATCTCTCTCTTTTTGTTGTTGTTAAGATTAAAAATTGTAAGAGACTACACAGGAATTTTTTTCTTTTTTGGGTGGGGAAGATTGGCCCTGAGCTAACATCTGTGCGAATCTTCCTCTATTTTGTATATGGGACGCCACCGCAGCATGGCTTGATGGGCGATGTGTAGGTCCTCACCCGGGATCTGAACCCATGAACCCCAGGCCACTGAAGTGGAGTCTGTGAACTTAACCACTACACCACTGGGCTGGCCCTGGGAATATTTTAAAAATAAGGAACTTACAGGCTAGGATTATTAAAAATTAGCTAAAATAAATATGACTTATTTCTGATGATTTGTTGGTAACTCTTAGTATGTTGAAAGCTAATTAACATGAACAGTGTATATTGACTCCTTAAATCAGTTGTGTGGAAGGGAGGGTGGAGCAGAGATGACTGAGTCTGCAGGCCATTTGCAGATAAAATCACCAAAGAAACTTTTTTACTTTCCACCTGTCTCTGGACTCCACATTCTCTTGCAAACCTCCTGAACCCGTTTCCAGGACTGGACAGCATGTATATATTGAAAAGACTTCTCAAATGGTCTAAGGGAGAACTACTGCTCCGAATGCCTCTAGGTTTTTAATGTTGATTGAAATTAATTAGACATTTATTTTTAGTTTTAAAAATTTAATGTTGGAATTTAGGATAAAATTAATGTTTTTTACCTTTATTTTTGTGCTTGGATTTGTCCATGCCTCAGAGTTATATATGCAAAATTATCAAGATTTCAAGCAGGTTATATGTAGGACCTGTATTATTTAGAGGCACATAACAGTAGAGAATAGAGGAAAAAGCACCAGGTCTGTGAGTCTGTAGATTTGAGATTTTTTTTTTTTTTTTTTTTTTTTTTTGTGAGGAAGACCAGCCCTGAGCTAACATCTGTTGCCAATACTCCTCTTTTTTGCTGAGGAAGACTGGCCCTGGGCTAACATCTGTGCCCATCTTCCTCCACTTTATATGGGACGCCGCCACGGCGTGGCTGACAGACAGTGCGTCGGCGGGCGACCGGGATCCGAACCCGCGAACCCCGGGCTGCCAAGCGCGGACTTAACCGCTGTGCCACCGGGTGGCCCCTAGATTTGAGATTTTAATATTAGTCCTGCCACTAATTAACTGAATGACCTTAAGCCCTTCAACATCCTTTTCTATGAAAAGATATTCATTGACCTGATATCCAGAACCTTAGCCAGAAAATAAATGTGTCAATAACCAAAGTGCAGAATTTCCCAAAATACTAACTTGATTCTAATATTGAACAAATGTAATTAACAGTGTTAACTGAAATATTTTAACAACTTCTGATTACTACTGACAGATCAAATAGGCAAAATTTAAATTCAGAATTAATGGGAAGAAAAGAGAATTTTAATTAAAAATAAACTTAAATTCGGATGCAAAAAACCCCAGAATACTAATAGTTGAAACACTTCTGAAATTCTGATGCATAAGAGCAGGATGAACTATGTGAAAGGAAGTTTTGGTAACTTTATCACTTTATTAATACTCTTTTTGTCATCAGTAACCAACACTGGACATTCTTATTAAAGATCTTAAAATATTCCCGATAAATATCCCAACCAGAATATATGAACTGTAGTGTCTGGCTAATTGGATTTAGTCAGATTGATTTTCAGTGAGTTAATCTGCTTCTCCCAAAGGATGTCTCTGGGTATTATTGCCTGACAACTCTGAGAAGCACAGATTGAAAACCACTGAACCTTACAAATCTTCAAAGGTTTCTTCTAGAACTGAAATTGAAGTTTTTGTTATAATTGGAGGTGGTGTTATCATGAAGCTTTACTATAAACTATTGCAACTTTTTGTGGGTTTTTTTCATTGCTATTTATTAGCTAAGCAGCCAAGTAAGTGTATGTCTTTAATATGTATATCTTTTTTTCATTTTAAGGAAACAGACCTGATGCTTTTAATTCAAAAGGTTAGGGAGATGCTTAGTTTACAAATTTTGGGCTCTAAGGTGAGAAGTTATCATTACATATCTCTTTTGTTAGCAGTTTTTTCTTAATATTCATAGGAAAACTACTTTGGGGAAGATGACATGTATATGGATTTTGAAGAGGTTATTTCAAGTCCTGTTCTGTCACTGTCAACATCATCCAGCTCTGGGTGGACTGCTGTTGGAATGGAAAATGACAAAAAGGAAAATGAAAGTTCAGCCAAGTCAATTCATCCGCTCACCTTGCGTCCTTGGGATATTACTGTACTTGTTAATTTGTACAAAGTTCATGGGCGTCTTCCTGTTGTAAGTGTTTACATATTAAAACAGTCTGAAGTGTATTATGAAATTCACCTAGCATAGGAAAATACGTGTGTCTGCACACACTTACAAAAAATTCAGATTCGAAAACTTCTAAATTTGTCCTTTTATCTTTATAAGCTAGTTTATCGTTTTATTCATAGTGTGATTACTTGATCATTGATAATTTTACTTTCTGTTTTTCTTTTACTTTAGCTCCTTCTTTGCTTTCTGTGTAACTTTAGAACATTTTGTCATGGCATTGGGTTGCTTTGTTTATAGTTAGCCTGATGGATATTCTAGGACTTTACATTTTCTTAGCCTTTATCTCAAACTCCAGACCAGTTTGGAGCCTTATGTGGACCCACTGCAAAATCAAGATTCAGGCTTGGAGGTTGAATTGTGTCAGAGGTTCGGATCCAGTATAGAATCCTGGTTCATCCTAAGGATGACCCTTGGCTCTGTTGAAGCTGACTTGGAATGAGATTATATTACCCATAGAACCCAGGGCCATTGGAGCCAGGCCACACAGGGAGGGGGTGGCCCTAGAGCACTATGCTGCATACTGCTCCATCCGTGTCATGTACCTAGGGTTGCACAGCAGAGAAGTCATCTCTGGTGCTTAGTGAACCTAATGTCTTCACTGAGGTACAGAATAGTAATTTTTGTTGGTAAGCACTGTTTCTCCTTTTTAAAAATCAAAATCTTACTTATGTAAATGTAACTTTTATTTTCCCATACTTCCTTGGTCTTCATTTTTTCTATATCTTGATTATGGTATTTTATTTGACTTTAGCATGGAACTACTGATGGTCCTGAGTGCCCTACAGCTTTCTTGGAAAGACTATGTTTTGAAATGAAAAAAGGATTTAGGGAGACCATGCTGCAACTTGTCCTCTCACCATTGAATGTGTTTGTCAGTGATAACTATCAGGTAATGTGAAAGTGAGTTATGGTAGAGACTTAGACATTTATTATTATTCCTTATGGGGTCAAAACAGTGTATTAGCTTCTGTCCATGGAGTAGATAGCTCTTTAAATTAGACACTTTTAATTTAACTATAGGAAGAAGTTTTGTGTGTGTGTATATATGTATGAGACTTTCAGGAATCTATTTTCTTTTTCTTTCTGCTGTTCCCTATTTATGTAATCTTAAAACAATTATATTTTATATCTATTTTTAGAAATGGAAAGAAATACTTTATAACTTTCTCATATATTTATGAAAGGGAAAAATGTAGAAAATGTTGGTGGATTCTGTGGGAAATCAGACCTATTAATATTAACGAGTACCATAATCTTCAAAACATGCATAGCTATGTGGGCGATGATTTATTCTTTTTATATAACTTACAAGATACTTTGTTAATGCCTTCAAGAATTATCCCTGGCTCTTTTTTGGAAGAGAACCAATTTGTATTCATCAAATGAGAATAATTTACATTCCTAGGTAGATTATCACTTTATTATTTTTTTAATGACAAATGTCTTCTCTTGGCATCTACCACTACTTCAGGGCCCTTTCCGTGTTTAGTCAAGCTGTGTACTTTAGAAATATAAATGGATTTTAATACAGGCAAAGTAAAATTATAAACAGAAGGATGAATCTGACACCCCAAAATCATACTATGGATTCTGTGTAGTAACCTACCCCCTTTTCATTCTTTTGCCTTTATTGACTATATTTTTCTACATAGATTTGTTTTTTCATATATAGTCATGTGCCGCATAATAATGTTTCAGTCAATGATGGTCTATGTATGTGATGGGAGTCCCATAAGATTGTACTGTACAGCCCAGATGTGTAGTAGGGTATACTATCTAGGTTTGTGTTGGTACACTCGATGTTTGCACGACGATGAAATTAACTAATGATGCATTTCTCAGAAACTAGCCCCATCGTTAAGTGACACTTGACTATATATATATTTGACGTAGCTAAGATCGTAGTAGCTGAAACTTAACGTTTAATGTATACTTGGTTTTGCCACAGATTGTGTTTCCTTTTTAAAACTTTTATTTCGAATAATTATGGATTCACAGGAAGTTGCAAAGATAGTACAGAGAGGTCCTGTGTGCACTTCACCCAGTTTTCCACATGTTGATCTTTTACATAATTATAGTGCAGTATCAAAGCCAAGAAAATGACATTGGTACAATGTGTGTGCTGTAATTCTGTGTCATTTTATCACATGTGTAGATTCATATAACTGCCACTGAAATCAAGATCCAGGACTATTGTATCATCACAAAAATCTCACTTGCATGACACTTTCATTTTAACTTGCCATAGACACTTTAAGAATAACTCATGTCCTCCTCTCTCTAATTAGTAGGTCATCAGAATTGGTTCTTTTTTATTTGTGGAGGCAAGTATGTGGAAAGGAAGGCCGTCTCCTTTTTTTCAGTTTATTGAGGAAATTAATAAAAGTAAAAGGGAAATATCTTCTTATGACTGAGTTCTGAGAACCCTGGATGAGTATCTCTGGTTTCTTATGAGTACTTGATGACACTTTAACTTTTATTTTAATCACTGCATTCTCAAAAGACTTTACCACATATAAAAAATATTTTGTTGAGCTCATTGTGAGAGTTCACATTAACTCTCATTATACAACTGTTGGCAGACTTGTACAGAGACTGAAGTATAAAGTATGATTTATCTGGTGATTAGAAAAGGAGTTCACGAGGTAAAGGTAGCAAGGCAATAGTTAGAAGTACTTGTGATATTTTGTTTCCTAGATGGTTAGCACTTTGTAATTCACCCCAAAGACAAGGGTGCTCTCTATATATTCTGTTGAAATTTGCATGCTTACATAACTTGCTTACATTTTGTAGTGCTGGCATGACTATTCCTGAGAAATCTTTTCTTCCTTTGTCTCTATACTGTGTTATATTCTTTCACAGTGGGAGGCTTCACACTCTGACTACCCCCCAGGGTCAGTCCTGGGTCACTTACCTGTAGCTGCTTATTCTTGGTAGCATTAGTCTTAATGCAGGGCTTCACGGTTAAGGAACTAAGATGATGGATGGATTATTGTGTCCAATTTATGAAACCACACATTTTATTTTATGATCATTTTATGATGTGTATTAGTTTCCTAGGGCTGCTGTAGCAAAGAACCCCACACTAAATGGCTTAAAGAACAGAAATTTATTCTCTCAGTTCTGGAGCCTGGAAGTCTTGAAATCAAGGTGTTAGCAGAGCCATACTCTCCCTGAAGGCTGTAGGAGAGGATCCTTCTTTGCCTCTTCCTAGCTTTTGTGGTTGCTAGCAATCCTTGGAATTCCTTGCCTTGTAGACACGCACTCAAATCTCTGCTTCTGTCTTCACATGCCATTCTCTTCATGTGTCTGTGTGTCCCAATTTTCCTCTTACAAGGACATGAGTCATTGGATTAGGGCCTACCCTAATCCAGTGTAACCTCATTTTAACTTGATTGCATCTGCCATCAAGGTGACAGTCACATGTACCCAGGCTTAGGACTTGAATTTATCTCTTTAGGGGATACAGTTCAACCCATAACAAAATGCAAGCCATAATAAAATTTAGAATATAATCTTTATCAGTGTACTATGTAGGTTATACCTTTAGGACAAGCCAAGATCCACATTTTTTTTGAGCTAAAAAAAAACTATGAAAAATTTTATACTAAAAATTATGGAATCTCAGTATCAGAAGAGATCTTTATTGACCATCCTCCCGAGCTCTCTCAGATAAAATATAAGGGAACTGATGTCTGGAGACGTTAAATGATTTTATATACTGTCACAGCTTAGATGAAAATAAAATAAAAAATGTAGCTGAAGAGCTTCTAGAGCTATTATTATAAAGTCACATTTGGAAATGTCCTTTTAAGAATTCCTTATGACTTAGATTTAGCTCTTACCCTTAAAAAAATTTTTTTGAGGCCGTATTTCCTAAAATGTATTGAAACAGGGAACACTAACCCTATAAGATGGCCTGCACAATACACACTAAAAAGACTACCATAGTAAAATTAGCTTGGGAAATATCTGTGAACTGTCTCAGTGTATATTAGTGTATTGAAGTCTTTGAGAAGAATTGCTATGAAGAAATCTATATAGATAATTAGTCAGCAGTTATCTGCCTTTTGTGATCACTCTGTTAGGTGCAGTGGGATACACAGTGAACAAGATAGAAATGGTCTTTACCCTAATAAACCTGGTGGAGAAGATAAATATTGAGGGAATTAAAATTAAGATAAATAATTTCAAGTGTAAAAAGTGCTCAAGAAGAGGTGTAAGGTGCCTTGGTAGCATGTAGTGGTCCTGAGACAAGAACATGATAAAATTTGCCTTTTTAAAAGATTTCTCTGGTTGTTTTGTAGAGTATGGAGCAGAGAGATGTAAAAGTGAATGCTGGGGGGCTTTGCAAAGGTCCCAGCAAGAAGCCATATTATTTGGCTCAGGATGATAGCAGTGAAGATAGAATAGGTCAATGCATTTGTGAGAAATTGAGGGGTAGATTCTACAGAAATTGGTGATTGGTGGGTAGGTCATTGCGAAACTTTTCTGTATTCTGTGGAACTAGGTTTCCATGAAATACCCTGTTTTAGGACATATCCTTTAGCTTTTTGAATAAGTCTTAGAAATTTTCTTGTTGAAATATTTGCTGCTTTTTCGTAGTGAGTATGTAATTATTCTCTGTAAGATAAATCTATCCTTTTTATGTTTACATAGTTCTCAAAATCTGTATGGAAGATAGCTTATTTCCCTAATTCTTCACTGAATGGTCTTGATCTTTATTCCTCTCTGTTATTTTCTTCTTTTAATATTTTAATCTCCTGATTCCTGCCTTCCCACAAAAGATTGGCCTGTTAACATTCACTGTCGGTCAGAGTACTAGTTTCTTTTTATTCATCACTGCAGTTACCAATCAGAGATCTGCATTCTTTTCAGGACTTAGCTATCTTGCTTTGCAATTGGGCTCTCCTGGATATTGTCACTAAAGAAGCTTAACTTAGACTAATTTTATTGGTACAAGGTTGCATTAGCAGCTTGTGAATCTTGCAGTCTTATTTTCTCGATAACATGTTTTTACTGTTTGTCTCTGGGGAAAAAAGCAACTAGAAATTATAATACGATTTTCTTGTACTTCTTACAGTCTTATTGTTATTGTTTTCAGCAGCGCCCCTCAGTGGATGAAGTACTCAGGGAAGGTCACATCAATTTGTCAGGTCTCCAGCTGAGAGCACATGCTATGTTCTCAGCAGAAGGTCTTCCTTTGGGAAGTGATTCTTTAGAATACGCATGGCTGATTGATGTGCAGGCTGGAAGCCTTACAGCTAAGGTCACAGCACCACAGGTATGATTCTCAGGTACTATCTCCTGACTTTCTTTCTTTTTTCTTTGCTCACCTGCCTCCCCAAGAGGAAGTTGTATGCCCATTTTAATGTTCATTGTGTTTCCACTAATGGCATTCTGATGGCCAGACAACCCTTTGCTTTTTGGATGGAAGTCATTCTTGCCATTCAGAATTTTCTTAGCAATGGATGAGTCAGAGACAAGTTTTGCTTTTCTGAGCCACATAAAAGTGACGAGTGCATTGTTTTATAGTTCTACATGATACTTTCAAGAATTCAAGACTTCCTTTGGGAAAAACTCAGGATGATAACTTTTCTGGAAATCAAGTTATATGTTATTAAAATTATATTAGTTGACTCTCCACTGTTGGAACAATGTTCTTTTCCCAGTATATAGAATAATTTTCTAAGAACTTTGCTTTCTTGTATATTTTTATAGTAGGATTTGAGAATAATGTGTATGATATTATGGATTGGGTAGCAGGGTTCTTCACTTGTTATGTCCCAAAGCAGGATAATATCGTTGTACCTGCTGTTAGTGATATGGACACTGGTTTAAAAAAAATAAAAACCAATTTACCGGTAAGTAAACCTGGTCTGGAGTGCTAATTGTGATCCTTTTGGGTAAATTCCCCCTCCCCTTCACCATCCTGTTTAGTCTTTAGAAGACTCAGAGGCTTTAAGGATTGTTTAGTTCTAGAAATGAACCATTGCAATTTAGTTGAATAGCCATATTACTGTAACATTTCACCTGTTGGGCCATATCTTTATGATAATATGCATGCTTATCTTGGCATTTCAAAAGACTGGAATGTGGTAGAAAGTACATACTCAATTTTAATAAAAAGTTACCAAATGGGTATGAAACATAATTTAGAGGTAGGTAGTAGCAACAGGAGGGTGAACAAAGAATCTAGGTACTTCGTATGTCTGAAAGAAATTGTTGGAAGGCAGCAAAAATTAAGATGCTAGAAATAGTAGGAAAGCGAATAGAATTGAAAAGGGATATTTTATATAAAAATGGATGTATAAAAATAGATGAAAAGAAATATTCAGTGCTCATTGGCCTTGTATCCTGTCCTTCCTATCTGCCATTTCCTGTCTCTTAGTATACAAGTAAAAACTGAAGCATGTGACAAAACAGCTTGTTCCCTGACGAGCAAGGAGTAAAGCCATGCTGACCCTGCAAGACTGGACACAGTTCCTTTTAGAATTGCTAGAATCTCGTATGTTTATAAGTTGCACTTATTAGAAGATGGAATGTTTCTCTGTCTTCACTAGAATCTTGGCATCACTGTTTCTTCTCAGGTTCATGAATCCATAGGTGCTTTTAATGTTTATTCCATTCTTTGTATGTTTTAAAAGTGAAATTCATGTTTTCCAAGTTTAAATTATATACTTTTTTGAGGGGATAATATCATGTATTCCCATGTCTCCGTGTGTTTATTGTTAACAACTCTAATCATTGATAAAATTAAGGTTTTTTAAACTCGAGATTTGATGAATAACTGATATATGTTTACTTAAGCTTGTATTTACATAACAAAGTGCTTTGACCTTCAAAATAACTGATTTTCCAAAATTGTAGCCCAATATGATAATTAAATGCTCACAAATTTCACATCAGAGCTTGGTTTATTATTAGGTTGAGAATTTTAGGTGCTTTTCCATGCAGAGGCTTCCAGTGAGTCGTATAAAGAGAAAGATATAACCTTGAAGAAAAGTACTTGCTTTAGAAGTTGCTGAAGTTGAATTTTTCAGTTGAATTGAATTTTCCTTTTGGCAATACATTTTGTCACTCACAAATGAAAAATAATACAAGCTTATAAATGATGTCAAGGTAGAAAAATCACAATTTGGGCTAAAAAGTAGATCATGTAGCAGCAGGTATAAGACAGTGTTTGGGTTCTTTCAAGCTGTGTTAATATTCTTGAAAAGCTTTTGAACTCTGAACACTTGTTAAAAATGCTAATGGTGTTGTCACTTGGTCACTGCTTATTTGTAGCTGGCTTGTCTCTTGGAGTGGGGGCAGACATTTGTTTTTCATGTGGTATGTCGGGAGTATGAACTGGAAAGACCAAAATCAGTAATAGTATGTCAGCATGGAATTGATCGTCGGTTCTGTGAATCCAAGGTACGTCAACAAATATGTTAGCAGTATTATGGACATTGATGGATGTTTTAAAATGAAAGATTGAGATATCAGCTTTAAATCAAATGCACATAGCCATCAAGTAAACACTATAGTTCAATTTTTTCAATTAATAAAATTATTTTGCAAATTCTTGGCCAGTTATTTAGTTGTATGTGAAATATGAGAAAATTATTAAGATGTACATTCACGAATAGATGGAGATACTATAAAAGTTATCTCTTACATTTTTACTGTTAACACTCATATCTTATTGTATTATTACACTAACTCTTTGGGATGTAGTTGTATATTTATGTGGAAGATTTAGAAATTGAAGTGAGAAGAAGGTTAAATTCCTTACATGACGTTGTTTGCAGACTCCCCTGGAAAATACCTGTTGTCCTATAATGTGATTAGCAATGTTGGGCATTTGCCAAGTTTCCTGACTCCAAATTTTATGCTTTTCCCACAACATTGCACTACCTTGACTAAGGGCCATTACAGTATCCTTGAGAAGTAAAAAGGATTGTAAAAAGTAGATGATAATCCCTAAAACCATGTGTGGTGGCAATGAAATACAGAGTTTTATTTTGCAGTAAATACAGTTTCTTATGAATTTGGGATGGGGAGCATTTTTTTGCTGGGGGGGGGTATGCTCATTTCAGAAAATCTGGAAAATGTGGCAGTTTCAAAAAGGAAAATAACTTACCCTAATTCTATAACACAGAGATAACCATTGTTAACAGTTTAGTTTTTCTTTCTAGTTTCTTTCCTGTATGTGTCTTTCTTTTTCTTTTCTTTGGCTATATAAACTACATTTGTTTGCTGTTATACTACTGTAAATTGAAAGTAATTCATCCTGCTTTTAATTTTATCTTCAAAAAAATCTGTAACCCTTGCTTATTTACCAATAATAAAGGAAAAGTACAATTAGTGATAAAATTATTTTTCCTTGTTATTAACACATTGCTAGGCTCCAGGGAATTAGTCCCTTAGTCTTATGTCAGCCAGTTAGTTTCTTATGGATAATTCACACATGCTTGTAGGCATCTTTCCCTTCTTTTTTTTTTTTGACTGAAAGCTTTTATATTGCCATTAAAATGTTTAAAATCAACTTTATGTTGAGGCATAATTTACATACAATAAATTCACTCTTTTTAAGTTGTACAGTTTGAGTTTTGACAAATGTTATAGAAACCAGTGTAACCATTACCACCAGTGAAGATCTAGAACATTTCTTATCACCTTAGAAAATTCCTTTGTATCCCTTTGCAGGCAGCCACTATACCATGCAACCACTGATATGCTTTTTATCATTTTGGATTAGGTTTTTTTTTAGGTCTATTTTGTGTGGAGGAAATATTCTAGGATAGAGCACTGACTGCGATGTCCTGGCTCTGCCATTCATGAGCAGTTACATGCTGCTGGGCCAGTAATTTACTCAGGGCTGCCATTTCCCAAAGAAGTTCATGTGTGTCAAGACAAATACGTGTGTGTATGTATGTGTATGGAGTACTTAAAATATTACCACTTTAAACTCCTGTACACTTCTAATAAACCTGTGACATTGTTTACTTATCAGTTTACTCTGACTATTCTTTCTGAGTTTTAATAACAAGTTATATATGTATTCTGTCAATTTAGACTTGCTGCTTGCCCCTTTTGAATGAAAATGGCTCATGGTTACTTATAATTAGTTTTCTAATTGGTAAGACTTTAATTGCTGATAATTTCACTTATCATTATAAAAAAGTAAAATTTAACTGACTGATTTTTTAAAATACACATGTAACCAGAATTTTGTTTATCTAAATAAGGGGACTGAAGTATCAAAATAATGAATTGATGGTGAAGAATTACATGTTTAATCATTTTTCATTTTAGTTGAGTTGTATTCCTGGGCCTTGTCCAACTTCAGATGATTTGAAATATACTATGACTCGTTTAGCAGTCGATGGAGCTGATGTTTATATTGTGGAGCATGGCTGTGCTACAAATATAAAGGTACATGTTTGTTTCTTGGCCAGTGTAGTTCTTTTCCTTTTTACCAAACCAAACCTCCATTTCTTGAAATATAGCACACATTTATAATTTGCCATCTCACAGAATACTACAAAATTCTAGGAGATAGCTTTTTTTGTTTTTTTTTTTTACTCTTCCATGTTCTCTTCCAGTATTATTTTTTTAAGGCATACTTTCCCTACTTTTTCACTCTGAGTTACTGTAACATTGCTTTATGGCAGGGATATAAACTAGTAGGTTGCTTCTATGGCAGGGATGTAAATTGGTAATGTTTTTGAAAGATTTGATTTTGAATGCCTTTAAGCTTTATACATTTACATTTCCTGCCTGGCTTTTGAAAGTGTTAGTTTGCCACCTCTGCTTCATGGGTTACTATTTAAAATCAGCCTTGCTAGCATTCTGTGATTTCATTACTTGCTACCTTTCCAACTTTTCTTTCTTTCTTCTCTTATTTTCTTTTGGACTAATGTTCTTTTCCTTTTATCCTCCTTTTTTTTTGGTGAGGAAGATTGGTCCTGAGCTAACATCTGTTGCCAGTCTTCCTCTTTTTTGCTTGAGGAAGATGATCCCTGAGCTAATGTCTGTGCTAATCTTCCTCCACTTTGTATATGGAATGCCGCCACAGCATGGCTTGATGAGCGGTGCATAGGTCCGTGCCTGGGATCTGAACCCACAAAACCTGGGCCACTGAAGTGGAGCACGTGAACTTAACCACTAGGCGACCAGGCTGGCCCCTCCATTTATCCTCTTTTTGTTGATGTTGTTGAATGTCTATCTTTGTTCTGTTGCATTTATCTTTTCTAGTTCCCTTTCCCCTTTTTTCCTTTTCCTTCTATATTTTATGCACTTTGAAATAATTACCTATTCTGAAGTTTATTCTAAATTGCTTAAAAATACAGAAACTACAGTTTTGTTTTATTTTCTTCATTCAACCTTAGATGGGTGCAATTCGGGTTGCAAACTGTAATCTCCACAATCAGTCAGTTGGGGAAGGAATTAGTGCTGCAATTCAGGATTTTCAAGTGAGACAGTACATTGAACAACTGAATAATTCCAGAGTTGGACTTCAGCCTGCTGTACTACGGAGGGCCTATTGGCTTGAAGCTGGGTCAGCCAATTTAGGACTTATTACTGTTGATATTGCGTTAGCTGCTGATCATCATTCTAAACATGAGGCACAAAGACATTTCTTAGAAACTCACGACACCAGAACTAAGAGGTAAGTGAAATTTAAGAATAGTAATAGTCTCAAGTTCAGATGAAAACTACTAGGTAATTATAGAAGAAATTCTGTTAGGGATGGAATAAGAACATTTTAAATAAATATGATTTTACTCAGTACACCTCAGTGAATATAGAAGAACCTGATATTTAAGTAAATATATTGTATCTCATCTCTGCTGATGATGTGGTTGCTGGAAATAACATTTTTATTTATCTATTTATATATATGTTTAATATATATTATATATACTTATATATTTAATACATATGTATTTTATTTATATAATAAATTAATGACATTTTATTGTCATGTTATATGTTTTTATGTTATTCTGTTAATATTATGTTAATATTATTATGTTATTAACATAACATTATTATGTTATTATGACATACTATGTATGTCAACAGTGAAAAAAGTTTAAATTACTGGTCCCAAATAACTTTGTGTAAAATAGGGCCCCCCTTTGTCTCTCACCACAGTCCTCTGCTTCCAATTCATCATTCCTAGAAATCACCATTGCTATCACCATGCACTCCACAAAGCTCCTCATGTAGGCCTTCACAACCGCAGGGAAGACTAAGAGTACCTAACCTTATTTTCATTGGTCCTTAAGAAATGATTATATCTGCCTTTTAAAAAGTTGCCAGAGGGGCCAGCCTGGTGGCATAGTGGTTAAGTTCACGCATTCCGCTTTGGTGGCCTGGGGTTTGGTGGTTCAGATCCTGGGCGTGGACCTACACACTGCTCATCAAGCCGTGCTGGGGCAGTGTCCCATATAGAAGAGCTGCAACTCTACAACTATGATACACAACTATGTACTGGGGGTTTGGGGGAAAAAAGAGGAAGATTGGCAACAGATGCTAGCACAGGACCAGTCTTCCTCAAAAAAATAAAAAGCGCATACTCATAAAAAAAAAAGTTGCCAGAGCCTCTTACCGAATCTTTTCTTTTTGAAATGACAGTATGACTTTTTCCATCCCCATCTTCCCCATTATAAAGTTAATACAGCTTATTTTAAAATTAGAGAAGACTGTTAAGAAATAAAGGAAAATAGTTATAACCCTATAACATTTAATTTGTCATATTTCTTTCCAGTATTTTTAGTGTATTTTTCTTATACTTGAAATATTCCCAATTTACTTTTAAATTCTGCATGTTTGTATTAAATTTACATCCTAAGCATCTGCCCACATGATCAAAAATTTTATAAAGTTCCTTTCAAATGAATGATAGTACACCATCAAAAAGATATATTGTGCTTTACTTAGCCATTGCTCTTATACTAGATATGTAGGTTGTTTCTAAATTTCTTATCACAAATAATAATAAGAGGAACATTTCTGCACATAAAATCTATTTCCACACTTTCTGGGTATTTCCTTTTAAATAGTTTCCTTAAAAGGAGGCATGTCTGTGTTAAAAATTGAGACTTTTGATACGCATTCCCAAATTGCTTCCCAGAAAGAATATTTCAGTTTATATTCTCAGTAGCTTTTTAGGACAGTCTCTCACTGCATTTTTGCTACCCTTTGAGTGTTTTATGATAAGTGAAAAGTGGTATCTCTTTTATTTTGCATTTCTTTGTTTCTGAGGTTAATACTTTTTTTCATATGTTTATTGGCATACTTTTTTTTATTTCCTCATTTGTGAATTGCCTGTTAGTATTGTGTGTACATTTATTTATTGGGATCTTGGTGTATTTCTCACCAATTTTTAAGAGCTCTTTATAGATTACCACTAATATTTTGTAGATTGTTTCATCTTTTAACTTTTTTAATCTTATATACCGACTAATGTTTATGTATTCAAATATGTCAGTCTTTGTAATTTCTTGTGCTAATTTGAGAAAATGTTTCTTTTGCTGGTAATCAGGTGGCACCTGTATTTTTAAATTTTTTCCTATTCCTTTTTTGTTGTTAACGTATAACTCTAATCTGCCTGCATTTAACTCTATTCCAGCCAAAGAGGTAAATAGATTTTTCTGCAAATATCTATTCAAATACAAAAGAAAAAGTTTATACCTAATACATATTCATTTCTCCATTTCACAAAATGTTTGGATCTTTTATCTGTTAATTTTCCCCAAAGTTAAAAAAATTTTTTTTCCAATTAAAAAGAAATTCCGATGAGATTTTTATTGAGGTTACATTAATCTTTTAAGTTAACTTAAGATACTAGCATCTTGTAAATCTGAGTATGAAAGCTCATGTGTGGAGAATATTGTTTAAAAAAAACCTTTGATTTCCTTGTTAATTATTGCTCAGGAAGCCAGTTACTGTGAACAAAATGTCTGTGTCTGATTAGGTCAGGTCATAGACCAGGGTGCTGATGAAGCTCAGGAGGTGGCCCCACGTGAGTCAGGTTGTTCCAGGTGGCTCATTTAAGTTGGTTTTGTGCTCTGGTTTGTCAAGTATCGTGAAGAGTGTGGGCTTTTATCCTACTTACTAACAGGTTAGCCTGCCACAGTTTCATGGGTACTGGCAGGAGACACAAGATTCCCAATCAGAGACAAAGGACTTTATTACTCACAGCAAAAGCAGTAGTCAGAGTCATATGTGTTTGCATTGGTTCCCTGTGCCCTCCAAGTAGGGTTGCCAGATAAAATACAGGATGCCCAGTTAAATTTGAATTTCAGATAAACTGCAAATAACTTTTTAGTATAAGTGTGTCCCACATATTACATAGGACAAACTTATTTTTATTTACTAAATCTGGCAACTCTATCCATGAGTCCCATGGGGATGACACAAAAGGCCCATGATGAGTGTCTGCACACAGTGGGGTGCATTACAGAAAAACATTGAACTTAGGGATTCTCCTTTTATAGTAAGTGGAAGCAAGCCTGCTCTTTTCCAGGGTGAGACATTGTCTTATCCCATAAGGTTACTTATTGCCAGTACAACCCTGAGAAATGGCCTGGTCAGAGCCTTGCATGCTTGGTATACCCAGCAAGAACAGGTAGGGATGGTTAGGGCCCATGGTGAATTGCTTCTTCCTGCGTGGTAAGTCATTGACTTTCAGCTTTGGCTGCCTTTGTGCATATTTGATTCCCAGGAGTTTTTACAAGTAGATATATTCATTTCTGATATAACTGTAGAAGTTACTGGACACATAGACCATCAGTTTCATTAGATTTGTATTTCTGAAAAGTATAGTTCCCAAACCACCAGCACCAACATCTCCTTGGAACTTGTTAGAAATTTACATAATCAGGCCTTCCCAGACCTCAGTTAGAAACTCTGGGGGTGGAGCACTATAATCATACGCTGCATAATGATGTTTTGGTCAATGATGGACCACATATACGATGGTTGTCTCATAAGATTAGTAACATATAGCCTAGGTGTGTAATAGGCTATGCCATGTAGGTTTATGTAAGTACACACTATGATGTTTGCCCAACAATGAAATCACCTACTGACATATTTCTCAGAGTGTATCCCTGTTGTTACAACACATGACTGTAGTGCACTGGATTATATAAAGATAGAGAAAGGGAGCTTACATTTGTTGTGCAACTTCTGAATTCCAAATTTTGCATCAGGTGCTTTACATATATGTTATACCATTTAATCCTCACAACAACCTTATTAGATATATCAGACCATCATTTTACAGAGGTGGAAACTGAAGCTTAGAAATGTTAACTGACTTGTCTGAAGTCCTAGAATTATTAAGTGGCATAGTGGGAATTTGAACCCACATCTAGATGATGGCAAAGCCATGCATTCTGCTAACCTTTTTGCTGCACAAATGAACTAAAAAATTCTATGGGATATATAAGATCTTTTATTTTGATAGCGCTTTAAAATATTTTTGCTGAATGACTAAATCTTAATACTTTAAAATAGAGAAGTGATTTGAAATTGATGACATCTTATTGAAATGATACCTCAAATTCTCCCTCATCCTAAGGCTTTTTCATGTATTTTTCCTTCTGTCTTCTCTAGTCTGATGTTCCACTTCTAACTTGATATATTCATTCCATTGCATCTTTCACGTCTCAAATATTACTTTTGAAAGGTTCCCTGTTTTCTTTGTCACAACACCTTGTTCTTTACCTCATAACACTTACTATAATTTATGATTAGATATTCTTGTTTGTGGCCTGTCTTTGCCTCTATGCTGTAAACTTCATATGGATAAGACTATCAGTTTTGCCTGGCACAATGCTGGGCACGTAATAGATATGTTCAAGAAATATAAATGAAAGAATGGAAAATGAAAATGATAATACATTCTGTCTTCCTGTGAGGGCCCTGAGGATCCATGACATAATGCATGTGAAAATGCTTAGAAAAATGGACTGTTAATCTGAGGTGGTTTTATTATTTAAGGTACAAAAAAAAAGGAGTGAAGATATATCTCCCAGATTTGTATTTTATAATATATTTTAAGAAAAGAGGGAAGTTAATAAGTACTGACAGATTTGTGTGTGGGTCACTCACAGAGCCTGAAGAATTTTATATACATTTTCTCTCATCTTAATTCTTATTACTTCATTTAGAATCATTATTACATTTTTTTTCTCTAAAATATAGAATGGTACATTATTTTGGTTTTATTGAGAAATAATTTCTTACTTGCCCCATATTTATAATATTTTGGTGTGTTAAATTTGCCTTGTGAAATAGAATTTGAAATGCTAAAGTAAATAATCTATTAAGTGTAATCTATACAATAGTTTTGTTCATTTTTTAGATTAAAACTTTTAGTCCTTTTGAGAATATTTACTGCTGTTTTTAAACTGGGTTTGAATGTCTGATTTTTATATTTGCTTCTTTTTAGCTCTTTTGTTTTTGGCTTTTTTTTTTTTAGTGTACGCTCTCTCTCTCTCTTATTGTTTCTACTTATTTCCATCCCACTTAGCATCGTGAAACTGTTTTAGAATGGCAACAAGATTAAAAAGACATACCACAGTAAAAATAAACCTCTGTGTTTGTTTACCTTGTCTTTTAAAAATATTAACAATTATATTTAATTATCTGCCAAAAACTTTTTCATTTCTTAATGAGTTTTTCTTATGTTATCTTTTTTATTTGTTTTGTTTTGGGTTCTGTTTAGGTTGTGGTTTCTGTGGCCAGACGATATGCTGAAGAATAAGAGGTGTAGGAACAAGTGTGGTTGTCTTGGTGGCTGCAGATTCTTTGGTGGCACAGTAATTGGCCTAGATTTCTTCAAACTTGAAGAGTTGACACCTTCCAGTAGCTCTGCATTTTCAAGCACAAGTGCAGAGTCTGACATGTATTATGGACAGTCTCTGCTACAGCCTGGAGAATGGATCATTACTAAAGAAATTCCCAGAATTGTAGATGGTAATAAAATGTGTTATTTTGTCACTTGTGCTAATCTTTTATTATCTTTATCCCTATGCCATTCTGAGAGAAGTTCAGTGTTACTTAGTTCAACTCAATTAATTTTTTAAACAGTCTTATAGGTAGGGTTCAGTATAAGCTGCCTTTGTTTTACAGGTGATTTAACTAAAGCCAGATAAGACTAGTGAGTTTTTCATTGTTATACAAGGCAAAAGTGGGTCCACTTTTCAGATCTCCTACTGTTGACATGAGTGATTCTCCTAGCCAAGCTTATTCTAAATATTTCCTTATATATCATTTTCCTAGAACCCAGCTTCCAGAGATATACTTAGGGATAACTGTGCTTCAATGTAGCAGTTGTTTTGCCAGTTTATTTATACTATATACTATGTTTATATTATATACTATACTGATATTTATAGTATTAGCCCCCCTGTTATCAAATATTTTTGTCAAATTCCCTTATCACTAAAATTGAACATGTCAAGAAGAGAAATGTGGTCTTTCCTTAAAACCTGTAAGATAACTTTGCAAATACATGATTTTGGTATGAGCAGTGAATGATAAGTATATTTAAGTATATTTGATTTAGATTTATATCTAAATAGATTTATGTAGTATCCTTTCTCTAAAGACTTCAGAAATGGATTTTCCTTTGGGTTTCTTAATTGTATGTTCCTACAGTTAAATGCAATATTTACTGCTTAAGTTATCATGCTGTCAAGAAGTGAAATGTAGAAAAGTCTTAATATTTCACCAGTATTTAGCCTTTTTCCCTTAATCCATTCAAAAACATTAACTTAGCACTGCCTTTTGTCAGTAGACAAACAAAGATAGGAAAGAAATACTTTAAACTTTAAGAGTTTATTGGATTTATTTCCCACGTATGAGGAGTTCTTAGAGGAAAGAGCTGGACTACATATGCCAAATTTCTGTTTAAATGATTTTTTCACTGACTGACTATTAATACATAAGTGTGTACATGTATTTTAAGGTTGTTTGACTTCAGCAGTTTTGCTAGAATAAGAGCAGATTATATTATAAAATCAGCAAACACCAAAACTTCTTGACATTTAAAGGATAAGAAAGATGCTAAATAAAATTTAACTTAGCTGTCTTCTAATATTACTTTTTTACATTTGAATAATGTTTGTCTTTAAAGGTTTTCTCATTTAGTCCCCAAGCTACTGTGTGATTTGCATATTATCCCTATTTATAGTGAAGAAACTGAGGCTCGTCACTGAGACAGAGTTGCACCAAGTCATACAGCCAATGGCTGAGCAGAACTAGAGTCAGGGCCATGGAAGCCCCTTTAGTGGTCTTTCCACTGTACTACAGCTCATGCTGATGATAAAGATTTGTGATTTTCTGATATGCAGGTCAAAATTTAACCATCACAAACACAAGGAAAAAAATCTACAGGGAATTTACACGTACTATAAAAGGGGGAAAATAGCACATTCTCTCTCTAACAGTGAACAAAGCAAAGCTCATTATAATTCTTATAATGTATAATAGGGAGTGTCTATACCTCCTAGTGATTCTCTCAAGAGTGAGTTATACTTGGTAAATTACCATAATTTCTTGTCCAGGGAAGATTGGAATTAGCCCCTACATAAGTATCTGACTTTCTGATTGTTGAGTTTTCCAGAAGCTGAGTATAGATGTATAGATATGTCAGGATAGAATCAAGGAGGACATATTGGTAGAACTAAGGATTTCCTTGGAAGGTCAGTAAACACTAGTTTCCTATCACTTAGAAGTGAATCAAACCCATTTTTCTTTTGACTTTTGCTCTGATTTTTACATTTGTGGTAGTAGAAGCAAATAATATATTACTTATATTTTAAGTTCTTAAGTCTTCTTATCCCTTAAATTCTGTGTAGAACTACAGTCTGCTTGGGGAGATGTTTTCTTCTACTGGCAGGTTCCTCTTCTTGGGTAGCACAGGGATCGCTGGAGGAAAGGGGAAGTTGAGCAAGAGTTATTTTTTGGATCTGGATAGCTATAGAACTCTCCTTTTACCCCCCGCCCCCCATAATTACATAACATCACAGGGCTCTTATAAAAGGCTGAGGAAATGTTCCAGATTAAAGAAGACATGACAACCAAATGCAATAATATATGATCCTAGATTGGATCCTGTACTGGAGGGAGTGAAAGTGTTTTAAAGGACATCATTGGGTCAACTGAGAAAATTGGAAAGGACGTAGTAGATTAGATGGCAATGTTTTATAAATACTAAATTTATGGAGTTGATAACTATACAGTGGTTATGTATTATTCTCAGGAAATAAACATGTAAGTATCTAGGGTAAAAGGCCATGGTGTCTGCAAACTACTCTCAGATGGTTACAAAAATATTATGTATATTATATATAAATAGACCAAAGTGGGCAAAATGTTTCAAATAGGTAATTCTGAGTAAAAGATATATTGTGGCTTTGTACTATGCTTGAAAGTTTTCTGTAAATTTGAAATTTTTCAAATAAAAGGTTAAAAAAAAAAGAACATAAAATTCACTGTCTGTGGACTCTGGATCCGTAAATGGGATATCTTTCTATGATGTTTAGCATATTGCTATGTGAAATTAGATACTTATGCTTTTAAAAATGATTATGCTTAAAAACAAGGAATTGAGTTAAGTTGTCATATTTTTCATAAATTGCTTTTGAAATTATGTTCACGTAACCTACTTTTTTTTTGTTTAGGTAATGTGAATGGCATGAAGAGGAAAGAATGGGAAAACAAATCTGGGGGAATAGAAGTAGAGAGAAAAACTCAGCACCTTAGTCTTCAGGTACCACTACGATCTCATAGCTCATCTTCTTCCTCAGAAGAGACTAGTAGTTCTAGTGCTGCACAGCCTTTACTGGCCGGTGAAAAGGAAAGTCCCTCTTCTATTGCTGATGACCATTTGGTTCAAAAAGAATTCTTGCCTGGTGCAAAAAGAGACGATGGCCAAGCAAGGTCAGTATTCAATTAGATTTAGAAACCTGATCTAATAGGAATATAGTTGTTTAACACTGTGGCAAGAAAAACTTCTTTCCTCTCTACTCACCCACTGTAGAAATTTTTTTCTCCTCTGGAACGTATTTTTTTTTTTTTTTGGTGAGGAAGACCAGCCCTGAGCTAACATACGTTGCCAATCCTCTTCTTTTGCTGAGGAAGACTGGCCCTGGGCTAACATCCGTGCCCATCTTCCTCTACTTTATATGGGACGCCGCCACGGCATGGCTGACAAGTAGTGTGTCCGTGGGCGCCCGGGATCCGAACCCGCGAACCCTGGGCTGCCAAGCGTGGACTAAACCGCTGCGCCACCGGGCCAGCCCCCGGAACGTGTTTTTAAATGTCCATTCGCTGTTTTTCTAATTATAAAAGTAACACATATATAGTCATTTCCAGATATTAGGAAAATACAAAAAAGTATAATGAAAATAAATATTTCTTGTCATCCCACCTCTCAGAGTGAACCATTGTTAGCATTTGGATGTTATCCTTCCAGTCTGGTGACTAGTTTTGGTCCTCCTCTTGCCCGTTACTAGTTGGCTACTCATTTCATGAAACACACTTTCCTCTTGACTTGATAGCACATTTCAGATTTTCCTCTCACCTCCTTGGCTAGTCCTTCTCAGTCTCTATTTCCATGTCCTCCGTTTTTCCCTCCCTTTCTTCTTTCTCTTCTGCTTACAGCCTGCCATTTGTTAAATGTTGTTATCCCTCAGGACATCTTCTGTGACCTTTTCTCCACTCACTCTATACTGTTTCCCTGGACAGTCTCAATAACTGTTTGGCTTCACTTATGATCTATAGCTAACACCTTTTAAATGTAAAACTCCAGCCAAAACCTTTCTCCCTGTAAGCCCAGCTACCTTCTTGATATTTCTACTTGGATGTTTCATGGAGACCTCAAACTCAATTATGAAAAATGACCTTGTGCCTTTCACGCTCAATTTGTTCTGCCTCAGTAGATGGCACTTCTGCATCAGTTACCAGTCAGAAATATTGGGGTTATCTATGACGTCTTCCTCTCCTTCAATCCCTCTTGTTTATCAGAGGCCCCTGGTGTATTTTGTTGGACAAGCTTTTAGAGGATGTGAAAAAAAACCCTTATAAATGCATTCATGTTCATGGATTATGAATAGAAGATTATACTCTGGGTTTCTTTAAGTTTTTATTGTGTTTTAAGATACCTCAATTTTTTTTTTGAAACCATATGGGGTATGAACACATATTGTGCTGTCTTGCCATTTTGTATGGATGTTTTATTGTAAAATTTTAGACTTTCCTTTATTTGTAAAATTATTAAAATTGCTAAAAGGATTTTATAAGTACTTCTGGTTATACTTAGAGTAAATTATACAATGTACAGTAAATGGTAATAGCTTCGTTTTCTGTTTTAGTATTCCTACAGAAATTTCAGGAAACAGCCCTGTTTCTCCTAATACTCAGGATAAGTCGGTAGGTCAGTCTCCTCTGAGGTCTCCCTTGAAACGACAAGCCTCTGTTTGTTCCACCCGACTTGGAAGCACCAAGAGCCTTACTGCTGCTTTTTATGGGGACAAGCAGCCTGTTACAGTTGGAGTCCAGTTTAGTAGTGATGTTTCCCGAAGTGATGAGAATGTACTAGACTCACCAAAGCAGAGAAGAAGTTTTGGTTCATTTCCATACACACCATCAGCAGACTCTAATTCATTTCATCAGTATCGATCAATGGATTCCAGCATGTCCATGGCTGATAGTGAAGCCTACTTTTCTGCAGCTGAAGAATTTGAGCCCATTAGCAGTGATGAAGGCCCTGGAACTTATCCAGGAAGAAAAAAGAAGAAAAAACAAACCCAGCAGATTGACTACAGTAGGGGTTCCATATATCACAGTGTAGAAGGACCACTTACTGGCCATGGAGAAAGCATTCAGGATCCCCGAACTCTGCCATTCAAAACTCATCCTTCCCAGGCTTCATTTGTTTCTGCATTAGGTGGAGAAGATGAAGTTATAGAGCATCTGTATATTGTAGAAAGTGAGAAAACAGTAGAGAGCGAACAGATTACTTCTCAACAACCTGTGATGAATTGTTATCAGACTTACCTTACTCAGTTCCAGGTAATTAATTGGTCGGTGAAGCACCCAACCAACAAAAGAACCTCTAAGTCCTCATTGCATCGTCCCCTCGATCTGGATACACCAACCAGTGAAGAAAATTCATCAGCATTTGAACACCTTTCTGTTCCAACGTTTAAGGTATAAACCAAATTATTAGTTTCTACCTGATATATTTATCTAGAAAAACTGATTTTTAAGATGTTGTTTTTAAAATTACTCTTTCACTCATTTTAGCTACCTTTCTCAAAGATAGAATTTCTGAAGTAATGGCTTCGTGTATGACAGTAGGTCTCAGGTTTATTGGTGGGTGTCATAAATTAAGCAAATCAAATTGAGGAATAGTTTCAGATTTGATTGTCATGATGTTAATCAGTTAACGTATATTTTCCGTGTCTTAAAAATAAAATTTTGGGGCCAGCGGGATGGCATAGCAGTTAAGTTCACGTTCTGCTTCGGCGGCCTGGGGTCCGCAGGTTCTATCCTGGACATGTTCCCATGCACCGCTTGTCAAGTTGTGCTGTGGCAGCATCCCATATAAAGTAGAGGAAGATGGGCACAGATGTTAGCCCAGGGCCAAACTTCCTTGACAAAAAGAGAAAGGTTAGCAAACAGATGTTAGCTCAGGGCTAATCTTCCTCACCAAAAAATTTAAAAAAATGAAATTTTGAAATTGTTTTTAATATTTGGTATTCTTTCTACTAATCCATAACTGCTTCTATGCAAATCTAGTTCCACTCACTTGACATTTGAGATCTTACAGTTTAGTGAATTGATTATTGTCCATTTCTGTAATGTATTCTGTAAATAGCTTTTTTAGGAAAGCTAAAAATATGTCAAAATAAATTTAGTGATAATAGCCAATATGAAAACTTTTTATGAAATTATAAATTTATAAGAGAAATTTTTATGATTTTTAAAGACCAAAATTCAGCATATAAAATATTATGCAACTGATTAACAATATTCAGGAATTGTATGTGGTGTATACTTACATATATATACACATTTATTCAAAGTGTCTAAATGTTAATTTATTCATTCTTAATTCAGGTATTTAAACTACTGTGTGTCAGGCATTTGATGTACATTGATGAGGGAAATGGGCATGGAGCTTATAGTTTAGGGGTGGGAGACAGAAAGTTAATAGATAAACAGGTAAGTATATAATACAATTAGAGAAGAGTCTTATGAAGATAATCAAAGGATGCGAGATAGAGAATTATGCAGGGTGGGGCTACCTAGATTGTATTGACATGAAAGGTATATCTGAGGAGGTAATATTTAAACTGAAACTTTAAGAATGAGGAGGAATTGAGGATGAGAAGACCCAGGGGTGCTACATTCAGGGCACAGGCATCAGCCTTGCTAAAGTTCTAGAGTGGGAAAGAAGTCAGTGTGTATGAGACATAGTGAGTTTGCATGGAGATTTGCTCGTGGTGAGGCTAGAGACCTAAACAAGGGCCAGATCATTAAGGACTTGTAGACCAGGGTATCAGTAGTTAGAATTTTATTTTATTAATTTATTACCAAGGAAGATTAGCCCTGAGCTAACATCTGTGCTAATATTCCTCTACTTTATATGTGGGTCGCTGCTGATGAGTGTTGTAGGTCTGCGCTGGGGATCCAAACCCACAAACCCGGGCTTTCGAAGCGGAGCATGCTGAACTTAACCACTACACCACTGGGCCAGCCCAGAATTTTATTTAAATCTCATTGGGAAACTCATGAGAACTTTAAGGAAATGTGATGTGATCTCATGTACTTTGGCTACTTAAGTGGAATTGAATTAAGCAAGAGAGAAAGTGGGATGATCCCCTAGGAGGCTGTTGCAGCAGTCTGTGTAAGAGATGATAGGCTTGGAACTTAAGTGATGGTGGAAATGTGATCCATGGAGTTGAACATCCTTACATATAAATATCCTTTTGAATAATATTTATTGAAGGAAGAAATAACATTAGTGACAGTTACAAAGTTTTGGTTTTAAGGTTGTGCCCATTTCTTAATCTTGCCCAAGATAAATTGCTCATGCTAAGATTTCATATATTCTCTTTATTTCATGTGAAAATATGTTGGTGTATGAGTTTTGCAGTATAAAACCATATGGTACTTGGCTGTGCAGAATAGTACCTGAGAGGTTGGAATTATTTTAATATTTTCAATAAATCTTTCTAGTTTGATTAGGCAGTCAAATCTCTGAAGAAACTAAGTCACGGAATTCATATCTTTAGACATTTCAAAAATAGAACATAGAAAGTAAGGGAGTTATTTTTCTCTGTTAAATCTAAATAACTGGCTAGCATTTAAATGTTCAGTTTGATTATTCAAGTGCATTATTTATTTTATTTATTTTTTATGGATATAAAATACAGTCTAGCTTTTCGTATAGTTCAATGTTTCTCTGGGATTCTTTCCCACTTAAAAGTTGATTGTGCTGGAAGAAGACTGTAAAATTAGCAAGAAAAGCTCAATTTAAGAGGAACACTGGAGGAAGGCATTTGAAGCGCTTGCTTTTAAGCTTTTGGTATATAGTCTTTTACTCTCTTTGCTGAATCCTTACAGCCCTGCCATGTCATTTGTCTGAATAAACAGAAAATGAAATTGCCAATTGAATATTTTCTCAATTGTCTGTCAAATATTTATATTGTATATATCAAAATCATATTAGTAAGGTAATCTGTGTATTCACAAATATCGATCGATAGCATAAAAGTAGAGATTAATATTAAAATTCCAGACTATAAGTAATGTTTTATATTATTATTCCAGATTATCAAACAGGGGCTTGCAGCTAATTCCTTACTAGACAGAGGAATGCAATTTTCAGGATCAACTTCAAAGTGAGTAAAAATTCCATGATTTTGAAGTTTATAGTCACTCTTTCTTGATTATGAGATATGTAGAGTTTATTCTGAGGAATAACAATTCTTTACTTGACTGTATTACTTTATTTTATGAATAAATTACTCCAAATAATTCAACTCTGTTATCTGTCATGGCTTTGCCTGCGTTAATAAGCAATCAGTAGCATTTCTATTAGACATACCACGTAAGCCATAACTTGGCATATCAAAATTGGGAACTAGCAAGACTTCAATATTGTAGTTTTCATATTTTGGAAAAACCCCATCAAGTAAATATATCAAAGATTTTTTTCTCATTTGATGTATTAACCATTTTTGATCAGTTTGCATTTTAGTACCTTCTTTGTCCTGTCTGTGAAAAGTATTTGGGACATAAAATATCTAGTCCAATTCCATGAAATAAATGTAGGTTTAAATGGTCAGTCATCTTAAGGAAGTATCAACTTTTATTCTTTTTCATAGTCTTTTTAATATATACTTTGCTTGTTAAATTGTATAGTACACCATATACTCCTCTGGAAAAGAAAGCTGTTGATAACACAGATGATGAAACGTTAACAGAAGAGTGGACCCTGGATCAACCAGTCTCTCAGACCAGGACAACAGCCATAGTTGAAGTGAAAGGAACTGTTGATATTGTTCTGACTCCCCTGGTGGCTGAAGCTTTAGACAGGTATCAATTTTGTCTAAGAATATAACTATTATTTTATAAAATGATAAATGTATGTGATATGATTAGTGTATGTGATATATTTCATAAAGAGGAATGTTGAGGATGGCTTTTTTTTTCTTTTTTGAGGAAGATTGGCCCTGCACTAACATCTGTTGCCAATCCTCCTCTTGTTTCTTTTTTCTCCCCAAAGGCCCAGTATGTAGTTGTATATCATAGTTGTAGAGTTGTAGCTCTTCTCTGTGGGATGCTGCCTCAGCATGGCCTGATGAGCAGTGAGTAGGTCTGTGCACAGGATCTGAATCGGTGAACCCTGGGCCACTGAAGCAGAATGCGTGAACTTAACTGCTATGCCACTGGGCCAGCCCCTGATGATGGCTATTTTGATTGAACAAAAATGAAATTATGTTCAGGTCTTTCTTTGTTTCATTTAGTTATTTTTTTACTTTTTCAGCCTAAATTTACTGCAATATTATAATAATTATATTGCATTATATTTTCCATTTTTTGCTTTTGGGCTGATGAGCATAAAATGATCAAATACCCAAGAACTAATTATTATGTTTGATATTCATACTATTATCTAATTAATGGAGGGATAAAGAGGAAATAATACCTTCTCTGTCCTGCAAGGAGCTTATAGTCTATCTATGGAGACAAAACTAACATGAATAAAATCTAGAATGAAATATTACGGAACAGCTTAGGTAAACTAGATAGTCATATTATGTGATGTTTTCCATTTACTGTTTTTCTTCCCTCAGATATATTGAAGCAATGGTTCACTGTGCTAGTACCCAACATCCAGCTGCAATTGTAGATGATCTTCATGCCAAAGTTCTTAGGGAGGCTGTCCAAAATAGCAAGACTACTTTCTCAGAAAATGTAAGAACTTTTTTTCAAAGAGTGTGGCAAACTGAGTATTCTTCATGTGTACATAATATCCAAACTTGAAAAAAACTTGAATGTATTAAGATTTTATTAACCATTTAAATTGGAATACATGGACACTTTTTTTTCTTTTTTATTGTGGTAACATTGGTTTATAACATTATATAAATTTTGGGTGTCCATCATTATATTTCAGTTGCTGTGTAGATTACATCATGTTCACCACCCAAAGACTAGTTACAATCCATCACTGTACACATGTGCCTAATCATCCCTTTTGCCCTCCTCCCTCCCCACATCCCCTCTGGTAACCACCAATCCAATCTCTGTCTCTATGTGTTTGTTGTTGTTTTACATGGACACTTCTAAATAGTCTTTATATGTCATTGGCTCCATAAGAGATAGCATATATAACTATACTATGAATTAAATAGTAGTAAGATATTAACTGAAACATAGCTTTGTTTTTTCTTTTATTTTGGAAGGAGCTTAATTCCAAGCCTTTCCTAAAGAGCTTTGGTCCTAAGTGAATGAGCATTCTTTAGGACTGGTACATTCATTTTGTAGGAAAACAAAGCTGCATATTATTTTGACTTTCCTCTATGATCAGATAATTTGTCTCTTAATATTTTTGAGGTTATTTTAGTTCACTTCAGTGAATTAAGTCACTTCCTTGTGGTGTGTGATATTCTACTTATGCTGTGGCCCTGGCCACCAAGCCAGTGTCTTAGCAGTCGTATGCTGGTGTTCTTCCAGTGATTCTCCATTTGACTTTCAAAGTTATCTGGGTTATGTTTGGACTAGGAACCAGAGGCAATGCGAAAGTGAGGCTGATTATTTTTAGTGATCCAATTATTCAAAATAAATTGGCATTTCATGCGATAGGTAGTTAGGGTGGTGGGGTACAAATCAAAAGAAGTTGAAAATATTCCCAGCCAACAGGGAGCCAATTATCAGAAACCAAATCTGCCCTCAAGTAAGTAGAACTTATTGATCCTAAAAAAATACTTATTTTTATTACCATTTTTTCTGTTTCTCTATAGGCTGATTTCACTTTATTATGTATCACTTCCCTCAACCCTGAAGCTGCCAGTCTGTTTCCTAACTTTTCTAAGGTTTGGACTTTAAGACTGGGGATGCTAAACCAGATGGCAGCTGGCACATAGGTGGGCATAAAAGAGCACAATGAAGAAGCAAGTTGCTGTTGTGGATGATGCGGAAATTATGAAAGGTCTGTGTAATAATAATTCTACTTTCATTCTTTTTAGTTGTCTTCCAAACAAGATGTTAGAGGAATGAAAACGGAGCACCCTCTGATAGGAACAACTAACCAAGGACAAGCACAGACAAATCTCACAATGAAGCAAGATAATGTAACAATTAAAGGTCTTCAGGCTAATGTTAGCATACCAAAGGTAACAATTTAATATTTAAAAATTTTTCTCAAAGAGGAGAACCTTTTGGTAATTTTTATCCTTTGTGTTTACTAAACTGAATGGTGGTGGAATAGATTGTAATATCAAAGATATATATTTTATTCCCTTGATCTAATGTAAGAATTAATTATGAGAGTCTGTGTTTATGAGCTTTGTCTTCATCACTCTCAGACACAGAGATATGTCATTCCTAACAGTAGTTGTTCATTTTCCTGTATATCTTACATTTGAGTGATAACTTTTCACTTTTCACCTCTGAAACTTATGACATTTTGTGTGTTAGGTAAACTTATGTTTGTTACAAGCCTCAGTGGAAGAATCTCCAAGTACAGCTCCTAGTAGAAGTGTGACTCACGTTTCCCTGGTAGCATTGTGTTTTGACAGAATTGCTACACAATTTCGTATGAACAGGTAAGAAAGATATTATTAATTTGATCCATGATTATCTTGTGGCGTGTAAAAGCATGCCTTAATCATCTTTTTAATACATTTCTGAAAATTCTAATATTAAAACTCAAAACTGGTATTGGAATTTCAAATCTCACTTTGTAGATTAGCAAAGTAGGTTTTTAAAAGTTTGTACTGTTTTTATTCATGCTATTTTTCCATAAACAGTGAAAAATTTATTATTAACATTGGTTTAATTAAACCAGTGGAATTTGTTTTTAAACCACTTACTTGTTTTTACTGAACTATATTATATAAATGTTAACTATCATACTCTTTTTTTTCTTTTTCCATAAAGAGGTGTGGTTGAAGAGATTTCAAATAATGCAGAACCTGGGAGAACA
Source organism: Tapirus indicus (assembly GCA_031878705.1). Classification (NCBI taxonomy): domain Eukaryota; kingdom Metazoa; phylum Chordata; class Mammalia; order Perissodactyla; family Tapiridae; genus Tapirus; species Tapirus indicus. Next base: position 139,810,440 of record CM062919.1, on the reverse strand, counting down.
TCAAATTTGGATAGATATGTCCATGCCACTAAGATGCAGCCTCAGTCGTCTGGGTCCCTCAGATCAAATGCTGGAGCAGAAAAAGGCAAAGAGATTGCGGCCAAGTTACACATCCATCGAGTTCATGGGCAACTCAGGGGTCTTGATACAACAGGTAGGATTCTACAACAAATACTTTTTCTTTGACATGTATACATTTAAGGGGATTTTGCAAAAGGAAACATTTTTTTCCTTTGAATATTGCTCAATTTGAGTATTTTATAAGAAAGAGAAAGGTATTTCTGCATATATTGAACACATGGTGTTTAACTATTTATTACTCACCTTCTACACAGAATGGAAGGTAAACTTTGGTAGGAAAGTAAGTGGCCTGGCCGCAAATTAGGAACTGCTTCTGTCTCCCATCTGTTTTCTTCATAGTATCTGCTTGCTCATTACAGAACAGAGAGAGTATGATCTTTATAGTCTTTCTTACTTTTAAAAATCTTTTTGTTGGCACAACTTTATTAAAAAGAATTAATTGCAATATCAAAAGCGGATAATCAGGTCTGTAAAATGTAGCAGCAATAAGAGTGATAGATGTGTCTATGCCTCTTAAAGGCCCTGGTGAGGTAAAAAAGAAAACTGGAGACATTGTATACCATTTCAATATTTTTGACTCAATTCGGTGGATATGCTCATTTCAAGGATTAAATGATCTCAGATTGTCAGAGATTCAATCCGGGAAAAATTGAGTTTGTTATATGATTGCTATGCTAAAATAACCTTGTGGAACAGGTGACCAATCCTGAATGAGCAAATGATTTCCTTGGATTTGCTCACTGTATTCTGTAGGCTCTGAAGTTTCCATCATTTCTATCTGTATTCTGGGTCTGTGTAACTGCTGTGGCTTTCTCAAGGCTTGTTTCACCATCCTTGTGTCTGAGGCCAAAGCTTTTGACCTGAGAATTTCAAATAAAGAGACTTTTCATGAGAACCTGAGATCTGTAGTCCTAAAGCTGGTGCAAAATACAATGACTTGAGTATAAAAAGACTTTTCTCAGCTCTGTAATTTGCACTGGTAACTAGTTTGCACTTGGATGTCTATAGACCATAGTAGTAACTAAATATAATTTTTGAAAGGTGCATTATCCAGAAAAAAACTCCTCGAAGACAAAGTTCCCATTGAAATTCCAAGGTGGACGTTGTATAAAAATGCCGGAAAAAAAGAGAAAATGTATTTGCTTATATGTACATAAGATATCTGTGAAAGGATACTCAATAATCTAATGGCATTTGTTACATATAGGGAGGGGAAGTGGATGTCTGGGTCTGGTATTGGAGGTTTTTCATTGTATACCCTTTCATGCTTTTTAGAACTTTGATCTATGTGGTACCTAATCAAAAAATTTAAATAAAATTCCAGTTTAAATCTTCATCTTAAATCATACATGAGAATAAGTTCATGGAATTAAAGACAAATATAAAAAAATTAAATAATGAAAAAATTATATAAAAATGTAAGTGAATATTTACTCTCTGATCAGGGAAGACTTTCTAATCATAAATGCAAAGTATAGTGTTTTCATATGATAGAATATTATATAGCTATTAAAATAGTATCCTTGAAGAATTTTTATTGACCTGAGGAAATTATCATGGTTTACTGTTACATAAAAAGTGAGAGTCAAAGCTGGGTTTGTGAAATGATCTTTAAAGAGCCAGAAGGAAACTTACTTCAAATGTAAATAAGTTATCTCTGGGTGGTAAATTTATATATATAATATAATATAATATATATATATTATCTTCTTTTTGCTTTTCTGTATTCATTAGCTGTAATCAGAGAAAGAAGTGAAAAAAAGTAATATAAAAACCTCTATCAGGCACTCAGGGTGTTAGTTTCCATATTGCATATTGTAAGCAGTAGAATTAGGGCAATGTCTATGATGAATTGTAGTGGTATAAAATGTTAGCATAAAGCAATCTTTTAGTAAAAGCTATAGTTTTCCTAGAAAATGTTTTTCCTAAAACTGGGTAATTAATTAAAATAATTTTTCATTTTGTGAAATGATGAGACAGTGTTTTAAAAGTTTACTATGAAGCTGAATTATTAAGGAGCTTTTTAATTTTCGATTTTTAGAGTACTCTGTAATCTTTCAGAAATGAAGTCATTCTGCCTCTGAGCCGTTATTTGTTAATTACAGCATCGTCTTTTCTCCCTCTTCCTTTAACATGACTTGAGCACTTTTTAAGTAGTATGACATTAGGCAGCATTATTTTAGAAATCGGTTGATTCATTTGTTTATTTTTCTTTTTGAGAGAATACTAAGATATCTTTTTAAGACAGCCACTGTGCCAAATGTTTACAGTGTTTATTGTTTAAAAAATATGTATATAAACCTCTGTCTTTAAAAATGGCCCTTTTGTTCTCTTTTGATAATAGATATTGGTACCTGTGCCATCACTGCTATTCCCTTTGAGAAGTCCAAAGTTTTATTTACTCTTGAAGAGTTGGATGAGTTTACTTTTGTGGATGAAACTGATCAGCAGGCTGTTCCAGATGTAACTCGAATAGGTCCCAGCCAAGAAAAATGGGGTTGGATAATGTTTGAATGTGGACTTGAAAATTTAACCATAAAAGGTAAACTATTTTTATTTCTTTTTTGAATTCTGCTTAAGTGGGAGACAGATTGGCCCCACATTGCTGAAATGTTTTGAACACTCATGACTTTCAGTAACCTGAGTCAGCATATCTAACCAGAAAGTGTGGTACCTAGGATTATTTATCAGGGGTGCTCCATCCTAAGTGTATTAGCGGTCCTCTCCTTCCATTGTCTGATTCAAACTAGCAGAGCATCTAGATGTATAAAACCTCAGTGTCTGAACAAAACACTGTGGTTCAGAAAAAATTCCTGAATAAAATATAAAGCCACCCAGATTTTGAAAGTTTGCATCTTTGGAAACTGGATCTTTGATTAGTAGAGCTTTGCCATATAGGATGAAAATACTGTAAATCCTTTATTCAGTGAGGCAGACTGACTTAAAATTATATTTGTTTTCTTTTACATCATTGGGTACTATATTAATAGGAAGGATGAATTATATATAACATTTTAGGTTTAGTCATACATAGTAGTAGTTGTGTATGTCTACAGTTCCTTACCTGATAATCCAGTCTTACATCACTTGTATAGATAAGGGCAAAGTTTTGCTGAGGGAAAAAAAGATCTTTATGAGACTTTTATTTTTTATTTTTATCTTTACAGATATTGTAGAGTACAGCAGTGAGACACTCACTGTTTTTAATAAGTAAATTCTTTCATTTTTATAGGAGGAAGACAGTCTGGTGCTGTTTTATATAATACTTTTGGAATTATGGGTAAAGCAAATGTCACAGAAAGGGGTGGAGTGCTGACATCCAATAATTCTTCTGATTCTCCAACTGGCAGCGGCTATAATACTGATGTCTCTGATGATAATCTTCCTTGTGACCGAACAAGCCCTTCTTCAGACTTAAATGGAAATTCTGTTTCAGATGAACAGGTTGGTGAATTTCTAATAATAATGTTTGGAAAAATAACATAAAACTACGTACCCAATTCAAAATTAATTTCTGGAGTATATTTGCCTGTCTTTCCATATTTTGGATTTTGCTTAAATGGTTGTCAAGGCAATTTGATGATTATACTAATACTAGAGTATAATTTCTGAAATCAAGATTTATATTTGTCATAGTACCTACTGTAATACCTTGCTCATATTAGACACTTAATATTTGTTGAATTAATGACAATAGATTTCAGAAAAGCAGGCTTTGTTTTTATGTTTGAAAGATTTTAGCAGAATTCATTTTTTAAATAATTAGTTTCCTTACCGTAGTATTTCATGTAAGTTCTAAATATTTTTGTCAATATCTGCCTATTTCAGTTAGAATCCTGAAGAATACCTTATATGCAACTTATTTATTACTTTTATTATGATAGAATTTCTTGGCAATGAGTACAGTAACAGCAAAAATGAAAATATTCAAAACTCTAGATTACAGAAGAGTTGTACCAGTAACTGATTGGTGACTTTGGGCAAGTTATTTACCCTCTCCTAAGTTTCTTCATCTGTAACGGGAGTATTGTAATGATATTGAATTTTTAGAATTGTGAAGATTAAAGGGGTAATATATATGAAAGGCTTAACTCAGTGTCTAGCACACAGAACTTGGTAAATGTTCTTAAACATACACACATACGTACATACATACACTTCTGATTATTTGAAAATTAGACCAATTGAAGAGGAAAGAAATCAGTTTTTAATTAAGAAATGTGTCATGAGTATCCAGTATTCATTGGCATAATCACCTCTGAACCCCAGGTTTCTGGGAATTTATTTTTGTAACAGTTTTCTTGTGAGGTCTTTGGAAGTATTTGAGAGGTCGGTGGGGATTAACCCTTTAATTAAGAAAATTAAGGGGACGCCCGATGGCGTAGCGGTTTCGTCCGTGCTTGGCAGCCCGGGGTTCACGGGTTCGGATCCCGGGCGCCCGCCGACGCACTGCCTGTCAGCCATGCTGTGGCGGCGTCCCATATAAAGTGGAGGAAGATGGGCACGGATGTTAGCCCAGGGCCAGTCTTCCTCAGCAAAAAGGGGAGGATTGGCGACGGATGTTAGCTCAGGGCTGGTCTTCCCCACAAAAAAAAAAAGAAAAAAGAAAAAAAAGAAAATTAAAAAATCACTAGACAAAAGAACTGGGAGGTCTAGCTGTTCTTTGCCTCTCCTTCATCTACTAAAATACTTGACAGAAACTCAGGTGTTTTCCTTGATCTCTCTTATTCTACTCTCCAAGTTGAAAGTTGCCAAATTTTGTAACATTGTTTTCTTTGGTTCGGGGTCTCAGACTTTTCTTGGTCCATTTCCTTATGGAGTTCTTTGTCGTTCTTAAAGGTGGGTGTTCTCCCCATGTTCTGTTCTTGGCTACTCTTTTCTTGCTAATGGCCCACTCCCTGACATATTTCATTTTCTAGTCCAGCTCCATAATTTGATGACACCACTCTTTCCCATTTGTTATGCTATTAGCACCAGCCCTTCTCCTGAGCTCCAGGATTGTATCTAATGGCCTTTTAGATATCATCATTTACATGTGCTATAGGCACCAAAATTCAGTCTAAAACCAAGTTTGTTATTACTTTGCTTCACATGGTATTATAATTAGTTGCTTATTATCTACAAGCGCTCCCTCCCTTTTTTAACTTTTAAGTTCCTCAAGACTTCTGTCTTCTCTATTGCTGTATACCCAGTGCCTGACTCACAGGTCTGCTGAAACCCGCAGGACAGATGTATTTGAGAATTAAGATTTTTTTCTTTTAAAAGAAAAGTAATATGGTATGTGTACTATATGTTACATAAACTCCTAGTGGAATCTGAGACTGCACTTCATCTTGAAATATTTAAATATTTCTGCAACACAACATTAATAAAAACACCAAGTGGGATAATTAGCCTCTCATCAGTTCAGATCAGATTTTGACGCCACATTTACAAAAAAAGATTTAGATTTTCAGAAAATTGTGGATTTTAGAACTGCAGATAAGGGAATGTGAATTTATATTTAGTGTCTGCTGACTTGTAAATTACTATTACTGCTGACACATTGTCTTGTAACAGGATTCAAAGCTGTTTTGTGGATCCTCCCCATTCCTTAATCATCCCACAAGAAAATGCTAATCTTTTCTTTATCTTGACCAATAATATAAAAGAGTGAATTAGAGACCTTAAGTAGATGTACCAGACAGTAGACTTTTTTGTTTGTTTCTTTAATATTATGCTTCTTACCTCCCTGCATTCTGAAGAGTGGTGATTACACATTTAAAAAATATTATTCCTATTTCTCAGTACAGATTTAGATTACTAGCATATAAGATAACTAAGAATTTTTTATTGTAGAGTGTTATTTATTTGAACATCGGCTACAATAGTATTTCTTATGGCACTTTATTTGGAAGTTTGAAATATTCTGTTAAAATGGAATGGAAAATAGATTGCAGTAGGAAGCAGAAGATCTTAATTCTATCACTCATTCTCCTACTTAATAGTTGTCTGACCCCTGGCAAATCACAAAACCTCTTTCTCTCCCTTTCTTCTTCTGGAAAAAAAAAAAACACTGAACATCTCTAAACAAGTGTGATTGAATGAAGTGATCGAGGAAAACCCTTTAGTTTTAAAATCTCTGATTTATGGTTTGTTATAATGCAGTGTTTTTTCAGACTATGCTCCTTGGAGCTTCAAGGATTCATACATATTTCTTAGAACCAGGAGAGGTTTAGGCTGAGCAAGATTTATGTTACCTGTTCTATGTAAAGGTATTATCTGTGGAATTTGATTTGATGGAAAGGTTTTGCACATAAAACATTAGTTAACCTCTGTGCTAGTGGTTCTAAGAGGCTGTTCTTTAGTAAGTTTTTTGTATTTTATTTATCTAGGATGAAGGAGTCGAATCTGATGATTTGAAGAAAGATCTGCCTCTAATGCCTCCACCTCCAGATTCATGTAGCATGAAGTTGACTATCAAGGAAATTTGGTTTAGTTTTGCAGCTCCCACCAATGTGAGATCTCCTACACATGCATTTTCTAGGTAAAAAGTTTTATAAAATGTAATACTATCCCTTGATGTTTCTTTGCTTTAAATAACATACAATTCTGTTTAATATATATTTTGAGTTGTTTTTCTGGTATATCTAGTATTAAGGTTGCCACTTTTTTCCATCTTTCCTGCTTCATACTTTCTGTAAAGTTATTCTCAGCTTATTTGACCCTTTTTCTTGCCCAGGGTTTTAATTTTACTTTCACATGTTACTCTGCCATGAATGTCTTACTCTTTTCACCTCTAATAGGCTTTTTATATTTTTATTTCTTTTCTATTATCTGTTCTTTGCATTTGCTAGTTATATGTTCATAACTTATCCGATGGTCAAAAGGAAAAGTAATTTTGTGTAAATAAAATAGCCACTAAGTACAGTAGGTATGGAAGACTGAAATATAAATCTTGACACTTGTTTTTATAATTGTTTTTTACTATTAAAAGGCAGCTGAACCTTTTAAGTACCGCGACTCCAGCTGTTGGTGCGTGGCTTGTTCCCATTGATCAACTCAAGTCATCCTTAAACAAATTAGAAACCGAGGGAACCTTGAGAATTTGTGCTGTTATGGGATGCATAATGACAGAGGCATTAGAGGTATGTCTTTCAACAGTACAAGGTATCATACAAAGTTTATTATTGAAAATGATCCCTTATTGTTCATCATTGTTAGGAAACATCAGACCTGCAAGTTCTTAATTACTGGATATCTTTTATTTGTAGTATCTTTGATATGTCATTCTAAATTTGTTGTTTTTGCTTTGTTTTAGAATAAAAGTGTACATTTTCCCCTAAGAAGTAAATACAACAGGCTTACAAAAGTTGCCCGCTTTCTCCAAGAAAATCCTTCATGTTTACTGTGTAATATACTACACCACTATCTGCACCAGGCAAATTACTCTATCATTGATGATGCTACAATGGTGAGTTACTGAAACTATAGTGTAGCTCTAAAGCAGCCTCGATTGTGTTGAGGAGCCATGACCCGCAGGGTTTGAGATGTAGGGAAGTCCGGAGGAGAGAGAGAGTTAGAAATACAGACCTGAAGACAACAGCAGGCTCAGATTAATCATTTGCGAGTTGACAGCATGAAGGTGTTAGAAGCTGCGGACGTGGATGAACTTCTAGGGATGATGTGTTGAGCAACTGGTCAAGGATAGATCTCTGAAGAATACCAAAATAAAAGAGAGGTAAGGAGGGTGGATAGACGTACACAAAGTGCTGAGGAGGAAAAGAAAGAGGTAGGAGCACCAGGAAAGAATGTCTTAGAATCCAAAGGTATAAAGAGTTTCAAGCAAGAGAGTAATCACCAGAACCAAATTTTATAACAGAAATGTTTGATAAAATAAGGACTAATTAATGATTGAGGGGTGAATATATAATTGTACAAAATAAATACAATGTATCTCTGCCCCTGGAAATGCACTACAGAAGGTAACACATCACAATTAGGGGTTTAGAGCTCAAGGATCTCTCTTCTTCTCTCCAAGCTTCTGCTCAATAGAGAATACACAGGAATCTTTAGCTAAATTAAGGATCAGTGTATCAGTATTATTAATGGCCAGTCAAGCTCCTGATAACCTCCCATGAAAGACTCTCTAGTAAAAGATGGATTTGGAAAAGGTACTTAGACCTGAGGCTGGTGTAGTGCTTTCTACTCCCACCCTGTAAAGTGAAGACTGGGAAGTCCACAGTGCAAGGCTAACTTGCCCATCTAGTCATAGGCAGAGAAACTAGAACGGAGAGAATGACAGGCATTTCCCATGGATGGATGCTCTCCCCAGATATGCTTTCCATGTAAGAGGAGGAATCACAAGATGGCCCTAGTTACTTGAGTCTAAGAATGAAAGGGTGGGTTAAGGGGCTTGATATTCCTCAGAAAGAAAATGAGGTGATTCCTGCTGTCTAGTAAATGGCTCTCTTCAATCAATGCCCTTTCTCCTAACACAAGGGATTGTAGGAGAGGATGGGGGGGAGGTGGATATTTTCTCTGTATGCTAAGGCTCCAATAGGAAAAACAGCTAAATTTTCCTTCTTACAATCATCACCATGTGAAATGAAATATATTCTAAATTATGTAATTGTTATTGATAATACATTTAACTTTCACAGCAGTTACAAATTCATCTATTTCCAGTATTTAACTATAGTAATTTATTTTTTTTTAATGTTAAATAGGGTGCTTAGCTAATCTTTGAAGGGAATAATTTCATTTCATCTTTGCTTAATGAATATTCCAGGTAGCTCAAAATACATTTGATTCTTCAACTGGGCTAAAAAGGTAAAGTGGACTGAATGCTTCTTAAGGAGAATCCTAATTTTGCACCCCATGTTTATAGTCTCTCATTCACCTGGTACTGCTGTGTTATGACAGAAAGATACAGTGTTGTGTTTAGAGATTGAGTTCTTTAGTCAGCTCGACATACTCTCTTGTGTAACCTTGGATAAATTACTTCATATAAATTCTGGTTACCTTGTCTCTAAATGGGGGTTATGAGATTTAAATGAATAAATGTATGCAAAGCACTTAAATAGTAACTGTGGTTATAATAAGGTTATTTCTAATCACCTCATTGTTGTTACAGAGTGATGGACTTCCTGCTTTGGTCACTTTAAAGAAAGGTTTAGTTGCATTGGCAAGGCAGTGGATGAAGTTCATTGTGGTGACACCAGCCTTTAAAGGGGTTAGCTTACATCGACCAGCTCAGCCCCTGAAACCTCAATCAGCTGTGGACCACGAACATGAAGATGGACTTGGACTGGACAATGGGGGTGGTCTTCAAAGTGATACCAGTGCTGATGGAGCAGAATTTGAATTTGATGCAGGTAATTTTGTAAATATTTTAGTTAGATATTATGCACTTGGTAACCTAGTACATGTGATAATTTTAATAATTTGTGTCCCAAATTTGAAAATGTCATGGCTCAATTACACAAGTATGATTTGTATTCATCCAAATAAATGGTAATTGTGTTGGAATCTTTATACTGACTTGATTTTTAAGTTTACTTTTGTGAAATACAGTAGACTTCTTCTCCTAATCTATCCAGTTCAAACAACAGACATCTTTGTATAACTAGAATGTTTTGAGTGAAACACGTTAACCTCCTTTTAAAATTTACATTTGTATTTGTCTGTTTATTGCCCTCCCTATGCCACAGTCTTTTAAAGGAGTCTTTGAATTTTACGTGGTTCCCGTTTGATTCTGAAATTATGTAACGTTTGGGGGTCTGCAGTCAGCCTACAATTCTTTCAGCATAATGGCTGTGCCAGAACATAGGCAGTAGATACACATGTCAGAAATAAACATGCATACTCTAATGCTTTCTCAAAGGTTAATTTTTATTATTGTCATGACATAAAATATTTAATGAAAATTTATCTTATGCTATTTTGAAAAACAATATTAGAAGTACCATGGAGGAGGACAGTAGTCTTAGAAATAGAGCTCTCAGAACATTGATATATAATCTTTTACCCAGCTTTTTTTTTGCTTTTTAAGAAACCTTATAATTATGTTTAATAGATGAACATTTTATGAAGAATAGGCTAGGTTGTATTTATTTTGAAAAATTTCAAGTCTACACAAAAGTAGAAAGAACAGTGCAGTAAACTACTCTTTTAATTAATTATCTGCAAATGCCTATGTTATTCTGTGAAAATTCTGTACTTTCTTGAGCTTAGTTGGATTGGTCTTTGATCTCTGTACCATTTGAGTGGCAATATGTGAAAGATTGAATGGAAGCTATTTGTTCCTTTCTTGAGACTGAGTGAGAAGATTGGGGTTGGAAGAGTAAAAGAAAGAAAAGAGTGACTATTATAGCAGATTCCACAGTTAATTTGTCAAGGAATATGTAAAGTTGAATGTAGTTACACCACAAGGAACACTGGAGTTGATGTTTCAAGAAAATGTCTGATAATCTGTAGCCCACTTATTCTTTTGAATCGTTTTCAGCCACGGTCAGTGAACACACAATGCTACTAGAAGGAACAGCCAACCGGCCTCCACCGGGTAGCTCTGGACCTGTCACTGGAGCTGAGATAATGAGGAAACTTTCTAAGACTCATACCCATAGTGATTCTGCATTAAAAATAAAGGTACGTTATTGCTGTTTTTGGTTAGAGTTGTTTAGACTTGCAGAGAAAATCTAAACTTTTATTATCTCAAATTTAAATATTACGTACCCACTCTAAATATTCAAATAGTATTTTTATGTTGAAATTAACATGATTAGTAAGTTTTAATGCACACATTTCTTTGAAAATGTGTGATATCATCAGTCAATAAATAATTAATATTGAATAAGGACTGCTTTAACTACCAAAGCTTAGGGCTCTCTTTTCAATTTGTTAAATATTGTATTCAATAAAATACAATATTGAAAATGTTGATTATCTTGTAATTGTGCATGGTCAATATTCAGTTTGAGTCAGGCTATTTTATGGTTTTAATTACATTGTTTTGTTTTAAGAAATTTAACCAATACTGCACTGTGTGTAAGTTTTGTCACCTGTAAGATGGGGATTCCAATAGTTACGTGAAATGATACCTGAAAAATGCTTAGAAAAATACCTGGCACATAGTAAATGCTTAATAAGTTATTTGTTGTTGCTGTGGGTTACTTATTTTTTGGTAGTTTGCTTTTCTGAGCACTGGAAACAACAGACAGTTAATATTTTAACTTTCTTTGAAAGTCAGGTATAGACTTATATTAATACCCAGAATCCATAAGGTAAATGATTGATAATGTTGACTGTATTAAAAGATAAAATTTCTACATAGAAAAAATAATTTATTATGAACAAAATAGACATAAGACAGAGAGCTAATTTCCTAGTATATAAAGATCTCTTCCTAATCACTAAGAAAAGGGGCACAACCAAATAGAAAGGTAGTTAAAGGCAGTTCAGAGAGAAATACATATACTCATATGAAAAGGTATTCTAGTTAGACAAATACCATATGATTTCACTCATGGGTGGAAGACAACAGCAACAAAACACATAGATACAGAGAACAGATTGGTGGTTACCAGAAGGGAGGGAGGATGAGGAGAGGGCAAAAGGGGTAAAAGGGCACATGTGTACAGTGACAGATGGAAACTAGACTTTTGGTTGTAAACACAATGTAGTCCATACAGAAGTTGAAATGTAATGATACACACCTGAAATTTATATGATGTTATAAATCAATGTTACCTCAATTTAAAAAATGTAAATTAAAATGAGATTTCCATTTCTGTCTATCAGATTGAGAAAACTAGAATGTTTGCTGGTGTATGTTGTTGGTGAAGATGTGAGAAAACAGACACTCTCATACAGTACTGGTGGGAGTGAAAAATTGGTGCAGCCTTTTTGAAGAACAATTTGGCAGTTTGTATCAAAATTTAAGATGTAATGCCCTTTCACCAGTACGACCACGTCCAGGAACTCTTTCTAAAGAAATGAATGCCCATAAATGCTCAAAGACCTGTGTGAAGAACACATGTTCTTTACAACAGTATTTATAATAGGAAAACGATTGAAACAACATAAATGACTAACCACTGAGGACTAATAAACTAATATACCCTGATACAGATGCATACTACGAAGACTCTAAAAAGATGAAATAGATCTCTAAGTGGATATGGAATGATCCACCAAAGTGCATTGATTAAAGTGAAAACAATGTATAGGACAATATGTATTTGTGTGTTAAAAAAGGATAAATATGTATATGTGCTTATAGTTATAAATTATTTATAGAAAAATAGAAAGTTAAGAGGACCTCTGGGAGAAAGGACGTAGTAGGCTAGAGCTCAGGGGATGCTTACTATTCATTAAATAGTCATTTGTGCTTTTGAAGTTTTAATTCTATGTAAGTATTGCTGTTTTAATTAAAATATTCAGTAATAGTTTGATATATATTCTTTAAAGTTTGGATTGTTAAGCTTATTTGATTTTTATAGTATAGTTAGAAAACCGGGACACTTTAAATTCTCAACTCCTTATTCTGACTCAGATTTTCTTCCTGGTTGATGGTTTTTCCAAACCCTCTGATCAAATTTAGGTGTTTTGCTGTTAATGCTGTTCTCTTTCAGAAATTTTTTTGAACATTCCTTTGTTTATGGATTATAATCCTCCAAAGAATTAAAATTACAAATGCTTTGTTGCAGATCTTGGCTTTTTGGGATTTTCTCTGTAGTCATTTTTTGGTACTATGTTTTAAACTGATCTGAAATTCTAATCTTATATGTGACAGAACAGATAGAGATTGGATAGTTCTGTAACTTTTGATTTTTTTTTGTTTTTCCTCAGAGAATTGCTAGAAACCCTTTCCAGCATGTTAGAGCTCTACAGAGAATCAAGTCTTAACACAGAGATTCACTGTCTCGAGGGTACTAAGAAGGGTAGTTTAGTATTAAGAATTTCAGAGTAGAAGTCTTGCCACCAGACTCCCTCTTCATATTTCAAGGGGAGTTAATAATCCATTGTTAAAATAAGTGAAAGATGATAAAGGCTGTCCTTTGTATTGCAGTATAGAGTTAATAAAACATTTCTACATACATTTGAGATTCACCTCAATCCTAGTAGACACGGTCTGTGTTGGTATTAATGTGAACAGTAATGGTAGTTGTAGTTGTCAGCAGTCATTTTTACGTGCATAAGAAAGAGAGCCCTGCCTTGTTCCTGCTGTAGGGTGTTCACCCGTATCATTCTCTGAGCTATACCAGTGGTGACACTGCCACGGACTCTCCGGTGCATGTTGGACGTGCTGGGATGCCGGTTAAGGAGAGTCCGAGGAAGGAGAGCCTGCTCAGCTACCTGACTGGAAGCTTCCCAAGCTTGCACAACCTCCTGGAAGGGACTCCTCAAAGAAGTAGTACAGCTGTGAAAAGTAGCTCCCTAACGAGAACAGGTATATCCCTAGTTTTGACAATTGTAAGTTTACTTCTGTTAAACAAACAGAAATGGGACTTAAGTTTATTTAGATATATACTTTGGAGGCATAACTAATCTTTCGTTTTACACCTCATCTTTGAGAAAGTATTTTGGGAAACTATTCTGTTTGTAACTTGTTGGTGTCTTCATGCCCTTAGTTTGCATTTTTAAATTGCAGCATTTGACATTACTATAAACCTAGGTGTTGTGTGGGATGGTGTCTAGATCAGCCAACAATGAATTTCCCCCTGTTATAATAAAAATAAGTTATTTATTAGTGCCTTAATATCTGAATACCAACACCATGTAGTGAATTTCAAAACATCTGCTAAGACATTTTAACCTGACTTTTCAAATATAATTACATAAGTCACATTTTCTGCTCCTTAGGGCATAAGTAATACTATATTCAGTAAAACTTTATTTTCAGGAAATACAATGGCCACTGATATGTTATCTGAACACCCCTTGCTATCTGAGCCATCATCTGTGAGTTTCTATAATTGGATGTCAAATGCTGTGGGTAATCGGGGAAGTGTGGTGCAAGAATCTCCTGCTACCAAATCAGGACACAATAGTCTTCCAACAGGTACTGAGTTATCACATTATTTTGCTTAACTATCTGAGAGGCACGTGTAAAGTTATAGCAAAATCCTATTTTTCAGAGGATGTTTAAAAAATCTCAAATGTTTAAGTACTTTTTAGTTGAAATTGGGCCATTTATGGAATGCCTTTGATAATATTGCAATTGAGGGAGTCCTAAGCAGTCACTCAGAGTTCTTGTGGAAAGGCAAATATGTCAAATGTGAGATTGTATATAACTTAAATAGTTTAAAGCTCCCATTTGATTTGGCTGGTTTAATTTTCAAAACACCAAAAGGAGGTAAATGAAAACTACAAAGTATAATTACAACACTGTGTACCTACAATACAGAAAATATTTTCAGTTTATCCAGATTCCTCTGAGACATAACTAGCATTCTTCTACTCTTTATAGTTACTTAAATACTTAATTAAATCTAAGGGAGTACAAAGAGGAATAAAGTAAGATTCTTGCCCTCTAGGAGGGAAACAAGTAAGGGCAATTTATTAATTTTAAAAGAATATGTATAAGTAGCAAGAAGACTGGCAGGGAATTCACAAAGAAGTGTTGATGGCTATTTCCAGAAACATAACTGGAGCCACCCTTCCTTTTCTATTCTTTTTCTCTATTTTTATTATTTTTCCAAATTTACTAGATGTATATATTATTTTTTTGTAAAAAAATATATATTTTAAAAAAGAATATGTGAAGTCGCCTTTGATTCTAGTTACTGAAGGCAGCTAAAATTAGTCTGTGTAACAGCTATTTAGATCGCTAGTAGATTCTCTTCAGTCAGAAAATAGGAAATTATAAAAGGTAGTTGATATGTGACTGCTTACTCAGTCCTTTTTCTTGCTGGTGTGTGGACCACTTTTGAATCTGGAACTGATCCTAATTCTAACTGCATGTCAGTTTCTTAGCACTGGCCCTTGGTTGAAGAAGATAGAAGGATGGTGTTTCCACCAACTCTCAGCTCTTTTCTGGTACTAGTTTCACTACTGCACAGAGTTTAAATTTCAGGAGAACCAGAAAGAAACATTTCCTCTCCATTATGGCTCCTTTGCCTGGGGAATTAAAGGATAAAGGGGGTACAGAGGAAAGAAACATTGCCGTTTCATTTTTGTTCCACCTCAGGAAAGCATGGTTGGGAAGATATTTGTGTGTGTGACTCTGTGACACCCATGGCTTTTGCCCTAACACAGCTGCTTTTGTAGCCCTGCTACTGTCTGTAACTCTGTTTCTCAGTGCAAAGCTGATGGAATATCAAATGCTTTTCAAAGATCTTTCAGCCATAAAATTCTATATTTTGGACTGACTAGCTCTAATATAGACTTTATGTGTGAGAATGACTGATTTTCTCAAAATTTAGTTTAATTTCATTTTTATTAATAAATCGTGTCTGTAAAATAACCTAAAAGTGCTATTTTTTTTTTTCTCTTCAATTTAAATGGTCTGGTAATACCACTACAATACAGGCTTCATATGTTTACTTTGCTGTGCCCTTTTTGTTTTTTATTCATAATAATTTAGATTTTGTTCTTGAACATTTACTCTGTTAGGTGTTGCACCCAATCTTCCTACAATTCCCTCAGCCTCAGATTTCAACACCGTCTTGTCTAGTGACCAGAATACATTGGATGGGACACATTCTCAGCATAGCACTAGTCAGGATGATGTGGCAGGTGTAGAAGAAGCCAACCAAGGTTTTCCTGCTGTTCAGCTGGCTGATGCACAGGTGAGCCAGTCTGTTTTTGCCCAATTATTGTAACCCCTCATTAGACAGGACATAGCAGCTGGAACCATCAGGTGATGTGCACTTTGGAATTCTAGTGAAAATCTTTTTTCTGCACCTGTCTGCCTAAAGCCTTCCTGCAAAAAAGGAGGAGTCTTTAAAAAGTACATAGGTTAATTATAAATGCAAATTAAGCATCTATAGATACTCATTAAACAGCAGAGTGGCATATAGTTAATTGTCTCAAATAATAACATTTTTATTATTTGGAGAAACAGATTGGCTAAATCATGACAAGAAAGATAAATTTAATCATATCCTATCATCTTAGTGCTATATTAAGACTTTATTGAGTGAGCACTGGGGAGGCATTGAAGATTTTAGAGCAGAGGAATAAAATGACGGGAACTGGACATGTAGAAATATTATTTGAGTAGCAAGGTGTTACATATTGAAATAGAGAAACCAGAGGTGAAAAGATGACTTATTGAAATAGTTCACACAAGTGGTTATCAGGCTCTTAGCTTAGATGGTTGTGGCTTTGATAAGGTAAAAGAGAAATATTGTAGAGGTCTGATTTAATTGATTAAATGTGGAGAGCGGAGAGTGAAATCCTTTGAAACGTTCTTTTTAGTTTGAGGGACCAGAAGGCAAGTGGGAGAGTGAGACATGGGTATCAAGAGGTGATATTTTCTCAGGATAAAAGAGACTTGGGCATATTTTTTTTAAGTGTCTGAAAGCTTTGTTTGTTTGTTTGTTTGTTTTTTGAGGAAGATTGGCCCCGCGCTACCGTCTGTTGCCAGTCTTCCTCTTTTTTTCTTTTTTCTCCCCAAAGCCCCCAGTATATAGTTGTATATCATAGTTGTAGAGTTGTAGCTCTTCCATATGGGATGCTGCCTCAGCATGGCTTAATGAGCAGTGAGTAGGTCCACGCCTAGGATCCAAACCAGCGAATCCTGGCCACCGAAGCGGAACGCGCAATCTTAACCAATGTGCCACCGGGCCAGCCTCGACTTGAGCCCAGTTATGTACTTATGAGGAATTAGGAAGGTCTGATCAAAAAAAGAGGAAAGAAGGGAAATTGATAGAGCAAGATTCAGAGAAGGATGAGAAGTGTTGGAATTTAGAGTCATTTAGAGAGAGATGCTTTAGGCATAAAAGATTCTTTTTCCTCTGAGAATTTTTGGCAAGGCATTCAGGTCAGTAGTAAATTTGCAAATTGGTAGCTTCAATTTTCTCTTACAATAGGGGGTAATTTATGTTAAGAAATGTGTCAGGCATTTTTAAATTTTCTGGAGATTTACTTCTCCAATACATTGGAGTAGTTTTTAGGGACTCCTCCACTTTTTTTTAAAAGGGAGAATGGGAAAAAAATTTTTGTTGTTGTTTTGGTGTATAATACATTTATTGTATTTATTAGCATTCAATACACATTTACACAGTTTAGAGATAACTATACTATTTTACATGTAAGACTCTAAAATCCACTAGAAATGTGAATATTAAATACTACAATAAAAAACAGTGTGAAGTGATTTAGATATGTGTAAAGATTGGAATGACTATGGAAGAGAGCTCACCACAGACCCCCAGAAGGATTGACAAATACTACTGAGGAATCTAGCTAAGAGTTTAGGTTAGTGTTGGAATACCAGTGAATGCAATTATATTGTTTCCTCTCATTGTCCTTAGCAGCTCAGCTATAGGAGTAGAAGAGGACTGATCCAAAGCAGATATAGCAAGAAAAATGAGGGGATGAGATATAATATACAATTTAGGAAGTTACTGAAGTGGAGTTTAAGCCAAGGTTATGGGGGGTAAAGGAAGTCACATAACTTTGGAACTGAAGTGTTGGTTGAGTTGTCTGCATGGCCAAAGAAGTCATTCAGGAAGATAAATTGGGATGGAAAAGAAAAAGAAGAAAGTAAGTCAGGAACTAAAGTCCCTGGTAGGTATGGAAGATTAACCAAGGACACAAAGAGATGACTAAGATTAGGAAAGATCGAGGATAGTTTGAACCATGAAGAGGGAAGAGTTTTTCCATTACGATGAAAGACCAAATCTAAGAAAGAGTAAACCCGAGAAGGAGTATGCTAAGCAGGTATACAAGGGAGAGAAAATTTCTCCCTAAAGTTCCAGTTTGGAGTGAAATTGTTTGAATTCCTAATTCTAGGCCTTCACAGGAGTAGTCTATCCTCCCAAGCACAAACAAATAAATTGACCTAGAGACAATTGAAAATGTGGACTTGGGTCTCGTTACATAAATGGCACTTGTCCATTTTGATAGCATTTTTTAAGCTTCAGGAAAAGATCACTAAGGGGGAATGTATAGTGAAAGAGTTAGAAGGGGGCCAAGGAAAGCATTGGCTAGCACTTATATTTAGGATGTTGGAGGAGGAAAAGGATCCATACAGCAGAGAATGAGTAATCAGAGTGATTGTAGTCATCTGTTAAGCACATATAGTTGCTTCTGTTTGGATTAGCTCTTAGTGACTATGAAATTTAGTTAACTAGAGATTTAACCAGAGTGATGTATTTTCATAAGCATGTATAATACTTAAAGTGTAAAGGAAGTTCTTTGTCAGAAAATAATGTTAAATGACTGTTAGGACCAAGTGATACCATTTAAAAATAGGTCAGATATTCATAATATAACATGTGAAATGTTTTTGTATTAAAACAGGAAGTTGATAAATTATTTTGTGACCCTAATGTACTAGATTTTTGTGGAAATACAGATATTCATGCCTTTTTTAAAAGCAAGAAGTAGAATGATTTAAACTAATTCATAATTTTAATTTCCTTGTATTTTCAGACACTCGGGCAGGATCAAGGAATCTGTGTCCTTGTGATTAATTTGAAGATGAGTGGCACATAAATAGGTGCTCAAAAATACTGTTAAATTTTAAGTAAAATTAGAGCTATATTTATTACATAAGACCTTTCTTTTTTTTTTTTTTTTGCTTTACACTACAGTAATATGTACTGAGATGGAATAAGAAAAAAGCCACAGTAAATGATGAATTATAAATTGAGTTCATATAGATGTGTTATGTCTTTTAGGTTGTTTTCAAACCTCTTCTGAGTCATACAGGGATCCAGTCACAGGATGCAATGCCACTCTGCTACCGAATGTACTTTGGAGAACACCTTTCATTTTCAGGGACTTTGGACTGCCTCAGAGCAGATATCGTGGATTCAGACACAGCCAAAGAGAGGAAAGGCAAAAGAGCAAGAAGGTGTCTGGTGTTATTGTTGTTTTTATGTAAAATTTTGTACAAAGGTTATAATACTTGTGTGTTTTTTAACTTTGCTTTCTTCTAATGCTAATGAGAAAGTAGTTTTAAATATCTTAATGAGAAGATAATTTCCATTTAACAAAAGTAATAGCCACATTTTCTTAATAACCTGTTGATAAAATCAACAGGTCATGAGGCCTATTTTTAGGCATATTTTTGTACCATATTAGCACATATATGAGGGTCAGCCAAAGTATATATGTTGGCATATACACTTAGAATTTATTTACTGTTACAGTAATTGAATTTTTATGATCTTCTGGATTGTAATTTTATATATTTTACTTAGAATTTATTCCTAACCTCCTTTCTAAATTGACTTGTAGCAGGTAGTGTTTTCTATGAAGAACAGAGTAGAAGTCATATTGAGAGTACAGCCATCAGAAATAAACACACAGGAATGCTAAATGTAGCATGTGGCGCCGCGGTTTCGTCCGCGCTTGGCAGCCCAGGGTTCGCGGGTTCGGATCCCGGGCGCCCGCGGACGCACTGCCTGTCAGCCATGCCGTGGCGGCGTCCCATATAAAGTAGAGGAAGATAGGCACGATGTTAGCCCAGGGCCAGTCTTCCTCAGCAAAAAGAGGAGGATTAGCAACAGATGTTAGCTCAGGGCTGGTCTTCCTCACCAAAAAAAAAAAAAAAAGAATCATCTTTCACTGTCATTCTTTATTGTCATGGATAGTTCCCCAGTTTCTTTACTACTTGCCTAGGAAATAATATGCCCACTAATAAGATTTGACTAATCTCTTGTGAACTTGGAATTTTACTTTAAGTAGGTCTTGCTAAAGTGTATAGGAATAATAGAATGTGGACATAGAGGGCATTTACGACAGGAGGTTTTTGCAACATTCTTGGTTTCATCCAATTTGTGCTTTTGCAAGCTGGTAAATTAAAAGTAAAATGCACGTGTATCCAACATGTAGCTAAGTGAAATATATTTTTATTTGAAATATTCTATTTAAAATTTTAAATAATTTAACAAAATCAGTTTAAAAAATTCATGGCAATTATGTATAGAAAAATACAGCTTTTTAAAATTTTGTTTCAGGGCATTAAATATCTGAGGATTTTCTAATGACCTAGGAACATGAAAATTGCATTGTCTTTTCTATTAAATATAAGACAGTCTTTACTTTTCACAGTTGATGTGGTCCCATAACAATGACCATGCAAGCTGAAACTCTGCAAAGTGACCTTAACAATTATTAAGATTAGTCGGGAAAATTACTTTTGTTTTGTGACCTTGAAAAATGTTTGTCAAAACATTAAAAACTCTTACTGTTTATTATAAATGTTTAGGGAAATGAAAAATAGAGTAAAACTAGTAGTTAGTACATTGTAATTTAAGGCATTGGAAACATTGAGAATTAAAATGTTTTATTTCTTTCTAAAAAACTCATCAAAGGGTAGTTTGAATAGTCCTTGCCTTTTTGTCATGTAACTTACAATACAGAATGAGCATCTTTTCTGTGCCTTGGTAAAATGTCATACTCTGTTGTAAGTATTGCCTAGTTTCCAACGTTTTATCCTTTCTGTTTTCAATGTCATGAAATATCTTCACGCATTCCTTTTACTATGAGCTTTTTGGCAGTATCACTTCCTCTGGGATATCTTCACCTTTTTGCCACAACCACTTTCCTCTTTATGCCATAAGTTTGCCTTCACTGAGTTCCTCTGGCTGTATATCTAGAGTTTCTAGAACAGTAGAAGTGTCAGCATTTCCATGGTCAGCTGTTTCTTCTATAACTCCATTTATGTTTAATTGAATTTCACTACCAGCATTATCATGTTTTGTTTGCTGCATTTTCATCTTTGCTGTCCATTTCCCTCATTTGATTTTCCATTTTCATAAAATATCATGTGGATTTATCACGAAGAGGCAACGTGACTACATGCTGTACTGTCTATGTATGAAATGAATAACAAATGTGCACTGACCAATCACTGACATATTTTGACAGAAGTGATGTGATCGGTCAATGATCATGATGTGCATCTGTTATTTACATGGTGATTTGTGGACTGAAGAGCTAACAGCAAGTTTGTACTTTATGCAGTTATTCACAGTAAATTTGAATTAAAAATTTGAACCGTGCTGTTGGGGGCTGGTGTTCTTTAACTAAACCATGGTAACTGAAATCCATTCACATTGGAATCGTCAAATCCAGACACCAGAACGTTAATACCTGCTTACACTCCCTGATTAGAGTTAGCAGCCCTGAGTTAAACTTGTATTTCTATTTGCAATAGCCAGCTTTCGTATATATGTCTAAATAAAAAATATATTAATATATATAATGTGTGCATATATACATGCACATATATATAAGGTACATGTGTATACACTATATATATATATATATATATATATATATATATATCTGAGATTATAGTTAACACCTACTTATTGGCCTACTAAATGCCATATAATACTGCCACAGACTGACCACACTTCCCTTCTTGTGTTCCCAGAAATGTTCTTTGAGTGACTCTTACTGCCTTTGGTCTAGACAAACTTAACAGTCTTTTTAATTTTTCTATCATACCAGCTCTGAATGCTCTACATTCCTATTACTAGCCCATGGTTAGCTTTTATTTCTCAGATCTCCTGTAATTCCAACTTAACTCTTATTTATTTGGAGACCTTTGTCACAGTTCACTTTTCCTTGTCATTAATTTCAGTCTTTTCTGGGCTTTTTTTGTAGCATATTGTTCATTCTGTTAATTATTGTTCATTACTATCGGGTTATAGTTTCTTGTATAAATATGTGTAACTCTCCTAGACTGTAAAGCCAGGATAATTATTAAATCGTTTAGCATAGGTTCTCATAAATATTCGTTTCCTAATATTTTTTCCATTTCCAGTCAAGATAGTTGAACATATTAGAGACTTAATAAATAATTTTAAATTTTAGTTTTAACTTTGGCTCTAGAGTGCTCATGCCAGCTCTTTACCTGTCTGGCTGCTTTTGCTTAAATAACTGCTTCATTATATACCCAGATTTTTCCCCCTTTTACTTGAATCTCCTCTCTTTAAGGCTTTCTTGCCTCCCTTACGTGTTCTCAATTCTTGTTTTTGCATTTGTGGATTATTTTAATCTCTTTTGAGTCTTTTCTCTCCTATCTGTTCTAATTCTCAAAATCCAGTTTTTCCTTCTCTGACCACATGCTTAGCACTGAATGTAGGCTTACTTTAAGCTTGTGCATTTTCATGAATTATACCACAAAGCAAGATTTTTCTTATTAAATAAGAAATGCTAGTATTCATTAAAGAATTATTGTTCTCTAATTATCAAATTTTTAAGTTAAATTGAGAACATCAAAGCAGCTTCTGGTTTTTTTTCCAATAGAAAAAAATCCTGTGTTTGATTTGACCTGTATGGCTACACATTCATATTGTACATAGAGGAAGAGGGAACAAAATACCTTTTTACAGTTTTGGTGCTTGAGGTTTATCCTTATTGGTAGTTGGTTTATGGAAATCTGAGACATTTTTGGCTTTCTAATATCAAAATTGACTATAATATTGCTACATGAAAATTTTTAGATAACCAGGAGTATTTTCCAAAATAATTTTTGTAAAGGTTTTAAGTTTTTTTGTGTGAATTTCTCATTTTCGTTTCAGTTGCCTTCCTCACCACTTTCGATATTGGGAAAGTGTACCAGTAGGGTTTCATTTCAAATAACAAATCAAATTGTATAAAATGTGATGAAATTAAATATATAAACCATATATTTGACAGAGGGTGAGAGGATGGTTAAGGGGATGTATCTTAATTGAATAATTGGCTTTAAATTCCAATACTATTGGGATGTACCACTGGATGACAATGGGAGATTTCACTTCACTGAAATCATTAATATAAGTCTGCTGTTGACTAGTCAGTTCTAGAGTAAGATCAAGGAGGGAGACTTAAGGCCTAGCTTCCAACTTCTAAAAGGCTGGCTTAGTGAAAAAGCATTCTACTTGCTCTCTTGCTTAAAATTATTTAAATGGCTTGTAACATATTTCACCTTGGAGATTATCTTGCTAGTAAATTCATAAAGATGGTGCTGTTCTAGAAAAAGGGAAATAAAACTATGTCATTTTCTTTTTTTTTTCCCCACATTTTTAGGCAAGGCCATGTGAATCTTCCTCCACTTGAGTTCAAGCCAGCATTAATGTTGGAAACCTTTAGCATCAGTGCTGTTGTAATGGAAAAGTCAGTGTGCACCCCTCAGAACTCTACCAGTGCTCTTTCTTTTCATGATCTCAACAAGCGTTATTACAATACCTTTCACTGCAACTTTACTATTTCCTGTCAGTCAATAAGCCAGCATGTAGATATGGCTTTAGTTCGTCTTATTCATCAATTTAGTACAATGATAGATGACATCAAAGCCACTCAGACTGACATTAAACTTAGCAGATATACAGCTGGATCAGCTTCCCCAACACCTACCTTCAAAACCAGAAAACATCGGGATTTTCGCTCATCTGACTTCAGCCGCAGTTCTAGAGGAAGTCTTAATGGCGGCAATAGAGTAAATAATGCGAAGAACAAACGGACCAACAATGAGAATAACAAAAAGGAATCTCGAAACAAAAATTCGTTAGGAAGATCTGAAAGAAGAACTTCAAAAGTGTCTAGGAAAGGTTCAAAAGATGTGGTGGATCATATGACCATTCATATGGATGACTCTGACTCAATTACAGTGTCAGAACAAAGCGAGCCTTCAGCTGAGTGCTGGCAGAATATGTATAAATTGCTCAACTTTTATTCACTTATCTCTGATCCGACGGGAATATTGGAAAAATCTTCAGAAACATTTGGACCAGCAGGTAACGGATATTTTTGTATTTTTAGAATTTCTGCTTAGAAAATCAGTAATACTAAAAAAGACAGCAGATTGTTCATCATGTTTTCTTAATGTTTTAAGTGGTTAATTGAAGTGCAAAGAAATTGTTAATCACCCAAGAGAAGAAAATGGTAATGGCAATCAGATATTCTGCCACCCCATTTCCCATCCTTCGTAACTCTTACACAGTATGCTCTTAAAGAATTCAGGCAGACCTGCTTTCACATATCTGACTTTACTATTTACTTTCAATATGACCATGGGAAAATGTTGAAAATTTTAAAAAATTGTTTTGGTGGGGAAGAGGAGGAAGAAGGCTGATTTGGAATGTGAAGGAAAGAAAGGTAAGATGATATTCATATCTAAACCCATATATTTCCATTTACTTATAAAGGAGTTCGGAGCCCTACGGAGCCAACATGTAAAGTTGTGTTTGAGAATGAACAGGACAGTAACAGTTTGACTAAGACGCAGAGGAAGCGTAGCTTGGTAACTTCTGAACCTCAGCATGTGACTCTGATAGTGTTTGGGATTGGCATGGTGAACCGCACACACCTGGAGGCAGACATTGGCGGGCTAACGATGGAATCAGAATTAAAGAGGATCCATGGCAGTTTTACACTTAAGGAAAAAATGAAAGGTATGATGATGTTCTGATACTGTAGTGCTGCTTTTCTGAAGAAAGACAATGTCATGTCTCCAAAATTCCTACTTGGCAATTGTTCTTCAGAAAATGGAACTTCCCATTTATATGGATCAGGAGTGCTAGTTTATGGGGCCGCCCGGTGGCGCAGCGGTTTAGTCCGCGCTTGGCAGCCCGGGGTTCGCGGGTTCGGATCCCGGGCGCCTGCCGACGCACTGCCTGTTAGCCATGCCATGGTGGCGTCCCATATAAAGTGGAGGAAGATGGGCACAGATGTTAGCCCAGGGCCAGTCTTCCTCAGCAAAAAGGGGAGGATTGGCAACAGATGTTAGCTCAGGGCTGGTCTTCCCCACAAAAAACAAACAAACAAACAAAAAAAGTGCTAGTTTATGTAGTTTCTTTTTCTTCTTTTTGTTTTTAAAAATTTTCCAGGTTTTCTGCACTAAGTATTACTCCTGAAATTTAAAATGTCATTAGGCTATCTCTATTGCCATTAGGCTTTTTAATGCATGAATGGCTTGTTAAACTGTATATTTACCATTTTCCAATTTTGACATATAATATATATGTATATATGAATACGTAGAAATAAAAAATAAAAAGTACTGAAATAATTTAAATTTTATCATAACTTTTAAAATTATCTTTTGTCACTGAATATATTATGAATAAAATGTAATTTTAATATGAAGTGCAATTATCATATTTCCAAAATTCATGTAATTATTTTTTCTCACATTTAAGATGTTTTACATCAAAAGATGACTGAGACGTGTGCCACTGCTCATATTGGTGGGGTTAATATTGTACTGCTTGAAGGGATTACACCAAATATACAGTAAGTGTGTTGACCTTTATTATTTTCTTAAACTTGTTTGTTATAGTTTTATAGGAAACTTAAAATTCTTTGGATGAATCCCATACCTTCTAAGTTTTGAGGTTTCCCAGAGACTATGATTCTGACTGTCATCAAAGATATCACCATATGAAATGTTTTCAGAAAAATGATTTTTTTCTTCCTAAAATTGGTTTACTACCTCTCCTGCCACCTAAAAACTGACTCCCAGTACATTTTAAGATTGTGTAACAAGAAACATGATTACAGTGCAAATTTCAGTTAAATATATAAGATGCAAAAGCTCACAAATTCAAATAGTTAAGTAAAGCAAAATTATAGTCAAAGGATATAGACTTTTGATTTTATGTTAAGTAATCATTACCCATATTCATGCTGGGTTTCAAAACTTTCTCTTGCCGTTTTTGCTTAAAGAATTTAACTATAAAGCCTATGAGACCCTTCCAATATACGGATAAGTTTTTTATAGTGAGTATACCATACCATATCACTTTTCTTTTGACTCTTTGCTGTTACTTTTTCCTTATAAGTTCTATTCTTGGATCTGTTCAGAATTGCTTTATAATGATTACCTTTATACATGCTATTCAGATTACTAATCTATTATCAATACATTTAACCACTGACTTTGTTCATACACTTGGGATCATATACTTTCATCCCTAACTTCCTTTCAATGGAGCCGTTTTATGTTGTAACTACAAAATGTGTTTAGGTCAGATTTTGAGGATTTGCTCTTTCTTAATACTGTAAGTAGTTAATCTTGTCCTGCTATCGTCCTATAAAGCATCCATCATGCTAAATACTGCCTAAATAGAGGATTTGGTTCAGCATTATAAAAATTAAATATTAGTCGTAGATTGACTAGTTACAGGTCTATTCATAATGTTTTAAACATGGATAATGTGTTAGCTGTCTTGGGGAACATTTCCTGAAGTGGATGTTTAAGTCTTACTGGGGTGTTTGACCCTGTAAGTCTAGAACCAAAGAGAGTATATTTTATTACGGCTGCCTAAATAGTCCAGATTGCATTTCCTAGGCAGTCTTTTGAAAGTCCAAGAAATTCCAGTAGTTGTGAGAGACAAGATGTTTTCTGATCATCCATTATGGAAGAGGGAGTATTATGTAATAATTATAACTTAAGTACCTACTGTGGGCAGGAGCCTCACATAAATTCTTTTAACTATCTTTACCACAATCCTGTGAACTGGGGTGATTATATCCCACTTTACAGAACAGTAAGTTGAGATTCAGAAAGATCAAAGTGTTTGCCTAAAATGCTTGAAATCATTCAGTCAGTAAGAAGAGATGCCTGAACCCATACTCCTTCCACCTCGCCACGATGCTTCTGCAGAAAGTCATCTTAGGTTCTGTGATTCTTTTGTTGACTCTAAATTTAAAGTACCCTGGTTACTTTAACCTATACAGAAAGTAAAACAAATTTCTTTAGATATCTTATGTGTTTTATTTACTCTATCCCCTTGGACCTGTTATCTCCATTATTTATTATCTCTTAGGAGAAGGGCTTCAAATAGTCTCTAACTTGCAAAATATAATATTTATAAAGCAGATTTTTTAAAAAGTATTATATAGTTGATATTTCTCACGTTTTTTTTTTTAAACCCAAGCAAATATCCCTTAACTTTTTTACTTGAAAAATAAAAGTTATTAATTCCTCACTGCCAAATTCTAGTAAAGACTTTCTGGATTTATTCTTTGGCTTTCCATTTCCAATTTCAATTAAAAGGGAATGAAACCTAAAAAGTAGTTAAAAGGTTCTTTGAGGGAAAATTTTAAAAGTGGGAAATAGAAAAGCTTTCCAAATGATTTGTCATATTGTAACTAATTTATGCATGAATGTTTATTTGCTTCCTTTTGTTTTCCTGCTTTCCTCTTGAATCTTCATCTGTAGACTGGAGGACTTTCCTACATCTCCTACAAGCACAGCCAAACAAGAGTTTCTGTATGTCATATTATTGTTTTTCATGGGCTTTGTGATTTACATAGTATTGAATAGTTTTAAAGATAAATATTTAGATAATCTGCATGAATGTGAATGTATTTAGTTATTTATTATTTTGTAGCTTTAATATAGATTCTTTTCTAGACTAAAGCTTACTGCTATTCAAGGAAAACACACATGAGGGCTATCTTTTTGGTAATTTATACCTTGTTTTGTTGCTGAAAGATTATAACACTATAGTTATGTGTTGCTTGTACTTATTTTAGACATGTTGCTGTTAAAATTTATATTATCACAAATCCTTGTTAATATTTGACATGATGATAGAAGCTAAAAAGTTTCACTTTGCAAAAGAGTTTTCACTAGTTGCAAAAATAGTCATTAAAACACTAATATATGAAAATATCTACACCTTATAATTCTGTTTTTAAGATAGGGAGAGTTTGTTAGTCTACTGACAGATTTTATGTATGACTTTTACTATATGTACTTTTGTATTTGAGTGGCTTAATTTGACCTATGTATATCTGATATTTTGTGGTAGTGAGCTTTATTAAGTGCTATATTTAAATATTCATCACATGAATCTTATCACCATGACAGATTAATATGTTACTTAGCACATATTACTTAGACATTTTCTATAAAATTTGAATATGCTGCATAAATAGATGAATCTATATATAAGTTCCATGCTGGTAAGATTATCATACTTGGTGAGATTTATTTCATTGTATATTGATAAATAGGCTATAGACAAAATATCATCAGTTAACAGTCCTTTGTTGGGATTATTTGTGATCTGTCACACTCCATCAGCCAACTGGAAGTACTGAAAAAGAATAAGTACACTTATATTAAATTAGAGAAATGATTATTTTCTGGAAACTACTCTTCTGTATTAGTGTCACTTGACAGGTATAGAAAAAATATCTAATTCCACTTTAGTAGTCATAGTACTAGAGAAGATTTATTGTTTCTTGCCTTTTTGCACTTATTTCTCTGGACATATAACAAAAAAATCAATACTGTATGACTTTAGAAGGAATGCTTTTTAATGGCTAAAGATCTCATTTTCATCGATTCAACAATTATTAGGTTACATATTTTGGCTGGGACTGTGTTAGGCTTCAGAGATGTGACAGTAAGCAAATGAGAGGTGGTCCCTGTTGTGATACCACTTGTAGGCCATCTCTCTCCTCATTTAGGGTTTCCTGCCGAGAGAGTTAACATGTAAGGCACAATTGCCAAATGAGAAAGAAAGTTCCATTGATTTTTAATAGTTGACTAAATAACATGTGATCACACCACTTCCCACCCCCACTGCAGAGATTTTCAGGCAAAACTGAATTGAAGCAGGCAGCATAAGTCAGGGTGCATAAATTAGTCTACTTCCTCTCCCTGCCTCTAAAGTTTGGACCTGCATGCTCAAGTAAGTGGGGTGGGGGTGGAGACAGAGTAGAGATAATGAGGCTCCAGAGCAAATCCTCAAATCATTCGCTGAACTTGTTGCATGGACAAGGATGGCTGGCGTACCTTTAAGGCCCTTTTGCCTGGACACAGGAAGTAAAAGGAGATGGGAAAAAGTACTTGCCTAGTTAGGCACTGTGGTCATTGTAACTGAGGCTCACGGTGGATCTAGCGGAACCTGGTGAAGTAGACCACCACTGTCAATGAATTCTTTAACCAGACTTCTTGGTCACTTGCCATGAACTTGCTGCATGCCTGGCGTGTACGAATTTTTACAGTCTTGAGAGAGATTTTGACCACTTTCTTGTGTAAAAGTTTTATATATACTACATGTTGTATGACCTAGATTAAGTGACAACTCTCTTCAAGAATTAAAATTACGAATAGATAACTCATGTTGGCAGCTTGTAAACTGTT
This sequence comes from Tapirus indicus, assembly GCA_031878705.1. Classification (NCBI taxonomy): domain Eukaryota; kingdom Metazoa; phylum Chordata; class Mammalia; order Perissodactyla; family Tapiridae; genus Tapirus; species Tapirus indicus. The sequence goes on along the minus strand of CM062919.1, from coordinate 139,781,102 downwards.
TAATTCCTCATTCCGGGTCTCCTTACATCTTTAACATGTGCAGTTTGACAAGAGTTAATCAGATATCCTTTACAGTTTCTGGTTCAGTTTGATCAGTGTAGGACCATCATGTTGTCCAACTCCAAGGAACACCACTCAAGTTGTAGTTGTGGGCATCACTTACATAGACTGCAGTGTGAGGGGGGCCTTCTGGAGCTGGCAACACAGAGCCCCTGAAGTCCTTAGTATCAAAATTGCCATTGGAAATAGCACAGTAGAATCTACAATGGGAGAGCAATCAGCCCCATTAGCTTTCCATTCTGACTTTTGGTATATAGATGAAAATCCTGTATCATGTATATGCTTATATAATCAAAAGTGATATTCAAGCAGACCTCTATGGATTATAAAGGTGAAACAGTGAGATAGATGTAGAATTTCTTGACTGTCTTGATAATAAGACAGATGTCTGTGAATGTACGTTTAGTTTCATTCAATAGATAGATGCTGTTTACAAGTAGAAAGCCATTTGCATTTTAGCACCATCTAAGTGTGTTCTGGCTCATGTTGAAATTGAATTTAAAATGAAATCTCATTGGTGATAAACAGTAGCTTTATTTGTTATAATATTTAAGAAAAGATTCCAAATTCAATAGCTAGTCAACATCCCAAAATCTACCCTCATACTGGCTAGACCAATTCCACAGAATGCTTATTTCTTTTTCTAGTCAGTGATAGTCTCTGAGAAATAGTTGTTTTTGTAGAAGAAAGCAATAGAGTTCTCTAGTAATCATTTTTGAATTTTATATAATACCTGGATTTCACTGTTTGTAAATAATCAGGACCTCTGGTACAGCCACTGATATGCTTCTCCAGATTTATTCTAATAAAAGTTAAATGTAATGAAATGATTCTTCAGATTCTTGAGACTGTAAATAAATTCTTGGTGAATCTCTGCAGCCTAAGTGGAGATAAATATATGTGAACTGACATGCAGTTAATATGAAATTAGCATTTTGTGTGTTTTGCTAAATCTATTAACAAGAATCTTTTGCTCATTTGAAAGATAAATTTATGTTAGAAGCTGTCATTTTACTACCTGGGCCTTTAATGGTGCAGTTCATTGACATGAACCTTTCCATTATATATGTCAAAGACTGCCTCATCGTGGCTTCTACATATATGACCTATTACATGTTATCTGTGGAATTCCACAGTTGTAGTGTTGAGAGTCATCCTTCTGTTGTACTTCTTTCTGCTCATTCATTTCACAAAATACAGTGAGTGCTTACCATGTTTAAGGCACTATTCTAAGCACTGGAAAGAGAACAAACAAGAAATCAAGAAAGATAGTAACTCCGCTTTATGTTTGTACCAGCAAAGCTTACCAATTTTTAACTAAGTAGTAGTTACTCATTATGAATTGGACTTCTATCGTTTCTTTGTCACTCAGTAAAAATAGAAAATACAAGCTAAATTTCTTCCTTACTGTTAATTTCTTTTAACATATTAGATGATTATTAGATCAGTTTCTTTGATTAGATTTTAAGAAGTATAGTGAGTATTTTTTTCTTTTCATATTCAGTGCTTATGCTTTCTTAGTGGTTGTATGGATGCCTAAAATAAGTTGGAGAAGAAAGGAGGAATTCTGAATGGGGAAAAATATCAAAATGGAATTTTGTGTGTTGTATGTATGTAATGTGTCAGTATTCATGCTTTTACTTACATATGAGCACATATTTTCTTCTGTAAACTCTTTATCAAAGAAATAGAATAATATTTGGTATAAACACTGTAAAATAAATGTATTTCAATATTTTTAGAAAACATTATTTCTTCAATATTTGAACACATGAAATCTTAAGTCATTAGTTCATTGAGTGATTTAAAAGCATTTGTCTTGCTCTCAAAATACTTTTTCAAAATTTCTCTTTATTTGGCTATATTTTGATGGTCCTCCTTCTCTATTAATAGAACTGTAGTGAAATGTAGTATTGCCAAGTCCCAGGCCCTCTACAGTGCCCAGAGAGGGTTGAAGACCAACAATGCTGCTGTGTTCAAAGTAGGAGCTATCAGCATAAACATTCCGCAGCACCCTGCCACCTTACATAGCATGATGGTTCGAAGTTCTCACCAACTGTCTAAGCAGATCTCTGACCTCATCAGACAACCTTCTACAGTGTAAGTTATTCCTTCAAGTTCTGTGATCCTGTATAAATACTTCAGGTCATTCTCTGCTATGTTAACAATAGTTTGGAGGAAGACAGAGGGTTCCACCTAAGTACTGACCATTGTGGACAGTGGGGAGGTGGAAAGTAGGCAAACATGATCGTGGGAGAATCATTGGATATTATTAAAGTACTGTGTCACAAATGCATTGTCAAGTGTTCCATGTTGCATCAGTAAAGCTTAAGAGATCCTAGAGATTTGTGGGCATCACAAGAGGTACTAATAAACAGCAAACTGACAAATTCTAGGACTGTACCAGTCAGTCCTTGTTTACTTTGAACTCACTGAAATTTTTGACTGCATAGGTTTAAAAAATTGCAGTGGCCATTTACATCCCACACATAGTTTTGTGCTGTTCTCTTTATGAAATTATTGGACCTTTGCACATTAACCTTTATTCCCTGTGTCGATGGCCCTTGTTCATAGGTCTGCATTGCTGAGCTTTATTACTGGTTTCCAAAGCTATAACTAATGAATAACTAATACAAATATGATAAGTAAAAGGTAAAAAATTTGTCTTACTATGTTTTATTTTTCCTATCCTATACAGTAGAAAAACATTTGTGTCTGTTTTGACTATATCTGAAAGCAGTGTTTTTTACAATTGTTCTATCTAGATCTTTAATTCTTATGTAATATTAATTCATGTTTGAAGTTGCCCAAGTAGTCATAATTTAAGTATATTTCTCCCGTCAGTGGAATATAGAATCCAGAATGTGTACATGAGCCTTAGTTTTAAAATACTCTTAAGGAATTTTTCCTTATTATAATATATTGGCAGTGAAATGTAGTAGTTAAAAAAAATCAGACTCTGGTGTCAGACTGTGGCTGGGTTTAAATCCTAGTTTCACCACTTTCTAGCTGTGCTTCCTCATTTGCAAAGCAGAGATAATACTATCTATTCAGAGGGATTTGTGAGATAAATGAATAAATGATATAAAAACACACAGAACACTAAGAATAGTACCTGGCACATAGTAAGTGCTCAGATAATTATTGTTATTATTGGTGTTGGTATTATTATTATTATTAATAGTGGCAATAGTAGTAATCATATTACAGTCAACAGTAGAGTGCATAACAGTTGAAGTCATGGAATTTGGAATCAGACAAACCTGAGTTTAAACTCCAGTTTCACATTAATGATATGAATGGCCTTGGCATATAGCATTCCAGTTTATATTGTCATTACTTCTTCTTGTTTACTTTTCTAGATCACCATTTTTTCATGGCTGTTTTTAGGAAGTCTTAATATGATCCAGTATTGGAGAGAAAACATCTGTTGACAGTATAGTTTTGCTATTTTTCATTGAGAACTCCAATAATTTTACAGAATGAAATGGTAGCTGTTCTAATTGTCTTTTTTAAATTACTTTTTTTGCTTTACAGCCCACAGTCTGTAAAAGAAGATATTGCAACCCCCCTACCTTCTGAAAAAACCCCAACAAGTGTTAATCAAACTCCTGTTGAAACAAATGAATTTCCTCAGCTACCAGAAGGCTTAGAAAAGAAGCCACTTGTTCTCAAATTCAGTGCCATGTTAGATGGTATAGCCATTGGAGCAGCGCTTTTACCGTCACTGAAAGCGGAATACAAGATGGGAAGAATGAGAAGTCATGGAATGACAGGTAACGTTGAATTTTGAATTCAGTCTCTTAAAATTTATTATTGGTTTGAGAAATTAGTAATATTTTGATGAAAAGGTAAATTTGGTTTTATAGATACTATATGAAAATTTAAATAATTTTAATCATAACACTTTTAAATTTCATTAATGATGGTCTTCAGTCAAGTAAAAAATATTGATACCTCCTTGAATGACCAGCATGGACCCTGCTTTGATTTGAACTCTTTAGAGGTATTCCACTATTGAAGTCATTTCTCCAGTTTAAACTCAAGTTGAATAAATTTCTACATCTGTTAGGTTCTATAGCCTGAATAACTTGGTTTATTTTCACATTGGGTGCATTTAGCTCAAATCATAGGTAGTTTGACTTCTTCAAAATAGCTACTTCTATAAGATTTTGTGATCCTTATACATCCTATCCAAAAATTCTTTGCTGTTATATTTTTATTCTGAAATGTATCATATATACAAAAGTGTGTAAATTGTATACATGAGGTTTAAAGAATAATAAAGAACTATGAACTCACCAGCTCATTACACAACCTAAGAATTAGAACATTACCAGTACTTTGAAGGCTCCTTCAAGAAATATTGTCACTCCCAGATAACATTCCCCATGACTGCTGGGGAAGAACCACTTGCATGAATTTTGTGTCACCCATTCCTTTGCATTTCTTCATAGTCTTACAACATCTGTATATGCTCATAAATGACAAAGTTTGCTGTTGTCTGCTTCTAACTTGATTTATATGGAATCCCAGTAACATTTTTTTTTAATCTGTGCCTGGTAATAAACCTAAATAGTTTTTTTTTTAATTGATGTCTTAATAGCTTATAACATTGTGAAGTTTTACTTGTACATTATTGTTTGTCAATCACCATATAAATGCTTCCCTTCACCCCTTGTGCCCAACCACCCTTCCCTTTGTCCCTGTTAACCACCAAACAGTTCTCTCTGAGTGTATGTTAGTTTATATTCCACATATGAGTGAAATCGTGCAGTGTTTGTGTTTCTCTCTCTGGCTTATTTCACCTAACATAATATTCTCCAGGTCCATCCATGTTATTGCAAATGGGACAATTTTGTCTTTTTTATGGCTGAGTAATATTCCAATAAATCACATCTTCTTTATCCAATCATCCATCGACGGACATTTGGGTTGCTTTAACTTTTTGGCTATAGTGAATAATACTGCAATAAACATAGGGGTACGTGAGCTTCTTTGGATTGTTGATTTGTTAGTGAGTCTAGCTAAGGGTTTGTCAATTTTGTTTATCTTCTCGAAGAACCAACTCTTTGTTTCATTGATCCTTTCTCCTGCTTTTTTGGTTTCAGTTTCATTTATTTTTGCTCTAAATTTTATTGTTTCCCTCCTTCTGTTGACTTTGGGCTTTGTTTTTCTTTTTCTAATTCTGTTAGATGTAGTTTAAGCTTGCTTATTTGGGATTTTTCTTGTTAAGGTGGGCCTGTATTGCTATGAGTTTCCCTCTCAGGACTGCTTTTGCTGCATCCCATATGAGTTGGTATGGTGTATTTTCATTTTCGTTTCTCTCCAGATATTTTTTTGATTTCTTCTTTAATCTCATCAATGATCCATTGGTTGTTCAGTAGCTTGTTGTTTAGTTTCCACATCTTTGTCAGTTTCCCATTTTTTGCCTTGTAGTTGATTTCTAGTTTCAAAGCCTTATGGTCAGAAAAGATGCTTGTTATAATTTCAATCTTCTTAAATTTATAAAGGCTTGCCTTATTTCCCAACATATGGTCTGTCCTTGAGAATGTTCCATATGCACTTGAGAAGATGTGTAATCTGCTGTTTTTGGGTGGAGTTCTCTGTATATATCTATTAAGTCCATCTCGTCTATTTTTTCATGTAAGTCTGCTATTTCCTTAATGAGTTGTTTTCTGGATGCTCTATCCATTGATGTGAGGGGGGTATTAAGGTCCCCTACTATTGAATTGTGTTGTTGTTGATATCTCCTTTTAGGTTTGTTAACAGTTGCTTTATGTACTTTGGTGCTTCTATGTTGGGTGCATATATAAGTGTTATGTCTTCTTGGTGGAGTGTCCCTTTTATCATTAAATATTGCTCCTCTTTGTCTCTCGTTACCCTTTTATCTTGAAGTCTACTTTGTCTGATGTAAGTATGGCCACACCTCCTCTTTTTTGTTTGCTAAGAGCTTGGAGTATTGTCTTCCATCCTTTTACTCGGAGCCTGTGTTTGTCTTTAGAGCTGAGATGTGTTTCCTGGAGGCAGCCTATTGTTGGATCTTGTTTTTTGTTCCATCCCACTACTCTGTTTCTTTTGATTGGATAATTCAATCCACTTACATTTAGAGTGATTATTGATTTATGTGGGCTTAGTGTTGCTACTGTATTGCTCATTTTCCAGATCTTTTGCATTTGCTTTGTTTCTTGTCTTGTGTGAATTGGAATACCAATTCAGTTTGGTAGTTCTGTATGATGGTTTTCTTAGTTTTCTCTTTATTTATCATATGTGTCTCTGCTCTGAATATTAGTTTAGTGGTTACTGTGAGGTTTGTATAATTCTCGTAGATGAGATAGTCCTCTTATGTCTTTTGTCTAAGTCGATTCTGTCCCTTTCCTCTTCCCCTTCTAAGTTTTTGTTGTGACAACTTATTCCATCTTGGGTTGTGATTTTGTATTTATAGTGATGAGGTTATGTTTCTTTTTGGTGTTTTCCTTCCCTTGATCTTTGATGTTATAGTTAAGTGTTTGCTAACCTATTCTGGTAGACAGCTGCAATTTATCTGATTTTGTCTATCTATTTTCTCCTTGCTCAAAGCTTTGTATCCTGTCTCTTTTTTTCAGGTATGATGGTCTTCCTGAGCGTTTCTTGCAGTGGGGGTCTTGTGGCAATGAACTCCCTTAATTTTTGTTTATCTGGGATAGTTATTATTTCTCCATGATATATGAAGGATATTTTCGCTGGATAGAGTATTCTTGGCTGAAAGTTTTTATCTTTCAGAATTTTGAGTATATCATTCCACTCTCTTCTAGCCTGTAGAGTTTCTAATGAAAAATCTGCTGAGAGTGTGATTGGAATTCCTTTATATGTTATCTTTTTTTCTCTTGCTGCCCTTAATATTCTTTGTTTGTTATTAACTTTTGCCAGCTTTACTACAGTGTGCCTTGGGGATGTATTTTTTCATAGTGTTTGAGGGTTTGTTTTTATCTTTCCTCATCTTGAAGATGTCTGGACATAGATTCCACTAGCTGCTACTAGGTGGGGGTCAATAATTGTGTGCTTTGAAACCGCTAAGATGTGTGGGTGTTCTGGCTGGACTGAAGTATGGCTGGGCTGACGTGTGGCTGGGCTGGAGCTCCATGGGGGTGGGGTGTCATGTGCTGGCTGCTGGGCTGGATCTCCATTTGGTTGGATCCCTGTGTGCCTCCTCCAGGCTACAGCACCACTGGGCTTGGGTGCCCAGGTGTCATGCACTGGCAGCAGGACTTTAACTCCATGGGAGCAGGTGTCATGCACCAGCCACCAGGCTGAAACCCCCTGGGCTTGGGCGCCCAGGTGTCACGCACTGGTGGCAGGCTTTAACTACACGAGGGTGGGTGTCACACACCGGCTGCCAGGCTGAAACCCTGTGGGGGCAGGTGCCACAGGCCGCTGCACTTGGGCACCCAGGTATCACACACTGGTGGTGGGGCTGTAACTCCGTAGGGGCTGGTGTTCCATGCTGGCGGCCGGGCTGAAACTTGGTGGGGGCAGGTGCTGCACACTGCTGGGCTTGGGTGTCCAGGTGTTGCACTCTGGTGGCGGGACTTGAACTCCATGGGCGTGGGTGTCCCCACACTGGCTGCCGGGCTGAAACACTGCAGGGGCCGGTTCCTCATGCCGCTGGGCTTGGACACGATCGCAGAGCTGGATCTTCACTGTGTTGAATCCCTGTGCACCTCCGCCAGGCTGCAGCACGTCTGGGCTTGGGTGCTGAGCATGGCTGAGCAAGGAGGCCAAGAGAGGGGGAGTGGCACTCACTTTTACCTCCCTGGTCCCAGGGGCTTCTCTTTCATCCCTCTCTATCTGCTCTCCTGGAGTGTTAGTTTGGTGAGGACACCCCCACAACTGTTCCGTTCCTTCCATGTGGGGGTTCCCGCTCTGCGGGAACTTGAAGAGGAAGGTTTTCCCGCCGAAGGCCACCCCTCCCCCTCCTCTTCCAGAGTCGCGCATTCTCAGTCTCAGGGCCGCTGCTGTTGGGGAAGGAGAGGAGCCTTCCTTACCTGCTGCCTCTTCCCCTAGGGTTGCCAGCATCCCTGCCGTCAGATGTAAGGCTGTGTGGGTCTCCCAGAAGTCCTATATTTAGTTTGAAAGACCTCCATTGATGTACGGATGACCTTTTGTTGTATCTTAGCAGGGGAGAGTTTAGGGTAAAAGCTCACTCTGCCATGATGTTGACGTCACTTGCCGTCCCTAAATCCAGTAACATGTGTTTTAACTTGGAATGTTTTTGCTCTACATTTTGTTTGAGATTCATCTCCGTTCATTCATATATCTGTGGTTCATTCATTTTTCACTGAAATATAGTAGTCCATTAGGTGATTATATCACAATTTATATATCCGTTATGTTCTTGATGGACCTTTGACTCATTTCACTTTTTTGCCTTTACCATCGTTCTAGTACACATTTCCTGGTGTACATGTGCAAGAGTTACTTAGGAGTGGCACAGCTAGACTGTAGGTTAAAGTTATCTTCGTTACTAGGAAATATGAAACTGTGCCCCCCAGAATTCACTCTCCCACCGGTATTAGGTGAGAGTTCCCATTGTTCCACATCCTTGTCAACACTTGATATTACCTGACTTTTAAATTTTTGCTTGTCTGGTACATGTGGAATGGTATCTCATTGTGGTTTTAATTTATATTTCTGTAATTACTAATGAAGCTGAATTTTTTATATGATTAAGAAATCCAAGTTTTGCTTTTCATATTTAAACTCTTAATCTATATGGAATTATTTTTTTAATTTGTTGTGAAGTATTATGCATAACCAATTATCTCACATCATTTATTTACTAATCTGTTCTTTTTTTTTCCAGTGGTATATAATCCAGTGTTGTCATTTATTAAGTGTATGTATCGGGATCTATTTCAGAGTTCTCTATTATGCTTCACTGGCCTATTTGCACTGGTATCATATTGCTGCCTGACTTTTTCCTTTTTTAGGAGTTGTCCTGGTTATTTTTGGTTCTTTGCTCCTTCATATACATTTTAGAATCAGTTCGTCGAGTTCCCTGGAAAAGCCTATTGGGATTTTTATAGGAATTTAGTGGAATCTACACATTTACTTGGGGAAAATTGATAATATTGATGTTGAGAATTGACATAACATTTAACCTTCCTATTCCTGAATATGTCTATTTCTCTGTCTCTTTAGGTCTTCTTTAATGTTTCTCTTCAAAGTTTAAAATTTTCTACTTAAGGTTTTTGTGCATCTTTTGCAAGCTATATTTATTTACTTAGATACCTAGGTATCTTATGTTGTGGTGGTGGTGGTAATTACAAATGGTGTTATTTTGTAAAATGGCATTTTCTGAACTGTTTGGTGGTGCTATGTACAAATGCTCTTGATCCTCTTATGTTAATCTTATACTAAGAAACCATATTAAACTATTCTTTGGCATTTCCTAAGTGGATATTCATATCATATGAAAATAATACTTTTGTTTCTTTTCCAGTCTTTATGTTTTTTTTATTTCTTTTTTTTTTTGCCTTATTGCACTTCTGCTACAATGTTCAATAAAAGGGGTATTGTAGGCATCCTTTTCTTACTCCCATTTTTTAAGGGAATCAGTATTTCACCAATGAATATGATATTTGCTGTAGGATGTTGCTAGGTTCATCTTTCTCAGGTTAAGAAAATTTACTTCTATTCCTAGTGTGCTAAGAATTTATATGAAGAATAATTAGTGAATATTATCAGATACTTTTTTCTACATCTATTGAAATTAAAATGTTTTTTCTCCTTTATTCTGTTAACATGATGTTACATTAGTAATTTTAAAAACATATATGCATATAAATAAATACATACATGTATATATTTACATACTATGTGTATGTATTTATTTTTACCCCCAGCATTTTAAGTTTTCTTTATTGAGAGGGATTTTTCTGAACATCTAGATCTTTTTGTTACTGGAAATAGAAGCACTGTTTATTTATTCAGGTCATCTGTGAAATACAGGAGTCAACAGAATTAGCAAGTAAAAAGTCAAATGGGCAGTTTAGAACTAGGAAGGTATAAATATTTAGGAGCAAAGTAAACGTATTGTCAAATATGCAGAAAGGTAAGAACACATAGTTCTTGAAATGAAGGAGAGGGACAAAAAAGAGTAAAAGAATGACTGCACCAGTGGCAGGGATGACCTGAGGCCTAGGATTACTTTAATCTTGGTATTTTTGATGCTGGTGGTAGTAATAGTAGTGGTAGCTACTGTGATAGACAGCCCTCACCTGTTGCAGCCTGCAAGTGATAATCAATGGGTCGACCAGATTCGAGTACTGAGTACGAGGAGATCAGAGCAGTCATGACCTATCTGGCCATTCACACTTGCACCAGTTGGTGAGAGAGCATTTATCTGTGTATGGCTAATGTCATTCCAAGTATAAACATTATTGTATAGTGAGTGAGTATAGTGAATGTGACATATAGGAGGTGATCTTTAATTAGTATTTTGAAAAAAGAGAATTATTTCTGACACAATTGAGAACACTAGGCATATATAATAAATTATTATATATGTATAGAGGCAAAATAGGCTGTTTAATGGTATTTGAGTGGAGAGAATTGGTAATGTACAGAAAATATCAGTAGATTTTGCTGCCTGGAGAGGAGCATGTGCATATACATTACACAGTATATGTAATGGGCAGTAATAGATCTTGATTTTAATAAGGCTTTTGCTACTCTTTAATACTCTCAAATGGTGGAAGAAATATAGTCTGAATAATAGTATAGGTTGTGTATTTATAATTGTTTGAACAACTACATGCCAAATTGTTGATTTAAATGTTTAGGGCCAACAGTAACAGAAACTCATACCATATCCTTATTTGTTTTATGGTCCCATTAATAATTATTAAGGTCAAAGATACATGTGTTTATATTATTTTACACCTGGTGAATGTTTTCAGCAAGTACAATTTAATTGATAGTTTCACTATTTCCTTCCATACTGAACTGGGATCAGGAGGCAAGTTGTTAACTGCTAACTATTCTCTGTGAAAAAGCACTGTGTGGATTGGGGATTTTTTTTTTTGCACTTGGCTAATTTCTCTTGTTTTAACTTTTCTGTAATAAGGGCAATTTCTTTCTGTTCTACCGTCTATGAAATAAAGAACATTTGTAGGTGTTTCTCTAGTACCTAATGCTGCTGGGCACTTTGTAGGCTTAATAAATAATACTTGCTGGCTTAATAATACTTACTGATTGACTATACTAACCATATACATATTTAAAAATAGGAAATATAAGCAAATTTAAAATATCTTTTCCATATCTTTCAACATAGGTTTTGGAATATGCATACATTTTTCTTAGACACGATTTTTTGAACAAAGTAAGGAGTGAATGAATGAATGAGCACCTGAACAAACGAAAAATAACTTCTTTTTTCTTACAGGTGCACAGACCAGGTTTACATTTGAGCTGCCAAATCACAGACTGCGTTTTACTTCAAAAGTTTCTGCCACAGATATGTCAACCATTCCTCCCTCTGCCAGTCTTAACCTTCCTCCTGTTACTATGTCAGGGAAATATATAATGGAAGAACATGACAGTTATTCAGATCAGGTGTGGAGTATAGATGAACTGCCTTCTAAACAAGGATACTATTTACAGGGAAATTATCTTCGTTGTGTGGCAGAAGTAAGTTTATTTTTTAATTTTCTTACTCTTTGTAATTAGGAGTCATCAAGCTTTAGGTGTACCAAAACACGTGTAATCTAAATTTTTAAGGCAAATCATGAAATCATTTACTCCTACAGAATTCTAGACCAAATTTGATGTGTGTGCATGCATGCCTGTGTGTGCATGCACACATATATGTGTCTCTCTCTCTCCCTGTAGTTGTATTTAAACATTGCTTTGTGTGTGTGTGTTAGCCATATTTGAATTCATACTTTCTTACATTGGGTTTCACATCCATCTCTGCAGTATTTTCATGGTTCATTTTATTATAAAAAGCTGGTAGCATCTAATGTTTGTCAAGTGCTTTATAAGCATTGACTCATGCAGTCCTTAAATCAATCCTGTGAGGTAGATATATTTGTTCTCATTTTATAATGAAGAAATGAGCCTCTAGTGAAGTAACATGATTCATCCAGGTATGGATAGTTATTAATAACAGTCTAAAGGTCATGCAGGAAGGTAAATAATTAAGGTCAGATTCACAGACTAATTTCCTTACCAAAGGAAGTTGAAAGCCAGCATATCTGATTCCATCATTATTTTTTCACTTTATATCTGTACAGTTGTCACAAGTTTAAAAAGCATTTGGAGACATGTTTTTCATTTGATTTGTGGTAAGCAAGTCATCTATTATTATCCTAATTTTATAGAGTAGAAAATTGAAGCCGAGAGAGATTAAATAACTTTCCCTAAATCTTCTATCAAGTGAGAGATGCACGAGTCACACAGTGTTCTGTCTGTTAGCTCAGTTTGTCAGAAACAGTTGCAACCTTATCAAAAAGCAATTTGCTAACTATTTGTTTTATAAATTTTATTCTCTAGAATCTGAAGCATCTATAAGAATGCTCTTTGGGTTCTTTGCTAGAAATGTTACAGCTGTGGGGGACATATTTCTGTCTGATTTACCTTCTTTAGACCCCGTTTGCCCTAACACCTTTCTGAGTTGGGATTTCTGTATGTGAAAAACCAATGTACTAAAAAATAGTATACAAGATTCTAGAAGTCAAATATTTATTTAAAAGGTAGATTATAAAGCATATTTCATTTGTGGTTTCTACTCTGAAATATAAGTGCCCCAAACTCTAGATTGGCAGTATTGTTGTTAATGTTTCATTTGACAGAAAATGAAATAAATCTAATGTATATTGCATAATTTCTTACTAGTATTAGCCATTAGAAATGTATAAAGTTTGTAACTGAGTCAGAACACAATCCCAAATTTATTAAGAATGCAGTTAATTATAAACAGTTGAAAGAATCTAAATTTGCATCACTCTGAGAGTTGCCTATTTTACTATGGCCTAAAATAGACACATGTGAAAATCATCTTTGCCCATTTTGTACCATATACAAATTAAAAGTGCCCAGTGCAACTTAGACTTCATGTGGCCTCTTGCTGAAGGAAAGACTGCCAAATCGATTTTGCTCTCTTAATTTTTAATCAAAATATGAATGCTATCAAAGTGGCAAATGTTGAAGCCTTTGCCTTACTCATAAGGATGTTTCAGTCTATCTTTACTGTAATACTCAACTTCAGTTAGGGCCTCCTTTCTATCTAATCTGTTTATTAACTGATTCCTGCCAGAAATTTTATGCCTTATACTAATCATAGGTCATATATTAAAACTGATTGAGTATATCTAATTTGCTAATTCACTTAAATGTAAGCCTTGTGAGAGACATAATTTTGTTGTTTTTATTCACAGCTGTATCATTAGCACCTAATGCAGTACACAGAGTAGATGGTCCATAAATATTTGAATGAGTAAATAAATTTACTTATAGTGATACTTGTCCATGGTTCTAATACTACAACAGTGGTCATTAAAAATAAATATTACTCTAAACAAAATTTCAGTTTTGAAGTTAGCAGGTTACATAGTTAAATTTGTTTTCAAAAGATTTCTCCTACCTTATTGGCTACTGTTATTTAAAAAAACAAAACATTTGGGGAATGGTCCATGTCAGACCAATAAAGTATTGAAGAATCTGAATATTTTTAACCCTTCTTCAGTATATTGATTTCAAATAGTATGTAGATAACTGTTTTTCCTCAGAGTTTGGGATTACATATGTGAGCAAAAGATGTATTTAAAACTAATATAGTCAGTGGTATTAATCTGATACTCTGATTTTGTTTGGCAGGTTGGTTCTTTTGAACATAATCTCACAACTGATCTTCTAAACCACTTGGTATTTGTACAGAAAGTGTTCATGAAAGAAGTTAATGAAGTAATACAAAAAGTTTCTGGTAAGATGATCTGGTCCCCTATAGTATAGAATATATAGCAGGTTTTTATTGTCATTGGCTACGTAATGTCCATGTATCTGTGGTATGAGTACTGATCCTATCATTTAGATATAATTGTTGAGTAACTCCCTAAAAGTCTATGTTCCTTTTCTGGCTCTCTCACCTACAGATTCTTTTGCTTATTACTTTGGTCATGTGTGAGATATACATTTACGATGTATGAACTTCACAAAGCTCTTTTATGCTTCCCTTCCAAAAAAAAAAAAAAAAAGAGTTTAGTGTATGTCTATTAACCAAACCAGTCTTATTCATTTGGAAACAAAATTTAGATCAATATTAAGATTTCTACCTTAATCTATACCAGATGGTACTAGATGCTGGCTACGTGGTAAATCGTCTATAGCAAATCTTAATATATTTTTGCTATGCCTCAAGAGTAGATTATAATTGAGCTTCTTAATCACAGTTCTACGTTTTAATGAGAAATACATGTTTGATTTTTTAAAAAGTTTAATTTAGGGGCCGCCCAGTGGCGCAGCGGTTTAGTTCGCGCTTGGCAGCCCGGGGTTCGCGAGTTCGGATCCCAGGCGCCCACCGACGCACTGCCTGTCAGCCATGCCGTGGTGGCGTCCCATATAAAGTGGAGGAAGATGGGCACGGATGTTAGCCCAGGGCCAGTCTTCCTCAGCAAAAAGGGGAGGATTGGCAACAGATGTTAGCTCAGGGCTGGTCTTCCCCACAAAAATAAATAAATAAAGTTTAATTTGCAAGATAAGATATTCAGAGGAATTAGAATGTAAAACAAGTATAATAATTGTCTGTATAATAATTCTTGAGGCTGAATATTTCCAGTATGAATATAATCAAGTTAAGATAATAGTTAAGCCACATCTATAAATTGGCATCAAGAGGATTTCCTCTATGTTGATAGATCATTAATTTAACAAATTTATTGAATAAATATCTAAGTAGTCAATTACAATTTTGACGAATTCTGTGAATAACAAGAACAGGGTGCTGTATCTGTGTCAAAGGAGAAACTAATCTCGTCTAAGGAATGAGAAAAGGCTTCACAGAGGAAGTCATATCCAAATCCTTATAAACAAAGTCTAGTTCAGGAAAAAAGGAGAGGTGGAGAAGATGTAGGCAGAGCTTAAGAACCAGTATTTGATAAAGCCCTGAAGGGGAACAGAATGCATTGGATTAGGGAGTTAAATTATGTAGCAGCTGTGTGAGCAACAGATTTTCCTGGTTCCCATGGGCTGGTCCTGGTTGCATCTGAGGTCAGGTACCTACTTAATGATCATATTTAAGGGGCCAAGAAGAGCTGTAGAATTTCACAAGGTAAGTCAAAAAGTCAGATAAATTGGTAACCTTGGAAGTTTTCTGAAAATGATTGAATACAAACCATTAAGAAAGAGATTAAAAACCCTTTCTGCCCCTGAAGGTGCCTCTACTTGGGCAACATACACAAGTGGTGATGTGGTCCATTTACCTGGTTAAATCACGTTAGAACATTGTCTGTGGTATGAAAACTGTTAAGAATATTTCAAGCTGGTAAATTTTTCTGAGTTCTAAAGAATAGTTGCAAGACTGTTATTGCTAAATATTTATAATTAAAAAATAAATTCTTACATTAACTAGTCTTGTATCTCTCATGGTAAAAAGTTAGCATTGTAGAGTTCCTTGTATCAAACTGGCACTGTAAGTGCCCTGAAAGTGGTTTTGAGGAAAGAGAAAGGCTTTTTTTAACCTTTGAATTGCAGTCAGTTTAGAAATTTACAGGTATATCCCTAGGTCTATAAAGAATGAGCTGGAAAAGAAGACTGGAACTTAATATTCTAACCATAAAGACTTGCCAAGCACTGTGATGAATAGCGAGATCAGATTATGGTGCCAGAGTAATTGAGTGGCTAGGTCTGCTCCCTGAACCATTCCTTTCTGACTGTAGAGAGAGCCATGAATCCTAGGGAAATAGCTGAAATGTAAGTCATGTGTCGTCTAGCAGACCCCAGGGCCTCAAGGAGCACAGATGTTGATCCTATCAAACCCAAGGAACATAACAGATTATTGAGAGGGAATATTTTGAACCCTTGTGGCCAAGTTTCTTAGTATTCTAATCTCTGTATTGTTTCCCTATTTCCCCATAATCTTCATAATTATTTTCCTTATTTCTTACACTTTTTTCCTCATGTTTTTCTTACATGTTACATTTAGCTTTAGGATATTTTCTGTTGTATGGGAATACTCTTGTTCACTACAATCATCAAGTTTATTAGGAAAATTCCTTTTTGAAGAATCAGTTCTTATAATTTTATTGCCCATGGACTGCCTGGGTTTCAGAAAGATGTAGGTAAAGCACAGACCTAGTAAACAGATCTGTTTTTGAGTATGTACAGCCATCTTAGAGAGAAACATATGAAGAGGTTACCATCTTAGAATTGGGCCAAGTATATATATAATTCAAAATGAGGTAAAAAACTGTGGAGTTCATCTGACTTATATAATAGTGTCCCTGATATTTCTATAAACTAAAATGATTGTGTAATACATTTTGTAAGAGGTGAAGCTTTTGCTTTTAAATTTTAAGAATTTCTTTTTCTGAAACTAGATAAAAAATATTCAAGGTAACGATAGAATAACACAAAACAAATAGGCTTTTTTAAAAAAATAGACTTTATTTTTTACAGCAGTTTTAGGTTCACAGCAAAATTGAGGGGAAGGTACAGACATTTCCCAAACACTCCCTGCCACCAATCATGCATAGCTGTCCCCATTATCAAAATCCCCTCTAGAGTGGTACATTTGTTACAATTTATGCACTTAAACATTGACATACTATTATCTGTTAGCGGATAATGAGATAGGAATTGTAGGGGTATGAGGAAAATCACAAAGACTCACAGTAGTTGTGAGGAGTGTGTTGGAGAAATAACAGAAGATGAGGAGTTGGATCATCAAATGGCGTAGGTCTGATTGCATTCGGCATGACACTGAGGGTCTGCTAAGGTCCTGCTTGCTAGAATCTGAAGATATATGGTCCCTGCCCTTAGGAATTTGGTCTAATTGGGGAGCTAGGTATGTAGATAAATAAATAATAGAAGAGAGATGTGTATTTTATGGTACACGTCATGGAGGAGGAAATGAGTAAATTCTGATTGTGGTACATCAGGGAGGGAGTAAATTCATATGTGATAAAGGACCTAGAAGAGCATTTGGCACCTAGTAAGCACTCAAATATTAACTCACTATCATTTGGTTTTAGGGTCAATGGAGAGGTCTGCTTGGTTGAGAAGGTAGGAAATGAATAAGAATGGAACATGAGTGAGGGTCCAAAGGCATTTTAGGAAAGTGAGTTCAGGGAACAGTGATATAAGAGAGATGTGGTTTAGAAGTCTAATGATGAAAGGTAGAATAATGGTTTAATGTTTTAGGAATGTCACTGAAAAGTAAGTTAACCACCATCTACTAGGTCAAAGGAGTGAGTGAATGTGAGACTTCCCAATGGTAGGACAATGAAAATGGCATATTTGAATGAAGTTAGGGAATTAGAGAAATGAAAAGACATTTTAAGACCTTGGAAGGTTTGTTAGTAGTAGATGGGAGATAGAGACAACAGAAATGGGATGGGTAGGTGATAGCAGGGGAAAAAATATATACATATATATGTATATAAGGCTGAAGGTAGGGTCATCAGTGATGAGGCTTGGGTAAGAGATGGCTGTGGACTTGAAATAGAAGATGGAGAGAGGAAGTACTTAATTATAAGTTGGAAGAAACAGTGACCAGTGTGCTGTGCTGTCAATTTTAGAGTAGAATAATTCAGAGAGGGAAGATGCAAGCATAAGGGCAAGCACTGAGCTTGCACAGACACATATAGTCTACCTCTTCTTCCAAAATCGAATGTATGTAAGTAATATGTTCTTGTATTATTGATCCACAAATCTTGAATACTTTGGTCCTTGTCTCCCCATCTATATCCTTCTTTCTTTCTCTTTCCTGTGTATTTATTCATACACAGATATATCTTTTTTTTCCCTTTGAGTCAACTTGTATGCCCTTGTCTACTTTTTCTGTCTTACCTTGGATGTACCTTCTGTCCATCTCTGCCTCTTGCTGTACCTTTCCTCTTATTTTTCCTTTTTCTGTTCTGGTAGAAAACTAAAGTACATTTTTATCGTAGTACTAATTGAAGTAGATTGACCCCTACTTTAAATTTTGAAAGCCCATAAAAGAATAATTTCTCTCTCAAACAAACAAAACCTGCTTTTTATCTGTTTGGTTTTTAGTTTTTTCGATACATCGGTGGTCCCTAACAGGAAAAAACTTCCCATCCCATCTATATATGCTCCCTGGGATGATGCTAAACTCAACATACATACAAAAGGATGAATCATTTTAAGATAGAATATTTGAAGAGTAAACATGCAGAAAAGTTTTTTCATCAAGGGAAAGAGAAGTGGAAATAGAAGTTATATATTAAAATATTAGAACATTGTTTCCTGAATACCACAGTGCCTGGGCAACAAATGGTCTGTTAATAGGAATTTTACCCCCAGGGTCCTTTCCCCCGTTTTTTTTTTTTTTTTAATTTATAGGACAAACTTTTGTTGTCATGCTTTTTATTATTAGCGTGTATTATTTTTCATTTCTCAACCTTTGTTCTTTCTTTTTCGTTTGCAGCACATCTAAACAAGAAGGTTCACATTTTTGATTGAAGAAATTAGTCCAGTTTACTTTTTTTCCCTCAAATATATTTTCTGAGATGTAAAGTCACATTTGACTTAATTATTTGTATAATGTTCTAATTCAGTCCTTATAAAATGTTCTTAATCAATGTCTATGTATGTAGTATTATCCTTATCTTATATATATCTGCCTCAGTGAAATGTGACTTCACTAGTTTCCTGTTAAAGATTAAGTTAATGATCAATAAAAAGAAAATAACTGTTTTATGGGTTTTTTTAATGTACAAAATAGTTATTATTTTCCTTTTAAAGGCTACAAACCCTCAATTATTTAACTTCTTTTAGGTGGGGAACAGCCTATTCCTCTTTGGAATGAACATGATGGAACAGCAGATGGAGATAAGCCTAAAATTCTACTCTATTCCCTGAACTTGCAGTTTAAGGTAACATAAATAATAACGATACTTTTAGAAGTACTTTTCTAATTAATTCATGTATGTTTGTTAATATACATAAATACATACACACATAAATAACATACATAAATCCATATGATACATAAATATGCCAAATAGAAAATAAAAATGAAGTATAACCCCATCCACTCAGAGAAAAAGCTTTAACAATTGTTTGAATATCCTTTAGGACTTTTGTCTATTTGTGTTTTTATATATGCATATATTTATGCATTTTAAAAAACCTTGGATACCTTTCCATGTCAGAACATTTAGATCAACTATATCTTCTTAAACAGCTGTACTCTATATTATACAGTTGTGACAATTTATTTTACTCCCTTCTGATGACCATTTTGATTTGTTCAAATTATTATAAAATACCCTGAAAGAAATATTTTGTACACTTGTCCAATTAACAATACCTTAATAGAAACCTTAATGTTTCCAGTATTTAAGATATTAGTGTTCTTAAAAATAAAAATCATTCATACCAAATAGCTATTTAATTGTAATTAATGTATTTAACCTGTGAACAGTCTAGATTTTAAATACAAAATACTGAAATGAAATTTAATAGGTAAAACTGTCCCTGCTAACATGAGAAATTAAAGAGTGTTGACAGTTTTATCAGTTCATTAGACATCCTATTCATGTTTTAAAACATGGCTCTTGTATATTGAGCGATTTCATTTGAGTGGGTGGACATTGTTGACTTAAGATTTGTTTTTTCCTCCTAACATATAATCTGCTAGGGTATTCAAGTAACGGCCACAACTCCATCAATGAGAGCTGTGAGATTTGAAACTGGATTGATTGAACTGGAGCTTTCGAACCGGCTTCAAACCAAAGCTTCACCAGGAAGTAGCAGCTATCTGAAACTGTTTGGTAAATGCCAAGTGGATTTAAATCTGGCATTAGGACAAATTGTCAAACACCAGGTGAGTGCACATATTAGAGCTGTGGCTTTTAAATTTTGCAGATCAATTTGAACTACTTTAAGTATTACTGTACTTACAAAAGTGTATTTAGTTTAAGTTCCTAAAATTTCTGATTGTAAATTCTAATGAGCACTCATTTAAGAAGGCCTTTACAATTTTAGCTTGTTGTTACATTGAGTATTTTGGTGATATATTGTTATAGTTGAGTGCAAATGCAATCACATGAAACTTAATCCAGTATCTTCATAAATATTTGCTTATAAATTCTCTTTGTTAAACATTTTTTATTTCAATGCTTTGTGCTAACATTGGTCAGTTCGTAAAGTGTTACTAAATTTCTTAGCTGCTGTATTTAATATTGGCAAGTTTTACATACCATAATGTTAAACATATAAAGTTAAAAAATATATATATACAGCAGCTAATCAGACTCTGTGTTATAAAAAGTAACTTTCACAGCTCATTGGGGATTTTTGTTGTTTTGTTTCTATTTTGCTAAATTATGTAGATTTTAACCTTTTTTTCCTTCTTTGATTTGAAGAACTAATTAAAAGAATATCAGTCATACTTTCAAAATTGAATAGCTATATAAAAGATTATGTGGGGGAATACATGAGCAAAATTTCTTGTCACCTCTAGAAAAACAGTAATTTTTTCAAATGAAAACACATTTTGAGAGGAGAAAGGATCTAATTATCTTGAAACATTTAATACATTGCTATTCAGAATGTGGGCCTCATCCTAGCTTTTGTATGAACTTCGTGTGTGACTTCAGATTTACTTCTTATGTACCCATTCATATTGTATATTTCAAGTGTTTATGGTATGGGGTGTAAGGTATATATCATTGACGAAATTGAGAAAAATGCACTGTACTTCTTTTGGTGCACAATACCATTAATAGTGTTAAAACTGTTAGGTTTTTTTTTTAATTAAAATGTTTTCCATTATTTGATTTTATTGAGCTTTTAATTTTATTTTAGGTTTATGAGGAAGCTGGTTCTGATTTTCATCAAGTTGCCTATTTTAAAACCCGAATTGGATTAAGAAATGCCCTCCGAGAAGAAATCAGTGGTTCTTCGGATAGGGAAGCTGTGCTTATTACTTTGAATAGACCAATTGTTTATGCACAGCCTGTGGCCTTTGATAGAGGTAAGATGAAGTCCATCAATACTATCTTGTTGGATTTAGAAATGTTTGGTAATGCTAGATAAAAGTCATCTGTAGTTTCCCAGTGTAAATGCTTGACAGCTAAATGTCTCTTAAATCTGAAATGTGAGCATCTAAAAAGTTTCTTGCTTATTCCTTTCAGTTTTCAAAATTATTTTCCTTTTTAAAGTTTTTTTCTTTTCACTTGGATATATAGGAATGTCTGAATCAGAATTTTAATTGTAAAGCTAAGTTTTTTTGGTTGGATAATTAATGTACCCATTTGTTTTGGCACTGTCTTTATTCTACAAACATTTATTGTGTAATGTCTATAAGTAGAATACGAATATGGAAAACAGGACCTCTGCCCTCGAGGAACTCTCAGTTCAGTGGGAAGGAGAGCAAAGTAGACTACAGAGCGGGGTTAGAGATCCATGCTCTAGAATCTGAGGGAGTCTCTAACTTTACCTGTGCTTCTTAGAGAAGAAACTCATTCTTCAGATTCAACTTGGAGTTAGGACTTCACCAGGGAGACAAGGAAATGAAAGCTCGTCTTATTTGCCTTGGCATCCAAAGGCCTAGAACGGTCCCTGGCATATAGAAGGAACTAAATAAATATATGCCAAATGAGAGAGAATATGAATGCATATATATGAGCACAAAGGTCTAAGAAAATATAGCAGCAGCTTTCATAAAAGAAAATAATGGGAAGTAAGACTGAACAGATACATAGCGTTTAATTAATGTATATTGGGAAAATATTGTTGGAATTGTATTTTAGAAGTAATAAAGAACCATTTATGAAGCCATTTACGATTTAAATTGGTAGTAGGCATTGGCTGGTGATAAGATCAGTTTGTTAGAAAACTGCCCTTTTGGCAATGTTATGGATAACATTTTATTTCTCTCAATCGGTGTACATTTTAGTCATTTCTCGTCTCATCAGTTTCCAAAACCTCCTTAAAGTACTTTGTACTCTTTGTGTCCATGACATGACACTTGCTTTCCCTTCTACTTCTGTGGCCTCTCCATCTGTATCTCCTCTTTAGGCTCCTCCTTCTACATACTGCATTAAATGAGGGTTTTCCTTAAGGTTTCATTCTTGTTACAAACTCTAATGTCTTTGACCTCTCTCTCTAAATCACATCTTTTTTTTTGGTGAGGAAGACTAGCCCTGAGCTAACCTCCATTGCCAATCCTCCTCTTTTTTTTACTGCGGAAGCTTGGCCCTGGGCTAACATCTGTGCCCATCTTCCTCTACTTTATATGGGACGCTGCCACAGCATGGCTTGCCAGGCAGAGTGTCAGTCCGCGCCCAGGATCTGAACCTGCGAACCCCGGCCACCAGAAGCAGAGCAGGTCAACATAACTGCTACGCTACCAGGCCAGCCCGTAAACCACATCTTTTTAATGTATACTCCTAGTATTATGTACCTCTCTTTCAAGAATTTTTAACATTAGTTACAGAAAGTTCTACAAGGTCAGAGACCATATCTGTTTTTGTTGGTTATTCCATCCCAGTGCCTAGCATGTAATAGGCATTTCACAAATAATTTGTTGAATGAATGAATGGACCTGGATTTTCTTCTTCCTTCTACCATTATGCAATTGCTTATTTATTACTTCTTTTTTTCTTTTGTCCAGTTGACTGTGTCCTCTTAGATCTTTTCTAATTCTAATGCTATAATTTTCTGGGAGTAATTTTTATTAATCAAGGAGATTTTGCAGCTGTTGAGGTTTACTTGCCATATAGCTTCACAGTTTTGATTTAATTTTCTTTCTGCCTTGACTTAATTATCAAAAGCTGTGCTATTTTGGCTGAATTATAAGGCTGCCTATGACAACTGGAATGAACAACGAATGGCTTTACATAAGGATATTCATATGGCTACAAAGGAAGTAGTAGATATGCTCCCCGGGATCCAGCAAACATCAGCCCAGGCCTTTGGGACTCTATTCCTCCAGCTCACTGTGAATGATCTGGGAATTTGCCTGCCTATCACAAATACTGCCCAGGTACAAAAAATCGAATCATAATCCGAGATTAAGAGCCAGACATTTCTACTACTAATTTCTGTGTATATGGAATATAACAATAAATTTTTCAGGAGAACAGTTTATAACTTGAGTTTAGTAAATAGTAAGTAAGACTGAACTCCTTCAACCATGATTCCTCTGCAGTGTATTAAATATGAGTCTTATGGGCCTTTTCTTGGAAGCACTGTGATGAGCCTCAGAATACTGAGGAGATGACACCCATCTGATCACTCTCCATTTTTGCCTTGCCAAATCAGAAGCTTAGTTTTCAGAAGCTTTTTATTGTTTTATTTTTTAGCAAAGAAACCTTTAGCATACACTTGTTAATAAAATAGAAACAGAAGAACATTTAAGAATACTATTTAATAATGTTTAATAACCTCATCTAAAATAGGGTAGGGAATTTCAAAATGTTTTTAAACTAATATTTAATGGTAATGAAACTTCCAAGTTATGTGTACACCCAGATAAAGCAAGAATTTTCTCTTTGTAATTTAGGATGCATTCTCAGGAATACATGTTTGCATGCACGTGTGTATGAGAAGTAAAGGCTATGAACCCCTGTGAGGGCAACAAGTTACAATTATAACAAATACAGAGATCTATATTTTATTGTTATAATTTACCTTAAATAACGTGTAACCAGTTGTTGAATGAATTTATCTTTTAGTAAATTCATTTAACAAGACAGCGTTAAGAAAAACTCTGGGTTGAGAATTGGCAACATGTGGTATGTTTGTGTCTCAGCAGTTGAAAATGGTAATTTTTTAATGGCATGATGGACAGAACTCAGGAAGGCTGTACACACCAGGGGTGGTTGTCATAATGAGAACACCTCACAGCTAAAACAGAAGCTTGAGATAGAAAAGTAGATAATTAGACTTTTGCAAATTTAGTTTAAAAAAACATGCACATGGAAATTGTATTTCACTTGAGCAATTTAATTTTTAAAAGTAGGCATCTTTCTAAGCTGCTTTTTAATGAAGCTTTCTAGGCTTGACTCTAGATTTTTGTTTCTATGGATCCTGTGAGGATTTTCAAATTTAAAAATGTCTTCTTTTGTGTTATGTCTCCTTTAATATATTTTGCAGTCTAATCATACTGGAGACCTTGACACTGGCTCTGCTTTAGTCCTGACCATTGAAAGTACTCTCATCACTGCTTGTTCTTCAGAATCTCTGGTTAGTAAAGGACATTTCAAAAACTTTTGTATCCGTTTTGCTGATGGCTTTGAGACGTCATGGGATGACTGGAAACCAGAAATTCGTGGGGATCTAGTGATGAATGCCTGTGAGTATCGTTTATTTTCTGTATGAAGTTTAAAATTTTAAAAATTAAAAAAAACCAAACCAGTGTCTTCATTTGTAAAACTAAAGGATGTTCAGATACAGGAATGTTATTGGACATTGTGAAATAAGGGCTATTTGTAGTTAAAGATATCAGAAGATATTTGTGAAAAACTGTAGGTTTCAGTAGCTTTGGTAAGTAAACCAACTAGGCATTCTCTTTGATGGTATAACATTTGAACACTGAACATTGTATAACATTATAACACTGAAGGTTTGCTCACTCACTGATTTTTCCTGTAATTGATTCGTGAATGAGCAGATACAGCATCTTTGTTCTGTGGGGATCTTGAAAGAAAGTGGTAAATGTGTAAGATCCAGTTCATCGTATAACATAGAACAGTTGTAGATAACCAGGGGCAGGCAGTCCAGCCTTAATTAATATTGACACGAATAAATCCACATGTCCAAATTTGTAGGATACAGAATGTAACTTGTATGAATTCCTCCAATTCAATAATACTCAAGGTTGGGAATGACTAAAGCTGTGTTTATATGCTATTTTGAAGGTATAGGGTTTATTTTTATCTATATTAATATTTTAAATATTATAGCAGAGTTGATAAAGCTTCACTAATCTTAATAATGAAGAAAAATTATATTTGAGGAATCAAAGGTTATGAATTAAAATGCCTCAGTCAATCTTGTAGGCCAAAATTAATAATTACTTTTTGGAAGGTACTATGCCATTGTTTATGCAATTTTTTCCCCTCTCCACTGGAAGAAAATCTTCTTTCCATTCTGGGTTTTCTTTGCAGAATGACGAAACTTTCCATTATTTTTATATCAAAAATTGAAGTTTTGGCATTCAGTGTTGACTTAAAACTTAGATAAAATTATAAGTGAAATTCTTGGTTTTGAATGCTTTGCATTTAGATAATTCATAGGTAAAATACTAGGATTTCTTTGAATTATTTCAGGTTACTAAGCAGACCTGATACCAAAGTACTCGTGCCTAATATCCAAAAGACTGAAAATAGCCTTCATCAGAAATCTTTACAAATAATCATTTTACACAGTTGTTATATGTATTTTTAAAAGTCACTATAACTGTCTTTTGTTTGTGATATTTCTTAAAACAAATTTAAACCTACTGATATTTATTAAGATGACATCTTTACCATCATGATAGTCGTTCACATGGATAGAGTTTCTTAAAGGGAAAATGCATAAGAAATATGCCTCTGACTAAAAATCAAAAATGTATATTAAAAAATATAATTAATAACTCAGCACCTCAGTGTATATTATACCAACAAAGTAGAGCACAGACATGCTGATAATTGTGATAATCATAATTAATTTGGGCTTTTGGAGGGTATTAAATGATTTGTTTTTGTAATATACTTATTGTTTGGTGTCTTGGGAGGGAGGCATAGGAAGTGAGTAGAGTAGTTGTTTAGTTGGCATAATTATAAAAATTCTAAATTATAAAATAGGCAAATTAGTTTACTACTTTGTAGTGTTTATTAGTAGTAAGTATACTTGGATATAACTGACATTTAATATTTTTGAAAAAAAAGAGTTGAGTATAGGGTAGAGAAAGAAAAGTAGGATTATGCCTTAGGATTTTTTTATAGATTATTTTAAAATCATGCCCTAGAAAAAAGATGGCCCAGTTAAATTTCCTCTCTAGGTGATAATGTTTTTTGGGAAATGTAGTAAAAGTTAAAAAGGACAATCTGTAGGAAGAGTTCAAAGGACCATCTAAGTAGATAGTAAAGTTTAGACCCTTTACTTAGCATGTAGTTTTAAAAAATATATAAACTATCAGAAGTGTGAAAGACTCCAAGCTCTCTGTTAACACCCGGGAGCGTTGGGTCATAAGAGCAGGAAGTTACCATCCTGTATTCAGACTAATGGTTGGTCCAGCTCAGTGTTCTGTCTCTGACACAGAGACCATGGCTACTATGAGAAGAGCCTACTTGGTTTCCTACTCCTCACTTTCAGGATTCCAGTCTGCTTCTAAAAATCTTAATATTCCTTATTAATTCATCATGGCTCTGTATTCTGTGAATTTATATAGTCTTTTATTAAAACTTATTTTTTTTAAATTCTCTGGTACTTATTGGGATGGGAAGTCCCTAATGTTTTCTACCTTTTTTAAATTTACAACTTCTTCCTTTCACTTGGCCTCAATTATGTTACTCAAATTTCCAAGGGTTTTCTTTTCATTCTAGCATTCCTATATTTGAAAGGGTAATCTAGGTTTCTTTTGCTGTGATTTATAACTATGACTATAAAAGGTGAATTGGGCGATCTTTTACCCCAAAACAAGATTTAGTTCTTTCTTATTTTATATTTATATATGAGGCACAGATAGCATAAGGTTCAAAAATATAATTTAAATTTTAAAGTTATTGGCACTATCCTAGAAACAAAAAAACCATATAATAGAAATTGTACTTAACAAATAGACCCTTTCTCCCAAAAGCAGTTGTAGTATTCCTACAACTCAGATTCAAGTAATATTTGAATACCAATTTAGGATACGGAGTGAACTGCAGAAAGACATTTCATTTTAAGATGTATGTACTATCAGGTTTAGATTGAAATTTGTTTTCCATTAAGGATTACTAAGAAGTCTTAATTCTATCGTTAGACCTTACTTTGTTTAAAAGTTATTTCAAGGATGGTATATGGCCTTCACTGTTTAAAATTGTTGATTTAATTAACTTCTTTTTTTGAAACTGGCATTATCAGATCAAAGCTAAGTAGTAGTAAATGTTTCAAAGTCAGTGCCAGATATGTTCTGGAGATAGGTCCATGACCTTATGAGATTGACATCATGGCAGCCAATCATTTTTTTCATAAAACATTCCTTGTCAAAGGAAATGACAAGGCTGATGAATCATTTCTGTGACCTAATGTGACAGTTCTTAGTTATCAAAAAATCATTTTTATGTCATTTGCATTCTCAAAGTGCCATTCACTTATGATGGCACAAATTGTCAGAGACAAAGAAATCACATGCAGAATGTGAAGATAAAACTGCAGTTAATTCTTAAAATCATAGAATAAAATACTGTGAGATATGAAATAGATATTACAAGTTATCTAAGGTAGCTCTTCCATTCTGCAGATTAGAAACTGAAACCAAGAGACACTAGTGATTGTATATGATAACAATCTTTGGGTGAAAAATTGCAGTACAGTATTTAATCATAAGCATAATTTTATTGAAAACTATTTTTCGGGTGATTTTGTGCAGGTGTAGTTCCAGATGGCACCTATGAAGTATGTTCCAGGACTACAGGACAAGCAGCAGCTGGTAAGTTCACACTTGGTGTTACTTTTGCTACATATTTCCAGAATTCTGCCTTTATATATATATTTTTTGCCTTTGTATTAATAGAGTGATACATAAACTAATTCTGGTGTACCCTAATTTTAAAAACTATTTTGCAATAATATTAGCATATTTTTATTTATTTAACAATTATTAATTAGACACCTGCTGTGTATAAGATACCCTGCAAAATGTTTTGGGAAAGACAAAGATGAAGAAGATATAGTTTCTAGTCTCTATAAATTTAAATTCTAATAATGTAATTAAGGCTCTGCAGCATAGTTAAACTGTAATAAGTGATAAGTACAAAAAAATATAAAATTTCAGTTGCTGTTGAAATTTACAGGAGGGAGAGAAAATTCCCAAATTTGGAAGGATACTAAGATCAGAGAAAGCTTCACGGAAGAACAAGCATTTAAAGAGGGACTTGAAAGATAGACAAAATTATTACTTTAAGCAAAAACTAGGAAGGATTCTTAGTTTCCAACTTTGACCCTCACCTGGACTAATGATCTAATTAGTTCTGGCTACTGAGTGAGGGTCATGGCAGTTCCTACTATAGCCATGGGAAGGTAGATCAGCTTGGAGGTGGAGGGGAGGGAATCCATAGTTCATAGGAAAAAGAGGGGTGCTGCACAGAGGCCACAGGTGCGCACTATACAATAGGGAAACCAATCTCTGAGTCTAAGGTTTCTGAAAGATCTAGCTGAGAGAGACATTAGTTATTACATGGGGCCATCATCCATTCTATTCCTTCCATGTAGAATTATTTAAATATCTATTCTCAAGACTTACCAAAAATGACACTTCTTTATTTAAACAGAAAGTAGTAGTGCTGGAACCTGGACACTCAATGTATTGTGGAAAATGTGTGGGATTGATGTCCACATGGATCCTAACATTGGCAAAAGACTTAATGCTCTGGGCAATACCCTGACAACACTGACAGGAGAGGAGGACATAGATGACATTGCTGATCTAAATTCAGTGAACATAGCCGACCTGTCAGATGAGGATGAAGTTGATACTATGTCTCCCACTATCCATACTGTAAGTAAACTCACTGTTAGATTTTCTCAGGACTGGCTTTACCCTGAGACAGGGATATTATTAACTCAGTGTTATTTATTATATCATAGTTGCTAATTGTGGAGGAAGGACGGAAGTGATGGTTCTGTCTGTCTACATTTTATAATACTGTTTTTTAATTTCGTAACGTTGCCTTTTAATTGAGTTCCTTGTTTTATAATGACTGTCAACCAACTGTGCCTTAACTTACTGGTAACATACTAACATTAAAAGCAAAGTGCAAGTCAATCTGGAGAGACAGAAAATAGACTGTGGTTGCCTAGGGTTGGGAGAGTTGAGAAGGTTGGGAGGGGGAACAAGAGAGACTGCTAATAGTTATGAGGTTTCCTTTGGGGGGTGGTGAAAATGTTCTAAACAGATTGTGATGATGGTTGCATAACTTTGTGAAGATATGAAAACCACTGAATTGTACATTTTAAATGGGTGGACTTTATGGCATGTGAATTATATCTCAATAAAGATGTTAAAAAATGAAACTTAAAAGCGAGGTGCACGCACACAAATGAAGTATACATTTTTAAAATAAAGTATTTCAGTCTATACTGTACATTCTATAGTATCAAATTATTTGGTAGTTAAAGAGAAAGTTACTCTCTGCTTTCATTCTGGCATTGATTTTTAAAAATTTTTTAAACATCTTTTAACTGTTGTATCATGAAATAGTTGTGTTCTTGGAAAGAAATGAAAAAAAATTAATTTACTGTTTATCATTTAGAGTTCAGATGGAAATTCAGTAAGTGGAGATGGCCACAAGCTCACCTTTGGGCAGCGACTTGTAAATCACCTCCTAGGCCTGACGCCCCCCCATCAGCGCTATTCTGTTCCTGCAGAGTATCTGTGTGACCCCAAGATGTGGGACTCCCCTCAGTCTAGCCAGTCCCATTTGAAAGCATGCAGAGCTCACTCTTGGGGAAACGTAGGTAGCAACTAAATAGATTCCTTATGAAAATGAAGGGATTTGAATCACTGGAGAAGTCCAATCATCTTACTTAATATAGATGGCTTTGATTCTTGCATGCTTCTTTTGATTTAAGGTGTTACTTTTGTGATAGCATAGACCTAAAGGTGGTATTGACAGATATGCTTTTGACTTTTCAGGAAGCTGTAGATTATCGAAGACAAGGACCATCTTGTAGCCAGCCAGGAGAACTTAGAGGAAGAAAAATCATGAAGCGTATAGTGGATATCAGAGAACTGAATGAACAGGCCAAAGTAATAGATGATCTTAAGTATGTATAATTTTAAATTTAATATTGGTATTCCCTAATAATGGAATCATAGGATTTTAAATGTAGGGGAAACTGGATTTGGGCCATTACAACTCCCTTAGCTTATAAATGAGATCAACAAGGTCGAGAGAAGTTTGGTAATTTGCCTGAGATCATAAGTCATTAGTGATAAAGTTAGGCCTGAAATCCTAGTCTGGTGCTCATCACAACTCCCCATTTCTGAGCAGTTCATGACTGACTTTATATCACATGTACATGTCTCTACATGTGTATATACACTTACATGTATCTTCACATGTGTATGTAAATATATGTATTAGTCTTTTGCTAACATCAGTATTTCTGGAACACAGATTTTTAAGAGGGGAAACAAATTTAGCATCTATTAAGTATTGTGAATTTGACATGTTATCTCAATTTAATCCTCACAACATTTCTGTGAGATTAGATGGCATTATCCAAACTTTATAGATGAGAAAACTGGCTCAGAGAGGTTAAAAAAAAGTAGAATTTGAACTTGTGTGTGTCTGAATTCAAAGTTCATGTGGTTTTTTTTTTTGCCTGCCTGTATTGGTGGTTCCCTAGACCTGAGGCAGGGGTTGGGGGAGTTGAGACAGGGGAGTAGGTGGTAGTAATTTTTTTTCCTTGTTGCCTGCCGGATAGTACTTACAAAGTATTGCTTCCTCTATAAGACTAAATGTTCTTTTTGCCAAACTTTGAAATTCTTGTTTTCCCAAAAGGTGTGATAGTTATGCCTCATCTTTTCTAATCTTCATATACCTGTACCTGTGTTTTTTTGCATTCAAGGACTTTACACAAATATATGCATTTTGTGCAGTGAAAAGTATTACCCAAAAACTTGTCTGTAAATTAATTAGGATACAGTGATTCACATCTCCCTGTTGACTTACATTACAGTTTGAGTTTTGTTCTCAGGCGAAAAAATGACTTGAAGCAAAATATACTTCCTCCCCTAAAATCTTACCTGAGGCTTAAGTTACATGTAGAATTTGAAATAGAGACATTCTTCCTCAGAGTGGGTCCATGCTTTCATAAGATTGTCAGAGAGACTCTTGACACAGAAATGGGTAAGAAGCATTTCCTAAAATGTTAGAGCTTTTTTCCAGGTTGCCAGATAGGAGTATTAACTTCATGGAGGATTTTGGCCTGTGCATACGTAATCTTTGACATTCTGCTAAGTGAAAGAATTAAAAAGGAGCAAGTAAAAATCAACCTTACTTTGTTACTTCTTTATACAAATGCAATATTTGTTTTGCATGCAGAAAATTAGGTGCAAGTGAAGGAACCATAAACCAGGAAATTCAGCGTTACCAACAGTTAGAATCTGTGGCTGTGAATGACATTCGAAGAGATGTTCGTAAAAAATTGCGGAGGTCCAGTATGCGAGTGAGTAAACATTTAAGAATTTTATTAAAGCAGACTCTTTTTAAATTTTTTACCTTACAAAACTTTATGATGATACTTGTGTTGTTCTCTAATACCACCTGATTTGTACATCTCCTGTCTACTATGTACCAGGCACTGTTTAAGGCACTTTATGTTTAACAGCCCATTAAACTGATTCTTCAACAACCCTTTTCCCCATTTTAAGGATGAGAAAACAGACACAGAGGTCAAGTAATTTGACCAAGGTTATACAGCTAGTAATCCCAGTGAAGCCAAGACTCAAACCCAAATAGTGAGACTCTACAGTCTGTGTCCTCAGCCAGTATATCTTGTCTGCCTTTCATGAAGTCATACTTTCTTTTTAGTCTCTAACTCAAATGGGAAGTCTTTTGAGATGTCCATTCTACCCCTACCACATTCTCCACAGCTGACTTGACCTCTCAGCCACTGGGTACTCTCAGCACTTTATTCCTATTTTTATTATTTGCACGTTTAGTTGCCCTTACTAGAGTTAGAGTCTCTTAAAGAACAAGTTATCTATCTTTGACCCCACTACCTACCACATTTTCTGGGATTTAGTCCAATTGCTGAACAGTTGAAATAAATATATAGATATATTATAAATACACAGAAAATAATTCTAAAACTTATTCAAATAGAGAGGTAGGTTGCTTTGGGTCAAGGTTGTCTTGTTAGTGGAAAAATTACTTGTTAAAAGAAGATAAATAGGTTCTTAACTTTGTTGTTATTGTTAATAATCAGAACCCTTCATATTTTACCAGAATAAGGTTTTTCAGTGGCACTCCAATACATAAAAAACATTATATCAGAGCTGCTGGGGTCAGAAGAAGGGGGAAAGGTGTGGGGATCCAGGGCTCATGGGCTTTTGACCGTTCTTTCCTTGCTCACCCCCAAACTGCCAGACAACGTCATTTGAATACTGTTCAAAATTATTTATTTAAATTAACAATAAAATCCAGTTTGGGTTATTCGTCACTGGCTTCTGACAATAATAAATAGTGATGATCTGTAATGCATAGTTCTGTATTTAAAATTTTTGCTACTGTGTGCCTAACAATCATACAGCCTAATTAAAATACTGCTTGTGTACTGTTTACAAAGTAGTTGATACTTGGTAAGAGACTGTTAAGAGTAAAACTAGGTAGAGAGGATAAGGGAAATTATTGAAACTACATCTGTGTCTTAACATTTGTCTCATTTGGCATTTTCCCCTCAATTCTCTTTCAGTACTCTTGCATTTCAAATCTCCATTGTATTAGAATCTTTTTCATATCTAGCCCACAGCCACAAATTTGGAGAAGAGGAATTTGGAGTCAAGGAGAGTGTTCATGTCACCACTTCCTTTTCTTTGTGTAGTAAAGAGTTCTGTGGCAAGGATGCCTTTGGGTGTACCTCAGATGATTGGTGGTTGCTCCCTCCTCCCCCTTCTTTCCCTCTTTCAATTTTCATTTTTAATCATTTCCTTTCTTCTCACTTTATTTCTTTACCCCTCATCCCCATTCCCAATCTTTTTTTTCCTCTTTTCTCTCAGGCCAGCTGGTGGCTTATATTTTCATTGTACGGCCCTCCTTAGTAATTGATATTAGGACTAAAGAGTAGCTGATTCCTGGTCTACTTTGATCCATTTATATTGTTAAGTGACATTCAAAGTCACAATTTAAAGTAACTTGTTATTGATCATGGGAAAACTAGCTAACTTGTTTAATAGTAGAGTATTTTATCTGAAGTCAGATATTACAATAGTTAACAACTGCCTGAAGTCACCCTTTTCCTCTCCCATTTCATTAGGCTGCTTCCCTAAAGGATAAGTGGGGCTTGGGTTATAAACCAAGTTACAGCCGATCTAAAAGCATTTCTGCTTCTGGAAGACCACCTCTTAAGCGAATGGAAAGAGCAAGGTAATATATATTTCAACCAATGAAACAAGTAATAAAATTGCTGACTCCTTTACCAAGGTCCACTACTTATTTATTGTGTTCTAATTGGGAAAATTACAAAATTAAGATGTAAAAATGGACCACGTTAGTCAAATATCAGTAATAGTGGATACTGTCAAACTAAGAAGTTTATTTGAAGAATTCTTCTGTCACATTTTATACCACAATCATTGTGTACATTTTAGTAATGATGTTGCTATTTAACAAGTTTATGTGTAAACTTATAGACTATCCAAAGAAATGAAAATGCACATATTAGTAGCTGCTGCTCTAAGTTTGTCATTTCAGAAAAGGTTGATTACACAAACATTTAACATATGAAAAAAGGGAAATGTTACATATCATTGAAGAAAAATAGTTTTACTAGTAAATGAGCATTATAAGAGGTTTAAATTCTTTTTTATATGGTTTAGTTTTATCAAATCTTGAGTTAATCAAAACCTTGAATTTTTTTTATGGGATGCTAAAGGTTAAGAAATAGAATACCAAAGATTCAATCCTTGGATAAGGTAAATATTTAGAAAGAGAATGCTAATGTCATTAATCAGACTTTTATAAAGCTTAGGGATTTTTTAAAAACACAAATATTAATATTTTATAACTTTATATTTTACTTATAGTTCTCGAGTAGGAGAAACTGAGGAGCTCCCCGAAATCCGTGTAGATGCAGCATCTCCTGGACCCAGAGTAACTTTCAATATCCAAGATACAGTAAGAGAGAGATTATTTGTTAGAGATAAACAATGCTGAATAATTTTTAGTAATTACAAACTTATAGGAGTTACACAGTTTCAAAATACCATTTCCTGCCTATTGTGAAAGTGTGGATTGTGATGGTTGAAGTGTCTGTACATTACCAAATAGCAGGGCGTTGCCCACGTGCCATCATTTGAGAGCCATGCTGCAGGTGTTAGTGCTTTTACATGTAGAATAAAGACTCCATGCTGCTTGCTCTTAGGTAAAAATGTTTTGTTGAATAATTTTTATTTCAAGTGCAAATCTACATTAAACTAGGTCTTTTACACAAATGAAAATGTGGAATGTTTAGACTTTATGTATTTTATTATTTATATATTTTAGTTTAGAATATGTAGAGATAATAGCAGAAACCAGAAATAAAAAGGTCAGCTTCAAAGTTGTATTCTAATTTTATAGCTTGTTAAAATTTATGTTAAAATGTTTGTTTTATTTTTTGTGCATTTGTTTTAAACCATTGTTTTTTATTTTTCATGAGTTTTTATAAATTTTCTTATTATTTTAATTAAGTTGAAAAAACCAGTATGGGGAAGTACATCACAATCCAGCTGTCCTGGGGAAGGGTATTTTCAGGTACTTATTAAGAACAACATAAATTTTGCTTTAAAACTAATTATCCACCCTGAAAATCTGCTTTCATAAAGTCTTCCTCTCATTTCTTAATAAACTCAGACCTCAAAAGTATTTTATATAAAGGTTTAAGATTGTTTGAATTCTTTTTAATCATGTATATTTCATAAGCTCTTGCATGAATATATTTTAATTCTATACTTCTTTATAGTTTAGTATTAATTAATCTCCAAAATTCAAAAAAGACTAAATCAGTTTACCTAATTAACCAAATCATAAACCAAAAAATGCAATTTACTACAGTTACTTGCTAATCCTTAAGTGAATCTCTTTTTCCCTACATTCTACTACAAAAGGAATCTTTTCTTTCAAACAAAAAAGTTAATTAGTTCAAACTAGAATCAAACCTATCTTAGAACAACAAATTAATCATTGAATGTTATTTCTTTTGAGTCGTTGGTATAAAAAGACATGTATAAAAGCAATTGCTTAAAAAGTTATTCTCATGTTCAAAACTGTGGAAAATGTGCTACACAATCATTTCTAAGTTGAATTAACATTTTTATGAGCCAAATATTTTCCCTAAATATAAGTCATAAAAGTAAAATTGAATTTTAAAAATGTATCTGTATACTAGGTATATAAATCTTTGTCTAGAAACTTTCTGTCGTTACATTTAAAAACTGGCACTTATTCCACATATATTTTGTCTCCCTTCCCCCACTCTTTTAAGCTAGAGTCTCAATATATCCCAGTTACACTGAATTTTCTTTTAGAACTGTTAGATTTTAGTATAATGAGCTTGAAAAACATGTCCTTTTTTCCTAAAAACAAACTTGGAAATAAATAATTTACAGTGAATTGAATGGATTCTACTAATTAGATGATCTTTTTTCCTGTCCATTTTTTTATTAATATAATTAACATACAACATTATGTTAGTTTCACATATACAACATAATGATTCCATATTTGTATATATTGCGAAATGACTAAGTGATTCTTAAATGCATTAATATTTGAATTGATTCAGGTTCTATTTTTAAATAGCGGTGTACCCTGTTTATAAAAAATAGTATATAAAAATCATAAATTGCAAAACAGATAATTAAGTCATGGTTAAATATAAAATAAATATAAAACAAAGGGATATTTATCTACATAAATTCTTACCACAGTTTTAAAAATTGAAGATATTCTGATAAATGAAATCTGACTTACTTATTTATTTACTAAATAACACATATACTAGAAAAAGTGAAGAAAAGCTGGATTCTGCAAATGTTTGAAATTCTGATTGTAGGATTTCACTATGTATCTAATAGTAACATCAATAAATTGCATTACCTTGCACATTACACTTTACAAAAGCTCATCACATTCTCAAAGGATATTCAAGCAGCTCTCAAAATTGGGAATTGAAATTAGGTTAGAGGAAATTTTGTTCTTTTTTTGACCTGCTTAGATACAATGGCCTCCTGGTACAATCCTCAGTTAGTGACATGGTGTTTATACAAACTATTCACCTTATAGCATTCTTAAATTTGATCGATTAATGTGTTTGATTACATACTATTTGTACATCTTTCTTCACCTTGTTAGGGGTTCATTTTTAAAAGACAAATCCACAGAAGGCATCTACAAGTGTGACATACATTCTGTACTGATACTGCATGCTCTTCCATCACTAATTGCTCTCTTGCCCTTCTGATTTACAGTTGATCACATTGTTTCCATTGCATGTTTAACTTATGCTTTAAAGAATTACAATATGTACTAATCAATGTGATGATATATGCTTATGTAAAGTAAAATTTCACTCTAAGTTTTTAGTATGTCAGTGATGTGACTTTCTGTGGTTTGACCTTCTGCTTCTGTCCTTGGTGTGCCATTTCATATGTTCATAAATCTGACCTTTCTTTCAGTTCAGAGTGAGGAAATTCAACTCTGAGAGAATTGTTAGATGTTTAAACATATGTTTTTTCTTTTTCTTTTTTTTAATTGAGAAGAGATTTGTAATATGAACCTGACTCATGTTTCCTCTTTTTACAATCAGTTTCCAGAGGAGACAGAACTGGACCTTTTGTCAGTAACCATTGAAGGCCCATCCCATTACTCATCAAATAGTGAAGGATCATATTCCGTGTTCAGTTCTCCCAAAACTCCAGGAGTCTTTTCACCAGGCATTCCTTTCCAACCTGAAGAGGGCCGACGGGATGACAGCTTGTCTTCTACTAGTGAAGATTCCGAGAAGGATGAAAAGGAAGAAGACCACGAGAGGGAAAGGTTTTATATTTACAGGAAACCCTCGTGAGTATCCTTAGATAGTATTTCAGAATCTAGAATTAAGCTTGAAGCATTATATATATAACTGTTCATTTGCACAGAAAAAAATCTTAATGTACCTAGCCAGAGTGAGACTAAGAGACATAGCTATGGTTTATTAATGTAATTTAGCTCCATATGGCATTTTTTTTCTTTCGTCTTTTAATAAAACCTGGAAAATAGCATTTTAAATTTTACAGTTTGCAAAAATAAAATCTCCTCCAAAATGTAGAATGTTACAGGCATACCTTGGAGATACTCTGGGTTTGATTCCCAACTGCAATAAAGCGAATACAGTATTGTAATAAAGTCAAATGAAGTTTTGATTTCCTAGTGCATATAAAAGTTATGTTAAACTATACTGTAGTCTAGTAAGTGTGCAATAGCATTATGTCTAAAAACACAATGTACCTACCTTAATTTTTAAAAATACTTGATTGCTTAAAAATGCTAACCATCATCTGAACCTTCAAGTTGTAATCTTTTTGCCAGTGGAGGGTCTTGCCTCGATGTTGATGACTACTGACTGATTAGCGTGGTGGTTGCTGAAGGCTGAGGCGGCCATGGCAATTTCTTAAAATAAGGCAATAATGAAGTTAGCCACGTTGATTGACTCTTCCTTTCACAAATGATTTCTCTGTAGCATGTAATGCTGTTTGATGGCGTTTTACCCACAGTAGAAGTTCTTTCAAAATTGGAGTTAGTCCTCTCAAACCCTGCTGCTGCTTTATCAACTAAGTTTATGTAATATTTTAATTGTTCGTTGTCTTTTCAACAATCTTCACAGCATCTTCACAAGGAGTAGATTCCATTTCAAGAAACCACTTTGCTCATCCATAAGAAGCAATTCCTCATCCGTTAAAAGTTTTATCATGAGATTGCATCAATTCAGTCACATCTTTAGGCTCCACTTCTAATTCTAGTTCTCTTGCTTTTTCTACCACATCTGCATTTACTTCCTCCACTGAAGTCTTGGACACCTCAAAGTCATTCATGAGATTTGGAATCAACTTCTTCCAAACTCCTGTTAATGTTGATATTTTCACCTCTTCCCATGAATCACAAATGTTCTTTTTTTTGGTTTTTGGTGAGGAAGATAAGCCCTGAGCTGACATCTTTTGCCAATCCTCTGCTTTTTGCTGAGGTAGATGGGCCCTGGGCTAACATTTGTGCCCATCTTCTTCTATTTTTATATGTGGGATGCCTGCCATAGCATGACTTGATAAGCAGTGTGTAGGTCCGCGCCTGGGATCTGAATCTGCAAACCCTGGGCTGCTGAAGTGGAGCACACAAACTTAACCACTGCGCCACTGGGCCAGCCCCCCCCACAAATGTTCTTAATGGAACTTACAATGGTAAATACTTCCCAGAAGGTTTTCAGTTGACTTTGTCCAGATTCATCAAAGGAATCACTATGTATGGCAGCTATAGCCTTATGAAATGTAATTTTGAAGACTTCAAATTACTCCTTGATCCATGGATTGCAGAATGGATGTTAAGTTAGCAGGCATGAAAACAACATTATTCTCAATGTACATCTCTATCAGAGCTCTTGGGTGACCAGGTACATTGTCAATGAGCAGTAATATTTTGAAGGAAGTCTTTTTTTTCTGATCAGTAGGTCTCAACAGTGGGCTTACAATATTCAGGAAACCATGTTGTAAACAGATATGCTGTCATCCAGGCTTTGTTGTCCCATTTATAGAGCACAGGTGGAGTAGATTTAGCATAATTGCATAATTCTTAAGGACCCTAGGATTTTCAGAACAGTAAATCAGCAGACTTCAACTTAAAGTCACCAGCTGCACTAGCCCCTAACAACAGAGTCAGCCTCTCCTTTGAAGCTTTGAAGCCAGGCATTGACGTCTCTCTAGCTATGAAAGTCCTGAATGGCCTCTTCTTCCAATAGAAGGCTATTTCATCTGCATTGAAAGCCTGTTGTTTAGTGTAGTCATCTTCATTAATTATCTTAGCTAGATTTTCTGGATAACTTGCTGCAGCTTCTGTATCAGCCCTTGCTGCTTCACCTTGCACTTTTATGTTATAGAGATGATTTCGTTCCTTAAACCTCATGAACCAACCTCTGCCAGCTTCAAACTTTCTTTGGCAGCTTCCTCACTTCTCTCAGCCATCACAGAATTGAAGAGAGTTTTGCTTTGCTCTGGATGAGGCTTTGGTTTAAGGGAATGTTGTGGCTGGTTTGATCTTCTATCCAGACAACTAAAACTTTCTCCATATCAGCAAGAAGGCTGTTAACACTTTCTTCTCATTCATGTGTTCACTGGAGTAGCACTTTTAATTTCCTTCGAGAACTTTTCCTTCACATTCACAACTTGGCTACCTGGCACAAGAGGCCTACCTTTCGGGCTATCTCGTCTTTCGACATGCCTTCCTCTCTAAGCTTAATCATTTCTAGCTTTTGATTTACAGTGAGAGACGTGCAACTCTTCCTTTCACTTGAGCACTTAGAGGCCACTGTAGAATTATTATTTGACCTAATTTCAATATTGTTCTGTCTCAGGGAATAGGGAGGCCCGAGGAGAGGGAGAGAGATGGGAGAATGGGCAGTTGGTGGAGCAGTCGGAACACATACAACATTTATCAGTTAAGTTTGCCATCTTATATGGGCACAGTTCATGGCACTCCAAAACAGTTACAACAGTAAGGTCAAAGATCACTGATCACAGATCACCATAACAAATATAGTAATAATGAAAAAGGTTGAAATATTGTGAGAATTACCAAAAGGTGACACAGAGACATGAAGTGAGCAAATGCTGTTGGAAAAATGGTGCCAATGGACTTGCTCAATGCAGGGTTGCCACAGACCTTCAACTTGTAAAAAACACAATATCTGCGAAGCACCATGAACCAAGGCGTGCTTGTAGTTCATACACTGACATTCAGACTCCCTAGTAGCAGTTCTTGTGCCTGTATCCTCAGCACCAGCACATTTTCTGGCACATAATAGTTACTCAGTATATAGTTGTTGAATAAAATATGACTCCATTTAAGTTAGGAAAAACTTCAGTTAGCATGAGCTAGTTGAGTAATTTGTGTGAATTTATAAAATACTAAAATTTATTCACAGACTATTGATCGCATAACATGTTGGAAAACAGCTTGTTAAAAACTCTTCCCATTTTACTACAATGTAATGACCAGTTGTTCTTTCTCTAGACATACATCTCGTAAAAAAGCAACAGGCTTTGCTGCTGTTCATCAGTTGTTTACAGAACGCTGGCCAACAGCACCAGTCAACCGAAGTCTTAGTGGCACAGCTACAGAGAGAAATATTGACTTTGAACTTGATATACGGGTGGAAATTGATAGTGGAAAATGTGTGCTCCACCCAACCACCCTTCTACAAGAACATGATGATATAAGCTTTAGGAGGTAAGAAATTGGTCCGAAAAGGGTACATGTAACTTCATTTTTTAGAAATAGTATTTTTGTATCACTGAATTACAGCATACTATTCCCTTCCATGTCCCAAAATGCAGATTTAAAGTGTAGATTTAATCATAGTTGTAATGTTTGAGTGGTTATTTGTATGACATACTATTTCTTTAAACAAGTGTATAATATTTTCTGGCAACTAAAAATGGATGTCTAATTTAGGTTCTAAAAAATTTGTTAATTAAAATAGTTATATCTTTGGAATTCTCCTTTAAACAAACATGAATTACTCAGATTGTCTCTATCCTTGTATTGTGCACATTTCTATTTTAAAGAACAGTGCAGTACTCAGAGATATCTTGGTTATTGAGAGTTTTGATGACGTCATAAAGAAATAAGAAAGATTGGGAAACGATTGCACAAGGAGGCCTCATTATACTGAAATGTTCAGGATATAACTGCAGCTTTACCATTTTTTTCCATCATTAAATAAATGGTGGTATAAACGAGCTTAACATTAGATTAATTTTTTCTTTGAATTTTTGTTTTGCTTTTCTTTTCTAATCTAAAAAGAATTATAAGTAAATAATATTAATAATCTAGTGGGTGGGTGGGGAGTGGGTGGAAATGTAGATAAAACAAGTAGGGCAGGATGCTGACCATTGTTGGAGCTGGGGGATGGATCCATACTTTATTTTTTTTTTATAACAATTTTTAGTCATCACCTACTTGCTCTATTGAGACTTTCTTTCAATTCAATTCATTATGCCATTTGGTTTACTTTTTATATGTTTGAAATTTTCCATAATAAAAGATTTTTAAATGGTCTATTTGTCTAATAAGGCTTTTATAAAAGGAGAAGATAAAAAGGCACCCTAAACAGTTAAAGTCTTGCAAATATAGTAGTAATGATAAAAAGAATGGCTGTTAATTTATTTTTGGTTGAACTGTAATCAGCCAGCCAATAAATTGCTGATACTCAGCTATTTTTGCCTATGTAAAGGGCAGTTTCATTTGGTTCAACCTAATAGGTTTATGTGAAACAGTCATGACCTCAGGAAAGAATAAATGGACCTGCCCTGTGTGGTTATGGCCCACACTACATAAACTTCATCCATGTAAAGCTTTCACCAGTTTAGCTGAGACACTGATGAGGTTTACTTTTTCAGCTTTATTAATGAAGGATTACATTCCATTTACTGTATAAATAAAAGTTTTATTTTAAACAAAAGAAAAAGAGATAACTGTCCTTTTTTAAAAAGATAAAATAGTTTTCTATTTATAGGAGTTATGATAGAAGTTCCAGGAGTTTAGATCAAGATTCTCCTTCAAAAAAGAAGAAGTTTCAAACTAATTATGCTTCTACCACCCATTTAATGACTGGCAAGAAAGTGCCATCGTCTCTACAGACAAAGCCTAGTGACTCAGAAACAACAGTGTTTTACATTCCAGGAGTTGATGTAAAGGTAAAAACCTGAATGTCAAGGATCAGGGATTAGATTACTAGCAGCAATGTTTATTTTCTATCATACATCTTCTTCCTTTGCCAATTATATTAAAATGAGACTTTCCAATATTTTTCTCTGATGTAGCCATATTCTGAACATAGACTGTCTAAATTGCAGGTTGCCACTTCTTTTATACAGCTTTTTCCACAAAATTTTGGCAGAAGTTAATTTTCTCCTTTATACATTGATATAACATATTTGTAAACCTTGCCTAGTGTAACTTTATTAAACAATTATTTTTTTAGATTCTAGAATTACAGAATCCTAGAATGTTAAGCTACAAAGAATTTTAAATAATATCTGGGATGACCTTTCTAATTTTAAAAATGGAAAAAAGCTAAGAAATGTGCTAGGATCAGAAAACTACTTGTAAAAACTCAAACGGAGTCTTCTGACTCCTGGACCAGTGTACTTTCTAGCACATTTTCCTAAATTTGTTGGTTTTCCTCATCTGCATAATTTTAATTTGGAAAGTTTATTTGTTTCAATACAGTTGCATTACAATTCCAAGACTCTAAAGACTGAATCACCTAATGCCTCCAGAGGATCTTCCTTGCCAAGAACACTCTCTAAAGAGTCCAAGCTGTATGGTATGAAAGATAGTGCAACATCTCCTCCTTCTCCTCCTTTACCTTGCACTGTCCAGAGCAAGACTAACACCTTACTTCCTCCCCAAACCCCACCTATTCCCTCAGGTATTTAAGGAAAATATATATATTTTTTTATAATTTAATTTTTAGTCATCACCTACTTGCTCTATTGAGACTTTGTTTCAAATTCACAAAATGGACATAGACTTGTCTATAATGACTGTACAAAATTCATATATGGAAGTGTGGGCCAATCACTTTTGGCTATTTTTCAAATCGATATTACTTTAGACTATTAAACTTAATATACTAAATAGTTTACTTAATTTTTCATATCTATGTATATTTAGAAAAAGTTTTATGTAGTTCAAGTTTGGGAGCTTATGATCTAAATGGAAACATCAAACTTATACATTTAAGACAGAGTACATTGGGCTTAACCACATTTACTATTACTGCATAACAAATTACCCAAAACTTGGTGGCTTATAACCTCAAACACAGTTTCTGTGGACCAGAAACTCAGGAGCAGTTTGGCTGGGTGAATCTAACTTAACAGTCTTTTATGAAGTTGCAGTCAAGATGTTGGTTAGGGCTGCAGTCATCTTAATGCTTAACTGGGTCTGGAAAATCTGCTTCCATCATGTCCCGTTCACATGGCTGGCAAACTGGTGCTTTACTGCCTCCCCACGTGGGCCTCTCCACTGGGTTGTTTGAGTGTTCTCATGTCACGGCGGCTGACTTCCCTAAAAGGAGTGATCCAAAAGAGAATATGGCTGAAGCTGCAATACCTTTTTGCCTTAGCCTCAGAAGTCAGATATCATCCCTTCCACATTAACTTACTGATCATACAGGTCAGCTCTTTTCAGTGTGGGAGGGAACTATACAAGGGTGTGAATACCAGGAGGCAAGGATCATTGGAAGCTCTTTTGCAATCTTGCTACCACACCACAATAATACTTCACATATATAGTAGAAAAAGGAATATCAGATTGGACAAGAATTATTTGAAAAAATTTCATTTGAGAGATGGAATTTGATATATAAATCTTTTAAAATAGCCAGTGACCATGATAATGCCTAATATTTTTATATCACTTTTCAATTGACAAGGCACATCTATGTCCATTAAGTGCAAGACAGATATTATTATCCCTGTTTTATAAATGAGCAAAGTTTAAGCTCATAGAAGTAGAATTTTTTTCCTAGCTTTACAAAACTAATATATGTTGGAGTTGGAAACCTAAGCCAAAATTAGCTAAGTTAGCCATTATACTCATTCTACTGATGTAAACATATTTGGTTAAGTAGAAGGAAAGAGAGATGACATTTTTCCTCACTTGCCACAAAATATTGTTAGTCAAAAGTTCTCTTTATCTTACTTTTTAAGTGGACGAAATAATGCTAAATGAGTGACTAAATGCTAAAATAATGTTAATGAGAGACTTAGCAAAGTATAAACTTGAAAAATTGAACCAAAATTCGTGACTTAGAGCAAGTAGGAATAACTGTTGTATTATATATCATTAATCATCTTTGTATTCTAACATTAATATATCATTTCTATCAACCTACTATTTTTATTACATTCTTTTATGGTGTTAGGTATAAGGTGCTTCACCTGATTAAACTGTCATATAGTTCTA
The DNA here is from genome assembly GCA_031878705.1 of Tapirus indicus. Taxonomy (NCBI): domain Eukaryota; kingdom Metazoa; phylum Chordata; class Mammalia; order Perissodactyla; family Tapiridae; genus Tapirus; species Tapirus indicus. The sequence goes on along the minus strand of CM062919.1, from coordinate 139,736,694 downwards.
ATTTCTCACAGAATTACAGTATGTTTCATGGGAACTATTTATTAAATTCATCTCACATTTGTTAACTGCTCTAGCCAAAGGAAAAGGAAGTGGAGGAGTAAAAACAGCCAAATTATATGCCTGGGTAGCACTTCAGTCATTGCCAGAAGAAATGGTTATTAGTCCCTGCCTATTAGACTTTCTGGAAAAGGCTCTGGAAACTATCCCAATTACACCAATTGAGAGGAATTATACAAGTGAGTATCCTCATATACTTACTTCCTCATCACATATTTTGGGGTCCTATTACTTAGAAGGCTTTCTTAATGCTATTATATAGTATATTCAATAATTCATATTTATAATGGTAAATATAAAAGAATTATAGAACTGAAAAAGAACTTGAGAGATCATCTAGTCCTCATTTACAAATAAAGTAACTAAGTCCTGGTGATGTTATATGATTTTCCCACAGCCACAGCTCGGTAATGAAAGAGTTAACATCCTTAGGTCCTATATTAGTGTGTCTTGGACTGGAAACTCCTTAAGGGCAAAGGCGTAATTACTGTTTTCTTGGTACAGTGTTTGGTATAGCAGCTGGGGAAACGAAGTCTGAGAAATGAGCAAGAGGTTTGAATAGGGAAAGATGGGTAGAATGATGGGCCACAGAAGTAAATGTTTCTGTGAGTTCATACCCCTGATCTCAGCATAAGAGAAAAGGATCTTTTAATAAATAATTTGCCTTTGCCCTAATAATAGAACTTAAAACTAAATATTTTAACAGCTGTCAGCTCACAAGATGAAGATATGGGACATTTTGAAATACCAGATCCTATGGAAGAATCAACAACGTCATTAGTATCATCTTCAACCTCTGCTTACTCTTCCTTCCCTGTAGATGTTGTGGTTTATGTACGAGTTCAGGTGAGGTACTTCATTTATTACTTTTTGTTTTAAAGAAAAATGTTTTTAAGTTCATTTGAACATTTCCAACATTATTTCCCTTTAAAGTTTTCTTTGAGTTCATGGACCTTTAGTATGTCTTTGATGGCTTTAAGATTGCCTGAACCTCTGGGAAGTATAATTTTGTGTGTTTATTTACTTTTCTACTGAGGAGATTCATAGATCTTTGGATTTTCAAAATTTAGATCTCATACTTTTGTGTCAAAAATAAAAATACATAAGTAAAAACCTTCTTTTAGCATTTTATGCCTTTTTTATTATGGCATCTGTATTTCTTCTCATTATATGGTCCTTTTTGAGCAGATTTAAAGTGTAATTTATTTTATTTTATTTGTGAGGAAGACTGACCTGAAGCTAACATCTGTTGCCAATCCTCCTCTTTTTGCTGAGGAAGACTGGCCTTGGGCTAACATCGTGCCCATCTTCCTCCACTTTATATGGGACGCCGCCACGGCATGGCTGACAGGCAGTGCGTCAGCGGGCGCCCGGGATCCGAACCCGCGAACCCCGGGCGGCCAAAGCGTGAACGAAACCGCTGCGCCACTGGGTGGCCCCTAAAGTGTAATTTAGATATAAAGTCACAATAGCACCTTTGTTAGATTTTTGCTGACTTAGGTAACTTTATCTAATATTTTATTCTAAAATGCAGTCCTATCAATAGGCCTTTGGGGAGTATATATTAGCATCTGATTGAGTCCATTTATTAAGGAGGATTTGAAAACTACTTGTATCCAAACTTCAGGGTTTAGTTTCCCCTCAATTAAAATCTTATAATCAGTCTCGGGAATAAAAGAAACACTAATGGCATCTGTTCAAACTATTTTCTACAATAGCAATTTGGCCAAAAGAGCTTCAGTCTAATCTTCTGAAGTTTTGCATTAGCTTTTTGTGTGTGTGTGTGTGAGGAAGACCAGCCCTGAGCTAACATCTGTTGCCAGTCCTCCTCTTTTTGCTGAGGAAGACTGGCCCTGGGCTAACATCGTGCCCATCTTCCTCCACTTTATATGGGACGCTGTCACGGCATGGCTGACGAGCAGTGCGTCGGTGGGCGCCCGGGATCCGAACCCGCGAACCCCGGGCTGCCAAAGCGCGGACTAAACCGCTGCGCCGCCAGGCGGCCCCTGCAGCAGCTTTTTTGAAGATCTGATGAAAACATGTAATGGGTAAAGGCTTGAGAGTTTATAAAACTTTTGTTATTAATGCAACAGCCTTTTTAAATTTTAGTATGAGGGAAATTACTTCCTTTAAAAGACCTGATTATGAACAAGTATAATATGAACATATTAACATTCTGAATTATCTAAACACCTAAATATTTATCACTAAGATAGCTCCTCAGATATTTAGATTTTTTTAAATGATACCATTTTGTTACTACATTTTGGTTAATGTATCATGTATCTGTTTGAAAAAGCTAGGATATTAAACAAAAAATCTTCTTAAGTGTCAAATAATAAATTTCGTATATGTGGACTGAAATGGAAATTAAATGTAATTTTTGGAACCCAATGTGAAATTTTTTAACCATCTAGTCCTTAGAAATCTTTTTTTGTTTTTATGCACTTTTTAGCCCTCACAGATCAAGTTTAGCTGTTTACCAGTATCAAGAGTAGAATGCATGCTAAAGCTGCCATCCCTGGACTTGGTGTTTTCTTCAAACCGAGGAGAACTGGAGACGTTAGGGACTGCATATCCTGCAGAGACTTTATCCCCTGGAGGGAATGCTACTCAGAGTGGAGCAAAGACGTCTGCAAGCAAAACTGGAATTCCAGGTATAGAAACATTCTTTTATTCCACTGGTATAAAGTCAAATGCTATTTTTAAATGAGTATTTTTAATAGTAATTAATATATATTTCTAAATAAATTTGAAAAAGAGGAATATTTGGGAATTAAGAGTATTTATTTTAAAAATCTATAGTAGATCAAAGTTCTGAGTATATTTTGTTACAAGTGAATAGCAGTTGGATAGCATCGTGTTGTTGGCTTGAATGTACAGACTACAAGCACTATGAAGTAACTGTCATATAATACATTCAAGTACTTTTGAATGTTTTATTTTATGCTATAATTTTTACATTTAAGAGTAATCACTGTTGCAAATGGAAAATAAGAGATATAGTGTTATGTTGCAAGGATTTCTTATCACACTGAATTAAAATTGTATTTAGTATACAGTCATGCGCCACAGAATGATGTTTTGGTCAACAAGGGACCACATATACATCAGTGGTTCCATAAGATTAGTACCATATAGCCTAGGTGTATAGTTGGTTATACCATCTAGGTTTGTGTAAGTATACTCTGTGATGTTCACAGAACAACGAAATTGCCTAATGGCACTTTTCTCAGAATGTATTCCCCATTGTTAAGTGACACACAACTGATAATATATATATTTGTGTGTGCGTGTGTGTGTGTGTGTGGAAGATTAGCCCTGAGCTAACATCCATTGCCAATCCTCCTTTTTTTTGCTGAGGAAGATTGGCCCTGGGCTAACATCTGTGCCTGTCTTCCTCTACTTTATGGGGACGCTGCCACAGCATGGCTTGGTAAGTGGTGGGGTGGTCTGCGCCCAGGATCTGAACCTGTGAACCCAGGGCTGCTGAGCGCCGCGCAAATTTGACCGCTATGCCAATGGGCCGGCCCCTCACATTGAGTATATATATATATATATATATATATATATATATATATATATATCGTTGTGTGTGTGTGTGTGAGGAAGACCAGCCCTGAGCTAACATTTGTTGCCAATCCTCCTCTTTTTGCTGAGGAAGACTGGCCCTGGGCTAACATCTGTGCCCATCTTCCTCTACCTTATATGGGATGTCGCCACAGCATGGCTGACAAGCGGTGCATCTGTCCACACTGGGGATCTGAACCTGCGAACCCCGGGTCGCCAAAGCAGAGCACGTAAACTTAACTGCTATGCCACCAGGCCAGCCCTATATTTTTTTAATGGTACCTTTTGTAACCCAACCCAAATGTCTGTTTCGTGAAAGGTTTTGTTTTCAAGACAGAACTGATGATTTCCTGATAAGATAGACACTCTTCACTATCTTAAAGCTCAGTGTCATTTCTGCCCTAAAAATCATATAGAGATCACAAATGCAAATGATAAATATTTTATTGAACACTTTTAAAGAGAGACCAGAGTGAATGAAAATTGATAAGAGAACTATCATTAAAACAGTGGTTCTTAACAAGGAGTGATTTTGCCCCCAGGGGACATTTGGCGATGTCAGGAGACACTGGAGAAATGGTTAAAGCAAAACATTTGCTTTGCTGTATGAATCTATGAAAGTTTTCACAACAACATAGGAAAACAAGAAGTTAATATTTTAGAACTAAAGTTTTTGCTAATGCAGTTGCCCACTGTCTTGTACTTAGCTTCAAAGTGGTGCTGCTGGAAGCATGTTGTAATCAACAAAATATTGGAGTGGTAGTGTTGGTTTTTGAAAACATATTTTTCTGATTGTCAGATTAACTCACTGTTCATTATAGAAAATATAGGAAACAGAAAAGTACGAAAAATGAAAATAATAAATAGTATTCCTTTATCATAGATAACCAGCATTTTTGTAGAGATACAGTCTTTTTCCCAGGCAAAATCGAAATATGGTCTCTTCTTCTATGTTAACTTTTTAAAATTTAAAATATGGGTTTTCCCAAATTATTAAATATTTGTCTCTCAAATAACTTTAATGACTGCATGATATTCCATCATTTTGATCTTATATTTGAGACTCCCTGGGTTTATTTTGTAATATTGAGAAGAATATCTCTGTATATAAATATTTATAAACTTCCTTAGGATAAATTCTTAAAAGTGAAATTTCTGAGTGAGACTGTGAACATTTTTAAAGTGTTTGATATGTTTTACTCTCTAGTAAGACTATAAGATTTCTGCATCCTCATCACAGTGTATGTGGACACCAAGTTCACTGTATTCTTCCCAACACTGTACTTTACATTTATTTTTAATCATTGTCAATGTGATGGACTAAAGTGGAATTTTATTATTTTAATTTATATTGTATTACTTTATTGGCTCTTTGAGTGAGAGTGGTAAATATGCCCTTGCCCATTTCTCTGTTGGGACATTCAGTTTTTTCCTAATGACAAAATGTCACAAAGCTTTACACTTAAATTATTATAGTAGTATATATGTACTATGCTAGGAATATGTAGTGAAAGAAATATGAAATGAGCAACTATTTTTTGTGCCGACATTTTATGATTCTTTAGAAATAAAAGAATACTGATCATTTTATCATCATAAAACATGCAAGAAAGAATGATGATGAGAATAAATGTATAAGTAGAGGTTATGACAATATCCATTCATTCAAAGGATCTTTATTGAACTTTACTGAGGTCTGGGTCTTGCTAGGGGTTGGATATACAGTAGTAGCTAACAGACATGGTCCCTGCTAATGTGGAACTTAAATTGTATTTGGAGAAACAGATAATAAGCAAACAAGCATATTTTAAATGGAAACCTGAAGTAAGTGAGTATGAGTTAGCCAAGCATAGAGTTGGGGGGATGAACACTCCAGGTGCAGAATACAAAATCCATGAAGCAGGAAAGAGTTTGGCAACTTTGAAAAACAAAAAGAAAAAACTAGTATAAGTGGAGCATGGTGAACAAAGGGTAGACTGGCATGAGAAAGACTGAGAGAGAAAGGAAAGAGCCAGATTGTGTGGGGAAGCCACTGAAAGGTTAAGCAGAAGAGTGGATTTGATTCCGATTTACACTTTTAGAACACTAGTCCAGCTGCAGTGTGGCAGGTAATTGGAGAACAAGAGTGGACAGAAGCAGGGAGAACGGTTGGCCATTTCAGCAGTCCAGAACTGATAATTGCGTAGGCTAGAATAGCAATAGCGAGATGGAGGGAAATGGACAGACTTGATATATGTTGTTAGACGCAGAAATGATACAGTGATAAACTGCGTGATAGGGAGTTGGAAGGATGACAAAAACTCCCAGGTTTCTGGTTGAGCTATTTGCATGGAAGTCTCTTACTGGAGATAGGAAACATTGGAGGAAAAGCAGATTGGGGGAAAAGATGAAGAGTTCAGGTTTGGACATGGTAAGCTATAAGATGCCTGTGATGCATTCTAGTAGGATGTCAAGTAACCAGCTGCAATATATGAATTCAAAGGAGGTCTGGTCTGGAGATATATATTTTGGAATCATTAGCAAAATCATATAATGCTCTATTCAGATGGTCTCATATTTTTTAAGTTTAAAGCATATTTGGAATTAGCCTATCCACTGATGGAAAATGTTGCCAATGAGAACTCTTGGCTCTCTAAGACAAAGACATTTTTAACTTGCTGCATTTGTGTACCTTGCTCTCTTTCCACTGTGTCCTACTGAAATGTGGACTCCCGCAGTATGATTTGGATTTTTTACAGTTTGTTCTCCTCCTCCTTGCTTAAACCCTAACTGTTCTGTGCCTTTCCACTGCCTGCTTCCAGTGGAGCAAAGGAAAAAAGAAACAGGAAACCATGGAGTTGGCCAATCATATGTATATATAATTGTTTCAAAAATGAACAGAGTATTCAGTCCTGGTTTACAGAGTAACTAATTGGAAAGTACATCTAAGTTCTCATTTTGATTTCAAGGATTTAAATCTATTGATCAGTTAATATTTGAGTGTTTCCATTTTAAAGTCACGTTTGGTTCTTGAGAATATATTAGTAACAGGCTTTTTAAATTTTCTGTGACTTATAAATATTTTGGATTTCTTGTGTTCACTGTAGGTTCGTCAGGATTAGGCAGCCCTCTTGGCAGAAGTCGACATAGTAGTAGCCAGTCAGACCTGACCAGTTCCAGCAGCAGTTCATCTGGTTTGAGCTTCACTGCATGCATGTCTGACTTTTCCCTTTATGTTTTTCATCCATATGGAGCAGGGAAACAAAAAACTGCTGTTTCTGGCCTCACATCTGGATCAGGAGGATTAGGTATACTTAGCATGTTTGTGTCTTGTTCAAATTGGTATCATCTTTTCAAGCTTTGATCTTTTCAGAAATCATGATACCTTTAATAATGGATATAAAATAAGATCAGAAAATTTCTTTATTTTCCTTTTGATAACATCTATCCTGTCTCTCTACATAGTAAGTAAAAATATGAAATAACTAATTCAGATAAATTAATTATACAAGAATTTAAAAACTCAGAATATAAGCGATATACACAGCACAATAATCTCTTTGGATATAAGAGGTTATTTATGTTACTTAAATGTTTTACCAAATCGCTGTCTATTTGTATAAGAAATTATAGTCTATAATTAGTAAATTTTTAAAGTGTGTGCATCATGTTTGTTAATTTAAAATGAGACTATTGTTATTATTAGTCAGTTATTTAGCAAACTTAAGTTTCACTGGCATTTTAAAGTACAGATTTACCACTAAGACATACGATGTTGATATTAGTGAATTTGTCTTGACTTATTTAGACAAATAATGAAGGCACATACTCCATGTCAATTCTAGTTTTTGTTGGGGAAGGCCTGTAAAAATCATCAGTTATGGTTATGGGCTTGAACCTATTAAAACTATTGTTAGGAATGTTAATGCTCAATAGATCATTCTGCTTAAATTTTTACCTCACTTAAGTGATTTTAATTGGTGGCATATTCCAGTGTATTGGATAATTTCATGTAACTAGATAGTTGTGTGTGTATATGTATATGTGTGTGTGTGTGTGTGTATATATATATATATTTGTGTATGTATCTTTTTAAAGGGAATGTGGATGAAGAACCCACTTCAGTCACTGGTCGAAAAGACTCACTCAGTATAAATCTTGAGTTTGTAAAAGTGAGTTTGTCTCGAATAAGGCGTTCAGGAGGTGCCTCATTTTTTGAAAGTCAGTCTGTAAGCAAGTCTGCAAGCAAAATGGACACTACGCTAATAAATATATCTGGTATTCAATTTTATAGTTTTTTAATTAAAATATTATTTTCCAGAATTAAATATGGGCCTCATTTTTAACATTGTTTCAATATTAAATACATTTAATAATATTGAGCTTTTAGTTATAACTTGATTTAAAGGAGAGGAATAAACAGTTCAGCCACACGAACACAAAACATTGTGGATTATTAAATAAACATCTGTTTACATTAAAAAAGGGATGAATAACATCAGATCAGTTGATGGCAGCATGACAGATGTGAGAGGAAAGATGCTTGAAGAGGCTGTTGAAATGGACTGAGCAGCAGGGGATGAAGGCCTGAACAGTAAAAAAGGAGAAGAGGGACTGGTTTCAGGAGAAATATAAGAGAACCCACAAGCTTCAGGACAAGTTATGTAAGGAACAGTAGAGGAGTCAAGGATAGCTCAAACTTTTAGCATATGCAACTGATGGGACAGTGAAGTCATTCACTTAGATAGAAAATAAAGAAGGAAGTGACTATAGGACATTCAGGTGGAGTGTCTGGTAGGCAATTGTGTGGATATGGGCTTAGGCTGAATCAGAATCTTTAGACTGGGGAGACATTGGTGTGTAAATCCCACAGAAGCTATGGCGGAGGAATAGAAGAGCACGTAAAGCAGGAGCCAGCAGAGAGCTCTGAGCAGAAGCCTGGGAGGTGGTCTTCAGAATGCTGTCAGCCTGACAAGTCACTGCTCTGTCTAAAAGGAAGACAGTAGTCTTGCCACACAGCTATTTTGTTTGCAGCTACTTTTGAGGAAGTTTGTATCCCAGCTCATCCTGATGATTCATTTGCCATATTTGAGAAGAGCCCTGTATTAAAGTAGAAAGCTGTCTGTAAGACCAATCTTTAGAACTGTGGAGAATTTCACAATAAAGTGATAATAGAATTCCAATTTGCCCTCACCTCAAAAAAGGAAATGGAACTAATAGTGTTAGAATGTGCTATTTTTACAATTTGTAGTAGGAATGTATTATCACTTACTAATCATACTATGTAACTTATCTTGATATTTCACGAATTGTAACATAATTATAATTTAGTTGTGTAATATCATGTCCTGCCTACCATGTGAAAATACTAAGGTTTTGGAATTCTGTTCTAACAAATTTTATTTATGTATCAGCTGTTTGTGATATAGGGTCTGCCTCCTTTAAATATGATATGCGCCGACTCAGTGAAATTCTGGCATTTCCAAGAGCATGGTATAGGAGAAGTATTGCAAGACGCCTATTCCTCGGAGACCAAACTATAAATTTGCCAAGTAAGCTTGTTATGTAATTATAATTATACTTAAGCATATGCTTAATTATGCTTTTAATTTTGGTTACAACAGTAACAAGATTCATGACTGATAACACAAACTTTGTCTTACTTGGTAATTTGTACCATGCAGTTCATTCACTCATTCAACAAATGTCTATTGAGCCCCTCTAATGTACCAACCACTGAGGATACATTAGCACTGGGGATATATCACAGAACCAGACAGAATCTTGCTCTTGCAGAGAGTACATTCGGCTAACTTTTATTTGGTAATGATTACTCTGTAATCTTTGTAAAATCTGGAAATGGAGAAATATATTTAACCACCCAAATTAATCATGGTTAAGCGTGGAAAACAGAAAATTTGGGGGACATGCTACCATATTGCCTGCATTTTTTCTCTTGGACTCAGATACTATTGTAGTAGTATACCTTGTAAGTGAAAGGTAGAGTTAGCACGATACAGTAGAAAATATTAGAAATCTGGGTCTGGATGAAAATGGAAATAGACTACCTGCCCTGCCCTTCTCATGGAGTTTCTGTGAGAATTAAATAAAATAAGCTGGCATGTACTTTGCAAAGTGTAAATTGCCGTACAGTTGTCAAATAGAGAACTAGAAGGAATATATAATGTGATTAGAAATGGTGGAGTGGTGAAATTTATACTTTATAACATGGTGATTTTACCCTGTTAATTTTTTGTTTTCTGCTTTTCTATTAGCATCTGGCCCAGGGACACCTGATTCCATTGAAGGGGTAAGCCAGCACCTTTCTCCTGAATCATCAAGAAAAGCTTACTGCAGGACCTGGGAGCAGCCTAGTCAGTCAGCCTCCTTCACCCACATGCCTCAGTCACCTAATGTGTTCAATGAGCATATGACAAACAGCACTATGTCACCAGGGACAGCAGCACAGAGCCTAAAATCCCCAGCTTCCATAAGATCAAGGAGTGTGTCTGATTCTTCAGTTCCCCGAAGAGGTAACACTGCTCTCTTTGTTAAATCAGTAGCCCTCCAATGCCCCCAGGATAAAAATCTTAATTAGTTACTACCAGATTTCTGTCCCAACTGCAGGGAGATATAGTCTTGCAGGTTTTTCTGGAAGTTGGCGGGGGGAACCCCAAAACCAAACAACAAACACATCAGAATATTGCCAGCAGAGGAGATGGCTGGATAGCTAGTATCTTTGAAAAGGGATAGGGAGAAAGGAGTGAGCATGTTGTTACTGTGCTACATATGGCATAATTGTTTTTAAAAATCAACCTACAGTGTTGTAAAAGATACTAGATATTGAAAATGTTAATCTTTGTATTCAGTTTTTTTATTCAGCCAGTGTTTTTTGAACTCTTGTGTGTTCTCAGCTCTCTACTTGTGTCTGAACTTATAAAGATAAATGATGTAGTTTATGTCACAAGGTAAGATGAGAGTATAGTGAGCAAAGGCAGGATTCAAGACATATAGAGTCCATAAGAACACAGAAGACAGGCAGCCCAGATGGCCTCTGCATTTCGGAATGGTCCCTGCTTTCAAGGCTTCTATTTGGCAGCAGCAACTTATATTTTCCCCTTTGTTAAGAAAATCCCAACGTGATGAATGATCTGTGCTGCTGTATCCCGTGTACACCAGAATTTCCTCATATAAAATGGAGGTAATATAGAACATTATGAGCTTTCAAGAAGTAAGGCTGCCAGCACTTACTAAACCAGTAAATGGTAACTTATTTTAGAGGCAATATGACAACTATTAAATGTTAGGTTTTAACACAAGAATATCATATTTTTACTTTTTGGAATATAGTGATAAAAGTGGTTTTTGCTTTGTAATCAGTTGAGCATCTGTTTGAAAGAATGTCCTTTTGATTTTTCTATTTTTAGATTCACTTTCAAAAACATCAACTCCTTTTAACAAGTCAAACAAAGCAGCAAGCCAACAAGGGACCCCGTGGGAAACACTTGTCGTGTTTGCTATCAACTTGAAGCAATTAAACGTTCAAATGAATATGAGTAATGTAATGGGAAATACAACGTAAGCTATTCAGATACAAAGAAAATATATTTAATCAGTTGTAATTTTTCTTATATTGTAGTAAAGCAGTTCAAAACGTTTTTTTAATCCTGAAATGTTTGAGAGAACAAAGACAGTAGAGAAAAGATATAAATTGCTTTATCCTGAAAATGGCTTAATCCTAAAGATACTGTAATATAAAACAGCATTGACTATTCTAAAAAAAAAATTATAAGGAAAATAGCATAATTTTCTAAGAAGAAAGCTTCATCATCAATGTTAATATTCAAACATTTACCACAGTTTTATAAGAAATGTATTGCTTCATTGTCAAACTTTTTTGAAATCATCTGATTTAACTCCTCTTTTAACTCATGACATTGGAAGCCATGTCTAATTAATAACCCTTTTTCTGTTTTTAGTTGGACAACTAGTGGTTTGAAGAGCCAGGGCCGTCTGTCAGTAGGAAGTAATCGAGATCGAGAGATAAGCATGTCTGTCGGTCTGGGAAGATCACAGTTAGATTCTAAAGGAGGAGTAGTTGGAGGGACCATAGATGTCAATGCTTTGGAGATGGTTGGTATGTTGAAATTTTACAACTGAAAAATATATTGAAAAAAAAGTTTTTGAAAATTGATTTTGATGTTTTTCCCATTAGGCACTTCTGTGAAAAGTAATTATTGTTTCTATTTTAGCTCATATTTCTGAACATCCAAATCAGCAACCTAGTCACAAAATTCAGATTACTATGGGTTCTACTGAAGCTCGTGTTGATTACATGGGCTCAAGTATCCTCATGGGTATCTTCAGTAATGCTGATCTCAAGCTTCAGGATGAATGGAAAGTAAATCTGTATAATACACTGGATTCAAGCATGACTGATAAAAGGTATTCAGTAAAATATTACTTTTTGAACACTTTACATGACTGCTCTTAACATATTTTCTATCATCTAGTGAGAAAACAATTCATTTTTCTTGCAAAATGATTTTATATTATGCAATTAGTATGAATGAAAAAGATGGGTGGGGCAAGAGAATTTTTCTTGTACTTTTTAACTATCCTCTCTATAAGATATATGATAAAGACTCTGTTTTATGCTCTAGTGAAATTTTTGTCCATGGAGATTTGAAGTGGGATATTTTCCAAGTAATGATATCAAGATCAACCACACCAGACCTGATAAAAATAGGAATGAAGCTCCAGGAATTTTTCACACAGCAGTTTGACACCAGCAAACGAGCTCTGTCTACCTGGGGACCTGTTCCTTATCTTCCACCTAAGACAATGACTAATAACCTAGAGAAAAGCTCACAGGAACAATGTAAGAATTAGAACTAAGCCTTTATATGTGCCTTATCTTTCACTAAATGTGTGTCACTATCTTAATTTAAAATAATAACAATTATATCTACACACCATACATACAAAGTGATCCATATGCTCTTTATCCTATTCACTCAGCAAAGTACCTAATTTCCTACCCACTAATGGAATTAAAGGCCATCATTTAGGAAGTCATCATTTATTATCTCCTCCCCCTGCCACAACTCATCTGCAACCATGCTCACTCCATGCTCTTGAATATTAATTATGACAATATCATGTTCTAGTTTAGAGCATGCGTTATGGAGTCAGAGTGTCTGAGTTTGGATTTATTAGCTGTGTCATATTAGGCAGATTATTATTTTCACTTCAGTAATTCAGTCAGCAAATATTAAGCATCAACCATGTTCTTAAGCACTGTTTCAGGCATAGGAGATCTACTAGTGGACAAAGTTCCTACCTTCATGAAGCTTACATTCTAGTGGGAGAGATAGGCCATAATTAATTTACTAACTAAATATGTAAGAATTTCAGGTAGAGAGAAGTGCTGAGAAAAAGAACAAAGCAGGGGAAGGATAGAGGACAGTATGTGAAGATAGCTGTTTTAGAAAGGTGGTTAAGGAAACCTTTTCTGAAGTGAAAGATACAGACTAAGATCTAGGGGAGAGAGTTCTGGGCATAGGAGGTTATTGAAGGGTGCAAAAGCTCCTACAATAGGAAGAAACTTGGCTTGTCTGAGGATCATTATAGTGGCCACTGCAGGAGAAGAGAGTGAGCAAACAGGAAAATGTTGGACGTGAATTCAGAGAGAGAGGCCATAAATAATTTTAATGTGATGGGTAGTTATTGGAGGCTTTTGAATAGATTTGGTATTATTTGATTTACTCTTTCTTAAAATACTCCTTTTTAAAGCATCATTCTGGCTGCTGTGTGGAGAAAAGACTACAGGTGGTTAAGAATGGAAGTAAGGAGACCACTGCAATAATTACCTTGTTACACATAGTCACATTACCGTTGTAAGGAGGCCGTTGCAAGTGTCCAGGCAACAGATGATGGTGGCTTTAACTAGAATGATAGAGGTAAAAATAGTGAGTAGTCAGAATCAGGGTAATTTTTAGTAACTTTTTATTATCACAGAAGCAGTACATATGCATTGCATCACTGTGAATACTTTAGAGCATAGATCTTCAGAGACTTTTATATGCACCTATTATATGTGTACTTTTTACCAAAATATTGTTCATATTGTTTTGTAACCTTTTCCAGTCAACAATCTCCAACTTCCCATTTTGCTAATTATTTATCTCCTCTAGCCTTCTGACCACATTCCCCAATGACCTAAAATTATCCTTACAACTGGTTTGTCCAAACCAATATATCTAATCCAAGATGACAGGTTAAATCTGGTTATGTTCCTTTCCTCTCTTTTAATTCAGTCCTTTTTTGAATGATGTGACTTAAAGAGACTTGTCCAAATGACCTAAAGAATGTCCTACCTTTAGATTTTTTTCAGTTGCTTCTTGTCGTTTCCTTTATCTTGTTCGTCTAGTCCTTGTATTTCCTTTAAACTAGAATTAGTATCAGGCATATACAAATAGAGGGATGTTCCTCAAAACACCTGGCCTAGATTCTTCAAAAAGTCTTGTCATAGAAAACAAACAGGCTTAGGGAATTGTTTTAGATTAAAGGAAACTAAAGAGACATGCTAACTAAATAAAATGCATGATCCTTGGTTGGATCTGTGGAAAACAGCCAGAAAGGACATTATTGGAATAAATGGGAAATATAAATATGAACTGTATACCTGATTAGTGCTTCTCAAACTTTAATGTGCATCTGAAACACCTGAACATTTTATTAAAATGCAGATTCTGATACAGTAGATATGACGTAGACTTAAGAGTTTGTGTTTCTAATAACCTCCCAGGTGATGCTAGTGCTGATGGTCCTCAGACCTCACTTTTGAGTAGCAAGGGAATAAGAGAGTGAAAAACAGTACTTAAAATCAAAGATCTGATTTCTCGTCTTCTAGTCTCTGGTTCACTTAACCCCTCTTCTGCTTCCCTTGAAAAGAGTCTAGATGAAATATGTAGTTTACAGAGTTATTGTGAGAACTGTATAAAATTTCATGCAAGCACTTTGTAAATCATTATCGAAGTGTTCGTTGTAATTAAGTTACTGCTTTCCTTCATTCTGTCCATGCTTATGCAGCATCTTTTCCCAGACTGTATCTTTATCATCTTAACCAGGTGTTTGATTGTTTTCATCCCTTACCTGAGTCACTTCAGCTATAGAAAGTAGCCACCTGCTGCCTTCCTACCTGCCATTGAAGACGTTCGTGAGGCACTTGAGGATAAGTGGTTTTTGGTTTTCTTGCAGTGCTTGATGCAGCTCATCACCGACACTGGCCTGGAGTACTGAAGGTGGTATCAGGATGCCACATATCCTTATTTCAGGTTCCATTACCAGAAGATGGAATGCAGTTTGGAGGATCAATGAGCTTACATGGAAATCATATGACACTGGCTTGTTTTCATGGTCCAAATTTCCGTTCGAAATCCTGGGCCCTTTTTCATTTAGAAGAACCAAATATTGCTTTTTGGACTGAAGCTCAGAAAATCTGGGAAGATGGTAAACTGACACATTTCCAGCTTTTACTTTTTCCTATCTTCTGATATGATTATAAATGACAAAGTAATTTTCCTTTCTCATATTTCTGTCTTTTTCTTATATTTCTGAAGTCCATCTCTATTTGTTATCATGTACCTGACATGTTAAGGGGTTCACTGCCAATGAGTCAGTATCTGTAAAGTCTGAGACAAGTTAAAGGACTTATTTCTGAACTTGCCATCTTATTCCATTTCTTACTTAGGCAATTAAAGTTTCTGATGCTGTGGCTGGCCATAGTCATAATAATAGTTATTGTAAATGTTTCTTATAAAAACATGAAGAGAAGACACATAGGTAGTAGAAGGAAATCATTGCAAGTCAAGGCTATATTATAAAATCTGTACGGACAAGGCTGTGCTTTTACCTCTATTTACAGTGATAAACCCAGTTCCTTTTAGCTTTAATTTCCTACTCAGTGGTTTCTTAATAATGAAGGGAAAAATAGTTGATGTTCTTCATCTTACTGGGGATAAATTCAGTTATAACTAAAAAAAAGAAAAATTATTTGTGATTTTCTTTTCTCACTTATTTACTCCTCAATTTTACAACTTTATCTATGTATGGATTAGCTACATCTATTGCTCTAGGGCCACAACTATTTTCTTGCATCTTAAATATAGTTACATTAAGAAACTTTTTTTTCCTTTAGGCTCTAGTGATCATTCTACATATATTGTTCAAACACTGGATTTTCATCTGGGCCATAATACCATGGTTACCAAACCATGTGGTGCTTTGGAAAGTCCCATGGCAACAATAACCAAGATAACAAGGCGTCGCCATGAAAATCCACCCCATGGAGTAGCAAGTGTGAAAGAATGGTTCAATTATGTTACAGCCACAAGGAATGAAGGTTAAAAGTTTGATTCTTTGAAGAGATTTATTTTGTTTTCTCTATTTTGGGCTCTGTTGTCTGTGTTTAGAATTTAAGTGGAAGGAGAATTTTCATTTCTTTAATTAAACAAGTTTCATTTTATTCCTGCTGACATAAGTAACAGTGTCAGTACAGTCATGCATTGCTTAATGATGGGGGTGTGTTCTGAGAAATGCATTGTTAGACGATTTTGTTGTGTGAATGTCATAGAGTGTACTTACACAAACCTAGATGGTATAACCTACTACACACCTGGGCTATATGGTACCAATCTTAATGGGACCATGGTCCATTTTTGACTGAAACATCATTATGCACATGACTGTACGTGATTCACCACCCTGGTAGTGCCACATCTTATAGACTAAAATTATTCTAGATGTAACTGAAAACATTCAAAATAAAATTGGCTTAAATGAGTGAAATTAAGTTTACTTTATTATAATTGGAAAAATATTTTTGTAGTAATGCTAAACATGGGAGGTTTGGGAAAGTTATTACACAACATAGAATGCCACAAACTTAGAGTTCGGGATAGCTGGAATAAAATGAAACTAAATAATATTATTCCTACAATTTAAAGAGTGATTTGGATGAGTTTTTTCATAAGATTCACCAGTCTTGTAATAATATGGTCATGAAAATTCTTATTTTGTGGTTGTTTTTGTGTTCAAGTTTACAGTACTGCTTTTACCAATCATTTCATCTGTACTGGAAAGCTGACTAGATTGAGACATGTTAATACTTGAATGTTTTACTTAAAAATGACCTTCTTTCAAAATGGAAAAGAAGATGAATTGGGCCCCATAGAAAATAGTTACTATGGTATAGGCAACCCCAGGGATTAGAGACTGTTAAAACCTTCTGAGAACAAAGGAGGATAAAGAAGTAGATTAGAATATGCATGTATTAACTGTTCTACCTTCCAAATAGAGATATGGGAGGAGTGAGTTCTTTTTGGCTGGCATACTAGGGATGGGCTATTACCATATTGTAATGCTACCTGTGTACCTAGAAAAATGCTAATTTTTATCATAACACATATGTTGGGGAAAATCAGGACTTCTACCTAATTTCAAAGTCAGGATCATATTTAATTGCAAATTCTGTAATAGTGAAGAATTCCATCTATGGAGAACTTTGAGCTTAATGAAACTCTTAAATTCAGACATGAATTCAGTTGAGAATAATACTCATTTTAAAGTTCAAGAAACAAAAACCAAAATGTGTTGGATTTATCCAAAATCATGTCATAAAGCTTTGGTCTTGAAAATAGTGATATATATCACTTTTTATATATATACATATATATATAAGATATGTCACTATTTTATATATATAATAAATATGTCACTATATATCACTACATATATATAAATGTCACTATATTTATATATATCACTACATATATATAAATATATCACTGTGTGTGTGTATATATATATATATATATATATATAACTATATCCATATCTATATATAGATGTATCACTATTCTCAAGACCAAATCTTTATATGGCTCTGTTTTTTAAAATGTGAGTCTTTATTTTCCAACTTTGAAATGATAAAAGTCTGTGTAACAGAGTGTCATGAAAGCTATAGGCTTATCAATGCCTATTGGTTTAATCTGATTCTTATTGTCTTTATTATTATGCATGTAGAGCTAAACCTACTTCGTAATGTGGATGCTAATAACACTGAGAATAGCACTACTGTGAAGAATTCTAGTTTGTTGAGTGGATTCAGAGGAGGGTCTAGCTACAATCATGAAACAGAGACTATCTTTGCATTACCAAGGATGCAGCTTGACTTTAAGTCCATTCATGTTCAAGAACCACAAGAACCTTCATTACAGGGTATGTGGAAAAACAATCTTTAGTTTCTAAAGTTGCTAAGAAAATTCTAAAGGAACTTCAAACTACTGCTGTTTTCTCACAGGTTATTTTTGTAATATTAATACAATCTAATGAAATTGATTTTCTGGGTCAAATTGATTGACTTTCTGACCAGCTATTTGGCTTCTGGCAAATAATCCATTTTTGTCTCTTTTTTCTCAGTAAAATGGAGGTTAACAATAGGACTTCATTCATAGGGCATTTATGAGGAATAAATGGCATATACTCGGAAAGTGCTTAGTAAACTATCATCATTGTTCTATAAATCACAAACAGAAACTACACATTTCTCTATAGTTGCATTTAAGTGGATACATTTACATGGACCCATGTAAGTCCCTTATTGACAGGAAGAGAAAGGGACTTGTTTCATAAAATCTCTTACTGTAAAAGAACTTTGCCATTGCAGATGCCAACCTGAAGCCAAAGGTAGAATGTAGTGTGGTAACAGAGTTCACGGACCACATTTGTGTGACTATGGATGCTGAGCTCATCATGTTTCTTCATGATTTAGTGTCGGCTTATCTTAAAGAAAAAGAAAAAGGTGGGTAGCATTTTCTTGTTTGGGGTTTGTTTTTTGTTTTCCTTAAAAGCTTCAGGAAAGGCATTAGAATGTGTCTCCTTCCTCCATGAGTTACAAATATCAATAAAGAAATGAAATAAATATAAATAATATATTAGTAAGACTATGTGAGAGACTTTCTGAGTATCTGCTAGGTCCTTGGCACTTTTTTTTTAATCATTCCTCACACTGAATGGCGTTTTATACTTTACAAAATGTTTCCATAAATGTTATGTACATTATCAGGCCTTGTAGGAGATTCTTGCAAAGTAGGAAAAGAAAAGAAAACCTCTTTGAGGAAATACTAATAATCAAAGTGAAATGACTAAAGAAACAACTACATAATAAAGTAGCATGAGTTATATACGTAACTGGAAAAAACTGAATTAAATAAATCTGTTTGCAATGCAGAGAATGTTTTCTTTTTATAAATTATTTAGACTTCAGTGGTAGTGGTACGTTTTATGCTAGCTAATAACATTGGTTTACTCAATGGAAATTTAAATGTTTGCCCATTAAGAAACATATGGTGACCCTAATATCCATATGGAATTCATTGAATATATTATGGTGTGTCCATACAGTGGAGTGGAATACTCTGTAGCTGTTTAAAAGAGTGAGGTAGGGGGCCACCCGGTGGCGCAGCGGTTTAGTCCACGCTTGGCAGCCCGGGGTTCGCAGGTTCGGATCCCGGGCGCCCGCCGACGCACTGCTTGTCAGCCATGCCGTGGCGGCGTCCCATATAAAATAGAGGAAGATGGGCATGGATGTTAGCCCAGGGCCAGTCTTCCTCAGCAAAAAGGGGAGGACTGGAACAGATGTTAGCTCAGGGCTGGTCTTCCCCACAAAAAAAAAAAAAAAAAAAAAAAAAAAAAAAAAGAGGAGGATTGGCAACAGATGTTAGCTCAGGGCTAATCTTCCTAAAAAAAAAATAAATAAAAGAGTGAGGTAGTTTATAATGTAATGATGTGGAATGCTCTCCAGATATATGGTCTTTAGTCATTCAATAAATATTTATTGCACAACTGTATGAATATACACTGGTAAAACAACAGATGTGATTTTTTAAAGAATTGCTTAGAATAGATATATAATTTGTTCAGGTCACACTGTACTATTGCTTCCTTTTTTTCATGAAGAAAGGAGTATAAAATTTATCTTACAGCTTTTTCAGAATAGCCTCATGATAAATGTTTGAGTGAAGAAAACAGAAAGATTATCAAAAGACCATGTTCAAAGAATGCCAAGTAGCATAGAATAGATTTGCAGTCTAGATGTGCCAAAAATTCAGTGAAAGTAAAATCAGCAATGATGGCTGGGAGAAATCTATGAGACGTTAGTTGAAACTTTAGGCAAAATGATTGAGAGCATATAATAGGAAATATATATAAGTAGATCCAGTCTTCACATATAGCACCAACATATACCAGTCACTGGTTATCCTCTTGTTTTTCTCTCTGCCTTAATATTTAAACTTAACGTGGAGAAAAACAGATTCTAGATAAACCTGTGAAGTTCAGAATTCTTTTCTAGTCTACCTAGATATGAAAGCCTGCCAGATTTCTTTCTCTCGGGTATTATGTGAAGGCTTTGTCATTTTATGAAGTATTGATCTTGGTCTGCCATGAACCCTGTGTATTTCTAAAAAAAAAAACAAAAGAAAAAACCCACCTATTTTTATATAAACTGTTGTAAAACATTATTTCAATGAGAAGAGAGGGAATAGGGACTTGAGTTTCGGATTTACATTAACAAAGTGTTATTCTATGGGGATTTCAATTATAAATAAAAATATTTTAATACCTTAAGTATATTTTGTTATTAAAAACTAAAAGCAATTAGTTTTGGCCAAAATAAACATAAACATGCCTGAAAAATTCTTAAGAGCATTAAGACTAGACCAAAATCAACATACTTTTAGAACATCAAGATAAATTTTAACACTGTAACCATCACCAATAATACACAAAGGCAGAGCAACTGAGTAGGCAGTAACTGAAGGCATCGGTATCCTTATGTAGTGTGATAGTACAGCTTCATTCCTAGGCTCATTCCCAATCAGTGATTTATCCCTACTACTAATTCCCAATAAAGTTATAACTAGAGTTACATAATGCATATCATATTATGTAATTAATTATTTTGTGTCTTTAAAACTTGTGCCCTGGGGCCACCCGGTGGCACAGCAGTTTAGTTCGTGCATTGGCAGCTCCGGGTTTGCGGGTTCGGATCCCAGGCACCTGCCAACGCACTGCTTGTCAGCCATACTGTGGCAGTGTCTCATATAAAGTAGAGGAAGATGGGCACGGATGTTAGCCCAGGGCCAGTCTTCCTCAGCAAGAAGAGGAGAATTGGCAACAGATGTTAGCTCAGGGCTGGTCTTCCTCACAAAAAATAAATAAATAAAACTTGTGCCCTAAGAGAAATGCTGTATTTATTAAAGATCATATGAAAGCTACCTTTGTCTCAGATTCAATTTTATATATATTTATGATTGCCAATTTAAAAAGACTTTATCTTCCATAAACATTTACTTGAGCATTCACTATAAAGAGTGAAAAGGTTGCTTAACATAAAAAGCCCCTAAGTTAGTAGTAATGTTCAAATATATATATAGCCATTAACATACTGAAATCATTGAGTTGTACACTTTAAATGAGTGAATTTTGTCTCAATAAAGCAGTTTTAAAAAAAATCATCCACCTACTGCCATTCTTTAGGAAACCTACAACTGTCAATTTCAGTACCCTATGCCTACTAGCAGATCTCAGCTTTCTTTACCATTAGTTTTAGGCACAAAAATATATATAAAACATATGCTATTAGTCAAAAATAAATGATGACATGTTATTTCTAATTGTAAAGAAATAACTTTGATAGTGTCTTTCTCCAAGAAATACCAATAATTGGCACTTATTTATGGCTTATTTTAAAATAATGCTTTTTAAGAAATGTAATTAAATGAGGCTTTGACCAGTTCATAAATAAAATGATAAATGGAGCCAGTTATTCTGTTCATATAGTGATTTAAAATAAATTTATAAGATATATATTTGCGTTATTAATCTATTATTTTCTTATAGCCATTTTTCCTCCTCGGATTTTATCTACTCGACCAGGACAGAAAAGTCCAATTATTATACATGATGATAATTCCTCTGACAAAGATAGAGAAGATAGCATCACTTATACAAGTGTTGACTGGAGAGATTTTATGTGCAACACATGGCATCTAGAACCCACTCTTAGGTACGTAGTAGGTATATATATATATTTTTACCTATATCCTATGGATTATGAGAAAAAGGTTATAAATAATGTAGCAAGTTAAATATGATTTACCAAAATATATTTTTAGAAGTTAACCACTTGTAACTCTGTAACTTCTGCTATTTTTGCTGTTCCTTTCTGCTTTTGTAAGTGCTTCTAGGTGAGGCAAAAGAAACACAAACACTGAGAATAGCTCAGTACTGATTAGCTGTCCACTGTGTGGCATTCTGTCAGTTAATCACTAAAATATGAGAATAACTCCACTTCCACAGTTGCTGTTATTTTTTCGCCATCTCACCAGGATGTTATTTTCAGGTGTTTGAGGTAGCTACAGTAAACTGTTCTGTTACTTAGTTTGGGAAGATGCAGTAGAAGTCATACATCATCATTAAGGAACTATTACAATTTCTCACATATGTCATGACAATGTAATAAAACCTACAGTGTTACAGTGTCCTGTCTGCATATTAAGCAATATAAATCCATCCCTGAAATGTCAAATTTAATGCTGTCAGATTTAGGTTCCTTTACCAAGTCATGTTCTATGACAGTCATGATCCCAATTATATCAACTTGTTTGCAGATCAAAATTTCAAAAGTGTTTTTAACTTCTAATAATACTTATAATTGCTGCTATATCTAGTGGTACTTGCCTTGTATGCCTTTGTTTATAATTAACACTCATGACCTTCCTATTATTTTTCCCTTTCCTCTCATCTGCTTTGTTAATCAAATTATAACTGTCCAAATCATGGAATAACAGTATAAAAAAAAAGTCCATCACGGGGCTGGCCCCTGTGGCCGAGTGGTTCAAGTTCCACACACTCTGCTTTGGTGGCCCAGGTTCAGATCCTGAGCGCAGACCTACACCACTTGTCAGCCATGCTGTGGCAGCAATCCACATACAAAATAAGAGGAAAGACTGGTACAGATTTTAGCTTGGGCTAGTCTTCCTCAAACAAAAAAAGAGGAAGATTGGCAACAAATGTTAGCTCAGGGTGAATCTTCCTCAGCAAAAAAAAAAAAAAAGTCCATCACACTCCACAACATTCTGCAGACTATAAATTTCATTTAGATAAGGTTATTATTCAGACATATGTATGATACAAAATAATTCCAAACTAACAAAATCTCTATTATACAATGGATTCCTATAAAAGCAGAAGGTAGTGACTTTGTGTTAGTAATTTGTATTCAGTAAAGTTTGTTGTAACCAAATCAACAAAATATTTTTGTATTAATATTTCTCATGAGTATATGTACTGTTAACAGTGTCAGTACTCAGGAACAATATTAAAATATTGCAAAGGTCTTGATGCAGAAAACTAGAAAATCTGTTTTGCATTTGTAAATCTAAATAAATAGAAGTATCTTTTAGAGTGAATATATTTAAGTTGAATATAAAATAAGTTTAATTTAAAATGAGCATAAAAATAGTTAAATTTGCCATAAATATATTACTTTTTTTAGCAAACTATCCAGAGACTAGTTAAGTAACATGGTATAGTGGTGGAGAGCACAGCTGAGAACTCAGGCTCCATGCCCAGCTTTATAGCACAATAGCTGAGTGATTTTGGCCAAAGGACCTAACCTGTCTCTGCCTCAGTAGCCTCATATGAAAAATTTTGAAATTGGTATTACCTATCTTGCAGGGTTGTTACAATGGTAAAATGAGTTGAGTTTTAGCAGATCAATACTTACTTACCCCCCTTTCCCTACTCAAGTTCAGGACCAATTGAAATAGTTGGAGAGAGGCAGCTGGAAATCAAAATGACAGTTTAATACTCATAAAGCTAATGACAGAGAATGTGGTTTGGATGTCTGGCAGCAATAGCTTTCTACTACAAAGTCCAGGTTTGGACTTACCTGCAGGGTCTCAATGATGCAAAATTCAAGGGAGAGGAGCTGGAGTTGTACAGTCAGCAGCCCTGTGTACTCACCTAGCCACAAGCAGCCATGAATACTCTTGAGCTAACCTAATCAGGGGCCTGTCCTTGAAAAACCTAAGGCATGAAGGAACAGACCAAAATGAGTGGCTCCTAAAAGAAGGTCAGGAGGAGGGTAGTGTACTGAACTACACGACTCAGTTCCTCCGTTAATTTCCAATCAGATAAATCATCAGTAAGGAAACAGAGAAAGGCCTAGAGTGTTTCACTAATGGCTGTTCCACTATATGGAAGGAAATAACAGGAATAGGGAGAAAATGGTTTTCCCTTCAAACATGTTAAGCACGTAGCAAACACTTAGTAAATTGTAGCCTTTCCCCCACCTCCTCTCCATTAAGCCACATGCTTATTGAATTCTTTTCCGCTTTACTGAGGTATTATAGACAAAACAGTAAGATATTTTAAGTGTACAAGGTCATCATTTAATATGTGTACAGTCGTCCCTCAGTATCCATGAGGGATTGATTTCAGGACACCGGACCAAAATCCATGGATACTCACGTCACTTATATAAAATGGCAAAATATTTGCATATAACTGTACATCCTCCTGTATACTTTAAGTCATCTCTAGATTACTTATAATACCTAATACAATGTAAATGCTATGTAAATAGTTGTTATACTGTATTAATGGTTTAGGGAATAACAACAAGAAAAAAAAGTTTGCACATGTTCAGTACAGCTGCAACCACTGTAGACCTTTCAGTCCACGGTTGGTTGATCTACAGGATGCAGAACCCATGGATACTAAGGGCCAACTAAATACATTGTAAAAAGATTCCCCACATCAGGTTAATCTTAGAATTAACCAGATATCCTTTAAATGTTTAAGATGACTATGTAATTTAACAGGCCTAAAATAAATCAATCAGAAAGAAATTCAGTAAACTCCATTGCTGTTTGTAGGTTCTCAAGGATAGCTATAATCACACATGTTTTTTGAATGCTATGATAGTGAATCCAGGAATTGTAGGTTAGATTATTCAAGTGTACCTATTGAAAATACTTTGTCTTGAGCATATTATGGAGGCTTAGTGATGTTTTTGAACCTACCTTCAGGACTGTGCTAGGGCACTGTACTCCTTAATAACTATTTATAATTATTTTAGATTAATTTCTTGGACTGGAAGAAAGATTGATCCAGTAGGTGTTGATTATATTCTTCAAAAATTGGGCTTTCATCATGCCAGGACTACTATTCCTAAATGGCTTCAAAGAGGAGTCATGGACCCGCTAGACAAGGTTCTGTCTGTTCTTATCAAAAAGCTCGGTGCTGCACTACAGGATGAAAAGGAAAAGAAAGGAAAAGACAAAGAAGAACACTAAAAATGTAACTTGATCTGTGAACAAACTATGATTGTGTCCGTTATGTTTTATTACACTGGAGTTTTTTTTTTGTATAATAAAATTATTTTAAATATAACTAAATTAATTCTAATTTTGTGGCCATTATATTAAAAGTTTGTAAGTTAACTTGTTTATTTCTAGTCACACCATTCTGTATACAGTGAAGTATTGCATGATAATGTAAATTTTGTGAAAAACTAGATTAAAATATATAAATCTGCTTGGTAGAATTTATAATTGTATTATGTGCAATATGATTCCTGCATCTTTAAAATATTTTCAGAATAACTGTGAATTTCCTTTGTTATTGGCCATGACTTTTAGAAAAAATCTTGTTGATAATGTGATTTTGGGGGGTTATTAATTGCTTTTTCTTTTTTTTAAATGTAGACTTGTATAAATACCTATTTGTATATAGTTTGAGTAATTGCGATATGATTAAATACCACTAAAATATTGTTTGTAACTATTATAATAAAGTCACAATAACTGGTCTCAGTCTGTAGTGTTTTTGAGTCTTTTCTTCCTTTGATAGCTTATTTTTATAATTAATAGATGTCTATCCTGTGTGGTTATTGAATGTTTTCATATAAGATGATAATACTTATAAAAATAAAATTCTTATAAAAATTAGCTTAAGGAGGATGCAATCAGAGAGAGGCACAGCAGAGGCTTCAGAAATACTAGGTATTCTATTTCTTATTCTTTATATGTATAATGTATATATTCTACATATTATGTACATGCATAAAATAATATTCAAACATAGCCATAATACTGTTAATAACAACTGAGTTTTGAAGTCTAGCCAACTCAGTAACTGGGTAAACGATGGAATTGAAGACCCTACAGCTAGAAAACACCTCAAGAAAGCCTCTGGTGCAGACCCTTGTGCTTAGGTAGATAAGGCAGTATTATCTCTGACAGATTCAAAATAAACGAAACCCCAGAAGAGCCAAGATACTTAGCCAAGAGTGTGTCTATACGTACAGACAGACAGACAGATAGATAGTACGGGAATTAAGAATTGCTATCTAATGTCACACAGCAACTGAGTAACACAACTAAAACTAAAACCCTAGTGTCTAGAGTCAATTTTGTATTCTTTCTGCTAGACCATCTTATCTATCATCTTCTAATCTCTGTATCCTCCCAGTCACCCCTACATTTGAGGGCTATAGGTACATTATTTCTATTGATCAAGCTTACCAGAGAAGCAAATTCTATGCCTACTTTGGATCTAGTGTCTAAGATAATACTGCCAGAAGGTTACTTCATAAAGCAAAGTAAATAAAAATTAAAGAAATTAGTTTCTTACTTGAATTCTACTTCAGGTATTCAGGTTATCTCTGCTTCAAAGAAACAGTATGCCAGTAAGTTCTAAATGTTAAAAGTTTCCCATGATTTTAAATATTATTGAT
Organism: Tapirus indicus; assembly: GCA_031878705.1. Taxonomy (NCBI): domain Eukaryota; kingdom Metazoa; phylum Chordata; class Mammalia; order Perissodactyla; family Tapiridae; genus Tapirus; species Tapirus indicus. Next base: position 139,710,218 of record CM062919.1, on the reverse strand, counting down.
ATATGCGATTACAAAAAATGACATAAGTATAAACTTACCCTATTTCTGGCACTTACTATGATAATGCTATAAAAAGGGCAGTGTAAAGGAAATCTGTAACTGTTCAAATTTCTGTGACTCTGTTGAACAAAGCTATGAGAAAACCATATTTGTGCATTGCTGGTGGGAATGTAAATTGGTACCACCCCCATGGAAGACAATTAGGCATGAGCTATTAAAATTACAAAGGCATATAATCTTACTGAACAGTCTCACTACTGGATATACCTGCATATGTGTGAAATAATTTTGTAAGAATATTTGTTGCAGTATTCTTTTTAAGAAATGCTTGGAAACAATTCAAATGTTCAACAGAAAGGTTAAACTATGACAGATCCATTGAGTGGAATAACATGCAACGATAAACAAAAAAAAGAACAAGGATGATCTCTAATATTTATTCTTAAATGAAAAAAGCAAGATAACAGCCAGCCATCTAGATTACAAAGTTTCCAAGTGGTCTATCAAAATTAAATTATGAGTACAGTCAGCCCCCCCATACACAGGTTCCACATCCAAGGATACAGAGGGCCTACAAAGGGACTCAGCATCCTCGCATTTTGGTAACCACAGGGGATCCTGAAACCAATCCCCTTGGGATACCAAGGAACGACTATATCCTGTACCTTTTTCTATTCCAGTAAATCACATGATACATCCAGATTTTCTGTAAAATTCAATAATGTGTAACAAAATCTAAAGGATTTTCTCCTGTAAAGGTGTAATTCTAGGGCCCATTTTAGAGCTGTGGTTCACAAACTATCCGTAGTGAGAAACCATTTTTTTAAATTACTAACCTGAAGCACCAAATCCAAATCTTAAGTACCAGTTTAAACTATCAAAGCAATACTTGAAAAATACAGTAAGAATCAATTATTCAAAATGAAAAAAAAAATACTCAAGGACATATACAAGCTCAAGTTTTTAATTATTAGACTCAATTTTGTTAGATTCAAGTGTTGGGTTCTATCAGTTACTCTAAGAATTTCTAAATACATACTCCCAGTTTTTATACTCCTCACAGAACAGTAACAATTCATGGAGTGGCTTCAGTCTATGGACCACACTGAACAGAACTGCTTTAGAATCTTCTCCATCCTCACTGTGGAATGGTGTCTTCTACAGTCAATGGAATAAACCTGATTACCTGTGTGGACTGGTCATTTTCCATGGCAATTGATAGTGCCATACCCAGAATGCTTGTGCCCTCTGCACAGTGAGAACTAGATACCCATCTCCCTGTGTCACTAGCACATATTCTAAAGTCAGTTAAGGAGAATCTCTAATTTTTTTTCCATTTGGGACCTCAAGCACAGAGTATCCTTAGCCAAAAGTGTTATCTGACAGATGGCTAGACTCTAATCCTCAATTGAACAATACTCGGTAAGTTCTGGTTTTGTAAATTTTGTCTGCTTTAACTGTGCAGATCAGAGAGTCAAGCAACTCAAGGCCAGGAAAGGCTCTGAACTCAAATTTAAACCGCTGATTCAGACAATGACATGTGGCAAACCCTTAGGGAAGCTCTCAGAACTGTCAGATGTTGAGAGGTATTTTTGGAGTAAGGTGCTGTTAAAAAGCACTACAAAAAGAGCAAATGCTATCAAGAGTAACGGCAAGTAGACCCTGGTCATTAGAGGTATACCCAGTGTTCTAGATATGTGGAGCAGTGTTAGGAGGTAACAACAAAGCCTGGGCTTTCAGAATGAATACAGGTTGACTGGTCAGGTCATCAAATCACCTGCCAAGTGAAATGGTACAGGATAGACAAAAAAGTTGCTAAATTCTTTTTGATAAGCTCCTTTTCCCTGGCTTCATGTTTCCATGATGACGAACTTCCCACCAGAATAATAACCCAGGTTCTCTCCCAATCTGTTAGTTCACTTCTCCCCAAAAGTGACTTAACCTGTTTGGAAACCTGGAGACAAGAAAATGAGCTCATCTCCTTCCTCTTTTCACCTTTTGAAGCCAGCCCGCCTGCAAGGAGGATGCAATTCTGATTTCCTCCCTTGTGCATGCTGTAAGAGGCAAGCTGGCCTTGTCCAGCCTGCATTGATAGAATGAGTAAATTTATGTATATAGAGAGTGTCAGCAATCCCATTTGGCCACACATCTGAGCCATGTTTTCCAATTTAGATTCTTTAAGCAATAAAGTTGATGGACTTTTTTTCTTTTTTTAATCTCTGTATCTCTGATATCTGTCTCTCTTAATGAATTCCAACCTTTGGAGAGAAGGAAGCAGATATTTATTGACCTTAAGCATCACACATGAATACTAATAGTTTTCTGTTTAAATACTTTACTATTATGGTTTCCTGTTAACAGGTTTATTCATTATTTAACAGAATGAAAATTTACCTACCTTACAGGGAAAGAAAACTGATGCCCATGGGTTTCACTCCTTCTATCATTACCCAATGCAGCTGGACTTATAATGGTGGAATAACCTGAAAATTCAGTGATTCCTCAGTTTGGGAAAGATATACAGCTGGGATGCTGCCCTATAGGATGTTGTAGATGTTCTAAACTAGTGATCAATGTCTCATACCGTATCTTCCATAAACAGAATACCTGGATCCAATAAGAGGGCTGAAAGAGGAAATGTCACCTCTCACTATTATGCCTAACAATCTACTTCAAAATGTATACTTTCTGTCCAATTCTGCTGATAAGAGCTCTCAGTATCCAAGGGAGGAATGTTTCTACTTAGGAAAACAACAATGCTCTCATTAAATTAGAATCTGAGGCTGCTACCTAGTTAGTTGGGTTTCCAGATGCCAACTGGTTGAATTAGTAAAAAAGCATTGGCTACAGTGACTGACCTTCTAATCATGGGGGAAAATGAGGTTGCTGCTATACAATGGAGACAGCAGGAACGTAGATAGCTCCAAGGTGAACCCTAAAGAAGTCTCGTAGTGCCCTTACATTTGTGGCAGAGTAAAACAACCATATGCATGTCTACCAGTTTTCAGATCTCTCAGAAACAAAGAAGAGATTATGTTGGAAGATATTCTCAATGAGTCTCCCACATTTCTGCACATCTTGCAAGCAAGACACTAACTGTCCTTTGTTCAGAACTTTATCTTCAAGGATATTTGTATAGCGAACAACCTTGGAAAATAAAGAGTATTTGGCCCCAGAGTAAAGGGTAGATTTGCCTACAGTCTTGGGAAATATAGTGTCTCCCTCTCCCCATTATAAAAAGATTAGACTTACCTAAGCTCAGAGTTCTTCTCCTGTAATACAACCCCACTATGTCTGCAGCATTCATCCGGACCCATACATGCTGCCTCTATGGGATTTGAGGACATGTAGAACCATATAGACATGCTTATACCCATGCTGTGAATAATAAAGTCCTTAGTCTCTGACCCAGGAGTCTCATGTCTTCTGCCAGCATCCATGAAACTGGGCAGGCTAACTTTAAAGCTTTCAAGTAGAGCAAAATCTCAAACCCTTCACAGTTCTTGACATTATTCCACTGAATAAGGAGCCCCAATCATCTGAGACAATGACTGAAGGCAAATGACTCGGAATGCCTGGTGCAAGAGGTAAATGATAAATTCTAATAACAACCTTATGACCAGTAGCAGAAATGAGGGTTCTACCATCTATTTAACTTCTGTCACGGAAGTTTTATTTGTTAAATTCTGTGGTAAACACTTAAAGGTTATCTTTAAAACTTCATTACTTATTCATTTATGAAATAAAATAATAAGACCAAGCATTAACTGGGTAACAAGTGCTGCGATAAGCTGTTTACATCTACCAATTAATAGATCCCTCCCCGCGACTATATGAAGTGGATGATAATATGCCTATTTTGTAGATGAAGAAATTGAGACTCAGAGGACCATGTAACCTGACCAAGGTTAACTTTTTTCAGGTCTTTATCAGTAGATTTCTTAGTGAGGTATTCCTTAAATATCCTACCTGAAATTTTAACCCCCTTCTCTAGAAATGTAACATGTCTCCCTTCTCTGCTTTATCATTTTTTTAGAACTTCTCACTAACATACTGTATAATTTTATTAATTTTTGTCATTCTCTGTATCTCACACTAGACTGTAATCTACATGAAAGCGGGGATTTTTTTCCTGTTTTGTTCACTGTTGTATCCCCAGTGCCTAGAACAGTGGCACATGGTAGACACTCAATATATCTGTTGGATAAATTAGTGAATGGATGAATAAATGAATAAATGGCAAAGCCTAAATTAAAACACTGTGCTAACTCCAAAAACCCAAGTACTGAACCATTATCTAACACTGCCTCTCACATATGCTTTTATCTTCACCCACTTCTTTCTCAGATGTAAATAATATATTTTTTATTTTTTAAAATACTCTTCTGAAAGTAATATGGAAAATAGTTTACTGGTGGGTTAAGGGGGCAAGAGCGGGAAGCAGAAGACGTGTTCGTAGGCTACTGCAGAATCCCAGCAAGAAATAATGGTTGCTTGGACTAGGGTGGTAGCAGTGGAAGTGGTAAGAAATGAACTCATTCAAGGCATGTTGTGGAGACAGAGCCAACAGAACTAGCTGATGGAATAGGGCTTGGGGGAAAGAAAGGAGTTGATAATTCCTGGGCATGGCCAGGGAAATTATATTAATTAGATTCGAAATTAGAACATTCATTCTTCAGGCCAAAGAAACCCCACACCAAGGCACATGACTTGGTTAGCAGAGTGAAGGAGACTTCAGCCTCACTTGCCCCCTTAGCTTGGTGTCCTTGTTTAAAATCTTACACTGTGGCCTTGCTCCTGGGTTTTTGGCTTGAGTAACTGGGTTAATGATTGGTGTCGTGTATGCCATGTAGAATTCACTATCATGACCATTTCCCATGGTTACCCTTGCCAAATGATTAGGAAGAGTCATGTTAAGTATGAAGAATCAGAGTTCAACAGTTGCCAAAATGTCCTGTATATAGTATAGTTTGGCCCATTTGATGTTTAGTTAAATCTACATCAACATGTCAGAAATGCAGACTCAAGTACTTAAAACCTGGTGTATTCTCATGTATTCACTAGGCAATCAACCATTTGTTAATAATATATTTATATTGTATCAAAAAATAAACATAATACATAAAAACAATACAAATCAATACATAAACAACATTCACATAGTTAAATCAAGGGGGATATTTAGCCTATTCTCCTAAGCAGAGGGGACAAAGGTTCTGAGATAGGAGCCAGCCCAGCATGTTTGACTAACAACAAAAAAGGCCACCATGGCTGGAGCAGAGTAAACAAAGGGGCAGTGATAGAAAATGAAGTCAAGGAGGAGGACAGGAGCAGATCATGTAGGGACTCACAGGCCATTGTAAAGATACTGGTTTACATTTCCAGGTGAGACGGGAAGCCATGGGAGGAGTTTCACCCAGCCATAGAGGTGGGTGAAAAGAATCCCTTTGGCTAGTGTAAGGAAAAGAGAGTATGGAGGAAAGGGGTATAAGGATGGGAGCAAAAATTGATACAGGAAACCAGCCAGGAGGCTATCGCAGTAATACATGCACGAGATGGTTGTTTACACTAGAGTGGTAACATTCAACGCAATATGAAGTCAGATTGTAAATACACAGTATTTTGAAGGGTTTTTTCTAAAGGATTTTCTCTCCAGCCTCAAAGATTTATTCATGTTGCTTTACCAAAAATCACTCATTTCTGACATGATATACTTTCTTTTATCATCTATTTTTCTTTCTGCCATATTCTTTACATGATTTTTGTTAGTATCATCCAAAATTGTAAGTTACTTAATTACAGCTACCATATGTGTGTGTATATATCTCTTTATTTAGTGCCTAGCAAAGCAGCATAGACAATTTCCTCAAAATGTTTGGTGATACTGAAGATATTTTATCTTCTAGGAGTTCCTTTGTACCATAAGGGCTTATTTCCTTCTACACATTTGCTTTGATGAAAGAGTTTTAGCTTTGGTGGTAGACTTGAATTTGAATATCTTCCCTAGTATTTGTTGAACAAGTGTCTTGCAAGACTTCACCAATAAAATGATTAAAATATACTTCACAAAGCAGATGTGTAGTTTCCATGAAATAATAACTATAAAATAGTAGTTTCCTTTCCTCATCTTAACTTGCAGCAAGGCCAGAATTAGGGTGAGGAGGTTGGGGTGTTATATCACTTTTTAAATGTATCCAAGGAATATATTCTAGGGATTTAAGGCCCAACATCATTCATTTAAAAATATACATTTAGAGAACTTAAAGTTTCAGCCTGGAGAGGCAGAGAGTTGGAAAAAGCATTATGCTCATCCTTAGGACCCTTAGAATAAAAAGGCGGGACACACTGCAAATTAACAATTTTCTTGAATCCATCAGAAATCTGAGGTCATATTACAAACGACTAACCCGAAATCTGAAGAGAGAGACAGGCATAAGGACAAACAGGATCTGAGCTTTTGCTCACTTGGGCCAAATGTTCACAAATGGCCATACAAGCTAATAAGATTCAGCTAGCAATTTTTAACTAATTGTTATAGGCTGAGCATAGGCTAGCACAAAGACTGTGATGCCCTTGCGGGACAGACATAGGGGATTTTGTGCCTTTCTGCAGGCTTTCTTTCCAGAAATCCCACAAGGGGCTCACAAGGTACAGCAAGGTAAATCCTGAAAAAGCTTCCCCCATGGTGCTGGCTGGAGACAGGGAAGAACAGCCATCACTAAAACTCTGCCCAGACTCATGTCTTCTACACCGCCTTGGGAATAAAAGCTTTATTTTGCAGAGGGAAGGGCAACAAAACTATTGCCTGAGGCAACTGGTGGAAACCCTGAGAGTACAAAGGAAAAAAAAGTTCTGCCCCTGGGAGAACTAGCCCCAACATTACATCTGGAAAAGAGGCAGGAACACCTGTGAATGAATATCATATAGTGAGAAACTTCAGTCTATATATATAGACCCACAGAATGTCAGAGGGAATGAACGAGGATAACAAAAATATCTTTTTTTCTTATTTTTAATTGTTGTAAAAGATAATTAACTGGATAATTAACTAGATAAAAACAATGTATTGTGTTTATAACACATGAGGGAGGAATTGGGAATATACTGTTATTAGATTAATATACACACATTAAGTGGTATAATGTTACTTGAAGGTAGACTCAGATTATTTTAAAATATTACTGTAAGTTCCAGTGCAACCACTAAAAAGTTTTTTTAAAGGTGTGTAAATATTAAATTGATAGAACAGATAAAATGGAATCATAAAAAATGTACAATTAAACCCAGAAAACTCAGGAAAAAAAATGGAACAAATAGAAAATAGCTAGCCTTAAGATGGAAGGTTTTAATCGAACTACATTAATAAGCACTTTAAATGTGAACTGCCTAACATACCAATGAAAAGAAAGAGATTACTGGACTAGATAATAAAAGCAAGACCCAACTATATGCTATCTACAAGAAACTTATTTTATATATAAAGACACAGGTTGAAAATAAAAGGATGGAGAAAGGCATACCATGAAAACTCTAACTAAAGAAAGCTGGAGTACCTATATTAATTTCAGACAAAGTAGACTACACAATAAGGAATATTATCAGGACAAAGACGGACATGACATAAAGTGGTCAATTCTCCAAGATGACATAATAATGCTAAATGTGTATACACTAATGACAGAACTTTAAAATAGATGAGGCAAAACCCGACAGATATGGAAAGACAAGACATATCCACAATTATAGCTGGAGATATCAACATGCCTCTCTGGGTAATTGATAGAACAAGTAGGCAAAAAATCAGTTAGAATATAGATGATCTGAACAACACTAAAAACCAACTTGACCTAGTTGGTATTTATAAAACACTCCACCCAACAACAGCAGAATACAGATTCTTCCCAATTTCAAATGGAACATTCACCAAGATAGACCACACTCAGCCCTAAGACAAACCTTAACAAATCTAAAAGAATAGAAATCATACATAGTATGGCTCAAACCATAACACAATTAAACTAGATATCTGAAAAATCCTGAAATGTTTGGAAATTAACACACTTCTAAGTAAGCCATGGGTCAAAGAGGAAGTCCCAAGGGAAATTTAAACTAAGTGAAAGTGGAAATATAATGTATCAAAATGTGTGGGATGCAGCTAAAGCAATGCGTAGATGGAAATTTATAGAATTAAATATTCATATTAGAAAAGATTAGAAATCAGTCACGTAAGCTTGAAACTAAAGAAACTAGAGAGAAAAAATAACAAATTTAACCCAAAGCAAGAAGAAGGAAGGAAATAATAAAGATTAAAGAAGAAATAAATGAAATTTAAAAAGAAAAATAGGAAAAAAAATCAATAAAACCAAAAGCTGCTTCTTTGAAAAGATCAATAAAATTGATCAATCTCAAGCCCAGCTGAAGAAAAAGAAAAGAAAGAAGACACAAGGTACCAATATTAGGAGTAAAGGAGGGGCTGTCACTACTGATCCTACAGACATTAAGATGATAATAAAAGAATACCACAAAAAACTATATGTCCATAAATTTGACACAATTACACCAAACTTAGATGAAATAGACTAATTCCTTGAAAGATACAAACTACCAATACTCATTTAAGAAGAAATAGATAACCTAAATTGTCCCATATTTATTAAGGAAATTGAATTTGTAGTTTAAAACATTAAAAAAATCCAAAATTCCTGGCCCAGATGGCTTTAATGAAAATTTCAAAAAATTTACTGGAAAATACAAAACATTCAAGAAAGAAATGCCAATTGTACCTAATCTTTCCTAGAAAGTAGAATAATACTGAGCACTTCCCAACTCATTCTATGAGGCTACATTATCCTAATACTAAAACAAAAGACATTACAAGAAAGAAACACTATATAGCCTGATACTTCTCATAAACACAGATGCAAAAGTCCTCAATAAAGCATTAGCTAACTGAATTCAGCAATATAAATATATAAAAAGGATAACAGATAACACCCAAGTGGAGTACACTTCAGGAATTCAAGGATAGTTCAACATTTGAAAATCGATCAACATAATTCACCATACTAACAGATTAAATTAAAAAAACAAATCTCAATATGGAAAAAGCATTTAACAAAATTTAACATCCATTCATGATTTAAAAAATTGTCATCAAATTAGGAACAGAAGAGAATTTCCTTAGCTCACTAAATGATATCTATGGAAAAACCTATAGCTAACACCATACTTAATGGTGAGAGATTGAATTCTTTTCCTTTAAAATTCAGAAACAGTGGTGAGTGATTTACGTGATAAAGGGTACAAAATAATGGTCTTAAAAATGCTCAGTGAACTCAGGAGAAGAATGAATGAACAAAGTGAGAATTTCAACAAAGAGATAGAAAATATAAGCACCAAATAGAAGTCACAGAGCTGAATACAATAACTGAACTGAAAAATACAATAACTAAACTGAAAAATACAATAGACCGGTTCAACAGCCAACTAGATGACGAAGAAGAAAGGATCAGTGAACTCTAAGACAGGTAAGTGGAACTCACCTGATCAGAGCAGCAAAAAGAAAAAAGAATGAAAAACAGTGAAGACAGATCAAAGGACTTATGGGACAACATCAAGCAGATCAATATTTGCATTACAGAAGTCCCAGAAAGAGACTAGAAAAAGAAAGCAACAGAAAACTTATTTGAAGAAATAACGGCTGCAAACTTCTCTAACCTAGGGAAAGAAACAGACATCCAGATCCAAGAAGCCAAGAAAATTCAGAACAAGGGAAAGATGTCCTGCCTCACTGCTCCTATACAACATCATATGGGGACTTCTAACCAGTGTATTAAGGAAAAATAGCCTACACATAAATATGCCAAATTGATTTTTGAAAAGTTGCAATAGCAATTCAATGGGAAAAAAAACAGTCTTCTTACATACTGCTCAAACAATTAGATGTCCAGGGCCAGCCCAGTGGCATAGCGGTTAAGTTCGTGTGTTGCACTTCAGCAGCCCATGGTTCATTGGTTCGGATCCTGGGTGTGGACCTACTCACAGCACATCAAGCCATGTTGAGGCTGCATCCCATATAGAAGAGCTACAACTCCACAACTATGACACACAACTATGTACTGGGGGTTTGGGGAGAAAAAAGAAAAAGAGGAAGATTGGCAATGGATGTTAGTGCAGGGCCAATCTCCCTCAAAAACAATTAGATGTCCATAGACAAAAAACAAAAAGAAGCTCGACACAATCCTCACATCTTATACAAAAATTAACTCAAATTGGAAAAATAGATCATACACTTAATGTAAAGCTTAAAATTGTAAAATGCCTGAGATGAAAACAAGAGAAAATGTGTGAGCCTGGGTTTAATGATGAGTTTTCAGATACAATACTGAAAGTATGTTCCATAGGAGAAGAAATTGATAAACTGCACTTTCTCAAAATAAAAAACTTCTGATCTACAAAGACACTATTAAAAGAATATATACTCGGGGCCACCCAGTGGCGCAGCGGTTTAGTTCGCGCTTGGCAGCCCGGGGTTCACAAGTTCGGATCCCGGACGCCCGCCGACACACTACCTGTCAGCCATGCCGTGGTGGCGTCCCATATAAAGTGGAGGAAGATGGGCACGGATGTTAGCCCAGGGCCAGTCTTCCTCAGCAAAAAAAAAGGGGAGGATTGGCAACAGATGTTAGCTCAGGGCTGGTCTCCCCCCGCTCCCCCCCCCAAAAAAAAAGAATATATACTCAAGCCACAAATTTGGAGAATACATTTGCATATCACATATCCAATGAAGTATTTACATAAAGAATATATAAATACTCTTGAAACTTAGTAAGAAAGGAAAAAAGTCCAATAAGAAAATGGGCAAAAAACTATAAACTGGCACTTAACCAAGGAAAGGATGTAGATGGCAAAGATATATGAAAAGATACTCAACATCATTAGTCATTAGGGAAAGGCATACTAAAACCACAATTAGATACCACTACACACCTATTATAATGGCCAAAATAAATTCCAGAAAATTCCAATAAGATAAACTGAAAGAAACCCACACCAAGACACAATATAATTAAAATGTAACAACTTAAAAACAAAGAGAGAATCTTAAAAGCAGCAAAAGAAAACAACTTGTTATATACAGTGGAACCCCATATGATTATAAGCAGATTTTTGGCAGAAATTTTGTAGGCAAGAAGGGAGAGGCATGATATACTAAAAGTGCTGAAAGAAAAAAACTGCCAATCAGGAATACTCTGCTTGGCAAATTATCCTTCAGAATTGAAAGAGAGAGAAATAGTTTTCCAGACAAGCAAAAGCTAAAAGAGTTCATGACCACTAGACCCGTCTTACAAGAAATGTTAAAGGCACTTTTTTTGTGTGAGGAAGATTAGCCCTGAGCTAACATCTGTTGCTAATCCTCCTCTTTTTGTTGAGGAAGACTGGTCCCTGGGCTAATATCTGTGCCTATCTTCCTCTACTTTATATGTGGGACACCTGCCACAGCATGGCTTGATAAGCAGAGCATAGGTCCACACCCAGGATCTGAACCTGTGAACCCCAGGCTACCGAAGAAGAGTGCACAAACTTAACCACTACACCACCTGGCCAGCCCTAAAGGGACTTCTTTAAGCTGAAACAAAGGGCCACTAATTAGTAACAGGAAAATATATGAAAGTATAAATCTCACTGGTAAAGGTAAATATATAGTAAAATTCAGACTAATCTAATGTTTTAAAAGTAGTGGATTAATCACCTATAGAGCTAAAATGAAAGTTAAAAAACAAAAGTAGTAAAAATAAAATAACTACAATAATATGTTAAAGGATACCCAAGATAAAAAGATATAAGTTGTGACATGAAAAATATAAACGTGGGAGGGGAATAAAAACAAAGCTTTAGAATGTGTTCAAGTTTAACTTGTTATCAACTTAAAATAAACTGTCATAAATATAACCTGTTTTATATATGCCTCATAGTAACCACAAAGCAAAAACTTATAGTAGATACACAAAAGATAGAGAAAGAAATCTAAGTACATCAATACAGAAAATCATCAAATCACAAAGAAAGAGAGCAAAAGAAGAAACAAATAAAAGAATTACAAAACAGCCAGAAAACAATTAACAAAATGGCAATAAGTTCATACCTATCAATAATTACTTTAAATGTAAATCAACTAAATTCTCCAAAGACACAGAGTGGCTGAATGGATTAAAAAACAAGACTCAGCTATATGCTATCTGTAAGAGATTCACTTCAGATGTAAGGACACACACGGATTCAAAGTGAAGGAATGGAAAAAGATATTCCATACAAATAGAAACCAGAAGAAAGCTGGGGTAGCTATACTTATATCAGACAAAAAAGACTTGAAGACAAAGACGGTAATAGACAAAGAAGGTCATTATATAATGATAAACGGGCCAATCCAACAAGAGAATAACATTTGCACCCAACATAAGTACACCTAAATATATAAAGCAAATATTAACAGACCTAAAGGAAAAAATGGACAGCAAAACAATTATAGTAAAGAATTTAATACCCTACTGTTATCAATGGATAGATCATCCAGACAGAAAATCAATAAGGAAACACTGACCTTAAATGACACATTAGACCAGATGAACTTAACAGACTTTAAAGAATGTTCCATCCAAAAGCAACAGAATATGCATTCTTCTCAAGTGCCCATGAAACATTCTCCAGGACAGATCATATGTTAGGCCACAAAATAAGCCTTTATAAATTTTAAAAGATTGGCATCAAGCATCTTTTCTAACCACAATGGTATAAAACTAGAAATCAATTACAAGAAGAAAACTAGAAAATTCACAAATATGTGAAGATCAAACAATACGCTACTGAACAACCCATGGGTCAAAGAAAAAAGAAAAATATGAGAAACCAAAAAATATCTTGAGACAAATGTAAACATACCAAACTTATGGGATGCAGCAAAAGCAGTTCTAAGAAAGAAGTTCATAGTGATATATACTTACATTTAGAAACAAGAAAATTGCAAGTAAACAACCTAACTTTACACCTCAAGGAACTAGAAAAAGAAGAACAAACTAAGCCCAAAGTGAGTAGAAGGAAGAAAGTAAAAATGATAAGAGTGGAAAGAAATGAACTAGAGACTAAAAAGACAGTAGAAAAGATCAATGAAATTAAGAACTGGTTTTTTTGAAAAGATAAATAAAATAGACAAACCTTTAGCTGGACTCACCAAGAAAAAAAGAGAGAGGACTCAAATAAATAAAATTAGAAATGAAAGAGGAGATGCTACAAGTGATACCACAGAAATAAAAAGGATCATAAGAGACTACAATGAACAATTATACACCAACAAATTGGACAACCTAGAAAAGAATGGATAAACTCTTAGAAACATACAACCTACCAAGACTGAATCAGGAAGAAACAGAAAATCTGAATAGACTGATTACTAGAAGGAGATTGAATCAGTAGTCAAAAACCTCACAACAAAACAAAAGGCCAGAACCAGATGGCTTCGCTGGTGAATTCTATCAAATATTTAAAGAGGAATTAATACCAATCCTTCTCAAATTCTTCCAAAAAATAGAAGAGGAAGGAATACTTCCAAACTCACTTATGAGGCCAGCATTACCCTGACACCAAAATCAGACAAGTACACCACAATAAAAGAAAATAACAGGCCAATATCCCTGATGAACATAGATGCAAAAACCTTCAACAAAATATTAGTGAACTGAATTCACAATACATGGTAAGGATCATACACATGATCAAGTTGGATTTATTCCAAGGATGCAAGGATGGTTCAACGTCTGGATTTACTCCAGGGATGCAAGGATGGTTCAACGTCTGCAAATCAATCAATGTGACAAACTACATTAACAAAACGAAGGATAAATATCATATGATCATTTCAATGGATGCAGAAAAAGCATCTGACAAAATTCAACATCATTTAAGATAAAAACTCTCAACAACTTAGGTATAGACCGAATGTACCTCGACACGATAAAGGACATAGATGAGAAGCCCACAGCTAACATCATACTCAGTGTTGGAAAGCTGAAAGCCTTCCCTCTAAGATTAAGAACAAGGATGCCCACTCTCACTAGTTTTCATTAACAAAGAATTGGAAGTCCAATCCAGAGCAATTAGGCAATAAAAAGAAATACAGTCATGCACTGAATAACGATGTCTCGGTCAAGGATGGACTGCATATATGATGGTGCTCTCATAAGATTATATTAGAGCTGAAAAATTCCTATTGCCTAGTGACAGTTGTAGCCATAACAACATAGCACAATGCATTACTCGTGTGTTTGTGGTGATGCTGGTGTAAACAAACCTACTGCAATGCCGGTCATATAAAAGTATAGCACATACAATTATATACAGTACATAATACTCAATAATGATAAATGATTATATTACTGGTTTATGTACTTACTGTACTATACTTTTTATTGTTTAGTATACTCTACTTATTAAAAAAAAGTTTACTGTAAAACAGTATGCTGTGTTATGACCGCAGCAGCCTCAGACATCCTGTGTTTACTGCATCTCTTGACTGCGTCATTTTCTCTTGTGCTTGATTTAATCTCATGTTGTTTTGTTCACCATGGCCGCTATGCATACAAAATCCTCTGCTAATGTTGCCAGTAAGAGGCCACATCAAGGGATTAAGCTGGAAACAAAATTAAAAGTGATTAAGGACTACGAAGGTGGAAAAATCAGTGACGGATATTGCTGATCAGTCAGGCACGTCCCATTCCACCACAGCTACGATCTTGAAGAAAAAGAACAAAGTGACGGAGCTGTTAAAGGATCTGCTTCATTGAAGGCAACGAGACTAACAAAAATTCAAGAAGGGCCTATATCAGATGTGGAGAAACTTCTAGGGACCTGGATGGAAGACCAGACACAGAAATGTATCCCTCTCAGCATCATGACAATCACGTCCAAAGTAAAAAGTTTGTTTGTGATGTTGAAAGAAAAGTCTGGACCTGACTATACTGCTAGCTCTGCGTGACTTAAATGATTTAAGAATTGTTATCCATTATATAATGTGAAAGTGAGTGGTGAGTCTGTGAGTACTGGCGTGAAGGCAGCTGAAGAATTTTTGGATATTCTAGATAAGCTGATTGTGGAGGAACATTACTTGCCAGAGCAAATATCCAATATGGATGAAACCTCCCTATTCTGGAAATGGATGCCCAAAAGGACCCTGACAGGTTTCAATGCTTTTAAGGATAGGCATGGTTTGAGGGCAATGCTGCAGGCTACAAATTGAAACCCTTTGTAATCTGACACAGTGAGAACCCCAGGGCCTTCAAGCATATCAACAAGCACACCTTTCCAGTGCACTACAGGAGCAATAAGAAGTCACCGATGACCCAGCTGCTCTTCCATGACATCTTCCTTAATTCCTATGCCAGCAAAATGGAGAAGTAACATTTGGAGAATAATATAAATTTCAAGATTTTGCTTATTGTTGATAATGCTCCTGGACAGCCTCCTTTTATTGACGATCTTCATCCCAATATCAAATCAGTGTTTCTCCCTCCAAACACCACCTCTTTGATCTAAGCAATGGATCAAGGAGTTATAGCAGCTTATAAGACCCACTATCTGAAAAAATACCTTTGCCCAGGTTATTGCTGCAACTGAGGAAGTCACTGAGGCAATTCTGGAAGAATTACAACATATGACTGCATCAAGAACCCTGCTTGGGCCTGGGGTCATGCCACCAAGGAGTATATGAATGGCATCTGGAAGAAGACACTCAAGAGGTTTGTTCATGACTTCAAAGGACTTGCTAAGGATGAGGAGGTTGCACAAATCAAAAAGGCTGTGGTTGAGACAACAAATAATTTTAACCTAGATGTGGATGAGGATGACATTGAGGAGCTCCTAGATGTGGTTCCTGAGAAACTGACTAACGAGGAATTGTTGGAACTGGAAGAGAAATGCATAGCTGAAGAAGAGGCAAGAGAAAAGTGAACTGTAGGAAAAGAAAAAGAAGAATCTCCAAGAAAATTCACAGTGAAGGGTTTAGTAGAAGCTTTTGCAGACCTCAACAAGCTCTTCAAAAAGTTTGAAAACATGGACCCCAACATGAAAGGTTTACATTAATATAGATGAATGTTCATGATGCATTATCTGCTTACAAGCAAATCTATGATGAAAAAAGAAACAAACCAGGCAAATCACTACAGACATATTTCTGAAGAGAGTGACAACTCCTCAAGAAGAGCCCCAGGCAGGTCCTTTAGGAGGTATTCCAGAAAAAAGCCTTATCATAGGAGATGACAGCTCCATGCATGTTACTGCCCCTTTAACCCTCCAGTGGGACAAGGTGTGGAAGTGGAATACAGTGATATTGACGATCCTGATCCTGTATAGGCCTAGGTTAATGTGTGTGTTTGCATCTTGGTTTTTAACAAAAAAGTTTAAAAAGTAAAAAAAAAAAAATTTAATTTTAAAAATAGAAAAAAGCTTATAGAATAAGGATAAAAAAATATTTTTGTACAGGTGTACAAAGTGTTTGTGTTTTAAGCTAAGTGTTATTACAAAAGAGTCAAAGTTGAAAAGTTCACAAAGTAAAAAAGTTACAATAAGCTAAGGTTAATTTATTATTGAAAAATATAAATTTTTTTTTAATAAATTTAGTGTAGCCCAAGTGTACAGTGTTGATAAAGTCTACAGGAGTGTGCAATAATGTCCTAGGCCTTGACATTCACTCTCCACTCTGTCACTGACTCACCCAGAGCAACTTCCGGTCCTGCAAGCTCCATTCATGGTAACTGCCCTATACAGATGAAACACTTTTTATCTTTTATACCATATTTTTATTGTACCTTTTCTACGTTTAGCTACACAAATATGTACAAGTACACAATGCGCAAATAGTGTTATAATTGCTGATAGTACTCAGTACAGTAACATGCTGTTCAGGTTTATAGCCTAAGAGCAATAGGCCAAGCACAGACTAAGTGTTTAGTATGCTGTACCATCTAGGTTTGTGTAAGTACACTCTATGATGTTCAGACGACGACAAAACTAACGACGAGTTTCTCAGAACATATCCCTGTCATTAAGTGACGCATGACTGTAAAAGGCATCCAAATTGGAATGGAAGAAGTAAAGCTTCCTCTATTTGCAGATGACATATATATTGAAAACCCTAAAGACTCCACCAAAATACTGTTAGAACTAATTAATTAATTCACTAAAGTTGTGGGATACAAAATCAATATACAAAAATCAGTTGCAATTTCTATACACTAATAAAGAACTTTCAGAAAAAAACTAAGAAAACAATTCCATTTTACAATTGTATTAAAAATAATAAAATACCTAGGAATAAATTTAACCAAGGAGGTGCAAGACATGTACACTGAAAACTACAAGATGCTGATGAAGGAAATTGAAGATGACACAAATAAACAGAAAGATATTCCATGCTCATGAATTGGAAAAATTGTTAAAACCTCCAGACTACCCAAAACAATTTACAGATTCAGTGCAATTCCTATCAAAATTCCAATGGCATTTTTCAAAGAAGTAGAACAAACAATCCTAAAATTTGTATGGAACTACAAAAGACCCCAAATAGCCAAAGCAATCTTGAGAAAGAAGAACAAAGATGGAAGCATTAAGCTTCCTGATTTCAAACTATATTACACAGCTATGGTAATTAAAACAGTATGATACTGGCATACAAACAGATGCATAGATCAGTGGAATTGAACAGAGAGCGCAGAAACAAACTCATGCATTTATGGTCAATAAATTTATGACAAAAGAGCCAAGAATATACAATAGAGAAAAGTTAGTCTCTTCAATAAATGGTGTTGGGAAAACTGGACAGTCACACATGAAAGAATGAAACTGGACCACTATCTTAGACAAGACAGAAAAATCAACTCAAAATGCACTAAAGAACTAAGTGTAAGACCTGAAACCATAAAACTCCTAAAAGAAAACATGGATAGTAAGTTCCTTGACATATCTCTTGGCAATGATTTTTGGATTTGACACCAAAAGCAAAGGCACCAAAAGCAAAAATAAACCAGTGGGACTACATCAAACTAAAATGCTTCTGCACAGAAAAGGAAACCATCAAAAAAATGAAAAGGCAAGCAATGGAATGGAGAAAATATTTGCAAATTATATATCTGATAAGGGATTAATATCCAAAATATATAAACTCACACAACTCAATAGCAAAAAAAATCCGATTAAAAAATGGGCAGAGGATCTGAATATTTTTCCAAAGAAGACATACAGATGGCCAAAAGGTATATGAAAAGGTGCTAAACATCACTAATGATCAGGGAAATGCAAATCAAAAACACGAGATATCATCTGACATCTGTTACAATGACTATTATCAAAAAGACAAGAAATAGCAAGTTTGGCTAGCACACAGAACAAACAGAACCCTTGTACACTGTCACTGGGAATGTAAATTGGTATAGCCACTACAGAAAACAGTATGGAGATTCCTCAAAAAATTAAAAATAGAACTACCATACGATCCAGCAATTCCACTTCTGGGTATTCATCCAAAGGAAATGAAAACACGAACTTGAAAAGATATCTGCACCCGCATGTTCTTAGCAGCATTATTTACAATAGCCAAGACATGGAAAAACCTAAATGTCCATCTATGAATGAATGGATAAAGATGATGTGGTATATATACGTATATGCGTACATATACGTATATATGCACACGCACACACACACCTGTGCACGTGCTGCAATATTATTCAGCCATAAAAAAGAAGGAAATCTTGCCATTTGCAACAAAACGGATGGACCTTGAGGGCATTACTTTAAGCGAAATAAGTCAGACAAACAAATACAAATACCATATGATCTCACTTATATGTGGAATTAAAAAAGAAACTCTGAACTTCATAAACACAGAGAACAGACTGGTGGTTGCCAGGGGCAAGGGGTAAGGGGGGGATCAAAATGTACAAACTTCCAATTATAAAATAAATTAAGTCTTGGGGATGTAATGTACAGCTGACTGTAGTTAATAATACTGTATTGTGTATTTGAAAGTTAAGAGAGCAGATCTTAAAAGTTCTTATCACAAGAAAAAAAATTTGTAACTATGCGTGGTGATGGATGCTAGTTATACTTACTGTGGTGATCAAATTAAATCATTGTATTGTATACCTGAAACTAATATAATGTTATATGTCAATTATATCTTACTTTTAAAAAATTAACTGAGAAAACATATTAAAACAAAACACCACAGTCATAACTGCTTCAGGCAAGATCCAAAGGTGAATGAAAATTAGTGAGTGAAACAGGATATGTGCAAAGCCTCAAATTATTTCTCTCAAAATGTTTATTAATATGGTGGTTTTAACATATGTCCACAAATCTGTGATACTCCACTCTCCAGGAGATGAACATGTGTTTCTTTCTCCTTGTGTGTATGCTGGACTTCCTTCTAACAAACAGTAGAAAAAAGGGAGAACAGTAACTTTATAGTGGAGAAAGCTGACAGATACAACCTTAACCAAGTCATCGAGGTTAACATCACCAGCAGCAGTTGTTGTTATCATGTACTCCCTGATATGCCATGAGCAGTGCACTTCATCTCTGTAGTATTCTTACTCAATATCCTTAACTCCTATATAACCAAGAGAAAACATCAGGCAAACCCAAATTGAGGGTCATTCTACAAAATATCCAATCAGTACTCTTCTAAAGTATCAAGGTCACGAAAAACAAGGGAAGACTGAAAAACTATCATAGACCATGGAGGACTAAGGAGAATTGACAGCTAAGTGCTATATGGTATCTTGGACTGAATCCTGGAATACAAAATGGACACCAGTTGAAAAACTGGTGAAATCTGAATAAAGCATGTAATATAGTTAGTAGTGTTGTACCAATGTTAATTTCTTAGTTTTAATAAATGTACTATGGTTATGTAAGATGTTAACATCACAGGAAACTGGATGGAAGCCTACAGAGGAACTCTGTACTATCTTTACAATTCTACTGTAAATCTAAAATTATTTCAAAATAAAACAGTATATATATGCTTTAAGAGTAATTTTTACCCATTCCTTTTATTTCTTGAGCTTCTATTTCCATTCCATGTCCCTCTTCAAATTTGATCCTGATACAATTATATACTTTTGTACTTAGAAGTTTTATTCACTATCCTTATCACATTTCTGGACAACATTTGAATTTTAATTTCGTGTAAGCAAAAGCCTCTAAATGTCAAGAAAAAAAAATTCTGGATGAATTCTCAACATAATTATTAATGGGCACTTGATCAAAGCAACAGAATCTACACATTTTGATAATCACTAAAGAAAAATACACTTGCTTAATAAGGCTTTTTCTCCCAGTTAAGCCCATAGATTTGTGGATGGATATTACTTCTTACTATAATGAAGTAAAAGACCATCAACTATACTGTTATTTTTCTTTTTTCAAAAAAGGATTTAACTCTCGAGAAACCTTGTCCGGATAAAAAAGTAGAGAGGCATTTAAATCTTGTTGCAACAATGTCACTCAATTCCTTGAATTCTTTTAGGGTTACATGCCAAAACTTGTTTAGTAATTTACTATTAAAAATATTTTCAAGGATCCATCAGCTAACACCTCCATTAGGGCCTCCTGGAACTTTTACGAGAGAATTAAAAACACCCACATTGGATCTGTCACTCAGATATTAGAGCCATTAGCTCTCAACACCCCCATCTGTTTTCACCGTTGTTCCATTGTTCTCTGTTCGGTTCCGCCAGTGGAGGTCCTGCAATAGTCCAATGCTGTTTCTTTATGTAAATAGAAACACACCGTGGAGGCCAAGCCTGGTCCACAGGCGTCTTTTCACAGTACATACGTGAGTGATGATAAAGCGAAGGGTTTCTTGAAACCGCCCACACATAGGGACCCCTCGGACAGCCTCGAAACCCCCTGGGTAAGGAGACCCCAATACAGTGGTCTGTAAGGACTGCAAGGGGTGGGGGTGGTGGAGGGCATCAAGCACGACAATGAAGAGGCAGAACTGCGCGACTTGACCTCACTTCTCCAGCACACAGGGCGCCAGAGTCCACGCTCAGAGACCTAGGCCGGCAATACGTGGCCTCGAATGCGCCCCGCAATTGACGTCTACTTGCGCGGCGACGCCGGCCTTCGCGCGCAGCGGGCACGGCGCAGGCGTAGGCGCGGGAGCGAGAATGCAGGCCGCGGAGACGGTTGGTGATTGGACAAGGCGGGGCGCCGGGGCAAGAACGCAGGCCGCCGTGATTGGACGAAGCGGGGCGCAGGGGCGTCGGTGGGGTCGTGCAGGGGCCCCGCGAGGCTGTTTTTGAAAGACGCCGCCCTGGCCGCGTGGCTCTAACACAGAGCGGCCTGAAGAAAGAGGTTGAGCCGCAGAGGAGGAAGCAACGGCGTCGGGGGCTGCAGCGGCCGGCGAGCCCCCAGCAACAGGCCCGGCCTGCTGCCCAGCGTGAGCTGCCCGCCCGACAGGGCAGGAAAGACGATTTTGATGGGTGGGAGTTGGGCTAGGACTGGGGAGGTCCCCAACGGGCCACTGCGGGCGCCTGTTTTTCAATTTTCTTTTTCTCCGCTTTTTCTTGACAACTCTTTCCCCCTCTTTGCCAGTGCCTATGGAAGGGATTTAGAGAGGACGGGTTCCGCGCCTGTTAAAACTCTAGTCACAAAGCAGTCATGACGTCAGAGTGATTTTAGCTCGTGTGTGTGTGTGTGTATGTGTGTGTGTAAAGGCGATTTATGGAAATGGGGGGGTATTTAATAGTAAGTAGTTTATTTTTCGTTTTCTGCCAACTCAAAATTTGTAGGTGAGAAAATGTCTGGCAACAATGACTGGTTTCAGAGTTCCCGGGTCCCTAGCTTTGCACAGATGCTGAAAAAAAACTTGCCAGTTCAGCCATCAGCCCAGACGGTCACTACACCCACAGGCTATTCCTCGGAAAGTTACGCCCTGTCGAACATGGCATCCAAGGTTACGCAAGTGACGGGTATGGACTTCCTTTTCGTTTGCAATAATACTTACGTTCTTTAAAATTCTGGAATGGCCAGTGAGTTCTGTTGAGCCTCTGGTTTAAATATTTCCTTGATATGTATTCATTTACCTGTGGCCGCTTCCCACCTGGAACTCAGGTTTGACTTCCAATGCTGTAGGACGCCTGTAGAAATCCTTCCCCTTTGCTCACTTAATTATTCTCTACCACTTGACTGTTCACCCACATCAAATGTGTCTTGCGTTTTTGAGGTGAGGCTGTGTTAGCCCCTTCAGGGAAAGGACTGGACTTATACTGGTTTGTGTTCCACATATCGCTTAGCGTAAAGTGTAAAGCAGGGACAAACACACTTTAAAACTTCGATTGAATTCAATGTGAAAGGTAGTTTTAATGTGTAAAAATGGCTTAGCCTCCGAAGACCTTGACATACTAAAATTCTGAGTCTTTGATATCACTTAATGATATGACAATGATAACACTTCTTTGCAAAATAGTCTTAGTACTCCAAAAGATACATATAATAACAGGTTGCACTTGTCATGTGTGCCAAAGTTATTTAGTAGAAACTTACTTGTAATGAAAAACACACATGACTAAGCGTGTCTGGGATAATCTTCCCTTTCAGGGAAGGGTTTAGTGCTTTTGCTTATTAGTTTTTTTATTTTACCAAATTGACAAGTGTAAACACTCATTTTTAGGTAATTTTCCAGAACCATTGTTTTCCAAAGGTCTTTCATCTGTTTCAACTCCTGTCCTTCCTCCAAAAAAAATACCTAAGGAATTTATAATGAAATACAGACGTGGAGAGGTAAATCCTGTGTCAGCCTTGCACCAGTTTGCACAAATGCAGCGGGTTCAGCTTGACCTTAAGGAAACAGTTACAACAGGCAAGTGCAAAGTTGTATCTGGTTATTACCATATTGGGAAATATTTTGCTATTAAAAGCAGAGCATATAAGTGGTACTCAATTTGATTATTTTCTGTATTTTCGTAACGTTGGGGTTAGATAACTGCTAGTATGTTTTGACAGGTCTACTTCAGAAATTTTTATATTCGTATTTCTTTAGCCTTTGAGCCTATGAAAATAACTCATGCACAAAATTTTTATAATCATTGAATTTTAATTTTTTGTGTATGGCTAGTTGAATTGAAATCTCATTAGCCTGGTGGATTATTCTCAAGTGTAAATACTTCTTGTAGAATAAACGTGCTTTTGTAGGGACTATTTGGACTGTGATTATTTTATGAGAAGGATTCTGTGATGATGATGGCTATCAAAAATTATGGTCATTTGCCTTCTGAAATTCAAGAATTAAAAGTGGAAATAGCACTTACATGATTGATACTCTCTCTGCAGACTTGTCTGTGACTGTTTTCTCCTGTTTCTCTTAAACTGCCTCCCAACCAGAAGAATCTGTTACCACATTGTGCCTGTGGAAGCCTGCAGGAGTACAGATCAGTAAAATGCAGAATGCAGCTTCTGATTTCTTCACCTTATGACCAGTGATTAGGAAGAACTTTAGGAAAATGGAGGGATAAGAAAATAAGTGCTCTTAAAAGTTATTGACAGGCTAAAAATCTAACTGACAGGCTAACGAGATTTCAATTCAACTAGCCATACACAAGAAATTAAAATTCAGTGATTATAAAAATTTCATAAAGGAGCACAACCTTTAATAAATCTATATGTGTACATATGTATGTGTGTGTCTGTGTGTTTGTACTCACACAATATCAAGTAGTTCTTTAATTTTCTTTTCCTGGTACTAACTTTTGCCGATATGGGTCACCAAGTTAGCATCTTTGCAAAAGAATTTAAAGTTTTTGAGATTTTAGTAAAGATTGGCATAGTGAAGTCAAGTTTCCAGTCTGTTTTGGATGAAATAATAGTAAACTAACATGACAAATATAGGATATTAATGTAGTAGGTGAAGTTTTCTTAGGTTCTGTTATTGTAGGTTGGATTATTTCATGTGATCAATACTCTGGACTTAATTTCTGTGTAACTAGTTAACTTTCCTCTATTTTTCTCAGACTGCCCTTGGAAAATGTGAACTATTGGTCACTGTAAGAAAAAAAAATTATCAGGGCAAATCTGTATTGATCTGAGCAAAAACTTCTCAAAAACACAACCCATTGACTGTTAATGGTGTTCATTTTATGTGCCTAGTACTAGTTGAATAATCTGATTCAGCAGGTTTGGTAGTGAGATCAGACTATCAGTATTTTTAACAAGCTCTGCAGGTAATTTAGATCCATATTAAAGTTTGATAACCTGGGATATTAACAGGATGAAGCTTAAAGACTCAGCACTCTGACACAGAGTACTTAATTAACAAATTTGATGTGTAATATCTCACACATAAGAATCATCTGAGCCACTTGTTAAATATACAAAATATACGCAGGTTTAGTAAATTTGCATTGGAACCCAGGTGATCAATGAAAGAAGGAACTTGGGAAACTGAGTTCATAGATGGTAGGAGGAAAGCAGTTTAGCCAGATGCACTCGGGAATTGCTTATAAAACCTTGATGTACAACGTAAGAAAAAACCTCCCAGAAGTAGAAGAAAATAATAATAATGAGGCTTATGTAGAGTGACATTGTACCTAGCCATCCATAACTAAAGTGGAGACTTCAGTTTCCTAAAGGCCTCCTAAAGTCTGAATATCAGCAAGTAAAACTTGAAACAGAGAAATCTTTGGCCTGTAAATTTAGAAGATTCCATTCATTTTTCATCAGGCAAATATGAAAAGTAGGTCAAAGTAATTATGTAAAGGTAATCCTTATAGCCATTTTTGATGACTGGACGTTCAATTTAATTCTTTAGCATATTTTTTTTATTGTTTATGTTTTGGTTTTCCTTGTGAATTCCCTCCATTTACCTGCCTTAAGGCTATGGTGGGTTGAATTGCTTACCATGAGTCCCTGATAGGTGCACAGGATTTCTTCAAAAGGATCTCTTCTGTTCTGGAGCTTAAAGGAGTATCAGGGCACTCATAAGATGGGAGGAATTCAACTTTATTGGTAGTGTGATATGTCACTTAAAGAGGGGAATACAATGAAATCACCTTGTTGTGCGAACATCCTGGAGTGTACTTAAACAAACCTAGATGGTATAGCTTACTACACACGTAGGCTATATATGGTACTAATCTTATGGGACCACTGTGGTCATTAGCCTGGTGAATTATTCTCAAGTGTAAATACTTCTTGTAGAATAAACATGCTTTTGTAGGGATGTTAACTATTTGGACTGTGATTATTTTACGAGAAGGATTCTGTGATGATGATGGCTATCAAAAATTATGGTCAAGTTTGCCTTCTGAAATTCAAGAATTAAAAATGCAAATAGCACTTACATGATTGATACTCTCTCTGCAGACTTGTCTGTGACTGTTTTCTCCTGTTTCTCTTAAACTGCCTCCCACTGTTGATCAAAAAGTCGTTATGCAGTGCATGACTATTGAAGTTTGAAAGAAGAGAAATGTTGCTAGAGGCTCCACGTTGTACCTCTCATTGGTTATTCTGTAGATATTTGGATGCATGCCTTTGCCAGCCATTATACAAGACACTGTCACTCCATGTATGACCTGTACTCTAACACTGGCCCCACTGCTCACGCAGAATCTGGAGCCAACCTGGCTGCTTGAAGGATTCCTCAAAACTAGTTGAGGGGCCCACCCAGCTTTACTTGTAAACTGTTCTGGCCCTACAAAAAAACTGATAGGCAGAAATAGTTTTCCAGAATTTTTGTATTGGAATGTTTTCCCATATAACAGACATCTTTTACAACATCATACTGTGAAGTATTGTAGCATTCATTTGAGTTCTTTTTCAAGGTAATGTTATGGGACCATATTTTGCTTTTTGTGCCGTGGTGGATGGTATTCAATACAAGACTGGACTGGGACTAAATAAAAAGGAATCTAGATCCAATGCAGCAAAATTAGCTCTTGATGAGCTTCTACAATTGGATGAACCTGAGCCAAGAATTTTAGAAACATCAGGTAAATACTCTTGGTTATAAAGTATGTGTAAAATTATCATTTTCCAGCATAGCAAATAGTTTAAGAGTGTAAACTTCAGAATTAGATTGCTCCGGTTGGAATATTGACCCTGGACAGACAAGTTATTTGCCCGCTAATCCTACATTTCATAATTTGAAGAGTGGAGACAATGATAGTAATTACTTCCTATGGCTGTCATTAGAATTAAATAAATAATGCATGCAAAGCCTTTAACCAGTGCCTGGTGAATAATACATAATCAAATGATAGTAGTTCTTATTAAATATTAATCAATTTGAGAAATATGTTAGCATTTATATATATGTTAGCATAGTAGGCAGTTCTTGTTCGTGTTAGATTATATTTGGGTTTACCTGTAAATGAGGCAACTTTAAAACATAAAAACATTTAAGTTTGCTTTAAACAGTGATGATAAATTCATTCTTTTAAAATTCAAATCATTATTTATTCTATGACTGGGCTTTTCTTGTTTGTTGGTTTTTGTCTATTAATTTCAGGTTTTCTTTTGTTATACTTAAGGTCATTTTGTTCTTTAAGTTGAATTCTTATTTCATATATTTTTATGTTAATTAAAACCATTATTTAATCATTAAAAATGATTTATTTGGCCACATCTCATGTATAGTCTTTCTCATTGTTTTCAAATAGTTTGTCATAGTTTGGATTTAATAGGTAATTAAGAAAGTATTTTGTTAACTTTTACGTTGTTTTCTGTTCACTGTTTTTCAGATTTATCAATTTTTTAGGGCTAGGTATGATGATTTTGGTAAATGTCTTATACATACTGGCACTATAAATGTCATTTTATCTTTGTTTTATTAAAATACCCCTTGTTTTTTACATGTTATTTGACCTGTAATGAGCAGTGATGCAATGATTTCACTTTGTTACAGAGTACACCTTTTTAATTCAATAGAAAATAACTCCTTTTGTTCTATTTTATGTGTATATTTTATATATATATTTTTTTGGTCTTGAAATCTTTTTTTTCTAGTACTCATGATGATGCTACTTCTAGTTATTTTTTTGTGTTTGTCCAGTGTCTTTGACTGTCCTGTTTTGTTTTTAATGATTTTCTACTGGGCATAAAATTAGGTTGTTTTTTGGCATGAAGAGTATTTTAATAGAAAATGTAACATTTGACTTTATTATAAACCTCTGCTAAGTGTCATGTTATGGCTTCTTTCGATGTTTTGTTCTTTTTGTCATACAGATAATGTTTTCATTGACTTTTTTTCTTTTAATTGTTTGGAAGGTAATGACTTTAACCTAGAAATTTATCTTTCTGATATGAAATCAATTTTGACAATTTTGAGTCCTGATTTTATCACTTGATAATTTTGCTTTCCTTAGCAACTTTCATGTTTGTCCATCATTCATTTATGCAGTCTTACACACAGTATTGTGCTCTAGGTGAACAAATCCTACTCACTTAGAGCTTAGTATGACTAGTGATTTATTTTTTTTATAGATATACCCTGGCCTTTCCAGAGTGTTTAACAAGTTAATGTGAAATGCAGAATCTGTGACAAATAATATTCTTAAGTCATCCCTTCAGTTTATTAATGGAAATCCTTTACATGTGATTATTTTATCAGCCATCAACCCACCTGGGTATGTCCCTAGCGATATTTTCCCAGTTTCTTTCCAACTGTAGCATGCAGTAGAATCAATAAATCTATGTTTTGAGGATGTGCTATGTTCCAAGGACTGTAGGTACTGGGAATCTAGAATCAAATAAGACCTGTCCTTTATCCTCAAGGAACTAAAATACCTTGTTGAAATCAAGTTAAAACTTATCTACAGAATTTCCCAAACATCTAATTTAATTATCAGAAAAGGATATTTAGGATTGGCTTCTCATGATAAATCCTTTTTTCCCTTAGTGTTTTCAAAATGTTTATCTAGGGCTAGCATGTTTTGCCTAGTGGTCTACAATCTTTAGAATCTGCAATTCATGTTTTTAAGTATGTATCTTTTCCTTCCTTTGTGAAAATTAAAGTAGCGTTTTCCCATCTCCACTGACACCACTTTTATATTCTCCATTGTTTTCTCAAAAAGTGCCAGTTGTTCCTTAATTGAGACTAAAAAGTTCTTTAAAAATATTTTTTCTCTTGGCACAGAGCGTGGAAATAATTTAGTTAGATCATCTTTTCTCTTATAGTGAGCTACATTTTCTTCTTTGAAATACTCGATCTGGACAGCTGAGTTTAAAGACTTATTTTTCTTGTGAAAGGATATAGAAGATAAGTTGAGTACTTCTCTTTGCTGTTAACCTTATATTAGTTTTTCTAGCCTCCTCTTCATTTATAACATAAAACTTAAGAAACTTACTTTTCATAATCTTGAACTCATCAGAATTATTTTTCATGTATATCTTTCATATTTTGTATATGGTGTTTTCTTAAGTATAGTCATTTTTTTTGTTAACTGTATAAAAACTCTTTTGCTCTAGTTTTTTTCAAGGACCATATGATTAATGATACTATGTTAGGTTTTGGAAATCTTTAACACTTTGACACAGTGATTTAGGAATCTGGTTCTAAGTTTAGTTTATTCTAATACCTCTTTTTAAAAAATCATTTTGAAAGTTTTTAGTGTGGTAAAAATAATGTAAAATAAAATTTTATAATGCATATTTATAAAGCATAAAAATTACCATTTTAACTATTTTAAGTGTACAGTTCAATAGTGTTAAGTACATTCACTTTGTTGCACATCCAGTATCCAAAACTCTTCTCGTGTTACCAAACTGAAATTCTATACCCATTAAACAATTATTCCTCATTCCCCCCTTCTTCGAGCCCATGGCATTTACCGTTCTACTTTCTGTCTACTCGAGATATCTCATATAAGTGGAATCATACAGTGTTTGTCTTTTCATGACTGGCTTATTTCACTTAGCGTACTGTCAGATTTCATCCATGTTGTATCATGTGTCAGGATTTCCTTCGTTTTTAAGACTTAATAATACTCTTGTGTGTGTATATATATATACACCAACCACATTTTGTTTATCCATTCATCCATTGATGGACACTTGGGTTGTTTCAACTTTTGCCTATTGTGAATAATACTGCTATAAACCTGGGTGTGCAAATATCTCTCTGATACCCAGATGTCAGTTCTTTTGGTTTATACCCAGAAATGGAATTGCTGGATCATATAGCAATTTTATTTTTAATTTTTTTGAAGAACTGCCATATAGTATTCCATGATGACTGCACCATTTTACATTCCCACTCACAGTGTACAAGGGTTCCAATTTCTCCACATCTCACCAACACTATTTTTTTTTTCTGATAGTAGTCATTCCTAGTGGATGTGAGGTAGTATCTCATTGTGGCCTTGATTTGCACTTCCCTAATGATTAGTGACAGTTGAGCATTTTTTCATATGCTTGTTGGCCTTTTGTATATCTTCTTTACAGAAATGTCACATTCAAGTCCTTTCCCATTTTTGAATTGAGTTGGTTGTTTTTCGTTGATTTTTGGGAGCCTTCTACATATTCTAGATATCAATCCCTTGTTAGGTCTGTGATTTGCAAATATTTTTCCCCTTCCGTGATTTGCGTTTTTACTCAGTTAGTAGTGACCTTTCATTCACAAAAGTTTTGAATTTGGATAAGTCTAACTCGTCTGTTTTTCTTTTGATGCCTGTGCCTTTGGTGTCATATTCAAGAAATCATTGCCAAATCTATGTCATGAAGCTTTTCTCCTATGTTTTATTCTCGGAGTTTTATAGTTTCAGCTCTTATGTTTGGGTCTTTGATCCATATTGAGTTAATTTTTGTATGTAGTGTTAGCTGAGGGTCCAGTTTCATTCTTTTGCATGTGGCTGTCCAGTTTTTATGGCATCATTCGTTGAAAAGACTGTCCTTTCCCCTGTTGAATTAGGTATTGGCACCCTTGTTGAGAATTCATTTGACTACATATGTGAGGATTTTTTTCTGGGCTCTTTATTCTATTCCATTGGTCTGTGTGTCTGTCTTTATGCGATTACCACAGTGTTTTGATTACTGTCACTTTGTATTAAGTTTCAGAATAAGGAAGTGTGAATCCTCCAACTTTGTTGTTCTTTTTCAAGATTATTTTGCCTATTGGTGTATGGCATTTTAAAATGCAGACCAACTTGTACAGTCACATTTTATTTATTGTATTATTTTTGCTTAATAAAAAGGATTTTCTTTAGTTTCATTCTACTTGAGTGCTACTCACTTGAGTGCTACTCACTTGAGTAGATGGGAAAAAATCCATCTTTCTGAGTTTTTACAGTTCTGCTCATCTAAAGTCCAGAGTGTGTATGTCTAACTGTAGTCAGCATTTGCTTAAGTAACATGAGCTCCAAGATAACATTGTCCGTCTTTCCTTGCTGATTTCTATATATTCAGCCAGTTTCTCATCTTGCTCAAAATTAAGTCCAGAGGAGCAGTTCTGTTTGCTTTCTTTGTCTTTATGAATGATTCTTGAGAGATACTGACGACTTTAGTTGAACTTTGGTTTCTGGAGCCTCTTCGTTTAAGCTTTCCTGATCTTTTTTTGTTCCTTTGGTTTAGTGTCATGTTATTTTCTTGTTTTCCTGGATTCCCTAACTTGGGAACCAAATTGGAAAGCCATTGCAAAGAATGGGACTAAAAGCTTTGAAAACTTTGTAATTATTCCCCTAGAAAACACTCTGGGAAAATAACATTAAAAATGATAATTTTTACATACTAATTTTTGATAGAATATTAATTTTAAGTGTTTTACATAGTATTACTGTAAATAGAAAATTGTTTATAAGCGTCTAAATCAGCATTTCATTTTAACTGCTTTTCAGAATGTTGCATCTATTAAAAGCAAGCTGTATAGAAGCATAAGATTAGGAAACCCAGAAATGTGTTTGCATAATTGAGTTCAGAATAGGAAAGACATTTTACTGAGGCTGAGCTAACAGACATTTGATGGCCTACAGTTGGTAGAGGTATACAGAAAAAATAATCTTTCTTGGATTGCTGTTGTATTACAGAAAAGTAAGGTACCTGCTCTTTGGAACATTGAAGTTTCATGTTTTGTTATGTTTTTGTTTTATTTACAGGTCCTCCTCCTATCCCTGCAGAGCCTGTTATTTCACCTGAACCAGTATATGTTTCAAAAGTACATTATGGTAGGAAAGTCCTTTATGATGTTCTTTTTTTAGAACAGTAACCCAATTAAAAATTATAACAACATAATTAAAATATGTATAATACGAAAATATACATTAATATTTTATCATTGAAACCTGTCATTTCTACAAAGAGGAGAATTTCCTTCTATACTCTGCTAACAATTAGAGAAATAAGGAGTAAAGAGGAAAGATTGAAGAAATGGCTTTTTTTCCTATAAGGAGATTGTTCATCAATTTTATATAACTGCTTTTTTTGAGAATTCTTTGCTTTGGTGGGTTTGTCATTAATGAAAACCAGTGCTTGATGGTTGGGGCATTCATTTCAAATAATCTATTCACTTTCTTTAATGGCAGTTATTTGTCACTCACACCCAAGAAAATTATAGCTGCAATTGAAGTTGCTAGCTGTGTGAGCTAGGACCAGTTACTTCTCTGTGTACCTTAATTTCTTCATCCATAAAATGGCCATAAAAATCATTGCCTCCTAGAGTTATTATGAGGATTAAATGAATTCATACATGTGAAATACTTAGATGATGCCTGGCACACAGTAGGTGCTCACTAAATAGTAACTACTATAATTTTATTAAAACAGTTTATCATATTCAACATTGTATGGTAGTTACTGTATACTTTTCCCATTAGATTATGAATTCCCGAAAGGCAGGAAATTATTCTTAATTTCTACCTTGCCTACATAGCAGTAACACCTCAGACTTTAAAGTTCAGAGTATTTGTAAGATTAAAATGAAAAAGAAAGAGAGCCTTTCTTTTTTTCTCTTTTCTAGGACTGGAGGTTAGGATTTGAAAACAGTTTTATGCCTATTCAAGCTTGGTTTTCCATTGTCTTTCTAAGACAGAGAAAAGCTGTGCGCATTTGTGTGCTTGCATGGAGTAAAAGGACCAGACCAAGGAAAATAGGCAAAATCTGCCAATAGTTAAATAGTCACTTGACCTAACAGTTATAAGAATTGATGAACAGAAGGGCAGTGAGGGATCAATCCAACAGCAATAATCTCTTAATATGGGATGGGGCTCTAGTCTTTCTTTTCAGCCTCTGTGGACATTTTTAATGAATAGTAGAACAGAATCGCTGGTCAATGATTGGCAAATAATATAGATTACTATTACCTGAGGAAACAGATCAATCTGTGAAGAAGAAAGTGTGTGTGGTTAACAGTATGTTTAAAGAAATACAAGATTGGAGTCAGGTTTGGTAGACTTTATGTTTGATAGAAAACAAATGTCAGTCAGAAAAGAGAGACCAAACATCATCCTTCAAGCTTAATAGTAAACACAGGAGTTGGACGTTATCACTTTTGAAGAAAAAAGATTTGAGACCCACAAAAATCTCCTGAATAGCTTGTGTTGGGCCAGTTATAGAGAGTATCACTATTTGACAGCCTGTGTACTTTGCCATGTTTCTAATTGGACCATATCTTCATTAAAAATAGTGATAACGGGCCGGCCCAGTGGCACAGCAGTTTAGTTCGTGCTTTGGCAGCCCGTGGTTCATGGGTTCGGATCCTGGGCGCCCGCCGACGCACTGCCTGTCAGCCATGCCATGGCGGCGTCCCATATGAAGTAGAGGAAGATGGGCACGGATGTTAGCCCAGGGCCAGTCTTCCTCAGCAAAAAGAGGAGGATTAGCAACAGATGTTAGCTCAGGGCTGGTCTTCCTCATTAAAAAAATAATAATAAATAAAAATAAAAATAGTGATAACAGTCACATGCCACATAATGATGTTTTGGTCAACGAGGGACCGCATATATGATGGTGGTCCAGTAAGATTAGTACCATGTAGCCAGGTGTGTAGTAGGCTACACCATCTAGGTTTGTGTAAGTATACTCTGTGATTTTCGCACAATGACGAAATCACCTAATGACACATTTCTCAGAATGCATCCGCATCGTTAAGCAACACATGACTATATTGGTTCTGAAGAGAGGTTCAGGTTACTCTTGATACTGTCACTTGAAATTAGCAACTTGAAATCAAAGAAATGGTGTTAATTGCTATTATGTGTGTCATAATTTTATCTCATCCTTCATTTCCAATAATTTGTGAGAGCATTGTATTTCCTCAATAGCCAGCACACATGTGTAGGGAAAATGGTATTGCACTTGCTCCTTATTCCTTCAAGCACATGCTAATAAGAGTTACATTTAGTAACTAAGATCTGATTGTATTCATAATATCTATTATTTCTTTCAAACTGAATTAAGATCAAGAGATATATCAATATGTTAACTCCCAAATGTTCTTTATGGTATTTGGGTACAACCTTTTTAATGTGCAGGAAAACATAATCTCGCCACACAATTTTTCCGTCAGTACTAATTTTCTTTTCTCTGTCATAACATGAAATATTTGCTAACTATATACGACATGGTTAAGTAAATTATTGTATGTTCATTCTATGGAACCATTAAGAAGGATGAGGTAGCACTAATTTCTACCCTTGAATAATGTCCAAGACCAAGTAAATGCAAAAAGTAGGTTTTAGCATGCTCCAGTTTTTATTTTTTAAAGTGATGTATGTATATTTTTATAGATTTCTCAAAATATCCATAAGAAACTGGCAATAGTTGTTTCATTTGGAGAAGGAAATTTATGAATGTATGTCTCTTGTATTGCTTTAAACTTTAAAATACCATTAAAAGAATACTGCTTCTCCTGTATTATGAATTTTTGGTGATATGCAGAAGGAAGTTGCTGAGTACTTTTCATTCGTATTTTTACTAGATAAGGAGCAAAAACTAATTTCTACACCACACATTGATGGTTTTGACCATTTTAAGTGAAATATATGCTAGATAATAATAATTTGCACCTCCACATTGTGTACTTTGTAATTAGATTAAAAAATTGACCAGTAGTTCATTCTTCTTTCCCTCCAGAGCTTCATTTTGTGATTAACTTTGTGACTATACTTTCACTTTTTTTGATAATGTGACTTTACCTGTTTTTGCCAAGAAGAGAGCATTAACATGAACAAAGAAAAATTCATGTTTAACAAATATAAACAGAAACATGTAGACGGGCTAACTGAAATGAGTTGTATCCAGTTAGCAGAATATTAGCTGAAACTGCTAACATCAAACTTTTACCATTTGTGCACCTTTTTAATGTAATGATTATTAAGCAGGTAAAAAGAATTTCTGTGAAAATTAATTACTTATTCATTTTATATATATGTAATGCATGAGAAAAATTGTCTCATTGCTTCTTCCCTCTGAAAATGTTAAATGGAATGCGATCCACTTGATAGACTACTTAGCAACCATCATGAAACATCAGGAACTATATCAGTGGTTTACAACGAAACTTGAGAAACACTGTATGAAGTGATTCTGCAACCTCTCATTCTCTAGAACAGTGGTCCTCCACTCGGGATACACAAGCCTATATACACAGATGGCCAGGGCCTTACCCCAGAATCTCAAGCTCTGTCATGTTTTTTATTCTTTTTTTTTTTTGTGGGGAAGACCAGCCCTGAGATAACATCTGTTGCCAATCCTCCCCTTTTTGCTGAGGAAGACTGGCCTTGAGCTAACATCTGTGCCCATCTTCCTCCACTTTATATGGGACGCCGCCACGGCATGGCTGACAGGCAGTGAGTCAGCGGGTGCCCGGGATCCGAACTCGCGAACCCTGGGCTGCCAAGCGCGAACTTAACTGCTGCGCCACCGGGCCGGCCCCTCTGTCATGTTTTTTAAAGAAAATCAATGGGTAACTTTTTTTTGTGTGTGTGTGTGAGGAAGACCAGCCCTGAGCTAACATCCGTCCAATCCTCCTCTTTTTGCTGAGGAAGACTGGCCCTGGGCTAACATCGTGCCCATCTTCCTCTACTTTGTATGGGACGCCACCACGGCGTGGCTGACAGGCAGTGCATCGGCGGGCGCCCGGGATCTGAACCTGCGAACCCCGGGCTGCCAAGCGCGGACTAAACCGCTGAGCCACCGGGCGGCCCCTCAATGGGTAACTTTTGATGTATATTCTTCGTTATAAAACGTACCACAGTAATCCTAGTTACTTACTTAAAGCTACCCACTTTCAAAGTTTGGGACTTCCTTAGTGTGAACATGGAACTATATCAAGAGTCTAAGTGCTTAGTGCTTTGCAGTGGTACTCAGTGGGGCAAATACTAAGGAGAGTTTTGATTGCCACAATGATTGGGGAAGAATACTGGCATTCAAGAGATGTTGGTCATCTGGCAATGTGGAACAATCCTATACAACAGAGAATTGTCTTACATCCTGTATAACTTTTGAATCTTGCATCAAATATAAATGAATAATTGTGTAACGTGTAATACTAAGACATCTTTTTTCAAGAAATTATCCAGAAAGCTCAATAATTTCTGTTCCTTTAGAATTGAATATTTTAAAATTTTAGTCATGACATAAATTAAAATTTGCTTACATGTCTATAAATTGTTAACTCATTCAGTTGTAGGGTTATAATAGGAATAATAGAGGCCTCTGGGAGAAAGCACAATGTTCTTCAAATTCATGTTGCATTTTTTTTTTCTAGAAGGGAGACATATTCAGTATGCAAAGATTTCACAGATTGTTAAAGAAACATTTAATCAACTAGTTTCTGCTCATTCAGAATATCTGAAATGTAGCAATTCATTGGCTGCTTTTGTAATTGAAAGAGGTAAGTCCAAATGGTTGGGGTGTGTTGAAAAACTATTAAATATCTTAATGATCTGAACTATACTATAGTAGTATTTTAACTATCTTTGCCCCTGTTGACAATGGTGTTGCATTGATTTGAAGTGACCTTTTCCAATAGGTGTGGGTCATTAAACACAAAGGTTCTCAAAGATAGAGATAGTATACTGACCAGGAGCCAATAGAGAACTGCAGAATGGTAAATGCCTAACATTTTAAACAATAACTCCGTTGGAGCCACTACCAACCTGAAACCTAATTTCCATTATAACAAACATTGAGACAGGCTCTATAAAAAGTAACATATTTTCTTCATTTTTCAAGTAAGAAAAGATTAAAATATGAAAACTCATGAGCCTCTGGTTTTTCTTGTGGGTATTATGATGTAATTCCAACTACATTTAATCTTTTATTACCCTTTAATGTTCTAGACTGATCATTAATCAAAAGTGTTTGAATTTTATATTCATCTATGAATGATATTTTAGATGATATAAAAACAACTTGAGATTTGGCCCTATTCTTAAGGAGTTTTTATGATCTCGGTGGTGAGAGAAGATACATGTACTGTTGAAGGTCTAAGATGAAAGTTAAAAATTGTTTTCTGTAATCCAAAAACACATGAGAATTCGTAGAGAACTGATAGGGTTGAAGTCGTTGGGAGCAGGTGAGACTTAAGCGAAAACTTTAAGGGTTAATTAGGTTTGACTAAATAGAGGAAAGGAAAATATTCTTGGAAAGAGAAAGACATGAGAGAAGAAAGCAGCAGTGAGAAAACTGTTTATGTGACAGAGAGAAATTTATTTCTAGTACAGAAAAGTATATATCCAGGAGTAATACAAAATATGGTTAGGTTGGTAAGATGTTATCAGACCATGGAATGGCTTAAAGGCTAGTTAAAAGTTGCATTCAATGAGATAATAAGCTGTGAAAGATTTTCGAACAGGGATTGATAATGTACTATAATTATTGGGAACATAAGTGTCAGACTCAGCTCTGCTACTTAAATGACTTTGGGCAAGTTATGTACTTAACATCTCTCTGCTTCACCTTTGTTCTCATTTCTTAAAAATAGAAAAAAACAACTTCTACTTCATGGAGTTGTGAGAATTAAGTATGATAATATAAGTAAAGTATTTAGTACAGTACTTGGAATTCAGTAAAAGCTTAATAAATTATATCTGTGATGAAGATAAATTGATGTTCAAGCAATAATTGACAACAATTTTTTTAAATGTTACAGTGATTGAACCTGAAATAGCGAATCACAGCTTAGATTCTTGTGATGGAGTGCTATACTAGAGTTGAGACAGATATGAACAGGAAGAGAAAAAAATATTCATAAAAACTTGATGTGATAAGATGAAGGTGATGACAAATGATAGATGAAATAAGATGAATAAAAAAGAACATCATTTCAAGATTACATAGAATGGTGTCTTCATATACACAGGGAATATGGAAGCTGATGTGAAGTTGTGTGAAGAGCATGAGTGAGAATAATAAGTTGGTTTTAGAAATATGATTGTGAATGTGGGGTAGGGAACGCCTGAGTAAAATCAAGTACACATTCCTGAGTAACTCACATGATCAGTACATACTTACAATGTATTATTACAAACCTCAAATGGGTATTCCTCACTGCCCAGCCAACCTGTGTCTCCAGTAGGATTGGTCACACATTCCCTGTGATGGCTATTTCATACTTTTTCTTTGTCCTCAAATACCTCACAACCTCTCTTGCATCTTTGCTCTCAACTTGCCTCATAATTTTTAATCGGGTCTGTAAGAAGCTATCAAATCCAAACTGCCTTCTGTCCTCTGCCACCAAATCTATGTACTTTCCTGCTTTTGTATCCATTTTCTCTGCTGTTACAGTGGAGGAAGGATCTCACCTCTTAAAGGCTAATCCCTTCACTTAAATCCTGATTCCATTCCCTCTCACATCTTGATGAATTTCCTTCTTTTGTCTACCCCTTCTTTTTTCTGCTTTATCAAACTCTGTTATCTCCCTGAAACATAGCAGCTTGAGTTACAGAGTTGAGAAAGAAGCTTAGTTCTTGGCTCCACTATTGCCCTTTGTAACTCAGAGCTTGCATTACCATTCCAGAACTTACACTGACACTATATAATTCCCTTTTACCACCCCTTACTGTAGCAGCTACACTAGACAGAATGAAGCATTTTATTTTCCCCATCTAATCCTACTCCTCCTGCAGGATTTTCCACCTCAGTAAATGGCATCCACCAAGTTTCTCAGACAGAAAATCTAAGGCATCCATTATTTATCCTTTTTCACTAACACCCTAGGATTCATCTCTAAGTCCTTTTTGATCATATCCCCAAACTCAACCTCTGATCATTCTTTTCCATTTAACTTCCATCATTTGAGTCTTAAGTCATTATCTCTTACCTGAACTACTGTTAACAGGCCCCCTAATTCAGCTTCTTGAACCTTATATATACCATTCTCTACATAGAGGAGTGATGTTAAAATGTAACACAGTATGGTTTTCGCTTCCTTCGGTAGCTTTGCCACAGCTCTTGGGTAAAATCCACAAACTCCTTAGCATGGTTTATGAGGCCTCTGTCTCTAACCTCATTTTTATGCCATTCCCTGCACTCCCCTTTGCTGCAGCAACTATACTGGTCTCTCTTTGCCCAGCGTCTGCACGAGCTATTTCTTTTGACTAGAATAGTTTTTACTTCACTCTTCATGATGCTCACTCCTCATACTGAAACTTAAGTTTCAGTTTCATAGGTAGGGATTCTGCAGCTAGTCTGCATGAGGTAGCTTTTCCCCCCATTATTATTTACGTTAGCCCCATATTTGGCTTCTTTAAGCACTTATCACAATTTGTGGTTTTAGTCTTTTGTGCCTCTCCTTTTAGAAGCTTCATGAGGACGTGTTTTGTTCAGCATTTTATTCCTAGCATCTACTTCAGTGCCTGGTTCTTGGTAGGACCTCAGTGATTTTTGTTGCATTAATGAAAGTCCTTTAGGTAGTTGCAAATGTCAAACTAAACTTTGAAAGACTAAGACTACAGCTTTTCTGAAATCATTAACACAGAAGTGAAAGATAGAATGAGCAAGATATTGAGAGGAGAATCTTTAGAGAAAAGAGCAATGAGGTAGTGACTAGACTATAGAAAGACCCCATAGTTAGGATGTGAAAGGAAAAAAGAATTGTATATCCTCTGAGCATAGAATTTCAAGGAAGTCTCAAATAGGTACAGCAAAATAAGTGAAGCAAAACTATTGAAAAAAGCATAAGGTGCTGTTTCTTCAAAAAAAAAAAGCACTTTTAGTAGAACAGAGAAAGAAACCATAATTTGGTTTGTAGAGAGTTTGAGAGGTTTTAGAAAAAATTAGAGGCATTATATGCAGTTTAAGACAAGTAGAATGGCAAATGAAGTCTCTTAGCAAGCCAAGTAAATCTAAAAGAAGAAATAGATGCATATTTGAAAACCAAGGATATCTGGTGATTCTGTTGATTGTGGTAAAAATTTAGATGAAGTATAATTATATAGAATGTCAGCTTTTTAATTGAGATATTATTGAAGTGCTTTTAAAATTTTGCTTCTTAGAAAACTCTCAAACTCTTATTTGAAACCGTGGGATTATTTTTTCATCTTTTTGATCAATACATTTTACTAACTTTAGAATGGTAAGTTGGAGGTGGAGGTTGAACATAGGGAAGAGGGAGGTCAAAATAACCTGCTACTGTTAACCTTTTCTTTTCAGCTGGACAGCATGAAGTTGTAGCTATCGGCACAGGTGAATACAATTACAGCCAGTGCATTAAGCCAGATGGAAGAGTGTTGCACGACACTCACGCTGTTGTTACAGCAAGAAGGTCTCTCCTTAGGTAAGGTTTAACAAAATATATTTAACACCATCAAATATTAATGCTCTCAGCCCAAAGTAACCACATGTATATGTCTTTATTTTCAAATGGAATTCTGCTAATCATTGATCCAAGGATGTGACAGTTTCTTATCCAAGCCGTCTGATTATTTCTGTGTCACTTTTGGAAACCTTACCACAGTAACTACAATGTCTAGTCTGTGGATTTTAGTGGCTTCTGTTATCAAGACCTTATGAACTCAATTTAAGAGTTTTACAACCTTTTTTTAAGCTAAAATTACCATTTTTATTACTAATTAAGTATTTGGAGAGTATAGATTTAGATCTGGACCAAGTAGGCTTTGAGGACCAATATCTCACCCCTGAATTAGACATACTTATCCAAAGGCAGCATCAGAAACTGATGGGTTTCCGTTCATGAGGTCTGTGCAAAGTTTACCACAATTCTAAGTATTATGGAAGTTATTTTTGAAAACAACTAGGATGGCCATATTGTATATTCTAAATCCCTACAGCAATACAGCAGGTAAATTCGTAGCAGAGTGTGGATAAGGTATTCTTTAGATTGGCAGATCTCAGAGAGAAAGGATCTGAGGTGAGCATGCCTCGTTTATTTTTCCAGACTCGTCAGTCACTCTGCTCCTTACAAGAGGAGTGAATAGCAGGTAGGAGAGAGAAGCTAGGAATGCTTCTCTTCAGAAGTCACTTCATATGAAAACATGAAAAGTGGAACATAAGTATTACCTCCTGCAATATCCACCAGCTTTTGGTTCTTTTAAGCCATTGAGCTTATTTTTCATAAAACTTTTTTGTGGAAATTTTCATACACACATAAGTGAAAATAGGATAATGAATTACATCATTCACTTATCAGCAATCTGATACCAATATCCGCTGATCATATCCAGTTATCAGCATTCTGCTGTTCTCCTCACTTTTTGTTGGTGGTGTTTAAAACACTCTCGCAGTATTTTAAAACAAACTTAGACATAGTATTTTTTCTGAAAAACTTAACGTATCTTTAATAATAAAAGAATCCTATAATCTTAAAAGGAAACTTTTGGGGGAAGTCATGAAAATAATGCAACTCATTGTCCTTCCATTCCCCTTTGTGCTTATTGAATTATTTGACCTCTTTAAAGCTGCCTTTTTTATGTTTCTTTCCATGTTTGACACTGTTATATACTGGTGCTTAATTTCTATTACATATTTTTGATTAAAATCATGGGTTTTTTAAAAAAGCAAAACAGTATTTGTCCCTTGATTTGATTAGTAGTAGTCTTTCAGGAGATCTGCTTCACTTGTTAATACAACTTATGGTCTTCATTGTATTGTTCCTATTCTCTTATGTTTTTGTCTTCAAAACCACTAAGGAGCAGGAACCACAGTTGTTAATGTGGTTTGTCTGTTTTGGCAGGAAAGGGGAAATAGAATTAAGGAAGAAAATTGGCACTTCACTTAAAAGGCTGGGAGCAGAATTGTCTGAGAAAGAAGGGAAGAATCAGTAGAGAAATGGGTCTTTTGCAGGATATGATAGTTGAGGACTCAAATTGAGAGTGGAGTGGTCAAGGAATGGTGCTTTAAGGTGGGTCACAGGGCAGACTGAGCTCGTTGAGGACTTCTCAAGGGACTTAATTCTTCATGAAGTAAGGTTAAGATTATTTTAGGAGTTCTTACCAATATCAAATCTTTTGACATACAGGGACATTGCTCATGACACATGAATATTATGCTTGTTAAGATACATCATTTTTAAATTTTATTAGTTAAAATTATAATCCATTTGTTTTAGGTACTTTTATAGACAGCTTCTGCTCTTCTATAGCAAAAATCCTGCTATGATGGAAAAATCAATATTTTGTACAGAACCAGCTTCTAATCTATTCACTCTCAAACAGAACATCAACATTTACCTCTATATGAACCAGTTGCCTAAAGGATCAGCCCAGATTAAGTCACAATTGTAAGTATTATGAAAGTTGTTTTTAAAAGCAACCAGGATGGCTGTATCATATATTCTAAATCTGTACAGCAGTACAGTAGGTAAATTCATATCTATCCGTATTTCCCCTCCAGCCTTGAGGTGTTACTTGTAGACTGTAAGAGGCCACAAATCTCTCTCTCCCCTCCACTCAATCTGGTCTATTACTACTACTTAAATATTCCATGTACTTCACCACTTTCTTTTCTATGCTATTGAAAATCTTCTACTCCTCTCTTGAAGATTTCATAAACTTTAGGAAAGTATGGATTTGTGCACTATTCACATACCAATAACAGGAGTTAAGGATGCAGTTTGTTTTTCTGGTCAATCTGTGGCCAAAACTTCATTACCTTGATGAATGGATAGCTTCAGTTAGCGTAATATTTAAACAGTACAGACAAACACAAAGAAAATAAAATTCACTTTAAGTCTGACCATCTAGAGCTAACTGTGGTTAGAATTTTGTTAAAAATCCTTCCGGTAACATCTTTGAAAACGAGCAATGAGTGTTCTGGGAGAGAAACATCAAGAAAAATAATTTCAGATTTTATTGTTTTAACATTTCATTGGAGATAGAATCTTGAATACAGATTGTCAGTTTTCTTTTTCTCATTCCCTTACTTTGTAGTTTTTAAATCTTTTCATATGGAGAAAGAAAAATCACAAACTGTGGTAGGGACAAAAATTAGGTGTTCGTTTGCTTTTAAGGGACATAAAGAATGGCAATAATATGAAGTTTATCTTTGCTGAAAGCTCTAAGTATGGATAATTTCTGTTTGGTATTGATCTTGTGGAACCAAGTCACTTCATGCCTACCTTTGAGTTTGCATCTGTTTCTGTTACTGGAATTAAATGTACACTGGCAAGTTAAACATGTTTGAGAACAATTCTTAGGTAAATGGAGATTTTCACTTTGTCAACTTTGTTTTTTAAAGGCAGAAACTTTATTTTCTTTCTCTAGGCGTCTTAATCCACATTCTATATCTGCATTTGAAGCCAATGAAGAACTGAGTCTCCATGTGGCTGTTGAAGGCAAGATTTATCTGACTGTCTACTGTCCTGCAGACGTTGTTAATAGAGTAAGCAGTATGTCTTCAAGTGACAAATTGACAAGATGGGAAGTGCTTGGTGTACAGGGAGCGTTGCTGAGTCACTTTATACAGCCAGTTTATATCAGCAACATACTTGTTGGTGAGTGAGATTTCAGTACCTCCTGACCTCTTTCACTAAGTTAAATACACCGTATTTTATTTATTAGTACGAAATTAGATTTTGCATACATGAAGTTTCATTTAAGGTAAAAAAAAAACAGATCCACTGTTTTGTTGAGCTTTTCATTTCATGGTAACTTATAATCATACTTAGTATAATATAACTTTTGTCATCTTATCAGATAACTAAGAATTAATATTTGTTAGCCAATTAGCTGTATTCTGTCTTGAACTTGTCAGATGAGTCACAAGTAACTAGAACACAAAATAAATAATGTGATTTGGTGGGAAATATTACAGAATGCTGTATTTATATTAGAATGGTTTTCTAGACGTTATCTCATCAACAAACAATTCTGGAGCTCATTTCTATAGTTTTCATAAAGCCCTAGGTGTTTCAAAGCTTTAGTTACCCTTGTTGAAACAATGTAAATACTACCATTACTCTTCTCTTCTTTGCTTACTGTAAATTTTTGGTAACGGTTGCACATGTAAGCTTTAGATCCTTACGTAAGTAATATTTTGGTTTTTAGGTGGTGTTATTTCTTTCTTGGGTTTTTTTCGTTCTATGTATCTTATACCCATTTC
This sequence comes from Tapirus indicus, assembly GCA_031878705.1. Classification (NCBI taxonomy): domain Eukaryota; kingdom Metazoa; phylum Chordata; class Mammalia; order Perissodactyla; family Tapiridae; genus Tapirus; species Tapirus indicus. The sequence continues at coordinate 139,666,676 of CM062919.1, read as the reverse complement.
TTTAGGAATTTCTCCTATAGGTAATATTTTTTCAGTTGAATATGTGTACAAGATATTGTACTTTCTTGCCATTTTTGTTTGGTTTGGCTTTAAATTGTAAAAAGGAAATAGTTATTGTTTGTTTATTTTTCTAATATTAAGCCTATTTTCTTTGTATGGAACATACATTACTTGTTTCACAATTCAAAAGATTTAAAAGGGTGTTCAGTGAAAAGTCATATGGATACATAAAGAATTTCCTCATTGTTATTCATGGCTCACTGTATGGTATGAGTATATGATATTTGTATAAATGTATGATAATTTATTTAACCAGTTATAGGTTCATGAGATTTTTAGATTGTTTCTAATCTTTTGCAGCTACCAAAATGCTACAGTGAATGACCTTTTTATATTTGTTATTCACACAAGTAAAAGTATATAAGATGAATTCCTGGAAGTAGAATTGCTGGTCAAAAATATATGCATTTGCAATTTTGAAAAATATTACCAAGTTAACCTTGAAATCACATTCCCACCAGAAATATATAAGAATACCTGTTTACTCATACTCTCAAAAGTGGTTATTTCTAACTCTACTTTTTCAAAATATATGTTTTTATAGATGATACATTTCTTAGATTTAATGTGGTTAATAAAGTTCTTCTTTACCATGTTTTCTTTTAGTTCAGATACTCTCTCTGACACTTAAAACTTTTCTCTGTCTCCTTTAGGAAAGGCTCTTTTTCTTCCTGATAAATGTCTATAAAGTATATAATAAATGTCTGTGCTTTCTCTAGAATCACAGCTTTGGCAAGCAAGGCTTTCTTTGACTTTTGTGAAGAAAGATATTTTAAAATTTGTTATTTGTTTGATATAACTCCATACTGTATTCAGTTTCTTAAAAGGATGGGTATAGATTCTTGTAAAATTATTCAGTATTTAGTTACTGGTTTGGAATAAGGGCTTAAAAACCAGATCTCGTCATTTTGACTGTCATCTTGCACCTACCCGTGGGGAACACCAGGTAGCAATCAAAACACGATAAGACTTTGTAAAATTGCTTCTGCTCTCTTTCTTGGCGTCTTTGGGACACATATAAAGCTAATTAATTGGTGTTCTGTCTGGTATAACCTGAATGACTTCAGCGTGTTTAAGTTGTTTGTGAAAAATGCAGGTTTCTGGACCTCTTGAGATCTCTACTGTATGTCAAGGGGGTGGGAGGTAGGAGTTTTGAGGCCCAGGAATATACATTTTAAAAGAATACCACCAGGTGATTCTGATACAGATTATGTTAAAGGCTTACTAGAACCCTTGAAAAATAAACTTTATCTATTATTCTTTACTCTTGTTGCACATTAGGGTCTCCTGGGAAGCTCTTAAAATAATATGGGAATGGCACTTGTATTAATATCCTAATCCCTAGTGATTCTAATGTGTATCCAGGATTGATAAGTACTGCTCTCTGATAATCTTTTATATTCCTTTTTCATCAGGTATTTATTGAGCCACCTACTATATCTAGGTGCTGTGCACTGTTACATAACTCTCAGGGCCACCATTTGCATAAAATACAGAGTGAGCATTTGGAATACAAAGACAAGATGCTTGCCTTTATGTCTTTTCCTATCTAGACATCAGTTGTGTTTCACAGGAACATGATTTGTTTTCTCCAGATGTTCTGTAATACATGAGTGATGGTGTTAAAATGTAATGCCTCAGACTGTGATGTTCCAGATGTGGTATGACAAGTGTATAGTTCTTTAATAATGTTGTATTCTTTGATCTAGGCACTGTATTTTTATTAATGCAGCCTTAGTTTGTATTAGCTGTTTAAGCAACCATTTCTGTTGACTTACGTATACTTATGGTAGACTAACCTACTGAGATCTTTTCTATATGAAAAGCTGTCAGGTCAGGTCTCCTATAATCTTTCATTAGATTTAGCCTTTGACTTTAACCTTTGATTTTCATGTTATTATTTCAGATTATTTTGGATGAATCAAATAAAAATTTACCAATTATATGATGCAATTTTAGAGATATAATTTTCCAGGAACAAGATTTGGCCTCAAGATATAATCAAAATCATACCTCAGATAGTTAATAATTAAAGCATACATATATAAAGGCAAAAAGAAAGTTTCTAATAAAATGTTAATATTCTTGATTTTTTCCCTATTAAATTAGCTTTTATACCACCCCATTAAAACATCTAGGTGGAACAATTTGATGTTTAAGGAATCTTGTGTGGAGTTTGACTTGTAGGGTTTGTTTTCTTTTTCCACATGTGTCTTGCTATTTTAGGCACAACCAGTGTCATTACCTCATTACAGTATGTCTTAGTCTGTTTGGGTTGCTACAAAAAAAATGCCATAGACTGGGTGGCTTAAACAACATTTATTTCTCACAGTTCTAAAGGCTGGAAAGTCTGAGATCAAGGTGCTGACAGATTCAGTGTCTGGTGAGGGCCCATTTGCTAGTTCATAGATCACTGTCTTCTCACTGTGTCCTCATATGGTGGAAGGGGTGTGAGCCTTTTTTATAAGGGCGCCAATCCCATTCATGAGGGCTCCACCCTTGTGACCTAATCACCTTGCAGAGGCCCCACCTCAGAGTACCATTACACTGGGGATTAGGTTTCAGAATATGGATTTTGTGAGGAAACATTTAGTCTATAGCACAGTGTGTAATAAATACATAAAATTTTCTTTTGAATCCATGTCTTCTGTTATTTATAGATAACGACTATTCCACAAACCTTATTTCTTCCCAACTTTTTTTTCTGTCTCCAAGTATATCTTTAATATAACTAGCCTTGATTTGTTGATATCTCTTGACTTGGAACATTCAAAGGAATGCTTAGAAAAAGGATGTCAGAAGCAACTCATGTTTTTTTTACATCATTTTCTAGTTCCAAAATAGTCATTAGTAAGTGTCAGCTCAATAGCCATCTCAACAATTCCAATGATGTGGAAACAAAACTTTATTTGTGAAATGTGTCTAGTGGTGTATAAAGATTCTCCTGTTGTGAGAACCTCTGACCCTCTTAAGAAGGAAAGAGATCTGATTTAGAATTATTCATTTTTTGTGTGTGTGTGTGAGGAAGACCAGCCCTGAGCTAACATCCGTTGCTAATCTTCCTCTTTTTGCTTGAGAAAGACTGGCCCTGGGCTAACATCTGTGCCCCATCTTCCTCTACTTTATATGGGACCCCGCCATGGCATGGCTGACAAGCAGTGCATCAGCAGGCGCCCGGGATCCGAACTGGCGAACCCCAGGCTGCCAAGCGCGAACTAAACTGCTGCACCACCAGGCCAGCTCCTAGAATTATTCATTTTTAAATAGGAGTGACTTCTCTAACTTCTGTTTTAAGTTTGATGCAGCCCATTATTTTATACTAATGACACCGCATCTTTTTGAGCTCTCTTCTTCAATAATTATTTTAACTGAGAACTCAAAGCTTTTGGTATTGGCCACAGTTTTAACCAGAAATGGTCATTCTTTAAATTAGTTTGCGTTGTGAAACTGGAACATTGTGGTACTGAAACAGTTGTAATTTGCGGCCCTTAGACATGGAAAAATAACTTACTTTCACCAACTATTTCTCAGCCACATTTGTCTGCTGCATTATGTGCTGGTTTTATGCTATAATCTGAAAAATCAAGACAGAATGAGGCAGTTCACTCTTAAAAGTACCAGTTTCTTTCTGGGTCAGTTCTGGCTCTTTGCTTTTATTCACTGGTATGTCAATTCATTATTTTCTGTAGAAGATTCTTTTTTGAATGGAAATTCTGACTGTCATTTCCTTGTCCTGCTTCTGTTAAAGAATATAGAAGTAGCTACTAAGAGAGTAAAAGGAGGAAAGGGAAGGTTGCAAAATAAAGGATGAAGAAATGGACTTCAGACTGTTACCAATTATTTATTTATTTCTATTATTATTATTTTTTTTTGGTATAGTCTTGATATTGAACCTTCTGAGTGTTTTGATTTTGCTTTCTAGGTGATGGGAATTGCAGTGATACTAGAGGCTTAGAAATCGCTATAAAGCAACGTGTTGATGATGCACTCACTTCAAAACTTCCGATGTTTTACTTGGTCAACAGGCCTCATATTAGTTTAGTACCTTCTGCATATTCACTTCAAACAGACTTGGAATATAAATCCCTAAGTCTGAATTGGGCACAAGGGGACATTTCTTTGGAGATTGTGGATGGCCTAAGTGGGAAGATCACTAAAAGGTTAGCATTACCAATTTCTTTAAAAATCACATACCACTTAAGCAGAAGAATACATTTTAATACAATTTTTTATTCTAAGTTTTTTGTATACAATTTTTTGAATTTTGAACAATGATAATAGTTGTCATTAATTGAATATGACTATGTTGTAGGCATTGTACTAACTTAAAAAAATTTTTTCCTTGATAAGAAGACAGGCCTGAAGAAAGTGTGTAACTTACTGAAACTACGTAGCAAACGGTAGAGCCAGCATTCAAAATCAGTCTCCAGAACATGTGTTTCTCCAAGTGTCGTTTCGTGACTGTTAGTATTAGAATCATATAATGTGTTTAAGAAATTCAGTTTCTTCTACTGAATCTGAATTCATGGATCTAGGGCTCAGGAATCTGTATTTTTGACATGCTCTCCCAAATATTACTTATGTACACTTAAGTGTGAGAACTATTGTACTATGTTATACTGCCTTCTTATAATAACCTTGTAGGTTAGGTGGTATTGTTCTTTTACAGATAAAGAAATTGAGCTTCAAGATAGATTAAATTTCGCTTAAAGTCACCCAAGTGTAGCTAAGTGACACAGCTAGGATTCTGATCTGGACATTTTGTTTCCAAAGCCCTTGTTCTTAACCATAATACACATGCCTTTTAGACATTTCTTTGTAATATCCCCGCCATTGATTATCAAGTAAAACTAAAACCCTTCTTTTTGTGTGAACATACATTTATAACGAGGTAATGAATGATGATGAAAGTTTAGATGCCTAAATTTGCTTGCTTTGTGAAGACGATTTAAATTAAGACCACATACAAGTGTTTCTTGATATGGACTCAGTCAAGCATACTATTGATTATTTCAGCTAGGATGAATTACGCTATTTATGCTTTGAATCAGCATAAAGAAATGTATCACTGTTAATAACAGACTAACTCACACATACAAACAAAACAGGTATTCTGTGAAAGACAGTAAGAAACTATTTACTGAGAATACATAAAATAATAGCATAACAGATGAAATTAATAAATATAAAATGAGCTTAACTCATTTCTTATAGATAAATGCTTGCCAGGTGATTATAAACACACAAAAAAACAAATGTGATCTAAATATCAGACAAGGTGTAAATTCAGCCCCAAAACATTACACAGGCATAGGACACTCTAGCAATATAAAGTGTAATTCACAACACAGAAGAGTTATGAATATTTGTGCAACAGGTGACATAGTATCAGCATTCATAAAGCAGAAATTACAGAGGATAATAGGAAAAATAGAAACACATTGCTCATTGAGACAATAATTCGCCTCTTTCAGTTAATGGTAGATCAGATAGACAAAAACAGTAATATAGCAGTTTTAAATAACAAGGTAAATTTGATTAACTTATTTAAAACTCTGCACCATAAAAATATAAAATTGCACCTACTTTTCAAGAACCTACAGAATGTTGACAGAAATTGACCGTATGTTAGGCCTTAAAGAAAATCTCAAATTCTAAAACACCAAATCAATGTATACAGTTTTTTCTGATTGTGATGCATTAAGACTATAAATGACAAAATAAGAATACAAAATAGAAACTTCTTTTACTGGGGGGAAAAGTTCTCCGACTTTTGACTCAAAGGGGAAATACAAAATGAAATTGCATAATATTTACAAAATGAAGATATTGAAAGCATTACATATCAGAACTTGTAGGATATACAGCTAAAGCAAAGCTGAATGGAAAAGCCAGTTTTTTTAATGTTTATATCAACAAATGGAAATAAATTAAGCAGAATGAAGAAATTAATAAAACTACAAATGTAAAAGAGCTAGAAAACAGAAAAAAACATAAAAAGTTGATTCTGTGAAAAAATATCACTAGCTAATCTCATATAATAAATGATGAGTAGTTACTCAGAAACAGAGAAAATTAAAAGAATCATAAGAAACCTTGCTCAGCCATGCAAATATATTTGAAAACCTGGATGAAATGTATAAATTTGTAGGAAAAAAAATATTTCCAGAACTGGTACAGAAGAGAGAAAAATCTAAACAGATTATTTTCATGAGAAAATTATCAAGAAGGTGCCCTAATTCTTTCTCAAAGTACCATTCTGAGATGGTTCACAGGACTTTGATAAACCTTTAAATGATAGAAACTTCCAGTGCTATCTAAAAAGATGAAAAACATCCAAATGCTTTTATGAAGCAAGTGTATCATTGATACTTCAACCTGATGGAAGATTGCTGCCCCTCCCCAAAGGTTACAGACTAAGCTCACTTTTATATCCAAGCAAAATTGCTAAATAAAATATTAGGGAGCAGAATATTAGGGAGTACTTTAAAATAATAATGTATTTTATACAGCAATATTAATTGTCATTTTTTCTAGGAAAATGTAATGTAATAGAAATAATACCAGATTAGAAATTCTCATTGTAACTTGTTATATTAGTTAATCTAGGGGAAAACACCATGTATTCATCTCTGTAAATTTTAAGAAGGCATATAATACCGTTCTACAACTATTCTAGATAAAGATACTCAATAAAAAAGGAATAGTTAGATATTTTTGTTAAGGATAAAATGTATCTTTATTAGTCTAAAAGTATTATCATGGTTGATGATGAAATCTAGAGGCATTTCCACTATCCAAAATGAGACATGATCGTTTACTATTATTTAACATTTTACTTAATACATTTAGACAAGAAAAGAAATGAGAGAGATAAAATATTGGAGAGGAGAAGGTAAAATTACCAGTCTTTGCATATGGTATCATTTTATACCAGAAAAGCCCAAAAGAATCATCTAAGAAGCCACCACAACAAAAGGTATAAGGTGGAAAATTAATATAGAGAGATCAGTAGACTTCATACACAGTAATGTATGTTAACTATTGCTGCATATAAACTACCTCAAAACTTAGTGGCTTAAAACAACCATTTGTTACTGCTCTCAAGTCCTTAGGTCAACTGAGCTGGATTTGGTTGGGCTCCCCTCATGTGTCAGGAGATCAGCTTTAGGTCAACTTGGCTTATCTTAGAGGGGCAGCTAGGCTCTGGGCCATGTGTTCTCTCACCTTCTAGTAGACTAGTCCCAGCTGGCTCATGTGGCAGAGGTGGAGGTCCCAAGAGAATGAGAACACAAAGACTCTTGAGACTCAGGCTCAGAACTGGCACATTGTCTATTCTTTTAGCTAAAACAAGTCACAGAGCCAGTCCACATTCAACGGAAGGGAACATCAACCACAGTTATAGATGGGAGAATCTGAAAAGTCACATTGTAAAGAGCGTGGAGACAGAGAGGAATGAAGGATTTTGGCAGTTTTTGTAATTGCCAAACTAATTGCAAAACAAAAGATATAATGAAGGAAAGAGTTAGAATAGCAAAAAAGTTCATATCTGTGGATCCACTGTTATTAGAAACCTAGAAAAAAATATATATCTGTGTATGCATACATACACATATGCGTATATGGAGGGTGGTCAGGTGTGTATATTTTACTTTTTTTAGTGAGTTAAAATTTGAATACAGTTAAATGCACTGTAAAATTTCATGAGTTATAATATATGTGTATACCTCTGTAACTGTCACCTCAGTCAAAATGTGGGGCATTTTCATCATCCCAGAAAATATTTCTATGCCCTCTTCCAATCAATCCCTGGTAGAACCACTGTTTTAATTTGGATCACTGTAGATTAATTTTGCTTCAAACAACGGAAATGTTCCAAATATCCATCTTCTGCTTTAATTTGTAATGCAACACTGTAATAAGTTAAACTGTAATTTCATAAAAGAAATTAGCTGTAGAAAGTAATTAAATATTCAGAATGATTTTTGTGTAGAAAAATTTCACTATATGCATTGCACATAACTGAGATAAATATTTGTAGATTTTTTGTTGGTTTTAATCTCTACAACTGCCAGCATAAGTCATTGAATAATGATTAGTGAATGTTTCATTCTTTTCTGCTTTAGTTCCCCATTCAAAAGTGGTATGTCAATGGCAAGTCGGCTTTGTAAGGCTGCAATGTTAAATCGATTTAACCTGCTTGCCAAAGAAGCTAAAAAACAAGATTTACTTGAAGCTAGTACATATCATGCGGCGAAGGTAAGTCCCTAAAAGAATGAAGTTGATCATAGAAATAAAATTAAGACAGTATTCTAAGTTTGATGATACGTAGCAAAAGTTGGTTGAGTAGTTCCTGAATATAAGATATTGCCATGTAGTGGTAAAATTATTTTTTAAATGAATATGCCGGAAATTGGTTATGAAAATAAGTGTTGACACTTAAAGTAGCCACCTCAGTATGGTGTGTACTTGACTTTGACAGTATTGCTCAAAACCTGCTGTCATACCCAGAGGAACAAAATGGTAATAAAATTTTTTCTGTATATGATAAACTGTGCTAACTATAGAAGTTTTCTATAACAATACTTTAAGATATCCATATAAATTAATTGTCCTATTCTAAAGTTGTGAAACAGCTTTAATTTCAGCATGTGATTTGAGCCTGGTTAAGTAGGTGATGTGGATCTTTAAAAATATTTATTCTTTTTTAGTCTTACAAACATAATGCATGTTTATGTAGAGAATTGGGCAATTTTTTTTAAATAGAGAAGAAGAATATCACTTGTAATACCACCTACTATTCAAATATAATATTCGTAATCTTTTAATGTAAGCATGTTATTTCAGTTTCTTGTCATCTATATATATTTTTTAAAATATTAAGATCATACTGGATATGTTTTTTAATCTGCTTTTTTCATACCACAAAATATGACATAAACTATGTTATCAAGTTATTAAATATTAAATGCCAATGGTTTCTGATAGCATCATTTCAGTTTCAGTAATGATAGAGTATTATGTGAAAGTCTCTTAATTTCACCAATATATTAATACTCAAACTGTATAATCCCAACCTGTAAAACAATTATTTTAACTACAGGTTTGTGTGTATGTACACACATATTTTTGAGTATAAAAGCTTATCTAGACAGTTTCTGGTTTTGGCAGCATAAAGAGGTTGCAAATCATCTCTATAAAAACAAGTATAAAACTGGACAAAATTGTCAAAAAACAACCTTTTTACAACTCTGGAAATTTACTAAAGGCAGAAAACACATTGAAAAGTGTGTGTTCTTGAAAAACTGCTAGAACTTTGGGTAAGAACAACAGGAGTTGTGGCACCTTTGCCTGAGGCAGTTCCTGTACTCTCTCCTTCTTCTCCGTTAGTTTGAATGGCAAGAACTGTGGTTTTACCAGAGTGAGAGTGCCACCAAAAGTAGTAGATCTGCTGCCAGAGGGAGTGGACTCGATTTGGGCAGAGGCTGAAAATTTGTGTCTTTGTCAGCTAAAGGTGCCAAACCTGGTAGGAAACAAATGGGGAAAATCTGTAACTTTGCTGGCCCAATATTGCAGTCCTGGTTGGGGCAAGTGTTGGATCAACTAGTAACTTAACAGGTAGATTTTGGAAATGAAAGAGCCATGGAAGAGCTGAGATAAATTCTTCACATATCCCTGACTGACTGAGAAACTACACTCATGTGCAGGGAAGACCCAAGAGAACCCAGTAAAGAGTGAAGGCATGAAAGAGAACTGGCTGCAACATTAAGTACACCTCCCCACACACACACACACAAGTTGGTCAGAAGAAGGTGGAAGCCTTACGGATTTAAGCCCAATGTCTGCTGAAATCATTTGTTTATCACTAAGCTGTGCAGATACAGCGTAACCATAGGAAGCCAGGCTAAAACATAAAAATAAGAATAAAAAAACTGGGAAGAGACAACAGCAGTCACCATGGGGACAATAGATCTCACAATTTAAGCAAGCTAAATTTAAAAAAAAATACAACCTTAGGAAAATAAAACAGAATCCATAGTTGCTACAATATATTATCTAAAATATCTAGTTTCAACCAAAAGTTATGGGATGTGTAAAAAGCAGGAAAGTGTAACCTATACTCAGGAAAAATAACAGTCAATAGGAACTGGTTTTTAATGGGCCCAAATGTTGAATATAGCGAAGACTTAAAGCAGCTAATTATAAATATGTTCAAAGAATTAAAGGGAAATATAACAACGTATCAATAAATAGGCATTCTCAATTGAGAAATAGGAACTACAAAAAAGAGAACCAAGTGAATACTCTCGGATTGAAACAATATTTGATAACCAAAATGAAAAATTCTCTAGATGCACACAGCACATTTGAGATGGCAGGAAAAAAATCAATGAACTTTGAAGATATATCAATGGAAATTATTCTTTTAAAGTACAGAATGAAAACTGATTGAAGAAAAATGAACAGAGCCTCAGAGATTTGTGGAACAATATTAAGTGAACCAACATATGTGTACTAGGAATCCTAGAGGGAAAGGAGAGAGAAAACGGGTCAGGGAAAATATTTGAAGAAATAATGACTGAAAAATCTCCAAATTGGATGAAAAACAACAGATCCAGGAAGCTCAGCAAACCCCAAGTAAGAAAAAATGAAAAAAGATCCACACCTAGATACATTATAGTCAAGCTGCTTAAGACCAAGACAAAGAGAAAATCTTGAAAGCAACAAGAGAAAAAAGTTATCAACCATAACAACACATTTAAAGGCTGAATTCTCATTGGCATAATGGAGGCCAACCCAAAATAGCCAGAACAATCTTAAAAAAGGATAACAAAGTTGGAGAATTCACACTTCTTGATTTTAAAGCTTACTACAAAGCCACAGTAATCAAGATAGTGTAATACTGGCTTAAAGATAAACATAGATCAATGGAGTATAATTGACATTCCAGAAATAAATCCTGGCAATTGATTTTTAACAAGACTGCCTAGATCATTCAGTGGGAAAAAAATAGTCTTTTCAACAAATAGTCCTGGGAAAACTGGATAACTACATGGAAAAGAGTGAACTTGGACCTCTACTTCATACTATATACAAAAATTAACTCCAGATGGATCGTAGACCTATGTAAGAGCTAAAACTATAAAATTCTCAGGAGAAAATATTTGTACAGCCATGCACCACATAACAATGTTTTGGTCAACGATGGACTGCATATAAGATGGTGGTCCCATGAGATTAGTACCATATAGCCCAGGTGTGTATTAGGCTGTACCATCTCGGTTTGTGTAAGTACACTCTATGATACTCGCACAACAAGGAAATCGCCTAATGCATTTCTCAGAATGTTCCTCCTTGTTGATGCAAAACTGTATTCTTAAGTTAGAGAAAGGTTTCTTAAGTCTGATACCAAAAACACAATTCTTAAGAGAAAAAATTAATCTTTTAGACTTCATTAAAATTAAAACTTTTGCATTTCAAAAATCATCAGTAAGAAAATGAAAAGGTGGGGCTGGCCTGGTGGAGTAGTGGTTAAGTTCGTGTGCTCCACTTCTGGCAGCCTGGGGTTCACAGGTTCGGATCGCGGGTGCGGACCGATGCACCATGTGTCAAGCCATGCTGTGGCGGCGGTTCACATAAAGTAGAGAAAGATGGGCACAGATGTTAGCCTAGGGCCAATTTTCCTCAGCCAGAAAGGGGAGGATTGGCCATGGATGTTAGCTCAGAGCTAATATTCCTCACAAAAAAAAAAAAAAATGAAAAGGCAAGCCACAAACTGGGAGAAAATTTTTGCAAATCATTTATCTAATAAGGGACTTGTATCCAGAATGCACAAAGAACTCTTGCTACAAAATAATAAAAAGACAGATGACCCAATTTTTAAAGTGAGCAAAGGATTTGAATAGACATTTCAGCAAAGGTAAGCAGATGGCCAATAAGCATATGAAAAGATGTTCAACATCATTAGTCAGTAGGGAAATGCAAAGGAAAACCACAATAATATACCACTTTACACATGCTAAGATACAGCTATAATAAAAAAGAATGATATTGATAAATGTTGGCAAGGATGTAAAGAAAATGGAACCATCATGCATTGCTGGTGGGAATGTAAAATGGTGCAGCTGCTCTGGAAAACAATTTAACAGTTCCTCAAAAAGTTAAATGTAGAGTTATCATGTAACCTGGGAATTCCACTCCTAGGTATATGCATAAGAGAATTGAAAACATACATCCACACCAAAACTTGTACATACATGTTCATAACAGCAGTATTTGTAATATAAAAAAGGTGGAAACAACCTATCATCTGATGAATGGATAAACAAAATATGGCATATCCATACAATGGACTACCATTCACCCATAAAAGGGAATGAACTACTGATAGATTCTACAACATGATCAATCTTGAAAACATTATGTTAAGAGAAAGAAGCCAGACACAAAAGGCCACATATTATATGATTCCATTTATATGAAATGTCCAGAACAGGCAAATTCGTAGTGACAGAAAGTAGATTAGTGGTTTCCAGGGGATGGGTCTAGGAGAAAATGAAGAATGACTGCTAATGGTTACCGGAGTCTTTTTTGGGGTGATGAAAAAGTTCTGGAATTAGTGGTGATAGTTGTACAGCTTTGTGAATATACTAAAAGCCACTGAATTGTACACTTTAAAGTGGTGAATTTTATGATATATGAGTTATATCTCAACAAAGCTGTTAAAAAAGAAACAATGGAGACAAAAATGCAGTGAAATGACGTGTTCAGAGTGCTGAAAGAAAAAACCCTGGCAATCAAGAATTCTATAGCCAGCAAAATAATCCTTCAAAAATAAAAACATTCCCAGGTAGACAAAAATTAAAATTTGTTAGAACTTCCATAAAAGGAATTTCAAAGGAAGTCCTTGAAGCTTGGAAGAAATTATCCTAGATGAAAACCAGTCTACAGGAAGGAATAAAGAATACTGAAGATGATAATTATGTGGCTAAATATAAAAGACCTGTGTATTTTTTCTCTTACTTTCTTTAAAAAAGAGTTGTTTAAAACAATGTTAACACTTTATTATTGATTTTATAACATAGATGCAATATATATGGTAATGATATAAAAAAGGAGAGGGAAAGAAATGGATTATCATTGGAACAAAGTTGCTGTATTTTACCAGGATTAACTCAATATGAATCTGAAGTAGAATGTGATAAGATAAAGAGGGATATTATAATTCGTAAAGTAACCATGAAGAAAATAACTGGAAAACTAATGGATAAAGTATCAACAGAGAAATTAAAATGATATACTAAAAATGCATTTTTTAAAAGACTACAAGGCAATAAAGAGGAAGCAGAGAAATAAGACATGGGACTTGGAAAATAAATAGTGAAATGGCAGACATAAATCCATTATATCAATATATCAATAATTATGTTTGAGTAAATACTCCAGAAAAAGGCAGAGATTGTCTGATTGGGTAAAAAAGAAAGATCCAACTATAATACTGTCTGCAAGACAACCATTAAATTCACAGACAGAAATTGATTGAAAATAAAAGGATGAAAAAAAGACATACCGTGCAAACAGTAGCAATAAAAGAGCTGAAGTGTTTATATTAATATCTAACAAATATACATTAAGATGAGGAAATATTACTAGAGACAAAGCAACATTTTATACTGGTAAAAAGGTTAATACATCAGGAATGTATAACAATTACATATGTATATGAGTATAACAACAGAACTCCTAAATATGTAAGCAAAAAAATTACAGAATTGAAAGCTGAGACAGTTCTACAGTTACAGTTGGAAGTTTTAATACTCCTCCCAAAGTAATTGACAGTACATCTAGAAAATTAATAAGAACATAGAAGGCTTGAATAACACTACCAACCAACCAGACCAAACTGACCTATATAAAACCCCTACACAATAGCAGAATATACATTCTTTTCAAATACATAAGGAGCATTCTCCAGTATAGACCATATAGGCCATAAAGCAAGTCTTAATAAGTTTAAAAAGATTAAAAACCTACAAAGTATGTTCTAACAATTATGGAATTAGAAGTCAACAACAGGAGGAAGTCTGGGAAATCATCATATGTTTGGAAATTAGACAACTTAACCTCTGAATAACCCATGAGCCAAAGAAGAAATTAAGAGGGAAATTAAGAAATATCTTGAACTGAATGAAAATATAACATATTAAAATTTGTGGAATATAATTAAGAAGTGCTTAGAAGTTTATAGTTTTAAAGGCTTAGGAAGCGAATCATAAAATCAGTATAAGTTCAAAAATATTTGAACTTCCACCTCAAGAAGTCAGAGTAAGAGCAAATTAAAACAAAGTGAGTAGGTGGGAGGACATAATATAGGATGGGATAGAAATCAATGAAATAGAAAACAGAAAAATCAGTAGGAAAAAAATCAACAAAATCAAAAGTTGGTTTATTGAAAAAAAATCAGCAAAATTGGTAATCCTGGAGACTGAGAAAAAAGAATGAGATAACACAAATTATTAAAATTTTGAATGTGGGGCTGGCCCAGTGACATAGTGGTTGGGTTTGCCCACTCCGCTTTGGTGGCCCAGCGTTCACAGGTTTGGATCTTGGGCATGGACCTACACACTACTTATCAAGCCATGCTGTGGCCGGTGTCCCACATATAATAAGTAGAGGAAGATGGGCATGGATGTTAGCCCAGGGCCAGTCTTCCTCAGCAAAGGAAGGAGGATTGGCCACAGATGTTAACTCAGGGCTTAATCTTCCTCAAAAAAAAAAATCTTGAATGAAAGAAGGGTCATCACTACAGACCCCAAAGAACTGAAATAATTCTAAGGAAATATTATGAGCAACTGTTAGTCAACAAATTAGACAAATTAGATGAAATGGACATATTCCTAGAAAGACAAATTACAAAAACTGAAGAGAAAATCCAAATTGAACTAAAGTAAAAAATCGAATTCTTAATTAAAATTCTTTCCCTAAAGAAAAGCACAAGTGTAGATATGGCTCCACTGGTGAATTCTATCAAATATATAAGCAAAAATTAATACAAATCCTACAAAAACTCTTTCATAAAATAGAGGAGGGGAGAATGCTTCTCACCGCATTTTGCAGGGCCAGTATAATCCTGATACCAAAGTAAAAACACTGAACAAATAAGAAATAGAAGTGAACTTCCTCAACCTGATTAAAGGGCATCAATGAAAAAGCTACTGTTGACATCACACTTAATGTTGAAAGACTGAATTCTCTCCCCCTTTCCCACCAAAATTGGGGAGGAAAGCAAGAATGTTTGCTCTCACCTTGTCTATTCAACATTGTTCTGTAGGTCCTAGCTAGTGCAGCAAGGCAAGAAAAAGAAATAAAAGGCGTCCAGACTGGAAAGAAAGAAGAAAAACTTATTTCTAAATGATGTGATCTTGTATATAAAATATCCTATGGAATCTACCAAAAACAAACAACTATATCATGTGAATTCAGCACACAGGATAATAACAATATAGAAAGGTAAATTATATATCTATATAATAGGGATGAACACTCCAAAAATAAATGGCAAAACAATTTCATTCACAATAGCATAAAAAATGCTTAGAAATAAATTTAACAAAGGAAGTGTAAGACGTATACTCTGAAAGTGATGCAGCATTGCTGAGAGAAATTGAAGGTGACATAAATAAATGGAGAGATATACCATTTCATGGATTGGAAAACTCAGTATTGTGAGGATGTCACTTCTCTCCAAATTAATCTATGGATTCAATGCAAACTCTTTCAAAATACCCGCAAGCTCTTGTGTAGAAATTGACAAGCTGATTCTAAAATCTATATGTAAATCCAAAGGACACAGAAGAAGCAAAACAATTTTTAAAAAGAACAAAATTGGTAGACTTGGTAGACTTACTCTATCTAGTTTCAAAACTTATCGTAAAGCTGCAGTAATCAAGACAATATTTTCTGTAATGAAAGACATGAATCAATGGAACAGAATAAGAGACCAGAAATAAACCCACACACTTACAGTCAATTGATTTTGTACAAAGGTGCCAAAGTAATTTAAAAGGGAGAAAGAATAGTCTTTTCAACAAATGGTGCTGGAACATTTGGATATTCATGGACAAAACAAAAAAATTAACTTAGACATATCAGTTATACAAAAAAATTAACTCAGAATGGATCAAAGACCTAAAACAGCTAAAACTATAAAACTTCCAAAGAAAACATGAGAAAATATTTGTATTCTTAGGTTAGAATACATATTGTGTTAATAAGTTTATGTGAAAATTTTCAAAAAAGCAAAACTGTAGAGACAGAAAGTAAGTTAGTGTCGTTACCTGAGGCTGGGGCCAGGAATACAGATTGACTGCATATGTACTATCAAGTGGAACTTTTTGCAGGTGATGGAATTGTTTTACAACTGGACTGTGGCGATGGTTGCATACCTGTATAAATTTACTAAAAATCATCAAACTGTATACTTAAAGTGGGTGAATTTATGGTATGTAAATTATACCTCAATAAAACCTTTGTTAAGTTCATCAATGTGTTCTGTTATAAAACATGAAATAAACCAAAATATTAATGGTGGTTATCTATAGTTTGGGAGTTACAAGTGATTTTTATTTCCTCCTTTATATCTTCTCTATTTTTTGTTTTCTGTAATAAATATGATTACTCTTTTAATTAAAAATTTTAAAAGAAAAATTGTCTTTCAGGAGTTTTGGGAAGGACAATTTTTAGTTTCAAAGATAATACTGAGAAAAAATAGGAATTCAAGAAAATTTTCATTAATTTTTAAAATGTCAACTAAAGAAACAAGATTAGGGCTACTTACTTTTCATAGACCAAATTCTGCCTATATTCTATAATTCAATTTTTTTTCTTTCTGCAGTGTATGTCTGGATCCTATCAAGAAGCTAAAACTTTGTTGAAATCTTACTTACAGCAACATGGCTATGGCTCCTGGATTGTGAAATCTCCTTATATAGAGCAATTTAGTATGTGAATTAGGCAATCCATTGTCATTAAAAATCTTATTTTTTGGTGTGTTTTGACTAGTAAAAATGTTTAAAAGATATTGTTGGTTTTCAGCTTTCAAAATCAATGTCTTGCAGACAGCAGTGTCCAGAGATTGCTGAAAATTTGTAAATGTTCATGTCAATTTACATCAAAACATTAGGGTTTTTAAAATATTTTTTTGGAAAAATAGTTACCTGATTCATTGTGTAGCCATTTTGTATTTATTTTTACAGACCTTATAAAGCCATTACCCTTTTTAAAAGAGAATTCATTTTCTTTTAAGTTTTTGTTTAAAGCTATCCATACAGCAAAGATATTCAACATTGTGTCCTGGTATCTCACTCAAGTTTTTTTTTTTTAATTAAAAGTTAGAATCCAAGAATACAAATAATAATTCTTACTCACTTAATTCAACAGACATTTGAGTGCCTAATATATGCCAGTGAACATGCTTTGTGATAGGAAATAAACAGTAACTAGAACATCATTTCTCATGTCAGAGAAGTTCATGAATACAAACTGCACATATAAATGCAGAAAAATATTAACTACGTTAGGGAATAATTTGATAAATTATTCTGATTAATAGAAGATTATCATAAATGCTTTAAATAAGATTGCCCATTTCAAGTGTCCTATAAGATCCATCCAAATTTTATTTAATCCTTTAGAATAGTACAGATTTCTAATAATAGATCAATAAAAGACTGTAGCTTTATATTTATATTTGTTTATACAGTGATTAGATGAAAAGGGAAAGTTTAGTTACTGTTTAGTTAGAATATATATCTTTAGGTGAAATTGTGACTTTGTCCCTCTTAGCTTATATCTTTATTAAATTTATAAGTCTCACACCACTCCATATGAACTATTATAATCTCTGATGAGGTTGATGTAGGTTTTCTGTTGTGTTTTTTGTCTATTCTAAAAGTATGGTAGAGTTTAGTTGATGAACATTGAAGTCATTCTGGAAAGACATAGTTACATGTCTTTCAGTAGACTAGACTCTGTACTTATTAATATTAGGTTTAACCATGTGAAAGTTCTATTTTTTGGTAGGTTAAAAAGGGGCAAATATGAGCAGTTTCACATGAGTCAACATAAATATACTATTAATAAGTTCCATTTCCATCAATTAGATGATATTTATTGCTCATTTCTCTAAACTGGTATTTCCTTGTTAAATATTTTTAGTTTCTTTCCTAGGTGCTTTCCTTCCACAGCTAATTTCCAGCCTTTATTTCTATTATTTTACCTCCATTTGATAGCGCATTTACCTTTGAAAAATATAAGATCTTTCACCTTGTCTTGGCTCTTCACATTCGTGGATATTTTGCTTTTGACTGACACTTATAAAATAAGGAAAAACAGCAAGTGGTTAATATTTTCCTTCAAAAGTTTGGCCTAACTAGTAACAGGCCCTGTGTTAGACACTGCCATGAGAATCTGTAAAAAACAATTTATTTCCTCAAAAAATGTACAGATTTAAGGGTAAGATAAAGCAAATATACCCAACTGTTTTACAGACAGAATCTAGTAAGTACCACTTATTTATTCAACACCTAGTCACTGAGTGTCTCTATATATTATATCTACTCAATTATATGTAGTGTTTTGGTTTAGCAAAAGGAAAGATTATATCTAGGGAGGGATATCAAGAGGGACTATATAAAGGATAAACGAGATGGCATTTAGTAGAAGGCAGTCATTTAGAGGAAGGGGCAGGAGATGGACATGAAACACAACATTGGCCTTTATGATTGTGACCATCATAAATCATTTAATCTCTCTTAGCTCAGTTTTTTTTATCTTTGCAATGATGAAATTAATACTGGTGGCCATCCTTCTTTGTTCAGGGATGGAAGCTTGATAGAAAGGGCTTCAGGCTGCCCTTCATCAAAAGCAGCAATGCTTATTATCTCTTGTATGTATTATGTATTGGGATTGTACCAGATACTTTGCTTGAAGACAAACAAACTGTAAATTCAGACTTCTAAACTTCAACTTCTAAAATTGTTCAAAACCCACTAAACTAGTTGCATCTAAGTTTAAGTCCTCTTTTAGCTCTAAGGTTCTGTTATCTGAGGCAAACATTGAAGGATGGGTAATATTTAGAAGGCTGAAATGGGACAGAGAATGCATTCTGGTTGGAAATTGTAAAGCAAAGATTAGAGGGGAAATGTTACAGTGTTTGAGGCTAGAGTATAGAACGCTGGATGGAAACCTTGAGAGTTGAGTCTAGCAAATTTTCTCAATTTGGTACACAGAAGGGAGCCCTTGAAGGATTTTGTATAGGGAAGTGACATACTTTAAAATACTGTTTCACAACATTTTCTTTGTTTTACTATAGAAATTTTCAAACATAGCAAAGTAGAGAGAATAGTAAATGAATCCCCGTGTATCCCTTAGCCATAGTAATTATTGAAACATGGCAACCTTATTTCATATCTACCTCCCCAAACCGAATTATGTTAGAGCAAATGTCAGACATATTCTTTCATCTGAAAATACTTTGATATGTATCTGTAAAATATGAGGACTCTTAATATACATACCACACATGTGTAACCATAATTCAGTTAGCACACCTTAAAAATTAATAGTAATTCTCCCATTATCTCATAAATGTTTAGATTGTTGGAATCAAAATCAAAATTACATCCATATGGAATTTGTATGTTTGTTAAGTATCTGTCAATTTATAGATTGCCTCACTCTTTATCTTTTAATTTGGTTCTTGGAAAAACTGGGTCCTTTGCAATCTCTTTTTTGCTGCTTACATTTCCATGATGTCATTTAATGTGTTCCTCTGTCTTCTGTATTTCCAGAAACCAAATTCAGGTCCATAGGGTTTTTAGTTAACCTCTTAAATCTTACATTTGTATTTCCTTTCTCTCACACCAAAATCCTGATTCCTATTGCTACCAACATAATTTCTTATTTACCTTTTCCCACAGCACACACACAGTGGTCTCAGAATAGCAATACCATCACTACTGTCAATAATATGATTACTGAAAACAGTTTAAAATTTGTTTTCATCTTTAGGGTATATCTTACCAGATATGCACAATCAAATTAATGTATTTTAAAGTAACTTAAAATAACTTCTTTCTGTGAGTTGTACTTCCAACTCAAGTCACAGTTCAGATTATTAATTTAATTTGGCTCTTGATATTTAAAACTTGAGATTTTTAAGTTATACAAAAATATAAAAAATCTATAATGGTATATGCAGATAAGTCTAGTTTTTTTCTCTGTTCCTTCCTGAGAGTGTGTATGTGTGTGTGCACTCTCTTTACACACATATATATAAAATTATTTAGGTTTTCCATTATTTTTATTGTAACCATATGCACACAAATATACATATGGATTTATGCGTTGTTTTCCATTTTTTGCTATTATAAATAATATTCTAACAGCAGTTTTTTTAGGTCATTTAGAGAAGAAGAGACTAGAAAGGAGGCTATGACAGTAGCCTAAGTAAGAGGTAATGACCTCAAGCAGGGCTATGACTGATTATTAAGGAGAAGATAAGCAATTATGGGGAGATGGGACCTGGAAATAGAATATATGAGACAAAGGATATGAACAAGTCAAAGGAGACTCCGTGGATTTGAGCTGGATAATTGGAGGTACTACAAATAGAAGCAGAGAAGTCAGGAATGGGATCTGATGTGGCTGGAATCTGATGGGATTTGACGTTCTGACGTACATTTTTAAGGTGGTAATAAGTTTGTCAAGTGGAGATATTCAGCAGTTGGAAGTACAGTGATAGAAAGCTTGAGAAAGTTTTGGAGTAAAGATTAAAAATTAGGAATCACTTGCAAAGATAATTATTCAAGTTGTGAGAGAAGATGTTTGCCTCTTTTCAGGGAATATGAAAAAAAGAACATTAAGGCTAGAACCTCAAGGAACACTTACATTTTGACTTTGTAAATATAAGAGGAAACTTATGGAGTTGTTTGACAGGTGAAGAGTGAGGATAGCAGAGAGAGGAATTGCAAGAAGAGAATAAGCGTTTTCAAGTGCTGCAGAGGGGTAAGAAAAAGAAGGACTACAAAAATACCATTGGATTTGGCAACAGGAGTCCATCGGTGACTGAAGCAGCAGTTCCCAAACCTGGTTGCTCAGGAGAGGTACGATTCCAGGATACTCTGAGCAGATCTGAGAAGAGACCCCAAATCTGCATTTTAACTAGTTAACTACAGATGATTTGATGTGGGTAATACTTTGACCACACTTTAAAAAAAACCACCCTACAGAGTAATATAACGTTATTGGTGACAGAAGTTAGATTGGCCACAATTAAGGAGTAAATGGGAGATGAGGGTTTGGAGGCCAAGACTGAATTCTGTTCTTTATAGCGGCTTGATGGTGAGAAAAATACGGATGTGGTTAGGTTTTTTGTTGGGTTTTTTTTTTTAACGTTTATAACATTGGAGAGATTTCCTCATTGTGCATGAATTTATAGTAGAGCTATCTAATGTGATGTTTATGACTTGTTTTGGGAGGATAGTGGATGTTAGCCAGGTTGGAGAATTGACCCACTGCAACTGAGTCAGCTCTGCTTAGGGAATCTTGGGTAATCTGAATGCAATACTGAAATGGCTCAAACCAAAATGGGGGAAATAAACTACACGGAAAGAGAAGAATTAAGTGGAGGTTAAGTAGTTTCACTGGGGAAGGGGCAGATGTGAGAGAACAGGAGATTGTGTTCAGGGTATTGTCAAAGTTTGAATTCTTAGAGATTTAACCCTGGCCTATATTTTATCATGCTCCCCTCACCCTCAGTCTAAATTCTTAGGAGAAATAGTACAATAGTTAAAATTAATAAGTGATGGCTTATGAATGGAAATTTAGTGTTCAGTCCCTTCAGCCTTTGACGGGTTATTGTGGGGCCAGGGACAGCTGGAGCCCTGGACAGTCAACTCTGGCCCTGGGCAGCCTGTTATTTACCCCCATGTTCAGTAATGCCATTTTCTTATCTGTGCCATCATATGAAAAATGTTAGAAAGCAGTATTCTAACTAAACTTTTTAATCAAAAAATTTGGTGGTATTGATCATGTACTAAGGCAGTGCCAGAAGAGGGTAGAACAGATAATTATATTTGTTATATAGCAAGTTAGAAATTTTTAGTGGGGATATATTTTTGGATAATTATATTTCATTTTGAACATGCGGTGAAGTGACATGACTGAGCATTATTTTAAGGAGATGTTAGAGGAAACTTGTAAAAAATCATTTGAGTATAATACATACATGAAATGTACAAATACTTTGAAAATGTTGATGGGGAACTGGATATTAATGTCAAGCTTCATAATGTTAGTGAAGGATCACTGTGACTTTCAAATGCAAGTTTATTTTCTTTGAGAATGAGCTGAAATTGATGGTTCCTAGATAACGATAATTGTTCTTTGATGTGAGAAGGGAGACAGAATATTGTTAAGTAAACAGGAAGCATGATAATTTCCTCTTTAGAAATCTTGATCCTGATACCATCCTATAAATTAAGTTGACTTAAAATACTACTTAGTACTCTGTCACTTCTTGTGTTATAATAGATGTCAAAAATATTTGATTTTGTTTACTTTGATAGTTTTAGTAGTACTAAAGGAGTATATTCACTACCAAAACAATGTTTGTTCCTGGAAATAACATACGTGTTTCTGTTGTTAAAAATTCTGCTGAGCCTGAATTGCCTTTCTTTCTGGTATTTTAAGTCTGAATTATTTTCTGTTTTCATGGAAGCTATAATTTTTATTTGTTACATGATGGTAGAGGTGAAAAGGTGTACTACTCCTAGAAAAAAACTTTAAAATGAATTATTTCCTAAGAGTTATAGTTTTAGTTGTTCTACAAGTAATATGCTTGTCAGAGTTTTACTTTATACTTTGACTATAATATAGAGGAAATTCACTATTGTAGAAGCTTTCTGATATGTAACTTGTTTGGACAGATGGCTTTATAAGATTTTTAAGCTACGTCTAAGGATACTTTTTCAAAATTTTAATGATTTTTAAATTTTTTTATCAACTCTTTTTGAATCATTAATAGAAAAATATTTTAAAGTACAGTTTTATGTCACTTTCAAATCAAACTTTGAGTATGTTAGCTCTGAGACTGTCAACGTTTACTGTATTTGAGAATTGAAAAATATGATGATGGCATTACCTGCGATGTTCTGCATCATAGGAAATTCTATGATTTTGTTTTTTGGAGTCCACCACAGTCTCCCACTATGTTCACTGCTCCCTACTTCTTTAATAATGCTCTTTTCTTTAGCCAATTTGAATAATTCTATGTTTCTTGACTATATCCTGCCTTTCCTGATGTATTGTCTTTATTTGTGCTTTTCCATCAGCTCTGTAAGACTGAACATCGCCACTCCATCTTACATGTGACGACTTATATTTTGTAACAGTCTATTTTAAGTTGATAACAACGTAATTTTCAAGGCATTCTAAACCTCTCCATTTTTACTCTCCCTCACCAATGTTTTCTGTTTTTGATATCACATTTTACATCTTTTTATCTCGTGTATCCCTTAAATAATTATTTTAGTTATTTTTACTGCGTTTGTCTTTTAACCTTCATACTAGCTTCATAAGTGATTAATCCACTACCTTTACTATATATTTACCTTTACCATTGAGATTTATACTTTCATATGTTTTCTTATTACTAATTAGCTCTATTTCTTTTCAGCTTGAAGAAATCCCTTTAACATTTCTTGTAAGGCTGTCTAGTGGTGATAAACTCTTTTAGTTTTTGCTTATCTGGAAAATTCTTTGTCTCGTCTTCAATTCTGAATGACAGCTCTGCCAGGAAGAGTATTCTTGGTTGGAAATTTTTTTCTTTCAGCGCTTTGAATATGTCTTGCTACTCCCTTCTGACCTGTCAAGTTTCTACTGAAAGATCAGCTGATATTCTTAATGGGGGTTCCCTTGTATATATAGCAAGCTGTTTTTCTCTTGCTGCTTTTAAGATTCTCTCCTTGACTATAAGTTTTGATGTTTTATTCATAATGTATCTTGGTGTGGGTTTCTTTGGGTTCATCTTATTTGGAACTCTCTGGGCTTGGCTTCCTGGATCTGGATGTCTGTCTCTTTCCCCAAGTTAGGGAAATTTTCAGCCATTATGTCTTCAAATAAGCTTTCCTCCTCTCTCTCTCTTTTCTCATTTTGGGACTCATATAATGCAAGCATTAGTCTGCTTGATGTTGTTTCGTAAGTCCCTTAAGCTATCTTCACTTTTTTTCATTCTTTTTTCTTTTTGCTGCTGTAATTGGGTGAGTTCCTCTGCCCTGTCTTTGAGTGCATTGTTTGTTTCTTCTGCTTCATCTAATCTGCTCTTGAACCCCTCTAGTGTGCCTTTCAGTTCTTCAGTTCTGTGACTTCTGTTTGGAACTTTCTCATATTTTCTCTTTGTTGAAGTTGTCACTGTGTTAATCCATTCTTCTCCCAAGTTTGGTTAGCATCTTTATGACTATTACTTTGAACTCTTTATGAGGTAAATTACTTATCTCTGTTTCCTTAAGGTTTTTCCCTGAGGTTTTATCTTATTCTTTCTTTTGGAACATATTCCTTTGTTTCTTCATTTTGCTTGACACTCTGGTTGGTTTCTATGCATTAGATGAAGCAGCCATGTCTCCCAGTCTTAAAGTGTTGGCCTTGTGTAGGAGATGAGCCTTCTTGTTCAACCCTGCCCTAGATCTTGGTTGTGTCTCAAGCTTTTATCCTTGTCCAAGCAGCCTATTTTATTTTTAACAGCTTCCAGTAGTTGAGGATGTGCCAAGACCAATCATTGCCTCGAAGGGGAGGATCTCAGCACCTAGATTCAGGGTGACTGGAAGCCAGACCCTCAGGCAGCAGCGTTTTCAAGTTCCACAGTTCTGTGGGACCACAAGCCTAAGTCCTGCTGGGTCTGAGAGCCAGGCAAACTGGAGTTGTCCTCTGGACAGCAGTCGCCAAAACTGGGGGTCCAGACAAGTATGTAAGCTGCTTTCTGGGAGATACCAGTGAGCTATAGCTAAGCAAAGGAAGAGAGCATAGATGGCCTCCCCCGGCCTATGTTTCCTGAGATCACCTCCGTAGCCTCTAGACGTGTGCCAGACCTGAAGCCTGCTGGTAAGGCCAAAGCTCCAGGATTAGCAAGTAGGTGTCATTCACAGAAAGGCTGGGGGAGTGTTTCAGTCTGCTGTCTGTGCAGTGCCCTGGGAATAGTAGCCTGCCAAGAACTTTCTCTCTGATTGTTACCATCTCCCATGGGACCCAGAAACGCAAGCCGCCCTGGCCACCAGAGCCAAGCAATCATCTGGTATCTGCTGGGCAGCAGCTGCAAAAACCAGGGCGCCAGACATATATAAGAGCTCCTTTCTGAGAGATGATGGCACTCTGGAATGCAGCGGAGGGAGACCATGAAGATGCCGCACACTAGCTGGAGTGAGGCAGAGGAGAAGAATAAAGATGGCACCTGCTGAAAAAAGAAAAGAGATGACACCCACTGGCTTTAGCAAGGCAGAGGGAGAGCAGGCAGATGGCACTCACCAGCCTCGGTTCCCAGAGAGGATCCCAGCAGGCCCCTACCCTTCACACCAAGGCTTTAAAATTAGGAAATGAGTCTTTTTCACATAGTCTTGGCGCTTTTCAAAGGGCTGCTTCTGTGCTAGGCCCTGGGGCTGCTGCGTCTGTGGGAGCCCTTTGAAAGCCATTCCTCATTTCACCACAGCCTTGAGTCTCCTGGGTGTCAGCCCCCTTGGTTTTCAAAGCCAGATGTTTTGGGGGCTCACCTTTCAGGTGTTAGTCTTAAAAGTTGGCGTGCCCAATGTGGGGTGTGAACCCTTTGCTCTTCAGGGGGAAGCTCCGGGTTTTGAGTTCCAGTTGTGAGTTGCCACGCCAGGGGTGGTGTTTGAGGCAGGATTCTCTCTCATTTGCCCCATGTGAAGAGGTTGCTCCGCCAGTTTTTAGGCTTTTTTCAGAGGAAGTTTTTTCATATATAGCTGTAGATTTGGTATGTCCTTGGGAGGAGGTGAGTTCAGGATTGTCCTGCATCGCTGTCTTGAATCAGAACCCCTTCACTCCATCTTTACCCAAGTTCTTGCCATTTTAGGGACAGCTCAAATATAACATTTCCATGAAATTTTCTCTGAAACCTCCTAGTTTTAAATATTCCTCCTATCTCTGAACTCTTATATATCTTATTCTTTTATCACATTTATTTTCACATGTCTTATCTCTGTTGCTAAGTTATAAATTTATTCATTTTTTGCATATTGCCTCCTAGGCAATGACTTTCCTATAGTAATTAGTTAATAAACATTTACTTACTGAAACCTTTTATCAGCTTTTTTTTAATTGTCCCCAAGAATGAAAGGTACAGTTATCCCTCAGGTCTAGAAACAACTAAATTTACTACTACAGAAATTTGGAGCATTTCTGGGTTCTTTAGATACATGATCCTATAGATGAATTGTCTTGTTTGATCATTTACTGCTAGGATTTTAATGACTACACCTCTTGTGTAACTGTGCACTTACTAAGATGACTTGTATTTTTAAAAACCAAGAACTTTCTGAATTTATTAAAGTATATAACACTAAGTTGAATGTGTTCTTTTTTTTGGTAAAGGCTTATAAGAAATTGCAAAAATAATACAGAGAGGTCCTGTGTACCCGTCGCCCACCTTCCTTTAATGGTACATTACATAATTATAGCACAGTATCAGAACCAGGAAATTGACATAGGCACAGTTAGCTAGACCACACAACTTACTCAGATTTCACCAGTTTCCATATTTACTACTTTTTTATGTGTATAATTTTATGAAATATTTTTATACATATAGATTAGCATAACTACCACCACCAAGTACAAATTTGTTCCATCACTGCAAAGGAACTCCCTCAGGCTTCATAGTCAAATCTTCTCCCCTAACCTCTGACAATCTGTTCTATCTAAATTTTGTCATTTTGAGAATATTATGTAAATGGAATCATAGTATAATGTTTGGAAATTGGCTTTCTTCACTCATTATAATGACCTTAAGATCAACCCAAATTGTTGCATGTATCAATAGTTTGTTATTTTTTGTTGCTGAATAGTGTTCCATTTTATATATTACCATAATTTGTTTATCCCTTCACCCATTTAAGGACATTTGGGTTGTTTCCAATTTTGGCTGTTATAAATAATACTGCATTGAACATTCATGCATTCTTTTTATTGTGGTAAAATACACATAACAAAATTTATTGTTTTAAACATTTTTTTTTTTTTGGTGAGGAAGATTAGCCCTGAGCTAACATCTGTTGCCAATCTTCCTCTTTTGGCTGAGGAAGATTGGCCCTGAGCTAGCATCTAACATGTGCCTGTCTTCCTCTCTTTTATACCTGGGGTGCTGCCACAGCATGGCTTGACAAGTGGTGCATAGGTCCACGCCCAGGATAGGAACCTGCAAATCCTGGGCAACTGAAGTGGAGTGTGCAAACTCAACCACCACGCCACTGGGCTGGCCCCTCTGTTTTAACCATTTTTAGGTGTATAATTCAGTGGTATTAAGTATGTTGACAATGTTGTACAACCATCATCATTATCCATTTCTAGAATATTTATCTTCCCAAACAAAAACTCTGTACCCATTAAACAATAACTCCCTACTCCTTTCTTCCCCAGCCCTCAGGGAAGTACTGATCTGTTTTCTGTCTCTATGAATTTGCCTATTCTAGGTACCTCATATAAGTGGAATCATACAATATTTATCCTTTTGCACCTGGCTTATTTCACTTAGCATAATATTTCCATGGTTTGTTCATGCTGTAGCAAATATAATTTTGTTTTTAAGGGTGACTACTATTCCATAATATGGGTATACTGAATTTTTTGTTGTTTATCCATTCATCTGTTGATGGACATTTGGCTTATTTCCACCTTTGGGCTATTGTAAATCATGCTGCTATGAACATGAGTGTACAAGTATGTTTGAGGCCCAGCTTTCAGTTCTTTTGCGCATATACCTAAAAGTGGAATTGCTGCATTATATAGTAATTCTGAGTTTAACTTTTTGAGGAACTACCACTGTTTTCCACAGTGTACCATTTTGCTTTACCCAAGCAATGCACAAGGGTATCAGTTTTTCTACTTTCTTGTCAGCACTTATTATTTTCCATTTTTTTGGACATAGTGCTCAAGGATTTTTTTTTAAATATCCTGTTGACTCGGCAGCATTTATTGAAAAGACCATCCTTTCTCTGCTGAATTATAGTTGCACATCTGATGTAACCTTATATGTATTGGTCTTTTTCTTTTCCACTGCTCTGTCCTTATGTCAATACCACACTGTCTTAGTTATTATGTAGCTTTACGTAATGTCTTGATATTTGGTAATATGAGCCTTGCAGCTTTGTTTTCTTAAAGAATGTCTTGGCTCTTTTAGGTTCTTTGTATTTCCATATAAATTTAAGGCTCACTTTGTTGGCTTCATTCCTCCCCTCTGACATGTACACACATTTAAAACCTACTAAAATTTTGAATGGAATTGCATTAACTCTATATAGATCAATTTATGGAGAATTAACATCTTAAGAATATTGAGGCTTATAATTCATGAACATGGTATATCTTTTATTTAGGTCTGAATTTTCCCTTAGTTATGTTTTGTTTTCCAGATAGAGGTATATATATTTCATGACATTTATTCCCAGTTATTTGATGGGTTTTGGTGCTATTGCAAATAGTATTTTAAAATATTCTCTACTTGATGCTGGCATATAAAAATACAATGGACTTTTTTGTATATTAATCTTGTTACTAGTAATCTTACTATATTCACCCATTAATTCTAATAGTTTGTAGTTCCATATTCTTTTGGATGTTCTATTTATACAATCACATCATCTGTGAAAAATGATAATTTTACTTCTTCCTTTCTTTTACTTCTTTTTCTTACATTTGTTAGAAGCTCCACTACACCGTTACACAGAAGTGGTGATGGACATCCTTGTCTTAGTCTTAGTCCCAAACTCAGGAGGAAAGTGTTCCATATTTCATTGTTGATATATTATCTGTGTTTTTGTGACAAAGATACTCAGATTAAGTAAATTCCCTTCTCTTCTTAGTTTTCTGAGTGCTGTTAATTTTTATTTCAATTTTCTTAAGTGATTTTTATACACCAACTGAGTTGATTCCTGTGGTCTATATTAGTTTCTTTTTTTTCTGTATGTGATGAATTACAATTTGTTAAAATATCAAACCAACCTTGCATTGCTGGAATAAGTCTAATTTGGTCATATATGTTAACTTTTATATATAACATTGATTTTTATTTGCTAACATTTTGTTAAATATTTTTGCATCCGTGTTTATCAGGGATTTTGGCCTATATTTCCTCTTTCTTATAATGTTAGTTTGGTGTCAAGGTTATGCTGACCTAATCAAATGATTTTTGAAGTATCCATTCTTTTTCTACTTTTTCAAATTGTGTAAGATTGCTAGTATTTATTCCTTTAATATTTCAAAGAATAGAACAGAAAAGCCATTTAGGCCTGAGGTTTTCTTTATGGGAGAGATTTAAATTATGGATTCAGTTTCCATTATTTTTGACCACTATTTCTTTAAACATTTCTTCTGTCCTTTTTTTCTGGTATTCCTATTACATGCATGTCAAACCACTTGATATTATTTAACAAGTCATTGAGTTTCTGCTCACTTTTTATTCAGCCTTTATTCTCTTTGTGCTTTAGTTTCATAGTTTCTCTGAGGTAGTATATTTAAGTTCATTGATCTTTTCTTCCTCAGTGTCTAATCTCTTGTTAAATCCATCCCATGAATTTTTTATTTCATATATTTTTCAGTTGTAGAATTTCTGTTCTAGAACTTCACTTCATTTTTGTAATTTTTTTAACAGTTTCCATTTCTCTGTTGGATTCCCTATTTCTTCCTTCATTGTCTTTAGCTTGTCCTTTAAGTCTTGAACTTATTTATAATAGCAAATTCCATCATTTTTGTCATTTCTTTTTTCTGTTTCTATTGAGTGATTTTTCTCCTGGATATAGGTCACATTTTCCTGCTTTTTCACATGCCTGGTCATTTTTGGTTTATGCTAGACATTATTGATGCTTTGTTGTTTAGTTTCTGGGTTTTATTGTCTTATTTTAGACAATGTTGAATTTTGTTCTGGAATGGAATTAATCTACTTGTGGATCGTCTTGAGTTTTTCAAGGCTTCCTTTTAACCTTAGTTAGGGCAGGTCTAGAGTAGCCTTTACACTAGGGCTAGATTAGTCCAACTTCTAAGTCATAGTGTTTCCACCAAATTCCCAGAGTGTTCAACAAGGTTTCTCTACTTTGGCTTGTTGGAATTTGAGCATCTTCTAATCCTATGCAAGCTTCAGTGGTTGTTTAGGTCACAGTTTTTCAGTACACATTCTTTCCCTGTTAGTCGCTCTTTGTAGATCTAGCCTTGTGGATTCACACCCCTAAATAGGCACAGCTTAGTACTCAGCAAAAAATAATTAATTAATTAAAGGTCTTCCATACATATTTCTGTAGCTCCTTTTCTGTACAGCTCTCTTTTCTCCAGCATGCTGTGCCACAAATTTCACTTGCTTTGCTAACCTTGAAACTCTCTTTTCTCTGTTTCTTTAGCTTAGTGAGGTTGCTGTGCTCTGTGTGGGGCTCACCTTATTTGTGTTCATTTTCTTAGGTGTCACATTTCTCCACTGCCTGTTCTTCAATGCCCTACTTTTATGGCTATTTATAAGAGGAGGGCTAGCCTGGTACCAGTTACTCTATCAGGGCTGGAAGCAGAAGTCTTGTTCTATGTATTTCGAAACTGTGAAATTATTAGATGAATCAAATTTAGAATTATTACATCTTCTTGTGGAATGGACTCTATTATTATGAAATTTTCCTCTTTATCTCTTGCTTTAAAGTCCCCTTTTAAAAATTAATATAACTACCTCTATGTTTTGGGGGATTTTTGTTTTTTTGGTTAGTGTTTGCATTATATATTCCTTTTTATCCTTTTACTTTTAACTTTTCCTTTTTATTTAAAGTATGCTTTTTATAAACAGTGTATAGTTGGGATTGGTTTTTATTTCATCTTACAATCTTCTTTTAATTGGATTTTTTAGTTCATTTATATTTAATGAGATTATTGATGAAGTTTGGCTTAAGTCTTCCTTTTTGCTATTTGTTTTCTGTTTGTCTCATTTGTTCTTGGCTCATTTAGTCTACCTTTATTTCTCCTTTCTTGCTGTTTTTTAGGTTATTTTTAATACTACATTTTCTCCTTTATTACTTTTTAGTTATATGGTATTTTTAGAAGTTACCGTATATTATATATCCAAATTTGACTTATTACACTTTACCTTAAATTCATTCTTTTAGCAATTCCCAAACAATGCAAGGATCCTGCAACATTTTAATGCCATTTATCATCTTTTGCTCTTAGTTCTTTTGTTGTCAAATATTTTACTTATGCATATGTTAAAATGCCACAAGACATATATTGTCTTCTTAATTAGCTGCTATTTACCCTATGCAGTACTCTCCATTTCTTTTTTTTTGCAGTCCAGTGCTCTTCCATCTGGGTTTTTTTCCCTTCAGCCCCAAGTTATCTGTTAGTACCTCTTGTAGTTCAAGTCTGCTTTTGACTAGTTTTCTGTTTTGTTTATAATGTCTATTTCACCTACATTTCTAAGAAATTCTGGGTACAGAGTTGTAGATTATCATGTGTTTTGTTTGTTTTATCACGTATGTGTCATTTCATTTTTTTCCAACTTTCTAGGTGTTGTTGAAATATTAGCGAACGATTTTATTGTTGCCCTGCTGAAGGCACTGCCTCTTTTTTTGCACTGGCTGCTTTTTGTCTTTGCTTTTCAATATTTTGTCTATGATTTCCCTAGGTGTGAATTTGAGGGTTTTGTGTGGGTGGTTTTTGTTGTTTTGTATTTATTATGCTTGGGTTTTACTGAGCTTCTTTAATCTGGAGATAAATGTCTTTTCATTTTTTATTAAAGTTATTAGCCATTATATCAAGTATAGCTTCTTCTCCCATGCTTTCTTCCCTCTCCTTTTATGATTCCAATTACCTGTATGTTAGATTTTTTACTGTGTTCCACTTGTTTCTTATGTTCCTTTTGTTTGTGCCTTCTTTTTTTCTCTGTTCTTCTGTTTGGATATTTTTTATTGGCCTGTCTTTGGATCACTAATCCAGTCTTCTGCTATGTCCAGTATGCTGTTAAACACATCTAGTGATTTCTTAATTTCAGATACTATATTTCTCAGTTCCAGAATATGCATTTGATTTTTTAAAATAGATTCCAGTTTTTTCAAAAATTTATATTTTTATCTGTGTTTTAGATCTCATGCTCCATTTTCTTGAACATATTAATCAGTTATTTTTAAGTCTGTCTTATAACTCTATATCTGAATTCTGTGTTGGAGATTTTTATTGATTTTTGTCTCAATTTTGAGTGTATGTTAGCATGCCTCATAATTTTTTAACTGATGTCACATGTAGATGAAATATTCTGGAGGCTCTGGCTCATGTTATCTTTAACGTAGATTTTTTTGGGGGGGAGGCAAGTAGGATCTGGCAGATACCTTTGATCCTGCTGAAGCTTAGTTTTAGGCTTTGTTCAAGCTGGTATATTTCATATTTGTCCTTATTCCAAGGCTTGTTTACCTGGAGTCTTGGCCCTTCTTTTTCTCATCATAAATCCTGATGTGTTTACTAGACCCTTCTTCCATGGCAGAGCTTAAACTCCAGCCTATGTCTGAGCACCACACAGCTCTCTCCACAGCTGATTTACCTCCTACCTGCTGTTTTCTGCCATTTCTTTTAGTGGTTCTTTGGTGTCTTAACTTGTACATGTGCAGCTGATGAATCAGCCATTGAAGGGAATTTGTATGTAGATTTTTGGGCTTCTTTTCCACAGTTCCTTCTGTTTTGCTTCTTAAATCCCATCCACTTTGACAACACTAAACTCCTACCTTTATTTCCCTAGGACTGCCACTTGGTTTCCATTTCTCTGTACCATAACTTGGAAAATAGCCTCAGAGAAAAGGCCAGGATATCTGTTGTGCACATTTCTTCTCTTGAGGAATATAACCTGCAAGACCTGCCTGCATCGGTTGTTCTCCACACACAGGGTTACTTCTACCACACTGGGCCTGAAGAGAGGAGGAGAAGGGTAGATTATTAGAAACTTGAAGGATGGGGTCATAAGACTTGAAGGATGGGGCCACTTTGAGAGGAGTATGATCTTTGGTCAAATGATGCAGCTATCCTGAGGTGATCCTTCATCCACCTCCAACCAGGGATCCTCTTTGGCCAAACTCAATAAAAACCAGAAAGCAAGAAAACACATTAATTTAGTCCCTGTAAGTCAGCTTAGCAGGGTGGAGAAGGATATCGAGTTATCAAGGGGAAAATGGAAGATACCTGGCAGTTTACCTCTTTGTTCCTCAACATGTACCCTCTTCCTTCATTGGGAGAAAAGTTTGCATCCTAAGCAAAGGAGACACACAAAATTCCATAAATTTTGGTATCATTGTGGAGTAATGTCAATTTAGCAATACTTTTCCTGAAACTTAAAATGTTGGACACCACCAGTATTCTTCACATACTGGTGTTTCCTTTTACCTTCTGCCATTACTTTGACTGGGTGGAATTCTTTACCTGGTGGTGAACTCCAAATCTCAATTCTGTGGAATCTTAGTCTTTGATATTCTTGCATTTGGGGAATTGGTACAGTTTTCCAGTGACCAGTACTATTGGAAAGAGAGAGCAAAGAGATGCCCCACTGCATTTCCTAGGTTTCAAATATAGTGCTACCTATTATGTAGCTGTTGCTTCTGTTCTGTAGCAGGAACTTAATTTCCCCTTGTCATCAAAATCAATCACTCTAGTCAGTACAATAGTCCTTTATGTACCTGTTGGTTCAGCTTCATGAAAAGCCCCCAGATGACCAAAAGGTAGTCTCAGCTTCCATTTAATAAGTTTTCTGGTAGAAGTCAAGATTCCTGGTAGAAACATGCCTCATTGAGCACTAGGACCTTCAAGTTGATCAGGCTAAGGTTTCATTGATGGGAGGTAAAAAAAATTTTCAAGTGAGTCATTCAGTTTAATAATGAGAGGGACCACTTTTACTTCTTGATTCTCAGATCTGTGCATTCTGGCTATGGGGGAGACTTTGCCATATATTGGCTGCACTAATAGTGCATCCTGTAGGACTGCACCTTATCCTCACAATACTGTTTCCAAGCAGGTGTCATAACTGAACTTTCAACAGGCCATTTCACTGTCTTATCAAGCCAGCTACTTCTGAATGAAAGAACACATAGTGAGGTCAGTGAAATCCATGGGCATGATCCCTTCACCACACTTCTTTTGCCATAAACTATATTCTTTTGTTGGAGGAAGTATTATGATGGATAAGGCATTCCATAGATCTAATGGTGGTGCTGCAGAACACTTGAGGCAGGGAAGGAAAATCTATATTTAGAACATGGATCTATCATTTTGAGGACAAAACACTGTTCACTCCATAGTGGGAGAGGTTCAATATAATCAGTCTACCATTGGGTAGCCAGCTGGTTCCTCCGGGAGATGGTGCCATATTGAAAGCTCAGCATTGGCTTATGATTTTGGAAGATTGGGCACTCAGCAGTGGCAGTAGCCAGATCAGTGTCTGAGTGAAAGATGATATTGTTGGGCTCATGTATAGTCTTCATCCTTGCCACCACAGCCTCTTTGTTTGTGGACCTGTTGAGTAAGCACTGGATTGACCAAGGAAAGAGGCTGGCCAGCATCCACAGGAGGGTCATCTTGAGCCTTTACAGTGGGACGTTATTATTTTCACATTCTTTGCCCGTTCAAAGAGGTCCATTCATGTACCTCTTCCCCAGACCTTTGTCACCAATTTTCTATTTTCTTTCTCAAATCCCTGATTTTCTGGCAAACTCATTTGTCACTTCCTATAAGTCAGTCTGTTTTAGGTCCATACCTCTGTCTATTTCTCCCTCAGCATGAAATGTCAGTCAAATGCACAACTTTGAATAGGGTTATAGTTCCGGGATCATCCATTCTGACTGATGCCACCATCTGGTGTGGATCCATTTGTAAACCAGCCTCTTATTCCTCTTTTTAAATTTTTAATAAGAAGCTCCCCAAGAAGCCAAAGAAGTAGACTGAGGGACAGTGATTAAACCAGGTGCCATAAGAATCTAAGCTGCCTGCTCATGCTGTTTACTTATCCCTCCTGGACCTATTCAGACCTACTCAGTTCCATTTTTGATGAAATGCTACTCTGTTCACCAAATATTATGTTTCAGTACATCAGTAGTTCATGATGGGCAGTTCAGGTTGCATAATCATTTGGTGTCCTGTGGTTAGGTATTTGTCTCTACCAGGGTTCTGTTGCAAGCCAGGAGCTGCTTTTTAATGGAGAATTGTTTGCAGAGCAGGGCATGGTCTTTTCTTAAAACTATAGGACTGTGTAGTAATTATCTTCCAGGGACTTTCTAGAGACTTTTAACAGTATCTCCTTCACAAACACTTAGAATACCTCTGAGTCTGCTGGGTCATAAAACCCATGTGGCTGAGGAATTTGTATTGAGGCATGGACCTGCTATGGGCATCACTGAAAACTGAGAACCTTATGGGTTGACCCCCCAAAAATGGGTCAGAGTAGCATATGTAGTGTACTTCCAAATTCCATGAGGCTGACCAACCTTTGTACTTCTTTATAGTAGGCTATTCAAGGCACAGCATCTTGTCCTCCACTTTAGAGGAATCTCCTAACATGCATGAAACTACTGGACCCCTAGAAATTTCACTTTTGTGACACATCCCTGAACTTTTGCAAGACTTCTCTCCCTTCTTCTACCCTGCATATGCCTTACTCAGGCTCTACTTCTATTTGTTACTTCTCACCAAATCCAGTTAGCATAACATCACCAATGTAATGAACAGCATGATATTCTGTGAAATCGTAAGATGATCAAGTACTCTCCAGACTAATTATAATAGTATTAGAATTTATATATCCCTGGGACCAGACAAAGTATTCTGTTGCTCATGTCATGTAAATGCAAACAGCAAATGGCAATAGCTACAGACTATGTCAGTCAATAGTCAACTGTGCTCACTGCAGAATAAGTTCTCTTGAAAGGAGTTCTGAACAGTGTACCTACTTGGCCACTATAGAGATATGTGATCCCTTTGGACCTTCTTGAGATGGACTCAGGCTAATGCTCCATCTCTCACTTGACCTTCATAAGCCCCCATTCTGACTGGTGGCTCATAGTGGAGTTTCAGAGTTATAGGGTCCATTTAATAGCCCCCAGAATATCTCGATATTTCTCATTCATCAGTGAATGGTCTCCCTGGTAAATATCTCTTCTAAAATGGCTTGGGGAAAATTTTACAGTAAAACAGTCCTCCCTTATTCCTGGAGGATACATTCCAGGACCCCCAGTGGATGCCTAAAACCACGGATAGTACTGAACCCTATAAATACTATGTTATTTTCCTATACGTACATACCTATGATAAATTTTAATTTATAAATTAAGCGATTAACAACTAATAATAAAATAGAACAATTTCAAAATATACTGTAATAATAAAAGTTATCATAGACTTCAGCAACCTCAGCATACAATTTTTTTTCTTAAGAACTTTTGCCTTTTCACTTAAGGGAAGCACTTTACGGCTTCTCTTCGGCATATCTGAATTGCCAGCATCACTACTCTTGTGTTTTGGGGCTATTATTAAGTGAAATAAGGGTTACTTGAACACAAGCACTGCAACAATACAACAGTCCATTTGATAACTGAGACAGTTACTGAGTGACTAACGGGGCGGGTAGTGTATAAAGTGTAGATACTCTGGACAAAGGGATGATTCATTTCCCAGGCAGGATGGAGCAGGACAGAGCAAGATTTCATCATGCTACTCAGAATGGCATGCAATTTAAAACTTAAAAATTGTTTATTTCTGGAATTTTCCATTTAATATTTTCAGACCATAGTTGACCACGGTTAACTGATACCACAGAAAGCAAAACTGTGGATAAGGAGGAACTACTATATACATCTGTGGCCATATGACAGGTCCTTCCTTGAAGGGATCCAGTCTCCTCCCCCTGAGGCAGGGATGACAGGTCTATGAAGTGGCTCAAGTCTGGGAACTAGAACAAGTCATGAATTCCAGTTATAGTGACTTGCATTCATTTCTGCCCAGCAGAATTATCATTTTGGGGGATCTTGCTAGCAGTTAGCCACCATTACAGATCTCTTTGGATCAAAATACTTTGATTAGCACTCTGCCCTGTGGTTTATTGTGCTGATTGCTTCCACCTTGTCTCTGAGGGCTCAGTGCTGCCACCTGGCCTTTATCACTCCAGGATTCTGTTATTCCCAATGAGATCAGGGAACCAAGTTTCCTTGCAGCACCATCTATTCTGTCATTTCTGGCCTAATAAAGAATACCACCACAGAACTCTGGTGGATGATAGTATCCCCTTACCAGTGCATTTCTTAATGTCTTCCTGGGCAAGATGAGAAGATTGCACATAATAGATCCATTCCAACATTTCCATTTCCCTGATCCTTTGGACTCTTTCTTCTATGGGGAAGCTCTGGTGTTTCAGCATCATTAAAAGAGGCCATTGTGTAGTCCAAGCATTTACTCAACCAACTATTAATGCCATTAACAAGTTCATATTAAATTCCGAATCCCAGGTAATTGCACTCATCTCATTTAAGTCAGCCCAAACATGACTTACTTTTTCACCCCCACTGGTCTAAACACTTTGGATCTCACTGTCCCAAGAATGATGAGATCTTAACTCCCATGTTAGTCCTGGAAGCAATGAAAAGTGGTAGAGTTGAGTTCTGAGGAAAATTGCCCTCAATTTGTGAGTCATTGGAAGGTTTTTAAGTAGAGGGGTGATTTTTTTCCTCAGAAGGGATACTATTAAAGAAAAGGAGTTGCCTCTGTCAGCAGGACAGACAGATGTTTAAAGTTCTCAGCCTCTATGTCTGGCAAAATATCCACATCCTGTATCTCAGGGTCCCACTCATTCCCCTTCCTTAATGTAAGAGACCTGGAAGGCTTAAACTTTTAATTAGCACTATATCTTTGCAGACCTTACATCAGACTCTTGGCTTTGTCTTCTGCCATATATGCCCTATGATTATAAGAGATGAGGAAGTCCTTCAAAACTGCCAATGAGGACTTCTGGTTGCCCGTGCATGTTTTTAATTATATATTCATCACTTTAATTTTTTTCCCTTTGTTCCCTGTCTGGGACCATCAGAAGAATCTAGGTGATAATCACAATTTTCATAACTATTGTTGCTGTAGCAATTAAATGTCACAGCCACTGGATCTCACAACACTTTGCCCTCCATCTGCATTTCATCTGATGCTACCATTGATTACAATTTGAGTAATCGGGATGCTACTACATCCCATAGATTTCCCATGTCCTATTATCATTGAGTTCCTTGAATATTTGAACAACTCAGGCCCAGAATCCTATTTTGAGGATATTTTGAGAAATCCTATTTCTTGGGGCTATTTTTTGGTACAATTACTGTGTCTGAGTCAGAAAACAGATGGCATACTCAAGTTAGAATAATTCAAGGAAGATCTAATAAAGAGACAATTTACAAAGCTATGGTCAGGGTACAGGGAAACTGCAAGGTGTATGGTACAATACTCTAGAAGTGTTACCATCTCTAGGCTTGAAGGAAGGAGTGGAAGGAAAGGTTGACAGAACCCAGAAGGAAAAAGTCTCAAGAGAGCCACGTTGAGAGAAGCTGGGTTCTTTGGAGGAGAGGCACAGCCA
Organism: Tapirus indicus; assembly: GCA_031878705.1. Lineage (NCBI taxonomy): Eukaryota > Metazoa > Chordata > Mammalia > Perissodactyla > Tapiridae > Tapirus > Tapirus indicus. The sequence goes on along the minus strand of CM062919.1, from coordinate 139,627,726 downwards.
TCCAGAGGCTTCTCCACAGGGCAAGAGTCACGGTAATCTCTTCTGTCCCTCAGACCTCCTACCAGGGCTCCCCAGTGGCAGGAAAGCCAGAGGGCAGGGGAGGCCTTTGATATAGGTCATACAGGTGAACCTCCTGAGGGCAGAGAGCAAGATGTAAGATGTTGAAGAATGGATAGAGAGACACACCAATTAAATGAAGAATTTCAAGAATGTTTGTGTTTGGCATCTTAAATTTAAGGCATGACCTGGAGAAGGAAAATATTATAATTTGATGAGGGTTTTCTCAGACTAGATCTAAGGAACCGATCACCTCATGAAAGGAGAAAGCAAGAGCTTTGAGAAGCCCATTTCCCCATTCCACATACCTCTCTGGGGGAAGAGTGACTTTTGTAAGCATCTTAACTATCTTATGAGTTCACATAAGTAATTCAGAAATATTTTAGTACTTACTGTGTGCTGTTCCCAAAATAACAAATATCTGGATGGACTTGTTTTTATTCATCAACTTTATTAAATAATTTTATTAATGAATCTACATAGACATTATATTTAACAATTCAATATAAAAATAAATACTTTGGGATAAATAAGTGAATTTTTTAGAGCCCCTAGGGCTTACAAAAAGAATCTTAAAAGATCCATATTTATCATCCGAAGACTAATAGTTACAAAAGGTAGCAAACCATACATCACAAAATAAATATAAATTTTAAATATTTAAATAAATAGAAAGCCTGATACATTTTAAATGGGAGGCACTTAATTATCAAGTCAGTGTTGAGAAGATGCTTTGACAAAAGGTAATCCATTTGTTCAGAAATTCTACAATGGTTGCTGTCTCATCATCATAGTCACATGTGAATCTTGTTTCAGATCCCTATAAAACAAAATTTTAAATTTTTTTTTAGTTCAGAGTAGTTTACCTTATATATAATTATTCTCAGTTGAACTCTTACAGGCTTATGGCCTTTATTTTCAAGTGCGTTAAGCATATTATTCATTCACATTTTCTTGAAATGATCAAAATGATGTGCCAAAATTATATGTTATGATATCAAATGATAGTAACATACTGAGATTTTCCTCATTTGTTATTTCTGTCAATCTCAATGAACAAAAGATTTTTTTCCTGAATTATGCACAAGTAAACATTTTAAATAAAAACACTTCTAGACAAGTATTTTACGAAATGCTGCGTGTAGAATCAAGTTGTTTGATCTCTTTTCCTCTGCATGTATACCTGTATCTATATGTAGATACATATACATATGCACATTATCCTTTCTTCTTTTCTAAGCCTTGATTAAGGTTATTCTACTTATTATTTTACTTGAGTGAATCTCCTCATATTTTCACCAAAGCAAGATAGAACCAGCCCTGAGTAAGTTAGAACAGGCTTTTGTTTGGGGAAATTTATGTGAAGAACATTTTCATACTCATACCCACCCCCACCCCAACTCAGTATCAATGCAGGTGAGTTTCCTAACTTTTATTTATTTTTTATTTTTATCTTTTTGTAAGGAATATTAGCCCTGAGCTAACATCCATTGCCAATCCTCCTCTTTTTGCTGAGGAAGATTGGCCCTGGGCTAATATCTGTGCCCATCTTCCTCTACTTTATATGGGATGCCACCACAGCAACACCACAAGCAGTGTGTTGGTCGGTGCCCAGGATCCGAACTTGCAAACCTGGGCTGCCAAAGCAGAGCCCGCGAACTTAACTGCTACACCACTGGGCTGGGCCCAGTTTCCCAACTTTTAAAAGTCTAAACATTAGAAATTTTATTCTGTGGACTGACTGTTGAGAAATTAACCTTCTCTGCTGAAAGGGACTATTTCAACTCTGCCTCTAACTGACAAGCTAAGAAGAAAATATTTTGATATATAGTGAGATAAAAGAGAGGGCTTTTTCAAATTTGAAGTATCCTATCCTGGAAACAAAACAAAGTGAGATAAAGTATTCCCTTCAAATAAACTGTTGCAGTGTTACATACCCTCTTACATGTAGTTATTTAAATATTATAACCTCTTGGAGGAGGTTTAGACTTTTAAAAATATCTGCCTTTTGAAACACATTTTCTGATTTTCACATAATTTTATCTTAATTTTGCATCAAGAGTTTTAGAGTGAGTTTTCTGATGTTAAAAATTTTAGAGCAACCTCTTGACATAAATGAGAAACTGAGTCTATCAGTGTCCAAATGACATTAATCTCAATGTATTTTTTTAAAAATGAAATGGAAGGAAACAGTCTACTAATAAAATGACTCTTATTTGGAAACAACCATAGTTACATACGTTTAGAAACGTGGTTCTACTACTGTAATTAAAATCATGCTGCTTATTTAGGATACTTATTAACTCATGAATTTTGTACTTTCGCAAATGGGATGAGAAAACAGAGCTCTGAATCTCTTTCGCATCATCTGAGTCCCCTGTATATTTCATGCTTCCTGTGCATTTAAAAATACTTAACGTCCTGAAAGTATTATCTCTAAATAAGGAGCTAATTATCTAGTGCATCAAGTTTTAGTAGTTGCCATTTTTTAAGGCAAATCTCTTAGTCCTTCCACCAAGTAATAGGGAAACCCCATTTAAAAAGCTTTTCAGGTAATCGGTATTGGCTATTCTGATAAACGATCTGAGGAATTTAAAAATACATAATGAAATCTGTCTGCTTTCTGTAAAATTCAATTCAGTGCCTTCTCCCACTCCCAGTTTTGTGTTAATGTGAGGGGTGGCAGGGTGGAGGGTGGAGGCTTGTCCCTGAGTGGATGGTAGGTGGAAACCCTCTAGCTTACACTTCCTACCTCCACAACATATCATCTAACATAAAAATAATTCGTGTTCACAGTGGACTTAAAATACGCAAGTACTTCACAAATACAGAAATGTTATATCACTTTAAGGTTCCCTTCCATTTATTTTATTTCCAAGAGAGCAAATAAAGTACTGCCTTACCTTTAGTTCCAGAACTGTTACATTGATATTACTCATTAATTCCTTGATATCTTTCAAGTGAAAGTTTTTTAGCACGTCCTCCAGAGGTTTGAGTTCTTCTTCCAGACACTGAAGATGTTTCAATTCTGTGGCCTTGAATAATAATTATTATTATTACCAGGTGAGTTTGTCCTGACTAAAGGTCAGAATCAGAAATTAATCTCCAATTTATTAAGAGTGGCAGTATATAGTTTTTACCATTCTCCCTGTAAAGGTGGACCAATATAGTTTACAAATCAGTTATAGGCTGAGTTCTTTTCCAATCTGCACAGAAATCATTAGAACCAGAGTAGTCAGAATGTGGATAGCTTCACATTCTATGATTCTAATATTTAATTATTCTAAGAGTTAAGAATCACAGAATGTTGGGGAAAGAAGGAAATCTTGGATGCCATCTATCACAGTCCCAACATTTGATCGATCAGACAATTTTAAGTCTATAGTAATGACTCTCAGTATAGCAAGTCACATATAACTGTGTAAATATTTTATTTTTCTATAGTAAGTACGTTAAGATGCACTTAAAAAATTATTTGTCCCAACCAAATAAAAGTTTACAATATTTGAAGAATTTTTGGATGGGCCTCCTGATTTAGACATACACATACATACTCTCATATATATAATAATAATAATATTTTATACTTCTATGGTACATTGTAATTTCAAAGTGTTTTTTCATAAAGAAGCCTATTTAACTGTCACAGCCACATTTTGAGATAGGCAGTGCAGTGTTGTTATCTCCATTTTACAAATAAGGAAACAATCTCAGAATTTGAGTCTTTCCCAAGGCCACATGACTAGATACAGCCAGAATTACATTTCAATCCTTTATAGCATTAACATAGCATCCTTTGAATTAAATGTTTTTATAGCTTTCTAAAATCTTTTGCAAACATAGAATGGTGATAAAATGAACAAATGAATGGAGTTTATCACATTACTTTTGGTTTCAAATAGATTTTGAGTTGTCATTTAGAAACTGTGAGATTTCAAAGAATTCCACCACCCTCTAAATTATACACATAATCTCATGTTATCTTTCTAACAATCTTTAGAGGGAGAGGTAGGACTACACCACATATGTCTTCTGACATTTCTAACTAGTGCCCTTTCAACTTGCTACTACAAGTTCTGCAAGTTCAGGGGTTAAGTTTTTGGCCTGAGCAATTTGAAGCTATTTCCCTCAGAAAAGACTCTAATGTCTTTATGTTGCTGGAGATAAGAGTTATGTGTCTGATTAAGCTGGAGGAGCATCTCTAAGCTATTTCCTTTTCATCTTTCAAAAAAGTAGTTTGAAGCATAATTTCCTTGAATTAATAACAGGTGGATCAATGGGATTGCATCTGTGACCCTAAAATCCCATTTTTTTCTGGGCTTGGATTCACCCTGGGGCAAGGTCTTTCTGGCACTGCAGTCTTGCCCCTTCTCTGCTGCCCTGCACAAGTGCCAGGAAACTTTGCATCCTAGCGTCACTCTAGGAGCTTAGATGATCAATGCTTACCTAACTATCTGAATTTCCAAACGACAAAGATTTTAATCTTGGAAAATAAGTCATACAGCATCATAAGTCTCTAGGTCTACTGACATAAAAGATGTGTAAGTCTGAAATTTTACTTTATACTCCCCATGGAGGATTTTTGTCTTTATTATTACTAGTAGTAGCTAGTGCTTATATGGTGTTCACCATATGCCAGACACTGTTCTGAGTACTTTACATCTACTCATTAATCCTCACAAAACTAAATGAAGTATATACAATTATTATTCACATAAGTAGATAAGAAACTTAGTCACAGAGAGTAGGTAACTTGCCCAAGGTCACAAAAGCTAGGACACAGCAGATCTGGGATTTCCATTCAGATAATCTGGCCCCAGAGTCTGTGCTATTGATTCCTCCTATGCTGCCTCTCAAGGATAGACCCTTAAGAATCTTTCCTAAAACAATAAAGGATTTTTAAAAGTGGGATCCTCTGAAATGAATTTTGATCATTTGCATGGTAAAATGATATAATCAAATATCTAGAATTTTGCATTTTTAAATAAAACAGAAAATCAACATAATCTTTTAAAATAGTCCTAACAATAAAGTGAGAATATTATTCTTGTCTTCCTTTCTTCCCTCTCCCTCCCCCTCCCAAAACACACACAAATACATGTTAAAAAATACAGACAAAGCCATTTTACAGAAGCCCCATTATCAAACTTGGATTTTTTTTAAAAAGATATTGAAGTTATTTGTTCTTTTCCTCAGATGAGGTGCTATTGATTCAATCAGTGTGCAAATTTTTATGTTACTTTGAATTTTATTAAAATATAAATTGAAGATAGAAAATTGTACTTACCTTCTTGGGCATGTTAAATTTAAATGTGAGCATCTTGTTGGAGAGTTTGGTGTTCTTGTAATTCTGAGAAAGTATAACAGATTGTTGTTAAAAAAGAAACTCCAGCTAGAAAAATTAAATGTAATAATTTTAGTAAGAAAGGGAATATACTCACATTGACTCCACTCAACAGCATCTGTAAATCCAGCTGTAATTGCTCCAGCTGTTGCTGTGTTTCCCTCTTAGAGCTTGAAGTAGGTGCACTGTTTGCAAGGAGTGCAAGAGTTAGCGTGAGGCAAGACAAGAGTTGCATCTTGTACATTGTGGCAGGAGTTGAGGTTACTCTAAGTAGTGATTAGAGAGGCTGATAGGAAGCTCTTGAACAAGAGAAGCAATTTATACTGTTAATTCTGGAAAAATATTATGGGGGTGTCAAAATGTTTTACATATTACACATATTTTCAAAGATTCTACCTGTGTGGCAAAAAGCATTACCTTTATTTTTCCTCTTCTGATGACTCTTTGGAATTTCTTTAAACCCCCATAATCTGACTGAATGGATGTAGGTGAAATCCCTCTTGGTTACATTAGCCCACACTTAGGTGGCAGTTCTAATTCATACAACTAACGCCTTCTGTATGAAACAGTTTTTCCTCCCTCTTTCTTTAAGGGGGTGGGGATACAAAAGTGCCTCATGAAAATTTTCTCTTTGTCATAAAACTATGCTGAACATGTGGAGCACCATGTTGTGGGGGACAAGAGCAAGAGTAAATAATTGAAAAGAATAAATTTTTAGATTTGTTGATTAAACAGGAAGAATATTGGTTTCCTGTTTCAGGATGGTTTTACCTTTTATCTACATAATGACTGAGCTAATGCATATAACGTGACAGATTACTTCTTACACGATCAGCTAGAGAAATATTAAGATTAGAATACATAAAATGCTCATTGAGCTTGAGGTACTGTTTTATGTTGTTTTAATTTTAACATATTTCTTGTATTTATTGACATCTCTTATTGTCCATTGTCCTTTTTGTTTTAAGGGTATGATGTTTAACAAACAAATACTCAGAAAAGGATTTTTATCCAAGGGTACAGATACTAGTTTTATAATAGACTTTATATGTGCTGTATATAAACCCATCCATAAGTTTCTAGTTTTCATGTTTTTACCTCTTTAATAAATTTAGATTTATCCTCTAAAGCACCTGGGACACTAAGAGTGTAACAATAATAGTTATGAAATAAGATCAGATCAATGTTTTTTTAGCTGGTAGACTGGGCAAGATATTTAGGATGTGTGTTAACTTGTCCTTAGTATACAGCACTAACTGCCTGAATGATGGTTTAGGTGTATGCTTCTAATTGAACCTGGGGAGAATTAAGGAAATCCTTTCTCAATGAGGTTGCTTCTCACTCCTCCATTTTTACTACCTTATTCATTTTTTGTCTAGTCTTTAAACAGACATTTATCTAGCACCTATAATGCCCTCAGGTATACAGAAAGAGAGAAAAAAGAACAATGTGCAGGCACACAGTCTAATTTAAGCCTTACAATAAACCTGTTAAATGATGGTTCCATTTTGCAGATTACAAAACTGAAGCTCAGAGAAGTTAAGTAGTTTGTTCTAGGTCATTCAGCCCTCACTGACAGTAAGAAGCAGAACAAGGATTTGAAACCAGAATATTCTAACATCAAAGTCCACTCTCTTACCATTTGTGTTCTTTCTCAAAAATCTTGATGTGTAATGGGGAAGGCATGCACATAGACAACTGTAATCCTAGGTAAAAGATGATCGCTGTCTCAAGAGAGGTGGATATAAAGAATTTTGAAGAAGGAACATGACTTTAAACTGGATTTCGACAACATGGTTAAACTGTAGATATGTAAATTTAGGATTAGGAGGAGAGTGGGTAGGCAGGAAAGGTTAGGCATTCTAAGGAATACTTAATTGTACTTACAAAGAACAGAGAAAGATGGTTCAATACTATTTATGCATAAGGCAATATCTGAAGAATATAAAACATCTTTGTAAAATTAAAAATAAGCATTGTAGTTCCTCAGGTGGAAAAAAATGGAGGAAAAGTCAGATTAGAGACAAATGATCTTTTCTTTTAGAAAAGATTAGAGAGAGATTAGAGACAAATGATCATAATCTTTTCTTTTTATTACTAAAAAGTGCAAAATGTCTCTCTGTACCTTTCAAATCAAAACCACAATTAGCATTAGTTCTAAGGGAAAGGCTACTTAGTGATATGTGTGTCAACTTGATTATACTTGTTTCGCTTCTCTAAAGACTTCAGTGTCTCATCCCAGCATCATCAGCTCAGGCCTTTACCCTTCCAGAATGGAAAAATTCAGGCCCACACATTTTCCTGTGTGGGGGCTTTTCCAATGAGGCTTTTGATGTTCTCATAGTCTTGATATTTATATTTCTCCGGCTATTTCCATTAGAGAATGGGTCAATATCTGGCTATATTTCTGGGACCCTGTAGAAAATTGAGTTCCTAGGCCCCTAGCTTATCCTTATTATTGCCTAACCGGCACCATTACAGAAGTTGGCCTTATAATTTCTTTCTTGAAATGCTGGAGGAGAAAGCTACCATACGCTGTGGTATACTTTCACTTTTTAACATGTCTGACACATCAGCTGGCTTTTCTGGCTGTAGTGGTGATAAAGTAGTAATAAACTGCTAACTACCACATGTGTCACACCCCCTACTTCCCCTTTGAAAATAAAATTTTACTATTCAATAAGAAACTATTTTAGTTGCTTAGCATTATTTGTGACTCAACTTCTTAGACTCAAGAGTAGCCCAAGTCCTTTAAAAAGGGAAGCCCCAGTCTCTGAAGCTGCCTACCAAAGAGGTTGGTCAGTCAGTTGCATACATTGTTTATCCGTCACAGCTGACTTTCCAGGACTCTGCCTCTCTCAAAAATTTCTTCTTTCTCACCCTCTTTCACAGCTCCGCAAAACTTTAATTTGGTCTGGATATTGATGCCTATATTTATGCATCTCTTGTTAGTTTCTCTAAAGGCCTCTTGACTTTTCAAGATACAATTCTCTCCCTTTGAAGTTAGAACATAGTGTTGGATAATTTCCATACTAGCCAGAGAGAATTCAGCTAGGAGCTCTCTGTTTGCCATGAAAATCTGAATTTCCTCAGGCATAGATTGGTGCCCAGTCTTTGTCTTTATCAAACCTGTAGTTCTCCACGATGTGATACCACTTCACTAAATCTGTCTGTGATCACAGCTGTCTATTCATATGTGCTCATCTTCTGTGTGTTAAATTTTAATGATATTCATAACCTTTTGGGATGGAAGAATTATTTCCTTGGTATTTTTAATTTTGCAAAGTGTTTTCAAATTCATTCTCTCATTGAGTCACATTTTACTGATAAGAAATTTGACGTTTGTAGAGGTTAAGTGACTTGCCCAAGATCAAAAACCCAAGCCTTCCTGGCCCCTAATGATCTCACATATTTCCAGTGTAAAAGCAATGCCAAATTCTAGGCCCATTAGTCTACACAAAGAAGGCTGAATTAGATTGTGCCTACTACTCCATGTCACTTTGCTTTATCAGTGATAGCTGATGAGTCAGGCGAGGCATCATCCACCTTCACCTAACCAACACCTTGTCTGAGCAGCTGTAGGATTTCTAAGAATTTAGAGCAGCTGAATTCACACAGTGGCTACAAAAGCTGGGTTTTGCTCTTGGTTTTGAATCTCTTTCCAGGGTCTTTTAAAAGCACTAGAGCACTTGATGTTTCCTAACACTTCTCCCATATCTAAAGTAAGAAAATAATTGTATCTGCTGTGGATTTAAGCTGCATTGTACTTTTAGGAGTGCAGTGTTCTAAGGCCGACGTGGGGATGTCGCACCAGGCAATCGTCTGCATTTGGCAACCAAGGGATACCTCACTACTGAGTGTGATGAGAATGGGAGTATCTTCAAAACCTTTGGGAATTTACTTTTTGTGTAAATATATGACCCTATGACAAGTCACACAGCAGTTACTAGAGGTAGAATGTCATAATCTTCTGACAGTAATTGTAGTTGATTTGCAAAGCACTTCAAGTTCATAAAGCACTTTCACATCCGTTTATCTCATTTCATGGCAAAATAGTTAAAGAAAGAAACAAATTTTCTGGCCGTATGTATTTCGTGACAAGCTTTATTTTCTTCATACATTAAGAATTAAGCCTTGCAACTTACAGATAAATATAAGCTTTATCCTCTGCCAAGATAAATGCCTTCATTAAATCTTGTGAAAATAAAGTTGCTTCCATTTATTTAAACTTATCTTCATCTAATTGCTTTTCCTGCCTAACTTTGTTTCTAAGTTCTCTGTTGACCATTTGTTCTTTCCTCTTCTACAGTGGCTTCAGATATATCATTGACAGAGTCCATTGTTTTATCATTCCTAATGTTGAAAGATAAAATGAAGCATATTAAACTTTTTAGTTTATTTGAGCAAAAATCAATTCAAATTGGGCAGCATCCAGTCTAGCAGACAGAAAGGAACTCTGAGGAGCTGTACAAAATGAAATACTTTTATAGCCAGAAGGGAGCAGAAACAAGAAAGCTATCCTAGGCAAAAAAGCAGGGATGGCAGGGGTCTATCAGGCAGGTTACCTAACTGGTGCTGATTAGGCAACTCTTAATTGACTGGTTTAAGATTCCATTTCTGGGAGAGCCAAAACCGTAATTAAGTCTTGGTTTGGTGACATGGGGTTTAGGATAAGCAACTCTATTTTGGGCATGTTGTCTTGTTTTTAACACTAAATTATTTATTTTTAAAAAATTATAGCCTGATTTTTTTGTTTAAAAATTATAACATTATCTAATTACAAAATAATACCTATCCATTATAGGAAATATAAAGAAGCTAAAAAATTTGAAAAACGAAAATCAACTGTATTCTTACTAGATGGAGAGAACTATTGGTATCACATATTGGTATATGTCCATCTAATCTTTTTTCTGTGGTGCAGTTTTAAATGCTTTTTTCTCTTAATAATGTGTTATAAATATCTCATTAGGTATTCTTCTAAAATGTTATTTTTAATAGTTGCACATAAAATTCTGTCATGTAACTGTATTATATTATTGAAATTTACATTAATACCAATCATCCCCAATTATGAAAACTGCTGTAATTCACTAAATTCTTTGAACATAAATATTTGTGCAATTTCAGATAATCCTATTAGGATAAAATCCTGGAATTGGAATTACTGGTTCAAGGAGAATGAGCATTTAAGTCTTTTGATGCTTATTCAGAAAGCTCATAACAGCTTAACACTCCTTATCCGTGGTATGGGCCTATTTTTCTTCACTACCTACATGGTTTTCATATTATCAAATAGGGAAGGGGGTAAGAGGGAAAAGGGAGAGGAAATGGTAAAATATGTGTTGATTGGTGGTTTCACTAATACTCTCAGGTCCATATTTGGAATTGGGAGTCACTCAGACCTGAATGCAAGTCCTATTTATCGCTCACTGGCTGTGTGACCTTGAACAAATTAGTTATCCTCCCTGAGCCTGTTTTTTTATTTCTAAAATGACAATATGGACCTCACTGGACTCTTATGAATGACAGATAAGATAGCATAAATGAAAGCACACAACATTAATCTGTTAAGTTTGAATGAATGAGTAGTTCCATGAGCTGTTTCTGGTATGCTACACTCTCCCTCTTTTCTATCAAGATATTTTTAAAAATGATGACATTTGCTTTGCATAATTTCTTGTTATCATCCAGGTTTACCAGTCTGCCTAATCGGAGGGTTGAGAAAGAGACAGGTGGGAAATTTTACCACCCCAGCATTGCCCAGATTAAACTCAGTTAAAATCTAATTTAATTAACCAAATAATTTTTAATCGTTCTATAAGGTTACTAGAGGTAAAGTATAAGAGAGATATTATTCCGTAATATGTCAGTCCTATTTAAGGGTATCTCTGTCCCTTGTAGGGGAGGAAATATCATTTTCCCTCTATTTTTCTAAGTGCTTGGTTAAGACTCCCCTGAAAGAAAAAACAGATTAATATGGGACCGGCCTGGTGGCGTAGGGGTTAAGTTCACGCGTTGCACCTCAGCGTCCGGAGGTTCACCAGTTCGGATCCTGGGCACGGACCTACTCACTGCTCATCACGCTATGCTGAGAAGGCATCCCATGTAGAGGAGCTACAACTCTACAACTATGATACACAACTATGTACTGGGGCTTTGGGGAGGAAAAAAGAAGAAAAAAGAGGAAGATTGGCAACACATGTTAGCACGGGGCCAATCTCCCTCAAAAGAACCAGATTAATAGGAGAAAAAATAAACAAGTTCAATTATATACATACATACCCACAGGAACCCCACAAAGATATGGGTCTCAAAAGGCGGCCAGATGATTGAGGCTTATATACTATCCTGAGCTAGGGAAAAGGATAGGAGTCTGGGGCTTCAAGGAGGGAAGGCAATTCGTGGGGAGGTGAGAAGAGGAAATGTTGGTAAGGATGTTGCCCTGCCGTGCAGACAAGTCTCGGGTGAAAACTTATCTCTGGTAATAGCTCTCTTCCTGGCACAGGCTCCCTTTATAATGTAAATTTCCTTTATAAGTGTAGGTTTCCCTTACAGAAGGGTAACTTCTCTTCTGTTTTCAGAGCTTCTCCTGAGTCTGCAGTTTCTCAAAATAATCCTTATGCCAAAGAGGCATATTTTGGGGTGGCACTTTCTGCTACCCTTTACCATCTAAGTTGACCTATCTTGATCTCATTTCTCTAAAACAACCAAAAACCAGAACGTTAGTTTAAAAAAAGTCCCTTGAGCAGCAAAAAATGGTGTGCAAAGCTCATGGTGAAGACAGTCAATAGGTTTCCTCTCGTGTGCTGCATCATTAGCAGTGTCTGCTTAGAGTGCTGTATTGAGAATAATTTTGTCCTCAGTGGAGAAGTGCGCCACGGATATTTAGTCTGCAGTGGGCTCTGGAATGTGAGTAGTAGTTTGCATGCCAAGTCTTTAACTTTTCTGCCCTTTGCTCATGCTTTCTAGGCCCAATTCTAGCCAGCTTTGTTATTTGTTTTCAAGAGCATCATAGATTAGAAGCAATTTTCGGAATTGGGCTGCCTGCAGAATAAATGATCACTGAGAGTTTAAAAGGATGAGGTATAGGAGGTGAATATAACAATAGAAAACAAGTAAAGTACAAAAAAAGTGAAGAAAATATAGGAACCAAAGAAAAGCACAGCCTTCTGGAAACTTAGACTAAGACCCAGTAACTCCACGTACCCCAAGAGGTCCTGCGAGTCCCGTATAACAGCAGAGTGTAATGACCAATGTTCACAGTGATGGCCCTGCCTCCTCAAAACACGATGAAATTATGTCTTGCTTTGTTTAAATCTGCTTTGTTTAGAAAGTCAGAGTATACGTAATGTTTTGGGGAGAGATTTCCATTTCAAATGGTTAAGATAAAAACAAATTTGATGTTTCAGCAAAAGCAAATGAGAGCACTTCATACGTCTGACGATCAAGGCAAAAACAATTATTATAGAAAACAGTAATGCTAGAGAAGAGGAAGCAGGCAAGCAAACCAACACTCCATCGGGGCCCTATGCAGTCTGTAGGGAGGGGAGGAGGAGCCAGCCTCTGCACGTAAGATGCACCTGTAGCTTTTATTACTGGGAACAGAGGGAAAGCTTTCACATCACCTCATGGTAACTGGGCTTTTTATACTGAGAGAGCTTCCAAAAGTAGTTATATAGAGTTGGCTCTTATATAATGTTTTTTTTTAATTTATAAATATGCACCTTATTCTTAATTCTCTTCTCTCTCTTTGAAAAAAATCAGCTAGTCCCACAATATTGGGCAAATAATTCTGGACTACTCACCAGATGATGTTAGAATTCTTGTAGAGTTCATTTCACCTCTTACGCCAAACTTGTTTATAGACTAATCAACACAGACTTCTGTGTGTGTGTGTGTGTGTGTGTGTGTGTCCATAATTATTTCTTAAGGTGTCAGGCAAACTTTACCCATGGAGTAAGGTGTACTATGGACCTTATAGGCATTGGCAAATCTCTGGGGCGTTTTAATATGATCCATAAATTGTGAGTCATAATCATCACCAATAGACAAGATTATTTTAATTTAGGAATAAAATCTTGTAAATATGCTTGCTGGCAATCATTGTACCAGCCCTGGCACACAAATATGAGGAAACTTCTACTCATCCTGAAGGCACACAGTCACTGAAGATATTCATATTAATAACGCTTTTCCTATGCAAAACTAACCTGGAGAAGTTGAGATTCTCTCTCTCATTCTCACACTTTTCACAAATTTCCCATATTGTGAGTCTGCAAAAGAGGGTGGTTCTTACAAAACCATTGAGCTAATTTTAAAATATGGAGCATACCAAAAATACCTAATTATTTCTAGCATCCCTTCTTTCCTAAGGTGATGGAGTAAACCCTTGGTGCAGCCCAGGGGCCATCTGGAAGGCACCCTAGATGTTGTGGGTGTAATGGACATCCCTACAGTTTTATTATTCTGAGTTTTGGTATGGTTTGGGGGAGGCAACACTGTGAAGAGTTCTCAGAGAAAAATAATCTCTCAGTTAAGAAGCAGTTCCTAAAAGAAGCAGTGGCTGCATGTTGGCTGCTTCATGGACCAGAGTGATGATGAAATGTTTTGAATATAACAGGAGATAAAATAATAATGCCTAACAATTTTACTTACTCTTCAAGTGAGGAATCGTTGTTTGATTTAGAACTACCTATGAACGTAGTAAAAGGCAGCATAAAATACAAATAATATTCATGAGAATTGAAAGTATATATACAGGTGAGGCAAAAGATAGCTTATGTTTTCTGTGTAGAATATATAGAAGGCAAAGAATAAATTTTTGTTGCCTCATATTGGAGGCAGATTGCGTAATCCAAGATAATACACCCTTTTACTCCCACATTCAGTCTTTGTGGTTGACTATGTTGGCTAAAATCCCAGCTTACAAATACTTTTGTGTGGTTGAAATACCACTGCAAGTTCTGTTGACATGCTTATATACTACACAGAAGAATTAATATAATAAAACCCTAGTATCTCTTACATTTCAAGAGATTAATTGGTTGATCTTTACACTAGAGTAGGTTCTTGGGGAAGTGGAACACTAAGAAATTAAGTTAGATTGACTAGGCATTTAGGAAAGATTTAGATTAAGATTGTGTGGTACTATTTCCTAGGAAATATAAATTCAAGTGCCATACCCCAATGGTGAGGGTATGACCACATGAGGGTTCCAGATGGGTAGGGCATCAGAGCCTGAGAAAAGGAAGAACAAGCTCCACATCCACCCCAGGCTCACCCCATCCAGTCCTACGGGGGCTGCTATGAGACACTGAATTACTTTGGAGTTTCCTAAATATCTTACTTTATTTAGACCCAAAGGGATTTTCAAAGTCACCCCATTATGTCTGTTGTAAAGAATGCTAATTTCCTCCTAATATCCATTCTTCCTTCCTGCTTAGAATAAGAATCTTGATTTTTAGCTGGATATATTGCCGCTCCCCAATAAAGACCACATTCCCTAGTTTCCCTTTGCAATGAGGTGTGACCATGCAGATATATTGTCTGGAGCTCTAGTGACTCTTCTGGACCTTGAGGACAGGGGACCACACTCTAGAGATGTTAGAGCTGAGAGCCAGGACTCCAGTAATTTCATGGAGCTGCCAAATCAACTCTGATTCCCTAGTTCTTGAATTCTTTTATGTGAGAGAGATACAAGTACATCTTGTTTAAGCCTTTGTGATTTTGGGTTTCTCATTGTATGCAGCTAACAATACTGTATAAGTACATTGGCTGTGTTCTTTTTAGACAATCCTACTTGTTTTTTTGACTGCAAAATATTTAAGGTACATTATTGAACATGATCATGGGCTATCAGAGTACAAAATTAATTAGCTATCCCTAGCCTGCATAATTTTATATTTTAGTAGGAAAAAAAGACATACATAGGGGTGCTCCAATTTAAGACAGTGAATGCAAGGGGATGAGTAGGCAGTTAATTGTCAAGTGTAAAACTTGCTAGCTTCTATTGGCGTAAAAATAAACATACAGATCAATGGAATAGAATTGAGAGTTCAAAATAAACCCTTACATTTATGGCCAATTTATTTTTGACAGGGGTGCCAAGACAATTCAGTGGAGAAAGAATAGTCTATTCAATAGCTGATGCTGGGACAACTAGATATCTACATGCAAGAAATGAAGTTGGACCCCTACTTCACACTATATACAATCATTAACTTAATATGGATCATAGACCTAAATTTTAGAGCTAAAACAACAAAATTTGTAGAATAAAACAAAGAAGTAAATATTCATGACTTTGAATCAGGCAGTGGTTTCTTAGATATGTCACTAAAAGCACAATCAACAAAGAAAAAATAAACTGGACTTCTTCAAAATTTAAAACTATTGTGCTTCCAAGAACACCATAAAGAAAGTGAAAAGACAACCCACAGAATGGGAAAGAATATCTGCAAATCACGTATCTTATATGTGATTTGTATCCAGAATGTAAAAAGAACTCTTTCAACTCGTCAGTAAAAAGACAAATAACCGGGGCTGGCCCAGTGGCGTGGTGATTAAGTTCGTGCGCGCTCTGCTGCAGTTGCCCGGGGTTCCCGGGTTTGGATCCCAGGCACTGAACTGTGCACCTCTTCTAAGGCCATGTTGTGGCAGGTGTCCCACATTCAGGAAGATGGGCACAGATGTTAGCCCAGGGTCAATCTTCCTCAGCAAAAAGAGGGGAATTGGCAGCAGATGTTAGCTCAGGGCTAATCTTCCTCACAAAAAATCAAGAGAGAGAGAAAAAAAAGACAACCCAATTTTAAAATGGCCAAATGATTTGAATAGATATTTCTCCAAAAAAGATGTACACATCACCAGAAAGCCCATGAAAAGATGCTCAGTATCATTAATCATTAGGGAAAAGCAAACCGAAACTACAATGAGATGCCTCTTTATACCCGTTAGGATAAATAAAATAAAAAAGACAATAACAGGTGTTGACGAGGATGTGAAGAAATTGTAACCATGATGTATTGCTGGAAGGAATGTAAAATAATGTTGCAGCTGCTTTGGAAAACAGTTTTGGCAGTTCCTCAAAATATTAAACATAGACTACCATACGACCCAGCAATACCACTCCTAGGTATATACCCCAAAGAAATGAAAATATGTCCACACAAAAACTGTACACAAATGTTCACAGCAGCATTAATTAAAATTGCCAAAAAGTGGAAGCAACCCAAATGCCCATCAACTGATGAATGGATAAATAAAATGTGGTATATCCATATAATGGAATGTTATCTGGCAATAAAAATACTGAAGTACTGATACATTCTACAACACAGATGAACCTTGAAAACGTTATGCTAGTTTCAAGAAGCCGGTCACAAAGGCCAAATATTGTATGATTCCATTTATATGAAATGTCCAGAAAAAGCAAATCTATCATGGCAGAAAGTAGATTAGAGGTTTCCAGGGTCTGGGGGAAGGGAGAATGGGGAGTGACTGCTAATGAGTATGGGGTTGATTTTTGACGTGATGAAAATGTTCTAAAATTAGATAGTGGGGATGGTTGCACAACTTTGTGAATACACTAAAAACCAATGAACTGCACACTTGCATTATGTAAATTATACCACAAAGCTGTTAAAAACATTTTTGCTAGCTTCACAGTTGTGGTTGAAACATATGCAGTATGCTTTTGGTTTGTGGCTGTACTGAAATAAATAATGTCCACAAATGAAACTATATTTATCTCTAAGAACTGCATATATAACCAATGATGTAAAACAACTGTATTAGTACAAATTAAGAAGAATGAAATAAGTGGATTAAAACTGTCTTTATTGTTAAATCATAATAGATACCACATGGCATTCAGTCACTACTCATATTGCCAGTTATCATCACCTAATTAAGTCCCAAACATTGAAGAAGTGGTAATGCTTTTTCTTTGAGTAGTAAATGAAAATGGCATCCTTCAGTATATTTGAACACTTGAAATATATACTTTAAGGTAAATAACTGTACAAACAGATACTGTAGAAAGGTGGCAATTGTTCCAGAAAAGATGGCTCCATGGTCTTCCCTACCACTCATTAATGGGAATCCCATATTCTACTAACTGCTCAAAACTAAAATCTATGCAATCTTCTTTGTTTTCTTTGTTTCTCTTGTATCCCACATGCAATCTGTCAAAAAACCTTGTTGGCTCTATCTTCAGAATTTGTCCTTAGTCCACCACTTCTAACCACTGCTGTCTCTACCACTCTAGTCTAAGCTATAATCATCTTTTGTTTGAATATTTCAATAACTTTCCTGACTGATGCCCCTTCCTCCAGTTTTCGCTCTGCAACAAGCCTCTTTTCACACAGCAGACAGGGTGACCTTTCTAAAATCTAAATCAAATTATGTCACACTGATCAGAACCTTCAAGTGGCTTTCCATCCCACTAAAAGTAAAAGCCAAAGTCATTAATTGGCTTACAAGATCCCTCTCATCTGGCCTCCATAATGTCATCTCTCACTATTCTCTTCTCTTAACCTGCAGTCTGGCCTCCTTACTGTTCCTTGAACAAAACAACCTGTGACAGCCCCAGGGCCATTGCATTCACTGTTCCTTCTGCCTGAAATGCTCCCCACCCCAATATCCACTTGACTTATTCCCTCACTTTCTCCAGTTCTTTGCTCAAATGTCTTCCTCTCAGAGAGACCTTTTCTGAACATCTTATTAATATTGACCTCCCAGGAACTAGCTATCTCCCTTCCCTGCTCTTTCTCCCTCTAAACCTTATTACCACCTATCAATACAATGCATGATTTTCTTATTTATTCATTAATTGTCTGTATCCTTCCACTATAATATAAACTCTATGAAGGCAGAGATTTCGTTTGTTTTCCTATTGCTATCCCTAGGGCCTATAACAGTATCTGACACATAGTTGTCACTCAATGAATATTGACAGTATGTCATTCTAAGGAAGTAGGATTTTTCCTGAGTACAATGGAAAGCTATTGATAGATTTTCTATTAGCATTTTATAAAGATTCCTCTAGTAGTATTATGGAGGAGAAATTGGGGGAGCTAAACAAAGGAATGACTTCCTTTTCTTATATCAAAATTTTGCAGAAACACTCTACTTGGAGCCTGAACCTAGCTTAGGAAGACAACGTATCATTTCTTTGAGAAATGCCTTAATTAAATAAAAGATAAAATCTACCATTTCATTTGCCAATTTGTAACCATAAGGTACAGCATGAGGTTTGCATGTAAATTTATGATGTGATATTGAGAGATTTAAAACAAAGCAATGCTATCATATAATCTAGAGTCAGCAAGAGCATTGAAAGTTTTGGTAGGGAACGTTGGAGGAGGGGAGAAATATGTGTGCAGTAATCCCCCTGAAGTTCTGATACAAAACTATTCTATCATGAGTAACCAAGGAAATTGTTCATTTTTTTTAGTAAGGCCAAAAAATATCCCTCAGTAGCTGTCCATTTTATAGTGTTGTGGATGGAAAGAGTTATTGCATCTTAAATAAACGAGTGCCTGAATTCTAAGGGAACAGAAGAATGTGTCCTCTGGACAGGGTTTTGAGAAAGTCAAACCCTTATAAAAACAAAGAACCTCCTTTGTTGATTTCTACTATGTTTGGTCAAGTGTATGTTCATTGTGGTTTTTTTGATAGTTACCTATAATCTAAAATGAAAAGTTGGGCTTTCTGTGGAACTCTTCCATCTTGACGCTACTCTTCATAGTTAAATGACGCGCTTTTATGGTTTTCTCTATGTGATTATGCTATATATTTTGAGAAAATTTGTGATGTGTATTTATACTGGAATGGATAAAGTTTGTATTTCACAATTACCATAACCATTTAGTGTGACATATAGTCTGTGCCCTAACATTGTACTTCTGTTAATCTACACATTGCTACTTTTCTAGCCAAAAGAACTGAAAGAGCTCTTGTCTTAAATCGGATAGCTGCGTAAGAGACTATTGTTTCTGCCCTGCTGAGCAGATAATAATCAAAGGAAAACTCCTTAAATAGTCATCTCATTTGTGAACTTTCTCCTTGGGTTTATTTTTTCGTACCTGTTCTTTCTTGAATCCATGGAGTTTATAATTTAAATAATGTTGAAAATATTTTTACTTTAATTTCC
This sequence comes from Tapirus indicus, assembly GCA_031878705.1. NCBI lineage: Eukaryota > Metazoa > Chordata > Mammalia > Perissodactyla > Tapiridae > Tapirus > Tapirus indicus. Next base: position 139,608,170 of record CM062919.1, on the reverse strand, counting down.
TAAAACACTAGTGCCAGAGTGGGATGGTAAGACTGGATTCACGGATGAAAGGAAGTAATATTTATTAATTGAAGTTTGTATTAACATTACCAAGAGACACCTGTCTTCAAATTGCCCAGGTTCTATGGACTGACGTTTGTGTTTTCAGTCACACAGAAGAATGATAGCTGCAGAGAGAAATCTCATTTACTACTTTCCCTTTTCTGTGGAATAGTGTATTTCCAGGTTGAAATGTTGTCTCCATTTCATCAAAACAGAGGCAAGCCAATCTTTTATCATCTACTTTTAACCATGAATATCTGCACTCTTGCAGCATTTTAGCAAGAAAATAGCCATACTAAAAATCTTTTACATTTCTTCAAATATCCATCCCCTAACCATTCCATTGGATTTTAGTGTTGCTTGGTCATCTGTGTTGGGCTTAAAATTTCTATCCAAGTCATAAATAAGTCAGTAACTAGAAACAGAGTAGGTAAAACATTAAATTTATTAAATTAAGTTAGTAGAAAATGGTTAACCTCCCACTGTCTCAAAATTTACTGTACTATTCAATCCAAATCATCCAATATGGTATTTCTTCTGTTTCTCCAGATAGACAGCAGGAGGGCTTGGGGGGAAATTGTCATTAGTGAGCTTGCAAGTCAACCCAATACCCCCTACTCAAGTGTTCATCTTCAGAGAGATTCACTTTCTGAGAAAAAGCAACTCTCTCCCCAATTTAAGTCAGTACGAGATCTAAAATGGAAAAAAAAAGATAAAACCACAAACCCCCAGCATACAAGAGAGATTTAGATATTCCATGAACAAGCACTCATAAAGAACAGTTATCTTTTAATTCTGTCTGCAATATATGTGTGACTCAAAAATCTTCCATAATTAGCGGGTATTGTTTGATGGGCACTTTATTAAATTGGAAAAATTATTTTACATTTTATAGTTGACTATGTTAAAGAGATAGTTCAACCATATCTGAACCTAGTTTCTAAGAAAACAAATGCTTGCAGGAATTTCTCACATTTTTTTTCCACAGATTTATTGACATGTAATTGATTTACGAAAAACTGCACATTTTTAGTGTATACAATTTGATGAGTTTGAACATAGGCATACCCATGAAACCATCACCACAATCAAGGTAATAAACATATCTATCTTGTACCCTCCCTTTTTTGTGGTGATAACACTTAACATGGGATCTACCCTGTTAACAAATTTTTTAAGCACACAATACAGTATTCTTAACAATAAGCACTATGTAGTATAGCAGATCTCTAGAATTTATTTATCTTGCACAAATGAAACCTTATACCCATTGAACAATAACTCCCCATTTCTCCCACCATCCAGCCCCTGGCAACTACCATTCTACTCTCTGTTTCTATGAGTTTGACTATTTTAGATACCTCATGTAAGTGGAATAATGCAGTATTTATCCATCTGTGACTGGCTTATTTCACTTAGCATAATGTCCTCCAGGCTTATCTATGTCTTTGCATATGGCAGGATTTCCTTTTTCTTCTTATGGCTGAATAATATTCTATTGTGTGTATATACCACATTTCCTTTATCCATTCATTTATTGATGGATGTTTAGGTTATTTCCATATCTTGGCTATTGTGAGTAATGCCACAGTGAACATGGGAATACAGATATCTCTTCGAGATCTTGATTTCAGTTCTTTCAGTTATACTCAGAAGTAGAATTGCTGGATCATATAAGAGCTCTATTTTTAATGTTTTGAGGAAACACCATAGTGTTTTCCATGGTGGCTGCACCTTTGTACATTCCCACCAACAGTATACAATGGTTCCAATTTCTCCACATGCTTACCAACAACTTGTTGTCTTTGTTTTGTTTTTTTTTTTTCTTTGTTAATAATAGCCATCCTAACAGGTGTGAAGGGATATCTCATTGTAGTTTTGATTTGTATTTCCCTAATAATTAGTGATGTTTAGTTTCTTTTCACATATATATTAGCCATTTGTATGTCTTCTCTGGAGAAATGTCTATTCAAGTCCTTTGCTCATGTTTTAATTGGGTCATTTGGTTTTTTTGTTTTATTCTTTGCTATTGAATTGTAGGAGTTCCTTATATATTTTGGATATTAACCCCTTATCAGAAATATAGTTTGCAAATATTTACTCCCATTCTGTAGGTTGCCTTTCATTCTTCTGATTGTTATTTATTTTACAAAGGCTTTTTAGTTTTGATGTAGTCATGCTTGTTGATTTTTGCTTTTGTTGCCTGTACTATTGGTATCATAGCCAAGAAATTATTGCCAAGACCAATGTCAAGAAGCTTTCCCTCTATGTTTTCTTCTAGGAGTTTTACAGTTTAATGACCTATATTTAAGTTTTTAATCCATTTTGAGTTGATTTTGTGTATGGTGTAAGATAAAAGTTGAGTTTCATTCTTTTGCATGTGGATATCCCTACATGTAGTTTTCCCTACACAACTTGTTGAAGAGATTATCTTTTCCCCATTGTGTATTATTGGCACCTTTGCCAAAAATTAATTGACTGTATATGCATGGGTTTGTTTCCAGGCATTCTATACTGTTCTATTGGTCTCTATGTCTGCTTTTATACCTGTACCATACTGTTTTAATTACTGTAGCTTTGTAATATATTTTGAAATCAGGAAGTGTGATGGCTCCAGCTTTGTTCTTTTTCCTCAAGATTGTTTGGGCTATTCAAGGACTTTTAAAGTTCCAAATGAATTTTAGGATTTTTTTTCTATTTCTACAAAAAATGTCATTGGGATTTTGATGGGATAACATTAATCTAGAGATCACTTTGGGTAGTATGCACATTAAACAATAGTAAGTCTTCCAATCTATAAACATGGTATGTATTTCCATTTATTTGTGTCTTCTTTAATTTCTTTTACCAATGTTCTGTAGTTTTCAGTGTACAAGTCTTTTATCTCCTTGGTTGTTTATTCCTAAGTATCTTATTCTTTTTGATGCTATTGTAAATGGGATTGTTTTCTTAATTCCTTTTTTAGATAGCTCATTGATAGTGTACAGAAATGCAACTGATTTTTGTATGTTGATTTTGTATCCTGCAACTTTACTGAATTTGTCTATTAGTTCTAACAGTTTTTTTGTGTGGAGTCTTTAGGGTTTTCTACATATAAGATCATGTCATCTGCAAAGAGAGATAATTTTACTTGTTTCTTTCCTGTTTGGATACCTTTTATTTCTTTTCTTGCCTAATTGCTCTGGCTAGGACTTTCAGTACTATGCGGGATAGAAGTGGCCAGAGTGCGCATTCTTGTCTTGAAATTGATCTTAGAGGAAAAGCTTTCAGTTTTTCACAGTTGAGTATGATGTTAGCTATGGGCTTGTCATATGTGGCCTTTATTATGTTGAGGTAAATTCCTTCATTATTTCTTTAAATAAGGATTCTGTCCCTTTTTCTCTCTTCTCCTTCTTGCACTTCATTAATGTGCATATTGATTTATTTGACAATGTCCCATAAGTCCCTTAGGCTTTTTCACTCTTTTTCTTATTTTTTCTTTTTGCTCTTCTAAGTGAATAATTTCAAATGACTTGTCTTTGAGTTCTCTGATTCTTTCTTCTGCTTGATCAAGTCTGATGTTGAAGCTCTCTATTGAATTTTTTAGTTCAGTTATTAAATTCTTTAACTCCGGAATTTCTGTTTGGTTTTTCTTTATGGTTTCTATGTCTTTGTTGATATTCTCATTTTGTTCATGTATTGTTTTCCTTGTTTCATTTAGTTGTCTATCTGTATTCCCTTATAACTCATTGAGTTTCTTTAAGAAAATTATTTTGAATTCTTTGTCAGGAAATACATAGATTTCCATTTCTTTAGCGTTGGTTACTGGAGATTTATTTTGTTCCTTTGGTTATGTCATATTTCCCTGAATATTCATGTTCCTTGTAGCTTTGTATTGGTGTCTGCATATTTGAATAAATAGCCACCTCTCCCAATCTTTACAGATTGGCTTCGACAAGGAAAGATCTTTACCGATCATCCTGGCTAGAGTTTCTAGGAGCCTCTTAAATCTTTTCTATGGTGCACATTCCACTCCTCTCTCTCCCTCCTGGGAGAAAAGTCTTTGGTGTTGCCTTTGTTTTCAACCTGCAAGACTCAAAATTATTGAACTCTCAACAAACTTAGATTATAGGGCATAGATGGAGAGGGCCTCTCTTGGAAAGATCTATATTTTCTTCCTTCCCTGCTGTCAAATGGGCCACCTTTAGTCCCAGCTTCTCTCTTTCTTGTAGGGTCTTACTAAGGCAGCAAGAAGCAGCTGAACCATTCCAACATTCTGTTAAAATAAAAAACAAACAAAGACCAGCATTGAAAACTCCCTGAGCAGACAAAACCAGTTTAGTCATACAAGCAAAGCTTCATTTAGTTTATTTTGCAAGGCTAACTTGACCTGGGTCATTTCTTTCTTATGCCTCTGGAAATCATGAGGAAAATTTGAACTGTTTCCCAAGGTTAATTTGAGGTAACCATTGACTAATTCCCTATCATTTAAGAAAATTCTAATATTATACATAATCACTGTGAAGAATAAACAGTCACTGCATTCTCACTATATAAGCTGCTTTATAACAATATACCCCTGGGCCTCATTCCATGTTTTTGTTTGAGTGCTCCCAGTTTGCAAATGGTATTTTTTGTGTGTGCACAATAAACTTTAACTAACTACTACTTCAGTGATTCATTGGTTTTACTTTGGCTATTTCTGAACTTCTGACAATTCCTAATTTTTCCTATCATTTCCCCAAATACTACAGCTTTAGTAGATATATGTCTGTCCCACAAAGTAAAAGAGTTTTACCAACATTTCCCAAGTAAGTTTCTAGAACCTCTCAACTGGGAATAATAGCAGGGTTCCCACTGCCATCAGTCCTACTTTCTCCACTAAACAAATTCCATATCACATTTTAGGGTCTGAGACTTAGCACTTCAGTTTCAGATACCAAATTCTGTGTCAGATAGGATCTCCCTAACCACAAGTAACAGAAGCCCTGCTTCTAATTGGGCTGATTGCCAAGAACATTTATTTCATATATTGGGAAGTCTGCAAAGTAGGGCAGGGGCTGGCTCAGTGGTGTAGTGGCTAAGTTCGTGCACTCCACTTCGGCGGCCTGGGGTTCAGAGGTTTGGATTCTGGTTGAGGACCTACACATTGCTCATTGAGCCATGCTGTGGCAGCACCCACATACAAAATAGAGGAAGATGGGCACAGATGTTAGCTCAGAGCCAGTCTTTCTCAAGCAAAAATGAGAAAGATTGGCAAGAGATGTTAGCTCAGAGCTAATTTCCCTCACCAAAAATAAGTAAAGAAATAAAATAAAAAGTAGGGCAGATTCCAGAGCCAATTGATTCAGCAGCTTAGAGATGTCATCAAGGACCCATATTCTCTGCTGCCACATAGTTTGCTTCCTGCTAAGACTGGTTACTCTCATGGTCATAATAAGGCTGCCGGCAGCAACTAGAATAATGTATTTTCTTGTTCATATCCAGTAGGAGAGTGAAACTAACTCCTTTTCTCAGAAATTGAAATAGGTCCTTGACCCAAATTGGCTTAGGCCTTGACCATCCCCCAATTGATCAGTTCCAAGGGGGATAGTCTTATCATGATTGGCTTACACTGGTCTTCTGAAATAGAATGGATGTTGGAGCATTAGCTCCAATATCCTCCATAGCCAAAACTTTGCCAGTGTGCATAAATATGCAAATGAAGATCTTGATTTCCTAATACCTCTTCTCTGCCAAGTTTACTAGCCAAGTTTCTCCTTGTGCTCTCCTACACCTAAGATCTTAGAGTGAAGGCTGTATTGCATGCATGAGTAGATATTGGCAGAAAAATTGTTTGACAAACCTATGCATTTGTCATTCTACTCTTGGCTTAAATCATTGTCAACAACTAGTACTTTAATAATTCAATAAAGCTAGCTGGGGTCCCTGTATCATTTCAGAAAGCTTTAAGGTTGAGAGTAATATAACTCCAATATGGTGGCTTAGAAATAGGGTTTTATTTGTGTCACATAAGAAATCTGGCCATGTGTACTTGCTTGTGTTGGCTCAGTTGCTTGACAGTGTCAAGGTTAATGCCTGTGATTCTCAACATTTCTTATATATGTCTCTCATCTCATGGTGACAAAATGGCTGCTACAATTTCAGATATCAAGTTTATGTTTTAAACAGGAAAAAGTGGGAATGGTGATTCTACTTACATATTATCAGCCAGATCTGGTGACCCATGGCCGTCCCTAGCTGGTAGGTGACTATGGAGAAGGGGTCTGGGTAAACCAAATACAATGTCTGCTGCACACTGCAAACTTGATAAAGTATATGAGCATATGCAGTGCAGTACAGAGTAATTTACTTTCTTTCAGAAGCTGGAAATGAGTTTAGTTGGTGAAAGGCATAAGGATCAAGATATGCCCAAGCCAGCTTCCCCATCCTGTAGGTGTGCTTCAGGCTGTCTACTTGTGGCAGTTCTCCTGGACTTGGGAGACTATGTGTTATCCATGGTCCCCTGCTACCTTGTAGTTTTCAGCTCAACTTCCAGGGTTCCTGTCCAGAGGAGCCCAGCTGGTTTGGAGATTTGAGTCACCATTGAGGTTGCAGGAAGCTATGATTGACCTGGTTTCTTGTTACCCCACAAATAGCCTACATGATCTATTCTCCTAACTCTGTCAGTGTCTGTGTGAGGAATAATAGATTCCTTGAGTCTCTCTTTCCTCCTCTACCCCCAAAACTGGCCTTTGTTGTTCTGGGATTGACAAGCTCTGACAGACTATGGAGAGGACTTTGCCTCCCTGCCTAAGCCTGTTCCCTTCTTTGCTTCTACTCTCTTATCTTCTCTCTTATCATCTCTATAGCTCACTGGATAGTGGGTGTGAAGAGGCTGCAGTAGAGGGAGAAAGAATTATAGCAAAGGGGACTTCATTTTGGCTTTCATTAAGTCTTGCTTTGTTCCCACAGCATCTAGGAACTGGATGCAGATAGGGCAAGCCTGGAGAACCTAATTCCCATACCTCCACCATTCTCAGGCTAGCCTCATTCTGAACAGAGAAAAAATTAAAGCCTTCCTGATGACTCAAAATTAGTCAAGCCTCCTTGGAATCCCAGAGCTACTTGCAACCAAGGCAGCAAGTAGGAGGTAATTTTCTTCTGTGGCCTTCAGTTCCTATTCTCTGTCAGAACAGAGTATCACTCTCCTCCATATGAATGTCCCTTCTGAGCCTGCTTCTTAAATCCTGCCATGGAACTCCATACCCGCCCCATATACACACTCTAGTGGTTCTGTTCTAAGGCAAAGAAAAGTGGAAAATTACTCTAGATTTCTGAATCTAGGAAACTGGCTAATAGTTTTGACAATTGAAGGTTGAGGGAAAATGGTACATATTTTTATTTTTTGATGCAAACTGGACATTCATACAGAGAAGTAATATACAAGTAGAAAGTCAACACCAGAGATCCACACACAACTCTTATGAACAGATGTAGCTTCAAAGACAATGAGGATTAGGTAGCAGGAAGTGTCCAGATCCAGAAGCTAAATGGTGACAGCCTTTTACACATGTCCAGGACTCCCTGTGCTCCTCTTCTCCAAACTCTTCAGGTGTGGGCCAAGAGGCTAAGTTTAAGATAGTCTTGGAATGCCTGGAAGGGCCAAATTCTTGTAAGGGTTTTTTTTTTCCTCCCAGTGCTGGGCACATTACTGTTTGCTATGCTCAGAAGCAGTCCTGTGTTTTCTAGATCCTTCAACAGCTGTTGGCATCCTATCAGTCTCTCAGTGCTGTCTATTGCTAGGGAGATAATGGAGTGTCCTTGGTTTTAAAACACATCCCTGATTCCCTGAATAGGTTGTTGGCTGCTCGGGAGTGAATCTCAAAGATGCTACAAAGGGGAAAGGGAAGGAAATCTTGAAAGTCATTTAGTTTATTTCACTATCTCCGGGAAGAGCCCAACCCAGATCTTTTCACACAAATGGACCTCTGATTGAATCCCATGTATCCAACAGTAGAGTCCAGAGCTTTTGTTTTTAAGATGATATGGGTTTTTTCTCATTAAAAAGTACTACACGTTCATTGTAGAGATTTTGAAAAATATAAAAAGTACAAAAAAGACAAAAATTATCTACAGTCCCATATGTCCAGCAATAATCACCCCTAACAATTTGATGCATTTCTTTCCAGTCCCTCCCTTCTCTCTCTGTCTCTCTCAATTTATGTGTGCTCATGCCCCTTACAAAATTGGGATGATAATCATATACACGATTTTGTATTCTGCTTTTTTCACCCAACACTATATCAGGACTATTTTCTCAGAAAAATAAATATTTTTTAAAAACATCTTAAAGGGGGTGGCCTGGCAGTGTAGTGGTTAAGTTCGTGCGCTCCTCTTCGGCGGCCCACAGTTCGCAGGTTCGGATCCCAGCACAGACAGACGCACCGCTTGTCAGCCATGCTGTGGCGGCATCCCATATAAAGTAGAGGAAGACAGACACCGATGTAAGTCCAGGGCCAATCTTCCTCCGCAAAAAAAGAGGATTGGCAACTGATGTTAGCTCAGAGCTAGTCTTCCTCACAAAAAAACCCACACACACACACACAAAAATCTTTAAAAATGATTTTATGATATCTCGTCAAATGAATACATGATTATTTAATCATTCTCCTGATAATAATCCCTTTTTTCTGAACAAATTTTAACAGTATTTATAACATTTTCGTATAGTAGCCACATTAAAATAAAATCAATTAAGACTTAATTAAGCATATGAAATGTCCAGTGTCCTGTGCTAAATGCTATAAAGCATATCAAGAATTATAAGGCAGTTCTCTGATCTCAAAGAGATTTTAGGTTTACTACGGTGTGATTTTTTTAAATTAAGAATACTGATATAGTTTAATACTTAAAACATATAGCTTACAGTTTTAAATAATTAGTATTTGTAATTAATTATTTTAAAATACTACTTACATTCTTTCTACTTTTCAAAACTATGTGAGGCAACTTACTATAAAAGAAGCAGCTAAAATAAAAGTGAGGATCATCATAAGAAGAGGAAAAAGATAGCAGCTGAGTCAGAAAGGGTAAAGGAAGGAAGGAGAAAGCGACCAATGAAACTAGAAAGCCTAACCTAAGAAAACTGCTTCATGGGCTGAGAGGCACACAGCTTTTATCATCTAAAGTGAAGCCCTTCAATTATTCATTTATTCTTTTAGCCCACAGATGTTTACTGAGCACTTCCCCTGTGCCAGGTCCTGAGTTAGGGGCTGGGAAACAATGATGAACAAAATAGACATGCTCATAGAACGTGTGTTTCACAAAGAGAGACAGACTTTCTCCTAGCTCTGAAGGACGGTATCGTCAGTGGAAAAATTCAAAGATCAACACTTTCTCATCTCTTATAGGTCCTCAGAAGAAGCAGTGGACACTATGTTAGGTCAAAGAATTCAGCATAAAGTTTGAAAAATATAGTCCATCAGTGCAGGATTTGAAATAGAGAAAATAAATCTTAGAGAATCTAGAAATATGAATATTTAGCACATCCTTTATGAAACTCCATATGTATATTAATTATCCTAGCTAGTCTTTTGATAATTAAACAGCTGGCCATTTTTAAATGTTTCATTTTTTAAATTATCTAAGAAATATTAATACATTCTTAACATTATGAAAAAGAAAGAAGAAAAGAAAACTTTCCCAGAAGGTCTTGACCTGACCTAACCATTAATAACATTTATATCTCTTTCTAGTCTTTTATTTTATCTTATTATTTTTTTTATTTTTTTGGTGATAAAGATTAGCCCTGAGCTAACATCCATTGCCAATCCTCCTCTTTTTGCTGAGGGAGACTGGCCCTGGGCTAACATCCGTGCCCATCTTCCTCTACTTTATATGGGACGCTGCCACGGCATGGCTGACAAGCAGTGCGTAGGTCTGCGCCCGGGATCTGAACCCGTGAACCCCGGGCCATGAAAGCAGAGCACGCGAACTTAACCACTACGCCACCAGGCCGGCTCGTAGTCTTTTAGATTGCCATATTTTACATACTTGTTGCCACACTTTACATAAAATGTCTTTGAATTGTTTTACAGATCGTTATATCATAAGCACTGTATTCATCAAGGCTCTCCAGAGAAAGAAAACCAATAAGTTATATATGTATATGTATATCCATATCTATATCTATATATATCTATATCTATAGAGAAAGGAGAATTGGCTTACCCAGTTATTGAGTCTGAGAAGTCCCAAAATCTGCAGTCCACAAGCTAGAGACCTAGGAGAGCCAATGTGCAGTTCCAGTCTAAAGCTAGCAGCCTCAAGACCCAAGAAGAGCCAATGTATCAGTCCAAGTCCAAAGTCTGGAAAAGACCAATGTTCCACTCAAGCAGTCAGGGAGGAGGAGTTCTCTCTTACTCAGCCTTTTAGTTCTATTTAGGTCTTCAATTGATTGGATGAGGCCCACCCACATTAGGAAGGGAAGTCTGCTTTACTCAGTCTACCAATTCAAAAGTTATTCTCATCCAGAAACAACCTCACAGACACACTCAGAGTAATGTTTGACCAAATATCTGAGCACCCCATGACCCAGTCAAGTTGACACATAAAATTAACCATCAGAAACATTTTTCGTGATATATAGTCCTCATGAGCATAATTTACTTAGCTACTTCAGATTACTATATTTTTTATTGTTTCTTATTTCTCCCAACTTATTAAGAACATCATGATTAGCATGTTCATGCTATGAATATTTCTATATTTTAAACTCTTTGTTTGGAATTGCTTCCCCAGGTGGATTTCTTTTTGTTTGAGGGTCATCACGTGTGTTGAGTTTCCTAAGGCTGCTGTAACAAAATACCACCCACTGAGTGGCCTACAACAACAAAAATTTATTCTCTCACAGTTCTGGAGATTTCAGAAGAGTTGGGTCTGAGGAAGGATCTGTTCCTTGCCTTTCTCCTAGCTTCTGATGGTTGCTGGCAATCCTTGGCATATAGATACATCATTCCAATCTCTGCCTCTGTATTCACATGGTGCTCTCTTCTCTGTATCTTCACATGGTCTTCTGATAGGATACCAGTCATTGGATTTAGGGCCCACCTTAATCCAGTATGACCTCATCTTAACTAACTACTTCTGCAAAGACCCTATTTTCAAATAAGGTCACATTCACAGGTACCAAGGATTGGGACTTCAACATATCTGTTTAGGGGACACAATTCAACCCATAGCAGAGTATCTGTCTATTCCTGATAGATACCATCAAATTGTGTTCTAAATGGCCTATATTTATTTGAAATATGCCAATAGATAGGGTATGAGAGTAGTTTTGTTTTATATTCTTATAATGGTTATATCTTACTGATGATTTGACTCTTTTTATCATTTTGTAGTGACCCCCTTTCTCTGAAGTAATTCTTTTTGGCTGAGACCAGAACTGCTGACAATATTCTTGTAGTGGGAAATGTACAGGCTCTCATAGGCTGTTCAGAATGCCAGGACAGCCAGCAGAAGGGCGCTGGGTTACTCCAGCTCTTACAAGTAGCAAGGAACATGTGTAGGTTACCTCAGGAGATAAGGGATTCTTATAAGGACATGAGGCAGATCAGGAACACTCAGGCATAGTGGTATAATGAAGACTTGAACATCATTATGGAAACAACTGCAATTACTCAGGCACAGGCATGGAAAGCTCATTCAGGGTAGAGCGCTTGCTGCAGTGGCTGGCAATTTTATTTTTCTCTCAGTAGCAGACCTCAGCTGCTCAGCAGTAGACTAGGCTCCACCTGTAGGCTGATGCTTGTCTGTGTTTCTGTGGCTCCTGCTGCAAACAATTAACTAACCTTAATTTCCTTACAGCTTTTGTTTACTCATGGTTTCTACTCTACTATGGCTTCTGTTTCCTGCCCTCTATCAATGTCTCTTGGCTTCCATCCATACTGTTGTCTGCTGGTTCTGATGCTAAGTGTTCTGAATTCAAACTCCCCAAGAGAGTGGCTCAGACCAGACTGGCCCATCATCATCCCTGTTGAGCACAGTACTAGGTTAAGTAGAGCTCATATGACAGGCTTTATGGGTAAAAGCCAGTCTATTGATGACTGTCTTTGAATCTGCTGGCTATCCCTGGTGCAATCAACTGTAGCCATGGTTGTGGAGCCTGTGATAATAAATATGGTAACTCAGGCCAAGTAGCCTCTCAGGATGGGTAGCAGAGACTCTGAGGCTTTCTCAATGGGGTCGGTACAACTAGCAGGCATCTGGCATGGTCTGTCCATTTACAGCACTTAACCTAGAGAAGACTTCTGGGAAGAGATGACAATAGAGCATAGTCTTGAAGCATAGTAAGAGTTGATTAAGGAGGGAAGAGAATACCAGGAAGAGAATATAGATTGAATAAAGGCATAGATGCATGAAGCATCATGTCATGTGCAGAAAACTACAAGTAGTTCAGTATTACTAGCATATAATTGTTGAGGCAAGACAGTGTAGGCTGCATAGGAACCAATTCATGATGATCCTATTTGCCAAGGTATAGAGCTTGGACTTTTGGTAAAAGGAAGTTACTGAAATATTTTAAGCAGGGCAATTTAATAGCTTTTTCTAGTTTGAGTGTAAAATATAGGTTTAAAGGGAGCAGAACTAGCAGCATATTAACTGGTTAGGAAGCTATCAAAATAGGTACGCAAGAGACAGTGAGGGCAGTGGTAGTACAGATAGAGAGCAGGGTTCAGATCTGAGGAATTTCTGGAAGATAAAACTGTCAAAACTTGATAATTGAATTGATATAGAGAGTAAGTGTCAGGAATGAGTTCAGAATGACTCCCAGCGAAACCAGCAAACAGTCAGCCATTGATGATTAAGCAGCTAGTAACTAGGGGAGATTGGAGTTGGCCACCCAAAAGTGTGTCTTTGCCTGAAGGACACTTTAACCACCCACCCCCACTAACTGATCAAAAGAGTTTGGGATGGGAGGCCTGCACCCAGAACAGGCCATCACCATAGACATCTCCTGGTATTGGGGACGGTTCTTGCTAAGCCATTCTTAGTTCTGGTTACCCTTTGAAAGAGACATTTACATTTGTAAAGAAAATATCCATTTGTAAAGGTATCTTCTTCTCTGTACCAGGAAGAAGGGGGGGATGGCCTTACCTAGAAACTCCTCAGAACAAAAGGTGAGGACTTTACTCTGCATGATAAACTTACCCATTGTTAATTGTGCTGTTCAGGCCATATGCTATCTGACCCCCACTAGGTTCCTATAGACAACATCTCCCTGGGGCCTGGTTCACCATGGTAATGGGTTTTTTGAGCTATTTTTTCAGGAACCACCATTCTGTGGACATGCGTCCTATGAGGAGGCATGAAGCCTGACTATGCTTGTGCAGATCATCAATTACCTCATCTTTCCTCACCTCCAGTCATTTCAGACCACCTTGCCCCATACCCCATAAATATCCCTGAGTCCCTATTTTCGGGGAAGCAGATTTGAGATTCATTCTCCCATTTCCTCACTTGGCTGCCTTGTGAGTAAATTCTCTCTCTCTGCTGCAATCTTGTCATCTTGGTGTTTGGCTTTCTGGGAAGCAGGCAAAAACAGACCTGGCATGGTAACACCAGGTTTCTGGCATGGGCAACCTACAAGTGGTATCCCATTAACTGAAGTCTGAAGTCTAAGAACTTAGGATGAAAGACAAGTTTGCAGGGAGGAGATGAAAGGTCCTGAGTTCCATTTTGGACATTTTGAGTTTCAGATACCCCAAGTACACACATTTGGATATATGCATCCAAGTTCAAGTGTCATTTCTTCAAAGAAAGCTTCTCTGACCATTTACAGAGTACAGGTCTCCATCTTATAACGTCCTATACTTTTCTGTTATGTTAATCACAATTTAAGGTAAGTAATGAAGGGGAGAAAGAGCATTCTCTACCCACTCTGGGTCCTTTCTGGCTGGGCTACAAATTAATTGACATGAGGCTGACTAGCAGGAAAAAATAAAACAAAGCTTTATAACATGTATACATGGGAGAGACCTGGGGAAACTATCTCTCAACAAAATGGCGGAAAGTCTCCTCTTAAATAGACAAATGAGGATATTGGGGGTTGGGTCAGTTATAGGAGATTACCAGAAAAGCACCGTAAGGTTATTATGCCAATTTAAGGCCTCACCTTGCATACTGACAAGTGTCTAGAGATGAGTTCATCCGCCCCTCTTCCCGGTAGGGAGAGGGAGATACCTTTACAATTGGAGATTTTCCTTACAAATGTAAATGTCTGGTAAACAGAACTTTGATAAGAGTGGGCCCAGCAAAGGCCCTCCCGGTCTGTCAATATCCAGAGTTATTCAACGTGAAGGCCCATCCCATGGACAGGCCTTCCATCCCAAATCCCTTTAGACAGTTGGGGTGGTGAAGGTCAAAGCCTCCTTCAGTGCTTGAGGTGGCCAATTCTGGTCCCCACAGTAACCAATTGTGCAATTAACTGTTTAATGTAATCTTCAGGAGGACAGGCTCTATTTCCCTGGCCTAGGCCAGAGCCCTCTCCACAGTAGGCACTCAGTAAATATCCATTGAATGAATGCTAGGTGCTTCTCAATCACCTAAGAGTTAGTTATTATTATCCTGCACCTTACACATGTAGAGCTGGAGATTCCAAGAAATAAAGTAACCTGTGCATGGTCACACATTAAGTGAGAGGAGAGTTGCCAGTTTTAGCAAATAAAAATACAGTATGACCAATTCAAATTGCATTTCAGACAAACAACAAATACTTCTTTATTGTAAATATGTTCCAAATATTGCATGAGATATACTTATATAGCCCTGAGTGACATTTGACTCAGAACTATGTGACCCCAAAGTCCAACTCTTTCTCCTCTGCCACTAGAAGGGAACGCCACTGAAAGCCTTCTTGGGGATTATTCCAGCACCAATCCTCTTCCCCTTTTAATAATAGTGTTTGTTTTGTTCCATTCTATGTTCTTTTGTTTTTAAATTCCTGCTTTGATGGAAAGTAAGTCCTGGATGACTAGATGTAGTTTATCCTGGGTGCAGACCATCAACTAACCAATTCCAAAAGTTTTGTTAGGATCTTTCTGGGGTGCCTCCTCCAAATGTAAAGATTAACTAAAACTACTTGGACTTTCTGCAGTAGCAGACACAGGGAAATGAGGTAAAGAACTCTCCCTGGGTAGAGGTGCTCCCCACCCACTTCGGTGGTATTTTGAGCCACTTGGGAGCTGTGGCCCCTATCAGATGACTATGTACATCAAAGACAAAACTTTATAGTTTATGAGTTTCATCACAGATGTTCTGAATTGTTCTGGAAACAAGATAACAGTGTGGTTCTAGTAATTTTCCTGAGTGATCTTTAGGGCTGTCCTGTGTGGTTAATTTCATATGTGGAGGTGCTGCATTATGGGTAATTTTGAAACACAGGGTTTGCTTATTTGTCTGTCTTCCCTAGGTGACAACATTTAGGCACTGGTTCAAGGGGCAGTACCAGGCTTTTCTTGAAGGACCTAGAAAGGCTCTCATGTGCTGTTTTTCCCTCCCTCTTTCTGTATGTATGACATACATGGAGAGACACATGTAAGTTGTTTACTAGAACATAAATAGTGATTTGGGAATACTTTTTACTTTTCCTTTACATCTTTCTATATTTTTTTGAATTTTTGACATAAGCAGTATTACCTTTATAATAACAATAACTATAAAGACTATTCTCTTTTTGGGAGAAAAACAGTTTTAGCCTTCCCTTTACAGGCCATGGATTGTCCTCATATCTGGGACTCCTCTGTTTCTTCTTCCTCTTCTCCACTTACAAAAGAAAGATAAAAGAGAAATAAGATAAAAAGGAGAGAATTTTCTAAAAGCTTATTCAATAAAAAGGCAAAAAAAAAGTCAAAACAAACAGCTCTTGAAAAAGGAAAATATAATGTTGGTCAAAATCATCAGAAAGAGACAGGTAAGTCCTTTGGTTTAAATTATAAGCAATTAAAACATGTAAGCTCAGGATTTCATGTACAGGCTCTTTTCAAGAGAAATTTGCAAGCAAATATTTCCAAAGGTTGACATTTGCACATGGTGAAAAATTGGGGGCCAGAGAGCACTTTAGGCATGAATATATATTACCATGGGCAAGAAAAAGCGATGGCCATCATTCAGTTTCTAACTGTTGATTCTTACCCAATAATATAAGCCCATTTTCCAGACTGATTTCTCTTCTCTGTAGCCCACAAGCAGCTGCTATCATTTACAAGAATTCCAGTCAGTTTTAGAAACACTTTTATCTACAGAAAACAAATGGACTGCAAAAGACCTGGCAGGTTTCCATGGAACAAACGTTCAAGTTTCAATTATATTTTGGGCTTTGTGTCCCCAGCCCAGACTGGGGTACAAGCAGAGTTACAGTAACAGTCTCAAAACAGTATTTCTCTTGCTCTGTTTCTACCTGCTTAGCAGAAATTCCTCCCGGCTAGTTCTGAAAGGACCGGTGGGAGGCTACTTATGTTTGCCAGCTCACTCTCTGCTCCCATGTAGCACTTTTCATTCCTACTCTCTTCTCCAGCTCACTGTGGTGATGTCCTGAAGCTGCCAATATTGTCAGGGCCCTACTGGCTTCTACCAGAACTCCAATTTGTCTGACACTGGACAAAACTCTCTTCTCTCCTGATTTTCCTCCAGAAAGCATTGTCTTTGGTTTCTTAAAGTCTACAAAGTTTAGTGGAACAGCTCTTTTAGTTTTTGTTCACACTCAGTTGTAGCCCCTTCCACCTTGGACACAGGAATTAAGTCCACCGGAGTTGGAGTGAAAGACAATCTAAGTAGGAAACACCTTGGTCTACTCCCTCTCTTAACTTTCTTCCCTCCCACTGCCCACCTTGACCCTTTGTTCTTGGACCAAACTTGAGGATATGAAGTCTTGTGTATGTTTGCATGAGTTCTTTCTTTCTCAGAAGGCTCTTCAGTCCTTTAGGCAAATAAGCCCATTATGGGCCACTCTGCTAGCCTTCTAGACAGGCTCAGACATGGTGGAATTCCAATATGAATGTGGCATAAGCTACCAAACCCACTCTGCTTTCCATGAATTTAGGTTTGAAGTTCCAGGTATAACAAAGTGCTTAGTGGAATAGAAATGTAAGAATTTCAGCCAACACTTGAAGCTGCCAACACTTCCCTGGTATAGGTGGGTGCAGTGGGCATTCTTTTCAAGATAGTCATTTCAGTGACCCCAAATAGTTATGTAAACAAAAGGCATATCGACATTCATTGCCTTAGGAGAAGGGTGAAACAGAATCTTAATATGGCCTGACCATAAAACCCCTGACCCCAAGACCCCTTGATGTGCATGGCTGGTTGCTGGAGAAGAGGTAGGTAAATTTGTATAGATGGAAAGCAAGCTCCTGGGAGAAAAGAGGAAAGAAAGCCTTTAAAAAGTCAGTTCATTAGAACCTTTCTGATGGATTGGTATGGTTCTGACAGATTTTCCTGCAGTTTGAAAGGATAACAGGACCCAAAGGAGAGCACACGGTGAGGGATGAGGAGGCTGGTCTGACAGGTTCATGGTGGGTGAGGGAGAGATCTGTAGCACGTGGCTGAAGCTGGAAGGCCTCCCTAGGATGCCTCTCTGGCCTAGAGTTCAGACTTTGGAACAATGACCTTGAATGTGTGAACTAGCTGGCCCTCTTCTTAAAGCCCAGTGTGACAGTACCTTGGCCTGGGCAT
This sequence comes from Tapirus indicus, assembly GCA_031878705.1. NCBI lineage: Eukaryota > Metazoa > Chordata > Mammalia > Perissodactyla > Tapiridae > Tapirus > Tapirus indicus. The sequence continues at coordinate 139,590,434 of CM062919.1, read as the reverse complement.
GGTCTGGAACAGCAAGAGCATCAGTTTACCAGGAGTCAATGTCCATTGGCCTATGTGGGACCCACGGCAGCAACCAAAGCAAGAGTCTCTTCTGTCTAGTGCTTGGAATCAAGACTGACCTTTCTGAACTGAGTAGGCTGCTAGCTTTCTTAGCCATTCATGTGGGTTGGGGTTTGAGGAAGTGGGAGGAGCTCAAGATTGAGATACTGGACTTACTGAATACTTGCAGGTGAGGCTAAAACGATTAACTGCTGCAATTAGAGCACTACGATTGCTTTTGTGGCTCTAAACGGATAAAGCTAGTCATATGGGTTATATGAACAGAGGAAGGGCTCACTCACCTTTTGTTAGTTATAAGATTATTGTCCACTGTAATTTAAGGCTTAAATGAGGTTGCAGATTAAGTTTAATTTATAAAATATTAAATAATTCTGGGTTATAATAGTAGAGGTTAATGTGCTTGTTTGGACCCATCCACACAGGTCTTTGGAATTAATCTAGATTATCTCCTCTTTGGCTGGTACCACTCAGGTGTTCTTTCCCTGTGATTCCTAGCTCTTTGGTTTGAGTCCATATCCACAGCTTAGCTCTGCCTCTGCCTGGCCCTGTTGGACTGTTGTGGGCTAGATTTTCTAGGCTGGCAGAGATACTTTTTTTCCAGCCAGGCTTTGGCACATGCCCACCTTTCTCCTGACATCAGCTCCCTCTCCTGAGCTGCCTCCTTGATAGTGGAAGAGGATAAGCCAGAGCTCTGGGAAACAGAGGCCAAAGAGGTCACTCCAGTGCCAGTGTCTCTGTGCCTGTGGGCTAGTCTTTTTGAGCTATTTCACACTCTGCTGCTTTACCTGTGAAATGAGGGGATAGAACTAAATGGTCCCACTGTGCGTTATGAACTAAGGAACAAACACTATTTTTTGTGCTGGTGGTGTTTGCAATAATTTTGAGATGCACATACAAAAAAGAAAAATGCTTCCTTCAAATCAAATATGAATTTTTGCCCTGGAGTATTCATAGTTCACTCATAGTTCTCAGTTTTTGACAGGATCATGATGATGAGGAGTTTTTAAAAGTTAAAAAATGGAAAACTTTAACAAGTTACAAGCATTTTATCAAACGTTGGTATGTATTTCCCCTTCTAAAGAGGGAAAGATGGAGGTTGGTTAAAGAGTTGATATAATGGAAAGAAATGCTGAAATCCTGGCATTAATTTTACCTTAAAAATTTGGAGTTTTTATTCACATCAACTTGATAATGTAAGCAAAAGTGATGGAGAAATTTGCCCAAGACTTGGTCTTCCCACCTTTATTCAAATTACTGTCTTGATTACTTTCCATATCTTAACAAGGGAAAAACTGAAAGTAAGGGAGGTGTGTGCACCACAGTGACTGCTGTCATACCTTCCATCACTGAAAATGAGAATGAGCAAGCAATTTGTTTTTCCACATTCAGAAATTGTAGAAGGAAAAAAGAAAAGCCCAATTCTAATAGCATTAAGATTGAAAGCAATCAACAAAGGCAAGGAAATTCACTGTGGAGGAAATGAAATTCCTTCTTAAATCACAAACCCCAGAAAACATGGTCTAATGGTTTGATCATATGAGGAATCCCCTGCCCATACCCCGAAACAGTCTCTTTTCCCTGTAACAGGTCTTGTTAGTCACGCAGGAAGGTGTCTCACGCACACACACGAAGCGATTTAATCAAATTCTTAAGAGGCTTGTTAAGTTAGCACTGCTTGTATCTTTCTTTGAGTTTCTTTTGACAAGAATTGTCAAACTATAAAAACTTTCTAAGATTTCAAACCTGAAAAGATTGTGTTTAATTTTTTTGTTGTTGTTGTTAGTCAGTACAGACAAGTCTACTTTTTATCTCTAGTGAAATCGTGATGAGTAAACTGAAAGGAAGATTGGTTGGGGTTTATGCAGACACTGTTTCTTCCCCTCCACACCTCTACCCTGCCTGGCCTGCAGAGAGATTTCCCTTTGCATTTCTTATCCCACCTCTTCATTCCCAGAGCACTGCTGGTCAGTCCTGGGCAATTCTGGCATTTCATGTATGAAGTCTTAGATTGAATGAACATAGGTTTCTTAGGGTCACCTTGTAAAAGCAGAGTCTCCAAACTGAAAAGTATAACAACACTCACTATTCATTCCAACTGACATGAACAGAATCATTTCGAGCTACGTGGCCATGACTATCAAGAAGTATTTACTAGGTGCCCATGTATATATAAAACTGAACTAAGTAAGATGTACAGTGAATAACACAGGCACAGCCCCAACCCTAAGAGGCACAGTTGATTACGATAGTGATGATAATAGCAACTACCACTTAGCAGATACTTAACATATGGCTGGCATTTATATTCTCATTTAATCCCTACAGCCCCTCTAATGATTTGATATTCTTATGACTATTCTATGGAAAAGGAAACTGAGGTTAAGAAACATTAAGCAATTTGCCCAAGGTTACATGACATACACTATCCTTGTCTCTGAAAAACACAGTACTAGATCATATCCCTCTTGAGCCTACGTGAAAATTGAGCGTGTAGGACTGGAGATAGCCTCTTCCCCACCTGTTTGCAGATTATAAATACATAAGTGCATGGGGTCCTTGGATGGACAGAGAAATAGAGAAAATAATAGAATCTCTTATCCAGATGGCCCAGGATATTAGTCTCCTGGAATGACTCCCTAGAGAGAAATAAAGAGGAAGCAGATACTAAGGGAACCATAAAATACTGTACAGTTTCCTTCTGGGAGAAAGGAGTTTACAAAATAAATATATCCTAGTTAAAAATTCAAACACGGAAATGTATAAAACAATCCCACCAGAGAAGATTGCTGTTAATGGTTTGTGTATATTCTTCTAGATTTTTCTCACATATAAATACATAATTATTTAAAAATAGGATCATAATATATACACATGTTTCATCTAATAATATACTATATAATTCTTTTCATATCTCTGCCTCATTTTTTTCCTGGGACTTCTTAGTGTTTCATTGTATGGCTATGCTGTAATTTATTTATCTAATATTTCTATTGATTTGGACATTTAAATTTGTTTTCAATTTCTTGTTATTACAAATATTATACAATAAATATTTTTAGGCACATCTTTACAATGTGTATAAAATAAATCCCTGTAAGTGGAAATGTCAGATCAAAGGAAAGGCATTTTTTAAATTTTAAGAACTATTGTCAAATGCCCTGCAATAAGATGGTACCATTTTATATTTCCACCATCGATGTAGAAGAGTCCCTATTCCCCTACACTTTTGCCAGTACTGGATATTATTGATCTTTTTAATGTTTAGCAGTGTGATGGGTAAAAATTGTATCTTATTATTTTGATTTGAATTTCTTTCATTGTTATTAAGTTATAGCATCTTTTCATATGTTTATTTGGCCACTTATATTTTTCTTCTGTGAATTCTTAATTCTACCTTCTTTTCCTATTGGGAATTTAATCATTTTCTTGTTGATTTTGATGAATTCCTTGTATATTGGGGATAGTTTAGTATTTGTCTGCTATACGTGTTGCAAATTTTGTTTCCTAATTTGTCTTTTTTTTTTATTTTTTTTTTCATGAGGAAGACTAGCCCTGAGCTAACATCCATTGCCAATCCTCCTCTTTTTGCTGAGGAAGATTGGCCCTGGACTAACATCTGTGCCCATCTTCCTCTGCTTTATATGGGATGCCACCACAGCATGGTTTGACAAGCAGTGTGCTGGTCCGCGCCCAGGATCTGAACCTGCAAACCCTGGGCCAACAGAAGCAGAGTGCGTGAACTTAACCTCAATGCCACCAGGCTGGTCCCCTAATTTGTCTTTTGACCTCCTGTTTTCTTCTTCTCTTCCTCCTCCTCCTTCTCCCCTTCCTCCTCTTCCTCTCTCTCTGCCTCTCTCACTCACTCACTCACTCTCTTTTTTTGCTACATAGATGTTTTTAATTTTTATGTCAAAAAGTTTTTATGATCTTTGGACTCATATATTAGAAACAGCTTTCACAGTCCTAAGAGTAGGCAAGTATCAATTCATGTTTTCTTCTAGTACTTCTTTTCACATTCAGATATTTGATCTAACCTGAATACACTCAAATTTAGTGATAGGAATCCAGGTTTTCATGTAAAATCATCTGCTTTAAAATGTCTGCTTTTAAAATGTATGTTTTCTTAGCATATGCAGCAAATAAAACAATCTTGGTGGCCAGGTTTGGCCATGGACTGCCAGTTTCTGACTTCTAGTTACAAAGATTCCACATAAGAAATTAAACAAGACCAGATTGTTTCTGTTACATTGCTGATGGAAAAAAGGACTACAAACAGTGTCTAATAAAATGCAGGGAAAACTGTACAACTACTTGTTTGAAGGTAATGACCTTCAAGCTCCATGTAACCCCTCTCTGTTTCCTCATCTGGAAAATGGAGATAATTATAAGTTTTGGGAAGCATTAGTTGTGTTTCGGCCTTGTATGGGGTCTGGCACATGGGATAAGTCATTAAGGGGTAGTTATTATGAGGGGGTTTAAGGAATTACAAATATGGTTTTTAGCGCTCCCATAACCATCTCCAAGTCATGTTCTAAGTTTGTTTCAGAAAGAACTGACTCGAGTAGAGATTCCATTAAAGTCAAATATTGCTTATGGGTTCCCAGTTTGTGTGTGATTTAGTGATGGACTCTGTAAGAGATATGGAAGAAGCATTAGAGGTAGTCTTTACTCTCAGAGAGTCTCCAATTTGGTTGGGAAAATTAGATTTTCAATCAGAAAATGAATGAAAACACAAAAAAGAATGCTATAGTTAAGTACCAAATTGATACAGACAAGATGTGTTCAAGAACATAAAGCTGTAAGGGGGATAAAGTTGAGGGCCTTGAAGAATGCGTAGGATTTGTGTGTGTGCTGAGAAAAGAGCTTTCCAGGCTTGGGAAACAACATGAACAAAGACATAGATGTGAGATTGCATGTGTCGTTGTGCTCTACTGCAGATGGTAGGGGAGTGAGAGAAGGGGTGTGAATGGAGACAGAAAGGAGGGAACATTGCCAGGGCAGAATTGTGGGAATATGCTGGGCAGACACATTGAACTCAATAAACAAAGAGAGTTAAAATTGTGGGCTGAGTATTTTGGAGGGAGAGGCGCTAGAGTCGTGCAAAGTTTGGTAACAAGGGCTGATCAGTAATTGGTAATTATGAGCAGTCACATGGAAGTTGAAGTTGTGACTACAGATGAGAATGTCAAATTAACAATAGCTAGCATTTATTGTCACTAACATTATCAATGATATGTCACTAACATAAAACATGGTTTCAAGAGTTTTTTTTATCTCATCGTTTAAGTTTATCTTATCACTTAAACATTATAACAAATGGAATAAGTTAGGTGCTATTATTATTCTTTTACAGAAGAAAACACTGAAGTATACAGGGGTTAAGAGACTTGCTCAGGAAGAGAGAGATGTCCTCAGTAACACTAAAGGATCTGCCACTTTGGGATCTTCTTTAGAAAAACCACTCATGAAATCAATCCAGAGGCCACATTTCAAACGATAGACACCAAGCTCTCACCCTCTTTTGGGTGTACCTTAAGACATAGGTCAATAGGCAAGATGAGGATGGGGTCACAGCGTCTTGGTGACATCTGCACTCTCACAATGTGATATATCCAACAACGTTTCAGAGGATTAGAAATTAGTGAAACAACAAGGCTCCTGGAGCAAAGAAAATCTATTCAGGTGAAAAATTATTCACTTTTGACTCATTGATTTTCTCTGCTCATTGAGTCATGATTGCTTAATGCTGCCAGGTGCTTCGATAATTTTCTCATTTCTTTTTTGACTATTAGGTACTTTCTCTCACTTTTCCTTTTCAATTTTGGGGATTTTTCAGATTTTAATTTGCCACTCAGTAACAGGGGGAAAGAAACCATTTTATAACTATGTAACATTTAGGTAAACCAAGTCACAGAATAATCAAGAATCTTGTTCAAGACAACAAAGTTAATCTCTGTTAACAATAAGACTAGAATGTCTTAACATTTCTCTTTGGAACTTTATTATCCAAGCACATTTTTAAGCATCGACTTCTGGGATATTGTGCTAATTTCCCTCCCAAGATCCAATAAATGCAGCTTTTATTTCTCAAGTCCCTAAAAGCAAAGCAAGTCATTCTCTTGATACTCGTAGGCCAGTTAAATGACCACTTGGTAAAAAGTAGAGAAGGTAAGAAGTCTGATAGATAACTTGTCCTGAAGTTTACCTCCTCAAAAGGCAGTTATGGGAAATTTCTTTCATATGATGAGCAGAAATCTGTTTTCCTAGAATATTGACTCATGAATGTAAAGCTGAACCAATTCTAGTGTTTAATAATGTGAACCCAGAATGAGCCTGGGACCCACTGTTCTCCTCCAAGGAGCAGAGAAGAATAGGATTACCCTCTTTTCATTCATATTTTCAGAATAGATAGTGCCAGGTGTTTCAAATCCGGAATATACGTGGCCACTTCTGTTTCCAATGCAAACAGAAACTCTGCTGCATATTGTTTTTGTGGGAGTTTTCAAGACAACAAAAAAATCAATTTATGTATTTGATGTGCCCATGGTTTGCATGAAAATACCTCTTTGTGGTTTGTAAGAATTCATTAATAGATGCATATTTTTTGATAGACAATGTATCAGCAAACTGTTGTGAGCACCTCCATAATATATCTCAAATTTATCAATTTGTCTTCAACCCCACTACAGACACCCAGGTCTGAGCCACTCACTATCATCTCTTGCCTGGACCACTACAATTGCCTCCTGGCTTGGTGTCTTGCAGCCAGAATGTTTTTAAAATCAAACCCATTTCTTAGTTCCATCCTGCTCAAAACCTCCCATGGCCTACGAGACCCAGCGTAACCTGGCCTTTGCCTACCTTTCAAGTCTTGTCTTGTTCTACTCTTACCCCTGCCCTCTGGCCTCCATTTGGTTTTAAAACTTAACCAAGGTCTCCCTCCCTAATGCTGTTGCCTAGGGGGTTTCCTCTTCCTGGAAGACTGCCCCTCTAGCTTGGTACGGCAGTCTCTTTTCTCCTCTTTAGATCTCAGCTTAATATCAGCGCCGCAGAGAAACCTTCCTTCACTACCCTATCTAAGTGGGGCTCACCATTTTTACTCCATATCTTTGTCCTGTTTCTTTTGTGTGTGTGTGTGTGTGTGTGTGTGTGTGAGGAAGATTAGCCCTGAGCTAACATCCATTGCTAATCCTCCTCTTTTTGCTGAGGAAGACTGGCCCTGGGCTAACATCCATGCCCATCCTCCTCTACTTTATATGAGATGCTGCCACAGCATGACTTGACAAGCAGTGTGTCAGTCCATGCCCGGGATCCGAACCTGTGAACCTCGGGCCACCGAAGTGGAATGTGCAAACTTAACCACTATGCCACCGAGCCGGCCCGCTGTTTGTTTCTTTTATAGTGATTGTATTAATTTATTTGTCTGTTTCCCTTTTATTATTTTTCTTTATAGAAAAATTGAAAGCTCTTTGATAGCAGAGACCATCTCTGTTTATTCACTACCATACACCCAGCACCTGGTACCATGCCAGGAACACAGTGGGTTCTGCTACGTGTTGATTTCCATGTGTTCCAAAGAGGAACTGCGATGTATTTTTGCTGGTCATTTTTTGATAATAAAAGAATATTTTGAGATCTGATTGTTGTCAACAAGTTTGACTTTGAGACGACAACCAAGACTGGACTAGCGATATAGGTAACGAGGATATGCGTATATGTCGTTTGAGACACTGGGTTCTAGGCTAAACCTTGCATTGGTAATATTCCAGTGATACTTCTGTGTTCAGTTACCAAGGGACTGTGACAAACTCAAGTGTGTTCAGAATAAGATAACTAAGATGAGGAAGGATCTGGAAACCATAGACTTTGTAGTAGAGGACTCACAGAGTAGGAAGAACAGAAGATGAGGATTTAAATGTCAGCTGGGGATAGAATTGTAAAAAAAAATGAAATGAGATGAACATCAAAGTGCTATTATATGGAAGAGATATTAGATTTATTCTAAACTGTTCCAGAAGGAGAACTAAGATCAGGAAAACATATCTCAGATCATCATGAAGAAGAATTTACACAACTGTGCAAAAATAATTAAACCTCCCTGTGAAGAACTAAGCTTTTGTCACGACAAATGCTCAGGCAAGACAGACAGCATCTTCAAATATATTAGTGTGAAAATTCTTACACATAGTGACTTGTACAAAATAAACACTCAGTTCACGTTGGTAAATAATTGTAACTATGTGAAGTGATGGATATGTTAATTAGCTTGATTGTGATAATCATTTCACAATTTGTGCATATGTCAGTACATCACACTGTGCACCTTAAATATGCATGATTTTTATTTGTCATTTATAATTTCAGTAAAGCTGGAAAAAATTTCATGTTGATGAATAAATGAGTGTATTACAGTGCAAGATTAGAGTGGCAAGTGGCCACAGAAGTCTAGAAGAATGCTGATGGTCTTTGATTTGTCTCGTGTCCGCTCTGCCCCACGTGAGAGATGCAGAGGGAAATCAACCCTTGTTCCTTGCCTTAAAAGTAGCTGAAAAGATAAAGGAAATGCTTGAAACAAGGAGAAATTGTAATAAATTATTTTAACAGAAAATTTTTGAGAAGGTATAAAACCCCTGAGCGGGTATAGAAGTTTTCTTAGAGGAGTTGCGTGAGTTGGTCCTTGAAGGATTAAGAAAAACAGAATAAAGAAGATGTGGCATTTTAGAGAACTAGTACAAGGGTCCAGAGATAAAACTGAGCATGACATAAGGGACAGTGAGCAGACAAGCTTGTCAGAGTGATGAGTCCCCCCCGGGACAGGAAGAAATGAGGCAGCAGGCTCATAGGAGCCAGACCGGGGAGTTTGATGCAGGGGACACGTGGAAGTTTTGTAAATTACTAAGCAGAGAAGGGACATGATTAGAATGTGTAAGAGAAATATACCTGATAGATGTAGATGGGGCAAAGTAGAGCTGTTTTCTTTTCAAACTGGGGTATACACCCCCCTCACATTCAACTACCCAAATGTTCACTGAACCTTCATTTTCCTTGAAGATTTTGGAGAAAAGATAATTTAGCTTGTAAGTAATTGAAGACACTATTTTATATCAAACAAATGTGATGAAACCTGACTTCAGAGAAATGATATTATTGTTGCAGACAGGCCATAGGTTCTGCTCCAGGGGCCTGCTGTCTCTCTTGGGCTCTCTGTGGCAGATGGTCTCAGATGGGGAAATGTGAGCAGCCTGTGAGAGAAGGCGAAAGAGCAGGAGACAGTGCCCAATTAATAGACACTGAGAACGTGCTACCCTGGGCGCCGTGCTAAGTGCTGGAGATGGAGAAGTGAAGAGCGCTGTCCTGGAGTAGCTGTTCTTCTGCTGGGGGAGACAGGTATGTAAATAGATAACTTCAATATATTCTGGAAACCAATAAAACCCAATCATGCACAGAATAGGCCCCTGGGCAAACTAGAGGAAACAACTAGAGAATATAGTGTCAAACTGAATGCAGAAGTTAAAGGAGATGAAACAAAGACCAGACCAAGATTTCTGTCCGAAGTCCCAAAGAATGAAGCTGCTGCCAACAGAAAAGGCAGACATGTGACGAGGTGCCTCAAGTGGTGGCTGCTACTAAACTACTTGTGTTTTGTACATCCGAGAACTCATGCCTGGGAAGAAAACACATGAAAAAGACAGACACCCACTTCGAGAACTTGTTGTTTGCACCCACACTGTCTGACCTGGCTCTGCAGCTCTCCCACCTACCTGTGTACGTGAGCTCATTTCCATCAACGATTCTAAGACCCAAGTTCTGAGATTTTCCAACTTATGACTTATCCTGCCTATCGAGAATAAAACTAGGCGAAAACTTCAGAATAACCTTTTCGATAAAGAACTCAGAATCCTGCAGCTCTTGATAAGAATTAGAATAAAGATCTAACTTGTAAGAATGAAATATACCTTGCCGAGGGGTGGTACTAGAACTATACACATGACTTAGATTTTTAGCTTTTTCAAAGAAAAGAAAATTGTAGCAAATTCAAAATACACAGTTTCTACCTTTCTTACAATGCAGTGATGTATATTCATCAAGTTGAATTAAATACCAGTGGCACACTGGTAAATGAAGTCATTTGTTATTAATAATAGTTTTCAAATAACAGTCCCAAGTAATTAACTACTGCTACTAGCTAACATTTATTGAATGTTTAGTACATGCCAGGAAATGTTCTATATCCGCAATTCTCACTCATGGTGCAAGAGATGAATTCGTTTAATTTTCACACAAGCAAATTTGGTGGACATCATTATTATCTGTGTTTTATGGATAAAATAAATGAAGCAGGAGAGTGAAGATATTTGTGCAAGGTAACATAGTTAGAAAGTAGCAGATGCTGGATTGTTTAAGAACTTCAGAGTTTAAATGGTTACACATTGTATGTCACTCTGTAACAATACTAATAATCATTACAAATAATTTATATAGTTTTTAAAAAGTGGTTATCCCTATGTGACTGTCTCAGTAGACATTCCCTTGAGTAGGAGAGAGAGGGAGAGAAGGAGTGGGTTACACTGAGGACACCAGGAGTTGCACCCAATCTCAGGTGAGTCCATGGAAGTATATGACGCCCAGGTATATCATCCTGGGTGTGCATCTCAGTAGAAAAAAAGGTTTCAGACTTCTACATAGAAAATGAGTTGATGTTCAGTTAAATTCTACTCCATGCAGCACTTGAGAAAACTCAGGGAGCAGTTTTGTGTGTGTATTGCCAATAAGCGGCCCCATCTGACATATTTTAGAGAAAATTTATCCCAAAGGATTTCAGAAAACGTGGGCCAACTTTAGATGGGTATTTCAAGCTATCAGCAGATCACGCACAGTAATTAGTCCTTTGGAGACTGCATCAGACCTGGTTTATGAACCTCCCCAGGTTTACTCAGCCCTACCTGCCCTCCGGGTTCTCCCTGCTGGGTCAATGGAGTGCCCTGGCCACCCTTACGGTCGCCTCATTGCCTAACACCACCTGCTGTCACCGCCTTCTCAGGGTGATTGTTAGGCTCCAGTGTGGTCTCTGTTTTGCCTGTTGGGAACACAGACGGGATATGACCAAACTTACAGAGGCTGCGGCCCCTCCAATCACTCTGGTCTCAAATGAAGCACCCTACTGTAAGGCGTGGTATCCGGCTTCTCCAGCAGCTGTCCGAATGAGCTGGACTGTACAACCAAGATGTGCAGGGGAGTTAATGTACCATGTGGCAAACTATGATCATTGAGGCATAGGAGATGGAAAGAGGTTGGCTGATAATTCCCCTCCTTGACGGACTGTTTCCTTTCCTTGACGGACTGTTTCAAAGCATTACGGTTCCAAAGAGCCTGTTTGAAATACATCCTACGTGACTGAGCAGTCACCTGTGTTTTCTTGTGAAACTGGCCAGCTTGCTAATGCAACAGCTTGCATTTCCTTTCTCTCTTTTCCCACCTCATGTTCCTTTTTTCCTCACTCTTGCTGCCCTAAGATTGTACCTCCTAATAAAGCCTTCACACAAAAACTTTGCCTCCTGCTCTGTTTTCTGGGGAACTTGGGCTAAGACAAACTGTCCACTATATATACAGCTATTGATCCTAAACACATATGTGCTTTCAGATAATCCCTCTCCTCAAGAAACTTCCTGCTCCTGAAATTCTACTATTTGTTTCATTTTTCTATTTCAGTGATTCCCAAAGTGTGACAGACACAGCACTGATGGAATGTGACATGATTTTGTGTACTACATGAATGAAATTTTAATAATTATGAATTTATTTTCCTGTTGTTTTCTGTTTATGGCAAATCATACCGCTTTTCCTGTTAAGGTGGTGAAAATTTTTTCTTTTAGAATAAAAAAGAATTCTTATAGAAATAAATTTTAGTAAATTGTTGTACAGGAGTTTTGAAGATATGACAAAAATTTTGAAGATGGCTGGGTAATGAATAAAGTTTGGGAAACACTTAAGCCTTTAAAAGGCTATTTGAATATGAAATAGAAGCCATAAAAGTGCCTTGCCTTGTTTCAGATCTTAGGGGGAAGGCATTCAGTCTTTCACTGTTAAGTATAATGCTGGATGGAGGTTTTTCATAGATGTCTTTTATCAACATAAAGATGTTCTTATCTATTCCTAGTCATTTGAGACTTTTTTTTAATCATAAATGGGTGTTGAATTCTGTCAAATGCTTTTCCTGTATCTATTTTCCTGTGTCTATTGAGATGATCATATAATTTATTCCTTTAGTCTATTAATATGATGACTTTAATTAATTGAATGTTAAACCAACCTCGCATCACAGCATAAACCTCACTTGGTCATCATGCACTACCATTTTTATGTGTTGCTGGATTTGATTTGTTAGTATTTTGTTTAGGGTTTTTGCATTTATGTTCATGAGAGATATTGATCTGTAATTTTTCTTTTCTTGTGATGTCTGTCTGATTTTGGTATCAGAGTAATACTGGCCTTGTATAATGAGTTTGGAAGTGTTTCCTCCTCCCCAATTTTCTGAAAGAGATTCTATTAAATGTTTAATAGAATTCTCCAGTGAAGAAATTGGGCCTGAACTTTTCTTTATGGGAAGGCTTATAATTATGAATTCAATTCATTAGTAGATATAGGACTATTCAGTTTTCTATTTCTTCTTGCAAGGGTTTTAGTAATTTGCGTCTTTCAAGGAATTTATCCACTTCATCTGGTTGTCATATTTTTTGGCATGAAGTTGTTTATAACATTTCCTAATCACCATTTTAATATGTGTAGGATCTGTATTGGTGTCTCCCTTTTCATTCCTGATATTGGTAATTTGAATTTTCCCTCTTTTTTGTCTTTATCATTATATCTAGAGGTTTATGAACTGTATTGATTTTTCAAAGAATCAGCTCTTGATTTCATTGATTTTATCTATAGTTTGCCCATTTTATATTTGATTGATTTCTGTCCTTATCTTTATTACTTCCTTCCTTCTACTTACTAGCCAGTGAAAAAAGTTTTCAAAAGGGAGACTAGTGAATTCATTTACATCTCTGAGGAAAGTCTATCAGATTATCTCTCCTACTGCTTGGGATTTTGTGATAACAGATGGTACCATTCTATGAAAATAAACTAAGAAATTACTTTCTGGTTATTTGAGTAATTAGTGTTCTGATCACTGTAAGGGCTGTATAAATGCTGTTTTCTGATGACTATTTTAAATTTTTTTCTGGCTTTATTGAAATATAATTGCCATATAACATTGTGTAAGTTTAAGGTGTCCAATACAATCATTTGATGTACATATACACTGTGAAATGATTACCACAGTAAAGTTAGTTACCACATCCATCACCTCACATAGTTACCTTTTGTGTGTGAATGTGGTGAGAACATTTAAGGTCTACTCTCTTAGCAACTTTCAAGAATACAGCGCAGTATTGTTAACTATAGTCACCATGCTGTACATTAGACTAAGTGATTTAAAGATTGGAATTAGAGGAAATGAGAAAAATTATTGTGGGAGGGAGGAAAACTTGGGCAATGAGTTACCGATGAAAATTAGGTCTTTAAAGAAACTTTTTTTTTAAGTCACTAAAATAAATTTGGTCTTGGGGTGAGAAATAAACCATAATCTCCCTAAAAGTCCTGTGTCTATAAGAGGAAAGATCCTAGGTTAATTTCTCTGTTATTGTTAATTTTTGGAATAATTTAACTTGGACTAAATCTCATTTAGCTGAAGCATCTTTTGGATATATAGCTTGCTTCCTCTCCCTACTCTTTCCCTCATACACATCTCTTTCCAACACAGAGAAATAGAAATTTACTGAAAATAATGCCAGGGCTAAAAGAGAGATCTCCAACATTTGCCCTGTGGAATTTTAGAAAATATGGTATGGCATGGTTGTCAAAGGGAGATGTTGGTATCACACTGTTTGGCTTCAAAGTCTAGCAGTATCTGGTCTTAGGCAAGGTATCACCCTCTCTGTGCTCCAGCTTCCTCAACTGTAAAATGGAGATGATAATACTACCTCAAGATGAGTTTATGTGTATAAATTCCTTAATAAAGTGTCTAGCACATCATGACTGTTTGCTGAGGTTAACTGTTATTGTTAGTTTCCTGATATTCCTCTTTCCATTAGTGGCTGGGAAGAGTCAGTGTACCAAGGAAGCCCACAGAACAATAGTAACACTCAATCCAGATTTGGGGGGCTCTCCATACAGTTTAAAGACTTGAAGCTGAGCTAATTTTCAGTTTCACAATCCAGAGTAAATAGTTGAGAAGATGGGAACATATTCCTGTTTTCTTCTTTGGCTGGTGTTTAGACGTCCTAGGAAACTCTGGTCTCCTTGGGATACTTTGGACTTTTCTGATTTTTTGGCTGAGGTGGTGACTGATTACATTGAGCTCTTACCTGAAGCTGGAATTTAATAACATCTTAAATGGTTGGCTTTTAATTTTTCAAGATCCACTCCCACCCTTCTCTCCCCAGCTCATGTTGGTCATTCTATGTATTCTATGGATTACATCCATATACTTCCTGTTTGACTTCTGGTTGGTTCTACCAATGGTAAGTATCAACGGGAGATTGGACAGAGGAGAGTGAAGTCTGGGTATTTCCTCCTCAGATTCCTTCCCACACGGAGGCTGGATGAACCCCTCTATTGAAGATCATAATTTTAGGTGGGCCTCTCCACACAGCTCTCTCTCTGGGTTTCAGTTACTGTCCCGCTATCTCACCCTTTTAGGCCTAGAGATGATAGTGATGACCCTCTATGAATAGACTCAGGGTACTGCACTTTCCCCTGTGGCTTTTCTCTATCCTGCTTACACCCTTGTTGTCGAACCTTCCTCATATAACCCAGGTTGTGTGTCATTGTTTCTTGCCTAGACCTTCACTGATATACCATACGATTCTAATCCTTTCAGCACTCATTCTTGCTCATGGCAAAAGGAAGACAGATTTTTTTGTTCATTTGCTACTTTAAGGTTTTTACTTGCAAGATAAAATAATTTGGGAAAAGAAGATACAAACTAATGACGATTCATTGAACATAATTATATATATCACACCCATCTTCAAGAAAGGTATTGCATGTGAAAACTACAAAAGATGTTATTCACATTTTCTCAGATGTAGAAACTCTGTGGTCTTTCTTTGGTATTAACAGAACACACTTTATATTTCCTACACCTGTGACAGTAGTAGCTTCCTGGGTCAGTTTTTATTATTATCTCTGACTGTATAAAAGGCAATTCAAATCCTAAAACTCAAGAGCTGGAATATGCTTTATGGTCTAGTTGTTTTTAACTGATCTGTGGAGTTTGCTGGGGGTGAGATGGGAAGGGAGAGCAAGAAGCAAGGTCCAAACTGATAATGCTGCAGCCCTCTCTCCTCTTTAACAGGAGAGACCAGCTCTATTTTTTCTGTTTTCCATCTTTTTAGCTCTCTGAGCTGCCTTTTAGGTAATTTCCCCTAGATGTATGTTTCTGTTCACTAGTTCTGTCTTTAGCTAGGTATAATGTGGCTTTTTAGATTTTTTTTAATTCCTAAGAGTTTTATTTGGTTCTTTTTGTATCTGTCTGTTCTATTTTTCTGCTTCTCCTCTCCTTCCTTTCCCCCCTTCCCCTTATCCCTCTCCTCCCCCTCTTTCTTATTCTTTTTAAAACTAGTATCTTGTTCTTTTCTTATGTTTCCAATTCTTTCTTTGATGTCGCTAATCATTTTAAACATATATATTTCATAATATTGGTCTAACAATTTTAATATGAACAGTTCTTGAGAAGAAATATCTAACACTGCTATTTATTCCATCTGCTGAAATTTCCTCGTGGAGGAATGTTTCTTTTGTGTTTTTTATGATTTTGAGTGATGACTGCGTCTTAAACAGATTCTGTAAGACTCTTGTATGGCCTAGGTCATGTTTGTGTCTCTCCAAAGCAGTTTGCATTTACTTCTACAAGATGTTCCAGGAATATTACCAGACTAGACCCTTTTTAAAATTAATTTTAAACTTGGGGGTTCCTGAACAAAAAGAGAGTATATCCTAAATTAGTATCAGGTAAGCCCTGTGGTACTAATTCTCAGAGAAGGGAGTGTTCCCTTCTGCCTCTACCCCCACACCCAGCTTCACGGGCTGGTTCTTTTTAGTTCTCCCTAGATTACAATGATTCCTGTGTAGCCATTAATCACTACCCAGCCTCTCAATTACTGTGATAAAAAAAATTATAAAATGCCCCTAAGATTCCCAACTTCTGGTGTGCACACACTGTGTAATCTCCTCCCATTGAACACAGGCAGAACGTATGAATATGAAGGAATATCATTCCCACAATTAGCTGGTTTTGAGTTAATCAAAAGAGAGATTATGGGGCAGGCCCGGCGGCATAGTCATTGGGTTCAGCAAGCTCCACTTCGGTGGCCCGGGTTTGCGGATTCAGATCCCAGACATGGACCTACACCACTTGTCAGCCATGTGCAACCCACATACAAAGTAGAGGAAGACCAGCACAGATGTTAGTTCAGGGCTAACCTTCCTCAAGCAAAAAAAGAGGAAGATTGGCAATAGATGTTAGCTCAGGGAGACTCTTTCTCAGCAAAAAAATGAGAGATTATCTCAGTGGGCTTGACCTAACAATATGAATTCTTAAAAGGGACTAAGACCTTCCTGAAATCAGAGAGATTCAACCATGAGAACAATTCTCCTGCTGGTCTTGAAAAAACAAACAGCTATGTTGTGAGAAGACCTATGGAAATGGGCCACATGACAAGGAACAACAGACAAGCTCTAGGAGCTGAGAGAGGTTCCTGGTTGATAGCCAGCAAGAAAACAGGAACCTTGGTCCTACAACCACAATGAACCAAATTTCGTCAACAACATGAATGATCTTGGATGATGACCCAGAGTCTCAGATGACACCCCAGCCAGGTTGGTGCCTGGACTGCAGTCTTATAAGACTCTGAGCAGGAACAGTTACGCCATGTACTATGGTCTGAATGTTTTTGTTCCCCCCAAATTTATATGTTAAAATCCCAATGCCTGATGTGATGTATCAGAAGATGGGGCCTTTGGGGGTGCTTAGGTCATGAGGGTGGAGGCCTCATGAATGGGATTAGTATCTTATAAAAAAGGCTCCTAGCCCCTTCTATCATCTGAGGACAAAGTGAGGAGTTAACTATGAACCAGGAAGAGGGCCCTCACCAGAAAGTGACCAAGTGGGCACTTTGATCTCAGACTTCCAGCCTCCAGAACTGTGAGAAATAGATTTCTGTTTATAAACTACCCAATCTGTAGTAGTTTGTTATAGCTGCCTGAATGGACTAAGACAACATGCCTGGACTTCTGACCTACAGAACTGTGAGAAATAAATTTGAATTGTTTTAAGCGACTAAGTTTGCGGGAAAATATTATGCAGCAATAGAAAACTGAGTAATACCGAACCCCAGGCAGCCCTAGGGCCAGCTCATGCTCACCCAAGTAAAAAAGAAGTTTTACCCAGTAAAAATTATCTTCATCTTCAATTCCCAGGAAATTTTCTTTACTTTTGTGTGAGCTCTGCTATACATTTGAAAAGACATTCTTATATTTCTACCATCGTTTCTTGTTGTTTAGTAGTGGGAGTACTTTCAGGTTTATCGTTGGAAATGAAACTGTAGCTCTTCACTTGTTTTTGCTTTCACATAAAATTTTGATTGAACACAGAGCTTTATGACTAAAAGAAAAAAAGGCATGATGGGCCTGTAAAGCACTGATAATAGACTTAGTCTCTAATTTTACACATGAGGAAATTGAGGCTTAGAGAGGTTAATGACTTGCTCAGGGCTACACAGAGTTAGTAGCAAAAGTGGGACTAGAAGCCAGCTTTTTGCCTTCTAACTAGTGACTATTATCTTCATCTAGGCCACACTGGCACGTCCGGACAAAAATTTAAAAAAATCAAATAAAATGGCTCTGTAACCATTCTATAAAATTTTACTGCCTTCAACTAAAAGACAGGGAGTTATTCACATTTTCCGCCACTCTTAGGGGAGAGCTGTGATGGCCACCTCCGCCCTACTCCCAGAGTCAAAATGATACTAGAAGAGCAAAAGGAGAACATTTTGAAGGAAAAGTCTTGATTTTAAAATTTACGATACTAGATCAAGTTTGAGATTAAATGCATGACCTTATCAAGTTCAAAGATGTTACAACCTTTTAATTATATGCATCATGTACATCTCTTTTGAAGTTATTATAGCAACAATAATTTTACTTTTTGTGTGAGTAGTTGTTTGACAGTCTTTCTCCCCTAATAGATTGTTTGTTCAATGAAAGCAAGGACTGTATCCCCAAATCTAATAGTTGCTCAATAAGTAATTATTGGATAAATGAACGAATTGTTGGCATGAAATGTAACGGCTTCCTAGAAGTTACTTAAATAGGAACTTGAAAGTTTTTAATCTTGTGAGTTAATACTTTGACCAATTCAGTTTTCAAGAGAACTTAACAGGACTTCAATTAGAGATTAGAAATACATAGATGTTCATTTCTGACAATTTTGTGGCCATATATGTAATTCTTTTTTTCTTTTTTGGAGGCTCTGTAAACTGCACAGTTTGCCAGATTAGACAACTTCTTGTTTCTAAATTGTATAACATACCTGTCTCAGGGGAAGTTGTCAGATTTAAATTTCAGAAATACTATCCTTCTAAATAGAACTCCAAAATATATTTACGTTAAAAGAGCCAAAATTCTTTGCTTGCAAATTCCATCATTTGAATGACAGATGCCATTGTTCTCTAGAGAAACAGGACCAATAGGAGAAAGAGAGAGAGATAAGAAGGTAAAGAAGGAGAGGGAG
This sequence comes from Tapirus indicus, assembly GCA_031878705.1. Lineage (NCBI taxonomy): Eukaryota > Metazoa > Chordata > Mammalia > Perissodactyla > Tapiridae > Tapirus > Tapirus indicus. The sequence continues at coordinate 139,571,536 of CM062919.1, read as the reverse complement.
GGGAAAAGAAGGGGAAGGAGGTGGGGGAAGGAGAGGGGAATACTCATGACAATTACAGTCCTTGTTTCTGTAACTGGTCACATGGTTGTAGCTGGTATAACTACTTATTCCACTATTCATTCTGTATTCCCTTTGCCCTCAGCAAGTACCCCAGCTGGTCATGGTTCTTGACCTGGTTGGGTGACCCAAATCTTCATTCCTGAAGGGTCTGGGCTATTAGTAGTCCTGCCTGGATTGGGTTGTTGTAGTTTTCCATTGACTTTAATCACAGGGCATGCTAATACTAAGAGATGCCCTAAGGGATCTCCTGTATTCCAGACATTCTCTTCCTTACCTCCTTTATGGAGTGGTAGTCCAATTACCCCCTGGTAGTCAGGCTCAATCACCTCCAGTAACTCAATCACCAGCACAGTAACTCCCTTTGCCTGTTGATTCTGATACGTGAGGAGTTCAAAGGGGCCAGGTGGTAGTCTTAACTTTCAGTTCAATGAAATCATTGTTGTAGCATTCCTCCCTTTTGGAACTAAGACTCTAGGCCAGCAGAACTTAAGGTCATGGGAACAGGAAGCAGAAATTTTGCTAGTGGATCAGTAGGGGTAATAGTGAGAGATGGCACTTCCATTTCCATCCCTTGATCCCTGAACCCATGAATCCTGGCTATGGGAGAGATAGAGTCATATATTAGATGTTGCTTCAGAGCATATACAGCCTTCTGGAGAACCTTGCCCCAGCCTTGCAAGATACTGCCACCTAGTTGGTGCTATAACTGAGTCTTCAAAAGGCCATTCCACCATTCTATCTAATCAGCTACTTCAGGACAGTGGGGAACCTGATAAGATCAGTGAATTCCATGAGCATGGGCCCATTGCCACACTTCTTTTGCTGTGAAGTGAGTACCTTGATCTGAAGCAATGCTGTATGGAATACCGTGATGATGGATAAGGCATTTTGTAAATGCACAGATGGGATTTTGGCAGAAGCGTTGTGTGCAGAGAAGGCAAATCTACATCCAGAATAAGTGTCTATTCCGCTAAGAACAAAACACTGCCCCCTCCATGATGGAAGCAGCCCAGTGTAATCAACCTGCCACCTGATAGCTGGCTGATTACCCCAGGGAGTGGTACCATATCTGGGACTCAGTGTTGGTTTCTGCTGCTGGCAGAATGGGCACTAGGCCATGGCCAAAGCTAAGTTGCCCTTGATGAGTGGAAGTCCATATTGCAGAACCCATGCATAACCTCCATCCCTGCCACCATTGCTACTTTGTTCATGAGCCAATTAGGCAATGACAGGGATGGCTGGGGAAAGAGGCTGACTGGTATCAAGAGAAGAGGTCATTCTATCCACTTGATTATTAAAATCCTCTTTTGCTGAAGCCACCCTTTGGTGAGCATTCACATGGAACACAAATATCTTCACTTTTTTCACTCATTTAGAGAGGTCTATCCACATACCTCTTCCCCAAATTTTCTTGTTACCAATTTCCCAATTATGTTCCTTCCAAGCCCCTGACCATCCAGCCAAACCATTGGCCACAGCCAATGAATCAATATATAGTTACACATCTGGCCATTTTTCCTTCCAAGCAAAGTGAACAACCAGGTACACCACTCAAAGTTCAGCCCCCTGGGAGAATTTCCCTTCACTACTGTCCTTCAGGGATGTCCCAGAAAGGGGCTGTAGTACTTCAGCTGTCCAGTTTCTGTTGGTAGCTGCATATCGTGCAGAACTATCTGTAAACCAGGCCCATGTATTCTCTTTTGTCAACTAATTGTAGGGAATTCTTCATGAGGCCATAGGTGCAGGCTGGGAGAGAGAAGGCCGTATAGCAGGAGAGGAAATCATGGAAATTTAGGAACTTCTTTACGTAATTTACTTGTGGCTTCAGGGCCTGCTCAGACTTGATCATATGTGTACCACTTCCATTTAATGATGGAGTGCTGCAGTGAATGACCACCTTTATAGTTTGGTGGGTCAGGTAAAACCCAGTAGCAGGCCAAGAGCTGTTCCTCAGAAAGGGAGTAGTTATCTGCACAGGTTGGCGGAGTTTTGCTCCAAAATCCTAAGGGCCTGCACTGTGACTCATCTATAGGGGACTGTCAAAGTTTCTAAACACCATACCTATCTGCCACTGCCACTTCAAGCAACATTGAATCTGCTGGATCATATGGCCCAAGTGGCAGAGCAGCTTGCACAGCAACCTGGACTGTTGCAGAGCCTTCTCTTCTTCTGGGCCCCACTCAAAACTAGCAACTTTTTGGGCCAACTGATAAATGGGCCAGAGTAACAAATCCAAATGAGGGATATGTTGCCTCCAAAATCCAACAGGGTCCATTAGTCATTGTGCCTCTTTCTTGGTTGTAGAAGGAGGCAGATTCAACAACTTATCGTTCACCTTAGAAGTGATATCTCGACATGCCTCACACCACCAGACCCCTAGAAATTTCACTGAGGCCCCTGAACTTTTGTCAGATTTATTTCTCACACTCAATCATCCAACTGTCTTACCAATAAGTCTAGAGTAGTTGGCATTTCTTGCTCACTAGGTCCAATCAGCATAATGTCATCAATGTAATGGACCAGTGTGATATCTCGTGGAAAGGAAAGGTGATTTAAATTCCTGCAAACTAAATTGTGACAAAGGGATGGAGAGTTAATATAACCCTGAGGTAAGACAGTGAAAGAATATTGCTGGCCTTGCCAGCTGAAAGCAAGGTAGTCTTTATTGACAGAGCTAGAGAAAAAAGACATTTGCCAGATCAGTAGCTGCATACCAGGTACCAGAAGATATGTTAATTTGCTCAAGCAATGAAACCACACCTGGTATAGAACCTTCAGTTGGAGTCACCACCTGATTAAGTTTACAATAATCCAGTGTCATACTCCAAGATCTATCTCTCTTCTAAAGAGGTCAGATAGGCTAGTTGGATGGGGATGTGGTGGGAATCACCACTCCTGCATCTCTCAAGTCCTTGATGGCACTAATGTCTGCAATCCCTCCAGCAATGCAGTATTGCTTTTGGTTTACTAATTTCCTAGGTAGAGACAGTCCTGGTGGCTTTCACTTGGCCTTTCCCACAATACTAGCCCTCACTCCACAGGGAACCAATGTGGGGATTTTGCCAACTGCTAAGTATATCTATTCCAATTATGCATTTTGGAACTGGGGAAATAACCACAGGATGGGTTTGGGGACCCAATGGGCCCACTGTGAGACAGACCTGAGCTAAAACCCCCGTTGATCACCTGACCTATAATATAAGCCCCTACTCTGACAACAATTATGTTTTGGGTTTCCTAGACGTAGTATGAGTTCAGAGCCAGTGTGCAGTAGTAATAAGATCTGATTATTTCCTTTTCCCCAATGCACAGTTACTCGGGTAAAAGGCCATAGATCCCTTTGGGGAAGGCTGGGAGAAAGATTGATAGTATAATTTTTTGGCAGTGTACCAGGGTCCTTTTTGGGGGGATTCAAGGAGTTCTGGGAAGGTGAACTGGCTCACGTCTAGGAATTGATTCAAGGGCTGTGACTCTCCATTTTTATAATTCAGGTTAGACTTTTGTTCACTTGACCTAGAACTTTTCTGCTCATACAGATCAAGTAAGAATTTAGTAGATTTCTTATCTATTTCACTTCTAGGATCACCAAGATCAACTAGCCAACTCCATAGGTCTGTGCCAGTTAGATTATTCTGATTGCTGCTTTGACTTTGCTGTCCATTATGGTAACCACACCTACCCTGCCTTTGGCAGTTGAATGCTGCCACTTGGCCCCTGACACCCCAGGATCTAATTACTCCCATAGCATTTAGGTTTCCCAATGCAGTGACTCTAGTTCCCACTGTAAGTTCTGATCTACAGAGAAGAGTGATCACAGAGCTCTTAAGGATGCTGGAGTTCCCCTCACAAGTTTATTTCTCACAGCCAACATGAAAGGTATGTCTTCTGTACCCTCCCAGTGTAAGTGAATGGTTCTTAAATGACAAATCCACTCTAACATTCCAATCTCTCTAAGCCTTTGAATCCCTTCCTTTACGTTAAACCAAGGCAGGTCCAGCATTTCCAACTTGCTCACTGTGGCCACTTTTTGGTCCATGTTTTAGCCAACCAACCAACCAAACAGTTAGAGCCCCTTCTAACTCCCTGAGCTGCAACACTAAATGCTGAACCTCTGCTTAGTGAGCCCATATCAATAAATTTGGCCTGATTCAACTTTATGTTTCTTCCGCCATTATCCCATACTCTTAATATCCATTCCTACACATGTTCCCTGGATTTCTGTCTATATAACTTAGAAAACTCAAGTACTTATTTTAAAACATAGCATATCTCCTCATGGATCACACTTTGTACCTTACCTTTTGGGGCTTGCTGGGACACAAGTCTAGTTATAGGTCTAGAAGCAAGGATGAGTGGTGGGGTGGTCCTAAGGAGAGTTAGCACTGTCTTGTACAGCAACTGCCTCAAGGGAGACCATTACAGTTTCCTCAGGCAATGCAGGGTTAATCCCCTCAGACAGGGTAGAGAGGCTCCTTCTACTAGGAGTGGGGAGGGCTCTTCCACTGACAAAGAAGACTCACCAGAATTTAGGGGCTCGATGTCCCCAACTTTACTAGGGTCTTCCCACACAATTATTCCCACACAATCTTCCAACTTTCAGGATGCTACTCCTTCCCAATCAATGCCCTCACTTTAATGGTAGACACCCTGGGAAGGCTGGGAGTTCAACTTTGTTGTAATTCAGCCAGTAACAGAATGAGATTCAGCACTTGATTTTCAGCAATCTCAACCCTGTAGCTACAGGAGATAAGGGTCTTCTGGCACACATAGAAACTTTCAGGTTATCTATTCAGTGCTTGAGCTGGGAATTTGAATCCCTGAGCTCATCCTTTTCTTTCCCGCTTTGTCCAGCAGCATTAGGAGCAACAAGCCAACCTCGTTATAGTTTGCCAAAAATGTTTGATAGCATTATATACACAGTCACCCAGATCCTTGAGTCTTCTAAGTGGTTGATTAGGAGTATCTGATCGTGATATTTATCTTATCTATACTGTCAGATCACACCATGGAATATCAGTGCTCTCTTTATTACTGGAAATAGAGCCATTAGCATCTTTAAATCTAATCAGAATAGAGAACCAATTCCAGAAACAATTCAGAAATGTATCCTTAACATTCTATTCCTCTAGAACCACACTCAGCACCAAAATCTGGATTAATTAGGGTTCTCCAGTGAAACAGAACCAATAGGAGATAGATAGATAGATAGATAATAAGGAATTGGCTCACATGATTATGGACGTTGAGAAGTACCAAGATCCGCAGTTGGAAAGCTGGAGACCCAGGAGAGCCGACCTGTAAGTTCCAGTCTGAAGACCAGAATAGACCAAAGTCCCCGCTCAGTCAGTCAAGAGTTCCCTCTCTTTTTCCTTTTTCTTTTTTTGGTGAGGAAGATTAGCCCTGAGCTAACATCCATTGCAAATCCTCCTCTTTTCGCTGAGGAAGATTGGCCCTGGGTTAACTTCTGTGCCCATCTTCCTCTGCTTTATATGTGGGATGCCTGCCACAGCGTGGCTTGATAAGTGGTGCATAGGTCCGTGCCCGGGATCTGAACCTGTGAACCCCGGGCTGCTGACGCTGACCATGCAGACTTAACCACTCGGCCACTGGGCCAGCCCAGGAGTTCCCTCTTACTTAGCCTTTTATTTTATTTAGGACTTCAATGGATTGGATGAGGCCCACCCACATTAGGGAGGGCAATCTGCTTTACTCAGTCTACCAATTCAAATGTTAATCTCATCCAGAAACATCCTCACAGACTCACCCAGAATAATGTTTGACCAAACATCTGGGCACCCTGTGACCCAGTCAAGTTGACACATAAAATTAACCATCACAGCCATCCTGTTATTTTCTTAAAATTGTCTATAATATTTGTAGAATAGATTTAATTCAGGTCCTCATCATTTCTCACCTAAACTAATGGAACAACCTTACAACTAATCTCATGATATCCAACTTCTCCTTCCTTGCACTCATCCCCTAAATACCACCAAAATTATATTACTTTTTTTTTTTTTGTGGGGAAGACCAGCCCTGAGCTAACATCTGTTGCCAATCCTCCCCTTTTTTTGCTGAGGAAGACTGGCCCTGGGCTAACATCCGTGCTAATCTTCCTCCACTTTATATGGGACGCCGCCACGGCATAGCAGACAGGCGGTGCGTCGGCGGGCGCCCGGGATCTGAACTCGCGAACCCTGGGCTGCCAAGCGCGGACTAAACCACTGCGCCACCGGGCGGCCCCACAAATTATATTACTTTTTAAAAGCACAGATCAATAGTGTTTTCCACCCCCATCGTTTTGCCAGAGCACTGTAGCAACCTCAGTGGTTCTCCTCGGCTGCAGGATTCAGTATGACCTCAGTAGTATGGGCACGAGGAAGTCTCATCATCTTCCACTCCACTTCTCCTCCTGGGAATACCTGCTTATCCTTCTGATGATATGTCAGTGCAATACAATATAGTAACTGTTAGGTTGAACCATATGAAATTGCCATTTTCGTAGGTAAAAAAATGGTAAATCAGCTGAATATGATGCAGTTTAGCCCAATACTATAAAAGAAGAAGTATACTTAAACCTCCTCAAGACCAGTGGCTAGCATGATTTTTGGCACATTGCAGGCCCTAAGGAAATGTTTACTAAATTAATAAATCATTTTATATTAAAGAACTTTCAAGTGAAAACTTTGGAGTATATAGTGAATTTTCATTATCTTAGATTTTACTCTGACTTTATACACATGATTTTACCTTTTTCTTAATTAGACTTATTTCAAAGATTCAAGTTAAAAAAGCAGTTATTCCTAGAGTTAAGAAGTATTTCTGGTTTGTCTAGACATTTAACAATGTTCTTAGTCTGAATGGAAGAAAAAATAGAGAATACCCTAAATTTAATTTGAGCTAAATTTTACTCCAATCACTTGAAAAGTAGTCCACTGCTTGTGGCCAAAAACTCCCTTTTGAAAACAGCACTTTGGGGTTTGTTGGGATTTTTGAGTGACTTTTTTCTGGCTTCAGAAAAATGCTAAAAATACAACTTATTGAACTCATGGGAAAAGTGAACCATTATGATCAGATAGAGCCTGTTCAATCCATGAATGCACTGGAAACATTTTCTAATTTGACAGGAAATAGAAAGTTTTTCAGTAGAGGATTTCTTGAGGCTAATTATAATCTACTCATAGAATTGAAGGCCTGGTAGGGACTTTGGTAGATCAATTTATCTACTCTCTCTTCCAGTAGTACAATGTTTAAACCATTCCCAACAGGTAAGAATCTTTCCTATTTTAAAAAGTTCTGTAAAAAGTGGAAATTTTAAATCATAAAGCCTCTTATAGACATAAATAAATAGTATATCCCCCATAGGGATTGCCAGTACTATAATTAATCTAACACATGAAGTGCCTGGGACATAACAAGTGGTCAATAATTATTGGCTATAATTATTTTTTGCGTAATTAAGATGGCCAGAAAAAAAATAAGCATCTTCCTGAGACCGAAAAAATTAGCTTCTCTTAATTAAAATAAGCAAAGTGTGTCTATTTATCTCTATAGTTATTTGGGAGCTGGATGGTACACGTGAAACACTGGAAGACATCTGAGCCGTAGAGGCCCTAGTAGATGTGGGCTTAAATTCTAGTTCCCCTACATTTCTTCTTCTTAAAATGGGGACAGTTATACAGATCTAACTTGCACAACTGTTGTGGAGATTCAATATATCGTTTGTAAAACGTTTTGTAGAGTGTCTGTCCATTGTGGGCCCCTCACCAATAATTCCTCTTAATAGCACTAGTACTCAACGTTAACACAGGTTGCAGGAGAGTGAATGATGCATGTAGTGTACAGTCTGTGAAGTGATAAGCATGACTGCAGGGAAGGTCTCGTTTCTTACACTGCTGCTACAGAAGCTGGATGTTCACAAATCAAGACTGGTAACCTAGATATGCCTCCATTTGAAGGGAGAGGGAACTGCATCAGTGGATCACAGACAGCTAATCCTCTGAGTCACCTAGGAAACTTCTAAAAGTACAGAGTCTTGAACGCCAAGTCAGACCTGGAAAATCAGCATCTCTAGGGGTGGAGAGAAGAGAGAAGGAATCTTGTATTTTAAAAAAACAGGAAAACAACAAAAAACATCCTAGGTGATTCCCATGGTAAGTCAGTGAGATGACCTCTGTATTCCCTTCAAGATTTAGATTCTGTGATTCTAATCACACCTTCTAAGTGAGTCAGAGCTCAGAATATTATGCAGAATGAGGTAATTTGTGGTTTCCTGTCTTTAGATTATGGTAGAGGGAAGTGTCACAAAATGGACATTTTCTGATAAATTAATGGCAATGTGCTATAACAGAAAAATGAAAAATTGCCTGATTAAACCTTTAAGTTTTAGATCCCTAATATTCTGACAAATGAAGTGGGCAGAACAGGCTCGATTTTCACATGATGGGTATATTCTGTGTCCTAAAAAACCCTGACAGAAAAGGAAAAATACCCAGTGAATACTCAAGCAAGCTACAGTCAAGGGAGCGACGGAGAATTAAGCTGAAGGTAATAACAGACAGAGAGACACCTTGTTTTACCTCACAACTGAACAACTGCAGTCTTAAGGCTGAATCAATAAAGAAAAAGAAGAAGACTTCATGGACCAGAGTGATATTTCTTATAGAATTACGTGGCATGATTGCTGTCTGAGGCCCATATGGTCAAGGGAAATGTTGCTGAATTAGAGTTCACAAACGTGTTTGATTCAATCAAAAGAAGAAATCTCATACCAGTTTTGCAATGTGTCACAGACTAATGCAGCAGATCGTGACCCCCAGGATCAATCACTCTTCTATGGACTAAGAGCAAACTTTTATATTTCCAGCACTGTGTCTGGCTTCCAGAAAGAAACTAGTGTTTATCATGGCTGTCAGATTCCAGAAAGTTCTCAGTGAAGTCTCCTCACTCTGGGAAGGAAATGAGAGAGTTGCCTTTCACTCTCTGAATTGATATAGACAGAACTAATATATGGGCAATTGATGATGCCACCCCTCAGAAATATTTGCCTAGTGGATTGACATCCATGGAGTCAGCTCCTTTGCGTCTAGGGTGGTGCTGGTCACACTGTGCACTAACCTTGGGAGTAAGCAGATAGGTACCCTGAAGACCTCAAGTTTTAGCAAAACAGTAGATCCACATCATGCTTTCAACCAGTTGTATAATTTTTTTAAAATTCTCATTAATTTACATAATCCTAGGTTTCTAGCTACAGGATGTTAACACGCTTTGGAAAGGGCAAGTACCCATGTAGGGCTATGTTCAGGACTCTGATCAGAAAGGCCCATCAGTCACAAGGTGGAGAGGAGTCTGATTCTGGCTGTAACTCTCAAGCGTTTTCTGGCTTTACCACTGTACACTATCGCATAGCAAGAAAACACTCTCCTGCCCTTGCTAATCCACATCGTGATGACTGGTATCAGGGTTGATAAAGTTGGGGTCTGGAGGCTACCACTGACTTCTCTACAGGAAGGAGTTCTCAAGGGCTCCATATCCTGTCCTGTTTTTAACTCTCTGTAATGTATTAACCTATTCACCCCTTGTGTAGTTGACACAGAAAAGGAAATGATCAGGTTTTATAACTATTTATAGCTTTCTGATTCATTCCTGGTCTCAGAGATCTGTGGGTGTTTACTACAGCTTAGCAACTTTCATAAAGTAATGCCCGGTAAACCTCTTCTGGGACCACAGCCACGTACAAATGGTCTCGTAGTCCTACTTTGCATCAGTGCACTTGACTGCCTTCAAAGGTGAGGACCATGCGGAGAGAAATTCCTCCCTGTGAGCTAACTGCTAACTGGAAAGGATTTTTGATTGCTAATGAGTATTTTCAGTTTCAGTTCCTAGATTCAAGGCTGTATTTAAGAAGGCCCACTTAATGGAAGAAATTAAGTCTAGCTGTAGAGTGATTTGGGGGAAAATGAACCAAGCTGTTTACTTTCCCTGAGTGTCATGTCTGTGGCAACAAGCAAAGAGGGAAAAACCGGCTTCCTTGGAGCTCTGTCTTCGAACAAGGCACTGAGTTTTAAAGTAGTCCCAGAGCGCTTGAATCAGCACTTCTAGCAGTATTTCCTCTCTACTATGAAATGAAGATAATTGTCTTATGGGCTTTCCCACTTTCTCTTTCTTTTTCACACTTGCTCTGCATCCCCTTGTTTCACTGCACTTCCCTTATCTGCTTCTTACCCCATTCCTTTTTTCTCTTCTCCTTCATCCTTTAAGAACTTCTCAGATGGGGTGCAGATGGGGATGGTAGAAAAAACACACTCATCTGACTTAAAAGCCAGAGGGGAGACAGTCAGGTAGAGTCAGGGATTTCTGTTTGTTGGTTTTGTAAATTCAAAATCTCTAAACATGTTAGGGGATTGTGGCTACAGAAACCTAGTCAGATTAGCTGTGACAGAAGTTGTCCCAGCAAGCTCATTGATGCTATCTTCCAAAGTCTGCCTTTAGTTTGAGATTAGTTTGGGGTGGGGCTTGGAGGTCAGTTGCAATTAACTTAAGGTGCCACTAACTGGGTAAATATGAGGGCTGGCAGGTTGAGTGGCCAAGAGCTGGGTAGGAAGGAGTCCCCAAGGTGATACTGCATAGACTTGTGAAAACCCAATGTTTTTCATGCAAATGGAAAAAGAATCACTTGGAAACAATCTGTTATATTTTCCCAGCATGTGTGAGGATTTCAGTGGAGGTTGAGTCTTGATTGTTGGCAAATGGCACAGAATTCTTGGTTTCAGAATTAGGATCCTCTGATGGCATGTGACATGATTTTACTGACTAAAGGACAAGTTACTGTCTCTTGGTGTTTGAATTATAATAGAGCATTTGACCGATTGACCCAGGGCTTGCACTCTGTCAATATAGAAAATGTCCTCTCCTTTTATCCCACTCTTCTCCACTCCCAGCAGGAGTTTTTTGCAACCACAGAAAAGCAGAATTTTGGAGGCAGGGGAAGGAGGGAGAAGTTTTCTGGGGTCTCAGCCACAGGAGAAGAAAGAAATTGAGGAAAATGGAATGATGGTATAGCATCTGTGCCCCATCTGGCTCTTAGAACTGGGTTTCAGCCTAGGTAATAGGGTAGATGTGGTTCTTGTCCTCTGCCACCCTTTGGACTGAGGTGAAAGCCAGTGGGCAAAGGAGCTGTGTTTTGGATAGACTGAGTGACAAAGTACACCAAGTTATAGAGAAGACTTCTCCCCTTGTGGAGCCCGGCATGCCCATGGTGCCTTGAGGATTGTCAGCTCTGGGAGCACTGGAGAAGCACAGTTGACATGGGCCTCAATGTTCTCATGAGGGGCTACAGTGCTGCTCCTTCCAATGACCCTCCAGACTGCAGACGTGGACACTGAGGGAAAGTGTGGCACTCTTTGATTGGTGCTCATAATTAACTGCGAGAGATTTTGAGGAGGAGTTGAAATCCTGCAACGAAGTGTAAGGACATAGTAATTTGGTAATTTCTGATGAAGCCTGATATATGCCTGTTAGGGAAATCAGAAATGCCCTTTACATGACTCTGTGCGTGCACGTGTGCGTGTGTTGAAGGTAGTCAGGATTTAATATCTAGTATAATTACATATAGTGGGGGACATATTTATTTTATATCAGTATATCTTCCTGGCCTTCCCTTCCCTACATATATTTTTTAACCTTCCTTAATCTTTGGTGATTAAGAATTTGCGGAAACTAGGTCTAATTATGACATTGTATACTGTAGAGACTATTTTTCACCAAAATTCATTTTAGGAAGAACATTCTAGCCCCAGAGGTATTTCCATGTTTTTCTCCCCTAAAGCTTATAATTAAAGTACTCTTGTTTTGCTTTAGATAGTTTACTCTTTTTTTCTGGTAAAATAAAAGCATGTAAATTATAGGACATTTGAAATTATGGAAGTTTAGAAAGAAGGAAAAGTATCACAAATCATATACTGCCATAGGTCCCTAATGGAAACTAGTACTTGTAGGATCAGAGAAATGGAGCACAGCCCACTTGTAGATGAGGACCAAAGTTGCCCCTCGGTTTATTAATGGCAGACACAGGATTAAAGCAGGATTCTGGCCTGCTTCTAACCACATTTTAATAGTGGCCTCCTGGAGACAATGTCTTTGCTTTTATCATCTGGGGTTGGAGAGCACCTACCCTTGAGGATTTCAGACCACATAATAGGGAGACAGTGCAGGAGGCTATTGGAGAACCACTGTAAGTTCACTGGGGCCCTGCTGCAATTTGGGACTGCACAACAGCTTGCCCTGTTAAGTGTATATTCAGAAACCCCAAACCATCCATTTATGCCCCTTTTTCCCATGGACAAAAGGTAGTATTTCTATTCTCCCTACCACATTCACTCCCAAGAAAAATATCAGAAAAATTAATTTACTCCAATCTAAACATAATACCTCTTCCAGAGGTCGTTGCAATTTTAAAGAAGGACTGAAGATGCAAGTCAAGAGAATTCATTTCTAATTTTGAAGTTTTCAGTATCACTAAATAAGATGAAGAAACATTAACAGAGTGGCCATGGCATTATATTACAGTAAGGAGGAAACTATCTGAGAAGATATCCCACATGCTGAGTGCAGGGCAGCCTTTAGGCATTCTAAACCCAAAAGGAGCCTTACTGTACAAGTTCAGAGCACTCCCATGGACTTGTTTCAGAGACTAGCGATAAGCTCAAGAATGACTTCACTAGATTGAAAATATTCATTTATTCATTCAATACACATTCACTGAGCACATACTGTATGTAAAGCTCAATCTCAGACTTTGGAGGAAACAAAAAGATGTTTAAATTTTATTTCCTGGTCTTAAGGAGACTTCATTCTGGTAAAGGACATGAAACATGCACAAATAACTTTTAACACGAGGTAAAAAGTGGTATCACGAGAAAGGTTTATTTTTCAAAAAAGACTGGAAGGTGCTAGAGCATATTATCAATAGAAGAAAAAGTGTCAGTGGAGAGGGAATGATTAAAGAGTCAAGACAAAGAGATTTCTTTAGAAAATGATGCCCCTAGAGTGAAATGTGGTGGGGTCAACTTTGCAGAGGGGCTGGGAAAGAGACATAAAGGAAGGAGGAAAGAGTTTGGGTGTTTGTATAAGAAATACTGAGAAAATGTAAGTTGATAGGGAGGAAAGTATGGGAGGTTTATATCGAGTGGCCTTGGTCGACATTAATTAGGATGGGAAGCTGTTTATTGAGAGTGAATATGGCAGCAGTGTTGTTGGGGCTTGATAGAGGGAAAGGTTTAGAGTAAGTGTCCTGAGACCTTGCATTCATTAAAGAGAGAGCCTCGCCAAGTAGCAGCGAGGGCCCAAGTGGGTCATGTCTCATGGTTTTGTTGCAGATCCATTCAGCCCAGGTTTATGACTTTATTCTAATGTTGAAAGCAAGCTCAGAAAGAATGGAGGGGGACTTTAACCTAGTGGGGTTTGGCAAAGAAGGCACAGGTGGAGGAGAGAAAGGAAAGAATCAAGAATGCCGGTAGGAACATCACTAAAAGGATAAACCATGCGGTTTGGGTGGGAGAAGGCATGTGAAATTGGAAGCACCAGAGGATCTGCGAGGGCCCGGGCAGGTGCCTCTCCCTGATGTTGATCTAATCTCTTCCTAGTGAGCTCCTTCACTCTGACCTGAGGGTGAATCCCTGTAAATCTAAACTTCTCCTGTAGGAGGGGAGGTGGGTGACAAGGCTCCAAGGGGCAGAATATTCATGATGCAGTGGCCAATTCTGAATGCAGCTAGACTTCCTGTAGATATAATTCATGGAAATAAAAAACTTATATCCTTTCCCACTTACATTTTTTTAAATGTGAACACATCGCAGCCTCCTGCCAAGGCTATTTTATACCTTCCCTGTCCTGAGCTGGCCTGAAACCTAACTTTAAACCTTCAGTGACCCACCCCCCCAACTTCAGCAGGTCCAAGGTCAGGGACCTGGAAAAATCTGTACCACAAAACCAATCCCATCTCCCTGGGAGGGCACCCCACAGTGACATGATTCCTGCTCTGAGACCAAAAGAGGAGAGCAAGGGGTGGGGCACAAGGTCTTTCTTTGCCTCCCTCCTCTCCTCTCCCTCCTATATAAATCATTGTTAAAAAATACAGAAAAGATGATAAAATAAATAAAAACACTTAGGAACAATTAGGCAACTTACAAATTCTTAACTGTCTTCAATTGTTATTGAATCTTACCCTATTTTCCCTGGGCTTACATAGATTTTTTTTTTTTCTCTTCACCTTGAATCTTTATACTTAGAATTGAAAACCATTCCAGAATTGAAAAACCTTTCCGGGAGTAGATATGTGTTTGGCCTTTATTTTGCTTTAGGCTTTAACTTCCCTGAAATGGGGATTTTTTTTTTTTAACTCTTGATTGTTTTTTTCTTTGTGTTCTGAAATGAGGAAGAAACTGTTTTTCTCTGTTGCCACTTCTGAAAGAGAACAGGTGAAGTCACTAAATAAAACCCTGTCTCCTCCCCAGTCAAGATTTTCTGGTTACTTTTTTCTTCTTGGCAAGAACATACTTCTGTCCCCGTCTCCCAGTCAACATCCTTTAATGGTCATCTCCTTTAGGACACCTGAGCTTCACATGAATGAATGAATTCCAACATGGAATTTTGGTGGTAAAGGTAGACTTACCAGAACATGACTTTTAAGGAGAGAATTCACCAAGTTTTTAAGGCAGAGCTTAAGTCATAGCTGCATTTGTCCTGGTAGATGAATCTTCCACAGCTGTGGGCCATTTAGCATCCAAGGCTCTGAGGCCACCTAGGACAGAACTTCCAGAATGTCACCCTGATTTACAGTGGTGTCCTCCCACTGCCCAGCTCCTGCTTGACGGTCTGCCATGCCAGGCCTCGCTGAGATCTCCTCCGTTAAACACCCTCAGTGCTCAGAGTGATTGATTATGTGGGTGACATTTAAAGGAAAAGAGGCTTTAAAAAATCATTTAAAATAGTCAATAAAAAAAGATAAGGATCACAAGTGAAACAATGACTTTTCCCTGGGAAGTAGCAGACAGCCCCAAGCTTCGATGCTGGTGTCCTCACTTACTCTGTGAACCTAGGCTGGGTGCCAGGCTCATGGGAAGTCCCAACTCCATCAGCAGCTCATTCGCTTTTCTTCCCAGTGCCACCTTTGGAGGGAAAACTGAGTGAAGCACTGAGCATGCCAGCTTTGTAGAGGGAAATCAGTTTGAGAGGAGGGAGGCAAAGAAAGACCTGTGCCCCACCCCTTGCTCTCCTCTTTTGGTCTCAAGCAGGAATCACCTCACTGTGGAGTGCCCTCCCAGGGGGATGGGATTGGTTTTGTGGCACAGACTTTTCTCCAGGTCCCTGACCTTGGACTTGCTGAAGTTGGGGGCTGGGGCACTGAAGGTTTAGAGTTAGGTTTCAGGCCGGCTTCAGGACAGGGAAGGTATAAAATAGCCTTGGCAGGAGGCTGCAGTGTGTCTAAAGCACTGTCTCAACCCTGTCTGTATTTTAGAATCAACTCAGGTGCTTTTGAGAAAACGCCAATGGCTGGGCCTGTCCCAGACTGATGAGTTAGTATCTTGGGAGAGGGGTCCAAGCACTAGTATTTTTTGAACAGCTTGCTCTCTTCACTCGCTCCCTCTTATCTCTGGGGCCTGCAGCCTACTGCCCCAACTCTCTCAAGATGCCTCAGAGGAAATGGAGGTTCATCCTTATTTGAGACGTAGCCGCTCATGCCCCAGATGCTCTCGAGACTATTTCCCTTTGTTTCATTGTAAGCCTCAGTCCATCAGTTATTGAGGGGTTGTTTGATTAATCGTTCAGTTTTCATAGATGCGGATATTGTTTATTTCGAGGTGGGAAATGTCGTGGTTGAAAGCAGAGGCTCAGAAGTCATCCTTCATGGTTCCATTTCCAACTCCACCACTACTAGCTCTGTGATCTTAGGTAAATTACTTAATCTGTCAGTGCTTAAGTCATCATAAGATTGGTAATGATAGTATCTTCCTTTAGTTCGTGTGTGTGTGTGTGTGTGTGTGTGTGTATTTAATGAGTTACTGTATCCAAAGTGCTTAGAAGAGTGCCTGACATAGTGATTGCTCAATAAATATTAGCTGGTTTTTGTTTTTTTTTAAATCAGTTTACTACCAAGCCTCATTGGTTAGAAGTAAGAGCCCACATTTAATAACTACGTTATCTTACTCAGGGAAGCATTACAATTAAAACGTCTTTGTGACTTACATCTGCTGAGAAGCACAATTTTTTCCCCTCAATTATGCACAGCAAACATTATATCTTAAGTATATCCATTTTTGCAATCTAAGTCCAAAGACACTCAATATGAATTTAATTTCCTAGGAAGGTTTTCAAGGCAATTGAAACAGGGAAGATAACTTGGCACAAGGAAGTGCCCAGGCTGATGTGACTCACTGTAGATCAGCATGGGATGTGGAATGCCAAGTACTATGGGTTGTATTGCATCCTACCCCAGAAAAGGATATGTTGAAGTCCAAACCCCCATTACCTCAGAATGTGACCTTATTTGGAAATAGGGTTGTCGCAGATGTAATTAGCTAAGATGAGGTCATACCAGAGTAGGGTGGGCCCCTAATCCAATGTGACTAATGCCCTTATAAGAAAATGGCCATGTGTGAAGATACAGACACACAGGGAGGACACTGTGTGATGACAGAGACTGGAGTTGTGCAGCTGTAAGCCAAGGGACATTAAAGACTGCCAGCAAATCTCCAGAAGTTAGAGGAGGCAAGGAAGGATCCCCTACAGCTTTCAGAGGGAGCACAGCCTTGCTGACACCTTGGTTTTGGACTTCTAGCCTCCAGAAATGTGAGAATAAATTTCTGTTATCTTAAGCCACCCAGTTGTGGTACTTGGTTACAGCCGCCCTGTGAAATTAATACATCAAGGAAGGCAGAAGAGAATTAGGAGGTGATACAAACCTAGCATGAAGAAAGAGGAAGAGGGTCTGGACAGCACCTGGGCAAACATTATCCAGTCACTTGCGACAAGTGTTTTAGCTGGTGAGGAATTAATACTGGAATGGCCCTGCAGTAGCACCTACACATTGTCTGTGCTCTGGATATAATTATGTATAAACTATTAGAGCTCTAAACAATTTTCAGTCATAATGTAAGTTCACGGATACTCAATGAAGCCTTTGGTATAGGTACTATTATCATTCCCATCTTACAGGTGAGAAAACTTAGGCACGAAGAGGTTAAGTAAGGTCGTGTGGCTACGAAGTGGCAGAGCCAGGAGTCAAGCTCCAGGGTTCATGCTCCTGATCACAGCTGTCTGTCAACATTAGCAAAAAGAGCAGCTTTGCAAGGAGAGAGGCAATCACCCAAGTCGCTTGTCTGTGGAGCTGGGCAGGGGCAGTCAATCTTGCTCCTCTTGGGAGTGGGAGATGAAGGCACCCGACTCAAGGCAGACAACGATGTGGACTGTCAGTTCTCCACCAGCTGTGGGACACTTGGATTAAACAGGAAGGGAATAGAGGTAAAAGCAGGTCCCAATGACAACCACGTTGGGTTTTTTAAAACTTTGCTGTGTTGAAAAATAAAAAGATAATTCCGACTTTCTAATAGTTGATTGAAATTTATTTTTTTATGATTGAAAATCAGGTGTCTAAAATGGAACTCACTGTATTCACACAGGCTTACTGATTACTTATAGTTCTGCTGTAGGTGGAGT
Source organism: Tapirus indicus (assembly GCA_031878705.1). Classification (NCBI taxonomy): domain Eukaryota; kingdom Metazoa; phylum Chordata; class Mammalia; order Perissodactyla; family Tapiridae; genus Tapirus; species Tapirus indicus. The sequence continues at coordinate 139,553,761 of CM062919.1, read as the reverse complement.
TCCACAGACACAGCGATTCTGGTTAATTGTATAATGTGGTCCCCATAAGAATGTCTGGTACATTTGTAATTGTACGTGTTGCATTATCATGGCAAGGAAAACTTCCCTTTTTCATTTAGTGTCTATACAAACTGAATCCTTCCCTTTACATGTACATATGTCTGTTGATGAGAAGAATTTTTCACAGAGCAGCTTCTAACTTTGTACATTTCAAACACTTTTTCTCCTCTGCTACCCCTATGTTCTGGTGCTGGGCATGGTAGGGCACATTCATATTCTGATACATGCTCTAGCCCTGTGTCTTCGTGTCATGACACATGTAAGTTGGCACAGGGGGTGGTAGGAGCATTCCTAGAGGTCATTCTTATAACAGCTTAACTATAAACAAAAGGGATTGCAAACCGCATAATATATGCCAGTAAACCTAAACTAACTGTATTTCCAGTGTAATTTCCCCTTAGCCCAGTGTTTCTCAATCTTTTTTGCATTTATTGCCTTTCTCCAAGGAACATTTTTAGATATTTTTTTCCTAATTGCCCCCCCATGAAATTTTAATACCAAGGATATATTGTGTACATGTTTATGTAATGTATAGATGTGCTTTATATATAAGAAGAGTGAGATGTTTTGCCTCTGTTGGGAGCAAAAGCACCCCCATTGAGAAAGCATGCCTTAGCCAAATCTCCCCAAATGTTTATGCTATTCTAATGCCACTCAGCCCAAGCGGAAATGTGACAGAGGGTAAATGGGAAGGGAGAGAAACATGTGACCATATGAACACTCTGATAGGAATCCTCCCAGTGCCTTGGAAGAGGTCAGTTTAAGTGAGGAGGCCCGAGCTTACCCTCCATTTTCTTCACAGTAAATCTATCTCTGACAACACGATGAGACTTTGTGGCATGACAAATAAGAAAATCACAGAGAAAAATCAGAACATGCTGTCCCTTCAGAAAACCAGGAAAGTGTCCTCATATCATTCTTATCCCTCAGAAACACGATATCTGCTCACTCCAGTCCTGAAAAAGCAAACAAACATACAAATAAAAGTCCCCAGAAAAGATTGGGAGAAATCTTCAGATAAACTAGTCTCTCCTATTACTTCAAAATCGAGGGACTCCTCAAGCATAGTAACAATTGATTTCATAATATAACTGTATTTTTTAAAGATAAAGTTTTATTGTCAAGTGTTCACTGATTTTGCAATGATGATTGAAAACATTTGAAATAACTGAAATACTTATACGGTTGTCTATATATTACTCTAATTATCAGTTGTGAAAAACAAACAAATTAATTTTAAAAATGTTTCACATCTTGACAAGTAATAAGAAAGTATTCAAACTATAACCGGTATGTATAAATATGGGACAATTGCTACTGTGGTACTACAAGTAAAATTTACTGATTTTCACATTTCTTCATGCTTTGAAGGAAAAGTGAATTTGAAGGATGTAGATATTGCTATTGCTGTGATTATAAAATGTGTTTTGAGGATCGATAAGGTCTCATCTAGCTAGTTAGTTATTCTCCATCAGGCTGTGAAACGCTGCTTAATGTGGCTGTTTGCTAGTAGTGGAGCCTGAGAATATTGACTTCAAATGTAAAGGATCATTCAACATGTTTTTACAGACTTAAAATAGAAAGACAGGTTTTACTTTTTTCCCATGTAGGAGAGAGTGGAACATTTTAAAATTGAGAAACTTAAAAAGAATTCCAAGATAAAAGAAAGTGAGACTTGAAATTTCTAAGTAGTTCTGGGTCTTTTAGTCACCGTCCCCAAGTCATTTCTCATAAGGTGCTTTTATCTTTGGTAAATTGTGCCCTTGCTTATATGAGAAGAAATCTTGTTTACAGTATTTAGGAATACAAGGGTTTAATTTAGAAAATTGATAGTAATTATCAAATAGCATTTAGTACAGAGTATGCCCATAGTAAAGAGCGCCATGTGCTATCGTCATTGAAATGTGAAAGTAGTCCTTCAGAGTAACTCAGCTTCCCTAAGACACAGCTTCCTCTTCTGTAAAGGGTGATGATAAAATATTTTTCAAAAAGATTGCTATATGGATTAAATGAGATAATATGTTACGACAGTTTGGAACTTGTCCTGTGCTTTGCAAGTATGAAGAATTGTTGCCAGTATTATTGTTATGAGTTGGAATAACACGAAGAACACAGAACTTCTTACCCAAGCTCTTCTGATTGCTGTGTGGTGGTCTACTTGTCTGTTATCATCCTCATTTTTTAAATATAAGGATTCTCAGGATTCGCTTTGACTATACGGTACATAATTATCTATTATTGTATTGTGATTGTGCTCTATCAAAATTTCCTGTTTGCTTGTCTGTATCCACTCCTAAACGATAAGCCAGAAAGGCTGCTTGCCTATCTCATTCGTTCATCACTCTACCCCCATGTCTAGCGTATGTGACTTAGCACCCAGTAGGTGCTCAATTATGTGTTGAATGAATACAAGAATAGAGGGTGATGATGTCATGATAGATAGTTACATACTTTGATTTCCTTAGGTAAAATGTTTTTCCCATGTGGTTTTAAAACCTGCCTTAGTTGTGACCTGAGGCCTCCATGACTCATTCAGCCTCCCAACCAAAAACACCAGGAGTGCTAATTACTGTAAAAGGCAATGTCTTCAGAAAGAAAAGTTGTCTACCTACAGTAACTAAACAGAAACCACCTACCATCTAATTTCACGTTGGCCCATGAACCACCAAACAGAAGGAATTTTCCATCCCTGTCTAAGAAGGTTGCTATTTAACAAGTGGCCTAAATCACTTTGGAAGGTGTTTGGATCGAAGCAAAGAAAATGATCCACCATATACTCATTAAGGCTTTCTTGAGTCTACAGTGTGCTATGTTTGCTGTGGGTTGCACGAGAAATGGAAGCCCCCTGTCCCTGCCCTTAAAGAACCTGCTACCACGTGAAGGAGATAAGTCCATGCTAGAGAAGGGAGGATTGTTTCAAAGCTGTCTCAAGGAGCAACAGGTGTACAAGTTATTGATTCTTGGCTGGTGACTTCTGGGGAGTTCTCCTGGAGAAAAAACAATAACTGTTGATTTTTTTTTAATTTTAGTCTTAGAATTAAGAATTACTTAATTCTTAATTTTATTTGTATGGATAAAACATAAGGCGGTTGGAATGATTTCAGAGGAAAGAGCCTAGTAAAATTCCTATGTTCAGCTTTGTACAGGTTTTTGCTTCTTCTGCATGACACTGTAGCTGAGAAGAACCTTTGGCTCAGGGTCCTTCCCATTCCTCTGTGGATGTAACAGTTCATAAACATAATGCTGACTTCAGGAAGCCAGTGAAAGACTTCCTTCTGGTCAGAACTTGAGGTGGGGGAATATGGAACTAGGTCCTCTCATGCTCTCCGGTCCTTTCTTTCCCCATGATGTTACCTTTGCCCTGTCTGAGCAGGACAGGGTAAGGCAGATGGGAGCAATAGAGAGAGCAGTGTGGCTGGGCTAGAACAGGTTGGCAAGGTAAGGAGGACTGGGAGCTACTGAATTGGGACACCACTGGAGGGTTAAAGGCCTGAAACAAGGTAGATTCTGGGAACAGGAAGACAATGATGGGGACAACATGGATAGGTGGAGACAGAGTGATGAGTGGTTCAAATTCCAGTCTAGGTTGAAAACAAGGTGTTCAGTAGGACTGTCCTACAGCAATTGGATTAGAGCTAGTCTTGAGCATTTTCCTTGAGCTGGTCACCTTCTCATAAAGGAAATGTTTAGGTGAAACAGTGGCTGGGGGCCTCCTGCATGGCCTGGCCCAACTCAGGCTTAAAGGGACCCATCCCCATTGGGATTTGCATTGCCTCCATATTAGTTAGGACAGCTTTCTTCCTCATTTGTCACTTCATGGTTACAAGATGGATGCTGCAGCTCTGGACATCACATCTATGTTCGTTCAAGAGAATAGGAGATGGGCAGGGAGAAAGGGGTAATGTCAACAGATTTTCTCTAATGTCTTGTTGCCAGAATGATATCAGGTAATGCCTGGGCTATTCCAGCAAGGAAGACTGGGAAATCCACTATTTAGCTTTTGCATCCTTTCAAATAGAGTCAGTAGAGAGCTGGACTTGAGTGTGGGGGAACCAACATATACTGAAACACTCCTCCATTTGCTCCTTTCCCACTCCACCACTCATCACAATTTTTTTAAAAAAAGAAGAGAACACTCAAGGATGTTTCCAGTGGAAATAGTAATCAAACTCAGTCAAGTCCTCATGTTGCACCCACCCAATCTGCTTGGATACCCAGGAAACCTGTTTATCTTGTTTTATCACCTTTCAATCTTGTCGCAGGTATCTTTCCTGTCAGTCCACCTCTGACTTCAGCCGCAGCCATGGTGGACATTCTATGCATGTCATTAATCTTCCACTTAGATATTCACCATAAACCTCTCCTCTTTCCTGCCCCAGGGTTTTCAGCAAACCCAAGGGAATTCATTGGCCTGCACATGTGAGCAGCCCAAAGTGCAGGAGGGTTTATTTTCCTGGGATAGCCCTCCTCCAGGGGTAGATGGGAGTCAGTAGACAAATGCTCCAATCTTCTGCACGTGAACAAACAATCTTGAGAGGGTACCTATGTGCTTCTTTAGAGAGTCCCAGTTGGTTGACCACAGTGCAAACCAGCCCAATAAATTTGTCTTTCCTGGTTTTTCTGCCTCTGCCTAACTCTCCCTTCTCCCTTGCTCTTGCTTCCTGGGATCACACACGAATATATGATGACATCTCACCCATGTCCCTCGTATCAGGCCCTGTTTCGGGGGGAACCCAAACAAAGGCAAATCTTTTCACTGAAACTCCTTGACAATTTTTACCTTTTGGCATTTCCACAGGATCCTTCTCTTTACATACTCCCTTTTAAAGGGAAGGTGGGCTTGATTTCTCTACAGAAACTAAGTATCTAGGTGTGTGAACTATAATCCATTATACAAATGTAAACATACCGTATGTTTTTCTGTTGGGAGAAACAAATACATCAGAGAGTGTTCTTCTCTCAGAATCCCTTATTGGACCCAGGTATTGACTGATTGTTGTAAACATGTATGTGTCCAGGGGAATCAGCAATAATATAGAAGCATTTACAAAGCAGTCAGTGTGCCAAGTACCAGGTCCAGTGGTGTGAGCTAAGGACCCACAGTCAAGCAGACACCATTCTGCTCTCAAATCACTCATGGAGTGGAGGGGGGGAAGGTCAGGTAAACAATGATCGATGTGGTATGTGCTATAAGAATCCATAGATCTTGGTGACTGATGAAATGGGAGATGGGAACAAAAAAAGACATAGAGATCTTGGTGACTCGAGCTTCCCAGCTTGGATGAGATGTCATTAACCAAGACAGAAAATGCAAGGCCACTACCAGATTTGAAGAGAAAGAGGATGTATTGAGTCTTAAATATCTGTAAGTCATTCAGGTGGAGGTATCTAGTAGATAGAAATATGGGTCTTGAGTTAAGGAAAGAAATCAGGATTGGAATGTAGATTTGGAAGTCACTGATGCGTAAAGTTAATACTATGGGAATAAATTAGATCAGCTTCTAAAAAGAAAAGAGAAGAAATGCAAGTGGAGGATTAACTCCAGGAAATAGCAGGACTAATAAGTGGATTAAGAAACAGGAACCAGCAATGAGATTGAGGAGAACTGACCACAGAGGTAGGAGAAGAATCAGATGGGAGTGTTTCTCAATTCCTAAAAGCCAAGGGAGGATGCTTAAGGAGAAGGTGCAATTTATAGTGCCTGATGCTATGCTATGGAGAGGTCAGGTGGGATAGATAAAGACAAGGGTCTTCAGCATTAATGACCTCAGAGATAGCAATTTCATTAGAGGGGTGGACAAAGGACAACTGGTACACTATTTTACTCACCTCAACCTGTGTCTCCTTAGCAGCCAGGAAAGCAGGGCGTCGACATTACCTTCTAGAGGCTCTAGTTATAATATCAGCTTCCTCTGACAACCAGAAGCAGATTTCTTCACTTTTCCTTCTCCTTTCTCCTCCTCAAACATATTGGGATTTATCTTCCTTCTGTGTGAATTATCATTCTCCCCTCCCCAACATTTCTGTTTGCCGTGTGGAAGATGCTGCTCTCTCTTGGCTTATTTGCACAGCAAGTTCTGATAAAAAGAACTCTCTGCTCTTGTCTGAACAGAAGTTCTCTGAGCTGGTGGACGGCTTCTAACCTGTATTAATGAACTTTGCAAATAGCACGACCATCGGACTGTCACTCCACCAAGAAGTCTGTGTGGCACATGCCAGATGATCTGGTGAAAAACAATTTATTGAAAAGACAAGGTGGCAGAAACCCAGAACTGGTTACAAAACCATATTGCCAGTCACTTATTTTGCATCCTTTCAGACAGTGATACTTATTTTACTTTATAATGATGAGTCGTATAAAGAAGCCAGTCCTGCATTTTAGGGAGGCTTTGCTACATGCAGAAAAATTACCAAAAAAAATGGAATTTTTTTACCAAAATCATGTGGGAATCACATAAGATCAGAAGTACATTGTGATGTGAAGGACAATCGGGTCACTATTTAGCCTTAAGGCAGTAAACGCTGAGAGGGATTGCAGAAGTACTTCATGTGGTGCGAGCTGATTGTGTGATTGGAGGCCTTAAGCTTCAGAGAACTGTGTGGAAGCTGGTTTGGGGATTTAGTAAGATGATTATAAATTTGGTTCTAGACATATTGAATTTGAGATTCTAATCTAGAGAAAGGTCTGGATGGAAAAGTCAACCAGGAATATGTAAATGGGGAAAGGAAAGCTAAAGAGAAACTGAGGCCGGAAGAGATTTGAGAAGACGTGCCGCTGTGGGACTGGTTGAGAGCACCAGTGTAGACTACAGGGTGAGATAAAAAAGGTTTGATGAGACTGCTGGCTACCTGCTCAGTATCCATTCCCCTATCTTCATTAGTAACAGAATGCAAACTTTTAGCTTAGCATGTCACCTCCTGAAATAAAGGACCACACTTCTCAGCTTACCATACAGCTGTTGGCCACGCGACTAAGTTCTGGCCAATTATTTGTTGTCAGAAGTGTTATATGGGACTTCTAGGACAGAGCAAGCCCTCCTTTTCCATTTCTCCTTCCTGTTGCTTGGAATGCAGAGGTAATGGCTGACTCTAGCAGTCATGTTGGGTATGAGGAGGGCTTGAGGAAGCCACATGCAGTGGACCACACAGTAGAAGGACATGAATTTCTATTAACTTCATGAGGCAGTTATGTAGCAGCTCTGGACATTCTGTAACTAGATTTCCTTTTTTTTGGAGAGAATAAATCTTTGTGTGTGTAAGCCACAGTACTTGGGTTTTTGTTATTTTCAACTGAACATAATCTAACTAATACAAATACAAGGTGAAAAAAGGAAGTGGTTGCTAAAGAAAAAGACAAAGAAGGCAAAACTAGAGAGGTAAGAGGAGGCTTAGGACAGAGTGAATCAGGGAACCAATGGGGAAAAAAGATGGAAGAGGGCCAACGGTATTAAATACTGAAGAGAGGGGCCGGCCCCTTGGCCTAGTGGTTAAGTTCCGCATGCTCTGCTTCAGTGGCCCAGGTTTGGTTCCCGGGCGTGGATCTACACAAATTGTCAGCAGCCATGCTCTGGCAGCAACCCACATACAAAATAGAGGAAGACTGGCACAGCTGTTAGCTCAGGGCGAATCTTCCTCTGCAAATAATAAATAAATATAAACTGAAGAGAGGATCATGATATTTCTTTGTAAGCACATTAAACTTGTGGTGAGGAAAGCAAATCTATTTATTATTCATAATGGTTATGCATCATTTATTTAATGTTGCAAAATATCTACTTACAATTTTCTATTATTCTAAAAGACTTTATAATACACTTCTTAATTCTCTTTCAACTGAGGCTAATCTGAGCCATAAAACTTCATAAATTGTATTTCATGTTTAAGTTTGACAATCATGACAATATTATAGAATGGATAGTAGCAAAGAAGTGACAGAAAAATCTCCATGTGTGCAAAATGGAATTTATGTCTCTGGAAAAGTTAATGGTAGTGAATTCTAATGGATTCTGAACGATACAATAGTACTGGGAGGTTTTTTGTTTAGTTTTCAATGTCTTTATTCTGAGACAGGAAATTTATATCCATCTTATTGACAATGTTCATCTCTTAAAATGAGGTTACTGACTAGAATAGAATTTTATTAAGGGAGAGTTTGCAATTACTTAAAATCTTGGATAAAAATCTCTTGCAAAGAAATGAAGTTTAAAACATTTTCTAAACCAGCAAGAATGTTCCACAAAAGCATAATTTCATGTTATTATTTCCTTTATTCTTTGTATTAATTTGGAGTTACCATAGTATAAATCCATTATACTAGTAATGACCTGCTTCTAAAAGTATATTAAACTTAATCAAAATATCCAAAGAATAGAATATTCTAGTTAACTGAATTTTCTGGACAATCTAGGATTAAATAAATGCTTTTGGTCTCAATTGTTATCTTTGAGAGGCTTTGTAAAATGTATATGTTTTCCAGCCTTTGTAATTAGAGTAAAATATGCTGCAGCTGTAATTGCATATTTTGATGCTTAATTTTCAGTTCCTTGAGAATAGCTTGTTTGGAACTATAGCCGTGAAAGGAATGGGATCTGGTCTTAGGAAGCAACACTTTATATTACAGATGAGGAACTGAGACCCTGAAAAATCAAAGGCATACATGCATGCATGCATCCATATCTGTGTTCACAATAGGACATAGATTTGTCCAAGTCTCAAACCAAAATACTGTTATCTTTTGCAATACAAGATCTCACGAAGAGTTTAAAGTAAACTACCAAAACACAAGAATTTTATTTTTAACAAAAGTAATAATCATGAATTTTTTCTCTAGTTGCACATGCAGACAAGATTCATATTCATTCTCTTGCACATAATGCAGTCAAAATTACCTGTAGGTTGATAATTGTAGAATTGGATGTTATAACCTGTAGTATTTTGAAATCTCCAAAGAACCTTCTAGGCAAACAGGAGAAGTGACTGAATTAGCCAAGTCAGAATTATTTTTACTTCTTTTTTTTTTGCTGAGGAAGATTCACCCTGAGCTAACATCTGTGCCAATCTTCCTCTACTTTGCATGTGGGTCACCAGCATAGCATGGCTGACAAGTGGTGTAGGTCCATGCCCAGGATCAGAAGCCACGAACCCAGGCTGCCGAAGAGGAGTGCACTGAACTTTTAACCACTTGGCCATGGGGCTGGTCCCAAGTCAGAATTGTTTTTAATAGGCAGAGTAGGGGGAAGGAGAGAGGACACTCACACAACAAAAATGTTTGTGCCTCAAAGATGAGTCTTAACTTATGCATCCGTCAGGGAGGCTTCTCTGCCAGGCATTTATACTTATCTTTGCTGCATGTTTCTGGACTAGCTCTGTTTTAGTTAAACAGCATTATCAGTAGACTGTTCTGTTTTACTGGCATTACCAATTAGTAGAATGTTAGGTGTGCAGCTTGAATTTGGTGATCTGCCATTATTTCTGCCTCAAAATAAACAATGTTGTTGTATATTGGTTTATATTTGTGATACTACTGTTGTGGATTTATTTAGCAGGCAGAATAGCATTATTCTTCTCCCATGACTGCCCCTGAAAGCTGTACTGGCTCCCCGTCCCCCACACCTGGATATATGAGGCAGATTCCAATCTTTTCCAGCCATTTTGGGATATCAGAACAATCCTATTTTCAACTATTAAGGACAGCCCAATCTAATATCAAAATTTAAATCTTTCCTCCAATTAAAGCTTTTCTCTTCCCCTACCCACCAGCTTAGACTTGACTCCTGGCTTTAAACCAGCACAGGGAAAGAGGGAGTGGGATACTCTGCTTTTTCACCCTCTTTTCTCCGTCCTGCAAACACTCATCTCTGCTACCCTGGGCTCCTTCAGGGCCAGGGGTGGAGGAGAGACAAGAAGCAAAGGTGGCACCTTAACTAGCTGGTGCTGTGGACTATGCTCTCTCACACTGGGGGTTCAAACACTGACTCTGTCATGGCACACATTGGTGAATTCCTCAGAGGTCTCCACTTGCCCTGGGTCTTGACTTAGGCGATTCTCTCCCCAGATGACCTCTTGTGACACCCCATCAGCTCCTGTCCTTGGTGGCAACCCCATACCACCTTGTTCTCTTGGGATTCCCTCACCCCAGTGGACAGCCTTTTGGGTTGGAGCCCTTTAGGAATGGCTTTCATGTGGCTACTCCACCACCTCTCACCCAGAACTGGCCTGGGGAACACTTGACATCCTTGCCCTGCCCGTCCTACTGCTGCTCTCTCCCCTTGCCCTCCCCTCTTGGGCTACTCTGGTTTCTTCTTCACATGTGGCCCTAAGATCCTGGGAGCAAATATGAGTTTGCACTCTGGTGATGGCAGCACATGGCAAGTGCTGGGCCATGGGATGTCAGGTCAGCTCCAGTTGTGGCAGATAACCCGTCTCCAGGAGCGCTTCTCTTGAGGCCTCTCATGTACTTAGAGGACGTGTAGCCTGTATTTTCCTTCACAGGGAGGGCAGAGGAAATACCTTCCCTACTGTAAGCCCTGTACAAAGACTCCTCTTCCTAGGGAATTTACACAGTTTGCTTTTACACTGTGTGTTGGGTGTGAAGGACACTGGACTAGCTTGGACGCTTCTCAGCAAGTCGTGCTGGGATGTGTCTAGCGACCCTTTAGAATGTAGAAGGATTACCCATTATCTTCAGCTTTGTGCTTTAGCTGAAATTTTAAGGCAACAGAAAAAGTTCTACTCCACAACCTGCTACACTTGTGTTTGAGGATGTACAGTAATTTTCACCGATTATATGTAAAATGAGGAACTTGAATTAGTTCATCTTTCTAAGGTCTCCCCTTTTAGTAAAATGTGCTGAAACTTATCCTGAATTCCTTTATTCGGTAGTCTAGCTTCCTGAGAAAACTAAAAATCAAGAAATAACCCTGAAAGGCCTTAGGCCAAGTAAAAATAGTACTTAACCTCCCCCCACCAAGCCTGAGTACTTTATTTAACGGGAGATTCCCTTGGGTCTCTCCTCAGTTTCTAATTACTCTGACTTTTTCATATACTGCTTTTTTATATAGCAAATTTAAGTCATTGAATACTACAAAGTTACCATTCTTTTGTTGCAAACGACAGAAATCACCTTAAAACGGCTTATCAATTAGAATGCTGTTAATTGCAAGCAACCAAACACCTAACTCAAATTGATTTTAAACATAAAGGAAATGTATTGTACACGTAGGTGACATATCTACAGGATTCAGGCAAAGCTTGCTCCAGGTTCTCGTCAAGGACTCAGTTTCTTTCTTTTTTTTTTTCCTGCATGGTTTTTGTTTTATGTTAAATCTGACTTCCGTTATAGTTGTAAGGTATCTGTCAGAAGCACCTGACACTTAAATATCTCCTCAGTTATGCCCACTGGACATCTTTTTTGCTAACTCCTAACAATGAGAAAGGAAATTCCTTTCTCAGAGGCTCCCAGAAAATTCTTTTAATTGCTCAATCAATACAAACTAGGTCATGTGCTCACTTCTGCACCAATAGCCCTGTCCAGGAGAATGGGGTGCGCTGACTGACTTCAGTCTGGGCCCACTCTGGAACTGAGGCTTTCAGTCAAATCTACCTGAAACATATGCTTGGAAATTTGGGGAGTCGTCAGGAAGGTGGAAGTAAAGAATGGATGTTGAGGAAGCATCAACAAATGTCCACTCCACCAACTTAAGGGGGAAAAGCAGAATTTATTATCAGAATATGGAGATGCCTTATAACACCTAAGGACAGGAATGTTCTGGGCCTCAGGAAGGAATGGAATTGGTAATGAGAAGTCCATTGTGAATCTTTGGCATACTTTTTCATTGTCTCTTATTTCTCCTTGTTAACCATCTACTTTATGATGGGCTTAGAAGACAGCTTCTCATAGCTCCCAAGTTCATGTGTTACAGTTACAGACACGCAGAGAACTTAACACTCACTCTGGCTCCAGATTCCACATGACCTGGGAAAGACCCCTGATGAGCCTAGTCAGGTGCCTGCCCTTCATGCAATCAGTGTATGCAAGGGGACGTTATAAACAAACTCGGCTTCTTCTAGGAACTTGCTCCTGTGTATCAGGGAGGAGTTAAGCGGCCCTAAGGAGCGAGGCAGCCTTCACACGATGTGTCTACCACAGGCAGTAACTACTTGAGACCAGTGCGTCACTGCAACCTGTCGGCCACAAGAGAAAGAAAAAGGATTCACAAATCAGACACAAAAATTTAAGAGTATGGCAAAGCATCAGGACATGCCCCAATGGTCACGACAATACTTCTGAGTCATTTAATGTTACAATGGGTTCACTCTATTCTTGTTAAATTGAAATTTCACTCTTGGGGAATGTGCGGCCATTATTATACTAGTTAGTATAACCTACAGCTATTCTAGTCTGTCTTTTATGGCTTTCTTAACCTTTATACATTGTCAGAATTAATTATTAAGATTCTCTTCGCTGTGCCTATCTGCAGTTATTTCTGATACCAATTCTGAATCACTGCAATCGTTTCTAACATGAATTCTTTCAATAAATATTTCCATCTCACTAAATAGTATGCTTGCCTTCTCCCACAATGTATGTGGTTTTATTTACATAATCTTGACTGAATAATCTTCACCCACCCTCATGAAGACGGGTGTTATTTATCTTAGTTCCCAGAGGTGAACTTGCCATCAGACTGTTCATAGATTTCCTTATTCCCAAGTTTTGGTGGCAAAATTCGATCTATCTACTGGGTGATTTCTCTGGGCTGAAGTCTAATTCCCTTGAGAAGTAATGCAATGGGCTGAAGGACCCTCAAGCACAGAGTACTGGAGTAAAGAAACAGATTTATTACCAGAAAAACGAAAATAAATTATATTCACCTATCGTGTGGCAGGACTGCTGAGAAGCTAGACCCAGGACCGCTTCCCCTGAGCCTCTGTCCTGCCTTTCCTTAACTTGCTCTGGTTTCACAGACCCTCCTGGAGGGAGGACAGCATCATGGTGAAGAATGTAGACTCTGGAGTTAGGGGAGCATGGTAGCAACTAAGAACATGGCTGGATTAGATTCTCACCTCTTTCACTGGGAAAATTACTTGCCTTCACTGACTCAGTTTATACAACTCTTTTATATGAGGGTAATAATAACACCCACATGATAGGGCGGTGTAGAAATCCAAGTGAAGAGCTCAGTACAGTGCCCATATTCAGTACACTCCCCTCCATAAATTTCCCTTCCTTTCGTGTTCTTTTCAAACCTGAGAAAGAAAACAGTTTTACTGTTGAATAGGCATTAAACCCGAATGGGATGCATATCACAGGCAATCTGCTAAAAGATTGCAAAGACAAAGAAATGTCACCCGCTTCTATAGCCAGGCAGAATCAACCCAGTCCACACGTTTTCAAGATACACAATAACTAGTCCTCATGTAAAAGGATTTGAAGCACCATTCGTCACACATCGTTTTTCCTAACTTTTCCTGGTAATTAGGGTGACCATCTCTGTTAGCTAATTGATTTTATCTGGAGGGAAAAAAGCCAAACTTCTCATCTCTTTATGACAGGAGGTAGTTTTGTAACTTGGAATAAGGCACCCTTGTGAGCTAGGTCCCTACTCTCCTGGGAGATGGGGGTGCTATCTCCCTTGATCCTAACCTGTTTTCTTTGCTCTGCTCTACATTACCTAGCAGTTTGGCCCTTTCTTTTCAGTCTTAATGAATGTTTCTATACCAGTGTAAGATACCTGGAAAATCTCACCATACTTTGAATATCAAACCATCCTGATTTTCTTTTTCAGATATTTCCCAACACTTTTCTGGGAACCAGCTACCTTCAAGAAATCCTAAGTCTCTTGGTCAGTTCAGGTTCCTTTCTAAGGATCCAAGGCCAAATTCCTTAGTGGTGACTGGTGCTTTCTTCTGATCTAAAGATGAGATTGCAGGCCTATTCTTTATCTGTTTTCTAGAAAGTGTCTAGTAACCCTCTGGTGCTCATTAAGCTTTAAATGGTAGTCACGGTTTGAATTATTAAAGACTAAGGAGTGGCCACATGTCTCATAATACTTATCCTCCTTTGCCATAACTTTATTTTAGTGGCAAATTCTTAAAATGAAAGCAAAGCAAATCCTTTATGCACGTTATAAGAGCAGACACTTAGGGATAATGGAGCACAGCAGCTGCTCCTGAGGCAAGGCCTGGGAGTCACCCTGCTCCACACAGCAGCTGGAGCCTATCAGAGCCGGCCTGGGGGGGTCTGACTCACACTAACCAATCTCACAATGTACAGATCAGATTCCCAAGGCCCTTTATTTATAATAAAGATGGGAATTACTGAGCAGACTGGATATTTGTAGGTAAGTAATTCTTACCCATAGAATGGTAGCTTCCTTTCAAGTTCAGAGGCCCCATTTCTCTGCAGTACTCTCACAACACTTCTGCAAGCGTTTAGTTCTAAGAAATCATCATAACTGTGGTTTGTACCCAAAGGAGGCCCCAGTTAGATGTGATGGCCTCTGGGTCTCTATTTTGATACACATGTCACATCACCATGTATTAAGTGACAGCTTATAGTAAAGGGGACTTCGACAGAATCCAAGACAACCTATTTATAAAAACATTGATACAAATATAGATTTACAAGTGTGTATCTCACTAGAATGTGAGTTTAAAAGTGGGGAGGGAAGAAAATCATGGAGAAAGACAAGTTTCTGAAGCACAGTATATAGAATGATTTCAGAACCATAGCTTTCCAGCCTAGAGCAGCAAGCCCGTTTTCCATAGTTTCTTTATCTGCACTGCCCCCCGGTGGTAAGATGGCTTAGTCCATCTGTGGAAAGAGGCAGATTGGGGGTGAAGGAGACAGAGAGAGGCTGGAACTAGGCAGGGGCAACAGGTCAGACAAGGAATAAAATAGAAAAGAAGGCAGTCTTTAGTTTTCTGGAAGAGTGGTCAGGAGAACCTGCCAGTGAGAATGTTGGGGACAGCCCCTGGCACCTTGCAGGAGCTGCTTTTGCTACCCATCTGTGGTCAGCTCTCCTGAATTCCTTAGGATAGATGAGGTTTTGCTTTGCTTTGCTTTGCAGCCCTGCGTAGGGTGGGTGCTGTGAATTGCAACACTGAGTCACGTTGCTCAGCCACCACTGTCCGCTGCATTCCGGATCATCTCAAAGAATGTAGCCTAGGAACCTGGGTGACACTAGTCCACAAGCATACGCTAAGCAGAAGAGGAGATGTCAGCAGAACGGCTCAGTGGCCCAGAGGAAGCCCCCGTGCGGGCCATTTTACCCTTTTTAACTACCTTGGAAGTTCACAGCCAAAGGAGGACCTTGATGCTTGTTTATAGTTGATGCCCATCTGATTCCAATGAGATGAGGAGGCCTACGATGAATGTCACATTCAGAGAGACATTTGAAAAATAAAAAGGGAAGACTAGAAGCAATCTTGAGGAAGGAGCAGAAAGTACAGGGACTTTTGCACATGGCAATTGCCACAACTGATCATTACATTTAGTTCTAAAGTTCCTCATAGCTAAGGAAAAACTGGAAATACGGGGAATTATATAGTTTGCATTGCCTGGAAGGATAAAATATAACCATCCTTCAGAGATACATACAAAGTTCCTGTGATAGGATGGAGGTGTTAGCTAAGGCCATGGTGGCAATCATTTTGCAATACATAAATGTATCAAATCAACATGTGGTACACCCTAAACTTATACAATGCTATATGTGAATTATATCTCAGTAAAGCTGAAAAAAGATTTTAAATGATTTTTAAAAAAGAGTTCCTGGCATTACATTCCAAGAGGAATTTATGTTAGTAATCCCAGACCCATAAATAAACACTGAGTGAAAGGCATCCAAATGCATAGTCGTTTCTCTTCCATGTGAGCTTGCAGACCTGTTACTATACCTAAGTACTAGTTGTGATGTGTAATTCCCATTTTTCAGTGGTTCCCAACCTCTGGTGGGCCCTCTAGTGGGCCATGGAGTTATTGCAAGGTATCTGCGAATCTAGATTTTAGATGCCTCATTCAGGAGTGAAAAAAATAATGTTTTGTGCAAATGTACCAATATATTTCAAAACTATGAGGATGACCAGAGCTATTAAAATGCAAATATATGTAGAAGAACTACTGAATTCACACTAGCTTTTGGTTATTCTATATTTTCTTATTTAGAGTCTACTAACAACACAATTATTAAGAATTTGATGTTTACAAGTGGGTCCTTGTTTGACAAGGTTGTGAACCATCACTGGTGCAGACTATCTAGATGGTGTGATTGCTCCGAGCAGAGGAGGCCAACTCCCACCCCAGTCACTACTGTCAATAACTTTTTCATGTTCTGAGATGAGCTCCAAGGAAGGCACCCACCCGTGTGCTCGGATGCTCTGGGCTCTGTTCAGTAATCAGCTTAGCGGTTTCAGGAGGCCCAAGAGAACTTCAAGGGCTTTCCACCCTGAGCACTTTGTTCAGGAAGCTTAAGAGACTTGTTGTGGTTTCAGAAATGACACGCTTGAAGTTCTGGAATTGGCACAAACTACTGCTCCTGCTCACACGGGTGGTAGGAAGAGAGGCAGCCTTAGGGGCTGGCCCCCTGAACACCGAGGCTGTGGTTGTCTCCACAGACAGCTGCTCCTCAGCAAGCTTGCAATTGCTCCACACCCCTTTCATGTGGGCAAAGAAAGAACTTTATCAGACAGAAAGTCTCTATTCTCTTGAAACGTTGGGGTGAGAGGAGAGGAAGTTGGGCAGTAAATTGGGGCAGAATTTACAACAGTGAAAATCACGTTTTGTCAAGTTCTCCCTTCTCACACGGACAACTCCATGCTGCTATAGATGCCTCAGATATGCTGTGTGCTGGCTGATGCTCCAACCGCAATGTGAGGCCCCCAGAGAGGGGGCCAGCCTAAAGTCTTAAGCCACTGCACCCTGGGTCATCCAGCTTAGCTTGGCTGTCTGAGGACAGAGCCAGTGGCAACAAGATTCCAAAGCTAAAATGGGCACCGCAAAGCCTTGTGAGAGAAGCAGTTACGTGGTATTTCAGCCACGCCTGTTGCAGCGGAGCCATTAAACAAGCCACCCGATCATGACCCCAAGGACAGTCTAGCACATTTGTTAAGGAAAGTACAAAAGTCACAAATTGTTTTTAGTTATAACCCTAAGGGAGCGTATAGACATGTAAATTTGAGTGTCTAGCCAAAATTCTCTCTCCCACTGTCTGTCATAGCTCCTCAGTTGTTCTATTGGAAATTTATTTCTTTGAGTCAAGAGTCTTTTTGATCTCTCTTAGAATGCAAACATTCTGGTGGGTGTATCTGGTAGAAATGGGGGAAATGACAGGTGTCTGAAGGTAAGGCAGGGTGCTGGGAAGGAGAATAGAATGATAACAGAGAAGAAAAGGTAAAGACAGGTTATGCTTACAGCTTGGAATGCTTGGAGTAGAATCTGGAATCCATGGTCAGAAACAAGTTGGCCAAAGACAAAATCTCAGCCTGGGCAGAGTCTGTCTGGCTTGAGGCCCAGCCTCTCAGCTTTCCTTCCTTCCCAGCCAGGCCCTCCTCCCCTCTGGCTGACTTGACCTCAAACTTCACTCTTTCTTACCCCCTTTGCTCCAGCAAACCTCTCATATAAAGAGCACCGGACCAAGGAAGTGTGTGTTCACATCTTGATTCTTTGGGTAAGGAATTCCGTTTCTTTCTGTTTTCTCATGTAAAATGGGGCTAGCACCTTTGTGGTTCCCTGATGCTAAAAATATACATATATATATTCTTTTCTTACATTTCTGAAATTTGGAAACATTTTTAAATCTGTACACTTAACATTGTAGTGTTTCCTTTTTTTTATCCCAGAAAGCTGTTACTAAATAAATGTTGTCTTCTAATTAATGGCCCCATGGCACTAAAATAATATAGTATTTTTTGCTCTTTCTCACATGTTAATCTAAGTGATGAATGCGGTAATTCTTGTGAAAACTTGGCAGTGTATAAAGGTAGATAATAAAATGCCAGGGTGTTTTTCCTAGAGGGTCTGCTATCTGTTGAATGACAGTTCAGATGACTCCCAATGACATCCCAATAGGTTCCTGCATAACAGACGCACGAGGCCCTCTTTCCTAAAGACACAATGTTATAATGTTGGGTTCTGTTATGGAAAAACAATTTTGTGTCATAAAAATGTCCTGATCATTAAAATAAAAGAGAAAAGAGAGAATGCAAATACATGTTCTTACAAACATTAAAATTAAACATAATATAAATTATACATGTTATATATATTATATACATAAATTATATACATTAAAAGGAAGCATTATAGGGGCCGCCTGGTGGCGCAGTGGTTTAGTCCGCGCTTGGCAGCCCGGGGTTCGCGAGTTCGGATCCCGGGCGCCGGCCGACGCACTGCCTGTTAGCCATGCCGTGGTGGCGTCCCATATAAAGTGGAGGAAGATGAGCACGGATGTTAGCCCAGGGCCAGTCTTCCTCAGCAAAAAGGGGAGGATTGGCAACAGATGTTAGCTCAGGGCTGGTCTTCCTCACCAAAAAAAAAAAAAAAAGGAAGCATTATAAATGTTCCTTTAGGGATTTTTCTGCATGGTCTGGATTGACCGGGACTTCTTAAAATATGAATCCAATAACATTTTGATAGAAAGCATCTTTTTCTTTTCCTAAATATCCCATAGAAAACCTAGGAGTTCTTGATTACTCTAAGACTTGTTCAAGTATAAAGCTTCCTAGAAGATGAATGCTGGGCTTCTGGTAGACCAAGAAAGAGGAAACTCTGGGGACAGGCCAGCCACGTGGTGCCTCTCAGTGATACCAGGGGGATGGCTCCCACTCTCCTTCCTGGTCTATTCTCTAGCAAATTTTTATATAGGAGGTATTCTCTCTAAAGTACTGGACTGGGGTTATGTGCTGTCAGGCCTACTGGGGGTCTGGCTGTGGTTAGCATTTTCAGATTCCAAGAATTCGATTTTCCCAAAGTTAGTGAATTCTTGGCAGAATCAGGATTCAAACTTAGAACCCCTGGCCCTCTGTTGTGTGGGGATAAACATATCTTTGCAGCCGAGTGGGGATTCAACAAATATTTATTGAATGACTACTATGTGCTAGGTTCTATACTAGGCCTCAGACATGCAAAGATGAATACATGCTCTTACAAACTGATAGGAAATTGTGCTAAGGACATGAACCAAAAATTCACAAAGGAAAGTTTCAAATGGTCAATAAACATTTAAATGTGTCTAATTCACTAGCAATTAAAGAAATATAAGTTAAAATGAGAAGTCACTTTTTCTTGTTCTGTTTGACAAAGGTTAAAAACAGTGGCTATCCCCAGTGTTAGAGAGGGTGTGGGTAACTTTCCTATACTATTGACAAAATACCACCTTTCTAGAGGAGTTTAGTAATATGCCTCAGACCAAAAACGCCCGTCTTTAACCTGGCAATTCTCATTTTGGGATTTTAAACAAAGGAAATAGTAGAAAGGGGGCTCAAAGATGTGTATACAAAGATTTTAATTGAAATATTGTTTATAATAATGGTTTCATATGAATGTCATTTACAGTATTGTTAAATAATTTATGGAATATCCTTTCAATGGATTGCTGTGCAGCTGAGAATGTATATCTGTTAGGATAACTATCTACAGGATATCATCAGGTGAAGATAACAGAATGCTATATACAGTTTCATCCTATTTCTATTTTTTTAAAAGTATACATATTTATATACATAGTAAGAAATTAAGAAAGATCTTTCAATATGATAAACATGGACTGATCTTTCATTTCTTTTTTATACTTCTCTGTATTTCTTTAATTTTTTTTGCAATGAGCTTTCATTACTTTTATTATCTGAGAAAAATTATTAAAATATAAATAACCAGCACTTTATCCTCAAGGATATCACATTTGTATACACTGGCACATTTTTCCAAGCTGGATAGGAAGTTGCCCACCAATTCTAGAATTTACAGAATCAACAGAGCTAAGAAAGCCGTGAGTCTTCCTCTCCTTTCAAAGCCCAAAGGCTGGTCCTAGGAAGAGGGCAGGGGATCCAGACTGGTCCTGCCTCCCTGTCCTCCAGCGAGCCAGCCACTCCAGTCTTTTTCTCAGCATGTTCCTGCTTATGATAAATCAGATCCAGGTGACATCATTTCTCTTCAGCAGGGAAGGAACTGAAGTTTGTCAGAAGGTTCCTAAGTTCCAGGCACTCTGCTGGATACTCACATGTCCTCCGCTGGGGAGGTGGGTATTAGACAAAGTAACTGGCCCCAAATTGTCAGTGTCATGATTCAAATCCAGTTCTCTGATTCCAAAACCCATGCTATTTCCATGGGTTCCTTTGTGTCTGTTTTTGTGCATTTGTATGTTTACCAAGATATAGATTGCTGCTTTAGTGTCAAATAGTTTGTGCCTAACAATTTGCACTTAACTGGGTCTTCCTTCCTACAGTGGGCACATTCTCCCCATGTCCTGGCCCTCTTTAACTGACTAGAAACCTACACACTCATCTAACCATTCATCCATCCATCCATCCATCCATCGTTACATACATCATCTCCTTTCATCTGTCCTTCCATCTAGTATTTGTTAAGAGCAGCATAGTTTAGAGTTTAAGAGCGTGGTCCATAGAACCAAACTGGCTGGGTTCAAATCACTGCTCTATCGCCTACCAGCTGTGAGACCATGGACAGGTTACTCAAACACTTTGTGCCTCCGTTTCCTGTAAAATGGGAATAATAACAGTACTTACCTCATAATGTTGTGAACATTAAGTGAATTAATGTAAAATACTTAGAGTAGTGCCTAGCATGTAATAAGTACATGTCCATAGTGATTAATACCGTGTGCCTGGCACTGAATGAGATGCTGAAATTTCAAAATAGAACAAAACAGGGTTTCTGCCTTCGAGGAGCTTACAGTCTAGTGGAAGAGACAGACACACCCATGGCCATAAGCGCACGGTGCTGTGGGGGCAGCACTGGGGAGAGTGGAGGTCAAGGAGGATTCCTGGGGAAGAGACTGTCTAATCTGAAGTGAACCACCCAGGTGGTTCAGAATGACTGGTGTGCAGACTGCCAGAGGGGCATGGGGGAGATGGGACTGGACGGGGGAGGACAGTCAGCTCTTGTTCTTTGGCAACTTTAATAAAATTCCCCTAAATTTAGTGAAGCTGAATACACCCCTCCCCCTTTACTTGCATTTAAACCTTTCTCCCTATTATTGCCCTTAATTAATAACAGCACATCAGACCTAGGAGATAAGGTTGGAGGTGGTGGGTAAAAACTCTCCTCTCGTTATGCTTGTAGTTTCTGGGGTGGAATGACTGAGTGTTCCAGCTGTGCCTGTGTCTGGAAACTTCACCATATTTAGAGTCTCAGACTATGGAAGTGGGATCCAAAGTGTCCCCAGCTTTGGGGAAAACTGACTCTCCCAGCCGTCTGGATTTGGCAGGCTTTTCTGGACCAGCTGCCGCCCAGCACAGAGAGCAAGGACATATGCCGGCCCACACCCTCGCCTTTAGTGGAAATCACAGCGGACCTGTGGGGCAAGCTGACCAGCTTAGGCGGGCAGATTTATTTTACATTTCTTACATTGTCCTTCTCAAAAATACTTATGTTCCAAGGATAGAACTTGAGAGCTGCAACTCCCACTGACTAGGAGTTTTATAACTGTTTTGACTATTCTCAGGGACTACTCTCCCTCTATTTCTTTGTTTGCCTTTAAAGTATCAAGTATTAAAGTTTTTTCTATTAGTCAGCTTTAACTAATGCCTCATTTATCACAAAAATCATATATTCATAATTTTTGTCTTCAATCAGTGTATTCCATAGGTTTTCTCTGTGAAATATGTGTCTTTGGATGGAAAGATTCTTATTCTATTTTGAGATTCCCTTTGAAAGTAAAGAAAGGATGCTCGCTAAACTAGTTGCCACTTTACAGAGGAGGTTCAAACTCTGTTACCTATATTTATCTTCAGAAGGATGTTTGTAGGTCTATCATAACAGCCTTAGTGTTTCTCTGTTGGCTTCTGCTTGCTTTCTGTTTTTGGTGTAACATCCTCCATAGGATATTTTTGGCAACAGAGCTTGTCTGAATCAGTCTCCTTTTCATTTCTGAGGCAAACTAGTGATTCATCTTTAGTACGGGAAGACTTTCACAAACACGGCTGTACTGTTTTGTATCATTAGGGCTTGAGTTAGGGAGACAGATCAACGAAAGTTGTCTCAAGGGGTATTCAACTTTCCAATTAGTTCTTCACTGTCAACAGCACCGGGAAGAATGTAAGAGCAGGTGACTCCTTGGCCTGCTTTTGACACCACCCCTGCTTGAGAGGGAGCTGGGATGGGCAGAGGAAGAAAGGCTGGAGTTTGAAGCGGCAAGTGCATTAAAAAGTAATAAAATCACTTCTCTTGATGTGCTATACTGAGAAGGACCCACCATCACCTATATTGTATTCCTGCCCAAAACGTTTACTCTGAATCTAATAGTGAAGAAACAAACATGCACATTGAAACTGTGAGATATTTTGCAATACAGCTGGCTTGGGCTCTTCAGAAATGTTGATGCAATAAAAAACAACAAAAAAAGGTGAGGGAATTGTTCTATATTACTTCTCAAAATGTGGTCCCAGTGCCAACAGCATCGGCATCACCTAGGAGCTTATTGGAAATGCAGAATCTCAGGGCCCACCCCAGACTCAGAATCAGAATCTGCATTTTAACAAGATCCCTGGTGATTTTCGTGCACATTCAGTTCTGAGAAGCTCTGACTAATGTACAATTCATATTCAAATTTCCCCAGTTGTCCCAGTAATATCCCTTTTGGTTCCCCATTCCACCTCCACCACAAATTTGAGTCTAGTCAAGTAACACACATTGCATTTAGTTGTCAAGTCTCTTTTTTCTGTGTGAGGAAGACTAGCCCTACTAACAGTAACAGGTATTACTGTTGCCAATCCTCCCCTTTTTGCTGAAGAAGATTGGCCCTGGGCTAATATCTGTGCCCATCTTCCTCTATTTTATGTGGGATGCCTGCCACAGCGTGGCTTGATAAGCAGTGCATAGGCCCACCCCTGGGATTCAAACCTGCAAACCCCAGGCCGCTGAAGTGGAGCATGTGAACTTAAACACTACGCCACCTGGCTGGCCCCTCAAGTCTCCTTTAATCAAGAACTGTGGTTCTTAAACTTTAGCAAGCATTACAGTCACTTGGAGAGTTTATTAAAACAGATTGCACTCCCTACACACACACCATTGGAGAGTTCCTAGAAGTGAGGTCAGATGCTACTGGCCCTGGGACCACACTTTGAGTAGCAAGGTTTAAATAATAGTATTAGTTCAATGTTAAATTTCAAAGTGTGATAATCATGTTTGTATGGGAGAAAGCCTTTGTTCTGGGAGATTTTTGTTGAAGTATTTAGAGAAGTATTTATGTTGAAGTAGCATAATATCTACATATAATTCTCAAATGATTCAGAAAAATAAATAAATAGCTAGATGGATAGATGGATCATAGATGCATGGATGGATGGATGGATGGATGTGTTACCAAACCAGGTTCATCGTGCCCGCCACACAATTATGCCAATCACCAAGATGACAAGTTTGCAAAGAGAAAGGATTTAATCACAAGGCAGACAAGCGAGGAGGCAGGAGAATCAATCTCAGATGCACCTCCTCGAAAATGGTGACTCAGGGATATTTATGGGATAAGGGGTCGGGTGGTCTGAAGTGTAGGAATAGATGATTGGAGGTAAGGAGAAGTGAGGTAATTGGTGATCTGCACAAGCATAGTCAAGCTTCATGCCTCTTCATAGGATGCAGGTTCACAAGATGGCAGTATTACCATGATCTGAGGGTGGAGTTTTTAGCTCCTTGATGTCAAAAAGGTCACTTGTCAAGCATTTGCACATGCCCAGTTGATGGGTTGGTGGTCTCAACCACCTGCATTGGATGGGGCGGGGGTAGACTCTCCGTTCCTGAAAAACTCAAGCACTCCACCTGTTACCATGGTGACCCAAGCCTCAGAGATGTTATCTATAAGGTGGGTTTTATTAATGTGTTATGTAACTACTTTTGCAAACAAACTGAGTATGGTTACAGCAAGTTGGCCCCTGGTTTCAGATGGATAGGTAGATAGAGCAAACATGGCAAAATGTTAATAATTAGTGGACATAGATGAACAATGAACATAGTAAACATAGAAATACTTGAAGTAACACATAAACAAACGGTGGGGGATGGGGGTTGTCCTCTAACCTCTTAGGTTCATTACCTGGGGCCTTGCAAATTAGACTGATAAAAGATTAACAAAGAAAAGGTGTGCAAATTTTATTTGATGTTTATTTTTACAGGATGTGGGGGCCTTCCTAGAAAAGAAGTGAAGACCCAAAGAAGCAGATAGGCCTGAGAGCTTATGTATCATTTTTAACAAAGAACAATATATTGTGGAGACTTGACAGGACAAAGGAAAAGGGTTTTGGGCTTCCAAGGGAGGCAGACTGTGGAAAGATAAATATATGGAGGAAACTAATGGGAGATAAGGGCTGTCTCAGCAAGGTTTGTTTGTGAAGGTCCATCTCAGTGCCAACTTTCCACCTTCTTCATGGCCATAAAACTTCCCTAGGATAGGGTTTTATGGCAGTCCTTATTTCTCAGGAGTTTCTGCTTCTAGTCAGATAAGAGAAACTCTGGGAAGGTTCTTTCAGCATCTGTTGAATCTCAAATGTCTTCAGCTAAATAATCCTTCTGCCAAAGTGGTAACAGGATTCAGGACATGCCACCCCAAAATACAGCACCTTGGCATATTGAATATTTTAAGTTAAAGGAATTTGAGAAATGGCAGGTGCAGGATGGATTCTCTGACCTCCTCCCTCTCCCCTGAAGAAGGTCTTAAGGCCCTCATGTGAGAGGTGCCCTGTCTATACCTGAGGAAAGGAGTGTCCTTTTCTCTGAAGACAGAGGGACACCGAGAGGAATCCAAACCAACAGGACTTGCTAAGTGTCCCCCAGTTTACTACTCTTAGCTCATACCCTTTTGTCCTATCACATTTTCCATGACTTTCCACACTTCATCAAACCTCATGTGAAAATGCTCAGACTTAACCATTTCTTCAGGTCTTCCTTTTCTTGTGAGGGCTCCCATGTCACATAAAACTTATATTACATAAATTTGTATGCCTATACAAATAAATACAAATAAAATAAATTTGTATTAATCTATCTTTTGTCACTCTAATTTACAGGGGCCCAGCCAGTGAACCTAGGAAGGTCGAGGTAAAAGGATATATTTTTCCTCTCCTACAGTGGCATATTTTGGGGTAGCACAGTTTGAAGGGAGTAGCATCTTCTTCAAAGCAAACAAGCAGAGCATCTGCCTAGAGACTGCAGCTTTTATTGTTCCTATTAACGGTATACCCTTGTGGAATGTGGAAAGAACAGTCTTTGGGTGGATCTGATCTGCATCTCTAAGGCTGCTTGGGTGAGCAGAGTATAGTGCATGGCTCAATAACCAGCCCTTATGATTTTGACCTGAAAAGCTGCATGAGAGCTGGTCTCATATGTAGTGTTCTGCGCTGTAATGACCAATGGGAGTGGTGACCAAGTTGAACTGATTTATTTCATTAATACTGTTTGTCTTCAGTCAGTCAACCAACATTTTTTACCATTCCTATATGATGTCAGGGATACTTGACCTTTGCCATCTGTGTCCAACCAGTGACTTTCTCCATGGGCCTACAGCAGGAAATACTTTAGTCTCTGGGAGGGGCATTTCAAAGCACCCTGGTCTAGGTGAGAAAGGAATGCAGATTTTGGTTTGGGTGATGCCAATCCTGAGATCTGTGGCCTGGGATGGTCAGTTAGGCTCTTTGGGCTTCTGTTTTCTTGTCTGTAGCCTGACCATTGGACTAGAGCAGGGATTGTCAGATGTACTCTGTGGAACCTTTAGAGATTCCCTGCAGTGACCTCGGGGGCTGCTGAAAGGAATGAGGAAGACCCTTCAGATAGGTCTGGGGGGAAGGTTCCTCCTCTGCTTCAACCACACACAGGTGAACCATCCACCCCTGCGTGGCAGATGACAAAGTCCTAATGGGCTTTGTAGTATCTCTGATGGCAGGTAGGACACTGAGAGGAGGAAGGGGCTGGTGGGGTGGGGACAGAATCCAAAGGAAAGCCTTGTCCTCCTCGAGGACCAGGAAACACACAAGGAAACCTCATCCTTGTCAACATTTGTTGAGTGCCTCCCGAGTTAGGCTAAACGGTCTACGTAAGGACTGAGGAGGGTGTGAAGGCAGCACAGGTCCAACGCGACCACGTAAGTCTTCTTAGAGGAGGCGTTTTCCAGTCAGTTCCAAAAAGGAGCTCTAAAACCTATGATTCTGATTCTGAGGCTGGCATATGTCCTACCTTTACCCTCCACAGCAATAAGAGAGGACTCTTTTCATGTTTCCATTGTCAATGCCCCATGGAGCTCAGTGCTTCAGTAAGAAATGCCAAGTACCCACTGGCACCAGGCAAAATTTGCCGTAAACTGTGAACCTGAAAAAACAAGTCACCCTTGTTGGATCGTTTCACTGTGCTTACATTTAGATATAATTCTGAGCAAACAGCATTGCCAGCGAGCTGTAATGTTCACACTCTTTACCCTGAGCATCAGTCCCCACATGTCTCAATGCTTTCTTAACAGCACCTCCTGCCACTGTGGACTGTCCCACCAGCCGGGAGGTGTCCACAGGCTGCTTCCCTGTCACAGTAAGTAATGGCAATGCTGGCTGACATTTCTTGGGTTCAGCAACTGCTCCTCAAACACACACAGGCACAGTTATTGGCTAATTATTAGTCACCAAAGCATAAAATGTAACTATTCCTTTGAAAAATGGAAATAGCAGATTCCCTCTTGTTTCAGGTTTGGTCCAGCAGTTAGTCCTAGTTTTGCTACTCCAGGCACTAGGAAATAAATTCTTAACACACAACTTTCCAGGCACTAGGAAATAAACCCTTAACATGTTGGAGACCCACAGTCTCAAATGCTGCAATATGCAAGAGCTTGGTATTATTTTTCTTAAAAACACACATACACACAAAAACAAGCCTCATATTAAAGATTTATTCTGGATTTGCATTTACCCCCATCTATCATGACTGTTGCACTTGCTTCTGGTTACACTAACCAGCTCACAGTCCTGGGTACATCACTGAGCCTTTCTGAGCCTTAGTTTCTCTAAGCCTATACCCACCCTCTAGACCAACTGGGGGTGGTTTTGCCCCTCAGGAGACATTTGGTAATGTCTGGAAATTGTCGCAACTTGGGGTGGGGGCGGGTATGACAGGCATCTAAGGAGTAGAGGCCAGGGATACTACTACATATCCTATAATGCACAAGACAAGCCCTCGCAGCAAATGATTATCTGGTCCAAAATGTCAATAGTGCCAAGGTTAAGAAAACTTCTAGATTAGTAACTCCTAAGGTCCTTTAGCCTGCAATTTCAAAGTCACTTCCCCCAGGACACATGTCTAACGCCCTACACTGAACATGAAGGTATCAGAACACTTAAGTATCACATAACACATAAGTATCAGAACACTTATCCCTGTATGCTGTAATTGTTCTTTACCCATTTTTCTCTTTAGGAGATAAAGGAATATTTCTTGTTTAGTGTTCTATGTATCTCTTGAGTTTAGCACGTAATGTAGTAGAAGAAAGGAATGGATGGATGAATGGGTGGAAGGATGGATGGATGGATGATTAGTTTGCGAGCTGCCATGACAAAGTACCACAGACTGGTGTCTTAAATGAGAAATTTATTTTCTCAAAGTTCTGAAGGCAGAAAGTCCAAGATCAAGGTGTCGGCAGGTTTGGTTTCTTCTGAGTCCTTTCTCCTTAGCTTGCAGATCACCGTCTTCTCATGGTGTCTTCAGATGGCCTTTTCTCTGTGGGTCGGCAACCAAATTTCTTTTTCTTGTCAGGACACCAGTCAGATTGGATTAGGGCCCACCCTAATTTTTAATTTATCACATCATTTTAACTTATTCACCTCCTTTAAGGCCCTGTCTCCAGATATAGCCACATTCTGAGGTACTAGGGGTTAGGGCTTCAACATACAAATTTTGTGGGGGGACACAATTCAGCCCATAACAGATGGATTTTTATTATCTCTAACATTCTGAGGTTCAAAACCATAGAAATATGTTTCAGTTGAGGAAGAACAATTCTCCTAACCCCTTCCCAATTCTGGCTTCTCTTCAACAATCTCCCCACCTTCTACCTCCAAATCACTGAAGGCTGTGAGATCAGAAAATGGAAATCACTTGGTGTGACCTTGGCACTAACACCCTCACACAGGTGACCCGAGGCAGGTACCAGTGCAGGGTTGGATCCTGCCTCCACCACTAACAAGCTGAGTGATCTTGGGCAACCTGCTCTGAAAAATGGTACAATTATTATATCAACCTGCCAGGATTGGTGCCAGGATTAATTAAGATATGAATAAAATGTGCCTAACATAGTGGTTGGCACATAGTAAATATTCAATAAATGTTAGCTTTTCTTGACCATTGCTTTTTTTTTTTATAAATTAGACATTATTTTTATCATAGTAAAATTTTTCTTTCACCTTAGTAAAAACTGATCTTTGTGAGGCAAAACATATTTTGCTTTCTATTTCTTTTCTCTTAGTTGACATTATACATAACTTGAGAAATGCAGTTGTCATCCAGTTTTTACTCACAACTCCTACCCTGGTACCCTGTGTGCCACCAACTCTCAAAAGCTAACAGGCTAATGGGAAAATAGAAGGAATGGAGTCCGTTGGGATTCAGATTTCCTCTGTCAACTTTATCATCTCCCTCTCACACATCCTAGCACCCACTCCTGCATTAGACTTATAGATTCTACTTCCCTACTATCTCTTAAATATTTCTATTTCCCTGCAGGCCTCTCTCTCCACCTTGGCGGGGACCCTCACCATTTCTTGTCTGATACCACCTTAGAGCTTGACTTCCCTTACTTGGATGATGTCCCTTCACACCCACCCGCTACTCTGCTCTCGGTTTAATCTTGCCAACATAAATTCCCTGGTGGATTCCCCTAGCATCAGAATGAACTTCAAACTTCTTAATCCATGAGGCCCTTCCCAATTTGGCCCCTACTTCCTCCTCTAGCCTTCTTTCTCCCCCAGCCCCTCCTCCTGGAGGCATTGTGCTGTTTCACACTTCTGTGCCTTCCCACGTGTCACACTCTCTACCTCCACCCTTCACGTAGCCAACTCCTACTTGTTCTTCAAACATCTGCCTCTTCCAGGAATTCTGCATTACTCCCCAAGCTCCAATTGTAGCTTTTATTTATTCAGGAAAATATGAGTACGGTGAAATGCACAGACCTTAAATGTATAATTCAAAGAGTTTTAATAAATTTATACTCATCCATGTAACCTCTACCTCAATTGAGATATGGAAAATTCCGTTGTGCTCCCTCCCAGTCCATCTGTACCCTACTCCCCCATTGGCAACCATTCTTCTAATTTCTATCACATTAGTTTTGTCTGTTCTTGAACTTCATATAATTGGAATCATATGATATATACTCTTTTCTCCATATATGTGTGGGTCTATTTTTGGAGTCTCTAGTCTGTTTCTTTAATCTGTCTTTACACCAATACCATTCTGTCTTAATTATTGTAACTTTATGTAAGTCTTGAATTCAGATTATATGAGACCTTCAACTTTGTTCTTCAAGAATATTTTGGCTAATCTAGGCATTTTGCATTTCCATATAAATTTAGAATCAACTTGCCAACTTCTACCAAAAAAGTCTGTTGGGATTGTGAATGTGATTGTAATTGCATTGAATTTATAGATCAATTTGGGGGAAAATTCACTCTTAGCAATATTCAGTCTTCCAATCCATGAACATAACGTACTTCTACATTTATTGAGATCTTCAATTTCTCTCAGCAACATTTTGTAGTTATTTTAGAGGTTTCGCATGTCACTTGTTAAGTATGTTGCTAAGCATTTTATAATTTTGACACTATTAGGAATGAGACTTAAAATTTTTCATTTCCCAGTTTTTGCTCCTGTTATATATAAAATTGATTTTGTATATTGAGCTTGTGTTTTGAGACCTTGATAAATTTACTTATTAACTCTAGTAGATTTTTTAGATCCCATGGAGTTTTCTTTGTAATCAGTCACGTTATCTGTAAATAGAAACAGTTCTGCTTTTCCTTTCCAATATTTATACTTTCTGTGTCCTTTGTTGCCTTACTACACTTGTTTGGACTTCCCAAACAGTTTTGAATAAAAGTGAGAGTGGACATATTTGCTTTGCTCCTGACCTTAAATGTAAAGAGTTTAATAGTTCACCATTAAGTGTGATGTTAGCAGAGGGTTTTTAAAAACTAGCCTTTACCAGAATAAGGAAGTTTTCTTCTATTTTAGTTTACAAACATTTTTGTTGTTGTCGTTAAATCAGGAATAGGTGTTAAATTTTATCAAATGCCTTTTCTGCATCTATTGAAATAATAATTTGCTTTTTCTCCTTTGTTCTATTAATATGATGGATTACATTAATTGATTTTTGAATGTTCAACAATCCTCGCATTCTTTGTGTGGACTATAGTTGGCCATGATGTAATAAATTTTTATATATTGCTGGATAACATGTGCCAATTTTAAAGTATTTTTTGCATCTATGTTTACGAAGGATATTGGTCTGTGGTTTTCTTTTCTCAAAAGATTTCTCCCAAGTTTTGATATCAGGGTTATGCTGGGCTCATAAAATCAGTGTGGAAGTAGTCCCTCATCCTGTTTTCTGAAAGAGTTTGTGTAAATGCAATATAATTTCTTCCATAAATGGTAGAATTCACTGGTGAAGCCATCTGGGCCTGGAGTGCTCCTTGTGAGACATTTTTTTTTTTATGAATTCCATTTCTTTAATAGATATAGAACTCTTCAGATATTCTATTTCTTCTTGTGTCAGTTTTGGTAAATTTATCTTTTGAGGAATTTGTCCATGTCATCTTATTTTAAAAATTTATTGATATAAAGTTTTTAAAATAATATTCATTTGTTATCATAAAGCCTGTAGAATCTGTAGTATTGTCTACTCCTATTCATATTGGCTGTCTATACTTTCTTTTTTGTTCACCAGTCTTGCTAGGGATTTGTCAATTTTATTAATCTTTTCAAGCAACAAATTTTTGGCTTTTCTTAATTTTCCCTATTTGTCTGTTTTCTATTTCATTGATTTCTATTATTTTCTTCCTTCTACTTACTTTGGGTTTTATTTTGCTCCTCTTTTTCTAGCTTCTTAAGGTGGAATCTAAGATAATTGATTTTAGACTTTTTCTGACCCTAGTAGAAGTAAATAATGCTAAAAATTTCCTTCCACACACTCTTTTAGCTACATCCCACAATTTTGATATGTTGTGTTTTTATTACTATTAATTCAAAATATTTTCTAATATCTCTTATGATCTCTTTGATTCATGGGTTATTTAGAAGTCTCTTAATTTCCAAACATTGGGGCTTATGTAGATATATTACTAGTAATGATTTCTAATTTAATTTCATTGTGATAAAAAATATATATACTCTAAGATTTTGAAATTATTTATTTTGAAATTTATTGAGATTTATTTTAAGGCTTAGCATATGGCCTTTGTTGGTCTGTTCCATACATGTTTTAAAAGAATGTGTACTTTGAAGTTGTTGGATACAGTGTTCCATAAATAGTAGTTACATCAAGTTGGTTGATAGTACTGTTCAAATCTTCTATATACTGAATGCTCTATCATTACTGAGAGAAGTGTGTTAAAATCTCCAATTATGACTGTGAATTTGTCTATTTGTCCCTTTAGTTTTGTCAGTATTTGCTTCATCTATTTTAAAGCTCTATATTAGATGCATACACATTTATAATTGTTATGTCTTCTTGATGAAGTGTTTTTTTTATCGTTATGAAATATTAATCTCTTTCACTGGTAATACTTCTTGGTTTTAAATCTATTTTCTCTGATATTAACATAGGCACAACACCTTCTTATATTTATTGTTTTTATCACATATCTTTTTCCATCCCTTTACATCGAACCTATCTGTTTTTATACTTACAGTATGTCTCTTGTAGAAAGCATATAGTTATGTTTTATTTTTTTTATGCAGTCTAACAGTCTCTGCTTTTAAATAGAGGGCTTAGTCCATTTTTATTTAGTGTAATTAGTTATATATGGTTGAATTTAAATCTATCATTTTCCTATGTGTTTTCTCTTTGTCCAATCTGCTTTTCGCTCTTGTGTTCCTCCTTTCCTACCTTTTTTAGGTTAATTAAATATTTTTACTATTCCATTTTAATTCCCCTTATTTTTAGCTATTCCTTTTTTAATCCTTTTTAGTTGCTGCTAAGATTACAACTTGCATCCTTAACTTATCATAGTCTGTGTGAGTTAATATTGTACCACTTCATATTCAATTTAAGAACCCCAAAATGATGTAATTCAAGTTACCGCCACACCATCTTGTGTGTTGTTGTTTTCATACTTTTTTATAATCTCCACAATAAGATGTTATAATTTTTGGTGTTAAACAGGTATTTGTCTTTGAAAGAAATTACAAGAAGGAAAAAAATATTATTTTATATTTCCCCATGTATCTGCCATTTCCAGTGTTCTTTATTTCTTCCTGTATATCTGAGTTTGATCTGCTGTCATTTTTTTAGTTTAAAGAACTTTATTTAATAGCCTATAGGCTTCTGTTTATTTGGAAATGCCTTTATTTTGCCTTCATTTTTGAAGGATAATTTTACTGCGTATAGAATTTTAGGTTGATTTTTTTTTTTTTTTTTGGTGAGGAAGATTAGACCTGAGCTAACATCCATGACCATCTTCCTCTATTTTGTATGTGGGACACCGTCACAGCATGGTTTGATGAGCAGTGTGTAAGTCCACACACAGGATCCAAACCCACGAACCCCGGGCCACTGAAGCAGAGCACATGAAATCAATTACTATGCCACCAGGCCAGCCCCTTGGATTGACTTTTTTTAAAACATGTTAAGGATGTTTTTTTCATTGTCTTCTATCATCCATTGTGGTTTTTTTTTTTTTTTTTTTTTTTTTGTGGGGAAGACCAGCCCTGAGCTAACATCCGTTGCCAATCCTCCCCTTTTTGCTGAGGAAGACTGGCCCTGGGCTAACATCTGTGCCCATCTTCCTCTACTTTATATGGGACGCCGCCACGGCATGGCTGACAGGCAGTGCATCGGCGGGCAACCAGGATCCGAACTCGCGAACCCCGGGCTGCCAAGCGCGGACTAAACCGCTGCGCCACCGGGCGGCCCCTATCATCCATTGTTTTTGATGAGAAGTCAGACATCATTCTTATTGTTATTCCCCTGCATATATTTTTTTCTTCTCTAGATGCTTTTAAAAATTTCACTTTATCTTTGGTTTTAGCAGTTAGACTACGATGTGTCGGTGTGGTTTTCTTTGTGTTTATATTACTTGAGGTCCTCTAAGCTTCTTAGGTGTATATATTCATATTTTTCACCTAATTAGGGAAAATTTTGGCCACTATTTCTATACATATTTTTTCGGCTTCATTATCTCTCTTCTCTCCCTCTGGAACTCCAATTTCACATCTTATCAGTTGCTACTGTTTCAAGGTTCTGTTTATTCTTCAGTTTTCTTTCTCTGTGTTCTTCAAATGGGATAAGTTCAAATATTTGTCAACAAGTTCTGCCATCTTCAACCTGTTAAGCCTATCCCCTTGAATTTTTTACATCTGAAATTATATTTTTTGATTTTAAAATTTCCATAGCTTTTATAGTTTCTATGTCTCTACTGAGAGTCTAAACTATTCACTCATTATGACCATTTTTCCTTTAAGTCTTTGAACATATTTATGATAGTTGCTTTAAGGTTGTTGTCTGCTAATACCAATATTTGGATTATCTTGGGATCTATTTCTCTTGAGTGCTTTTCCTCTTGTCTATGAGTCACATTTTCCTATTTCTTTGCATGTCTACTAATTTTTTATACTGATATTATGTATGATACATTGTAGAGACTCTACATTCTGCCATCTTATTCTAGAAAATGTTGATATTTGTTATAGCAGACATTTAAATTACTGGCTCATCACCTGAATTTGTGGAGGCTTCATTTTACATTTTGATATGGTGAGTTTATTTTGGTTTAGTCTTAGGGTGAATCTATAGTGTTTTAATGTAGTTTTTACAGCTAAGGCATAGCCCCTTTGGGATTTTAATAGAAAGCCAAAAATGTTTACCAAGTCCCTATAACTTGGTGAGAATCATATGCCACCTCTGTCTCCACTGAAGTGAACACCAGCTGAAATCTCTGCTCAGCCTTCCACATATTGCTGTGCATTGGGCTCCTTAATGTCTTCTTTGTGCATGCACAGTTCAGGGATCATCCAGGGATTTGAGGCAGTTTATGTGCAGATTTAGAGGCTTCCTACTTGTGCTCCCTCCTTTCTGATCTTTCCTCCCTCAATTCCCAGCTACTTGAACACCCTAAACTGTATCTTCTGACACCTCCAATCAATAGACTGAAACCTGATTGAATTCTGGTTGCACCACACCTCATGGATAGGAGGAGCCCTCAAGGTAAAAGTCATATAAATGTAGCTCTCACTCAGTGTAGTTTCCTTCTTTCAAGAGCCAAACCTCTCTACTTTTTGCCTGCTTTTGATTTTCAGTGACCTATAATAGTGTTTTTTTACATTTTGTCTATAATTTATTATTGTTATCTATGGGAGGGTTGGTTGAATAAAAACAACTCTGGCATTTCCAGAACCAGAGTTCTCCCACTGTATTTGGAACATTTACCTATCACAGAATGTGTCATGTTGTACAGTAATTGTTAATTTTATTATATGTCTCTCCCACTAGACTTTAAACGCTTTAGGATATGATCTGCTTAGTCAAGTATCCTTAATGTCTATTACAGTGTCTGGCACATTGTGCTCAATGAATGTTAACTGAATTAATAAAACTAACAAATTTGATAACCAGGGGCTGGGAATACCTGCCTCTTTAGCAGTTCTCATGTGGAGCATTGGTTTTCTCAGGCCAGCCATTTGAAGAGTGTTCTGAGGATTACAGGAGCAAATTATCCTCCTCTTTTCTCTAGACTTCATGATTTTGCCATTTATTTATAGTGATGTGAACAATAAAAACCAGTCCTTTGGCAGTTAGTCTCAGATTATGGATTAACATGGTAAACAGGAAATAATGATACATTATGCTTATTTTATTTTTTAAATGGTTAGAATAAACCTCCGACTTGAAACAGCCAATGTGGTAGCCATGGCTCTCCTCACTCTTGAAAAAGGAAATAGGGAGAAATAATATTCAATCCAGCCCAAATGGACTTCCCCACTCTATGGAGCAGCAGTGGATTCCAGAGCAGAAAAAATGGAGGGTATGACCCCAGAATCTATTTGTTCTAATATGGTGCTGATTAGTATTTATCAAAGTGGTGTTTCTTGATTGTCAAAGAAAATATAAACAGTGCAGATAACTGTGGGATCTCAGGACCTTTTACTTCATGTAAATTTCTACATGGCTATGGTCCTTCCTGCTATTTCCGTGGTGATGGAGCTTTTCCTACAAGGCATGTGTGGGTTGGGGGTTGGGGGTGGACTCCACATCTGGCTCTGTAACCTGCAAGTGGCCATCCTACTGTCAAGAGCTAATGCTCTAACCTGACTGGTGGGCTTTGTAACCTGGCCAGGCTTGTTTTTCAAAGATGAGAGAAGGGGATTCTACATTCTTATCTTCCATAGACGGTTGGTGAGAGAGAGGACTGCTGCAGGGAGTTTCGCACCTCAATTTCATTTAACGAGGGGTTTGGTGAGGATTGGGATACTATCTTTCTTTTATAAAAGTTATTTTTGAGGTAATTTAAAGTGCTGGGATTGAGGAGTCTATTAATTTAAGGCTCTTCCAGTTGTAAGTGACAGAAATACAACTGAAATTAGCTTAAATATAAAAGGGTATTTATTGGCTCACATCATTGGTTTAGTGGTGAACCTTCAGGCACGATCTATCTCCCTCTCTCTCACTGTGCTTTTCTCTACCTCAGAAAGCACTCCTCAAAGAGTGGCAAAGACGACCACTGGCAGCTCCAGCCTAAATCTGTCAGTTTAGCAACCCCAGAAGGAAGAGAATGTTCTCTCTAGATAATTACAACGGAAGTCACAGGAAGGCTTCTCCATGCTCCGGCTTGTGTTATGTTCCCACCACCGGAGCTGAGGAGGAGGTGAGACCAGCTCCAACTCACCACAAGGACTGAGTGTGGGTCAAGAAGGGATTTCCAAGGAAAAAGATGAGTTCTAATTCCAGAGAGAAGAGGATAGATGCCAGGCAGACAAAACCAAAGGGTTTGCTTCTTTGTTGGTTTGTTTGTTGCTCCTCAACAGGGAGAAAGAAGCTTCAGCATTAAAAGTAGAAGCAACAGAGGCCAGAATGTCTGAGCCATTATTAGGCTAGACCTAATTAGAGCAGAAGTAGGAGATGAGAAGAGCTAAATAATACAGAATTGGTGAAAATACTGAGACTATACCGAGGAGGGCTCTATTATGCAGAAAATAATGGTAAACTTTTGGAAGGAGCAGACATGATCAGAGACAGCTAAAAAAGATGATTTAATTGATGTGCTTAATTAAAGTGCTGTGACTTCAAATCTTTCTTCTGTGGCAACGACTAGGAATATTTTTTGATTTATTAGGAAACTGTGTATTAAAATACAATTCAGCGAGGCCAAGGTTACAGAAAAGAGGTTCCCACATGGGCTATTTGTCATAAGAGAAATTCCCTAAGTGGGATGAGGTGAATGGGAACTCAGCACAAGGTAATAGTCACTAGTGGCAAAATAAGTCTCAAAATAAGTCCTACACACTGTCAAATGTGTAAGTACTTTACCAGGCACTTTCCTGTGCCTTATTTTATTTTATCTTTGTAAGCACGCTGTGATGTTAGAGGTGCTTGAACTATTACAACTATTTCACAGGTGAGGAATTCTGCAGTGTGTTTCTGACTTCATCCTAAATGAAAGATAAAGGATCGATGTCCTGGTTAAAGAGCCCCTAAAAAGGACCCCAGCTAGATCAAGGTCACTTTACCAGGAGCCAGTGGCCAGATATTCTGCCTGTTGAAGGATCCAGTGAGCTGTCCTCTCAGCTGCTCGTGTGTGAGCAGGACAGCAGCTAATGGGACCAGGGCAGGTTTCGAACACTCCTGTTCTCGTTCACACTGAGTTCCGTAGGTGCAAGGAGAAATGGTTTTCCTGGTCCAGAGCTCCTTTCAGAAATGATCTCAGTATGAAAATCTTTGTAAAGTCCAGGACTGAAAGAGCTGAGAAAATCTTTTAGAGTTTATACCATTTGCTTTTTGCTGGGTGTGTGGTAACAAGGTCCTGACGTGTTAGCAGTTGGGTGTCTGGATGTAGCTGCGTTGTTTCAATAGGTGGCAGCATGTCCTCTCTTTTAAAAAGTATCTTTTTTAAAAGGACATATTCAGTGACAAGCTTCTGCTGGGAAATTAAGAGGTGCTAATAATAATAAGGGCAAATAGGAAATGTTCCCTGTGACCCACCGTGAATATATTGCTCATGGACACAACACAAGTCATTTAACAGATTTTGACCAACCAGTAACAACGTTAGAGCAAAAGTTATATCATGACACTTCTACTTCAAATTCTAATGCTGTTTAGTTCTCTCTTCATCATGTCTCGTAGCATATTGGGACAGCTTTGCCAGACAACACTTTCCCACCCACCGTTTTGTGGATGATTCTGTTTCCACCCTGGCCACACCCTTCCTTTCTCCACCATCCTGAGTGACCAGCTCCAAACTTCTTTCTTTTCAGGATCAATGTATCAATCAACAGATATAAATGTTTTAATTCCATTCACAATGGCATTTTTCTCAAGGGACCCTCCAGGGAATGGTTGGTTCCAACTGAGTCAAACAAGAAAGAGAAAGGCTTACTAGAAGCTTGGAATCCATTGACTGCCCTATATTCTAAGAATGTGAATGGCCGTATCAGGGAAAATCTCTTCTGTTTGTGACATGGGAGTGACGGGTGGGGTGGGTTGGTGAGGAGAGATAGCAGGTCTCCTGGTATGTAGGATTGGTGTGCACATCAGTAGTGTCATATTCTTGCACTTGAGCGCTCACTTTTGTGCTGCAAATGTATTTATCTCCCAAACTCGCTTCCTTTAGGTTAAGTGAGCTTTTGAGAATTAAATTGTGGTCCCCCAAAAGGAAATAACCTATATAAAGTGTATATAATAAATATTTGTAATTACATATAAACAAATATATCCTAACTTAAAAATGTTTAAAAGAAAAAAAAAATCACAGTTGGTGCCTGCCCAGATATCCTTGGATCCTTTTTATCAGCTCTATGTGCACATCCCATCTGTGCTCTTTGATGACAGCTTGTCCTTGGGACACTCAGAGAATGGCCTTCAGGCACTGGAGCAGCCTCACCTGTGTCCTGAAGTTCCACAGACTTAAGGGTGGTTGGGTGGTTGTGGGAGTACAAAAGCCCAGCCCCTTTGCCTCCAGGCAGAATTGACTCTGAGGTATCATTTACGCTCCAGGGCACCCTACAGGATCAGATTGAATTTTAGGACTTCACCAGAATTTACACCCAACCTGGATTTCCCTTCCCAATCCTGCTTGCCCCACTCGCTTACTCGTTTCCCTGGGAGCATTTCCTTAGTAAACCACTTGCCCTGGAATCCTTGACTTGGGTTCTACTTCTGGGAAAACCCGACCAAGGATACGTACTGTTTTTAATTCTCTCTCTCTCTCATTCTTTCTTTTTCCTTTTGTATGTTAGATTTGGGAAATTGCTTGAATTAAGATTATAGGGGGAAGACACAAAGCAACACAAACTTTTATTCTCCAAATTGACCATCTCTC
The DNA here is from genome assembly GCA_031878705.1 of Tapirus indicus. Taxonomy (NCBI): domain Eukaryota; kingdom Metazoa; phylum Chordata; class Mammalia; order Perissodactyla; family Tapiridae; genus Tapirus; species Tapirus indicus. The sequence continues at coordinate 139,514,749 of CM062919.1, read as the reverse complement.
AGTCTAATAGGAAGATGGTAGCATAATCAGAGCTAGTTTAAAAAGATAATTTTAAAGATGTTATTTTTGACTGAGGTACCACAACCTAGAATCTTCCTTTGTGACAACTGTTGGGTTTTTCCTTCACTCTGCTCCTTGTTATCACTTAGCCAACTGTTTCCCCTCTCCATAGCCTTCTCCAACTTTTGCATTTCTGGGAGTGCTGTGTGTCATTCATCTGTTAGAGAGGATTTCTTTAAAACACCTTTTTGTCTCATTTATTTCCAACTTTTTATTGAATTTTAACATAGCAAAAACGGTATAAATCACAAGGTCAATAAAAACCTCCTCCCGAGTGAAGAAATATAGCATCACTAGGACCCTGGAAGCACCCTTCATGTTCTCTCTCAATTACTATCCTCATTCTCCTCCCCAAGGATAAACACCATTGGACTTTTAATACCATTTATTAGTTTTGTCTGTTTTGGAACTTTATATAAATGGAATCATAAAATATGTATTCTTTTGTGTCTAGCATCTTTTGTTCAACATTTACGTTTCTGAAATTCAGCCATGTAGCTAGCTACTGTTCATTTATTCTGTATTGAATTCTATTATATGATTGTTCCAGAATCTAATGTATCTTTTTAAAACAAATAGTTCATCCTATTTAAAGCCAGCCCTGGTGATCTAGTTAAGATTCAGCGCTCTCACTGCCGTGGCCCGGGTTCATTTCCTGGTCAGGGAACCACACACTGCCCATCTTCGGTTGTCATACTGTGGTGGCTGCATGTTGCTCTGATGCTGAAAGCTATATACAGTATATGAGGCACTATCCTAGCAAGATGCAGGAAGTATTTCAAATACCAGCAGGGTCACTCATGGTGGACAGGTTTCAGTGGAGCTTCCAGACTAAGACAAACTGGGAAGAGGGACCTGGCCACCCACTTCCAAAAAAGTTGGCCATGAAAATTCTATGAATAGCAGTGGAGCATTGTCTGATAGAGCACCAGAAGGTGAGAGCATGGTGCAAAAAGACCGGGCAGGGTTCGGTCTGCTGTACACAGGGTCACCAGGAGTCAAAATAGACTTAACAGCACTAACAACAAGAAAATCCTATTTAAAACATCCCACACATTATCTTTCTGTTATAAAGAGTAAGCACATCTTTTGAGTGCTGTCCTTATTGTTAGGGCCTCAGAGAGAATTAAATTGTTGCAAAAAAGGAAATGACTTAGAAAAAGTACATTAATGTAATTTCATAGTACATATCATCTCAGAACCTACTAGTTCCTTCTACAAATATATAATGAGTTATTTCTATGTTCAAGGCATTGTTCTAGTTGCCAGATCTATCACAGTGAACAAAACAGACTAAATCTGTGTCCACATTGAACTTACATTCTAGTAGGAGACAGAGACAGTAAACACATAAATTATTAAAATATATACATTCAGGGTGGTAAGTGCTATGGAGAAAAATAAAGCAGAGGTGTTTGGAGGTGGTTTGCAATTTAAAATACAGTGGTAGTCAGAGAAGACCTGGTGGAGAAGGTGATAGTTGAGCCTGGACATGAAGAAGGTGAGGGAATGGACCAAGTGGACATTTGGCAGGAGAGCATTCCAAACGGAAGGAACAGAAAGTGCAAATGCCTTAGGTGGGAGTGTTCCTGGAGTATTGGAGAAAGGAAAGAGTGCCAGTGCGCCTGGAGTTGAGTAAGAGCAAAAATGAGGTTAGAGAGGTGAGAAGAAAAGGGGATGTGACCATGTAGCCCTTTTTGTAGGACTCAGGCTTTATCTTAAATGAGATGGGAGCTGCTGGAAGGTTTTAAGCTGAGGAGTGAGACATTCTGATTAGGATTTTAAAGGATCATTCAGGTTGCTTTGTTGCAAATAGACTTTGGTGAGGGGCAAGGACAAAAGCAGGAAAACTATTTAGGAAGGTATTACAATCATCTAAGTGAGAGATTGTGGCGGCCTCGAACAAAGTGGAAGCTGGAGATGGTGACGAGTAGTTGGATTCTAAAGATATTTTGAAAACAGTTGGCAATTATCCCTGGTTTGGGTGATAATTGGATTCAACATGTAAAAGAGAGATGTCAAGAAAAATTTCAATGCATAGTCATGTATTTTGTGTTTAGTTCAATTCAATTTTGTAAACATTTGTTTTCTACTCTATATTATATACTGTATATGAGGCACTATGCTAGCAAGATGCAATTCCTTCTGCCAAAAGCCTTACATTCTGGAAAGGGAAACACATATAAGTCAATAAATCTGTATACATGGCCTTAAGTCTAATAATCAAAGTATGCTCAAGTTCTGAAAGTGGGGAGAGATTAACACTGTCACAGAGATAGAGTAGGATGGTGATGAAAATCCTTCTGGAGGAAGCAATGACTAAATTGAATATTGACAGACAAATGAGTGTTTTTCTGGGTGTTAAGGAGAGGGTAGAGAAGTAATATTCCAGGGAAAGTTCACTGCAAGTAAAAAGACATAGAGGAATGAAACAAAGTGGTGTGTCTAGGGAACTAGAAGAAGATTGGATTGGCTGGAATGTGAAGTTCAAGGTGAAGAAAGGCTGCGAGCTGAGTGGAGCAGATGATAAAAGGTTTTGCATGTCCTGCTTTGGGCCTGGGCTTTATTCCAAAGGAGAGCCAGCAAACAGTTTTAAATAAGGGAAAGTTGTGATCAGACTTAAGTTTTATAAAACATCACTCTGGTGTCCATGTGGAGATAGATTGGAAAGAGGAGGAGCCAAGAGGCTAGAAACCGAACCAAGAGTTACTGCAACCATTGCTGAGAGCTTGAATTAAGGTGATGATAGAGGAATTAGAAAAGAAAGGATGGATTTAGGAGATAGAAATAGCAAGGCCCAGTGACAAATTTGTTATAGTGTATGAGAGAGAAGGCAGAGTCTGGGAGGCTGGGAGATGTGTTTTCATCAATTAAGATTAGGGAACACTGGAAAACAGAGAAGGTGGGAAAAAGTGATGAGATCAATTTTGGCATGTTGAAGCGAAGGGCCTGGGAGATAATGATGGAAATCTCCAGGGAGAAGTTGGATATATGAGCCTGGGAATTAGCAGAGAGGTCTAGCCTTTATCTATAGATTTGGAAGTCAACAACATATAGGCGGGTATTGAAAACAACAGGAACTCATTCAACTGTTGAGGGGAAAAATTAAAAGTGAAAAGGTGGCCAAGGAGAGAATCCTCAGGACCATCAACTTCTAAGAGGAGGACCGAGGAAAACAAAACAACAACTGACACTGACATGAATGGTCGGAGAGGTAAGACAAGAACCAGGAGAAAGAGTAGCCTCCAAAGTCAAAGAGGGAAAAGAGAGGGATAATCAAAGGTAGCAAAAGCCATGATACGATCAAGTAAGATCGAGTAGACACATCTGTGAGTTGGGTGATTTGGAGGTCATTGCTGCCCAGAGAAAGGGCAATTTTAATGATAATAGTGATAGTGTGTGGGATGGGTAGAAATCAGATTATAGTGATTTGATAAGTGGATAGGAAGTGAGTGAGTGTAGACACATGCATAGACTACTCTTACAATGAGTTTGACTGTGAATACCCAAATGTCTCTCCAGATGAGGCAAGGCCATTGCTGCACTAACATGTAGATGGAGGACTGGAGTAGATGGAGCCACCTGTTGAAGGCAGGTGAGTGTTTAGAGCTGAGAGTGAAGTGAGAAAGTGACTCCAGTAAGCCAAATTGGAGAGTTTAAAGGAGTCCCTAAAGATAAGAGGAAGCTGGATTCAGGTGTCTGAAGCTGGATTAGGAGACCAAGGCAGAACAGCTACATAGGGAGTTTGTAGGCAGGTACTCAAGAAGAATAATACTGTGTATGCTGCTGAGTCTGCAGTTCAAGGCATTGATCAGCGGCCCAGGCTCAGTAGGGGAGGGAGGGGAACTAATAATGGGGAAGGGCAAAGCCCTGGTCATTGTGATGGGGTCTTGGGACAGATATAGTAGAAGTAGGGCAGCTTGAAAACTAAGAGACTAGCAGGTGATGGTTTCATATATGTAAGGATTTCAGACAGAGAATGGTTCTAGGTGATAAAGTCTGGTGTGTGGCCATGGGAGTGGGCTGAAGATGGGGTAAAAGATGCAGGTGTTTGGAACCGAGGCTGTCAAGGTTCTGGGAAGCTACAGTGTTGGTGGAATCCTCCTCATGGCCACTGAAGTCACCCAGGATGATGGCAGAAGTTGGATTCAAGGAAAAGAACATGCCTAAGTCTTCAGTGAACATGGAAGAATGTTCAGAAGATGACAATCATCAATAAGAAGTAAGAGGACAGAAAAGCTAGATGGGGTGAACTTCAAAGAAGGAAGGAGTTTTGTACAAGAGTGTATATGTAATGGGCACTGGGAAGGATATCTTCAACTCCTCCTGGACCTGCTGTACATTTGGGAGGGCTACAAGGGAAGTGGTATCCTTGAGGTAGGGACAAGAAGTGGAAAGTTTCCATTTCAGTGAAACTACGTAAGGAGAAAAGATCATCTTTACCATATACATGTAAAAACTGTATACTGCCAGAAACTAAGGATCACCTTTTATTTTCTGCTAAGACTATTGAATTAAGGTTTCCAGGGAATCACAAAAGACAGTTGTACTGACTGGGTAGTATTTAATATGATCAGGTCTTAAATAAGAAGCCATGAACATAAACATTTAAAACCAATATATAATAAATAATCATTAAGTTATAAAGTACATAGTTCATATTAAAACTAAATTCTCAGATGCAAATGTAAATACAACAGAGCAATAATATAAAATAATGCTACAATTTTACACAAGTGTCCAAAGGAGACACTTTCAGCTAAAAAAGTTAAAATCATGATTAATTTTTCCTGAACTCTCATGACCTATAGCAATGTTTTCCTTCCTTCCTTCCTACCCCTTCCTTCCTTCTTTTTTTCTTCCTTCCTTCCTTCTTTCCTTTATTTGGAACATTTTCCTTGTTCCTGTGATGAGTGTTGCTACAGATGCTATTGAGATAATGTTAAGCAACTGAACATCAGATTCAGTAGAAAGTTTTACTCAGAAGTATGGTCAGATATTCCTGTAAGAGTATCCAGAACTTTAGATACTCATAGACACATAAAGCTCTAAAAAAGGCAGAATAGACCTTAGAGATTAAGTCCAACAGCTCATTCTACAGATAAGGAAATGGAAACCCAAAAAGTTTAAGCAAGTGACCTCAATTTCACAGCCAGCCAGATTTCAGGTCTCCTGTATCACCATCCATAGGTGACCAGTAACGTTTATGGATTAGCCTTCTATCCCTTTTGAGGGCTGGCTAAGTCTTGAACACAGAGCTGTGAAGATGGAGCTGTCCAAGTCTCACTTCTTCATGTTGTTTATGCTGATGCATTGCTTTTCTTGGGATGCTGCTAGGATCTTTACCCAAGAGTTAAAATTCAGTTTAGTGAAAGCTCTTAGCCAACGCCCCATTAAATTATTTTTACTTTTAAGGTAGAATCTCTAGTCAAAAGGATTAGAACAGAGATTTTTAACAGTAAACACACCAAAATAAATACATTGTTTTAAATATAAAATCACAGTGTCAAAGAAGTCGACAACAATAATGCCAGAAACAAAAAATAAAGACTCCATCTTCCACAAGTCAACTTTGTGCTTGCCTTCCACTTTTATCCCAACACCCTGGCCTGGCACCGTTTGACAATTAGACAGGCTTTAGATGCATATTATCATCATTATGCACGTATTTACATGATTCCTTTGTAATAATATTTTCAAGTTTTAAAACAGAGTACCTTGTTACTGATGATAAAACATTTCATTGAGATTTGAGGAAATAATTGATTCCTAATATACCTTTTAGAACTAAAAATAATCTGTACTTGTTTTTAAAATAATTGCAAGTAGATAATTGTTCTTCTTAGAGCCTAAAGCATTTCCCATACAACATCCTCTTGCACACTCACAGCCATTTTAACAATAAGAGATTCGCAAATAGCTTATTCTAGTGAAAAATTTATTTTTCTAGAGTTTTTAACTTCATATTTAAATAAACTGCTGGAGTTGATATGAAATGGCAGTTAGAGCAGGTTGCTTGTTTATACTACCCATGGTTGAAAGATTGGAATGTTTATGCAAAAGTCTGTTTTCTATTAAGACAGGAGTCCTAGCTACTTGATTTGTCTCCTGATTTTGATTTTATATAGGTGATTGAATGTGCCTTATGCAAAACATGCAAACACAGAGTCTGTCATTTTAAGAAGAAGAAAGGAAGAAAGACAGAAGGAAACAGACATTTGGAATTATTAGCTCACTCCCAGACAACCATAAAAATTTGGGAAGAGAGCTACAAGACTCTTTAAAATCTCCTTTGGTTCCAGAAGACCGTCTGATGTATGTCCCTCTATAGATTTTAATTGCCATTTCCACAAGTTTAAAGTGTTAGCTTATAAGGGAACTTGAGTTGGGGAAGGTACTACTAAACCCACTTAAAGAAAAAAAGACTGAAGGAGTCTATTCCATAAATACATTCATATCTATAGTACTTAAATATTTTGATAAATCCCAATAAAGAAGCAAGACTTTTTTGTAGCCATCTGGTAAAGCTATGCCTCGGTACATAAATAAGTTATATATTTATATGTTAAACTTTCTGAGACAAAAAGTAAACTCTTCAGATATACATTTTTAAACACTCAGTTTTCATTTCCTTAAAAGAATAAAGACTTCAACTTTTCATTTTGACCCTATGCTTCTATATTTTTCAGCTTGAATGAAGGTATATAACTTTTAAGTTATGATCACCAGAAACCTCATTCTTGTGGCAATCAAGATCAAGGCTAATATAAGATCAATAAATTCCCAAATCATATTTTTGGTTCAATTTTTTAAGCTTCTCCCCCAACCAGGAAATGTCATAGTTGGGCAGTAAGATAAAGTAAAAATTTTAGAAGTCATAGAAATCCATAACACAGGAAATTAGACTCTAATTGAGTGAAAGTTTTTTCAAGTTGACCAAATACAGAGCACGTGGATCAAACTGAAGTATTGTATAGTAATTTGGGGGAAATAGACCTGACTTTGAACACTTATCTGAGTTTTTTTCCCCATCACTAATATATTGTACTCCTCCATTTGGAATACCAAGAAGTGAGTTTCACTGCTGTGTTAGAGTATGTAATATAGTGTCCAGCTTCAAGTGAGATCCTCAGGAATCTTCATATTCCGTGTGTTCTAGAGAGATGCTGATGAATCATCTGTGGAAATAGTATAATATGAGTAACTTAAACGTAAGAAGCAATTTGGACAGATGAAGATGAAGTAAAAAATCAAATGAAATTTGTTAGATACCTTTTGGATGAGTGATTTCAGTCTTTCTAGGAATTCTCTGGGTGGTTTTTTCTCATAAGAATCACATGAAGGGCATGTCTAGAAATCAATGAAAAAGTAACATTCTTCTTTAAAACTTTTTTCCTATTTAATAAAATGTTCATTTAAAATTTACTTTTTCCAATTAGGGACATAAGTCATGCTCACTGAAAAAATTTGGGAAGTGTATAAAATTGTTCAGAAAGTAGCAATGGGGAAAATCACTTATAATCCCATCCTTAGAGACAACCCCTGCAATGTTTTGATGTATATCCTCTCAGTAATTTTTTTCTTTGCATTTATGTTATTTTCACTGGTTGGTAATTTGCTTTTTTTGCACTTTACATATCACAAGCATTTCCTACGTGTTAAATATTCTTTAAATATATGACACATAATGCTTGCTTTGTATTCCAACACAGGATCAAACTATTACTATTTTTGGCCACATAGATTGCCTCTAACTTTTCACTATTGTAAGCAATGCTGTAAAGAACATCTCTGAATAATTTTTCATATACATCTTTGTTTATTTTATTTGTTAAATTTCTAGAAGTAGAATTACTAAGTTAAAGGGATAAAAATTTTTTAAGGCTTTTGATGTACATTGTAAGAAAATTTTACCTCTATTCACATAGAGTATTCTTACCTATTATTGGGTATTGTAAAAATTTTAATCAGAGAAAAATAGGATTTCCGTGTTTTAACTTGCAGTTATAGGGAGACTGAACAATTATTTTTCATATGTGTAATACCTAGTTATATTTCTTTTTTTAAAAAATCCTCTGGGCCCACCCAGTGGCATAGCAGTTAAGTTTATGTGTTCCGCTTCGGTGGCCCAGGGTTCGCAGGTTCGGATCCTAGGCACGGACCTACTCACCACTTATCAAGCCATGCTGAGGTGGTGTCCCATATAGAAGAGCTACAACTCTACAACTATGATACACAACTATGTACTGGGGCTTTGGGGAGAAAAAAGAAAAAAGAGGAAGATTGGCAACAGATGTTAGCACAAGGCCAATCTCCCTCAAAAATAATAAATAAACAAAAATAAAAAATTCTTAGTTTATGTTCTTTATCCTTATTCCTGTTGAGAGAACAAACACCAGGCCATTGCACGGTATTTGGCATCTCTAAAGCCCGTCTGACATTGTGGTGACAGCATTTGACTGAAAGGTAGGAGATATAAGTTCTAGTTTTCATTCTGGCACTTACTATTTGTGGGGTTTGGGACAAGTCACTTAACATCTTTGGTCTCACTTTCCATCTATCAAATGAAGATGCTTAACTGGATAGTTCTAAGGTCAGTGCCAGCACTACCATTTCATAAGTTTTTGATATTGGCTTTCAAAGGCATGCTCAGTTCCTTCCTTTCTCAGGAAAGTTTTAGAGGGATATTTTTCACATTGCAACCTGGCCAGGCAATCAAAGGAAGTAAAACTCATTTTGAGAATACAATCAAGGTTTCATTTGAATCATATGTGAAATTACTTGGAGAAGAGAGAACTGATAAAAAGTTTGCAGTAATTTGTCTTATGTGTTTATTAATTTTTGCTTTTGATTAATGTTTGAATTACTCAAGAGAGTCTCAGCATTGCTCCTGAGTTAGCGTAAGAAGAGCTATACAAGAGGGTCTCAGGGCCCCAAAAGACGAGGGACTATTGAAATTCCCCAGCCAAATAATGGAGTCTATCTATTTAAATGTAGTACTGACTCTGTGATTGTATAGGACGGTAATATTCTTCAAGAGAGGAAGGCAGAGTTTGAGATTTATCCTGGTCTCTTGTAGGCTGTCTCCTTTCTGGTAGGAAAACTAGGATCTAGCTCCTGTTAATAGGAATATAAGTTACATGTGACCATATAATGAGAGGAAAATACTTTTTAACTCCTGAGTTACAATTGGATTCTCTGCCTAATGACTTCTCACCTTGAGAAGCTACATTAACTTATTCCAGCTACCAGGGACTTTTGGTCAATTCGAATTGGGTTTCTGGGAACTCTGAAGTCTGTGGACTTAGAAGAGGTGACTTCACTTCTCAAAACACACTATCTATGATACGGTGTAACTGGAAGGAAGGCACTGGAAGCTCTGGCTACAAGTGTGTGTGTGTATGTGTATGTGTGTGCAATGTAATGTAATAGACATAGTTAATAAATACAAATAAGATAGATGACAAATGACAATCTTACTAGTCTCTGCTTCTGTCTTCTCTCTGCATTTGTGGGAGGTAGTTTCCTCTTCAGCTGCTTAGTTAATACATTGATTTTCTTTTCATTGTCTCCTGTATTTGCTGACTTTAGTTGAACTGTCTGAAAACATGAAAAAGCCGACTGCTCACAGTGTCTCTGAAAGAGAAGTAATTTGTATATGTTAACAAGTTATTCAGAAAGTAAAAATGACCCTCCCAATCCTCTCTTTCCCTTCTACCACAGTGTCTTGGGTCACATTCATTTCAGTAGACAAATGAGGAATCATTTCATGTCTTACTTAATCTTTGGGCTGATTAAGAAGGCTCCTACAATGTAAAATTTCCCCTTGTGTTAGGGAAGAGAAGACATTTCCTCGCCTCACAGATAAGAGCAGGAAGCCTCACTTTTCCACAGTTCTTTATTCCTAATGCCATTGTGAGGTCTGGGTGGTGGGCAGGACCTTTATGTTTTGTAAGGGAGAGTTATTTTGGTTTTAGAACACATTTTCTGAATTATGAGGCTCTAAAAGTTACACTGTGACCGGTGGCAGCTTTGGGTAAGTTATGCTGTAGTCTGATTATGAATCTTTTTCATTTGTTTTTGTTTCCGTCTACAGGAGTAGGAGTATCTAACAGTGACGTGTCTTGAGCAGCATCTTATCCTGTTCGACACCTGGCGTAGCACCTTGTTGCCAGTGAATGCTCAATAAATATTTGTAGAGTCAACAAATGAAGTAAATGAGTTAAAGTCCCTCCTGTGGGGAAGGGAAGTGATACCACCTCTGATGGTGTTTTCCACATCTAACATTCAATACACCTGCCATAGACCACACATGACTGTTCTAAAATCCTACTCACACTCTCAGGTCAGTTAGGGTAGGATTCTGCTGGAATCAAGCAGTTAAGGAACAGAATTTGAGACTTGCCCCACCAATGGGAGAGAAGACTGTTCCTTAGAAAGTAAGAGTAGTGTCTCAGAGAATGGAGAAGCAGACAGAACAAAGATCAAAAACTTGTCTCTTGGTTTAGTCAAACAACTAGTGACTAGTGAATAAATCAAAATCTTAGAAAGCGAACTGAAAATGAACTGGAATTTATTGGAAGAACAAACTTTATACTGACCAATGAAAACATTTTAATGCTGATCTAAGAACTTGTATCGAAGGTGCTTTGTTTTCTCAGCAAATGTGTGTATATGGTGCTGTTTCTCCCCCTCCCCCCAAATTGCTATACCTTCATTTCACTGATATGTATGGAAGCTACTGCAATATAACCAGAATCCTCAGTGTCTCTCAGTTCCTACAAGGGCAGTCCCATGTTTAACAATATTACCTGAGTCTTCTCCTGGACAATCAGCTGAAAATAGCATCTGGCCTGCTTTGCATTTTCCAACCCATATGCTTACCCAATATGAATGTTGATTAATAACATGCATCTTTAAGACACAGCCCCATCAGGTTTGCTTTGCATACTTTGCCACAAGCCGAGAACCGGCTTATCTGGTTTCCTTATATCAGAGCAGCTTGCCTCTTGTAAGGGTGAGGTAGTGTCCTTTCCATATGTTTGCCAAAATGCTTATTTAATAGAAACTATTTATAAATGTTAATTATAGCACTTTTTTTTCCTTGAAAACCACATGTTCATGTTTATTGAAGTTTTTTCTTTTCTCTTCTTTTTGACCACAACCGCTTAACTTACTGGAAAAAAATAATATTCATATTTAAAGAGGTAAATTTTCCAGCTGAAACTGAAAACACTAACTGCTTCATCCGTGATGATCTGAGAAACCAGCATTTCTCACCGAGGCCCATTTTGCTGAGTTAACATTTACATGTGTATGTTGAAAGAAAATTAGGTTCCAAAGAAGTATAGGGGCCCTACCGAACAAACTTCCTTGAGACAATATTGCCAGGAATGGTCAAGACCTGTGATGAAAGATTTTACACCTGAGACAGCCCTCCCAAAAGCTTCTGAATGGCGTCTGACACTGATGCCCACGCTGACGGGGCTGTGCTCCCTCTCTGGCCCTTCCTTATTCACCCGTGTCAATACACAACAATATTTTGTTTTGTGCTTTCTGCAAGCAGTGGGGCTGTCCCTGGCAATGTGTGGTCCAGGACAAATTACTGCTGAATTTGACTTCAGATGCACATCAAAGGCAGCCTCAAAGAGGAAAAGAAGTGGAGGAGCTGTCCTGCTAACTGATTTAAGGATGTGTTGACAAGGGGAGTGGAGAGATGAATCTTGGGGTTTACAAGATGGCCCCCAGTTCATGTGCAGCACCACCATCTGGGAGCATAACCGTTGCTCTCCTTTGTGTGCCTCTGACAACAGACTCTGAGGGCAAGGCTTTGTTCCCCTCATCCTTTAACACATGAACACATGAGGACTGATCTGTCCTACATTAGTTTTGCAGAATAGAGGGAGCAGAAAGGAAGTCAAAAGCAAGAGTAACAAACCACGCCTCTCGTTAGCCAGAGAACAGTCAAGTGCTGCTTTTGCAAGGAGGCACACTTGTCTTTGTTGTTTTGCAATTGAGTAGTTGAAAATATTTGCCTCCTTACAGCTTATTTTTAACCTACTTACTTTTTTTCTTTTGCAAAGAAAGCCCTAGCCATTCACACTAGGAAGTGTTGCTAACTGGGCAAAATTACCTTTGCCCCACACACAAATTAGGTTTATATCAGGGTTTCTCAAGAGTGGCATTATTGACATTTGGGGCAGGATAATTCTTTGTTGTCTGGGCTGTTGTGTGCATTCTAGAATGTTTAGTAGCATCCCTGGCTTCTACCTACTAGATGCTGGTAGAAACCACCCCCCTACATGCAATTGTGATGACCAAAAATGTCTCCAGACAATGCCAAATGTTCTTGGGGGGCAACACCACCACCAGTTAAGGACCACTGGTTATATGGTTAGAGAAAGAAAGATGCATGGAGAGGCCAATTAGAGATCTTGGATAATCACTATATATCAACATTTATATGCAATATTTAAATGAATTTATTTTCTCTAATCTTTTCAAATCTCTTAAAGCCTCTGCTTTGATGCTAGCCCTGACAAACTTGATATAACACTACTGTGGCCTTGAACTATTTTCTTGCTTCCTGAGTTTGCCTGCAAGCACAGCTTAAAGATCTCAGTTATACCATTACTCACTTGTATCACGGCCAGCTAGTTGCTTGATGAGATTATCAGATAGATACAGTGTCACTGAGACAAAGTCCTTGTATTATGATGTAAGATAAAAAATATCTCTCTTTAACAAAGCATATAAGGGAAGTACCCACTGAATCAACTCAATTTCGAAAACGGGATATCTTTCTTATTTCTTATGTTGCAAGTTTTTGACTGCAGCTAGGAAACTCCAGAAAGGACTCTAACTAGAGCAGTTAAACAAAGATGCTGTTAAACAAGGATGTGAGATGCTGAAAATATATGTTTTGATAATTAGGACTTTGATTTAGAAATATTCTTACTTATTGGAAAAGTCTTTCCAATAAGCTGAATGTGCTACTTTCATTTTACATGCTGCTTATTAGAAAAGGACTTAGTAAATGAGAGTGGTTAGGTTCAGAGCTAGAGAGTGAATTTTAGAGAAAAGCAATAGTTGTGACTCATTCACTTTCTAAATTTTTACACATAGTCATTTACGATAATTGTTTTCGTTGCAATGTATCTTCATAAGTCTCCCCCTTTGTAGTGTTCTAATTACTGGTAGCACTTTATAGTTATTCTAATTTAGGCAGTTAAAAGTCTGTGACAGTGAAAACATTTCCCCAATTGCGTTTTTATCCTCAAGGTACCAAACCTGAAGACTAGATCGAAGTTACCAAGGAAAAGATCAGTATACAGCACTCCTGAGCTATATGCTAAGCATCTTCTTCCTGGACCGAATGGATTTAAATGGCTAAGAGAACGGGATGAGTTGTGAAAATGGTCCTTTCAAAAGACCTCACCGAAGGCCAAAGACGAGATTCACTGAGGCCAAGGTATATGGGAATTATATTCTAAAGGATTTCCACACTACAATCCCTTCATGCTGTTCCTGTAAGGTATCTTTTCTTTCTTTCTTTCCTTCCTGTCTTTCTGTCTTGTTATTAAAAGGTGAATTCTTCTTGTGGTATGTATCTAATTTTCTTAGGTTTACAAAGAGGGCTCAAGAGCTTGCACGCACAAGGGCTCTTAAAATGTAATTAGTTGGTCATTGTTCAGAAACTGATCACAGTATAGATTTATTTTCTAGTTTTGTTATTCTGTCTCAACAATACTCCTTGGGAGTACTCTTGGAGATATTTGGAGATAGAAAATATATTTTATAAGGTATGTAGTGTTTTATTGGTTGGTTTGTTGAATATTGGCCAAAATAGAAATAACTATTTCACCTATTATTAAACCTCCCAAATTCTTTGAAATTAAGTATATTCCTAAATAATCATGTTAATGCCTTTCTTAATTGGATTTAAAAACTTATATCAAATGTACTTCACAAATAAATTCAACAGGTCTTACCTTTACATCTCCCGGTGCTGGCAGAAATTCAGGGTCCTAGAGCAAAAGAAAATTAGTTCTGAGTTATTTTTATAAGTCAAAAAGCTCCTTTTACATTAATTGAAGAATATTATTTGAATTTTGTTGTGACAAGTATGGCCTTACCAAGTCATTCACATAATTTTTCAGCTGATCAACAATATCTATAAGTTGACGCATTCTAATCAAAAGGCGATCTTGGCCTTGGAAGCTTGATTTATGGGCCACTGTCCCCAGGAAGATGACCATCAGGCAGACGACTATCCTCTCCATGTTGCCAGGACTGGGTCTCATAAGTGCCAGCAGAACAAGACCCTGGTCTCAGTTTTCACTTCAGTTTGACTGTGAACAGGTTGTCAGTAAAGCTACCTATTTATTCATCCTTCAGGGAGAGGTAAAGCCCTCCCATTGCAGCCTGGAAATCTTTGTAGAATGGATGAATGTGAGTAACTCGTTTTTCTTTTCCACTGGCTAGGTATACGTGTGCATGTGCTAATGCGTGGGGGCAGGGATTGATGGAGTCAACGAAATGTGCCCCATCTGCATCTTAGACAGGAAAAAGAGAGAAATGGGTGAATTCCAATTTTCAGCATTAATCAAGAAGTGTTCATGGTAAACAGTAGATACTACAAGACTTCAAAGAAGTAAACAAAAACACTTTGATCTCTCTTTCTCTGCCTCCCCTATCATCTTACCTGTTCCCTCTGACAGTCATAAGGGCATTTCAATAATGAGTAAAGTAGCAACATGTGCTTTCTTGCAGGACTTTTTCTTATGGTAATAACTATGCCTTTTGACTGAAATCATCCAGTATTCCATCATAAAGGTAGGAGGAGAGCTACCTGTTAGGAAATTTTAAATATCAGGGGTATTTTCCATATTAGCAAGAATGTTTTAGGTTCTTAACCAGGTTAAAGGGTTTAAAGGAGAATTTGCTTCCAACCCTTCACCAAAGCATCTTTAAGTGACATTAATCTTGGCTTCTAACATTTTACTTAACAATCTGATTTATACATATCATAAATGATTCTAAGGCACCCTACAGAAATTCATCATACCCCTTCATCAAGATCTCACTCTACCTTCATTTAAAAAAAGGTAGAGTCCTTTTGTCCATCTCTTCTATATAATGTCCATCTCTTCTATATAATGCATCAATTAAATGAGTGGAAAGTGCTAATACTCATTCCTGTCCAAAAAAGAAATGTTTTTCAAACAGCACAATCAAAAATACCCAAAAATGACTTTTTTTCTCTTTGGGTAGTATTACTTATCCCTGTTAGATACAATTTCCTCTGGGTATGAGCAACACATTTCTAACTATGACCAGGTAGAGGTTAATAAAAGACTCAAAGTCCAGAAGTGGTTGTATCAGCCTCTTCTCTGCTGCTTCTCTTGTCCCTGATGCTCTTTACCCATTTGAGAAAGTGGAATATAATGTTTTAGCCAGAAGTAGTTTTGTACCACAGTCAGTTGGGTCTTACAAATAAAACCCTTGATTATAGATTTTATTTATTCATTTATTTCTTCATCTATTTTATTACATGCTTAATAGCCATAGTTTATTCTAGAATGTTATGTAGCCAAGATAAACTGGAGCTTGGACTTGATTTGCTTTGAAGGTTGACTGTTTAATCTTTTTATAAGACTAAAATCTTTATCTTTTTATCATAGAATATCTATTCAAGAGTATTCAGGTTTGGTCCTACAGAATAGATAAAATTTTTACTCTATGATCAAGAAATCCTCTCTATAACCATTAAATTCTATAGTGGAGGATTCTTTATAAACCTATGAGATGCATATGGACTAGAGTTACCACTTGGCACCTCGACATTGCCTGCATTGACTTTGTACATGCTTTCCTTATCTGCCTAGAGAGTAACCAAGAAGACTCGCATCTCTTTAGGCAGATAAGGACAGCATGTACAAAGATGATGCAGGCAATGTCAAGGTGCCAAGTGGCAACCCCTAGTCCATATGCATTGGAGACACTAACCACAGGGATTAAGAGCTCAATTTCTAAAACAAAGTGCTTGAGTTCAACTCCAGGCCCTAACAATTAATAGCACATATGACCCTGAGTACACTATTGCAAAAGGAAGATAAGTATAGAATCTAATCATAGTGTTGTGGTGAGGCTTAAATAGACATTCCAAGTAAAAGGGCTAAGTACAGCACATGATAAAGTCCCAGGAGGTCTGTGTGCTGATCATGGATGAGGCCAGAGGGGAGAATTTATATAAGCCTAGAGAAGCTAAACCGATTCATGGAAGGAAGAGCATGGGTGGGTTGGTGTTCAGCCAAAACACATGGGTGTGGCTGTACTGGTCATAAAAAGGTCAAATGTCATTCATACTGATTAAAGAGAATCATTCCTCCCCTCTCTGGAGTGCCTCACCGCCACCCCAGATGCCCTAGTCCCTGCCTGAGTCCTCCCAGCCCTCTCTACAATCTATCCACCAGCATGCCAGGGATCTCCAGGGTCCTGCTCCAGCATTGTGACCTAAGAACTTTCTAAGGGTCAGATCCCTTGCCTTAAGTGGCATATCAGTTGTTAGGCATTTTGAATATCACTGCTGTCATGGTAGGCTAAATAATGGCACCCAAAGATGTCCATGTCCTAATCCCTGGAACCTATGAATATGTTACCTTCACAGGGGCAGATATGATTAAACTGAGGATCTTTAGATGAGAGATTATCCTGGATTATGCAGGTGGGCCAAACGTCATCATGAGGGTCCTTATAAGAGGAGGCGGAGTGTCAGAGTCAAAGAAGACATGATGAAGAAAGCAGAAGGTCAGAGTGATGTGGGGTCAGAAGCCAAGACATGCAGGTAGCCTCTAGAAGCTGGGAAAGTCAAGGATTGCATTCTTCCCTAGAGCCTCCAGAAGGAATGCAGCCCTGCCAACAGCTTGATTTCAGCCCCATAAAACTCGTTTTGGACTTCTGACCTCCGGAACCATAAAATAATAAATTTGTGTTGTTTTAAGCCACTGATTTTGGTGGTAATTTGTTACAGTATCAATGGGAAAGTAATACACCATATTACTTTCCATAGGTATGGAATTTTCACTCTTGGAAGAAAGGTGAGAGAGAGGGATGATAAGGAGAGAACTAGTAAAGGCTGGAATTCTGTTTGTGGGGCTTTTGGGGGTTGTAGGTTGAGGGGACAAAGAATCATGAAGAAGAGAGGGAAGTAGGATTAGGGTAGCTGCCACATGGTGTGGGATATTAGGGATAAAAATGTATGATGAGGACTTTCCAGGAAGTCTGGTGTGTGTTGTAACAACCTCTTCCTACTGCTGAGGAGGCTTCGTTTAGGATTGACATTATGTTTCAGTTGTGGAGCCCAGTTTGCATTTCACTTGAATTCATCACTATGCTGAGATGGACCTTAGAGTGGAAGTAAGGAGGCTCAGATTATTTGGGTTACATATTCTCTGCTTAGAAATATTAACCTCTTTTTTTGTGTGAGGAAGACTGGCCCTGAGCTAACATCTCTTGCCAATCCTCCTCTTTTTGCTGAGGAAGATTCAACCTGAGCCAATATCTGTGCCCATCTCCCTCCACTTTTTCGTATGTGGGACGCCACCACAGAATGGCTTGATAAATGGTGCGTCAGTCCGCGCTTGGGATTCCTTCCTGCGAACCCCAGGCCGCCAAAGCAGAGAGAGCGAACTTAACCACTACACCACCAGGCCAGCCCTGAAATATTAACCTTTTGGCCACTTTACAGCATTATTTCATTGGGGTCTTAATGGCTTTTCACTCTTTAAATTTTAATTATTTTCATTATCTAGATTCAGTTCATCCTGCCATAATGCTTGTGTTGAAAATGAGAACTTATTCCAACGTGACTAATATACCAGAGAACAATTCAAGTATAACAAGAATTTTGTATTTGCTTATGCACCATTTCATCTGCCAGAAAAGCTAGCTGAACGCAGAAAACTGCATCCAGCTGAACTGAGCCGTGTAGAAATACACAAAATGCACACACCTCTCAAACACCCACCAGCTACCTCAGTCCACCGTGTGTGTGACGAGCTGCTCCCATCCACTTCTCAGGCTACAATCGTCCATTCCAGAGAGCCCTCCGCTGCCGTTTCTCAGTAGCTCACAAGGTGCAACCCTTCCAACACTCACCTCCATGAGCAAACTTGAGGTTTTTTTCCAGGTAAAGTGCTGTATTTATTGTAGTATTTATGTATTTCTTAACTATTTAACGTGTAAAACTGCTGTCTTTTTTATTAGGTTCTTATTATCTTTTTAATGTGTCCCTGCCAAAGTTTTTGAGTATTGTGCCCCTAATCCCATTTTTCCTATAAACTCTGTAGTTGTTAATGTGCAATTTTGTATAGTGTAGTGATTTTTAGAAAAGTATGTGTCACATTAGAGCAGAACTGACTATATTTTGTCCAGTAATGGTCACACTTAAGCCTCAACAGTGACTAGTTATATCCAGGTAAAGAGCCAGAGTAGGATAAAGGATTTATTCTTAAGGAGGGAGAGGAAAGGAAGATGACAGAGGAATGAAAGAGAATGAAAAGCAAACTATTTCTTTCTTATTTTTCCACATAGCCCATCTGAGCTTGGATATTTAAAAACTCTGGTGCCACTCCTCCCCTGGCTCTTCCCCATTGGCACAGGGAAGCTTATCCTGGCATCTGTGGACCCCCAGGGTCCACTATCAGTGTGTTTCAGAAGTCCATGAGCCTCCTGAAATTATTTGCAAAATTTTGTGCTTTGTTTGTGGGAAGAGGAAAACCCTAAATTTTATCTGCTTCTCAAAGGGAGTGTCAGGAAACTGCTGTTTTTATTTTCTAGGCTCCAGAGACTTTTGTGAAGGGCAGTGCGATCCACACTTCTCCAGCATGTACACACCACTGTGCATGAAGTTGGCAGCTCCAGACCTTCTATACCGGAGAAGTTAAGGGACAGCAGCCCGGCTGGAAGCCACACTTGTATAGCAAGAACACTGCTTTTACTTAGCTTCCATGTTTATTTGGTACCTTGGTGTGTTGGGGGGAGGTTCTGCTAGAGGCATTCTTTCCTGGAATATAACCCAGGTCATCACCATGAAAACATGGAACTTTAGTCACCTATCCAAGGGGATTCATGGACGTATTTCAAGAATTTGCTCTAAGGGACTGTGCTTATAGACCACCTGGTGACGGTAGGAATGAGGCCAGGAAACTAAAGGAAGACTTCCAGAGGGGGAGAGCAAGCTGAGAGTGAGAGGACTAAAGGGAAAAAGGAGTTGAGGTCTGAAAATGAATGCTCTAGCTCATGGTTTTGTATGGGGAAAGCTATGCCAGGTCTACAACTGTGCTGGATACACTATCTCTGCCCAACACCCTTGCCCTGTCTTCACAGCTTTTCCTTGTGACCACTGCATGTCAAATACTCTCTTTCTACGTTCACTTGCTTTGGCCCCTCATGGGTAGAATTAGATGTTCTGCATGGCACACTCTGCGTAGAGATGCCTCCAATGTTGAGCATGATAGTAAGTTATAATGCGTACCACTCCTACATACCAAAGGTATTCAAAGAGGTGGCTTGTCTCTAGGCTGGTCTCCAGGCAACTATGACACCCATCAGTGAGGGTAGAGATCAGATATGCTTCATTCCATGGCCATCAAGCTTAGAGGATGGAGCAAAAGAACTGGAAGATCCATACTGTACAACCAGGTTCCACCCTGACCCTACACCACAATATACGACAAATTCCACCAGCTTTCCCTAGCCTCCTGTCCAATATCTATGATCAAAGAAACCCTATTCTCTCTGGACTCAAGGCCTGCACCTGTTCCTTTCCTTAGGGTGGTAGGTGGCTATGAACATCTCCTGTCTTGTCCCTGCAGCCCTCAACACAGTCATAAAAATACAGAAGTGCAACACTGGCCTTTGCTGTGTCCTCTTCCTAAGGTGTCTGCCGAATTCCTTGTTAGTAGGAACTCCCTCCCCATGTTCTCCCAAGGGGCAGCAGTAGGATCTCATGGAGAGGAGCCTGCAGGCTGTATGCAGCCCTCATTCTGAATAGTTATTTCTCTTTCTAGGAATGAGGATCATTTTTGGAAAATTACGACTTTTCATCTTTGTATTGATAAAAGTAATACGTGTGTGTCAGAAAAAAAACAATTCAAAGAACATATAATCGTATAAAGTAAAAAGCAAAATATAAAATTACTTCTTTTCTTTGCTAATTTTCACTGCCTGGGGACTCTCTTGAGAGTTTACTATGTATCATTCTAGACTCCTTTCCTATGTACATAGAACAATATAGAGAAATAGATATAGATATATAGAGATCGAAGGAAATAGAATTATATATTAAGAGAGAGACATCTAGAAAAAGAGACATAGAGATGTGGACATGGAAAATGTGGGTTTTTTTACATAAAAATTTAATCTTATCATACATATTCTACAACTTTCCCTTTTCACTCAACAGTATGTCAGGGACAGCAATCCATACAGTGTTCACACACAAGGCTATTTCATTTAAATAGCTGGATTACTATTCCCTTGTATGGCTGTACCATAACATCCACTCATAGCCCTACTGAAATGTCTCACCTTGTATTCCTCTTGCTTGAGGAATTCTAATGCCAAGTGGTCACTATGAATTCAGGAGGACTTTTAAATGAATTTGTATTTAATTCATCACAAGACTAGCTACATACTTTTTTGAAAAATAATAATACATATATGGTTGAACGTGATTTAGTCAGTTTACAGACAATGGCCCATGCATACGTGGATTCATGGGCTCCCTGAACCCCACTGTTTTAGAACAAAGTTGGATATGATATATAATTGTTACATACATATAAATGCAGTCTTATACCACACTCAGGAAGACAAGGTACTGCAGAATCCTGAAATGGCATCTGAGGCACAAATTGTCAATTGTGTTTGCTATAGTTTTAGGGCTGAATGTTTTAATTTTACTTGAATTCTTTAAATATGGATTCTCCACATACCGTGTGCGTGGTAGCTCTGTAAACAGGAGTGACTGATTAACAAAGTGGAGGACAGGAAAACACAGGACTCTGAGATTTGCTCAATAGGCTCAAAGGCTGCCCTGAAATCAGACAAAACTGAAAAATAGTTACACCTGAGAGACACTTCTGCTGCTAATCGAGGGAGCTGGGGTATCTCATTCTGGGATCAATCAAAAAGATAATATTAATAATTATTAGAGCAAACACTTAAATTGCTAAGTGCTTACGGATATTACCTCATTTAAAGCAACATTGTGAGAAGTGGGTACGTCCTATGATTATCCCTCCTTACAGATGAGGAAACCAAGGCACAAAAAAGTTAAGTAGCACATTGAAGTGATTGGGGGAACTGCCTGCAGAGCCTGACCCCTTCTCTCCACTAAGGGAAACGGCCTCCAGTGCCAGTGCCATTGGGTTATAACAGAACAGCCTGTACAGTTCATGAGACCCCATAGAGGCATTAAACCTCAGCAATGATTTTTCTGACACGTGGGTTTGGGGTAAAGTGGGAGTCCTTTAGCAAGATTATTCTTAGTGCTATCCAGAATATATATGTATCTCTTGTCTGAATTAACTAAATAATCAGCTTCCAATCTGGGTTGGAATATCCAGTTGTCTCTCTTTCATTTATTTTACCCAGTGACAACCTGGTCCAGTGTAAGACTGACAATAATTTTCTGGTGTTTTATATCCATAAAAGAAGAGAATCAACTTCTGCAATCATTTGGGTCTTGAACAGCACAGGCAAAATCAATCAGGAAATCAGCTATCTTGACAACTTAACAGCCAAAAATGTGATTAAGTTATTTACACTTATTTAATCAATTGTTCAATTGCCAGGTTTTTAGAGCCTTCTCGTGGTAATGAGAACATCATGGCACTCATCTTCTGCTCCAGTTAGCTCCCAGGACTTTAAAATAGACACTGGGGGAAATCAGTACAGTGGAAGACAGAAGAAACATGCTTATAAAGAGAGACAACTAAAAGTAAATCTTCATGAGATTAAGAGATGGATGGTTCAATGTTCTTGGATATCCACAGTTAAATCATCACAAGTCATGTCAGCATGTTTAGCACAAGTTGTCCTGTTACTTCTGCCATGTGTATGTTTATTAACTGGAAGCTTCAATGGCATGACAGGGATGAGGGACTCTCTGGCCCTTGGCTTGATTTTTACCAGCTCTCAGAACCACTGCTCTAATCATTGCTGCTGTGTTCAGAGAATAATTTTTAATGGGGTTGGTATCAGGTCAACATTTAGAATGGAGACCTTAGAAATGTAAGGATTAAGGCAGCTGAAGAAGGTCAACGGTAGTCATTGCGAACAAAGATGACGACCCAAGTGAACTCCCTAACACAGGAAAGCTCTGCGTCCGCCTCCTGTTCCCTTTTTCGCCTCCTTGCTTTCTCTCTGGATCTCTCTATTCTCCATTTCTCTTCTGTTGCTCATTTACACTAGATTTCTTCGCCTCTTCTTGTCTGTCCCTAGCTTTGTTTTCTTCCATCCTAGTTTATTTGTGCCTTGTTCAAATCTTTACACCATGAAATCGAAATAGTCATGTGCTACATAACGACATTTTGGTTGGTTATGAACTGCATATACGACGGCAGTCCCATAAGATTTGTGCCACATAGCCTAGGTGTAGCAGGCTATGCCATCTAGGTTTGCGAACGTACACTCTGGGATGTTTGCACAACGACGAAATAGCCTAATGACACATTTCTCAGAACATGTCCCTATTGTTAAGCGACGCATGATTGTATATTTTAATTGTAATCGTTTTATTAAATAAAGCTTTCTAGTCTCTAAATCTTAGTTTAAAGTAAAATGAACAATATATTCTCTCTAAGGAGCAGAGAGAGCCTCTTTTAAATGACCTTTGGTATTTGATCTTTGGAGGTTTTTCCCTTTCATGAGTCCATGATCCTTTTACAGAAAAACAACACTCTTTGCCTTTTCCTGATTTATAGAAATATAAGTCAGGGAAAACTGTAAAAAAAGCAATATCTGCTTAGTGTCTGGGGAAGAGATAATTTGGGAATATCCTATGTTTACTTTCTGAATCTCTAAGGAGCTGTTTTATTTTAGAAAGAGCTCTCTCACCTGTGTTAATTTCTCTTGCTGTTCGCAGTTCCCTGAGCTGTCACAACCATGGACCTCTCTGGAAACTTCCGCGCAGTTAGTTCCTACTTTGCACATAACATATACCAAACCTCAGTCCTTCATACACACGCAAATCCGGGGAGGAAACACTTTGAACAATTTTATGTGGGAAACTGAGTAGAGTATTTCTATTTTGATTTATTTCTCTCATCTGCTAAGTGTTATGTGGATGATCCAGGAAGAGAAGGTTGTTTGATAGGTGCATGGTTCCCATGAACTCATAACTGACATGCAGTATTAGCTAATTAAGTTGAATTTGCTATTTGGTGGAGGCTTCCAGAGACAGAGCTCAAGGAGGGTTTCAAGAAAAAGACATTAGAATAAAAGGTCATTGATAGCAGAAAGCTTGAGGTTGAACAAAAGTTTGACGTCCTTCACGTTCTGTCCTCTGAGAGCATTAAATTACATCTGGAGAGGGTCATGACATGACTCAGTTGAGCTGGAAGGATGGTCTCAGTCACATGTGACAGATTGGAAGGAATTTGGAGACCAAAGTGGAGGGAGGTGAGGAAGGTATGTTCTGTGCAGTGCACATATTTGGCACTAAACAATGCCACTAAGGTGGCATTTGGTGAAATGCCACGAATACAGTGACAATTCAATAAGGTGAAATTTGACAAGGTTTAGAGTAACTGACTAACAAACACCTATAGGAGTTTTAGGAGACTTATTATCTTAACTATGACAACAAAGTGACTTTGTGCCCTGAAATGGCTCCTTGGAGGAGCCACCCTACAGGTGAAGGGGAGAGAAGGTGAGCAGAGCTTTGTGCCCCTCCACCCCTGCTCTAATCAGAGAAAACCCTCTTTTATCTGTTTTACACATTGGGTTCTGAGTAAGATTTAGTTTGGAAAAAAGGTTTAGCCACTAGTAAAAAGAAAAAGTTTTAAAGTGACTGATGGCGCTCCCTGTTTACAGAGCCCAGAGTGGTGGAGTCACCTGCCCACGCCCAGGTGCTCTGCCTTGAATAAGGAAGCCACACCACGGCCCACAGTGGGCCTGGCAAGCCCACTTTGCACTGTGATCCATGGGCTGCTAATAGATATTGACAGGTCACATTTATTGGACACATACTATGTGCTAGGGGTTCTTCTGAGTTTTATACTTATTCTATCTTTTAGTTATTACTCTATTTAATCAATTCTTGGACAGCGTATTCATGTATTAATATCGTGGAAACCAGGCTGCCTCTTATCAATGGCAAGTTAGATTCAATGGAGTACAATAAGCCACCTAATCCTCACATTTGTGAGGTGACTACTATTGTCCTCCATTTTAGAGATGAGAAAACTGAGACACAGAGAGTTTAAAAAACTTGCCCAAGGTGGCACTTGTAAGTGGTGATGTGACGGCTACTGTTAACACAGCAAGATTGCGGGGCCAGCCCAGCAGCATGGTGGTTATGTTCGTGCACTCCACTTTGGTGGCCTGGGGTTCATGGGTTTGGATCCCAGGCACAGACCTACACACCACTCATCAAGCCATGCTGTGGCAGTGTCCCACATACAAAAAATAGAGGAAGATTGGCACTGATGTTAACTGAGAGCCAATCTTCCTCACAAAAAAGAAAACAACAGAAACCACAACAAGATTGCTACTGACTAGGTGATAAAATGGCCTAGGACGAGTCCTGTTAGTTCTGGGAATAAATGATTTGATATGGGAACTGTGATGAGGGTAGCAATAAATCACTGCATTATACGAAATTACGTGTAACTTGTTGGGACAAAGAAGCCTAAGACTTACATTTCTGTATATTTTCTATCAACTCTGCCCTCTCTGACTAACCTCATTATTCACAGTAAAAGTCATCAGTCTTTTAAGAAAAAGATGATGAGAAATTTTTTGCCTTGAAAGGATATAACTTAAGTCCATTAAAACTGTTCCTTACACATAGCAGGGACCCATTAAATGTTAGTTCCCTGCCTTTTTTCAGAGTTAGGAAAAAAAAAATCTTTTCTGTGGATCATACATTAAAAATGTTGTAGTGGGGCCGGCCCAGTGGCGCAGCGGTTTAGTCCGCGCTTGGCAGCCCGGGGTTCGCTGGTTCGGATCCCGGGCGCCCGCTGATGCACTGCTTGTCAGCCATGCCGTGGTGGCGTCCCATATAAAGTAGAGGAATATGGGCACGGATGTTAGCCCAGGGCCAGTCTTCCTCAGCAAAAAGAGAAAGATTAGCAACGGATGTTAGCTCAGGGCTGGTCTTCCTCACGAGAAAAAAAAAAATGTTGTAGTGGTGGCTGCCACCTCTGATGTTAAATTTATTTCCTAAATAGAAGTGTAAGCCTTGGGGAGTATTATGGTTAGAGCTTTGACAATCCTAGTTGATTTCTAAACAGATTTATAAGACATAAAACAATGTTCCTGACTTCTCAAGAAATAGGAAAAGTGTTTAGGCAAAGGAGGATCATCTATAATTGATTACTATAAGCTCGCCAGAGTACCATGGAGTAGAGGCGAAGAGAATTAAAATTAATAGCTATGATGAGGTGCAGAAAGTCTTGATTGTTAGAAGCATGAATAAGAACGAGACCAACAGGGGAGTTCAGTGTACTTCCACTTTGTGTGTACATGGGGTGGGGAAAATACATGGTTTCCCTGTCACCCAGCGAGAGCAAATGGGCAAATGACGTGAATTTAGCAAACGTCACCTAAGAAGTCTGTGGCTTAGGAACATGCTGAGTCAATTTGCTACTTGAGAATTTACATCACCTTGACAGTGGACTTCCCCAAAAGTGGAATTCTAAGCAACCTCATATCCCTACCAGGGGAGAGCAGAGATTTCCTTTTTCCTTTATCTCTAACAGTCCAAATCGTGAGGTGGATACAACCCAAACCTCATTCCCTCCACCCACATTTTCCTTTACACAACAACAAAAAAAGATTTTTCCTACAGCTTAGTCACTGGTAGATTAAATAGCATTCTGAAAATTAGGAGGCAACGTGACAAAACTGCTTTCAAGGAATTTTTTTTTTTGTCTCTAAGTTGAGGATTCTTGAATTCATTATTCAGCGTACACCATAAAAATGCAGTACCATAAACACCAATCTGAAGGGTAAAATGACTTGCTATTACATCATCAGGAAGCATTACATCATCAGAAAACATTTATGGAGCTTGTGTGAATTTGGTATTTCTCTAGATGCTATCAGTTCGCTGCTCTATGAAGACACAAGGCAAACCCTAATTACACACATGCCCGAGAAAATGAAAGCATGCTGGCCTTCATGTGTGAAAATGACACTAGGTATGATCAGACAGATGTGCATTTGAGGTTTGTTTTTCAGTCGCACTGAGTTTTCCTTCCATAATTTCTGTAGCACGTGTACTGCTGGTGACCCCTGTCAAGATTCTAAGATGATTACCAAGAGTTAGAAGTGGAGTCTTTGCTCATAATATGGTTTTGTCTTTGAGAGCTTGATGGTAATTAAAACCTTAAGCAAGCACTTAGCATCATACTATGACTGAAGCTTCAGTAAAAACAATCTGGGCTTCTATGAATGTGGGAGAGGCTAGTATAACACACACTAGTCTAAGTAAGACATTAGGAAGATACAGAAGTCATAACAATATTAGTTACATTTTAATTAATCTAGCTGAGAAAATTAATTGGGGGAATTATTATGGAACAAGAACTCCAGCCATTTAACATACTGATGGGATTCCTTTATTAGGCTTTGCACTAGAATTCATCTGAATAATAACGTAAATTCCTTGGTCATTTTTTTCCCTTTTTAGGTAGGAGAAACTCAGATAGCTGCTTCTGCCAGGGTGTTGTGTGAAGACACCGTGCAACCATATTGCTCACTACTTTCTTTCCAGGGCCTGGCACAGAAAGGCACTTAATAAATATTTGTCTCCTCAATATATGAATGATTGAATGAATGAATGAATGAATTTATTAACTGATTATTGGCATGCACAAAAATGTAACTAGATAGAGCAGGAAGCCTCACCAGCTCAACCCTGATTCTTGCAAATAGAATGAGATTTAGTGGGCACCAAAATGGGAGGAGACCACCCACAGTCTATTAACCCAAGCATCATGAAAACAGATAACTCAGGTTCTAGACGCCGGATGGTGACTTCCCTGCAGTTACATTCACCCAAAAAAGCCTGCAGGTGTACCCTAGATAAGACACACTGTTTCCGTTAGTGAAACAGAAGCATTTGTTAATTAACAAAGAAGCGGTCACTTGAGCAGAAAGCTAGGCAAATGCCTTTGAGCAGTTAAGAAAAATTTCCTGCAGAAAAGCATTTCTTTTGATGATAACTTTAAAAAATAATTTATGTAGTTTCTTTTTCAGTAGCCGTGCTCGATCTGTATCGTGCAGCATTATTAGCATTTGTTAACAACAGAAGTGGTAAGGAAATTACTCACCACAATTGTTAAACCCGGTTATTAGAGGCAGAGAGAGAAGAATGGCCTTCATGAGTAGTCAGTTCAGATCGCTGCAGTCAGCAGAGGTGTGGCCTGGTGGGGGAGGATGTGAGAATGGTGCAGGGAATTGGCTTGCCTCAGTTTCTGGTGAAGCATTAAAATTTGTAATGCAAGCCACCTAGCTTGGCAAGGGCAATTGCTTTCTTTTGTTCTGGGATTGGGGAGTAAATTCAGATGGGGAATAAATACAACCCAAAATTTTCTGAGTTTGAGTTTCATGAAAGCCTCATTTATAGAAATAAGGTGACATCTCAGGAAAGCAGTGTATGTACTATTTTTTATTTTTTGCAGGGGAAGATTCACCCTAAGCTAATATCTATTGCCAATCTTCGTCCTTTTTTCTTCCTCCCCGCCCCCCCTCAGAGCCCCAGTACATAGTTGTGTATAGTTGTAAGTTCTTCTAGTTCTTCCATGTGAGCCTCTGTCACACCATGGCCGCTGACAGACGAGTGGTGTGGTTCCGCGCCCACAACCAAACCTGGACCGCCGATGCAGAGCACACTGAACTTTAACTACTAGGCCATCAGGGCTGGCTCTATGTTTTAAGAGTGTGCAAATTAGATTGTCCTAGTCACGTCTCATGAATGATTTGGTGCCATGGATTAGTCTCCTGTTATGAGTTTGCACGTCTCACGTGCTTTGGTCCCTGTGTGTCTGTGCATAATGAGGGCATCTTTGTTTATTTAAAATTCGTTCATTCAACAAGTATTTCTTGAGCACCAACTAGTCACACATTCTCTATTTTTTCTGTGTGTGAAAAAATGGGGTTGTCTTTAGCTGTGTTTAATTAGGTGCAACTTGCATATGTTTTAGCAGAGACTTCCTAGCACCTAGGGTAATTTTCTGGAAATGAAAAAAAAAATAGCTCCCTCTCTGTGCAAAAGAATAATTTTCAAAAGTGCCCCTTCCTCTGAGAGGAGGAAGCCCTATGCCAGGGCACAGGCTTGATGAGGGGAGTGCATTCTAGATTTCAGCCCCTACCTGGGCACCATTTCGTAGCACACAAAATGCATACCTATATGTGGCAGCTAGTCTTAGATGACAAAAACAGTTTGGGTTTTGTTCAGTTTTTGGTGATTTGGACCAAGAGTGGGAGAATTCCTTCAATCCATGTTAGCCAAAGAACCTCTATACCAAAGACTCTGCTCTCAATTGTCCATCTGCCAAATGAACGAGTTAGACTAGATTCCTTTTTTTCCCCTAAAAAATACATATTTTGGGGGCCGGCCCAGTGGCGCAGTGGTTTAGTTCGCCCTTTGGCAGCCTGGGGTTCGCAGGTTCAAACCTTGTCAGCCATGCCGTGGCAGCGACCCATATAAAATAGAGGAAGATGGGCACGGAGTTAGCCCAGGGCCAGTCTTCCTCAGCAAAAAAGAGGAGGATTGGCAATGGGTGTTAGCTCGGGGCTGGTCTTCCTCACACACACACAAAATATGTATTTTGGTTATATAGTAAAGAGGTCAAGAGTATGGGCTTTGGAGTCAGACTGCTTGAGTTTGAATCCTGGCTGTATGATTTAAGAGCAAATGACCTTGGAGGATCTCTCTGAGCCTCCGTTTCTTTATTTGTAAAGTGGAGATGACAGGATCTAGTACCTAATTCATAGAGTTATTATGAGAATTAAATGAGATAAACCATGTGAAGCACTTAGTACTATGTCTGGAGTAAGTGCTTAATAATCGTTAGCCACTATTATTATTATTATTATTTATTATCATGTAGTCAGTGTGATTCTGTATCTCCAGAAAACCAAGGGCAGCCAATCCCCATCTTCTACCTAACATCAGTCATCTCACTAACAGTCAATAGTTTATCCACATTTGCCACCTAGACAATTCAGCACCCTTTGGGTCACTTATCTATAGTAAATAAGGGTGTTCATTTTGTAAGCCTTAACAAGGCTACTACCCTCTATCTCCGAATACTATTGTAATATCCAATATCCATTTGCTATCTTTCTAGGGGAGAGTCAAGTAGCAGGCAGTTTTGCCTGAATCAAATAATTAGTGTTTGTACTGACACCACAACTTGCTCCCCAAAGCAGCCTCTGGAGATTCTTAAGAAATAATCCCTCAAGGAGAAGAATTCCTGAAGCACCTAAGAAGAAGCACAGTGTATCAGTTAGCCATTGCTGTGTAACCAACACCCCCAAAACATGGTGGCTAAAAACAACCACCATTTATTATTTCTCATGAGTTTATGGGATGGCTTAACAGCTCTGCTGACCTGGGTTATGCTTAACTGATCTTGGCTGGGCTCCTTCATGTATGTGCAGTCAATGGCAGGTTGGCCTTGGCCCAGACAACTAAAGTTCTTCTTACCTGGCTCTCACATCCCTCCAGCCTAGTCATATTCTGATGGTGGTAGCATGGGTCCAAGAGAGAAAGTGGAAATAGCAAGTCTTTTTCCAAGTCTTTGCTTGTGTTGAGTTTACTACTATCTCATTAGCCAAAGGAAGTCACATGGCAAAGCTCAGAGTCATCAAGGCAGGGTGCCACCAAAGGATGTGACAGAGGGAGGCATGAAAAATTGGGGCCGTTACTACACTCTACCGCACACAGTAAATATTATTTTTAAAGATTTCTAGCATATAATCCCATCTAGTAGTCAGCATCATTGTTTTAATATTCAGTCAAACTTATATACTAGTTTTTTCTTGTCTTAATCACAGGAAATGTCTGGAAAAGCAGTACAAAATCCAGAAATAAGTTGCAGGTTTCTAATGAAATGATAAAATCATGTCTGAAGCATTCTGTTTTGTTTTCTACTTCCCTGCATGGCTCATTTGGGGTCTTCAGAGCAGTGGTTGTCACAAAGATGTAATTGCTACCAGCCAGAGCAGATGAAATATTTCCTCATGCCCAAACGGTGTTTTATGGAGACTCCCAAGAGCCCCCTGTGCTCTGAACATGAACACTTTAGACAAATAACAGAAAGAAAGCTGACAGGCACCTAAGGAGTGTTAAAGATTGAGCAAAATCTTGATCAAGTTCTCTTTATGAACTTCTAATTTGCTCTTTCAGAAATCAGTTAGCAAAGTCCTTCTAAGGTAGATAAAAAATAAAAAGAAATGGTGAATTTATCCCTGCTAAGATAAGACTGAAGCACTGAATTATGCAGTTAGGCCACTTGTGAGGGGATGCCACCTAAGACAGAGTAGAAAACTTGAGTTCCCCTTTTTATAACAATTGGCTGTCCTGGCTGCATAGAAGCCAACTCAGAGAGGGCGGAGGGCACCCATCAAACAGCTGATTCCAACTGGTTTGCAAAACCACGGTTATTCCGACACGCAAGTCCTCCAAGATGTAAGTCATCTGTTAGAATTCTCATTTGGACTTTAGCTTTAGGATCCACAAAAAAATACTCTCAAAATTGGCAAATATACCTTCTAACTTATGTGTCCAAATTCTGCCACAGCAGCACAATGACTCACACCCTTAAATAAACCTCCACATATTTGAAGACACCACGTGGTCTGCTCTTCTCTAACTTGTTAACCAAACTGGTTGAATATTTTCTTATTAGACCTAGTTTCCAACGATACCATCATTTTGTTCCCTGCTTTTCTCTAAACCTTAAAGCTCTTTGCCACATCTGCTCTTAAATGTGGTGACAGTGCTGCCTCGGGTATGGTAAATTGGGACAGTTCCCAGGCCCTACACTTTGTCGGCCCCCCCCACACACACACACATTGTAATGGCAAGTGGCTAGGAAATGACTCAGGAGGTGGAGTGTGGAGGAACGAGAGGAGGCTCCCAGCACAAGTGTGGAAAAAAACTTGAGGGTTTCATGTACAAGTGTACTCCGGCAGTACACCCATCCTTCCTGACCACGGCAGATAGCAGCGGAGCCCTTCCCTCTTTCCACAGGTTCTTCAGGATGAATGTGTTTAATTAAGACTCCTACCTCCCTCCAAGTTTATCCTTAATATTACTGTCACAAGAGATCAACACAGTGACCCCAGGTGGTAACCAAAATCTGCTATAACTCTAATAATGATAAAACCCCCAAAACTGCAGCTTTTGTAAGTCATTCTCCTAACAGTACAGCCTGATAGGTGTTTCTCTTGTGACTGGTACTCGCGCTTACTGTGTTTAACTTGTACTGCTACAACTCCTGGTCTTTTTTCCCTTGTTCTTTTTTTCTTTATTTTCTAAACTATTCAAATCTTAGTACTTTCTCACAAAAGTAGCTGCAGTGGGTTGGCTGAGTGCACGAAGAAGAGAGTCATCCCCATGGATCCTGCTTTACATGTTTGCCTCTCATGTACTTCATCCTGCTCTAATTTGGAGTTTCTAAAAGTGCATTCAAGTAAATGGTAAGAAGTTATGAACAAAAGTTTTCTATGATTAAATATGTGTGAGAAAAACATTAAACCAGGCTCCTTTATTGCAGGACTTTTCTGACCATTTAATATGCTGTTACGTCTGTGACTTTCCAGCAATGTGTATGTGACCATGGAGACACTTCCTCGTGGATCATTGAGTGGGACAAGTCCTACAGGATCCACTCTGGGAACTCTGATCTAACTTGTAAAGGCACATCTTGAGTATCCCACCCAAGGGTGCAGCTAAACAGATCAAGCGGCCCCCACCCAGGTTTTCCCTCTAGTCCCTGGGTCGCAACGAGCTGCCACCACTCAGAGGCAAATGAGGAGATTCTATAAAATGCCCTTAAAGTTCTCACTGTTAGTGTTCTACCAGGCAGTTAGGGATGCTTTCTATGTTTTCCCCCACTGCTTTTCAGAATCTCGAGTTTTGGATCATTCATTCAATCAACAAATATTTATTGAATATTTGTGCCAGGCAAATAGACCAAGAAACCCAGACCTCATGAAGATATTCTAGTGGGTAGGGACAGATAATAAAAGGATAAAAACATAAAATATTAGGTATATCAGACACAGATAATTGCTTAAGAGAGAAAAAGCAGAGGAAGATAGGGAGTGTGGGGTTGGGAGTAGGTGCTATTTTTCATAGTGTGCACAAAGAAGGATGGAGAAATGAGGAAGGAAGCCATGTGAATATCTGCTGGAACAACATCTCAGGCAGAGGGAATAACTAGTGTAAATATCAAGTAAGCAGTTAGAAGTATAAGTCTGGAGTTTGGGAAAGAGTGCAGGGCTAGAAATGTAAATTTGGAGTGATCAGCATGCATGTGGTGTTTAAGGCAGATGAGCTGGTTGAGATCACCAAGGGAGTTAGCGTAGATGGAGAAAAGATGAAGTATGAGAATTAAGCCTTAAAGTTTAAAGTTTGGGATGATGAGGAGTAATCAGCAAAGAAAACTGAGAAGGAATGGACACTGACAAGGGAGAAAAACCAAGAGTGAAGCCAAGTGAAGAAAGAGGATGTGATCAGCCCAATGAAATGCTGAGAGATGAGGTAAGATGTAGACTGCAAATTGACCTGGATATAGCAATGTAGAAGTAGTTTGTGAACTTGTAGAGAGCTATTTCACTGAATTGTTAAGCACAAAAACTCAGTGAAAAGCAAGTTTAAGAAGGAATGGAAGGAAAGAAAAAAGAATCAGTAGGAAGAGATCATTATTTCAAAGAGTTTTGCTGTGAAGGGGAGCAGAGAAATGCAGTAATAAGTAGAGAGGGATGAACAGTCAAAAAGTTTTTCAAAATGGGGAAAATAATAGCCTGTTTTTATGCTAGTTAAAATGATCCATTAGAAATGAGAAAATTGATGATAACAGAGAAGGAGGGAGAATTGCTGTGGTGATGTCCTTGAGTGATTAAGTGAAGGTGGGATCTAGTGCACAAGTGGACAGCTTGCCCTTAGATAGGAGTTCCTCCAGTGTAACGGTGGAGGGGGGGAAGCTGACTACGTGGACACAGATACAGCTAGGCGGGTAGATATGGTGGTGAGAACATGAAGAAGTTATCTTCTAATTGCTTCTATTTTCTCAGAGAAAAATGGAAGCAAGGTCATTAGCTGAGAATGCGGAAGGGAAAGGAAGTATTGGAAGAGAGGATAAGATGTGAAATAATTATACGGGAGTCAGGGAGAATGAAAGGAATAGGCAATTTAGAGAGATTATCAGGCAGCCCCGTGGCCCATTTCAGGTTGATGGTCATGCATTTTTAGTGAGACCAATTGGCATGGATGCACGTTTTTCTCTGACCAAGCTCAGTGTGCATGTGAGCGCAAAGTAGATGTAGAGGCAGACATGTTAATCATGGTTGTAATTTTGCCAGGTGAAGACAATCAAGTGAGAAAGGGGGCGATAATAATGATGGATAAGGAGGGAATTGATAACATGAGGATGGAGTAAGGGACAATCCAAAGTTAGTAAGATCAATAAGTTGTGAGTGGTGAAGTAAAGGGTTGTTGGAGTTGGGGCTCCAGAGAGAAGAAGCTGAAAAGATAGGAGGTGGTGGTCAGAGGGTGGGATGCTTGGAATTGAAGTTATAAGGGGATTAAAGTGATTGATAATGACAAGGTCTAGTAGGATATGACCACGGAAGTGAGTGACAGAGGAATGGCGTAGGCGAGACCTTTGAAACAGACAAGGTCAAGGAACTGACAAGCCAGAATACCAGAAGGATGCTCTATGTGAACATTTAAATCACCAAGAATTGTCAGGAGCAAAGTAAAAGGAAGTGAGAGATGGTTAACTAAGAGAGGGGTGAGGGAAAGGGACCTTGGTGGTGGGGGAGTGTGAAGACTGAAACAAGGAGACCAGCCAGTGGTTTGGGCCTTGTGGCATGCAATTCAAAGCAAGTGATTTGTTTTTAGGGTGGAGGGAGCAAGAATAATCTGGAATTAACAATGAGGAGCAAGACATTTACCATCTTGTCTTCTTATCTCTTCATCTCTCCCACCTTCAATGGTGTATCCTTCCAGTTAGGTATTTTAGAGGTGTATTGCTTCTTGGTTTTCTTTTCTCATAAATTTTTTTTTCTTATTGTGTTCAATTAGTGCCCCGGGGCTCTAATTCTCAGCTCTCACTATACATTAGAATCACCCGAAGAGATTTTTTTTATAACAGTATACCATACCCAGGCCCTACCATGAGTTATACTGATTTAATTGTTCTGGGATGGGGCCCAGGCATCTGTATTGTTTAAAGTTCTCTAGGTGATTCTAATGGGCCAGCAAGTTGAGAACCACTGCCTAGGGAAGAGTTTGAGAAGGTTTGAGTCTTGGTAGGCCTATGTATTGTTGTGGAGAATGGTCCATAGTTTTCATCACATCCTTGAAAATATTCCTGACTCAAGAAGACTAAGACTAAGCCCCTTATTTTCCTGATGAGAAAACTTAACCTTAATTGATTTTTTAAAATCTTTTTCTTAAAGATGGAAATGGGAGTTGGGAAAAGGAAGTTTGCTAAAATTTGGGAAGAACAATACCAAATTAAGTAAAATGGTGTTTTTTTCCAAAACATCAGCAGGGCTTTGAAACCTCCATGAAGCGGAATCCATGATGCTAGCCCACTACTCTGTGCATCCAAGAAAGTCTGTCCTCCCTTCCTGCCCTCTAAAAATGCAAAATGTGCCGGGGTAACCGACTCTGGGACTCTCTCACTGCTGGTTTCTGCGTAGGAGTGTTGCATACATCAGGCTCACTTAGCACCTGCGTTTTATGATGTGAAAACTGCACATCCATCATATGTGCATTACCTCAAATTGTATAATTTTTTCTCACAAAGTGGAAAAAAGAAGTTTCAGAATACGCGTTCAACCTCTTCTGGCCTCCTAAAGGAACGAGGTGGGTTACGAATGGGGTCACGAAATTGGAGAGCCCTGGAGGCAGAAGCCCTTTCTGAGGCTGTGATGCCGCCACTGTGCTTTGCCTACTATGTCGATGCTCTTGTCCCTTCACCGCCATGGCAGGGCCAGCTGCCAGTGCACTGTTTTGTGAATTTATTTGCTTACATATTAAAATGCTTGCCAACCGTAACTCCATGGTCCTGGTTCCTTCACCACAGGCCTTAACCCATTGATAGGGAAGGCAAGAATGTCTTGGAATCATGTACTGTAATTATAGCCGTTGTCTTCACTTAGCCACCCTTTATCTATTCCGTTGGGATTCTGAGATGCCCAAACCAAGCCATGACATTTCTAAGCAGTTAGCATGAAGATAATGGGGAACAGGTTATAACTATTCTGGTGAAAACAGTAGCCAGAAGAAATTCCTGAATGTATCTGCCTTGGCCGTGCAACTGCCCATCTCTGGCCTAATGAGTGTTAACCCCTACTCATCCCTGCACATATTAGGGGAAAATAAACATTGGCAGATGGAACACATCTGCGAATGTACTGGGTGAAAGTGTGTGTGGCTGCTCCCTCCTCTCTCCTTTTCTCCCTTCCCTCCTACCACTGGATGGCATTCTCCTCCCTTCTCTGTTTCTGCTCATTGTCCTCTACCCCGGCATCACACCACACTTGACTCACACCCCCACATGGCATCCTGACTCACGTTCTCACAGTCACCCACACAGTTGCTCACTGTGTGCTCCTTTCCTGTCCATTTCTGTCCAGATGCCCTGGTTTTAAGATTTTGCCTGATTCTCAACAGCAGTAGCCTGTAGATCTGCAGTCCTCTTGGAGTCCAAGGCAGCCAAACCAACCACAGATTGACCTGTGACTCTCTCCATCCTCTGTAGTATTTGGGTCAACTTCTGCAGAAGCCTGTGATGACACACGTAGATCCAAACAATTTAGCACAAGGTCTCCAGAGTGGAGGCTGCAAATTAGGAGCCATAGTTGCCTATGGTCGGTGTTCTGTTTAGCCCACCCGGGCATCTTAAAAATACTGTTGGGGCCACATTATCTTTAACAAAAATATTAAATCGACATTTAAAGTTAGGAGATACCACAACTTCTTTTATGTAACACTGGGTCTGCTTTCTAGCCAGGCACTCATTGGATAGAGTTGATTAAGTCCTGTGCCCCTTAGACAGGATAAGTCTCCTCAGTTGGCCACAGTCCCCACCACTCCTTATCCATCCCAACTTCCTGCCTCTTCACTCGTTTATGGTACTTGTCCGGCTCTTGGAGGCATTTGTGCTGGGTATCTTACTCTGTAGCTACCACAAGTGGAATCCAGCCCAGCCTGACAGGAACCCAAATCCAAAATGATAAACTACCCTGGGGGTTGTGAAAATCCAAAAGGAAGGGCAGCCCAGGGAACTAGGCTGCCCCAAGCTCTTTGGTACAATAGAAAGAGCATCTGCTTTGGGAACAAACACCCCGGGTCTAAATCTAAGCTCAGCTACTTGCTAATAGTTTAACTTTGGGTGATTAACCACTACAACTTAAAACTTAACTTAACCACTACAAACTTAAGTTTTCTTTTTTATAAAATGGGGGTGTTAATTGAAACATTGTTGTGAGGATAAGACATAATATATATAATAAAATACCTCGTACGGTGAATGTTAGCTGCTATTATGATCTACTTCTCCTCTTCTTTCTGGCCCATGTACATTCTTGAGAGCTAATGAGTACACATGCACAGTACTAATGAACATATGTCAGCAGAGGGGAGAGAGTGATGCCAGCAATACTGGCCAATAATGATAAAGCCAGAAAAACTCAAGGGTATTCCAGAGATTTCTGGGTGCCCCAAAGAGCTAATGGGCTGTAGCTCTTTCATGGCAGATGGCTTTCTGAGTTACCTACAACCAAGACCCTGAAACTCATCAACTGTTTGTATCTCTGCTATGCTGATAGGCCAGGAGAGAGGCCAGTGATTTGAACTGGTGCAGTGGTAGTAGAGAAGGAAAGGAAGGGAAATAGTTAAGAAATCTGTAAGAATTAAAATTGACGGATATGTAAGGAGTATGTTGACTTTGTACTTTGTCAACTTAGCTTAGCAGGAATCACATTTCTCAGAATTTTCTTCCCTATATGGTTCTGGGGCAGGGGTTGCCACACAGGCATTTGAGCATAATTTGGAAGGTGAAGTGAAACAGCTGCCATCACATTGTCACTGATCTGGCCCACAGCTTGGCTAGCTCTCACCATCTCCTCCTTCAGCCTCTCCAAGTGCTGGGCGGGGCACAGGAACAGCTCTGAGACATGATACCAGCCTTTTCCATTGGTCATTGGGGTTAGATGAAATGAGAGACAGACATGAGTTCCAGTGTTTCCTTTCTAGTTTATCCTTGTGATTCCAGTTTTTCCTCACTCTTCCCCAAGTATGTCCAGCTTTTCTTCCTGACTGCCAGCCCTCCTGACCAAGAGTAAACCCAGGCCCGCCACCTGATGGTTCACTGGGATTCACAGAGGTGGTTGCCACAAAGAGCCAAAAACCTTCCATAGATTTCTATATCAGCCTTCTTCATAGTTCCACTCCAGCAGCTGGTTAGTGATTTTTCTCTGATCCTTTCTGGATTTTACTTCCCTAGCTTCTCCCAGAATCGTATGAAGTCTAATTCTTACAATGAATTCTTTGGTCCATAATGTCCATAGCAGTTCCGCTTCTCTGATGGAACCCTGACCAATATAGGGAATAAGGGAAGGAAATGATAGAAGGTTTACAAGTCTCTGGCTTAGAAGATGAACTGGATGGATGTATATGAAGAATGTCCAGAAGATAGCTAAAGACACATATCTAAAGCTCTTGAAAGGACTTCCCTAATGGCTCTCAAAAGCATGGAATAAGCTTTGGATAAGTCTAGGGAACCCAGAAATTTAGGGAAGCTCTCACTCCCAACCCAAACTCACTTTCATCAAGGCTTCCATCTCCAGGTCTCAGATTCATCTTCTTGACTACTCTAGCTATGCAAAAAAAGGTTCATCTCTAAGTGAATCTGTCTTCCGATATACCAGATCACCACTGTTCTCAGAGAATAGTAGCCAGAAGTATTTATCCTAGATCTTTATTAATGTAACTTATTTACAATCCATTTGTATATTGGTTTGATACTTTTATTTTTCTTTCTATATGCCTATCATATGCAGCCTCAACAATTCTAATAGATAGAGAAGATTTGCATAACGGGGTGGCTTTATGACTCTAAGGAGATTAAACTTGATTTTGGGAGGAGCTGCAATGGCAGGAAGTTCTCACAGCCCTTTTATTCCTCTTCTTGAAGGTAGAGAAAATTATTAAGAAGAAATAGCTAACCCAGTTTGAAATGTACAGTTTATTTTCAGAATCTGTCTTCAAGGCATATCATAATGGTCCCCTTAGACTTCTATTGCTCATCAATTACACTGTCTCCCACTGTTACAGCTTCTATGGTGGGAAGGACAGGGAATCTTGAGAGTTGTGCTGGGAAGAGCAACTCTGCATTTGGGCTAATCTCTGATCTGGAACTGAAGATAGGCGTAACTCACACTCATTTTGTGTGTTTAAAGGTAATTTTTTCCAATTGGATGGGAATGACCTTAGAGTACATGAGCATTTTCCAAATGTGAAAAATAATACAACTTTGTTCCTAGAGTATCAGGAAGTTGTTTTGTCAGCTGGTTGTTATCTGAGAATCAACTTTTTTTTTTTAATCTAGGGGAAAACTACAAAACTGGAGAGCAAATGAGTACACTCATGTCCATCAACCTCAGAAGACTTTTTAAAGCATTTTAGTGAGGCATTGAGTTGAAGTACTATTGAGAGAGGTAAAATCTTTGTATTATCTGACCACATCTCACCACCTCCACTGCTACTGTCCTGCCTCAGCCCTCATCAGCTCTGCCTGGAGCCTTACAGTAGCTTCCTGCGGGCTATCACTGCTTCCACCCTCCCCTCTTATAGTTACTCACAACACTCAGTGGCCAAAGGATTCTTTTAAAATATGTCAGATTAGGTCATTCCTCTGCTCAAATTCCCCAGTGGTTTGCTCTTCCCTCAGGGTAAGAGCTAAAGTCTTTGCAATGGCCCCAAAGGCCTCACATGATCTGCTGCCCATTAGATCTCTTGATTCTCGCTCTCCTCCAAATACACCAACCTCCATGCTGTTCCTTGAATATGCAGGCACACTCCTTCCCCTGGGTCGTTGCACTAGCTGTTCCCCTTGCGTGGAACATTTGGCCACCTTCCTTATTTCTTCAAAATTTTACAAATCTTACCTTCTCTATGAGGCTTCCCCCATAGCCTTATTATACAGCAAACTTCCACCTGCCACCTCACTCTGATTGCCCTCATTCTACCTTTTCTTTTTTTCCATTGAAATGATCACTTTCTAACATCCTATATAATTTACATATATGCTATGTCTATTGTTTATTTTCTGTATCCTCCCACTAGAATGTAAGCTCCACGGAGGCAGGTATCTTTCACTTTTTGTACATTGATGCAACCAAAGTACCTAGAACTGTGTCACACAGTAGGGGCTCAAAAAATAGTTGTGGAGTTGAGTTGAATACTTACACTAGAGAGTGAGATTCCACAATTGTAGTATAATGGGCTTTATTATATACATTCAGAGTCAGAAACAAATGTGCAGACAGACATGAAAAAGACTTGGTCGTAGAAGCTGTCACATATGACATGATATAAATCAGAATTAAAGTGCATACAGCTTTTGTGTCCAGAGGTGATGGGTATTATCCAATGCCACACCAAGATCACAGCTATCTTGTCCTAACAATCATAGAAGAAGCTCTCAGAATATCAAAAGAGGCAAACAGAGTGTGTTTTAGAAGGGATATTCAAGTGCTAGCATCTGAAATCAGTTAGCCTTTTGTGTAACATTTAAGGACACTGAATTTCCAATAATTCAGTTATATTAGACTTCAGTAGCTATTGAATGCTTTCACCATGGTAGGCACTGAGGGAGGTACTTTCTGTGCTGTAACTCATTTAATCCTCCCACAAGCTGGCAAGTAGATATCATTTTGCAAATGCGGAAACTGCGATGCAGAAATGCTATCCAATATCCTCAGTATCACGTAGAAAATGGACACTCTTGGACCACATGGCCTCCTGAGACTGGTTTCTTTGTTGAACATACATAAGAAAAAAAAAATGCAGGGAATTTTTGCCTGCTTATTTGTAGTTGCAACACGGACACTCTCACTCTGTCTTCCCCACTCTTGCCCTCTAAAAGGATTCTTTGCTTTCAGGGATGGTTCCTGGGCTCCCTTTGTTGTACAGAATGCAAATAATGAGAAGATGGGAACACTGAGAAGATGGAGGTTAATATAGGTCTACGTAGTAAAACTGGTCGAAGAAGGGAGCAGCAAAAATCTACTTGGCTTGAGTTTATGTTATAGATTTTTGAGAAGACCTTGAAGATAAATTTTGGAGCTAACTTGGTATCAAGGCCATATTGATGATAAGATGGGGAAATGAGATTTTAAAGAAATTTAGCTAAGTAGTGCCCCTACGACACGTTCAGGAGAGACTGTTGTAAAGGATTAAATAGTGTTTATCTGTTTTTCGGTTGCTAGATAGTTGTTTCTCTGAATGAAAGTCCATATGGGATTGAATCACAAAGTGGCTTGCTTATATGGATTATGTTTTGAAAGGAAGGAAAATGGATAATTAGCCAAGTTTAAAATCACAAAGTAATCTGATGCTTCCTCTATTAGCTATCTATTGCTACATAGTAAATCACCCCAAAACTTAGTGGCTAAAACAATAAACACTTACTGTGTCTCACAGGTTCTCCTCCTGTGGACCTCTCTACAGGACTTCTCAAATGTCCTTACAACATGGTGGCTGGCTTCCCACAGAGTGGGCAAACCAAGAAAGCAGGTGGAAGCTGCACTATCTTTTATGACCCAGCCTTGGAAGTCACACACCTTCACTTCCACCATGTCCTGCTGGTCCCCACAGGTCAGCTCTAATGAGAGGAACACACCAAGGCATGAATGCCAGGAGGTGAGCATCACTGTGGAGAGGGGAGTCAGCTTAGAGACTGGCAGCCACACTTCCTATTTTCTGTCTCCCCATATCCAAATGGTCCCTGAATACTGACTGTTCTTCCTTTACAGCTTTTTCCATTTCCACCTTCTTCACTATTCGGCTCCTACATCCTATCTTGATTGTGTCCTGACTAATGTAATGGCCTCTTAGTTGGTTTTCCTACCTCCAATCCACTCCATATTTCTTTTCACCATGTCTATCATTCTTCTTTAACAGAGCTTGTTCTGTAATTATAATTAGTTATGTACTTTTCCATCCATTTATTTCCCGCACTAGATTGAAAGGCTTTGAAGGTAGTGACTGTTTCGTGCATTTGTATATCTCCACGGCTCCTGAACTGTGCCTTAGAGGCATGATAAGGAGAAAAGCAGTAGAGCCTAGTGGTTAAACACAGAGATGGTTGAACCAGATAAATGCTGTATTTGAATCCCAGCTCTGCCACTTCCAAGCTGTGAGATCTTAGGAAAGTTATTTAATCTCTCTGAGCCTCTGTTTCTCACTTCTTAAAAGCAAGTTAATCATAATTATTATAGTAATAACTATTACAATAGTAATAATTATAGTAATAACTATTATAATAGCTAATAATGCCTGACTTTCAGAGCATGAGAATGGGACAAATGAGGTGTGCAAAGGGCTTGGCATTACGTCTTGCACCATACTAAATGCTTAATAGATGGTAGCCACTAATATGTCACAAAGTTGGCATTTAATAGTTTTTGAATACATTAATATTGGGGAAGGAAGTATTTGGCTAGAAGGCCCTGACTCTGCAAGTTTCTTTCCCCAGGTTTCAGGCACTTTCTGTGGAGTTCTAGAGCAGCACCGTCCAGTAGAACTCTGCAATGATGGAAATATTCTATATCTGCACT
This sequence comes from Tapirus indicus, assembly GCA_031878705.1. Taxonomy (NCBI): domain Eukaryota; kingdom Metazoa; phylum Chordata; class Mammalia; order Perissodactyla; family Tapiridae; genus Tapirus; species Tapirus indicus. Next base: position 139,472,365 of record CM062919.1, on the reverse strand, counting down.
GTTCAATAGAGTAGCCTGAAATAATTTTGGTTAATATGAAAAGTGAGAGAAAATAACTAGCATGTAATTGCTATTTACGATTTTATTGTCAATTGAAACCATTTTAATGTAATCCCATGTACATCGTTCTCATCTTCACCATCCCATCCCCAGCCCCTGTAGCTCATATTGTGTTTAATCCTCACGAAGCCCTATGGTGTAGATGTAGCACCCTCCCCCCTTTTTATAGATGGGGAAACTGAGGCTCCAGAAGGCTGGGAAACTTACCTAAGGTGACACTGTATGTGAGGGTGGAGCAGGGCTTTGAGCCCAGGACTGTCATGACCCAAAGCCAGTTTTGTCAACCATTCTGCTCTACTGCCTCATTCTCTGCAACATGTCCTTCACATGGCTTGCTTGGTTTTGGGTGTCTATGTGTGTGATTCCATTATTTTAATTATATAATTACATGAGCTCATTGGAGGAAAATTTAAAAATATAGAGAAGCGAAATAAATAAATAAAAGCAGTTTAAACCAGGCATTAGTTGTAGCCTGGTTTACCCATTGTCAAGAGTAACCACAGACCGTGATTTACTACCCAGCCTGTCTCCCCTAGGGAGAGAGGGACAGCCCAGTGTGAAGTGTAAGCTTAACTTTTCTTTACAGGGTCAGCTCTTTGTATTTTCTCACGTGCACACAGTGGAATGTCAGAGTCTGAAGAGAACGTATTGATTAGCAGGTGATTCTAGGCCAATTTCCTCATTTTCAGAGAGAATTAGAAGGCCCAGGAGGTGGAATAACTTGCAATGATAATTCTTCAGAAGGTGAAATTATCCCTCACCAGAGAAAAGGCAGAAGAGAATACAGAAACCCCTCTATGCACATACAGGTTATATTTCATTTGATGATATTCCTAAATCTATTTGTTCATAAATTTAAAGTGACAGTCTATAGGCAGCCACTACTGCCACCCACTGGTGCCGGGCAGAGTTGACGCAGTTCTACATAGGTGCATAAAATGTGTTATATCTAAGTCCTTAAGTTGAATCTTCTTCACAGGAACCTCTGTATTTGTTTAAAAAAAGAAAAGTAAGGCGTGTGGAATCAGACAGACCTGCGTTCAAATCTTGGCTATGCCTCATATGAGAAGGGTAACCACTTTCATTCCTGGTTTTCCATTTTTAAAATGGGGATAATATCTAGTTCATAGGGATGTTGTAAGAATTAAGTAACGAATATGTATTAGTTTGGGTAAATGCTAGTCAAAATCTCAGTGACTTAACACAGTCTTTTGTTAACCTCACAGTTTCTGGCTCATATCACAGTTCAAAGTGGGTACTCCATATCACCAGTCAGTTCTCCTCCAAGTGATGATTTGGGACCAAGCTCCTTCCATCTTATGACTCCACCATCTTCAACTCTGGCCTCCAGGGTCATCCTGGAGCCCAGTGTCCACCAGCAGAGGAAGAGGAGAGGGCATGGAGGTGTGCAAGGAGGTTTTTATGGGCCAGACCTGAAGCTGCATACGTTACTTCTACACCCGTTCCATTGTCCAGAACTCAGTCTCACGGTTGCGTCTCACTACTGGGAAGACTAGGAAACATGGCCCAGTGGTTGCTGCCACAGCCATAATTTTTAGTAGTAGAAACACAAGTATCACTCCAATGTAGTTATGATTTTTCTTTATGTATTACGTAATACTATTTATATTTTTCTCAGTTTTTAGTATGTCACAGATATGAAACTAAAAGGCAATGTGGTGTGGTGAAATGAGGAATGGTTATGGAGATGTGTCTTCTAATTCTGTGTGATCGTGGAAGTATCACTCAGCCAATCTAAACCCCAGAGAATGGGGGTTCTCCAGAGAACCCCTGGAGAATGACAGGGGTCAAGCTGGCTGGTATCCGTGTAGTCTGCCCCCACCCCCATCTTCCCAGCTCTAAAGGTTTACAGTTTTTTTGTACACAGTAGTGCAAAACAAAACATGCAGTGACTCTCAGAGTAGACAAGTGATAGAACACAAGTCTTGGATGAGCGTAGATGGGAAGATTTCTAGAAGAGAAACAGCTTTAAGCCTGTTCTTGGAGGAGCTGATAGTCCTGAACAGAGAGAATGAGGTATGGAATGCTATGCAAGGAAGGCATCAAGAAGACTATAAACAAGAATTTGGGGGAGGGAGCATGGGGCAGAGAATAGCCTGGCTGAAAAGGCGAATATGTTGGAGTGGGGCTGGAGGTGAACTGAAGATAATGTTTGATGGGTAGAGGAAAAGAAAACGTTAATGATAGGCTGCCAGGCTTAGAGGTTCATATTTAATCCAAAAGGATCCCAATAGGGAGCCAATTATGGTTTTCCTATTGGCAAGTGACATCATGAAAACCTGTTAGTCATTATGAAAAGAAATCTGATTAGATCATAGCACTCGATGTGACCTCACCCTTTATTAAGCTGCTGAACTTCTAAAGTGTAAATGCTCCATAAATAACCTTCCAAATATGTTAGTTATCTGAATTCGATACACATTTCAAGGAAAAAGAAAGAGTTTTACACAGTAATAGAGAAAAAGATGAGGATGTGGGAAGAATCAATAGTTTGAAAGAATTGAAAGAGAGCCCTCATTTCCCTGCTTTATTTTATTTTGTTTTTGTAAATCTAGGATAAATATGTAGGTAAGACATGAGTCAGAGCAAACTCAGAAAGTACCTAGAAACCTTCAGCATTTCAAGCAGGCTCGCTAGTTTCATGTGGGTGAAGTTTGGTTTTCAGGAAGACAAATTGAAGATAGAACTTGGTTGTTTAGATTTTGCCATTCTCTAGGGGACATATAAGGACGTTCAATGAGCTATGAGGGGGAAGAATTTCTTCTTGGGAACTGCTTCAGGGAGCCTTGTTTGGAGAGAATACGGCCCTGGAGCAGACCCAGCGCACATTGCAATTCTTCTCTGGACCTAGTCTGGGAAGACACGGTCTTAGAGGTGAGCACAAGCAGCTCAGTCCGGTCTTCAAACCAGGTTTCCAGTAAAGGCCTCTGTCACACGCTCAAGAAATGTGAAGACTGAAACATTTCATGGGAAAGCTGTTGATGATGCCCTTGACTCTCCTTCAGCTCTTGTAAGCTCTTGGGAAGCACTATTTTTGTTTCTGTTTTTAAGAAAAAGATTACATTTTAGATGGGTAACTATTTGTTATTTACTACATATTAATTTTTTCACACAAGTGAAATATTCTACTACTAAATAACCACGTGACCTTGGCAAGGCACAAGCCTTTTCTGGGCTTCAGGCTTTGGTTTCCTTCTCTATAAAATACAGACTGCATTATATAATCTCTGAGGCCTCTTTCTGATCTGAAAAGATAAATTCTAATTCAAACAACTTCCTCTTTCTGGTGAAGTAACATGAAGCCTGAGGTTACTTTATCATATTGTTCTAAATCTCTATCACTCTTAAAACATATAGGAAGAAAACTAGCAGCTCATTGAGCGGGTACTGCAGGGAGAATCCTCCACTCAGAGCAACAGCAGGTTGGTGGGAGCACTTTGCTCAGAGCTGCTTCCTCCCACCCCCATGACAGGGAGGTGTTCACACCTTTATGCTCCTTAGAAACACCAGTGTTTTTATTGTGGCCATACAATAGCTTCTCTGGCTGTGTGGACTTTCCAGTTTGACAATAGTTTATTTGCTATCTATTCTTATTCTTTATTCCACTTCCATGTTTTTAAATGGGTTCTACTTCATTCTTAGGAGGTAATTTCCTCTAAAGCAAGACCATATCCTAAATAGAGCAACTTTATATACAGTGTCCCGGACAGAGCATGTGATGATAATGTGATAGATAATGATGATGAGAGCTAGAAAAATATCATAGGATTTTAGAGCTGCGCTAATATGGCAGCCGTTAGCTATATGTGACTTTTTAAAAATTGAAATTAACTAGAATTAAATTAAATTAAAAATTCAGTTCCTCTGCCATACCAACCACATTTCAAGTGCTCAGTAAGCATGGCTAGTGACTACTGTTTTGGACAGTGCAGATATAGCACATTTCCATCACTGCAGAAAGTTTGGTTGGACGATGCTGCCTTCAAGATTAACTAGTCACAGAATCATATTCTTAAGAGATGTCAGGGAACTTGGAAACTACCTAAGACAGTCTTCTATCCAGAATGGTTCAAGTCTTTCCCGTACCAAAGAATTTATCACCTTACAAAGTGGTCCATTCCATTTTTGGAAACTTTATATTATGAACTTCTTCCTTAAATTGGATCAAAATCCATATCCCTGTAACTTCTGCTCTCTCTCTAAACACAGGACAACTGTAATAATTCTTCCCTCTGAAACTTTATCAGAGCATTGATGCCACTACTGTGTCTCCTTAGACTCTTCTTTGCAGGTAACCCATGCACAGGGGAGGAGGCTGAGGCCTGGAGCAGTCCTACCTCGTGACCTACGGAGAGCTGGGACTGAATCCAGGTTTCCAGTTTCCAGTGTGTTCCAGTCAATCCTTTCTGCTTCCAAATCTGGCAACTATGTCATTAAGGAATGTGGATAGAGGAGTTTATAGATTTGAAGTTCTTAGTCTTTTATCTTTCTTTCCATTGTGTTGTTGTTCTCCCATGGTCTTATTCTCTTTTTTCACTGCATGCTTCCTAAGAGACTCTAGGCTATTTCTTCCCCAGTAAAACAAAGATTACTTGCACTCTGCATGAAAATTTCAGAACATAAAACAATTACCCCCTCCCTCCAAATAACCCCAGCTGCCAAGCATAGAAATCACACCGAAATGGTTGCTTTAGTTTGCCAGTTTGAAAGCAGTATGAGGATAGAAGAAGAAGCTGGAAGCACTAAAGATAAATGATGTACTTCCAAAAAGTGTCTAGAAGAGAAGGCGCTATGATAACTATTCAGTCAGAAAGCGCATCTACGTCTGCATGGAGCTCTGTGGAGAACTTGCAGGTGAGATATTGTGTTTAGTGCCAGTTACAGCTTCAGACCTGTTCAACAAATGCTCACAGAGGTGAGGATCTGTCCTGGGGCCACAAAGATGATTGACACATTGTCTCTACCCTCCAGTTACTGGCAGGGAGGCCAGGTGGAGTCAGTAAACAGTCAATTGCCACTCGACGACTCCATTGAGCAATTCGATGGGTGTGTTTCAAAGGAACCAGCAGATCAATCCTGGAGCTCAAAGGGTCACAAGCAATTGCTGTCACAGCAGAACAACTTCTGAGAGTCACCAAATAAGGGCACCAACAGACCAAGCTTGGGAAGAAGATTCTCACCAAACCAGCCTAGGCTCAGGCAGGAGATCCGGCACTGCATAAGCAGCTATCTTCTCTACCAACAAAAGAACTGCTACCTGATTCACTTCATTAAATTTGGCATACCATCAGAAATAGAAATGTTGCCAGCCTGGACCACCAGCCATGCCCCTTAACATCCAGTGCTAGGTCCACAGTTGACTATATACATATGCGTGTGTGTGTATACACAAACAACATACGTAGGTAGGATTTTATATAGAATTATTTTGTATATGTATATATATACATACATATATAGGTATGATTTTATATTTTAATGGTCTTGTAATTTGTACATAAATGTACATTTATATAACACATATTTCTAATTGTATACACATAAATATATAATATTTTTGCATAATATACCTTTTATAATTTTTGTATATATGTGCACACATAGACACAGCATATTTCTGGAAGGATACACAATAAATTTTTCATGGTGGTTATCTTGGGAGAGTAGGAATGGGGATCTTGGGGCTGGAGTAGGGAAGGATACATTTGTATTTCATTTTATAGCTTTTATAAATTTTAATTTTTTACTGTTTACTACTTTTATTTATTTATTTTTTTGTGAGGAAGACTGGCCGTGGGCTAACATCCGTGTCCATCTTCCTCTACTTTATATGGGATGCCACCTTGGCATGGCTTGACAAGCAGTGCGTCAACCGGCGCCAGGGATCCCAAACTGCGAACCTGGGCTGCCAAGCACGAACTAAACTGCTGCGCCACCGGGCCGGCACTGTTTATTACTTTTAGAACAAGAAACACATTTTTATCAATATTTGGTTATACTAAGGACACCATCATCTATCTTCACCCTTCAACATGATCTCCAAAGTGCAAATAGAGTTAAAAGACCTTGTTCGAGGCTGGACTCATCCAGGCGCTCACCTTAGAAGATTTAAGTTGCCGTGGTTTTTTCCACATCTGCTACCCTGACATAACTGGGCCCAAATTAAGATCCAACGAGATGCTTTGTATGACCATGTGACAGTGCTGGCAAACTGTAGATTCCTACATGCAGGTCCATAACACTGGCTTGTCGAAAAGTGCCCAGAACTACCCAACTTGACTAAAATCGTCTAGGTCCTGGTCCTCTTCACTAGCCTATTTTTGAAAAGGGATGTGTGTGTGTGTGTGTGTGTGTGTGTGTGTGTGGTGGAGAGGGGTGGGCTGTGATGTCATGACAAAGAAAGGAGTGGGAGCAGGAAGGAAAGAAATGAGAGGGGACAGTAGTACAGGCTAAGGTGGGAGCGGGTGGGCAGGAGGCCTCCAGGAGTCCTGACGTGGTCCAGGCCTCTTTGAGGGAGGGTACTCCTTTCTGTCACGAGGCCTGAGCTGCCGTAACTTGCCCCCGTTCCCTGCTGACGTGTGAAGATCTTTGCTGGGAGAATGAGATACCACTCTAGATAGTTTCATGAGAATATGGTGAATACATGTCTCTTTGACCAAAGGCTGAGCTGCCTCCCACTGTCCTCTGCCAGAGTCCTTTATTAACTCTCTTGGATCCTCTTGTTTGATTATTAATTCAAGCAACATTTATTTAGCCTCTCCTCTATGCCCGGCATTGTGCTCAGTCCTGGGGAAATGAGATAAGAAATTCTGCAAAGAGAATGGGGGGAGACATTGGAAGATAAGTAGGAGTTTGCCGGACACCGGGATTTTGAGAGGCTCGAAAATGCATGAGAGATTCACAGGAAAGTGAATAATTGGTTTGGGCTGAGATATAGAGTGAGGGCGAAGTGACAGAGGCAAATCTGAAAAGGCTGGGCAGGGTCAGGTTGTAAATGGCACTTTGAGTTGTGCTAAGGAGTTTGCACTCTGTCCAGTTGGCAAGATGGGGCTGGGGAAGATAAGATTGGTGCGTTTGATTTTACATCTTTGGTGAAGGAAAACTCACATACCTACGCAGTTATTTACCTTTAACAAATTAATAATTTATTCATAACAAGAACCTTCTTGACTTACTTATTTCATTGCAAAGTGCAATTTGTCATTTATATTCTATTTCTTTCAAATAATTGACTGGCCACTCAATATCATTAGGCATAAAGCACAGAAGAAATTCTAAACCTGTTTGGTAATCAAAATCCCCAGTTTGGGGCCGGCCCAGTGGCGCAGCGGTTTAGTTCGCGCTTGGCAGCCCAGGGTTCACAGGTTCGGATCCCAGGCACCTGCCGACGCACTGCTTGTGAGCCACGCTGTGGCGGCGTCCCATATAAAGTAGAGGAAGATGGGCACAGATGTTAGCCCTGGGCCAGTCTTCCTCAGCAAAAAGAGGAAGGTTAGCAACGGATGTTAGCTCAGGGCTGGTCTTCCTCACAAAAAAAAGAAAAAAGAAGAACAAAATCCCCAGTTTGATGAGTTGATGAAAGCTATGATTTTTCTCCCATAAAAATGTAAATATAAAATATTGCATATAATTACAGGGAGTTCATGGAACTCTGTTAAAAATTCCTGAGTTCAAAGGTTGCATAGACAACCAAATGACAGTTTTGTTTTGGCAGGTTTTTTTTTTTTTTTACACAAAGAAATTATGTAGAGTCTTAGGTACTTACCTAAAGCCTTCTATTGGGTTCAAAAGAATGAATTCAAAATCTTATTTGAGTGATAAAGTCTGAGGTCATCTCTCAAATACAGCATGGAATCTTGAATTATTTTGAAGTCTTCTTGACTAAAGGAACTCTAACTCATATTTTATGAATATGGAGAGGGTCACTAAGCTATTTTAGGATGCCCAAACATGAAACAAAAGAGGAAATAATCCTACAAAATAAGGTGAAAAACAACAATTCCATCAGATAGCAAATTTTCAAAAGCCTTCTCTTACTGCTGCCACGTAAATGCAGGAACGAGTCCATGACCATAAGTAAAGATCCCTCCAATGTTGAGGCTTGCTAACTTTCAGAATAAAATGGAATTCCTTTATTGATTTATTAACCTAAGAGACCCTTGAAATTGCAGCCCCTTTTGCACATGGAACGAGGATAACTTCTTTTGGAAATGTTTCCCTGGGCCTTCCTGTTTGAGACCTGCAGAGAAGACCAGGTTGGGGTGGGGGTGGGGGTGGGGGTCGTGTATTGGAACTTTTTGTGGCAGGAGTGCAAAGAAAAAGATTTACTGTTTGGCCTCTGAAAGCCAAAATGGGAGGGTTTGTTGTTTTTTTTTTTTTTTTCCGGTTGAGACAATAAATTATTTTTCAATTTCATTGAAAAATAAAACAATTTTTCTAAACTCCTCATTGTCCCATTAATATGGAAAGAGCCTGATCTGGTGACTTGATTTTGAGATTTGGTGTGTGGAAGGATTAGAAAGCTGGAGGAAGAATGTGGAAAGAACCTGTGAATAGGTATGGGTGGGGGAAGAGAGGCAGGTGAGGAGAGACCAAGTCCTGGCCTCCTCCTCTTGGCTGAAGTCCCAGTGGGGTCACATCTGCTCGATATGCTGAGCAGTCCTACTCCTGTCTGTGAGGGCGGGGAGAGGATTGGTTTGCAGTGCATGTTGGGCTACTATGCTATTTACCGTTTAAGTAGAGTCTGAGCTAGCTCTCTTGAGCGGCCCTTGGCACTCAGACAATGCAGAGTTTGGGAGTTCCTGCTGGCCGGAGAGAGCTGCAGAAGGAAGTGGATAGTGTTGGCTGTCCAACTTGGCAGAAATCCCTAGGCAAGAATAAAGTGGCTCTGAAGCCAGGTTGCAGCCAACTTTCAGGAGCCAAGTCACCAGACAGAAATCTTGGTCTCAGGCCAAGCTGAGAAAGTACAGACCCCAGTCACACCGGCCTCCGACTTAAGGAGCAGCCACCAGCAACATGTCCAGGGGCAGCAGCAGAGCCACCAGATCTCAGAGGACACCAGCCAGCGCATGGCCACAGATGCCACAAAGAGCACAGTAAAGCCCCTCACACTCAGCTGCTTCCCAGAAGGGAGAGAAGAATTCTGAACGTCTGAGCATTTACTGAAGGACTGAATCAGCCAAAAGAAACCATTTGAACTAGTTCTGATTGATGGTATCATATCATATTGGAATAGATTGAAATTTAGACTGAAAAGATACTGTTTAAATAAACAGTTATTCGTTGATATGTGTAAATGTCCCTTCCATCCAGCAGGATGAGATCAGCCAGAGAGAAATGAAGTAGCTACATTTTCTTCGCACATATAAGCGTGCCGCGAGTGAATTTGGAATCCTGCTACATCTTTTTCCTGTTACAGAATTCTACCACAAATTCAGGATTATATCATAATTTATTATTTTCTTTGAAAACTGAGAAAAAAATTCAAATTTTAATTAGCAGGGTTTATAATTTTAAATACACTAGGCGAATATCATTATATGTGTTTAAGAAATTACTGACTTTTGTGTTACATGGACCATATATTTTGTGTATGCGTATGTGTGTGTGATACATACATGTATATATCTTAATATTCTCTATTTCCTTTTTTTGTTACATTTCCTGTGTGCTGAGCTGAGGTATTTGTTCTTCTGAATGATGCAATGGGTTAACAAGATAATATATCAGGAAGGAAATCTTTTAAGGTACAAGGACCTCGACACTACAATTTGTTTCGATTTGATTAAACAGATGGAATTCCACGCAAGTGGAAAGTTGTGAAGGCGGACTCCTATAGCATGTACAACATCAGTGAACAAACGTGGTGGGAAGTCGCCGAAATGAAAGGCGGCAGAATGGTTTCTAGCATCTCACCTTTTACCAACGATACTCTGCTGCTTTGAGCCTTCATGTTCAAAATCCAGGTTTTGTAACAATAAGAAAAAGTGGTGTTTTTACTTGTGAAATGCTAAAACTCCTAACCATCAGAGAATGAAGTGGGTGATTGCCTGGAAAACGACTCATATATTCCTTGAACATTTCTCTCAAAAAGTAACTTTTATGAACATGCAGAGGAAGCACTGGGAACTACAGTAAATGTGGGAGTTTTTTTCTGAATAAAAACTACTGAAATTTATGATAAGGATTATTCTTTATTTTGTATGTTGATGTTATGGAGATGTCAAAAGTCAACCAAAATTTTAAGTGTAATATTTTGGAAAGTTTGGTATGACCTAATTTTAGTTAACTGGAAATAGTTCTAATTAAAGATGAATATATTTTAAGTGACAGAATGTTTAAAGGACACTTTCTTTCCAACTAATTCTGTAAGGCTGAAACAGTAATTAATGAAAAACAGTAATAAGAAGATCCAAATTTAACTTTCTTCTTCATTTTTAAAAAGGATCTAAATCTTGCCAGTTTAACTAGAATCTATTTTTTTTCTGTTGAGTTGCATTTTTATAGCACACAGAATTGGAGAAATTATCAGCAAGAGAGCAAATATTTTAACATGGTATTAAGTTTAGATATATTATTTTAAATGAAGAAAAAATATCCAATTTAAAGCAGAGGAAATATGCTTAATGTTAGTGGGTATATGAGGTATAGTATCTGTAAAGAAAACGGAAAGGGGAGCACATGTTTTGGAAGACTATCCACTGGGGGTAAACCAAGAAATTCTGATTTGGGGCATTTAGCGCTTGTACATTAGGGTATACTTGATTTCCCTCTATGTCTTCTTCCGTTTAGTGGCACAAGCGGTTTGCAGCCAAAGAAAGTGCAGACAGCTTAATGATGTACCATCACCGACATCCACCAGCACCCTGAGAAACAACAAGTTCAGTAATGGTAAACAACACTCACCAGGAAACCACTTCAAAAAACTTGGGTCAGTGTTCGCAAGAGGACAGTTTTACTGCAAAGCACCGTGTATAATAAAACTTGCTTCTAAACAGGGGAATGCTTAGGCAATAATGCCGTCAAGGAAGGGAGGGCACAGAAAGCAGCCCGCACAATCACAGTTACATGGTGTGGAGAAAAATGCAGGGATTGGAGAACTGAGTGTTCTGGGTTTCAATCCCAGTTTCAGTACTTGGGCTCTCTGCACCTCTGTCTTCTCATACGTGAAATGGGCGTAAGGATACAAACCTTCTAAGATTGTTATGAGTATTAAATAAATTAAAATAGGTCAAGTGCTAAGCCCAGTGCCTGGACTTCAGAGGGACTTATTTGTACCCCTTCTTACTATTTCTACTTAAAACAATTAGTGAATAAATACATGCGGATTAAATGCTCTAACATAATCCCCCTGGTTCCTATGAGCACATGGGCTGTCCTCACCCTGGGTGAGCGTGGACTGCTTTGGGAACTGTGAGTCCCTATCTCAGGCAGCTCTAGAAACCTCACATCTAGAGGCTTCCCTGGCCCGTGCCCAGCTGTAATTCAGATAATTCAGATGAATCCTCTGAGCTATATCAGTTTTGTGATTGTGTTCTGCTCACCCAAAGAAAACCAAATGTTTTTGAATCCTTTCTAGAATAATTCTGAAATAATCCAAAGAAGGGCTTCTTTTGTCCTGGGCTTTCATTTCCCTCAACTCCTTCTCCCTTTTAATAATGATAATAATGGTAAGAGTAAATATCATGACAGCTGCCACTTAGTGAAGACCTACTATGTACCAAGACTAGACTAGGTCCTTTATGTGTATATAGTCCTTTCAACAACTCAGAGAGGTGTGTATTTTTACCCACACCTTGATATCAAGGTGGTTTCTTGATATCAAGGACTATCCCTTCCAAGGCAACCTTCCTGAAATATCTGGGACTCTCTTAGAAGCAGCTTCCCGGACCTTCTGATTCTGCTGGCCAGGTGTCCCCTCACCTGAAGGGATCACTTCTGCCACCTGCCATCAGAAAGAACATGGACCCCCAGACCATGTGGCTTTGTTCAATGGTGACTTCTCATTCTGTTCAGCCACATTGTAAGGCCATATTTACCACACCCCTCCCGTGAGCCTGGGATGGAGGGAAAACCACACTAGCCCCATTATAGCTCTTCTCCTTAGCCCAGCGAGGTCACTTAGTTCTTCCTGCCACCTTGTCTTAGTCTAGAGCTTCTGGGCAAGACCCTTGAATGTCCTCTTGACTCTCGCATCTCCTCTCACCGTGCATTTTCACTGTATATAACATTACTGACTCCACACCTCACTAAATTGCAACAGTGCAGATGAATCCCTGTCCACCCCAAACACTCTCACATTAAATAATCTCTCTCATATAATGCTCCAATAACATTCAGATATTATAGATAAGGCCATGACTGAGGTTCAGAGATATCAAATAGCTTTGGCTAAGATGACCCTGGTAGCGACAGCTGGGACTAGGGTCTAGGTCTTTTGACTTCAAGTTCAGGATTTTTTTATACTACACTATTCTGCTTCCTGATCTCATCAACAATTAATATATTTTCAGGGATCTCAGAAATAAGACAGTATCTTTTCATATCTCATTTAAATCCTCACTCAGTTCTATGGAAATGATGACCTTATAATGATATTTAGCAGCGTTTATACATAATAGCATTTAGCAAATTTATTAGGTGTTGAATTCAAGGAACATTAAGTACTTAAAACATTTAAAAAGAGTGATTCACTACCGGTACTAAGAAAATAAGCAATGGGGATGATTCACTGTAGAAAGTTTAAATGAGACTTAAATAGACAATGTACGAATCATAAATTTAAAAATTTTAAAAAGAGAGAGAGAGAAAAGAAAAAAAAACCCTTTGTGGTTGCTTTTCTTACAACTAAATGTCGTTTTACTAGAAAAGGGTTTGGCCAACCGATTGATTCATCCTGGACGGATGCTGTTTTTTGTTTTAGATTTTTTTTAAGACCTATTGTTCATTTTAATAATTTCATTTCTCTTTCTTCTTTTCCTTCTTCTCATTCGTGTTCTCCTTCTACCCGTCCTTCTCTTCCCCTTCCTTCTCCTTTACCTCCTTCTTCTTTTTCTTTTTTTTCGTTTTTGGGGGTATTAAAATTAGTTCATACAAAGAAATCACGTATTGTAGTACAAAGTTAATATCTATCAAAGTGAATTTTATGTTTGGCTTCATTTAGCCTTTCTCCTCGTCTGTAGATAGTGCCTATTATTTTTCTCCAAGAGAAATAAAGACATTGGAATAGCCTGCCTCTGAAGGTAGAATGGGAGACAGGTCAGTGTTGAGATGTTAAGAACTCACTCTTCAGGGAAGTTTCCAAGCTTATGTAGAACAGGGTGTTGGTCAGGATTCTCCAGAGAATCAGAACCAACAGGATGTGTGTGTATGTGTGTGTGTGTGTGTGTGTGTGTGTGTGTGTGTGTGTTTGTATAGAGAGAGAGAGAGGGGAGAGAGAAAGATAGAGATTTATTTTGAGGAGTTGGCTCACACAGTTGTGGAGGCTGGCAAGTCCAAAAAGCGGCAGAATAGGCTGACAAGCTAGAGACACAGGAGAGTCGATGCTGCAGTTCAAGTCCAAAGGCAAAATGCCAGCAGAATTCCCTCTTCTTCAGAGGAGGTCAGCCTTTTTCGATTGAAGCCTTCAACTGCTTGGATGAGACCCACCCACATCATGTAATAGTGTTAATCTGCTTTATTCAAAGCCTGTTGATTTAAATGTTAATGTCATCTAAAAAATACACTCACAGAAACATCCAGATTAACGTTTGACCAAATATCTGAGTACCAAGACCTAGCCAAGTTGACACACAAAATTAACCATCATGGATGGCCAGACACTCCCTGTAGAGAGATCATTGCCCTATGTCCTGTTTTCAGTCATATCGGAATAAGTAGAACGGTCCCTTAATAAACTGTGTCAAACACAACTCTTCTCTCCCTGGCTTACCCAGAAATTTTTATGTTTTTTTTTACAAAGTAATACCTGTTTCTCTACCTTTATGGGAATTTGGAAGGGAAACTATTGGCTCAACCCCAACTATGGTGTTACAGATCAACAGCAATTTTCTTCACTGGCAAAGCTGATAAAATTCTTTCTTCCAAGCTCTAAAGATTTGACAGTTGCTTCCCTACTAGTCACTATGAACAGTGGCGTGTGGGAAAGAGGCCTGACCAGAGTGGACAGCAGCAAGAAATGAGGCTGGGTAAGGAGCATAAAGCCACATTTTGGAGGGTTTTGGAAAGCCCACTGAGATGAGACTTGTCACAATTGTGTTGCGATGTGTGGAGAAGAGACATGATGTGGTGGGGTTAAGGGGATGAGGAGGAATGAACAGAGGGAAAGCCCCACTCCTGGAAGGTGAGAGGAAGAGGGTGGACGTGTGTGTATCTTGCCCCATGACTGATTTCCTCCCTGAAGTTAGGGGGAAGGTCATCTGATGACGGTGAAGACAAGAGGTTAGGATTGAGGGCTCGAGAGAAGGTTGTTCAGTTCAATTCCACAAGTCATTTTTGAGCTTCTGCTCTGGACTGGCCACAATGCTAGGTGTTAGGAATGCAAAGATGAATAAAATATGGCCTCTCTCCTCAAGAAGCTTCCAGTCTTACAGCAATCAATAAGAAAAAGAAAAATTTTTAATGAGCTAGCATCACAGGTCAAGCTTGATCTCCTACCTGACTGAGTATTGAGACTTGGCAGTCTAGTGTGGGGTTGGGGCAGCTTGCCGTGGAGGCCAGGCTGGTGTTGACATGTCATATCAGAGTGAGCTAATGACAGAAGCTGGATGATTAGAGATCCCAGGGGGAAGAGCAAGTTCTGTATATGCAGGGGGGTGGGAAAGGCTCATGTGTAAGAAGGTTATGGTGAGATTCAGTGTAGATTCTGAGATCCCATGATGAGGTCCAGGGAGTGACTGTGCAGATGCGCTGCTGCACTGCAATGGGGATGGAGGTCAAGAAACCAGAGCAAGTGAAGAGCCTTGAGATCCAAGAGTAGGATGAGTTGTTAATGGACAGTGACACTTTCCTACACTTGTGACAAGGTGAAATTGCTCCCACTACTCTCAGACTGGGCTGAGAAAATATTTCTTTATATCTCCATAAATCATCTCAATTTCTTCATGACTCCACCCTCTAGGTAATAGGAAAAAAAAAAAAACCCTAAATTTTAGTTTAATCTCAAAGTAAACTTAGTACATTGTAATGAGAAGAACCAGCTACATCATTTGCAGGGCTCAGTGCAAAATGGAAATGCAGTCCCCCTTGTTCAAAAATTAAGAATTTCAAGATGGCAACAGTAGAACATTAAAGCAAGCCTGGGTGCTTCTAGTCTCACACCTGCAAAGCTAGGCCTGGTAATAAATTCAACAAGCCCTCTAGGTGACTGTTCCATATCTTTCAAGAGCTCAGGGTCTCAGATTTTTCTCTCCCTCTGGCTGCACCTCTGAATGTGGGGACAGGGTATGGCTTACATGCCCTCTAGGTGGGATGGAGGAGATTGGGGAGAAAGGACTTGTGGCTCCCGGCACCGGCGCCTCTATCCTCACTGGTCTCTGTAGTGAAGTAGCCGGGTTTTGTGCCTCCCGCACTGGTGGCTACTGAGATGCAACTGGCTCATCTGGTTTTGGGGGGTGAAGAGCTGGCCCATGTTCTGAAGTCCGGCTTTCCAAACCCTGTCCTTTTGTGTTGAAATCTTGGCTCAGGGCAGCCACCTTGCCCTGGCCCTGGGTCTAGCCAATCCACCAGCACTTTCAGCACCTCTGTGGTTTCTCATAGGGGCATTTTGGAAATGTCCAGTCTCCTGATTTCCGCAGCAACCTGTGGGGCATGTGAGCTCTTCCCAGGCCTTCCCCCATTTTCCCCTGAACCACCATGGCCCAGTGGTTATGGGTGTGGCTCTCTCCAGTTCACCTGAGAAGGTGGGTCACGTGTCCTGATGTTCTTGGGCTTTCTCATACCTGCTTGAATGTTTCTAAAGCATCTACCAGCTTAGGCTTTTAAGGGAGGTGCAAGGACCTGCCTACTTGCCCCATGCCCATCTCTACCCACAGCTTCTGGATCTTCTTCTCCCAACCATTTCTCCAGTGAAAAGAGATGTTTTGAGCTTTTTGACATTCTCTATGTCATAGCTCACTTTTCTTTTATGGTCCTTAGGCACACAGAATTGAATTAATCAGAAATTTGTGTTCATAATGCATTATCTTCATTGGTTTCCTGTCTGTCCTTCTTTTAATTTTAGCTGTTCATTTATTAATTAAATAATGTAATAAACATTGTGCAACCGCCACCCAACCCAGGAACTAAAACATTACCAATAACAGACGTCTACCTCATCCTGACCCCCGCCTCTTCCCTAGAAGTAATTATTATCCTGAATTTTACATTATTCTCTCTCTCTCTCACACACACACACACAGAGTTTTATCTCACATATAGCCGTCAGTGTACTGTAGCCAACTTGTACCAGCTCAAGCGAGCCAACTACTGTGTGCTTCACTTCCCAATTCTGCATTTACTGACCTCATGTGGATAACTTGAAATGAGCCATGGTGGGAGTATTTATAGCATGACATTAACAAGTACTACAAAGCAGAGGCTTTTTCTCCAGAGAGCTGGTTATTAAACATTTACCAGCATGCCACTGTATGTTTGTTCCTAAACAAAGACTGCCTCTTTTGTTCACTTGCTGTATTCCTAACACTGAGAATGATGCCCAGCACACAGAAGACACTAAGTTGTTTAACATGTGAATAAATATCCTTCTCCATCCCTAGGACAGCAAGTCTCAGGACCTAGATAGCACAGTGGAAGTTATCCTCTCTGCCTACAGAAGAAATTCTATCATCTGAGAGCTTAATGAAGCTAGAAAACTCTCTCTTTCAATAGAGCCTGGCTTCAGTAGTTATTGTCTGCCACCTAAACCCCATATTAGATATCATATAATGAATATTAGTGCTTCTGTTCTCTTTGCATTCCTGCTGGAACAGTTCTAAACCTGTTAGGCAAATAGATGTCTCTGGAAAAAGGCTGGGGGGAGTGGTCTGTACAAGGGAATGCAAAAGGAAAAATATCTCAAAAAATTTTATCCCAAATACACATTACTTTTCCCAAGAGCCTAAACTAAAGGGAATGACACCATGGCAGGCAATTGCAGCCACTAAGGAGGCCAGAAGGCCATGAAGGAAGCCAAGGAGGGAGATTATGTTTCCGTCAGGAATATGTCTTGGAGTCAGTCAAATCATTTCACCAAGAAGGAGGTCTGTTACCAAAAGGTAAAGGGGAAAAAGTACCCTCTTTCTCTGTCTCTCCTCTCCTACTCACACAGAACAGTTCACTTCTCGCACTCATGGTCACCAAGTGTGTGGGGATTTTTCCCCCACCAGGCAATTCTCTGAGACACCAGCTGGTGTCCTACAATTCAATTCAATTCAGACACTAACTGGAGTTAGTGCAGAGCCCACAGGTTAAAGGCTCAGTCCCACGAGACTGCCTACCACTTCAGATGCCAATCAAAAGTTGTAGGTCCCCAGATTACCCACAACTTCTGTCTGATTTGGCTACAAATCGGAGGTTCCTATGACCCTCCTCCTTGGATTCAATCATTTGCTAGAACAGCTCACAGAATTCAAGGAAAGACTTATATTTTCCTGTTTGTTATTTAGTAAATTATACAGATGAACAGCCAGATGATGAGATACATAGGGTGAGGTCTGGAAGGATCCAAAATGCAGGAGCTTCTGTCCCCATGGAGTTGGGGTGCACCACCCACCTGGTGTTTACCAACCTGGAAGCTCCCCAAACTTCATACTTTCCTCATGTAGGCATGATCCATCATTAACCCCACTTCCAGCACCTCTCACCTCTCTAGAGAATAGGGGGTGGGGATGAAAGTCCCCAGCTTCTAATCATGGCTTGGTCTTTCTGGTAACCAGCCTCCATACAGGAACCCACAAAGAGTCACCTCATTAGAACAAAAGATGTTCCTATCATCCAGGACATTCCAAGGGATTTAGGAGTCACATGCCAGGAACAGGGATCAAAGGTCAAATGTTAGAACAAAAGATGCTCTTATCACTTTAGGTATTATAAGGGTTTTAGGAGCTCTGTCCCAGGAACTGAGGACAGAGACCAATATACATATTTTCTATTATTTCACATATAAGCAGGACCAGTAACACTTCTCTACATGTGTGAAGCCACAGTCTATTAGCAAGAAGTGCAGAATTAAGGAAATGCTCTTTGAGCTTTTAGATAATCGACTAAAAACTCAAAACACAGATGCCATGAGTTCTATCACTACAGCCTCCTTCTTCTCCCTCCTTCTCTCCCGTCTTTCTCCCTAGATGTCCCCCTTCCTCTCTCCCTGCTCTTTTTCATTCTCTTCTTTCTCCTCTATACTTCTCTCTTTGTCCTCTGCCTTTCCAGGCAGTCCACAGTAAGGCAGACTGCTGAGTGTGAACAAAGGGAAAAAATAAGGAAATGGACCAGAGTTCCATCTCAGAGCACTTTACATCCCTAGGAGTTGAAGCACTGGGTACTCTGGGTGGGCACAGGCATGTCTGTGACTATTTCTGACTGTATTGGACACTCTGTAAAATCTCATATTAACTTTTTTATGGAAATAAAAGATTAATCTTGATATTTTATTCATCTGAAAATGACTCTACAATCTTACTTTTTCCTATACTCTCCCTCATGTGGCAGAAAAATCCTAAGTGTTTATCAAATCTTGTTTCATTTTCCTCTTTCTAGGCACATAGAAGGACTGTATTTCCCACCTCTTTTGGAGCTTAGTTAGACCCATGTGATGGGGTTTTGCCCAATGGAAATAAGCAAAACCTGGGCACACAACATCCACGACTAACCATGTTCTCCTCCCCTTTTGTGTTTGCCATCACTTACTTAAAATGGCAGGGTACAAAGTTCTAGATCACTGAGTCACCACTTGGAGGAGAGCCCTGAAGGGGAGCTTCCCACCTCACATCAGACTGTGACATGAGCAAGAAATAAACCGTATTGGTTTAAGGCACTGAGATTTGATATTTGTTACTGCAGCCTAGTCAATCCTATCCTGATTCTTTTCTTAGGAACATCTTTAAAAGTCTTGAGATTCATTCTAATTGAATGTACATGGGTCATATACCCATCCCTGAAACAATTATTGTGGCCAAGGAGGAGTTGGCACATTGATTGACCACGTGCCATACTCTTGGAGTTGAACATAGAAACTTGGCAAATAAATGGATTGTTATTGAGGTAACAGTTGACATGCCAGAAAGGAATCATGCAATTGGTTTGTCTTTTTTTTTCAGTTGGGGAGGCAGGGAAAGACAGGGAGTAGATGCTGATGTCTAAAAATATCATGGGCTTTTAGGAATGATGAGTAGGCTATTTTTATTTTAATAAATATTAACGCTATGAATTAGTTGTAAATAAGTCTAAAAGGAAAAGTTAAATCCAATTCTAGAAACTCTAACTCTAGAATACCAAGGTAGATCATCTATTCTACAAAATTTAGGGAATCGTGGATGTTTTTGAGGTGGACAGTTATTTGATGTATTTGATGAGAGCAGTTTTCTAAAAAGTAATAACTTGGTAACAGTGTGCAGAATAGGTTGAGGTTGAAGAAAACCGGAGTTGAGAAAATTATAATAATCCAAGAATGCAATGATATGTGATACTAGTAGTGGTGGTGGCAGGAGTGAAAAGGAATTGACAGGTTGAGTTACATGAGAAAGGAAGAATTGACAGGTCTTCATGTCTGATTTGATGCAGGGGGATAAGGAGGACTCAAAGATGATTTAAAGGCTTGAAACTTGCACATGGAGGTTCTATTCGGAGAAGAAGATGTGCTTCACTATATTAAGTCTGAGATGCCTGTTAGATGTTCAAATGGAAGTTAAGCAGCTGGAATCTGGGGAATAATCTGGTCTGAAAAGAAAGATTTGGGAGACATCTACATAAAGATATTTGTTGATAAAATTGTCCAGTGAGAATGGAAATTATGTAAAGCAGAGGTCCGAGGATATCTCCCGGAGCAATAACCACCACTGGGACAGAGTTGAGGTAGAGAAATTGAGTGAAGAAGAGAGAAGACCTGAGGAGGAGGAGGACAAGAAAGCAGTATGTGTCAAGGAAGGAAATCTCAAGATCTCTTAAAACTGCCCACTACTGCACAGAGTGACACTGAGTCACTGGGGATCTTGAAGTTTCAACAGAGTGAAGGTGAAGTTTCAGGACAGCCAAATTTTGAAGTGTTAATGAGATGGCAAACAGTGAGGAGACGGCGTTAAAAAGCAGCTACAAAATAAAATGGTAGATTAAAGGCACATCACAGTCAAACCAAAGTTTCTCCAGGACTGAGGAGAGCTGTGCGTTTTTAAATCAGAGGAGAAGAAGCCAGGGAGGAGTGAGAGTTTTTGTTGTTTTGTCTGTTTGTTTGTTGGCTGTTTTTCATTTTTTCAGAAAACTAGTAAGAATAATAACAATACCTTTTATCGCCACCTAATATGTGTCAGGCACTGTGATAGGTACTTTTCAGTTATATTTTTTCCAATTATTGTACCCATTTTACAGATGAGGAAATGAAAAATCAGGAAGGTTGAGTAACTTGACCAGATCAATCAGCTGTTAAGTGGTGGAGCAGAGTCAATCCCACTGGATGTGAATTCACTTTCAATGATGCCACATAGTCTCTGAGATGCCTACCAGTGCTGGCATGAGACAATCCATCAGAAAGTTCTCAGGAAATGATAGGTGACGTCTAGGAGCCTGGATATAATATGAAGAGACTTCCGGATATTTCTAACAGGGGCGCCTGATTTATCTCGGCAAAGCAATCAAGGCCCTGTCCCTGGAGGCTCATGTGCTAAAGGTGATAACATGTGGGGACACATGGTTTGAATTTTGTACCAAGATTGAATTAGTCTTTGAAGGTAAACAAGCTGACTTTCTTTTATTAGTAAAAAAAAAAGTATATAGTCCTTTGCCTTTTATTATTTTTTTAAATTTTTGTGGGGTAACATTGGTTTATAACATTACATAAATTTAGGTGTACATCATTATATTTTTGGGTTTTTTCTTTAATTTTTTATTAAGGTAACATTGGTTTATAACATTATATAATCCTTTGCCTTTTAAATTAAGAAAAGCCAAGAACCAAACTAAGAACTCTGCTGAGGTGAGAGATCAACCCAAATACTTGAATGCATGTATTTCCCCAACGGCTTTTTTTCTTTCATTTGTCCTATTTTATATTTATTTTTAATATTTTCAAGGTTTGGGGGGATCCTTTGGGAAAGTCAGTGGTATATGTGTGGATTTATGTTGTATATACTGCCTTGTTGGTTGGTGATTCTTCTCTCTGGAGAGATCTGAAGGATGGGTAAGTTTTTAACAAGAACACATGCTGGTGAGAAGGACATTCCAGGTGGAAAGAGAGCAGGCAAATGAAAAGCAAGCAAGCCCTGAGAGTTCCAGAACACAAGTAGTGAGTTTGACGACGTTACAGAAATATAGAATACAATGTTTACATTAAGAAGTTGTTGCTTACCATGCAGAAAGGCTAACAGAGATCACAGAGTCCCCAAGGGGACAGCTCTACACTCTCAGCTCCCCTCAAACTTACAAAAGTCATTGTGCACATCCCTGTGCAGATTCAATATGCAGAACTAGCCTAGCAATGTGAGCAAGCCATTGGGGATTTTTATCCAAGAACTGTCTTTCTCTCTCCCCGAGAAATGCTTTGTTTGATGTGTCCAGGGGTTTGTTATGACACGGCAAAGTTGTGGGCACAGATACCTGGAACCAAGGTGGGGAGAGTTTGGACAAAGTATCTTGTAACAAAGGGGAGTGTGGGTGCTTCTGCCAGGAGAGGAGTGAATACGGTCTTCATCGATGGTCCATAGACATATGCAGGGGAAGCGGGGGCCGAGGAGCAGGGAAGGCAAGTCTGGGTCATAATAAGGACTGTGAATGCCAGATTGAGGAATCTGAACAGCTCTCTTAATGGATGTCCAATCAATCAGATCTGTAGATAGTCGATGCTTCCCGTTCCCTCTGTAGAACTTGCTCACGGATGCCTCCTGCACCTGGACTTGGGAGACAGTTGCCTCTCTCCACAGCTCCTGGCACTTCTGCTTCCACCACCTGAGTACAGGGCTTACCAAGAATCAGTTACCTTTGCTCCTAAGCCTGTTTCTGCCTTCTTTATTTGTAACTGGAATTACATAATTTAATTAAATGCTGTGCAACCTGATGAAATACGAATGTGAGAGGGAATGATGGGGGGATAATTTCTACAACAGCTAAGTAGAATGCTTTGGAAAGAATTGATAAAAGTGAGTCCCTAAAACAATTGAGTTAAATTAACTATGGGTGAAAATGTTATTTAAAAAATTAGAGAAAATAAATAAAACTCCATAAGGATTCTGGGCTCAGGTTGCTTCACAGGTGTCTTTCAGGTCTTGTTTTCACTTTAAAGACGGTAGAACTGCAGATCATAAGGTGATGCAGCCTGCGTGTTGTGTAGGTAGGGAGGCACCTTTGAACTCTGCCAGAGGACCCCTGTCCAAGATGAGGCCCTGGCTCCATATTGCATGTAGCTGCCCATGTTTCATGTCAAGTATAAAATATTAGGGTGCTTTTATAGCATTTTCTGTGATTCCTCATTTTAATTGACTTCTTCAATTAATTACTTAAGTATCGGTCAGTAAGGAGCCACGGGAGATTTTGAAGCAATGAAGTGACATAGTCAACACAATTAAAACGGAATTGTTCTATTTAGTAAACATTTCGGTCTACCTCTCAACGTGAAATATTTCAATACACTTGCATTAAAAGAATCTATCAACTTGAAGTATGTGTTAAATAGAATTCCCTCCACAACTTGATTTGACTTCAAGGTACAAATGCAATATGATGTCGTGAGTCTGGAGGAAGACTAATGGGCTCTAGTCCTCGCTTTACTACCTGTGAAGACATGACTTTGGACAAGTTTCCTGGCCTGTCTTTGCCTCGGGTTTCTCATCAGTAAAAGGAGGATAAGACTAGATCCTATCTGAGAGGAATGAGATATACAGCAGCACTGCTATTAAACAAAATTTAGGATGGGTACCTCCGCTGATACAGAGTGGGGCTGAGATTAGAGGTACTCATGCCACAGGCTCAAGAGTATAGGATACTTTGCCTGATGTAGGAAGGTAAGGATTTTGGTGAATTTGTACTATACCTTTCTGAAATATTATTAGAAAATTACGAAGTGAACACAAAACCCATAAAACCATTACTTTTATCATCTTGCTGCTTAACTATATACCAGCCTGGCCAATTGTCAGCTCCCCGAGTATAGTCATGTATAAGGGTGATCCAGTCAATTGGGAGTCTCCTCCATGACAAATGATGCCTCAGCCTTCCCTCAGCTTCTTATACTGGGGCCATTCCGTCTAATACTATTTAGATACAGATGTGCTCCATAAACTTCAGCCCAGAAGGGAAGTGTTTAATAAGTCAAAAGCAGTTATTAGAATCTCCCATTGACTGAAGATCATATTATAAATAAAAAGCAAAGGTTTTCCACTGTGCTATAGTTTTTTACAAGGCAGACTGAATACCAGATACATCTTTAGTAAAGGTATAAAATGCAATTCATCAAAATACTGATTTTTCTGAGGACCCAGTCTTATGATTCTCCATGACTCAGAAAAAATTTTTAAAAAAAGTTTATGTGTGTATGTATGTGTGTGTATGTATGCATGTATAAAAGACATGCCAAATTCAGAATTCCTCACAACCTTAAGAAGATATTCAGAGTCGCACTTCTGACAGCTTTCATGGTTAAAATGGCTTTTGTGAATGTCCCTGAGCTGTGTGTCTGGCTGTCATGTCCAATCATGGTCGTTCTTACCAGCTTTCACGTGAATGGTAATGAGAAATTATAAAAGAAAGAAGAAAAAGAGAGGGAAAGAAGAAAGGGAGAGAAAGAGAGAGAGAGATTCATTGCTCATTGTTACCGTAAGTGAAAAGGTAGAGAAACTGTAGGTGGGGATAGTCTTTCAGGGACGTTGCTGCATATAAACAGTCCCCCAAATGCCAGCAGCTCCCTTTGGGCACGTCTCCTTCCCTCTGGCTCGTCACTAGCTGAGCTGGAGCTCAGCACTAGGAAAGTCCCGGCAGAGGAAGGGTGAGAAGAGTGTGTGCAGCAGCTTTTCCATTTCCCCTCTTGGGCTGTTTTTCTGCCTTGCAGTTTGCCCTGATTCAGAACGAGAAGGTGAAAACAGAGGGAGATGGCACCAGCCTCTTTCCCCACTGTGACCTTCACCAAGGAGTCCATGAAACCAAGGCCTGACCATTCAGCACAGACTCATTCAAAATCCTGGTTCAGTTTTGCTCCAGGAACGTTGGACTCTCCCAAAGAGAAGAGTTTGGAGTGCTTGTTAAGCAAACTTCCAGGCAGCCCCAGAGGTACTGGGTTCTCTAATGTACACTCACAGCCTACCCTCTTGACTTGACTCCCCTGTCTTATTAGCCACTGCCGATGATGCAGGTGTCATTTTTCTTTTACTCATCAGCACCCAAATCCATGGGTTTGTGACGGGTTAGCAGCTTTTCCTATTAATAAAAAGCTGATCGGCTCTGTGGTTGCGGAAGCAAAATGAATCATGGTTAGAAATATCCATCTCCCCCCTCCCTTGATATGATGCCATCATTTAAACCATCTACATATAGAAGAATCTCTCCAATTTGTAAAGCCCTAAAGAGAAAAACTGAGTTTGAAACTTTCCTTAATTATGCCAATGTTTAACAATAAACTTTGTAGTATGGAAATCTCAGCTCACTGCCCAGTATATTCATTGACTTTATCTTTTTACATTGAGAAGAATATGTTTAAACTTCCTTTAATTAAACTTTCTTTAATAATGCCAAGGCTTAACGAAAAATATATATAATCTAAAAATCTAGAATCACTATTCAACATATTTACTGATTATATTTTTAAAGATTAAAAGATATAAGCAGAGAATAACGTTATTAGAGTTAATGTTCCTTTCTGCACATCTGCAATTGCTACTCATAGGTCGATAGGAATCCTCTGTTATAACGTATTGCCAGTGTGTGTGGTGAGTGGGAAGAACAGACGCTGCTCCCTCACTCCTGCTGTTTCCTTCCATTGGCAGAGATCCCCCTTCCCGTCACATTGCTGGCCTCTCTGCCTCTTTACTCATCTGTCCCAGAAGAGGAGGTGAACTATGGGGAAGATTGTTTGCTAAAGTTGTCACAATAATTCCTCCCTCCCCAGGCCTTTACAATATGACTTAGCCACTTCTCCCACCAAGAACTGGAATTAATTTCTCCACCCCTTTCTCCATAAGCTGGCCTTATGATTTGCTTTCACCAACAGAATGCAGGGCAAGAAATGGGTTGTGGTTTCTGAACTTCTCAGCCTCGAGTGGCCTTGCAGCTTCTGCTTTAGTCCCCTTGTCTGCTGCCCAGACTTGACTTCTTAATGATGAGAGAATACAGGAGAGAAAGGCCCAAACAACAGCCCAAACCAACCACCAGACGTATAAGAGAGCTGACCTTAGACCATCCAGCCGCAGTCAAGCTGCAGATGACTGCAGCTACGTGTGTGACCCAGACAAGACAGCAGAAAGACCTCCCACTGGGTCCAGTGCAAATTGATGACCCACAGTATTTTTTTTATTGAGATGTAATTTACATATAACATTGTGTAAGTTTAAGGGGTACAACCTGTTGATTTGATACATTTATATATTGCAATATGACTACCACCATACCTTAAGCTAACACCTCTATCATATCACATCGTTATCAGTTCTTTTTTGTGGTGAGAACATTTAAGATAGAATCTCCTAGCAATTTTGAAGTATATAATATTGTTGACTATAATCCCCGTGCTGTGCATTAGCTCTCCAGAACTTATTCATCTTCTAGTTGCAAGTTTGTACCCTTAAATAACATCTCCCCAGTTCTCCTCCCCTCTAGCCCCTGGTAACCACCATTCTACTCTCTGTTTCTGTGAGTTCAGCTTTTTTAGATCCCACGTACAAGTGATGTGTGATATTTGCCTTTCTCTGTCTGGTTTGTTTCACTAAGCATAACACCCTCAAGTCCATCCATATTGCTGCAAATGGCAGAATTTCCTTCTTTCTCATGGCTGAATAATATTTCATTGTATATATATGTGTATACCACAACTTCTTTATCCATTCATCCATTGATGGACACTTAGGTTTTTTTCCATATCTTGGCTATTGTGAATAATGCTGCAATAAACATGGGAGTGCAGATGTCTTTCCAATATCCTGTTGTCATTTTCTTTGGATATATATTCAGAAGTGGGATAGCTGGGTCATGTAGTAGTTGTATTTTTAATTTTTTGAGGAACCTCCACACCATTTTCCATAGTGGTTCTACCAATTTACATTCCCACCAACAGTGTACAAGGGTTCCCTTTTCTCCACATCCTCACCAACACTCATTATCTCTTGCCTTCTTGCTGATAGCCATTCTAACAGGTATGAAGTGACATCTTATTGTGGTTTTGATTTGTATTTCCCTGATTATTAGTGATGTTGAGCATTTTTTCATGTACCTGTTGGACATTTGGATATCTTCTTTGGAAAAATGTCTTTTCAGTTCCTCTGCCCATTTTTAATCAGTTTGGTTTGGTTCTTTATTGTTGTTATTAAGTTGTATGAGTTCTTTATATGTTTTGGATATTAACCCCTTATCTGATATATGGTTTGCAAATATTTTTTCCCATTCTGTGGATTGCCTTTACATTTTGTTGATTGCTTCTTTTGCTGTACAGAAGATTTTTAGTTTGAGGTAATCCCACTTGTCGATTTTTGCTTTTGTTGCTCGAGCTTTTGGCATCATATCCAAAAAATCAAGACCAATGTTAAGGAGCTTCTTCCCTATGTTTTCTTCTAGGAGTTTTACAGTATCAGATCTTATGTTTAAGTCTTTAATCCATTTCAAGTTAATTTTTGTGTGTGGTGTCAGAAAGGGGTCCAACTTCATTTTTCTGCATGTGGTTATACAGTTTTTTCAACACCATATGTTGAAGAGAATATCCTTTCCCCATTGAGTGTTCTTGGCTCCCTTGTCAAATATTAGTTGACAGTATATGCAGGGGTTTATTTGTGGGCTTTCTATCTGTTCCATTGGTCTATGTGTCTATTTTTATGCCAGTGCCATACTGTTTTAATTACTACAATTTTGCAGTATAGTTTGAAATCAGGAAGCATAATTCCTCTGACTTTGTTCTTCTTTCTCAGAATTGCTTTGGCTATTTGGAGTCTATTGTGGTTTCATACAACTTGTAGGATTGATTTTCCTATTTCTGTGGAAAATGCCATTGGAATTTTGATAGAGATTGTATTGAATCTATAGATGGCTTTAGATAGTATGGACATTTTAATAATATTAATTCTTCTTATCCATGAACATGAAATATCTTTCTATTTATGTCTTCTTCAATTTCTTTCATCTAAGTGTTGTAGTTTTCATTGTACAGATCTTTCACTTCCTTGGTTAAATTTATTCCTAAGTATTTTATTGTTTTTGATGCTGTTGTGAATGGGATAGTTTTCTTTATTTCTTTTTCAGATATTTTGTTGTTAATGTATAGAAACACAACTGATTTCTGTGTGTTGTTTTTATATCCTGAAACTTTATTGAATTCATTGATTAGTTCCAGCAGTTTTTTTGTTGAGTCTTTAGGATTTTCTATATATAAGATCATATTGTCTGTAAATAATGACAATTTTACTTCTTCCTTTCCAGACTGGATGCTTTTTATTTCTGTGCCTTGCCTAATTACGCTAGCCAGGACTTCCAATACTATTTTGAATGTGAATGGTCAGAGTGGGCTCCCTGGTCTTGTTCCTGATCTTAGAGGGAAAGTTTTCAATCTTTCACCATTGAGTATGATGTTAGCAGTGGGTTTGTCTTAGACGGTCTTTATTATGTTGAGCTTTGTTCCTTCTACATCCAATTTGTTTCAGGTTTTATCATGAAAGGATGTTGTTTGTCAAATGCTTTTTCTGCATTTATTGAGATGATAATATCATTTTTGTCTTTCATGCTATTAGTGTGGTGTATCACATTTATTGATTTGCATATGTTGACCATCCTTGCATCCCAGGGATAAATCTCACTTGGTCATGGTGTCTGATCCTTTTAATGTGTTGTTGAATTCAGCCTGCTAATATTTTGTTAAGAATGAATTTTTACATTTATATTCATCAGGAATATTGTTCTATAGTTTTCTTTTCTTGTAGTATCCTTATCTGGCTTTGGTACCAGAGTAATACTGGCTCATAAAATGAAGAATACTGAAAGTGTTCCCTCCTCTTTAATTTTTCAGAAGAGTTTGAGTAGATTGGTGTTAATTCTTCTTTTGATGTTTGGTAGGATTCACCAGTGAAGTCATCTGTTCCTAGGCTTTTCTGGGTTGGGAAGTTTTTGATTACTGATTCAATCTCCTTACTAACTATTGGTCTGTTAAAATTTCTATTTCTTCCTGATTCAGTCTTAGTAGGTTGTATGTTTCTAGGAATTCATCCATTTCTTCTGGCTTATCCAATTTTTGGTCTATAATTGCTCATAGTAGTTTCTTATGATCCCATGTATTTCTGTAATATGAGTTGTAATGTCTCCTCTTTCATTTCTGATTTTGTTTATTTGAGTCTTCCTTCATTTTTTCTTAATTAATCTAGCTAAAGTTTTACCAATTTTGTTTATCTTTTCAAAAAAAACAGCTTTTAGTTTCATTGATCTTTTCTATTGTTTTTCTGGTCTATATGTCATTTATTTCTGCTCTAATCTTTATTATTTCTTTCCTTCTGCTAACTTTGGGCTTAGTTTGTTCTTCTTTTTCTAGTTCCTTAAGGTGTAAAGTTAGGTTGCTTATTCAAGATCTTTCTGTTTTCTTAATATATTCATTTATCACTATAAACTTCCCTCTCAGAACTGCTTTTGCAGCATCTCATAGGTTTCGGTGTGCTGTGTTTCCATTTTCATTTGTTTTGAGATGTTTTTTGATTTCTCTTTTTATTTCTTCTTTGATCCATTGATTGTTCAGGAGTGTGCTATTTAGTTTCCACATGCTTGTATATTTTTCAACTTTCCTCTTGTTTATTTCTAGTTATACCATTGTGGTGGGAAAAGATAAGTGGTATGATTTCAATCTTCTTAAATTTGCTAAGACTTGCTTTGTGGCCTATCATGTGATCTGTTCTGGAGAATGTTTTGTGTGCACTTGAGAAGAATGTGTGTTCTGCTGTTGATAGATGAAATGTTTTATAAATGTATGTTAGGTCCATTTTGTCTAATGTATGGTTCACGTCCAACGTTTCTTTGTTGATTTTCTGTCTGGATGATCTATCCATTGCTGAAAGTGGGGTATTGAAGTCACCTACTATTATGCTGAAAGTGGGGTATTGAAGTCACCTACTATTATTGTATTGTTGTCTATTTCTCTCTTCAGATCTGTTACTATTTGCTTAATATATTTAGGTACTCGAATGTTGGGTGCATATATATATATATATATATATAGTTATAATTGTTATTTCTTCTTGATGAATTGACCCCTTAAGAATATGGATCACTTCATGAATTTGCATGTCATCCTTGCTCAGGGGCCATGCTAATCTTCTTTATATTGTTCCAATTTCAGTATATGTGTTGCCAAGGCAAGCATGACCCACAGTATTGTGAACAGATAAAATTGTTGTTTTAAGCCACAAAGTTTCAGATGGTTTTTAAACAGCAGTAGATAACTGATAAAGAAATAATTTGATCAGTGGCTGGCCTGGTGGCATAGTGGTTAAGTTCACGCTCTCCACTTTGGTGCCCTGGGATTCTCGAGTTCCGATCCTGGATGCAGACCTACACACTGCTCATAAAGCCATGCTGTGGTGGCATCCCACATACAAAATAGAGGATGATTGGCATGGATGTTACCCCAGGGACAATCTTCCTCAAGCAAAAAGAAGAAGATTGGCAATGGATGTTAGGTCAGGGCCAATCTTCCTCACCAAAAAAAAAAAAAAGACAATCTGATTGATAAGACTAGAAAGAGAGATTGAGGATACACAGCCCAACCTCTTCCTCTTGTTCTCCTTTTGGGAGGAAGCTGCCCACTGAGAATCCATGTTCTGTTTTTGTCATCCAGGACATAAATCTCACAAGGTTGCAAGGCACTGATATATATTTTTTTCAAATGCTAAAGAGCCAGGAGTTAAAGTCAATATTTGGCTAAAATCAAGGCCAAAACCAAATATTACCATGAGAAAAAGAAGTAGAAATCAAGAATAAGTCTGAAAAATAGTAAAAAATTTAGAATTATTATAATTTTAGTAGTCACAAATTGAAAATTTAGTAGTGAAATTAAAACGTTTTAAATATTTTTTCTAACAAATGTATTCCATTTTGTTTTCTCTTTACATTCTTTTTTATATCAAAATTGAAAGCAATTTATTAAGATTTTAAATTTTTTTCTCCTCATGAAATTTTAAGGTGCCAAAAATGATAATTCAATTAATCTTCACACGATGTAAAAAGTTCTCAAATAGGATTTTTTATTGAAAACATGTAGTATCCTTGACACTTTCCTATTACTCATTTTTATGTGAATTTAGTTTTCCTGATTATCAGAAGGATCCTCTGTTCTAACAACTCCTACTGTTTCTGTGTAAAGTTAAAAAAATTTTTAAGTGATTTTTCTGAATTATTCTTGCTCTATTTGCCAGCCCCACGTTTACCTGGACCTTCTCTTTCCTTCATCTATGTTGTTCCTTCCTGTCAATTTTGATTTGGCTCCTACCATCTTGCCTGAGTGTGCGGTCCTGTGGAAGGTGGGAAGGTGTGGTGCTAAGCCTGTCAGCCTGGCTTCCTGCAGGCCCCTTACCTCACCTGCTGATGGGGGGACAAACCTCCCTCATTCCTGCTGCTGCTCACACACTGGCCCACTGCACCACCCCGTGAGTAGCTGGTGACTGTTTTGGAGTCTCCTGTTGGCAGGTTTTCGATCACCCTGTGGCTTCCCTCTGCTTCCTCCTGAAGAGATGCTGATAATGCGCTGGTCTTTTGGCTTTTGCTGGTTTGTGTTTTGAGGTTCATTGGGTATCTTGTACCCAGCTTTGTTGTAAATGTTATTCATTGATTTTTTTTAAATTTCACTGTCTCTTTCTATGTGGGGATTCAGGAAGATCCAAAAGCTATGCCACCTCTACCACTGTCATCTTCCTAAAATTTGATAAGAAGAGTTTTACCCAAGTTCCATCTTGACTGCTTGCCCATAGTTTGAAAGTGAATATCCAGATATTTATTCAGATCAGTGATAAATCCAAATGACATCTCTGTTCACATCTCGTTTGCATTACAGTTGCTGTTATGCTGACTAGCTGTGATGGTCACCTCTGACATCACATGATCTTTGATCACCCATGAATTTTGGGATATGAGAAATGATGTGAAATAGGCATCTGTCATTTGGAGCTTTTGGCAGAATAGCAAGACCAAGATCAAACTCGGGCACATCCTTTACATCAGCTGTGTATGTGTGATCTGGCTGCCCTGCCACCTGGTGGGTAAATCGAATTCTGGGCTTCAGTATTAGGAAGCCCACCTGCACATAGATAGAAACCACATCCTTCAGCTCAGACCTTACCAGTTTAAAAAAGTGTAAATTTTAGCTCTAAATATCAACCAACTCTCTTTTTGATTACTTCAGAACTTGGACAGGTAGAATTTTTCTCTTTATTATTTGAAAAATAAACAAGGAGTAAAATATTGGAGAGCACCTTAACACATGAAGATTGAGGCATCTGGCAGGGCCGGGAGGGTAACGTAAGCTTTGGTGGCTCTTACTAAGTATTATGGCTTGAATTGTGGCCCCCAAATAATATATGTTAAAGTCATAAGCCTCAGTACCTCAGAATGTGACCTTATTTGGCAATAGGGTTGTTGCAGATGTAATTAGTTAAAATGAAGTTATAGTGGAATTGGGTGGAGCCCTACTCCAATGTGACTGATGTCCTTATGAGAATGCCATGAAGACCGAGTCAGAGAGAGAATGCCACGTGCCTATGAAGGCAGAAATTGGAGATATGTAGCTGCAAGCCAAGGACGCCAAAGACTATCCACAGACCACCAAAGATAGGAAGAGGCAGAGCAGGATTCCCTTACAGGTTTCAGAGAGAGTGCAGCCATTTGACACCTCGATTTCAGACTTCTAGCCTCCAAAACTGTGTGATAATAAATTTCTGTTGTTTTTTTATTCTCCCTGAGCTGACATCTGTTGCCAATCTTCTTCCTTTTTTCACTTGAGGAAGATTAGTCCTGAGCTAACATCTGTGCCAATCTTCCTCTATTTTGTATCTGGGTCACCACCACAGCATGGCTGATGAGTGGTGTAGGTCCATGCCTGGGATTCAAACCTGCAAATCCAGGCTGCCTAAGCAGAGCATGCCACACTTAACTACTACACCATGGAGCTGACCCCAAATTTCTGTTGTTTTAAGTCACCCAGTTTGTTGTAGTTTGTTACAGCTGCCCTAGGGAACTACTACACTAACTAAGTCTATGGGGGCATCATACCTTCATGGTCTGCAGCCCATATTGGGCAATACAGCTGGGCTTGCAGTCATAGAATTAGCCTTTAACTGGGGCAGCCTGAACAAGGGACTATAAAACTTAGGCCACATGAGATTTTTCACCTGGGCTGGTCACTGCAACTTACGGCATTTATATGCACAGTTCAGTGGTTGTTTTCATACAAGAGTGTGGCTCTTTTTTAACATAGTATAGAAGAATGTGATTTTGGGCCTCAGATCCCCAAAAAGACACAATATAAAGAATCTCACTTTATATGGAGCACATAGAACTCAACACCCAATAATTTGGAAGCAGCTAATGTCAACTAATGTCTCTCTACAGAAAATCTCACTTTTTCCTTTAATTGAATATTTGCATTAGCCACCCCAGCTAAGATAAAGCTCCAGTTAGGCTGTTCAATGTCAAATTACAACAGTCTGGTGTTTGCAACAGACTATATGCTAAGTAATACAATGTAAGTGAATTTGAGGACAATGTTGCAGAAATATAAATTAAAAACAAAATTTCCCGCCAACCAAGAAAAATTCTCCACAGAAGTAGAAGAGAAGGAAAACAGTTTTACTACTGAATAAGCACTAACCCAGAATATGATGTACCTCACAGGCAATCCACAAAGAGATTGCAGAAACAGAAAGAAATCTCACCCTTTTACATAGCCAGACCTGTACAACCCATTCCATCCATGTTCTCAAGATAAACAGTAACTAGCCCTCAAATGAGAGGACTTGATAGCACCATTTATTACACAGAATTCATCCTAAATTCATCTGGTAATTAGGGTGACCACCTGTGTTAGCTAATTGGCTTTAACCAAAGGAAAAACAAACTTCTCATATCTTTATGGCAGGCGGTCATTTTGTAATTTGGAGCAAGGTGCCCCCTCAAGTTAGGCTCCTCCTTTCCCACAGAAACTGGGGGATAGGGGTTCTGTCTGTCTTGACGATTATGTTTCAAAGAGATGGCTTCCCAGTGCTGGAGGAAGCATTCTGCTTTCAAGTGAATTATATCAACGGCCAGATTCAAATGAAATAATGTTAATGCTTCCTTTTATGCTT
The DNA here is from genome assembly GCA_031878705.1 of Tapirus indicus. Taxonomy (NCBI): domain Eukaryota; kingdom Metazoa; phylum Chordata; class Mammalia; order Perissodactyla; family Tapiridae; genus Tapirus; species Tapirus indicus. The sequence goes on along the minus strand of CM062919.1, from coordinate 139,438,601 downwards.
CTGGTTCCTATAAGAATGCCTCGGCAAATCTGTTTGCTGGTCCTGGCTCTCAGGCTCTTCCAATGGGTTGCCTTGGACATTGATTCTTATCTGTTGAGAAAATACTGTGAAAAGTAATTAATTTACATCAACATTTCCACACTTTTATTTTGTGAATTGCTCCATGAAATAGTTTCATGGTTGTAGCAGAGACTGTTCATGGTCCTCTCCTCTTCTTCCATAGAAACAGAACTTTTAACCAGGCACATGGCTGCACAGAATAAAGACTACATTTTTGGCCCTCTTTTTCAGGTAGGTGTGGTCATGGGACTAAGTTCTAATCGATAGGATATAATCAAAAGTCATTTTATAACCTTTCGGAAATGTCCTTGAAGGGAGAGGGGATTCTCTTCTCCTTTCCATTTCTTCTTTCTGCTGGATGGAATGTAGACATATAGACTGGAGGTGGAGCAGCCATGTGGGACCATGTGGTGGTCTTAACAGGGAAAGCCTGAGTCCATGACACCGTAAAGAACCAAGGTAGCTCTGAACTATCTATCTCCGGAATTTTACTTAAGAAAGAAATAACCTTGTATCTAGTTTAAGACATTAAGACAGTGATATTTTAGATTTTTTTCTGTCACTCCTAATAGAACTTAATCTTAACTGATTTAGTAGTCAAATATATCTGGGAAATTCTGCATATCTTATCTCCTGCACTACTAGGGTATATTGGCATATAAAGTAACATTTTTAATTTTGTTTAATCCTCTATTCCCCACTGTTCTGTTTTTTATTAACACACTACAAGGAGAGTTGATCTCCATCTTATTATTACACAATGGAGGGCCCTGCTACAAATATAGTAGACTTTCTATAACAATACAATTTGCTGGCTTTGCTGCCATTTGAACAACTAAGATCTCCATATCTCTGAGCTGTATTCTAATGAATATTTAACTCCATACTTTGTTCTGGATGGTCTTTCAAATCCACATTGTACCATCCGAACCTTATGAGCAAAGAGGGGTCGGGTAACACTTCCATAGCCTGAGTTAAATTGTTGCTTAAGTGATTAAGTCATCTACAGACATTTTAGGGCACGTATTTACTAATTCTGCTGACACTGATATCAAGAGCTTATACTGGAAAATGTTCATTCATATCTATAGCAAGCGGTCTCACTGTCTAGGGTCTGTTCTTGGGTCAAATTCGGTTCACTCATTAGAGGAGTCATTAGAGAATTTTATCATGAGCTACAGCCATAAGTCAATCTTGTAACATGTCATCTAAGAGATACACAAATTACAGTGTTGAGACTTAACCTTAGTTCTTCAACAAGTATAGCTTTAAATGTAGCTTCAGCCAGACCAACAATGTATTTTATTTGCGTAATTTTAATGTCCGGTGTTACTGAGAAGAATGTCTTCAATAGTTTCACAAGCTCATCAGTATTACTATTAAACTAATGTGAAGGCTCCTAGAGGGCCATGACCTATTTTTCTTTTCAACCCCTTCATTGACAAGCACAGGGCACATATAAAAATTCAGTGGGGTTTCTAAGCGGGATGCTAAGTGGAATGTTGTGGAATCGCCTTGGTGACCTTAACAAACACAAAAGCAGTTTCGCAGAAGCTGTATTTCAGTCCTTTGCTTTAACAGCGCCTCTTTTTCTCTGTTTCTCATGAAATGATTAAGGTTTTTTTAACATAGTACAGAATCTATTTTGGTTTCCCAAGATCTGACCTCATCTTGAAGCACATGCTCAGACATGAAAGGAAGGAAAGTTTCGAGGTCCCAGTCTTCTGTAATCTAATTAATTTGGTTACACTGATGTTTTTAGGAATGTTAGGACCAGAGGTGCATTCAAAGTGCTCTGGAGCTCGTCTGTCTGCCCTGAACGCCCCGAAGCAGCCCTGCGCCCTGCACACAGTTGGCTTCCTTGCGTTTTTCTGTAAGGATAACCTCATTTTCTGTGATGGAAAAGTTTGTTTGGCTTCTACAGGGTGGGTGAAGCTTGGGCATCTCTTCCTTTTAGTGTTTTCAGTTTAAGTTCTAAATCACCAAACAAACAAATCTCAAAGAATAACAATTTTTCTTTGTTCATTGTAAAAATGAATGGATTCCCCATTAGAGAAGGATCTTGACTTTAATTCTTCTCTACTGAAGCAGGGGCTGCTTGGGGGAGGGATTCTGCAGCTATTATTAGAATTAGCATCAAGGTAAAGCCTTTACTGTGCTTGGAGAACCATATGAAAACACTCTCCGGTAGTTTATGTAAATGAAATACAGAATAATCCTGCCCAAACTATACCCACGTTTGAAGCTATTATGCCAAAGACATAGGTATGGTTTTCTACGGTCATTCCCTATTAAAATTTGAACTAGATCAGAGTTCTAAGGCTTTCTCTTCTTGCCTCATTTAATTCATGTTTTCCCTCCTTTTTTAATAGTCTGAAAGTATTTTGTGACTCTAGAATAGTGATTTCCAAACCTGAGTGTGCGTGAGGCTCACATTGACAGGCTGATTCATTAGGACTGGGCTGGGCTCAGGAAACCACATTTATAACTGGCCCCAGATCTTTATTTACTTATTTTTCTGTAACTGACACTGGAACCTGCCTCTGGCCACTGCCTATTGCAACCTCCATCTCCTTTCTTTTCCCACAGTCATCTAGGGACAGAAGAAGCAAGCCGCCCCCTTCCCCTTCATATCTGGACCTCCCTAAAGTAAAACTCTAGAGTCTATTTGGCCAAGTCTGTCCCTTGTTATGCTAAATAGGGAACTAAAACAGTGGCTGTGATTTTATTTAATGCATTAATTAATGAGGGACCCAGTAAGATAATACAACCAGTTCAAAAACACACATATGTACAGGTCATGAGGAATGCTGAAATGAATTGCAAACAGATGGAAAACTGGTCAATATCCATAGGGCCATAATCAATTGTATTCCACGTGAAAATATTCATCTACATTTCTATGGACAAGAATCATTTGCATTACTCTAAGTTTTCTAAGATTTACTGAGTTATATAATAAAACAGCTTAAAGATTGAAGTCTCAGACCCCTGTAGAACTAGACAACCCGAAAGGGTATGCTAGACAGAACACCGAATGATTCCCGCCACCCCCCCCCCATTTAAATGTCTTTCAGATTTTTTCTGACACAGTCAAAGACCTAAGTTTCTTTGTCACTAAAATGAGAGATTTGGACCGGTGATTTATAAGACCCTTCAATTCCAACATCCTATTACTCTGATTCCTTGGCCATTATCTATATGTGTGTGTAAAACTCAGGGACCTTTTTTGTTGGTGTGTCAGAACTATTGTAGTCATTTGTGTTAGTCAAAATCAGTCACAGCTATGAGTAACTTCCTCATGCAGTCTCTGTCTAAAAATAAACTCAAACACAAATTCTGTCTCTCTCCCAGTTACTTTTAGGGTATGTGTGTATGTGTGTGTGCACTTGTAAGTGGAAGCAGAACCTGGGCATAGGTATTCTAGGTATATTTGTTCACTGTCCTTACCAAATGCTGCCTTCAGAAGACACTGGTAAGTTGGTTAATATGACAAGTCAGGACAATATTGTGTAGATTTTGCAGATGGTGAAACTTTGAAAACCAATGAGTCAAGATTTCTCTAATTCTTGTAGACGTTCCCGCAGGGCAAATACAGCAGATCTTTTTAAGACTGCTTTGTGATGGTGGAGGTGGTCCTGATAGTGTTGGGGGTGTCAAAAATTGATGCAGCTGGTGGAGACCAGTGTTAGACAGTGCAGGAGAATAGGAAAATACTAAAGTGTGATATTTTTGTTGTTTACTTCATTTCTTTTCTATTGGACTAAGCTCTAAGCTTTAAAGCGATGGAGAAGAGGGACAGAGCTTCTTTAGCTGTGTAATTTAACAAATATTTGTCAAATGAATAATTGAACTACCTTTTTCTTTCTCTAAACATAGAGCCCAGGTATCCTAAAAAGCTCTCAACCTCTTGAGTTTTTAAAAAATCTACCATATTTGAAGGTGTGAAAGCATGAGTAATGATTATGTGCAGCTGATATTTTTTGAGAATAAATATTCTGCTTTGTAGATTTTATCAGGTAAAACCCCATTCAGTTTAGAAATCAGCATCAAAACTTCTTTTTTATTTAAATTTGTTTATTCTCATTTGAATGGTCTCATTTTAACTAAAACGATATTCTTGATGGTAAAACATAAAAACAATCACATTTCTTTGTTTCAGTCTTTCTTTTCTTTCATCCTAGTCATTTCTGTAGAAACAGAGATCAAAATGACTGGGTAACGTTATGGAGGATTTCTGGTAATAATACACCTACACGAATTTGCTGCAGGAAGTAGAAAGTCCACACCTGATACCCTCAGTAACTTATGACTTGATGAGTCATATAAGAACTTACGACTATTGCTACTGAATGTTGAAGATTTACATCCCAAATACATTTTTCTGCACCAATAACATAATATGGATGCAAGGGGCAAAAATATCAAAGGCCTAGATTTTATGCACACACACATGTACATCTATACCTGTCTTTATAGATGTACACATGCACAGAGGTGGTTGCAAGTAAGGTGCAGGAGGTGGACATGGAGGATGGGACGATGAGAAAAGATAACTAATAGTAATTAACGCCTTTTATGTGGGAGCCAAATAACATTCATTCATTAACTTTATCATCACAGTAACTCTGAGAAGTAGATTCTAGTAACACCATTTTACAGATGAAGAAAATGACACTCAATAGTAAGTAGCAGAGCCTGTTTTGAAACAAGTTCTGCCTGATTTTAAAGCTAATAGAACAAATAGCAAGACTTTTCCTGTTGTCCCTGAACCGCAGCTAGGGCCCCAAACAAAAGCCAAAAATCAGTGAGTACCGTCACATTTTAAAATCAGACAGCTGCCAGCACCTGGAGCCAGCCACATTCTCCCGGAGCTTCAAGTAGCAGAATTGCTCCTACCACCAACCCCATGCACCTCCCACCTCTGCTTCTCTTCCACTGAGAGGACTGAGAGGGAAAGAGGTGTAACTTCCCGATCCCCAAAGCTAACGGAAAGGGAAAGGGGGGGAAAAGAGAATTTCTTCTAAAGATTGGGGTGCCCACAAAAAAAAAGAGACCAACATTTTTATCCCCATAACAGGATTTGGTTCAAAAGTGGATGTGTAGCTTGGTTCCCTTATGACCTGAATAGAGTTAAAGAAATTCAGAGAGAGAGGGCATGGTGAGATTGAAGGACCACTGTGCCCATGATCTGTCAGTTTCCATTAGAAGATGGATCCCATGTGTGCCTGTTGACCTAACAGTTTGCTGAAAGTTGAGAATTGGGACTATAGTTTTGGGCAATGTAAGCAGCGTGTGTGTTGGAAAGGAGGATGCTGGCAAAAAGCCCACTCACTGAAGGATAAATGCCACCAACTGGGGGTTGCCTAGAATAGATGGCCAAAGGATAGCCAGTGCCTAAGGGAGCTGTACCAGAATAAGCCACTCCCGGTCCCCCATACCCCCACCCCACCCCATTTGCAAAGGATGCTGGAGCCTCCTTATCAGTCTGTGTAGACATTGACAGAAGAGCAGTCAGGGGCAACCAAGAAGAGATCTGCAACTCTGCCCCCCCCCCACCTCCACTCTAAATACAGCTAGAAGAGGGAGGAGGAGATAGATAAAGATGCTACCATGGTCCCTTCAGGCAGAGCTAGCCTGAGCTGGAGGAAGGAGAAGATGAACTTTTAATCAAGTTTGAGAACAGGACTGAATCTTAAATGCTCGAATTAGACTGTTCTAATAACGAAAATTAGTAAAAAGTGGACAAGATGTTGTTAAGAAAGCCAATACTAAAGGAAAATTGTGCGGGGTGGGGGGTGGTCATTTAGCACAACTGCCAGGAGAGTTATGGAAAAATATAAAACTTTTATATTTATGCCCCCCCAACAAAAGTTAAGCATAGTCACCAAATCGATTACTCTGTCATTCTTTCCTCTATGTAATCTTGACAAGGGTAGTGAGCCTGAGGCATATCTCTAGCACCTCAGGGCCGTTCTTAAGATTTCCCCAGTTAACTGGGACCTCCCAAAATGGGTAAGAAGGTGTACCTATTTCCTATAGTTACTCACCCCCTAGGTGTTCCTGCCTCTGATGGGCATCCACCTCCCATTAACCTGACTTGTTGGAAAAGTTCCTGGCTGGCTCTACTTGTCACAGCTCTGAGATGGAGAAAGAGGGTTCCAACTCTCTCTGCAGGACCAGTGAATCAAATGCTTTAAAATACTCTCAGATTCAGGGATTCTTGAATCTTTAAATGGCAGGTTTAAGCATTATGCCTTTGCAAGACATGCCACTCAAAAACTCGCCCTGCTCCCCTTTCCCTGATCCCCAACCCCCACATACTCACAGAGACACCTGCATCTTCGCGGAGTAGTGTCTAATTTAAGTTTATTGAACCAGTGATCATTGTGGTAGGTTGCATCATTAGCTCCAAGGCTCTGCCCCTTCCTGTGTCCATGTCTTTTTCCACGGACCTTGCAATTCTTCCCACTAAAGGAGCAGAATATATTTCCCCACCTCTTGACTTGGGATTTAGCCATGTGACTCACGATGAGCAATAGAATGAAACGGAAATACTAATGTACCTTTGTGAGCCTGAGACTTAAGAGACCTTCAATATTGCTTCTCAGAGACATTTGAGTCAGTCATATAGTTTTGGTTTTAAGCCACTGAATTTTGGGATGGAGTATATAATGCACTAAAAGCTAACAGATACAATAATTTTTCTAGTGCAGTGAAGAAATGTAGTAGGATTTAAACCCCCCAAAATGCTATTATTTCTAGAATAATTTCCCCTTAGATTGCATTTGCTAGCTTAATAAGTAATTAAATTAATTTCTATTTGTATTATTTGCTGAAATATGTGTATTTCCTGGCATAGTCTAAGAAGAAAATGTATCTACACTTTCATTCTGTAGAACTCTGGGAGGACCGTCCAGTCATTGCTGACAAAGCATACTCCTACATATATCATGATAGTGCAGGGTGCATGCCCAATTCATTTGAAAAGCAGCTATATCTCCTTGAAGTGTTGTAGTCCAGAAGTTCATTATGAGTCCCTCATTTAGAACTCAGAGCACCCTTCCCCATAGAAACATATTATAGTTGGCCCTCCCCAACCACAGGTTCCACGTGCTAGGAATCAACCAACCATGGATGGAAAGGTCTGTGATGGTTGCGTCCATGCTGAACATGTACAAGCATTTTTTCTTGTCATTATTCCCTAAACAATACAGTATGACAGCTAGTTATACAGAATTTACACTGTATTGAGTATTATAAGTTATCTAGAGATGATTTAAAGTATACAGGAGGATGTGCATAGGTTATATGCAAATACTATGTCATTTTATATAAGGAATTTGAGCATCTGTGGATTTTGGTATCCTCAGGGGTCCTGGAACCAATCCCCTGTGGATACTGAGGGATGACTGTATAATGTTCCCGGGCAAACACACGAAAGTGCATTTAACGCCACATATAACTGAATGATACGAGTAATGCCATGGTCCACAAGGGAAGAACATTTATCTCTCACTGCTCAGGTTTCCTTCTCTCTTTATGGCCCCATCCCTCCTTGTTTGCTCTTTCCAAAGGAAGAGGACTGGCTGATTAGTTAAAAAGCCTGCCATCTATGGGGCCTCCTTTCCTGAGTGAGCAGGATCACTGTATTGAAAGGCCATGAGGACTGGTCAGTCACCGTCTCTCAGCCCTGTCATCCTCCCACACAACTGTTTGGCTTCATGGCCTTGGGGTCTGCTCTCTCTCACATACACACTCTCTCTTTCTTTCTCCTTCCCAGACATACCTGAACCTACAGTTCCCATATCTCAGGTCTATGATGGGTTCTCCATCACACAGTACCAAACATCCTTGAATCAGGGCATTTAAAAAGTGTTTGTGCAGGTTAAGAAATCAGTGCTTAATTTCTCTCATTTGCTGTTGATCTTTGCTGGCTACATCATCAGTCAGAATGCTACAGTGACCAGAGGAAACTGTCATTTAGAACTCCTAAGACCAAGCCCCTCTTGTTCATGATTCCCATGGGACAATTCTTCCTATGTCCCAACATTTCGAATGCAACCTCCTTTTGTGTCTTAAGGGGAGACCCTCTCATTTCACAAAGACTCATCTTTTGGGAGAATTTCTGGTTCTTTCACGGAGGAGTAGTGGTCATGTTTTGTTGGAAGAAGGACATAGTTGATTTTGGAGAAACTAAGCGAGGGAGGAGAAAGTATATGTGTGTTCCATTTTTTTAAATTGAATAAAAATGCATTAACTTATTCTTCTCAGTTCAGAGCTCAGAAATTTAACTGCCCTCTAACCTTAGCTTCGCCTGATAGAAACTTATTCTAACACAAACTCTCAACATCATTTTCTGGGAGAATGCTGGCATCCTTCAAAAACATCACTATTTTAATTAACGTTACTCTTTTATTCAGTTAAAACTTAATTTTGTCCCATATTTTAAAAAAATCAAACTATCTAGCATAGACCAGTGATCTTTCTATTTATAACTAGAATTTTCTTCTTATATTCATTCTGAAAGCCATTTCTCTCCATTGTCTGTGTCTCATAAGAGCCTCATGTGCTAAAAAAAAAATCACATACATTATCATTTAACTATTTTCCCTACAAATTTTATGGCCAGTAAAACATATTATTGATAATCATATATTTTAACTATAAAAATTTAGTAAAATGTTTAAAACTGAGATTTTCCAGCCTTCCTTTAATATAGTTGGTATGTAAAAATGAGTTTAAATCTATGTATCATGTCTTACATGCAGTTCAAATATTTTTAAGACCATTGCGAGACCTCACCTCTAGATAACAGGTGACTTGAGCCAAGGGCTTAAAGACTAAGTGAGGCTACCTTGTGAATCAACCCCAAGTACCTACCAAAAGCACTTTAAAAACTCTCAAGAGGGCCGGACGGTGGCGTAGTGGTTAAGTTCATGTACTCTGCTTCAGCAGCCCAGTGTTCACAGGTTCAGATCCAGGGTGCGGACCTATGCACCTCCCATCAAGCCATGCTGTGGCAGCATCTCATATACAAAATAGAGGAGGATGGGCACAGATGTTAGCTCAGGGCCAATCTTCCTTACCAGACAAATCCTCTCAGGAATGCTGTATTCTTACACACTGTTGAGTGACTCAGGATTAACACGCACAAAAGCTGGGCCAATGAAAGCCAACACCCATCACCAGGTCACCGGCTCTTCTCCGTGGTAGGTAGAGATAGGAGACTTTGGTGCAATGGGCGGCCGACTTCTCCTGTATGGAAGAAGCTCATCTGCTCTGCTGTGGGAAAGCAGGAACACTCTGAGACAAGTAGGGACAAGAGAGGGAAAGAGAAAGCTCTGGCAGAATTTGATCCTGGCTCCATGTACCCAAGGGCCAGATACATTCCTACACCTCCCACAGTTATATGAGTGACTCAATTCTCTTTGAAACAAATCAAAATACTCCTCTCTTTGAACTACAGCTAGCTATAAAAGTGATGCTTATTTGCCATATCATATATTTTTTTTCAAAACTCTAAGATCTTTTTTATATAGGGAGTAGAAATTAAGGTTGTGGCCATCAAAAGCCAAATAGCTTGACATATAGAAAAGTTCAGGTTTTCCATTGAAGGCTGCAACAACCTTAAACCTAAGTTTTTTCATGTGTATTATGTATATTGGTTAGCAGTGGGGCATAGGCACATTCCTTCCTTCCTTCAAAAAGGGAGGCATTATAGAGATTTCTTGATTTTTCATGCCAAAGATAATGGTAGATTATCCAGAAAAGTTTTATTTGAGTTTGGGAGAAATGCTCTAAAAATTCAGTCTTTGAGATCAAATAATAAAGATCTAAGGCAGAGGGAACTGGAAAGCTGTTCAATCGCCCCATGCTGACTCCTGCTCAGAGAATTTCTTTTTCCCCAGATAATGCAGGCAATCTGCATTGCACTATTTGGACAGGTATTTGTTGGTTCATTGCTCAGAGAGCCACACATACGTATGAGATTACTCATAACTGGTTGCGTGTATTAATTTTTAAATATTTTTCCAGTTCCTGCTGGGTTAGAGAGGCATCATGTTACAGTGGAAAGAACAAGGAATGGATAGACTGACAGACATGGAAAGAGGGAGCAAGGGACAGTGAAGGGGAAATGGATTCATTATGACACACAGTTACAAAATTCCCTAGCTAAGAACAATGCGACATTAAAGAAAATATATGTAAAAGTATTGTTGGGTACTTTTCCATTAATTTTTCTACGGTCTTGACCTCCTAAAGAAAAATTTCTGACTAAAAGGGGTTTTCCTCACCACTCAGTTCCTTCTTCTGCTGGGTCCTACAGCGAAACAATGATCCTATATTTGGCCCTTCAGACAGTTGCCACGGAAATGAGAGCGGCAAACACTTTCAGCTTTCTGGCTTCACTGTGGGATCCAGCGCAGAACATGATTAAGCTGTCAGAGAACCTCCCTAAGTAAAGTTTTACCTGATAAGTAAGAGTTTCCAGAAAAATGGTGACACATACGGGAAGGAAAATAGATTGTTTAACTCACTCTGAAAAATCCCTTTTGATTCACAGAATGTCTACATGATTGAAACACAAGAAACCATCTCTTTCTCTAATCAGACTCTTCTCAATTCACAGACAAGTACCTCAGGGGGCAAATAAAACCTCCCTGTCTTTACATGAGAAGGTATCACATTAAGAAAAGGAAAATAGAAATCACTGTGGATGTCAAAGAACACTGGCTTTTCACAACTGGAACCAGAGATGATTTGGAGCTTGAGGGGCTGTACTGCAATGGACTTGAAATTTTATCTGTATCATTTGTTCCCAGCAAACAAGACCTGGTTTCTCTGGAGAAAAACTAGCTATCACTTTGAATCCATTCAGTAGTTCTACGCCACATCATTGTCGCTGATGAAACTATTGGAATGAGCAAGGTCAGTGTCTTTCATATTGGAATTAGAGAAGAGAACAGACCATTCCATCTGGTACCATGGCTGCAAATGAAAGAACTGATTAGCAGAAGCCAATATTTAGACAGCTACTTGGAAGAAGACTTTCCAAATATTGGTGGAATAGGAAAAAGAAGTTATAATTCAAAAAGATTGTACCCTCTATCTTCCATTTAAGATTTTTAAGTTCTTTTAGTTAAAAATATCCCATCATCTGTGTACTTGCTGGCAGGTGTCTAAGTTATTGCAACCACTTTGGAGAAAAATTTGGAAATATCTAGAAAAGTTGAAGATGCAGATTCCATACAATCCAGCAATGTTACTACTAGGTGGCTGCTACGGACTGAATTGTGTTCATATGTTGAAGCCCTAACCCCGTGTGACTGTAACTGGAGATAGGGTCTTTAGTAGGTAATTAAGGTTAAACGAGGTCATACGGGTGGAACCCTAAACTGATAGGATAAGAAGACGTAAATATCTCTCTTTCTCTGTCTCTCTCTCCCTCTCTCTGCCGTGTGAGGGCATAGCTAGAAGGTGACTGTCTACAAGCCAGGAAGAGAGCTCTCACCAGAACTGGACCATGCTGGCATCCTGATCTTGGGCTTCCAGCCTCTAGAACTGTGGAAAATAAATTTCTGTTGTTTAAACCACCCCATCTATGGTATTTTGTTATGGCAGCCTGAGCTAAGACAGTGGCTATCCTAGAAAAGCACTTATGCCTGTGCATGAAGGAAATGTAAGGATGCTCATTATAGTGCTGTTCCTAATAGTAAAAATATGGAAAAAAAATCTAACTTCCCATAGAGAAATAAGTACATAAACTTCTTGTTCACATACCAGAGTTCTATGAGCAGTTGAAATGAATAAACAACATTATCAATGTAAATAAGTCTCAAAAATATAATGTCAAGTAAAAAATCAAGCTGCAAAAATATGCTTATACCTGCTTTCATGTACATTTTGAAACACCCAAAACAATAGTTTATAATTTTAGGGATACATACTTGTGTAGTAAAAGTACAAAAGTATGTTGGAAATGATACACACCAACTTCTTCTGAGAAGGGAGGGAAAAATGATAGCAGAGGCAAGGGACTGACTTTTGCTTTATCTGTACTATTTTATTTCTTAATAAGAAATAAGATTCATGCCAATTTCAGCAAATTGTTCGCATCTTTTAAATCTGGGTGGTAAATATATGGTGCCTCATATTATTTTCCATAGGTTTCATATTTCATAAATAAAAGATGTTTTCCCTTATTACTTGAGTTTTCAGCAGCACAATAGTACTTTTCAGACAGTTAGTTTTCTTATCCACCTTTTCTATGTGCTGCAATAGAGAGTCCAGAGAAGTTAGGTGACCTAGCCAAAGTGTCCAATCTAGTTAAATGGTGACTTGAGGATTGGAAACTAGTTGTTTGTCTTTTTCCATAGAGCACTCTGTATGTCTGTTAATTATGCGCTATAGAGACAATGACTCCAAATCTATCATCGAAGCCAGAGATAATCCAAATCATGTCCAACTGTGGAAAAGCATGTTTGAACCCATTGGACATTTCCTGTCCCTCAAATCATACTCCGTGGATGAGTTACTTATTTTGCTTACTCACGGGCATCAGCTCTACTTAGGAGAGTTCAGACACTCCAGTTTTGAAAAAAAGGATATAAGGAAACAAGACTACTAATCTGGAAATTTCCTGAAACAAGTGAGAAGTTGGCAGAGGCTTTAAAATGGATGTTTTACTAATTATAATTAATTTGGGCTAAAAGATTTTAATTAGGACATTTATATTGTTTGTCAGATAGATTTTTATTACTGTTCAACATAGATTTACAGCATGAGAACTAGTAGTTACTTATACTGAATTTCCAGATTAATCCAAATAATTGAATTTCTGAAAAATGGATGACGTGAAGGATTCCATGATATAATATTGAAACAATGGGTAGGAAATATTCAGGAATGTTAAGAATAAATTTTGTTTCTGCAACACCTAACATATCCAGACAAAAATAAGCATTATTTAACACACGCTCTTTATCACATTTTATATAGCTGGGGCAAGGAATTTTGGCTGTGTTAATTACGTGGTATCAACCCACTTCAGACACCTGATGGAATTCTTTAACCTACATTTCATGAAAAATAAATAAAAAGGACTTGAAAGAGAAAGACTGAACTTATTTTGAGAAATAATGACTAAATACGCAACTTATGCATAATTTCATACTACAAATTTACCAAAAATACATAGTTGGGAGGAGGTATTATTCACACACAATGGCTGGCACGCGCGCATGTGCACACACAAACACACACACACTACATGCTTAGCCAGCCATAGGTAAGAAAATGGTCTCAATTCTTGCTCAAATTAAATTGCTGTCTTTTTTAATTACCTGGGTCTTGCTGATACTCTAATATGTCCCAAAGTATTCTCATCTTTTGCTTCCGTCATCAAAGCCCTTGTCTCTACTTGGAAAAACAAAGCTCAGCCTCCTGCTTCTCTGACTGTTCAAAATTCATTTTAAATCCTATCTTGGTAAGTAGTATTCCTAAAATGTTCTCTCCTTTCAACATGCTTGGCAAAACGTTTGTGTGCTCTGGGTCTTCTGGTCAGACCCCTGGATAATGTTCCCCTCCTGGGTTAATGGAAGGGATGTCTTGACTCTCATCCTTTGGGCAGGGAAGAGGGCTGTTTTGATTGGGTTAGCAGTGAAAACATGAGGGCCGTGACACTTCTTGCATCCCACCATTAAACACTCCTCAACACATGGCAGTTCAGGAGTGTTTAGTAGGTGAGAGCATAAGGTTGCTACTCACATCTATAGGTTTTTACTTTGTTATTTTTATATGGTTTGATATTTGATTTACCCACAATATATTTCCAAGAGAATTAAAAGGTACTTACATATTGCCCATAAAAAGACAGAAAAAATAGTGTAATACAGTAATACAGTGCACCTATATATTTTTTCATCCCCTTAAAATTAATTTAAAGCACCCTATTCTAGAACATAATTTATTTTGACTATAGGTGTTGCTTTGTATATGTCAGTTTTTCCCAAATTGAGTTCTACAGAACTATGTTATCTCTTTGTTAAGTGTGAAGAAAAAAAAAGTGTTCTGTTTTCAAGTAAACTGGTATGTTTGGGGTTAGAACAAATTAAATGAGATTCATTTTTGAAGGCCCCAGAGCCTATATGTGACTGTCCATTATACAGCAGAAGAGATGCTAAAGTATACAGTGGGGCAACATTCTTCCTTCCTTTTTGATGTTGTATTGTAGAAAGCTTATTAGTATCACTTGGACACTGTATTTATTCATATTTAGGCAGATTATATAAATTTGGACATAAATTTCTAATATATTTTATATTAGCTTCCTAACCTAGTTTTAAATGCAATTGAATTTTTTACTTCTTTTTATTTAAATTATAAAATTTATGCTCATGAAAATTCAAACCATACATAGGTATGGAGAATAAAAAGCAAACACCTTCACCCTCTCCCTAATCACACTCACCTCCCCCAGAAGTAACCATTGTCAATAGCTTAGTGAGTCTCTTTTTAGTTATTTTTGTATAAAACAATTGAATTCCTATCTCATATAGTCAGAAGAAAATGTCAAACATCTTCAAAATTGGGTTGGAGAGAAAAAAAATCTTCAAATAATATATTTTCCCCTGATAATTCCACGGCTTACATTTTGAATGGTGTCAGATTTGGTTTTAAGTGAAACTCCTGACTTTTCATTAACATAATTAATTAATTACCAAGGAAGTGGGATAGAGAATACAATTTCTATAAGTTTTTCCCCTAATTATGCTAGATAAATTACATCTTTAACTTTGATCTTTCTTGAAATCTTTCACTAATTTATGTCAAACTATCAAAACAAGCATGAATCAAACCACACCTTCCCTCACCAAACTGAGACAAGACCTCAACGCCCTCTAGTGGGGTGACCCCCATGCTCCATCATGTGTCCAGTGGGTAAGATGAAGTGAACAACTCCTAATCTTAGCATTGTACTTCCCTCTTTCATTCATTTAACAAGTATTTAAACGTGTACTTAAAGTTTTCTGATTAAAAAAATGAACCATCATCAAGAAAGCAAGGGAAAATTATTTGGGGGGGAGATGCCCATAGATAAAATATCAAGTAGGAACTTTTATCACTATAATCAGTCTCTGACCTTCCGAGTTATCTGCTTGTCTTGACTGCCTACTCTTGGCCACATCATGACTCTCTACCGTTGAATTTACAAAGACTTAAATCTATTCTTTCGTTTAAAAAAAGAAAAAAGATGGATTTTTCTTTGCTTTCACTTCTCCGTATTTATCAGTTTCCTTGAGTATTACTTCACTCATTTTTCCGAACAACAGTTAGAAGCGTTCAGTAACCACTGACATCACTTTTCTGCTTTTATCCCTCTGAGAATATGGGCTATCAGCCTCCTCCATTTAAAAGATAGCACCTGCTCCAAGGGATGATGAGCACAGCATCGTAAGAGCCAAAGACCTGACTCAAAGTCCAGATGAGCTGTTTACTGTCCATGTGATGTTGAGCTAGTCACTCAGACCATCTGTATCTCAGTTTCCTCATCTGTAAAATCAGAATGATGATAATAGTATCCAGTAGGACTTAAGAAAATCCATGTGAAGGATGTAGAACGGTGCCCAACACAGGGTGAGCACTCAATAGCAGTCACTTAATATTACTATTTCATAAGAGTCCTGTGAATAAAAATAAGACAGCATGAAGGAAAGATTTGAGTCCAACCTCTTTTTTCAAAACCAGATGCAGCTACTCCTTAGTCAGGCCCTCACTCCCCCTTGTTTATGTGATTGCAGTAGGCTCCTAACTGGCCTTTCAGCCAGCGGTCTCTCCCAATTCCAGTCCACTGTCATCAGTCAGATTTATTTTCCTAAAAATAATGTTGACATTTCTGGTTCAGGATATGATGAACGAATCTTCCTGCTGAAAACAACTATAAAAGCTAATATATGAAGCAACTGTGTGAAGGAACTGGAAAGCACCCAATTCAGGCGGGATTGGAAAGGAAAGGCTGCAATCCTCAGAAAAGAGAAGCACTGGCGGGGGGCTCCACACCCACCATGACTTCTCCCCAGGGGCATTCTCCTGTTCACAAAGTAGGGAAATAGGCCCCAAGCAGAAAGGCAGGAATCTTACTGGGCTGAGGAGAAACAGGGTGGAATTTGGGGCTGCCAAAGTGTCTAGGACTTGAAAGGAAAAATTACAGAGAGCAAGGATTCAAAGTGAAGTGAAATGAGAAATCGTCTACAACCCCCCCCAACCCCCATCATGGCTAACTCCTTAGTTACACATGCCTGGGGCGAGACTCCAAAAACAACAGCAGAAAACAGCATCTGAGAGAACAAAGAGTTGGGCACAAGTTTCATTAACTAACTATGCAATGCTGCAAAGATTGAAATTTGAGCTCAAGCCCAGACAAGATGAAGGGAGGCAGGGGGGTGTCAGTAAATATCCTGGGCTTTCAGTCAAAACACAAGAGTATTATATCCTGGGAGTAAGGGCAAACTTGAAATAGAAAAACTGTAATAATGACTAAAGCCATCTCTCAAAAGAATCAAAATGATCCTCCTGTATTTCATATACCTCCTGGAAGAAAACTTAACCTTCTGTGGAGAAAGATAACAGCATTTATAGCCTCTCCCATTTTTCATCTACAATATCTGGCTAAAAAAAAAAGGACCAAAAAACTAAAAGCCACGATTTAAAAGAACAATAAAAATAGACCTAAAGATAATTAAAATACAGAAGCAATCAGAGACTTCAAAACAAAGATAATTAATGTGTTTAATAAAACTGAGGAAAGTATGGAGAATTTCAACAGCGACCTGGAATCTATTAGGTATGGCAGAACAAAGAGCTTCTAGTAAACTTGAAAACAAGTCAGTAAACTATAGTTTGAAGCACAGAGAGAACGAAGGATATAAAATACAAAAAAGAGTTTGAGAGATACAGGAAGAATAGTGACAAAGTCTAACCTGCATGTAATTGGAATCCTAGAAATAGAGGGGAGATGGTTCAGAAACAACATTTGAAGAAATACTGGCTAAAATGTTTCAAAGTTGATAAAAGACATTAAACCACAGAATCAAGACACTCTGTGAACCTCATGTAGAATACTAGAAGTATAAAGAAACCACACCTGGAACATCATAGTTAAGCAGCTAATAATAAGACAAATAGAAAAATCATAAAAGCACTCAGAGGGAAAAAGAAGCCCTCACATATTACCTTCAAAGAAGCAACAATAAAGCTATAAGCTTATTTTTCAACAGAAATTATGGGAATCAGAACATAAAAGAATGGCATTAAAATGCCAAAAGGGAAAAAAAAAAAACCTTCCTACCTCTCACCTAGAATTCAATACACAGTAAAAATATTAATCCAAAAAGACAAAACTTAACGCCTTTTCAGACAAACAAAAACTGAGAGAATTTGTCACCTGTAGATCTTCACCACGACAAATACCAGTTACTCAGACTGAAGAAAATGACCCCAGATGGACACACAGGCTTTCATAAAGAAATGAAAAGCACCACAAAGGGCATGTGGATAATCTAAATAATATAGACTGGTTTATAAAAGAAAAAAAAATAAGATCTTGTAGAGATTTGAATTTATAGGAAAGCAAAATATATGACAATAGCATGATAGATGAGAGAGAGAAAGGGAGTTGAACTATTGTAAAATTCTTCTATTTGGGGGGAACTGGTTAAAGTACTAATTAAAGATAAACCATAATATGCCTAAGATGCCTGTTGTATTCTATTGTTGCTTAACAAAACACCCCAAAATTTACTGGTTTAAAACAATCACAGCATTTATTTTGCTTACAAATCTGCAACTTAAGCAGGCCTCAGTGAGGACATCTTGTCTCTACTCAGCGTCAGCTAGGGTGGCTCTGAGGCTGAATGCTGGAACCATCTGAAGTCTTGCTAACTTATCTGTCTGGTAATTGATGCTAGCTCTTGGCTGGAGCCTCTGTGGGGCTATGCCCAGAACACCTATGTGTGGTCGTTCCATGCGGCTGCCTAACTTAGCATGGTGGGTGGGTGCTATGAGAGCCAGGCAGGAGCTATATCACCTTTTCTAACCTATCATCAGAAGTCATGCAGTGAGTGTCACTTCCACCACATTCTATGGTTAGAAGCAAGTTACTAAGGACAACCCATATGCAGAGGGAAAATAAGACTCTTCCTATTGATGGGAGGAATGTCAAAGAACTTGTGGACATGTTTTAAAAGCACAAGAATAAGTTTCAACAATTTTCAAATAGTTGTTATTATACAGATGACATTCTCTCACAAAAATGTAATTCAGCTATAAATCATTATCAAAAAGCAGCATTTAAAAATTCCTCCTATGTCTGGAAAATAAAGAACACATGCATTAATAACCCATTGGTCAAATGAAAAATCAATGAAAATCAAAAACTACTTAGGATGAGATCATAGTAAACCTACTACATATTAAAATGTATATTTACAGGGGATATTTTGAGGAAAAATTTTACCCTTAGTAAAAAGAAAAGAAGGCTGAACATTAGTAAGAGAAAGAACTAAATTTAAAAGTAAAAAGCAAAACAATAAACAGAAAGAAAGAGGGAGGAAATAATAAAGGTAAAACTAAAATCAGTGAAATAAGAAAGATACAATAGAGAGGATAAAGAGGGTCAAAAGTTTGTTTGAAAATTCTAATAAAACTGACAAACCTCTAGCAAGATTGCTCAAGGAAAAAATAGAACATAAATAAACAAAGCTAGTATTGAAAAAGGGGGCATAACTAAGACGCAACAGGGATATATTTGATTGCAAGTGTTTTTATATTCACTACAAACATAGTTTCTTTCCACTATTGCCTCTGATGATTAATAAGGAGTGGAAAACAAACAAAGGTCCACCAGACCCTCTTGGACTTGAATGCTTGGCAACCCTCTCTAGTATTTCAACGTTTTGGCTGATCAGCTACCTTCACCCCAGGACCCTCTCCATGTTACTAGTGTAAATGACACAAAATCATGATGCCTAAAAATGTGGACATGAACGTTTTTGTGTGTGTGTGAGGAAGACTGGCTCTGAGCTAACATCCGTTGCCAATCCTCCTCTTTTTTGCTGAGGAAGACTGGCCCTGGGCTAATATCCGTGCCCATCTTCCTCTACTTCTATGGGACGCTGCCACAGATGGCTTGACAAGCGGTGCCTCTGTCTGCACCCAGGATCCGAACCTACGAACCCCGGCTGCCAAAGCAGAGCACGTGAACTCAACTGCTACACCACTGGGCCGGCCCCGACATGAATGTTTTTTAAAACATTTTTATTGAAGTACAACACTCACACAAATGCACAAGCCAAATAAACATCTCAATGGAATAAGACAATGTAAACAATTATGTAATTACTATACAAGCCAAGATATATGAAGTAGCCAACACTTCAGAAATCCCCTGCAAGCCCCTCCCTAACTACTACTTCCTCCCTCTTCTCCAAAGATAATCACTAATGTGACCATCAGAATTAGACTACAGTCTAGTAGGAGTAATATGGTTATTGTGAGAATAAATACTGTTAAAAGATGGATCATTGCCATCTTACTGTTACATAGTTGGAATATCTGTAGAAATCATCTCATGAAGTAAACTTTTGAAAATTTAAAGGTTGAACAATAATCAAAATCAAAAGACAAATAACAGGAAAATGCATGCAACACATATGACAAAGATTAATTTCCTTTGTATATAAAGAGTTCCTACAAATCAATAAATTTTTAAGATCCAATAGAAAGATAGGCAAAAGACATAGATAGGCAATACACAGAAAGGAAAAAATAGATCCTAAACATGAAAAGACATTCAATGCCTCTCATAAGAGAAATGAACATTAAAATTACAATTAGATATGACTTGCAACTTGTCAGATTGGCAGAAATCAAAAAGTTTGTTAATACTTTATCAAAGAATGGGCATTTTCATATACTGTTGGGAATGTAATTTGGCAAAAATCTTCTTAGAAGGCAATATCAAAATAAAAACATGTTTAAAATAAAATCCTTGTAGCTTTTGACCCAACCATTTCACTCATAAGAATTAATTCTACATATGTACTCACACCTATGTAAAGACATATGTATAAGGATACTAATTTAAGCAAAAGATTAGAAATAAACTAAATCTCCACCAATAGAAGACTGTCAAATAAAATATAATATACAATGTCAAATAAAATATAAAATACAATAAAATAAAATGAGTATTTTATTTTAGAAACCAATAGAAGACTGTCAAATAAAATATAATATACAATGTCAAATAAAATATACAATGAAATGTTATATAGCCATTAGAATGAGTCGTTTTATTTGTATTGTTCTAGTACTGTCTCTAAAATATATTAAATGAAAATATTTATGCCATGTATGTAGTATGCTCTCATTTGTGGAGAAAAATCTATATACACGTGCATATGTATTTGCATTCTCTGCAATGGTTCATAAGAAACTGGTAAAAATAATTATTTACCGGGACATCTGGGGCTTGAATGGGAAAGAGACGTATTTCGAACTCTTTGAACTTGTTCATGTGTATTTTTAAGTTTATTACCCACTTAGAATATAAATCTTTTAAAAACTTAAAGGCCATAATTTTCACATATGAAGCAAGTTTAATAGGTATATTTTTCTTTAGTCTAGAAGGAAATGTTACATAGTTAAGAATTAAAGATACTGTGAAACACTTAATGTTCATGAGCATATGACATTCTAGCTTCAGTCAAATACCGAAAACTTCTCGTGTTGACAAAACAAAAAACTTCAGTCCTCATTTCAGTTGAGCTAAAAATGAACCAGGTAGGGCAATGAAAGTTACATTTTCTACAAGCCTTTCTTGCTCCAAAGACCATTACTTAAGTTTAGGAAGAGTTTGTGTCCAGCAAGTAGCATCTGTTGTCAATTATCAGAAGCAGAAGTCTCAGCACTTCTGCCCACTGCATCTTGGCATCAGAGTTGCCCAGGAAAACACAATGCAGTTAAATATTGGATGGAACAAGGCTTCTTTACTCATATGGAGGAGACAGAGCAAGATCAGCTTCAGCAGTGAGCGTTGGTTTCCCATGGCCAGCAGGTCCCTCTCAGAAGCTGATACATGGCAATTGGCCTGCACACTCCCCTCTTGTTACACAGCAGAAGACCCCATCCCTTCCCTGAAGTGGACAGATATAGCAGTGGGGTTGGCCAGGTACCATACAACATACATGCTTAAGCAGAACAAAGAAGTGCACAGTGAGTCTGAAACAGCAAAAGATATTCGCAGACAAGGTGACAACTCCAGCACAAGCTCTAAGGACTCTCTCTCAGTAAGGAAGTGTTCCGGTCCCAAGGCCCATTCTTCTAGGCCCAGTGGGAACCAAAGGCTGCATGCAGGAGATTGCCTTTCCCAACAATTTGGCTCTTTCATAGAAAACAAATAAAGCTAAATTACAAGAGAGTCATAGAATTAAATGACAGAAAATATGCACTTAATTATCCTGAGAGTTTTTATCCATAGGGAAGCAGCATAATGAAGAATAAGGATACAAGATTTAGAAGCCATGTTTTATTTATTATCTATGAGCAATTCAACAATTTTTAAATTTAAGTTATCTGAACTTTAGTTTTCTCATATGTGGTAAGATGGTGCTAATACTACCAGCTTCCAAGTTGTAATATTTTAACTGAGATAACATATGTAAAATCCCTAGCACCTGTCCTAGGACAGAGGTATTAAATAAAGCCTACCTTATAGGGTCAAACTTACATGGAAATCTGAGTGATACAAGTGCTTTGAATTTCTTTATAAAAAGAAAATGAGCAAATAATGTAGTTGCCAGTTTTATTTCATACTTTACATATCCAAATAACTGACTAAAAAGCAAATGTTCATCAGTTTTTTTTTTTTTTTTTTGTGGGGAAGACCAGCCCTGAGCTAACATCCGTCGCCAATCCTCCCCTTTTTGCTGAGGAAGACTGGCCCTGGGCTAACATCGTGCCCATCTTCCTCCACTTTATATGGGACGCCGCCACGGCATGGCTGGCAGGCAGTGCGTCGGCGGGCGCCCGGGATCCGAACTCGCGAACCCCGGGCTGCCAAGCGTGGACTAAACCGCTGCGCCACCGGGCGGCCCCCAAATGTTCATCAGTTTTTAAAGAGTTACACAAAAGGAAAATAATAGGGAAAGTAATGGCTTGCTTGCCAAATTCAGTTGGATGTGGGGCTAGTTTCATTAAACTTAAAAAAAATTTTAAGTCTTTTGACTCTGGGGCTCTAAAAACAGCAGTTAGAATTAATTCTTTTCTTGGATTCATGGTTCAAGAAAGTCATTACCTTTTCTTTGTTTCTTGATGTTGTAGATTTAACAACATATTGGTAGAAACATGATACTATTCACGTGGATTAGACATCAAGGCACCCATATGTGTATATAAACTAAAAATTGAAAATGAATACATTCAGATATTATGGAACTGTATAACAAATACAATTTGTTAACAACTTTACAGGAGGAACAAAAAAAAACAGTATTAATAAAGAATGGTCTTTCATCATTCTCAAAAATTCTTCCTCATCTATTTCTCCATCCCCATCATGATCAGCTTCTCAAGCATTTCCTATAAAACAAAATGTAAATATATGTGAAATCTATTAAAAATGAATAATGATATAAATGAATATGCACATACTCTAAACCAAATTTTATTTTAAATGTATTTATGAGTACAGCTAGTATAAGAATATAACTATAAATTATATTTGTATATGTTTTGTATGTTATATATGTAAATTATAATTATAAAAAATAAAATTTACCTGAAGTTCATCATCTGTTAAATTTTCCCCTAGTTCCTTAGCAACCCTCTTGATGTTGTTTAGTGTTCTGCTTCCAGTATCATCATCATCAAATAATTTGAAAGTCTTCAGTATTTCTTCTTTTTCACTCTTTAAAAATAGAAACAACTAAATGTCATTAGTCTTTCATTTATTTCTTCTATCAACCTGGACTTATAGGACTTTGAGGTCTAGAGCAGCAATGTACCAGGTAGCTGAGCTCTGACTTTATTTACTGCTCTGACTTTTAACAATTATTTCAATGCACTCGCATCTGCCCTTCAGATATTTAAACTCCAGATTTATTAAAGTGGAAGAGGCATAGGGTGGTAAAGAGAATGTATCTTTTATTAACCCCAGTAATTGAGATCCGTTCCCAAAAATGTAAGCTCCAAGAGAACAAGGAGGTTGTCTCACTCAGTGCTCCCTAGAATAGTGCCCAGCAAAAATTGACAATAAATGTTTGCTGAATTCAAGGCTTCAAAATGCTGGCCCCATTCTCTCTATCCAGCCATATATCCTTATTATTTCCTAACAAAAAACCTCTTCTCCACTCTGGAAAGTCTTCATTACTACCCTGAAAACATCTTTAATCTTGCTGTTCCTATCTATCTAAATCCCACCCATCTTTAAAGACCTAGTTCCAAGTCTTCCTCTATGAAACCTCTGACTGCTCTAGCCAAAAAACATAGAAGCCTATTGCTTGTATTTGTTTGGAAAACAAAATCACTACTATACCATTTTTACACTCATTATGGCAAAAAAAATCTTCAAAACTAATGGTGCCAATTCCTTCTGTGTTGATTTCAGCTACCATTTTTTAAATTTCTTCTTTCTTTGGTTCAATTCCTAAGGCCTGCATTGCAATCTGAAAGGGGAAGCAAATAAATTATAATATGGCACAATCTCATTCCTAGCTTTTAAATTACCTATTAATTACTAGAGTCTCTCTTTTTTACTATGGATTAGGCATAAACAAAGAAAATCAGGTGAACAGGCCTAGGTTCCAATTCTACTGTGCCATAGGATATGTCACTGTCACACCCTGGACTTTGGCCTACTCATTTGTAAAACAAGAATAAAATGCTTAACAAGACATTGTTTTGTTAGCGCGGGGCAGGTGAGCGGGGCAGGTGAATACACTGAAGGTGCAGGTGTACGCACTGAAGAGACTTTATATCAACCTTACTAAAGATTACTATTAAAGAAAGATCTGATTGCCACAGATGATAGTTTTTAAATGTTTTAGAATTAGAAGTAATTTCAGAACCTTCAATTCTTTCACATCTGTGGTTGCGGACCCATCAATAACAAATAAATCAAAGGCCTCTTTAATTTCTTGCTTTTGGGTTTCATTCAATTCAATTTTTGCTTCTCTTTTCTTCCACTGGTCTGAACTTGTGTGGCAGCTGGATGCCTGTAATAAACACACATGTGGGTGAAAGATATATATATAACTGGAAAAGTTACCAGAACCAGAATCATTGATAATGAACTAAATCTAATAAATCAACATATTCAAGTATCCTATTCCCTACTATAGAATGAACTTCAACAATTTCCCCCTTTTCCCTTTAACATTTGTGCTTTTAGTTATTAATACCTTGATGGAAAGCCTGATTCTTCTTTACCAGTTAGGTTTTTCCTTAAAATCGGTGCCTTTTGAGAGGGAGAAGAGGCAAAGGAAGGCATGCTGGAACGGTAGATGGTGTAACGTCGGAATACAATTAACCTTACTTAGTACATCTGAAAAGTAGTTGTTTAAGGAATATTTACTTTCACACATGTCTCACGATGAAATTTATTTTGTGGGATATGCTTGACTGGAACATAATATCCTTTTCACCTTATTCTAGCATACTTTTCTATATTGCGGAGGCTGAGAAAGGAAAAACTACCTTTTCCAGGTGAAAAACTTACTCCAGGGGTCTGGATAAGAAGAAATGTGGGGCCATTTATCAGTATCCATCTAATATTTGGAAGACGGAGGTCATCTTCCTGCTATTTGCCACTTTCCGCTGGCAAGCAAGGTCACGGAGTTACTCCTGGGGTTCTTCTGCAGCCTCGTTTCGGTATCTTGTCTCCAGCTTTGGGTTAAGCAGCAGTGGTGGCAGAGACAGCAACTGGACTCCGTGCTCTGTGTCCTAGTCGCCAGCGTCACGCGCGTTAAGAGTTGGTTGTGGCCGCGGCAGATGCTTGATCCCTGGACTGCAGGTGCACTGGCGCGGGCTTTGACCCCGCGGCGGCCTTCAGATTCCCCGCTTCCCCCGCAGTGGCAGAGTTTGCGGCTCCCCTGGCCAGGCAGTATTTCAGACTTCAGGACACCTTTCCCAAAAGCTCAGGCCGTCCAACAGTTTTTAAGCATCTTATTCTCTGTATTCGATTCCTTTCTGGTTAAAGAGCGGTTTCTGTGTCCCACACGGAGCCTATCGTAGCCTGTTGGTATCAGCGGTTGATGAGGGAAAAAAAGAACCGCTCTCCCCACGGACAACGCGCTTCTATTTGGCTACGAGAGGAAGGGTTACTAGTGACACTCGAGGATCACGAAAAAGACGCGAATAATACACTTCATAAACTAAACAAAATTCCTTCCTTGCTCCGGGGGGAAACTTCAGCCCCTGCCCCAGCAGGAGGTTACAGCTCCGCACTCATCACGTCCCCAACCGGCGCCCGCAGTCGCGAGCTCCCGACCTCACCAGCCCGCCGCGCCACCCAGAGGCAGCCTTCACGGCTCCGACGCGGTTGCTAAGGCCGCTCTCGCAGGCCTCGCATGCAGCTCCGCCCACCCATGCTTGCCCCTACTGATTGACAGTCATTCCACCCAATGGGAAGGAGAGAAGGTCCTTTAGGCCAGCCCCCTCTCTCTTCTCTCTACCAATAGCCTAAAGCTGTGCCTTTCTCAGCCTACAGTTAAACGGAACTTTCCGTCTGGTTTCTCCGCTACCGGTCCTACCCGCCTGGCCCGCTTGCCCCCTTTCGCACATGCGCAAACTGCAGGCAAGGAAGGGGGCGCCTTCGCCCGGGCGCTCTGGCCTCCCTGTGCCAGCCGGATTCTCGTCTGGCGGTGGGAAGCCGGGGTCTGGAGCCTCCCGTGGGAATGGCGAAAAGAGCGAGGTTAGTAGCGAGGTGCTTCCACCCACTGCTCTTTGGTGCAGACGTGGGGAGCCTTTGTCTGCTTTTCTGACCTCGTAGGGCCGGGAAAGGATGAGAATCTAGGGCCTGGTGGGCCTGGGTGAACTGGTCCAGCTTTGAGCGAAGAGGACTGCTCTTTCCTTCAGCCTGCACAGTGCCTGGGGCTTGGCATTTAGCCACTTCCCTCCTCCCTGGTTCGCAGGGATTCTAGCATGGTAGGCAACATTTCTTTATAGGAGGGGCGTGGTGCAGCGATGTAGTTGGAGTTGGGTATGGGGACAGGATGGGTCTTGGGATGCCCTTGAAGCCTCACCGCATAGGAAAGAGTTTTTACCTGTGTTTATTTGCAGGTTGGGCTTTGGCCCCACCCGTAATCACTCTGAGACATCTACCCCCACTCCCCACTCTCACCCAAGCCGTTCCATTGGCTGAATCCCAAGATGTCAACCATATCCAGCATAGATCCGCGCTCTTGAGTCGGACACAGGTAGCCTGATAATCCAGCTGACTCAGTAACGGCCGAGATTTAGATGCCCGTATAACCGCTGTAAACCAAAGCAAATTCTTGTCCAGAGGGCCAGATTTGCTGCTTCTGCCCAGTCTTGAATCTGGTCATGGACCAGCTAAAGGGTGGGGGAGCAGGACTGAAGTGGATCTCAGACTTCCTAGTAGGAATGAAGAGATGATAGTCTTAAAACTTACACATTAGGACTCCTTTTGTGACTCCTGCAGTGCCTTCTCTAGAGTAAATAATATATGTTTTTAATCAGACTGGATTCTCCAGCAATGGATCCAGAAAGAACATTAACTTTCACCTAGTCTTTTTGCTTTGTTTCACTTATCTCACTGAAAGTACAGCAAGAAAAATGTGTGAAGTACATTCTTGAAGCAGTCTCCCTAGTCACTTTTCATACTTTAGTAAGTAGGAACATGACACATTTTCCAAAACCATCATGTTGTCTCGTTCACATTATATCCCAGGCAGACACTCAAGCATTGTAGTCATTGACTTTAAAAAAACTCATTAGGATTCTGGAAAATAGGTAAGGTTATTCTATTGTTAGAAGTGATTTTTCTGTATAAAGTTACCCCAGTGGAAATTAAAATGATGCAAATTCAAAATATTTTGTGAATTAAGTAAAATGTTCAGTCACTTAATTATAATATATTGATTTTTCAGGCCATTAATCTCACTGGAAAAGTTGTTCTTGATCAGTTTCAAGGACATACAC
This sequence comes from Tapirus indicus, assembly GCA_031878705.1. Taxonomy (NCBI): domain Eukaryota; kingdom Metazoa; phylum Chordata; class Mammalia; order Perissodactyla; family Tapiridae; genus Tapirus; species Tapirus indicus. The sequence goes on along the minus strand of CM062919.1, from coordinate 139,411,319 downwards.
TTCATCTTTACTACTAATATTAAAGGGATTTCTGAGACCCAGAAACGAATAAGTGGCCAATATATAGAACCGGATTCTAATTTCTAGGCTCTCCTGGATCAAGTTTGATCTCATGGCAATTAAAAGGCTGAGCAGTATGTTAACCTGCTTTTACATTACTCTATGATTTAGGCTCTTATATTTGGGATATTAACTTCTAGTAAAAATGATTTTTTAATTATAGGCTCAGGTTGCAATTTCTAGGTCTTAAGTAGGAAGTACTCAGTCTTAAAAAATAGCTGTTACTAATCTCATTGTATTATAAAACATTAATAATAATCATCTAGGAAAATATTAAACACATTAGCACTCTTAAATCTCCCGAATTTATTTAATACTTTCTACATGTCATGTACTATGCCAACTATTGGATGAAAGGAACTGAGTGTAGACTATAAAGATGAATAAAAGCAAGGAACCCACACATTAGTGGGGGAGATAGGCACACACATAAATACAGTGTTTTAAATTCAGGGTGCTAAGTGCTGTAGTAGATGTGTGTAGAAAGTGCTTTGGGAGCACAGGAAAGAGGACTACTCCTTCCTGGGGCACTGGAGAAGGCTGTATCAAAAATGTGGCATTTGGGGGCCAGCCTGGTGGTGTATCGCTTAAGTTTGCACATTCCGCTTTGGCGGCCCAGGGTTCACCTTTTGGATCCCGGGCATGGACCTACTCACTGCTCATCAAGCCATACTGAGGTGGCATCCCACATAGAAGAGATACAACTCTACAACTGTGATACCCAACTGTGTACTGGGGCTTTGGGGAGAGAAAAAAAAAGAGGAAAAAGAGGAATATTGGCAACAGATGTTAGCACAGAGCCAATCTCCCTCAAAAAAACTTATTAAAAAAAAAATGTGGCCTTTGCCTTTGGTCATGAAAGATAAATAGCATTTGCCAAGGTGAGGAAAGGGTAGGATATTCAAATCAGAGTTTAGCATGTGCAAAAATGAAAGTAAATGTATGTTCTAGTGTGGCAAAATTATGGGATTTATAAGGAGGGGTGGAAGATGTGTCTTATAAATTAGATTGAGGTCAAATTATGGGACACCTATTTCAAGCTAAGGAGTTAAGACTTTATTTTCTAAGACAAATAGGTGTTTTTAGACAGTGGAATGATCTGATTAGGTTTGTGCTTTTCAAAGATAATTCTGACAACCAAGTGAAGAAGGAACCATTTTGGAAGCAATTAAAGGGCCTCAACTAAGGCAGTTCCGAAAAGGAATCGTGTCAACTCAAAGGGTGGTTGAAACTTAAATTTGTCGTGGGGAAATACTGACAGTGGCATGTGTTTAATCTTCTTTCAGTTTAGTACTTAAATCTGAGGTAACTAATATAGTGAAAACCATTCATTCATTCACTGTTGGAATGTTTATTGAGTGCCTGCAATGTGTCAGACCATATTCTTGGTATGTGGGATATCTCAGTGACTAAAATTGCCCTCCTGGGAATTACATTCCAACAGAGGGAGATAATCAATGAAAAATAAATAAAACTATGTACTATTTTATAAGGTAATAACTGTTATGGAAAAAAAAGAAAGTAGAGCAGATAAAGCAAATCCATAGTGTGGAGGGAAAAGAGAAGTTTGCAGTGTTCAATGGGGTGCTCAGGGTAGGCCTCGTTGAAAAGGGGGAAATTTGAGTAAATATTTGAGACAATAGATTTGAGGTGAGGCAATAGATTTCTTGGGGAAGAGCATACCAGAAAGAGGGACCAACTAGAACAGAAACACTAAGGTAGGGAGCATGCCTTGCATGCTCCAGCAACAGAAAGGAGGCTAGAGCAGAGTGGTCAAAGGATATAGTAGTAGGAGACAAAGAGGGGCAAGAGGCAGGAGTGCAGGTTATTAGGGCACTGTAAGGACTTTGACTTTCACTCTGTGTGAAATGGGAAGGCTTTGCAAGATTTTAAGCAGAGGAGTGAGAGGATCTGAGTTAATTTTTAGAAGGGACTCCTGTGTCAGACAAAGGAGTAAAGACTTTATTTTCCAAATTGGAGGTTTTTAGGCAGTATGATTAGACTGCTTTTTTGGGAATAGACTGGAGATAGGCAAACTCTTGGTTTTGGTGATGAAAAAGCTAATCATACCTGTCAGAAAATGTTAATTTTTTAAAAGTGTGACTCCTGAGAAGCATTGCATGTCTTAGTATTCTAAATCAAGTACTTTAGACAAGACTAGACATGATCTTAGGAAAAGAAAGCTTCTTCTGATGTCAAATTCCCAGTGAAGTAGTCTGACTGTGCTCTTCTGTTACACACTTAGAAAGTTAAAACTTAATAGCTTAATAGCTTAATAAGCTTGCCAGCTTAATGGCTGGCAAATAAAGTTGTTAGGGATCCCAATAATGAAACAGAGAGCCATCTGTGGAAAACACTGGTGCTGATGTATAGCAGAACAGGAATCAGATTTTGTCAGTTCAATACCAAGAAAAATTGTCAGAGGTACTTTTCATCTTTGGAATTATCTCTTTCACCATCTCCTTCACTGTCTTTGCCTTATTATACTCAGCCCCTTAGAAGATGAAGGATTCTTGTTTGAGTTTTTTATGTTAATTATAGTGAATTGTAATCTCTTCAAAATAATAATTTAGGAGCTCTTCTAAACTTAGGAATGCTAAGATTGTTTTTTTTAAAAAATTACTATTGAAACTTGGAATACAGTCTTCAAATGCTGAAACAGATCTCTTGAATATTTATTTTGATACTAGTTTTATGTGGCTTTTTGCTTGTAGATTAGTTTTGTTTAAATAATTTCATGCCTTCTCTGAGAAATCTTTTTACCTATAAATTAAATACAGACTAAGTTTGAAATAGCCCATGAATTTTTCCTTTTGCTCTAAATTCTCTATGACTTTTCCACTCATATGGTAATATGTTGTGATTTAAATATATTATAGAAAGGAAGCCATAAACAGAGACTCTGACACCTGAAAAAAAAATGGGCATATCCATATTAAGGGTATGAACAGGGCTTATAAGAAGGCAGAAAGGCTTAGAAGTAGGAAATGCAGTGGAAGATTCTACAGAAGAGAGGGTGAATTACTATCATGCTGAGTAGAGTGGCAGCCAGAAGGTAGTATTGTATAGTAGTTAATAGCATGGGGCTTTGGCATTGGACAAACCTGGGTTTTAGTCCATAACCTTTTACTAGCTGGGAGATTAGTATATGTTACTTAACTATTCTTTGTTTTCTACATCATTAAATGTTAATTATAGTACCTACCTCAGATTGTTGTTGTGGGAACTATATTACATAATGCATGTAAAGTGCCTCCTACTTGGTAAGCTCTCAAAAGGTGTTAGAAATGAAGAACAAAAGCAGAAAGCCAATCTTGTCTTTTCAAGCTTGTCTTTTTGGTAAATTATTCTGGAGCAACAGGATTTCCATGAGGGAAAAAACAACCCCTACCTCACACCATTTACACAAATCAATTTAAGATGAATTATAAACATAAATGTAAAAGCCAAAACAAAATTGGAGGACTCACACTTCCTGACTTCAAAACTTAACTACACAGCTACAGTGATCAAAACAGTGTGGTCCTGGCTTAAGAATGGACATATAGACCAATGAAATAGAATTGAGAGTCCAGAAATAAACCCATACATCTATTTCCAATTGATTTTTACAAAGGTGCCAAGACCTCAATGGGGAAAAGAATAGTCTCTTCAATGAATGGTGCTGGGACAATTTTATATCCATATTGCAAAAGAATGGAGTTGGACCCCTACCTCACACTGTATACAAAAATCAACTCAAAATGTATCAATGAACTTAATATAAGATATAAAATTGTAAAACTCTTTGAAGAAAACATTGGGTTAAATCTTCATGACTTTGGATTTGACAATGTATTCGTAAATATGACACCAAAAGCATGAGCAACAAAGGAAAAACTAGACAAATTAAACTTCATTAAAATTAAAAACTTTTACACATCAAAGTACATCATCAAAAAGAATGGAAACACAACCTACAGAATGAAAGAAAATATTTGCAAATCACGTTTTGATAAGGTTCTAGTATCCAGAATATATAAAGAACTCTTACAATTCAACAACAAAAAAACAACCCAGTTTTAAAAAGGCAAAAGATGTGAACAGCTACTTCTCCAAAGAAGATATATAAATGGCCAACGAGCACGTGAAAAAATGCTCAACATCATTAGTCATTAAAGAAATGCGAATCAAAACCACAATGCAATATCACTTCACATCCACTAGGATATCTACTATTAAAAAAGCAAAACAAAAAAACAGGAGATAAGTGTTGGTGAGTGCAGTGGGTTGAATAGTGTCCCCCCCAAACTCATGTCTACCCAGAATCTCAGAATGTGAATTTATTTGGAAATAGGGTCTTCATCGATATAATCAGTTAAGATGAGGTCATGTCATATTAGGGTGGGCCCTAAATCCAACGACTGGTGTCCTTGTAAGAAGGCCATGTGAAAGGGAGGCAGAGATTGGAATTATGCTGCCAAAAGCCAAGGACTCTGGGAGCAACTAGAAGCTGGAAGAAGCAAGAATAGATTCTTTCCTAGAGCCTTCAGAAGGAGCATGGCCCTGCAAATACCTTGATTTCAGACTTTTGGACTCCAGAACTATGAGAGAATAAATATGTATTGTTTTAAGCCACCCAGTTTGTGGCAATTTGGTACAGCAGCCCTAGGAAACTAATACAACAAGGAGGTGGAGAAATTGAAGCCCTCATATATTGCTGGTGGGAAAGTAAAATGGTTCAGCTACTATAAAAAACAGTCCCTTAGAAAGTAAAACATAGAATTACCGTATAACCACCGCTAGGTGTGTACGCAAAAGAATTGAAGGCAGGTACTCAAACACTTGTACACAAATGTTCATAGCAGCACTATTCACAATAGTCAAAAGGTAGAAACTACCCAAATGTCCATCAACAGATGAATGGATAAACAAAGTGATACATAGACACAACAGAATGTTAGCCATAAAAAGGAATGAAGTACTGACACATAATACAATGTGGATGAACCTCAAAAACATCATGCTAAGTGAAAGAAGCCAGGCCCAAAGGGCACATATTGTATGATTCCATTTACATGAAATATCCAGAATAGGTATATCCATAGAGACAGAAAGCAAATTGGTGGTTGCCAGGGGCTGGGGGAGAGGCGAATAGGGAGATACTGGTTAATGGCTACAGGATTTTCTTTTGGAGTAATGGAAATGTTTTGTAACTAGATAAAGGTAGTGGTTTTACAACATCGTGAATGTACACAACATTGTGAATGTACTAAGTACCAGTGAATGGTACTAAGAACCACTTTAAAATGGTTACGTTTATGTTATGTGAATTTCACTTCAATATTGAAAAAAGTCTAAAACCATAAAGCTTTAGAAGAAATATAGAAGAATATCTTTTGTATTCAGGGATACGCAAAACTTTTATAAATAGAACCCAGAAAGCAATAATCATAAAAAGAGGGGGAAAAAACCCATAAATGGACTAGGGAAATAGCTTGCCAGGCTGTATTAAGGGCCACGTGTGGTTTGGGATCATGAACTTAAAATGACACCAATCAGCATGGTTGTGTGTTTTTCTGTTTATTTTCAGCTGCCCCAGGATAAACATGGAATAGACAGAGAGTTGTATTTCATCAAGATTAGTGGCTTTGCCAGGTAAGATGAACCAAAAGAGGAATAAGGTTTTGAGGGTGTATGTGCAAGGGAGTGATTGTAATAAGAGACAAATGGGAATTGAAACTGGGTAAGTAGAGAATTGATAATACAGAGGTGAGTGGAGAAGGACAGCAAAAATGTGGTAAGATCAGATAGTAGTAAGACATGATGAGTCTCAGGATTGTTGAAGTTGGAGTCCTAGAGTATATTTTGATGCTGTCTAGGGATATGCCTGAGTGTGTCAGAGTTTTATTTTTATTTTACAGAATTGAAAATTTCACAAAAGAAGATGTGAAACTGAGTTCAAACAATCCATTATATACTTTCCTAGGCTGCACTACCTTTTCTTCTTAGTCCTTAATAACCTGTAGGAAGCTACTCTTGAGGAATAGTTGTGTTGTGGCCTCCTGTATATCTCGAACTATGGTGCTCTTTAGCTTCAAGGATGAATCTAGGTGTTACAGAAATAAATTTACAGTGCTGTGGCCACTATTAGAGGAAAAGCAAAACTAAGCATTGTTTGCTTTTTGATATTTTGGATTTAAAATATTGTGATAAATATTACTTGAAGAATTATAAAGTCTTAGAGTTGGAAGAGAAGTTTATATTATCTACAGTTTTAGCTTTAGTACTTCAACTGAGAGCTCTTACCTCGCAAGACAGGCCATTTTATTATAGACAGCTTTTTAATTAGAAGATACTTTGCTAAAAAGTTCTTATTGGGCAGAAGTCTTTCTCATGTAACTTCTTCCTATTAGTTTTAAATGTGAATTCTGAAATATTATGTGGAAAAAGTCCAATTGCTCTTGAACTTCCCTTTAAATAGTACTTTTTTTCCCTTTATATTCTAATCAATAGCCAGATCCATACTCTTACCTCCATTCGTCTTCCACATTTCTCACCTAGATAACTATGGAAGATTCTTAACTGGCCTCTCTGCCTCCAGTCTGGCACTCATCCAATCAGTTCTCTGTACTGTTATGAGAGTGGTAATATATCCAAAACACAAATAATATGTATTATTATTATTATTATGGCAAGTACTCTTAAAGCACTATGTGCAGGCACTGTTCTAAGCACCATACTCATATACTCCTTATAATAACCCTATGAAGTAGATTGTTTATTATTATGCTCATTTTTCAGATGTGGAAACAGGGCAGAGTAGTTAAATAACTTGCTGAAGACTATGCAACTAATAAGCAGTAGAGCTGAGTTCAAACCCAGACTTCTAGCTTCAGAGTACATGCTTTCAAACACTACGTCAAGCTCTTTCTTAATCTTCCTTACTTAAAACACTTCAGTGGTTCTGATTATAAGATGAAGTTGGGCATGGCACATAATGCCCTTCATGATCCAACCCCTTTCCTCTTCTAGAGCTTCATCTCTTACTATTCCCCACTACTTTCTTTATATTCCCATAAAATATAAAAATAGATTACTTGTATTATCCCAACACACCCTGTTTTTTCACATATATGTACATTTACTACCACCTCCTTCAACTTGCTAACTCTTTCAAGTTATTCTTCAAGACTCACTTCAGGCATTACCTTCTTCTGGAAACATTGCCTGAATAATCCTCTTGAGTGAAGCGTTCCTCCTCCACACACCCATACCTTTATCATTAATGTCATTATAATACTGTATTGTTGCACTGACCATAGTTACTAGAAACTGTATATATCAGAAACTCCTCAAACACAGGGACCGTATCTTATTTTTCTTTTATAGGCATTTATAATCATGAATTACACTGAATAAAGTTCCAAGTTTTTATTTTATTTGCAGATGATGATTCATGGTGATGGCTTGCAGGGTCATAAACAAAAGAAGGCACATGGGACTTCAACAACTTTCATCATTTGCAGAAACAGGAAGAACTTTCCTAGGCCCAGTGAAATCATCCAAATTTATTATAGATGAAGAGTGTCATGAAAGTGTATTAATCAGTTCAACAGTAAGGCTTCTTGAAAATTTGGATTTAAGCAGTGCAGTGGGACAACTTCTCAATGAAGCAGTTCAAGCACAAAATAACACATATAGGACTGGAACCAGTACTCTTTTGTTTCTTGTTGGAGCATGGAGCAGTGCTGCTGAAGAATGTCTTCATTTGGGTGTCCCCATTTCATTAATAGTGTCTGTAATGTCAGAAGGCTTGAACTCGTGTATTGAAGAGATAGTTTCCCTTCAAGTCCCTGTCCACGGTGTATTTGACCATATGGACAACACAAAGACGTTTTCTGGATTTGAAATATGTAGTGTCAGTTTGGGCCCTTTTCTACAAATCCCTTCAGATACTGGTTTGATACAGAAAGAGCATAATCTCAAAGATGTTGCCTCTCAATCGTTGACCATTTACGATCTTTCTGGGAGACCTGTTAAATCACCTAAATTCTTTAGGCCTCAGGCTAAGGTTGAAGCAGATAAAGACACATCACAAACCCCTCAAACTCTGAAAACCAGTCTGCTTGCAGACACCTGCCCCAGAAAATCAATACTAATCCACAGTAGGCATTTTAATAGGACTGATAATCAACGGATAAGCAAACCAGGTGGATTTCTAGAACAACATGGTGCAGCTACTCCCAAAACTTACAGATGTAATGATTTGGTAGAGTTGGAGATGGGTTTGAGTCATGGAGATCACAGCAGCATGAAATTAGTAGCAGAAGCAGTACGACTGCAATATCAGAATGCGAGAATACAGCAGGGCAACTGTACAATGCCACTTATGTTTGACATTTCGAGAATCTTCACTTGCTGTTTACCAGGTTTGCCTGAAACTTTTTCTTGTGTCTGTCCAGGATATATCACTGTTGTATCAATGTCTAGTGCTACTCTGATCGAGGAACTACAGAATGAGCCTGTCCGGGTAGTTCTTATTGAGGGCGACCTCACAGAGAATTATCGCCACCTGGGATTTAATAAGTCTGCAAATATTAAAACAGTATTAGAAAGCATGAAGTTTCAACAAGACAGCTCAGAAGAACTGTGGATAAATCATGTATTACAGGTATTACGTAAGTTCAACGTGAACCTTGTCCTGGCACAAGGAAATGTATCTGAGCGCTTAATTGAAAAATGCATACCCAGTAAGCGGTTGGTAATTGGGTCAGTGAATGGCAGTGTGATGCAAGCTTTTGCAGAGGCTTCAGGAGCTGTACAGGTCGCCTACGTTACACAAGTGAATGAAAACTGTGTGGGTAATGGGGTCTGTGTGACCTTCTGGAGAAGCATTCCCTTGAATGTTGATACGATTGACAGAATGGCAATCATGTTAAAAACAGAAGGAATTAATTTGGTTACGGTAGTGCTCACTAGCCCAGTCACTGCACACGTGCAAACCAAAGAAGATAGATTCTGGACTTGTGCCTATCGTCTATATTATGCTCTAAAAGAGCAAAAGGTCTTCCTTGGAGGCGGTGCAGTTGAATTTTTGTGTCTTAGCCATCTTCAAATTCTCACCGAGCAACCTCTGAGTAAAAGAAACCAAGTCTGTTCAGGATGGCTTCATAATACTTCCTCTTGGCTAACCTCATCTCTGGCACTATACAGACCGACTGTGCTTAAATGCCTGGCCAATGGATGGCACAAATACCTTTCAACTCTCATACATAACACTGCCAATTACTCATCAGAATTTGAAGCCAGCACATTCATTCAACATCATCTATTAAATGCTGTAGACTCTGGCTCTCCGTCATCTTACATCTTGAATGAATATAGTAAACTAAATAGTGGAATTTTCAATTCAGGCATTTCAAATAAACTGGAACAAATTCCAAGAGTTTATGACATTGTTACACCAAAGATTGAGGCGTGGCGCCGAGCTTTGGATTTAGTGCTGTTAGTACTTCAGACAGACAGTGAAATTATTACTGGACCTGGACACACACAGATAAATTCACAGGTATCAGAGGGCTTTTTATTTTTGTAGTGTTATTGGCTAAGTCTTTGGAAAATGATCTTTTGTAATATATCATGCTAATAATAAATTTTCTAGTAGCCAAGTCATAGTGCCTAAAATGCCAGCTATTACCAAGAAGAAAATAATTGATATCTGTCAATAACTGTGCAGAGTCTGAGATACTTACAAGCCAACAAGTTAGCCTGTTACTGTTTCGTGGGATGCTACAGAATACAAGAAACACTTGGGTCAGAGACAAAGGACTTTTATTATTCACAGCTAAAGCAGTGAATAATAACCAGAGCTTCATTTTGGTTTGTGTCAGTTCCTCATTTCTCAAAGTCCCACAAAAGCAACACAAAGGGCCAGTGATGGAAGCCTGCACACACAGTGGGTTGTGTTACTGGAGAAGAACACTGAGCTTGGGATATTCACTGCTTTTATAATAAGCAGAAACAATCCTGTTCTTTACCCAAAGGGAGTTGTTACCTCATGCCTCAAGGTTGCTCTGTGTAAACACAAGCCTGAGACATGGACTAGGTAAGGGTAGGTCAGGTCACTGCATTCATGGCATACCCAGAAAGTATGCCGTGTCGCTCAGAACCCGTGCTGGATAGCCTCTTCCAACAATTCACTCCTTAACCTGACATGTTCTTGGCCAAACTTGAATTTTCATGTGACTATGCCACTCTATTGGCTACTCTGATCAATCTGACAAATAGGTTGTTTAGTCAATACCAAATCCATGCAATTGGTCTCATAGAGCAATTAATTAAGGCTACTGACTCTTGAGCAGACAGATAAAGCCAGTGTGCAGTGTTGACCTCAGTCATGTCCCCCAGGGTCTTGAATTTAGTCAACTGCAAATTCCAGGGAGATACCAGGAGGTCTTTTTATTAGCCCCAGTGTAGTCTAAGACCAATTTATTTTCCATTATGACCCACGCAAGGGAGCTTTGACTGACTTGCTGATATTTGGTGTCATTGCCAGAAATTACAGGATGCAATAGAAGGGCCAAAAAGCAACCCCCATCCCTAATGGAGAGGTCTTCCGTGGCCCATTTTCCCCACATACAAGCACATAACCCCAATAGGCTCAGGTCAGTCTACTTTAGGATTTGTCATTAAACCTGATTTGAATCATCACTATATAGATTTAAGTCACAAAGATAGTGTCACCCAATAGTTGCAGCCTCAATTGCCATACGTGGCAAATTCCAAGGACACTCAAACATTAAAAGAAGCATAAGATCAGTCAGATTTAAACAAGGATATCCTGATTCCTCTGTTTGCACATGTTCACGTCTAGAAGCTGCCATTGATGGCATTGTGTACTGCCTCCAATGCTGAATAGGAGTCTTAATAAGGTGTTGAACCTCCTTTTTGGTGGTGGGGCATCAAGGAGACTGTTTGACTCCCAGAGGGATTAAGTGCTGTGAATCTGTCTAGACAGTCTCAAGAAACTTTACTTGGCAAATGGTGTAGTGATTTTTGTGAGGGTTTATCAATCACTCCCACTGATAGGAGTAGATAACTCCACAGTCAGGTAGATAATGGCCACAGTTAAGGCCATTAAGACAGGCTTCTAACTTGTCAACCACCAGAACATCACCTACATAGTGAACATTTGGGGCATCAGAGCATAGAGGCACTCACACTAAGTCCCAATGCGCCAATGGGTTAGGATGGGTTAGGGCTTGGGAGCAGATGGCAGGAAGTTTTCTCTACATGCGGCAATGCCCTGAATGGGAGAATCTCCTCTGGCACTTTATGAACATTTATGGTATGAGCATATAACACCTCAGTACCAGTTATGTATTGTCATAACAATAGTCCATTGCGTTGGTCCACAGGGTCATTTTTTTCCTTTACTGCAAGATTTACTCCAATCCTATCAGCTGACATTAGTAGCTTTTCCCCACTATGGGAATATGGACCAAGAAGTTTAACATTTGCCCATTAGGGCCTTTAAACAGCTGCCAAGAGATTCTGTTATTCCCCTGGCTGGGAGTTCAGGAAGGAGCAGGGAGTGAGGGTGGCAGCCAAGGAGGCTGTTTTTCTTTTTTGGCTCTTCACTTCAGTGTTAGTGCCAGCTTCTCCCCTATGCACTTCCCAGGGTCTGGAGAGCACCCAGACTCCAGGGATCTTTCTTTTTGCTCTCCATACACCGTGGCATCTCCTCAGTGTCCTGCAGTCCTTAGTACTTTTGACCACCCCATGCCAATACCTACTTCCCCTATGGGACTGGGTAAAATGGTGACTTGGGCACCCGTATCTAACAGAGCTATAAAAGTTTGAGTCACTTTCTTCCCCATAGTTCCCCCATCACACTTGGCCTTTTCCTTAAAGCAGCTGAGGTCAGGGTAGAGGGTGAAGGAGCTATCGAGAAGTGGAGAGGGAGAGGGAGGCTCCATGCCAGGAAGCAAAGCTTTGAATTTATAGTAGTCCCCGTTATCCACGGTTTCAGTCTCTGTAGTTTCAGTTACCTGCAGTCAACTGCAGCTCGAAAGTATTACATGGAAAAATCCAGAAATAAACTGTTTAATTCATAAGTTTTAAACTGCATGCCATTCTGAATAGTGTGATGAAATCTCGCTCTGTCTCGCCCGGGACATGAATCACCCATTTGTCCAGCAGATCCACGCTGTATACGCTACCTGCCCGTTAGTCACTCAGTAGCCGTCTCAGTTATCAGATCGACTGTCATGGTCTCACAGTGCTTGTGTTCAAGCAACCCTTATTTTACTTAATAATGGCCCCAAAGCACAAGAGCAGTGATGCTGGCCATCCAGATATGCCAAAGAGAAGCCATAAAGTGCTTCCTTTAAATGAAAAGGTGAAAGTTCTCAACTTAATAAGGAAAGAAAAAATATCATATGCTGAGGTTGCTAAGATCTACAGTAACTTATATTGTTATAATTGTTCTATTTTAATATTAGTTATTGTTAATCTCTTGCTGTGCCTAATTTATAAGTTAAACTTTATCATGGGTATGTATGTAAAGGAAAAAAAACATAAGTATATATAGGGTTCGGTACTATCCACGGTTTCAGGCATCCACTAGGAGTCTTGTAACATATACCCCATGGATAAGGGGGGACTACTGTACTTTTGGTTTTGATCGGCTGCCCAACTTGTGCTCAACAAGCTTGTATTTCTGATATACTCAAAGTTTTATTTCCTCATCGCTGACAGCATTTGTTTCGACTTTGGGGACCCCTTGACTTAGCAGCCACAGGCAAATTACTTCTCAGCTAATGCCCAGGGGCATGCTCTGTTGTTATGTTAACATCCTTCCTCCTCCCACCCTGAGGTGACTGAGCAACAACCAAGACACCATTTGGGTGGCTTATTTTAATCTCACCTCTCACTGCTTAGCCTCCAAACATTCATTAACAGGTAGGACAGTGGGGGACCCCTATGCCCCTCCTCCTTTCCCACTACTTGAGTGAAAGTATTCACTATTGGATCCCAGGGAGTCTTATATCTCTTAACCTATCCCATCGGGGCCCTCATCTTTTCCAGAAAACCATAGCTCTGTCAGGCAAAACTGTCAAGAACTGTATGGGGTCTGAGATGTTGCCCTGTTTACAAGCTAACAAGTTAGCCTATTAAAATTTAAAGGGATACTGGCAGAAGACAAGAGACTCCTGGGTCAGAGACAAAGGACTTTATAGTAGCCAGAGCTTCATGTTGGTTTGTATTGGTCCCCTGTGCTCCCAAGTCCCACAGGGGTGACATAAAGAGCCCATGATGAATTCCTGCACACAAGGTAGGTTGTGTTGCAGGAGAGGAACACTGAGCTTAGGCAATTCACAACTTTTCTAGTAAGCTGAAGTAAGCCTGTTCTTTGTCTGGAGGGAGATACTACATCATCATTCAAGATTTCTCACTGCAAACAGCCCTGAGAAATGGCCTGGAAAAAGAGAGCTCAATACCCAGCCAGAACATGCAGGGATGCTCAGAGCCCATGGCAGACTGCCTATCCCAACAAAGTCTGTCTCTTTTGCTACTTAGCCATAAACTGAACATTATAAGGACTGAATTATCTGTGTGGTTTTGGAATTGAATATTAGAAGAGCTTTAGGAAAATAATGGTAGTAGTAATTAAGTTACTGATTACCTACCATGTTCCAGCCACTGTTCTAAATTCTTTACATATTGTATTAATTTGCTAGTGTTGCCATAACAAAGCATCACATATTAGGTGGCTCAAACAATAGAAATTTATTTTCTCACAGTTCTGGAGGCTAGAAGACTGAGATCCAGGTGTTGGCAGAGTTGGTTTCTTCTGAGGCCTCTCTCCTTGACTTGTAGATGGCTGTCTTCTCCCTGTGTCTTCACAATGTCTTCCCTCTGTACCTGTCTGTGTCTAAATTTCCTCTTTTTGTAAGGACACCAGTTATATTGGATTAGAGCCCTCCCTAATGACTTCATTTTAACTTAATTGCCTCTTTAAAGACCCTCTCTCCAAATACAGTCACATTCTGAGCTACTGGGGCTTAGGACGTCAACATGTACATTTAAGGGGAGAACACAATTCAGCCCATAACATATATATTATCTCAATCTTTGCAACATCTATTTTCTTGATTTTATAGATGAGGAAATGAGCTTAGTAAGATTAAGAAACTTGCCCAAGGCCCCACAGCTGGTAGATAGGTAGAGTTGAAATTTGAACTAACATTGTGTCTGGCTTCAAAGTCTATATTTCCAAGCATTAATTGTGATATGAAGCTTTTTTTTCTGTATGGTTACAACAACAAAACAAAAAGAAAAGAGAATGTCTTCTTTATAGGACTAATTTAAATGTAGTATTAGAAAATGTTATTTGATTATCCTCGTGCTTGGGTAAAAGAATATCATTTTTGGTTTGGTGGTTGTCTTAAATGTGGTCACACAAAAACTTTGCACAGATTATCATTCCAATTATATATACTGTCTTTGTTCAAAGTTAGAATAATAACGATGTTGAGAGTTGAACTGTTTTTAAAAATAAAGTGTATTATTTTACTTGGGTAGATATTGACACTTTTACTCTCCCTCTATATACTATTAACACTTAGTTTTTGTTAAAATATTATGAAGATTACGAGTGCCACTAATATTAATGTAGATGCTCATCTCAATTTATATAATGGGTGTTTTTGTGAAGTTGGTATTTGCATGTATTAGTACAATTAAACATTTAGTAAAATCTTATAATAAATACTTTCCTTTGGAACTAGAAGTCTCACTCTAATATAGATTTCATAAGTTTGTTTTGTTTCCAGATTTTAAAAAAACTTTGTACTGCTATGTGGTTTATTGGCTATTTTTCTAACTCTTCTAATTGTAAGAAATAACTTTAGGTTTTAATTACTCAAGGGACTGTTCTGTCCTTGCAAACTGAGGGCAATCCCTCAAATAAACTTGATTCATCTAAGTAAGTGGATTTTCCAAGGAACCCTATATGCAAGCAGGGAGACATTTCTCGAAAGACCAGAACAGTGTTGACATCTTTGTAAGACTGACCTGCCTCTTTAATATTATAAACTACAAAGAAGTTTGCAGTCATCCTACGTCTACATTATAGTCTGTTTTCCCAAAGATAAATAACTCATCCCGGACCGGGGGTTAACTAGCTCTTCAAAAAATAATCTTTAAGAAATTCCAGCAATGGAATCCCCACATAGTCCAGAATATGGGCAGGTGTGCCTGCCCACCCAGAGGCAGGACTGATGCAGGATCAGCAGAAGGGAAGTGGGAAGCAGCAAGAGTGAAGGGGTTACTGACAGGTCGTTGTGAGCTACAGTCCCCAAAACTGCTAATAAGTACTTCCAAAAGGAAAGGACTCTACCTGAATGAAAATACGGGTAAGCAGGTTTGAGAACTAACTCATGGGCATCACATACTGGGAGAGTGCAAAACAACAACAGAAACACAAAAGCAACCCCACTTCTGTATGTTTGTGTGGATGCAGAGTTGACTAGCTGTGGTGATCTAAGCTCTGAAGAATATCAGAAGTACTCAGCACATGCTTCCTTCCGGGAGGACTGAGCCACACTATGAGGGGAAAAAATGTTGTAAACGGGTAAAGTAGAGCAGGGCAGGAACATTTGGAATAAGGGAGAGGAAGATTTACATTTGGAATGGTAAAACCATGCCATTTTGTATTAGGCTGGGTGGCTAGTGGACTCAGAGGAATAAGATCTCTGAAAATAAATGGAACCTTGAAGGCACGGTCCATAGACCTCGAGGAAACACAGAGCTAGAGGTAGAAAATCTTTCCAACCAGAAAGAAGAGCTACACAGAAGAGCTTTATTTTCGGTCCTTCATTTATAACAGGACAGAGACCATGAGCCATGAAGCTGAGAAGCTGACCCTGGCCCATCCCTATCTCCTCCACAGGAGTCCCCACTTGTGATGGGATCCACAAAAATTCATGTGATTTGAATGTGGGGAAAAAAAGAAATGCTGTTTAACCTCAAATGACCTTAGTACCAGAAAAAAGATTAAAATGGATTAAATAATATTTGAACAATGAGAACTCACCAGAAAAAAATTGTAGCTACAAAGCAAATGAAAATTAATATTTTAAATGAGTTAAAGAAATCATTTAGATTGAAGTTTTTGAAAAAACAGCACAAATTAGAAATGAAGATCTCAGAAATTAGATGGCAAACAACAGGTTATGAAATGACAACTGACACAATGCAGAAAAGAATTGGACTAAATTACAGTAACACACGAGCAAATAGACTCCGCAGAGGGGCCGGCCCAGTGGCATAGCCCGTTAAGTTCATGCGTTCTGCTTCAGTGGCCCGGAGTTTGCCAGTTCGGGTCCTGGCCACGGACCTACTCACTGCTCATGAAGCCATGCTGAGGCAGTGTCCTACATAAAAGAGCAACAACTCTGCAACTATGATACACAACTATGTACTAGGACTTCAGGGAGAAAAAAGAAAAAAGAGGAAGATTGGTAACAGAAGTTAGCACAGGGCCAATCTTCCTCGAAAAAAAAAAAAGACTTTGCAGAAAGCACAGTAAAGGAAGTTTCATTCCCAGAAACCCAGTAGAGGAATCTCCTCTTTCTCAAACTCTTCTAAATGTCCGTAAGAGAGATCTGCATTGTACCATTTTTCTTTTAAGATGGTGACTTAAATGGCCAAACTTTACAAAGGATGACTTTTCTATGTAAAGCATGGTCCAATCTAACATTAGAGTCACCCTCTGGAACTTTCAAAGCCATTAATTACTCGTTTAAGTTCAGGGGCAGTTCTTGGCTCACTAGTTCTGGCCGTTGTTCTACTCTGTTTCATGAGAGGGAAGCAATGGTGGATCAGAGGCGTCCAGGGTCTCTCAGGGTGGTAGTCACCAAATGGCGGGGTTTCCATGATCATAGCTTTGCAGGCCCATAGACTTTTGTCAGGATAACAGGAGGTAATCATCATTAGGGGAATTAACTCATACTAATCAAACTCACAGAGAATTGTTGTGTAAACCAAGATGTTAATTTCATATTTATATTTGTAATATAACTACTAGAAAAAACAGAATACTTATATGAACTGAGTCAAGAATTTTTTCTTCCATGTATGGAAATCTCTGGGAAGCTAGGAAGATTGGTTGTTGAGTCTGGAATTGAAGCCAAGGGACTCTTCTGATACAGTGCTAGCCAGACACCCTCTCTTCAGCAATGATGCTGGAGACCCACCACTAACCAGGAAGGTGAGCTTTTTACTCACTTCTTCTGTTGTCATACTCTTTATTCAGATGTTAAGATAATTAGACACTGCTTTCTTTTTCCTCAGTCATATTTCAGACTTGCCCTCTGGAGGCAACACCTTGTGTGTCCCTTTGGATGATAATTTCCTGCTTTGATTTGGGACACAGCTCTGCTATAGTGACATCTTCTGATAACTACAATCACCCATTTCATGATACTTGTTTAACTCCCACAGCTTAACCTTATCTCAAGGTTCTGGGAGCAACAGATTATAGTCTTCTATGGACCAACTAGAGGTTGTCCCTTCTTGATAAAAGACTGATGACAGGAAGGTATCTATCAGCTTCCAAGCTGCACTTGTGGTGTAGTCAAATCAGCACTGGACTGAAAACTAGGAGACCTGTGTTCAAATTCTGACTTTGTCCCCTAGGTGACCTTGGGCAAGTCACTTAACCTTTCTTAATCTGTTTCTTTATCTGTAAAATGTATTCTTAAAGAGACTTTGAGGTTTAAATTAAATATTCATTACAATAACCTAACAATAAATATTAAATGCATGCAAATATCTAGGGAAATGTCAGGCATTTGGAACATCGTTATAAAACAATTTTATGAGATTTCTGTTCCTTTCCTAGCTTTACAAATTTGGTGATTCTGCTTTGTGCCCCTCCCTCCCTCACCCTCTTTATAGTGATTAGAAATTTTGAACTAAAAGGGTCAGTGTGGCTGCTTTGGAGATTAGAGCAATAGGAAAGAAAAGTGCTAGGCAAGATGTATTTCGCTTCTCAAGGTGGGGGAGGAGATAAGAACCCTGGCAGTTGGAGAAAATAATGACAAATAATAATAGTAGTTTTGATATAGTGCTTTACCCTTTTAAAGAGTTACTAGACTGCCCTGGGCCACTTCTTTTTATTTTATTTTTTTATTGATGTCTTAATAGTTTATAACATTGTGGGGTTTTAGTTGTACATTATTATTTGTCCGTCACCATGTGGCTACATCCCTTCACCCCTTGTGCCCATCTCCCACCCCCCTTCCCCTTGGTAACCACCAATCAGTTCTCTCTGTCTGTGTGTTCATTTATATTCCACATATGAGTGAATTCATGCAGTGTCTGTCCTTCTCTCTCTGGCTTATTTCACTTAACATAATACTCTCTAGGTCCATCCATGTTGTTGCAAATGGGACAATTCTGTCTTTTCTTATGGCTGAGTAGTATTCCATTGTATATATATACCACATCTTCTTTAACCAATCATCAGTCGAGGGACACTTGGGTTGCTTCCACTTCTTGGCTATAGTGAATAATGCTGCAGTGAACATAGGGGTGCATAAGCCTCTTGTGATGGTTGATTTCATGTCCATTGGGTAGATCCCTGGGCCACTTCTAAAAGTAGCAAGGTTCCTCTGTCTCACAGGGGTTTGCTGGCCCAAGAGAGCAAAGCCAAGCCCAAGATAGGGAGGCTCAAGTCAGCAACAGATGATTGCAGAGGGCACCACCCTTCAATCAGCCTCCCTTGAAGTATGCATGTGTCATCTGTTACCAATCATGCTGTCAAGTTCTTACTGTGATTGCCACCTACTTTACTTTAGTATTTTGTTTACATAGAGCTTAGTTCTCAACCTTGGTTTCACATAAGAATCAACTGGGGAGCTTTTAAGAACTCCTAATGTCCTAACCACATCCGCAGATATTAATTTAATTAGTCTGAGGTCAGGGCGTCAGGCACTGGTATTTTTAGGAGTTCCCCAGGTGATTGGAATGTACAGCCAGGATTGAGAACTGTGAGTTTAATAAAGGGATGATTTTGCCCTTGTTCAGTGGTCCTCAGTCCCCAGCTGCACTTTAGTATCACCTGGGGAGCTTTTAGACAAATTAAATCAGAAGCTCTGGAGTGGGGGCCTGGGTATCTGGATTTTCAAGGCTCCCTATATGATTACAATGTGCAGCCAGGATTGATCATCGTTGCTATAACTTAAATAGAACATGAAGAGATGAGTGTTTTAATACAAAGTAAATGCTATCCTTCCCTGAGGAAACTGTGAATTTTGCCACTTTGCAAAAATATGAAAAATCATGCACTTAGCTCCAGCCTGGGGAGGATAATGTAGGAAAGGGGCACAGAGATAATGAAGAATAAGGAAAAATAACAAATATTCATTATTTTATATGAAACAACTTGAATTCCTAAAATACCAGATATGATCAACTTTAACTCAGCAATCACCTAAAGAAGGGTTGCTCCTTGCCAAGTGTTGATCGTAGATCATGGCTACCATTAAAGAGCACTTCTTGCCAGGCAGGTTGAGGAGCACTTTACAGGCATGGGCTCACCTAATCTTCACAGTAGTTCTGTGAGGCAGGCTCTGTTATTATTTTCATTTTACAGATAAACTGAGGCACAGAGGCCTCAAGGTCTTGCCCAAGGTATACAGCCATTTAGAGGTACAGTCTGGCCGTGGGACTCAAGAGACCCTGATGGCAGCCAGTGGTCTCTGAAGAGGGGCAAACGCACAGACAAGAATGTCCATTGGGGCGCAAGAGGAATGTATTAGAATTTCTACTTCTGTTTATTTTTTTTCTGTAATTTAAATTTTTTTCTTTCGTTTATATAGTTTATATATCATATTAGTTTGGTAGGACATACATATAATTTATAAGTAAGTAAATATGCATATATTGGGTCATGATCAAAAAAGTTTTAAGACCACTTCTCTAGGAGCTAATGGGTACACAAATACACAAATTCTGCATGTGGCAGAATATGAGTGTATTTTGAAAGAGTAGAAAGTAATCTAGGAGCAAATATTCACTAAAGGGTGAAAAATCAAATAAATCTTGGTTAGCTCTATCTTCTTCTACATATGTGTTGTGACTTGAGACTTTAAAAAATGTAACATATTTTAGTGACATGTCCTCAGACATTTTGAAATACTTTTCAATAAGCCATTCTAAAACATCTACTTTCTTTGTTATTTTTAAATGTTTTCACCTTTGATCACTTAGCAATATGTTTTTATGGAGCTTTTTAGAGAGCTTAGGTCTTTATTTAGGCTAGAGAATTTATTAACTATTTCAGATTGACTCCTGGGATAACAAAATCCACGTTGTGCAAGCAGCAGGTGTGCCAATTTGCCTGTGCCCCTGTGGCTTCACTTCCAGGCTCCTAGATCCTGTTGTACAAGCTCTTCCTTTACGTCTGACTTGATCCTTGACCAATGTTATTGCATGTTCTGGGACCTCCATTCTTTCTAAGTACTTTTATGTATCTCTTCATAGCCAGACCCCATTCTTTTTATGTTTTTATCTTTAATGATGGATTGCCTTGTCCTCTTCTCCTATTCATACTTCCATCCTGGAATTTTTTAACACATTCATCTTTTAATTCTTTCCATTGTTCTTCAAGAACACTTTTAGAGGAAACTCTTGGTCTCTTTTTTCCCACATTCACCAAAGTAACCATTATTAATATTTGGGGTATGGTTTTCCAAGGCCCCTTCTGTGTGTGTGGATGTATATATGTTTTTTACAATCCATAAGTGGGATCATACTAAACACATTGCCATGTAACCTCAAGTAATATATTAAGAAATTTCCCTAATATCATTAAATAGAGTTCAGTAAAATAACTTCAATGGCATCATGTTGTTCCAGCACAATAACCTACTATAATTTATTTAACCCATGTCCTATCAGACATTTAGTTCAGTTCCAGCTTGAGTGCTATTATAAACAAGGCTATAGAAAACGTATTTGTAGCTGAATTTCCTCCTATTCATGATTATATCCTTTGGATAAATTCTTAGAGACAGATATTGGGTCAATATGTAGGTGGACGTTTTAGCTTTTCTTATATATTTTTGCCAGATTGTTCTTCCAAAAGGCTCTGTAAATGAAAGTGTCACTTCCATATCCATTTCCGATGCCATATATTACTATTAAAATTTTGTTTGACTAATTTGGGTGAAAATGCAATCTCATCTTAATTAAACTTTCTCTGATTATTAGTGAGGAAGGAAGTATAGTGATTTTCTTTGTGTATATATATATTTTTAAAGGGATTGGCCATCCTCTTGACCTCTTCACCTGATCCCTTTCTCTTTTTCTTTTTCTTTTTTCTCCCCAAAGCCCCAGTACATAGTTGTATATCATAGTTGTAGAGCTGTAGCTCTTCCATATGGGATGTGCCATCTCAGCATGACTTGATGAGCAATGAGTAGGTCTGCGCCCAGGATCCAAACCAATGAACCCTGGGCCACTGAAGTGAATGCTCAAACTTAACTGCTATGCCACCAGGCTGGCCCCTTCCTTATATATATATATATATATATATATATATATATATATATATATATATATTTTTTTTTTTTTGGTGAGGAAGACCAGCCCTGAGCTAACATCTGTTGCGAATCCTCCTCTTTTTGCTGAGGAAGACTGGCCCTGGGCTAACATCCATGCCCATCTTCCTCTACTTTATATGGGATGCAGCCACGGCATGGCTGACAGGCAGTGCATTGGCCAGCGCCCGGGATCTGAACCCGGGAACCCTGGGCTGCCAAGCACGAACTAAACCGCTGTGCCACTGGGCCGGCCCCTCGTTATATTTTTTAATGTTTATAAAGTATCTATATTTTCCTCCTTTGGTGTTAGGTTTAGAAAGGTCTTCCCAATCCCAAGATTATGTTACAATCACCTGTACAGACTTCTAGTAATTTTATGATCTTAGTCATCTTTCACATTTAAATATTTAATATAACAGGAATTTATTTTAGTAGATGATAGAAGACTCTAAAAGAACTTTTTCCAAATGGTTATCCAGTTCTCCCAACATCATTATAGGGTTTTCGTTGCCCATTCAGATATTTCTTAGCAATGAGGAGGAAATAACAGCAAAAAAAGAGATATCATGTTCTCAGTTGCTAAGAAACATTTTCATGCCTTTCTAATTATGGATTCACACTGTTCAGTGTTCTATCCTTGTCTGCTACTGTAGCACCACGTACTACTGAGAAAAGAATGTAGTAGATATGTTTTGCACTAACAGTGATGAGAGTGAAGGCAGCATCCCCTTTATAAAAGTCTTCCTGTGCTGTATTGAGAGCTACTCTTTCAAAGAACTGTTTTAAAACACACTTTCGCTTCATAAGGGTCATCGGAGCTTTACTCCGAAAAAACTAAAAGCTTTTTCTTCCTTTTGACCTGTAGGTGGCAAACTTCCACTCTTATGCTCTTAAAATTTTGACCTGCTGATTTAAAGTCCACAAAATGAAAGGTGAGATTATTTTAGGGTGGGTTAACATAAATATAAAGGCAAGGAGATTTAAAGTAAATGGGCAGTTCCTTTCTATTACTGCATGTTTCGAGATGGTCAGCAGGGACCTGGGTCAGAGTCCCAGCTCTGCTGTTACTTAGCTGTGACTCGGGAAGGTGATTCAAGTTCTCTTGGCCTCTGTCACCTCCCCTTTCAATCACAGAGTTGAATGAAGTCATCCCTATTTTACTTTTCAGCTCTAAATTTTATGAGTCTTATTACCAATTTAAATCCCTGACAGATTTTGAGTGATAGTGAAAGTTATTTGAAAAGGGGCAAAAATGTCAAAAATTGCTTCTTAAAAGATTGTAATGAGGGGCCGGCCCGGTGGCGCAGCGGTTTAGTCCGCGCTTGGCAGCCCGGGGTTCGCGAGTTCGGATCCCAGGCGCCCGCCGACGCACTGCCTGTCAGCCACGCCGTGGCGGCATCCCATATAAACTGGAGGAAGATGGGCACGGATGTTAGCCCAGGGCCAGTCTTCCTCAGCAAAAAGAGGAGGATTAGCAACGGATGTTAGCTCAGGGCTGGTCTTCCTCACCAAAAAAAAAATAAATAAAAAAATAAAAAAAAAAAAAGATTGTAATGATAAGGCCAGACTTTAAAATTGATTATAAAACTTTAGTGCATGATATTTATAACATTGTTTTTTCAAAAATAGGCCAGTTATAGATTCAAACCATTATAATGACTTATTTTATTACAGACCAGAAGTGATACAACAGAGAATGAAATAACTTTTTTCAATGATATGAAAAAGATTTAACTTAGATCTGTTGTCACCACAGCCATTTGAGTAAGTTACAATGGGTTCAAAAGTGGAATATAAACTATAAATCTGCAAGAATCCAGAATATAAAGTATAAAAACAAAGGGACCAGAATAACATATGTATCCCTTTTGTGGATGGGAGATAAATTAGTGACTATTAAAAAAGAGAAGAAGCTATTGAACACAAAATGCATTTTTTCATACTAAAAGAATAAAAACATTTTCAAATGACAGGAATAACTAATGTGACACATTATTAAAAGCTTACTATTTTAAATATATAAATATGTATATTCCAGGCAGCAGTTGGGGTCTCCCTAAACTCAGGTTAAACCTGACCCAAATCTTAAATCCAGTCACTCCAATATCATAAGGCCTTCTGAGAGAATTTTACTGTGCCCCCAGACACACACACACACACACACGTCCTTTTGCTTCTCTCTGCCTTCTGTGTTTTATTGGCAGTCTGTTTTTCCTTTCCTCTCACCATCCTTTATTTGTCCATTCTTAGTGTCTACATGTAATCTCCCCATTCATATTAAGCACTTCGTAGGTTTTTTGTTTTGTTTGCAGGGAAGGATTTGCCCTGAGCTAACATCTATTGCCAGTCTTCCTCTTTTTTTTTTCCTCCCCAAAGCCCCAGTGCATGGTTGTGTATCCTAGTTGTATC
Source organism: Tapirus indicus (assembly GCA_031878705.1). NCBI lineage: Eukaryota > Metazoa > Chordata > Mammalia > Perissodactyla > Tapiridae > Tapirus > Tapirus indicus. The sequence continues at coordinate 139,387,254 of CM062919.1, read as the reverse complement.
CTTCTAGTTCTTCCTGGCCACCACAGCATGGCACCCGACAGAGAAGTGGTGTGGCTTTGCCACCAGGAACCGAACCCCAGCTGCAGAAGCAGAGCAGGCCGAGCTTTAACCACTAGGCCATCAAAGCTGGCTCACACTTCATGGGTTTTAAAAAGCACTTTTTTAAAGATCTGAATCAGGTACAGAGAGGGCAGGTGCCAAAATGTGGAGTGCTGACCTTTCACTCTTTCCTCATTACATCCTCCTTTCTTGCTTCTCCCCTGTCAGCCCCCCTCTTCCTTAATCAATACAGTCATCCCTAGTCTCAAAAGAGCTCTTCTTCCATTTGCCTTCCACTACAAACTCCCATTTTCCAAAAAGGACAGCTGTCCCTAAGAGGCTCATGAGTAAATAAAATTTTCCCCCTCTAATTTCATTTGTAAGCTTAGCATTTTAATTCCACTTTAAAAAGGAGAAACACCTTACACCAGGAGACATGGAAAAGGCACAGCTTTGCTCCAATAATGCAGTATACGGCAAAGCAACTTTAAGGCAGCATTACATTCTAGTTAGAGTAGAAAACATATGAAAGATAAAACTCAGTGTTGGTGTGTGTGTGGGAAAGCAGGCATTTATATATGTCCCTGGGAGACATGCAAATTGGTTCAACTTAAATTGTTCTTGTACAAAAATGTTAGTAGTACCAGTAGTATAAAGAATGGAAACAAACCAGATATTCCACAATGGGCAGTATTTAGACAAATATGGTGTATTAATATGATGGCATGAGTGCTGTTCTGCTTCTAAAGATGTCAAGTATGCATTTTCCTTCAACACATAAACAAGTTTATAAATAGTGATAAATTAAAAAACAGAACTCAAGATAATGCTAACTTTATGGCTGTGTAAAAACAATAACAAAGATTGGAACCTCGAGGAATGTAAATAATTTCAATTCTTATTAATTTGTAAAGTTAAGTTTCAATTTTTAGAAATAACAACAATTCTAACTACTGGTCATAATTATTCTATCTTGTATTATATCTCTATATACACTAAAACCAATTGTTCAAGTCTATTTGAGTTGATTCTAATAATTTGAACTATCTCCAAAAGATTTTTCCCTTTTAGAATTACTTGTCAAGTTTTTCTAATGCATTAATTGAATCTAGGAATAAATTAGGTGTCTTTAAAAGTTTATTAGTGTATGACATTCTAAAAAATACCTGACCGGCACGGCTCACAAGTGTCAAGGTTATAAAAAAACAAGGAAAGTCTGAGAAACGGTCACAGACAAGAGGAGTGTAAGGGGACGTGACGACTAAAAGTAATGTGGTGTCCTGTTGGGACATTAGGTAAAAACTAAGGAAATCAGAATTAAGTATGGACTCTAGTTAATAATTATGTATCAATACTGATTCATGAATTGTAATAAATGTACCATACTAATATAAGATGTTAATAATAAGGGAAACTAGATGTGGGGTATATGGGAATTCTCTGGGCTATTTTCACAATTTTTCTGTACATCTAAATTATCCTAAAATTAAAATTTTATTTTAAAAATGTATTCGTATGTTCAGACAACTCTAACACCATCTAATGTATTGAGTTGTTGTCCTAAATAACAGAACCTAGTTCACTGTTAGTGTCCAACTGATAAGGTGAAAAATTACCAGATCATATCTACAATCATGCCATAGATCAAGAGAACAACTTCAGTAACAGAAGATACCCTTCTGTTAAGTCAAGAGGATGACACGTTATTAAGAGCCGGGGATGTAGAAAATACTACATAAAGCACTATCCTTTCCCCAGGTATATGTAAGCTATCTCCAGGAGGAGCGACCAACCACAGGAATTTATTCCAAGGGCCGAATGCCAGCTCTAGCTTCTAACAAAATGTTCTTACTTATCAATATGCAGAGTTGTTACTATTATACTACAATACGTAATGAAGTCTATTTCAGACTATTTTGAGGTTTCTTTTCCTTTTCTGAATTTTTTTTTCCTTTTCCATTTTGTTTGCCATTTTTCTTGGCAATTGCATTTTAAAAATTTCCCAATGTGTTTATCTGGTGAAGTGAAGAAGATTCTTTGTACATTGTCCGCTACAAGTGAAAAACAAATTGGTAAGTTCACAGTCTGTTGACAACATTGAGCACTGGTTCCACGTCTAAAAAAAGTAGACCTGTTTCCTGTGTTAACCTCAGAGGAGGAGGTGGAAAAGGCTACTTCCCAATAGGTTTCCACTTTGGACTATAGAAAATTAAAAGAAATGAGGCAGATGTAATACATTTTTCCCCTCGTCACTCTAATTAAATCATACATTAAAACAGTTTCTTCTTAATGTATTAAAAATGTTTTAAACTAGCATTTGTGTTTTCTTGTTTAAAAGTGATAGAAACTCCTGGTGATGAAGTCATTTATTTTCTTAGAAACAATTACTGGTTTAATGCAGTATTTCCGAAACATGGTTCGCTTGTCAAAATGCAGATTCCCCGGCCCACCGTCTCAAGATTCTAATTCAGTATGCCTGAGGGCTCAAGGGCATCTGTCTTTAATTAGAGCCTTCTTCTGGTCAGGTTAAATCTTCTGTTAGGTTAAGTTGTCTGTAGTAATTCTTAACTCTGACCACACAATAAAAACATCTAGAGAAGTTTTAAAGCTACTAATGCCCCAGCCTACCCCTTCTACACCTCCAGACTATCATGTATTTATCTGGGATGGGGCCTACACATCAGTGTTTTTTAACTCCCCCTGGTTTCATGCTGGTGTGCATGGAAGCCACTAGTCTTGTGTATGGAACCAAAATTAATTAGAAAAACCTGTACTTTACTTCTTAGGCTCTATTCAAAAAAATATTGGCTACTGAACACTGCATATGGATCTCACTAGCATAACAGTGAGCAAAAGAAGCCAGAAACAAAAGAGAACATACTAATTGGGACTAAACTTTAATAGGTATGGGACAAGGGGGGCCGATGGAAGGAAATGTTCTGGAATTGGAGATCATGGTTGCACCATAGAGAATATGGTAAAAACCACCGAAGCATACACCTTAAAGTGGTGACTTTTATATGGTATGAAGTCTATCTCAATTTAAAAATGCTGCCAAGGGGCCAACCCACAGGCAAAGAGGGTAAGTTCATGTGCTCAGCTTCAGTGACCTGGGGTTCCCAGATTCGGATGCCCGGCGCAAACAAACGCACCACTTGTCAAGCCATGCTGTGGTGGCATCCCATAGAAAGTAGAGGAAGATGGGCACGGATGTTAGCCCAGGGCTAATCTTCCTCACCAAAAAAAAAAAAAAGAAAAGAAAAGAAAAATGCTACCAAAAAAGAGAGAACATATGGTTTAACCATTTTTGTAAATTTCAAAAACAGGCATATCTAAACCAGTGTTAGAAGCCAGGTTAGTGGTTATCATTGGGGAGGTAGGAGGGTAGTGACTGGCAAGGAGAACAAGGAAGGCTCTGGAGTGCTGGTGGGGTTCTTATTTCATGACCGGGGTGGTAGTTACTGGGTGAATTCACTTTGTGATCATTGATTTTTGAGCTGTATATTTATGATTTTGTGCTTTGGGAAAACTGAGTTGTCAAGAGAAGGTTAAAAGACATTCAGGCTCCTCCACTTGAGAATGCAGGAAAGATTGACCAAGAATCTATTTTAACCTACAATATAAGCAAGTCTGATGAGACATAAAGATAATGCTTGACAGTAGAGGTCATTTAATGTTGGAATTGTTTACCAAGGACAGCTATAGAATCTGTCCTCAGAACTCTCTGAAAAATATCTTTGCTATAAAATCAGTTCTATTTTTGAATGGTAACTGGTAGTAGTTGGCCAGATAGTATTTTGAGGCTTAATCTGGTTCTTTGAGTCTACCTTTAGTTTATATTTACTTTTTATTCCAGGAAATAAAAAGCAACACAGATATTGACCTTCGTGTTGATAAATAAAATGGCAAGCAATAGGATATATTGGAATATATGAGGAAGCCATTTGGTATAAAACTAATTGGGCCTGACCTTGCTTTTCCAAAATGGCCTGACTGGCCTTTGAACGTGCATTGTATATCTGCTTTAAACATTTACCATGTCCCAGAGACAAGAACAAATGCCCTTAAGATTATTCCTTATTCCAGGAAGTAAAAAGTCAGACAAAATAAAAGAAAAACTAGGAGAAACTTGAATTTCCATAACAGGATACTTGCCAAAGAGAATTAGCTAATTCATATATTTTTAGTTACAGCAAACCTTATTTTAATCTGTTTCATCAGTCATCAAACTGAATTTCCCTAAGCTCAATTTATTTTTCTTTCTTTTATGTTGTTGTCAATAATTTTTTAATTGCTGTTAATGTGCTGACAATCCTAACTCTCCTTCCTTTCTTTCTTTGTTTATTGCTTCTCCGGACTCTATGAATTTAGTTGTTTTCTACTTTCTTCATGTGCTGCAAGATTTCATCACTTTATTACCTCTTTCTTTCTTTCTCTAGCTCTATTCATATTTCTAAGATCTTTGGTTTCCAGAAATGACTACACTGTTGTGATGCTAGGCTCAAACAATATGATTCAACACCGACTCCTCCGACTTCAGGATTACGTCTGTAGAATTGAGTCAATTTAGCATTTCCACTGATTTCATAAGCTCTGTTTTGCATGCAATCTATTCCCTTTGAAATCTTCTCATGAATTTCCAGAACTCTTTCCTATTCCCTTCGCCACTTGTAGACTATGCCTTTATATTCTTACATCTAAGCTTTTATTTATTTTACAAAGAAAGCATCATTTTAAATTTGCTTTGTTCTTAGTTGTTCAAATTTTTCTGAGGACCTCACCATATTATAAGCACTCATAATATTAGCCAGATTCAGAGATAAAGAGTAATTTTTTTCTAGTTCTTAATTTTTCCCGTTGTTTCTTCATTGATTGACCAATCTTAAGTCAACTCTTTTGTTAATGATGCTAATAATTTGTTTTTGCTTAGGGAAAATAAAATCGCAGAATGAAGAGTACATCTTGTTTCTTAGCTACTAAGCAAATATATATATATGTATTCCCTTTTATTGAGGATCAAGTCCCTGTGATAGCTGTAGATAATTTTCTAGCCTGAAGGAATTTTATAGATTCTCTCCTCCAATCTCCTCATTTTACAGATGAGGAAGTAGAGACCCAGAGAAATCCATATAGTTAATTACTGATAATACCATTTTTCTTCCACAATTCTTTATTGTTTCATTGTACTTAATTTACATCTTTCTTTCTAAGCAGTATTTTTAACATGTGGGCACACTGAGCCATTTTGGCTTTTTTTCTCATTTAATTTTCTTTTTAAATTTTGGTAAATCATTTAGCTCCTTTTCAGTTCCAGATGTTCAAGCTAACTATTTCAGCCCAGTCAGTACATTATTGTATTAGCACAAGTTCAAGAACTTCCTCAGAGCAAAGCACTTTTCTTTGTCATTGTTGGTTTTTAATGTATTAATTTTTTCTCCACCCTCACTGAATTCTCCAAATCTAACTACTCCAAGAAAATATCCATCACTTCACATTTTCATACTCTATTTCCTTTCTTAGATACACACTGGATAATAATAACAGCTGACAGATATTGAGCTTTGTGATGACAAATAAAATGGCAAGCAATAGGATATATTGGAGTATATGAGAAAGCCATTTGGCATAAAACTAATTGGGCCTGACCTTGCTTTTCCAAAAGGGCCTGGCCGGCCTTTGAACATGCATTGTATATCTGCTTTAAACATTTACCATGTCCCAGAGACAAGAACAAATGCCCTTAAGATAAGGATGCAACTTCCCCCACATTGGCATTTCCTTAAGGATAAGCATTTCTCCCTAGGCTAGGATTTGATTGTTGTGCTCATCCTGTGACCACCCAGCTTGAGACAACAGACTTGCTACCTGCTGTATTCATTGGGACAGCAGACCTGCTGCCTGCAGTGGCCATCAATCACTGTGCCAATAGGGCAATCTCGTGACTATTGTAAAAAGGACATTGCATTCATATGTGATATATGCTCTTTGATGGTATATAACCACTCTGTACACCCCACTTCTTTGGTGCCCTTCCTTCCTTGACATTGACATTTCTTGGCGACCCTGGCAGGACTTTAGAGAAACCCACCGGAGACCACCTGGAATCTACACTGAACCAGCATTTGGTACCAATAGGGGCCCATTGAGCCCCCCCAGATCACTGCATTCCCAGGTGACCCTGGTGAGTTCTCCTGAAACCCGGACCTCCTTATTTTAAGTTGACGGTCTCAAGTTTATTTGAGCTGGTTCAAGCCTTAAGACTAGGTTCTTAAGGGGGTACCAGTACGTACCCTAGGTCAGGGGAACCTAGGGGGGGATTCCTAGGAAAAAGAATCCTAGGGGGAATTTCCTAGGCCAGGGGAGCCTAGGGGGAACTTTGGAGTGAATGGGGCAGACTGACCTTTTTAATTTGGCTTTAAATTGGAAATAATTGTGTTTGTAAAGTCTGAATAAACTGCTTGATAGAGAAATGAGAGACTGAAGGTATTCAGCTCTGTAGCCACTGTACTGTCCTTAGATATTGCTCAGACTTTAGAGCAAAACAAAACTAAAAGAAAAGCCAGAAATCAAGCTTCTAAAAGCCCAACTAGTTCCCGACAGGGTGACCTCCCTGTCCGAACTCCGGTTGGCTTTATGCTGAGAATTGCGCAAGTGCTTAAAAAAGAGGAGACTGAAAGAAAGAGAAACAAACAAACAAAAAAAAAATGGGAAAAAAGCTTTTGCAAATGCAAACTGCTAAAATTTTTAAAACAGGCCGTAAAATCTTTGTTGCATTTGTCTGTTGTTTATGTGTGTGTGTCTATATGTTATATGTGTGTGACCTTTTACCTCCGGATGGTATGGCTAAAATTAAGAGCTCTATTTAATTGCTTAAAGTAAGTGCTTATATAAATTCTAAATGTAATAGAAATTGACTCAAATGTCTTTCAAGTTAATGTGATATGAAATAATCTTTGGCAAATAAAATCTTATTTAAGTTTGTTGGCTTGATTAAAATAGGCACGTCCTCAGTTATGCAGGCTTTATTGGTTAAATAAGCTGATGTTATCTCTACCACAAAACCGGTCAACAAAAATAATAATTTAAATGATAGTTAATTTTGTCTAATGTCTCATGAAGTTTTTGTGGGTAATTGGCTGGAAACAAATGATTTAGATAAATGAAAATGGGTAAGAGTTTTGGGGTACAATAATTATGTTTTATGGCCTGTATACTTGAAAAGAAAAACAGCTTCCAAATTTCTTTTGGTAACCTAAAACTTTAGAGTTTTGCTAAATTAAGTTAATGATAAAAATTTGTTGAGTAACTGGGTCATTTTCAAATAAGATAAAATACTGAAACATTATTGCTAAACATATCTAAGTTTATCTGCTTCTGGCTTCTTACTATGGAAAAATTAAAGGTGTTGTGGGTCTATTGGTAAACATGTCATATTTTATAAAGATTATGCTATAAAGTAACATGTTTCTGAAATTATAAAAAGAGTTTATGAATTTGTCAATCCACAAAATGCTAATGTAAAACATTTATAACTGCTTACTTAGTTTTTACTTAAAAATTAAGGCTTCTAAGGATTAAAAATTCTAATTAGTATATGTGATTAAAGCTACTAAAAATTAAGAAAAAAATGTCTGTATTTAAGAAAAGTAAGATGTATGTTCTCAGTAACAAAAAAAAAAAGGTATTAAGAATGGAAATATTTTTGTTTGCTTTGTTAAGAAAGATAAATTTGTCCTAAAGTACTAGAAGGAAAAAAAGGAAGACATGGGACAAATTCTGAATGTAAAAAGTAAGTGACAGAAAGTTTGTGAAAGTAAAATCTGAGGAGTTTTATCCATGGTCAAGTTGGCTAAGATTAAAATAAATCCAATTAAGTAAATGAGTTTTAATGTCAAAAAGTAAACTGGTACAAAATTAAAATTTGGTTTTCTCTTTCTCCTAAAAGGATAATTTTCTCAAATTTGATAAAAAGTTAATACAGATAAAAGGGTTTTGGTTTTTTTTTTCCTTTGAGTTAGTTTACCTAAAAGACTGAGGTCTGTCTATTAAGGCTTCTTTACTGTTCAAATGCTCTGTTGCCCTTGGCTGATTGGATGGATAACTGAGCATTCCTCCTTGCAGTGAGCGTAGTATCACGGTGACAAGATCAGCAACCCCCTGATCTTGTCTGACCAAGTGTTTTAAAACCTTTCAATATTTTTGACAAGCTCCCCAAAATTCCTATCTTAAATAAAGTCTTTCTTCTGATTTTTTTTTTTTTTTATAATTTCCAAAGGGCACTGGAACTTCTCAAAGAAATTTATTCTCTCTTCCTATAAAAAGGGAGCTACTAATTAGGCTTGTTTGGTATGCTAAATTGCATGGGAAGCATTGTCAAGTAAATGATAAACCTTCTTAGGTTAAATTGTGTAGGTAAATATTGTTCACTATTTTTGCTTCCAGCATCATAAGAGGAAAAGACCACAGCTGCATTCTATTGTCTAATTTGGTTTACAGATGGGTCTTACTTAACCGATAAGCAAGATATTATCAAGCTGGATGTGCTCTCCAGCCTCAAGAATGCCTGCTACTTCCTATTAGCTCTGCTAACCCAGTAAAAGATTTCCTTCTACAGGCTCAAGAATTCACCACAGAAAAAGAGAAACAGATATGGAAGTCAAAAAGGGGGAATTTTTGACACCCCCCCCCCACAGATGTGCTTTGGGCCCAATGAGGAAAAACCTATAATACATATTGGGGTACAATTGCCACTGCTCCAGTATATATACTAATTGACCCATTAGGCACCTGAAAAGGTAATTTTGTGGGAAAAGCAATAGTTTTGGAAACTTTCTCCCACAGTGGCCCATAAAGCCTATACTCGCTGTGTTATATGCCCAAAGTATAATCCAGGGAAACCACTTCATGGGTCACAAGGCCAATTTCCCCTTCCTAAGGGACCCTTTGAGGTATGACAGTTGGATTGTGTCCAAATGCCACCATCTCAAGGATATAAATATATCTTGTAATTATTTGTGTGTTCTCACATTGGGTTGAGGCCTTTCCTTGCAGAAGAGCAGTGGCTTTAGGCAAATTATTATTGGAGAAAATAATTCCTGTTTGGGGAATTCCTACTGAGTTACATAGTGACCAGGGAACTCATTTTTCCAGACAAATAATTAAATCTATTTGTAACATTTGGCCAATAATGCAGCATTTCTACTGTGCTTACCATCCTCAATCCTCAGGATTGGTGGAAAGAACTAATGGCACAACCAAAGCTCAATTGGCAAAGCTTTCAGAAGCATTTAATCTCTCAAGGCCAGAAGCTCTTCTGCTAGTGCTCCTCAAACTTAGATTACACCCTTTGGTAGACATCGGCTGTCTCCTTTCGAGATAATAACTGGATGGCCAATGTATGCAATTAGACAAAGAAATGTATGAACCAACTTTGCTTAAAGAAAATGTCTTAATTGTTGTCAAGGTCTCATTGAGACACTTTATGTATAAAAAATAAAGGAGAGGTTGGTAGTTGATTTTTTCCACAGAGAGCTCCCAGACTTTAAGGACTATAACCTGGCAACTTTATTCATCAGAAGGGGCATCAAATAAAAGACTCCTTGCAGCCCTGTTGGAAAGGACTATGCCAGGTGCTTTTAACCAATTCATGTGCTACAGAATGAAAAGACAGACTCATAGATTCATATTTCTCATTTAAAAGGAGGCTTCTCCACCTGAGTGGGTTTCAGTTCCTATTTCTGATACCTGACTTCAACTGGCCAATACAAATTTTTCCAAACCAGGCTGAGAAGACAGCATCTGTTGTAGACAGCTGTCCCAAGACTCCTGGATCAGGCCTGTATTCCTAACCTTTTATCTCCTCATTTAAACTTTTGTTGTGCTTAAACTGTATACCTATTTTATAATTGTTCCATTTAAGATTTTCAAAAGACTATCATACTTAAAGAAAGTGATTGATTTGGAACAGACTGGTCTTAAAGGCCAGGCATTTATCGGGTGGCTCCTAATGGAACCCAGTGGTTATGTGGAACAAATTTCTGGCCTTGGCTACTGCCTCGATGGCTAAAACACTGCACCCTGAGCTTCCCTTGAATGCAGGGAAGGATTCATTGAGCTAATGCCTGTTGCCAGTCTCCCTCTCTTTAAGGCCAGATAGGCTCATTCAGTGTTCCACTGGTATAGCCACCAAGCAACTTGCTATATTTGTTCCTCCCTTGAGCTAGAAGATGCCATATCGCACATAGAGGCTCTGACTAAATTTACTCAACAAGCTCTTAATGTTAGTCAAGCACGAATAGCTTTATTAAATACTGAAATGTCTTTAATGAGAAAGGTTTTTCTTCAAAATAGAATGGCCTTAGATATTCTTACAGCATCCCAAGGTGGCACATGTGCAATCATTCAAACTGAGTGTTATGTTTTTATACCTGACAAGTCTTCCAATGTGTCATCTCTGCTAAAGTACACAGGAAATGAGGTAAATGCCTTAAGTGATCCTACACCTGGTCTTGATTTGTTTGGTTGACTCCCTTCTGGTATCAGTTCCCTTTTTCGATGTGGATTGCAATTCCTATTTCTATTACTTCTTGGGATTCTTGTAGTAGTCATAATACTCAAACTAATTCTTGTTTTCTTTACTCAGTGTTGTAAGACTGACATGGAAACTAGGGTAATGATTGCTTGGTGACTTGAGATGGTCAATCGATCTTATAACCCTGCACAAGTTTCCTTTTCTGATAGGGACTATACCTAAGAACTAATTTTAAACTAATCTTTTCAAATACAGTGAATTACTATCATTGTTACTGTACTTGTTCTGTAATTGTAAACAATGTAGATGTAAGGAGTCAGAGAAAAGCTCATATACAATGTTTGTGCAACAACCTGAAAGTAGTCTAAAACCAATGAAATGTTTCCCCTGTTAATATTTATATACCGCTATGCTTGTCCACTATACCCAATTATTTCCCCCCAACGTTGACAACTGGGCAAATAAATGAGATAAAAGCCTGGCACCGAGGGACATGATAGACCCAGGGCAGGCAGCCTCCACCCTGGCACCGAGGGACAATATTTTGATCATCAATACTTTCTATTGAAAGATTGTAGATCAAAAGGGGGAAATTGATAAATAAAATGGCAAGCAATAAGATATATTGGAATATATGAGAAAGCCATTTGGCATAAAACTAATTGGGCCTGACCTTGCTTTTCCAAAAGGGCCTGACCGGCCTTTGAACATGCATTGTATATCTGCTTTAAACATTTACCATGTCCCAGAGACAAGAACAAATACCCTTAAGATAAGGATGCAACTTCCCCCACATTGGCATTTCCTTAAGGATAAGCATTTCTCCCTAGGTGAGGATTTGACTGTTGTGCTCATCCTGTGACCACCCAGCTCAAGGCAACAGACCTGCTGCCTGCAGTGTCCATCAATTGCTGTGCTGACAGAGCAATCTCGTGACTATTGTAAAAAGGACATTACAATCATATGTGATATGTGCTCTTTGATGGTATATAACCACTCTGTACACCCCACTTCTTTGGTGCCCCTCCTTCCTTGGGGAAGGAAGGCCCCGGGCTATATGGTCCTCAAATTTGGCTCATAATAAACTCACCCCAATTTTGATTTATAGATTGGCTATGGATTATTTGCATCAACAGTGTTAATTGTTCCCATTCCACTGACGAGATAACTGAGGCACAGAGATATTCTTCATGACAGAGTGGGATGAGACCTAGGCTTCCTTATTCCAGATAGAGTATCTAACTTTTTAATATATTCCTTTAATAAATTCTTTTGTTAGGTGTTTCATAATGTTCATAATGTAGTTGAATGTAGTACTTATGTATAATTTATAAATTTATAAAGGTAAAAAACCTCATCTAAAGAGAGGCCTGGCCTTTGCCCTCAGCTTCTGGGAGATGATCTCTGAGCCCTTGGAATGTCCTGCCTGATAAGAGTGTCTTTGTTTACCTGGCAACCCTGGGCTATACTGGATAGTTTAACAGTGTGAATTATAGGAGGGGCTTTGGGCCAGGTAGTATCAGCTTGACCTTCAGAGAGGCTGGACACTAAAGGTGTGACCAAGCTCTAGTAAAAATTCTGGACACCAAGCCTTCCCTAGTTGGCACTACTCCATGTGTAATCTCACACATTGTTGCCAGGAGACATTAGCGCCATTCATAAATCCACAGGGAGTGGACAGTTGGAAGCTCCACCATGGAACTCTCCTGGACTCTGCCCTATACATCTCTTCTCTTGGCTGATTTTAATCTTTATCTTTTCACCATCATAAACCATAACTGTGAGTATAACAGCTTTCAATGAGTTCTGGGAGTCCTTCCAGTGAATCACCAAACCTTAGAGTGGTCTTGGGGACCACCCAAACTTGCAGTTGTCAGAAGTGAGTGTGGTCCTGGGGACTCCCACATATGTGATCAGAAAAGTTTGGAGCCCATTAGTCTAGGCCATATTAGCAAATGATTATCTTTTTTCTTCTTACAGGTCTATAGAGATGTAAATTTCTTTAATAATCCATTTTATGATGATAGTTTAAATGTAAAGTCACTTACAGCAATAATCAATAAAGGTTAAATTTCACTTGCTCTAAAAGTGTGAGTCCTTTCCTTTTTTTTTTTTTTCTATCTCCTTGGGTTATTTTGTTATTATCTTCCTGCTTCTATTGACTGCATTAAAAATTGTTGATGGCTCCATCCCTCTTAAAACTTTCTTCTGGGTGATCCCTTAGAATCAAAGGCCCATGAGGGCTGAGACCATGGTTTATTCCTATTTTTAGTTCCAATGCTTAACACAATGTCTGAGTTCCCTTTGTCAGAAAAAAACCAAAATCATGTCTGTAATGTCGAGATAGTATTAGAGAAAAAGGCTGATTTTTATTCCCTGGTTTTCAATTTGCTTTGGCAACAATGAGCTAGTCACTTCCCTTCTCTGAACCTCTGTTTCATCATCTGTAAAACAAAGAATATGGACTCAGTGTTTTTAACTACCTATCCATCTATCTGTATGTTTATTTATTCATAGCATGACACTCTTTTCAAGTGAAATCTCGCACAGAAGCCCAGTTGAAGCCCAAACAGGTTGAAGAAGCTGTAGGAGGGCACCTGGGGCCTCTCCTGCTCTGAATCCTCCCTTGCTCCCCCTCTTTTGGGCCCAAAGGCCCTGCAGGACCCTATGGCTCCTTAGAGCAGCACTGGAAACTCATGGCTGGACAGTTTCTGCAGTCCTGTTAGGCTCTAAAATGGTATATTCCAGAAGCAGCATCAAAATATTTTTTTACGGTATTATAACCCCAAATGTTATTTAATGACAAAGGAAATTTTGATTCAGAGTTTTGCTTTGTATTTTTAACGTGATGTTTACATTGTAAAACAGATTCAAATTGAACTCCTGAAGAGATGGAACAAAGGACAAAGTAAATTGGAAGCCAAATCCATCATTTTCCTTCTTTTCTTTTTCCCAACTTAAGTCCAGTAACACCAAACAGATGGTGAGAAGTTAACAAGCCCAGAAATCTTAAATGACATGGATGCTTCATCTTGTCGGGAGGCTGCCGTTCTTGAGTCTGCTGGGGGAAAGGGAAGTCATTAAAGGAGAGACATTTACACAAAGCTGAGTACTGAACTTTCTAAATGCTTTGGGAATAGTCTTCCAGTTAGTTTGTTGTAAAGGTCATTGGTAAAACCTGAACTTGGATTGAGAGTGAACAACATTTTGTGCTGTACTTAACAGTAAACATTTATATAGCATTTTATTTCATTTAAGGCTTACAACTTTATGAGCTAAGTATTAATATAGTATTTTTATTGGAACTATTAATTCATACTAATAGGTTTTATATATTTATTTTTATTGTGATTACTAATATATTTGAGCTTATATTCACCATCTTATTCTGTGTTTATTTACCATGCATTTTTTTACATCTTGATTTCTTCTTTACTGTCTGTTATTGATCTACTAGACAAGAGGAAGACTGACATATTTCTATTCTTTGAGTGGTTACTCCTAAATTTTAATATGCATATTTAATTTAATAAAGTTTAATCGATATATAATCCTACCAAAAAAAGATCGTTAATATGCAATTGGTTTTCTTACATGCCTATCCCTAGATCAGATGTTAGAGTTTTCTGGGTCCCATTTTATGGCTGAAAGGTCATTTCTGGGCCTTTTGGGCCCCTGGGTTTATGAAGACACCTCTGTTCTAGCACCTAACATACGTGGGGTCATACATACCTGACTTCTTTCCTCTTGTGATTATAAATCTCCAGCTCTTCAGCTATATATCTTGTTCTAATGCCCCTGTGAGAGTGTTTAGCTCTAGGTCCCCCTTCACATCCTGGCTTCTTGTTCCCTCTTTATTTCATTATTTAGAGATCTTACTTTCTTATGTTCAAGCCTGTTTTACAACTTTGTGCAATAAGTAGATCTCCAGTGTCAGTCCAATCTACCATATCAACTGGAAGTCTCAGAGATGCTTTATTAACTTCTTTATGGATTTGGAAATAAGCGTAGAGAAGCTACAACTAGCCCATGCCCGTATTGAAAAAGAATCAACAGACTTTACTTCAGATCTTATAACTCCAAATTCAATCTTATTTCCACAATATTTGGGTTTTTCCTTTTCCCATTCCTCCTTACTTATACCTTGAAGTGGTTCCTAGATTCCTATTGCCTCATAGCACACCAGTCAAATTTTATCTTTCCAAAGAAAGCCCTGTGCATTCATTATGGTCCCTGAAGCTTTAGCCCCATTTTTGCCAGTATAATTTTTTAGAGCCATGTTAAGCATTTTTTTCTAAGCCTGGTATCAGGAAAACACTAGAGCACTAAGGTCTTACATGAATCATGTATGTTAAGGTTTACTTTAGTCTCCTGGCTTTTACCTCTGTAGCCTGATACAGAACCATATGAACTTTGCCCCCTTTATTCATAAGTCCACACCTTTCTTTTACCCTCACCTAAGAACCAGTCTCTGGACTCCTGTGAACCATACCTGAGAGATTTTGCATCCATAGCCATCAATTTAATTGGCTTTTGAAAAGTTACACCTCTATTTAATTTTTAAAAGCATATTCTTTCTCCGAAGAATTTTTCTCATCTTCACTATAGCAAATATTTCCACTGTCTCAGCTCACACTATTCTGACATGTATCTTAATGTTCACTATTCATCCAATAAACATTTTTTGACTTATTCTGTGCTAAGTGCTAGAATCACAAAGATAGGGAGGGAGCAAGTACACAGTGACATCTGTGCTGACGTAGTCCTGTGCAGATTATGCTATGGAATAAGTAAACAAGAAACACTCCCTTGGAGGTGGCAAGGGTAGAGATAGAAAGAGGCTACAGCATACTCAAAGGCGTGGAAGTCAGGGTACTTTCAAGAAACGGTAAGTCTGTCTGGGGCTGGGGATCTAAGATAGGAAGGAAGACTGGCAGGGAAGAGCCCAGAGAGGCTGGCAGGGGCTGGGCTGTTTGCCCCAGGTACAGGTGTTTGTGTTTAATTCTGGAAGCACTAGGCAGCTGGATGATTTTAAGCAGAAAAGTGGATTAAAGTAGGGAAAGCTGGAGCCAAGGGGACATATGGGGTAACCATAATGCCTGGCTCATAGTCAGCACTCAGTGAATGTCAGTTGAGTTGTTATGTTTTTATTTGTGGACGAGTAGTACCTCATCCCCATATTGACCTCCACAAATTTAAAAATCCTTAAGTGTGGAAGAATAAGATGATGTCTGCATAAGGGAGAAACTGGTTTGGCTAGACCACTTTCATTGTTTACATTCCACGTGCTCAACTATCCTCTTAATAAAAATGGGCTCATTTAGTTTGCTGTTTACTTAGAGCAGAAGTAGCGCTCTATCTGACCAGAGTGGGCAGAATCTTTGCTTAGGTTCTGAACACAGGATGTGTTCACAGGTCCTTTTTGATTACTCAGAGCTTCTGTTATTCTATTTATAACCCAGGTCCTTTGCTTTCCTTTTTGTTCCTTCTGATGTCCAATGTTTTACCTTTTAAGGATTCTATTCACATTCACAGGTGGTGAGGAGAATGAAAGAAGAAAATGTTAATTTTTATAGACATTTTTGGAGTAGGAATTTTCACAAAAGCTTTCCCTAAATTCTATGTGCTTCCCTAAAGACTTTAACATCAGAGGTATATTTATGCACTTCTGGGAATCAGGTTCTTTTGTAGAGAAAATATATCCATTCCACCCAAATTTTGTTTTGGAAAATTTTTACATAGCAGTGAAATTAAATTCCCAGTATTACTGATTTATTTTTCTGACTTTTTTTTCTTTGTGGACAGTTAACAATGACCCGAAAAAAGAAAACTCATTAATTTGGTCTTAAATATTTCAATAACTTGAAACAATTTATGCCAAAGTATCTACACTTTCTCTAATGTATGAGTTAAAGTTTCAAATATTGGCTGCATCTTTGCTTCTGAGCCAACCCAGGCTATCTTTCCAAAGCATAGGTTTTTCATCCATTGAGATGCATTTAGTTGTACAGATGAACTTGTAAAGGTTGGTTAGGGGCATGGGTGTCAAATAATTGAAGTGTTGATTCCATGTGCTCATTTCTAAAGATAAGATTGGGATAGGGTGGGAAGTAGAGATTCACCTTATGCTATTTATATTTTTAAGTTTATAGAGTTAAAACAGTGTGATACTGGTATTAGATGATCAAATAAATCAAGTGTCAAACAGACCAGTGGTGCAGAAAAATAGCTTAACAATAGACCCAATTTTATTACAAAAATCTAACATGATGAAGCATTAAAATTCAACAAAAAATGAACTTTGATTTGTACCTCACACCTTATACAGAAATTAACTTAAAATGGATCGTAGACCTAAATGTAAAACATAAAACTAAAAAACCTTTTGAAGAAAACATAGGAGAAATCCTTGTGTCCTTGGGTTTTGCAAAGAATTCTTAGATATGACATGAAAAGTGTGATCCATAAAAAAAATTGATAAATTGGACTTCAAAATTAAAACCTTTTGTTCTAAAAAAGACACTGTTAAGAGAATGAAAAGACAAGTCACAGACAGGGAAAATACTTATAAATCACATATTTGAACCCAAAATATGTGAATAACTCTCAAAACTCAATTAATTAATTGTGATGATGATTGCACAACTCTTTGAATATACTAAAAACCACTGGATTATACACTTTAAGTGGTAAATTGCATGGTATGTAAGTTTTATCTCAATAAAGCTGTTATTAAGAAGTGGAGGGAGAGTTTGACTACCAAGGGGTAGCAAGAGGGAATTCTTTTTTTCTTAGGATGATGGAAATTGCTTCTGGTGGTGGTTACACAATTCTATGCATTTGTCAAAACTCATAGAATTGCACATCAAAAAGAGTGAATTATAGGGGCCGCCCGGTGGCGCAGCGGTTTAGTCCGCGCTTGGCAGCCCGGGGTTCGCGAGTTTGGATCCCGGGCGCCCGCCGACGCACTGCCTGTCAGCCATGCCGTGGCTGCGTCCCATATAAAGTGGAGGAAGATGGGCACGGATGTTAGCACAGGGCCGGTCTTCCTCAGCAAAAAGGGGAGGAGTGGCAACAGATGTTAGCTCAGGGCTGGTCTTCCCCACAAAAAAAAAAAAAAAAAAAAAGAGTGAATTATACTGTATGTAAACTTGATAATAAATTTAAAAAATTTTTTAAAGTTCAGTGGAGAAGTTAAAGTTTAAGAAATAAATGGTACTGAGAAAATTTATTAGCTAGTTAGGAAAAAAAAGTTGAGGCTGACCTTTCACTATCTACCAAAACAAGTTCTGGGAGGATTGAAGAATTAAATATTTTTTGTCATAGGGAAAAAAAGGAGATATTGATCAAGACTTTGGAGTGGGGAGAACGTTTTAAATTAGAAAAGATGGAGGAAGTGCTAAATGAAAGATTCATGGATTTGGCTATGTAACAATGTAGAAGTCTGGATTTCAGAAAGCCCCCAAAGTAAACAAACTGGGAAAACATATATTCAACAAATATAACAAGAAAGTGTCTTTACTATATACAGAACTTATACAAATCAATCTAGAAATCACTTAAACCTAAATTGATGAAACGTGTAATTTCTATTTAATTTTGCAGTTATCATTACTATTTTCATCTTCTATGGCTGTCGTATTGTGTTCCCTACATTTTGAAGAAGATCGAAGGAGGGAAAATGTAATCTACTTACTCACACTTCAGAAAATGTGTCAGATCTTCATCACACCTCAACTATAGAATTATGGGGGTTTTTGTTTGTTTGTTTAATTCTTTTTTCTTTTTAAGAAATTCTTTTTTTTTTTTTTTTTTGCTGGGAATGATTCACCCTGAGCTAACATCTGTTGCCATCTTCCTCTTTTCTTTTTCCTCCCCAAAGTCCCGGTACATAGTTGTATATTCTGGTTGTAAGTCCTTCTAATTCTTCTACGTGAGCCGCCACCACAGTATGGCTACTGACAGACAAGTGGTGTGGTTCTGTGCCCGGGAACTGAAGCTGGGCTGCTGAAGCAAAGTGTGCTGAACTTTAACCATTAGGCCATCAGGGCTGGCTCTGTTTAATTCTTTGTGACAAACTCTTTTGATTTCATTACTGACCTGTGTCAAACATAGAACAGGCAAGGCCACAGCCAAGTCCTGCCAGATCTGGCTGGTAAGACACAATGAGCCCTTTTTAGCTTTAGATGGTTTATTACTTACATGGGCAACTAAAGGAAGAGTAGCCAAAGGTGCCAGTTCCCCATGGTCCTTGTTCCACAGACCAAAAAGGATGACATGAAACAAAAGGGCCAGATGATTGCAGAGTGAGTTGCAGTACACTCCGTGGCCAAGCAGGGAGTTCTAGGTTGCAACTAAATGGTTTTATAGCCTGCCATTCTGTCTAAGGGAGGGTGAGACAGAAAGCCTCACATCTCATCGGAACCTGGGAGGCTAAGGGAAACTGTCTCACGTCAATCTCCCTGGCAGACAGGGCGGGGAGTGAGAAACGTCCTGGTAGCAGCTCCTCACAAGCCTCCATGCTCTGGTGTTCCAGGAAGACCCCAAGGAGGATCCGCCAAGACTTAGGACAGGCTACAGTCCAAACCTGGCCTATTTGGATATGTGCAGGGTCACAAGGGTGCCATGGCAGAGCCATCCCCCTGCAGCTTGCTGGTTACGTCCCTGATCTGCAGAAGTTGCTCATCTCTTCTCATCTGCAATGAGACTTCCTCCATTTGTCCCCTTTCCTGCTTGTGAAATAAAACTCTGTGATCCATCTGCACAGAAATTACTCACTGCCTGTTCTCCCTAGTTCACTACCTTTTCCCAAATTATCTAACGTTTTCCACTATGCTAATAGGAATAAGAAGAAAAAGTGTATTCTGCATTGTATATTTCCGTGCAATAAACCACCCCAAAACCTAGCAGCTTAAACCAACAACCACTTACTATTTCTCAGGATTCTGTGCATTGGCTGGGTTCTCCCCCGCTGGTTTTGCCTGTGCATACAACTGGAGGTCAGCTCTGCTGGAGGGCCCAAGATGGCCTCAGGCACATATGTGGCAGTGGGCGCAGGCTATCTGTTGGGGCACTTGGTTCTCCAGTGGCCTCTCATCCTCAGTAAGCTAGACTGGTTGCCTTACATGTCTCTCTCAGGGCAGCGTTCCCAGAGACCCAAGGCAGAAACTTAAGATCTAGTTTAGAAGTCACACAACTTCACTTCTACCACATTCTTTTGGCCAAAGCAAGTGATGAGAACAGCCTAGATTCAAGGGGTGGGGAATAGACTCCTCCTCTTGATAGGATGAATTTCAAAACGAGTATGCCCATGTTTTTCAATCTATAATAATGCAAAAAGATAAGACCAAGTTCCCTCAAGTGAATAGGTTTATTGAAGCTGAAACAAAATATGAGTTTACTTTCCATTCAGGTAAGTAAGAATGCCAATAGACTAAGCATCCTCAGTTCTAGTCACTGTAATAAAATTAATATAACACTGACAGGTCACAAGGATAGAAAATTAAGGAAACTACTAAAAGTTTTCATAGGCCCAGAAAATATTTCCAAGAGGAAGTAGTGGTATTAAGTCGTATTTCTGTAGGCAAAGTGAACTGACAAGTGTGGTTTCCAAACCTCAGAGAGTCATGCCAATTTGATTCCAAGTCCCTTTAGTTAACAATAGAACAAAGAACACTATCCAAAGATTTTGTTAATGGGAATTTGCAAATTAACTCTTTTAAGTAGCCTTTCTTTGGCCAACATTCACTGACAGGAGTTTGCATTTTTACCATCTACCTTGCATAACTGGTGAAAGTGAAATGAAGTAATTAATGTAATGTGCCTAGTGTAATACCTGTCTTCCCTTTGCCTTAAAAAAATATGGTTGCTACTGTTATCTTATTCAAAGCTTCACCAAGAATTTACATTGTTTTATAGTAGACAGACATTCTATTAAGTACTTACTTAATATATTTTTGTGGTCAAAGTGGGTGCTTGATAAACTTGCTTTTAAAACTTTTCAAGCTAAAATTATCATTGCCATATTCTATGGAGTAAAAATTTGGAACCTCTGTTTTCTATTTGTTCATGTGTTGGAAACTGACCTAGCACAAATGCAACAGTCAGCTATTGCTGTGTAACAAATAATCACAAAAATTCTCAGTGGCATTTAACAAAAGCATTTATTTTGCTCATGGATCTGTGAAGTGGCTAGAGCCATTCTTCCTCTGCCTGCAGCACCTGGCTCTGCCTCATGCTACAAGTCACAGATACATTGAAACAGCTCTGCTCAACATGTATTTATTCTGAGGCCCAGACTAAGGGGCAGCAGCTACCCAAAGTAAGTTCATCTCATGGTGATGGCATAGGTGCAAGCGAACAAGAAAAATATGCAGGATCTCTTAAGGCCTAGGTTCAGAACTGGCATACTGTCACTTTTACCCAAACCAATGGAATAGCCAACTTCACCTTTAGTAGGAGGAACTACTAAGCCACAGAACAAACTCCAAGTAACAATAAAAGATGAAGAATTGAAGCCAATAATGCAATCTACCACAATATTGTTTAAAGACTCTTGGCCTACTGGCAGACAGTCCCTAATCCTACCTCCACAAAGAGACATGTCTCCTGGTTAGTCTTCTCATACTTTCTCAAAACGACATGAATCTCTTGGTTGACTGATTGTTGAAGCTTATGATTCTCTCCTCAAATAATAACATGGGATGTCTGCTTTGTCAAAAGTTCAGAAATAACAGAAGTAAAATCAATGAATCACTGAAGTAGTAATGAGTAAAAGTTTATTGTATACACACCAAAAAGATAGTTTGCAAACCAGGAGCACTTAAACCAAAACACAGACTGAGGATCAGGGGTATATTGTTATAAACCCCAGCTTATATAGTGAGAAAGCAGTGATTGTTTATTCTTCACAGTGATTAGTTATAATATTAGAATTTTCAGTGGTTACCTCATATCAACCTTGGGGAACAGTTCAAGTTTTGCTTGTAATTTCCACAGGCATAAGCAAGAAATGACCCAGGGCAAGTTAGTCTTGCAAAATAAGCTAAATTAAACTTCACTTGCATGATTAAACTGGTTTTGTCTGCTCAGGGAGTTTTCAAGGATGGTCTCCATTTGTTTTTGATTAACAACTCCCCCCTTTTAGTCATTCTCTCAGCAGGCTGAGAGTGTGACCAACTAGTTTAGCACTATTCTTGGTTATTACCATTGATGTAGCCAGGCCAAAGAATCACATGTTGGCTGTTTCTACTAGTTGAGTTGTCAGGCCGGAGGGCCGTGGAGTCACTGTCTTGGTCATTTATGTGGTTATTATTATTATTATTATTTTGCTTGAGGAAGGCTAGCCCTGAGCTAACATCTGTGCCAATCCTCCTCCATTTTGTATGTGGGTCACCGCCACAGCATGGCTGAGAAGTGGTATGGGTCCACGCCCGGGATCAAAACGTACGAACCTGGGCCACCAAAGCAGAGCACGCTGCACTCAACCACTATGCCACGGGGCCAGCCCCATATGTGGTTATTATTGATTTCATCCAGTTGTCTGATCCTGATGGATATCATTTGGTATGTGAATGGCTACCAAAAGGCATTTAAAACCCTTGAGAGTATACAATGTACTAGAGAGGTTAATATGATGACTACAAGGAGAATAGCCAAGGATTGAAAAATTCCTGGAGCAGAGATTTCTAGGAGCCAAGATTTAACCAACTAAATAAATGAGTTTCAATTTTTTTTAAGTTATTTACATGGACACGACATGAGTATTAGCAAACACATATCCTCAAGACTACTTAGGATAAGATGAATATGTTTTATTTCAGGAGGTGGTGATACAGGTGAGCTTTCATTTAAATTAGGTCTCTATCTGAAGTGAGCAATCACGTAATTTAATGAGAGGCATTTCTATGAATACAAAAGAAAAACAAAGGATAATAGTTCGAGCAAATTATAAATTCAGTTTCTGAGTCTGGAGAGCAGCCAGTCGAGAAGATTTCTAAATGTCAGATTCTAAGCATCTTTGGATGGAGTGAGGGCAAGCAGTGTCAATCTGACAGATTTTCCTGGTTTGCAGTGTCACTGTCTCTGGTGATCTTTCTGAGTGGCCACATAGCAACCGGCATGAAGATTGTCCACACACAGTGGTGATTTCTCTGAAGTTTATATCAAGTTGTCTAGCTGTAGCTGGCATGGCTTCTGGAAATGGACAGTTTTAGTTTCATAGTGATTCCAAGTCGAAAGAGTGAGAGAAAATTGAAACTTTTAGTTTGAAAAGTTCTAGGTAAATATCAGAAAGAACTAAAAGAATTCAGTATCCAGTCCAGTTTACAGGTAGAAAACAAAACCTCAAAGACAATTAACAGTACTAGAATCTGATATCCACCAAGATGTATCTCTGAAATATAATTTTTCTCTTTATGATCTTTATTCCCATTTCTACCAAAGAGAATGCTAGTAAGAACTAATTTGTTTACAAATTAAGTCTAGTTTCAATAAACTTGGCCAGATTATTTACATAAGTGCAGCAAGAATGGTGACTGACTTTATAGGCTCCTTTAAATCTGAACTTTTCATGAGGAATCTCAGAGTGGACTATCAAAAGCCTCTCGATGCTAGGAAGCCAAGCCAAGGACTTGTCCAATTGTATCCTGTTACAAGGAGAATAGATTCTTATTGATCTTATGCAAATACATGTATTGTCATGAAAAACAAGAATATTTAATAAGAGTTTCTAAATACTGGAGGAATCAGGTAGGGAGAAAAAGAGAAATGCTTCAACTTTGTTGCAAAGGTGCACTTTACCAAATTGCTGTAAGTTATAGATAGCTTAAAAGACAGGAGAAAAGGGGATCCTTTAAATCTGGAAAACAAAACATTACAGAATCAGCAATGTTTTAAAGGAAGTCATAAGAATCATAATCGTCTTCATCACTTCATTTAGTCTCCTGTAATTAATTCTTGTTTTGCTTCATCTTGGGTTAGCAGCTTTATGACTCAATCAGTTTTCCATTAGAATTTTATAAATTTTTACCCAGTTCACTGTTCTGATCTAGAAGTTATCAGAAACCTACATTTTAGAGTACTTGTCAGGGTCTTTTCCATGAATCTCTTTAAAGATGAAGTGCACTTCACAAGAACATTTTTACAAAAGCATCCGAGTAAGACAATAACTGCTGGTAAATGACAAAAGACTTAAAAATGACCATGGTTAAAGATCTGGGGGGAGTTCCTTATAGTGCAATTGACAAGGAAATTTGGTTATTTCTCTGACATACACTTGAAAACAATAACTAGAATAGTGACTGATAACATTATAACAGGACATATCAGATTTTTAGGAATTTCATATAATTTCTTGAACACTTATATTAATAACATATATTTATACAAATATAAACTAAAGAAAGTTTAGCATCACTTCTTATTTGGCAAAGCTTCCCATGTAATTTAACATATCAAATAAGCCCAACTGGTTTAATATCTTTCTTTTATAAAGAGAGAACAAATCTTTTGAGATGCTCCAGGGGGCCTCTGTAAAATCCCAAAGTTAGTTCAAGGGCAAAAACTTCATTTAGAATTTGATTTGAGGAAGTTTGTTAAAAATGTCAAAAGATTTAAAACGTTTGATCAGTTAGGATTATAGGTCACTGTGAAACAATACTTAGTTATCCATTCAACTAAAGTGACAATTAAAAGATTTCAAAGGCAGATATAGAAAGTGATATAGTTGTAAAAAAACTTAGCTCTTCTAATAGAGAAGGCGATTTTTCTAACTAATCAATGACATGATAAAGAAAATGTGAAACACAGGAAGTATTTTCATAAGACACAGAATTTTTGTTTCCTTGACAGATTACATTAAAGGTAAAGGAAAACCTTTGTTTACAGTTTCTTGTTAAGAACAGACCAATAATCTAAGAAAATTGTCCTTTGAACAGAGAAAAAAACCAAATTCTAATTCTGCACCAGTGTACTTTTGATATTAAAACTGTCTTTTTTTTTTTTCTTTTTAACTTAAATAAATCCATTCCAATCCTAGTCAACTTGACCAAATATACAATTCCTTTCTTAGGAGTTCTTTTCCACGAGAAACCTTCTACAACTTTCTATATCCATTTAAGGTTTGTCCTATCTTTTTCCTTTCTTATTCTGGAGCAATCATTTTATTTTAGAACAAAATTACTTCTTTTTCCCTTTTTACACACACACATAAAACAAAACAAAACAAAACCATGTCCTTCATACTTTTCCTTATGCAGAAAATACATTCTATTTTCCTTGCCTGCTTTTCATATACAGTCATTTTCCTTCACCCTTATTATTTCTGGTGTTTTTTGGGGTTTTTTTTTTTTTTTTTACATATTGACTATAAATCTTAACTAACTGTAATCTTTGCTTTCCAGTGAAAACTGGGAAGCAGGCAATTGTTATCCGTCTATCATACATTAGCATCATATAGTAGATTGGCAATTTATAAATACATTTCATAATTTCAAGAAGTATATTTTTTATTATAGTAAATTTTTCAATGTGGCACAAAACATGTATTAGTAGACATAAATATCTTTTGTTTCTCTGTAAAAAATTTAAAACCCCAAATTAGATAAACATTGTTTAGCATTTAATGTTTATCTTATTTGAAAATGATTTAGATATTCACTGAATATCCATTGTTTAGTTTAACAACATAAACTTTTACCTTATTTACATTTATTTAGGTTGATTGCTTTTAACAATTATGCTTGGGTTAGACATTAAACAGCTAACTCTCATCTTAAGTTATTTTTCTTGTTGACAGATTTTGAAGACATACCTGCTTTTATTAAACCAACAAACTTAAACTAGCTTTGATTTATCAAAAATTATCCCAGATCATGTGAGCACAAAAAACATTTGGATTAGTTTCTATATTTCTGAGAGTATACTTAATATATACAAATGCTTAATTTTCTTTAAGCCAATTAAATAGAGCTCTTTACAAATTAATTTTGGCAATACCATCCAGAGGTAGAAAAATATCACATATCTATAACACACATACATAGGCATACATAAACATACAAACAGGAACAAACAGAGATCTTATAGCTTCTGTTTAAAAAATTTTAGGGGGCCGGCCCAGTGGAGTAGCAGTTAAGTTCACATGCTCCAGTTTGATGGCCCAGGGTTTGCAGGTTCTGATCCTGGGCATGGACAAATGCACCACTTGTCGCCATGCTGTGGCAGCATCCCATGCAAAGTAGAGGAAGATGGGCACGGATGTTAGCCCAGGGCCAATTTTCCTCAGCAAAAAGAGGAGGATTGGCAATGGATGTTGGCTCAGGGCTAATCTTCCTCACACACACACACACAAAAAAATTTTTAGCCATCTCTGAGGTGCAAAACTTAGAAGAATAGTTGAATCCAAATTGTGTTTCTGGCAGATGGACTAAGTTAAGGTTCCTGCTCAGATGGTCAAAGAGTTTTTTACTAAGGATTTTTTATTTGCATGCTATAAGGATTCTTTTAGAGCTTTGTTTTTGGAGTCATTTTGTCTTTTAGAAGCTTCTGCATACCAATTAAAGAATGCATTCCATTGTCTCTGAGAGGTTTGGGAATCCTCTCTTTTAAGGGTGCCCCTTAAAGTGGCTTATCAAAGTTAAAGTCTCCCAAAAGTGGCCACTATAATTCCAAAAATTCATCCATTTTCCAAAAGGGCACAAGATCTTGGTCCATAGGCCAGGTGGAACCCATCTTTACCTTTAGATTCCCTAACACAGCTTAACTATGAGGCTTTCTGTTTCCCAATGGCTGTTCCAAAATATAGGGAATCATGTGTTTTCCCCCTTTAAAAGATAATAGGGTGACTTACCAAGAAGCTTCAACAAAGTACAAGTATTCACAATAAAGTCAGAGAGCTCAGTATGCAAAGACAGTGAAGTTTGGATCCAAGAGAGACTTACCCTCAAATTCCGGGGTCAGTGAGCTCAATGGACTCTGTGAGTACCAGCACTTCTTTGCTTACTAGCCTCAGAGTCATTGGTGGGGGGCTCTTCTTTGGATCCCACTTCTGACACCATGAAATGTCAAAAGTTCAGAAATAACAGAAGTAAAACCAATGAATCACTGAAGTTGTAATTAGTAAAATTTATTGTACACACACCAAAAAGATAGTTTGCAAACCAGGAGCACTTAAACCAAAACATAGACTGAGGCTCAGGGCTGTATTGTTATAAAGCAGCTTATAGAGTGAGAAAGCAGTGACTGTTTATTCTTCAGTGATTAGTTATAATATTAGGTTTGTCAGTGGTTACCTCGTATCAACTTTGGGAAACAGTTCAAGTTTTGTTTGTAATTTCCAGAGGCATAAGCAGGAAATGACCCAGGGCAAGTTAGTCTTGCAAAATAAGCTAAATTAAGCTGTGTATGATTAAGCTAGTTTCGTCTGCTCAAGGAATTTTCAGGGATTGTCTCCTATTTTTTTTTTAATTTTAACAATATCTAAGTTACGTAATAGAGTATATTTTTTAGTACTATGCTGCCTCACAATTATAAAGTATCAGTTTGGAAAATAATATTTTTGAAGGATTTCTTAATGGATCATCTATTCCTCAAAATAGTCTAAATTTCATACCTGGATCAAGCCAAGTTGCAGGAAAGTTTCTGTGTACAGCATATCATGTCAACCTCTTGTAAAATTGCTTTTTCTTAACCAAGCTTGGTGTTAAGCTCTCAGCCTACATTGAAAAAGGTTATAAGGAAATAGATTATGGACCTAATCATTAATTAAGATTGACATTGGCATGCTCTACACATCCATTTTTGGAAGAACCATGGAAGAATTTTCTCTTGGCTCACAGAAACAAGAATTTTCTGGGCTTCTCCTGAAAAACTGGCTTATTTTTATCTTATACTCACTGTGATGTAATTGATCATCTTTCCATTCTTATATTGGTCACTAGGAAGCTCTGATACAGATTTGGAAGCCATCTCCGCTGGAGCACAGAGCCTTATGCATAAGACTCATTATGTGTCAAGCTTTAAGTGACACATTTAGCCATTTTGTGTCAGGCTTTAACTGAGTTAATACATATTAAGTCCTTAGAAGTGCTTAACACATAGTAAGTGCTATATGTTGGTTTGCCATTTTTATTACTATTAATAATAATGGGATATGTTGGATATAAATAAAACTTAATTAAATAAGAGAATGGGATCCTAATATCTGACCTCCTATTTCATTTTGGAATAAGAAGTGCTGAATTCATATGTTCCTTTTCAAGACTTTTGTAATCAAATTACATAATAGATAAGCAGGCCAAATACTGGATGAGTAAATTTTATTCTCCTTCTGCTTAACTAATATTTTACTGATTAAGTTTAGGTTTGTATTGTTTGGATCAAAACAAATTTCCACTTCTTGCCAAGAACATTTAGAATGAAATAACCAAAAGCTTCAGCAAAGACTGAGGTAAATGTTATTAAAGAATGGACGATAGATTGAAACTCTCTCTAATGGTTTAGTGGGAGAAGGATTGCGGAGGGTAAGAAGTCCAATAGGAACTCTCTTCTTCACAATAGCTAGTGTTTGGCCTAAGCTGGGCCCACTAAAAATTCACTTTCCTCCCTCATTTTGTGGCTTGGAGAAATAGGGATAGGGTGGAAGTAAGGGGCCAAAATCAGTTAGGATTGGTCATCTCACTGGCAAAGAGCAGTGGCCACAGGGGCTCCTGCAGGGGAAGAACACCAAAAATCCAGGGTTTTCTCCATGCACCCTTGCCTTGATGGTGCCCACAAGAGAAACACAGAGAAAGAAAACAGCTGTTTTGCCCACAGCCAAAGGGCAAAAAACAAATACAAACTGTCAACCTCCAGTCCTCAACCTCTTGACCAGAAGGAAAGATTCAAATAGTCCCCTGCTAAATAGAGCAAGGAATCAAGGAAAAACTTCTCCACCAATTTGGGCTAATTCTATTATTCAAAAAAACAGCCTTTGGTCAAAGAAAAGAAGCTGAATAGAAACCTTTTTTAAAGAAAAGAATATGTACAATATAATATGCAAAAGACATGAAAAATCCATGCTGGAAGAAGACAATCTAGGTATTTTTATATCAGGTAATAAATTAGAAAGATTTTACACTCTAAAGGAAATTGAAGAGTATTTCATAGTAAGGAATCTACAAGAATTTCATATCTGAATGAAGAGAGTATATGGAAAAAGCAGTTAAATTAAATGCAGATAATAATCATTAGACAAAAGTAGACAATTTAATCATTAAACTGTAAATAAATTGAATGTAGATATTTGGGGTTTTGTTGTTTTATTTTCATTTTTGTTTCTGTTTTTGCTGACAAGATTTGCCCTGAGCTAACATCTGTGCCAGTCTTCCTCTATTTTGTATGTGGGTTGCCACCACAGCATGGCCGCTGCTGACTGGTGTAGATCTGAGCCCAGGAACCAAAGCCAGGCTGCTGAAGCAGAGTGCACTGAACTTAACCACCAGGCCATGGGGCCAGCCCCAGTATTTGGTTTTTTAAAGACAAAAATAATGCCATACTATTTTTATGAGAAGCAATTTGTCAATATCTATAAAAATGACAAATGCCAATAGGAGGACTTCATCCTATGTGTCATATGTGTGTAAAATCATGTGTGTAGAATGATGTATATATGAGATTATTTATTGCAACATTGTTTGTGAGAGTAAAATATTGGAAATAATATAAATGCCCACTAACTGGAGACCAGCTAAATAAATTATGACAAGTCATACACTGGGATATGCAGCCATTAACAAGAATGAGGCAGATCTTTAGGTAATAATAACACAAGCTCTCCAAGATGTATTGTAAAAAGGATGTGGAAGAGAGGCTATAAAATACTACCATTCATGTAAAAATATTTGTTTGTGTTTATTTGTTTATACATAAACACTCTGGAAGGATCCGTCAGAAAATGGCCAAAGTGCTAGCTTCCAGGAGGGGAACTGAGTGTCAGGTAGACAGAGACAGAGGGCGACTTTTTTCAGCTAAACCTTTGAATTCCTTTTGAAGTTGATGTCACATGCACTTAAATTCATTAAAAATAATATCATTAAAGAAATAATGAATTCATCTGAAACAACAAGGAGCAAAATTGATGCAAGTGATCTGTGATGTGGAGGACAGGCATGAGAAAAATCATGCAAAATGCAGAGAAAAAAGTCAGAGACTGTCCAAAGAGGTATGGAGGACACATCACTAAGACTCAACCTGTAAATAATCAGTATCACCAAAATATGTATGCTGTGATTCTATTTTTGTAAAGATGAAACTACACAAATTACCTAATATCTGTATGTGTAAATATCTACTCGTATGTAATTGTATAATAATAATAGGCAACAAAAACAGTACTTAAACCATGGACCAGGCACTATTCTAAGAGCTGTATGTGTGCTATTGTTTGTCCTCACAACAACGCTATGAAGTGGGTAGTTATCCCCCCTGGACAGACGGGATTCTGAAACACTGAGAGGTCAGCTTCCTGCCCCACAGTCACACAGCTGGTAAGTGACAGAGCTGAGATTTGCACCCAAATCTGCCTTTTCAACTGCTAGGTCATGATGCCTCCCTGTCATGTAAAGAAAAAAATGTGTGGGGCGAGAAGCAGCAATCAGTTAATATCTGGAAAATAAAACTGTTGGGAATTTTTATTTTCTGTATTAACATGTTTGTATCATTTGCATTTTTGTAATAAAGAACTGCTTTGTAATTGTTTTCTTAAAAAGTCACTATAAATCAAAGAAGGGGTATAAAACACTAAACAAACATCTGAGGCTACTCTCTCTCACTTACTCTTATTAGCAGAAGTTTTGTAAGAAACCATGTTTTGGTAAGAAATCCACAGAGCCCAGGTTCAGGGTTTAGGCATGCTCATTGGTTGGCTGGTTAGGAAAGCTCTCTCTGATTGCAGGTAAATAGTATTAACTTTGCTCCCCGGGGCACTCTTTTCCAACAGAGTCTGCCAGGGTTCCTTGTCCCTCCAACCTGGAGTAGGACACCTAAAGCACTGGGTTCTGACTCCTACACGTGTGCATGTAGTTGAAACCTGCTGCTTCTCTTCAGATCACAGTGTCAGCATCAAAACTCTAGCCTGGACATCACAGTTCCCTCTGTGAAGATTACTGTTTTATATCTTTCTCCTTATAGTTCAACAATACCAGCACGTCTTAGTTCAGGCTGCTATAACAGAATACCATAGACTGGGTGGCATATAAACAACAAATATTTATTTCTCACAGTTCTGGAGGCTGGGAAGGCTGAGATCAAGGCTCCAGCAGATCTGACGCTGGCGAGAGCTTGCTTCCTGGATCGTGGACTGCCATCTTCTCACAGTGTCCTCTCTTGACGGAAGGGGCAAGGTATATCTGAGGGCTTCACCTTATGACCTAATCACCTCCTAAAGGCTTCACCTACTAATACCATCACATTGGGGATTAGGATTTCAGCATTTGAATTTGGGGGGGAACACAAACATTCAGTCTATAGCACATGACATAGCTAATTTATGGAGGTGGGCATTATGATAGCAATTGCAACACTTCCATATCCCCAAGTTTCAGAAAGCAATGCTTTCATTGAAAGCAATGCTGTAAATAACCTTTTTCTACTTAACAATTCCTATACTATAATAACAATTCTTGTAATATTTTAATGTAGTTCCTGTAATAGTATGCTATGCTACTCTATATTACTGCATATATAATAGTATTACTATTTACACACACTCACACACTGAATGTTTGCCATGTTAATTATGAGGGACACAGATATCTGAGGTCTATTTGAAACTTAAGCTTTTCACCAGGGCATTGTTTGAATAGCTGTGTTCCTTGTATCTAAAGATTTCTAATGCTGATAGCATTTACTCTTTCATGACAATGGGATACCATTTAGTAAGACACTAAGGCTTATATACAACATTTAAAATTATTAAGAATGAGTGAATTTTAAAATCTTAAAAGCATCTTTCCCTCTCAAGAACATATATCTCTGTCAAGAGCCTAGATCACCTTAACAGTTATGACGATGAAAGAATTAACTAACTCTATACTGGTCTCAGTTAGGTTTATTGAGGTATAATGACTTCCATATGTGGGCATACGGTGAGAACATAGATACGACAAGATGTAGCTATAATAAATGTAGGTATAATCACAGCTTCTATGGATCTGTGCGGAGCTGGGATCTCAGCTTGAACTTAAAGTATGTCTGCAGTTTTACTGATAATTCCCACCCTCCCCACCACTGGATTTTCAGAAGTCCATGGGGAGCTTGGCTTGGAACAAATCCAGTCTCCCAAACATGCCCAGACATGTTGAAACAATGTAAGATTCCACTGCTTACAATTTAGTACAGTTAGTGTTGTGAGTCTTCCACGTAAGTATAAAAGAGAAAGGATTTTGTTTTTCCTTTCTCCAGTAGATACTTGAAATGCATGTTTGTCTCTGCATGTGGCCAAAAGATTAGAAATTATGAAAGGCCATGGCAGAGAAAATGAGTCCCTGGTTGGCCTAGTTTCCATAGTATTTCAGCCTGATGAATTAATCCTGTATTCCATCCTTTTAATTTATTGTTTTAATTCTGGAATCTGGTGCTAATTTAGCCATCTGGCTACTAGGAATTACTTTTGAAGTATCATATTACAAAAAGACACAGACCAGAGGAAGGCATTACACACAGGATTTCCTGTTTACAGATTTGCAAAATATGTTAGTACCCTGATTAAATGATTAATGGGGGAGAATGGAATATATCTAAACAATGTACTCATTAAAAGTTTCTACACAACTGGGTTGGATAGCTTGCTCCAATGTCTGACTCAGAGGAAAACATTCTAGTGCATTCATGTATTCAGAGAAGGAATCCGAACTGTTGATAGATGGATGCAATTGTTGGTGTCCACTGGGAAAGAAATGGCAGTGTTAATACTTCATTAAAAAGATTTCATCCCAAATATAATACTAGGATGCTGAATTTTTTAAATAACTGCATATTATGCCATCCAATTGGCCAATAACACTATTCATATTCTCTTTCCTTGTAACTTCATTTCTCTGTTTTGTTTTTCCAGCAGTTTTCGAAAATAAATATGCAAGAAAATCACCAAAACTAAAGTGTTGTCATTTTCATCTTTCTAACCTCAAGCATGTGCTAACTGCTCCCTTTTTCCACACTACTTCTGGCGTGTGGAGCAGGAGGGATTTTCTAATTCTTAACAGTAGTAACAGTATTTGGAATTTCAGTGTTTTGGGTTTTTTTCTCTAAAGCACAAATTAATCTTTTGTACTCTCTCCAAGAATTACTATATGATAGTTTCTAATCTTTAAGACTGTATTATCTATGCACAGAGAATTCAAGGAAAATTAATATTCAGTAACCATTATCAATTAAAAAAAAGAAAAAGGAGAAATCTACATTTTTCTTTTCTTTTTCCCCATATCTGTAGCAAATACGGCAAGAAGTTCCTTAAAACACTTAGAAAAGGAAGAGGAAAGTGAAGTAAAATAAAAGAAGAAGAAAAGAAATGGATGCTATTCAAGCTCAGAAGATTCTTGACTTTGATGAAATTGTAATATAAACAGTTTAAGGGAACATGGGATTTAAAAGCAATTTTAAATGTTGGAAAACTAGCAGCATTTCCATGAGGCTACTATCGGAGCATGTACCAGTGCTAATTCCCACTTTTAGAGCAAATCAAGTCTTCCATTACCAGTCCCTAGTCAACCCTTTCTATTCCAGTTTAAGTTTTGTAGCATATCTTTTCCCAAGGGGGGAAAAAACTGTCACCAAATGAACATTTTATTAGATATACTATTTCCCAGCTAATTTTCTCTTCATTGCCCAACTACAAGGAAAAAGTTATTTCTTCTGGGTTCCATGTCTAAAAGTCTTTCTAGTAGTTAAGGTTGTTGTAAAGATTAGAAAGACACTGTATATGAACATAAGTGCTTTTAAATATACACAGAATCATACAAATATGTCAACATCATTGCCAAAATCACTTTGTGATATGTACGTCTTTTCCTTTTGTTTTTATTTTTCTCTCTTATCCTATCATTTTCTTAATAATCGACTACTATACTGTAATTATAATGTTATTGTTAGGTTGAAAATGTCAAACATTTTTGGTTTTGCCTTTCAAGAAAACTAACAAAAGTACTCTAGCTTGCAAATTTTTACTCTAGATTGAGGCTAGTAGGTTAAAAAAGATCAGAAAACAGTATCTAAAGGTTTCATTTTCTAAAACGTCATTTTTCTCCACAGTTTTCGGTGATTAACCAGCTGCTTTTGTTGTTGTCATCAAATCTGCCATGGAAGCAAAATTTCATAGCATGGCATGCGTCTCTCAGAAATCTCATCTTACGCAGCAAGGTAATTCAAGTTGTTACAAAAGTCATTGAGGGGGAGGAAATTAGTGGCTATAATAAGTTATTTCTTATAAACAAAGGTCTCCTTTGGGAAACAGTGTGTGCAAAAGATGGCAGAGAAAACAAGAACAAATGGTCAGATGGCTACAGACACAGGGAGTATGGTCTGTATTTGGTCTGTGTCCTGTTCCTAGGGGGTCCTCGGACCGATTAGACCAATACTACAACGAGCACACATTTTGTACTTTTTTTCTTTTGTGAGGAAGACCAGCCCTGAGCTAACATCCGTTGCCAATCCTCCTCTTTTTGGTGAGGAAGACTGGCCCTGGGCTAACATCCGTGCCCATCTTCCTCTACTTTGTATGGGACGCCGCCATGGCAAGGCTGACAAGCAGTGCGTCGGCGGGCGCCCGGGATTCAAACCCGCGAACGCCGGGGCGGCCAAAGGGCGAACTAAATCGCTGCGCCACTGGGCCAGCCCACGTTTTGTATACTAAACATGCAAAAAGGAAAAGTCAAAACCTGAAATGCAGTCCACTTCTAGTAATCTGCATGCTTATTAATTTTTTTCTGGTTTATCAAAAAATATTTCACATCAGACGGAGAATCTGGCTTACTCCTGTGCTACTTCCCATGACCATCGGTTTAGTGTGTCCTCTGATATCATAATCTCATTTTTAATTGTTAGCCTAAGTAAAAATAAGAAGGGAAGAAGTAAACCCAATCTTTAAAAAACGTAATGCCTTACAAAGAAAGAAAAGAATCTGGGGGTTAGCTACAGTTCATGTCTCTAAAATGGATAATTATGAGGGGCTCTCAGGTCAGAGGATACTAACCAGAACTGAGACCTGTGCACAGAACAGACCCATTTCACTGTTAGTTGTTGGTCCTTAGTTTATCTTCACTCAGTTTTTGCTCATCCGGAGGAAACTAGCATGGAAGAGGCAACATCAATAAAGGTCCTTTTTTTCTTAAAGGTTGGTCATGTTGCTCTCTTCACCTTTAAATCTTTCCATATTTCGGGATAAACTGATCCTTTAAATGGGAATTAGAGTGAGAAAGCACTGGTATTCTGGAAAATGTTTAATTTATAAATAATTGTCTCTCTCTTGGTCTCTCTCTCTTTCTACACATACACATATGCACACACATACACATACACACACACACATGCAGCTTCTTTGTGCCCAATCTACCAAAGAACGTTATTTCTTGATTTACTTAGCTTCAACAAATGTGTATTGAATACCCTCCACGTCACAACTAGTCACTTCGGGAGTTATCAAGTTAAGTAAGACACTGGTCCTCCAGGAACTTATAGTCTGGTGGAAGAAATAAATTATGCACACAAATAATTATAATAGAAAATGAAATCAAATAAGCACCATAAATGAGGCATTTGATGATACAGGAGTTCAGGAGATGTCATTTTGCCTGGGGAAACCAGAAAATTCCGATGGAAAAGTGTCATTTAGTGTGGGCTTTGCAGGATGGTGAGATTTTTGTAGAAACAATGGCAGAAAAGCTGAAAGGACTGGCATGAAACCAGCAGCATGAGCAATGACACAGAGACAGCCACGTGTAGAGGGACATGAACAAGTCGTTCTATTTAGCAGCCAATGGAGAAAGTGTTGAGTAGCTGGCAAGGCAGGGAGGGTGGGGTGAAGCCTTAGGAGGTAAGTGAAACCACCAGTAGAAAATTATCCTTGATTCAGAAGACAGTAGAACACTTGGAGTTTCTGGAGGAAGGGCATGGCATGCTCAAGTAGGAGTTTAGAAAAATTATTTTGAAATGAGACTATAGGTTAGACTGTAGCTACAGAGATTGACTAGCAGGTATTTTCATTGCCCAGAAGAACAAAAGAGGCAGTGGAAATGGACAGGGGACACAGAGCCAGAGATATTTCAGAAGAATCTTTAGGACTTGGTAATCAGAAGAACTTGGGAGCTAAAGGTGTTAGTTACTCTTGGTTGCAGGCAGGTAACAGAAGGTTAAACTGAACTAGCTTGTGCAGAAAGAGTTCACAAAATCCAAGGTGGGGCTGAAACCCACCTCTGAGAGCAGTGAGAGCAAACTCAAAGCAGAGACCCAAATGCCATCAGGTCTCTCATCTCCCATCCTCCCAGCAGGCTGATGCCAACACTTTCCCCTACAGAATAGCTTTTTCCATGTAGCAAATGTGGTCACTAATACCTCCTAAGGTTTATGTCTTTCAGTTTCTACCACTGAGAGGAACTGACAGACAGATATTGCTTGCTTCTCAAACCCAAACACGCCAGGAAATAACTAACATTTTTAAATGCTGTCCATGTACCATTCGTTGTGCTAAGCAATTTGCATGTATTATCTCATTTAATACTCATAATAACCCTATGAGGTGGGTGCTATTATTATCCTGTCTTTATAATTGGAAAAACCCATGTCACCTAGGCAGAGGACAGTAGCCCAGAGATTGAAATCCTGCCATTTGACTCCGAGTCAAGCCATTAACCACTGTGCGCTGTTGCTCTTCATGGGCACATTGTGGATCCACCCTTGAATCAATCGACTGAGGCTAGAGAAGGTAGAGTCCTGTAAGACAGTGGCCATGTGGTTAGGATGGGACAGTTCTTGAAGAATCAGGACTGGCAGACAGAAAAGCCTCTAGAAAGCCACTGAACAAAGAAAAATCCAAAGTACTGAGCCATGGTGCTGAAAGGTAAAGCATCAGGAAGAATCATTTGCAAGGGACCATGATGAGTTTGACATGGACCAGTTTAGTTTGTGCTGGCCGCTCATGTAGGTAGATGTATCTAACAGGTAAGTGGAAATGAAAGGGCTACACAGCAAGACAGAGGCTAAATTTATAAATCTAGGAGTCACACTCAAAGCAGTGGTAATTGAAACAAAGGGAGTGGATGTTTGTCAAGGAAGAAAGTATGGAAAATTTCTAAAAATGGAAGGGAAGGTGGGAGAGCTTGATGGAGGAACTGAGGAAAGGGACTTGGGAAACACCTCTACATTTGGAAAGCATAGCAAGGAAAAGGCAGTGATAATGGGAGCAGAGAAGAAGCCACCAGGAACAGATTAAGTTTGAAGTGTTGACAAGATAAAGTAATGAAAATATTGTCCTTCGAGAGAGAAGGAGAGCCCAAAAGCAATCTAATTAGAAGATACCCACTGATACCCACTTACCAGCAAAGAGTAGGAAGGAAAATTCAAACTACATGTTTAAGGAATGGGTAAGGCAATGGGTCAGGAAGTGGAGTCACAGGTGTAGACAGTCTTTGAAGAGGTTCAGTGGTAAAGGAATGATGAGAAACAGGATGAATGGAAGTGTTTTATGATGTGGGAGCCTCATGTCTGCTGTAGGACCAGGGGAGAGAGGCAACAGAGGAGGAAAAATTGCACGTGAGAGCTCTGGGAAGGAAGGCCTAGTAGCACCTCACCTATCCAGAACCTCTGCATCCAGCGACCTTGCCTATCCAGAATACAACCAAAAACCAAGAAGCAAAAACGGTCTCAGCAGCCAAAATCAATGTCATTATACTTATTCAATAAAGTTCGTGGGTTTTACATAAAAGAAAACTCTGATTCTTTTGAAAAATTGAATCTACTTTACTCTCCTCTAGGTCAGAGATGGAGAAATATTTCTCCTGGGCTCTAGTCTGACAGCAGGAAACCACACCCACATATACACATAATAAACAGTTAAATTAAATTCCCATTTAATTAGCTGAGGATACAAAATCTCATCAGACATTAGGAGGCCACAGAGCAGGAACAGACATAGCATATTTCAGCATGGTTTTCCTTGACTCCCAAGTCCCTAGGGGCAGAGGTGGGATAGGGATAAGAAGATAAAACTGACATTGTCCATACAAGGTGGGGCTTTTCTACCTGGAAACTTAGTTCTGGCTAAAATTCTGTGCTTTTATACGAGGTGTTCAATCACCATTCTAGAACTTATACTAACACCATATGTCATTCCATTTAATGGAAGGCTTACGAAAACCAGGCTATCCTGCTTCTTGAACCAAACTCAGCATCAGCTAGACACATCAGTGTACAACCAGCGCCCAGGTATCCCCAAATAATAGCTCTGCCTCCAGTTCTCCAATATTCTAGAAAGTCCATTAATCCTCTGTGCCAGAGCTTCTCTGGTGCTTCCTATGCCCCTTCTCCACCCATCTCCATCCTGCTCTGTGCCCTGGTTGACTGACCCATATGCACTGCATCAAAGGGATCTATCTTGCCTTCTGGATTCAGATTAAAGCACTTGAAGGACACTGGAGTATAGGAGGAGAATGAGTCAGGGATTTATTGTCTGTCTCCCTTCCTGCAGGATCCTTGTAAGTTAGCTGTAGCCTCCCACCCAGCCCACAGCTCCTGGCAGCAGTTAGAGCTAGGTTCTGGGGACTGCTCCCTCTTCTTGCTCCTCCAGGCCTAGAGGTCATAATGACTCCCACTCTTACTAACTCCAGGGTACGGCCGGGTGCAGCTTCCTTAAACCCTCCTCACACTTCTGTAAATAGAGTCTTTATTAAACTCCTTTCAAGTTACCCATTTTGAGGTGCCATTTATTTCTTGCAGGACCTGAGTGCTACCATCATCCCATGGCAGATGACAGGTTTCAGCTCCCATGCCAACTCTAATCAATGGGTATGAGCTACTTGGAGCATCTCTTGTGAAAGATTCTGAGACCACATCCAGAGTTTTAGTGATTGATGGGTAGTGACTGAGTGCATGCGGGATGGGGAAGAGTAGCTCTTATGCCACGTGTTGGCAATGCTTGTTCTGGATTTTAACAATTCTGATCATCTCAGGCCCAGATTCTCAGAAGATTTAAAACCAAACAGAGAGAGATCCATTACAAGTAGGCACACCAGGAACAGCAAAAAGTGATGGCTGACAGTCTAGCAGAAGAGGAGACTGAAAGGAAAGCTTAACTTAAAAGTAAACAAACAAACATACAAGCAAACAAAACCACACATGCAAATAACAGCAGAGTGCAGACCAATCCAGCGTTCAATCCGCCCAATAACGGTGGTGAGCAACCACGGAAAAGGCTGGATATCTTTGGCATACTTTCTTTGAACAAGGAAGAAAGTATATCATAACATTTTAGAAAGATTTCTATCCCAAAGGGCTAGATGTTTATCAGTTATCTGAAAAGCCATCCCACAGCTTGCTGGCCAGTTTGTACTCCATGTCAGTCAGTTCGTCAGTATCTAGAGAGATTTCATGAAAGGTCAATTACTCCTTCCCCACTGTTGCCATTGCCAGAATTCCTAAAATTCCTGTGCCTTGGAATAGGCATGACAGTTGAGGACTCTAGTCCCACTAGGGATCAAGAGCCAGTGATGCCGAACCAGTGATGGGGAGGCAGCCCGTGCTGTCTGTTCTTCCCCCTGCAGAACTGGGGCCCTCACCTTGCTCTGCGCCTCCCAGATCTTGTTGCTACCATCCTCTTTTGCACCCCTTGAAACTTACTCCTCAGACCGGACTCTGTTTTAGGCCGTGTAACACTGATAATTTCTCCAGAGTTAATAAGTGAACCTTCCTCTGATCCAAGAGAACAAGGGCCCATTCACAGCAACCTCTGGAGCTATGTGGCAGCCACTGTTGAGTCTGTGTCATACAAGAAATGACTAAACAGCTATTATGCAGCTCACTGTGAATAAACCACTGTGCTAAGCTTTGTGGGGGAAGCAAAATTGTGTGAGAAGTTGGAGCTCGTCTTGACGAGTTTCCAGTCTGGTGAAGAAGGCAAGCATGAGCACTAACTACAACTAAAACATTTCCCCAAACCAGCCTCACCACTATGCAACCCTGAGCACTCTAACACCCCATGCACTCTATCCTGCACCTCTGTGAGAGCTGAGGGAGCTGAGAACTCTGAGGACTGGACCTCCCTTCCATGACGGGGCAGTGCGATGACCAGCTAGAAAGGAGGGTTTACAACTGCCTTGTGAGCAACTAGAGGCGTAAACTCAGATCCTGGCCTCATTTGGTGAATTTCCTCCTTTGTGCCCCATATCTAGCTCTTATCCTGAATTCTTGCTCTTAGGGACGTGCTGGAGTCATTTATTGAGTGACATAATTCTTCCTCTCCTCGCAAGGAACATGCTCAGTTTTGTTTTGTACTGTTTTTTGGCCAACCCTCTTGGTCTTTGTATTTTGATTTGACACCAGAAACAATGCCAATAAAATGGATGCTGTGAAGAATTGGCAGCTGATCTGGACTGTGGAGGATGAGAAGAGGTCTGACAAGTGAAGGTGAAAAGTAATGGCCTCCCAGGTGTGCTTCACTGCGTCCAGTGCTTTACGGGCAATAAGCTCTGGATTGAAGAAATGTAACATTTTCAATTGTTCTATAACTAAATTTAGTCTTTACCTTTTGGCATAAACATTATTTTGAGTTGAAGGCATTTGAGTTCCTCTTCCCAGGAGCAACTTTAATATTCTCTTCTCAGAGAGAAGACTAGAAATTGACACCACACCCAGACAGACCTTGTTACAAACTATCATATCTCCCATCTGTTCTCCTAAGGGCCCGGTATAAGTCGTTTGTGTTTCCATAAGTGCCCTTTCTGTCCCCTCTTCAAAGAAGTCATTTATTCTCCCAGAAGTGCCCTGCTGCCCCTCCTCATCCCCTATCAACATGGTATACAAGCTCTCAACTCACTGCTCTTTTGGGTATTCACTTCTTTCTGTGATGGTCCTGTGCACATATAAAAATTAATAAATCTGTGTGCCTTTTCTCCTGTTAATCTGTCTGTCAGCAGTTTAATTCACAGGCTCCCAATGCTGAACCTAAAAGGGTAGAGGAAAAGTTTTTCCTCTCCTACATCCATCACCTGATGTCTGAAAATATAATCTAGTTGGCTCCAGTAAATACAATCATTTCAGTGTGTTTCTTAGTTATTTCAAATTTAAACTTGGTCAGTCACTCTGGAATTTTCCCCAACACCTCAATTCTCCCAAAGTGGAATCTGTGTTTGGGGGAGTGTCTTAGATTCTCTAGAAGCAGAGCCTGAAGTAGGGATTCTTGTGCAAGTGATTGATTGAGGGAGTGCTTTCAGAGGAAAGCTGTAAGGAAGTGAGGGAAGCAGGATACCTCAGGGGAAGAAGCCAAGCACAATGAGATTTTGGCTGAAATCTAGCCTCAACTTGCCAGGAGCCCTGGAATGTGAGTGGCATCACAAAGTTGATACTCTTGAGACAAGGGGACAGATTTTTATACCCCCACACCTGTCAATCATTGGTTTCCTGGGAGGAACCTCCCAGGTAGTTTTGGCCGTTCCCTGAGGAGGGCAATTCTCTGGAGAAGGATAACTCTGGGAGTTATTTGCAGCCAACACTCACAACAACTGAGGGTGGTGTACTGGTCAAATAAAGGAGATGAAGTGGGGCCAACAATGCCTACTGGAAGGAGCTTCCAAAGTGTCCAGACATTGGGCTAGTGTTCTGGACACTTGGTCTTCTACTGCTCTGGCATCCAGTGGTCTCCATCTATCAGCAGTTACCAACACTGGTGCTGCACAGATATGCTGTCTCATTTGGTCTTCAGGTGACCATTATCAACTGAGATATAACTGAGAACTCATCTCATCTCCAGATGTAGCCAACGCTGTAGCCCCTCCACATCCCAGCCTTGAGAGCCCTACAGTCTCTCTCTCTCTGATCACCCTCTCATCCCTCCCAGGGCCTGGGAAGGACTAGCCACACTCCGTGCTTTGCTGGGTGAACTGCACCAGGCTCTGTATGGGTCTTCTGATGCTTACTGCCATCCCAGAGCTACATCTTAGGACATGAGTTTCCCCAGTCTTGGAGTTCTGAAAACCTCCGTAGATTCTCAGCTACCCTCCAGGATTTCAACCTGCCAATGCAAATAATCCATAACCAATCTATAAATCAAAATTGGAGTGAGTTTGTCATGAACCAACCCTGAGGACCATATAGCCCAGGAGAGTCCTTTCACAAAGGAATGGAGCACTCCAAAGAAGTGGGGCTGTACAGAGTGGTTACATACTGTCAAAGAGTATGCATCACATGTGATTAGAAAGTCCCTTTTACATAGTCATGAGATTGCTTTGCTGGCACAGCAATT
This sequence comes from Tapirus indicus, assembly GCA_031878705.1. NCBI lineage: Eukaryota > Metazoa > Chordata > Mammalia > Perissodactyla > Tapiridae > Tapirus > Tapirus indicus. The sequence goes on along the minus strand of CM062919.1, from coordinate 139,345,201 downwards.
CAGTGGACACAGAAGGTCAGTGGTCTCGAGGTGGGTGGTCACAAGGTGAGTGGGCAGAGAAGCAATCAATCCTGAGTTTAGAGAGAGATGCTTATCCTTAAGGAAATGCCGATACGGAGGAAGTTACATCCTTATCTTTAAAGGCATTGTTCTAATCTTTGAGACATAGTAAATGTTTAAAGCGGATATACAAGGCATGCTCAAGAGCCACGTCGGGCCCTTTTAGAAAAATAAGTTCACGCAGAATTAGTTTTACACCAAATGGCTTCCTCATATACTCCAATATATCTTATTGCTTGTCATTTATTTATCAAACCTTATAAGGAAGTGGAACAAGTACCTTCTCAAACTCACATGTCAGCCACACCCTGTGAGTTGCTCTCCTCCTCTCTGCTGAGACGATGCTTTTCTAGTCTCTGGTCTGGGTTTTTCTTCATCTACTTTCTTCACAAGGTATTGTTTATGTCAAACGTCATGCTGGGGGACTTTTCTACTGATATGTAAAACTACCCTTTTGGAACTGAAAAAATGTCTCTCAAAAAGCCCTGATTTTTTTTTTCTTTCATAGCTATTGTCTCCACTACAGGTTTCCAAAGTCTGTTCTTGAAACCCAAAAGCTGAACAATAATTCTTCCTTGTTTTTGCATTCCTGCTTTAATGATTTGAATCCTCCCTGAGGCAATAGATGCCTCTGACCAAATAACTGAGCCTCTGACCCGAGGAGGTTTTCAGAGAGTGCGCAACACTGCCGAAGCTCTGAGGGAGCAGCAAGACCAGAGGCAGGGAAAACCCAGGCCCATCTTGGAGACATTGAAGGATAGGAAGTTTGCCAAAGAGCAGGAAGTGCGCCAGAAAGGCAAATGGAAAAGAAATGTGGAAAGAAGTCAAGATGAGAGTTTTTAGAGGTTTCAGTTTCAGGCTCGGGAGGGGAATCCCTAGATCGCTTCACCTTGCCTGGGGCTGCCCTTCAGAGGGCATGTCCAGACTTGCAGGATCTGGACCCTGAGAAGAGAATGAGATGGAAAAGAAACCACTTTAAATTTGTTCAAGATATTTAAAATAAGCAGCAATGAATATTTGGCCTAGGTCCCAAGTGCCTACTAGAGATGAATTTAAAAGACATAAGAATTTAGTTCAAAATATATCTGGCAGCTAAAGAAAAAGAGTAATATGGAACAGTAAAAGGAAAATGTTATTTTTCTTCATTCTAGGAAACACAGATGAAGAGGGAATATTATTCTGCCTTAAAAACCAGAATTACTGGCATAGTTGAAAACGGGCTTAGAAATTTGAATAAAAAATACATCTATCCATTGTGTTCCAGAAACTCACCAGGGTAAACTGAGGCCCAGCCACATAATCCCTCTCGGCTTCAATACTTGGGTCGAAGAAACATTTGCAAATTTTTTTAAAAGCATTTTGGTCCGTTTATAAATAAATATTCAGAGTTTGTGTTTCACTTCTTTTGTATTTTAATTGATAACTCAGTATTAGTCAATCAGCTCTGAATTGGTTTATAGTTGATAGTCACATCGTGACTGTTCACTGAGCGCTTGTTATATACACTTTACACATGATAACTCATTTAATCCTCACAACAGCCCTGTGAGATGGATGCTACGGTATTCCCATTTTACAAGCGAGGAAACTGAAGAAAAGTTAACTACACAAATACTATGTAGTAGGTGCTGAGTATCTCATTTAATCCTTTAAAAAATACCTATGAGATTCTATTATTTTCCCCATTTTATAGATGAGGAAATTGAGAGTCAAACGGGTGAATTTGTTTTAAGGTGATACAACTAGTAAGTGATGAAGGAAGGATTTTAACCCTAGTCTGACTATTAACCCAAATTCCTGGCTCATGTAATGTTGAAAACCTAGAAATAATCTATATGTCCAATAATAAGTAATTAGTTAAAGTTAATGGTACATCTATATAATGGAATATTATGCAGGTATTAAAAATGATGCTGAAAATATACCATATTGAAATACAGAACAAACTTTTCAGCTGAAAAAGGCAGGTAACAAAATATGCACAATATGATTCCATTTAAAAATATATAAAAATACAAACTATATACAAAAACATATACTTTCCTAGAAAGGATTATAGAAGCAAAATGAAAATGCAGGGACCCTTGTGAAGGGGAGCAGAATATGCCACCCCAAAATACACCTCTCTGGCATAAGGATTATTTTGAGAAACTGCAGACATGGGAGAAGCTCTGAAACAGAGTAGAAGTTACCCTTTTGTAAAGAACATTTACGTTTATAAAGGAAATCTCTGTTTGTAAGTGTCTCCCTCTCCAAGGGTACCAGAAGGAGAAGGATGAGTAAATCACAAGGGGATCTTATCACTAGAGGATGCACAGACTTCAGTCTGTATAACACCTTACCCTTGTTTACAGCACTTTTCCTGGTCACCTCCCATAACTGGCCTCCCCCCAGTGTCTTTCTTTTGTTTTTAGCTGAAGATGGTATTTAAGGTGGTGGCTTGGGACATCTGGAGAGTTACTCATTTTGCCTGGGTATCTCCCATGTGCACATGAGGAATACATGTTAATAAACTTCTGTTTGTTTTTTTCTCTTGTTAATCTTTTTATTACAGGATATCTCAGCCAAGAACTCAGAAGGGTAGAGGGAAATTTTTTTTCCTCCCCCACACTTGTTCAAAAATCATTAAAAATTTCAAGATGGTGACAGCAGATCATCGAACCAAGTAGAGGATCCTTCTGAGTGGTGGGGTTGAGCGCAAGTTAGCATTTGCATTGGAGAGTGGGTGCTAGCAGCCCAGCGCAAGGAGCTGGAACCCATGAAGGATGAGAAAGGCATCTGCATGGAGTGGGGTGGTAGCAGTGGGATGGCATATGGAGTCCAAGCAAGACAAGGACAGTGAAGCGGGTACCTGAGGGCTACTGTAAATATTCAATAAGATTACCTTTCGACCTTGTTATGAAAAGAAGTTAATCTTGTGAATTTGCTGTTTTCTTGTTTAACCTGAGGGGTGACTCAATGGTCACGGGATTTATGAGCTTGTTTTACAGCAGAAAAAGGAAGTCTTCAAGGATCACCAGATAACCAGCTGTCACCTGCCGCTGACGCCCAGAAGTCAGATTGCCCAGGGGCTTATCAGGAGTGAAAGAAACACGGATTACCCCCTTTGTTTCTCCAAAACTCCTCCTGCCAAGCCTCTTAGCTCTATAAAACCCCCTGCTCTCTTCTCTTGTTAAGGCAGATTTGAGAGAACCTATTCTCCCATCTTCTCATTTTGGCCAATTTGAATGATGATGTCTCAGTGATTGGCTTACTGTGCATCAGGCACACAAATTTGACATTAAGAGATTTGGTATCAACAGCATCCATACAGGGGGGCAGCCACCCAACATGGGATGTTGGAGGCAGAATGAGGTGAAGAGGATGCTCACTCAGGGGCAGTGGTGGTGAGAGAAGATTGATTACATTGGGGGTTGACCCAACAAAAAAATACATTGAGGTAATGGGAGCCAGGTTTCTCATTGTTAGAAAAAGGAGTGTCAAAAAGAAACAACAGGGGTGCTGACTGGGTGGCAAGTGGTTAAGTTTGCGTGCTCCACTGTGGCGGCCAGGCCTTCGCAGGTTCAGGATTCCAGGTGTGGGCCTATGCACCACCTATCAAACCATGCTATGGCAGGCATCCCACATATAAAGTGGAGGAAGATGGGCACGGATGTTAGCCCAGGACCAGTCTTCCTCAGCAAAAAGAGGAAGATTGGCAGCAGATGTTAGCTCAGGGCTAACCTTCTTCACACACACACACAAAAAGAAACAACAGGCCCAAAATAGAGTCATGTATGTTAAGCCCCACCAAGACTTAACACCTAACCTAATTGCAGTTTCAGCCTCTCCCAGGAGTGGAATCTTAAACCAATCAGTCTGGAATTTCTGAATTAGCACTAGTGAGGTAATCTGCCTGATAAGAACCCCTGCCTTCTGCTAAGGGAAGGTGACTTTGCCTGAAATAATCCACTCTTCTAACTTCTTCATTCCACCTTCTTTCTGCCTGTAAAAGTCTTCCATTTTGTACAGCTCCTCAGAGCTCTTACCTATTTGCTGGATAGAATGCTGCTGGTTCATGGATCACTGAATGAAGCCAATTAGATCTTTAAATTTACCCGGTTGAATTTTTGTTCTTTAACAAGAGTTACAAATATGGAAAGGGAGAAAACTGGAACAAACTCCATGCTGTGTAAGATTAGAAGTGGATATATCAGTGAATTTGTATTTCCCATCATGTATATTTTGTGTGTGTGTGTCCACATACATATATGTAAATAGATATTCCCTAGCTCTTTCCATTGAGAAGGCCTGAGAGCAATAACATTGCAGTAACATTGAGCGTACCTAGAGTTCAGAGCTCAGTCTCTAAATACCACTCTCTGCAAAAAACAACAAAATAAAAACACGCAAACAGAGCCAGCCCTGATGGCCGAGTGGTTGAAGTTCAGTGCACACCGCTTCAGTGGCCCAGGTTCAGTTCCCAGGCACAGGACCACACCATTTGTCTGTCAGTAGCCACGCTGTGGCGGCAGCTCACATAGAAGAACTCGAAGGACCGACAACTAGAATATACAACTATGATCTGGGACTTTGGGGAGTGAAAAGAAAAAAGAGAGGAAGATTGACAACAGATGTTAGCTCAGGGCGAATCTTTCCCAGCAAACACAAACAAAACAACCAGAGCTCTTTGAAGAAATACTTGATTCCAGAATTGGGGCAGGAAAAGTATAAGATAAGCCTGGAACATTTTCATATGTGTGCCAGAAAGTAAGGAAGGGTTCGATAATGATGGGAATATGCCAAAAGAACATGAAGGCCAGCCTGAAGGGGCTCCCACTAGCCAAATCTGGGACAATTAGAGCATCAATAAACAGTGATAGAAAGAGAAATTACCTATCAAATAAAATAAGCATCCATGAGTCTATACTAATACACATAAATAAATGAATGAGGAGAAGAGAAAGCTTTTCCATATAGTATAATGCTGACTAATAAATGTGGATGGAATTAGGAAATCACCATTTGGCATCACAGTAGAAAATTTTAAATGCATTTAGACAAAGAACAGAACTTTCAAAGGTAACTTACAGAGGAAAGATAAACAGACTAGTAACAGACTTATCTGCAAACTTGGTTGAATCAGACAATTTGCATTTACATTTACAGACCGTTGGCAATATCCCTATTCAAGGAAAGTTATTCATATGTGAGAACAAAGTAAAGAAGTTTTTGCACATTGCAAGGGCTCTGAAAATATCCTACCCATACACCTTTCTGAGAAAACTCTTTAACCAAATGAAAATCAAATCTCATGATAGGGAAGATGAAAAATTCAAAAAACATTGATCGAATGAATCTTATAATATTTACAATTAAATCTAAATGGATGATGATAGTTAACTGTGAATCATACTCTTAAGAATTCTGAAACAGGAGAGATATTCTGGTGAGGCAGAGCTTGATAACAGTCTGGGATTGAAATTCTATAATTATCTCATTCAAACTCAAGATTTGAGCAGTAGGGTGGATATGGGTAGTGAACTGTTCTAAAGGTTTCATTTCAATAGAAGGTGTGGAGAAGCACTGATCTAGAAACATAGCATGGTAAGAAGGTAAAGTTATTTATTTTTTGATGTCAATAGAAATACACAGATTTAATTATGATGGTTAGAAAGACAATCATTAGTAGAAATGGAAAATATATATCAGATAAGGAGTGAGCAAGTTGGAGGGCATAATTATTTAATTTTCAGATATCCCTAGAAATGTGAATACCACTGTTAAAGTTAGGAAAGTTAGCAGAGTGGAGATGCATAGTGGAAATTCCAATTTATGAGTAGAGGAGGAAAGGATTAAAAAGAAACTTTACCAATCCAGTAATAGTAAGGAAAACAGAAAATAAATTCCAAAAATGTGCAATAATATGGAAGAAATAAAATTAATTATATAAATTTTCACTATGAATGTGAAATTCTCCTATTGAAAGGCAAAACCTCTCAGATTGAGTTTGAAAATCAAATTCAATTATATACTGTATCAGACAGGGCCTCAACGAGATGACACATTCAGAACAGGATAATTTGAGGAAGGTTTACTTAGGAAGGTGTGGGTGGGGAATGGAAAAACTACAAGTCATAGTGTTACACTGGGGCTAATACCAGCAGAGCTGTTACCACTCTTAGGCCCAGAGGGACAAGGAGAGGACTTGATTACCAGAACCTGGAAGGAAAGAATCATGTAGAATAGGTCACTCAGAGAGGAGCAGTGACCTTCAGTTGAAGGTCACAGAGGCGACATCACAGGGAAGGAGCTAAGGGCCAGTGACTGGGGTAACAAATTGAACTCATCCCCCTTCTCCCCTTGATTTAGCAAGAGAACAAGGATACAAGTTGGTGTAGTCCATACATGTCAGTCTCTTTGCACGGGGCAGAAGGGTGGAAAGTGGATCCAGAGGAGCAAGCAAACAGAAGATGCCTGCCACATACACTGTTTACAAGAACTGCACTGAAATTAAAGCAACAAAGAAAACTCTGAATAAAGGAATGGAGAAAGGTACCTAACTGTGACGGGATACTGACAGGACTTTTCCTATTATCTAGAAGTTGTGGAATTTGTGCTAGATCCAAAGCTGGGAGGGGGTGGAGACTAAATGTCCTCCCACAAGAGAGCCACCTGGAAGCCACGCTGCCTGAACATCCCTGCAGGACTTACTAATGGGCGCACCAATCACTAGCCCCTCTCCAGTCTATAGAAAGAGAGAATTGGGGCAGGGGAGGAAAGGGGATTTTTAGACCTTGAGGAATATCGCATTCCTGGTGAGAGGCACTTGAAGAGATACACAGAGGTTGTAACTGCCTGCAAGATGAAGTGACTTGCATCTAGTTCCTCGGCTGGATGCTTGCTGAGTTGCAGAATACAGGGGTCTAATCAGGAGATGCCACCAAAGGAATGCATGGTCCAAGAGTCCTTGGGAGAGTGCTGTGGTCTCCTGAAGTGTGGGCCTGCCAGAACATGGACACGGTGGCTACCTCTGGCCTCAAGAATCTTAAAGGTGGAGGCCAGTGAATGACCCATGCCAGAAGAGCTTGAAGGAACAGTGGTGAGGTGTAACTAGGAAGAAGATGAGGCAACCATCCTCCTATTCCGGCTCCAACTGGATGTGATACTATATACAATCTTATACTTTTTCCACAGTAGATGGAATGCCAGCCACTGTTTCATAGGGTAGTTATACCATATTTTAAATGACTCCTCTACAATATATACAAACAAACAATTCACATAAAGGCTATTTGGTAAATTATGTACATGAGGTACTTAACCACTGCAGTATTTGTAACAATGATAAAATACCATCTAAATGGCCCCAAATAATGGATGGTGAAATGAATTATACACATATCAACTTGATGAAATTTAATTCTTAAAATACAAATTCTGTAAATTATGTAGCAAGATTGGAGATTATAATTTTAAGTAAGGAGAGTAGAATATAAAAATATTCCTCGGCTATGATTGCAACAGTGCAAAAAATGACATAAGCCAACGAGCAAATTCAAGAAGGGAGCGCAGATAAAACAGGAATCATTGATGTCTTAGGCTAGTGGAATGTGGGTGAAGTCTTTTTCATATCCGTTACTTTTGTTGTCATACAGTTGCTTAAGCAATAAATGAAATCAAAGGCTTAAAACAGAGAAACAAATGGGTGGAAGTGGAAGAGGCAACTATTAGACAAGACTTGAGGAATTTTTCTATAGAGGGAAGAAGAAAATAGGATGGTATCTGGAAATGGGTGTGGGATCAAGGGAAGGGAGGGTCTTTTTTGAAGATAGGAAAAATAGCTACATATTTTTATACTGATGAGAATGAGCTATTAGAAAAGAGGAAAAGTGATGCTGGAGAAAAGTCCTTCAGCGAGGGAGAGAAATGTGACCTCAGGTGGAGGGGGGGAGAGGCAGGTCAGGGGCCAGGTAGAGAATACGGGAGCAGATGGAGGTAGGTTGGCTATTTGATGGGGAGAAACTGAGGAAATTCTATTCTGACTGATTCCATTATCTTCAATGAAATAAGAGGCAAAGCAAGCAGACAACTAAAAGCAGGGGTTGTTGGAAGTTTAAGAAAAAAGAGGAGTGTGACATGGTCTTAGAGAGTGAGAGTTAATGGTCTAAGGCAATATGGTAGAATTTCCTGAGAGGACTGAGGGTCTACTTGAAATTTATTGCCTATTTACTCCCTTATTGCTATATCCTGTGCAAGACAACCTGTCTCAAACATATAATGTCAATGCTTTGAACACATAGTCTTTCTTTTTTCCTTGATTCTTAAAGAAAAGAATTCAGTTTCAGTCTCATAAATTGCTGTTATCCTCCCTTTTCATTTTGCATGTGAATAATGATGTTGAAAGTGCACTTGTGAGCAGCTGTCTTTAAGTGTCAGCTTACATTTACTCACTGGGTGTTTTATCATTATACAAGAACATCTTCTGGAAGCATCAGAATGAGCTGCCCCTAGGCACTGATGTTACCGCCCACCAGGAGCCATGACCGGTGATTTGTGGGTGTAATTTATATTGTAGATTCTCAAGACAATTGTTACCCCTCCGCAACTGAAAAAATAAAGAAATCTGTATCATTTTGCTCTGTTTGCGTGACGTAGTTTTGTTTCTTTTAATTGGACGGCTTTAAGTGAAGACAGGGCCACACAAATTGCATGACTAACTCCTCTCAAAAGTTAGATGCTTTCTGCAGCCTACACACTGATGTCATTAGGAGTACTTAACACCAGTGAGGTGGGTAGGATTGCACATTGGAATTTATTCTAAGTGGATCAGGAAATGGGGGGGTCGGGGAGCGGTGTGGAATGAACAGGAAACTCTGAGGGAAAACAAATGTATTAGGAGGAAAAAATAAATTAAAATGAAGCACTTAAAATAACTGACCAAGAAAAATGGCCAATGTATATTTCATCTTTTGTTCCTTTAAAAATACATATTATATGGGAAGTATGATAAGCAGAAAAGAACAGTGAAAAGGTAAGTGCACCTGACGGGGATTTCCTATCTATTATCCCAAATGTCCACCTCATGGGGTTCATACAGACCCCTACTGTCCATCTCTGTGCAATGATGAGAATTTTTCCCTTCCAGACTAAAAGTGAAATTCTGAATATTTGCAGCCTAAAGTTATCGCCTGTGAATCTGGTAACTTAGACCAGAGTGCCGCCTTGAACATTAGTGTTTTAGGCACTTTCCAGATAACATTGAAATGACTGTTCCTTAGCACTTGCCAAACTTGAGCCTAACAAATCCCCAAACAAGAAATATAAATGTCCAAAAACTCATGAAAAAATGTTCAATTTCTATGATAATTTTAAAAATCCAAATTAAACCAGTAATGAATGGCCATTTTTTGCACGCCAAGTTATCCAAAGATTGTTTGAAGACGATACTCAAAGGTAAAGAGAACGTGGAAAAAGAGGGACTCTTACCATGCTTTTGGAAAAAGTGTACATTGACACTTTTTCAAACCAACTTGATAAAATGTATCCCAAAGTCTTAAAACATTCATTTATTTAATCAAAAGTGTTTATTGAATGTCTTCTATATCAACGGCTGAATATTACATTCTATCAGTGGATAGACATTGTATAAATATTTACAAGTGCAATGAGCCCTGTGAAAGGGAATCAAAAGGACATAAGAGCAAGGAATTAGTCCTAAGAAAGTAACCAGAATTCTGCAGTAAGATATAATTTAAAAAAGTGAGAACTGGGGCTGACCTGGTGGCATAGCAGTTAAGTTCATGCGCTCCGCTTTGGCGGCCCAGGGTTGGCGGGTTCGATTCCTGGGCACTGCCAGTTGCACTGCTTGTCAAGCCATGCTGAGGCAGTGTCCCATATAAAATAGAGGAAGATGGGCACAGATGCTAGGCCAGGGCCAATCTTCCTCAGCAAAAACAGGAGGATTGGCAAGGGATGTTAGCTCAGGGCTACTCTTTCTCACAAAAAAATAAAAATAAAAAGTGAGAACTACCTAAATGTCTACAGACAGTGGATGAAATAAATTATGGTATATCCATCAATGGAATAACATGATGGCATTAAGAATAAAGTTATAGAAAAATACTTAATGACATCTAGAAATGTTCATGATATACTGGTAATTGGAAAAATAATGTTATAAAAGTGTGTTCAGTATGACCCAATTTTGTAAAAATAGAAACAAAAGAAAGACTACCTATCCATATATTTCTATCCTTATCCATTTATCTGTGAAGGATATACCAGCAAAATGTTACCGATGACAATTGCTGGCTAGGGATATTTCAACAATATTTTCCTCTTTGTGCTTATCTTCACGAACATTCTTATAGTTGTAAAAAACAATAATAATAACAAGTATATAATTAGACATGGGGTAACTGATATTTAAGAGAGAAGACCTAGGAGCATATTAATCAATTACTCTTCTAAATTATCTAAAATCTACCCTTGTCTTAAATTAGATCAACAGAATACAATGTTCCTGAGACATATTTTTTTAGTCCTCTACAGAAATGCTTTTACAAAGTGATGATTGAATGTTGAACTCCGTTTTATTGAGGCAACCTGAAGAAAATTTTCTTAATTTTTGGCAAAATCATAGTTCAAGACTTGGCCCTTACGTTACTCACTGCTCCTTTTATAAGGAGCCACTTAACAGGTTTGTAAGAGAATTGATGCCAGGAAAGAGTTTACTTTCCAGTGAGCTTTTATCAAACACTGCACATTTTATAACACATCTTATTTCCCTTTTTGCTTTGCCTGCCAGGAAGATTGGAGCTAATTAATTAATGTATAGATCCAGCTCCTGGTACATTAGTTCTGTTCTTTTAAGTGATGAGCACTGCTCATTTTTATAATTTTGAACTCTCATGTCTTTTAAGAAGCAAGTCACCGCAAATTGTTTTTCAAAATAGACAAACAAGGTAGACTGATGTCCAGATATTCTATAATAAATGAAGAAGAAAAATTGGAAATTGGTATTCTTTTGCTTTTTGTACATATGCATAATGCTAAGGTTTAAAAATAGTTATCCTGTAATAGTGAAAATGTTTTTCCTAATATGTTTAGCCTTTTATATGGATAGTGAAAACATTAACTATAGCTCAATCTTCTTGCATTGCAGTGGTTCTAAATTGAATCTTTACTGTAACTTCAATACTCTATTAGTAAACTTCTGGTCAAAACATTAGCTTTTCAGACAGTATGTTGTTTTGGAGAGTTTAATTTAATGAAATGCATTTTCCTATCATAGAAGGAATGTTGAGAAAACATTTGAAATTTTCATGTCTAGTCAACTCCTGTTCCAGTTTTTTTTAAGTCATTACTCATTCTTTCTGTATTACTTTTGTGAGATGACCTTAACCTTAAGAAAACTAATTTGAGATGAAATTTTGTATTCTCCTAATGACTAGGGGCTGAGGTGTTTAAATGACCTTTTTCTTCCCAGGGGATGATTGCCGTAAGTCAAGCTTGAGGTCATTGCCTGAAGAGTTACAAACAAAGTCATAGTTCTGGCTGAGGATATAGTAAACTTGGACTATGGACAAAGCTGATGCTTCCTCAGTGATGAAAGCAAAAATATTCCATCTTCTCCTCTGAACACAAACACTGGCTATAATCAGCCAGTTTTGGTGGGTTGGAGGTTATAATATTTCTAAATCTGGTACGCATTGCCATTTGACCATATGTGGTCAGGTTAAAGTTACTGATGTTTGGGAACATTTCTGGGAAAATAGAAGTATTTCCAAGGATAAAGAATCTTAGAACTGTAGAGATGGAAGAATCCTACCACGGTCAGTTTTCCTGTACCTAGAAAATCTAACAAAGAAAGAGTCCATAATAAGTGGATACTCTATTCAGAGAATTGAAGGAAAAGCGTTTCTATAACTTTTTGTTGTAATGCACTCTTATTCAGTCTTTAAGTAAAAGAGCCTGATGATACATGGGAATTTGCATGGTTACCACAAGGCATGATTATGGTAATCAGTGTTGCCCTGTGTTGAAAACCATCTGTCTTGTCAATGTCCCCTTAAGACGTGAATGGTCCAGATGTGATCTGTTCAACATTTAGAGGAACTATAACCTCCTAACATCTGGTCACTAAACATCTATTAATGAAGCCCAGTGATGTTAGCCTTTTTGGTAATTATTTACGCTATTGGTTTCTACTAACCACGTATTGTTGTTGCTGTTGTTTCAATATACCAACATAAAGGATCTCCTTTATTTTCAGATCATAGACAATTAGAGGTATAGATTTACGTGTGGATTGTAGGCCTGGGATTCGGCCATTGAATTTTTAACTTTCATGTGATCTTTTTTTATGTGACTTTTTTCCAAGCCAGATTCCACCATGCTATACTCGTCCAACTTATTCTTGTTTTAAACTAAGATGTAGAACTTTACTTGTATCTACATTATTACTAATTTTGTCTTAATCTTTTCTAACTTGTAGAAAAGCTTTTGAATTTTAATTTCATTATCTATACTACTAATTAGCATTCTTAGCTTTATGATGCTACAATTTTGGCAAGAAAGAATGTCTTTGAAGGTCTGAGTACTGACGGTGGGAATATAACTCAGTCCAGTCACTTTGGAGGTGAATTTGGCAATGTTACTTAAAATTGAAAACGCAGGGACCCAACAAATCCATTTCTAGGTAACAACTTTGGAGGGAAACTTAAATATATGCACATGGAGGCAGGTACAAAGATGGTTGCTGCAGCACTGTTTGTAACAACAAAGACTTGTGCACAACCTAAATGTCCATCCGTCAGGGAGTGGTTATGTAGTATGGATATATTACTCTGGAATGCACTGTAGTAGTTAAATGACAAGGTAGATCCATACTTAACTAATGGGAAAACATTTCTAAGGCACATATTGAGTGAAAATGCAAGTTGCTGAAAGACAAGGACAACATACCATTTATGTATAGACACATACACACATACAAAACAATACTATATCTTTTCTGTGAGTACATATACGGATGTAAATGCACAAAGAAAGATTTGGAAGGATACACACCAAACTGAGAAAAATGGTTTCATCTGGGGAGAAAAGGGAAGTGACTGGGATTGGGGGGTAGAGTTCAAAGCATGCTCTCACCATTATCTGTAATGCTTCCATGTTTTTACATAGATATTATATTAAGGTGTTTCTTTTTTTTATTTCTCTCTTTTTTTTTCTTTTTTCTTTTTTTTTTGCTGAGGAAGATTCATCCTGAGCTAACACCTGTTGCCAGTCTTCCTCTTTTTTGTATGTGGGTCGCCACCACAGCATGGCTATCAACAAGTGGTACAGGTCTGCACCTGGGAACCAAACCCAGGCCACTGAAGTGGAGCGTGCCAAACTTAACCACTAGGCCATGGGGCCGGCCCCTTAATGTGTTTCTTAACTAGTTAAAAATTAATAACCAAAAAAAAAAAAGAATGAAAATAAACCTTGTTCAAGTTTAATAAAAATGTTTGAAAGGAAAATAGCCAAAATGTTTAAAAGGAAAATATGAGCCTCAGGCTCATATTAAAAAGCATTCCTTCATTTTAAAGAAATAATAATTTTAAAAATAAGAAACCAGTTGTAAAACATTAGTTGCAGGAGAAAGTCCAGGAACATACTCCCACTGTAGGCTTCTCAATGTACACTTGTGAACATGTGGGGAATGTGCACCAAATCAATCCATGCTCTCTCTTGTCCCATGATGTGGCCTATTTCTGGGTCCTCAACCTTTCGTATTCAGTACATATTTCAGTTTCACCTTTCATAATGAAACTGAAACTAAAATAACTGAGAGTCCAACTTTGAGGAGCAAGGCAAAAAGTGGATGAAAAGATACTTACAGAGATCTTCTCTCAAAATACAATTGCAGCCACTTTTCTCGTGGGAAGGATAAGATAGGGAGCATCGAGGTCATCAGAGAGCTGCTCCTGGAATCCTACAGGACATAGCCAGAGGCGACACATGACATCTTTACTCTCTGGACCCTCCACGTTTACTTTCTATTTTTTATTGAGGAATTTCATGTCAGATTCGTATATATTTCTCACTACATATATTTAAAAATGTCATTTAAGTAGAAAAAAATAGTATATGCATATGGTTAAGTAGTACAAAAACAATGAGAATTCTTTGTAGATTCTAGTCCCCCATTCTTCTCCCAGGAGGCAGACATTCCTGAAATATTCTATAAAAGCATATATATTGTAGGTGTGTGCATGTTTTCCCTTCATGAAAATGGAAGCATACTATACACATTGCAGTACACCTTCGATTTTTCACTTGTTTTATGCTTTTTAATATATCTTGGAGATCATTCCATAGCCATCCTATAGATCGACTTCATTTTTTTAAAAAACTGCAATAATTCATTATAGAATTACATCTGGTGATGATAGGCTCTCAAAAAATATTTATTAAATGAATGACTCCACTATAATTTCTTTTATAAGCCTCTACTGATAACCATTTTTACTGCTTATTTCCAATCTTTTGCAACCACAGGCAAAACTGAAGTATGTAAGTCCATCCATCTTTGTGCACATGTGTAAATATGTCTGTAGGATAAATTCCTAGAAAAGAAATTGCTGGATTAAAAGGTACACTTATTTTAAATATCAAATGCTATTGCCAATCGATCTCCCGCCAGCAGTGAACGAGAGCACCTGTTTCCTCCTACTCTCTAATGCAATATATTAAACTTTCTGACTGTGCCCATCTGAGAAGTAAAATAATATATCTCATTCTGGGATTAATTTGCATTTCTTTTACTCACATGTTTTATGTTGTATTTATATATTTTAAAAGATTTATCTATGAAAATACTATATATTTATCTATTCATTTTGTTTATGTTTTTTCTATGTTTATGTTTTCTTGTTCATATTCCTTTGCCCATGGGTCTTTCCTCAGTGATATTTAAGGTCTCTGTATATTTAGAAGTTTAACTTTGACATCATAGACACTGCATATTTTCCCAGTTTGTCATTTATCTTTAGACTTTGTTTAGAGCAGGTGCAGCACTCGTGGTGGGTACTTGCATTAAATTTATATAATTGAGGGGTTTGTTCATATAGCCTTCCCCAAACCAAGGAGCTATCTGTCCCAAACGTAAGTTCAGGTTCCCACTTCTTGCAAGGTTGCTTTAAGATGAGAGAATCTTTTCCTCCTAGTTTTTGCATATTTACAAAAAAACCTGCCTTAGGGGCCGGCCTCGCGGCATAGTGGTTAAGTTCCAGCGCTCCTCTAGTCCCGGGTTCCTGGGTTTGGATCCCAAGCATGGACCTACGCCCCTCACCAGGCCATGCACTGCTCATCAGGCCATGCTGTGGCCGTGTCCTCCTCTTTTTGCTGAGGAAGATTGGCAACAGATGTTAGCTCAGGGCCAATCTTCCTCACCAAAAAAACGCAAAAAACAAAACAAACAAAAAAATAAAAATCAAGGGCACAAAGTCAACATAAAGCACAGAACATTATCCTGGTGAGATTGGAATTTGCTACCTAGGCACAGAAGAGAAGCAATAACCTTTTACTACTTGTTGAAGAGATAAAATAGAGTGGCTCACTCTATCATATCACAGCTGGTGGCCATAATGATGACTGGAGAACTGATAAGATTATTTTTGATGTACTAGGTTTTAGGAGACAGTAATTTGTGCATTTAGTGGGATTTCATAAGGAAATAGGTTTAGTCTGGTTTCATTAAAAAATGGTTAACATTTAGAGTTCCACAGTCATTGACCACACCCATAAGTAATGTAGACAGAGTTTGGTTTTCAAAAACAACTTTTTAAAATGAAATTAATGCATGCATTCATTTCAGAAAAAAAACATTTGTTGAGGGCTTGCTTAGTGCCACTAGGTCCAAGGATGGAGCAATGTTCAGGGCAAAAAGATCCCTTTAAGGGATCCTGTGTTCTATTGGAATGAAATGACTGATAATAAATAAATAAACAAATAAACGAGATGCAATTTTAGATAATAAGTTTTATGCGATAGTGAGTAGGCAGAGGTTATTTTTATCAAGCAAAAATAATTTGACCACCCAAAGTAATCAGTACTAACATTTTACAATATCTCATTCTAATGTGTGTTTGGGAGTGTATTTAACAAATGAGATCCTGTTATACAGATTGGTAAACTACTTCTCTCAATGAACAATAGATTGCAAATATTTTTCCATGTCATGCATTCTTCCACAAAACTGTTGATATGGCTACATAGAACACATTAGTTTGTATGACTATAAGATGATTTATTCAAGTACTTTGTTCACCTTTAATTATTTAGATTCTCTCTCATTTTTTCCTCATTATAATCAAGTTGTAATGAAAACCAAGGTTACTAAACATATACATTTGGGGTTTTTTTCTTTAGAGTAAATCTCTTGCACTAAAACTGCTGGTTCAAATAATATTTAATTTCAAACATTTAAGGTCTTGATGCACATACTGTTAAACTTTCCTTCTAAAATTCTACAATAATTTATCCTCCATCTGGCAGTTCATGGAGTCTCCGGTTCACCTTGTCCTTGACAACATTGGGTAATATAATTTTGTTTCTCTCAACTTTATGGGAGAAAAATTTCATTTTTATTTCAACATGTATTTCTTTATTTTTTCTAAGATATAATTCTCACATGCCATAATATTCACCATTTTAAGGTGTACAATTCAGTGGTTTTTAGTATATTCACAAAGTTGTGCAACCATCACCACTATAAATTCCAGAGCCTCTTCACCTCCCCCCACAAAAACCCCATACCCATTAGCAATCACTCCTCATTCCCTTCTTCTTCTAGCCCCTGGCAACAGCTAATCTGTTTTATGTCTCTATGGATTTGCCTGTTCTGGACATTATGTATAAATGGAATCATACAAATGTGGGCTTTTCTATCTGGCTTCTTTGAATTAGCATAATGTTTCAAAGTTCATTCATGTTTAGCATGTATCAGTACTTCATTTCTTTTTATTGCCAAATAATATTCCATTGTATGGACATACCACATTTTGTTTATCCATTCCTCAGTTGATGGTCATTTGTGTTGTTTCCACTTTTTGCCTATTACGAATAAGGCTGCTATGAACTTTCATTGACACGTTTTTGTGTGAAATATGTTTTCATTTCTCTTGTATATACATAGGAATGGAATTGCTAGGTCGTATGGTGACTCAATGTTAATTTTTCTGAGGAACTGCCAGACTGTTTGCTACATCAGCTACACCATTTTATGTTTCCACCAGCAATGTGTGAAGGTTCCAATTATTCTACATCCTTAACAACACTTGTTATTTTCTGTTGTTTAAAATTATAGTTATCTTACTGGGTGTGAAGTGATATCTCATTGTGGTTTTGATTTCCATTTCCTAATGACTAACGATGTTGAACATCTTTTCATGTGCTTGTTGCCTATTTTCATAGCTTCTTTGGAGAAATGTCTATTCACTTTGCCCACTTTTAAATTGGGTTATTTGTCTTTTCATTGTTGAGTTGTAAGAGTTCTTTATATATTTTGGAGACTAAACTCTCATCATA
This sequence comes from Tapirus indicus, assembly GCA_031878705.1. Lineage (NCBI taxonomy): Eukaryota > Metazoa > Chordata > Mammalia > Perissodactyla > Tapiridae > Tapirus > Tapirus indicus. Next base: position 139,327,585 of record CM062919.1, on the reverse strand, counting down.
TATATGATTTGCAAATATTTCCTCCCATTGGGTTCTTTTCATTTTCTTGATAGTGTGATTTGATGAACAAAAGTTTTTAATTTGGATGAAGTACAATCTATCAATTTTCTTTTGTTGCTTGTGTCTTCAGTGTCATGTAAGAAACCATTGCCTAATCCAAGGCCATAGAGATTTACACCTATGTGTTCTTTTAAGAGTTTTATAGTTTTAGCTCTTACATTTAAGTCTATGATCTACGTTAATTTTTATATATATATTGAGAAGGAGGTCCAAATTCAATGTTTTTCATGTGAATATCCATTTGTCCCAGCACCATTTTGTAGGAAGACTATTCTTTCCTCACTGAATGGTCTTGGCACTCTTGTTGAAAATCAGTTTTTCATAAATGTCAGAGTTTATTTCTTGACTCTCAATTCTATTCCATTGATCTGTCTATCTTTATTCCAGTGCCACACTGTCTTGTACATTGTAGCTTTGTAGAAGGTTTTCATGTGTGTGTGTGTGTGTGTGTGTGTGTGTGTGTGTGTGTGTGAGGAAGACTAGCCCTGAGCTAACATCTGTTGTCAATCCTCCTCTTTTTTTTCTGAGGAAGACTGGCCCTGGGCTAACATCCGTGCCCATCTTCCTCTACTTTATTTGGGACGCTGCCACAGTATGGCTTGACAAGCGATGTGTCTGTCTGCACCCTAGATCTGAATCCGCGAAACTCCGGGCCTCCGAAGTGGAGGCGCTAACTTAATCACTGTGCCACCGGGCCAGTCCCTCTGAAAGTTTTCAAATAAAGTCTTCCAATTCTGTTCTTGTTCAATAATGTTTTGGCTATTCTGGGTCTTTTGCATGTCCATATCAATTTTAGGATCAGCTTGTCAATTTCTTCACAATAGGAAGTTGGATTTTGATAGAGAAGGCATTAAATCTGTAGATCAGTTTGAGTATTGCCATCTTAACATTGTCTTCCAATCCACGAACACAAATTTCTTTCCATTTATTTACATCCACTTTAATTTCTTTCAAATAATGTTTTGTAGTTTTTAGTATACAAGTCTTGAACTTCTTTGGTTAAATTTATTCCTAAGTTTTTTGTTTTTTTTTTAGCACAGAGACAGATGCAAAATGATATTCCTAAGTATTTTACCCTTTTTGATGCTGTTGTAAATGGAATTGTTTTCTTAATTTCATTTTTGGATTGTTCTTTGCTAGTGTAAAGAAATACAACTGATTTTAATATATTGACCTTGTAACCTGCAACCTTGCTGAACTCATTTATTAGCTCTGATAGTTGTATATGTGTATTCTTATATACAGGGTTTCTGTATATAAGATCATGTCATCCGCAAATAGAGATAGTTTTACTTCTTCCTTTGCAATCTGGATGCCTTTTTTTAAATTGCTGTCATAATAGTTTATCACATTGTGAAATTTTAGTTGTACATTATTGTTTGTCAGTCACCATATAAATGTGTCCCTTGTGCCCACCCCCCACTCCCCAACCCCCTGGTAACCACCAAACTGTTCTCTCTGTCCATGTGTTAGTTTATCTTCCACATATAAATGAAATTATGCAGTGTTTGTCATTCTCTATCTGGCCTATTTTGCTTAACATAATACCCTCCAGGTCCATCCATGTTGCAAATGGGATGATTTTTGTCTTTTTTATGGCTGAGTAGTATTCCATTGTATATATATACCACATCTTCTTTATCTGGATGCCTTTTATTTCATTTCTTGACCAGTTACCCTTGCTAGAACCTCCACTATAATGTTAAGTAGAAGTGGTGAGAGTGAACATTTTGTTTTGTTCCTAATCTTAGGAGGAAAGTTTTCAGTTTTTTACCATTTTAAGTATCATATTATCTGTGGGCCTTTTGTAAATGCCCTTCAAGTTGAGGAAATTCCTTTCTATTCCTAGTTTGTTGAGTGTCTTTTTATCATGAAAGAGTGTTGGATTTTGTTAAATACTTTTTAAGTGTCTATTGAGATGATCATGTGTTTTTTTACCTTTTATTCTATTAATACGGTGTTTCATGTTGACTGATTTTCCTATGTTTAACCAACCTTGCATTCCTGGAATAAATTCCACTTGGATATGATGTATAATCCTTTGTATGTGTTGCCAGATTCTGTTTGAGAGTAATTTGTTGAGGACTTTTGTATCTATATTTATAAGGAATGTTGGTCTATAGTTTTGTATTCTTGTGATGTCTTTGCTGGTTTTGGTGTTGCTGTGATACTAGCCTCTTGAATGAGTTAGGAAGTGTTACCTCCTCTTCTGTTTTTTTTTGGAAGAATTTCTGAAGAAGTGGTACTTCTTTTTTAAACATTTGGTAGAATTCACCAGCTATTTGGTCCTGGGCTCTTCTCTGTGGGAAGGTTTTTGATTACTTGATATGCATTTTTGATTACAAGTGATACTAAAATTAAAAAAATATATTGTTTTTGTGGCAGCTTATTATGCAATCAGTTCAGATACACCTGGAAGTTTAATCCTTGCATTGATCTTTCAATTACTGCCTGCATCAGTTCCACGATGTTTTATATACAATAGATTTATAATATCTTTTAATATCTAGAAGAGCAAGTTTCTCCTCATTACTCTTATTATTTTAAAGGGTATTTTTTTAAAAGGTAAAATCATGACTCTTATGCAAACAGAAAGTGAATATGAACATTTATATCTCATACAAAGAGAAAGTTTATATGATCTCATTAATTAACAAGGAAACCGATAAAATGTGACAACAGATTTGAAAGAGAATTCAATGAGCCACACATATCAAGGCAGAAGGAATGCTGAAATGAATTTACAAATAGATGCAGAACTGGCTTATTCCATAGGTAGAGGAGGTATGTTAGTCAGAGTTCTCCTGAGAAAAGAACCAATAAGATATACATCAATATTTACAAGAGAAGATTTATTATAGGAATTGGCTCACATGGTCCTGGAGGCTGAGAAGCTCCATAATCTGCCGCCTGCAACCTGGAGGACCAGAAAAACTGATGATTTAACTTATTCTAAGTCTGAAGGCCTGAGAATCAGGGAAGCCCATGGTGTGACCCCAGTCTTTGGCTGAGGGCCTGAGAATCAGGAAGCCGCAGGTCTGAATCCTGAAGACTGACAGCCCAAGAACCAGGAATTTTGATGTCTGAGGGCAGGAGGAGATGGATGTCCCAGCTCAGGAATAGAGAGAGAGAATTCACCCTTCCTTCACCTTTTTGTTCTATTCAGACCCTCAATGGATTGAATGATGCCTACCAGCATTGGTGAGACGGAATCTTCTCTACTCCTCCATCTACTGATTCAAATTTTAATCTCTTCTGGAAACACCTTCACAGACACACCCAGAAATAATGTTTTACCTGCTATGTGGACACACCTTAGCCCAGTCCAGTTGACACGTAAAATTAACCCTCACAGGAGGAAAATCAATGTCCTTTCACTAAACATAATTCATTTGCATGTTATTGGTTATTGTATTAGTCTGCTTGGGCTTCCATAACAAAATACCACAGACTGGTGGTTTAAACAACAGAAATTTATTTCTCACAGTTCTAGATGCTAGAAATCCAAGATCAAGGTCCTGGCAAGGTTGGTTTCTGGTGAGATTTCTTTCCTTGACTTGCAGACAGCAGCCTTCTTGTGGTGTCCTCACATGGCCTTTTTGATATGTGCACAGTCCTGGTGTCTTTCTTCTTTTTATAAGGACACCAATCCTATTGGATTAGGACCCACCCATATGACCTCATTTAACCTTCATTACCTACTTATAAGGCCCTGTCTCCAAATAAAGTCACATTGGAGGTTAGAGCTTCCACATAGGATTTTGGGGGGAGACAAAATTCAGCCCATGACAGTTATCTACAACTTACGAGAGTTTTAAAGTTGCTCAAAGACCATGAAAGGTACAAAGACCCCACTAGACAATGCCTCATTTTCCATTGAAGTTATTTAGTAATCTTTTTCGTCCATTGCAAAGTCTTTCACAGTCTTTCCCTACAATTAAAAAATATGTATTTGCTATTCTTATATGTTCATTTATCCAAATGAATTTTACAGTATCGTATAGTTTTTAAAGCTGTGCTAAAATTTAAACTAGTATTGTATAAAAATTTTAATATGGCTAGAGGAATTTTACATTGTTATTTTACTATATGTTTCCATCCAGGAACATTTGAGGTTTTTTTTCTAAAGCTCTCATTAAATCTTTGTCCTTTTCATCATTTAGATTTTGAACAATTTTTATTAATTCCAAAGTAATTTATCTTGGTATAATGAGGGAAATGACTTTTTCCTTTATAGTTTCTAAATAAGTATCACTGGAAACTTGCGGTTTTTAAAAATAATGAGTTTTGTAGCCATCATCTTACAAAATCCTCCTATGGGTTCTAGTTATTTTTTAAAATTATCTTTATTTTTATAGTCAACCTTATAGTTGGGTAAATTGAGAATGTAAGTAATTTGAGTGCTCATAGTTCAGCTGAGAGCAAATTGATTGCATCTAAGAACAGTGTGTCTGCCTCTGTGTGTGTACAAGTGTGCGTTGGGAGAGAGCTGGGTAGGAACTTGAGACAACTATCTTAATGATGTCTTTTTGGAATTGACACTGTTTGTCTTGGAGACCTACATTCCCAGAGCTGGATTAACCATTTCCTGAGATATCTTCTCTCCCAGTTTTGGAAGGAACTAGGAAACAAGGGGTTATTGTGCATGGAAGGCAGTTCCACCTGATCTGTGTTCCATTAGCATACAAATCACTTAACTTCTTGTAGCTATTCCCCAAATTTTTGGATACTACTGTAAAAAAAGTATTTTGACTTAGATTTTATCCCTTTGCTCTTGGAATACTCAGGTTTCTGCAACTCAGAATTCACGGCTTAGTCAAATCTGCTTTATTTCAAAGTAAGTGGCAGCCTGATGAGTGCCACAGTAGCATTAAGCACTCCCTAGGAGGCCTACAGAATCATCGGGAAGGGAGCTATTTGTATTAACAGATTTTCAATGCAGATAAAACCTGTCCATTATGGAGAGAGATGTCAGAGAACACACACCAGCCCAAAAAGAGTTTTAAAGCTCCGAAGAATCAGCTCATACTCCTATCTCCCGTCCTAGAAATACATCTGGAATTAAAATCCTCCTAGAGACTTATCAACAAAGGCACTCATGGATGATCTTTTGAAACCAAACCTGTTCCTAAATGGTGGAAGTCCTGTATTCTCACCTCTTCCTAGAAGCTTTCCCTACCTCTGCCTACCCACAAGCGGAATTACCCCTCTTCCGAAACCTCACAACACTTCCTTTTACTCTTCTGTGGCCTCCACACTTTCTACTGGTATCACGCTCCCCATCGTGTCTCCCTCACTGCGCGGGAAGATCCCGCCTGACTGGGCGGCTCCGCTGCACTGACTGAAATGCTTTGCACATAGTTGGCCTCAGTATAGGAAGTTTTCCGGATAGATATTTTGCTAATTTGTAGGACCTGATATATTCTACTGAAAATTACTAAAGTGCAGTTAACTTTAATTTTGTAGTTTGGAGTTTTCAGACAACTATCTTCCTTCCAAGAAATGCCTAACAATTTAGCTAAGACTAGTGCCAGTTTAGGAATAAGGCATTAGCACGTTTCTATCACGATAAGGATCTGAGGCCCATCTTCATCTTGCCACGTTGTCTAATTCAAGTTAGGTTGGTGAAAGAAAACCTTTTCCTCTTACCAACCCAATCCGCTCCCCTCCTCTGGCCTCTTCCTTTCCTTTTGTTGGTAAACTATTTCAGTCTCTACCTTCACTTTTAACAGTTCGTGCCCCGCACGTACCCCTTGTCCTGGTGATTACAGATGTGCAAAACCTATTCTGACACAGAATCCTCCCTCGCTTCGGATTCCTCTACTTCTTGGGGGTGGAAATAGTTTCTCCGCTTTGGAACTCTGGCAACGAAAAAGAATGCGGGAGAAAGTTGCATTTAAACATTTAAAAGTTGAGTCACGGCTGTTGCAGAGCAAAAGCTCGGCCTTGTGGAGGACTTAGTGTGGTTTGGGGGGCGCGGGGTTGGCCTGGGGCGACTCCTAGGGAACGAATGGGCCCGACCCCTAGAGTTGGGGAGGCCGTGGCCGTGGCCTCCTGGCGCGCCCCCTCCCCCCCCCACGCTCCCGGCCGCGTCCGGACTCCCCCCGGGGACTGATGTCGCGCGCTTGCGTGCTGCTGCCAGAACGCCCGACCCAGAGGCCGGCCCCAGAAAACCCCGAGCGAGTAGGGGGCGGCGCACCGGGAGGGAGGGGAGCCGGCGGGGTAGGGGGTTGGTGGGTGTTCGGGGGTGGAGATGTAGAAGAGGAGACGCCGCGGCCGGGCGGGTGCCAGACCAGCGGACGCGGTGCCCGCGGTTGCAACCGGATCCCGGGCGCTGCAGCTTGGAGAGGCGGCTCTCCCGAGAGCGGCAGCCGCGGGACACCCAGCCCGAAACCCCAGCGGCTCGCCGCGCGCTGGGGCCGGCGGAGGGCAGCGGCCGAGTGCGCGAGGCTGGGGGCCCGCGGGCGCGGCCGCGCGCCGCCGGGAGGGAGGCTGGGGGGCCGGGGCCGGGGCCGCGCCCCGGAGCGGGTCGGAGGCCGGGGCCGGGGCCGGGGGGCGGCGGCTCCCCGCGCGGCTCCGGGGGCTCGGGGGCCCCGGCAGGGCCCCGGCGGGGCCATGGCAGCCGGGAGCATCACTACGCTGCCCGCCCTGCCCGAGGACGGCGGCAGCGGCGCCTTCCCGCCCGGCCACTTCAAGGACCCCAAGCGGCTCTACTGCAAAAACGGGGGCTTCTTCCTGCGCATCCACCCCGACGGCCGAGTGGACGGGGTCCGGGAGAAGAGCGACCCTCACAGTGAGTGCTGGCCCGCTCTTCCTCCCCCAGCCCCCGTCCATCTCCTGTGGCTCTCTCCCCTCCCTCCAGTCCAGCCTCCGCGCTCCTTCCTTCGCTTCCCTCCGACCCGGTGGGACGTGCGGTTTCTTTCCGCGCGGCCCCCGGCGGTTTCAGGTTCACCGCTCGCCGGCTCCTCCCCGGAGCTGCGGTGTCGGGTTAGACGCCCCCCCGGACTTTGGGGTGTACCAGTTTCCCCTGGTAAACCAGTCCCCCGGGCCCGGAGCCGCGGCGCGCCCGGGCCTGGCCGACGGGCTCCCTTCGCGCAGACAACCTGTCGCGTCGGGGATGCCGGCGGCGGAGGGGCCGTGGCCGCCCGCCGGGATGCCGCCCGGGTCCCCTCCCTGAAGGTCCGACCCCCTCTCTGTCGGATGCGCAGTCCCGCGGACAAAAACAGGAGGGGCCGCAACCGAATTAAACGTCTTTTACTGGAAAAATACCTTTCCAGAGTCGGGCCCCTAAATTCCGATTCGGTGGGATCCGAGGCAGCTGACACACTGCTCTCACCCATCCATTTCAATTTTTTTTCGAATTACCGAAACGTGAAAAAGCAAAAAATATGGACTTTGCTAATAAAGAGTGCGGCAGACCATTGTTTCAATAGTGAAAAGAACTGCCAAAACTTTGATCTTCCACCTGCAGTTATTAGCTTTGGGACCTTGAGCCGGTTTCCTCATCCCTATGGAGGGGATAAATATCCACCTTGCAACAGGTTTGAGGATCAAATGAGAATTTATGTAAAGTCTCAGTTTACTAATCTCCACTTTTGTGTGTAAAAAACAATCTATTTGTGGTCATAGAAAGAACACTGGCCTAAAGCATTGGTTCTGAAATTTGAGGGGTGCGTTAGAATCACCCGGAGCGTTGGTTATAATACATTGCCAAAACCTGTCTCCCAGAGTTTCTGATTCCTTAGGTCCGGAGTGGGCCTGATAATGTGCATTTTTAACAAGTTCCGGGGTGATGCTGACCAGGAACCACACTTTGAGACCCACTGGTCTAGAGAAAAGAGGAAGAAAAGGGCATGAAATAGGCTGATTAACAATACTGATGGAATTTGCAGTGAGAGAAAGAGGATCAGAATATATTTTAACTGTCATCTGTAAATGTAGGTAAAACACCTGTTTTAAAGGCTGTGCGTTCTGGCCCTCCTTCTTTGGGGGTTTCAGGTGGAGAATCTGATTGTCTGTTTTCCTGAGAAAAGACCTGCAGGAGTTCAGAGCTCCTCTTCCCGGGCAGTTACATCTTTATCTTATGATGCTAATGAATGTCACTCACTGTGGGATGAGGGGGAGGAAGAGGAGAAAACTCTGCAGCCCAACCTGAGTTGACAAAGAAACGGGAAATGTGCTTTTATATTAGTTAGGTCTATTCATTCCAAAATGGCAACAAGCAAAAGATGCAGGTCTTTAATTTTTCAGGCCTGCCATAATTTAAAAATTTTATCGATCACTTACATTATCCAGTAAGACTGAAAAGATGCTTGTAACCCAATATATGGGTTGGTGCTGTTTTTCTATTTTGGTGACATGAATGGTTTCATAAAATTATCTTTGCCTTTGAAGTTTGTTCTGCAGTTGTTTGCTAGGCTAGCTGAGCTGGTTAGGGCAAGGGGCAGATATGTCCCAATTAGTTTTGTTCTTTTCTAGTAGCACAAACTGTTCATAATAAAAAGGGAGCATGTTCTATGACTAGAAGACAGAACTCTCCTCCAGATTAGGTTCATAGTGGGGCTTCCCCTAGTATTTTTGTTTTTCTTCCAAACAATTAGTTGCTGAATCTGTTTTTTTTCTTTGAAGGTTTTGATACCCTGTTTCCTTTAGAATAAAACTATATGCGGGTTGGGGAGTGAGGATAATTCTGAATTGCATACCACATTACCATCCTTGTAAAAACAGTTGTTAACTTTTTCTTCCCACCTGTGTGTCGGGCTGTCATTTTTGTAATCTTATTTTAACTCCAGTTCTCAAATAGGGGTGATTCTGTCCCCCAGGGAACATTTGTCAATGCCTGGAGACAGTTTTGGTTGCCATACCTGGAAGGATCTACTGGCGTCTAGTAGGTAAAGGCCAAGGATGCTGTTAAACATCCTATAATGCAGAGGATACCTCCCTAACCCCCAGCAAAGAATCTTCTGACCCCAACTGTTAATAGTGCTGGAGTTGAGAAACCCTGACAACTGGATAACCAGCTAAAGAAAAGATGTTAAAAGTGAAGAGTAGAATACTCATCCAGATTTGTGGAGAGTACTGATTATTTTTTCTAAAATTCAGCTTTTACCGGGCAATAGACTGACCAGAATACAAACCTAAAAATGATGAATTTAGACCACTTCTGTGTAGCCCAATCTGGACATGTTTAAGTACAGTATATTTTTTTGCTATGATGAAGATGTACTGATAGTTGACCAAATCAGGAGGAGACGGATAGGAAAGATATAAGAAAAAAAGGAGTATGGACATGACATAACAATATCCTGTCAACCACATCCCCTCCATTCTCTCAAACAAAACTGACCAGCCAACATGGGGAAATAAAAGCAGAGTTAATGGTTGCCACAATTTCCCACTGAATTATGGCTCATATATCTAGACCTGTTTGAAAAACCCATGGCCCCATTCCTCAAACTTTTGTCCGATTGACCTGAAAATCTGTTATTGGAGATTTATTCCTTTGGTATTGACACTTTCTGTCCAGATGTCTTCTAAAATGCAAATACATCTGAAAGGAAGAGTTCAGCCATTATCAGTTTAATATTTAGCATGAATTAAATTGTGAGTGCAGTTTTCTCCCCAAAAGCTGTCCAGAAGGACTGCAGTTTAGGGAGGAGTGCTTTGAAGACTGTGGCTTAAATTTGGGGTGCTGGTTAGGTGTGGGGATGTGGCTCGGCTTCTGAAGAGGAGACAGAGCAGGGAAGTGTAGGGCAGGGAAGATGGGCAGGGAAGACAGGCAGAAATGAAAGGGGAGCTAGGAGAAGGTGACTGAACCCTGAAGTTTCCAGCATCTCCGTGTTGCTGAAGGTCAGTTTTGCTCACACCTGGATATTCTCTTGAGTTGTTTTCACTCAAAAAGGCCCATATTCCTGTACTTTTTTCATAGTCCTGGAATAATTTTCATTTGCCATGAGAATCTTGATAAAAGCAAGCTGTGATTACAGTCTCTGCTTCTCCAGTATGTGTGCTGCACACTCACCTTCCTTTTGGCATCCTGGATATTTTGACAGGCCTCTTTCAAATGTCCATGGGAATGTGTAACATTAAGTATATACTCCAAAGTAGTGAACCATGTGAAAACATGCAGAAGAGAGAACATTTTATCCCAAGTAGCACGTACTACATGTGGTGTATAGTAAACAAAATGTATGCTGCTTATGTACAGTTGAGCATTAAATTTGTTCCAGATGCTCTTATTTAGAAAAAAATGAAGGTAGTTAGAAGTGCTGGATCCATCCCTGGGCTTCTCCCAGTAGGTGACTCCCTGCCTGTTTCCTGCCTTTCTCTGCTTCCAGGCTCCAGAGGGTGCTGAGACCTGGAGAGGCTGAGGGGGCCTGCCCACTCCGGCGTGGAGCAGGGAAGGGATCCAGGTCTGCCTGACTCCCATGCCCTTTGCCATGGCACATGTTCCATGCAACCCCAATCATAAAGACATGGACTGGAAAATTCAAAGGGTGGCTTCAGACCTTCTCATTCACTGATCTCGTTCTACAGAGGAGGACATTGAGGTTCAGAAAAGTAACTGATTGCCTGAGTTCACCTGCCGATTTCTTCTTTTATCATCCTGAATGGCTTCTTGCCCACCTGGCCCTGGCTTCTGTGCCTGCCCTCCCCCAGCCTCGGTGCTCTTGTCCATTCAGTCATAGACAGCACCCTCCGGGTCTCCCTTTGTAGCTCCTCCATTTCAGAGTACTGAGAGGGCCAGCTCCTCTGAGGAGCTCTTGCTAGATCACGGGTTGCCTCTGGATGTATTCCTGGGGTACTGGATGAAGCCACCTTTCCTTCTCTTCACCAGTACCTTTTAGTAAATGGAACTATTGATTTAATGATAGATTCTCTCCCCCCATCCTTTTTGGGTAATATCTGGCAAGTGGGTCCCACTAATTTGCCTTGATAAACATGATATTTACTGTAATGCTATTTGTGTGTAGTAAACAAGTGAAGTAAGACTCTAACAGCTCATTTAATTGTGGAAATCATGTAATGGGTACAGCAATGAAAGGACAATTCATGAGTCATAGATATTACCACACCTTAGGAGCCTTTTAAAATGAGTTTGACGCCAAGTGACTTCAGTCTAGAAAAGGCAATATCCCCTTGTGACATGTCCTGAGGGCTTCGGTTGTGTTTATAAAATGACCATTATGTAATAGACTTTGACAATGGTGTGACCACTGGGTTCTAAGTATTCTCATTTTGATTTATGATACCATTTTAAATGGATGGCCTTGATTTTGAAGTTTAATGTGAAAATAAAATGTTACAGATGTAATAAGCAAAACCAGAACCATCCTTTGTACATTTTAATTTTAAAATTGACTTTATTCATATATGCAGTGATTCTCAGAAATCACCATCAGTGATTTATTAGAACGGTTATTTTCAAACCACAAGATGCCTGTACAGCAGGATAGTAACTATACATGTGCCATCACCTTTGCTTGTTTTTCCAATTCCAATGTTGGCGGATTTTCCAAACACCCTGCTCGGGCCCCTTTGTCTTGTTGCTCACATCTGTAAGAAGGCTGGCCTGGAGTAAGAGTCGACGACCAAAATGGAGCATGGCAAATCAGCACAGTTGGGGCACAAACCTTAACCTCATTAGCATATTCTAGCCAAACAAGTGTATTTTGTTCTGTTCTGTTTTTGAGCTTGTCATTTTCTGCACTCTGAAATCAGGGATCTGGTCTTGTAGTTAACGTGTATGTTGTCAGTGCTCAATAAATATTTAATGCTTGGTTGCTTGCAAAATAATTGGGAACAGTGATGATCAATGAAGAATTTTCCTTGTATCATTGGGAAATGCAGTTGTGGCACCATGATTTTCACTGTTTCCGTGCTGAGTCCACTGTTAGGTTAGCTGCTGCATGCTGTTTGCTATCAAACTGTCTCTCTAAGCTAGCTTATTTATAGCCACAGGAACTTAGGAGAGGACTAGAAGAAAAGTGGTGACTCCCAGGGAACCTCACCCATTGAGCCATAGGCTATGGTTCTTAGAAGCCAGACTAGTCCTGTTCTGTATTCCTGTGGGATATTTTTAGTTTGAAGAAATTTGGAGGGCCTGGAGGGCAACAGACAGCCAATATTCAGTGTATTACTTATGTCTCATCCCAGCTGTCCTCTGTCACTCTTCTTGCACAGGCTGACTTTTGAGTTGACCAGTGTACCCTTAATGCTTACTCATTCATTTACAGAAATCCGTAATGGGTGTGTGTGTATTTGTATTTTCAAAAGGCTACTTACATCCCTAAACTGACTTACCCTCTAAATTGAATTATCCCATAGAATGCTGAAGTGAAAGGTTCACAGATTTTCAAGATATTCTGGAGATAAAAAAATGAAGAGAAAGTATGTGAATATTAGTATTATATTCCAGGTATAATTGAACTATTGAATTTTTCTAGTATAATTTGTAATTAAGCTTACATTAATTTATAATTAAAATTTGTAATTAAACAGTAACCCAAATTAGCCAAGAAAGAGGTGCCTTTTTTTTTTTTAAGGAAATTTATGTACAGTAGTAATGATCTGGTTAGATTCTCAGTGGATTATTTTCTGTTCATAATTTAGGCACTTTGAGAAGATGCTGGCACCTTAAGGTAGGAACCATGACTTCTCCGTATAAATAAACATCATAAAAGTCTTAGTACCTTTATACTCAGGGAGGGCTCACTGCATCTCAGCCGATGATGAAAACAAGCACTCTGTGTGGACCTTGCTGTGGAATAACTGCTCCTGGGCCATCTGCCGTATAAAGCTTGGTCCAGGTTTATAGTTCTCTGGGTGTAGTGACATGTAGTTTTAGACCCTTGGTCAGCCTTTTAATGAAAATAATTGTATATGATAAAGTTATATTTGGAAAATATTTGGGAATCTTAGAGGCTGGCTGTTGGCATTTCTTAGGGTAATCTAGAGAGAGATGAATAATTTTTCAGGATAAGTAGTTTAAAACTCTCATTAGGAATTTTGTTTTCTTTAAAAAGCTTTTAGGAATTTTATCATGTCCTGTGTGATATAAAATTCCTCAGGTACGCTGTGCATTGTTCATTCTTTTGTGGCCAACATCCTGGAATCCTGTTCTCTTCTACTTCATCTCCTTTTCTCGTTTTAACGCTTTTAAATGCTCTTTTTAACTGGATTCTGCCCCCAGTATTCTACTTGAGTCATTCTTTATGAGAGCCCCAGAGTCTTCAGTTCAATCACGTGGCCTGACCCAATTTGTCACCCCACTTCTGACATTTGACACCATTGTCTGCCTCGATCTTCTTGAGAATTCCTTGGCTCTGTTATCCCACATCAGTCATTACTTTGGTCTTTTGCTTTCATATTCCCTCAGGCTCTGTTTTTGGCCCTCTACCCTCCTTTCTGTGTACACATATTCCTTCAGCAGATCATTTATAGTCTCTGTCTGTCCCTGATTTCCCGTCTCTGTGTTAGTACTGTGTTTCACCACTACTTGAAGGAGAGGTACACCGCCCCAGCCTCAACTCAACGTGCATAAAACAGAACGTATCATCGTCTCAGACTAGCACCCCTTCCTACCAAATTTCTGTTTATAGTGAAATTATTCTTCTAGTTTCCAAAGTTAGACACCTTGGAATCATTGATGCCTTTCTCTTCTTCCTGTGTGTGTATGTGTGTATATATATAATATGTAATATATAATAATATATATAATAGAAATAAAAATATATTTATTTTATCCTATATATATATATATCTTATGGTCCCCTGCTTCAGTGATTTTTCTTTGCCCTGTCTCTTGATTTCCCCACTCCTTTACCACCTACTCCCAGACCCTACCTAGCTTTCCTTCTCAAATATGACCTCTCTGCTCAGTCTTACTGCCTACTATTTACCATCCCTTGTCCCCTGATGGTGCCAGCACTCTATGCTTTGATTATAGTCGCTCTAACCTGAGAGAACCTCACAATTACAGTGATTGGCCTTTCCTCATGTGACCCTTGTTTTTGGAAAATCCTTCCCTTTCTTATCAATTCCTCCCTCACACCCCCCTCCCATTCCCACCTTTCTCTAAAAAAATCTTTTAAGAGCCAGTTCAGCAGTCTTCTCCTTTGTGAAACTTTCCCCTACCTTCCCAGGGAGAATTAATTGTTTCTATCTCTGTTTTTCCCATAGTAGTTGGAACATATTTTGCTACAGACCTTAATGATTTTTGTTGTAATTAATTGTTTATGTGTTTGTCTCCAGCACTGGGACAGTGAGCTCCTTGTAGGCAAGGATTGGGTCACATTTCCTGTATCTGTTCTCTCACAGTGGCCACTCAAAGAATGTTTGTTAAGTTCAACGTGTACCCAACAAATTAACCAGTTTTTCTAACTTCGTGCTGACCTTCTTCCCACATCCCCTTCTCCTCTTAGCCTTTAATCAGGCTGTTTCCTTGAGCTGGAAAGTCCTCTCAATCCTCTTACCTTATTCCAATTTTTTTTTTTTTTTTCGGTGAGGAAGAGTTACCCTGAGCCAACATCCATCACCGATCTTCCTCTTTTTTTTGTTTGAGGAAAATTAGCCCTGGGCTAACAACTGTGCCAGTTTTCCTCTATTTTGTGTCTGGGTCGCCGCCACAGCATGGCTGACGAGTGGTGTATGTCTGCGCCTGGGATCTGAACCTGTGAACCCAGTGAAGTGGGCCACTGGAGTGGAGTGCACTGAATTTAGTGTTAACTTGGTTAACACTATGCCATGTGCTGGCCCCTATTCCAATTCTAATCATGCTTCAGGCCCCATTTCTTTCACACCATCCTTTCCTGCATGCTATCTAAAAATTCTCTCTAATAGCTTGATGTGTTTTAATTTCATGTCCCCCAAGTTTTTTGAAATTCCTAGTTTTTAAGGATTTTTTTTTAATTCAAACAACATTGCCTAGCAGTCCTTTACTCTCTTTTCTGCTCTGACGGTCTGAGACTGAATTTACTCATCCCAGGATCCCCTTGGCTTTATTGCTGAGTGAATGACCAGGCTGAGGCCCATGAAGAGGTTCAGTCTATGTTTGTTGAATGAGCTAGGACTTTAAATAAACAAACATAGATACTTCAGTATAAGGCATATAAAATGGATACATTGAATGTAGCATCACTGTAGTTCTTTCTGCAAACACTTTTCACATTATTCAAAGAAAGCAATAAGGGTAAAACATAATCATTTGTTAGGATTATTTTTTATTGTGAAGTTTTCTTTTCAGCTGTTGAATAACATATCAATATTTCTAGCCAATTCCAGAACTAGTTATAGTCCTCTAATTAAGGAATACAGACCTAAGAATTCATTCTTGATTCAGACACTTTAATCCTTAAATCTCTCTCAAGTCTACAATCAGTGAATCATTTTATAAATTAGGATTAAGAACTGTCTGGTATTGTTTGTATCCTCTTTGGCAGTGAGCAAATGGTACAAATAATTTCATCCTAATATTCATTCAGATTTATGAGCAAGTATTCATCACAACAATCTGTAAAACTCTTAAAAGGATAGAATGTATGACAAAGTGAGTCATAGTCTTTGTGATGTGATGTCTGCAGGAGTGGGTGGGAGGAATTACTGAATGACCAGTCTCATTCTACTCCTTTCTAAGCTGAATCATTTTGCAAATAGAAAACAATTCATAGGTTTTTAGGTGATCATTTCATAAATAGGAACTGGAAGAGAGTAAAAGGATTAAATAACACCTCTAAAAGGATTATTTAAGAAATTACTTTTTGAAATCTACCACTTGAAGTCTTTGTTTTGAATTAGAAACGAAATTAATCTCTTTACTGCCTCATAATATATCTTTTCATCTAACACCTGCTGTTATGTCTTCTTTATATATTTTTACTTTTTTCTATTAATTATGTTACCTTTCTTGCATATATATATATATATAAAATTATTATTTTTTAAATTCTCCCAAGTGTAATCTGACTTTTCTCTTCACAGCTGTTTCTAGCCTTGGCTCATTTGAAGATGGTGTGTGTGTGTGTGTGTGTGTGTGTGTGTGTGTGTGTGCGTGTGTGTGTTGGGGGAGATGTCATTTACTCACTGGCTGGATGACTACTTCAGTTGGATGGAAACTTAAGAGAGGAAGGTCCCTTTCATTTTGGAAATTCTGATTCTGGGATGGTATAATCTTATATTTTGCATGGTTGGTCCTCTTTTGTTATTTTTCATCTTACTAGAAACAGAAGTTTGGAGAACCTTTTTCTAAATCAAATTTAATCTTTATTTATTTTTAAGTTTTTTTTTGAGGAAGATTGGCCGTGAGCTAACATCTGTTGCCAGTCTTCCTCCTTTTTCCCTTTTTTCTCCCCAAAGTCCCAGTAGATAGTTGTATGTCAAAATTGTACATCCTTCTAGTTGCTTTATGTGGGACGCCGCCTCAGGATGGCTTGATGAGCGGTGTGTATGTCAGCACCCAGGATCCGAACCGGCAAACCCCGGGCTGCCAAAGCCAAGCGCACCAACTTAACTGCTATGTCACTGGTCTGTCCCCTTAATCTTTAAATGTAAGCGTGATTAACCATATTTCCTTATCTTTTTTGGGGTAAGGCATTTGTCAAAAAAATTATATGAAAAGAGGAATATTCTATTTTGGGTATTTCTAAATTTTAGAAGTTCTTCTTACATACTTAAAATTATACATTATTCTAAACTCAGTAATTTTGTAATGGGAATATAATGCAAGTGAATTGGGAAGACAATCTTGCTGTATCTAGTTTAATGGAGCTTACTAATATGTAAAAGATGTATAGAGCAGGTGTTAGATTAACAAATAATGAATTACAGCAACGTCTTTAGCTGTTATAGGGTGGGAAAAGTGAGGTGCAGATTATTTTGGGGGGCAGAGAGCATTAAAGCCATGAAATATTCATGGGAGCTGTCCAGCCTTGACCAAACGCCTAGGGAGATTGCCAGAGTAACAAGGCAAAGCCCTGTACCTGTGGTAGAGGAAGGGCCAGTTGTTTGGCCTTCACAACCGTATTCCTAGGACCTTGGTATTTGCTGAGTATTTATTGAATGGATGAAATTCTTGAGACTGTGTGCCATGTCAGCTTTACGAATAGTATCTGTTTAATCTTGATAACAAACTTATAAAGCAAATATCATTATCCTCATTTTACAGATAAGAATACAGTTTTTGCTATTGGCTTCTCAAAACATGATCTCTTTGTGACAACAAGTAATTAATTGTGCCTTCTAGACTTCTCAGTGTTTAGAATACAGGTTCATGGGCAGAATTCCAAATGGACAGTGTAGCAGAAATTTGAAGAGATAGCAATTTTTTTTTTTTGTGAGGAAGACCAACCTGGGATTTGGCTAACGTCCGTCGCCAATCCTCCTCTTTTTGCTGAGGAAGACTGGCCCTGGGCTAACATCGTGCCCATCTTCCTCTGCTTTATATGGGACACCGCCACAGCGTGGCTGACGAGCAGTGCATTGGCGGGCGCCCGGGATCCGAACCCGCGAACCCGGGCTGCCAAGTGCGGACTAAACTGCTGCGCCAGCGGGCGGCCCCCAGAGATAGCAATTTAAAAAAATAATTTAAGCTCTTCCCCGAGGCTTTGCCATGTCCAGCAAAGTTAAAATCTCTGCCATCTTTTCTCCCACCCCTTTATTACATTCTTTTTTGTTTAGAAAATATTTCTGCCATGATTTAGTATAAAACAATTCTTTAATATTTAGGTGTTGCTTTCTGAAGAACTCAAGGATTTTTTAAATGGCATATGCAAAAATAGAAAGAGTAGGAGGTAATCAAGGATAAATACTATGTAAGACTGGAATAAACCTTGAAGACAGGATCTGGAAGATAAAATGCAGAATCAGCTAGGACATGCAGAAAATGTAAAGAGAATAACTAAAAGGATGTTTCTAAAGTATAGTTAGGCCCTTTCAAGGAAGTTCAAGATAGGCTCATTGTTTAAGGACCTGTGGTGTAAGATTAAAAAACAGCCCCCCAAAAAACAGATGTACTTGGACCTATTTTGTTTTAAGCTTCCTCACCAGGTGAGATTGTCAGTCAATCAGTAATTTTTTGAGTGTCTATTATGTGAGGAAATGGAGACCAAGATAGACAAAAAGATATCAAGAAAGCATTTAGCCAGACACATCTGGAAATGTGAGTAAAATTAAAATCCTCTTCCTTTGAAGTTACTTGTCCCCTTTTTTTGACTCTCCTGTATTTTTAAGCAATGTCGCTATCTTTCTTGCCAACCGATCCATCTCTTGGTTTAAACATTTCTACTTTCTTCATTTTTCTCAGTCCTCACATCCCTGTCTCAGGCCCTGGGCATCTCAGTTCTGCGGTGTCTTCTGCACTTACACTGACCTCTCCCTTCTTGCTACAGCTGCCCTCGTTCTTTCCCTGACTATTGCACCAGTCTTCTAACTGTATTACTTTGCTTGGGCTGCCATAACAGAACACCACCGACTGAGTGGCTCAAACAACAGAAATTTATTTTCTCATAGTTCTGGAGGCTGGAAGTCCAAGATCAAGGTGTCTGCAGGTTTGGTTTCTTCTGAGGCCTCTCTCCCTGGCTTGAAGGTGGCTTCCCTCTTGCTGCCTCTTCATGTGGTCATCCCTCTGTGCACACACAAATTTCCTCTTCTTGTGGGGACCCCAGTCAGTTTGGGTTAGGGCCCACCCTCGCAGCCTTGTTTTAGCTTACTCACCTCTTTAGAGGCTCTGTCTCCAAATACAGTCATATTTGGAGGCACTGGAGGCTGGGCTTCAATATACGAATATTTGGGGAAGTACAGTTCAACCCATAATACCATCTAATCAGTTGAATATTGTTCTTTGACAGACTAATCTTTCCAAAGGGTAGCTCTGATTGTGTTATTCCTCTCCTCAGAAGAACATCACGGACTTGAAAGAGTCCAGTCCCCTGGTACATATATTGTTTACAGATGTGGGCGCTGTTGAAAGTCGATAAGAATCATAGAGAATAGGAGAGTTACCAGGAGATGGGTGGTTGTTGTATATCAAAAAGTGGGATAAAGATCTTTTCTGGAAACTATGGATAGGTAGGAAGCTTGATGTAGGTCCTTGAAAAAAAATTCCAAGAGGCTTGAGAATGCTGAGAAAAGAAAATAACACAGTAAGTAGTAAATAGAGTAATAGAAGGGAAGAGTAGGAACATGTATAGGCTTAATAGGTTGCTTTCAATGGAGTATCTGACTGAATTTCTCATAACAGCTGTCTACAAAAGAAGTAGTTTACTTCAGGAGACAGTCTAGAGTTTTTCATGTTTGGGCTTCTTAGGCTAGGGCCCAAGGACCATATCACTTTTAACGAACTAAAAAGGAGTGCTCTCCCTCTAAAAGGTAAAAAATTAAAGATAAAGAAAATTGGTGACATGGATTTATTATCGTGATGTAGAAATATTCTTAATTGACAGCTGACCCTGTTATCTAATTACCACCAAAAAGTGATGCTTTGGACTTTTATTCTAAATCAAAGTTATAATTTTTGCTAGACCCTTCACTCAACTTTTAACAGCAATGTAGCTGATACCCTTATACAGCAGGAGAATTCATTTAGTTATTTATGTATATTTTTTGCAACTCAACTCATTTTTCTTGGAAGGCACTCCACGAAGTTACATTACTCAAAGTTAGATATTCTTCGAATGTTTTAATGAGATTAGAAAAAAACCTAGTTGGGATATCTGTTTGGTTACACCTATATTGAATATTTTTCAGACTTAAATTATTTTTGGCTATGCTTAATGATGTAAAACTATAGAGCTTTTGTTTTGTAGAATTCTGGAGACTCTTGGCCTTGCCTGTGGGTATCACCTCCAGAAGTGGGTGCATGTTCCTATTAGGCACCTCTGTTTTTCTAGAAGGAGCCTCATGTCCACCATTGCTGACAGTTAAAGCACATGGTTCTGCTTTCCAGGTAGGCCAGAGAGAAGAACCTTTTAAAAGTTCTGCTGTGGGGAATAATATTTATGGAAGTCTGACTCAGGGATGTATAGTACTCTTCCAGGTTGGGAACTTTAACCTGGGGGTTCATGGACAAGCTTCAGGTTTCCATGATCCCTTGAAAATAGATGCAAAATATTATGTCAGGGTGTTTTCTGAGGACATGGCATTTTATCAGAACCACAAAGAGTTGTCCGTGGTCCAAAATATGTTAAGGACAGTATCACTGGATACACTAAAGTATGTCTTCTAATTAACCCGCCCGTCAGTGAGAGAACCAATTTGAATGTGTTGGTGTGAGCCTATAGTTTAGGGTGAGTGAGTTTTGAGTAACATGTCTGTGCAGCTTGTCTCTGTGTTAATTCTGAGAAATGTTTAAGGCTGCTCTTTCTCTCATTACATAGTGTTCACTCTGAGGTCTCTTGGGAGAAATTTCTCTTTGGTAACCACGTCAGGACTAGTTATACTTCTCCTTAGCAGCCAGTTTGTTTTAACTTTACGGTCTCTGGAAAACTTGTTATTATTGCTACTGGCTTCTAGAAAGCCAAATATGTGGGCTGTTTTTAGCAAATCTAATAATCTCAATCCTGGCTTCACCAATTTCCAATCCTTAATTTCTGTTCGCCTTATGTAAAAGCCATTTTTAAAGTTTTTTTGTCTTGGTATACTGTCAATATCTTTATAACTCATCTTAAATATTATTTGGGACCAGACAAGTTAAACCTCAATAAAAATAATGTATTTACTGATTTGTTATTTTAACCACAAAGTGTCTACTATATCGTCATATACAGCCTTCGGTGCCAGGGATTAAAAAGTCAAATAAGATGAGGCCCCTGTCCATTAAGATGCATAATGTCTGGCAGGACATGAAAGAAATGTAAGTCAATACGAGTACTAAAACTTTGTGCCTGCTTTGCTTGTGTTTGTCCTGGGTAGAGTGAGGTCCTACCAAGGAGGACAGTTGATTCTAAAAGGAAAGTCTGAGAAGGCTTCAAACAGGAATGACAGCTCAGCTGGGTTTTGGGAGGCAAATAAGTGTTTGCTAGGCAGCTGACCCTATTATCTAATTACCACTAAAAAGTGATGCTTTAGATTTGTATTCTAAATCAAAGTTATAATTTTTGCTAGACCCCCACCCAACTTTTAACAGCAATGTGGCTGATATCCCTATACAGCAGGAGAATTCATTTAGTTATTTACATATATGTTTTGCAACTCAAGCAATATTTTTTGGAAGGCAAATAAGGGCAGGAAGGCCAAGGAAGCAGCGCCAGGTTTGGTATGTTTTGGGAACTGCAAGCACTTTGGCAAGGCTGGAGTGCAGGGTTATGGTAAGAAGTAAGGCCAGCCACAAAGGCAGAGCCTGGATTCTGACAGGCCTTGTAAGCCATACTGACTGATTTGGTCTTTATCCTCAGGCAGCGGAGAGTCAATGAAGTGTTTTAATCAGGGGAGGAAGAGGATCAGATCAGGGAGAAAGAGAAAATTACTCAGGCGGGTGTGTGGTGTGATTGGAGGGTATAAGGTTGGGAGCAGGGAGGACAGTTAGGAAATTATTGCAGTAGTCCAGTTGAGAAACGTAAATCTCTTAGACCATTGCCTGGCATATCGTGAGTGATGTATATGTACTGGAATAGGAGGGTCTCCATTTTGTCAAGTGAAAAATGGAAATTATTGGAATAAAACTGAAAATATTACCCCCGTTTATGAAAATACATACACACAAAAGAACTATATACGTGTGGAGTAAATATGTAGAATGAGGTCTGAAAAGGATACATACTGAACAGCTAACAAGTGCTCCTAACTTTGGAGAGGGAATGGGATTAGGGGAGAGATGAAAAGGAATCTTTACTTCTTTATCTATGTATTTGGAAACTTTTAAAAATAATATATCCATATATAATTTATGTAAAATTTTCTGAGAAGAATGAATGGGGAGCAAGAGAGTGGAGGTGGGTGTTGGATACTATTCTCTGGGGTGCATGAACGTGAAGGGAAGAAGAGGGATGGGATGGTAACTGGAAGGTTCCTGTTTTGGGAGGGCAGAGCTGTGGGTGGGGTCTTTGGCGGTCAGTCACACAGATGGACACAGCACACCAATTGACTGTTGGAGCATTGCTTGTTGGTAATGCTCAGGCCTGCACCTGCCTATTAGAAGGAGCCCCCTCCTCACTCTTGGCTTATTTCCTCTTCAGTCCCACTCACAGGTGCAGGGCCTTGAACCTTATCAGCACAATTGCTTTACCTTGCTTAGGGAAATGATACTTTGTACTTGAAAGCAGAACATTATTTCTAAATCATTGTACATTCTAAGTCAAAGCACACCCCGAATTTAAATCTAAACATATTCTGCATTTTATTTTTCTGAGGTGCAAGAATCATAACTGTTCTTTGGGAAACTTCTCTAATACTAATGGAGCAATGACTTGGGAAAGATGGGAAGGGACTGGATCAGAACCAGTGATGGATTAAGTTTAATGGAAGCAGAGAGACTCTGGGATGGGAGGAGAGTAGCACAAGTGCATTTTGGACTGTCCCTGTGCACTGGGTTTGGTACATGAGCAGCGGTGCTCACAGGAAGTCAAACTGGCTTTGGAGTCTCATCAGAGGATAGCCCTGCTGTGTGGAGATGCTGTCAGGGCTATGACTGGACAGATGCTGATCACCTGTTCACTTAGCAATTCAATTTTTAGGAGGCCTGGATTAGGGTTCTCCAGAGAAACATAACCAATAGGAGATATGTATGATATATATATCCTATATATATATGACATGCACACACAGAAAGAGAGAGAGAGATTGGTTGCTTTTAAGGAATTGACTTATGTGATTATGGAAGCTGGCAAGTCCAGGGCTGTCAGGCTGGAGAGCCAGGGAAGAGCTGATGTTGTGATTTGAGTCCAAAAGGCTGTCTGCTGGCAGATTTCCTTCTTGCTGGGGGAGGTCAGTCTTTTGTTCTATTCAGGCCTTCAGCTGATTGGATAAGGCCCAACCACATTATGGAGAGCAATATGCTTTATTCAAAGTATACCAATTTAAATATAAATCTCATCCAAAAACACCTTCACAGACAAATCCGGAATAATGTTTAACCAAATATCTGGGCACCATGGCTCAGCCAAGTTGACACGTAAAAGTAAGTATCACAGGGCCCTATTGGCATAAATCCTAGACTGGGCTGAGTGTCCAAAGAAGAGAGTGAATAAGCCCTATGTTGGGTAGGACCAACTTATTCACTGCGATGCCCCAAGAACGTGGGTCAGAGAGTTCTTGATGGAGGTACTAGTCTGGCCTCCTATCAGTTCTGAGAGGTTTAGTTTTGCTTTGGTCCCCAGCTCACCACTGAGGCCCTGGGAGGCTTCTGCTCGCATGACTGGTGCTCACTAGGGGACGTGGAGTCTAGCTTCTTTCTTCTGGTTTCCCTTTTCCTTCCCCCAACGTATGTGGGTTAGTTTTGCTTTTCTGAAAACAAGAATAATGATCTTATTTCAGAAGAAAGGACATTATTAGATTAAACAAAAAAGGATTCCCCAAAAGAGCACGGTGATATTTACTTGGGGAGATGTTTCAGGCTGCTATTGCCTCTGTTCTGTGCTCACAGGATTGCTGCTGTCCCTGTCTCTGTCAGCTGCCATCTGCTCCAAAGGCTCCCCTGCTCTTCTGTTATTGCAGAGCTGCACTGGGCCTCAGACACCTTCCTCAGGAGCTGGGGCAGAGGGAGCTGCAGCTGCAGTCTCATTAGGTATAACAGATGCTAGTTTTTTTTTTTTTAAGTCATATTCTGGTCTGTGATTGGGAATGTCGATTGCTTCTGTCATAGCATCCTCCTCCTTTCTTGTGGAGGAAAATTACCATTGATTAGAAGTAGGGATATCAGCATAAGTAGAAGCACTTCTGCCCTAGGTTGTCTCAGCCTCATGAGAAGTTCAAGATTACACAGAAGTAAGGGAGATGGATATCAGATGTCTTCCTACTTTCAGAATACATCACTGGCTCTCCTGGGAGAGAGCTGGGGATGTGAGGGAGTGGGATTGGGTGCTGGGCTAAGAGCAGGGGAGTCCTTCCATGTCCTGCAGATCTCCCTCACCTGCACCCTGGGCAGTTGGGTCTCCCTGACTGGGTCTCTTTGTTTATCTTTATGTCCTCAGAGTCAAGATGCCTCCCTATTGGGAAGCTAAAAGGTCATGCCAGAATACTACCAAATACACAAAGATTTCAATGTGCCAATTTTGTAGCAAAATGGCACAAATGACAAACTGTCTTTGATGGCTTAGTTGCTGTAAAAATGAGATGAATGTGTTCCACTAAGTAATGAGCTCAGCTTGGCTAGCACAGTGTGAATGGACAAGTTTTTAGGTATGGGAACATTAAGGGTGTTTATGTCTGTGATACTTAGTTTTTTCTTTGAAATAGGAGGTGATGTTATCTCCAGGAGAGGTGTGGCTGCAGGCTGGGCAGTCTGTGGAGCATGGTGTAAGTTGATAGGGCTGTCGTAGAGAATGGAAAAGGAAAGAGACCTGGGATATGCCCATGGTTGCTGAACACTTGGCTGAGGACCCACTTGAGGCTGGAGACCCCACAATCCTAATATACCAGTTTGGATGATCGTGTCATTTCCAGATACATTTCCATTGTGTACGGTCAAGAGTGCAAGTGCAGGAGTGGAGAAGCCAAATGGCTATATTGATCCAGTATTGGGACTTGGCCTTAGAAGTGCTAGAAAGAAAAAGCAGGAGAATTGAATGATGCTCCAGAGTTTAGACTGATAAGGAAGGGAAGCCCAAGAGGCTAAGGACTGGTAGATAAATGGTGGAATTGGGACCAGTAAAGTCAATGAGGCTGAAAAACCAGCAGAGGGAAATGAGGTTATACCATATTGGAGTTTAAGATGAAGCAGCTCTTGAATGATGGCCTGGCCATGAACAGGGTGCTGAATTTGATAAGCCAAAGATCTTGGAGGCTAGGTTGTTGTTGGGTCTTCTACATGAACAGTGAAGTCTTTCAAGATGATAATAAGATATGGGGTGCCAAATTCCAAAGTTTTCAGTGAGTGACAGTGACCAATCAGTGGATGGCACCAACCAGGAGAAAGAGAGGATGTCATACCCACATAGCATAAACCTTGAAGGAGGAAAGACTTTAGTATGGTAGTGCGAAAGTAATAGTTGTAGATGCTGTTGTAGGAAGCCAGAAAAAGTCTTCATAACCTAAGAGGGGAGGGGCTTGATTCCAGTTGAAAATGCCTGTTCAGAAGAACTGGCTGGACCCCACTCTGCTTAGCTCCCAGTGGTGTTATCATGGCCTGTGGTGACCAGCAGTCCTAAGGACTTGAGTGTTGCAAGGGTAGATGTCTGGCTGGGATGAAGAAAACATCTTTGGGTAGGGAGCCTGTTTTCTATTTTTAAAAATTGGCATTGGAACAGATGATCTATAAGTCATCTTCCTGGTTTAAAAGTTCTTTCCATGAATCTGAAAAAATGCAAATCAAGAGTTTGGTCCCTTGTATTGCCCAGCTGAAAGAATATGCCTAGATTCTGAATCTTCCTTTCTTCATGTGAAAATCATTTTTCCTTTAGAGATAGAAAGTAGAATACTTTAGAAATTCTTGAGAAAAATAGATAATTACAGTAAAAGATGTGAGTTGAGCAAAAATGAGATTTATTTGTTCTGGTCTTGGAACAATTTGCTTGGGAAGGCCAGACTCTCTTCCATGCCTCAGGTAAGAGATTTCAACTCAGAGCATCTCAAACAGAACCAGTTTCTGTGCCTCCCATCTTTCCTTATCCTCCAAAAATAGTGCTGAGACAATGGTGTATTCCCCTATAGATGTCTGGATTTTTTTTCTCTCTTACATAGCGTCATATATCTTTTGGAGGAAGAATAAATTAAGTCAGGGGAGCAGACAGGGTAAGGGAGGTAGAAAGTAGAAGAGGGAAAGAAAGAAAGAAAAAACAAACACACACCCAAGAATAAGCAGGAGAAGTCTTAGGCTGAAATAGACTTTCATATGCAAGACTCCTGAGGAATGAGTTGTGTGGGGCTTTTGGGCTCTTTCCAGAAAGTGGTTCCACATCTGACAAGGGGAAGGAAGCAAAAGAAAACAAAATGACTAGTCTTCGTGGCACAGTGGAAGGAAATACATTCAATAGTTGTGATTTTAGGCTCCTTTTTTGGGATGGAAGTGTGACTCCTAGAGCCAGAAGCTATTTACTTTACTACTTGTGTACTTTTATGACTTTTTTTAACTTTATAAACTATAGCAATTGACTTTGTCTCTTTATTAGGACTAAAAAGAACTATAAGGAATAAAAAGACATAGTATAAGAAGCTTTTGTTTGGGAAGATAAGACCTCTTACTTCTTGCTATTTTCATCCATTCCCTAGCTTCCCCCCGACGTCTCCACACAACTGATTGCTTGGAACAAGGCACAATTTTAGCGTTATTTCAACCAGCTACATTGAAGAATGGCAAATGAGGAAATGATAGAGTGATGCGCTTCACAGGGGTTGTGTGGTTCAGCTCCCAGCAATAAAGGAGGATTAGGACTGCTGATCTTTGACCCTAGGTCACTGGGCTGACCTTGAGCAAAGCAATTTACCAACCCGGGACTCGGCTTCTTTATCTTTAACTGAAAAGTCTGGACTAGATGATTCCTAAGGGCCAAGCTCTCAGGATTTTTGACTCAAATTCTGCTAGAGGTTCAAAGAATCAGTTTTGGGGAAGGGCTACTAATGTCATCAGAACTAGGCATGGCCAAAGGAAAAGAGTATGAACCCAGAAAAGAGGACACTTCATGTTGGGCTTGTCCCCAGAGATGGAGAGAGGGTGATCCTAAAGCCATAGATATGTAAAGCCAGGCTCCGTCAGCCAAAAGGTGACTCTCAATGTGGCTCTAGGAGACACTGTTGTTACCAGAGTTGAAGTACAGAGGTAGAACAAGCAGGAACAGACTTTCTACATAGGGGCTAGAATTTATTCCTTAACTAGAATGTGTCAAACAGCTATTCTTGAAATCAGAGAAAAGTGCAAAATTGTAATCAAATGGTGGTTCTTTCTGGCCCTAGCCCCACCCCCAGCCTTGTTCTTTATTCTCACTCCTCTGTTAGGTCATTCTCATGGCTTCGTCTTTCACGTCTGTGCAGTCAACTGGTAGACCTGGGTTTATGTTTGTGCCTTTCTAATTGTATGATCTTGGGTAAGTTACTTAATTTCTTTAAATACCAGTTTCCTCATCTGCCAAGTGGGGATTCTAGCTAATGATAGCTACTGTGTTACTGTTGTTGGGAGTATTAACAGAGAATAACACAGGCAGAATATCTGGTATAGTGCTGTCAAATAGTAAGCTCCTTTAATGGATGCTGGCTGTGACTGTTTATTATTCCTAAATCTCCCTTTTACAGAATTGTATCTCATCTGTCCTCTGGTCCTTCACTTATCTATTGCTATGTAACAAACATCTCGAAATGTAACGGCCTAAAATAACCATTTTATCATTTCTCATGATTCTGTGGATTGACTGTGGTTCAGCTGGATGGTTCTTCTGCTAGTATAGTTTGGTATTTCTCATGCAGCTGCAGTCAAGTGGTGGCTGGGGCAGGGACATCTAAAATGGCTTCACTTACATGTCTGGCACCTTGGTGGGGTAACTGGAAGCCTAAGGATCTCTTTCTTTCTCCGTGTGGTCTCTCCATGAGACTAGTTTGAGCTTCTTTACATAGTGGCTGGATCTCAAGGGCAAATGTTCCAAGAGAGCAAGCTCCAGTGTGTAAGTACTGTTTACATCATGTTTGCTAATGTCCCATTGACTCAATTCAGTCTACGTGGCCCAAGACTAGAGTCAATATGGGAAGGGCTACAAAAGGTATGACTCTCAAGAGGTGGGGTTCACTGCAGCCACCAAAATATGTCTACCCCATCCAGTTTCAAAATCCCTGCTGTCTGGAAAACATCTTCATTTGGATGTCACTCCTTTAGCTTGAACCTAACTAACTTTACTTGCAGTCAAATAAGCGATGCATTGTTCTCTTTAATGAGCGTGGAGCTGGTGCCAGATCATAAACTGGATATCCTCATTTTATCAACTTTCTCCTCAGATTATTCCATGTCAGTTTTCATATTTCCAAGTTGAAACCCTAAACACAACTTTTTTCCTGCTTCTCATTTTTTTTTTACCGAAATCCAAACTTCATGAAACCCTGGTATTTATTCTTTTGTTTTCCACCCTCACTGCCACCATCAAAGTCCACATCCTTATTATCTTGCACATGAACAGCTGCAATAACTGTTCAAGTAAGTTTTCTTTAAACACCACTTTCAGTCTGATGCATTTCTTTTCAAGAACTGTGGTATATTTAGAATTCTTATTGCAATAAACCTGACCTTCCCACTTGTTTTTCTGAGGCCCTTTTTTTATCTGACCCTACTTCATTTTATACATCTCTTTTTTTTCACTTGTGTATGTCATCTACCCTCCAGAATCAGAGATTGAGGAGGGAAGATACTTAATAAGAGTTTAAGTCCATCTACGTTATAAATATCTTAGAACACAGAAGGGAAGGGAGGAGGCAGTGTGGAGGCAGAGCAAAAATCCTGAAGACAAGATGTGAAGTGGAAGGGATTTTATTGTTGCTATTTGCATTTTTGAGAATTAGGTAGGAGGACAAGGGGAAATCAGATATTTCAGCGGGTTAGAAATTAGATCCCCTTTAATGGAATTCCTTAATTTTTAAAAATCTTGAACTTTTGTTCATTACACTCCTAGCTCACTTGGGTTAGACATCCCATAGTCTGGTTTTATTGTCATCAGGTGTGCCAGAGTATGTGCTCTAGTGCCGTGTTTGGCGCACGAGTGCTCGTGTTTGTCAGGTGAAGAATATAGACAAAACTTGGTTAAATTCATTCATACTTTTTATAAACTAAAATGGACATCAATGAAGTCAAATAAAAGGATGTGTTCTTATATATTAAATGGAGAGAGATGCAGAATTCAGATCTATGAATTATCTTTACCATTTAAAGTAGACATTTGTTAAGCAGTCAATACACGTGTGTGCTCTGGGTGCTGAGACTGTAGCTGGGTGAACGCGAGTACCTGTTAGGACTCTCCACCACACAATGCAAGTACCTTCTGTAGGTGGAGCGTATAAAATGTGTTAGGAACACGGGAAGAGAAAGCCATTATATTTTTTCTTTTTTAGATCTATTAAGCCTTTGGATCAGATAAAATTTAAAAAATAAGACATGGAAAGAATAGCTTCCTGCTCATTTGAGGAAACAGCATTTTAAAGTGATTAATGTAGACAGGCATTAACCTAAGGAAGTTAACAAGCACATTGTTATTCGCTTCCAGTATTTTGAATACTGTTCATTTCCATTCCAAAGGCAGAGGATTTTTGTGAAACCAGTGATAGTATTTGACCTCAGTAATTGAGATATTGTGTAAGGAAGTGGTAAACATTTTTGAAGAATCTCTCCCACCTCACCAGCTTTCAACCACAGATTCAAATATCCTATTTTAAAGAACTCAACTCTGGAGTAGTCCACTTAAGTTTATTGACTTGGTCTTCAAGGCAGCTGCATTGTTGGGGTGGAGCCATGACCTTTTTTCACTGTGATCTTGTTTTATTCCTTTAAATTCTCAGCACAGCTGAAGAAGGGGCCCTGTTTCTTCCTGGAGACTTTCAGGCAAAGGAGCTGTTTCCAACTTCCTACTCAGTCCACCCAGCTATGTCATGCAGGGGATGCAGGGAAGAATTTTCCTTGGGAGGGCCTCCTCAGAAGTTTGGAGATGGGCCTTGAGCTCTTGGCTGGAAGCGGGGTTTTCCACAGTGGAGGCTGCAGTAATGCTCGTCATTGATCGCGAGACGTGCTGCTTGGGCTATTTTCATGAGAGTCAAATAAAACTCTCTTCTCTTAAGCCTGCTTTGAAAGGTGTTTTCTTAATGATTTTACCAGTCAAATAGAATGACTGTGTGGGAGAGTGCAGTTAAATAACTGGAACACTCTGGGCAGCTTCCCTTCCCCACCCTGTGCCCCTACTTGCCTTTCCCCCGAAGCTCCTCCTTTCTCAGGCACACACTTGCCGCTCTGTTTTCTGTTCTGGAGCTGCCTGAATTGTGTGATTTTTGTAGATGAATGTGAACTCTTCAATCCGGAAAGAAGTGCCAGGAACACAAACAGCCTAGTTAATTGGCATTCACCCCTAGGGGAGGGACATGACCCACCAAGCTGGTTGCATTATCTCCATGGGGCATTTAACTTGGAGAGAAATCTCAGGCTCTCTCAAATCATCCAAGAAGCATTTCAAAAAGGGAGAAAGAATCGCCAAGAAAAGGCTATAATCAAGAGGTGCTCCATCTCTTGGGTATGTTGGTTGCAAAAATAACTTGCTTGAGGCAGCTTATATTTTTGTTGTTATTCTTTATCTGAGCTGCTTGTGATTTCGGGGTACTCTGACCAGGTTAATAGCCTTTGAAACACGGATTTTTTTTTTTTTTGTGGGGAAGACCAGCCCTGAGCTAACATCTGTTGCCAATCCTCCCCTTTTTGCTGAGGAAGACTGGCCCTGGGCTAACATCCGTGCCCATCTTCCTCCACTTTATATGGGACGCCGCCACGGCATGGATGACAGGCAGTTCGTCGGCGGGCGGGCGCCCGGGATCCGAACTCGCGAACCCCGGGCTGCCAAGAGCGGACTAACCCGCTGCGCCACCGGGCGGCCCCGAAACACGGATTTTTAATTGATGCACCACGAGCCAAATTCCTGTCACAGACTCTGTGTGTGATACAGAGTTTAAAAGTCTGCACATGGCTGGTGCTGACTGGTGGCTGCCCCATTAGTTGGGGTGTGGGTTCTATGGTTTATTACAGCCCCCACTATTCCCTACTCCTCTTCATCTTTTCACCAAGCTGCTCCACTCTTGTATGTTACTTGCATGCGTGGTCCCTATAGGCCTTTGAGATTGCTACCCTGCTTTTAGTATAAGTATTTTCACAGTGCTCCTTGAAGGCTGAACTCCATTTACTTTGAGACAAACCAAAGGGCTTGATAAGGATTTTTCAAGAATTGATTTGTGTTATAGAACTAAAATTTAGAAACTTTAGCCGTTGTTTTTTGGTGAAAATATTTCAGCTTTATAGCAGTGGCCAACTCTGACTGAAGGTCTGACTTGCAACAATTTGTTCCGTATTAGGATATTGACTTCCTCAAAGGCCTGTCTGCGGCTGGTCTCCTCAGACAACAGGGCAGCTCTTCTAAAACCTGGTGCTTCCACGTCCAGCTTCGGAAGGCCTCTGCCAGAAGACGTCTTCTCATAAGTGGCACAGATGCCTGCCCCAGGGGCTGATGAGCTTCCTATTTATTCAGTAAACATTTCAGGAAATACAAAGAAATGTGAAGTGATCACATGTTCTGGGGTCCAGAGCAGTTCTTGGAGTTCTTTTACTAATGAAAAATATAAAAACCTGTAGACAGTCAGCTATCTGAGGCACAAACAATCCTTTTGTCTTCTCTTTACATAACCCCCTTCCACCACTGAATTTTTTAATATGGCAACAAACAGGTAACGTAAGTGATATTTGAGCTTCATTCTTTCCTCTGCCCCCTCTCCCCTCACCTTCTAGTGGATGTATTCAGAGGCTATGAAGAATAGAGAATGGAAGAAATTGAGAACCCATGGTGGCAGAATAGCCCACAAACCACATAATGAGCCTCTGAATAATTGAGAATTTGATAAGTAGAATAAGCCATCAAAAAAAGAATTTTCAAATATTGATTCCTCTTAGAATCATTTCATATATTTTCCCCATGATTATTAGCGTAAAATCATTAAAATTTAGTGTTAACTGAAACTTTGCATCTGATTTTTATATTGTATTGTATCGTGTTTTATTCCATGTGCCCAGATAGGACCAAAGTCATAGTGAGTCAACAATAACTTGTAGAATGAAAAAAATCTACATACAGTAGAGGCTAATTTTTTGGTCTGTGGGCTATTCTACCAGTGGGTTCTCAATTTCTTCCATTTTTCTTCTACCATGGAAACTGAAGTAAAAATAATATCTAGAGTAATCTATCTTCTTTACATTACTTGGCTTTTATTTTTTTCTCTCAAATGAAACCATGTGTCTTAAAGCACATATTTCAAATGTTAATTATTAAACTAGATGTGATTTTGAACTAGTTGGCTGATTTTTTTTTTTAATTTTCAGATAATTTTAGATTCACATGCAATTGTAAGAAATAATACAGAGGGATTCCATGTACCTTTTACCCAGTTTTCCCCAAAGGTAACATCTTGCAATACTGTAGTACAATGTCACAGCCAGGATATGACATTGACACAGCCAAGATATAGAACACTTTCCTCATCATAGGGATTCCCCAGGTTGCCTTTAGAGCCACACTTATTTCCCCAACCTCGCCTCTGGCAACCACCAATCTATTCTCCATTTCTATAATTTTATGGCTGACTTAATTTTAGAAACGTTTCTCCAACAGTTGGCCTCTGGGAAGAAAAGACCCCCTAACACTTACCTAGAACCAATGACTTTGTAGGTGGAAGCTGGTATTTGTAGATGCATGTTCTCAGCGTTGCTTTATGTTGCTGTGCCAGGAGACAGTGTGGGGTCCTGAAATACAGATTACTGAGTCTTCTGGCAACTATTCTGGCAACTGTTCTTGCCAGAAAATGCCCCTGCCAAAGGTTAATGGAATTTTCCCACCTGAATTACGCTACCTCCACAAAGCAGGCCAAGAAATGCCCTCGGTGGCAGACCATTTCTGGCCTCTTCCTGACACCAGGATAGTCAGATACTGTCTGGCCCTCACAGTTGTGGAGAGGGTGAGGGAAGGTGTTTTCTCTACCTGTCAACCTGTTGTGACTGTTTACTGATGGGTGTTGGGACTGCGAACTCTTTGCTTTCCTCTCCATCTTTGGCATTATCTTTGCTGCTCTGCAGCCCTGCTTGGACCCCGTATTGCACTTGGAGCTTCTGGAGTGCCACAGGATGTCATATAGTCTTTTCCTCTTTCTTGCTGTCAGTCTGACTTAATTATCTGATGCTACTATAGAATTAAAAGGCATTGCCATTCTTAAACAAGCAGCTGTGTTATTAGAAGAATCAAGAATCATCTGATGTCTGCAGCTATTCGGGCATTGTGTTACACTTGCTCTTATGTGTAGCTCAGCTAGCCTGGTCACTTCCATTTTAGGACATGAAGTATGAAATCCAGTAGAGGAGATACTGGAGAAAATCAATTTTTTTAGGTTTTTTATGGATTGGAGTTGCTTGTAATAGCCCTGTCTTTGGCATAAATCAGCTGTACATTTTCAATTTTTTTTTTATTGCAGAAATCAAATGATATGGCTTAAAAGTAAAATAATTATGGCAAGAAATTTGGTATTTTAGATGTATTATACTTATTTTTATTGTTTTAAATATTTCGTAATCAATAATCCTAAGTCCCAAAATAAAAACAATTTCTACTTTATGGATATAAGAAGTGATTCTCAGAAAGATTCAGTGGACTCATAAAGCCATGTCCTGATTGAGTAGTAATGAAGGAATTCATGGATTTCTAAGGGCCCTTCCCTCTCTTTCTTTCTTCTTTTTTTTCCTTTCGTATTATGTCCAATGGTAACCTTCTTTGCAAATTGAGGAATTGCTAAGAATTTTAATGAACTATGTGTGTTTCTAATGTTCTTATCTATAAACTTTAACTAGCCAGTTGAGTTGTGAAGAGAATGGAATGTGTGGTTTTTGGAATCTGGGATGATATGCAAAAGGAAATAATAAAAACTGAAAGTTTAATGAGAGGGGCTCTGTGAAGCTCGTTAGTCATATTGGTGTTTGGTTCATCAAAAAAAAGGAAGGAATAAATAAATTAGGTTACTGATCTTTGTCATTTATCTGGTCATTACCTTGGGTACTCCATAATGTCAATGAATAAGACGTGTAAACTGTGAGAGAAGCAAAATGTTTATTTGCAGTCTCAAGAATTGCAATTTGGGAGACAGATTCAAGTAGAAACTCAAATATGCTCTGATTATAGGAGAGGGGCTCAGGGTTTTTATGGGAAAAAGAGAGGAAGATGAGGTAAGTTGTATTAAGGAAGAGTTCATTGGTGCTAGATGAGGTAAGGCTAGACTTGTACTTCATTGATGGGTTAATGCTTCGGTCATCAGCAAAGTCCAATTTCATCAGTCCTTACAAACCTGATATTCTTGTCCTTATTGACTTTTTGGGATGTTGGCAGTTTGGTCCATTTTGGAAGATGAGGAAAAGATGTGTAAGGCAATTCCTCTGAAATGGCTGCTCCGTCTCTATTTTAATATGTCTCCACTCATGTCATCTTTCACATTATGTATCTGGAGATATATAGTTTTTCATTTTTGGCAAATGAGTTTCTTTTGTGACTTAGGCTCCTCTGTTAGTTATCTGTGTGTTAAAAAGTTTTCAGTGGCTGGTCTTCAGCATTAAATTGGATGATTCTTTTTTTTTTTTCCATTTTTATTGATGTCTTAATAGTTTATAACATTGTGGGGTTTTAGTTGTACATTATTTGTCAGTTACCATGTGGATGCATCCCTTCACCCCTTGTGCCCACCCCCCACCCCCCTTCCCTTGGTAACCACCAATCAGTTCTCTCTGTCTGTGTGTTCACTTATATTCCATATATGAGTGAGTTCATGCAGTGTCTGTCCTTCTCTCTCTGGCTAATTTCACTTAACACCCTCTAGGTCCATCCATGTTGATGCAAATGGGACAATTCTGTCTTTTTTATGGCTGAGTAGTATTCCATTTTATATATATGCCACATCTTCTTTATCCAATCATTTGTCGAGGGACACTTGGGTTGCTTCCACTTCTTGGCTATAGTGAATAATGCTGCCATGAACATAGCGGTGCATAAGCCTCTTGTGATGGTTGATTTCATGTCCGCCTGGTAAATGCCCAAGAGTAGGATTGTTGGATCATAAGGTATTTCTATTTTTAATTTTTTGAGGACTCTCCATACTGTTTTCCATAGAGGCTGCACCAGTTTGCATTCCCACCAGCAGTGAATTAAATTGGATGATTCTTGCAGAAGACAAGAAACCAGTGGATTATGCCTTGGAATTTACTTATCATTTACTCGTGAATTTCAGTTCCAAGGAGACTACTAAACCTGACTCAGTTATTTTTTGGCTCAAAAACATAATTCTATTGGAAAGCTAACACTATCACTCAGTTTTAAATTAAAAAGATTGTTATGAATGAGTAAGTAAGAAATTAAAATGTGTGCAGTGTTCTGAGATGAGGATGTCAGGAAATATGAGTACTTGTCATCTGTAGACCAATATAGTGAACCTTGAAATTCGTTATTAGACAACTGCTCTCCCATTATCTTGGTGTACTAAATTGAAAGTTTCTGTTTGCTTCAGTGTCATATTACTTAAGTGAGAAATAACATAAACACTGGCCCAACTAAAGAAACACCGTGCATTTGCCACTGGAATGTAAGCTGCGTGAGGGCAGAGACTTTGTAGATTTTGGTTATGGTTGTATTTCTAGCTCCTAGAATAGTCCTGACGCATAAGAGGCAACCGATACCTTTTTGTTCAGTGAATGAATGAATAATATACACAGGATAATAGACTGAGAAATCGTGTAAGGTCTGTGTCTTTGCAGTAAGTACCAGTTTATTTCCTTTGAGAATGGTGAAACTATAAATTTATTTGCTATAGGTAAAGAATCAGCTGCAGTATGGCAAGACGTTATATATAGCATAAATGGCATATTTTTAAACGATGCCCCAGCCACATTTTGTAGGTCATACTTGCCCCCTCCTAGATATTCTCACATCCTTGTTCAAGTACAAGATTTCCTAACAAATAATATAATTCCTTGAATCTCAGAACAAAGCAATAGAAAAGAAGCAGGTAGAGTAGGAGGTCAACGTATTTGATGACTACTGTGTCATCAAACTTTTATATATGGAGAGAGAT
The DNA here is from genome assembly GCA_031878705.1 of Tapirus indicus. Taxonomy (NCBI): domain Eukaryota; kingdom Metazoa; phylum Chordata; class Mammalia; order Perissodactyla; family Tapiridae; genus Tapirus; species Tapirus indicus. The sequence goes on along the minus strand of CM062919.1, from coordinate 139,291,564 downwards.
CGAATATCATCTAATCTTCACTATAGCCTTCTGCAATAACAATTATTTTCCATTGTGCAGGTTAGGGAAGTGGTGAAGCCTGATTTTGAGTCCAGTTCTATCTGACTCCAAATTCTATGCATTTGACACTGTTACTTTTTTTGTTTTTTGGGGAGGAAGACCAGCCCTGAGCTAACATCCATTGCTAATCCTCCTCTTTTTGCTGAGGAAGACTGGCCTGGGGCTAAGATCCGTGCCCATCTTCCTCTACTTTATATGGGACGCCACCACGGCATGGCTGACAAGCAGTGCGTTGGCAGGTGTGACACTATGTTACTTTTAATGACTACTACAATCTAATTTCTGTGGTTTGTTTCAGTCAGACTTCTTGAATAAGTTGTTTGCATTCACTGTCCCCAGATTCTTACTTTGGTTAATTAAATCCCGTGGATACTTTTCAGTCTTATATTACCTGACTTATTTTGTGCCATTTGACACTGAAGGCCTTTTTAAAGTTCTCACTTGAAATTCTGTCTTCACTTGCTTTTTGTTCTCTCCTGGTTTTCTACCTCTGACTGCTCTCTTGGGGTTTTGTTAAATTTAGACTATTTGTGGGGAGAAAGGACATCTTAACTATATTGAGTCTTCCCATTTGTAAGCATGCATAGCTCCCCTTTTAAGTCTTTTAAAAATGACTTTCAATAAAGTTCTATAATTTTCTCCATAAAAGTCTAACGTGCCCTTAGTTATTATCACAAATGGTATCTTTTTTGTTTTATAATTACATGTTGTAACAGTTTGTTGTGGGTTACAGAAACTCAGTTGATTTTATATATTCATATATCAAACAACCTTGCTGAATTATTTCCAATAGTTCATTTGTATTTTATTTTGGCTTTTAAAAAACTTTTTACTGAGGAATAATTTTAGATCTGTGGAAGAGTTGCAAAGATTTTACAGAGAATGCCCCTGTACCCTTCACCCAGCTTTCCCTAAGGTTAACTTCTTATATAACTGTGGCACTTTTGTCAAAACTGAAAAAACTGATACTGGTGCATTACTGTTAACTAAACTGGAGACTTTATTTGGATTTCATTTTTCCAGTAACGTCCTTTTTCTGTTTCAGGATCCAAGCCAGAATATCACGGTGCTTTTAGTCTCTTGATTTTTAATGTAGAAAAGTGTACCCTCTGCAAAGAATAACAGTTTGTCCCTTAGTTTCTGAGTTTGTGTGTGTGTTGGGGGGGGGGCGTGTAGGTATCAGGTGTGTAATATACATACCTTCTTGCACTGGCTTGGACTGACCACTCTTTTCGAGGCTTTACTTGCTCTGCATCCTCTACTTCTCCCGTCAGTGTTGGCGCTCCCTAGGATTCTCTCCTTTGCCCTTTAAGTCGCACCTGTTCCACACTTTCTGGAGGATTTTAACCATTTTATATCTCCCTGTGTGGGGAGCGCACTGTTTGCTATGATTACAAATCTTTATTTCTAGCATAGATTTCTTTTTTGAACTCCAGATTCATATAGCTGGGTATTGTCTGGATATCTCTATCTGGATTTTCCACAGACTTTCAATATGTCTTAAAGGAACATATCTCATTGTCTTCTCTTGCCAACTTGTCCCTCCTCCTGTATTTCCATCTCAAAATCTCCAGTTATCCAGACAGACAGAAACCTGGGACTCATTCGGGACTTCTCTCCTCCCTCTTTCTTTCCTTCCTTCCCTGTCTCCTTGTTACTTCCATTCCTTTCATACCTGCTCCTGTTAATTCTGTTTCCTTCATTTCTCACGTATTTATCAACTTCTCTCCATCCCAAAGATTTCATTTAAAGCTCTCATTCTTTCATCTCTTTTCATACCATCAATCTTCTTAACGTAGTATTCAGAGCCCCTGGCCTCATCCTGTCCTGTGATGCCTTCTTCTACAGCACACACAATACCCTCACTCTCTGTGCTAGTGAGACCTAAGGACCTGATGTGCCTTGGATGTGCCATGCTTTCTCTCCCTTTCTCCTATGGAAGTTATATAAGGATGTTTTTTCGGGTTCATACTCTGTCTTTTCCTGACTAACTTGGTAATACCTTCAGTCTCCATTCAGTTGTCACTGCTTCCAAGAAACCTTTAATGTCCCAAGCTGGGTTAGGTGTACCTTCTGAGTGCTCTCAAGGTAGCCTGTGTGTATTTCTCTCATGGCGCTTACAGTATTGAGCTTGTTTAGTTATTTATCTGTATACCACCTCTCTTCTCCTCGACAATGCTGTACGTTCCTCCAGGTCAAAGTCTGATGCAGTATTTTCCTTTGTGCTTCCTGTTGTTTTAGCACCGTACCTGGCACATAGCTGTTACTAATAAATGTTTATTGAATGAATGAATAAAAGTATTCACCATTCTTGAAAACACTGACTTGACTTCTTCCAAAAACAATATTCTTTCACCAGGGACAAACCTTTCTAAATGTTAGCTTCCTTATTTATAAACGAGAAGCGTGCACTGGATGATCTCTGAAGTCCTTTACAGCTCTAACAAATTGGTACTTATGAATTTAAGATTTATTATTCTTGAGCATATTCAAAAGAAAACGAGGTACATTCTGGAGGAAATTCCAAAATATTTTGAGCAATGATGGTAACATTGAAATAATAATTTGGCTTTTTGGTTATACTGTGTAACTAAATGTGTCCAGTGGTAATAATCTGAGCACTTGAACATTTGAGTGGTTGACTTATGGTGATCAGAGTTTTTTCTGTTCCTTTGCTTACATATCTACATCATTTTAGAAAGACTGTGTGAATTCTCCTTTGCTGAAGGTTTTCAAGTAAAAGTTAGACAACTGTTCCTCATCCATATTATAGGTGGGATTTGAGATGTAATTGTATAATGATGGGACTAATTGACCACTAAGATCTTGCCTAACGATGAGATTCTTCAATTTTGTGGTTTACAGCTTTTGTTTTTATGCTACAATAGGAAAAAAGGTGAATTTTAAGCTTGGATAATACACTTTATTTTTCCAAGTTCATCTCCTATGGGATTTAATACCACCATTAGAAAGCCACCAGAAATATACGTTTATCAAGATTGTTGACTTCTGCACATCCAAAAACTGAATATAGTGAGTGGTCTCCAGCTTGCTGAAATGACCTGGGTTAAATCAGTGTCCAAGGTCCAATTTAGAAAGGTCTTTTTAGTGTATTCGCTTTTTTTTTTTAATTTTTAAAACTTTTAAAATGTAAAATAGATGAATAAAACCACATAAAAGAAATTTGTACTTCAGTGAACTATTACTAGGTGAACATTTTTGTAACCATCACTCAGGTCAGAAAACAGAACTTTGCCAGCCACCCGAGAATCCTCTCTCTGTCCCCTGTCCCAGTAACAGTCCCCTGCCTCTCCAATAAAAGTGTACAGATTTTTATTTTAATTGCTTCTTTGCATTTCTTAATAGTTTCATCACACCAATAGGCATCCTTAAATGTTCTTCTTTAGTTTTGCTTTTTAAAATATATGAGTTTTAAGCCTTTTTTAGTCTCAGGTCCTCCTTCCATCTTTTTTTCTCCCCTGTAATTGATTGTTGAGGAAATTGGATGATTTGACCTGTAGAGTTTCTCAGTCTGGATTTTGCTGATCGCTCCAGCTGTCTAGGACTTGGCTGTTTAGAACAAGTGTGGCTGTTTTGTGCCTTGATCATGGAATGGCCTTCTACCCGGAACATCATTCCCCCTTGTCTCTCTACTCTGCCTCTTGTTCATGAGATTATCTCCTACTTACCCTTCAAAATTTGACTCAAACCTCATCCCTCCTAGAAAGATTCTCTGACTTGCCATGTAATAATGGATATGTCCTTTTCTGTAGTCTCATAGCACCTGTATAAAACTCCAGTACGACACGAAGGACATTGCTGCAATTGTTTCTTTACCTGTTTTTCTCTTGTGTGAGATGCTTTCATCCATCAAACATTAACTAGATACTTCTATGTACCTGGCATTGTGCTAATGCACAGGATACAGAGATGGATTAGGTATAGCTCCCTGCCCTCAAGAAGCTCACGGTTGGTGAGGGACAGACAAGTGTGGTATAAAATTGTTCTGAGTGGAGGAAGCAGGATAATATGAGAGTATAGTGGAGAGGGTTCCTAACCTAAACCGAGGGGAGTGGGGAGGAGGGAATGACCACACAAGGTTTTCCAGAGTAGTTTATAATTCCAGAGTCTAGTTTAGTGTGTGCCACAGAATAGATACTTATTCTATAACAAAAAGGAATGTTCTATTTTATAGTCATTTATTAAGCACTTTTTAGGTAACAAGCTTCATGTTATCATGGAGAAAAATCTTTTTTTTTTTTTGCTTTTTTGATAGGTATGGCAGACACTTTTCAAGTGTATAACTAAAAAGCTGGATTGAAGTATTAAAGTAGAGTTTAGTTTTTATATAGGATGAAAACCAAGGCTTTAACATTTATTTAAGTATAAAAATATAAATTAATATTTTCCTATTTCCAGAAACTAGGCTGAGGATGATAGCTTCCCTAGTTAGGCACAGAAGGGAATGGATCATTCATATGGTTCAGAAGAGTTGGTGATTAAGTCATCCTCCATTTTTCAGAACAAATTTTTGCTTGCTTGTCTGTTTATTATACTGTTTCATTTCCTGAAAAGTGTGGGAAATTTTGCAATGTACTCTTTATGTGGAAATTTAATATAATTCATTTCATTTCCTATCTTGAAGTACTTAATATTTAAAGCTACTTCTTTAAGAAGATCCTCTTCCCCCTCATCTCCCAGCAAATGAAATGTGTCTTTAGCGTATACCTTTATTATGTCATAAGATCCAATGGCTTTGCTTATTAAGAGTCTTCTAAATCTCAATTATGATTATTTTATTGTATCTTTCCTCCCCATGAAGCCAGTCCAATATGGAACAGTGATGACTAAAAGGCTTGTAATGTAACCAGATTTAATTTCACTGGACTGTACTGTCCAGTATCCTTGAATACTGGCTGCAATTTCACATTGTATATACACTTTAAATGAATTGTAATGTACATGAATTATATTTCAGACTGTTAAAAAAACAAAGGAACCAGGTGCAACAACAGTTCAGGACAAGAGCCCTTGATATTACATTAACATCATGGTGACTTTGGAAAAAGAACTTCTCAGCTGGAGTGAATTGATTTGAACAATTCAAGTTTACTAGGCAAATAAGCATAGGATGGCTTATAATGTTAGCAGAGTTAATTTTTTTTAGCATAGTTTTCAAATGATTATAATGTTAAGAGGAGAATAAAGTCTCAGGTGAATGAACCCTATCTAATCTTAATAAAAAGTCATGTCAATTTGGTTGGTAATGATATTCATCTATTCCATATTCTTGTTGATTTTTTATTTCTTTTGTCAACTTTTGCTTCAGATATTTTAGGGTTCTGTTATTAGGTGCTACACATTTACGATTATTATGTCTTCTTAGTGTATCTGACCCTCTTATCATCATGAAATAACCTTGTTCATCTCTAGTTATACTATTTGCCTTGAAGTCCACATCATCAGATATTAATATAGCCATATCAGCAGTCTTATACTTAGGGTGTGCATTTCATGTTTTTTTCTACATTTTTACTTTCAACTTGCTTATCTTTGTATTGAAAGTGTTTTTCTTGTAAACAACATAGTTGGGTTTTGCTTTTTTATCTTGTTGCCAATTTTCTTCCTTTAAGTAGAGTGTTTAGTTCATTTACATTTAGTGTAATTTTTTTATGTTTGGGTTTAATCTGCTGTCTTGGAATTTGTTTTCTAATTTCCCCATCTGTTCTTTGTCCTTCTGTTTCTCCTTTCTTGCCTCCTTTTGCTTAAGTGAGTAGTTGTTTTGTATTCCATTTTGCCTTTTGGCCCAGCTGCCAACTGTTTGGGTAGGTCAGGAGTTAATCTTGCTCTGGGACTCTACCCCTAGTTTTCCTTGTCTTGGAAGATCTCTCTTCATCCTGCTTTGCATTTGGTGAAGGCTCACTGCTTCTCAGAGAGATTCTCTCAGCCTTGTCTTTCTCCCAGCCTTCAGTAGACTGCTGCTTTGCACTCAGCAAAGGCCTGAGGTACTCAGGAGTATCTCTTAGCCCTTCTGTTCTGTCCCCAGCCTTTGGTGTGTGGTGGTTGTGCACTAGTTGCAAGCTCTGTAGGAGAGAACTGGCACTTGGGTATGGAGTTGCTCTTTGATTAGGGCTCCTCAGAATTCTAATTCCTCACATTAGTAGCTATTAAAAGTTTGTAAAAGTTCAGCTAGTTTCTCCATACTCCCCCTTTTGCAGGTTTATTCTCCCTCCCGTTAGAGATGAAAGTAGCTGGTCATCTCTTACCTGTATGTTGCTTTACCTGATAGGAAAAATTTTTAAATGTAATTACTATGACATAATAATATCTAACAAAGTTAATAATAATTCCAGAATCTTTCCAACATTACTTTTTCATGCCATGTTTCCCTAGCTACCTGGAAACACCTGGGAAAATTAAATTTATTTTATGTTTCTAATGTTATCCAAATAATATTATGCTGATTTCTAAAATTTTGAATATTCACTGCTTTTTTTCTATTGCTCTCAAGAATGTCCTAGATATGTTCATAGGTCATAAAATGGCCTATGAAAAAATTCATTCTGGGACCAAGTAAATTTTATAAACACTGTATACTTGATCCCTTTATGGTGATTTACAATGCAGGTTATGAGAAGCAAAGTTCTGAGAAGTTTGGCAATAAAGAGTTAACTTGGCTTAACCAAGAATTTCCTAAATTTACTTGGCCCCAGAACCTGTGTTTTTCGTAACCTCTGTTAGCCAAAATACAGCTTGGGGAATACTGTTCTAGGCAGGAGAATGCTGCCTCTGAATAGCAACATAGAAAATTTCAACTTTATTTTTATTTGAATTAATTAATTAGATGATTATTTGTCCATATGGCATTATCATCATAATCATGTAATATTTATTTTTTGTTTTCCTACAGCCTGCTTAATATTGATCATGTGTGTAACAGATAGGTCACCCTCTTCAGGATCTTATGTTCTGAAACTCTTTCATCACACTGTATAAACAAATTAAGTATAAGCATTTTGTTTTTCCACTAGATAGATATCTACAAAAAAAAAAGTTATATATCACAATCCCTCCATAAAGACAGATAAATGCTTGGTATTGTATTGAAGGGGAAGCTAGAAATAAGATGTGTAGAAACTCAAGGAAATACAAACCAAAAGATAATAGTGAGCAATTAGATTAAATTTTATTTGTGCAGAATTGGTTAAAAATAACTTTTTTTAAAGAGTTTAAACTGAGACAGTAGCATGGAAATTCTCACAAGTGTATTACATTTTTATGTACTCTTAAAATATGTTCACTTTTTTACAAATAAAATTTAAGCAGTGGAGGCTAATTGCACATCAAAGGAAAAAATTCTCCATTCTGTCCCTCTTCTCTGCTTACTGACACCGTAGTGAGACAGGAGTCAAGAGGCACTCACGCTCTAGTGGATCTGCATCTCATCCTTGCTAATGGAATTTAATTCACATCTGTCCCCTGTCCCCTGTCCCCCACACCTTGCCTGTCCTCCAGAGTGGAGTAGCTGGTTGCTCAGGTGTCTCTTGTATTTATATTGCATGAATGTTTACATGGATGTTTTTTCTATGATGCTACAAAGGTATTTTTTCCCCCTTACTTACAGTCAAACTACAACTTCAAGCAGAAGAGAGAGGGGTTGTGTCTATCAAAGGAGTGTGTGCGAACCGTTATCTTGCTATGAAGGAAGATGGAAGGTTACTGGCTTCTGTAAGTAATACTTTCTGTTTTTGTAGTCTTTTTCTTTGCTAGCTTTTATTACTATTAATTTGCTAGTATTGGTGTTTATTAAATCTTTATTAAGGGTTTTACAAGTATTATATCATTTAATCTTCATATTCATCCTATAAAATAGAGAGTATTATTCTCTATTTCACTGATGCAAAAACTGAAGTTCTGAGGGAGTAATAAAGTAAGTAAGAAAACATAGCTCATATGAGGTGGGGCCTGGATGATGCTCGAGGCGTCTTGACTCCAGAGCATGAGTTCTAATTCAATGCATTTTACTGCCTTCTCTGCAAAGCTATTAAACTACAGTTAAAAAAAAATTCCTTATATTGTGCAGTGGTTTGAAAATCAGTGAGATGGACATATAAAATTTTGAGTCTAAGTTTTTAAATTTCTTCTTTCAAATTTGACATACAAAACACTTGCAGTATAGAATACTAGCTGAGAATGTGGGCTCTGGACCAAGGTATGAATGCTGTTTCTGCCACTTATTAGCTGTGTGTTCTTGGGCAAATTATTCTGAGTTAGTTCCCTTACCTGTAAAATAGAGACAATAATGGTCCTCTTTCATAGAGGTTTTGTGAGTACTGAATTAGATAATTTATATCAAGTGCCAAAATCAGGGTCTAATACATAATAGGTCCTCAAAATTGTTACTTCCTCCTCATGTTACTTCTCATTTATATATAAGAAAGGGACTTCCTTTTTATCACTGCTAGTCAGGGCTCCTAGCTCCTGGCTAATATTCTTTCCACTAATGCAGGCTGCCTGTCAACTTCACCATTATTATTAGGACTAGGATTGCATGTCTGTTGAGCAGACACAGTGTGTGGGGAATGGTTGCAGGGAAATAAAGTCTATAAAAGACACTGACCCCACTTCTGTCTCATTGGGGGAGTAGATGGGGCATATACCTAAACGTGTGTATGTATATACAAACCACAGTCATAATCCCAATACCATCAGCCAGTTATAACCTCTCTGTAACTTTCCTCACAGAAGGGATCTAATAGTACTGAGCAGTTGTGGTGTTTTCAGCAATACAAATAGTTTTTGAAATTTTTTCTGAGTGAAGACCTTTGGATTTCTGAAGGTACTAAAACAGACTTACAGAGAAAAGGAATGTTTCAACCATCTAATTGATTGTCTGACAAACATATATTTATGTTGATATTATCAATTTATGTGATTTTTTCAGGATAAATAACAAGTCTGGGTGTAGTGGCCCTCTCTCTTTTTTATAGTTGAATAAATTTTAGAATTCCTTTCAAGAATAGCCAATACTTATTGAGTGTACAGTGTGCCAGATGCTATGCTAGGCATCAGGGTTATAAAACTAAATACAAAAAGGTCTGTGCCCTTAGTGAGTGACAGTCCTGGAGCGACGGAAGTGTAAGTAAGTATTTGTAATAAGGTGTAAGGGTTTTGATGTGTTCCTTCTATATCTTGCATACATGCATAGTAATATAGGAAAGGAAGAAGTATTATGTTATAGGAAGTAATAGGAAAGGAAGTGATTAAACTTGTCTAGATTAGGGAGGATGACCTATAAACAGGATTTTAGATGATGTAGAGGAAGTTCATCAGGCAGTCAGGGAGCAGGAGAGGAGATGAAGGTATAGATAATCTTAGGACATAGCACATGCAAGTCCTGGATGCAGAAAGCTTACTAGGTGTATCTCTAGAATTACAGGTAATTCACTACTGCTGAAGTGTAAAGTGCAAAGGAAATACAAGGTGGAAGGAGGAGATAAGGCTGGAGAGGTAGCGAGACTGCCTGCTGAAGTGCCTTATACACCAGGCTGCTATAAGCAGTGGAAAGCCATGAAAAGTTTTAAGAAGAGATACAGTCAGATGTGAATTTGAGAAAGATAACTCTAGCAGCAATGTAGAGGATGGATGTGAGGGGGCCAAGACTGGTGGAGATAAACCAGTTAAAAGGCCATGATAATAGTCTAAGTAAGTGATGATGAGACCCTGGCAATAACAGGACAGAGAGGATCGAGTAAAGGGCTACCACTTGAGATTGATTAGATTTAGGAGCAGAGCAGAGGGAAAAGTCAAAGATGGCTCCTAGGTTTCTGGTTTGGGTGAGAAGGTAGATGAGAAAGGGGAAAGAGGAAAAGAGCAAGTTCTGGGAAAAGGTAATACAGGTTCGAAGTTAGACCTATCTGGTTTAAGTTGCCTAAGAGACGTTCAGGGGAAAATGTTCACCACATAGTTGGAATTAATGAGTCTGGAGCTTAGAGGAGAGGTCTGTGTTGATATATAGATTTGAGTGTCATCAGCATATAGGTAGTAATTATCAGGGGAATGGATGAGGTCTTGTAGGCAAAAAAAGTAGCTCTAAAAGGTTTACTACTTGGGACTTTCACGTATTCCACTGTTATTGTGTTTTTTTTCTATCAATCTGTTGTCAATTCCAGGGATGATGTAATACTTTGGGAATCTACCAAAGTAGCATTTAAAATATTTCCAGAACAGTGAATCAATGGGTAATTTTGGATGACCTTGATCTTCTAGAGAGAGGAAGGGGGGTTTACCCCTACTCTTCTCACCTCAGGATGTTACAAAACACATATAGTGTGAATCATAATGGCTTCTGCAATTGTGTTGGTTTGGCTATCATCAGACAGTGAAGGTGGTGGAGAAACGAAAGGAGATGCATACAACATTTGCTTTGTCATAACTAACTGTGGACAACACTGGTCAAATGGTTTTAAAGCTCTAGCCTTTTCTATGTCTGTCTGAATCTAGCTCAGTGAGTGACTTGCGATTGTTACCCTGTGGTTTTCCACTTATTGAGATTAGAAGATTCAGTGACCTGATCATGGTGACCCTGTCAGATAGTCATTGGAGGGGTTGTTTATTTTGAGAACATAGGTTCATTTGTCATGATAAAAACCTCCATATTTGTCAAAAGTGATGAAAACAGAAGCTACTCTACTTTAAAGTGCATCTCTGAAACTAGTAGGGTTCATAAAAGAGGAGAGAAATTTAAGACAATAGATCTCAAAACTGAACTTTTTCTTACAGAATTCTCTACAAGTTAGAATTCAGAGAATTCTGATCTCTTCTCTTGGTACATAGGCATTAAGCTTCCCAAACTATTGATTCTGTACTACAAGAAGCATAAAGTACTCTAAAAGAAACAGTGTTTTCTAGTTTCTTCCTTAGCTAAGCAGGACCGTTCACAAGATTAAGGTCATAGTATTTTATTTAGTATTAAATAGGTTTTTGTCTCCTTGGATGTGTGTTAATTGTTCCTGATAAAACAGATTTCCTTCAAGTTGTAGTAAGAGTTAATATAGCACTGCTTAGAAATTTATCACAAACTCTCCGTAGGGACAAAGCCACAGCTGTTACACATAAATGGAAAATTCAGGATTTATCAATTTCCTTTGAGAAACGGCACCAGCCAAGATCCAGTTGCCAGCTCCCATCATAGATCTATTCCTGCCAAGTTCACGAGTTACTCTCTAGTCTTACCACTCAATTTGTGTGGCTTGCTGCCTTGCCTTTTCAGCAGCAGTCCTAGCTCTTTCAAATTAGTCTGAGTGGGTGATGTCAATTTTCAGATGAGAAAGTAAGCACCCCTACTCCAAAACCAATGAGGTGGTGTTGGTGGTTCAGTAAGTGGCATATTTCTCTCTGAGTCAGATCCATAGGCATTGAGCTGTCAGCAATAGCAACTTTTAGGCAAGGAGTTAAAAGTCTTGACCATTGGCTATTAATGTCCTCTGTGCCAACATTTAATGGAGTAAGATGCATCACTGATGGTGAAAGACACCATAGCCAGGGATGTCAGCAGAGACCTCACTCAGGTGACAATGGGAAGAGACAGCTGGCATATAAAAAAGGAACCAAACCAAACCAAAACAAAAACAATAGTAACTTTTGGTAGAAGTCCAATGTTGTGACCAATAGCCATCATTTGGGAATGGAGGTGCTCCTTATAACCCGGAGAAACTGGGGTTTATGACCTTGCAGATGCCAAAGGCATAATTCTTCCCACTCTTCTACCTGGGGCCCCATTTCAGACTGCTGTGTTATGCCACATCCCTGGGTTCTGCATTTTACTCTGTTTGTGATTCCTGCAGTGATTTGTAAAACATTCTAGTTTCCCCTCAGAAAGAAGAGTACTCTGGATACATAAAACATTTTGGTTTCTAAGAGTCATGTTAGGTTGATTACTACCAGTTGAAAGTATGAAAAAAGAATAAGTTTTGTGCCATTTTTTTCTCCAACACCTTCACATATTAATGGCATGAATGCATTCAGGCTAAGGATCTCTCACTGTTGTGAAAACATTTCTTAAGAATCTTTCCCCCCTTTTTGAAGCTAGAAAATACAAAAGTTCAAAGAGTAACTATATTTAACTGCCAAAGCCTATATCTGGAGGCTGAAGTTGAGTAGTTTTTTAATACACAACAGACTGCTTATTCCATTCCATTGCTGGATAAATTTTGTTGCTATGAGCAACAGAGGCCCAGAACAAATATTAGGATTTATGATTTCTTGTGTTCACAAAATTGTAGATTTTTTAAAAAAATTGCATATAGGGAGGTTAACTGTAGTTTTAAATTTAAATCACCAAACAACTTAAATGTTAGCATTGGTATGAAAAAATTTGCCTGGTTTTCACCTGCTATAAAGTTGCATATTGTTTTCTATATAATGCTATAGATTGTGATAACCTGAACAAAATATCTCAGTAAGTACAAGAATGTGTGAGATTTGTGTTGATCCATAATAGTGAAATATGAAAAAACTATTTATATTCTCTGAAAATATACATTTAATTACTATAAAAGTAAAATTCTTTTTTACCTATAGAGTAACTTTCTTAGTTGAGGGCCCTTAACAATGAAACGAAACCTACACACATAGTAAAGTAGGGAAAAATGCATTTTTGAGGGTTCAATTATCCAGATTGACAATATACAGTGATCAAATTTGTCAGAAAAATGCAGTAATTAAAGAGGAATGTATATCCTTTTTAAGAGATAAAATACTAGATTAAATGCAAAGGTTACTGCCTAATAAGAATTATTGCTTCTTTTAGAAACTAATCCTATAAAATTTTACACAACTGATATATATATTACAAGATTAAGATGAAATTTACTTTTAACTTTTCACAATTTGTGTGTTTTATTTTGTTCTGAAATAGTCAATGCTGATACTTACATCATGTCTGTTTTTAATTCTCAGAAGTGGTGTAATCAGAAGCATTTTTGGATTCATGTTGAGCAAACTCCCTTATAAGCCAAAACTGCAAAATCAAAGTACTGTAAAAGAATAAACAATCCAAAAACACAGCAAGGGGAAATGGCCATAAGGTTCAAATCTAACATTCAGTTGTGGATAAGAATTGTGAGGCCAGTGCCTAAGGAGAGGAGATGGGGCAGGGAGAACATTCTCTAGTTCTTATTTCTTTTCTTATTGTATGCCAAGGCTTAAAGATTGTTTTAAAGGCTTTAAAGCCTTAAAGACTGTTAAAGATTGGGAGGGTCTTAAAGATCATCTAATCCAATCTTATTTTACAGATGAGGAAAGTAATGCTCAGAGAAGTTAAGTGACTCAAAGATACAAGTTAATTAGAGATCAAGGCAGGACCAGAACCCAGGTTTCCTGGCCCATCAAAGATCCTCATAGATGTTGTTAGGATAGTCAAACTCTTGGAAAGGGCCATCTGATTCAGTTTCCTCAGGGACTAAATAGTCCATAAATTCACAGTCTACATTTCAATTCTTAGTATGGATTTTCTTTGATCTTAGCTCGCTGTTTCTTATTTAGATCTTGCAATGTCACTGAATTGTATTTTTACTGTAGGCTATCTAAAGCAGTTTCATTTATTCATTAATTTAGTAAATATTTATTGATCACTTACTATGTGCCAGGCACTGATACAACAATGGACACAACAGAAGAAAATCTTTACCCACATAGCATTTATTGTCTGGTGAAATAGAGTAGATATGTATACATAAATAAATGATCTATCTGTATTTGGATGTGGTAGAGCACGAGAATGAATGAGACGCTTTTATGCTTCATAGTATCACTAGAGTTACCCAATTCAGTTACTTAAGAAATTCTTTTTGTGGTAGTACTTGTAGCCCTAGGGTCAGTTTTTTTTTTTTTAAATAAATTTTGATTTTAGAATAGTTTTAGGTTTATAGAAAAGTTGTGAAGATTGTACAGAGTTTCTATATATTCTGCACCCAGTTTCTCCTATTGTTAACAGCTTACATTAGTATGGTACACTTGTCACAACTAATGAACCAATATTAATACATTATTAGCTAAAGTCCACACTTTATTCACATTCCTTAGTTTTTACCTAATGTCCTTTTTCTGTTCCAGGATCCCATTCAGGATACTACATTTAGTCATCATGTCTCCTCTAGACTGTGACAGTTCCTTAGACTTTCCCTTTTTTGGATTACTTTGACAGTTTGAGGAGTACTGCTCAGGTATTTTTTAGAATGTCCTCCAGTTTGGGTTTGCCTGATATTTTTCTCATGGATAGAAAGGGGTTATGAATGTTTGGAAGGTAGAGCATGGAAGTGAAGTACTGTCTTCATCACATATCATATAAGGGAACATGCTATCTGCATGACTTATCACTCATGGTGTTAACCTTGATCACCTGGGTGAGGTAGTGTTTGTCTCCACTGTAAAGTTACTTTTTTTCCCCCCTTTCCACACTGTATTCTTTGGAAGAAAGTCACTATACATAGTCCACATTTAAGGGATGGGGTTATGCTCCATCTCCTTGAGGGGGGAGTATCTACATAAACTTTTTGGAATTCTTTTGCATAAGAAATTTGTCTTTTCTCCATTTATTTATTTATTCAATCATTCATATCAGTGTATACTCATGGATATTTATTTTATACTCTGGGTTATAATCCAATACTGTGTTATTTATTTTGTTGTTCAAAATTGTTTGAGCTTTGGCCATTGGGAGCTTTTTTCAGTTGGCTCCTGTACACTTTGACATACCCCCATCAATGTGGGGTTTTTTTGAGCACTTCCTTACTTTATGGCCTACCAGATGCTCCAGGCTCATCTTGTATATTCCCTACTCCAGCCTAGAATGAGCCATTTCTCTCGAGAGCCTTGGTTCCTTTTATTGGAAAATGATATTAGAAACCAACATCTGGATGCTGGGTCTGCTTGTTGCTACTGAGGTACCTTTGATTCTAGGGCCTCTCACCTGTTAGAGAAAGGAATATAGGCATATACTAACCGGGGTATATACACAGATCTATAAATATTTCTATATTTAACCATCTGTATCTATATTAAGCTAAACGTAAGTACATACTGATGTCTCCAACTCTAATCCACCAGTATCACATGAATCATTTTAGCCTTCCCTTCTTGCTTGTCTGTAACCTCCCAAGCCAACAGTGAGAAATCTGGTTCCCACCATCTCCTAGGATCAGTTTTTCAATATGTATAAATATCTCACATCATTTACTTTCTTTTTGAAATTTCAAAGTAAATTAAATAGCTAGACAAAAGCCAAAACAAACTTTAAAATATTGATTATGCTTTTTCAGACTTTGATTCTTCCCTATTCAGATACTCCTACAAGGGGTCAAATTCCCAGCACCATCTTTAAAATCATTAGCATCATTGTTATCAATACCAACAAATGGTTATTGGGCCCCTTATATAAGACACTGAGCTAAGCTTGTCCATGTGGATAGCCTTTCAGGGAAGTTGTGAGGTGTGCCCCACCACTAACACATGACAGATTTATAGTACTCTCATACATGTATACCTACATTCCTTTTTTAGATTCCATACCTTTTAGAATTGAGAATAATGGCTATTGGAATTATTGTAACTTACACTTTCTAGCATTAGTACTTTTCAACTTCCAATTCTGTGGTTATTAGTATTAGCAAGAGGGAAAGAAGGTTACATGATGTATCTGTTTCATAGTATGTGCTCAGTAAATACTCATTATCTCCATTAGGATGTCGAATATTCAGCTCAAACTCAACATGTCCAAAACTGAATTCCTAATCTTTCCCTATAAAACCTGTTCCCACTCATAGCCTTCCCCATCTCAGATGATGGCAAGTCTAGAACATAAACTTCAGTGCCATCATTTTCCTCACACTGCACATCCAATCTGTCAGAAAACCCTGTTGACTCTACCTTCAGAATATATCCAGGAGCAGATAGCTTTTTACCATCTCTCCTGCCAACACCATGGTCTGGGCCTCCACTCTCTCCGCCTAGGTTACTGAGCAAGCCTCTAACTGGTCTTTCTGCATCTGCCTTTGGCCCAGTGTAGTGGCAGCAGAGTAATCCTGTAAAACTATGTCAGATCATGACACTTTTCTGCTCAAAAGCCTACAATGGGTCTCCACTTTCTTAGGGTAGGAGCCAAAATATTTACAATAGCATACACATCTCCCATCTCATTACCTCTCTGACCTCATTTCTTACTCCTCTGCCCTTCAAACCCTCTGCTTCATCCACGCTGGCCTCCTTGCTGCCCCTCACACACTCTAGGCATGATTCTGTTGTGGGGCTTTTGCGCTGGCTATTCTCTCTGCTTGGAATGCTCTCCTCTGATATCTGGATGATTAACTCCTTCATCTCCTTCAAGTATTTGCTTAAATGTCACTTTCTCAATGGACCCTACTGTGACTATGCTATTTAATATTGCAACCTAATCTCTACCCCCACCACTCTCAACCCCTATTATCCTTCTCAGCTTTACTTTTTTCATAGGATTGATCATATTTTAGCATATAATTTACTCAGTTATGCTTATTGCTTACTGTGTGTCTCCCCCAGCTAGAATCTGAGTGGCACAAAGGCAGGGATCCTTGTTCGGTTTTGTTCATGGATGTATCCCAGTGCCTAGAAAAAAAAATATGTTAAATGAATAAATGCATCATTTGAACTGTGTGCTTTCTGTATCCCCAAGTTACTCTTAAATTAAAAAAAAAGAAAAATTTAATTTGATGAAAAGGTGTCAGATATGGGCACCCATGGGCCAAGGGTGTTTGCAATCTGAAATGTTACGAAGAGCATTGAGTTCTAAAACTCAGATTATAATTGTGTCACAGGATTGTTGTGATATTTAAATAAAACGATACACCTGAAAGCAGTCATTAACCAT
The DNA here is from genome assembly GCA_031878705.1 of Tapirus indicus. Classification (NCBI taxonomy): domain Eukaryota; kingdom Metazoa; phylum Chordata; class Mammalia; order Perissodactyla; family Tapiridae; genus Tapirus; species Tapirus indicus. The sequence continues at coordinate 139,274,601 of CM062919.1, read as the reverse complement.
GAATTAAGGGATTTCCCACCTTGTGGGCCTTTAGAAAATATGGCCTTGAAGGCAAGGTACAGGGTACAAGTCATTATAAGCCCTTCGAAGCTGCTTATCCACTTCCTGTGATGTCATTCCTCTGAAGACCCCCTTTGCTCTTCAGTTTGAAATGGTCAGCAAACAGTATAGGAAAAAACTTCTGTAAAGATGTTTATAAAAATGTGTTAATAAAAATTATATTGCATCAATTTTTAACAGGAACATTGAGATCACAGCCACTGAAGATGATTTGTAAACTTAAAATGGAGAGAAATGAAAATTGTACTTACCTTGGGCTATTAAATGCCTGCTTTTCTTGAGAACTGAACTTTGGCCCTACTCCCCATTAAAAAAATAATGCAGTTTGTTTTCAAGTGCAAAACAGTTGTTTAGTAAATTTACATGGCTGAACATTCAGCACAGATGCAAATTTTCCTTTCCTCCCCTCTGTTTTTGGAAAGGTACAAGTAACCTCTGTAAAAAAAAAAAAATTGTGGGTTCTAAATGTATTATCCATTTAATCCCTGGTACTATTTCTTTTCTCTGAAATAATTAGGAACTGGCTGAGAAGGCAATTATTATTGGCATGGTACATATCCCAGTAGGCCAAATATTGTAGGGAGTGCCAACCAGCAAGGTGGAGCACCCTGGAAGCTGACAGAACACCAAAAAATGAGCATATCAATATCCTGAATGATGACTGAGCCATGTGGTTTAGGTCTACCTTTGGAGAATTAACCTGTGAAGCAAAAATGATGACTTTCATGTTATCTCTATGATTACTATGGCTTTCACTCTTTACTTCTCCTCCACTTCTACTCCTGATCTTAAACCTGGAATAGGGAAAGAGGAAGATTTTTATCATTGGCACGGAAAAATGACAAAGTAACACAGGTTAACTTCAGTTAACACAAGAAGCGTACTAAATTTCATCATAGAGTGAAAGTATTGGATATGGAATATCCACGTCGCTCTAGGTAGAAGTGTTCGCCGTTATCACATTTGAATCTTTATGAACACCACAAGACAGTCCCGTGTTATCATAGAGCTGGCTCCCTGTGCAATGTATGCTTCTCAGTAAGGCTACCATTGATTTATTTGCATCAGAACCATTTAAGTTGCCTTATTTAGTAATTTGTTGCAAAAAATGGACAAATTAGATAAGTTCGTATTTCAGTTTTTAAAAGTTCAGTTAATAGTGGTCAAAACATTAAAGCCAAGTAAATATCCAGTAAAATTCTTATCCTCAGAAGCAGATTATAGGCTCTATCACCACACCCTTACTTTAGATGACTTGATGCATGTTATTCACTTTTGGGTCTTTCTAAGTCCTTTACTTTTCATTGTGGTTATTATGCCAGCTCTTTCCGTTGTTTTGCTTATTGACCTATGTTTTTATCCCAGTCTGTGCCATTGTTTAGTTTATCTTGGAACCGAAGAATCTGGGAAAAGATTCAAGTCTTTTGAATGGGTTTTCCCACACCTGAAGTTTCCTAGATTTGAGTACATAGAAATAAGCTGGAATCTGGTATACTCATTAATACAAAACTATGGGTTTATGTCATATATCTATGTATACATGTATTTATATATGGAGATATAAATATGTGTAAATTTATATGATTTTCTATGAGTTTACCATTCTATCCTCTATTTTGCTCTCTCTCTATATATACTTGCAATACACAAAATAAATGATTTTTCCTTTCTTCCTTAAAGTGAATAAATCATTTGTTGATTTTTTTTCCCCCTGAGGTCAATAAGTATCATCAGTGTGAAGTTGATTATTGAACATTTACCTGAAATAATGTGGCAGCCTATTAGACTTCATTACTTGGAATCGTATTTCCAGGTCTAACTATTTGTAAAGCTAGCTGTTTCCACCCTCTCTGATAAATAGTTTAATTGAAATAACAAGGCAGAGTAGTTTCCCCTCCCATAAGAAAGAGACTGCCAGAAATCAATATGGTCTACATTACTTATTCCTCATTATCTATCAGTGTTGTGAGAATGCTAATCATTTATAATGTTCCAGTACAATTTTTTGGCGTTACATACATTAACTATTTTCTGTAATAAACTATTCTTTTTATAGAAAAGATGTTAGAAACAATGTCAGCTACTAGAAAAAATTGTTATAATTTAAGGAATTAATTCTGTTTCTGTGATTAAAGTATTAATACAACCCTTCTCCTTTATGGGAATATTACCCCTGGGTTACTCTTCCAGCACTGTTTCACTGGAACCCTGATAAAAGTAAAAATGACCCCTGATTGGTAACCTGCCTCTGAACTGGGAGGAGTATGGATGGACCATAAATAGATAACTGGAAGCCACAGCTTTGGGTTTCCGTAAATGTAGCGTGCTTCTCGTTACTGGGTGTATCCCACTTTGTGGGGCCTCCCAAAAGCTATGTTCATGGGATGTTTCAAGTCTGAGCCAGTGTGGTTCCTATACCATCTGTGTGCTCTCACTGCCCAACACTTGACTTGTCCCTTGTGGGGGCTGGAGACCCGTCCTTGGACTCCTCTTCCGCAGAGGTGTGCTTGAAGCTGTCCTGCTGACATGCTGTGTTCCTACCCTGCATCCTTCTGCAGAGCTAGATTATATCAGAGTTTGGCCTGTTGAATCTTGCTAGTTTGATTGTCCTGCTGAACCCAAGAGCACTGCTGCTGGTTGAAGAGAGTGGGCAGCGTACTGTCATAAATATTTACTATAAGTCTAATAATAATAACAACTACTACTACTAATTCTTCCTTTATTTTTCAGAAATGTGTTACCGACGAGTGTTTCTTTTTTGAACGACTGGAATCTAATAACTACAATACTTACCGGTCAAGGAAATACTCCAGTTGGTATGTGGCCCTGAAACGAACTGGGCAGTATAAACTTGGACCCAAAACAGGACCTGGGCAGAAAGCTATACTTTTTCTTCCAATGTCTGCTAAGAGCTGATCTTAATGGCAGCATCTGATCTCATTTTACATGAAAGAAGAGGTATAGTTTAGAAATTTGTTAATGAAAGAAAAAAATGTACAGCTATTTGCTCAGTTTGGATAACTCGTCAGATAACATTTTCTCTAACAGTAAAATATTTAACCATTGCCTTAGTAAAGAAAAACAAAAATTCCTGGAAAATGTATAGAATTCCACTTTTTATATAGCATTTGCCTTTATCCAGTGAAGCTTACTTAGAGCTACAATCTTTTTCATACATTTGCTTCATTTGAAAAGAGGCTTTTAAAATGTGCATACTTACAAACAAGTTTCTTCATGGAAATCATACACATTAGAAAATTAAAGTTGGACATTAGTTAACCCAAAATGTCCACTACTTCTTATAATATGGTACACATTAATATACATGTAAAATTTAACTAAAATTTTTAAACCTGTAAATATGAATTTAATCCATTCCTGTCATAGTTTTGTAGTTGTCTGGCAGTTCCTTGTGATAGAGCTTATAGAACAAGCCTGTGTAAACTGCTGGAAGTTCTTCCATGGTCAGATCAATCTTGTCAAACCCTTCTCTGTACCCGTACAGCAGCAGCCTAGCAACTCTGCTGGTGATGGGAGTCGTATTTTCAGTCTTGACCAGGTCATTGAGATCCATCCACTCACATCGTAAGCATTCATGCTGGCAAAAATTTATGGTGAACGAACATGGCTGTAAGCGGCAGATGATATACATATCTGACTTCCCAAAAGCTCCAGGATTGGTGTGCTGTTGCCGAATACTGAGGAGGGATCTGAATTCTGATTTTATACCGGTCTCTTCAAAAACTTCTCGAACTGCTGTGTCTCCTACATAAAAGAAAGATGTACAAATCAATAAGGATCCCATTTTTAGAAATTTAATCATCAAAGATTTTTCAGATAAAATGAGCATTATCTAAAGGTTCAAAAGCAAAACTTCACCCTAGGAAAGTAAAGTTTTCAATATAAACACTTTGCCTTCTGGACATCCTGAAATACCAAAGTATTTTCTTACCACTGTACCTCTAAGAAGCTTTTGAAATATTGAATATGTTTTTGGCTGCTACTTGCAGGCTTATCCACCTGTATATTTTTGGGGTCGAATATTCTTAACCTCTTCCAGCTCTGTTTCTCAAAAGGTGTAAACATAGGTTGCAAAGCTGCAGTTAATTTTCCTACATATTTCTTCATTATTAACCTGTGCCTGATCATCCATCATAACTGCCTAAGTGTACATAAATCAGTATTGAGAAAAAGTGATCCATCCTTCCATATAAAAGTCTGTAGAGCTGCAGAATGTATTGAACTATGAAATGATTCAAATCTTTCCTGGCGATCTTGGGTGGGACTGGCAAGCCTCTAAAGTCATAGAGCAGATTCCTTTATAACCATTTTCTTATGCTCTAGTTATCCTGTCAGTGGAATCCCACTATGGTAATTTTTGGCATTTATTTTGTTTCCTGAGATTCCAAAGAACTTGGATTCATTCCTCCAACACCAAAATGCTGTCATCATTTCATCAGATGTTTTCAAAAAACTTGCAATATACAGTCATGCATCACTTAACAGCAGTAATATGTTCTGAGAAACGCATTGTGAGGCGATTTTGTTGTTGTGTGAACATCATAGAGTGTACTTACACAAAACTGGATGGTATAGCCCACTACACACCTCAGCTATAGGGTACCAGTCTTATAGGACCACTGTCATATATGCGGTCTCTTGTTGACTGAAATGTTGTTACGTGGTGCATGACTGTAAAGAATTTTATAATACAAGAGTTTTCACATTTTGTAAGGTTGATTTTTCAATAATATGCAAATTTCTGGGGCAGGATTTTTATTGCTATTAACATATTTTTATGGCTGCTTTTTCTAAATATCCAGATGAAACCCCTAAATGGGCTTTCTCTAATTTTGTGTTGCTCTGTCATTGTCTCCCAACGTGTTTATGAGAAGCCCTTTAAAAAGCTGTGTTCCTTGCCCAGTTTGCTGGGAAGCTTCACAATTGCCACAGGTATAGATTTTTGTTCACATACCCTTTAATGCCTCCATTTTCTTGTTTGTCAAGTAGTAAATTATATTTGCCTTCTCAGCAGTCTTACTGGTGAAGAATAGGCAAGGGAGAGGAAGTCAAGGAAACATGTCTCAATTCCTGTGTGCTCTGACTATAGACTGTCTTACCAATTCCCTGGATATGCTCTTGTGTTTTTTTTTCTGAGAAACAGCTCTGGAAATATGCACAGGAAGAGTAAAGTGTTCTAAAATATATTTATCTGACATTTTTGAATTATATGCTGACTTCTTTATAATTGAAATTTGCCATAGAGTAAACATGGTTAGAAATTACATTTTTAAACTTAAAACATAAAAGAAGAATTTATGCTAAGAAAAGGAAAACTTTCCTTACTAAGAAAAATAACCCTCAGTCTGGCATACAATACGTGTTTGTTATTACATTTGTTAAAGATTGTGGCAATAGTCTTAAATTTTACATCACTTGCTGATCTCACAATATTGTTTAAGTGTTCATTTTTATTCTTTAAATGCTTTGAAAGATAACCATGGGAGTCCTGTTTAGCTCTTAATGCCACTAATCAAGAGTGGAGCCTGGTTATATGTCATGGAAGTACAGGATGTGTTAGTGAGCAAATCTGCCCTGGTCATCAGGCACCATGGGAGTTGATTCAAAATCAGAGCTGCCTGAGCAGTTCAATCAGTTTAACTTGAATCAGCATATCATTGACTAGAGCAAAAATCCAAAGGGCAAATCAGTGCTTTTGTATTCACCGTATTAGAGACCCTTTCCACCTTAAGATGGAAATCTCTTCCCTAAGGATTTCACCATGAATTTAAATTTTTTATCTAAATAAAGTGCTTTATTCTGTTTTACCTTTATTATTTTAATGTACTGTAAGCTAAACTGAAATAATATTTACTGTTTTATAGGTTCGAAGAACATAGGAAAAACCAAGAGGGTTTTGTTCTTATTTTTGCTGATTGAGAGATATGTTTAAATACGTCACAGTGTTTTGTTTAGTTACAGGACAATAATGAAATGGAGTTTATATTTGTTATTTCTATTTTGTAATATTTAATGATAGGATTAGGTTGAAATAAAATAAAATAATAGGAAAAATTGTGCGGAATGTGGGTTTTGCTAGTGTTTCCCTCTGACTCTGGTGCACTGATGAGCTCTGATCAGACCCGCTGCTTTCACAGCAGAGGATTCTCTTCCTGTCAGTGGTAATGAGATTTTTTTTAGGAAGGCAACTTCTCCATTTTTAACCTTGTAGATACCTTTGTACTCTTAGGGTTTTATTTTATATTAAAGCCTGAGGATTGCATTCTATTTTATATAAGCACCTCTTAATTTTTTTTAAACACTCGGGACAATAGTGCTTCATTTACGTAGTATTATCAAAGAATGAAAGAGTCCAAATGTGTTTCCCAGTTAACTAGTGTTTGCTACTTAAGAGCCAATATGAATGTATGCACATTTGTGATGGCAGTATTCCTAATGCATATTACATAGTTTCCTGAATACAGGGTTTAAAGGAAAGAAAATAATTTAAATAAGTCTTAGATGATTTGGCTTCATCATTAAGAAAATTCAATTATTGTATTGTGTTGTAAAACAGAGATGCCCTCATATAGACATAGTCTTTCAGACCTCTACTGTCAGTTATCATTTCTAGCTACTTTCAGAGTTTTATCAGTTCTAAGGCAAAGCTTTAATTTATAGTACTCCTAGGCATGGTGAATGCCAATTGCTGCTTACTTCTTAATTCCCCATGGTGGAGGTATATATATGATGTCTGGAGAGGTATTTGTGGACAACCACAAATACTTAAAAAAAAGAAGTGAATTCTTAATTATCTGGACTTGAAGGGTTCTGGAGTACACTTAAACCTAAAATTATACATATTTGGCTTGGAAATGTGTTTCTTCATTTACATTTAAATATAAATATATCTGAAATTTAGAAGATCCATAAAAACTCAAAGGAAAAAAGTCAACTCATTTGAGAAGGCAAGACTCAGAAGAAGCTACATATGTCTTTTCCTGTAGACTGCTTTTTGCCCAATATGGATTGGGTAAGGATGTAAAACATAAACTTAACTAATTCACACGCTCTCACATATCACATATGGATAGTGTGAGATAATTAGGTGTTCTAGAATAAATGGCCTTCACTTTCAGCACTAGCACTACTCCAGAATCCTCTTATTTCAACAGAAGACCTTGCAGAATCTAAGCAAAAGGTCAATAAGTACCTAAAAAACAAAATTTGCTATGGATATATCTAAATTTACTTATAGGTTATTAGGAATTGGCTATATACTGTGTATAGGGCCTTTTAATCTGTGTAACATTTAAAAAAATCAAGTTTCAGGTATATATACATTTTTAAATAAAATACTTAAAGATGATTTAGGAAACTGCCTTCATATGGATGTTGGCTAAAAAGAATAGGAAATGCATATTGAGGAAAAAGTCATGGAGAAATAATACTGGTATCAAATGCGTTATCTATTGATTTATTATGATGGGGACTGCATTTCAACCAATGGTTTAAGGAAGAGGTAGGAGAACTCAGTTTCTATTCTTGTGTCTATTTCCTGTAAAATTAGGACATAAGGAATTCTAAGCTCACTTCATATTTCCCTGTCTTAAACGTTGAGCTCAGTACGTTGTTTTGGGGAGTTATTTCTCATTTCAGATGTTCTCATATGGGACATTTTACTATGTTTTGGCTTCCTGACTGTTCAAAATAAATAGCAGATAAAATTTTCATAGAAGAATTATATCACCACTGCTTTATAAATAATATTTATTTCATTTAAAAGTTACTCTTTATCCTTGTGTGATGAAATGGGCAAGAATGTGTGTTTTCTCATAGTTTAATTCCAACAATTTTAGTCATATCCAAAATAGCCCTTAATGCTAAATATCTCCAAAGCTTCTCATTTTCAAACAAATTAATCTAGAAGCAGTCCTCACCAGAACAAAAGGTGGTATGCTCCTAATGGTATTATTTATGCTAAAGGAGTAAGGTACAAGTTTTGCTGCTAATTTTATATCAGCCCTGAAGTAACCTCTCTGAAATTTTCTAACTTAGTCTGAACCAATTAGAAAATTTTAAATCTTATTGTCAGCTATAGAGCAAGAAAGTAAACACATGAATTTCCTCAACATTTTCAAGCCAATTAAAAATATGTAAGATACATACCGATATCTTCTCCAGGCTCTGACAGGCCTCCTGGAAACTTCCACATATTTTTCAGCTGCAGTATAAAGTCAGAAAATAAAGCTAACATAGCTTTTATTCACTAACTCACACACACACACACACATGGAGACTCCAAAAAATCCACCCATAATTGGTGAAGATGGTTGAGAATCTATTTTTTGGTAATATCATGCAAATTTTTTTCACCTTCCTTCCTCATTCCTCCCTTTTCTTCTTTTTTGGGGAAACTGGTGACTTATGAAATCTGTTCTCACCTTTTTCTTCAGGAAATAGAAGTGGTTTTGTACGGTTAATGTGATAAATTCTATGTGAATGAAACAGTGGAGGGAAACATCTACTGATTTTGTGTAATTTAAAAAATTTTGCTGCTAGTTAACTATTAACAAAAAAATAGAGGAATCTTACAGATGCTGCTATAAATAAGTAGAAAATACAGTATAAATTTAATCACTAAAGTATGCTATTTTTAATTTTCACATTTATTTTCTGTATTGTGTGTCTAATCAGATATATTAATTTTAAGATTTCTGTTCTGTGTGTTAATGATTTTATGTAAAAATGTAATTGCTTTTCATGGGTAGTGTGAATAAAATTCATTAGTTTAAGTTTATGAGGTTGTTTTTGTTTGTGTGTGTATACCATTTCTTTTTTTGGTGGGGAGGTGCAGGTGAGAAGATCTGATTTTGGAATGGAGATAAATATGGAGAATACTGATTAAAAATAATTATGAAATTGCATGGGACAATATTCTTATGGCTGACATGATTATTTTTTCCTGTCAGAGTTCTATCTATCCATCACCATGATAAAAGCTGGGAAATACTGAGAAATTATGACATACTCATAAAGGTGCTGCATTTTGGAGCCAGTACACGTTATACTCTTCATTCATAAAACCAGTTTTATGGACCTTTTACTGGTGTTCTTTGTGACCCACTCATTTCCTGGACAAGTGCTTCTTAAAGAATGTGTCATTTCCCAACTATGCTAGGTTGGAGACCAGTGGCATGGTTCCCAGAGTTTCCACAGACTGTTGATTATGTGGGTACAGAATTCAGGCTTTCCACCCTTCCGTGTCTGGCTCAGACTTGAGATTAATTTATAAAGTATATTATGTTTTATTAATGTAGAAATATCTCTAAGTAATATCTCTACATTAATGCACTATCTTTGGGGTGCCATTTTGAAATGGTTCCAGAAGCTGTGTTTCTACAGAAAGTATGCAGTCTTTTGTCTGATAGGGTATTGGACTTCACCACCATAAATTCTATTTCTAACAAATGTTATAATGGGGCAGACAAATGCTTCTCCAAAACAAAAGTCAACTTTCAAAATCTTTACCTAGACTTATAAATAATTGGAGATTGACCGTTGATTAAATTTGGAGATATGAACTTAGAAGGGGAAAAATGCTAGATATAAGGATTGAAAACAGCTCACACAAATTTGATTTTGCTTATTTCATAAACCTTAGGTATGGAAAGATTAAGTATATTTTTATGCTGGTGAGTAGTTTCTGATATTTTCTGGCACTAGGTTTAAACAGCTTATTTTTAAAAAGCTTCCTCCTCCCCCTAAAAAGCCTGAGCCTGCAGTTAGTTCTAAGTGGTAGGCGGAGAGGCCTAAGTTATGCGGTTTGACCAACCTGGTTAATGTTGTAGATATGATCAATGGAGAGATGATTATGTCTTCTCACTTTTTTTATATTAAATATTCCCATTAACTGAGTTTAGCTATATAATAATAATAAAATAACACTAGGTAATGTATATTGAATGCCCACTATGTTCCAGACACTATGCTAAATGTCCTTATAAGTATTACACACATTTCAACTTTTCAGTAACCCCATGAGGGACTACTATTGTTCCCATTTTAGAAGTGATAAAACTGTGGGCATAAAAAGATTTAATAACTTGCCTGGGGTGACACAGCTGGTGTGTAGTAAACTCAGGGTTAAAATCCAGGCAGTCTGATTCTAACCATCTTTTAAGAAATTTAAAAAGTTGATTTGCTATTTTCTCACTAACCTTTAACTGCTATTCGCTGCTTTAGCATATACCTTTTGATCTTTTCTTCAGACCTGGGTGAAGCATCTATGTAAACCAAACCAGAATCTGTATCTTAAACTTAACTCATCCAGAGCTTGTGAATTTGAACTAAAATCTAGTTTGGTATCAAACTTCTCTGTATCTACCTGTTGCCTGTGAGTTTCCTATCTAGCATCTTCTGATTTGCCTGAGATTTATTACTTTCCTAGTGATTTACTATTATTCTATCTTTCCAGTATATTGTTTCATGAGGGAAAAATAACTGAGGAAGGGGTAAGAATGGGTTTTGAATATTTAGTCTTTTTGAGTTTATCTGTTTTCATCTTTGTTCTCCCTTCCCATAAAAGAAGACAAAACATCTCTATGCTTCAAGTGTAAAATTCCATGGTCCTTTTTTCTCTACTCTTAAAAAAGGAACTTTCCACTCTATTTTAAAAGAAATATTCTCAAACATTTTTGTGCCTCGTTGTGTGCTACTCAGCATTCACATATATGACCCCTCCCTGTTTTGAGTTGGTGAGGTCATCTAGTTCCTTAAGCATATCTGATTTTTACGTACTACAAAAGGTAAAGTCTCCTTTTAACTTATAAAAATGTGTGGTTTTAAACCATGTTTAGAGTAGTTCCTTCATATTCCAGAATGGTGAATTTGATGATGAGTTTTTCCTATATGTTTGCCAATTATAAATCTGATGTTCTCATGTGTGTGTGTGTGTGTCAGTAGGGGTGAATGGAAAATAGGAGACAGTGTGGATGATGTAAGAGCGGTCCCATCTGTCACTCTGGAACTCCTTCTTCCTCTGTTAGGAACTCCTAGCCCATGAAATAGGCATTTTGGATATCAACAAAGGGTAAATATTTTTTAATGCATTTTTCAGAGATACTAACAGAATGAAAGATATTTTCTCTGTTAAAGCAATTTCAAGTTTAATAGCACTGTTTCTTTTAAAACTTGTCCTGAAGATAAACTCAAGTTTATTTTGGGGTTTCTAGAATGGGTGAACAGGAATGATTCATTTTCTGATCCTTTTTCTCACTATTTTCCAACCCCACAGACATCTTCTGTTTTCCTAAGCAGATGATTAGTTTCGGGACCCTCCCTGGGCGTGGTTGCTGAAATCTTAACTAGTTTGTGTCAACAGAACCCCCAAAGGCTAGTGATTTCTTTCAGCCAAATCTCAAGAACCTAGAACAAGGGTACAGACCTGCTAGCCACTTCCTTTTGGTTCTCTCGTATTAATCTACCTCCTTGTTCTTCCCTTACTCCAACTTGGTCAGATGCCAGAAATTTGATTATCTTTTATTTTCACCGTTCTAATCTTTAATACTACTAACTCTTGCTTTTCAGAATTCAGAGCCACTGTATTTAGATAAATCTCATTAGCTACAATATTATCACTGTTACCAATGAGATAGAAGCAACTGTAGAGATCTCTTAATAAGTGTGTTCATTCATTCAACAAAAATTTATTGAGTGCTAGGTACAGGGCATAAAGAAAGTAATGCACAATATAGCAAGCCCAGTCATTCTCTTTCTCGCTTACCACTGTATTTTTCTTAACAACACGTACCACCACCCTATGTATTATATATTCATTTGTTTATTGTTCGTATCTTACCCATTTGAATATAAGCTCCAGACGTAGAAACTTTGCTTTGTTTATTAATGTTTGCCTAGTGCTTAGAACAGAGTCTATGACTTAGTATGTACAGGAACTCAGTAATGCTTAGTGAATGAATGAATAAGTCCCTACACTTAGCTCTTTAGCACCCAGTTTACAAGGTCAAGCCTCTGTTAGGTCTTTTATTTCTCAAAATCATGGAGCAAGGACAAAGGAATGGAATACATGGGTAGGAAAGGAGAAAAGACACGTTTTAAATATCATTTTAGACTTGTGTTTCAGTATGTGCATTTGCTCATGGTGAGGGTTAAACTTTCCTCTCCAAGAAACACTTGACACTAATGCCTGGGGAGAGTAAGGCACTTAAAAAGAGAAAAACTGACTCAGGTGTCTGGAAATCACACTAATTAGTTATTTATGGTTAATAGCTATCATTTATGCTTTAATTCCACCTAGCACCAAAGTAGTTACAGAAATTAAATATAATTTAGTGTCTCACTTTACACTTATTACAACATTGAACTATACACGAATACTCAGTTTTCACATTTTGTTACTCTCTTAGACAGAGCTCTGTAACTCAAAAAAACCCAAAACCCTAAGTAGGAGTATCATTCCTACCTAATCCATAAAGAAACCAAAGTCTTATATAATTTGAATATGTCTCTAGCTTCTGCCAATCCCAACTGTCTAGAAGCATAGGAGGATCATGCTTGATTCTGAAAAGCAGTCCTTTCTCATTCTTCAGGAACTAATCACTGGCAAGATTGAAAATCAGCAAATGAGTCTGGAAGCCCAATGTTGTAGTTCAGTGATTCTCAAACCTGACTCTGCACCTGAATCACCTGGAGGGCTTGTTAACACACAAATTGCTGAGCAGCAGCATCCGAATTTCTGATTCATCAGGTCTGGGATGGGGCCTGACAATGTGCACTTCTAATAAGTTGATGCTGTTACTGTCTCTCAGCTCCAAACCCACCCTCCGTGCTCTGCCTAGTGATGCTGGAGCTGGGACTCTGCTAACCAATTTCTGCTTTGCCAGCTGACTCCCTTTTAGGTCCCACCAACAGACTACAGTGCTGTAGGAGGAAGGGACCAGCTCCTTTCTGTCTGTTTCCTGTGGGCTTTCCATGTACTTATTCCTGTATCGCTTCAGCAATGCTGCTTCATTCTGGCAGCAGCAGCTCCTTCCCATAGTACCCGCCAAATCCAGTTTGCAGTTTTCCTAGCATTTCCAACATAAGCTTCATTGTGCATTCCCCTCCCCAGAGACACCAGCCAGCTGATGCCTCATTTTCAGAGGTCTTGGTCCCAGGTCCTTCTGAGGTCAGAGACCCCAGTAGCAGCTAAGCAGCTCTTCTTGTTAGAAATTTGAGTTAGCTACGTGCAGTCCCAAATGAAGGGACGCACAACCCACCAAAATGTCATAAAGATTACTTTAAACTGAAGACTTGAGAGCAAGGCTTGAGAAACAAGCCTTTTCTGAGCTTCCCTCATCTGATTCAAGGCAGAGCTTTCTGAGAATGAAGATGCCAAAAATCCTCTCTCGGGGAGCTTCCAGCCAGGGAGGAAACTAACCTCTAGCACCTGGATCAGCAATTACATAAACATTGTCAGAAGCTGCCATACCTCCTATGTGTTTCCCACAGAAGCCCTATCTCCTCTCCCCTTTCATTATGCTGATATGGAAACCGTCAGCCTGGTTTTTAGGGAGCACTCCCCACACTTTTCTCCTGTTAATCCATCTGTTGTCAGTTAACTCCCGGACCACCTAAGCTGGTAGAGAAGTTCTTCCCAGACTACTTAATGACCTAACTCTCTAGGCTGAGTGGGATGATAATTGGTTGCCTTGACATTTAAGTAGCAACATAATGTAGAGCACATAGGATAGGCTGTAGTACAGGTTAAGCATTCAATTAGTGCCAAATGCTATTATTAATACAATCAAATTTCTTATCTTACATTAAGTTGATTTTCTCAGTGGTTTTGTTATACTATAACGCTAAGAAGTTGCATCTTCAAGGCTCTTACATTTTACTCAGGAGGCTCTTTTTACATTTGGGTCATTTTTTGGTCACTTGGAAGCAGATGAGGTTGATCATTCTTATGTATGTGTGTGTTTATACATATATTACACACACACACAGGTTCCATTACCTTTCCTCCCCCTCCATGTACTGTTATACTTGACTTCTGCCAACATAAGGGAGAAAGAGAAGTGGTCTTTTCCGTATAGGAAATTTTAGGAGTACTGTTCATTTATTTCTACCCACGAGCCACAGAAACAACTGGAAGGACTTTAAGAGGTCATCTCTCATTCAACTCCTCACTGACTGACACATCAGTCAGTACCTAAGCCACCTAAGACAGATGTAGCCACCTAAAGATGTAGAAGGATTCCTTCTCTGCTTGCAAATGCCATTTGCCATATAACAAAACGTAACGCAACATGCTGATTCATATATGTATTTTGTGCTCTGTTATAGCCACAAGCTCATTGATACTGTTCTTACACAGTTATTTTCATTCTATAGTTATCTTTCTTCGGACTGTCCATGTTCCTCCTTTATGGGGATCATGTTGAATTTATTTATTTAAGTTTTGAGGGAACAATAATGCTAATCAACTAACTGTCTTCTATAAGTAAGTGAACACTTTTACTGTCAGAGGTCGCCAGGTTTGGAGACCATCATGAATATTCCAGAGTAGTCCTGATTTTAAAATACACTGTCCTAATATAAAATATTTTGTCTTTTAGGGAGCCTCTGGGCAAGGGGAGGCTGTTCTCTCTAGCAGGAATGGTGCTGCTTCTCTTGGCTCAGAGGATTCAGGAGGATTTGAGATTCAAAATTTTCATGCTTATTCACTCAGGGGCTCAGGGTCCTACTCTTTTCCTGTTAATAGACTGGCTTGGACATAGGACACTTGTCAAACTCTATTTGGTCTCCTTTGCAGCTCTGATATCCTTACAGTTGGATCTGGGTCTTAATTTCAGCATTGCCAATTTTGTGGCTGCAGAATATGGAGGTCTCTTTAAATGCTGCCATGGAGGTATGGTTTTCATATTGTGCCTTGAGTTGATAGGCTGATCTGAGATTGTCATTTTTATTTTGTCAAGGCTTTCAAAATAGTTAACAAAAGCCAGCCATCTCCAAAGCTGCATAACTATTATTATCCCTGTACTGTTAAAGTGCCATAGCTACCATACAACCAACACTTCCCTTTCCATCTGCACCTCATTCCATTCCATATGTAAGGATCTTAGTAGTTGTGATGTTACTGTACAACAGGAGTTATCACTACCCAGCTGTACTGATGCCAGCTGGACCTGGAGAGCAGGATGTGTCAAGTTCTCTTGAGGTCTTAGCAAGACATCCATATGCCAGAGAATAGGAGATGAACTTACAGTTTTTAGGGGTATAATGGTCTGTGGATCTCTAAGGTAACGGGCAAGTTGTTGCACCTTCAACCACCTGCCACTCAAAGCACTTGGAGCACCTCTTTGCATTTTGGAGGCAGCATATATCACATCTGGGAATATTTCTCCCATTCATTTCTAATAATGGAAAGCCTGGAACCTTTACCCATACTATGAATTAATAAAGTGGCATTCTGATTTATAAATTCATCTCTTATTACCTTATTCCTCAGAATCCAAACAACCTTGAATGATGGGAAAAAAATTAAAGTTTATTAACTTTTAAAGGATCAATAAGTACTCTTGAAAAGTTCAGCTATCTCAGGAAGCCAAAAACAAAAGTATTTTTAATAAAGACTTTTCTATTTCCTATATATAGTCTTAAATCTTTATTTGGGTCTTCTAAAAACCCTACAAATAGATCATTCTAGATTTTGCTAAGAACTGATAATTACTCTTTATCTCCTTCACTTAATCATCTCCCTTTTCTCCATAATATTTCTTTTTTGTTCACACTCTTTTGTCCTTATCTCTCTTCTTTAGCACCAGATGTGTACTGCTTAGTAGCATTGCTGGCATCTGGACTGAAGGAAATTGTTAACCTCAGCAATAGACAGTGGTATTTGTAAGATATATTAAAAGAACAAAAAACTACCTCCCTAAAAACAAAACCTCATTCAAGTGAAGTCTTTTGTATTCTATGCAATAGACATATAGGCATTACCATATACTCCTGACTCCTTCACATCCAAGTTTTAATTCATTTTCTGTTTTCATTTGCTTTGGTTTAGTGAAAAGATTCCTCTCTATGCTTAAATTCTGATTCTGCCAATTACTAGCTGTATAATGTTGAATAAATTATTGCAACCTCTCTACATCGCAGTTCTTCTGAAAAATGGAGATAATTTTGCAGAAGTATTTTATGTTATCACAATTACTATCATCATTATTTGATTATCTGATTTTATTTCTATTAAATGGCAAAGCATGATGGGATTAAAATAATTTTTAGCCTGAAAACCTCATCAACCAGGATCAGGAATATCTGTCATAACAGAAGAGCAGGTGACTTGGTGAATGGTCAAGTGGTAGCAAATGTTTGGTTATGATGTTTTAGGAGACTGGAGGCCACAGCAGAGCTGGTGCTTCCACTTTACTTGGGTTTTTAATCCTCTTCAGATATGGCTGTAGGTTCCAAGGCCACCAAATAAACCATTTAGGAAGTTACCTAGGGTTAATTACTCAAAAGTACCACTGTAAGTGAACATAAGTGAGGCCATCTTGTTACACTAAATGGCTCCAGCCCCTCCTCTGTGTGATTACTCGCTGCTCTGCACGTACTCCAAAAAATTCGCATGCCCTCCTGATTTATGGCCTCTGCTTATGTATGTACTCCCCAATAGCTTGATAAATTAAAAACTTTGTTCTATGAGTTTCTCTCCAGGAACAGGCTGGCCACAGGCAGGGAACACATCTGCAAGGTATCCATCACAGCTGACGGAAGACTGGAACAATGTGATACCTGGAGCCCGTCACGCCTGGAGACCAACACCCCTGGACCCTCCCCCTCTGTACTGCCCATTCTCCCAAAAAACTGCCTCAAGATTCTGTAATCTTTGAAGATGGTTTTTTAAGACATTAGTCTACCATCTTCCCGGTTATGCTGACTAATCGAATTAAAAGTTCGTTTCTCGATCCCTAACTCATTGTGATTAATTGGCTCTGATCACTGCGAGCAGAGCGAGCCCACTGCTCGGTAACACCACCAGCCTAAAGGGGCGGGGGCAGGAATGGAAAACTCTCCACTTACATCTTCGTAAGTAAATGCTACAGGATAAACTCAGTTATTCCAAAGAATGGCTAAAATAATGCCACTGTGGATAGGTCTCTTGAGTTTTTGTTTATTCATTAAGTCTTGGGTCTCTCTTTGTTTCTTAACTACCTTGGAAAACACTAACAAATGTTCCAGAAAACACTAGCAATCATGTCTTTGAAACTAAGATGAACAAAACTAGAGAAGCATTGAATGTGACCATGACGAATTGAGAATCATAAAAGTTTTAGTGCTTTACATCAGAGTTTAGGTAAATTTAGTATACATAGTTTTGACTATTGCCCTGTTTTAAAAATATAGCTCAACTCAATTCTTTCCTTTTCAATTTCTTAATACAGATTGCTCTGGAAGTTTGATTTCTGCAAACTGAACCTGTTAAATCATTTATCTTGGCAGGGTTTATTAGAAAAAGAAACCCACCCAAAAAACATCACTCTGTCTAGGTCTGGAGTAAGACAGTTCAGCCATAGTTGCCAGGGAAGCTCCTTCTTTTCTTTTTTCAGACTGCAACCCAATTTTTAACATTATCAGACCTAGGTTTGTTTTCTATGAATTTTCACGTTTTAATACATGAGTAACTACATAAATAGATTCTTATTTGGTAGATCAACCAACCCTGAAAACTGCTCAGAGTGGAGCAATCATGTTAGTTTGGCTGTCTTTCAGTCTCTGTTAAAGTCCTTAATAAAATTTTATTTGCCAAAGTCATTTCTGAAACACAGTGAGCTATTTTAAAATCTTAATAGTTTACCCTTTTCTTTCCAAAATACCAAAGTGGCTTAAGCCAGTGTTAAAAGAGACAACAGGCCCAAAATGGAGTCACTTGTGCTAAGTCCACATCCCCAAACTGAGACTTAATACCTAATCTAATTCCAGTTTCAGCCTCTCCCAGGAACGTAATCTTAAATCAGTCAATCTAGAACTACCTGGTCAGCAAAAGTGAGGTAATCTGCCTAATAGACCCTGGCTGTCCTCTAAAGGAAGGTGACCTTGCCACAAACTATTCATTCTTTCCCTGTCCTGCCCCATTCTGCCTATAAAAGTCTTTCATTTTGTACAGTCTTCAGAGCGCCTTTCAATCTGCTAGATGGGATGCTACCTGATTATGAATTGTTGAATAAAGCCAGTAAGATCTTTAAAATTTACTCAGTTGAATTTTTTAACATCAGATTGTATCTGTTATCTTGTCTTACATGTGCATAAGTATATAGGTAGAATTATAGTATTGCAGTATTTCATTTGTGATCACTGACTGGAACACCTTACTTTTCTAAGTGGGGAAGCTTAGGTTCCCAGAGGCTCAGAGATTTGCCCAAAGTCATATAGCTAGTTAGTGGTGGGGCCAAATCTTAGAACCCAGGTCTCCTGATCCAGTTTTGTCTCTACAACTTTTTATGTCACTTGAGTCCAGAAAAGATTAAATGAATTTTGGTGACATGGCTTCTTCTTTAAATGCAAGGAAAAGGTAGTTAAAAGGATATACTTAAAAGATAGTAAAAACTTTTATAAGATCTCTTTAGAAGTAACTTTCACATATCAAGATATAATTTTTTTTCAAACTTAGTAAAAGACATTAAGGAATTTATGTTACTTGTGTTTAGGGTATTTGTCAATAATGTTTGGGCATATCATCTGTCTGCCATATTGCAGAGTTATAATATCCACTTTCAGTTTAAGCCAATTTAATTGAACATAATCCTAAATATATTTTCTCAGATCTTTGACAGTCAATATTAATTATATGCAAGCCCATTTGCCCTAAGGGCAGTAAGACCTGAATGACAAAATAATAAAATAATGACTACAGGAATTTTTCTTTTGTAGATAGAATAGGATAGGCTAGGGGCCATCTGGTGTCCCTCACAATCTCTTGTGTGTAGAGAAATAGTTGTATGTCTTTGAAATCCTTACTTGATGCTTGGAATTGAGTGTGGAGAGAATTGAGGCTGATGGCTCTCACATGAAATAAGTTATTTTGGGCTTTGGCTAATCTTTTGTGTTTTTTTTTTTAAAGATTACAGACTCTGAAATCAGACTGCTTGGATTAGAATCATGGTTCCACTACATTATCTATGTAATTTGGGGTAAATTACTTAGACTCTCTGTGCCTCAGGTTTTTCACCTTTAAAATGTGGATAAAAATCCTCCTGGGTTGTGGTGAGGATTACAATAGCTACTTCATGTGAAGTACTCATGTCTTCAAGTAAAGACATGCAGTAAATACACAATACATATTATTATTCTTTATATTTTGTCTTTGAAAAAATCATTGGTGATATATAATACACATATATAAAATAGCACAGTGAAATAGAAATAACAGATCAAAAGTTATTGAAGAGGGAAGGAAGAGGAGGATGATTGTATCAGAAACCTAAGCTCAGAACAGCTATGCTATAATTGAATATTCCTTGGATGGTCAAGTTGGCAGATGCTGATAATAATTTGGCTTTCAACTGTCCTAAATACATATATATGTGTGTATATATATATATATATATATAGTCATACATATATACACACACACAAACAGAAGTAAAAAATTAGAGCATTGAAGAATCAGAGGTATATTCCTCTATGTATAGAACTATATTCTTTAAATGATACATTTATGGACCAAAATGGAGAATTAATTAAGTAATTTCCTTCTAAGAGATAACTTACATACAAAGAAGGGAACCCATTTTCCTGATGCACTATAAAATGTTAACTTTAGTTACCAAGTGTAGCATTTGGGGCATAACTGAAGTTTAACAAGTTCTAAAACAACCAAGTTCAAACTTTCCTATCAAAAGACACACACATATTCACACTCCATGAATTGAACCAGACAAAAAGCTCTCTGGGTGTTTATCTTCCATTCCTAATGTGATGTCAGAGAAGTCCTCACTTCCAAATAGTTTATTTCAAAGGATGGTGAACTGACTCATATCCAGATGTGAAGAATATAGATTATTATGATTCAGCTATTATCTTCATGTCTCAACTCCTCCAACCTCTTTGGCCTATGAAAAAGAACTGATGTGATGTGTGTTACTCTTCCTATTTTTCAACTACTTTATCCCTAATTGTCAACTATTTATACAAATGATGCCAAAAATTAACTTTAGTGTACTTTTCGTCTGCTTTTAGAACATGGTGCTCAGTTCTCTCTTTCATGTAATGTTTTCTCGTAATGTACCTATTTTTCTTGGGGTGGCACTGTGCTATCTTGCACAATTCCACAGAGCATGATTCTATAGAATACAATAGCTAGAACTGCAGCTGCATGGAAGCCATGGAAAGTCCCCCGCTAAGCCTCTTAGCCCAATGGGGCTAGGTAATGCAATCCTAGACTCCATATATCAATTTCTTCCTTGTATCCACTCCTGTGGATGAAGGCCACTGCCTACAGCTTTACAGTATTGTGTGTCATGATGGTCGAAGTTGTAAAAAGAAATTCATTAATTAATGTGCTTCATCTCACACCTCGTTTTAGTACCAGAGGCAACTGAGGAATTGACCCATAGCAACTTGTCTGGTACTCAATTCATCAGGAGGAATGAGAAGAAATGTCTAGATATTCCCACTTAAATATCTCTTTCAACTCAACCTTAAATTCTCTGTGATGAATTCATTTCCTTTCTACCAATATCCCCATATGTGCTAGAGATACCATTATTTCAGCCCCCACCCTCAACTCAAAATGATTTAAAACTCATTCTTTTTCTTAACTGACAAATTTACTGTCCCCAATTCCTAGAGGCATCTATCTCTTCCTTTTCCCACACTACCATCTGAGAGCAAGCCTTCCTCACCTCTCATCTTAATTTCCACAGCAATCACCTGGCTGGCCTCTCTGGCTATCTCTCTGTTTGCATCCTCCCCGCTCCTCCCTTTTGCTTAGTAAGCATTAATAATCTTTATTTTAGTAACATAGTTTTCCTTATTGAATACAAAAGAAACACTACAAACTCTAGTCACATAGTACTAGGCATGAATCCAATTGGAAAAAAGGACAGCTAATGCATCATTTCTATGAGGAAGGGATTATTATCCAGATTTTAAAGAAGAGGAAACTGAGACTCAGAGATGTGGCCAAGGGAGAAGTGGTGTAGAGCCTGGAACTCAGGTCAGCCTCATCCCAAGTCCACTGTGTTTATACCAACTCTCCCTCATTCAGGATACTGTTGTCAGATTAGTTTGCATATTGTTATTCGTGTAATCTTCTCCATATATCATCTTCATCACTTTGTCTTCTCAATCAAAATCTTTCAATAGCTACTGTTTCCATATTAAATCTAAACTCCTCTGCCTGGCTCTCAGGCCCCCTCCTAACTAGGCTCTACTTTCACTACTCAATCATGCTGCCCACTCTCCAGTCCTTCCCATCAAATATACATATATTTGTATGTTCCAATTCAAATATAAAACTTATTGAGGTCTAGGTAAAATACTACCCTAGGTACTCACTAAGTTTCTGTTGATAACAAAGCTTAGTTTGAGTCAGAGATCCTGCCTTAAGTAAACTTCAAAAGTTATTTATGAGATAGCTATGAGAATAATTTTAGATAACATTTCTGAGAGGTGTGTGATGCTTTCAGCTATCATTACAAATATTAGTTTAAAATTTAAAAACATATGTAATAGGAAAAAATGTTTGACTCTGTCCACCACCAGTATTTATTGAAGTCTCCTAAAGTATCAAAATAATTATTCTCTTTCACTTTTACTTATACTCCTGAGCATAAAAATATTTGATATCTAATCATGGTACTTCTCTTAAAAACCTTTCTGCTTCTAGTTTCCTATACTTCTTATTTTGGTGTACAAGGCTCTTTACATTCTGTTCCCAATCTACTTCTCAAGTCAAATATTTTATCACTCCCTGCACTCCTGGCCACAGTGAACTTTTTAGCATTAGTTCCACACTATGTGCAATGGATTGAATGCTTATGCCCAGACCTGACCCCACTAATTCAGATGTGGACATCCTAATCCTCAACGTGATGGTATTATGAGGTGGGGCCTTTGGGAGGCGATCATGTCATGAGAATGGGAGCCCTCATCAATGGGAGTAGTGCTCTTATAAAAAAGATCCCAGAGAGTTCACTTGTCCCTTCTGCCATGTGAGGACACAGGGAGAAGACAAACATCTATGAACCAGGGGTGGGACCTCACCAGACACTGAATCTGCTGGTGCCTTGATCTTGACTTTCCCAGCCTCCAGAACTGTGAGAAACAAATGTTTGTTGTTTAAGCCACACAGTCTATGGTATTTTTGTTACAGCACCTGAACAGACCAAGACACCATGTCAACTCCTTTCTGAACTCTGTGCCTTTATAGATGCAATTCTAATGTTCTCAGTCTTTCTTCCCCTCCCCTGCACTTTTATTTTGCCTAGTAACTCCTACTCATTTTTCTTTTTTTTTTTCTGTGAGGAAGACCAGCCCTGAGCTAACATCCGTGCCCACCTTCCTCTACTTTATGTGGGACGCTGCCACAGATGGCTTGACAAGCGGTGCATCTGTCCACGCCCAGGATCTGAACCTGTGAACCCCAGGCCACCAAAGCGGAGTGCGTGAACTTAACCGCTATGCCACCTGGCTGGCCCAACTCCTACTCATTTTTCAAGACCCAGTTTAAATGTCACCTCCTCTGAGAAGTCTTTAGGGGCTTTTTAAAGGCAAAGTTAATTGTTACCATCTGTCGTATGGCTGCTTTCCCAAATAGATAGTGAGCCACAGGACGTCAGGGATATTACCTTTTTAATCTTTGTATTCCCAGCACCTGGCTCAGAGTAGGAGCTTAATGAATGTTGAATGAATTTGGAAGAGTATCTTGAAAGTCTATTAGAAACAGAGTTGTCTTCCCAATTAAATATATCCATGTGCAATTTTCCTGTAGCCATAAAATAATAGCAAGCAACATTGTGGTTACCCTGACATTTTCAAGGCCTGCATAAATATTTTGGGAATTAAATAAATACCTAAATGATCCATAACTGCTTAGAAATGACTTTTAAAATATCTTTCAGTAACTCCTTGAGCATATCAAAATTCCTACGTTTTATTTTTCTCTAGAGGGAACTGAACATTTAGAAAACAATTTATAAAGCAGAAGCAACTTACTTTATTTCGATCTTGTACAACTAATATTTTTCTAGTATTTTCATCAAATACAGCTCCTGTTGGGGGAAAACATAAAAGATAATTGAGAAATATTAATTTCATTCACCTTAGACTCCTCCCACACTCTTATCTGTGGTCATCAAAATCCTACCCTTCTTGGAAGGCCTAGTTCAAATACCACCTCATCCATGAAGACTTGCAAAGTCTCTCCCGCAAGAAATTGGTTCCTCAGTTATCCAAGTTCTTTTAACACTTCGAGTACAAATGATGGTTCTAGCATATGCTAATTTATAGGATAGTCATCTGCTTAAGCTTCTTCTCTAAATTGTCTATTCCTGATGGTACACAGTTAAATTAACTAATCTGTCCATCCTTGTATAGCATTTACTTTAGTGTCCAGACTATTTGAAGTGCTTAAAAATATTTTTTGAATAAACTGACTTTTCCATTCTCATTTCTACTCCTTGAATCTCTATGTATAGAACATGGGTTGTGCCCCTGATGATATAAATCTCAAATATCTCAATTTTCAGTTCAAGACTTACCTGAAGCACTTAAATTTCTTTACTACATATGTACACAACTTTATAATATACCAATATATTGCTTTGGAATACTTCTTTATTTTATATATGCTTGATTTCTAGTCCCTTTCTTTTATCTATTCATTCATCATATACATTGCCCATCACACTAAGCATTTTACTAGATGTTAGGGACTCAAAAATAAATAAGTTTAAAAAAATTTTTTAAATTTCTTTTTGGGTCAAAAATACAAATAATACTTTAATGATTTGTATTAGGTTCCATTAAATGCTAAAATTTAAAAATATCTGTATTTAAATAATGTGGGAAGATGTTAAAAAATATTTTCTGTATATTGTCTATTCTTTCATATTAGTTGAGTTCTTATATATAATACATACAGGTTCTGTATATAGTATATTAATTGAGCTCCTGTTATATATCAGGCACATTTTTAGGGGCTAGGGATATAGTGGTGAACAAAAGAAAATTCCCTGTCCTTATGGAGTTCATATTCTGGTGTGTGTGAAGAGGTGACAAACAAAAAATAAATGATATAGAACACGAGAATGTGATAAAAGCTCTGTAGAGATAAAATACAGAAGGGGGTGGATATGTGTAACACAAGGAAGAGCAATTTTCTCTGAAATGAAAACACCACATTTTAGTATTTTAAAGCAAGAAGGAAAACCACAAGAGATATAATTAACATTAATGTTGGCTTCTCCTAGAAAATGTAAACTATAATTTAATTGGACTTTATAATGGTAGGACACCAAAGAAATGCCAAGGAAGCTTACTCTTAAATTTTAATAATTTGTGATTACTCAAATTGAACTTTTCTCTAATGAATTCACTATAAACATGAGCAAACTATTTATCTCCAAGACAAAACCGGCATCGATAAAGCGCAATGTGAGCGACCCCTGCTGGTCACAATGTAAAAGTTAAATAAATCCAAAGAGATTCAGGATTAAATAGAGGTTATTATTATATTATTATGATTAGTCAAGTACTGTGCTAAGTGCTTTATGTGCATTATCTCAGGTATTCCTCACAATAATCCTGTGAGCAGCACCATTTTCACCGCTCAAGCTCATACAGCTCTAAGACTGACAGCCGGTCGACCTGGATTCCAAGTAGGCATTCTTCTCATGGAGCAACATCGCCCCTTCACCACACTACAGTTGCATTCTCAGAGGGCTGATGTTTCCACTTGAAGATCTATCCAACCATTCATTCAAGAAATATTTATTAGGCACCAACTTTATGCCAGACATTATCTTTAGCCTGAGGATACAGTGGTGAACAAGACATGTAAAATATCTGTCTTCGTGGAGTTTATATTATTGTGGGGGAAATTAACTACATGAAATAAAATATAATTTCAGATTGTGATAAGTGCTAAAAAGAAAAACAGAGCTGGATAAAGGGACAAAGGATGATGGGGACTGGCATGCAGGAGGGCTCTATTTTAGACAGGAAGGTCAGGAGCTTTTCTGAGAAGGAGATATTTGAGCAGAAACCTCAGCTCTAAAGAGCTAGATAAACAAAGCACTGGGGGAGACACTGCAGGAAGAAGAGCCAGGAGGTTTAAAGGCTCTGAGGCAGACAAGAATGCTATGTTTGAAGAACAGTAAGAACGCTATAGCTCCCTCCATTCCAGTGTAGGTAAGGAAAGATTTTTTTTCCTCTACCCACTTAGATTCTGTGTCTGGGGCCTGTGAATTGAACCCACAGAAGACAAATTAATGGAGAAAAAGTATTAAATTTTATTTGATGTTAATATCTTTACATGGCCCGGGGTAGGGGTGAAGGGCTTCGTAGAAAGAAGTAAAAACCTCCCAAAAGCAGTTAGACCCAGGTGCTTCTATACCATTTTAACAAAGAGCAATAAATTGTGAAGACATGATAAAACAAAAGAAAAAGGGTTTTGGCTAGGGGAAGTAAATTGTGGGAAAGTGACTAGGAAATATATGGGGAAAACTAATGGATATAAGGGTGGTTTTAATGAGGTTTGTTTGTACAGACTCACCTCAGTGTCAACCCCGTCTCCAGTGATAAGAATGTTCTCCTCTTTTTAGTATAAGAAATTTATGCCCTGCTTTTAGGTAGAAAGAGGGAGGCAGAGAGCCCTTCCTGCATCTGCTGTTTCTCAATTGTCTTCAGCTCAAAATAGTCAATATGCCAAAGTGACATACTTTGGGGTGGTATGTTCTGATCCCCTTCACTAGCCACACCTACCTTCTGTTGCTTATAACAACAAATGTCAGCTATTTTCTCTTCATCTAAAAAACTCTGTACATTTCCAGAACAGTTTCTTACATTATCTTGTCCCACTCCCAATAGCCACTTCAAATCCTAGTTATTCTTCAAAACTCTGGTCAAGTTCCAGATTTCTCATTCCCTGAACTCCTATGGTATATCTTAATTATAATACACAATATAATAGTTATAAATAAGTCCTTCATAGGACACTCTTTATCCATATATTACCAATTCTGTAGTAATAACTGGCAACTCTAATTTAAAAGTCTGTACCAATGAATTGATAATTATCTGTATGACTTCCTAATGAACTGTGAAGCTGTCATCAACTTATCAAGTGGTCTTCTGAAGCAGAGTTGAATGGAAACTTTCTGAATGCCTCTACTTGCCACAGGGCAGTGAGACCATGGACAGAGAAAACATCATACATCCTTGAATAACTCCTTTAAGACTTCAAAGGTGCAAACCACCTTTAAAAACTCTTGTATGTTGAATTATAACGTTGTATACCTGAAAATTATGTCATACACCAATTTTACCTCAATGAAAAACAAAAAAACTATTGTAAATTATACAAAGGCAAATAAAATTATTAACTAAATTACTAATTAATATGTATTACTGCTTTCACTTATTTTAAGTCATAAGGATTCTTTACTATTTTAGTTTTTCTGGAAGTCTAGGAATTTTCTTAACCCTGGTTCTCAAAGCATCAACATCAGCAGCAGCAGCAGCAGCAGGGAACTTATTAGAAATGCAAATTCTCAGGCCCCATTTCACCCCAAATGAATCAGAAACTCTTGGAGGTGGGGCCCAGCAATCCATTTTAACAAGGCCTCCAGGTGATTCTGCCATCTTATTCTAAAGCAAGTTTTCTCTCAAGACTGTCACTGAAGCTAATCAGTGACTCAAAATTCTATACTATATTTAAGTTATGCTATTTAAAACAACTGTTTGGCACAATAACAATGTAAATGTCTTTAAGAAGTAATGTTCAAATCATTGACAACCTGGTTTGCTTTACCTTAATTTCAACCTAAAAGTTACCTTTTATTTTACAAATTCACATAATTTGTACCGACATGTTTGTCTTACCATAATGAATTTATCCCCTCATCCCAGCTCAGTGTTACTATTTGAGTAGTGAAGTTGAAATATCTGTGTAAAACATGTTCAAACGTATCTTTTGGAAAACTAAACACTCAACTTGCTTGTTCTCTGTGCTGCCCTCTGCTGATTCACAAGGCAAACTTCATCTATTTAAAGCACTACGTAATAGTCCCTAGGAGGATAATCATTTAAGCAAATTATTTATTCCACATGAATAAACTATGGCTCAGCTGTAGGAAGTAAGAAATTGGGTGAGCTTTTGAAAAGTTAATTCTGATTATTAGATTGAAACTGACCTGCAACTCCTACTTGATGTGTAGCATATCCTGGTAATCTGCTAGGCCCCTGTCCCAGCCACAGGGTCAGTGTGGATGAGTCCGATTCTGCATGGTGAAAGCGGAAGCCCAGGGAAGCGGCAGGGGCAATAAACCGGCTTTGGAGGATGGGAATGTGCAGCCATACCGCTATTCTACCTTTTGATCTCCATTGCTGTACTGCAGCTAAAAGGTAGAAGAAAATAAAAATCTGTAAGTACTTTCCAGTGAGAGGAGTGGAATAAACTAAAACTCATCTCGAGGTGTCACCTCCTCTAGGAAGCGATTTTTAAGCATTCAATTCCTTTACTAGTTAGCTATCTTGGGGGCGGGGAATCCCAAAATGTCCCGTTCACATCAGCAACACGGGAACTGCTATGTTTTATTATAATTACCAACTTGTTTATATGATTTTTTCCACCAGACTGAATTCCTTGAGAATAGAGTCTGTATATTCATTATCACCTGACACAATGCTTGGCATATATTGGTGCTCAATAGTTGTGGAATGAACAAATAAACTGATTTAAACAAAATAAAATATTATTTTAATAGTTGTTCCTTTTAGCATCCTTAGTTTTAATCTTTATAAATAACTATTATGGGCTTCTATTTACTCTTCCTTAAAGAGTTCTGTCATCATTTTTTTTTTTTTGGTTTATAAAGTTCAAGGTGGTTAAAAATAGAATTGTGTTTTTAAATAATGTATGCTAGTTCTAAAAATTTTTGAAAATAAAGTATAATGAAGAATCCAAAACTTCACATTTTACTAGTATGCAGAGATAAAATGTTAAATTTTGACATTTTTCCATGAATATAATTTTGGAATTGACATCATACCATATATAATTTACAGCATATGTCTTTTACTACATACTATAAACATTTTGCTGTTATTAAAATTCTTTTAATGAACGTAAATTTTTAATAACTGCATAATTTTCAACATATAGGTATACCATGAGCTATTTAACCAACCCCCTACTCTTGGACATTTAGATTGTTTCTAATTTTTCTTTATTATAAATATTACCACGATGAACATAAAGATAGATTTCTGTTGTTGACTTTAAATTCTCTTACTTTATTCTTAAGATTGAGCCAGGGGGAAAAGAAGCCAACATTTATTTGGTTCTTACTAAATTCCAGAACCTTTACATATATTATCTCATTAAGTTCCCACAACCATGAAAGGCAGGTATTATCACCCTTAATTTATGGGGAGAGAAATGAATACTTCACAGTTTTAGAAAAACTTCAGATCTCTTTCTCCATGCATCATCTCACTTAATCTTCATAATAATCCTGTAAAGTGTGTGTGTGCGTGTGTGTTAGGAAGGCTTGATTATTTATTTAATGGTTAAATTCCTTTTCCTTCTCTTCTCTTCCCCAGCTCTGCAGTAGGGCATCCCTGTTAAGGACCATATTCTCTACCTCTTTGAAAGTGGCTGTGCCTAACAGAGTGAAAAACACATGGGAGTCTTTAATAAAGACTTCTTGATTTGGGACTATGGGGTCAGATCCTTCTCACCTCGCTCTTTATCTGATTAAATCTGTTTAAAATTGACATACAATTACATAAAGTGAAATGCACAAATCTTAAGTGTATATCTGATGGATTTTGACATATGCATACACTTGCATAACCCACACTCCAATCAAGATTATAAAACATTTCTATCACCCTAGAGAGTTCCCACGTCCTCCTTTCCAGTCAATCATTCTAATCAAACGAAAAAGCTGAAGTTCCAAAATTACAGTCATTTGCTTCCTGTTTTTTATCTTTACACACTCTGACTTGGAGAATCCGTCAACACCCACTGCTTCAGCTAAAATCCACATAAAGATGATTGCCCAGTCTGACCTCACTGAACACTGAATTTTTCTGCTCTCAGAAATTTTCTGAAGGTTGCCACTTCAAACTTCACACTGTATGTTCAAAATTGACTCCTATACCATCCACCCTATTTTCATTTACAGACTTATTTTTGGTATCGATGCTCGAAGACAGAATTATTATTCCTTCCTCTTTCTCTAATAAACATTAATGCTTTTTCTTCCTCCATTCCTCATCCCCACAGCTTACATCCATCGCTCAAAGTCAGCTCATACACCACCTCTTTGACAAAGGTCTTGCCTAACCATTGCTCATGTGCTCTCCATATGTGAACTTAAGGACTTAACTATGTGTACGATTCACTAGAAGTTATTACATATTGCCTAATGATGTCTCTTCTGTTATTTACTTTTTCTAATCCTAATGAGTATTTCATGCATTTGCAATCCTCCAGGTTAACATGAGATTATTCACTGGGGCTCAGTTCTTATTTATTAAATGACTGGCTTGCCTAAAGTCACACAGCTAGTCAGTGGCATAGTAAGGACCAGAATCAGCGTTATTTCCCCACTGATGCAGATATATTACATGTTAAGCTGAGCAACATATTACCTGTTCATACATCTAACTTTACAGTTACCAATAAAACAGGAACACTAAAAGAACAGACTTCATGTGTAAATCTGCATAACAACTATTGCTAATACATTATACACAGTCAGTCCCATTTACTTGAAAAGAAAGGACAGATTTAGACTTCCTATCAGGCTTTCTTCCCAGATTATTTCAGTTTCTCTTTATAGGTAATACTATTGTTTTGTTTGACTCAATAACAGCAGAATTAGCAGTGGCTCTTAGAGGCAGCATAGTGCAGTAAAAACAGATTTTAAAGCTAGGGGAAGGGGCCGCCCGGTGGCGCAGCGGTTTAGTCCGCGCTTGGCAGCCCGGAGTTCACGAGTTCGGACCCCGGGCGCCCGCCGACGCACTGCCTGTCAGCCATGCCATGGCGGCGTCCCATATAAAGTGGAGGAAGATGGGCACGATGTTAGCCCAGGGCCAGTCTCCCTCAGCAAAAAGGGGAGGATTGGCGACGGATGTTAGCTCAGGGCTGGTCTTCCCCACAAAAAAAAAAAAAAAAAAGCTAGGGGAAGTTGCTCAATCTGTGTCTCAGTACCATCATCTTTAAAATGGGGATAATAGTAGTACCTACCTCACAGGGTAGTTATTAAATGAATTAATATTTGTAAAGTTCTTAAAACAGTGTCTAGGATTTAGTGAGTGCAATAGAATTTGTTTTTAAAAAAAATTGAAAAAGCATTATGGTACTTAAGAGTTTATAAATTAGTTTCATATACTTTATCTTTGATTGCCACATCTACCCAGTAAAGTAATTAGGGCTGTGATTAGTCATATAAACAACCTAAGAGGCAAATATTTTCTGTCTTCAAATATTTGCCTAATGCCTGGCTAAGCATGTGGCAGAACCTAGGACTTGAAACCTGGATGTGTGACTCCAAACCCCGCTCCCTTTCTGCTTTGCCTTGCTGACTGAGGTGGTGCTTTGATCACCTGTTTGGGCACCGACAAGTGACAAGTGTGTGCAATAAATACCTGTATCTGCCCACACAAACGTACACATATTAGAGGATGAACATTAATTTGATTCTCCTACTGGTGATACCGTTGGAGTCAGCAATTATTTACAAGCACGAGAGAAAATGAGGTGAAGAGGTAACTAGTTTAGCAATGAAAATGATTAATGAAATAGCTAGTCGATTATATTTACACAGACGCTCACTCGCTATATTGCTCAATAGGATAAAGATTATTTGAAGTTTCCTGTTAGTGTGAGAGGATCTTTCCAGGGCTGAATGTCCACGCTATGCCTTCAGTTCGATTATAAGGACCCTCAGGGGCAGTTTGAAAAACAGGCTGCGACACCAAATCAAAGGCTTCTCTCAAAGTGAAGGCTCCTCCATCCAAGCTTGCTTTCTTAACACTGGACTCCAGGTTCAAGGAGAGAGAGTTTTCCTATTGAAGACTGAAACCACTCGCCACCCTCCCTGGTTAATCGCAGACTTGTAGAAGCAGACTCCAGTTCTTGACGCGACAACTCCTGACCCTATTTGTGTACAAACGTGACTACTCAGAACCTCTCTGGTCCATTCGTTGTCCACCACCTGTATTAGAACGCGAGTTTTGTCTTGGGCAAAGTGCTCGGCAGAACCACGGCTCAGTAAACAATAATGTAATGATATTAACAAACAGAGACAGCGTTAAATAGGTGGCAGACACCGCACTACGCACTTTTAATGCATCATCCAACTTAACTCTCGGCCACCCCCTGCGCTCCCATCGCCCAATTTCATGGAAATGCTGGTTGACAGAAGTTGCCGAAGGTCACACACTAGAAAGTGGACCGGAAGCTAGGGCTGCCGATCCCGAGGTCTGGGATCTTCACCATTTCACCCCACCGCCTCAGAGACCTCCCAGCAAAGGGCACAGAGCGGGAAGGCGAGAGGACGGAGCGGGTCCCGCGTGCCCTCTCCCCCTCCCTCCCCCTCCGGGCTCGTACTTGACCCGGGGGGTGGGGACCGGGGTCCCTTCAGGAGAAAGGCTCGGGCGCCGCGGAGCCCCTCGGCCCACACTTGCCCTGCAAGCCCCTCTGGAAGGCGGCGACGTCCAGGCGGTCCAGCGCGCCGAGCCGCGCCAGGCGCACCGAGACGCCTCCAAATTTGTCCAGCTCTCCCCGCAGCTCGCCCACTCCGGCGGGGAGGTCCTGCGCGCAACCCGGGCCGCCCGAGGCGCCGCGGGACTCTGAGGAGACCTTTGCACGGTGGGCCCGGGCCAGCACCGCGCGCCAATAGCCCCCACTCGGCAGCGGCGGCATCCGGGCGCCGGCCCTCGACGTCCCACTCGCTCGGCTTCCAAATCACCCTTCCTCCGCGCTCTCCAGCGGAGGTCGCTACCGTAAATTTTAGAAGAGCGCCACTCCATACTGCTCAGAGTTGGGTTAGCGTTACCACTTGGCAGCGTGATAGCGAGGAGACAGCGAAATCCTGCTCACCAGCTCCTCTCAGGAATTTACTCGGCTCTAGGAAAGCGGGAGGAGACTTTCCCACCACTTTTCCTCCCTAGTTTAATTCAAGAGACCTTTGTTTAGAGATGGGGAAGTCAGGCGAAGACGCGAAAAAGTCCCCTCTTTCAGGAATTTACAGTCTAACTGACGGTTCTGTCCACCTAACCTGTTTTACTTGGCATAAGTCAGAGTTTCTTCAATCTCTTCAAAGACCGCAGGTTCTGAAGACACTGGGTTCGCCCTCTCCTACTGCGCTCCACTCGGGGGATTACGGCTCTGGGCGGAGCCTTGCTGACTTCTGCTCCGGAAGTTCTTCCTCACAGTAGAGCGCGCACGTTGAGCCGGCTTTGCAGCTGCTTCTCTCAGGCAGCCTCTGATCATGTCTTCCAAGAAGAGCAGAAAGCGGCTGAACCGAAGCGGAGAAACTGGTTCGCTCTCGCCCTCCGCTGCTCCTTCTGCTGAGGGGGCCTCGGCTCCTCCTGCTGGGTCAGCAATCGCGGCAGTGGCCGGGACTCTGGTGGTGACCAACTTCTTAGAAAAGGGTAAAGAGTTCTGAGAGGGAGACTCGAGGCCAAGGGGGCGTCACTTGAGAGGACGAGGGCCTAACGATGCCGCCTTTAGGTACAGGGGCTTTTGAAGGTTGGGTGAGGCTCAGGTGAGAGAACCACCCAGAAGCCCGTAGGACCCCCGCAGCCGCGCCTGCGCTGGAGAAGTTAGGCAGAAATGGCTTATCCGTGGTTAAGTCAAGCCGTCTCTTTTGTAAATTGTTTTGAATTTCTAAGTTGGTTCTGAAACAACTTTGCCTCATGTAAGATTAACGACATATTTAACTGCAAAATTGCTCATATCTAGGGAGCGTAGGATACATAAAGAAGTTAAATACCCAGTTCAGTAAAGATATGGATGCGTCCTTCCTAAGAGACATCTTTGTGCGTTTAAGAATGAAGATGACTTTTCCTTCTATTACTACACAGGTTCTGGTATTTAATAACAGCTATTGATTGCACACTAGTGTTGGCAGTAGGTAGGGTATGTCACATACATATCTCATTCAATCTTAACAGAAGCTCTGGGAGATGGGTACTGTATTATGCCCATTTTACAGAGGAAGAAAACGTGATTTGCTCCAGGTTACACAGGTACTAAGTGGCAGAGGCGATATTTGAGTCCAGATGTGTTTGACTGTAAAGCCATTATCCTAGATCACAGTGCCCTTGAGTTGGGACAACGGATTTATCTGAAAAGTCATTTAGTCGGTAAAGCTTCTGTGTTCAAACTATTTTATAGCTTTGAAAAATGGATCAGATTAAACTAGTGTCAAGATTTTTATTTATGTTTCATGCAAATGTTAAAGACAATTTTAGAGTTAAGAAAGTGTTTCAGTTTTCCTTGGGAATCAGAGGACAACCTATGTCCTGCATATTCAAATCTCTTTTTCAACTAGATCCTTCCCATTGACATTTAAACCTGCTTTCTCATCCATCTTAAAACAAAAACTCCACATTTTTTTCTTACCCCCACCCTATCTCTCTCCATTCTTCATTGCCAGTTTCTTAAATAGAGCCTTCACATACTCCTTAGCCTATTCCTATTTGACATCCATCCCATCATTCAGTGGAAACTGTCCCTGCCGTGGTCACAGATCATCTCCATGTTGGTAAATCCAGTGGACAGTTTTTCATTGGTTACCTTACTTGACCAGCAGCTTTTGGTATTGTCCACCATTTCCTCCAAACACACTTTACTTCTTGACTTTTGTGTCATTAAACTTCCCTGGTTTTTCTCCATCCTTTTGTTGGTACTTTGTCAGTTTCCTTTGCAGGCTCATCCTCTTCCAGTTGACGGTCAAATGTTGAAGTTCCTCAATTCTTAGTCTTAAAATCCTCTTTTTCTCTCTATAAATCTTTGGCAAGTTCATCCAATGCCCAGAGTTTTCCATCATATTTTCGGATTTATATTTGTAATTTATACTGTTTCTGAGTCTTGATTCAGTTGTCTTCTCAACCAGTGCTTCTCAAACTCTGTAGGGGAGGTTTTTAATTTATGATATGTCACAGGTCAGCACTATTGTAAAATACAATAAAAATAAATTACTAGAAAAATAAGTTAAAAAAATAGAAATTTTTATTAGATTCAACGGATGTAAAATTACTTTATCAAATTGCAGTAAAAGCTTCTAATGCTTATTCTCATTTTCTGTACTCATCTTGTCATGAACCAGTAACAAATCATTTGTGAATGATAACAAATCACTTTGAATAGCACTGTGCCATACCTCTTTTCTTGGCTTTTTCAAAGGTACTTCACGACTGGCCTCATGAACTCATATTTCCTCCAACAAAACAAACTCTAGCCCTGTTCAATTTTTCCCATTGCAAAATTCAGAAACCTAGGAGTCATCCATGATGCCTCTCTCTCTTATATCACACATATTCAGTCCACCACCAGGTCCTGTCTTTCACCTAAATATTTTCCACATTCCTCTTCATTCTGTTCCCACTGCTTCCACCATCGCCTCTCACCTGGACTACTCCACTAGTCGCTCCCTTCAAATTCCTTTTCCACTTTGCAGCCAGAATGATCTTTGAAAATAAAGATCTTGTTGTGACCCTGCTTTTCACCCCTAACTGGCCTCCAATTGCTGTCAGAATAAAAAACAGCAACTTGTTATAAGCCTACTGCCCTGGGTGGTCTTGACCTTTATGTGACCTCTCCTTGTCTCCCATCAATCTGCCTGTGCTCTTTCCTGCAGATGCACAATGTTCCCTTCTGTCCAGGACCTCTATACGTGCTGTTCTCTTTGCTGAGAATTTTTTTTTCTCTTCATTTACTTAATTCCTACTCTTCCTTCAGATCTGAATTTAAACATTACTTCCACAGAGAAGCAATCTCTGATGGTTGTAAATTAGGTCAGATCCCATATTATAGGCTCTCCCAGTACTCCTAGTCATTTTTTCATTGCATTGATCTTAGTTTATAATTATACAGTTATTAAGTGATTGTTTAATAACTCTCATCCTATTAGATTGTAAGCTTCCTGAGGCCAGGGACTGTGTCTGCCTTTTTCACCTTGTAGACCCAGTGGTTAGCATGGTATACGCCATATAGGAAGCACATGGTAAATATTTGCTGAATGAACAACTGAAGGGTGGATAGTTTGAAATTACCGTTACTATCTCATTAGTTAATCTGGCACATAAACTGCTCAATAAATGTAAAATTAGTTAATGGGGAAAGTGGATGTCAAGATATATTTTTAAAGTATTGGAGGAATCAGGACTAGTGAGGGGAATTGTGTGGAGGACAGCTTGAATAGATGTGGATGCTGTCGGCAGAGAATACAGTGGAGATGGATTGGGAAATAAGGCCAGTGGATGGGAATTTGAACATGATCTCCATTGGTGATAGACCTAATGCTCATGGGAAGGTTGAATTTTGTTTTCAGCCTCTCATATTATGAAATCAGCTTATTTCATTTTTTACCCGGTACTCTTAATCTTAGCTCTGTGAGATGTTTTGTTTTTCCAGATTTGTTCATCTGATGACAGAAGAAAAATAAATGTGTAGTGAAATTACTTTGTAGTGGTAGAGAATAATGTAAATCAGACATAACTCTTGGTTTTGCTTTCATTGATTTAATTACTTTTTAATTACAAAAGATTTGTTTTTCTGATTTTTAAGGGACACTAACATTAGAGCTCTATGATTATGGTATATGTGTCTATAATAATTTTTTTTTTTTTTTTTTTTTTGTGAGGAAGAGCAGCCCTGAGCTAACATCCGTTGCTAATCCTCCTCTTTTTGCTGAGGAAGACTGGCCCTGGGCTAACATCCGTGCCCATCTTCCTCTACTTTATATGGGACACCGCCACGGCGTGGCTGACAAGCAGTGTGTTGGTGGGCGTCTGGGATCCGAACCTGCGAACCCCAGGCTGTCAAGCGCGAACTTAACTGCTGTGCCACCGGGCGGCCCCCTATAATAATTTTTTTTATAATAAATTTTATAACAAAGTTTGTGGCAGGTTAAAATTTCATAAATGTTTCATGGATATTGTGCTGAAAAGAATAATGTTGTGTTCTCATTTACTACATTCACACATTTCACAGATATTTATTGTGCTTATTTGATGCACTACTAGGCATTGGAGATACAAAGATAAATATGACCAAATTCTTGCCTCAAAGCAGCATATGGTTTAGGAGACAGTCAGACTGTAAAACGAATATTAGGATGATAAATGCTAGTATCTGGCAGCATAGGGTTCTGGAAGAACCAGAGGAGGGTCATCTAACCAAATGTGGAGCTTGACGGGGTGGGTGGGAAAGGGTGATGTTAGCACATCATTTTCAGAGATGTTGCCAACTGGACTGAATTCTAGGCCTGTTCTTTGGCCAAGAGTTGAAAGCACTAATGTTCATTTCAGTCAGTGTAAAAGACCCGTGTTACTGTCTTATCCCTGTATTCTTGGGAATAGAAAAGAAAAGTAACTGATTGCTATTGTGTGGGTCAGAAGTGGAAACACAACTTGATCCTCTCGAGCCGGCTGATATGCCAGTTCCCTAGTTCAAGCCTTTGAAATGGGTCAGAAGTGGAAACACAACTTGATCCTCTCGAGCCGGCTGATGTGCCAGTTCCCTAGTTCAAGCCTTTGAATACTAGTAGCCGACTCAACTTAGAATCTGTAACAGTAGAAGCTCAACATTGCAAGTGTGAAAAGCCCTATTGCAAGTATGTTCAGTTCTTAATGAAATTAGAGATTTTTTTTTTAAATAATGAAAACTAATACTCACCCATAAAATATCCTTTTTTAGTTAGCACTCATATTGTCAGTGGACGCTCAAAAGGTTTGGTTTTAATTCTGCTTGTTAAAATAAGGAGGGTTGGAACAGTGGTTTCCAGGGTATGGTAAGTGTATTCATGTGGCTATGTGGGTAGAGGACTTTTATTTACTCCAAAAGAAAGTGTGCTTTAACTTAAGTTACAAAATAGTACGAAACTAATTTTCTTTTCCTTCATGGTAGATGACAAAGTTCCTAGAACATTCCAGAATTCCCTTGTTCAGCTTGGACTAAACACTATGAAGTCTGCAAATATATGTATAGGTCGACCAGTGTTGCTTACCAGTTTGGATGGAAAGCAAGAGGTAAGAGTCCTTTTCATTTCCTTAGTTTAGAAAGATTTGAGATGTTTTTGATTTTAATTTTCAACACAAGCCAGAATAAATGAAAAACTATATTTTAAAAGACCCTCACATCTATATGAACTTTTCCTTCCTTTGATGTCTGTGACTACGCTGGGAATAGCAGCATCTAAACATCATAATGTAGAAAGAGGCCTTTCCTTGGGAGATAGTGACACACACACTGTCAGCCCTATTTCTCTCAGTGTATTAGTTATATTTCTCCACAGAAATGTTATTTGGGGGTATGAACATCATCTCTTTTGTATACCAATATTTAATTACCCTATCTGTTTTCACCTGTGTTTGTCCTTGCTGCCATTCATCATACCGGAGACTCCAAACCCAGGGCCTCTCCTGGATCATTTTTGGCAGCTTGGCTTTCTTCCCTGCCCCCGGCCCATGTCTCTGCCTCTGCCATGTCTTCTGCTGCTGCGTCATCACTCAGTGTTCTCTCATACACTGGGGTCCTCTGGAAATGTTTTGAAGTCTCTATCTGCTGATGGCATGCCTCCCATTCTTTTCATTATTCTGGGCTTATGCTTTTAAAAATCCTTTACTGTGTCTTGTGGAAGAGAAGACTCAATTTGTGAGCTCCTCCCACTATCTGGAGCTAGAAATCTGTGCTTCTCTCCCTCAATATTTAAGTCAAATGAGATCTAGGTTCCCACCAAGCTCTTCTCCCGGGTCCTTCACTATTTCCTGGATGTAGTTTATGCTCCAGGCTGGATTACCTTAGTTAGCTTGCCTTCAGTACTTTTTCTCATTTTTTTTCTTATCATCTGTTAATGCCTGTGTCTCTTTTGCTAAATCCACCTTTTTCTCTGTGGGATCATTCCTAATCTTCACAAAAAGATGTAATATTTATAAAAAAGATTTTTGTAGCTTGTGTCAGATTATAACTCCTTTGGGGTTAGGACTGTGTTTTGCAGATCCATGTACTTGGCTGTGCTTAGCTTTCTGCCTTATAAATTAATGATATTCTTGAATATTTATTTTCTCTTATTTATGTTCTGGGCAGGTCTATACGGCCTGGCCTGTGTCAGGATTTCCTGGAGGCAAGGTTGGCCTGAGTGAAATGGCACAGAAGAATGTAGGTGTGAGGATTGGTGATGCCATCCAGGTCCAGCCTCTTTTGGGTGCTGTGCTACAGGCTGAGGAAATGGATGTGGCACTCAGGTTTGGCTCTTTTCTTTGGTGACTGTCTGGAGCAGTGCTGCCCAGTAGAAATATGATGAGAATCACAAATATGAACCACATATGTAATTTTGCATTTTCTTGTAGCTATATTAAACAAGTAATGAGAAACAGGTGGAATTGATTTTAATAGTGTATTTTATTTAAACAATATATGTAAAATCAGATTTTAACATATAACTACAGAAAACTATTAATAAGATATTTTTCATTCTGTTTTCCAAACTATCTATAAAATTCAGTGTGTATGTTACTCTTGTAACACATCTCAATTTGACCTACCACATTTTGATCACTTGATAGCCACATGTGGTGAGTGGCTAATGGCCTCCTGTGTTAGTTCAAGCTAGATGCATGCTGTGTAGTAATGGACTAGGGACTCTTTAATGTCCTGTGATGGGAGTATGCCCTGACATGTTAGGTGAGAGGAGTTATTACTGATGGATATTTAACAATATTTTTCATCTTAGTTTGCAGTATAATCAGGGCTTCTTATCTTTTTGACAGTTGTAAAGAAGGGAGTAGATTACTGTGAGTAGGCAAGGAACAAGTTTTAATTAAGACTGTTCAAGCAGAGTACCTGGTTGTATATTTTAACTCACTGATTATTCAATCTAGTAAAATATTCATTTCTGTCAGATTGTAAAATAGTCCCTCACCAAGACTAATTGTTTGAATCAACTTAATATGGTTAAAGTATATTGCCCATCATCTTGGATATTCTGTATCTAATAGGATTTTGACTCAGTTTGCATAAAGTCTTATCAAAATTCGTTTAAAAAAAGCATTTTCTGATACTTTACTATCACCTTAGTAATAATTTTGAGAATGTGTTTACATTATATGCAAGAATAAAAACATTTTTCAATCATTAGCTTGATTTTTTTATTTGTTTATTTGTTTTTATGTGAGGAAGACTAGCCCTGAGCTAACATCTGCTGCCAATCCTCCTCTTTTTGCTGAGCAAGGTTGGCCCTGGGCTAAAATCCATGCCCATTTTCCTCTACTTTATGTGGGACGCCACCACAGCATGACTTGACAAGCCGTGCGTCAGTCCACGCCCGGGATCTGAACCTGTGAATCCCTGCTGGCAGAAGCATAGCACGCAAACTTAACTGCTACGCCACCGGGCCAGCCCCCATTAGCTTGATTTTAAAATAATTTTTCTCTTTAGCTACTTTTGTAGATTCCAAGCTTGAATTTCTGCATATTCAAAAACCAGAAAATGTTTCCAGAGCATTTAATAACATTTTAGCAAACAATAAAATAGAGGCAGAAAGGAAAAGAGAACACAGCATATGTTGAGTACCAGCTGTGTACTAGCACACACACTTTTTCTTTTTTCATTTAATCCTTTAAACATCCTGCAAGTTATCCATATTTACACCTTTTTTACAGAGGAGGAAACAGGCTCAGTGAGGAGAAGTAACTTGCCCATTTATTTTATGAGTTAGTACTGCTACTCAGATTAAACAAGATTAATCTTCAGACTGGTTTAAAGCAGTGCTGCAGGTAGCAGTAATCAGTTGACTGGATTTTTGATGATCTGCAAGCTAGTCTGACCTCTTGAGGGCGCAGCAGTCTTAGGTGATAATGATTGCTTACTGTAGAGGGACTGTGTATGTTTTAAATGCAGGTTGGTTTTTAAAATTTTATTTTAAAAAATGTTATATTTTAAATGTGGCAGCAGAGCTTAGATGAGAAACTTAATTTCCACTAAGAAAAATTAGTAGTTTTAATTTGCTGCTTAAATCCTTCAGTTC
Source organism: Tapirus indicus (assembly GCA_031878705.1). Lineage (NCBI taxonomy): Eukaryota > Metazoa > Chordata > Mammalia > Perissodactyla > Tapiridae > Tapirus > Tapirus indicus. The sequence continues at coordinate 139,234,042 of CM062919.1, read as the reverse complement.
TAGCTGAAAAATTTCATTAATAAGGTTAGAGCTCCTCCTGGTGGAAATAATTTTATCTGCACCTATTTTTTTAAAAACACAACTGGTTGAGTGTTTTTACGGTTCTTGTACATGTTTCTAAATATCTTCTTTTCAGAGTTTAACAAATAGAAACAACTTAAGTATAACTGGTTTCAGAGTTCTATAAGCAGAAGTAAATTTAAGCATTTAAGGAGATGTATACGTTTGATTCATGAAACTTCCTCTTTATTCTGTTTCTCTCTCTCTCTGTTTTACATGACTACCCGGTCAATTGTTATTTGTGGTAGTTATGTTCTATAAAGTTGCCATAAATACTGAATTATCAAATACTGAACCATTGTTCCTTGGGGCGCACACACACACACACACATATACATACATACACATATGTATACATATATAAAATTAAAAATAAAGATATATGTATCTTACATAGATTACAATCTTAAATCCTTAAAACAACTCATTATTCTGGTAGGTTCTATTTTCTTTATTTTACAGAAGAGAAGAGGTGGTTTCAAAAAGTGTTAAGTGACTTGCCTGATGCTACCCCACTCACAGATGCCAGAGTTAGGATTTAGATCCCCTCCAACTGGCCCCAGAGCTGGAACTATTTCCTCTACATTGCACTGCCCTCTACCATCTCCACTCTCTATCCTCTGTAATCTCTGAACAAGAATTGAAACAAGAGGCCTTTTTTAACCTCAGCTGGGAAAGCGTCGATGGCCCAGGTTTTTTACCTACTCACATCCACAAATAACTTGGGAAAGCTCTGCTAGTATTGATTTTGGGATTACAGATACATTTTAGCAAGTAGGCGAATTTGCAAATATGGAATCCACAGATCATGAAGATTGACTGTATTGGTTTTGTTATTGATAAAGTGACTGAAGAACAAGATTTGGACGAGATGGGCATGCTAACCACCTCTTCCTGAGCTAAACTATCCCCCTTCCACTGATTACCAGCAAAGCTCACAAACTGTAGGCATCCTCTGCTGATACAGGCTTTTTTACACATGGAGGAGGAAAAATACATGTGTTCTGAGACCTCTCCAAGAACATGTTTTTTTTACAGTGATTTTTAGGTGCCTACTTCTGTACTCAAACAAGCAACCTTCCTGGATGACACAGTTATTAGTCAGAAGAAGGGGTTTTCATTTTTTCTTAGGCATGCTCTTTCTCCAGAATAAACTTCCATTGCATCATTACTCTCCTTTTTCATATTTCTACACCTTCAGATAATGTACTGTAAAGGATCTGATTTCTTGAAAGATAATTTATAAATTATACAAAAGGAATCAAGTAAGCTGTTAATAAAAGCCTTTCTTCAAGCTAGGCAAATTGAGAAAGGGAATGATTAATTTAAGCCAGTGTTTTCAAATGTTTTTGACTATGACATATAGTAAAAAAAATACATTTTTTAGGATTCATTTTACACATGCATCCACAGATACAGTGCACATATGCATTCATGTGTGTACCTGTATACTATGAGTATATAGATATGTGTGTGTGTGTAAGAAAGTAATGTTTCACAAAGCAATATTTACCCTTTCTATATGTGATGTACTCTGACATTTTGTATTCTATTAAAAAGAAGGCTGGATGAGATTGACTAAATGGTTTCATGATCAGTGGATAGTACCCTGTCTTTTGAAGAATACTGAATTTTGCCACTAGGATACCAAATTGCAAATGATGTTTCCATGGCTATGAGAAGTATCTGAAAAGTGTAAATCATTCCAAAATTGTATAAATCATTTCCAGGTTGTAAACTAATTATTCCTTTGGTTAGGTCTACATTACAACTATGCACATGTCATTTTATATTACATTTTAGTTTCTGGTGTACTTAATGCTGATTTTTATTTCCCCTTTACAGTGACAAAAATGTGGATATTAATGAAGAACAGCTGACTGCTTGTCTTCTGAGAAAACTAGGTGAGACATATATTTTAGTTTTTTGATTTTAAGAAGCAGACTAGCAGCAAATAAAGTAATGTGTCTTTGAGGTCTTGTATACATAATAGTTTTCTTCAAAATAGTGTAGAGAATATTCTGCTCAATGAATTAATGTCCTTTTGAGATAGAGATTTTTTTTCCCCCAGTTGATTGGCAGTTGAGCAGTGGAGAGAATATATGACTTGTCTATGGACAAAGTCTGTAGTAGAACTGAGACTTTTAACCCCTGAGTTCTTGCTCTTTCCAGTAAGAAAGTTATCATGGATTGCTGATTTAGGTGTACTGTGTTAGGTTAGTTCATTATCGAACATTGAATGCCTGATTTTTTGTTGATGTAGTTGATAGTATCCTAGATGTACTGAGTGTAGAGGATTTCAAAGAATCATCTTATCCTTCCACCTCCAGAGAATGCTGTATCAAATGGGAATATTAGGTCCTCTCTTTTTCAGGACAATTATTAATACTCCCATCTTTAATTTAGTCTTTTCAGTCCGATAGTTTTGTTAATAGATGAAATATATTGCCGTTTAAAGATTAAATAGGTGAAAAATTGTGCTAACATATATATTTAATAAATTGTTTTCTAGATGGCAAGATTGTTTTACCAGGCAACTTTCTGTATTGTACATTCTATGGACAACCATGCAAGTTGCAAGTGTTGCAAGTGAAAGGGGCAGACGGCATGATACTGAGAAAGCCTCAGAGTGACTCTGACACTGATGCCCAGGGAATGGCCTCTAAATGGTCCAGCATAGAAACCAGTACCCTGGATATATCCGTACAGCTGAGCCAGTTAGATCTGGAAGAGCCCCGGGACCCAACATCAAGCAGTACTCCTTGCAAACCAGTAGATGACAGAATGATAAATAAAGCTGGTGACATTTTGTCAGATGTTACACAGAGTCCTGGGGACGATGGTGGACTTGGATTAAAGGAAGTCACAGGCCTTACATGTAGTTTTGAGTCTGCCAGAGAAGGAAATGAACAATTTATCAATAAAGAGAGATTGCTGAAGTCAGCCAGCTTGGGAGCAAAGTGCAACACTGATACTTTCTACTTTATTTCTTCAGAAACGAGAGTCAATTTTATGAAGATTCGTACAAATTCAAAAGAGCAAGACAACCAATTCAAAGTAACTTATGACATGATAGGAGGCTTAAATAGTCAGCTGAAGGCAATTAGAGAAATAATTGAATTGCCCCTCAAACAGCCTACCGTTTTCAAGAGCTATGGTATGATTTCTTGTATTGCACCCCAAAATGTTAAATTCAAACTATAAAGCAGTTGGCTTATTCCACTTATCTAATGATTGCTCACGCTCTCTTCCTGTTTTTCTTGCCTGAGTGGTAGATATGGTTGGAGGTGTGAGTTGCTTTGGAAGATGCCAGTTGAGAGAGCATTTTTCTGTGCTTGGTCTCTTTAGGTTGTAATGTGAGTTAGTTGCAGCCTTTCCCTTCTAATTGCATACTTCCACAATTGTATTAAATGTAGAAAAGTATCTTGTTATGCTTGATCAGCTGTAGTGACTGAAGAAATAAACTAAATGTTCAAATATGTTGGATAAAACTTTTTGTTAGGAAATGTAGCTGTGTGCAGATCTCTGCACTGAAGCAAGTGATTAAGGGAGTGACTTGGCTCCTAGGAAACTCAGGACTTCCTCTTTGTAGTTACTGCCCAGATCCGCTGCATGTATTTAGTGCATTCCATCTCTTTCTCCATTCTTTCTGTTTTCATGAACCTTTATATATATAAAATGAACCCTTGGATTGACATTTTGCTAGTAATGCTTATACTATTCTCCAAGACAGCTAGATGGATGAAAATTGGGATTGGTGGCTTGCCTTTGGATGCCCTTTTTGTTGACTAGGCTTTGTTTTCTGATCGTTGAACTGTGCTTTGTGGGATGGGGCATGGCAACAGTGTGGGCGTCCAGCCAGTTTTTTACCAATATGCCTGGTGTGGTTGAGTCTACAGAGAGAGAAAAAGGTGATGCTGGAAATCAGTTTGGACTAGTTAGTACATCTTGCTGGGGAGAAAAAAGGTCTGACTTTTACTTTAGTTTTGTGATGCAAGGTAAATTTATATTTTATAACTCATGTCTGAAGTCATATGACAGCACTTACAAGAAACCTGGTAATGCTGAATCCAGGGTTCTCTTCTTTTTCTTCAAGGAATTCCTCCCCCTAGGGGAGTGTTACTCTATGGTCCTCCAGGTACTGGAAAGACAATGATTGCCAGAGCTGTTGCTAATGAAGTCGGAGCCTATGTTTCTATAATTAATGGTCCTGAAATTATAAGCAAGTAGGTGCATAATTTAATAGAATAAACAAAATTATTAAATATACTTCCTAAATGTGCTTTTAAAAAGATGGCAGCATAGTATTCTGTCTGGATATTTCGTATGTTGAAATATTTTAAATTTGCTTTTTAATGTGTATAAAAATTGGAGAATAATTTTTGAAAGTAATTTTAAGTTTTCTGGAAATAGTTGAAAAGTCAGATGAGCTTTTATAGACAAAGCTTTAGAAACAATAAGAGCTGGTCCTTATACATATTTTGTTTGTTACAGATTCTATGGGGAAACTGAAGCAAGGTTGCGTCAGATATTTGCTGAAGCCACTCTGCGGTATTCTTTATTTTTAGGTGGTTTAGTAGTCAAGGCTGTATTAATCAAAGTAGAGACACTAACACTTTATATGAAGAATTAAAGACTAGTACAAAAATAATAGTGATAGCACTAGAAATAGATTGTAAATCTAATGAAGTTCTGTCTAATCTGTTTCTATTTAATATTGTTTTGGAAGTTTGATAAATGAGTTATTTAATTAGATAAGGTAGCAAAAGGTGCAAACTTTCAGTTATAAATACGTCATGGAGATGTAATGTACAGCATGGTGACCATAGTTAATGATACTGTATTATGTATTTGAAAGTTGTAGAAAGAGTAAATCTTAAAAGTTCTCATCACAAAGAAAAAAATTTTATAACTATGGTGACAGATGTCAACTTTTCACAGCGTATACAAATATCAAATTGTTATGTTGTACACCTGAAACTAATATAATGTTAAATGTCAATTATATCTCAATTTAAAAAATTACATAAGGTAAAAGAATTAAGACAGTGTTGTTTGATAAGTCATGTGACTTTGCTTGAGCATGTAAGTTTATGATTTTCTTTCTTTTGGGTACTTAGGCATATTCAGTATATCTAGTTCCCTTAGTGGGCTGTAATATTATAGTAGCCCTGCATGCTTAGAACTTTATTTTATTATTCTTTGCTTCAAAGGGACAAATCTTCTGTTCTTTAAAATGATTCTTTCTGATTATTCCTTAGTTTAGGCTACTGTGTTACATTGCAAGGAGTATTAAAATATAGTCTATAACTTGGTCTAATGTAATATTCTTAACATGGCTACGTCTCTAACATTGTTTTGGTATTTAACTTATAATTACTGCTTTCTTATCAAAAGAACTTTGGTTTTTAAAGCTTTTTTTCCATTGGTAGTAGATGAAATTAGTTTGTAGTCCCAATACTGAAGATTTGAGAACTAGTGGTTATGTCTTGGTTTGTTGTTATGTTCCTGGCAGTTGAGATTTCCTCTTGTGAGAGAATGCACATCTTTTTATGGGAGAATTGATCATCTTGAAAATTCTTTTCTTAATAGGTAAAAAAAAAGAGAGCGTTTCTACTTTTAATCCCTTGGACTTTAAACCTGCTCCAAGGGACAACATCTCTGGCCTCAGCTTCTGAATTGATCCGGGCATAACAATTTAGTGGGCGTTAGTGGCCAAGTTCCGTCTGGGCATAGACTCTCATCTCATGAGCAACAGATTGTTCTCAATACTCTTTTTTTATTGAGGGCAGATCCACTAGAATGTGATATTGTGAGGTAAAAATTTGGACTAGAATTAATCTAAGGTTTTTCAGCTTATCCTGTTGCTTTTGTCTTTAATATTATTAACTAAATCCTAAATTTGATATGTTGGATTTCAATTAAAAAATTAAAACTACTTAGTTTCAAATTTTAATTGAAATGCAATGTATCAAATTGAAAAATTAAATGTGTATTAGAGAATTCATTTTATTTGTTTGTTTTTAGGCACCCATCAATTATTTTTATTGATGAGCTGGATGCACTTTGCCCTAAAAGAGAAGGGGCTCAGAATGAAGTGGAAAAAAGAGTCGTTGCTTCACTCTTAACACTAATGGATGGTATTGGTTCAGTAAGTATAGCACCAGTATTGATTCTGTGTAGGAAGGAGTTGATTCTTAATAATATGTATGTAGTAGCAAAAACTACATAGTTTTTGGGTATAAGGGAAAACAATATCCATAAAAACTAGAGGCAAGACCCAGAAAATAATTTTCTTCAGTAGATTTCTTAGTAACTACTAGGATAATATAACCTGGCATGTTTTTCTAGCATATAAAATAATACACAGTGATGGATTTCTTTGTAATAAATGTTAAACTAAAAACCTGAAGCAAAAATCAGTAAGGAAGATTTAGCAGTTACATTTTAGAGGATTTTACTAAGAAATTTCATGATTAAGTCTTATTACTCATGTAAAAATTGATTCTTTCAGGGCTTCAGTTTGGCAAGTGAAAGAAAAGAAAGTGAGAATAATGGAAAATGTGTTTGTACAACATTTAAAAAGAATTTTTTTTGGGGGGGGCAGGAAGCCCAGCCCTGAGCTAACATCTGTTGTCGATCCTCCTCTTTTGGCTGAGGAAGACTGGCCCTGGGCTAACATCCGTGCCCATCTTCCTCTACTTTATATGGGACGCCGTCATAGCACGGCTCACAAGTGGTGCGTCGGTGGGTTCCCGGGATCTGAACCCGCGAACCCCGGGCTGCCAAAGTGGGAATTTAACTGCTGCGCCACTGGGCGGCCCCCAACATTTAAAAAGAATTTACCCATGTTATTAGATTCTCTGATAGGACATACACTCTTATGTTAATAAAAACTATGTGCTAATTATGAAAGGGAGATCCATAGTACTGACAGAGAATAGGAATGAAGAATTCTCTCAGACTCCTGATAGCCCTTTACCAGAAGAATACACTTCTTATGCAGAATTGTGAATAACTCCCTTTTTAGAATCATAATATGTTAAAACCAAAAGAAATTTTAGAAATCATGTAATCCCAAGCCCTCCTTTGCACATTAAAAAAGTGGACAGTTAGAACTTTCTGGTTTTTTACTGCCTATTGGTAGAAACTGAACATGTGAAAATAACATGAAGGTTTGGTATTAAGTCTCTATTATTTGCTAAGGTGTGTTATAATTTTAAGAGTAACACAAGAGAAGGATCATTACCTGGGGGAGGCTAGATGACCACCTGGTTCACCATCTTGGGGCAGTACCTAGGTGTAATCATCATGTCCCAGGTTTGATTCTCAGTTTATAAAGCTGGAGAATTCAGTGTTGTTAGTATACGGGAGATGGTGGGGCCCTGAGGACTGACCCACAGTAATAGTACTCATGAGAGACTGATGTATAAACTGGGATGCCAGTTTATCCATTTATAATATGAAATATAATTATTAAACTGACCAAATATCTTCGTTTATGGATGTATTTTCACCCTGAAGGCAAATATATGTGGAGAGCTCTATTATAATTAGAAGGGTTCCTGGTGAGTAGGAAATTAGATGGAAGTTTCTATGTTGGAGGATCTTAATCACTATATCATTGCTGCCTATTTCTCTGCCACTGGGATAGGCCTGCTGTGGACTGGTGTTCTTGCCTTTGGGCAGGATTGGATGTGACACTGATGTTTTAGTCTGAAAATGTTTAAGGGACTGTATTTGTCTTCTAAACTCATAATTCATAGACTCATTGTAATCCGTGCATTTTCTTTTGGCACATCCAGTATAATTGGTTAGGTTTGAGTTTTCTTACATTGAATCACCTTCCAGTTAAGCTTGTCTCTGTGAGATTACACTTGGGTCGTTGGGATAAATGTTGGATAATTTCTGCAGGTGGCTGATCATGATTGTAGTTCTCGATAATTTGTTCCAGATTTCATTCTCAGAGAGTAAAAATCCATATGTATTCAAGAGTGGCTGGTACTCGGGTGTTGATTATATTGTCTATATTTTCAAGAGTTTAAAAATTTATCAAAATAAAAAAGAGACAGTCCATATGTAAAAAAGTTTTCTTAGACAACTGTATAATAGAACCTTTTTCTATTTGAATAATATGTAGGTCATAATCTTTGCTTTCAAGTAGGGGAAAGGACAGCTTAAAACAACTATATGGTAGGGTATTATTTGTCATTATTTGTGAGAATGGTGTAGTTAAGATGCTAGAGGTCGGAGAGACATCACTCACAGTAGATGGAGAGGTAAGTTTTGGAAAACTTTCTAGGTGAGGGAGCATTTAGGCTAAGCTTTGGAAAATATGGGACGAGTAACAAATGGATGGGGGTAAGCAGCCTAGACAGTTAGATCCATCCTTGACTATATAGCCAGCCTATATATAAATTTATATTTTTATTTATTTACTTGCTTACATTTTCATTTTCATTTTATTTTCTTAGGAAGGAAGTGAAGGACAGGTGTTGGTTCTTGGCGCCACAAATCGCCCTCATGCTTTGGATGCTGCACTCCGAAGACCTGGACGATTTGATAAAGAGATTGAAATTGGGGTTCCTAATGCTCAGGACCGGCTAGATATCCTCCAGAAACTGCTTCGAAGCGTTCCCCATTTGCTCACTGAAGGTGAACTGCTACAGCTGGCAAATAGTGCTCATGGATATGTTGGAGCAGACTTGAAAGCTTTGTGTAATGAAGCAGGTGAGAGTGATTTGCTATAGCGAGTCTGTATTGATGGACTTAATAACTCTGGTTTATTTACATACTGATAATTTATATCTCACTTATTTCATAATGGAAATAGCTAATTTTTTCTCATTATAAAATATATATTTATTAAAAAAAGCCTAGATAATTCAGAAAACTATAAAAAAGAAATAAAAATCACTCTTAATCCTACCTCCTAAAGATAACCACTGTTGTCGCATATATCCTTTCAGACTTTTCCTAAGTATACACACACACACACACACACGCACGTACATGCGTGCATACACACACACATAACCAGATGCATTAATAGCAGTATTAATGATGACAGTATTTATTGATATTGTGCTCTGAAAATTAGTGAGAAGTGTCTGCAAGAGGATCAGAATTTTCCTTAAGAAGCAGCTTTGTATTTGTTGAAGTGCTGAACAAGTACTTAGTGAAACCTAAGAATTTGATGCCTCAGAGTATGTGACAGTGATGTTTAAGTTTGAAAATGTTTAAGGGCTGTATTAATTATTCAGTCTTTGACTTTAAGAACTTCACCATGGCATAACTGTAGTTACTTTGGAAACCCTTAAGACCTGTTAATGTTTGTGTGATTTTTCAGAGTAATTTCAACCATGGAAACTGTATTCAAATCAGAGCAGTTTTTTTAAGTTATTGAAATATTTGATCAGGCAGATAAGAATTTACTGAAAAATAGCTGGTAGTCTTTGTTTTTTTGTCCTGAGAGAATGTGTTTATTTCTGGTAACCTCTAAAGGCTGGTCACATAGCTCAAAGCATCTCTGGTTTTCCAGTAATCTTAGGTTCCTTAAATTTGTTCTCTCCTCTTTTATGAGCATATGTTTCTAAGTCCTTTTTATTCATTGGAGGAATTTTTTTCAGTTGTGGCATTCTGTTGTTCCAGTTTTTAACCTATCCGAATGTTTCGTAAGGTGCTTTAAAGAAAGTTTAACCCTCATAGGTAATAGAAGAAATGGGAATCGAGAGTGGGAAATTTAGTTAGGAAAGTTAGCATAGAAATATGGTAACTTTTACCTCCAAATCATTGATTCATGGTTAATCTAATTTAGTAGGCTTTGGAGACCTTTCCATTAGTCCTTTCATCCTTCTAATCTGGCCTGATATGTGCAGGAAAAGAGGTTAGAGAAGGAAAAACTGGTAGAGAAAGAAAACTTGGAAGAGATATTTAGGAGTCTTTGAATATCTTCCTCTTGGTGGAGAATATGAGTTTTATTTCATTCTATTTGATCATTATCACAATTTCCATGTTAGAGGACTCACAGTTGGGGGAGACGACAGGTTATGTAAACTATGAGGTAAATATAAACAGTCTTCCAATACATTATGGTCTAGGACATGGTCCCTCTCTGTCTAGTTTCTTGTGCTTCACAAGATATGGTGGGCTTGATTATGAATAATGAATTCCCTGAGTGACCAAGAAGCAGAAGTATCAGTAGATAACTTTGCTTCCTTCATTCCATTAGGTGATAATGAAGAGTCTGGATTACTATGTAGGCATTGCTTTTGGATTTGCCCATGGCATCTAGGCAAGGATTCAGTCTTCAAAATACTTTACCAGACATTTTTTGACTTTCTAATATATTTCATGTACTCTGTAAGGCTCTGAAATTCTTGCTGTTCAGAAACACACCATCTGATGAGGGAAAGAGATTTGTAAACAACTACTTATACAGTGAGATATGTACTCATAAAACTATGGAAAATGTGGTGGCTTCCCCTATGGAGAAAGGAAATGCTATGGTTATATAGAAAAAGTGACATCCAAGAAGAAGCTTAAAGAAAAAGTAGGAGTTCTATAGGCAGAATGAGGAATGTGAGAAGGTGGGAAAGGGAAAACATTCATCTAATCCTCACACTGATCTTGTGACATAAGTATCAGATAGACTCAAGAGAGGTCTCACAGCTAGTATTAAACTAGAATTTAACTCAAGGTCATCTTACTCCAAATCCATTCTCTTAGTCAAAATTAAATCATAAAGCAAAGATTTTTGTCAGAGTGGCATAAGGCTTTTTGCTTTAATTTTAGTCTATGAAGCTAAGGATTGAATCAATTTATAAAGTAGAAAATATCCATATCTTTTCACAGTAAATATAGTCCAGAAATTAAGTTGTGTACTGAGACTTTCAGGGGAAAAGTGAAAATCCACAGTAATCCACATACGAGAAGTAAATAGGACTGTTTACTTTCATAGGCACTGTAATATCCCCAAGAACCTTAGGAAAATGGTAAGAAAATTTGGGAAATTCCACCCCTTAGTATGTTACATTTAACTGAAAAAGTTGTGAAAGGATCAGAAGGTAGGGTGGAGAGAGGCCTCCAATCTGAAGATATATATATATATATATATATGTTTATAAGTATAAAGGATGTACTTGGCACATACAAACAGTAAATAAATATTGTTGTTAATGTGACTTAGTAATAATTTCAGATTATCAGGTATTGAACTGATATTCTGTTTTCCCCGGATCTAGCAATGAATCAGACTACTAGAAGGCAATTTTTAAAAACATCAGTGTTATAATTAAAGTGTCCAGTAGGGAAAATATATTTGTGTGGTTTTGTATATACTGTCTTAAATACTAGTGCATGTTGTGTTATTTAGTGTCATTCTCTAACTTCATATAGCAGAATAAAGTTTAAGAACAGTGTGCTAGAATTTTTTGCAACAGATTTTTCTAAAGAGGCATGAGGGTATAGTAGAAAATGGATTTTGAGAGTTGGACAAACCTGCTTGTGATCTTGGGCAAGTTCTTTGCTTTATCTGAGCCTTAGTTTTCTCCATTTGTAAAGTGAGGGGGTTTGTGATAGATGATCTTTAGGTGCCCTTTTAAATATGACATTCCCTGGATATAAGGGAGAACAAGAAAGAAATGGGGGGAAAAAGGATAGAAAGAATTAGAAAAAGGAAAGGAGGAAATAACAAATACCCAAGTTACTCGTTAATCCTGGCCTGGCCTCAGCTACTTTCATACATCTGGCCTTTCTGCCCTTCATTGTCTTCTTTTTTGTACCTGTTTATCTGAATGACTTAAACTTAGGTGGTTAGTCAGGGTTCTGTCCCACAGTGTTGTTACAAGTGATACTACAAGCAGACTAAGACACAATGTTGATTGTGAAGTTAATTGCATTTTCTCATTGAAACAATTTTATAATTTCTGACTAAGGTCTTGACTTGAGTAAATTATAAATTTGGTTAATAGTGTGATTCAGAAGGAAAGATAAAATAACTCTAAAACTCTATAAACATTAAAAATAGTAGAATTATGGTCCAAGTGCTATTGAGTGGGCATAAGTATATCCCACTTATTGAACATATAAGGGCATCCCCATATACTATGAGCATAGTGTGCATTGAGCATAGGAAGAAAAAACTCAGCTGTATGGTAAATTTGAACTACTCTCCTAGTTATAAATAAAAAGAATTGAACATTTAATGTTGCATCCTACCTAGGTTTAGAGGAGTTATTAGGGGATAATTTGAATGGCTCTCAGTCTTTTTCTTTTCTTTTTTTTGACGAAGATTAGCCCTTAGCTAACATCCACTGCCAGTCCCTTTCTTTTTTGCTGAGGAAGATTGGCCCTGAGCTAACATCTGTGTCCAACTTCCTCTACTTTTTGTGGGACGCGTGTCACACTGTGGCTTGGTAAGTGGTGCGTAGGTCTGTGCCCAGGATCTGAACCTGCGAACCCTGGGTCACCACAGTGGAGTGTGCAAACTTAACCACTATACCACCTGGCCAGCCCCTCTCAGTCTTTTAAAATGACTGCCTAGGGAAGTTTAAACTGGTGCTTCCTTTTTTTTTTAATGTGGTAAGTTTCCTTGGGCAGGTGGAAGCAGTCACAATCACTACATTGACTTTAAAATTACACACAGAATCATTGTTTTTGAAAAAGAGTTATGGTATTGTCTTAATGTTTAGAGGCAATCTTGATGATTTCTGGTGCATAATAAGTGCCCAATAAGTATTTGATATGAGAAATATATGTGAAAGCTGGGAGACATAATTACCACCCCACTATCCTTGGTAGAGTAATAAAAATGTTTATTAACCTCAGAGTTGAGTTTAGTTTTGTTTTTAAACCTTTGGTGAGAGTCATCTTCTATCCACTGTTGCCTGCAGAAATCCCTGCTCTGTGTTGAGGAAACAACTTGAGGTGGTTATTGCTACCTTTATGGGTATACAGATTTGCAAAAGCTGTAAAAATGTAACAAGGGATCCTGGAAATTCCTGCCATAGGCCTTCAGATTCTTTCCCACTCTGACGTCCTAGTTCTGTGATTCTAGGCTCTATATAGAGGTACTCTATTTTATACAACAAATGGTATTCTTCATCTAGGCTAACCAGCTCTTCGATTTTTGAAGATTCTCTGTAACTGATTTAAATAACTGGATTAGATTTAGGGAATCTAATTCTCTTGACTACCTCTGACAGTGTTGAGTTTCTTCCCGGAGTGTTTATGTGATAGTAATGTACTCTTCCAAACTGTATGATTTAACTCTCCCACTCTAGGAGAAAATGAGTGTCCAAGTTTGTCTTGCAGGTATGTGTAATGGTTCTGAGTAAAACTTAAAAATGGCAGATAATTCCGAAGGATAGGAAAGCCACAATTAAGGAAACAGTTAAGAATCAACGATTAAGAATACAAATAACAGAGACATGTTTTTCCTAGAACATTTGCTTGCTTATGATTTGTGGACCTGTGTGTTCTTTGAGCTTGTTGTGTGTTCGCTGTCAGATGGTTTTCCTTCTTGCTGGACTGCCTTCTAGTTGGATAAGCTCTGCCCTTTTTAACAAAAAGTGGTGCACATATGTCTAGTAATAGCATACGTTGAAGTGATTCAGAATTTCATAAAACCTAAGTGAACTATGTTCTTGGTTGTTTTTGTAATCTAAATGCTTTTGTTTGTGGGATACTAATATAAAAGATCAAAATCCTTGTAGTATATATTTATTTTTGCATGCTTTTCCAGAGGATAGAAGGTTTACAGTTTGTTCCATAGTTTGTAAGAGTGATACTGCATCTTTTGCCATGTGCTTACTCTCAGTTTTTCTATTCTTTTATTCCACTGTTACTAAATGTTTTCCATATCTTTTAACTTTCTCTCCATAATGAATATGAAAGTTGGAAATACTACAGTAGTGTTGCTTTCAACACTTGGCTCTCCTATCATCTGAGTAGATAAAATGTTTAATGTTGAGGGTTGGGCGTGAAACTTATTTTCAAATATTATGTTTTCTTTATAATTTATTTTTGAGCTAGAGTGTGGTTTGATATGTCATGACTTGTCCAAAGGCCTAATGTTTTGTAGCTCACCTTTTTAAGCAAAGAGCAGCTGCATTTTGAAATGTTTTATCTCAAGTGGACAAGCTGTTTACAAGCTCAACTCTGACACATCCTGACATTTAATGTCTATGTTTGTATTCCTCCTGGGATTAGGCTGCCTTTCTAATTAATTAGTTGCATAGCCTTTTATTAATTCCCTCAAAATTTATAATGTTTTAAATTAACAACATAGATAAGCATACCACAGTTTTTTGGAAAACATGAAATGTTAATTATGTAGCAGAGACATGAATTATATAAACTCTGCTGAATGTTAGAAGATGCTTAGCAACAGTGTTTTCCAAATATAGGGATTTATTATAAACTTATCCTTCTAAGGCTGCCTGTGCCATTTCAGGAGAGTGAATATAAATAGAGCTTGATTTCTTCAAGAAGTGGACTGAGTCATTTTGTTTACAGTGAAAGGAAGTATTTGCTTCACATCTTTAAGAATTTATCTTTAGCATCCTTGTTGATTTCACATCATTTCAACATGTTCATACAAAATACTTGGGCCTTGATAAGATAGCATCACAGAACAGGAAGAATTAAAACTCTTGTTTAAACAATGATTTTGTCATTATAACACTTAAGTAGGTCTAGTAACAATACTGAATCTAATTACTATAACATAACTTTTTTTGAGATGGAAAATTTTATCTGTCTTGTACCAGAGTTCTGAGATATTTATAGCTTTTAGCCCTTCCTCTCACCCTCATTAGCTTATTTTAACAGGAATTTATGGAGGATCTACTGTGTACAAAATATGTAACAGTCTAGCTCTCATGAAAGGTTCTTTTTCCAACATTTTCCACCATTTTTTGAACTCTACCAATGTTGTTTTCTAAGTTAGAATTAAAATACTGATTCTGCAAAAATTCAGTCGTTTTTAATAAAGTCCAGGGAAATAGTGGGGTTTAGGGAAAGCTTATGGTGAGCTCTAGATTCAAATGCTAGCACTACCCTTTATCAGCTGACAGACATTGGACAAGCCATTTAACCTCTTGAACTCTGCTTCCTCACCTGCTAAATAGGGATGACATATCTTTTAAGAGTTCTTATGAAGTTTAAAAATACAGCCTGGCAGCAGTGGTCATGGTTTATACAGGCCCTTGGTAAGTGTCACGTTCTTTTTTAAAAAACAATTTATATTTTATGAGTATTTATTCATTTCTCTGGTAGAAGCTTATTTGAATTTTGGCAGTATTCCTGATATTTTATGAAGTATTTTGGTTATGATACTACAAGAGATATCAGGAAAAACTGGCAGAATCCTTTACCTTGCTAGAGTAGTGATTTTCACTGAATTTTACCTATCAATAAGAATATGCAGACTAGAGGTAGATATGGCTTGTTTTGGGGGTGCCTCCCTGATAGATTTTCTTGCTGAACTTGGGAGCTGTCATGTCATAGGTTGGCAGAATCATAGTCTTTTCCCTCCCTTCCCCTCCTTGTCTTACATATGAGTCTACTGTAGGCCTGCAGTAGAGCAACAAAATTAAATTGATGTATGTATCAGTTATCACTCTAATGTATTTTATAAGGGATCATACCTTTATTTATGTTTGTAGCTGGATAAATAAGCAGTTATTATGCAATATAATATCTCATAAAACAGTGAATTTTCCCCTCTGTCTTGTAATTCTGAAATAATGATAGTTATATTTGTGATGTTGGGATTTTTCCTACTGCATAAATATGGATATTATATAAGAAATGGAAATTTTTTTTGTCAGTGAATTGGGTATCTTAATATTACTTTTACTTTTCATTTGAAATGACTGGAGCTGAGTGGTTTGTTTCAGAAAAACAGGTGGTAGTTTTGATTCTGTTTAAGCTCTAAGTGATATATACCATTTACTCCACTAGTGGAAAATTTTCTGAGTTGTCTTGCCAAGACTGTAAAAGTATAAAACTTGAGGAAAGGTTTTCTTTCTAATTAAAACCATCACAAAAATAAAATCAGTCTTATCTAAATACAAGTTATTGCTAAGACTTATTCTTGATTCCTTCTTTCTTGACTCTTCCTTTAACAAATCTTGTTAGCTCTGTTTTCAAAATTTATTCAGAATTTGAGCTTTTAAAAAATTTTAAACTATTTTCTCTGCTCTTTTCTGGACTATTGCCGTTATCTTCTTCTGACCAGTCTATCCCCCACCTCCCACCCCTCTTTATTCTTTACATTGTCTAGGGTGCGGGACTTTGAATTGGAGGTTTTGGAAATGAGAGTATGGGTGAGAGAGATGGACTTGGAAGTTGTTAGCAGTTAGTTGGTGACTGAAGCCATTGAAATGATTGAAATCACTGAGAGAGAGTGAGTAGAGTTCATTCATTCATTGAGCCAGGCACTGCACTGGGTGCTGGTGCTACCTCAGTGAATAAGACAGGCTTAGATTCTCTCCTGTTAGAGCTCAAGATGCACAGGGAAGTGCAGCAGTTTAATAGGTAATTACACTACAGTTTGTTGGGTATTTGTGACTGATCAGGGAGGTTTTAGAATGCCACTGAGGAGAGAATATGGGTTCTGAGAAACACCATTTCAAGGTTGGGTTGTTAGAAAAGATCTGGTATGGGAGACTGAGGAGTGGCTAGAGAGATGGGAGAACCCAAAGAACATGGTGACAAATGAAATGAGGGAAGATTTCAGGGAGGAAGTAATTAGAAATAACGTAGTATTAGTAACCACTAATCAAGTACTTGCAATGCGTAGGCCACTGTTTGAAGTGCCTTACATGTAGTAATGCATTTCTTACAGCATCTGTATGAGGTTATCTTCATTTTATAGCTGAGGAAACTTAGGTCAGAGAGGTTGAACTTTCCCAAGATCACCCAGGAAATAAATGCTGAAGCCAGGATCCACGGTGTTAGAGACCACAGAGACATCAAGCACTTAGTTTCTGACCTGGGAGGTCATGGGGCCTTGGAAGAGAGTAGTTATAGCGGGGTCCTGTGGCTAGCTGCTAGACTGCAGTAAATTGAGGGATGGTTGAAAGTTGGGGAAACAGAGATAGTGATTGTCTTACTTTTTTCGGTTTTAATTGTGTATTATTTTTTAGAGTTTTTGTACTTTGTATAAAAAA
The DNA here is from genome assembly GCA_031878705.1 of Tapirus indicus. Lineage (NCBI taxonomy): Eukaryota > Metazoa > Chordata > Mammalia > Perissodactyla > Tapiridae > Tapirus > Tapirus indicus. The sequence continues at coordinate 139,216,805 of CM062919.1, read as the reverse complement.
GGGATAAGTAGAGTGGGCCTGCCCTCTCCCTTTGCCATGTCTGCACTCCCTCCCCTCCTCAGGTGAAATCCAGATGAGATTATATTTCTTCATTATTTTCCTGGTTCCTCTCCTCTTGCCTGGGCCTTGCTCAAGTCCACCAAGCCATAGATCTTCAACCTTTCTTGGCATAAGAATTGTGCTCTAATCAACTATTGTTTTTTTAAAACTCAGCATTTTAATAATGTTGGTAAGCCAGGTAAGTAAATAATTTGATATTAAAAATTGGAAACTTAAAGCTATATTTTTAGGAAAGTTTGTTGAAACCCAGGACTGGTAAAGTGAATTAATCCTGATGTTTTAGAACTAGAAGACCTTCTTAGAAATCATTTGGTACATTCCCTTATTTCATATATGAGGACAGACTTCGTGATATATCCAAGCTCAGTTAGTCAAGTCTTGGCCCAAGATTCAGGTCTTGAGACCAGTGTGCCTTCCACAGGGTCATTTCTTTTAAAAGCAGCTTTTGAAAGTGATAGGGAGTCCAGAATAGACCTGGCTCCTGTGATCAGGTTAAGTAACACCAGTCACTTGTAATATAAATAAAGTAAGAACCACAGTACCCTCTTTGAGTGTATTCTGTTTGATTTCTTTTCTATTAATGAGCAGTGAGAACTCTCCCAGTGATATATCAAGTGGTACTTTTCACCTTGTCTGTACTTAATACTGAGTTGAGGGAGAGTAAAGACTCCAGATAACACAAATTTTCTGAAGTTCTGATATTTTGAGGAAGTCCATTTTAAAAAGGGAGACTTAGATTTTGTTGTACTTGTTTTCAGTCTTCATGTGCCTGAGTATATTATTAGGAAATTTTACACTCAAGTTTTACAGTTCAAATCTGAGATCCAGATGCCTATGTTTCGTGTTACTTCTTCACATAATTAAGTGTCTGTATGATAGTTGTAATTCTAAAAGCATTGTTGCTCCTGTGATCAGTTTAAGTTCATTGTTAGTTTCTAATGAAGGAACTTAATTGCAGTCTCAAAAATAACATCATAATTTAGCAAGCATCAAATATAAAATTGTAGGATTCCGTGTGTGTGGGGCAAGATGACGTTTGTTGACTGAATCTGGAGCAGATGGCTTTGAAGAGCATGAATTTAGAGTAATTGCTCTTGTCCAGAAGTGATTATATCTGGAGAGTGATGTGAGACTTGAGGGGGAACATGTCATATACTGGAAAAAATGTGTTGGCATTAGGCTTGCCTGAGGCATTTTGCCTTTTCTTCCCTTTGTTGCGTCTTGTTTTCCATTTTCAAAACTTTTGAGAGCAGTGGAAAATAAAATAATGAAAACAAAATGACATATTTATTGTTTAATTAGCTACACCTGTTTTTTGTTTCAAAGTTGTGTTTCTTAAGAACATAGAGGTATTGCTTCTGTTTTTGTTTACATTTTAAAAATTAACTTTAAACTTAGTAAGGAAAGGAAATGTCATAGATTGCTTGCCCTAAGCTATATTCCTTGATGATGTACATGTGTCCATGTACTCATCTAATTAATTGTTTACTTCTGGTTTATAAAAATATGTGTATTTTTAAAAATTTGATTTCTTGGCATAGATTCTAGTATGGCCTTATTAGGAATGGTTGATGTCCAATAATTTAAGCTTAGCATCATAGAATTTTAAAGCTGAAAAAATAATTTAGAGAAAATATGTTTTAATCTTTCAATTTAATAAATGAGATAACTGATGGCTAAAGAAGCTGTTTTATTTAAAGTGACATCTGAGCTAGTGGCAGATATAGGACAATGAAGGATTGTTTGTATTAATATGATAACTCCAGGGATCATTAACTTTTGGAAGCTCTGATATACATTTAACATTTAATTCATATAAATTTTGTTTCAACTTATACATTATTTTCAAGAATAACATTGGTTATATAAAATAGAGTCCCTCTCTATAGAGCCTAGAATCACAGAACCAGGACCTTAGAGTTGGGAAGAATCTGAAGGCCTATGTCAGGAATTTCTGGGATCCCTTGTTACAGTCTTACAGCTTTTGCAAATCTGTAATCTTCCATATTATTCTTTTCCCTTTCTGACCGTCTGCCATACTTTATCTTCTCACATATCTACAAACAAACTAATAGAGTTAGATTTAGATTTATTTAAAACATGTTCTTTCATATTTGTAAGAGTAAACTCTCTAAGGACAGGAATTTTGTTTTTTATTGTTCTACAGGGCCTCAAAATCTCATTCTTCTCCCTAGGCTTTTATATATGCTGTTCCCTCTGCCTGGAATACTCTGCTGCCTCTTTGGCCCCAATTCTCGTGTTATGAGTTTAACATCACCTGATTTCTCAGGTCTGACTGCTTGCGCTTGGGCACACATTTTAGTCTCTTCATTTGTAAAATAAAGATATATACCAAATGAGGGCTGCGAGGGTTGTCTAAACTGTCACTAATCCTACTAAACTTGGTTAGATGTCCCTGACGTGTGTTTTTGTGCCACTTTGTTCTTTCCATGTCATAGTACTTGGCACAGTTTATAATAATTACCTGTTATGTGTCTCCTCTATTAGGCTGTTAGTACTATGAGAGGTTTGTCTGCCTTCTTGCTCTTGTGGACCCTGGCATGTAAGAGCTCAATGCATTTGTTGAATAAACTTTATGTTTAGGAGGTTCTCAGTGAGTATTTTGAATGAATGAATAGATGAATTAATATTGAAGAAGAGTGCCTATGAAAGAGTAACCTGTGGTCAGTGAATATATCTTCTCAGTGGCTTCATGATATATTTTATTTTTTTATGTGAGGAAGACCAGCCCTGAGCTAACATCCGTTGCTAATCTTCCTCTTTTTTTTTTTTTGGCTTGAGGAAGACTGGCCCTGGGCTAACATCGTGCCCATCTTCCTCTACTTTATATGGGACGCCGCCACGGCGTGGCTGACAGGTAGTACGTGAGCGGGCGCCTGGGATCCGAACCCGCGAACCCCGGGCTGCCAAGCGCAGACTAAACCGCTGCGCCACCGGGCCAGCTCCCTATGATATATTTTATTTTAATAGTTGCTTTGCTTTAATATGAATTGTAACTGAATTGGCAGGTAAATAATACAGGAACAGAAGAGTGGTTTTCTTATTGAAAACTGTTCTTTAAAAATACTTTCATATTAAAGTAATTAACCCTCTTATCTCTCCTCAAGCTCTATTCTTTTCTTGTTCACTCAAACCCCTACTGCCATACCAAATGTATCCATTTGTATAAACATATTCTGGCAAATAAAAATTCTTTGTGAGAACTGTAAATCCTTTACACAATCCACATTTTGCATACTAGTATATTTTAGACACTAGTTAAACTAGTAAATATATCCTGCAGTGATTCCAAGACTGAGTAGCGCTTCTGCATAGACATTTATTCACAGAACCTTTTTTATGGGTTTCTTTTCCTGTGACATCACAGTTTTAATTATTCTAATAACAAAGTGCTATGAATAAAAATTATCATGCTTTAGCAATAAAATATTAAGGGGTAAACTTCATTGTATATGTATGGATGCTTAGATTTGAGGTAAGAAAATAACATTTAAAACTTTATAATTTCTGAAACTACCAGCCCTCAATGTTATTTAAACCAGCTTCTGTGTTGTGGCTTTGTTTATAGTTTTCTTTTTCCCTTTTACTTCACTTTTTGCATATTCTAGTTTTTAATAAACTTCTTTCTGAAATGTTACATATATACAGAGAAGTGTATAAACTGTAAGATCCATGAATTTTCCAAAGTGAATACACTCATGTAACCACCACTGAGGTCAAGACACAGAGCATTACTAGTGCCCTGGAACCTCCATCAGATCCTCTTCCAGCCACTTCAACCCAAAAGGCAACCACTCCTCTGGCTTCTAACACCACAGATTAGTTTTCTTTCACTCATATTATGGTTTGAGAGCTTTATCACTTTATTCTGTGTGGCAATAGTTCATTTTTATTGCTGTATTCCATTGTATAAATATTACGAATAATGGATGCTGTAAATGTTCTTGCACATAACTTTTGCCGCACAAAAGAGTACTCACTGTTGTTGCCATACATCTAGGAGTGGAATTGTTGGGTTATAGGATATATGTGTGTTCTTGTTAGTTGATGCTGCCAAAAGTTTTCTGTAGTAATTGCATCAGTTTGCTCTTCTACCAGTAGTGTGTGAAAATTCCAGTTTCTTATCCTTGCCAACATTTGGTGAGTCTTTAGCAGATTTTTATTGTGATTTTAGTTCTCTCATGACTGGGCTGAGTACCTTTTTATAGGTGTATGGACCATTTAGATATCCTCCTTTGTGACATGCCTATTCAAATATCTATTCAATATTTCTATTGTGTTGCTTTTTAAAAAAATAATTGATTTGTAGGAGTTCTTAGTATAGTTTTGTTATGAGACCTCTGTTGGATATCTATATATATATTTTAAATAACTTCTTCTCTGTGGTATGCGTTTTTACCCTTCATCGTGTCTTTTGAGAAACAGAAGTTTATAACTATATAGAATATATTTATTATGAGATATATAAATATAATGAATCCAATTTATCAGTCTTTTCCTTTGTGGCTCGTGATTTTGTATCCTGTTTAAGAAATCTATGTCAGTTCCACTGTCATGAATATTTTCTCTTATTTTATCTTCATTCATTCTAAAGATGCTTTTATTGTCTTTCCTTTCACTTTAACGTCTATAATTGGTTCACTTTTTTACAGGTAGACAGTCAGTTGTACCAGCACCAGTTAAAGAAATGACCATCCATTCTTTGCTCTACAGTGTTACTTTTGTTATAAATCAAGTTTGAGTTAGTTCTGAATTCTCTGTTCTGTTTCATTGATCTCTTTATCCTTTTGCAAAACACCAAAATGTCTTGAATCACTTCAGCCTTATTAAAAGCGGTAAGTGGAGGGTAAGTGCTTCTTTTGTCTTCTTTGTTGAGGTTGTCTTGACTATTCTTGCCCCTTTGCAGTGCTTCAAACTTTAGAAGTCAACTTTTTAGACTTTCTTTCCCTGCCCAAACTAGATTTTGATTGGAATTGTTAAATTTCGTGGTCAATTTGGAGAGAATGAGAAGGCTAACATCTTGCAGTTCATGAGGATGGTAGATCCCTTTGTTTATTTTAGGTCTTTAATTTCTCTCAAGTTTTATAGTTTTTTGTGAAGAAGTCTTACATAATGTTCATTAGATGTATTCTTTGGTATTCAGATTTATTTGAAAGTAGTTATAAGTGGTGTCCTTTAAAATTTCACTTTATAATTTTTTTTGCTGGTATCTAGAAAAAGTAAATTTTTGTATATTGCCTTTGTGTCTACATACCTTGCTAAATTCACTTATTAATTTTAATAGTGTATATGTAGATTCTTTGAGTTTTCTATATATATGGTCATGTTATAGTCTTTTATGTATATGGTATGCAAATAATGACAATTTTATTTCATTCCTTTTAATCTGTACACTTATTTCTTTTTCTTGCCTTACTGTGCTGGTTAGGATCTCTAACACAGTATATAATTGAAGTGATAACAATAGTTATCCTTATCTCATTCTTGATCCTAGGGAGAACGTTTCTAATATTTTACTATTAATAATTATATTTGCTCTGTGTTTTTTGTTGCTAATTTGATAAAGAAACTTCCATCTATTCCTAGTTTTTATAATTAATGATATTGATTTTTATGACATTCCTTTTCTGAATCTATTGAGATAATCATGTTGTTTCTCTTCTTTACTAATGTCGAGAATGATGTTGATTGATTTTCAGATGTTAAAACAAACTTACATTTCTGGAATATAGCCATCTTGTCATGATGTATAATTCTTTATTTATGTATTAATGTTTTCTTTAGGATATTTGCACCTATGTTCATGACAGAGATTAGCCTGTAATTTTCTTTTCTTGTAATGTCATTTTAAGATTTGAGGAACAAGGTTATGCTGGCCTCATGAATCAAGTTGGAAATTGTTCTGGCTTCTTTTTTCTCTGGAAGAGCTTCTGTAATCTTAGTGTTATATTCATCCTTAAATACTTGGTAGCATTTACCAATGAAGCCGTCTGTGCTTGGAATTTTCTCTGTGGGAAAGGTTTTAATTACAGAATTAATTTATTTAATAGCTAATGGAGTATTCAATTATGTACTTTTTAAATTTGTGTATTAGTTTTGGTAAGCTTTTTTCCCCTAGGAATTTGTTCATTTCATCTAAATTTTCAAATTATTTGGTGTAAAGTTATTGCTAGTATCCTCTTATTTTCTTTTCAATGCCTGTAGGTTCTGTAGCGATGTCTCCTTTTTTGCTCCTGATATTGGTAATGTGTGTCTTTTCTCACGTTTCCCTCATTCATCTTGCCAAAGGATTTATCTTTTTTATTAGCCTTTTCAGAGGATAAACCCTTGTCTTTATTGATTTTTTTTTTTTTTTTTTTTTGGTGAGGAAGATTTACCCTGAGCTAACATCCTTTGGCAATCTTCCTCTTTTTTTGCTTGAGTAAGATTAGCCCTGAACTAACGTCTGTGCCAGTCTTCCTCTATTTTGTATGTGGGATGCCTCCACAGCATGGCCGACGAGTGGAGTATGTCCGTGCCCAGGATCCGAACCTGTGAACCTGGGCCACCGAAGTAGAGCACGTGGAACTATAACCACTCGGCCATGGGGCTGGCCCCTGATGTTTTTTTTTCAATTGTATATTTGTTTTCTGTTTCATTAATTTCTGTTTTTGTTTTCATTATTTTGCTCCTACTGTTTTTCTTTTTTGATTTATTTTATTCTTCATTTTATAAGATGAGCACCTCAGTAACTTTCAGTCTTTTTTCTTTTCTAATATGTGCTTTATGGCTGTCACTGTCCCTTTAAGTTCAGCTTTAGCAGCATCCCACAAATCTTCATGTTATATTTTCATTATTATTCAGTTAAGTAAATCTGCAATTTTCACTGGATTTTTTTTTGATCCATGAGTTATTTAGAAATGTATTGACTAATTTCCAAATATTTGTGTATTTTTTGATACCTTTTTGTTATTGATTTTGCTATTAATTCTACTGTGGTAGGAGAACATACACTTTATGATTTCAGTACTTGAAATATACAGAGAGTTGCTTTGTGTTGCAGCATGTGGTCAGTTTTGGTATATCTTCCAGGTACACTGGAAAGCATGGATATTTTACTATTTTGGATATTGTTTTCTATGTATGCTAATTAGGATAAGTGAGTTAATTTTGTTTTTCATATCTTCTATAAATATACATATATCTATAAATATATATTTTTTGGCTGCTGAGGGAAGTGTGTTAAAATCTTCAAGTAAGGTTGTCTTATTTCTCCTTTCAATTCTGCTTAATTTTGCTTTTTATGTTTTGAGACTTTGTTATTAAGTATGTATTAATTTAGAATTTTATATATTCTTGGTGGATTGACCCTTTTGTGATCCTGAAATGTCTAGTAATGCCTGTTGCTTAAAATCTATTTGATTGTAGATATAGGTGCAGTCTTTTCCTTTTGTTTATGTTTGCATGGTATTCCTGTTTCTATTTTTTTTACTTTCAACCTTTTTCTATTCTTATATTTCAGAATATATCTTCTTATAAATAGCATAAATTTGAGTTTTATTTTTTTAGCCCATCTGATGCTGTCAGTCTTAATTCAAGTATGTGATACATTTACATTTAGGATAATATTTTAAATGCTTAACTTTAATCTACCTGCTTTCTATTTGTTCCACCTGTTCTGTTCTTTTCCCCGCCTCTTCTCTTGCCTTCTCTTGGAATAGGCAAGTGTTTTTATTATTTCATCCCCCCATTATCTTTTTATTTATATATTTTAACTCTTCTTTTAGTGGTTGTTTTACATATTACAGTATGTCTCCTTGGCTTATTAGAGACTAATGCAAGGACAATGCAAACACTTTGGGAACACTTTGATTCCCTTTACCCCAAAAACATTATTATCATTGTTTTATACAGTTATTATTCATTTATATTTATCTAAATATTTGGGGGTCCCTACGACCACCCCAAGTTTGATTCTTCACTAGGAGGAGTCATGGGACTCGGCATATACTCATATTCATGGCTATAATTTATTACAATGGAAAGATACAAAACAGAATCGGCAAAGGGAAAAGGCACATGGGGGAAAGTGTGGAGGAAACCAGGGACAAGCTTCCAAGAGTCCTCTTCCAGAGTAGTTACTCAGGACATGTTTAATTCCTCCAGCAACGAGTTGTGACATGTATGAAATGTTGTCTACCAGAAAAGCTCATTAGAGACCCATTGCCTGGGGATCCACACAATGAGCCAATTTTCCCATTATGTAGTTACCAACTACTAAATAGCCTGTCCTTTCCTCAAAGATTTATGATATATTATCATAAATTTATCATATATTAAATTTATGGATATATGGATTTGTCTCTGAACTCTGTTCTGGTCCACTGTGATCTGTCTAGTCTTATAAGTTTTACACACTGTTTTTAATACTATTAATTATAATATATCTTAATATCTGGTAAGGTAAATTCTATTTATTTATTTGCATTACTTTTGACTTAGTTATATATGGACCTTTATTCCTCAATAATATTTTTAGAAAAAGGTTATTCTAATTTGCCAGAAATATATATCTGGCATTTTGATTGGGATTGCATTTAGAATATGTAGATTATTTTGAATATAATCAACATTTTTGTAGTATTGTCATTCCCATCCAAGAACATGGACTGTTTCCCTTTTATCCATATTTTTCTCTTTATTAGAATTTTCTCCATAGAGGTCTTATATTTTCTTGGATATGTTGATTTCTAGATGCTTTATTGTTTTTGTGATTATTGTAAATTTTTTTTTAACTGTATTTTAAAGCTGCTCTTTTTGGTGTAGAGAAATTTTATATTGATTATTTTTTTGTAGATTATCAACCTTGCTTAACTCTCTTAGTTAGTTCTAATAGTTTTCTAATGATGTTTTTTGGCTTTTCTGGGTAGATGATTGTCATATGCAAATAATGGCAGTTTTATCTCTTTTCATCCTTTTGCCTCTCTCTCACTCTCATTTTTTCTATTCTTAGTAGCCAGGACCTCCATGATTAAATTATCTAGTAGTGATAGTGGCATCCTTGTCTTGTTACCAGTTTTAAAGAGAATGCATATAAAGTTTTCCCCTTTTTTGTGATGGGGAAATGTAATGTTTGCTAAATATTTCTTAATCAAACATATTTTGCTAAGAATATTTTAAATTATTTTTATCATTATAAATAGATGTTGAATCTTATTTTTTCTGCATCAGTAAAAATAATTATCTGATTATTCTTAATTTAGTCAATTAATGTGATGAGTTAATGAATAGGTTTTCTGATGAACTGGCCTTTCATTTCTGAGATAAACTCTGTTTGATTGTGAATATGTGATTTTTTAATACACTGTTAGATTTAGTTAGGTAATATTTTATTCAGAACTATTACCCCATGTCCATAAGTGAAAAAGATTTTTTTTCTTGTTCATATTTGGTTTTGGAGTCCAGGTTACATTAGCCTCGTAAAATGTCTGGGTAGTTTTGCTCTTACTTATGAAAATCTCAGCCTGTGTATAATGGGGCGGGGGGAGGATATTTCTAAAAAATCCCTTAGGATTGTTATTTCTGTCATGATCCAGTTAGGAGATAGAACTTATACTAGTTATTTTTACAGAGAGAATTTACTATAAAGAATTGAAAATCCATTATAAAATTAACTAGGTAATTGAAAGGGAGGTAGCAACTACAGGAAGCAGCTACCACCCCTACAGCTGGGGAGACAAAGGGAAGAGGTTACGATTATTGAAACCTAGAAGCTGAGCTATAACTCAGACCTCTGAAGAGCAGCCTGATACATTGAAGGCTGACTCAGACCTCTGAGAAGGTGGCACTGCTAGGTTGGTGCTGGTGTCTCAGGGGTTGCTAGAGTGATGGTCACAGGAATAGCAGACAGGCAGGAAGCCCACAGAAAGTAAACAGGAAGGAGTGAGTCCTTTCTTCCCTCTTCAGCTTTGCAGTCTCCCTCTAGAGCTTTGCTCTAGCGTTGGCAAAGCCTGCCATGGAGCTGAAATGTGGTTTGCAGAGTTTCAGCCCCAGTATCACAAAGCTGAGTATAGAAGTCTGGTTTTGGAGCTGAGAGGCAATAATTTAATAACTGGTACAATTGAAAACTAAATCACATAATACTTAAATAATCTTTGTGTAAGCTACGAAAGAAATCATCCAGGAAATTAAATTCTATTAGAATGATAGCAAAAACTCTGTGTTTTAAATTTTCTCTAAGGGGGAATTATAACAAATACATTTTATCAGGAAGCAAGAAGGATTAAAAACAAATGCATTCAACTCAAGTACAGTAGTCCTCCCCTTATCCTTGATTTCGCTTACTGCGGTTTCAGTTACCCAGGTCAACTGTGGTCCAAAAATATTAAATGGAAAATTCCAGAAATAAACAATTCATAAGTTTTAAATTGCATGCTGTTCGGAGTAGTGTGATGAAATCTCATGCCATCCCGCAGGGGATGTGAATCATCCCTTTATCCAGCATATTCATGCTGTATATGCTACCCGCCTGTTAGTCATTCAGTAGCCAGCTCAGTTATCAGATTGACTGTTGTGGTATCGCAGTGCTTGTGTTACCGCACAAAGGGCACGATCTGCTCGCCACAAGACAAAAGCCAATCGTCAAGAGGCAATATGGTGGACAAAGGAAAGGGTTTATTACAGTTTGCTGGCAGAAGGGAAGATGGCTGACTCATATCCAAAATAACCATCTTAAGGGGACACAGAATCTTACAGCAGTTGTATAGCTGGTGGGTTACAGGGGCGGGGGTTAGGAATGTTGACCCTCGGGTGCTACAAGACTGGGAGTCACCACACCAGATTTTTCAGCTATCCTTGATGATGGCTGTTCAAGGGTCATCACATTCCTAAGGAACTCAAAAGAACAAAGTTATCATCTTATTGCAGCTGGGAGATACATGCACAAGCAGGGGTCGTAAAATCTACACAGTGGTTAGATATCCTGGAGGATGCAAATCGAGCTGGGTTAGTTGGTCAGAGGTCATTCAAAGTTACAATAGGTTTCTTTTCTACAGTATGGCTTCCCTTATGTCAACCTTGTGTTGAGCCAGTATCACTTGTATTCAGGTAACTCTTATTTTACTTAATAATGGCCTCAAAGGGCATGAGTAGGGATGCTGGCAATTCAGATATGCCAAAGAGAAGCCATAAGTGCTTCTTTTAAGTGAAACGGTGAAAGTTCTCGACTTAATAAGGCTAGGAAAAAAATTGTATGCTGAGGTTGCTAAGATCTATGGTAACTTTTATTACAAGATATTATTATAATTGTTCTATTTTATTATTAGTTATTGTTAATCTCTTACTGTGCCTAATTTGTAAATTAAACGCTATCATAGGTATGTGTGTATAGGAAAAAAATGTAGTATACATAGGGTCCAGTACTATCCTTGGTTTTAGGCATCTGCTGGGGGTCTTGGAATGTATCCCCCGTGGTTAAGGGGGGACTACTATAGTTGGAAAAGATCATCAGAGTAAACCCAAAGAGGAGGGAAATTAAAAATGTAAGGGAAGAGTCAATGGAATAGAGAACAAGACAACAAAATAAAGTAAAAGAAAATCTCATTCTTTGAAAAGATTTTTAAAATTATGAAGTCGGACCAAGGTCCATTCAAGAGACAGGGCCACACTAGTGGGTATTTTTGGTGAAAGAGAAAAGAAGATGCAAAAAAAATACAGAATGGAAGAAATAATAACAGAAACAATAGAGATTTAAATGTTCCCTCTGGGTGTTAAAAACCCTTTCTGTAGAAGAATAATGTGGGGATATCTATCTCACTGGGTTACCTATTATTTCCTTGCAGCCTCATGATTAACTTTACTTTGATTAACTATACTCTGTTAATTTAAATATGTGTTAATATTTCTAGTACAGTCATGTGTTGCTTAATGATGGGGATATGTTCTGAGAAATGTGTCATTAGGCGCTTTTGTTGTTGTGTGAACATCAATAGTGTGTACTTACACAAACCTACATGGTATAGCCTACTAGGCTGTATGGTACTAATCTTATGGGACCATCTTCATATATGCGGTCTGTCATTGACTGAAATGGTTGTGCGGCATGTGACTGTATAACCATTAAAATAATAGAAATAGAGTGTATAACTTCAAAACTAGTAGAAGGCAAAAATACAATGTGAAAAGAACAAGACAAACAAAACTCAATCAGTCTGAAAGAAGGCAAGAAAAGCGAGTGGTAAGGATTAGAATATAGTCAGCCGTGTTAACATTAGACCAAGTAATTTTAAGGTAAAAAGCATTCCTGCATGTAAAGATGAGTACTGCATATTGATAAAACATTCAATTCCTTGGGAAGCTGTAACCGTTTTAAACCTGATGCACTTGATAGGGTAGCTTTGAAAGGTATAAAGCAAAAATTTCCATAACTATAATGAGAAATGGACAGAACAACTATTTTAGTGAGAAAATTTTAACACATCTGTCAATGGTTGAGGATAGAGAAGACTTGAACAACACAATCAACAAACTTGATCTAGTGAATATATATCTGCACCACTAAACCCAACAACATACATATTCAGGCACATATAGAACATTTATGAATTTGCTATTCAAAAAATTTATTTTATACAGACCTTGTTCTCTGACCAAAATTCATTTAAGTTAAAAATCAATACATTAAAACCTTCATAGTTTGGAAATTAGAAAATTCTAAATAACTTGGGTGAATTATAATATACAAATTAAGAACTATTTAGAATTGAATGAAAATATATCAAAATTTGTGGTATGCATCTAAAGAAGTGCTTACAGAGAAATTTACAACCTGAAATTCTTACGTTAAAAAAGAAGAAAGGTTGAAAAATAACAAGCTGTGCATTATTTTCTTAGAAAATAATAAGCCCTAGAAAACAGAAAGATTTAATAAAGATTGGGCAGAAATGAATAGAAGACAAAAAAAATTACAAGAAAGAAGAATGCTTTTATGTAGTATTCTATATTAACTGCCCACTCCCCTCCCTGCCGCCTCTGCATGGTCATCGTGGACTCTGGAGTACCTCAGCCTCTGCTCAGCTTCTCTTGTTGATCCCAGTACTTCATTGGAAGCCCCTCTTGGGCAGATCTTTTACTTTATTTAAAGAATAGTTCTTGGCTTTATCAGGGAGGGGAGGCAAAAAGTATTGCTGCAGCATTTCTCTAGTTCCCAACTACTTGGAGTCCTTAAATTACCCAAATCAACTTTCAGGCCATTACTGCTCTTGTATTTGTTTCTTCCTACATCATCTCTGATTCTTCCAGGTTGCTTTTTTTCTCTTTGTGTTGTTCTTTATAGTTCTTGTTAGATTTCCTTAGCTATCTGGTGATCTTTGGGTGTTTTCTCATATTTGGAAGTGGAGGTCCTGAAAATTGATTAGATATTCTGAACCATTGTAGGGCACTTGTGAGCTTTGGGCTTCAGTGTAGTGAGTTCTCCGTGGGCCGTTTCTTTGCATGAACCCCTGTTACTATCCTTAGTTCTTTCCTCTTTCGCTGGTACCTTTCCGAGAGAAGGATCTTTCAGCTTATGTGGCAGGTATAACCTGGCTGTAAACTCTGGGAGCAGAGGGGGAGAGTGGAATGGAGGAGGGGAGGTCTCACTAATTTCCCTATTCAATATGATTCTCTTGCCTTTAACTGTACTTCGTGTCCCCCCCCCCCCCCCCCATCCAGAAACCTTTGTATTACTTACTGAGAGAATACATCTTCAGATGTTGGGGACGGGAGAGGTCATCTGACTCCATGAAATTGGGGAGGGGATCTTGGGGATCTAACCACTTCCTAATAGACCTCTTTCCTAGTTTTCCATTTTAACCCCAACTTTTCTATTTTTTTTTCAGAGGTGATTTGTGCTGCTTAGTTTTGAGCTTTTTTGATTGTTTGTGGGTGGGGTGAGTAGGAGGGGGGGCTCTATGGCATAAATCTGGTTGCTCTCAGATTTTTTCACTCTATTCTTGGGTGTCAGCTTTCCTGGGTCAATTATATTAAGTTACTACTTTTTCATCTGCTGTCCAGCTTCCAAAATTTTTGTTGCTGTTATGTTGTTTCCTTTCCTTTTCTGTTTGCCCTTTTGGGTTTATGCTTCTTTAAAAAAATCCCTTTACAGTCATTTTAGTGGGGTTTTAGGAGGGAGCAAAATTAAGTGCTTGTGTTTAATCTATTGTCTTTACTTGGCCTGAATGCCTTTGCTTCAAACCTTTATTTTTCAATTCTTGATTGATATGCTCAGTGTGGCCCATTTTCATCTTTTAATCGTAAGTGTATTTTGGAAATAGTTGATTGACTTTTGTATTTCTTTCTAGAGACTAAGATGAGTGATAAAGCAAGGCCTTAAGACTCATTTTCTGTACATGATTTATAATCTTAGAGAGCAATTAAAGAGAAGTTTCAAAAATATTTTTAGAAATGATTGCATCATTGGTAAATATGTTTACCTGTCATTTGGATATGTTAGGTTGTGCTGTGTTCATCACAGAATCAGTCTTCATACTTCACTATTTCTTAACTTTTGAAAGTCTAGGCTTCTTTATTCTTTTGCCTTTTCTGTCTCGTCTGGGAATTACTGCTATTTTCTTGCTGTCCTCATAGGTGTGGAATTTTTGTCCAGTTCTAAAATCTGTAGTTTGTATTTGCAATCCTGAATGTTTTGTTCTTTTGTAAATATATGCTTGTATTATTGTCTGTGCTTTTTAAAACTGTGTATTGCCTGCCCTTTCCAAACCCCTTCCTCAAATGAAAATAATTGATCTCCTTTATTGTTAAACTTTATGCTTACCTAACATAAATGTGGCGGGAAAATTATTGGACCACTTCCCTTGTTGCAGTTTTTAGTATCTCAGTACTAGTAAGAGTGAGGTATCTGGTATAAATAAGAAATATTGACAATATTGCCAGATAGCCATTTGGGACATGAAGAAGAGTCAGATTCTTCTGGTCTTTTGATTACTTTCATTTATGTAAGATTTTTTAGAAACTGTTAAATCCTTTCAGGCCACCAAGGTGCTGTTTAATACAATACAACACCGTATTACTGGTTTTATTTATTTGATGCTACTGCACCATTTAACTAAAAAAAGTATGTTGAGCAATGAAACAACCTAATTTAACATAAACTTTTATATTTGTGACAAGAGCTGTGAGTGGTCTGAGATTTACCCTACTTGCAAGTTAATAAGTTTCACAAGGGCTTGCAGAAGACCCAGTATTCCTCGGTCAGAGACAAAGGACAGAGTATTACTTATAGCAACAGAAGTAGCCAGAACAACAGCATTTGCACCAGTTCCTTAAGCCTCAGTTTTCATAGAGTGGCACAAGAGGGCTGGGTGACATCTCAGTCCACACAAGGCATTATAGGAAGAGAACCCTGAATTTAGGGAACCTGAATCTTTTGTAATGGGCAGTAAGCATGTCTGCCCTTTGCTTTGGAGAGAGACACTATCTTCCTGTATACAAACATCCTTGAAAAGATAGTCTGGAACAGAGGTAGTTAATGTTTCTGCTCAAAAGATAAGCAGAAATTCAAGAGAGACAGAATTGTCTTTCAGCATTTTGGAAGGCAGAAAAACCAAATGGGTATTTGTAAGATAGATCTAAATAAGTGACTTACAGATTTTAGATGGCAGAGAATGGCCTAAGAAAATTTCATTAGAAAATAGTGATATTTTTACATATATGCTCAGTTACCTCTTGTGTAGTTTTTTTTTTCCAGTTAACCTACTATCTCAGAGACCTCCTTGAATGTTAGATTCACTCTGATAGTTTCTTGGGAAAGATTACTATGGATCTATTTTTTGAGTGTTGTTACTATTCATTGTTTTCTCTTAGTCAAAGATACCCAACCTTCTGTTTTTGGGAGTTCGTGTCTGCCTTCCTTGTATCAATGCTTCCGTTTCTCTATAAAAGTTCAAATATGAAAGCTAGTAAAATGACAATTGTGGTATCATTTTAATTTAGTAAAAATTTACTGAGGTATAACATTTTAGACAAAAGATGTTAAAAATGATGGAGCTAGCTGGTGTCTCAGGGCAAGTTCATATATTCAGACTGGATTTCTAAGAGGTCTCTGAGACTAAAATTACTCAAAGTGGAACTTCATTGTGCATTAGAACACAAATGTAGCACTTCATTAAAAAAGACCCTAAGGCAAAGAGTACATAGGGACTTTACTGCCCTCTAGACTAGAGGTCGTTGTCACAGATCAAAGGGCTCTAAATCTGGCAACTTAGTTGTAGGGGGAGGGGTTTGGACATTCAGTCCTGTCAGTATTTAAACTCTAAGCAGACAGCAGAAACAAGGAACTGAGCATCTTTAACTTTCCAGGTCAGAGTGATCTCTTTTAAGTTATTTTGGATCTTTCTAAATTTGCTTTGGTTGACAATCTTTTTGGCTCCTGCAGTATTTTACTATTCTGATTCTACTCCTCTATCTCTTCCTATTAATTCTCTCTTTTTTAAAACCATCATTTCTTCCTATGTTCTTCAAATGATGGGCTTTCCTAGGATTGAGCTTTCAGCCCTCTTTTTGCTATCCCTGATCCCTCTCTAGCCTCCCTTTATAGATCTCTTCCACTCCTATAATATCAGATCTCATGTGTATGTGCATAATTCTGAAGTCTGATTCTCTCTTGAGTTCCAAAACCACATTTCCAACTGCCAACCAAATATCTCCTTTAAGATGTTCTGCCAGTACCTTACAAAACTTGTAAATCTGGTTTGAATGTATTAACAAAAACGGCAGAGGCAAAAGGTATGTTGTTATTTTAATATTTTACTCTTTAAAAAGAAATTCTCCAAACAGATTATTATGATAAATATTTATGGTCTTTTTTGTTGATGTTGTTTTATAAGTTTTATTTCATATTTGTAAAACATCTGTCTTCATATTTCATATCAGTTTGTCATATTTTCACTGCCAAAACTAAGCATTCAGATTTTTGCCTTCATCTCCTACATTCTTCCATCTCTGTTCATACCCCCCCCACACACAAGCACAAAAAATTTTAAATTCTATAATATGGCTGAGGTTTGGCTTTTTTATTATTATTTTTATTGATAATGGTTCAGTCTGTGTTTATGGGGTAGAAGATAAATCTTGTGTTACTTTTCTTTTTGCAGGTCTCTATGCCTTGCGGAGAATCCTGAAGAAACAGCCTAACCTCCCTGACAGCAAGGTGGCTGGATTGGTGAAGATTACTCTGAATGATTTCTTGCAGGGAATGAATGACATCAGGCCCAGTGCCATGAGGGAGGTAGCAATTGATGTCCCAAATGTAAGTCATTTGTAGCCCCATGCTAGTTACACTGTTTGAATTAAACTCTGAAAGAAACTGAGACTCCAGGGAAACCTCCTTCCTAGGCTAAACTTTAAAGAAATTTTTTTAATTGACATTTTTATGGAGATAATTGTAGATTCAGTGCAGCTGTAAGAAATAATTTGGGGAAATCCTGTGTATCCTTTACCTAGTTTCCCCCTGTGGTAACATCTTGCAAAACTATAGTACAATATCACAAGTAGGATATTCTATTGATATAATCACCAATCTTATTCAGATTTCCCCAGTGTTACTTGTACTTATTTATGTGTACGTGTGTGTGTATTTAGTTCTGTGCAATTTTATTACATATAAGGATTTGTGTTATCTGTCACCAGAATCGAGGTACTGAATAGCTCCATCACCACAATGATCCCTTGCATTGCCCTTTCATAACAACACCTACCTTGTTCCTGTACCCATTTCTAAAATTCCATCATTTCAGAAATGTTTTATAAATGGAATTATACAGTATGCAGCCATTTGGAATTAGGGGTCTTTTCCACTTTGCATAATTCCCTGGAAATTCATCCAAGTTATTATGTGTATCAATAGTTTGTTCCTTTCTATTGCTCAGTAGTATTCCATGGAATGTGTGTACCGTAGTTTGTTTAACCATTCACCTGTTGAAGGACATCTGGGCTGTTTCCAGTTTTGGGCTATTATGAGTAAAGCTGCTATGAACATTCATGTATAGGTGTTGTGTGAATGTAAGTTTCCATTTTTCTGGAATAAATGCTCAAGAGTGCAGTTGCTTGGTTGTATACTAATTGCATATTTAGTTTTGTAAGAAAATGTCAACTAGGCCAATTTTAGAACAAAAAAATCTTCTAATTATGATACCTTCTACTAATGATGCCTGATGTTTTCTTGGGTTCTTTTACGTATACTTCCTCATTGACAGTCTTTGCATGGTTCTCTGTCAAATCACCACAAGTGCAACAACGTTACCTTTTATGTATGGGTCATCTGTTATGTCCTCCATGACTGAAATGCACCTGATATTTAGGGGAAAAATGGCCAAAAAATGGCCTCTTGAATATATTCATATTTCTAGGAAATGAACATTGAAAGAAAGCATTGGCAGTGTATCCTGCATTGTATTGAGGTAGGGGATGGGCCATTATGCTTGGCTTGATTGTAAGGAGAATGTCTATGTCTTAGTGTAGCTTGAGGAGAGTTGACAGATTGCTCTCCATCAGTTATAGGAGAATGCTGATGGGAGAATGGAATTTTGTGACTGTTCGTTCCCCTTGCCTCTATAATATCGCCCCATTTCTTTTTCTCTTTTGAGATAGTCCTGTTGCTTCTGAGACACTCTCTTGTAAAGCTCTAACATTACAGTTATTTGAAAACTTAGAGCCTTGTTAGAGAGTCAGTCATGGTTTTGTACCCTTTGCCCCACTGTGTAAAGGCATGTCAATATCCACAGTTCTCTTGGTCATTAACCAATGTTTTTTAATTGTTGTAAGTTAAAAAAAATAAAAGACCAGAAAGATATTAAGTCAATGGAGTAGATGGTGGCTAGAAATCAGTGGATTTGTTTTCACTTTTAAAAGTGACTCTTCCTTGAAGAATGCGTTTTGTGGTCAAGTAAGTTTGGGAAATAGTGCTTTAAATAAAATCAGTTGTATTTTTTTGCTTCAGGACTTCTCAGAGTCTTTTAATATGCTAATATGTATTATTAAGTGTCAAAAGAGAGCTGTTAGGGAAACTTATTTGGCCATGGAAGATGTGGGGTAGAGACTGTCTGCATTTTACAGTGTGGTAGATTGCAAAAAATGACCACAAATTCTTTCCATCACTGTTTGCCTTGTTGCACTGCAACTTTGTAGCTCCTACCATAAAAGAAATGGAGTCAAGTTTTCCACCCTTTGAATCTGCATTTGGCCATGTAACTTGCTTTGGCCAATAGGATATTAGCAATCATGATGCATTGCAGGCTTGAAAGCACTCGGGGCCTGCATTTTCTTGCTGCTCTTTGAAACGTTAACTATGTTAAGAAATCTGTACTAGCTTTCTGGAGGATGAGAGACCATGTGGAGCAGAGATGAGCTCTCCTAGCTGAGATCCCCTCGGTCCAGCCATCCTGCCAGTTGTCAGATGTGTGATGCTGTGCTAGACTCTCCCACCGCAATCAAAGTTTGCCCAGACCAAAAGAACCCACTCAGTTTACCCTCAGAATTGTCAGAAATAATAAATATCTGTTGTTTTGAGCCTCTAAATTTGGGATAGATAGCAAAAGCTAAGTGATGCAAACACTTATTAACTTCTTAAAGAACACAATTTTTTGGCACATTTAGGCTGGGAAATGGTACCCTAAAGATAGGAACATCCCCAAGGACTAGCTGCTAGTTTAGGCTACTTAATGTGGTTTTAAATTCTTTTTGAAAGATTTTCAAATTCACTACTGAACTTACAGCTTACCTTTGGGTTTTTGCAGAAGCTCTGTAGCAGAACATGCTAATTTAGTATGCGTAGTTTGACAAATGGAGTTATGGAATAATGAATGATTGATGTTGGGTTAGTAGAAACTTTTCATTTCTTTGGAATTTATGGTCTAGAGTTTGGGCACATTAGTATGAATACTTTTACTTGCAGTATTTATCTGTATTTTATTGGCTACCGTTGCATAATATAATGGGTCAGTTAGATGCCTAATCATCAAATGCCACAAGTGAAAATTTTGGGTAATAGGGCTATAAACCAACTATGCCATCCAGAAACACTTGACTGTTTAAAAAAGTTTAGGAACTAAAGAAGCATACAGTAAAGTTTTAAACTTAAAGTTGCTGCCAATGGAGAATGTGTTTAAATAGTGGCTGTCCACTCTTGGAATTGCTGAACTGATTTATTCATCACAGGAACTGGTACTAGAACTGCATTTTTAATTGCTCTAATGAAAGATTTTTTTCCCTTTATTTTCCTTTGATAGAATATTTACAGTCCATGGACTTGTGCCATTTTCCATTTGGCACTTTATTATTTGGCCTCAGGCCATGGTGTACTGTGATGTTACTCAAGAGCTCCAGAGTGATTAGCCCTGGTCAAAGTACTTTCTTACATTGCTTTTTATGCTCACTTCAGATTGTAAAAATTTCCCTGAGAAGTCAACATTTCTATAATTGGATTCCTAAACTCCACTATTCTGATTTCTGGCTATTACATTTACAAAAATATCTCCAAATTATTTCTGCAGAAGGTTTAATACTTATTTTGCTGTAGAAAATCTGTTTCAAGTAGCTAGTTGTGAACATTTTTTTAATAGCAAATTGAGCATTCAGCATCTTTTGAGAAAAGATTTTAGTGTGTGAAATTAAAACTTCTAAATCACACTTGCCTAGTTATATTTAAGTTTGACAGAAATGTCTTAAGATGGGAATGTTGCCAATTATAATGTGATACATTATTAATTTCAGGAGACCACAAGTGTTAGATACTTACTTAAATGTAATGTTTCCTTTTTTTGGACTTTCTGAATTGGTGATTATACCATTTGATGTATTAAATGTCAAATGTGTTTTACAATTAATTGGTGATTAAAGTCAAATGTATTTCTTTACTGCAAGAATCCTTTGAATATGCTAATATGCATTGTGAAATTTCAGTTTTTCACCCAGAGATAATAATTATTAATATTTTGTTATAGTTCCAATAGATTTTTTTTCTGTGCATATAGGTGTTTTAATATAGTTAATCTTAGGGTATATGTAGTTTTATATTCTGCTTTTCTCTATTAAAATTGTGTGGTAAACATTTTACTTTAAAATTTCTTGGCAAACATCTTTTTAATGGCTGCATAATAGACTGCTAAGTGGATAAGCTGTAATTGTTTTATCCTTCTATTTTCAAATATTTAGGTTTTCCCTATTCTGTTTTTTTATATGGTTATAAACATATTTATGTTCAAATATTTGCATTTGTGATTCCTAGAAGTGGAATTATCAGACTAAAATATGTGATTTTTAAAGCTTATGACAAATATCAAGTTCTTTTTTTTTTTTCAGAAAGGTTAATCATGTGTTAAAAATTTTAAATTACAAAGAGCTTAAGCAAAGTCTCATTTTATTTTCACTTGAGTTCTTTTTTTACTTTCCACTAGAGTTTATTTTCTTGACTGAAAAAATCTTTATTATGAGGAATAAGAATGGGTAGTCTTTAGTTGGATAGAGATTAAAAAGAAAATGAAAAATAATTATCAATGATATATTTTCTCCTTCCTATGAAAATGATAAATTTTTAGATAAAGGATATAGCTGGATGATTTTTTAATTGATTTTAAATTCCATGAGAGCAGAGGTTCTTTCTTTTATTTTTATCCTTAGTACTTAGCATATGGCTAGCATGTAATAATGTCCAATCAATGCCTGTTGAATGAATGAGTGAATAATTAATTTTCGTGAAAAAAAAATTAGATGGTCAAAGAGTATCTCATCCTTCTTCTGTACCAAAGTACAATATAGTCTATTATTACCTTTATGTAACATTCTTCAGATTTTTTCATATTTTATAAAGCAGCTGATTTCTTCAGTGAATTTTAACCCTTACTATTTGTTCAGTGAATTTAAGATTTTTGGAATAAAGATGCCTGTAATAGTGCTAAGCTGTCCACTCTAGATGGATATGGAATAGTCCTTTGTATTTTCTGCAGAAACAGGTTGCTTCCTTGACCTACTATTAAAAATTCTCATTTTATTAAGGTAAACAAAGAAAAAAATTTAGTGCTTTTAATATTTGTGTTTATATATTATCTTTCCAATAAGTCATTTTATATACACCGTAGCAATTATCACTGATAAATGGCATTCTTAACCAAATATATACAAATTGATTGCCATCAAATTTAATTCATTTATGCATCTTAACCCTCCCCCCCGCCCCGCTCCAGCCTTTCCCTATTTCATTTTATGTAGTTTTAGATTATCCCTTATCATTTGGAAATAAACCATCTTTATACTTTTGATACTGCCTTTGGATTGCAGTTTTCAGAATTTGGACGTTTGGTTCAGAATAATCTAAAAACCAATAAAAGATAGGGCTATACTTTCATGTGAAACCACTTTCATAAAGTGAACTGCAACCAGAGCCTCAGGACTAACAGGTTGTAACCCCAAACCCCTTTGTAAGCTTGGATCCAGGTTAAACTTAGAGGTAGTTGGCAGTCAAACTGAGTGTATACCAAATGCCATTAGTTAAATGAATGTTTCTCATTTACTTCCATTTAAAAAAGTAGCAAACTTCTTAATTATATGGATAACCAAAAGGCTGTCTATTTCATTAATTACGTATTCAAAATTGACTTATGTTGTTTTCATTTGGCACCTTTTCAGATGAGACCAGAACATCAGAATGTGACAAGCCAGTTGAATTTCATAGGATGAGCTCATTAGCGTTACTTTTCTAGTGCAGAGATTTGAGTTAAATAGTTTAATTGACCATAATTACATTTCATTCATTATGTACCCTCAGGATAATTAGAAGGAATTTGAGTTTTTATTCTTTAAAAACAGTGCTGTATTCTATATTTTCTTTATTTTTTACAGACTCAAAGGATTGAGGGTTTCTGTGATGCTTTACCAAATAACAGATTGCTTTTTTTGGAGTAGATAGTACAACCTGTGGAAATTCTATTAATTCCATATTGGTTCTTGGCAGGGCTTTTGAGTTCAGTTTCTTTTGATTTTGCTTCTTGTTGTCTAGACAGAAGAGTGTCTTCTCTCACTCTCAAGATTCTGGTCGTCCCTGCCAACTTCTCTTGTGCATTTTTATAGTTTTAAGTAATAACAATTGAACAGGAAAGCGCATTTGGGAAAGTAGATTACTTTTAACCAGGAAATACTCTGTGCCAAAATCAAGATTGTAGTTTTAACCTTATTAAATATTTTAGAAGCTTAACTCTTGCATTCCACTTTTCTTATTATACTGTACTTTTCTCAGGTTCTATAGAAGGATAAATGGGGAGATACAAAAGTCAGTGGAAGGATCACCAATTTCTATTTTCAGCTTTGTTCCTGGTTAACTTTGGTGAAATCAAACACTCTTCCTGTCAGATTATAAATGGAAAACTCTGAATTTGCAGTTTCTGATAGGTGTCTTCTTTTGAATTTATAAACAACGTTGAGGTTTTCATAGAGGGATATGCTGTACTTGTATGTGTAGTTGGTCGATACTCAATAAATACTTGTCTGCTAAAAACACAGATTTTTATTTAGAGTAAGAGAAACCATTGGCAGGGTTAATATTCTTTTGTGGTGCTGCACTTCTTCACTTCACATTATACAGAAAGGTAATTGCACACTCATCTGATCTTGCCCTTTAGTCTATCTGTCCCAATACTTTGGAGAGTGATTTTTGCAAAAGAAATTTCTGATCTGGCTTAAAAGCCATCAGCATAACTACCTGTTGATCATCTCTAGGATGAAGTCTAAGTTCTGTAGTTTGGTATTCGTAACCTGGTTTATGCCTCCTTCTTCAGTTTCATCTTACATTATGCTCTAGTCTTGTTGAACCACTCCATATTTTTGCACATGTTATCTTCTCCTCTGCCTGAAAAATTATTTTCTTACCTCTCAGTTACCAAAGATATTGTAATGTGATCCCTAATACAAATGCACACATAATACACATGTGTGCCTTGTGGACCTTTTGTCCTGTTTATCTTTTTAGTCTCACTGCTTGGCAAATAGTAACAACTAAGTAAAAGTTTGCTGAATGACTGAATGAATATTTTGTGAAGCATTTTGGTTCATAGCGGTTCTTATTTTTCAGAAATAGTTCTTTTACCTTTCCAAATATATATATATATATATATTTGGTAATAGCTTTATTGAGATATAATTCACATATCAAACAATTCACTCATTTAAGAGATACAGTTTGATGGTCTAGTATATTCAAAGAGTTGTACAGCCATCACTACAGTCAATTTTAAAACATTTTCATCATCCCCAAAAGAAACCCTATACCCTTATCATCTTCCAAACCTGCCCATTCTCCCAGCCCTAGGCAACGATTTATCTATTCTTTGTCTGTATAGAGTTGCCTGTCCTAGACATTTCCTATAAATGGAATCATAAAATATGTGGTTCTTTGTGACTGGCTTCTTTCACTTAGCATAGAAATTTTTAAGGTTCATCCATGTTGTATCATGTATCAGTACTTCATTCCTTTTTATTGCCAAATAGTATTCCATTGTATGGATATAGCACATTTGATTTATCTGTTCATTAGTTGATAGACATTTGAATTGCTTCTACTTTTTGACTCTCATGAATAAAACTGCTACAAACATTTGTGTACATGTTTTTGTTTGAACATCTGTTTTCAATTCTTTTGGGTATATATCTAGTAGTAGAATTGCAGGGTCACTGATAAGTCTATGTTTATCCTTTTGAGGAACTGCCTAATAGTTTTCCAAAGTGGCTGCACCATTTTACATTCCCACCAGCAGTGTATGGAGAGTTCCTATTTCTCCATGCCCTCGTTAACAATTGGTATTATCTGTCTTTTTGATTATAGCTATTCTAGTGGGTGTGAAATGATATCTCTTTGTGGTTTTGATTTGCATTTTCTTAGTAGCTAATGTTATTGAGCATCTTTTCATTTGCTTATTGGCCATTTGTGTATATCTTTGGAGAAATGTCTATTCAGATTTTGCTCATTTTTAATTGGGTTTTTTTTTAATTGAGTTGAAAGAATTCTTATATATTCTAGATACAAGTTCTTTATCAGATATACGACATCTGATATCAGATATATATGATTTGCAAATAATTTCCCCCATTCAGTGGGCTGCCTCTTTCATTTTCTTGATAGTGTCCTTTGAAGCACAAAAGTTTTTAATTTTGATGAAGTCTAGTATATCTATTTTTTATTTTGTTGTGTGTACTTTTGGTGTCACATTTGAGAAACCATTGCCAAATCCAAGGTCATGGAGATTTACTCCATGTTTTCTTTTTAAGAGTTTACAGTTTTAGCTCTTACATTTAGGTCTTTGATTAATTTTTTTTTCCCCAGATAGGGTTAACCCTGCTCTTCTGTGTGTACCCACAGCATTAAAGAAACTCCAACTATAACTTGAAGCCATGACAAGCATATATGGGAAAAGGTTTTTTTCTTTTTTTAACTGTGATAAAACATACATAACATAAAATTTACCATTTAAACCATTTTTAAATGTATAATTTGGCAGCATTAAGTATATTCACATTGCTGTGCAACCATCACCACCATCCATCTACAGAACTTTTTCCTTTTCACAGACTGAAACTCTGTACCCATTAAACAATAACTTTTCATTCCCTCTCTTACCATGAAGTATGATGTTAGCCTTTTTTTAAGATGTCCTTTGTTATGTTAAGTTCCTATCTATTCCTAGTATGCTGAGAGATTTTTTTTTTTAATCATGGATGGATGTTGAATTCTGTTGAATGCTTTTTCTGCACTTATTGAAGTGATCATATGGTTTTTCTTAGTCTGTCAATATGGTGAATTACATTGATTGATTTTCAATGTTGAATCAGTCTTGTATTCCTGGATGAGCTCCATTTAGCTGTGATTTAGTATCCTTTTTATATATTGCTGGAATCTATTTGCTAATATTTTGTTGAGAATTTTTACATGTGTGTTCAAGTTTTTACATGTATGTTCATGAGAGATATTGGTCTGTAGTTTTCTTATGTTTTTGTCTGATTTTGGTGTTAGGGTAATGCTGGCATTATAGAATGAGTTGGGAATTGTTCTCTCTTCATTTATTTGTTGGAAGAAATTGTGTAGAATTAGTATTATTTCTCCCTTTAATGTTCTCCGCTGAAGCCATCTGGGCCTGGAATTTTCATTATTTGGAAGGCTTAAATAAAATTTATTCTTTTAGTAAATGTAGGACTGTTCAGGTTATCTATTTTTTTCTTGAGTGAGTTTTGGTAGTTTGTATCTTTTAAGGAATTGGTTCATTTTGCTTTAATTGTCGAATTTATAGACATAGAGTTCATAGTATTCCCTTGTTATCTTTTTATTGTCTGCAGGATCAGTAGTGATATCTTGTTTTTTATTTCTGTTATTAGTAATTTGTATCTTCTCTCTTTTTTTTCATTGTCTGTCTGGCTGGAGGTCTATCAGTTTTATTGATCTTTTCAGATTGTCAGGTTTTTGTTTTATTGTTTTTCTGGTTTTGATTTCATTGATTTCTGCTCTAATTTTTATTATTTCCTTCTTTCTGTTTACATTAGGCTTAATTTGCTCTTCTTCCTTTAGTTTGTGGGAGCTGTGGCTAGTGATTTTAGGTCTTTCTTCTCTTCTAATGTAAGCATTCAATGCTATAAATAACCGTTCAGCATTGCTTTAGCTGCATCTCACATATTTAATATGTTGTATTTTCATTTCCATTTAGTTTAAAATATTTTTTAATTTCCCTTGAGGCATCTTTAACTAATCATAGTCTACCTTTAAGTGGTAATATATCACATGTATAGTATAAAAATCTTGAAACAGTATACTTCTTTTGCTCCTCTCCTGGCCTTTTTACTATTGTCATACATTTTGCTTTACATATGTTGTAAATCGTGCAGTACATTGTCATCATTTTTGCTCTAAACAGTATTTCCTTTTGAAGAGATTTAAATAATTAGAAAAAAGATCCTTATATTTACTCAATGTAGTTACCATTTCCAGTTCTCTTTAGTCTTCTGTGTAGATTCAAGTTTCCATCTGGTATCATTTTCCTGCTTCCTGAAGGACTGACTTTAACATTTCCTGTAATGCAGATGTGCTGGTCATGAAATCTTTCAGTTTTTGTATGTCTGAAAAAAATATTTATTTTGTTTTTGCTTTAGAAAGATGTTTAGGTTGACAGTGCCCCCCTCCCTGCTACCCCTTAATTCTTTAATGATTTTGCTTCACTTTCTTCTTTCTTACATTATTTTGAAAAGAAATTTGCTGTCTCCATTTTCTTTGTTTTCTCTGTAATTTTTTTTTTTTTGGTTGCTTTTAATTAAACTTTTCTCTTTTATCACTGGTTTTAAGTAATTAATTTGATTATCGTGTGCCTTGGTAGTTTTCTTCGTTTCTTATGCTGGTTCATTGATTTTCTTGTATGTGTGGATTTATCATTTTAATCAAATTTGAAAAAAATTTTGGCCATTATTTCCTTAAATATTTGATCTGTTTATAGCCTCCCTCCCTCACTGGGGACTCAAAATACACATCCGTTTGTCTGCTTGAGATTGTCCCAAAGCTCAGTGATACTGTGTTCATTTTTTTCTTCTTCTCTTTTTTTTCTCCCTTTGTTTTATTTTAAGTAGTCTCTGTTGTCATGCCTACCAGTTCATTAACCATTTTTCCCCCTGAAATGTCTAATCTGCTGTTAGTCCTATCCAGGGCATTTTTAAAATTACAGACAGTATAATTTTCTTCTCTAGAAGTTTGATTTTTATCCTTTTTATATTTTCTTCTTCTCTACTTAATGTTTTCAATGTTTCTTTTATTTGAACTTATGGAATACATTTACAGTAACTATTTTAATGTCCTTGTCTACTAATTCTATCGTCTGTGTAAATTCTGGATCAGCTTCAGTTTATTGACTTTTCTCCTTATTGTGGGTTGTATTTTCCTGCTACTTTGTGTGCCTGACACTTTTTGATTGAATCCCAGAAATTTTGAAATTTACCTTGCTGGGAGCTGGGAATTTTATATTTGTAAAAATATTGCTGGTTTGTTCTGGAATATGGTTAAGCTACTTGGAAACGGTTTGGTCCTTTTGGGTCTTGCCTTTAAACTTTCTTATGTGGAACCAGGGCAGTGTTTTGTCTATGGTTAATTTTCCCCCACTGCTGAAATAAGATCCTTTTCAATACTCTACCTGATGCCCCATGAATTATGAGGTTCCACTCTGGCTGTTGGGAGCAGGCACTACTCCTTCTATTCCTTATAAGTCTCTGGCCTCTTTTTTTTTTTTCCTGGCTTCATTTGGTTTTTCTCACACGTGTGCACTGATAACTGAATATTTGATGGAGACCCTCTACAGATTTCAGGAGTTCTCTCCCTGTGTACCTCTTTTATCTCTAATACTCTGCCCTCTGATATCTAGCCTCTTTGGCTTCCCCATACTCCTAGCTTCATCTTCTCATCTCAGGGAGACTGCGAGCTCTGCCTAGGTTTCCCCTCCATTGCTGCAACCTGTGACCTTTCTCCGGGCAGTTAGTTAGGCACAATCATAATGTTCATCTTGTCAGTTTCCCTTCTCTCAGCGATCATTGTCCTTCATTGCCATTGATGGTCAATGTCCTGAGAGTTGATGTTTCATATATTTTGTCAGTTTTTCCTTTTTCAGACAGAAAGGTAAATCTTATCTCTTTTACTCCTGGGCCAGAAGCAATTTGGCAATTTATTAAAGTCCCATATTTAATGATTTACATCCAAGCCACAGGGTGGGACATAATTCAATGTCCCATGTTAAAATCGCTATGTCAGAATTTCATGTATTCTTCAAAGAAATGCTTTGCAGTTTTTTATGTGGGGATTTTTGGTTTTCTTCAGTGTATTAAGAATGAACTTTCTTCTGATTTTGACCCAGTTGAAAGACCAGTGCTCTAAGGTGGAAGGGGATATGATTCTAAAGTGGGAAAAGTGGGATAGATTCATTAAACTTAATCTGAAAATTAGCAGATGTCTGAGAACTCTACTGTATGCCTGAGATAAATTTAAAGGTAAGTTTAAAGTCGTAACGTCCGTGGCTGTAGATGGGTAGTAGGGGACTGGGTGGGGATGTGAGTTCCAGAGAATTCTAAGTTATCTGTAATTTTATCATCTATCTGTCTGTCTTTGTTGGGGGTCCCCAAGACCACTCTCAGGCTTGATGATCCACTAGAAGGACTCACTGGATTCAGAAGCTGTTCTACTCACGGGTATGATTTATTACAATGAAAGGATACAGATCAGAATCAGCAAAGGGAAAAGGCACATGAGATGAGTCCAGGAAAAACCAGGCACAAGTTTCTAGGTGTCCCCTCCCAATGGACTCACATGAGAACACACTTAATTCTCCCCTAAACCATGTGTAACAATATGTGTGAAGTGTTATTTACCGAGGAGGCTTAGCTGAACCTTGGTGTCCAGGGTTTTATTGCAGGTCAGTCACATAGGTGTACAGTACCCTTATGTCTGACCTCTTAGATTCCAGCCCTTCCCAGAGCAGAAACAAATGTTTGTAAATCACATTGTCAGAGTAAACTTATCTGGTCAAACTGGTACAGTAGCCCAAGGCCTTGGGCATACAAAAACACTCTTATCAGGCACAATATTTAAAAAGCCTGGAAATTTCTCTCTCAGAAGCCTGCCAAGGGCCAATCCTAAAGACTGGCCTTTCTTTGGAATGGTCAGGGTTTAAACAACCCAGGCCTTCTGAATTAAACCTTTCTTGAACACTATCTGTCGACTTACTAAATTCCGTACTGTATGTGAATTTCATTAGTTTTCCCCTAATGTCCTTTGTCTATTTTGGGATCCCATCTAGGTTCTCACATTACATTTAGTTATCATGTCTCCTTAGGCTTCTCTAGGCTGTAACAGTGTTTCTGATTCCTTTCTTATTTTTGATGGCCTTGACAGTTTTGAGGTATACTGTGTTTTGTAGAATGCCCCTCAATTTGAGTTTGGCTGGTGTTTTTATTATGGTTAGGCTGAGATGATGGGTTTTTGGAGGAAGACCACAGAGGTGAAATGCCATTCTCATCACAGTTTAACAAGGATATAATAATAATTTTGATCCTTTAATTATCTAATTTAAAAATCTCCCACCCCCTCATGAGTACTTAACCAGTACTTAATTTAGGCCAATGTGCTGCTTACTTGCAGAATTTGTTCTCAGTGGCTCTTCTTACCTGTGTTTAAGTAATATACCACCTTCCTCTTTTCAGTAGTGTCACAATCTCTAATGTGCACAACTTTGGAGTTTTCTAGAGACAGCAGGGAAAGGAAGCTAGGAAGCAGAACAGTATCTGGTCAAGTCACAGATTAGGGCAGCTAAAATGGGTCTGTTTTACCAAATTAGAACTTGGAATAAAACTCAGCCAGGTCCCTCAGTATGATTCTGCTATTATGCTCATATGCATCTCTTCCTTCCCCAGGATGAACTAAAAGCCAGTATTAGGGGCTCCAATGCTTCAGCCTCATTCATTCTCTTTAGTTGCCTAACTTCTACTCGTCTTTTGTGTCCTTGTTTAAATGTCAGATCTTCTAGAAAGCTGTACTTGACCCTCTAGAACCCTCTAAGGCCTGTTTATGTGCTCTTGCAGCATCCCATACACCTTTTTGTCTAGTCTTTAAATTAAATATTAATGTATTTGTTTAATGTCTTCCCCTCCTTCCAGACTGTTAAGCTCCACGATGTAGAGACCATGTCAGTCTTGTTCATTCTTCATACCTCATTCTGTATACTGTGTTCCTAGAGCATGGCTGAGCACTCAAAACATTACAGCCTTTTGTGCTAAGATGAGTGTATCTGAGTGAATAACTAAATAAGGGAGTAAATGAATGGATATTTGATGTTAAAACTTGTACCAACTATACCTATAGGGCTCTGATTCTCCTGTTGACACCTGTAACACATAAGGTCCCTTACTTACCAGAAGTTATAAAAGATGACACAGTTAGACAACTTTTTACCCTAGGATAGTTAATTTTTACTTGACCATCTACCACCTAGGCTTGCTCAGTTCTCTGAGACTTGCTTGACCTGTCTCATTGAACTCAGTATATGCCTGAGATAAATGTCTAATTTCTGTAAGCAACTTCTTCCTCCAGAATTTTCTTGTGGCATCTTTCAGGTCCTGATTCTCAAATTGGTCCTGTTTGACTAACATTCATACCCCCAGCTATTACTCGTAGCACAATTAGCATCCAGGGACAAGCTTTGATTATAAGGTAAAATCTTTCGTGCTTTTTCTAACTATTGCCCATTAAGACTGCAGTAAGGATTGTTTTCTAATATCTCCTTTACTCTTTATCAAGGCTTTCTCTTTATACCTGTTGCCCTCAAGCCAAAACATCAATAGCATTTCTCTTTCCCCAAAATCTTGGCTCTCTGGCCAGCATTGGTTATTTTTCCCCATGTGGAAACTAGTCTGTATGTCAAGACACAGCATCGGAGCTGCTTAGGAAATTTGCTTACATGAGTTTGCTCAGCTTTCCAACAGGGAGGGCCCTCCTCTCTTTGCCTCCTTTTTAACAAAAATTTGGAGCATCCCTTCAGCCAGTCTTGGCATGGGAGGGTTTTTCTTTCCATATATGCAAAAACTTTTATTGTCAACCAACTATCAAAGGAGATTGGAGGAAATGGTGTGAATTTATGACCCAACTATTTGGACAAATCTGGGCTAGAAAATGTATGCAAGGCATATATACAGCCCTTGTACACTTACATGTTGGCAATATTTTTCACTAGTTCTGAGCACATGCTGGTTTATTCCTAACTCTAACGCTCTCCTCTTTTTCCCCATCTCACCTCCTACCAACCTGTCCCTCTGTCATTTCTACTCCTTCTGCTGCTTTATTTTTAAGAAAATACAAGAGAATCATGTATCTGCCCATTAATTTATTCCTTTACCAAACATTGAGCATCTATAATGTACAGGGCACTATGTTAGGAAGGTCATGGCAAACATACACATATAACAAAAGAGCACTTTCATTTGATTATTATTCACTCATATCACAGATTCCCAAAGAAGAAAAATAAGAACAAAACTCATTTTAAAATTTTTATTATTTAAAATGTTTCTTCTTGGCCTTTTATATGATTTCTTTTAGTTTGGGGGCATTTGGTCATATATATTACATATGGTTGATTTCAGATTCACTTGAGGGGCCAGCCCAGTAGCATAGTGGTTAAGTTCGTGTGTTTTGCTCTGGTGAACTGGGGTTTGCCAGTTCGGATCCTGGGCGCAGACCTACTCACTGCTTATCAAGCCATGCTGAGGCAGCATCCCATATAGAAGAGCTACAACTCTTCAACTATATTACACAACTATGTCCTGGGGCTTTTTGGAGAAAAAAAGAAGAAAGAGGAAGATTGGCAACAGATGTTAGTGCAGGGCCAATCTTCCTCAAAAAACAAAAAATTCACTTGAGAACCTTGTGAACATATGCTTCTGTAGCACCCAGGCTTGGAGGCCAATCAATAGAAGTTCCTGTCTCTTTCCTCTGTTCTTGTATTTTTCATTTCTTTTATCTATATTCCTTTATCTTTTCCCAGTTCTGCTCTGCAATAGTAAAAATGACGGGTTACTAAGCAGTTTCCTTAAATATTCAAAGCATTTTCTGCTGATCACAGTTAAATTATTTAAGGAACTTGGTAAATTAGAAAAAATATAGAGTGATGTCAGCATCATGGTAGAGTGAGCTTTCACCCGTAGACTCTCCCCAACTAAGATACAACAAAAAGGTCATTCATATGCCAACAGAGGACATTCACACAAGGCAAAAGATGTCTGAGAGACCCACACAGCCTTACATCCAAAGGTGGAGGTGCTGGAACCCCCAGAGGAAGTGGAAGGGGGTAAGGAGAACTCCCTTTCTTCCCCAATGACAGTGACCCTGAGACCAAGACCGTGTGGCTCACAGAGAGAGCAGGGAGAGGGGCGGCCCTCTGCAGGAAGGCCATTGCTCTCCAAGTGCCCTCATGGCCTATAGGGAAATCCCTCATGGAACGGAACTCTCGCGGGGGTCCCTTCACCAAGCTAGCACCCTGGGAGAGCAGATAGCAAGGGAAGAGCAAAAAGCCCCTGGGGCTGGGGAGGTGAAACTACACCCCTACTGCCCCTGCCTGGCACTTCAGCTCAGCTGCATGTCAGCCCCAGCTCAGCCGCAATCAGCTTCAGCTCAGCCACGCTTCAGCTGATTCAGCACACCCACACTCCACCTCAGCCGTGCTCCATCTCAGCTGATCAGCCAGAGTGCCTGCAGACCACGGCAGGCTCAGAATACAAGCTCTGGACCCCCACCTAGTGGTGGCAGGTGGAGACTGCGACCAGATATTTTCAGGATGAGGAAGAATAAACCCACACTCTCAAGCACTATACAAAAATATATTAAATCTCCAGACGAGAAGGAAAATGACAAGCACCCAGAAATCAACCCTGAAGGCACAGAATTTTATAAACTAAGTGACAGACAGAGAATTCAAAGTGGCTATCACAAAACTCAACAAATTATAAGGAAATACAGACAGACAATTCAGTGAAATCAGGAGCTTCTTCACAAAAGAGATTGAAACTAAAGAAAAACCAATCAGAAATGTTGGAGATGAAAAACACAATGGAGGAGATAAAGGAAAATCTGGAATCTTTAAAGAACATAGCTGACAATATGCAGGAAAGAATTAGCAATATTGAGGATAGGAATGTAGAAATGCTCCAGGTGGAGGATGAGAGAGAACTAAGACTAAAATGAAATGAAGAAATTCTCTGAGAAATATCCAACTCAACTAGGAAATGCAACATAAGAATTATAGGTATCCCAGAGAGAGAAGAGTGGGAAAAAGGAGCAGAGACCTTGTTCAAAGAAATAATAGATGAGAACTTTCCAAACCTGGGGAAGGAGCTGGAAATACAAGTGAATGAAGTCACTAGATCTCCTAAATATATCAACAAAAAAAGACCCTCTCTCCCAAGCATATAGTAGTAAAGCTGGCAAAAGTCAATGACACAGAAAAAATATTAAGGGCAGCAAGACAAAAAAGAATTACGTACAAAGGAATTCCAGTAAGGCTCTCAGCAGATTTCTTGGCAGAAACTTTACAGGCTAGGAGAGAGTGGAATGATATATTCAAAATTCTGAAAGACAGAAACTTTCAGCCAAGAATACTCTATCCAGCGAAAATATCCTTCAGATATGACGGAGAAATAATAACTGTCCCAGATAAACTAAAGCTAAGGGAGTTCATTGCCACAAGACCTCCACTACAAGATATACTCAAGAAGGCCCTCATGCCTGAAAAAAAAGAGAGAGAAAGGGGCTACAAAGCTTTGAGCAAGGAGAAAAATAGGTAGACAAAATCAGATAAGTTGCAGCTCTCTATCAGAATAGGTTAGCAAACACTTAATTGTAACATCAAAGATTAAGGGAAGGAAAACACCAAAAATAAATATAACCTCATCATTTTAAACACAAACTCTCAACACAAGATGGAATAAGTTGTGACAACAACTCAGAAGGAGAAAAGGAAAGGGACGGAATCGACTTAGTCAAAGGAAATAAGAGGCCATCAGAAAGTGGACTATCTCATCTACAAGATTTTTTATACAAACTTCATGGTAGCCACTAAACAAATAATCAGAACAGAGGCATGTACAATAAATAAAGAGAAAACTAAGAAAACCATCATACAGAAAAATCAAACTGAGTTGGTAGTCGGAAAAACATGGGACGAGAAACAAAGCAAATGCAAAAGAACTGGAAAATGAATGATAAAATAGCAACATTAAGCCCTCCTATATCAATAATCACTCTAAATGTAAATGGATTGAATTCTCCAATCAAAAGACGTAGAGTGGCGGGATGGATTTAAAAACAAGGTCCAACAATATGCTGCCTTCAGGAAACACATCTCAGCTCTCACTGACAAGCCCAGGCTCAGAGTGAAAGGATGGAAGACAAGACTCCAAGCTAATGGCAAACAAAAGAAAGCAGTTGTTGCCATACTTATATCAGACAAAGTATATTTCAAGATAAAACAGGTAGTGAGAGACAAAGAGAGGCAATATATAATGATAAAAGGGACATTTCATCAAGAAGACATATCACTTATATATGCACCCAACACAGAAGTACCAAAGTACATAAAGCAACTATTAACAAACCTAAAAGGAGATATTAACAACAACACAATAATAGTAGAAGATCTTAACCACCCCACTTACATCAATGGATAGATCATCCAGACAGAAAGTCAGTAAGGAAATAGTGGATTTAAATGAAAAACTAGACGAGATGGACTTAATAGATATATATGAAGCACTCCATCCAAACACAGCAGATTATACATTCTTCTCAAGTGTGCGTGGAACATTCTCAAGGATAGACCATGTGTTGGGAAACAAGGTAAGCCTCTATAAATTTAAGAAGGTTGAAATCATAACCAGCATCTTTTCTGACCATAATGCTATGAAACTAGAAATCAACTAAAAGAAGAAAACTGGGAAAGTGACAAAGATGTGGAGACTAAACAACATGATACTGAACAACCAATGGATCATTGAAGAAATTAAAGAGAAATCAAAAAATATCTGGAGACAAAATGAAAATATGCCATACCAATTCATGGGATGCAGCAGAAGTGGTCCTGAGAGGGAAACTCAGCAATACAGGCCCCCCTTAACAAACAAGAAAAATCCCAAATAAGCAATCTTAAACTACACCTAACAGAATTAGAAAAAGAACAAAGCCCAAAGTCAGCAGAAGGAAGGAAATAATAAAGATTAGAGCAGAAATAAATGAAATTGAAGCCAAAAAACAGTAGAAAGCATCAGTGAAACAAAGAGCAGGTTCTTTGAGAAGGTAAACAAAATTGACAACCCCTTAGACTCACTAAGGAAAAAAGAGAGAAGGCTCAAATAAATAAAATTAGAAATGAAAGAGGAGAAATTACAATGGATACCACAGAAATACAAAGGATTATAAGAGAATACTGTGAAAAACTATATGCTAACAAATTGGACAGTCTAGAAGAAGTGGATAAATTCTTAGACTCATACAACCTCCCAAAACTGAATCAAGAAGAAATAGAGAATCTGAATAGACAAATCACAAGTAAAGAGATAGAAATAGTAATCAAAAACCTCCCAAAAAATAAAAGTCCAGGACCAGATGGCTTCTCTGGAGAATTTTACCAAACATTCAAAGAACACTTAATACCTGTCCTTCTCAAACTATTCCAAAAATAGAGGAAGATGGAACACATTCTAACACATTCTACAAGGCCAACATCACCCTGATATCAAAGCCAGACAAGGATGAGACAAAGAAGGAAAATTATAGGCCAATATTGCTGATGAACATAGATGCAAAAATCCTTAACAAAATATTGGTAAACTGAATACAGCAATACATTAAAAAGATTATACATCATGATCAAGTGGAATTTATACCAGGGACACAAGGATGGTTCGACCTCTGCAAATCAATCAGTGTTATACACCATATTAACAGAACAAGGAATAAAAACCACATGATCCTCTCAGTAGATGCAGAGAAAGCATTTGACATGATCCAACATCCATTTATGATAAAAAAGTCTCAACAAAATGGATATAGAAGGAAAGTACCTCAACATAATAAAGGCCATATATGACAGACCCACAGCCAACATCCTACTCAACGGGGTAAAACTGAAAGCCATTCCCCTGAGAACAAGAACAAGACGAGGGTGTCCACTCTCACCACTCCTATTCAACATAGTACTGGAGGTTCTGGCCAGAGCAATTAGGCAAGAAAAAGGTATAAAAGGAATCCAAATAGGCAACGAAGAACTAAAACTCTCGCTGTTTGCAGATGACATGATTTTATGTACAGAAAACCCTAAAGAATCCATTGGAAAACTATTAGAAATAATCAACTACTACAGCAAAGTTGCAGGGTACAAAATCAGCTTACAAAAATCAATTGTATTTCTATACTCTAATAACGAACTAACAGAGAACTGAAGAAGACAATCCCATTTACAATCACAACAAAAAGAATAAAATATCTAGGAATAGATTTAGCCAAGGAGTGAAAGACTTATACAATGAAAACTATAAGACATTATTGAAAGAAATCGTGATGGCACAAAGAAATGGAAAAATATCCCATGCCCATGGATTGGAAGAATAAACATAGTTAAAGTGTCCATACTACCTAAAGAAATCTGCAGATTCAGTGCAGTCCCAATCAGAATCACAATGACATTCTTCACAGAAATAGAACAAAGAATCCTAAAATTTGGTGGGGCAACAAAAGACCCTGAATAGTGAAAGCATTCCTGAGAAAAAAGAGCAAAGCTGGAGGCATCACAATCCCTGACTTCAAAATGTACTACAAAGCTATAATAATTAAAACACCATGGTGCTGGTACAAAAACAGACACACAGATCAATGAAACAGAATTGAAAGCCAATAAATAAAACCACCTATCTACGGACAGCTAATCTTCAACAAGGAGCTAAGAAGATACAATGGATAAAGGAAAGTCTCTTCGATAAAGGATGCTGGGAAAACTGGACAGCCACATGCAAAAGAATGAAAGTAGACTATTTTCTTTCACCATACACAAAAATTAACTCAAAATGCATCAAAGACTTGAAGGTAAGACCCGAAACTATAAAACTCCTGGAAGAAAATATAGGCAGTACACTCTTTGACATCGGTCTTAGAGGGATCTTTTCAAATTCCATGTCTACTCAGACAAGGGAAACAAAAGGAAAAATAAACAAGTGGGACTTGATCAAACTAAAGAACTTCTACAAGGCAAATGAAACCAGGATCAGAATGAAAAGACAACCCACCAGCTGGGAGAAAATATTTGCAAAGCATATATCTGACAAGGGGTTAATCTCCATAATATATAAAGAACTCACACAGCTGAATAATAAAAAAACAAACAACCCAATCAACAAATGGGCAAAGGATATGAACAGACATTTTTCCAAGGAAGATATACAGATGGCCAATAGGCGCATGAAAACATGTTCAACATCACTAATCATCAGGGAAATGCAAATCAAAACTAGACTAAGATATCACCTTACACCCATTAGAATGGCTGTAATCACCAAGGCAAAAAAATAAATGCTGGAGAGGTTGTGGAGAAATGAGAACCCTAATTCACTGCTGCTGGGAATGCAAACTGGTACAGCCTCTATAGAAAACAGTATGGAGATTCTGCAAAAAATTAAAAATAGGAATACCTTATGATCCAGCTATCTCTCTACTGGGTATTTACCCAAAGAACCTGAAATCAACAATCCCAAGAGGCCTATGCACTCCTATGTTCATTGCAGCATTATTCACTATTGCCAAGAAGTGGAAGCAACCCAAGTGTCCCTCAGTTGACAACTGCATAAAGAAGATCTGGTATATATATACAATGGAATACTACTCAGCCATAAAAAAAGACAAAATCATCCCATTTACGACAACATGGATGGACCTGGAGGGTATTATGTTAAGCAAAATAAGCCAGACGGAGAAAGACAAACACTGCACGACTTCACTCGTATGTGGAGGATAAACTAAAACAGAGACAGACAGAACAGTTTGGTGGTTACCAGGGGGAAGGGGCAGGGCACAGGGGGTGGGCACAAGGGGTGAAGGAACACATTTATATGGTGACAGAGTAATGTACAACTAAAATTTCACAGTGTTATAAACTACTATGACATCAGAAAAATAAAAATAAAAAGATCCCAACAACTCGTTACAAGCAGTTCTTATAGCAAGAATCGCAGGAATACATATTTGGAGAATAAACGAATGAATAACAGGTTTTAGTGTACTGAGGTTGAAATGATATGGCCTGTAACACAACTCCACGATTAAGTGTGTGAGGCAGATGTTGTATAGAGAAAAGAACATCCAACTGGAACTAGGAGACGCTTTGAATTTCAATTCTATCGTGTAACCTTAGCCACTCCCTTTCCCTATGCCTCAGTTTCTTATAAATGTCCTCTTATAAATGAGGATGATGAAGCCACACTGAGTTATTATGAGAACTATATGAGATAATGTGTAAATAAAACGTTTGGCCTATAAAGTAAAAAGGGAAAAACTATAAAAGATTTTAATGAAATATGAAGAATTTTCTAGGTGAAACTATATCATTTTCATGATACGAGTTTTTCTTTCTTTTATTATTGCTACTGCTGTGTTTTTTTTCTTATTTAAAGTTTCCATTTTTATGAGATTTTTCCTGGAATTATTCATCAGGCAAACGTAAGTAGTTTTTTAAAAGCTCATTTTGGAAATGATTAACCAGTTTTAAGTTGAATTAAGGTATAAAGCTTTGTGGTCTAAGGGAAGCTTATTTATTTAATAATTAATTTGTAAGGTTTGACTTCATACATAGCTGGCTCTCTGAAGACAGCTCATAGTAAACTTATTAAAGTGTGATTATAATGTAATGATATTTTAGAAATTGAACTCAGGTTTTAATATAACCGTTAAACTGATTATGAAATCTATACAGTTTGAAATTTGGTTAAAATATTTGTCTTTAAGTTGATCATACTTTCCATGTGTTTTGGGATATCTTTTTTTTTTACTTAAATAGTTCCTTTCTTCTTTACCTTAATATTTTCCCTTATTAATTAGTAGTTATAGGAGCATCTGTTTCCCATAGCCTTTATAATACGTTTCAATGAGGTTCTTAAAGTAATTTACTAAAGAACAACAAAATCACCCAGATCAATGGCAATTTGCAATTAGTGGCAAAGTTTTATTGTACCCTTTCTTATATTCTTTCTTATCTACTTTTTTAGCTCCCTGTCCTCTTACCTGTGAAATTGTTAGATATTTTCAATCTAAGCTTGCTTATGCAAAATGGAAGTGAGAGAGGAAGAGGGGAAAAGCTGAGTGCAGAGAGAGAGAGAAGGAAAAACCACTTAGTAGAACACTCAGCCCCTCCCACCACCCTGTGCAGGGCATTCCTCCATATTTTTACTTGCCTCAAGATCCACCTACTTTTCTTTACTTTTCAGAGTCCTCACATAGGTTTTTGTGTTTTGTCGGAAGTTTTTATCTTTAATAGATGGGAGATAGAGGCTGTAGATGGTTTTATGGCACCACAGTGGAACTGTAACTTTGCCTTGGGTTTTAAAAAACCTCCTTAGAATGTGTTTTTAAAGCATAGGGGAAAATATTTTTTGTCTTTTCACTCTATAAAGCTAATGGCTTTCACTTATTTTCACTTTGCTCTAAGAACACATTTTGAACACTTACTGCTTCCTAATTTTGCTTTATCTCCATTAAAGAAGCTTCTGGAAATGTATTGAGTTATCTTTTGGATCTTGGAGGTTAGGTTTTCTCAACTTATTTCTTTCTGTATTATGTAGTATCTTTAGTAATTTAGTATGTTTATGATTTCTAAACAAAATAAATGTATTTTAAACATTTGAATTGTTAACAAGCTAGTGTATGGGGCCCAGCAGAGAATTTGGAACAGGCGCCAACCCACTTGTTACTGCCTGACTTCTTGTCCTTATGTTGGGTCTTGTTAGCGTGAAAGAACAAAATGAAAAGTATTCTTTGTTGCAATATTTTCTATAAAAATAACACTTTTAAAAGAATTTTTGTTCCTGGCAGTGTAAAACTTGGCACCTCACAAACAAGGGGATCTTGACTCACAGATGTATAAAGACACTGTCAGTCCCTCTGGAGCTACTAGATTCCTCTCTTGTAGTAATTCTCAAGAGAGGATGTAATTCAAGGTCTGCAATCTAGTTCGTTAATTTTTATTTTGTCCCCTTGGAACTTGTCCTTAAAAATTTTTTTGGTTTTTCTTTTGACCTGCTCATCAGGTCTTTTGTCTTCTATGGGTGTGCAGTTTGAGGGTTTTTTGTTTTTTGGTTTATATATCGTTGGGTGCTTGTCAAGAAAGTACTGTAAGATATTTGTGGGGGCATTTCCTTTGGGAAATTTATCTCACTGCTCTGTCTGTGCTTGTTTGACAGTTGTTCCTTCACTTCTAACTGTATTATTAATTCAAAAAGTTATAAAGCCATATGTGAGCAGCTGTTCACTGTTTTCATTAGGACAAAATAAGAAAGGACCCAACTATTATCAAGAGTGATTTAGGTTAGATTGTAGGAATAATTTTCTGGCAGCTATGATATAGTGTAACTTATTAAAAAGAGAGTTATAGAATTTTTTTTAAAGAAGATAAAATAATATTTGTTGAAAGATGAGAGAAGTTGAAAGATGAAATACTGACTGAAGGTAGGATAGTGACCCAGCTAGTTTTTGAATTCCTGGTCTAGTTCTAGGATTTTATGATTTCATGCTGGTGTTTATTCTTCTCTTACAGACTGACTTTTCCCATGACTTTCTATGCTTTAAAACTCTTGTGTGCAATAGTAAGCTCTTTAAGTGGATTTCATTTTTGAATTGATATCTTAACTATAGAAAGACTCATTATTTATTTGGCATTCAGATGCTAAATTAAAATGCAAAAGTTGTTTGCCCTTAGTTTAAGAAATGTAGTGATCAGACAAAAAGGAAAAAAATCAAAAAATTATAGTAATTAAAAATTGCTCATGAAACTGCAAATGTAATGGCTTGATTGTCCTTTATCTTTTGTCACTAGTCTTTCAAAATACAACTTATTCATCATCATCTTTCAGACATTTAAATAAAATAATGCCTAGTATTTATTAAATAGTTACCATGTGCCAGACAAAGTGCAATTAATTTAATATATGCTATACTGTTTAATTCTTGCAATAATCCTGAGAGCTTAGGTTTCATTATCCCCATATGACAGATGAGAAAGAAGCTTAGAGAGATGAAGTAAATTGCCCAAAGTCATACATTAACTAGAAGATCACAAAATGTATGAAGTTTAAAGGCAGAATATAAAATTGTGAGTACATTGTGATCTCAGTGAAAACACACAGAGATGTATTTGAAAGGCTAGAGGGTATTAAACCAAAATATTAAGTATAGTTACTTTTAGGTGTTAGGAAAACAGGCAATTCTTATATTGTCCTTGATAATTTCTTACAGGCTGTACTTATTATATATCAGCTATCCTCCTAATCATATGAGATGGGAATTACTATTAATATTTTCACAATCTAACACCTTGACATATATACAACAATTTCCAGATCTCTGTTTTCACCATCTCACGTATTTGAGAACTGTAAACTTATTTTATATTTTTTTCAGTAGTTTTTGTATTAGTGTGTGTGAAGACAGATACTTTATGTCTTTAGACAAAGACTGTATCTGTTAGGATAATTTTCTTGTTCCTCTTTCTAGATTACAAAATTTTGAGAACATTATCTCACTCATCTTTGTGTCCTTACAGTTCCTAAGACAAGTCTAGCAAATAGAAGACGTTTCTTGAAGTTTATTGAGTTTATTTCACTTGTAAATTCTAACCACAGTACAATAATTGGAAACTAATTTCTTAATTTCTACATGTTTGTTTTTCTCT
Source organism: Tapirus indicus (assembly GCA_031878705.1). NCBI lineage: Eukaryota > Metazoa > Chordata > Mammalia > Perissodactyla > Tapiridae > Tapirus > Tapirus indicus. Next base: position 139,174,215 of record CM062919.1, on the reverse strand, counting down.
TTTAAATGTGACTTTTAGTTACACAGTTTCCCAAGTCTGAATCCTGGGTGTTACCCTTGATTCTATTTTCTTTTTTACCACCCCCTCTCCAAACCTAATTAATTATCAAGACTCATTGTTTGCTTTATTTAATATAGTTTAATACTGTTTTTATTTATTTTGTTGTTGTTCTCTGAAGCCCTACTGCTGCTGCCTGGGTGCAGATAGATAACCACCATCTTTCATCTGAGTTACTGTAGAAGCCCCTCCCTGCCCCTTCCCAAATTCTAATCCACGCTTTACCTTGTAACCACAGGTCTTCCAGAAATCTGATATGTCATTTCTCTGATTAAATTGCTCTCCTTTGCTTTCAGGATAAAGTCTAAACTTCTTGATGCCTTGTGAGTCTTCAAGGTCTGATTGCTCCCTATGTTGCTAACCTCCTTTGTTTCTACTCCTCTCCTGGCTCTCTAAATTCTAGCCATACTGAGTTACTTTTAGTTCTTCTAATGTATCATGCTTTTTCTTTCTCTCTCCTCTCCATGGCATTTACTGTTACTTTCAGCTGGCTAATTCCTGTATGTTCATCAGATCCCACCTCAAATATCACTTCTGAAAAGCTTTTTCTGACCATCCATTGAAACTCTGTGACTACTCTTTTAGCATATACCATGCCATATAGTAATTGCTGAATTATGGAAATATGCCTTTTTAAGCAAATACTCCATCAGGTCAAAAGCTCAATATGGACAGGAACTATATTCTGTCCCCAGGAATCAGCATAATATGAAAAAGGCATTTAGTCAGTATTTGTTAGACTGATGTCTCTGCAGATGACCTTGCCTGATATTTCCCCGAGAGGCTAGAGACCTCTGAGAAAACTCTCTCAACTCCCTGTTTTCCCACCAATCTTAAACTTTTTATCTTTATCCTTTTACTCTCCTTTCCTACCACTGCTTAGGAAGATAAGTACTTGAACTAAAATACAAAGTGGAAAATATAAATGCAGTAGAAGTAGAGGGGTATTAACTATCTTTCAAGAAGTTTAGTGGTGAGAAAGAAGGAGCTGTGATGTAATATTAGATAGAAACAATGTTAACGGAAGGTTGTTTTGAAGTATAGGGAGAAACAGGGAATATTTGTCGGCTAAGGAAAGAATACCATGAAGAATATATTTAAGTCAGGGATAGAGGAAAGAGAACTGATGAAGCAAGAGCCCTGAATGTCAGGAGATAGGTAAGGGACATGGGTGTGACAACTCTGCTACACTTCTGCCTACAGAGGCCTGGTTATACCAGTGGCAGTCACCCTCTGTGGTAAACAGTCACTTGGATCCTGCTGATTATAGCTGGATGTTTTTAGGGCCATAAGCTCATGTGCACTTATGTCAAGTTTAATTTTAATTTTATTAATTGATGAAATCAGAAGTCAGTTAGAAAAGAAAAAAGAAAGGCAAAATAAAACCCAAGGCTGCTGATGTTGCAGGGAAACTTATACACGTATAGTTCATGCCATTAAAAGAAGATAAAGTGGTTGGGATAGCAAACTGGCATTATGCATCAAAAGACCTAAAAATGTTCATGTCTTTTAATGCAATAATCTTACTTCTTAAAATAAATCCCAAGAAAACAACTTAGGAAAAAAATAATTAAATCTGATCTCAGGATTATGGTTCATAATATAGCATTCTCCTGGTTCTATGGACAAAAAGCAAAAACAACAACAAAATCTCCCTCAAAAACTATGAAGTTAATTTGGAAAAAAGTAATTTTTTCTTGTTATTAACAAACAAAACCTCTCTCTTTTTTGGATTTGTTTGTTTTCTGACTTTTCCTCCTCTTTCTTTTCCTCTTGACTCTTAAATGTAGATGGTACCCAAGGATCTGCGTTCACCCACATTTCTCTTCTCATGTTTGGCAGTTTTAATAAATCTCTTAGTTTCTCTGAAATCAAAAATTCCAGTCCTGTCCTCTTTCCAAGCTCCATTTGTGATGCTTACATTCCAACTGCTCACTTTTCATCTTTTGAATATCCTGTCCTGTGTTCCAACTCTGTATATCCCCCCAAATCTATCTTATTTATTTTCCCTCCAAAGATCATTTTTCTGTGGTCCATATTCTATCACAATCCATCTTGAAATCTTTAGTTTTAAATTCTCTGTCTTTCTTACTCTACCCTCAAAATCCTCAGTGTAGACCTGCGTTATCTTTCTGGTGTGTCTTTATCATCTGCATGTGGTTACCCTAGTTTAAGCTTTTTTTTAAGGATGTTTGTGATAGGTCCTAAATTGGTCTCCCTGCACTGTCTGTCCTCTCTAGTGAATCTTGTCAAAGAAGTCTTCCTGAAGCACAGATCAGACCATATCATTTTATAGATTAAAACCTTCAAAGACGTCTTATTATGAACAAAGAGGTTCTTGAACTCCTTCATCTAGTCTTTAGGGTCCTCCACTCTGTGGTTTCAACTTACTTTTTAAAAAATTTCCCTCCTTCAAATCTTTTTTCTCATCCTCTTCTTACTTCCTTACGAGCCTTTTGTAATTTTTTGGCCTCTACCTGACCGTTTCCCTATTTTCACATTTCCAGATCTCATCCGTGCTTCAAGAGTTGGCTTTCAGATTTGCATTCCAGCTGGAAGTAATCTTTTCCTCCTGGGAACTCCCAGAGGCTTTTTCTGTTTCTTTGTTATTGTGCTTAGTATCCTTTCCATCATGCTATAGTTATTTATGTGCATGTTATTGGTAGTTAAATTCATTCAAGTCTGGATTTTTATCTCATTCTTCTATTTCCTGTGTACATTATCTGGTATGTAGTTCTTAATGCATATTTGTTAAGTAAGTAAGATGTAAAGAGCTATCTTGTTTTGGGGGTATTTCTTAGTTGAGAAAAAGTAACAAAATTTCGAGGATACTTTATTAATATACCAAAGACACAAAAGATTATGAAGGGGAGAAAGAGCATTATCTACCCACTCTGGGTCCTTTCTGGCTGGGCTACAAATTAAATTGACATGAGATCGAAGAGCAGGAGAAAATCGAGCTAAGTTTTATAACATGTATACATGGGAGAGACTCAGGGAAACTGAGTATCTCTTGACAAAATGGCGGAGGTTCTCTTAAATAGACAAACGAGGATATTGGGGATTGGGTCAGCTATGGGAGATCGCCAGAAAAGCACAGTAAGGTTATTATGCAGATTTAAGGCCTCCCCTTCCACACTGACAAGTTTCTAGAGATGAGGTCATCCGCCCCTCTTGCCAGTACAGAAAAGGAGATACCTTTACAAAATGGAGATTTCCCTTAAAAATGTAAATGTTTGGTAAACAGAACTTTGATAAGAATGGGTGTAGCAAAGACCCTCGCAGTCTGTTGATACCCAGAGTTATCCAAGGTGATGGCCTGTCCCAGGGACAGGCCTCCCATCCCAAATCCCTTTAGATAGTTGGGGGCGGGTGGGGGGAAGGTCAAAGCCTCCTTCAGAGAAAATAGACATTTTGAGGTGGCCAGTTCTGATCCTCCGCAATTATATGTTCCATAAGGACCTACAGAAATATATTTGGAAGTAATTTTGCTAAAAAAGAAATATAGATATATAGATGAGACCTTGGATCAATGATTCAAACCATTTTCAGACAGATGAAACCTAATTTTTAAGGCCATCTAGAATAGAAGATAGACTTAACAGTATATTCAATCATTTAAACAGTTATTTATACAAGACTTGCAAGCAGAAACATTTTGTTTTTCTTTAATATTTCTATAATAAGCAGCTCACATTTTATGTACTCTTAATTTACTTTTGATATTGTTGGAAATTTTTTTTAGGATCTTGATTCTTAAATGGTTCTGTTCCCCTTCTTGGACTTCTGTGTTGATTTTTTTTTTTTAATTCTTTTGTTTGCCTTGGCAAAACTTGCATTTAGAAAATCTTCTGTTTTGCAGGTATCTTGGTCAGATATAGGAGGAGTGGAAAATATCAAACTGAAATTGAAACAGGCTGTGGAATGGCCCTTGAAACATCCAGAGTCTTTCATCCGAATGGGTATTCAGCCACCTAAAGGAGTTCTTCTGTATGGGCCACCCGGATGCTCTAAAACAATGATTGCAAAGGCTTTGGCCAATGAGAGTGGACTGAATTTCCTAGCTATAAAGGTAGGCTGTTTAATTTTTTAATTGTTGCTGTTTTCCAGCCCCCTTACCACCGGTACCCTGATTCTTACCCTTAGGAGAACAGGAAAAGACATCTTAAGGAGCAGTTGATTTTTATTTGAGGTTGATGGCAATATGATATAGAGAGATAAGAGATGAATTAGTGGGTGTGATCAGCAAATCATGGTGGACAATAGAAGACTGCTTTATTTAGTTTCTTGATTCTCAGTATTTCTTACATCCATGTGTAGAAGAAACCAGTCTTCTTTGGTTTCTACATTTTTAAATTGTACTAATAATCACTTTTGCTTAATGAAGACTTAATTAGAAATATGATTGAGAATTTAATATTTACATACATAGAGTTTTCGAAGAAATCAGATACTTTATATAGTAAAACTAAGTTCCTTGAAAACACTTTTCTAGTCAGAGAATATATGTACATTGTTTATATTCTAAAACAAACACACACATGCACACACACACACACATTTTATTTGTTCACTGCCCTGTCCTGTTACTTGGGATAGATAATCTTACTTGATATATAGTTTTATATTTACTTTAGGATCAGATATTAATTTTGTTATTAATTTTTATGTAATATGATTATATATCTGGTTATTAAACATACATATATAAACCTTAAATCCATTTCTCTGGAATTTGTCACAAAAATATGTACTTAAATATGTTAAATATCAAATTCATTTCAGAAAAGGTACACGATAATCTGTTTTGATATACCAACGAATTTTTTTCATAACAAAATGTATTTTCTGTCTTAGAACGTTGAAATCATTGGCAGTTGGAAAGCATAAAACTTATTTCAGAGTAGAGTGTCAGTTTTTTGCTTTACTTAAAATTTTTGTGTAATGATATTTAGATGTATTTAGGCTACTTGCTTTTTAAGAATCAGTATCTTCACAGTCACTAGTGTTTGCCTATTATTATCTTGTAGAAGATATTGGATAGTGAAGATATGGGGAGGGGACCATTTTCACTATGAACAGTTATGCTGAATCACAACCACAGTTTTAAAGGTTCCAGTTTTAAATGTTGGAGTAATGAGTGATTTTGAAATTTCCAGAAACTTCTTGATTTGTCTTTGATCCCTGTCCTCTTATCTCGTGGTAGTGAAGTGGCCATTTTACTGGCAGCACCTTCTCATTTTCCTGTTATTTCCATTTTTCTATGCCTACCTTGTATATTCCACAATTATATATTCATAATCTGAATTTTTCCTGACTACTGGAAATCTGAAACTTATTTGATGAGTACTTAGCTTACAATTATTTACACTCGAATCTCAAGGAAGAGCACATATATTTTCTTACAAACTAGCATCTCACTCATTTGTGATCCAAGATGACAGTTCCAGATGTTCCTGGGACTGCTTTCTGGACTGTCCTAGGATTACTTAGAAATATATTTACTTCTGTTTTTGAATGTGAAACCTTTCATGACTTTAGACAGTTGCACTTTTTTATTTTTTCACTGTGAGAAAATGATGAAAAGGTTCTTTGGAAGGTTTATTTTGGTCACTGTTTGTGTAAAATAACCAACCATGTGTTAACTTATTTGAGCTTTTCCATTAAGTTTTTAATTCTTTTAGGTCACACACACAAAAGATAAATGATGTTAAGAAAGTTTCTTAATAAATTGAGTTCATACTTGCTTAGAGATTATTACATGTTCTACTTAATTTTTATTTGATATGGATTTTTATTCAATATAGAATTTAGTGTAGTTTGACTACACTAAATTGATTATTCAATTTTTGAATCTGGGTGGAGAATATATTTAATGGACAATGGATGTTCATTTTACTATTCTTTCAACTTCTCTATATGTTTAAAAATTTTCAAAAGAGAAAATTGGGAACATGAAAAAATAATTTGCTTTTCTCTACATTTTCATTGGTCCTTTCATCTTGGTCTGACTAATGCTTGGGAGAAGAGTTAAAGTAGCATATTATACAGCTTATATATGAGGAAATGAAGTCAAAGAAGTTAGGAATTCATATTGTCTTCTTTCTAATTTTGTCTTTCTATGAAGAAAAAGTTACCTTTTGGTTCCAACATATGTTTGTTTTCTAAGGGATTTAAGTGTTATAATTAAATTTGAGCTTTTTGAAGTAGCAAGTCTTACACATTTTGAAAGTCATCAGAAAAAAATAGATAGACACTGGAATTTTCTAGCCACTTGGGAAACACAAGTATTTTCGATGTATTGAAAGGAGAAACTCCTTAACACTTTTTATGATGGTAATTACTTTTAATTCCCAAGATAAAGAATTTACAGACTTTAAACATTTCTTTCTCTGAGTTTATGAAAGAAACCTTTAGTTTCTCTTGTGCATCTTTTCTAAACAGTGATTAAAAGATATATACTCTGCTCAGAGTTAAGACTTTACCTTGGCTTGTGTGGGCTCTTAATATCCTTTGGCATTTGTATGTGTTTTTGTGCAGACTGTAGCGCTTGACATATGCTTAAGTTTAGTTTGTCATCTGGGTCAATTACGTCAAAATATTTTCCAGTTGAAATTTCCTCTCTGCTTTTGTCTGGAGTGCTACAATAGATTAATTACCCTTGTATAGCTGGGCTACTTTAGTTTATGAAGAACTGTTACTGATTCTGGAAGAAGGGTGGTTAGGCCTCTGACAGGGATTTTCAGCAAGTCCTTTATTAGCTGTATTGGTGAATACAAGAAGGTAATGAACTTAGTATATCCTTGATTTGGGGGGGAAATTTTCATCTGATACTTGTCTCAGAGAGGAATTGTACAAAATACATCCCATTTTCAGGAAAATCTGTATTTTAATTAAAGCCATGCACCATTTAAAGTAATTACTGTTTTTCATTTAACTAGATCCCTTATTGTTCTGTTAAGTTCTGGTAAGTTCCAAGTTCATCTTTAAGCTTTTGTTTTTCAATTATGTAGGCTAGTCTATAAATCATAGAGTTTCCATTTTGCAGATATTGGATGGAAAACTACACAGATACCTTTTTTGTATACCAAATGCTCTAAGATTGGTTTCTAGGATTACAAATAAGGATAATGATGCCTAAGAAGTTTAAGTGACTTTTCCAAGGTCAAAGTGGTGGTGATGGAACTGAAATTTGATCTCAGGACTTTCTTACTCCAGAATATTATATGATCTTCCATTTTCTTTTTTGTTTTAAATGAATCTAGTGTCATGTGCTTTTTTCATTAATTACACCAGGTTGCTGGAGAAGGTAGTTCAGGCAGGTTTAGAGAAGTGGAAAGATTTCTGGGATCTGGGATCCAGTTTCTGGGATACAGTTTAAAAAATAATTTTGTTTCTCTAGGACAAAGAAATCTAGAAAAATAACGTGGCTTTGGAGTGAAACTTGTTGAGTTAATAAGGAAGAGTAATCACTGCCAAAGAAACAGGAACCTGATGAGTAAAATAGAAGTGCATGGAAAAAGACTAGTGGTTGAATAATGTGAAGGTTGAAATTTACCTATTATTATATAATTTGTGCCCCCAAGATTGAGTGTGTTAGTGTGAAAAGAATGCTAAGCTAGGATTCAGATAGCTTTGGTTTGTTTTCTAACCCTAGCACTTTTTAGCTCTGTAACCTTAAACAAGTTCTCTCAGTTGCAGTTTTTTCATCTGTATGGGCTTTTTGAGAGGACTATATTAAAAAGGTAAGTGAAAAAGTTTTGGAGGGCGTAACTACCCAACTTCTTAAATGTGGGTTGCGTATAATTATGACTTCCTTCCAAAGAGTTGAATATGGAAAGGAGGGAAGGGAAGATCTACTTTACAGTGGAGAAAGCTGACAAACACTACCTCAGCCCAGGTGATCAGGGTTAACATCTTCACTGATTAGTCATGTTGATAGTATTGAAGGGGAGGAGAGGGATTCTCTGCCCACTCTGGGTCCCTTCTGGCTGGGCTACAAATTAAATTGACATGAGATCGAAGAGCAGAAGAAAATCAAACTAAGCTTTATAACATGTATACATGGGAGAGACCAGAGAAATTGAGTTTCTGTTGACAAAATGGTGGAGGTTCTTCTCTTAAACCAAAAGACAATGGAGAATGTTGAGGGTGGGTCAGTTATGGGAGATTACCAGAAAAAGCACAGTAGGGTTATTATGCAGATTTAAGGCCTCGCCTTTCACATTGACAAGTTTCTAGAGATGAGGTCATCCGCCCCTCTTGCCAGTACAGGAAAGGAGATACCTTTACAAATGGAGATTTCCCTTACAAATGTAAATGTTTGGTAAACAGAACTTTGATAAGAATGGGCATAGCAAAGACCCTCCAGTCTATCGATACCCCGAGTTATCCAACATGATGGCCCATCCCAGGGACAGGCCTTCCATCTCAAATCCTTTTAGACAGCTGGGTTGGGGGAAGGTCAAAGCCTCCTTCAGAGAAAATAATCAAGGTAAAGAGGCATATTTTGAGGTGGCCAGTTCTGATCCCCCACAGTATGTACCCTTGCATAATGTGATGAGAACAGCAGTTGATTTGTGTGATCTTCCTCCCAAACACTCATAATCCATGTCTAACCATGAGAAAAACATCAGGCAAACTCAAATTGAAGGACATTCTATAAAATACCTCACCAGTACTCCTGAAACTGTCAAGGTCTTCAAAAACAAGGAAAATCTGAGGAACTGTCACAGCCAAGAGGAGCCCAAGGAGACATGACAACTAAAAATGTTGTGGTTTCCTAGATGAGATCCTGGAACAGAAAAAGGATATTAGGTAAAAACTAAGGAAATCTCAATAAACTGGACTATAATTAATAATAATGTATCAATATTGGTTCATTAATTGTGACAAGTGTACCATACTAATATATGATATTAATAATAGGAGAATATGGGAACTCTTTGTACTGTCTGCTCAGTTCTTCTGTAAATCTTAAACTTTACCCCCCAGAAAAAGGCTATTAATTAAAGAAAAAAGTTTTAAGGTCAGTGTCACAGATCTACGCATATTATAAACATTCAATGAATGTAACCAAAGTTAAAAAGGGCAGCTCAAGAGTTCTGTCCTGCACTGTACAGGTTGAGTGGAATGAAGGGAAGAAGAATCATGTGGAAGATTGTCAGTTCCTGGGGTGAGGGCTTTGGAGGAGACCTTCTTTCCTATTCATCATCCCTCTGTGCATGGTGATAGTGGAAAGTTACTGAGAAAATCTCTGAGGGGAAGTTGGCTAGGGAACATGGGTTAGGGGCTGCCCTGGGCTTGCCTGTTTCACTGCAGTTCTCAGTTGAAGCCTATAAAGGTATGTTGGTTCTGGCCCTAGACCCAGACCCCAACATTATAAAGAATACTTTCTTTTAGTATTTTGGTTATTTTTTTCTTTCACCTAGGGTACAGCTTCTAATTTAGAGTCTTACCAGAAACTGTGTCCAGTTTCATGCCTTTTGTGGACCTTAACTCTTTATTCTCTTCTATAGGCTTATTGCAGTTTGAGGTTATCAAGAGTCTGAAAGCTTTTGGATTTCTGTTTAATTTCCTTTAGGTCTTTTTTTTTTTTTTTACTTTAAAAATTCCTTTGACGTCTTCAAATAGTGCTGTCTTATGTGACCTATACACTTAAATTGGCAGTTATTAGTGTTGATAGTAAATAAAGACGTATGCTTAGTTTTATCACTGTTCGAATGGCTATTAGGGAATAACGGTAATTTATTATTCTTAGGACAAACAGAATAGTTAATGTGCCATTGTCAGTATCACAAGTCCAATCTATGTAGACATTAGATTGGCTTTACTTAAATTTGGCTTTGTTTGTACACTATATATAAGCTGACATGTTACAGTTGAGACATTATAAGTTAAAACTGTGTATATTAATTATTTTTTTTGAGTTGGGCTTGTATCATTTGATAAAGCTGCTATATAAAAAAGATGTTTTGACGTGAAAATATTCTATAGTATTTGGCTGAAAAGCAACAAATGACAACAATATGAACTATAACAACAAAGCCTTTAGCATTTGTAATCTGAAAAGACCTAGAGATTTAGAAAGAAGAATGCTTTTAGACTTCTTAGAAATTTACTTAGTAATAGAAAGAAAATTTTATTATTGGATTGGTTGAATTGTTTATTCATGGATTCCAGCTGAGAGAGATTATTTTTTCCTTCTTTTAAATTTTTTCTGAATGAAATTTAATTAGAGTTGAAATAGATATTACAACTTCATGTCTATAACACTTCGAAAAATAATTGTAAATGTTTTACATTTGCAACAATAACTCAGAAATATATATTAAGCATTATCTGTGTGTCTGGCACTGTACCTGGTAAACAAAGATGCATTAGATGGGCTCCTTGCTGTCTATCAACTCATAATTTAGTTAGAGAAACCTTTGACTAAACAAGTGATATAATGAAATGGGTAACATTTAGAATCTTGATGGTTAATTGTATGTGAGAAATGAGAAAGGGAGAAGTCAAAGGTCATTAAAATTTTTACTTTAAATGACTGGCAGATGGAAATACCTTAACTCTGAGAAGAGTTAGCATGTGAGGAGGAGAAGCAGATTGGAGTTGGGAGAGCAGATACCAAATTGGGATTTAGACATGTGGAGTTTGAAACGCCTTTAGAACAATATGGCCGATATGTCCAAAAAAACCATTGTAAATATGGGTTTGCAGCTCAGAAATCAGCAGTCTTCCCCATGATTCTGCATAGTAGTTAGTAAAGGAGATTGAGAGTGACAAGAGTGGTCAGTGATAATATAAGGGGCTTTCATGGGCATGTGTACATGCATACTATACAGCCAGCTTAATTGTAGTCAGCATGGTGCCCACGGTGTAAGTTCTGAAGAAATGTGTCATTTTTTTTTCCTGAATGAATGAATTGTGGGGAAAGTTTGTATTATACTTATTGAGAGGAACAGCTTGAATTCTATTCCCTTCCCTGTGAGCCCCTCTCACTTTTTAGGGTTTTTACTTGCCTGAAGCATTTCTTGACTAGTGCAGAATGCCTGTTTTCAACTCTTTGAAGTGCTTTCCCCAAATGGCCTTCTATATGTGCTGATGTTGTACTTTTTATTAATTTTCAAGATCCTTTACTCACATTACATAGATGTAATTCTATCTCATGTGAGTTTGGGTTTTTATGAACATATTCCATAACATTTAACCATAGTTAACACTTAGGTTAACTTGCCTTGCCTAGACATTTTAGAACTTATAAAAACTTGATTTGAATTGTAATAGCCAAAAGCAACAAGCAGGTGTTGGACACATTTAAAAAGCTCTTGGGAAGACTGGAAAAAACCCAATAGTGATTAAAGGGGTAAAATTGCAAGAGCATGAGGTGTAAATATTGTACTTGAATTTGTGACTGATATGGTGTAAAATGATAAAACACAATAAAAGATAAGTTGTTTGGTTCTCACTAGATTAATAGAACAGCTGGACAAATATTTTTACATATATTTATGTTATTTTTGTTGTTTTGTAAACTTAAACGCTGAAATCTTGGCCATGGAAACATTAAAAATAACGCTACCCCCAAATAAGCCAATTTATGTCACAACTTATTTTTGGTAGTTTTTGTTGATCACCCTTGTCAGTGAAGCACATGTTATCCAAGCTGGTGAAATGTGGCAGGACTAACGTACCATAGTTATGTGGTAAGTAAAACTGGAAAAGAAATAACCTTATCTAGTATTCCAGAGATTTGTGTGTTACTTTTTTTTTTTTCCTTCACCCCTTGTGCCCATCCCCCACCCCCCTTCCCCTTGGTAACCACCAATCAGTTCTCTCTGTCCGTGTGTTCACTTATATTCCATATATGAGTGAGTTCATGCGGTGTCTGTCCTTCTCTCTCTGGCTTATTTCACTTAACATAATATCCTCTAGGTCCATCCATGTTGTTGCAAATGGGACAATTGCGTCTTTTCTCATGGCTGAGTAGTATTCCATTGTATGTATATACCACATCTTCTTTAACCAATCACCAGTCGAGGGACACTTGGGTTGCTTCCACTTCTTGGCTATAGCGAATAATGCTGCAATGAACATAGGGGTGCATACACCTCTTGTGATGGTTGATTTCATGTCCATTGGGTAGATGCCCAAGAGTGGGATTGCTGGATCATACGGTATTTCAATTTTTAATTTTTTGAGGACTCTCCATACTGTTTTCCATAGAGGCTGCACCAGTTTGCATTCCCACCAGCAGTGAGTGAGGGTCCCCATTTCTCCATAACCTCTCCAGCATTTGTTGTTATTTGTCTTTGTGATTATAGCCATTCTAACCGGTGTAAGGTGATATCTTAGTGTAGTTTTGATTTGCATTTCCCTGATGATTAGTGATGTTGAACATCTTTTCATGTGTCTATTGGCCATCTGTATCTCTTCCTTGGAAAAATGTCTGTTCATATCCTCTGCCCATCTTTTGATCGGGTTGTTTGTTTTTTTGTTGCTCAGTTGTATGAGATCTTTATATATTACTGAGATTAATCCCTTGTCGGACAAACAATTTGCAAATATTTTCTCCCAGCTGGTGGGTTGTTTATTCATTTTGATCCTGGTTTCATTTGCCTTGTAGAAGCTCTTTAGTCTGATGAGGTCCCACTTGTTTATTTTTTCTTTTGTTTCCCTTGTCCGAGTAGACATGGAATCTGAAAGGATCCCTTTATGTCCAATCTCAATTAGTGTACTGCCTATATTTTCTTCCAGGAGTTTTATAGTGTCAGGTCTCACTTTCAGGTTCTTGATCCATTTTGAATTGATTTTTGTATATGGCAATAGGAGATGGTCTACTTTCATTCTTTTGCATGTTGCTGTCCAATTTTCCCAGCACCATTTATTGAAGAGACTTCCCTCTCTCCATTGTATGTTCTTTGCTCCTTTGTCGAATATTAGCTGTCCATAGGTGTGTGGTTTTATTTCTGGGCTTTCAATTCTGTTCCATTGATCTGTGTGTCTATCTTGTACCAGTACCATGCTGTTTTGATTACTATAGCTTTATAGTATATTTTGAAATCAGGGAATATGATGCCTCCAGCTTTGTTCTTTTTTTTCAGAATAGCTTTGGCTATTCAGGCTCTTTTGTTGCCCCATATGAATTTCAGTAGTTTTTGTTTATTAGTGTGAAGAATGACATTGGGATTCTGATTGGGATTGCATTGAATCTGTAGATTGCTTTAGGTAGAATGGACATTTTAACTGTATTTATTCTTCCAATCCATGTGCATGGAATATTTTTCCATTTCTTTATGTCTTCCTCGATTTCTTTCAATAGTGTCTTATAGTTTTCATTGTATAGGTCTTTTACCTCCTTGGTTAAATTTATTCCCAGATATTTTATTCTTTTTGTTGCAATTGTAAATGGGATTGTCTTTTTGAGTTCTCTTTCTGTTGGTTCATCGTTAGTGTATAGAAATGCAATTGATTTTTGTAAGTTGATTTTATACCCTCCCACTTTACTGTAGTTGTTGATTATTTCTAGTAGTTTTCTGATGGAATTTTTTGGGTTTTCTATGTATAAGATCATGTCGTCTGCAAATAGTGAGAGTTTCACTTCTTCATTGCCTATTTGGAGTCCTTTTATTCCTTTTTCTTGCCTAATTGCTCTGGCCAGAACTTCCAGTACTATGTTGAATAAGAGCGGTCAGAGTGGGCACCCTTGTCTTGTTCCTGTCCTCAAAGGAATGGCTTTCAGTTTTTCCCCATTGAGTAGGATGTTTGCTTTATGTGTTACTTTTTTAAGAAGTTAAAAAACTTAGGAATTGGGCCAGCCCTGGTGGCCTAGTAGTTAAGTCTGGCGTGCTCTGCTTTGGCTGCCCAGCTTCAGTTCCTGGGTGTGGACCTACACCACTTATCTGTCAGTGGCCATGCTATGGTGGTGGCTCACATACACAAAGAGGAAGATTGGCAACAGATACCACCTCAGGGTGAATCTTCCTCAGCAAAAAAACAAAAACAAAAACACTTATTAGCAAATGTGGGACTCATAGACTATACTATGTACCTAACCCTTACAGTTAGATATAAATGATCTTTTATTTGTAACAGGTATCAATAAAATTCTTATTTTCAAATTAACCCATGCTGGCAGCTATTTATTGAGAATTCGACTTCGCCCTTGCCACCTGATCTTTTCCCACAAAAATCTTTGAATTTGAATTGCTGGTAGCATGTAAAATCTTAGGGAGATATTTCCTTTTTTTTCTTCTTTTTAAGGAGAAAACAGAGGACATCATAATTTTCAGAAAGAGTACTGATCTGGGAACCAAAATCTTGCATTCTTATCATTTCTGCCATTTAATTTTTCTAGGACTTTTGGCATTTCACTCAACTTCTTTGCACTTTGCTTAGACTAAATAGCTCCTCATGCCTTTCTACTGTTAATATTCTCTGAGTATCTCACCTAATGCTTATATTCTAATCTGTTGCTTATCCTTTGTGCCTGTTGATGGCTAAACATTTGGGGCATTTCCTCTAGTTGTTGGGTATGAAGATTAAGAGACTTGAATCCCAGTTCTGCCATTTATTAAGCTCTGTGACTTTGTGCAAATGACAACCTTTTTTCACTTCATATTTTTTCTGTAAAGTTTTATGTATCCACCTCAGAGGATTGTTGTAAGCAGTAAAGGGAGTAATACATATCAAGCATTTAACATGATTTCATAAAATTAGCTGATAATAATTGCTACTTTCTTCTATTTTTAAAAATTGTATGTGTATTTGACCTCAAATGGAACAAAAAAGTACAGCAGTACAGCTTATGATCCCTTGAGTTTTCTCTTAGTGTTAGAATAAAATGTATGTATCTTTGAAACTGAATTTAATTTTTTGCAATTCTTTGTACCAGAATACAGTGATTTTTTTGGCAGTTTGAACTTGCAATCCAAAATAACCTTCCTTGGTGATGGTTTTGCCTTGACTTCTTACAGAGTTCTGGACCTAGTAACACATCAGTTCAGCTGCTGGGTTGCATTTTGCAGGTCAGTCATCTAGATAAGATTCATCAGCATGTAGTTCTGTACAAAATCACATGTTCTCTAGGGGCCTATAGAAGTCTTTTCATTACTGCCCTGACCTGTTAGTAATACTTGACTTGAATTATTCCAGTCCAGATTTTCTTCACAGTGCTAAATTCTTAGGTTAGATTTTCAAATGGTTGATTTTTTTCTTTTTCTTTTGTTTTATATTTGGAGAAAAGGCATTGTTTCTTGTCCACAGGTTTCCTATAGCCCACCTCTATGTGTAGTGGAATGATGCTTCACTATTGAGGCTATATGCCATGTTTTCACATTTTCAACAAAATATCAAGCCTGTTTGCGTACATATCAGATATTTAAAACATATTAATCTTTCTGTTATCAGTAGCAGGATATTGATATTGTATTCTCATGAAATGATCATAATCGTGTACTTTCCAACATTGACGTTCAAGTCATCTTTTTTAGAACCACAGGCTACAGAGAACAGTAATCATTTCTCCAGATTCTCTAACTATTTTCCTTCAGTTAAGCCAGATAATTAGAAAGCAGTATATATGCATTGACTGTATTGTCTGCTTAAAGAAATGTCTTCACTGGATTACTATTTTATGTCACGCCCTTGACTTTTATGGAGAGTTGCTATAAGAACAGAATAATAATACAGAGCCAGCATGATAATAAATACAATAAAAACAACAGTGACACTAGCAATTTCCTTTCTGATTATTATCAGGCCAAGTTTGCCTAATTAGTCACCTTAAACTGAATAAAATTCTGCATAAAAATTTCTTACCCCTTCCTCACTCTACCCCTTCCAACCCCGTCCCCAACAAAACCCCATTCTCCTAATTATTTAAAGCTTGTTTTATTGAGTGGGCCCTGATGGCTTGTTTTACTGTTCACTTTCTTAACTCTTTGTCCACAGTCCCCTTTGAATAAAAGTGTAATTTATCTTATGTAAATGAATAGCACCTGCTTTGTTTATTTGATGTGTATTATGAACGGACAGATTTTGTTTTGCACTGTTGTGCAGGACTGTAAAAATGAACATACAAAATGAAACCATGTGAAATAATCTTAATGATCAATGGGAAAAATTACACTGTTCCATGACCTTTCAAAATTTGGCAAAACATTAAAAATTCTGTTACTCTTGGTTATAAATGTATAAGTCAGTGCACTTTGGCTATATAACAGCTTTCTTGCTAGTGTCCTTGCTTCCAAACTGTCTCCTTAGTCCACCCCTTCGTTCACACTTTGGTAGTATAGTACTTCATTTTGAGGACACTACAATTTATTTACTCGTTTTTTTGTGTTAATGAATTTTTAGATTTTTCCAGGTTTAATTTTTTGTTGTTGTAAACAGTGCCTCAGTGATATTCTTATACATGTCTCCTTGTGTATATGTACAAGAGTTTCTGTAGGGTATATATACCTAGAAGTAGACGTTCTTGTCTTTGGGCATGAATACCTTAAACCTTACTAGATGTTTTGAAATTGCTTTTTTAAATGTCATTGATTTTTTGCCTTAATGTTTTGAACAATTTTCTTAATATTTTGAAGTCCAGGTTTTTCACTCAGCAGTCATGTTATTGATAGTTTTGATGACTTTTGATCTCCTTGGCAGAAATGAACTATTTCAAAATTGTATGAATTAATCTAGACAGGGGTCAACTAACTTTAGTCTTGGGTGAAATCTGGCCTGCAGTTTGTTTTCATCTAGCCTTCTAGTTAAGAATGAATCTTACCTTTTTTAATAGGATGTTAAAAAGAAAAAGAATATGTGACATAGGCTGTATGTGGCCCACAGAGCCTAAAATATTTACTGTCTGACCCTTTACATTTTATCTTCCTCAATCCCACAATACTTGGTAAAATGCCTTGAAGTTTATTTATCTCACTGATGGCTGTGGGTGTAAATTTTGTGTTCCTGTTATGTAGTCTAACCTGTGTCTAAAAACAAGCTTGTGAAATTGATTTACTGTTGATGTTTCTTCAAAATCCTTTAAGAAGTGAGATCGTTGTGCTTCGGCATAACTAATGTTTCATTGTTTGTCTTAATTCAAGTTAAATCTATTTGGGGTTGTATCATTTAAGAAATTAAGATAATTTATTGGTGATGAAATTAGAGTCATAAAGTCTCTCTGTAGTATCTTTGGAGAAGTAAGCTTAAAATTGTTTTTATTCTGTGAACATGATTACTTAGAGACAGTTTAAGTACCAGTGTACAAACAATTGATATACTAATTATAAGGAATTTTTAGTCATCAGAAGAACTGTCCCAAGCAAGTTTTCTTAACTTTATTTGCTTACAGGTGGATTATGTGTTCCCTGGTTGTTGGTAGGTTTCAGTCAGAGATGTAGAAGTACCTTAAATGTTAGATAATATTTTATAATATGTCATGATTATGTTTTTCATGAGTCTGCCCCTAATTAGCCTCAAATATTAATTTTTTAGAGTATATATAGTCTATTACTCTGAAATAATTTTGAAAAGATTATTTTTAAAGAAAAGAGAGGAAAGCAGATGTAAGAAGAAATGAATGAGATTTTTTTACTTTTAGGGAAACAATATAATTAACCTTGTTAATGTTATATAAAATTTACTAATGGATCATCTTGGATTAATCAAAAAATCAGGGTGAAAGATAAAACTGCCTCTCTCATTGCTTAAGGATTTCTGTGTTGATGGTATCAGATAACTCATCTTAATTGAACAGGATGAATGACAGTATCCTTGGAGCAGCTGGGTCTTGTCAGCTTGAATTTTGAGATACTCTTTCTATCCTTTGCTTATTTTTATCCTGGACTATTCTACCCTGATCCCCATATGTTCTGATTTACCCATTTGCTACCATATTATCGTATTTCAATATTTTTGAAGCACACATTGTAGAGGTAGTATACAAAAACAATATTAAAGATTGTTTCCCTTTCATCAGGCATGTTTGTAACTTGAAAGACATTTTTATGCCCATAATTTTTGTCTGTTTATGCCATCTGTTCTTTTTTCTTTTTTTCTATTCTGCCTTCCTTTGGGTTAGTTGAGTATATCTTTGGTATCCTATTCTATCTTCCCTGTTTTCTTGACAGCTAAACCTCTTTGTTTTGCCTTTTAAAAAATACTTGGCTCTACTGTTTATAGTACACATACTTAACTTACAGTCTACTTTCAAATAATACTATACTGCTTTATATATAGTGTAAGATTCTTACAGCTGTTTACTTTCCTTTGTGCTGTATTTGTTTTGTATTTTATCTGTACATATGCTATAAACCCTACAATATATTATTATTACTTTTGCTTTAGATGGTCAATTATCTTTTTTTTGGTGAGGAAGATTGGCCCTGAGCTAATGTCTGTTGCCAGTCCTGCTCTTTTTGCCTGAGGAAGATGGTCCCTGAGCTAACATTTGTGCCATTCTTCCTCTATTTTCTATGTGGGATGCTGCCACAGCATGGCCTAATGAGCATTGTGTAGGTCCACTCCCAGGTTCCGAACCCACAAACCCCGGGCCGCTGAAGTGGAGTGGGCGAACTTAACAACTATGCTACTGGGCCAGCCCTGTCAAGTATCTTTTTAAGAAATTAATGAAAAAAAGGAAAGTCTTCTATATTTAGCCACATACTCACCATTTCCAACGCTCTTGGTTTCTTTGTATAGATCTGAGTTTCTATTTGATATAAATTTCCTCCAGTCTTTAGAATTTCTTTTAGCATTTCTTGTAGTGGAGATCTGCTGGTGAGAAATTCCCTCAGCTTTTGTTATCTGATAGTCTTTTCTTTGCCTTTGGTGTTTAAGGATATGGTATTCTGGCTTGACAGTTGTTTTTTCGCAGCACTTTTGTTCTCCCGTTACTTAGCTTGTTGTTTTGGATGAGAAGGCAGTAGTGATTCTGTTGTTCGCCTACATGTCATGTGCCCTTATATTCTCTGACTTATCTTAGGATTTTATCTTCTTACTGGTTTCCAGCAACTTGATCGTGATGTGCCTTGGTGTAATTTTCTCTGTTTTTACCTCACCTGGGGTTTGTTGAGCTTTTTAGATCTGTGGGTTCATTGATTTTATCAAATTTGTATATATTTTTGTCTGTCTCCTTTTGCTTTTTTTCCTGGATCTCCAATTATACATATTTTAAGCTTCTTTATATTGTTGTACAGATCCCTGAAGTCTGGTTGTTTTTTTCAGTCTGTTCTGTTTTTGTGCTTCACTTTGAATAGTTGTTCTGTCTTCAAGTTTACTGATCTTTTCTTCTGCAGTGTGACATCCGCGTATAAGCTCATTCAGTGCATTTTTTATTTCAGATATTATGTTTTTAGCTCTAGAAGTTTGATTTGGTTCCTTTCTATGTTTTCCATTTTTTCCTATTAATTTTTATGTTCCTTAAAATCTTGAAAATATTTGTAATACCTGTTTTAAGACCTTGTTTGCTAATTATCATTTCTATTATTTCTGGGTCTGTTTGTACTGAATCTTCTTTTCCTGTCTCACTCCAATATTTTTATGTCTGTGGATCAAGGTTATTTTTCTTTTGTTTCTTGGAACTATCTAAACTGTATAGAAAACTTGTGAGAATAATCACAAATAATTTTTTCCCTTAAAACATTTGAGAATAAATTGCTGCTATGTGTTCCATCACCCTGAATACTTTAGTGTGTATGTCTGCAAAAAGTACCCTCACTCACATAACTGCAATACAGCTATCAAATTAGAAAGAAACATTATTATTTTCAGTTGTCCCTGTAATGTTCTTTATGTCAAAATGATCCATTCAGAATTATGTGTTATGTTTATTTGTCATGTCTCTTAAGTCCTGCGAACAATAGTTCCTCAAGTTCTTCCTTTACTTTCATGATGTTGACAATTTGAAGATTGCAGGTAGGTTATTGTATAGAATATCCCTTAATTTGTGTTTGTCTGATATTTCCTCATGATTAGATTGAGGTTTTTCATAGAATTAATGCTAAGTTCTTCTCGTTGCATCCTGTCAGGTGATACTTGATTTTAATTTGCCCCATTGCTGCTAAGGTTAACTTTGATCATGGTGGTGTCTGCCAGGCTTCTCCACTGTAAAATTACTGTTTTCCCCCTGTTAAGTTAATATTACTTTGTGGGTAGTTACTTTGGGACTGTATAAATTTCTCATTCCTTAACAAATATTTCATTTATTTATATTCATTAAATCTCCATGGGTTCATGAATTCCAATGCTATTCAGTGGGTCATCATTCATTACTGTCATTATTTGTGTTGATCCCTCAGTTGTGTCAGTTTGGTCAGTAGGCACTCTTTCAAGCTGGCTCTTGTGTGCTTTTGGCATATCTCTATCACTCTGAGCACTTTTTTACTATCTGGTGCAGTAAGATTTTCAGACTCATTTTGTGCTTTGCCTGCCCCAGCCTTGGAAGCAGCCGTTTCTCCAAGAGGCCCTGATACCTTTTGGTGGAGAATAGAAGCCAAGCTCTGGGTGCTAAGTGGTGCTTATTGCTGTTGGAGTATTGCTGCTCTCAGGTTCCCCTAGGGAACAAAGCTCAGGAATATATGCACACACATTTGTATCTATATTTATTTCTTTATCTAAATATATTGAAAATCTTGAATTTATACTGATAGCTCCAATTTCAGTTCAACACAGCAAAATTCATTCTCATCTTCTTCCTTTCTATATTTATAACTCACTTCTCTAATAGTGAGAAACCTGGCTACTGTTATCCTTTATATATTTACTTATTTGATGAGTCCTGTAAATATCATCCCCTTTTGTTTCCTCAGCCCCTTTTCTTTCGGGATGAACACACTCCTCACCCAACTCAGGCTCCTCAACTGTCAGGGTGATGCCACCATCTCCTTTTCTCACCACCCCCCCCTCTTGCAATAGCTTCCTCACCCCTCTGACTTTGACAACCTGTTTGGGCTGCTCCTCCCCAGGGATACTCTTCTTACTTCACTGAGGCTTTGACACTGGATACCAGGCCACCCTCTCACCTGAGTGCTCTCTTCATTCTGCTCTGCCCTCCATGTTGTCCTTCCTTTACATCCTCCATGCCATATACCCAGCTACTCCCCACTCCTCCATGAGGATACTTGTCTTACCCCACTGGGGCTGCAATATTCTGTGCTGGGCTGCCCCCTCATGTGGACACTTTTCTCAACCTGCTTTGCTCCAATACTCCATGCTGTTCTGCACCCTCGTGTGGGAACTCTCCATACCATACCCTTTGCCAACCCCATGGTAATGCCTTCCTCATCCCACTCAGACTGGGACACCTCATGCTGAGCGACCCGTCCATGAGGAAGTTCTTGATCTTGAGGTGTCACTTGATTTCTGACACCACCATGGCTGCGCTCATGTTCCCTCATCTATCCGCACCGCCCCCACCCTTGTCCCTTGGCTCTAAAACTCTCCACTGCCTGCCCTCTGCCCCTTGTGGAGTTGTCTTTCTCACCCTACACCTGGATGTACCCTGACATGTTGCCGTGAAAATTCCCTTTCTAACAATAAACTGCATATGCTTCCAGAAATTTCCTTTCTGTGTTCTATTATACCTGACCATTTCCTTTATGGTAGCTTCTGGTTTTCTGTTCTAGTTTATTAGCTCCCTCCTTGTCTAACTGGGTGCTAAGATAACCTCATGCTTCCTCTAGAACTCTGGAATTATTCTGCCTTTATCCACCCCAGAACTATCTACACCCCTGGGATCAACATAACTGCCTTTGTTCTCCCTTCCCACCCTATAGCCATACACACAAGTTACTGGAGTGGCTGTTGAGTAATGCCAGAGAAAATCATATAATTATATTGATTCAGCCATTCTAAATGATCTAACACAGTTGTGACCTCATTGCTGTTCAAGATTATTCCTTGATTCTTTTACCTGGAGAGAACGTTTGTTTTATTTTTACATCATGGTGTTCTCTATATAGTGGTGATTTTTCTTCTCACTATATTTTTATTTTTTAAAGAATATACTTACTCTCTCCTGTTGAACCATAAACTCATTGTAGGCCCTTAATAAATATTTGTTGAATGAAAGAAAATGAATGATTCAGTGCCTGTAAATGTCAGCAAAGCAATTAAGGTGCTAGATGCTTGTTTGTGATCTTTCCTGCCTTAGATTTTGTGTGGATCTTTAATTTATTCACAGATGGAAAGTCATCACAGTAACTCTGTGCCTCTTTGACATTTTACATAGCTAAATTAATACATACACAGTGCTTAGAACAGTTCTTGGCACATAGTAAACATTCAATAAATGTTAGCACTTAGGTTTGTTATTTCAAAATTTTTAATTTTAATTATTTTGTGATGAAATATTTTTAATGAGATACATATTTCTGAGACTTGCTACACTGAATATATTGAGCATCCTTTTTTCCTTCCTGAATTAAGTCATCATCATGAACATCAAAAATAGTGCTAAGTCAGGGCCGGCCCAGTGGCATAGTGGTTAAGTTTGCGTACTCTGCTTTGGAGGCCTGGGGTTTGCAGATTTGGATCCTGGGCACAGACCTATGCACCGCTTATCAAGCCATGCTGTGGCAGGTGTCCCACATAAAATAGAGGAAGATGGGCACAGATATTAGCTCAGGGCCAATCTTCCTCAGCAAAAAGAGGAGGGTTGGCAATGGATGTTAGCTCAGGGCTAATCTTCCTCACACACACACAAAAAAAGTACTAAGTCAAATTTGAATTATTCCTATGCCTCTATTCTCACTCACTTTCATATCTTACTACTCACAACAAATTCAGTTGTTTTATCTTTTTTTTTGGTGAGGAAGATTGGCTGTGAGCTTACATCTGTTGCCAATCTTCCTCTTTTTGCTTGAGGAAGATTGGCCCTGAGCTAACATCTGTGCCCATCTTCCTCTCAGCATGGCTTGATGAGTGGTGCGTAGGTCTGCTCCTGGGATCTAAACCTGTGATCCCCGGGCTGCTGAAGTGGAACACGCCAACTTAACCACTACGCCACCAGACCAGCCCTGATTTTATCTTTTTAAATAGTTTCTCTGGCTGCTTTCCCCTTTCCATCCTATTGTTTTACCGTAGTCCTGTTCTTCATCATTTCTCATCTTTCCAGTTTTAAGAATTTTGTAACTGATCTATTTCTGGTCTCATGGGTTCCTCCAAACCATCCTTTATATTGTGGCTAGAATCATCTTTCCACAATACTCCTATTATCAGTTAATTCCCCTAGGACCCTTCTGGTTGCTTACAGGTTAAAATCTTGACTTGTTTTTGACATGCCCCCTGCCTCCCATTTTAAGTAGCCTTATTGACTGCTGCATTTCTTAACCTGTACTAAATTCTTATATCAATTCTACTCAAGTTTGTTAGTCTTGAATATAACTGAAAAGTCAATGAACTCTGAATAAAGACGTTAAGAGCTCTTCCACAATTAAAGTGCATGCAGTAACATCTAATTTGGCTCATCAGAGACCTTTTTGATTTCTTCCTGTGTCTTGATGTATTTCTTATTTTTGAGTTTTGAATAAATCAACTGAGGATTAACCTAAAATGTTACCTTCTCTAGGAGCATCCTTGACTCTAAGCAGTTCCTTTTCTGTGTTTCAGTGGTACCTATGCATGTCTTGTCCTAGTACTTGTCATGCTCTATGGTAATTATCTTTGTAATATGGTATCTTAACTGAAGCTAGATATTGCCCATACCAATTTGTGTGATTAGTTGATGTTCTGGTAGGGTTTCTCTATGTGCTTCAATCAGTCAGATTTTTTTTTTAATTGATGTGAATGGTTTAGGAAATACTCAAGCTGTTGTCTAGTTACATCCCCTGAATTATCTGGACCTATGGTTTGCATGGGATAGAACATGAATCTTGTTCAAAAGGTATTTGTATGTGTGTGTGTCTGTGTGTGCACATGTAGAGAAAGAAACATACACACAAACACACACACAAACACACACACACACATGCACGTCCATTGGATTTGGGGTTGTGTGGGGAAAGGTGTCAGTAGAAGCCATGTGCTGGGAATAACAATGAGTACAGTGAGAGACAGTTTCCACAGCTGAAAAGGACAGTGTAGCACAAGCTTTTATTTATTTACTTTTACTTTATTGAGGTCACAAGCACAAACTTTTTATCAGTATCTGAAAGGAATAGTTCTGATTCTCAGGGCAGCATTATTATTATTATTTTTTTAATATCTTATGACTTATGATGTGGTGACTGAGTATCATGAGAAAGTAGATAAGTGTGCCGTAAAAAAGAAAGCCTACCGTTTTTCATATAATGTATGATATTTTAGGTATTTAAGAAAGAAAAAATGTTAAAATTCAGAAATATTAAGTGGCAAAAAAAATGTGCACCTTTGAATCAGTCGTATGCGATACACCACTGGGAGAGACCAGCCACCTTTATAGGGATTCTCTGTTGAAGGCCTGTTAATAAAAATTGATAAATTTTATTACTAGGAGTCCACACCTTTCATCCCTGGTACCCCTTCTAAAATACCTGGATGCAAGAAGGAAATATAAATTTCCTATCAACTGGATGTAGTGCTGAGTGGAGATATCTAGAGGGAGATTCAAACAGAGGCTAAGTGAATAGACACTTTGGAGGGTGACGAGGGTCATTGTCATTGTCACAGTATGACTCACTCTGTCACACATGTCACTCTGACTGAGGGTTAGCAGTGTTAGTGGTCCTGAGATTTTGTTCTATGGGAGTTGTCTCCTCTGGCTAAGATAGTGGCTGAGAAGAGCATGTTTGACCCTGCAGATCCGCATAGTCAGTGTCTACATGGCCAAGTCCAGTGAGAGCAGAGAGTTTGAGAGTAGTATTTACATCGGAAACATTCAGGGACTATAAAATAATGTGGATTACATGATTCCCATTCCATTTTCAGGGATTATCATGGAGTCATAAGAATAGCCCTGAGGTCTTACTTCTTGTCAGATAGGGCTATTGAACTAGTAGATTTAGATCCAAACTGACAAGTAGACTTACTCAGAATCAGCAGCTGGTTAAGTCTGGGAATACATGCATGTCATCTGTTTGTTGGTCTTCCAGATTAGATTGTTCTATCTTTAATGCCTAGCATCATGCCTGATACATAGTAAAAATATGGATGGATAGGTAGATAGATGATGAACAAGATGTTAAACTATCATGTTTAGTCACAGCCTTTTCTTTGTATTGACGTGTAGTTTTTGGAACACAGAGTGCCTTTAATTTTATGTGTGTATGTGTGTGTGTGTGAGGAAGATTGGCCCTGAGCTAACATCTGTTGCCAATCCTCCTCTTTTTTTGCTGAGGAAGATTGGCCCTGGGCTAACATCCATGCTCATCTTCCTCTCCTTTATATGGGACGCTGCCACAGCATGGCCTGATGAGCAGTGCTTCGGTCCACACCCGGGATCTGAAGCTGCAAACCCCGCCCTCAAAGCAGAGCACGCCGACTTAACCCCTACGCCACCAGGCTGACCCCAAGAGTGCCTTTAATTTTTGAGGCATAAATAACACCCAATGAAAATAAACATGCTAAGGAAACTAATTTAATTAAAAGCAGATTTTTTTTGTTTATTTTTACTTCTTTTTCTTCCTTTTTGTATATATTTTTTCTTTAATTGAAAGACATACACGTAGTTGCATTTATAAAGACATTGAACAGTTGTTTTCTTTTCATACAGGGGCCTGAATTAATGAATAAATACGTTGGTGAATCTGAAAGAGCAATTAGAGAGGTAAGAAGATTATGCCTTTAAGTAGAACTCTGCATGGGTGAACCACACTTCTGTTCTTCTGTATGGTTTCTATTTTGCTTTGGGTTACAGATTTTGAAATTTCCAAATCCAAATTGTAGTGGTATATTTTTTCTTCTGGCAAATATTATTTTATTATTATTTAAAAATGCAATTTTGATCATTTGAAAATTGCTATATGAAAAAGATATTTTTTCCCTCTGCTATCTGAAAGTAGAATGTTCCTGTGCAACCTTTCATAAGCTGAAATGGCCTAAAGCGAAGAAGCAATTCCCAGTAACTTATATGGGAAAATTTTTTGAGCATTCCCAGAC
Source organism: Tapirus indicus (assembly GCA_031878705.1). Taxonomy (NCBI): domain Eukaryota; kingdom Metazoa; phylum Chordata; class Mammalia; order Perissodactyla; family Tapiridae; genus Tapirus; species Tapirus indicus. The sequence continues at coordinate 139,148,094 of CM062919.1, read as the reverse complement.
CCAAAAAATAACCTACCAGAATAAATCGAGAGAAGGCACAGATGCTCACAGACACAGTTTAAAGCTTGATGGAGAGATGCTGCGTGTAGTCCCTGGGGACTCTTGCTGCTCGGGATGCATGCTGCCTCTATAAAGGCTTGCTGCAAAACAAATGCTGAACGCTATTTTTGCTTTTCACCTTTTTTTATAAAAGTGAAAATCATCTTTGGATATTTTTTGCTTAGCGAAAACAGGAACTAATATAGGCCTTTTGTAAAAGCGAAGTGGTGTAAAGCAAACTTTCGGATGGGGGGAAGCCTGTATTTTGTTTTTTGTTTTTAAACATAATATTACCAGCCTTTAGTTTTACTAAATAAAGATGTTTTTAAACACTACTAGCATTTCACTTAAAAAAAGGATATATCTATACTTACAAAGAACGCATGATCTCAGAATGAGATTTAAATCCTTTAAACTAGGTAGTCTTTTAAATCGAATATGCTTAGTGTATGAAAATTTCACTGTGTTCTTCTTCTTTTACTTATTTTATCTCAGTCTGGTGATTTAGACAATGCATCCCCCTCCTCTCTACTAAGCTTTAAAGCCAGTGCCTGATTGATAGGCCACTCCTTCATATTTTGGAAGCTACACAATTGGTAAATTCATGCAAAATCAAGGCACTAGAGTCAGGTGACTACAGCAGTTAGACCACATCTCTTGGTTTTCCATAAGCAGAGATTGGCCTGCCTCACACAGGCACCCTGTATCCTCAAGGAAGCTAAGCAAGAACAAGAGCACACAAACAGCAATGGAATGGATGGTCTCCATTGGTGAAATACCTGGGTACGAACCAGGAGTATTGGAGATTGGAATACTTTTTTTATCTGAGGAAGAATTTTAAGTTATTTTTTTCCAATTTTTTTACTTTAATGTAGATGATGGTAATTGTGTAAAATGTTAACTGATAATGACAGCACCACCATTGATTAAAATATGAAAAAGGTGATGTTGGGGCCGCCTGGTGGCGCAGCGGTTTAGTCCGCGCTTGGCAGCCCGGGGTTGGCGGGTTCAGATCTCGGGCGCCCGCCGACGCACTGCCTGTCAGCCATGCCGTGGCGGCGTCCCATATAAAGTAGAGGAAGATGGGCACGGATGTTAGCCCAGGGCCAGTCTTCCTCAGCAAAAAGAGGAGGATTGGCGACGGATGTTAGCTCAGGGTCGGTCTTCCTCACAAAAAAAAAAAAAAAAAAAGAAAAAGGTGATGTTTATTAATAATGTTTTGGTGAATGTTTTGTATTTTTATGGTCGTGCTTCTTGTGACCAGAAAATGGGGGCCTAGGTTATAGAGAACACACGTTTGCATTTCTTTCTGCTTATGCTGACCTTTTCTAGCCCATTTCCACATATCACCCCCATGGCTATCTGGCCAGTCTCTGACGTTGGTAGTCTGATTGACTTCTGGTCTAACCAACCTACGCTCTTCCAAGTTTTGGTCATTTTTCTTGTCCTGGCTTTACATCAACCATTATTTTCCCATATAGTCTTCAGAGAAATGAGCAAGGCATGTGGCTTTTGGGTTTATGGGTATTTTATATGCTAATCTCTGGCTGATTTTACACATTTATGGTTTTTCTTTTAAACATGTTTTGTAATAGTTAATAATACCTATCATTTACTGAACTCTTACTGTGTTACAGGCATTGTGCTAAATGCTTTGCATTCTTTTTTTATTCAATTTTTAAAATAATCTTCTGAGGCAGGCATTTTGTAGATGTGGAAACTGAAGTTTGGAGAAGTAAAGTTACCTGCTGAATGTCACACAGCTACTAAGTGGTGGATCTGGGATTTTAACAGAGATTGTCTGATTGCTTAACGAAATTGCCTCCTTCACCTCTGGGAGTGTGTGTTGGTATCTTGTCTCTGTTTGCAAGTAAGCACTGTGGAAGGAGATAACTTTTACATCTCTTATGAAGTGTGTATACACCTGTTATAGGGTGTATACAAAGTGATTGGGCTGGTTGACCTGTACATAGTAGATTTAGTTCTAAATACAGTTTTCAAACTAAAACCAACTACAGAGTTTTTTGGAGTTTACTGATCTTTAGCTAATATGGCCCTCTTTCCACCAGATCTTCCGAAAAGCAAGAGCGGTGGCTCCTTCCATCATTTTCTTTGATGAACTTGATGCCTTAGCGGTTGAAAGGGGCAGGTAAGAAATATTTAATAGGACTGCTATTAAATATTAGCACTTACAGAGTAGAGTAAATAGCATTTTTATACAAATTTTATTTATTAATACATTTGGCCTAAAAGAAAACATTTTTCAATTCATGTAGTTTTTTTCTCTTATATCAAAGTTATTTCATGTTACCACTTTGTAATAGTTTCATATATAATTTTTGTTTTTCGAAAACACTGATATCCATTTGGGATATTTGAGGTAATTTTTATAGTTTATTATCTACAGAGACCCACTAGCACTGCCTATCAAAATTAGAGTTGTTATAATTATAACTATAAACAAAGCTCAATTAAGCATAATTGTATGATACAGTAGAACCCATTATAATAAAAGATGTTATTGCACAGATTTTAGTATTCTCTGGATAAAATAATGTTTCCTAAAATATGATTAATTACGGTAGAATAAAAATTAGTGTTAAATCTCAAGCGATAAAGAGGATTATTTATAATCTCCTTTAAAACAGATGTATGTGTGTGCATATCTATCAGAACTGTTTGCAAGTATGACTTTTTTTCTCAACAAATGTTTAGAGATCCTTTAAGGAATATGTACTACAAGTACTTCATTTTTGGAGAATGTTAATTTATGTGCTTTGAGCATAGCTTCCTGATGTCTGTATTGGTTATAAAAGTTTTCCTGATGGTAATTACAGTGATAGCAGAAGGCACCTTGTAAGTCCCCAGTATTAAATGCGATGAGAGGCATTGCTGTTCTCTTCCTTCCTAGGCAGAGCTGCCTCATCATCTACAGTATAAACTGTCATTAGGAAACGATTGTTAGGAGGTAGCTCTCCCTCCTCTTGCCCCACCTGTTTGATATCGCATAAATACCTACCAGTCTTTTTATTTTGTGAGTTGAATTACTTCAGCCCTCTTATGGCTTCTGAGGTGAGATGGCACAGAAGGTTACAAATAGCCCAAGTTCACCCTAACTAAAAGAGAAGAAAAAGAAGCCAGAGAAGTTTGCTGAAGTAGTGTGACCTGCCACGTTTATGTGACATCAGAGATGTCTGTTTTTGGAGCCTAAAAAGGAATAGGGTGGGATACATTGTTAAATATGAACCAGATGGGAGGTAGAATATGTAGCAGAGTTCCCAGGAAGTGCTTTTGAAATGAAATGGTGTGAGAAACCAGACAAGGCACTTGATAGAAGTATCCTGTTTTTGCAGACAATTTGGCTCAGTAGGAATTTGCAAATATATTAGAGATACTAATGATTTGCAGCCTCTAGATATCGTTTCCTCTGATAGTCTTCATCATTGTATTGTATACCTCCCTCCCTCAGTGGCTTATTCAAATCAAGTACAAATAAATTCTCTGCAGCTTCCTTTGTATAGAAAAATTTTTGGTCAAGTTAGTCGACATTTCAGAAAACAAAGATGAGGCTGATGAGCAAATGTAATGCTAATGCTCCAAAATGAACAGTTTTGATTGCACTTTAGTTGCACTAAGTCTTATATAGTTTGTTTTTTATAGCCATAAGAATTTCACAGAGTGATATTCTATTTCCAGGGTTTTTTTTTTCCTAGTTGTGTGATGGGCCAGCATTGCCTCAAAAGTGATTGTTTTATCTAATTAGATTGCTGTTACCTGAAAACTAAAACTAATAAAACCTCCAGATGTATATTTTTGTTCTTCAGCTATTTAAATTGAACACAATTTCTAGAAATTAAAAAAGCAGCTCTTGGTAAATACCAAAAGTATAAAATTCCCCCGATGCTAAACCAATTTTATACATTGTTAAAGAAAACAGAAAAATTAAAAATTTCATAAACTAGGAGGCACTTCTACATAATATTGGGCTGTAGAATAGTTGTTGCTTTCAAATGTTCAAAGTTATCTGTTTTCTATGATAACACTCAGATCAAACCCATATGACTAGTCCAAAAATGACAGTGCATAAGAAGACTATTTCTTCTTATCAAGATTTTAATTTCCAAACTTAACATGTTTAATAAATTGAGCAGAGAATTATGCCGTATGCTAGTCATTACTATCCTGTGCATGTTAAATCAATTATTTTGACTATTTGAAGTTACTCAAATTAGCTGTGGAACTGAGGATTGCAACCAGCACGTTGTAAACGGAGCATAGCTTTAGAAATATTTGTGTTTTCAGAAGGAGATTTTTCATGCTTAGATACAAGTGGCCAATTACAACCACTATTTTCTCCTCCTTCCTGCCCCATTTAAGTTTCTTTAGGACTTGAAAAATAAATGTCTGATACTTCTCTTTTTCTGTATGCCTATTTAAATTATGGGTGTTCTGAATAAGATTTTTTTTTTGTCTTAGTTCATATGGTGAGTTGGAGGAAATGCTGTTAAGATTCCCTTTGCAAAGTGCTTCACTGATCTCTATAACATTTGGGAAAATTGAAAATGCTGTTAAAGTAGCATAGCTCTTTGGAAAATAGATAATATGGTCAGGAGTAAGGCACTGAGGTAGGGAAGAGGTTTCACATACTGGGCTAATAATAGTATTAGGTAACATTCATTTAGTGTTTATTATGTGCTAGAAACTGTTTTAAGTGCTTTATAGGTAAAGAAAAAACTCACAGAAAGGCCCCTACATGAATGCAAAGTAGTATATTATACAATTGGCAATTAACTCCAGTACTCTGACCACCTCCCATCCAGCTTCAATTTTTACCTTTTTCAAGGTTATAGTGGGGAGGGGAGCGCAAGCTGGGCAGTAAATCATCAGTCAATCTTGTCTTAGACAGCAGTCCTGTCCCCAGAAATGGAGAGGTGGAGGGTGAGTCTCCATATTCTATATTCTCTTGGCCCAGTCTCCTCTGACTGAGGAGATGACCACTGACTAACCTGGAGATTCCTAAAACAACTTTCTCTGTCTTAGGACATTCTAGCTAGTCGTAGGATCCCAGATCATGCTCATCAGCTGACATTGATTGCTTGGTAATAGCAAATTTCAAGCAGAACTAGAAGAGATTTGGTACTAGAAACATATCTCTGGAACCTAGAGTTACTAGCTGGAGAGGCCCATCTTGTTTATTTAATTAACTTCCAAGTAATGTGACTCCCTTTGGACCTCACTTACCACGTTATGGCCTTTTGCTGTATTAACTTCTGATCATCACAACAACCCCAGGAAGTTGAAGTCCTATTCTCGTCTCCTTTTTACAGGTGAGAAAACTTAGGCATATAGATGCATAAATACCTTCCTCAAGGTCATGTATCACTAGTAGCAGAGCTGTGATTTGAATTGAGGTGTTTTGACTCCAGAGCAGACACTCTGAGCCACTTTTTGACTCGGCTACCACACAACAGATTCCAGGATTCCAGGTCTAAGTTCAAGCTTGTATTTATTGTGCATTTTCTCTGAGACTTACATTAGTAATGACCCTGTCTGTCTAACTGGGCTGTTTTAAGACTCCTTTGCAAGCATTCATTCATTCACTTGTTCAGAAAATATTTATTGAATGCTCACTCTGCAGCAGGCCTTGTGTTGGGGATAAAACAGTGACCAGGACCTAGAGCAATTTCCTTAACCTCTGTAAGCCTTAGTTTCTTCATTTGTAAAGTGGAGATAATAGTAATAAATTCTAGGTTGTTGGAATTAAATACATGTAAAGTGCTTCACATAGTACCTGGCATTTAGTAACGGCTTAAAAAACTTGAATGTTTCTTGTAATTTCTGCATAGATATTTTTATAATAACTTCCATATAGATAGAAATATAGTAATAGAGATAGAAATGGATCCTGCCCCAACAGAGTTTACGTTCTACATTCAGTTACATTCTAATGAAGCATTTGGGAAATTAGAAAAAGTATTCTACAGATGACAGACACTTCGGCATTTCATCAGTATAAGATGCCATCAGTTGTAAGACGCATCGTTATTTTATGTACCATTACTGAAGAAAAATGTAGCCTCAAACCATGAAGTGATGCTGAGAAATCACATCTCCCAGAGACATCTTGATTTCAAAAATTTTAAATATGAAAAAAGTTTGTATCTTATAAATAGAAGAAAGGCAATATTATTTGGAAGAAAGAAAAGATCTATTTTATAAAGCCAATGCTATTATATAAAAAATGTTTGGGATACGGTTTTATGACTAGAATGTAAAAAAGATGATTAAATATATGGAAAAATGAAAAAGTTAAGTGCTCAGTTAAAAGCTGACTGAATGATATCTTCTGTGAGGCATTGGAGAATGTGTGTTATTAATAACTGCTTTCTTGTATAGCTGTTTCTGCACTTAATGGTCCCAAATTGGTTTCCACTTGGAGTGGTTGGGGAAAAAAGTAAGAAGTTCTGAGCCAACTTTCATTGAAAATGAAGATTCCAGACTTAGCAGCATTCTGAAAAGAGCTCTGAGTTTTAAAATAACCACCAGGAAATGGGGTTGCCTCTTTTACAGCATATCCAGATTTTCGGTAACTTCAGTGAATTCATGACACTAAGCACTGTAGAGGAAATTTTTGTAGGCATCATTTCTCTAAATGACACTTTTCGAGGAGGGTTATAAATTTTTTTAATGTGATTTTTATGGTGGTTTTTAAAATTTCATAAAATCATAAAATTTTATAGCTGGAAAAATTCTTAGAAGTCATCTAGTGTAACCTTTTATTCTTCACAAGGAACAGAAGTCCCTAGAATTTAAGAGAAGAGACACATAACTTCTTTATGGCCTAAACAAGACTAGAACTCATGTTTTCTGATCTCCTGCTCTTTGAACTGTACTACTGCTGCCTCTTAAACTATCAGGATTTCAGATAGAAAAAGTGTGTTTATATCAGTATAAAAATTCTCATGTATCTAAATACTTAAAGAGCATTTTTAATGTTTAAGAAACCTTAACAATAACCACTTGTTAAATACTCTTAACCACTATTATTTTGTATATTTGTGTTTAAAGTTGCTAAATTCAATGCCTATGTCCTGGTATGCAGTTTTCCCTAATTTATACTTAATCACCTCAGATAGAACATAGTTCTCACATTGGTAAACTTTAATATTAAACAGAAATCCTGAGGAAAACAGAGCAGAAGAAGAAATGGAAAATGCGTAACAGATTTTTCATTATAATAGTTTTATAAAGTATATCCGAATTCTCTATTTTTGTTTTCTGTTTTGTCTATGCGTTGTGGCTAAGTACTATAGCATAGATTAAAGGTATGACTTTCCTTAGAGAGATGGCCTGTTGCAGCATTTTAGTAGGAATTGGGAATTTGTTGTTGTTGTAGGACACATAGGTCTCTTACTGTAGCTATCTTGCCTTTAAAATGAAAGTTTGCTTGCATTTTACATGCACTAAGAAAATCATCGGTAATGCTTGCGTTCAGAGTAGTATATGTTTGGCTACCCTTCTTTAGATCTCTTCTGAGCCTGAATATTGACTACGGAAGTGTGGGAGGTAGATTTTAAGAAACAAATTCAGATGCCTACCATTTGGAACTCTTTATGACATTTAAAAATATATACTAGAAAAAAATTTTTAAATTTAAATCAGATACATGAGATGGTTTATAATTTAGGAATCCTATGAAGGGATGATGGGGCATTTTATTTTATTGGAGGAATTGAAAAGGAATAAATACATATACCATTTTTGTGAAATTTTTAGTATTGAAAAATAAAATCAGTGTAATAATTACCACCATAGCAGTGAGATTTCTTTAAGATAGGGATTGGCATACCTCTTCTGTAATAGACCAGTTAGTAAATATCTTTGGCTTTTGAGGCTACACAGTCTCTATTGCAGCTGTTCATCTCTGCTTGTCTAGTGCAAAGGCAGCTGTAGAGAATATGTAATCAAAAACGCAGTTGGCGGGCCAGATTTGGTCTGTGGCTATAGTTTACTGACCCATTTTAAGATACTGTAAAGTTCCTTCAGTCCATGGCACTAGATGAGTTTTGAATAGGAATAATTTAGAAAAGGGTTTGGCTTCTGAAGGGAAAAGAGAATTAATGTTTTGGGAAAGTCTAGCTTCAATATTTTTTACAGCTGAACATTTTTTTTTCCCATTGTTGTGTTGCCTATCTCTAGCAGATAATAAAGTTTTATGAAATCATTTCATTATGTTAGTGAGTACACATTTGTTTTTAAACTTTTTCTTGGATTTGGTTTTGATATCCTACGATGTCAGTTTTATGGTTTGTGTTTCCTACTGCAGCTTTGAAAGTCAGCCAAGAATATTTTTCAGCCCATAAAACATTTTCACTATACTGTTCTCCACCTAGCTTTCAATGATCTGTGGAAATAAAGGGCAAAGGCAGCATGGGTAATGGAAATCCACAGAATTCCCTTCACCTAATCTTCAACTTGAATTACATACAACCACCATCTCCTCCTACAACAAATAGCAAATTGGACAAGTATGAGTTTCACCTCTTTCTGTTTAGAAGTACCCCATTGGAGGTGTAAATAATATGTTTCTGAATATGAATATTTCATTAAACATGATGAATTAAATAACTTAACTTAGGTACTACATAATATCAACACAGAATCACAGAATTTTAAAACTAGAAGGACCTCTTGATGTATTATCTAATTCAACTTTCTCATTCATACATGCCAGTAATTATTAAATCCTCAAGGAAACAATAATGTCTTTATCCTCTTATCTCAGATGCACAGTGTCTAGCAAAGTAGCACCTGGACATTTATTTTTTGAGTAAAGAAATGAAGGCTCAGAGAAAAAAGTTCACTCGGCTGGTTGCTAGCAGAGTCTGACTTCACCATGTTTTATTGTCATTTGTGAACCAATTTTCTTTTAAAATTAAACACAGAGTGTCTTCTGAAATTTTGTCACTTGTGTTTATGTTCATAGAAGCATCATCATCATTATAAAGAATCATTTGTAAGCTTTGGAATACATTCACCTGTAAAAGAGCTCTAAAAAACTTAATGAAGGGCTAAATGTTGCTTTCTTCAAAAAAATTCAATGATTTTTGAACACACTAACTCTAAAAGTGGATCTAGACTCACAGAACTTTGTCAGTTAACTATATGGAAATGATAGATACTCTTTTTAATGTAACTGATAGCAGCAATAATCAAAGGATGACAAAGGATAGCAACAATAATGAAGATCATACTTTTTAGCTCAGTAAGAAAACATTTTTAAAAAGACTGTTGCCATCCTTGGTATACTAATTAATTTTGTGGAAAGGTCACCATGTCACCCTCTGCCCAGAAGGCCATTCAGTCACACTTATTATAGAGGAATCGAATCAAGTCTTTTCTCAAGGAAGCAAGTGTCGAAGTCACTGGGTTCCAAATTCTGTGTGTCTGTAGCCACACTTAAAGTGTATAAATGATGATCCTGAATCAGTATCCACCTATTCCCTTTCTGCTGCCCCCACCAGGGGAAAAAAAGTACCTTCATTTAGAAGACACACAGAAAAGGGTAGAAAAAACAGATGAAGAGAACTTCTTTTGGTATAGATCCAAGAAACCAAAGAAGTGGACATTTTCTCCTCTTTAGTCTATTTCTTGAGTGAAGCATTTCTGCATTTGAGCACGCAATCTTATAGTATATTATTGAAAAATAGTCTGTTTTATCTGTTCCAGAACGTTTTCCATTTAAAAAAAATGTCACTTTAAAATATGAGAGTATCTGAAAAATATAAAAGTATCCTTATCTGGCAGTTTTAGCTATTCAAAATAAATCATTTCTTGAGGACCCTCAGGAGTCAAACTATTACTACATTTGAATAGCTAATACTCAGTTAAGGCTAAAATGTAAAGAACTCTTATTACCAATGTATAGCAATCTCCTGCTAATACATGATGTAGAAACAAAGTGTCTTTTAGTTTATTTATTAGGCTCACTGGGGCATACCTAATATTTATGAAGGACTTCGGAGGAGCAGTTCTTATTTTAGTGTTATGCTGGTGATTTTCATGGCAAACTTGAAGGACGTTTGATACTTTCTACCATCTTGTAAGTAAGGCTAAGTAGGGAACTGGCAATATGAATCTGGATGTATTTGCTGACCTGTGCTATCCTAGCTTCCAAAAATCTACCATACATCACATTCATGCTTTATTTCAGTAAACATGTGCCAGACACCTCTTTGTTAGTTTAATTTAAAATAACTTTAAAAGCTTTTGGATATCTTCAGTAAGCCAGTTTTCATGGTGATAATTATAGTAATGTTAATGCTTGTAACTATTGACATTTCTTTTGTGGTAAGTAGTATGCTAGATCCTTTATTCATTTTATTTAATTTTGAGGATGGTGTGAGCCTTCCTATATTATGGTTGAGAAAACTGAGGCTCAGAGAGGTTAAGTAGCTCTTCCACAAGATTACACACAAAAAATAAGTAGTAAAGCTGGCATTTGAACCCAAGCTCATCGAATATCAAAGCTCTTTCCCAAATTCAAAGCAACCTTCCCAGTGAGTACTAATCAGTGAAGGTTTTACTGGGATGATTTTAAAAACTTCACATTGTATAATAATTCGTTATAATTACTACCGAATTTTAGTTTTCTTTGTCACCATTTCTAGGTCTATGGCACTAGGAAAACAATACATATTTTAGAAGCATTTTTTCTGCTTCAAGTTTTAGACAGCCTATTGTCAGAAAATAAGTTTGAACTGAGATGATTAATTTTCCTTATTATTGCTTTTGTTGGATTATGGTCTTCACAACAGAGAGGAGGTCCAGGGTTGGGAAAAAAATTCCCTTCAAAAATAGCTTTTGTTATAGTGTAAATCGAACTGTGAGTTTAAGAATCACTTGTTTCTCTAACACTGTGTTTGAGTCAAAATGATACGGATGTAATGAGTATTGCCTATGTTAGCTTGGAATTTTTACTAGGAAATCATGGCAAAATGGAAAAATACATACTTTTATGTCATTATGTTAACAGTTTATACAAAGCTGCAGTTATGCAGAGCACATGCAGCTTACACAGCTCTAGGACAGCTGGCGAAGATAACTCGCTATGTCTGTCTCTCTACTTTTATAGGATATCTTGTTAATCTAAAATAGCTCATTTACTGTTAGGTCCATGCTGAATATTGATCATAATCTGATGGCATAGTTTATCATGTAGTGATAAGCTAGAAAATTCAAGGCATTATTCATTCTTGGCATTCATCAAATGGGTTTTGCTTTCATTTTTCAAGTTTTGGTGGTTATTTCTTCTTAATTGGCATATATTTCTTCAGTACGATTGTTTCAACTCTAATAAAAGTTGCCTGCCCCCCCTCCCCAGAGTGCTGATTTAAAATATTTCAGCTTTACTCTGGCACATTGGTGTAATTGGTTTAGAAAATTCTTTGAAGTTATTTGTGCTTTATAGTATTATGGAAAGGGTTTAGATTCTGGAGTCAGGTAGATGTGTATTCACATCCTGCCTCTGCCATTTTTGCTAGCTATGGAATCCTGGGCAAGTTGCTCAACATTGCTGTGCCCCAGTCTCCTTATCTATAAAATGAGAGTAAAAATAGTATCTACCTCACAGTGCTGTTATTGGGAAAAATGAATTAATACATGTGATACATGGCACAATAAGTTAAATATATGTCACCTATTATTATTACGGTGTCTGGGAGGTAGGTATTCAATGAAAAGTAGGTATTTTTTTATAATTATTTATGAAGGTTTTTTTCCCTTCACAGCATTCTGTGAAAAATCAGAATTCTCCATTTTCTTGAGGCTATAGGTAAGGCGCAGATAAACTGTATTATGTAAACAGAATATTTACTGAGGCTTAATAATGCTACAAGCAAATGATTTCTCAGAAACAGGAGAGTTTAATTTTATTTGTGGGAATCAGAGAAGACTTTGTCGAGGAGATTATTTTTAAGTCAGCTCAACAAGGTGACCAAGGAATCTAAGAAATCTCTGATTTTGATAGACTCTTTAAATATTTAATTATCAAAATGTTATTGTCAGCTGAATAACATAGCTGGAATTTTAAGCATGCAAAATGTTGTTTACAGGAAAATGCAAAATGTGGAATGTGATATAATTCTGCTTTTCTCTAGAATTGCTTTTTTTAAAAAATTCAGTCTTACAGGAATAGATTTCTTCAGTTTAGGAGTTTGATAGTATTGTTTATGGAAGAACCAACTTCTTTCTGAGGGACAGAGATGTGTTCTCTATATAAATTTACTACCGTAATATCAGCAGATTTTATTTGGAGTTATATAAAAGGTTTATGTTCAAATTTTTATAATTGTTTAAAACATAAGTTCCAACACTATTTTTTTTAACTAAAAGAAATCTAGTTAGTCTTTCCAGCCTGTCTCCTTTTTTTTCCTCTTTTCCTTTAAGAAAAGATGTTAATAATTTTAGTGTTTTCATAACTTACAAGCTACATCTTTATAATAGATTTTTACTTTTTGAAACAGAATATTGACAAAACTAATGTTCCATGTGATTTTATTTTTCATGGATTATAATGTGTTTGTTCTCATGCTTGAAATTTTTTAAATTATAAAATTGTCTCTCCTTTAAAAATTTTTTTATTTTAAAAAAATGTCTATCAAGGAGCCAGAACTGTGGTTATTATTCTCATAGTGTTATAGTCTTCAAGGTATTTATTTGATCAAAATATAATTCATAGTCTTCCTGAACTTTGGTATAAAAAGGGAAAATAAAAGAGAAATCTTCTTGTATCTATTTCTTCCTGTTCCAAATTCATTTTTTTTTCAGGTAATTACACTCAATACTTCTTCCTCATTAAGGAAAACCAACTTCTTCCCAAGTTACCCAATTATGGTAATTTGTTTTAAAATAAGTTCACATTGGGCTTAAGTAAAGTCAGGATTAGGTAAAGAAAGAAAAAGCAAAATAGGACCTAGAACACTTGGATGTATTTGACATTTTTAATGAGTGAGCAGTTATTGGTATGTATGTAAGTAAATGGTGCCATACTATCTACAGTTTCTATTACTAGGGGAATTGATGTTTAAGACTCAGAAATATTCTGTTTATATCTGTTTTAATATAAACCACTGATTGCTGAAGTCATCTTACAAGGAAGACTTTTGGAATAAACCTTAAATGTAAATGTTGCTCACAGACTATTATGTCTAGTTAGCAATAATTTTATTGGCTTTAGCATTTGAGAATCCTGAGTCCATTTTTGATCCCTTTGATTCCTTTTGATATTTTGGGGAAGTTCTAAGGTTATATTTCTTGAAATATGGCTTCTATATCATTCTCTCTCTTCTCCCAATTATATGTTTCTTAGACTTTCCACTGAGTTCCATATGACTTTTACACGGTTTTCATTCTTTTTTCTCTTTGTGTATCAGTTTGGATATTTTCTATTAACTTGTTTTCTAGTTCAAGAATCCTCTGTTCTCTTGTGTCTAATCTATTACACTCATCTTTTTAGTTCTTAATTTCAGTTATTATAGTTTTTAGGTTCAGAATTTTTATTTGACTTTTTCTTATGGATTCCTGGTGCCTGCTGAAATTCACCATTTCTTTTTTTGCTACAATTCATGCGAATTTTTGTTTTTACTGTCTCAGTCCTACTCCTTTCTAGATTATGTGCTAACTTAATATTATTTCACAGATTCTAACTCCCTAGCATCTCTTTTCTTAAGAGGAAACTAAAAGGAAGAAGGAATAAAGGCTGAATGATAATCTAGGAAAACCTTTTCTTTGTTATCCCTTTATTTATAGGATATAGAGTTTTGAGGAATGAGGGGAATAGGGATGTATATATTATGATTTTGTTGATAACAGAATATCTTGAACTTTTCTTAATTGGTCTGTTTCTTTATATGGACTCTATACCTAATGCTTGTTGTTGAGTTCAGTGTCTGAAGCAATTATGGTACTGGTAATCTTTCTATTTATCAAATGTTTTACCCATTCTTAAATTAACTTTAGATTAGTTTATGTTAATAGAATGTGATGGTGTGTCAGTGAGCTTTCAGCATCCAAAAGATGGCATTAAAAAGCCTTTAAGAATTTTTTTTCTTACCTATGACTTAAAATTTAGATTCAGAATGAAAAATGGTTATATAGTTCTTAGGGTTTTTGTTTTTCCAATAAGCTCTCATGTAAAAAGTGCTTATAATAAAGCTTATATATGGCATTCTTTCAGCCTTAAATCTGTTAATTTGTACAATAATTTATGTTCACAACATTAATTCTAGGCTATAAGATACTGAAATTCTATTTGAATTATATGATGAAAATTTATATAAATTTGGAATACTTTTAAAGGTATTCAAATTTTTTGGTTTTATAAAATTGGAAAAGTTAAAACCAAAAGTGGATTTTAATAATCATAAATCTATATTATTTGTTAAGATAACTCATTTTCTTAGCCTCTAACATAATTGTTTTAATTTTCTTTTCAAATGTTACCACATATGAAAGTCTGTGTTGAATGATACTCAAATTTAGTATTAGCCCTGGCTAAACCTCACTTTGATAGCTATGAGATTGCTCTTGTTTTTCTAGAAAAGATTCTAAATGTTTTATATAGTATGATCACTCATGGTTATAAGTTAGAGCCACTTCTTCACTACTGATCGTGTAAGTGGTCATCTTAATCTAGTTTTATTTAGTTTCATTTTTTCTGTCCAAATTCTTGATTTAAACTGAAAGCAAATGTAATCCAGAGTTTTTGAGTAAGTCTTTCAAGAGCTATTCTGTGGGTTTTTTGGGGAAAAACAAGTAAATGTGGGGTTTTCTTTCTCCCTTTTAGACTCTAAGGTCCTTGGAGTAGGGAATGCTTTCTTAACCTTTTTATTCTCATTTCCAAAAACAGCCTGGCCTTCTAGGCAATGAATGTTTGTTGAATGAATGAATTAAATTGAATGAATTGTTGCACTCTATAGTGAAGTTATCCCCCTCATTTCCCTCCTGATCCTCCTACCATACCATAATGACTTTTGCATAATCTGAAAAGAAGTCTAGTAGCTATTTTTTACTTCTCAGCAAGCTCAGCTAAACATTCACACTTACCAGTAAGATATCTGGCAGTTTTACTGATTCATTGGAGAAAGAAGGGAGAGTGTACAGGACATAGCTAAGGATGGGTTTTGACATTATTTGAGTATAGATCCTATTAAGAGAAGACAAAGCAAGCAATAGCACATATAAGATGAGATGTGGCACGGACCCAGGATTTTTTCTTTTGATGAAAATAGGCCATTTACTTGGAGCAATTTAGTTATGTTACGCAAACTCCTCCAGGTAGGGCACAAAAATTAGAAGGATTTTACCGTTATATAGTACTGCAGTTAGGTTAGCATTCTTTAGTGTATGTGTAACTCTCTTCAATGCTAGGGAGTGTAACCTTCCTATGGATAAATCCACTCAATATTTTTCGTTCCTTTACTTGACTCAGCAGCATTTGACACAGTTAACTTCCTCTTTCCTGAGACACTATCTATTTATTGTGTCTTTTTCCTTCTTTCGTCTCTGGTGCCCTGTTATGGGCTGAATTTTGTCCCCCCAAAATTCATGTTTTGAAACCCTAACCCTAATGTTATGGTATTGAGAGATGGGGTCTTTGGGAGATAATTATGTTTAGATGAAGTCGTGAGGGTGTGGTCCTCATTTTGGGATTAGTGCCCTTGTAAGAAGAGATGCCAGAGAGCTTGTTCCTCTTTTTCTCTCTGCCACGTGAGGACACTGCAAGGAGGCAGCCATCTGCAAGCCAGGAAGAGAGCTTTCACCAGAATGCAACCATGCTGGCACACTGATCTTGAACTTCCAGCTTCCAGAACTACAAGAAAATAAATTTCTCTGTTTGAGCAGCTCAATCTATGGTATTTTAGTATGGCAGCCTGAACTGACTAATATACACCACTTATTCATGAAATATTGGTGTTGGCATTCTGTTCATTACTCATTTACCTTTCTTCACTCACTGTACACTTCCTGGGTGATCTCTTCTACTTCCATCTCTCCGGGTATCATCTTTATGGCAAAGACTCCAAGATTTATATTTCTACCTCTTAGCTCTTTCTTTAATACCTAAATCTCAGGTTGTCCCACAGGCACTGCAAACCCAATATGTTTACAGTTAAAGTCCTTTTCACCCAGTGACTCCTTGAAGACATTAGTTTACTAGCCCTATTGATTGTATCTCCTTATTATTTCTCATAGATATCCACTTCTTTTTATCTCTATTGCCACAATATTTATTCATACAACTCTCTATCTTGGATTATTGCAACATTTTTCTAACTGAATGACTTACAATATTGCCCTTAAAAATTTTTTTTAATATTTTTTTGAATAGACTTTTACTTTTGAGAGCCCTTTTAGGTTCACAGCAAAATTAAGTAGGAAGTCCAGAGAGTTCCCATCTACCCCTTGCCCCCACACGTGCACAGTCTGCCTACTGTCGTCATCCCACACTAGAGAGGTACGTTTGTTGAAATCGATGAACCTACAATGACACAGCATCACTCAAAATTCATAGTTTACAATAGGGTTCACTCTTGGGGTAGTATATCCTATAGGTTTTGACAAATGTATAATGACATGTATCTACCATTAAGTATCATGCAGAGTAGTTTCACTGCCCTAAAAATTTTCTGTACTCTGCCTATTCGTCCCTCCCCCACCCTCAACCCCTGACAATCACTGATCCTTTTATTGCCCAGAGTGTTACATTTTCTGGAATGTTCTATAGTTGGAATCATACAATATGTAACCTTTTCAGATTGGCTTCTTTCACTTAGTAATATGAGTTTAGGGTTCCTACATGTCTTTTCAAGGCTTGATAGCTCATTTCTTTTTAGCGCCAAATAATATTCCATTATGTGTATGGACCATAGTTTATTCATCCATTCACATACTAAAGCACATCTTGGTTGCTTCCAAGTTTGGGTAATTATTAATAAAGCAGCTGTAAACATCTGTGTGCAGGTTTTGGTGTGGAAATAAATTTTCAACTTGTTTGGGTAAATACCAGGGCAAATGATTGCTGGATATTATGGTAAGAGTATGTTTTCTAAGAAACTTTCAAACTGTCTTCCAAAGTGGCTGTACTATTTTTGCACTCTCATTACCAATGAATGAGAGTTTTTGTTGCTCTGCATCCTTATCAGCATTTGGTGGTGTCAGTATTTTGGATTTTGGCTATTTTAATAGGAAGGTAGAGGTATCTCATTGTTTTTTCAATTTTCAATTCCCTAATGACATATAATGTTGAGCGTCTTTTCGTATGTTTATTTGCCATCTGTATATATCTTTGATGAGGTGTCTGTTCAAATCTTTTGTCCATTTTTTAATTGGATTTTTCATTTCTTATTATTGAGTTATAAGAGGTTTTTTTTTTTTTTATTTTGGATAACAGTGCTTTATCAGACATGTCTTTTGCAAATATTTCCTTCCAGCTGTGGCTTGTCTACTCAATCTCTTGACAGTATCTTTATGCAAAGCAGAAGTTTTTAATTTTTATGAAGTCCAGCTTATCAATTATTTATTTCATGGATCATGTCTTGGTGTTGTATCTAAACAGTCAGTCATCAGCACACCTAAGATCATTTAGATTTTCTTCTCTGTTATGTTCTAGGAGTTTTATAGTTTTGTGTTTTTTATTTAGGTCTGTGATCCATTTTGAGTTAATTTTTGTGAGGAGTATAGGGTCTATGTCTGGATTCATTTTTTTGCGTATGGATATCCAGATATGTGGCATGGTTCTTATTTTTATAAGAGTTTTGTCACTTCTTTCATATTTTGTACATAGATAATCATTTCTGTGAACTGTGAACAAAGACAGTTTTATATATTCCTTCCCAATTTGTATACCTTTTATTTCCTTTTCTTGTTCTATTGCATTAGCTAGGACTTCTGGTATATTATTGAAAAGTAGTGGTGAGAGAGGACATCTTTGCCTGGTTCCTGATCTTAGCGGGAAAGTTTCTTGTTTCTCAACATGAAGTATGATGTTAGTCGTAGGTCTTTTGTAGATGTTCTTTATCAAGTTGAGAAAGTCCCCTTTATTCCTAGTTTGCTGAGTTTTTATCATGATTGGGTGTTAGATTTTGTCAAATGCCTTTTCTACATCTATTGATATGATCATGTGATTTTTCTTTTTTTGGCCTATTGATGTAATAGATTAGATTCGTTGATTTTTTTTAATGTTGAACTGGCCTTGCATACCTGGGATAAATCCCCCTTGGTCATAGTAGAGAAATCATTTTATACATTGTTGAATTATACATACATTATTATACATTGTTTTATTCAATTTGCTAATATTGTATATGTTCATGAAAGATATTGGTCTGTAGTTTTCTTTTGATGTCTTTATTTGGTTTTGACATTAAAAAGTAGTCCCTCTGTTTCTATCTTCTGGAAGAAATTGTAGAGAATTGGTATAATTTCGACCTTAAATGATTGGTAGAATTTACCAAAAACCCATCTGGGTTTGATGCTTTCTGTTTTGGAAGGTTATTAATTATTGATTCAATTTCTTTAATTGTTATAGGCCTATTTAGATTGTCTAGCCCTTTTGTGAGTTTTGGCAGATTATGACTTTCAAGGAATTGGCCCATTTCATCTAGATTTAAAAGTTTGGGGCATAGAGGTTTTCATATATTATTGTTCATAGTATATTTTTTATTAAACTTCTAAGATCCATGGGATCTATAGTGATGTCCCCTATTTCATTTCTGATGTTAGTAATTTGAGTCCTTTTTTTCCTTAGTTAGCCTGGCTAAAAGCTTATCGCTTTTATTGATCTTTTCAAAGATCTTTTGGTTTTGTTGATTTTCTCTTTTAATTTCCTTTTATCCATTTTATTGATTTCTGCTCTAATTTTTATTATTTCTTTTCTTCTGTTTACTTTGGATTTAGTTTGCTCTTCTTTTTAGTTTCCTAAGGTGAAAGCTTAGATTTTTGATTTTAGATTTTCTTTTCTAATACATTCATTCAGTGCTGTAAATTCCCCCTTAAGCACTGCTTTCACTACCTCCCACAAATTTTGATAAGTTATATTTTCATTTAGTTTAAAATATTTTTTCATTTCTGGTAAGATTTTTTTTCTTTGATCCATGTATTATTTAGAAGTGTTTTTTTTTAATCTCCAAGTATTTTGGAATTTTTCAACTATCTGCTGCTGATTTCTAGTTTAATTTCATTGAGGTTTGATAGCACACATTGTATGAATCTTTATAATTTGTTAAGGTATGTTTTATGGCCCAGAATGTAATCTGTCTTGGTGAATACTCCATATGAACTTGAGAAGAATGTGTATTCTGCTGCTGTTCGATGATGTGGTATATGGATAACAATTATATCCAGCTGATTGATGATACTGTTGAGTTCAACTGTGTCCATATTGATTTTCTGCCTGCTGGATGTATCCATTTCTGATAGAGGAGTGTTGAAATTTCTAAGAGTGGATTCATCTATTTCTCCTTGCAGTTCTATCAGTTTTTGCTGCACATGTTTTGATGTTCTGCTATTAGGTAATGCACATTAAGGATTGTTATGTCTTGTTGGAGTATTGACCCCTTTATCATTTGGTAATGCCCCTCTTAATCCCTGCTAATTTCTCTTGCTCTGAAGTCTGCTCTGTCTGAAATTAGTATAACTACGCCAGGTTTTTTTTTGATTAGTGTGAGTTGTACATCTTTCTCTATCCCTTTACTTTTAATCTATGTGTCTTTATATTTAAAGTGGATTTATTGTAGACAACATATAGTTGGGTCTTGTTTTTTGATCCTCTCTGACAATATCTGTCTTTTAATTGATTTATTTAGACCTGATGTTTAATGTGATTATTGATATATTTGATTAATACTATCTTATTTGTTATTGTTTTCTATTCATTGGCCCTGTTCTTTGTTCCTATTTTTGTCTTTCACTCTTCTTCTGCCTTTTGTCGTCTTCACTGAGTGTGTTATATGATTCCATTTTTTTCTTCTTTCTTAGTGTATGAATTATACTTTTTTTTATACCTTTTTCAGTGGTTGCCCTAGAATTTGCAGTATACATTTACAACTAACCTACATCTGCTTTCAAAATAACACTGTTCTGCTTCACAGTTAGTACAAGTACTTTATAATACAAAATATTTGAATTCCTCCCTGCAGGCTCTTGTGTCGTTTCTGTCATTGTTGTACTATTATTTTGGACAAACTGTTATCTGTTAGATCAATTAAGAATAAGAAAATTAAAGTTTTTATTTTGTCTTCACTTATTCCTTTTCTAATGTTCTTACTTTCTTTATGTAGATTTGAGTTTTAACTTATATCATTTTCTTTTTCTTGAAAGAACTTCTTAACATTTCTTGCAAAGTAGGTCTACTAGCAACAAATTCCCTCAATTTTTGTGTGAGAAAGTCTTTCTTTTTCACTTTTGAAGATAATTTCACTGGATAAAGCAATCTAGGTTGGTGTTTTTTCTCTCTCAACACTTCAAATATTTCACTCTACTCTCCTTGCTTGCATGGTTTCTGAGGAGTCACCTGATGTAATTCTTATCTTTGCTCCTCTAAGGTGAAGTGTTTTTATCCTCTGGCTTCTGTGAAGATTTTTCTTTATCTTTGATTTTCTATGGTTTGAATATAATATGCCTAGGTGTAGTTGTTTGGTATTTATCCTACTTTATGTTCTCTGGGCTTCGTGGATCTGTACTTGTTTGGTGTCAGATATTAATTTGGGGAAGATCTCAGTCATTATTGCTTCAAATATTTCTATTCCATTCTCTCTTTCTTCTCCTTTTGTATTTTAGTTACACATACATTACACCTTTTGTATTTGTCCACAATTCTTGAATATTCTTTTCTGTTTTTTTTTGGGGGGGGGGTGTTTAGTCCTTTTTGTCTTTCCTTTTCCATTTTGGAAGTTTCTATTGATATATACTTAAGCTCAGAAATTCTTTCCTCAGCCATATAGACTCCGCCTAGTCTACTCATGAGCCCATCAAAGGCATTCTTTATTTTTGTTGCTGTTCTGATCTCTAGCATTTCTTTTTGAGTCTTAAAATTTCCATTTCTCTGCATACATTGTCCCTTTCTTATACGTTTTCTTTGTCCATTAGAGTCCTTCCTTAGCATATTAATTATAGTTTAAAAAAAATCCTGGTTTGATAATTCCAACATTCTTGCTGGTTCTCTGGTTATGATGTTTGCTCAGTTTCTTCAAACTGTGTTTTTTATTTGCCTTTTAGTATGTCTTGTAGTTTTTCTTGATAGACTGGCGTGATGTACTAGGTAAAAGGAACTGTGGTAAATAGGTCTTTAGTAATGTAGTAGTAAGGTGCGGGGGGGAGGGGAAGTGTTCTATAGTCCTGTGATTAAGTTGCAGTCTTCTAGTGAGTCTGTGTTGCTGGACTGTGAATTCCACAGTTGCTTTTCAGTAACCACCCTTCCCTTAGAGGAGTGGGACAGGATGGCTAGAAAGGGCTATAGTTGGGTATTTTCCTTCCTCCAGCTCAATTGGGCTCTGATAAAATCCTAATAGTTTTGGCTTTGGTAAAATAGTTTCTCTTGAAGGTGGGACTTGTTAAGAAGTACAGAATGTTCTGGCAAATTCAGAATGGCTACTTTCCCCATCTTCTACTGGAAGCATGAGGAGATTTTCCATAGATCTGTAGTGTAAGAACCTGATATAGCTTCTAGAGGTAAAACTCACAAAAAATGTAAGGGTATCCCTATGATTGGGCCTTCCTGGAATATTTAACTTTCAGACTTGTCCACATTGAGCTTCCAGCAATTCATCAGTTACATTTTAGGTTTTCCTACCCCAGGACTGGTTCCTGTGGAGGTTTCTGCTCATTGGTTTCTCTGTATCCAGCCTGTCTCTCCAGTTGTGCAAGCAATGGTTTGCCTTGTTGCTATGGTTTGAATGTTTCCTCTCAAAATTCATATGTGGAAATCCTTAGAGCTGGGGCCTCTGGGAGGTGCTTAGGTCGTAAGGGTGGAGCCCTCATGAATGGGATTTGTGTCTTTATGAAAGAGGCTCCAGAGAACTTGCTCACCCCCTTCCACCATGTGATAACACAGCGAGAAGGTGTTGGTTATGAACCAGAAAAAGGACTCTTACCTGACGATGTTGGCACCTTGATCTTGGACTTTCCAGCCTCCAGACAATGAGAAATAAATTTCTATTGTTTATTAACCACCCAGTTTGTGGTATTTTGTTATAGCAGCCTGAACCAATTAAGACATCTGTGATCTCACATTTCTGAGGTATCTAAGAAGAGTTGTTAATTTTTCAGTTTGTTCACCTTCTTACTTGTTGTTAGGAGGGAGTTAAGACTTCCAAGATCCTTACATGCTGGACTGGAAAGCAGACAAGTATTGCCCTTTTTAAACCTATTCTCCACAGTGTAGCTGTAGTGGTTCTCAAAAACATAAATCTGATTTTGTCCTGTCTCTAGTTGAAACTTCCCATTAACTTTAGCATAAAATCCAAACTCAGTAATTTGAATAACAAAGCCTTTGTTATCCAGCCTTGGTTTATCTTTTTATGCTAATCTTAAATTTCCACCTTACTGCCATGCTGAGCTATTCTGAACTGTTTTCCATTTTCAGTGTTCTGTATTCTCTCTATTCCTCTTCTTTCCCTTTGCCTGTCTGGTCTCCACTCATTTTTCAAGTCTTAGGTTAGAAACCATCTCCCTTGGACAGCCCACCTTGACTCTCCCAAGACCTGTTCATGTGACCTTCCTTTGTGCCTTGTTGTGTAGGATCACAACTAATTAGCAGGGTAGACACGATTAAAGATGTAATCTATTGGCAGCCTTAAATATTTATATGCTTGTGGTCATTATGAAGGATCCCTTAAAGCTTTTGCTAACAATATTCCTATCTGACAGTAAAACTCTCATGTGGAAAAGTTATATTATGGAGGATCTTTTGAAGGATATATAATCCATTTATTCAAAATGTTTAGTTTATTCTTAAGTAGATTGATCAGCAAATCTGTGCACCTGCTGATTAGTTACGTGCAGGAATTATTGCTAACTAAAACAAATCTCAGTGACTTCCCAGGTACTTCTTGGTCCCCAACTTTTTAGACCTTGGGAAGGACCATTTAATAAGTTGACAGTGTGATTTATGTAACAACCTCATGTGTGTTTGATTAGCGTGAGATAGAGGCTACTCTCCTGTGTGTACATTGAGTCAAATTTTTGAACTTGTAATGCATGTTGAGGTCTAAATTCTGTTATTTAGAGATCCTAATCACCTTATTATTAAATATATTACATGATGATTATACTAAGGTGCATTTGTGTTCACGGGTGCTAAGACAAAAGTATGGGGTGTGTCCCTTCTATTCTTTTTCCCTCTTCTCATTCCCCCCAAGTTCATCTGATTGAATTTAGATGTTTAATACACTTACAATGCTATTTCACTCTATAGTTGTCCACCCAGATGTTTATTATATATTTCTCAATTCTCAACAGATCTTATTAAGTTCCAGCTAGTGCTAATGAGAATTGTTATTGTGGGGCCTTGAATATGTAATATACGGTTTTGTTTATTACTGAGATCTGTTGAATTTACTTCTTAAAAATCGATATTCAATTATTTTTTTGTGGTAAAAGGAAATGGGATTAAATTAAAGTGTAGTATGTCTAGTAGTAGCTTTGTAATTAACCTGGTACATGAAAAAAAGAAACATACTTTGCCTATTTCTCCAGATACAGGGTGACTAACCTACCTGCTGATATGTTTTAAAAAATTCTTAACATTAAAAAATATCAAAATATATCAGAATACCCCATTTGTTATGAGTGTGTTAAGAGTTTTTGTTTCACATAGGCTCTAAGCGTCATGTGACGAATGGGTTCTTATCTTGTTTGGTTTTTTTATTCCCAATTCCTGGCACTGTATTACCACGTAGAATGCGACTATTGATTAAATTAAGTAATTATGTATCTGATGAACTGTTTTAAATAATCTTGTATCTTGCTTCCCAGATCTTTTATATTTAACACTCACTTAGCATTTCTTTATTGGAGAGAAAATGGTTGATGATGGAGGAAAAGAAATGATTTGAATATAGTTCATTTTTGGATATGATAATTCAACAAGTAATGAATTCTAAAGCATGAACTTTATATTTTGAAACAGACAATTTTGTTTTGTTATAGACTGTGCACTCTTAAAAGTAATAGAGTATTTGTGAATAGGTAAACAGATTTTTAAAGTGTATTTTTAAAAATCAGTTCTTCAGGTGCTGGGAATGTAGCTGATCGTGTTTTGGCTCAGCTCTTAACGGAAATGGATGGCATTGAACAGTTAAAGGATGTGACAATTTTGGCAGCTACTAACCGCCCAGATAGGATAGACAAGGTAAGAAAGAAAGCAGTGTGGGCATTGTATAATCAAGAACTGGATCATTTGATTATGTTGAGTTTTTTTTCCAAATTACTTTCTAATCAGTTTTTCGTTTAGAGGATACTGAATGATCTTAAACTAAAAGAAATGAAGAGAACAGAGAAAAGCTTTTATGTCTTTATTGCTTATGGTTTGGTATTAATGAAACTACTTTGTAGTCCCTTGAATTTCCCCTCCCCCATTGTTGCATCAATCTTTCTGTGTATTTCCCTAGAGAATTGAAGTTTTGAGATTTTTGTTTTTTTGTTTCATCTGATTTATTTTTGAGAAGTTTTTAACATTTTCATTCACAGTAAGGTAAATTTCTGGCTGTTTAGTACTAGTTAGACTCAAGTTATCATCAATAACTTTTGAGAAGTCCTGACCTAGCAGTTGTTTTCAGAGTAATTAGAATAAAAATGACAGTGGATTTTATTTCTCTAAGAAGTTACTTAGGGTATAGTATTAAATTAAGGTGTATAGGTGCAAAATTAACCCTTTCAAGTGATTGCTACCACTTCTTCCCCCTCAGGTTAGTTTGATAAAGGAGTCCACTAAATTTTAAGTGCCTAATTTATACTCACTGTAAAATCTTTTTTGCAAGGCTTTAAATTGAGAGTAAAAATTTACTCCCAGAGCATGAACCAATTTCTCTTTTTTGTTAACATTATTGCCTCATGTATATGACCTTATGAGCTCCTCCCTCGTGGTGTATATACGCACAGACTTTCAGTTTTAAAAATGGGATTTTTTTTTTAAATGATCCTTTTGAAGATATGAAAGGAGCTTTTATGTGAGAAGAAAGCCTTGCTTTTGTTCGATTAAGTGTTTTGCTATGTGATAAAGATCCTTTGGTAAAATACAGGAAAGAAAGCTTTGGACCTAAATAAATTGTTCCATTTCTGATGGAGTGTTTTATAATAAGAACTGGGTGACTCCTGAGCATTTATAGGATCTAAGTTGGTGCCCAGGCATCTCTGATATCTATAAAAAAAAGGTAGGACTGTACCTTAACAAAGATTATCTAAAGTGCTGCAAGAGCCCTTAAATCCCACCTTTGGTTTCACAAATGAAGACGCTGAATCCAGAAAAATCATCTTTCTTCTGGTAAGAGTACAGTGTATTTTTATGACATTTGTCTCCTCGTTACCCTATGGCTAATGAGCTCAAAAATGTCTTCGGTTTTCTTCTCTACAATACCTAATCTAAGAGTGGTGGCCTTCTTTGATTTCTTAATTTTGTATGTCCTCAGTGTTAGATACAGTTCTTGAAGTAGGACTTTGAGCTTACAATAAACTTCTCTGGGTTCTCCCAAATCAAGCTATATGACTTAGCCTGGTAAGTGCTTTTCTTAGTTTTCTCTTGCCTTGTAACAGATTACCTCAAATTTAGCAACTTCACACAATACTTATTTATTAGTGTTTCTGTAGGTAGGTCAAAATTTGAGCATGGCATGATGGAGTTGTCTACTCAGGGATTCACTAAAGCCTAAAAACAAGGTATTGGCTGGACTGCATTCTTGTCAGGAACTAATATTCCTCTTCTAAGCTCACATGGTTGTGGCAGAATTCACTTGTGATCATAGGCCTGAGGACTGAATTGCCTTACTGGCTTTCAGCTGGGAGCCACTCTCAGCTCCTAGAGACCACTCACATTCCTTCCCACATGGCCCCCTCCATCTTCAAAGACTGCAGTGGAGAATCTCCATCACATTTTATCCTTGTCATGCTTTAAATTTCTATTGCCAGGAAAAGCCCAGTCTCTTTTAGGACTGGTTAGGCCCACCAAGGAAAATCTCTCCACCTTCAAGTCAGCTGATTTAAGACCTTAATTATATTTGCAAAAGCCCCTCACAGTAGCACCTAGATTAGCATTTGCTTGAATAACAGGGAGAAGGCGTGTGTCTATCAAGGGGTCAGAATCTTGTTGGCTGTACTAGAATTCTTCCTACCACAGTGTTCAGCTTCTTCCCGCCCCCCCCCCCCCCACTCCCTGAATTCTCTTCTGGGCACTGAGAACAATTTCTCACTCTCTCAGAGACCAGCTGATTTCAGCCTGTCATGTGATTGGCTACAAACCAGTTCCTTTGAAATGTCCTTGTTCTGTGGAATCCACTGTCTTTTCTCAGATGCAGCATTTCTCTGCCTTGCCTTGCCCAGAAATATCTTTCTTCAAATTATATTTATGATCTCTCTTAAAATAGAAAAGGGTAAATGAATTTATACTCTTTTTTTAAAGGATACATTTTTATGTTCTTTATATATGTAACACATTGTAAGTCTGTTATATAATATAGTGGGGTTGTTGATTTATAGTCTGTGTTGCTTACCTTTCCTTCTGTAAGGCCTAAATTTAACCCCAACTGTTATATCTCAGAGTAAGGTGTAATTTATCCTAGTTTTTACCTACGCCTGGTACAAAAGACCTTGAGAAATTTTTAAGATAAACCTTGAGATTAGAAGTTATTCTTGGGCCATTCTAAAGCTTTGGGCCTTTTTTTCAAGCTCATCTTAGAATAAGTCAAATTCCCAAGGAAATGGTAGATGACTTCCATTCTCTTTAGGATATTTTAGTCAGTAGATATCCTGGCTCTCTTGGGGAAAATGCTTAACCAGATTTTGGGCAGAAGTTGTTTCCAAAGGTAGAAGATTGAAGGGATGGAAGTGGTTCTTCTTTTTTTACATTTCAAATTTTCTGCATTGCTTTTATGTGTTTCTTGCTTGCTAATAATGCTTACCTTAGAAGGCAGATGCTGTGTTTCATTTACAGCAACTCATAAGTGATAGTCTTCAACATCACGGAGTTTGAGAAATTAAAGTTTGGGAAATATCTTGCCAAAATCTAGACATATTTTTGATCCTTTATAAAATGTTAACCTTTAATGCCTCTGTTCTAAAAATACCTGATTGTTCTAAATAAGTATTTTAAGTACCAATGTTATTACACACTGTTAACACCTCCTAACTAGCCTTTGCTTCAAAATGCTTCAGAGAAAAGTGCAAACATAAACAAACATATGCACGTATATATGTATTTATATGTATGCTTGTGTTTGTATGTATATATATAACTATGTATATATCATATATATACACACACATACTTAGATACATACTTTGATTAGTTTTTAAAAATTAGAAATCTAACTTTTTTAAATCAACTAATTTTGGATGAGCACTTTTAAATTAAAATATTGAAAGTGTTTATTAATTAGATACAAAGACTTATTTTCGCTAGGTCAGGAGGACCTAAAGGATTTTGGGGGGTTATTTGGTGAGGAAGATCAGTCCTGATCTTACATCCGTTGCCAATCTTCCTCTTTTTGCTGAGGAAGATGAGCCCTGAGCTAACATCTGTGCCCATCTTCCTCAATTTTGTATATGGGGTGCCACTGCAGCATGGCTTGATGTGTGGCGCTTAGGTCTGCTGCACCCAGGATCCGAACCTGCAAACCCCGGGCCGCTGAAGTGGAGCACGTGAACTTAACCACTATGCCACCAAGCCAGCCTCTAGAGATTTTGTTTTTAGCCTAAAACTGGAAAGAAAGAAAAAAAGGACTGTTCTAGTGTCAAGAAAATATACATTTAGTCTGACTTTGGCTACATTTAATTAAGATGTTTGGCCTTGTAAATTAGCTAGCATACTGTACAAGCCTCTTGCATCTTAACCCACAACCTGTATGTCATGATGACCTTAAGTTAGTATGTTAGAATGAGGAGAATTCTTGGGTTGTTAGAGGAGTGAAATTGATATCATTATGTGACTCACAAGTTGTGCATATTTAATGTCTTTTTTGGGCAATATTTCAGTTTCATGGAGTCTGGGGATACTAAAGCTGGAGTTTCTTGGGGATTTTGGTGATTCAGTAAAGGAACTGAGATGCATTGCTCAAGAATCACATTATTCTACCTCCTGCTGTGTCATATTACATGTGAAACACATTAGCTGTGATGTAGCACATTAGGCTGAGTAAAGTAATTGCTTGTGGTGTCTAGTGGTATCTCAAAGTCTCCATAGACCTTTTACCCCCTCTTCCCCTCCTCCAGTTTATAGATGAGTGAAGAGAAGTTGCATCCTCAGGTGTCCATTTTGCATAAGAATGACAGGATGTGAAGGACAGATGAAGATTAATGAGATTGGGTAATGTCAAGTAGACACATTGTCTTTAGATTGATGATGATCTGGATTTCCTTAGCATGAGGAGACTTTAGAGCAGCAAACAACTAAATTATTATTGATGCCCAAATAATAGTTAAATGCCCAAACTCTAGGAGTCTATATTGTTTTTTGTTAGGCTGTTGCTTGTGTGGCCCCTTTAGAAGAGTATAGTGTCCAGTCTATGACATTTCATGCATTTGTGTTGAATGTTAAGGAAGAAATGGTCATTTCTTTCTTAGGTGTTAAACAAGTCTCAAAATAGTTTAATTTTATGAATATTTTTTGAATTTAGTTCCTTTGGTTACTTTTAGTACTGATGCCTAGCATGTAATAGGCTCATAGGATTTCAATAATAATTATTATTGTAAGTATTATTCCTAGTCTATAAACTTAGTTTTCTCATAATAGTAAATTTGTAGAATTTTAAAAATTCTGCTCTAAGCCATCTATGGAAAAGATTGTTCAATTGAGGAAAATTTTGGAAGTTATATAGAAGTCTTGAATAATTTAGGGTTCAGAATTATTTTCTAATTTAGTATGTTTAACTCATGGAATGAATAAACTGGCATTAATTTTCCTTCTGGTTTTTCTGGAAGAGGAAATGTGCTTATGGGTTAAGTATTACAAATTAAAAGTTGGTTTTGTGGATATCTTTGTAACATGGAAAAAATTTAATTAGCTTCTTTAGAAATGTTGGCAAATGAGAAACTAAATATATGTAGCTTCCAATTTCAAATGAATTGTGTTCCAAAAATACCTTCAGAAGAAAGATTACAAATATGTTTGTGGATGACTTTTTTCTCTACCCTTCCTGGTTGTAAGTTACAAGTCTTGTTCTTCTAATATTGCTGTTCTCAGCTAAGTCAGAACTAAAAAGCAAGTTACTTACTTGAGCTAACAGACATTAAAAGTTTAAATGAATCATAATTCTTTACTTTCCTGTAAGTACTTAAGGAAAGGATGCTTATTAATCTTTAATATTGTTTATCACAATGATGTGGAGAGTCTTTGGGGTTAGAAGGTGAGCTGCAGTGTGGTCAGACCTGGGAGGCTTCCTCCAAGGTCACTTTCCAATTTCAGCATTACCATTATTTTACAGGACTCTCTGAAGTAGTTTTATTATTGTTGCTGGATGTTTATATGTGTGTTTGTTTTTTAAAGCTCCAAGTGTTTTCAGTATTTCTGCTATGGCAGCATTTGTAAGGGTTTCAGCTTCGGAGATGGGCAATTGGGAGGGATGAGAGAAGTTGATCAGGGGTTGTATGCACATATGGGTCATATATCATTTAGATGTTGATAAGATAAAGACTGCCTATCCCAGGGGTCAACAAACCATGGCTTGTGGGCCAAGTCTGGCCTATCACTTGTTTTTGTACATTTCATGATCTAAGAATGGTTTTTATGTGTTCAAATGGTTGAAAAAAATCCAAAGAAGGATAATATTCTGTGACATGGAAAATTATATGAAATTCAAATTTTGTTGCCCGTAAATAAAGCTTTATTGGAATAATACAGTCACATTAATTTGTTAATGCGTTTTCTATTACTGCATTTGCACTACTGTAGTAGAATAGTTACAGTAGAGAGTTATGGCCTGTGAGGCCTAAATTGTTTACCGTTTGGACCTTTACAGAAAAAGTTTAGTGACCATTGATTTATCCTTGTAAGCTTTTAGAAATTTAGTAAATTCTCAAATGTGTGTTGTTCATACATTGGCCACAAAAGTTTTCTAAAGATTGTTTAAATATCTTTATTGCATAAATTTTCTGAAGATAAATTATATGAGTCAATAATATAATGCCGAGCTTAAAATAAACCAATAATAGTAGGAAGGCTGTATTATCTTTTTGTTCTTTCAAGTATGTTCCATTTCTTCTTGAAAGTTCTTTTAATATTTAATCTTTTAAAATACATTTTGTTGGTCTAAGTAAGTATTCTTTCCAACCTAATGACTCACCAAATCCATAAATCTAGAAATGCAGTTTATTGTAATGTAAATATTTATTTATGGCACCTGAATCTTAAAGTTTTATTGGTTTTTGGCTTTTTGGTTTGTGATCTGAATGCCCTTTTTAGTATTTGTCATCATTGGGATTTTCAGGCTTAGATATTTAAATTTTGGGAAGTTAAGATCTATGTTTAGATATATTTGGTAAATATTTGATGATGTCAACATGCAAATAGGAGTATGTTTGATCTACTATTAGAGAAAAAAGTAATAACATAGTAAAATACTTATTTGCCCTTGATACTCAAGTTCTAAAAGAAATGCATTTTTTCAAGATTTGAGAAAACGTGGAAGGCTTGATAGTCTACTTATCCTTCAGATGCATTGACCCACATTATAAAATTCCTGTCCATTATTTCTCCATCCTTTGCTTACTCACCTATATTGATGGGAAATGTATTAACTCATGAAATAGACCACTCCATCTCTGTCTCAGACTATTAGAAATTTCTTAATTCCACTGAACCAGCAACTGTTTGTCTCCCTAAAGCTTCTACACACCAGCCTGATTTTATTCCAAAATACTATAAAGAACAATTTTTAATCCCTCTTCTTTATGGTTCTTCTTTATTTTTGAAAACTGTTTTATGTCTTATCTTTACATTCTATCTCACCAACTAGTTTTTTCTTCTCCAGGCTTGACATCTTGAATTATTTCATATGACACTCTTATTCCATCTTCAGCATTCTTTTTTTTTTTTTTTTTGTGAGGAAGACCAGCCCTGAGCTAACATCCGTGCCCATCTTCCTCTACTTTATATGGGACGCTGCCACAGCATGGCTGACAAGCAGCGCGTCGGCGGTCGCCCGGGATCCGAACCGGCGAACCCCAGGCCGCCAAGTGCGACCTAAACTGCTGCGCCACTGGGCTGGCCCCCATCTTCAGCATTCTTATCTTTTTTTTTCTGAACTGTTGTCCATTTCTCTCTGAAATTGTGTCATCCGCAAATGAATATTCAGTAATCAGTTGTGGTCTGATCAGTACAGAGCTTAGTGAGACACTGAATGTCTTTAATCTGAATACCATGCTTCCGCTAATGCATTCTAGGTTTGTGTTAGTTTATTTGCCAACTGAATCACACCTTGGACTGCTACTGAATTTAAAGTCATCAAGAACCCCCCCCCCCAAAAAAAAACCCTAAGAAGTTTAGGTCTTTCTACAAAGTCTTCTTCTAAGTGATAGCTTCCCCGCCTTTGGCTTGTGGTATTAATTTGTTTTAGAAGTTGAGCCACGGTTTGATCAGATCTAGAGGTCTTCTTCCAAGTTCAGCTCCTCTAAGCTTCTGTTACTTTTCATGTGCTTCCCAGAGATTTCTTTTCCCTAAGCCCAAGTGGTTTCCTATTAGCTTCCATGGCAGCAGCTACAAGGGCTGCAGGCCTTAGGTATAGAGGAATTAATTCTTACTAAATTCATCTTATTAGACTTGATAGATCTCTCTAATTTGTCAGGTGTGGGATCCTGTTTCTTCCATTCCCTATGTGTCTCTTATATGCACTGATAGCAGAAGCACTATGTATCTTAAATGCCAAGAAGAATTAGTGTAGCTTTCTGACTTTTTGAAGAATAGTTGAACATATATAGTTCAGGATCCCTGATTTATGTGAGCTTCACAGAACGTTTAGTTGGCACAGAGATAGGAGATGTTTTTAGGAGTTACCAAAGAGAATCTTGGAAGAGAAACTAGGATGATTAAGATTATTTAGGGGGGAAGAACATTGAAAGTAAAATTCTCCTAATTTACCTTAAGAATGCATATTTGGGTAAAGAAGTGCTTTCTGTTTTCTCTGATGGAAATAGACAAGCTAAGACTTAAATTACATTCACTGAAATTTAGATAAACTTCTTAACTCTAAGGCTTTATATCCTGTTAAAGTGAAGAGTTCAACATTAATCTGGTTTAAACCTTTCAGGTATTTAAAACATGATGTTTTATTTTAGCTTTAAAATAATGCTGAAATATGTAGTTAATTTTCTCATTACTTACCTTCACTTTTATAGCTGCAGTTTCATGAATTTGTGGTATTAGAGGTATTGTATTGTATGAGGAGTTGTGTAATTTTTTTCTTTGAACATTTTGTTTATAGTGATTTGGACACAACCCTTCCCAAACTTTAGTGTTTCTAGGTAAGTTTTTGGAGTGTGCATAGAATTGAAGAGGGGCTTTTGCATAATGTAAACAGCATAATTAGGGAAACAAATCTAGAGGAAAATGAGATTGGCACATGTAACAGATGACCAAGATGATAGGGACTGGAATGTTATATGCGGAATGTGATAGAAAGGCCTGAAATTGACAGTGAGAAACTAGCATTGAAAGAAATGAAACAGACACAGATGCAGGGATCTTGGTTTCTAATTCTAGCTCTGTTTTTAACAAACTGTGTATTCTTTGAAATTGTTTAGCCTCTCTAGGCCTCTGTTTCTGTCCCTGTCAAAAATGTACTAAATAATCCGTGGTATATCATTCAGGTCCTACAATTCTCTAACTTTGTGCCACAGAGACAGATATTATTAATAGAGATTCGAAAAAGGATTCTATCTACCAAACAAATTTCTGAGGTTTTGTTTTTTTTAAAGCTTTTTCAGTTACCACCTTTCTAAATTTTCTTGTTATTGAAAAGTTCCTTTCTTCAAACAAGTTATAAACCAAGCAAATATAATCCAGGTGTGCAAAAGTGACTTTTCTTTTTAACTACTTGATTGTCAGAAAAGGGAGTAAAAGTCATAAATCAGCCTTAAGGCTGTTGTTGTGTAATAAAAACCTTGGTTGACAGTTGAAGAACACCTTTTCCACTGAGAATTTATTACTCTTTGAAAAGGGAAAACTTGTTGAGCTGCATATTTTCTCCTTTCACAGATATGTGATCAGCCTGTAATATTTTGTAATATTTAATATGCTAAATTTAAAAACTTCTATGAGTGTAAAAATAATTGAGTTTGAAAAGAAATGTCGAACTATATGATTATTTAAAGTTGAGTCACTTCTAAATTTGAAAAAGCTTCTTTGCTTGTATTGTTAATGCTCCTAGAATCCCATAAATGGGAACTAATGTTCAGGGTAGTCAGAAACTAAATCTGAAGCCATGTATTGAATGCTTTACAGTCATTAGTAGAAGGGCTAATTTGGTGATTATTTTTAAGTGCGAAGAGAGTGTTAACAATAATGTTCCATTTTTGTGCCTGAGATTCTATTCACTGTGTGTGTGTTTGTGTTTGGAAGGGATGTGCAAAAGTATCAGAGGGAGGCATGTAATAAAAGAAAACTCAGTTATTTTCTTTAAGATATGTACAATCCAATTTGAAATACAGATAGATATTAAAATATATAATCATAAAACATGAACAATCTAAACTTTGTCTGCAGTACTGTACTGGCATATACATCAGAGTAGATTTGGAAAAATGGATCTTGGATCTCATACTCTTCCGTCTCTATCATCTGTTCTCCATTTGACAATAAATTTGATGTTGCAGTTACTCTTTTTTGACACAAGGTGGTGATGCTCACCTGAAATGTTTCCTGATTGCAGGCTCTACTGCTTTTAGAGGCTTCCCCTCCTCCAACCAAAGGATGAGCAGCTTGAGGAAATGAGTGGAACTGACTTTGCTTTTAAAAATCATAGTTGAAATGTGTGTGTGTGTGTGTGTGTCCTACTGTATAATTTACTTAGCAAATAATGATTTAAAGTGTAAATTTATGTAAGTTTGGATTGGGGGAGGTGGGAACATTGGGAAAAGGAAAAGTTCAACAGTGTAGCGAGAACTAGCAGTCGTTAGCCATATACTATGCACCAAACCTGTGCTGGGTGATTTACATATGACACCGAATTGAGTCTAGTCAAATGTAAGCACTTTATATGTATTTTACATAATACCAGTGTATTCCTTAAGTTAATAAATTGTGCAAGATTAGTACTGCCATGTGTTTCTCATAAAAATTATAGTATACCATCAGCCAGTGTAGTAGCTTTTTTTCCCAGTTTAAGTGACGTTATCAATTTTTTGGGTTTTTTTTAATAAAAAGTTTTTTATATAGTTAAATATACACTAACTATACTATACAGCAATCCTACTCCTAGAGAATTGATCCAAGAGGAATGCAAACATTTGTCCACACACAGAACCTGTAAGTAAATGTTTATAGCAGCACTATTCGTAATCACCTAAATAGCCCAAATCATCTATTGCCTGATGAATGGGTAAAAGAAACTGGGATTGTGTTCATACAGTGAAATACTATTCAGCTGTAAAAAAGGAACAAATTACTGATACATGCAACAAGATGGATGAATCTTAAAGGTGTTATGCTAGGTAAAAGAAGCCAGACACAAAAGGCTACGGAATATACTGACTGATTCCATTTATGTGACAGTCTAGAAAAGGCAGGACTATAGGGACAGAAATCAGATCTGGGGGATGTGGAGAAGGGACTGACCACAAAGCATCATGACGAAAGTTTTTGGGATGATGGCAATATTCTGTATTTTGGTTGTGGTGGTGATTACAGGACAGTATATGTTTGTCACAGTTTCTAACTGTGAAACTAAAAATAGTGAATTTTACGGTATGTAAAGTATACCTCAGTAAACCTGACCATTAAGCATACTTGGAAAAAAATTTTTAATCATAAATGCAAAGGAAAAAGTCAGCTTTATTTCAGCAACAATTTCTCCTCACCTGGACGTGAAGCCCCTTACATGTCAGCTCTTTTCCCAGCCCATTTTTGCAGACCTCCCTTCATCACTGCCTCGGGGGGCTCAGAACTACCTCGGCAAAGATTTTGCTTTCAAACATTGCTACCCAGGTTTTAGGGCAGAAGTAGATAGAATTTTAGTGCTGGAAAGATTCTTAGAGAATTTGATTTCTTAATAAAAATTGACTGGCAAACTAGAAATTTTATAAATAAATCTTTTAGAGAAGTTATTCAGTAACAGAAGTCAGTTTCTTTAATAGGCATATATTAAGGACAATTTCTAAATGGGTTTTTATTGTAATAAAGAATAACTAAAATTATGAAAATGTACTTTTTCTTTTCTTTTTATAAAGCTGCATTGTACTTTTGTCTCTTGGAAGGGACAGTGCAGGTGAACCAGTCTCAGATCAATCATTATGTTTCATATCAAGTAATAGTGTTTACCTTTCAGCAGCTTTTCAATCTGTTTTGCCAATAAAATTTATGGCCTGAAGGTTACATGTTTGATGATATTTGATGACAGACTTATTCAGAGATATGTTTTGTTATGGAAAAAGCAAGGATAAGCCAATTATAATACTCATGCCTTTTGGAAACCTTGATTCTGAAGTGCTTTTTTGTATTAAAGTACAAAAAAGAGTATTTGATATAATAGGATAAAAACAAGAGGTAGTATATTTAAGCAGAAAGGTGAAGAAAATTGAATGTTAATGATTGGGGAAGGTGAGCAAAATTATATTTTCAAGGGCAATTAGGATACTTTTGAATGTTTGATTCTCTTTCATTAATCTCGTATTTTCAGGCTTAATGATGCACTTATTTACTCTTCTTGATTCAATATAGCTGTGCTTTTTCAAAGGCCAGTGGAAGGCTGTTATTTTATTGAGTGCAGTAACTTTTATTGCCCCTGTTTTACAGCTGAGGAAACTGTTACTTAGAAAGATTAAGTAAATTGCCTAATTCAGTGGAGCTGGCAGTTTAACAAATCTAGGCAGTTTAATTTCAGAATTCACATTCTAAACCACTAAACTATATTAATTCTTAATTTCTTTGTCAGATTTAATGTCTTTGAATTGATTGTGTGTTTAATATTTTGATCAACTTTTACTGTTGCATTTATAAACCTGAATTCAATCTCGGACATTTGCATTGTATTACCAGATGACTAGGGAAAAGAGAGAAGGAGAGGGGAGATGGAAGGAGAAGCTGGGTATGTTTTATTATTGTATTTATGTTTTGTTTATTTGAGTTAGTTGATTAGAATTGAAAAAGTAAGTATTAACAAGTAGGTGATAAATTGACCTTTATACTCCCAGGAAAATTTAACAGAAGACTTAAGGCAATTAGATGGATACAGAATAAACTAAGCAGAGATTGGAAAATTCCTGTGCTCTCTGCCTGTTTTTGTAAATAAAGTTTTATTAGAATACAGCCACACCCATTGCTGCATAGACTGTTCGGCTGACAAGATGAAAATATTTACTATCTGGCCCTTTAAGAAAAAGTTTGCTGACTCTTGAACTAAATTTTTGGACTGAAACTATTCAGATAAACTGTTTATTGGCTTGAATTAAGTCATTCACCAAATATTTGTTGAGCACCTGTTATGTGCCAGGCAATGTGCTAAGTGATGGAGAGGCAAAAACAAACATGTCCTACAAAAATGTTCAACTTTCTTTTTTAGTACTAGTTATAACACAGTTTGCAAAAACTAATAGGAATTATAAGAGCTAGAAAATACTCATAAGACAGATCTCATTTGTCTGTAGCAATAATAATACCTCACCTCTTAGGCAGTGGCCCTATCAATTACAACACTGGAGATACTCCAACTCCTTTTCTGTTTCTGGTTCTCCTGATCCCCTTTTATGCTACTCAGTTTTGTTTTTTTTTTCCTGTTGTATTTAATACCATACAGTTTACTTATTTTTACAGTGTTTATTATTGTCTGTCTCCATGTAAGCTCCATAAGGACAAGGGTTTTTGTTTTGTTTACTGATGTATCCAAGTGCCTGAAACACATAGTAAGCGGTAGGAAAGAGATCTGCTTTACATATTCTTCCTGTTAGCTATCTTAATGCATTTGGAAAGCATCGACTTTTTCATGTCCGCTATGTATTTCCTCATTCAAAATGAAAATAATTTGCCGAGCTAAATTCTGTATTTTTAAAATTTGTTTTATATGTTCTTTATTTGGAAAACTAGTATTTCCTATATTTTTACCTCTTCACTTTATCACCAGTTATATACTGTTCACGAAGTTTTTTCCTGGGAGTGATAAATGTTCGGTAAAAGATGTTTTGGGTAGTTGAGTAATATATTTATTGAATAGAAAAATACACACTAAGATTAAAGCTTATTTTAACTCTTCTGATGGCCTTGAGGAAGTAATGTGGTTGCATATTTAATCACCATTAAAATAATTCAGAATAATTTCTTGTAAAACTTCTTTTTCTTTTAGTTATATCCATATGTTTTGGTGGTAGTTGATTGCCCTGCCTACATAGTTTGCAAAATTAGTAAGGAGAACAGTATTCTGCAGCCAAGTTTCCACGAGTTGATATTTCACATTTCACATTTGTGACCTAAACCTGTATTCCTTCAGGCAGTGAGAAAAGCCAAGTGTTCTTATAAGCAGCAAGGATTTTCTTCATGGAAAACAAAGAAGTAAAAATGTAGTCCAAACAAAAGTATAATGAAAATATTGAATATTATAGGTAGATCTACCTATATAAATATGAATAAATGAGTATGAGGTGCTTTTATGCATTTCATTGCAGGATGTTTTGGTTAGGTATTATATTTGAAGTAAAAAAATAAAATAAAATACAAAATTGAATACATGAAGAGAATCAGAAAAATCCAGAAATATTACTCTAAGCTAATAACAGTTATCGTCCCTTTTAGTTGAGCAGGCATACAACATCTGTAATTCTAATGACTCTGCAAATAGCATTTGTATTTATATTTTGGAGATGAGAAAATTGGCATTTAGAGAGATTAAATAGCTTGCCATGTTTCAACAACTACTAAGTAAGTAATAAAGGCAGTATTGTAAGGCAGGGCTTCCTGTCACTCTAAATACCTTGTTCTTTATCCTACATCATGTCAATTTCTCATGTATTGTGATGTGCTACCAAATGACTGTACTTTATATCTATACTTCATTTAAAAATTTTACATTTTATACCATTTACGCTGTATAGTTTTAAAATTTGAATTTTCATAATGTAGTATGCTTCTAAATAACCTGAGGAGAGTGTTACACGAAAGGAAATGGTTCTCTAATTCCAGGGAATGGTGCGTAGAGGGGATAAATACCTCCTTGTTTGTCATTTTAAAGTTAAAGCCATTGCTTTCCAATTTTAAGCTGACATGTATTCTTTCATTTTACCTTTCTCATCCCTGTAACATTTGTTAGGCCTTATATAGCCACATACACACATGTACATAATGACCAACGTGATTTTTAAAGTTTATTTTTGTCTAAAACATTTAATGTTTCAAAAAGTTTTAAATAAAAGTATTGCGCATAAAGGCATTACCCAAAGAACATCTTATTATATAAATTGACCGCTAAAGAGACTGGGATGTTATATGGTACTTTTTATCACTGATTTATTTTGTTCATAATGTTAACTGGGATTAGCATGCCATGTAGCTAGGAAGTTAGCTACATCTAACTTCCTACATCATTCTGCAGCCCTTCACGTAAGATTCACTTCTAGTTTTTCGAAATTCAGATGTTTAGTTGTCTGAGAATGAATACTTTGCCTCATTTAATGTTTTCCTTTTTTGAAGCATTAAGAAATAAGGTATTGTCCTTCCTGGGATTTGAGGGCATTTGACCTATTAAACCTCGTATCTGGTTTAGCACAGTATTTGATATTATCTGGTTAACATAGACACCTAAATTTTCGGGTAGCCCTCAGATTTTACATTTAATAGAACAATGAAGGACTCTCTAACTTTTCATTTGATGAAAGACTGAGAAACCACAGGGCAGTGAAGGAATTAGCATTTCTGCTAAAGGTTGTATATTAAAGTCTTGTGGTGCCATATGAAAAAGAGTGTTAGCCTTGAAAAATTGGGAAACTTATGTTTTAGTATTATATTTATCTCTGTAACTTTCAGATGACTCCCTATGACTGCCTCCCATTCCTACCTCTTTTTCAACTCAAATTTAACTTTCCCCTTTTATAGTAGATCATAAAGCCAGGAAAGAGTGAAAGGTCAATTATAATAATGTAGTGGAGACATTTTGTACATATTTAAACATTGTATAAATTAATTTTTATTATAATTATAATGATAATTATTATTATAGAAGGAGGACCTTATAATACTGTTCATTAATACCAAAGATTGCCTTAAGTTAATATCTGTTGAATGAATATATGACTGACCAAATGAATGAATTAGAGTTCTGTACTCCAAAATTATTTAGATCCTCCCTTTGAATGGAAGGTCCTCCTCCTTGGTTTTGGAAACATTAAATTAAAAGGTAGCTTAATATTTAGTTATTTCCTGTAATTGCCAAAAAGAAATTATAGAGTCTTCCTTAAGACAAAGAGAGAAAGAAAAACAAACAAACAAAAAAACTGATGAGCTAAATTGTTAATCTTTATTTGTTTTATGTGTTTCTCAGATCATTGAGATTAAAATTCAGGCAGGGATGCAGTCCTCTTTTGAGTTTTATGTTAGAGTCTGTCACATTGGTGCTCTTTATATCAGATAGTAATACTGCCCCAGATGGTTCTTGATTTAAGAGTGTGATTTATAGTCCATATTTGTTTATATATCATATTTAAGTCTCATGAAAATTAATTACTTCCATCATTCAAATTTCAGTTTTTCTTCTATCAGAGAGAATAGTGATATGAAATCATTTTGTCTGAATGGTTGGCTTAAAGTCCAGAATGTGGAGGACAGAAACTTAAATACAAAATAGTCATTTTTTTTCTATTCTTTATCTGATTTCCAAGCATTAACATTTTTTCTTCTGTTTCCAGTATTTAAAAAGTCCTTCTAAAAGTGTCTCTAGGGCACAGAAACTGTTTAGATTTTTCTTATGTTTTATTTTCTTGATATTTTCATTTTTGCAGAATGAATTTGCCATTCACTTTTGATGAAGTTAATATCTGTATAGTATCTTTAGGTTCTTATTTCTTGGATTGAGAGGATTATTTGAATGTTAGGTTTTAAACAGCTTGTACATGGACAGCCTTTGGTAGTAAAATTAGGTTTGTAACTAATCTACTGTAATTCAGTTACCAGGGTCTGGGTAGTTAGTCATTCATGTCTTTATATTCCTTGTTTCACATATTTACAAATATTTGATTATCCTCATTGACTTTTTTCTCTAATGTGTTTTGAACTTCATTCTTGTATTATTTTTGTTGGTTTTAAGTAACTTACCATACATGTAAATGTACATTCAAAAAGATGGTTCTTCCAAAAGCTTTTTTTGGGGATCTTTGCTGGGAGGATGATTTAGGTGGCTAGAGTGCCTTGCTTGCTTTTTACTGTTTATCATTTTCTGAGACAAATCCATAGAGACAAGCTGCTGGCTGATAGGATAGGAGAAAAACAACAAAAACGAATACAGCACTTTGGCCTGGAACTGAATTGTATTATCTGTGCTGTCAGCTAGAGTCTTTGCTCACTTACCCACACAATCTCCAAGGGGATTAGAACTTCCCCCTGCATTAGTGATAGCCTTTAGTATGCTGCAGCCTCATATCCAGTTAAAAAAAAAATCTGACTAGAAACCGTTTCTAATAGCTTGCAAAATCCTCAGCAATTCAACCTTTGGGGAGAGTGATTATGCTGATGAATCAAAGAGGAGTGTCAATAATGAAATTGCTAATCTCCTGGATTTCATTTTTAGTTTTCATATATAGCTCCTCACAACCCTCAACTTTGGGCCTAATTTGAAAGGTTTATATTTGTCATCTTTGTCAAAGTTTAGAAGAAAAAAAATGGGTATATACAGTCATAGGTACACTGGCAATTCAAGAGTTATTTTGAGGACATTTCTGTTTTTAAAAAAGTTGTAATAAGAATTTTGATTCTGCATGAAGATTTAGAAGGACAGAATTATAGAAAGAAACAACAGCAAGAAAAACCTAAAAAGATTCTGTAAACCAAACAACAACTATTAGAATATGCTTCTACATCAAACAGTGAATGTCTGAGCTATCCAGGAAGCTAATTATCTATTTTTTTCTTAAAGATTTTTTAATAATGGGGATTTTATAACCTTCCACAGTAGTGGTTCTCAACCTGGCAATTTTGCCACCCTCCACAGGGACATTTGGCAATGTCTGGACACATTTTTGGTCGTTGCAAATGGAGTGATGATATTGGCATCCAGTAGATAGAGGCCAGGGATGCTGCTGAACATCCTATAATGTACAGGAGAGTCCCACAACAATTATCTAGCCCAAAGGTCAGTAGTATTGAGGTTGAGAAACCCTGCTCTCAAGCATGGATTTTTTTACCTTGATGGGAGTTTTTCCAAATGAATAGCCACACTGATATTTACAGTGTTTTATAGGGAGATTTTGTTTTGTTTGTTTGAGTTAATGAGGGAGAAAAGAGGCTTTAGTCCTTGATTTAGGGGTTTATGGATGTGGTAAACGTGAACATTCTTTGAAAACTGTTCACAGAGAAAGTATGGTGATTTCATGATACAGAGAAGTGGAAAACAATCCTGTTTCATCATAGGAGGACATGAGAAATTTTGTTATTTTTTACCTTTACAGATATGAAAGGAAACTTCTACTTTGTAGGAGATGGGGTTGTACAGAATTATTTCTATATTGGTGAATTAAATCATTTAATAAAAAATAACCACAATATGTAAAATTAATTATCTTGGCAGAATATTCAGCAGCCTGAAGCTCTGAATTTACTTCTTAGATGTCACTATGGGTTATTTATTTAACGTCTATGCCCCAACACATCTGGAAAATCAAATGGTTATTTTAAACTTGTCAGATGAGTGTTTGCTAATTTGTATTTGGTAATTTGTATTGACACTAAACTTTTTTCAGATGAATTAAAAGAATTGTCCAACCTTTAACTAATTGATTGCTGCACCTCAGTGTAAGAGTAGGCATTCCCTTGTTCATTTCACACATGGAGTTATTGTACCTCCATTTATTTTCATCATTGTCTATTCGATCGCAATAATTTGTAGTAGAAGAAAGAATATGTAACCACACATGTATAAACCCAAACACACCTAGTGACTTAGTGACTTAGTGATAGGGAAGTTAGAGACTGACAAAAAGTGTTTACATTGCCTTTCAGAGATTTAGGTTTTTGAAACTGGCCTGGGGTCCAGGGCATACCCATAACACCCACTGAGGTTCGTGGAAGTAGTACAGAGAGTAGAGCATATAGCCTCTAAAGATATTCAATAATATTCCGTCCATTGTGCTAAAACAAAAACAGACACTGGGGAGTAAATGTAAGTAATCTTCTTAACCCCACTTTGTTAAAAAAAATTGCAGTTGATCTTATTTTTAAACAATTATGTTATCTGCCATACTACCTACACCCCATTAATTAACTGAATGCATGCTGTGAAAAAGTCATGCTTTCTGTAAAGGAGGAGACAGTGAAAAAAAATGCAACTTGAAGGCACAAATCATAGCAAGTCACTTTACCATAGTTTACATGTTTAAGAAGAAGTTGTCTCTTTGGTGGAGACAGACAGGAGATCTGCATTCTGTCACTACCAGAAGTCTTCTTAGGGTTTTTGTTTTGTTTTTTTTTAAATTAAGGGACCAGCCAGAGCTATGAAATTAGAGAAAAATTCAGAAAAGAAATTGGATCTTAGCTAGAGGTGAAAAATGCAAAGTTTGATGATCTCTTAGAGACGCAATATATGAAATGAATTGTTTCACTGATAACAGAAAGTAAAATAATAAATTTCATATGTTAACTTATATTTTTTATATTCCTTTAGTTATTTTTTATTTTTAAAGAATATTTTGTTTTGATGATATTTTGAATAGGTAGTATATATTACATGATTCAATTAATTAATTACAAGATTACTTACATTTACTCCCCAGTGTCTGTTTTTATTTTAGCACAATGGATGGAATATTATTGAATATCTTTAGAGGCTATATGCTCTACTCTCTGTACTACTT
This sequence comes from Tapirus indicus, assembly GCA_031878705.1. Taxonomy (NCBI): domain Eukaryota; kingdom Metazoa; phylum Chordata; class Mammalia; order Perissodactyla; family Tapiridae; genus Tapirus; species Tapirus indicus. The sequence goes on along the minus strand of CM062919.1, from coordinate 139,104,594 downwards.
CCACGAAAGTCGAAACTCTATAGAAAGATATACATGGTGATACCTTGCTCTCACCTCTGCACCCTAATCTTGTGTCCTTCACCTCATTTTTATTAGTCTTTTTCTTCCAATGTTTTTAATACAAGCAAATAAGTATATTTATCTGTTTCCAACATCCATGTCCCCCCAAATATACAAAATGTAGGTGACTGTGCACATTGTTCAGCACTTTGCTATTTTCATTTAGTACTGTATCTTGAAGATCTTTGCTTTTCAGCATATGGGTGTTTTCCTTACCCTTTGTCGGCTGCATAGGTGCAGACCTACATACAAATAGTCCCCTATTGATGGACGCTTAGGCTGTTGACAGTCTTTTTACGAACTGTACCACAGTGAGTAACCTTGTCCAAGTGTTATTTTGTCTTGTGCAAGTTTGTTCTAAAGTAGGATTGCTGTGTTAAAGGGTAAATGCCTTTGTAGTTTTGGTAGATATTGCCATATTTCCTTCTACAGTGGTTCTACCATTTGGCCCTTTCACTAGTAATTTTGAATGTGTCAGGATTTCCAGATTGGTACCAGTAGTTAGTAGTTAATTGAAAAAGTCAGTTAAATAAAGAAACATTAAAATATTTTCTATAAAGTTTAATGATTTTACTTTAACAGGAAACATTTAAATATGCATTAATTTGCTCTTCATTTGTTTTAGGGCAAATGATTTTCTTTGAGAATAGTCTACTGATCAGAGTTCCATGATATCTCTTATCTAAACCTCATCGTATTGCTTTCAGTGTTTGGCTTTTATAGAGTGAGAAATTAAGGCACCCTGAGTGTCCCTATTCTTTTATAGATATTCTACTTAGTCAAATTAACAGTTATTTTATATTCACTTTCATTGAGTTTTCCTAAGCAGTTGCCTTGGTTTTCTCAGAAATAGTAACGTTCTTTTAACTTTCATATTTTATTGGTTTATATAATATTTATTTACATCACATTATTTTAATATTAAGTAATTGGTAAGCTAGAATTTTTGATTCAGGATTTTTTAATTGTGTTTTGTTCACTGATGTGTCACTGTGCTTATTAGGGTGTGTGGCAATATTAAGTGCTCAGTAAATATGCATTGATTAGAAGAGATGAAGGAAAAGAGGTAGTATGGGAACAGACTGAGCTGACCGTTGCTATGCACCCAGAACAAGAGAGCAAAAGTTAGGCGAGGAGGAGAAAGTGGGGCACAGCAAAGGATAATTTATCAGCCTGCCATGGCTGGCACAATCGTGTATTGGAAAATTAGACTTTTGTGATACTTCCTCCGTGATGAAATTGAAAGAGCAGTGGCCTAATGGAAACCTTGATTCTACATTCTGACTCATTTACTTACCATAAGTGCCAGACTGGGCTAGACATCTACGTATTATACTCTTGTCCAGCCAGCAGCTTACTCTCTCTTTGAGACAGATGCTGAGACTAGTTGAGTGTTTTCTAAATTTCATTTTCCCCCAGGCATCATCATGAGTCTGCCATATCCATGTACTGTCTTACTTCTATTTACTTTATATTTTTCTTCAGTTGACGTTTTAAACACTTAAAGAAATTTAATGAGTAAAGATAATTTATATCTCCCTAAAAGGAACACTTGCCATAAGTTAAAACAATAGTAAAAATAAATACAGTGAAAACAAAACAGTGCTGTTGAACAAAAGTTAAATATGGTCTTCACGAGGGCTCTGAGCAAAACAAGATTAGTAAGTGTTAGAGAGATGAAAAGTACACTACTAGTAAATGGAAGCTTTCTTATTTGGTAAAAGACCATGATGTATGCAGCCTACTCTCAGATGGTTCAAAAAAAAAAAGACCCCACAGGACAAGAGCAAGAGAGAGCAAAGATAAGGCAGAAATGATAAAATGTTAGTAATAGGTGAATTTGAGTAAAAGTTATGTGGAGGTTCTTATACTTGCAGCTTTAATGTGAGTTTGAAATTGTCTCTAAGTAAGAGATTTAAAAATTATCCTGTGAAAGTTAGAAAATTGAAAAGGGAATAAATGTTTAATGTTATTTCATGTAGTATCCCTATATCCTCTAAAAGCATCTCAGGTTGTCTTAGGCATTCCACTTTTCCAGAAATAGTGTATTAGATGATCTCTAAGGTCCCTTCCAGTTCTAGAGTTCTACGACATGGTGTGCATTGCATTAGGGCAGCATAATTAAAGATACCTGCATTCCCAATTCAGTATTTCAGTGAATAACATTATTGAGGCTTAGTCTGGGGAAAGGCTATCTTTAGAAAAGGTAGCTTGAGTGGGTTGAAGAATAGAAGTAGCTTAGAAGAAAACCTTGGACTGTTTCAGTTGTGAGAAAGAGAAATATTAGGTATGAAAATTTTTGAGAGGAATCGGAGAGGCTTCTACCTAACACATAAATTAAGTTTTTATTTCTTGTATTGATAGTACTGATCCTCCTATAAAATTTGATTTCTGATAATAAGAGACCATAAGAGGTTTGTGTGTAGATATATTTCTGAAAAACACTACCACCACCAATTGAGGATTTTTTTATGTGCTGACATTGTTCTAAATTCTTTATGTGAATTACTCCACTCATTTAGTTCTTAGAGCAATCATATGAGGTACTCTTAATCCTGTTTTACAGATGAAGAAAGTGAGGCACAGGGGTTAAATAATTAGATCAAGGTTGTATGACTAGTAAGTGATGGAACCAGATTGTCTGACTTGAAAATCCATGACCTTAGCCTTTCTTCTCTACCATGTGTATTTTTATAGTTTTTAAAAAGCACTTAATTAGGGACTCCTACCTTTTAGTTTTCACTTGTCACTGTGTCTTATTTTGTTCCATTGTTATGCTTTCGATAACTTATTTTATTTCTTTAAGCATATTAAATATCATTTTATATCAACTTTCAAAAATATTCCAATATATTCAATCTTTGTAGATCTGATTCTGTGTTTAGTAATAATTGGTCCATTGGTGGTGTATTTCCTCTGTTTTTTTATGTGTGTGTGTCAGTTTTTATTGTTAGCCCATGTTTCCTGAAAGTTTATTTTTTGAGGTCAGAACTTAAAGGTTTTTTTCTACCACAGAGGGTTTGGTTTTCTCTGCAAGGGACCTGGAGACACTATCATCCGAAAACAACCTTTTAAAAAAATTTTTTTATTTATGACATCATTTCAGACTTACAGAACAGTTGCAGTAATTTCACAATGAATTCCCTTATATCTTTAACCAAGGTTTCCCAAATGTTGATATTTTCCACATTTATCATTGTCTATTTATATTTCCTTTTTTTTTTTTCCAGAACCATTTGAATATCCTTTCAGATTACAGATATGATTCCTTTTGACCCTAAATACTTGAATTTGTGTTCCCTCAAAACCAAGGACATTCTCTTACAAAATCACAATACGTTGATCAAAATCAGGAAACTAATGCTGACAGAATGCTACTATCTAACCCATAGAGCCTATTCATATTTTGTTAATTACCTCAATAATGTCCTCTGTAGAAAAGAAAATGCAGTATCATGTGCAGAATTTAATTGTCATGTCTCTTTATTCTCCTTTAATCTGAGATAGTTCCTCAGTCTTTTTTTGTCCATGATTTTGACGCTTTTCAAGATTAGAAGACAGTTATTTTGTAGAATGTCTCCCAGTTTAGGTTTTTCTGATATTTCTTCACGGGTAGATTCAGGTTATGCATTTTGACAGGAATAACACAGATATGATGTTTCTCTCATATCAGGAGGCACGTGACTTTGATTTGTACCATTACCGGTGATGTTTTCTTCGATCACTTGGTTAAGGTGATGTCTTCCAGGTTTCTTTACTGTAAAGTTACTATTTTTCCATTGCAGTTTATAAGTATCTTGTTGGGATATACTTTGAGACTATGTAAATATCCTAGTACTACTCAGACTTTCACTACTAGTTTCAGAATCCATTGATGCTTCTTGCCTGAACCAGCTATTATTACAATGGTTGCCAAATGGTGATTTTTCTCATTGCATCATTTTTCTGCATGTATTGATTGGCTTGCTACTACTCTAAGGAAGAGCTTTACCTTTTTCCTTATTTTTACCACGATGGACTTAAAGATTCTTTTTATTCAATGAGTTTTAATCCTTTGCTGTCATTATTTGTCTTGATGCTCAGATTGTCCCAATATAGACCACTGGGAGCACCTTCATGCTCCTCTACCCTTTTGCTATATCTCCATCATTCTTTTATACTGTCTTTCTGGAATGAGATGTACTGGACTAATGTTATACGTTTCCTGCTTCAGTCCTGAAATCAGCCACTTCTCCAAAATTCAGAAATTATGATTTTCCATGGTTTTGTTTGATGATTCTAAAGCAAGACTTCTATTTTATCTTAGGAGACACATTGCTTTCCCTGAGGTCTTATCATTACCACTTTTACCAGTGGCATATGAATATGGTCTAATCTTGAGTTGCATACTCCATTCCAGATGTCTTCACATAAACCATGTTTAGAAAGACTATACTTTTATGTATAGGAGGTAGTGTCATCAGTGGGTCAGCTTTGAACTTTTTTACGAAATAGCACACAGATTTTTCTAGACAGGTATAGAAAAATGAGAGGTCTTGGTTAGAGGAAGCCATCCATTGGGATTGGACATCTTCAGTAGAAACTGGACTCCTGGGTAGAAAAATGATATGAAATATTTTGCAAGTTTTTTTCTGAGTATTCATCTATCATTCTTTAGAAATGAGCTCAGAAACTGATTTATAGAGATAATTGAGACCATTTGCCATGAACTTCCTCGTGTATTGCCATCTTTAACTAAACTTGTCTCTGCCCTGTTATTTATGTGCTCCTCCTTTCCTCAAATCTCAGAGACAGACATGTTCTCCCTACAGTGAATCGTACCACTTAGTTTCTGTGTCTCATCTCAATTTTTAAAATTTTCAGCTTCCTAGTTCCTCCTGACTGTACAACTTTGTTAACTTGTGAAGGTCACCAGTGACTATTGAACAAAATTTCATGGCTTCTTAAGGGTTCTTATTTTTCTTGAGTTCCACAAATTTGATCCTGCTGACTACCCACATCTTCTTGAAACTCTGTACTCCATGAGCTCCAATGACACTACAATTTTCTCTTCTGTTTACTCTTTGTTCACCGCTCCTTTTTTAAATTTCATTTGAATTTAATAATCATTTAATCTGACATAAGAATTGGACAAAAATCTGAATTTATTCAGGTATCCAGTTTTGTTTTGTAACTTAAAATGTATCTCAGTTTCTTTTTTCTTTTCCATTCCCATTGCTTCTATCCTGGTCCATTTCTTTCCTTGGGTTACTATAGTTGTCTTTTCTCTGCCTCCAGTCTCTTCTTTCTCCGTTCCTCTTCGTTCTGTTTCATAGTACTCTTCCGAAAGGAATGTCTTTACTAGGTTATTAGACTGCTTTACCAGGTTATTACACTGCTGGAGAACCTACAGTGGCTCCCGGTTGTTTGCCTCTTCATTCTGACTTTTTGTGTGTGTGTGAGGATGAGTAGCCCTGAGCTAACATCTGTTGCCGATCCACTCTTTGCTGAGGAAGATTGGCCCTTGGCTAACATCCATGCCCATCTTCCTCTACTTTATATGGGCTGCCGCCACAGCACGGCTTGATAAGTGGTGTGTAGGTCCATGCCTGGGATCCAAACCTGTGAACCCTGGACTGCCGAAGCAGAGCGTGTGAACTTAACCACTACGCCACTGGGCTGGCCCCCATTCTGACTTTTAATTTGCAAAGTTGGGCCATTGATCCATTTATCCTGGCAATTAAGTCCTCTGGTGTCATATGTTCTGTTCATGCTATGTTCATTATTTCTTCTAGGTTTTTGGTTATTTTGTCTTCTCCATTTGTCTCGTACCATCTGCATTACTTTTCATCAGCTATCTCACTCTTAACAACTTTTTCCAGTAAGTTTTTTTTTTTTTTTTAACTAATTTGGCTCTACCAATCTCTTTTCTGTGGCTTGCTTCTCTTCAGTACCACTTAGTTTAGTTCTTGCTCCTCTCTGATAGTTTATTCTTTTTCAGATGTTTTCCTATCCATCTAATAACTTGTAAGTATTTTGAGGTCAGAGAGATGAAATCATATTTTTGATAACTGTCAGGTAGTAGATATCCCACGAATATTTGCCCATTGAGTGAAAATAAGACAGAAGTTAAATATTTAAATCTCCTTAGTTTCCACCCAGAAACTAAAACCAATTTCTTGAGTAGAATAGAAACAGTTTTAAAAAATTATAACATCACAGTTTTATCAAATCAACTTTTTTAGTTTTAAAAATTTCACATCAGCAGGGGGCAGTCAAACCAAAGTTCATTCTGATAGCTTATGGAAAATTAAAACTTCTCTCTGGTAAGAGTTATTCTACTTGGGATACTAGCTGCACTTAATAATCTATTTGTAAATAAATTTCAAAACTCTTCAGTAGGTAGGTTTATAAAATGTTTTAATTTTTTTTATCCTTGGAAGGTAAATAAGTTTTTCTAAGTGAAAAAAAAATTTTAAATGTTTGTCAGAACATGAAATGTTTTATTATTTGGTATTTTTGATGGATGGGCACTTTACATAGAAATTTGTTTTTCCTGCCTCAGAATAAGCATTTCTCTTAACTTATTTTTAACTTATTCAGCTATTTTTCATTCAATAAAATATTAACTTTTATAGAATACTTTTATTTTCCCCTGTGAAATTGAAAAAAATGAATTTTTATTAGAGTGTGGTAGAACACTAACTAAAATGTAGTTTGGCAAATTCTTAAAGTTTTATTGAGTTTTTCTTCCTGAACCTTTCCTCTGGCCGGCTGCATACAACTGGTGGTATGTGTTTATAGATGTGCTCATTTTCACCTCCTCTTGGAGGTTAACCTAGTACTTATTAAGGGAGAAACACAGTTTATACTAAACAGTGTTTAACATATACTGATGGTATTACTGTATTTCCTGTTTTGTGTTCACAATAAGAAGATTCTGAAAACTGCCTTTGTATAAATACTTCACTGACATTCCAGACAAGTATAATCTTGTCTGCTGGTAGGCAGGAAAGAGTAAGGTCCTGGAATGCTGTTAGAGAAGGAAATCTCTTTGTGTTCCACAAATGATACCCCTAAATCTTTTAAGAATATAATTTAAAAATGACAACCCTATATTTGCTTTTCCTTCCGTTTATTAACTTTGCATGCATTTAGTTCAGAAATACATTTCGTTGGAAAAAAAATCCATTGTGTCTGAGGAAGAAGCATTTTCTTGGTGGTTCGCTGGAAATTGTTGGTGGAAATGTCAGAGGGTAAACATAAAGAACAGATTTCGTATATAATTATTACTTTTTGTTCTTTTGGCTTAAAACTTTTTTTGATACTTGAATCAGGCTTTTGCAAATTCTCTGCAGGCTTAAAAAATGCAGGGTTTCCTACTCCCTCCCAGAATTTCCAGTACAGAAATAATTTGGGGAGGTTGTTTTTAGAACACAGATTATATTTTTTTTAAAGTTAGATTTGGAGTTTTTATTTTATTAATTAATGTGAATCATTAAGATATCTAAAAATCAGTTGTGTAACTTTAACCTTGAATATTCTAGTGAATGGATTTTCTTATACTTAATTATGATAGCTAAGAATTCAGTTAAAATTGTACTGAAGTTTCTTTTCAATGACTGAAAAAAATAGTTAGTAGTTAAACCCTGAAATGATTGCCAAAGCAGACATCATAGACTAGACCTATGTCTAATTTCTAGGTCAGTGGTTCTTTTCTTCTTCTTTCTTATTACTCCCATCGTTAACATGGTTAGTAACCTAATTACTTACTTTCAGCCCTCACTCTAAAACCCAGCAAAACAGAATTTCCAAATACAAGGTTTAAAATGCTTGTTCATTGCTTCCAAATTGTACAAAAGTATCATATGCTTTTTATGATCAAATAATTCTTATATTATTAATATATATGTCATCTGTTGTACCTTTTGTGTGTTTGCTTAAAAATATGTTGACATTATTCATTATTATGAATTCTGAAATACTGAGGCTGCTGCATCTTCAATTAAGGGTCTTTTAAAGGAAGTAATTTAAGACAACAGAGCTACGCACTGTTATAGTGGTTCCATGGTGTCAGAACTCAGATTCCTTCTGTCTTGCTGCTGTACCATTCCTTAGGCCACATGGTAAAAAAAAAAAAAAAAAATCTCTGTTACATCAATTGGGTTCTCATTCAGGTGAGTAGGAATGAGGAGATAAGGTAACTGAGAGCTCACTCCTTCACTTTAAGGACATCATAACCCATAAATTGCATCTATCGTTTACATCCCATTGGCTGATCTTAGCTCCATGACCGTATTCAGCTACAAGAGAGACTACAAAATAAATATATTCTCTATTTTGAGTGGCTGGGTGCACAGCTTGAATTCAGGGATTTTGTTACTAAAGGAAAAAGAAAAACTAGCAGTCTCAGCCATTATCTGTGAGCTGCATTCACTGTCATTGTCTACTCCTTTCTCTTTGAAACACTCTTATTTTGTTTTACATGACACAATAATCCCGTAGTTTTTCTTGTATTTCTCTGTCTTCTCTTGACTCCTTTACGTATTTATTCTCTTCTGCCTACCTATAAAATGTTATAGTTCATCAATGCTGGGCGCTAGGACCTCTCTTCTTTCTTCTTTGTCCTTGGGCAATCTCATCCACATCCGTGGCTTCACGTATCACGCGATTGCACTTGACTCAGCTCAGACTTTTGCTCTGACCTCTTCAATGGACTGCCTGCTTATATATCTCAGAGGCATTACACGTTCAACGTATCCTAAATTTAAGTTTTGCTCTAAGTATTTTAATCATTACATATTCTTAACAACTTTATGAGGTAAGTACTATTACAATCTTGGTCCTACAGATGAGAAACTGAGACATAGGTTAAGAAACTTGACCAAGGTCACAGAGCTAATAACTGGTGTACAGTTCTTTGATTTTTGACAAATGCTCAGAATTGTGTAAGCACCACTGCAATCATAATACAAAAACAATTTATTCACTCTAAAAAATTCCTTCATTCTGCTTCTTTATAGTTAAGCCCTCTTTTCACGGCTAATCCCTGGCAACTACTGATCTGTCCCTATAGTTACCATTTCCCAAATGTCATATAAATGGAATAATGTAGTATGTAACCTCAGTATGGCTTCTTTTATTTAACAAGTTTTTGAGATTTATCTGTGTTGTGGTGTGTATCACTACTTTGTTCCTTTTTTGTTGCTGGATAGGATGCACTACAGTTTGTTTATCCGTACACCACTGAAGGACATTTTAGATTGTTTCCAGTTTTTGCTATGAATTAATGCTATTATAAACATTCATGGATAGTTTTTTGTTTGAACTTAAGTTTTTGTATTCTAGGACAATTAACTAGGAGTAGGGTCATATGATACTCATGACGTTACTGAGTCATAGGGTAACTAATTGTATACTTAACTTTATAAGCAACTGCCATATTGATTTCCAGATTGTTAGAACTTAGTTGCATCCTCACCAGCACTATGAGTTCCAGGTGCTCTGCATTCTTGCTAGCCCTTGGTATTTTCAATTTTGTTTTATTTTGTATCTTTAAATTTTGACAGTTCTATTAGGTGTGTAGTGTTATCTTATTGTGGTTTTAATTTGCATTTCTCTAATGACTAATGATATTGATCATCTTTTCATGTGCTTATTTGACATTAGAATTTTTTCTTTGGAGAAGTGTTTTAAATTCTTGTGTGCAGTTTTTACTCTTTGAGTTGTTTGTTTTCTTACTTTTATTCTTTATATTCTGATTAGAAATCCTTTGTCAGGGGGCCGACCCAGTGGCATAGCGGTTAAGTTCGCACTCTCTGCTTCTGACAGCCCAGGGTTCACAGGTTCCGATCCCTGGTGTGGACTGACACACCACTTGTCAAGCCATGCTGTGGTGGCATCCCATATAAAGTAGAGGAAGATGGGCATGGATGTTAGCCCAGGGCCAATTTTCCTCAGCAAAAAGAGGAGGATCAGATGTTAAAAAGATGATAAAAAAGAAGCAGCAGATGTTAGCTCAGGGCTAGTCTTCCTCACACAAACACACAAAAATCCTTTGTCAGGTATATTTCAAATATCATCTGGTCTATAGCTTATCTTTCCTTTCTCTTAACAGTGTATTTCTCAGAGCCAAAGTTTTTACTCTTGAAGAAGTCCAGCTTCCTCTTTTGGTTTTTTGATCAACTCTTTGGTCATGAATAATTTTTAAAATTTTTATTGTGGTAAAAAACATAAAATTTGCTATCTTAGCCATTTCTAAGTGTACAGTTTTATAGTGTTAAGTACATTCACATTATTGTGCAACCAATCTCTAGAACTTTTTCATCTTGCAAAACTGAAACTCTATACCCATTGAACATCAATTCTCCATTGCTCCCTCTACCTAACCCCTGACAACCACCATTCTGCTTTCTGTTTCTGTGAATTTGACTACTCTGGATATCTTGTATAAGTAGAAATATGTCTTTTTGTGACTGGCTTATTTCATTCAGCATAATATCCTCAAGGTTCATCCATGCTGTAGCATGTATCAGAATTTCTTTCTAAGGCTGAGTAATATTCTGTTGTATGTATATACCACATTTTGCTTATTCATTTGCTTCTGCCTCTGGGTTATTGTAAATAGTGCTGCTATGAACATGAGTATGCAAATATTTCTTTGAGATCCTGCTTTTAATTATTTTGGCTGTATACCCAGAAGTAGAATTACTGGATCATATAGTAAGTCTACTTTTAATTTTTTGAGGAACTACCATACTGTTTTCCACAGTGCCTACACCATTTTACATTTCCCACCAAGAGTGCACAAGAGTTCCAATTTCCCTATATCCTTGCGAATACTTGTTGTTTTCCTTTTAATTTTTTTTTAATATTACCCATCCTAATGGGTGTGAGGTGATACCTAATTGTGGCTTTGATTTACATTTCCCTTATGATTAAGAATATTGAGCATCTTTTCATATGCTTGTTGGGCTTTTGTGTATTATCTCTGGAGAAATATATGTTAAAGTCCTTTGCCCATTTTTTAATTGAGTTATTTGATTTTTTCTTGTTGAGCTGTAGGAGTTTTTTGTATATTCTGTATATTAAACCCTTATCGGATATATGATTTGCAAATATTTTCTCCCATTCTGTAGGTTGTCCTTTTACTCTGTTGATTTTGTCCTTGGATTCATAGAAGTTTTTTATTTTGATATAGTCCAGTTTGTCTGTTTTTACTTTGTTGACTGTGCTTCTGGTGTCATTCAGGAAATCCTTGCCAAATCCAATGTCATGAATCCTTTTCCTTTTGTTTTCTTCTAAGAGTTTTATAGTTTTGGGCCTTATGTTTAGGTCTTTGATCCATTTTGAGTTAATTTTTATCTATTGTATAAGGTAAGGATCCAACTTGATTCTTTTGCACGTGATACCTCGTTTTCCCAATACCATTTGTTGAAGAGACTCCTTTGTTTTTTTGTAAAAGTTGTAGTTTTACATGTCACATTTAGAGCTATAAGTCATTTTTGAGTTAATTTTTATATCTAGCATGAGTTATAAGTAAAGGTCCATTTTAGCAAATGATACAAAATTGTTCCAGCACCATTTGTCGAAAAGACTATCCTTTCTCCATTGGATTGCCTGTATACCTCTGTCAAAAGTCAATTGACCTTATTTGTGTGGGTCATTTCTGTTTATCCTTTCACCAAACCACACTGTCTTGATGATCATTGTTTTATAGTAGGACCTAAAATCAGGTAATGTGTGTCTTCCAACTTTGTTCTTCATTTTCAAAATTTGTTTTAGCTTTCTATATAAAGTATAAACTTAGGTTGCTGATATTTTTGAGAAATCCAGCTGAGATTTTGTTTGGTATGTTTTTAATTTATATAATAATTTGGAGAGAATTTATAACTTAACAATATCGAGTCTCCAATCATGAACGTTGTCTACCCATTTATTTAGATATTCTTTTATTTCAGTGTATTGCAGTTTGCAGCACAGAGATCGTGCACATATTTTGTTAGGTTTATACTTAAGTACTTTTTCTTCTTTGAGGTATTATATGTGGCATTGTTTATTTTTATTTTGGTTGCCAGTTGTTTGTTGTTACTATCTAGAAAAATGATTGGTTTTTATGTGTTGATCACCTTTGATGGCTCTTGTTTGTTATACAATCTGAGAATCTCAGATTTTTTAATTGGTGTGTTTATACCATTTACATTTGGTATAATTGTCAATATATTTGGGTTTAGTTCTGTGATTTAATTGCATTTCTGTTTGTCCTTCTGTTTTTCTTTCTTCTATTTTCTTTTTTATGCTTTCTGGGGAATTATTGGAATATTTTTTAGTACTCCATTTTAATTCATCTATTGCCTTTATTATTGTATTTCTTTGTGTTTTTTTATTAGTTGCTTTAGTGATTACAATATTCACACCTAACTTTTCAGAGTCTACTTACAGTTAATATTTTATCATTTAAAGTGAAGTGTAGCAACATTACAACCATTGAGGTCAAGAAGATAGGGAAAATAGATATTGGATGACAGGTGTATGCCACAGAAGGCAATCTTAAGTTGCTCTTTAGCCTCCTTTTCTCCACTTAATCTTTTCTGTACTACTTATTATCCAGCCTGTAATCATTTGTTTTGTTCTTTACTGCTTTCAGCCTGTAGTGTACCAGTATGTGGATAATAACTCTATATACATGCCTCCTTTCTTGGGATTATTTTTTAACTTCAATATGAGATAATTGATATAGATGAGAAAACTGAGGTGCAAAGTTTAATTGCCCAAGGTCACACAGCTAATAAGTAGCAGAGCTAGGATTTGTACTCTGGCAGCCTGACTTCAGGGTTGGCATATTTGACCACAATACTGTTGCCTGTATTTTACTTCAATAGTAGTGTTTATGAGAAATCTATTACTCTTCTAAGTATATGGCTTCTAGGTTTACTTATTCTCATATCTTCAAGTGTTCTAATTTAGTTGTAAAATGTGCTTTTTTTCTTTCTTCTTAAGATATCTTTAGTACTCTTAAAATAGCTCATTAAAAATTTATTCCAGCAATTTTGAACTTCCTAGAGTTTGTGGATCTAGTTTTTGGCATCAAAACAATTTGTGGATTCCCCCATAATTGCAGTTAAATTTTCTCAATGTAATTGAAAAAATACTTTATGGGAAAAATACTACTGAGAACTGTGTAACACTTTTAAATGATTTTCTGTTTTTTATAATCACAGCAGCATATACATATATTTGAAAATTAATAGCATATATATGTGCAAGGTGTATTATTATTTTTTTTTTCAGATAATACTTGGTGTTCATATAGGGTCTCCAAACACAGGAATCTGCAGCCCACAGAGTGGGAATCATACTTTAGACTATTAGTGAGTAAAAATAACAAAAGTAAGATTCACATTTTCCCCAGGATACTAGAGTTGAATAGGTTCAAATTTAGAGGGAGAAAAATATATGTAAAGATGAAAGAACTCTAATTTTTATCAGACTCAAACCTTATCATTGAAATGGAAATACTCTTTACGTTGTCCACCTAAAATGTTCCTATTAACAGTGAGGTGTTAACAGGTACAATTTTGGAATTTCTAATAGCTGTCTTTTTCTCTTTCAGCTTTGATTATGTTATATGTCTTCTCAAATGAGAAAAGAAACAGATTTTGCAAATATTCAGACAAACAAAAACTTGATGTCTATGAAACAAATTATTTCCAGGGATTTAGAACTAAAAGATCTAAAAATCCTTTGAGTTTGGCAACTTTCTCTTTACATTCCCTTTTCCTCTTCTCTAGTAATCCTTGTCTTGTTCCTAATGAGTTAGTACTCAGAGGTCATTCAAAAAGGTTTATTAAAACCAGTAGTGAAATTTTTGTAAACAGACTTCTTTTAACCAGGCTCTGTGTCTTTAACCAGCCTCTGTGTTTTTGTGTTTGTTTTTGTTTAGCGTTGGGCACAATAGTCTTTTGGTTTTTTTTCTTCTTTCTGGATTCAGATGAATTTTAAAGATTTGAGAAGATCGGCTGTAACATTTGAAGGTTAAAACCTGATCCATTCGATGGAATTGTGATTCAGAAAAGCTGGAAGTAAAAATATAAATTTTAGTTTTACAAATATAGTAATAAAGAATCTACTTTAGTGGTAACTTATTCTTCATATTAGAGAATTAAAATACTCAATAAGTTTCAAGTTACCAGGTCGATGAAGTAACACCTGGATTTTATTTATGGTACTTTATTTAAAATTATTATGAAGAAATGACTACTCATTATGAGGTGAACTTTCATCTTTTATTTAAGTTAAAACTTATGTTGTATAGTTTACAAAAATTGACACATCATTACACCACCTGGAGACCAAAAATAGGATCACTTTGGGAACACTTTGTTTTGTGAATAGTTGCCAATCTTCTGAATCATTTAGTTTATACATTCCATTACATTTTTAAGCTTATTATTTAATATGAACTTTTGCCCATTTTCAAATGAAGATCCATTGCTTTTCACCCATAACAGAGGAATAGGTTTCCAGGATAAAGCAAATAGTTCAAAATACTGTGCCTGCAAAGAGATAGATTGCCAGTAGAGATAGGGCCAAAGCTGTAGAACTCACATTCTCCCTTCTTATAAAGACATACAAAGCATAAAACAAGATAATTTGTCCTGTTCATTGCCATCAAGATGTGTCAGATTTGTATGTCCAAATAACACCCCCACTCTGTCAGCCCTGTGTTGACTACCCTCCAGAATATGGTGGTAAATCACAGGTGGATTGTTCAGGTGTTCAAAGAGCCCACAGGAATAGGCAAATAATCAACTGACAGGTCATTGCTGGATCAAGGAATTTACCCTTTTCTTTGGCATATCATAGCTCATAAAGGCTAACATTTTGGTAATTGTTTCAGGAAAAGAAATACTGTACTATATTTCCTTTTTTCCCCTTAGTCTCTGTTATACAAAGCAAACAAACTTGTTTACAGAACATCCAGCATTTAGTTGAGTAAATGACGGGTAGGAAATTAAGCTGTTAATACAGGAGGATGACTAAGTGAGGAAATCCGTCGTTTGTCAACCACTCATATTAATATTATTTTTAAAATAGAATCTGCTTTCAGTTTCAGGGGTTGGAAGTGTTAGAAGTAAACAGTTTAATGGATTTTGTACTTAAAATTCTGGCTTCCGTCTTTTACTTACAACCTACCATCACAATAGAAAATAATGCAAATGGTCTTCTCAATGATTGATTTAAGATGATGGTTTAGGCTTATTTATTGAGTCAGAGCTGCACACCTGTTTTGTGTCCTAGCACCTTCCTCAGAGGATGAGTTTTTTTTTTAAGCCATTTTTTCTTGCAATGCCAGAGGCATTATAAATCTCTAAATTGAAAAATGTGAAATAGAATATCATTCTTGTTTTAATCTATTAAAATTAACCCTTTGAATACTTTCTGGTTTTAAGGTGGATTGCTGATTATCACATTGCTCTATATGTATTTCCTATTTTATAAACCTTGATAAGATAATAATCTTGATATTCATGGTAATATGAACAATAATCCTAACATTACTTACAACATTCTTCCCCTAATATGAAGTTTACTGAAAACAAATCTAAACTTTTACATTTAAGTTCACCAAAGTAAACACATGTAGAATCAAAAAGATTTTACTTATTTGGTGGTACATGGAAATTTGAACTCACATTTAGTATGTTAACATTGTCATAAACCTACTGAAAAAATGCTCAGTCATTTTAGACTGCATTAATTATAGCATCCAGAGTGCATAAACTAATAGCTTCATGGTACTCTATCTTGGTTAGGTTATATCTGGAGTATAATATACAATTTTGGGATCTCATGGTTTGTAAGTAATTTTAGACATAGACATATGGACCAGAGCTTGTTTTTACCCTGGAGAATAGAAGAATACATGCAGATACAGTTACCACCTTCATATATTTAAAAGTCCATTCTGTAGAAGAGACAATTAAAAATAGATTCTAGCAAAACAAATGGAATAATTTTCCAAAGAATTAAAATTGTTCACCAGTACTGTTGCTTGTTCTGGGAGACATTGATCTACCTGTTACTCCAGGTGTTTTAAGGAAGGATTAATTATGCTAAATGTCTGCTATATTGATTAGGAAGTTGGAAAAGGTAATTTCCGATCTCTTTTCAATTTTGAATTGAATTGGCAAGCATAAAATGATATTCCTGACTCAATCACTTAACATATATGTGAGTATTTGCAAATTTGAGATCTGAATTTTGAGAATAATTATTGAAAATTACCTTTGACCCTATGAACTTTCCATGTATTTCTGGTCTTCTATATTTTTTATTCTTTTTGAAAATAATTTAAAATAGTTTTCAAAAAGAAATACATCAGATTTTATCCCAAGTCATGTAAATCCAATCTGAAATTAGAGGTAGGAGTAAGAATGAATAATACAGGTCCTGTGTTTAACATGAGAACCCCACTTATCCCGTCATATGTGAAAGTTGGACCTTAGGAACTTAATAACACAGTGTAGTAACTTGATACTTTCTTGGTAGCAAACATGGCCCCTCCTAAAAAGGGGAGAAATGTATTTGAAGATCACCCCTCGGCAGTATTGTCTTTCGAACTTTAGGCAGACTATTTGAATGAATAGGCATTTTGGCTCATCCCATCATCCAAAACTTCCTGACATTCTTCTCCTTTATTTAATGTTATATAGATAGAGTTGGGAGACTAGACAGTGAATATAGGTTATATGTTTGTGTGGAATTCAGCAAGAGAGGTTGGCTGTTCAGCAGTAAATATCGACATTATTATAAAGTTTTTAATAACTTTTATTTATTTTATTTTTGTGTGTGTGAGGAAGATCGGCCCTGAGCTAACATCCATGCCCATCTTCATCTATTTTGTATATGGGATGCCGCCACAGCATGGCTTGATGAGCAGTGCATAGGTCCATGCCCGGGATTTGAACCTGCAAACCCCAGGCCCCCGAAGCGGTGTGTATGAACTTAACCACTATGCCATTGGGCCCGCCTCTGTAACTTTTAAATACTAATTAGCACTGAGTAGCATACAGAAAATACCTATTACATAGAGTTACTCATTTGCAGGATGTAAGAGTGAAAGAATGAATGCATATACATATATATGCATCTGTGTATGCATGCATGCATCCTTTGTAGTTACAAGGGCAGAGATCACATTTTATCCATAGCCTACTCTAGAGTGATTCTTGGTACTCTTAAGTGCTAGTGGACATGTGTTGTGTAAATAAATATATTCAATTTAGATAGCATCAAATAGATGTTACCATTTGGATAAAGAAGATGTATTGTAATTTTTAAATTATATATAAGTAATTTTATTTCATCTTTAGATTTTTCTAGGGACTCTATACATATGTTGATTTTATATTGGTCTTAAACAATTTATTATATAGATACATTAACTTTGATAGTATGCTATAAATTTCATTCCATTCTTGTGGCCATTAATTTAGGAGAGTGGTAGCTCTTTAGATGCCCTTTCCCAAAATTAATCTCCCAACAGCTGACAAACCATGAGCAATTATGAAAAGTCCTTTTTACATAATACAGGATGGCATAGCTGCTTTTTATGTTGTTTTTCTCTTAAAATAATCTTCACTATAAATGGGTCTTAAATCATTTGAAACTGGATTTGAATTCTACTTTGGGCTTTATTGTGTGATATGAGGCACTGTTTGCTTATCTGTAAAATGGAAATACTACCTCCTTTGCAGAAATGTTGGAGGTTTATATGAGGTGACTCATATGAATCCTTTAGCTTAGAACCTGTTACAAAGTGAGCCCTTGAGACATAATAGCTATTAATTTATTACTGTGTTCTCCAAAAAAAAAAAAAAGATGAAAGTATCATGGATAAATACCTGAATTTAACACTTAAAATTTTAAGTTGTTACACTGTAAATTCTTTTATTTTTCTCTTTTAATTTTAATGTTGAAAAATTTCTTCCTGTTATACAGATTAGATCAGCAATTTGTCAATAGTCATCACTGTAAATGAATTGTATGTAACTCTAAGTATTCCTTTGGGAGACTTGGTGACATCTACTTTCTCTTGCACAGTGTGATGGTTAGTGCATGTCATATCTCCATGCCCCTTCCTCTATACCCTTCTGTACAGAAGTTGCTGAAATCTCAAGGAATCTGCAATCGTTGTATATATATATATGGTCCTTATCCATTGTCAGGAACCCAGCTTCCTGGGGGCTTTTCCAGCTTTTTGACAAATACCTAAATAAAATATTCTGATTACTTAAAATTGGAGACTAAGCTTTTTATATTTTAAACTGGCCTGGATTGATATGAGTCTGTTTGGAGAGGGGTAGGCTGGAAAGTGTTAAGCTAGAAACAGGAAGACTAAAGATAGAAGCACCCTGTCATTCATTGTCCACAGAAAACATTATTTTCTCTGAGGTTTTTATTTAGCCATTCTATGGCTCAATATTGACTCTGCAACAAATTTCCTTTCCCCCTTTCATCCCCACCGTATGATCTGCTTTATACACATGTGTATACACACATTTGCCAATATAATCTATAATATATACTGAATAAAATTACCATTTGTATCTTTCTGTCTTTTCTAGTCTTGGTCGACATCTGCATAGCAATTCGGATAGAATAGCGTGGAACTCATGAGCTCAAAATAAACGTGATAAAGATTTAAGCTTTTCATCTTTATTCTAGGAACATTCCCCATTTCCAAAATACTTAGATTATCTTCATCCTACTATTAAATCATAAAACAAAAATTGTACCATCCCTTCAAATCAGAACTTTATTCAATTTATGACTCTGCTTGGAATCAGAACAAGAGTTTAAAGAAGGCATGGTTTAAGTATTACTGGAGAAAAATAAGGAGAACGTGTTATGTTAGTAAATTTGCATTGTATGCACTTAAGTCAGTCTTCCAATCTGTAGAAACATACAGTATAGAATTCAGTGTTTTGCATTTCTCAGAGAGTGAAAAACCAATAGCATTTTAAAAGTTCATAAATGGGGGAGAAGAGAAAAAACTTTTGAACTTAAAGCCTGGCTTCATCTAGAGATAGGCATAAATTGTTGTTGTTGTTGTTGTCTTTAACCTGAAAGATGTTCAGAAAGTCAGGCCTCACCAGAAACACTACTGATGCCTTGTAGGGACTATATTTTTTTCAGCCTGTGTCCTTCAGCTCAAACTTTCTGTCTAGTACTAGAAAGCACTCCTACCAATGTTGAATGAATGAATTTATGTGAAAATGTATGCCTGGGGAAAAAGCAGGCTAGAGGCTTTTGATACCCAGTACTAAGTGGTATGATGTAGTAAATGTTACAGTTCAGAGAACAGAAAGATTATGGAATGTCAGAATAGATAGGAAAGAGTAAACATATTACTTTATATATATTTCTAATTTTTAAAAAATCATTTTCTATGTACTAGCCTAAGTAGTTTGCATATACTGTCTCATTTCAATTTGCACTATAGAGCAGTTAAGGTAGATAGTTTTCCTACTATTTTGTGGATAAGGAAACAGGCTCAGCGAGGTTAAGTAACTTGTCCATGATCTAACAGCTACTAAATGACTCTACAAGGAATATTACTTTCATTCCTTTGGATATTCTTCCCAGAAGTCAGTGAATTCTGATGGCCTTTAAAGAATCCTAACAGGTTAACAGAGTTGCTACTCACCTTGGGAGGTTCTGGCAGTGGATTTAAAGGCACTGAGAAAATCTGTTGATGGCTATTGAGTGGGAAGTTGAGTAATCGACTTAATTCCATGTACTGAAAGTAAAGCCAGTTGCAATATATTCCTTTATCATTGATCTGAAAATTTTCTGAGTGTATAATCCTGTGGTAAGTGATATTTATCATCTAAGCTTGCTCTTTGGCAGGTACCAATCAAATCAAAGAAGTATCTTCTTCTTGTTTACAAGGTTTTAATTTATTTGAGAGATAAAAATATATATTTGCAGCTTGAGAGGTTTTTAATGAATGGAGATGTTCAGTAAAATCTTTCATACAAGCATTCCATGGTATTTTATTAACAAGGACATTTATGAATTGAAGCAGAAATCACTTTGTAATAGACACTTAACTATGACGTTGTTGGCATCTGTTTTTAGTATACCAATAAATATCATTAAAGGAGCCATTTTTACCTGGCAATTTAGAATTTTTTATTTATTGGTTGATTGGATCTAAACTGCTACAGTTTGATACATAATGGTTAAGAGCACGGACTCGAGCCATGAGTTTGAATCTCAGTTCCATCACCTACCATACGTATGACCTTAGGCAAATTATTGAATCTGCATGACTGTTTTTTCACCTGTAAAAAGGAATTAAGAATAGTACCTACCACAGAGAGTTGTGAGGATTAAGCAAGTAATAAGTGTGAAATAACTTAAAACAATACTTAATAAATATTGTTTGTTATCCTACTTTTTTTTTGTTTGCCTCAGTTTATATTTGATTAAGTTAGGAGGCCGTGAAAAATTCCTCATGGAAATTCTGTTCATTGTAGTGTTGAAATACATTATTAAATGTGGTTTATTTATAAGTAATAGATCATCTATATGCATTTATTATGATATTATATCATTGATATCTTAATCTGGTAGGCTAATACAAATGTGTTCTTTTTGAAAATTACTTGTGCATGTGGAAAGCTGAGATCCTTCCCAATATTTGTATGGTATAATGACTCCCCCCCGATTATAACCGATGTGTAATGTACAAAGTTGAATATCAGATTTATGAGATATGTGGGAAGGTTCTATTCCCAGAAAGTTAATAATTTTTATGTAATCCCTAATTATACTCTACCCTTGATAAAATATTTTCAACATTTTGATTTTTTGTTTGTTCTCTGGAGTTGTTTTGTTTGTTTTTTTGCCTACTAAAAATATTTATTTGAGGCCTTAGTATGCACAATGCCAGGCCCTGGGAATACACGCGTGAGTAAGTGGATAGAATCTCTTCTAATGGGGCATACAGTTTCCTGGTGGTTACAGAGAAGTAAACAGGGAAGTACAATAAAGTATGCTAAATTCTGTGATGGCAGAAGTACAGAGAACTCCAAGGGGAAGGAGGTGTGCTAAAGAGAACACTAGAACTAGATTTGGGTAAAAGGAAATGTTTCTTAGAATGACCCTGGTAAGAGGTCTAGAAGTGATGGGGTGAGGAAGAAATGGGATGTTGCAGAAAGAGTTACATCATGTGGTGGAAAAGCCTAAAATGGAAAGAGCACATGATTCATTTGTACTTCATTGTGGCTAGGACATAGAGGGAAAGATGAGAACGGCAGAAGTGAGGCCAAAGAGATAATCCAAGGCCTAATCATAAGAGTCTTTGAATGCCATGGCAAGGAATTTTTATTTTATCCTCAGAGAAAGGATAACCAGTAAGGCTTTAAAGCAGGGAGTGACATAATCAGATTTGTGTTTTAGAATTCTCTGGTTGTAGTAAGAGGATGGACAGTGAGGGTCTATTGGTAAGAGTGACTTTCCAGCAGTCTGGGAAGAGAATCAGTGGGCTTAATCAGGGAATGATGAAGGTGGGATGAAAGGAAACAGTTGGCTTCAAGACATCCTTCAGCGTAGAATATATAGGACATCATGGTTCATTAGGTGATGGCCATGTTTCTTTTTTGACAGGGCCTACTTCACGGGCATGCTATCTGTGTAGTTGCACAGGGCCCCATACCCAGAAGGGCCCTACTATTATTTTAATGTTATTGTCACCATCTTGAAATTCTCAATAAGTTTTGAACAAGGACCCCACATTGTCATTTTGCACTCAGCCTCGCGAGTTATGTAGCCAGTCCTGATCTTGAGAACTTGTTGGATGGTAGTGTATTTCACTGGGAGAGGGAAAACAAGAATACATTTTTGGGGAAAGATAAAGAGTTCTGCATGGGATATGTTGAATTTAAGGTACTTACAGTGAGTGGGTCCTTAGCTCTCAGCTGGGCTGATAATACAGATTTAAGACTCAGTATTTTAGTGATAATTGAAGCCATTGGAATGGATAATATCCCCCAGGGTAAGGGTGTAGTACCTGGACAAAAAAGATTGAATAGGAAAAAAAAAAGGTGCACTCTCGTATTTAAGGGTGGGCAAAAGAAGAGAAGTCCATAAAGAGTGCAGAAGAAATTATGTAGGTGGAGGAATTTAGATTCAGAAGAAAGAGACTATATAAAGCTAGAGTTTATAAGTTTATTGTTGTCAGGAGGTGAAGAAACTTCCCATATAATGTCTTTTATTTCCTCTGTGACATAGGAGGCTAGGTCAACTGCTGAGAATAAGAAAGGAAAGTGGTCAGGTTAGAGATTTGAGGAGAATGGAGAAGCTTGAAATAACTTCTGAGAAAAATGAAAGAGCTATCCAAGGATATTGGAATGCTGGGCAAGGTTAAGGATCCATATGAGATTGGAGAAAATTTTGTTGAGATTTTTCTTTATCAGTACTTAGCTGTCAGTGTAGTTATGGAAAATGGAGACAGTTACATTGATTGGAACTGAGTTTTGCTACTTGGAGAAAAG
Source organism: Tapirus indicus (assembly GCA_031878705.1). Lineage (NCBI taxonomy): Eukaryota > Metazoa > Chordata > Mammalia > Perissodactyla > Tapiridae > Tapirus > Tapirus indicus. The sequence continues at coordinate 139,081,990 of CM062919.1, read as the reverse complement.
GGAGTTGAAAGGGATAATTAGGCAGTGATTCTCAAACTTTAACATGCATACAATCACTTAGATGTCTGGGATAGCGTCTGAGATTTTGCAATTATAATATGTTCTAGAAAAGACTGATGGTAAAGTATTCTGTATTTTAACAAGATCCCCTGATAATTCAGATGCACATTAAAGTTTGAGAAGCACCTAGCTGGAGAATGATTGAAATGTATAGTGGAATCTAAAGAAAAGGACTGATAGGATGAACATTGAGGGGCTGAGCAACTGGTAGTCTCAAGGAATGAAGACCATCATTTGGATAGTCTCCTGAATTCAGTACAGGTGTATTTTTGTCATTTGTGACAGTGTTAATTTTTCCATTTTGCCAGAGGCAAAGTATTTTCAATGACTTGTGAACAAAATAACACTTGTTATAACATATGTTTAGGTTCATATGTAGAAACCAGACCAGTTACAAATTAGTAAGTAGACTCTTGACAATGGGATGTTATAACGATTATGACTCCAATTTATATAGAACTTTTAATAATCATTATCTTAGTTAGCCTTTATAACCCCATGAGTTGGTAGAATTAGATAGTTTATACTAATTTCCCATGTAAAAGTGGAGCTACCAGATTCATAAAACCCTCCCATGTCATTTTGCAAATAATTTTTTTTAATGATTTAAAATTTGAAGTTATAAATGCCTCACTCTCTTTTAATGAATAAATACTTTCAATGACTTAATTTCCTTTTAACTCTATTAAGTGTTCCTTAGTGAATAGACTGCACTTTGTGTTTGAACCTGCACCTGTCCACATTTTATTCACTCATGTAGATATCGTTCATGAATAGGATAGAGAGAATCAGCCCTTCATTTTCCCTAGAAATTTCTCATATAAACTCTAAAAAATAAACCTGATATATATATATATATATATATGTGCATTTTTGTGGGTGCATATACTTTTGTTTGTAGAATAAAACAAAAAGATATATATATATATGTTCAAATGTTAAAAGTGATTATCTGTAGAAATAATTGTATATTTCCCTGTTTTCTGCAATAAGCATGCATTTCTCTTTAAATTATTTAAAAAAGAGTAATTATATATACATATATAAAAACCTTACTGTCATAACATTTTGATAATATGTTAAATTAAGTCTCCTAGGCTAAATTTTCTACCATTCCCTAGCACAACTAGACATACATATTTGATCTCAGTTCCATGATGAGTCAAGACAAATTCAACACTCATTGGGCAATGAAGAGCTCATTCAGATGAAGTAAATGATCTTTCCCTTAAATGACAGTAGATGACTTATTTTATATGGGCATATTATTTTTCAGAGTGTACGCAGGTGACTTCAGCTTGTTGTGACGATGCCCACTAATGATTAAAATCTTTGATAGTTACTACAGGAAAACTATAAGGACGTGTATATCTGTAGTAAAAACTTTTACCAACGCAACTGAAAACATATGGTAAATTTATTCTGTGGTAGTAAATAAACCAAAGGGCACGGGTTTTGAGGTTATAATTAATCCTACAATTCTCGTGTATGTTATACTGAAAATTAGAGCTAGTAAGAGAGTTAAGAAAATTATTAACAGTCATAAAAATTAAGTTATGTGAATATTCAGGTTTTGGGAATGTTTATTACTTAATCTTCTGGGGGGGGGGGTTGTACCTAAACCAAGGCACAAATAATGGCTACTATTGATTTTAATAATAAATATGTTTAATCGAAGTACTTTGAAAATAAAAACTCTTATTACTCTTCAATGTTACTTTTATCTGTTCAAGTCAAGATACGTAAATACATATCTTCTCAGGAATTAATCTGTGCCCTATTTGCACAGAAAGAGACTAGTTTACTCTCTCTCACTAGTAATTGTCTTAATTAATTTGCCAAGACATACTGTGAAGTTAGTCAGTGGCAATTATCACCTTTTTACAAATAGAAAGACTGAGAGAAAGAAAGTGTTATGCAATTTGCCAGTAGGCAAGTAGTAAACCAGTGGAAGAGCTCAAGCATGATCTAGGCCTGTGGGATTGACAGTTTACTAGTTGCTCTAGGAATCATTGAAATTATTTTGTTTTTATTAATACTGCCTTATAGACATGATGGAAATTTTGGAAAGAGCACATCCTCATAATTCTTTGGGTCTATATATCTGTGGGTTTCATTTACTATTTAATATTTTTACTAACCAGTACTTTTCTGTTTTGCTGAGAAACGTTCAATTAAGGATAAGCTGTATAAATTATCTGATTCAAATTATTTAGATGCTCTAATTAATATAGTAATACTAATTATGCTTTCCCTGCTTTTCTGCTATTATCTGAGGCCAGATTATAATTTTATATATTATGTCCTGCACTGGGTGACAGATGCAAGGGAAGCCAGTAAATAAATATCCAAAGGGATCCCAGCTTTAGTTGAAAAAGGAAGATGCCTTGTAAGTGGGACTGTTGTAAATCACACAGTAATTATAAAGCTCCATAATTATAAAGGGACATTTTTTTTCTCCTTTCTTTAACCTGTCTTAAGTGTAGATATGATTAAAAGCAGAAGTGTTCCTTTCAATAAGGAGAAAAAAATACTCGTTTTTACGGTCAGTTTTTAAAACAAAATAAAAGCTCCACTGGGATAAAAATATGTCCACCCAGGACCTGTTATGTAAAATTTTCCAGACTCGTAGGGACTTGAACCCTATTTCTTGGTTATTTGATGGAATTGCTCATACTAGTTTTTAAATGCTTCTGAATATCCTTCTTCTTCTTTTTTATATGTATAATATTTAAAAATCTGTCAGTTTTGGCTTCTCTTATCAGTAGATGGACCTATGGAAAAGTGGGACTTGCTTAGAAAATGCATTGAAAGTAGCTGTTTCCCCAGCCTTGAATAATTTATTTTCTCCTCCCAGTCTCTTGTAGAGCATACTGTTTAGAGTGTCTGCTGAACATATAATGTATATGGCTTTTAATTGTTGTTTATCCTTAAATTGCAGGCTCCTAAAAGGCAGAGATTTACTCCAGCTTGTGATATTCCTGATGCCTGTTAGTTTTTAACAAATCATTAATAAATTATTCTGACAGTTTCTCTCACTTCTCTTACCTATGCTCTTATCTCAATTTGGGGAATAATTTTATCTAGCCACACTGATAGAACTTTGATACATATGCCAGTTCTTTTACTTGGTTGCCCAGTTCTTTAATGAAACTGAGCTGGGGATAACTCAGGGAAGAGGACTATACAGAGTATGGTAGACACAGGAGCCTTGAAGGTGGATGCAGTTTCTTCTTTTAATCTTATCAGTGACATAAGGAGTTCTTCAAGTAAAACTCATTGATGACAAATTGAGCAATTGGTGATACTGCATACCTAATAATAGGAGCAAATGATGTATTTTCAATTTGTTAATACACCAAACACTTTACGTTATTATGTTTTTTTTACAAGAAAGGACTCTGAAGTTTAAAAGCTCCCGCAAAGTTAGTAGTTAGTAATGGATGGTTTAATATTAGTTAGTAGTGGATGGATTAATATTAATTATATTTTACTCCAAAACCAATGATTTTAACAACTTCCAAACAATTATACTAACACCAAAAAATGAGAAACATGGATTCGATTTCTTGGCAGTTCACTGTGTACGAGTTTACTGAGACATATATTATCTCATTTAATCTTCCCAAATTCTGTGAAAAATATTTTCTCATTTTATAGATGAATAATTTGATCCCCAGTGAGATATATCCATTTGGTATACTGGTTTAAAAAATAATATATCTCTTTAAGAGTGGCATTCTAATGACTGATGATTGAACTACTAAATGTTTTAGATTTAATTAGGAATAATTTAACTTCAAGTATATATATATATGTATGTGTGTGTGTGTGTGTGTGTGTTTGCGGTAACATTGGTTTATAACACTGTATACATTACAGGTGTACATCATTATAATTCTATTTCTGCATAGATTACATCCTGTTCACCACCCAAATACTAATTACAATCCATCACCACACACATATGCCTAATCATCCCTTTCACCCTCCTCCCACCCCCTTCCCCTCTAGTAACCATCAATCCAATCTCTGTCTCTATGTGTTTGTTTGTTGTTGTTTTTATCTTCTACTTATGAGTGAGATCATACAGTTTTTGACCTTCTCCCTCTGACTTATTTCGCTTAGCATAATACCCTCAATGTCCATCCATGTTGTCACAGATGGCTGGATTTTGTTGTTTTTTATGGCTGAGTAGTATTCCCTTGTGTATATATACCACATCTTCTTCATCCATTTGTCCCTTGATGGGCACTTAGGTTGCTTCCAAGTCTTGGCTATTGTGAACAATGCTACAGTGAACACAGGGATGCATGTATCTTTATGCTGTGGTGTTTTCATGTTCTTTCAATAAATAGCCAGCTGTGGAATAGCTGGATCGTATGGTAGTTCTATTATTAATTTTTTGAGGAATCTCCATACTGTTTTCCATAGTGGCTGCACCAATTTGCACTCCCACCAGCAGTGTATGAGAGTTCCCTTTTCTCCACGTCCTCTCCAACACTTGTTATTTCCGGTCTTGTTAATTATAGCCATTCTGATGGGAGTGAGGTGATATCTCATTGTAGTTTTGACTTGTATTTCCCTGATAATTAGTGGTGATGAACATCTTTTCATGTGCCTGTTGGCCATCTGTATATCTTCTTTGGAGAAATGTCTGTTCAGATCTTTTGCCCATTTTTTAAATTGGGTTGTTAGTTTTTTTGTTGTTGAGATGTCTGAGTTCTTTATATATTTCGGAGATTAACCCCTTATCAAATATATGGTTTGCAAATATCTTCTCCCAATTGTTAGGTTGTCTTTTTGTTTTGTTGATGGTTTCCTTTGCTGTGCAGAAAGTTTTTCATTTGATATAGTCCCACTTGTTTATTTTTTCTGTTGTTTCCCTTGCCCGGTCAGACACGGTACTTGAAAATATGTTGCTAAGACCCATGTCGACGAGCATACTGCCTACATTTTCTTCTAGAAGTTTCATGGTTTCAGGTCTCCATTCAAGTCTTTCATCCATTTTCACTTAATTTTTGTGTATGGTGTAAGATAATGGTCTGCTTTCATTTTTTTGCATGTGGCTATCCAGTTTTCCCAATACCATATGTTAAAGAGGATTTCCTTTCTTCATTGTATATTCTTGGCTCCCCTGTTGAAAATTAGCTGTCCATAGATGTGTGGGTTTATTTCTGGGCTCTGGATTCTGTTCCATTGATCTGTGTGTCTGTTTTTGTGCCGGTACTGTGCTGTTTTGGTTACTATGGCTTTGTAGTATGTTTTCAAATCATGGAGTATGTATCTCCAGCTTTGTTCTTTTTTCTCAGGATTCCTTTAGCTATTCAGGGTCTTTTGTTGACCCATATAAATTTTAGGATTCTTTGTTCTATTTCTGTGAAAAATGTTTTTGGAACTTTGATAGGGATTGCAGTGAATCTATAGATTGCTTTAGGAAGTATGGACATTAAATCGATGCTCTAGTGGGTGGGGCAGACCCTGGGCCAGCAGGCCACAGGGAGAACTCTAATCGTGTCTGCCAGTGTCTGTGTCAGCATGCCCACACCAGGTCACAACAATGGCCACCACCAATGTTTCAGTCCCTCAGGAGATCTCACTTCACCAAGATGCACCCAGAGCCTATCAGGTGAGTCTCTCTTCACCAACGGACTGTGCACCTTTCTTTTTGGTGATTTTCAGTTGGTTTCTGAGATGCGTGAATTTGTGCATGGGCCCTTTTAAGAGTCAGCTTTGATTTCTTTGTGTCCCAGCTTTTCTGGGGGTATTCCCCATTGTTAGTAGCCAGCAAAGCCAGATATTATGATACTCGTCTCAGTTGTGTGGGTCCAAAAAATTCCAATAGTGGCAACGCTCCCCAGCTCAGGTCCCCACCTCCTCCAGCGAAGGGTGCATACCTTTGGATTACTCCCGGGTGGCTGTAAAGTGTTGCAGCTTGTGAAGGTGGCGTTTTTTCTCTCCAGAAGGGAATTTCTGCCTCTTCCACCTCAATTAGGACTCAATTGCTTGTTGCAGGGGTTCCTCTTATCCAGTTTTCAGTTCTCTCAGAGGGGTAATTTTTCCAAGATTAGTTGTAAATCTGCTTTGTCCGTGGGAGGAGGTGAGTTCAGAGTCTGCCTACACTGCCATCTTCCAAAATCAATTTCAAGTATATTTTATCCAGTATTTCTTAATCCTTGGATTTTTTTTTTTTTTTCATTTTGGAGATTGCATATAGATTACTCTTAATGATTTATAGCGGTGCTTCAGAACAGTTTAGAAAGGTCCCAGCCTAGAAATATCTGATGTATTTGTATAGGAGTAATGCAATTTTAGTATCTAGAATCCTGCTACCATAAGATAAATGTCAGTAGGAAAAGCTGTATTTGCTGTCTTTTTTTGTTTTTTGGTTTTTTTTGCTGAGAAAGATCAGGCCTAGCTAACATCCATTGCCAGTCTTCCTCTTTTTGCTGATTAGCCCTGACCTAACATCTGTGCCCATCGTCCTCCATTTTGTACGTGGGATGCTGCCACAGCATGGCCTGACGGGCAGTGCACAAATCCACACCTAGTATTCGAACCTGCGAACCCTGGGCCACCAAAATGGAGGACTTAACCACTATGCCGGGCTGGCCCCTATTTGCTATCTTTTTAATTTTCATTTTGGAAAAGAAATTGTTCCTGTTAAGTTAGAAAATAACCATGGATTTCTGGTTTGAAAACAAATCATGTGGAAGTTACTGAGGGTTGTAGCTTTATATGTTATATGTTAATTGTTCCAGCAGCTTTCAGAAATCCTAGTGTTTATGGGTATGACCTGTTATACAGATTCCCATGGCCCTTCACAGTCCCAGGTCCTAAAAAGAAACAAACAAGGTACATAATAAAAATTGAAGCAGAAATTTAAAATATGACCCATAACATGTGGTGTGAGCTTGCTTATTAAACTGTGGTGTTTTTCTTGCTAGTGCATGAATTTTCAGAATGCTATTGCTAATTGTGTAAGTACGTTAGCGTCTTATAAGAAATAATTCCAGAGCAAATTAGTGCAGTGTCAAAAAAAATGAATAAGGAGAAAATTTACTCAATTTTAGAGCCACGAAGTGTTAGACCTAAAAGAGACCCTAGAGATGATCTTAGCCTCCCTCCCAGTGGCTTTCTCACATAGGAGAAAGTCAGGAGCCCTACACCAGGAATAGTAAGCCAAGGGAGAGTTTTCTAACTAAGCCTTTTTCTCTCCTGCACAATGCCCTAGTAATTGTTCACTGTGTCTTCAGTATAGGTAGGAAGGTAACAGTCTAATTACAGCTAGAGGCAGAACAATAGTAACAGGACAGTATGGGAGCCTGTCTTGGTGGGAGAGTTGTGTTAGCAATAAGTTAAGGCATCTCAGCTCTTTCAGCTCCCTTCACATTGTGTACTAGTCAACTATTATAGAAGCAGGAAAGCCCCTAATGGTGAAAATGCCTAGAGTGGGGGTCCTAAGAGATTTGCTGGTGGACAGAGGTCATGGGGAGGTGGGAGGTGGGATTGGAGAGTAAAAACAGGGAGTGATTCAGTCCAGACTGTGACATCAGAGGAACCCTTTAAAACTCATTTGGAAAGCCCAAGCTGGAGCACCTCCACCCAAGCAGAAACTGCTAGCTGAGGCAGCTGAGAGTCAGAACAGAATAAAATAAGCAAACCAATGGTACAGACAGAACATGAATTTAAAATGACTATAATAGGTATCGTCAGAGAAGATAAGGAGAGAAATTAGATCCATAAAGAAAGAGCAAATAATTATAACCAACTGGATATATTGGATTTGAAAAAATACCATTTTTACTAAAAAATAAAATGAAAAAACAGATGAGTTAAATAGCAGATTGGATACAGCCAAAGAATGAATTCATGATTTGGAAAATCAAGTTCAGGAATTCTTCTAGACACATCAGGAAAAGATAATGAGATGGAAAGAATATAAAAAAACTCAAGAAATATGAATGATAGAAGAAGAAGTAGATATGTCATCATTCATCTACTAGAAGTCTCAGAAGGAGAGACAAGAAGTAAACTGAGGGGAGGAAATATTTAATTAATAATCGAGAATTTTCTGGAACTAAAGAAAGATACAGCAATTAAAATTAAAGGGTTCACAAAGAACTGAAGAGTATTGACAGGAAGAAAACCTACATTTAGACTTATTGTATTTAAATATTAGAACATCAAAGCTAAAGGAAGAAATTCTAAACTTTTAGGTGGAGAAAAACATAACCTATAGGGAAACATGAAACAGACTGACATTAGATTTCTCAACAACACCAGATGCAAGGGGAAACTGAAATGACATCTTCAAAATCTTGAAGGAAAATAACTTTGAACCTAAAATTTTATCCAACTAAACTGTCATTTAAATGTGAGAGAGAAGGAAGGATATTTTCTAGTATACAAGATATCAGAAAACTTATTATATAAAGAACCTCTCTGAAAGAGCTCTTCGAGCATGCACCCTGGTAAGAAAATTGTACCAGGAGGAAGTGGTGAAATGTGTAGATAGTATTGGAGAATACGGAATCCAAGAAACTCCAGGTAGTAGTCATATTTCAGCAGTTGTGGGGACAAGAGGGATAAGGGCAGGTGGCAGGCAGAGACCAGAGGAAGTGAAATTGTGATAAGATTCTTTTTCAGGGAGAGTGTGTAGACATTAACTTTAGACATTTACAGTGAAAAATAAGCATAGGTGTGGAATTCAAAATTAAGCTATTTACTTGATAATAGACATTACAGATAACATGAACAGATCGTGATCAATTGGAAAAAGAGTTTCAATATCAAACAGAGCAAACACTTTGATTTCCAGATGCTTTGCCATCTGACCATATTTGAGAACCCATTGTGTTACTTAAATCAGGGCCCTAATATTTTTATTCTTTGAGGTCACAAGGGGAAGATACCAAATCTCTAATTTTTACCTCATTATTACAACTCAAGTCAAGTGCACAGGGTTTGAAGTGGTTGTAGTTGCTAGCGATGTATACTGAGGGGATGCTAAGACAACTTGATTATGCTGTCATGTCACATTGTTCACAGAACCTTGAATAAATCTCTCATGAACACAGATCTGCAATTCTAGACCCTTTTCTATCCTGAGCCATTTTTTCTTCCCTTTAGTTGGGAGCTCCAAGATATATAACATTTTATGAAAAACTTGATCTTGTTTTACTAATATTATATATTTATGTTACAATTTCACTCTTCATTTATCTTGACTCTGACACTTAAATGTTATATGACCAATCTTGTAGAATTTAATTTCTTTAATTTAATTAATTTCTTTAAATCAGGAGACATCTCATGTGGGGATGCATGGTATACATAGGAATGATGGTAAGGAAATCCATTTCCAGATTATCGGTGCCTAAAACTGATCTGTGTGGGAATCCGTTTGTGATGAGAGTGGTGATTTCTCCTTCTCAAACTTCTCTTTACAAACCTCAGAGGCACCAAACAAGAGAACAGTGGGAAGCAGAGATAATAGGTTTGAGATAGTGGATGACTCTGAAGCACCAGTTTTTTAAGTGTGCTCTGGAGATCATAATAATTACTCTTTGCCTTTTTCACTCTCGTTTTCTCAGTAGTTACAGTGAAAAAGGACTTTCAGTTGTCATTTGTGTTGTCATCTTTTCTGATATATAACTCAAGTTTCAAAGAATTGAGAGATGTTATCGTAACAAAATTCTTTCATTCTCACCTACCTATTTATGTGAACAGGGTCTCTCTGTTCTTTACTCCACAAATAAAAAAAAATTGAAATAGAATTGAAAAATAATTGAATCCTAGCAATAAGTAGTAGTCTTGCATGTTTACAAGAACTCATTGAGGAAAAGGAGACTAATAAGATAATTCCATCTATCTCTTAAGAAATGAATTTCCAATAAACTGTTTTTGCTTAATATTTCCTCTAAATCTTTAATATATATAACTGTACATAAATAATTGTAATACTAATTCAATCCAGAAGAAATTTAATACTTAGAACCTTATGTTCATGTGAAATTTTTTTAAAAATTTAATGTGTATACATATTTTTATTTCTGAGAATTATTACAAGATGATCAATGAAAGAAGGTGATTCTCTTGGGGTAGTAGAATGGAAATACAAATTTAAGGAGGAAAAAAAGCAATGTAAAATTTCTTGAAGCTAATTTCTAAATGGATGGTAGTGTTAAATCACTGTGGTTTTAAATCTATTGAATACAATAAAAAGGGTTGATGTAAAGCTCTTATTTTAAAATCTTAATATTTATAGTAATCTAGAAATTACATCCTTTACAACTATTTAAACATAGATATGTAAGAGAAGGCAACAATCTCTATTTTCTTTTTTAAGTATATACAGTTCCTTTTTAGCACTACTAAAGAGTTACATGTGCGCACTGATTGAGACCAGAACTCTACATTTTTAGAGAAAGGGAGGGAGGTGAAGAGAGAGAGAAGTGCTTTTAAAATTAAACAATGAAACTTTTCCAGGGAGTGGTGAAGAGTGAGTGGTTATAAAATGATTTTTGGAAGCAGATCAGCCAGAAAGGTGAAAGGATCAGAATGCAGATATAGCAAAAGATGATGGAGTTGGTCCCTAGCCAGCCTGTAGCAACTGCCTTACTATATTTTAATATGTGCCATTAGCTATATGTCTTGATTCCTTCAACCTTCTGCCAAAATGAATGACTCTTATTTCTATAGTAACTAGAGTTGAGTTGGCTGGTCCACTGATAACCACCACAGCCTTTTCTAATCCATTGTATATTTAAAGTAAGATAGGAGGATGGTGGAGTTCCTTTGATTACTAGTAAAGGGTGGCAAAAATTTGTGACGTGATAGAATTGAATTCAGTACAAATACAGAACACATATGAATGCTCATGCTCATGCACACAGACGCACACACTTTAAAAGCACTGCTCTTTTACACTTTACCCAAGTTATAACATGTCACTTATGCTTAGTAAAGTTAGAAGAATTACATGCTTAGAAGTGGGGAAATAGAGAACCAAGTGATTAAACTGAAATAGAGCCCAAACTAAATAAGATGAAAATTTGTGGCAAAATCCTAGGTGAAAGAATTAGAATCATCTAATTCAGAAAATGGAGTCAGTGGAGGGAGAAGAAAAGAAACAAGCACAGGAAGGATACTGTGAAAGAGAAACTGTTGGGGGAAATGTAAAGGTCTGAGGGGCAGGAAATAAAATCATAAGAAATGGGAATAGGATGTCTATAGTAAAACAAATAGAAAATGAAGACTAAAATTTTTCCTCTGCTTTAATTCATACTTTTCAATTTCATAACTAACAGTTATGTAAATTAAAAGTTATTTGTTTGCCTAAATCAGTGATTATCAAAGGGGTTCCAGGGTATGCTTCTGAGGAGTATGCATATACATCAAAATATACAAATACTTTGTCTTCTTCACAGGATTCTATGACTTAACAATCTTAAACTATGCTTACCCTATCTGCCTCACACACAAAATAAAATAAATAACCACTGGATTTTGCAGGTGGAAATGTGCTTCCAATGTCAGTGAGGGGGAAGCCTAAACAATGTGATTTTTGTTAGACAGAAATTATTTAAAAATTTTAAATTCCCTAAGCATTATTTTAGGAAATAGGTTCTTTTTAATGCTTTTTTTTTTAAAAAAAAGCTTTTAGCTAGAATAATTTTGATACTGCTCATTTAACTGAGTTACAGGTAAAACATGAATGAAGTAATATAGCAGCCACTTAAAATATATAATTTCTTAAGGGAAATGGGTGCTGGTAGCTGGAATGCTTTCTACTCTATGCTGTGATGGGAGTGTACAGGCACATTTGAAAGAGAAAGCTAGGATTGGCCAAACTGCCCACTCATGCAAGGGGATAGCTGACATCTGATGGACAAAATAATAGGGAAACTAGGGATATTTCTTTGATAGTAGTTATAATAGCTAATATTTATTGAACACTAATGATGTGTGAGGCACTGTCTTAAATTTCATTGTTGTTCTTAGTGCCGTTGAGCCGATTCCAACTCCTAGCACCCCTGTGTGTGGGAGAGCAGAACCCTGCCCGGTGTTTTTGCCCCATCTTCTCAACTTCGGGCGCTATAGAAGACAATGCTCCACTGCCTTTCATAGGGTTTTCATGTCCAATTTTTTCAGAAGTGGGTGACCAGGTCCTTCTTCCTAGTCTGTCTTAGTCTGGAAGCTCTGCCCACCATGGGTGACCCTGCTGGTATTTGAAATATTGGTGGCATAGCTTTCAGCATCACAGCAACACCCAGCTGCCACAGTATGACAACCAACAGATGGGTGGTGTAGTTCATTGACTGGGAAACAAACCTGGGCCGTGGCAGTGAGAGCACCAAATCTTAGCCACTAGACCACCAGGGCTGACTCTTAATATTTTACATATATTAAATTATTTAATCATCACAATAATAACCACATATGTGTCTTACTATCAAAGAAATGTCCCAAATTTTCCTTTTATTTATTCTTTTATCATTCAGACACTTGTTAGCTTTCCTCTTGTCTTAGTGGGCAGTTGAGTCCAGTCCTAGCTTCCTCTTTTAAATGGAGGCTTAACCGGCCTAGAATGTCCACAATGGCTCACCCATATGTCTGGCTTATCTGGGACATCCTCCTGGAGCACCTTGGAGCTCTTCCACATGGCCTCTCTACAAGCAGAGGCTTTTAACAGCCTGGCAGCTAGGTTCTAAGATGAAGTGTTTCAAGTTCAGAAAAGCAAAGTCTGCAGATCTCTGAAGGCCTGGCTCTAAAGTTATATTGTGTCACTTTACCCAGTTCTTTTGCCCCCTGTTTTGGTGAGAGCATTTCACAGGGCTAGCCCAGATTGAATGGGAAGAGAGTAGATTCAACCTGTTGATGAGAGGAGTGGGAAAATTTTTTTAGCCATTTTTAATCCACCACAGATATGATAGCTTCCTATGTTATTAATATTGTTAAATTCTGTTTATGAGAGCTAACCATCTATTTTACTTGCAATAACATGAAGCTGTTTCAAAAATATCTTGCTAATGACAGTTTTCTTGAGGACTGTCTGATAGTTGGATGAGATTTTGGTCCTGAGAGGATAGAAAGGGAGGAAAGGTGGGGGACCTAGTGTGCTTGTGCACAGAGCTCAGTTATGCCTGACTCCACTTAGTCTCAGCATCCAAATAAATCACTCTAAGGAGTATGAGATAGAGAAAAACTTAAGATACTTTATCCTAGTACTTCCCAGAGGCAAAGGTTTCTATTTTATGGGGAGACAGAGAGGATGATGTTGCTTATAAAATTGTTTAATATATATGGATATATATCTATATTTTTTATTTCTGTATCTATTTCTATTTAGTTTTATCACAGTAATACTTGCTTATATTTTTAAAAGTCAAAAAGAACTGCAAGTCTCTTCCATTTTCTTCCCCATTCTTTAATTTCTACTCCTGAAGATGAACCACTCTACTCGTTTAGCTTCTGCCACCCCCTATTTACCTTTATGTTTCTAAAATACATGTTTGTATTCTTATTTCTTGAAAAAATAACCAAATGAAACTTACACATATGAAAAATACAAAATCTGAAATGAAGCATTCACTGAATGGGTTTAACAGCAGATTAGACACTGCAAAAGAAAGATCAGTAAACATATCAATCTATTGGCAAATGAACCTATTCAAACTGAAGCACAGAGAGAAAAAGGCCAAAAAAACCCAAAACAAAGCCAGACACACAAATACACAAAAAGACAGACCTATGGGACATTATTAGGTGATCTAACATAGATGAAGAGGTTGGAGTAAGAAGATGATCAGAGAAAACATATTTGAAAAAATAATTGCCAAAATTTGTTCAGATTTGATGAAAAAAAAGTATCAACCCAACAGATAAAAGTAGCTCTAAGAATAAGCATAATAAGCAAGCACAAAGAAAATCAAGCAAGATAAGCACAAGAAAACCACACCAGGGTGTATCATAATGAAGTTGTTGAAAACCAATGATAAAAAGAAAACCTTAAAAGCAGCCAAGCAGAAAAAAAAAGATCTCCTTGTTAAATACAAGCACACAGGTAGGAATAAACACTAACTTCTTGTCAGAAACAATGCAAGGCAGGAGACAGTGGAATGATATCTTTAAAGTGCTGAAAGAAAAAACTCAATGTAGACAGAGCAAAATCTATCCAACTTAAATAGTGAAACCTATTATTATTGAAAGAGTCCTTTCCATTTATAGAGTCACAGAAACCGATGCTGGAAAGGACCTTTGAGCTAGTTAGTCTATAGCAAAGGGAGTGGAATTAAAGAAAGAATTAGAATGACTACCCCCATAAACACACCCACTGATCTAAATTTGACAGATACACCTGGAAGCCTTTTCACGGACACACACACACGCAGACACCCCCCTCACCTCTTACTATGGCGTTACTAGGGTAGTGTGCCTCTGTGAATAATGAGACTGAATAGCATCATATCTGGTGTATTGAGGCAGAATGTAGGTTGGAAACCACTGACAGTCCAAATCTTCACTTTATACATATGACCATTAAAACTTTGAGAAGATAAAATGATTTGCCCCAAATCACTTTTGGCAGAGAAAATAATAAACCTGAATCTCAGATCAGGTTGTTCTGTATTTCTTTTGGGCGTTTAAAAGTTTAGGAATCCTCTTGGAATTAGGCTATAACAACGTATTTGCAAACAAAGGTGAATCTCAGGCGTTTCAGAGCCAAGATTGTGTTTATGTGTGTGGGAGCGGGGGAGGACACTTATAGGTTTTATATCAATGCAATTTTATATAAACTCTCAGTATAAAGACTAGAGTTTACTAAGCTATTAATTTACTAAGGCATAACACTAGTAGAGATGAATAAAACATCTTTTCAGTATTTCATTTCTCTCCTTGACAAGTGAAGCTCCGGGTGTGGTAATACCTATTCTGTATTGGCTCCCCAAAGAAGTTCAAGTCAAGAAATACAAAGTACATAGGCAGAATATAAACATGCTTATTGTTGCATCCTGTTAGTGGAGGAAAATACAGAAGGAACATTTGAGCACAATAAATGTAAAGAGAGCATTACTTGCTACAACCTGTCTACAGCGATCAGAGGAAGGAAGTCAGCAAGAAAGGGAAAGAATGCCAGGTTGCAAGTGCCAAAATGTCTCATCACTTGCAACTCAAGAGAAAGGGCAGATTCCTATAACTCAAAGCAAGGTTCAAAATCAGCTGCTAAAATTACAATAGTGTCCTAGATTTTAGAAGCCATTTTTTCCACCAATAAAAGTGATCTTTGTCCAAATATCAATAATGAAAACCACAGAGGATAAGTGTTGAAAGGGACTTAAATCACGTCTAGCCCTCATTTTCAGATGAGGTATCATGGATCAGAGAATACTGACTCCTAGTCCAGTGTTCTGTCCATTATACTTTGTTATGAAGAATAATTCTAACCAAATCACTTTTGAATTCCAGGTAAATCATGCCCCACCAAAAGTGTGTGTCTTTGTTATTTGATTATAGCTATTAAGTGATTCTGAGGAACTAATTCTGAAGGATTTACAGATAATATATTATTTGCTTTTCTTTTGTAAAGGTTTTGACAAGTTTTTAATCTTATACTCTGATGCATTTGGAAGCTACCAAATGTTGCTTTTAAAAGTCTTATTGCTCACTCAATTACAGTTTTGATAAAACAGGCATGAATCTTTGGGGGAGTATTTTGAACACATAGGATGCCAAGTCAGGTGGAAGTCATAGAAGTGTTACCATCAAGACGCCATTGATTATAAGGCAACCATTACAGATTACTAAGAAAGAAAATGCAGTCAATTAAGTTATGATGTGCATTCATTGCAAGACACATATTGATTTCTGTAGGGTTAAAGGGTGAAGAAATGTGCTCCTTAGAGTCATTGAAATATAGGAGGTAGTTGGTTAGGAAAGACCCTTCTGAAGGGAGGAAGCAGAATGGAAGCAGGAGTGCCAAGTAGAACCTGGGTTACAGAGTCAATGATCCCGGCCAAAGCAAGACCCATCTGTGGAGCAATGGAAGATAACTGCAAGGCTGCAGCACCTGGGGCGGCGGGGTAGCGAGAGTGAGGAACGTGCTCAGACCAGAGCGCTTGGTCCTGAGCCTCAGCTCCTGGTTCTGTTCAGTCGTGAACAGAGGAATGTATCAGAAATCAAGTCTTAACAACTTAAATGGGAGAGCAATTCAAAATCTGAGGCTCTCCTAGGATTTAGAAGACAAGTTAAAGGACTGAATGCCAGCCTAAAGCTTTTGAACCTTATTTTATAGACAGTAGTGAGCCTCTGAAAAGGAGCAAAATGAAGTAAACAATGTTTTAAGAAGATAAATCTAATGAGTGTGAATAATTATAGTCTGCCAAAAATCTTGTTTTTGTTTTTTTCAACAAGTACTTTCTGGAGACACAATAGTAGTGTGATCACTGACTTTTTTTCTATTTTACCAAGTTGTGCTACTACTTTGAGAAAGATCCAAGTGCTACACATGGTAGTAGAGAAGCCAGTAGTTATTTACATGAGATTTTAAGCCACCTTCACCAGTAAACTGAATGCTAAAACACAGCATTCAGTTACATCCTTTTAAAAAAATGATTCACTTTGGGTGGAGTACAAACTTGCCCATAGTCGTCAGTTTTACTTCAGGCAAAATAAAGACACACCTCTTCCTGAAAACACAGACAACACAAATTACTGTGGCTGGCTTCTTGCATTATCACTTTTACATCAGCTCATCCTTAACTGCTAGTCACCTAATACTATTAATGTAAACACTGCCCTTTCCAAGCACCAGGCTTCCTTTGATAATATTCTGGGATAATTTCTCATACTACAGTATCTTCCTTGACCTTTCTTCTTCCTGCAAGATTCTCCAATCTCTGACAGTGTACTTTATCACCTCCATCATATTACTGTGAACAAGAAATTGCTTTCCTATTCGTCTGCTTGCTCAATTCCTACTCATTCTTGAAGAATCAGATGTCCTGACCAACTCCAGAAGAGATTGGGGCTGCTTCTATGCATAAAGCAGTTATCTCTCTCTTTTTTTCCCCCCGTACTTCAGTTCTCTCATTGTGTTGAACACTCCATGAAAGTAAGGACTATTTCTCTTCAGATTCATATCCCCAAAACTTAGCACAGTGCCTGGTACATAACAGGTGGTCACCAGTTGTTGAACTGATTGATTGATTAGGTGATGGCAATTTATATCATATGCTAGCTATAAATTTTGTTTTACCATGAAAATATTGGCTTAATAAGATATATTTTCTAGCCTCAGAATTAGAATCTAATAGGAGACTTAAGACACACAATTAATTTGAGGACAAGGAAGCATGAAATAGTGCTCTAAAAAGAGGGTTAAGAACACATAAGAAGGACGGACTGTTTCCAGCAGGGGTGACTAAGTGATAATAATTACACTAAGTCTTGGAAAAGGATGATATTTCAGGAGGCAGAGGAGAGGAGTAGGTAGGGATTCCCTGTGGAACTCACACTCTAGGCAAGGGACATAAACATGAAAACAAGGAATGTATTAGGAGAATGGTGAATATTCGAATTTGCATGGTTCAGAATTAGGAGATGAGAGGCTGATAAAGCTGGGCAAGTAAGTTGAAATCACATCTAGGAAGAGTTCAGACTTTGGTAGGCAATGGAAAGACATACTTTCTGAGTGGAAGAAAGATACTATTATGAGATTTTAGGAAGATTAATCAGTGCTCAGTCTGGATTATAAGATGCAGAAACTATAGGCTGGGGTGAAGGGGTATAGCAGTTCTTTAGGAGAGGAATTTAAGACAAGAAGTTAAACTAAATCAAAACAGAAGAAGGATATATGTGAGTGACACTGTAATGTATAAAGAAAAAAAGTATCTCACGCTATTGCATGCTGATTAATTTACATTTGAATCACCACATTTTAAGAGAAACTCTGGCAAGCCAAGGTAAATCCAAAGGAGAGTAATCAGGATTTGGGTGGGAGGGAGGAGCAAGGGTCTGCAAACTGAGTTCCTGATTAATCAGGAGGGAAAAAAAGACTGAAGGAGAGGTGTGATAGGCAGCTTCAGTTATTCGAAGGGCTGTCATCTCAAAGAGACAACAACATCCTTATTCTGTTACTCCAGAGGGCAAGAAAAGATACTGGACTGTGTCCAGAAGAGTGTGACCGAGATGTAGAAAGATTTGGAAACTGTGACACACAGGAAGAGTAACTGAAGTATTTTGAGAGGTTTAATTTATGATAAAGGAGACTTGTAAGAAACTTGGGCACTGTCTTTAAAATACACGAAAAGTCTGCCACATGGAAATGGGACTTGTAAACAGATTCAGTTAACTTCGTACATCAGAACCTTTTGTAAGTTATGGATAAGCAATTTTTCTCTTTAACATAAGGAATTGACTATCAATTATAGTAGGCCATCCATCAGAAATTTTATAAAAATTGTGGGTATGTTAGAAGTAGATGTTGACAGTGGCAAATGTTTTTAAAAGGACAAATTAGGAGGCCGGCCTGGTTGCATAATGGTTAAGTTTACCCGCTGCGCTTCGGCAGCCCGGGGTTCACAGGTTCAAATCCCAGGCGCGGACCGACACAGTGCTCATCAAGCCATGCTGTGGCGGCATCCCACATACAAAATAGAGGAAGATGGGCACAGATCTTAGCTCAGGGCCAATCTTCCTCACCAAAAAAAAGTGTCCATTGGATTTATTTTATTAGTATCTGTAGTATCAGAGGGTAAAGAAAGAAGAATCAATGGGTCCTCGAATGTCTTAGAACTTATGTCCAAACCATTTACTTGTGTTACTGAATGAGTAACTCAGAATTTATAGTTCTCAGATAAACAGAAACTACAGAGACATATAAGCAAGTTTAGATACCCATGTATAAATAACAAAATCTCTTAAAATGCATACCAAATAAGGAGTTATGGCATAGTATAAAGAACAATGGGTTGACTCAGGCATACCTGAATTTGAAGCCAGCTCTACCACTTACTAGCTATTTTAACTTGGGCATATTATTTGGCCTCTCTGGGTCATAGTTTAATCATCTATAAAACAGGGATATAATTACTCTCTTCCAAGGTTATTACACAGCATAATAATAATGTTTATTCATTATATAGAAAAGAACCTAGAACATATTTGATATTAAAAAATGGCAACTATTAATGTTATTATCCGAAAAGATTTTAAACAAGCATACTACATAGATAAAATGGTAAAGTAGAAAGAACATGGGCTTTCAAACCAGGTTGACCCGATTTTGAAGCCTAGCTCAGTCACTTATTAGCAGTATATTCATAGCAGCCTATTTAACCAATATCAGGTTCTTTATCTGTAAAATGAAAACAATACCTGTCTACCTCACAGATTCAGACTATTAACTTAGGTCATTTATTATTTCTGTGTTTAGATGAGTGTGGTATGTAGTAAAACCTCAGTGTTAATTTCATTTCCTCAAATGTATGAACAGGTAGTATGCCAGTCATGACCTTAACACGTATTTCACAGACTTAGATGGACTGGAAGTCCTGCCTGGGCTCCAGAGGGAAGGGAGAGCTGTTCCTGTTTGCCAATGCCAATTTCTGGGACTGATTCACCTAATGAACTGCCCTCTGTTATGCAACCCGTGAGAGGAAATGTCTAAGTTTTAATAGATGAAGAGAGGACAGAGACTCACATCTTGTTTTTACAAAAGTAATGAGTTTGTTACTAGTATCCACACACACTTATTATAATTTCTCCTTTCTAAACCTCATCTAATATTTCTAAAGCTCTACCTCTTCCAGGAGGAAGTGATCAGGAGAGATTTGAAGTCTGCCACTTACACCTGGATTTTTACCTTCTCGTCTTCAGCTAAATATCACAGTCCACTTATATTGACTGTCTGTTCTGATCAGCTTTGTTTCCACGTTATTGAGATAATTTACATTCTTCTCTCTCTGCAAATTTACCATTATGTTCTTATTTAGAAAACCACCCCTTTGGGGCTCTTATATAATTCTGAGCCATACTTCAAGAGTCACCCTAAGTTCTGCCTCCTCTTGACCTCTAGTGATCCTTCTAGTCCATAGTGTTTTTTCCCTGCCTTGATCTCTCTCAGCCCCAATTCTGACCTTCATTCACATTTTGACACTCATTTTCTGTTTTGAGTTCTTCTCTAATTATTTTATGTGTGTAATTTATTTCCCCAAAAGAAATTTAAGCCTTTGAAGGGTAGAAAACTATAATTTCATATTTCTATTATATCCCCCATTGTGCCTGGCAAAAGATGTAGTTATGTATGGCAAATATTTGATTAAGATTTATTATTGCTTAAAGCTTTTGGATGTTTGTTGTGGTCTCTTTGCTAACGTTGCCTTTGAGAATTTTCTGAGCATTTCATTTATTTTCATAATTGGCAACACTTGGAGGTGTCATGACTCGGAATCATTTAGTATAAAAAATAGACTATGTGTTCTGATTCCTAGTCCAGTTTTCTTTCTTCTGCATATGATACTGAAGCAAACAACAAATGGCACTTCTGCTGATTTAAGGATTCTGTAATTCTGAATGTATTTTTAATGGCAATAAGAACGAAGTTTGATGGATCCTGGGCACCAGCCGACACAATGCTTGTCAGCCATGCTGTGGTGGCGTCTCATATAAAGTAGAGGAAGACGGGCACGGGTGTTAGCCCAGGGCCAGTCTTCCCCAGCAAAAAAGAGGAGGATTGGCAGCAGATGTTAACTCAGGGCTGGTGTTCCTCACAAAAAAAAAAAAAAAGGAATGAAGTTTGAAGATTCTTTTAGTATCTCTGTAACGTCTTGAAATTCTCTTTTTCATTCAATATATAGATGATTATAATCTCTGATAAACATCTGGAATTTTCATTTTCACTTGACTTTAAGGTTAATTTTATTTGGAGAGTCCTGTAAAAAAGTACACTGGGGGGCCGGTCCAGTGGCATAGTGGTTAAGTTTGCACGCTCCACTTCGGCGGCCTGGGGTTCACAGGTTCAGATCCCAGGCACAGACCAACGCACCGCTTGTTAAGCCATGCTGTGGTGGCGTCCCATATAAAGTAGAGGAAGATGGGCATGGATGTTAGCCCAGGGCCAGTATTCCTCAGCAAAAAAAGAGGAAGATTAGCAACAGATGTTAGCTCAGGGCTAATCTTCCACAGACATGCAAAGAAAGTACATTGGGCTTTAGAAACATTCTCCGCAGTGTAAAAATAACAAATTATATAATTCCATTTATATGAAATGTCCAGATAGGGAAAATCATG
Organism: Tapirus indicus; assembly: GCA_031878705.1. NCBI lineage: Eukaryota > Metazoa > Chordata > Mammalia > Perissodactyla > Tapiridae > Tapirus > Tapirus indicus. The sequence continues at coordinate 139,060,636 of CM062919.1, read as the reverse complement.
GTGACAAACAGCTCAATAGTTGCCTGGGGCTGGGTTGCAGAGTTGCCTGGGGGATTAACCATAAACAGGCATGAGGCAACTTTTTGGGGCAATGAGATATTCTCAAACTAGATTATGGTTAAGATTGCACAGCATGATAAATTTATTAAAAAATCATTGAATTGAACACTTAAAATTTATTAAAGGTCATTGAATTGTACACTTGAATTTCAAGGTATGTAAATTATTCCTCAATAAAGTTGTTAAAAATAACTTATGGCATTATATGGTTAAATTTTACTTTATAATAAATTGCCCAAAGTGATAATATTTCCGTTGTGAAAGGCAAAGATGTTGATTCAAATTATTCCATTAGAAAAACTAATTGTAGCTATTCTTTGTTATATCGATATATGTAGTTCTCATATATTATTTCTATTAATAAATTTATATTGTACTAGTCAGTAGAATTTTCAAAAATGTAACTACTCATATGTAAAAAATACCAGAATGGTCTTCGTTTTATTTTTCTGACCTTTTTTATCCCTGAAATTCAGATGACTTCTCACTGATATCTATGATTTTCTACTCTAAAAATAGTATAATTATCACTTGCCTTTTTTAATCGAGGTATTCTACCAGAGTTGACTATAAAGTGAATTTTTTTGTAAGAAATCTTAATTTTTTATATATTTCTAAGATTAAATTTGAGAGATGTGCACATTGGGGGGAAATCAAATTTAGTAATTTATAAACTTGACAATGGAAGATTGAACTACTGGCTTAAATATTTGCTAATATCTGCTCATTATCCCATTCCCAAGCATAAGAATTTCTCGTATATCTGTTAGCTTTTGGTTTCATATTTTTGGCTTCTATTTCTAGATTTGTTCGTATGTCCAACTGAGCAGTAATGCTGATTTTTTTTTACTTCACAAATATGTACTATCAGAATAGGAAAATTTGAAGCTACAAGAGAACTTAGAAATCATCCAGCCAACTTATAAAATTGTGCATTTGATATGAGATCCTGGGTGGTTAAGGGACTTGTTTGGATATATAGAGTTAATTGGTCAAGTAGTTAGCTCTTAATTTTCAAAGAATATTCACAGTAAATGAGCAGAATTTCCTCATCTAGTCAAGAAGAGAGTTAGACTGATTTTTTGGTTCCTGGAACTTCAAAATTCCATAAATTTATGAACTGGAACCATGGCTACGGACGTTACTGTGCTTAATCAGCCTGACCTAGCTCCATTTGCTCATAGTCCAACTAACATTAATTTCAAATTATAATATATAGATGCTACTTATCTGGTTCCTTGCGCTTTTTATAGGAAGGACTGTACTATAATATTAATCTGGATCCAAACTCCTTGGGTTTGAGTCTAACTCTGTCACTCATTTAACTCTGTGACCTTGGACAAGTTATTCTCCCCTCAGTATCGGGAGAATAAAACTCTTCATAAACTTGCCAGGATTAAATGAGTTAATACATTGGAAGCCCTTAGAACAGTACATTGAATGTAATATAATAAGGATTCATTATTAACATAATATTAATAATAAGCTGAAGAAATTGGTTGGGATGGGTAAATAGGCAGATGTTAGTAGCTTTTTTCTGTCCTCCTTCACCTTTGTTTCTTCATAGGTTTAACTCTGGAGCTGCGTTTCTTCAACTTAAGTAATGCATGGACACATTTTAAAGAAAATTGTTTCTTTAGACTTCTAAGAATATACCTACAAATTCCAGCTGAAGAAACCACATTAATTAAATATTGTCGCTTTCCATGATAGCTTGGTGCCAACACAATCAGAAATACAAATGTAAATTTAGATGCTGAAGTTAGGTTAGAGTAGCCTATTGTAAGGTGTTTGTTCACTTGATCTAGCATTTTAATTTTTTGAGATTTCCATTAAAATGAAAACACAATTTTAAATTTATAAAATATCTTGAGAATACTTCAGCAGACCTTAGTATGAGAACTATTGCATTAGAAGCAAAAATAACCCACCTTATCCACGACAAATTGGTTGTTTTATGTGTATCCAAGGCTCTATTATCCCTGTGTGTTTTGATCAATTGAAATTACTGCAGGGTAATACCGGGCCAGACTGCCAGTGGTGGTAGCAGCTGAAGCTGACTTTGGTCAGATCACGAATGAGCCAGGATAATGCCAGTTCTGGGGCCAGGTCTAAGTAGAATGATAAAATTGGTTGTAACCTCTTTGTCTTCCTTCTGTCACACCACTAAGTTCTCCTGTGTTTCTTGCCACCTGTGCCTTTACCTCTTACCCCAAATATATGTTCCTCACTAAGATGAGATTGATTAGTGCTTATTAATGTGTTACTTTTCCCAGAATATTTACATTTTAATAAAACAGTTCTAAGGCCCCGAAAGACCTCAAGATTTATTAGAATCTCTTCATGTGGAATTTCCAACACTCTGACAAGTTCAATAAGAAGAAATATAAGTACATATATTTTTATGTTATTTTTTATGTTTGTAAAGCAAGAACATGCTCTTTGTAGAAAATTTTGAAAATGCAATAAAATAAAAAGAAGAAAAAAATAATATGTATTCTTAGCTTATGAAGATAACCATAATAATATTTCTGATGTTTTTCTTAATAGATTTTGTTTGGCATTTCAAAAAAACTATTAAAACAAAACTGACCAGTTTATATTCTGCCTTTTTCACTAAACATTATAAACCTATAAATTTCTCGTGTTTTTATAAACTATTCTAAACATTATCTTTAATGTTTGCATACTGTGGATTTACCAGGTTAGGGTGTAAATATTTTTAATGTTCTTTTTACATGTTGCTAATGACTTTCCAGAAATTTTGTACTATATTACATTCCAACCAACAGTATATGAGTCACTTTATTGCCATATTTTAGTTGTTTGGTGAAAATGGTATCTTTAAAAAGATTTTTTTCTAATTTTTATTAATCATTTGATTTTCTCTTGTGTAAATTTGCTCTTTATGTCTTTGCTTATTTAGCTGTTGAAATCTTAATATCTTTCTTAGTAATTTGTTTAAATTCCTTATATAGTTAGGTTATTAATCTTTTCTTGGAGATATTTTCCAGGTGGTGGTTTACTTTGGAGTTTCATTTATAATGTTCCCTAACATGCATAAGTCATCTCTACCAATTTTTCCTTTGCTTTTAAACTTAGAAAATCTTGAGGGTAAGATATTTGGAGATAAGATGGAGCTTCTATTGCATTTCAAACTATTAAGCATTATATTTGTTAAAAATCTAAACTCCTGTTTTCCTTTAAGCAGTTTTATTAATGAAGAAACAAATAATTTCAGAGGTCCATGTGGAGGCTTCTTAATTGTGATAACAGATAAAGAGAAGATGAGAAAGCAAATCTCAAAAAATTACTTACATTTTAATTTTTATTTCAAATGAAACTTTAAATGATGTGATATCCAGCTACCTTCAAAAATGTGTGCAAGACAATATTTAAAATAATTTGTCCAACTAAGGTAATAATAGGTTAATATTCAAAACCTAGGGTGGTTTTGCAAAATAAAAATAAAGTTAAATTTTAAAACCTGGCACATTAATAGTACCACAGTTATTAATTCTACTGGGTGAAAAGGCGGAGTAGTCCCCATTTTTCCCTAAGTAAAGCTTCTTTATGAAAAGATAATCATAAAGAATTATTAATTGAATACTACTTCAAATGGGGGATAAATTCATGGAATATTTTGGATATCTATTAAGATAGAAGTCATTTAAAATATAATAAGCATTATATGATTTTGTAAGTCCCTTTCTCTAATGTTTGTTAAAGGAAAAGCCAAAGATTTCTTTTGTATATACATACTGAAAGATGTAAATATTATTAATTTATGTGTGGTAGCTCCCTATGGAAACAGAGAGACTGGTATTACCATAAACATGCTCTGTTCTTTGTATGAGTAGTTGAAGCTAGTTGTAGGTGATTGGGATTTTATTTTGTCTCTGGTTATCATATTTAGAATCTTATGACATGATTTGTTTGAGAGTAATGCCTGCTTGCAGTTAAGTACATCCATTAGCTGTAAGCCTGGTTAAACAGTGCCTGTCCTCAGTTGGTAAACATCTACTTGGATGATGGTAATGCAGTAACAATTGGATAGATACAGAAATTACAGTATTAAATCTACAATGATGAGATAGAAACTGTCTTGTCCGCTTATGACATTATCAGAGGGTTGCACTTTCAGTGGAGATAGGGGGAGGAGAAAGTAATAGCTTCTTGCAAGAAGTACAGTAAGTGAAGACTTGTATGGAAATCTCTTACATTCCTTGAATGGCCCTTTAAAAGGTGATGTTTTTCCATCTTTGCTTTCAACCCTTGCTTATATAAGAAAATAAAGTGAGGAACCTAGAAATATGAGTTTAGTAAATTCTCACTTTTATAATCACATAAGATTTTAATCGGTGAGTGTCAAATGGAGAAGGGAATTTATATTTGATACCAATCTATGGTGTGCCTATGTTTAAAATTATTAATTCTCACAATAACCCTGTAAACCCAGAGAGTATTAGTTACTTGTCCAAGGTCATACAATCCCAAAGAGAGAGAGTCTGGCTTTGAACCATGTTCTCTCTGACCTTAAAACCTAATCCCTTTCCTCTTAAACAAGCAGATACATATGATATATGAAGCATGATATAAAATAGATATAGAAAAGGTAACTGCCAGTGTAAGTATAGTTTCTGGTTAGAGCCACATGATTGGAACAAAGAAAAGAGAGATTCCTCCAGACTGGAATGATCTGGAAAAGCTGTATGAAGATGCAATTTGAAAACTATGAACTCTGGGTAGATTATTGCTGATAGAGACATTGGCCTCAGATGCAATGAAGTCTTAAGAAAGTTTTGGAAGATAATTGGTAGTTATGTGTTTGAAGACAAGGGAAAACATTCTCTGAGTTACTTAAGGGCACCATCTCAGTTATTGGTCTCAGTTATTGGTGTCTTGGTACTTATCACAATGCCTAACACCTAGGTAGGTGCTAAATAATGTTTAAATGTTGCTTAAAAATGATTGTTGAATTGAAAGCATTCTGGGAGATAAGAGAAACATAGTTGAGGGTGTATAGTCTTGCAGTGTTGGAAGTAGCAGAATTAAAAGTGCTTTCTCACAAGTTGTTAGCCTGGTGTGGGAGTTGGGGGTGGGTGAGAACGGTGAGGAAGAAAGAGAGTGAGCACAAGTCAGCTTTTCCTCTGATTTAGAATAATGGGTCTAAAAAAGGAGCAATTTTGAAGGTCGATGGAAGAGTTAACACCTGATGCTCTCAGCAACTTTGTAGTATAGGAGACATCACTGAAGCTTTGAGGGGAGTAGAAAGGGCTTGTTTTAGCCACTGAGGCAAGGGCAAATGAGTTCTTAAAAGAATAGCCAAATAGCAAGCAGCAAGGACCAAGGTGAAATTTGAGAAGTAAATTTGGATTATGTTTATTCCACAAGGTTTTTCTTTTCTCCTCCTCAGAAATCTGAGGTGCAGTGCAGAGCAAATAGTTCTAACTTAATATTTACCATTCAAATCTAACATATGCAGTCATTTCCAGTTTCATACTTTATTTCGGGTCATGGGACCTGGCTGCACATGTATCCCTAGGCCGTTGTGCAGGGTTGAAACAGTGTGTAGGCACAAATTAACAATGTTCACCCTAATCAGTTTATCTCAAGAATGCTTAGAAAAGCTTTAGGTCACACAGCTCAAGTAGCAGAGCTGGAAAAATGATTTGGTGGGGAAAGCTAATGGGTTCATTTTTGCACTTCTGATGTAGTATTTGTAGTATTTTTAATAGTTAACAGTGTAGAGCTCTGTCCTTCCCATCATCTAATTATAATGTGCAAGGACTGATTGTGTGTGCTTTGACTACAGTCCTTGGCACTAATAACCCTAAACAAAGCTGCAGACACTAATTACCTCCTTTTCCTAATCTGAATTTTGATGTGCTTTTGAACTAGTAAGTCTTCTAGCATTCTAAGAGGGCTTTCCCCATCACTGGAGAGACATTTACTTCCCCTGAATTCAGGGAACTAGATTTTGAATTAAAGTCTTTTTGGAGGAATTTTTGATGCTTATAAATTTATAGCAGCACAAATAAGTCAGTGTGCTTTTATTTATTTATTATATACCTGAACCAGCATTGCCTGCATTTAAGAAAGAGATAATTATACAGGTTTACTCTAAGGTACTCGTGAGATGTGTATGCTTTTTGATAGAAAACATGGATACAAAGAGGGTTCATTTTTTCTCCTGATTGTCAGATTCTATTTGTAACTAATCAATAATGTCTTTCTGTATCTCTTTTTGATGTGCTATTTCCTGAGTTTCTTGTGGTAATACTAAGAAGATAGAAGAATGAAAATTAACTTTGGGTTTATGTCAGCTAAAAGTAAGGTGATTTACTGAATTACTCAGCACATTTGAAAAATGACAAGGCAGAGTCTATTTATTCCTTTTTGATTAGAGAACCAGGAAACGCTTTTGACTGATGACATTGCAATAAATCAGATTTATTAGCTTGAAGCACAGAACTTTTGTTTTTCTCCAAAGTCTTGACCAAGAGAATATGGTCTCATATATAAAAATGAAGATAATTTGGCTTATGATTTTTCTTCTTTTTTCAAAATTCAATCTTCTTTTTAAAATTTTTTTCTCATTCCTTTCTTTGTTGTTGTTTTTGTTTTTTAGTATTAGTTATATGACTTGAGCAACTCACTCTGCTTCAATTTCCTTATCCTTAAAATGAGGTTACTTACCTACCTATTTAACAGAGTTGTTGTGAGGATTAAATGAGATCATATCTGTGGAATGATTAGAATGACTAGAACAGTGCCTGATAATTACTCAATGAATATTAGCTATTGTTTTCAATTAAACCAAGATGGCTTCAACCACACTGGCAGGGATAATATTTACCCAGCTAGGCCCTTTACTGGTTAAGTGACTTAAGGAAAGTTACTTAACCTCTTTGTACCTCAGTTTCCACATCTGTAACATGGAGATAATATTGATGCCTACCTGATAGATTTTTGCAAAAATTAAATGAGTTAATGTGTGTTAAAGTCCTTAGAACAACCTCGCACACAGTAAGCCTATTATTATAATTATTTGCTACATTATAACTGTTTTTTTTAGGGCAAATTTTTTAACAATGTAGAGAAGTACTATAAATATACATTGTTCTACATTATGGCCAAATAGGGAAATAAAAATAGATAAGGTAAAATCACAGGACATCAAGGAAGAGAAAGAAGGCAAACTCAGGAATAAGCAGAAGAGTAAGTACTACAGAAGCAGACAGTGTAAAACATGTACACCCAGGGGAAGAGGACAAATAGGAAACTTCCAGAAAGTTCTTCATACTTCTAAAATTGACTTATTTGTTTATACACACACATGTGAAATAAAATCCTAGACTGGTTTATGTGCTCCGTGGGCTACTATCTCCTACCACTTCATAGCATTTATTGCACTATATTCTGTTTGCTAGAATAATTGTCCATCTTCCCCTTCAGATGCAAGCTCTTTGAAAGCAAGAAACATGTATGTCTTGTTCATCTTTGGAATCATAGTGTCTTGCACATATAAAACACTCAATAAATATTTAAACTGAATCGAAAATAGGGCTTTGCAAGACTAACTTGTATTTTTCCGTGAACAGTTTTCCTGAAATATGCCTTGAATGTGAAATATATATGTGTATTTGTATATTATATATATATATATATATATATATATATAAAATGCTTTGTGTATAAAATGTCTGCCTTTACTGCATGTAACATATTTGTTTCTAAATTTTTGTTTTCTTTCTAATTTGGAAGACTCTATATTTATTAAAATGAAATACCTATGCTATTTAACATAGTAATGAGCACTACATCTTTAGGAAAATACAGTTGTCTTGTTCACCACACTTCATATCATTTGTTAATTTTTCTATTATTTCTTTTCTTTCAGAGTCTATTATTCAAGCAGCATACTTGATGCTGCAACTAGTGGCTTTTTGCCATGCATTCTTAGTACTTCTTGGAACATTTGGTTTAGGAAGTGGGGTAATTAGTATATAAACATTGTGTAGCAGAACTACTCTAATTAGTGCCTTTTGGCCTGGGTTCAGTGATAAACAAAGTAAGATGCACGTCAGCATTCATCCTAACAGTTTAGAAAAATCCTGTTATGGCCCTATGGGACAGTGTACACAAGACATATTAAATAATGTAGTACTTGAGACCATGAGAAAAGGTTGCATCACATCAATGTAATAGTCTCCACATAGTAAATTAGCTGCCTAACTTTGAAGGCTTTCATTAGTCTAATTATGCAGAAATCATAAACTTAGCCATCAAAGTGTATCCCTAATAACTTTTCACATCTTTAGTGAAACATTGCCACTTTGATCTACCTAAACCAATTTCTCTACATTCCTATAATCTGCTAGCCAAAGAACAGCATTGATTTAGACCATTAAAAGGAAGTAGACTCAAAAACCAGGTTCAGAGGCAAAACGTTTCTCCCCCACTCAATGGGGGCTTCAGCAGATTTTCTTTGGTTCAGTTCACTATTTAAGTCTCTTACTTCTAAAAAGCACTACTTCATATTTTTGAGTGTAAGTACTCAGATTTCTTCCATTATGTTGTCCTGTCAGTCCACATTATTCAAGCTGCTATACACAGAGGGACAGATAATTTTTTCTGGAGACTAAGAACAGAACTTTCTGCTAGACAGCTCATTTTTTGAGAGACAGTCTGAGCTTAAAATTGGGGCCTGAGTATGTATGAGGTCTAGATACCAGTTCTTATGAATCTCATTTCTACTCAGAATGTTGGTTATTAAAACCTCTTTGTGATTGATTTCCTCGTATGAAACCACTGGGCTGAAAATGGAAAGTAAATATGTAAAAAAGTAGAAAACTTAGTAGATGAAGTATTTGTCAAAGAAATGGAAATGATAGAGCTGTCTCTAAATTCTACACACAAATACCTGAATAAACAGACATACCTCCCCAAGCTGAATAGGTGTTACAGGATACTATGCCACATTTCCAGGAGATGTAGCTCTTGTCTTATCCAGATATCCCCTTCCCACCTCCCCAAAAAAAAAGGTGGTGAAGGGGATGCTGCCTGGCTAATTTTGCAAGACTTGTAAAACCTTAATTCTAGAAAAATAGTACAAGAAAAGAATATTATAGTTCCATCTCACAGTGACAAGTATGGGAATTCTAAATGGAATATTAGTTAACTAAATCCAACAGTATATTTTTTTAATGTAATATTTACCTCTGGAAGGCAAGGATGGTTTAACATTAAAAATAATAATCAGATACACTATATTAATAGTGAAAATACATACTAGACAAAAAAATATATAATTATCTAAAAGAATGCTTAAAAAGTATTTTATAAAATTTAACTCCAATTTATGACTAAAGAAAACTAGGAACAGAAGGAAACTTTACAAACTTGATAAAGGTTATATACCAAAACCTATAGCAAACATCAAACTAAAACTTTAAACAAGCTTTAGACAAAGAAAGACAAATATACCTGCTATATTTGATATTCTTGATACAGATCTGGCTAATCCAATAAGAAAAAAAAATAACATGAACTAAAGATGGACAGAAGGAGAGGGAAGAGAGGGAAAAGAGAAAAATATGCCAGACAAAAACAGTCGTTATTTGGATATTATGTGATGTCTACATGGGGAAACTCTAAGCAGTTACATACTTGTTACAAGAATCAATAGTTTTGTTTTTCTACATTAGCAGTAACTACATTTCAAAATTCATGGGCGTTACAAAAATTATAATGCACTTAGGCATTAACCTAAAACTACATAACTTTTATAGAAAAAATTGTAAAAGTTTACTAAAGGACATAAATGAAGATTTGAATAAATGAAAAGCTATAACATGTTCATTGGTGAGGTGCATAACAATATAAGGATGTCAATTCTCACTAAATGCAATTCCAACTTAAATTAATTATAATAGGATTTTTTGAGGAACTCAGTAAACTGACTATGATGAAGAGCAAAGATCCACAAATAGCTAAGTCTATTTTGAAATATATTTGGAAGAGGAATGATTTTTTTGACCAGCTTTTAATCCATGTTAATAAAAGCAGTATGGAACTGGCACAGAAACAGACAATCAGACTAATGAAACACAGACCCAACGTGGGGAAGAGGTGTGTTGCTTAGTGGGATCTTGGAAATACTGGTTTATTAGATGAAAAAATTTAAGTTGGGCCCTTACCTCACGTCATGTATGAACTCCAGAGAGAACAAAGACCTAAAAGTGATAGGTTAAAACTATGAGGTAATAGAAGAAAATGTTAGAGAATATCTTTGTGACCTTGGTATGTGGAAGAACTTATTAAACTCTATCACCAAAATCACAAACTATTAGGGATAAATTGGTAGCTTTCCAATGTCAAAACTAAGGATTTCTGTTTAGTGAATTATAGGATAAACAAAATTAACGTAACAGTGACAGATTGGAACTAGATATCTGCAACATCAAAAGCTGAAAAGAGAGAAATATGTGGACTGAATGAGAAATGCTTGCAAATTCAAGTATAAGAAGGGGAAACCAGTATGTATAAAAGCCAAGGTTATTACTAGACAGTTCATGGAAGGAGACTCCTGAATGGTCAGTGTATGAAGAGAGATGTTCAACCTTGTCAGTAATTAGAGAAATGCTAATTCAAATAACAGTAACATACCACCCATCTATTTGGGAAGAAATTTTTGAAAAATCTGCAGGTAAATCAAGATGCTGGGGACGTTTGGGGGTAATGGGGATACTTATACGCTGCTGGTAGAAATCTAGACTTACATAGCCCGTCTGAAAAGCAATCTCAATCCTCAGTAAAAGTATGTGTATAACTCGTCACTGGGAGTCCAATTTCTGTGTACATATTCCAGTGAAACACAGCTCAAGTCTTATAATGGGGTATATTTCAGGATGTTTATTGCAGAATTGTTTCTAGTAGTATAGAGTTGAGGACAACTTAAGTGTTTATCACTAGGGTATTGGGTAAGTAAAATGTGATGGATGCATCCTACAGAACACTCTGTAGCAGTCAGAAGCAATAAAATAAATGTACTGGCAATGCCTTCAAGCCACAGACGCCCGGGAACACGCACCTGTAGTGCAACAAGTTGGGTGTATTACTCATTGCAGGGAGGGATAACACACATTGTGGGGAACTGTGGGGCATCTCAACAAGAGGATGTTCAAGAAGATCTGAGCTTGTGTTAGATGATTTGAGAGAGAGTTTAAGGTGGGGCTTTGCTCTGGTTTGGATACTGTCAGGAAGCAGAGGTAATTCTGTGATTGGTTATCTTAATTAAATCTTATCTACGAAGGGAAGAATAGAATGAGGCAAAGCTGTAATTGGCAAAGAAGCCACAGTCACTCTTACTAGCAGGATAGGGAATGTTTGGTTGTTTTTGTGGTTTGGACAATGTTCATATTTTGTCTATGTTCAAACATGATTATGCAGTGGTCTTGTTTGTCTTGATCCGTTATGGTCAGAGAGCGGCCTTGTCTGATGTTGATATTCTGTGCAATTGTTTATGTTCAACAGAACACCAAGTGAGTATTGGGCCAGCTCATAATAGCATGAAGGCCTTACTGGTGATGCCAAGCCAACTCCCTGATGTGCTTTTCTCTTTCATAGTACTGCAACAACAAGAATAGAACTTAAAAACATGATATAGATTTTTGAAAAGGGCTGACAACAAGATCTATAGCATATTATTTATGTAAGTTAAACATGTAAATAAAACAATAGTATGTATTATTCAAGGATAAGTATACAAAGCCCTATACCAAATGCACTGTTTTTCATCTTTAGTGAGGGTGGAGGAAAGGGGTCAGTGGCCAATACTGGGGGTGAAAGGAAATATTAAATTAGAGAGGAGCTTCATGTACTATAGATTGACAATTATGATAATTCAGTTCTCAGCAGCTGAGATCCAAAAGGCAGTCTCTACATCAAGAGAAACATGGTTAGGGAAACAGTGGGAGCCTGTGGACCAGTTTCTTATTCCCATTTACTGCCCTTGCCTTGTGGGAGGTGGGGGAGGAGGAATGCCTTCTTTAAGCTTTTCCTAAATCTCTTTCATTTCCCCCAGCAGAAATGAGCTACTGTAATGATAGCATGTTCATGCTTGTTGAAATAAAACATGCCCACCAGTGTAAAATGAGAGCATTAATATTTCATGTGGAAACTTGCTTTAACTTTAAACATACCCAAAAGCTTTGGAAGTAAAAAAAAAAACAAAAAAACCCCACCTTGTATTAGCTTCCGAGAAAGCTAGTTTATTACATCTTAGGTAAGATTTCTTTATAAACCTTAAAATTAGTGTCTGTAATCATGTTGTTATGTCATCATTTACTTTTTAACTATAGAAAAGAGCTTGTGTTTTTAAGGAGCAAAGAGACTTCTTACCCCACCCCAGCCTCTTATCAGTGATTCTTTAAAAACAAATGTGCTAGCATCTTAAGTGAATTCACTTCAAGTTCCTTAACAAATATTTAGAGGTAGTATTATAGGTATTAAGAGCATAGATTCTTTAATTTAGGAAGGAAAAAACTTAATTTTTATTTTGGCATTTTTTCTGCTGAACTCTGAAGTGAAGATGTAGGTCTCTGGCTCCTGGGGTCCTCATTATGCTTTACTTTGCCATTTCCACAGTTTCTACCACATTGGGCCCCATGGCCTCCAAGGCATGTTATCCAGATCAGCTAATGCACCTATGAAGGCCACTTTGCCTCCCTGTCATGCCTCACTATTAGTTCTTATTCTTCACTGGCTGTGTTCTGGATGTCTTGGTGTTATTTTTGAAACATTCTTTCTCTTAATTTATGTCATTTTATAGTCAGGCAGGGGAAAAAGTATACTCTGATAGTTCTTATGTCATCAAATCCTGTTTAATCTTTTCTTAATTAACCAATAATTAATTAATCAATAATTACTTGAACTTTCATTAACATTATAGGAGTAAATATAGGACTTTTTCTATAAGCATTCAAAACCCTGAAATTAGTTTTTAAGAATAATTACTCTTTATTACACTATCTCTTTAAATCCATGTCAGATCCCCAGGTTTCTTCCATGTCTACTAGTAAATATAATGAATTTTGCTTTAAGAAACAAACACACCTCCATTCACATTCTTGAGCAATACCCCAATTGGTGAATTACTCTGGAATTTTGCTTATTAAAATTTTTGCTTATTAAAACATAAGCTGTGAAATCTCTGTATTGTATAAGATCTCTGTTTTCTTGAAAGAAGCCCCATTATTTCCTATAGAGCTTATTCATTCAGACTTCTGGGTTTCAGCTCTTGAAATTTCTATGTGTTTAATCTCTAAAAATATTTGGCAACTTCCACATTTGTTTTATGTAGATAGGTTTAAGGAGGAGCTGTGTTCTCAAAATTGGGTTGTATATAAATGGTCCTAACTCACACTTTCTTATAAAACAGTTATTAAGAATGGTAGCCCCCCAACCTCTTTTAAACCCATAACATGGCTGACATTATGTTTGCAATGCAGAATACTAGAAAAATACTACTACTGCAAGCATAAGGAATCGTCTTTAATTCTAGACACCCCTGTGCTTCCATTAATACCTGCAGATAGGCCTCCCACAGCTGCATATGGTCCATTCCAGATTCTGAAACTCGTTTACACTCAATTGTGAATGAAAAATGCTTGCTCTTCCTTTGAGCTTATGAAATATAGGGAGCTAATGGACAGTGTTAAAGTTTTATTTCCCCCCTCCCCAGCCAGTTTTCCTTCCTAGACATATTTATATTTTCTATATCCCCTACATCCTTGGATCCAGGATTATAAAGCACAGTAAGAAGCCAAAAAGAATGACTACCTTTTGAAGAACTTTTTTCAAGTTAGTGTTCCTAACCGGACAAGGACCTTAGGCAGTTTTCCTGCAGATGCTAGCAGTCTGGAAGAAGGAATAGAATGGCAGCAGACAGGTTGCTCCCTCACCTAAATAACTGAATGTGGTTTTTTTGCAAACTCTTCAAATCATCAGCTCACACACACTTTAAATTGGACTTTATTTAGTATCTCCGTATCAGGAATGGAACTTGCCACAATTTTTCATACATGCACACACACATAATAAATATCGCCCTCTTGCAACTGCTGTAAGAATTAGTGTTTATGGCATTGGACATTCTGTTAAAATCATTAACTTGAAATGGTGTTCTCTCCATGGGATTTTATCAGAAAGGATATAAAGTGTTTTGAGCATGTGATTCCAAAGGAAAGGGAAAGCTAATGAAGAACTTAGTAGTATAACCATTGATTTTTCTATTTTACAGGTGCAATTTGGAATAAAGGGACTTTTTTTTAAATGTGATGGTGGGAAACAGATTTTATATTTATCAAGGGTCATATGTGGTACACTGGCTTTAAAAGTAATTGTGGTTGGCACGGTAGTAGGAAGTCATCTGGGGTCACTGCTGACATCTAAGACCCAATATTCCTAATCAGCCTGGGTCAGAGTTTGATTTGTTTTTTGAGGAGGCGATTCTATATCTATTTAGACAAGGTAAATTCTTATTTCTGGCATTCATTATAGAATTCCCTATTCTGTATTCTGGCTCTTATGTTTTTGCACATTATAGGTAAGTAGTAAATCCCATGACTCTTCAATCAGAGAAATTCCTGAAAATACAGGTGTTTAAAACCTGAAATTAGTTAAAACATTTCAGTGTTTTGAAGGAGAAAAGGATATTGTCTCTAATTCCCCCTTTATACAGAAATTTTAACTACATTTTAAAATTGTTTTTTATTACTTGATATACTGAGGGTCTGTTTATGATATTCTTTTTGTTCTTGGGTCTCAGTATCTCAACAAAGGTCAGCAAACTTTTTCTGTAAAGACCCAGGTAGTAAATATTTTAGGTTATGCAGACCACGCATGGTCTCTGTTGCATCTCCTCCCACTCTGCCTTCCTTTTCCCCCTGTTTCTCCTCTTTCTGTATTTTTTCCAACCTTCCTAAAATATGGAAACCATTCTAAGCTTGAGAGGCCTACAAAAACAGATTTGACCCACTGACTGTTTTAAGTGAGCCCTTAGTTCTAGACCCAGTTCTGCCCCAAACTCACTTGTGATTTTGGGCAGTTGGTATGATTGGCCTTGGATTCTCTGGCCCTTTTATGAAAATAATCTAGTAGTCTCTTACAGTGTGCAGAATCTATGAAATACCTATATATTTGCTTTTGTTTTGTCATTTTATCAGTTTAATTATGAATAAATTGGTTGTGCTTCAGTTAAATTTCATTAATGCCTAGATTAGTATTATCTAGGGCCAAGCCATCTGTCGTGTGAACTCGTGAGAAAGTCTGAATCTGAGTCCTTGATTTGCCACTTACTAGACACTGTGGTCTCAAGCAAACCACCAAACCACTCTGAGTTTAAATTTCCTCTTCATCAAATTGAGGAAATGATGCTAACTCTGCCTTCCTCTTAAAATTGCTTAATTATTTTCTAATTGAAATGTAGATATTGAAAATGCTTTGTAAACTACAAAACATAAAACAATCATTATGAATCATTCTTTTAAAATACTTGCTTTTATAACTGTGAACTTTCCTTTATAAATTTTATTATAGGAAAATACATTTTTTAATTTAAAACTCTTAGCCTAAGTAACATTAGCCAATACGGCCAATAATTCTTCTTAGCATAACATCTGAAAAATAGTAGACATCAATGGCTAGTTAATTAAGGCAGCAGTAGCTTTTTCCAACCAGAGCTTGTCCTTAGATTTTGATTACATTGTTCCTTTTCCAGTGATATCAAATGCTTTCTAGAATATAGCTAACCCAGTTCTTAACATAGTGCCTTGCACATAGTAGCCACTCATATATTTGCTGACTTTCTCTAGGACCTAGTCTGCCTAGGCATCAGATGGTCCTATTTACCTCTCAGCTGTAAATAATTGAGTTTTTATACTTAAAGTATAAAACTGTTGGCCTTCCGTCTTTCATAGTTATTAAAGACATTCTGCACAGATGTTTGCTTCATTCTCTCAATAGTTCTCTTTTTTTCCTTCTTCAGTGACAGAATAAAGAAAAGAAAAATATCCCCTGAGACTGGATAGGTTCTTTCCAATTAAAACATAGTTAATTCCCAGTTTAATGTTTTTCTTAACCCCCTCCCATCTGTTATTTCCACCAAAAGCCACTGTAAACCAATTTTTATATAATAAAAGCTATGTCTTGCTTAATGGAAGCTGATCTGGGTGGGAGTAGGTGAGAAGGAAACTCCCTAGAAATCTGAGATGGGTTTCTTAGATTTACTTGGTTTTGTATTATACACAACTTAAAGGGAAAGAAAGCAGAATAACCTAGTGCGGTACTCCCCAAATCTGGCTGTACATCAGAATCACCAGATGAGATTTGAAAAACCAAAGATTTCCTGGCCCTGCCACAGACTTAGTGAATCAGAATCTTGGAGAGGGTCAAGCCTAGGAATCCATATTTTTAAAAAGATTCAGCCACCTTTGAAAATCAGTAGAGTAGTTACTAGCATAGTCTTCAGAGTAAGACTGATGTGAGTTTGAATTCTGGGTGTGTTGTTTACTACCTGTATGAATTTGAGCAAATTATTTACCCTCTCTCCAGAAAAGTAAAGATAATAATAAAATTTAATTTCATAGAAGTTTTCAAGGATTTAATGAGATAATATAGCATTTAAGTGCTTGACACATAACACTAAGTCATTGTTGATTATTTTTGTGCACAACTGTATTGTTAATTTTTTCTGACAGATACATTATATTCCTTAGAAAAAAATGTAAATTTTGAACAGAACTTTGAGTAGAAATTTATTTCATGACAATCCCAAATTAGATTAGTTATGCTACATGTGAATTTTCATCATCTTATTAATAGAAGTATGCAGCTATATATTCACTTTGTAGTTTTCTTATGAAAACTTGGAGTTTTTTACAATGGTAGTATGTACATGTTGCTTAAGAGGGCAGTCATGTCCAATTGGCAAAAACTATTTAGAATTCTAACCTAATGCAGTAAAAGAAAAATTAGAAAAGAAAGAGTACAAAATTCTTTTATGTTCACTGCTTGATTTCCATTAGGCCTAACCTGATTTTTTTTTTCTTTAAGACTAAAACCACAACTGAGTCAGGGGAAGCTAGTACGTGTAAGAATATGAGCTATAGATATCAATTTTAACAAATATTTAGTTTTCTTTAAAAATCTGATTTCAAATGTTATACCAGAAAGAAAGAAATGATAAAGTCGTTTATATATATTAAAATAAGTATCTGTACAGACTACAGTAGTCCCCCCTTATCTGCAGGGGATACATTCCAAGACCCCCAGTGGATGCCTAGAACTGCAGATAGTACCAAATCTTTTATATACTATGTTTTTTCATATACATAGATACCTATGATAAAGTTTAATTTATAAATTAGACACAGTATGAGATTAACAACAATAAGTAATAATAAAATAGAACAATTATAACAATATACTGTAATAAAATTTACCATAGATCTTAACCTCAGCATAACAATATTTTTTTCTTTCCTTACTAAGTCGAGCACTTGCACCTTTTCACTTAAATGAAGCACTGTACGGCTTCTCTTTGGCATATCGAATTGCCAGCATCACTACTCTTGTGCTTTGGGGCCATTATTAAATAAAATAAGGATTGCTTGAACACAAGAACTGCTCTACAGCGACAGTCCATCTGATAAGGAGATGGCTACTAAGTGACTAATGGGTGGGGTGTATACAGTGTGGATACGGGGGACATAGGGATGATTCATGGGATGATTTGTGTCCTGGGCAGGGCCAGGGAGAGAAACGTGAGATTTCATCACTCTACTCAGAACTGCACGCAAATTAAAACTTATGAATTTTCCATTTAATATTTTCAGACCATGGTTGGCCACGGGTAACTGAAATCATGGAAAGTGAAACCACAGATAAAGGGGGACCAATTGTACTATGGCTTTTAACATCCCAAATATTATAAGATCCTTTAAAAATATTTTTTATCCTTTTATGTTTGTCTATACTTTGAGGAAATAATTCTGATCATGAAAAATACGAGTTAGCTATATAATTCATAGCATTGTGTTGAATTTGACTAAGTCGTAGCTCTATTTTGTAGCAGAGTCAGGCTTAAAACTCATGTCTCCTAATTCCCCTCAGAAGCTATCCTTTAATTTAGGAGATGAAGCCTAGGCTAAGCTAGTTTGGTGCTCAGTCCTTCCCAAAAATGGATTTGGTTGATGGATTCGTAGAGAGTACTGAGACAAGGTATTTGAAGAATTGGAGTAATATTAGTAATAATAACTAACTTTTATTCAGGCACTGAGTTGATACTTTACCTGTTTCTCATTTAATTTTTGTTCTACCACCCTATGAGATAGATATTGTTGTTATGCCCATTTTAGAGTTTATTATCTATCTAGTATTCATAATTTCATAACATCAAAAACAGCCATAACTTTAACTATTATTAGAGTAGCTACTGTAGGACCTTATTTTTGACACTGCTGTTTACTTTGTGTCTTCCGTGTTATTTTGTTCGATATTCGGGACAACCTTATGAGAGTATAGGTATGAATATTCACATTTTAAACATATACCACCTGACACTAAACAGGTTAAAGTAACTTACCCAAATTCACACAAACTGAGGTTTGAACTCAGGTCTGATTCCAAATTTCATTCCCACCCCACAACTTTATTTTACGTCTTCAAAGCTAGACAGACAACTCTTCCTGAAGTAAGATTGGTGTTACTTGGGAAATAGGGTAGGAATGTCAGAGCAAGACAGCTTCTTTTCTTAAATATGTAAGAGTTCTTACAGTTTGTATACTTTAATTTTCTAAGATAAAAACGTGTTCCTGTTCCATTGTTATCAAATTGTAGAAAATCAGTTTAGTGCCGTAATATCCAAGAACTTTAAAAAGTTGCTTAGAAGTTGAGTGTTGTATTGACCTCTCTATGAATTATCAGAAATCTTCTCCAGATACGTTTCAAGGGGACTTTTGTTAGATGAAGTCAGAACATAGATATTTATGGAATGTATCATAGTGTCACACACAGATTATTATTTTCTTTTGGAAGCTAGGCAGAATTACAAGAGTATATCATTCAAGATGCTAGGCTTTGGATCTTCTGTAGCTAATCTGATTAAACATTCAAAGTCACAAATTTATGAGTATAATACCAAAATTTCCATAGGTTTTAATAATTAATAATACACTACACTAGGAATCCTGGTGTAAGAATTATTTTGGAGACAGATCATTCATGCATTTCTATTTTACTTTTTATCTGATAATAGTATGATTGATACTGATAACATATCGATTCATCTTAGGTGGGTATTTTGACTACAGAATAATTACCATGAGGGATGACTTTAACACAAGCCAAGGAAAAGTTGAATAAAAATTATTAAGGATGGAAATTTTACTTTTACTTCTCTAAGATAGTGGCTTTTCAGAATATAAGGCGGTTTGACATTATTGTATTTTGCCTAAGACAGCTTTTACAGTTTAGTAAATGGCTATAGTCTTTTCAGTAGAGGTTGGTGGACATGTTGAAGCTGGATGCCTTCTTTTCTTAAAAGATAATGTGCTCTTCTGATTTGTAAGCTTTAGTTTTCTAAAGTCTAATAACCTTGTAAAAGAATCATCATTTTTAATTTGAGCTCTAGTTGGAATGTCTAATTGAGTGCCTTCAATCATGACTTGTAGTTTGCCTGAAGGTTTCATCCCTGAAAAATATTGACCTTTAGGATCATACAAGGAAAATAATGAAAACTGTATTCATGTACCGAGTGAGAAAAGAACTGAACATATACGTTGTTGGAGGTGTGGGGTGTAAAGCCTGTGGGGATATTCTAAGAAGTTACCCTAATTGTTAAGGAGAACACCATATGCTCTTCTTTGGCCATTTGAAGAGTGGGAGTACAGGTATGAGAGTTGAGGAGGGGGGCATATGTACATGCAAAGCCTCGATGAATGGCACTTCCTGGCATATGAAAGGAGTGCAGGGCAGACTGAACTACATAAAAGACTAGTTTGTCATCACACTGGCTCCTACACACTGCTTTGTAAGGAAAGAAAAGAGGAAAGGGGAAGTTCCTAAATATATAGACTGGGAAGAAGAAACCACATCCATGATTTTCTAAGTGCCCACTTTATTATTATTGCTCTGTAAATAAGATAAACAGCAAATCTAGGCATTCAAAAATGTAAATGACCACAAAAGGGAGATGTCACAGCTCACCCTACTTTGGTTTTTACTGCTGTTCTTTATGGTGTGCATTTCTGTTTACAATGCTCTCTGAAACAAATCTCCCACAATCACTTTTTCTGTAAGTTCTTTACTACTCACCATCTCACTTTTATGAAGTTGTTTGTATTAAATTCCATTTGTAGTCATTCCCTAAGTTCATTCTGGAATGGCTGAAACCACTTATAAAGAAGGAAATATTAAGGGCATCAGGTGAGCAGTGTGTTACTAATGATTGCTGAATTCTGCTTTTGACTGGGAATATATTGAGGTTTTCATTCAAAAATACATTCTTTTCAGGGCCGGTCCAGTGGTTTAGTGGTTAAGTTCACGCACTCGGCTTTGGCAGCCCGGGTTTCACGGGTTCAGATCCCGAGTGTGGACCTACACACCGGTCATCAAGTCGTGCTGTGACAGCATCCCACATACAAAATAGAGGAAGATTGGCACAGATATTAGCTCAGGGACAATCTTCCTCATCAAAAAAACCCATAAAACGTTTTCTTTTTGTAATTAGAGTATGTATTTATTTATTGAGTATTAATAGATATTCTTTTGAATATTTCTGTTTGAAGCTTAGTAAATTCTGGCATCAAAATTATATTTAATACTGATTATACATAGTATTGTCTCATTTGTATCAATTATATCTAAGCTAAAGTGATCCTCCATAACTGTTTATGCCCTAGGGGGAAAAAGGCTGAACTCTAGCTTTTAAATATTATACTTCTGGATTTTAAGGAAAAAAAAAAAGAAATGAAATTATTCTTTTATTCTTAATCCTTCATTTTTATTCTCTATTATTAAATATATAGAATACATAATAATCTGTGTATTTTGAGGATTTATATATTCTACTATCTGTTCCTTAATAGCATAGATACATTCCTACAAAGTTTGCTCTATAACAGCTTTCTATTTATTGTAGTGATTTTTTTCCCAATGATTTCTATTAAAACTGTAAACCATTTTTATAGTTCTGACATCTATCATAAAATCATATATGTTTTTAAACATCTATATCCTTAAAAGCAGTAACTCTTCCATAAAATATTAGCAATCTTGAACTATTAATAATATTTCTACAGTGTACTCAAAATAAAAACCAAAATCTTTGGCAGAAGAATTATCATTCTCATTTTTCTTCACAAACTGTTCTCTAGTCATAGACAAACGTGTGAGCTTTAGTGGTTAGGCTGCCCTTTTCTGCTTGTGTGGAACTGCACTGTCACTTAGCTTTTTTTCCTTCCTCAAAACTTACTGTCTTTTCCCACAATTTTGATTTGGATCATTTCTGTTTTAAAATGCTGATCATAAAAAGTATCTCTGTTTTGACCTTTTATCTATTATATATTGAATCATAAAAGCATCAGTTTATAGGTAGACATCCTAATAGTTGTAGACTACTAGATGCTATATTGGGCCCCAGAATTCTCTAAGTCAGCTAGTTCTTGTTCTGTAGAGTAATGTTGAGGTGATTAACAAATTCCTTAAAACTGCAGGTTTATCGAATGAATTTCTTTCCATTATTCCTAAATGCGGGTCCCTCTTACAGGTTTGTTTTAAGTATGTGAGAAAATATCTGTGAAACACTAAAGAACCACTCGTATTTGGTGGTAATAGCTATCACTACTCCGTGCTAGCCTTCTTCCCTGGATCACACTTTCTCTTTTCTCCAAGAACTTTTTGGGTTTTTTACCTGCAGCTTCAAAAAACATTATTTTGTGTTGGTTCAGGTTAACTCAGCAATTGAGCAGAGGTAGATGATGAATGGTTGGAGAAAGGATAAGAAATAATGGGAATATTGCACAAACACTTCTCCAATCCCTTCCTTATATGAAAAAAGTGTCTTGTATTTGTCTTTCTAGTAGTCTCATTGTGACTCATTTAGTAATATATGAAAAAGAAGGATCATTTAGATGGAAGAAATAAAACAGTCAGAAGCAGATAGTGGAAATTGCTTATCACTACCCAGCTTTTCTTTGAGCACCATCCTGTACAAAACCATATTAATGTAAAGTAGCAGAAAAATAATATTAAATATGAATATACCCTGATTTTCCTGACCAGGCTTGTTTATTGGCTTCTTGATATAATTCCTGAATTTCAGAATCCAGGTGTCAGCATGTGCTGTAGTTGAATGTTTTTAAAAATTTGAGATCCAGAGAATAGTATTAAATACTTGGTTACTGGATCCTAATATTCTAAGCTCCCAAATACATCTTTATGTGCCATTCTTTTTTATTTATTTATTTTTTAGTGTGGTAACATTGTTTTATAACATTATATAAATTTCAGATGTACATCGTTATATTTCGATTCCTGTATAGATTACATCATTTTCACCACCTAAAGACTAATCACAATCCACCAACATACACATGTGCCTAATTACCCCTTTTGCTCTCTTCCCTCCCCACTTCCCCTCTGGTGACCACCTATGCAATCTCTGTCTCTATGTGTGTGTTTGTTGTTGTTTTTATCTTCTATTTATGAGTGAGATGATATGGTATTTGACTTTCTCCCTCTGACTTATTTTGCTTAGCATAATACCCTCAAGATCCATAGATGTTGTCACAAATGGCCAGATTTCATTGTTTTTTATGGCTGAGTAGTATTCCATTGTGTATATATACCACATCTTTATCCATTCATCCCTTGATGGGCACCTAGGTTGCTTCCAAGTCTTGGCTATTGTGAATAATGCTGCAATAAATATAAGGGTGTGTGTATCTTCACACATTCACGTTTTCATGTTATTTGGATAAATATCCAGCAGTGGAATAGCTGGATCATACGATAGTTCTATTCTTAATTTTGTGTGTGTGTGTGTGTGTGTGTGTGAGGAAGATTAGCCCTGAGCTAACATCTGTTGCCAATCCTCCTCTTTTTTGCTGAGGAAGATTGGCCCTGGTCTAACATCCGTGCCCATCTTCGTCTACCTTATATGGGATGCCGCCGCGGCATGGCTTGACAAGCAGTGCATTGGTCCCCGCCCAGGATCCAAAACTGTGAATCCTGGGCCACCAAAGCAGAGCATGCAAACTTAAGCACTACGCCACCAGGCTGGCCCCCTATTCTTAATTTTTTGAGGAATCTCCATACTGTTTTCCATAGTGGCTGCACCAGTTTGCACTCCCACCAGCAGTGTATGAGAGTTCCCTTTTCTCCACATCCTCTCCAACACTTGTTATTTCTGGGCTTGTTAATTATAGCCATTCTGATGGGAGTGAGGTGATATCTCATTGTAGTTTTGATTTGCATTTCCCTGATAATTAGTGATGATGAACATCTTTGCATGTGCCTGTTGGCCATCTGTATATCTTCTTGGGAGAAATATCTGTTCAGGTCTTTTGCCCATTTTTTAATTGGGTTGTTAGTTTTTTTGTTGTTGAGATGTATGAGTTCTTTATATATGTTGGAGATTAACCCCTTATCAGAATATGATTTGCAAATATCTTCTCCCAGTTGTTAGGTTGTCTTTTCATTTTGTTGATGGTTTTCTTTGCTGTGCAGAAGCTTTTGAGTTTGATGTAGTCCCACTTGTTTATTTTTTCTATTGTTTCCCTTGCCCAGTCAGACATGGTACTGGAAAATATGCTGCTAGGATGGATGTCGAAGAACATGCTGCCTACGTTTTCTTCTAGAAGTTTCATATCTTACATTCAAGTCTTTAATCTATTTTGATTTAATTTTTGTGTATGGTGTAAGATAATGGTCTACTTTCATTCTTTTGCATGTGGCTGACCAATTTTCCCAACACCATATGTTGAGGAGACTTTCCTTTCTCTGTTGTATGGTCTTGGCTCCCTTGTCAAAAATTAGCTGTCCATAGATGTGTGGGCTCTCAATTCTGTTTGACTGATCTGTGTGTCTGTTTTTGTGCCAGTACCATGCTGTTTTGATTACTATAGCTTTGTAGTATATTTTGATATCAGGAAGTGTGATACCTCCAGCTTTGTTCTTTTTTCTCAGGATTCCTTTGGCTATTTGGAGTCTTTTGTTGTTCCATGTATATTATAGGATTCTTTGTTCTATTTCTGTGAAAAATGTGAGAATTTTTCTATTTCACAGAAAAATGAAAAAATTGGAACTTTGATAGGAATTGCATTGAATCTATAGATTGCTTTAGGAAGTATGGGCATTTTAACGATGTTAATTCTTCCAATCCAAGAGTACGGAATATCTTTCCATTTCTTTGTGTCTTCTTCTATTTCTTTCACAACAGTGTTTGTAGTTTTCAGGAGCCACTTAATAGGAGTTAAACCTTATTCTCCTGATCCTTTGGTTCAGAAAAGTAACTGTATACATATCTTTGTGGCTTTGCCTTTGTACATGTTACTTCCCCTTCATGGAATGCCTTGCCCCCTCAGCCTGACAAGCTCTGGCTCAGTCTATAAAACACAGTACAGTTGTCATATCCCCTAAAGTAACTTCCTGACCTTTCCACGCCTCAGGGCCAGAGTTGGTGGTTGCCTCCTTTGCATTCCCATATCACTTGGTGTATGTTTATTGTAGCACTCTGTCTCAGTCACTAGGATATAAGCTCCTTGAAGGCAGGAACCAAGTCTCTTTATCTTTGTTTCCATTTAACCTGTATACAATGGTTTGTACATAGTATATGCTCAGTATATGATTGCTGAATACATAGATAAATGACCATGTTAGGAATCAGTGAGTCAGTGAATCCAGTCATATCCCAGGTTCAGAAACACATGTTCCATCTTTACACGTATATTTTAGCTGATTATCAGTCAGTAAGCATTACTGAGTATACCATATCCACCCACAGGCTAATAGAGTTACTGAAAAAAGTTGTGGAGAATCAGGAAACAAAGTTAAGACAAAGCAAGAAGGTGGCCTAGATCTATGCTAGACTGAGATTGGATTTTACAGTATTAAATCATATTAACAAATATAACTTTTTATTGAATATTAAATCATATCAACAGATAGAACTATTTTTACTATAAGCAAGACGTTATGCCAAACTTAGTAGTGGGTTCTCTGTCATAAAGAAACTTATAGTCTAGTTTAGGTAGCAAGACATAAGCGTATAAAAAATGGTTAAATGTTTCTGTCGTTTTTAACATTAATTCAAAATACAAGAAGAGATGTCATGAGAGATGCCAAATTATTTTACAGATTAATTTAAAAATAAAAGAAGAACCACTTGTAGTGGTCTAGTGGTGTGGCTACTAACAAATCACCATTCTGCATTTTATGCAACAGAAGTACTGTACTGCATAAGTAAATACAATGTAGTATGGGGGGCACCTGTGAAGCAAAATGGCATGTAAAATGACTCCTTTTTCCTCTAAAGCAGTGGTTCTCAACGAGGGATGATTGTGCCCCCCCAGGGGACTTTTAACAATATCTATGGACATTTTTCATTGTGACAACTAGAGAGAGATATTACTAGCATCTACTAGGTAGAGGCCAGGGACGCTGCTAAACATCCAATGCACAGGACAGCCCCCACAACAAAGAATTATCTGGACCAAAATGTTAGTGTTGCTAGGATTGAGAAACCCTGCTCTGTGGTATTACTATTCTTATATATTCCTCCTGCCTTTTATAGGAAATTTTGTTCACCTGTGATTTTCTGTTTCTGTTTTGTTCATTCTTTATCTGCTCAGAGTTGTAAATTTCACCCCAGTGAGACCTGGAACATCCACCCAGGGACCAGACCACACCATAACTCAGTTCCTCATAAGTTGTTTCCTGGAGGAGCCTCCTTTTCTTTCTGCTAGAAGCCTTCAGATGCCTTTTCTTTAACTTGGCTTTTCCAGCCTACACTAATCCCAGAAATCTCCTCTAACCCCCAACTTACACTGGTCATATTCAGATCAAGTTTTTAACCACAAGGTAGAAGTGCTCACCATGCACATGTATATCAAGATGGACTATCCCAGGTGGCCATCCACTGAACAAACTTCCTGCCACTGTTTGTTTCTCTCCAGTTTTCTGACCTTGGCTGCTCATTTGACTACCGCCTTAGCCTTCATTTCTGATCTTTGCCTTCCCCTTGCCTACACTGACTTATTGCCTGGATTTCTTATACTACTTTTATCCAAGTTGATTTTAATCTTATCCATATGCTAAGGTCAGTTGAATACTGGAAATACACTCTTCCTGGGTAATAGTCTCAGGGTGTTATAACAACACTGTGATTATCCTCTTCAAAATACACATTGGTTTCAATGTTTAAGAGATGAGGAAGAGAAGTTCCTGATGATGTTGTATGTACCAACATAGCAGTTGAAATGGTAGATATATCTCTGCTTCAGTAATAGCACTTTTGGCTTTATACCAGCATCCAAATTAATTCCGGAAAAATACGTGTCTCATTTTGTTTCATCAGTTTGCCATCTCAGCACTAATGATCGAGACATAAAATAAAGCAGTGTGCTTTCTGTGTCTAACCTCATCTGATTTCATAGTCATGGCCGGATTTCACAGAGATGAATAGAGGACTTTGAAGTATCACTTTTCTAGTTAGATTTGCATCTTTCCTGTGTATGTTTAATAGAGCCAGCAGAATGAGATAGGGTCTGAAGGGTACCTCTATCTTCTCTTCCTCCTTCAGTAAAAGGACTTCCTCTCATAGGTTAGTGGATGGGGGTTAATGATACCAGTATTCACAGGAATAAAAGAAGAATTGAGTATGGCTGAAGGAAATCGGGTGCTGCTATGGGTGGGTTTATCAGATAGAATGATGACTTCTATACTGTATAGTAGTATTGGGGACATTTTGTTGTTCATATTTTTTACAAAATACCCTATTTGGTTGTGTGGCTATTGTGAAGAATGTTAATAAGCCAGTTTATAAGTGAACACTGCCTCAGATTTCAAGATCTGTGCTGATAGCTAGGATTCAACCCTTTGACTGTGATGCCACAGAGGGGCTCCATCTATTTGTTACTTGAAAATTGTCTGAAAGAGTGCAGAGATTTGAAAAACTGCTACCTTGCAAAACTTTGCAGAGATGTCACTTTCTACCCATTACTCTAATAAATGCCCTTATCTTGCTATCTCGGAAGCAGTTTTCATGGACTGCTAACTTCTGGTAGATGTGTATCAATTACAGGCAGTTTGACAGAAAAATGCAGAAAAGTAAAGAGGTGAGAGCGTTGTTTGTATTCATTTAGCCATTTCAAAAGTGAAATTACTATTTGATTCCTACAAGTGATATCATACACACTAGAAATATAAACCCTGTCTTTAGATATTTCTATCAAGTATTATCAGCTCCACAATGTAAGTGTCATTCTATGAGAAGGAATGTCTTAACTAATTGGTTTGGGTAAAGGAACTAAGCATGCCCACCTCGACCCATTCTGGGCTCTTTTTTTCTTTCTGGAACTGCCTGGAAGCAGAGAGGTTCCATGGTGCCTACTCTCCCATGCTGTAAACTTACAGGGAAGGCTTTGCCCCTGAGGGGGAGCCTGCAATTAGCTCATGTAACTGAGTAGGTAAGTGCATCTGATTCAGAGGTGAAATGTTAGGAAGCCCATGTAACTATACATATAAGCTACATTCTCCAGTAAGAAAATACATATTTTGATATGTTGATCTCCATATTTCTTAGTTCTCTGTGTTCTCGTCCTCTCATACCTACCCATCTCACTCTCACTTTCACTCTTTCTCTTTCGTTCTTTCTCTCTCTCTCTCTATCTTCCCTCCTTCTTGTTCCCTGCTAGATTCAGGTAGGAAAGACAGGATTATTTTGTGACACCCCCCCCCCAAAAAAAAAACTTTAACAATATCTTTTGCCATTTTTTTGGTTTTCCATGAGTGATTGTCTTTTTCCTATTACTTTGTAGTCTTCATATATTCTGATTACTAATCCTTTGTCAGTTATAATAACTCAGAGGTCCCCACCCAGTCCTGTTGCTTGCCTTTACACTTTGTTTACATTTTATATGGTCTTTTTTTGTAGGGGACTTTCTCACTTTGATGTAATCAAATTCATCAGTCTTTTCCTTTTTGGATTTTTTATGTCTTCTTAAAGAAATCCTTCTGTACACTCAATATCATATTTTCTGCTTGAAAGTTTTACCTTGTATATTTAGATCCTTAATCAGTCTGGAGTTTTTGACCTAATATTTAGGATTGCAATGAACATACTCATGCATCATCTCTTACAGAAATGCACTGTCTAATACAAAGTCTATTAGCTGCATATAACTATTTAAATTTAAATTGATTAAAATTAAGGAAAATTTAAAATTCAGTTCTTCAATCTCACAGTAGCCACATTTCAAGTGCTCAGTAGTCACTTGTGGTTGATGACCACTCTATTAGACAGTGCAGATGTAGAACATCGCCACCACTGCAGTAAGGAGTCTTTTGCTCTCCCCTGGAGTCTTTACCAGGACTCTGTTCTTAGTGGGCTTTGATTCCAATATCTCTCCTCCTGGACCTGTAAGTGTATTGAAAGGGCAGCTAGCTTCTTCTCTCTCAGTAGCTTCTTCCAGAATAGAGCTGCTCCCAAGTGAAAAGCTTCCCTAAATAGAGGACTTATCTCTATAGTCCACCTTCTCCCAGATCCTGGCCTCCTTATTACTTGTTAGTTCTCCACTTCCTTCAATTAGATGTTTTTCTCCATTCTTTCTAGTTATGCTGAACCAGGAGGGTTTGTTCAAATTACCAGACCCCCATTATCAAAAAATGCAACTAGCTAGCATTCAAGCTTGCATTCCTTAACTAAAATGTTGTTCATTATATGTGAGGTTGATTCCTTTACTCTTAATTTTGAACTCACTCTATTTGAATTAAATGTTTTATTTCTAAATCAGTATCTTTTTTCTTCCTATATCCAAATCTCGTTTTTTATTCTATCTTTGATTAGGCCTGTCTGTTGAATAAATAAACCAGTCCTTTTAAAAATATGCTATATTCAGCATCAACTTTAAACATAAACATAAATTATAATAGAATATTTGCTTAGTATTCCTAAGATACTCATGTGAATAAATAAGAAATGTCTAGGCTTTATTTGAAAAAGTACATTGTTCATTTATTTTTATATGTTTTGCTTGCTCAATCGTTGCATGACTTTAATTCTTCTGAGGATACCAGTAAACTCCATGTGAATACAAGTGGTCTTAGAAATCTGCAGCTACTGGTAAAACTTGGCTGAAACATGATTTTGTGAGGAGAATTACAAACTTTGCAGATTAACACACTGAGAACAACCCAACTTGAAGCGTTAAAGCTAAACTCCTGATACTGATTTCAATCTGGCAAGTACACATTAACATACTTAGTGATATTACTACGGTGCTACCAACTTTAAAATAAATACTCCAGACTTCAGTGCACTCAGAAAGCATCTAGGAAATTGAAAACAGTAAACTCTTTTTTTAAAATATTCCTTAATGTTACAAAATTTTTATATATTTACCCATATGAAATGTTGACCTACAATGCAATAGGCAGAGAATGTAAGATTGACGATAACTATTTTTACTGATTATTCCTAATAAACTTTTAGTTGCTGAGTATTATAATAATACGTAACAAGCTTCACTTTAAAGCTCCACAGACAAGAGAAAAGCATAATATTCACTTAACAGCCAATGAATAAATGATTTAAGATTTTAAAGCGTTTAATAAGACTGAAACCCACAGCAAAGCTGTTTTCTGGTATACAATTACCAGAGAAGTTCACTCTGTTATAGTAAAAACAAAGAATGATCTTCACATCTAGTATGCAGTGTACCTTTGTTGCTTAATCAAAATGTGAAAAAGGACTTGATATTTTCATCAAAATTTAAACTAGACTTGACATCTTTAAGTATGCCTCAAAACTTAAAAAAATAGAAATTTCATCACTTACACAAATAAGAAACATATAACACATGTATAGTCCATCCCAGTCATTCCTGAAAACAGACCACACAAACTTACATTATTAAGCCAGGAGGGTTTTACAATGTAAAGTGGGAAAAAGAGACTTAATAGCATCAGAACTCATGTCCCCTGTGTGTTGAAAGGAAAGGTATAGTGTAATAGGGCAAATATTCCTCCATCAGCCTCTCAGTTTACTTTCCACTGATTCCTAGGGTGAGAAAGTCATTAATTATCTGTACTTTATTGAACCATAAGGCTTTAT
Organism: Tapirus indicus; assembly: GCA_031878705.1. Lineage (NCBI taxonomy): Eukaryota > Metazoa > Chordata > Mammalia > Perissodactyla > Tapiridae > Tapirus > Tapirus indicus. The sequence continues at coordinate 139,030,179 of CM062919.1, read as the reverse complement.
TAAGCAACAACTTGAGATGACCTATATAAAATGTCTTGTTATTTGGACTTTATTCTTAGCTTTATCAGGACAAACTAATCATCAAATTTCTTTTTATAAGGTAACTTAGAGTTACACAGTTTCCATGTTGATATGTCACTCATAGACTGCTTTATTTTATGTTTTACCATGTTTTATAAGTGGTTCTTGGAAATTTTAAAGAATGTATGCAATTTAGCATTTGTTTTTGTGTGGCTTTGGGGATTTGAGGGCAGGAGAATGCCAAAGGGAATCATCTGGTTTCCTACCATAAGAAACAGTAGTATTTGCAGGGAGAAAGCACATTCTGTATAAGGGCTAGAGAAAAACTCATTGAAACCTCAATGGTACTTTTTACAGTAGCTTTCCTTAGTGATACCCTGTATTACATTAAGACTGAGCCATTTGAGAGTGACGTCAGCATCATGGCGGAGTGAGATTCCCTCTGAATCTCTGCCCCCTACGACACAACGAAAACATCATTCAGATTCCAACAGAGCTCAATCAAACACTACGAAGGACTTCTAAGAAACCCCTGCTGCCATACATCGGACAGTGGAGGCGCAGGAAGCCCAAAAGGACGGGAGGAGAGGTAAGAAGTTGTACTCCCCCTCCCCAATCAATCGGCAAAGACAGCGTGGTTTGCAGACAGAGTGGGGAGAGGCGGCCCACAGCGGGGAAAACTATCGCCATCCAGGTGCTCTCACAGACTGTCGCGAGATCCCCACAGGGAAGCGACAACGGACTGTTTAGGGGGTGTAGCAAACACCCTAAGAGAGCCAGAAAGGAAACCCCCGGGTCAAGCAGGAGAAAGAGAGGACCCCTCCCCCCACACACCCGGTGTTTCAGCATAATCCCTCCCAGGGCTGCAGCCGCCTCAGAGCAAACCGCTCACGATCTCCATCCAGTGGCAGCAGGGGGAAACTGCAGGACCAACTTTATCATGAGGGGAAAAAATAAGGCCGTCCCCGTCGGATCCTTGCGACAATTTGTCAGGGCTACAGACCAAAAGGAAAATGACAAACACCCAGAAACCAACCCTGAAGGCACAGAATTTGATAACCTGAATGAGAGAGAATTCAAAATAGCTATCATAAACAAACTCAACGAAATACAAGAGAACACACAGAAACAAATCAACGAATTCAGGGATTTTGTCACAAAAGAGATTGAAACCATAAAGAAAAACCAATCAGAATTATTGGAGGTGAAAAACAAAATCAACGAGATAGTGGAAAAAATGGATTCTTTAAAGAGCAGAACTGACAATATGGAGGAACGAATTAGCACTATTGAGGATAGCCACGCAGAAATGCTCCAGATAGAGGAGGAGAGAGAGCTAAGACTAAAAAGAAATGAAGAAATTCTTCGAGAAATATCAGACTCAATGAGGAAAAGCAACATAAGGATAATAGGTATTCCAGAAGGAGAAGAAAGAGAAAAAGGAGCAGAGAGTTTGTTCAAAGAAATAATAGCTGAGAACTTCCCCAACCTAGGGAACGACAGGGAAATAACAGTGAATGAAATCAATAGATCACCTAAATATATAAACAGGAATAAAAAATCATCTCGCCACATAGTAGCAAACTTGAAAAATACCTGTGACAAGGAAATAATATTGAAGGCAGCTAAACAAAAAAACAAAATAACATACAAAGGAAACCCCATCAGGCTCTCAGCTGATTTCTCAACAGAAACTCTACAGGCTAGGAGAGACTGGAATGATATATTCAAAATCATGAAAGACAAAAACCTTCAGCCGAGAATACTTTATCCAGCAAAAATATCCTTCAAATACGATGGAGAAATAATAACTCTCCCTGATAAACAAAAGCTAAGAGAGTTCGTCACCACAAGACCCCCACTACAAGAAATGCTCAAGAAGTCCCTTAGGCCTGAAAAAAAAACAAATGAGAAAGGGGATACAAAGATAAAAGCAAGGAGACTAAACCAGAACAAACTACAGTTGGATAACATCAAAAATTAATTCAAGCTCATCACTGGAAACACACATTCATGACACAATCTGGAATAAAAAGATAACAAATAAGGAGGGGAAGAGGTAAGGGATTGAATCGACCCAGCCTCAGGAAAAACGAGTCATCCGAAAATGTACTTTCTTATCCAGGAGATCGCTTATATAAACCTCACGGTAACCACTAAACAAATAACCAGAAGAGAACCACACATGACAAATAAAGAGAAAACCAAGAGAATGAGCATGCAGAAATACCAAATTGAATTTGCAGTCCGAAACACAAGGGACAAGAAATGAAGGAAATGCAAAAGAACCAGAAGATGAACAATAAAATAGCAACATTAAACCCTCATATATCAATAATCACTCTAAATGTAAATGGATTGAATTCTCCAATCAAAAGACACAGAGTGGCAGGATGGATTAAAAACCAAGATCCAACAATCTGCTGCCTCCAGGAAACACATCTCAGCTCTAAAGACAAACACAGACTCAAAATAAAAGGATGGAAAACAATACTCCAAGCTAATGGCAAACAAAAGAAAACAGGAGTAGCCATACTTATATCAGACAAAGTAGACTTCAAGATAAAAAAGGTAATGAGAGACAAAGAAGGGCAATATATAATGATAAAAGGGATACTTCACCAAGAAGACATAACACTTATAAATATCTATGCACCCAACACAGGAGCACCAAAGTACATAAAACAACTGCTAAAAAACCTTAAAGGAGATATTAACAATAACACAATAATAGTAGGGGATCTTAATACCCCCCTTACATCAATAGATAGATCATCCAGACAAAAAGTCAATAAGGAAATAATGGACTTAAACGAAAAACTAGACGCAATGGATTTAATAGATATATACAGAGCACTCCACCCAAAAAAAGCAGAGTACACATTCTTCTCAAGTGCACATGGAACATTCTCAAGGATAGACCATATATTAGGAAACAAGGCAAACCTCTATAAATTTAAGAAGATTGAAATCATTACAAGCATCTTTTCTGATCATAATGCTGTGAAACTAGAAATCAACTGCAAGGAAAAAACTAGGAAAGGGACAAAGATGTGGAGACTAAACAACATGCTACTGAACAACCAATGGGTCGTTGATGAAATTAAAGGAGAAATCAAAAGCTGTCTGGAGACAAATGAAAAGGAAAATACACCATACCAACTCATATGGGATGCAGCAAAAGCAGTCCTGAGAGGGAAATTCATAGCAATACAAGCTCACCTTAACAAACAAGAAAAATCCCAAATAAATAACCTTAAATTGCACCTAACAGAATTGGAAAAAGAAGAGCAGACAAAGCCCCGAATCAGCAGAAGGAGGGAAATAATAAAAATCAGAGCAGAAATAAATGAAATTGAAACCAAAAATACAGTAGAAAGGATCAATGAAACAAAGAGCTGGTTCTTTGAGAAGATAAATAAAATTGACAAACCCTTAGCCAGACTCACTAAGAAAAAAAGGGAGAAGACTCAAATAAATAAAATTAGAAATGAAAGAGGAGAAATTACAACAGACACTACAGAAATACAAGGGATTATTAGGGAATACTATGAAAAACTTTACGCCAACAAATTGGACAACCTAAAGGAAATGGACAAATTCTTGGAAGTGTATAACCTCCCAAAACTGAATCAAGAAGAAATAGAGAATCTGAACAGACCAATCACAAGTAAAGAGATTGAAACAGTAATCAAAAACCTCCCAAAAAATAAAAGCCCAGGACCAGATGGCTTCCCTGGAGAATTTTATCAAACGTTCAAAGAAGATTTAGCACCTATCCTTCTCAAACTATTCCAAAAAATAGAGGAAGATGGAATACTTCCCAACACATTCTATGAGGCCAACATCATGCTGATACCAAAGCCAGACAAGGACAATACAAAGAAGGAAAACTACAGGCCAATATCACTGATGAACATAGACGCAAAAATCCTCAACAAAATATTGGCAAACCGAATACAGCAATACATCAAAAAGATCATACACCACGATCAAGTGGGATTTATACCAGGGACACAGAGAAGGTTCAACATCCACAAATCAATCAACGTGATACACCACATTAACAAAATGAAGAATAAAAACCACATGATCATCTCAATCGATGCAGAGAAGGCATTCGACAAGATCCAGCATCCATTTATGATAAAAACTCTCAACAAAATGGGTATAGAAGGAAAGTACCTCAACATAATAAGGGCCATATATGACAAACCTACAGCAAACATCCTACTCAACGGGGAAAAACTGAAAGCCATTCCTTTGAGGACAGGAACAAGACAAGGGTGCCCACTCTCACCGCTCTTATTCAACATAGTACTGGAAGTTCTGGCCAGAGCAATTAGGCAAGAAAAAGGAATAAAAGGACTCCAGATAGGCAATGAAGAAGTGAAACTCTCACTATTTGCAGTCGACATGATCTTATACATAGAAAACCCAAAAAATTCCATCGGAAAACTACTAGAAACAATCAACAACTACAGTAAAGTGGCAGGGTATAAAATCAACTTACAAAAATCAATTGCATTTCTATACACTAATGATGAAACAACAGAAAGAGAACTCAAAAAGACAATCCCATTTACAATTGCAACAAAGAGAATAAAATATCTGGGAATAAATTTAACCAAGGAGGTAAAAGACCTATACAATGAAAACTATAAGACACTATTGAAAGAAATCGAGGAGGACATAAAGAAATGGAAGAATATTCCATGCACATGGATTGGAAGAATAAATATAGTTAAAATGTCCATTCTACCTAAAGCAATCTACAGATTCAGTGCAATCCCAATCAGAATCCCAATGTCATTCTTCACGGTAATAGAACAAAAACTACTGAAATTCGTATGGGGCAACAAAAGAGCCCGAATAGCTAAAGCAATTCTGAAAACAAAGAACAAAGCTGGAGGCATCACAATCCCTGATTTCAAAATATACTATAAAGCGACAGTAATCAAAACAGCATGGTACTGGTACAAAAATAGACACACAGATCAATGGAACAGAATTGAAAGCCCAGAAATAAAACCACACACCTATGGACAGCTAATCTTCGACAAAGGAGCAAAGAACATACAATGGAGAGAGGGAAGTCTCCTCAATAAATGGTGCTGGGAAAATTGGACAGCAACATGCAAAAGAATGAAAGTAGACCATCTCCTATTGCCATATACAAAAATCAATTCAAAATGGATCAAAGACCTGAAACTGAGACCTGAAACTATAAAACTCCTGGAAGAAAATATAGGCAGTACACTAATTGAGATTGGACATAAAGGGATCCTTTCAGATTCCATGTCTACCCAGACAAGGGAAACAAAAGAAAAAATAAACAAGTGGGACCTCATCAGACTAAAGAGCTTCTACAAGGCAAATGAAACCAGGATCAAAATGAATAAACAACCCACCAGCTGGGAGAAAATATTTGCAAATCGTTTGTCTGACAAGGGATTAATCTCAGTAATATATAAAGATCTCATACAACTGAGCAACAAAAAAACAAACAACCCGATCAAAAAATGGGCAGAGGATATGAACAGACATTTTTCCAAGGAAGAGATACAGATGGCCAATAGACACATGAAAAGATGTTCAACATCACTAATCATCAGGGAAATGCAAATCAAAACTACACTAAGATATCACCTTACACCGGTTAGAATGGCTATAATCACAAAGACAAATAACAACAAATGCTGGAGAGGTTGTGGAGAAACGGGGACCCTCATTCACTGCTGGTGGGAATGCAAACTGGTGCAGCCTCTATGGACAACAGTATGGAGAGTCCTCAAAAAATTAAAAATAGAAATACCGTATGATCCAGCAGTCCCACTCTTGGGCATCTACCCAATGGACATGAAATCAACCATCACAAGAGGGATATGCACCCCTATGTTCATTGCAGCATTATTCACGATAGCCAAGAAGTGGAAGCAACCCAGTGTCCCTCGACTGATGATTGGTTAAAGAAGATGTGGTATATACATACAATGGAATACTACTCAGCCATAAGAAAAGACACAATTGTCCCATTTGCAACAACATGGAAGGACCTAGAGGGTATTATGTTAAGTGAAATAAGCCAGAGAGAGAAGGACAGGCACTGCATGAACTCACTCATATATGGAATATAAGTGAACACACGGACAGAGAGAACTGATTGGTGGTTACCAAGGGAAGGGGGGTGGGGGGGGCACAAGGGGTGAAGGGTTACATCCACAAGGTGACGGACAAACAATATGTACAACTAAAACCCCACAGTGTTATAAACTATTAAGACATCAATAAAAAAAATGGTAAAAAATAAAAATAAATTTAAAAAAAGACTGAGCCATTTGAAAAAAATATATTTTCTCTATAAGGAAAAGTTTTCCTTATAACTCATTTATATAACTCATTATCTTAGTGAGCTATATAAAATCTAAGGTTTTTGAAAAATTCAAAGAGATATAAAGGAAATATATCAGTATTTTGGTTGCATTTCAATTAACAAGTTCATTTGTTTGGATTTTTGAATAATGTTTTAATTTTTGAATAGTCAATTCAAAATTGATGATCAGTGCATGACCTTAAGCATGAGATTTCCTAGTTTTATGGTGATGACAAAACCAAACACTTCTTAGTCTCTTGGGCAAGACCGCTACTTATTATAAGCAGTAGTAGAAGTAGTGATAAAAATAATGGTCTCCTATAATTAGAATAATATTGCTTACTTTAATTACCATCTATTCACCAATTTTCTTTTAGGATACCTCCCACATAATATTATTATTCCTAAATAGCAAATAGGGAAGATAAGACAAAGACAAGTCAAGTAACTTTAAATCTTCATCATCCTTCTTTTCAATCACTCAATTAATTTATTCATTCCCCTTCTAGTTTCTAAAAGAATTTTAAGCTAATAATAACTTAATGATAGATATCATATGGTGACTCGAGCAGTTCAGCAAGTTGACAGACTAAAACAAAAGCATGACTACTTTACGCACTTCTTTCATCACTAAGGCATCGTGCCAGTTAGTCACAAAAAATAAACAAATAAATATATCAAACCAATTTGTTTTATGTAGAGAAGAATTGATCCAAAACATTCCCTTTTCTCACAGTTATTTGCTATCCTGAGAATCCAATCTGAATCATGTTAAAGCTAATTTGTAAGATACACACCAAAATTTATCACAAATATAAAGCTCCATGAGGTCGGTGTTATGAATTTCAAATTTTGTGTTTTCTAATACTAAAATAAATTGTTTAAAAGTTCAACTTAAGAAACATCAGATTTGATTAAAAGTTAATGCTTTTGGATGGAAGAATCTCAGTAGTAGATGTTTCAAAATACAGTGCAAAGTAGAGAGAGGGATTATGAGTTTACGAATGTGCAGATATACAGTTTTGTTTTTAAAATCTAGATTACAAAACTGATATAAAATTCAAGTTTAATAACATATCTTATTAAGATAAGAATTTTAATCCTCTATGAAAGGTAAAACAAAACAAGACAAAGTCCAGATAACAGATTTCTTTTGGTGGTGATCTACAAGGTAGTAGGGCTATGATTTCCGTCTTGTTCTGCTGTCTCCTTGTCCCTCAGTCATCGTAGGTAGAGCATCACACCAATAACTTTTCCTGTCAGTATGGGTGGCGACAGCCAGTCTGACCTGAAAAAAAACCAACACTGGTTTCCAACCTTGAAATGCTGGTAATTTATTTCACCAACCCCTACTCCTTGTCATTGCCCCCTACCACCACCACCAGCAGGCTTTGTTTATTTAAAATGCAGAATACCTCTTTCATATGTAAGCTGATTGGATTCTTTCAATACTAAGCAACTTAACATAGTTTTCCTGAGCATTTCACACACACACACACAAAAGCATATAATGTTTTTCCACATTAGACCATTACTTCTAAACTTAAAGAATTTCACATGGGGCATCCTGCAATAGGATCTTGCTTTATTTGCCCTTTGTCGGTCAGGTATAACCAGATGCAGAGATTGAATGAGGGAGAGTGAAGTGAAATTACAGAAGCATCCTTCTGAAACTTCCCAAGTTCGTTAATGTTAACAGTATTAGAAACAACGTCACTGTAATTTCCATTCCCAGTCCTACGTGTAGTGTTAGCAAGATTCTTGCCGTGGGTGTCTTTACTATTTATAGGTTTCTAGGAGCCATTTTTCTGCAATCCAGAACTCTTTCTTAAATATAAAACATTGAATCAAATGAGTTGGAAAGATTATTAATAATGTTAGGCAAGAATACTGTCCGTTAGTTTCAAAGAAGATGATGTTAGCAATATTAACAGTGGCACTTGCTTTAAAAGAATAAGTATCCTACTCCTGTTTTTCATTAGAACTATAAGCAAGAATACTAACAAAGTCTTTATTGCAGTAATCAATCACTTGAAAGAGTTGCCTAAAACTGTTAGATTTACACTTTATATTGGCTATACCTAAGTTTATTATACATAAATACATTTAAAGTAAATAGTACAACCCACAAATCTAGTTAATACAACAATTTAAGAGGGCATTGATTATCTTATTTTAGACAATGTTAGCTCAAATAATATGAATAACCATTAGTGTTCGTTATAATTGTATGTTTTTCCCTACTCATCTGTAATATTCATTTCTATTACTTCTTAAATCCATCCCTTGGTTAAGAGAACATAGACATTTGCATGTAGCAGGTACTGTAAAGATAAACAAGATAAAGGAAAAGCATATTAAATTCCCTATTAGGCTTACTGACCATGCTCACTAGTTTCATTCTAGTTTCTTTTTTATAAGCATATTTACTCTACTTTCACAGATGTGCTAAGAGGGCGGCAGGTGTTAACTTATATAAAATTCAAAGTGTTAATTATAAATTAAGAGTTTTTGCATGCTGAATTACAAAGTCTACTTAAATAACATTAATAATAGAAACTCTGGGATTTTGAAGCCTCCAACATAATGGTATGTTAACAGGATAATAAAACCAAGTTGAAGGCATCTAGCGTACAACTACCCAGAGCCTCCTTTCTACATCAGGTGCCAGTCTGCTTGGTACTGTGTGTGTGTACGCATGCGTGTTTACATGTGCATACATCTGTCTGACTAGAGTGTTCTCTCTCCCTTGGGTCTCTGTCTGCCTGGTTGAACCCTGCTGAGACCACTGCCCTGTTTGAGGGATGCTGCTGCCAGCCTCTTCCTAGAATTATATCTCTGCTTCTTGAGTTTGTTTCTTCTCAGGTAGACATCATTAATTAAAGCTAGGACTTTACACAACACTAAAAATCACCCCTTAGTAGCATCATTAAAAACCAGAATATCTTCCTACCCTAGGATTGGGTCCTTTCCCCCACCTGACATTCCTATATGCTAAAATTGACTTGCACTTTTAAATATATTTTCTGTTACTTGTTATAAAATAGAATAAGACAGGGGTAGGAGAAGGAAACAGATTACGGAGTGTGTTGATATTTTGGGAATTAGATCTATCAGGTGAGGGGTGAACTGGAATTCTGGAGCTTCTTGTGGTAGTCTGATGTAACATAGATGAAGAGCAACATGAAATTAGTACTGGTAGAATCAAGGCACAGATAGTAGTGGTGACACTGTAAGTTGTGGGAGAAGGGAAGGCTCCCTCTTGAACCAATTTATGAAGGCTTAATAGTGTAGGGAAGTGAATCTAAGCCCCAGGTACAGGGCTCAAGCTTAATCCCTCTGGAGGAGGACAGACTCTTCCATGTCAGGGCTACTCCTCCTCTTATAGGTCAGGGCTATACTCCTTGACCCCTGTGGGTTATAGGCATTCTGGGTCAGTAAATAGATGACAGGTGTAGGTATAGATATAGAGCCTGGTTAGGCATTTGAAACAGATACAAATCCTGATCTCTCCAGACTTTAAATATAAAATAATGTTAATATTTACATTATACAAAAGGACTTTAATACGAACTGAACTTGGAGAATTTAGATGACCCACAGAGACTGAGTGATTTTCAGAATCATTGATAACGTCATTGTTTTGAATTTATGAAAGGAATCACAGTGGTAATTAAGAAATTGATATACAGCTCTAAATAGATAATGCCTCATTAATTTTTTCCACATTAAAATTTTAAATTTGAGATAAATACTGTCATATTATAAGCACTAGATATAATAAATTATAGAACCTCTTCAATGATATACTGAGATCTCTTGTCTTTCCTTTAAATCCAAATCAACATATAGATCCACTAATCTTTATGGCAGAGCGTATAAAAATGCCTACCTCTATATAGTCCTTATTTCATGTGGAATATTTGCCTAAACCAGGCTTTGGTTTTCTTCTGTACTATGTTTTTCAAAGGTATTTTACTATATATTCGTTTGACATTGTTCAAAGGGAATGAAAAATATCTTTAGATTCCTTTGCAGACTGTAGAACTAGTTTTGTTAATTCTGTGTCCTTAAATCTCCCTTTCTTTTTTATTGATATGTGGTGCAAGACCTTAATTTTTCTCTTTTCCAAAGTTTGAAGTAAGATATATGTAGCAGTTCACATGTTATGATTGTTACCTTGCCAGGTCTGTTTTTGCCCACTAAGCAGAAAGCCAAACACTGAGACGATGAGGTTGCAGCAGAGAGAGAGTTTAATCACAAGGCAGCCAGTGAGGAAACGGGAGAATGAATCTCAAATCCACTTCCCCAAAAACAGAGACTCAGGGGTATTTATGGGGTAGGGGGCAAGGTGGTCTGAAATGACTGGAGGTGAGAAGAGATGAGGTAATTGATGATCTGCGCAAGCATAGTCAGGCTTCACGCCTCTTCTTAGGACGCATGTCCACAGAATGGCGGATCCTGAAAAAATAGCTCAAAAATCCATTACCATGGTGACCCAGGCCCCAGGGAGATGTTGTCTATAGGAACCTAGTGGGAGTCAGATAGCATATTGCCCAAACAGCACAATTAGCAATGGGTAAGTTTATCATGCAGATTTAAGTCCTCACCTTCCATTCTGACAAGTTTCTAGGTTAGGCCTTGCCCACCCTTCTTCCTGGTACAGGGAAGATACTTTTATGAATGGAGATTTCCTTTGCAAATGTAAGTGTTTCTTACAAAGGGTAACCAGAACTAAGAATGGCTTTGCAAGGATCCTCCTAGATACCAGGAGATGTTAGTGGGGGTTGGGGGTTAAAGCATCTTTCCATCAGGCAGAGACATATTTTGGGGTGGCCAATTCCATTCTCCCCGTTACTAGCTGCTTAATCATCAAATGACTGTTTGCCAGTTTCATGATTATTTCAGAGATGAGCTTAAATTCACAGGGTTTTAGTACACACCAACCCCGAATAAAATGAAGAAATAAAACACTAGTACTGATTACTCTGTTCCAAAAGGGAAGTCCACATTCTGTGTTAATTTGTTTTCTGCCATAACCATTCCAGAGAGGAGTTATTTTCTCCATTCTTCCTGTGCATCATCTTTCTTTTGGGGTTTTTTTTTTTTTTTGTGAGGAAGATTTCCCCTGAGCTAACGTCTGTGCCAATCTTCCTCTATTTTGTATATGGGACGCCACCGCAGCATGTCTTGATCAGAGTGTTTAGGTCTGCCCCAGGGATGTGAACCTACAAACGCCGGGCCACCGAAGCAGAGCACGTGAACTTGACCACTATGCCACTGGGCCAGCCCCCTGTGCATCATCTTGAATGCCCAAGAGAATGTTGTGTTCAGAACAGCAATTTGTGCTACTTATCAGTGCATACTGATAACACACTATTAACAAAGATGAGGGTACCTGAGGGGCTGATACATATGTAATGCTAAAACATTTCTTTGAAGAGAAGTCTTCTGTTTGCCCATGGTTACCCAGTTGGGAATGCTCCTGTGCATACCATAAGCTTGGCCCTCCATTTGTTGTTGCTCATGGTTTGGAGTGGCTCCTTTCATTATTTGAATTTGGTTGCACTGAAAAAGCAAGCCTGTTACTTCATTGTAAAACGAAAGTGCTTGTCCAAACACGTTGCATGTTGGCAGTTTAGAGGCTGTTCTTTTGCTGTCTGGAACTTGGACAACTTTTTAACCTCTCTAAGGCAAGATAGCTGTGACAAGGTGTCAGTTACTTTTAAAAAGTAAATAAATCACAGGCTTTGAGTTTCGGTATAATAGTAAAGATCCAATGTCTTCACATGAGTTTTTCATTCCATGATTTTGAATCATATTTTTTGTAGTGAATGCTCGACCCCTTCAAAGTAAAACTGAAAAAGCACAGTTTAGAAAACCAAGTATCCTGAGAGGAAGATCTTTAAGAATTCACAATGAAACAACAAGTTAACTTTAATAAAATAAGTTTAATAAAAGTTAACTTTAATAAAGAACAAAAAAAATTAAAGACATAACTTGAAATGTAATCTTTTCTTGTCATTTTCTTTACCAAATCAGGAAATACCAGTATAGCTGTAGTGTGCACATCCTTGTATTTGAAGGAGTGACTTTAAATATTTTGTAAGCCAGTTAATCACTTGCCATAAGTTCACCCTAAGACTTACAAATTTCCATGAATAATTCTAAACTTACTCTATAGAACAGTACTTCAAAAATTGACAAATATGGAGATAAAAGTCTTTATGGCTTAACTCTGTTCATTGGCTAAAATCTACCAATAATCTATGTGTGCCAGGGTCCACTCCAAAACCATAAATTGTGCTTTTTCAGAAAGACAATAAAAACACTAATCATTAGTTGAATAAAGAGACTATTTGATTGAGAATAAAATGGTCTACAAATGTATGAAGCTTGAATTTGCTAATCTTTATCAAGCTAATTTCCAGTGTTCCTCAAGTATGTGCTGTAGAGCAAACATGCCTTGCTAAGCAAAAAATGAGTGTTTCAGTTTTAGTTTCATGTGTTCTTATAACCTCCAAAACTCTTGGTAGATTTAATCCTGAGCCACCAATTATCTAAAAAACAATGAGTAAGAAAATGTAAAATATAAATAATAACAACAACATGCATAAATTAGATGAAAGGACTAAGGCTTTTTCCAGCTGATTGAAAGTGTATTAGGATGGCTAAAGCCTTTTCTAGAAGGAAGCGATATAAACTACTAATTGCCAGAGTTGCTGGTGCTTTATTCCATTTCTACTTAGCATTTTTTCAAATTTATTTTTATTATATCTTGTTTTTACTGTTGAATGCTAGGTTAACATTCTGGAGATAATATTACATCAGAATACCGTATTGCATTTTGTTTTTTACTGATTAAAAAAGATATGCTAATAGTACTTCAGAGCATTGATCTCTAAACTTTTTTATTGCATATACCTATGAATACTTTTTAGCATGAACCACCAATATATGCACATTTATTTATATATAAATTTTATATAAGTGCATTCTACAACATATTGAAAAACATGTAAATGTATAGAACATAGAAATTTAAAAAGATGAGATTTTTATGTCTTAAATATTTATTCTAATATCTTAATTTTATAACAAGTGGATCATTTTTCTCTTTCCTCTTATTTCTAAACTTTTTATTTTGACATAATTATGGACTCGCAGAAAGTTGGAAAAAAATATGTAGAATCCCATGAACCTTTCACCCACCTTCACCCAGTAGTGACATCTTATATGACTGTAGAACAATATTAAAACCAGGAAATTGCCATTGGTATAGTACTGTTAATTAGACTACAGACCTTATTCAGTTTTCACATACATTTTTTTGTGCTTGTGTGAGTCCCTGTATGCACTTGCATGTGTGTTTGGTGTATGTAGTTCATTGCTGTTTGATCCCATTCAAAGATTCATGTAATCACTACTACAGTCAAGCTATGGCATTGTATCTTGGATCACCACAAAGAAATTCTCTTGTATACTCCTTTATAGTTGAATACTCCCCTCTTCCCCTCATCTCTGTCCTCTGGCAACCACAAGTCTGTGTTCATCTCCATAGTTTTGTCATTTCAATAGGAAATGCAGCAATAGGAAACCAATACTTCCCCAGACTATTAAGCCTTCATAAATTAGTTCAAGAGGGAGCCCCTAGCAGCTTAAACAACACAAATTTATTATCTTGCAGCACTATAGGTTAGAAGTGCAACATGGGTCTCACTAGGCTAAAATCAAGGTGATAGCAGGACTACGTTCCTTCTGGAGGCTGTAGGGGAGAATCTTTTCTAGTTCCTCCTGATATTCCTTGGCTGGTGGCCCCTGCCTCCATCTTTGAAGCCAGCAAAGTTGCATCTCTCTGTACCTTTCTTCCATAGTCATATCTTCCTCTGACTGACTCTTGATTACCTCTCTCTTCCACTTTTAATCCTTACATAATGTTATGTAATGTAATTCTCATAATTCCACTGTCCTGTTGGGATAATCCAGGATGATCTCCCTATTTTAAGGTCAGCTGATTAGTGACCTTAATTCCCCTTAGCCAAGTAAGGTAACATATTCTCAGGTTCCAGGGATTAGGATGTGGACATCTTTAGGGTGACGTAGCAAAGTGTTCACTGTTCTGCCTTCCACACATGATCTGTTAAAAAAAACTGCTTAACTGTCTTGCAGGGCGGCTGTACCATTTTATGTTCCCACCAGTAATGTGTGAGAAATCCAAGTTCTCTATATCCTTGCCAGCATTTGGTGTTCTGATAACTGTCTAGTGATATCTCACTGTAGTTTTAATTTGCACTTCCCTGATGGTTAATGATGTTGAACTTTTTTTCATGTGTTTATTTGCCATCAATATGTCTTTGGTGAAATGTCTTTCATGTCTTTTGCCCATTTTCTAATTGGATTCTTTGTTATTTTACTGTTGTGTTTTGAGAGTACTTTATATATTCTAAATACAAGTTCTTTGTTGGATATGTGGTTTGCAAATATTTTCTCTCAGTCTGCAGCTTGTCATTTTATCCTCTTTAACAGGTTCTTTTGCTTATGGGAAACTTTATATAATCTCATTTCTTGCCTTATGTGAGTGATGCCACGTGCTACAATCATGAATATCTCATGGAGTTGTAAAGAAAATATTTACATGAGACAGTAATCATTACTTAAAATTGTGTTTCAGGTAACACTTTGTGTTGATTTGAATGGATTTAGAGTTGGACCCAGAGATGAGCTAGAACTGGCTCTTACCAGTTTGCAAGAGCTGCTTTTAAATTTTTTGAGATGTTACAAATTAGTTTGTTAATGGTCAGTAACCAGGATGGGAGTATCTTTAGCATGGAAATTGTCAGTCACTACAAATCAGGGTTTAGAGGTGGGATTTGAACCAAGACTATCTAATTCTGAAGTTCATAATCTAATCCACATCACTAAACTATACTACTTATTACTGCCTGATGTTCTGGAAAGTTACAATCTTGAATAAGACAAAATTGATGAAACAAATAAAAATAAAAGAGCAAAAAAATACAAAGCAAATATTATAGTCTGGTAAAGAGAATGCCCTGACATATTTATTTATTATATATATCTCAACAGTTACTGATTTACTTTTTAAGGAAAGAAAGAAAGCTCAATTTCTTGATAATTCTTTGCCTTGTTCCACTAGTGGTGTGCTGATAAGTATTTTCAAACCACTCCCCAGAAAGAAACAAAACAACTTAGTAACTGTTTGACCCTGGGCAATACTGTCTCATATGTAAAATTGTGATAGTAATAATACATACTTCATAGATTATGAAGCTTGTATAAGATGATGTCTATAAAGCATTTAACAGATAGTGACTCAATAAATGTTCACTGTTATATCATTATAGTCATTACTTCTATAATCTCTACAGGGTGAGCTGAACACCTTTCATAGTCACAACAAATTTTTTGCCACATGACATTCTGTACATTATGTGTGTAACAGTACTAAGAACATAGCTACCTCCGTATGTTAGTATAATTGAAAATAAGAATTTTGAACCAACAGAATACTTGTGGGAAAAATTCTTCTTATATAGGTATGGCACTGGACATACAAATATATACCAATACAAATATATGTAATAGAATAGAATAAATGTAATTCATTCATTCCCTATTTACTAAATATCTATATGCTGTGGAATACATACATATACTCTGTTCTCTTGAGGGAAAAAGCCCTGGGAGGTATAAAAAAGACAAATCTTTTTCTCAGAAAATATAAATTAAAGAGATAAGATGATTTTTAAATTATATGAAATGAACTGTTTTGCAATTAAACTAAAAATGACTTGTTATGAGAATACTTTTTTAGTATTTAAGCATCCCCTACCTAATACTTAACATGCTAAAAAATCATGTGTCCTACTTGAAAACGCTAACCAGGAGCCCATTTCCCAAAATCCCCAACCAATTTCCTAAAACCTAAGTAAATATAGTGAAATGTCTTTAACAAATTATGATCTTAGGATGTGAAATGCTTAAACCATACTTCTTGCCGACCTCACAAACAAATCTAGCTGTTAAGGAACAGTTGCTTCATTGACACTCAGAGGGCTTTCCAGAGTGTCTATCCGTGATCTGCCCTTTCCACCAATTGTATTTGGAATGTAACATGAGACTGTTCCCCCACATGTCCTTTTATTTAAAATGTTATATTAAGTTTGAGGAATGTAAGTATAAATTTTTTCCTATGTAAACATCAGCTGGAAAATGTTGAATTAAGAGACATATATTCCCTGAGGTTTGGGTGTTAAACTAAGAAGCATTCTACGAGGAAAATGTTAACCATGGAGACTCTCTGCAGGTAGGCCTGCTTTTTGTACTCTGGCTGACTTGTTGGATGAAGTACAGTATGACTAACAATAAACACCTGGTTAATGCTTCATGCTTTAAATATGTGCTTTTTAAATTCTCATACAACCTTCTATGAGGAAATGGGGTTCAAAGACCTTAAATTAATTTCACAAAACCGTACAACTCCTCAGTTTAAGAATTCAGATCTACTTCTACAGGTGATATCCAGGAACAGCTATTAAAAAACTTGAAAAGCAGCAAGGAAAACACACTGAAGTGTGTCTCAAATGGATCCAGTGTCATATGGTTTTAGAGTAAATGTCCTTCCCATCCCCTCTGCCCCTGAGAAGTTTTAATCCCTGTCTTCAAATACCATTATATGAGATACAATTTGCAAATTCTTTCTTCCTAGTCTGCTAGTATCTGTTTTCCATTATACTATACAATGTTACCCTTGATAGTATTTTTTACCCATCCTTTAGTAAATATTTCTGAAGTCAGTATTTGCTGCAAAAGAGTTAATAAAATGTGTTAGGAATTTTGCTAGATTTTTGCTTTGCTTATCTCATAGAATCAAGTGAAAAATTAGAGTTTCTTATTATATTTCATTTACTCAATAATTCAATTTATAAGAAAGTCTACTTTAATATGGCAATTGAACAGAGCATATCCTAACTGCCAGCTTCATGGAATCATAGGGTATTGAAGCAAATGGTCTTTTAATTTATATTAGAGAGGAAGAAATGAATTAATGAGGAAGAAAATCATGAATGAAGGGTTGAAGCATTCTAGAGAATTCTATTGCAAATTAGCTACTAGATCACTTTTGCATCAGATGTTCTAGATAAAAGCTATATGGTACTCTGTCAAATGTTAAGTCATAATGTAGCCATTCTGTTTCCTAGGTAGCACTCAAATTAGTTTTAGGTGTGTTTCTATATACCAGCAGTCAGAAAATGAAATTAAGAAAACAATTCCATTTATAATAGCATCCAAAGAATGAAATAATTCGTAATAGATCTACCTAAGGAGGTGAAATACTTATACACTGAAAACTACAAAACATTCCTGAAAGATATTAAAGAAGACCTAAATAAATGGAAAGATAGTCTATGTTCATGGATTGAAAGTCCTAACATTGTTAAGATGTAAGTACCACCCAAAACAATCTACAGGTTCAGTATAATTCCTATAAAAATTCCAACAGTGTTTTTTGCAGAAATGGAAAGGTCAGTCCTCAAATTTGTATGGAATGCAAGAGGCCCCAAATAGCCAAAACAATATTAAAAAAGGAGAACAAAGTTAGAGGACTTATACTTCCTGATTTCAAAACTTACTGCAAAGGTACAATAATCAAAACAGTGTGGTACTAGCTTAAAGATAGACTATATATAGATCAATGGAATAGGATTGAGAGTCTGGAAATAAACCCATGAATATATAGCCAATTGAATTTCGACAAGGGTGCCAAGACCATTCAATGGGGAAATAATGAACTCTTCAACCTGGGACAATTAGATTTCCACATGCCAAGAATGAAGTTGGATCCTTCCCTCACACCATATACAAAAATGAACTCAAAATCAATCAATGATCTAAATATAACAGCTAAAACCATAAAACTGTTAGTCAAAAACATGGGGTAAATCTTAATTACTTTGCATTTGGCAGTGGATTCTTAGGTATAAAACCCAAAGCACAAGGAAAGAACAGATTTAATGGAACATCTTGGCTTATAAACAATAGACGCAAACCACAATGACAAAACTGTGATACAAACAAACAAACTAGTTACATCAATGTAAGCAGATTATCTAACTATCCACTGATTTGGATAAATAATATTAGACTGAGTTTTTATTTGTTGACAGTTAACCTACACATAGTAACTAACCTCCAGACTTGCTATCTGGAAGCTTTGTCAGACTTTACAAAGCTAACCATCAGTGGTGTTGTGGATAGAAGATACCAAAGTCTTTGGGGTAACATATTTAGATGATGAAAAGGGTTAGGAATATTCTCCAGAAGGATACTAAAGTGATTCTTATCAAACAATGTTAAGAAATAACCATTGTTCTGTAGTTCATTGTGCTGATTGTTCTCTTCCCACTCTCCAGATCTACTCTTGCCTTTATCAGTGTTGCATGTGTTTGTCTGTATAAGGAGGGAAGGGTGAGGTGACCCTTATGAACTGCATAGCTCTGGCTTCCATTCCATTGGTTTCAGCCACTGGGAAGCATCAACAGAAGATTAGAAGGTGGGAGGAGAAAGAAGTCAGGATATATCTTCCCACTCCCTCTGTGCTGTAGCATCACAATTCTAACATTGGCAGTGTCCCTTTATGACTGTATCTCCTATACTTTGAGCAGCCACCCTACATCCCCAACAGCTTCAGGTTTTTGATAAAACTTTATTTAGGTTTTGATAAAACTGTCTCCTTCTCTTTACCTCTTAGGCTCCTAAGCTTAGTAACAGCTCCCCGTAGTTGCTAGACTTTGGGACCTTCAGGATCCCTTGTGGGTGCTCTTAACCTTTCCCATTCTTCTGAAAATATTTCTTAAATTGATTTATCTTCAAAATCCCTGCCAGATCCCTGGCTAATTACTGATCTTCCAACTTAATTTTCTTTTTCTATTGTTTGAATCGACTTTCTCCTGTCAAATCCCAGTAGACAATCTGTGATTAATATCACTACAATAGAAGCCATTATGTTTTACAGAGGAAATGTAGAACAGAGGTTAAATCTGGGGAGTCAGATAAATAGCGGTAGATTAAGAGAGCCTCTCCTATTAGTAAATGTTACTGCTGTTTGTTCTCAAAAAAAGTTGAAATGTTGTAAATATTATTCAGTATTGCACTTAGAAAATAAGTATTTTACCAGCAAATGAACTTAATTTTTACAGTTTACTTAATTATTATCTTCATTTACCAGGCTCCAGAATACTCTTAATCTAATCATTCTCAACATTTATTGGTTCATGCTAAAGACCATCTTCTCATAAAAGTGGGTATAAACATAAAAGTTTATTTGTGTTTTCAACCTGTTCACCAGTCCCTTGACATTCATCCAGGAACCCCAGGGTAAGAATACCTGTCTTAACTGTTTTTAAAACTTTCCATGGCATGCTTGGTCGGGGAGAAGAATGTTCTGTGGCAGGTGCCAGTTTTATCAGCAAGCTAGAAAAGGCCTTAGAAAGTACTTGTAGGACAGAACTAGGAACTGTAGGAAGAAATCAGTAGAGATCTTCAGTCCTTCGGACCCATTCCATCCAGTCCAGCAGATATGAAGACCTTCATTTTGTAGAGACCGTCACAACACACAAGCTGGGAATCACCCTTTTATATGTGGATTGACTATAGCCGAGAGTCAATGATAGTGATATCTTTTTTCACTTTTAGTTATACTATTTGCAATTTGGAATCAATGTTGAGTAATCTTTAGTCATTTAATTTTTTTTTTTCACCTAGACCAATAATTTTGTTTCTAGGATTCCAATGAGTAATGGAATGGGGGTTAATCTTGAAAATCCTGCTACCTTATATCACTGAAAACACTTTGCCCACCTGCTCCGTGGGCCCAGGAGAGTAAACCCGTGGATGTCAGATTGCTAGATGGTACCTTTAAGATGTGTACATTTAAGATATATATTTGTGACCAGCAGATTAAAAACAAATAAGAAAGTATATTCCCATTTTGCTGTTGGTTTGGTTCTTTTTCAGTGGACAGACTTGGATATATCTGTCTTGGAGTATAAAATGTCTGGAAGAAAATGGTTTCTATGAAGGGAAATAGTGGATTGGAGGAAGAAATAGGATTTTTGCTTTTTGTACTACATGTTTCTATACTGTTTGTTGTTGCTGTTCTTTTACCATGAGCTTATGTTACTCAATAAAATAACAAAAATAGGTGAGGACAGGAAGGACATCTTTTTGGCTTTATTGATTATTCTTCCATTACTTAGCTTTATTCTCCGGGTTACTTATTTATGACAGCCTCTCGGGACTACGCAAATTTTTTCTTTTCTCTTATTCTGATTAACAGCCTCTCAGTTTATTTCTTCATTACCTGCCCACAATCCAGGTCCTCAGATCATACATAAAAACTTCTACCTATTCACTCCCTTCCCACACATACCCATCACCCATGTTTTTCTTGTCTTCACTGTTCCAATTATTCCATTATTTTTGTTCTTTGCCTTTGAAAATTTATTGTTTACAAAGAACCGAAATGTTATTAGTTTATTTGTTTTTAGGTACCTCAGAAGATATGGTAGGCAAAATAAACACCATAAGAACATACAAAAGTTCCACTAAAAGGAGTTCAACATAACTGGGGAATGTTGGCTTCTATCCTTAGATGGGAAGTGATCAAATTTGGATATTGTTGATATTTTGTAATATAAATCTTGAGTCCTTCAGCAAGGAATCAGAGCCACAGATGGTGGTTTTAGTCCCCAACTAAAAAGGTAGGTATAGGTAGATATATATAGTTTCAGAGATCATCTGCATTACCAGAGCGACAACTTTCACCTGGAGAGCAATTTGCATGGAAATACACTATGGTTAGAGCTGGGCCTCTGGATTCAGTTTTCAAAGTGCCTGATCTCAGCCAACTTACTTAGCTTCTTTGAGCCTTAGTTTTACTATGTGTAAAAAAAATCAGGATATTTAAAATACCTCACTGCTTTGTTATATGATTAAATGAAACAATACATATAAAATACTTAGCACAGTACCTGTTACGTGTTTGCTTTTAGCTATTAACTGCCTAATAATATTACAATTAATAAAGTTGCAAGAGGTTCTTTCCCTGCCCCCCCAAAAGAGTTTTTCCTCAAAGTTCCAGTATTTGAAGCTATGTCACTAGCATCAGTCATTTTTACTTCATATACCAGCAAAATTAGTAGTTTTAGTTTTAAAAAACTGAATGCCATGGTGGTATCTATCCAAATATGTTACAATATTTGGAGTTTTGGTACCATTTCCTGTATACAGGTTGATCCTTGTGTACAAGCTAAAACTAAGCTCTGAGCTAACAATCTTTAATGAGTACATATCCTATATAGAATAAAGTCTTTCCTGAATTTCATTTTCCTTTTCCTGGATTTCATTCATACATGTTCATGCAAATGCATCCAAACATACTTTCATTTTACCCTAACAGAAAAAATCTTAAGTTTAGACTTCTTTTGGTTAAAATCAGATGTTTAGTCCCAAATCTACGAATGTATTTTAAATTTAGGAATAAGAGGGCACTCCAACAAAACTATTATTCAGTGTACTTTTGCGCATAGCTCAAGTCATGTCTGGTTTCAGGTGGATACAATTAGCTACTACTAAAAATGAGTCATTGGTGGAGTCAGTGAATACTGAATATGGGATTTGTAAGACTTGGTGGGAATGATGAATAATGGAAAGAACATTTAGAGCTCTAATTCTAAGAGCTGTTGAGCTGTTCAGGAGGCAGCTGTAGCCAGTGTTGCTTTCTGGGCTATCTCTCCATCCTGAGGCTTATGCTTCATTGTTGAGGCTGGTATTATCTAAATCATTTCAGTGATGCCGGGCAGGGGCCTCCTGACAACCAACCTTCTAGGTAGATAATGAGGCTTCCTTGCCACCAAGTCCATATAATACCACTGCAGTTTTTATGTATAGATTATTTTTGCAGAGGTACATACTACCTAATAGACATTAAACTAAAATAAGCCTATCTCCTTCTCTTAAAAATAACCTTACTAGCAAGCAGAAATCCTCCGTGCCCCAATCTTACTCAGTTCAGTCTGATTTAGCTTGGGAGAGTAAACTAGTACATCAGTCATTTCAGCTAGTATTTACACAGGCTATGTAGAATGGTTTGTATCTGTTTAGTTTTTTATATAATTTAATAATTAGTGTAAACTAACTTGCATGTAATAAGTCCTTTAAATAGTTGAAATTATTAGTAATCCCACTGGCTTTATTCTTACATAATTGTCCTATCTCTGGTTACATATATTTAAGTAAGTACCCTTGGATATTTTGATGCTAGATCAATGATTTAAACTATCAAATGTATTTCTTACTAATTCCAGCAAAGGTCACTGAGTTTCAAAACAGCAGATTAAGCAGCTGAGGAAAAGCATGGAACATTAGTAACACATATTCATTTTAATGTCTTTGCCATTAATGGAAAGTTTAGTAAGCAAAGAAAACAGATTATGACAAATTTCATAATTATAATATGTGAGAGAGAATTTAGAAATATGGTGTTAACTTTGGTCTTATTGAAATTATTTGCTTCAGCTGAATGTTTACTGCTTATTTTTTAAGATATGTTTTTAAAAACTTAAGATAACAGTATGTAGATATAGAAATGTAGGTCAAACACTATATTTTATTTTAATTAACCTTTGAAATAAGTTAAAATTGAAAAATAATATTCTTTTCTCCGTGTTTACTTTGGATATTGAAAATATAGGTAATGATTTCACACATTAAACCCAGGCCAGAGCTGAACCAATGAAGACAATGTTGACATCTAAGATTTGCCGACTCCTCCATGGAATATGTTTATGCATTAATCAGGCTCTAAAATTATCTCCTAATGCTTATTGTAATGATGTGGGTAATATGGATCAATTTTACTTTTTAAATATTACAAATTATTAGATAAATTGTGCGTGTTTCAGTGATTTCTAGACTATTTGTAGAATAACGTCTGATCAGAATGTTTGAGCTAAAGAAGATGCCAAATATAGCAGTCCAGTCCTTCTCCTTTTACAGAAGAGAAAACTGAAGCTCCAGAAATAAAGTGAATAGCTTTGCCATGGTCACACAGAGGATGAGAACAGACCTGCAGATGTGTTGGCATTTTTTTCTTATAACAACTTTAATAGAGAGCTTCTACGATGATCACTGTTTTGCAGATGAGGAAACTAAGATTATGAAAAAATAAAGTTATCAACCAATTGGCAGTTTTAACCAAGTATAATTATACTTTTAAGGCCTTTTTTTTAATTGAGATATCATTGACATATAACAATATGTTAGTTTCAGGTGTATAACATAATGATTCAGTATTTGTTTATATTGTGAAATGATCACCTGGTCTATTTCTGAAGCCCATGTTTTTCCCACTACATCACAGTGCCTCCCACCTTGTAACTTCCCACCTGTTTGTTCTTCCCAAAGTGCTCCTACCATGTTCCGGATAACTTTACTGTTTTTCCTACCCTCCCTCAACACCCACCAAAGAAAAGTTGCTAATCTCATTCTCTCTCTGCCTCCTGGGATATTTATTGCCTGGAGAATCTCTAAGTAGCATGTTCAAATAGTGTAACAAGATGAAACAAGCATTCTAGTGTCAGAGGAGCTCTTTAGGGGCTGAGGAGCTACTAATGTTGAGGCTCTTCCTGTCCATGAATCTGCCCTAGTTCCAGACTTGCTTCTCATTCTTTTCTTGTTCTTTAGTTCACTCCTGAGCTGCATGGGGTCTCTAAAAACTCTGGGTGATTTCCTTTAGTTTTATTATATGGTTTCCTAATAAGGGCAAGTATAAAGGGGAAAGGATTTTTTAAATATATAGAGAGACTATTTTTAAGTTGGTAATTAAGTGTATAACAGACATTTAGGATCCTGCATTTCATGTTTCAAGATAGCAAAAGAATACAGTCAGCGCAATGTCATGAGATTTGACCTATGACAGGTTTTTCTTGGGCATTTCTAGAAGGCATTCCACTTTTTTTTTCAATATCAGACATCACCACATTGTACTTACTAAAATATATGTAGATAAAAATGATCATAAGGCATAAATTAGTGTAACCTTTCTGGAAGGTAGTTAATATATAACAAAAAACTTCAAGTAGTCACCTTTTGTTTTACTAGGAATTTATCCTAGGATATAAGACAAGCCATTCAAGATGTTAGTTTAAAATGTTCACTGCAGGATTTGTCACAGGATTGAATCTGTAAAATAAGACTAATGGTAGCTACTTAGAGAGTTGCTTGAGGATTAAATATTACATATGTGCTATATGTACATAACAGGGTAATGAGCAACTATTAAAATGGTAATATATATTTATATATATTAACATTAAAAGAAGTCCATGCATTATATTCACTGGGAAATAAAAGTAGATTATAAAACAGTCAGAATATAACTTTTGTGCAAAGCAATGTACATTTCAATGGTCTGGAAAATTGTCCCCCCAAATTATAATAGAACCATCATTTTGGTGATTTTTACTGTTTAATTAATGTTAATTAGTATTGTGCCAAAATTGTTTACAATAATATGAATCATTTTTATATTCAGAGAAAGCAATGATGTTATTTTTATTTTTAAAATAAACTGAATGTGCATAACCTTGCTATTTACTAACAATATGACTTAATTTGTTTTAAACTTCCTTGTGTGTAAAAGGAAGGTAATGATAAACTTCTAGCATAAATGTTGCTTATAACTCCCGTCCCATCATCTTCCCCATTCATGAGTTCTGAGCCATTCTTGACTCTATAATAGCCGAAGTGAATGCCTTCTCAAAGGTTGTGGGGTCTGATTTCCCATCAGCAACTTCCTTAGCACTAATAATGCTGTCAGAGAAGTGGAAGGGGGTGGAGGGAAACCAAGATGTTTGCAGAGTCCAGGAGAGAAGTCAAAAGGATGATCCAAAGGAGTATTGGCAAAGTCCAGAATTATGTAGCAATTTTAAGACTGTCTTTAGTTTTACTCATCATTTACAATTCACTTATGTTTTAAACATTCTTGGTGAATTTCGGAAAACGGAGACCCTTTCCTTCCATTCATTTGGACTCAGCAATTTTATTTTTAGATATATAAAGAGGAGAAATTCTCTTGGCTGAAAAAAAAAAAAGAATTTAAAGGAAGAACTTTAGACAGCTAGCTGAAGTGAATGGTACTCTGAGTGTTGTGTGCGGAGGTTGTGGTGAGTGACATTGTGTCATACCCCTCCCATCCACACCAGAACCTTTACCGTGAGGCATGAGTGCTTTTCCCTGGCCATTCTTAGAAATAATCACGTTTTTTTAAGGAGTACTGTGTGATCAACTCCGAGGGGTTTAAAAATAAGTGAGACAAGATATCCTATAGTGCAGCATATGAATAACTCTTCAGCATTTACAGGTTTTTTTTTCTCTTTACTTCCCCATTAATTCCCCTAGTTAATACATTAGTATTACTAATGCTAATAATTCTGAATACCATTTCAGAATTATTCACTGAGAGGGAAATGGTGTAACTTCACAGCTGTAGCTGCATAGGTCACCAATAGCTCCCTGGGACTTAGGATCAAATCTGAGTTGATATTATCAGACTGTCTCTGCCCAAGATAATAAAATTTGAAGTCCTGTGTAACAGGAGGACTGAAATGTATGCAAGTACTTGAGAAGTTTGTTTAAAGTATTTCCTTTTCAAAAAGCAGGAATTTAGAGAAGCAGGAGTCAAGGACCAGTCTGATGTATTGGGGGTTTAGTTTAAGGTTTCCTTTATAATTTCTTCCCCTGAGGAATTTTAGTTCCTTTAGCAACCTGGTTGCCAAGTACAATAGTGAATCTTACAGAAAATATGAAACTGGAAAAATGAAGAAATTCATTTGCTGTTTGTACTGGATTGTGTGCAGGTTTAATAAAAGTAGGGGACTGATAAAAGAGAATTCTGTATTGAGCTGAAGTGAATCCCATCTCTATATAGTTTAAGTGTTGAGAGGTTTTTGTTATGATTATTTTGTTTAGAAAAGTTATCGATTTATATATAGATAGATCAAATCTCTCTAAGATGTCTCACCTTGAATTTCAATTGTTTACTGTCTGTCATCTCCATCCTGTAAGCTTCTCCAAGGCAAGGATGATATTGCTTCTTTTTGATAAATCCAGTACCAGACTCATAAATATTTATTTGGTTGGCTAGTTAACTAATTAATTAATTTTGCCTTTTATTACAGGTGATTTTGCTTAACATTACCTTCACACACACACACACACACACACAGGCCTACCTTCTATTTTCTCCTGCTTCCCATTTCAGAAACTTAGGAATGGGAATAGTTTTTGCTACAGCAATTTAGAAAGTTTCAGCATTAAAGGATGAAATCACCCTAAATTGAGTGGGAATTGGAAGGAACGGTAATATTGGGGGATGTTTTTGTATTTTAATGTGCTAGAGAATAGGAAATGGTCAACTGTGGCCATCACTAAATCCAAACATATCAAAATCTGTGGCAAAAATGAATTAACCACTATTCCCCATATTGGCACTTAGTGTGCCAGGTCAGTGCAAAACGTGGGACAATTAATTTACATAATTTCTTTTTATATGTTAATTCCTATGGATAATATCTGTACCCATAGTTTATGCATATGTAAAAATAAATATAGAAAAACGAACACTTGTGATATTATCTATTCAGGCAATTGAATTATAATTTTACTTCTATGTGTGGTGTGTGCTGTGTGTGTTTATTTATACATGCATACATATTAATATTTCTAGAAATAGTACCTAACAAGAAGACCTTGACTTTGTTTCTTAAAATGAATGGAAAGCTCTAATAAATAGACATTTGTTCATATCTTAATTTTTTAACTTGAGTAAAAGTCTACATAGTTTACACAGTTCCTTTGCTTTCTCTAACAATTAGTGCCTCTAACAGAAATCTAAACCAGAGTTAAAACTGAGTTCAACATGTAACTGAACAGTAAATTAAAATTTTACTTGGAGCACACCTCTTTTGTCACAGATTCTAGTTTCTAGTTATTTTTAGCAGTGATTCTTTTGTTGTTGTTAATGAGCTGAATAATCTTCAGCTGATAATGATTAATCAGTTTTTTTAATGAGCTTACTCTTTTTTTTTTTTTTGGTGAGGAAGGTTGGCCCTGAGCTAACATTTGTGCCCTTATTCCTCTGTTTTGTATGTGGGAAGCCACCACAGCATGGCTTGAGGAGTGGTGTGTTGGTCCATGCCCAGGATTTGAACCTGTAAACCCCAGGCCACTGAACCAAAGCATGTGAACGTAACCACTGCACCACCAGACCAGCTCCGATCTTACTCACTTTTTAAATTTAACAAAATTGATCATCTTGGACACTCAAGTGGGCCTAATACTGTGTTTCAAATATGATGTTGGATAGAAATTGAGATTCAGTGGAAACTAATTGTTTGGTAACCTGAGAAGTTTCATCCAACTATCAGTTAAGATAAAAGTCTCTGTGGGGCCAGCCCTGTGGCATAGTGGATAAGTTCACACGCTCTGCTTTGGCAGGCTGGTGTTCGCAGGTTCGGATCCTGGGAGCGGACCCGCACACCACTTATCAAGCCATACTGTGGCAGGCATCCCACATATAAAGTAGAGGAAGATGGGTATGGGTGTTAGCCCAGGGCCAATCTTCCTCAGCAAAAAAAAGACGAGAACTGACAATAGACGTTAGCTCAGGCCTAATCTTCCTCACAAAATAGAAAAAAGAAGTCTTTGAAAAAGAAAGATGCTCTCATGTGAAGGAAGTTGATGAGACTAGTTAATGCTTTCCTAAGGGTAATTTGTCTAGTACCCTAACAATTTAGTATGTAAACTTTCAGTGAAAGTCTCCACAAACCTTAGAGCTGCCTCTCCAATTTGGTAGCCACTGACCACATGTGGCTGTTGAGCGCTTGACATGTGGCTTGTCCAAATCAAGCTGTACTTCAAGTGTAAAATATACTTCAGATTCAAAGGCTTTATGCAAAAAAAAAAAAAAAGGAAAATGTTTCTATAATAATTTTCACATTGATATGTAAATGATAACACTTTGGATATATTGGATTAAATAAAATATATGACTAACAGTAATTTTACCTTTTTTTAAAACTTTTAAAATGTAGCTACTAGAAAATTAAAAATTATATGTGTGGCTCATACCCTATACTATTGGACGCCTCTGAGCTAGATTTTTACCTTTTTCACTGTGAGAGTTTAAATAGATGATGAACTGTGATGCTGCAGGTATCACAGTGGAAATCTCATGTGTTTTAGAACTGAAAGGTCCTGGATCGGAAGTGGTCTTCAAGTTTTACTTACTTTTTTCTGGCCTCAACTGTGTCCTGCTTTTTGTAGGAAATACAATTTTTCCTGAGCTAATAGGATAACAAAATTTTTCTTCACTTATCTGGTAAAATAAGTTAGAACATTATGTCAGGAAAGGCTCTTTCTAACACATAACACTTTCTTGTGTGTCTGTTATTTTAAATTTCAAATTCTCCTTTAAAGCTCTGGGATTGGTTTAACACATGTTTCTCCTTGATCTAAAAGGTGTTACTTTCAGGCAAGGAAAGTTCCTAAGCACTAATATTCTATTATGTAGTTGCTTTGTATTTTATAATGTTACTGGTATAACAGCTGTGCATGGTTTTTATCTTTGAGAGAGTATTATTTTTATAGTTTTGTCACAGGACTTTACTCAATGTTGTTGTTGTGACTAAGATTAGAGATCCATACTGAGCAAAACAAAGCCCCCCAATTTTAGAGATGTTTAAACTACTTCTTACAGCCTTCTTACTTATCATGCTTATGGATTATTTATTGTTGCTTTTTGTGTGCAGTTTGTTGGGGAGAGGATTTATAAGAAAGAATAATTCTCAGTGAGTCTTTCCAGTTAATTTGTTCACTGCAGGGCTATGGGGTAGGGAGATAGGTGGAGAGGAAGGGTAAGACAATATCAGATAGGTCTATGAACTGAGTGAATTTGAGCCAAGAGACTACTCTGCTTCAGGGTAAAGGCCAAGTGGACCCACATTTTTTGTTACTGTTTATGTTGTCCTCCTCCAGGTTATTTTCTTCTAAAATTCTTGAAGTCTCTTGTCAAGCTTGAATTAATATCCAAAACTCATAATGATTTGTTTCCTAGATTTGTGAAAGAAGAACTGGAGTTACTGTACTAACCTTTTAGCAGAGAGCTGCCAGAAGTTTCTTTTTAAGAAGAAAACTGAATAATTAGAAGGGAAATCAGTCAATAGAAATAGACCATAACTAATAGGGATGATAGAATTGGCAAACTTTAAAACAGCTATTATAAATGTGTTTGAGGATTTAAAGGAAAGCATAATTAAGAGGAGATATATGGAAGCCAAGAAATAAATCAAATGAAAAATTTACAGCTGAACTATACAGTATCTGAAGTAAAAATTCACTGGTTGGACTTAACAGATGAGATTCTACATAGCAATAAAACTATCCAAATTGAAGCACAGAAAGAAAAAACTGTTGGAGGGAGGGTGGTGGAAAGAACAGAATGTCAGTGACCTGTGGATGATATCATGTAGTCAGAGTACTTGAAAAGAAATGAGAAAGACAGGAGCAGAAAATTATTTGATAAAATAATGGTCACAAAAATCTCCAAATATGATAATATATATATATATATATCTTAATAAATCCCAAGCAGGATACACATAAAGAAATTACACAAGGCACACCATGATAAAAGTGTATAAAACTAATGATAAAGAGAAAAATCTTAAAAGCAGCTGGAGAAAAAAGAGATATTACATACAGATTAACAACCATGCAAAGCAGAACACAATGGAATGACAAAGTACTGAACAAATCAATGCACAAAGCCAGATTTTTCTGAATAATGATAGCTTCTGTTTATTTAGTACAAATTATATACCAGAAATTGTGCTGATATATTTAATATACATTATCTCATTTAATCCTTAGAACAACCCTGAGAGGTTAGAAATGAAGAAAATGAGGTTCATAGAAGCCAAAGGACTTGGCTAATAAATATTACACACTTAGCAAATGGAAAATTAAGTATTTGAAACCAGATATGATTGACATGAAGCCACTTCTTTCACTATAAACCATACGAAGTAGAACATTTGTATAACCTTGATTTTCTAGGTAAGCTGATTGGAGGCTATTTGTTGTGGTTTGTATGTTTGAAAACTGCTGTCAGTCAGTCAACAAGTATTTCTTGAGCACTTAAGATATTCCTGGCTGGATATTGTAATGGAATAGTAAATGATACAAATATGGTTCTCCATTCTCATGGAGCTTTTAATCCAGCAAGAAGAGAAATGTGGTAATTCTAGCTATTTCTCAGGGTTGTTCTAAGGATTAAACTAAATAATATATATTACAAGACCCAGCACAATTTCTGGTATATAGCATTTCTGTTAAATAATTCTGTGTGTTTAAGAAAATAATTGTAGGTATTCAAAGTGCTATGAATAAATACCAAGTACTATGGAAGCATGTATGAGGGGGACTCTAACTTAGTCTGGAAGATTAGAAAAGGCTTCCCTGAGTTATTGATTTTTAAGCCAAATCTAAAGAAGGAATAGGCTGTTAGCTAGAAAAAGAGAGTAGGGTGCAGAAGATCATTCTATTCAGAGGGCTCAGCATTTGAAAAGACATAGAGGTTGGAGAGAGCATAGTATGTCCTTTATTCTAAGAACAATGGGAAACAATTGAAGGTATTAGGGATGTGGGTGGAGAGTGGCTGGCAATCATTACATTTGTGTTAAAAAATTTTATCATTCCAGCATTCTATATGGACAATCTTTGAGGGATATGACAAGAGGGGACACAAGGATAACCATGAGAAAGTGGTTCAAGCAATGGGAATGGAATAAAGTTGGAATCCACAGAATCTGGCAGTTTTGAAAGTGGGCGATGAGAAATAAGATGCACAGTTCCTAGGTTTCTGAGTTGGTGGAAAGGCCATTTACTGGGAATGGGAATTTTGGAAATATTGCAGGTTTGGAGAAGAAAATTATGAATTATATTGGATACATTTATTCGGATATACCTATGTGACGTCCAAGAAGAGATGTCAAATAGAAAGTTTGACACATGGATCTGGAGCTCAGAGGAGAAATGTGGACCTGATATGTAGATTTGGGGAATTATTTATTTGTAGATGGTAATGAAGTCAAAGGAATGGGTGGGAAAGTGAAGAGAAAGAAGAGAAGGAGGTTAAGTGTAGCAGAACTTCAACCTTAAAGTTTAGGTAGAGAGAGAGGAACCAATCGGCAATGGTGGCTGAGTAAGAACATCCAGAGAAATAAGAAGTATAATGTAGAGTGTCAGAAGCCAAGAGTGACATGTTTTAAGAACAAAGGAGTAATTCAGCTTTCTAAATCCTGATGAAAGTTTAGGCAAGATTTGGGTAGAAAAAGTATTGGTTTGAATTTAATCTGGAAGTCGTTGGTGATCTTAACGAGTCCTTTTGGTGGAGTGATAGGAGCAGATTGGAGTCAACTGAGAAAAGAGTAGCAAGTGACAAACTAGAGACAGCTGGAGCTTAAACAATTCTTTAGCTATGCGTGGGGAAGAAAGAGGTTGGGCAGTTGCTAAGATAGGATGAGGTGTTGAACAAGGGTTTTTAGTAGGCAGAAGGTATCTGATGTGTTTAAATGATGTTTTAACTGATGTTTAATGATGCTGCAAAAGAGCAAATAGAGCAGAACTTGAAGTTACCCCAGAGTAGGGATAATTGCAGTACCATATTCCACATGGCAGAAAGAGGTAAGGTTTGGAGGGAATGCCTCTAGATAAGGAGAGTAGCTGGTCTGATATAAAGTTAGATAAAATATATAAAAACATACCATCAAGTCTAAATATCAGTTCTTACCATCACACTGAAATCATTAAAACCAGGCAAGCACTTTGCGATTCCTAAAGGAAATCTTTCTTGTTACAACAAAAAGCAAAACAAACAAAAAAAGCAAATGAAGATACTGAACTGACATCAAGGAGCAATATCAAGTAATGAAAAACAAAATTCATTCATTTTTTTAAATCATTAAAGCAGCATTGCCTATTTGAGAACTTTTTTTATCCACCTGTTAATTTTAATGCCTGAAGCAGTATTAATCCCATGGTGCACATGAAAGATTTTTTAAAATGCTACGTTAGAGAATGTGGTGGAATTGCAGTTGCAACTTTCAAAACTCTTCTTTAAAGATTTTTAATATATGGTTAGAGTTCCACTTTTTCTTTTTTTTGTACAAAGAAAGCATTGCCCTCCCCCACCCTCAGAGTAAGTTTGAGTTGATACAGCCACATCTGTCAGATGTGGTCTCTGTGGTCCAGCTATTCTGGGTATAATATTTTCCTTCCCTTTCCCCTCTTCTCTCTCTCCTATTCTCCCAAACCTTAAGAAAAAAACAAAATTGAGAGAAAAAAGTTTTCTCTATTTTCATATTGATATTTAAGGTAGAATAAAAGTGGTTATAAAAGCATCTATCAACATAGCACTACCTTGCCAAGCTAAGTATTTGGGTTGGAAATCATGCTTTGCCAACTGCTTAAAAACAGGAAGTATCTCTGTTAAATGATAGATAGCTCCCTTTTGCTGGAAAGGAAGGTCTCTTTCATTTCTTTCTACATTTTTGAACAATAAAATGAGTTCTGCAGTTTCATACATGAGGGCCAAATACATACATACACGTAATATATACATATATACATTGCAGAAATCCATTTGCAGTATGTGTACACACACACACATCAGTGTATTTAAATATATGTTAAAATACCTTCAAAGGCTTTAAACATAGAATCTCTTTCATAAGCCAGCCCAGGCACATCTTACCCAACAATTCAAGCAAAGCCCTTGGATCTGTCAGAAACAGCCTATAAGTTTGCACTGGGTGATTAATTGCCAGGAGAATCTGGTTCTATATTCCATTACATATAATTGTTATCTTTTCTAAAGGTGTTCTTTCATTAAGCTCCCACCTTAAACAGGAGAAAATACGCACACATAACTTACATTCCTGATGTTTAGTGCTTCTTACAAAAGAAAGAGGAAAACTTTAACATAATCCGGTAACAAACCCATATTTGTCTTGATTCATAGACGATTTTTTTTCTCAATTTTTACTAAAACTTTAATAATATTATAATTTGCCTAGAAATTTGTCATGGGATAGGAGTATGGAATAATGGAATATAGTTTAGTTACCAAGATCTGAGGGTATGGAATCAAACCTTAGTTCAAATTCCAGCTTTACTGCTTAATGTCCCTCTGACCTTTGGCAATTATTTAACCTCTTCAAACTTTCATTTCCTTTCTTGTAAATTGGGTATAAGAATATCTCCTTCTGAGTGTTATTGTGAGGATTGCATGAATTACCATAGTAAAGCACTTAACACAGTTCTGAATATATAGTAGGAGCTCAATAATGGTATCATTTTAAACATTATTAGAATACTTATTCTAAGCTCTGCCACTTAATCATGTTTGACTCTGGACATTAATTTAACCTCTCTGGACCTCAGTCTTCTCAGCAAATGCAGGAGTTTAGAAATGGAAGAAATCTTTGTGATTCTAATATCTTGTGATTCTCTAATTATCTTCATGTCAAATTAAGAAAAAATATTTTTGCTTTAGATACAGATATTCTTGCCCTCACAACTGACAAAGCAAGGGACCTGGCTTCTCTTTACAGTGTAATCTTTGCTTTACTTTTGTGAGTGTTCAGTAAGATCTATTTTGGTATAGTGGTTGAGTATGGACTCTTAAGTGTGACTGCCAACATTCCAGTCCCAGCTCCACCACTTACTAGCTATGTGACTTGGAGCAAGTTACTTAACCTCTCTCTACCTCAATTTTGTTATCTGTAAAAAGGGACTAATAATAATACCTAACTCACTCACAGAGTTGTTGTGAGGATTAAATGAGTTATTTTATGTAAAGGGCTTAAAACAATGTCAGGCATATAGCAAATTCTACATGTGGATGTTATTTTTTTTTTGTCATTATAATCCTGGAACAGCCTCTTAACCATAGCATGGGAATATTATAATAGATAGATAAGGGTTTTGGTTCTCTGAAATACAGAGATAGAGCCATAAGCTTTGATACATGTTACCTTACTTAGGACTGAGATCGCTAAAGATATAGGCACACACCAATAGGGTGAGGGAAGAAAATATTAGAAACTTGTATTCATAATTATTTTATGTAGCATTCTTTTTTAAATGTATATTTGTGTGTTATATATTATATGCAATATATTAATGCAGGGATGCATGTATATACTTTCTGAATAAATATAGAAATATTGGGGAAAAGTGCTCAAATTAATTCTGATAATATAAATGAATGATCAAAAGAGTTTGAAGACAACAGTCCTAAGAGACAGTGCCTTCCAAAGGTGGTGGTAACTTGACGTAGCTGTCAGTCTCAGTTGTCTACCCTGTACTAGATAGAGATGAACATGTGCTGAAGAAGCAAAACAGACTTCTTTTCATAACTGCAGAGTGTTTGGAAAGACCACAGCCAGTGAGAGGTTCTTTGCTAAAGATAGTATAAATGCAGTATGGAATCCAGGTTCTTCTGGATGTGTTGACCACTTGATATGACTGAATAATGAGATGCCTGAGAGGTGTCAGATTAGTCAGTTCTTATCAGTACTCATATTTGGACTTGACCATGTAAGAAAATTCTGCTGTTCTCAGTGCCCAAGAATCATAAAAACACATTCCCACAGGATAACCAAATTCTTTTTCTGCTTATATTTAATGACGGTACAACTGGGGCTTTTCTGACATTTTAAATTTTTGAATATAAATATTGCTACCTCTGTAGAAGTGAGGAAATTATTAATTTTTGACCTACTCTGTTTAGAAAAACCAGAAATAAAAGAAAACCAATAGATTTCTTTCTTAAATGGATTCCTTTTAAACCAGGGCACCAGCATTTGGAAATAATTGACAATGGACTTTTGTTCTCTTCAGAAGAAGTTCTCACAATGGGTTGATCTGACCCATGTCTTAGGACATGCATACTTAGGGATAAATGACTACCCTTAATCTCTTTTGGAGAGTGGATTCTTTGGGGAATCTGATAGATATATGCTCCTGAAAAATACGCATACAAAATTTTTGCATACAAAATTTGGCCTACAATTTCAAGAGTTCACAGGTACTCCCTTTCCTAAGCCTATCCAAGAACTTTAGGTAATTGAGATCCTCTGGACAGTGAAGGGAATGTAGCTACATTTGTACTCCAACCCATCAGCCACTGCATAATCACTACAGTATATGATCAGCTTTCTGTAAATCTTTGATTTTCCAAGTTTGACTTCAGAAAGTCATTAACACAATTCTTAGTTATGTCTTGTTTCTGCCCTTGAAATACTGCTCAGATTATGGAATCTGTGTTATCTGCTTATTATGTAATATCTGCTTATTATGTGTTGATTATTTAAATTTTTTAGAAGGCTGTATCAGTTATAATCTGAATCTTCCAAAAGAAATGTCATCTTAGATTTGACCAGAGAATTGGAATTGACAGAGCACTTCTCATAACAAACTTATGAGGTAGGCAAGACAGGCAGAGAAAGAGTCCCATTTTACAGATGAGAAAACTAAGACTTAAGAGCAATTAGAATGATATGATTCATTGCTGGGGTGGGACAGGGGAGTGTCCAAGTTTATCTGTGAGGCCTTTTCAAGCCAACTTCTACAAGCCATATCTCTCAAAGTCTGGTCTAGGGACTGCCTGCATCAGAGTCAGCTGGCATACTTACTAAACATGCAGAGTTCTGATCCCTCCCTCTGGACCTACTGTATGTGAATGGAGTGTAAATAGGGCACGGGACTCTCCTAGGTTAACAAATAAACCAGATGATTCCTTTGCACATTGAGGTTTGAGAAATCCTGAGCACTGGCTTGACTTTGCACATTCGAATCACTTGAGCTTTGGAAAAATAATTTGCCTGGACCTGGACTGATTGAATAAAAATCTCTGGAGGAAGGAATCCACAGAAACCTACTTTTTAAAAGTTCAGCAGGTGACTGTGATGCACAGCAAGGATTAAGAACCACTATTCTAAGGGATTTGGAAACTTTTTCTGTAAAGGACCAGATAGTAAATATTTTAGGTTTTGCAGGCTGTATGTTATCAGTTGCAACTACTCAACTTTGCTGTCCTAGAGTGAAAGCAGCTATAGATAATACTTAAATGACTGAACATGGCCGTGTTCCAGTGCAACTTTATTTATAAAAACAGGCAGTGGGACAGATTTGGCCCATGGGCAATAGTTTGCCAAACTCTACAGGAGTAGGTGGTCCCCCACATGCTTTACTGAGCCATGGTTAAATTGTGTTCTAAAGCTCAGGGGCTTCTGGTTATTTGACATGAGAGTTGAAAACTACTGTATTAAAATTCGATTAGTAAGTAATAGAGCCAGAATATTGAACTATGAAATAGTTAAAAAAAAGAAAGAAAGGAAAACGTTGTGTATTATCAAAGACAAGATAAAAAAGAAAAGTCATCGGATACTAGGAAGAAGAAAGGTGCACTGAACAGCTGAAGCAGATGCAGTACTGATGGTCACAGAGCTCGGAAGTGGTTTGGACCAGCTTGAGAGTGAAAAAAAAAAAAGGCAAAGAAAAGGATGAAACAGCCCTGCACTCTCAGATGGTGGGATTGATAAGAAATAATTTCCTATACCTTGGTATTTTGTATCTTAAAAAATTGGGGTGTTGGCAGGAGTGGAAAAGAAAAACTATCAGTCTGTTTGGGGTGGGAGGCAGGGTGAAGCTGTTGTTCAGCTCAGTGGCTGTAGAGAAATCCTGAACCCTATACGTGTGGGCAGGGAGGCAGTGTGTACAGCTCTGTAGTGCTGCTCTGCAATACCCATCAGTCCTGTGTTGCCCATTCAGGTCACACTGTATAAATCTGCTGTGCTACTCTGTCTTTGACAGCTACCTTTAGCACAGAATACGGTTTAATCATGAGAAAGGGAGAAAACTTTGAGTCAACAAGAAAAGGTTCATTTACATTTACCATATCATCCACTGTACATATTATATATCAAAAGACTTCTTTTTTATTTTAAGTTTTAAAAAGTGGTTTGTATATAATGGGTTAAATATCCCAGCTATCCAGAAAATATTGTCAGCAATTTGTTTTTGGTACCACCAGATATTTCTTGTCTGCATGTTTCTGCCATCCGGTAGGTGTTGGTAGGTAGGTAACCTTACATTTTAACATCTGATTTTTTTTTTAATTTGGAAAAAAAGTATTCAAGTATCCCTTGAATACTTCATAGTTCAGTGGGGGCATTAGAATGTGTAAACAAATATTGTAGTATAATATATGCAACAGACGTGAACAACATTTAGAAGTAATATAGAGAATAAAATGACTATTCCTTGTGTATGCAAAAGTGATTTGAAGGAACAACTAGAATTTGCCTATATTATATGCCATAGGGATGGGTAGGACTGTTCAGATAGAGAGATCAGCACGTACAGAGGTGTGAAAGATGTGCTATTTTCAGGGAACTACAAGAAGTTCAATATTAGTAGCAAGTAAAGAGCAGAGAGGGGTCAAATTACGGAAGTTGATGCTGGAGAAATAAGCAGAGGACAGATTATTTCTCCCCATCACCAGCACCCTCCACTTCTCACCCCCATTGACAACTATGAGTTTATTTACTATATTTAAATATGATAAAAATCAATGTATACATGTAAGGAAGTTCTTCACCACCACCACCATAAGGAGAACTTTTAAAAGAGTGAATTTTGTAGAGAGAGTCAAATGATTAATTACATTGTTTTCAGCTTTCCTCTATAGATCAAAAAATAGAATCATTTTTTACAAGAGGAAGAATTAGGACTAGTTCTAGATAAATACTGTTTTGGCTTTTTAAAGGGCCCTTTAATTAGAAATGGATGAAGAATATACCATTCTAGTAAAAGAACTTAAGTGTGTGTGTATGTGTGTGTTGAATTGTTTTTGTTCTGTTTTCTTCACTCTTTTGTGCTCATCATCAAGTCCTGCCATTTACTGTGGTACATTCTTCCTAAACACTTGCTGTCAAATGCATCAAGTCTTTTCTTGCACTGTGCTATGGGCTTTTACAGAACTGAGCAAGCCCAACATTAGACAGATAACCCACAGACCTATTGATTTATTTGTTTTGATACAAACACATGCTCAGATGTTGTCATGCAGAAATCCTTTTTAAAAGAAATATTTTTCAAACAACAAAGAGCATTGTAACCCTAGCCCCTAATCCTGTGCCTGGCACATGGTAGATACTCACCAAATGTTTGTGGAATTGAACTGCTCTCTGAAGTCTCAAACTGAACACTAAAAACTTCCTCAACTCTAACAGTAGCTGAATATCCTAAATAGGTGTAATACGAATTGAGATGTTGTTTAAAAGCATTTCCAACAGTTGAAAAATGAAGTTGTAGCATGTTGTAAGATTCAAATCTTAATTTGGCAAGTATTGTTCTCTTTGCAGAATATAAATACAAATACAAACCTATCTAAAAGAAACCCTGCTTTATCTTCATCTTCCTTTGCAAAAGGCAGAGGCATTGTCAAAAAAGGGAAATGTCTAATAATGAGTTGAAAACTTTGGGCAGTTCCACTTCAAAGATATCTCTTAAATCGTCCTTTTCAGGTTCACTGCCTCTGTTATTATTAATGTTCTAATTTAAGACCTCTAGATTATATTAGCTTCCTAACTGGAAGTTGCACTTTATTCCTGTGCCACCTCCACACTGCTGCCAGAATGATTTACTTTCTTAAGCAGAAAATTGAGCCTGTCCTTTACCTGATTAAAAACCTTTCACAATTTCCGATGGACTGTGATGAGATAAAGACCAAAGGCCTTGGCATTACCCACCATATGTAATATAATCATACTTGGGAGATTTTTTTTACTTCATCAAACTCCGTATCCCTGCATTTCCAAGAATCCTCCACCAGTGCTTTCCAAACTTTTTCATAACATGTCACACATGGTATAATAACCAAAGTCGCTGTCTGGCTAGAGCCTCTGGCTTCTCCAGGCTCCTGGCCCTCCTGAGAACTGAAGGAAGTGATACCCTAAGCCCGGTGCAACTCTTGGGAAGGTCTGCCTCATGCTGTGACCACAATAATCCTTTTGCCTTGCCAGGAATGGTTTGTACATTGCTGCACTTGTAATTCTTTATACATAGTAGGCACTCTGCCTTTTCTCGCCTTAACCTGGTAAATTTCCCCTATGTGTCCCTTAAGGCCCAGCTGATTTGGATCAGGGAAATGTTTCTAGATTGTTTAAGGAAATTTGAAATTCCTCATTTCCAAAGTCTTATTTCAAATAAATTAATCTTGCCTTTTGGAAATTCTCACTTTGCATTTTCTGATGCATTCTTTTATAATTTTATAATTTGCATTCTGTCGTAATAACTTAATTTTAAGGTTAGAAAATTGCCTACTATACCAATAATGATTTTATGTTTCAAAAAGTACGAAAAAATAAAATTCTTACTTCTTGGCTTTTTGGAAGCAGTTTCCCTCAAAGATTATATTCTCCATGGGATCAAATATACCCATCTCAAAAGAGTTACTTATTTAAAGGGTGATGTGTGTAGTACAAATATATATCATTAGTACTTACTCAGTTATACTATAAAATTAAAAGATCTCAAATTATTTTTATGGAAAGGTTAACTA
This sequence comes from Tapirus indicus, assembly GCA_031878705.1. NCBI lineage: Eukaryota > Metazoa > Chordata > Mammalia > Perissodactyla > Tapiridae > Tapirus > Tapirus indicus. The sequence goes on along the minus strand of CM062919.1, from coordinate 138,990,013 downwards.
AGCTAAAAGCTATAAGAGAAAAATTGTGAAAATTGGTTTCTTTAGTTTAACAAAGCCTATTGCTTATTTTAAGTGTAATTGATCTTGATTGGTAGCACATTCTTCTCTTAACTATTTCTGCCTTTCTAAAAATGTTTTATATATGCATTAGGTAAATATTGCTGGTTTTATCTCATTAAAGGATTGACTTTTAGTATCACAGCACCCATCAAGTTGCAATTTGATTCTTGCCACATCCTTAAATTCTTAATTAATTTGGTACTTATTCATGTATATTGTCGTCTTTTCTACTGCTGTCAGCTCATTGATTAAAACTTGCTGCATTTAACTCTTTTTGTATGTTGTTGACTTCTCTCCACTTTTGAAGTGTAAGTTTTTAAAGGTTAAGACAAGTCATATACTTCTTTGTATGGCTCATAGTGCTTTGCACAAAAAAGTTGCTCAATTGATGTTTTTTAAATTACTTTTAAAATATCATGTGGGTAGTTAAGATTTTGTTATTCACATTTTACGTAAAATTTGTTTCTGTTTCCTGGTACCTGTTCAGCAGATACTTTCCCCAACTTAAGTACAATTTATATACTTTTTCATTACCCCAAAAGCTTAATTACCAATTAATATAATAAAGAGTGTTCCTTTTGGGGGCTTGCATGGTTTTTACTAAATATTGCTTATTTTACTGATCTCTAAAGCTATTCTTCCTTCAGTCTAATTAAACTTTTACAGGTAACTAAATTGCATAAAAGATATTATAAAATTGTATTCCTGAAAGATTGAGAATTTCATGCTTAAAAGATAGCAGCTAAAGTGAAATAAGCCAGACAGAGAAAGCCAAATGCTGTATAGTATCACTTATATGTGGAATCTAAAAAAAAAAAAAACCAAAAAACCAATTGTATAGAAACAGAGAATAGAATGGTAGTTGTCAGGGGCTATGAGGAGGGGGAAATGGGAATATGTGGTTAAAGGGTACAAACTTTCAGTTGTAAGATGAGTAAGTTCTGAGGATTTAATGTACAGCTTGGTGACTATAGCTAATAATACAGTATTCTATACTTGAAATTTGAGTAGATCGTAAGCGTTCTCACCACGCACAAAAAAGAGTTAACTACGTGAGGTGATGGATATGTTAGTTACCTTGATCTTGATAATCATTTCACAGTATATATGTATTTCAAATCATCACATTGTATGCTTTAAATATACAATTATATTTGTCAGTTATTCCTCAGTAAAGCTGAAAATAAATAAAAATTTTTAAAGATAGCAGCTAAAGTCAAAGATATAGAACATTTCCAAAAGTCAGCTAGGTGATTTCTCTATGGAATTTCTGTTGAAGAGAGCAAGCATGTGTCTATAAGTTCTTCTTTCTCTATTACAAAAGGGCTATGAATTGAGCATTTCAGAGGCTATGATAAGCAGGGAGATGAAGAGGTAAATAGAGAGTTGTTAAATAGCCATTCTTTTTAAACACTGAAATTTAGAAATATAAACCAAGAATCTGTTTTTTTAACCTGACTTGTCTACCATTATTCTAACCTCATCATTTTAGAATATTCATTCTTTCATTCATTCAAAGAACATTAATGTCTGCCATATGCCAGGTATTAGGAATCCAAAGATTACTAGCATCCCCTATATTCAAGCATCTCAGTCAGGTACTAGGGATAACTATACAAAACAGTAATAAGGATAATAGCATCTAAGTTGAAGCATACATGCCATGTGCCAAGCACTGTGCTGAGCACTTTATATAGATTATATCATTTAATTCATACAGTCATCTTCTGAGTAGATACTAGGACTATTAAGGATTGGAAGGTACCAAGAGATTTAAATGATTTGCCCAAATACAGAGCTAATAAATGGTGGAACTAGAATTTTACCCCAGTTAGACTGATTCTTTTGCCCTCACTTTTAGCCTGTATGCCAAATTACAAGTTACGTACTCAGAAGAGTCATAGAAGGTTATATAAAAGAGAAGACTTAAGCTGAGACTTGAACAAGAGGTGGAGCTTGCCTGATAGACAAGGAGATAAAATGTCATTCTGAGCAGAGGGAGAAGTATGTGTGAGGGCACGGAGGCAGAAAGCAGTGTGGTGAGTTTGGCTAACTGTGAGTGCTTAGGTGTACTTAGGAGCCACAGAGTGAGAGGGGAAAAGTAGCTGCAGATACGGTAGGAGAGTTACACCAAAATTACGGAAGCCTGAAATACTATGCTTAAATCTGACTTTTTCCCTTGTGGTGCTATTAAATGGTTAGGAAATAGTGAGTTACAGTATTTGCAATTAGAATGATCACTTTAGCAGTGATGTTAGGTAAAGAGAGGGTGAAGAGGAAAGAATAAGACTGCTGGCAGAAAAACAACTAGCAAGGCAGTTGTGGTATTCTAGACAAGAGATTATGTTGTCTTGACTTCATTTAGTAAACATTTATTGAGTGCCTTGTCTGTGCCATTGCCGAGTTTACAGTATTGAATAAAAGAATATAATATCCACCATTACAGCTTACAGTCTGTTGGGAAAGTCAGATGGTAAACAAACACACAAGTATATAATAAAGAAGATGGGGTAGAAGTGACAATTTCAAGAAAGATTTAAGAGGTAGCATTAACCACTCCTGTAATCAGTTGAATTTAGAGGGAGGGAGAGATGCCTAGAATAAGTCCAGAGTTTCTTTGAGATAAATCAGAGCTGTTACCAAGGATCCACCTCTCTCCCCCATTTCTGGCACTGTTTTCTCCATGAATCATGATACATTGATATGTTTTTATTAGAGTAAAATGTGAAGGCTCAGTGCTGCTTCCCTTTCCTAGAGGAAGACACTCCCTACTCTCACATACACCGTTGTTGGTCATTTTAAATGAATGGGAGCCAATGGGACCTGATTTTTCAAATTGTCTATTTTAATAGTTTGGTCCGAACAAGTATTTCTATGAAATTAGATTTGAACATTGATAGAATATAAAATTACAAGTGTTGAATTTCAGAATTTATAAAAAGGATAAGGTAGCCCATCACTGTGGTATAAGGTTGGATCAGTAAGAATCCTTTATATGAAATACCAGAAATGCTTTGAGTTCATTTTGTAAAGGTCAGAAGAAGAAAAGATAATAGTATTCGTTTAATTAAGTAATGTAGTTTCTAAAATAGTGATAACACCTGTTCAGTAAAGACCATGTCATGTAAGCTGTGGGCATTGCCTTGTGAAAGATACTGTATGGAATTGGGCCTGGAAGGCCCATTTGAAAGGTCATCTGATACAGTAATTCGTAGTCTGTGGTGCACAAGCAAATTTCAGGTGAACTCCATGGATTTCTTTGCAAAATTGTGTGGGGATGTTTTTTCATCTGTGTATTTTGAGGGGAATTCTTGTCTGAAGTACTTAGGCCTCTCTGATTAAAGAACCACCTTCATTTTCACACCTGAGAAAACTGAGGCTTTTAGAGGTGTAGACTTGCCCAAGGTCTTAAATAAGTTCTTTTGAAAGGCAGTTTGCCCTATGATTTTTTTTAAACAGAGTTTTAATGTAAAGGCTACAATATCTATGACCATGGAGCCAGAAGAGTTCAGAGCATTAGGAAGCCTGGGCTTGTTTTTTTCATTGAGAGTCATCATATGGTGGATTTTAAAATAACAAAACATGCCATCATTCAGAATACATTCTTCCACCCTAATATCCCAGAACAGTATTTTTAAAGAAATTCTAGGAAGGGTGTTAACTCTTTCAAAGTTTTGCAGGAAGGAAAGCGCTTTCCTACTGATTTTGAGCTAACTTTCACTGACAAGATCAGGCCAGAAAAAGCCTCGCTGGCTGTTGGCCCAGACAATGTTATAATCATTGAAGTGCACTCAACCTGCACTGCCCGGGGCCAGCTACAACTTGGGGAAAAAAAAAAGCACAGATGCATGCTGAGTGTTGTTCCAATGACTTAGATGACGTGTATGCTCTATATCCTTTGCTGTGTTTTTCTTTCAACTATTAGAAAGGAAATTTTAAAATAGCCTAGAATGAGTTTTCCCAGAAGGGTGAAAAGGATAACTTCAACTTTAAAAAAATAACCAAGCTATTCACAGCTGTATCCCTAGCAACTAAAACAGAGCCTGGCACATAGTAGATGTATGATAATTTTTTTTGGTGAAAGAGTTATTTAAATTTATTTTGTTACCTATGCCATATTTCAGAACAAGAATTTTTTTCATTTGTCCATTGATACTGAGTGTCATATTGTATTGACAGGATAGTAAAGTAAAAAAGGACTGACTGATTCTACTTTCAGAGACCCCCAGATTTCAGCACAGTTTCTGCCATTCATTGTGTGATATTGGGCCTCATTTTCTTTTTTCTAAATAGGGGTATAACACTATCTAATTTATAGGATTTGGAGTAATATTAAATGAAATACAGTATGTGAAAAGTATTTTATAGGTTTTTTAAGGGCTACATAAATATCAATGTTAATCATCTTAAATAAAATTTTTAATAACTTTAAAATATATATTCAATGGTATTATCCTAATTTCCTGAATCCTGTATTTGTTTTAGGCTGGGGAGAAGTGATGCCCATGATTGAAATGCAGTTTTGAAGTCTATGATAAAGTACATTTTAAGGAAACTGATCATGCATCATTTCTTCCTAATGAACTAATGTTAGGTGTGGAGAATAGTCTGCAAATAATTAAAGCATTCTTTTTAAACAAAGGCAATATATGTTAGTTGACTTTTTGCTTGCTAATTTGTACGTAACTTAAGAATTAATAGATATTTGGTAAATACCATGTTCTAGGTATTGTGACATGTGCAAAAAGTATACAACAGCATTTTCTAAAGTGAAACTATGAACTATAATATTAGCTTTTGAGATGTTCTATGGTTAGAATTTGGAAATTTGGAATAGAATTTCTATATACCATTGCAGCTCTCGGAGATTTTTGATATTCATTAGTATAGGCTCTAAAACTTCCTACATATAGAAACCTGTTTAATTTTGTTTCTACCCAGTGTTTCCCAAACTTATTTAACAAGAAAACCTTTCTTCCATTACATCAGCTAACATTTGCTAGAGTATTTTATGAAGACTGGTATGAGATATAATGGTGTTGACACCATGAGTTTTAGCAATCTATTTTGAACTCTAAGGTAAATTTTTTTAAAAAGAGAGAGAGAGTTGACTATGAGATTGAAATGGTTGTGATACCTGCCACCTATATTCATGGCCAAATCATAGAAATTGATCTGTTACAGCTCATTAAATAGGTATTCTTTCTCTTATTGACCACTTCTTATGTGACTTTCCCCAAACTGCTTAGTCGAAGAAGATAATCTTTCCAGAGAGAGAAGATCTGAAAACACTCCAATGTCCTTAAGTTTACTGATTTATAAATACTAAGCACCTAACAACGCAGGTTACTACTTTTCAAAATCAACTTTATTTAGTTAAAATTTACATACAATGAAGTACATCAATTTAAAGTTAATTAATTTAAACATACATGTAAACCTGTGAAACCACTTCTGCAATCAAGGTGTAGAACATTTCAGTCAACCCCAAAAGGTTCCTTTTGCTCGGTGGCAATCCATCTTTCCCTCTGCCCCAGGCCCCAAACAACTACTGGTCTGCCTTTTGTAATTATAGATTAGATTAGAGTAGATTTTCTCTACTATTTTATATAAATGGAATTGTATAGTATGTACTCTTTTATGTCTGGTTTCTTTGCCTCAGCACAGTGAGTTTGACAGTCCTGCATGTTGTTGAGTGTATCAGTAGTGTATTCCTTTTTATTGCCAAGTAGTATCCTATGTAGACGCATATTTGGTTTATCCATTCATGAATTGGTAGACCTTTGGATCTTTTACAGTTTGGGGCTATTGTGCATAAAGCTACTATGAATCTCTGTGTAGAAGTCTGTATGGATATATGTTTTTGTTCCTCTTGGGTAAATATCTAGGAGTAAAATAGCTGGATTATTATGGTGGGGAATGTTAAACTTTTTAAGAAACTGCCAGTTTTCTAAAGTGGTTATACTGTTTCATGTTCCTGTTAATAGTGTGTAAGTTCTAATTGCTCCATATCCTTGTTCAGTCTTTACTATTTTCATTGTCTTTAATTTTAATCATTCATATGAGAATGTAGTGATAGCTCATTGTGGTTTAAATTTGCATTGATCTGATGACTAATGATGTTGCACATTTTTTCATTTACTTACTTGCCAACCATATAGCTTTTTTATATTAAAATGATCATTTGGACTTTTTCCTTTATTCTGTTAATATGGTGAATTAAACTGTTCAAATTTTGAGTGTTAAACTAGCCTTGCATTCTTGATAATTCTTACTTGGTTATGTTGATTTATCCATTTTATATGTTGTTAGATTCTATTTGCTAATATTTTTAAGGATTTTTGGGATGATGTTCATGAGAGTCATTAATCTGTAATTTTCATTTTTTGTAATGTCTTTGTCAGGTTTTAGAGTTAGTATTATGCTGGCCTTATAAAACAAGTTGAGAAGTGTTCCTTTCTCTATATTCTGAAATGGTTATATAATTTTGATGTTATTTTTTCTTTGGTAGAATTCAAAAGTGAAACCATCTGGGCCTAGAGTTTTCTTGGTGGGAAGGTTGGTCATAATAGATTCCATTTTTTAATAAGTTCAATTCCATTTTTAAAAATAAATATAGGGCTGTTCTAATTTTCTGTTTTGTGTCCATTTTGATAACTGGATTTTTCAAGGAACTTTTTTTTTATTGTCTTAAAGTTGTTCATAATATTCTCTTATCATCCTTTTGCTATCCTTAGGATCTATAATGATAACCCCTCTTTCACTTCTGATGTTGGTGATTTGTTCTTTCTTTTATCCATGTTCAGTCTATCTAGAATTTAATCAATTTTTTAAAATCTTTCCAGAGAACCACCCTTGACTTTGTCAGTTTTCTCTATTGTTTGTTTCCCATTTTTATTGATTTCTGCTCTCATCTTCATTATTTCCTTCCTTGTACTTACTCTTGAAATTTAGGTTATGGATTTTAGACTTCTTTCCTACTATAAACATTTAAAGTTATAAACTTGCCTCTAAGCACTGCTTCAACTATATTCTACAAATCTTGATATGTTAGATTTTCATTATCATTCAGTTTGAAGCATTTTCTAATTGCCTTTGTGATTTCTTCTTTGACCTATGGCTTATGTAGAAGTGTGTTGTTTAATTTCCATGTGTTTGGGCTTTTCATCTATGTCTTATTCTTATTCATTTCTAACTTACTCTTCTTGTAGTCAGAACACTATTCTGTATGATTTCAGTTCTTTTGAATTTGCTGAGTCTTGTTTTATGGCTTATCATATGAGCTGTCTTCGTGAATGTACCAAGTGTACTTGAAAAGTATTCTTGTAGTTGTTGGATGTAGTGATCTGTAAATAAATAGTAATTAGGTCAAGGTGATTGATAGACTTGTTCACATCCTCTCTATCTTTACTGATTTGTTTTCTATTTGTTCTATCAATTACTAAGAGAGGAGTGTTAAAATCCCCTATTATGATTGTGAAATTATATATTTATCCCTTTAATTCTGTCAATTTTTGCTTTATATATTTTGAGGCTCCGTTATTAGAAACATACATGTCAAGAACTATGAAGGTTCTGAGACTTTACCCTGTTTGAAAGCTAACAAGTTAGTCTGCCACAATTTCATGGAGGCTGGCAAAAGACATGAGATTCCTGGGTCAGAGACAGAGGACAGTTTATTTATTATTCACAGTTTATTTCTCATAGAATATCATAATTTTGGCGAGGTCAGTTCCCTAATAATAAATTCCCACAGAGCAGCCTTATGAGGTTTCAATGTGGGCCCAGCTACATTTTCAGGGTTTTGTTTTTTTGTTTTTTTATTTTTTTAATTAAAAGATGTTCGTGTCTGAGTTCCTGTCTTCCTTGGTTTCTGTATTTACTTCTATCACACCTTCTTTCTGGATACTTCATTTTCAAAAGTGCACATATAGAAATATGCTGTTTTTCACTATTTATAAGTGAGTGTCTCTTAAATCTTCAAGAAATGTCATTTCTGATTATACCAGCAACAAGAGTAATTTTTTGGAGATAGGAGTCTACATTTTGGGGTGTTTTATTTCCAGTGCTGTTCATTTCTTCCTGAAGATTCAATTTTCCATCTCATGTCTTTTTCATTCAACCTGAAGAACTTCCTTTAACATTTTCTATAAGGCAATCTGCTGGTTACAAATTTCCTTTTTTCTGAAAATGACTTTATTTTTCCTTCATGTTGAAAGATATTTTTACTGGGAATAGAATCCTAGGATGACATTTTATTCTTTTCAACACTTTGAAGATGTTGTTCTACTGGTTCTTGCCCTCCATTATTTTGATCAAGAGTCATTGGTAATTCAAATCACTATTCCCTGTATTTCACTCTGGCAGCTTTCAAGATTTTCTTCATCTTTGGTTTTCAGCAAGTCGACTATGATGTGTCCAGGAGTGATTTTCTTTGTATTTATTTTGTTTCAGAGTCACTGAGCTTGTTGGTTGTTTTTTTAATAAATTCTCCCTCTTTTTTTTTTTGTAGGGAAAGATTTGCTCTGAGCTAAGGTCTGTTGCCAATCTTCCTCTTTTCTTTTTCCTCCCCAAAGCCCCAGTGCATGGTTGTATATCCTAGTTGTAAGTCGTTCTAGTTTTCCTATGTGAGCTGCCGCCACAGCATGGCAACTGACAGACAGGTGGTCTGGTTCTGCAACCGGGAAATGAACCCAGGCCACCAGAGCAGTGAGCACCGAACTTTAACCACTAGAGTATCAGGGCTGGCTCTCACTGAGCTTGATTGTGTAAATTTATGTTTGTTTACCAATTTGGCGAAATTTTCGGCTCTTTTTTCTTCAAAGGTTTTTTTCTGTCCCATCTTTTCCTTCCTTTCCTCCTGGGACTCTAATTAAACATATGTTAAACCTTTTGACATTGTCTCACAAAAGTGATCTTTTCATGTAAATTTTACCATTTCACCTTCCTATTTAAAACCTTACAATTGCTTCTTATTACAAGTAGAATACAATCCAGACTCTTTACCATTGTCTTTTAAGGCCTTATAATCTGCCCATGACTCTCTCTCTGACCTCATTTCCTACCTCTTTTTCCCTTTATTCACTGTTTCTACCACATTGGGTTTTTTCCTGTCCCTGGAACATGCCAGTCATCCCTGCCTTTGCACTTGATGTTCCCTTTACCTTGAATGCTCTTCCCCTAGATCTTCATATGGCTGACTCTTTTGGGTATCTGCATAAGCTACCTTCTCAGAGAGGCTTTCTCTCACTAGCCTCAACTAAAGGCTACCCTATCCCCTCAACAGACACATACATACATACACACACACACACTTTTTAGACTCATATCTCTTTTAATAGCTTTATTGAGATATAATTCATGTACCATAAAATTGACCACTTAAAATATACAATTCAATGGTTTTTATTATATTCACAGACATGTGTAACCATCACCACAGTCAATTTTATACATGTCTGTCTTATTTGTGCTATTTCCTAGTACCAAGAACAATGTCTGGTATATAATGCGTGCTCAATAATTTTTTCTGATTAGATGAATTCATTAGCTCTAAGATAATTTAGGCATTAGCCTCCAGTAAAATATTAGGGAAGCTCATTTGGCTACATACAGCTCTAGAAGTATTCTTTTGGCAGAGCTGTGCTATTTTGAGGGCTCTCTAAAACAGTTTAACCCTTATCTTAAGAGTTATTACAGGAAGTTACAAAAATATCTCTTTTGATATAATGAATGCAAGTCATGTACACATTTCCCTAAAAGAGAATAGTTGTTTTTTACTGACCTGACAGTAGCTGTGAGCAGAAAGCCTCTCAGAAATATTGCTTTTCTATTTTCAAAAGTACTCTGACATTGTTTATTTGTTTGAATCTTTGAAATAGCTTATAGAATCTCTAGTACTTGTGTTATTTACTAATTATGGATAATAATGGGTTATTCATGAGATTTTGGACATCCCCTTTCCTAGGATATCTTTCATGTGGAATGTCAGTTCTGAGTTTGGCTAATCACATTGCCCCATCTTCTTTATAGGCTTTGATGCGGCCTGGAAGAATTGATAGAATCATCTATGTGCCTTTACCAGATGCAGCAACAAGAAGGGAAATATTTAACCTGCAGTTTCACGCTATGCCAATCAGTAATGAGGTTGATCTGGATGAACTCATCCTCCAAACAGATTCATATTCAGGAGCAGAGGTAAGATAGTTCCCCTCAAAATACCTTGATGGAAGGACAGTGGTGGCTTGGACTCATTAGCAAAAAAGACTGCTTGATGCCAACTGTTTTAAGTAACTGTATATTAAAAAATCTTAAAACAAGAAATGCACTACATAACAGGTAATCACTAAATTAAATTGCATTTTACCTGGCCTCTATTGTTTCTCAATTGCTTTTGCCTGGCTCCTGTTATTTCTCAAAATGTAGTCTTCAAAGAAGTAATGTAATAATAGTGGAGAGAACAATGGACTAGAAGTAGAAGATTCTTCTGTTGGGCTTCTTGATACAGCAGCTTCCAACCAGTCACACCCTTCTCTGACTTTGATTTCTTGACCTCTCAAATGGAAATGATATATTACTTTCCCTACTTTTTCTCATAGAGATGATAAAAATGAAATTAGGATATCATGAAAGCACTCTGCAGTACAAAAGACTTGGCATTATCATCTTTTATCATTTTGGAAAATTGTCTCAATCTGCTTGTGTATTAACAAAGATTCTCTCATAAAAACTGAAAGAGACAGACAGTCTGCCCTTAACTGTGAAAGTATACTCTCAACAAGAACACCAAGACCTCTGTGAAAATATAACAATTTTAAGTATGGCAAAAAAACATTTTTTTCTGTCCTTAGCAACTGTTTACTTAGTCTGTTTTTATTTACAAAATAAAATTCCATTATAATAATTGTGTGGCTTTTCTACATGCATTTCTTAAGAAAAGGACAGAATATATTCCTCAACACAGAAATATCTTCTGAATACCACTGATATGGATTTGTACTGGGAAATTAATACTTCTTTAAGTAAGAAGTTGTAGATTCTTTTCATTCCGAATTATCCAACAGACTGGGATTCCACATTCTGTTTTGCTTCCTACTGTTTTTATCTGTCTTCTGTAAAAACCAAAGAGATTAACACATACTATAGATAAATTTACATGTGGAATTGGACTTAGAATAATATGCAGTCAGAGCTAGTAACAACCAAAATAAATCCCAAATCTACTCATTGTTTTTTCTCAACTCTGAACTATGTGTATTTGATTTTCCCCCTTTAGTTTTTTAAATTCCACTGGGATCGGGGGGCAAGCCAAGTAGAAAGTAGCTTGAGAAACAGTTAAAGTGTATTCACCTTCAAGTCCTGTCTGAAACAATAATCTTTATGAGCATCTCTTTGGCATGACCATCTATTAAGTTAAAATGAACATATAGTTACTGTTAACTGACTGCTCCAGCATTTCTAAAATTCAGTTTTTGATGTGAGACCAAGGGCTGGCATCCTGTGTATGATATGTCAGTTTACAGGAAACAGCAAGGAGAAAGAACCATAAATCTTTCACTTGAGCTGAGTGAAGTGGAAAAGCAGTTAGCAAGGTATAAATGTGCCTTTCTCACTTTGAAGTAATTCATGGTAGAAGTGCAAAACAAAAATCAAAGCCAGTGAGGTTCTGTCTGGCTGAAAGGAAAAAACTCATTTGGTGCCAGGAATTATTGTACCAGCTTGCTAGTTCTTATGTAGTACATGCCTTATTCAGTCTAAAATATAAGCACATTCATTTCTGATTAATTTTATATCAGATCGTCTAAAAATAGTCACAAGACAAGTAGCAGAAAATTCTTTCCCTCCTGAAATTACATTTTTATCTCCCATAATGGTTGGGTATGGGAAGGATGTCTCCCTGTGGTTCTAATTATAATCATATATTCTTATAATTTCATAGACATTTATTCCAGAACTATATCTTAGTAGCTCTTGGGTTTTCAATTTGGATAAGCCAGGTTTATTCTACATTTTTTGTTTTGGGGGCGGTTTTCTTCTAATATTGAGGCAATTTACTCAGGTGCCCTATTGTTTGAGAAGAATTATTATTATTCTTTTTAAAGTCTTAAAATTAATAAATAGGAAATTTAAGAGAGAGAAAATTTAGCTTCACATAAAATAGAAGATCTCATCTTTTATCCCCCTCTTTCCATCAGAATGAAAATGGCATGCAATGTTTGAAAGCCAAAATTAGTTTTGATTTTTTTTTTTTAATAGTAAAACAAATTCAAAGCTAGAACCTCAGTCACCTGACTCCTACAGACTCAATATTTTACCACTGATATAACTATTTGTTTCCCGGGCTAAGGTCATATCCTTCAGCACAGAACCTGTTACATAGCACATATTTAACAAACACTTAATAAACAGAAAAAAAAAGGAAAAAAATTTTTTAATTATATTTAGGAAAAATAGACTTCCCATACTCATTTGTCATAAGAGGAGCCCTCTTGTAGCAATGTACCCTGCTACAGACGCAACCACTGTTTCATATCTGGAGTGTCTCTGTGGCTACTTTTGGTATAAAAATGAAAACACTGATAATTAGTTGTCTTCATGGATGAGTAGTATATTCAATATTATATAAAATTCATTTTATTTAACTGTACACTATTAGCTATATGAGTAGGAATTTGGCCAGGCGAGCCAAAGATAAGGAAATTGCTGGCACTCTGTTTTTAGAACCATAAAATGTTTATTTTAACTGTAGTGAGTAGTTTTTATTTTTATTTTTAATTTAAAAGTTGTAGAGAATAATTAGAATGGAGATGATACTGGTACTCATTAAAAGACTGGGATGGGGAGTCACTTAAAAAAAATTTTTTTTCTATGTGGTGGTTTATTTTGCCCAGTCAACATTATTTCATAAAAGTTTCCACAGACCCCTTGTTTGAAATTGTGAGTTACTCCATTTTCCCTCCCTGGAGAAGGTATACAGAGAAATGAAGCATTTTTTTTTTTAATCCTCAGGGGAGTCCCAAGAGGAAATTTGTCGCCAACTGGGAGGGGAATGTGGTCACTAGGGAGCAGCCTCTGAGGAGTGGCTGAAGCAGGCAGCATCCTTCAGCCATCTCTGCCGCCTGCCACTCCCCGGTGCCCAGAACCTCATTGTCTTCGACTTCTTGGCTGTAGCTCCCAGTTAATGGAAAAACATGTTGCCATTTAAAAGCAGATGGGAATTCAGTTCAGGAGGAAATAATAAGTCTTTTTTGGTTAGAGCTATTGTTTTCTTTTGCTTTGATTTTTGTTTTTTAAGTTATTTGTAGCAAATTCCACCTCATTTATTTGTCTTTTATCAAATTATCCTAGTTACTTTAGGAAAACTTTTATCTTACCCACTGACAGGAAATCAGCGATCACAAATATACACACATGGAAGCCATAACTGGACCCATCACCCGTGTACCATGTGCTTGGGAACAGAGGTGATGAATAAGATACATAATTTCCTCCCTGTATAGGAATTTGATAACATAGGCCAACAACTGATATCTGTAAAATTTGGGTTGACCGTTTATTTGTATTTGGATGCTATCCTCCTTTTAGTCATTATGTGAAAATGGTAATATATGTAAGAGCCAGGTATCAATGTACATTTTATAAATAATATAGGCAATTATAGCATTTATTTAATATATCAAGATTTGAGAATTCAACTTCCAAAAGAGGCAATAAAGTGAAAAAAAGAACTTTAATGTTGCAATCAAGTGGACTTTTAATAGGATTGTAGGTCTTTTCTTTCAGGATGGTTTTAGGTGGGTTATTTAACTTCTTTGAACCTCAGTTCCCTCATTTGTAAAATATCTACATGACTGAAATTGTTTTGAGGGGTAAATGAGATAACAAATGTAAAAGCACTAAGAAACAATGCCTGCCTGACATGTAAAGAGTGCTTCATATATGTTCCTTCCCCTCATCCTTCCTCCTCTTATCAGTTCACTATCTATATTTACCACTCAAGTATTGAATGATGTTGCTACAAGACGGTAGTGTTTTGCATTGCCTCAGTAACCAGATAATTTATCTGAAAGCTAAATGAAAATTGAGTTTGCCTCTTACCCTTTTCTTTAAAATAAAAAAATCTGCTTATTATGGTGATTTTTACTGTAGTCTTATGAATCGAGCTCTACAAAGTCTTTTTAAAGCAATTTGTTAGAGTTAAATACATTTCACATTAAGTTTTCAAAAAGCTTTAACTTCATGTAAATTTAATCTGTTTATCTCTGTTTTGCTAAGATGATGTGTCTTGCCCTGAATTGTTTTGTAGTCTGTGCCCTTCTGCATTTAATAATAGCTCAAGGTCTTCATGCCAGCTTGACATTAAAAAATCACCTTCCAGTTTGCCTCATTAATTCGAGAAGGGTACTATTCTCTGTGCTTGAGCTATTATAGCTAATAAAGGGAGAGCCTTAAATTACTTTTCTATCTTGCTGATTAACATTCCTTGTGACATCCTCTCTCTTTTCTCCCACACACTGAAAACGGAAGGAGCAATTATAGCCACTTAGGATGTCTATACTCTTCCTGCATGAAGCCTCTTGTGACAATTTTCCCCAAACTAAAAATCAAGATCAATGTATTAGAATCTGGCACAGATTAACTCTTTATCCAACAGATCTAACAACACATCTGAGATAGGAATAAAGATCCTAAAACAGGACAGGACACTGTTTGGCCTGGTCTCAGGTGCTCTGCTTAGTTTGTTGGAGAGCAGCTAGCAGCAGTGTTCCTGTCTGCAGAGTGAAATAGGGCACCACAGCACTTAACAACCTCCTGTGGACTGCCTGCAACCTGCTTGTCCCGCCGAATCAGAAACTGCCCTATGAAAGCATGCTGCTGTAACCAGCTGGTCTACTGTTCTTATTTGAGGTCCTTGTTGTCTCTACGCTCTTCCTTGTGCATTGACCCTAAAATTCTATATCTATACCCAGAATTTAAAAATACTTTTTGCTGACATAACCTACTAAAATCACTGCTTTGTCATGAAACCATCATGACTGTTCCATCTTTTGAACTCCTTTACACTTTCTGTTTCACTCATTTAGCTCCTAGCATAATTTTCCTTGAAGTTATTTTAATATGAGCAGCTGCCTCATTTCCCCCAAACAAACTGTAAGATTCTCTACAGCAGAAACCAGGTTTTGTACTTCTTGGAGTCCAGCAAGGCAACCAATATCTCACAATCAATCAGTGGACAGTAATGTTGCATGCATGATAGATTTATGTGTTGATTCTAAGTCATTTTGCCAAGAAAAAAAATGTCAGTTTTAACATTCAGTAAAGTGGCATTTTTTAGTTTTAAATGTCTTTTTGTATACATTATGTATAGGAGCACCCTAACTCTATGGGGACATTGCTATAGCAAAAGAACTAGAGCCAATGGGGCTGGCTTGGTGGTGCAGCGGTTTAGTTCATGCTTTGACAGCCTGGGATTCGCAGGTTCAGATCCCGGATGCCAGCGCACGCAGTGATTGTCAGCCACGCCGTGGCGGCATCCCATATGACGTAGAGAAAGATGGGCACGGATGTTAGCCCAGGGCCTGTCTTCCTCAGCAAAAAGAGGAGGATTGGCGACGGATGTTAGCTCAGGGCTGGTCTTCCTCACACACACACACACAAAAAACTAGAACTAGAGCCAAGCAAAAACGATTGATATTTCTGAGGTCCCACAGCAAGTAAGTGACAAACCCAGGACCAGAAACCAGATCTTTCAACTCCTCATGAAAGATTCTTCATGCCTCTGAGTCAACAGAAGAGTCTTTGAAACTGTTTCACAGTACCCTTTGACATCTCTGAATCTTTGATAAAGGTTTGCCTACTTTTGCGGACAGTGCCTTAGCAAACTAAACAGCACATATGAAACATCTTTACATTTTTTATATGTTCTTTTCTTACAGTAGCCTTTAGCTTCTTTGTTGTCATCTTCACAAAAATTGTAAGCTACTTGGAGTTTGGAACTATGTTTTTCTTTATTCATTTACTATATTCCCCAGGTATTGTGAGTAAGACCTGCAGTTTAGAAGGAAAGACATATAAACAACTAAGTTCTATATATAATGTGTTTAGATGGCTTGATCTAGTGATGTGCAGAATACTACAGGAGAAAGAAGAGAATGTAACTCACACTAGTGGGGATGGAAGGAGGGGATAGTTGATAGCCAGAAAGAGATAGCTGATCTCAGTCTTAATGGATGATAGGAGTTCCCCAGTTAGACAGGGCTGGGAAGGGAACATCCCTGACAGGTAGGCAGAGATGCATAAAAGAACATGGTGTGTTCTAGATCCAGTTAAAGGTTGAAATATGGCTGGAAAAAGAGTCTGCATGTAGTAGTAGGTGATAAAGCAGGAAAAGAAGGTGAGATAAATGTAAAGGGCCTTGGATATCTGAACTTGCTTTTCTCCTTTAAGCAGTGGAGAACCACTGAAAAATTTATTAAGAAATGTTGTGGTTAGATTTGTGTTATTGAAAGATTGGTAGCATTTGTGTCCAAAGCCACCACTAGCTACCCTACCAAGCACCTTTATGTGAATTAGAAGAAGGGACACCTTCACCCCGCTTGTGACAGCTTCCTGCCAGAGCACAAGGCTTGTCAAGCAGAGCATGAGCTTTCATGAAAGTCCCTATTTCAGTGGTCCTTATTTGTACCCTAAGCTGGGTATCCTTGTATATGCACAACCTTGACATCTGTACAAGGCTGTCTCATTTTTGGCTTATCCACTTTTAAATATCCCTCACAGTGCTTAGCACAGTACCTCATATAGAGCTGACATGTATTTATTGAATAAACAAATTTAGATTTTAATCCAAGTAGATAAACTACTTTCTGTGACTTCAAGATTTGCCTCATGAGCCCTTGGACAAAAATGTTTTGTGAGTAGGATGAGTTGGGAATATTAAAGTTGTCTTTTGTGCATCATTATTAGCACATTAAACCTGCCATGAGGTACAGCACCTGATATGAGTGGCCCAAATATTCAAAGTCAGGTGGATTATGTCCTTTATGTTGTCACTTGTAACTTTGAATATAAGCTCCTAGGATGAGTATCTTATCTCTGTGGCTCTGATCAGTGGCTAAAATATGGACACCCTGTTGTAAATGAATTATGACAAAATCCTCCAGAGCAAAAATCAAAATATACTAAAAGCAGATATTTAGACTGTAACTTTTTGTGTGTGGGGAAGATTAGCCCCTAAGCTAACATCTGTTGCCAATCCTCCTCTTTTTTGCTGAGAATGATTGGCCCTGGGCTAACATCCATGCCCATCTTCCTCTATTTTATATGGGATGCTGCCACAGCATGGCTTGATAAGTGGTGAATATGTCTGTGCCTGGAATCCAAACCTGTGAACCCCGGGCCGCTGCATCAGAGCACGCAAACTTAACCACTGCACCACCAGGGTGGACCCTAGACTGTAACTTTTAAGCCAGCCCTCCACCCCACTGTTTTACAATCTACATACTAAGTAGTGAAGACGTTTGGTAAAAGCCAAGACCTAGACTTTAGTTCCATCTTGTCCATTTACTACAGTATTAGTTTGACCAAATCAGTTATCATCTCTAGAGCTCAGTTCTCATATTTTAATAAGGGGATGGGAATATGGTCTCTGTGATCCTGTCTAGTGCTAAAAATCTGTGTGGTTATATACCCATCATAGGTTAAATTAATGGTGTAAGGAATCCCTTAGGGGTTGGATCTCCAGGGACATACAACAGGGTTATGTTTTCCTTACAATGCTTCTAGAAACCTGGGTCTTAGGATCTTGATCAGTCTTTCTAAATACTTGCTACTGTGGCCTAGAGATCCTAATCATGGCACCAGAGGAATGGGAAGCTTGAAAGACTGACAGTATATAGAAGTCTCATTTTAATAAAATTCTCCTTAACAAACTTTAACAATTTCCCACAGAATGAAAATGAAAGTTTTACCTGCTCAGAGATTTCAAGGCCCAGTGATTTTTTTTTTTCCTGAGACCTTTGAGTTTTCTACTTTCCAAGTTCCTTAGGAACAGCTAGTCAAGTTCAATATCTATGATTCTGGAGGCATTACGATAAAAAGTGTTATAAAATGAAAATATACAGCAGCCTACTTTTTCCCTAAACTCTTTATTAGGAAGGTAAGTACAAGTTACTAACTTACAGTGTTGTTCATTTTGCCTTACAGTTTTTAAAACTCCCCAGTATATGGAGATGTAAACATTTTCTGTATTTCAAATTTCGACTTCTACTTAAATTGGCAATAAAGAACCTTAATTCACCTTATCTGAAGGCTATTTTAGATGGGATGTTTACACCAAAGCAAATCATCCTCCAGAACACCTTCTGCTGCCATACCTGTATTACTGACTCCTTGCCAAGTGTTTAAACTACTGTCAGATTACAAGAAGCATTAATCAGAAAGGAAGTAGATGTTGAATGAGAGGCTGGCTGGCAACAAACTTCATGTAGCATTTTCTAACCAAGTACTGAAGCTCCTTTGTAGGGAAGCAGTATATCAAGGCAACAAGTTAGTCAAGACCTGCCTGATAATCTAGTTCCTAAGCCTGGGATCCAGGCTAAATCTGTATCTGTGAGGAATGACTCAGGCCAGTAGTAATGCTGATTTGAGCATTTTAACATTCTATCTTGTTTCTCCTCTTCCAAATTCTCAGTCTCTCTATTGACTCATGCTGGTTCTCCAGAATTTTTGCACAAACATTTAATCTGTGCTTCTTCATCTTCAACAGTGATAAAATTTGGAGGTTCTACCAATTTGAGAGGAACTTATGATTTAAAAAAGTATAGAGCATGCTACTTATTCTTTCTGGTAGAGATGGACATTTTTGTTTGGTTATTTAAGGTGATGGAAGGCTAACTACTACTACTAGTCCTAATTGATCTATACAGTCATACTCTGCATAATAATGTCTCAGTCAACAACAGACCGCATATGTGACAGTGGTGGTGTAAGATTAGTACCATATAGCCTGGATGTGTAGTAGGCTATCCCATCTAGTTTTGTGTAAGTACACTCTATGATGTTTGCACAACAACAAAATCGCCTAATAACCCATTTCTCAGAACATATTCCTAGCGTTAAGTGATGCATGACTGTATACAAAAAGTATGCCACCAATATATGTGAAAACTATTTCTTCTTTTAGGAACATTTTTGACTACATGAAACTGCATTACAGTTAAGCAAATGGGTTATGGAATGAGAAAGATCTAAATCCAAACACCAAGTCTGCCTATTTCCTAGCTTGTGACCAGTTTCTGTATATGTAAATAAGGATAAGAAAGGTCTTTACCACATAGATCTCTTGTCCAGATTAGATGAGTTAATTCATATAAGGTGCTTATCCTAGTCAGCACGTAGTGAGTACTCAGTAAGTCATTTTTGTTATATTTTTTATAATCAGCAAATCCAATTTAATTGACCTCTAATATAAAAAATCTACAATTTGCTTAATTTTTCCATATTTTGTTGCCTTCGATTTTATGAATACTCATAATGAGTGTTTCATGTGTATGTCACATTTTTAGTTTTAATAGTGTATTCTTTAAATTCAAACTGTATTTTGTAGTTACATGCAGCATTTATTTCAGCTGGTTTATATTTATAAACATCTGTAATCTCTATTTTTATTTTTCCTTATTAAAGATGTGTAGTGTTTTTTACTTTTAAGTGTATAAAGCTAATGTTTCTTTACAAACTCCACATAATATCCCTATTTCAGCATATTCATTAAGGTAATTCCTAGTTCCTTGTGTATAACTTGATTCTTTTTTTTAATGTAAGTTTTGTTAATTAAAAAGAAGAAAATTGGGAACTTTGCAACTGTAGATAGTTGGTTTCTGTTTCTACTAGAATGATCGTTTAGGACATAAGCACACCTGATGACTATGCCCTTTCATTTAGGTTGGGATTGAACCCAAGTGTTTGAGTAAGACTCAGAAATCTAACACTGAGGGCAAAAGCATTGCATGTCTGTCCTTCAGTGTTTGATGATGACATAGGGATGTCTTCATTCTTCATCCCCAAATGACAGTAATTCTGAGTTCTTAAAGGGGTCATTCTATTAAAATGTTACTAAAACTCGATAAAATGGTTGTTCAGAGTTACAATGCAGTCATTAAATTGTTCTTAAATATAACCCTCATTAAGTTTTAGAAATTTAAAAACAGAATCTAACCTTGCCTTAGGCTAGAAGGAATTATTAAGATTTGCACAGCTCTTTTTGTTTTATTTTGTTTATGTTTTTAACCTTCAAATATTATTTCTGGTGTTCTTTAATAATGGCTAGCTCTCTTTTTTCTATTAAAATTTGAAAAATGGGTTTTGCTTTTATATTTGTGGGATGGTTTCTCTGTTCATTTATGATCAAAAAACATTAGGTATAATGCATATGCCACTTTTACATTGTGGAAGTTCCAATTCATAAATTAGTTATTTTCTCTTTTTCTTCAGAATTAAAAAAAAAATCACAAAGTGTTTTTGGCATTTGGACAAGACTTTCAATGGTAGCAAAAGCAGCCCCTTGGTATGTTTTTATTCACTTCAAAAGAATCCTTAAGGAGTGGTTTTATATTTAAAAGCAAGAATTATATTTAGTTTGCCTAGCATTAACTTCTTGCCAGAATCCTTAAAAATATTCAAGCAAACATTCTTAGATATGAAAGAAGTAGTCCCCTTTTTTTTTTTGCTCTGTGTCATAAGCCTCAGTGTCAGAACTAGAGATTAGGAGGGAGATGAATCCAAAAGTTGTTAATTCAAAATGAACTTTTTTGTTATACAACTGAATTGGTCATAATGGGCATGAAATATGCATGCATGCACAGGTTCATAGAAGCTGGTTTCACTTATGCTATGAAATTAATATTTTCCTTGTGCTGTGTACAGCACATCAAAAACTTTCTGCCATGTCTAGTCTACTTTATTTTGAACCCTACAGGGATATTTTCTTGGGTAAATTGTTCCTTCAGTGTTTTTAAATTATGTATTTTTTTCAAAAATATTTGTTTACCAAATTTTAGAACATTTATTATGTAAAGCAAGTTACATTGGTATTTTTATTCATTTTGTACTTGCATATAAAGCTAGAAATCAATTACTGAATTTTAGGGACATAATAAAATAACTCAAGTGAGTATAAGACTTGGTCAATATTATACATTATAAATTATGTAAAACTTGAAACACATTGGAGTCCAGTTTTAACATGATCTAGCTTAGTATAAAATCTGGTTTAATGTAAGCATGACGTGGATCCTACCGTGGGTGGTTTATTGCAGTTAGTACCAAAAGACCTCATTATAATAATTTTTCTATAATATCTTATAGCATAAAATGGTATATAACTATGTTATGTATTATTTTGAACTTTTATTTTTGCTACTCCAGTAGTGATATATCCTGAGGACCTCCAAGGGGCCTAAACATAACTTTACAGGTATTTGAAGAATTAGTTGACTTGCTGCCTGAACCATGTACATCTGTAAGGCTATGTTTAAATATAGCTCTGTATATAAACTGATTGTGCCTTATAAGCTAACCACCCGTAAAGATTATATGTTTTCTTCCTAATAGCCAGTACCTTACATGATCAATATATAATTCATGTTTATAGTCATATGTAATAGACAAAATGTAGAATAAAGTAAAGAAAATATTGCTCTCACTTTATGTGCTTATGTGCTTCTCATTTTATTGTTCTCCTTTTATGTGCTTCTCATTTTATGAAGTCACAGGCTGAGTGAAAAAAGAGAGAGAGAGAGATCTCGGTGCTTAATAAGTTGAAATTTTCTTTCTTCTTTTTCCTAATAATAATTGCTTGTAATTTTTTTAAAGAGTCTGCTATGGACTGAATTCTATTCCCAAAAAATTCCTATGTTGAAGTCCTAACCCCTAATGTGACTTATGTGGAGATAGAGCCTATAAAGAGGTAATTAGGGTTAAATGAGATCATAAGGGTGGGGCCCTAATAAGGCCTCCTACATGCACAGAGGAAAGGCCATATGAGGATACAATGAGAAGGCTGCTGTCTGCAAGACAGGAAAAGAGCCCTTCCCAGGAACTGACCACAATGACATGTGATCTCAGACTTCCAGTGTCTAGAACCATTAAGAAAATAAATTTCTGTTGTTTCAGCCACCCAGTTGATGGTATTTTGCTAAGGCAGCCCAAGACTAAGACAGAGGCCATTACAGTTCACATCACTATACCACAGCTCATATTATATTTTGGATTTCTTTTTTTCTAACTACTAAAGCTAATTTCTTTAATTTATAGTCATTAATTTCAGCCTAAATTGTCTTTGAGAATCAGATGATTATAGAGAGTTCCTAGTTTACCAAAAATTTACTGTAAGTTGCCTTTTGAGAATTCAGAATATATTTATTTCTGGAAGCAGTGCTTCTATGGTGAATAGTTTCCCAGGCTAGTCCCCTGAAATGTATTACACCCATGGTATAGGTAACCTAACAGTAGTAGACATAAGTTTTTAGATCCTGGAAGCAGAACATGCAGTATTAGAGCCAACCAAAGGAAAAGGGAGATTATTTTTTTCTTTTCTAAGCACAGAGCCAGTCCTATGCAAGATTGGATTAGACAAAGTTTGTCTTCACTTCATCTCTCTCTCTCTATAGCTTTTTACCCTTCATCTTCAGAGTTCGCTGCCCCATCCCCTGCATCCTCTAGACCTACTTTTCTGAGTACTTTTTTTGACATCCCCATCTGTTGTCTGATTAGAAAACAATCTGAATCAATTCACCATGAAGCCAAATAATCAGGATCACTCTCAGAGGTATCTGCATTTTTAGAAAGTTGTACTCTCTTTAAATGAATCTCTAACTGGTGGATTTTCAGGTTGTATTAAAAAAATGAATAGAAGAGAACTCAGAAATATTCTAATCTGCTTCTGATAGCTTTTCTTGTTCTTAATCCCTTTACCTTTTCTCCTCTGCTGACTTTCAAGATATTTAAAGGGCTCAAGATTTCTTGTAAAAAAGATTTATTCTACACCAACAATTTTTACATAAAAAAGCATCCAATGAACATAAATAAAACTATTTACAATTTGCTGAAAGGACTTCCAATCTTTTCTATTGTATGCAATTACATTTTCACATGGTTATAATCAGATTGCCTGGTATGTTTTATTGACTCTATTGTATTAGTCTACCCTCATCTTAAACACTGCTACTGTATTTTACTGAGCCTTATTAGCACTGATAATAGTAATAGAAAATTCTGTAGTAAGTGATTTTATAGTTGGGAAATCCTTATATTTTAGAGGATAGTTTAAAACTTTGTCTCTTAAAGCACTAGGGTTCCTTGAGGTTGTCTCCAGGCCAGGAAATAGGAGCACAGAAGGAAGGATCTAGAGTCCCTCACCTGCATTTAGGTGGGGGACAGCTCTACTTAATCTGTAAGATTTTGTTTGATAACAGATTTGTTCCTGAAGGAATTTTGGTTTGAAGGCCCCAATTTAGGAGGAAATTCATAGTTAAAAATATTAAAAATTGGGAGTTTCTCACACAAGCACCAAAAAGAAAACTGAGTTAAAGAATAAAATTAATTACCAATTTCTGTCATACGTAAGAAGGTTTTCTTTATTAGACACTTTCATACAAAATTTTTTGAAATATATTAGTTATAGAAGGTATCAAAAAATTTCCAAAGAAAAATATTTATGGATATTTGGTCACCAATCCTTAAGCATGACCCCTAAAACTAGGACATACATGCTTAAGACCATATTTTTCTAGTATGTATGTACAAAATCTGAAAAGTACTATTGTCTATTATCAAAGGACCAAAATTCTTTTTCTTTTTTCAGCCATGCATTTTTATAACTTGAAAGTTATGTATGGGAATCTTATGTCCAAACACTTGTCTCACTAGAAAAATTAGAAATTTTCTTTTTACCTTACTAAAAGATATGCTTTTAGTAGCTAAAATCATCTCTTACATGGCATTTTTAATAATGTATACTTTTTATTAATAGATTTTTTTAAGCAATTTTAGGCTTACCAAAATATAAGTCAAAAATACAGAGTTCCCATTTACCCTCTCACCCCCTTCTCCCAGTTTTCCCTATTATTAATATCTTACATTGTTGTGATACATTTGTTAAAATTGTTGAGCCAATATTGGTAAATTATTGTTAACTAAAATCCGTAGTTTACATTAGCATTCACTCTTGGTGATGAACTTTCTATGGATTTTGACAAGTGTATAATGACATTTGTATCCACCATTACTGTATCATATAGAATAGTTTCACTGCCCTAAAAATTCCCCATGCTCCTCCTGTTCATCCCTCCCTCCCTCACTCCAAACCCCGAATCTTTTAACTGTCTCTCTCTAGCTTTGCCTCTTCTAAAATGCGGTATAGTTGGAATCTTCTTTCACATAGCTCTATACATTTAAGGTTCCTTCATGTCTTTTGTGTGGCTTGATAGCTCATTTCTTTTTATCACTGAATAATATTCGAGTGTCTACATGTACCACAGTTTGTTTACCCTTTCACCTATTGAAGGACATCTTGGTTGTTTACAAGTTGGAGCAGTTATGAATAAAACTGCTATAAATATCTATGTGCAAGTGTTTTTTATGGACTTAAGATTTCGACTCTTTGGGGTAAGTACTTGGAATGTGATTGCTGGATCATATGGTAAGAATATGTTTAGTTTTGTAAGAAACTGACAAGCTGTCTTTTAATGTGGCTGTGCCGTTTTGCATTTCCATCAGCAGTGAATGCAAGTTCTTGTTGCTCCCTGTCCTCACCAGCATTTGATGTTGTCAGTGTCTTTGATTTTAGCGGTTCTAATATGTGTACAGTGGTATCTCATTGTTAATTTGCAATTCCCTAATGACATATGATGTTTAGCATCTTTTCATATGCTTATTTGCCATCTGTATATCTTCTTTGGTGAGCTGTCTGTTCAGATTTTTTGCCCATTTTTAAATTGGGTTGTTTTCTTACTGTTGAATTTTAAGAGTTCTTTGTATATTTTGGATACTGCTTCATCAGATTTGTGTTTTCTGAAGATTTTCTCCCAGTCTGTGGCTTATCTTGTCACTCTGCAAACAGTGTCTTTTGTAGGGCAGACATTTTTAATTATAATGAATTATCAATTTTTTCTTTTAAAATATATTTAATAAGGTATTAAATTGTATTCTTTCTGTAAAAAGAGATCTATTTGGAATCAATTTATGCTTTGTAAATGTTTATAGATAAAAATCACCATACTTACTCAATAGTTTATCTTTGTCCTCGTTTTATACTTGTGATAATGTATAACTTTTAATAGCAAGGGAGAATTATTCCCTTTGAGAACTGTTAGCCATGAAGAAAACCATTCTCTTCTCTTTTGAACATTGTGGTGCTGTATGTGAATCAGATATTTCTGCCTGCATGAATAGAAAAACATTCTCCTCAGAAGCTGAGACTCCCTACTCAACAGGAGCAACTTTAACTTGGACACATGCAGTATTTTATATGTAGATCACACACTACACAATGGTAGTACTATATAGCCATGTTTTAAAACATAGGATAACTGTACTAGGAGGTGATAGATGAGGGGAGGGACGTTTTAAATGAAGAAGTACATTATAGAAAGAAGGTTTTACGTTTTTAAAGTTTTGTCTGATTCAAGAACCTTGACACATCACATATTGGCAGTGATGTAATGGAGTCTCATTCTATAAGTTCTGCTGCTACATCACTATAATCTTGAGCAAGTCTTAACCTCTTTGTATTTCTGTTTCTTTACATTGAATGGAATCATTCCTGACAGCCTTTCTATCTTTACAATTCTGAGGTTTTATATCCACTGTATGACTCTTAAATTGCACTACTACCTATTATTTTTAAACAACATTAGAGCTAATGTTAGGGGAAATTGTCTGCAGAAAACACAGATTTGTCCACATTGTGAACTAGTAAGACAAATTTAAAACAAGTAATTTTTTTTTCACATACTGTATTTTCTGGTTTTTGAAATCTTATTCAAAAGATAATTGAGGATTTTAAAATGGTAGCAATTTACTGCCATGTCTCTTGGAAACATATCTAATAGAATATAGTCCTGGTAGGTACAAAGGAGCAAAACACAATCATTCTTTGCTAGTTCTACCCAAAGCATCACATTGATAGACCCTGTTTCTTGCTTGCCCCTATGAAGAAAGCAGGGGGAAGACAGATTTAAAAACTGAGGAACCATTGTTAAATGGCATCCAGGTTATGTAGAAATGCTGCCCTAAAATATTGGGATTCTTTTGGCCTAATGTTTTCATGCCCCACCTTGTTCTTTATTTGATTCTAACTAGAACTACATTCTTAATATTTCTGTGAGTAGAACTCAGGTTTACTTGGCACTTATTCAGAGTGGGTCATTTACTGATTCATGCATTCATGAAGAACAAAATAACTGTCACCTCTTGTGGAACTCTAAGTCACTGTCTCAGTCAACCAATGACAGATTTGTAAAACTTAACAATGTTCCTACCCCTGGCTATCTTAAATATTTTCTAGTGACTTAATAAGAGTTTGCATTGCTCCTCTTTATTTTAACCAATGTGTGTTTTTAACTCTGAATCTTTCAAGTATGCTAAGTCAAAAAAAAATTTTCAAGAGTTTCGTATATCATGAATGACAAAAAATTAGAAGGTCTATCCGTAAAACTTTATAGTTCATGAGGAAAGTCTGGAACTTCACGCATGCACTTTAGATTCTGAAGATGAGTAGGTGTCCTTCTTTAGACCTTCCCATCTCTCTCAATATGAAATTCTGTCCCTCTTAGTAATTAATTTATAAACTGAGCCCACTAAAACCCATTTTTCCAAAAAAAAAATTGCCCAGGCTAACAGCATCATTACTGTGAAAATACCTGTGACTAGAAAGGAAAAAAACAGTAGAGAAACTAAAGGCTGCTGGGAATAACCAAAAAAGCCTGGAGTGACAGTCTGTGGTTGGTTCCCTTTCTCTTCCTTTCTGAGTAACTGGTGCATTATCTTTTGACCCTCGTTGTAAAATTTTCCTGTTGATGAATTGTATGATTACTATGTGATTAAAAAGGAGTGAAATTAGGGGGCCGGCCCGGTGGCGCAGCGGTTTCGTCCGCGCTTGGCAGCCCGGGGTTCGCTGGTCGGATCCCGGGCGCCCGCCGACGCACTGCCTGTCAGCCATGCCATGGCGGCGTCCCATATAAAGTGGAGGAAGATGGGCACGGATGTTAGCCCAGGGCCAGTCTTCCTCAGCAAAAAGGGGAGGATTGGCGACGGATGTTAGCTCAGGGCTGGTCTTCCTCACCATAAAAAAAAAAAAAAAAAAAGGAGTGAAATTAAATGAATGAACATTAGTAGAGAGCATACTCTTAAGGAAGAAAGGACTCATAATAAAGACAATAAAAGATTTGAAATAGTCTTTATTTAAAAAAAAAATAAAGTAGTATGAAAATTAAAATTGCTTTTAAACTTGATTCATATAAAGTCAAATACTACTGTGAATTTGTAGTTAATGTGAAGATTTCTGTTTCCAAATGACTATCAGTGTCCCTTTATGTATTCAACAATCTCTTTTTGATGGCACAATAGAAAAATGCCCTAACAAAATACTATAGTAAAGTAACACAGAGCAATCTAAGATAATTTTTCTTGTTACATTGACTTAGCTTTACCTATATTTTGTGGATTTTTCTGTTGCCATAGCACACATATGTACATTGATGTTCACCTACATACCCAGTTCATACATAGATCACAGAAATTAAAACTTCAAACATAGCTGAAACCAAATTATTTTTCATTTCGTGCAATTTTCCCAAATTAACAAAGCTAACTTATAGGAGCATAGAGTAAAGTAGAGCCTTTTATTACTCTGTTAAAAATGCCCATAGAATAGGTTGTGTCCTACATGTTACGACTCTAGAGAATGAAAGTTTGGCAGGAGAACCAAATACGTAGTTATATTTGAGTGGCAATAACAGACAGGCTATCGTTTGGAGTTTAGTATAGATAATAAACATTTACCTTTGCTTTTTCGACTCTGTCTCCTGCTTTCCTTTTTTTTCCTCAGCTTTTTTGAGGTATAATTGACAGATAAAATTGTAAGATATTTAAAGTGTAAAACGTGATGATTTGATATAACATTGTGGAAGGATTCCCCCTTCAGGTCAATTAACACATCCATAACCTCACATATTTACTTTTTTTTTTTCAGTGAGAAAGTTTAGCTTTTACTCTTAGCAAATTTCAGTTATACAATACAGTATTATCAACAATAGTCATCATGTTATACATTAGATCCTCAGACCTTTTATTCATCTTATTACTTAAAGTTTGTACCTTTTTACCAACCTCTCCCTATTTCCCCTACCCCCAGCCCCTGGCAACCACTTGTCTACTCTCTGTCTCTATGAGTTTGACTTACCTTTTATTTATTTATATTTTTTTAGATTCTACATGTAAGGGATATGGTGCAAGACAATGATGTCTTTTTCTGTCTGGCTTATTCACTAAGCATAATGCCTTCCATGTTCATCCATGTTGTTGCAATGGCAAGATTTCCGTCTTTTTTTAAGGCTGAATAATGTTCCATTGTGTGTGTGTGTGTGTGTGTGTGTATATATATACATATATATATGTATATATACTTCATTTTCTTAATCCATTCATCTGTTGTTGGACACTTTGTTTCTATATCATGGCTATTGTGATTAATGCTGCAATGAATATGGGAGTACAGATATCTCGTCAAGATAATGCTTTTGTTGCCTTTAGATATTTACCCAGAAGTGGTATTGATGCATCATATGGTAGTTCTATTTTTAATTTTTTGAGGAACCTCCATACTGTTTTCCATAGTGGCTGTATAGTTTACATTCCCACCAGCAATGTGCAAGGGTACCCTTTTCCCCTCATCCTCACCAGCATTTGTTATTTCTTGTCTTTTCGATAATAGCCATCCTAACAGGTGTAAGGTGATATCTCATTGTGGTTTTTGATTTGCATTTCCCTGATGATTAGTGATGTTGAGCATCTTTTCATGTGCCTGTTTCCCATTTGTGTGTCTTCTTTGGAAAGTTGTCTGTTCAGATCCTTTGCCCATTTTTAAATTGGCTGTTTGTTTTTTTGGTATTGAGTTGTATGAGCACCTTATATATTTTGGATATTAACCCCTTACTGGATATATGGTTTGCAGATATTTTCTTCCCTTCCATAGGTTGCCTTTTTATTTTGTTGATGGGTTGTTTTTGTTTGTTTGTTTTGTTTTGTTTGCTGTGCAGAAGCTTTTTAGTTTGATGTAGTCCCACTTGTTTATTTTTGCTTTTATTGCCTTTGCTTTTGGTGTCAAATCCAAAAGTCATCCCCAAAACCAAAGTCAAGGAGCTTACCTCCTATGTTTTCTTATAGGAATTTTACAGTTTCAGGTCTCAGGGTCGTCTTTAATCCATTTTGAGTTGATTTTTGTGTATGGTGTAAGATAGGGATTCAGTTTCATTCTTTCGCATGAGGATATCCAGTTTTCCAAGCGTCATTTTTTGAAGAAACTATCTTTTCCCCAGAGTATATTCTGGGCTCCTTTATCGAAAATTAGTTGTCCATAAATGCATGGGTTTATTTCTGGGCTCTCTTTTCAGTTCCATTGATCTGTGTGTCTGTCTTTATGCCAATATCATACTCTTCTGATTACTATCGCTATGTAATATAGTTTGAAATCAGAAAGTGTGATGCCTTCAGCTTTGTTCTTCTTTCTCACGATTGCTTTGGGTATTCAGGGTCAGTGTACAGATCTCTTACCTCCTTGGTTAAATTTATTCCTAAATATTTTATTCTTTTTGATGCTATTGCAAATGGTTTGTTAATTATTGTTTTAACTATTGTTTTCTTAATTTCTCTTTTTGATAGTTCAAAGCTGGGGTACCTAACATGTATACAAGCTCCTTCCAGGGAAGTACTGGCAACTTGGTTTTATTGTTTGAGTGGGCTAGAGAGAGAAGGCAGGGGAAGTATATTGAAGGGATTTCAACCAATCCCTAAGTGCGTGCTATAATTAGAAGCAGGACTCTCACACTTGTAGAGTATGCATTTAGAGCCCTTTCAGGGAAAAACTGGGAGATGGGTGTTTTTGCCCCTTCCTTCTCTGCTGAGCCCTGAGGAGATAGCTGCAGTGAGTGTTCATGCACCCATGAAGCACTGCTTCTTTGCTAGCTATAGTCTTATGGGTCTCATGGATGCCAGCTCTGTTGGCTTTCAGAGCTAGATGTTTTGGGGGCCCATCCTTCAGGTGAGAGTCTTAAAAGTTGGGGCCCTAGATGTGCAGTCCAAACCTTTCTATCGTCAGGAAGAAGCTGAGAGTTGAGGGTTCACTTCAGATTGTATGGCACTGTGCCAGGAGTGTTTATGGAGAGAGGCGTCTCAGCCTTTCCTACCCTTTTCAGTGTGGGTATTGTCTCATTCGCCTGACATATAGGAGTCTCTCAGCTTGTTTCTGGATTTCTTTCATAGGGAATTGCTCCTTGTCTAGCTTTACATTCAGTGTGTCTGTGGGAAGAGGGAACTTCAGGAACCTCCTGTGTCGCCATCTTGGTCGACTCTCCTCCTGCTTTCCTTTTAATAGTATAAAATCAAACTTCTCTTAGTAATATCAAGCAATGCAAAGGATGAGCAAAGACCAGATCAGAAATGGATGTTTCTTTGCCAGGGTTCTGTCACCTACATTAAGAAACTAACAGATGCCAAACAGAGGTTAGTACTAGAGCAGAATGTAACTTATGGTCTAGATTCATCTTTTTGAGTTTTTTAATGAGTAATTTGGAAGCTTTGTTTGAGGACTGGTGAGCTCAAGCAAAACTCTGAGAAATGTTTCTTTAATCTAGTAGACTGGCTTGTTTGGCTTTGCTTGGGGTGGTTCAATTTCTTTCCTTATTTCTCTGAAGACACCCATGGACTTTATTTGCTGACCTTATTACAGCAGTCTTCATTTACATTAGCATATTAAAGGTTGAAGATTCACTTGCTGTCAGTTTCATGTCCTGTGTAACACCTTGTCTTTAAAGCATTATGCTTTGCTTTTCCTCACTGTGTATCAGCTACGGAGTTGCTACTGTCTCCCTTGTTTTAAAGGATATGTCCTCCCCACCCTTGAAATAGAGATAAATTATTTTATTGGATGAGGAATACCACTATGTTTAAAAACATTTTGTTGTATAGCTGCAGCTTCATAGAATTTTGTTTGTTTGAGTTTTCTGTACCCACTTAGATTAGATACAGCGTCTTCCACAAAACCATTTCTGACCACCTCTAGCCCAGATTCAATACCTCTACTATGTATCCCATAACACCTTGCACAGTTCTCTGTCATATCTAGATTTGGGGTTTTTTAAAGCTTCATTAAGACAGAATCGGTAAAAGTAGCTGTCGTTGGTTTTGAGAATCTTGATTAATGAGTTAGGATCCACCTAGGCCAGGTAATTTTGGTAACTTGAAGCTAAAATGGGTTCCTCAACTTACACTTGGTGATGATAGGAAAAGTTGTTGAAAATATCTTAACACATACGGTATAATAGAGCTCTAGCCGATCTTGCTGGCATAGCTTTCTTGTAATAGTTTCTGATAGTTTCTCATTCCTCCATGGCTATGGGAAATATTCCGGTTCACTTGGAATCCCAACCACATGGTGCTATTATCTCATACTCTCTGTGTCCACAAGCTTTTTTTTATTTCAGGGCTGTTATTGCAAAGTCTTGAAATGTGTGCTTCCTCAGCATAACCTTTAAGAACAGAACCCTTTAAAATTAATTTCCAAAAAAGGCTTTGATTCTCCAATTTGCTCACCAAAATGCTGGTTATGCCTGTGATGCTACAGCTCTGTCTATTCTGACTGAAACCCTATGTCAATGTCTGTGTTCTCTTTGGTGGCCACATCTTCCCTTCAGGCCAGCATTCATCTGGATGCTGTGGCAAAAGGAAAGGTGTTTACATACCTTTCAGCAAAGAATTCCTTCTTCCACGGGCTCTAAACTGAAGTCAGATTGCCCTGTTTTACAGAAATATGCAAACCATGTAATTTTCAGTATGAAATATTAATGTACTATTAAATATATCCCCAGAATCAGTATATCCAGCTATTAAGAACTTCATGACTTCTGTTGCGTGAGCCACAGGAACCCACTCAACACGTTGTATCACAGTTATCCCAAACTGCTAAATTGTAAGCTTCCCCAAGATAGGATCTGTGTCATCTCTTTGTATTCCTAGAATTTAAAGACTTAAGGGATACTTCGTAATTTTTTAAAAATAAAAGAATACATGACTAAATGAAAAACGAAGTGCCTCATGGGTCCAGATGCTGTGAACTTCATAGACTCTTTCTCATCTCACTTTCTTCAGAAAACAGCAATTATTTACACACACACATATTTTTAAAAAAAAATAAACCAGCAACTCATTGTATGCTCTCTGGTGATTTTATATACTTTATGATGTATTAACATATTAACCTATCTTAACAGAATAGTAGAAAAAGATTTGTGGGGAAGTATTTCATCATACAGAAGCAGATTGGAAAAACTAATAAGAGCAACTAAAATATAAGCACATGGTATCTCTCAGCTACTAATCTTACTTAAGACTTTATAAGCATTATGTTATTTGTGTCTTCCAACAACCGTCTCAGATAGGTACTACCGTATATCCTTGATTCTGAGATGCCATCAATTGTGAGAGACATCATCAAATTAATAATAGCTTTACAGTGTGTTGGGGGCATAGAGACTTCCACTTTACTGTGCATATCTATTTTATGACAGATACTAATTTTAAATATTAAACATTTAGAAAAGCATATCTTAGTAACATCTTTAAATACTTCAGCAGTTGAGGTCCAGGCCACAAGATAGAGCAGTTACAGCATGCTGACATGGTCCTGCGTGCGGGTGGCTCTGCATGTTGTGTGCTGACTTCTGAGACATCGGTTTGTTGAACCTATGGGGTGACCTGTAGAAACTGTCTGAACATCATTAAACAAATGCGTGAAACTTCTCATTAAACATGGTAGGCTGAACACACTCATTTACATCTTCTCCCTTCTGAAACCTTACTAAAATAAAAGTAATGAATAAGAAATGGATGAACTAATAATGACAAAAAGAATGAAGAAGATGACAGCAGATAAAAAATATAAATAAAATTTTCGAAGTTGGACAATAAATGAGCAGATTAGAGAATGCTGAAACCTGTAGGCAAGAGAAACCAATCAGATGTAACTGATTACCACCAACAGAGCTCAAGTAAGACCCAAGAAGGGATTTAGAATATAAGGCACCTCTGAAAATAAGGGGGAAGGGCTGAAAACAGGATTTGTCACAAGTCTTTACTAAGAAGAGGTAGACTCCTAGATTCTTTCCACTGCTCCTCACTACAGGAAAGGACTCCCAGCAGAAAACTGGAGCTTTGTTTTTCAGAAAAGTTGAACTAAAGAGTTTCTGAATGTGAAGGTACCAGTTCCGTCTGAAGATGGGAGAGAGGTGACATGTCATACCAAAAGCAGGGTATTAAGTAGAAATCTATATACTTCATGCTAAGACTTCCAAGCCCCCTCCCTTGTTCTGCTCTGTCATGCTGGCAGCCAGGCAGATGATTGGAAGATTGCTTTCTGCAGAAACTGATTATTAGTCTAAGAGAACAGCTTTACAGATACTTACATTTGGGGGTATTACTGTAGTGAAGACCACCAGCTGACAAGCCTTACTCATGCACACAGAGGTTCCAGTTGGAATTTTAGTGCCTCATGAATGGAAAACTAGGAATCTCCAGTATTTGAAGAAAGCTTTTAATATGAAAGAAACTGGGAAAATAGAGACAATGAGGGAGAGGATGAAAAGAGTGATAAGAAAAAGATAGTACAACCATGAAAGAAGCACCAGAGGCTCTACAAAAGAATATTCAACTGTTCCTTAATTGAAAATTAGAAATGTCCAGGTAGAAATTTAAAAATACAATAGAGGAATTGGAAGAAAAAGTTGAGTAAGTCTTCCAGAAAGTAAACAAAAAGACAAAGAGATGAGAATTGGAGAAATGGAGACATGACTAATAGAGCAAACAGAGAAGTCAGAGGAGAAAAAACTATCAGAATTTCTTTCCAAGAATTGAAGAACATAAGTTTCTAGATTGAAAGCCTCTACCAAGTGTCCAGCCCCAACCCATCACATACAAAGAACTAACAATTTGGATTGCTGCAAGATTCTCTACAGCAGCAGTAGAAGCCATAAGACAGGAGACCTATGCTGTTAAATTTCTGAGGGGAAGTGATTTCCAACCCAGAGTTCTGTATCTAGCCAAACTATGAAATAAATACATTTCAGACATGCAAGATCTAAGACAAATTTATCTCCATGCACCTCTTTTTAAGAAGCTACTGGTGGATATGTTCCACCAAAAACAAGGGGAAAGACATGAGATCCAGAAAACAAGCAGTTCAACACAGGAGAGTGGTGAAGGGAATTCCCGGGGTGATGTTGCAGAGAAGTTCCAGAAGAAACATTTTTTAAGCTTCTCTATATAAACTGGCAAGGAAAAGTCATTCTTATCAGGTTGTCACTATTTGGCTGACTTTGCTTTTCAATTGAGAATAAATAATAAGAAAGACTAGTAGGTGAAGATTACATCAGCTACACTTGGAAATTATGAAAGCAGAATATTCTCTCAAAAAATGATATGTTCTTTCCACCTCTTCATTCCAATCCAGAGCTATGTTTCTCCATGAAAGCTTTATTTTGGAATTCAGTGTTAGTCGTTTCTATAATTTTTGAAACTAAAGATGAGTAGTTTCCAAAAGATGTTAGTAACAGAACCTTTTCCCCTCCCTCAAATAAAACTTATGTGGGAAGACCATTATCTAAAAGAGATGAGACTGAATCTGCTTTCACTGGGACCTGTGCCACCTACATACCTTTCTCTCCTCCTCCTGCTGTGACCTCTGAGGCACCTTGGAGACTCTGCATAGCAGTTTAAAAACTATTGCTCTGGCTAAAAAAGCTACTGAACACATGGCTTATTTTATTCTTATTTGTCAGAATTATACCCTGAATACTCATTAGTTTCATGAACTCAAGAAGCACAACATTGTTGTGGCATTGCTTGCATAGTGAGGTGTGTATATGTGAAATGCACACTAAAATTCCATCTTGACAAGTTTGCCCCTATCTGATTGTAAGAGTTAATCTCATTCTTAATGAATTATCTTTGCCTCAGTTTCAAATAAAAGTTGGTACCTCTAATTTTTACATTCCTGAAATTTTTAAGTTTGAAATTAGTAACTCATATCTTTTCCCTTGTAAGCATGATCTGAGGCAAACATGGAGCATCAAAATAGCACTGTATTTGGGGTGTGGGAGCCTTCATTTCAAGTGCTCCTTGTAATACATCCTTTGTCCTTCTTAATGCTGTCCTTTCTTTTTCCCATGTCACCCCTGTAAAAGAAACTGTTGACAGATTTATGGTTTTAAATAGCTTTCCAGATATAATCTTCTTTGGTAAATAAAACTAAAGAATAAAAACAGATAACTTAATGCTATGAGAATTTGAGTTTTTGTATAGTGTGGTCATTATGGGATGTCTGTCACATCGGAATTGAATCTGTCGGTGTACCATGAAAATGTAAAACACAATAGTAGAGCATGGCAACAACTTTTCAGTCTGAAAAATGATTTATCATGGTGAGCATTAAAAATGCCAAGTTTATTGCCTTTATTACCTGTATACTTTCTGTGGGGAAGGGTAATCCCTAACCAAATGTTTTATGAACTGGTTAATGTTTAATATTTATTTATAAGACTCAGAAATATAATGAAGAAATAGCTATAAATCTTGTATGCTTTGTGCATCAAAGAATTTAAGTTAATGTTGCTTTCCCATTTACCTATTCCTTTTACTACTTCAATTAAATAATGCAGAAAACATAGCTTATGAAAAATTAAAAGAGGAAAGTAACATTTTAAAAACTCCAACTTTTATATCTCTACCTGTAATTCTGAGAATTAAAACCTTGACAAGTGTGTATCTTGGCAGGCAGATTATTTTAACCTGAAGCTTGATCAAAGTACAATTAGAAGAACACTCTGAATTGTAGCTAGAGATATTATTATCTTCTTATGCACAATCTAAAAAGCAGATGCACAGATTACCATTTCAAATCAGAGGATATGTTTTTATCTTAAAGACCATGAAAAGTCAGTTACATGTGAAAATAATCCAGCAGTCCATCATTTTTAATCCCCCAGTCATTCTCTGAGGATACTTTTTGTGATACCTGTGAAGAAGCAGACTCGTGGAGTTACGTCTACATAGGTAATAGGATGAACCCAAATTTAGCATGATTGACGATATCCTTGTAGTCTCCTGCAGCCCAATGTTGGAGAGTGACTGTAGCACTCCAGAAAAGCCCCTTACTTAGGAGCTACTTTCAAAGCCAAAACATTACATAGACATACCTTTAAGGAAAATTATGCCTTCCCAGCTTGGCAAGAAAATAATAGTTGGACTGGCTTTGAGGATGTTCTTCCGTTCTTTTTTATCATCTTCTGGTTTTCCACCTGTGGAAACAGTTAAAAATATCTATCTGTTATTATTTTTCTTTTAATTAAATGAGGATCCTCTTGTTATCAAGAGTTGACAGCACCAGTGAATTCCTCCCAGCAGGAACCCAGCAGTGCACAGCTCCAGGGAGGTCCATGCAAATATTGCCCCTTGACTTAGGCAGTGCTCAGTCCCTGTGTTCCTTGGGAGCCTTGCCTGGCAGCCTCATTTTATACAGCTTTTCATGCAAGGTTTATGGCTTGAAGGATGTCCTGATCCCTCTGGGTTAGGCTTTCCTCTTATTCTCCTCTGATTTCTACCTGGCTTACTCACTCCTGAGAACAACGTTCCCTGGGTACTTGAGACCCACTGTTCATTTGATGGAACTGAGATACACATACCTTTGAATAAATTTAAGCTTTTCATTTGCTGTTTGTAACTTATACTGGAAAGTCTTCCTGGCCATACAGTTAAAATTCTACCCTGGGCATTGTTCTGTCACTGGTTTTTTTCATGCCCCAAAATGATATGATAATTTCAGTTTTCTCATTGGAACATGAATAAGATTTACCTATACTAGTTTTGAAAGGTTTAGAATAATCAGTATTCCACATGCTAAGAATCATGATGACATTAACATTAATGCACTATAGGACACAGTGAGATTCTTTGAGGTGTTGGCAAGAATGGTCTTTCCTATCACCTTGTAAATACTTCTACCAGTCAGCAAAGACAGCACAAAATTTCATCACTCAGTCTTGATGCTCAGATAATACCAGTAATCGGGATGCCATTGTTGAGCTTTTGTCTCCTAGAAAATGTTTTGCTTTCGTTTTCGAAGATGGTGTTGACAGATAACCTATTCTCTATGTGTGTGGATATAATGGAAATACCATTGTGAGGTCAGTAGACCTTTCCTTACTAAATACACACAAAGTCCATCCTTAGGATTTTGCTATTTCCAAACTTGGTTATGCACAACTATGTCTTGAACCTAAAACTCCACTTATCAGCTTCAGTTATTCTCTGGAAAATGCTCCAGAAGAGCTAGAACTTCAGGAATTAGAGACAAGTTATAACCAGAAGGGGAGCATATCCACCTGTAGAAGTTTATAAGACATGTGAGATATAAGCCTCCTAGACCGCTTACAGGAACTTCCACTTGAATTAGGTTATAAATGATATTTGTTGGAAAAAATTGGTAGATAAATCCATAGCCACCCGATTTTCTATTGACCTTCATTATACATTCAGTAATGAGGTAATATGTTAATAATATTAGTAATGTTTGCCACAGTTTTGTTGAGCAGTTACTATGTGCTAAAGTAATAAGTACTTTACTTAAGTTATCTAATTTAATAGAACAACCCTATGAGGTACAAAATTAGTATACTCATTCTACAGAAGAGGAAACTTCAAGTAACTTTCAAGATCTCACAGCTAACAGCTCGTGGAACCAAGATGTAAACCCAGGTGTGACTTCAAAACCTATGCCCTTAAATCCTAATTTCCCTGGTTATCTATTGTTTCTTTAGAATGATTTTGAATGTTTTCAGTAAATGGGGCAGTGGGGGAGGATGAATATGGTTAGGAGAAGACAAAGGTGGTGACAGCAGAAGATTTTCTTCAAAACTTGGAGGAAAATGATTGTGACCTAGCATAATATGCCAAACTTTAGAAACGAGAAGGTTGAATAAAAGCGTTTTCTAATATTCTAGAAGGGACTCAACATTGTACTCCTTTTTACAAAGTTACTTAAGGTTGTACACCAGCTAAACAAAGGAGTAATTCAACAAATAGGAAGACGTGAAAAGAGTAAGAATGGGAAGTCTTAAGATGAGAACTGTACTGCAGGTCCAGAGAACAGTTAGTCCATATGGAATAGGAGAAAGTAGGGTTCTAGGACACAGGTGTCAGGGTAAAGGGAGAGTGGGCTCCACAGACTAGGTATTATGATTGAGATGCCAAAAGAAGACAAATTTTGAAGAAGGAAAAGAATATTAAGTGTGTATGTTGCGTTAGGAAGAGTCATTAGATAGTATACTTAAACATTCTTTATTGATTTTCAACTTTAGAATCAATCTATGGACAAAGCTTAATTATGGTTACAGAATAGAAGGTAAAAGTTATCAACACTAACAGCAATAAAATTGAGCGGAGGAAGGGGACAGAGAAATACATTGAGGAAAATGACATTAATATCCTAATCTTACAAAGTAAGGAATCAAGACATATACTGTCTGTAGTTAATGGAAAAGAAATAGAGGTTAAAGTATATTGTTTATCTGAAGTTGATAAATCAAGATTTAACGATAGGCAACCACAGAAGAATTAAAAATAAAAAAGAGTGTTAGAAATTGTTAGTCTGGGGAATAGAATTGGGGAGGGGAGGTAGGGAGGGAAGAGCAAGGGGCTATTGCTTTTTTTATAATGTATCCCTTACTCATTTACTTATTTTAGCCATGTGCATATATTACTTTAATTTAGAAAAATAAATCTTGATTTTAAGAAAAAATGCTACCAAATTATGGACCTGCTCCACATTATCTTCATGTGTTTCTAGGATGACTCAAAGTACCTTGACCAGAACAAAGCAAACCAGTCAAAACCTCAAGTTGGCAAGCCATTAATTTATCGTGGATAACCCATGGAAAAATTCAGCTTGCCTCCAAGGGTTTCCAAGATGAAATCTAACCCTCACCGAAGGGACAGATCACAAAAGTTTCAACATAAATAGTGAAGGAAATTATGAGAATAGGAAGTTCAGAAAGGGAAATAGATGCAATGAAATGTCAAAGTAGAGAGCACATCCAATGGGGGAAGATCAGAAAAGGCTTCATCGAAAAGTTAATATTTTGATGAACCTTTAAAAGATAAGTAGAGTTTTGTGAGGAGACTATGAGAAAGAATGCATTTTAGGCAGAGGGAGAAGCAGAGAAAGATGCAACTCCATAAAGCCTGGATGTACACTGAGAAATGGACTGTGTTGAGGTGTTTGGAGGTAAGGCTCTAAAAGTGTGTAAGGATTATATTGTAGGGAGCCTGGAAGATGTGCATGGCTGGAAGCTTGTCATTTACTAGGTAAGCGCCAAAGGACTTTTGAAGATTTTTGAAGTGGCATCAGAGCTATGATTTAAGAAAATTAATCTGGGAACAAGATGGCTAGTCAGGAAGCTATTACAAGGTAAGAGTGGTCTAAAGTAGAAAGAAAGCAATGCAAATGAAAAAGAGAACAATGAGAGTAAATATCAGCAATTACAAGAGTTGGTAATTGATGAATGAAAAGGACATCAAAACTGACATTTTCAGCCTGATGACTGGGCACATGGTATTTCTTTATCAGGAAATACAAGAATATAGTACTTATGTTTCTATTTGTTGTAAGTAAGAGAAACCAGCTAGAACTAACTTGAGCAAAAACAAAGAAAACAAAACAAAGAATGTTTTCAAAATAGACTGTGTTCTCACAGTATTTAAGGAATAGGCCTTTGGAAGGTCAGGGGCTAGAAGGAGTCCACAATCCTCAGCAACAAGAATTGTAACTACTCTGCAGCCATGAATGTGATTCAGCTACCTGCAACTGTGTGTCTCTCCACTCCAAAGTCCCTGGAGAAGGAATCTGATTGGCCCATTCTGAGTCTTGTGTCTACCCCTGAACTATTTAGCTCTGATGGGGGTGCAGGGTCAGCAGATAGGGCTGGTGGAAGACTAATTTCAGGGGCATTTCCCAGAGAAGAGGAAAGTGTTGTGAGATAGGCTATATATAATTGATTGTGTATATTCTATTCTTGAATTCACAGATTAGACACACTTACATTCCCCTACTTCCATATGTGAGACATAGTATCTTGTTATTCTATAAACAACTATAAATGTACTCTGCCCTCTCTACCTAAAGATAGCAATCAAAAGTGTTGCTGTGTGGTCATTATTCTTCAAGTCCATAATCTCCTATTGATCCCCATTCTTTCTATGGTTCCATCATGATCCTGTTTTGCCTGTGGCCTTTCAAGATGCTGTAACCTAGGGATTAAATTGCAAATTTAACTACCAGTATCTTCCATATACAACAGTTAGGGAAAGGAAGATGGTAGAGGAAAAGCAAATGACAAAAGAGAGTGTCGTTTAAAAAGAGGAAAGAAAAAAGGAAGAGGATAGGATTTTCCTTTAGATACTCTAGCTATAAACAAGGACAAGTGGTAGAGGCTGTATTCATAGTTTCTGCACTTGGCAATGGATCCACAGTATTTCTGACTTACTTTCTCCACTGACATTTCGTGTTTCTCTTTGCCTTTGGTTAATATTTCACCAAGTCAAAGTAGAGTTCTTCTACTATTGGCATGATCCAAAGCTACACTCCTAAAGAGTCTGAGCCCTGGGTGGAATTGTTTGTTTAGTGCTGTGATCATCATCCGTTAGTCCTAACCAATGGTCGTATAGTACAAGATGTTCTGCCCCAGAGGTTACTAAGGTTCTACTCATACCCCCCCAAGCCTCTATTATGCTTTGTCAGTCCTACCTCCACTTGCCAACACTATGATCTCTATTTTTGGTTTTTTGGCCTGTTCCCTCTAGGGGAGAAGAAACTCACAATGGTCAGGTGGCAGACTCAGCTCCCACTTTAGTTGAATCTTATG
The DNA here is from genome assembly GCA_031878705.1 of Tapirus indicus. Classification (NCBI taxonomy): domain Eukaryota; kingdom Metazoa; phylum Chordata; class Mammalia; order Perissodactyla; family Tapiridae; genus Tapirus; species Tapirus indicus. The sequence goes on along the minus strand of CM062919.1, from coordinate 138,948,713 downwards.
TCCTCAGGTGGAAGCACTCCTCCTTTGAAAACTAAAACTTTAAGATGGAGGAGACCTTTTGTTAAGAAAGGGAAGCAAAAATTATGAGACTGGGTCTTTAGATCTATTCTATCTCCATTTCTTAATTTCTGGACCCTGATATTCTGATTGTAGGAGTGAATACAGTGAGTATCAGCCCATCGTTTTACTTTCTTAAGTGAAAATTGACTTTAATGAACGTGGACATTACTCATGGGATATGTCAGCAGTGCATAATGCATTCAGTGGGTCAGTATAGTGGCTCTGGCAGAGCTATGACACTTAGGTAATGCAAACTCAAATCCAGAATATTTGTTTTCCTAGTGAGTAAAAAATCACTGTGCCCTTCCTAATGGAAGGGGCTCAGTGTAAATGACATACCTCTGCCATTGGTTGATTCTCTGAAGGGCTAACATTGGATCAATTTTTATAAATTAAGCTATTCATTATTTATTTGCTTAAAACTCTTCCCTGGCAAGCATGTATCAAAGGCTTCTCTTACCTCTACAAATTACATCTATTACCACTCTAGGCCTCTTGATTTTTATTTCAGTAACGAAATGGTGCTGGGTTCCCTGTACACCTATTTCTTGTCTTTGTACTTGTCCTCATACTGTCTCTTCTTTTTAGAATTTTCTAACCCTCTTCACCTAACTCCTGCTCCTCTTGGGCTTAGGTATTCTTGCTTCAGGAAGCCTCTTGACCCATTCTCTTTAGGTTCTTTTTCTCAACTCTTCCAGAAAACTCTCCCTAGTGTTGGACTTACCACACTATATTACAAATTTGCTCATGTATCTTTCTTCAACTAGACTGTGATTTCCTTAAGCAGATAAGTAACTAGTGGCTTAATTAATAAAAATTGACCCAGAAACCTAGTGTGGGCCCATCTACATAAACAGAGCTCCTCTTCTTTTTCCTTGGAGTGGAGAAGTAGGTTAAGCTAAGTAAAGATGAGGTTTTGGGGGATAGTGTGTTTTCTCTCACTGGCATGGAAATGAGTCTATGGTGCTGTTTTTGTCCTATGCAGTTGTAGAATTGACGGGGATCTGAACAGAGGGTGTGGTCCAGTCCTGGGCTCCCACACCAGCTAATCGTGATCTCAACTTCATATTCTTTGGCTATACTATCTATCTAATACTACCCCCATCCATCCTGAAAGTGGATCTGAGAAAGAGCCTCAAACAATACTTGGCTTGGTTTCACTATTGGAAGGTTTATTTATTTATTTTTTTTCAGTGAGCAAGATTGGCCCTGAGCTAACATCTGTTGCCAATCTTCTTTTTTGCCGAAGAAGATTGGCTCTGCGGTAGCATCTGTGCCCATCTTCCTCTATTTTGTATATGGGACGCCACCACAGCATGGCTTGATGAGTGGTGCGTCGGTCCACGCCCAGGATCCGAACCTGCGAACCCCAGGCCACCGAACCATGAACTTAACCACTATGCCACTGGGCTGGCCCCTGGAAGGTTTATGTTTTAACTAAATACCTCTAGTTGTGGTATGAAGGGTAGATTTAACATCGATATGACTAGAAGCCCAGATAATAGCCCACATAAAGGAATAATAGGGCCTAAACTTGTATTAGTTAAGGATAGTAAAGTGAGGGTAGATTCATAAAGTATTTAGGAAGCAAGACTTAGGGATTAATTAGTTAGGAATATAGTAAAAGAATCAAAGGTGACTCTCGGGTAGCTACCTTGGGTGAGAATAGTGCCATCAAGTGAGAGAAAAAAATATAGGCCAGTTTGGGAATGAAAGTAATAAATCCAGTTTGGGACATGTTCAGTGGTATCAAGTACTTTTCTTTTTTTAATTGAGGTCATATTGGCTTATAACATTGTATACATTTCAGGTATACATTATTATATATCAGTTTTGGTATAAAATGCATCGTATTCACCACTAATAGTTTTTATCCATCACCATACATATGTGCCCCATTACCCTTTCACCCTTCCCCCACCTCATTCCCCTCTAGTAACTACTAATCTGTTCTCTTTATCCATGTGTTTGTTTATCTTCCACATATGAGTGAAATCATACGGTGTTTGTCTTTCTCTGGTTTATTTTGCTTGGAATAGTACCCTGTGCTAAGCAAACAAGGTCCGTCCATGTTTGTTGCAAATGGCACAGTTTTGTCTTTTTATGACTGAGTAGTATTCCATTGTGTGTGTGTATATATATATATGTATATACACCACATCTCCTTTATCCATTCATCGTTTGCTGGGCACTTGGGTTGCTTCCACGTCTTGGCTATTGTGAATAATGCTACAGTGAGTGTAGAGATGTATGAATCTCTATGAATGGTTGATTTCATGTTCTTTGGATAAATACCCAGTAGTGGGATAGCTGGATCATGGTATTTCTATTTTTAATTTTTTGAGGACTCTCCATACTGTTTTCCATAGAGGCTGTACCAGTTTGCATTCCCGCCAGCAGAGTATGAGGGTTCCCTTTTCTCCACATCCTCTCCAACATTTGTTATTTCTTGTCTTGTTAATCAGAGCCATTCTCTCAGGTATAAGGTGATATCTCATTGTAGTTTTGATTTGCATTTCCCTAACAATTAGTAATGTTGAACATATTTTCATGTGCCTGTTGGCCATCTGTGTATCTTCTTTGAAAAAATGTCTGTTCATATCCTCTGCCCCTTTTTTGATCGAGTTGTTTGTTTTTTTGTTGTTGAGTTGCATGAGTTCTTCATATATTGGGGAAATTAACCTCTTTTCATATATACAGTTTGCAGATATTTTCTCCCAGTTGGTGGGTTGTCTTTTCATTTTGTTCCTGGTTTCCTTTGCCTAGTATCAAGGACTTTTGAATCATCTAAGAAGATATATCAGCAGGTGGTAGTGGAATATACAAATTAGGAGATGAAACCAAGGGCATAAAGGAGATTACACTGTAGAATATATAAAATAAAAAGAGTTATGGGTCTCTTAAAAAGAAGGAAACCTGGGAGCACCAAAATCTAAAAGGTGGACACAGGAAACAGAACAGAAATGACTGGAAAGGGATGGGTTCTAGAAGCCAACAGGATAAAGAACATTACCAAATACAACCAAGAGGCTCGGGTCTATCGGGGTTAGTAATATGCAGGTCATTAGTGACTTCACTGAGAGCAGTATCAGAGGAGTTTTGAGGGCAAAAACTAGATTGTAGTAAACTGAAGTGAAAATGGAAATTGAGGTATTATTGTAGATTTATCTCTCAAGAAATTTGAATGAAAAAGGGAAGAGAGAGACTAGATGGGTATCCAGAAAAATATTGGTGGGAGAGGGGGCTAGGATGGGAGCGAGAGTAAGCATGTTTACGGGCTGAGGAGGAGGAGTTAGTAGAGAGGGAGAATGAAAATATCCAAGAGAGAAAAATGAGGAAGGGGCAAACTCGTGAAGTAAGGTCACAGAGGAATGGGGTCATGGGCACAAAAAAAGGTTTGGCCTTCAGCTGAAGGAAGGAAGCCCTTACATGGTTGAGAAAGAAGTAAGGATAGAATGATTGTGGATGTAGATGGGGGGGCTGGGGAGTTGAAGAAGAGGGTTGGATTCAGTGATGTACCACCCTCAGCTTGAGTCTATTTCATGAATCTTTTATTTGACCCATGGTGTTACTGAATCCATATATAATGAACTGTCGTAAGATGGAATTTTACCCTTTTATGCATAGGACAATACATAGTAAAGTCTGATCCCTCTTTTAGAAATCCAAATTTTAAAAATGTAAACATATTGAGTTTGAGGTGTCTATGGATCATCTTAATGGAGTTGATCATCCAGACTAGTTTTCATTTTATTTGAATTTCTCCCCATTTAATTGAAAATATGATCCATTGTGTAAAATTCTAATTAATATAGAGCTATTGCATAAAGAGAAAGGAGAAGCTCTATATGTATGGATGGTCATGTACTTATGGAAGACTTTTTTATTATAAGTTTATACTATTTTCTAGGTAAGAAATTAAGGTTGAATATACTGAGGTGACAAGTAATAATCCCTTAGTCTCCTGGCTTCACATAATTACTGTTTAGGTCAGGATCTGTCAGCGTTAGTGATCTTGTCTATGCAACATTTTTGCCCAAGTTAAGCTTCTACTGTAGCTTTTTCTTTCTGATCTGCTTGATAATCTAGTCTCATATTCACTACCACAAAGAGTTAGTCTATACAATATGTTAGTTGTAACTCAATGTAGTCTTAAAGGGTTTTCTCAGTTATTTTAATGCTTGACTTTCTATAATCTGAGAATCATTTCCATTTTCCAGAAATAATGCCTTTGTAAATACAGTGTTACAGCTTCAGAATCTTAGAGTGATTGATTGATCAAAGAAGACTAGCAGTACCTGGCCCACAGTTTGTACTTAATAAATGTTTGATGAGTTAAAGACTGAATGCATGCAATTTCATTTTTGTGACTGTTTACTACAGTAAAAACTCTCTGATTTTCTCTGAAAAGAAGTAGTCAGTGTTCTTTTTGGCATATCTGAAATCATTGAATCTTAACTCTAGTAACAAATACTTTTATGAGTCCCAGGCCCTCACCAAGGCACTCACTGGAGATAGAGACCTCGCTCACTTCCTTTTACCTTGGGTATGAGTTTTGATATTTGATAACAAGTTTGGATTGGTGCTGGTTTGGGCAAGGTTCAGATTAATTATATAAACGAGTACATAATTTTTTAAAACGCTATCATATCCTGTTACCCAATTCTCTAGTACAAGTGCTTTAGGCACTGATTTAATCTAGAAATGATAATTGGACTCCCCATTAGAATAGTCCATGTGTTTTGAGAGGCCATCTGGTAATAACATGGTGTCATTCTTATGATGAAGAACTCGAAGCAAGAATCTAGAATGAAGAACCATCAGTTGATCTCACATACTGGCAGCTCTGTAATCTGAAACGTTTTGATCAAAGTCAAGTTTACTGAAGGTCATAATTTTCAGTAAGAAGAATCCCAGAGTAAGTTGCCGGTTGGGTTGGAATAAAAACACAGCTCATATACTGCATGATTGAGCACGTTTGCTGCTATTTCTTGAGTTGTGCAGATATATTTGCCTCCACGTCCAAGTGTGCTGGAAACAGTTTGTATTTTAATTAAATTATAATCACCTTAATTTTCTCTGCATACTTTTTCCTCAGACAGAGCCTTGGATGGTTGTCTTTTTTTTTTTTTACCCCCTCCAGTTTCCACCATTCTCACCTCCTGTGTGTTCCAGTTAAATGTAAACAACCACAAATAGCCACACTCTGTAAAATATCCCATTTCTACCCTGGAGTCTACTCATTCACTTTTCTGATAAAGGAGTTTCAGGGCCTGCAGAAACCACATGATGAACTCTTGGAGGTAGTGCAGATGAGTTTGCAAGCAGCTTTTGCGTAGAGTTCTGGTAGCTGCTTCTGTTCATGTTTGGATTGTTCTTTTAAACTGTCTTACCTACAACCATTTTTTTTATTATTATTTTAGTCTCTTCGGGGCCAAGAAAATGACCTAGAGGGAAAGGAAGGTCCTGTGGCAATTTAGCTTATATTCTTAGCTAATTGACTTAATTGGCTTATGCCTTCATGTTTGTTTATGAAACTATAAAAATATAAAGCATGTGATAAATACATAAGTACAATACTGGTGCTTTTTCTTGGGTATATACATTCCAGAAATTAGTTATGTTTCCACATTAGGGTGAGTTGTGTTCTAAAGTTTTAGGGGGAAAGTTTAAATCTTCATCTGTATGTTTGTTGTATAAATGGCACCTTGCATTTTGTGGCCATTGAAATAGATCCCAGGATTTAGGACCACAGTAAAGAAATCTGAAATTTATTAACTATTTCTTCACTGTGAGTTCATGTTATCTCTGGTTAAAAAGGCAGTTTCTTTTAAAGTTTCAACTAGGAGAAATGTATACACAATATATATACAGACTGAAAGTACAGCAGAGAGATAACACAGTCTCTGGAATTAGGCAAACCTGGATTTGAATCCTGTCTCTGACATTTACTAGCTCTATGACCCTGGGCAGTTTTCTCATATGTGCAGTAGTTTAGTAATAGTACTTACTTCCTAGAGTCATTGTGAAGATTAAATTTTTACCTGAATATTTTGTCTCTAATATTAGCAAGCAAATGACTGGCAAAATTTTTAAAAGATGTATGAGTCATATTCTTTTTATAATACTAGATGCAGAAGTAAAAACCCAAATGTGGCATTTGGGGTGTTAAACCTGGATTAAACATCCTAATCCAGAGACTAGCAGATCTTTAGACCTGCAAGCTGCCCGTGAGGACAACAGTACCTTTAGGTGTTGTTAGATGTTGGAGGCTGGGCTCAGACAAATGCACAAGGAAGGGAACAATGCCATGCGCCAGTCGCTTAACCTTTGGGCCTCAGTTTCCTCATACCTGCTTTGAGGATTATATGGGTTGCTAATTAAGATCCTGTCTACTTTGGACATACTTTGACTTTAAAGCAGAAGAAAGAAATTAAAATGCAAGAAGAATGACTACAAAAAGTGTGGAAGCATCCACGATGCCCTTCAGGAGGTGAATAGTTAAATAAACTGCAGTATATCCAGGCAATGGAATATTATTCAGCACTAAAAAGAAATGAACTGCCAAGCCATAAAAAGACATGGAGGAATCTTAAATGCATATTACTAAGTGAAAGAAGCTAATCTGAAAAGACCATGTATGCCTGATTCCAACTATGTGACATTCTGGAAAAGGCAAAACTATGGAAACAGTAAAAAGATCAGTGGTTGCCAGGGGTTATGAGGGAGGGATGAATAGGCAGAGCACAGAGGATTTTTAGGGCAGTAAAGCTACTCTGTATGACCCTACAGTGATGGATACATGTCATTATACATTTGTCCAAACCCATAGAATGTACATCACCAAGAGTGACCCCTAGGGTAAACTATGGACTTTGGGTGATAATGATGTATCAAGGTAGATTCTTTAATTGTAACAAATGTTCCACTCTGGTGGGAGATGTTGATAGTGGGGTTGGCTGTGCATATGGAGGGACAGGGGTATCTGTACTTTCTGCTCAATTTTACTGTGAACCTAAAAGTGCTCTAAAAAATCAAGTCTATTTGGAAAAAACAACACAGGATGGGAGGAAATGAAGGAGAAAGGAAATAAAAAGGCTACTCACTATGCCTGCCCTCATCTCCACTGCCTGTTATACACACTCAGCCTTTGCACTCCCTGTGGCCTTCCCTCTTCTCCAACCTCAATCACTTCCATGTGCATGGTTAAGGCAGCTTTTTTCTCCACGGTGAATTCCTAGAAACAGTGCCATAAAGCAGACCACCACAAAACAGATCATTGTTGAAAGAATTATATTTCCTTATACAAACAATATTATAATTGAGGATTGCATTCCTGACTAGAACTTGCCATCAAATAAAAAAGTATGCTCCAAGTTCTGTAAAATGAGCGTGAGTATATACTACACGTTGATCGGGATCCTGTATACCATGAGTGATTGGTCCATAAAAATACAACTCTGGAAATAATCATGTTTTACAACCATTTTTGGATAGTGGATTCCTTTTTAAACCTTCCTTGGATCATTGTTACCCTTAGGATACAACCTGTCTGGACCAGCTGGGTCATGTAGCTACGCCTGTGGCGAGAGGAACAGGGCACTACGACCGGCTTATCGAAGGGTCAAAGGGTGGGAGTAGCTGAGAAGCAGTTCCCTAAAGAAGAAGGCCTCATTTGTGCAGATACCTAAGGAGTAGTACTAGTATTATCCAAAAAAGAGCAAGAAGAAGAGAGAGAGGGACAGAGAAAGGAAAAGAGAAGAATGCCATGTTTCCTATATCAAGGTTGTAAGACACCTACTAGGATGTTTTACGAGATTTTTTCTTTTAACACAGAAAGGGAAAAGTTGGTGTTTGTTTTATAACAGAGCATTTAATGTATGAAAATTATTTTGCTTCACAAACACTATGAACAAAGATGCCTTGCACTTTTACATTTCCTTTGTTTCTAGAAGTTTAGGTCAGATGCTGCATAAAGTTTTTATCACCATGTGATCCGTAAAGCATATGTTCCACCAGAAAATCATTCTAGTCACCAGCTCTCTGGTTTCCACAGAGGTGATGATGGAAATTTATGTATAATCCCAGACTAGCATTATGCTGCAAAGGGTGTTTATAAAATATAAAATTCTGATAAAGGGGATGATATTTTTAAATCATTCTTGATCCCTGACTAATGCTGTATATTAATGGTTATTTAGCATTTGGCTTCAAAATATCTTACTACTGCTAGGAAAAAAAAGAGATGCTTGTCTTTTTTTATAGGATTAGAGAGAATATGCTATATCTGCCAAATAAATGCTTCTACTGTTACTACCACCTTTTGTTCAGCTACTGAAAAAAAGAGCAGCAGTTTTCCTTACCCAGAATCCCAAATTTGAGTCAAGCCTAGTTTCATTGGAATGTTCTGTGTAACGTGAAGTTAACTGTCTAAATCAGGGGTCAGCAAACTACAGTCTGTGGGTCAAATATGTCCCACAGTCTGTTTTTGTAAGGCCGATAAGCTAAGAATAGTTTTACATTTTTAAGTGATTGAAGAAAAATCAAAAGAAGAGGAAAAATACATGAAATTCTAATTTCAGTGTCCATAAAGTTTGATTGGAGCACTGCCACACTCATCTACATATTGCCTATGGCTGCTTTACCACTACAAGTAATTACAGGAGGGACTGTGTTCTCCACAAAGCCTGAAATATTCGCTGTCTGGCCCTTCACAGAATCAGTTTGCTGGTCCCTGATCTAAATAATTTTTTCATCATCTACCACTCTATCCACACACTTATATCCATTCTCTCTCTCTTTCCCTTCTTCTCTCCCCGTTCTCCCTCTCTCCTCCACTCCCTCTCTTCCTTTTTACACACATATATCATTTTGAATTTGGAAGTTACAGTTATAAAGAAATCAAATTGTGAGCCTACAGTAAATGGTAAGGGGAAACACATTTTAATTTCCCTTTGACTTGTCAACTCTCTCCTCCCTGTCTGCTTTCCCTTTCCTCTGCCCTTTATATAGAATTTCTAAGTCCATGCCATTTCCCAACATATTTTGTTTTTAAGGTGGAGGTTAGATCTTGATACATTTTTTAACTTCCATGGAAAGTTCCCTGTTAGTATGTGGTCCCATTTTTAACCTATTTTCAGACACCCCCGATTATCTAAAATCACTTTCACATGGTGCTGAGGTTAAGCTTTATTTCTCTTGGCATGTCCTTGCCATAGCAGACACTTCCTCTTTGCCTTGAAAGGACAAAACGATGTTCAGCTGTCTGGGCTTAGGCCCAGTATTTGATTTATACATTATTTAATTTCCTCCTGAAAATTGGAAGCAGGACTTTCAGGAATGGAAGTCAGTATTTTTCATTTGTTTAAGAACACTTTTAGGTCTAATATAATCATCAGTAGTAGATGTCAGCATGATTAGGGGGTGACTTAAGGTAAAGCAAATAGAACATGAATACAAAGGAAAACTATTTGACAATGGAGATCTGAAGTTTTTAAATAATAATTATTGCATGTGTTATTAGATTTTTTGTGTGCTGGTATTCATTCAACAAACTTTTCTGTGCTACACTTAGGGGCACCTGTCTTTACCCATTGGAGGAAAGACCTCTAGCCATTTTGTTATAGTTGAAATTGTTAGGGGATTAGAAGTTTGAGGAGAACTTAATGTAACCATTCCAGTAATTTTACGGAGGATTTTTGGTTTCTCTCTGAGCTGCTACTGCATTTATCTCCACAATTAAATTCATACACATGCCAGGATATGAATGCCAAAATGGTTTGAAATTCTTACAGCCGTGAACTCAGGAAATTAAAAATTAACTCTGGGAATACTATTTCTTGTTTTACATCCATTTTGGGGTAGTGTATTTTTTAAACCTTCCTTAGATCATTGTTAGGTTTCAGTCTGTCTCCTTTTTACCACCAAAGTTCTTAAAAGTCTGGCACACCTTCTGCCTCTACTTCCTCACTCCTAATTCACTTCTCAAGCCCTAGCAGACTGTCCTCTCCCTCCCTCCACCACTGCTGAGCTGATCTCACCAGCTGTTTCCTCATCTCCAGTCCAGTAACCAGCTCTGAGTCCCCGCTTCCCTTACCTTTCTGCCCCATCTGGCAGAATTCATACTCACTTCCTGAAACCCTCTTCTGGTTTTCATGTGGGCTGTCTTAGTTTCCACTGCTTCGTCCTCTCTTTTATAGACTCCTCTCCTAGTATCAAGCTAAGCTGAAGCGTTCCCAAAGTTCTGTTTCTAGGACCTCTTCTCTCCCTACACTCTTACCTTTCCCTTCTCATCCTTCTTCAGTGCCTGAGACACTTGAGAACTGAGAGGGCTGCAAGGAGCACAGTTTGAAAACCACCCCAGTCTTGTGAGGCTACTTTTGAGTCCCTGATACAGCCCACCCTGTGCCACCTCTGTGCCTTGCTCAGGAGTGTTCCTTCACATGGACTGCCTCGCTGCCAACACCACCACCTTCACATTCTCACATTCCGTTAAAGCTCATTCCTGAAGAATCTACTCTTTGACGTTACCGAGTAGATGTTTTCCCAGTAGATGTTTTCTCTTCCTCGTCCGAGCTACAATGGAGACAGCCTGATATCGTAGATAGAGCAAGGGCACTGGAGTCAGGCAGATATGGATTTAAATCTGGACCCACCGTTTACCTGTTCGTGTGATGTTGGGCGAATTTACCTAAATGCTTTAGATGTCAGTTTTCATTTACAAATGATGAGGGGAGCGAGAATGCTGCCTACCTCACTGGATTGTTGGACAGATTAGATGTGTGAAGGTCTAGAACTCTTGGGAATCAATCAGTGATAGTGCTGGTGCTGGTGTTGGCAGTAGTAGTAGTAGTGGTGGTAGTAGTAGTGACTATTATCATCATCATCAATATTATTCTTCTACCCCAGCATGTTACATTTCTCATATGTCAGTTAATTCACTTCACTTTCTAAATAGGCATTTATATAGTTGTCTTATTTCCCCTTCTGGATTCTCGGCTTCTAGAGCTTGTCTTTATATCCTCTACTCCCGAAGAGCGTAGAACAATGACTTGTTCATATGTTTTCCTAAGTGAGTTGGGTTGAATAGGATAGCCTGTCTCCTCCCCTAAAAGAAATCCTGGCTTCATAGTGTGCTGATGCTTCAGAGCTGGTACGTTTGTAGCTGTATCTGCATATTTCAATCAAATAATAGCATACTAAAAAGTCTTTGTCTGTTGTTACATTTTGTCACACTGAATCTTGAAACTAGCCTTTAAAATTATTGTATTTTAATTCCTCAAAGACTTAAGGACCTATATATTTAGAGCTAGATTGAAGTAATTCTTATTTTGAAAAAAATACTTCATATTTCATATATAAATGCTATCAGTAGTAAAATAAGATAAATATATATTTAAAGTTCTTACCTTAAAATATATGTCTTTTGATTTTATACTTTCTGATTTATAAAATTAAGGCTAACTGCAAAGGTTTTTTGGCTTAACTAGCAATTTTTCTTTTTACATAATGTTTTTTTCTTACAAAATCCTTACTTTCTATCTCTGAACGTATTTCTGGAAAGCAGATTTTCTACTTCTCAGAAGTGTCAATTCTTCACAAATCACACATGCTTCTAGTTACAATAACCTGTAACTGCTTGATTTGTTGTTTGGGGAACCAGGAATGTAGATTAGGTTCTGCCAGTGACTTTTGAAGGAGAGAGTAGGGAAAGAGTTGGTTTCACTATTGCTGACCTGAACTTCTGTAGTGGGGGAGTTCTGAAGCTCATGGACTTGACTTACAGACCAGGCAGCACTGAGGGACTTTGAGAAAACATTATAAATTCACACAGAGTACTTTAAAAAAGTACCAGCACTCCAAAGTCACTAAGGTCTCCCCTGATCAAGCACTCATCAGTCAGAAAGCCTTTTTGGAGCAGCAGTTTTGCAGAGCTCAGTATTAGGTAGAGTTCTCAGAGCTTTGAACCAGCTGGGCTTCACCTGAGTTAGGGACATCTCTGTGGTGAGCCCCAAGAAAGTGTGCTCAGGGTGGTGATGGGATCCGGAAAGGGAGTGGGTGGCTAAAGGACAGAATTCAAACTTCGAATACTTGCAAGAATTATTTGCAACCACTCAGAATATATAAACTAGTATCACAGTTGAGAGCTTTATTTAACATTCCATTTAGCTCTAATCTCTACTTAATCTCTATTTTTATTTGGTTACTAGGTATTTAGTGCAGCCCCATTTTGTGGAAGGCTGGCCAAGAGCACACTTCAAATTAATATAGTCAAAGCTAGCTCTCCTGAAACTAGGTAAGAACATGAACATACAAGTTCAGTGGTTCTGAAGTTTGTGGGATAGTTGTTTTTTAGTTTTTGGTAGGTCTTAACAATCTGCCTAAGCAATATATACGATGTAAAGTTAAATACAGCACCTGTTCTAAAGCATAATTTCTGCATTTGGTCAAAAACCAAATTGTTACAATTGAAGTCCTAACTTTAGTTAACATCAAGTCAAATGTCAAACCTTATTCTGTTCATATATTCTCCTTTTTTTCTTTCATTGTCCTCATTCATTCATTCAACAAATATTTAGTAAACACCTACTATGTGCCAGGTAAGGTTCTAGGCACTAGCATATATTAGCAAACAAAACAAACAAAAGTCTGTACTCTGTGTGTGCGCTTCATTTTTGTGAGGGGAAACAGACTATCAACAAACTAAGTTAAAATGTAATATATTAGATGGCAGTAATAGAGGGGAAGCAAAATAAATCAAGAAAGGAAAAAAGGATTATAGGGAGGCGGCAGCAGGTTTAAATAAGATGGCCAGGGAAAAACCTCACTGAAAAGGTAACGTTTGAGTAAAGACCTGAGGTGAGTGAACCGTGCAGTTACTTCTCCAAGGGAAGGGCATTCCGGAAGAGGAAACAAGTACAAATGCTCTGAACAAGACTGAGCTGCTCATGCTTCAGAACAGCTAGGAAGCCAGGATAGCTGGAGTGAAGAGAATGTGGGGGTGTTCTAGTGTCCAATTGAAGAAAGTGGGAGGGGGTGATTGGTATTAAATGCTGCTGATACATCATGTAAATCGAGAACTGAAACTGACCATTGGATTATGATCTTGACAGAGCAATTCAGTGGAGGGCCAGGAGTCTCACTTGAATCACTTTAAGGGAGAGTGGGAGGAGAGGAAATGGAGAATGGCAAATAAAGATAACTCTTCCAAGAAGTTTTGCTGGTGGTGGATTGAAGCAGATATGGAGACAAGGGAGGGATTATGCTTTTAAGATAAGTAATTGCAACATATTTTTATGCTGGTAGGAAAAGTTGATTATATGTGGGGGAACAATTACAGCAGCAAATCTTGACTTAGGAAAAAGGGAATGGAATCCAGTTCATAAACAGGAGGACTGATCTTAGGAACCCAGATAGTTCATCCATTGAAACAGGAAGGAAAGTTAAGTATGCAGCTACAAGTAAAGAGAACAGCGTCGATTTGATGGTGGTAGCATATTGAAAGTTCTTTTCTGCCATATAAACAAACTTTCTTTCCAGTGTTTGAATAAAATCTATAATGTCCCTGTCATATGGTCATTTGCTCACTATCTCTAGAGTTAATCCATATTTGGCCAGCTTATAAATTATTGATATATTTCTCCTTTTATTGAGCAAAAACCTGTCTCCTGAAGCAGTGGTCCAAGTTCTGCTTTCTAGAGCCTCCCAAGATAACTGTTCTAATCCTTCTCCATGAGAGCCTTTCAAGGATTAAAGGGTTGACATGATTCTCACCATCTACCTTATTTCTTCTGGCTGTCACACTTAACCCTTTAGTGTTTCTGCTTGGATGTGGTGTAAGCCCTCTTGCATCTGGTCACTCTCTCTCCTAAGGCGGCCCAGGCTTATTTAATCAGTTTCATTTGTTAATAGGAACTCATTTATCCTGGCCTTTGGGATTTTTTTCTCCTAGGCTTGTTTTTTTCCCACATGTTCAGTGTTTCTAACAAATATTCACACTTGACCAGCATGTCAACAAAGTTTTCATCTAATGTGTTTATTCCTGGATGCAGCGAAGAATAAATAAAGTACAGCTGTTATAGAATCCCCTCCAGCCCGACGTTTACCCATTATTTAGCCCTTTGTGGGTAGGACTGTCATTTCTGAGTTTTCACAGGACTCCAGGTAAATCAGTATCTAATCCAGGAGACTTGGTCAGATTAAGTGGTATGGGGCAAAAAGGGGGGGATATTACCAGTGGATTCAAGTCTGGATGACTGGGAGAATGGTGTGTCCCTGAAAATGAGTTATTGAGGCAGGCAGTTTTCAGATCAAGATGACACGTCTGATGTTGGACACTTTGGGTTGTAGGTGCCCAGAGAGATGCCTAGGATGAAGATATTTCAAAGGCATTTGCGTAGGAGTGATATTTGAAGGTATGAGAGTAGATTCGTTCTTTGAGAAGTGATAAGTAAAGACTAGAAACCAGGGACCAATAATAATACATCTGTATTGGAAATGTCTGTGGCATGTAAGCATGTAATCTGAGAATTAGAAGCTAGTCCTAGCACATAACAGTGTGCATGAAAAATTGAAGTAGGAGAACCACACTGGTCTGAATCACAAGGATAAATAAGAGTCTTAATTTCCCTATTGTCACTTCCCTAAGCCCATGATTGCTGCTATATCTGAGCTGACCTTAGTCCTACTGCCAGCCCCATTAGCAGTGCTACTACCTTTACCCACAACAGAGTATTGGCAGCAGTGGTGATCACCAGAGACAGTGACTGAATGTGAGTCACCTCTAGTAGCCAGGCTTTGGAGAAAAGCCAGGTCATTCTGTAGTGTGAAGCCACTTGGAGATGTGGAGAGGTTGAGCTATGGCTAGAGCTGGCAGAGGCTGGAGGCCTTGAAAGGCTGGATGAAGCAGAGTAGGGTGAAAAATGAGAAGAGAGGCAAGTAAAGGAACCAGAAAATATGATTTCTAAGACTCATCTTTTCTAAAATTTTGAATAAGCAGTGGTTGAAAAAGCAAGATTCTATAATCATACTCATGCTACAGTGAATAGGAGCATCTCACCACGTTCTTTCTTCTTTACTAGAATTTTACTTTTGTCCTACTTGACCATTTTTAGATTTTGATCAACATATAAATAAATCTTGAAAGAGACAAAAGACTGGAAACAACTCAAATGTACATTACTTGGGACCTGGTTAAACTGTGCAGTTGTAAAAGGAATGAGAAATAGCTCTCTATATAGCTATGAAGTGATTTTTAGGATAAACTGTTAAGTGAAAAAGGCAAGGCAGAGAAAGGAATGAACAGTATGCTAACATTATCTAAGAAGGTGGCAGGAGAGGATGGGAAAGCTTCCCTTTATAAAATATATCCCAGCCGATGAATGAAGAAGGAATAACAGAAATAGGATAGCACCATTTTGCAACTGTTAATGAAGGAAAGGACTTAGGCAATCATAAGTAACTATTAAACCATAAAAGTAGGGGCAACCAGACATTATATACATCTCAACATCACCTATGAAGTATTTGTTCCAAAAAATCAAACTTGAATCCTCTCAAGCCTCTAGATCTTATTATGAATTTACAGGACATACAGGAGACAGAGGAACATGTTAAATCACACCACAGAGATGCTGTCAGGAAAAAAAAGAATGTGGAAAACTATATAGGACATATGATCCACTTATTTCAACATAAATTGTAAGGGAAAAGAGGGAGAGAATCCTTTAGATATGAGATATATTAACTAAATGCAATGTGTAGGTCTTATTTTGATTCTCATTCAATCAAACTAGCTGTGGAATACATTTATGAATGACTGGCAAAATTTTAACACTGACTATTGACAATATTAAGGAATTATTGCTATTTTTTAATGTGTAACAATGATGTGGTTATGCTTTTCTTAAAAAAATGTTCTTTTAGAGATTTATGTTGAAATATTTATGGATTAAATATTATGATTCTGATTTGCTTCAAAAAATTCAGTGCAGTGTTGGGGGTGAGGATTAGAGTATAGAATGAAACAAGGTTGGCCGTGAGTTGATCGTCGTTAAAGCTGGGTAACAGGTGAATGAGAGTTCACAGTACATTGTTCTCTCTACTATTGCATATGTTTGAATTTTCCCTAGTTAAAAAAAAATTTAAGTGAGAGAGGGAAAAGAGATAATATTATTCTCTCCCTAAATGTTCACTAAGGCTTTCAATCCCATCTAGCTCCCCTTTCTCCTCTATTCTTGGGAGAAAGAATTGCACAAGTTTACAAAGTGGGGTGGAGCTGTTGTGACAGGCACTTCAGATCGTTTTTCAGATCACTTAGAATAGTTGAATTAAGTCAAAGTTCTCCAAACTTGGAATGCTGTCCATTTCATTCTGTCCCTCCTTAATTAAGACTTCTCAACACTATTTCCAGTTCCATGCACAATTTTAATTGAATTTAGGGACTGTCTCCAAATAAAATTTCCATAAACTTACAAACTGAACAGCTCCAGATTTGAGCTTTGTAATCTTATTGGTTATTTATGACCCCTCCCACACACACAAAAGGTTGAGTTTTTGTTTGCTTTCTTTTCTGATTTACATTGAGACTTCTCCAGTTACTAAGAAAGAGAATGGATTTAATACAAAGATAACTTCTAACTTTGACCATGACCCATGCTGGAATCATCATTCAAAAAAGAATAGCTTTAATTTTTCCTATATATTGCATAATCATTTCCAAAGAAGTTGACTGGTGGCCCTTGAGGCTTCTCAACTTTATCATATGTTGGATGATACCTGTGGCCTGGAAATCAGTTGTATGTACAGCCCAGAATGTTATCTGGACCCCTAATGAGCAGCCTGGTCTAAGAAAAGGGTGGCTAGAAACAACTGGCCCCACTGCAGCATGCTGAGCACTATTTTTGGAAGTATGGCTGGCAGGGAGCAGGGGGCAGTTGCACCACTAGGCACATGTTCCAAAATGGCACCTTTTCAACAGAACATTTTGAGGTAATGTGTTGCCAAGTCTGCATTTGAGAAGAAGCAATGTATAGGCAACACAAGTTTGCATATACATAGAGAAGGATAGGTGGAACTTTTTACATCCTCTCTCTCATTCGCTCAACTAACCAACATAGGCCTGCCTCAAATCATCTATACTTCCAGCCCTCCTAAGGATCTTCACCTCCTCCCCCTAAAAAACTACAGAGTTACCGTGTCATCACAACGTGACCACACACATACAGTTGATTTGGTGCAGAGGAAATGACCTATCTCAGTTTGGCCCCATCATAGTACTCCTTCCATAGCCACTGTGACTGGACCAGACCACTCAGAGACTTTCCACAGGAGTTTTGGCTACTGGAACTGAGAAAAGGAGGACTTTCTGGTGGCTAAAGCTGTAAGATATAAAACGTAGAAACTGTGCATTGCCATGTTTTCTACCATGTGAGGAGAACCACTCTGTAGTGGGAGAGGAGTAAAACTGAAGTACAGAAAAAAGCAGAGATTAAAATTATGGAGAGAGAATTCTGATAGCATTCCAGTCCCTGGTTCCAATTGGCCTGCTGAGGCCTGGCCACACCCTGTCCTTAGGTTCTGTTTGACCCGATAATATCCTTATAATAAACTCCCCCTTTTTGATTCAAATTGGGTTTCTGTCCCTAGCAATTCAGCCATAATACACAGCAGATGTCACAACTGATTGCACGTATTTGGAGACATAAGAGAAGCTGGGGCAGAATTTAGTCCACCTTGCTCACAAATGTAGTGTGAAAACTACTCATGAGTCTCCTTTGATTAAAGTTAGCCTGATGATATTTGTTACGGCAATTTAAGACGACATAGCCTTAAAGTCTTTTCAGGACTTGTGTTTCTTCTTAAAGAAAATAAAGCAAAAGTGTTCATTAAAAGATTGATATAAAAATTTAATAATTCTGAGGTTAACCCAAAACTTTGCATAATCTTCCATGGGAACATTCGTGTATGCATGTGGGGGTTTTAAATTCCACAGATATTACTAAAATGAGCAGTCGGCAGAAAGATATTTTACAATATTTTGTTTCAGCATGTAAAATCTCGTTTTATTACAGAATTCTTTTGTTAAAGGCACAGCTATGCTGGGTTGCTGCCAAAGTGATGGATCTTAACAGCCCAGTTAATTTTAAAAGATTCACAAATCCTAGGCTTCAGAACTACTCATGGTAAAATGTACTTCACTCTTTAATATAGTGCTTAAACTCACCACATCTTGTGAACTTATATTGCATCTGCAAATGAGTACGTGTGTGTATACACACATATACATACATACATATGAATGTAGGTATGATTATTTCAAAGAGAACAGAGTTGGTGGGGGAGAGCAGGATGGACCTGTAAAATAATTCAGAATTTCTCCTCACTCTTACATTCACCAGTGTAATTGTAAAATGTGTACAAAAGTTGTCTTGAACACACTGTATCAAAGATGGTATGGGTTTATTTCCGGTTAGATGCCCGCGTGCTAAAATGGAGGTGGCTGTTAACAAGGTGCAGACTAACTCAAGTTTAGTGATTAGTTCTCCAAATGAAAAAAGTATAGCCCTTAAGAGGAGATTCTTGGCACTTGCTTCAGTTTTCTCCTATTTATAACATTATAGGGTGCTTTTATGTGTATATTTTATCATTCATAATAGAAAATACATTGACTAAGATTGCAAAATAGTTTCCACTGTATCATAATGCCCTTGTATCCAGTTGACTCATCTCTGTGGAGAAAAAATTCTGTTCAGTTAGAAATAGCTACTGGTCTCTTTCCAGTGATACATTCTTTGATGGTTAGAAATCTGAGGAAAGTTTACCTAGTTTAAAATGTTGAAGCAAAATGTATGGCTACAGTCCTGAGATTTATTCAGTACATGTGCTCAAATTCACGCAATTTTACATCTTTAGATTTTAAAAACTAGGTGAATAACCTGTGCTTTCAAGATTCACTATTACCAACTGCTGCATTTCTGATACCAAAACAATCCCACCAAGTAATAATTGAATACACCTTTTAAATTAAAAATCTTTTAGACATGATTGTTTCATTATCAACAAGTAGTTTCATCTACCCTCTTTTTCCCCAATCCTTTCCATATATTTGGATTGCTGTTCCTTTCTCATAGTTTTTAATTTAGTCTTTACAAGTAGACATTTTTCAGTCTTTCTTTAGGAGACTTTCTGGCCCTTTTCATTGCTGAACTTGACACAAACCTTATTCTCTCATTAGAATTCCTGCAAGAGAGTTTGAGTAACAGTACTTAAGAAAGAATGTTTAGGTTTCATAGTCCATTAAGTAATAGACTTAATGATCAGAAGAGAAAAACATGAATGTTTTGGTTAAAGCTTTCATAAACTGAATCATCTTTATTCTCCACCTTGACCTGGACTAAGAGTAACTGTAATGAAAATGATTGTCCGACGTAGCTTTTACAAGTGTGTGTAATTTCTTTTAAGTTATATCACATATATAATTTTTTGTTCTTAAAAAGCACGAGCTGTATATCACTATTGGCTTTCAAATCGGTAGAATCCGATGTTCTTTTTTTTTTTTCTTTTTTAATGGACATGCAGGAAATAGAGTTCAAAATGTGTCTCATTCCTTATAAGACAACAGGCCATATAATTTTGCAGATACGGAAACAACTCCCTCAGTTTCTAAATACCCAGTATGTAATGTTATTACCAAACATCAAAACCTGCATGCATTTAAATTTAAAAATTCACTTATGGGTTAACTAAAATTACACATAGTTAATACATGCCACTTGTAAATTCTAATCTTATCTTGGGAACTTAGTTTTGCATTCCTTAACTAGTGTGCTTAAATTTGCAGTCTTAGTGTCTTATTACTCTAGCTTTTTTTTTTTTTGATAAATGAAAGAGGATATAGGCCTTTAGGTTCCTCTTAATGTCAATAAAGACCTAAACAAGCATTTAGTTATAACTAGGGGCAGCTGTCGAAGTTTTCTAGGGTGTAAGAGGAAGGTCTAAGAAAGCAAAAACTACTTGCCTTTACTATGATCAACTTTACTTTGTAACTCCTGTACTCCCCAACTGTGATAATTCTAGCCAAATTGCATTCTGGCCTAGGTCATTTGGAAAGGGGAAGATAGATATTATTATGAAGAATTCATAGGATTTAAGGTTTGAAATATAGTTACTATAGAGCAGTGGTTCTTTTTTTTTTTTTATTGTTGAGGAAGATTGGCCCTGAGCTAACATCTGTTGCCAGTCTTCCTCTGCTTTGTATATGGGACACCGCCGCAGCACGGCTTGATGAGTGGAGTATAGTTCTGCTCCCAGGATCCAAAACCACAAACCCTGGGCCACCGAAGCAGAATGTGTGAACTTAACCACTACGCCATGCGGCTGGCCCTGGAGCAGTGGTTCTTTTTTTTTTTTTTTTTTTTTTTCAGTGTTATTCTTTTTTTTTTTATTGCAGTAACATTGGTTTATAACACTGTATAAATGTCAGGTGTACATCATTATACTTCTATTTCTGCATAGATTACATCATGTTCACCACCCAAAGACTAACTACCGTCCATCACCATACACATGTGCCTAATCACCCCTTTCACCCTCCTCCCTCCCCGCTTCCCCTCTGGTAACCACCAATCCAATCTCTGTCTCTCTGTGTTTGTTTGTTGTTGTTTTTATCTTCTACTTATGAATGAGATCATACAGTTTTTGACCTTCTCTCTCTGACTTATTTCATTTAGCATAATACCCTCATTGGCCATCCACGTTGCCACAAATGGCTGGATTTCATCATTTCTTATGTCAAGTAGTATTCCATTGTGTATATATACCACATCTTCTTTGTCCATTCATCTGTTGATGGGTACTTAGGTTGCTTCCAAGTCTTGGCTATTGGGAATAATGCTGCAGTGAACACAGGGGTGCGTGTGTCTTTAGGTACTGGTGTTTTCATGTTCTTTGGATAAATACCCAGCAGTGGAATAGCTGGATTGTATGGTAGTTCTATTCTTAATTTTTTGAGGAATCTCCATACTGTTTTCCATAGTGGCTGCACCAGTTTGCACTCCCACCAGCAGTGTATGAGAGTTCCCTTCTCTCCACAGCCTCTCCAACTCTTGTTTTCTGTGTTGTTAATTATAGACATTCTGATGGGCATGAGGTGATATCTCATTGTAGTTTTGATTTGCATTTCTCTGATAGTTAATGATGTGGCGCATCTTTTCATGTGCCTGTTGGCCATCTCTATATCTTCTTTGGAGAAATGTCTGTTTGGGTCTTTTGCCCATTTTTAATTGGGTTGTTAGATTTTTTGTTGTTGAGATATATGAGTTCTTTATATATGTGGGAGATTAATGCCCTATCATATATATGGTTTGCAAATATCTTCTCCCAATTGTTAGGTTGTCTTTTTGTTTTGTTGATGGTTTCCTTTGCTGTGCAGAAGCTTTTGAGTTTGTAGTCCCATTTGTTTATTTTTTCTATTGTTTCCCTTGCCCGATCAGACACAGTACTTGAAAATATGTTGCCAAGACCAATGTCAAAGAGCATACTGCCTATGTTTTCTTCTAGAAGTTTCATGGTTTCAGGTCTTACATTCAAGTCTTTAATCTATTGTGAGTTAATTTTTCTGTATGGTGTAAGATAATGGTCTGCTTTCATTTTTTTGCATGTGGCTGTCCAGTTTTCCCAACGCCATTTATTGAAGAGACTTTCCTTTCTCCATTGTATGTTTGTGGCTCCCTTGTCGAAAATTAGCTGTCCACAGATGTGTTGGTTTATTTCTGGGCTCTCAATTCTGTTCTGTTGATCTGTGTGTCTGTTTTTGTGCCAGTACCATGCTGTTCTGGTTACTATAGCTTTGTAGTATATTTTGAAATCAGGGAGTGTGATTCCTCCAACTTTGTTCTTTTTTCTCAGTATTCCTTTGGCTATTCTGGGTCTTTTGTTGTTCCATATAAATTTTAGGATTCTTTGTTCTATTTCTGTGAAAAATGTTTTTGGAACTTTGATAGGGATTGTATTGAATCTATAAATTGCTTTCGGAAGTATGGAAATTTTAACTGTGTTAATTCTTCCAATCCAAGAGGACAAAATATCTTTCCATTTCTTTGTGTCCTCTTCAGTTTCTTTCAACAATGTTTTATAGTTTAAGTGTACAGATCTTTCACCTCTTTTGTTAAGTTTATTCCTAGGTATTTTATTCTTTTTGTTGCAATTATAAGTGGGATTATACTCTTAATTTCTCTTTCTGCTACTTCATTGTTAGTGTATAGAAATGCAACTGATTTTTGTATGTTGATTTTCTGTCCTGCAACTTTACCATATTCATTTATTATTTCTAAAAGTTTTTTGGCGGATTCTTTGGGGTTTTCTATATATAAAATCATGTCATCTGCAAATAGTGACAGTTTCACTTCTTCCTTTCCAATTTGGATCCCTTTTGTTTCTTTGTTCTTGCCTGATTGCTCTAGCCAGGACTTCCAATACTATGTTAAATAGGAGTGGTGAAAGTGGGCATCCTTGTCTGGTTCCTCTTCTTAGAGGGATAGCTTTCAGTTTTTCACCATTGAGGAGGATGTTAGCTGTGGGTTTGTCATATATGGACTTCATTATGTTGAGGTACTTTCCTTCCATCCCCTTTTTATTCAGAGTTTTTATCATAAGTGGATGCTCTGTCTTGTCAAATGCTTCTCTGCATTGATTGAGATGATCGTGTGATTTTTATTCTTCATTTTATTAATGTGGTCTATCACATTGATTGATTTGCGGATGTTGAACCATCTGTGCATCCCTGGAATGAATCCCATTTGATTGTGGTGTATGATCTTTTTAATGTATTGTTGTATTTGATTTGCTAGTGTTTTGTTGAGGATTTTTGCATCGATGTTCTTCAGTGATATTGGCCTGTGATTTTCTTTTTTTCTGTTGTCCTTGTCTGGTTTTGGTATAGGGTAATGTTGGCTTTGTAGAATGAGTTAGGAAGCTTCCCCTCCTCTTCCTCCTCTTCAATTTTTTCAAAGAGTTTGAGAAAAGTAGGTATTAAGTCTTCTTTGAATGTTTGGTAGAATTCACTGAGGAAGCCATCTGGTCCTGGACTTTTATTTTTTGGAGGTTTTTGATTACTGTTTCAATCTCCTTACTGGTGATTGGTCTAGTCAAATTCTCTATTTCTTCTTGATTCAGTTTTGGAAGGTTGTATGATTCAAAGAATTTATCCATTTCTGCTAGATTGTCCAATTTGTTGGCATATAGTTTTTAGTTTTGTATTTCTGAGATGTCTGTTGTAATTTCTCCTCTTTCATTTCTGATGTTACTTATTTGAGCCTTCTCTCTTTTTTTCTTGGTTAGTCTAGCTAAAGCTTTGACAATTTTGTTTATCTTTTCAAAGAACCAGCTCTTGGTTTTATTGATATTTTTCTCTTGTTTTTTTAGTCTCTATTTCATTTATTTCAGAACAGTGGTTTTTAACCCTTGTAGTTATAGTTTCTTTTTAGAATATGATGAAAGCTTTGAGTCCTTTCTCTAGAAAAATACATATACATATAAAAGTTTTCATAGGTTTCAGTATATTCTTAGAGCCACCTAGATCTCCATGGACCTGGGGTTAAGAACCCTTTATTATATGGCCAGTAAACACCCAAAGTGTTGAAGTGGTATTTGAAATAACATCCAGTTCATTGTAACAGATAAGATAATGTTGCTTTATTATTATTTGAATTTAAAACAAAATAATATCATGAGCTTCTAAACAGTGGCTTATAAGCAACATAAACATTATCAGTCAGAGGAATGTAAAAATGTAAAAATTGAGAAGATGTGAATATATACTGTTTTTTTTAGAATATTTTATTTGATGGTGATATCACTTAATGTAAATCCATTTTTATTTATTTGTGTGCTAGAGGGAAAAAAGAGCTTTCCTTTCTTTCAGGACAATGCTACTCTCAATAAGAATGACATCTGTAAAAGAATAAGTGTAAGATAAATAATCATATTGTCTTCTCACTCCCTGTCATGTGCTAATGATACATTTAGTGTTTGCTCACCAGGACCTATCCTCAGGTGCCCCTTAGCTAGCTACAGATTGTGAAGTCATTTTTTTCTATTTAACACAGATAGCCATTAACACCATACTATACTCTTCAAAATGATTTTAGAGATGCCAAGCAAGGCTGCTGATCAGGCCGGACCAGCCTGCAGCTGCTCAGACAATGGAATGGGAGAGAGGAGCTCCTTATAGATTAAGACCGAGTGGAGGGCGGGTGAAACGGGTGAAGGTCAAAAGGCCCAAACTTCCAGTTATAAAATAAATAAGTCTTGGAAATGTAGTGTACAGCATGGTGACTATATTTAATAATACTGTATTGTATATTTGAAAGTTGCTAATAGAGTAGATCTTAAAAGTTCTCTTTACAAGAATTAAAAATTTGTGACTGTGGCGACAGATGTTATATTGTGATTATTTCTCAATATATACATATATCAAATCATTATGTTGTATATCAATTATATCTAGAAAAAATACTGCATATAAAGATGCAAAAAATTCTAACTCTCAAATATTCCATCCTGAGTACTTAAAGAGTCCAGAATCCCAAGCTAGACAAGATCCAAAGAAGACTACTCAGGGCATCCCTGAAACTACAGGGTTTCAAAGGAGGCATTTTTGTGTGTGTTGATGGGGCAAGATGTGGGGCTGGCAGTGAATACGGCTGACAGATGAGGAAACATAGGGTATGTTAAAACTGGTTTAACACCCCTGCCTACACCCTCCCCGTAGTCCCCATCTCCCAAGCTGCCACAACACTGGCAGGGAGGGTCTAACCCTCTAGACCTGGAGAGGAATCCTAGAGCTAGCTGAACTTTGCTTGGTCTCCCCTCCCAAGAACATGCCTGGCCTGCCCTTTTCTTTGCCTGGGGCCATCCTCAAGCTCCTGTTCCTGGGTGTTTTACCCAAAGTTTGATGCCTTTTCTAGGGCTCCACTAGCTTTCTGGCCATAGCTTGGTCATCAGCCCCACAAGGGCTCACAGATACACACCTTAACTTAGGATGACCCATTGTACTTAGACATTTTTGCTTTTTCAGTCCATACTAGACAATTATCTTGGCTGCAGTTGTCACAGCAGGAACTCTGTGTGTGTGTGTGTGTGTGTGTTTAAAAAACAAAAAGACAAAAACTGGTTTATATCTCTGTTCAGAGATGACCTCAGCAGGAGACCTTTTTTGTAGACTCTCAAAAGTCAAAGGACATGCTAACCTGGTATGTTTGGGGAGTAGAGCAGGACTCAGGCTGGAGAGCTTTTGTGGAACTTCTAGTCTATTTTTTGAGGGAGATAGACATTTACCAAAATAATTGTATAGCCTGACAGTTGTGATATGACAGGATAATGCAGGCTGCTACCAGACCATAAAACAAGTGATCCTACAGCAATCAGCCTTGGGGAGGTAGTGAAGTTGCCTCATGGAATGCCTCCCAGTGAAAACATTCACACTGAACCTTGAAGAGTAAGTAGATTAGCCAGTTCTTTGCACATCTTGTTCCGTGAAAATGGGACTTTGTTTTCTTCACAGCTATTTTCTCCAGGGCCTGATACCTTGTAGGTGGTCAGTAAAGATTTCTTGAAGAAATGAATGAATAGGAGGCTCCTGACATCTGTCTGCCCTCTCATCCCTCTCCTTTCCTACAACGGGGTTCCTGTTCTCTCCATTCCCATACCAGGGGTGTGTTCTTTTCAAAACTAAAACTACTCCTTTTTAGCTTGTTATGGTTCAATTAATGTTAGAAACACTTAAAATTCCCACAGGTGCAGATGGTTGTAGACATAATAAGAATAAAAACCTCAGATCTTTCCAGCCCCAAAGCTCTGTGGACTGATCAATTCATTTGTCAATTTTTTTTAAAGCAAAAACTGTTATGGGCTTCTCCATGCAAGTAATAATGAAAGGTTATACACTGGATGTATATACACTTCAGCTATATATTTTAGAGACCTCAAAATAACTTTAAATCAGCAAAATTAAGCAACCTCGGGGTTTTTTCCCCCTCTTCTCTAATGTCATTAGACTTTGAACATCTTTACAGAAATTCTTATTTTCTTTTGACTCAGTACTGTGGTTGGCATTCTAGATAGTATGACCTTAACATAATCTCAGATGGATTAATTATCATAAAGCTTATTTTTTGGACAATCCAAGGGAAACCCAAGAGCAACAGTTAGGTAGTTCCTTAAATCTGAAAATTTGTCCTCCAAAATCCTTACTTCTAGCCTCACCACATGAAAGTTTTTCAGTGAGGTGGCATTTTAAAGGACTTGAAAAAGTGCCACTTGCTCGCCCCTCTGCATTCCCTTCTCCAGCCCTGTTTTACACTCTGAACTGCTTTCTTGGCAGTTTGGGGCGCCCCTGACCGTTTGTGCCTGTGACAGTCTGACTTCCATCTGCTGCTCTATGGTCAGGAGCCTGCTGCGCTCCCTTCAGGCACAGCTTTCATGCCCGGCCATTCAGCCACCTTTCAGCGCGTCTCAATGGGGGCCGGGGAGAATGGGCCCTCAGCATCCACATGAGCACATAATCTCCCAGGTAGCCTCCTCCTTGAAGCACCTCCAGTGCATGCTATTCGCAAACAGCAGGACACCACTCTCTACTGGGTTCCTAATCCCTCAGACACACAGGGGAAGGAGGTCGCAGGACTGTGAAAGTGAAAAGAAAAGAGGGCGGGTGAGCGGGAGCCACACAATGTCAGCCCGGGGCCGCCAGCGGCTGCGCCACAATCAGCGCCAGCTGCAGCCCAATTAAGCTCAACAGGTCACAGGTGTTCCAGACAGAAGATGCTTTTAACAAAACCACTTTCTTGGAAATACCTAAGACTTTTTAAAGCACTGCAGCCCATTTCTTTTGGTGGATTCTTTAAAGCTATTTAGTACACTTGAAATACAAAGAAGCTGAAAAGCACATTTAGGCCTCACTGGAAAGCACGCTTTCTTCACGCCAAACAGCAGGAGCAGCGGCCCAGCTGCGGCCACAGGGCCTGCAGAGAGCAGCTCTGCCTCTGCGTGATTCTGTGCACAGCAGCCCAAGAAAGGGCTTGGGGCCTCCCTCTTTCAGCTCCATCTCTCCACATAGTCTACTCTAGACTGCAGTTCACCTACTCATGCAAGAAATTGCTGCGTGGCTATATCCTTGTACTCATAGATTGCATTCCCTAGGATGCAGTTGTAGTTTCCCTATGAAATTTTTAGCAGTCCTGCCATGTGCTGATTAAACAAAATAAACGAATTCAGCTATCCAGAGCCACTTTTCTCATCATCTAAGGTCACCCTATAAATAGTACTCCTCTTGTGACATATTTAAAACTGCTGACTTCTTTTTCTCTACAGATCTGAGTGCTCTCTGTGCCTTCAGGATCAGGTGACAGAACCAAGCAGAACTTCAGTTGGTTGTTTAAGGCACCTTCAGAATTTTGTTACCCTTCCATCTTTCTTGGAGGATACAGATAATCCCGGAGAGGTAGTTAGGAACTTAGTGGTGAGGGTTACGTTAGAATTTCAGCATCCCTGTTGGAAGTGAGCAGCTCATAGTTCCCCTACTCCATAGGCCCACTTGCAGCAGGCTCCCCTCTTCCCAACGTCACATGCCATTCATGGGTATGTTTGTCATTATCGTCATCAACTGTTTTCAGTCAATAGAAAAGAAGCGCAGATACTACCCAGGCCTCACCTGGAAATGGAAGTAACTGTGCTTAGATTTACTGTTGGGTTCCTAATCTCTCAGTGCACCAGAAAAGAAGGTAGTGAAACTGAAGAGAACAAGGGAATGGCTGTAGCACAGGAGGCATGAATACCCAAAACAGTGCCCAACATTTTCGGGTTTTCCTTCCTGTTGATTAGTTTTTGGTAAACAGTCTTTGCCTTGACTATTATTCTTTATCACATCATTTTAAAAAACTATTACTGCCTGCTTAGAAACCATGTTGATTTTAATTTTCGCAATACGCCTGTTTCTGTTTTACTAAGCTGAGCCACCTGTTTAAACTCTTCTTGTCTCACGGACTGAGGGAAGGAACCGTAGGCTATGTATAAGAAGTTCCGTTTTTTTTCCACAGTGAAGTAAGACATTGTTCTTATTCTTCGTGGCATTCAGAATTCTGCACAATTGCCTCTTTTGCCCTTTTGCATTTAAAAGTGAGGTAATTAGATTTCCCAGGGTTCAATGGTCAAGAGCCTTCTCATCCTGGGAAGTTGCTTCCCCACACCCCTCACAAGTGCAGTTGTCTCATGTAATCCAGTTACTGCTGGACTGTTGTTCTAAAGGCCCTGCTTTCTCAGAGGGTAGGCCTAGCATGAAAACTCATACTCATATGTCCCTTTGCTTTCATAGCTGAGTTACTTTTTTCCTGCATTCGCAGACAATTACTATTTTCTTCAGTGACTTTGTTTTGAGTATTTCTAAACATTTTCATTAAAAAATGTTTTCCTTTCCTAACTCTTAGGAACTCATCTCACATATGCCTAAATCTTTCATATGGAGAGTTCTTGCTTATTTTATGTTACTTTTCAGAGATCTGATAGATCTATTATTACTGCTAAATGAATAGAAAGAGAACATTTTGTGACATGTTGGCACCAAATAAGTGGATGTCGTGGGCCATTGAAACAGCCATGTGTGTCAGTCTAGCTCTGATGGTGGGAGCTTGGGCCCACTCTGCCAGTCTTTCATCTCATTTTCTCATTTCCCCAAATGGTGATAATATTTTCACCTTTGCAGCAGGGCATATATATATATTTTAAAAGTTTGGGTATCAGTTTTTCTTTTTTGTGTGTGTGAAGAAGACTAGCCCTGAGCTAACATCCATTGCCAATCCTGCTCTTTTTGCTGAGGAAGATTGGCCCTGGGCTAACATCCGTGCCCATCTTCGTCTACACTATATGGGACACCGCCATAGCATGGCTTGACAAGCGGTGAGTCGGTCTGCACCCAGGATCCAAACCTGCAATCCCCGGGCCTCTGAAGCGGAGCGTGCAAACTTAACCGCTATGCCACAGGGCCGGCCCCTGGGTATCAGTATTTTTAGTCAAAATTGCAAAAGAACACAGAATACACACTCTCAGCTTTATGGAGCCAGCCAAAACATTTTTGCTTTTACAGCCTAATGGCGAAAGCAACCTTACTGGTAGTTGGCTAATAATTTATTTAAATAATCTAGTCTGCAGCCTATGGACAAGAAGAGGACAAGATGTTGAAGGGATTAGGGGAAAGCTTCCAAAATCCTTTTTATCAAAGATGTTAAGGCGCTCAAGTGCCAAGAGTTTTCTTTCTAAACAGGTTGGTTTAACATTCCAGACAGTCTGTGATTCAAATTTGTCTACTCATCTACACATCTTCTCAGTGAGGTTCTTCTGTGGCCTCATGGGAAAAATTCAGCTGAATTCCCCCATCACTGAAACCGTTCCAGACTCCATCTGGGTTTGAATGTGTTGTCAGCAGATGATGAGCTGTGTGATCCCTGTATATATATACACACACACACTTACATACATATACTTATTTCATTAGATTTTCTTACAAACTTTAGAGGTAGTAATGACAAAGGTCTTAGTTTAAATTGAAAGCTCTTCTTCTCAGTGTCTATAGTATTTATTCCCAAATAGAGAGATGTATGGGCAAATTTATCTGCAAAGACCTCCCCTTTCCAAAGCTTAATATAGAAAAGGAAATCCCTCAGCAATCAATTGGTGCCAGATTACTTTCATCAAGTGAGACAATAGACCACTATTTGCACAATTTTTTTAACAAAGCTGCTATCTCAGTCCTCTAAACCAATATATATTACTTCATTGTTGGTAAATTTGGAGGAATCTTTCTCAAGTACAGTGCAGTTTTTTCCAATGACAACACAACAAAAAAATTGTTGTCCCCTTGTAATAAATTTTGATACCTAAGGAAGCATCCCTCAAAATAACACTGGCATACTTGTATTCTTGCTAAAATTTCTAATTTATATTACTTAAAAGGAAAGAACTCGATTCGAAGTAGTGCCTCAGACTGAAAGATTGCTTAAGATGAACATATTTCACAGTGGTGAACAACTTTTGTGTGTGTGTGTGTGTGAGGAAGACCAGCCCTGAGCTAACATCCATTGCTAGTCTTCCTCTTTTTGCTGAGGAAGACTGGCCCTAGGCTAACATCTCTATTGCTAATCTTCCTCTTTTTGCTGAGGAAGACTGGCTCTGGGCTAACATCCGTGCCCATCCTCCTCCACTTTATATAGGACGCCGCCACAGCATGGCTGACAAGCAGTGCGTCTGCAGGCTTCCGGGATCCGAACCAGTGAACCCCGGGCTGCCAAGCGTGAACTAAACCACTGTGCCACTGGGCCAGCCCCAATTTCACAGTGGTGAACAACTTTTGATGTTGACTTTATCATTCCAAAAACTTTATTCCAAAAACTTAAGTATAACTGACAAAGTCTAGGTCATATGAAATATAAGTAAAAATATTACAGGATATTGGCCAAATATGAGAAATATAGGTAAAACATGCACTTTTTTGAAAACTTGTTTATAGTTAAGGAACTATTCAGTTCAATTCAACAAACATGCATCGACTGTTTACATCTCCAGAGCACAAGTGTGTGCTGGGGCTGCTGCCCTTTGACCCCTTTCAGCTGATCCTCCTCCAATTTCTCTTGCTCGACCCTTTCCTTTTTCTCTCTATTCCGGAATAGAGGAGAGCAAAAGAAAAAAGGACACAAGATAGGCAAGAGCCATTTGTGCCTTGATTGAGTTGTTTGGTGTGGGTTAGCATGTCCCAGTGTGTGCTGAAGATCACCAGTAACCCTAAAGATAGCCGTTTACAGGTGTTCTGCCAAAAACAGGGCAGGGGGAGAGTTCTGTGGGAAACTCTGTGTTAAAGAAAATTAAGCAGTTCATCATTGCTAGGCTTCACAAAAATCTTTAAAATTCTACTGTGCATTGTGGGAAACAAAGTATATACATTGTTACCTAAAACTTAATCATGAAGTACTTCTTCCTCTGGAAATACACTGATATCTCAAGGGACGCTGGCATGGGACATGACAGCGAGCAGGAAGGCCTCAGTTTTCTAGGAAGTATAGTATCTAGAACTCAGGCCAAAGTAAGGGACCCCAGAGCAAACAGAAACCAGCCATCATGAAATGGACCTCCTAAGAATACTTCTGCTTTCAGACTTACCTTTTTATTTGGGTTAGGGGAGAAGAACCAATAATCCAATCAATGCTTTTGCTTTTGGAATTTCTACTAAGAAGCCCTTTCATAAGGAGAAAATACAAACCAAGGCCCCTGTAGGAGTGATACTCTGCTGCTCATGCATCAGCTGCTTGTGAACTGGGTTTAGAGCTTTAGAGATGACTGTCATTGACCAACCTTCACTGTCAGTATGGCCCATGTGACTTCTGAAAACTGTCATTGTTATTTTTAGTGACATTTTGATGATAGAATTAACTCTTTTCTTTTTTTTTTAATTCTCCATTTTGGCTTCTGAGGCTAGATCAACGTAATCCCTGGTCTCTTTCTCCCCACCTTGCTGTTTCTTTGCTCACTTTATTCCTTCTGCTCAGATCCCTTTCCTTTCCTATATGCGTATCTAAATTCTATCCTTCCCACTTTGGTTTATGAAGCAGTAATTTCTCCCTTCTTTCTATACCAAAGCACTTTCCTTCTGTCTTGCTAACATACCTTTAATACCATGCCACACAGGCAATTAACTGATGTCCATCCCTTACTGGTTTGGGAGCACCAGAAGACAGATACTATGTCTTGGACACCTCTGGATCATCCACTTGGCCTCACCTAGTTGTTGCTATTCACACAGTAGCTATGCAGTGGATATTGATTGATGAAAGAGTGACTGGTTAGTTATTAGTAGTGTCCTATTTCCTCTCAGTTACTGGTTGTATCTTGCTAAGCAAATATGATAGGAAAATAAAAGTGGCAGAAAGAATTGCATAATTGACTAGTTCTTCAGGGCATCCCTTGTAAATAAAAAGAAACAGGATTACATTTATCAAAGCAAGTGTTGCATTCAGGCAGTCCCTCTGCCACCCTAGAAGTGCAGTCAGCTGTGCTCCTTCTACACAGAAGAAGACACCTTCATATTAGGTCCTTGAATACCAGTATTCAGCTGCTCTGTTTACCTTGCCATTGTCTCTCAAAGGTTCCAAAGGTCATCTCTATCTAATCCACACATTTGTCAGTGCTCTAGTCAAAACTCTAGGCCACCACCACCTCATATGTGCCCATCTGGCCACTCCATGTGCCATGCTCCCATCAGACTTTGCACATACCCCTCTTAGTGGGACCACTGCATTGTACAAAACCTGGGGGCACTAGTCACATAGCAATTAATCAGTATAGTCGTTAGTAATTGTCTGGCACACGTGGCAGGTAGTCAGTAAACATTCATAGCCATTATGCACTGGGTCCAGTATTCTCTGAAGTCAGTCTCAGCTATGAAGTGTGCAAGACAAGGCATTGGCCCGGGGTTGGTGACTTCTCTACTCCACTTAGCCTGAGGAGGGAGCCACACAATGGAAACCTTCCCTGTACCATTTCAGAGAGAGAGCTAGAACTCTACCAGCCAATAGGAAATTCAGTCTTCTCTGCCTCTTCCAGTGATTCTTCGTCATACTTTTTAGCCTTGCAACCATTGCTTCAATTCTTGCACAGATGAAAGAAGTGCTGCTTAGATGGAGGGGAGGAGGGAGTTGAGGCTCTCCCCACTTGGTCCCTTCATCTCCCTTTGTGGAGGTCGCCAAGGTCCCTTTGGAACACA
Organism: Tapirus indicus; assembly: GCA_031878705.1. NCBI lineage: Eukaryota > Metazoa > Chordata > Mammalia > Perissodactyla > Tapiridae > Tapirus > Tapirus indicus. The sequence goes on along the minus strand of CM062919.1, from coordinate 138,915,853 downwards.
ATGGAACCATTGGATAGCCAGTTTACCATGCTGGGCATTTCCTTTGCTTTTACTGTGCTTATTAATTATCACATCTTGTTTTCAAAATAACTCTTTTTGCACCAGAATATACAATGAAGTTGTTTTACTAATCCCTAGAAGTTTTGTTTTTCCCTTCATCAAGTTGGTAGCCACTCTTTCTGGAAAAGCATTAACATGCAATAACTGCTATAGTCAACTTCAGTGCTCATTAATGCAACCCAGAACTAATAGTTACATTGTCGTAATTTGACAAAGCCATCTAAATCTATGCATGTTTTTTTGAAAGCTCCCTAAACATGCTGCTAAATCCTCTAAAAAGCTACTAAACTGCTTTGGCAGCCATTAGCCCAGCATAAGCAGAGGAACTCTTTTCAGTAAGTGAACAAACAGAGAAAATATGCTGAATGGCTGGACAAATGTGTTTCAGCTGGCCCTTTCATTTACCGATATAAGGGTGCAGTCAGTATCAATCACTGTTTTCCCTGTTGCCCTGAAAATCACAATATCTCTTTTCATCCCACAAGCTCTTTTCACCACAGTAATGTGTCTTTAGAATGACACTGGCATCAGCCTGCTTCCGCTGTCTGAAGTCCAGAGAGCTTAAAAACACATTTCAGGATTCAAGACTTGAACCTTCCTCCCCTTCCATTTTCCTACCACCCACTCTCTTCTCTCCCTCTGCATCCTCCCCAGATTTTTCTCAATTCTTCCAGCTTTCCTTGCTGAGTAAACAGAATTCACTTCTCTCTTCTAATGCAGCTCTCCAAAGTAAACGTAGACAACCCTATCTGATATTCGCAAGATTTAAGAACTCATTAAAGAGATGCACATAAAGAAATGCTTTTACCTGTCGGTAATACATCAAAGGTTGAAAGGAATGTGGAAATTCTATGCTGTGACAAGATGCGCTGAAGAGCAGACCCTCACTCTGTATCAGAGTATCTCCTTCCTCTGCCCCCACATCACTTGGTTCCTCCCTGCCCCCACCTCACATCCACACTCTTCCTTTGTCATCCTGACTAGAAGTATGTGCCTGCACATCTGTTCCACCTTTGCAATTATAAGCTCCTTAAGAGCAAATGCCGTATTTTATATATCTTTTTGCCGCTCCTCATTCTGAGTACTTAATGCACTGTTTTGGAAGTGATTATTTTTTACCCTTTTGAAAACTTAAGTGGAATAACTCTTGAAGATAAATTTTAGTAATGTGCTTATAGTTGTAGAATTTACTGCAGATGAATATCTGAAATACTGCATTTCTAAAACACGGTATTGTTTTCTCTCTCCTTTTTTTGTTTTTATTTTTATTTGTTTGTTCTGTTTCAGATTATAGCTGTCTGTAGAGAGGCAGCCCTTCTGACTCTGGAAGAAGACATTCAAGCCAGATGCATTATGAGAAGGCATTTTACTCAGGCCTTGAGCACTGTGACACCCAGAATTCCTGAATCATTGAAACGTTTCTATGAAGATTATCAAGAGAAGAGTGGGCTACATACACTCTGAGAAAATATATGTATTCGTTACGCTAAAAATGCTTTCTAGAGAAAACTTGTTTCTTTTTTAAATTTTATCTTGAGAGTGTCAAAAATCCTTAATAAGCAAAATGTTTGAAATATGTTGACTGGAATTGAGGGGCTTTGGTTCTTATAGACATTTTAAAACATATGAATACAATGAAACTCTCTGGATGTGTGTTTGAATCAGTTTTATCTGGAAATGTGTGCTGAGTTTTAAAAAGCAAACTTTTAGCTTTTTCAGTTTTGACCTGGTTCATTCATCCCATGAAATGCTTTCCTTACGCCAGAAATCATTTCAGGGCATTCCTAAATGCCAAACCTGTGGGGATCAGCTTTATGCAAAAACAAAGAAAATGCATGTGGATGAATGTATGGTAAAAAATATTTACAAATCTTTGTTTTTGAAGGCCAGTCAATGGAATGGACAAATGTACCAGCCAGGCTTATGTGGCCTTGTTTCCAAATAGGTACTTGTTATAATTCACACCTCCATTTTCACTTTAGCCTTCTTAACCTGTACTTGTGGCAATTAAAAAAAAAATTGAGCTATTTCATATACTGTAATGCCCTTTGAAAGTTTAAAAAATTGGAAATATAAGCCCAGTCCAGGCCTAGAGCAGTAGATTTGTTGTTGTTGTTTTTTTTTCATAAAATGCCATAAATAAATCATATGAAGTGTTCCATGTTTTAGCTTGTACACATTTTCAGGTTACCAATAAACTTTTTCAGTTCAAAGATGTTGCATTCTAAATATGTGTATTTCTGCTCCTAATTATTTAATCTTGGGATTTCTTGACACCTTAATACTCCATAAATATCCTTGAAAGAGCTGTTGGAAATTGATTCCCTGGCTTCCGGCTCAGAAGCTGGCAGTGGAAGGATTGTGCACTTAAATGTGGTCACTGTAGATCTTTGAAAATTCCCAGAAAGATAAGTGAGGCGAGAAATACCTGATTTTCAAAACAATGGGCTATACAGTTACGTGGTGGCAGATAATCTGAAGCCATGTCTCAGCTGTTTCATCCTTTGACTATCAGAAATAGATTTGCAAGGCTTTTTTCTCAGACTACATTGGTTTATTAGTACAAAAAAACCACTCAAGGGACACAATATTACTACTATTTAGAACTGTGCTGTGAAAGATGATAGACACTAGTCACATGTGGCTATTTAAGTTTAAATTTTAATTAAAATTAAAAATTTTGTTCATCAGACATGTTAGCCACATTTCAGTAGCCACATGTGACAAATGTCTGCCATATTGGACAGAATAGATTGTAGAACATTTTCATCACTCAGAAAGTTCTGTTGGACTCTGACTTAGAAAATAAGGCTTACACATTGAAATAAATAGAATCTCAAAATTACATTTGTGCTTCCCATTTTCCCTTTAGTTATCAGAGAATTATAACTTCTTCCCTATAAGTGCTGAGGACACAAGAAAATAAGAGAAAAACTTATCGCCAAAGGGCTAAACAGGTAAATTAAAGAAATCCCATAGCCAGTAAAATAAGAACCAGAACAGTAAGCTTGAACCAACCCTCAATTCTCTCAGGCTGGGGACTGAGTGGTGGGAGGAGGGTGGCAGTCTCAGTCAGTGAGGAATTTAGATGTTAATGGCCACTCGGGCTCTTCAACCCATATGATATATGAAGTTGTAACTGAGCCTCATTCATAATGCCCAGATCTTTAGAGACCAACACCTTCCATATAAGGGCAGACTAGAAAAGAAGTCCTCCCACTGGCCAGGAAGATCACAAGGAGCCCCTTTTGCCTTGGTCTGTGCTTTGGATTAAAAAAGAGGCCACTCTGAGAATTTGGACTATGGGCTCATTCACCTGACCATGGCTTCAGGGTTTGAATTCACATGACCTTTGTGTTACAGAAGCTTAAAACCTAGAAATTAACATGAAAACATGGATTCGAGCTAGAAACACCCTTGGGGTGACGAGCAGTTGAACTCATTGGAGAAATATATCCTCATCCCCACCACACAGGATTCGAAAGGTAAAACCCTGCTTTAAGAGTTTATAATCCCAAAGGATGGAGCAGTGGAGCCTCACCCCTAGCTGGTGGAGCATAAACGTACAGCCACTTCGGAAAGCAACTAGCATATCTAGTAATGTTGAAGACCCTATAATCCAACAGTTCTCTGTATATTTCAGAGCAAGTTGTGTTCCATGAGGTAATGAGTAAGGAAATCATAGCACCATTATTTGGATGTAGTAAGAAACTGGAAACAATCTAAATATTCACCAATAAGAAAATTTTTACAGAATATTCATACAATGCAATACTTATGGCAGTAAAAAATAATTAGAGCTACACATAAAACAGATGAATCTCAAAAACAAAGAATGTTTCAGAAGAATACTTATTTAAAGTTTAAGGCATGCAAAATAATATACATTGTTTATGGGGACTCACGTAGTAAAAGACTACATGAATGGAAATGAAAAGCACCAAATGCTGGAGAGGAATTTGCTCAGGGGAGAAAAGTTGAAATATTTCGTACCTTAAGCTGGGTGATGGGAATACAGATGTTGATTATAAAATAATCTATGCTTTTTGTATGCCTAAGTATTTCATGATAATTTTAATTTAAAAGATGAGCCTTAAACTGACATGTTATGGTGCAAGGGCGAAATGCATCCATAGCCGTGTTCTGTGTTCTAACCAATGTCACAATCCTATCACTCAACCCACTTCCATGGACTTCCAGTGCAGTGCACAGTGCCCACAACCCCATGTGTCTGGAAAATCAGGAATACCAGGTATGATGGAATAAAGTGCAACAAGGCAAATAAGAGATCAGGTTTTTAGGACTCAGGAAACGAGTTGAAAGAAATTTATTGGTGAAAGTCAGTTTAGGTGGGGCAGGGGATTAAATCTGGGAGTCAGACATCTGTTTCCATGGCGTCACGATCGTGCAAGGAGTTGGAAGTTAAGAATTTTAAAAGATTTTAGAGCACTACATCTTTAGTCTATTACAAACCAATTATTTTTTATATCTTTAGATAACTAATTGTAGCCATTGAAAAGGCAATGATATCCCTTTATTTGAAATTTTGTGCCATTTTTACAACAGTGCCAGTAAAAATTGTGTCACAAAAAAGAGGAGGTCAGGTGTCACTAATAATAGTTTGTCCCAGCTTCATCTGCATGATGGTTTTACTCTGATTCCAGTCTCACGTTCATGGATTTAAAATAGTGTATGACCCTATTAATTGGGTTTGTGACTGAATACACATTATAGTTCATGGAAAATTTAAGTTCGGCAAGGAAAGAAAAAGTCCAGGTTCCTGTCTTAAGAAGACAGTTTGCTTTGTTGACATCTATTTGGTCAAAAGTTTGTCTTTGGTCCAGATTCTTTTCAGGGGTTCGGGCATATTCACATTAGCACATTTATTTTCAGTGTTCCAAGAGATTTGGGTTTGAATAGTGAAATCAATGTTTGTTTCTAACAACAAAACGGAGAAGAGTGGCTTCTAACTCTTACTTCTTCATGACCAACAAAGTGTGTTTATAAGCTTAATACTGAGTGCCCTAACTTAGCCTGAAAAATGTTTAGTTCTGTGTTATTTCTAATGTGTAAAGCAAGTTTAAAAAATAACGTACAGGTTTTTCATTTTGGAAAAACAATTATTGAATTTATAGGAAAACCAAACGAATATATGTTTAATTTATCTTAATCAGGAGGAGGCTACAGAAACGTTGCTATGAAGATAGAATAAAATTATTTCCCTGGTCTGTTACTTAAATTCCTGAATATGAGATTGTTAGAGTCTTGGTTCATTTTTGTCATGTTTCTCAGTCCTTCCTTTGAAGATGAGCACCCACCACACACCCTGTGAAATTATACGTGGATTGAACTAGCAGTAGTTTCCAAATACGGTCCGCATAGAAATTCTAATGCTCCACATTGATTTGCTTTCCTTCCTTCATTTTTCACTGTAACAATTGTGTGCATGGATAGGCTTTTTACCTAACCTCTATGTCAAACATAGCCCAGTAGCCTATGTCTTTGGGGGCTCACCTTTGGGGAACAGAATTCACTCTAGCAAAATTTAAGCAAACAGATATGTTACGGGGTTTTAAATGGCTTACAAAATCATTGGGAAATTTGTAGACTCCTCTTTCAAGACTTAGTGATAAATATTTCTGGAAAGATGGTTAAAGTGTCACAGTTACACACCACACACAAGAAAACCTAAGGAAATGAAAAAGAAAAATTTAAAAATAGAGTTCATCTTTGCTGAAATCAGAGAATCGATAAACCCCTTGTTAAAAATTTCAGAGGCTATCTGTGAGGTACAACACATTGTGGACCAACTTAAAAAGAATCCAGGAAGTTGACCATATACTCTGCTTAAAGACGCATATGATGTGATAAGAAATGCCTTATTTACTTGGTTTTAAGATGCCATCAATTGTAAGACTATTAATTTGAAAACATCTTTTTTTAGAAAAAAGATAAAGTACTGTGATCTTAATATTATTACATCTTGATTTCAGAAGCATTAAAATGTGGAAAACATACATATTAAAAGTCAGTCAAATCCAGGTAGGTGAGATGGGAACTGACATGTAATAATATGTCCATATATTTGTCATAAGCCCGCAGCAATTAAAATACTATTTGCACCAACATAATCATAAACAGTAATGAGAATGTTGACAGGTAAATAGGAGAGTCAAGGATATGGAGCACAAATTATTGATTATTTGGGGTCAGGAACAATCACAGATTGAAATATCCCAGATGGAAATAGCAGAGGAACTATGCCAGAAATCGAGCGGGAAAGGTTGGGAGTGGGGGAGAAAAAAGTACTGAAGACAAAGCTGGAGCACGTTAGCAGGAACTTTTTCTGAGGACAGAGAAGAAAATTGTAGAATACAACTGCTTTGGAGTCTCAAAAAACATTAAGAAAACAAGCAATGTGATTCAGGAGATAGTAAAACAATTGAATAAGATTCAAAGGGAACAGAGCTAAGGAAAGGGATTTATAATTTATTCCACAGATACAGTCCCACAGGTACAAAATGGCATATTATTTACCGTATAATGGTAAAGTGCTCATTACAGCTTTATTTGTTATAGTAGCAAAATATTAGAACAATTTGAATATTTATCAATAGGGGCTATTTAAATAAATTATGGCACATCCATACAACGGAACATTATAGTGCTATAAAAAATAACAGGCTCTTTATAAACTGATCTAGAAATTATCTCCAAGATACAGAGAATCTAAATAACTTATAACAGATATATGCTTAAACTCTGCAAACAGAGAATACACATCATTTCATGCTCTCGTTGTTTAATCCATATAATTATATAATAGAGTGCACACACATATATATATGTATACACACACACAACCGCAATATATTTGCAAAAGTAGAAATGGTGCAGAATGTGCTCTATAACTACCATGTAATAAAACTTAAAATAAAAAATGTAGAAACAACAAAAAACCAACTACTTAGAAATTCAAAATTCATCTTGAAATAATTCTTTTATCAAAGAGGAAATCAAAATCAAGATAGTAGCATATCTGGAAAATAATAAAAATACAAAAATCAAAACCTATGGGATACAATTAATACTCTACACAGAGGATAATTTATAGACCTAACACTTTCATTGGTAGAATAAGATTAACCGAATTAAGCAGTCTCCTCAAAAAGTTATTATGAAGAACTCCAAAATTAACCTCAGGAAAATATAAAGGTAAAAGCTGAAATTAACAAAAAACAACAGAAATGATTGATCCAACAGCTCATTCTTTGGAAAACAAAATCCAAAATAAATTAATCTTTTTTGTGGCAGACAGAATAATGCACCACACACACACACACACACAGTAACAGAGATGTCCACATCCTAATCCCCAGAAACTGAATATAATATGTTACCTTACACAGCAAAAGGGACTTTGCAGTCCCACTCCCCCGACCTCAGGCAGGGGAGAGGAGCTAGAGGTGGAATCAATCGCCAGTGGCCGATGATTTAATCAATCACGTCTGTGTAATGAAGCCTCCACAAAAACCCAAAAGCAGATGGTTCAGAGAGCTTCCCGACTGGTGAACACAGGAGATTCAGGGAGAATGGCTCAGAGAGCATGGAAGTCATGCCCTTTCCCCATATGTTGCCCTATGCATCTCTTCCATCTGACTGTTACTGAGTTATATCCTTCTATAATAAACTGGTAATCTAGTAAGTAAAATGTTTCTCTGAGTTCTGCCAGCTGCTCTAGCAAATTAATCAAACATAAGGAGAGGGTCATGGGAACCTCCAATCTATAGCTGGTCGGAAGCACAGGTGACAACCTGGACTTCTGATTGGTGTCTGAAGTGGAGAGAAAGAGCAGTCTTGTAGGACTGAGCCCTTAAACTGTGGGATCTAACTGTATCTCCAGGTAGATAGTGTCAGAATTGAATTGAACTGAATTAATTGCTTGATGGTTGGGGGGAAAACCCACATATCAGAATTAGTGTCAGAATTATACTTGGTCTTTTCTAGACTTCTGAAAAGGATTACTAAAAAAAATCATGCCATGTTAACTGTATGGCTGCAATACTTATTTCTGGTGGTGATCTTAACAAGTAATGATATGTATGCCCTTTCATTATAGGAAAGTACTTTGTTTCCTGAATTTCATCAGTTGTTCAAATATTGTCTTTAAAATGTACATAATCAAAATCTTTTCTGGAAGTTCTCAGAAACAAACAAATAAAAATAAACTCAACAATACTTAGATTTGAAAGTTGTATAACCTGATTCCCCCATAATTATACAACTTTGTTTTCCACGATTCACAAATAATGCCTCCTCCCACATTTGCCAAACATTGAAAGTTTAGATTTTATGCAGTTTGCAATGGGAAGCCAGTGTTGTGTTCTGAGCTTGATGGTCTTTGGAGCTTCTCTCATTTCTAATCTCTTAGAATTCTTTTTAGCCAGAAGTAACTTTTTCCTCTCTTTCTCTAGGATACTCATCAGTTTGGAATTGCATGAAATATTATAAGTACTGTGGAGTTTACTTGGTTGATTGTCTGAAATGGTCTCAACAGTGGCCTATGTTTAATAAGGTTAAGATGCCAGAGCTTCCCTGACATAATAAAGACGAAAGAATCTACCCCTAGATCCTGACCTAGAAAGTGGCAGAGCCAGGGAAGATCGCATGGTCCAGGGTCTGGGGCAGGCTTGGCCTTGAATAGGTGCACACAACGGTTCTCTCTGGGTCCGGAGGGAAAGGCAGGGTAGATGGTGCTGGGCAGTAGGTGCAGTGATTTGGGGGAAACTTAGGACTGTTTTTATCCATGAAATAGGAAGCTCTGCCCTCAGTTGAGTATGGAGATGGAGGAGGAGGCTTTGGAGATTTGAGGAGAGCGAGTAAATAGCCCATAAAAGTGGAGTTAAGATGGCAGGGCAATCACTAAGAGCCCACTGAGGTCAGTGGTCAAGATTTTAGAGCATGAAGAATTTCCTGCATAGATCAAATTCTTACATTTTATCTCAAATTAATATCATTTTTATAGTTTTCCTCCATGTTATTTTAGTGTATAAAAGCCTAAAACCAGTGCAAACTTAGTCCCCATTTCCATGGTAAGTGAAGGAAAATCATTTGGCTTCTGTGCCAAATTAAAAAAAAAATCCTTTTTTTTTTTTTTTTTGCCGAGGAAGATTCACCCTGATCTAACATCTGTGCCAATCTTCCTCTATTTTGTGTGTGGGTCACTACCACAGCATGGCTGCCAACGAGTGGTGTAGGTCCACGCCTGGAAACCGAACTTAACAACTAGGCCATGGGGCCAGTCCCAAAACATCCTTTTTTATTTGTATATTTCCACAAAACATTTTTGGTGGCCCCTTGTGCTTTGCCCCCTCCATGTAACTCCTCAGTAGGAATTCTTCAGAAAATTTGATGAGAGAGATTGAATGAATGCAAGAGCCTATTGGCTGTGAGTTAAAGGACAGTAGTTAGCCATTTCACTTGCTTCTCCTAAGCTTTCTGAATGAAGTTCAGTCAAAAGAGAAATCTGGTCCTATGTCTCCTGGGTTCACCTTTAACAATTCACCACCTTATTCCTCCACATAGCTCCCATTTTAGTAATAAAATATCTAGTAAAAACTAGGAGATGGAGGAATTATTCAAGTAGATATAGAAATATTAACACACATTTGTAAACATTTTATAAATCACAAAGGCCTAAACTTTTGTAAAATGTTGAGATTTTTCATAGGTTTTCTCACAAAAAGTTAGTATACTGGAAAAAATATTACAGAGAAGTTTTAGCACAGAGCCAGGTTGTACTAATCCAAAGAACAGTAAGGATTTTTCCACTGGCTTCTGGGGTAACTTGTACTTTTCACTTCTTAGGATGGGTTAGAGTTCATCATTACAGAGCCCACCAACCCTGGAAATAGTCCAGAAGCTCAGAATTACAGGAATTTGTCCAATGTTCTGGGCAGAAGTCGTCTGTCATTGTCACCCAGTGTCAGGTTTTTCCTCTGGTCTCAGTGAAGAGAAGGTCTGCACGCCCTCTCCTCCTCTCCCCTTCCTGGTGTCAGGGGAGGTGGAGAACAAGGAGGGCCTTTGCACTCCCACCACATGTTCCGGGCAAGCTTTCCCCATACCACAGTTCACATCTCTCTTTCGTGTTTCCTCTTGTAGCCAGTTCATTCCTTTACCATGCACCTAACTGGCTGGCCCCAGTGGACTAAGCGTGAATTCCATGAGGAAGCACACTGGGGAAGAAGGCAAAAGAACTTTGGCAAAATCACAAAAAGTGGATAATACTATACCAATTGGAATAGAATACTCACCCATCTCGTGGGGGTGCTGTGAGAACTAATTAATGTTCGTAAAGGGACGGTGCCACCAGAGTGCTAAGCATTATTGTGAAGGGATTATGTGCACAAATACAATACCAGGAGCCAGGATATTACTAAAAATAAAGCAGAACTTTCTGTGAGGAAGGTAAGGAAGGAAATGCCTCACTGAAAAAACTTAACTGTCTTTTAATACAAATGCTTAGGCTACCGGGTAATGGAACAGCAAATCTGAGATTCTATTCTAAGTAAAGGATTATGTTTTCTCGGCATTGTCAAGGTGCTGTGGAACAAAACAGAATGACTACTTTACCCAAAAGGAGGTTATCGTCTTTGAAAAAGAGATTAAGAGGATGTTTGGCTATTGCACCGTGTAGTCTGTCCATGAGGAAAAAGACAACAGTAAAGCACATGTTGGTTGGCATTTGGGGGAAGGGGTTTAAAAAATTGGAAGCAAGGAGACTGCTCCAAATAATTCTTGAGTGTTGCTCCCAATAAATCTAGTGTTGAAGATTAAGGCTTGTTAGAAACCTAAATACATTTTTCATCTGCCTCTCTCTCAAACAAGTGCTTTAAACCCTACGTTTGAAATAGCAGAAGTCATAAATTCTTGCTTGTGTGTTTACAGAGAACGATCACATTAACTCGGTAAAAAACCAAAAATAAAACAAAACCCTCTACTTTGTCCGTATTATAAGTACTACTTGCTATAGAGGTATTTATGGAATGGATTCTGTAGGGTCTTAGAAGTTCTCGTTAGGAGTTAGCAAAATTTACAGCCGAAACAGGGATTAAAACTCTATCTCCTTCTCCTAACCTCTTCTTTCTGACCCTTTTCTTCTCCTCCACTTGCTTATTTCATAAAAAGGGCTCCGGAGTCTGAAGCAGATTAATAAACAAATAAATCCTTTAATGTCATGGAATACTTTCCCCAGCATAAATGGGATTAATCTGCAAACCCAGCAAATTCTACGTTTCAAATACCTCAGCTGCACAATAAGCCATTTTGGCCAACCCCCTAATTTATCGTACAAAGGTCACTTTATTTTAATGTTTGCATGGGTTAGACTTTCTCCACTCTTCCTTCCCAGTCTATCTCTGACTCTCTCCATTTTCTACCTTTGAAAATGTCCTGTACCTAGCCGTTAGAAAAGCATCAAAGAGAACAAATAATAACCTGTGGTTCACAGAGAAGCCAGAAGAGTGGAAGAATGTGGATAGAACATGAACTGCCTTCCACCGGCTTCAGAAGATCCATCTCCAGAAGCTCCCGATGCAGCTTTGGTCTCGCTCTGGCTGTACAGCTCTGGGCGTGAGACTGAACTTCATGGCCAAACACAGGTACTATGTAGCCACCAATCCCTGTTTCCCCCAAATTTTACTGTAATAATGAGAAAAAAACTGGGCTGGTCCCATAGACCCTACTTAGACATTTTGAGAATTAGAAATAGGTTGAGTTTGTTTGAACAGAGAAGGCAGGTGGTATTGTCTCTGATCTCAGCAGTAGAAGGTATTTCTAAGCACCATTTAATTCAGTGACTTGTCCAAGGTCACAAAGTGAGAGGTAGGGGCGGTTGGTGGTTTACAGCCACCAGGTCTTCGGCCTGCCATAGCCACCCTGTTCCTCCCAACCCACACTACTTCCCTAAGGAAAGGATGGCCACGCTGCTCTCATTCAGGAACTCGAGGGGAAAAGGACTATTTTGGGGTTATTCACTCAAAACCATTGGGTAAATTCTGATTCATATTAACATTTCCCTTTACTCACCCTTTGAAATCTGAGCAACATGAGTCACCAAACTATTCTATCCTCTTGTTTGGTGACCAAAGGGAAATTGTTCATTTTAAGAAGTAGGTCATGGTGGCTATTGTGGATAAATTTCTGAAAGTCACAATGAACAAAGATATGATGAATAATGGGGCCGGAAGGTCCCTACAGCTGGAGCCCCGAAGTCCCCATGCATGTGAGCCAGAGAGACTCCTCCTTCCTGAAATACAGAGTGTCCACTAGGCCTTTAAGCTAAAATAGTAGGAACAATGACATAAGGAAGAATGAGAATGTAAGCATGTTTCTAGAGAGCAGTCATGACATCAGGACATTTCATTTCAAAACAGCAAAGTACATAACAAATGAAGTACAGCAACACTCAACAAGATGGGTGGATCTTAGAATATGATATTAAGTGAAAAAGAAAATCCTAAAAGATTATATACCACATGATATCCTTTATAAAGTTTTAAAGCACCTATAATTTTTAAAAAATATGTGCACTTTAGAAATACAATAACACTACATAGAAAGAAAGGCAAGGAAATGATGAGTTCAGGACTCAGGAGGATGGTGGGGAGGACAGGGGTGCTGCTGGTGGGGGAACGTCTGACTAGACGTGAGTTATTTTCTGGTCCTATTTTTATTTTGGGAGATGGGTTCACAGATGTTAATTACATATCAAGAATTAGTAAATAACTAAATTTAAACTGAACATTCACAACCCAATGATGACAATGTATCGTGAATCAAGGATTTTGATTAATCAATTAACATACACCAAATTAAAAATGACAGTTATATCAGTTTTCTAAGGCTGTCATAACAAACTACCACAACTGGGTGGCTTAAACAATAGAAGCCGATTGTCTCACATTTCTAGAGACCGGAAGTCCAAAATGAAGATGTTGGCAGGGTTGGTTCCTTCTGAGGGCTCTGAAGGAAAATGTGTTCCAGCCTCTCATCTTAGCTTGTAGGTGGCCGACTTCTCCCTGTGTCTCTTTACATCATCTTCCCTCTGCGCTGTCTCTGTGTTGAACTTTCCCCTTTTTATAATACACTGGTCATATTGAATTAAGAACCACTCTAATGCCTTAATTTGAGCTTGATTACATCTCTCAAGACCCTTTCTCCAAATGAGGTCACCTTCTGAGGAACCGGGGGTTAGGATTTCAACAAATCATTTTGGGAGGACACAATCCAACCCATACCAACGACGTACAATACCTGACTGTTAAGATCCATGGCGTCAGGAAAGGAAGAAGATAGTTATTAACTGTGCACTTACAATGCTGTTTTCAATATTTTTTCTTCATTTTGGCACTGCTGGCTTAAACATTATGAATGGAAGAAAGCATAGATAGATTGTTGGAACACTCCAGAAGAGTTACCCAGAGAGAGGGCAGGGGGGACCTCATTCTTGAAAGTCTTTTTAATTGATTACAAATATTGATGACAAATCTTTAAGCCAACGTTGATTCATTCTCCTCCTTAAAGCAGCTGCTAAATCCTAGATACCCTTTCTATCATGCAACATCTATCAACATTTAAATGTGTCATCTTCTCTCTTCCTGGAATCTATTTATAACATGAGTTTTGAGAATTTAAATGTACAAAGCTGTTTATAGCAACATTGTTTATGCTAGCAAAAAACAAAACAAAACAAAACTAGAAACATCCTGAAGGTGATCAGTAAGGAAATGATTGAATAAGTCATGGTATATCCATGCCATGCAAGCATTTAAAAAGTGCAAGATGCAGTTATATAATAACAGCCAGGAACGACAGAGCACTCACTGTGCATAAGCCCTGTGCTGAGTCCAATTTATTCTCAACACAATGGGTTATTTGCCATGTGCAGTTGAGGAAAGTGGGACCTAGGAGAATTGAGAGGTGAAGTAACTTGCCCAAGATGACACAGCTAGTAACACAGCAGAGCCAGGATTCAAACCAAGGAAGTGTATGAATGAGATAAAGTGTTGTCAAAAATATGTGCCAAGGGATAAACAGCTTTATTACTCTAAAGTGGGGTTATGGACAATTTTCTTTTCTTTTTAAAAAACAAAGTTGGTGCTTCCCAGGCCCCTTCCTTCCTTCCTTTCTGTTCCCTCTGCTTCCAGTTGAGTCCGGGTTTCATCATCCCGTGCTTGGTTTACACACTAGTCTCCTGTTCTCTGGTTTTCCTCTAAACATCCTGCATGACCCTTGGATCTGGCAGTCACCTCCAGTGGGGCCCTGCCTTCCAAGAAAGTCCAACTCTTCAGGCTGGAATTCCCTGGCCACCTCCTAATAAGAGGGTTTTCTTCCTCTATGGTTTGGAGCCAGCAGCTCTGCTCCAAGAAGCCTCATCTGTTTCCTGCCCCTCACCTTTCCGCATTTCTGCCACCTTAGTCAGTGCCCTTCCATGAGCTGCACCCTCCCCCAAGTGCCTCCCTTTCCTTCTTTGCTGAGCTAACGCCTTCAGCACTCAGCCCAAGACCACCACTCGGTGAAACCTCGCCTCACTCTGCCTACCCCACAAGTGCCCTCTCCTTTCCATGACCTCCTGTTCACCGTTCATTTTGGCACTTGACATATGTTCTCACATTACTCTTTGCCTGTTTCGCTTGCATTTTCTTTCTTGTTGGATAGGAGCATCCCAAGGTAGATGGCGCCTATTTTCCTTTTGTGAAACTGCGTACCCCCGGCACTGTGCCGGATCTCTACCTGGTGTCCAAGAGACATGTATTTAATAATGCCGATGAATTTAGGTTGCTATGTTTAAAATGGATACTGTTCATAAACAAAATAATAGATAGCTGACAAGAGAGAAAATAGGAAGCATAAACATTGTCCCCAGAGTAAATCTTGACCTGGGAGGGTTGATGACATAACAGTTGGCTATTCTGTTATTCCCGTAATCATCTGAGCTTTCTGGCTTATCTCATTGAAGTTCCCACCTCTAAGTTCCCACCCCAGTCTTTGAAGAGAGGGAACAGATAGCACCCTGTGTTAGTAGCTGTAATCAGTTTATCATGTTGACTTTGGTATCCTAGCTCTCTCCTGTGACTGGGTCTCTTCCTCTCTTTCAAGGGAGATAATTCCTGTTTGTTACCCCAATCTCTCAATGATTGGCTTTCCTATCCTTGAACTGAAGCCTTTCCATGGCTGAGGCCCCATACCAGCTGCCAGATTCCCTATGCTACCATCTCCCTAGCTGGACTCCTACGGGAGGTTCTATGTGGACCTCTCCTTGGATTTTGGACAAGGTTTGAACATTTAGTTAATAGCATTTATAGCCCATGTACCCTTTTCCTTATATGGATTTATCTCATGGTTTCAAACTTAATTTGGGATTCATGGCAGAGGATTATTGGAATCTCAAGTAGCGCATTTCTGTCCTTACTCCCATATCCAGCATTTGAACCTTGTCTTTCTCTGTGAGTGTGCCCAGAAAACCATCCCAACTGTCCAGAGTCCAGCCTTCATAGCCCTGATCCTCTCTGAACAATTGCAGCTGGAAACCAGAGCGTTGCTTCAGTTATCAGGATAACTACATGGGAAGAGGAACAACCAAAAGTTTTTGAAGATTGGAAAAGAGATCGCTAGAGAACCTTGAAAGAAGATAGATAAAAGAAATCTGCCGATACAGAAGGAGACAGTTATCAGATGGGCAGGGCTCCATAAAAGAGAGTTTCTGCTGTGTGAGGTAGTCTTGACTTTCACATGAAGATGAGTAGCCACTCCCAAAATTAAAATCTAAGCTGACTTGTTTACTCAGTGTCACATCTAGTCATCCAACAGCAATTTTCAAAATGCCGCTGTGTAGAGGCTCAAGATTATATAAGATCTTTTCTTGGTGGAGGGAGGCTGGTTAGCCTGATCACTGGGGGAGGATAATCAGAGGTAGGGCAGGGGACATTAGGTGGGAACAGCGTTGCTGAGAAGGGAGCACCAGGATGGTGGTGCCCTCTGCCTGAGCAGCCCTCACCTTGATGACTTTGACTGTTGGCCTTCGGGGCCTGCCCAACTCATCCTCGAAAGTTGATAGAATGCGAGGAGAACACCTTCCAAGTAGGAGGGACCAAAATCTCTATGTGGCACCAAAAGCACTCCTGGCCCCCACTCCAGACACTGAGGATCAAGGTCGTTCTGCTGAAGAGGAGGACACGGGGGGCTGTGGTAAAGACCTTAGCCTTCACGTTCTGGATTTGAATCCCAGCTCTACTGTCGACTCTCGTGTGAACCCCAGCAAATCACCCAACCTCTCCAATACAAATTTCTTATTCTGTCCTAATAAGACCTGTTTTTACCCACAGAACATTTCTGATACCAAACGTGTGGGCTCCCCATACCAAATAATTCTCGAATACCAACAGAGGGTCCCACAAGTCAATTAAATTCTGACACTAACTACCTAGAGTTAGGGTGAAGGGCTCGTCCCATAAGACTGCCCCCCACTTCAGATGCAAATTTCAAGTCCAGGTCACTTGTATTTCTGACTGACTGCTAGAAATCACAGGTTCCCAGGCCCCCCGCCTTAGACTCGGTAATTTGCTAGAACAGCTCACAGAACTCAGGAAGGCACTTTACTTACTATTACTAGTTTATTATAAAGGATACAACTCGGGAACAGCCAAATGGAAGAGGTGCACAGGGCAAGGCATGGGGGAGGGGTGTGGAGCTTCCTTGCCCTCTCTGGGTGTCCACCCTCCCACCACCTTTTTACGTTCACCAACTCTGAAGTTCTTCAAACCCCATTGTTTTGGGGGGGGGATTTATGGAGGTTCCATTAGGTAGGTTCCATGATTGATTAAACCATTGGTCATTGGTAATTAACTTAATCTCCATCCTCTCTCTGCTCCCAAGAGTTGGGGGGGATGCAGTAAAGCTGAAATTTCTAATCCTCTAATCACATGGTTGTTTCCTCCCGCAACCAGCCCTCATCCTGAAGCTATCCAGGGACCACCAAGAGTCACCTCATTAGCATAAACTCAGGTGTGGTTGAAAGGGGCTTATTACAAATAACGAAAGATGCTCCTCTCACCCCTCTCACTCGGGGAAATTACAAGGATTTTGGGAACCAGTGATGAAGACCAAATATGTATTTCTTTTCTATCACAATAACACACTCTGAAACACAAAACTCATAACATCTACTTTTTAAGGTTGTGAAGGATAAAATGAAATGATGTTTGTAAAGTGTGACCCAGGCCTCGTCTTTAATGAGCACTCAGTGGCCTCCCCTGCCCACTCCCTCGCAGCCTAGATTCTGAGTGTACATCCTTCTGCCTTTTATACACATCCTGTAGAAATTTGAACAATTCAGAGAAGTTTTTCTGTGGTGGCCATCACCTGTTCTTTTTCACAGGAATTATTTATGAGTGTTCAACCTCACACCGTTTTTCTGTTTGTTTTTTTTTCCTGAATTTCCCTTTCTTGTGAATCATATTCCTGGCTAACGGGGGCATACATATCATTTTTCTGAATGTTCCAAAACCTATTTTCCAAAGTCCAGGACTCACGTCAGCTCAGCCTGATGGCCCCTTTCCTCTATTTGACCCAGAATGACGCAGTCATTTTTTCTCTGATTTCCTGGAAGTTACACAATAGCCATCAAGTTCTTTTTCGTCAGAATTAAGTCAAGAATAGAAGTTCCCTTGTTGTTTCCTCTGTCTTCTTGGTGATGACAGTATCACGAAGACTGGGAAGGACTTATTACACGGTTTACTTTTAGCAGGCAAGACTTCTAGCAAAATCCGAACCTTTGAACCTGGTCCCCATCATCACCTATTCTGCCTGTTTATTAACTAGTATTGATGAAGGATTTTCCCACATCCCCTTCAGAATAATAAAACAATAATAGCTTATATTTATTGGACATTTTCAATGTGTGTACCAGGCACTTGCTAAGCACTTTAAATATGTCATAATTTTTAAGTTTAAAAACAACCCCACAAGTGTATATATATATATATATATGGAATATTATTCAATCTATCTTAAAAAAAGAAGAGAATCCTGCCATCTGTGACAACATAGATGGTCCTTAAGGGCATTTTGCTAAGTAAAATAAGCCAGGCAGAGAAAGACAAATACTGCATGGTATCACTTATATGTGGAATCTTAAAAAAAAAATAGTCGAACTTATAGAAACAGAGAATAGAAGAGTGGTTGCCAGGGGCTGGGGCGTGGGGAAATAGAAAGAGATTGGTAAAAGGGCACAAACTTTAAGTTATAAGATGAGTCAGGTCTGAGGATCTGATGTATAACACGGTGACCATAGTTGATAACACTGTATTGTACACTTGAAATTCGCTAAGAGAGTAGAACTTAAATGTTCTCTCCAAAAAAAAAAAGGCAAAGATGTGAGGTGACGGATGCATTAATCAACTTGATGGGAGGATCTTTTCACAACGTGCACGTGTATCAAATCACCATCATGTACACTTTAAATATCTTACAATTTTATTTGTCACTTATACCCGAAAGCTGAAAAAAAAACACCGTATGGTAAGTGCTATTATCAGTTCCCATTTCACAGATGTGGAAACTGAGTCACAAAGAGATTAGGTAATTTGCCAAAAGCCACATGGCTTGCAAGTAGGACATCCAGGATTCCAACCCCAGAGCCCATCTCTGAGCTGATCCTCTCTATCGCTCCTCGTCCTTGGGTTCCGGTGCCAGCTCCCTAACTCGCCTAGTTTTCCTGTCATGGGAAAGTTGCTTGATGTCTGTCTCTCAATTTCCTTATTTGCAAAAATGAGAATAACCATATCAACGTCACAGAGATTGTTATGGAAATGAAATGAGGTAACAAAGGAGGTGGCAGGCAGCCCCTTTCCTGGTAAGCAGGCCACACGGGCAGCCGCTGTCCAGAGTCGAAGGATCATTCCTATTCCTGCCGCCACTGCACCCACTCTGCTCTCGAGCTGCTCTTTTCCTTCATATGTTCACATTTCTGAAGTCAGATTCCATCTTATAATCAATGTGCACACTTGAGGAAGTTTAGCTTTTTTCCCAAAAAAGGACGTTACTTGATGGTACATCCTTTCATAAATGGCATCTATGGATCTAGGAAATACATCATTTCCATGTGTGTTTGTTTTATTTGTCTAGCCAGTTTATTGATATCTTAAGGGCAGGAGGCATAACTTGAATTTTTCCGAGTTCTCTCAACACCCAATACCGAGTCTCACACACTCTGAATCCTCGATAAACAGTTGTAGGTACGGGAGTGTTTGTCAAAAGTGAATTCAGCTGCTCTGTGTTGTGCTGAGTAAAAGACGATTTTTTTTTTTTTTTTTTTTTTTGCCTAATGCAGGGCCTGGAGTCAGGGTGAAGAAAGTAGAGGGTATATTCCTCCAGGGTCTTTGCACCTTCCAGCGCAGTGAGCCCAACTGCTTCCTGGCAGAGTCAAGAAAGCAGCAGCCAGCAGCAGTGGCCCCTGACTCTGCAGAGCCTTCCCCACTCCTGGGCTCTCCCAGGGGTGCATCACATTAGAGCAAAGGAGCCAGAGGAGCTAGAGGGCAAGGGGAACACAGATTCGTGTGGCCCACTGTGCAAGGTCTGGCTCGGAGGAGGCCCCAGTAAGAGGAGAAAGGCAAAATTGGACTCCGTTCTCCTAGGTTTGGGGCATGTGTGTGCATTTGCTCTCTCACAGCCTGTCAGGGATTAGGACACGCTGATGCGGATGTCTGAGTGGGACTTCACACGATAGTTTCTGTGTTCAGGAAGCGGGCCTTGCTAAGAGAGTGCAGCTGCCTGGACCAGGCACAGGCCGAGCTTAGCAGGAATTATTGGAAACAGGAGCACAGGGATGGTGTCTTTTGGCTACATCAGCAATTTTCACGTCCAACCTTTTCAAGACTTTTATAACTACTGTTAGAAAGCAAACAAACAAATAAAAATTAACTAGTCTGGAAGTTGGTCTGCTAAACCTCAAGCTGGAGATGACTTTTTTCCTAAAATTTAGACAGTTTCTAAATTATTGATCTATAAATGAGTGACGGGGAGTCCTGGTTCTGGGGACATGTTTACTTGCACTTAAATGGTTTCAAAATTAGAAAGAGCAGATGGCTGAGTTGCACTTCCCTCCAGGATGACCTTCTTCCTTTTATTAAAAAGGTGACAGAAACAACATTTGTGTGGAACAAACTTCTGTAGCATATATACTGGTTTATAAATATTCTACAAAATTTCACGAATTGGATTTTGAAACAGATCAGTTGTTCAACTTCTATTGCACACGTAGAAACTTCCCTTTGGGCTTACAGGGGTTGTTTTGGAGTCTTCCTCTTCAGTTTCTCTTTTGACTGACACAGCCAAATGCTGGAGCTGCTATTGTGGGAAACCTGTCCTGCTCTTCGTTTATTTATAGAAATTGAAACACACCTCTCCATGAGCTCTAGCCTCCTAATAGAAGAGAGATACGAGTTCTGCTTCTTGTGTCACTCAGCTCATGTTAGGAGAAGAAACAAGACAGTCCTCACAACGGGAGTGACCCATGGAGGGGAAGGGCAGTACCCCTCAATTGGTTAAGGATTATTTGGTTTAGTAATTAATGAAAGATAGTCTTTTTCTGGCATCTTTTGCTAAAAATTTACATTTATGCCCTTTCCCAAATGTTTATCTCCTCTCAAATGCTTCTTGTCCATTGTGCAGGGCTGCTGTATTGCCATCTCCAGAGGCAGGTTCCCTCTGGGTTCCATGCTCTGTGTCTCTGGGCTGTACAGCCCAGCAGGGAGCCTAGTGGTACATGGGAGCCATTGCCTTTCTCTCCTCCCACAAAGTTTCTTTTCTTTTTCATACCATTCCCTCAGGACCTACAAAGCCCCACATAACTCTTCTTTCCTTCCCTCTCTTTAACTTCCCCCTCCACCACAGCCCTCCCTGAGGCCCAGCTTCACTGCATCTCTCCTTGGATGAGACTTGAACGTCATGATGGACTTTGGACAAGTATCAAAGAGTCATGTTTTCCAGAATGTCTCTTGGGACATTAGTTCTGAGAAATGCTTCTCAAAAGAAGTTTCTTTTGTTTCTAAACTCTTCATGTGCTGACAATCTTTTTTTTTTTTTTTGAGGAAGATTGGCCCTGTACTAACATCTGTTGCCAATCTTCCTTTTTTCTTTTTTCTTCCCAAAGCCCGAGTACATAGTTGTGTATGATAGTTGTAGAGTTGTAGCTCTTCTATATGGGATGCCGCCTCAGCATGGCCTGATGAGTGGTGAGTAGGTCCGCGCCCAGAATCCAAACTGGTGAACTGGGAGCCGCTGATGCGGAACTCACGAACTTTACCGCTAGGCCACCGAGCCAGCCCCAGAAGTTTCTGCTCATAACATATCTCACTTTTGGATATGTTAACTAAAAATGTCAATTAACAGTTTTAGTAAAGGTTAAAATAAGCCTGGGAGAAGTCCTGTGCTTAAAAAATAATGAACCAACCAACAATAACAGCAGAAATAAACGCAGTTTAACTTTGTTTAACTCAGAATCTCCCACATGATTTGTACTCGTTCGTTTCACGATCCTGGTGATCTCCAGAACAGGCTTTGGGAATTGCTGTCCTAGAGCATCCTGGCCACCTTCTGGGCCCAAGGAAGTCACAGCAATTTAGCAGAACTGTTTAATCAGGTTCCAGGGAGCTATATGTGATCTCTACCATGTTTAAATTTTTACATTGTTATTCTAAAATAGGTGACACCTAGGGGTTGCCCGGTGGCATAGCGGTTAAGTTCGTGTGCTCCGCTTCTGGGGGCCCAGGGTTCGCAGCCCCAGATGCCTGGCGTGGACTGACACACCGCTTGTCAAGCCATGCTGTGGCAGCGTCCCATATAAAGTAGAGGAAGGTGGGCACGGATGTTAGCCCAGGGCCAGTCTTCCTCAGTAAAAAGAGGAGGATTGGCAGTGGATGTTAGCTCAGGGCTAGTCTTCTTCACGAAAAATAAAATAAAATAAAATAGCTGACACCTAGAAATCAAGGTGGATTATTTTTCTTCAAGTTCCATTATACAGAGACCATCCTGCTGTTGCAGGAGGAGAAAAACAACTGCTACACTGGACCAAATCCAGGTGGTGAGATTAGAAAGACACAAACTAGAAATGGTGTAAAATAAGGCCAGCTGGCCCAAGCATGGCCTCTTAAGGAAACAATACCCAGATCTGGTCCTCAGTTGCATTCATGGAAAAGAACTTGATTTGGTCAGTGCACTCAGAGGTGATCAGGCTCAAAGTGACTGACTCCCACTAAGAAACCGCACACACAACACCACACGCTGGTGAGGATGTGGAGAAACAGGAACGCTCATTCAGTGCTGGTGGGATGCAAAATGGCACAGCCACTTTGGAAGACAGTTTGGCAGTTTCTTACAAAATTAAACATTCTCTTACTACATGATCCAGCAGTTGTGCTCTTTGATATTTGCCCAAAGAGTTGAAAATTTATGCCTGCACAAAAACCTCTAAAAAGATATTTACAGCAGCCTTATTCATAATTGCCGGAACTCAGAAGCAACCAAGATATCCTTCAGTTGGTGAATGGATAAATAAACTGCAGTACATCCAGACAATGGAATATTATTCAATACTAAAAAGAAATGAGCTATCAAGCTATGAAAAGACATAAGAAATCTTAAATGCATATTGCTAAGTGAAAGAAGCCAATCTGAAAAGGCTGCACACTGTGTGATTCCAACTATGTGACATTCTGGAAAGGGTCAAACTATGGAGGCAATAAAAAGATCAGTGGTTGCCAAGGTGAAGGGTGAAGGGAACGAATAGGTGTAGCACAGAGGATTTTTAGGGCAGTGAAACTACTCTGTGTGATACTATAATGATGGATACATGTCATTATACACTCTTCCAAACTCATAGAATGTACAACCCCAAGAGTGAACCCTAAGGCAAATTTTGGCCTTTGAGTAATTATGGGGTGACAATGTAGGTTCATCAGTTGTAACAAATGTACCACTCTGATGGGGGAGGCTATGCATGAATGGGGTCAGGGGTATATGGTAAATCTCTGTATCTTCTTCTCAATTTTGCTATGAACTTAAAACTGCTCAAAAAATTGTCTTAATTTTAAAAATGCTACTCAGGGGGAAAAAAAAGAAAAAAGAAACCTCACACAAGATTGATGTATAAACCAGAATGCTGATTTTTGCTGTTCAGTAAGAATGGAAATGCCAAGGATAGCCATATGGTCACACTGGCTGGTCAGTACACTCTCTTCCTGTGGGAAAGCTGCAGAGGAAGCCAGAAATCACAATCATAAGTTTGCTTGGTGAGCAAGAAATCTGAGCAAGGGAATTTCATTGGATAGGGAGGGGTGGACTTGCCAAAAAGAATAATAATTACATTGGCAGATCCAGACACACCTCTCCCTGGAGATGCACTGAAACGTTCTTCCTATGCTAGACCCCGTTTTCACTGCACTCTGAAGACGATTCCTATCAGGAGAAGAGAGTTTCCAAATCAGATGCCAGGCCAGCTTCCAGCACCCATGCTCTAGATGTCTGGGCTGCACTTGGTTCTTCTCTAGATCATCTCGACTTGATATTTCCAGACAGTCTCCAAATGGTTGTCTTCTGCAGATGGCTGATCTCCAACACCACTCTCACTTTCAGAGATTACTTCCATGTTTGGGCTACCTTATTTCACCTCATGTGTGCTAACTACTCTATGGCTCAGCCTGGCTGTCTGGACTGGCCTATCTTTGATAGAGGCAGTAGCAGAGATGGGAATATGCATGGATAATGCTCCTCGTGGATTTGCCACCCGTGAACCTCTCTATCCGGATACCATATTCTCCCAGTCTGTTATGCTTTTTGGGTTAATTCAAAGCAATTCAACTCAACAAATATAACAATATTTGTTTACCAACTGTCGTGAACTGACTGTGTCCTCCCAAAATTCATATGTGGAGACCTTAATCCCCAGTAGGATGGTATTGAGAAGTGGGGCCTTTGGGAGGTAATTAGGTCATAAGGGTGGAGCCCCCGTGATGGAATTAGTGTCGTTCTAAGAAGAGGAAGAGAGCTAGCCCCAACTCTGCTCTCTGCCATGTGAGGATACAAGGAGGAGACGGCCGTCTGCAAACCAAGAAGAGGACTCTCACCAGACACTGGATCCACTGACACCTTGATCTTGGACTTCTCAGCCTCCAGAACTGTGAGAAATAAATCTTTGTTGTTGAAGCCACCCAGTCTATGGTATTCTGTTATAGCAGCCTGAACTGACTAAGATACCAAACTCCTATTACGTCTAAATCAGTATGCTTAGCACTGTTGAGGAACTGGAAACAGAAAGTCAGGAATTCTGATCCATATTCCAGGATTCCGCCCACATACTGAACTTAGCAAATTGTTGTCAAAACATCTCTGAGTGTGCCCCAATTCTATTTGCCTTCCCCGTGTAGAAAATGTAAGCTCCATGAAGGTAAAGGCATTCACTGGCTGTCTTATTTACGATGGTATTACTGTGTCCCTAGTCCCTAGAGCAGCCTTAGTACACAGTTGGAGCTCAATCAATACACACTGCAGGGAGGTGGGAGTGAGTCAGTGAGGTTTGTTTTGGAGCCACCACACCTGAAAACATCCATCAGAACCTGATTGTCTACAGACGCTGGGCGTGCACATTCCCTTGACTCCCGCAAGGCAACGTTTCTAGCAAGTAGCAGCAGGGGGTGCTCTCTGCTCTGTCAAACGAGACGCACACAAAGTCCATGTGATCTCAAGGTCAGCTCAGCCCGTGGAAGTGACGGACTGGCAGAAACAGACAGGCCCTGTTTACATGGATCTGAGTGGGAGGACAGGTGAAACCTTGCCTTTGCTTTGGTCAAGGGCAGAAAGGTGCTCACAGGAAGGGAAGAGGGAGAATGAATTAAAGACAGGGAATATGGGAGAAAGGGTAGTGTCAGGGGTGGAATAAAGAATTATAAAATTATAATTGTAGGGACCCTTCAAGGACATCAAAGTCAGCCTTCTACTTTTGCTGTCCCCTACGATGACCTTGATACGTGGCATCTTTTCTTGGTGCAAGTTCGCCTCATGATGGGGAGTTCAATACACAGTGTCACTAACAGTGGCTGACATTCGTTGAGCATTTACTTGGGGCCATACCGGGCCACCAGGTATCCTGTGCAGGAAGTGCCCTGCATTTGCAGAGACTGTGACATGAGTAGTGGTTCCTGAACCTATTCAGCGTGGCACCTTTCACATCGGGTGTCATCTAAGTTCGTCGACACAACCCAGCCAGGTAGGCACATGGCAATCGTGGCATTGCTGGAAATTAAACCCCAAAGCTCCTCCTCAAAGTGGAAATATGGCCCTCCGACACCCACCTTCTCTTAACTTGCACCCAGTTGCCCTGACTTTGTCCTCTAAAACCTCCCGAATACTACTAGCCCTTCCCTTTCCTGTGCCCAGACTCCCCTCTACACACATACCCGTCTCACTGATTCTTGATCTTTTCAAAATCCTTCAAGGGCTCACCCCTGGTCTTGGACTAAAGGCCAGATTCCTCCCCACAATTGTCCCTAAGGCCAGCCTGACTTACCCTGCCTATGTCTCCATTCCTGGCCTGAGCTGTTCTCTTCCTCACTTACTTTGCTGAAGCCACACTCTTCTACTCGAGGATCCCAACACACCAAACTCTGCCACTCAGAGCCTTCACTTTCGTGGGCCCTCTCCCTAACATGCTCTTTGCCTCTCCCTTCACATGCTAGTTCCTTCTCTTTTTTCGGGTCTCAGCTTAATATCACAGCCTCCGAGGAAGCCTTCTCTGACCACAATACCTAAATATTCCTGTGGCATTTTCTATCTCCTATGGTCTTTCTCTTATTTTCTTGTTTATTTCCTTCCCAGAATTTTTAAGCTCACATTAAAAAATAACATTCTCCTCTACCTGAATGTAAACTCAGAAGACAAACATTGTGTCATCTTGTTCACTATTGAATCCCATTTTACCCACAGAAAGCATTCCGTGTATTGTTGAATGAATGAATGAATAAATGCATGAATTCCCTCTAAACATCTGTAGGCAATTATTCCTAATGGGTCCATTCTTTTCCTAGACAAAATGTGCTCAGTTCTTTCAAGTATCCTTCAGGTGCCATGGTACTCCTTGGGCACAGAGTAATTTTTCTCTATTGTCCTTAAAGTATAGCACTCCAGGTGGGATGGAACTTGAAGAGAAACCAGTGGGATTGTCTCCTTCCATTTCCATCCGTGCTGGAGCCCAAGAATTGGCTTTTATTAGGGGAGGTAATTGAATCAGTCACCTGAGATTTTGCCTAGATTCCTGTTCTGTGGTGCAATGATTAATGTTAATAACCAACTGTCTTCATTCCTGACCCCCCAAAGCCATGATCTGTAGCACTTGCCATTTCAGGGGTGTAGATACTGCCACCACGACTGATTTCGAACTACCAAAGGGAGACACTAGACATGAATTTGAGGAGAGCTGCTCACTATCCCAGAGCCACCTCCAGCACATCACTGCCCCTCTTCCAGCTGCCACCCCTTCCACACACCTCCACTCCCACACAGACACACAATCTCCCATGTTAATTGAGAAGCCTCACCTAAGAGAACCCACACATCTGCCTAGTGCAAACAGTCTGAGTTTCTCCATAAAACCAGAGTTCTATAAAAACCAGACATAAAGGGAATTGGAAGGGAAGGAAGGAATGTATTAAATCTCTTTCGGGTCTACTGCTTGCATCTCATTAGGCCTGTGGGCACATGGACACGTGCCTATTTTCATGGCTTCCCTAAAACATGTCAGCTTATTAAAATTCCTTGTTTTCTTTTTCTGACCAAAACTAATGGACAAAAGAGAAATAGTTCTTTTGTTGTTCTGGTTTCTTTTATTTAACTACATGCATTTCTTCTTTCCGTCTCAACTCTCACAACAGGTGTATGACAGGCACAATTCAGCATCAAGCTCTTCAGTGAATGTGTGGTGTCCCATACACAGGGCTGTGATGTCATTTGAATGCCAAGTTGGGTGTGTGTGTGAGAGAGTATATTTCAGAACTGTAATTTATTTACCATGTTTTTATTTGGGTCAATGGGAGAGGACTGGCAATTAGTTATTTTGGCAAAGGTTCACTTATGCCTGAAAAGGAACACAGACTTAACATGTTATATAATCGCTCTTAAACCACCTCTGGGAATTTCTCCAAGCGCTGTGTGTCAGTCTCCATTGTGCGTGTCTGGACACAACCTCTACAAGAATTCCTATTTTATGAAGCAGGGTGGAGAAATGCTGAGAGACAGAACTGAGTTTAATTGTGAGGTTGACTTGTTATGGGAGAGCTGAAAGGAAGAGCTTATCTTATCCTGAAATCCACCACATTAATCCTTAGGCAATGCTGGGGCACAGACTCTTCCAGACCACTGGACTCTATGTAATAAAATAATTTTACTTCAGAATCTAATTATGTCTATGGGTAATTTTTCATTTTTGTGTGGTAAACTTTTTGAGTGTATTTAAGTGTAACATGCATACAGAAAAATGCACAGATCATAAATATATAACTCGAAGCATCATCCCAAAGTGAATACACCATGTAACCACTCCTCAGGACAAGAAATGAGCACCGCCTAAAGCTCTCACACGCACCCCTCCCCATTCTTCCCCAGAGTGACCCCTCACCCCTCTACGGAAAAGCTTAAATTTTACTTTTCTGATTCTAAATCAAAGTTCTGATTTTTCTCCCCATAATTGTCCAGAAGGACTCTAACTTATTTGTTTTTTTAAACTAGAGATTAGGGAGTTGTGAGCCGGTGTGAGGGACCACTGAGTCATATGTGGTCAATTGTGCCGAGGTCGGGGCCACCCCTAGGGCATACAGGGAACTGGGCATACATTTTTTGCAAGGCCCCCATCTATATAAACAATTTGACTAAAAAACGTACTGCAGAATTCATGGTGCCATGTGAGGTACAGTGATTCATCATGAAGATTTATAATAATGGTTAGAGAAGAAGTACTTAAGTGTTTGTTTATTGTCCAATCGGGGCACCTGGAGAATCTTAGTACTGTCCAGACACCATCCCTTTCTCTAGGGCCAGAAAATATCTCTTCCTGTTCTTTATTGTCAAATGCCTTGTTTCTGGCTAATTTCACATCTCCCACAAGAAAAGAGCAATGTTGCTATTACTCACAAATTGCCATGTCTCTTCTGAACCATGAAGCAATGTAACTCTTCTTGCCTATTCCTAATTCCATTTATTTAATTCTGGCTACATCATTACTTGAGATGCTGCATCATCCACCATGCCATCCATGAATACTGGCTTCCAATGATGCTTCCCAAGTTACTGTGCTTTGTTGATGATGTGCACAAATGCAAGTATTACCCAAAGCATGCAGGAAATTTTTGCATTCACACAGGACAACACATCTCACAACTACGCTTTCCTTGAACTCTTTAAGGCCATATTCACTACATTCTTAGAATGCAGTCTCTTTCAGTGTTGACTGCATTCCTGCCTTCTACAGATGCCCACAGGGAGGATAGGTGAAGTGCCTGTGAGCAAAGAGAGAGAAGAATGGTCCCATTCTCAAGCTGATGTCTGTGTCTCATCTAGCACAGCTTAAGATGGACCCAGAAGAGCATTTATGTCACCACATCAATTGATCAGAGAGACCTGTTGGCTTTTCTCTGCGAGGGTCGTGAAAGCCCTCGAATGAGATAAGTGTTCCTGCCCCCGGAGGAGTGCCCAACATGTGGAGGGGTGTAGGGATCTGCCCTCGGTACCAGCAGTGCACAGAGGAAAGAATGCCTGCCACCACCCCTCTGGCCTTCAGGGGCTGCAGATCTGAGGCGGTACCACAGGTGGAACATGGATGGACGAGAGCCAATGCACAGGCTCACACATGCAGCTCAAGTCCAAGGGTCAGCAATGGACCCTCAGCAGCCCAGAGTCCTGAACTTTTCCCATGTCTGACATAACGAAGAGACATCCAAAATCAGCATGTCAATACCATTCTGCTGGACCATTCTTGCATGATTCCATAATAAAATACCATGCCAGCCATGGAGCCCCAGAAGGATGCCATTCATGTGATCCCAGAGCTCCTCGGGGCGTCTGGTCAACCTCCAGAGCAAGGTAGGGGATCAGAGAGTGCCTGTAGGGAAGAATGGGACACATGAAGGTCCTGGTCTGAGCTTGGATCTCCCTTCCTGAATGGCTCTGTGGGCCCTGGCTGGCCCCAGGCACCGTTGGGAGACAGACATTTTCAAGGAAGGCACTTCAAAGTGCAGGAGCCCCTGAGGCTTAGGGCCTGGGATAAGAGCCTGGCTCTCCTAAGTCAAGGAAGGTGCTGGTGTTGATAAGATTACAAAGGCAGGGCTTTGTATGTCAGTCTTCTTGCTCCCAGGGTCTTCTCCTGCACTCCCTATTTCCTAAAAGGTCTGCTATGACACCAAGAAAGAAAAAAAGGGTGTGCTTCTGGTTTTTTTGGTGAGGAAATATGATATTGTAGAAATCGCCTATGTCTTAAGGTCAGTAGGTTTAGATGTATGTCTTCAGGTTAAACCACCATACGAGTCCATTTCCTTGTCTATAAAATAGGCATAAAAATAATACTCGATAAAACTCAAAAGATGTTTCAGAATTAATATGAAAATAATGTATGTAAAAAATATTTTGCAAACAGGTAAAGACTATCCAAATATTAGTGTGTTTTTAAAACGAGGATTTGTGTTTTTAAAATGTTCTCATGTACTAACTGTCCACCTGAGTTCTTTCAATTCATTCTCTTTTGAGTCATAATTTAGAGTTTATGTCATTATGTGATTTGAAATCTGTGTCCTAAGTCCAGTTAAGGGTACCATGGCCCCTTCTTTTGT
The DNA here is from genome assembly GCA_031878705.1 of Tapirus indicus. Lineage (NCBI taxonomy): Eukaryota > Metazoa > Chordata > Mammalia > Perissodactyla > Tapiridae > Tapirus > Tapirus indicus. Next base: position 138,885,866 of record CM062919.1, on the reverse strand, counting down.
TCCCTTTTCTCTTTTGGACAGATCCTTGACTTTGAGTCCCTGATTCTGGCCTGCCCCGAACACTAACCTATGTGTTATATTTGCCTTCAGGTGGAATAAACACAATATTCTTCCTATTTTTCTAACGAAAATGTATTGTCAAATCTATCAGTCGATAATAAGGAACACTCACCTCCATAACCCAGGTAACTGAAAATAAGTGAGGGCACCTGGGGCATGGCCTTGAGTAGCCCTGAGCCTGTGGCAGACAGGTGAGAAGGAGCCCAGAGGGACAGAGTTTTCAAGTGAAGTGTGGGAGGCAGCCTCTAAGATGGCCTCCAGCAATCCCACCTCTGGGTATTCACCCTTTCTCTAATCGCCTCCACTTGTGGGCGGGCTGGCCTACCGGCTTGCTTCTACTACAGTGAATACAGAAAAGGAGATGGGATGTCACTTCTCTGATTAAACTATGTGAGACTGAAACTTTCATCTAATAGACTCTCTCCGTTTTTGACTTTGATGAGTCAAGCAGCTATGTTGAAGAGGCCCACGTGGCACGGATTTGAGGGCAGTCAACAGCCCACAAGAAACTGAATCTACCAACAAACACATGATCCTGGAAGTGAGTCCTTCCCTAGGTAAATCCTCTGATGAGATCCCAGCCCTGGTCAACACTTCACCTACAGCCATATGAGGGACCCTCAAGCAGGAGATCCAGCTATGCAAGTCTGTGAGAAACTGGGAGAAAATAAATGTGTGTCATTTCAAGGGCTAATTTTGTGGTAATTTGTTATGTAGCAATAGATAACTAATACATAAAGTAAAAAAAAAAAAAATTCTAAGAATTAGTAAATGTAAAATTTGAAGACAGTCCCCTACTCAGGAAGATTACATGTTTATTGGCTTTAAAACGGTATGCAGGATACTGTTATAAATACGCTTACAAAATTATCCCAGAAATCCATTTAAAAAGTATTTCTAAGCTCCAGGAATAATGATTTCTTGATCAAATGTATCAGCACTTCTAACACGAACTCACTGTCTACCTTCTAAATTGATTCCCCTGCTCGACTCTCCTATTTCTGTCAGAGAAAATATTATTTTGAATTCACCTTAGAGATTACTCACCTGTTCATTTCACAGTTGAAATGAACTGGAATTCCCAAGAGATTGAGGGACACACCTAAAGCCACACAACTCGTTAAGTCAAGGGCAGCACACAACTGATTCCAGCTCTTTCCCTCGTGCCCTCTCCTTCAACTCTTGTAACCATGAACCATTGCCAGTTCTTCTGTGATCGTGCTTGGTCCCTCCATCTCTGTTCCCAATACCTTCTTCCCAGTCTGGCTCTCCCACTTCACACCTTCTCACCGCAGGAGCCTCCCAGCTGGTCCGCTGCGTCCCTTCCAGTCCATTCTGCACGCCACTTTCAGACTAATCTTCCTACAACCTCGCTTTCATCCTGCCCCTCCCTTGCTCAAGAATCACTACAGGCTATGTATCACTTCTAACTCAGATCCAAACCCCTCTGCCTAGTTTTCACGTCCTCAGAAGCCCAGCCCCGACTTACATACACAACCGTCTTCACTCCCCACTCCTCCCAGCACACGTCCTCAGTGCCATGGCTCACGCCTCTCGTCCTGATGACATTCTTCTCCCCTCTTGCTGCTTTTTAAAAAAAAGTTGGGTTAGTCTCTCCTCTCCCCTAATGCCTTTCCTTCTTCTTTTCTCATTCCTTGATGAACAACTTCAAAGAACATCTTTAGCTTCATTTTTTTCCCTCAGCAGTTACCATTATCCAACATACCATTTATTTTACTTATTTATCCAGATTATTATCTGTGTCCCCATAGAACGCAAGTTCCATGACAGCAGCAACTTTTCCTATTTTGTTCACTGCTATGACCCCAGGGTCCAGAATAACGTCTGCACAGAGTAAGCACTCAATACACGTTTGGATTAAAAAATGAAATTCCACTTGCTCTAAGGAGTTCTCCTTTACACTGCTATTTTTTTTTTTCCCTGCAAATGCCTAAATGTTTGATCTGGTTAGCACCCAGCCAGGATTTAATTTTCCTGTGTTCTACTTTGTTTCTCTGAGTTGTAGGCTTATTTATGTATGTTTGTTTATATATGTCCAACCTTCTTTCTTCCCCTCTTGTTCTAGAAATATACCTGCTACCCCTTTCCTGCTAACTCCATGGAGGTGGACCCGAGGCCCAGGCCACAGAGAATGGTCAAGGGATGGGTATAAGACCCATGCAAGGAAATTTGGAGGCCTTCCCACGACTTCACTATTCAGGATCCTGTAGCTTTTCCTTTAGCCAGCCCTGGGGGTCTGGTGGTTAAGATTCAGCGCCCTCACCTCCACGGCCCGGGTTTGGCTCCAGTCGGGGAACCACACCCCCCGTCTGTCAGGTGTCAGATTGTGGCAGCTTCCTGTTGCCGCGATGCTGAAAGCTGTGCCTCCGGTATCTCAAATACCAGCAGGGTCACCCACGGTGGACAGGTTTCGGCGGAACTTCCAGACTAAGACTGACTGGGAAGAAGGACCTGGCCACCCACTTCCAAAAAATTGGCTATGAAAACCTTATGAACAGCAGTGGAGCATTGTCCAATAGAGCGCCAGAGGGGAGAGGATGGCGCAAAAAGACGAGGCAGGGTTCTGTCTGCTGTACGCAGGGCACTAGGAGTGAGAATCGACTCGATGGCACTAACAATGAAGAGCTTCTCCTTTAATTCCACAGGCTGCCATTCCAATAAGTTGCCCTTTTTACTTAAGTTGGTTTGAGTTAGATTTCTGTCATGTGCAACTTGAAGTCCTTATTTTGTATTTTCCTTATATTTTTTAACTTGCAAGCTGATACATTCATTTGGTTGTACAAAGACTTCCATATTCTAAATTATAGGTAATTCAATACAATGTATTTCCCCCCTTGTTGTGCAAGTAGTGGATTACTACAATGAAAAAGTGTATCTAATGTGTGATTATGTGGTCCAGCATAATCTATATGAAAAACGTACGATAATAGCAATGGTAATAATGACGGAGGAAAACAATAAACGCAAAAGGCTACCCTTAAGTATACCGTAGACTGCATTTCTTATGATTCTGTTTTCCAGGTGGAAGAATTTGAATTTAAAGAAAGCAAATATAAGGTCTGGTTTTGTAGGTGCTTGTTGCAGCTTTCTGAGTAGTGATAGACCTGAGTGAATTTTGGTTTGGCTTTTTAATAGCTTGGCTAAGTTATTTACCACCAATATTCTCATTTTTATCATCCATATAAATGAAGATGACAACCAGTTATTTCTCAGGATCATCTGAGGATTTTTTTTTGAGTTAACATATATACCTGATTTAGCCTAGTTTCCCTAGGAAACAGAACTTGAAGCAAAAGCTTCTGTGCTAACACTTTCATGGGGGATGCAATCCCAGGGAAGCATGGTGAGAGTTAAAGGGCAGAGAGGACAGGAAGGAAGGAGACAAACCTGCCAGAGTGCATTATCAGGAGGCCCCAGCTTTGTACTAAGCACAGCTGATTGCTTATTCTCATGGTTCTGCTTCCAGACAGTCTGCAGCTCTCAATACAGTCTGTCTGGGTGGAGTAAGGGAGAAGAAATTATGTGCTGGTTCCCACTCCCATTGGTTAAAGTTTGCCCACAGAGCATCTGCTCCCTGCACTTCCAGGATGTGTGACCTACCCTGTCTGGCAGCGGACGCAGGAGGCCTCATATTGTGAAGCACAGAAAGTCATCAGTTCCCCCACTTGCCTATCTGCATTCTGCAGCCTGTTGGGGCAGCCAAGTGAGCTGTTGCAAGAGCATGGGCACCAAGAGGTCTCACAGAATCTCACATCTCAGTGGCAACAGGAAGTCCCGGAGCAGGAAACAGAGAGGTTCATGTAGGGTTAGGCCCAGCCAGCTAAGCAGGTAGAGCACCATGACAACGTGATCCCGCCAGAAAGGCAGCGAGAAGCCTCCCTCCTATCAAGATCAAAACGTTTCCTCTGCAACCTACAAGAATGTGGCTGGTGCCAAACCCACTTAGTAATGAGCAGAAAGCCATGGCTAAGTAACTCCAAGGAGCCTCCTAAGGTGGGCATGTGACTACACCTAGTGTGGCAGCCTGTACTGGAAGATGCTCCATAATGCTAGGTTCCATCCTTCCATAGGAGGCTCAGACATACACCGAACATCTGTAGCTGTGACATTACTAAAATGAAATTCTACTAAGAACAAACAATGCAAGATGCCCTAAGTTGACTATAGCAGGCACTAGCTTTAATACTGTGAAGATCAGTGAAACCGTATTAGTGAAGTACTCTTGAACACATAGGACAAAAAGACCTCAGCATATAAATATGAATGTTATCATTACTCTCCTTATTTTTCCTAGTCAGTGGTAGGTGAGCCATCCATTTGGGTAATATACATATTGTTGAGGACACATTTGCCAAAACTCCTCCTTTCTAAACACCACCAATGGTGTCTAAGATTTTGTGCCTATCCAGACAAAAAATGTCTCAGTTTCTTAGACATTTGGTTCTCTGGGATAGTCCCTGAGGTATCAATGCCTTTCTGATTTCTATAAGGGCCTGGGGATTTTTTTACTTCTTTTTTCCTATTGAAATCTCTGCCAGAGTTTGCCACTTTTCAAGAATGGATGCCAGGAAAGTGAGGAAGTAGCTGGCTAGTTAGACTCTGGCTATTAAAACACTGAGTTTAAAGCCCACCTTGCAGATTTGACAAGGCAGCTATAATATCTATAAGCTAGGTGACCCCACAAGACATCTTGAACATGAAGTTGGCAATTCCTCATGTAGACATTTACTCTCCCAAAAGTCCACACAAGATTTCCCAAATCTGGTGAAGTAGTAAGAGTTACCAACTTTTTCCTTTACTTGGGATCATTTGTAGTAGTTCTAAAAACTGCCCCAATGTGTGACTTTCCTTAGACGAAAAGAAAAAAATAGGACTTAAGAGTTCCAACTCTCTGAACATTTTCTGCTTAAAAAAATAAAATGAATTAGACAAGAAGATAATGATACATGTCTCGTGGTAAACAAACAGCAAACACGTGTTATCTTAATCATCCTTTTCAAAGTCAGGAAAGTGTATGAATCTAAAAAGGAATTATCTAGAAAGGAAAAATGAAGCCTATTCAGAAGACAAATTTGAAGGTTCTATTTTTTTCAAATTGTAAATTTGTATGACTTCAAACAACCACATTGATCAGAATCAGTCAGGATATAGCTATAAGAACATTTAGATATCTTGAGATCTACCTATTTCACCAAACTAGATTTCAGTTAATGAAAGTATCTCCTTATGAAAGTCTCCGTTATCTTTTTGCAACCCTATCCTATTTTGAATGATCAGAATCTTAACCCAGCACTCCTAAAATAAGCAACAGCACTAAAATCAATTGAGTGTTAACTGTGTAGCATGCATTCCGATAGATGATCTAGCATACAAGATGTGTAAGTTATCCTTGCCTTAATGGAGTTCTCAATCTAGTTAAATAAGTGGGCATTATGTGAAAATTCCATGTTTTGTGAAGCCATAGGGTGCTAGCTTGGAACAGTGGGGGAATTCTTCTATACAAGGTAATCTGATGTGTCTCCTCCTAGAGACAAGTCATGGCAGCCAAAACAGAATAGAGACAAAAAGTTACTCAAAGCTATAGAAAACTCTCACATAGATTATTATTTTTATTAGTATATATCCATATATATCACCCTCCAGAAGAATATAAGTAGTTTATGATGTTGCATAAAACATCAAAAGTGCATACATTTAGAGTGAAAGAAGAAAAATAAGATAGACCCAAAATTAGAACCAGGAATTGAGTGAAAACAAAAATGTATATCTAATGATGCTATAGATGGGTTACAAATTTAACCTTAAGCTTTCAATGAGTTATTATGCAAAAGGGAAATCCAGGCAGTTATGAAATCCCCAACGTGCATGAGCTAAAAACATACCAAGGACTTAGGAGAAGTGAAACTGTTCTTGAGAGGAAGAGCAAAGAGGAATTTCTTCCATGGTTGCTGAGAAAGAAGGCAGCTTATGAGGCAAGGAGCAATGCTCTCCAGAAGACATTATTAGAGTAGACACTAAAGTGAGATTTATAGGCCTGTTTTCTTATGTTGCCCCTCTCTTAATATATGTCAAGGGTATCCCACAAAACTTTCGGGAAGCAGTTAATTCTACAGGTGTGTGGGTGTTGAGGAGGAGGGCAGAGTGGAGAAGTGAGGGAGATGTCATCCAAGGTACATGCACAAGCATTCTGAACACCTGCCTGAGCCTGAGGAGATTTTTCAACATAATTTCTAGAGACATGTTACTCAACATATGGTCCTCAGACTAGCGGCATCCATTACCTGGGACCCTGTTGGAAGTGCTGAATCTCAGGCCCCATCCAGGTCTATTGAATTAGAATCTGCATTTTAACAAGGTTCCCGGTGATTCACCTGCACAAAAACATTTGAAAATCATTGCTCTATTGGATGGAACGTATATGTGCTCAGAATATTGTTTTTCTCACGTAAGTTTTTGAAAAGAATAAAATTTTGACTCATTCATGATTGCATCTTGTGTCTAGTTCACTACCTGGTGTACATCAGGCACTCCCTAAATGTAGGTTGAATTGCTAATTATTTGACCAATATAGTTGTCTTTTGGAAAAGTTTTAAGGCAAATGTAATTAAATACACTTGTCTTGGTGGTTAAAAATAAATTAGGATCAACATGGTACCCACCTCCTAACCCAGGAGTATTTGCAAAGATGCCCTCCCTGTCTTCTACCTCGGAATGTCCCCTTTCTGTACCTTGTGTGCTCTTACGTGTAAAAAGGACCAGATGTGTCCCAGATGCTATCGGTGTATTAAAACACAGCTGACAAAAATCCAGGGTGGGGGACAGACCCCAAACTCTCCTTGAGCACCACTCCCCCATCCCCAATTCCATGGAACTCCTCTACTCTTGACTTAACCCACATTACTTAATAAACTTGGGTGTGTATTTTGAATATGCTCCAGGATGAAATGAGCTCTCCTCTTCAAGCCTGTTGAATTCCAGAACTTGGGAGGGAAAGGGAGATGGAAAACTCCCAGAGCTCTCCTCCTCCCCTCTTCCACCATGTTTGTGGCTCTGTGGGCTTTCCTCTCTCAAGGCATCCCTCCCACAGACCCTGAAGCACCAGCTCACCTGTCTATCATCCCTACTCACTTGTCCAGTGTGAGCTGGATCAACAGTGACTGACAGGTAAATGTGTCTTCACCTTACTCCATAAAACTCACCGATCACATTTTAAGCTTCTATAAAGTTAGTTAGAAACTATCTACCCGATTTTATTTTAAATTACACATGTAAGGATTTTTTATGTCACGGGACAGGAGACCAGCAGAGATGGGCTAGCGACTAGAGGGCTATTTATCATAAAGCAGTTTATCATTACAAATTACAGGGGTGAAGCTAGATGTTACATTTTTACCATGACCCTTGTCTCCACCTTAATAATTATAAGCCAGTTTTTATTTAATATAAATGTTTCAACTATAGCTGAAACTCAGTATAAAATTTAAGTATTTAAATAGAAACTTTCCAACTATCATAAAAGTCATCATCATAATCTTAAAGACAAGACTTGTGTCTTATTCATCTTTGCATTCCTAACACCTAGTACAGTGTTTAGAACATAGTAAACCCTCAATTAATATTTATAGAGTGAATGGATAAAGGAGAAAATTCCTTCAGTGAAGGATCTGGGCTAGAAGACAGGCAGTCTCCTTATGGACGCTGAGCTCCCCAGCCTCTAGGTGCCACCAAAACATGTGAATGGAAATCAACAGAGAATCAAGAAACCAAAAGTATTACAAACCATTTTAATGTAACTCATGTGAGACTCATCAACTCCTGATAAGCAGAAATTATCAAAAGATAAATGAAGTCTTAGCAAGATACAGTGATTTATGCATTCACATTCCTGATTATAAGAGAGTCTGAAATAGATTTTATATGGCTGCAAAGCATACACTTTATAACTGCAATTAGCTGGAGCATGTGTGACTTAGGAATTCTGACTTCTCTCTGCGCTTGTACTTGGAAGAGTTGGGTGCAGGCCTGCGGGACACGCATACCTAGAGGAGTAGTTAGAATACAGACTCCAGAGGACTGAGAGTCTGATAACTTGGTGGTGCCCACCTTTGTAGCACAACATGAAATTAACTTGGAGAAGAACTAGGGCACACTGACAGTTTCTGGAAAATTAAGGGGCGTTTTCTGCCAACAGGCCACTGAAGGCCATAGCGGAAGGATTCTAGGGGCTGGGATGGATTTTATGCCTTCTGAGTGTGGGGTTAGTGACAGAGGCAGACACCTGACAAGAGAGCACAGTTTATTTGCATGGAAATCCTAAGGGATGTGATTCTCCAGGGTGGTGGAAAGCAGAAGGTACAACAATGGAGAGTTGCAAAAAGCTGAGAAGATGGACTGAAAAGAGCTCCTGTTTTATCAGCATCTTGTAAAAGAAACAGCTTTGGTAAATGTTAGGGAAAGAGATGGGGGAAGCTTTTGTTGACGGGTGTAATCCCCACCCAGCTGCATAGCTCAGGAAGAACTCCCCACACTTCCTATAAAATGACACACCAAGAAAGGCATCTGGAAGCAGCAAAAGTGGACCAAAACGCTGTAAGAGCTGAGTGTGAACCCTGAGGCCACTGAGACACCCAGCAGAAGACCAGGATGGAGCTTGCCTCATCCCTGGGAGACAGTCCAATCCATTCTGGTAGAGCGGCTCCTCCATTTCAGAGCTGAAAGTTCACAAAGCGCCTGTTTGAACCAAGCATTTGCCCCAGCCTGTGAGAGGCGTTTGGAGCACGAAGCAACTTTGCTGTTATTTGTCTGATGCACAAAATCAAAGATGGTGAGTTTTCTTCTCTTTTAATACAACCACCCTTTGCCCCATTGTAGACATTACGCTTGCAAGTGGGGACTTAGTGCCAGGTACTTACTGTGATCTTCAGAGAGATAACTTCACAAGTTGCTCACCAAGGACCAGAGCCAACAAATTGCTCCATCCTTGCAAAGGGACCTGGACCCAGAGGCATTTTTGTGGAATATTCTTAGCAGTAGGATCAATGTCTTTGAAATTGCTAGCATGACTGGATATACTGATATAAACCCATCTCCTTCTCTATGTGTCTAGGTCACGCACAGGTGGCCCACGGGTCAAACTGTATTGTTTGGCATGCAAAGTGTTTTGAAAAATAAAATAAATCTTCAACATTTAAAAATCAGGGGACTTCATGTTAAGAACCTTGACTTCCATTTTTTTCTGCAAAACTTGGGAGAGCTGCCCACGCTGGGCCCGTGTTCCCACATGGTGGCATTCGGCTGGAGCTGAGCCCCTCCTTTAGAAGGGGCATGCACATTTTGATTCATCATCAGTCCCATTACTCCAGATTAGGTATCTGACCTTGAGGCCTAGTAGGGTTGTCATTTATCAGAATGTTTCTGTTGTTTTTCTTGGAGTAGACAAAGTTTTTGGTGCCCATTTCTCTACGAAAAGAGAGAAAGTGAAAGTAGACTGGGAGGGTTATGTATTTCTTACACCAGGCCCCCTTCACCCATGTACACCACTGGCCTAGGCCCTGTAGCCTAAGATGTCCTCAGGACATTTTTTGCCTTTCAGTATTTTTATTATTAGTACCAGCCTTCTCTCGTTTCCTGTTCCTCACAACTGCCTCCTTCACTCTGGAAGAATGCCTAATTATTATAAACATGTATTTTGCTTATCAACCAACATATTCTGCGGTCCCTGCATATCAAAAGACCTGTCTGAGTGGGACAGATTATTTTCTCCAGTTGGTAAATCTGAAACCTGAGAGTAGGAAGCGTATTTGAGTTATAAAAGTTTGGCAGCTTCAGTTTAGCTCAATGAAAAATGATTTAGCAAAAGTCAAGTCCCGAGGGTGTAGCGTGGGGCAGGGCTGAGGGATGAGGCACCGAATTGTCTTGTTTGCCATAATCTGTGGCATGATATTCATACTCATGATTTGCTGGGCACAATTTTCAATGTTTTCATGTCCTAAGGATCTTTTTTATTGCTTGAGTTTGTTGTGGCACAGGGATTAAAACCAAGAAAGAAATCTGGATCCATCTATGGCTTTCCAGGCTCCAAAGTTTATCTTTGAGGATGAACTGGCAATAAAAATATGGCACCCTTCTTTCCATTCAACCTTAAAAATTTTTCTGTTTAAATACTTGTCTATTTGTGGTTGTAGTCGGCGAAAGGTAGTGACTAGGGAAATTAGGCACAGGATAAATATTTGCTAATTGAATGAAGGAGTGAACATCCGAGGTAATATCTGGAAGACTGACTCATAGCCTGGAGCATATTGGCAGTCAAGGCTGAGCAGCAGAGGATGGTGTTATGAAAGGCATACAGGTGTTATGATGGCACAGGGGAACTATGCCAACCCGGTGGCATCAGTTACCAACCAAGGCTGGAGGAGGATGGGACCAGGAGGACAGAAAAGAGATGAGAGAAAAAGGGACAAGTGACTGACTTTGTGCTGGTGACCATTTTTGCTGGATATGTTGCAGAATTGCAATCACAGAACAACAGCGGTAGTGTTCTATCACAGATACCCCAACTATACATAGAAGAAAGAAAATAAGGGAAAGTAATTGTCAGTCCTACTCACTTAAAAAGAGAAGGTATGACATGATTCTGCAAACATAAAACTACAAAAATTTTTGAACTTCTAACCCCACTAGTCAAGTTATGGTCTGTGGGCTTTTCAAATTCTACTGTAGCCTGCCATGACAAAGAAGTGCAGCTCAAGAAGGTATGGAGAGTTCTGTGTGAACATAGCTGCCTACATCAGCTTTTGCCCCCTTTGCCTCCTGGAAATCACCCAAAAACAATAAGGAGAATGAAAAAAATGCATACCCCATTTTTGGTGAAGTTAGGAGACAGGTATATTCTCTAGATTCCAAAATATGTAAAAGGCTAGCAAATGCAGCTAAGTTAGTAGGAGGAAGAGTGGAAAATGTAGAGTGAGGCTTTACTGGGTAAGAAGATGCAGGGTAGAAGGTCTAGGTGAGAGCCAGTGAAAATACACTTATTGAGGGTGAGAAGCACGTCCTGAGGGTAAAAGCTTCCTCCTGTGTGATAGATTGTATTATTTGTTCAAAATATTTACTGACCTTCCCTACTGGTCTCTTTTCTACCAGCCTGGATCTCCTGGTCCCTTCCTAAACAGAGCTATCCCTCCTAAAGATTGATTTACCCCACTCCACTGGCATCAGGCTTAGCCATGAAACTTGCTTTGGCTAATGAAATGTGAGTGGAGTGACAGGTACCACTTTTGAGCAGAAGCTTTAAAGAGTCACCCTATGGTTCTGCCACCTCTCTTCCCCCTCTGCCACAGACACACAGAATAGACTCGAGAGCCCAGACATAAACCCACACATCTATGGACAGCTAGTTTTTGACAAGGGAGCCAAGAACATACAATGGAGAAAGGAAAGTCTCTTCAACAAATTGTGTTGGGAAAACTGGACAGCCACATGGAAAAGAATGAAAGTAGACCGTTATGTTACACCATATACAAAAATTAACTCGAAATGGATTTACTTGAATGTAAAGACTTGAAACCATGAAACTTCTAGAAGAAAATATAGGCATTATGCTCTTTGACATCGGTCTTAGCAACATATTTTCAAGTACCATGTCTGACTGGGCAAGGGAAACGATAGAAAAAATAAACAAATGGGACTACGTCAAACTCAAAAGCTTCTGCAGAGCAAAGGAAACCATCAACAAAACCAAAAGACAACCTAACAGTTGGGAGAAGATATTTGCAAGCCATATATCTGATAAGGGGTTAATCTCCAACATATACAATGAACTCATACTTCTCAACAACAAAAAGCTAACAACCCAACTAGAAAATGGGCAAAAGACCTGAACAGACATTTCTCCAGAGAAGATATAGAGATGGCCAACAGGCACATGAAAAGATGTGCCACATTGTTAACTATCAGGGAAATGCAAATCGAAACTACAATGAGATATCACCTCACGCCCGTCAGAAAGGCTATAAGTAACAACTCAGGAAACAACAAGTGTTGAAGAGGATGTGGAGAGAAGGGAACTCTTATACACTGCTGGTGGGAGTGCAAACTGGTGCAGCCACTATGGAAAACAGTATGGAGATTCCTCAAACAATTAAGAATAGAACTACCATAGAACCCAACTATTCCACTGCTGGGTATTTATCCAAAGAACGTGAAAACATGAATGCATAAAGATGTATGCACCCCTATGTTCATTGCAGCATTATTCACAATAGCCAAAACTTGGAAGCAACCTAGGTGCCCATCAAGGGATGAATGAATAAAGAAGATGTGGTATATATACACAATGGAATACTACTCAGCCATAAAAAAGATGAAATCTTGCCATTTGTGACAACATGGATGGACCTTGATGGTATTATGCTAAGCAAAATAAGTCAGAGGGAGAAAATCAAATACCATATGATCTCACTCATAAGTAGAAGATAAAAACAACAACAAACAAACACATAGAGACAGAGATTAGATTGGTGGTTACCAGAGGGGAAGAGGAGAGGGAGGAGGGCAAAAGGGGTGATTAGGCACATGTGTATGGTGATGGACGGTAGTTAGTCTTTGGGTAGTGAACATGATGGATTACACAGGAATCAAAATATAACGATGTACACCTGAAATTTAGGTAGTGTTATAAACCAATGTTACCACAATTTAAAAAGAAAAAGAAAGCAGAAAACAAACAAACCAAGAAAATCTGCAACTCTTGGCTCAAAGAGGAAATACAAACTGAAATTTATAGAAAATGTAATGAATAGAAAACCTACATATCAGAATAAATGGGATCCAGCTAAAGCAATTTTTAGAGGGAAACTTCATAGCCTTACATGCTTATCTCGATAGACAAAGACTGACTACAAATTAAGCATCTTAAGAACAACGTAATATACTGAGAAATGCAAAAGGAAGGAACGTGAAAATAAAAGCAGAAATTAATAAATTGGAAAATAGAAAAACAGGAGCAAATATAAATATATTCAAAATAAGTCTTTGGAAAATACAATAAAATAGACAAATTGATACTGAACAATTAGTTCACAGGAAAGGAAATATAGATGGTGTTTAATAGACTCTGAAAAGATGCTCACCCCTTCTACTACTATAAGAGAAATGTAAAATAAAACCACACCTAGGCAATATTTTTTACTTATATGACTGGCAAACATTCAAACACTTGATGACACACTGTGTCGGTGAGGCCTTGAGGAAATAAACTCCCTTTAACAGATCTAATGGGTGTGAAAAATTGTGCCACCTCAATAGATGGGAATTTGGAAGCATCTAACAAAACAACAACTTCATAAACCTTGCTAACTCACTTCCAGGATTTTATCCAGCAGATACATTCATACATGGATGAGCACGTTTATTCAGAGGGGCATTGCTCGTCAGAGAAAAGATTAGAAAAAAACCCTAAATGCCCATGGTTTGGTAAACTATAATCATACACACAATAGAATGCTATGCAGCTGCAAACAAGAGGGAAGAAGTTATTTACATGCTGATATGAAAAGATCTCCAAAATATAAGGTTATATGAACAGGGCAAGATAAAGAAGAGTGTGTAGTATAATTTATCATTTATATAAAAATGGTGGACTAAATGGAAAAATACATATATTCATAATTCTTGCATTAGCATTAAAAAATTCTAAAAAGGAGACCCAAGAACCTAATAGCTGTGGTTACTTGTTTGGGAGGGTTAGGAACTATGTAGATGGGGAATGTACACATTTTTATACTTTTTTGCTTTGAAACATGTAAAAATATTACCTTGTCAAAAAATTTTTAAATAATTTTTTAAATAACTGTAAAGTTTTGAAATTTATGATGTGACGCTAGATTGAAGTACAAATTAACTATACTTTGTATGGCAAAGGAAATCTCCATAGCAAATCATTTTGCCATTTATTTCTTCCATGATCGGAGTCTCTATGACTCAGAGACTCTTTTTCTTAGCAATAATTTAAATAACTGGAAGTTTAACTATAGATATGGACCTCTTGATGGAATGTGAAGATTAAAAATTATCTTAAAATAAGATAATTTTGAATAAACAAATAAACATTATGTGAAATCCATTATGCATTCCCGTATTCATCTACATTTTAATAAGTTGATATGCGTCCCAACGGTTTGTTTATAAATACATATATAAAACAGATGGTCTACGGTAGATCAACCAAATCAATAGGATGAGTCTCAAATTATATATGAATGCAGTATGGGCACCATTGAATGAGTTATGGTTTTAGCCTTTGTAGCTAGAAACTGGAGAATGGGAGGCTTCCATAAAACAGCTGCCCAACTGACCACGCCAGGCCCCACGGCATAAGAAGGTGGAGAAGGACCATTTTTAAGATGGGTTTGGCTCTCTGTCACAGGAAGTGGATTATAGACTATTTGCATCCAAGTTCTAGAAAGTGCTTATAGAAATGCAGATTTTCGTGCCTCACTCCGTCATCATCATCTCTGGGATTGGAATGTGTGAATCTTAAACATTCTGATCATCTCTGCCCTATGGAAGCTGGAGAAAATGAGTTCAATACTAGCCTTTTTAGGAATGATAATAATTAACTCAGTTAAAATTGACCAAGAGCTCAGTTTATGGCAGGCATTGTCACATGCATGGAGCTCTTATAATTTTTCTAAAGGAGCTTTAGATAAAGAAGCACATTGCTTAATACTGAAACTTATATTTAAAAAGAGGCAAGGGCCAACTAAATTTAAGTGCTTGCATGTTTTTGAGCAATGGAAACAAAAATATACATGAAGCCTTAGGTAATTTAGTGTAAGTTTAGTTAAGTATATGTTTTAAATGTCTTAACTTTTGGCAAAAGTGAGATGCAAATGCCAGAAATAACAAGTGTTTGTAAATGTGACAGTATTAAACAATGCGTTAAATAAATAAAATTGCAGAACGAAGACCTGCGAAAGATAGTTGATTAAGGCTAGAAAATGAGAATATGAAAGCACCCTTTGTCCTCAAATCAAATGAGCAAAGAGAACTGGAAACTATTAACAAATCTCTTTTTTTGCTTCTCTTGGGCAGAATGAACTATTCCATTCCAATGAGCTAAGATTTATTTCATCTGTCACACAAGACTCCTAATTCTATATTTAAGAAGTACAAAGGGAGCCCTTCTGTTTAAACTTAAAGAAAAGAAATAGCATATATATCAATAATTTCCTCTCTAATTTCTATAAATAATGCCTGAAAGTATTCATGTAGTTAGTGAATATGGAAAAATTACTGAGTAAGTACGTCTCCTGGATTAGCATGGCGGTATACATTAACGTATTCTGTGTATTATGATTTCTGACGTAACTTTTTGTTTTTCTGCCTAAAATTTCGGAATTTTGGGTTGGAAGACTGGAAAGACCACTGCACTGGCAGTCAGGAACTTGAAGTCTCGTTGCAGCTTTGGTATTGATTAGCTGAATGATTTGGGGAAAGTTGTTTTTTTGGGTTTTTTTTTTTTGCTGATGAGAGAAAAAAGAAATTATTAAACACCTATGATATTTCAGGCAATTCATACATATATCTCATTTAATTCTGAGAACAACACAGTGTTGTAACTACTCTTTCCATTTTATAAACAAAGCCACCAAGGCTCAGAGAGATACGTCACTTGCTAAGGTTACTCAGGTAATAGATGCCAGAACTGGGTTTCAAATCCTGCTCTGATCTGTCTGACCATAAAGATGTCCCATGTGAACTCTCAGGGATTATGTGTCCCTATGTGTAAAAGTTAAGAGATCAAGAAACTCTGACATCCCTTCTACCAGATTCTGAATACAGACCCTCCTCCCACTTTCTTTCAGCATCATTCTCTTCGCAAGTGGTTGTGTGTATCAAGAGCTTGCTCCTTTTCATTGCCAAGTAGTATTCCATGAGGAATATGTACGACAGTTTGTTTGACCAGTCACCTGTTAAAGGACATCTGGCTTTGTTTCCAGTTAAAGCTTCACTGAACATTCTTGTACAGATTTTTGTGTGAACATGTCTTCATTTCTCTGGGATAAATGCCCAAGATTGCAATTCCTGGGTCACGTGGCAGGTGCATGTTTAGTTTTATAAGAAACTGCCAAACGGTTTTCCAGAGTGGTTGTATGATTTCATGTTGTCACCAGCAACATATGAATGATCCAGTTACCTTGTATCCTTGCCAGCATTTGGTGTCACTATGTTTTGTTTTACTCATTTTGATAAGTGTGTAGCAATTATCTTATTGTGGTTTTAATTTGCATATCCCTGATAGTTAATGACCCTGAACAATTTTTCACTTGCTTATTTGCCATCAGTGTATCCTCTTTAGTGAAATAACTGTTCATGCTTTTTGCTCATTTTCTAATTGGATTGTTTGGTTTCTTGCTGTTGATATTTGAGAGTTCTTTATGTATTCTAGATACTAGTCCTTTGTCAGATAAGAAGTTTGCAAATACCTTCTCCCAGTCTGTAGCTTGTCTTTTATCCTCTTATCAGGGACTTCACAAAGTAAGTAGATCCCAACAATTTTCTCCTATGTTTTTTTCTAAAAGTTTTACAGTTTTATGTTTAGGTTCATGATCCATGTTGAACTAATTTTTGTATAAAGTGTGAGGTTTTAGTTGAGGTTTATCTTTTTCCCTATGAATGTCCAATTGCTTCAGCATCATTTGTTTAAAAGGATATTCTTCCTCCATTGAACTGCTTCTGCACTTTTGTCAAGTTGGGCATGTTTGTAGGGATCTGTTTCTGGGATCTCTGTTCTTTTCTATTGATCTAGATGTCCATCACTCCACCAATAGTACACTGTCTTGATTGCTATTACTATACAGTAGACCTTAGAATCAGCTAGAGTGATTCCTCCCACTTTGTTATTCTTTTTCAAGACTGTTTAATCTTAATCTAAATTTTGGGAACTGTACCTTTCCATATATATTTTATTTTATTTTTTTTTGGTGAGGAAGATTAGCCTGAGATAACATCCATTGCCAATGCTCCTCTTTTTGCTCAGGAAGACTGGCCCTGGGCTAACATCGTGCTCATCTTCCTCTACTTTATATGGGACTCCGCCACAGCATGACTTGACAAGCAGTGCATTGGTCTGTGCCTGGGATATGAACCTGTGAACTGAAGCGGAGCACATGAACTTAACTGCTATGCCACTGGGCTGGCCCCTCCATATATTTTTTAGAATAAGTTTGTTTATATCTACAGAATACTTTATTGGGAATTTGACAGGAATTGTATTAAACCTATGGATCAATTTGGGGAGACTTTTCATCTTTACTATGTTGAGTCTTTTTTTTTTTTTTTGTGGGGAAGACCAGCCCTGAGCTAACATCTGTTGCCAATCCTACCCTTTTTGCTGAGGAAGACTGGCCCTGGGCTAACATCGTGCCCATCTTCCTCCACTTTGTATGGGACGCCGCCACGGCATGGCTGACAGGCAGTGTGTCGGCGGGCGCCCGGGATCTGAACTCGCGAACCCCGGGCTGCCAAGCACGGACGAAACCGCTGCGCCAACGGGCGGCCCCCAGTATGTTGAGTCTTTTAATCTATGAACGTGGTATGTTTCTTCATTTATTTAGATCTTATTTGGGGTCTTTCATCAGTATTTTCTAATTTTCAACATGCAGATTCTGTATATATTTTAAGTCTTTCATTTTCTTTGGAGTAACGCTAAATGGTATTGTGTTTTTAATTTTGCTTTGCGCATGTATTATTAGTATATAAAAATACAACTGATTTTTGTATGTTGATCTCATGTCTTGTCCTGCAACTCTGCTACACTCATTTATTAGTTCTAGGAGTTTATTTGTAGATCCCTTGGGATTTTCTATGTAGACAATCATGTTATCTCAAATAGAGACTGTTTTATTTCTTCCTTTTCTATCTGTATGCCTTTTATTTCTTTTTCTTGCTTTTTTTGCAGTGGCTAGAACTTTCAGTATTATGTAGAATAAGAGTAGCAAGAGTGGACATCCTTACTTTGTTCCTAATCATTGAGGAAAAGAAGTTTTCACCACTAAGTATGATGTTAACTATAGGTTTTTTGTGGATCTTCTTTACCAAGTTGAGTTAATTCATCTCACTCCTAACTTGCTGAGAGTTTTATCCTGAGTAGGTGTTGGGTTTTGTCAAATGCTTTTTCTTCATCAATTGATACGATGATGTGCTTTTTCTTCTTTCACCTGGATTATATTGATTGATTTTCAAATGTTAAATCAGTTTTGCTAATCTGGAATAAATCCCACTTGGTCATGGTGTATAATTCTTTTTATGCATTGCTGGATTGAATTTGCTAATCTTTTTAGAGGATTTCTGCATCTAGTTTATGAGTTTATGAGAGATATTGGTCTTCCAGTTTTCTTTCTTGTACTGTTTTAGTTTTTTCTGAGAGTAATACTAACCTCATAAAATGAGTTGGAAAGTATTCTCGCTTTCTATTTTCTGGAAGAGATAGTATAAAATTGGTGTTAATTCTTCTTTAAATGTTTCATAAAATTCTCCAGTGGGGAGCACTGAGATTTCTTTTTCTGGAGCTTTTATTTATAAATTCAGTTTCTTTAATGGTATAAAATAATTTAGGTTATCTATTCATCTTGGTTGAATTTTATTAGTTTCACTCTGAGACATTAATCTGTTTCTTCTAAGTTGTCTAATTTATAAACATAGAGTTGTTCATGGTAATCCCTTATTTTTCTTTTAATGGCTGCAGGGTCTATAATGATACCTTCTGTTTAATTTCTAGTATTTGTGATTTATATCTTTTCTTTTTAACTTCATTTTCTGAATACCTCTTTTAATTTAATTCCATCATCTGTAAAACAAGATGATTGTATTGCTTTCCAATTGCTGCTATAGCAAATCAACACCAATTTAGTGGCTTAAAACAACACAAATATACCATCTTCCAGTTCTGGAGGTCAGAAGTCCAAAATAGATCTCACTGGACTAAAATCAAGGTGTCAGCAGAACTGTGTTCATTTCTGGAGGCTCCAGAGGAGAATCTGTTTTCTTACCTTTTCCAGAATCTTCCCGTATTCCTTGGGTCATGGCTCTTTCTGTCTTCAAAGCCAGCAATGGCTGGTTGAGTGTTTCCCACATTGCTTCACTCTGACCTCCTCTGCTGCTTCCCTGTTCCACATATAAGGATGCTTGTGATTACACTGGGCTCACCCTGATAATCCAGATAATACCCCTATTTAAGGTCAACTGATTAACAACCCTGATTCCATCTGCAGCCCTAATTCCCCCTTGTCACATAACAGTGTATTCACAGGTTCCAGGGATTAGAAAGTGGACATCTTTGGGGGGACATTAATCTGGCTACCACAGTGATGTATATAAGAGTGTTTTGCAAATTTTATTGCACTCTTTAAATATTTATTGAGCACCAACTATATGCCAGGTCCTGTACAAGATGCTAACCTCAGCTAAGTTTTCTCTGCTGCAAATAAGCACTTGGCTCCACCCCATGAGCTTTTTCATTCTTGACAATAAATCTCACACTTCCTTTCATAATCAGCACTGGGCTATGACAGTTCTACAAATCCATCAGGCTTTTCCAAACTTGCGTGACTTGGAACATGTTTGTTTTTCCTAGATTGTCACTTCCTGGCTTCTCCTGCTTAATCAGGAAAGCCTGCCTCTCCTCCGTCTTTCCTCCTCCAGCCCCTAGCCCAGTGATTCTGGCTGCAGATGCCTGTATCACCTTCAGGACCCTCCAAAAGCCGCTAACTTCACATTTCCCCATTGTGCTGTAATCCTTGTAGTTTATTGTCTGACATCTCCACTATGAAAGGCATAGATAAGGCATATGACTGAGTTTTTATTTTCTCTTTATCCTCACTACCTAGCACAATGCCTGGAACAAAGTGGGCATTTTAATAATATAATAACTTTTTGCTGAATGTATGAACAATCCCTAAATCCTAAAGTTTTGTATTCAACCTTTTCTGTTCTTTTCTTTATTCTCTTCCTTAGGGATTCTCTCTGTAGTCAACTATCTACTCTGTGCACAAAACTCAAACACCCCCCCCCCCAACAAATATCCATGTCTTAATCCCTGGAACCTATGAATACGTTACCTTATGTGGCAAAAAGGATTTTGCAGATGTGATTAAATTAAGGAATTTGAGGACATTATCCTGGATTATCCAAGTGAGCCCAATGTAACCACAAGTGTGCTTATAAGAGGGAGGCAAAAGGATCAGAGACAGAGAAGGAGATGTTATGATGGAAGCAGAAGTCGGGGTGATGTGGGGCCATGAATCGAGGAATGCAGGCAGCCTCTAGAAGCTGAAAAAGGCAAGGAATGCAGAGTGGCCAGAAGGAACACAGCCCTAAGGACCCATTTCAGACTTCTGACCTTCTGAACTGTAAGATAATAAATTTGTGTTGTTTTTAGCCACTAAGTTTGTGGTAAATTTTACAGCAGCAATAGGAAATTAATACAACTACTTACCTACTGTCCTCATTCTGTGATATTGCTCAGGTCACTTAGTTTGCATGCTCCTTCTCATTTTTCCAATTTGTTGAGTCTGTCCACCTCAATTTTCACGTCAAATGCCACTGCTTTTTCCCTGAAGCCTTTCTGGAACCTGATTTGGGGCCACATCATTCAGAGACACATCATTGTTTACCCTGTAGTCAACTATCTACTCTGTGTACAAAACTGAAACACCTAGGTTCACATGTTACTACTCTCCCAAGTTTTCAGTGTGTGCTGGATGGACCCCCACCCTCATGGGATTCTCCATATGATTTCAACTACAATAACCTCCAGTTAGTTACCTCCACTCCAGCCTTCATACTACTGCCTAAGATGTGGATCTAAGCTTCTCATCTCTCTGGAGTCAGCCAAACTTGAGGTTCATGGCACAGTCTTCAAGACTACCAAGTTTGCCCAAGACTTCCAACACCAGTCACAAGTTCAGGGGCCCCACATCCATCCTCACTTCAGATCAGCTGGCTACAAGTCCAGGGGTCCCCATAGTCTCCCTCAGGTTCAATGATTTGCTAGAATGACTCACAGAACTCATGAAAGTACTATACTTATGATTTTAGTTTTATCATAATAAAAGGATACAGATGAGAATTAGCCAAAGAAAGAGATGCATAGGTTGGAATCTGGGACTAGGAAGATTCCAAATGTGAAGCTTCCATGTCCTCAGGGACATGTTACCCTCCTGGCACCAATGTGTGGCATGGAGTATTGCCAACCTAGGAAGCTCACCTGAGCTTTGGTGTTCAGAGCTTCTATTGAAGGGCTTCATTAAGTAGGTGTGATTGATGGAATCATTGGCCCTGTAACTGAGCTCAATTTCCAGCCTCCCTCCCTCCTCAGAGGTTGGGCTGATGCCACATTGCTCAAAGTTCCAACCCTCTCATCACATGAATGGTCTTTCTGGCATGGCCCACCCCCTACCCTAAGATTGGGTGTGGTTGGCGCTACCCTTTGTCATCTAGTTAGCACAAACTATCAAGTGTCCACTATGAGCCACCTCATTAGCATAAACTATCAGATGCAGATGTGGTCCCCGGGGCCCATCATGAATAATAAAGACACTCCTATCACTCAGGAAATCCAAGAGTTTAGAGGTTACCTCCCAGGAACTGGCAAGGAAGGCCAGACAAATTCTTTATTTCACACCCCTTGATTAGAATCATTCGTTGACTCCCTTACTTTGAAAAAGAAATGCAAACTACTTGATAGTATATTCCAGGATCTTCATGAGAAGTAGCCTGATAAATGGGCATAAAAAAACCTCTTTGTCAAGAATGGAGGAGCTAATTAATGGTCACTACCTGGCACATAGCGAACACTCAATAAATTCTTTTTAAATTATTGACTGACTGATGACAAGACAGAAGGAAAAGTATAAAACAAACAAAAAAGATAAATGGTTTAGTCTAGAAAGCTATTTACCAGGGTACTAAGAAAACATGGATTTTGCAAATGAGGTGTTGGGGAGAGAAATAAAAATAACATTTATAAACTAAAAAGGGAAGAAGAACTTTTCAAGAAGAGGAAAGAAAAATAATAAAACTTAGGTCTCTTTTCCATGGTTTTTAGAAATTGAATGTTTAATTAATAGTCTTTCATTCTGGCTTCTGGGTTTAGCTTAGAATCTAAGGATTTTGTCTCCTCATTTCTAGACCAACACCAGTCTCCCGTTTTGTGCCTTTTATGAGGTTACTATATTTAAATAGCGTGAACTAATATCACTATAAAATATTAAAATAGAAACTGATTCTTGGAACAGACATTATCCAGTGTGTACAGTAGAGATAGGAATTAGAAATGTGTCTTCATGAATACACTGCTAATTTGATATTCTAGGTCCCCTACCAAGATATAAGACTAATGTGCATAATGTACATAATAAGACTTTCAGATGATACTGTCTTTGCAAAAGAATTTTTGATGCAATTTCCATTTCTTCTTCCTAGTATTTCAGACACAAACAAGAATACGTCAGCTTGTTAGTTTTACTGCAATCTCACAGTTATATTGTTTGAGTCTATACCTTTGTGTAGAATAAAAGGATACAACCATGGAATACATGGGCAGTAAGAGAGGATATATATATTTTTTATGTGACTTTGGATTTAGAGAAAACAAAGTCAGGAAGAACAGTCTCAGATTTTTCTTCATCTGGAAAGAACCTAAGATACTTGACAAGATGAAATTATATGACATAGATGTTATAATATGAAGAATACAATCTATTATTTTCTCCTGTCTTACTCAGAATTAAGGGATTTTCATTTATTTATTCATTTTGGTGAGGAAGATTGTCCCTGAGCTAACACCTGTTGCCAATCTTCCCCTTTTTGCTTGAGGAAGAGTGGCCCTGAGCTAACATCCGTGCCAGTCTTCCTCTATTTTGTATGTGGGATGCTGCCACAGCATGGCTTGATGAGCAATGTAGGTCAGCGCCCAGGATCCGAACCTGCAAACCCTGGGACACTGAAGCAGAGCTTGTTGAATTTAACGACTGTGCCACTGGGCCGGCAAAGATTTTTATTTTTAAAGTAAATATTTGTTTCTGTATAATTAATAGTTTAAAAAATGATTTTCATATTTTAACAAAAAATTTAAGAAATTCCCTTATCACTCAGATCTAGCTAGGGTAACTACAAATACACTATGCATAGACTTCACAAAATTACCTCTTCCTGTCTTAATCCTGGAAGAAGAGGCAAGATAGGGAACCAGCCTTGTTGGTAGAGGAAAATGGAGTTGGGACAAACTCCTTCTATGTATTAAACCAGTTTCCCCCTGTCAGAGCCCCATACATCTCCTTCCAAATCATGTAAACCTGATGTCAAAATAATATAATATGAACTGATTTGTGCAAATGATTGCAACTACTTTATAATTAAACATCTAGGGAATTATATAGGTGAAATAGATATCTCCCTACATACCAGAGATTTAATTACATCCTGGATTAAAAGAAATTTTGACCCAAGATTGAAAACAGATGGTCAATCACCTCATGTCCCAATGGTTGCTTTGTAAGCAAGTGACACTGGATTCTGTGCCTTCAAGTACATTTTCCCCCACCTCATTGTTTTTGCTAAATACTCATTAAAGAAGAAACACAAAGGACTCCGCTGTTAGATTTCTCCTGGGTTTCTTGAATGTTAGAAATCAACAGGATTAGCGACGTTTGATTGGAAAATTGTCTTAAGCATTTACGTGCATGATTTATGTCTAATCTGGAAGGAAACAGCTGACTGACTTAAGCACCATGTTACATCTTGCTCTTCCTACTTGTGGAAATTCAAAATCTGGAATTTAGATTGTAGTCAGTCCCATTTTCTACCTTTATGTTTTTAACTTTATGTAAATGAGCAAAGAATGTGAGATGGGGGAAATATCAGCTATTCTTTTCCCTATTTTGTTGATGGGACAATGAGCCCCCCCTGCAAAAGACACAAAAATGTATTTGAATAGAGAAATGTACAAACAATTCTGGTTGACAGTTTGTTGATTTGATTGTTATAGAAAACAGAAGCAATTTGAATTTCCCCCCTCACTCAATGAATCAAGTTTTTTTAATCTAATGTAAGAGAGAGATCTTTTGTTTAATTGCACAACATACATGGATTGAGCCACAGGCACTATACGGGTGCTGGGGATATTATGGTGAACACAGCAGACACATCGTGGAGCCTCACAGTCTAGAAGAGAAGACAGATTTTAAAAGAATGATTCAAAATAAATAATTACAATTGTGCAAAGAAATACGTGTTGGAGCATCATATAACTGAGGGAGAAATAATGTGCAAAGCTTCTGAGGTTAGAAAAACCTTGGCACATGCAAAGAACTGAAAGAATTCCAGAGTGGCTCCAGCATAGAGTACACGGATGTGGCTGTAGACAGAGGTAGGGGCCAGGTCACAGCGTGACCTGAGGCCATGTAGAAGTTGGGATTGGAGCCTGTGGACAAGGGGAAGCGACCGAAGAGTTTTTAAGTGAAAAAGTGATCAGGTGTGTGCTTTAGGAAGATCACACCAGCAGCAGTATGGAAGCTAGTCTGGGTAAGGGCTGATATGACTTGTTCTGGGGCCGCATTGGTGCCTCTGGAGGGAAGTGGGGGTGCTGAAGAGAGGCACAGGAAGTAGAACTCCTAGAACTTGGTGATTCATTGGATGTGATGGGGGAGGAAAAGGCTTTTGATTTGAGCTAGTGGATGGATAGAACTGCCTTTTACAGAGATAGGGAATGCAAGAAGAGGAGTAAATTTGAGTGTCAGAGAGAAGAGAGGACGTGGTATGTTCTCTTTTGGAGTTAGTGAGTTATAGGTGCCTGTGAGACATCCAAGTGGAATAAGCCTACACGGGTCTAGTGCTCCGAAGTGAAGTCCCGACTGGAGATATTTGGCCATCTTTTGGCTAAATATGATAAAGAAGCCGTGGGAGTGGCTGAGATCACTTAGGGAGAGAGTGTAGAGTGAGAAAAGAAGACAGTCCAGGAACAGAATGACCATAAATCCCAGTTTGCCTGGGGTAGTGCTGGTTAGGACCCATTGCCCTAGTGTAATTATTAATTGCATCTCTTTCATTCTCAAAAGTGACCCAGTTTGGACCATAAATATATAGCCATTCTATTTAAGGCAGAACAGAGGAATGTCATCATTTAAAGCTTGAGTGAAGCAAAGCCATAAAAGGAGCCAAAAGGAAGTTAATGAGGAGAAAGTGAAGCCAAGGGAAGATGACGTCTCAAAAAATTTTGCGTAAGGAATTGCACAGGGTTTGCTCTTGGATTCCATAATGATGAAATTGCATGACAGCCAAACCTCAGCTACAACAGGAGAGTGGAACAAAGGCTAGTTCAGGAAGTCAGGCAGAGGTGGGGGCAGTGGTGATCAGTTCCGGAGCAAGATAAGTGCCACTGGTACTGAAAAAAATACACAGAGTTTAGACACTAAGAAACAAATAGTTTTCTCATCTTGGCAAACATTCTGGGGAGGCTATTAGGAATGTTAATGTCAGCAAACCGGAATAATAGCTAACTCCTTATAGTTCCTCACTCAAGCCCTACCATTTCTTGTCTCCATAACTTTGTTTTTATTTTTCTCCAGCCTGAAAATCCTTTTCCCTCCATCTTCTTCTTTACTCTCAAGATGAGGTTCTGGTGTCACCTTCTCCAGGGACCTTCCTTATCTAGGCACTCCCCTGAGACAGGGTTCCCTCCAGCTCTGTCCCCACATCTCTAGTAAGACTCCTCCCATTTTACAGTGAAATTTATTTGTCTCTCCTTCACTAGTCTGTCAATCCTCCTTCTTAGACTTTAGATTCCTTAAAGTCAGGGAGAGTGTCTTATTCTTATTTATCTTTGTAGCCTTGGCCACAACAAAGGGTTTTGTATGTAGTAGAAACTTATTAAATGTTGAATTGAACTAAGTAAAAATGTAGGAGAGAAGTCGGATTTGTTTTCTCTTTATTGAGTAAAATTCACATACAGTGAAATGCGTAGATCATAAATGTACAATTATTGAGTTTTGAGAAATGTAATTCAATGGAACTTATCCTAATAAATAGACCATTTCTATCATCCCAGGAGGTTTCCTCATGCCCCTTTCCAGTCAATCACTACTCCCTATCAGAGGCAATCACAATTCTGATTTCTTTTCTTATAGATAATTTTTTTGCCTATTCTAGAACTTCATAAGAATGGAATCCTATGGTACGTGCTCTTTTGTGTCTGGCTTATTTCATTCAGCATTATGTTTGTGAAATTGATCCATTTTGATGTGTGTATCAATAGTCCATTCCCTTTTATTGTTGTGTAGTAGTTCCCTGAATGAATATGCCACAATTTATTTATACATTCTCCTGTTGATGGACATTTGGGTGGTTTCCAGTTTGGGGCTATTATGAATAAAGTTGTTACAAATTATCATGTAGAAATCTTTTTGTGGACATGTGTTCTCATTCTTCTTAGGAAAATACCTAGAAGTAGACTTGTTGGGTCATAGGATATATGTGTATACTGTGTGTGTGTGTGTGTGTGCATGCGATTGTGTAAGAAACTGCCGAACTGTTTTCCAAAGTGGTTGTATCATTTTTACATTTCTGCTGGCAACATATGACCATTCTAGTTGCTGCACTTCCTTACCACCATTTGGTATTAATCTTTTATAACTTTAGGTATTCTAGTAGGTGAGAAATGGTATCTTTTTGTGGTTTTATCTCCATTTTTCTGGAGAGTTAATGATGTCGAGTAACTTTTTTTGTGAGCTTATTGGCCATTCATATATATTCTTTTGTGATGTATTTAAGTCTTTTGCTTGTTTAAAAATGTGGTTGTCTTTTTTGTTATAGATTTATAGTTCTTTATATATTCTGAATACAAGTCCTTTATCAGATGTATACATTTCAAATATTTTCTCCCAGTCTGTGTCTTGCCTTTTTATTTTCTTAGTGGTGTCTTTTGATGAGAAGAAGTTCTTAACTTTGATGAAGTCCAATCTACTTTTTTACGTATAGTACTTTTTGTGTCCTTTCTGTGAAATCATTGCTTTCCTAAAGATCATAAAGATATTCTGTTTTCTCCTAGAAGCTTTATAGTGTTAGCTTTTATATTTAGGTCTATGATCCATCTTGATAAAATGGGAGTTGGACACTTCTTTTTTCTTTTTTTTTTGAGAAAGATTAGCCCTGAGCTAAAACCTATTGCCAATCCTCCTCTTTCTTGCTGAGGAAGATTGGCCCTGGGCTAACATCCCTGCCCATCTTCCTCTACTTTATATGGGATGCCGCCATAGCTTGGCTTGATAAGTGGTATGCAGGTCTGTGTCCGGGATCCAAACCTGCGAATCCCAGGCTGCTGAAGCAGCGTGCGCAAACTTAACTACACCACCAGGCCAGCCCCAGGACACATTTTTAATAATTTAGAAAGTGCAGTGGAGTCATACTCCACTTGGTTGACCTTAGGGAAAAAGATAGGCTATTCTCTTGTAAAGAGACTTTGGTCATCATTTTCAATATTGTGTGGGCCTTATATTGATAAAATATGATTTATCTACTTTGAAAGAACATTAATATGCCTGGGCAGATGAGCAACAGACTGGAAGCTCAATCACTGTGTTTTTTATAAACTTTTATATTAGTAAGAGTCAATGAATTCATCTTGATTCTTTTTTGTGGTGAGGAAGATTGGCCCTGAGCTCACATCTGTTGCCAATCCTCCTCTTTTTGCTTGAGGAAGATTGTCCCTGAACTAACATCTGTGCCAATCTTCCTCTATTTTGTATGTGGGATGCTGCCAAAGCATGGCTCAATGAGTGGTGTGTAGGTCCACACCTGGAATCCAAACCTGCGAACCCCGGGGTGCCGAAATGGAGTGCGTGGACTTCATCACTACGCCACGAGGCCGGACCCTCACCTTGATATTTATGTCTTGGTTTTTAAGTAAAATGTGATGGTATAATCAACTTATTTCCTAGCATTGGAATGAGCATATTAAATGACCATAAAGGCTTTCTGAAATATTAAATTATAAGTCTGCAGCAGGTGACAATGATGATAAATTGTGAACTATATAACAGTTGCTTATTAAGTTACAGACTCTGTCCATAAATGAAAAAAAGAGTTTTGTGCCGGATATCTCCAATGTAGATGAAACTAATGTCTTTTAAACCAACATAACTGCATGAACTCTCTATGGTATTACTACATAATGAAGAGTTTCAAGCCATAGTCTCCTCTAACGAATAAGGATTGCTTCAGTGATGTACACTCATGATCTCCACTGTCACGGTGGACTGGGGGGGAGCCTGGTTAGTGACGTTTGCACAGGGCCTCATGAAAATACACCCACCAAATGGCACATTGTCATTGAGTGCAAGGCCACTCATTAATAAAACTCCTACCCCAGGACCGAATTCCCTGTATAGTGTGAAAAAACTCATTAATCTCATTGATTCAGAACCCACTTTGGAACTTGTAATCATTTAGACCTGGTATATGTGATTCTTACTCAGTTCAAAGTTCACTGTTGAAAATAGAAGGTGGAACTCAGAATGACTGTATTAATTATGGGACAATGACTACTGTGAGCTTAATTTTACTTCTTTTGGATCTTTAGTTTTTTTGTTTTTGTTTTGCTGAGGAAGATTTGCCCTGAGCTAACATCTGTTGCCAATCTTCCTCTTTCTGAGGGCCACCACTACAGCATGGCCACTGACAGATGAGTGGTATAGGCCTGCACCCGGGAACCAAACCTGGGCTGCCAAAGTGAAATGTGCCGAAGTTAACCACTAGGCCACCGGGGCTGGCCCTGGATCTTTAGTTTTTAATATGTAGTGTACAAGACATAAGCCTGCATTTATTTTTAAATATAAATTACTGTTTAGACTTTTTAGCAATTAAGACACCCCTCTCTCTCTCCTTGCATTTCTTTTTCCCTCTCCCTTCCCTCTCTCACTTCCTTCACCCCCAAACCCAAAGCCCCAGAGGGCTTGTGACCACACAGACTCACCTGTGCCCAGAGGGGAAGAAAGTTACTGTGGCCAGAAGCTTAATCCACACTGTATTAATGTGGTTTTCTGTATAAATTTAAAGGTAAAACTTGAACAAGATGCAAATACATGTTAAAACAATAAAACCACACACTCATTTAAAAAACATCTCCTGACATTTGCTTTTTCTCATTTTTAATAAACATTTTACTCGGTATAGTTTTTATTATTCAGCATAAATCCCTTAGAGGCAAGCAATGCTTCTTGCTTGACAAATCATGTAACATAACACATTTTAAGGCCAATGTAGTGGTTCTGAATGCTTAATGATTTTGCTTTGGTGAGAATGTAGGCAATTAAAGTTGAGAGACAAAAGGTCTATATTACAGGGGATGCTGAATATTCCATTTCTTTGGTCACATCTTCATAAAGATATCACTGGTGGCATGGCACAAGATTGTACTTTTAGTCAGAAAACACAAAGATTTCTCTTGCCTTTTAGTGCTGCGTGGAAAAAATTTTAAAGTGGCTCATAACGATCCTGTTTGTGTTTATATCATACTTTCTTGGTTGTATCTGTTAAATGGAAAGAGGGCAAGCAAATTAATTACTGGAGGGAAGAAATCAGCCCAGGAATTGTACCCCATACTCAGGTAAATTTCACTTATTTCTGATTTAGGTTTCATATCACCTACCTAGGAACTATATTTCCTGTATCCGATTATTAGTGCTCTCCTGTTTTTCACACTTAACCTTTGTGTGTGTGGTGGGGAGTTTAATAAAGAGAAGAACTCCTTTCTTTTTACGTCCATATGTCTCTTGATTGAAACCTTATGATTGTTTTCTGTCTTAGGTTTCACAAAAATAGTATTGAATTCAAAGGTAAATTTGGCATCTTAAGTACAGAACTTCAACCATTCACATGCACTTGTACACGGTGGGCCCTGAACAGGAATAAGGTATCTTCAGAAGGGCGGGTTGTACTTGTGATCTGCCTCACAAGTATATTGGGTATGAAATTCCCTGAAAATTCCCTGTGATGGGCAGGGTAAAAGAGAGCGGTATATAGGAAAACCCAGGAGCCAAAGCTCCAGATGCACGGTCTTTGATGTGAGAAATTTCCCATTCCCAACGACATCATTGGTTCCACTACATGTGGCTTAGCAAGCAGGGTTGTGGGGTGGCACCTGGCAAGACAGTGAAAATCAGTCTCATGAAATCTTGATATCAGAGATGAGACCAAGTACCAAGGAAATTTGTGCTTTTTCTTCTTAAAATTTGGAACTGGAATATTTAAATAAATTGTAATATATTCTTATAGTGGAATATCAGCATTTATTTAAGTGATGTTTGTAGAGGCTTTTTAAAATAATAGGTGTGCCGGCCTGGTGGTGTAGTGGTTAAGTGCATGTGCTCTGCTTTGGCGGCCTGGGGTTCGTGGATTCAGATCCCTGGTGTGGACCTATATACCGCTCATCAAGGCATGCTGTGGTGGCGTCCCATATGCAAAGTAGAGGAAGATGGGCACAGATGTTAGCTCAGGGCAATCTTCCTCACCAAAAAGATAAATAAAATAAAATAATAGAATCAAGAGCTGGTGTCCTAGAGTCATACAAATCTGTTTTCAGATCTTAGCTTTGTCACTTGCAAGTTGTGTAGCTTTGGGTACATTATTTAATCTCTCAGGACATCAATGTCTTCCTCTATAATGGTAATACTTAACTAATAGATTTTTGTAGGGATTAAAAGAGATGATGCATATAAAATTCTTAGAGGGACTGGTACACAATAAACATATAATATATCTGTATAAAATCTATAAGGTATTATAGATTACCATTATTTTGTGCCATTTATATGTCAAGAAACAAACTTACATATCCATTATCATCTCATTGTATAAACACATCAGAAACACACACAGAAAAAAAAAGACATCTACCGTCACTCTGTGTTTTCCCAGCCCCACGCTGTGTGTAACTAATGGTACCTGGTTTTCTGTCCTCAGATATTTGTGAGGTTGTCTGCTGTACATGTATAAGAAATCCCTCATCACTTAAACTTCCCTCGCAGCCCAATTCTAGGACATGGGACTCCTCATTTCTCAGTCTCTCCCCTGGCTGGTTGCAGTGGCTTCCAGGACTGAGAGCAGTGAGCAACTCTGCCGCTCCATCCTCCTTACCGTGCCAAGATGATCTGTCTCCTGTTACTCCTCTGGTCGCTCATTTTTGCTCTGGAAATGGATTTCAAGCTGGTTGCATGGAGCTGCCTCTGGCGAGTCCCCTCCCCTGACTCCATCCTTGCTTCTTTGGTACAGTGCCACCTTCTCTCTTACATATTTTAGAGTTTCATAGAGCATTTTTTTCTTTTGGAAAAAATAGGTTACTGCTAAAACAAGTTTGAGAACCACTGTTCTGCAGGATAGCATACAATTTCTTTACATGGCAGAGTCCCCGTGTGTTCTGATCTCTGCTTTCCTACCCAGCCTTCTCTTTCTCTCCTCTACCTCCTTGCCTTCTGCTTCAACAACCTTGAATTCCTTAAGATATTCCCCAGATACGCCATCATTACTCTGCCCTTTGTACCTTTACACACTTATTTAGCTCTTCTAGAATGTCCTCCCTCTGTCCCCCTGCGCTGCCCCAATCTTGTCTGCCATCCAACAAATCTAAGCTCAGTGTGCTCTTCTCTGTGCAGCATTGCCAATTCTCCCGGGTGGATTTCTATGCTTATATTTATCACGATTATTGGTTGTAAGGAGCAGAGAGTGAGTCAGTCTGCCCCCAAGCAAAGATGGTAAAAAGAGAGAGAAGAATCTCATGGGAATCCACGAAAAGAAACCGTGGCATGGCTTAGCCACCTTAAGAGTCAAGGAGCTTTAGGGACATCAACAGTAGGCTGGTGGCAGACGTTCAGTGAAATGCCCTGTTATGACATCAATTCAGCTATCCTTTTCTGTCTATTTTTCTTTCTATCAGCTAACTTGCTCACCCTCTACTTTGTATACCTGGGTTCAAATCCTTGTTCCACCACTTGCCAGCTATATAATCTTGGGCAAATTACTAAACCTCTTTGTGCATCATGTGTACAAAGGTTAGATAAGGAAAGCATACGATTATTGAGGGGATGAAATGCTAGCCACTGTATTTCATCAATTCCGAGATGCACATTTTCATCCACATTTTAATACATCTGAAATCGGGTTGCAGTTTACAATTACTGTCTGCCAGACAGGAGTCAACTGTGAGGTAGCTATCACCTGCCTGTGCGCAAACTTGGTTGTTATTCCTGGATTTGTGACTGGACAACAGTAACCTCTCCACGTTTGACTTGGGAAACTATTTAGGGACCAATTGAAGTAGGACTGTGAGTCCTGGCTGTTGTCCTTCTATTGGCACTTGTTGATAAGATAGAAAATGCTCCAGTATCAAAACTTGCAGAGTAAGTGATAGTGGCTTGGTAGAAATCCTGAAAACAGTGGTGAAGCACTCTTTTAAGAACTGCTGCATCTTTTAAGAACTGCTGCCCAGTGCTCTTGATGACCACAGCATTCTGTTTTGTAGAAAAACAATAGCACTGATGACTGAGTCAAAAAGTGATTCAGAAGAATTTGACTCTGTGAAGAAGTTTTAAGAACCCTAATTAATTTATTTTGCTTATATTTTCCTTTCCATGTGTGCACAGGAATGATATATGATAAAATGTATGTATAAATCATCATCAAAAACCCTTTCAATAAGTGCAAAACTTTAAGTGATAAGAAAGCATTGTGTCATAGATTAATTAGCGGCATTTTTTTTCGTTCATAGTAGTCCATAAAATAAAAGCGTAATGTACAAGTAATGACATCTTAGATTTGATGAAATGTGGTATTTTGGTTACTATTACCTAATATTTGTTTGCTCATAAATTTTACTCACTTGTGGTCCTTCATTGCCTTTTTCTTCATGACTTTGCAGCTGTATTTCCTAAAATAATCACCTTATTCTGTCCTTAATTACCAGACTGACCCAGCTCATTCTCTTTCCTTCCTTTTTTTTTTCAACCAGGATATCTTTTAGGCCACGCTGTGTGATGGTCCTGAGCCCCTAATCCAATCCAGCTGTGGGAGGAAGAGTTATGTGGTAGAGAACACAACTGCCAGGACTTTCTCAGGAATTTGTTGTCATCTTTGTCCCCCCAGCACTTAGCATAGGACCAAGTGTAGTGCTAATACACATTTGTTGAATGAATCAAAAACCAAGAAAGCGCAAAGGATTCTTAGAACAGAGATTTTCTGAATTTGTAGCTGTTACTGCTTGAAGTAAAGGATGTTTTGCATTTCTCATCTAGCCACTTATAATTCTTCTATATCGATATCTATATCTTATCTGTATCTCTATATATCTAATCTGTAGAGAGAAACAGAGACATTGTATGAACCAAAATGATCTTGTAAGAGAGGGAAGTGTCCATGACTCATTCATCCCATACAGTTTGACGATGAATTGTAAAGTTTCAAAAATGTTTTTTTGAAAAAATCACAATAGCATCTCTAACTTACTTGCTATTATAAATATTTGATCTCAATTTTCTATAAATGCAGTATTTGAGATCTTTCATGGATTAGGTTTTTCTAGTATCTACACATTCTCCTGACTTGGGGAATTTTTCAGTAATCATTTCTATGCCCTAATTGATTAATTCTATACTGGAGCATATATACTAGATTTTTTTTCCATACTAATATTAGTCATCTCTTATGAACATATTCCTCCATGAAAATGGGTATTTTTCTCCTCATATTTCTTTCAAAATTGAATGGAAGAAAATGGAAGAGATGAGTAATACCTCTCTAACGTCTCTGATGAATTATAGATTCCTTCTTTCACTCTGAAGGTCCTTAACATTGGGTAAATTCTGTAAACTTTATGTGCTCAAGTCTCTTTATATGACTGGCTTAGTCCCAAAGTAAGTGTCCTTAGTATGACTGACAAAATCAGGTATATTTTACCATTCTTAATGGTTTTGTTAAAGCCTTATGGGCAACACTTCAATCTATTGTTATCACATCATTTAATGAATAGGCATGCAATGAATGCTCATATTATGTTAGATCTGGCCCTTTCCCTCTTTTTTCCACTGCCGTCCTGATCCAAGGCCTCCCTACCACTCACTGGATTACCA
The DNA here is from genome assembly GCA_031878705.1 of Tapirus indicus. NCBI lineage: Eukaryota > Metazoa > Chordata > Mammalia > Perissodactyla > Tapiridae > Tapirus > Tapirus indicus. The sequence goes on along the minus strand of CM062919.1, from coordinate 138,851,613 downwards.
TACTCATCTCTAAGGCAATCCTCTGAGACCAACCTCTTCTTGCTGCCATCCACATGGTCAGATGAATCTTCTAGGAAGAGTCTCTTTGATCAGGTAACTTCTTTGCTCTAAAATTTCATTTTCCTTGGGATCAAGCCCAAATCCTCATTGTGGCATTAAAGTCCCTCAGTAATTTGTCCTTACCTTCCTTATCCAATTTTGACAATTATGACTTTACAAAAGAAGCCTTCCCTACCAAGCATGCCAGTCTTGTAACTCAGCTGTGATCATGATGTGCCTATTTCCTCTTCCCACCTCTGTGTTTCCTTGTGCTGGGCCCTGGGGTAGGTTGTCTTTTTCTTTTCCTCTCCTATGAATCCTATTGATTCTAGAATGAGATTCAAGTTCTCCCTCCTAAACTAATTAATACCTTATATTTTATAGCAATATATGCTTTAAGCTATGTGTCAACCTAAATAAGTAATTATTTCCTTTCACTGTTAATTCTCCCCACAGAAGCCATGGATCTTTCAACATTTTTGAACAGTTTTGTTATCTTTGACACCTTGTTTTTCTTCCCAGACTTTTATTCAGCTTTAGCACTCATCTTACTCAGTACACATGGCTCCTACTCATTTATGGGTGAACAAAATCCAAATCCATCTTAAGAAGGGAAATATTTTTCTAATATTGATATTATTTATAATATACACATTATACCACATACTAAATTGATATACAAGATTGAGATTATTCAAAAGAATGTGATGTTTAGGCCCAGATGATATTTACAAGCAAGGATTTTAAAGAAAGATTTACCCAACTATGGCATTGTTGGAATAAGTATATACCTTTTCTAAGTAACTACTTTAAGTGGGAAAACACCTTTTTGGATATATCAGTTCTAATGTGTTGGTTAAAATAAAATATCACTATAAAATATCACTACTTTATTATCTTGTCCATTGATATTGTAACTTCAGATAGGCACAGTGTTCTTGTGTCTTTTAGATTCCTCAAAAAGCTATCTAATGTACATAATGCATTTTTTTGGAATTTTATTGAAAACTAACACTGTAAATCATATTGCAATATTGAAACTTAAGGAAAAAAAAAAGAATGGAAAACACTGATCAATATGAGTACCCAGTTCCTAGGATCAAGCGCGTTTTTCACGTTTTGATTGAAATTTGAAATGACTTATTTTCAACAATAGGTGGCGCTTCACAGTTTTTGCTGTTAGTTGAAATGCATTGGCTGTATGAAATATCTATCAATTTTAAAAATTAATAGAAACATTAACATTCATATAGCACTTTAGTAACTGACAGAAACTGTATCTGCTACCATATCTGCCACAGATATTATCAAAATTAACATTGTAAAGGTCATCAAAAAGAAGAAGTAAATATACTTTTTGAAAACATGTAGAAGGATCATCTGGTTTTTACTTTTCTACTTATTTTCAACTTTTTAAATATTATTTAATTAGTTTTTTTAAACATGTATTTTCTTTATTTACTCTTGATCACGAAACAAAGAGTTTACAAATTTTATAGAAGGGATTTTTAATATTTGCAATGACCTTTATCTTAACTGGAAGTAAACTGTAAATAAATAAAAATTCCAGACAAATGTTAAGGTGATCAGGGCTCCTTAAGTTCCTTAATCTGAAATTATTAGCAGATAGCTGCTCCAAAATCCCAGTTAAAACACACACAGACACACACACACACACAGCAAAACAATTCTTTAAACCTAAGAGTTCAGCCCTAGAAAAACAAAAGTAAAACCGAATTAACTTGAAACAATTACAAGACAAATAAATTCATTTGTTTGAATGAACTGAATGAATTCTAGGTCAACCTAGAAAGAGGGGACCCGAAACATTTCCTCATCATACAGTGTGTTTGAGGCAACGATAACTTATAAGAATTTATACAGAGGTTTAAAGCTTATAAAGTCCTGCATATATATTCAGTCTACAGTAGCATCATGATTTGGGAAAGTGAAGTATTGTTATTAACTTCAGGTTTTTGATGAGAAAGCAAGCTAAGAAAACTTAAGTGAAGGTCACCAAGCAAGAAAGTAGCAAAGCTGAGAATTGAATTTCATATCATCTGACCCTGCATTACATACTCTTTTCTCAATACCATGACATTTTCATACTTGTAATATTGGGCATAGGGAGGTGATGGGCGAATATGGTATATTAACTAAAATTATAGACCACGATATAGAAAAATGGTGTAGTCAAAACTCAGATTTTCAATATATGTGTCCTATCAATTATTATAGACCACATGAAATGTTTTTATAAATGGAATTATTTAAAATGTTCCAAGAGAACTGCAAATCGAAGACGACTCTAAATATAAATTCTTTTTCTAAAAAACCTACTATAAGTTTTTTGTGTTTTTTCAATATTAGGCATTCTTAAAGAAGGCGTGCCTATAGTCATTTCGTCAAACAAATATTCTACTTTTCCCAAATAAAGGATCAACTATCGCCTTTGGAATAGGTTATTTCAATAGGAAATATAGATTAAAGTGGGTAAGCTCCAGGAGAGGTTTTAAATTGCTTTTGTTTTAATGAAAACATGATTTTGTTTTCTTACTATTCTATCTTCGGGGGCAGTTACAAGTTTAAATTCACCTAGGTTCTTAGCGCTTGTCTCTGAAGAGGAAGATAGCAGTAGATAGTTAAGGAAATGAGAGATCAATAACTTTTGCTGCCAGAATCAAAGACAATACCAGGTGATCATTATAAGGGCCATTCCACTCCTTGTTTCAGAAATCAAATCAGCAGAAGAGAAGGCTAGTCTTGTTTTCTTGTGAAAACGAAGAACAAGTCAAGGAAACATTTAATATTACTGAAGAGGAAAGAAGACAGGATTTATTCTTCGGTTGGCTAGATAAGAAATGAAGACTGTTTTGTACGAGGGGAAAGATGTTTCCTTATACAACCTTACCATGTGGGTTTCATTAGTCCAATCTTTGATATATAGTAGTGATGCAGTTTGTCTGAACTTGTCACTTTGATTCTCTGTAAAGGAATATGACACTTAAGGAATGAAGGGCGCCAATTCAGAGCCCTTCCACGTGCATTTCTTTCTTTTCTTACAACTTGTAGGAAAATAGAATCACTTGTGACAAAGTACACAAGTGGTTCGTTGTGGAATTATAGAGCTGACAGAAACTACAAATCATTCAGTGTAATTTACTCAAAGTATTGTTTGATTTGCCCACTTCCAGAATTTGAAACCAATACAGAACATTAGTATTTCAAATAGGGCAGAAGGATGAGAATTACGCTTATGAAAATGAAGAGAATGTTTATGGAAAATTTACAGAATAAGTTGGTCTATTTCTGTCAACTACAAAGATTGTTTACAAAAGAAAACTGAAAATAAAATGGCCTATCCTTGCCAGCTTTTCTTGGGAAGTATAGTAATATAATGACTATTGCCCTAAAAGGAAAGTAGGGACTTAGTTTCCATTCCTGCTTCTTCATTGATTTATTAGATACTTATAGGCTAACTCACCAACTTCTGTGATTATTTTGTTTCTCAACAAGATAAAAGATTATATTTATTATCATGACTTCACAGAAACATTAGGAGATTAATAAGGTACTATTTTTCAAGAGCTTGCAACACATTATGGTTCTGCTATTTTGGCAAATAAAGTAGATAAATGAATAAGTTGTTTCTCAGTATTACACTTTTTAAAAAAAAAATCACTAGCAGTTGCGAGGAGTTACCAGATTTCTTTTTCATTTTACTTTATCCTTTTTTCCAAAATCAAAGCAGAAGAGATGGCTAATCTTATTTTCACATGAAAATGAAGAACAAGTCAGGGCTCACCTTCCATTCCACTATATTCTTTTAGACATATCTTAATATAGTAAACTGAAAATTATTGTAAGATTTTCCCATGGATATTTACATTGTTTTTCCTTTTCAGGAAAATTTCATACTCCACCTATGCATTTCTAGCCAAGGTACACTGTAATTAAACTTACTAAGTAAAGAACAATGTCTATCTTAAGCTAAAAATTTAGAGTGTCTACAAAGTCTTACAGTTATAGGCAATCAAAAGGGGAAGCAGGTTTTATTAAATCTCTTCTAGATCTGGTGTGGCAAGGCTATATTTATTTGTAGTGCAATATTTAGAGAAAAACATATTGATGTATTTTAGTGCTAAATGATGTAAAGGGTCATTGGTCAACTTTGTGCAGCATAATACTTGATTTCTGAACAGAACATGACCCATGATGATGGTGTTATAGATAATATTTCATGGATTTTATTTATTGTTGTAATTTAAAAATACTTAATCTCAGGCAAATTATAATTTAATATATCTGTGGTTGAAATAGTTTGAAGTTAATTTGTAATAGTAATCTTTCAAATAAATTTTTGTAAGATTTACGGAAGTGGGATGTTCAGTGCTCCCTCTCCTGGTTTTATCACATTGGTGAACTGACCTCTCATCCCAAAATTGTGATAGCTTAGAAGACAGTTTTGATGAATCAGGTAAGTGACTCTGATATGACCTTCTATTTCTGATTTGACTATTCCAAATCCATTAATAATGGTCAAAAAAATCTATCCATCATTGGTTAAGGTTCATGACATCCCAAAATATGAGATCTATGAAAAAAATAGAAAATGTGTACAATAAAGTTGAGTTTATGGTTTTAAACAGCCTGTTTTAATATAATTTATGATATTAAGAGTGAAATGTAGCTTCTTGTCTTCATTCTTGTTCTGTTATTTTCTAGTGATGCTTTCTTCTTGTTGATGGTCTTAACAATGCCCTATGTTCCTCGGAGCCAATTCCAAATACAACTTAAAATTTTTAAAGTAGTCAAACATTTGAAGGTCTAGTATAGAAAAAATGTTTCAATAGAATCACTTGCAATTGTAAAGAAGAAGATTTTAAAAAATTACTTTAACTGAGAAGTTCCATACTCAAATTTATGTAAGATTTAGATTCTGGAGTTTTGTTTTGTTTGCTTTATTTTGCCAAAGACTAGAAGCTACTTCTGCTATGTAGTACCTGGAAAAAATGTTTCCTTTCCGTTTACTATGTGTTTTTGGGTTTTAGCTATCTTTTATAAGTCTCTGTGGAACCTTAAATTTCACATATAATTATCCCCATGGCAGCATGAACTACACGATTTTGATAATAAACGTCTAAAATCCCATAGTTTGTAAGGACACAAAAAGCAAGTTTCCTACTGATTAAAATGCTCTTCTTTTTCAGCGACACATTATATATGATTAAGGATTACTAAACTTCTCGGTAAATTATTTCTATTTTAATTGCCTTTTAGATGATTTTAAAAAATAAACGGGTTGGTGGGGTGTTTTTTGCAAAATTATACAAACATATTACAAAATTGGAGGAATTTGGGGTTTTTTCATTTGATTGATTTTTGGGAATTATATCACAAACCAAGATAGAGCAATTATTAAAAAATCTACAGCAGGAAATTTCACCTTTCTGACATAAGGTTACGGGACATTTGCAGTAAAGGGTGCCACCTTTTGATCTTTCAGATTTCGCATATTCTGAATTTGCTTTAAATAGGAACTGTAAGGTTCCATCATCACCTTTTTTGTATCATTATACATTTTATCTCTAGATGATCATAAGTGATAGCTTGGCATACCACTTTTTAAATCTTCTTTTATTCTTTAAAATTATTTTCTAATTCAACTTCAAGGGTTGAGTCCCCCAGTCCTTTTACTGAGACTGATAACTAAAGATTGATAACTAAATTTAAGGGTATTCTTCTATGACAAGCTGCATTTGCAGGATTTTTTAGAGCATTCTCACATTTTTAGAGGATGTTTATTACAACGAGCATACAGGACATTTCCAAGTTGGTACACGTAAACGAAAGAGGAAACGACTATTGGGCAAATCCTGTTCCAGGTTTTCCGGCAGCCCGTGTGATTGACACATGATATCACCGGAGGCGTGTCCCTGAGCCGAGGTGGAGGTGGAGGCTAGGAGCTGAAATTCTGCGGAGCCAGAGTGGGATCGCTCTGTAAGGCACGCAGTGGTTTGCAGAGTGATAGCAGCAGACAGAGCTCCCTGCCTTGGAACAGCTACAGTCGCTGTAAATGTGCCTGAAAAGCAATTTCCAATCTTTGCGTTAGGTAAGAACCGTTTCCTTCCTTTCCTTCCATAGACATTTTAGGAAAGATTAGGTGAGAAATGTTGGCTTGTGCACAGAACTGAACATTTCTTTGAACTCGCTTTAGATCTAAGATTACTGGTTGCATTTCAAATTACCAGTAGCATTCCCACTGCTAAAACGAATGCCTTTAAAAGTAAATGCTACCGCTAAAAGAAAAAGCAGGTCCCTTTCAATTTTTTTTTTAACTTTTCCAAACAGTAAGAAGTTTAAAACCTGAAACAGTTGGATGTGTGAAAAACAGGGTGGTTGATACTGAAGAGGGGCTCGGGGGGTGGGCCAAATGCATGCTTGTTTAGGCATTGTTGGCGACCGAATCCCGAGCGAAGCAATTGTTTAAAACCTGAATTTCCCGTCTCTGTGTATTGATTTCCAATGTGCAGAGGCGTTGCTTGAACGTTGTTTGAACTCCTAGGCATTCCAAGGGGCAAAAGCACTTCGGCAAAAACGTGCAAGACTGCATGTTACTTTGGTCCGCTGCTGACACGCCGACTGTGCGCCGGCCTGTCAATCACGGGGAGCAGCAACAGCCAGCACATGGCAGCGGGCTGCGGGCGAGCTGGCGAGTGGCCCGCCCCGCTCCACACTCTGCCCGCGCGACCGAGCGCACTACGCGTCCAAGTGCCTGGAAGGAAAGGGAAATTAAGGTGTTTTTTATCTCTACTCGTCTGCAGCAGGCATTTCGGCCCTGGAACCGGAGGGTCGCAGGACTGGGAGCGCGCGCTGCCCGGGAGAGGCTGACCGCCAGGACCGGAGTTCCCGGAGACGCCGTGCCCCCACTGGCCCAGCGTACAGGATCGGGAACGTGCCTCGACCTGCGCGGGGGCCCAGCCACGACGCCCCGCCTCTTCCTCTGAGAAGCACCCCCGAACCTCACTCCCTTCACCACCACCCCGAAAAAAGCGGGCAAAAAAATCCCACCCCCCGTCCCCCTCGCAGGCTGCGCCGCTCCGTGCTCCGCCCGCGGACGCCGGTTCGAGCCCCGTCCCGGGCGGCTGAGTCTCGAGCGTCCGCGCCGTGGATTTCCACTCGTCCGGAGGCCGCCCTCCGTCCTTCCCCGCGAGGAGCGAGCAGAACCCGGGAAGCCCTCTCGCCCGAGCACCGCGCGCCAGTCGGCGGCCCGTCACGCACTCTTCTCTTCGCTCTCCCGAGAGACTCGGGGAGCCCCCCGAGGGGATTCTGCTTCTGGTTCTCGGAAGGGGCCGCGGGAGGAAGGCCCCCGCGGTGGAGCTTCGTGAGCCGCGCGGCCCCCGCGAGCCGTGAGCGGTCTGCGCCGGCCGCGCCGAGTCCGCGGAGAGCTGTCCGCCGCCGCCGGAAGGGGGCCGTGCGGAGCGCTCCTGCCCGCGGCGGCGCGGGGGAGGCCGCGGGCCGACTCGCCGTAGCTCGGGCCATGCCTCCTCGCCGTCCCCGCCGCGGTTGATGCGGCGCGTGCACGCCGCCGCCCGCACCGGGACCTGGGCCGGGTTGCACGGCTCGGCCCCGCACCCCCGCTTCGGCCTAGGTGAGTGGCGGGGCCGCCGAGGCCCGTGCGGCGGAGGGGGAGCGGTTGTGCGTCGGCGGGGCTGCTCGGCGCGGCAGGTGCGGGCGCGGGGGGCGGCGCGGGAAGGGGAGGGGCGACCCCCTCGGCTCAGGGCGCTCGGGGCTGGCTCAGCGGGAGGGCGACCTTCCGCCGCCGCGGAGGAGGGCGAGGCAGAGTCCCCGGTTGCTGGAGGGGGGCTGCCGTGGCCCGAGACCCCTCCACGCGAAAGGTGGACCCAAGGAGGTTTGGGGTGTCCGCCGGAGAGCGCCGGGAGCTTCTCGGCTCGTGCCAACGGCGGGCTTTCTGTGGAGGCGTCTCCCGCGGACGGGGGACCGGGGAGGGCCTTGTGCGTGCGCGCCTGTGTGTGTGCGCCTCTGTGCAGGGGCGCAGCCCCCGGAATTCGCTGGAACCCCCTGGACAGAATGAGTCCGCGCCCCAGCAGCGGCAGCTTCTGCCCTCGTTGCGAGAGCGGTGGCCGAGCGAGGGGCGAGGGCTCTGCCGCTTTAACGGGGGAAGTCCGCCCCCCTGAGGTCGTGGTAACCTCAGCCTCCTCCCTCCGCCCGCCCGCCCGCGAGAGGGAGAGAGAGGGAACTTGTTTTCATTCATAACTTTTTCCTTTTCCTTCCTCTCCGTCACTATTTATTCCCCGCCGCTCTCCGCTCGGCTTGCAGAGGGCGCAGCGCCACCGTCGGAGCGGGCGCTGTGGCGGCGCGGCTCGGCTGCCCCGGCCCACTTGCCCCCGGCTCTTTAGGAATCCAGCTTCTCATTGAAAGGAGGGACATTGAAAGGATGTTTATTTATACCCTTCCATGCACGGGGCTTACTTTTGGCGCCTGCGTTAGCTCCGAAGGCTCTTCATGGTTGTAGGAAACCTTGGTGGGATACGCAAAAATGTCCTGGAAATCCACGGTGATCCTTAGGATGTGATGGGATTTTCCGAGAAGGTATTGGATTCGTGTTTTCTGGGGGAAAACAGTTTGGCGAGAGCGTGTGAGCGTGTCTGGGGAGAGCTCGAGCACTGTCACTGCGTGCAAAGGGGCTTTACTTCAGATCAGAGGTGGCTCATTTTCTTTGCTTTTTCTTTTTATCTGGTAATTGAATTTACCAGCTAGCATGCACTTGGTTACAGCTCTCATTTCCAACTCCGATTCAAGTTGTGCCTGCTGTTTTTACTACACTCTTCAAATCCTTCTCGACGGTTTTTTCTTTCGGGTGGAATCTGACTTAGGACTTTTAGATCCTCTTTGCCTTCAAAGCGCTGGGTTAAAACAGTTCTTTGCGAGGAGGTGTGATATTGTTCAGAATAACGAGGGAATATTTTTAACAGTCCTTAAGGACTCCAGGACTAAACCCAGCGGGTTATGAATGTATTTCTCCTCATCATGTGCAGAGAAGGTAGAATAAAGTAGAAATTTGGGAGATATGAGTAGGGAGAATGAGGGAGGGGAACTCCAAGAAGTTAACATGCAAGACAAAGTCTGGGGACCTTCAGTTTAATTAATAGATGAAATGGTCTTCTTTTTGCTTTATTCCTTAAGCTGGTGTTTTTTAGCTCAAGGTGGGAGTGGAGAATGGGCATTTCTTTCCTTTGATTCTTGAATTGGATCTAATCTTTGGAAGAAATTTGTATGAAAAATATTCTAGTTTACCATTGACTGAAAATGGAAACTTTTTTATGTCTGGTATTTTGTTTTGTGAAGAATACGTTATTAAGTTAGAAATACTTTACTATTGGTAGGGAAACACAAGTGCTTGTTTTTATCAGGATATTACTGTACTTATTTTATTACAAGAAGCACATTGATTCAGAGTTGGCAGTGCTTTTGAAAATCAAGATCTGTCATGTAAATACAGATTTTTAAACTAGAGGAAATACAGATAATAAAATGACCAGGATTTCCCCATACTGCTTTAAAGCCCTACCACTTATTTGTGCATGAAAGTTATCTTGTTATGTGATTGAGCTCTTATTTAAACTTTAAAAAACCTTTTCATGGTTTCAAATGCGAATATTCTAACATTCACAGAACTGTGCGTTGAGTTTTGTGTGTGCTTTAGTGGCTGTTAAATACCAAGAACTGTTGTATTTTTCTATATTCATTTTTGCATCTTGTCGATTGATAATGAGCTATCTTTAAAATCCTGGCTTCTACTGAAAATGACCACTTATTTTGAGATTCCATTTTAGTTTGGAATCTCTTGAAATTTTTTTTTAATGCATGAAGGATACCTTGACTAATTTCCTCATCATTAATCTAATTCTTATGACAGCTAACAGAAAACAAAAAGGCATCAGCACCTAAGCCAGTCTTAATTTTTTTAAGTGGATATTTTCCTTTATGGAGAACGCAGATGACCTGATATTGAGCTTTCTTTAGATGAGAGCTTTTCCAGTGCCTTATGCTCAATATTCCCTACAAGGGCATACTCCACTTTAATTATTTGTTAGGTTCACAAACAGAAAGGCATTACTTCTTGATTCTGCTTTTTAGAAGTTGAAAAAACTTCTAATTTTTATGGCATAGGGTCTCTTGCTTACATACTTCTTCTATGATGTAGTCCTCAGCCTCTCTTGGAATTGGACTCTGGCCAGGACCCCAGCATCATTGTAATCCGCTGATGAAGGAGATCATTACCAGGTGGTTTAGGTAATTTGTGACTTGACAGGATTTTCCCCCCAAAACATGCTTCCTGTCATTTATTTTCTCTCTCTCTCTGTTTTTTTTATCTTTGATTTCCTTTTAGGATTTCAGATGCAAGCCAGGTTTCCACTGATTGCCAGAATTCGAGATCACTACACATGGATCCCCAAAATCAGCATGGCAGTGGCAGTTCGTTAGTTGTGATCCAGCAGCCTGCACTGGAGGGCCGGCAGAGGTTAGACTATGAGAGAGAGATTCAGCCTGCTGCTATTTTGTCCTTAGACCAGATCAAGGCCATCAGAGGCAGCAATGAATACACAGAAGGGCCGTCAGCGGTGAAAAGACCTGCTCCTCGAACAGCACCAAGGCAAGAAAAGCATGAAAGAACTCATGAAATCATACCAATTAATGTGAATAATAACTATGAGCATAGACCTACAAGCCACCTGGGACATGCAGGACTCTCAAATAATGCCAGAGGCCCCATTTTGAGCAGATCCACCAGCACTGGAAGTGCAGCCAGTTCTGGGAGCAACAGCAGTGCCTCTTCTGAGCAGGGGCTGTTAGGAAGGTCTCCACCAACCAGACCAGTCCCTGGTCACAGGTCTGAAAGGGCAATCCGGACCCAGCCCAAGCAACTGATTGTGGATGACTTGAAGGGTTCCTTGAAAGAGGACCTGACACAGCACAAGTTCATTTGTGAACAGTGTGGGAAGTGCAAGTGTGGAGAATGCACAGCTCCCAGGACCCTGCCATCCTGTTTGGCCTGTAACCGGCAGTGCCTCTGCTCTGCTGAGAGCATGGTGGAATATGGAACCTGCATGTGCTTGGTCAAGGGCATCTTCTACCACTGCTCCAATGACGATGAAGGGGATTCTTACTCGGATAATCCTTGCTCCTGTTCACAGTCACACTGCTGCTCTAGGTACCTGTGTATGGGAGCCATGTCTCTGTTCTTACCTTGCTTACTCTGTTACCCTCCTGCTAAGGGATGCCTGAAGCTGTGCAGGGGGTGTTATGACTGGATCCATCGCCCAGGGTGCAGATGTAAGAACTCCAACACTGTCTATTGTAAGCTGGAGAGCTGCCCCTCCCGGGGTCAGGGTAAACCATCATGATTTTTGGAGGTGGGTTGGACCTCCTGAACTACTAGCTTTCAAGCTGTGGCTGTTGAAAAAGATTCTGTTAGATACCGGTTTTATTTTCTTTACGGTTTTCCCATTTCTCCCCTTCTCTTCCCTGTTCCCAAGGTTTGACTCATGGATTTTACTCTTCTCTAATGGATGATCTTCAGTAATAGTGGACTGTGAAACTGCACCTGGCTCCCGCTTATGACAAGAGCCTCTGCCATCCACTCGAGAGGGTATTGAGTGAGAGCCAGTGGGCTTTTGTGTAGCCTGTTTGTTCTGCAAGCAGCTTTCCAAAGTTGTGCACGTGAACATACCCGCACACACACCCAGACTACAGTGATTTAGAGCTGTGCTTGACTGGGTACTCTGGGAGCAAGGAAATAGGTTTTTAAAGAAGCAACCGTTTAATTGCTTAAATAAGCTATGTGTTAAATCTGTCTCCAACTAGGGCTGTCTTCATAGCATTGGACCCTTAAGTAGCACGGAGGATATATTTTTGTTATAACATAAAAACTTTACTTTAACCACTGCCCTCTCCTTTTTGCCCCTCAAAATTCTCTTCCCTTGGTTTTGGCATTATCTTATTCTAGAGATGCCAGGTATTTTTTTTTTTTCTATGTAATTTTAGATTGCTTTACAGTGTAAGTCTTCACATTGGAGATATATTGGTTGTATCTTGCTCATCCTTATTCTAGCTTTCATATTTGTGAAGGATTCAACTACCTTCCTTCCACACCCCACGCCTCTTGCCCAATTTCTCTTGTCATTGAGGGCACTTGGATAACTGAGGTTGATATTTATAGCTGATCCATCTGTAGAACTATAGAACAGAACTATGCTGCCTAAAGTGATCTTGGCCCCTTAATGGTCCTTTTGGCCCCTTGGTTAGTTAACAGCTGAGTAATTCTAATCCTTTCTGTGTTTTCATTGCCTTAACCACAAATTGTGGTGCTTTTTGTATATTTTATGTATAAATCACAAAGTTGAATTCTGACTATTTTTAAGACAAAAGTCTGTTAAACTTTTTTATTGTAAAGAATATTTATTATGCGAATCTCTATTATTTTATGATATTTATTGCAAAAGACTGTTGAAATGTACTCATGTCTGAATATAACAAAGTATCAATACGTAACGGAAAGTAAGGTGACACGAAGAAAGTACATATGTTAACTATAATGCAGAAAATATATTAATTAATGAAACTGTCTCTTGATTTCTTCATTTATTAGCCTGTACTATTATGGTGATTTTTGTCATTTGATTTGACTCTTGGTTGCACACCCATTTTACTAGTATCCCTTAATGTACTGAATCTAGACATAGGTGAGCTCAAATTTGGAGCTAGATGTTTCCTGGAAAATGCATTAATCAAAATTTTGTAATTCAAATTCTGTTTCAACAAATGCCCAAGTGAATCACTTTATGAAGTGAAAATTTTTGTAATTAATACTAACAATCACTCCCTCCTTTGGCTATTTTGTAAGCAAGAGGTTTTGTGTATATCGTAGTTTCCTGGAATGGGACATATCTGTAAGTTTTTAAAAATGTTAATCTTAACTCTCTTAGGTTAACCAGAAATTAGTCTTCATCAGCAAAACTTAAAGAACTTAGTTCTGTAGGCACGCTAGGAGTCTCTGGCACTGTCAAAACATTCTAGAAGTTAGAGTGCACCAAGGCAATAGTTCACATTATCAAAGAGATGTTTTAAAAACATTTCTGTCTCTACCTTTTCATTTCCTTTAATAAGTCTTTAATGTGGCCTGATCAAATTACTTTTCTTCATGTCCTGTGGAATAAGAAATCTGAGGGCCTGAAACCTTATACTCTAGAAAAAATAAATTATTTTTTAGTCTGCTGAGACTACTGCATAGCTAGAATCTTCGGGTCTGATGAAATTTTGTTCATGTGACTGCTCAGTCTCAGTTTCACTAACTCCTTATGCCTAAGTGATATGTGAAACCTGAATAATTATCTGCATTTGAGAACAAGCTGTTGACATAATTCGAACCCAGGATTTAGGCTATATCAAAACTCTTATCCAGCTTTTTTGTTTGGATCCTTCTCTCTTAGATGATTTGGCTACTAGTTTTGGGAGTATTTGTTCTTTGTAAATAGGCTGTGATTTTGTTTCAGTTGGACAAGGCGTAAGTAATAGGAACTTGTTTTAATGCTTTCCCATCAAGCCACTAAGCCTATTAGTTGGTATTGTGACATTTGATATAATCAAATATTTTCGCTATGCTCTGAAAGCAGGAGCATTTTTTAAAATGAATATTTGTGTTTTGGAGGCTACTTCATAATCTATAGTATTTCAAAATGTGAACTTATTTCCTCTGTACTCAAGTTACATTATCACTGGTCCCTGAATATTGAGTATTTTGTTGAGATTTGGCTCCTTAATGAAGTATGTAAACACAGACTCCTTCAAAATACTAATTTTTTTCTGTTATTCAGACCCTTGGTATAATTAGGAGTTAGTGTTAAGAGCTGTCTGTAGCTATAATAACCAGACTAAGAAGCTGCAGCTTTTATAAGAATGAGGTCTGCGGTGGAGTTTTAACTTCTGGCTATATATATATGCAGAATACATTAAAATACGATATTAAGATGATGGTCTGCTGCTGCCAGGGCTCCATGTGTATTCTGGCATAATGTTGGGCCCATATTTGGAAGTAACAATAGGTTCGAGGTTCAGATGTCTAACAGGCTTGTCAGGGGGCAAAGCTTAAACACTCTGATTCAAAACTTCCTCCTTTGTGATAGTTTAAACCTCGAAGGAAAAAATATTAGGGTGTGTCCTCATAAGTGCTTATGAGTCCTAGGCTTTTGAATAATACTGATCGCCCTTTAAAGTGCTGAGGCTTTGAAAGCATCAGCTAAGCTGAAATTTCTTACAATGCCACTGCCATTTATTTGATACTGCTAAATTAACATACCAAATAGATGAGCTAACCTTTCCTTTTTGTTCTACAATTTTGTCCTTCTTCCTCAACTACTACAGCTTGACATAATGAATATTTTTGTTAAATAGTTCCTTTCCAGCATATTATCTGACTGCCAATGTTTTCATTTCAGAGAAGTTTTAGATAATTTGTGAATAAAAACCAATACAGGATTTCTGTAATTGAATGGTTTCCTATCAACAGAGTTTATAAAATGTAACCTAGCATAAAAGTGAAATGTGAAAAAGTAGATAGTCTTCTTTTTGTGAAGGCCTAAGGTGAATCCTTAAATTATAGTCTTATAATTATTGTATGGTTTTCAAAATCCAAACCATGGAACATTCCAGTTATTACTAAGAAAAATAAAAGTTAAACTGATAGGAACTGAATTGAAAACTAGTCATGTTTTTACCCTAAAATTGATATTGGAACCACACTCATAGGATTCATTTCCAGAAGATTGATTTAATCTTTGAAATTGTCTCCTTTTCCTAAATCTTTCCTTCTTTTATAGCGTGATGTATTTCATGGCAGTTTTTGTGTATCGCTCTTTAGCAAAAAAGTACAATCCCTTTTTGAAATATTGAAACAAACAAAAATATCTAGACAGTTCTCATCTTCAACTCTACCCCACCTCCCATCATATATATAAATAATTTCATTGCAAGAGAGAGTTTGGTGACTAAACATCTTGAAAATAAAACTTTAAATCCTCCTTTTGGCCAATTGACAGGCCTGTTTTTTTCATTATTTCATTGATTAGATTTAATCAAAATAGCCATGTACTTAATTGATGTGTCGTTAATTCTTCTAGCATTCTCTCAGACTATTACCAAGCCATTTTGCTCCATTGATTGAACACCTACTATGTGCATTATTCTGTATGCAGAAGGATTTTAGAGCTAGATCTCAAGAGTATATCTTGCTTAATGTTTTTCAACCATATATGAAAACAAAGAGGTCACTAGTTCAGTTAAAATTTCAAAAGTCTATGTCAAAGCTCAGACCCGCCATATCAGAAGAATCTCCAAGGGAGGAACTTGGTAGTCTGTATTTTTAAAACACTTGGGTGATTTTATCAGGCAATTTTGGAACTGCTTTTTTAGCTAGATGTCTTCTAGCTAAAAATGTCTTCTACATTTTGAGGATGTAGAAGCAAAAGCCTGGTTTGAGAAGATAAACTGTTCATGATAGCTAGATTAGAGCCAGGACTCCTTCATCCGATACAGAATTTTCCTAGCAGCAAGCCCAGAATCTTTATGCTGCACATTAGCCTTTACCATTCCATTCTCTTTACCAGAAAGTTTTTCCTTTAATATATTTGAGCATAATTTAGGAAATGGAATGTTTTTCTACATATATTATTTGTAGTTAGCTATCAGCAATAAGTAGCAAATGACTTCATTGCCATGATTATTTTTCATTAGTTAATATTAAAGATAACTTCATTTGAAAACTGAGCATGTGTGCTTCCTCTGACCAAGTTTCTATGTTAGTAATAGAGCAAATTGATTTAATCAGTTTGTAAAAGGCAATAGTAACTTGGCATCTAGATTTAAGAATTTGTGTGATGGTCCTTCTTAACGTTATTCTGGTTGCATTAGGATTACAGTGATTAAAAAACAGATTTAAATGTTCTATTTTGCACTATTAAAAAAGATTGGTGTTATCTGTCAGTCGAATCATACTAGATATGGTCATAATTCTAACTGCAAAAACCATCGGAGAACCTAGAACTGTTTTGAACTGGGTAATTTGAGAAAATATACTAGACGCTTCCATCATTCACCAGTAGTCTAAGAGCATGTTTTGATAAAAGAATCAAAGAATCATAATTTTGGTGCTAGAAAGAAATTTAAGAGGTCATCTAATCCTGCTTCTTTAATTTAGAGATGAGAAAGCCAGGTTCAGAGGGGCTACTTACCTAAAGTCGTTGATCCATTTGCCAAAATAAAACAAACTTTATAAAAATGTACTTGCTGCACATATACATGTAGTAAATGGTTGGAAGGAAGGAGAGGTTGGTTGGCGGGGAGGATGGTTTGAACGAAAGTTTTAGGTTAGGAGCAAATTTGTTAAAGCACAATGGACTAATGGTAGTCCCGGGTGAAGAAATAAGTGCCATAAGAAGGGAGTAAAACAAAACTAGCTGAATGAATTTGCCGTTAGAAAACAAGGTGCATGTTTGAGAAACCTGAGTTCCCATTTGGCTAGCAGTGGTTCTCAACTTTAGCGGTACATTAAAATCTTCTGAGAGTGAAAAACAGCAACAAACAATAGCCTGTGCCTAGACCCAGCCCAGGCCAGTTACATCAGAAACTTGGGGGAGGGGGAGCTTGGCTTTGGTTTGTCTTAAAAGCACCCCAGATGATTCTAAGGCCCAACCACAGTCAAGAGCCTCTGAGTTAGATTATAGGTATGTGTAAGGAATTGTGGGAGATTAAAATGGCAGATAGTAAGGTACAGATGAGGCCAATTTAGAAAAAGAAAGAAAGGTATTAAGGGTTGGGACTAGCTGGGAGGTGCGTAGAAATGGAGAGAAGGTGTCGGTGTGAGAAATACTGCGAATGGGAATCCTATAGGACTTTGCAGTTATTGTATGTGGGTTTGAGATGGAAAGAACGGAAAGTGGTACTGAGGTTTTGGACCTACTTGAATAAGCAAATGGTAATTCTATTAAAAGAAATAGGTGGAATTAGTTTAGGAGGTTTTATGGAGTGGGAAAATTTATGAGTTCTACTGGGAAAAACTCGTAAAGAGCAGATGAGTTGGGGAGGTCCTTGAGATAAAAGCATAGAGTTTAAGAGAGGTAAGTGACGGCCTATCACCCACATGGGAGTGATAGTGAATCTGTAGCATAGATCCCTAAGGGAAAGAATGGAAGTAAAAGAAGGCCAAGGACAAAACCTTGAGGAACATATGTACCCACATTTAGGGGGCAGAGGGAGGATACAGAGCTAATAGAGAGATGGTCAAAGAAGCGTAGGCACCAAGAGGTTGGTATGATTTAGCATCTAAAGGAGACATTCAAGATGGAAATTAGTAATTAAATGTCAAAAGCTGTGGAGACTCACATGTAATTCTGGTGGGTGGTATTTAGGTGAAATTGTGGTAATAAAAACCAGATTGCATGGGATTAGGAAATGAGTGGGTGGTGAGTACATGCAGGTAACAGCTTTAGACTATTCATTCTAGAAATTTTGAGATGATAGGAAAGTAACTAGAGGCAGGTAACAGCAGGGGAGGATTTTTAGAATAACAGAAACCTGAGCCTCTTCGTGAGTAGAGAGCAAGGGCAATTGAGAGAGAGAGAGAAGGCAGAGGAAAAACTGCAGGAAAACAATTCCAGAGGAGGGAGGAGGGGATAGAAGAGGGAGCATAAATGGATGCTTTAACCTTGGCAAGAAAGATTCTGCTCCCAGAATAAAGAATGAAAGAGAGGGAAGAAAAAGGTATAATGGAATTTTAAGAGGGAGAAGAGGGAAGTTGTAGAAATGCACCCCGATTTTGGTAAGTAGAGGATGGTCTTCTGTTGATGGATAGCTAAGTCACCTCAGGGACTGAACCTGGTTCTTGAGAGCAGAAGTCCAGAATGGCTAGATATGGCGATGCTAATCTGTAGTCAACAAGAGCTGATGAAGTGAAGAGCGGTGCAGAGAGCTGAGCTCATGTTGAACAGGGAATTTATTTTGTGGACCATTAAATGATTTTCAGATTTTATCTAGACATTCCTTGCAGCAGGTCAGAAGGACAGTTAAGGCAGAGAATAAGTGTTACCAGGGGCCAATAAAAATGGGGAATTTCAAAGAGGTCAGGAATTTTAGGGCAGTAGTCTGAGTATTTGTTGAAATGACTGGCCAGAAGAATTGGATGAAGGTTCCAATGAGGATGAAATGCAGGTTTGTGGAGAGTACAGAAATAGGAAAGGTAGGCAGCTTAGGACAGAGGAGAATTTTCAAGTCCTGATCTTAGAAGACTGGCCATTTTTAAACGCTGAGGAAATCTGGGATTTCTCTGTGCTGATGGGTAGCTGAGGTGGAAAGGAGATTTTTGGAGCTAAGGATGAAGAGGAGGAGAAAAACAGGCCAATGTGTTAGAAGAGTTATTAATTTAGGTATTAAAATGCTAGAGGTAGAGATGGAGAGGAAAATTTAGAGGCCGGTGTTTATATTTGGAAAGGATGTTTTTAGACACTTTGACTTGTATTTAAGCTAATGGATTATAAATTAAGTAATTAAGATCTGGTAAAAATGTAAGATTTCTTAATAAGGAATGAACTAGTGGAGTAGAATTTATTTCAAATGGGATGTGCTCCAATTATAGCACAAAATGGTCTGTTAACAAAATCTGTTATTGAATAAAGAAAGTATCTTCATGAAAATTGATTGACCAGTCAATTCAATCAAAATAATACACAGAGCTGTAGAACTTCTTCTTTTCACATTCCCTACTTTAGGCTTTTGTGTGCTTCAGAGGCACTTCAGAAAGCAAAAGGATTGGGTCCAAGATCTTAGTCCTGTCTATTTCACAGAGTTTGCATGTTGCAGATTTGCAGTAGAAGTTATGAGTAAATTTGGTTCCTTAACAAGAAGTACATTTTATTCTTCTGGGCCACCCAGAATCTGCCTTCTATTCCAAATGTAGAGAGGTCTATCTTTATAAAGAAAACTGCTGGTGTCCAAGTTATTTACAGAGTTATGTGAGTTCTAACTGGTTACTTTGTGGTTTACAAACCTGCTCTTGGAATTACTTATAATTTCCTCATTGTATCTGCCTTTGGCCATTTTTGGCTTTTGCCCTTTAGTACCAGAAACACAATTCAATTAGGGAAGATAAAGAAAATGAAGATGAAGCTAAAATTTATCAGTTTAACTTCTTGCTGTCTGATACCTAGAACAGTGCGTCTCACAATCGAGTAGGAGCTAAATAAGTATTTGTTGTTGATTGCCTTGCTAGATTTATTCTTACAGCCTTCAGAAAAAGGAAGGATGCTGAGATTGGTGACCAAATTGAATTTTTGTTTTTGCAGGGTTTTTGATACTGTTTCTGAAGTCAACAATATTGGAAATTTTGAGAGAAAATAAGAATTGCTTGACTCTGTCAATCATATAATCATTTATTCAACAACAATATCTTAGTTGGTAAGGATCCAGTCTTTGGTGATTCAGAAGTTTTTAGCCCTGTGATTGGTGCTATTATATGAGTTGGTAACTGGGGCTACAGAAACACTCCCGGAGGAGGCAGCCACATCTGCCTTTGCAAGTCAGGGAAGGCTTCACAGAGAAGACATGAAAGATGAGTAGTAATTCATCAAGTAGACAAGGGAGAGAAAAGCATTTCAGGCAAGTACAAAGGCGTGTTAGTGGGAAGGATCATAGCACGATGGGAAAATTGCAGGTAATTTAGTATGTTCGGAATGTAAGGTGCCTGTGGGAAGGATGGGAGCCAGTCATGGAAAGTGTGAATGTCATGTGAAAAAGTTTGAGCTCTATCCTTTGAGTGATGGAGAGTCAAGGACAGGATAGGTTCTAAACGGGAGAGTGACATGACCAGATTAGAGTTCCAGGAAGATCCTTCAGGCAGCGCTGGAGGATAGGCTGGAGTGGAAGAGGTAGACCAGCTAGATTGTTAATATGATGGCCAAAGTGATTAGTGTATCAGGGACAATGGCGCCTGAGAGGAAGGGATGGGTTTGTGATGATTGGTGGAGGAAGATGAGGGAGGAGGAATCTAGGTGACTCAGCACTGGATCAGCTCATCTCTGGTAATATAAGGCAGAGAGAACATTTGTATAATGAAATGTGTAAGACCAAAATTTTCCACACTGAACATTCTACTAATTGTGCAGATTTAGAATCTTTTTTTCCCCTTAGACCACGTATCTCCCAGAACAGTTAATGAGTAATGAAGTGGACTGAAGGCAGGAAGCAAGAAGGCAGAGAAAAGAATCAAAGGCTTTGAAAATCAAACAGAAACTAAATTATTAATTCTTTCTTCCACTCCAGCTCCCCAGAGTTCATTGTATATCACTCAGAAAAGCAAATTATGTATCTGAACTGATACATACCAAATTCCAGAACTAGAAAATTCAGCAAGCTACCCATTTTCTTCTGATTGTCTAAAAGCAATGTCCCTACTCCCCCTACACACCCCTCCCCTACTAGGCATTGCATTTCGAATCACTGGAGTATCCTAAACATGTTTGTAACTTCACTGTCATGGTTTTCCTTATTCTGTGTAATTTTCTTTGTTTGTCAAAGTCAGAAATAGTGGTGACCATGGAGAAAGGAAGGAGGGTGGTTGGGGAATGTGTATATTAGGTGACTGAGAATTAGGATTATAGAATAGTTTGAAGCCACTGAAAATCAAACCTGAGAAGGACCTTCAACAATACTTAGTTCCTTTCCTTCATTTTAAAGAAAGTTGAACCCCAGAGAGATGAAATGATTTATCGAAGGATAAAGAGCTAATAGGAAAAACAACCAGCTGAATGAGAAAAAGATAAGAAAACTACCTGTAAAAGGCCTGTATTTTTTCCATCATGGAGACCTTGTCTGTACTTGAAGGCTGGGGGTTTAATTTACAATTCCTAATTAGAGTACATCATAACAATAGACATGCAGTAAAATCCAAATTCTTGCAGAAGCTATACAAAATGAAGGACAACATAATTTGGGCATCTGAATTGGTCATTTCTTTTTTCTTGTAGTTTGAAATTCTTGTAAATGACAGTATTGGAGTTAAAATTTTTCTACACTTTATAGGTGGTATGTGGCTCATGTAGAGACTTGGAAATGCTTTTTTGGGAAGTGATCATTATAAAGCAGAATAACTTGAATTTGAGGGAAGCTGGCATTGCTTGATTTCAAAAGTTTAGTTAAAAAAAAAAATGTCAAGTGTGAAAGTCCACATTTCTTCGAGTCCCATGTAGATAATGGGATTTTTTTTTCTCCTTGGCCCTGAAATAGGTACCATGTGGCCCCTTGATTTCTTAGGTAAAAATTTTAATCAGCGGGGGTGGGGTGGGGTGGGGGGGAGTCTCTTAATCCTTAGGGAAATATGCTTTGTATGAATTGTAAAATCTGGCAAATTTTGGAAAGAAGAAAAGCAGGCAGTACTCTTGAAAAAAAAAATGGTCTGCTTGAACTTGCCTTTCTTGAAAAAAACAAAACCCAACATTCTTTCATAAAGCATTTTTTTCAAAAGTATTTGCCCTTGAGCATTTTTTCCTACTTACCCATGCTTATCTTTCAAAACAAACATTTATTCCTTTCTACTATAGAGTGTGAGGAAGTTCCTTTGAGGTTATGCCCTACAAATGTATCCAAGCAGTAACTGTCACCTCCTTCCTATGGCACAACAAATGACTAACTCAACCACAGCCAGCGCCGAGCAGAGGGCGGTGACTTCATGATGGGGGCTGTTCAAATGTTACCTACGGGACAGTTTCTCAAGGGGAAAAAACACAGAACTGTATTTTTGTGTGCAAATAAAATTTTGGGCCCTTTTGACCCAATGGAAAATGTGTGTCTGCTGGTGGCTGCCTAGTTGGAATATGATGATTTACACTTGGAAACATTTGTGTCATTTATCATATGATGTTACTGGCCTACAGCATGACTGCATAACAAATAACCATATTAAAAATTAATCTTTTCCAGTTCATCAGACTGTATGTCTTTTTGAAGCCTCAAGTTTTCTATCTCCCTCTTGCCCTGTCCTCTTTTCCTGCAGTTACTCTTTGCATGAACTATAGGATTAAATTAAACTCATGTACTAGCTATGCATGGCTGTGCTTTCAGACCCCCAACCTGCCCTTTCACCCTTCTCTCCTGCTTTTCTTCAACATAAAAATCTTCTATCCAATGGAAATGGTTCACTCTCTGTTCCCTGAAACATACCTTCAAATCCTGACCTCAGGGACTGCCTTTACCTTTTTAATCCCATTCTTTTATGGCTAGGTTTAAATCCAACTTCTCTGATTGGATCATGCCAAAATAATCTTTCCTAGGACTTCTTAGTACCAGCATTATGTGAACTGCTCATTAATTTTAATGTTTACTCTTTAATGTTGTAGAGGAGGCAAAACTTTACCTCTACCCTGTTTAGGTCTTAAGCTGGGCCTGAGAATTAAATTGGCATAAAACAGATCAACAGGAGAAAAGCATACAGATTTTTACATGTACATGGGAGCCCCCATAGGAAAATGAAGATCGAAAGAAGTAGCTAGGCCTAAGTGTTTATATACTAGGTTGAACAAAGAGAGACACTTGTGGAAAAGTAGATAAAATATATGAGGAGGCTAAAGGAAGTTAGGAGTTATTTTAACAACATCTGTTTATACAGATTTCTCTTGGCCTCCACTCGCCATCTCTGGTATTAAAAATATTCTTTTCCTTCTGGTACTAAGAGGGCATCTTTCACATGAGAGTTTTATCTCCTGCTTTCAGGAAGAAAAGGGGAGATCAGGCCCTTGTTGCACCTGCTGTTTTTTTATGCCTTTAGCTCAAAGTAATCCTTATGCTAAAGTGGCATATTTTGGGATGGCATTTAATGCCACTCTTCAAAGTTTATGTCTTGTCTCTCCTTTTGTATTGTACTTCTTTGAGATTGAGATTATGTTGTAGAATTACCTGTACCCCAAAGGTGCTCTGCCCATAGTAGGCACTCAATAAATATTTATTGATATTTTTTCCCTGCATTTTACAATTGAGTCATATAAACCCATATTTGGCTCTTGTTTTTCTCACCAGAGAGACATTTACTATATTAATAAAATATATATTCTGATATGATCTGTAACCTGCTTTAAGCCATTTTAGTCTTGTATATACTAGTCAATAGAGTTTTTAAAAAATTGTGTAATTATTTGCTGTAGAGAATTTTCGTAATATCATTGATCATGTTCAAGTTTCTAGAAGAGAATAGTTTTAAGAATTGAGGCAGTAAAATTTTGGCACTAGAGGAGACAGACATTAGAGGTCATTGAATGGTCTTACCTTTTACCCACTATAGTAATGGATCCTTTCAATAATATCCCAAATAGGCCTGACATGGAAGTGCCTGGAATTATCTATGCTTTCATTTTACTAATCGGTTCCTAGTTATTCATAATGCAAACCCCCTGGTCTTTTCCATTAAGAGTCAAAAGTAGCCTTAAGAGTAACCGATATTGAGTTGACTTGGGAATCTTGGAGAATGCCAGAACCCTTCTCAACTTTTTTGGTGCTAATGCTCTTTCTCCTGGATACTCAACTATTGTTTACTCTTCTTGCACAACTTGGCATAGGTACAAAACTCTTCAAAACATTCCTTTTTTCAAATGTACAATGGCAGTAAGTGCTTTTGAATGCTCTTTGGCTAGATCTATGATAATATTATGCAATATAGGTTATCATTCAAATCAAAGCATTGTTGTTAATAAATACAGTAATATCTCAAATTGTATATTGTCCAAAACATGGTTGTAAGTACCTAGGTTTATAAAATTTTGGTATTTCAACAACCTTGTGAGTTAAGGAGGGGCCAAATTTTTAGCCCAATTTTATAGATAAGGAAGTTTGACCCAGGGAGGAGATATGATTTTCCCATTTATTGATAAAGTTAAGACTAGAATCTAACTTGACTCCGTTAGCTCATTCTGCTGTCTTTTTGACGCTCACTATGTTAGAACAAGTGGGTGTGCTACACCAGCTGATGAAGCATCAGTGTTCTGCCCATGACTTTTGCTATGATGGAGGATCCAGTTGAAAAAAATCATCTCTGTCTTCATACTTGAATTTTATAGGAAGTTTCATTTTAAATTGTGCTGTTCTATATGAAAGATAATCTGGCCAATTTCTTAACTGCATTCCGTTCCTATGGTTTAGAAACAATGTTGTTGCATTTAGCCTAAAGACACAAAAGCAAATTTCAATTACTTTGGATTTTTATTATTTCAGTATACAAGTTTATCATAACTCAGCTATCTGTAGTGAACAGTTGGCCTCTCATTACATTGTCCCCTCCAACCCCACCCCTGCTCAAATTATTAAGTGGAAGGATTCTAATTATACTAGCTCATTTTGAGGAAAATTGGGAAGACTAGGTAGAAATCTAAATGTTGCATGTCACTCTCGGAGCTAGGAAACCAGAGCCAGGTCTCATGGCGCTCTAATTAAAACTTGTATTTCTGCAGATTTCTTCTGGGGTCCTTACTGAACAGATCTGCCTTGGGTTTCTACTGGTTGAGTTTTTCAGTAGGAATGTGGGCTTTGTTTCTTTGAATAGTTGAGTGCAGATTAGTGGTATGCCAATTTCCTGTGGCCTTTCAGAGCTGCAATTTGAGCCCTGTTTGCTCCTGGCCCTTGCACAATTGAAAACAATGGGTGACTTCTTTTAGGTTTCACTTCAGGGCTCTTAGAAACAGGGGAAGTGGCTAAAGCCCTACTTTACAGGTAATTAACAATAGATAATGTTTGCTCTGCATTTTTTAGAGCCGATAAAAGGTAGAAGAACACATTCAGCTCCTGATTTAGACACTGTGCAGTGGTTTTATGGATACAATAGCTGTCTTAGCATTAGCAAGGTGGCATTGAATATCTGGGTCACATATATGACTGAGCACAAAACTTTTAAAAAGTAGAAGAGAAAAGAATATTATTAAAACACTGAAGGGAACCAAGACAGCACTCCTTAGAGATCCTAGAGAAACGGTCACTTGAAGCCATGCATTTTAGTTAAGGTGCATTTATTATATCTATATCTGTTTTATGAGATGAATAATTTTCCTAACTTGTTGATTCTTACTCAAGACAATTTTTTATGTTCTATAAATTCAATACTAGAATCCACCTGTTTGTTAAAATAATGCCAGCTTTAGAAATTTTTGTTTGACGTCACATTTAATCATTAGCCACCTTGTGAAATATCCTAATGAAATGGTCTTAGATACCTAACACATCAAAAACAGCGCATTTGTGCCCTTTTAGTGTACATTTGGTGTGATAGGGTTTTTGTTTTAATACTCTGAATAATAATATTTTTTGGACAACCTTTCTCCCTGAAACATATTATGTCCACTTCATGACAAAGTGGGTTTGTAGCTGTGCTGACAGACTAATTGATGTATTCAATCTTCAACAGTTAGTTATAAAGGACCTACCCTGCCCAACCTATCGGCCAAAGACTAAGGATAGAAAGATGATGGAGGCTGTGTCCTCAAGGAGATTATGGCAATCTCCTTCCCAGCACTGTTGCCAGAAGAGGTGGAGGTTTCTTTGTGGAAAAAAAGTAATCTCAATTTTAATACTTAAACTTTATATCTACCATAGGAAGATGTAGTCAGCGCTCTTGATAAAAAAAATCTAAAGACTGGGTCATATCTGAGATCCCCAAGTAACTTATTTTTAGAGTGACCATAACTCTAAACCAAAAGTTAGTAGCTTTTTGTTCCAAGCCACTTCTAACTAGCAACATGAAAATGTCACCTTACTCATCTGCTCTTAAGAAATGATGACTCTAGAGCAGTTGCTTTAGTAGAGAATTTATATATCATTTAAAACCAGAGCAGCTCTTGTAAGTGTGTTTAGACACCCTCGAGAACAGTGTTTTAAGTACAGAGGTGTACAAAGGTGAAGGATCCCTACATCAATTAATTAGTCAGCCCAGACTTGCTGAACGCCAGGGACGTGTCCTGCTGCGTGCCAGTGGTGTGGGTTTAAGGAACAAGCATAAGCCCTTGATCTCCACTAAGAGCTGGATCAGGAGGCTGACCTGGCCACCGGAAATAAGAAAGCACTTAAATCCTCTTTTCTGCTGATAAAAGTAACATGTGTTTATTGTAACGTTGTTTTTGAAAATTTAGAAAAGCTCGAGGAAGAAAATAAAAATCACACGTAACCCTGCTACCCGTTTCTTAGTCACAGAGGGGCTTTAACAGTTATTTGGATACTTTCTTTACCTAGCTCCTGGTTTTTTTATCTTCTAAAATAAAAATTTAGAAGTAGAAAACCTGCCCTGTATTATCTTCTATTACTCACTGAATCTTTTAGAATGGAGGTTTGGGTTCCAAAATATGGTATAGACCAGATTGATGTTGCAGAAAACAGTCACTGAAAAGAACCAGAATTTGTATTTTATTTCATTTACTTCCCTCCTTTCTATCTTCCTAATAAAGTAGAGCTCTTTTCAGAAAGTTGAGAAAGGGAAGAACGCGGCTTGTCCTTATCAGCTTTCCAGTACTTACCCTGCTGAGCACATTTATTGGAGGAAAACGCAGACACTTGATAAGCAAAAGAGAACTAAGAAAATTGGGATCTCCAATGAAAGCATGAAGGCTCAGTGGCAAGAATATATAATTTTTATTTACACTGTAATTATTTGATATTGGCAATAATTACAGCAAAATAATCCTGTAAAGAAAAGACTTTTTAAAAAAATGTCAACCTGGGTTTTGCTGTGAGAGCCAGGTGGCTGCTCCTTCTCTCCACTTTTTATGTTAACCACATTAACAGCGCTAATAATTTCCCTGAAGAAACTTTGCCTCTGAAGACTGATGCTCATCATTTTCCCCATGGTGCCTGGCTTGGAATTACGTAACCAACTTTATTATCACTGTCATTAAAATCAGTGTATATTTCATTCCGGTTGTACAGGAAGTGATTACTTAAAGTATCCTTTTAAAATATGACTTAATGTTTAGATAGTGAACTTGCATGTTTATCATGCCAAAGCCTTAGAGAAATATTTTGTTTTTCTCAGGTGCTCCAAATGGCTGCTCAGTTGCATACAGTTGTGATAGCTGTGTGTCCATCCACATAGTTACCGATATTAAAATAGTACTATTCTAATGATATGATTAGAATGCTCAAGTTCTGTTTTTCTTTTGTTCCACGGATTAAAGGAACTTTTTGAGTTGTAAGCAAAGTCACTTCTTCGGTGTACATCAGTCTCATGCCAGAACGCTGACATCTTTCATGTTTTCTGATGAAAGAACTCATTTGCTAAAACAACTGATGCACTTAGGAAGAAGTGACGACCCTATTTTGATTTTATTTAATTAACCTTTTACAATGACTCCTAGATAGGTAAGTGTTCTGGCAAAAATTAAGGTATTTGAAAGCAGCAGTGAGCTCACTTAATTTCTCTGTTTTAAACAGAGTGCTTTTGATGGTTTACTAGACACGACATCACAGTTTCCTGTTTCATATTTGAGTTAAGCAGGGATGGAGAAAACCATTTGCCCTAAGTTTTGAAACTCTAGGGACAAAAAGCCCCTGACCAGAAGTTTCAGAAGCACAGTAGCTTTTTTACGTCGTAAAAGAGAATTAAAACCCCAATACCGATGAACCAAACAAATATACAACCTTCCTCCCTGAGCCCCCTAAAAAGAAGGGTGAAATAGGAGATTGAAAGGTGGAAATGATTATTTAAGCCTTTTCCTTTTAAGGACTCACAGGTCTTCAAATTTTCCTTCTTCTTAATCACAACTAGCCTGGCACTCTGTATGTTGGCAAAACTGTTTTGTGTTCTCAACTGAGAAAGGGAAATGTAAGGTAGGGTCA
Organism: Tapirus indicus; assembly: GCA_031878705.1. NCBI lineage: Eukaryota > Metazoa > Chordata > Mammalia > Perissodactyla > Tapiridae > Tapirus > Tapirus indicus. The sequence continues at coordinate 138,823,644 of CM062919.1, read as the reverse complement.
AGCTTTTAGGCTCAGTAAATCACTTGGAGTTAGAATTTTTAGTGCTGATGGTGGCTACAGGACTGAGATGTTTAACAGTGTGGTAAATAAAGAAAAAATATTGACTCTCTTCTGCAATCCTTGGGGAATAAAAAACATACTTGGCGTTATGTATTACTCTTGTGCATGTTTACTTATCTTATTACTTAAAAAAAAAGCAACAAAACAACAAGTTGCTCCACAGAAAACAAGACACTTCTGAAACCTGTGCAAACCACTGATTACTTAAAATTCCTAGAGAGGAAGTTCTAATATGTGACAAATTAAAGTTATAAAGTATGATCTTTTCTTGTGTGTGAGAGGAAGACTAGCCCTGAGCTAACGTCCGTTGCCAATCCTCCTCTTTTTTGCGAGGAAGACTGGCCCTGGGCTAACATCCGTGCCCATCTTCCTCTACTTTATATGGGATGACTTCACAGCACGGCTTACAAGCGGTGCGTCTGTCCTTGCCCGGGATCCGAACCTGCAAACCCCGCCAAAGCTGAGTGCGCTAACTGAACCGCTACACCACCAGGCCGGCCCCTAAAGTATGATATTTTTAAAGATGTAATATAATAATTTAAAATAATTGAGCAATTTGACAAAAATGTTCTGTAAGCCCTACCTCTACACACCATAATAAGGAATTAGAATGCACTAAATTCCCTTAGAGAAGCCAACTGAAATACTGAGCCTTTGGAGAAACAAGTGATTATTTCCCAAGGTAGGGGTGAGGGAGCAAATGGGCTAGGAGGGAGGCTGTGAGCCAGGTTCTGAGGTTGAGGTGGTGAACAAGACACATTGCTTCCAGTTTGGTTTCTTCTGTTCTCTTAATGACAGGAGCAAACAGATTTTTTGTTTGAAACCTTCATAATTTCAGGACTAATACCCTCTTAGCTCTGTATTCTAGATATTGCCACCCTTAAGAGATGAAAGTTCTCTTTCTCTTCTAAGGAGATTTATTTTTTCTATGAAAGTCAAAAAGACTAGCCATTTCCCGTTTTCCATACGGGAACCCAGGTCACAAAGTAGTGGAGCTGTCAGCTAAGGTCCTCATCATTTCATTTTTATCACCAAATATGGCATTTGAACTCTTTGCTTATTTTATGATTTACTCTTTCTCAGTAAAAGGCTTCTAGCATTGCTCCTGTAATCTCCGTTTCCTGCATTTTTAGTTTGGAAGCTATATATTTATTCTTATGTGTATTAATAGTCATTTCCAGACAGTTTACTTATGGTTTGTTTTTCTCACTGTGCTGTAAGTTCCTCCACAGGTTAGATCTCTCTTTTTATGTCCTTTTATTATATTCATCAATCAAATGTATTGAGTACTTACTATGCCCTGGGGTGGCTGGGTACTGTTCTAAGAACTCAACATGAATTATTTTATTTGATCTTCTCAAAAATTGTAGGAGGTGGGTAACATTATTACCCTCTTTTATAGATGAGGAAACCAGGCATAGGAAGGTAAAGTAACTAGCCCAGGTTACCCCGGGTGACACTGGGGCAGTCAGGATTTGAACTCTGGTTATCTGACTCCAAAGCCTGTGCATAATATGTGAGTTTAAGATCTACTTGGATTGTTTTAGCCACTGACTTCTAGGAGAAGGACCACTGATACTTTTCCTTGGAAATAGAAACCAAATGCTATAGACTGAATGTTTGTGTTCCCTCCACATTCCTATGTTGAGGGCTAATCCTCAATGTGATAATAATTGGAGGTAGGGCCTATGGGAGGCGACTGGGTCATGAGAGTGGAGTCCTCATGAATGGGATTAGTGCCCTTATAACAGAGACTTCAGAGAGATTCCTCTCCACCTACACTATGTGAAGACATGGTGAGAAGATGGCCATCTATGAATGAGGAAGTGGGTCCTCGCCAGACACTGAATCTGCTGGTGACTTGATCTTGGACTTCCCAGCCTCCATAAAAGTGAGAAATACATTTCTGTTGTTTATAAGCCACCCAGTCTATGGTATTTTGTGATACCAGCCCAAACAGTCTAAGACACCAAGAAACCAAGGTCAACTCTTAAGGAAGAAGAGAATAATTTTATCTTTTATTTTAAAATGGATTAACTTTTTCTCAACCTTAATATAGATGTGTTTTGTAATTTGACCTGTACTTCCTTGCTTTGGGGATGAAGATGGGTGAGTGGGTGGGAAGGTATAAGTTTTATTCTCTTTTTCTTTAGTACCAATGAATAATATACTAACTTTATTGACATAAAACCATACTATAGTTAATAAGATTATAAAATTGAGTTGAGAATTAGATCCATCCTTGATGAGAGGTGGGGGAATAGAGAGGTCAATACCTGATCTTTCTAGCCTAGCAATGACTAACCCCCAACTCCAGGCAGGTATCTAAGATCATGCTAATGGTTGACCAGTCAATAAATAGCAGTACATAATTTCTTTCATATGTTGAACACTATACAAGGAACTGTGGAAAATCAGCAATTAGATGGTAAACTTCATGAGGGTAGGGATATTCTTCATTCACTTTTGAATCTCTAACACCTAGAACTGTGCTGGCATTTAGCATTGTTGGCTCTCAGAGTATCATCAACGAAATGAATAGACACTGCTCTAAAGGAGCCTTCAATCTAATTGAGTGAGATAAGACCAATATACAGAAAACAACCAATAAATGCTATGGTATGGCATCTAATGAAGTATTATTTTAAAACAAACCTCCCCAGGTAATTCTTGTGATAAGCCAGGTTTGGATTCCTGGTCTAGTGCAGAGGTTCTCAAATGTATTTTCTAGTAGAATCTTTTTTGTTCAAATGTTACCTGAAAGTCAGTATGTAAGAGAGATTAATATGTAGCCACTCTGCTGGAAGAGAGGAGTGTGGTGGGGAGCTTTTCTTTCTCCACATCTCCTCAGCCTTTCCTTTCCTCCTCTCCCAGAACCCCCTAGAATAGTTTTAAAACCATGGATTTAATGACCAGATGAATGGTCATCCATGGAAAGCCTCAGGGGACCTATAAACTCTTGAAATGATCTGCAAAATTGTGTGTGTATCTTTCTTGGGGAAGAGTCCAGAATTCTTTCAGATTATCAAAAAAATCTCTGTCCTAAAAAAGGGGCAAGATCCACTGCCCCACCTGCAAAGAAGGTATTTTATTTTCTAGGCATAACCTCTTTTTTGAGGCAATTAGTGAAGATTGGATAATTTATAACAAATATAAGCATAAGGTATTTAAATGCTGCCCCTTATCGACTGGAAACTAGATGGGGGACCATTCAATGATCTCACCTGGATTATCATCACAAAGCAGTCTAATGGTAATTACTTTGCCATCTTTTCAGTGGCTGAATTTGGTCCAGAATTTTTGTTCCTGATCTACCTGAATCTCCAGTTTCCAAAGAGTCCTCCACTACTGAGGAAGAAATACAATTTCAAGACTTTTTAATAACAAGTGCAAGACATCCTTGCATACTCATACAACTGTGCCTTTTGCAAAAGTTAACTTTGCCTGTAGTTTTTTTTAACGTTCCAACCGAAATAGATATTTTTAAAAGCTTCCTATAGTATGATGCTCAGAAATTGCCTAACTGAGTCTTGGGTTTTTCATAATGCCAGACCAAGGAATCCTTGGAAAATACAGAGTACAGGCAATTTGATTCTTTCTTTTCAAGGTTCCATTTATTCTTTGAAAGCTATTGCAAATTTAATCTAAATATATAGATTAATTTAGCACACTTTTATTACTCCTAGTACTAAATCATTATCTTAAATAGGGATCACTAACTTTCTCTGAAGGATGGTAAGCTAGGTGGTAACCTTATTTATAAAATGTTCACTTAGGTTACTACAGTGAGTGGAGGCAAGATGGATATGGGATGTACTGATGCAGGAGCCACTGTTTCAGATATGGCTCTTCCCTCATCACTTCAGTTGGAATTGAGTCACTCAATTCAACAAATTTATAAAGTTTTTGATAGACTTCTGGCGATACAGCAGTGAACAGGATGACTATAAGTCCTTTCCCTCACAGAGCTGATGCTCTAATAAGAGACAATTGTAAATAGGCAATGCTAGTGCAAGTGCCATTGTGCAGTGGAAGTAGAGTGTGGGATGTGAGCATGCTAAACAGGAAACGGCAGCTGTTTTCTGGGATTCTTGGCTTTCCCATCATAGCATATGGAAAAATAAATTTATTTATTGTCATAGTCCATTTGGGCTGGCATACAAAAATAACATGGACTTATAAACAACAGAAATTTATTTCTCACAGTTCTGGACGCTGGGAAATCCAAGATCAAGTTGCTGGTAGATTCAATGTCTGATGAAGACCTTCTTCCTGGTTCATAGAAGGCCATCTTCTCACCGTGTCCTCACCTCATGTGGTGGGAGGGGTGAGGGATCTCTTTGGAGTCTCTCTTATAAGGCTACTAATCCCATTCATGAGGACTCACCCTCATGACCTAATCACCTCCCAAAGGCCTTTCCTCCAATTATCATCACATTGGAGATTAAGCTTCAACATATGACTTTTGGGGGCACATAAACATTCGGTCCATTGCAGTAAGCGTATATTTAACTTTATAAGGAACTGCCAAACTTTTCCAAAGTGCTATATCATTTTTGCTTTCCCACCAGCAATAAATGGAAATTTCTGTTGCTCTGCATCCTTGCCAATATTTGGTAATTGTACTATTTCTTGTTTTCTAATATGCTTCAGGACTTATTCTCTCACATTCTATCTTTCCTAGTCTTCCAGAGGGTTTTAGATAGGGAAGGAAGATGCTTGTGCTCAGTCTCCATCTTGAACTAATTTTCCATACGGGGCTTAACCTAGTCTTTCTTACCTGTTTTGTGAAAAATTATTTTTCCAGAGGCTTCTGATCACTCCCTGATTGGAATGCAAGTTGCTTTAATTAAATTTCTTCTTCTCATTGATTTGAGACCACAATACAAGACAGAGTTTTATGGAGGTTTGTCATATTTGTGAAGAATTTCAGGAAGACCTTACCTAGTTTTTTTCCTTTGTTCAGCTTATCCAACAGCATATTGTTTTCTGACATTCATACATGATTGATAGATTTTAAATATTATCTTAACACATGTTGCTGATATTTTGTAAATGCATCCTTTGACACAGCATGTGTAAAACATTTGCACAACATAGTATTCCAATGCACTATTTTTGTACCATAATAAAGGAACTAAATATTTTTGTTTCTGATTTCTTTGACCTTTCCTTTCACCAACTCCCTTTCCAGAAACTACAGTTTCTTTCTAAAACTTAAAAAGCTCAGCTTTTCCTTAGACATTAATCTTATCAGTGAGAGGCCTTGAAGTCACATCCTAGCACCTATGCAGACTCAGAAAGGGCATCTGTCCTTTTCCTCCTAGAGGCCCTGCTGCTTCCTTTGGTTAATCTTTAAACTGCACTGTCCAGTAGCGTACCACCTCTTATAGAGGCCCAGTGCAGAGCACAGTGGGCTCACATCAGCAGCGGGGTAGAGCTCATTTCCTAGCAGCTAAGATGATGGTTCACTTTAAAACGACCAACCAGTGTGAAAGTTAATTTACACATAATGCTCAAAATTATCCATTTTCTCTGTTGGAAGCTTTTGTCTTCCATTTTTAAATAGGCTTTGCTGCTTTTTTTTTTTGCTGAAGAAGATTCACCCTGAGCTAACATCTGTTGCCAGTCTTACTCTTTTTTTTGCCTAAGGAAGATTATTCCTGAGCTAACATCTGTGACCATCTTCCTCCATTTTGCATGTGGGTTGCCACCACAGCATGGCTGACTAGTGGTGTAGGTCTGTGCCTGGGATCTGAACCCATGAACCTGGGCCGCCAAAGCAGAGCATGCTGAACTTATCCACCATGCCATGGGGCCAGCCCCTAGGCTTTGCTACTTTTATAGTTTCATTTTCATATTATTGCTAGATATTCGTTTTCCTGGGTATTATGAGCAAAAACTTCAGAAGCTATTAGGATTCTCTCTTTTAGTGGCTACTTTTTAAAAATTTTCTGGATAGTTTTTTTTTTTTTTCTTGAGGAAGACCAGCCCTGAGCTAACATCTGTTGCTAATCCTCCTCTTTTTGCTGAGGAAGACTGGCCCTGTGCTAACATCCGTGCCCATCTTCCTCTACTTTATATGGGATGCCTCCACAGCATGGCTGACAAGTGGTGCGTTGGCAGGTGCCCAGGATCCGAACCCGCGAACCTCGGGCTGCCAAGCGTGAACTAAACCGCTGCACCACTGGGCTGGCCCCTAGATAGTTTTTCTACAAAAATTAATAGCTGCCATCTGATTTTTAAAAATCTCGTATATTCTTATGAAGATACTTGTAGTTCCAGGGATGTACTTTACTTTGTTTAAACACTATCTTTTTCATGAAAAGGTGTTTTTGAGTCAGCTATAAAGCCCATTAAGAGAATTATTACTAAAAAGGAAATAAAATAGTCGGGACGAAAAACAAAAAATGTAAGAGGATGGTTGCAAATATAAACAGTTAATAAATTTGCTATGTTTGAGCTTCTAATATGATCTAAAATTTCCTGCCAGACTAGAAGAAAAAATGAAAATATAGTAGTATGAGGTTCTTGGCATTTTTAGAAATTATAGGAAGTGCTCATGGAAAACAATTTTTGCCCTGGCACTAAATTTTAAAAGACAGCTCTCACACAGAGCTTATGTAGAGGAAATTGAATATTGGAAATTGACAGTATCCTCAAAAAAGGTAGAGATAATTCATATAGTTATTTCTTGGAGCAAACCTCAATAAAAGACAGAGATATAAAACTAAAGCATATTTCCACGAAGGGGAGTGATTTTTTTCCAAGGGAACTTACAAGGAGTTAAACCTTGTGGCTCAAGTATCATAATCTTCTGGTGGTCTAGTTTTCCATGACACACTCAACTTAAAGTATGTGTTATGGACTGAACTGTATTCCCTCTTGGAGACAGGGCCTGTAAGGAGGCAATAAAGGTTGAGTGAAGTCATAAGGATGGACTTTAATCCAATAGGGCTGGGGTCCTTATACGAAGAGAAAGAGACATGAGAGAGCTCTCTCTCTCCCTCCCAATCAGCACAGAGGACAGGCCATGTGGGACCACAGAGAGAAGGTGGCCATCTCCAAACCAGGAAGAGAGGCCTCACTGGAAACCAATCCTGCCAGCACCTTGATCTTGGACTTCTAACTTCCAGAATATAAATTTATATAAATATAAATTATAAACCTGTGAGAATATAAATTTCTGTTGTTCAAGTCGCCCACTCTGTGGTATTTTGTTATGGCAGCCCTAGCCAACTAATACACTATAGCTTCTAGATAGAAGATAATCCTTCAAACATTACAATAAGGACTCCTTGGTCTGCAGGTACTTCAATGACTTACCTGCATGCAGAGGTGGGCAGTGGCTTTACATCAAACACCCATTAGGCAGCTCCTCAACTTTGATAAGAGGTTGTCAGCCCTACCGATGCTCCTGACTTTCAAAACAAATGGATTGTCTTCAGTCGGCAATGTAATGTTTACTGTAGGTTAGTTCCAACTCTCCAAGTGGTTTATAAGCTCCTCACCAGTGGCTTTGGGCCATATATAACTAACCTCCACCTTGCTAAACACTATTCTTCACTATTTAGCAGGAGAAAGATTGTTGAGCTGCATGTTTTCTGTATTGCTTAACTACTAAGATGGTGAATAATATATTTTTTCTCCCATATGTTCGTCACTGTAAATAGTTACAGAGACCAGAGATGAAGGCAGGAAAAAGAAGTCTGTAAGCAAGAGGTTGTGACTTCAGTTTTCTTAATTCTCCTCTAATCTTTTGAATAATAGATTCAAGGAAATGAGAATAAATAGTGTACAATAAATCTCTTATACAAAGTTTTTTCAATCTTATAATTTGTTGTGGCCTTTACTATTTTACATTGCAAATATTGGCAGTGGGGTAAATTTTCCCAAGTTTACCAGAAATAGAAGAATTTGAGTCCAAATATATACAAACCTGAAACTTAAATTGTGTTAAATCTGGTAAAATTTAGACAAACTCAAAAATGCCAGGGGAAGAAAACTTTATTGACTTTACTTTTTGACACTTTCTTGACATTATTAATTTTGTGAATGTCAGATATATTCTTTCCGTATAGTAGCTATTTTAAATGAGCAGGTTATAAATATTTGGTCTGATGGGTAAAGATGAAAGACTTAGGAGTAGAAGATTGTACCCAAATCTCATGGTGGCCAAAGGCACATTGATGAGCTCTCTCTCTTTCTCTCTCTCTCTCATCTATCTATGTTTTTATCTGCAAAATTCTTGTTCCTTACTGTGAGAGGTTTGGGTTTAAGTATTCGTGCAGTAGTAAATTATCTTACAACTTCAGCATTTAGAGTAGTGTAACCTGAATATACAGAAAACATAACAACAGTCCTTCCAACTCTCTGTTTTAGAAGCCAATTATCAGTGAGCTAGACAGAGGGAAGGAAAGGAAAAGGAGCTTAGATAAGACCCTAAAATAAGGTATCTGGCCTTGATTGATTGCTAGTATGTTGTGCAGTTTATAGCAAAGCACATATTTTTTTTTAGGATGCTGTAAATTATTTGCTGCCCTGCATTACCTTGGCTTAGTTGGGTTAATAAGTCTGTCAGTGCCTCACTAGATGGGTTCAAACAGATAAAGGTAAACCAGAAAATAACGATATGCTTGCCTTGTCTTATGGAATGAGAGTAACAGCTGGGCCATGCCAAAGTCATGCCTCTTTTTCTAGACTCATTATAAGCTGTGAAGTGGCATGATGCAATGTGAATGTCTGGACAAGTGTCTCCTTTGTTGTTCTCAAGGGGGTTATGTCCTGGATTTGTTCCTTTGCAAACTCTTTGCAGTTTACATAGCTGGAGAAACTTAACGCTTTGGCAGGGGCACAGGTTTCATTTGTGGGTTTACCCTCCTAGAATGGCAGGCAGTTAGTATGTAGGAGCTGCGTTCTTTTTGCCTGTGGTTCATCTTGCCATTTTATCACTTGTTTCTTTTATTAATCACATGAGAAAATACTATTTTATATGCCCACTAGGCTTTCTGAAAGAGAAAGCAAGGAATAGAGCCCTTCTGGATTTCTCCTGTCCTCCCTGATCTTCCTGTCAACACACAGTTCCCCTTCTGAGAATGTGCAATCGCTGATTTGATGAAATTCTTGAAGTATTTGAGCATTTGCTACTGAAAATACTAGGCCACGTACTTCGTGTTTATGAGTGAGGGACAATATCACACATCTTTCTGAAGATTGTGAAACAAGTGGAGAGAGCACACACGTTCTCCACGTTCCTTCTGGGTCATTTTCCATAGACACGTTGTTGCCATGACCGTCAGTACTTTGGTCAACAGCAGAATCAATGTCACCTTGAAGAGAAATTGTGGAAATCATTGAGTATCAATGAGGATTACTGTACCAACTATGAGAGATTTCTCTGTTTTAGTAGCTACTTTGTCAGTCACTTTAATGATCTAAGAGTCAAGATTGTCTTAATCTGGTTGATGCTTCTTCAGAAAATCTATTTGAGAAATTTAATAACCTGTATATCTTGGGCCAAATAAATTTATTTTGCAAATATTCTAACATATTTCTTCTGAGTTCCTATTATATATCCAAACCTCACAGTTTAAAACTTGATGATATTCTCTATATAGTTAATTTTCATAAAATGTGTTTCAATAACTAGGTTAGAAACTTTCAATGCCTCAGCCATCTTTGATTCCACCATAAGGTTTAATAATTCTTGACTCCATGCTCTGAAGTAACTGAATTTCAGGCAGAGGTTGGCTTCCAACTTTCTAAAACACTTTTGTGATCCTGAAGAACAAATCTCTGAACATCTATAATAATTCTTCAGATCAAAGCCAATCCATTTTTTTTTCCTGTAAAATACACCTTGAAAGTCTTATTTTACTCACAGTCACTAATTATCTAGATGTTCAATACTCAGCAATTAGTAGCAGGATGAAGGATGATAGGAAGGAAGGAATTTTTTGAAGCAGAAAAATGAGAATGGTAAGAAGTAACTGTTGGTCTATAGATGCCCTCTGGGCCTTGGGGTGAAGGATTGAGCAGTTCCAAGCAGCAAAATTGTTCCTGAGAGTATTGGTGTGTTACAACACAGTATGATATTTTATTTCATAATAAATGATCTTGAATTTACAAAAAAATTGTTTTTATATTGTCATTAAAAGAACATAATATATTTTAGATAAAATTCAAAATAAAAATGTTAATACTTGGGGGAGTAAATTTCAGTTATTCAGAAAATTATCCTATATATAGTAACATCTCAGGCAGTGTTAACAAATGAGTGACTGATTTAATCACTCAATTCAAAAATAACATAAAATGCATATTTCTTAGATAAAATGATCTTTGCTCAGATACCTAAGGTGGCTTCTGTTTATCTTGTATATAAAACTTAGTTTAGCATTTCCTGAGTTGGCTGTAATAGTCACCCAATAAGATGGCTACTTGGTTCACACCTCCTCTCCCAGTAGCTATCTCCATCCTCCCTCTTTAACTTGTGCTTTTAATGGGGGCTTTCTCACTTTCCTATCTTAGCCACAGTGATTGGTCCAGGGGATGGGCATGTGACCAAGGGCAGTCCAATCAGTCTTTTCCCAGGATATTTTCAAACAGGACCAAAGGAAGAGCTCTTTTTCTGTCCATTTGTGAAGGAGTAAGAATGTGTGCCTGGAATTCAGTTAGTCCTATTCTCTAGCGGTTACAGCTACCATGCAGAAATGACAGATCAGATTAAAAGAACCTGATAGCATTGGATAGCAACTTAGTTCCAGTTCTTCCTAGGGCCAGCCTCCAACCTTAACCCTCTGGCAGTTTGCTTCAATAAGCCAATAAATTCCCTAAGCTACTTCATTTGTGGTTCCATTTCTTGCAACCAAGAATCCTACTTCATTCATATTGCAAGTGTTAGGCACTTTACATTTCTTCTTGTATTTATAAACCTGGATATGGGTCATTATTCCTATTCCATAATTGAGGAATTTGGGCCTCAAAGCTTAAGTACCTCGCCCATGGTCACATCGCTATTAAATGGTAGAGTTGTGGTTATTAAAGGCAGCCTCGTTGACTTTGAAGCTCATCTTTTTAAAAAATTTTATTTTAGTGCATTTTTTGATTGTGGTAAAATATACATAACATAAAACTTACCATTTTAACATGTACAATCCAATGGCTTTAAGTACATTTACGTTGTGCAATCATCACCACTATCCCATTTCCAGAACTTTTTCATCATTTCAAACTGAAACTCTATACCCATTAAATAACTCCCTAATATCCTCTTCCCCAGCCCCTAGTAACCATTATTCTACTTTCTGCTCTATGAATTTGACAACTCTAGGTATCTCATATAAGTGAAATCATGCAATTATCCTTTTGTGTCTGGCTTATTTCACTTAGCATAATGTCTTCAAAATTCATCCATGCTGTAGCATGTCAGAATTTCCTTCTCTTTTAAAACTGAATAATGTTCCATTGTATACCACATTTTGTTTATCAATATATAGCACATTTTGTTTATCAATTTATCTGTCAATGGACATTTGGGTTGTTTTCCACCTTTTGGCTATTGTGAAGAATATTGCTACAAACATGTGTGTACAATGTTCTCTTGGAGTCCTTGCTTTCAATTCCTTTAGGCATACACCCAGAAGTGGAAGAGCTGGATCATATGGTAATTCTTTGTTTAATTTTTTGAGGAACCGCCATACTTTTTTCTATGGTGGCTGCACCATTTTACATTCCCACCAACAGTTCACAAGGGTTTCAATTTCTCCACACTTGTTATTTTCTGTTTTTTTTTAAAATAATATCCATATTAATGGATGTTTGTGGTTTTGATTTGCATTTGAAGCTGATGATTTTTAAGCTACAACACTTTTGTGTGCCCTCCTCTCCAGCAGGCCCTTGCTTCTTGAAGCCTCCTCATCTATTGTGTCTCTTCACGTCAAAGCATCAGTTGACCAGTTGGCCAGACTCAGATTTTGTCATTCCACTTTTAAATTTCCTTGCCTAGAAAAGACCAATGTCTTCTCTACTCTGCCAAAGCATGTATCTACTCTTCTTTAAAATTCTGTTTGAAATTTATCTTACCATAAAAGTCTTCCCCAAAGGAACCGAACCTAATCCAGAGCACATTTTATTTCCAGTATCCCTTAAGCATTAAGGAATAATTAGTATTGGGCTTATCTATATATTCTTTTGCGTGTTTTCCAAGTGGGTTTATCTCACCCAGTTTTAGATTATAAACTTGAGGAAATGGATCCTGGGTACCTTTCTGTGGCAATCCCATTATACCGACTGTTTACTGATCAATGTGCAGCAGTGGACATTTCATAAAAGTTGTTGACCATGCCTGCCATTATTAGTATTATTACTTATTTACACACAATATAGCATTTAAAATTTTCCTATAGTATTCTTCTTGAGAGGAAATCTTAATAAATATATCTTTGTGTTACAATATTTTATAATGTCATTTCAATATTTTTCTCATGCATACGAGGATGTTAAAAACCAAGCAGCAATTTTCTTATCTATGTCTCTGTTTCCTACTGACATGCAATTTCCTCTGTAGAACAGTTTCTCAATGTGCTCTATTGGGACAAAGGTTTAGTTGTCCTAGGAGAAGCAGACATTTAAATGCTCTATTTCCCTTTCAGCAGTAGTGCTGGAGTGGTTGACAGACATTTATTTCCAATCCCAATTTTTGAACACAGCCATTTTTTAAAGATGTTCATATTTAGAAACATGAATATCATACTGTGGCCCACCCGGAACTGTCTTGGATCAGCAGGTCTGTTACCACGCTGCACCCCTCCAAAAAAAAAGTCTGAAAATGATTAGGCTTCCTGTCCTGTGGAGTTTGAATTACTGTAATTAGGATCTCATGTTTGCAGCTACACAGCCAGCAGTGGTCTCTGGGCCTGGGCACTTTCTATTTCAGTTGGTAATTACTCAGCGGTAGAAAAAAATCACAGATGAGGGAATTGAAGACGTAATTTACTTGGTACTGACTCTTTTGGGGGGGATGGGGAAAATTGGGTATCCTATCTGTAATTCTAACTTTCCTCAGACCAGGGCATCTAGGCTGCACATACTAGGGCCCTTGACTTTCCTTGCACCGCTTCCAAGGTGCTTCAAGAAGAAGTGAGAAGACTCCAGAAGGGAGATGATTGGGGAAGGGGTGGGGGTGATGAAGTAGAAGGAGGACAGAGGAAGAAGTTAGTACAACTGTATCATTAAAAAAGGATTTTATAGTCTTTTAAGAATTATGTGTGTCTCTGTGTGTGTTTTAACTTAAGGTTAACTTCAAATAATAATTAAACACTGGTTGCTGGATCCTCTACTTAGTACTTATCAAGAGAGTTTATTAACTGATCTGATGAGTTGAAAAGCAGTGCATCTTCTAGTTAGTATTTGCTAAGACATCTTCTATTTGGGGAGAAAGATTTCTTCCCCACTTCCCTCTCTCTCTCTGATTTTTCTATGCCTGGGAAAGCTGGTTTTATATTATTAAAAAATTTGAATCACACAGCCCAGAGTCACTGGCCCCTTTAAAGGGGGCTTTCTCTCTTGTCTGAAGAACAGACCTCGGTTGGAGCCAGATGGTTCCCGTCTGCTGCCCTGAGTCAATGCACTTCCTCCCACAGACGGGGAGCCCTTTTGCCCTCCTTCCTCCCCGGCTCCTCCCCACTTTCTACCCCCCACCTCTGGGCCTCTCTGTTTTGTCGCAAGAAATAATCTTTTATTGCCCAGTTGTTCGGAAGTGACCTTTTGCCCTTGATTAGATAGCACCAGGCTCTATCACCGGATTGCTTTTGAGCTGGCAGTTGCTTTTTTGTGTCGGCTGATCCGGTGTCAGGGAGAACAATGCAAGGCTTTGCAAAATTTTAGTATAGCTCAGTCCTCTGTGGAATAAGTGGGGGTGGGGAGATTGGGGGTTATATAAAGCAGCCCAGTGGATCTGGGTTGCAAAAATATCTTTTCTTCAGTAAACTAAAAACAAATGGTATATTTAAAAATTCATTTGTACATATTTAACTCACTCCAGTTTAATACCATGCATTTCAGAGGAATAGGAGATTACTTCAGGATTTCAGTATACAGTATTTAAGTATATTAATATACTATTAAACTGACTTGAGTGTATAGCCTTACATTCAAATATTAATCAAACGGACTATTGAATTTCTCAGAGGGCAATTTTCTGGAAGGTCCCAATTATTCTAAGTAACAAGTGTAATAAACCATATAATAGGGAATATGCTTAATCACTGAAAGCTAACTCATTTTTTTATTTTAAAAATTAGGGAAAATATCCATGCTTTACTTACTTCCTGGATTAAACGAAGGAATTTGTGATTTTATATCCTTCATAATAGTTCTCAAATTCTTTTAATTTCAAATTCCCAGGAATATCTATAGAACTACTAGAATGGGTGAGTTTGAAATTTTTATTTTAAAACTTTCAATTTCACTCTAGAGGTGAATATTCTGCTACACGGCTATAGAAAAATTTGGGGATTCTTTTTGAAGTTTATTAACATATTATTAACATCTAAAATTTTGAAGTTTCCTAGCCCTCAACCTGAGGGGGAGAAATGTCTTCTCTTCCCCAACTCCTACCTTCCTACCACCCATACAACCCTAAATTTTTATTGTAGGTGATTCTTATTGCTAATGGCCATACTGTTCCTTAACTCTTGGTCTGCCAGTTGTGGTGGCTTAAAATGAATGCCACCTTTCTGCTTTATTTCAGGTGGTGTGGTCAGTTTCTTGTTTCAGAGATTTGTAGTGGTGGCAGTACCTGAGAAGTAATTGCAACTGTTTTCCAGTGTCACGTAGAGGGGCTATCTTTGCCACACAGTGTGGAAATATGTATATCAGCCTTCACCACAAAGGAAGTTAAAGATGTAAAGTGCAGAGTGAGTAAGTATTGCCAGTTCCATTTTATAGGCAAAGCAGCAGGAACTCACAGTCATGCAAGTGTTCTAGAGGGACTCAGACCAACTCCAGGGTTCCTAATTGCCTTGTTTCCATGCTGTAAAAATGGTTGTTTTCATAAATACTGTACGTATGGATGTCACAAAGAAAAATGATCGGTGTGTTCTACCTTTCTGATTTTTTGTTATTGTGCTTTCCTGGTTAAATATATTTCTCTCGAAAAATCAACATGAAACATGCAAAATTTACCAATGAATAATTTTGAGAATATGTGTGTGTACATATGTGTGTGTATATATATATATCCGTCTTTTTAAAAGAGAAATGGATATTGTTGGTCAATTTTATTAGCAGACAGGATAAACAGTTTGCCAGATAACTTGTTATTTGGTGGATTTCCTGGTTGAGGCTAGGAAAGTGGGAAATGATCAAGGCAAGATGGATGTTGAGACATCATTGAGTGAAATGAAAACATACCATTCATGTGTTTATAGATTTCTTTTTGTTTCAATAATTTGCCTGTTGGCAGGGGCAGATCTCTGTATGTCTCTAGAAGGTCCTCAGCTGTGGTACTCTTCTGAGAATTGGTCAGTCTGCACAGATGACAAGAGAATATTGGAAGGTTCCTTTAGGGCCTTTGGGTTGGTAGCAAGAGAAATGCTGAGTCTGTTTATCACTGTGGCTTACAGACAACGGTCAACTGCGTCATAATAGTGCTTATTGCATTTTATTTTCTTTAAACTCCTCCCATCTGAAATAAGGATACTTCTCTTTATTTCACGAGGATGATGTGGAAACTAATAGTTTCATAAATAAAATATTAAATTCTTTGTGAGAGAAATTTGGCTTATATATGAACTTGAAAAAGAGTAGAAAGACTAGGATTCAGGAGACCAAGATTCTTCTGTTGATCATCTTTTAAAAAGACTAAAAACTTTCCCCTAATTTACACTATTATTAAAGTAGTGAGGAAGATGTTTATGATGCTCCTGACAACCTCCAACACAGCAACAAAAAGACACAAATAAGCAAACAAAAAACTATGGGAGCCAGCCCCAGTGGCCTAGTCGTTAAGTTTGGTGCACTCTGCTTTGGTGGTCCGGGTTCGGTTCTGGGGTGCAGACCTACACCACTCGTCTGTCAGTGGCCATGCTGTGGCGGTGGCTCACATACACAAAAAAAGAGGAAGATTGGCAGCAGATGTTAGCTCAGGGCAAATCCTCCTCAGCAAAAAAACCCCCCAAACAAACTATGTAGTCATAGTGTTCAAGTCAATAAACATTTGTTAATTATCTCAATATTAGCATATTAGTATAGCAATACTATGAAAAGTTTAAATACATGTTAAAGCTGTAAACTACATTCTCTGTTGCCATGCCTAGAAAGCTGATTTTCTGGCTATTTAACATAACAATGTCTACTTTTGACTTTTATAGGGAATGACCTGTAAATGCAAAGACAAAATTATGCTTTCACTGGAAAAAGTAATGTACTAGCAAATTATTGATGAGGTTAACCTTAAGGAGGGCATAGAGGCTTGGTTATAAAGGCCATGGAGCAGATTTGCTGATTATTATGTATGGAATCACAAAAAGTCATTAAAGTAAGCCAAAGTAGATTCTTTTGATTAGGGAGAAAATTAAAATCTATTCCTAAAAATGGATTGAAAGTAGAAGGATGAATTAAAAATAAAGTCAAGGTAAAATATTACATGGAAATGGCTGCCTTCAGCCAATTAACTGGATATTAGTTTTGTCATGAAATAAATAAGGCATTTGTTGAATTATTATAATTGCCAATATTTACTAATATTTAATTTCGTGCATGCCACTCTACAATTTGGGTTTCACTCCCTTCGCTGAACTGGGTCTCTGAAGTTCTTGGAAATCCTTTTGCTGATGCAATTCCAGAACTCTCTGTCTCCACCCCTCTGAGCTTGGTCTTAGGGATACCAGAGTCTCTGCTGCTTTGTATAACTCAGCCCACACATTCACAGGGGTCTTTCTTCAGTACGGGACTTTCTATCATCCATTAATGCTAATGACTTCTGAAGCCCCAGTCCTGTCCTCTTTCCTTTTCCTCTGCTATCCCTCCTTTGTGGTATTCAGAAATAAAGTCCATTACCATCCTAATTTAAATGACTCCAAACTTTCCTTTACTGCCTTGCCCTTCCAAGTGCCTTATATCTTTCTCTGCAGGATAGTCCTGCTTAGATATTCTATTGATGACCAAAACCAAAACATCTTTAAAATGAAACTTATATTTCTCACAAGAACCTATTCTTACCACCATAATTGTTTATCGGGTGACTTTGCAAAGGATGTTAAATAACTTGCTGGGTGAAGGTGAAAACAAAAACCCCACAAACTTATAGGCTCGTAGATGAACTAACCTCAAAAGATTGCAGAGAACTTTGTAGGTGATAAAACCAGGGGATAGTGAGGGAGATGGGGCTCCTCTGTGGAGCTTGTTCTGAGTG
The DNA here is from genome assembly GCA_031878705.1 of Tapirus indicus. Lineage (NCBI taxonomy): Eukaryota > Metazoa > Chordata > Mammalia > Perissodactyla > Tapiridae > Tapirus > Tapirus indicus. Next base: position 138,806,168 of record CM062919.1, on the reverse strand, counting down.
ATGTACTCTCATCTAATGGAAAGAACACAACACGGGACTGGAGGGTGACAGACTTCCTTCGTTGGACCACTCACCACGTAAAACTCTCTGAACCTCAGTTTTTCCTTTGTCAAAAGGGTTTTACTCCCTAACTTTTGCGGCAAACATGAAGTAAGATACATGAAAATGCTGTGAAGTACTAAGCAATATAAATAGAAGGTAATTATACTATAATCATCATGTTGGGGATTTGTGGTTGCTACAGTCGCAATGAGAACACTCATACCATGGTTGTAGTTCAGTGTTTATTTGCCTGTTCACTTGTTTATTGCCTTTCTCCCCCACTAAATTGTAAACCCCATTGGGGCGGGGATCATGTTTGCTTTATTAACCGCTGTAATCCTCTTATGTAGTATAGTTTCTGGCTCTGGAAGACATTCAACAAATATTTGTTGGTTGGATGGATGGATGGATTATGATTTAATAGCACCAAGAACATTAACTTTGTGAAGTCTAAAAGGTACCAGAAAATCCATGTGCTAAAGCTTATGAACATTAATATTTATAGAATTTCTCAAACCTTCACTCCAACTCAAAGTTTATTTTAGAGAGAGTTTTAACTAACCTGGCTATCAAGTTTCCCAGGTTATATAAAACTGGAAGCTGACAATTGGGAGTTGCTAGGGAGGAATCCGAAGGGCACACTCTGTTATCAGCAAGAAGTGACAGCCAACAACCTGAGAGGCAGAAAAAGTGCTCTAGGAACTCAAAAAATGGGGCAGTCTGGGACCACTTAATACATATCCAGCAGACTGTTGTGTTCATGACAGTTTTGTGAACTGTACAACATCACACAAATGCATGGTGTTATATGAGGGGAAAGCAGCCTACCTGCTCCAGTGTGTAATGATGGATGCTCGTAAGGACATCCCTGAGCCATCAAGAAAGTTAAATTATGTTTGCTTTCCTTAACAAGGGAGAGAAGTATGCACATTACTTTAGATTTAGGAAGATTTCTCTCAAAAATGGCCAAAGTAAATAAAATAGAAATGCCTTATTTCTGATAATACTGCATAAATGAGGTATTATTTTATTCACTAAACCAATGTTCTTATCTAGATATATCCAAATCAACCAAATTCTAAGAGTTAGGAAGTTACATTTTCTATCTATTAAAACACCCTTAAGGCCATCAGAAGTAGATGCTGAATGAATTAGAACAACTATATTAAAAGAATTGGTGATTTTACGAAGTCAAGCTGGTCAGCAACCTAACTGATCTAAATTAGTGAGGCTTTGTTTTTGCCACACATTATATTTCCTTGGTATCTGAGTTATGCCTTAATAATAAGCTAGGCATTTAAGATGTTAAATATACTTTGGTGTGCTAGATAGCTAGATTTACATAGTCATAGGGAGGATGGAGTTTTATTTTTGTTTCTTTAGTCTGATATCCACAAGTGGCAAATTTTGAGAGCTTAAAGTCGACTTTAAATTTCATTGATTTCAAAAAAATTCTTATTGACCATCCACTGAAACCAGGTGGCACTGGAGACAGATGCGGAATACAATATTCCTTCTCTCAGATTTCCAAATGGAAAAAAAACCTCGTCTTAATCCGTGAACTTTAAACTCTAATGATGTTTGGGGGAGAAAATGACAGTCATTACTATTAGTAAGAATGAACAAAGAATAATTTTAAAAGATTCAAAATCCTCAGCCTAATGTAGATGACTTGGAACTGTAAAATATGTCACATTAATTGTTAAACATATTAGGAAAATAACATTGATCTTGAAGAAAATATTTCAATTTTATTTGTTGATTTTTTTTTCTGATTATTTTGGATGGTAATGACTTTTTTCCAAAAAAGGAAGGAAAACCCCCCGAGTTTATAATTACTAAAGTCTCAAACTAAAATAATTTATTAAGGAATCCATGTAGAGTTAAGTGGAAAAAAAATTTAGATGGAAATAATTGCAGAAATGATATTTTTATCAAAACAATTTCTTTTATACATTTCCTTTGCAAACTCAATTTTCATTTTTCTTTGTTTTAAATCTTCAAAGTAGCTGAATTCTAACTGAAACTTTTGAAGATCTTTAAGGTAAATAATTCTAAATCTTTCCATGGGTTAGGTTTTTGATGTCCTGGGTTACTCGAATCCATAAGTCAACTCAAGAGCAAAATAAAACCTTTCAGAATGGAGCAAATTGTGTCTGATTAAGAGATAATTTTCTAAATTGAAAAGAAGTGTCACTACATCAGATAGTAGGCGATATCCACTGCTCACTATCAGATAGAGGAACCCACACATGTGCCATTCCGGGAGAGGTGCCAATTCTGCTGTCATCACTGGGAACTAGAAAAAGGCATGATTCAAAGATTTGCTTGTGGTGTTGCTCATCATTAGTAATTTGTATATCCGGTAAGTAGACATACGCGAAAGCAACTCTCTCATTGATATTTTTGCCCTCCTCCGTTCTCTCTGATCCTCTTAACCTCTCTTTGGATTTCCTCAAAGGTGTGCTGGTCTGTTGGAGCTAGTATTCAGTCTTTGCAGGTATATTTGGATGCTTGATTTAAACACACACACCCTGACCTCGTCCACTCCTTCTGACCATATAAGCTAAACAGACAAATGCCTATCTCCAGCCTCTGTCACAATCTTCAGTTGCCTCCAGCTAAAATAACATAGCACTCTATGTGTTATAAAGTGTTTTTCAGTCATAAGGTAGATAGAGTAGAAAAGATGACCACAAGGAAAAGGTCAGTCAACTGATAGTGGCCAATATTGCCCTCATAGAAGTTAGTAGAAGAGAGGAATATTATATGAATAAATTGAGAGGAAAGACCCACAAAAAGGAGAATGGCTTTATTAAACAATGAGAATGAAGAAATTGTGGTGACTTTAGAATGGCAAAAGTATATGACTTTTCTTTTAAAGGCATGTGAATGAAAAATGAAAGAAAAAATTGACTTATTGAAGAAAAGAGAGAAAAAGTTAAATGAACACAGGCTGAAGAAGGAATCCAGTTTATCCATGGCTTTGAGGATGCGGAATGAGCTAATGAACCATTCACTGTTACATGTAAAATGCTGTGTGACGCACCAGGGAACTGCTGTTAGTCACAAAAGAGAAATTATGGTACATCTCTCAGGCTCTGAAGGTCCTGCCGGAGCCCATTAGCTCTGTGCCAGGCTCCCTTGTGAGAGACAGTAGGCAAACCTATTTAGAATCTTTTTCTTTCCTGTGAGAAATTGGCCCTGTGGGACAAGGAATGCCTGCTCCTCCCAGGCACCCTGGAGATTTACCAGGAATCGTTGCACGGCAGCGCAGCATCCTTGAGTTTCTATTTCCGGTCATGTTTTGACACAAAAGGTAATGGGGACACTTCTGAGTCCACCTAAAATCTGTGTTCCTAGGGGGACATCTGAATGGGTTTAAATAAGTCTAACTCTAAAAAACGTAGATTCAGTAGCTCAATTTTCTTCCTCAGCAAAATAGTGCAACCGTTCTGAGGAGGAGAAGTTTTCTGTATTTTAACTTCTTCTTTTTTAACTTCAGGAAGCTCAAAGTCCTTTCCAGAACACCATAGCCCATTGTTTGAAACCAATGTACTTCTGTAATGCACATAAGTTAAAGACAGGTGGTAAAGATGGATAGCGTGGGCTTAGGATTGGACAAATATAGGTTCAAGGCTGGTCTCTGCCACTTTTAGGGGACAATATCTACTTCTAATACCACCCTTAGACCTGGGCATGCAGGCTTTATCCTGGCACACTGCCCCTCCCCACCTTAGAGGACCCTGCTCTGCACTTTCTCTGACCTCATCTTCCCATATGGCTGGGAGTCTGTGGGTCCAAGGGGACATAGCCACTTCCCCAGGGCCTGTGCCTCCCCATATTCTGGGTACCCTGGACTCCAGAATTCTGGACCCAAACAGCAGGGCCTTTCAGGCAAACACAAGACTCTTTCCCAGGTCTGTCTTCAGAGGGTAGACAATGGTGCCATAATGCTGCCATCAAGGGGAGAGGTCAGGAGAGAGGGGTGGAAATAGTTGGAGCTGGGACTTTGGGGGGCTGCAGTGTCCACACACATGTGTGAGATGCCTATGACATGGGACAGAGCTGGGTGTGGGAAAGAAAGATCCCTCCATTTGTATTCTGGACCCCACCTGCAGATGTTAGAAGTGGGTGTGTCCATCTCATAAAATTATTATGATGTTTAAATGAGCTGATGTATGTACAGTGCTCAGCACAGAGACTGGTAGACTATGGGCATTCAGCATGTTTTTGTTCTGGGATGGTTTCTATTTTAAATTAAACCTGACTTAGCCTCTTCTAAATTTCCATGAAAAACATGTATCCAGAGATCCAAAATAAAATGAAACCTTTATAGCAACACTGAAAAATAAGACTAATAGTCATCCTATTTTCAGAATCTGGGGGGAATTTACAAATACCACAACACCTATGGAGCAGAATAAAGAATCAAAAAGGGTGTTTTGAGTCATTTTACATTGATAAAAAGCACAACCCACACTATGGAAAAAGAGGTAATAAACCTGCAAAAACTGAATTATATAGGTATTATAATAGGAGTGAAAATCAGTATATAAAGTAAAAAATATTAGAACTACATAGAGCAGTGGACACAAAAACACTTATTGTGGAAGGTAATACACTGTCTCTCAGCTTTTGACAATTCAAGTATGTAATATATAAACATAGAAAATTTGAATAGGAAAGTGGAATTTATAGCTAATTATTGAACTTTGTATAATTCAAACAAAGAATATACTTCTTTTGAAATGTATGTGAAATATTTTCAGAAATTGACTATATCATGCCATAAAGAAAATCTCAATAAATTCTTCCCAGGTAGAAAGTGAATGGGCCATATTGTCTGATCTTAATGCCATAAAACTAAAAACTAATAACAAAAGATTAAACAAAGTGATTAATTGTCCTGGAAATTAAATACCACGTTTTTGTGAAACTAAGAAACTTTTGGTTGTTAGACATGTCTCAACCTGAGAGTTGTAAAATGTGCAAAAAAGTGTGTTTTAAAGTTCATGAAATCCTTTACCTTCTGGATCAAAAAGAAAATGGAAAATTTACCAAAGAAATAAAAACACTAATATGACTGTGGTATATGACCAAAGCTATACAATGAGGCATATTCATAATCTTAAAATGCTTTTCTTACAAAGAAGAAAGAAAATAAAGGAACTAAATATTTTATTCAAGAATAGTTTCATTTTGTAGTAGAACCACATTTCCCTTTCCTCAGAAACTGTTAAGAAATCTAGCCACCATGTCAGACTTTCTTTCTCTTATCTCCGGAGCCCTGCTGTCTTCCTTGAAATCAGATTTCTGTTGTTTAGCTTTTCCTCCTTCCAATCCTTTCCTTCAGGCATGTTTTATATGGTAAGCCTCAATTACATAAAAGATTTAGACTTTTCTAAACAAGGCTTCTACGCCTGATATAAATCAGATGGTGTGGTTAGATACCGTCATGGAGTAAATGTTGCTTAACACTACATGCTCACTTATCTGAATTTCAGTCCTAACTCTACAGAAACCCTAAACGATAAAGAACGTTCATCCCGAACCAAAAGTCAAGGTAAAATTTAACGATAGAACACTAGAGGCAAAATCAGGAATAAGACAAAGATGCTTCCATAACTCATTATTTAGTATTGGTCTGTCTGAAGTAGAAATGGGAAGTATAACTTACAGAAAAGGAGGAGGCCAAATGATTGTTATGTATGATGATGTATATCTAGAAAAATATAAGGGAATCAACTTTGAAAGACCTAGTATAGGAAATTTCCATAAAATGGCCAGGTAATGGATCAAAAATGAATAATTTGCAAGATAAATGTCCGCCACTCAACAGCTTTCCTATTTGGCAGCAAAAAACAAACTAACAAATGAGCAAACAAACCTAAAAAAGGATATAATGGGGGAAAAGACTTAATCAATAATGGTCATAAAAAGTCTTTACTAGAACATAAGGGAAATGTAAAGATTTACTTTGCTTCTGGATGGAAAGACTGAATATGATAAACCTGACAGTTATTGCCAAATTAACTTATAGATCGAATGCATTCCTAATCACAAGACCAACATAGTTTCCTTTAGGAACTTGAACAAATTATTCTAAAGTGTATCTAGAAGACTAAACATGTGAAAATGTCCATGACTTATTTTTTGGAAAAGAGTGATTAACTATCATTAAGAGAAGTGACAAAAATTAAATAGCATGGGACCAAAACAAAAATAGCCAAACAAGCCAATAGTAGAATACAGAGCTCTGGAAAAGTTCCTCATAATTATGATGACAGTTCATGATTTAAAAGTAGAGTCTTGGGTAAAGGGCAAGTTGGTTGGGAGACCAGACCAAGAATTTGGAGAAAAAATAAAGTTAGAGTTTCACTCTTTTACTGTACATTATAATAAATATTAGATGGATTAAAGCTACAAAAAATCCTGGAAGAAAATGTCTGTATTTAACTAACGAGATGGGGATGGACCTTCTAAGCATAAAACAATGTAGTAAATGCAGTGGAATAAATTATTAAAGAAAATTTGTTTAAAAACCATAAGTAAAATGATGAAATGGAAAAAATGTTTACAAAAAGTATGACCATCACAGGTTAGTTAAAAACAACAACAAAAAAAGATGCTATTATAAATCAATAAGAAAACCATGACTACCAACAAAAAATTTCAACCCCACTAGTAATCAAAGAAATACAGATTAAGGCAATAATGATAGGTTTTAAAAATATATATGTAGATGATATCTTTATATTATATATGTCTAAATACATATAAAATATCTAAGATTTGATATTAGCAAGATAAATACATTGCTTTTGGCAGAATACATTGATAATCCTTTCGGAAAGCAATTATGCTTTAGATAGCAAGATACTACAAATGTTTATACGTTTTAACTTAGTAATTTCTTCTCTAAAAATTGATCCCAAGGAAATAAGTAGAGATGGACTGGAAACTGCAGGGGATGATATAAACAGTATAATTCCCTTTTAATATAAATACTTATATTTATTTATCCATGTACACATATGCATAATAAAAGCCCTGAAACAGTGGTTATTTATGGATAAGACTTTAAATTTTGTATTTTTCAAATTTTACATAATCAGCATGTATTGCTTTTGTAATTAGAAAAACAATTGAACATTATATTTAAGTTAAAATTTTTCTTTTCCCTTTCCATGTAACCTAAGAGCTGTGAATAAGTGTTCTGATTTTTTCTCTGGCCTCTCACCTTATCTCTGAAGACATGTTTTACATTTTCTCATAAAGTCCTATAGCTCTTTAGTAAAGAAAAATAAAATATATTCTTGTAATTATGAATTTTTACTTTAACTGCTTTATATAATATGATCATCAAGAGTAACCCATTCACATTTCAGTTTAATATTGCATCTTTAGCTAAAAACTTAACTGATCCCGGTGGTATTAACCACATTAATACTTAGGTGAGATTATTTTGGCAAACATCCAAAGGTAAAATTAGATGTTGCTAGTAGAATATTTTTAAAGGCAGTTTACACAAATTCTTTCTCTTGACTGGTAAATCCCAGTAATTACAGCAAAGAAGCAGCTTTCCAAAATTCAGCCTAATCTAAAGTCTATTTCTCACTTTCTTCATAGTCTTCATTACAGTTAATATCTATAGGTTCTGAATATCATATGTGGCTTTAAAAAAATCTTGATTGCAACTGTGACCTTAAAGCTGATCTTTAATAAAAAATATTTTCCTCTATGACGGGTTCTTGGATTTCATTAAGTAAAAAGGGGCAATTTAGTTTATAACACTTAACTTGTGAGATGAGAATGTGGTAAGTCCTATTCCAGGCTAAATTCAGCCAAAATTTGTGGGTGATGTTTCAGTTTATGGAAGCTCTCTCAGATTGAGATATGGGGTCTCTAGATGCCTAGGAGCTAACTTAGGAATTCATGAGAGTCCTTGAATTTAGTTTTATAATTTCAAATAACTTAATGGAATCATACATTTTCCCATGGGAGGGTTGCTTTTTTTCTATCTTTTTTTTTCTGCTTTTGCTTTCAGTTGAAACTCAATTTTTTAACCCAGGTAATCTTATACCAGTTAGACACTGGTGCTCTATATAACTTTGACTAACAAGAAACTGCAAATTACAGAATTTCAGTTTGATAGACAATTTCAAAATCTGTGGTCATTGGACAAGAGTAGAGTTTGGACCTACTGACTTACCTCTTCCCATGTCCCACCATACCAGGTCAAGACAGTTCTTCACTTAAAGGGTTTTAGTTTCTCTGTGGTAGAATTGACTTATATATTTTTCGTAGTCAAATGTTCAAGAACCTTAACAATTTGAGTGTAGATGAACCTCTCTTTATATATATCTAATACGTTAAAATCTGAATCTACAGAGCAGATACATTTTTCTTGGACTGCTTTGGGCGACTGCATGCATGTAGGCCTCTAGAATCTGCTTATTCCTTCAAGAATTCTTTATATTGGGATTAAATCTATGTTGGTCTGGCTCACTTTGGGGACGTTGTTAATGGGCATGCCTGTCTCAGTTGCACTGATGAAGGCGTGCATTTTTGGAGTGGGAAAGTTCATGAGTTCTTCTCTGAATCATGCAATGAGTTCAATGGGCAGTCTCCCTGTTTGTGGTAATCTTTGGAAAAAATTTGGAAATCTTCAATAGTTATTGGTGGATCTTGAAGCAGCTTGAGACAGATTTTCTCCTCTAGGTGCCTCCAAATTTTACTTTAAGTAAAAGAGAAAAAAATTCTCAAGTGAGCTTTCTGACTCATGTTTGCTGTTATTGTTGGGCCCTGTTTCCAGTAGCTGCTTTTTTGAGCTTTTAGGGAAACAATTCATTGAAATATATCATTTTTCTCTTGAACTTATCTAAAATTGTGTGTGTACGTGTGTGTGTGTGTGTCTATGCATGTGTGTGAAAAATGTTCCTAGGATCAGCTCTATTTGCATTGGTATTTCCAGTGGAAATGTCAAGTGTGACCTTTTTCTTGTTTGGGTGTCTAATCCTATTTTAAAGCCCTGTCACGCCCCTGCTGAGGGTCAGTGCCCTCGTGAATAGAACTTCTGCACCTGCTCCCCCTTTCTTCTCCTCTTCTTCCCCTCTGCGTGGAACTGGAGGATGTTCCGGATGGCAAATAAAACAATACTATGCTTCAATGACTGCAAGGACAGAAAATAATTCCAGACTTAAGAATTTGGGAAAGTTTTGAAACCATGAGAAAATAAACACAAAAGTAAGCAAACCTGAAAAGCGGAAAAGAAAAAAACATGCAGGAACATCACATTTCATTGCTACAAATATCAGGGCTAACATGCCCTTGAACTTTTCAATTGATACTGGAGAGGCTCTGATAAAAGATTAGCTCTTGCAAATACAGGATGCTAAAATCAGTGTCATTGACATTTCACCTGCAGTGAAAAAAAATTATTAACATGTAAGAACTGTGGGAAATACAACTGAGGAAGTCCGAATTACCATAGTGACTGGATTTGGTTTGCCTGTTTCCAAAAGTATAATTTTGAATAATTATGCTTGGTGGAGTTGAATTAAGCAGTAAATGAATGTAGACGATTTGAATAGTAAAAGGATTGTATCTTCAGGCTTATTATCGTTTAAAAATAACGTTCTTAAAAATCAGCTCTGTTTGCCAGGGCTTGGGTTCGATCATAATTTCCCATCACATGAATTATTAGGGAATTAACAAATAATTTCTTGTTGAATTCTAACCAAATTTAAATATGTAATTTGTCATTATACTGTATTTGTTTTAAAGCTAACCATGGGGGGAAAAAACTGAATTCACACTGCAACTCTGTTAAAACTATAAAGTTCAATATCAACAGTTTTATCTGACAGTACCTTCCCCACAAAATCCCTAAGTGAACCATATTAATGTTCTCACTATTTTTCCTCAAATCATGCTGATTTCCAGTTTTTCTTGTGAAATAAAGCCTTTATGGTGTTCTCTAAGTGTGTAATACAAATGCATTTTATCTTGCACTTTGTACCATGCTCCCAAATCCAGTTTAGGATGCAGCTCTTGAGTAATGGATCTCTGCTCTTTCCTCATCACCTTATATCTTGCCCCGGGAATAGTGTACTAACTGGTTTCCTTGCCTGCAGACTCCCATCTCCGCCCAATCCATCCTGCCAACCTCCACAAGAACAAGCTTCTTAAAGGATAACATGACACTCATCCTCAAATACTGCCAAACCCAAGAGTTAAATATAAAAATGTAACTGATTTCACAAGGAGGAACCAAACTAGTTACATGGTAAGTGATAGAGATGGTGAGTGCTGGTGTTCAGAATGTTTCAGAGATCATTGAAAGTGGGAATGATCCTAGAATTGGGAATAGCTGAGGCTTTAAACAAGCCTTGAAGAAATGGGGAGTATTTGGCTAGAAAAGAAGTGGAAAGGGAGCATGCATCTTTTAGGGAACAGTGATCAAAGACACAAAAGTGTTTTGGAGCATGGCTAGTATGGCAGTTTGACAGGCAAGGAGGGTTGTAGGAGATGAATCTGGAAAGTAGGTCAGGCCCTGATTATCAGCTGATAGATATTTGTCCTTTAGGTTTTGGGAAGACATGGAAGATGTTTGGGCAGAGTAGTGATATTATCGTCTAGAAAGACTCATTTACTGGAAAGGTACAGGACCGATTGGGTGGGGTGGAATATTTGAAGCAGAGAGGCTGGTTAGGAGGTGGTGGCTGTAATCTAGGTGTGTGTCAAGGCCTTGGTTAGGTGAAGACAATGAGAAGAGTGGAGACAGACACCAGAGACACGGGAAAGGAAGTACTTATAGGATTTGGAGATTAAATGGGTATGAGGGAGCAGATTAAGAAAATGACTCCAAGATTTCGAGTTTGAGGACTAGGAGAAACAGAGCAGTCAGGAGAAGAATCTGGGGTTTTGTGTGTATGTAATGAGCTTTTAGATGTGATGTTTGAAATGACTGCAATTCATTTCACTGAAAACGTCCTGTGGGTAGTTTGGGATGCAGGATCTGGGTTCCAGGGAGAGTCCTGGCTAGAAATGCAGATTTGGGAATCCTGTTTATTGAGTTCTAGTTGAAGCCTTGGAAATGAATCAGATCACTCAACAATGACTAGATTTTGGAAAGTGCTCATATTTCTGAGATGGGAAAGAAAAGGAGAAAGCAAGGAAGGAGACGAGAGGCAGGTGGGACCCAGTGAGCACTGTCTTATAAAGGAAAAAGAGGAGTTGCTGGCAGAAAGGAGGACGGCACAAGTAAAGACATTAGGAAACCTGCAGAGAGTTTCACTGCAAAGACAATGACGCCAGAGAATAGACCACTGCGTGTGTAAACTGGAAGACCATGGTCATCTTTGGAAAGTGTGGGGCCAGAAGCCACATTACAAATGATTTAGGAGAGAATGTGTTGTGTGAAAGCAGAGGGAGGAATCATAGAAACTCATGAACTTTCATGGTAAATGGAAAGAGAAGAATGGGGGCGGACAGGGCACCCAGCTCATGTGAAGGACATCAGATGGGACATGCATGTTGCTGTTGGAAGTCAGAGAATCCAAAGCCAGGAGACGTGAAGGACTGGAGGTGTCAGAGAAAGCAGCGTGGGGTTGAGAAAGCAGATATGAATGAATGACTATTTCCTGTATGTGAGTGACTGAATGAATGTGATGTTTGGGGTGACTACTGAAGTTTGTCCTGGCAGGTGTATGTCTTCTATAAGTGAGGTACAGAGTAGACACTTTTCATGCCCGTCCTTTTAAACTCCACAACACTATAAAGTCATTATTATTGCCATTTTGCTGATAAGGAAATTGAGGCTTAAATAGTAACATGCTTACTTATAAGCTCATATTAACATCCAAGTCTCTCGATTGCAAAAACCTATATTTCCTTCCATATTCCTCATTATTGGAGTAGTTGTAGGAAGTGTATAAAGGATTTGGGAGATGAAGAAAAATATTGAGCAACAGCAAGGGTCTAGTAAGGGTGAATGAACTTGAGCTTGCTTAAAGTCAAGGCGGTCAAGTTCCATGACTGAGAAAAACAGAGGAAGCAAAAAGCTATAGAAATCCAGACTTTGTACCTGGTATAGCAGAGGAAGTTTAAGTGAGGAGGATATAACCAAGGACAGTGTTGAAGGGGCTATTCATTAATCCTTTCAGCTCATTAAATCTAGTCTCTTTACCAAGATTGGAAGCCTCTGAAATGTTCTCTCATTGTGCCTTGCAAAGTATTAAGGGCTGATTCAACAGTCAGTAACTACTTGTGGACTAATCAACATAAAACCATATGGAAACTGAGATTAAAATGGAGATGTGTGCTAACTAAATCCTACATTGTTTTGGAGTTGTGTGCTTTGCTTATTAAGATGCTATTAAGCCAAACAATGATTTGATTAATAATAATAATAATGATAATAATAAAAGTTCTTCATGAAGGTAAATCTGGCTGAATAGACTTGCCTGGATCAGACTAACTGCAAGCCAATAGCCAATCATTGGTGAAACAAAACTGGCAAATATGTTCCCTTGTATCGTGTTGCTCTAGGAAAGAAGATAATAATGAATATTTTTGGGTACTTATTTGTCCCAGGCAGTGTTCTGAATATTTCACAGGCACTAGTTCATTTAATCCTCATAATGGCCCTAGAGGTAAGTGTTATGATTCCCATTGTACAGATGAGGGAATTGAGGCCAAAAAAAGTTGTGTCCAAGAATACACTGCAAATTAGTGGCAAATTTAAAATTTAAACTTGATTGTCGGCTTCTAAGTCCACATTCCTAACTATTTTGCCATTCTCCAAATTCTGACATTTCCAGTTTTATGGTACAAGTGGCTTCTTTGTGTTTGATGAGAAATATGAGTAACCTTTAACAAATCTGAAGTGCATCCTTCCTTGGCGGTTGGATCAATTCCCTTTTATCCAGCACCTGTTCTGTCAATTGTGTTCAGAGGAAATCCTCTTTCTTACTCATTTGTGTGACATTTGTATCTCAGTGGTTCTTTGGCAAAAATGTTCAAATCCTGAAGAAACCTACTATGACAAAGAATGTCTTCATTTGTCTTTCCTTAAATAACAGCAGGCTGAGTCTGTGAGTTGTCAGATTTCTTCTTTCTCTCAGTTTTGACCAGTTTCCACTCATTTGGCTTTAGAAAAGGTATTTGAGAAATCTTTAAAAAAAAAAAGAATTTAATCTGATGACCATTGTAAACTTCTTCTTTCTTTCTTCCTTCCTTCCTTTTTCTTTCTTTCTTTTCACTCTCTCTCTCTCTTTCATCTTTCTGTTTTTGTTTTTTCCAGCTTTATTGAGAGATAAGCGACATACAACATTGTGTACGTTTAAGATGTACAGTGTGATGATTTGATACATGTGTATATTGCAAAATGATTCCCACAATAAGGTTAGTTAATACATCCATCTCCTCACATAATTGCAGTTTTTTTGTGTGTGGTGAGAATATTTAAGATCTACTCTGTCAACAACTTTCAAGTATGTAATATCGTAATGTTAACTATAGTCACCATGCTGAATGTTAGATCTCAGAACTTATTCCACTTGTAACTGGAAGTTTCTACCCTTTGACCAAAAAGTAATTCTTTATTAAAAGAAGAATGAAGCATGCCATGTTTACCTAGGACTTTAATTGCGAGGATCATACAGTTGGATTATCTTTACGTTTATAAGCCAAAGGAGAGAAGATATGCTGAAGTATTTCTGAAGGAGAACTTCTTTCGTATGTTTATTTTCTTACAACAATAGGTAGGGACCAAGAAATTGATTTTGTGGCTTCTTTTCATCCTAAATGTATTATTCAGAGATGACTAAGAGAAAATTAGTTTCAATTTTGAACATGAGTGTGAAGTTTGTATTTTGTCATTGTGGTCTGTCAAAGTTTATCTTGGTGGACTAGACTGTAGGAAGCATAATATTAATAAAAATTTGTGTTAAAGAATAATTCTCTAGAGCTTTTTAGAGCTATAGTCTAAATTATTATCAAATGCTCTTAAATATCTCATCCTCTGTTCAAAATTCAGTTCATTCTAATTTAACGAAACTGCGATTTTAATTGCTCACACTTCCTTACAGAATAACTAAGACATATAACAATTTGTCTCCAACTGGAATTTGCTTGTTGAGTTTCCAAAGCAGAGCATTATGTCTGACATAAATAAAGATTTAGTCAACTGTGATCTACTAAAGAATTTATGGTGCACAGAAAATTAAATTTTGTTGGCCACATCATTGTCCAACAGAAAAGTATCTTTTACTTTTAAGGCCTTTAAAGATTTCTTGTTTGTTTGTTTTGTATTGCTAATTTTGTAGCCTTCTAGAAGAATGGTATAAGACAGATCCTCTTAACAATACAATCACACCGTACCCAATATGCCCACATGCGCAAATGTGTTGCTGTAATTCCAATAGGTCCACGTGCACATGCATAATTCTCTCATTCCATGTTGTTAACATATATATTTATCATTTCTATTTGCCCATGTACTTACAGTCTTAAGTTATGATCAATAAATAACATCTACACGCTAAAGTTTTATAATGAGCATTGTCAAGTTTAACATGTATTTAAAATTTTCAAATGAAATTTCTAAAAACACAAAATGTTTGACAAATAGTGCTAAGTAATAGGTAGATAAAATAAACATTGAGTTGCCTGACAAGTAGGATTCCCCCACTCCAAGTTTCTGAATTTTATACTGGAATGATTTTAAACATATGTGGTTATAAGCTTATCAGATTTCCAAAAATGAACCTTTTATAAAAATCACACAGGGCCCCTCAGCTGTGTTTTCTTCCATTACTTATAGACAAATTGAAAGCAAATGTTCTTTAAGAAAAAGCACAATGAACTAAAACCAGCTGTCAGGATGCACTTTTTCTCTCAAATTCATCTGTAATACAGTCGTGTAGTAAACCAGAGCCTAAGCTCATGAAATCATGCCATATTTAATGGTAGTTTTAGTGTCAATTCAGAGATAGAAGTGTTAATGTCTGTTGCAACAAGACCTAAACACCTCATTAATTCAGTGAAGCTTCTGATTAAATAAGCAAGTGATGTGGGACAAATGCAAATATTTTCATTTTGAAAGTCTTAATTGCAAATATGTTTTAAAAAGAAGACACTTTTTGAAAACTCATTTGAAGTGATTTAGTGAATATAATAGAGATGGTTCTGGATGTTTCCCTCCTACAGCTGTTGTTGACTATTGCATAGCCTACAGCTATTGAATGCTTGATCATAAAACAAGATCACAGAAGAGGCAATGAACAGAAAAGCTCAAAAAATACATGCAGAAAATGTTGGGTGATTTTCTTGTTCTAAACCTAAAAATTTCTTTTATGTAAAAATATCTTTCACTTAATTTAGAAAAAGCATATCAAATTAACAGGAGCTTATTTTTCAAATTGAACATTGAGTCTATTAAGACACTATGAATTTTTTTTTTTTTTTTAGTTAAAAAGTATCATCCTTTCTGGATGTGACACCTTGAGAAGGACATAACATCACTTATATACTATTCCTGCCAGGAATGCATAATCTGAGTTTAATCATGAGGAAACATCAGACAAATCTGAGAACATTACATTAAAAAAAAAAAATGAGAGGGGCCGGCCCGGTGGCGTAGTGGCTAAGTTCGTGCATTCTGCTTTGGCGGCCTGGGGTTTGTCGGTTCCGATCCTGGGCGCGGACCTACTCACCACTCATCAAGCCATGCTGAGGCGGCATCCTATATAGAAAAGCTACAACTCTACAACTATGATACACGACTATGTACTGCGGCTTTGGGGAGAAAAAAGAAAAAAAAGAGGAAGATTGGCAATAGATGTTAGTGCAGGGCCAATCTTTCTCAAAACAAACAAACGAACAAACAAAACACGAGAGAATGAATTCTTCAAAAATACCAATGTCATAAAAGACAAAGAAAGGCTAAGGGAACTTTCAAATTTAAAGGACATTAGAAGAACATGACAACTAAATGCAATACTTGACCTTAGACTGGATTCAGTTCTGAAGGAAAAATGACATTACTGGGCAAGTGACAAATTTGGAATACAGACGGTAGATTAGCTAGAAGTATTGCATCGATGTTAAATTTACTGAAGCTGATAACTGTACCGTGATTATGTAAGAGAATATCTTATTCTTAGGAAATACTCACTGGAGCATCTGGGGTAAAGTGCTGTGATGTATGCGACTTAGTCTCAAATGGTTCAGAATGATAAAGAAAATGGGGCAAAATGTTAACAATAGAATCTGGGTAAAGGGTGTGTGGGTGCTGTTTGTACTATTGCAGCTTCTTTGTAAGTAAGAATTTATTTCCAAATAAAAGTTAAAAATTAATATTAAAAAATCATCTTACTTGAGAGCCAGCCCTGATGGCCTACTGGTTAAAGTTTGGCACTGTCACTACTTTGGCAGCCCAGGTTCACGTCCCAGTCTTGGAACCACACGATCCATCTGTCAGTTGCCATGCTGTGGTGGCGGCTCACATAGAAGAACTAGAAGGACTTGCAACTAGGATATACAACCATGCACTGGGGCTTTGGGGAGGAAAAAATATCACCTTGCTTGAAATAGAATGATTTCTGGGGAACATGAATTCTTTTTAGATAAATGCTGAAACCACTAGGTATTATCAAACATTAGGTGAATGAATCCGTGACAGAAGGAAAGAATACAATTGGCATGGTTGAATTACTTTAGATTTTGGTTTCAAATTCCATGGTAACTGACATGAAAAAATAAGCAGAGTCCATTGACTCAGTGTTTTAGTGATCGAAGAGCCTATTGTCTGTCCACTTCATTTTGTTGTGCCGTAAGTTTCAAAGGATCTTTCTTTTGTAGTTTCACTCATCTGGTCATCAAGTTTGAAGGGGTCTAGTAGTCCTCAAATTTCTTTCCAGAAGATATGTATAGATTCTTTTTCTTATGGTCACATCTTTACAATTTTATCAAAAAGTGTTTGCCTATAACATATTTTGTGAGAGCAAATTTTAAGTATATTTTACATTGGATTTGCCACGTGAGAAGCCTAAAGTCCTTCACATAACTCTCTTCTCCTGGAAAATATAGTAATAGTGTGTCCCCATTACAAGGTACAGGAAGTAAAGGGCCACTTTAACCAGCTTCCTGCTTTATTTTTGTTTCACCAATTTCTCCATTCTCAGTCGTCTCCTCCCATTTCTTTCTTAATTTTTTCTTGTTTGTGGTAAAATCGCTTTAAAGATTCAGATACACTTACAAATGTATTTTATGTGTTCTATAAAATCAGCTTGTAATTAATGATGATAAGACTGTGGAATGGGACAACATTGCTGGCTTTGACCATGTGATTTAATTTTTTTATGTGATTGGATGGGCAGACCGTATGACATGGTCTCTTCTAAAACTTGCTACACAAAATGTGGTCTACAGATTAGCAGTGTCAGCATCACCTGGAGCCTTTTCAGAAATGCAGAATCTCAGGCCCCGGCCTAGATGTATTAAATAGGAATCTGCAGTTTAACAAGAGCCCCAGGTCTTCCATATGCACATAAAGGTGGAGGAACACTGATAAAACTTCAAAGATATTCTAAAACAGATGTTCCTGAAGAATCTAGAGGATCCAGTGACCTACATTGCTATCAGCTGTCTCACTATTAGGACCACTTTGAGAAGAATAAAAATAGTGGCCATTGTATCTCCTTCATAAACCTCTCTTTCTGATTGTTTACTATTATTTTTTTTCCTTTCTAATACTCCCCAGTTTTTTTGGTTCTCTTTTTTTCTCATGATTATTTTTGTTGTTCATCCTAATCTTGATGGTGTGTTTTTCCTAGACACAATCATCTTGAATGTTTTTTCATTACCTGCCCACATAATGACTCAGTGTTATTTCTTTTCCATTGTGGTAAGAAAACATATGGTGGAAGATATAAACCCTTTGAAATTCATTGAACTATATATTATGGCTCAGTGTATAGTCTAGTTGGGTGACCACTCTATGTGCTCTGGAAAACAAATGTGTATTCAGCAGTTTTTGGGTGTCCTGTTCCATAGATGTTAATTACATTAATTTGATGGATTGTGTTATTTAGGTAATCTATATCCATCATGATTTTTTTTATACTTGTTCTATCAAGTATACTGAAAGAAGAGTATTAAAATCTCTGACTGTATGGGTTGGTCTCTTTCTCCCTTTGAGCCTGTCAGTTTTTGCTTCATGAATTTTGATGTTGTTATTAGGTACATAAATATTTAGGATTGTTATGTCTTTTTTACAAACTTCTTTTATTATATAATGTCCCTCTTTATTTCTTATAGCACTCATTTTCTTGACGTCTACTGTGTCTGATATTAATACAGCCACTCTAGCTTTCTTACACTCACTATTTTCGTGGTATGTTTTTAATCTCCTTTTATGTCCAAGTTATCTGTTTCTTTATATTTAATATGTGTCTTTTGTAGACAGCATATAGTTGGATTTTGCATTTTTATCTGGTCTGACAATATTTGCTTTCAAGCTAGGGTGTCTAGTCCATATACATTTACTATAATTATTGATGTGATTATAAAGACTCTGGATTCTGTTATCTTCCCGTAAAGAATGTTAATTCTTCTGATAGCAGGCAGTTCAGTTTTGGCCAATCACCTTGAACTTGTATCTTTGGAAAGCTTAAGATATAGCTCAAGCTTCTCTAATTTTGTGAAACTTAATCTCTAAGCTCTGTCTTCCCTCAGAACTTGTATGGGCTGGATTTCAGTTTGTTAGAGCAGCTTTACAGTAGGTCTTACTAAGACATGGATTTCCAGTGTCTCAGATGAATTCCCAGGGTGTTAATGGCATGTTAATTAGATCTCTTCACTCTGGCAGGGCTGGAGCTTTAACATCTCCCATCAGTTTTCAATGTCTAGTATCTCTGTTCTGTTCTCAACTCTTTAGCAGCTGCTATCTGCCAAACCTTGAGTGGTGTCATCCTCTGTGAGTACAACCCAATCTTCAACCATGTCTTCATTTGGAGACTCCCACACAGACTTCCAGGGCCCTTTTTCTGCATAGCTCCCTCCTCTCCAGTTGCCTTGCCTGAAAATTCCAGCCATTCTAGCTGCCCTGAATTCTGATCTCTGCCTGCTCAGTTTAGCCAAAATACCATGTTCTACTTGGACTCCCAGGGCTGGTCCAGTGGTGTAGTGGCTGAGTTAGTGCACTCCACATCAGTAGCCTGGGGTTCATATGTTCAGATCCTGGGCATGGACCTACGCTCGTCAAGCCATGCTGTGGCGGTGTCCCATATAAAAAAAATGGAGGAAGATGGGCACAGATGTTAGCTCATGGCCAATCTCCCTCACCAAAAAAAAAAAAAAAAAAAAAAAGTCCACTTGGATTCCTTGTCTCTTCATCTTGCTCAGAAAATTTTCCCCAGGCAGAAAGCTGGGTGATACTAGGACTTGCATTGTGAGTTTTTATTCCCTCAGGGATTACTGTCTTGCACTGCCTGTTAATGATTTCCTGAAAATATTTATTTTGTTCAATTTTATAAGTGTTTTGGAAGAAGGGAAGACTATTTTGGTTCCAATTACTCCATCATGGCTGGAAGCTCCTGTGGTTTTTATATTGAGAAGTAGAGAGAGAAACTCCCTAACTTGATGCTTACTTAAGGATGAATGACCAAAAAATGGCAGAACTTTGTTCATTAAATCTCATGTTTGATGTCTAGAGTTTAATAATAATAATATAATACTAACCATAGTTTCCTATTGTTAAACGTTTGTACTCCATTTAGGATTTGGACTTTTTAAAATTATTTTTTTAGTGTGTTGTTCTAATACAAGTAATATTCTATCTAAGTTATTTCTGCTGATGTCCTCATTAATTGTCTTAGAAATATTATTTAATAAAGTAAAAGTAATTAAATATTATTTTTATTATTTTTTTGCTGAGGAAGATTCACCCTGAGCTAACATCTGTGCCAAGCTTCCATCTGTCTTTTAGTTTGTGGGCCACCAGCACAGCATGGCCGCTAGCAGAGCAGTGTAGGTCTGCACCTGGGAACTGAACCACAGCCACCGAAGTGGAGCACACAGAACTTAACCACTAGGCCTCCGGGCTGGCCCTAAATATATCTGATTAAGTATGAGTGTTTCAATTTACTGATACCAAGGAAAAATACCACACTTTTATGAACTCTCACAGAGTATTGCTAGAGGATAAAGAGAATGGCTTGCAATTTGCATGTGTTTTTCTTTGGGATGCTATCACTGGGTCTATAAATGTTAAGCTCATTCTTTTATGACTAAAGGAGGGCTGTAATTGAATATATATACACATACATAGCATAATGTTTGCAATTGGGTAAGATACAGGACTTCTGATGCTGAAGTACCCTAAAAACCTCTCCTCAAATTATTTTCCCATTGTTTCAGGGAAAATTTGCAGCCTCACTATGAAGATGGGTCTGTTTAGAAAGCCAGCTCCTCCTTCCTCCCCTCCCAAGATTTTCATCTTTCTAAGGAGAACTGATAAACCTGGTGCAATCAATTGGTATGGACTGAGTATGAAGAGTTTTTTAATCTTAATAAGTTATTGCCTAACTTTGCTTTCTGACAACTACGTTTGAATTAGGACTATAGTCTGCCAGTCTCTGCAGAGACAGATGGACAGAGGATTCTTTAGAAGCATAGCTTTTATATGAGCGTTTCCAGGGCAAACCAAGTGTTGCGAATTAACTTATTAAAAAAGTCTTTAGCCTCACTGGTAATCAAAGATATACATATTATAATAACAATAGGATACTATTTCCCTGCTAAACGTAAGGGCAAAGAGGTTTTAAATGCTAATCTCAGATCAACTGAGGGTGAGTGAAGTGGGTAGCTCTGGTGGGGTATAACTTAGTATTTATTTTCTGGAGGGCAATAGGCAAAAAGAGTTTCAAAAGTGTTTATGTTCAAGGATAGTCATCACACAGTTGTTTAAAGAAAAATCTGAAACACCTAATAATGAAGAAATATTGTATTTGCAAAGAATATTAAATAACATGGGAAAATGCTTTTGATACAATATTGAGCAAAGAAAAGGTAAGATCTAAAAATTGTATATTTAGAATTAGAATTTTGATAAAAATTCAAAGTAACATTTTAGAATATTATATCATTTACAGAAATTCATAAACATGTGCAATGTAGATTTATAGATATATATTTTTTTAGTCATAGAATTAAAAAAGGATTTGTTTGTTTAGCAAGGAATACTCCAAAAAATCCAGGACAAATAATAATCCATTTGAAGATCTCCAGGGATGGAAATTCGACAGTTATTTGTAGTGTTTTTCAATTGTGATGGTCAAAAATTTTTTTGTTAAGGTTAACTGAAATCTCCCTGATTTAATTTAAATCTACCTCCTCTTGTTCTGGACTTCAAAATTGTAAGAACATTTTTCAACAGTCTCCTTAAAGGAAAATGTAAAGACACTAATAAAACCACATTAGCCATCTCTTTTATCAGATTCAATATTTTTATTGTAATCTTTTTCTCCTTATTTAGCATTTTACCATTTTTTCCATGTTCCTTTCTCCCTTGAATCTGCTTCAATCCTATAAATTCACTGGTAGCCTGTCCCGTAGGAAGGATTAGGGACCTGCAACAAAAAGAAATTCATTTATTTGTCGTGAACACTTTTTCCTTCTTACTCCTTCACATTTATGTCCTTCCTTTACTGGGGCATTGAAGACTTTAAGGGGATCCCAGGAATCGTTGCAGTAACAACAATGAGGTTTCTTTTAAATTTCTTGTTGATCTTGGATAATTTAACTGTCAGAGGGTGGAAGGGATGGATTTATTCATGCTGGAAACATGCCAGTGGCAGCGCTGTGCAAGATGCCTTACATGTATGACCTCCTACAATTCTACAAAACCCCTGCCGGGTAGTGGTCGTTGTTCCCATATCAAGAAAAGGACAGCAAGACGTACACAGGTTAGGTGATTGTCCAAGTTGAGCAGCGTGTCTGCATCAGACTGAATTCAACCTCAAGTCTCTCTGAGCTCTTGCTGCTCTACAATGCAATTTTGTTTTGTTCTTTTAAAGAATGAAACCTCAGTTGGTTCTTTCTTAGCTTGATCTGGCATATTAGAATTAGCATTTTTCGTATATCATTAAAACTTTCAGTTAGGCAGAATTTACTTTCTGTTGACTTGGTTTACAATGAGTTAAAACCCTTAGGGCAATGACAGTTTCCACTTTTATTTATGTCTGTCACAGTGGTTACATGGAAGCCTAAAGTTCACATAGTTATCTACAGCCGCCCTCCGTGGCAAATAGCAAATTACTGACCAACTAGAAAGATGTGAAATAAGACTTCTAGAAGAGCCTGGCTGTGGATCTATCAGGAAGGGCTTGGTGAAGTTCAAGGTCGGGGATGTCGCAGATATCAGAGCTACAACATTCTCCTAACTGTTCCAAAGGGGGACGTGGGGTGGGGATGGCAGTGAACAGTGGGGTCCCTCCCAGGCCACAGCACCTCTTCCTTCTCTATCTTTAATAACTAAGGATGACACTAAAGCTACAGAAAAGGTACTTTAAAAATTATTTTATAAAACTTGTCATTATGAAGTAATTAGGCATATAGAAAAGCACAGATAATAATACAATATTTATTTGCATGCTGGCATTCTGCTTAAGAAATAAAGCATTACAAATATGATTGAAACTCTTTCTGTATCCACACCAGTCCTATTCTCATCTTCCTTCTTTCCCCAGGGGTAATATGTGTTTGAGATTTATGCATGTTAATAATTATAGCTTTAATTCATTACTTTCACTGAGGTGTATTCTTCTACCATATGAATAAACTGTAATTCATGTACCTATTTTCAAATTGTTGGACATTTAGGAGACAAGGATAAGGTTGGTGGGGGAATGTGTGATTAGAAGTGAGTTATTTTCTAGTCTTATTTTTGTTTTGGGATATGGGTTCAACAGATGTTTATTACATTATTAAAAATAAGTAACTAAATAGAAGCTGAACATTTGCAGTGCAATGATGACAATGTGTCATGAATCAAGGATCACGGTTAATCCAACTAACGCACACCAGATTACTAATAAAAATGACAATTGTGTTAGTTTGTTAAGGCTGCTAAACAAAGTGCCACAGGCAGGGTGGCTTACACAACAGAAATTTATTTCCTCACAGTTGTAGAGGCTAGAAATCCAAGATGAAGGTGTCGGCAGGGTTGGTTCTTCTGAGGCTTCTCTCCTTGGCTTGTAGATGGCTGACTTCTCCCCGCTGTGTCTTCCCATGGTCTTGCCTCTGCGTGTGTCTGGTTCCTAATCTTCTTTTCTTATGAGAATGCCAGTCACAGTATTAGGGCCCACACCAATGATCTCATTGTAATGTAATTACCCCTTTAAAGACCCCATCTCCAGATACACTCACATTCTGACGTACTGGGGGTTAAGACTTGTGAACATATGAATTTGGGGGGACACAATTCAGCCTCTAGCAATTATTATAGACAATGCTTCAAAGACATTCCTGTAAAAGTTTCCTTGTACAAATAAGTGCAAGTTTTCCTGGGGAATCCACTTAAATATGGAATGGCTAGGTCATGTAACAGAGTACTGTTAAATGAATGATGATGATGTTTGCACAGTGAACATTTGAAAGAAATAGCAATAACAGGAGCTAGTATTTTTCAAGCGATGTTAACTCTATATTATACAAAATTATATTTAATCTTTACAACATCTATTTGAGATACTTATTATTTTTTTCCCCCATTTTACCGATAAGGAAACTGAGGCTTGAGGAAATTAAGTAATCTTTCTAAAGGCTCAGGGGAGCCAGTGATAAAGTGGGGATTCTAACCTGGGTCTGTTTGATTCCAAAGCCTGTGCTTTTACACACTGTAGCAGCCTCTGTTGTAGCTTCATTTGGAGAACACACACACACACACACACTCCTTACCTTTATGAAGTGCTGCCCTGGAGCACAGTCAGCCACTAGCTTGAAAATCCATTCATCAAGCTGCTCTACATGTGGCTGGAAAATGAATGACAACAGTATGTGAGAACAGCCCAGGAGAGGAAAGACGGCAGAGATTCCCTGAAAAACAACTCCTAGAAAGGCACATCTGTGTTGATTTATAAATATAGAAAAGTGTAGAAGCCTTGTGGCTGTAGAGCCCTTGCTTTAGGAGCAGAGGCACGACATCCTGTGACGCCAAGAAGTGGTGGCGGAAGTCCCTGGGAACAATGGCCACAGATGCCAGTCGAGGAGAGAACACTGCTGGGGGAAGAGCTGTGTGTCACCCACCAGCCGTGGGACGTGTACAGGAAGGAAGTCCAGGAGCAGCTACAGTGCTGGACTCTGTGGGCTGCTGTGAGCCCTGAGCGACTTCATAAATGCGGGGCTCTCTGAGTGGCACCTGGCACATAGCGAGCGCTTGGTACAGGTGGGTTATTATCATTGTTATTCTCTTCACGTGGTCCATTTCCCCCAGACACACAAGACAGAAACAGTAGCCTCTTTGAAGGAGGAGGTAAAAATTAGATTAATAAGCCCTCCATTAACATGCTTTGGTAGAGGTGTCTGCTCCATTAATCTAATTAACCCAACCTTTAAATAACACTTGTGCAAATAGATCCTGGACAATACTTAGGAGGGGAATGTGGTGTCCTTTTTGACTTTTATAACATAAAAAATCATAATACGTTTGTGTTATCACACTAGAACCAGCTGGAACGGGACATTTGGATTTCATGTGAAGCATAAGCAATAGTAACTTTCAGTAAATGAAGATCCAGTTCTTAGGATGGGGATACTGAATATACAAGGTCAAGTGATTTGAAAAGATTTTGACTCTTTTTTTCTCTTACTCCTTCCATCTCTTGAGCTCAACTGGAATTTCTTCCCTTGAAAAGTAGTAAAGGATCATAGAATTAGAGGCAGGAATGATTAAATCATTGAAGCCATCTTTCTGCTGATGAGGAGATATTTCTATGACACCATCTGGAATGCTTTGCTAGTGTGGCTTTGAACAATTTGGCTTTTAGCAGATGAACCGTTGTGGAGATGGAGGCCTGTGTTCACGTCCAGGACAGGTGCAGCACATGGAGGAACAAGGAAGACTCTCTCAGAGGCACACCTCTCCACACCAGGCCTGACCTGCGGGCGGGAACTCAGGAGGGCGAAAGGGCAGCGAGGACTCCACTTTGATGTGGTTCACCTTCAGCCTGACCGCTGTGTGGCTGTGTGTGTGTGCTGGGGACAGGGGGAGTGTAATGAATGCCAGGGAGAGTTTTGCAATGCTGCCTATCAGCTGAGCGCTGCACAAACATTTTCACCGCCGGCTCTTTCCCCGAGGCTTCTGATAGTTTGTGCAACTTGTGTAAGACATTCCTGAAAGATAGGAGCATTTGTTCAACTTATATAACTTCTTTTTATATCATAAGACGAAAGCAGTCCTTCTGGGCTCATGTCCTGTTGAATGTAGTCCAATTGAAACTTCTTTCTTTTCCATACTCAGAAACCTGACTACCTGTTTAAATTCCACCTGATAGCATAACTTGCTGTTTGCCCTCGGTCCTTCTCTGGCCCTCCCATACACCCAGATTTCATAATGACATTCCTTCTTCCTCTTGTGATTCCATTTAATTGTTAAAAAAAGGTGCGATAGCTTATGATTGAACGATTTCTACAGTGTGTTCTTAAATTAGGTGTGTGCATATAAAATGTGTATATTTTGAAAGCATAGGGGATATTGTGTGATGCTGGAATTGCAAGATAGGAGTTCAGCCCACGGAGTTTTGGGGGATATTATGTTGTGTGCATAGCTGGGGATGCTGCTGCTCAGGAATATGGGGAATTTGCATTTGCTCACTTCCTGCCCCAGAAAAGGAGTTTAATAAGGCACGTGCAACTTCTTACATTTGGTATAGCTTTTGTTTCCCGCCCATTTTTTGCTGACAGAAAAAATGCTGATATGTCATACTTTGGTTTATTTTTATTTAGAAGTTTTCAATATGAATTGGTTTAAGGTGTTATGATTGGATACGAGTTATCTGATAATCATCATTCTACTCCAGCGCTTCCCAACACTTCTTATTCTGTGGCATCGTGAGATTTCCAGTTCACAGAAGCCAGCTTGGCGGGTAAGGGGGTGACTTATACAGGCTCTCTTTTGTTTAGGGGTTTACAATTTGCAGCATGCCTGCACATAGATATTCCCATCTGCCTTTCACGGCAGCCCATGAATAAGCAGCACAGGGTTATTAGATTCACATGACAGATGACAGCCCTGTGGCCACAGGGCTCAGGGAGGTGAAGTGCTTTGGCCCAAGTCACACAGCTGGTAAGTGGCATAGCCTGACTCCTTGTCCTAAAAGCGTTTATTGCTCAGTCAGTGCTAGTTTCTGCCATTATGGTGGTTGTTACCATGTGCCAGCCGCTGTGCTGAGGGCTTCATGCACGTTATTTTGGTTAATGCTCACAAGTACCATTAAGAGTTGGCATTGATACGACAGAAGAGGAGTCTGAGACTCATGTCACCCACACAGACTTCTCATTTGGAATCAGGTCACTCGATGCATCTCTGATGCTCTTTAAACTACAGCACACTCAGGAACATCAACCTGTGTCTCATTAAATGTTAGCTCCCCTTCTCGTGTCACCTGGTGGGGTGGGTGGACCTTGCTTTAGGATAATGAAGAAGGAAGAATGTGAATGCACCTGGGCATGGCGCATCCATGGTGGAGATTGGGCTGTCAGGGATGTTCAGTGAGGATCCTCGAACTGGAAACCAAGCACGGTGGACACTGGTGCAGCCTGGGACAAGAGTGGGGAAGATGTGAGCCATCTGCGGTCAGTACAGCAGCTCCCAGAGGGAAGAGGCAAGTGTGAACTCCAGAAAAGGCAGGCTCTCAGCACCACATTGCTCTGTGTTTACGGCGCCCTGGCGCTCTTGACACCCTGACTGGAGAGGCCTGTTCCATACGTCCACAGAGGGAAAGGCCACTCGGCTCTCGATCTGGGGCAATCTTTTTTTTTCAATTGTTGCTATTGCTGCACCCTTGGCATTATCTGTGAGCAATCTTAGTGGATTTGGCAGACATTGGGACCAACTTGCATTGGGAAATGCCAGAAGTGGAAAATTTGAGTAAAAATCTTCAGGGAAATATAATAAAACGTTCCTGAGAGTTAAAATTAATTACTTTTTATATGTATGGTTGTATTTTTAAGTTTAAAGTTAAGTTTCAAGGTGTGGCCCCTTATAACATTCATGAGACTGACTATAAAAAATTGCCATTATTTCTGAAACTTTCTATTTCAAGTGATATTGGTTTTTAATGTTATTTCAAAGTAAGGAATGTGATATGTCAGGCAGAACTACTACTGGCTCTTACATGTCTCAGGTTTTCCACCTATAAATGGGAATAAAACATACCTGCTAAAGGTATGGATTCATTTTAAGTTATTAGAGATGCACAATTAAACTATCATCATGAAATGAAAATGCATTATTATCATCAAGCAAAACCAGCTTGATATCTTAAAGAATAATTACTGAAAATCAATCACCTTATGTGAAAATAAAAAGTCTTTTCTTTATGTGGACTGGTCTCTTTTTTGTACAAAAGGGAAGTTAATCTGAAATCAGTGAGATGGAATGTCCCAGAGATAACACCGTTCCTGTGAGTATGGTCATATGAAGGGGCAGGGTAAACTCACGCTCCTCACGCTCCCTAACTGAGTGCACAGGGCAGGGTTGGTCAGGGAAATAGAAGCCAGTCTTTGTGTTCTAGATATAAGGATTTTAATTCAGAATTAGGAACTTATACAATGTTTGGAAGAGCTGGGGGGGAAGAAGGTGGAGGGGTACCCCAGTGTAGAGGTTATAAAGTTGCCCCTGAAGGTCAGAGGGGCTGCGCCAAAGGTCAGAGGAGTCAACAGTGAAGCCCACAGTCTGAAACACTTGGAGTAGTTTTCAGAAGCTTGTCTGCAAGCTGCTGCACTTCTTGAGAATCTCTGAGAAGCTCTCACTGACTGTCTCAGTCTGCTGTGCCAAGTGGGTGGTTGTAACAGACTTGCCTGTGCATCTGTGTGCAAATGGCTCCAGGGAATGAGAGAATCGGCTTCACCTTCCACATCTATCCCAAGTCCTCTCTTGTAACTCTGCAAGAGGATTCCGGGGCAGTTCCCAGGCTTAGAAGGGGTGGGTGGTAGTGCCAACTTGGCAGTAGCCAATCCAGCACAGAAGGCCTGCTGCTCTAAACTCTTGCAGGAAAATAAAGTTTGATATAATCACAGAACAAAAATAGACGCTGGCATGAGCTCATTCCTTGTCTCCTTCATTCATTCAACAAAATATGCTTTGACTAGCCAGGCTACGTGCTGTGTGCTGGGAAAACTATCGTATAGAGATAGACTAATCCCTGCTTATTCTAGTCGGGGAGACCATTAACATATAAGTAACCCCCACAAAATAATGATAGCTTTTGATGATACGGACACAGGTGCTATGGGGGTTGGCATTTAGATTGAGTGGTGCCTCTCCGGTAGCACTTCTCACACAGTGCTTGTAGTAGACTTATCTGGATATATTTCTTGCCTCCCCTGCGAGGTTTTAAGCTCTTGGAGGACAGGAAAGGTAGCCTAGTTTTAATTTTATTCCCTGCATGTCTTGTACAGGAGAGTAGGCACCAAGTAAATATTAGCTGGACCAATGTGGGCCACAGTTCAGAATTCCATACAGAGTAAGGTGGTTGCAGGTGAATCAGATGGACGGAATGTTTTAGTTTTGCATGTGATTCATGGACTTATGTAGACAAGGCTACACGGTAGGGACTGGTCACACATGCCTCCGATTCTCTTGTCGAAAACCTGGGCTCTGAGCCTTGACACTGGTTCTCGAGTGCTGATAAAACAATTCTCTTTTGAGGGGGTGGATTCCTCCAGTCTAACTGCCTGAAGGGGGCAGGGTCAAAGGTAACAGAAACTATCAGACGATAACACATGTCAATTAATATATTAGACTAGCATTCCATTACACCTGGCATCTTTCCAATCTCCACTTAAAAGTTTTCTTCTCAGACAGGTTTTACCTGAGCAGCCTGATGCTTTAAAAAAAAAATGCAAGTGCAAAATCCAAGCCCATCACAAATTCAGGAGAATAAATATCTTAGTTTGAATTATTCAGATTAAACATCTATATCGATTGCAGTAATTAACATGTTAGTGGAGTAATTGTTTACCTCTCAGAAGAATGACCATGGGGTGAAACTTACAAACAGCATAAATGTAGGTTCATTCAAGGTTACCTTTTGGGGATGATGTTGAAAGCCCACATCTTCCTGAAAAGTAGATATATAATGAATTATGCCAATCATTTACCTGTTGTTGGTAAATGTTAAGTGAGATTTATAGTCTCTTACTCTTTCTTTTGTGTTTTATCAAAATCGAAATAATCAGAAGGAGAAATGTGCCAAGTTAGGTTTCTCATCTTTTTGGCTATCTCTCCACAGAAGCGTATCTCAAATCACGTGTTTGAGTCTCCCTGGTAAGACACAGTCTTGGTACCTGGGATTGACTGGGAAGACTATGTTGCAAGTTTTGCTGCTGTCTGTAAACATATTGTTAAATGTGGCTGGTTAGAAGACAGCTAATTCTGGAGACCTTCCTGTGGCTCACCATTTCCTCTCCTGCTTCCCAACCTCCCCCAAACTATTAATTGCACATTTTGCCTCCCTCCGTGTTGCGTCCAATGATAAACAGATGGATCCCAGCCACAGCATGAAAATGGGAAATCTGTTTGGGCACAATATGTTTCATATCCCTACCCAGCTGCCTCCTGCTTCCGTCTTCACGAAGTCTGCTGAAAATTCAGGACTTATCATTGCAATCTATGAAGGAGTGTTCTTTTTTTCCCCCCTTTTCTTCTCTGTGGCTGTAAATTATTTCTCCAGTAGTGATTTACATAGCGTCCTCAAGGAAGAAAGTCTGTCACAGCAACACAAAGAGAAAGATTCTCTGAGGGAGCCATAAGAGCTCCCCCAGGATACCACCAGGGTAGTGTCCTGGAGCATTAAACCATAGTTTTCTTTGATTTTTTGACTGTGAAAGCAAAAAAGAACTTATTCCCTCTCCCACATCCTTCTCTCCACTTCAGACCAAAGTGCATTTAATTACCTCTCAGTGTCATGTTAAGATGTACTGATAATTTTTCTGAAAAAATCAGTTTAGACGTAAGAGCAGTGTTACTTGAGTAGGTCCTTGTATTACAGAGCTGCATGTCTCATTCAACCATGTTGAATCATTTAACCTATTAATTTGGCTTGATTTAATTTGTCTCTACTAGGCATATGATGGGAGTAATATGGTAAAGAAACATTTCTGGGGAATTTTAATATCCAAAAATTATGGATTGCTATGTTGGTTTGATTTTATTTGCTGTGACAACCAATTAATCAAAATATTTATTGGGTGCCACTCTAGGCAAAGAACAGTGCCATATGCTATTGTGAAATCTACATCATATCCTGGAATGACAATGCTCCTTAGTAATCTAGCAGATTCTTTTTTCTGTAATGTTTGTAAAGACCCACCCCTCTTTCCCCTTTAGAGCAGTGTCTAGCATGTTGTAAGCAACTCTGATTGGACAGTGTCATACAGGATGAAGAAATAATCTTACTTCATAAAGATTAATATGAGAAGCTGAATTTCAAGTCAGAAGGTTAGTGAATAAATATGGAATTGGCATAAAGGGAATTAGTTTCAAATCTAAGGCTTCAAATGTGGCAAAGTAGAAGAGCTGCTACTTGAAGGTCACATGGTTGTCTATCAAGTGGCCTCACAAGATGGCATTTACTTTCATGAATTCATAGTGATCTGAACTTGTGAGATCAGAAACTTGACTTTATCACTGTGCTGATAAGGGGTCCTTTTGTAGGAGCTGACTCATATTAGTCAAGCTCGTAGAGACTGATGTATAATCACAATGTCAGTTTATTAATTTAGATTAAGAAATAACTGGCAGAGAGATTCAGATTTAAATGCTTTGGTTAGGATATTTTCATCTTTTCTCTTTATAGGTAGATATACTTTTGTACTTTCAACCAGATGTAATCTTGATAGTTCTTGTTCTTTTACTCAAAAAATGTTTCTCTTGGATCTTTCCTCTTTCATACGAATTTTAGGATCAGCTTGATAAGTTAAACACACGTACCTCATTTCTTCCTTCTGAGTTCAATCTCTTCCTCCTGAAGTACATATTTTAGGCATTCTTTGATGAGAGTCTGATAATAGTAAAGGCTTTGATTCTTTGTGTGTCTGGAAATGCCTATTTCATCCTTACTATTGAATAAAAATTTGGTTGGGAGTAGAGTGCTGAATTATCTGGTATTTTCTCTCAGCATGTTGAAAGTATATTCAATTGTCAGCTCATTTCTTCTGTTAAGAAGTCTGATATAAGTCTATTTATCATCTGTTTATCATTTCCCTCTCTGGTTTTTAATCTTTGCTTGCTTTTATGATCTCTTTTTCTAGATGTAAATTTATATTTATTTACTCTGTTTAGGGCTTACCATGCTTTCTGAATGTGAGAATTCATATCATTCATCCATTCTGGAAAAGCCTTAGCCACTAGGTCTTTAAATTTTGCCTCTCCCTCATTGTCTTCTATAATTCTGGAAATCCTATGATGGGCTTTCTCATTCCATATTCTATGTCTCTTAAACTCTCATATTTTTAAATCTCTTTCTCTCTGTGTTGAATTCTGAGTAGTTTCCCATAGTTTTGTTCTTTTAATATTTTTATTTATTTATTTTATGTTTTTAACCAATTTAAATATATTTATTTAATAGTATTTCAGAATTTTCCATTATTTTAATTTTGTTGTTTATTTCTGTTGTTGTTGTGTTTGCTGACTCCCAAATGTGGTAGATGCCTTACTTACTTTATAATTGTGACTTGTGTGAGATTGTTTTCAGGGCTCTTCTTATGTAAATTTTGCACATCTTCACTCATGCTCTGTTATAATACAACTCAAAGAGGCTTGGATTATCTAGACATCCTCCAGAACATTTCACTAGTTCACACTGTTGATGACATCAGCTAATTGGACTTGATGATCAGTAAGTGGCAAGTAGTTGGAAACCTGGATAAGAAAAACTCCCTCCAAGAGATGGAAGATAAACACCACAGTGATTCAGGGCCTGGCCTATCAGTGAAGTTTTTAGGAGTCCAATAGTCTGAGGCATGCTGAAACAGCTTCTTAGTTGTACTAATTCAAAGCAAAGGACAAATGATTGCATCTCACATCTCCCATCACAAAGAAAGAAGCATAATACCAGATAGCTCTGATTGGGTTTGGAGGCATCATATTCCACACCTGGCAATGCCACTCCTGTCTATATATTGGGTGACCGAAAATACTTGCAGCCTTGAGTGGGATTTAGGGTCGAAAAGGGTTCTGCAGTAGATCCCGGATGCAGAATGAGTGGCCTTGCCATTTGGACCATATGGTCCAGCAGACCCTATAATACTGGAGGAATCTATGGTGGGAAAACATGCTGTGAGAGGTTGACAGCAAGCCCCAGTAGGAGAATCACAATATAAATCCCTAGTGTTCATGGTATAAACCATTAGTCTACGCCATATGCAGCAGAGGATTATATAGGTTTAGAAAAACAGCTGCTGGCAGGCTACTGAGCCCTGGTAGATATGGAACACCTGTGGTCATCAAGTGACCACAGGGCTAGAATCGTCCTGCATGAGGAAGGTACCATAAGACTTACGAGACAGGCAGGACCAGCAGCAATCCATTGTAGGATGGAAGTGGCACATCCAGGATCAGGCACACATAGGGCTGATGGACACAAGTAAGTTGCAAGAGCAGCTAGCCTAGAACTCCATGGCATTTACCACTGTTTTACCAGTGTCCCTGTCTCAGTTCACAGTTGTGCACCTATGGTTGGGGGGACCCACAAGACCACTGAAGGAGGCTAGAACTCAAGCTTGGTTTATGATGGGTAGGCTTGGTATGTGATACAAGTTGAAAATGGACTGCAGTTGCAATATGGCCAGGCGTCCACTGGAGGTGGCTCGTAATGGCTATGTACATATCTCTTCCCAGCTCTGCATTCAGAGACATCACACTGAGAGCTTGAAATGGTCATGGTGGGAGTATTTTCCCTGCAGAAAGCAGCAAATGTTATAAACTGGGGCTCTTTTTTCCCCTGGAGAGTTGGTTGTGAAACATTTACCAGCACACTCACAGCCCTGCTCAAGAGTGGCCTTGAAACAAGTGGTGAAAGGAAATTCTCCTAATGTCAGAGCTTTGGGTGATGTACCCAGACATCCACTTTACGCAGAAATAGAAGTGGCTCAGATAAGTATATACATGGACTCAAGGGCAGTGAAAAATGGCTTGGTCAGCAGTCTGGAAGGAGAAAGATTAGAATATTGGGGACTATGTGGCCTGTGGTAAAGGCATATGGATGGACTTATGGAAGGGGGGATTGAGTGTGAAGATCTTTGTATGCATGTTAATACCCACCCAAGAGCATCACTATGGAAGGAGACAACCAACCAAGCAGTCTGAATGAATGATTCAGCCAGTTGATGTTAGTTAGCCAGTCTCAGACACGGGCCATTCCAATGCTGGCACAGTGGACCCATGAATGAAGTAGTCATGGTGGCCCGGATGGAGGCCATGAGTGGGCCCAAGAGCTTGGGCTCCCAGTCATTGGGGCTGATTAGCTACTGCCATTGTCTGACTACGTGACTATGAAATCTCCGAGTCCTATCACTACACTTCCAAGAAGCTCTGGCCCGATTGAGCAATGGCAGGTCTGTTGAAGGCACACCTGAGGCACCATCTCATAGAGATACCTGTGAGACAGGGCACCATTTTCTAGGGCATAGTATGCACTCTAATCAACAACTGTTATATGGTGCTGTGTCCCCCGTAGATAGATTGCATGGGTCCAGGAACCAAGGGATGGAAGTAGGAGTGGCCCTGTTATAATCACTTTAAATAACCCACTTTGCGAATTTATGCCTCCCATCCCTAGGCTCACTGGTTTAGAGGTCCTGGTTCCAAAAGCTTCTTCAGGGGGAACAGCAAAAGTCTCATTGAACTTTAAGTTATGGCTGCCACCCAGCCACTTTGTAGACAAAAAGAAGAGTCACCTTCCTGACAGGGGTAATTGACCATAATCTTCAAGACAAGGTACAGCTGCTGATATACAACGGGGGCAGGGAGGGATGTATTTGGCATCCAGGTAATCCACTTACCAGTTCTATGGTAAATGGGCAAGTGCAGCAGCCATAGCCTAAGAAGAGTACTGTGACCAGGGAATCATATCCCTCAGCGATGAGGATCTTAGCCATCCAAGCAGATACTTTATTTAAAGCAGAAGAGCTAGCTAAATGTTAGAGAGATCTAGAATATGTAGTAGAAGAGAAATATAATGAGACCAGTTGCAGTGGTGGGGACTGTAGTTTGCCCCTCTTACCTTCCTCTTATAACTGAGCCCCAGGGATAAAGGCCACCACAGTCCTGGAGGAGTTGCTCCCAGAACTTATCTCAAGTCCGTGGATCCAAGCAGTGCAATGCGTATATCTAGTAGATGTTACGATGTTTCACTCAGATCCCTGCTCAGTACCGAAGGACTTATTCCTCCACTCGCTGGAAGTGCTGCCAGACGTGCGGTCCACCTGCCAGCCCTGTCTGGGAACTGCCCATGACTGACTGAAGAGATGCCTGGCCCTCTTGCTCGACTCAGGACAATTCTGAGGGGCCATTCCAGTTTCAAAGCTTCCCCACAGAGTCAGCTGAGGCTTTAGAAGACACTGAACGGCTGCCCTACTTTGCCTTCTGCCCAATCCTGCTTCCTTCCCTTCCTCCACAGATACTGATCCTGAGAGCACTCTTTAATAAACTTTCTTCGTGCTAACCTCCTTTCAAAGTCTGCTTCCTGGGGAAACGTGAAATAGGAGGACACGGTAGCAGTGGCCCAGAAGAACCAGATCTGCCATTGTCCTTGCCAGAAGATCTGATCTTTGTGTGGATGGCCACCTCTCACACTGCTCACTTTTACATCCAAATCTCAGGTCGGTGTGACTCCTTGGAGGAACTGTAGTTAAAAGGAGTCGTGGAAATTTAGTATTTAGCTTTCCAGCTTCTATAGTACAGGAAGTTAAGCTAGAAGAGGGTTTGAATGGGTGTAAGTTGGGTGAGACAACTTACAATATCTGCCATGGTCTATCCCTATCCTACAACATCCATGTATCCTCCCATACTTGAAATCCAAACAGTAGCAAGAGCAACGTGCTCCCGACCAACATAATGCAATGATTCCTCTTACTAATGCACTCTCATCACCTCCTCAAAAGCGAGGAGTAAAAAGTCAATCACTGTACCTACTCTGAGTGATGTTCATTTCTACTTTAATTCAGTCACAATCCCATTTGGTTATCCTGTATCCTAGGGACTAAGTTATAAAATAACACCACTAATGCACCCTATTTAAGATAATGGGGAAAGGGAGATGGGTAAAAAAAAAATTGAGAAGAAAATTATGAGATAAAACCATCCTCTTTTTTTTATTATATATAAGTTCATTAAAGATGTATATAATTTCTTTACTCTATTACCAATTCCGTTTTTGCTTTATTTTCATCCAGCATCTCAGCTGGCTGGAGTTCTTTCTCTGGTGATGCAACCATAACTTTCATGCCTGAGAGGTCTGAGCTCTCAGTGATTCTGCTTTTATGGGGTTGCTGTGGTCCTTTGGAGGTGTTTCTTTTTAATTGTGGTAAATTATATACAATATAAAATTTACCATTTTAACCATTTGTAAGTGTATAATTCAGTGGCATTAAATATATTCAAAATGTTGTATAACCATCATTACTGTTTATTTCTGGAAGTTTTCCATGAAGCAATAACTCTCCATTCTACCCTCCAATACTTGCCCTTAGTGACCTCTGTTCTACTTTTGTCTTTTTGAATTTGCATATTCTAGATTCTTAGTATAAGTGGGATCATTAATATTTGTCCTTTTGTGTCTGGCTTATTTCACTTAGCATGCTTTCAAGGTTCATTTATGTTGTAGCAAGTATCAGAATTTCCTTCCTTTTTATGGCTGAATAATATTCCATTGTATGTATATACCCATTTTATTTATCCATTCATATGTTGATGGATACTTGGGTTGTTTTCACCTTTTGGCTATTGTCAATGCTGCTGTGAACACTGGTGTACAAGAATCTGTTTGAGTGCCTGCTTTCAGTTCTTTTGGGTATATACCTAAGAGTGGAATTGCTGAATCATATGGTACTTCTCTCTTCAACTTTTTGAGGGGCTGTCAAATTGTTTTCTGCAGTGGCTGCACCATTTTACCTTCCTACCAGCAATGCATGCATGTTCCAATTTTTCCACATCCTCGCCAATACTTGTTATTTTCCATTTTTTTGATTATAGACATCCTAGTAGGTGTAAAGTGGTCTATCATTGTAGTTTTGATTTGCATTTCCCTAATAACTAAGATGTTGAGTATCTTTTTCATGTTTTCCATTAACTTTTACCACATAACTGAAAGAACATAACTAAAAAGAACCCTGGAGGATATGCTGGGTTCAGATGTACCCCTCTCTATGCCCACTGTGTAGCAACTATCATTTTCCCCCTTTGGAGTCTGGAACAATCACTCCAGCCAACATGGTAACCAAATTTTGTCTGTTAATCCAGAGGTTGAGCCTCAAATAGCCAGGTGGCAGTATCAACTTCCAGTTTGATGGAATATTGTTATATCCCCCTAGAAAATAAAGCATCCTATCTTTGGCTAATAAAACCTTTAATTCAGCAAAGGTAAGTCTCTATAATAAGCCATTCCACAGTTATTCTTATCAAGACAACAATCTGGGGATGGAGTAGATGGCGAAACCAGTGAATCGTATGGGCATGTGCCCATTGCCTTACCTTTTTTTTCTTCAATAAATTTACCTCCTTGATCAGAAGCAGTGATGTATGTGGGAGATATCATGTTGGTGAATAAAGCATTCATTTAGCACATGTAAATTATTGTAGGCAGGGTAGCCAAATTTATGTCCAAAATAAACATCTGTGAGGACAATTACTATGGGCTCCATGATGAAAGGGATCCAGTATAACTGACCTAGCCAGGTGGCTCGCTAGTTGCTTCATGTTAAGGTTGCCTTATTAGGGGCTCAGCATTGGTTTCTGCTCCTTGGAGACTGCAAGCTTAGTAATAGCAGGAGATAGTTTAGCCTTGGTGGAGGAAAATCCATGTTGCACTCAACCCATACCTACAACCTCTTATTTCATAAGCCAACTAAGCATGGATGAGTGAATCTACAAAATAGCTAATCTTAATGACATGATTATTGAACACTTCCTTTGCAGAGGAATCCATCGTGAATACTGACCTTGAACACAATTATTTCCATTCTCCTGGTATATATCCTGAATGGTCCATCTATATGAGTCTTCCCCAAGTCCCCTTGTTACCAATCCTCCAAGACCCAGTTTTTTCCAAGACCCAGACATCAGACCAAACTATTAGCTATGTCCTTCACTTGAAGAGATTTCTACTTCCAGTTATTTCTCATAAGAGTCAAAGTGGACAATAAGAGGTACTTCCCAAAGTTCTGCCCACTTGGAAGCATTTTCTATCCCCTGTACTTTTGAGTCATTCTTGGGTGAGACTGCAGCAGGACACTTATAGCTGGAGCCAGCACATCTTATAGAACCTTTTCTAAACAAGGCTTGAATAGTTCATTCTCAGTCAACTGGTTATAGGGAATTGCCAGCGAGGTCCTAGACACATGATGGTGAAAGGACAACTGGGAGGCAGGAGTAATACATTGGGAGTGTGAAGCATCTGCTGGCCTTGAAAGGAAAATAGTTATTTGCTAAAGAGATTTTGCTCCAAAATCCTTGGAGTTTTTATTGTAATTATCATATTGCCGCAGGCTCCATATAGTGTCCTGATCCACAGGGTCATAAGAGATAATAGACAGGATCAATTGTCATTTAGCCTGGAACAGCTGCCAAATTTTCTCTCCCTCTGGACTCGCACTTAAAGCCTTAGGGGTTATTTTGTCAATGGTTAAAACAGAACACCTGAATTCAGAAAGAACTACCAAGTTAGAACTACCAAATTACTGTGGTAGGGGAGACAATGTTTAGCAAATTGTTTCTTACTTTGGAATGAAGATATTGACATTCTTGGACCACTGAAACCCCAGAAACTTCATGGAGAATAGATCTGTGAATTTACTTGGGTTTTAGCTCCCACCTTATGGCATGTCCACATCTTTCCAAGTCATCTGGAGTACCTATTACTTCCAATTCACAGTCCTATTGGCACATTATCATCAATGTAGAGGGATGCCCTGTGGAATGGTGATAATCAAGTTCTCAGCAGACTAAATGATGTCATGGGACCAGGGAGTTGACATAACCTTGAAAGAAGCTGGTGAAAGTATAATGCTAAACCTTCCACGTGAAAGCAAACTTTCTGTAGACATAAAGGGAGGAGGGGAGAAAGCATTTTCAGGATAAGAAGGTACATTCAAGATACAGAATTACACAGGGGCTGTGTCGGTTTGCCCCAGTAATGAGATCACAGTTGAGACAGACCTGCTATGGAGTCACCAACTGAGAAAGTTTAGCAGTCTATTATTACTCTCAAAAACATATATTTTTTCCATAGGTCAAACAAATGAGTTAAAGGAGGTTGTCATGGGAATTACTATCCCTTAAATTTCATTTCTTTAATGATTATACTATTCTCTATGATCCCCCCAGTGATAACAGTATTCATTTTGGTTTACATTTTAGAAAGTCAGGGATAACTTCCAGTGCTTCCATTTTTCCTTTCCTTTTCCATGATAGCCCCCCCCAACATAGGTCAGAATTCCAATGTAGGGGATTCTTCCAGTTGCCTGGAATAGCTGTTATAACTATTTGGGGAACAATAGCAAGTGAACAATCTATTTCGATCTTAAAAGCCCTGTGATCAATTAGCTACTCTCAAAGATTCTTTTTTTGTGTGTGTGTGAGGAAGATTAGCCCTGAGCTAATATCTGTTGCCAATCCTCCTCTCTTTGCTGAGGAAGACTGGCCCTGGGCTAACGTCCGTGCCCATCTTCCTCTACTTTATATGTGGGACGCCTGCATGGCTTGATAAGCGGTGTGTAGCTCCGTGCCCGGGATCCGAAGCTGCGAACCCCGGACCACCGAAGTGGAGCATGTGAACTTAACAACTATGCCACTGGGCCGGCCCCTACTCTCAAAGATTCTTACTGTTGAAACAATTATTATTAATCTGGTTCTGATGCCTATTTTGGGAACCATATCTACCTCACCTCTAGTAGTTAAATATTGCTCCTTGGCCTCTGCCATTCCAGGATTGAATCATCCTCATTTAAATAAGAAAGCCATTTTCTGCCACCTTCATTTCTGACCTGTAGAGGACAGCCATCACTGCACTTTAAAAAAATGTGGGCCCTTGTCCCTTGCCAATGCATTGCTTAATGTCGAGGTTCAATGAGTGTCCTCTGGGCCCTCTTGGCAGACACAGTTAGGAAATGGGCAAGCAGATTGCACATGAAAATTTGTCTCAACCTACCTATTTCCTTAAGTCTTTAGGTTCTTTCCTGCGTAATGTATAAAGAAATTTCTGGCATCTCAGCCTCCTTTCATGTAGACCGCCTCTGAGTCCAGATTTTAGAAAAGCAAGTGAACAAACAGGACAGCCGGCTGTTTAAGTCAAAATCACTGGTAAGTGCAGCCATGTTGATTAATTCAACCTGATCTGGAATTATTTACCTCCCACTCTAGAAACCTTGGAATCTATTCCCACATATTATCCACGTTCTTGATGACCTAAATTAGAAAATGTTGCAAGTGTGTTTGTCTTTCCCTCTTGAGTTTAACTTCATAGACTAGCGAATGCTGGAATCTGTAAATATAGGTCTGGAGGCAATGAATGGCGGGAAGGGAGGAGCAGAAGGAGAACTGGTAACCACTGCAAGTTATTTACCTGACGTGAAATTATTACAGACTCTTAAAGAAAGATAGTTACAACCTCAACATACAGGAGAGGAGGGGCTGATTATGCCGGGGTAGCTCAGTGGGGCTTGGCAGTTCAGAAACTCCTTGTAGTTAAATCCTCACAAATATCCCCATCCCAGTTATGGGCAGAGGTGGAAGAGTACCAAGCAATCCAAACTTTAACATAAAAGACCTCATATGAATGTAAATCCACCTCTGTCATAATTCAGAGTCTTATAGGATCAGAATCTACATCTCATTTTTGGCTATGTTAGACAATAAATATGGCTGACAAGAGATAAAAAGTCTTCAGGGCAATTACGGTAACTCCTTGGTCTCTGACCATGCCTTCAACCAAGAACTTAAAACGCTGATGTTATCCTTTTCTTCCTCTAAGCACTGCAGTACAATTAGAACTAGTCAGCCCACCACATAGACTTTATATTTCTTATGTCCCTCCATTCTGTCCTATAATAGCAGCAACTCGGTCATCTAAAACCTAGCCTTCAATAAGCATTCTGGTGCTTCTGGTGATAGCAGGTAAATGTTTAGGCAACTTTCACCATTGTGCCCCATCGCCAATCATGATCAGATCCTTAGTGCCTTCAAATCCAACCAAGTCAGACAATCAGTCTCAGATTTCTACTCCCCTCACCTGAAAAGCCACCACTGTTACCAATTACTTTATTGATCAGAATTCACTCTAATCAGTGTAAGCAGATACTAGGTAGTTTAAAGAATCTTCAGGAGGGCCAGAGAACCAGGCTTGGGTGGCTGCTACACAGCGAGGAACAGAGCAGCCTTGAGAAATACATGAGACTGGCAGAGGAATGTTCTGAAGAAAACACTCCTGGTATTACCTTCTGTCATTTGGAACCTGTAACTATAGAACTGGACTTCAGAACCTACTGCAGCTGCCCTGGAAGAACTGGACGTTTCTGCTTTCCAGGAGATCTGATCTCCTTCTACATGTCCACTGGTCATTTTGTTCACTTCCATCTGTGAATTTTGAGTGGTTGTGTCTGCTTGGCAGAAGCTAGATCTCATTAGGACCCCGAAGCTGCAAGGGAGTCTGGGAATGTAGAGTTCTGCTTCTGGCCTCTGTAGTACAGAAGTCAAGCTACGAGGAGGTTATATAAATGCTGAGGTACTCAACTTATAGTTCCTGTTCACACTTGCTAAAGGAGCCGTCAAACCTCTGAGCCTTTTCTCCATTTGATTAAGCTCAGCAGACAGCATAGGCAGGTCAGGTGGGAGTTAAGGAGGCCAGATTAGCTGTGGGTCATTTCTTCTTAAAGATTAGGAATTTTAAAGGAAGAGTGGAGCTATTGACAAGGTACTAGAATTATAATATAAAAATAGAAAGCAGATGTGTCACAATTGTAGCAAGGAAAGAAAAAGTCAATATTTACAAAACAAAGAACTAATGGCATTTTTTTTCAGTCTTCTAAGGTATGACAATGGTACAGCCAAGAATAACAAAGAACAGGAACTAGAAAAAATGAATTGCAGCTTCTCTTAATTTTCATTCATATCTAAATCCTCCGTTCTTAGATTTTTAAGTAAAAACAGCAATGGGAGCTTAGCTTGGGCCTAAAACTGGAAACAGTCCTGG
Source organism: Tapirus indicus (assembly GCA_031878705.1). Classification (NCBI taxonomy): domain Eukaryota; kingdom Metazoa; phylum Chordata; class Mammalia; order Perissodactyla; family Tapiridae; genus Tapirus; species Tapirus indicus. The sequence continues at coordinate 138,764,430 of CM062919.1, read as the reverse complement.
TGCTTATACTTTTTTGAAAACAAGGTTTAATTTTTTCAGGTTCAAATAAACACAATTCAAAGTAATGTAATGATAATTATGAATGCATGATGTGTGTGGGGGATGATAACATGCTAAAGAGATGATAAGATAGTAACTAATTTGGGGGCAAATTTGTATCTGCTACATCTAAAAAGTTAGAATCATAAAATCAGGATACAAAAATTAAAAGGAATCTAGAAACAGTTGAACTTCTCACTGCAAGGCAGAATTCTACTACATCCCTAACAAATGATTCATCTTCTATCATCCACTTGAATCTTTCTAGGAACAAAGAACAAATTGCAGCATTGGTTATCAAATGAGAAATACATTTGGTTTGGCATAATTCTCCCTTAATGAAGTTTTACTGTTTGTTATCCAGTGATTATCATTTTCTAAGTTCTCACAATCTATGTAATCTGTTCTTTTATTTATTATTATAGTTACAAATTTATTAAACTTCTCAATAGGTGTGAAAAGATTTTTTAAAACCAATTTCAATGTGTCATCTATCTTCTACTTAAAATTAAACAGGTTAAGAGGATTAGCCCCTTGGGTAGTTTCCCACCTTCCCATCTAACCCCCCACTTAGTATTCTAACTGTATTAAACAATGGGCACCCCCAAGAGAAAAGTTCTCAAACCCCCAAAGAAAATAAAAATCCATTCATGTATTTTAATGTATTATATATTGAAGAAGAAAAGGCAGGGGAAGCGGAATGGTTGTTTACAAGGTTGATTTATACTGATTTACCTGTTACTGAAAGAATTATGAACTGCCTTGATACCCAAACCCAAAATAAATTCAGTTACAGAATTATCATCTACTGTGAGATTTACCGCTTTCCACTGTGCAATCGTACTGGTTAAGATTCTTTTCGATTGCAAATGACAGAAAATCATTAAACTGACTTATTCAAAAGAAGGAATTTATTGGCTCACATAACTGAAAAGGTGATTGACTCAGACATGGCTGAATCCAGGTGCTCATATATGTAAAGAAGAATCTCTCACTCTAGTTCTCTCTCTTGCCTTTGGCTGACTCTTCCCTGTTGATGATGGTGATAGTCAAGTGCAGCCACCATTTAATCAACTCCACTAGAAAGGAAGAATGCCTCTTTTCTAATAATTCCAGCTAAAGTTCTTTGGCTAACTTTCATGAGCTCAACTTGGTTCACATGCCTGTTCCAGAAACTCTTCACTCTGGCCTAAGAAGTTGAATAGGCTGATTTGCCAGTATCAGTGTACTGCCGGAGATGGGAAGGACTGAGTATAACAGTGAACTGTACAAAGCCTCCAGCTGAAGGGGCGGTGCAGCTCTGGCTATTTCCTGAGCAAGGCTGGTGCTCTGGTGCTGGGCATGGGCTTCACCTGCCTGGAGGAAGAGCTGCATTTTTCTAAGATGCACAATGGCATCCTATGAACTAGCTGTGGCCCCAGAGCCATGGATGTGAACCACTTGGACCGTGAGCGGTGGAAGGTAGCCCTCTGGATGAAAACCAGGTGTTGTTTCTAGGGAAAATGGACACCAGGCAAGCAGAACTATCAGACGTACACTACAGAAGAAATGTCATTACACTACTGCCATTAGTGTAATTCCGAATATCTTGTCTTGTAGGTGCAATTCAGCTCAATTTAAATCTACTCAGCTCAGCTCAATCCAATCCAACAATTACTGGTCCCTTATTATAGGCCAAAAAGTGTGTTTGTGTGTGTGTTGGGTAGGTGGGTAAGAAGGCACTACCAAAAAAAAAAAAAAACAAAGAAATAAAGAAAAAGGACAGAAGAGAACTGTTCTTTAAAGAGCATAAAATATTCTAACTTTAAACAGTCGACTATGAAATTTTTTCTTTTTAAATTCTACTGTGTCTAACCAAATCATTAAAAAATTCTCATGCAAAATCAGATGGTAGAGTGTAACTATTCCTTTAGTTGCTTTTTAGCAAAATAATCTGTGTATTTAAGTGAATTACACATCTAATATATGTTCAAATATGTTTACACTCTAGTAAACTTACAAAATTAAGGGACTTAAAAATAAATATTTACTTCATTATATTTTTTCTATCAATCCTTACTTCCTAATAATCTGAAACAGCAGCCAAATATGTATCCTGCAGAAAGTCATCTTATGTTTTCAGGTGACTTTTAAATATCGTTTAACTTTATTTTAAAATTATTGCTAGTAACTCATAGTTTGGTAAAAAAAAAAAAAAAAAAAGAATTAGCCTTTTACTTCTGTAAAGAAAAACTTACCTTTACTCCTCTTTTTTAGTCCTGTAAGAGTTTTAACAGTGCATGCATTAACTTTAAACCTTAGGGAAATCGCAAAATAAACAGCAAGCTGACGATATTATCTAGTCAAAGTAAAGCCAGGGAGAGGGAACGGGGCAAAGGGCCGGCAGTAACCAAATGCCAAATGGGATTTGTTTTTCCTTAAGCACTTGCAGAGCCTCAGCTAGAACTTCCTTCTAAGCTAAAATCATCTATCACCTGAAAAAATTAAGTCTGGTTCTTTCTGGATAAAAGAAGAACAGGATTTAAGCGAGTAAATACTTAAGGTTAAGTGAGTAAATGCTTAGGGGGAAAAAACGCTAACCGCCACTGTGGAACTTTGGAACGTTTGTTTGTTTGTCTTCAACTCAGCAGCGGAGTGAATGTTTCTGTGCCTTGGCCAGTAATCCGGCAGACCTGCGTTGAGGGCTGTGCGCACCTTCTTAGGTCTGGAAGGGAGAGTGATGATGAGGATGATGATCTGCAGAAATTAAAACGACGACAAAAGCTCGCAGGCCCCGGAGCTTCCGCGGCCAGGCCGGTGCCCGGCGTCTGCAGGCCCCCGCGGCCCGGCCACCGCGCGCTGGGGACGGGGACGGCGGGCGCGCGTCAATGGGCCCATTGAGCCGGCGCGGCGCGGGGGTTGAGAAGTTAAGGGGCGGGAGGTGGCGCGCCCGGGCCGCGGCCGCGCCATTTGCATTTCAATGAGACCCGCTTGTTGACTCAGTGCCCGGCGCTTCCGCAGCTCCCACCAGAATCTGCCTTTGTTGGTTTTAGCTCCGGTCAAGTCCACTTCTTGCAACGGAGGAGCCGCGCGCATTTAGTTTGTGTAGTCAGGCAGAACACTCGACAGGAAGGAAGGAGGAAGGGGTGCTCGGCGCGGCCATTGTCTGGGCGACCGGGCTTAAGCAGCCGAGTGACTATTTCATCTATAAGGTGCACTTGAATCCCTCGCAAATCCTCTCAGTGTGGAGCAGGGGGCACCCAGACAGGGACAGATGGCGCAGAACCCCTTTGTTTAAAAATATGGAAATGCGCTTTTTCATTTACTTAAGGTAGTGCGCTCTTTTAACTGTTGCTCTTCCCCCTTGTTGCATTGTCAAGGAGAGACCCGAGGATGCTGATGTGTCTGGTCAGCCCTGCCGAAGCCCCTCCGCATTTTCAAAAACATGTAATTGCTGGAAGTGAGTCTGCTACGTTTGGAGAGCCACCGTTACAGTAGGGAGCCCCTCCTACCCTTTCAGTGTCTTCTGAGCTTAGGCAGAGGGCAGCCGAGGGATATTTGTTCAAAAACCTTGTAATATCTGTTTTTTCAGAGGCCCCTTCCCTTTATGTTTTCACATTAAACATTCAGTTTGGAGGTCTCGGGAGGCGCCACGTGCAACTACAGGGAAAGAGACAGCGTCCTGTCCTCAGGGCCCCCTTCTGCTTTGCAGTGACCTCTTGGGCCACGAAGCACAGTGAGGGACGACCCACTCGGATTCCCACAGACACGCCGCGGCTCGGGCTGCACATGTGTTTCTGCTTCCACAGCTATAATTTAGAGTATGTTCAACATCAGGGTGTGGAAGTGTACACATATGCTTGTAGTATCTCAGAAACGTGGAAGACTCTGCCCACAGAGCCCTTGAGCGTGGTGACATTTCACAGGATGGATTTTCTGATTATCCTGACAACATCGAGGACTCCACTTTCAGCAGGGCCGGGGGAGCACTTAAGAACATCAGAACACACCCCAAGTCAGTTTGAAATGAGGTCAACCAACTGTCCACACACACGACCTATTTTTCTTGTCTCAGCTTTTGTTTAAAACATGGCAGTCATGGTCCTGCTGGACTCTTCCAGCCGTGATAATACAAATAAATTAAGGGAAAAATCTGAATGGACAACCGGTAAAAATCAGATAATTTTCCATTTTCGGCAGAGATTGCACAGGAAGCAGACTCCTTTTGTGGTTTTGAAGGCAGGATAAAGCTGACACGTTAGAAAATTGATTGTTGAAGTATTTTAATCTTGAGGTGTTTACATCTTGGGCATGTGAATACATTTATATAAAGAGACAGATGTCTGTTTGGTCTCTAATTCTAACGCAAACATTTGACTATGTGAAATGCTCACAATCCATTTCTGTTTTTCTTAAAAGGCACTGTCTCTTACCTGCCACCTGGCTGCAGACTCTGTTGTGCTGACATGCTCTCTCCAAGCATGTACACAACATACATACAGCACCTGGATCTGTAAGTTCACCACCACCTAGGCTACCACCGAGAGGCTTTCTAAGTGGCCAAGTGCAAGGATGTTGTTTCTCATCCAAGGACAAGTCCATGAATTGACCCTTAACTATGAATTCCTGCTTCATTTCCATTTCAGTCAGCCATTTTAGAGCAGGAAAGAGCCAGAATCAGGTGTCAGCCAGCAGGTGTGGCTTAAAATTCATATTTTTTTGCAGAAAAATCTAAGCTGATTTCAAGTTATGTTATTTTTCTAATTAATTAAAAATGTGGGGGTGGGAGGGTCAGCGTCTATTCATGCTTAAGCGTTGTTCAGTAAACAAATTTGTTTAGAAATTCAAAAGTTAAAAGAAAGAGAGCTTTGCTTGGAGTTTTTAAATTTTATAGTTTCCTTCCAATTGGTGAAAAATGGAATACAATGTTATTATTATTATTACTCCATGGGCAAGTGTGAGCTTGAGCATATTAAGTTTCTTGGCTTTCTTTTGATTTTATATAATGAGCCTTTTGTTGAACTTCATTACAGTTTTGGTCTCCCTCTCTGATTCTGATTAAACCATGAAACCCCACACACTCACTGATATTTGTTATTTCCTTTTGGTTGATAAGTAAATTTTGGTGATGAAACTGTGAAGCCACAAATTCCCTAAAGCATTGGAATGCAGTTAAGAGGAAACTACCCCATCTGGCAAAGAGTTTTGGTTTTAGTTGAACCTTCATGCTCACTCCTAGTTAATAAATGATGCCCATTCATCTAGCCCCGGGGGATCCGATTGGGGACACACACATTCTATTGGGTGAAGAATTCTCAGGATGCTTCTAAGGCCAATGTGTCATATATGACCAACCTGGGCCGCTGTTAAAGATCAGAGAATGTGACTATGTGTTCCCATAGGGAAAGACCCTATTTATGGGAGAGGCTTTGGCCAGCTGGGACATGAATTCAGAGGCTGTAGTTCCCATGAGAACTATCAGTTCCTATGAGACTATCACATCTGGCTGAAGGTGTTCAAATTGAACATTTTTAGTTTCTGCATTGCTTGGGTTTGTCCAAAATGAAAATAATTGTGGTGACCTTCCGTACCAGAAAGGGGATTGTTTAGAAGTGCGCACCAAAATTTTCATTCAGGTATGGACTTAGTTTAGGAAAGTTCTCTAAGTCAGAAACTGTTTTCCCCAAAGTCCAGACAAATTCCCAGTTGCCAGCTGTACAATATTTCTGTTGTGTCTTACCTGATCTCTGCAGTGGTTGGCAGTGTTGACTGCTTGCTCTCTGGACAGCTCCTCTCTTGGCTTTGGTGACAGGACTCTCGTCTGGTTTTTCCCTCTACCTCTCTGGCCTCTCCTTCTTAGTCTTCTTTACACACTCTTTGCCCCTTTGCTCATCCCTTATTATGCTCTCCAGGGTTTCTGTCTTTGGTTCTCATCTCTTCTGTACATTCTCCCATGGTGAGATTTCTGGGAGAACTTTCTTAAACATATCGTGTACCCTCCTGCCTCAGGGCCTTTGCATGTACGGTTTTCTCTGATTAGAATGTTCTTTCTCCAGATCTGGGGATATCTGGCTTGTTTCTTTATATGAACTCAATAATACTCAAATGACACCTTTCACATGAAGCCTTCCCTGGTTATCCATAGAAAATAACAGGTATCCAGTCAGGGCTGAGACTAGGGTCAGGCAAACAGGGTGTCCAGGGGACAAAATTTAAGGAGGCAAGTTCAAGGTCAGCACCTGAAAATGCTTGCCTCCTTACATTTGGTACCCTGAGCACCTCGCTTGCTCACCTGTCCTGACCCTGCACCTATGCTCAGTAACTCTCTAGTCCCTTAATTTAGTTTATTATTTTTCTTCACAGATATTATCACAAGTAATATATATTACATATGTAATTGATTACTGTATGTCTCCCCACCCTTGCCCCACTCACACCATTAGAATGTGGGCCCTGTAAGAGTAGGGACCTTGTCTGTTTGGTTTTTGCTGTATCCCCAGAGCCTAGAATAGAGCTCAGACCATAGTAGGTATTCATTGTATATTTATATTTAAATGAATATAATGTTTAAATAACTACCACTCATATTATTGATGGCCTTCAAATGCACAAAAACAAGGTTTGTAGGACCTCTCCTCTTGGATGTCCCACAAACTTTTCAAACTTGGTGTGTCCAAAATTGCATTTATCGCTTTTCACTCCCAAACCTACCTTCCACCTGAATTTTCTTTTTTGATGAATGGTACCTCCATCCAGCTCAGATCAAAATGCTGGAGATGTGGTAACTCAGGCCTATCAAGTTTACTCCCTAAATAACTCCTGCCTTCCTCCACTCCCTGCCTGCCGTTCTGCTTTAATTCAGGCTCTCCTCCCTTCCTCCCAGAAGAACTGCTGTCACCTTCCAACTGAACTCATGGCAAATAGCTTGTCCTTCTCTGCTCAGAACTTCTGCCACAGTGCTGTGAAGTGAGCTGTCTAAACTATATATCCCATCATGCCACTTCCTCATCTTAAAATCCTTCCCTGTAGCCCCATAGGTTTGGAGATGTAATTCAAATTTCATAGACTAGAAAGGCTCTCTGTGATCTGTCTGCTGACTGCCCTGGCCCCAGAGCCTCCAGCTGTGCCCCCTCCTCTCTTCCTGCTCCTGTTATCTGCCTTCCCTCCTCCACTCAGTGCACACACTTTGTGCTCCCGTCACAGAGTACCTGGAATTTTGGAATAATCTGTCCTCTTAACTGCTGCCCTACCATGGCCTGGCTAAACTCTTTTCCATTCCTCCTCAGTGGGATGGGCAGTGTGAACTTCCTCTGCCTATCAAGCTGTTTTGTAACTTTCCGTTTACTTATCCTTCTCCCCGTTACACTGTGAGCACTTTAAGGACAGGAACTGGGTCTTTCATTTTTGCATACCCCGCATAGAGTTGGACTTCCATATTGTTTGTTGGATGAATGAATAAATTCATCTAAAGATTATTTTGTTATATGGGATAAGATGTGTAGCTAAATGACTTTTTCCTTACTTGCTATCTATTTGTTCCAACATTATTTAAAAAAAATCCTTCTTTATTCCCTTGTGTGAGTTTACTTTGTCATGTATTATACTCTTACAGTTAGTTGGGTATAGGTCCAGTTTTCCATTTTGTCCTCTTGATTTACATATCATTTCCTGCATCAGTAACACACCAGTCTAGACTCCCTCAGCCACTTTTTTTTCCAGAATATTCTCTAGGCTTCATCTATGTTTATTTTCCTAAATATATTTTCTTATCACGTTTTACTGATTTTTAATAGAAAAATCTAGTTAGAGTTTTAATTGGAGTAATTATCTGAAAATTAACTATGAAAAAACAAACCTCTTCTTCATTTTAGTTTTCTCATCATGAAGTTGGTTGGTTGCTAGTTTAAGAGTAAGGAGATAATTGGGGCCGGCCCAGTGGCGTAGTGATCTTCCTCACACACACAAAAAACAGAGTAACCAGATAATAGAAAAACCACATCAAAAACTGGCATCAAGTGATAGCCGTATTTTAAAGCTAATCCCTCTACTTCCTCATGACAGAATTCATAGACTCATGTTTCTCATGTCATTATATGCTCTTCCTTTCCCATGGGTAGATGACCCATCCACCATCTAACATATTTGTCTTTTAAAACTCTCTCATGGAAATAGGCAATGTCTTTCATGTATCATTTCAGCGTTAGATGGAATGTTATGGATGGAAAACTCTTCCTTTTGTTCAATCCTAGTATTTAAAAATAAATTCAGCCTATTTTCTTGGTGGAGATGAAAAACAGCTGGTCACCATCCCGTTTCCACAAACTCTTTTTATACTTTCAACTGGTAACTGTGAAATACATCTTTAGCCCAGTTTGTCTGAAAATTTATTTTGTGGGACCTTCTAAACATCTACACAAATCATTTGAGCATTTTACATGATTAATCTTCTATTGTTGATCTAGTGCAAGATGCTGCATACGTCCTGAAACTCTGGTTATAGCGAGGGCCATAACCTTGGGGGAGGCTGGGCTTCGTGTCCCCTGCATCATCAGCCTTTCCCATCCCGTTGTTTGTATCACGGGATTAAAATCACAGTCATTTTGTTTTTTTACCTTGCTTATTTTAAGTCCCTAGCGTCTTTTTTTGTTGGGACTGGAGTTTAAACATTCTAATTTAAGCAAAGGGGTTTATGAGCCCCTGGGGCAAAGATTTCATTCCATAGTCCTGAAGTTGGAAGCAGGGAGATGATTTGGTTCATTGATTTCTCTTCTGAGTCCATTTCTTTCCAGTTCTCTAGCCCCTGATCCCTATCTGCCAGGGGAGTAGTTAATAATTTTTTCTCATATCCTCTGGCTTTCAATTAATAAGTGCTTGGGTGACCTGATTTAAGTCATGCCTTACATTTGTACAAGCCACTTATATGAGCCCGTAGCTACAATTTATTTCAGGTAAAGTTACTGATAGTGTGTAAGGATGGCAAAACTTGGTTTACATTATCATGAAATCATTTAATTTTAAACCTGGTTAATTTTACAAAAGTATAGTTTTTTTTTTTAAGATTACCTAGAACCATAGCAATGCAAGTCCACTGCCACTTGAACTTCTATGCAGTATGTTTTTTAAACTTCTTATGACAGCTGAGTTTTCAGCCACTATCAATCAGAAAAACAAAACAAAACAAAACAAACCCACTTTCCCCACCTGGACCACTGTTTACCTGCTTTTCCTCCATTTCTCTGACTGGAGAAAATAGCGTCTTGTGCAGAAACGTGAACAGTGCAGGTCAGTTTTTAAACACAAAACCACTTTATAAAGCAGTGAGTACATTTAGGGTGTACGCCCTGGGCTGCTTAGGTCTGATCCAGCACACGTGCAGAGTTTGTAGGAGACAAAACAGAACAGAATGTGTTCTTCTGCAGTAATAACATTGGAAAGCTCTGTACTTATTGCAGGGATGCTGCTATTACTGAAGATTCTTTTTTTTGCTTTTTGTTTTTGGAACTCCCCTTAAGGAAACGCCTTCAACTTTCTAGCCCAAAATATTTCCTAAATGTGTCCATTTCTTGTCTTCTCTACAACCCACGTCCTAATTTAGATACTTACCATCTCTTAATGTTGACTATGGAAACATCTTACCACTGGTTTTATGCCCAGGTTTTGTGCTCCTTTAGTTGATTTTTTACACTGTTGCTAGAGTTATCTTTTCTCTCTGACCATACCCCTCAGTATGACATTCAAGGCTTTCCACAGTCTGGTCTTGTTCTACTTTTCTAGCCTTTTCTTCGCTCTATCCCCTGCATACATCCTATTTCCAGGCAGTTATTAAAACCTGGACCGACCCAATTTCACCATTTGCCTGGGACAGTCTAGGTTTACACCTGCTGTCCTGAGGGTTCTGTCTGGCTTAACATTTTTAGCATTTTCTTTCAAAAGTGTCCCAATTTGGATGAAAAATTATATGGTCACTCCGTATTTTTTAACAGCTTTATTGAGACATAATTACATACCATTAACTTCACCAGTTTGAAGTGTACAATTCAGTGGTTTTTAGTATATGTACAAAGTTGTGGAACCATCACCATAATGCATTTTAGAACATTTTCATCAGCCCCCAAAGAAACTTTGTATTCATTAGCAGTTACTTCTCATCTTCCCCCACTCTCCCCATACTACCTCCCAGTCTTAGGCAACCACTAATCTACTTCTTCCCTCTACAGATTTGCCTATTCTGAATATTTAAAATAAACGGTGTTATGCAATATGTGTTTTTTTGTGTGTGTGTCTGGCTTCCTTCACTTAGCTTAATGTTTTTGATATAGCATGTATCATGTGTCAGTACTTCATTTCTTTCTATGACCAAATAATGTTCCATCACATGGATATACCACATTTTATTTATCCATTCATCGGTTGAAGGACATTTGGATTATTTCCACTTTTTGGCTATTATGAATAATACTGCTATGAACATAAGTGTACAAGTCCTTGTGTAGATATACATTTTCATTTCTCTTGTGTATGTACTTCGGAGTGGAATTGCTTGGTCATATGTGTAACTCTATGTGTAACATTTTGAGGACTTGCCAAACTATTTTCCAAAGTAGCTGTGCCATTTTACATTCCCACCAGTAATGTGTGAGGCTTCTAATTTCTCCATATCCTCATTAACACTTGTTATTGTCTGTCTTTTTGATTATAACTATCTTATATGTGAAGTAATATCTCATTGTGGTTTTGAATTGCATTTCCCTAATAAGTAATGATGTTGAACATCTTTTCACAGGCTCATTTGCCATTCACTTATCTTCTTTAGAGAAATGTCTATTCAAATATTTTCCCTGGTTTTTTTTGCTGAGAAAGTTTCACCCTGAGCTAATATCTGTTGCCAATCTTCCTATTTTTGCCTGAGGAAGATTCGCCCCGAGCTAACATCTGTGCCAAACTTCCTCTATTTTGTATGAGGGTCACCGCCACAGCATGGCTGGCAAGTGGTGTAGGTCTGCGCCCAGGATCCAAACCCGCAAACCTGGGCCACTGAAGTGGAGTGTGTGAATTTAACCACTAGGCCATGGGGATGGCCCCTCCCTATTTTTAAATTGGGTCCTTTGTCTTTTAAATATTGAGTTGTAAGAATTCCTTATATACTCTGTGCATAAGTCCCTTAACAGATTAACAGATATATGATTTGCAAATATTTTCTCCCAGTCTATGGGTTGCATTTTCACTTTCTTGAAGGTGTCCTTTGAAGCACAAATGTTTTTTGTTTTGATATAGTCTGACTTACCAATCTTCTCTTAGATGGCTTGTGTGTTTGATGTCGTATCTAAGAAATTATTGCCTAACCCAAGGTCACAAAGATTTACTCCTGAGTTTTCTTCTAAGAGTTTTATAATTTTAGACCTTTCATTTAGGTCTATGATCCACTTTCAGTCAGTTTTTGTGTGTGGTGTGAAGTTAGGGAAATTCATGTTTTGCATGTGGATTGCCAGTTGTCTCAGACCACTGTTGAAAAGACTATTCTTCCCCCTTTAAATTGTCTTGGCCCCCTACATCTATGCATTTTTATAGTTTAATTATTTATATCATTACCTTGACCCCGTTTTATATTGTTCTTCTCTTCCCATTGACATCTTATTGGTTAATTTCTTCAATATTATATTCAGATTTACCATCTCAATGAGCATTCCTTAACCACCCAAGCTGAATTATTGCTCCTTCCTTTATGTTACCATAAATAGCATTTATTTTATATCTTGAATATGGCATGTACCTTCTTGTATTTTAATTAGCTGTATACACCCTGTCTCTCCTACTGTACTGTGTGCTCCTTATGGAAGGACTTTCTCATGTGTGTGTGCTCAGTATAATGTGTGGAGACTGGTAGGTACTCAGTAAACAGTTGCTGATTAAATAAACGAATTGAGTGAATGAATTGAATATCCTAAATGAGAATACCTTTCCATCCTGCAGTAGTGGATTTTGCTTTTAAAAATGACTAAGATGGGGCCGCCCGGTGGCGCAGCGGTTTAGTCCGCGCTTGGCAGCCCGGGGTTCGGATCCCGGGCGCCCGCTGATGCACTGCCTGTCAGCCATGCCGTGGCGGCGTCCCATATAAAGTAGAGGAAAGACGGGCACAGATGTTAGCCCAGGGCCAGTCTTCTTCAGCAAAAAGAGGAGGATTGGCGACGGATGTTAGCTCAGGGCGGTCTTCCTTACAAAAAAAAAATAAATAAAAATAAAAAAATAAATAAAAACGACTAAGAGTTTTCAGTGACTGAGGGTGGTCTGGTTGGGTAATACTATTTTGAGCCAAAGGCAAACTCTGAAGGCCATTCCAAAGATGGAGACAATGGTTTGACCAATGGTAGATCATTGAAATTACTTCTCCAGATACCCACACTAATGAAGACAGCATTTGAACAGATGAATAAGGGCTGGTATGATTGCTTAAAAGTCTCATTATTTAGTTGTTACTTATTTCCCCAAAGATATCTGTCTTTGACCAGGGTAATATGAGGTGCAACATCAGGGTAGGAGTTATGACTGAGGAATGTTACAAATCTCTGCTTAATCCGTACCTCCCCCATTCCCTTATTCACCTGTCATGGTGTTTCTCTCCCTACTTTTTGGCCCGTGAGCCCAGCTTTAGTGTCAGTATTCCACATGAGACACCGGAAGCTGAGGCATCATCTCTAGCAGGTCACATTTAGAAAGCCAAGCCACCACTCTGGGAGAGCACATTCTGTTTGGTCTTTTCCTTGGCTGTTAGCAGAGCTAGTTGATCATACTTAGCTGTCATCATGTAGGTTACATTGGAGGACCGGAGATGGATTGACAGAGGCAACACCTGGTGGTGGCAGAAATCTGAGGTAATTGGCAGTAATAGACTTTGTGTCCTGTGTGGACCTTTTAAAAAACACATTGCTCTTTGCAGGCATCTAGGATCTCCTGGTCCACAGCTATAAAGGCAAACCCAAAGAGCTAATGGTCAGGAAAATCAGGTTCAGCTCTAAGCCTGTGCTTAACCAGGACTTGTAGTGTTAAGGCAACTAGTGCTGAGATAGTAAAATCCCATTGTAACCCATTGTCCGGAGATGAGAAAACACCCAGGCTATTGGCTTCCAGTGTCACAATGAGAGGCTCACTTTACAGCGCTACGACCTTGGAGCAGCGGGGAGGGATGTGGATTCATTCACAATATAACTGAATCCCTGGAAAAGCCAGATGCTGGTCTCTTGGGTTTTTACTGTATCTTTTCCAAATCAAAGCAAGAAAAATTTAATAAGGCTCTTTTGTAGATTGTCAAAAGAAGAGTTAGTCAAGTGTCAGCACTGTATCATCACGTTCTTCTCAACGTATGTACGTGGCTTTTGAACACTGGCAAAGCAGAATCATAACTGGGGGATTGCTGGCGTTTTGGAATGATGGAATAGCAGCCAGATAGCATAAATGGCAATGAAAACTTTCAGTTCATAGATTCTGACAGGCTCCCTGTTGAAATGACTAACAACTGTTGTCGGATTAGCGAGTAGTAACCACAAAACACCTGCACTCATTTCATGTGTTTAAATTCATGTTTATTAAAATAAATAGTTGCTCATTTACATAACAAAAATTTAATTCTCATAATTTTCAGAATTCATACAAGGCTTAACATAGTCAAGGACTATATTCGGTTGAATAACCTAAATCTGCATCAGAATTAAAGATCTAATGCTAGCCATCATCCACAGGTGGAAAGAATAATTGGAAAATTATCAAATTGCTTAGGATTCTACTGTTAGGCTAATTTACATAAGTTAGAGTACCCACGTTGATTAAAAGCATGTGGTAAATAAAAGTCTAGATGATTTTCACAAATCTTGCTATTTATCCAAGTATGGCATGCTTAGCAAACCCTAATCAGGGAAGAAGTTCTCATATAATAACAGATTTGCTTGGAAAATAAAAGTAAAACCGAAAACAATTCATATATTTCCTATTCATTTAAATAATAATTTTCTCCTTGTTAAGTCATATCAAGAAGGGCCTATGCAGACATTAGGCATATACACACACAGCAAGAAAGGCATGTTCTGCATATTAGGATACTTTGTAAACTTCTGTCATTTACCAACTGTCTGATATTATTTTACTTTACTTGAAGTTGTCCGCTAGAGCCAATGACAAAAGTTCTGTTAGTAACTGTATGAAGGTGCCTGTGAGATAGAAGAGTGAGTCTCAGTTGTTGGGGTGCCACAAAATCACCTGGGGAGCTTGTTCAAAATACAGATGTTCTGGCCCCAGAGCGTCTGTATTTTGACCAAGCTCACCTAGGTGATTCTGGCGTGCACCAGTATTTGTGAAATACTGACTTAAGTGACCCATAAGATCTTTTTCAACTCCGAGGTTATATGAGCTTATAAAACAGGCATGTATGTATCTTGAAATATCTCAAGATATCAAAGCTCAATCAAAGAAAATAAAGCTTATTCTGAAAGTCTAAAGGAAACCAACATATTAGTCATTCTTCTTTTTTCCTGGTTGTCTCCCCACTGACTTAGCGTCACCCTTCACAGTCTATATTTGTCCTATTTAAATCTGATTGCTATGCATTACACAAAGTTTAAGGGTGTATGAGACGAGCTTTATAAAGTGGTTCTGTGTTTTAGGGCTGAACCCCTCTCCCCTCCATCGTGTCAACTCACCACCTGAAAAGGGATGAGGCTAATCCACTGACAGCTAATCAAGTTTTGTGAAATGAAGAGAAAGTTCCCCCTGCTTTTGAAAGTATTGGTTTCTTTTTGCTCAGACCTTGATACAGGCATAGCAAACTGCAGGGGATTCGAATCAGAGAACTTCGGAGGCTGAGGGGCCAAGCCTGAGCAAGTCCAGACTGTCCTGCCAAAGCCCCCTCGGAATGAGATATAGTGCCTCTATCTGCTCCTTTCCAGAGGGCTAGGACCTGTTTTCTGTATTAGTGGAAATTAAATCCGTAAGACATGGCAGTGTAAAATAAAACTCCAGGAGGGAGGATCAAGTGCTACTTAAGAAAATGCACTTTCTCTAATTTAACCTTCTAATACCTGGGCAATAAGGATATAACCCCAATGAAGCTAATGATGTATCTAGAATGAAATTCTTTCATGTACCTTGGAAAAGAGAATATTCCATTTTGTAATGTTGAATGTGTCTTTGCCACATACGAATTACACAGCCTTGTTGATAAGGAACAATGTTGCTGTGAGTTTTTTAGTTCGTGTACAGTACTTATGTGGACTTCATGGCATAGAAAGAGAAATAATTGCTTCTGAACAGACTGGCTTTAGCACCAAACTGCTCACATACAGTAAAATGATTAGTTCACTGGTAGAACTGGAATAATATGCCTGCTTCTCTCCCCATCTCCATCACAGCTTATTGTTCACCTCTTATTGCATTTCTCTTAAGGCATTAGGGAATCTCTTATGTCAGAAATCTTTTATGCAGGAAGTCAGGTTCCCAGAAAACAAAATCATGTGTGTGCGTTTAATTCAGAGGGAGAAAAACAAGGCTGAAATTTATTTGCTGAGAGAGGATTATGCTAGTTAAGTTTATTATCTTAATTTCTGCACCTGACTATGTCATCAACAAGTTGGACTGATTAAGCTTATGAGAACATTCATTATAGAAAGGAAATAAGTCTAGCCTGTGGCTGCTCAACTAATGAATAGTGAAAACAGGATAATTTCAAACTGGTGAAAGAAGAATGTATATAACAGGTATGCTGGAGTATATAAAAGATCTGAAGTCCCTACCACAGTCAGCCCATGTACCTAAAACATTACACTATTCTTTAATGGACCTATATGGTAGGACATGAGTCTTAGAAGGAATACGCTAGCATACGAAAGAGAGTAAAATTTCATAAATTTAAACCAAGAAAGAATAACTTTGCTATGGAATAGTTAAACCTACTAAAAATATTCTCAAAGAGGTTTCAAAAAAATAGATAAACCTGGCTGTAAAAAAAATGCTTCATTTTTCTTAGACATTAGCCAAAATATATCGGACTTACTTTGGGGGCTTTTTTAACCCAACAGGTCCCCACCTTCCACACCTGGTTTGGCATCTCTGCCAGGTGAGCAGCGGTTACTGAAGGGAGTGTGTCATCCCTGCCGTTGGGTGGGGCAGGACACAGGACTGGGAACTACTCATCCACACTGTAAGGTTTTAAACATCTTCCAGATGGTCTCATTCATACCATTCAGTTTTTTTATATGTGGTACAAAAGTAAGCTTCACCTTGCTGCGGAACTAAAATGGTTATAATGATTGGAGTTATAGGTGATGAAGTTTTAGTTAAAAATTTCATTTATTATTATTATTTTTTAGAAGCATATGACATAATGTGGAAAATACAGAAAAGTGAAATAAAAGAAAATACATTTCACCGATATAAATCCACTACTTAGAGTCACTGTGGTCATTCTGAGTGTACAGCTATGGCAGCTAGTCTGGGACTAACTGTCCCAGTTTGCCCAGGACTGAGGGGAGTTTCCTGGACCTGGAGTGCTAAAACTGAGAAAGTCCTGGGCAAAGCGGGATGAAGTTGGTCACCCTACAGTCGTCTCCCAAGACTCCTGTGAGACTAACACAAGAACTGCTCATCTTAGCCCAGTCATCTCAGGCAAAACACAGAAACGAGAGAGAGAACAAAATTGTTGTTTTAAGCTTCTAAGTGTTAGGGTGGTTTGGTATCTATCTATCTTAAATTGCACACAGAACTTCGTAACTAGGTTTAAAAAATAACAATATATAATGGACACATTTTCATGTTTTAAAATAGTCCTCTACAACATCAGTTTTAATGGCTGCATGGAATTCCACTGAAGCGGGGAACCACAATCTATTTAACAACTCTCATATCATTGGATGTTTATGTTGCTTCTCATTTTTTGCTTTTCCCAACAATACTGTCCCAAATATCTTTATAGCTAAATCTTTGCATACAAACTCCATGACTCCTTCTGTAGGATTAATTCTTAGAAGTGGAATTGCTGAGTCAAAAGATATTATTTTGATGAATATTGCCAAATTACCCTTCTTAAATGTTGTGCTAATTTATAGACCCACTGACCATATATGAGAAGGCGTATTTTGCAAACACTGGGTTTGCAACAACAAAACAAGCTCCAAACTCTCTCAACTTGACAAGTTAATGAGACTTTCTAATATTCTACACTCAGTCTCAGACACACCACAGTGAGACCTCTCTGGCCAATTTAAAATTCTGCCACGAGAATATGTTCTGTGCAGCAGCTCCTGATGTTTACATAAATCATTACTTAAGCCCTCAACATCATAAAATATTTATTTAGCATCCACTGTGGGTTGAGAATTGCAACCCTGGGCCCTAGAGCAACTTGGAATCTCAAGGAGAGAACAGAGGCGTAGCCCCTTATCTTTGCCTTGGGAGAATTTGTAGTAACTTCCTTCTTTTTCTTTCCTTTCTACAGCTTAAAGAATCAAATTATGGGAAAACCATGCTGCAATTTAAAAAATTAATTTTACTTCGTGAAATATAAGATACTTTTATAAAAGAGCACAATACATATGTATGTGTTAAATGGTTAAAAATTGAACTTCTATGTAATCGCCATCCAACTCAAGGAATAGAACATTACCAATACCTGATAATCCCCCATCCCCACCTCCACCTCCTTTGTGTCCTTAACGGAACTGCAATTCTCTTCCAGCCACAGAAAGGTAACCACTATTGTAACTCTAGGGTAATCCTTTCCTCTCTTTTCTCTCTTCTACTATTGTTTAGTTTGGTCTGCTTTTAATTTTCTATCAAGAAAATCAGAATGAATTATTTTTCTGATTTGCTGTTTTTGCTCAACATTATGTAAGATTTATCCATTTTGTTGTGTGTAGTTGTATAATATTCCATATTATAAATACACCACAAATTTTAATCCATTTTGCTGTTGATGGATTTGGGTTGTTTTGGCCTTTGAGCCAGTCTAGAATTCATGATGTAACCATGGAGCAGATGCTCTGAGGTAATAGACTTCAGATTAGATGCATACATAAATCTAATCTTTCAAAGATATTAGTTCCGGGGCCGCCCGGTGGCGCAGTGGTTTAGTCCGCGCTTGGCAGCCCTGGGTTCGCAGGTTCAGATCCCGGGCGCCCGCCGACGCACAGCTCCTCAGCCACGCCGTGGCGGTGTCCCATATAAAGTAGAGGAAGATGGGCACAGACGTTAGCCCAGGGCCAGTCTTCCTCAGCAAAAAGAGGAGGATTGGTGGCGGATGTTAGCTCAGGGCTGGTCTTCCTCACACACATACAAAATAAATAAATAAAGATATTAGTTCCTTTGTGATGAATTTTTCTCCTCCAGTGCTTTCAGCTTTGATGATTTGCTTAAATTATAGTTTTGATTGTGAATCCTATTATCTTGAATCCTCTTCAGTTACAGCTGTTTGATGAGGGTTTATTTTTCTTCCTGCCTATGGGATTGTTTCCACAAGTCATCTCACTCAGGAAGTGCTCATCATGGATGGCCACCACTGCACCTGCCTGTGCTCTGCTCCTGCTACAGCTGCTGTTCTCTGGGAAAAACTTGGGTCCCTGGACAATTTGTGGGTTCAGAAGTGGGATAGGGTTAAAGGAACTGACCTGAGAAAAGAAAGTAGATCCACCTAGTTAGAGATTTACTTAGATTAGAAAACATCATATTTTAAGAAAGCAGTTGTCTCCTGGAAGGTTGGGGAGTCATCAGTGTGTAGAAGAAAGGGATTTTTACCTGATTCAAACTAGGTTCAAATTTGTTTCCACTACCTAATGGTTATGTGATGAGGAGTGATTTATCTACCTGACAGTCTTTCTTCTTTGGTAAAACCAGCATGATAAAAACCTTTCTTAAAAAATTAGGGAGTGAATACAAGTAGTTAATGTGTATGTGTGATTTGAAATATAGCATGTTGATAATATTCTGCTGTTGGCTTTTAAAAATAACTTTTAAAGCTTAAGGAATTTTAGGTATAAAGATGACAATTAAATTTGGGCTTCAATTCTGCTGATTAAGCATGTGAAAGTGTTTTTAAATCTGTCACATTGAAAAGACTATTGCTCTGCGCCCTTTTATTTTTGTCTCTTTAGGTTGAATATTGTAATTATCACTATGTAATTTAATAATTCAGTGGGCAGATTCCCCACCAGAAAATGATTAGAATGTAAGATTAGAATACAGCATTGAACACAAAATCAAAACTTCCTGTATAAAAGTATTATCCATTTTGTTATATTCATTTCTTTCCCTATCTTAAAAATATACAGATTTGTATAATAGCCTTAAAACTAATGTAAAGTTAGGGTGGTAATGGGAAAAGTAATGTGAAACATCTCAGATTTAAGTAGCTTACATATAAGCAAAATCTTTCTTTATCCCTCTTATTTGTGAGGTGATTAAATGTAACTTAATTGTATTTATTTTGTATCTTAATTCTTCATGAGTGAAGAAAAACTGAGGTATTATTTATATTTAGAAATTCATAGCAGTTGAAATGAAAGAAACAGTTCTACACTTAATTTACAAATAAATGCTTAATGTCAAAAAAAAAACGAGGGAGATAATTAAATATATTTGAGATGATGTAGTATGTAGGATGTTGTTTTAAATAACCTGCTGTGAAGGTGAGTGGGGCGGGTAAGGAATACAGATAAAACAGTATTAGACAGAGGTTGATGGCTGGTGAGAGGTTGGGTATTGGGTATGGCACTTTCACTATGTTATTATCTCTACTTTTGTGGATGTTTAAAATTTTCCATAATAAAAAGTAAAGGAAAAGGGGATTCAATAAGATAATGAATTTAAAGTATCAATCCCATTTCTGGTACAAAACAACTTAGTAAGTGTGACCCCCTCACCTTCCATTATATCTAGGGGAATGACATATTAGCACTGAAGGATTGGCAGTTTTTATTGTGGAGAGTAGGAATGGAAGTACATTTTGTTGTTCAGATTGTGGAAGGTTTTAGGGATGAAAAGGTCGATAAGACTGGGCCCTTATTCTTAAGGAGCCCTGGGTCAGTGGGAGAGAGGATGGAACACTGGGAGACCGTGGCGGCCTCAAGGAGTGACGGAGAATGGAGGCTCACTCTAGGATCTGGAAGTGGGACAGGGTTGTGGAAAGGATGATATGTGGCTGTCAAAGCAACCTTTGCCCATTTTAGAATTTTTCTTTGAGCCAGCCTCATGTCCAGAAAAGAGGGTGGGGAAAATCTCTTTCCCTTTTAAAATTTGGTTTTTCTTGAGTCATGCAGCTTGAATTCTAAGGTCAAGAATTCATGCTATTGCTCTTAGTTTCCTTGGACAGTTACACTATGGATTAAATAGGAGTTTGGGAGCTAACCCCCATATCTCCCATGTCACTGAAGGGGCTTTTGTTTCTGTATGAATTCCCTATGGAAAGTGAAAAGCTATCCAGTAGGAGCTAAAACAGGCCAAAAGCAGTGGATGTCATGTTTAGGTAGCACACATGTATAGAGAAGCACAAAGACTGACTTAATATGCCAGAGGAAGCAATGGGCCGCACTTTCAAAATGCAAGTGCTGTTCAGATGCATGGCAAACGTGTGGAATGTTGATGTATTTCTGTGCAGGGGAAATAACAGAAACTGGGAGGGTCAGTGGGCATTCATTCAAATCCACACACTAGTGGTCTTAGGTCCCTTGTCAGAGTGTGTCAGTAGCTCCAATAGTTTGGTCCTAGTGCTATGTTTAATTCAGTTTCTTCTGACTTCCAGTCACCTTTAGCAGGATGCTCAGGTCCCCAGTTGGGGGTTAGAGGAGGATGGGCCTTTAAATCTTGATGCAAATAGCATCTTCACCACTTGGGGTACATTTTTTGTGGTTGGGTGGTTTTTTAACTATCCCTTCTGAAGATAGGGATAACAAAGAACAATTTCTAAATTTTGTCAGATTCAGTTTCCAATAGGATTCTGGATTCTTGATGGAAATATCTGTCACATGGGATCCGTGTTCAATGAAATTGGCAGGAAGATTGACATGAATCAGAGACTGTTCCCATGAGACTCACTAAGCTTACTTCAGATGGTTTCCATCACGTGGGGTGTGGCCCTGGAGTCTTTGTAAAATGAGGATAGCAATGTCTGTCTTATCGGAGGCTTAAAGGACATAATATAGATAAAACATTTAGCCCAATGCCTCATGCAAAAAACATTTGTTACTAACATATTAGGAAGCTAATAATGTTATCTTCACTGTTGGTAAGGATAGATAGGGCTTGTGAATAACTAAGAGATAAATAGCTGATAAAGCCAGCTAAATAGCTTGTCAAAAAAAGTGTACAGCTGGGCCATCTTGCTGCTATTTTGGTGGCATTCTGTTTGGTCCACTCATGACCTGAACAGGCTCAGTCTTGCCTATGGGTCTCCCCAGATGTGCACCAACAGCTGAGTTTCTGTTCCTTTTTATCCTTCCCTTTCAGTGCTATTGTTGAGTGGTGCTCTGGTCCAGGAGTACTTGATGATCCCAGTTGTTGATGAACAGCCTGTGTGTGTGTCGTGTTCATATAAGCATGTTGGTGTATGAACTTGGTCTCTGTCAGGTCTATATCCCCTCAGTCCAGAGCAATGTGCTGACTCTGAAAAAGAGTTCAGTGATACCTAAAATGTGCTTCCACAGAGTATATTTATGTGTAGAGTAAGCCCAAGTTCCTGAATGACACTCTCATGAAGGTTAGACGGTGTTTCTAGCTTTAATTGCAAAAGTCTTGTAGTTGGACTTTTTTCACTGTGCCTTAGATTCTAAGGGAATGCAAACTTTTTCTATAAAAGATTGTGTAATAAATACTTTGGATTTTGCAGTCTACATATAGTCTTTGTCACATATTCTTTTTTCTTTCTTTCTTTTTTCTGAACAATCCTTTAAAAATGTAAAAATCATTCACTGGGAGATGAGAAGGAGGTGGTGGGAGAGAGGTAGTGTATAAAATTGAGACCAGAGGCTCTCGGGCTGTGATTTGCCTACCCCTATATGACATCACAGTGGGCAGACTGAAAAAACATGATCTTGCTATGCAGGCTTTGGAATCAGCACACGCTGATTGCTTGATTTCCCATTCCTGAGTCATTCTTTTGGTGATGGGGAGTTGAATGGGTCAAGTCACCACCAACCCTCCTTTGAAGCCACATCATTATGGAGTAAACTTGGGGTGATTGTAAACTCTGCTGGACCGAGCAGTACGTCCTTAGCGAGTGTCATGAGTCCTGTGGTAACAATTGGTGAAGTCCTTTGAGGTGAAAGACAAAATCATAAATATTAATTATAGCCATTGTTTTGATGAAAGGAAGATTACTGGAGGCACAGAAGCCTCTAAATCTCCTATTAAACCATACTCTAGCTCTTAAGTTCTTGAATGAAAGGGTTAAACTCTATTAGAAAAAAAAAGTCCATGGGATTCTTCTGTGCTCTGAAGTCTAAAAAAAGGCTGGCTTTTCCTATGACATTATTTTAGAAACGCCTTCAAAGATTTCAGAGTCATTTTCATGAGAAAAAAAAATTCAGTAAAGAAACATTTTAAGCTATTAGTGCTTTTCATCAGGAATGCAGTAACAGAGTCAGGTTATTGGTGCAAATCCCCAGACTTCAGTGTCAAAATGGACCCTATCGACAGGGTGAAATTTTTAAGGAGGTATAACACACACTTAAGCTTTTTGAAATAGCTATGAAAGAGAAGAAAAAAAAACTTGAATAAACATATTTTTCATATTTTCTGTGTGTTACTATGGAGAAAAATAATTAGAAAGTTACTGAGTGACTTCATTGAGATCAAAATGTTTCTTTTGTGCATTGCTACACTAGCCCAAAGCCATAAACTATGCTGGTGGAAGGTGCTGATTATTTACCATCCTTATAAATGTCATCTTTTAAAGTCCTAATGCTTGAGAAAGAAAAGGGATGATGTATCACCATGTTAAAGGAAACTTATTTAGAAATGAAGGAGCATGGTAAAATTCAGAGTGAATTGGTGGGTGATCATGCTTTAATTTGCACATAGACCTGTAAAAAGATTGGATCAAAGGCTTGGTTTTTAGTATCATTTTTCTTATTATGAAAGCAAAAATTATAAAATATGGAAAATGATTTTAAAAATCATATGTCCCAATACCCAGAACCAAAGCTACCCTTAAAATGTTATCTCTATTTATCCATCTATTTTTAAACTAATTAGTTGATACTGTGGATATTGTTTTGTAGCTAGCTTTTTTCACTTAGTATATCAGATCATCTTTGTATGCCACCCATTCATTTAATTTTTACTGAAAGGTATACTTTGGTAAAATCACTTTAATGGCCATATAAATTTGAGTCTATGAATATACTATAGTTTGCTTAACCAATCCTGTTGGACATATAGGTGTATTGGTCAGAATGCATTTGGTTGCAGTGACAGAAACTGATCTCAAAAAAATTTATCCAAAAAGGGGAATTTGGTGACTTTTGATATAGAGAAGAAAGGGGTGGGGTTGGCCTCAAAGTCACCTGGATCCATAACTGGAGGTTTTAGGACTGTCTTTCCATTTCTCTCTCTTAAATCTTGGCTTCTTTTGTTGTTATCCTTCATTCTCTGTCACTTCAGATGGCTTCTTGAATGGAGATGGCCACGGGCAGCTCCAGAGTTATAGGGCAATCCCTGGGGAAGGCTTAGCAATGCCAAAGGAGAGGGAGCTCTTTCTCTCACCTTCAGTTTGGGGAATCTCTGGAAAAGAAAGTGTCAGAAAGGCTCACCTTTCGACAGGTGCTCACTCTTGGACCAATTGCTAGAGCCTGTGGCCATTACTCCAATTGCCTGGGCCTTGGTCATGGACCTTCCTGTGGTCAAGGGGACAGCCAAGGGTGTGGGATTTAGAGATGCACCCCAATGGGCAGAGGCACACTTTTTCCTTGTATGGAATCGGGGGAGGCTGGTCCCACGAGACTGGAAAATATGGTGCTGTGCAGGTAAATGTAAGCCTTGTCCATTAGATAGGCTGTTACCGGTTTATGCAATTAAATGTTCATGTTTATAGCTAAATCCTGAGCAAAAGTTTAAACATAGAGTTCAAGTTGGTTTCTCCACATATCTGTTGCATTGTTACCAAACAACTTCAGAGGATTAGAACAAAGTATTTGAGTGATAGTACAGTATAAAGACTGAAGAAGTGTAGCTCCCTCACTATTCTGTTTCAAACCTTCTTAAAAATTGGGTATTCTAGCTTCTAAGTACTTGGCTGTATCTGCTTTTCCTTTATTTAATAAATTGGTTTCAATTTCACCGACTCCTGTTTCCTGAATTAAGAACTTCCTGCATTAAGAAGTTCATTATCTGAATTACAACTTGCTATAATCATTCCACATACAAGCCAGCAAAACTCGGATTGTCCTGGAGTCTGAGCAAGACTCCTTTCATCTGTTCTCTCAACAGAATCATGTTTGTATGGTGATGAAATGTATTGCACATTATTGCTCTCATCTTCCCCATATTAAGTGAAATGTCTTTTAAGATAGTGCAAAAACCTATGAGGAAGCTGGGTGAGTCCAAGAAGTCTAGAAGAACTGCACCTTAGGAGAAAAGCTTCACACAATGAAACATGCTTCTTGACTCCTTCTCACCTTCTCTCATCTCCAAAAACCAACAGTGACCACAGACCGACTTCCGCCTTTTGCCATCAAACCTCCCTCAGGCACCTCTTCAAGAAGAAGCCATTCAAAAATAATTGTCTTGTTTATTTTGTTTTGCCGAGTCTTATTTGAACTTTTATGCCTCTTTAACATATGACTTCATTGTTTATTTAGATTATAGTGCACGTTTATGGAAATGCAGAAGGAAAAACATAATTCATATCTGATTCTGTACAATATCATCAAGTACAGCATACAAATGTACCCACTAATGAGTTCATTATGTGTTAAATAATTAGATAATTGGTCTTTTAAATGCTTTGTAGCATGCACGAATTTTTGATGCATTGTTTTGTAGATGTCTAAGAGTGTTTCAGTGATTGGGGAAATTGGTGGGCTTAGACACACTGGGAACGTCTTATTATTTTTCCTATTAAGAATAATGGAATTATAGTTCCTGTCATCCAAAAATTAGTTAACCCATTTTGGGGAAAGGATTAAACTTACTATGCAACATATTTTTCAGGACGGGATAATGAGGCAATCCTGTATAAACTAATTAAATTTGGATATTATTTTGACTAAACCACAGCAAGTGCCTCATAACTGAAATATAGTGCATTATATATATGATGCCTCCCTCATCATTCTTTCTCCTAGAATATCAAATCTGGGGGAATGTAACAAATTCGTTTTTGCATAAATTCTTTGAGGGTAAGGTCCACATGCTATTCATCTTTGCATATGAAGGAGATCAGAATATGCCACCTTGAAATATGGCACTTTGTCATAAGGATTATTTTGAGCTAAAGGCAATTAGGAAACAGCTAACACAGGAGAAGTTCTCTACCCTCCCCCTTTCTGCCTAAAAGCAGGGTATAAATTTCTCTTTTGTAAAGAAAATTTACATTTGTAAGGGAAATTTCCATTTGTAAAGTTATTGTCTTCAGTAAGTCTGTGAGAGAACTCTTTATCACCTCAGATGACTTGAGACCACATAAGAAACCTCACTGAACAACCCTTACTTACCATATACTTCCTATTCATCTTCCTAAAACTTACCTCCACTCAAGAAGTCCCTCTCCCTGCTTTTCCTTTGTCTAGTTTCATCATCACACTTTATCACCCTTTGTTAAAATGGTATATAAGACCCTGGTTCTAACCACCTCTTTGGGGTTTTCATTTCGTTTCTGTGAAGCCCCCCCATGTACATAGGAAATAAACGTTTTCTCCTATTAATCTGTCTTTTGTCAGTTTAATTCACAGACTCCAGTCACTGACCCTAACAGAGTAGAGGAATGGTTTTTTCCTCCTCTACACATAGCTTACAGTATGGTATAGCATATGCTCAATATATTATTTTTAAAGAGATAAAAATTGTTTCATTTAGTCTATCTTGATACCAGTTATGTCTGCACAATTCTAAGTGGAAATCTGAAACCACTTATGTTAATTGTAGCAAGTGAATGGTCAAATTAGAAAATTCAGGGGCTGGCCTGGTGGCGTAGCATTTAAGTTCACTTGTTCCGCTTCGGTGGCCTAGGGTTCACTGGTTCGGATCCTGGATGTGGACCTACTCACCGCTCATCAAGCCATGCTGAGGCAGCATCCCACATAAAAGAGCTACAACTCTACTACTAGGATACACAACTATCTACTGGGG
Organism: Tapirus indicus; assembly: GCA_031878705.1. Taxonomy (NCBI): domain Eukaryota; kingdom Metazoa; phylum Chordata; class Mammalia; order Perissodactyla; family Tapiridae; genus Tapirus; species Tapirus indicus. The sequence continues at coordinate 138,738,096 of CM062919.1, read as the reverse complement.
CTTTGGGGAGAAAAAAGAAAAAAGAGGAAGATTGGCAACAGATGTTAGCACAGGGCCAATCTTCCTAAAAAAAAAAAATTAGAAAATTCAGACACTGTAAATGGATTTGATTTTGATGTGTTATTGCTATATCTGGGATACTGTCCAAAACTACCAATACCCATTGGCAATTCAGGAAAGTAGAATCTTGGCTTTGCTTAAAAATCATGAAGAGATAGAGAGTTGCCCTGTCCTTGATAAGTAATGAAATGTGATTGGTTTTAGAAATGTTTATGCCAATATTGGTACTTGGAAGAGGTACAGGGCTTAAAAGAGGTCATTCCCGAAAGTCAGAAAACAATGAGATTAAAATCTTAGATAAAGTTTTGGAGGCAAGTGGTGGTGGAAAGGTGGATGGGGATCAGAGTTGGGAGATATCTATCAGCCTTGGCGCTTGATAGAACATGGTGGGCTCAGAGATGGCATGAAGAAGCCGTGGGGCAGGGGCAGCTCGTGGGGACAGTCCTGGGGCTCTGTGTTCAGAAAAATGAAGAATCAGTGGAATTGAGTAGAATCCAGGGAAGCCATAGCGCTGTGATTCAGGTGGCTGGAAGGAAAATGGTTTCAATCAGAAACCTGGGCCTGGAATTGAGGTACAAAGAGTTTTCGTTCACTCCCACCCTGCCCACCTCCCACCCCATGGCCATGAGAACTATCAGTCCTTGGGAAGTAGATATGAAGGTGAACTAGAGATGGGAATTGAATAGGATCATTAAAATCCTGATCTGTGTCCATCTAGGTCAAGCTCAATAAGCCCGGGGTCCCTGCTAATTACCTGGTTTGTATCCTCTGATATCACCTCAGTGTTCAGCGTTTACTCTAAGCAGTGAACATATGTGCTATATTTTAGAGGACATAGGACAGGGGTAAGTACACAATAGGAATCAGAATATTTCAGGAGCGTGGTCTCTGGAGGAGAAACCCCAATTCTTGAGGTAATAATGGCATAAAGTACCTAAAAGCGAACATTCAGAAGACCAGGGCTTCTTCACAGAGATTTTAAGGACTATAAATACTATGGATTTTATTCTTCAGATAATAAGACTGTCAATTCTGAGGGAAAAAAAGCTGAATTTATCTTGTTGAGCAAGGAAGATGGAATATTGGAACACAGTTTACTTGAAGATTGCTTGAGCAAGACTTATGTACATTTCTGAGTGAGTACAGAGGGTTTTGATTGGTTTTGACAGAAGAGAGAAATCTTTTTGTTAGCTCTAACAGACTCAGGGAATAAGGTTGACTGGCTCTTGGACCAAAGCTGGGTTGCTTTAACCTACTCAGCTTAAAGCAGTTTCATTTTGATCATATATTTCCTGATAGGATTTCAAAAATCCAGGTTTTTCAAGGTCCATGATTTAAAGAATAAGATTTCTTAGTACTGTGTTCCTCATGTTCACCCCCAGAACAGTTTTACAGTTTTAAGCATATTCAGTGAGTCAAACCAAGAAATAATTTGAATTTTGTGGTCTAATCGTGTTTATTGATCAAATTAACTGGAAAATATTTGAATTTCTCATTCATTTTGTGTTATAAAGATTCAACCTTTAGCAAAACCTAATACTCTTTTGTGCATTAAGAATGAAGAGTCTAAAGTGGGCCGTGTGTCCTAGAAGTATTAGCCATGGGTTATAGTGTCTGGGCCAGAGAGATTCCAAAATATGTTAAAATTCATCCATTGCATGGATGTTTATTAAGCACATGATGATAGTATCGTACCTACTATTGTTATGTGCCAGTGTGCCTGTTGCTTTATGTAATCTGATTCCTAACAACCTTGCAAGACGGTAAGGGTGTTACTGTTATCATTTATAACTGAGAAATATGGGGCTTAGGTAACCTGCCCGAGGTCATCCAAGTGGTAAATGACTGAACTAGAAATTTAACAAAGGTCTGCTGACTCCAGATTCCATTATCAAACTTCTGGACTTTGCCCACATCTCTCTCACTCTCCTTGTGAATCTATTACAAATTAGTGCCAAGATTGCCATAGGTTTATTTTGAATAGTCATTTTTGCACATGATAAGTAATTCACCAAGAAACTATCACTATCCATTTCAGGCCTCGATTAGGATGCATACTGCATCTTCAGTATCCTATTGGTAGCCCATGGGACTACATTTCAAGTAAATCACCAAGCCACTCCATCACCATCTGTCCTTTGGGGTGGGGAAGGAACTGGAATGGGAATACTGTTCAGGATCAACCCGTGGACAGAGTGAAATATTGATAAAAGGTTGCCCCTCATAGTTATTATTCTTTATTCTGACTTTTGTTTCCCTCTCTTCTACCCACATTTTTAAGTCCATCAGTGTTTCTAATCTGGGCAAGAACCACCAACTGTAATAATTCATACTAAGGTTTTAGTGACTAAGTGCGTCACTAAATATTTGTTTTCTTTTCAAAACAAAAAGAGGAGAAGACAACGGCTAACGTAGAGAAAGCAACCATTAGCAGCACAGATCTTTACGCACCCATTAGTCATCAGTATCTAACTCTTTAGTGTACTTGATACTGAAGGATGGCAGACTATGCCTTCACAAAATATGCCACTTGGGCAGATGGATTATTTTGAGCTAAAGGCACTAAAAAACGTCAGGTGCAAGAAGGACGCTCTGACCTCCCCTTTTCTTCCTGAAAGCGGGAGCTAAAACTCTCATGTGAAAGATGCCCTTCCTGTACCAAGAGGAAAGGAACATTTTTATCACCAGAGACAGGGAGCGGGCGCTGAGAGAAATCTGCACAAACCTTGTTAAAATGACTCTTATCTTCCTTTAGTCTCTCCATATATTTTAGTTACTTTTCCACAATTGCCTCTCTTTGTTCAACTTAATACATATATGCACTTAGGTTTTGTCACCTTTTTGGGTCTTCATTTCCTTATGAAGCCTCCTGTGACCTGTAAAGTAAAACTTAAATTAAATAAATCTGTATGCTTTTCTCCTGTTAATCTATCTTATGTCAATTTAATTCTCAGGCCAAACCAGAGACTCTAAGAGGGCAGAGGTAAAATTTTTCTTCCCCTCATGGTACCTACAGTGCTGTGCTCCAGCCTGCAAAGTGAGACTGAGTAAAACCCACCTCCTGCCCTCAAGGGGCCTCTATTCCAACACAGAAGACAGGCAAGTCAACACTGTCATGGCAAAGGCATCACTGGAGTTGTTCACAGGTGCCCAGAGCACAGAGGGAGGTGGTACGGGGTGGGGGGGGGCAGTAGTGTTATGGGGAAGGGGTAGCTTCCTCTTGCCTAGCCATTCTGTAAGGCTGACATTATTTGAACCATGAGATGTGAGGGTCAAATTGCTCTCATAGCTTTCACTATGTTGGGCAATCTCAATTCAAGCAGGCTGGTCAACCAGCATGTCCATGTGATCTTTTAGGTGAGTGTGTCCTTGGGTGCAGGACTAGGAATGAGAGGTGTTGTTCTCCTAAACGTCAAGAGAGTCATCAGCACCAGAGGTTTCCAGAGGTTTCTACTAGTCCCAGAGTATGGATGTAAAAGTAGAGTAGTGATCTCTTTAAAGAATCTTCCAATAAATTAGGATTTGGGGTTAAGGTGAACCTGCCTCTGGCTTCTGAAGAATCATGTTAATGACTCTGTGGAGTTTAGGGGAAGCGGAAATGGATTTTGTCAAGTCATCAATTCCACTTTTTGTGAGGGACCATTTCTTGTGGTGCAGGCAATCCACACATTCTAATGGTGTTTATTTTTGATTATTTTGATGGTATTTCTCTTGATTATTTAATGAACGCCATTTAATTTCTCTGAACCTGGTTAGAAAGTCTTATTAATACAGTCACATGCCATATAATGATATTTCAGTCAACGACGGACCACATATATGACACTGGTCCCATAAGTACCATATAACCTAGGTGTGTAGTGGGCTATACCATCTAGGTTTGTATAAGCACATCCTGTGACATTTGCACAATGATGAAATTGCCTAACAACGCATTTCTCAGAACGTATCCCCATCATTAAGCAACGCATGACTGTATGTGATTCATTGCATTGTGCATAGTAAATGCAGAGATCTTAATGATTCAGGGCTCAATCCACGTAAGATATTGTCAGTTTCAGGGCGAGAAACCGAGTCTGCCCCAAACGTCTTACTATTCAAGAGTTATTCATTTGAATTAAGTCCCTCCTCCACCCATTTTTTTGTAAAGATATGTTTGCGTTATTTGACCATTATAACATTAGCCCATTAAGACTTATAGCTAAATAATATAGGATTATTATTATTTAAAAAAAAAATCAGAGAGCCAAAGAGAGGAGAAGTCAGAGGGAGCATGTGGTGAAGGGAAGACTGGGAAAAAGAAGTCTTCCAAGGGCTTCCAGAAAGCATTAGCCAAATCTTGATCAGGAACTCCATGAAAAATAACCAAGACATTGCCCATTGTGTGATTTCACAAGTCTCGTTTTGTGAGCCTTTTAAGTCTCCTGGGGGGCAGGTGATTTTATTTGCTGACCTAGGATGATGCTCAGCTAACAGTAAATAGCCTCAAATTAAATGATGGTATAGTCAGAAAGTCAATTGTTTTTGCTATTACATTCAGTTTTAAAACTTTTTAATATTAAAAAACAAAACATGATAAAACAATGCACAGAGAATGAGTATATTTAGTTTTCTTTTTAAAAATGTGTAGGTCAATTTGTCTTAGGCAAATAATTAAACTACATTAAAATCCAAGTGCAAAAAAGTATTCATTCTCACTTTCTATCTTTTGTCTAACCAAAAAACTACCTAATTTAGAGTAGTGGTTTCCACATTCGGCTGATGATCAGAACACCAGGGAGAATTTAGGAGAGATTTCCAGGTGCTTATCCTAGATCTGTTGTACCAACAGCCAGGAGCGGGGCCCTAGGAATCTGTGTTTTCAAAAGCTGTCCAGGTGCTACAGATACCCTGGCAGATTTGAGAACCACTGCCATAAAACAAACAGGGGATTTAAACCTCTCAGTCTTTATCTCAGTCTCTCACTGAATATTCTGTAATAGTTTAAGGTAATAATGACCTTGTTGTAGGCTATTTCCTGTTGATTAATGACCAGCTGGAAGAAGCTGTCTCTAGGATCTTGCAATTCAGAGGGCCAATAATTACACAACCAAAGATACGCCTGCAGTTCCTCTACAAGGAACATTGCACTCTTAGGTCGTCTTAATTGCCTTGTTTTCTAATTCATCCTTCAAATGCCACAGTTGCTCCAAAACAGGAAAAACAAATAAGAGGATCAAAGTGTATGTCTCTGCTGGAACAAACAGAGGCAGAGAGGTGGGGAGAAGATTTAGCTCTGGGTGGATTTTGTTGAAATGTTCTGTTTGTGTAGCCGTGATTTGTACCAGGTAACGTGAACTAGGTTACCCTCGGTCTCTTTACAGATTACACCCCATTTCCTTTACCATGCTGCTAAGTAATTCTCAGGGAATTATTCCCCCTCAAACTTCTCTCTGCTAACAGAGTGATCTGCTGCATATGCTTCCACTTTATGTACCTCTGGATAGCCGGTGGCTTCATAAAGTTGCCTGCCTTTCAAACGTTCGGGCTGGAGCTGCAATCTTTCCACCCACCCCTCTCCCGTGAGGTAAAGAGAATGTTCATACCTCAGGTCTTGTTACCAAGCAACAGAGATCCATTTGCCAATTGCCACCATTTCCTTCTCATAGTATTACAGGCCTTATTATTAACATTTAGTTCAGAGAAATTGCTGTCATTATGTGAAGTAACTTCCTTTAGAGGTTATTCATTAACCTTAGGTATTTTACTGTGTAATTATAATTGCCAAGTGCCGCAGGCTTGGAAAACCTTTGAACTCCTCAAGGTATTAGGGGACGGCAGAAAGGATATGATCTGAGTTTTCTTCCTTTTCCAGTTAAGTTTTAATCTTGAAGGTGCCCCATTTCCCCTCTAGAGGTGTCTGCCTTCCTAAAGGGTAAACTCTTCCGTCCCCTTCTTCCAGACTGCTGACTGTAAACTCAGAAGACATTATAGAGGAACTTGCCTGTTAAAGTCTGATTTCCTCCAAATACCTTAGACCAGAATGAAATCGTTCCTCCTTTGTCTTAAGGAAAAATCGTGGGGATATTTAGAAGACACATGTGATAGGCATGCACACTTGTGCCTATGTGGGGCTTCCACGAAGGCCGCAATACCTGGAATTGTATGTTGTGCACAACCTTGTTCTGACACAACGGAAGACTTTCATCCTGTTGCTCACCCCGTGGCTCTATGAAAGCAATTTCTCACTCCCGGGCTTTGCAGGAGCCAGGTGTGCGGTCCATAATACGCCTATTATGCAGCCATTCTCAGTAGCCATTGCTTATACAATGACCCTTCTGATTTGCCCCATTACACCGTGGTTGCCAACGACTTCAGTCCCCACCCAGTATAACTTCAGGTATGCATTTCACATATATTTTCAGGCAAAAAAAGAAAAAGCATCCCCTTTTTCTCTTTGTTGCAAGACAAACAAAAGTAACTGGCATTTTTCTTCTCCCAACCACATGTGCCTGCAGCACGGGTGCCCTAAAAAAGGAAACCTGTTTCCCTCCTCCCGGGTTTCTGGTTTCTCCACCCAGTCTCCCCACAGTCCTCGGCTCCCCGCACCCAGTCCTTCCGGCCTCCTCCCGACATTCCAGGTAACCTGACTCCCCAGACGGAGGGGCGGGGGCGCTGCCGCGGAGGGCGGCCACGTGACCCGCCCTCCCGCCACCGGGAAATGCATACCTGGTTCGGAAAACTAGGGGACAGGTGAGCCCAGAGGATTGTTTCGAATCTGAATTGAAACACATATAGTCGCTAAAAGGGTGCTTGCTTCTGCATCCCACAGCTCGCACTTTGATGGTTACAAATGAACAGGCAGGCTGGCCGTGGGGGTTCTGGAGTGAACCGAGCTGAGACAAAGGCGGCGCGGGCTCCGTGCGGGAGGGAACGGCCGCGGGGACGGCCCGCCGCCCTGGCAGGAGCCCCAGCCGCAGGCCCCGGCGGGGAGGCGGCCCTCCGTCATGCCCTGGCCCTGCCCTCCCTAGCTTGCCCTTGACAGCTCTCTTTGATCTGTAAGATGGGAGAACATAGGGGGCACTGATATTCTTTAAAGGGTGAGGAGATTTGCTGCTTTCTCCCCAAATAAAGGGCTTGTGGGGAGTTTCTTTGAGAACTGGAAGGAACATGCTGTCACATGTGATCTAATGAGCTCGGCCTCCTCTTCCAGCTCCTATTAATCAATCAACCAACACTGGAAACGTGTAGTAAGGACTCTGTGTGCTGTGGAGAAGTAAGGGCATGGTCTCTGCTTTTAAGGTATTTATGGTTTCGCTGGGGAGATGGACTATGTATATGAGTGTAAAACATGACAATAGCTAACATTTATTGAGTACTTGCCCTGTGCCAGGCTCCGTGTGGTGCCCTCCTTTATTCCTCGTGACACCCCACCCAGTAGGTACTGTGTTATCTCCAGTTTACAGACATTTTAGCAGGATCACTTGCCCCGGGTCCCACAGTGTGCGGGCAAGTCAGACTGCACATACAGGTCTGGCCAACTCCAGAGGAAGGAGCTGCGTTTGCAAGCCCAAATCTGTTCAGTATCCGGGGAAGGTGAACTTTTTTAGCTGCCACAGCCCTTGGGGATCCTACCCAAGTTCTGTGTCTTCCCCTTCCTCTGCCTTTGGGTACTCAACAATCACAGCCCAGGACATTTCTCCTAAGGCAACATTAACCTTGTGCATACATCTTGTCTTGTCTTCTGTGGTTTTATTATCCAAGTAGAGCGAAGAGACCTAATTCAAAACAGGTAGATGTACAAAGCAGAACTTCGTCTCAATGAAGTGGGACTTGATGGTCTCTTAAGTTCCTTCCTCTAACGTTCAATGATTTGTTCCCTCTCTGCTTTCCAGGGGGCAGTGACCTTCCTTTAACACAGTTGGGTAGAGTAGGGGTTTCATCAGTACCCCAAAGGCAGGTCTGACAGCATCTTCAACTCAGTTTGACACTCATGATGACTAAAGGACCAAGCAGAATGTGGTTTTCTCAGGTAAGTCAGCACCTTGATATTTTTTAATAGCGTGAAGCACTAGCCAATAGGATTTTATGAGTATCATGGGGAGACAGATCCTTTGACCTGGTATATAATCCCACATCTCTGGACACTGGGCTAATTCTAGCAGCTCCCTTGGGCATGAGTCTGAAAGGGAAACATTCTGTTGTTTGGAAAATTTCAGATTGATGGGAATTAACCCTGGGCCCACTGTTCTTTATGTTGTAACTCTAGTCAGCCTAGTCCATGTGGATTGAGAAGGCCTGGAAATCCTTGTTTAGTATAATTCCCTCTTCACTTAACCAGAGATACGGGAATCTGAAAACTTGCTACACTTAATTTTGCTTTTATTGAGTACCTCTATTTGCATCACTTATTGGTAAAAATAGTGGGACAGAGTAGGTGCTGGGAAACCTAGGTTCTAGTTCTGGACCTGCTACTAGCCAGCCTTGGACCATCATACCAACTCCCACTCATAATAGGCCTCAGTTTCCTCACCTTTAAGAAAAATAAAATAACAAGGTGGACCAGGCCAGTGGCTTTCAAATCAGAGCAGCTCTGTTTTTATGTTTATATACTGGAGTTTTGTGTAAGATACTTTTTGAAGAACTGGAAAGGGGGATCACTGATAACTGTTGTAAACCCACTGCTCCAGAGGCTCGCTGACGTCCTCACCTCTAATGTTCTACAATTCTCTTAAAGGCACATGGTGATGGCCATGCTTCTTGGGAATCACAGCTGTTTAGTTTGGCTGGATTATAAATTGCATGAAGGAAAGGAGTGGAAGACAAGGCTGGAAATGAAGTTCCAGTCCATATTTGGGATTGCCATGGGTGCTGGGCCAAGGAGTCTCGTTATTATTTTGTTGGAATTTGGGAGCCATCAATGATTCTTGAAAGCAAAATTTTGTCAGTTATGATTTGCATGCAGCTGTGAGTAACAGAGACCTGAAAAATAGTGGCTTAAGCGCAGAAGAGTTATATAAAAGCCTTATATAAAAGCCTCTGGAGATTGGCAACTCAGGGCAGGTGTGTGAGCTCCACACAGTCATCAGGGACCCAGGCCCCTCCTAGTTTTCTGTTCTAGTGGAGCAGGCTTTCATCCTCAGAGTTACTTCATGGCCCGAAATGGCTGCAGCACTCCACCCATTGTGCTTGCATTGCAGGCTAAAAGGAGGAAGAGTGAATGGTAAAGGGGCATGCATCCCAGTTGAGTCAGCTCACTTTAATCAGCCTTCTCAGCAGTCCCTCACAACCCATTTTTTTACATCTCACTGGCCAGAATTTAGTGTCTTGCCACACCTAGTTTCAAGGGAGTCTGGGAAATGTACACTTTATTCTGGACACCAATGTGACTAGCTAAAAGTCAGGGCTCTCTTATTAAGAGAGAAGGGAAAATGGATATTGGGAAGCAGCACGAGCATGGTCTTGGCTAAGAAAATGATCAGATCTCTGCCCCGGATTCACTTATTTGGTGGCTGTGGATGGGAAACTATGGACTCGGTGGAGGGAATCAGGGCCTGAACTGCAGTGACCCTAGGGAGATGGGGAGGGGAAAGAAGGGAGAGCTAATGCAGAAGAGGGCCAACAGGACTCTCCGGGTTTGATGGGATTTGTCTGCTGGCTGTGAGGGAGTGAGAGGGTGCACAGAACACACCCAGTTTTGGAACTGTGTGAAAGGGATGCTGGCGATGCCAGTGACTGAAATGAGGAAGTTGGAGGAGGAGGAGTTGTAGGAAAGGAGGTTGTGAATTAGGTTTTGGACATGTTGAGTTTGAGGTGCTGGTGGTACACCAGGACTGGAACTTGGGGGAATTTGTATTATACATTTCCAAGTAAATAGTAAGTTCACCTAATTTTTTTAATCTTAATATCCAGGATGTCCTAATGTCTTGGATGCTTTTTTGGTCTTCGTAAGTTATTACTTGGGGGCATTGTTAATTATGATGGAGTAGGCAGTGGGGTTACCTCTTCTCTGCTGAACCCAAGCTCCATAGAGGTTCTTTCCCACCATTGGGCTTAAGGATCTTGAGAGTTATGACAACGATGATGTTCCAGGCAAATGCACATTTCTTAAAAGGGCTGCTGTCCAGAATCCCTATGTGTTCTTCCACCCTAGTGAGCTCAAATATGGACAAAACACAAAACTCTGCAATTCAAATCCAGAGGCATTTCTTAGTGGCAGATTCTCTTATTTTCCTTTTGCTCTGAGCCTCCACCTGGCCCCACTTGACCTTCCTTGTCTTAGGCCCATTGTTAGGGTGGCACAGACTAAGTGGGAGTTGCCCCTGTATTCAGGAGGGGTGTACATCAAGAGCCATATGCAATGTCTCTGGGTCCAGGAGAAAAATTTACAATGAAAATGTGGAGCTGAGGGCTCAGGCTGGATGGGGAGTGGGAAAGGTTAATGGTAAAGGTGGTCAAGAGATTAAGGATTAAGGCAAGGGGGCATGAGCTCAGGCAGCAGAATTTGAATCCATTGATCACGGAGCATTATAGGAAAATCTTTTAGTGCATCTTGCCCGGGTAAAAGCAGCTCCTTAGAAGAGATAACCTTGGTCAGATAATCCCAAGTGAGTGCTTTAAAAAAGGCACGCCCAGTGAGAGAAGAGATTAGTTTCCACCCCACCTGTGTGTTATGTATAGTGTTAGTTACTGGTATGCCTGGTTATATAAACCTGGACTGGATATCCCTTTCCTTCAGAATTTTGAAGGCATCGTTCTATTGTCTTCTGGATGAAGGTATTGCTGCTGAGAAGTGTGATAGCAATTCTCACCACCAGTTTTTTATTTGTGACCTTTTTTTCTCTTTCTGGAAGCTTTTAGGGTCTTCTCAACTTGTCATTGAAGTGCTCTGCTGTAAATCTTTTATTATTCAGTGTGCTCTTCCCTTAATGGGCTCTCACTTGTATCCTTTAGGTATGGGGAATTTTCTCATATTATTTCTTTGATAATTTCTTCCACGGTATATGCTCTGTTCTCTCTTTCTGTAAATCCTGTTAGTCACATGTTAGATCTCCTAGACATCTTTTCTCTCCTATTTTCCATCCCTTTGCTTCATATTCTATGGATCTTAGTATTGCCTTCTTTGTAAGGCAATTAAAAAATTTTTTTCTATTGTCATCAAAAGAGTGGTCATGGTCCAATGAATGGACATGGGGATGGGGAATGCTTTTTGTCGCTGGGACTTTGTCTGGTGGGGAAGCGTTCTGCATTTTCTCTTCACTGGCAGTTGGTCATCACCTGCATGGCTCTAGTCTTCCGTGTGACTTGACATGACTGAAGTTCATTGGTTCCTTGGATTTCTGAATGGGAATGGAGACCTTCTGTGCAATCTCAGGTCTTCTAGCTTTCTGTGTCTCTGTGGCTTAGAGCATATATTCATGCTTTGGGTCAGTAATATAACTAAGGAATTGAAGAGTGGGTGATTACAGATCAATAACCTGTTATTATTAGTATACACAGAGTGGTTTGGGTTCCATGTAGATCCTGATGATTTAGTTGTATGACTCCAGGCAGCCAACTACCTATATTGCTTGAATGAAGCTGCTTTTCTGAAAGAAACATGGATTAATCTGAGTTTTAGAATATTTTCACTTGAACATCGTATTGGCATAATACAAGCTTAAGAACACTTGCTTGTTTATTGTAGTTTTGAATAGATTTGAGCATTTAACAGAGTAAACCAAAATAATCTACTTCCACGGTCTACAGAACTATCTTTGTCTTGTAGAGACTCAAGGCCTTGCCAGAGTTCTCAGTGCCCTTGTCGTCCCCCAGCCCTTAGCAAACTCTCTTCTCTTTAGCTTCTGTGCTACTGCTACCCCATCTTGGTTCTTCCATTCTAGGCTGTCTGTTGCTGCCTTCCTTGCCTCTCTGCTTCACCCTTCCTGATTCCTATTCCTCCTCTTATTCTCTAAATTGATATTTTTCCAAGTGTGGTTTGTGGATGTCCAACATCAGAATCACCTGGGGCCTGACCAGACCTACTGGATCAGAACCTCTGGGCCTGGGTAGGGGTGGCTGAGAGGTCTGCCTGTCGGTCAAGCACTCCTGGGGATTCTCTTGCACACCAGAGTTCAACATATGCTGCTCTAATTCCCGATATCCACCGAGCTCAGTTCCTGACTCTGCTTCACATCCTTGGCCCTTTCTCTTGGGGAGTTCATACACTGGCAGGCTTCACTCTCCCATGACGCACCAGAGGCTTCTCTCCAGCTCTGACCTCTTACCTATCTTCAAATCCTCTATTTCCGACTATTCACAGGGAGTTTCCTCTGTGCTGACTGTGACTACTCACACTTGCTACTGGCACAACATCCCCAGGACTTAGGTATTTTTCTCCCAGGTCATTCTGTAGATGAGGATGCAGAGCCTGAGAGGGATATATATGGTAAGGTTTGCTTTGTTAGACAGAATCATCATAAATGCATGTTGAATACACGGATAAGAGAACGGTTCACCCTGTGCACACTATCTTTGTAGACTTGATGTGAAATCTGGGTTTTTGGTTTTTTTGCATTACTTCTACTGGAACCATTGGGAGGTAGGAGAGGGGGAAACAAAAGGTAAATTCCGTGCAAGAGTTTAGCATTAACAATCAAAGTGGAAAAGCTGTGGGAATGTCCCTAGAATATGACAGGGACAGCCAGGAGAGCTCTAAAATGAGACTTTACTCAGTAGCATTCTTTTTTGAAATTGTGTGGTGTTCATTGACTGTTGACTATTGCAGAACCGGGTCAGCTGGAGGTCAGGAAGGCAGGGAAAGGGAATCTACAGGTTTAGAGATGGAACAAGCAGTTCTACCAATCCTTGCGAACACAGGGCTTTAAAAAACACATTTTGGAAATCTTCTTTATAAAATTATCAGAAGAGTAGATCCCTGCACTGTTCACACTCTGCATATGAAACAATACAAACGTTGTAGGAAAAAACCCTATTATGAGAAAGCAGTTAGAATCGTTGCACGTTAGAGAGTTAGGTCACTGCTGGCCAGCTCTGGCCGTGATTGGAATCGGTTTTAGTACTTGGGAAAGGAATGTCTGATCTAACAGAAAGTGGACGTTGAGTGCGCCCCCTCCGCTTCACAGGTTGCTGATGGATCCCAGGGGATTTACTGCTTCCTCCAAGGAGCTCCCCAGTACGGCTGGAATAGAGACTTGTTTCCCCAGCTGTCTAACCTTTAGTTTTATCCGTCTCTCGTTGACCTCTTAGTTTTATAATGAGTCAGTTTATTTGCTTGTGCAAATTGAGTTTTCTTAGAGAGAAATAGAACAGAGCTAGAAAGAGGCCAATGTTTTGATTGTTTCCTTTTAAGAAGGAGAAACAGCCGTGGGACTGGGCAGTGCAGAGGTTGTTCATGCCGTGACAGTCCCTGTTGTCGGTTTATTTTAATACCATGTACTGAAGTCTAGTGGGCAGAGAAGTATCATCTCCCTTGTTGGAGGTGGAAATATCTGCAGGGTTTACAAGTTAATTACTTCTCGATTCCCCGGGAGTTTAGAGAATTTGCTTAGCAACTGGCCTGACCAGTCCCCCCCCCCCATGCCCCCCAACTTTACGGCACTTACTGGTGGGGCTGCTGGAGCAGTGTTTGAACTAAACAAGGGTTAGGCATTTTGTGAAAATGGTGCCAGTCTTTTCCTCGATGGGACCTGAGCCTGTAACCCAGTCCAACAAAACGAGGGAGAACAAGCCAAAAAAAACCTTTTTAAGGAACAACACAGGCAGTAGGAAATCATACTGGTCAGGGCTTGTTTTCCTGGCACGGGGCCTCATTCCAACCTGTTGCAATCAGCTCTAGAGTGTCTATAGGGACACCCTGATGCGGGGGCCTCTCGGAGGAAAGGAACTTTTACATTTCTGTTTGACTGGGCTCTTTGCCAGGGGCTAAGTTCAAAGTGCAGTTTCCAGTAATTTGCTGGGACTTCTCTGTGGGTTTGATAGGCCAGGACAGAAGCCTGGAAGCCGAAGTAATATTTCCTGATTTCTGTCATTTCTTAAGAAGAGAAGGAACGTTGCAGAGGGCCTGGGGGTTGGAGGACTTTTGTTGGCTCTGAGAGCAGATGGGGCCTTCCCTGCCTCCTGTGAGCCCCGGCCCTTTCTCCTCGTCCTATCCAGGGCCACGGGCGGCCTGGAAATCAGAGGAGCTCCCTCCAGGAGCAACGTGAGGCCCATTCGGTGCCGCTAGCAAACCCTCCGTTGATTTACTGCGTGCTAGCATTATTTGGAGCTATAAAGTTGTCGAGTAATGGCAATATGTTCTTGTTTTCTCATATCTGTAGGATGAAAGTGAACATTTTTATAATCCTTCCCTCCTCACCACATTTAGTTCCCTGGCGTTAAACATGTGGGCTTGATTAAAGGGGAAAAAGAGCTACAAAGAGAAGTTAGTTTTACACTCCTCTCATTCCCTCAACTACCCGCTTCCCTGAACATTGAGGGCTGGGCCCATCTTTATGTCATTTCCTCTTTGTGTCTCCCCCCGTATCTATCAGAGGACTTGACACATAATAATTCTGGATGAATCTTTATTCAGTGAAGGGGTGGGCAGCAGTGGAATCTCATTTCAGAAAAGTGTTTGGTAGAACAATGTAATTTCTGTGTCAGGTAGAGGGTCATAGCCATGGTCTGTTATTGATTTGATTACAACTCATTTTCTACAACAAGGAATTGTCTTCCAAAAATATGTGCTCTGGCCCCTGTATCAGACCCTCTTTACTTGGAAAGGACCCAGCTGAGCACGGAAGGCATTAGGAACAGACGAAGGAGGAGTAGTGAGAGCTGGAGTTGAACTCTTCAAGATTCATTAGCCCCAGTACCAAGCTGCAATCACATTTTAATCGGCCTCCCATGTCCTCAAATACCCTTAAACCCACAAAAACAAAACCAGACACAACCCCAGGAATACACACAGGGATGAGGGGGGGTAAAGGGCCTGGAAATAGCCTGTGGGGGTTACTTCCTTCTTTCCCCCACAAAGTTCCTTCCCCATTTCCTTAGCTCTCATATAACACACCTCTTTTCATTTGCTAATTCGCCTCAGAAAGACTGACTATAGGTGCTGCTTTTCCTCTAGCCTGGAAACTTGAATTATAGCAATTTAACATTATAACATAATTCCACTGCAATAAAGCAATTTGGGGCTGGCGGTGGTGATGGAGTGGGGAGCAGAGAATTTACTATAATGGATTTTTTTTCTGCATTTGTTTAAGAAATGTTGGCATAAAGCCACGTTGGTATGAAATCTTATTTAAATGTTTTTGGTAGAGGATTGATGCTATTTAAAACCATCTAAATATGTATCTGTATGATGCTAAAAGAACTAGTTAAAAGTTTAAAAAAAGATGGAAGACAGTCTGGTTGTATGGACTTGTATTATACAAATAATGAGTTTGTGTAATTTTCCCTCTCTTTATTGAATTGACTATTTTTTTAAGTTACATGAATGAATTGATTATTTGTTTTGACAAAGTGGAATAAAAAAGAATCTCAAATATTTCACTAGTCTTTAGTTACAATTAAAAAGAAAGAAACTTGTGGCAAATTGTCTATAAAACCAGTCACATAGCTAACTCTGTAGGTAAGTCTTAGAGAAATGGAGAGCAAAGAAAGAGATGGACTCAAAATTTCTCCTTGCCAAATGACTTCTCACACCACGGTGTAATGAAGTTAGGTAATTTAGATTCATGAATGAAGTAAAGACAGCTTTCTCAGCATCAGGCAGCTCTCTTAAGGCAGGGCATGGATTTCCCAACACATACCTGATTATTACACATCTCTGTTCAAAACGAGACAGACACCTGCAAAAGACACTAGCTTCAAAATTGATTTGAAGCGTGTATTACTTGCTCTCAGTTCCTGTGTGTGTGAGTGATGGGGGGATTTGATTAACTGCATCGTGCCTCCTCTCTCTGTAATGCTAGGCCTTTAGCATTTATGGGGATAACACTGGCAGTTTCACCTACTAGTGAGGCATCCTAAAAGCCCCTGATATGTATAATTTGTAGTCTCGGTCAGGCCCAAAGCTCAGAAGTTTCATGTCGTTTGTGGGAACAAGCCCCTCATGCCGCGAATGAACTGCTCGCCCACCTCCGCGTGACTCTGTGTAATCGGTGCAGCCGGTAACTCTAGGAGTGATCAACATTTGGTTCCTTGTGAAAAAGGGACCTCTACACAGATTCACCTGAGAGTTTTATGGAAACGACAAGTGGAGGTCTAAGAAAATGAAAGTTCTTAGCCAGAAAATATTTTTATACAATATTTAATCCTGTATGTTTAACCTCATTAACTTATTAAGAGGCCTAAAGAGTCGCTTAGACTTCTCAATGTACATCTTACGTTTTGGAGGATGTTATATGCTATAGTGATATTTAAGAATTTGAGAATCTGTATTTTTTTTTTTTCGCTGAGAAAGATTATCCCTGAGCCAACATCTGTCGCCAATCTTGCTCGTTTTGTTTTTGCTTGAGGAAGATTAGCACTGAGCTAATATCTGTGCCACTCTTCCTCTACTTTATATGTAGGTCACTGACGAGTGGTGTAGGTCCATGTCCGGGATCCAAACCTGGGAACCCGGGCCACCAATGCCGAATGCACTGAATTTAACCACTATGCCGTGGGGCTGGCCCGAGAATCTGTATGTTAAATAACCACTTGGGGTCATAGATTTGGTTTTTCTTTTTTTGCTATGCTTAGGATATCTTGGAAAATACTTTTTTAGATTGTTGTACTGTTAGAATTAATAAGTATTTATTACTTGTTTTGGGACAAGCACTATCATAGGCCCATAGCATTTAAATGAACAGTATTGAAATGAAGTAAACAATATATTTACAGTCTTGCTAAACTACTCAGCAGCTACATAAATGAATGGGTATGCCTTGATTAGAAAAACTTAGAAATTAAAAGCAGTAGGAGGCATTTACTCATATTGTGGAAGCTTTCTTTGCTGCAATAGAGGGTTGGCTACAGGTTATGCGTAGGTATGGGTGGTGTTTTTTGGTTCTTTAATTGAGATTGTTCTGCCAAGTAAGCAGACCACTCCCAAGCAGCTCTTCCTTTTCATCCCTGTATGCATCTCTTCTGTTCTTTTGGACTCCTTTATTCCTATTCATTTATCCCAAAGCCACCATAACAACTGGGTGGGAAGGAGGAAGGAACTAAAATGTCATAAATATTTTCTCTGTTTTATGTACGTTATCTCTCTTAATTCTCACAACACCCTCTGCAGTAAGGTACTGATAACATCCCATTTTGCAGATGAAGCTCAGAAATATTAAGTAACTTGCTCTAAGTCACACAGCAAGAAGGTAGAGGGATTTACATCCAGATTTGTGTAGCTCCTGGGACTCCCCTGGCAGCCTCCAACCAAGAGGCATTTGGCCTGTTTGTGGTTGAATGAAAGGCATTTCGTGACCTTGCCTCTCTTCCTCTCAAGGTCTGACCACATCGTTTCATTTGTAGTGAGTTTCCTAATAGGTTGAAAAATATAGTTGAATTAAGGATCATATCTATTGCATAAAGCAAGGAACATCTGATTACTTTTTTCCCTGGGTCTATGAATGCTACAGTTTGAGGGTCACGCTTATAGTAAATGCACTTCCAGAAAAGCTATTCTTTTAATGCATGTCACCTTATTCTTTATTTTCAAAATAATCCCAGATATCTTAGCCAAAAAGCTATACATCTAGGCTATAATTTTAAATTTGTCACTATGCTCTCCTTGTGAAAACTTTCAACTCAGTTTTTTTTCCCCCTCAAATATGTCTAATACCATCATTACCTACTGACTGTGGATTGAAATATGTCATTATGATGTCTGAATTAACATCCAAAACACACCGGTTTTCTTCCAGGGTTCCCATATCTATTATTGTTAAAACATATAACTTTTAAAACTCAAATGGTTTTCCCAAGCCAATTCTCTAATCACAGATGTAAATTTCACTCCATTAAGGAGAGGAAACCAAGCAGTATGACTAAAGTTAGGAATATGATCAAATTTCAAGGGAGGAAAAAAAAAGATTAGGCATGGAATTCTTTCCATTGCTTCTGCTTGTGAAACATGGTAAAATAAAACCCTGCTTTCCTGCACACATAAAACATGTAGCCCTTTAAAGTGAGAGGTTAGATTTAGGTACGGATGCTGCCAGCCTCTCACTCTGATTTGGCAGGGCATTTGGCAGAGAGGAGATAACTGAGTGCTGCCTGCTTTTTCTTGGAATGGCTGAAGGGGTCCTGGGACCGGTGAGAGCCGGAAAGACAGGCTCTCCTTGCTGCATCTTAGGGTGGTTGGAAGTTATTCAGCTGCATTTTCCCCCATGAAATACCTGTTGCATATTTATGAGTCCTTGAAATGATGACAGTCCCTGAGAACTTGTGATAACCAGACAGGCCTATAAATAAGGGAGGGATGTGGTGGGAAAGTCTAGCTCCACAGGCTATGGATGGTAGATTCGGTGGTATTCTTTTGATGGCTACTCCTGAAAATACCTCAGCCCCTCAAGTGTTGCTCTTTAATGTTTATCAAGATTTTTATTTATAGGAGTCTCAAAAGTGTTAACTCTTACTATCTGTATTAAGAACATGAGACTAGACAGTTCTCCACCCCCCCTCCACCAACAATTGGGGGTGTTTCCTCTGAGAGCGGTCTGTGAGATGCACATTCTTGATTTCATAGGAATAGCCATATATAGTTTTTAAAAGTACACAAAGTGATATAAAGTAATTTTTGAACCTTTTAGCTGGCTTACATTTATGTATGCTGAGTTTGAAATAGGTCTGCATAGTTACGGAGAAAGAGACATCTTTTAAAGATCTCCTAGTGAGTTAAAAAGGAAGGCAAGAAAAGTTTATTTTGTAGATCTGTATTTCTATTGTTGGTAGAAATGAGATTTATTGGAAGTATGCCTTTTAGGAAGCAAAGTAGCAATCATTATTAAAGTTAAAAAAAAAGCATATCTTTCAACCTAACAGTCCCACACTTGGGGATCTGTATCATGTAAAAAATATCTACAGTTATCGCCAAGTGGCTATCCATCACATTACTCTATTTTAATTCTCTGCATACGACCTAATGGCATCATCTCCTATTTTTCTTGTTGTTCATTTGTTCATTCATTCATTCATTTATTCTCTTCTTCCACTAGAGTGTAAGCTCTAGGAAACAAGGACTGCATGTGTCTCCCTCACCACTGGAACTCTAGCATCTGGAATAGTCCCCGACACAGAGTTGGCCCTTGTTAAATATTTGTTGAACGAGGCCCAGTGGCATAGTGGTTAAGTTCGCTTGGTGGCCTGGGGTTTGCAGGTTCGGATCCCGGGTGCGGACCAACACACCACTTATCAAGCCATGCTGTGGCAGGCATCCCACATATAAAGTAGAGGAAGATGGGCACGGATGTTAGCCCAGAGCCAATCTTCCTCAGCAAAAAGAGGAGGAGTGGCAATGGATGTTAGCTCAGGGCTAATCTTCCTCACCAAAAAAAAAAAAAAAATTTTGTTGAATGAAAGGAATCAAACATCCATAGATCAGGATGTATGTCCAGGGATATTTATTGAAGTATTATTGTAGTGGCAAAAACTGGAATCAAGAGAATGTGCATTAGTGATGGGCTGGTTGGGAGCTCCACCACGCCTGGCTAGGCCGGATGGTGGAGGGGTTTTAATGGCACAGCTCTAGCATCAGGCTGCCTGGACTTTACTCTGTATATTCATCTTAAATGTATAATGAATGGCCTTGGGAAAGGTGTTAAGCTTCTATGTTTCAGATTTCTGATTCATAAAATGAGGACAAAGTGATTCCAATCTCATAAGGTTTTTGTGAGAATTAAAGACTACAGGCAGCATATATGGGAATAGTAAGTCCTCAGTAAATAATAATTATTCTTATTTCATGAAATAGTAAAAAGAATGAATTAAATGTCACTTAACTTGGAGGACTTTCCATGATGCACTGTTTAGAGAGCAAAATATGATGCAGAGAAGTATATGTAATGGATGCTACTTTTGTAAATCTAACAACAATAATAAAAATCTTATCTATGTATATGCTTACTATGTTCAAAACAGCATAAAATTATAGAGATATATACTAGGTATGTAGAGCTGGGTGTGGGAAGAATAGGATTGAGGGGTGGGAGGGAGGAGAAAGGAAAGTTGAAAGACAACAGAACGACTAAATGATAAGATATTCACATTACCAACACCATGATTAAAATGACAAAATATACGTGTGTATGTATATATACGTGCTGAGGTACTTAAAATGCGAGCCTCCAAATATTAATGGTGGTTGTCTCGGAGGGTTGGGACTGCAGGTGATTTCTTCCTTATACTTATTTGAATTTTTGACAATAAGCATGTATTATTTACATAATCAGGAAAAACAAGAAAATATTTTTCCCATAAGGGAAAAAGAAAAAAGCAATACTTTTCTATTTCCATAACTCTCTATTAAAGGACGAGAGACATCATTTGGTTGGATGTGTCTCCCTTCTAGAGGTTTCGGAGCCTGAGGAGTTGTTAATACTCAGTTTGTACGGTACCGGTTTGTACAATCAGTACCCAATTTGGAGGGAACACCTGGCCATACGATCTGAGTACAAGATGGATTTAGTTTTCGGCAAGTCACATGCCTGCTACCTCAATCCTCTCCTGTTTTGGAAAGGTGAACTCAAATCTGAGGGATTATATGAACCAAAGGGGTTGTAAACACAGGCAAATGGACCACAAAATTCTTGAAAATGGGAAAGAAGGGAATCACAAATGTCCATATCTGCAAATAATTCAGCCATAGTAGATTCTATGGACCCCAAATCTAGAAATTTTCTTAAAGTGCCACTTGACTATCAAAACTTTGTTCAAAAACCCTATTACCTTTGTATCACTTCTGAGATGAATTTGAAATTCTTTAGGCTAGTCTTCATGGATCTGGATACCTCTGCTCACTTCCCATCCCACGATGTCTTCATACTGGCTCTCTGCTTTAGTCAGTGTGGTTTTCCCACTGTCCACTCATAATCTCTTCTTCCCTTTGTTCATGCTCTTCTCCCTCCTTTTCCCTTTTCTGAATCTCACTCTTCCCTTAAGCGTTGGCTCAAGTCCATCTTCCCTGAAAGGATTCTGAGTTATCCCGGTTCCCAGAAACTTCTCTGCCTTCTCCCCGCCTCTGTTCTTCACTGAAGATATCATGACCTTCACTGTCCCTGTCGCTTAGACTCACATGTGTTCCCTCCAACAGTCCAGCCTCACATGCACATTTGTGTCCTTTTTTCACCTGGGAAACCCCTTGAGGAGGAGACTTGTGCCTTTTCCTTCGTTGTATTTCCATAGTTCCTAACACGTTAATTTGGCTTTAGTTGGCATACAGTAAATATTTGCGGATTGATAGGTATTTGTAGGTATTTTCTGAAAACCAAAAGTATGTCATCATCCCATAATTAGTGTATGTGTTGGAGCCCTTAATTAGAAACCAATTTATTTGCCTATAAGCTTATCTATATAGATAAGAATGCCTGCCCAAATATCGAAAAAACTTTGAGTGTTTCAAATCCTCAGAAGTGTGTGTGCATTCAGTAATATGAATCTACAGTTGCCATAAGCAGGATGAATGAAAAATGAGACTGAATGAGAGACATTTCATTTCTGAGCACTGGGATCAGTGAAATATTAGTAAGGATAACAGTAGCTAACACTTCACTTTATTATGAGCTAATTTGTCTAAATACTTTACATATATTTACTCATTTAATCCTGAAAACAACCCTGTGGGGTAGGCACACTCTTATTAGCTCCATTTTACAGAGGATGAAACACAACCGATCCAGCTCCTACTTGTACTGAGTTTCTTTAAGCTGTTTAACTGAAATATGAATAATTTTGTGATTTTTGACTTGTAAATTTACCTATATGGCTACATCTGCACAAAGGACAAAACCCACACACTGAAGTACTTTGTAGATGACCTGACCATGATTCTGTTTAAGGTGAGTTTTAAAAGTAATAAATCATTTACAGAAAAATTAGCAAACATACCTCAAGGAAAATTTTCTAAGGCAGACATCTTCTGAAGAAGCTGTTTATGTTGAATCTGAGAAGACTATCACCGCTTTTCTTTTGGAATGTTTTGAAAATTCAGTATATGCTTCCTAAAAGAAATTCAGTCTCCCTTAACAGTTACATCTGGTTTTAAACCAAAGACATCTTTATTATCTACCTCATTCAAATCATCTTGGCTGTGTGTGATTATGATTTACCCCCAAAGGCTGAAGATTTGTTATGAGCAAAGGGTAATCAAAAGAATTTTCTGATAGTCTCCAAAGGGAGTTTCAAGACAGGAGTTCCAAAATGTGGGCAACATCTTGTTACCCAAATTCTGTGAAGACCAAGCCGTTATCCAAGGTTATACGGCTATTCAGGGACAGAAGTAAGATGATGATCTAGGGCTTTTGACTCCAGTCCACTGTGTTTTCTGCTGAACTACACTACCACTAGAGGTCTCAGTGAGGGACTTATAGGCTGGCCCTGGAGGTGATGTTGGGAGAGAGAGAGCAGTCCCTTGCGGAGAGGAGATAAGGATGTGACATTGACCTGAAGCCCCTACTTCTTTGGGAGCAGAAGATAGTGTGTCAAAATGGTGAAAACTGAAATATTGGTCAATCTTTGTAGTCTATTTAGCTATAGTCTATTTAGCTGGGGGGAAGGAGTTTGCTGGATTTGTGTTATGCTCCTCAGTAAGAGGAAGGAATGGCAATTTTTCATGAGCCAATTTTAAGGGTTTGAAGGCACAGAAACTCTAAGCTGGGGCTTCATCCTGTTTTGTAGCCAAGTGCTAGATTCACAACCACCTTCCTTTTTTTTTTTTTTTTACTAGTTTCAGTGAGTTGGTTTCTTACCATCAGCCAAAGTTGGTCACTTAATTTTATTAAAGAATCATAATGAACTTATGGATATTTAAACATGTTTGATATTTATTTGATGCATTTTTCTTATCAGCGCTCAAGTTGTCCCATTTTGGCTAGTGGAAGCCTCTTCAAGTGAGGTGTCTGGGTCCTTCAGTTATCTTCAACAACTGCCTTATTTTCTGGTATGACAAGATTTGCTAGGCTCATTTTGTATGTTTCTTGCCCTAAGCCTGGGATTAGGCATTTTTTCAAGGAGCTGGCATTCCTTTATGCGAAATGGTATTATTTAGAGAGGACAGCCTGGGCATGAGGGGTGCTTATTGCTACTGGATTGGTCAATCTCCCTTCCTTCCTTCCTTCCTTCCTCTCTCCTCCTCCCACCTTTCCTCTTTGTCTTTCTTTAAAAGAGAAACTAAGTAATGAGTCTTTACTGATAATTACTTGTTTTATCTTTCTATATAAATGTGTATATAACTAATGATATTTCAGAATAACAATATAAAATATTATTATTAAAGTATGATTATCAAAAACAGTTTGAATTCATTTTGTAGTTCTTTTCTTCTTTAGAGTATATACCCGCTAGGGATATATAGTCAAATTATTGTCTTTTAAAGTCACTTGAATTGAATTCTTCTCTGTACAATCTACCAACTTGCTAGGCAGTTAAATTTATTTGTTTCACTTTGCTTTAGAGTTGTAGTATAGTTATCTTAAATTTTATTCAATTTTGTTTTAAAGTCATGTAAAACAAGATATATTAAGAGAAGTCTGGGTTCCATTTCTGTCTCCCTTCTCCTCCATAAGTAATTTTTTTAAGCTTCATTGTTTATCTTTCTTTTTTTTTTATAGGCACAAGTATATATAGATATTGGTATCTCCCTCACCTTCACTTTCTTAGATATATATTAGCTTAATATGCACATTTTCCTCCAGCTTGTTTTTTTTCTTTTTACAATTTTACGCCGTTTATCTTAGCAGTCACTCCTTAGCAGCATACACACATGTTTCTCACCCCCTTGAGAGCTGCATAGTTTATTCAATCAGTCCCCAAGTGATGGACATCTGAGTTGTTTCCAGTCTCACTTAAAGGTCTGTCTATATGTTAATCAAAGTTTAAAGTTTATGTGGGGGAAAAAGTCCCATTCCAGCAAAGGGGCGAAGTTAGATAAAATGTGTTCTACAATTTGGGTCACTCTCCCATTCATTATAGTATATATAAGGTGAGAAAGTCTTCCTTGTTCAATAATATTAGGTTAACAGAGGTAATCGTAGGAGAATTGTCAGGGTCATGTGGTTTCTTTTTTTTTTTTTTTTTGTGGGGAAGACCAGCCCTGAGCTAACATCTGTTGCCAATCCTCCCCTTTTTGCTGAGGAAGACTGGCCCTGGGCTAACATCTGTGCCCATCTTCCTCCACTTTATATGGGACGCTGGCACGGCATGGCTGACAGGCAGTGCGTCGGCGGGCGCCCGGGATCCGAACTCGCAAACCCCGGGCTGCCAAGCGTGGACTTAACCGCTGCGCCACCGGGCGGCCCCCGTCATGTGGTTTCTTAACTATCTAGGTGGTTCCTAGTCTAGACATGCAAGCTGATATAGTTCTCCCACCTTAACTTTTCATGTGTAGATGGTAACATGCTAGGAGCAGCTACTAACTTTCAGGAGATCATACGCTCACATGACACAGACATGTGACACAGACACAGTACTAATGTACTGTTCTTGGCCTCCCTAGTTTTCTGTCTTTACCTATTTATCTATTTTCTTTTTTTTTTTTTTGGTGAGGAAGATTAGCCCTGAGCTAACATCTATTGCCAATCCTCCTCCTTTTGCTGAGGAAGATTGGCCTTGGGCTAACATCCGTGCCCATCTTCCTCTACTTTATATGGGATGCCGCCATAGCATGGCTTGATAAACGATGCATAGGTCCGTGCCTGGGATCCAAACCTGTGAACCCCGGGCTGCTGAAGTGGAGCACGTGAACTTAACCACTATGCCACCGTGCTGGCCCTATCTTTTATCTTTTAAAGAATGAATCTACCCTTGTGTATTCAAATATCACTTCTATGCAAATGTCCATCTTCAGCTCAGGTGTCTCTCTATATACCTCCAACCTAAGGCATCTAAAATTAAATGTGGCATCTTGGACATCTTGCACACAGTGTGAAAATGTCTGTCCTACTGTCTCTCACTATTTTCAACCATGCACTATTCTCCTAGACTTAAAGCTATCGGTGGTGTATCTCTATTTGTTTATTTAACTTTGTACTACCTAATTTGACCAAGTCTCTGGAGTCACATGAAAACTTGGACATGACAATCTTATCCGAAAGAGAATCCTTAAGAGGAGTCTGTAACAGCAACAATTTGTTCTTGGCCCCTTCCCATGGATCAATGGGTTAGATAAAGAGAGGAAAACATGCTGGTCAAATGTAACTATTTGGAAGAAATACTGAATGTGTGGAATAAAACACTAGGAAAAATGATTCAAAACGCTGGAATACATGAGCTCCAATTAAATGAAAGAAACTGATTAAATGCCCTGGTGGTCTTAGGAGAGATAGGGACCCGATGTGAGAGGAGTTGAAACCACATCCCAGTGGAAACACTGAAGTGCTGGGTGTGACAGCCAGAAGGAATGAGGTGGACCGTGAGAAAACATGGTCACCCTCCAGTCCTCGACAGGCTTTCCTATAGAAGGATTAGAACTGTCCATCTTGGAAGGCTCCGGAAGCAGAACCAGGTCCAGTAGATGATAGAGGTGTATCATTCAGGGTTCTTCAGGGAAGCAGTGCCACTGTGAGTGTGGGCTGAGGTATTTATTACAGGAATTAAACCTTACACAACTGTGGGAGGATCACGGGAAAGGGAGGTCCAGAAAGGGGAGGTGGAAGATCAGAGAAGGAGTCATTCCATTAAGAAATGAGTGAAGTGCTGGACTAGGTGGGCGAGTCAGAGCCTGCAGGGAGACCTGAGGAGACAGGCTGCGGTTGCTGCAGTGGGGCTGTGAAGGGGGAGACGATGCAGTGTTTCGGGAAGCTCTTGCTTCCAGACAGCTACAGAGGGTCTGTGACCAAGTAATTGGTAGTGGGCTGCTGTTGGTCAGCAGGGCTCATAATCAGGAAGAAAAGCTAAACATGGAGTAGAGGAGAGTGAGGACAACCGGGAGCTGCCAGGCAACTCTGCACCTTTCTGTCACCATGTGTGACTGGAAACTTCACTTCTGCCTTTCAGTCTTGCCTGAGGTCCTCTTTTGGCAACTCTCATCCAGAACCTAGAGGGAAGGGAATTCCAGAAGGTGTAGTTGCCAGACTAACCACATTGACTATAGCATACCCTGCACAAAAGAGGTGGGCTTTTGCTCAATACAAGGAAGAAATAAAGGGGTGATTTTAAATCTGTGCAAGTGTGAGGTACCTCTAGAGATAGTGAGGGGATGCCCACAGGGCAGGGATGTTGTAGACAGAGCCAAGCGCTGGGCATTTAGTTTGTCTAGAGATGAAAAAGAACTTCCACATGCTCCTACCATCACATCTACCCACTTACCTACGTCTGGACCTGTGCCCTCTACGTTTTGTTCCTCCATCCCTCTCCATTTTCTGTGAACTGGTAGTTAGATTTAGAGATTGATCTCATTCAGGTTAGATTATATATATTTTTAGCAAGAATACTTCAAACGATGTGCCTAGTAGCTGTTGTCTTTCTTTTTCTGATGTCAGTGGCCGCTGATGACCATTCCTCCATTTGGGGGCAAGCCAGACCTTTTAGCTTCTTTGCTGTTGCCTTTTCTATGAACAGTAACCAAACCTTCATAATCCTGGCCAGAATGGACGTGGCCTAGAGAAAAAGGATTATGCACACATGTTCTTCTGAGCATATATGTCTAAATATACATGAGTCCCCCTTACATATCCTTGTCAAGATGAGTTATTTCTTTGCTATTGTGAGAGAAGGCCTGGGTGACCTTCTCAGTCAGCACCATTGCAGGCCAGCCTGAAGCGAGCAGGTAAGAGGGAGAGCAGGATTTGCAGGGAACCTGTGTTTTGTAAACATTTACACCCCTAGAGAGTAAGCGTATTATCCTATATACTTTATTTTTATACTGTGCCTCCAGGGGGATAAAACCAAATCCCTCCATTTACACTTCCCAGCGAGGCGGGGAGGGCAGCGGAAAGCTGGACCGGGGAGCCGCGCGGCCCTGTGAATGAAGGAATCAGGCATTTGCTTTCATTGGCCCAGGTGCCAGCCCAGCCTGAGGACCTGGGTGAAGCGTCTTGGATGCTTTCCCTTTATGGAAGTCCATAAATCCAATTTGGTGGGGATCATACAGGACCAAACTAGTTAGGAAGCTAAATCACCTGTAATGTCTTGACGGAGATTTCCTTCAGCAGAGATGGAACAAACTCCTTTGCTGAAGTAGAAGAGCCGGGTATTATAACGCCTTAAAATGTTTACACTTTGAAACGCGTTTTTACTGCCTTCACAAGTTAAAAGGTCCTATTTTTTTTCTCATTATTTCTTGTGGTTTCAGAATTATCCCCTGAAAGCAGGCTGGATTTTTCTGCTTTATAGTTTCTCGGAAACAAAACTTCCCAAAGCAGTCAGAGGATTGACCTGCGACGTATAACTCTGGGGTTGGAAGGAACCTAGAGACATCTTTCAGGGAAACATTGAAATTCCCCAGAGAAAGAAAGGTCCTGCTTAAGGACATCTTAGCACACCAGAAACTCTTGGGATTTTTCATTCTATTTTGTTTGTACATGTGAAATTGCTATTTTTTGTATGTAAAAATTAATTATTGGCTATTTCATATGGTTCAAATTCCATAATTTAAAGATATGTTCAGCAGTCATTCTTGGCATAATGGACCCAAGCTCTTAATAAGGATGAAATTAAGAGGGAATGCAGTTAAGTAAAATTGTTACAAATAGTTGAGGAGATCCTCTTTTTTGGAAAAGAAAATTAGAATATCCTGATTTAAATCACAACCCTATGGTCTCCTACTGTCTATTCCCTCACTGAGAGTGTTGCAAGGCAAAGCCATTCCTCAAGGTTCTTAGGATATTAACGGAGAGATGATTTTGTCTCTTTGTGCAGGAATGTGTCCCTGCAACCAGGAGGAGAATTAGATTCCACAGATACCTTGACAATGCCGAGGGAAGCCTGAAAGTCAAGGCTGGTTCTCTGTCTGGTGGTGGCACTTAGAGTTCTGAGCCTTGGTAGGGGTCACCACTGAGCAGATTCAGACATTTGATTTTAGGGGGCAGGGGCATATGAATCTTTCTTTTTTGGCGAGGAAAGTTGGCCCTGAGCTAACATCTGTGCCAATCTTCCTCTATTTTTTCGTATGTGGGGTGCTGCCACAGCATAGCTTGATGAGTGGTGGTTGTAGGTCCGCACCCAGGATCCGAACCTGCGAACCCAAGGCTGGCAAAGCGGAGTTTACGAACTTAACCACCACGCCACAGGGCCAGCCTCTAAATTTTACTTATATAATTTTTTAAAAACTAGGTATTACTTTTCAAAAGGCCAATTTATGAATTTACTATCCAAAATTCCTACTTCTTGATGAATTGGATGTTTGGGTCAGCTGGCCAGTCTATCTGTGTTTGAGGATCTGACTTAGAACAGAAATATCATAAATATTATTTGAATAAGTTTTGTTGGATGGTTTTAAAAGTATATTCTCTTCCAGCTATGCTATTCTCTGGAATCATTTTTCTCCACTAGAAAGAAGTACTTGCCAAGTAGGCAATCTATTTTAATTAGCCCTGAGCAAGGTTTGAGAGGGCCATTCTTTCATAGACAATGTCAGCAACACAACACTAAATTTTTTTCTTTTCTCTTTCTTTCTCTCTTTTATATTTAAGGTACTGCCCCTCTGCTTGTATCATTAAACCACCAAACTATTTTATTCCAATACACTTTACATGTTATGATTCTCAAAGTTTCCGGATTCACCAGATGGTAAATTCCTTGATGGCAAGGGTTGTGCTTCGGGGAAGCAGGTTGTGCCCTGGAAGAGGTAGAGAGGTCTGGGTTCAAATTATGGCTGCTTTTGACCACAATTTGTGTGTCTGTGACCTGGGAGAGTTGCTTAATTGCTCTGACCCTCAGTTTCTTAATCTGTAAAAATCTGAATAATAAGACCCAACTCAAGGGTTTCATGGGGGTTCAGTGAGGTAGATGTGAAAGCACTTTGGGTGGAATACCTGCTACCAGGTGCTGAATAAAGGTTGACTTCTTTGCCTCATCTTGCCTTAATCTTCTTTGTAAGGGATTGTACATCATAGGCACTCAGTACACACTGGCTAATTGATTTCACATTAGGTGGCCTTTTCCTTGATGATGTAGAGCGAGACCCCTTACTGCTGGTGGCACATTGTCTCCAAATCATATTGTAAGATGGGTTACTTTGGGGAAATCATCTTGTGAATCAGCGCCTGTCAATATTTTGTATGTAATAGCTACCATGAGAGGAAAAAAAAGGCTCATTTTTCTGAGAAGGGCTGTGGTTGTTATATTGTCATGTTGGCAAGTTTTATGGACGTAAAAATTGTAGTAGTCCGTGCTGGGACTCCCTTTGCCTCCTCAGCAGTTGAGTGGCTCAGTGGTGGATCACTAATTCCAACCATCTTGTATGGATTTGGGTTAGTTAACCTCAGAGGATGGCCCTTTTTCCTGCAGCCTGCTCTGAGGGTTACTTTTATGGGCTGGTAGTACTGGATGCATTGAGTTCACCGTTCAGTGCAAGCATACTTTTAAATGGTTGGAGCCAATGAAAGCTTTTGGAAATAAATCTGTCTTGGGCAGTATATGGCAACTTCTCTTTGAGTAATAGATGGTTTAAAATCTGATCTAACTTTATTTTTTCTTGCCTATGGATTCTTTGCCCAAACTTTATAAAGCTAAGAGGTTTTTAATTATTTTAAAGGCCCTGTGAAGGCAAAAAATACAAGATAATAGGTGCTTGCAATTGCTTTACCAAGGTTTCAGAAGAAATAAAAACAAAACAACTAAGAAGTTTCTTTGTCAAAGGTCTGGAAAATACAACTTTTGGAGAGATTTTTGGGAGACCTGTTTTGCATTAAAATACCAAATAAAAAAGTGATGGATTGTTTTGGCACCATTTAGGTTGAGCTTGTGTGATGAGAACTGTACATAAAAGACAGCCAGTTATTGTCACAGTTGACAGATTTTTGGGTACTATCTACTTGTTCAGTATAGTAAAGTCCCAGGGGTGAGGAGCTCTTCCAAAATTCTTATGCCAGGAACAATGCAAACTCTTGCTGTAACAGAGACTGACATTATCTTTCCAGTTCTATAGATATCTATAAGTTGTGGTCTTGCCTGGCACACCAAATTAGTTCCTGTGACTTTCTGTGCGATGTATTATCATTATTGACACGGCTTCATTTCATTTTTTGCACATTAGAAAGTTGCCTTAAAGTATTGGTTGGATGGGTGCAGAAGTTTTCAAGTGGAGCAGATTGCTCAGGCAAGGAGAAAAGTTCCTAGGTAAAGCAAGATGATTCCTTTCATTGGAGCATAGGTTATTTCTAGGGGTTTTCTGAGAAATAATACTGGAAAGGTATTTTTGGGGACATATTGGTAAGGCTCTGAGTGCCAGAATAAGGGATTGGGACTTAATTTTTTGGCAATGATCAACTGTAATCTGGGGAAACACTTGGAGGAACTCCGAAGGAGGCCAGTGATCTAGAGGAGAGGTGACGAGGCTTGCGATGGTGGAGGTGATGACAGGAAGCACACTGAGACAGATTGCTTTAATTCTGCCACATTACACTTAATACACTTGTAATACA
The DNA here is from genome assembly GCA_031878705.1 of Tapirus indicus. NCBI lineage: Eukaryota > Metazoa > Chordata > Mammalia > Perissodactyla > Tapiridae > Tapirus > Tapirus indicus. The sequence goes on along the minus strand of CM062919.1, from coordinate 138,707,293 downwards.
ATGTGACGTACGTCACTGATGGATCTGATTTTAAGCCTATTAATAGAAAGAACAGAGGCCTGACATTAAGTCCAAGGTTAAATGAGGAATAAATGTGTTCAACACATATTCATGTTTGTTAGTCGCTGTGAGGAGAGGTCGCCACCGCAAATTCACATACCTGGGTGGAGGTTTCATTGAAAGATGGTTATTGAAGTGAATCAAAGTCTAAGGACACTTTATCTTTATTCAGCACTTCATGGTATTTAACATTTCGTCCCTTTTTTACTTCATTTCATCTTATGACAGTTCTGTAAGGTAGCTTCAAGTGTCCTCATTTTGTAGAACTGAGGCATAAAGAGGTTAAGTACCTTGCTAAAGCAGACCCTGAATCCATGTTTTCAGCGCCCATGTCCATCTCCTGCCATTTTTGTCTTGCCTCAGCTGTACACAGTGACCCATTCATTTGCAATTTAGTGAATTTGTTTGCTAACGTGGCCTGTTCATCATTTTCATCAGGGGAATGTTAAAAATCCCCCAGACCTCTTCATTTTCTACTGGAGCCTCTAAGGGCAGTAGGAGAATAGCATTATGAAACATGTGCCATTGTCGTTGGCATTGGGTGAAGGAGAGAAGGTGGGCGTGTTTGGATTAAATGTATTTGAATGAACCCGTATAGCACTTCCAACCACAGGTCAGAGCCTTTAAGTGCTGAATAAATGTTAGTTGATGAGCAACATTCCTGGGAATAAGAAAGATGCCCAGGACTCTGCCTTACATGGAACATTAAATGGTCTCCTAGTGGCTTGAGATTCACTGTGCTTTTTTTAAGTGCCTCATTTTATGGCAAGGCCCCGGGGGAGACCTTAGCCCCTTGAGTTTTATTGCTTGTATTATTTGATATGTTATTTGAAGTAAAATGAAAGCATTCCTTGAAAGGCTTCTTTCTAGTCTCTCCCATTTTTTCATTCAAAATATAATTCTGCATTTCACTTGGAGATTAATTCCTGACGTTTAACTGAGCTCACAGAAACAAGATTTAAGGTTTATCAATGAGTTGCCTATAGGAAACACCTGATAAGGACCTGATTTTGATGATGGGATCCTGCACTTCCAACCCGAGCCTAAGCCAGAGCCTGGTGTTGTAGTGGAGGGTCTTGGGAGGGAGGGAGTATATTTTTCATGTGGGAAGCATGTCAGCATTTGTGGCCAAAGGGATGACTGTGGCAGTTTTAAAACATGGCTGCAAATTCATTGAGAGGTGGGGTCGTGTCCACTTTCCTTGAATCTGGATCGACTTATGACTGCTTTGAAAAATAGCGTATGACAGAAATGACGCTGTGTGACTTCCAAGGCTAGGTGGTGTAAGATGGGGTGGTTTCTGCTTTGTTCACTGCAGCACTTGCTCTGGAACCCTGAACTGCCAAGCCTTGAAGTGTCCACTTTGACCACTTTGCATTGCCAAGCAAGTGGTGACCACTCTGAGGCCATCATCCTGGTGAAGGCTCTCATAAGTGCTCTGGTCAGCAATTCCTGCTGAGTTCAGCCTTCCAGCCATCCCTGCCAAGGTGCAAGACATGGAAGTGAAGCTGTTGTGGACCCTTCAGACAAGCCCAGCCACTAGTTAAATACCAATGAATTACTTACCTTGATACCACGTGGAACAGAAGAATCACCCAGCTGAGCTCTGCCCGAATTACAGACCACACGATTATGAGAAATAATGAAATGGTTGTTCTAAGCCACTGAGTTTGTTATGCAGAAATGGATAAGTGGAACAGAATTTGGTACTGGAAGTGGAAAGAATTGAGGGAATGCCTACCTGCCTGAAGAAGTCTTTAAGAATTAAGTGGAGGGTGGCCCGGTGGCATAGAGGTTAAGTTTGCGTGCTCTGCTTTGGCGGCCTGGGGTTCACAGGTTTGGATCCTGGGCATGGACCGACGCACTGCTTGTCAAGCCATCTGTGGCGGCGTCCCATAAAGAGTAGAGGAAGAAGGGCACGGATGTTAGCCCAGGGCCTATCCTCCTCAGCAAAAAGAGGAGAATTGGCAATGGATGTTAGCATGTATCATGTCCAGGTGCAAAGGGAATGTTCTCTGCTGATCTGAAAACACCTGAAAGCGTGTGTGTGTGCATGCATGTGTGAGTGTGTGCGCGTGCGTGTGTGTGTATAGTCCTTGAAGACCAGCCCTAGAGTGAATCATTATGTGGTTGATTCGTCTTCCTCATTCCTTGCCTTCCAGAGGGTGATATTCTAAATTCTTGCTACTCATAGTATGGTCTGAGGACCAGCAGCATTGGTATTACATGGGAGCTTTGTAGAAAAGCAGAATGTCAGGCTCTGCCCCAGACTCTGAATCAGAACTTGCATTTAACAAGATCCCAGGAGATTCCAGTGCACATTAAAGCTGGAGGAACGCCGGTCTAAGCTTTACTGCTCACTGTTGTTACTGCTCCTGTTACTGTCGCTGCCGCTAAAAACCAAAGGGGAGCACCCACTTTTTGTACCGTGTGCCAGGGATTTACGTACACTGTTGCACGTAATTTCATTCTCAGAATAACATTGCAATATAGATATTATCACCCCTATTATATCCATGGGGAAACTGAGGCTTAGAGCCTTCAGAGAGCTTGCCCAAAGCTGCACAGCTAGTAAGCACCAGTGACAGGCGTGGAACCTAGGCCTGTTTCCAAAGTCTGGACACAGTCAACCAGAAAGATTCAAATATAGTTTATTTGGAAGGTGATCCCAGGAGACACCTGGAAGGGAAGGGAAGGGAAGGAGAAATAGAGGGTGCATTAGGGAGCCAGTTACCATTCTGAACCTAATCCCTGGGGAACTCTGGGGAATGATTTAGAACATATATCTCAGGGCTGTTCCACCTGAGCGATGAAGGAGCTGGTGTGTCTATACAGTTGTCTGCAGAGGGCTGCTCCTGGGGGTGCTAATTCCCTGGTTTTTCTGGGCAGTCGAATGTGTGAACAAAGTGGGCTCAGGTGGTGACAGAAAGCTTTAGGCAAAGAAATGCAGGTGGTGGCAGTTGGAAGTCCAACCAGGATTGGGGCGAGAGGATGTGGGTGGGCACCAACGGTGTCTGCGGCACTGTGCTTGACTGTATCTTATAGGACGATTCCTCAGAAATGCATTTTCCTCTTACTTTTTATTTATTGGACCAACTATTGTTATAAAATTAAAGGAAATAAACCCGAAGTCCTTATTCTTAGGGTACTGGCATGTTTTTCAGACATTAAAAGAAAATCTGAATAGTGAAAAGATCACATCAAATCATTTACCTTAAGTTTTCATCTCACTGTGTTCTCTAACTGTGCTCGTCTATATACACACATACTTTTATATTCTGTTTTTTAAACTTAATGTATCATTACCACTTTCTATGTTGCTGCGTAGTCTTTCACAGGATAATTGTGCATGGCTGTGAAACATCCCATTGTGTGGCTACCACAGTGCATTGATCAAGTCCTTTAATGCTGCATATTTAGGCGAGAAACGTATCTTAAGTGGCACAAATATAGGAATAGATACTTTTTTCCAGCATGTGAATGCAACTCAGTTTAATCCACGGTAACTGGGGTACTTCCACAGGCTTTATTTCATTCAAGAAATATGTATTGAGTAACTTCTACATGCCCAGCTCTGTGCTGGGTATAATGGTAAGATACAAAGATACAGACAGTCTTTGTCCTCCAGGAGACAAGCTTATTTGTGAGGCAATTGATGAAAAGTTAAATAGCAAACAGGAAGTTAAATAACGTTAGGAGAAACACAATGTGTTAATGAGTACTAAACCTGGGCCATGTTTTATTGAGCTTGGAAGTGTGGGTTATACCAAAGGTCACTGAGTTTATTCCTTATTATCTTATAATTCTATAACTCACAGGCAGAAAATCCATATTGGTTCAAATGAGACACATGAATGGAAAGGATCTCGGATACATATTCATCAAGCGTGTGTTTATTGGGAATGAGAGAGGAAGGTGTGAAAGTGTGTGGTGTGGTTGACAGATTGCCGAGGGCCCCAGATCTCCCAGTAGGTTTGCTTTCACATGGAGCTGGTGTTTGAGCCCAGGGCCATCAGACTCCAGAGCCACGCCCTTGACTCCTATGCTATGCTACCTGCTGAGAAAAATGAGGATAGGGTACTAACTGATGCTTTGTATAGGGACATGAGGATTGATAAAGAGGTTCTTCCAATATAATGCCCATTATTACTCTAAGTATCAGAAACTGATTTTAGTTGATTTAAGCAGAAAAGAAACTTATTAAAAAGATACTGGGTGGCTCATAGAATTTCTAGAAAGATTCTGGGCTCAGGGACCATGTATTCAGGAACAGTGCCCCAAATCACACTGTAAATGGACCTAGTGAATAGGACCCACTGCTTCTATGCTGTTGACAACACCGCTGGCCCCACTGACCTGGGTCCTGTTACTTGAGGCCCTGCTTTGGCTGCCCCTAGGATGAGGATCCAGCTACATGGTCCACACGCATGCTGCCTGCTCCCTGCTTCTTCCCGACACAGCACTGGAAGGCGAGTCCAAGTCTGGGGCAGGTGATTTCAGTTGGCAGAGCCTATGCCACGTGCTAGTCAGGGAGACTTGGAAAGCAAATCCCTGCCGCTCTTATCTTCCATGATGGGCAGGGGTGTCAGGTGCTGGGGGACCAAAGAATGACAAATTCCACAACTGCCCTTTTAGTTCTTTTGGTTCCTTCATGCTATTCTCCTCTGTCCCGTCTTTTAAGCAAAATCTACCCATGTTTTAAGATTCGGTTTATATTCTACTTTCTCCGTGAAATTTTCTCTGACTCCCCTACTTTCGGGTTTTATTTCTCTTCTGAATCACTACATTACTTACAGCCAGAAGGAGTTGTGAAAACATAATATTTAAAAGTTGACTTCGTATCATTAAAGCTGAATCTCATTGCACCAATCAACTGTTGTAACTAGAATAACATTTGGTGGCACTTTTGAATAGTTAACAGAGAAATAGTTTGCGAGGTGGAAATAAGTCTGTGTTGATAGCTTCCTCTCCCTCCACTTAGTCTACTGTCTTTGGTCTTTACCTAATAGTCAACTGTTTTGTGTTGTTGCTAATATTTCTGTTATTTTCTTGTCTCCTTGACTAGAAGGAATTCCCATTGAGGGTAGCAACCATATCTAGTAGTTCTTCTGTGATGTCCATATATGGTGCAAACAGTACCTATGCATTGATTGATTGAGAATAAATATGCCTGAAAGTACAACATTTTATGGCATATTTGGGTCCTGTCATCCAAGTAGGTATTCACTCAATGTCAGAATACCTCATTTGCAGAGACAGTAATAAAACTTGCTCCTCTTCCTGTAAACCCTCCCCCTCAAGGAGGGATTGAGAATGGAGCACTTTATTATAGGGCTGAAGGTCTCCTTAGGAATGTCAGGTCCACAGTCCCCACACAGAGGTTGACTGCATAATCCTTTGCTATGCTTTGCAACAGACCGATTTCACTGGGCATCAGGAGCAAGTTTTTAGTGCTGAACAGTTTATCTGTCAGACTTGTCTTGGTAGAGGTACATACCTATTCTAATGATTGATATCTATGACAGAAATTATTTGAAAGACTAATATCCGATTGCTCAGAAAAAATGCATGTAATGTGTATTTTCTATTATGGTTTTCTTCAAAGAAAAAAAAAAACTTAAACAATAAATCATTTTTCCCCAGTGATTTGGGAGATGTGCATATCCCTTAGATCAAATCTCCCTGTGTGCTGCACTTAATAATTTCCGAGTAGAAATTTAGATTTGCTATCAACTTTTTAATTACATTATCCTAAGCATGTTGTTGACTCTTAAAGAGGTAAAGGTAGAAAGCTACATCATTTGTAGATTTAGAGTCTCATAAGCCCTTTTCAAAGAAACTTTTTTCTTCTACGTGAGATTTCAGTTCATTTAGAAATATTTATTAAACACATTGGGGGAAAATAATTGCAGTTCAAATATCTGATAAAAGACTCATATCCAGAGTATTAAAAGAACTTTCAAAACTCAATAATAAGGAAACAAACAACCCTCCAAAAATAAAATGTTTGAATAAACATTTCACCAAAGATGTATGGATGGCAAATAAACACATTAAAAGATGCTCAACATTATTAGTCTCTGGGGAAATGCAAGTTAAAACCACAGTGAGGCACCACTACACACCTCTTCGAATGGCTAAAATGAAAGGAAACTGACACTATCAAGTGTTGGTGAGGATATGGAGAAACTGGAATTCGTCTGTAGCTGGTGGGAATATGAAATGAAACACCCACTTGGGCAAACAGCTGGGCAGTTTCTTATAAAGTTAAACAGACACTTACTGTATGAGTTAGCAATCCCATTCCTAGTTATTTATCCAAATGAAATAAAAACTCATGTTTACACAAAAGCCTGAATGTGAATGTTTACAGCTGCTGTATTCACAATTGTCCCAAACTAGCAACAACCCAAATGTCCCTTAACTGGAATGGGTAAAAAAACTGTGGTATATTCATACATATGTGGTATATTCATAACTCCTTAACAGTAAAAAGGAATGAACTGCCACAGCAATAATGCAGAAGAATCTCAAATGCATTATGCTAAGTGAAAGAAGTTTTACTCAAAAAGCTGCAAACTGTGGGATTTCATTTATATGACATGCGACATACAGGAATAGGAAACAGTGGTTTCCAGGGACTGGGAGTGAGGGGAGGGGTTGACTCCATGGGGAACGGGGGAGTCTTGGGGGCAGTGCAACTGCTCTGTGCCTTGATTGGGGGGGGGGTGCCATGACTCTGTGCCTTTGTCAGAACTCACAGAACCGTCCACAAAAAGGGTGAAGTATGGGGCCAGCCCAGTGGTGTAGTGGTTAAGTTCAGCCTGTTGTGCTTCCCTGGCCTGGGTTCGTGGGTTCGGATCCCGGACATGGACCTACACCGCCCATCAAGCCATGCCGTGGTGGCGACCCACATACAAAATAGAGGAAGATGGGCACAGGTGTTAGCTCAGGGCCAATCTTCCTCACCCAAAAAAAGGGTGAAGTTTATGTATGTAAATTATACCTTAATACAAAACTGAAAAAACTATTTCAGTTCATTTTAGGCCCGAGATAACTGCTAAGCACTGAGAATACAGAGATTAGTAAGATCAGTCTGGTTGAAGAAGTAGACTGAAGGGACACAGCTAAATATAAGACAAGTTGGGCCATGCTATTTTCTAATAGAGATGTAGCAAAGTGCTAGAGTAGCATACAGAAAGTTGCAATCAATTCTAATTGTGTCTGCATCTGGGCACTCATGTTTGGGGCGGGCAGGCGTGCAAGCAGGGAGGGCCTCACAGAGGAAGTGACATTTGATGGGTGAAAAAAGGTCCCCAGTAAGGTAAGCTGAGTGAGGGAGAGGGAGCAGGTACATTCAGATCATATGACTAATGTAAACAGAGTAAATGAGGGTTATCCAAAAAATACAGGGAAAAGGCAAGTGTGAGCTTTTAATAAAGAGACTCATTAAAATTTATTTATCCAAAGGAGAAGAAAAACAAACATTACTGGAAACATGCAAGCTGTGTTTTTTCTTAGTTGCAGCTGCTAACCATGGAGGCTTCCTGGCAGAGAGTAGGTTATCTATCCTGTGACTGGGAGGGCACACCCTGTGTTAGCCCTGAGGCGGAGAGATAATAATAGCATGCGAGGCTGGCAGCCTGCGCTCTGGAAGGCTTTATGAGGAGGAAGTCCGCAATTACATATTTCTGGGCAAACATTAACCAAGATTGAAACCCAGATTTGAAGAAAAATAACAGGCTGGAATCTTCAGACATATTCTGTAGCTGTTCTGTGGATTGAAAACAGTAGTCAGACACTCTGCTGATGCTAAAGCCAAGGTGAAATTTTGAGAAGATGGTGCACGGAGCTTGGTAAGGAACCTTTATCCCACCTGCCCACAGCGTGTGTTCTGTAACACAGAGAGCATTGTCCGCATCTGAATGGTGAGAAACTATTTACATTCATTACAACAAGGCCAAAGCCACAACATAGGGTCTATTGTTCACCTCATAGCTATGACCAAATCTATTTATCCATGTGGTTTGGGAGCTCACCACCGTGCATCGAGAGGCCTCCTCTTGGCAACATCACCAAGAGCATCTCAATCACTGTTACTACCATCTGAACAATTTTGGTTCCACACTGCGGTTTTGTAATTTCCATTTTTAAAACTTCTTAGACTGAACCATGATGTGCCCAGTCTAGGCTGGGCATCCTTAAAATGAAACTGTTAGGCTAAAATTAGCTTGACATCAAGATGGTGCATGTGCATTTTCCTTATATTTATAGCTGACCACAGTCATTATACAGAAGGCATCTAGTCTTTACTGTGCACTCTAGGGAACAGGAGGGGCAGTGGCAGTAACTAAAAAAAGAACTGAAAGTTTTTCCAAAGGCAGATGGTCTACCGCCAGAGCGGTGCCTGCATCTTAGTGAGGTCAGCCCGCGTGGGGGGAAGGACTTTTCACTGCACAGCTGTTTACTCTTCAGTTCTTCTGCAGTTAATCAAGAGTGATGGGACCTTTTCTAAAAGTTTAGAATTTAACTTACATCACCACAAAGGAAGTGTATGGAACAAAACTTCCTCTTCACCAAGTAACTTATCTACTGACCTACCCAAGGGGTGAAGATAAATTAATCCACCATGATGTAGAGAAAAGAATTTTTGCCTAGAGTCAGAAAATCTGAATTTTAGTTTGGTTTCTGTCTCTAGCTAGTTGTGTGGTTTAGGCCTCAATTTCATCTGATAAATTCAGAGGGTGGATGAAGATTCTTCCAGTTCAAAATTCTGGTATTTCCCAACTCTTCTGAGTGAAGAAAGATAATTTTCGTCATTCTCGTTCTATGTCAAATGGAACAGCAACAGCAGAGGAAAGAAAATAACCTTCTATTAACCCCATAAAATCAATGTTTAGATTTTTTTTTTTCAATTCCAGAATATCATGCGGAAAATTAGTATGCTTCCGGGATAAGATTTCTTGTGAGACAATGTACATTATCCTTGACCTTGTCTAGCATTTGACTTTGAAATTCTAAGCAATATATTTTTGACTGTTTTGTTATTCTAGTTCCACTACCATTCATTTGACTGGGACGTGTTAGTTAAGGCAGAGGTGCAAGCTTTTTTGATCATAGGCTGTACTGTATATCATATTTCTTTTTTCATTTTGTAGTTCAATTTGCAAAGTAACAGCCTTTAATGTCACAGAGGGATGCTTAATGGGTTATGTCAAGTATCCCATCTAAAATGAGAATAAAAGGTTACTTACAACCCCTGCTGTTTCCTTCTAATGCATTGTAAGAATCTTTTTACTGTTACCTTTCCCTGAATATTCATTATATTGTGGTTACTGAGGAGGTAATCTGAGGTGGCATATGTCCCTGTTATTTTGTGAATAATCACAGGTGTGGAGAGGAGGCAAAGAAGAGAGAGATCAAGACCGTAGACACAGGGGGACGTTGAAGATGAGACTAATGGATTTATAAGAAGATACCAAATTCTGAAGAACATTTTAATGTTATGACTTGTTATACACGAAAACACTTTGTGACAATTACCACTTATTTAATGAATCCTCAGGGATCTCTTAAATCAAGAGATGTCAAACTTTTTCTGTAAAGGGCCGGAGAGTAAACATGCTATGCCTTGTGGGCCGTGAAATTTCTTTCCCAGCTCCTCAACTCTGCTTTTGTAGCATGAAAGCAACTGTAAACAATATGTGAATGAATGGGTGTGCTGTGTTCCAATAAAATTTTATTTACAAAAACAGGCAATGGGCTAGATTTGGGGCCATAGTTTTCTGAACCCTGGTCTGAATTATTGTGATCATCCACATCATTATTGACATCAATGACAAACATTTACTGCACCTCTATTATGCATTTATGGTAGAGTTAGGGTCAGTGTTAAAGTTAAGAAGAGAAGGAAGCTTGAGCACCTGTGGCCTACAACTCGGTGTTGAAAAAGACCAGTTTTTAAAAGAATAAAATATTAATATATAGTAATGAAGGTCAAGACAGATTGTCTTTTGATTCTTCAGGTGTACTTGTCACTAAATTTTTTTTTTTTATGAGGAAGATTGGTCCTGGGCTAACATCCGTGCCCATCTTCCTCTACTTTTTATGGGACACTGCCACAGATGGCTTGACAAGCAGTGCATAGGTCTGTGCCCAGGATGTGAACCTGCAAACCCTGGGCCACTGCAGTGGAGTGCGCAAATTTAACTGCTACGCCACCAGGCCGGCCCCCTTGTCCCTAAAATTTTTGTGTCCACGGGGATTGATTTCTTTTTAATTATTATGCACCTTTTCTTTGTTTACTACTGTGTGCCAAAGAAAAATTCTGAAATTGAAGTCAAACTCCTGAGCACTTTTGAATATTCAAGCTCACTTTTGGAGACTCGAGTTGGTCCTATAGAACACTTTAGAAATTCCAGGATGTCAAGTGACAAACATGTTCAAAGCTAAGCCATGACTCTTTCTTATGGTTTCTGTGTGTGTGCAAATGTTTGTGAAAAGAAGGATATGTATATTAACCTTTTTTTCCTCTGGCATCACAGGATTGACCTGAGCTAAGATGAGGTAAGACTAATTCTATCAGATCCATTTTCCCTCTTTCTACTTTCAAGTCTGAACATCCAGTTTCCCTTGGTGACCACGGATGAAATAAAACTCTTATTGTTTTAGAAAATTCAGGAGATGGGTGGACCTGTAGTCCTATAATAACTGTGTATTTTTATCTTTGTTTTTGCCTCCAATTATCCTTCATAATAGAAGGCTAACCAGAAGTGTGGTTCACTTGCATTTGCCTATTGTTCAACATTTTAGCTTTTACCAAGGCTCTGATTTTAGGAGTAATAGATAGACCCACATATAGGGTAAGATTCTAGGGGGATGAAAGAACCTATGGTGCAATATTATGTTTTTTCTTTAGTGTTTGAAAAGGTTGCTTCTTTGGCTTTGGACATATTAAAATGTGTGTATTTTATATGGCAGAGGGGTATTATCGGCCATTCAAGTCTCATCACAAATTTACTTATATCACGGCTAACAGAGATAAAGTTCTAAGGGAATGAGGCCCCAGACAGATACTTTTAAAAAGAAGGAGAGCGGTAATTTATTCTCTCTTTTGCTATATTATTTTCTCAATTTTGGTAACACTGACAATGCAATCCTTTTCTTGAGTCTGTAGCAAATTCACTATGTGCTCTTTAGAATATGCTGATCTATAAAAAATAATAACAAACTGCCTCATTTTCTCAAATTTTGTGTTTAGCCCATGTAATCTTGAAGCCAAAGAAACTTCAGCAATGAGAATCATTGATTTTATTTGTACTCATTGAATAAAAGCTCTTTTCTGATGGCCAATGGCAACATATCAAAAAGTAGAAATGAATGGAAAGGTTATGTGAACTTTGACCTTTTGATGTAGTGCATTTAAAGATAAAACAATTTTTCAGTAGGAGACCATGTCAGTAGTTTCTAGGTCTGATTCACCTTTTTTCTCAGTTCTTATGCTTTTCTGTACTGAGGAAATTGGTGTGACAACTGAGAGGTAGATATTGAGATTATTTTACTGGCAAACCTTGGGACATGTGTAAATTGATATGTCCTCAAGGGAGAATTCCCTCTATGAAGAGTCTTTGCCAGACCACACTAGCTTTCCCCAGAAGTCAAGGAGAATGTTCCCTGGCTAACACTGAGAATGGTCAGCCAGGCGAAAGGGTGGTTCTTCAAAGAGAAAGAGCCCAAGAATTTGCCTCATGTCACTTCTGTGGAAAAGGGTCCATTACAGATTCTGGGTGAGAGACTCTAGGAGATATCATCAAGTTTGCAGGAAGCATTACTGTTTTTTTGATTTCAGAAAATTCTTTAGAGTGAAGTGATATGGATAAATATTCTCAAAGAAAGATTCAGAGATGGTTTTCTATTATCAGGGAGGGCTCTCCCTGGAGCAAACTAGAAAACTACCAATATACTGTGGACATTATTAGGAAGTCGTAGTGCTGACATAGCAAAGTGGTTTCATGGAAACTGTGTTAAAAAGGATTCTGGGAATGTTTGGCCTCAGCAGGAAAGAGCACTTGGATGAATTCGTGATGTCTGCTATAGGTATGTGAGGAGGAAGTATGCATGCATACAGTAAATTTGCTTGAGGTACAATCTTGTAGCAAGTTTTTTGGTCGTGTAGGGAAGGAAAAAAATTTTTCCTCTATCCTCTTATGTTTAGTTACTGGGGCCTGTGAATTAAACTGACAGAAGACAGGTTAATAGGAGAAAAGGTTTATTTTGCGTGCACATGAGAGCTTCACAGAAAAGAAGTGAAAACCCAAAAAAGTGGTTAGACTTGAGAGCTTATTAACCATGTAACAAAGGGCAATAAATTGTGGAGAAGTGGTAAGACAAAGCAAAAGGGATTTGGGCTTCTTGGGGTGATAAATTGTGGGAAGGTAAATATATGGGGGACACTAATGGATGATAACGGTTATTTTAATAGGGTTTGTTATGCTGGCTCAAGGATGCTCTCTCTGGTGGTTAGGAGTCATTCGACTCTTCCTGGTATGGGAGAGGGGAAGGAGGACACCTTTACAAAGCAAAATTTATGCTCTGCTTTTAGAAAGAGGGAGGGCGGAGAGTTTCTCCTGTGTCTGCTCTTTCTTAATTGTGTTCAGCTCAAAATAATCCTTATGCCATATTTTGGGATGGCATATTCTGATCCTCTTCAATCTCTAATCTTCAATTTCTTTATCTGTAATGAAGATAATGTTACCTTAAGAATTATTGCAAGAATGAAATGCGACGGTGTGTCTGTGAAAGCATTTTGAGAACTACAAAGCCTTCTACGAATGTAAGGGTTTGTTCTTATATTTCAGGTTGCATATTCTTTCCTCAAATTGAAATCTCGGTTCCTTAAAAATTCACGATAAAGTTGACCCAGTTGAAAAAAATGGAATGGAGATGAGAAAAACAAAAACATCCTTATTTATCTTTCCAAAAATGCACCTATCCTTCCACTGTCAATAAATGGCCAAGGCAGATAGGAATGGAACTAATTATCTGCAAATATCCCTTGACCCCTTTACTTCCCATCTGAATTTAATTCTAAGAAGAGACCTTGATGGATTCCTGCCTTCAGGTATAATTACCTCAAAATTGACTGACATTTAAAGCATACACGACACTTTTTAGCTTTAATTAGAGTAAATTGGTGGAATTTATTTGACTGGTAGTTTTGGGGATGGTTGGAAGCGTGAGAATATACTTAACATCTCATTTCCTGCTGATGCTGATTTCACTCCTATCAGAGAACTCTCTATTTAGGATAAAATCGCTTAAGAAATGTAGCCCAATGATTGTTATGACCATGAAGTAATCAGTCCAGTCAGTGAGAGATGCTCCGAGAAAAAAAATTTGCCACTGACAACAGCGGAAACCAAAAATCCTCAGAGTATTATTTAAACAATCTTGGAGGTTTTCTTGTTTAAGGACGTTAAAATTCCTTTGCTTTGCTGTAACATTTCTTGACATTGATAGTATGAACGCTAAAAAGAATGCAACATGTAAGTGTTTTAGACCAACTCCAAAAAGTATGGATAAAAATATATTCATCTGAGGATCTCTTATGATTGCTTTAAATTCCTCCGTATTTGTGGCTATTTCTCTTTCCTTATAATTTTGTTAACTTTCTTTTTTTTCTGAGTTAGACCAGCTAATGGTTTGCTATTTTATTAGTTATTTCAAAGAATCAGTTCTTGCATTTATTTATCACTAATACTCTTATTTTTTTGGTATTCTAATATTAACTCATTTTATTTTTCTAATTCGTATTATTTGTTTCTTTTCACACTTTAAAAATTCTGTTGTTCTTTTTCTAATGTATTGACCCGAATGCTTAATTTGTTTTCATTCTTTCTTATTTAATAATGTGTCTAGGATTGTGGGTTTAACCCTAAAAATTTTAGCTTGTTGTGTTTTTTTTAATATGTAATATATTTCATTATTACTTTGTCAATGTTTTGAAATTGTAGTTTTGATTGTTTCTTTGACACAAGTGTTGGTTCCAAATAAATTCTTAATTTTCATGAGATTGATTTTCTTCTTGTTCTTCTCTTCCTTTTCTTTATTTGTAGTTTAATATCACTAGAGGTCACAGTCAGATAATGTGTTCTGTGCTATTTCTAGTTTTCTTTTTGATTTTATTTATGGTCAGAATTTTATAAATGTCCCATGAATTCTTGTAAAGCAGATGTATTTTTTAAAATTAGGATAGCGAGTTCTACACATCTGTTATGTTCATGCTCATCAATTAGGTAATTGACATCCAACATTCTTAATTTTTTAGTCTGATTGAGTTTCCATGGACTAAAATTGTGATTTAAATTTTCCTAATCTTACGTTTTAGTCTATTTTTCTTTGTATTTCCTATAGCCCGTGTGTAATGAATTTAACATAACTGTTTTGTGCATTAAGACTGTTATAATCTCATTGTGGATTGTATTCTTTATCATAAAGTTTTCTTTGTTTTGTTTAACACTTTTGCTTGAATTTAATCTTGTCTAGTATTAATACTGTGACCTACACTTATGATAGTATTGCAAATGTAATAACTATAAATTAGATGAAGAAAGAAAACTATAGCTTCTTTATCTTTCACATCTGAGCTAATTTTCTTCATCAGCCTTTTACCCTGCTAGAAAGGAAGAAAACTGGAACTTTGCCAGTTAAAGGGATCCCAGTCCCCTTTGGGTTACTCATGCTCTTTTGGGTAAATGCTCAGGGTTTTTGGATGCCCCTCTCCTCTCCCTACATCTCCTCGAGATGGCATCTTGGTGTAAGAGGTTGTTTTACATAACATGGCGGGATCTGTCACCATTCTCTGGATCCTTATTGGTCTCTGTTACAAGGCTCTGTTGAGGTAGGACTCTTCCTATCTGGGCTTTTGGGTATGCTGGCATTGGGTTGAGAAATATTCACATTCTGTGGCCTCTACTTTTACTGATGCTCCATCTCTGTTGCTCCATTGACCTGTCTAGCTCTTCTGGGCCCCCTACTAGGGCACATAGGAACTTCTGGGTCCTTGCATGCCACACCAGAAGTGGAGGAGCCACTCACTATCCCAGGTTAATGGGCCCAGCCCCCCCATCAATCCATATTGCCAGTTGTTCCCCGTCATATTGGCATGGCACCAAGCAGAGAGAAGGGTTTTCCCTGGGGGCTTGCAGCCTTCTGTAGGTCATGCCGGGGGAAGAGGGCCACTAGCTCTGATGTTTTCAGCTTCCCTCCATACTTAATGACATGTTTTTATAGCTTTATCCCTTTTTACATCCATTTTAGAACTTTTGACTTTTCTCAGTGGCTTTGTGCTTTAAATCAGAGATAAACTGAAAGCCTAGTTTAAAAAAAGTACAATGTAATCTGAACATCTTTTTCCTTTAATAAGTTGATTTACCTCAGTGACCTATGTTGTTGATCCATCAGCACCTCCTGTTGATTTTATCTTCAGAACCTATCTGGACTCCATCTACTTTTTGTCTCCACCTCTACCGTCTTAATATAAGCTACCTTCATTTTGTTTGTTTTGTTTGGGTCTGGATTACTGCAAGAGCCTCCAAATTTATCTCCCTGATTCCAATCTACATAGCAGCTGGAGTGATTATTTTAAAAGATGAATGAGATCATGTGAGTTTGCAAGACTCGACAAAAGCGTCTCCACACTTGAAATAAAATTCAAATTCTCTCCCCAGTTCTACGTGAGCTATATGCACTAGCCAATGCCTACCTCTGTAGCATCATCTCCTACCCCTTTCTTCCTCGCTGATTATACTCCAGCCAAACCACACTGACGTTCTTTCTGCTCTGGAACTAGACAAGCTCCTTCCTGCCTACAGCGCTGGAGCTAGTTTTCCCTGTCTGTGGAATACTCTTTCTCCATGACTTCTTAAGGCTGGCTCCTTTCTGGTCTTAATTTCCCTTGTCATATCCTTAGAGAGGCCTTCTCTGACCATCCAATCTAAGTGGTCTTCCAATTGCATTTCATCACATTCCCCTTTTTCATATTGATCATCGCACATATTACTCCCTGATTAATCTTATTGATATATGTGTTTATCTGTCTCAAGCAGAATATGTAAATTGCACGAGAGTAGGAACATGTCTGTCAGTTATTGCTAATAATAATAATAATAGCAAAAAATAATAATAACAATAGCAAAATAACATAGCATCTACTATGATTCCTCAGTCTGGGCCTGTTCTAAGCCTTTTCCATGTGTTAGGTGTTTACTCTTCATGCAATCTCAGGAGGTTGGTACTATTATTATCCTCATTTTATAGTTGAAAGAACTGAGGCACAGGGGATTTCAGTGACTTATCCAAGGTCACATGGCTATTAAATGGGAAAAGTTGGGATTTGAACCCAGGCAAGGTGGCTTCAGACACTATACTGCTATGTACCAGTCACAGAAGTCACAGATCCAAATAAGGCAGAGACTCTCCTCTCAGATACTCAGTGTTGGGAGGACAGGCAAGAAAGAAAAATCACAACAGAGCCTGGTAAGTTTATATTCCAGGCATCAAGAGGGGCTGGGAAGCATGTAAGTAAGGCATCTTATTTATATTTAAAAACATTTTTGTATTAAAGTATATCAGAAAAACCTGAAATATCTTCATTAGTATATTTGTTGGGCCATCAACATTTGCTTATTTAGGTATATAGCATCGTTATTGTATAAACGTGGAGTGAGATGAAATATTTTCCAATATAAAACATAACTGAGAAACTGAAGTCTGAGACTGGATTCTTTTTCATTTTTGTTTTGGTGGGAAGATTGTCCCTGAGCTAACATCTGTGCCCATCCTCCTCCATTTTGTATATGGGATGCTGCCACAGCATGGCTTGATAAGCGGTGCGTTGGTCCACGCCCGGGATTTGAACCTGTGAACCCCAGGCTGCCAAAGCGGAGCATGTGAACTTAACCACTACACCACCAGACTGGCCCCTGGATTCTTTTTCTGAAATGATTTCAGTACTGGTTTACTATTCCTTTACCGTGGCTAAAAGAGATTATTTCACAGAGGAAAGGTGGTATGAGGGGCCTGGAGGAAGGTGAACCCAACCATTAGGAGAAAACCATTATCTGCCTGCTTTGAAGAAATCATTTTGAAATAATGAGGCATCATTAATATCAGTGCCTAGGACTGTGTGCAAGTTTGCTAAGATAGCCGGTGCAATTCTAAAGGCCAGAAATGGCAGTTGGTTACAGGTATGCCAACTGGCCGTCCCATGCCTCACTGAATTTAGCAGTCAAATGAGATTAACTGTATGCTTCAAGTAAGAAATTAGACTGCGATTGTAGCCAATAATGGCCAGTCTTCATTTAGTGCCAGGAGCTGGTCTAAGGGCCTTGCAGTTCATTGAATCCTCACAGCAAACCTGGTGTCATAGGTATTATTATTATATCTTGTTTACTGATAAGGAAATTGAGACCCAGAAAGGTTAAGTAATTTGCGTAATATCACACAGCTACAAAGTGTGAATTTGAACCCAACCATAGGGTTGTATAAAGAAAACAAGCAAATAATTACCACTATTGGGTGGCTATGATTTGCCTGGCTCTGTTCTAGGCACTTGAATGTGTTGTCTCATTTACTCCTCATAACCCTATGAAGTGAGCGTTAATGCTCATATTATAGGTAGAGAAACTGAGACTCAGATGGAAAACAAAGTAGCAATTCATTAAACTCCTTTACTGGTAAGTGGGTCTTCCTTCTCCGTAATGGTCTTACTGCCCGGCATTCTTCTCCTCTGATACTTTTCTCTTGTTCTTTGTGCATTTATGATACCCAGCTCAATAATGTACATAGTATAAAATCTGCTAACATTTTCGGAGCCCAGACTGTGTGCTGGGCATTGTGCTAAATTGTTTTCCATGAATTACCTCATTTAATCCTCCCAGCAACCAAATATCACAGGTACTATTATTAACACTATTTTATACACGAAGCAACTGAAGTTGAGAGATGCTCTTGGTAGCAGTTTGCAGAAGAGTCTGGTGATGCAATTTTCCTGTGAGAAAATGGAGCATTTTAAAGCTTCATTGCATTGCCCTGCACTGAGAATAAATGAGCCAGAATCCGAATTTTTTAGTTTTTGAACATTAAAAAACACGCAATCCTATTTTAAAACGTGTGTGTGTGTGTGTGTGTTTCTGGAAGCAGGGTGGTTTGGAGTTGTGTTTTTTGTGGTGTGTTTCTTGAAAAGTTCTGTTGGGCTAATCTGGTTAATTCTGGATGCTTCCTCTTCCCCTGTCTTTCTGTGGCTCTCTGTTCTGTTCTCCAGACAGTCACCATTAGCTCGTGTCTCCTGAAGGAACAAGTGGAACGGGGGCAGGGTGTTGGGTCTCTGGGAAACTCATTTGCATACTTCTTGTTACAAAGGCGGACCACATCCTGAGTAAGACAATGTGCTGTCTGATAAACAGACTGCGTCCCCCAGTGTCTGCCTGGAGCTCGGCCAGCGTGTGGTCCGCCTTTGTCTCAAGGTGCTGTTTATTCTGCCTCTGAGTCCAAGGACAGGACAAACCAGCTAAATGAACCTTTTAGTTCCTCTAGTCTCTGGCAGAGATTTCTTGCGTCAAAAACATTTATTATTATTAGATTAAGGGGGAGGCAATCAGAATTCTCCAAAGAAGCTTCCCTAACACTGTGGAAAACTATAAAAGGTTTTTGTCTTCCTTTCTAGCTATGAATTCTGTGGGGATTGGGAAAACTAAGAAACTTGGAAGATATAGTGTGAGGGCGATATAAAGATCAAGGTTTGCCAAGATGTTATGTTGGTAAATATTTATTTCCACATCTGTTTCTGTGTGTTCTCTTTCTCTTTGCCTTCTCCCTCCCAACCCAACACACAGACAAAAGGAAGTGAAGGCTTAAACAATTAACTGGAGCCTGCAGGACGCGTTGTTTAAGAATCCGGATAATTGAGTTTTAATTTCTCCATTCTCCCTACAATTTGGTAAATTAAAAAAAAAAGATTTTGAGATGAAGTTTCATTTATGGCAGTTAAGGTACGAAATCTCTCTATGCTACCTTTTTATTGTTTTTTCTTTTTAGCTCCCTTCAAAGCAATTCGGCGTTTCCTCTTCTGTTTAAAGTATTTTCAAATCTAAATGTGGTACATATTTTAAGACGTATTTTAATCACAAATTTTATCGGTGAATGTGATCCCTGAAGGAAGGTCCTCTGTGATACAGAAGTGGTCTTAATATTTTGAATCAATTATTTCTGTAAACAGACTTTGTCTTGAGGGAACAGAACATGCAGCTCTTTCCTTTCTGCATTTACTGTCATCTCTAAAATACATCACGGCCACTCATCTGTAGCTAATCCCACATGTGTAGGGAAGGCTTTCAGTCAAGCATTGACTGGAATTCTCCTGGAGCTATTCGTGAAGGACAGTGCTAGAGATGATGTTACGGAATGGTTTGAAGAAGACAGCAGTTGGCATTTTGAAGGATTACCAACATTTCTAATAAGGCCTCTGAAGAGCTTGCTGGCAGCTGAGGAAGAACAATATGATAGAGATTGATTATTTTGAGGTTTAGAAGCGAAATACTTGCACGTGCTGAACATTGAGGTTTACTGTGAAAATGAAAGTCAGAACTGTGTGGAAAACCTTGTGAAGGAATAGCCTGTGGGGGCGGCAATGTCGGCTTTTCTAGATTAGGAAAGATCGCTAAACTTTAGTGAATGGTTTTTTTTTTTTTTTACATCATACCAGCCCTCAAGATTCGGGGTCAGTCGCAGTTGGGAGCTGACAAGGACAGTGAGCTGACTTCTCTAAGGGGGCAGTTGTAAAAAGAGCAGCCTTGATAAATACCGTGAGGTATTGGATGAACACACTTTTCTGTTTGTTAGCTGTGTGGCTTTGGGCAAGTTACTTAACTTGAGCCTCAGTTTCCTCATCTGTAAGACAGGGGTAATAATACCTACTTTGCTATGTTTTGTTGTGAGCATTAGATGTTTATAGTGTAACAATGTCTGGCAAAATAGTCAGCCCTCAGCGAATACTGTTTGCTTCCCTTCCTGTCTCCCTTCCTTGCTTTCCTCCTTATTTTGTGCTTGTTGTCTGAATAGGTCCCTGAGATCAGGCATGCGCTTGACTTCTCTGAACCTCATTTCTCACATGAGGAGTTAATGTTTCGAGGTTCCTCCTGGTTCTGAAGTTGCATAGTATCACGACTTAGGAAAGGATATGCTGTAGTCAACCAGCGGGACTGTTAATCAACAAAGATGTGGTTTTTGAATGCGAAGACGTGCAACTGTAAGATGGTGCTAAGATAGTGCCTCTTTGTCCTATTTGGTAGCATCTTCATATTGAATTTCACAAAGTCTTGGAGTTTGACCATTTTGGTACTCTCTTTAGAACTGTTGAGGACTCGAGCCATGGGATGGTGAGTTCTCTGTCAGTAGAACAGTTGCATGTTCTACAGCTGTTCTCCAGTTTCCGGTTTGCTCTGGGGGACCTTTATCTTCATGGAGCTAGGGAGCTCCTGGAAGGCAAGAAATAGATTTTTTAGTCTCTGTAACCCTGGTGTCCAACAGACTGCCTGGCAGATAGTAGGTTCTCTTGTCGAATGAATGAATCAAGTTGATATCATTTGTTGACCATCTACCCAAGCCAGGGACTGTGCTAGAGTTTTGTTTACATTATTGTATTTCTTATGATAGAAATCAAGTAGCAATTTTCTTCATATACTTTGGGAAAGTAGATGAAAGAAGGCTGTCCACTGTCAGATTTCTTCACTCTGCTTCTCCAGCCCTCCACTTTCCTGTGTCCTCTGCCCCAGGGTGCTTTGACGAAATGGATCACACCATGGCTGCTTTATGATCTAATAATGAAAGGACGACAGGCATTTAGAAGGCATGTATTTAATTGCCTTTGATGTTCAGTACTATAACCTGATCTCCTCCACAGAGTGTTTTGCATCCTGCTATAGCTGTAGCTCAGTTGTTCCTGTAGGATCCTCTGTGTTTTATGTTCTCAGCTTCCTCCAGGAGCCTGACTATCTCTTGATTATCTAAGGGAGATCATTTAGCATGGTTGTTATTATCTGGCTCCCTGGCTCTGGAGATTTTACTGTTCATTAGCATCTCTACCAGAGGGTGGGAGAGGGAAAGCAAAAAAAGCTGAAATTCAAACCAGTACATTTTGCTACTTGGTTACAGTTCTGGTAAATGACTGGACCAGAGGAGAAGGAAATTGAAGTTGTAGGGTTTCCATAACCACTTGGCCCATTTCCCAAAAGTTTTGCTGGCCAGTGTGTTTAAGGATAGGATGTGGCCAGGGTGTGGTTTCAGACCTGGACCTTGTCTCTCTCATCAGAAAAGACGGGATAAAATCTATAGGTCATTCCTATGTTTGACAAAGTGGTTGACTGGACTTGTACATGTGATTAGTGCTGGAACGCTACGTGTAGAATTTGTATGCCAACAATGTGGTTGTGTAAGGTAGAAGGTGGTGGCATGATCGTTGTGGTTGTTTTTATCCCAAGTTCTTTGACATTCAGGGCATGAGACAAAAGTATATAGTTTTGGTTTGGCATTCTATGACTATCGTGCTGAGTTAATTTTTTCTTTACTCTTCTTTTATGGGGTAGCTTAAGGTTTAGATTTTCTTTGTACCACAGAATCTAATTTAATTGTGGTATTTGTAAAATTATTTTTTTGTATTTGTGCCCAGAGCTTTTTGGGTTATTGGTAAATTTAAAAAAATACCACAGTGCATGTAAACATGTAATTTAAGAAACAGTCATGACTTAGGCCTGTGATATCCTTTGGAAAATTCTTACTTGGAAGCAATTCTAATTAACAAGATATTTTCTGGTTTCCTTCTTGCATGCTTTATTAATAATAATGCTGTTAGACTCTTTTTTCCTCCTACAATTTAATTTTTCCCTATTCTCTTTATCAATAATCAATTCTATTGCAGTTACTTTTAATTAAAAAAGTGGTAAACTTGTGATAACAACTAACGTGTAGAGATAAGAACAGTTGGATTCTTAAAAGTCGGAATTTTGCAGCTGTTCTTTTATAATAAACTCGATGAAAGTGAATTACAGGGCAACTTCATTAAACCACAGTTGATTTATTCAAAAGAATCTTACAATTTAAAGAACATGTCCTTCCGCCAGTTAACTAGATTCCTTATTTATTTATTTATTTTAATAAGGATATTGGATAACTCGCTTGGCTATTCAGAACTATTTTGTTTTTCCTGTCATTTGAATTCCAGATTAAGACAGTTTAATTCTTTTAAGTAGCTGAAGAGACTAATGTCTGAATGAAACACGGGTAGAATTTACCGAATGTTTCTAACTGTGCTTTGGCCCACAGTGAGCAAGAGTGGTTAGGCTCTGAAATTTTGCTGTTCAGAAGATATAGTGATCTGAATCTTCATTCTTGAGTATGTCAAGGTCTTGTTGTGTTTAGGAAAGATGAGATTACAGCTCAGTTCTAATATGTAAGATGCCTGTTTTACATATTTGAATTTCTGAGTACATGCACCATAACTCTTGGCTGTCTTTTTTCAATTCTGGCATGGGAATTTATTGGAGAAATTTATGTAATTTATCTGGTGTGAGAATTTATGTTAATAAAGTAATATTTATTTACTAAATTATTTACCTTGCTATCAATTGGTGGCTCAAAAGTGAATTAAGTTTGTCATATTTCTCGGACCTATTTCATGCTGTAGCCCTAGAAACTGAGAACTTAAGAAAGTTATACTTGATACAACAAAGAAACATAGAGTGCCAGGCCATCGTAATTTCTGGAATTTCTTCCTACAATGCCAAAGAATTTTGAATAAGTTTATCTTGTAAGAAATAAAAGTAGTGTCTGAAACACGTATAGCAACTATTTATTGATGTTATTATGAGAAATAATAAAATGCACAGGAACACAAAATACTGACAATGTCTATCTACTTAGTATTTAGTACATTTAAACCTGAACTCAGTCTTTAGCACGTGAGCTTTAGTATCTGCCAGGATGAGTATGTTTCTCCTTTCAAAAGACTGTCTTCCCCAGGCACCACTTCCTTGGAAAGAGGCTTTGTTGGTGATTATATATGGTTGTTGGGTCAGACTATGAGCCACATTTGATATGCTATGACCACCATTCTTTTAAATGTTTCTCTGCCCAACTTTACGTGTATCAGGGATGGAGAAGGAGGTAGCAGTAACTATCTTCCACAATGGAGTATTGTTAGTCTTGAATGAATAGCTGAAGGAAGTTGTAGAACTTCTAGCCTCTTCTCCTAGACTTTCATTCTGCTCATGATGGTTAATATTTGTTTGTTATGGAATATCTTCTAAACTGAGGAAAGTCTTAACGACGTTTCATGGCTCTTAATTCAGCTCTTTCCGTGTCACCACGTTGCCAAGGAACAACTTTACTCGGTTGTCTAAAATTTTTAATTTTTAAACTACATATAGTAATACTAAGTTAATAGTAAGTGATTTTAGAAAAAACATGTTGAGAGAAATCAGCAGAGATGTTTGCAAAGTATTTTATCTTAATTCTAGATTTATAATCCACATTGTGGGTTCTCAGGGAATATTAAACAACATTGCATAATAATATGTACCTCCGTCTAGTTTGGAATGATAATGGAAGAGACTGATATTTACTGGGTACTTGCTGTGAACTAGACACCTCGCAAGGTTCTTATACATATTTAATCCCTTGAGGTGGGATTTTAAAGATTTTTAAAGGTTTAACCAAATTTCCCAAAGTCACAAAGGTAGTAAGTGGCCAATGTTTTATGAAAACCCATGTTCTTCAGACTATACTGCTTCAGTCTATTTTTCTAGTATTCCCAGGTCTTAGCTGCTAGTGAAATAGATAATATTTGCCAAATCTATAGCATCAGATATTTAGGCAAATTTCCCATAGCTTCAGTTATAAAGCAGTATTCTACCTAACACAGATAATTCATACCTGTTACCATCTGCCTATCCTTTATCCATCAGCTAACCTGGTCCAGAGATTCTTCCTTCCTGAGATATACAGTCGTGTGCCACACAATGTTATTTTAGTCAGTGATGGACCGCATATATGACGGTGGTCCCATAGATTAGTACCATATAGCTTAGGTGTGTAGTAGGCTACACCATCTAGATTTGTGTAAGTCCTCTATGATGTTCACACAATGATGAAATTGCTTAATGACTAACTATCCCTGTCGTTAAGCAACGCGTGACTGTAAACGTTTTACTGAATAGGTGGTGAGAGTACTACTCCGAGTGGCTTTTCCCCTAATGCTAGGGAGCAACTTAGGTTTTAAGTCCCAGGATTTGCTTTGTACTAAGGAAAGTCTTGGGTAGAATTTACATAACACAAAACCGAGGTGAGGTCTCTGAAAGGACTTTCCCACCTCCTGCTATCTTGAACTTGAGCCCCTATGGAAAAGTAAACTGTGGACTTGGTGGCATTAAGAAAAGTGCTCCTTAAAAGCTTCACCCTTCCTTTTCTAAAGCATTATAGTCAAAGGCTGGTATTAATTTCTGATTAGTCTTAAGTAACAATATGTTAAATGGATCAGGAAGAGGTGAGTATATCATATCAGAACTTGGGCTTGGTCAGCCTCAGGAACGTCGACTGAAATCATCTCATCTAGCTCTGCAGCAAGGGCTGGAAAAGATCTTTGGTATTGAGAGATGAAATTTTCAGTTGAAATTACCTCCTGGATAGTCTGAAGTCGGATTATCAGCATCTTATTTGCTTTTTCTTTTCTAATTATGTAAGACATTTATATTTGTTATAGGAAAGTTAGCAAATATAAATGGACAAAAAGAAAAAACACCATAAAAGGGAAAATTACCCCAAAGAAAAACATCTTATTTCTCATCTTGAGTTAATATCTTTTAAACAAAACACCATATACTCTTTCATTGCTGTAGTGGATGTTTCTTACAACACTGATCAATTAACATACTGTGTTATAGTTTCTGTCACTACACTGTAAATTTACAGACAGTAAATTTACATCATAAGCTTGGCCTGATGTTTTCAAAGAAATTCCTTTTTATTAAACAAATTTTAAACAATACGTAACAACTGTCTTTCTCTGACTTAGAATTACAAATCCCAGATGCAAGCATAGCTTTTTAAAAGTCACGAAAACAATCTTTAAGTAAACAAAATGAAGTGGGTCACAAGTAAGCGGTTCCATGAGTCTATGGCTTGATGTGCCACAGGGATGAGAGAGGCATTGCTAAAAATCAAGACACTGAAAGAAATGGGCAAAAAGGAGTTTTCTCTGCTGTTGGGGCCCTTGACAGAGTGCTAGCGTTGGAAAAGGAGTAACTTTTGCTGCTGTCATAGCCGTTCCGGGAGCCTGAGAAACTGGAGTCCATAATCCAGGAACCCACTACCTTTGATGCATTTGATCGGGAACCTCAAACAGTAAGTTGGAGGGCTGGCTGGCCATGGGGAGAAGAAGGTGCCAGCAGGCTTTCCCTCTGGTCTGACCCCATCTCCCTTTCTTCCTCTTGGCCACCCTTGGATGAGAATGTTAGCGGGTAAATGGTATGAACTCTTTGAGGGACCGACTCAATCTGGAGATAGCCTTGCTCTCTCAGGGGCTCTTCCCTTCTACTAGCCAGTGGGGAAAATTTACTGGCTTCAACTCCTCAGTTGATCTTTTAAAAAGGACATGACCATGGGCTGGATTGGGGGTATCTAATCTCACTAAATAGACATCACAACTAGAGACTGAGTAAATCCACATAGAAATAGTATATGAAATGAAATTAAATGTAGACTGAGGAACCTGGGTAACATGACAGCTTATATTCGTTTAATGCATTGTAAGTTAGTATGACTATTATCTCCATTTTACAGACAAGGAAATTGAGGCAAGCAGAGATTGAGTCTTGCCCCAAATCACAAGAAAATGATGTCTACGTTTTCTTGTAGTTCATTATTACATGTTGAATCATCTATATTTTCTTTCCTATAAATCCAAATAATGCTATTTCCTGCCTTTCTCTCCTCCAAGCCTTCTGTTTCCACCTCCAAATCCTCTGTCTCTCTATAGTCCTCTGAAGAAGCCATGGATGTTGGTATCTGGGCCTGTTTGGTTATACCTTCTCCCTTCTCAATCTCCCTCCTCTCTATTTGCTTAAATTCTATCTGTTTGTCAGGATGACCTCGGTTCCCACTCCTCTGCGAAGCCTTCCCTGGGCTCTCCAGCCTGCGGAGACTCTGTTACCCAAAAAGCTCCTCTGGCATTTGTTAGCTATAATACTTCTTTAGGGCCTACCGAATGCCTAGTAGTGTGGTTGTTAAATCCCAATCTAGACTGTAAGTTCCTATAGGGCAGAACAGCCTCGCATATAGCAAAGTTCAAAGAACACTGGTACTTTATCTTATACTTTATTATGTACTTTTGCTCCTGTATAAATATACTTAGAGAACTGTATATTCTGTAACCTCTAAAAGGAATGGCCATATGATCAACATCATGATTCATATCGACACATTCCATGCAGGAAGCAATCAGAGGAGATGCTAAATTGAGAACTTGAAGCTCAGGAAATATTTATCTTAGCTTAATTTTATTTACTATTTCTGTAATAACTGAAAAGGATTTATGAATTTAATGTCATATACCAAGCTTTCTAACTCCTGTACACTTTATTTTGTGCCATGTGCTTACGTATTAGTAAATTGAAATCACAGACCAGAAAACCAAACAAGATACACTGTTCTGTTTCCTCAAAGTCAGGCTTTTCCCCTGCGGTTGATCTCCTATTGAATGCTAACTCTATGTCCATTTCATCAAAGCCTTCTTCAATCCTTTTTTAGAGTCAAAATAAAGGTCTGGATAAAACCCAACTATCTGCAACTTAATCCTGTTGATTTCAAAACCCTTAGCACCAAAGGAAAATAAGGCCCAGTAACTTTAAGGCACATGCATTCTGCATAAGTTTTCTCCCAAGATACAGGGTCCCAGGTCTTAAAGGACTTAAGCCTGAAGTTTGCAACTTTGATAATAAAGGATGTTTTGTGTTTCAACAGCATCTGATGTTTAAAGATTAATCTGTCTCTAAATCCATCTTGAAGAGAGCCCAGATGTGGTAAACAGAGATGATTAGACTAACTTTACGGGAAGGACTGGAATTTTGCCTTAAATGGTACCCTTCAGAGACCAGAATCTCCAGTTTGGCAACATACATTGATAAAAATAAATGAATAATTTCTGAATCACCATTTCCCTTTGGTCTGGGAAGACAGTCAATATTAGTTAATTGCCAGAGGCAAATGATTAAAGGATGCTGTGAGGATTTGAATGAACTGATGAAGGGGAGCAAGAGGTAGGAACAGAGCCTGAAGAGACAGGACAGAAAGAGGATATTTTTCTGAAGAACACGTAGTTGATTATTTTTTTGGCTTTCTTCCTTCAGACATCCCAGTTCACAGGATAATCATAATCACAGCCGTTCACATTTACATAATGCTTTACCTCTTGCTTTCACAGATTTTATTCCCACTTGGTCAGAGGATGTTTGCTTTGTGCTGAGTACCTAATCTTGAAATAAATCATTTACTATATGAGGATTTAAACAGGTCTTTTGGATAAAAAGTGCATTACATATTTATGAGCACTGTTTTCAACAATTACTGTGAAAGAACTATTGACGTTGCTTTATATTAGAGATCTGAGCTTAATCTCATCTGATTCATCCTTGGTTTTTTATTTTTCAGAGGTTCCAAATCATGTTTGTAAATCCCTGAGGGCCCATTTCCTCCTTGTAAAAGGAAAAACGTTTAGGTACGTGTCAGGAACTTACGAACCTTCTGCCACCATTCTCAGGATATTGAGAAAACCAATTTTCTGAAATTAAAATGGCAGTCCTTTTTGTGAGGCAATAGTATTAATGATGATAATGATGATAATAAAATGTAGGGGTTCTAATTCAGTACAGCAGGAGAGAGGAGATTATAGTCTGTTAAAATAAAGTCCTTTGATGTCTGCTGTGAGGAGAGATCCCAGAAATGGTTATTATTCACTTTTAAAATGCATAAAAGATGCTGTGTCCCTGATTTTTTCTTATTTATAGGCTGTTTATAAAGGTTATTGCCATTAAACCAGTTGCTTCCTGCGTAATCAAATACTGAATGAACTAGGAGAAAACAAAAGACAATTGCATGTAACTGAAATTATTTTTTGAGCTCCTGGGAAGAGAAAGAAAGAATAGAATAAACATCGTTTACTGATTGCTACAGCATAACTCCCACCGAAGATTATGCTTTTCTGAACTAAAAATAAGATTACTAGGGGAAGGCATTTTTTTCCTTTTTAAAGAAACAAATGGAAAGAAAAAAAATGAAAGCCAGGGCAGATTTGCAAGGCTACTGGTGCCTGAGTAGAATTGCTAACCGGTTCCCTCTCTGTGCTGGGCTGTCTGTATTCACTGTATCACAAGCTGGAAGCCAGACCTCATTTGACTGAGCCAAAAAATGGTCCTTTTGTTGCTGTTTTTTCCCCTAGTGTCATCTCTCATGGTTGCCTGGGCAACCAGTGTGTATCCCTTCAGCATAGGTTACTGGGCCCCAGGAAGGAAGTTCTCCAGCGCTGGCCTGCTATTTTTATAGAACCGTTACATAATACAATCTATTAAAGCTTCCTCTTGGTGTTTTATTGCACTAAGGGGAAATTAAGTTTGATGACTCCTAAATGTTGGATGGAGGATGTCAGGTGACTCGGATTGTTTGGCTCAGGCCACATAGCAACAATATTCCTATAAGCAATTCAAGGAGAACTGATACACAATCATGTCCTGGGCAGTGTTCGCCGGCCTGCGGATCACTGGAGGAAACTGAGCTCTCGGCTGCTCAAGGGTGCAAGTTTTGTCAAACTGCACAATGCTCTCTCTCTGGTAGGATGGCAGCAGACAATGAAACACTATTCACAGTTAAGGCCAAAGGGAATTTTAAAGGTGAAGCACTTATGCTTTTAATAGGCGGGATGATTACTGGAAAAGAGAATTGGTGAAAGGCAGAGGAGCGGGATTCTCTTTCCAGGACTGCCACCGAAGCATCGCATGCAAGCTGTGCAGGCTGCTGTCCCACCGTGGTCAGCTTTGCCTCTGGGTAACTCTGAAGTGGTCCCAGGCTGGGAGACATCAGGAGAGAGAGGGCATAAGAGCTCAATGTTGTTTTAGTGGAGGCCCAAGGCCATAGAGTCCATTTGCATTTGCAACATGACTTCAGGGATTCTCCACTTGCCATAGGAACCAAAGGAGAAAGTGGGATCTTAGCTCCTTTTAGTCCCACCTCACTTACTGGTTAGTTTGCGCCCAGTCTGAGTTAAAGAAGCGGGATCAGAAGCTCTGTCCTGGAGCAGAAATGAACCCTTTTACCTCCCGGGGAGAGTTATGGCCACAGGTGACCTGAGATTGGGGTTCCCCAGACTAGTGAGGATCTGAGCTGGCCACTCTCTCCTGTCTCTTCACACTCTCCCTCTGCTATTTGATTCACTCCCATCCCTCAGCTAAACCTTGAGACCCCTGACTCTCAAATCTGTGTCTCCAGCCTGCTTTTCTTCTAGGCTCATCTGTCCTGTATTCCCAGCTGCCTGCTGCAGATATTTTTCTGGATATCTCACTTTACCTCAAACTCAACATATCCAACATGAAACACAGTTCTTCTGTTTCCACAACCATGGTTTCTGAATAGCCAAATTTAGAGAATGCCAAATGCTGCCGATCATCTGGTCCAATCTTTCCATTTTATAGATGAAGAAGATGAGGCTGAAGAGGTCAGCCAGAGAGTTGGGAACAGAGGGAAGACCTCTTTGTGACGGACCCCCACTCCGTTCCACCCAAGCTTGATGTCTTTAGGAATTCTGAGCCCTTCCTCACCCGGCCTTATCAATCCTTCTTTCAGGATCTTTCGTAATCTAGTCTTTCTTTTCCATTTCCACTCCAACCACAATAACTGAGGTCCTTATTTACGTCAAACCTAGACTATTTTAGTTTCCTAATTGGTTGCTGCCTTCAGCCTCTACCCCTTGAATCAATATTGTATTTTACCTCTGGAATAATCTCACAACTTTATCATGTTACTTTATTACGCAAACGTTTTTGATTGTTTATAATATATTCAAGTCTGAATTTAACTCACCATAATCTGACCCTACCACCCCCAACTTGCCTTTTTTAGCTTTATCATCCGTTCCAATCAGTGGCCCTCTGTTTGGCAAGGTTTATTTTATTTGTCATTCCCTTTTCACAGGTCAGAGATTCATTGACTGTTTTCCTTTTAGAATCCTATTGCCTCAGACAGGATGATTTCTGATGAAATATTTACAATCTGTATTCTCTAGGGTTTTCAGAAAATGATATGGAGCTGATAGAACAGTAATGAACATTTCCTGAAAACCTTTAGTCACTCATTCAGAACATTTCATTGAGTGTTTACATTATGCTCAAGCAGTAACCAAGAAAGATATGGCCCCTGCTGTGTTGGAGCTTATTAAGTGCAGAAGTCAGGCATGACATAAAAATTACGTAGCCATTAATATGTGATTACACAAAGAACTAATTTATCACTAATGTTTTAAGGCCTATGAAACATAAGTGAGAGTGCATGAGAGCAAATAATGGTGGGGCGTGGGGGTGAAGGTGGGGGTAGGATGGGATATAGCATAGACTGGGAATTCAGAGAAGAATTTCCTGAGGAAGTGACATTTACACCAAAACAAGAAAAACCAGATAGGTTGGAGAAGCAAAGGGAGTGAGTAAAGGAGGAAGACAGGTCTATCCAGGCTGAGGGAACAGGAAGCAAGGATCTAGAAGTTTCTCAGCAACTGAGAGAAGGCTGGAATGCTGAGCCCTGAGACTGGGGGGAAACTATACTGTGTATAGCAAAAGTTAAAAAAAGTCCCCTGCAAAAGCACCCCATCTCTTTGTTGGCTTTACAGTCTATAATAAGAGAAATTCTTTTGTTTTTAAGGGAACCCTTCTATTTGGTAAAATTCCTACTCAGAGAAGTACACAAATAATTGTGTATCAATAACAGTGTTTACTTTCTTTGTTTTAAAGATATAATGATTTAGGGGCTTGGGGATTGGTTTTGAGCTTTCCTCAAACCACTGGCTTCTGCAGTAAAATTAAATTTATTATGATTTCTTATTCTAGGAATTTGACCTTATTTTCCCTGTGGGAAGACATTTTTTTAAAAGTATAAACTCGATCTCAATAAATGGCTGGTTAACTCCGGAGTAGTAGACTAAGGGAACGTCTAATTGTTTAACTTATATTCATTAAAATGAAAAAACATGGCCCCTTAGATAAGGGATTAAAGCAATCTTTTATTTCTATAAATTCAATTGAGTAATAGAAGAAAGTGTAAGATATGTGAAAGATAGGGGTTTAAAACTTGAAGATATAATTTGAAATTCTTTTTCTTAAAAACTTTGACCTGAAAAAGCTACTCTCTGTAGAAGGGGAAAATAATAGAGCTAGAATGATGTACGTGACTCTGTGCTATTAATGTAAACAGGAAGGATGGAGAACATTTTTATTTTTTCTTTCCCTTTGACAGGCTCTCAGCCCAGCTTCCTACGGGTGGAAATGGGCAATAAATAGCAGGGTATCCAGTGACCTCTTTCTAGGCCTCCTGCTCACTAGCATTGGCAAGGACATCACTCCCCTTTTCTTTCTTCTTATTTTTAGAGCGTTGTTTTTTTTCCCTCTCAGGGTTGAGGGTAAGGCAAGGGCCTGTCATTATCAAGGAGTGAGGTGAACCACAGAGACTGGTTTCCCTGGAATCTGCACCCAGCTGCCAACCCGGTGGGTCAGAGTCATCATCTTAGTACCGCGGGTGGTTTTCCTGTGAAAGTGAGACTTCCTTTAAATTAATACCAACACACACAGGAGCGGTGGGCACCACCCCCACCTCATCTGTTAACTTGAGAAAACATACCCCTTGTCCCTATTCTCTTCTACAAATAGTTCCCTCTGAGTTGAACTGCAAGCAAAGTGCTAAGAAATTTCTGAAGATGAGAAGTCATTACCTTTTTTCTCATGTTTTATGGTGGTTCCACCAAATACTTTTCTGTGGCTTTGACTAAGGACAGCATTTCCCCTTCTGTTAATGGGCAGAAAAGTAATCTATAGTTTTAAAAAGGCTTTGGAATTCCTGAAAGAGAAACTGTTGCAGTATGGGGATTTGGGCCAGACTAAGTTATCTGAGGCGGCCAACAGGGGACAAACCAAAAGGATAATAATAGTTTTCTGGTTGATGACAATCTACCTTAATACACTTTAGGTGTAATCAATGTATAGTGAGTTGCTATAAGGAAGTACCACAGATATGGTAGAGTTAAAATTCTTTGTTCTCATTGGAATAAAAGAGAGCTTTACCTTTGGGGGGGCACTTCGTTATTGGGGGGATATACTTTTTCTTTGGGCAAACTAAACAGAATCGACTCATCCATTTCTTTTCAAATTAGAATACAATGGTCCTTTTTCAATGACCTTGGATTCTGTAACTAAGTGTGCACTTACAAGGCCTGGGTACTTGAGCTTGATCATTCCAATCTCCTGGTTGGGGGGCCTTTGCTCCCTCAATTATGTCTCCTAGCTGCTGTTTCAGTCTTATGAGGTATTTGAACATCACTTAAGAAACTGTAGTAGCGAGCTGTGCAATAATAAATATTTGATGTTCTGACTGGCCTAGGGGTGAAGAATGTGTTCTCCTGTCCAGGTGTAAACATGATCAGTTTACATTTAGATGACAGGATATTGTGCCTCTGCCTTCTGGTGGCTGGGAAGATGTAGTTTGATCAGTGTCTGGTGTTATGTTTTAAAATACCATTGTCATTTGAGTCTTCATGCTTTAAAAATGTATGCTTTTGTGGGCTGGCCTGGTGGTGTCACGGTTGTTTGCATGATCTGCTTCGGTGGCCCGGGTTTCACGGGTTCGGCCCCCGGGCACAGACCTATGCACCGCTTATCAAGCCATGCTGTGGTGGCATCCCATATAAAGTACAGGAAGATGGGCATGGATGTTAGCCCAGGGCCAGTCTTCCTCAGCAAAAAGAGGAGGATTGGCAATGGATGTTAGCTCAGGGCTACTCTTCCTCACACACACACACACACACACACACACACACACACACACAAATGTATGCTTTCTCATAAGAGACGTTGTAAAGTTGCATCACTGAATCCACATGGTTGTTTGGGGACAGGGCACTCATACTTACTAGTAGAGCCTCAGTTTTATTTCATTTGTGATCATCTCACTCCTGAGAGTGTGGTAGGAGTGACATTACATACTTTCTGTCTAGCTGCTTCTTTGTAGGTTGCTCGTTAAGACACATAAGAAAAATAAAATTTTGTAGAATTTTTGCTTTGTTGTCTGTTGGTGACATTAATACTTGTCTGAGACTGATAACAAGTTCTAAGGCCAGCAACTAACTTTCCAAAGCCTCACACTTTTACAAACCCCTTTCAGTTTTGCAGACATGATTATCAGTGCTTTTGGGCATTAGCCAACCAAGATGATACAAGAATTTTAACCACTTTTAATTCCATTATGGGAAATAGGTCTAAAGTTGCAGAAGTTCAGACCTGGAAGGTATTTTGAAGATCTTGTCCAATGTTTTATCATGCAGATAAGGAAATAGAAAGTGCCTTGGATAAGGCCACATGGTCATTATGAATCTGAAGTTGCAGGCTGGCTGTCATGTTGGGACCCATGTTGTACTATGGTGGCCGCTTCACGGACCATCTCACAGAAGCCTGGCTCTTGGCCAGGTGTTTTATATAACTTACAGCTTTGAGAGAGCACCAAAGTTGAATCCTTGTACTATGACTAACCTCTTTTTTTTTGTTTTTTTTTTGTGGGGAAGACCAGCCCTGAGCTAACATCTGTTGCCAATCTTCCCCTTTTTGCTGAGGAAGATTGGCCCTGGGCTAACATCCGTGCCCATCTTCTTCCACTTTATATGGGATGCCACCACGGCATGGCTGACAGGCAGTGCGTCGGCGGGCGCCCGGGATACGAACTCGCGAACCCTGGGCTGCCAAGCGCGGACTAAACCGCTGCGCCACCAGGCAGCCCCACGACTAACCTCTTAAAGCCTCATTTTTTTCTCAGTTGTAAAATGGTGATAATAATAGCTTCCACTTCTTAGGATTATTATGGAGATTAAATCAGATAGTCTATGTAAAAATTTAGCCCATAGTAAGTACTCTATAGATATTAGTTATTATTATTATTTGATTCAGTTTCATTAATCATTTAAAATATTTTTAAACCATTATGTTATAAATTCTATCAAAACTAGCAACCTTTTTTAAGTTTACCCCATTCATCCAATATGTTTATTGTCTACTATGTGCAAGACTCTGTGCTGGGTCTTTTGCAAAATAGAAATATGTAAGAATTCCTGCCCTCTAAGGGTCTCTGTGTATGTGTATATCTCTGTGTCATGTGTGTGTGTCAGAATGTAAGTAACATGAAATGGGGATAAAAAAATAATGGAAGTGAGTTTGGTGATATGATATATTATCTAGCTCTGTGTCTATCCTTCCTGGTACTAGCACATCATTTACTATTTGTCCTTTATGAGTTTCTCTCCCAGCAGCTTCACTGAATTTTTACAATGTCCAATGACTTCTTAAACTCTTGGTTTCCCCCCAACCGAGGCTAATCCCACTATGTTCAGGAAGACTAAGACCATCAACTTTTTTCCACCCCTCCCCCCGGTACCCTATTTTAACAGTCTGCAGCTTTCTATATGCGCATAGGAGTAAGATTACCTAGTGGACATTAGCATTTATAATAGTTTCTGAGAACATGATTGTCCAAGGATAAGGGCAGATTTTTCTAACTGAAAACGGGTATCAACATTTTTTTCTTAAAGGTTCTGTACCATGAAGTTATAAAGAGCAGAAATATCCCTCCTTCTGTGGAACTTTTAGTCATTCACCAGTATTTCCATCCATTCTAGGGTCGTAATTCCTCCTTAGGTATCCCGTAAATTGATACTCTGTTCTTACCCTTTTCTCTTTATTCCCCATATTTTCTTTTTCTTGCTATTAAAAGTACCTGGGTCTCTTTCGTCTTCAAGAAAGTACCAAGTGGTCTCCACTCCTTTTTATTTATAATGTCATCTCATTAAGAAAGAAAAAAACTATCTTTATCTCCCTCTCAAAAGTAAGCTCATGGAGTGTGTGTAAACATTTTACACCCATATTTCCTTACTATCTGCCCTCCACCTCTCCCCTCCCCCAGCCCCTGCAATCTGCCATTTGACAGAAATCACTTATACCATGGTGATCTTTTGTCTGTACCCAAAGTTTTTGCTTCTGATTTTGCCTTCCAAAATATTAATCATTTCTGGCCTAACATTAGTGATGGCAATTTCTTATTTATCCTCACACATCATTGACTTTTTTCTCTCTTCTAACTGAGTATCCCTAGCAATCCTCTTCTTTTCTACCCTTGGAAATGCAACCTCTGACATAATTTCAAGTTATCAGCCATGTCTTGATGACTCATAAATCCATATATGTAGCTCTTCCTGAAATAGCTGCATGTGCAACATAATATACCGGCATCAGAAGCCTCTCCACTTGAAAATCTCAAAACCTTAGGTTGCACCATATGAAATTACCAATTTAGTAGATAAAAAATGGTCAAATAGTGACTTTTTATGATTCAACCCAATAGCTACTTCCCCAAACTGAAGTTATTGATTTCTCCAAACCTTCATTTTCTTCAACTAGCCTCTTTCTACCTTTGACACTTCTGGACACTTGGTTGCTATATTGTTATATTGAGGACATCTGTAGTGGCGCCCTCCTTCATCCACCCCTCCATTTCCCCTGCAAGTGGGAAGGCTTCTAGTAGATCTCTGATTTTTTCTTCTTCCTAACCACGTTATCTGGACTGCCATAATGAAGCTTGCATGCCGCTTTTTGTAATCTGATTTATGCCCAAGAGCAGTGATTCTTAGGTAATATGGGTTGGTTTATTGTCCCTTCTTTGGAGGGTCCTCTGTATCTCTTGTTTGAAGTTAAAAATGCTTGCGATTAGACACAAGGTTCTTTCTCACTCAATTTTTCAGCATATATCTCCAACGCAACCCTGGATGTATTATTCTAGTTTAATAAACCACAGTTTAATTTCAGTAAGCTTTGGTTTTCTAATCTATAAATTGGCACTAATAATATTAACAGTCTCATAAGGTTGTGGTTGGAATTAATTTAATACATACAAATCATTTAGAACAGTGCTTGGGACATAGTAAGCCTTTACTAAATGTTAATTATGCTGAAAAAAGTCAGAAGATTTATTATGTTGTGATGAGGTCAAATTTCTTTTGTCCTTTTCTATATTTGTGCAGAAACAAAACAAAACAAAACCACACTCAAAATCCACAATTTTTAAAGGATTCAGGTTTCATTCTGGGTCTGTAAAAAGCTTCTGGTTAATTCTTACTCGTCTTAATTCAATTTCATCCTCCTTAATTATAGTGCTCTTTAATGATGATTAAAAAAAACTGAAAAAACATGTACTCTTTAGGAGGTATTTAATATCAAGCATTCTAATAAAGGGTTGCTATGAAGAAAATCTTTTGGTAAAGGTGATTCTCAAACTTTAGTTTGCTGAAATGGCCTAAGAAATATAGTAAGGGATTTGCACTGCGGCAACGTCTTTGAAGTCTGGTTGCCTGCCTTTAATTTTGCAGTAAGCGCCTAATCTCATTAGATTTCATACACTCAGTGTTTGCACTTGCACAAAAGCTGTCCAAACAAAGCCAAAATGTTGACACCACCATCCTCTGATGGCATTTAGAATGAATATATTAAACACACTTGCACCAGCATTGCATTAAGCTAAGAAATAAATTTTGAACTTTGAACTCAGCAGGATAAAAAAGCTTTACTTGATAGCCGAGCAATTGTGTTGTGATACGGTATAGGGAATTCATTGTGTTGTCAGAGAATCCAAACTTGCAAACTTTCTCTACATACAGTAGGCACTGCACTGGTAAAGAATTAAAGTAAGGAACAATCCTCAAATCCTGTTGTTAGGGACCTAAATGGAAGGTAAAGTGGGCTGGTTGATTTACTTTGAAATTCACTGAATAAACTTTGATTAAGTTCATTTCAGAGAAGGGCTCATAATGAAAGAATATCTCCTAGTGAATGTGTGAATTAAAGTATGTCTTTATTCAATTCCCTTTGCTAATTTACAAATTTAGACATTTTCTTAAAAGTTCTGGCAGTCTTATCTTTTTTATTGAAGGTTATAATGAGATCTCAAATGATAAGACTTCTGTGTCCCTTCTCATAAAATGAAGATAGCAAAAAGGCTGGATCTGAGAACTAACTAAATCTAATGGCTAGGGGTATTTAATGGTTTCTAAATGGATAGTACCTAAAAGAAATAGATTTCCCCATAAAATATGTGTAAATGATTATAAACTTACATATCTGGAACGTGACCGTCAACTTTCAACGTGCCAGCAACTTTCAATCAAGGGAAATAGTCATCACAAAGTTCATATATTAAAGTTTGTGCATGTTAGTCACTGACAGTCTCATAGTTCCTCAGTCCAATTGCTTTCACTCTTGCTTTACATGTTTTTTTGCTTGGGTATTTGCTTTTGGCTTAGATTAAGGGATGTTAAAAGAAACACAATTTGCAATGCATCCCACCAGCTATTGTCAGAATGCCATTGAAGATATTATCTATTCTATCTTATATCATCCTTTTTATGTACACCATGAAAAAATTCTCTTAGGTCTTCAGGTCAAGAGTGGTAATAATTATTCTGAATAGCTGTCTTGTTTTTATTTTCTGAGCATTGTGAACCTGTAACTAACTGATCACCTTTTCATCTTTGCTGTGGCTTCCAGGGAGCTTAGAGCTCTATTTGCCACCTAGTACTGACAGTTAGAGAGGGCTACAGGGTATCCAGTCTGTGTGTGATACTTACTCTTGGCTTTATTACTTACCTATTCTTATTTTCCTTTTGTTCAAATTCCCTCAAAAATCATTGTCTTTTTGATTGCGTAATTTTAAAAAGCTGTCACAAATCCTTTGTGGAAAGGGATATGTGTACACACATTCATAGATTCATACTTGCAGCATGAATGGTTATTTGATTTCTAAAACCACAACAAATTAGAAGGAGAGGGATGATCGCTAGAAAAAGGACAGTAAGAATGTCAACTGAGATGACAACTGATAAGTTCCATTGAGGATACCAGAAAACGATCGAAACAGACAGGAGTGGGAACTCAAAAAGCACAGCTGCCTAAGAACATGCAATG
Organism: Tapirus indicus; assembly: GCA_031878705.1. NCBI lineage: Eukaryota > Metazoa > Chordata > Mammalia > Perissodactyla > Tapiridae > Tapirus > Tapirus indicus. The sequence goes on along the minus strand of CM062919.1, from coordinate 138,668,882 downwards.
TAGGGCTGAAAAACCCTTCATGTCTCTCTCATCCAAGGATTGATAATATGCTGCAGGTCTGCAAATGCTGTTATAAAATGACCTCAACAGGAAGATAAGATTATATTAAGTTCCACATACTTTGTCAAACAAGGCAGTGTTCTGCTTACTATCAGTTAGAAAGATATACCTAAAAAAACTGGGTCTCTTTAAAAAACTAAACTTCAGTTATTGAGAAAATTAACTTGGCAGAAGAAAGCCCTTACTTCTCAGTAAGGCTGAATTATGGTGGTCTTATAGAAGCATCACATGTAAAACGTCTATTGCATGACCAGGTTTAAAATGAGTACTTTGCTTCTGAACAAACTGTAGCAATAAGCACATTGGAGTAGATGGTCTGCTCTTTTGCATCACCTGAGCTGACCTGCCATCAATGACAGCTTAGGCTCGTTGAGGGCCATAGTTGTGAGACTATGAGGACGATTTGTCATCCATGACGGGGAGGTTTAGTGACCAAGGGCTGAGTGGGAATTCAGTTCAAATGTAAGTTGGATAATAGCAAACTATTGTCCTTCTCTTTGTCTCAACTACTTTTTCTTTCATAAGATGCTAGAAGGTCCTTGCCTCTCTGGCCTGCAGGAGGAGGGGTGCATGTTGCAATGAGAGATAAAGATACTGATTCTCACTTGTGAATGAACAAAGGCAATAAGATATTATCTGAGCTAGCACAGGATAGTGCTTAAAAGGATGGGCTCTGGAGCGGAATTTCTGGGTTGAAATCTTGGTTCCACTGCTTCCTGGCTGTGTAGTCTTAGACAAGTTACTTAATTTCTTTGTGTGTTAGTTTTACCAATTTCAAAATGGGGATAGTAATATCCTATACCAAAAAGGGTTGTTGTGAGTGTTATTATAATTGCTTAAAACAGTGCCTGACTATATTAAATATATTATATAAATGGCAAATATTAAATATTACCATTAATTAGTTAATTATTAAATAATATTAAATATTACCATTGACATCAAAAGAAGGGAGACATTTATTCAACTTCTAAGGTATAAATTACCCCTTTCTCTTCACATTACATTAAATTTTCTCTTCATATGACGTTACATTTGCAAATATGTTTGTGAATATCCTTATTCTATTCTATTCGCGTGTTGCTGAAAACACTTAAAAGGCAGTAGAGTGTGGAGAAATAGATTTGTGTTTTGGCAGTAGAAGTTGTTGTGGTTTATTAAGAATAATTCCACATACCAAACCATAGATCTCACTTTTTTTAAAGTTTATTTTAAATGTGGCTTTCATCTCATTTTAAAAGTAACATAACCACGTTACAAAAATGTGTCGATTCTTTATTTAGTTCAACCACATGAACAAAATGACCATTATGGAATAAACTCTACGGTGGGTTTCCATCCGGTCTCTTTTTTGTATATGGGCATGTATGGGTATGTGTGTGTGTTAGTAACAGTGATTCTCAAACTATTTTTTTCCTGCCATTCTTAATGATGGTTGCTTAAACATACTCAAAATATTCCTATAAGCATTTCCTAGCATGTTGACTGGATTCTACCTCTTCCTTGAAACATAAGTAAAATCATTTACAAATTTGAACATCTTAATAGATTACTTGCAACTCAATATCAACATGTTAGCTCATTACTAGTCAAATGGTTATAGTAATGCTGAATGGGCAAGTTTGTTTTCTGCTTTTTTTCAATTATTATTTATAGGCATTTGCCATGTAATTAGGAGTTTTAGAAATTATTATTATGAAAATCTTTCAAGCATACACACAAAAAAGGAAATGATAATGAACCCTACATATCCGTCACCCAGATTAAACAATTATCCACATTTTGTCACAAATCATCCACATTTTGTCACACTTGGTTCATTTCTCTTCTCTCTCTTTGATGGAAGCATTTTAAAGAAATCCCAGACATTGTGACATTTTGCCATTTCACCCGTAAACATTTCACCATGGGTCTCTAAAATAAGTAATTTTTCCAGTAACCACAACACCTTTATCACAATTAACAAAATTACATCTAACTGAGGCCATATTCAAATTTCCCCAAAATACTCAGACTGGATGTTCTAAATTGGTTTGTTTGCTTCAGGATCCAGCAAGATCCACATGTTGCATATTGTTGTGTGACTCTTAAATCTTTTTAATCTAAAACTGTATCATCCAACATGGTAACCACTGGCCACAAGTGGCTTTTTAAATTTAAATTAACTGAAATTCAATGAGATTAAGAAATTCAGATCATAAGTCACTAGCCACATTTCAAGTGCTCAATATCACACGTCTAGTGATTACCATATTGGACAATGCAGATACAGCACATTTCCATCATTGCAGAAAGTTCTATTGGACAGCAGCCTCTAGAAGATTAACCTCTCCCCCACTTACCCCCAGATCACTGAATTATTGAAGAAACTAGGTCAGTTATCCCTAATTCTGGATTTCTTACTTATGGACAGTTGAACTTATTCTTCTCAACCTGGCATTTTCTGTAAATTGGAAGCTTTATCTAAAAGCTTGATTAAGTTTAACTATTTTTTTTTCATTTTTTTGGCAGGAATACTTCATAGGTGCTGCTGTGGATTTCACTAATTGTGGTTTTTATGATCACTTTTGTTTCACTGAGTGTATGTACAATAATATTATACTTGTCTTTTATTATTGGATATTTAGTTTGTTTCCTTTTTTTTTTTTTTACTTTATATATAGTATTGTCTCAAATATTTCTGTGAATAGAGACTTTTCTATATTTTCTAAATTTCTATATCCTAAGGTGTTTCTTTAGGATAAATGACCAAAAAAAGAAAATGTATATTAAAGCTAATAGCAGTTTTATGGCTCTTCATACATATTATTTAGTTATTTTTCAAAAAGATTGTACCTACTGATGCTGCCCTCAGTAATACGTGGGTACTAGTTTTACCACATCTTCACCAGCATTGAGTATTATCATGGAAATGGTCACAGTTTTTCGATTTAATAGTGCCCTACAATTTGAATTTGTTTTTCTCGAGTCCTCTCTTGTTCCCTCATGTCTTGGGCAGGCTCACACCAGTGAGGTCCTTCTTCCAACAGTGTAGTTTTCAACATCTTAGACTTGAAGGCAGGATGCTTTGCCCTGGGCCCTTCCTGCCTAGATCCTTTGGGCTAATAATCCCCTTTCTCTTTTTATGATTCATTCTGAGCAGGCTTAGTGGTTAATCTTCCATTTCCAGTTTTATACTCTGTTCCTCCCCCTCGTCTAGATTTGAAACATCCTCTCCTTCAACACTTCAAATGTCTTGGCTATTCATTTTCCCCTTTGGTTCAGAAAGCTTTAGTTGTCAATTCTATTCCCTTGTCAGCAACAATTTTTATTCTTACCGGCTTAGTCAGGCTGTCTGCCCTGGCTTTCTTTATAAGTGTTTTTGTGTAGAATTTTTGCCTCCTAGGAAGCCCACTGTAGCATAACATAATTAAATGACAATATATGAGGTGCCAGGGCTTTACAGGCAGTTAATGACCAGTCTGAAGATTTATAAGCAAGAGGTGAATCAAAGAGAACCAAATGCTCAAGTTCTATATAAACAAAAAAATAAAAAAATTAGTGGGGTTCAAATTGTTTAACAGATATTTGAAAAGAAGTACATGAAAACGTGCATATTAAGAAATCTTGAAATGCAGTTGCATATTCACTGACACAACTCCATCTGTGCCCTGTATTTCCTTTCCCAGTCTCCCCGATTTGCATGCCCCCCATAACCTTCTTCGGCATTTGCTTTCCAGCCTACTGACCTCTGGCCCTGCTTTGATTCTTCATTGCTCCCTCTTACATTTTCAGTAAAAATAAAACGAATGTGACTGAGGTCAGAATCTGACTTTTTATACAAAGCTACACATGCAAGATGCTAACTCGTACAGAAAATGTGTATCATGGGAAACTTAACATTTCAATGAGAAACTTAACTTTGGAATTTCCTGCCTGATCTGTCTCTTAAGTTAATGTTTTAATTTGATGTCCTTATTTGACTTTACATGAAAAGTTAGAGCTGAGGTGGAAAAGAACAAATCAACAAACAACAAAATACCTACATGCAACTTACTATGGCTGTGATAAAGTGAGACAACAGCACATAACTCTCACTTGGTTGTACTGAGTGTTTACAAAATCTTATCAAACCGACCAGACTACATGACTGGATAGTTACAAGGATAGCACTGCACATAGACAAAGTGGTTTTTGGATTCCCAGTAGCTTCAAATCTTATTTTCCATTTTTTCTGGAGCTCAGAAATAGGCATATAGAAGGTGCTACCTTTTTTTTTTAATGTTCAGCCAAATTGGTACTCTCTACACAGAACTCTCTGAAATGAATTTTCAATCCGAGAAAATTATCCCTACCCCACTCCAAATAAATTTAAGGTGGTTGAACATCTCATACTAGGTTGGAAAAAGAGTTTAGTGATTATATAATGAACTGTTTCCTTCTAATGGCATCATCTGGCATAAATTTATTAACTGTAAATATGTGATAAATGAAAATCCAATCAGGGCTATCAGAAGATGTGCAGCTCATCTATACTATTCTAGCATTCAACCGTTTTATATATTTGTGTGTGTGTGTGTGTGGAAGACTAGCCCTGAGCTAACATCCATTGCCAATCATCCGTTTTGCTGAGGAAGACTGGCCCTGGGCTAACATCCATGCCCATCTTCCTCTACTTTATATGGGATGCCTCCACAGCATGGCTTGACAAGCTGTGCGTTGGTCTGCGCCCAGGATCCAAACCCATGAACCCTGGGCCACTGCAGTGGAGCTCGTAAACTTAACCGGTAGGCCACCGGGCCGGCCCCTGGCCTTTTCTATTTTTGATGATGAAGTTTTAGAGTAGTCAACTCAGAAATGAAACTCAGATTTTGAGAACTTTTCACTCAGAAGGTTATGAGAGCCAAGTCTTTGACTGTTGGGTGAGGGAATTGGGGTTTGTGGCTTTTGAACTTGTAATTGTGTTTAGTATTTAGGCTGTTATTGGCTTAAGTTTCAGGGCTTTTATTGGTATAAGGCCATTTTCAAAATGGTGTTCCAGCAGGCTCCATTTACCTTTCCTTTCCGAAAACTAAGGAAAAAAGATCTGTTGTGAAGTACCAGTAAGCCTGACTCCTAAGACAGATGTGGGTCATTCTGGTTCAGCTTTGCAGATGTTTCCGGCTCTGAGGAGTTTTTTTCATAGTCACTAACTTTGCTAGGAATTTACTGAAAAAAATCAAAAATCCCACTTTTCTAATGTACGTAGAGACACATCTGACCCTGGGACAAGGTCTTGCCTCATACGAGGTTAGGACTGAGTTAGAGCCAAAACATTTGGGAGTCTTTGGGGGGAATTTCTGTTAACCCATAACCTCCTAAAGAGTATCCTTCTCACCATGGACCTTCTATATAAAGAAGTGAAAAATCCTCTAGAAGCAGAAGCACCTTTTAGTTAGTGTTAGGATGTTGACAATTTCTTACTATGAATTAGTCTATTTTTTTTTCAAATATTGAGTCATGAAAATTTCCTCCTATTAAAACATTGCCTCATCAGTAACACATGGACAACTGAGCCACTGAGAGTGGCTGCCCCATTGAGAGTGGACTGGACAGGTCAAGGGCAAGGGGTCAGTGGGATAGTGTGGTGAGGGCAACAGCCAGGGCAGAAGGCTATAGAGCCACTGATGTCATAGTGCCACCTCCTTGGGAAGTCCCAAAGACACAGATGTGGGGGGCTCAAATTTTACCACTTGAAAGTACAACTATTGACCCAGAAGAGTTAGGGGGCAATTGCTTGTGTATTTAATTAATTAATTAACTTGGCCTTTTTCCCACCCCCAGCTTTATTGAGGTGTAACTGACAAATAACATGGTAAGATATTTAAAGTGTACAACATGATGATTCGATATACATACACATTGTGAAAGGATTCCCCCATCTAGTTAATTAACATATCCATCACCACACATAGTTTCCCCCTGCCCTTTTTTTGGTAAGAACTTTTAAGTTCTACTCTCTTAGCAAATTTCAATTATATAATACAGTGTTATCAACTATAGTTGCCATGTAATATATTGGATCCTCAGACCTTATTCATCTATAATTGAAAGTTTGTACCCTTTTACCAACCTCTGCCTATTGCCCCCACCCCCTAACCCCTGGAAACCACTTTTCCACTCTCTGTTTCTATGAGGTTTTTATTTTGAATTTCATGTATAAATGATACCATGCAGTATTTGTCATTCTCTGTCTGGCTTATTTCACTTATCATAATGCCCTCCAGATTCCTCCATGTCGTCAAAAATGACAGGATTTCCTTCTTTTTAAAGACTGAATAACATTCCATTGTATATCTATATTACATTTTCTTGGTCCATTCATCTGTTTTTGGACACTTAAGTTGTTTTCATACCTTGGCTATTGTGAATAATGCTGCAATGAACATGGGAGTACAGATACCTCTTCAAGATAATGCTTTCATTTCCTTTGGATATATACCCAGAAGTGGGATTGCTGGATCATATGGTAGTTGTATTTTTAATTTCTTGAGGAACCTTCATACTGTTTTCCATAGTGGCTGCACCAGTTTACATTCCCACCAACAATGTACAAGTGTTCCTTTTTCCTTTTTCTCCACAGTCTCACCAGCATTTGCTATCTCTTGTCTTAGGGGTAATTGTTCAGCAGGTCCTTCCTGGGACTCATAAGCTGGAGCACCTAGAGAATATTTGAATTCCATCTCTTGGGTGGGGATTTTTCAGTCTCAAATTCAGGGATATGAAAAATAAAAAAGAAAAAAAAGGAAGGAAATAAGGAAAGAAGGGAGGGAGGAAGGAAGGAAGGAAGGAAGGAAAAGGAGTAATATTAGTTTTCTGTGACTCAACCTGGACTCTTTTGGTCCTCTATTCTGGATGGTAGATCTGGTTTATTTCTGGTAAACTATTAATACAGCAATATTCAAGCATTCCAGGGGAAAGTGCAGTTCAGGTTCCTCCTCTCTGTCTTTGTTCTTGTGTTGAATCCTGGGGGTGGGGGATGGGCTTACTGCTGTGCCATGGCACTAGTGGGGAGCAGACTTCCAGGCCACGCCTTCCTCTGTCCTCTGTTGGCACCTGCTGACTCTAACGTGCTCCTTTCTGTTGTTGTTCATGACCCTCCTGCCATGATGCCCCGTCATCAGGCCCTCATCAGTTATTTTGTTTCCCCCTTTTCTGTACCACCAGACCCCTCCGGGTCCCCCACTCTTTCTCAGTCACTCATCTCTGGTGGCACACGGACTTTAGGGTGCTCTTGGAGTAGATGCCTCTACTCCCATCCTCCCACTCGGCCTGGACCAGCCCAGCTGCCTTTCTCTATGGTGACTGCTCTGTGCACGCAGGATTCTTTGTGAAATGTTTCCTCTAACTTCCGTGGGGAATTAGGCACATATTTCCTCTTTCTTTAGACACCCTCAAACTTGTCTGGGTTTTTCATTGCCCCTCTTCTCCTGGGGACACAGCACAGGATGGGATGAAGTGATATTTTCTGTCTTAGAGATTCACCGGTGCTGTTCACTCACTTGCTCAGGCCAAAATCTTCAGATTCACCCTTGAATCTTCTCTTTCAACCCATATCAATTGCATCAACTGCTCCTGTTGTCTTTATAAATTATATATATATATATTTTTTAATTTTTTAAATTTATTTTTTGTGAGGAAGACCAGCCCTGAGCTAACATCCGTTGCTAATATTCCTCTTTTTGCTGAGGAAGACTGGCACTGGGCTAACATCCATGCCCATCTTCCTCTACTTTATATGGGACACCGCCACAGCATGGCTGACAAGCAGTGCGTCGGCCGGCGACCGGGATCTGAACCCGCGAACCCTGGGCTGCCAAGCGCGGACTAAACCGCTGCGCCACTGGGCGGCCCCTAAACTATATATATTTTTAATTGTGTTTCCCCCACTTGAATGTAAACTCAGTGACAGCAAAGAACTCTTTTTATTTACTGCTGTATTCCCTGAAGAGTGGCCTATGTGCAAAAAACTTGTCTAATGAATGCCTGAACAAATCTTCTATTATTAAACTTAGATGTTTCCTTTGGTTATTATAAACTATTTTATATGGACGTCTTTGCAGCTATTTCTTAGTACTCGATTTTTCTAAGTGTAAATTCCTAGAAATAGAATTTCTAGATTAAACTATGTGCATTATGAAAAAAAAAATGGATATATACCGACAAATTTTCCTCCAAAAAGTTTACATCAAATTACACTTCTACTGATAGTATGTGGAAATGCTAGTCTTTCTGATTCCTTAGCAATACTGGGCATGATCCTTCAAAATCTTTACCAATTTTCCAGTTGAAAAAAATATCTGATTATTTTAATTTAGTTGTACACATTTTTGATATTCTTAATTCAGAGTAAAATGTCCTAATTCTGTTGTCAGATTTTGGACGGATTGTGATCACACTGCTTACTACAGACTATAAGGAAGACTTCATTATTGCATAATACTTAAAAATAAAATAAAAAATAAAACAATAACTCCTCCCCAGATAGAACTTCATCACCTCAGTTCTGGAGACTGCCTCCAAAGGGCCCCATACTTCTGTGCATTTATTAGTTTTGGAAAAGCTTTTGTAGAGGTGTCTGAGTTTTACTCAGTTCCTCGTGCTTTTTTTATACCAATAAATAATAAAGATATATGTGTTTTGTGGTAAGAAAACTCTATATAGGAGAGTCTAAATAGTTAACTTTTGGGAAAAGGGAATGATTATTTTATTAAAAGTTCCTGCACATAGTAACATGCCTCTTAGGGGAAAAAATAAGCTTACAAACAATATTTTAGTTGTAATGGGTATGATGAGATGAACCTGGCCTTTCTGCTGTGTGTGGGAGCTTTCCTCCCAGGATACTGAAAGCAGAATGGGACAGAAGCATTCCAAGCCACCCTCCCATGTCTTGCTCAGCAGATTTATGTACTTTGGGCTAATAATTTTGTCCATATAAACTAATGGACCCTTTCCATTCTCTGTGCCTCATGGCTCCTGAAAGAATTATCTCCGTCTGTAGGTCTCTGAGCCCTAAAACCTTTGAAGCAAACAATAATATACCACTTTGCTCTTTGCGCTTTGCTGTTCTCTCTAAAAGGTCTGAAAAGTAGCAAGTTCAGCTAGAAGGGTGTGTGTATGTAAGTATGTATGTGTTTGTAAGCTTTAGGTTGGAAAGGCTGAAGCTTTCAAGTAAAGAATACAACATTTCAGTCACATTATATGGATTATATGGCTTCTATTATTTAGAATACTGGAAGTATCTAATAATTGTCATCTTGTTTGCCTACAAGTGTCCACACATTTTCCTGGTTACATTTGACCAAGAAAGATTTCAGCATTAGACCAAATTGCATCAGCATATGTTCACATATTTTCAAACTAATAGTTCTTGAAAGAAAGAACAGGTCATGTAGCTCCCATTTGCCTTTTTTGGCTTGTCCATGGATTTTCATAGACTGCAATGGAAATAGTGTGAACAAGGATTATCTCTTCAGGCTTAGGTGTAAACACTAGAGCTTACTATAATAAGTTGGATCATGCACCATCCTAGGAGCTAGGTTCTTTCCTTGAGACACTTGAGTGGATGGATCAGTTGCCAAGCAACTTGCATTCTTATGGGGCCAGGCTGAGGAATAAAAGGGCGCCAGGTGGTAATAGAGAGAAGGAAAATGACAAAGACACATGGAAAAATAAAGCCTCCATCTGGGAACTAGAGTGCATAACCGTTTAGAAATTTGGAATATGTTCCTCCTTAATCATTCATTTCAACAGCTATCGGTCAATGGTTATATCTTCTATATCTATGACTATGTCTCCATTCATCAACCATCCATCCATTCATCCAGCCTGGAAGACTTATTCTGAGATTAGAAATTACAAGTAGTTAGCTAGAACTGTCTATCTTATATTAACTATTTTGCCAATAATTATTGTTCACTAATTTCTTATCCATTCTCATAATTTCCTGTTCCTTTCCCTGCCTTTATGTCTTATACATTTTCACTTTTCATCTCCTCATCACATGCTTTCTCTTTCTTTCTCTCTCAGGACCATTGCTTCACTGCTAGTTGGTGCTTAGATACTCAATTTAGGTGGAAATATAGATTCCTATAGAAGATTGTCAGAGCAGGACTCGTGTCCCCACACTATATGAGACCTTTCTCCTAGACACCTATGTGCTGAAACTTAGTATTCTGATGTCCAAGTGGAGAACAATGGTGACAGTCCAAAATGTCAGAAGTTATGATATATAATCATACGTGGAATCAGCTTCATATATTTTAAAACATAAATCAGTTCTATTTGTTCAAATACACTATAAAATAATCTTCTTCTCACTATAGAAATGAAAACTAAAGAAAAACTATGAGTTTTTCTTTTTGAGAGATCTGCCAGTGTTACATCAGCTCGTGCTCCCCAGGCTTTGGATTTTTTGTGTGTGTGTGTGTGAGGAAGACCAGCCCTGAGCTAACGTCCGTTGCCAATCCTCCTCTTTTTGCTGAGGAAGGCTGGCCCTGGGCTAGCATCCGTGCCATCTTCCTCTACTTTGTATGGGACACAGCCACGGCATGGCTGACAGGCAGTGCGTTGGTGGGCGCCCGGGATCCGAACCCGCGAACCCTGGGCTGCCAAGCACAAACTAAACCGCTGCGCCACCGGGCCGGCCCCAGGCTTTGGATTTTTTGATAGGCTGCCCCAGACTACGTAAGAACACGAATCCAGTTGTTTTCAAGAATTTCAGGGAAGAAAAGTACAGTCGCATTTGGGGCCATGTCTAAAGGAATAAGGAAATTATTATTTAGTGCCTACTATATGCCTGGCAATGTGTTAGTTATTTCTTGATAGATTTTAAAACTTAATCTTCAAAAATACTTGTATTGTGGGTATTATTGTCCACGTTTTAAAATATGAAACTAAGGGTTGAAGAGGTTAAGTATCTTGTACAAGACCACTTAGCTTCCAAAAACTGGGGTTTCTGCCCTCAGTATGTTTAATTGTACTAAGCTACACTACTGAGGAAGTATGTCCTCTTGGGATGCAAGTAAACCAATAAAACAAGTTTAATGGGATGATACAGTGTGGGTACTTGTTTGGTAATTATTCTGAGGGGTGTGTGGGGGGATGGGGAGTATGTCAGTAGGTGCTGGAGAAATGGGAGGGGAGAGGTGAATGGATTATTGGGATCCTATCCGATTTCACTTTTGGTCTTGGGCCATCCATTCACACTAACCTTAGCTCTCCCTTTTAACTTTTCCTTCACCAGCTTTTTGTCCATTTTAATCTTTTCTACTTTTATCACCCTTTGGCCTTTGTCTGCCATTTAACTACTGTAGTGGATATAGTTGATGCTTCACCAGATACCTTTGGATCCCTTTTACTTTCATTTGTGTACCCCTCTCCCTGACCACCATGTGCTTCTGCTGCTAACAAGCCATACCTGCACTTCTCTTCAGAAGACTACCACTGGAGCCCTCACTTCAAGAGAGCCAGAAGTGCCTGGAAGTTTACACTGACCCTCTTTCTTCTGACCCCAGTGGCACTTAAGCAATGACTGACTGATGTAGGAGTATGAAATATCAAGTCCCTTGCCTCCCATCTGGATAACTTATTCTTAGTTATAATTTTCCACTTGAAAGCTCATCTGCCAGATTAGTCCAAGGCTGGGAATTTGCCTGAAATTGCACCCTTCCTCCACTTCTCCCCCTACTCCATTCTTCTTCTTCCAGTCCGTTTGCAGTTCTTTCTGAGAACACTTCCCTAACAGATCATTTGTACATGAATTTTTGTCTCAGATTCTGGGGAATACTCAGATTTTAAAGGGCTGATGGCTAGAGGATCTGAGACGACACTGTTACTCGGGAACCCTAAACATTCTCATGGCTTCTCTGTTAGAGTGAGGGAGAATGGAAGTCAGGTGACAAATGAAGTTCTGGCCCAGGACCATCTCAAATTGGGTCCAATGGGCCTCGGGACCCATCTGGTAGTCATTTTCCAATTTTCTGACTGAATAATCAGGGTGGACATATTTAGCATCTGGTAAAATACTCACATTGCTTTGCTAACCTGTGGAGTAAGAGCTATTTTAGTAGGAAAGCCCAAGTAAAAGTCACCCCAGGTCAAGATGGTAAAGCAAAATAATTCTGTCCCTCAATCCCTGTGTGAATGGCAGAGATTAGCACCAGGCTCAGAGACTTAAAACCAACATAGATGGTCAACCTCGTTATATTTCCATTTAATACATCCCTCTACTTCCTGCAGAAATCAGATGAATCATAGCAGGTGACAGGGGACTACCAGAAACATAACCCAGTGGTAGCTTCAGTTTAGCTGCTGTGCTGCATATGATACCTTTACTAGAACAGATTAACACTGCTTCTCATTTGTGGTATGTGGCTATTGAGTTGGCAAATGTGTTCTTTTCCATACCTGTTTGAATGAGGATCAGAAGCAGTTCACCAGGATGGAAAACAGTATACATTCACAGACTTTCCCTAGGTCTAAGTTAACTCTCCTGCTTTCTGTCACAATATAGTTTGAAGGGACATATCTAGACATTCCACAAAAGATCAGTTTGGTTCATTATATTGGTGATAGCATGTTAATCATACATGAGCAGGAAATGACAAGTACTTTGGATGCCCTGGTAAGACACATGTACTATGGATTTTGAGAGAAACTACAAAGATTTAGGAGTTTGCCATATCAGTAAAACTCTTAGGGCTCCAGTAGTCTGGGGCATGCTAGGATTTCACTTCACAGCAAAAGAAGTGCAGAAATGGGCCCATGTTCATGGAATTCACTGGTCTTACCATGTTCCCCACCATCCTGTAGCAGCTGGTTTGATGGAATGGTGAAATGGCCTTTTGAAGACTTGGTTACAACCCCAGCTAGGTGGCAATACCTTTTAGGGCTGGGGCAAGATTTTCCAGAAAGGTGAATATGCTTTGAATCAGTGTCCAGTATTTGGGGCTGTTTCTCCAATAGCCGGGATTCTTGGGTCCAGGAATCAAGGAGTGGAAACAGAGTGGCGCCACTCACTATTACTCCTAGTGACCTACTAGCAAAATTTTTGCTTCCTGTTTCCGCAACTTTATGTTCTGCTGGTCTAGAGGTCTTAGTTCCAGAGGAAGAAATGCTTCCACCAGGAGACACAACGATTCCACTGAACTATAAGAGTGCTGCCCAGCCTCTCTGGGCTCTTGATGTCTCTGAATCAACAGGCGGAGGGAGTTTCTGTGCTGGCTGGGGTGCCTGATCCTGATTACTAAGGGGAAATTGGACTTCTACTCCACAATGGAGGTAAAGAAGAGTATATCTGGGATACAGGAGATCCCTTAGGGCATCTCTTAGTATTAGCGTGCCCTGTGATTAAGGTCAATGGAAAACTACAACAACCCAATCCAGGCAGGACTACTAATAGGCCAGACCCTTCCAGAATGAAGGTTTGGGTCATCCCACCAGGTAAGGAACCGTGACTAGCTGGAGTGCTTGCTGAAGGCAAAGAGAATACAGAATGGGTAGTGGAAGAAGATAGTTAGAAATACCAGCTACAACCTTTGTTTTCTTTTCTCTCTTATTCCTTTATTGTGTAATACAAAATACATTGATTGTATATTATAATATTTAAGTATTATTAATTTTGCATCATAGTATTTAAGTTATAGGATATCAAGGGAAGAGTAAACATCACTCAGGGACTTTACCTTCTCTTCTAGGGAAGGGGTTAGTGTGTTTTTGGTTGTATGCAGGATAGTTTTGTCACACTAGGCATAATTATGAGCTTGTTATTATCTTTATTTGGAGATTAAGGATGGTTTAAGGAGATGTGTATGGGTGCTAAGTTGACAAGGGTTGGACTTGTGATGGTTAATTTTATGTGTCAACTTAACTGGCCACAGGGTTCCCAGATTAAACATTATTTCTGGGTGTGTCTGTGAGGGTATTTACAAATGAGATTAGCATGTGAATCAGTGGACTCAGTAAAGTAGATTGCATTCCCCAATATAGGTGAATGTCATCCAATCCTTTGAGGGCCCGAATAGAAGAAAAGCTGGAAGAATGAGGAATTTGTTCATTTATTTCCTGCCTGACTTGCTTGAGCTGAGACATCTAACCTCATCTTCTCCAGCCCTCGGACTGAGATTTACTCCATCAGCTCCCCTGGATCCAGGCCTTCTGGCTAGGACTGTATTACACCACTGGCTTTCCCGGATCTCTAGCTGGCAGACAGCAGATTGTGGGACTTCCTAGCTCCCATAATCGTGTGAGCCAATTCTTCACAATGAGTGTCCTTTCCATGATAAGTATATATTTTAGTAAGTATACTTGAAAAAAGTGTAAGTATGCTACTGGTTCTATTTCTCTGGAGAACCCTGACTAATATACTCTCTAAATTAAAGAATAAGTTTTGGCACCTTTAAGTTCCTACTCCTTAAAAAATAAGCACAATATTTTTTAGGCCTCTTTGGGTTTTGGAAGCAGCATACTTGGAAATATTACCCTGATCTACTTATTGGATAATGTGGAAGGCTTCCAATTTTGAGTGGGGCACAGAAGAAGTAAGGGCTATCAAGTAGGTCCAGGCTATAGTATAAGCAGCCCTGCTTCATGGTCCTTTTAACTGAGTAGATCCCATGGTTCCAGAATATGCCATGAAGACACTACATGTAGTCTCTGGCAAGATCTAGTAGGAGAATCACAGTGCAGAACCCAGGTTTCTAGAGCAGCCATCTGCAACCAAGTACTATACACCATTCACAAAGCAGCTTCTGGTCTGCTACTGGCCCTGGTAAAGATTGGCCATCTGAGCACGGGACATCAAATGACTACATGATCAGAACTGCCCATCATGAGTTGGGTGTTTTCAGACCCACTATTCATAAGGTTGGGTGGGCCCAGCAGCAATCCATCATACGGTGGAAATGGTATATCCAGAATCAGGTACCAGCAGGTTCAGAAGGCACATGTAATTCTGACAAATAGGTGACTAAAATCCCCATGTCACTCACCACAATGGCACTTTGCTTCTCCCTTAGTTTACACCTATAGCTTCATGACTAGCTAATGGAGGAGGAAAAATATCTTGAGCTTGGTTCACAGATAGATCAGCTCAGTATATTGGTTCAGTAAAGCCCATTCATGGGTGGCCCAGAGGATAGTGGTAGAAAGAAATTATTCCAGTGGTCAGAGCTTTGGGTGGTGTATCTGGTTATCTGCTTTGTGTGGTGGGAGAAGTAGCCCTATGTAAGGATATATACAAACTTCTGGATAGTGGAGAATGGTTTGCATGTCTAGTCAGGAGTTTGAAAGCAGCAAGATTGGAAGACTGAGGACAAGGAGGTCAGGTTAGAGGCAGTTGGATGGACTTATGAGAGTGGGCACAAAGCATGGGAATCTTTCTATTGCATGTAATGCCCACCAGAAACCATCCAGTGGTGGATCAGGTGGATAGGATGACTCACCCAGTGATGAGAGGATGCCAGCCATCCTTTGTCTTTGGCTATTGCAGTGTCTTGTCTTTGGCAACCAAAATGTGCCCATGGACTGGGTAGACATGGAGTCCGAGATAAGACATATGTTCTTCTAGCTACTGCTGCTGAATGTGCAACTTGTCAGCAGCAGAGACCCCTAATATAATACTATCCCTCAAGGAGATCAACCAACCACTTAATGGCTAGTTATTTATATTGGACACTTTCTGTCATGGGAAGGGTGGTGATTTGTCATGACTAGGATTTACGTGTATTTCCAGGTATGAATTTTCTTTCCTGCCTGCAGTTCCTCAGCTTTCCTACTATCCAAGGGCTCACAGAGTATCTGATTTATTGACATGAGAGCTGGTATAACATTTCTTTGAACAAAGGGATCCACCTTACAGCAAAGGAGGTGTAGCAATGGATAAATGACCATGGGACCCCAGCCTACCACATGTTATATCATCCATCATTCAGAAGCAGTGACCTGATACAGCTTTGGAATGGTATCATAGCTTAGCTAAGGCATCAGCTTGGAAATGACGCCCTGTGAGTCTGGACGACTGTCCTTTAGGATGTAGTATATACTTTGTGATGGTTTATTTTATGTGTCAGTTTGCCTAGGCCACAATGTCCAGATATTTGGTCAAACATTATTTTGGATGTTTCTGTGAGGATATTCTTGGGTGAAATTAAAATTTAAATTGGTGAATTTTGAGTAAAGCAGATTGCCCTCTGTGACATGGGTGGGCCTCATCCAATTAGTTGAAAGCCTGAATAGAACAAATCAACTCTTTGAAAAATTCCAGAGAAATGTACTACTTTAGACCCATTTTGTCTGAGTGGCTGTATCCTTTTTTGTGTCACAGAGTGCTTTAAAAAAACTAATGAATGTGCTAGATGTTCTCATTAGTGAATTGCATATATTAACCATACATAGTTTATTTTGCATATAAATTCAGGATGGATACTAAGGGAAATCCCTCATGAATCTGCCAGGTAAAAAACCCTTTTCGATATCTTCCTTCAGTACAGCAAGGTCCTGGTTTTGTTGTGGAAGTCAAAATATCCACAAGAAGTCAACAGATGGAATTAGTTAACAATGTAGCACTAAGCTTTGAACTAAGACATCTCTCCCCGCAAATAATCTTACTCAATCGTCCAGAAAACTGAGAGATTTAAAATGTGCCAGAAATGTTTTATTTGACTTTGTAAGTAGTCAGTAAGAGCCCTAAACAGCATTAGGTTTACCATCAATGAAACGCTTCCAGTTTGTTTAGTTTCAGAACTGTTTTCTTATCCAACAAGTCCCTTCTCCAGTGTCACTCAGGGAAGGAGCTTTTAAGCACCCAATATCTGAAGATATTCCATATTCTCTATCATAACATCCTCTTAACTTCCTTTGTGGCATGTTTGGTACTAGCAATTATATTACTAGTTGATTTCCTTGTGTTTATTAACTGTCTCCCCATAGAATTTAAACTCAATCAAGGCAAAGACCTTGTTTAGCTTGTATATTGCTGTGTCCCTAGTGTACTGTATTGTGCCAACCATAAGTTAGAGGCTAAGAAATATTTGTTAAACAAATGAATAATACACTTGCAGAGTTCGTGGTAAGACTCAAGCTTATGTAATTTTCTTGAAAGAGTGCTTACGAAAGATATCTGGGCCATTAATTGTGTTTGTAATAAATTCTTGCTGATGATGAAGACTGTTGTCATGATGAAGACAATAACATCAGCTGCCTTTGCAGCTGCTGTGTGGTAAACTGGAGTAGGTTGACCAGAAGACATAAAAAGACATGCTGAAGCCCAGCTTCAAACAATATCCTTTGATCTCTGTTGGGAAGACCAGCCACAGATAATGTAGTCTGTGTGCTGGGATCCTAGGGAGCTGGCAAACTCTGAGCAAAGTCAGCTTTTGAAGAAACAAGCAAAGTCACAGCATCAGGTGTTGCAAACAGGGGTCACAGTTGCTAATGAGAAGATGGGCCTGATGTGTACAGAGAACACAAAGTCTGGCTCTCCTCTCAGGCTTTGCAACTAGTCTTGGGAAGCAGCCCTGTCAACACTATTAACTTCCAAAGAGAAAGACCATTATGTCACACTTACTCATCTCTAGCTATTTTCTTATACATCTAGAAAGACATAGAGAGACTTTATTGCAATTATTATTGACACCTTTCCCTCATTGTTGTTGTTAGTGCCCTCGAGTCAATTCTGATTCCTGGTGACCCTGTGTACCACAGAGCGGAACCCTGCCTGGTCTTTTTGCGCCATCCTCTCACCTTCTGGTGCTCTATCAGACAATGCTTCGCTGGTATTCATAGGGATTTCATGGCCAATTTTTTCAAAAGTGGGTGGCCAGGTCCTTCTTCCTAGTCTGTCTTTCTTCCATACTTTAACATTTATTTAATGTAAGTTGAAAGTCTATACCATGTAAACTTTTTTTTCACTTGTCCTATGTTACATGGGAAGTCACAGTTTATTATTTTTTGGCATGTTCATCTTAAGCATTAAGAAACGTGCATATTTCTTGCTATTCACAATTTTAAACAGAACAAAATGTCAAATTAAAAAAAATTTAGACACGTGTTTGTAAAGTCCATTCTACACTTTTGTAACCAAATAA
The DNA here is from genome assembly GCA_031878705.1 of Tapirus indicus. Classification (NCBI taxonomy): domain Eukaryota; kingdom Metazoa; phylum Chordata; class Mammalia; order Perissodactyla; family Tapiridae; genus Tapirus; species Tapirus indicus. The sequence continues at coordinate 138,650,718 of CM062919.1, read as the reverse complement.
GCACCAATACCCTTATGAAGACACAATCACAAAGAAAAGAAAAAAAGAAAGAAACTTAGCCTAGAACTTCTTGTTCCCTTTTCCTCTGACTTGATTGTTTCCCTGGCCCACATCTAGAACTGGAAAGTGGTGGCTTATTGTATCCAAGGCTAAGCCTGTGGCTTTTATTTCCTGCTTCAACCAGAACCAAGACATCCAAAGAATATGCTTGGAAGGACTTGTGTTTTAATGATTTCTAGTTCTGTGTCTCAGTCACAGAGTGTGGAGGGGTCTGGGCAAACTACAGAAAACAACTTCAGTGCAGAGAAACTCAGACTGGGAGGTCCCGTTTACGCGTCGTCATTTTCACAGAAGTAGGTGACAAGTTCTCAAAATAATCTTGTTTGTGAGATACAAATATTTCTAGGACATTTTCATAGCCAGCTGCATATAGCAATTAGCCCCAGAGTTGGAGTATGCTAGAAACTATTGAGCCCCGGGTTGAATTAGGTGTGAAGGTACTCTGAGCTGCTCTCCATTGTGTAGTTAAAAACAAAAAGTGGGTACAGAGAAAGTACTTGTTCTGCCCTTTCTTCACCCACTGCATTTTCATTTTCCCTTCCTCTACCCAGAGGTCTAATAATGGACTCTAACATCCCGTATTCAACAGAGCTTTAAAAATGCACGCGGAGTACAAAATTGTAGTAGGAATTTGGGGTTTGGTTTTCTTTCGGGTTTAATATGACTTACTAGATCCAGCCTGCTTTGTAATGTATTCCTGAAACCACAGGATCAGCGGGCAAATTCCCGTGGCGGAGAGTGGCTCTGTGAGCTGAGTGCACCATTCGCCTGCTTCCTCCCTCTCTCCTGCTCAGGTATTAGTTGTTCAGACAGCCCAGCTTCTGCTTGGTTCCCTAGGTCCCTCACTCCATTTTAATGCGAGCCAGTGATGCAAAGTCCCTAGCTTGGCCTGTCAGAACTTGATAGCTCTGTAAACATTGAAATCTTTGTTGCCATAACACCAGGAAAAATAACATGGGATCCTGCATATAAATATAGCGGAGGCCTTGGGGAATGGGAGCATTTCTAAATGACTTGAAGCTCTGTCACGGCATAATCTCTTATAAATAAATGTCAACGTCCTCCCTGAATGCAGACCGGATTTTTGCCTGCCTGTGGTGCTCAGCCTTCTAGACAATAGTTATGCTAAGGGATTATCTTTTAACATAGTGCAGTTATCTCCTTTGTTTGTTTTCTTTTTTCATTATTCACATAAGCCAAGGGAAATGAAAAGCATCTTATTTCAGGCAAGAGGGCCTGTGAATGATTAACTCTGGTTCCATGCATTGGGACCTTGCATAGCAACCCCTTGGCTTACAACTAGAAAAAAGCTCAAGGCAGCAACAGCAGCCCAGGGACTGGAGACCAACATTCTCAAATGAAGGTGGTGAGGAACAGTTTAAGTCTAAGCATTGTGTTTATGAGTACAATTCTCTGTAGCTGGCTCATTCAATTTTGCATTGGTTTTAATGCACTTTTCTTGGTGATGTGTTTTGCTGACTTTGACTTTTACATTTATTCTTGCTTTTGGAGTACACTTGAGGGTCTAAGTGAAACTTGGCCATGATTGTGGCTTAATCTGGTTTGTGCCACCATATTTTATGTGTTGTCTCCCTAGTACTATCCAAAACTGGGCTAACATTGGCTAAATTTTACTTTAAAAGATGGAATTAACAGATAGCTTCATAAAGACCTCAAGTTTTAATTTTAGCTCAATGAAAATTTTGTTGGTAAATTTTGACACTCTTAGAATTATATATAGCACAAAGTATTATTTGAAAGAAAGAGAAATAAATGGTGTGATTATATGGTTCCAATTAAAAGGACATGAGTATGTAAAGCTGCCACATTGTACAAATATGAGGAATGAAATCAAAACCAATTCCATGTCTTTTTATGGACGTTTGGTGCTTAAACGTTTATATAACAAGGTTCATTTTCGTGGAAAACAAGACCCGAGTTAAAAGAGTCAGAAGAAAATGAAGTGTAAGCTAAGGACAAAAGAAACTGGAGAATTTAGGAAAATGCAGTATAGTTATAATAGAGCCAAAATATTTAGGACACTTAAATTTAGACTGCAAGTCAATCCAGATGTTTATTTATTAATGTTAATAATGTTTCCAGTCTTGTTATAGAACAGCAAATCCCAGGGGGCTCTACTTCTGAGTTTAAAGACAAATACATGGTCTTTATTCTTTTCCAGCTCTGTTTTAATTTTAGGGGTTTTCTGTAGCTATGATTTTCCTGTAAAAGTGTTTGCAAAATGTCGAGCAGCTCCTGATCCCTAGCAGAAAGCCTGAGTGGAGCACTGGTCTAGCAAAGCTTTCCCATTTCTGCATTTCTCTTCTTGCTTCCATGACAATAAAGAAAGGAACTTGGCATAGGAATATAATCTGTTCCTGCCTGTTTCTCATCTGAAGTCATAAACCTTTGCCATCCCACCCAAGACTAGAATTTCAGCTGGCATGAAACAACTGTCTGCTTACAGGTTTATTCCGGTAGTAACCAAAGACAAAACTATTTTAATTGAAGGCCCTCGGCCGTTCTCCAAACCCTCACAATTTCTGGGTCGTCCCCAAGAGGAAACCATTGAAGAAAAAGGTACAAGTTACATCCTTTCTTATAGTTTTTGACACACTGTATGTTTATGAAGTTGAGAACATTTTGCCCTTCTAATTTCTCTGGATTGGATGCCATGGAGAAAAGGAGGGGGTCATAAACTCAAAAGCACTAGGGCTCAGGCACAGAAGCTAAGTCAGTGAAGAGTGAGCTGTGGTGTGTGGGAGAGGGAGGGTCCCCTCCAAAGGGGCATCTGCTGCTCAGCTTCCTCCAGAGCTACCGTGTGGGAATGTGGAGCCCACTGTTGCCAGTTATTCTGGTTTGTCAATAGAAGTTCTCAATCCTGATTTTTAGGTGAATTCTGCATAGTTTTAAATGTTGGCAATTAATTTTTAGAATTAAAGTCAAACATTGTGAAGATCAATCAAAACATGGCTCATGAATGTTTGGGGCTGCTAGGATCCAGCCCTCGGGCTTTGCTCCTAATTCACGATGGGTAGACTTTGTATTTCTCAGCTTCTTGGGTTCTAGAACTGTCAGGTGGCATAATTTATTTACATATTTCACTTTTTCTTCTAGGTAGTACAGCAGAAAGAAAAGAACACAAGTTTTGGAGTCAGGGAGGTGTAGATTTTACTAGTTCCAGATTTTACTAAACTGTGACCTGAGCAGCTTAATCTCTGGAAGCCTCTCTTATAACATGTCAGGATGAAAACTTACTTTATAGGGTGTTTGGAGGGTTAAATAAACTACTATATGTAAAATGCTTAGCCTGGCCCATAGGTGCTCTTTGAATGGGTGTTACCATTCTGATCATTACCAGCAGGTGATCCACTTTTGAAGACACAAGGCCTCAATCTGAGTGAGTTTTTCTCAGAATAGGGAGGAGGGCCTCTCTGAAGGTCTAGTATGCTGTGCAATACAAAGAAATTGAATCAAGACTCATCTCTAAGGCCTTAAAGAATTTTAGAATTTTGGGACTAGAAGAGATCTGAGGAAACCGAAACTCCGACAGCTAGAAATTAATAGAAACATCAATTTTATCTTAAACATTAACATTTGGAACCATGACAAATGAGTGCTTTCATTTTAATTCAGTATCATGTTAAGAACATGACTTGTTATGAAAATAAAACCAAAGACCATGTCTAGAACTATGGTGTGAAGTAAAAGAATGTAGGTTAAATTCTTTCCTCCCAATTTCTATGGGATTATTTACTTGGAAATGAATGGATGAGTGCCACTTAGAAGATTTCTTTCTTTTGTTTCCAGGCAGGTCTGCTGTTAGGGAGATTTCTTCTCTTCCAGCTCCATGATCTATGTGTGATGGTGGCAAGGGGCCACTCAACCCATCGAGGTGCTCATAAATGGAGTTTGAGTCAATAACTGATATCTCCTCCCTGCTTTCTGTTCAAAATTAAATTCAAGTTAAAGCTTCAGCATCCAAAGAAAGAGGCTTCCTTCCTTCCTTTTCCTGGAAGCTGCAAGTAATAACAGAAAACAAAACAAAACAAAATATTCAGTCTAACAAACAGTTCAGTGGTAAAAACAAAACAGGGTAGTTATGTAATATGGTTCAATGTACTTAGTGTCTTTCATGTGACATATTCTTTTGGTTGATAAGAGCTCTTCGACAGCATGATGGGGAGTGGTGTGGTTGTGTGATAGATTATTTGAAGTATTCATCTATGAACCATTGATATATTTATTGACAAAACTCTTTTATTCCTAAAACTTATGGCATATGGTGATGCTCATATAGGAGTCTCAAAGACTCTTGCTGACATTTAAGAGTTGTGATGAATAATGATAATATTGCCATCTACCATGAGAAAGGAACTATGCCGGGTGCTTAATGGACGCTGTTTAAAATCCTCATCAGCCTTTATGTAGGTCTTTATCTCCATTTTACAGAGGGGTGAATTGAGTCTCAGGCATAAGAGGCTTCCCTTGAGTCACACTGATGATTAGATGAGGCTAAGATTAAACCAGATTTGTTGCTCTAGACCTTTCTACCCCATATTTTCTCAAGTATTTTAGGGAGTAACTCGCCCCACTTGTGGGGAATGTAAGTTACCTAGAAATCATCCGCAATGTCAGAACCCCCAACAATCCAACAGTGAAGCCAGAAATAAAAAAAGATCACTTGACACATATCAGAGGCATAATTATTTAAGATCCCTTGCTGTTTCTTAGAAGAGAGAGAGGTTCTCCCTTTTTTGCTTACTGCATATATAACATAGAAAGAAACTGGAAAAGAATTGAAAAAAATGGGGGTGATAAGGAGTAGAATAATGAGAGACTGGGTCTGACAAATACATACAGAAACTAGCCACCCTCTTTTTTCCCCTCATAAACTTGGTCTCGGTGAATGAATAAAGGGCTAGTAAATTTGACTGTAGATAATGTCAAGGACTGACAGTGTCTGACATTCCATAGATAAGAAGTGGTCGTCCAATAAATGGTGCATGAACAAGTAAGGTCTTTGGTAACTTTCTTTGCTTCTATTCTCTCTGAAGACCACACCCCCAAATCCGTTTTTCAATCCTGGAGCAGCCATCTCCATCTTAGACTATTAGAAGACTATTAGATGATGGATGAGTTAAAGGGGCATCTTGGGTGCAGAAAGAAATCCTCATACATCCCAGGAGGCAAATTAGTATGACAAAACACAATGTAAAAATTGAGAATGAGGACCTCTCGCCCTTTCTTTTCCTTTGGTAAGGCGTATTAGGTTGTTTACTCATATACCCATCTAAAAAATTAGTTTGCTTTAGCATGTCAGGATGGGACTCTGGAGGAGTGGGAAAGCACATGTGGAGTGCAGTTCTGTGACTAGAGGCAGCACGAGGGCAAAGCAAAATCACTGAAGGCCAATCTTATCGCTTACATTAGTTCACAGAGAGGAAATTCCAGGCTCCGGACCTTCATTGTGGCTATTGATGTCACCGTCTCAAGAATCCTTTAGATCAGTGGTTCTGAGTTCCCCACAGAGGTCCTGAGTCTGAGTCCCTGTGGGGAGGGAGAGGCAGAGCTTTTTCCACAGGTGGTTCTGATGTACAACCCCGGTTAGATAGCAGAGTTAGACCCATTAGGTAACTCACTTCAGAGTTCCTGTGTTTGTTTTTTCTTTACCTATTTCAATTAATAGGCACGACTACACTCTATTTATGTCATGTACCCAGATCACAATGACGAGAGCACAGCAAAGGGAGTCTCAAAAAAAAGAAAATTGTGTCAAATATACTTCCCTTCAAAATGCTGTGATTTGTGAACTTAGACGTGATAAAATGGAAATAGACTATTTAAAGAAGACATGTAATTAAGGTGAAAACAATATTAGTACAGTCAGATCTCTGATGAGAATTCAGGAGTGGGGGTTGGTTGAAAGTTCACTATGTTAATGCACCTGGTTTGACCCTGGTGATTTTTCATCCAAGAGGTTAGAGATGCTGACAGCACAGTTGCAAATAAGCTTGAAGCTTTTACAGAAAATAAAAATTTGAGCATGCGCATGAGAGAAGCACTAGTATGAACTGACGGAAGGAGAAAAGTGAATCTACTGGGAAATTAAAAAGCAAGACCTCTATTGAAAAGAAGAGCAAAGAAGGTCTAGAAGGAATTAGGAATGAACCAATACATGAGGGATGCTCCTAAGCTGCTAAAGACTATGATCTGAGAAGGACAATTATGACCTAAGACTGAGCAAGTGACTTAAAGTCAAGGCAGAAAAGGACCCAACAATTCCAGGGAGTGGCACGACCTGCAGCAAGAAGTGAAAATAGAAGAAACCAGTGAGGATGGTGACCCCCCCAAGGATCAGGGTTAGGAGTTGCCTGTGACAAGAAATGGTGGAAAAACACAGGGAGGGCATGAAAGAGACTAATACTGTAAACCTCTGCCAAGCCAAGTAACATGGAACTATATACTTGTAACTTCACTCATCTGGATATAGTTTGTATCCTAATAGTCTTTTTTACTGTAGTAAAAATAGTTGTAGACTTGAAAGGACTGTGCGTGCTAGATCCCGGTAGACATGCTGGGTGTGGCCAGAGTGGAAGAAAGGGAAAAGTTTGGAGGCATGGTTTTCGGAAGAGAAAACCACTCCCCTTAAAAAGTTGCTGTCTGGTGGTTGCTGGAAGTTATGCAAGAGAAGGAGTATCTGGGAACCTAAGAGAACCGTCTGTTATAGAATGCGACCCGCAGACTAGACCAGCAGGTTCAAGAGCTCAGAGGACAGAATTGTAAGAAGATAAGAGGGCACATTAGTGAAATTTTGAGAGGAGGAAGCTTGAGAGAACTTGATGGAGATAATCCATGATGGAAGGGCTGAAGCAACACAAGAGCAAGGGTAGATTATAAACAAGATGGGAGTGTGAGAGAAACAAAATTCAGAAAGCACTTTGGAGATAGGAAAACTGAGTGTGGAGCTTAATGCCCAGAAGCAAACTAAAGACGAATCAGCACTCCTTGAAAGGATCACTCAGGGAGCTGCCGGCTGAGGTGGTGGTGAGCTGCTCAGACACCATTTTGACTGGAAATGAAATGGAACGTCTGGGGCCAAATGGGTAAAGATCCCTTACTCACTCCTCCTGGAATCTCAGAGTGAAATATCAGCTTGGACCCAGGGAAGGAAGGAGGTGAGATTAGGTTGGAAGTCTACAAAGAGGAGCCTTTTTGGGACATAAAATACAAGCAGTACAAGAGAGCCCCTTGTGGAACTTTTTGAATACTTGATACTGTTGCCAAGTAGGGACTATTCTGTAACTCAAATTTTCTCACAAAATAAAAGGGTTAAGTGCACGTTTAGATATTTGCCTGTGTGGGCTGTGCCTGGGGTGGAGGAGGGGTAATACTTGGGAATTCCAGAGAGTGGTAAAAGGCCATAGCCCAAGGGACATAATTCCTGGAAGAGAAATTTCCCCTTCTTGACCATGAGATGACGATATAAATTCACTCAGGTTTAGTGAAGGGGAGAACATTAACAGAGAAGTCTTTTTTGTGGAGTTGTGGTCTTGACAACAAGAATATTTTAAATGAATTAGTTAAGAAGCATAAGAAATTGTGTAATCGTTAAGCAGAGAGAATGTGTAACTAGCATCTGTTTAGTTTCATACAGGGATATAACAGAAAATATTTTTAAAAATTAGTACAAAGTGCCCAGAAGTAATATTTGAATACCACTGGGGTTTTCCAGTGGAAGGAGGAATTTATATTGAAAATGTCAATTTCACAAAATGAAGAAAAATTGTGTAGAACTGTACATTGTTACAGGCAGGCACACTCTGTCAAAGATGGTGTATCTTGAGCAAGAAGAATTTAGGGTGATTTGGATCAAGAGAACACTATATCTTGTTCATAAAAGGTGCTCAGTATGTATGTGTTTTGTGAATAAAATAAGTATATGTTGAGAACTAAACAAACTAATGAATAAATGAAAGACATAATTGTATATTCCATTTGGAAAGTCTTTCTCCAAGATGGGTTAGCTGCCCTTCCATGGGCTCCCATACTATCATGTACATCCCCTACTTATCCTACTGTATGCTATGCTCTCCTACTAAAGTGTAAGCCACTTGAGGGTAGGAACTAATTCTTATTCTTTGTGATAACTCCAGCACTAACCACAGTACCCTGCACATAATAGACTTTCAAGAAATAGTTGTATAAAAAATGACGTTATTTACAAGAGTACTAGCTTAACCCAAATGTTAAATTAGAATTATACATGGGAGAGTAAAAGGGGTTACTTTAAAAAAAATACTTGAATAATATCTAGAAAGTCTGTTCAGGAGATAATAAGACAGGAGCAGAAGGACGGACAGTGTTATTACTGTAATTTGAACATATATTTAGATTGGAAAATGGATTATAATGATGCAGAGTGAACAATTCCTTTCTTGGAAATGAAAGCCTAAAGAATTGAGGATGGAGATGTGTTTTTTACTGAAAACACAGCAGGAAAGTGTTCTCCCTGCCTCCACTCTCCTCCCCACAATCATACAGACTGTAAGATTAAACACAGATTATTTCTTGAAAAAATTTTCCCAGAGGAAATCCAGCATCTATCTCCCCCTACTGGTGTCATATTAAGAGTGATGTCTGACTTTTTTTTTTTCTTTTAACTGGGAAATATTCTAATTAAGATAAATATTTCCATTTGTTATTTGGGAAAAAAACATATTTAAAGTAAAGTTTAAGCATCTCACAATGGAGATTCGTGTTGCAATGTGCTTTACCAAGATTTGTAGTATAAATTGTTTCTTCACAGATGAGAAATGGTTACTGTTGCTAGTTCATCTGCAATTAACAGATTTATAGGACAATGGATTATAATTGGCTGATGCAATGAAAAATTTTAATGAACTGTTTTTTTTTTGGTGAGGAAGATTGCCCCCGAGCTAACATGGGTTGCCAATCTTCCTCTTTTTGCTTGAGGAAGATTGTCCCTGAGCTAACATCTGTGCCAGCCTTCCTCTATTTTTGTATGTGGGATGCCACTACAGCATGACTTGATGAGTGGTGTATAGGTCCATGCCTGGGATCTGAACCCTTGAACCTCAGGCCACCAAAGTGGAGCATGCCAACTTAACCACTACGCCACTGGGCCAGCCCCACTGATGAAGTTTTTATTATAGAAAATTTCACACACACACAAAAGAATAGAGAAAAATATAATGAACTCCCATGTACACATTATCCAGCTCCAAACAAACGTGTATAGGCAATCTTGGCTTTTTATTGCTTCCCCAAGGTCTCACATCCAGATCATTTTGAAGCAGAGTCCAAGTACTGTATCACTTCATCTGTAAATATTTCAGTATGCACATAAAAAGTAAAAATGCTTAAAATATCCCCTTAATATCATTATTATGCCTCACCAAAATTAGCAATAATTCCCTAATATCAGCAAATATCTCATCAGTGTTCAAATTTTCATAATCATTTTAAAATTTAGAATGATTTATTTTATAGTCTATTTGAAACAGGCTTTTAATAAGGGCTCTATTGTAATTATTTGATGTTTCTTAAATCTCATGGAAGTTATAAGATTTAAGTTTCTCCCTCCATCAATTTTTTTGTTTGTAATATTTTTGTTAACAAAACTCTGTTATTTGTTCTGAAAAGTGTTCCACAATCTGGAATTTGCTGCCTGGATCCCCACGGTGTTGTGTAACACATTCCTCTGTCCCCTGTATTTCCTGTAAATTGGTAGCTTGATCCAGAGACTTAATTTTATTCAGGTTTGATTTTTTTCTTTTTGGCAAGGTGCTGTTGTGTACTTCTATCACTCAGTGTCTGGCAGCAGTTGAAGTTCATTGTCTAGGGCAGACTCTCTAGAATAGCACATTCCAATAGAAATTTCTGTGGTGAGGGAAATGCTCTGTATCAGTACTAAATGTGTTCTATATCTCTACTAAATGTTCTCTATCTCTTCGGTGTCTTAATGTGGTAGCCACTAGCCACATGTGGCTCTTAAAATGTGGCTAGTGTGCTTGAGAAGCTGAATTTTTAATTTTTAAAATTGTAATTACTTTAAATTTAAATAGCCATGTGTGGTTAGTGGCTACCATATTGGTTAGAATAGCTCTAGACCCAATAATTCATTAAAGGCTGCAAAATGGTAATATTATTCTATTATTTTTTCTTTATTTATTAGTTGGAATATCTTTGTAAAGAGAAACTTCCTCGTATCACTGCATTGCTACCACGAGGTTCAGTTCATACAGGAAAGGGAAAAAAATTGCTTAATTCTTTCCCTCTATTTATCAGTTGTCAAAACAATGAGTTGATTCCCTAGCATTCTCCGAAGGTGATGCATGAAGGTATTTTGTTTTTGTTGTTGTTATGTAGTTATAATTTGTGTTTCAATTTATTGCAGTTATTCTTGTTGATGTTCAGATTGGTCTATCCTTGGCCAGAGGAGGTCTTTTCAAACTATCTCCTGAGTTCTCTTGATATGATCCTACATATCTGGTAGGGTCCTGGCTTTCTTGTGTGTTCCAAACTCATCTTGTACATTTCCTGCCTCATATCTGAAGTTAGCTATTTTTCCTTTATTCCCCAATATGCACACACAATAATTTCAGGATAATAATACCAACACTACCAGCAATGAAATTATTATTGAAAGGTACACTGTTTAAATTTTGTTTTTGCATATTTTTTTATCCCTAGAGTCTACCTCACTGATGATATATTGTGTGTCAGAGTTATTTGAAATAGTTCCTCCCTGTGTGGTATTGCCACAGACTGGGTACATATTTCTATTTATTTGTTCCCTTTTATTATTAGGGTTTCTTTTTTAAAATGTAGTTTCATTTTATAATTATGTAAGTGTTTATGTGGTCCCAGAGTCAAATCTATAAAACAAGGTATATTCAAAGAAGTCTGGCTTCTTATCCTATCTCCTTAACTTTATTCCCTCCCTCCCTCATCAGTGTTCATTTTCTTAAAAACTATGATTCAATCCTTGAATTATTATTGTTTATAAGGATGTGTATATGTTTATATCTACTCTTTCTTAGATGAACCAGAATATACTCTACACATTTTTCTCACCTTTTTTAGTCTGGAGATCACTCAGTAATGATATGTAGAGATAGACCTCATTCCTTTCTAGAGCTGCATCGTATCCCATCGTACAGATGTTCCATAGTTTATTCAATAAATCCTCTATTGATGGACATTTAGGTTGTGGAAAGTTTTTTTAAAAATTTAAAATGATAACAGCAGCAGCGTAAACAAATGTATTACCTTTCTCCATAATTTTCATTATTCACTAGGTTTGTATATATCTTTATAAAGATTAAAAGCATGAACAAGTTATATTAATAATCTAAGACAAATATTGGTGAGAAATTAAGGTAAATTTACTGAAAGTTAAAGTCTGGATGTCCTAGAACTCAAATAAAGATTTTTCATTAATCATTTTGGGGACTGATGATTATTTTTCTGATCTTCAGAGCTTAATAAGGTTGGAAAAGTGAGGATGGTTAAATTTGAGAGCTGTGAATGATAGAAAAATTATCTTTTATGATGTGAAACGGTAATTCTTTTCAAAGAAAATTTTATTTTACCTACCATTATTTGCCTATAAGCTTTGTAGGAAATTTGTATAATAATAAAATACTAGATAATTACTGTTCCATTATTTGAACACATAGTTGAACTAGAGGTTTGAAGATAGCTTTTGGCAATAATTCTCTCTGCTCTAGCCACTTCTTTATTCACTCTACCTCTTTCATTATCTACTTTTCAGATATTTAGAAGGTAAAAAAGCAAGTGGCAACTGAATAGCATCGAGAAATCAACAAGTAAAGAGATGCTCTGTTCAATTCAGGTCGTTTTCACATTTTTTTTCCTGTTGGGACAAGATGTAGGGTTTCAATCTCATCTGCTCTAACATTTTTTTCTTATTTTCCCCTCAACTCTAGAGATGAGGATTTCATTTCTCACACATGCTCGTGTATTCATTAGAAGCTGTTATAATTTTGATGGTAACGCCCTAGTGCTAATAATTCCATCATGAGTTGATTTTGTTTATGCAATAAATAAATACTAATTCGAGCTACTCTCTGTAACTTTGAATTGTACATCAGGAGAGTTATATCTGTGGTAGATGACTTACAAGAGAGAGCTATCAGTTGGAGGCATGCATATATGCAGGGGAAATTAAGGGAGTGTCTCCAGGGGCTCTGCAATCCCACACCTCCACCACTTTTCCACCCCTCCAGTTTCATCAGGACACCTCTGTCTGGTGGGCCTTAGAGTTCACACTTTGCTGCCTTCTGTGTGGACAAACTTCACAGGAACGGCCTCTGAGACAGGGCCTATGCAGAGTCGGGGAAGCTGGCTCTGGACAGAAGCAAAACCAGGGAAATCAGGCATTTTCAAGGAGTCAGGAAAGGGCTTGTCTTTTAAGAGAGGCCAGAAATTGAACTTAAAATATACTTGATACTATATGTACTTTTCTAAGCAGGCTGCTCTTGGCATATTAAGCAGTAGGTGGAAACTGAGTGTCCGGTCTGCATTTTCTAACACTTGAAGATTTGGCTATGAAAGGGAATGGCCAGACCACATACAGCCCAGTCATACCAAGAAGGCAAGGAAACCAAGAACAAGCTGCTGGATTTGTCAGTCTTATATTAACATAGATTTTTTTCATACATTAGCACCTTGACTGTAGAGATGGTTTTTCTACTTTGAGCTTTTATAGTATTAGGCTGCTTATGGGATTTGTATGTTTAAAATAAAATTTAATATCTATTAGATATGAATACATATCTAATATCTATTAATAGATATATTAATTAGATATTAATAGATATCTAATATCTATTTGATATTAAATTTGTATTTAATTAATTTAAATGAAAATTAAAGCTACTTGCTGGCCAATAATTTAAAAAATTATTATGTATGCATTGCATCTTTTCCTACTGCCTTATCTTTAGTTTTTCTTAAAGTCTCATAGGGCTTTAAGATGGAATAAGTGAGGCTCTCATCTAAGGCACAAAATTAATGGGGGTTTCAAAAACTTACTAATGATGATAAATCCTATTTTAATACAATATTTTAAAAAAACAAGATCAATGCAAAAAAGTCCATGATGAACACTGTATCAAAATTTTAAATGAAGACAGTGTCTGACCCTGCTCTGGAACAACTCTGCCTTGCCTGCCTCACCCTAATCCTGGCCCTGGTTCCAACAAAACTTTATTTAAAAAACAGGCAGCCAGCTCATGGGGGCATAGTTTGTTCATTTTTAAAAATATTGCCTGAAACTATTATTTATCTTGATGACTGCATTGTTTTGACAGGCCCTCGTATTTTGCCAATATAATCTTGAGCCGACAATATCTTGGCACTGTTTTTGAGCTAAACTTAGAGTTGATTAAATGCCACTATATCACTTTTGTAGGTAAGGCTTATGTGAAGGCCATAGAGGTGGCATGACTAGCCCAGGGTTGAACAGACGAGAAATAGTGGGGCTGAGACTCATCATGGTTTTGTGTGCTCTATATCCCCAGTTAAATTCCTTGAGGATAAGGTTCTGGAAGCTTCTTTATTTATATTTTATACAATGCTGTGTATACAGCAGCCTCTATGCTTGCTATTGTCCTGCTACCTGAATTCCATAAGTTATTCGTGTGACCTTAAAGAAGATACTTACTTTTTATTGTCTTAATCTGTGTCTACGTGACCCCCAATTCTGGGTCAGTTTAATGAAAAGAAAAGAAACGAAAAGAAGAGAAAAGACAACAAAACCTTCCCCTGAAACCAAAACAGTTTGCCTGCCACTACATAGACGAAATAGCTAATTGTTTGAATTTTTTTTTTATTAACTGGTGTGTGGTGTTGCGTAGATATAGGTAGAGTTTGCTATTGTTCAAGAAAAATTAATCTCCTCCATAGGAGATTGTAAAATTAATCAATAATAATGGAATGCTGTCTGCAAAGGATATTATACTTTGGAATTGATAATTACAAATTACTCATTTTCTCAAGAGGTGGGAAGAAGATAAGAATTTTCGGTCTAGTAACGATCACGGAAAATAGCAGAAGGTACTTGGTAGGGATGTGTGTGGTGGTGGTGGGCAGGGAAGAGAGGAATTGGAGGAGAGGAAAGCCCAGTCATCTTATGGTTTTTTGGTTAAAAGTAGGAGAGATTTGTGGGTTTTACATCAGTCAACTTTCATTATTCTTGTTCCCATCTTCTTTGATTCACATGGTTTCAGTTTCTTTCCAAACCCCTTTGGTTCAAAACTTTATGGTTATGAAACATAGTAGTTGAAAAAAATTGGAAGCAATCACTGAATTTTGCACAACTTTACTAGCAGTTATTTTTAGTGTGAAAAATGGTGCTACTCTATAATAAATGTGGGTTAGGAATGTTTATATCATTATCATGTAGCCACTTAAGCAGAGAAATGACCACAATATTATATATGTTTGCAGACAATGGAACTTATTGGAAATCTAAAAAGTAGATTAGATTTCCTTAAGGTACAAGGGATATTTTATTGTGTGGAAAATAGGATTTGCGTAAACTGGAGGAGAGGTAGCTATTTTGCATACCACTAACTTGTATTTGATATTGGATTTAAAAAATATTAACTTAGAAAAGTTTAGAATGTCTTTTGAAGCGCAGACATAATTTTCATAGTGACATGAAATAGATGAAACAGGAAAGTTATTGAGATGGCACTGATTTTTAAAATGAAATAAAAGTGTATTTTCTTGTAGAATCATATTTGTATGGACAGCATAAATTTAATCCTTTGACTTACTTGTCTGCTAAGCCTATGACAGATAATAAATTCATAATTTAATTAATTGCATGCATTGTATATACTAATTCATTTAAGGAAAATGAACTACCATCATCATGGGGCAACTAAAAGTTCAAGCTTTACAATGGCTTTGTAATGTCAGTAAACAGACTTTCTACTCCTAGGAACTTAGAACTAAAATTTAAAACAAAAAAAAAAGGTAACATCCAAAAACGGATAAGCAGACAAAAAATAATCATGGAAGATACATATGGGATACGATAGAAGCCAGATAAATCTCTCATTCATAGTGCGTTAATAATAGCCAACTGAAGGGAAAAGAAGGAAAGAAAATGTATTGAGTGCCAGCTATTGCCAGCCACTGTTATAAATACTTTAACTATGTTCTCTCAATGATGGTCAAATCGCAGGCATAAGGCAGAGGCATCCAACAGAAATATGTACATGTGAGGGAGGAGATTGGCTTTCATTCAGGAGGGAATGGCACGGGAAATAGGGAGTAGGTCATTCGGACAGAAGTGGAAGATTTTTAAAAGGTAATTTTGGAACTTGGCTAAGCTAGGATTATGTTGTGGAGGATCCTTTAGGATATGCTCACTTTTTTATGTAGGTGAAGGAAACCTGAAATACTTTTGAGCAGAAAGAGTGACCTAGCCAAGAGCTGTGAATGGCAGAGCAGATAGAGCGTGGGAAACAGTGGGGCTGCTTTGCCTTACAGTATGAGAGGCAGAGCTGGCTCAGCTCTGAAGGTGGCATTCTTTTAAGGCGCTAAATGTGTAAGTTTTCCTAGAATAGTCCTGAATAGTAGTGAAATTATTGATTTCATCATCAACTAATTCAGAACCACAAATATTTTCTCTGGTGTGCTGCCCATCTAAAAGCATTTGATTTTGTGAAATACATGTTGAATAAATGTTAGATATTTAGAAATATGCTGATGTTTATTGACACTTTGTGGTGACGTTTGAGGAAAAGCAAACAAGCGTGTTCCTTTTCTCTTCTTTCTATTAAAGACAATTTCTTGAAAGAAGTAGGATTTCTGGAGGTCCTTGAAGTGAGGAAGGGTGAACATGTGTGACAACTTTGAAGGAGTGAGGGCATTTATTTGCTTCCTCCATTTCCAGTCCACGTAAGCCCTTCTTAAACCCTCACAGTCATGTCACCCCTCCGTTCTACTTAAACCACTCTCTTGAAGATTTCTAATAAAACCCGTTTTTCCTCTTTCCTTATTCTGCTTAAACCACTTGAAGCATTTCATACTATTGTTCACCTCCTCTCATCTCTCCAGCCCCATTTCTGTTTGTATCTCTGGATCATCATCATCATCTTTCCTCCTTACAGGGGTCTCAGTTATTAGCCCTCAGCCATTCTCATATCATTAACATTCTTAAGGGATAAACAGTTCTGGAACTTTGAGAATTCTCAAATTTGCAAAGACTTCTAAAATATATCATTTTCTCCATAAAATATAATTTTTGGACTGACTGAGGCATTTGCTGAAACCAGTTAATGACTCACTCTTATTTGCATGTAGAGTACAGGTCTTAGCTTCAATGTTACCCATTCAAGCAGGTATCCTCTGACCTGTAGGACAATGTCAGGCTCCTTGTGATATGGTCCTGAGGTCCTTGTATTCCTCTTTTATAACACACATCTTGTGTGATATTGGCTATTTGTAACTTATTGAGGACATGACCTGCGTGTTAGGTATTCACAGCTGTACCCTTAAGACTTAGCCCAGGTAAGTATTAGGAACTCAAAGAATACTTTTTTTTTTTTGCTGAGGAAGATTAGCCCTGAGCTAACATCTGTGCCAATCTTCCTCTACTTTTTATATGTGGGTCGCTACCACAGTGTGGCTGACGAGTGGTGTAGGTCTGCGCCCAGGATCCGAACCCATGAAACCGGCCGCTAAAGTGGAGCATGCCGAACTTAACCACCATACCATGGGGCTGGCCCCTAGGAACTCAAAGAATACTTTTTTGTGGTTAATTGATTGAATGACTGTGGCCTGTGCATTTCAAGTTCAATAGTATGTACTTTACCTAATATTTCATGAAAGGAACATCATTTTCTCAGATAGCCTTGCTTTTGCTTTACTTCCTCATTCACACATCTAGTTGACTTTCTCTTCTAGGCCATGTTTCTTTATAAAGTAACTTAAAAATAATCACTCTATGAGCATTACTCTGTGCAGAGGAGAAATCCAGAACAAGAAAGCTCTGCTGAGAGATGCATGCTGGGCTTGAGGCTCGACTCACAGACCGGCTAACCTTCTAATCTTAGCAAAACTTCAAATCACTGTGTATCTTGGGTCTTCAAGTTTATTCACAAGTGGCCAAAACACAAATTTTAAGACTACTCTTTTTCATATTAAATGTACCCTATTCACATTTTCTTTCTTGGGAAAGTCAATGGCTGCAGCCCTAATTTGTGTATCTCTAAATTTCCCCCTCTAACTCAGCCCTTTCATGTGAATCCAGCAATGGAATATCTACTTTGGCTTGTCAAATTTAGCACCTAAGGATTGTAGTATAATGTTGACATGGTATAGGGAGATGTGAGAACCGGCTTATCGACCTGGTGCTGCCATTAACCCTCTAAGTGAATTTGAACAGTCACTTGGCTTCACCAGGCTTTCCTGAGAAACCCTGAAGACTCTCTAAAACAAAGTTTCTCTAACCAACTTGCTGAAAGCATTCTGAACTCTGCTTAGTATTTTGAATTGCTTTGTGGTTCTATATCTACCAATCCAACATGGTAATAAAACAAAGTGTGGATGAAACTTTGGCCCTGGCAGAACCAAGCAAAACTGAGATAATTCTCAGATTTACAAAAGTTGGTGTTGCTGTCAGAAGCCTTCACAATTTGCTTCTCTTCAACTCAGGCCTCTTGAAAGATTGGTCTAGTTAGAGCAATATTAATCGCACATGAGTAAAGGCAAAACGAAACCCAACTGCTCTCCTTTCTAAGCCCACAAAGAAACAGTAACTGGGTTTCTCTGAAGAAGGCCGAGGTCAATCTCGGCTTGCTCAGAGGTTGGGTGAAGTTTAGGGGAAGCTGGGGGCTTAAGTGGTCACTTGAGGAATTTTCTTTCAAAATGTGGCTTGAGCTTACGTCAGCATTCCTTGTAGGAACAGAACACCCCGGAGAGTTTGGAACACAAAGGGACTAGTACCACACTGGGTGGCAGAATAACTTTTCTTGGTGAAGTACACAGAGCAGAAAGAGATTTATGCTCTAGTCAAGTTTATTCCTTTCATGCTTGGAGGGAAAGTCAATATTCCATATTCATGGTCTCTGACATAACATTTTGCTAGGGTGGTCAAAAGGGATTTATAATATCTGTTGCAAAATATCACAGTGTTATTTTTATAAGGATAAATCAGAGTGGGGATGGGATTCTTAGGTGCCACCTGGTTTTCACACTTTTGGTGAAGTAAAATTTAATTGAGTTTTCAAAGGTAGGAAACTATTCTGTTGCTGGGAAATATAGCATAAAAGATTTCTGCAAGTTTCCTCTGGGTTTTTCTTGCAAGCTTTAAATGAGAATTTTCTGCCAATTTTCTGGCAGAAGCAGAGGAGACATAGCAGTTTTGCTGGTGGTTTTGATTATGGATTGTCTATATGGCATCAATAAAAATAACTAGACCTAGGTCTGATGGGCACTGAACTTGCTTAAAATGCTAATAAAAATTATGAGAGAGGGGAATAAATCTTAAATATTTTTTCTTATAATACATATGGAAAGACTATTTCTCAGTATTTTAGTGTTAAAAGTACAATAACTGGAGAAGAATATGTTCTCTTCAAAGTGCCAATAAAAATGCAAAATGTCATTTTCCAGTGCAATTCGGCCTGAAATCAACCTGTTTTATGGTAATTATGGGCTCTGGCACCAGAACATAGCAGAGCTTTAGAAAGATTGAATGAGTGATTGAGTCCAACCTCCTTAAATGTGAAACATATGAAATAATTTGTGCAAAGTAAAAACCAGAGAGCATTGTCACCCTCCCCACCCCAAAATGCATAAAGCTTTGCTAATGTTGTGTGGTGGTCAGATCACAATGAGGGAGTGGGTGAGAAAATATTTCAGGACAATAGAAATAGTGTAGGAAAAACCCCCTATGTGGTGGAAGAGGAGTTTCTCATAAAGGTATAAACTGTAAGAAAGAGATGATGATGCCCAAAGTGGATGAAAAGTGCCTTGCATTGGCAAGATTCTGGTACATCACTATGAAAGGAAAGCCATACATATTTCTCATAACCACTGTGGTATCAGACTTGAGGACCCAGTAATGCAGCATCATATGCCACATGGCAGCGAATCAGGAGGTGGCCACTAAAGCCAAGAGAACTGTGGCCACACTTCTCACTTTCTTCCCTTTTCCAGTGTAACCTGAGCTCCTTGAGATACAGGTGTCCTTGTATAGGGGTTGCTTTAGATTGCTTTCAGTCTGTAAAATGGGAGAAAAAATAAAAATATTTAAATCTTATAGTGTTCAGGTGTTCCGTATTAGAGACCCAAATGGAGTAGTGGCCAAATCTTCCTAAGTTTTTTTTTTAAATCAAAATTGTAATATATATGTTGAAAGAGTCCATTTTTCTATGAATTTTGTTACACAAAAGCCCCCTAAACTCTCTTCCCCTTTTTTTCCCTTCTCAGAGGCCATCATTTTCAATAAAGTAAGCTGATTCTTTGTATTTATTTCCACATCTTCAAATGACACGTTTCTACTGCTGCTTCTTAATATTTCAGGTTTTGGCATTGTTTAATACTTCCCTCGGAGAATGAGGAGATCTTAGCTTTCTCTCTCAAAACCCCGTCACATGCACAACATTCACTTTGGTCCTACATTTTTTTCACTACAGTTACATAAAATTTTGCTTAGGTTGGTATTGGGAGTTTACATTCTCATGATCATGTAAATACTGTTTCTAACTGAGCCATGCAGTTTCTTATGATTACTCTATCTTTCCTGCACAACTTTTTATTTTTCCTGGAGTTACCAGTTGTCTTGGTTTTCTGATTGTGTTTGATTGTTTTTCTGCATTCTTATCAACTGCAAACTCTACGTTATTTTTCTAATTCCTCTTTCAGTATACTCTAACATATAAAGTATTTTGTGGAATTCATTTTCTTGAAGAATCTCTCTGGGGCTGTGGCCCTGCACTTGTTAATTGCAATAGTTCACTGTTATATTGTGAATTCTCTTTGCTTCTCTCTGATGTTAGACCTCTTGTTTCCTGGAAACCACATCTTCCTCTTTCTTGGCTTACTCTCTGGTTTTGGTTAACACAATGTTCAGTACCTGTTTGAAAAAGGGTGCATAAGTGGTACATGTTTTGAGAACTTGTATGTTTGAAAATATTTTTATTTTATTCTCATACTTTACTGGGAGTTTGGTATAGAACTCTAGGTTGGAAATAAACGTCTCACAGAAATTTGATGCCATTGTACCATTTTCTACTTGCTTCTATGTAACAATAGAGAATTCTGAAGCTATTATAGCACCTGATTCTTTGTTTTTGACATGTCGCCTCCACCCCATACTGGAGTGTATTTTGTCCTCAGTATGCTAAAATTTTATGACAATATATCTTAATGTGTATCTGTTTTATATGTTTTGCTGGGAATATTTCAATCTGAAAAATCGTGTCCTTTATTTTTGGTCAATTTTCTTTGTCCTCTATTCCTAAAACTCCTATTAGTTGGAGGGTAGTTCTCTTGGACTGCTTCTCGGATTTTCTCATCTTTTTTCTTATTCTCTGTCTCAGAGTCTCTCTCTCTTTTTCTTGTGTTTATTTTTTAAATCATTTTTTTCTGGGAGATTTTCTCAACTTTATATTCTAACACATCTATTGAGATTTTCATTTCTACTCTCAGATTTTAAAAGCTTTCCCAAGTTCTTTTAGGTTCTGTGGATGTACCCATTTAAACTGTTTTTGTTTCATAGATATAGCATCTTTTCTTATGTCTCTGAGGATATTAATGGTTTGGAAGTTTTCTTTTGCTGCCTGTACTGTTATCATTTTTCCAAGCTGCTTTTTCCTCTGTTTTTATCTGTCTGCATCTTTCATGATAGGGATTTTCCTCAAATGTCTGATGATCTTTGGTTTAATTCATATTAAAAAGAGGGCACTAAAAGCTGATTGGAAACAATTTTTTTTTTCTGTAACATATATATGCCAGGGACCAGAGTAAACCCTTCATCCGAAAACAACTTAAAATGCTAAATAAAAATATTCTTGAATGCATCCATGTACTGGCAACATAAAAGGGAATTTCGAGCAGGTACTGAGTCAGGACAGGAACTCAGAGGTCAGCACGGCAGTGAGCATGGCTTTCCCCCGAAGGTGTTTATTGAACCTGAGCTCAGAGGATGGAGGTCAAAGCCCAGGCCTAACCCAAGTTGTCTGAGAGGAGGGGTGTCCATAAAGTTGAGATACTAAAGGGCTACACCATTTGAATACGATGATTACAACCTTCCTTGTCTCCCCCCACTCCCAAATGGGAACTTCAAGAAAAATTGTCTCAACCATTGAACCTGAATGTAAGGGAACAAAAGAATCTCTGAGAATCTGTAGCCACATCCCAGGCCTTATGCACATGTGCAGCCTGAATACACACTAGCTGGGTGGAATTATATCTTCTGAGAAAATAACTGTCAACCTAGAATTCTATACACAATGAAAGCTATCATTCACAAATGAAGATAAAGACATTTTTAGAGAAAACTGATTAAGCATCTCTTTACAAGCAGCATACAGCTTTTCAAACAGGACATAGAACATTTATAAAAAGTAGCCACACATTGGGCTATAAAACAAGTTTCAATAAATTTTAAAGATGGATGTCAGATAGACCACATTCTCTGACAACAATTGTTAGAAATTGATAGCAAAAAGATAACTAGAAAAACTCCATACTTTTAGAAGTAAAGAAAAATACTTCTAAATACTTCATGAGTCAAATAAAAAATCACGATGAAGTTTATAAAATATTAAGAACTACACATTATTGAAAATACTACATATAAAATATTGTGACATTCAGCTCTAGTGCCACTTAGTAAGGGGTTTATAGTCTTAAATGCTTTTATTGTAAAAGAAGGGATAAAAATTGACAAAGAATCTCCATCTCAAGAAGTCAGAGAAATAACAGCAAAATACCCCCAAAGAAAATAGGAGAAAGGAAGTAATACAAAGGAAATATATATGGAACAGTAAATAAAATTCAATAGAGAATATTAATAAAGTAAATATTCTATTCTTTTCAGAGACTAAATTGACAAATATCTGGTTAGGTTAAGGAAGGCAAAAAGGGGAGAAGGCACAAATATCCAATTAAGAGTATAAAAAGGGTGACAGGTTTCTGATGCTATAATAGCAACAAATAATAAAAAGCTATTCTCAAGAACTTTACACCAAAAAATTTGAAAACTTAGATAAAGTGGCCAAATTCACTTAAAAACTGACTCAAGAAGAGATATAAAACTGGAATAATACCCTAACCAATAAACATAAACCAGTGGCTAAAAAAACCTTCCTACAAAGAAACCTCAAGGACCAGACTTTTTAAACTGAAGGGTTCTTGCAAGCACTTAAAGCATTAGTAATTCCAATATTGTGCAAATTATTCCAAGGCATACAGAAAGTGGGAAATCACTTCCTCATTTCAGGAGTCTAGTACAATCCTGACAACAAAACTCGACAAAGAGAGTATAAGGAGTAAAGATGATTAATTAGACTCATTCATAAACATATATACTAGATTCTTAAGCAAAATATTAGTCAGTCAAACCCAACAATGTATTAGAAAAAAATTTCACGACCAAGTTGGAATTTGTCCATGAATGTAAGTTTGGTTTAGAATTAGAAAATCAATTAGTGTCTAATAGAAAAGTCATATAATCATTTCAGGGAAAAAGAAAAGTCATTTGATAAAATTCAACATCCAATTATGGCAAAAACTCTTAGCAAACTGGGAACTGAAGGCATATTCCTGATAAACGGTGTCTGGAAAAAATCTATACTAAATATAATACTAAGTGGTGAAATATTGAAAACATTCTCAATACTATCGGGAATAGAACAAGGACGTTTTAACATTGTATTGGTAATCTTAGTTCAGTAAGGCAAGAAAAAGAAATAGATTTTATAAGGATAGGAAGGAGGAAAGAAAATGACTATTACTTGAAGATGATTTAATTGTGTACCTAGAAAATTCCCAGCAATCCACAGCTAAATTGTCAGTTTCTAAGAAAGCAGTTCAAGATTGCCATTTATGAAATCAATTTAAAAGTAAGTTGCCTTTCTATAAATCAGCAAGCATTTAATACATGAAATTTCAAAATGTCATTAACAATAGTGTGAAAATATCAAGTACCTAGAAATAAATCTTATAAACTTTGTGCAAGATCTTTATGGAAAAAATTCTAAAATTATATTGAAAGACATAAAAGATTTCAATTTCAATAAAATGAGGCATTTATCATGCTCAAGGATTGGAAGAATCAAACTTCCATTTGGTTCCTTTTTTTGAAATTTGACAAGCTGATTCTAATGTTTATGTCCAATAGCCAAGGTCCAGAATAGCTAAGATATTTTTGATCAAGAATAATGTGCAGTGACCTGCCCTACTACACACCAAACTTCCTATAGTAGTTAAATCAGTTTGGTATGGCCACAGAAATAAGCAGATCAGTAGAACAATAAAAAAGAACTCAGAAACAGACCCATGCATGTATGGAAACTTGATTTACTATCTCAGTGGAATGGTCCCTCAGTAGGGAAAGAGTATATTTTTCATATTTGTGCTGAGATGATTGGTTATCAAAATGAAATTGAAATATTACCTCACACCATACACGAAAGTCAATTCCAGGTAGATTAAAGATCTCAATCTTGAAAACTTTTAGAAGAAAATATAGGAGAATTTTCTGTCTCTCTCTTACTCTCTTTTTCTCATCTTCTTTTTGAAAGGATATTTTCTATGGGCATAGAATTCTGGGTTGGTGGTCTTTTCTTTCATAATTTTGAATCTATTCCACTGTTTCTGTTGAGAATTTGGCTTTCATTTTAATTGTTATTTGAAGGTACTGGTTTTTTTTTTTCTTTGTTTGCTTTAAAATTTTCTAGGCCTAGGATAATGTTATCTTTCTCCTAAGAGTATTTATATTTTCTTCTTCTAGGCATCTGTGGCCACTAGCATTCCAGGATCACTTTGATTCAATTTTGGAAATTGAAATTGTTTGAAGGTTAACTTTATTTCCTATGAAGCCCTATTTACTTGTGATCTATCCTAATTCTTAGGATGTAGTCCTTTAGCAATCCAATTAACAAGAAGAAGATACACTGGAATCCATACCCCTTTGATCACTAAGAATTCGAATCTCTGTCTTCTTAGTCATTCATACTGTCAGAAATAGTTCCATCTCAAAATTCTGATCACTTATTTTGAGTATATCGTAGTATGGCTTTGTTACTTATTGTTGTATACCTCACACATAGTCTTAAAAACATTTTTTTCTCAATTATGACACTCAGACATATTATTTCGCAAATTTCTTTTGGCTGTATGATATTCCATCACTTAGTGTCTCATTATTCCCTGATAGTCAAATATTTGCAATATTAGATTCCTCATTTTCCACTAAAATAAATAATACTACATTGAGCTTTTAAATTAAAAAAATCATGGGGCAAGCCCCATGACATGGTGGTTAAATTAGGTATGCTCTGCTTCGGCAGCCCAGGTTTGTGGGTTCAGATCCTGGGTGCAGACCTACAGCACTTGTCAGCCACATTGTGGCAGTGACCCACATATAAAGTGGAGGAAGATTGGCACAGATGTTAGCTCAGTGCTAATCTTCCTCAACAAACAAAAAAACATATTTCTCCTCATTGTTTTTCCAGATAGACTCTTAGAAGTGCAATTATTGACTATTTTAGGGATCATGACAAACATTGTCAGTTTGCTTTCCGGGAAGGTTTTACTAATTGCATCCCAGCCTAGCAGAGCATGGGAGTGTCAGTCCCACCATACATGTACCAGCAGTTAAAACGTTTTGGCCAATCTAAATCTAAGTGGCCAATCTAAGAAGCCCAAAGGCTTCTTGTTTCATTATAACTTGTTTTTCTTTGATTATTAATGAGGTTAAACACTTTTTCATAAGTTTATTAACTATTTGAATTTTCTCTTATGTGAATTCTCTTTATATCCTTTGCTCTTTTTGTTTTGTTTTGTTTCTATTATGATGTTTCTGTTTTTCATGTTCTGATTTTCTAATGTGGAATATAGCTGCCAGATGGTTTCTTAATAGCACGTCCATCCTCTTCTACTGGATAAACACATTTCACTAATGGCGGGATACCAGCTATAGGGGAAAAAGTGACTCTTTTTAAAGCTTCCAATGCAATTGGTCCTAGGACATTTTTTTGTGTTACAATATTTTCTAATGATGCTGTACTACCTAGATCACAGTAAGGAGTTTGGATTTTAAGTTTGAGGAGAGTTACAGAAGGTGCTCCTTAGTCATACCAAGTCCTTCCATCATTAAAAACCTTCAATTGTTATTCATGTTCTTTGAATATCCTCTAAACCACTTAGCACAAACCTGCATGGTCTGACCCCAGCCCACCCTCTCCAACCCCAGCTGGAGTCACCATCTTCCTTGCTCACCATGACTCAATAGCATATGCCTTCATGCAGTTCTTAAAACATACCTCTTTTCAGGCTCACGGCCTATGCGCATGCAATTCCTGCTGCCTGCAATGTACTTTTTATTTACTCTTTGTCGAGCTAACTCCTTATATCAAGTCTCAAAGTAAGCACTGCTTCCTCTCCTGCCTCCTTTTTTCTCCCTCTTGGCTGTCTCTTAATGATCATATATTTATTGGTGATAGTATTTTTTTAATGTGCACCTCTCTCCCCTCAAACTGTGTATAGGCTTCATCAGAGAGAGGCAGCTTTTGTTTTGATCTCTACATAATTTCTGTTACTTTGAATAGTGTCCCTCTCACTTTAGACATCCAACAAATAAATAGATAATTGCATTACTGACTAGCTGACCGAGTTAAAAGGTATAACCTTTAGTATACAACTGTTTAATTGTGAGCCTGGAAGCCAATCACAGCTCCTATTATATCCCAGACCATTGTTCTTACCACTAAGAAATTAGTTCCTATTTATGCACAGAATAAACTATTGGGAAATACTTGAAACTTTTCTTTTTTTTTTTGTGGGGAAGACCAGCCCTGAGCTAACATCTGTTGCCACTCCTCCCCTTTTTGCTGAGGAAGACTGGCCCTGTGCTAACATCCGTGCCCATCTTCCTCTACTTTATATGGGACGCCGCCACGGCATGGCTGACAGGCAGTGCGTCTGCGGGCGCCCGGGATCCGAACTCGCGAACCCCGGGCTGCCAAGCGCAGACTAAACCGCTGCGCCACCGGGCGGCCCCTGAAACTTTTCTTTTTAACTCTTACTCCTACTAGTAACACGCGTTAGAGATGTATGTTTTGATATGGATAATTTTCTCTTGAGGATTAGGTTCATGTTTCTCTCTTCTATATTAATAAATTTCTTTCTTACATGGACCAGAATCCATTCATCTTTCTGCCTTTTCTGTGCTTCCTGGAATGGATTGCATCATATTTTGCTATTTCTTATTTGACTAAATAACTGGCTTCTAATGAGTTCATTGAGATTGATATGCCAGCCTACGGGATCTTCTCAGATAGACACAAGAAATTGAATTTACTCTTAAGAGAAACATTTTGCTAAGAGCCATCACTAACAAATGTTTACTTTTTCTCTCTTTTTTTACTAGCAAAGAAATAAACGTCCATGGAGATTTACACATCACTCTTGGATGAAACCTCTTCAACTGACTAGGAATTGTGCCATTGGATATTTTTCCATTTTTTTTGACCAAATTAAGGAGAAATGGCTTTTTCTATGTTATTGTCATTTGGCCACAGGTAGCAATACAGTTGTTTATCTGTCGATTTAGTTCAAATCCAAAAATGGTTTCTAATCAGTTTTCCCTTTTTGGCAATACAGTTTTTCTAAGAAGCGGGAACTTACATTTATTGGTTAGTACATAAGAAGCTCAAAAACCAATTATCCAAATTTTGTTTTTCTGTTCAATTACCAGGGTTAACATGAGTGTGTCTTATGAACGTATATACATGCAGCAAGGTCCCCAAATTTTTCACGTGTGATCATTTAAAACATTTCCCAGTGAGGAATAAGTTTTGTTGGCTGGATCAGCTCCTAGGATCTCTGAGTTTTGGGAAAAGTAGGGAGAAAAACTAATAAGAACAGGCTAAATAGATCTATTTAATAAACAGGAGAGGGGCAGGAGAAGGTCTGGGTGTCTGTTTTTGATAGTTAGTGGTTGCTAGTATGAGATTAGGAGAGCAATTGCAAAGTGTGTTTAGAATATTGACAAAAGCAGTAATGAGGACAGAGAATTTTTTTTTTTGGAGGATTCCTGTGTAAAAAGAATACAATTTTTCATTTGGTATTTCTTTAAAAGGTTGAATAAAGAAATAAAGCATTTTAAAATTTTGGTCGCTGGACTGTTTTCACTAAGTTGATACTATATTGAGATATTACATGGTGCCCTAAGTTTACTTAGGTAACATAGGTTTAAGCTTGGACAAGAGGATTGTTAAAATCCTTTCTTTTTCTGAAGTCCTGTGGAGGTGTGATGCCCTTTAGATGTATACCCTGGAGCCTGGAACTTACTTACTCGAGTATAAGAATCCATGTTATATTACCATTAGTAATGACATTTTATTTTTATATCTGAGATGAATGTGCTGTTAGCTCATTGACACAGGCTCCTATTATATCCTCCAAGTTTTCAATAATGGCTTCATGTTTACAGGATCCTAAATATTTACTGGACCTTAGTTGGGTTTTTGCCAAAATCTGTGAATTCTGCCTGATTTTGGTTACATCTCAGACCACCATTTTATTGGCATAATCTGAGCTAAACTAATGGAGTGAGTGGTGAATAGTTAGTGTGATAGAAATGCTCAGAGTATGCCTCTTCCTACAATAGGTTGATGTAAGAAATTAAAGGGCTGAGTGGTGGTCACAGGGGGATATGAGCTAGGGGAATGGTGGTGATCATGGTGGGGAGATTGCAGAGATTGCAGAGATCAATGGGGTTCCCATTTGGCCCGTCCATCATACAGAGTAAAGAATCCTCAGGCTGTAGTCCAGCTTACCGTGACCCAGGGTCTGTCTTTAAGACCACACCTTTGACATGTGGTCTCTAGGGAGTCTGCTCTGCCTCTGGAATTTTGCTCAGTAGGATTCTCGATGCCAACCAGATTTTGCCAACTAGATGCACTTGTGTGATATTTAGAAGAGAGGAAGTGAGGCGGAAGTCATTCTGCTACTTCAAATGTCAAAGTCATGGAGATATGAATACCAAGAGACATTTTCAGTGACTGGAATCAGTTTTTCTGGGTCCATTAGTCCCTAAGATTGAAGTAGATGGGCAGTATATGGTTAAGACTCTACTTGACATATAAAATTAAAGATTGAAGTTGCAATGGTTGTAGAGATGCTTTCAGTGTTCTAGAGTCTGATCGTCGGTTTCCTGAGTGTTGAGAGGCAGTTGCTGAGGCTTCCTGATTTCCCAAAGGCAGCCACCGTGTTCTTGAATTCAATATTTCCAGAGGCAAACTCCTAATTCCTGATGTTCTAGACTTTCCAATGATTTCAAAAGAATTCTATTCCCTGAATTAAATATTTTATTGCTTACAATAGCTAGAACATTTTTTGTTTCTTGAGTTGAACCTCCACAGATATCATATTTAACTCTAGGAATGGGGTGATGGCACTAGGCCTTTAAAGACAGGAAATTGGGGTTGGTTATCCGACCTGGTTGAATTTGAATGCAGATTTGAATGCAGATTACAATCTGCTTACCATTGGAAAATGAGACACTGGTTGTTCATGGCATGTAGTGGCAAGACAGTTACTTAAAGTATCACTTGTGATATCCTTGAACTAGGTGCTCTATTAAATGTGTGTTTTGTCAGACCAAATGTCTATTATTATGATAGACCAGTAGGACAGTAATGAAAAATTCAAGATGAGGTAGGATAGCTGCTTCCAGCTGTGCTAGAGAACTTAAGAGAACAATGACAGGCTCAAGGTTCTAAGTTTCTGGCTAAGGCACTGGGTCCATGGAACTTCTTTGACTGCTCTAAATGAATCTCTTATGTCTTGTCAAAAGGCTAATGTAGTTGAGAGAAGGGGTCTGAGCCTGTGGGTTCCAACATAAGATGAATTCATAGTCTTGTTTTTTTTCTGGTGAGGAAGATTAGCCCTGAGCTAACATCTGTGCCCATATTCCTCTATTTTTGTGTATGTGGGACTCCACCACAGCATGGCTTGATGAGCGGCGCATAGGTCCGCGCCTGTGAACCCCAGGCTGCTGAAGCAGGGCATGTGCACCTAACAGCTATGCCACCAGGCTGGCCCCAAGGTGAGTTTTTCTGGGGCAAGCTACCTGTAGGAGGCTCACATGGGGGAGGGGTCACGGCTGGTTTCAGGGTAATTGAAATTTGTATGATATCTCAGGCTTTTGTGTACAACCTTGGTTAGCCTTTCCTCTTCTTCAGGAGATGGGCAGCTGTTTGGAGATGTCCTTTGTGTGTCCGTATGTTTGTCTTTGTAGTGCAAAGTTTTCTCATTCTCCCTTCCTTGCTCCTTGCAAATATGGCCTGTTTGTGTGGCTTCTCATTGATCCCCATCTTCTTTGCTTCTCAGAACCAAACCAGGCACAGGGAAATTCGTGAGATCAGAGGGAGCACATTCTTCCAACTCTTGCAAAACATGGGATTTAGGTTTTGCACCACAGACTGTGCTCCTTACCTCTGAGAAGACTACTTTGCAGGCTCTTTCCCCTCATCTGGCCTTGCTCCACCCCCACGGCTTTCGGGAATCCTTTCACCTATTTTGTGATTTGGGCTTTACCTATCTTCTGGTGGTACTGAGGTGGATTTTGAATTTTGGCTCTCATTCTCTAAAAGTCAATGTTGTGTCTTCAACTTAATTCAACTTATAATCACTGAGTGTGTGCCACGTGCCAGTCACTAAACATTAGAGGATCTAAAGTCAAATTCCTTATTTTTAAGGACTTTCTAATATAGTGGACATGAAAAATAACAACAATAGTGACTGAAAAACAAAACAAAACACCAAAAAAAGGCAGAATGCGTTAAGTGTCAAAGCCGAGGTTCAAAGTGGTGGTTGAGAACAAACCTAGGAAACAGGAAAGGGAGGTAATAACAACACCTCGGGGTGAGGAGCACGGTACTCAGCATATGGTAGGTGCTCAATATATAGCTAATGGATCTAGAAGAAGATTCATTTTCAACTGAGAGAACAGAGATTTATAATAATCCTGCTCTTGGTGCAATTTCAGGAGGAAGCTGTACACACTTTTAAGATATTTTGGTTCATGTAATTATTGCTCATTCTTCTTCATCTAAGTTTCCTTCTGGAACAGGTCATCTGTCTCACAGCTGATATTCTTTTCATCAACTCTGTTGCCTTCGAGGTAGGCTTTGGAGAATGGGTCTAATGTTTACAGATGGATATAGAGGGGAGAGCATTCTACATAAAACACAGGACAGGGCCAAAATCATGTGAATGAGAAATCAGGGCACCGTAGGAAATAAGTCTGGAAAATTTGTTAGGGCCACATTATTGAGGGCTTGGGATGCCAAAATCCCATTTAGTTTTCTGATAGAGGAATTTTGTTTCAAATAAGATCAAAGAAAACTAGATGAATTTCCCATAAAAGCTCCCATTTTCTACATCTATCTTGAAAGACAACAAGATCTAATCATATCAGTCTATTCCTCAAAAAATTGACAGTGCAAGGTTTAGTTTTATAAAGTGCTAACTTTCTAATTGATAGAAGCAGAATATTTAGTCATTCATTGTTGGTAATCAGTGTCATTTATCCTTTTATTCTTTCAGTTTTCTCGATTAACTATCATTGATTGAAAATATTATTTGATTTACATTACCATAAAAGCTTCAGTACACCCTTCTCCTTTTCTTTGTTCCTCTCCCCGCTTCACCCCTCTCCTCTCCTCTTCTAGACTTCCCTTCTCTCTTTTCTTCTCTCTGCTCAATCGATTGTCAATCAATTAATTATTCATGGGGGCATATACTAGATGCAACATAGCAAAGATTTTTTTTTTTGTATTCAAGTTAAAGGGGATTTGCTAACATTCTCAGATTACAATCTCCTACGTGTGGTCTAATTGCCATGTTTTTTTTTTATTCTCATTCAGATGATGGTCTTTTAGAAGGCAATTTTTATGTGTGTGTGTGTGAGGAAGATTAGCCCTGAGCTAACATCTACTACCAATCCTCCTCTTATTTTGCTGAGGAAGACTGGCCCTGGGCTAACATCTGTGCCCATCTTCTTCTACTTTATATGGGACGCTGCCACAGCATGGCTTGACAAGCGGTGCATCAGTCCGCATCCAGGATCTGAACCTGCGAACCCCGGGCTGCTGAAGTGGAGCGTGCGAACTTAACCGCACGCCCCCGGGCCACCCCAGTGATTTTTTTTTTTAAATGAGGTGCCTTGATCTTTACCATTTTAGGCACAATGCTGTATCTTTCATACATGAAATTTCACATATACATTTCATATGGTCCTTGAATGTTTATAATGCTTTCTTTTGGTAAAAAGGATTTGTTTACAGATATTATAAAATCAAATGTTACTCTTGGCTCACATAATCATAATCACCACCAATACCACCATAATAACAGTAACCTTTGGGTTGAATAGAATAATCAATTTTATAATCTCTTATACTTGTCTTCTGATCTTCACTATCATGGCTTTTATGCATTCATGAAAAAATCAGAGAATAAAAGCTTAGTAGTTTACATGCTGTAAAAATTAAGAGGACATGATTTAAGATTAAAGGAGGTAGTGATTTAATTTTGGAGTTGCTGAACTGAGCTCTGGTGGTCTGGGAAGCTCTGGGGAAAATCCAGATATTGCCGTGACAGATTTGGGTTGGAATAGTTTGTGAATGCAATAGCAGATGCACTTATGGAAGGCTTTTCAAATCAAGATGTTGCCTCACACGACCTTAGGACATGATGCTTCTCCCAAGACTCTAGATTTGATGAGAAGTTTTCTGTTTAGCCAAAACTTGAAAATTATTCCCCTTCACACATTATTTAAAGAGTTATTTAAAATTACATGGTTCGGGCCGGCCCGGTGGCACAGCGGTTTAGTCCGCGCTTGGCAGCCCGGGGTTCGCTGGTTCGGATCCCGGGCGCCCGCCGACGCACTGCCTGTCAGCCATGCCGTGGCAGCGTCCCATATAAAGTGGAGGATGATGGGCACAGATGTTAGCCCAGGGCCAGTCTTCCTCAGCAAAAAGAGGAGGATTAGCAATGGATATTAGCTCAGGGCTGGTCTTCCTCACCAAAAAAAAATAAATAAATAAAATAAAAAAATAAAATTACATGGTTCACAGGGCCAACCCGGTGGCTAGTGATTAAGTTCCCGCGGCCTGGAGTTCGCCGGTTCGGATCCCAGTCATGGACCTACACACCACTCATCAAGCCATGCTGTGGCAGGCGTCCCACATATAAAGTAGAGGAGGATAAGCACAGATGTTAGCCCAGGGCCAAACTTCCTCAGCAAGAAGAGGAGGACTGGCAATAGATGTTAGCTCAGGGCTAATCTTCCTCACCGCCCCCCCCCCAAAAAAAATTACATGGTTTGCAAAAACTATTAAAAGGATATAAATATATGGTCTTTAAGCCAGTAAAATCTATTTATAGTCTTTAGACAGCTTGAATTAAGGTAAATATCCTTTATGATAATTTTCCTGAGGCTGTAAATAAGGCATATGTGTCTCTAAATCTTTGGTTCTACTGATGAACTTGAAATAGCAGTAACTGAGCCTTTTTTGAGACTTTCTGGGACTTCTGTGTCTTCTACACAGGTTGTTAAAAGTATACACCTTGGAAGTGCCCAAGGTTTCACCCAGGTGTTAATAGTCAGACTTAATACATTCAAAACGTTTGAAAATTTGTGCTTGTGGTCTTTGATCTCTTGAATCCTTGATACTGAGGCACCATTGATTATCTTTGCACACTGTACATTTGATTGTAATTTTTTTTTTACTTTTAAGCACTGCTAATAAATAATATACAGCATATTTATGACCATGTGTTAGTTGGCCCAATTCAGAATTAACCTGCAGGAACTCTGCTATATGACAAATGTAGTCAAATCCCACAAAACTATCTTATTAACCTTTATAATCTTTAAAAGTATGCAATAAATCATATTATTTGTAAAGATTTTACATCTCATCTTATGATATTGCTTAAATTCCTATTCAAGGATGGATTTAAAAAAAATGACAATTCTAAAAGTTATAAGATTAAGAGAAATGTTGGTTGGTTGTTTGAATAATGAGAGCTGCACATTGACAATAACTATTCATACTTGGTACCAAGATCATAATTTGACATGATGGTATGTTTTAGCTTTGTTTGGATTTGCTGTCAAACCCTTAAAACATTAGTAAATGGTACCCACACTTTTAAATCATAAAAGGAAACCTAGATTTGTTTGCAGTTTTTTAATCTGTTGTTAATAAACTTGAAAGAACACAGCCCAGTCTAATAAACACATCAAACTAATGGGTACCAGAGCAGTTCAGAAGAGTGTTTGTTGTTTGGTGTTTAGATTTCAGTCAGAATTAATCAACAATGGATGGGGCCTGCTGTATTTATTAGCAACTCAAATCCCTGTGATTTAATGCCAGGTCCCTTTGACTCATTCCAGTGAACGTTGGCAAAGTTACAGCACTGATACATACTTACATCCTTGGGTCTTAAAAAGAAAGGGAAAAATAGAGCCTAAAATCAGACCACAGGATTGGCAAGAATTTCCTGAGAGCCATTTTGAATTTAGCCCTATGCACTGAGCCTGTGAATAGGAAGCAATTGATTCAGGAACAGTGGAGCCTTTTTTGCCTGAAGAAGCCTTCAGCTGTGCAGATGGCTCGCAGGCATAATCCAGTCTGCTTTTGTCTTTTATTTTATATATTAGGCTACTTTCTTCTCACACTCTATATTGCTTTTATTTTCTCTCTTTACCCAAGCCTCCAAATTTCGGGGCCAAGGAGAGGTTGCAGGGGCTTAGTAAAGGCGGATGCACTCCACATGCACGATCTCCCCCAGATTTATGAGTACATCTCTGGTAATGCTGCCTGCTCGTCACAGTCAGAGCTAGGGTGCTCTTTGTACAAAAGTTGAATGAAGCCTCTGGAAACAGATGTAAAGATTAATGTCTAGAATGCATTTTTCTGAGGCTCTAAAAACGTGCCTACTTGTGCAATCACCCTGGTTCTAGACATTTGTTTTTTCAAAGTGATCTCATTTCTCAGTTACAAAGATTTACATTCTTTACTGTTCATGTTCAAAAAATTCCACAGCCCTTAGCCATTCCTTCTGCATCCCGTGTCTGGGGGCTGCCTTTCGAGGGCAAATTATTTGTGGAAAGACATTATTTATCTGGAAACTCTTCAGTGAAAACTTGATGGAGTCATTGTTACTCTAGGGACCATCGCTCTCCCTTAGGAGATAAGATTTGCCAGCGCTCCCCTCCTACAACTTCCTATGGGAAGAGAGCCCGACTTTTGGCCTGATAAGCAGTTTCACATTGAACGAGCTGTGGCTGTCTCACACATCCTTCTGTGTCCTTCCCAGAAACAAATTTTTCTATCTTGCTCTAGGTCATACCATCATTTTTTTCTCATCTGGAGGCGAATTTTGAAGAACAAGTATACACCAGAATGGACATTTGTTCAAGTATTTCCATGTTAAATATGAGGATATATCTCAAAGTGTTCTGAAACAAATCTGTATTAAAAAAAAAACACTGAGAATATTACCTCTGTTTTTTCTTGAGTGCTCTTCTGCCCAATGACATGTTTCCTTTCAGCAAATAGAAGACTTTGTGGGAATGATGTGGGCTATCTTTTTTTTTTTTTAATTGTGAGTGTTCCACACACAGAGAATAAATACCACAGAATCCACCACTTTGGAATGACTTGATAGTGAGTCACTGTCCTTGTTTTCCCCCCTGAAAAATTTTCTCTTCCATTTATATGGGAAACACATGCAGAGAGTTCCTCTTTTCTTATCGTTAAACAATCTGTATAATGCATTTCAGCTGAGGATTCAAAAAAAGATCTGGTTCTTTAAGCATTTGTATACGATCGGCAAATGTCCTAACACACAGTTGTTTTTTTCACCGTTGTAATCATTCTCTATACACTCAGCACTTTCTTTTGTGAGGGACATTTATTTTGGTACTGCTGTTCTTAATTTTCTTATGGTACCTCTTTTAGATTATGTATCTCGGGGGCATTGCTCGTAAAGAGGAATTGGCTCTCAAGTGAAAAATGTTTAAGTATAAGACCAAGTGCACATTTTTGACTGAAGATGGCAGAAGAAATGTATTTGTGTCCCAATTTATTCCTTGGAATAAAAAACAACAACAATGGTGAAAAACAAATAAGAAAGGCCGTCTTCAATGAAACTAGGCACATGCAAACCGTGTAAACCATGACAACTAAATATAGGCACCCCAAACAGTGAAATTCGGACTGAACTGAGACAGCCCCAGTCTGCTGGCACATACGTCTCAGATGTCTGGCAGTAAGTAGAGCGCTTTACAAGTTGGGTGTCCAGTCCTGAAAAGCCCAACCAGCCATCTCTCCCCGGAATGACAGAGTCTGGGGTTTGGATTGGCTGCAGGAAGGTCATTGAATTCAGGTTTACACAGCCGAGGAGGAGCAGGGTCAGGGTGTAAACACAGAATTACTCAGACATACCGTTTCATCACAAGCAGGCTGACCACTAGAAAGAGGGAAGAAGTTAGAAGGCAAACAGGTTTGCTGGGGAATCACAGGCAGCTGAAGACTTATGTGTTATGTTGGGACCAGCCTGTGTCTGCTCTCTAGAACCAATTAGTAAATTTCTGAAATTTTGCAAGTTGATTGTTAAACATAGTTATGATTAAAAATTAAATGACAGACTTACAATAAATTATGTTTGAAACAAAGTAATAAGTACTCAAAACTCATCACTCCTTAATTACCATATTTTACTCTTACCTATGTTCTTGAGGTATTTACATCGATTGCATCTGATTGGTGAAAATATTATATAAAAGTGCCCCACCGTGCATTTCTTCCCAACCCTGTGGTCAGTGATATCATGTTGGTAGTTTGAAATCAGCTGTGGTGGAAGTATTATACTATGAAAATCTGCAAATGCTACAAGTCAGCACTTGATTTATTGTTTTGTTTATCACTTAAAATGATGGAGAAAATGTTAATAATGCTGATTAAATTTAACATTGTTTGTCTGTAACAGAAAATTGATGAAATATTCTTCTAGTGTTTTAATTTATTATCTAGTTCAGCAAATAAGTTGCTCAAGTCCTTGATGAAGGAGTGAAGTTCCCAAATGTACACCTTTGCTGTTTTACTTTCATCTTACTTATTAACATTAATGAAAATATCATCCAGTGTTTATGTCAGAACCACAATTGTTTGTCATTCACAACCATAGATTGGGTATGAGTTTGCAAAACTCAGTGAAAGCATATGGGGAGAGTTAATTTGCTATATGGGCTTTACAATTTTTTTTTTATGTGAGGAAGATTAGCCCTGAGCTAACATCCGTTGCCAATCCTCTTTTTTGGCTGAGGAAGATTGGCCCTGGGCTAACTGGGATGCCACCACAGCATGGCTTGACAAGCAGTACATTGGTCTGTGCCTGGGATATAAATCCGTGACCACTGGTTCACCAAAGTGGAGCATGTGAACTTAACTGCTATGCCACCAGACTGGCCCCTACAATTATTTTTTTATTATTATTTTGTAAATTGTGTGCTTTCTATTAGTAAAACTTGCAATAAGCTTATGTATGTGTATATAAAATGCAAGTATGTAAAAACGTGAGTATATAAAAATACATTTATTATTTTTAGGATAGTCAGTTAAGTAGTTATCAGCACCCACAGATGCTTTGCAATGGCCCAGCAAGGTGTCCTCCTCATTCTGTGTTGGGGCATGGCTACATAAAAAATGGAGGTTTAGCGACTTGATTTCAGAGAGCAAGTAACTGGAGACACCCAGACCTCAGAATTAGTGAGAAAGTGCTTTGAGACAATATATTTGAATTCAAGATACTTGCAGTCCCAGTTTTCCTCCCTGACTCCTCCCACACCAATCTCAGCTGGTCTTGAAAGAACTATTGCCATTCAAAGATATTTTCTGAAAAGAATGAGCATGGGATCTATACACAGATATTAAAGACAAAAGAGGAAAAGGAGCTAATCTATGCAAAGTGGCACAAAGAAGGTGCTCAACAAGTTATTATTATTTTTTATATAGGGCAGATGATTAATTCACATCAGAATAAACATTATGCCCACAAGTAGAAAAACCATTTCAAACATACAATTCTCCACATTATCAAATAGATTAAAGACAAAATTACTTTTGTGAAATGAGAGGTCATAGAAGGAAAACAGTGAATCAAAGAAGAGAAAGTTATGAAGGAAGGAAACTGTTCCCAGAGAATTTGAGAATTTTGGATCAAGTGAAGCTGTTTGAGTATAAAGGACAGACAGATCATCTCAGACATGAGAGAATGCAAGGAATAGAATACCCACATATCTTTCTTTAAAAATGTACATGATGATGAAATCTAAACTACACACACACACACACACACACACGCAAATTCCTTGACTTGAAATTAGAGAAGATGGTCTTATTTCTAATGCTCTCAGAATAGTCAAAACAAACATATATCTGGGCACAAAGAAAGCCTCAATAAATTCTATAAACTAGAAAGAGTGCACAATATAGTAATAGATCACAGCACATTGAAACTAGACATTTCTTACAAAAAATAACAAAATTCCATCCATCTAGATTAAAAGCAACAATAACAACAAAAGAAAATCATCTCCCTGAAGATTCTATTATTAGCGCATGGAATCTGCTTCCATGTTTTGGAACAAATGTTTTGAACTGTTGTGTGAGAATTTCAGTGCTTGCAATGTCCCAGGTGTTGTACTATGAATTGTTGCATTAAATGGTGTAAAAGCAACAGGAATTCTAGTATACAGAAAGCAGAAAAGACCAAGAAGTTATTGTAAGAGTCTGAGGTTGAGGGCAAAGTTTCATTATTAGTTAAGGATTTTGGAGACACATGTTGCCAAAGTTGCTCCTAGACCTGATGCCTATTTGAATGTACTATTAAAGGAAAATTTCGATATATGATACTTGGATATTAAAATTTGTCCTACCTTGCTATATTTGTCTAGCTGACACCAACTCTAGAATTCAGATATATATGATTTTGTGGGGGTGACTGATCATTGGAGCATTTACGAAAGTGGTGAGAAAAATGGAGGGATCCTCTTAGTTTCAGTCTGAGGATGCTTCCTAGGTCCAGGACTCTTTTCCTGCATTCTTGAGCCCTGGCTAATGAGGTGCTAATGGAGTGTTAGTACTGGCTACTAGACCAAGGCATCCAAGAGACAGGAGCATAAACACTCTTTGAAGTGTGTGCCTAATCCTTTGAAGTGTGCTTCTAATGGGAAGATAAGCACTTTTCCTGTCTTAGAGATCCTTGGTTTGATGTCCTACGCTCTGTGGTATAGATTCTAGGCTGACACATTTGCTCTTTTCAGGTAGTGCTTAGGGAAGAAACTGCATTAGAGGGGTGGTTCCAGGGCTTGGCTGTCTCGTGTTTGATCTGGCTAACAGTGCTTCATGTAGGAAACCTCTGAATAATTGTAACCTGGCTCAGGTGACTTTTCTTATTCCCCACCCCCAAGAGACAAATAAAACTGTAAAGGAGGTGAAACCAGAGGAATAAAAGACCAAATGCCGCTCTAAACTTTCCTCTTCTTTGACTTCCCCTCATTCTCCCTTGTCTCTTCAGTCCCCTAAGTAAATAAGGTCAGAACTCTCTCTTACTGGTCTTTTTATCCTCAGTTCCCAGCACGGCCATTTGTAGATCATGAGTGCTGAATCTGTTTAATTAATACACATGAATAACTTGATTTATTTCATGGGCTAAACCCCTGAAGAAGATGCTCTACTACGTGATTCTTAAAACTAAAGAGGTTCTCAACTTAGCAGAAAGCCAAATATAGGACAATATCTTTCTAACCTTTAAGTGTTTAGATCTTATACATATTTTGTGAGGTTTATACCTAGGTATTTCATTTCTTTGGGGTAAATGGTATTATGTTTTTAATTTCAAATTCCGTTGTTCATTGCTAATGTATAAGAAAGCAATTGACTTTGGTATATTAACCTTGTATGCTACAACCTTTCTATAATTGTTTATTAGTTCCAGGAGTTTTTTGGCTGTTCTTGCAGACTTTCTACATAAACAATCATGTCATCTGAGAACAAAGACAGTCTACTTCTTCTTTCCTAATCCTAAAAAGTATACCTTTTTTTTCCTCTTCTTGTCTTATTGCATTAGCTAGGACTTCCAGAATGATGATGAAAAGGAGTGACAAGAAGGGGTATCCTTGCCTTGTTCTTGATCATAGTGGGAAAGCTTCTAGTTTCTCACCATTAAATATGATACTAGCTGTAGATTTTTTGTAAATGTTCTTTACATCAAGTTGAAGATGTTCCCCTCTATTCATAATTTACTAAGAGTTTTTATCATGAATGGGTGTTAGATTTTGTCAAATGCTCTTTCTGCATCTATTGATATGATTATGTGATTTTTTTCCTTTTTTTTAGCCTATTGATGTGATAGATTGATTGCATTATTAATTTTTGAATGTTGAACCAGCCTTGCACACCTGGGATAAATCCCACTATAATAGGTCATATTATATAATTCTTTTTATACATTGTTGGATTCAATTTGCTAATATTTGTTGAGGATTTTTATGTCTATGTTCATGAGAGATATTGGTCTGCAGTTTTCTTGTAATGTCTTTGTTTTTGGTATTAGGATAATGCTGACCTCATAGAATGACTTAAGAAGTATTCCCTTTGCTTCTATTTCCTAGAAGAGACTGTAGAGAATGGTATAATTTCTTCCTTAACTGCATCCCAGAAATTTTGATAAGTTGTATTTTCTTTTTCATCTAATTCAAAATATTTTTCGATTTCTATTGAGATTTCTTCTTTGACCCATGTGTTATTTAGAAGTGTGTTGTTTACTCTCCAAGTATTTTGGGATTTTCAGCTACCTTTCTGTTAAATGTTTATTTTTAGTCTAAGACATATCAATCTGGATTCTTTTCTCCACTTGCCCCAAGAAACTGTGTATGGGGAGCAGGATGTTTTCATAAATTTTTCCAGGTATCTTCTGGATGAATCCATCTGAATGACTCGTGGGTACCTCATAGTTAAATGGCTTCAATCAACTTATTTTCTCCTATCTCAAACAGTTTTCTCTCTGTTATGTTCAATATACCTTACTGGCAAGTCTGCCCCCACCCTGTCTGCAAGTCAGAAACCTGGAGATCCTCTCATATTCCTCTTAGTTGCTCAGCCTCACATATGAAGTTGGTAATCAAGACTTATCAATTATACATTTGAAGCATTTCTCCATCCCTTTCTCTCAATTCCAATTTTTACAAAGTTCAAATCCTCCTCTTATCTTACTGGACCTACTGGAGTAGTCTCCTAATTCATTTTCCTGCTTTTAGCTTTATTTCTCCCACCCTTCTTGCACCAATTTGCCAGAATAATTGCATATATATGTAATTAATATAATATTAATTATAACATTAAAACATTTATTATAACACTAATATAATATTAGATATAGATAACATAAATATCCATTCATTTTATATGTGTATACACACACATATATAATAATATGTGTATA
This sequence comes from Tapirus indicus, assembly GCA_031878705.1. Classification (NCBI taxonomy): domain Eukaryota; kingdom Metazoa; phylum Chordata; class Mammalia; order Perissodactyla; family Tapiridae; genus Tapirus; species Tapirus indicus. The sequence continues at coordinate 138,609,834 of CM062919.1, read as the reverse complement.
CACACACACATATATATTCATTCATTTTGTTTAAAATTCTTCAGTAGCTTAAAATTCTTCCTAAGGCCTAGAGGATACAGTATAATTCATTTTACAGAGCATATTTAACTCTTTTAATGTGACCCTTTAAACTCTTGCTCTTGTCTTCATTCTTAGAAATTTGGTTACTGTTCTGTAGGACAAGGACAAGCGTACTTCTACATGCTCCACAGAGGTCACCTTCCTGTGAGGTCTCCCTGGAATATTTCTCCCTCCCTTCCTACATTTAAGTGCTCTCTCCCTTGTTTGTCCACAGTTACTTTCCTTACCCTCAATGCCTCCCCCATTTTGTTTTAGGTAACTGTTCGTGGGTAGGCTCTCCCACTGTGAGCTCTTTACCGGTAAGGACTGTGTTGTGTTCATCATTATTTCTCTCAGCCCAGAGCCTTGCATGTAGTGGGTGTCCAGCAAATGTTTGTCGAATGAAGGTCTCATGTGGCAGAGCTGTGTAAGAATATGGTGAAGGCCTCATGGTGGCTTCATTAAACCTGAGCCATTCAGACCACCAAAGGAGCTTTGTCTGAAGGGAGAGTGGCATCAATTAGTGTAGATTGTTGCAATTAGAATGAAAATAAACTAGAGAGAAGTTTCAGTCTCATCCAGGTCCCTGGGGACACATAGTTGATGCCTTTCAATGAATATGGATTAAAATTTGATTCATATGATTATTATGTGTTTCAGGGATTTCCCTCAGGGCTGTAAACACTTAGGTATTGTTAGACCGATCCCTATTCCAAAAAAGAATGCCAATTTGTATTCTAGTTGTTTGGAATTGTGGTTCCTCTTTACTTTATTTCAGTATTTTATGTGCTTTTTGATCTTTCAGTTAGCTGAATCTCAAAATATCAATGAAATCTTTCTTTGGCAATGTCAACAACTACTACTCTCTTTCTGACCCTCCCATTCCCTCTGCCTTTTGTTTTCCTCTGTTCTAGTACTTCAGTAGCATTTCCATGTGAGATCTATGTAGGCTTGCATCCACCTCCTCTAGACTATGAGCTCCCAGAGGACAGTCACGTTGTCATTGCATGAGTTTTCTCCTGCACGGCTGAGTAAAGTGACTTACATAATATAGAAGCTCAGTAAGTATTGGGTGAATATATCATTTAATAATGACAATGGCTTAATAAAGCCTGTATAGATGGATACATAATGACCTCAAAAGCAATTCAGAGATATTCTTGTTTGAAAAGATTTGAATAGGTGATATTGTTTAGACATTATATCATCTAAAGTCTCAATTTTCTATGACAACTAATGTGAGGTTAAGAGGACATTCTGTGCAGTTCAGCAATTTGAGGGAAGCCACAGCTGAAAAGGGGAAAGGAACCAGTGTTTGGAGGGAGCAGTGGAACAAGATAGGAAATCCTCAAAGGCAGTTATCCACTTGTACTCCTGGAAAGAGTGGGGGAATGGAGGGAGGGGAGCCTACTGTTGCAAATAACTCAGCTTGCCAACCACTCATAGAGCCAGCCACAGTGTTTGTGTGGGGAGGGTAATTTCTGATAAAAATAGAGGAGGACTCTTTTTTTTTTTTTTAAATTCAAGCACTTTAAAAGCAACTGTGGGAAGTTTTAATCATAGGGTGGTTCTTTTCTGAAAGAAGAAAAAGACGTTTCAATTTTAAATTCAGGGGGTTGAAATGATTGTGTCATTTCAACTAGAGTGGAGCATGTCAACAAGTGGACATGTTTTTTTTTCATTGTGGAAAGTATGACTTGAAGATGTAACATTTTAAATAAAAAAAGCAAATAATTTCTGTTGTGGCTTTTCTTCCTCCACAGGAACACTTAGAACTTAGCTGCATTTAGAAATAAAAAGTAAAAATATCAGGCATCATATTCACCACTGTCTTAGAAATAGAAGTCTTATTATGTGGGCTGGGTTTCTTAACATGGTTAAGATATACTGAAAACAGAACAAAGGTTGTCTCTTAGGAGATAAACTTTGCTTAAAGGTATCGTGAAAGATTAGCCTGCTAGTTTATTTAAATATTTACGGTTATATTTATTTTAGACGGAAGGATATGTGTATGTACATAAAGTAAGGTATATTGTTTATAGCTTCTTTCTAGATGTACAAAATTATTTTTTTTTCTGTGCAATTTTTATTTATAAACCAACATGCTTTGTTATTGGTAACAAGTTAGTTCTGCCTCATAACCGGTGGTCCTGCATTGGGGGCATGGTGGAGAACAGCACAGACATCAGTGTTTCTTAACATAGACATTTGGAAGAGAATTAAAACTGGTTGTTTTTTTCTTTTTTCGTGACATTTGTGTTCAGGGAAGCCTTTTTTGAGTTCTTTTGTTGGGTTGGATTGCTTCTTGAAGTGCGTGGTTTCAACCCAGAGCTGTTCTCTCTAGTGGAGTAACCTCTTCCCGCTGAGGAGCCCGGCTACTGACCGCCTGGGTTCCAGTTCCAGTCCTGCCATGTATTACTTGGTGGCTTCTGTTTAGCAATTCTACTATTCAATCTCTCTCAGCCTCAGTTTCCTCATTTGTAAAATGGGGAAAATAATAGTAGGGCTGTTGTAGGATGAAATGGGGTGCAGTTAAGTCCCTCAGCCTGGTACCCGTAGCAGCACATCATAAGCATTCACTGAAGATTGGTCATTATTGCAGATAGAGTTTTTATTTCTTCTCCTTTTTCAGCCTTTCTTCTTGTGTTTTTCTTTTTCTCCGATCAACTCTCATTTAACTTTTCCAAATATATTTCTTTTTCCTCTTTTGATTATTTTATATAAGTGGATATAGAGCAGCTAATAAAGTAGTGGGACTGGTTTCTATGTGAAGTTTTGAATAAATCTCATTATAATTACACCTCCTACAATAGATATAGAAATCACTTAAGCATCAGAATAATATTTTACATGTGAAGCAAACCTAGGTGTGCTCTCTTACAACGATTCCTACGTGTTCCTTGTTATTCACTGTCTCATCCGTGCACAGCTCTACACAGGCTGGCTCCCCTGCCCCTGCTTAGTTTTCCTTCTCTGTTCTAGCTATTGATATATTTTTCCCTTGCCTTGTATTAAAATTAGCATTTCTTCTAATATTGCTTCTTTGTGATACTCACTAGCCTTCTAGTCTGTGTCCCAATATGCGGTCCAATGAAGCTGCAAAAGGAACAGAGTTAACATTAATTCAGGGGTGGCGGGAGGAGGAGAAAGAACAAGCTGGGACTTCTTCTCCACCCCCCACTTTCTGAGATGTGGACCCATGACTGTCCTGTGTGCTGGTGACAAGGGAGGGACAGTGAAGGGACTGGAGGAGTTTTGTTTCCCAGGTGCTTCCAATATCCATTGGATAACATCCAAGCTCCTCAACATGGTGCACCTGTTCTCTGAGACCCAGACCTCTTCAGCCTTTGTCTCCCCACTTATAAATTTATACCCTGGTAATACTAAATGGCTTGCAGTTTTTAGCACATTCCACCTTGCTTTGAACCTATGTGTCCTTGCTCACACTCCTTTGTAACTTGGAATGTTCCTCTACCCATCTCTACCTTGCTAATTGCATGTCCTCATCTCATCCTGCAAAGCTCAGCCTGGGGATTGTCTCTTCTGGGAAGCTTCCGAGACGGCCTTTACCTTCTTCTTACTGGACCAAGCACCCTCCTTTTCCATGGCTGCCACCACTTGCCGGGAATAGCTCTGTCATTAGGTCCTCCCTTACTTTGGAATGATCTGTTTATGGGTCTGTTTTCTCTGCTGGACTAAATTCCATGACAGCAGGGACCAGATCGTATTCATTTCTGTATCCCCACCGTGTAGCATGGTGCGTGTGGTGCGGTGTATGCAGGCCAGAGTTATTTTGTAGAACTCTGAAACTGACCTCATTGGGATTTACAGGGATGGAGACAGTGATGAGGTAATCCCTACTTCCTTTCATGGGGTTTGCCTAATAGTGGCTTCAACATTGGAATTCCTTCCAGACAACTTAACCAGCTAGATAATCTAACCCTTGTCTGATTTGTGGTTTTATTCCAGAAGTGAATATATTTTCTGACTTGGAATTCCCATCTTTACGTTATTTGTAGACTTTTTTCTTACATTGTAATATAGCTTGTTTGCCAACAGCATGTATTTCCCATTTAGTCATTTCTTCTACAGAACACTTATAAAGATAATGGACTTCCTAAACACATGGGGCAAATGCCTAGAAGATACCTGAAACAAAACGGGCCATGCGGCAGATTTTCTCATAGAAGAAACCCGTAGGCACATAATAGAATGCCTCTTGGTACAAAAACAAACAAGCAATTACCTGAGCTGCTTCCTGTGGGAAACTCAGCATCCTACCACCCATGGTGATGACTCCTGTGATTTTTTTTGGAGGAGTTGCATCATTCTAAGGAAATTCATTCATGTTTCTCAACAAATGCACATTTTATTTTCTTGGATAGAAAACTGTGTATGTCTTTGTTCAAGTTTATTTTCCTCTTTCTACTTTGCTTCCTTTGTTTTTTAAAATAAATATTAAATATGCAATTTTGAGAGGCAGTACAAAAGATTGAATGGTGGTTGTCATAGGCTAAGAAGTGAGGGGACACCTATGGGTTCAAGAAACATCTGGAATGTTTGTGATGTGGTAGTTGACTGCATTGTCTTCTTCTGGGCTTCAACATTAATCGATGACTTCTAGAATTTAAGTGAGTTGGGATATATTTAAATTGCACGTGTTTACTGTTGCTAGACTGGTACAAATCATATTTGATGACTCTGTTCTTGGTTTCTCTCTCTATATTACAATACCTCTTTTTTTCTTACATTAATCCAAAGTTTTCAAGAATACTATAAGAATGGAGCCTTGGAATAAATTATATTTGGAAATATCAGTGAGAATAGTTCTTGCAAATTCATCAAGTGAAATCATAGGTTTATCTAGCCTCAGTAGATAAAAGTCTACTATGTGAACTGATAATTCATTATAATTTTTACAGTAACAACAGTCCTGATTTTGTATTTTCCCACTTTATATTAGATAAAATGCTAGTCATTTTGCAGTTTCTATTTGTAGTTTGCTCTAAAATTTTAATTTAAATGTTAACAATCCTCAAGTTTTACTTTTCCCTGAAAATTGATGTATTTGTTATTTTAGTAATGGTAGTTTAATCTAAATAGTTTCGTGAAATTTGAAGTTTAAGAAGAAACTGCTAACTTTGAAAAGCGTATTTTTAATATATAAATTAGAGATAAATTGTGAAGTATTATGCACTTTCCATCCTGAAACAACTATAAGATTTTGATAGAAAGTTTTTAACATTTCTTTTCGTAAGTAATATTTTTAAGTAGCGACCGAAAACTATCTTACCAATGCTGAGAAGAAAACCCGTTAAGGGGCCTATGATTATTAATTGTTATTCTCTATTATAGGGTTTGTTTCTCATACCCTGTTGATGCTTGATAGTAGAAATAAAATGAGATCCTTTAACTATGAGGTTAGATTCCAACCAAGACTCATTTTCTGCCCATTGCTCATAGAGATTAAGAGGCAAAATTTTACTCAGAGAGTTGTGGTCTGAGGGACATGGGGTGTTCAGAAATAGCAACTTTGCATTTAAAGTTGGAAATTGTCGAGTTGGCATTTCTGTCCAATTTGGTTGAGTATCTGAAAGCAGTTCCACATTTCTTCATCAGGAAGTCAGGCTGACTTGTGATGAAAGATGATGAAGACAAATCCTAAACAGGGCTTCCTGTTTGTTTAAACCTCCAACCCAAGAGAAAATTGCTTCCAGTTTCCCTGTACAATCATGGTAATATATTTTCTTTTCAGATTGTTAGCAGACCGTCAGTTTGTACTTGGCATTTCAATCAGAGTGAAAAAGGTGAAAGCCAAAAGACTTGGTGAATTCTCATCAGGAATCTGAAATTGGGTGACCTTTGAAATTAACCTCTGCTTCTTGTCCTTTTCTCTTTAGTAAACACATTATTCATAACTTTATATTAATTGATTATCTGCTTCATGGACAGGTTAGAAATGGTTACTGTGATGGATGTAAAAGAAGGAAATATAGCTCTGTCCTCAGAGCTACTCTTACCAAAGAAAATCAGGTTAGACTATAGATGTAAATTTAAATTCAAAGGTGGTAACTACTCTGAAAGAATTAGATTATTCCCCTTCTAAGATGAGTACTTGTGCAAAGTGAGATTTTTAATTTTGAAAATGATTTTTGGGATATAAAACAGTAGGAAAGAGAAGAAGAGGAGTTGGAGAAGAGTACAAACTTTGGGGAAAGACAGATTGCTTTTCCTAGAATCTTGGGACATGCAAACCGTGTTTGGGCAGGGGATTGAAAAATTGGAAATTGATCTCAGGTTTATTTTTATAGGAAAAATTCAATTTAAAGAGTTGGGCTAGAGATCACTAACTATTATATCTCATGAACTGGTTTGACTGTTACTAAAATTTGTTTCTAATATTCTGTATATTATAAATGTTCTGACCAGTATTAAAAAATTTTTAAAAAGGAAGAATGACAAGATTTTAAATCTAGAATTATTAATTTTTAGAAGATAAAAAATGAAATTATATAAAATAGTAATTTAAGTTCTATAAATAATGCAAATAATTACAATACCCTGAAAGTTAATTATACTGCCTAATGCTAATAGCTAATATGTATTGGGCATCTACTTCACTCTGACTATCTTGCTAATGCTGTACCTGCATTTCCTCATTTACCCCTGGGAACAACCCTATAATATAGATGGGATGCATTTTATAGAAGAAGAAATTGGGGCAAAGGTTAAGCAGTTTTTCTATAATCAACCTCAGTGTCTGTGCTATAAACTTCTGCTCAAGTCAGTACTTCTAAAGAACATATTGCTTTCTTCCTTACTTTCCAAATTTTCATCCGCTTTCATTTCTTTTTCCTTTTCTCATTCCCATCATCTAATTTTCTCCCTTGATTTTTTTTAACCCCTCTTTCACTTTCTCGTAACACATCCCTGGGCTGTCATAGATTTTCTTGTTTGACAGATGGTTCACTGAATACTTCTGTTGCTGTTGTACTCAAAATCGAATGCCTGGATGGTAGCATTTTTCATGTTTACAGTCTAATGTAGATATGAATATCCTGGATACATATATTTTGTTTGATTAGAAATTGAAGTAAATCTCAACTGAAGCCTGACATAATTCTTTTTCATAAAGAGGCAGAAAGGATATGAAGGAATAAGAGCATTTGTTTGTACATACATACACAGAACTGTTTTTCCTGGCAAACAAATAGATAGAGGTTCTGCCCCTGAAAGGTGGGTTTGGTCATATAGTAAAGAAGCCCAGCAAGTTCTACCTACCACAAGTTCACTGTCTATTAGAACACAAGGGTTCCATGTTCTTTTCCATCAATTTGTGTCAATTTCTGACATCTGTGGCAGCAATCTTCTGGATTCTTAGCCTGGTGAAATGTACAGATAGTGTATCAAAAAAGTCTCTTTAGAGCATGGCACTATCTTTACAATTTGGAGTGCTGGTGAAACTTGGTCATACTCAGTCAATTAGTCAGACTCTTTGCTCTGTATGGGGCCCATTGTTCTTTATGATGCTCTTTATTTTCAGATGGAACCATGATCAGGGTGGAGGCCAGCCTGCCACTGGAGAGAATATATCAAGTAACAATTTCATTGTGAAATTATGCTCTGTGTAGCTGTACAGGTAATTCAAAGATAGATTGCCCTGATCAGACAAAAAAAAAAAAAGGACTCAAATTGCTTTATTTATCTCCTTAGTACTTCCGAAGGCTTGTTATTTCAATGATTACATAACAATTTGGCATACGTGAATTCTCTGACAAGGTCCAGAATCTCAAATTGTAAAAATACTTTAGCTCAGGATATGGAATGAAACAGATGGGGAGAGCAAGTGTTTTTACATCATGCCTGACCCTTGCCAGTTAGTCATTAATGATTTTGCCTGATATGGAATTCTGAGCTTAATGATTTCTCTTCTGACCATCTAAATAATTTACCTAAAGAGGTTAAAAAATGTACAAAAATGTTTTTTAACTGAACAGTAAGCAATATGTAATGCCATATGTTGATTGGAAATGATGCAGCAGAAGTGGGTTTTTTGACCTATGTTCTGTTGTCTTCCCTGGGCAGTTTATGAGTCAGGGGAAGGGGTAGGACTGCATGGGTGGGATATAGGCATCGCCATCACATTATTTTAATATAGCTAAGCTTTTATTGATTTTTTACATACCGAGGTCCACATACAATTTTACTGAGAAAATAATTCTGCTGCTAAAATTGTTTAAAAATTCACTATAGTAGATGAATATTTGATACCATGGAAAATGTCCACTTTATACAACCTGGAAAAAAAGGCTGATTATGAAAGTAGGAGATGAAATCAGTTCTGTAAAAAAGCAAAGAAAAACTAAAAAAACCGAAAAGGCTGGATATATTTATAAGATTTACGTGTGTGTGTGTGTGTGTGTGTAAGCTAAAAACTGAAAAAATAGACACAAAAAATGTGAATAACACGTTTGTACTGCTCCATTTGGGCAAGTTCTTAAAGCTTACAGGAAGAGAGTGTATTATTGCTTAACATGATGAGAATTTATATTAAAAAATAAATACAGCATGTGAGCAGGAAGGGGAAATTGCCTCATTAATTACCTGGTTATCTTATCAGGGCTCTCTTTCTTTGGTTTTCTGGAATGCAGAGCAGCCTTCATGAGCAATGCTCAGAATTGCCGGGCAGCAGTTATCCATGCTGAGTGATTTGCAACATTCTTTGTTCACTCTGCACTTATGTTTCATAAAATGAGCATCTGCCTGGGTGTGTTTGGTGCCACTTCGTGTGGGAGACCACTTCTTTCAGCAGAGGTCCAAGGAAGGGCCACGCTTCCTCCATCTGAGTTTTCAGTTAGTGCTGTGGGCCCTGCTTCCATCCTGCGGTTGGGGTGGTGCCTGACTCCACCAGCACTTCATAAGCTCTCAGATCCAGAGTAACTGAAAGGGAATGAGCAAGAGATGATACTGGGAAGCCATTTTCCTCAAACATAGTTTTGAATGGTGTAAGCTCTAAGTGTTCAAGAGCCTTTCCTTCAGTCCATGAAGTTACACAGTGGTTACCTCTCAGCGGTAGATTTCATTCTCTTTATTTATCATTTGTAGGAATAATCATGTAGAAACTTTTTAAGCCCACATAATCTATATTTAAAGACAGAAGCAAATAGTGCTGAAATGCAATATCATATGTAATTTAAAATATTTATATTCCTTTGAACTTGAAGAAAATAAGTTATCATGTGGAGAATATTGATTTTCCTAATGTGAGTGCAGGTTTGAACCTTAATCCCGTTATTTTTTTCCCTGAACTCTCTATGTTCAAAATCTAATTTCTATTTCTTGATCTGCCAAAGCTCTGACATTTGTGGATTCAGTTTGTACAACTTCTGAATGATGCAACTGGTAGACCAAATTTATATAATAAATTACAACAATCTTTTAATATCTCATAAATCTTTCTTTGATCTTAAAGGATGAGGCGCTAGAGTATCTAGGCTAATGGCCAGAAAGGAAAATAATCCATATATCACAATAATGATGATAAGCACGATAATAAAAATGGTAATAACACCATAATAATAATAATGTGTTCCTTGAAAATAAAATATAGAGGAGGAATACTGTGGTTCTTTCTCTACCTCCTCATATGAGTTTCATCAAAACATATATTTCAAATATGACACTGCCATAGCCTGTGTCAATATTTCAACACAAATGACAATTGCAATCAGATTGCATCCACACACACTATATAGGATTACCTGCATTTTCTAAGATGTTTGTGTTTTAGAAAACTGACGTAAAATTGCTATAAGACAACCCTGATAAGTAGGATTTGTGATCCACTTAAGAAAATCGACACTGGACAAATCATTTATACTGGGTGGCTCCTTGATGTTGCTGGCTGATGAAGTGGGAGTGACGACCAGCTGATAGCCAATGTTATAAATTTTGTATAACATTTTATATAATTTCACACACATTACCTCATTTTAATCACATATAAACCCCGTGTGATGGATGGGGCAGAAATTACACATTTTTACACAGATGTGTAAAATGAGATCTAAACAGTTTAGGCAATTTGACTGAAATCAACACTTCTAAAAGTAACATAGAGCTAGGATTAGGACCGGGTTATCCGACTTCAATCCAGGGCATTACTACCCCTAGCTTCCTTTTGTGAGCTGATGGGGCTCCTTCTGCTTCCCCCTGTCCTTGCTTTCAGTAGCTGTGCTGTCACCTGCAGCCGATGGCCTGCATTGCATTCTTCTCTCCCCTCTCCAATAGTCTCAAGTTTGGTAGAAATTCATAAGAACTCCTCTTCACAAAAAAGTTAAGAATTCATTCTTTTCTGTGCCCCTTCTTCAGACAGGGAAACTGAGACCCAGATGCAAAAATAGGACTGGGCTGCAGTCTGAGTGCTCTGTCTACTCTACCACATTAGTTGAAGTCAGTGTGGCAAAGAGAAAAAGCATGCTATTTTATTTTTATTATTTTTTTTTTGTGAGGAGGACCGGCCCTGGGCTAACATCCGTGCCCATCTTCCTCCACTTTATATGGGACACCGCCACAGCATGGCTGACAAGCAGTGCGTCGGCTGGCGCCCGGGATCCGAACCCGCGAACCCCGGGCTGCCAAGCGCGAACTAAACCGCTGCGCCACCTGACGGCTCCCAGCATGCTATTTTAAAACACAGCTGATTACAGCTACATCTGCCCCAAAAGGAGGGAAGCACTTACTGACTGCAGGTGATGGATTTTTATTTAGAAAATCTTTTTGTTGTGTCCTTTGAATGAAAAGGCCAGCCCTCCATTCCCTCTCCCCTGACTGTGGTGCTGCTAGAAGGTGTGAGTAGCAAGACAGCTGGCAAGAGGTTGCCTGAGACATGCCAGCCAATGAGAATGTCATGCGGGCTGGGGTGGCAGAGTACTTCTAAGAAGAAGATATGTCATAATGCATATTGATTCAAAGTGCTGTGATGGCACCGCCTTTTGTGAGCTTCAGTGAAATCTGCTAGATAAAATCCAGTGCTTTTGGTGAGTGGTGTCTGGCGGGGTGGGGGAGGAATTGAAGAGAGGGGACAGTGGCTTACATCTGAGTCTTCACTGGAAAAATGGAAATAATAGCTGCTTAGAGTGAAGTCTAGCTTTCAGTGGGAACAAGGAAATTGATTCAGACCATAGGGCATAAGCCGCATAGATCTGCAGGGATTTTGAGAAGGGCAACCACCTTCCCATTTGATGTCAATTCGCCAATTTGATGGAACCCTCAAAGGTTGCGATGACTTCAGCTGATTTCTTGCTTATACAAAGAAGAGGCAAAAAGTCGTTATTGATTACTCTCAAGAAACCTGAGACGAGGCCAGAGCCAGTCAGGTATCCTGAGAGGCTCTTGAATTTATGGAACTTTAGAAACTAAGGGACTATGAACACTGACTGGCTCAACCTTCCTCCGCTTCCTTCTCCTTCTCACCCTTTTTGCAATAAAGGAAACTAAACCTAGGTACATTATCCAATGTACCCAAGGCCAAATGGACTGTGAGTGGTCACAGATGTAGGACTACAATCTGACTGAGGATTCAGAATCAGAAGCCTTAGGTTCTGGTCCCTACTCCTTTCCTTATTTTCCTTACCTTCTTGAACCTCAGTTCCCTCTCTGTGAAACTGGGAAAAGAAAAGCACATCTCACAGGGTGTTTGGAGGACCAGAGAAGTTAATGTGGGATTTGAAAACTGCAAGGAATGTTAAAACATTTATTGGTTTATTTAGGAGGTTATATGTATGGTGCCAACAATTATATGGAGAGGATTATTTTGGGTTTCCTGAAAAAGTCTGAAGCCTGTAGCAGTGGTATAATTGAAGTGACTTCACTGTTCTGTGTGCATGCACAGGTGCAGACTGAGGCACGGGGACAGGCAGTGAGCTTTATAGAGTGTCTTCTGGGATAGGGATCCTTTGTGTTCTTGGCAGACTTAAGTAATACTGATTTTCTTTAACTTGTCCTTTTTTTCTGCAAGAGTTAGAAGAAAATCTAAAAATTCTCACTTGCTTTAAGGAAGTTAGGGATATTTCTTAGTAAATTCAGAAGTTCAAACACACCATCCATAGCAGCTTAAATTAAACTCCTAGTATGTTGAACTGTGTGTGCCTGTTGAGAGTCAAAATCTGGGGACTGTTGGTGGAGCCGGTGCAGCTGAGTCCTGAGGAGCAGCGGGAATACCACATGCCTCCAGGTTATAGAGGCTGTTACAGCCACTTGCTGCCTAATCTCTCCTTGCCTCCTTTTCTGTCGGGGGTGGGGAGGGGGGTGGGGAGTGGGTAGAGAACTTGGGGGCATGGAGGAAGAGAAAGAGGTTAGGGAATATAAGTCGATATGGTATCCTTCCTGTGAGAAAAATAATCAGATCCACTTTTATCTTCCCTAAACACTTTTGTATTTGGTAGAAAAAATGAGAAAGTTAAAGACATTATTTATAATGCTCATTCTTCAAATTTTATCTTTACTTAGATGTTCAGTTTCCAGAACTCTCTCAAAGCTTCCAATCTTTTTAAACCAGAGTATTTTAACACAAGGAATGTTTCTTCTGTGAGAGGAATACTCCCTAGACGTGTTTCCTCTAGGGTCTGAAAAGAAAGGAGTCTGCTTTACACCCTGAAGCAGAGCTCCCCTGACTCCCTTCCGTTCAGCCAGTTGTTGGGAAGGATCTACCCCTTTAATCTCAGAGGCAAGAAAATACCAAAGCAGATGACTTTGGCAGGTTTGCTGGAGGCTGGCGGCAGGTTGGCCAGGCCGGCAATCAGTGGCTTCCAGAGTTCAGCGTGACAGGAAGCTGGGGGCTGCCGCTCAGTCTGGTCATGAGTTAGGAACGACCCAGGCTGGTGATTAGTCTTTGCAGCACTGGGGAATGTACGCATATCTGGCTCAGGGGACAGAGAGGTCCCATAGCATCCCAGACATTTGGTCGTCAGCCTTTTCATTTCCCCATCACTCAGGAAGTTAGAAAGAAAACAAAAACAAATTAAAACATAAAAAAGCACGCTAGTTGTTTCTTTCATTTTCCATTTCCTTTTATAACACAATTTTTCAACATTCCAGTGAAATGCTAAGTCACAGATATGAGGGTGTTGAGAAGTATAACTTCACGTTTCACATCAACCTTAGCCTCCTCTGGGCATGAGAAAACCAGGAAATAATTCTTATTCCCCTTTCTCAAGAAAATAAGTAATATTAACAAAATATCAATGAATCTGTGATATTCTCTGAAAGGGGAGGAACAGCTATGACAATTAGCATTATCTTGAGGTGATAGGGAGAAAGGTTGGTGGGAGGGGTATAGGCCCTTGAATCTGGGGAAGTAACAGCACATCAACATAGCAATAAGGGTCAGGAAACTGGCCTCCTGCAGTGGCAGCCACTTCCTTCTTCTGTCTGCTTAGCTGTGCTCCGCAGACACACAATAATCACCCCAGCGGGTCTAGGGATCAAATGACGGCACTGCTGAAGGATTAAGAGCAATTCTATCCTCTTGGCTTGGACTTTGGAATTTTCATTAAAATGACCTTGGGTGTGGTGAGAAAGGAATTCAGGCAACAGGGATCAAGTCTTAAACATCTTACCTGGGAAAACAACCAAAGGGCCCTTTCAGAAGGAGCCTTTTTGGGCCTCAAGCAGAGCTGTCACACTTGTTTTTCTAAGTGTTTCTCACATGGGATTAGCCTCCAGATATGTGAAAAGTGAGGAGTTTAAGGGTCTTAGGTGGGCAGAAGGAGGGGAAAAAATAAACTACAATAAACTAGTGGCAGGCCAGACCTCTCACATTTTCCGGCATCTGTAATGGTTGGCTTGTCTGGAGACTGACTTCCTTCTTCCTCTCCTGATCCTGTCACCTTCAGTGGAACAGCTGGTGCTCCATCTGCTCTTCATGACTGACTATTGTGGAGTGCTGTCTACACGCGCAAACTGCTTTGGTCTTGCAGGGGCAGGAGCTGGCAGTCCAGCAGATGTGGACAGATTGGCTGCAGGCCTGAGACTTAGAATGGTAAATTGGAGGAGAGGTAGAGGTGTCAGGAGTTTAATGATCCCTAGATGGGAGGACTCGGGAGAAAAAGCAATCTGGTGATGGCTAACAAAAGTTTGTGAAAAGAGAGTGGATGTTTCAGAGTGGCTTATATGTCTTGGGCTTGTGGGGTGGCCTAAGCTGAGGAAGGCTAAATCAAGGTCCTCTTATAGGGTCACTAATGAAATCAACAGACTGAGGCTAGGAAGTGGTAATGACTAGAAATTGGAATAAGGTTAGACAGTAGGGTTGGACAGAATTACAAGGAAGGTTTGTTGATCTTTGTCTATGCTCACTGTCTTAGTCAGCTCAGGTTGCCATATCAAAATACCACAGACTGAGTGGCTTAAACAACAGAAATTTCTTTTTTCACAGTCTGGAGGCCAGAAGTCCAAGATCAAGTTTCCAGTCGATTTGGTGTTTGGTGAGTACTCTCTTCCTGGCTCACAGATAACTTCTTCCTCACTATGTCCTCAAGCGGCCTTTCCTTGGTGTGTGCGCTTGGAGAGAAAGAGAGAGAGAAACCTCTCTCTCTCTTCTTCTTAGAAGGCCGCTAATCCTATCAGATCAGGGCTACACTCTTATGATCTTATTTAATTTTAATTATCTCCTGAAGGCAATATTCCAAATACAGTCACATTGGAGGTTAGGGCTTTAACATATGAATTTTAGGAGCACACAGTTCAGTACATAGCACTCACTGAGGTGTGGATCTTGACATCTACCATGTCCTGGGTTAGCCATGCTCAGTTTTTAAACCAATGGGGCCCAGCTTGATCATGTGAAGGGTCTTCTTTTCCCATCAATAGCTCAGGTGATGAGAAGGTGGGACCTGGTCCTATACTGGTGACAGAGCACCAGCAATTAAATTGGTCCCTTGAGATTCATGAATGTTAATGGGGCTACAGGGTCCTGATCTAACCACTACCATTATCACCATCATCTCATGAAGCTACCTATAAGATAAAATCTATGCCAGATAAAGATACGTATTGTTTGTAATCTTTTCTGATTTGGTAGATGAAAGAAGTGATACCCATCTGGTGACTGAAGCTCTAAAATACTACAATTTAAGAGTTTTTCAAGGCTGGATTTTCAGTCACGTGCATCAGAGCGTTAGAGAAAGCATTTCATAGAGTGTGAGCGAGAAGAAAGCAAATTATAGAGACAGACCAGAGAAGATGGCCAGAGACCTATGAGGACTTCCCGAGCCACAGCCCCAAGTTTATCCATAGGTTTTGTGAGACACCATTTTTCTTATAGTAAAATTTCCTTTTTGCTTAAGCTACATAGATGTGTGACTTGCATAAGGGAGTCTCAACTTGTGTACATTAATTATGTCTTTTTGAAAAGAAAAAGTTACAAAAAAGGAATAAAGTGATTGTAAAAAGTGTTAATAATAAGAGGATGTAGACAAAAATGGCTTACCATTCCATTCTTGCCTGGAGCAGAGCTTCCCAACCTGTCTTGGGATAAGATAATTTTATCAGCGATTGCAAATCAAATTAGAAAGATTATGTATCCATACTTAAAGGATTGTCTCCCAAAACGTCTCCAATTGGGAATACTGAATGGTTATGTATATGCATATTAATATATATATTATACTATATACTGTACTATTATACTATATTCTTATGCTATTATACTATATTATAATAGGCCTGCTTGCTTTTCTGAAACTTGTGAATGTCTATACCTCTCTTTCTTCTTCATTTTTGTAAATTTGAAAGAAGGAGGAAGTGTTTGGCTCTTTTCTGTACTACATTTCACACTGTGTTTATGTAATAGAAAATGATAGCTTGATGAAATCACTATATTATTTTTTTCCATCCTGGGGGAAGGAGTTCAAAATTTCTATTAAAAAAAAGACAGTGGGGGGCTGGTTCCATGGTGTAGTGTTTAAGTTCAGTGCTCCACTTTGGTGACCTGGGTTCATGGTTTTGAATCCCAGGCACAGACCTACACCACTTGTCAGCCATGCTGTGGTGGCGACCCACATACAAAGTGGAGGAAGATTGGCACAGATGTTAGCTCAGAGCTAATCTTCCTCAAGTAGGAAAAAAAAAAGGAAAATTGGCAACAGATGTTGGCTCAGGGCAAATCTTCCTCAGCAAGAAAAAAAAAAGGAAGTCAATAGCTACATGATTGTGTACTTAGAAAATCTGGAAGAATCCATATATACACTATTATAAGTGAGTTTAGCAAGGTCATTGGATATAATATCAATATGTAAAAATCAATTATATTCCTATATACCAGCCAAAACCAAACAGGAAATAAAATTCTAAAAGATACTGTTCAGAAAAGAGTTAACATAGAAGACTTGAGAATGCTTACCCCTAAAATGGCCTACTTACAAAGTTGGCCTTTAGCTGTTGTCTGGGAACTTGGATTTTAGGAGGGTTCCAATGACCCTACCTGATAAGAGTTGTTCACTGTGCCTAAACTGTGCAAACAGTGTTTTATTCTGAACATCTGCTTTCCTTCCGAGGGTGTGGAATTTTGGTATGGTGGGCACTGAGTCTCTAATGAGCTTCCCTGATAGACAACATTTTGAATGGGTTGTCACAACTTATTGCTGGGGGAATTAAGTGTGTCCCATGAGACTCCCCTGGGAGAGGACCCTGGGAAGCTTGCACTTGGTTTCCCCTGGACTTTGCTCCACAAACCTTTTCCTTTTGCTGATTTTGCTTCGTCTCCTTTTGCAGGTATAAATCATAGCCATGACTATGACCATATGCTGGGTCCCGTGAGTTCACCTACAGAGTCATTGAACCTGGGGGTGGTCTTGGGGACATCAGATGCAGATATAATTTACTATGATAGCAAAAATATATAAAACTAGGGAAAAATATGATAATAGATATGCAGTATCTCTACACTGAAAACTTTAAAATATTATTTAGAGCAGTCAAAGAAGACCTAAATAAATGCCATGTTCATGGGTTGGAAGATTCAATGCTATTAATATTTCAGTTCTTCCCAAATTAATCTATAAAGTCAATGTAATATCAAAAAAATTCCAGTAGTTTTTTTTTTTTTTTTGGTGAGGAAGATTGGCTCCAAGCTAGCACCTGTTGCCAGTCTTCCTCTTTTTGCTTGAGGGAGAGTGGCCCTGAGCTAACCTCTGTGCCCATCTTCCTCTATTTTGTATGTGGGTCACTGCCACAGCACAGTTTGATGAGTGGTGTATGTCCGTGCACAGGATCTGAACCGGCAAACCCAGGTTGTCAAAGCAGAGCATGCCAAACTTGACCACTATGCCACTGGGCCAGGCCCCCAGTGGGTGTGTTTAGGAGGTTAAATTTGATAAGCTGATTCTAAAATTCACATGAAAAGACAAAAACCTAGGATTGGCCAGGGCAAACTTGAAGTGGAATAAGGCTGGAGTATTTACATTATTTGATGTAAAGATTTATTATAAAGATATAGTAAGTAATTGAGACAGTATGATATTGGCATAAGAATTGACAAACTGACCACTGGAATAGAATAGAAAGTCTAGTAACAGACCTATACATGTATGGTCAAAGGGTCTATGACAAAAGTAATGCTGGAGTCTAGTGGGGGATGGATGATCTTGTCAATAAATGATGGTGCATTAATTGGATATCCATATGGCAAAAAATGTATCACACACCATATATACAAAAATCAATTCCAGATGGACTGTAGATCCAAATGTAAAAGATAAAATAATAAAACATTTAGAGAAAAATATAGGTGAACATTTTTCTGACTTTGGGGTAGATAAAATTGTTGAAACAGGAATCAAAAACCCTAACATAGAAGAAAATAGTGACATAATAGGGTACAATAAAAGTCAGAACTGTTTATCCAAAGACATGATTAGAGACTTAAAAGGTTCTTGTAGTACATGTATCTAACAAAAAATTAGGAAGAAAAAGACAACAGCCCAATAAGGCAGTGGGCAAAACTTCATGAAAGAGAATATTCAAATGTACAATAAACACATGAAAAGGTGTTCAGTTGTACCAAACATTGGGAAATGTAAACTGAAACCACAATGGGATACCACCAAAAAGACTAAATGAAAACAATGGAAAATATCAAGTGTTGGTGAGGGAACTGGATCTCTCATATAGTGCAGGTTGAAGAATAAATTTGGTGCAAACTACTTAGCAGTACCTACTAAAGGTGAGCATATGTGTATCCCAGGACCTGGTAATTCTACTCCTAGGAATATACCCAGCAAACATGCATTCATATATCACCAAAAGATATGTGGTAGAATATCACTGCAGTCAATTCATAATAGGCAAAAATTAGAAAATAACCAATGTCCATCCACAGTAGAATGGATAAATAACTTGTACTGTATTCAAGTAATGGGTTACTATATAGCAATAACAATGAATGGTCTACACCGTATGCACCAATATAGATGGGTCTCACGATGTTAAGTGAGAAAGCCACGAAAGAATACATACTTGATGGTTCCTTTCGTAAAAGTAGGAAAACAGGTAAAACCAATCTACGGTGTTTGTTAGAAGTCAGGATAGCAGTACTTCGGGGATGAATAGGCACTGGGAAGGGAGCATGAAGGGATGGAGATTTTGTGATACTGATAACAATTTGAAGTCTACTTGCATGATTGTGTTTAATTTGTGAAAATTCAGCAAGCTGTATACATATGATAGAAATTTTCTTCCTGTCTATTTTTTTCTTCGGTGAAAAACTAAAAAGACAGTCTTAGGGCCTTTTAAGTGCTCCATATTTATGTCAGGATCCTGATGTAGCAATTTGATTAGACTATAGATTGCGTTTGAGGAATTTTAATTTCTCTTATCGCTTATCATTATACACTGTTACTACCACGGTGAAGATCTATTCCCTTTTGGATCATGATCTTATTTTTGCAAACCTCAGTCTTTATGAAGCTTTTTTATTGTTGTTTTCCTTTTCTCCATCTTTCATTCGTCACTAACATATTCGTTCATTCTTCATTAACATAATTCTTTCTATATGTAAGACGTGGTAACTAGTTGATAGAAATTAAAAAATAAGTACATATAGTCTCTGACATAATAGAGTTTTTAAATCTTTGTCATTGAGATATCTTTACATCTGAATCACGACAAACTCGAAGGAGGTATGTGCCGAGGGCTTTAGGAGTATTGAGAGTGGACTAACCGTGCAGGAGTGGGAGCAGGGAGTTAGGGAGCACTTCATGGAGGGTATGATGATTAAGAGGAACTTTGAGGGATGAGGAGGAGTTTATATAAGCCAGTGACTTTTGGCTTTGTCCTTCCATATCATTAATTTTTAAGCTTGACTGTGCATTAAGATTACCTGGGCAACTTTACAAAAATCGACGATAGCAATCTGTCCCCAGGAATTCTGATTTAATTGATTTAGGACCTGGGCATCAGCATTTTCCCAAAGTTTTCAAACGATTTTAATGTGCAACCAACCAAGGCTGAGAATTACCGATATAGGCAGACGAGGTGAGAAAGGCATTCCGGAAGGAAAGAGAGGAATGAGATACAGTGGCAGGAAACTAAATGACTTAGCAAGGCTGCGTCACAGGATCCAAGTGGGGAGGTGGAGAGAGACGGTGAGGAAGAGTCCAAATAAAAGACTTAGAAATCGGGGCCACCCGGTGGCACAGCGGTTTAGTCCGCGCTTGGCAGCCCGGGGTTCGCGAGTTCGGATCCCGGGCGCCTGCCGACGCACTGCTTGAGAGCCATGCTGTGGCGGTGTCCCATATAAAGTGGAGGAAGATGGGCACAGATGTTAGCCCAGGGCCAGTCTTCCTCAGCAAAAAGGGGAGGAGTGGCAACAGATGTTAGCTCAGGGCTGGTCTTCCCCACAAAAAAAAAAAAAAAAAAAAAAAAGACTTAGAAATCAGCCTATGAGGGTTGGATCTTCTTCCGAAAGCGAAGGGGAGACATTGGAATATTGTAAACCTATGGCTGAAATGATCAGATTTACAATGAGCCCTTTAAAAAGATGAATAAACCAGAAGGGGCAAGACTGCTGGCAGAGAGATCAGACTTTAATTAGCCTTCCTAACACCATTTTGCCAGTTTTTGCATCCTTATAATTGTCCTAACTTAAGAGTCCGTTTTCATTTCCTTTTGTGGCTTTGAGCATGCATTTACCTCGGCTTGGAATGCTCCCAGCCTGGCCTTTTGTACAGCAAACTCCTATTTGTCTTCTAATTGTGGTTTAAACATCACCTTCTTTGGGAAGCCTTTCTTATCTGTTATAAGAAAAATTATCCAAAAACATAGAAATAAGGCAAAAGAGGAGCAACATTAATGGCATTGTCCAGCTGTTCCACCCAAGGATGATTTAATTCTTGAGGAGAATGCACTTGTGTCAGTTATGTTATTATTTGATTAAAGCTTAGACAATGTGAAATTCAGATTAACTTGTATATTGCTGTGTAGTAGAAATGATAACCTAAAGATTCTGGTTTTATTGCTTTCTAGGACATTAAGCAGTTTTGTTCCTAACTAGCAGGCCTATTTTAAATTTATCTTTTTAAAATGTTTGTGAATACTTAATTCTTCAAATGCTGTTTGAAGAAGCTTTTCCTCTTACTGGTCCCCTCATTAATGAGTTAAATAAGACTTTGACATCTATTTATTCTATAATTATATAAGAATCCTGTTTTTAGCTTTTTGAAAAGTTTACTTTGACAGCCTCTAAGATTGAGTTAGATTTTACATCCTACCCATTGTTTAATCCCATCATAGTCTGAACTCTCTGCTTCCAGTCACCAGAATTATTTTGACCATTCCTAACCCTCTTGGTCTGCCTTCACATTTTAGAGTCCAGTGTTGTAGAATCATGTATATTCTAATTTTTTTTTTTTAACTTTTAAACGTCGGCTTTTTTGACGTCTAGGGTAGTTACCTGAATATGTCCAATGTTTCTCTCCTTGACTTTCATGAACTGTAGGGTGACAAGGTTCCATTTTAACTTCACCTAAAAGTTTTCCTTGTTGACTAGAATTCTGTCTAGAGTAATGATTGTTCTAGTTGATGCTTAACTCTATAAATTTAATGTAAGAACTGACTTTATAAAACTTCTTGATAATTGATGAATGAGTTAGATTCTCTGCTGATCAGATCTCCATGTGAATAAATCTGGATGCGAGTCATCTTGATAAGACATTAACATTTCAATTAAGAATATCACACACACCATTGAAAAAGGGGTATGGGGAAGAAAAATGAATCAACCATAGTTCTGCTACTTAAAGAAAACCACTGGTTGAAATTTAAATGTTTTTTAGTTTTTTTTCTATGTATAATTTTTCAAAAAACAGTTGCAATCACATTGCAAATACAATTTTATATCATATATATTTTCCATTTAATATTACATTGACACTTTTCCATATTAATCCACTCTTATAATTTTTAAATAGCATAATTCATAACTCCCAAGGGAGTTAAACAAGATTCTTATTTATTGTTCTTTCTTGAATTTGTTTGATTTCAATTACTTATGAAACTAGCAAATCGTCATTCAAAAACTCAGTGGAAATTTTCTTCAATCTATGTGAAATATTTAATGGCTTAAGTATAAATTCTGGGCCACCAAAAAACAAAAACAAAAACAAAAAAACTGGATACTTTCTGCAATATTCCACTACTATGATATTCTTACTGTTCTGGGTAAGCATGTTGACTCCTTCCTTTCATGTGTTTCCTGGCACTGCAGGGGTTACGGAAGAGCTACAACCAGTGTAATTCTGAGTGGATGAACGTTATTTCACATTTCCAATCTCTCTTCTCCTGTTTGGTATTTCTCTGTTTTTCTTGAAGTCTCCATTCTCTAATTCATTCTGGTTATTGTCTTAACTGTCACCCAGGGTCAGGACGGGAGTCAGGCTAGAGATGTGCCTAAAGTACAAAATTTAAGGAGGCATTCACTCTCAGGGTCATGCAAGTGCAAGGTCAACACCTGAGACTGAGTGCCTCTTGAAATTTTGTGCTCTAGGAACCACCCTTGTCATGATTTCCCCTATTTAAAGCAATGAAATCCCTGGGAAGGAGGGCATGATGTTAGCCTGACCCCTGATCATGAGCAATAATCTGTTTGGGCCCCAGACTTTTGCTACTATAAGTGTGGATTCTGAACCGGAAGTAGCAACGGAGAGATTGTTAGAAATACAATATCGGGAGCCCCACTCCTTCCTTTTGTGTGCTCCCAGATACTGCAGGGGTTAAGGAAGATTTATAACCACTATAATTCTGAGTGGATGAAAGTTATGTCACATTTCCAATCTCCCTTCCCCTGTTTGGTATTTCTTTTTTCTTCTTGAAGTCTCAATTCCCTAATTCATTCTGATTCTTGTCTTAACTGTCACTCATGGTCAGCATGATCAGGACTAGAATCAGGCCAGAGAGATGCCTAGGGTGCAAAATTTAAGGAGGCACTCACAACACAAAATCTGCATTTTAGAAAGATCTTTGGTGATTTTTATCCCTATTATGTTTTGAAAAGCATTGCTATAGAAAATTGTCATTGTGATAGATGTTGCTGCCTCATGCAATGTCTTAGGTGTATAGGCATCACCCCCCCCTTTTGGGACATAGCAGTTGTGATGGGAGAGGTCTACAGAGTTTAGAATATTTGCACATTTTACTATGATGGGTTCATGTATGTTCTTCATGGAAACAAAAACTTCAGATGGTAGGTTACTCTCCAGCGTTAAATACTCCTAGCTTTGGAAATGTCTCCCTTTACCTAAGTGGTCTTTTTTTCTGACTTTACCTTTGGCTTCAATAGTTGCATTATTTTTCAAATACAGTTTTGTTTTTTGCCCCGAGATAGTTGGAAATGGTATGTAAAAACTTGCTTATTCTCACCTGTAATTGTCAGCCAAGATGAAAATGGTTAGATTCCCTTCTACCACCAGTATGGATTGTGTATTCTCTTTACACTTTTATATTAGAATACACACACACATGCACACACACAAAATAGAATTTTGGCTTTGTTATACCTACAATAAAACATTCACAGAGTCAAGGTAGAACAGGATTAAATAATGTTGCTAATTTCCAAATGAAACTTATCTAGCCCCAGTGTCAAAAATTTTATTTTCTCCTTATTCTTATTCCCAGATTGATTTCTAATAAAATAAACATGATAGTTGTAGTTGTAGCATTAATCCCATCTCTTGCAATGTAGGTTATATGGGGTTGCTTCACCCATTTTATAGATGGCAGATGGGAAAATTTTCTCTTCCTTGGATCATCTTTTATTTCCATTTATTTGTTATGCAGATGCTTAGGTAATTATTTTCTTTGGCGTTTTAAGTAAGAGTGGAGTTGAGTTTCAATTCCACTGATGGCAGAGTAGCTTGTATCAGACTTACTCTCCTACAGATAATAATCATAAACTCTGCACAAATATAATAGAAAAACATTCCCTCATTATTTGAAAACACTGGAGAGTGACCCAAAGCAAGTGTAAGAAGATAGAGTTTGGGGCTGCAAAAGTAACTAGAAATTTAGGGAGGAAATCTTATAAAAGAGTGAGCACTAAATTCTATGTCTGTGTCTCTCAAAACCTTGTCTGTTCCTTGATCTTAATATGCATGGGGGAGACTTTAAGGAATCTAGTAGAAAGCAATGCTGAAAGGCTGAAAGAGCTGAACAAGTATTTCAACCGATGCCCACCAGAAGGGAGTCAGATTTTAGAGGTTGAGTCCTACTTATTTAGAAAGACTTGGTAAACATCTGGGCTTTTCATTGAAACCCCTTAAGGGCCACACTTAGTAGACTAAGTTCTTTAAGGAATTTGCTTTAGTACAAAGGGCTAAACTTATAAGACTTGCCCTAACAAAGTCTCCACATTTATGGAAGTTCTGTAAAAGAAGCCTCCTCAAATTGAAATTGGTCAACCAGTAATTTACCTGCAAGCTAGAACAAATATCAATACTCTTCAGAGGAATATAATAAAATCCAGTGTCTCTTGAATGTATCATTCACAATGTATTGTGTTCAATAAAAATTTTTATGCATGTGAATACATGGGAAAATATGATCTTTAGTCATGGGAAAAGGCAGCTAATACAAATGGATTGAGTTGACATAAATGTTGGAATTAGTAGACAAGAACTTTGAAGCAGCCATATGTGTTCAAGGACCTAAAGGAAAAGGTGTTCATAATGAGGAAACAAATGGGGGATCTCAACAGAGGAATGGAACTTATGAAAAAGAACCAAATGTAAATTCTGAAATGGAGAAGTACTATTGTACTGAAAAGAAATATTCAATGGTTGGGCTTAATAGCAGATTGAAGACAGCAGAAGGAAGGATTAGGTCAATGACCTTTGGTACAGGTCGATAGAAATTATCCATTTTGAAGAACACAGAGGAAATATACTGAAAAATAAATGAATGGAGTCTTAGTGACCTATAGGGCAAAGGTTAGGTAGGCTTCCTGCTGATTATGAAAGATTTGAATTCCCTAAGTTTGGGGTTTCCCTCTATATCACAACCCACTGCATGTACAGGCTCACCGGGCTCTTTACATCACCCTCTGGGAATTAGGGCTCAGGGAACTGGCATAAATGCTGATACTCTTGCTGCTGTTATGGTTGTAAGTAACAAAGTCCTTTGTCTCTGACCTAGGAGTCTAGTATGTTCTGTCAGCATCCATAAATTTGTGGCAGATTAACTTTTTAGCTTGCAAGTGGAGTAAATTCTCAGACCCTTCACAGGTCTTGACAGTTCTCTGACCACAGTGGATTTAAACTAGAATCAATAACAATAATATAACCAGAAAAATCTCTGAATACTTGAAAATTAAAAAATACACTTCTAAATAACTCATGAGTTAAAGAAGTCACAAGGTAAATTAGAGAATGTGCTCAACTAAAGAATATACGTCAAAATATTTGGGGATAGAGATAAAATATTGCATAGAGGGAAATTGATAGCTCTTATGCTTACATTAGAAAAGAAAAATGTTTAAAATCCATCTTGCATATTTTCACTTTAAGCTAAAAAAAAGAAGAGCAAATTAAATTCAAAGTAATTAGAAGGAAGATAACAGAAAGATAAGGTTAGAGACCAATACAATATAGAAAAGAATAGCAAAAGGAACTTGGCAGATGTGCTTAAATTAAAGATTTTGAGATGGATGGTTATCCTGGATTATGTGGGTGGATCCTAAATGTAATCGTGAGTGTCGTTGTAAGAGGGACGCAGAGGGATATTTGACTGCAGAGGAGGAGAAGGAAGAGGGACAAAGGAAGCAGAAATTGTAGTGATGTGACCATGAGCTCAAGGATGTCAGTACTCACCAGAAACTGGAAGAGGCAAGGAAGAATTCCCTCCTGGAGTCTCCAGAAGGAGCCAGCCCTGCTGACGCCTTGATTTTAGCCCTGTAAGGCTCATTTCAGACTAATGGCTTCTAGGATTTAAATACATTTCTGTTGTTTTAAGTCACTGCATTTGTGGCAATTTGTTTGTTACAGCAGCAATGGGAACTAATACAAACCCCTAGGAAGACTGATCAAGACAGAAAGAAAGAATACATAAATTACCAGTCTCAGAATTAAAAGAGGGTATATACCTGCAGACTCTAGACACTGAAAGAAGAATAAAGGGATATTTGAAATAATTTATGCCAACAACTAAGTTGAAATGGACAAAGTCCTTGAAAATCACAAATACCCATATTGATCTCAAAAAGAGAAATGGTAAAGCTGAGTAGCCCTGTATTTATTATGGGAATTGAAATATCCATTAAAAACTTTCTCACCAAGAAAACTGAGGCCAAAATGGCTTCACTGATAAATTCTATCAAACACATAAGTAAAAAACAATACCAATTTTACAAAAACTTTCAGAAAAGAGGAAGAATGATTCCTCAGCTCATTTTATGAGGCCAATATTAGCCTGATAAAGAAAACAAAAAGACCTTACAACAAAACTACAGACCAATATCTCTCTTGAACATAAATGAAAATATTCTTCATAAAATATTAGCAAATTGAATCCAACAATAGATAAAAAGGTTAAGGCATCATGATCAGTTGTGGTTTATCCCAGTAACAGAAAGTTGGTTTAACATTTGAAAAGAAATCAATGCAATTCACCAAATTAACAGAATAAAGGAGGAAAAAATATGATCATCTCAATAAATACAGCAAAAGCGTTTATCAATATTCAACCTCCATTTAATATAAAATCTCTTAAGAACTAACAATAGAAGGGAGCTTCTGCAATTTGGTAATGAGCATCTATGAAAAGCCTATGGATGGTATCTTACTTAGCAACATACTTATGTTTTGAACACTTCTCCCCTAACACTGCAAAAAGGGCAAAGAAATCTGTCAGTACTTCTATTTAACATTATTCTAGAAATCCCAGCTTGCAAATATGCAAGGAAAAAAGGCCAAACTGATAGGAAAAGAGGAAATAAAACTGTTTTTATCTGCAGGCAACAAGTTGTTTACACAGGAAATTCTAAGACATCTTCAAAATCATTACTAGAACTAACGAGTCTACCAAAGTTGCCAGATATTAAAAAAATCAATGGCATTTCTTTACAGTTGTAGCAAACAATTGGAGAACATATTTTTTAAAATTACAATAACATTAAAAAAATTTTAAAAAAGAACCTTGATCCTTACCTTACAATAAACATAAACTTTTATTCATTTATGGATCATAGACTTAAATGTAAAAGTTAAAACCATAAAACTTAAGAAAACACTGGAGAGTATCTTCAGGAACTGTCCATGTGCAAGATTTTTAGAGTCCCACAATGCACTAACCATAAGAGAAAAAATCACAGGGGTTGGCCCAGTGGCATAGTGGGTAAGTTTGCTCATTCCACTTCGGGCGGCCTGGGGTTCATTGGTTTGGATCCTGGGCGCGGACCTACTCACTGCTCATCAAGCCATGGTGAGGCAGCATCCCATATAGAAGAGCTACAACTCTCCAACTATGATACACAACTGTGTACTGGGGATTTGGGGAGAAAAAAGAAAAAAAAAGAGGAAGATTGGCAAACAGATGTTAGCGTAGGGCCAATCTTCCTCAAAAAAGAAAAAAGTGATAAGTATACATTTAACAAAATCAAAAACTTCTGTTTACCAAAAAACATCCTAAGAGTGAAAAATCAAGTGACAGACTGACTCTCAATGCATATCTCTTACAAAGGACTTGCAACCAATATTTATAAAATAATCATAAAAATCATATAATAATAAAAACAGAAAATTCAATTAAAAATGGCTAAAAGACTTGAACAGAAACTTCACAAAAGATATGTGAATGTCCAAATGATCAAAAAGATGATTGTCTATGATCAATAGGAAAATGCAATTTTTTGCAAATGTAAATAAATGAGATTGCAAAATGGTATGGCATTTTACTCTCTGTAGAATGAACAAAATTTAAAACAACACCAAATGTTTGCAAGGATGTGGAGTAATTGGAACTCTCATATACTACTAGAAAACAAAAATTGCACAGTTACTTTGTAAAACTATTTGGCAATTTCTTATAAAGTTAAACATAAACTTGCCTAAGACGTAGCAGTTCCACTAATAGGTATTTATGCAAGAGATATGAAAATTCCTGGACGGTAAAGGCACAGGATGCTTGATTAGTACAAGGGGAATTTATTCCTTTGTCCAAGATGAACCTGGGAATTGTCCCCAGGTCAATTGACCCCATCTTCTTTGTTCTGTTTTATCTATATTTAAAAAAAAATTTTTGAGGCCCTGTTCGGAAAAGTTTGGTACACGTTTCACAGGAAGCCTTTTCATTAGGGAGGGTAGTTGTAAAAATAAAATACTAGGCTCCTATAGTTGGCCTGATGCAATTTTATTGTGTTGTTAATGGTAAAAGAGCGAGGCTAACCAAAATCTTTCTAATGGTAATATTAGAACAATTCTCCTTTATAGACAAGTTTGTAAGGGAGAAGTATTCATCTTGAAAGATGACTTTTAGTTTTATGGTCAGGCACATTGCTGAAAACAAAGCTGAAAAAAATCCCATGGGCACAAAGCCAGCTTTGAAAGTGGGAACCTACTGAGTTCCAACCAAACCCACTGACAATGCACCACAGGTGGACACCACATGGGAGGATGAAAAAATGTGATGGTGAGGGCCATGGTGACAGTTCCATGTCCATAATATATTCCTCTTAAATTTGATCTGTGCATCTGGTACATATTTGTGCATGTATTTTTACTTCAGGAGCTCAGAGTTCTCTAAGTAGGTCAAGAGTGTCTATGCTACAAAACCTCCTGTTGGGGAGAGATGACGAGGCAATGTGAGCAGGCTGGCAAATACTGGTGGCCTTGGATCCTGCAGGCCTCTATTAGAGTATCTGAGGTTGCTTGAGGATCCCCACCTCTGAGTACAGGATTATTAGGGACTATACTTCAAAAAGGACAAGGCATGTCCCACTTCCTCTAAGCCGTAAAAGCCAAGGAAAGTTTCACTGAGGCAGATTCAGTTCAGGACAGGAGTTGAAAACCACACTGTTATACGGAGCCAATGCTCCTCTGCAGCCAAGAGTAAATAATTTGATAATGGAGGATCCAGAGACATGTGAACTGGACAACCGTCACGTGCAGTGTAGAATAAGCTCTACTCAGGGGCATGTTTCAGGGTTAGTGTCTTAGCTTGTTAAACCACTTTTCAACAAGTACATCATATTAGTAACTTCTCAAAGCATGATCAACACAGATATTGGTCTATGTTGTCATCTTTGTGAATGGTGAAGGGGCCCCTCAGGGAGAACTGCTACATCTCTTATCTTTCCTAGTCGAAGGCATGGTTTAGAGTCCTATGTCAGGAGACGTGGCTTGGGTTTAGGAAGTGTGACCTAGAGCAAGAGGAGTTCCTAGTGGTTCTTCAGCTCAGATCTGACCACTGTCTGAATTTCAAGAACAGTTGATTGGATTGTTTCAGCAGTTTCAAAGTTCCCTTCCTCATGCTGAAGTCCTCTCACCATCCCACTGTCATCATCCAGTTACACTGATGGGGGTCTGCTTTGTGTGAAGACATGTCATATGTCATTTTTTCTTTCTTTCAGTGATGAGCTTTCTAAAGTTGTAGTTTAGCATTCTTTATGCCATTTGTCACTCACTCGTTTCCGCCGTTTTGTAGCTGTTAACCTTGGGCAATTTATTAATCTCTTTGTGCCTCAGTTTTCTCATCTGAAACCTGGGGGAAATAAATGCCTTATAATGCTGTTTTGAGGATTGCATGAACAAATATATGCAAGGCCCTTAGAATAGCACCTAACACTGAGCAAGTGTTGTACAGGTGTTAGCTCTCATTTCTTTTTCTCATATTGAACTGAAAATCTGTGCTGGAATTTTGTGTCAACAAATTTGTCATGGCTCTTCTACAATTTCACCAATGTTTTGGTTTTACTACCTTGGAACAGCCAGGCCCGAGATTAGATATATATAATCTCAAGCTATTAATTAATAGGCTTTTATTTGTCATCTGTCATCTATGTTGTAGAATCATGAGATCCTCAGGGCTATCTCTAGATAAAATTTGCCTCTATGTACCCAATAGTCCCAGGTAGGCATACGATGATAAATGTGTTCATGTAGCTGAAACTCCTGGCTGCTGCCTGATAGAAGTGATTAGTGATTTGCCCCATCCTGCTTTATGGAATGTGCGCCTCACTCAGACCTGAGGGTGCACCAGTGCCCTGCGAGCACCACCACAACCAACCCGTGGGTGACGCTGGGAGCGGAGAGCATGCATCTGACATTGCGAGTTAGATTTAACACCCGAAGTGTCACCCCAGAGGCCATGAGCAAGCACCTCAAAAGAGTCAGATAGTCCCTGAGCTGCCACTAGAGGGCGCAGCATGGACATAGCTATGAATTGCGCTCAGGGTACGTGACAGTGATTCTTAGTGAATCTAAGGCTGGATGTCGAAGCTCTTTGAGGAGGTGAGAGAACTGCTGAAGAACTGGAATGACTGGGGATCTAGAATGGAAAATTCTTTGAGAGAAATAATAGTGATAATAGCTACCATTTATTGAGCACTTATTAAGAGGCAGGTATGATTTAAGTGCATTTATCTCCTTGAATCCTGGCAATCACCCAGTGAAGAGCTTTATTATCTTCTTAGGACAGATGAGGAAATGAAGGTTCGGAGGAATTAGCCCAGGGTCACACTGCCTTTACCTGGAGGAACTGGTGTTTAATCCAGCGCTATCTGAATCCAAAGACCTCTTGGCTTGCATTCTTAAATCTTACCCCCGGTGTGTTCAGTGAGGAAGGACTATGGTTATCCCTGAAGGAGAGCAACAAATAACAGCAGCCCAGATGCTGGGAAGGGTTTCAAAAGTCATACAACTCTGAAATGTGTCTCAGCCCTTCTATTCTGGTGATTTGAGCAAAAAGTTTAGGTTACAAACTCTCATATTGAACCTACGGTCACAGAATGGGTTTCTATGGAAACTCATCCATCCAGAAAAGGGGTCTTAGCTGGAAGAAAGAAGTTAAAACAAGTACCTAAGAGAATTTGACTCTCTGATTTTCGTATCATTGAGTTTTCATAGATCCTGGCAGCATGGAGAGTGCATATTGTTGGAGCAGGGAAAATCCCCTTTCTTCCCTCCTCGTCTTCTTGTGGCTGGACTAATAGTAAAATTGATGCAAGACCAGATTAACAGGAGAAAAGTCCAATTTAATTAGGTGCACACGGGAGAATCATAAGGATGATGCTCGGAGAGTGAACAAAGCAGGCAGTATCTATATCTTTTACACAAGGACAGCACAAAGAAACTTAGGTTTGGGGTACGTAATCTGCAAGGTTTGTTTACGCAGGCTTCTAGGCCTTGACTCCCCTAGCTCTAGTGATAAAGATACAGGGAGAGCACCTTTCACGTGGGAGATTTATTTCCTGCTTTCAGGGGGAACAGAGACAGGAGGGTCAGAAAGCCCTTTTTGCTTTTTAAGTAACTTTAACTCAAAATAGTCAATGTGCCGTTGTGGAACATCTTGAAGCGGCCTGTCCTGGGCCCCAGTAATGTGTTGGCGCATATGTCTCAAGTACACTTCTAGACTTGAGACATTAGAAGCTGTACCACACACATTCCCCTGAGGGCCATTGCTTGAGGGCAGCATCTCCGGGTTGGGATCTTGCAATCCTTCCATTGTGGCTGTGAGAGTTCCATGGTTGGGAATACCAGAACTCTCTCACTCTTGCCTCCCGTGAAGTCCCAGGAAGGGCATGGTGGCTGGAATAGGGCATCAGGCAGAGGTAAGGATTTCCTGGCTCAAGTTCCCGCGCAAATAACATTGTTATGCTGCATGAGTTTGTTATCTCCTTTTGGTCAAGTTTTTATCAAGATACTTTTACTTTTTGACTGAAACCATCAGGCTCAGTTAAGACTATCGGCAATTTCTCTCAGTCTCTCCCTCCCCCCCAATTCCATTATAATAGTAAATAGTATGCTACAACTTCAAGTATAAGTAAGACTGCAAAGGACATGAAAATGCACTTTATAAAAAGCTAAAATGAAATTTTTTTTTCCAGATGGCAATGATTAAAAAGACAAATAACATTCAATGCTGATAGAAATGTGGTGAAATGGGCACTTGTATATTGATAGTGGGGGTTGTAATAGCAAAATCTCTAGGAGGGTATTTAATAATATCTATTAGGGGGCCAGCCCGGTGGTGTAGTGGTTAAGCTCACACGCTCTGCTTGGGTGGCCTGGGGTTTGTGGGTTCACATCCCAGGCACGGACCTACACACTGCTCATCAAGCCATGCTGTGGAGGCATTCCACATGCAAAATAGAGGAAGATGGGCACAGATGTTAGCTCAGAGATAATCTTCCTCAGCAAAAAGAGGAAGATTGGCAACAGGTATTAGCTCAGGGCCAATCTTCCTCACCAAAAAGATAAATAAATAAATAGAATAAAAATAAGATCTATTAAAATTATAAATACTCATTCCTTATGGCTCAGTTATTCCACTCCTAGGAATTAACCTTTTATTTCTTTTCCTTTACTTGTTTCTGGTTTCAATGGGAATACTTCTAATGTTTCACCATTAAATGTAACTTCTACTGAAGTTTTCTTTTATTTTTTTTAGGTACTCATCATCTCTTTCAGGAAATGTTCTTCCATTCTTAGTTTCTATTATGAATCAGATTTGAATTTTATTGAATATTTTTCCTGTTATCTATTGAGATGTTCATACTTCCCCCCCTTAAATCTATTAAAGTAATGAGTTTTCTTGGTAGAATTTCTGATGGCAAATCATTCCAGTACTTCTGGGGTAAACTAAACTTGATGTAGCATATCATTTTTTATTAATTACTGGATTTGACTTGCTCATGTTTAGTTCAGCATTTTGCATCAATGTTCATACATGAGATTAGCCTGTAATGTTTCTTCTTTATATGTCCTTCTTTAGTTTTGGAATCAAAAGTGTAAAAGTCTCATAAAATGGGTGGAAAACTTTTTTTATTTTTTCTGAAAAAGTTCGTGTAATATTGGAATTATCTGTTTCTTGAATGTTTTGGTAGAACTTACTTGTACAACTATCTGATCCCAGTTATTTTTCCTTCATGGTAAACTTTTACTTACTCTTTTATTTTTTTGCTCAATTTATTTAATGTTATAGGACCATTTGGGTTTTCTCTTTAAATATAAGGCAGTTTTGGTAAAGTATGATTTCCCATGAAGTTGTCTATTTTGTCTAAATAGCAGGCTTTTTCTTAGTATTCTCTTGAATTTCTGTTGTATCTAGTCATGTTGTCCACTCTCCATTCTTAATGTTGTTTATTTGTGGTTCTCTCTCTCCTTTCTTTATTTTTTTCTCTCTCTTTTTTACCTTGTTTAGTGTTTCCAAATGATTTGTACATTTCAGGGCTTCCCCTAACATTTGTGGCCCCAGTGTAAAAATATGAATGGAGGTCCACATATTGTATGTCTAAATAGTTAAAAATTATAAGTTAAAGTAATAAAATGTTAAGTAAAATATGTTCTGTTGTCATATTTTGACAAAAGTACCTTCATAATGACCACGAAAATACATTTGAGTTTGGAGTTCTTGGAATCCTTAGAGTTCCATGAAGGAACATGGCAGCATAGGGAAATCTGGCTCCTGGCCTATGGCCTATTTATTCTTCTTTTCCCATCCCAACTCTATCAAAAAGTGTTTTTAAATTAAAGGTTATAAATAAAGAATGTTTAAATTTATGATACATCCATAATATAGGAATTTATTAGTCTCCTTAAAAAGATGAGTCAAATCTAAAATACTGACCTGGAAGTACATTCATGATATATTCAATGAAAAACCATGTTGAAGACCAATATGGATAGCATAACCCCATTTTTGTAAAAAAAGATTAGAAATCTACATGGGATGTATATGTATGATTAGGAAGCTATCAACATAGGTAAAAACTGAGGACATTATCACACTTTAAATGCTATTAATAGTTTCCTCTGGAGAGTAGATTTTAAAGGATAAAAGAGGACTTATATTTCTCACTTATTTTAAGTCAAAGAATTCTGGATGGGGAAAGTGGGAGAAACATTTATTTACTACAAACATATGGATTTTTTTGCGATGAGGCTGTATTACTAATGTAATCATAAGGAAACCCAAGATTTTATACATAAATTTACTTGTATATCTGCATATGTATATACATGTGTTTGTATATATGTAAACCATATATCATATATGAATAACATGAATGTATTATTTTAGATAAGCCACTAAACTCCCTCGGAAGAGACCAGATTTACAGAGGTTCCTAGGATTGATAGAGAGAGAAGGGAGATGGTGCGAGTAATTAAAATGCAACTAGTATGTGCTTGTACGGTAACAAAGTGTTTCCTGTTTTATACATCTTACCCTTATGTCCAAGGAACACAGCTTTTCAATTTAGATGAAAAGAAAGGATACTTTAGCTTGATTACATTACAAGAATGTCCCAGAAGGAGTTACCTCTGGAGAGGTAGGGCCATGTAGCACCGGAAGCAGATTGTTAGCAAGATATGTTCTTTGGGGCCAAAGAATGAAAAGAGGAAGATACCCTAAGGCACTCATTGAAAATTGCCCCACAATCAAAGGCATAATCTCTCATACAAACTTGCAGAAGAATAACAAAATCCATTGTCCATTATTTTATTTTCTTTCCTTTTTGTTTTACAATATTTAATTTTGTTTCAAATTTCCAAAAACAACCTTTGAACACATACTATGTACCAGGCATGTTGCTGTGTGCTTCCACATAGAGGCAAACACACGGTCCTGCGTTCAGGGAGGTCAGTTGAGGGAGATCATGGAAAACAAGCAGGGACAATAGAATGATGTGAGCACTCTAACAGATCTGTGTCGAGGCCCGGTGGAAGCACTGCTATAGGGATTCTACACCATGACTGGGGGCAGGCCTGAATCCCTGCACAGCTCTGGATGTGTGCTAGTCGCCTTGAATTCCCTGCCAATGGCACCTTCCAGAGCCCACGTGAATGTTGCTTTTTGGAGTTGGGTAATTAGATGTCCTGGACTGAAGTAATCTTAGAATGAATACTAAAGAATGAATGGAAAATAATCAGATGAAGGGATTAGGAGGAGGGGAAAGACCGTCCACATGAGGGACTCTGCAAGCACAGAGGTCTCCATAGATGGAGGAAGGCCCTAGTCGGATCATGAAGGTCCTTATGTGCGATATTGTGTGGGTTTAGATTTTGACCTTATGGTAAAGGGAAGATACTGAGGGATATTTGATGTGAGAGTGACAGGAATCGGATTTACATTTTAGGAGAATGGATATTGTAATTGGTGAGAAATAAATATTTATGCTATTGCTTAGCCATAGAAGAAATTATGAGGATTCAAATGAACACGTGTTTGTTGTCGAGGACTTAAAAGAGATGGGCAGAACCAGGGAGACTTAACTACTCATAACTTAATGTGACCTCCTCAAAGCCCAAAGTAGATTCTTGTGCTTACACTCTTACGGCATTCTATACTGTTACTTCATTAGATTTATAACAGTCTGTAACACTAACCCATTTATATGAAAGTTTATTTAACCTGTTTTCTGTCATTAATCTGTAAATTCTACAGGGGTAGGGACTTTATTTGCTTTTCTCACTATTCTATCCTAAGTGTGTTGCATAGTATTAAAACAGGGGGAATGCAAATATGGAGAGGTGTCGAGTGAATGAATGAATGAATAAAAGAAGAGGCAAGAATGCCTCAGATTTCTGGTTTGAGAGTCTGGGTAAATGCTGTGTCATTTATTACACATATAATGTAAGATGACCTATAGGCTTATGAGAAATGGAGGTTTGAACATATTGAATTTGAAGAGTTTGTGGGTGCAGTTTCTAGCAGGCATTGTGTAAAAGTAACTGAAACTTACGAGAGAGCTAAGCTGATGACATTGATCTAACGCCTATTGATATGTAGGTGTAGATGAAGTTGGGGGAGTAAGAAGGCTGGCCCAGGAAGAGCAAGTATGATGAGAAGAAAGGGGGTGCCTGGACTAGAACCATGGGGATAATCAACATTTAAAAGGCAGACAAGGAGGTGCCTTGAAGGAAACTTAAAAGGGGCTTCTTGAGAAGGAGAAGAAAAAGTGATGTTACCAAGACAAAAGGAATTATGGTAGTCAGACACTGCCAAGAGGTCTACTAAGATGTGAATCAAACAATGTTCATTAGATTTGTCAAATCGGAACAATTTTAATTATGTGAACAAAAGCCAGATTATCCTGGGCTGAGGTGTAATAGAGGGAGAGGAAATGATGAGCGTGGATAGCTTTTTTTGGACACTCCTTTGTGAGATTATACGAAGTGTGGATGTGTAGTGTGAGGATATGTATGTTGAGGGCGGAGCACTCCTTGAAGGTTTCACAGCTAAATTGTGGCTTAAATAACCTTGGTAAGGGGAGATTATAAAATACTCCTGTTGAACATTATATCCAGTTTAAGACTTCACAGTTTCTGAAGAAGAACTTGGGAATGGTTCTGAGGAGAATCACACAGTTGGTTATTTGATCATAAAATAAGACTTTGAAGATATTAAAGTGGGAAAAATGAGGAGTGCTATTACTTGGAACACGGTCACTTTTTGTACTTTATCTCCCCCAAGAAGAGAACATGGAAAAAGACTTTGGCTGCAACATGAGGAATTTAATTTAAAATCAAGATTTCCTGACATTGTGATTGAATGTTCAAACAGGTTACAGAAGTTGTTATGAAATCTCTTCTTAGAGGTCTCAGAAATTTAACATCAATAGTTTTGAAATAAGACCTTGAGGAGTAAACATTGATGATTTTGACGACTCCTTTCTGAGAGAGAACAGTTGGCTGACGGCTACAGCGGCTCAGGGACAGTCCGCGGACCTCCCTACAGCTGCACGGCGAGTCTCTTGCCAGCTAAATCGAGCTGATTTGACAAAAAGTGGTTATTTGTAAGCCCCTGAGAGCCCTTTCCACATCTCAAACCCTGAAGCTGCTCACACTATTTCCTGTGGGCTTCAAGTTTAGACCTGAAAAATCCACCTGGTGTTGGCTAAGTCTAGAATTCTGGAATGTAAAATAATCTGGACGAAAGCAGAAGCAAAGTGGAAATCGCAGAGTACTATATGGCCTTGTGAAGTTTGGAGGCCTAAAGTCCTCTTGATTTTTCTCTCACATTGAACTGAATGAATGAACAGCTCATTGTGGGTGGTTTATGTATTAGTCATCTTGCAGTATTGTGGGACCCAGGCCACTCCCACCACCAATTATATATTTTTTTGGTGGGAAAAGGATATAAACCAATCACACTATCTTCATTCAAACTCCCTTTTATTCTCTTAAAAATTTCTCCTTGTGTAGGAAACATTTTGTTACTCCCTTAAAGGAATGAGTTCCTGAGATGTCTTTACAATGACATTTGCCTCAAATTTTAAAGCTTGGTAGCATAATTGGTAGTATAATTATTGGGTCTATAAAAATCTGTGTGAAAATGTGTTGACATAGATATTATTAAAGTCAAACAGGAAAAAAGAGAGAATTTTAACTTAATATATGCTTTGGTATTGTGGTGGTCCCCAAGTTTAAAATTGTGGTAAGCTTAGAAAGGATGTTGATTTTTCTTTTACCTAATATAAATTGTTATTTAGCCAGTAATAAACAACATGAGTAGCTATTTCCATGGCTAATTATGTTTACGTGTTTATCTTTGTATATGTTTTCTATTCCATCTTCCTTTTCAGATTGATTAAGTGCTTAAATTAGTTACCTTAAGACCTAAAACAGTGACAGTGGCCAGAGTAAAAATATAGGTTGCTGCTGGATAGAAGAACTAACTACTAGTCCAGATTCATTAATTCATGGTACTTTCCCTTAACTCGTTCCTTCTCTCATTTATTTGTTCATTTGCTGGCTGCTCTGTGCCAGGGAGTCATGCTTCCCACTGGGGGTGAATAACACATGTCCCGTGCATTCCAGAAGCCTGCAATCTGTGGAAGGGAAACAGGCATATGAAAAAATAAGGGCAATTATGTAGTTGGAACTCTTTGGGTTGCATGTGACAGAGACTCAACTTAAACTAATTTAAGAAAATGGGGAATTTATTGGCCTATAGAATCCAGTGAATTTCTGAACAAACAAAGCATGAAAAGTCAGGGATGCAGCCAAGCCTTGGGGACAACTGACACAGTAATTTCCCCTAGGACTGAAGTTCCCTCTTTTACCTCTGTGTTTTTCTTCAGAGTGACACCTTCATTGTCCCTCACTGCAAGCCAGATTCATTCACTGTGGTGGTAAACTCACCACTGCAACTCTTCACTATCAAGTCTATGATTTCCACAAAGGAGAGGGCTCAATGAACTTCTGAAGATTCCGTTTAGAAAATTCTTGAAATGTTCTTTGATGGTCTTCGCTTAGACCAGGGGTCCAATTCTACATCAGTCAAGTGTGGCCACTGGGAGAGGGTCATTTAAAAATTTGGCTGCTCTTGAAACAGCTACATGGATAGACATGGGGAGAGCAGGTCTGGAAGAAGAGTTCTAGAGTGCCAAACTAGAGAAACTACATATATCCTTATATTATAGGTGCCATGATAGAAATCTGAACAGATATCAGTGAGGGCATAATGTGGGGCTTATTCCACTTGGGGGAACCATTCAATTCTTATAGGGAAATGGTGATACGTGAGCTTGGCTTTGAAACATGTATAGTTATTCTCAAAGTTTATGTGTGTATATAAAGGAGGGTTGGAACAAATGGGCTGAACATGAAGGTCCAGTTTTAAATTGGAAATGGAAGCCGCTTCCAGGAAGAAGTGGTACTGGGAACAGAAAAAATGCTTCCACACGTAGGTAGAGATTTGAGTGGAGATGATTAGGTTAGGGGGCATTGCCAAGCATATATATTAATTTCAGAATGATATTATTTGAATCAGTTGAACCCGAGAACTGGAATTGACAGTCAATTACATCCAATTATTGCATTCTTATTAAGCTCTTTGACTTGGGGTTTAAAAATATTAATAATTGTCCAATTAATTTGGCAGCAATCATGAGGATGGGGCCTTGTCTTTTATGTCTTTCAATGTGGCTGCCTCAGTGTTGAGCACATAAAAAGACTGACTTATTGATTGATTTCTAGTAACTTGGCGAGTATGTCTTAGCAGATATGTATAGGATATATCTTAGGTAAGATACATTTAAATTAACTAATTTCTCAACTGGAAAACTAAATTTAAGTAATCAGGATTTTCTCTAAATAGTGGACTAATTCCCTATCTTTATAATCAGAGCAGCGAATCAAGACCAATAACATAGTGTGTGATTAGATATTTGTTTTTGGTTCGGGGAAGATTTGCTTAAAGTGGAGCAGATTTCAGAATGACAAAACAAGTTTCCCTGGCAAGCTTGGTATCAAGCTTTTGTTTTGTTATACTTGGTTATGTACTTTGGCTGCATAAGCCAAACATATGTTCCAATCCAATTAGTCTCTGCTCAGACTGATTCTCCTTATTTGTCCAAAAGTTTCAGAACTGATTTTTTTTGCACTTACTCTGAGCGTTCAGCCCCTCTGTATTTCAGGGACAACAGGCACCCCAGGGATTTGGGTTTGACTCACGACTTTTATAGTTAAGAAGCAGGCCATGCTATTTTAGTCATTTTAATGGTGACGAATTGGATGCCAGATGTTTCAAAGGATAAAGTATCTTAACGACATGCAGTGTAGATTTGTTTTCTGACATAGATGATAGACAAGTCACTTAGACTCCTCTGTGCCATAGTTTAAGCAAAAGGCTTCCTGTTCACTGTCTATGCTTCCAATAAGCTCGTGTCTTTAACGTAAAACTCTCTAGCATATTCTATACTTTGCCTAAGAGAAAAATGCTTTTAGAATCTCAAGTTATATACTTATTGGAATGGAAAACAGCCCAGTTCTTCCCCACTGTGCGTTTCTTCCCTGTGTGTGTCTCCTTTATTACTCACACAGGACACTTCGCTTCTGACACTTCTGGTCACCAAATGTGTGGAGGTTTTTCCCCACAACAAGCAATTCTCTGTGACACCAGCTGGGTGTCCTACAGTTTGACTCAATTCTAACAGTATCTACTTGGAGATCGTGTCAGATCCCACAGGTTAAGAGCTCAGTCCCACAAGACCCCCCTGCCCCCCGCTCTCAGATGCCAGTTGCAAACCCAGGTTATTACCTGTGCTTCTGACCAACTGGCTATAGATGGGAGATTCTAATGACCCCCTCTTAGGGTTTGATTAATTTGCTAGAGCAGCTCACAGAACTCAGGGAAATACTTACTTATGTCTACCAGTTTATTAAAGGATATGATAAAGGATACAGATGAATAGCCAGATGAAGAAATATGTAGGGTGAGATCTGGAAGGGTCCCAAGTACAGAAGCTTCTGTCCCTGTGCAGTTAGGGTGCATCACCCTCCTGGTGTGGATGTATTCACCGACATAGAAGCTCTCTGAATCCTGTACTTTTGGGATTTTTATGGAGGCTTCATTACATAGGCATGATTGATTATTACTCCATTTCCAGCCCTTCTCTCTTCTCAAGAGAGTGGGCATGGGGCTGAAAATTCCAGGCTTCTAATCCTGGCTTGGTCTTTCCAGTGACCAGCCCTCATCCAGGAGCCATCCAGGAGCCCGCCTAGAGTTACCTCATTAGAACAAAAGACACACCTATCACCCAAGAAATGACAAGGATTTCAGGAGCCCTGTGTCAGGAACCGGGGGCAGAGACTAAATATTAGAGCAAAAGATGCTCCTGGTCTCTTATCACTTAGAAAATTACAAGGGCTAGAGGAGCTTTGTGCCGGGAACTGGGGGCAGAGATCAATATATATATATTTTCTATTATCTCACACTTATTTAAGACAGCTCATGGATTCAGATGTTTGACATAGATAGTGAGCAATTTTAGGTAAAAAATAATTTTCACAAAAGAGAATTACATTATATGTTAAATTTATAAAACTATTTCAGAGAATAATTCAATTTGGACAACAAACTCAATTCTTTCGTATGAATTCCTTCTGGATTTGTTAAATGGTTGTCTCAGTACTCCCTTTGGTTATGTGAATCACAGGATTCCCAATTATTTGATAAATGTGGAGTATGAAGTTTAATATATTTAGACTTGAGAAAAGTCATCCAACAAGTGAGTCACAAGTGAGAAATATCCAATACAAATATGCTATTTCCCCAAATTCTAATTAAGAAAAAAGAAATATGTGTTGAATATTTTTTCCACTTATTTTAACAGAGCCATAATAACATACTAATCAAATATAAGAGTTGGATAGACAGTTCCTAGAAATTATCTGGTTCAAGTCTTTAATTTTCAGAAGAGAAGGGCAGCCCTAGAGAGTTGACCTGGTGTGTGCCTACTCATTCACCCAGGGAGGTCAGCCAGTCACATCCCAGAGAAGCCCTGTGCCAGCCTTCTGCAAGGACTCCTAACCACAACCACCATCATTTGTACATTGGGTGTTGCCATGTGCTGGACACTGTACTAGTGTTTTATTTAATCCTTGCAATAATCCAACGAGGTACTTAACATTATCATCCCTGTTTAACAGGAAAAAAAGAGAGAGAGAGCATTAGAAGGGTGAATTCACTTCCTCAACTAAGTGATGAAAGAGCTTTGATCCCTGACTTCAAAACCTAGGCTCTTTTCAACTGTTCTGCCATTAAAGAGTGATGCTATGGTGAGCTAGTTGCCAAGTACGGAAGGTTTAAAGCAAATGCGTGACAAGATCAATACGGAATTTTCGGTGGAATAATCTAAACTGGGTGTGTGATTCTAGAGGGGAAGAGACTATCTTCATGGCTGGTGGAGTTCCTTTGAGTGGAGAATGTAGGAGATCTTGTACTTTAGTAAGTGACCCTCTCTACTTTAATTATCCTGATGCCTGTCCTGAGAGTCTTTCTTGTTCTCCTCCCCGCCAGCAACTCAGATTTAGAAGGAGGATGGAAGAGGTAAGCAGATGAAGAAAAATAATGGTCCAGGAAGGTTTGCACTGATTCATCTAGAAATAGTTATTGAGTAAATGCATGTGCCAGACACTATTCCTGACCTCATAAAGCTTGCATTTGTGTGTAGGACACACATAACCAAGGAATTTTATTTGACCATAAATAACTTTTCATAGGAGTAACTCCTCACATGGGTGAACACATTTGGGGGAGACTGATTAATATTTAAATTTTTCTTTTAAATTTTCATTAAGTTCCTACTAAGTTTGGAGGCTGAGAGTTTGATCTCAGAAGATATTGGTGCTGATCTCTGATCTCTTAATTGATCAAAGGCCTTGCAGTACTAAAATGGCCGTTCTCAAAAAAGTGTTTCTAAAGATCCCAAACGCTCCATGAACACTTCAGTTTTGTACGTGTTATAACTGCTGAAAAATCCATCCTGTAGTTGGCTAAAACTCCAGAGTATAGACTGGGTGAGAGAAGTTAAACAGGATGTGGTGTGAGAGTAAAAGGCAAATGAGGGAGAGGAAAAAACTTCCTAATTTTCTTCTGCTTGGAATTAAATTTGCAGGAAACTCTTATGTCAATGGCAGCCTTAGCTTTCTTTTCTGTTCTTTTTTTTTCTTTTAAAGTTGTGGAGATATTTAAGAAAACAGAAACAAAAGAAAACTGCATCTGGAAACATTTTGAGCTAAGACACTGTAAAAAATGTGTTGGATGATATATTAGGAGAAGAGTTGGTTTAAAGTAACACCAACATTCAAAATGAGATAGTTTGTCTCTGCTGTATGTCTGGAGGAAAGAAGTCCAGTGCCATCAGCAAGGCTATATTCCACGAAGCCCTCAGGAATCTAGGTGCCACCTAGCTTGGTGTTTCACTTCGCATGACCTCTTGTCTTAAGGTCACCTTATGGTCCAAGAAGGCTGCTTCAGCTCCAGCCATCATGTCACTTTTCAGGTAGCAGGAAGAAGGAAGGAAGGAGATAAGCTCACCATCTTTCTTTAGGGATATTTATCGTAAGTTGCACATATCACTTCTATTTACATCCCTCAGACCAGAATTTAGACAAATGGCTGCACCTATATGCAAAGAGGCTGAGAAAAAGAGTCTCTATTCCAGGTGGCCAAATGCCCTGTTGCTCAGGAATTCTATGACTATAGAAAACGAAAGAATGGATAGTGAGGGACAACTATACCAGTTTCTGCCACAGATGACTGTCATTCTTCTCTCTGTCCCAAGTCCTACATGTCTGTAACGTTAAATCCAGAATGAACATGACTTCAATGAAACCTGTTCT
This sequence comes from Tapirus indicus, assembly GCA_031878705.1. Taxonomy (NCBI): domain Eukaryota; kingdom Metazoa; phylum Chordata; class Mammalia; order Perissodactyla; family Tapiridae; genus Tapirus; species Tapirus indicus. The sequence continues at coordinate 138,566,941 of CM062919.1, read as the reverse complement.
TTCCAACTTGTTTCTGAGATGCAAAAACACCTGTTAATGCCCTGAGATACATTGTGGGCAGAGGTTGGTATTAAGAAAAGAGGAATGCCAAATGGATTTGCAGCTTGCTCTGGGTCCCACTAAAATTTCACAGAAACAGTAGCATCATCTCTGCATGACCCGTTGCCTTCGTAAGGATGCCTTTAAAGTTGCAGAACAGTTCAGGTTCCTTCAGACACCCGGAAAACTGGTGCTCCATTGGCCAATTCACTTCAAGCTGAGAAACAGTTAGGACCTGGGACCGCAGCTCCTGCTGCCTGACCTCTGGAGGATTTTCCTTTCTGGAGTTTTAATAGGTGTCATCAGCCCAGTAGGGGAGACTCTTGGCAAACCCGAGGCTTTCTCCTTCCAGAAGCTCACTGATCCTGCCTCTGTGAAAGGGCCAAATTTGTCAGTGGGAAAAGAATTTTAAGAAGTATCATGAAGTAAACTGTTTTGCCATGCTCTGAATATTGACCCTTAGTAATAAAAGCTTCTTACATTTTCAAACATGGCATTGAATCATCTCTTTAAATAATTAGCAAGTAGAGAGACGAGTTGCAGGAGCTCACTTAGCTCTCTGAAAAGGAAAACTTGAGTAGACTTAGGTACACTGGGAAAAAGTGAATCAAACAGCGATTCATTCAACTTCTCATAGTTGAATACGGGGATTATTTTTTCAAAGATATTATACGTGAACAAAGTAGGAGTTCGCAGCCTTGTGTCTGCCCATGTAGATGAGATTTATTTTTAGGCATTTTTCAAGTTAAATATTTATTACTACTAGAGAGTAATCCTGTTCTTCAACTATTTTTTTTCTCAGTCTCTTCCCTCACCTACTTTAAAAATAATCCAAATGTTCCGCTCACTGAGTGTGGGAAGACACAGAGCAGAAGGAGGGAAAGAATGACGGAAACTCAGTGAAAACCATTAAAAGCCTCTGCCAAGAAACGTCTTGAGGAGGTTAATAATGGTCCAACACTAATGCTCTTGAGATGCCTTTACCTTGAAGACGTTCAACTACTGTGTGGAGTTTCAATTATCTATCTAAAAGCGGCAATTAGAATTTTAATAGAATACATAGAAATATTTGGCAGAACCAAGTTAGTTCTCGCATGTTGGTCAGTTTTCTGAGTTTTAAAAAGGATTACTCATGACACCACGTGGAACCTCTCTTCCTTGTCCTTTACAGCCATAGTTATATCGGTTTCCAAATTCAGAACTGTGACAACATTCCAGAAAAGTATCCAAGTTGTTTTCACAGTCTTTGACAGAGAAGAAAAGAAAACATGTTGGGAAAAGTATGAGAGAGTTTCTCCTTCTCCTAAACTTCCTCCCACCAGAAAGTAGCGAAATTTAAAACAAAGGAACCGGAAAATAAATGTGTGTCTGGGAATCCAAGAGATTAATTTCCTCATAATATACCTGTTTCAGTAAACGCTTACAGGAGAAATGTTTGCCTCTTCCTCAAATGTCACCGCTTTCCTTTGGTCTCTCTTGGTGGATCCAATTTCTCAGCAGTACGACGTATTCCTTGTTTCTAGTATTTTCAGTGGACAAGAATCATCTGGTACATAATCCATGGCTGGGCTGGAGGCTGTGTACAGCTGGCCACAGCTGTGCTGGGGTAGCCTGAGAACTGAACTGTTCATATAAGGTGGTTTAAGAAGGTATTTGCAAGTGGAGCAGACAGTGGGCCCTCTGCCAGTCTCAGCTGGTGACGGGGGTTAACCTTCTGAAGGAGTTACAGTGGTCGTTGGTGGTCACAGAGACACAGGTGAACAGACTGGAGCGTTCACTGCCCTTCTGGCCTGTTTCACGGCTGAGTCTCAACCTCTCTGTGGTCAAGTAGATGTGCCTAATACAGTGAAAACCCGCGCCTTTCATTCCTGCCTTTTAAGGTTTTTCAACACAAATTCTGAGTTTGGAGAAATTCCAAACACAAATTCCCTCTTTGGAGAAATCTTAGCAGTGACATCACATTTTCATTAATATTGGAGTGTGTATTTATATCGACTCTTTAGATAATTTGTGTGTGATTGATTCTGAGAAGTATGTAACATCTTTTGTTTGCGGAGTGCTAGTCCTTATAGCATGCAAACTCATGCCCAGTTGTCACTCTGGGCAGCAGTAGAACAGGAATGATTGTGACAAACAGGACTAAGAGTATGAATTGTCAGGAGGGGCTTGGTTTGGTTTGGTTTTAGACAGACTAAGGGAAGGAGTTTGAATTCATAGTAAGGTAGTATTGGATGTCTGAGGTTAGAATGAGAAAAGTTCAAGTCCAGAGAACAAGCATCAGTAGCAAGAATATTTCATTACTGAGATATCAAAATAGGTGGGGTCCAGGCTCTGGAAGGTAAGTGGTGCCAGCACCGAGGAGACACTGAGACAGGATTTTGGCAAAACAGAGGATGTTTTCACTTTTTCCTTTTATGTCCTTCTGACTACGTGTGGGTGCTTGCTGCCAAAGGGAGACCCGTGGGCTGTCCTGTCCTGATTTAGCAATGCCAGAGTAGCCAACCTTCTGGGAAGAACTTACATACATCTATCCGAAGTTGGTCAGGCTCTATGACCATCATTTATTTTGAAAGTTCACTGTCAAGTGAAGTTACTTTAGAACTTAGAATTTTCCCCAGATATAAGCAGGGGATAATTTTAAATCATTTTCAAAATTCAAAGAAGTGGTTAAATTAAACCTTGTTACCCTACCTGCTGTTTCTTTTGGGATTGAATAAGAAAGCTTAATAGTAAAAATTAAGGACCAAAATGTTAGAGGACTTTCTAGAAAGTTTAATGTCTTCTGTGGTACTGTAACACAGCATTTTCCTGAGACAGCTAGATAAATCATACAGAATTGGCATATAAAGTAACATAGTAACAGGATGTCATAGTTTAGGGAAAAGCCATGAAGATGGAGGCTGCCTAAGGTTGAAATTTCTTGATGGCGGTAACGATCATGCAGCTTCAACTAAATCTCTTGAAGCAAATTGGTAGATCTGCGCTATGTTGTGTGTGTGTGTGGATGGGGGCTACTCCCTTCTCTCTCTCTCTCTCCCTCTCATTCTCTCTGTCTCTCCTCTCTTTATTCATATTTTCAGGGCTGTTGACAAATGAATATGACGAGTATGAGAGGAAGCTTGCCCTGTGGTTCTGGGGGCCCAAGGAAAAGATTAGGATCCAGGCCTGACTTTTGGTGTCTACCCTGGCTAGGTCAAAGCCAACAGACGTAAAAGCCAAGACCACCCCTTCCCTCTCAATGGCTGCCAGGAGGGTCCAGGGCCTCAGGGAGCTCAGGCCAAGAATTTGCTCTCAGTACGCCTCATGTACATACATGTAGTTAAATTGTATGGGCTGGCCGTCTTGTTCACTGGGCCAAAGCACTTTTATTGCTTCACCATATTGTACCCTCTGCCTCCATCCAAAGAACAATTTAACCTTCCTTTTGAGTTCCTTCCTCAAAAATTATGAGAGTTTCATGCATTTTAAAAAATGAGTACTCACTGAGTGCTTTTGTGTGCACTGTACCAAACTCCAAACTGTGGCAGTAGGAAGAATTTAAAAGACATGATCCTTGCCCAGTGGACGTCCTTACACTCACAGTAGCATCGAGGCCTGTATGGCAGTATAAGAGTTGTGGAAGAAGTAACTCCAGTAGAGCTAGAGCTAGGGAAATTACAGAGACAAGTTTTTATGAAAACCAAACATTGTACAGACGAAATGTTTGTGGACTCCAGTATCTGATTGTTTTCTCTGCATCTTTCCTGATATTATTGTAAGCATTAGGGATGTAGGCATGGGTTGATATATATGCTTATAGGTTGCTGGTTGCTATACACACTTATTCCTTTCCCACAGTTATTTTCTCTTAATTTCATGAGGACACCGAAACTAGTGGGACAAGGCCAGTGAGAAATTCTTGGGAAGAAAAAAAACCCACACATAATATTTGCATTTCTAATGAGAAAACAAAGGGAAAAAAAGTACTCAATACCCAGAGGATGCTGGCAAAATATTTACTAGGATGTGGTTTTGACCAAGTTACTGTTTCTGCTGAGATAGACTGTGTTTTATTATAATTTTTTAATCATCTCTTGATCTCCCTTATACAATTTCCATTATGGCCCCTTTTCTGCGCATGGGAAACTTAAGCAGAAATACATCCTACATGCTCTTCTCTATTCATTTTAAGCTAGTTGGGAGAGGTTTAGTGAGAACACATGCAATTCTTCCACTAGGCCTATCTATTGAGATCCCAGAAATTCTTTTTCTTTGTTTCCAAATGTGAGTCTGAAGGCTAGAACCCTGACTGTTGGCACGTCATCAGCTTTCCTGGCCTACAGAGTCCCTAGAAATGCATTTCCATAGTCACATAAATCAAACTGGAGACTTGGTTTTATTCCTTATTTGGGGACCACTTGACAATTTTTTCATTCCCAGTGATGCGACTGGCTTATACCCATGGCCAGTGCATTCATTTTATATCTCTCATCCTCACTCTTTTACCTCCCAAAGTATGAAATGAACATGACAGAATTATCTGACAGTTGCTGTAGATAACAAGATTCTCTCTATGTATCTTTGCAATAGAAAGGCCCGTCAAAGAATTACGCCTGAGTATTTCTGTCATTTGGAGCAATTATGTTGAATGTCCCTTAGCTTTTTTTGACTTTGTAACCTAATATATAGCCAAGGTGTTAATACAGTGCCTGTGCGGAGTCCAGCTATCATTCCACCATAATGACTATAACATGGTGTGAATGTTGAAGCCAGAAAGTTCATTTTTGAAGTCTGAAAGCAGCTAAGAAAGATGAGGGTAACAGAGCAAAGCTTGCTTCCAGCCTCGGCTGTTGCTACTGCCAAGACATTCTTCTCCCATTACTGCATGTGGACCAGGTAGGAACAAAGGTGCTCTGCAGATGTCCCCATGATTCCTGCTAATACAAAGAGCAGGAGATCAGCTTACGCACTTAGTGCAAGCACATATTACCTGTTAAAAGCTTGCTGGTGATGTTCAGCACTATAAATTACGGCAGCTTCTCAAACTTTACTGTGTCTGCGAATCTTTGGAGATTTAGTGGGTCTAAGGTGGAGCCCAGATATTCTGCAAATTTAACAAGCTCCCAGGAGATGCTGATGCTGCTGGTCTGTGGACCACACTTGGGTACCAAGGAACTAGAGCATGATGCTGAAGTGGCCTAATAGAATACCAACAAGTTAATTTATCTCTGATCCATGGAATTGACTACATTCTGAATCTTAGTTAACTTCCTTTTAAATATTTGTCGTTGGTCAGCAGGAGGATCTAGTGTTAACAGAGAAATTGCAAGACCAGGGCTAGAGGGTTTATGGAATGGTCTCAGGGTATTGGGATAGCCCCCAAACTCCCATTCTCCCCAAATTGCTTGTGCCCTACCAGTTAGAGAGTCATTTGTATTAACAAATAGTCCCTTTAAAGTCTTAGATTAAATTAGTTTTACTAGCTGGTTTGCTCCTAACTGGAAACTGCTGATGGGAAAGATGGGTTACTGAGGGAAGCCTGGGATAAGAATAAGAGTTTAAGGACTTGTAGAGGAGAAACACTCCTGCGTGTTTCCTTTACTCTCACACTACTGCCACACTTCACTTCACTTCTGAATCTGCTGGTCACCGAATGTGTGAGTTTTTTCTCCCTACATCAAGCAATTCTCCAACACCAGCCGAATGTCCTACAATTTAACTCAGTCCTGACACCATCTATCTGGACATAGTGTCAGATTCCTCAGGTTAAGGGCTCAGTTTCACATGACTGCCCTCCGCCCACTTTAGATGCCAACCGCAAGTCCCAAGTTATCACTTGTACTTCTGACTGACCCGCTATACGCCAGGGTTCCTGTGACCTCCTCCTTGGGTTTGATAATTTGCTAGAATGGCTCACAGAACTCAAGGAAACACTTACATTTAGTAGTTTATTATACAAGGATATGGTAAAAGATACAGATGAACATCCAGATGGAAGAGATGCATAGGGCAAGTTATGGGGAAAGGGACAAGGAGTTTCCATGCCCTCACCAGGCGTGCCACCCTCCCAGTCCCCGTGTGTTCAACAACCTGGAAGCTCTCCGAACCCCATACTTCAGGGGTTTTTACGGAGGCTTCATCACATAGGCGTGATCAATCATTAACTCAATCTCCAGTCCCTTACACCCCCCTGGAGGAAGGGAAGTGGGTCTGAAAGTTCCAAGCTTCTAATATTCATGGTTTGGTCTCTCCGGTGACCAGCCTCTATCCGAAGCTATCCAGGAGCCCACCAAAATTGTCTCATTAGAACAAAAGACACTCCTATCACCCAGGAAATTCCAAGGCATTTAGGAGCTCTGAGTCAGGAACCAGGATAAAAGACAAATATTCTAATAAAAAAATATTCCTAGTGTTCTTATCACTTAGGAAATTATAAGGATTTTAGGAGCTCTGTGCCAGGAACTAGGGGAAGAAACCAATATATATACACGCATTTTTTTCTATTATTTCACAGAACTGGAGGGAATGAGGAAAGGTAATTTTGGAGTATGTGGCATTTCAGAGAATAATTGGTCTGCGAGGAGCAATGGAAAGTCCAGGAGAGAATGGGAGTGTATGCTGGTTGGCTTGACGAGAATTGGGGCATCCAGGGGGCCTTGTTAGTCCTGGTACAAATGGGTGACATCACTAATGACCAGCTTAAAATGCACGTTCCATTGATCATGAACCAACCGTATCCTCTTCCTTTATGGGAAACAGCATAATTGAAAAAATTTAAAAACACTCTGAAGGAAATATTTTCCACCTTTCTTTTTAGGTGGATTCCTCCTGGTTTGGCTACCAAGGAAAGATTTCTCACTGTGTTTATACCTGCTGGAAAATTGGGAATTCCAGAAATCTCACAGTGTGCAGGTGAGTTTTTTTCCAAATCTGGATGCAGCACCCTTTTTTAAAAGACAAAGAGAGGTCAATTCTCATATTTGTGCATTTTTATTGGTTTTATTTCAATTGCACCAGGGTGACTTGAGTGCTTGAAAGGGATGCAGCTTTCTGCAACTTTTAGAAGAAAAACATTTAAAAAATATTGAGAGTGTGTGTCTGGAATTCTCAGCCTCAGTGGATCTGGTACACTTAATGGACGTGGAGTTGTTGTAGTTACACTATAATCTTCCACTTCAAATAAGTTGATTTTTTTCTACAGTGAATTGTGAGAATGAGAAGCTTGGAAGAGACAATGGCAAAATGATAGGTGCTATGTGCTTATTTATTGTAACTTATTGTGTTTAATCATTATAATTACATTAGTGCATAACTTCCTTAAGATAAAAGACTAGGTAATCTAATGGAATAAGAATTAGGAAATCAGGACTTTGATTACAATTTGAACTTTTACTATTTAATTACATCAGATGTAGCACAAAACTTTATCTAATGCTTGGTGAACATGGTCGATGATCCTTAGTAACTGTGTTTTGATAATAATGATTTAATAGTAGCAGTTACCATTTATTGAAGAGAAACTGTATGCCTAATGCTATGTTAGGTATATTACAATCTTAACTCATTTATGACTTTTCTAATAACCTTTTCCCTATAAAATGATTGTAGTAATGGCCATTGAACCAGGTGCTGAGGCCATTGAACCTTGTTTTCCCATTTCTATTTTGCCTATACACTTAAGTTTTTTCCTCTCCATATTGTACTTTGTTCTTTCATTTTGTCTCATTAAATTTGTTCAAGTCCTGTTGGTTTAAATCTTCTGGTGGTTGACTTACTCTTGACACTGTTTTGACCAGCATTTTAAAACTCTCCTAATATTGAAGGCAAGTACAGCTACAACTTAGATGATAAATGGTAGGCTGTTCCACACAAGTAGGCCTGGTAGATATCTGTTCTTGAGAATTTAATAAAATTACCTGTAATCATATTGGCAAAGCAGTTTCTTAGGGCCATCTGTTTATTTATTAAAATGATTTTAAAAAATATATTGAACCAAATGGTTTTCAAGTAGGATTTCACCTCTTTTGGTCTATTTTTTTTAACTCTAAGATATATTTTATATTACCTGTGTACCTCAATGCCCTATCATCCTAGGATAGAATCCCCCAGAGTAAAGATATCTCCTTTACTAAATCACTCTGCCCATTTTTCTATTTGTTAAAAGAAAATATCACTGTTTTTATTAGAATGTTAAATGAGTAATCACTTTACTCCTGCCTCTGTAGAAGATGTTTAGGTATGAGCATGAATCAAAGAAAAGAATCCTCCTGTGTTCATGAGGATTAGTGTCATTAATGATATTTTTTTTTCTTAAGCTTTTATTTTCCCCCAAACAGAATACGATGGACACTGTTACGGTGGCAACGAAGAGGAAAACAGCAACATGTGAATTCCCCACTCTGGGTGGTCAGAGGTATCCAGAGAAGCTACAAGGGCAAGGAAGAAACTCAAGATGAAGTCAGCCCTGACTTCATCTTGAACAGGCCAGCTTGAACAGGGCGCTGGATAAGTGCGTGTCACCATTCTTGGTCCACGGTTTCTTTAATGCCAACCAGTTGTCAGAACAGACAGGGCAATTTGGATAGGCAGCTATGTGATTTATTGCCATGCTGACCTGATCGGGGACTGCAGGAAGAGCAGTAGTTCTGAGATGTCCCAGAAGTTCACAGACATGAATGGATTTTGATGCTTGAATTGACATATTTATGCATAGCCATAAAACACTCTTTCCTTCATTCCTACTCAAGATTCCACCCAGGTTCCTGCCAGGTCCCTCCTTGGGGCAATCTTAGGGATCTGCCTATCGGGGAACCTCAGTGGGACCACACTGTGGGGTCCTTTCATGATCATGTAATTACACACTGGGGGGCCTAGTGGCCCCTTTCCATGACTCTCTCTGATGACATTTGGTGTCAAGTTCAGCTGTGTGCTTCTCATTGTCCTTGTACCTTTGGTTCTGGTTTTTGACAGACGCCCATTTTTCTCAGGATATTTTTTACTTTTATTTTCCTGTTTCTAAAGTACTATGATATCTACTTTTTATTATATGTTATTCTTCATCTATGTCACTTAAGAATAAAGCTAAAAATTAATGTATGCCCTATATATTTAGCTTGAGTGTCTTTTTTTCTTTTATACATATTTAATGGAGAAGATAGGTGAAGTAAGAACTAGGCTGGAACATAACAGGACCTAGAGAATTTTTAAGGTGAGAAGGGGATTATAGAAAAGAAAATTGAAAGAAGAATACCAGAATGGAGGTGGAAAGAATTGTGACCAGCTAACAAATGTATGTGTGTGTGTTTGTGCGTGTTTACCTGTGTATGTCTATGTATTTGGCCGTGGTTGAGGTCACTGGGCATCAGAAAAAAGGCAGAGCATCTCTTGGACCCATGGTTAGCTTGCTGAGGGGAGTCTCCTTTTATCGTTATCTTCAGATGGGTAACTTTATCCTAATGCCTCTTCTGTAGTAAAACAATAGAAGCACTTGAATTAAAAAAGTGAAAAAGAGTCCAAAGAAAGAATCTACATGTTTACTTCAACTGTTGGAGGGAGATTGTTTGCTAGTAATAGAGAGCTAAGGCTCAGAAAATGTATTCTTTAGAAAATCATTTCTATTCTCACCTATACCAAGCCTAGGACTAGCATAAAACAAGGGTACTGATTTAAATATCTAGTGAAAGTTCCTTTAGAAAACAGAACAAGGATATTGGTGAAAAATAGATTCATAGATCAGTGGGACAGAATAGAGTGTCCAGGAATAGACCTACATATAAATGGTTGATTGATTTTTGACAAAGGTGCAAAAACAGTTCAATGGAGAACAGTGGACATGGTAAATAAATATGTGTATGTATATCTGTGTGTGCTGGAACAATTGCACCTTCATATGTAAAAGTGAATCTTGATCCATTCTTTGTACCATATATAAAAAGTTAGATAAAAATGGATCATAGAAATTAATGTGAAATAAAATCTATAACAATTTTAAAGAACATAGAAGAAAATATTTGTGACTTTGGGTTATACAAAGATTTCTTAGCTACAACGTCAAAAGAATGATCCCTAAAAGAAAATATTGATAATTGGTCTTCATCAAAATTAAATACTTCTGCTCTTCAAAGAAACTTAAAAAAAATGAAACAAAAATAGTGGGAGAAATATTTACAAAACACATATCTGGTAAAGAATTTGTATCTAGAATATATAAAGAATCTCAAACTCAATAATAAGATAACAAATAATCCAATTGAATAAAATGGACAAAATATTTGAATAGAAACTTCGCCAAAGATGTGGATGGCAAATAAGCACATGGAAAGATGCTCAATATCATTAGTCATTAGGAAAATGCAAATACCGATACTGCCAAGTGTTGGTGAGGATGTGGGGCAACTGACATCCTCATACACTGCTGGTGGGAATGCAAAATGCTACAACCACTTTGGACAATAGCTTATCAGTTTCTTATAAGGTAAAATGTATGCTTTCCATAAAACCCTGCAATTATACTCTTAGGTATTTAAAAGTGAAATGAAAACCTATTTTCACACAAAAACTTGTACTGGAATGTTTATAGTAGCTTCATTCATAATTGCCAAAACCTGGAAATAGTCCAAATGTTTTTCAATTGGTTATTGGATAAATAAACTGTGGTATATCCACACAGTAGAATACTACTCAAAAGTTAAAAAAAAAAGCAAAATATATCAATATGGATGAATCTCAAATGTATTACGCTAAATAAAAGAAGCCATACCGGAAAGGCTGTATACACTATGATTCCATTTATATGACATTTTTGAATAGGCAAAACCACAGGGACAGAACAATGATCAGCAATTTTGGGGGCATCAGGGAAGGGAGAGGGGTTTACTACAAAGGAATATAAGAGGCTTTTTTGGATGATGAAAATATCCTATATATTAATTAAACCAGTGCTACCATGACTGTATGCATTTGTCAACTTGTAAGACCATCAGTTGAGAAGGATGAAATTTATTGTATGTAAATTATACCTTAAAAGAAAGCAAAACCAAAACAAAATGCCAAGAAGTGATATGCCATATTCATGGACTGGAAGATCCAACAGTATAAACATGTCAATTTTTTCCTGCAGTGGTATCTTGATAGGGTTTAATCCTAATTAATATCCCAGAGTGGTGGTGGTGAGGGAGGTGGTAGAAATTGACAAGTAAATTCTAAAATTTAAATAGAAATGCAGAAATCTGAGAATAGCCAAAATCATCTTGAAAAAGAAGAGCAAAACTGAAGGACTTATATTACTATATGTCAAGTTTTATTATAAAGCTAGAATAATCAAGAGAATGTGGTATTGGCTCAAGGATTGACACATAGAACAGGGAAGATTAAGAGCTCAGAACAGACTCCCATGTATATGATCGCATGATTTATTATGAAAATGACAATGCAGTTCAATGGGAGAAAGAATGGTCTTTTCAATAAATGATGCTGATCAATTAGATACGTATTGTTAAAAAGGGGAGGGAATTTTAAGCCCTACTTCACACTATATACTAGCATCCATTTCAGATGGATTGTAGATCTAAGCATGAAAGATAAAACAATAAAGCTTTATAATAAAGCAGGATATTATCTTCTTGACCTTAGGCTAGGGAAATATCTATTAAGTCAGATACAAAGGAAAAAATTTAGTAAATTGGATCACATTAAAATTAAGATCCATTCTTTCAAATACACTATTATAAAAATGAAAAGATAAGCTACAGACTGGGAGAAAATATTTGTCATGCATCTTCCTGACCAAGGCTCTTTTTCCAGAATCTGTAGAGAACGCTACAAATAAAAAAGGACCATCCAATAGATTAATAGGCAAAAGAACAGATACTTCATAAAGCTGAATATCCAAATGGCTAATAAATCATATGAAAATGTGCTCAACATCATTGTTTATCAGGAAATTTAAATTAAAATCACAATGCAATACTACTACACCTCGACTAGAATAATGAAAATTAAAAAGACAATATCAAATGTTGGTAAAGGTAGAATGGGTGGAACACTCAGGTACTATTAGTGAGAGTGTGAACTGGTATAATCACTTTGAAAAAATACTTGGTAGGATCTATTAAAGTTGAATATATGCATGATTTATGAGACAGCAATTCTAGTCATAAGTATGTATTCAATGGAAATATGTACTCACTAAAAGACATGTGTAAGAGTTCATAGCAGCACTATTTATAATAGACCAAAACTGGAAACAACTCAAATATCCATCAAAATATAATGAATTATTAGACAGCTCATGAGCCAGGTAAATAATCAGCATGGATCCAACAGAAAGATAGCTGGATGACAATTCTTTGTGAACCTGGACATGATATTGATGTTAGAAGCCTGGGCCGGCTGAGCGTGTAGCTGGAGGCTAAGTACTGTGAGTTATCCTTTTTACATAAATGGCAGGGTAGCATTGAGAATGTGCTGTCTCTGTCTTTGTGAGATGTCGGAACGTTCTTTCTCAATTTTTTCCTACAGTTTTTCCCTCATGTAGACAAGACCAAGAATTGCAAGCATCCCGGCAGGCTAATAACCTGGTGCCCTTTAAATCAACTCTCTCTCCACCATTTATTTCACTGGTTGAGAAGAAGTAGATTCTGTTTTAAAAAAAAAATCGTACTAAATGCTATGTGGTATCCTGAAGATCTTGGAATAGTAAAAGGGCATTAATGGAAAAATCGTGATTTGAATAAAGTCTGTGGATTAGTCAATTGTACTGTACCAATGTCCACTTCTTGGTTTTGACAAATGTACCGTGATTCTGTCAGTATTAACATTAGAGAAAACTGGGTGAAGCCTATAAAAGAATTCTTTGTACTTCTTTTGTAACTTTTCTGTAAATCTAAAATTATTCCAAAATAAAACAAAATATTAAAAAAATCCCAGCCCTAAAATTGTAGGCCTTTTTTTCAATCTTCAAAATTAGAAACTTATATGTTTTGAACACAACATAACATCTTAACATCCTTGGAATTTTATTTTGTTTCACAGTTTTTCTGTTACTTATTAGTAGAGAATATTCTCCAATCATACTCATAAAATATAGGAGTAGCTTACAAGCATATAATGGCAAAGTCTTCTAGAAAATACCCATCGATGTTTTTTTCTCGACCTCTGGATTATGTCAGCTAAACATTTGCAACGTCTTGGCTTTTCTTACTTAGTTTTCTTTTGGGTGATGTTCCAAGCTTCTCAAAAAACATGTTAAAGAATTGAACACAGATAAGAGATAAAACGTTTAACATATGGGTTTAATGTAGAGGAAATTTTAGACAATATTAAAAAATGTGTAGAAACATGGGTTCTAGAGGAAGAACATTAGTAGATGGGGTCCCTGGTGATTGACAATACTGCTGGGTTTAGGCAATGTCCTTCCAGCATGTACATCACTGGTACACGCTGAGAGGATAAAGTTCTAGAACTGTGTAAATTGGGGTTCACAACCTTATTTTGTTCTCTTGCAAAAAATTTGTTTCCTGCTTGGCTCAAGTTGATAACTGTGGAACTTTAAATTTCAACTGACAGGTGAGTCAGATGTTTACTTTGGTGCAGGAGATTTCCAGGGCCTCAGAGCACACCCCCGAGGCAGCGTCTGCTCTGCGGCCGTCCCTCCAGACGCAGCCTCTGATGGAAACGCTGAGGGATAGGTGCGGAGAGACTGAGCACTGGTTTTTGTTCATGGGAGAGAAATCTCTTCCCACGGTGTAGAGAGTTGTGACTAGACACAAAAAGATAGGAAAACTCCTAACAACCTCAGACACAACCAACCATAACACAGTCAGTGTCTAAGAGGAGAAGGGAGTATTCCTGTCCTGGGTGCAGCTGTCATTGTGTTAGGAACTCGACCCAATGACAGCTACACATGTCTCATCTTTACTGCCACCTATTCTATTTCATGACCAAATGTAAACTAGAATGATTGACGAGAAATTATGAGATCTGTAATTGACATTAGTCATTCTTCTATCGTAAGCAAAGATTTTTGAGTCAAAAAGAACTGGATTTTTATCCTGGCTCTGCCATTTGTTATCTCTACGACCTTGGGCAAATTACCCATCTGAGCCCCAGTTTCCTTGCTTGTAAACTGGAGATAAAGATAACGCCTATTTCACAGGAGTAATGTGCTGGCTAACTAGAGTAAGGTGCCAAGGCCATTATATGGCACATAATGAGAACTCATTGCATGTTCATTCTCCCCTCCCGCTTCTCCTAGCTCTCCATGTATAACATAGCTGAGGAACATGAACAGCTTCATGTGTGCACGAATACACGTGTGTGCACATCTAGACAACTCCAGGCTTTGACCTTATATGGAGTTTCCATTCCATTTCTGATATTCTCTGAGACCATTTTCCTTCTCTTCCTACTCCTCCCACTTCCTTTGTCCTCCCTTTGCCAATACCTTCCTTCTTTCCTCCTTCCTCCCTCTCTTCTTCTCCCCAACACTTTCCTCCTCCCCTCCTGCCTTCTCTCTTCCTTTCTTCTTTCTCTCATTTCTCTTCCCAGGGTTTTCAGACTTCTTAACAACAGGTACAATAGGGAATGTTCACACACACAAAGGCAACTAGGATTAAAAGTCAACGCTTAATTGAGTTGTTGAAAACTCCAGACCTTTTTTTCGCTATAAAAGCTGCCTAATGCTGCATGAGAAGCAAACTTAGTCCTAAAGCAGCCCACGACTATACAAAACACAAAAGCAAACAGCACTCTCCTCCCCTCCAACCAAATGACCATTCAAAGGAGGATGATGTCATGTCTATGACCTGTGGAAAGACCCAAGCCACCTCCCGTATGGCCATAGGCTGGACTATTTTCAGATATAGTATGGTAGTTGATTACTTTGATCAGGTTTTTATTTTTATGTTCTCACAGAGATAAGGGTATCATGATCTCAATCTTAGGGGTATGGGGCAAATTTTCTGAAATACTCTTATTCTCTGATGATTCTGAAGGCTTCCACGATCCTCGTTTCATTCCTTTAGTTAATTTTTGATTATAGAACAAACACCCCTCCCTCCCAGCCCCCAAAACTAAACCATAAAGGAGATTACAGGGTTAGGGTGAGGTCATTAGAGGAGAAAGCCCCATGTATAGAAGGGGAGAGGCTCGGGAAAAATGGTCTCATTTAGGTGACCAGCTGCCGCATGTCTGAGGCAGCAACAGGCCCCAGGCACCCTTAGGACTATACAACCTTAAGTTCTGCAGGGCTTTTAAAATCCCTGATATATTCTGAGCTCACAAAACTCTGATATTTACTTACTAGAAAAATTTGTAGTTCAGAAGAGCTCAATTTAGTCTTCAATTTCTGAAACTGATTGTAGTGTGAACTCTGGTTAGAAGTTGTCGCCCCAGTTCTAGATGTCTCTTAGGTCTTCAAGGAGTATGTACTGGGTGTTTGATGAGGGCTGAAATGATGGTGTCGGCCTCTTGGTGCATATGTCAAAATTGTAAAATGTTATCAAATGTTAGATGCAATATTGCTCTTTAAGATCCTTACAGGTATACAAATAGAGAAATTAAGACCATTTGGATTAGTAAAAACATAGAATACATGTGTAAAATAATAGACCTCATATCCAAGAAAAAAATATAAGTGCTTTTAACAAGTAGGTGTGAGCAAAGGGAGAAAGTACATGTTTGGCTGAGATAGAGAAAGTAGTAAGTGATCAGGAGGGGATGCTTCCAATGCTAAAAAGCCAAGAAAGTAGGTAAACTTTGTCAGAATGGAGGGCATGGTGGCGGGGATTGCGACTTGGGAGAAGGCTCAAAGCGAGTGGGTACTCTGTTATGACCAAGAGGAACTGATGATGGGAAGGAAAGGAAGGAAAGGGAACTACTGTTTGTTTTTCTGATATCATTTGCCTGGCCCTTTGTGATGAATATCGAGATTAGGGGTCCAGATCGTCTTCAAATGAAAGTCTGTTGCCTCGCTACTGGGAGAGCTGTCCACAGGCACCCTTCAGGGATTTCCTCAGCTGCACAGAGCCACCTTGCCTAAGGTCAGACCCAGGGTGGCCCACACCCAATGACTGATCAAGGAGCCTGGATCAAAGCTCAATTTTCCCTCTGCCCAATCCTGCTTCCTTCCCTACCCTCCCATGGGTGCTGATCCTAAGAACACTCTCTAATAAACATTCTACACTCTAACTCCATCTCAGAGTCCTGTTTCTTGGAGAACCCACCTGTGACCCCCCTTTCAATATATTATGTTATTTCGTGTTCATGATAACTCCCTGAGGTTGGTATTATTAGCTCTATTATTCAGGTGAGAGATTAAGACTTAGGTTAAATCGGGGCCGCCCGGTGACGCAGCCGTTTAGTCTGCTCTTGGCAGCCCGGTGTTCGCAGGTTCGGATCCCGGGCGCCCGCTGATGCACTGCTCATCAGCCACACAGTGGCGGTGTCCCATATAAAGTAGAGGAAGATGGGCACGGATGTTAGCCCGGGGTCAGTCTTCCTCAGCAAAAACAGGAGGATTGGTGACAGATGTTAGCTCAGGGCTGGTCTTCCTCACCAAAGGAAAAAAAAAAAAAGACTTAGGTTAGATCACCTGCCAGAAGTCACATATGCTGGCACCTGCATTTTGATCTGTTTAACAACAATATCCATGCTCTTTTCAGTATATCATGTTGCATGCTAAAATGATTAACAGTAGACACGCAGCTTCATGCATGTGTGGTATGCATGTATGGTAAAGATTGGGTAATTAATTGTGTGCCTTCATTTAGTCAACACCTTTTTACTAAATACTCTTCAGTGTACCAGAAATTTTATAGTTATAGAAGGAAGAAACATGAAATGTGAGATACATTTGCTGTCTACACAAAGGCTTTGTAGACACGAGAAAGAATCTTGTTTCTGCTCTGTAATGCCACTCTACAAGTCGAAGGTCAATTTTGACAGTATCTTTGAAGATCAACATTTATCAGTTATATTTTCTTTTGGAATTATAGCATTTAATTAGAGATTAAAGAATTTAAAAGGGTATGAATGTGAAACAAACAAAAAAAGTGTTGCTCTGAAAGACTCAAAAAAGAGAGATACTAAAAAAATGCTGCCAAATTAGTTGTAACCAAGACAACTGTAAAATATTGGAAGATGTTGCAAACGTCTAGGAAAGATATGTACTTATACTGTTTCTCAAATATATTTACTTTTTCACTTTTTAAAAAGCACAAATGGAAATCTTAGATGATGCATTTTGAATTTGGTTCATGATGGAAAGAAAAAGGATGGATTCCAACTAAAAAAAACGAATCTGGCCCAACATCAAAAGATTGGCGAATGAATACACATTTATACGTTTTGAGTTAGAACAAAATATTTAAGGTATGTGTGCAACATTTTTTTTTTTTTATGGTTCTCTGCTTTAGTCAACTTTTCCTGTTGGCCACAATTTCTGTTAAACTGAGTTTCTCCGCCATGTTTATTAAGACCGTGTATCCTTAAAATATCTCTCATAAAGAACATATTCAGTAAAAGTTTGTTATATGAATGAATCACCCAAAAATGTATGAGATGAAAATTATTTTATGTAATATATCGTGTATATTATATGCAAGTACCACGTGTAGATTTCTGTACAATTTCTGGTTTGCTTCACTGGGGACAATATTCAATCTTTCTTCTTCTGGAAGAAAGATCACACCCAATCTTTCTTTGTTAGTGTACCACTAAATGGATTTTGCTTTTTCACTTTTATTGTATTCGTCTTCAGTGAAACATTTTAAATAGTTATATGATGAGGCAACACATTTGGAAAGACAAATTTAGCTAAAATAACAGTAGAAACTTTCTATTTATAAGCTAACATTGATCAGAACCAGAATAAAGACAAATTTTTATCATGCAAAACTGAAACTACTTAACTTTTCCTATAAATATACTGACCCTTAACCTATAGTTAACTGCCACTTCACTTTGTCTTTTTTATCTTTGACTTTTTCTCCCAAATTTCTGCATAGTAACAACCTTCATTTCCATTGTGGGCTCATCATACTTTCCCACACATTTAATATCTACTTTTAAAACTGCTCCATTTTTAACATGCAACTACATGAAGACAATATGCTCTCTTGGCTTTCCCCAGGTTTATACTGATTTTCCACACGTAGTGGAGAGAGAAAGCAAAGGTGGAGCCACAGAGCTCTATTTGCCTTGGTGACCAAATGTCTTAGGTTAAGATCATTAGTTGAAATTTCTTGCTAGATCTAAATTTTTGGAATTTTACCATATTTGGTGAGAAAAGCAAAAGTGATACTGATAGTAGGTGTTATTTCCATTCTACAAAGGCAGATTTTTAAAATAAAATTTACAATATCAACAAGAGTGTACATTTTGACTACTTTGTTTTGTAACCTAAGTCAAGATAAAAATGAATCAAAGTTAAAAAAATAAAATCCTTTAGGAATATATTGTTACTACCCTCACTAACATCAATATTTGGTGTCATTATTTATCATTGTAAAGTTAAGTAGAAAACCACCTTTATTCATCCTGAGTCTTTTCTTAGGCCAAAACTTTTCAAGGCATGTAGTTTGATCTTAATCGATGATGGAAGAGCATAAAGGTTCAGAATAATTCAATTTCTTTTCAAAGCTTTCCAACCCAGCTTTTGAATCTTTGTGTGGTCTGACTACAGCCATCACAGAGTGCTAAAAATATGGGATTTTCATGCAGTAGCAAAAGCTCCTACGTGCCTATTTGTATTATTAGGGAGAAGACAATTTCCTTAAAGCAAATCAACATATAGTTTTTGAGTTAATATTATGTGTTAGGTACTATGTCAGATGCTATAAGGTATATGAGGACATGGAGACATGTGATCAAGGAGTTAATAGTTTAGTCGAAGAGACAGAATATATCAAACTGCTCATGTTTTAAACAACAAAGAAATATGTACTTAAAAGTCAAATTAAATGTTCTACAAGTACAGAGAGAAAAGATCCTTCAGAATCCAGTGGTTAAGAGAGATGAGGTTTAGCTGGATCTCAGCGGCCAGGTAAGAGCTGAATGAGAGGGAGAGGGGTATTGACATTCCAGGATTGGCTAGGAAAGGGGTTGGAGGTCAAGTAGAAAAAAATTGAAAAAGCTGAAGGTTGAAAATGTAGAATCTGTTCAGAAAATGATTAATAAATGAGTTTGGTAGAGGTTTTATGGAGGAAAGGAGACAAAATGATCACTAAAGGAGATTTTGGTCAGATTAGAGTGTTGAAGTAAAGAATGTTGGATTACAGATTAAGGAGCTTTGGCTTCAATGGGTACACCTGTTTTTTTCAAATCATGTCCCATGGAACATAAATTTTTAAAGTTTTGAAGAGATGTGCCATTGTAGAGAAAAAACAGTTCCAGATGCAATTTCATTTGGCAAATATTGAGTTAAATAAATTAAAGTTTATTCCTCTGGGAATTATTAGCCTTTAATATATTAATATGCATCATAAATTTCCAAGAGAGTGAGTGTATAGTGTTTTATAAACCTATGGATATGAAAAGGAAGGCTCATAGAATAAATATCTTGAAGGATAAATTGATGCAACTTGGTGACTGATTAAATATATGAAATAAGAAAGAGTGTAAACAATGATAAAAGATGTTGAAGTTGAGAGATTACAAAAAATCATTTTATAATCATTGCTATCATTTGTCGAGCTGCTATTACATGCCAGGTTCTGCAGACGAGGGACTGGGACTCAGAAGTTTAAGTAATTTGTCCAGGGTCAATATGGGGTTGTCACAATAGTGCAATCACAGTATAGGGAAATGATAGATGGAGAGACACCAAAGACAGAAGAGAAAGGATGAGAAGTTCCTTTAATCACAAAGGATGTAGAAGCTTATGGTACCAATTACACAAAGCAGGAGGCCACACAGTTCACTCCCAGATGGAGGTACAGGTGCAGCCAATACAGGCTACACAGTGCGATGATTCTGCCAGACGAGATTTATTTTTTTGAATCTATGTGATCATCTGCAAGTCACTGGTACAAAATAAGTCCAGCAGATTATTGATGGCTTATGGTGGAACCAGGTGAATCAAAAGTCAATTTCCCAGGAATGGCAACTCTTAGAAGGCCCAGGCTATAGGCCAATCTGAGGTCCATTCTTAGACACAGCAACTGGCAGAGTCAGGATTTAAATCCAGGTCTACTTTGTTTCAAGGCCCAATTTTCCCCTCTATAGTCGCCTGTTGAGTGGAGTCTCATTTGTATACCAATGGAAGAATGGTGATGAGATCAGAGCACCATTGCCTGCTACTATTCCCTAACCAGGTCTATTGAAGCACTTGACTTCCTTAGCTTCATAGCTTGGGCATCAAACTGCCCCTGTGGCTTGACTTCCTTTTTCTCAGTCCTCCATGCAAAAGAAAATCAGTATAAATGTTCAAGGATTCACTGAGTATCAAACCCCTGGTTGATTTGTTTAAAGCAGAGGTTACTCTGTGGTTGTGCATCTTTGTTTTATGTTCCTAAGACTATGGTGTCATAATGTGTACAACCCCATGCTTTGCCAGGACAGGCCCTCTTAAAGGAAGATCATCAAGATAACTTTTGACAGGCACTGGTCTAAGTCCTGATACATACTTCCTCATTTAACCTTACAGCAATGGGATGAGGGATAATGGAATAATACTATCAGTATCCTCATTTTTTGAATCTAAGTTACACAGAGAAGTAGTTTTCCCAAGTACACATAATTGGTAAATGATAGAACTCAAACCTAGGGGCTCAGACTTTAGATTCTATATTTTTAACTCCTAATCTATAGTGTATTGGCCACAAAAATCACACTGTAACACTGGAGTCTGTTTGATTCAGTCTTTTGCTGCTGTTTGTGCTATTACTTTCTCTGACTCTTGGAAATCTTACAAGGCTATTTCTTGTCACTCCCATCATCTTGAGACTTCCTTTTTTTTTTCTTTTTGCTTTGATGTTTGAGCTTGAAGTCCTTCATTCTATGACAAAGCCTGTCTTCAGGGCTCCTTCATTTGGTCAACACTCTTATGGGTGTGAGGGAGTGTCCTCCCTTCTAGTGTCATGATGATTTTGCCTTCTTTCTTCCTGTTTTTTTAACCATGCCCATACTACTACAACTTGTTAAAGCTGATGTTCACTTTCCTTCTGTTGAAAAACTTAGATATGTTCTATTGGAAGGTAGAGGGATTTGGTAAACATTCAAAATTGTCCAAAATCCTCTCTCTCAATAATTTTGATTATGAATATTTTCCTAACTCTCTGAATTGCATCTTCTTTTTTCTTTATAAAACCAGCATCTATTGAGCTCCTACTATTTGCTAGGCATTATGCTGGTAACATAAAGATAAATAAGAAAACGTCCTGATCTTCAGGTGCTCAGTGTCTCGGAGGAGAGCTGTATACAAACAAATAACTGGTACAATGTGAAAAGCGCAATGCTAAAAGAATGTTAAAATTACCTGGGAATAAGGAAGAGCTAGAGAAGGACACTGGATTTGATCTGGGGCTTTGGGAGATGAGCAGAAATTCACTAGTTGGGAAAGAGAGCTTAGGGCAAACCAGGCAGAGTGGAGTGTGTATGCAAATGCATGGAGTTGTGAAATGCATATGGTGCATTGGAGGGATAAATTGACTTCCAATATTCATAAAGCACTGAAAGTATGTAGAAGATTGGTGATCACACACCGGCCTTATATGCCATGCTAAAGGGTTGGGGCTTAAGTCTGTAGACAATGCGAACCCCCTTTTTCCAGGTTCAATCTTTGTACTAATACTTTTGCCTCTCCCCGATCCTCCCCTAGCTCCTACCCTTGACTAAAATTTATCGTAAAGCTGGGCAGGCTTAGCAGCCAAGGCAGCTTCTGATTTCAAGAAAAAATTTGATTCTCTTACCTCTCAATATTAGAAAAATCCTGTCTTTACTGATCAAACCAGTACTGGTTGTGGTAACATTTGTCAGGCCAGACCAGTTTCTCCTCCAATTACACTGCACAGTTTTCAGAATCAGTCTGATTTCTATACATGGAATCCAGGTTTGGTGAAGCTGAGGGCTTATTAACCAAAGCCTTTTTCTACGTGAGGGCCTCTCTAGGTGACATTTGGATACAGTCCACTTCATGTGTATTTGAATCATTGAAATAATCCTAGCCCTTCCCTGGATCAAGTGTCTGTCTGGATATAAAACTGCTCCTACTTGGAAGCTATGTACATTTTCTGGAAAAGTTGGTCATTTTTGTTCCAAATTTATGAGTAAACATTTCAGCCATTTTTTCCAAACTTTATCTTGATGACGTCTTTATAAATCCATTTCACTGCCTGCCCTGCTCACATCTTTTTTTAGGAAAACTTGTCATACCACAGTCCTGGGAAAGCAACATGGTCCCATGACCTCTTCCAACTTCCCAGTCATTGAATGAACATCTGACCTAAGGACAACCAATCTCTTTGCTAATCAGTGATAAAGCAAAATTTCTTTTCTGAGATTTTTTTTTTTTTGTAATTAAAAGAGCTAGAGTCTGGGGGCCGGCCCGGTGGTGCAGCGGTTTAGTTCGCGCTTGGCAGCCTGGGGTTCACCTGTTCGGATCTTGGGCACCCGCCGATGCACTGCTTGTCAGCCATGCCGTGGCGGTGTCCCATATAAAGTAGAGGAAGATGGGCACGGATGTTAGTCCAGGGACAGTCTTCCTCAGCAAAAAGAGGAGGATTAGCAATGGATGTTAGCTCAGGGCTGGTCATCCTCACCGCCTCCCCCAAAAAAGAGAGCTAGAGTCTGTAGACAGTAATGTAGACATTGATTCTTTGTATCCATTCTTAAGGTGGAATAATCTTCCTTAAATTTCCTCCATTCTAGCCCTTTCAGACTCAACTAAGTGAGAAAACACACATACACACACAAAATATTGTGTTTTTCAGATGTCTATTCATTAACTTAACAGATAGTTATTTTGTGTTTCCAGTGTGTATAGTGTTGAGTTTATTGTCATAAACCCTAGTCCTCTATGGCATGGTGTGAGTAATTTCTAAATAACCTTTATAATATGTCTACACCCACTTTTCCAGGGTGGTGGCACAAGAACAGATTAAATACTTCCCAAATCAACTTATATTTACCATGTTATTAATATGTTGACTCCCTATTGTCTGTCTTAAATTGGGTATGATTGTTAGCTTTGTATCATGACCAAATAAATGGTGAGGTGGGCTTTCTGCCAGGTAGAAGGGATGTATGCAGCACACACTCACACACATACACACTCACTGTACACTCACACTCTGATTCTTTTAAAGGACAAAATAGTAGTGACTAAAGGCAGTTGAAATGAGCATGGCCTAGAGCTGTTGCTTAATTTATTTTTCCTACAACATATATGTATTTATATGGATTTCCTACAACATATATGTAATTCCAAGAAATTAAGTGAACACACTAAGTTGCTAATACCTTGAGGCCTTTTGTATAAATGAGGAACCACATAGGAAGGAGTCTATTCATGCCTTTTCTTGGTGCTCAAATATCCTGATCACTGAAGCTGAAAGGATTATATAGCAATTTATTCCAGTTGTGCTGATGGTTATAATCTGCTGCTTCTTCATTTATGGACAGCTAAAGTTTGTTCTTTGCATAGTTTGAAGGAGAAGCATAGGATTCCACATTATACATACAAGTGCTCTTTATTTTTGTTTTTGCTAAATGGAAGCAAAAGCTGGAGTGTTCCACTGAGCAACAATTTAGAGTTAGTTATTTCTGTTTTTTCCTGAGAGTGCATTTTAACTTCAACTTTCCAAACTTTTTCTTTCTTTTGATTTATGAGTCCTTTTCTTATACTTCAGAGATTTGAATAACAGGGACATGCCAGGCCCTAAGGTCCCATTGGGTTATGGTGTGAGATCAGTAGGCAAGCCCTGTAACCTACCCCTGCCTCATGGAGAGCTTGCAGTATAGACTGCAGCAATTGCGTGAGACAGCGTACTAGACCGCATAATAGACGGGATTAGATGAGAACAAAAATTTCTTTGCTTTATTTATAGTATCATTGTGGAAGGATCAAAAGCTATAAATCAGCTTTGCCTGGGTGTGGACTTGCAATAATCCACTCCAAACTTTGATTGTTCCCTTGACTTTGCCTTGTAAAAGCTTCTGTGGCTCCTGTGGATTATTACTTCATAATGCTTGGACAAACATCAATTAACATACATCAAAATGTTTCCATTAGTGTCCCTCTGTGAATGGAGGAGACCCAAAAGACACAACGGGGTTGGAAACACTCACATGGAGATTACAGGATGCTGGGCTGTACAGAGGACACAGGTGTGCTGCTTGATATGTGTTGGAAATATTGCATTTTATGGAGCTTGGAATAATTACCAAACCAGACCTCTAAAAAAGAGCTTACTGGAAACTTAGCTATTATAAGGACTATTTCTTTAAACCTAGGAAATTAGTTGTTGAAAATCAGATGAAGCTTGTGAATCTGGCTGTTGAAATTGGGGACAGAAGAAGTTATATTAGTTTTCATAGTCACTTGAAACTTTTTAATCTTTTTCAAAATTTCTCAGAGAGCATAAGATGGGACTTCTTTCAAACAATATGAATAGAAATTTACTTAACATAAATGTTCGAAAACATTTATATAATAGTCAATGCCCAAGAAAAATATTCCCATACCATGTTATATTATGGAGTTTTAAATATATGCCATTTCTTGCTGTCTGGTTTACTCTTGCAGGGATATTTTCTACCCATGATGTCAATACTATAAGCAGCTGGAACAAATTCATAACCAAATTATTGTCTTTATTGTCACTTATAAAAGATTGACAACAGATTCTTGTCCAGTGTGAAAGCATTACGCTAATGTCAACTCCAAATATCTTGTACTGTGTGTTTATCTCATAATAATGAGTGTATTTATGTGGCAAGTCCTCAGAATGTATTAATGTTGCTATTAAACACTGTGAATGATTTAAAAAAGTGCAATGGAATAAACCAAGAATAACCTCATTTTTAGGATTATTTTATGTATTGTTATGTCATATCAAGGCCTCGTTCCTGGGGGATTTCATTAATAAGCTTCAATAATCATATCAGGCGAATTCGCTGAAATTCACAAGTCCGCCTGGTGAGAGGGGTATTAAAGCATACTCATTTTCCTAGATTGTCTTATAAATCAAACCGAAGAGTTCCCTTTCGCATTAATTTCTTTTGTGAATATTTGTGTTAGCAAAAATTGCAATAATATTCTAGTGTTAAGCAATAAATAACAGTAACTGGGTTCTGCTCAATAAGAAAACTCTCCTTTTGCATATGAGTAGAACTTTTCAAAGTGCAAGGATCATTTGGTCTATTAAGCTAGGTAAATTGTCAGGTGGTCCATCTAGAGCACAGGGAGAAATCTTGGTGCTCTGGAGAGACAGAGCTACTTATAGTTTATGTTCAAATAAGATGGATCTGACCTTGAAGGCACACTTGATTGTGAGGTGGGATAGCATAACCCTGGCATTTTTCACATTCATCTGACATTCTTTAGCCCCCACAATGGGTAAAGTTGACATTGTGCCCTTTCTCGCTCTTGGGTTGGCCACCTGAGACATGTGATTCACGCAAGGGCCTCATCTGGGGCTGCTTGTGCAACCTCTATGCCCTCTCCACATTTAAACACCCTGAGACTAGAGTTCTGCTTATCTTTATGTATACACATAACTGCAACCACAGGCGATCTCTTTCCATATGATGGTTTCAGTAAATTAGCTTCTATTATCTGTGTGGGCGGGATCCTATTCCATGAAATGGAATCTTTGTATCATATTTGTGTGAGTACACCTGACCTTTAAGAGAGATGTTTCCAAACAGGCAAGAAATTGTCTTCTGTTTTTTGCTCTGTTGACTGTGCAAACCTGTTTTGCTTACCCATTTAATTCAGCTGGAACTTTGGAACCCTGCGCCTTTTTGGAGCTCCGGCACAGGCCCCAAAGGAAGGAAATTTGGCATGGTAGAAAAAAATGTGGGCTTTGCAGTCAGAGAGACCTGGCTTTTGATGCTGCCTCAGCTATATACATCAACAAGGTTGTTACTGACGAGGAGGATTAGTGACAACGTATGACGTGTCCAGCATCTTTTCTGGCATTCGGTGGAAGCCCAATAAGAGGCAGCATTATGGGAAAATAGTCTCATTTCTCCCATTTCAACTTTCTAATTTTGCAGTTTTAGTTCCACTTATCCAGAAGTACCAAGTGGCTTGATCATCTCCCATTTACCTTATTTGACTGTGGATGTAGAAGGAGCAGAGTAGGAAGAAATAACAAGGAGGAGAGAAAACATGGAGGACCAAGAAGATATTGCCAGATTCATGGTCATTTATTAGTAAGATTCCTTTAAGACCTCTCACGACAGGGAAGTACATTTAACTTAGCCTAACAGGCAGCTGTATTTATGGTATGTTTATTACTCTGTCACATGGATAAGGGGTCACTTTGATTATCACAAGCTTGGGTGAAACTTTCCTATGCTGCTTTGAGGAGGGAGCCCTGGCCTGGTTAAGTTTAAAATTTAATCTATTTTGATAAAAACATTTATTAAAAAAGATATTATACTTCCAAGGCCTTTTTTCCATCAACTTGCTTTTTTTGGTTGCCTATCACATGGCGATATCATTTTTAGACACTAAATGAAAAGCATGTGTAACAAAGCACAGAAATGCACTTCTAGTCCATGTTACCATGGGTAACGTCCAATGTGAAATATGGGTTTTCTTGAAGTAGAACACACTACTTTAATTAGTACATGCAGTTTGGAAACATGAATATTTATACAATTAGAAACTTGGAAGCACTGCACAAATTCTTTTTAGTTGGACTCTGACATAGACATTTTTTTCCCCAATCTGTTCTATAAATGCAGACCAAAAGATGAAATACCGTGGCAGCCTTAAATTCATTGGTTCTAGAAAAAAATGCTACAGAATTGGTCAGATGAAATAAAATTGTTAGTACTGAGTCTCAAAGTTGCTTGGATTGTTCTTTTTTGTTTCTGGTGTTTATTTCCACTTGAGTGATGGTAAGTGCTTTTGTTATCCATAATTTTTGTTCAGTTCTGTGTGATGAAAATGAAATCAAACAAAGGACTTATGTGACTTATTAGAATATTTGAACAGTACACTTAAGATTGTAAATCAGGTTCTATTAATAATCCCCTCTTAATTGATTTTTTCGTATTTTTCCCTTGACTTCTAATTTTTCAGTGCAAAAATAGATCTTTTATGTTTTCAGAAATTAATTTGACTCATGTGGAAATGAATAACACTTCTTTTCACTTAAAACACACATGCATATCCATACACAAGCACATGCAAAACTAAAATTCAAAACATAAATGATTCTTAAGATTTTAAGAACATAGGACGCCTCTAGCTTGTCCTTATAAAGAACTGTGACCCTGCTAAGGGTTTCATTTTTATATTTTTTAAGATAAAAGTAAAGAGTTTTGATGCTTGAGTTGATTCTTCAACAAGAACTTGAGTTCTCATTGCTGGACTTTGTATAAATTGTTGCACTAGGCTTTAAGATTTATAACGAATCTTAAATTAGTAGTAATTCTGTACCTGATTGAATATGAGATTGGTACTACTATTCAACAGGAAAAAGAACTCATGCAAGACCCAGAATTTAATAAGCATCTTTTGGACACTGTGTGAATAAAGCACCAAATCACTTGCTCTTAATGATGGTGTGGGGTGGTGAATCAGTAAAGGAAAATATTCTGCTTGAAAATGTCATTCAGGCCTGTCAGTGGCTGCAAATACTGAAGTCAGATAAGATGTTCTGAGTACCATCCTTCCTTGTTCTCTTTGGGCTTTTCTGTAGTTATTTTGATAATTGCCAATATCAGGAGGGGGAAAAGAAGCCCAGAGTTCGGAGAGAAAGTTCATGCAGTAAGTTGGTTATCATACATGGCTCAGTGAACACTGATGACCCTGGTTATTTAAAGGACATGTTATTCTATGTCTGCAAGGGATGTTGCAACCTCCTCCTCTCCATCTTCACTCACCTGCCTCCAATCAGGACTGCAACTGAAGGAGAGCTTAAAAAGATTGGAAAAGGAATTTAGATGTGAGACAATAGGCAACAACACAACCTGGCATCTGTCCCCTTAAAAACCTTGTCTTCCAGACTGTGTATACCAATAGATGGAAAGTATGTACGTGCTTCATCTACACCAGTACATTTTTGTTTTTGACTTAATGGTGTTAAAGAAATCTGAGACCCTTTGAGGCTTCCAGTCTTAATCAAATGCTCTGAAAAGATTTCAGAGACAATAGATTCAGACAATTGCCACAGAGAATGAGAGTAGCGGCATCAGATAGTTGTCACCAAATCTTTGTAGTCAGAGAAAACATCTCACAAGGCCTTTCAAGGAGAGCCAGGAGTAGACAGACAGAAGTGGGAGGCCACCTGAGACACGTGGCAGTGGGATAGAAGGTATGTTGGACTGGAATGAGTCCTTCCTTCTGCTGAGCTTGAATCCTGCCTCCCTTACCTATGCTCCTTGGGAATGTAGAACAGCTGCTCACCATCACTAGCATTCCATTGTTTAATCTGCCAACTTTTTCTGGGAATGAAATAGTCCTGATTCTTTTAGGCTTTCATCATGGTGTCTGTTTTCTGACTCTTTGATCATTTTCACTGAGTTTTTCTCCAATTTTCCTCATCACAATTATGACTGGAAGTTCCAGAGGGGGTCACCACTGGGTGTAATGGGAACATGACTAAAACCACCATTAAAAGCACCCTCCATTGGAACAGCTAAATTACTCTACCATCTTACTTTGGTGATTATATGATCTGATTTCAGTAACTGGCTTTAAAAGGGGCATTGCCCAAAGAAAGGGAAGTCACAAATTTTAATTGATTATTTTTTTCTAAAAGAGTAATTTCAGCAGTAGTTTGTATTTGTCTCTCATTTCCCTCTGATTTTTTTCTACGTTATTTTTTTCTATTTGTCCAATCTTTACGGACTAATGGATTGTATTCCACCTGTTTTAACTGAAGTTAAAAGTATAATAGTGGCTTCTGTTGGCGATGACATCCATCCATTCATTCATTCATTCATGCTCTCAGGAAACATTTTTGAACTCCTGGCATGTGAAAACCTGTATTCTGGGTAGTAGAGTTAAAATGATGAAGAAAGATAGACATAGTCTCTACACTCTTGTGGAAGAGAAAGACATTAATAAATAATTATATGAAGGATTATATAGTTAAAAATTGCAATATGTGACATACAGGAAAGAGATAAAGTAGTATGAGAGTATAGGATAAAGGAAAATTACTTGGGATGAGATGAGGCTTCCTGGGGGAAAAGAAAGGCATTTGAGCTGAAATTTGAAGGGCAAGTACAATGAGTTAATTGCACAAAGGGGCCAGTGTGTCAAGAACTGCATTCTACACAGAGGGAATACCATATTCAAAGTATTGTATATTTACATATGGTCAGCAGAATTCAGTGTCCTTGAATTTGTGCTGTCTCCTTTACACTCTTCACGTTTGAGTTGCTTGTTTCCCTTCACTTTATTATATGGAGTCCCTCACTCTAGAATTTCTGTTGTATGCTGATCCTATTAAGGGATTTGAGTCTTTCCTGATTGATAACAAAATTTTTTATTGTGTTATGCTATCTTTAATTTCAGAGCTGAGAGAATTGATTTGTAAAATGAAGTGGAGAATTCAAGATAAGCCTACCTAACAGAACATCTATCAGGTGAGTATAAGTATGGCTGAAATTTTGCTCTGCAGTGTTTGTGTGTATGTCTTTTAATGCATAGTTCTGGGACTTTGACATATGTAGCTAATCAAAAGACTAACTTTAAAAAATTTGTTCTAATTCCTTAGAGCGCTGCTTTGGTATTCTTGAGTCAGAAACAGGAGTTAGTTTTCACTTTCAATCCTAGACTTCATTTAATGTTTCGCTCCCTGAACCCTCCGTATCTGTGTAGACATGCGTTGTCACAGAGGTACACTGGTCTTTTTCCTGCTTGTGAAGCACAGATGCTAAGGTTTCCCAAATTCTAAGAAAATTTCATTGAATAGGACAGCGTCCTTATCAAATGACAATAACCATATATGTTTCCCTAGCCAGATTTCCTGATTCTGGCCCTTCTGCATATCCGAATGGATTTAGAGTTCTGCTTTGATCTCTTTAATATCTGCCTGATTAGTCAAGACTCCCCAAATTCCTTACCTTCCTTGAATTCTGTTTTCCCTAAAATTTGACTTACTCACCCTGACTGTTGGCTATTGCTTAAATATCTTAGCCTTCAGCCCTAATTAACCATCCCTACACAGCAACTCTTTACGTACATAGTGACTATGACAGTCTCATGTGCCTTGGAACTATGATGATTGTTTGAGATATATCAAGTCATCAGTAGGGGGAAAATGCAAGAGACACAATGGAAACAGAGGAGGGTCAGAGTGTCCTTGCACATACTGTTTCTTAGGTGCCTTTAATTCAAAATAATCAATATGCCATACGGAATATTTTGGGGTGACGTATTCTGGTTTCCCTCAGTATGTGTCTCTCCATATATATCTGTGTCAATGTTTAATACTTTGGATTATAAACTCCTAATGATATTTCCTTTTGAGGGAACTTTTGTATAGTCATGGGACAAAGTGAGATAAGTTACCTTTAAAGGTATCATTATGTATATAATATTAGCGAACTTACCTTAACCTCATTTCATGACAAAATGCCCCCCAATCTTTCATTTTTTTATGAATAAATTCCTTTACAATTTACCATTTATTAATTGAGAATCCAGGGTGTATCAGGCACTATGCTATGAATTTTGTGATGGTTCCTGTCTTTGAGGAACCAACATTCCATTGTGGGAGACAGTAAGGAAAATTATAATACAACACAATAAATGCTACAATAGCTGTGAACCAGGCACTATGGGAACTAAATTTATGCACTTTCATTGAATTCATGGGTCAGAAGTGGCATCCTGGAAACAACTTTCTTATGTCTGTCACATCAAATGCACAGTACTGGACAAATTCCAATGTTGAGATCAAAATCTAATTATGTAAGTTGACATAAAGTTCTCTTTTCTGAAGCCACTAAAATAGAAGCTGCTAGTACATTTACTGCTCCTCTTAAAATTGTCAAATTGTTTTATTTAACAAAAAAATTATGATCATATTTTTTCATCAGCAGCCAACAAAGGCTTCTGCTTCTATCATATTTCCAAGAAAGTTAATCTTGTTACTAAGTCTGTTTTGAGGACAAATTGTGTGAATGGAATTTGTCAAGCCCTAATTTTGTCCTTTTCACACTTTACTCAAGCAAAATCAAGATTCTCCTTCCTTGTCATCTATGAAATCTAGTGTCTTGTTAGCTTTATCATCATGTCTCATCAGCTTCTCCCAGCACACAAAATTCTTCAAGAAACGGTACATTTAAGACCTAGATAAAAAGGCAATCATATATTTTGACACAATTAAATATAGTTAACATTTATTATATAAAATTTATTATTTCAAGTGTTAATGCTTTAACACTTTCAAACCTTAGGAGTATGATAAAGACCTTGAAAGAAAGTATCATATAACTTTAAATACACAGTAACTATTCAGATATTGTACAGGAATACAAATGTATTTTATTAAAAATATATCCTGCTAGAAGATTTTCCAAACAAATTGTATCAGGATAATGTAAAATAATCTCCAGGAATATTGGAGAAGGTGCTCCTTCAAGGGCTCCGTGTATATTAACTTATTTAATTCTCCTAACAATGAGGTAAGTATTGTAAGCTCTTTGCAAGATCTCTAAAATATATCCTTTCCCCTCTATTCTTGATTCGACTTGAGTTTCGATTATTAAGAAAAAATTATCTAAAACTTAGAAGTAAGGCAAAAAGATAACGGCATGACTTGCATTGTTAAACTGTGGCATTGTCTAACAAGGTCACCTAAAGGTCATCTGACGTAAGAATGTAACTTTCCTTGACTTGATGTTTACTGGTATCCATAAGAACATTTTACATCTTTGTAAGCATAAATACTAACTTATAGAAAATGGAGAAGGGTCACATGCTCATTTTTCTGGAAGTAGTGCAAATGGTTTCAGCCCAGTAAGGAAGATAATCCAAAATTTATGATTTCTGGCCCTGAAAGAAAATAATCTGTTTGTTGTTGTTCTTGTTGTAAATTAGCAATCTCATTCCAGATTTCTTTTGTTCTTTCGCTGGCTCTATATACGTTGGTTAGTATTTCAGTATAATGAATTAGCAAGACAAACTGGTTTTGCATCCTGCTGATCTACTTATTAATAAGTCAGTAAAACTTTGACTATGTATTTGTATGAGAATTATGTTGTCTGAAGATTTTGAAAATTATGTATTTGACAACAATCTTAAGACCTCTTTTTTGAATTATTAAAATAGTTTACCAACAGGTTTCCTTCCCTATGATTCTTACTGTAAATCTCTATCAATCTTGTATCCCACTTTTAAACCACCTCTACAGCAAAATAAAATAATTGCCCACTAATCTAGAGCCCAGACTCAGGGTGGAACTCAAGGCCGCCTGGGCTGTCATAGCAAACTATCACAAAGTGGGTGGATTAAAACAACAGAAATTTATTCTCTCAGAGTTCTGGAGAACAGAAGTCTACAATCAAGGTGTCAGTAAGGCCCTCTGTGGGTTTCAGTGGAGAATCTGTTCTTTGCCTCTTCCAGCTTCTGATAGCTGCTGGCATTTCTTGATCTGTGGCTGCAAAATTCCAATTTCTGCATCACTCTTCATAGTGCCTCCTCCTCGTCTCTGTATCGTCTCCTCTGTGTCCAATATCCTCTGCCTCACTCTTATAAGATCACTTGTCATTGGGTTTAGGGCTTACCCAGATAATCCGGGATGATCTCCTTATCTCAAGATCCTTAACTTAGTTACATTTGCAAAGACCTTTTTTCCAAATAGGTTACATTCACAGGTTCTCGGGATTAAGATATAGACACGTCTTTTGGGGGCTACCATTCAACTCACTATACCCTCTGTATCCAGCTCCAGCTCAGCTATCCATCCTTACCACCCAGGGCTTCTCAACAGTATTTCTGTTTATTTCTTGATCCCTACCCTACACCTATCCCACAAGCTTTGATCATTTTAACTTACTGTTTTTGTTGTTCATATGGTTTCTCTGCCTAGCACAGCCTTCCTTTCATTTTTATGTGTCTGGTGTCCAAGCTTCCTTCAAGCACACTCTCCACCCACCCTCGTTCCTGGCTGAACCTGTTGCCTTCCCCCGGTGCTCTCATGGCACCCTGAACATATTTCTATTGCTTACTGAATTTTATTGTCTTTTTTTTCCTCTGTGTGTTTGTGTCCCACATAGTCCTTTTTGGTAAAGAGTATGAACTCTGTCATCTTTGACTTTCAACAACCTCACGCAGTGCCTGTAAATAATAGTTATTCACTAAGAGTAGAATATGAGTCAATGAGCCTCTAACTCAAGACCTATTTGTTCTTAAAATTTAACTAACAACTCTTTTTACATTCTCTAAAATCCTATTCTATTCTGTACAACCCACCATTTGGATTGTAGATTATTTTCTGTTCTGATAGTGCCTCATCTATCTTGCTTGAGCTTGCTTGGGCCACCTAAATTAAAAAACCTTGAAGGATAGAATTCATGTCTTCTGAGGTGTATGTATTGGGAATATGGAAATAGCTTGTTAAAGACTTGTTAACTTAATCCCCAAAGGAAACATCTAGAATATAGTATATCTTGGAAGGAAGATAGCTTGGCTTAAAATTTGTGTTTTACTATTTTCCCCTTGATAGGGAATCAAGCTCTACTTCTCAGCAATTTACTAGTGCTTTCAAACTAAGTTAAATTACGTTCCTATTGGAATTTCTAGTTTCTGGGTTTAAGAAAATGATTAACTTTCATGAAGTCAGTTTATAGAATTTCATTTTACTTCCCTACCTAATGTCTTCATCACAACCACGGTATAAATAATCTGTTGCTTCAAAACTTCCATTCACTCATACGTTTTATTCTTATTGACTTTGGCATATGAAATTTGGATGGAAGGAATCACTAACTAGGAAAGGAATATTTGAACTTCAATTCTATGTTTCAAAGTCTTAACTGAGACTTTAGCCACATGGAAACATGAAATTATTATATGCCTACTTTGGGGAAACCACTAGTTTAAAGTACAAAGGAATTGTATGGTATGACAGCTTCCTCTAAGAAACTTTATTTTCTGTCCTTAAGTATCATCGAGTGAATATTTGGGCAACAGAAAATTTTTGTTTTCTATAACCTTATAAAATTTTAGCATCAAAATCATAAAAAAAATTCACCTGGTCTCAGGTGTCATTAAAAACTCTATACATGTGCCAGGTTAACTGAAAAATTTGGCCCCAGATACAGTGAAGAATTAGGGCCAAGTTTTAGGCAAACTTGGGTACTTCTTTATTTTAGGTGGAAAGTACATAAAATTCAATGGATTCTTGCCCTCTGACCTAAAATCAACTAAAACTCAACAATTTGCCTATGATTTCCTTTGAGATTTTAGATATTTTTTCAGCTATAAAATATGAATCCAGGTTAAGAGGCATATACTAAAGCCTTAATTTTCCTACAAAAAAACTTATGAACTAAAAGAAAAATATTTATGAGAATTCTGCAGAAACCTGGTGGCTGAGCAGAAAACTTTAAAACTTACACAACCAACTTTGACTATTTGGGAGAATTGAACATTTCATGAAATTTCCTCTCATCTTTTCTCTTCTTTCCATGGTGCTAACTATAGAGTTCTGCACAGGTTTCTCTAAGTTGTGTTACAATTTTTTGGTAGGTTCTATAGAGGAACTTTTAATTTTTTTCCTTTGCTTTCAATGTCATGACTCTTTAATTTAAATCACTCTTTTATTTTTTCTCCAGGGCTCTTTTTTCATGGGGAACCTAACAGACTTCCTTTGAGGACTGAATCAGAGGACACAGTAAATGAATCCAGCAATATTGCACTCCAGAGTACTCTTCCTTGTGAACACTGTCTTGACCACTATCTCTGGAAAAGGATGCAGCTCGGTGACACGCTCCCACTGAAGGATGAGTTTCTTGTGTTCTATGGAAACATGTCCTGAGAGGTGAAGAGGTGGCCTCTATCCCTCCCTCCTTGTCTAGAAGTCCCAGTCTTGAAGCTCACAATCATTTCCAAAGCATTTTCTCGCCATTCTTCCCAGGAATGTGTTGAACCCTTATGAAAATGAAACCTCTAGAGATCTACCTAGACTTACCCCAAAAGTCTCCTGAAGATCCTCATATGAGGTTTTTCTTTCTTTCTTTTCTTCTCTTCTCTTCTGTTCTATTTTCTTTTCCTTTTCCAATAATCTCTTTACTTTCAAAGAAAATTTCCATGCCCTAAAACAACATTGCCCTCATCTTGAAGAGAGAATAGAGGATAGAGGATTTCTGCCAATCCTGTTTTCTGGTGAATTAAATAAAACATCATTTGAACTATTTTCTAACTCCCATTATCTGTTCCTTTAAACCTTATCTCCCTTTCTTCTATTTCGTATACCTTATGCTCTAGTCAAATTAGACTCTTTGCTATCATTCATTCATTTGATAAATATTTATGAGTTTCCACTGTGTGCCCAGCACTGTTCTAGGCTCCAAAGATACATCGATAAACAAAACAGAAACACTTTGTGCTCTCATGGACCTTGCATCCTAGCACATCCTGGGCATCCCCAGCTTTGCACATTTGCTCAGCTTTGGTGCTGCCTCGCGACATGTTTGCCCAATCCCAACTTTATTTGGTATCACTTCAACTGATATCTATACTTCACAGCTGAATGCAGATTATCCTTAACCCATAAAGTGCCTTCAAAAGTAGACTTGCTGGTAACATTTGCAAGGCCTAGGACTGAAGTATGAATGACATCCACATATCATTTGTTTAAGTGTTTAAAAGATATAAATCTAGCTGGAAACCTTGATAGCTAGATAATGTCAAATTGAAAAATGTGTAAGACTATGGTGTTGATATATCTGCAAGTTGGCATAATATCCAAGATTACTAAGTTGACTATTATTGTGCATATCTGGATATTCTGTCTTGATCAACTAGCATTGTTTGGATAAGTAATCAAGTAAAAACATAAGTAATTATATATTTATTTCTGAAATTTTTCTTGTCTTCATTTCAGCAAAATCAGTAATGTTATAATCAAGACTTTTTACATAATTATGATACATTGGCAGTGACGCCAATTTAGATAGCATTTCTTGAGTCATCACAATTCCTAGACTTTGTTTTTTCTTTTTAATTGTGGTAAATATACATATAAAATTTGCTATTGTCTCCATTTTTAAGTGAACAGTTCAGTAGTGTTAGGTACGTTCACATTGTTGTATAGCCAACCTCCAGAAGAACTCTTTTCTTTCTTTTCCCCTGGGATTGGCTATGTCCAGGCCTTGTACTTTTTTACTTTTTTTTTTTTATTGAAGTATAGTTGACGTACAATATTATATTAGTTTTAGGTATACAACGTAGTGATTCGACATTTATGTACTCTACACCATGGTAAGTCTAGTAACCATCTGTCACCATACAAAGTTATTGTAATATTATTGACTATATTCACTACGTTGTCCATTACATCCCTGTGACTTTTTATTTTATTCCTGGGAGTTTGTTCCTCTTAATCCCCTTCACCTATTTCGCCCATCCTCCCACTCACTTCCCCACTGGTGACCAGCAGTTTGTTCTTTGTATCTATGAGTTTGTTTCTGTTTTGTTTTGTTAGTTCATTTGTTTTATTTTTTAGATTCACATATGAGTGACATCATACGGTATTTGTCTTTTTCGGTCTGACTTATTTCACTTAGCAGAATACGTTCTAGGCACATCCATGCTGTCATAAATGACAAGATTTCATTGTTTTCATGTCTGAGTAATGTTCCATTATATAAACATCTATCACATGTTCTTTATCCACTCATCTGTCAATGGACATTTAGGTTGCTTCCATATCTTGGCTTTTGTAAATAATGTGCAATGAACATAGCGGTGCATATATCTTTTTAAATTATTGTTTCCATTTTCTTTGGATAAATACCCAGAAGTGAAATTGCTGGATTGTATGGTAGTTCTATTTTTAATTTTTTGAGGAACCTCGGTACTGTTTTCTATAGTGGCTATACCAATTTACGTTCCCGCCAACAGTGTATAAGGATTCCCTTTTCTCCACATCCTCGCCAATACTTGTTATTTATTGTCTTTTTGATAATAGCCATTCTGACAGTTTTGAGGTGATGTCTCATTGTGGTTTTGATTTGCATTTCCCTGATGATTAGTGATGTTGAGCATCTTTTCATGTCTGTTGGCCATCTGTATGCCTTCTTTGGAAAAAATGTCTATTCAGGTCCTGTGCCCATTTTTTAATCAGATTTTTTTTTGATATTGAGTTGTATGAGTTCTTAATATATTTTAGATATTAACCCCTTATTGGATATATAATTTGCAAATATCTTCTACCATTCAGTAAGTTGTCTTTTCATTTTGTAGATGGTTTCCTTTACCATGCAAAAGCTTTTTAATTTGACACAGTCCCATTTATTTAATTTTGCTTTTTTTGCCTTTGTCTGAGGAGACAGATCCCCCCAAAATGTTGCTAAGACCAATATCAAAGAGCTGGCTGCCTATGTTTTCTTCTAGAAGTTTTATGGTTTCAGGTCTTACATGTAAGTCTTTAATCCATTTTGAGTTTATTTTTGTGTATGGTGTAAGAAAGTGGTCCAGTCTCTTTCTTTTTGCATGTAGCTGTCCAGTGTTCCCAGCACCATTTATTAAAGAGAGTTTCTTTTCTCTATTGTATATTCTTGCCTCCTTTGTCATAGAGTAATTGACCATGTAAGTGTGGGTTTTTTTCTGGGCTCTCTATTCTGTTCCATTGGTCTCTGTGTCTGTTTTTGTGCCAGTATCATACAATTTTGATTACTATAGCTTGGTAATATAGTTTGAGATCACGGAGTGTGATACCTCCAGCTTTGTTCTTTCTCAAGATTGCTTTGGCTATTCAGGGTCTTTGTGGTTCCACACAAATTTTAAGATTCTTTGCTCTAGTTCTGTGAAAAATACCACTGGTATTTTGATAGGGATTGCATTGAATCTGTCCATTACTTTAAGTTGTATGGACCTTTTAACAATATCAATTCTTTCAGTCCACGAGAATTGTATATCTTTCCATTTATTTGTGTCATCTTCAGTTTCTTTCATCAAAAGAAAGTTTTCAGGGTATGGGTCTTTCACCTCATTGGTTAAATTGATTCCTAAGTATTTTATTCTTTTTGATGTAATTGTAAATGGGATTGTTTCCTTAATTTCTCTTTCTGATCATTCATTATTAGTGTATAGAAACACAGCAGATTTCTGCGTATTGATTTTGTATCCTGCAACTTTACTGAATTGATTTATTAGTTCTAATAGTTTTTGGTGGAGTCTTTAGGGTTTTCGATATGTACTATCATGTCATCTGTGAATAGTGACAGTTTTACTTCTTCCTTTCCAATTTTTATGCCTTTTTTTTTTCTTGTCTGATTGCCATGGCTAGGACTTCCAATACCATGTTGAATAAAAGTGGGCATCCTTGTTTTTTCCTGATCTTAAAGAAAATGCTTTCAGCTTTTCATTATTGAGTATGATGTTAGCCGTGGGTTTGTCATATCCGGCCTTTATTACGTTGAGGTGTGTTCTCTCTGTATCCAACTTTGCTGAGAGTTTTTATCATAAATGGGTGTTGAATTTTATCAAATACTTTTTCTGCATCTATGGAGATAATCATTTGATTTTTATCTTTCATTTTTTTGATGTGATGTATCATGTTGATTGATTTGTGAATATTGAACTATCCTTGCTTCCGTGGAATAAATCCCACCTGATCATAGTGTATGATCCTTTTAACGTATTGTTGAAATCAATTTACTAACATTTTGCTGAGGATTTTTGCATCTATGTTCATCAGGGATATCTGCCTGTAATTTTCTTTTTTTGTAGTGCTTTCGTCTGGTTTTGGTATTAGGGTAATGTTGGGTTCATAGAATGAGTTTGGAAGCATTCCTTCCTCTTCAATTTTTTGGACTAGTTTGAGAAGTATAGGTATTAACTCTTTAAATGTTTGGTAGAATTCACCTGTGAAGCCGTCTGGTCCCAGACTTTTTTTTGTTGGGAGTTTTTGGATCACTGATTCAATTTCATTACCAGTAATTAGTCTGTTCACATTTTCTATTTCTTCCTGATTCAGTCTTGGAAGATTGTATGTTTCTAGAAATCTATCCATTTCTTCTAGGTTGTCTAATTTGTTGGCATATCATTGTTCATAGTAATCTCTTATGATCCTTTGTATTTCTATAGTGTCGGTTATAACATCTCCTCTTTCATTTCTGATTTTATTTATTTGGGCCCTCTCTCTTTTTTTTTTTTAATGGATGAGTCTGGCTGAAGGTTTACCAATTTGGTTTATCTTTTTAAAGAAATAGCACTTAGTTTCACTGATCTTTTCTATTGTTCTTTTTAAGTCTTTATTTCATTTATTTCTACTTTGATCTTTATTATTTCCTTCCTTCTACTAATTTTGGGCTCTGTTTGTTCTTTTTCTAGTTCCTTTAGGTGTAAGATTAGATTGTTTATTTGAGATTTTTCTTGTTTCCTGAGGTAGGCCGGCACTGCTATGAACTTCTCTCTTAGGACTGTTTTTGCTGTGTCCCTTAGATTTTGGAACATTGTGTTTTCAATTTTATTTGTCTCAAGGTATTTTTTTTTTTGCTGGGAAAGATTTGCCCTGAGCTAACATATGTTGCCAATCTTCCTTTTTTTTTTCCTCCCCGAAGCCCCAGTACATAGTTGTATATTCTAGTTGTAGATCCTTCTAATTCTTCTATGTGAGCTGCCGACATAGCATGGCTACTGACAGATGAGTGGTGTGGTGCTGTGACTGGGAACCCTGGGCCACTGAAGCCGAGTGCACTGAACTTTTACTACTAGGCCATCAGGGCTGGCTCTCAAGATATTTTTTGATTTCTTCTTTGATGTCATTGTTGACGCATTGGTTGTTTGGTAACATGTTGTTTACATTCCATGTGTTTGTGTTTTGTCCAATTTTCTTCTTGTAATTGATTTCTAGTTTCATACTGTTGTGGTCAGAAAAGATGCTTCATATAGTTTCAATATTCTTAAATTTATTGAGACTTGTTTTATGGCCTAACATGTGATCTATCCTGGAAAATATTTCATGTGCTCTTGAAAAGAATGTGTTTTCTGCTGGTTTTAGATGGAATGTTCTGTATATACCTACTAAGTCCATCTGTTCTAATGTTTTGTTTAGGGCCAATGTTTCCTTCTTGATTTTCTGTCTGGATAGTCTATCCATTGATGTAAGTGGTGTTAAAGTCTCCTACTATTATTGTATCACTGTCAATTTCTCCCTTTATGTCTGTTAATATTTGCTTTATGCATTTGGATGCTCTTATGTTGGGTGCACAGATATTTCCAAGTGTTACATCCTCTTGTTGGATTAATCTCTTTATCATTATGTTATGCCCTTCTTTGTCTCTTGTTTTAAAGTCTATGTATTCTGATATAAGTATTGCTACCCTAGCTTTCTTTTTGTTTCCATTTGCATGGAACATCTTTTTCTAACTCCTCACTTTCAGTCTGTTATGTCTTTATATCTGAAGTGAATCTCTTATAGGCAGCACATATATGGGTCTTGTTTTTTTATCAGTTCAACCACCCTATGTTTTTTGATTGCAGTGTTTAGCCCATTTACATTTAAAGTTCTTATTGATAGGTATGTACTTATTGCCATTTTGTTGTTTTCTGATTGTTTTTGTAGTTCTTCTCTGTTCCTTTCTTCTCTTGCTCTCTTCCCTTGTGATCTGATGACTTTCTTTAGGGTTATGTTTATTTCTTTCTCTTTATTTTTTGTGTATATATTATAGGTTTTTGGTTTGTGGTTACCATGAAGCTCATATATAACAACCTATGTATATAGTAGTCTATTTTAAGTTGACGGTCACTGAAGCTTGAGCACATTCTAAAAGGACTACATTTTTACCCTCCCTCTGTGTTTTATGTTTTGGATGTCATATCTATATATCTTTTTTTTCTGTGTATCCCTTAACTAATTATTGTAGATTTAGATGATTTTACTACTTTTGTCTTTTTACCTTAAAATTAGCTAAAATAGATGGTTCATCCACTACCTTTACTATAGGTTTGCCATTACCAGTGAGATTTTTT
The DNA here is from genome assembly GCA_031878705.1 of Tapirus indicus. Classification (NCBI taxonomy): domain Eukaryota; kingdom Metazoa; phylum Chordata; class Mammalia; order Perissodactyla; family Tapiridae; genus Tapirus; species Tapirus indicus. The sequence goes on along the minus strand of CM062919.1, from coordinate 138,525,591 downwards.
TCTCTCATAATTTTCTTATTTCTAGTTATGGCCTTTTCTTTTCCATTTAAAGAAGTCCCTTTAACATTTCTTATAAGGCTAGTTTAGTGGCGATGAACTCCTCTAGCTTTGGCTTGTCTGGGAAAATCTTTATTTTTCCTTCAATTCTGAATGATAACTTTGCTGGGTAGAGTATTCTTGGTTGTAAGTTTTGTCCTTTCAGCACTTTGAATATGCCACTCCCTTCTGGCCTATAAAGTTTCTGCTGAAAAATCAGTTGATTGTCTTATGGGGGCTCCCCGGTATGTAATTAGTTGTTTTTCTCTTGCTACTTTTAAGATTCTCTTTTTATCTTTATCTTTTGACATTTTAATTATAACACGTCTTGGTGTGGGTCTCTTTGGGTTCATCTTATTTGAGGCTTTCTGTGCTTCCTGGGTGTCTGTTTCCTTCACCAGGTTGTGGAAGTTTTCAGCTGTTATTTCTTCAGATAGGTTTTCTGTTCCTTTCTCTCTCTATTCTTCTTCTAAGACCTCTATAATGCAAATGTTAGTACACTTGATGTTGTTCCAGAAGCCGCTTAAGCTATTTTCACTTTTTAAATTCTTTTTTCTTTTTGCTGTTCTGATCATGTGATTTCCACTACCCTGTCTTTTGGATCACTGATCCATTCCTCTGCATCATCTAATCTGCTATTGATTCCCTCTAGTGTACTTTTCATTTCAGTTATTGCATTCTTCAGCTCTGATTGGTTCTTTTTTGTATTTTCTATATCTTTGTTGAAGTTTTCACTGTGTTCATCCATTCTTCTGTCAAGTTTGGTGAGCATCTTTATGACCATTACTTTGAACTCTTTGTCTGGTAGATTGCTTATCTCCATTTTACTTAGTTCTTTTTCTGAGGTGTTATTTTGTTCTTCCATTTGAAACATATTCCTTTGTCTTCTCATTTTGCCTAAGTCTCTGTGTTTTCTTCTATGTATTAGGTAGACCAGCTACATCTCCTTGTCTTGAAGGTGTCACCTTATGTAGAAGGTGTCTTGTGAGGCCTAGTAGTGCAATTCTCCCTTGTCACCAGAGCCAGGTGCTCCAGATATGTTCCTGTGTAGGCTGTGAAGAAGAGAAAGAATATTTTCTATCCACTCTGGGTCCTGTCTGGCTGGGCTACAAATTACACTGACATGAGGCCGAATAGCAGGAGAAAATCAAACAAAGCTTTATAATGTGTATACATGGGAGAGACTCAGGGAAACTGGGTATCTCTCAACGAAATGGTGGAGGTTCACATCTTAAATAGATAAATGAGGATATTGGGGGTTGGGTCAGTTATGGGAGATTACCAGAACAGCACAGTAAGGTTATTATGCAGATTTAAGGCCTCACCTTCCACACTGACATGTTTCTAGAGATGAGGTCATCCACCCTTTTTCCCAGTACAGAGAAGGAGATACCTTTTCAAATGGAGATTTTCCTCACAAATATAAATGTATGGTAAACAGAACTTTGATAAGAACGGCCCAGCAAAGACCCTCCTAGTCTATTGGTACCCAGAGTTATCCATGGTGATGGCCTGTCCTGGGGACAGGCCTTCCATCCCAAATCCTTTCAGACAGTTGTGGGGCGGTTGTGGGGGGAGGTCAAAGCCTCCTTCAGTGCTTGAGGTGGCCAATTTTGGTCCCCACAGCTGCATGTGTCCTCTTGTTGCATCTGGGCTGCAGTTGCTTCAGGTATGCTGGTTTGTGGGGCTGGCCCTCCAGGTCAGGAGCCACTTTGGAGGAGCGCCAGAGCCAGCCAGGGCCACCTGCTGGGTGGGGCAGAAGGTGGGCGCCTCTTTGGAGGGGCATCAGTTGGGGCAGGTCCACAGAGGAATGCCAGGGCAGTGTGAGCAGTGCTAGCAAGGTGGATGGAGAGTGTCAGAAATGGTATCCACCAGGGCTGGGCTAGCTAGGTAGAAAGTGAATAACAAAAATATGGCACCTGCCAGTGCTTCTTTCCCTGGAGAAAGTTTTGACAAATCCCTGCTCCTCCAGCACATGCCCTAAAATCAGTCAATGAATCTCCTTCACGTATAACCCAGGCACTTTTCAAACTACTGCCTCTGCGCTAGGACTCAGAATGAGTGCGTTTGTGTGTGTGCCCTTTAAGAGCAGAGTCTTGGTTTCCTATAGCCCTCCAGCTCTCTTTGTAAGTCCCCTGGTTTTCAAAGCCAGACATTATGGCAGCTCATCTTGCTGGTGTAGGTCCCCTGGACTGGGGAGCCCATTCTGGGGCTTGGACTCCTCGCTTGTCTGAGAAGAACTCTGCAGTTGTGATATCCCTCCTGCTTTTGTGTCGCTGCACTGGAGGTGTGGGTCTTGACTAGACTGTGTCACCACCCTTCCAATCCATCTAGCTGTGGCTTTTTCTTTATATCCTTAGTTGTAGAAAATCTGTTCTGCTAGCCTTCAGGTCTTTCTCAGCAATAGTTGTTTTACATGTAGGTGTAGGTTTTTTTGTGTGTGTGTGTGTGTGTGCCTTTTCCATGTGGAAGAGTTTCTGTGTCACATGCTTCCCTGAAGCTCACCCGTGCTGAGACTATTTTTTCCAATATGGACTATGGAAATTCTACTGAAGCTGAAACAATTTGGGATAACCTCACTTCATTTAATGACTTGACTCGAGTTTTTGGTGGAGAAAACGCCAAGCCACGTCAATTCCCTTGGCAGGTACTCTGTATTGATGGTGTGTGAAAACTGGAGCTCAGCGGGCAAAGGACAGGTCAGGTGGGAGGCTGAGGCTAGGACACTAGACAGACGTATCAGAGTGAAGGAAGTGTGTAGGCAAGTTTCAGCACTAAGTAATATGAGGAAGCCCCCATAGGTGGAGAGCTGGTGAAACAGAAGTCCAGGGACAGCTACCATACAAAGTCAAGGAGAGTTTGGCATCAAGGAAAGGGAGGAGGTGAGCTAAGGATCTTCCTACTCCGCCATCTTGATTCGAACCCTCCTAGATTTTTGTATTTTCAGTTTTCCATTTGGAGGACTCTGTTGAGGCTATCATAACTGGAAGTGCCAATAAAATTCTGAAAGCAGTGTTTAATTCTAAATGATCACAAGTTTTACACATCACATTCAACCATTTCAATGGTTTAATGGAGGTTTATGACAAAATATTATCATCACAGAAAATATTTTAAGTATTTTAACTTCCTTGGATAAATTGCTCTCAATAGTATATTGGTTTTACCATCTTTTAAAGCAATATCTAAATCCATATGGTAGTATAAACAATCAGTAGCACAGGTCATGCATATTACTTCTAGAGCTACATATACTAAAATTTAAGAAAAATTTGAGATGTTTAATATTGCAAACTATTCCTCAGCTTCCATGTGCACCTATTGCAAATATGCTAATCTACTAAAATAGTAATATGTCCAAACACCCCTGGAACATATGGAGAAGAAAATGGATGCTCAGCAACAGCTGGGGTAAGATACTTCATTATGCAAGAATCTATTGCTTCCATGCTGACAAGGACATGGCAAATTAATTTGTGTTTTCTCTTACCTAACTGATTCTGCTGCTCAGGTCTTTCCCACATAATGAAGCAATACCGTCTCTGAAGTTGGCAGCAGCTGACCTAGTGCCACTCCATGGCATGTAGATATGGTCATCGATTGTTTTGGGGACTAACAGCAAGAGGCTTGAAGAAATGATTATTTGGGAACTGAGAGAGGTTTGTCATGAGAGCCAGTGTTTAAACTTACAGGTTGGGCTGGATCAGCTCTGCCTACTGGATCCCAGGTGATAGGGTATCCATGTATTTTTTTATACATTTGGTTTGTATGTTTATAACGTGCAGGACTCTCTGAAGTGTGAGGCCCAAAGGAGGATATCCTTCACACCCCAGCTTAACACTCTCTAAAAGAAAGTGTACTTAGGATAAGAGGGATCTATAATTCTGAAATCTCTAAACACTTTGCATTTTTTCTAATGCCTGGAAAAATGTGATCAATACAATAATAGTTGCCCACATGTCATATTCCCCCCTAAAGAAATTTAATCCTCAAATTTACTTTAAAAATATTGAATAGATCAACTAAATAAATAGAGGATAAATACAAACAACTGAAGTTCACAATCCTTGTGATTTCTTGTTTTTGTTTTAGTTAGGAATAAATTATACACACCTTTGACAGGGTAATTAACAAAACCAATACTGGACCAAGGTCCGAGTCTGGTGACTGAGAGAATCATAATAGTGTCACAAACCGAATTGTGAATGTTGATTACGGTGTGGATGGGAGAGGATTAGTGGAAAGAAGAATAAAGGGAATCAGTTTAGGTTAGGGCGAAATTTGTAAATATTAACGGAAAGCCTCAGAAGGAAATAAGAGATATAGGGTAAGAATGCAAGACTGAGATTGGGGTTAGTGAAAGACTTTGTTTTGTGATTCAGAAATTATAATGATAACATTTGCCTATGTGATGATAATCAATATATTTCATAAGTGTTTACTATGTGTCAAGCATTCTATTAAATGCTCTATACATACCAGTTTATTTATTTCTTAAAACCATATGAGATTGATATTACCATGATCCTTCTCTTTGAAATAATATAAATGAGGCTTTGAGATGGTTACTTGCCAACATTTCATTGCTGTAAGTAACAGAACCAGGAAGTAAACCCATGTGTGTCTGACTGCATAGCTTGCTCTTCATCACTAAGGGCATTTGAAGCCATGGGATTGGATTCCAGCTCGTTGGCAGAAGGTAAAGACAAATAAGAGAAGAAAATTACACAGGGAATAGTAACATATGGGAGAAGGAAAGGAAGCTTTACTAATTAGTCTATTTAACTGGCATACAGCAAAAAGTACCCACTTTAATTGGTTTAAACAAAAGAGGATTTTTTTGTGTGTGTGAGAAAGACTAGCTCTGAGCTAACATCCGTTGCCAATCCTCCTCTTTTTTTGCTGAGGAAGACTGGCCCTGGGCTAACATCCGTGCCTGTCTTCCTCTACATTATGTGGGATGCCGCCATAGCATGGCTTGACAAGCAGTGCATCTGTCCACACCCAGAATCTGAACCTGCGAACCCCAGGCCGCTGAAGCTGAGCACGCGGACTTAACTACTACCCAACTGGGCTGGCCCCACAAAAGAGGATTTTAATGGGAGGATAAGTTATGAAATAATTGGACAACCATGACTGGAGAAAAGCTACAATCTCTCATAACTTTGGGAATCAGGGCCCAGAGCATCAGGCTTCTTTCTTGTCTCTTAGACATACTTCTCTCCATGTGTCTAGTTCATTCTCTCTTTCTGTAGAGTGGTTTTATCCATATGGCAAGAATTCAGGTAACCAAATTTTCCAGAATTTTATATTTGTGATTTCAGCCAACAGAAGGACACTGACAAGATTCTCTGGCTCTCAAGTCCAAAAATTCAGGGTAAGGCTCTAATTGGCCCAGGTCAAGTGCTAAACCAGCACTGGTGGTCTAGTGGCTAAGATTTGGTGCTCTCACTGCCACAGCCCGGGTTCGTTTCCCAGTCAGGTAACCACACACCCATCTGTTGATTGTCATACGGTGGCAGCTGCATGTTGCTGTGATGCTGAAAGCTATGCCTCCAGTATTTCAAATGCCAGCAGGGTCACCCATGGTGGACAGGTTTCAGCAGAGCAGCCTAGGAAGAAGGACCTGGTCACCAACTTCTGAAAGAAATTGGCCAGGGGAACCCTATAAATAGCAGTGGAGCATTGTCTGCTATAGCCCTGGAAGGTGAGAAGATGGTGCACAAAACTGGGCAGTACACAGGGTCACTAGGAGTCAGAATTGACTCAATGGGACTAACAACAGTGCTGTATCAGTTAGGGTACTTTTTTGTGTGTGTGTGAGGAAGACCAGCCCTGAGCTAACATCTATTGCCAATCCTCCTCTTTTTGCTGAGGAAGACTGGCCCTGGGCTAACATCTGTGCCCATATTCCTCCACTTTATATGGGACGCCGCCACGGCATGGCTGACAAGCAGTGCATCGGCGGGCGCCCGGGATCCGAACCCGCGAACCCCGGGCTACCAAGTGCGAATTAAACCACTGCGCCACTGGGCCGGCCCCCAGTTAGGGTACTTTTTGCTGTATGTCAGAGAAAACATAAATAACCCCTTATTTCATATTTTTCTCACATAACAAGAAATCTGGAGGGAGATGGCTCTGGGGCTGGTTCAGTGCTAAGTGATGTCAAGGGGCAGAATATCTAGGATTCTTTGAGCATTCCACTCATGATAGAAAGATGGCTGCTGGTACTATAATAATCATATCATTATGGCAGCATCTGAAGCAGGAGGAAAGGAGGCAGAAAAGAAAACTCTCTGTGTGACATTCTCTTTCTGTCAGGAGAGAAACTACTGCATTTCAGGTGTAGTGGGGCCTGAACTAATATAATTTTGGGGATCCTCTTTAAGAAAAAAAGAACCATTAGGCAGAGGGCCTTGGCTGGGGTCATTGTGAGTATGGGACCCTAAGCTTAAGTTTCATTAGCTTCCTAGTAAATAAGTCCCTATTGCACTTCCTCTTTCATTTCAGTGGCTGAACTGAGTCATGTGATCACTTCTGGCTTTGAGGAGCTTGGGAAAGCAAGTATCTGGATCTTTCAGCAGTTAACTTTGGAGGTGCGTCTCTAAGACTAGGGAAGAAGGGGAGAAGAATGGCTGTTGAATGAGGACCAATTTGTTTCCACAGATGGCTATCACTGGAATATTTACGCATAGCCAGAGGTATAGAATCATATTATAAAATGTGCTTGATTTGTAAGTAACTATGTGGATGGGTGTAGTGGGATGAATAGTTTCTCCCCCAAATTTTGTCACCTTAGAATCTCAGAACGTGGTCTTATTCGGAAATAAGGTCTTTGCAGATGTCGTTAGTTAAGGACCTTGCGATGAATCACACTGGATTTAGGGTGGGCCCTAAATCCAATGACTGATGTTCTTCTAAGAGGGGAGACACACAGACACACAGAGAAGAAAGCCATGTGAAGATGGTGGTGGAGATTGGAGTTATGCTGCCACAAGCCAAGGAATGCCTGGTGTCATCAGAAACTGAAAGAGCAAGGAAGGATTCTCCCCTAGAGCCTTCAGAAAGTGCGTGGCCCTGCTGACACCTTGTTTTCTGACCTCTAGCTTCCAGAACTATGAGAGAATAAGTTTCTGTTGTGTTAAGCCCCTCTGTTTGTGCTTGTTATGGCAGCCCTAGGAAACTAATACAATGGGATAAAGGGTAGTTATTAAAAGAAGGGGGTGTGGTGCTGATGTCCATTGTAGAATTTATAAAAGGAGTTTACAAGCATGTAGAGTTGTAGAGACCGGAAGAGAGCTAGGCTGGTGTATTGCCTTGATGGTCATGAGAAGACATGGGAATTTCAATGCCAGGGAGAGTTAGCAGTATGAAGTCCAGACAAGAAAGTAGGGATAATGAGACAGGAAGATGAGCTCTCTCTCTTCCATCTAGACAAACTAATTCCTAAGCATTTCTACCTTTCTCTCTGTGCATGAATGCTCTCCATCTGAAATGCCCTGTCCCCTTACTCTTGCCTAATTCACTCACTTGCCTAATTCACTGCCCTTCCCTCTGTGAAACTGACATGGAAGGCACACTCCTCCCTTCGGTCTTTCATGTCGTTGGTGTGGTGTGGGGGGTGTGTGTGTGTATAGAGGGATATATTCACAATTATTCATTTTTAGATAAGTGATAGAAGAATAATCTCTGTCTCTTTAGTTTTCTTTTCATGGTAGAATATTCTTGAAATTATTTAGGAAGTGCTTAAATAGAGTTGATGGCATGTAATATATATCTTGTGGAGTATGAGCATAAGAAAAATAAGAGACACTGATATTAAATTCTTATTTATAAGTCATCTGTGTTTAAATACAGCAATTAAAAACTCTGTTCCTTGGGGGCAATGAGGTATTCCATTCCAATGAGGTATTTTAGACATAAAGGAAGTCACTCCTCTGAAGTACCAAAATTTCTAATTTTGTATTATTTGTATGAGAATATACCTTAAATGTATTATACACTTCCATGAATTCTTATATAGACTGTGCCTTTTCCTCGATGACTTGGGATTAACATCATGCCTATCCATTATTGTTCTTTGCTGTATTGGATATTCTGGGACTTCTTTCCTAAATGCCCTGCATAGTCATATTGCTGAACCGTTGCTCTTTTCTCTTGCTATGAGCTGGCCAGCTGTGCTTCTGGTTGTTGCCGGCACGCTCTCCTCTACCAGAACCCTGTTTTTCTTGAATGCACTGTTTCTAATCCATTGTGACCTGGGAATCCAAATAACACAGCTTGTTAGAATTGATCTTAATGTAAGAGTAAATGCCCCCAAGCAAGCATCTGTAGCAAACTCCCTCAAGTGAGTTTCTTTGGGAATCTATTCTTTGAGTTAGGTGTTATAAGTTTTAGTGCATGGATGGCCAGAGTAATATATTTTTTGCTTCTGAACACTCGAATAGATCCAGCTAGCTGATGAGGTGCTTGACAGCGTCCAGCAAATTCTCAGTAGGAATTGTTTTTCCCCCCTTTACATTGCTTTCCATGCCCTAAGTTATTTTTAAATATTATATGTGTGTTCTTGTTTTATTTTAGGATATCAATGGGATAATATTAACTGTAAAAATAATTTTTTACTTTTAAAGCCTCCATCTTGGGGAGTTATCTTGGCCAAACTTTGGATCATGATAATGTGTGGCTTATTTTAGGCCGGTTAGGAGTCTGTGTGTTGTTAATGACTGACACACAGCCACCATGTGTGTCAAAGCTGGGCTTAACTAGAAAGGAAAAACTCTCCTAGAACAAACTGATTGTGCCAGGAGGTAATATTTTAAATATATGTAGCAGTAGCAGAAGTCACAAGAGAACAGTGTTTCCCAGGATGTCATATTATTTATGAATCCAGTTGCAGAATGTCTTTGAATCTTGAGATGACATTTAAGTCAAAATGTCAAGAGGAGGAATTCTGAGGTCAGAATCAATAGGTATTTGAATCTGAGTCATTGGATTTAAGAAAACAGAGTCTTTGAGTGGACCCTGTTTCTCTCAGCTCCTTTTCCTAATTACCCTACTCTGCTCAAAAACATTACATACAAACTCTTGCTGTGAGAGATTAAATGATGGGAGGCATAGAATATATATAAAAGTTGCAAGAGCTAAGTGTAAATAGTCTCAGCCTTTAAAAATAATGCAGGTTTAAGAAAATGAGTGCCTCTATAAATCACTGGAAAACTCGATGATGATTCTAACTGCAGATGGGCTTTTAAGCAAGTGTGTAAGCTTGCTGCTGCTTCTCAACTCCCAACTGGATACTAAAAAAAAGGCTCTTTCTCAATTTCCTGTTCTTGTGCCTTATTAAAATCGTACTGTTGCTCTGACCCCCGCCCCTGCTTCTTTCTTCTTTTCACATCTGCGTTTGTGTGTGGAAGATGTTACCCACAGTTCCCGGCCATGAAGAATGCATGAAAGTCATGAGGATGAGATGGTGACCCAGCTACAGTGTGTGTGAAATGAGCGATGGGAAGAGAGAGCGAGCAGCGGTGCAGGGTTATGAGTTGTACAGTTATTTCTAGCTTTGAATTGTTTCCAAATCTCATACATTCACAGACAGCCTCGCCAAAGCCCACAGCTGTCATGCATTTTCAACAGATTCCACAGGGCCTAGATGAGGTTTGAAGGCATTCCTTTGCTCTTACACATTAGCTAAAAGGAATTACCGTAACATCTGATATTGTGGAAGTGGGATATTTGCCATCCTGACCTTGCCCAAAGCAGTCCGGAAATAGGGGTCCAAGAATGTATTATCTCATATGGCCTCTAAAGGTCACCAGGGGCCCCTCGGTGGCGACCTAGCAAAACCAAGGCACCCAACATGCTCTGCATTTGGAGAAACTGTGCTGCTTTGTTATGGACACAGTGGGCAGACACATGTTCCCATTGCTCTTTGGATGTTTGTCATAGGAAAGGCATGTTCCACTGGAGAAATTCCCAGCTGTCAGTAATGTGCTGATACACCACAGCCAATCATCAGAGGACAAGCCAAATAAACAGGATGTTCACAATGTGTGTGATTGCATGAGTGTGTAACAAAACTGCCCATTTCACAGCCTCATAATGGGATTGACATGCATTGCTTAATCTGCATCTGTCTGTTTAGGGTAGAAACACACAAACACCATGGAAACAATGTGTAAGAGAGCTCTTTCTTCGGCTATATGGGCTGTTGATATGATGGGATGAAATCTGGTATAAATTGGGAATGAACATTGCTCTAATGTTATGAGTTTATTTGCTGGGAAGTGCCTTCAAGTCATCCAAACACAGATGAGAGGAAATGATCAGATCATCAGCGGCTATTGTGAGTTGACAAAGGGGGCTGGGTCTCTATGAATATTTTTACATACCAGTGGAGTCATCTTCATTCTTTCTTCTTGTAAGACACTCATTAGCTTAGTTATTTACATAAATGTACAGAAACATGTCAAAGTTATGTCATTGCTCTTTTTCATTTGGAAATGCTGCTACTGTTAACTGTTAGTGTCTAAACATATTCCCGAGGCAGTAGTTGGGGAAGGGCGAGTAGTGGTTCGTTCAACATTCGCGTGTAGAGTGGGCTCTTTGGAAAACATTAAGTGTCCTGTTAGGTGTCAGACCTCTTATCCTCTGGGTATGCAAATTCCTTTTTCTCAAGTTGCTATATTTATTCACGATAATAACATTAGATAACATTTATCGTAGATTTCCTAAGTGCCTGCATTGTGTTAAGCCTTTAACATGAACTCTTTTAATTCTCACAAAAAAACATATAATGTTGATATTATAATCATTCCTCTTTTAAAGATAGGAAAACTAGGGTTCGGAGAAGTTAGTAGGCTTGCCTAAGAGATAGAGCTAGTGAGAGAGCAAGCTTAAAGCCACGTCTATTTGAGTACAGAACCCACGCACTGAACCACTCCTCTTTATCACCCTCGTGTGACTCTGCTTCATGTGAAATATGATTCTTCTACAGCCTCTGATGTACTCCATTGAAACGTGACTCACTGTGTCTTCTTGAACAGGCTTGATGTACAAGGATGATTTTGGTATTCTAGGGTCGATCCATTCAGAACACTTCTCCATCCCAGCAGGGCTGACGGTTGAGGACCAAAACACAGAGCCTTGGTAATGATTTTTCTGTTATTCGATTTCTATCTTTTAGTTACGATTGTTACAGGCTGCTTTTGAAACTTGTTGTCCAAGATGCATTGATTAAGCCAAAATCACATGTCAGGATGCAAACTCCTAAAAATTTGGATACTCTTTCGGTAGTCTTTATGTGATAAACATAGTGAGAAAAAGAGAGTTTTAAATGCACAGAATGTGTGTTTACTTTGGTTTATGAAATCATTATAGACTTGTAGTTGATATCATCTGCCAGAAGACAGTCCTACAGAGTGGTTAGGGCACAGACTTTGGAGTTTCACTTCTTACTATCTCTGTGACATTGGGAAATTTAATTGATGTCTCTGTGCCCAGTTTTTTCCCCCCATCTGTACGATAGGCATAAAGAAATAATAATGTCGTAGGATTGTTGTTAGGATGAAATGAGAGAATACACGTCAAATGTGTGCCCCCTAATAAGTATTCAATAGTATGCACTGAAATGCACTTTCCTTCACCAATCTTTGTATTATTTTTCTCCATGGTCCTCATCGGAATCAGGCACAGTGAATTATATTTGTTAAATGTTGTCTCCCTGAACTAAAATGTAAGCTCCATGAAGCCAGGTATGTTTTGTTCTCTGCTGTATCCTCATTGCCCAGAACAGCACCTGACACATGATAGGGCCTCACAAACATTTATTAAATAAATGTATGTTCGCTATTATTATTATTACTATCATTGTCATCTGTTCCAGACCCAGAGACCATGCTTAAAAAAATCTTTGAAATACTGTGTAGGTTTGAATAGTTACCAAGAGGCTTCCTAATCATAGAATTTAACAGCTTATAGGAACATCAGAGCATATTGAGTTTAACCTCTTCAGTTTACAAAGAAGAGCACTGAAGACACCCTGAGGCCCAGTGATATTAAGTGATGTTCCCTCAGTCAAGAATTACCTCCTGACAGATAAGAACTGGCATCGAGGCCTCTGATTCCCAAGCCAGTGCTCTCCCTTCAGTGCGCCACTGACTTCTAATTCGGGTACCATCATGGCTGTCCACCCCTCAGTGGGCCAAGCCTCAATCCAGGTGGAAACCTTGGCCCTATTTCATTATTGTGTTTTACTCCAAACTTCTCATCACCGCTGGCTGAGTTGTCATTGTTATCTTCCAGGTTTTTCACAGTGATGAAATGTCTTCTTTTGGATGAAAAAAATGTGCTCTTGTCTCAAGTCATATACAGAGATGACTGAGAACTGCAAGGGGCTGGAGAGAGCTGCTCCTTTCCAGATCACTCAGTGGAAATTTGTGCACTTCTTATTGGCTCTTTTTGGAGTCTTTCACTAGATTTTGAGATCTCCTGGTCATTCCATTTGGAGAGAAAATCAGAATAAATAAAAACAGTAAAGGTTATTGCTCCTCTAACTCTAGAGCTGTCTAGGGGAAAAGAAAGTATGAATTCATCCAACAAACATTTATTAAGTGATTACAATATGGTAAGCAATGTGTATGGAGTTTATAAATATTTTTGAGTTGTACTTTTTTCTCTCAAGGAATTTACAATCTAGCTGAAAAACAAATTATCCAAAATAAATTCTGCAGTGCATAACATAATGGTTAGAATATGAAGATTAGAGATGAAAATAAAATTTTGGTGGAGCTCAGAGGAGGAAAAAATCACTTCCAGGGGGTGAATTGGGATGTTCATGGAAGAGGCAGTATCTTAACTAGACTTTCATGGATCAGCAGTATTCTTCAAATTCCATGCATCTTAGATGAAATATATTTTAAAGTTGATTACTTCGAGTCTGTTTTACTTCATGACTTTTTTTATTCTCATGTATGCCATATAATAGACACGTATGTATGCAACGTAATGCAAACACCACAGCTTATTTCTCAAAAAGAGACTTTTGTTAGATGTATTATTACATATTTTTCACATAGCCACAATTATAAACATTTACTTGAGTTTATAAATGATAGCATACTCCCGAAAGGAAAAACTTTGTATCTTGCACATACACATGTACAACATTTGGAGTTTCTATACGTAACTAAGAATTAAACAACAGATGCCTTTTGGACACTGCTGCTTTGACTCACATAACTGATTATAGTTAAAACATAAAAGATTTCCAAACCAAACTCCATTATGATGTAATGTGGAGTGTCAAAGGGACCCATGAGCTGAACCTGTGATTTTTATACCAAAAGTCCCAGAAAACATTTACAATTGCCTTCACAGACTTTTTTTCCTTGTGGGTGTATCTTTCTACTTAAAATAATTTGCTGCATTTATTTTAATAGTTGATCTCTTTCTTGATCCTTATTTCCAAAAGTAAATATAAGTTAAATAAGTATCTTTAGTTTTACTAAATATTCTACAATGCATTAAGCACTACATGGTAACTAGAAAATTGAAAGTTTTTTTTCCTAAGGCTTTTTTTTTCTTTAGTGCCATCGAGTGGATTCTGACTCCTAACAACCCTGTGTACAGCTGATGGAACCCAGCCTGGGGTTTTGGCTCCACCCTCTCACCTTCCAGCGCTATATCAGACAGTGCTCCTCTGCCATTCATAGGGTTTTCATGGCCAATTTTTTCAGAAGTGGATGGCCAGTCCCTCTTCCTAGTCTGTCTTAATCTGGAAGCTCTGATGAAACCTGTCCACCATGGATGACCTGCTGGTATTTGAAATATATGGTGGCATAGCTTTCAGCATCACAGCAACATGCAGCCACCACAGTGTGACAATCGACATAGGGGTGGTGTGGTCCCCTAACCGGAAAGGAACCTGGGCCACAGTGATGAAAGGCTGAATCTTAACCACCAGACCACATTTATTGAGGTATAATTGACATATAACATTATATTAGCTTCAGGTGTACAACATGATGATTCGATATTGGTATATATTGCAAAATTATCACCATACTAAGTCTTGAAAGTTTTGATTAATTTTATTAATTAAATCATATACTGTATTTTCAATTTACCAATCTAAAATTAAATAAATAAATACAAATTATAGAGGAATAACAAAGAATGGGATTTGCATCAGTTTAGAGCAGTGATGGCTCTTCGTTTTTCAAGCTTCCCTGACATTCTGACATTGCTCTGTCCCTGGTCAGTTGAGGATGGCTGCTCTGGGGCTGTCTTTCCTGTGTCCATGCTCTTCGCCTGCTGGTTTTCTGACTCTGAGTTGCCGTAACTGCCCATTCTGCTTGCCGGCTCCTCCAGCTATGATTGCAGTCTTAGTCTTTTGTTTCTCATGTGGAACATGCTGACGGATGTGCTCACTGAACATTTTAACCAGCACACTTACTCTGGCTTCTGAAGCTGATGAAATTACCAAAACAATGCTATGCTCCTGTGAAGAACAGAAGGAAGGCAAAACCAGAAAGATGGATCAAACAGAGCAGCTATAGAAGATGTCTTAGAGCTTTAACAGAGCGTGAGAACAATGGTGTTCAGTGGCTTTGGGGGCCACATTTTCTCATGTTGAGAATTGAATAGGAACAGCTTATTCAAAGCCTGTGTACTGGGGTCTTGCTGTAATTAGTTTTTACACTAGTGCTAGATCTTAGACCAGACTAGCCATTGCTATTTGTGCTGACAAGTCAATCAAATTTTTGGAAATATCTTTGGACAGCTTTCCTGAGGTCATGAAAATATGAATATAGTAAGAAGAATGATTTATTACCAAATATTTATTGAGCTGTTATTATGTGAAGAAGATCTATTTAAAGGGTAAATATTTATACATGACACAGTCCCTGCCCAGGGGAACTCGTGTACAATAGCTGAAAATGGTGTGGGGCCTTCTATGGCTGAAGGAAGTCAAGGATGTAATCCAAATTAAGAGGATTTTCCAGTTGTTGATAGAATGTTAGATCTGAAAGGGCTTTCAGAAATCATCTACTTCTCCCATCTTATTCTATGAATACAATAACTGTAATTGTGACTTGCCCAAGATCACCCAGAAATTCACCAGAAAGTCAGATTTGAACATACTTATCTTTCCTCTAAATCTGGTGATTTTTTTTCATGATATGACATACATATTTATACTGATTTAAGTAGGTCAAGTGCAATTCAATTTTACTGGTGTTAGTTTAGTGCTTATTGTTGATTGTTTTAGTTCTAACATACTTAATATGGTTTTCTCTGTGTTGTATATTTTAAGCTACAGGAGAGAGGGCAAGAGGAAAACTTCTTTATTTTGCACTTTATTTTTTCATTTTCTATTAGTACTATTATTTTAGAACTTTTCATTATATAAGTAATAGATGTTAATTAAACAAAACCAGAAAATATGGATAAGGAAAAAGAGAAGATTATATTCAACTATAATCCAGTCCCTGGAGAGCACCACTATTTTGTATACATATACATATTCTTCACAATTAAAAAAAGGGATCACATTTAACCTACTGTTTTATGCTTCATTTTTTTCATGTGATGATTACATGGACATTTTCCATGTGACTAAATACGTTTAGAATATCACTTTTATTGAGGCTGCAAAATAGTCTGTTTTATTCATCTTATATTTTTGGACATTTTGTTTATTGTTAATTGTTGGACACTTTGAGAAGAAATTTCTTTGTTGTAAATATTCTGCAATGAAGATGCATATTCTTCTATGTTTATACTTAATTATTTCCTTCACATTTTCAGAAGTAAACTTCCTGGATCAAAGGATATACATACATGCAAGACTTTTGATACACAGTGGGCCCACCACCAACATTTACTTTCTGTTCCCAATTTCAACATTTGTAGTTTATGTTCAGTGCTGCAGGACTTTAAAATCCGGCAAGGGTAAATAGGCATATTAAAAAAAGCAGCTCTCCAGCAAGAAATATAGACTCACAATGGCTTAGCATCCACACAGCAGGGCTATCATTTCCTGAAATATATTAAATATGTGACATTGATCAGACACAGATGATAAGTGTTTGAGATAGATGTCTTCAAAGGCAAGAGGACGATGATCCTAAATTTAGCAGTGGCATCAGGAGGTGATTTTTGTTATGCCTTCCGACCTCCTTACGAGAGATCTCCAACAGACGTTTGCTAAATCTGGGATGTAACATGGATATATGGCTCCATAAGAACTTGGAAGTCTTCAGATGTTATTTAAAGAGCAAATATTTTTACCACCTAGAGCCCACTGTGCCTCTCCTACTTGTTCGAGCTTACTTTCTGTGTGTGATTACTTATTAATATGAGAATAAGTACTAGTTATTATTTTTTACCTTGGTTTACTAAAAGCTGCTAGATGTGTACAATGAAGACACTAAATTCAACGAGGTTTGTATGATCTTTTAAAAGAACATACATTCTAATATAAAAATATCTTCAAAGAGAAAAATGTACAAATACATTTATTTTTTGCAATTACATTTTTTGTGCCTTTTACATTTTCGTGCCTTATGGAGTACACACTTTTTGGTTTTCTTGGATAAAAAATAGTTGCAGCTAGTTTCAAGGATGTTGCTTTGAGATAACGTTTGGAGATAATGATGCTTTGTGATAATAGTTGTAGATACTTTCAAGCATGATGTTTGAAAACAGAAATGAACTTCTACCTCTGTTTCTGAAGCAGTCTAAAAATTCAAGGAAAAATATTATAGCATTTGATTGTTTAAACCATCTGTGATTTGAATTGCTCATATCATAAATTATTATAAAATATGTCCAAAGGTAAAATTTTTTTTTACAGTTAAGTATTTTGCTATCTAAGTAAATGTTTATATAATTTTAGATTATACTACAGCTGAATTCATAATGTTTTCAATAAATATACTTGGAATTACTTTATCATCTTTATCATATATCTCAAGTGTGTGTTAGTTCATTCTTTGGAATGGAAAAATGTCAGTTTTCAATTATTTTTTTTGGTTACAGGTTGTATTTATTCTAATTAGTGGATTTGGGGATAGCTCTAGGAAAGCATTGAAATTTTCATTACTACTTTTTTGGGTAATGCGGATTTTGTACTTCATAAATACACTCATTTCATATTAGTGAATATTATTTTATCAGATGAACTTAGTCTACTATAAAAACAGAGAAGAAGACATCACAGTACTTGATATGGGATAGGCACAATTTGATGGAATGGAGAGAAGTGAGGGAAATTAAAAAGCCTATAACATAGATAACTCTGGCTCAGAACAGACTCAGGTATTGACTGTTGGAGAGTTCTGTATAATTATTAGGTAGAATGAGAGTCTTGAGCACCTGCCTGGGTGGGTATTTGCCCACATTGAGAGCCATGTTCCACTTGACCTTGATACTTCTTGTCAACCCAATTGTTTGCTCTGGATAATGTCTTTCCTCTGCTTCATCACTTCCCTTCTCTCCTTCGAATTACAGTTTAGGGCCCATTTTTTCCAGGACAACTTCTCTAACATCCAGTGACCTCCAAACCACCAACATAATTGTGGATCCTCTTGACTACTCCTCACTTTTGTAATCATTGTAGCTCCTATTTTTATAGATGGGATGTGTGTCTGTGCTGCTTCCCTTATTAAACCATAATCATGCAGCTGGGTTCATATCTAATCTTGACTGTGTTCCCTGAAACACTAAACAAAATAGTTGTGTATCTGAGCACTTCTACATAAACACAGTAAAAGGGGAATTTTATACCAATTTCTCAATGGGTAATTTGAAAATATTTTTATTAGACTAATTGAAAGGAAAGAAAGGAAAAAGGAGATGAGTCTGAGCATTGAGATAGCTATTGAAGATTTGCTTCACACTGGACATTATACTGAACTTTTTTTTTTCACACATTACCTCATATAATGCTCACCACTGCCCACCTGTTAAATTCATTTTAGAGATCAGGACGTGAAGAGGTTTGTTGTGATGAGGCTCAGAGAGTTCAGAGACTTGGTCTAAGACACAAAATTAATAAGTGGAAGTATTGGGACAAGAACCCAAAGATGTATGACAGGAAACATTCATTCTCGTAGCCAATGCTAACATCTTCATATCCGTTTTCTATTGGGCTGATTCTAATGAAGTAAAAAAATGCTGATGGTTGCACAAAGACGTCATCAGAGACCAGGCCAAATTAACCAACACAATTAATTTCCTACCAAATGCAAACATCCTCAACTTAAAAGAGAGATCTGTTTCATAATGTTATAAATGTATCCTTCCCCAGAGCAGTATTGATAATTAATGCCCACATATTCGTGGTGAGAAATATATATGAGTTTGGTCATGAATGTACTCATGCATTTTAAATGTCAATACAATGAATAGCCTTTATTATTTCAGAATGATAACTTGTTCCCAGACACCGCTACTTTGCAGGGGATGACGACTGCCTTGGCACATAATGAAGTATTATGGGAACATGCCTTAAGCGTTTGTCAGACACACCCGTCACTCTGAATCAATGCGGTAAGGGCAAGATATAAGGGCACAAGGAATATGCTTGAGGAAATCCAACTCCTGCCCTTGCTTCCACTTACATTCTCATAAATCAGTCTAGGTGAATATGTTAAGCTCAGTTAGAAAAAATGTTTAAAAAAGACAATGCTACTCTTTCTTTGGCTTGCAGGGCAAGTGCTCTGTTCGTGGTCACCCTGCTTTCTAGACATGGCTTTTGTTTGTTTTTTAGAAATTCTCCAAAGGCTTGACTTCTATGAGTGATTTTGTTCCACATTAAGAGAGGACTCGTATGTATTCTTACTGCACAGCACATTAAAAACATGTGAGGCTGACACATAGGCAATGGATAAGAGTAGTTAGTTTGTGTGATGGGAAGAATTATCAATTAAACAGAAAATTAAAAATAGGACTTCCAATTTCAGTTTCAACATATAAAAAGCTTGGAAGTTGTCACTCTTGTCCTTACAACAATGAAGCTAAATGCACTTAAAATTAAGGACTTTTCTTGGACCATTCAGAGAACAGAGGTTGCAGGGCAAACTCTCACCCCAAATTTTGGTAAGATGGGCAAATCCAGAGTCACAGCTGAGATCTACTTACCTGGATCTGAAGCTGCTGGTGCCATTATCTGGTAGGGACACTTAAATGGCATTTTTGAGGAAATGCACGGGGCTGAATATGAACTAGCATGAGACTGAGAAACTTGTGGACGTTGCAGTTTTATAGGGCCCCCTTGAGCTTCAAACTCCACTAACTCCACCAGATTCTCACAGTGAAGATCCAAGAAAGATCCTCTTGTGGCTTTGGCACAGAGAGGAGAAGAGTAATCATTGTGAAATATTCCCAGAGAATTCTCCATAACAAAGGCATATACTTGAGGAGAAAATACTTTACCAGAGGCTTATCCCAGCTGGGAGAAGGGCATTCTCACTCTAGCTAGCCTTCTGGTCTCACCTAAGAGGGAAAAAAGTCATACCATGGAGAAGCACTTGGGAAGGTCACAGCTCAGGGACCCAGGTTTACTAAAAACTGAGATTTTGAGCCAGCCCCAGTGGCCTAATGGTTAAGTTTGGTGTGCTCCACTTAAGTGGCCCAGGTTTGGTTCCTGGGTGCAGACCTACACTGCTTGTCTGTCAGTGGCCATGCTGTGGTGGCCCACGTAGAAAAAGAGCAATATTGGCAACAGATATTAGCTCAGGGCAAATCTTCCTCAGCAAAAAAATCAAAAACCAAAACAAAACAAATCCCCTGAAATTTAATCATAAGATTACAGAATGCTTCCCATCTCCCACAATCTAACACCACACCAACAGGGCTCCCATGTAATGATGGTGGATTATAATGGAAAGAGCTGTATAACACAGACTGTCTCTGAAGAAGAATACTTAGGGAAGCCCAAAGTCAACAGGGAAAATAAAAACAAGGATACTGGAGGAAATGGAATACTTAGCACCTATATTTATGGCAGACATCAGTATACATGTCTGACTTTCAAAAAAAATTACAAAGCATGCCAAAAAGCAAGAAAAACACAGTCTGAAGGGACAAAGTAAGAGTCAGAATCAGATTTGGATATAACACAGATGTTGGAATTATCAGAATTTGAAGTAACTATGATTAATAAGTTAAAGATCTTAAAGGAAAAAGTAGACAACATGCAAGAACAGATGAGTAATGTAAGCAGAGAGATGGAGACTACAAGAAAGAATCAAAAGGAAATGCTAGAAATCTAAGACAGAAATGAAGAGTGGTTTGGTGTGCTCATCAGTAGATTGGGCATGCTTGAGGATAGGGCTAGTGAGGTTGAAGATGGGTCAATAGAAACTTACCAAACTGAAATGTAAAGGAAAATAAAGAACAAAAAATTCCAGAACATCCAAGAACTGTGAGACAATTGCAAAAAAAAAAAATGTAATATATACATAATTGGAACACTAGAAGGAGAAGAAAGAGGAAACGGAGTGGAAGAAATATATGAAGTAATAGTGGCTGACAATTTTCCAAAATTAATCACAGACACTAAACCACTGATTCAGGAAGCTCTGAGAACATCAAGAAAGATAAACACTTGGTTGTTGGCTTTTTGGGGGGTATCAAAAAAACCCAACAACCAAGAAACTGCACTTAGGCGTATCATATTCAAGTTGCAGAAAATCAAAGACAAAGAAAATCTTGAAAGAAGCCAGAGGAAAACAACACACCTTACTTACAGATGAACATGGAGAAGAATTATAGTGGTCTTCTCATCAGAAACCATGCAAATAAGAGAATGGAGGGAAATATTTAAAGTTTTAAAAGAAAAAACATCAATATATAATTCTATATCCAGTAAAAATTATTTTTCTAAAGTAAAGGAGAAATAAAGACTTTCTCAGACAAACAAAAACTGAGGGCGTTTATCACCAATAGACCTGAAAGAAATGTTAAAAGAAGTTCTTCAGGGAAAATTATATAGGTCACAAACTCAGACCTACCTGAAGAAAAGAAATGTGTTGGAGAAGTAATAAATCAAGGTAAAATGAGGTTTTTCACTTTTCTCATTTTGAGTTGCACTAAAAAGATAACTGGTTGCTTAAAGCAATAACGTAACATTGTATTGGGTTATTATAGCACATGGATAAGTGAAAAGAATGAATAGACAAAGAACAGGAGGGGGCATTGGAGATACTCTAAGATACTTGCATGTACACATGAAGTAGTACAGAGTTATTTGAAGGTGGACTTAGATTGGTAAAAAATGCATACTTGAAATCCTAAGTCAACTACTAAAAATATTTTAAAAGGAAGTATAATTGATATGCTAAGAGAGGAGATAAAATGGAATCATATAAAATGCTCACTTAAAACTGAAGAAGGCAAAAAAAAAGGGAATAAGAAGAAACAAAGAACAAATGCAATAATTAGAACAGTTAAACATGGTAGATATTGATTCAACTGTATCAATAATCACTCTGAATGTTTATATATATCAATTAAAAAGACAAATTGTCAGAGTGAATTAAAAAATCAATATGGAATAATAAATATCAGTAAGATACTATTAAGATGCTGTAACAAATAGTTTTCACAATTTGGATGGCTTAACACAATACAAGTTTCCTTCTCACTCACATAAAAGTTGATCAGGTATTCCTAGGTATTTCAGGGAACAAGGTCTTCTACACAGTGTCAGGGACCAAGGTCTTTCTACTGCATGGCCTTGTCTTCCCTAGTACTTCATAAATTCTTCATCCAAAAGGTGCAAAGAGAGAGCAAGGGGTAATAATTTATAGATGTATAATTCATGAATTTTTCTACAAAACTTCTTTGAGAATGACAATTTAATAAAAGGTATTTATACATTTTAAAGAGAAGGTAGAAATCACTAGGGCTTAGAGGAAGACTTCGTTATGAACATCAATTCGGGGCACTCTGTCACATAAAGTAAAAGCTCTTAAATGAAAATATAGTATTCTGGATAAATTTGCTAAACAAAACTTAATATTTAAAGATATATGAAGAAAAATTGAGTCATGTTTAAAAAAATTATTTGGACAATTTCTGGAAACCAGTTTTAACAATTTTTTTTTTAATTTTGGCAAAAAACTTTTATTTTAAATGCTAAAAAAATGCTCCAGTCTGGTGAATGTCCAAACCTAAACTGATTTAAGTGAAAAATGCTGGTCTAAAATACTTACCTCTCTCTTAAGTTTATGACCCCTGTTTCCATTCAGTTACCACATATTTCCATGTGAATGGTCTAGCAGATAATTAAACTCATATGCTCAAAATTTGAAAACAAAATAAAGGATAAGGGTCTCCACTAAAACATCTCCCAAAATTGTGAAGAGAGAATAAAAATAATTCAGTACATTCATTAGATGTCAGGCAAGGAGAGGAAAACAAACAGAATGACACAACACAAGATGGTAGAGAGGGATCCAAACACAGAAGCTTCTCAACAGATGCAAACTGATTAAACAAAAGACCAGTTAAAGCACAGAGATTTTTATTGTTTTTTTTTTCAATTTATGTACTCTTCTGTGTAAGAAACAGAGCAAAAAATGACACAGAAAGGTTGAAAGTAAACGGAAAAAGTATCTTAGACAAATACTATGTAAATATCACATCCAAAATGGACTTGAAACCAAAAATGCTTTGCTGAAGATAAAGAGGATCATTGTATAGTGAAAAATCTGCTATTTCCCAAGAACATGTAGCAGTTTGAACCTGTGTGCAACTAACAACATAGCCTCAAACACGTCAGGAAGAATTGAAATAATTTCAAGAAGAGATTAACAAATCCACACAGAAGATTCAACACAACTCTGTGAAGTATAGGTATCAAGCATATACATTTTATTACATATGCAAATTGAATAACACAATTAACACATTTGGTCTAATGTATGTATACAAAATCCTTCCTTCAACAGTTACAGAATAAAGAGATCTTTTTGAAACACTCATAAAACTTATACAAAAATTGATCATATACCAGGCTACAAAGCAAATCCAACAGATATCAATGAATCAATATAATATTGTCTGCTCATAGGCAATCAAGTTACATAGTGTATTTTGAACACATGAATATAACTCATAAGTTCTGAATTTTAAAGCAACACTGTCCAAAATGTTTCATGGATTTAATAATGATAATGTTTAGATGATGATGATGACAGCAGCCAATTTCAATAGAGTGCTTAGCATGGGTCAGCTACTGTGCCCTGAGCATTATATATACTTCAGAAAACCCTAGAGGCAGGTTCTGCTCCTGTGCTTATTATTTTGCTCATGAGGAAACTAAAGCACAAATCTAATGAATGATGGAGCTGAGATTGAAAGCCCAGACAATTCAATTTTCAGATATTGTGCTTTAAACCATGACAACGCGAAGAAATCAAAATGAAAGTTAGATTTAAGCAGCAATGAAACACTACATATCAAAACTTGTGGAAGGCAATTAAAATGATTTGTATGGAGTGTTCTTTTAAATTCATTTGATAGTGTAGAAGACATATTGAAAATTGATGTTCTTTGAGTTCAGCACCAAAAGTTACAAAGAGAAAAGCAAACTCAGGAAATAAAGAAGATAGAACAAAAATTAATTAAATACAAAACAAAGAAGCAAGATTTAAAATCTTTTCTTTAGAAAGAAGTTTATCTGACAAAACTTATTAAGAAAAAGGAAATAAAAAATTATGAATAAAAAAGGAACATGACTATATGTGGAACAAAAACACTACAAATGCATGGTAAGTTCAATAAGCAACTTATATACCAATTCTTGGGTGAACTGGCCAATTTTTTAGAAAACTGTATATTACTGAAATTGACAGGAGAAGAAACTAAAAAAAAAAAAAAATCTAACTAATTTAAAACCATTACAGTCACTTAGTTGGTAGTCAAGAACCTATTCACAAAATGGGCACAAAACCAGACAATTTTTAAGTACAGGTCTTATTAGATCTTCAAAGGATAGATAACATCTATTTTGGGCACACTTTCAAAAATAGAGGAATAGGAAAGGTTCCCAACTCACTAAAGTCAGAGAGGGGGGTGGGGGGAAGAAGTACAATATGTGCCAACCTCTTTTATACGTGTAGGTGCAAAAATTCTAAATAAAGCATTAACACAAATTAACAAACATTATATATTTTTATAAAATATATAACATTTAATTTTCAGAGTATGCAAGAGAGGGTTTTATAGTTGACACACAAATTGTTTGCAGTAACAAAGTTGCATAATGATGAAAACATTGCCAAACATCTGTTTTCAAAATTCTGTCTTGATAGCAGGAATTCTTTTCCAAAACAATCATTTTCTCACTTCTTATTAAAAATGCCTCTTTTACATTGGGACATATTAAGGGCGTGTGTGTTTAAATACTGCTAAGCAAGCATTTTTAACCATAGAAAAGTTCAGAAATTTGGAACTGTTGTTTTTTTTGTAAGAGCAAAACATGTAACTCATCTTGAAATTCTCCAACTTTTTTAAGGACTTTTCTATGAGACAACCAGTCTCTTTATGGTACTTAGATTTTTCATGTCAATTCCTCATTTCAGTACAAATTATTGTAAATCTTTTTCTACTCAATGTAATATAATCCTGAAATTTACTATAATATAATCCCTAAATCTCTTTGACCTTTAGGCTCAATGGTGGAAACATTTTCAATTTGTATATTAAATATTAGTAAACTTAGTTGCTTTCTTACTTTTTAAGTTAAAAATTAATATAAAAGGACCATCTTGTGTACTCCCTGGAATGCAAGTATTCCACATTAGAAACTGCTGCTCTGAGGAAACAGGGTAGTCAGAAATCCTTCCACATCCGGTATGGCCGTCAAGTGAGGTTTTAGGATGACTCCCCAAAGATGGAAGCAAGATAGTCTATCTCTATTTTGAGGACTCCCAATTTCAGACAGAAAGGTCTGCCATTATCTCTACCAGGTGGGTTGGTACACAACACTATTTCAGTGTTCTGGTCCAATGATATATTCTTGAAATTATTTTGAAGTGTTATATTTTGAGGCTTTTATCAAACCTGAAATATTTCTAGACACAGAAATATGTTAATTCCAACTAATTTAAATACCAAACAATACACTTGTTATGAAAGATATAATATACGGAATTAATTATAGGTCTACACTTCAAACAGCAAGGCTGAAACACTACTTCAGAAAATTGCCTCACTCGGGTTTCTGAGATCTAGCTCCGTGTTTGTTGCAGCACTAGGGCCTTTATATACACGAATAGAAATTTCAACTGCCATAACATTAAGCCCCTTAAGAGACTTTTTAAAAGAAACATTTTTTTCCTATTTTAACAGTGGAGCTAGACTCCCTGAAACTGAGTTAGTTATACATTAGAATATCAATTACTTTTATTTGCATTCATTAGTGCAAACAATTTGTCTGAGTGGAAGAAAAGAAGAGACTGAAGTCCTTCAATAACCCCTCTCATTAATTCTTTGTGCAAACAAACTCTAGTTTGGTATAAAGCAAGATAACCTAATGGATGTTTTGTAGAGGATGTGCAGCCACTTTGTTTACCAGTTAAGTTTTATCAAACAAAATGAACCAAGAAAATCCAAGAAAAGTTTGCAGCTCTATAAATCTCAAGCTATATTTTGAACATTCCTGAAACACCCAATCTCCAGCCTTCAGCTTTGAATAGATTTATAAGAGTCGAAGGTCACAGTTCTTGCAAACAGAGGAAACAGCACATAAAGTTTTTGTTTATTTTCTGTCTCTTAAAAAAATCAAATATGGCCATCAAGGACATAAAATACCAGGACTCAACTACTGGTAGCAGAAGTAGGGCCTGTGGGGCTTTTGTCTCTGGTTCCCACGTGCAACAAAAACAGATACAGGATAACTTTCAGATTTTCTCTATCTTGCTTTAACCAGGGTTTTAATACTTTAATATTTAATAAATAATAGAATTCCATGAAACATCTGCAGGGAGAGGTCAAATCAATTTAGTTGCTCATGAACTTAAGAATATAGACAAGATGGCATGTAGTTTGGAATAGCAGAAAGATTTCTTTGACTTCGGGTTACAGGACATCAGTTTTAGTTCTAAGATTTCTATTTATCAAGTCTTGGAACTTGGGACAAGTTATGCAAATTCGTGGAGTCTTTTATCCCTCATTTGTAAAATAATTGATATCCTCTCTGTCTCATAGTGTTATTGAGAGGATTATGAGAAATTATTAATAAGGAAACTTTCATTTCCATTTTGTTCATTTTTGTTTTTTAAAGTTAAAGAATAACACAAATTTAAGGGCTCACACTGATATTTTCCAGCTGTGAGTTCTTCCAGGCCTCACCGAGCTCCCTGCCCTGGGATCACTTACCTGCTTTGGCTGGATGAGATGGAGAAAACCTAGGACAGTGGCATCAAAGTGAGCTACTACTGTTCTATTAGCAGTGTTTATCAGAGTTAACTTTCTACTTTTTAAAGATTTCATTTTAGAAGACCCTGCATCAGTGGTGGCAGTGACTTTCTATGGCCTTATTTGATGGATGTATTTATAATGGCAGGTGCCCTACTATTTAGCATTTTGATTTTCAAATGAATCAAAAGTAGGCAATGAAAATATCATCTCTGTTCCCTATGCATAATGAATATAAATTGTTCAACCCCTCTGGATTCTTAAAAGTATCCATTTTGCCTTTAACTTTAAATTCTAAGCCCATTGGGCAAGTATTCTAATTCCTCCAAGTAAATGATTGATTCACAAATGCTGCTCGTGAATAATATTTATATATAACTAATTTTTTTCATGTTATTTCAGGAAGAGTAATTGATTTTAGGCTGATGTAGCTAAGTTTTTTTGGGTTTTTTTCTTAAGTCAGAATATTAGTATTTGCCAAAGCTTCAGTGTCGAGTCAATACAGCTTTTGGTTATAGATGACTTATTGAAATGTCCTACTTTATCTTTAAATAGTCTCCAATTGCCCCTTTCTCTTTTTAAGCTATGCATATAAAAACTTTCTGTTATTAGTAGCCTTAATTAGAAAACTCTAAGTGCCTTTAGTTTGTTTCCTTTGAGTCCTGGTTGATTGCCAACCAGCCTGGAAGATGGAAGTTTGGAAAGGCTGGGCTCTGATTACAGACAGTCTCAGGCTGCAAAAATCCTGCTCACTGTTTAGAGAGATGAGCTGCTTGAGAATTGAGGTCCTAGAGCAGATTTCTAAGTCTGCAGCCAAATGCTTAAAACAGTGAGTCCGAGAATGACTTTAATCTTTCTAACCTAGAAGTTTCCCGGGGTTAGACATGTTCTTATGCTGAAAAACATAGCACAAAGTTCACTGACCATCAATTTTTCTAAGATTATCTCCTGTGCTGTTTTAGTTAGACAGCCTTCCAGAGTCAGTTACATCCTGATTATGGGCCACCTCAGTTGGTATTGTCTCTTGCCCATCATCTTCTCAATAACATCTTAAGATGTGTCAATGTCTCTTGATTTCTGTAGCTAGAGTAATAAAAATTAATATCCTTGTATAACATTGGATTCAACACTTAACTGAATTTAAATAATATAATGGCATCAGCCATCACCATATCCTCTGAGGGCATTAAGAAAATGGATGCTAATTTTGAGAAAAGTCCTAAGTTTCTCAAAATTAACGAGCTTTATAAAAATGAGGGCCCGACAGAGGTGAGGACTATTTTATTCATAAAAAGCCACTAGTTGTTGGTAAGATACCTTGATCCCAGGGGAGACGTCTTCCTAAAACAAGGGTTTGTTTCCCAAAGGCCAGAGGTAGCTCTGCCTGGTGAGGATTAAATTCTGGACTCAGAGGACATGCCACAAAACTAAGGAAATTCTAGCTTCTTACCAAGAGATCAGCTCTTTAAGTGGTCTACAACAATTTTTGTTTTACATGCCAAAGAATAGAAAGCTGAATAAGAAATGATCCTTGCTCTAAATAGCTTTTAAACTGTGTGGAGGCATCAAGCCATTAATCTTTCCCTTGGAAATTCCTTCTGGATACCCAAATAGTCATGACAATGTTAGAATGTATGGAGCAGTTTTTTCCCTGTCATTTGGCTAATTTTTTTTTATGGGGATGGTCAGCCATATATTTGGTTATATTCCTAGAGTTTGCATACAAAAGGATGTCCATTCAGGGAATGAAAAAATATTTTTTTCTTCTGGCCCAAGTCATCTTTCTGGGTCCAGGGAATATTTCACTTTTATCGTGAATTCCTCCTCATCCCTTGGACTCTCCACTCCAGAAGCTTTGAAACCCTTTGTTGCACCACTCATCAGTCAGTATTACAGTTATTTATGCACGTGCTTTTTCTTCCATTAGACTGTGAACTCTTTAGGTGTAGAGACCATGGTATTATTTGTTTTTGTTTTTATGTTGATAGGTTTCATTATATTGTCAAATATACATACAGAGTATCATGTATATTTGTAATTTTATTTTGTATATTGTATATATTGTACACTATTGTATATTTTGTATATTATAATTTGCATTTGTGAAAACTTATAAAGTTTGACTTTCTTTTCATCTGGGAAAAATTTATAAGGGGAAACTATAATTTGTTATTTCTTCTTCAAATATTTAGTTATTGATAGTTCGTTAGATAAGGTAGCATTTTCTTACTGGAGGCAGATATGGCTTTTGTCATTTAAGACTCTCTTTAATATTAATATTTTGTAATGTAAGCACATGCTTTTCTGAATCTTCCTAAATCAAGTAACTTATTCTTGAATTCTTGGTTTGAATAATAAAAGATTAGTGTTCAACTTCATATTTGCGTTTTATATTGCAATCTTGACTTCCTTGGTGATTTTTAGTGAGCATTCAATGCATGAGAGTAATTATTGGGTGCCAATCACTTCTCTGCTTAGATGATTTTATTGGCCTTATGAAGACAGTTTTAATCCTAATTTTATGGGTGAGGACATTTTGAGAGATTAAATAACTGGCTGGTAATATTGCTGGTAAGTGGTCTGGCTGGATGTCAACACAGCCCACTCTCTTTAAACAATGCACTGTGTCGCTTCACTTCCCTTAGCCACTACCCATTTGTGCTTCTCTCTTGCTCCCGCACCCCCCAATCTATTGACCTCCAATGTTATTCCACCTTGTCGCAGAGCAGAGCGAAGGTCTTAGAAGATCTTGGTACACATGGAGTGCACCAGAGGTTATCATCACAGAGCGTGTTTATTGCTTCACTCAGCCAGAAGTTTTTGGCAGTTTTCAAGACCATGGAGGCCTCCTCTCAACACAGGAGCCAGTGTAAATACACAACAAAGGGACCACACCTGAGGAGGGTTTTCTGTCTATTTAAGTGACTTTGTTCATGGCTCTGGGCCGCTGGTGATCCTTCTCATCAGTCAAATATTAAATTTCCCTTTCTGAAACTTCCTGTAGGCCTGTTTGAAGTTTGTCCCCCCTGGGTTTTATGGGGTGGTAAAGATTTTGAGCACTTCAAAGACAAGGCTGATACATACTTTTTAGATAACATCATCACCATAAGTATATTTGTCATACTAATTAGAATTTTCTTTTAAAGAATTAGTTACCACTGCAGTTCCCACCCTACCTGCTAATTGTCAGAGGACAAGATAAATTCAATGATTAGGTATTGACAGTCACAATCTATGGAACAGGAAGCTGATCAGGAATTAGATTTCTGATACATGATGAAAGCTACACGGTAGGGCTGGGCTAAACCAGGTTGAACAAAGATCTTTCTTTTCTGGTTCCACTCTTGCATGAATATCAATCAGTAAATATTTTTAGGTGCCCACCAAGTACCCATACTTCGAAGAATACAAGAAATGAGTGACAAGATCCATATACACAAGGAAATTATTATTAAGAAAGGATTCTAACAGACTCTGAATCGTCAATGGTCTGGAGGCACATTTTTGCTTTTGTAAACTGAATGTGAAAAGATGACAGGAAATAATAGATGGTTGAAATTTGTAAGGAGTGGTGTTGTTTGACGGATGAAAGCTTGGAATATTTTTACTTTGGTGGACCTACAAAATGCTGAAGGGCCTAGCAGAAGGGCAAAAATCAAATCTGAAATTTGGTTCTCAGTGCACACACTGCAGCACTTGAGGATCTGAGATAATTAATAGAAACTAATCTTAAACTTGCTGACAACAGTTTCCAAAGAGGCTGTTGACGTGACTTGGTGCTATGGAAGACAAAGTTGACATGTAATAAAACTGAAGTTAATTCTTCCTGCCAAAACATTAGAAACGTTTGCTTATTGAATGGAAATAATGACTGAGGCACATATATACATATATAAAACTACCCACAATAGATTTTTACCAAGAATGGAGGCAAAGTAAACAGTGAAAATTTCATGTGTCCCGGTAAAAGTACTGGTTAGATATAGATGAAACTGTTTTGCATGCTTCTCTTTCTTAAGTATTTAATTTGAAGATTTATCTACCGTATTATGTAACTTGATTTCATATTTGACATACAAGAAGGTGGATCAGCTTTTTTGCACCACAACATTTTTTTTCTTAACATTTTCAACATGTACTTTCAGTTTAGCTAATTTATAATTACAGTCTTTACTACTTTATTGCAGTGTTTTATTCCTAATATAATGTGCTTCTACATTAAAGGAGGATATGGTGCACAAATGTTGTTAAGCGTACAAACTGATGGCATAATTTGCCTTTGACCTTGGATCGTGGTAGTTGCTAGAACACTGAGAAGACAGCTTTTTTTGGCCTCTTGGGAGACTACCAAAAGCATTAATTTTAAAACTAGGCTGGAGTAATTACCATTACATTTATGTTAGAGGTTAACATTTGTGTTATTTCCTCTTATTGCCTGGCTTTAGAGAATGTTATGCCTCATTGCTTTTATTAAATCCAGGTAATAGAGGAAATAACAGTGTTATTAACCTCTAACACTGATGAAAAATTAGTCTTAACTAAAACATGGTTTAAAATCAGAGCAATTGTGTTAGTCGTCTAGCTGCTTCCCTGGTGAAGCACAGTAAGGCTTTGTGTACTCATTGTGTCCATGTTTATTATTATAAGAGTAAAAACAAAGTACAATATGAAATAAATCTCTGGGGGAATAGGAATTCGATTTTAATACATACTGTACTCTTACTAATAAATGTTATAGGTTTGCATGACATTACACAAATAAGGACTGATTTTAAGAAGTACCACTTTTCTATGATTGGAAAAGGAATTGGTTTTGGTAACTTGGCCACTTTCTCAGAAAAGCACTTAGAAATTTAATGTATGATCGTTGGCCCCATCAGAAGTCTCCAGTGGCATGCTTCTAAACATAAATATTTTTAAGCTGGGTATTACTGTAGAAAAATTCTCTTCTCCATGCTTGTTTGCATTTTAAACATTAATTTTTTAAGTAATTTTTAATATTTAGGCAGAGAGATACCTTGCCTCCCTGGTTATACAATATATACACATGGTTTTGTGGGAATGTTTATTCTGAGACGCTGAAGTAACTGTCTCAGATAACTATATTATTTTTAGACAAATGTGGAAATATAAACTTAAAGTTAAGGTAATAATTTATTATAGGAATATTCTTTGCAGAAGAGTTTGATAACATAGTCTATTGATTTGTTATAACCCTAAATGTAATTTATGTTTTAATTCATAAATATTTTACTTAAATTTAATATTAAAGCAACACGTCGACTTTATCACGTAAAGCAAACATTTGTATCCATTGAAATAACTTTAAAGGGTTTTTTTGTTTGTCTGATTTTGTAAATAAATATTTCTGTCTAATGTTTGTTAGTTGCCAAATTATTTGAAGATAATTTTTTTCTTGTGGAATAATATATCTTTTAATTGCAAGCATATTGTTATCTAAATTACTCAGTGTATTTGCTACCATGATTTTTAAAATAATGAAATATTAAAAGATTTCTTTTTAATCTATTATTTTTAGTTTAAATATACAATTAACATAACTGGCTGGAACAAGTATCTTTATTGAAAGGGAACATTTTGTTTTATGTATTTATTCAAAGGATTATGTGGGAGAACATTAATATATCTGTGAGCTTTTTCATGAATTAAATGAAACTTTATATATGAAAGTGTTCTGTAACTATGTAAATATAAAATATTAAATAATCATATTATTCTTATAACTTGCAGAAAATATATATAAACATTACAGTGCTCATACCATTTCCATAGTATGTATTTGTCTAACAGAAAATAATAAAGAAAAGTAAGCGCTGTACTTCTTAATCTTTAGGTAAATATACATTCCAGTTGCATGAACAGTCCTGTGTGAAGGCTCAACAGCCCGTTTACCTTGTAAATTAGCAACCACTTCAATGGTTAATTGAGTATTTCTAAGCCTATAAATTACCCTTCAACATTAGTGACTAGACGCTTCGTTAGTATCCCAAACAAGCCTGCCTTTAATGAACTTATTCTCCAACAAAAGGAAAAGGAGGCATCAAATCTGAACTGTGATGTGTTCGGTTCCCTTCTTCTAAACACATTAGTACACTGTATTTTCCTACTTAGAGAAGCTTTTGTACACTGAGCATGTGGCTCTTTAAATGCCCCAGCGGGGCATCCAGAGGCTGCAAAAAAAGAAAAAATTACTTGAAACAATTTGCATTCGTTCAAGAGCAAAGTTAAGCATTTTACAGCTGGTTTATTGCTATTCTTGTGCTGTTTAAGCTGTCTTTCATGTCAAAAGTCCTTTCCTGCTTACAGATCGTCAGGAAGCATTCTGCGGCGTGCTGTTTGCCCAAGTTCCTCCAGGGCTCCCGGCCTTTGATCATGGACACCATTTGCAATCTGGTTAAAAATAGGAGGCTGCTGAGATAAGCCTGGGTCCTGAAGTGAGGAAAGCACCCTTTCCTCTCTCTCTTTTTCAACTTTGTTCTCTGGTTTTTTAGTGTGGGAACACGTGATCCCAGCCCAGAGGGACAGTACTCAGGAATTAGAGCACACAGAGTGTAAGAACTTGAAAGGTGAAGAAAGTTTATTAAAGGGTTCAATGTCATGAAAGCAGGCTCGCCATTCCTTAAGTTCAAGTTTTAAAAGAAATGAGTTTGTTATTTTCTTTGGGTATAACGCAAGCAATACTTGCTTCTCTTAACATTTAAGATACACTACTTGTTGAACAGTTTTCTACCTCCTACTCCCAAGTATGGCTTTTAAACTAGGGGAATACCTTTTTAGTGGGAAAAAAGTTATGATGATGGTTGTTAGCAAACCTAACATAAAAGAGCAATAATATAATTGAAATTGCAATTTGATAATGATAATTAAAAGGATAAAGCCAGAATAAAAATGTTCCATATTTTAACTTTTTATATTATTTATCAGTACTTTCTCAAGTTTGTCTACTTATTGAAAACAAAAGCATGAGGATTTATTGTACATGGCTTTTTGTTTAGTTTCTCTAAGAATTTCTGTTAAGATAATTTTATCAATTTTTATGACATAGGGAAATGGTGACTTTCATTATTGTTTGCTTAAGCAACAAATCAAATATGCCACAAGCCATGAAATTAGAGACTTATCTGGAAATGAAACATAATCTAATGATAAAAAGTACAATAACTTTGAATACTAGAATGCCAATATGATACTCAGTGTGGAATATTTAGTATGAAATGAAATGTACTGGAAGGGGTCTTGGGAGTTGAATGAATTTCTCTGCCAGCAGGCAGGACTATGTATTTGTTAATTTACGCAAATAAAGATCTGTGCAAGGCCAAATCCCGTCGTGTAAAGCAGGGTATGAGACTGCCATCAAAGAGGCTAAAATGATGTTTGTTTTAATGCCACGACCATTCTTGGCAGTTTTGGAGCCTGTGTGTATTTTGGAAGGACAAAGAGGAATTAGTCAAAAGAAGAATTGTGGGAATAAATTTGGAGAGTGGATGTTTGGGGTGAGATTTCAGGCGGAGAAATCAGTTTATGTGAATTTTAGGATAAAAGAGGTTTTGGAGCATTCCCGAGGCTGCAGGGTTGCAGTTATGCCTGGTTGGAGAACCGTGTGATGGGGAGTGTGCTGAGGGGTGGGACTGGGGCTGGGCTGGGAGTGGAGGTCGGAGTGGAGTTCACAGAGCTGGACAGGGGTCAGATCACCAAAGACCATATATGCTGTGTAGATTGAGTTATATTAATATTTTTTCTTTAATCATAGTGTCATAACTTTTGCTGCTGGGTTTGCAGTATTAATTCCTATTTTTAAAAACTCCTATTGGCCTAACTTTCAAAATAAAGAAGGAAACTTTATAAGTCGTTCTTGTGTTTGCGTTTAAATATCACCAAGTGTGATAGCTGACACTCCAGCAGACACAATTCTGTGGTCTCATCAGACCAAGTTTTATGCTACAGTTTTACATATAACAAATATTCAATCCACAGCTTTAGAGTGGAGACTCCTCTCTGAAAGGGGGCCTTCTTCCTGAAAGTCTGACTCAGAGGATTTTGGAGCTTGGTGTTGTGATTACAGCTGCTTGGAGTACTTGACCCGCAGTATAGTTACCCTTGTCCCCTGCAATATCCTAAGATGGGCACTATATCTCTGTCTAAAAGTGGTAATGGAGTTATGCATACCAGGGTAAAGGATCAGGATTTCACTGAAAAGGTGGAATATACATTTGCACTAGAGTCTGGAAAATCAACTTGCTTCTAAGTTTTAAAGGACTATAGGAGGAATCAGTTAAATTTCTGCAATACCCTTTTATGATATATTCTGGTAAAGTTATTTGGCCCTAAGCCTTGAAAGGTTAATTGGATCTATTGTAATGAGTGACTGCACCTAATCACACACGGTTTGGGAATTTATTAATTTAAAAATTGTTATTGTTTAGGCAATAACATTGGGGTACTTAATTCAGCTCTCTTTTATTGAGTGGGATCGTTCTAAATTTGCTAGTTTTATGGCTCCTGTAATGAAAATTATTAAGAATGAGCACTATGGGCCAACTTAAATAAAACACTACCTGTGTTGTTCAAATATGTTTTTCATTGATGTGCCTAGCAAATAATTAGTTGATCAAAGGAGTCACTCTTAACAACAAGGAAGCTGTAAGAAAAGC
Organism: Tapirus indicus; assembly: GCA_031878705.1. Classification (NCBI taxonomy): domain Eukaryota; kingdom Metazoa; phylum Chordata; class Mammalia; order Perissodactyla; family Tapiridae; genus Tapirus; species Tapirus indicus. The sequence goes on along the minus strand of CM062919.1, from coordinate 138,490,453 downwards.
AGGAGGAGGGATGGGGAAGGTATCGCTTGACAGCATCATGTGATTAAGCAAAGGAGTAAAATATTTTGTGAATACAGTTCTGTATCTTATTTTCCTCTCCTCTTTTTTCCTTTTTTGTCCTCCAATTTTGCTTTCTTCTTTTTCTTGTTCTCCTTTGCTATAAAAATATATTTATTGCTAATTTTAGAACTTAAGGTGTCATTTATATGTAATTTAACTTAGTGGAGTAGTTTATTACCTTTTCTAATGGTTCATCTATGAAGGAAAATTTATTCCAAAGATGCCTATTATATAGATGTGTCAAGAATTCATGACACATCTATATATATGGTGGTACCTTCCCAAGGAAGAGATAGAAAGATATTAATTATAATTACTACAGCATTCCCATGTACTAAAACCTTTTGTTAAGGGATTAAATCTTCTGCAGAAAAAGACATCAAGGGATCCTAAAAGTGACTAATGTAGGACCCCACCATTGTAGAAGAATGATCTATAAGGATTTCTTTTGCTTTAATCATCTTGTCTCTCAGATTTTCTCTCCTTTTAAGATGTCCTCTGTCTTCACCATATTTGAATTCTCAGACTTTAGCAAATCATGTTTCTGGGGAATGGAAAGCTATGGAGGAACTCAAATACTTCCAGTAAGAAGCTCTACAATATAGTTAAGGGAGAGAAAATAGGAAGGTGATCTCACATTTAGAGGATGAAGAGCTTTCATGCTGGAAAGGGTGGGCTCTCAGATGTTTGAGAGAGAGTTACCTGGGACCATTTATGAAGACTATCCCAGAGATCTAGACCACCAGGACTTGAAATATTATTGGGGATACGAAGACCTCATAAAGGCTCTTAGATGTATACCTTATATGACTGAGGGGAAGGATCTAGGCCGTAAAATACCAAAATTTACAAGTACACAGTCCCTAGGAATAGTAAGCATTCAGCATCAGACAGTTCTCTGAGGGAAAAAGTCCATTGTGGCATTCTCAAGGAATCAGATCCTTTTAAAAACAAAAATACACCAAACTGAAAAAATCTCAAATGAATCTCAGTCTTGAGGGAAGAATAATATGTATGCAGGATTTTCCCGAGGGGAAAAAAAGGTACACAGAATCTCCTGTGTCAGGGCAATTTCCTTCAAAATAGCTATGTGAGAGGTACCAAGAAACAGAAACCTTTTGGTCTTGGTAAATTGAGAAGACTTTGCGATTATAAATCACAAGATGTCATTAGTCAGAGAAATCCTATAGGTAAAAGTGCTGTAAATATTCAACATATAAAATTCCTTGACATTAGGCATCTGCAGGTATCGGAGAATTCATGTATGAGAGAAACCTTATAAATGTGAAAAGTAAAGGCCTAAGGTGAAGCTCAGATGTTGGAAATCATCCCAGTTGACCCAGAGGAGAAACCGTGCATCTGTGATGGTTTGTATTAATGACTTCAAAATGCAAGGATTCTTGTTTGCTACTTAAAAATTGAGTTGCTTTATGACTTAGGGAAAGACTCTGAGATGTTAATATATCTGAAGAGAGGATGTGTCCATCATTGGTCAGGAATGGATTGGTGGACATGAGGGAGTTGTCAGGTGGCAGAATCTATTAGAGAGAGCATAGATCATGAGGGGAATGCTTCCACCTAGGGAATATCACACTTATGGAAAGAGATACTTGTTACCTCTAATATGAAAATCATATAACTAACTCTGTTTAATCTGGTTCTATGATCATCTTCAGATTATAATTTGACTTCTATGCACTTGCTAATTAAAAAAGAAAAACTACAGAAGACATGAGTATCTAGTCTTTTTGGCAGTTCTTTTACTATTTGTTACTACAGTAAGGAGCGTAGATTATACAGTCTCTTGTGAATTATATTAGTCTGAAGTTTTAATCTGTAGTTCAGACGAATTTTGACACTAGCGTAATCACTGCACATGATGTTATGAACTAGACCCAGGATTTTTTTTTTTTTTTTTTTTTTGTGAGGAAGACCAGCCCTGAGCTCACATCTGTTGCCAATCCTCCTCTTTTTGCTGAGGAAGACTGGCCCTGGGCTAACATCCATGCCCATCCTCCTCTACTTTATATGGGATGCCGCCACGGCATGGCTGACAGGCAGTGCGTCGGCGGGCACCCGGGACCCGAACCCGCAAACCCCGGGCTGCCAAGTGCGAACTAAACCACTGCGCCACTGGGCCGGCCCCTAGACCCAGGATTTTGATGACTACCCTGGATGAAACTTCATCCAGGGCTGAAGGACACACCTGTGCAAGTTGGAAATTGTTGCTCTTTTCTCTAAGTAGATGTAGCCTTGCACCAGGGAAGATGGGCTGGTGAGCAAAAGATGGCTTGGCTCTTGCCTCCTGTTTTCCTCTTGATTGGAGCCCTTGTTCAGTGAACAACCAGTGCAACCACATCACTGGCCCTGACTGCACCAAGTTTCCTGGCAGTCAGTAAGTCTGATGACATTTTACCTGGTTTTGCTCATATTTTTTAAAAGCATACTGTGTGTATCTTTTGGATTCATATTCAAAATGCTAAAGTGATAAATTAGGGGTGGTTATTTTCATTTTATAAGTTTATTTGCTTTACAATATGGCATAAAATTATTTACTTAAGTAATTTTCCCCATTATTTAATTTACAAACCAGTTTAATAATGCATCTAATAGTTAAAATATATTTTGCTTTATGAAGATTTTGTTTGTTAAGTCCCGCAAAAAGTAATATAGATGATCTGTCTTTACCACATCACTCTCTCCCCTTATCAGAATGGCTACAATAAGCAATGTCTACTCTTTCTTTCCTTTAGATTTAGGAAGTTTTGAACACACATACACATAAATATTTATGGCCGATTGTACCGTTGTTCTTAATTATTCATTTTCTCCGTACTCCTAAGAGGATAATACATTCTTGTCCCATTGATTTGAGGCTAGGCTGTGTGACTTGTTGAGCCAAGGGCCATGCCAGTTTGAGAAGAAGTTCCTTCACTTCTGGCACCTACCATGAGAAAAGCATGTATGAGATGGGTGCTGCCCCTTCAACCTGGATCCTGGATTGAGAAGACAAATTAAGCAGACCCCATTCACCCACAGCCTACAGCACAGCCACAGCCAGCCAACAGTCCTCATAAGTGTGAGTGGGAAATAATTGCTTGTCATCGTCAGTTCTGAGATCTGGGGGTTATTTGTTACCACAGCAAAAACGTGTTTTTAATATTACTGCCATAATAACTATTGTTCTAAGGTTTACAGCAATCATTGCTACTTTATACTTTTACAGCATTGGAGGTTGTAAATGGCTATCAGATAGGTGACCTCGTTTGAGACTCACAGCTGCATCTAGAGTAGGTGAGTAAGTTGAAGCTAAGAGAAGTTCATAAATTCACCCAAGGTCAAAGTGCTAGTAAGTGGAAGGAGAGGATTTGAACTCAGATCTTCCTGTTTCATGTTGTCATTTTTCTGGACCTTAATTTACTAATCTCCAATCAAATTTATAAACTTCTTAAGGGTTGCACACCATCCCAGTTGTCCATCATTCCAGCTCATGGTGACCCCGTCTGTTTAGGTACTTCATACATACTAATTCCCTAACTGGCATTTCAAAGGCCTCCCACCAGGCTTAGGGGAAAGATCAAAATCCTTAACATGTTCCACACGATTCTGAATTGTCTGCGTGTTACACATTTTCCTAGCCTCAAATTCTTACTTTGTCACCTCCTTGATTGCTCCCTGGTCTCCAGCCACATTGGCTTTATTTCGATGTCCAGGGAAAAGTCAGGGTTTCGTGCATATTACAGTCATGCATCCCTGAAAGATGGGGATACATTCTGAGAAGTGCGTCTTTAGGAGATGTCATCACTATGTGAACACCGTAGAGTATCCTTACACAAACCTAGATGGTATAGCCCACCACACGCCTGGGCGGTATGGTACTAATCTTATGCTGTCTGTCTGTCATTGACTGAAACATCATTATGTGGCACATGACTGTATTCTTTTTTTACCAAAATGCCACCTCCTCACTCTAAATTCCCGCCATGTACCATGCCCTTTCCCCTCACAATCTACGTCATTCCTGTCCTTCCTTTAGATCTCTGCTCTGTAGTCAAAGGCAAGGAGACCTCCTCTGACTTTCCAGATCACACTGTACTCCAGACTCTGAGAGAACATTTACTTCTGCCTCTGTTGTGATAGATGTGGTTCAATATGTATAATGTCTCTAAGTTCCATTCCTTTTTCCTCTGTTGTTTTACAAGTGTTTATTCATTTATTTTAGTCACCCTAGCACTTAGCACACAGTCTGGTACATAATAAATATTCAACAAACATTTTTTAAATCACTGAATATTCAGGTACAACACTAAATCTTAACTCAGCAGCACTTGGTACAACTGACAGAAATGGGATAGAAGTGTCTTAGGTTCTTATAAAGGAAGGGATGGAGTTGGAGATAGTGATGAGAAGGAAATTTGGTGGGAAGAAGCCATGAGGTCGTTTGTGGCCTTTGAAACATCAGCAGGTAATAATCAGAGAGAAGATAGGAAGCAGTCCCACTGGGTGTGTCTACACAAGGCTCACCACTTTGAGGACACATATATCACGAACTCACTTCCCTTTAGTGGCTCAAGTCTTCAAACTTTCTTTCTAGTTTTCGCAAAGGTTTTGTTTCCAGGCTTGACCATCAGTGAAGCTTAGCTTAGAGGTTTGCCTGTGTTTTGCTAACCCTATCATTTTAGTAAGCTTTTATTTCCTGAGGTCTGCTTTACCCTGTAGGTTTCATTCCTTCTTCTTTTTTTTTTTTTTTAGCTTTTCTTGAATAAACAGCAAATTTTAGGCCAAATAGAATAGAGAGTGAAGTATACCGTGTAAATCTATGAATGGCACAACAGCAGGCCCAGTTTTGGAGCACTTACGCCCTTCCGGTATTATTGCTACTTATGAGGGCAACCTCACTTATTCATGCCTCTTGTCTTCAGACACCTTTTCCTTTCCTGTTCTTTTATTTTTAGTGCAGATCTCTTAAGGATTTTCACTCTCTTTCACTGGGGCTGCTTCCTAATCCTGTTTCATAGGCAGCAATATAAGATTTCCACTTACAAACAAAAACAAACAAACAAACAAAAACCTTCTTCTGATGATAGATGTGTGTGGGGGTATTGGTCTTACACCTTTGAAAATCATATGTTGGTTTATGATGATCAAAAGGGAGAAGTGGGATGGAAGTAGATAAAAGTAGCAATAGTTTGCCTATAAGAGACTCAGGTTAGATGCAAAGATTCAAATTGATAAGAATGAGGGAGGCAAGAGTATTGATGTGGGGAGAGACCAACTGACCCTGAGCAGGAACATCCAGTGAGGCTAGCCAGGGAAACAGCTCAATGGGAGATACAGGGAAAGCTAAGACCTCATTACAAAGCTGGGTGACTGCATCAGAATGCACTTGAATCCCAGCAGACACATTTAAATCTCCCAACTTGGTTCCTCCATTATAGCCGAGAGTACACCCAAGTCATCCCCAATGTAGAGTTACCATTGAATGGCCTAGAGTCCTGTAAGCTCCTCAATTATCTGAAGGTCTCCACTATTCTGGGAGCTCAGGAGCTGGTTAAGAAGGCTTAACATTTTTCTATTAAAAATGACACACATATTTTCTCCCCTTCCATGGCATCTACAAAGGATTACATGTATTAGCTGAGTTTAGTTTAGAAACAATCCTGCCACTGCCACAATGGGCGATGGCAACGTTTAGTAATGTAAAATAGTAAGATCAGCTAGTGTTTGCTATCACGGCCCTTAATTCATCAAGTAAATTCCTGTTTGTTCTAAGTTTGAACCAAGACACCAACAGTATGTGATTCCATGACACTCTCTGTCACTGACTGGGCAGTGTCTCTTGTCTGTCCTCCCTTTGCCTGCCATCATGCCTATTTGGGTCTCCTAATGGAGATCTAATACCCACATTCCAAAATGTTCAATTTTTGATCTGATATCTTTGATTCATTCTCTTACTATTCCTTTTTCTCTGATCTTTTCATAGTTCCTTCATTCTTTTCTCCTTTTCTCTACCATTCTTCTTAGAGGAACTGTGCCGGTAACGTCATCCACCCACGTATAATCTACCCATCTTCACTGTCAGTTTCCTCATCATGCTCAGTCAGAATGTGATGGTACTGTACTTCTTTACAACATATTGTCTATTGTAACATAAAATGTTATAGCAACTCAATGATATGCATTCATTTTTCTTTATTTAAAAAGATTTATGACACTATATTTAATTTTTCACACAGGTAGATCCTCCCTCCCTGATGTTGCCTCACCATCTTGTTGGAGAGTAGAGCATTTTATCATAGAGATTTTCCCCAAGCCTAAAGACCACCAGAATCTAGGCTTTTATGTATGGGAATAATAATAAATACCTTCTGTGCAGCCCTGGCTTTTGAACAGGGACAAGAGATGTATCAGGCTACAATCCATATCTAATTTTCTTGAAAATATGGAAGAAAGATGAGTTAAATAGGGTTTTCATCATTCCAGGTTCTGGGTGTCTCTGTAATGCCCTTGCCAGATGGTTTTGTCATCCCCTTTTGCTATATAGTCTCCATTGGATTATCCTGATACCCCCGAAAGTGAGAAAAAACAATTTTCTCTATTTCTGGCAATAAAGGAGCAGAAAGACTCTTTAGTCATCTTTATCACAGACTCCTTTTCTCTTTGGTCCCAACCAAAGGAATGGGAAGATAACTTTATTAATTATAATAAGGAATTATGTAACCATATAAAATAATTTTATATGATCCAGCAATTCCACTTCTGGGTATATACCTAAAAGAATTGAAAGCAGAGACTCATAGAAGTATTTGTACACCATTGTTCATAAAAGCATTATTCCCACAACGGCCAAAAGGTTTTGGAAGCAACCCAAGTGTCCATCTACAGATGAATGGATAAACAAAATGTGGTATATACGTTCAGTGGAATATTGTTCAGCCTTGAAGAGGAAGGAAATTCTGACCCATGCTAAAACAAGGATGAACTTGGAGGACATTATGCTACGTGAAAGCAGCTGGTCAAAAAGGAAAAATACTGTGTGAATCCACTTATACGAGTTACCTAGAGTAGTCAAATTCATTGCGATAGAAAGTAGAATGGTGGTTGCCAGGAACTGGAGGGAGGGGGAACAAGGAGTTATTGTTTAACGGATACAGAGTTTCAGTTTTGCAAGATAAAAAGAGTTCTGTGGATGGATGGTGGTAATGGTAGCACAACAATGTGAATGTGCTTAATGCCACCTAACTGTACACTTAAAAATGGCTAGGATGGTAAATTTTATGTTATGTGTATTTTACTGCTATTAAAAATTTTTTTTTAATTTCACCTCTAAGGTGAAACTAATTATAGGTTGCCTACTATGTGCCAGATGTCAAACTAGGTGCTTTACATTTTTTCTGACAAACATTATTTTCATTTTACAAGTGAGGAAGTTCATAGGATTTAAAATAACTTCATAAGGTTATGCAATTAAGCAGCAGAAATGAAATCTGAATCCAGGTCCATGTAGTTTCTCTATTACTCCACACTTCTGCTACCCTTATGGCACTAACACACTTGTGCAAACACACACACATTTCTATATTTTCATCTTGGTATATAATATGTATTCTTCTTTAGCTTAAATTAACTGTGTTAATTACTATAAATACAAATGTTGAGACTAACCACTTAATATCGAAAAGTTAATCCATGTAATCACTTTATAGTACGTGGCACGGACCAATTCTCATTGCCAAATGAATCTGAAAGGAAGAGCTGCCCCAGCACAAACAGCTTTATTGGTTGCCTCAGGAAGCAGGGAATTAGACTGATTGCTTAGGCTTCAGGCTTTGCAATTACAACCTGGCATTTTAGTAATGGTGATTTAAAATTTAAGTTCCCAAAAGATTTAAGACCAACTCCATCATCTGACATGTTTTTCTCCCACATTTTTGGGAAAAGAATGAATTACTTTAAAATTTATCTTATGGAACTGCTAGAAGATTTTTCTAAATGTTTTTTATGTCTGAGTGAACTTAATACGTGTTCATTGTGTAACAAGAACAGTCTGTCTGATATAGGCAGAAATTGGGTTCGCCCAGTTAACAAAATGGCTTCAGCCTTGCTCGAGCATGTATTTCCTAAGTAGTGGGCACAGAGGCCAGGTAATTGGCTACCTCCTGGTTGTAAGTATAGGTATGCTAACTGTGGGCCTGAGGGGAACCTCCATTTTGGGTTGTAGTTTATTATTAGGTGAGGAAATTACTGGACACCTCCAGCTGCCATTAATCAGCCACAGAGTCAGACTGGAGCCAAGTGAGAAGCCTGTGGGTGGATTCTGCCCAGTGCTGTGGAAATACAAGAAGACAGAGACAAATGTTTTCCAGCCTAGCAGCACTAAACTCTGCCCTTTCACAGTCCTTAACATGCGTGTTCAAATTGATTTAGTCCATTTACCCCCTCAACCTAACCATCTATTTTCCCTGAAGACTGACAGTTTTATGTGTTGCTACCATGTTATTATGTGTTGCTGCTCTGCCGGTAGCTATAGTATTTCAGAAACATTTACTTCCAGACATAAAGGATGAGTGAGGAGCGGGGGGTAGAGAAAGGGAGGTGAGGTTGTGTCATTTTAATTCCTTTTTTATAGGGTGCAAAACATGCCTGTCATGGCACCGACTTTCTCTCTCCCTCTCTTTTCTTTATTCCTTTTCTGTGTCAATGATTTCCATGAAAAAGCCTTGAATAAAATTTCCCACTTGAGAAACACATCTGTCAGGTGATGTCAACGCCTGGCTTACTCCTCTTCCTGTTGGGTTGCAAACATGGCATTCTCTCATGGTCCTGGAATGCTGACATGGTTGAGTGGCGAAAGCCAAACATAGGTAGGGTCAAGCTGAGAAAATCAAGGGGGGCTTTCTGTCCTCAGCTTAGCTTTGGAGGGAATAGGAAGAATCTAGAAGCAATTTATTGTCTCTGCTGCTATGTAAATTCAGAAAAGGGGGATGCGGAAGATAAAAGACAAGACAGCAAACAGTCCCCTGTCAGCTGCAGGGACGTCCGTCAAGATGTTCCAAGTGCTTGTCCAGTTGGAGACGTTTGCCTCAGGATAAGCAGGAATTCAGATCTGACCCTCACCCTCAACATTTTTGGAACTGGATGAAAGTGCCTTATCTGAACATGTAAGAATATTTCTGGCACCGAAGGCTAAAGACTAAAATTCAGAGTTAAAATAAATACTCAGAGAAGGAAAGGAAACAGTGAGGTTACAGGTTTGATCAGATATGAACCTCTATGCTCACTGACTTCATCGTACCCTTGTTTTATTCTATCCGGTTTTCAGTACTAATCTACGCAACAGCATACAGGGAGACTCTCTTTTTGCTCTTCCTGTTTTTGTATTGAAGAGTAGAAGACAAGAATTCTATTGATTTATGTAGACAAACACAAATAAAACAAGCAAAATAAAATTAAGTAAGCCAGTCTGAAGTGTGTAACCAGATATGAGTATTTTCCACTATTTCCTGTGCATCAGTATTTAGTTATGTATAGTTTCTGATCCTATTGAATAGTCATAATTATTACCCAGGAATAGAAAAAGGTTTAGAAATAGTACCCTAAGAATGCATTTGCCATTTTATGATGAAATAGAATCTGGGGAAGGACATTGAGTGAGACAGACATGTGCTTACACACACACACACACACACACACACACACACAAACACACATATTTTTTTAAGAAAAAAATGTCATTACTCTAGCATTGATTAAACTTAAGGAGCAGAGTTTTAGTCAACAAATGACTTTCCAGGTAGGTCCTCTCTGGGCTGCTGGAGGTCACAGGGAGGACTCCCTGAGTGGGTGTGGAGATGGTGTTTGTGGTAATCCTTACATCATAAGCATTTAGATGACAATCCCTTGTTTTCCCTGCAATTCTCAGGGTTTGCATGGTTGACTGTTCCTAATCAGAGGTCACCTCAGTGACACACTGAGTTCTTCTGAAGCAGGGCACCCGTAGGCCCTTAGGGAAATGAAGCATGTGGTTACTTTAGCCAGACATTCAGTCTCCATTTGATGACTGTGGAATGACAGAGAGAGCCTTACTGACATCCACTGGCTTTTCTTCACCTTTGTGCTCAAGTATTGTTGTGGATTGGGTGCTTGGAGCACTGATTCAGCACTGCCTTGCGAGGTCGAGGGTGGCCAAATGATTTACCCAACCTGGTTTCTGCAATTACTCAATTTTCTTTGATGGGAGCCATGCAAATACCACTTGATAGTACAAACCTTCTCAGTATGAAGATCTGATACATCACAAAACCACTGTATGGAATATTTTCTCCTGACAGTGAACTTTAAAAGTTTTAAAAATAACTCTTTAAAGGGCATGAGAACATATGTACACAAATTTTTTAGTCATTGAAAAAGTTACCTACCTTTATTTACCGTTTTGGGAATATGATTCAGAAGCTTTTCATGTTATCAGGAAATAGGAGATTGTTTGACCATTTGTTCAGAGTCCAAAATTGGGATATATGTTTTAAAACACTAGGACTATCTTTATGGGAACCATAGAACAGACTGTTTAAAATCAAGAATGTTCCAGAAAATTGGAGAAAGTGATTGCCACAGTATTAGCTTAAATAATTAATATTTTGGTAGGTTTTAGTCATATTTTATCTGTGTGAATCTTTTCCCTAAGAAAGTAAAATAAAAATGAATCAGTAAAAACTTTTCTGTTTGAATTATCCAAGGAAATCTCTCAGGAGTCAGAGGAGAATCCAGATAGAGAAAGAGCTGATAAAACTGGTCATCTTAATCTGCCACTTTCTTCACCCTGCCAGAAAGTTAGCAATCCACTGTGGCTTTCTGGTGCAGAAATTAAGCTTGAGAATAATCAGCAATGTATGAAAAATCTGTGATTAAAGACTTGAAAGTTTTCTTTATTGGCTTTACCTTTTAAAAAAGCACACCTCTTCAACTGTTAACAAAACCCCTCAGAGGCTATTTTTATTTGAATCAAATTCAGTGCTTAAAATTGTTAAAACATGCAAGTTTTTGTATATGTTTAATTATGATTTTTGTGTGTGTGTGGCCTTGTTATGAAGTATTCCTTCAGAAGATTGGAATCTATTAATAATGTTTGTGGGATGGTAGGTAGTGGACATACGCTACCAAAGAAGGATTTGTGTTTCATAGGGGAAGATGGAGAGTAATTGAAAAAGCAAATTAAATTTTATTCTCAAGCATAAATTATTATAGCACAAAATGCTTATCTCTTATATTCTTTCTAACACATAATATTTGTTGAAAGAGCCAACCTTTTGCCTTTTTTTTGTTTTTTATTTTCCTGCAGGATAGTATTAGATATAGAAGGGGAATTGCTACTTTTGACCAAAGGAAAACGACCCTGGCCTTCCTTAAGATTCAATTAATTCAGAGAGCTAATTCTTAAGGCCAATGTCCCCTACTTTGAAGCCCTAAGGGGAAAGTCTTTTTGTCACAGAGCAGCAAGTTTCATCTTGGTTAGATGGTAGCGCAGGGGATAAACAAAAGAAAGATAATCAAGATAAAGAAGCCACTGAGAAAGAACACCCATCACCTGGATAATTAATATTTTTTAGTTAAATACTTGTGGCTGAGTTATGTTTGGACTACAAGAGGAGGGAAGCGATTTTGGAAGACTTTCAGGACAGACACCCATTATCAGTTACATCAAACAGGGTCTTACATATAGCATCAACACACTGCAAGAACAGAGATTACTCTCCAGAACTCTAGAAAATACAACCCAGTCAGGATAAGTAGGCAGTGATTTCTTTTAGTTATTTTGTAATCTTAAATCATACTATTCCACATACTTCAAAATTGAGGATGGCTGAATACAAGAGCTGGCCATGATGATTCCAGCTCAATTTTATTCAAACTTGGCTCATCTGACTCTATATCTCAGTTTTTATTTTTAGTGAGAGCTTACATGCTTGTCTGTCTATTCTGCTTACTTTATTTTTCATTGTCTTTTTTTTCCCCTAGTCATTACGAGAAGTATAGGTGTGGCTCCTTCCCAAGCAGTTCTTGAATGCCTTGGACGTCTCCCTGATACTGCAGTAGAGTTTCTGGAAGGGCTGAGTTAGAAGGGAGAAGTTCTTGGAAACATTTTTTGATTTTCAGTCTGGAATTTGAATCCTGAACTTTTATGTGTGACTACATGCAATGCCAAAATATTTATCAATAATTTGAAATAATTTCTCCACTCTAAACCGCACCATTGAAGCATGAAAACTTGAGAGTTTAATGACAAAGCAGTTTAATATACATGTATGTAATTTATATATATGCAATTATAAATAATTATATATAAATAGATATATAAATATAAATAGATATATAAATCTAAAATAGATATATAAATTCTAAATCATTAGAATCAATTTATGTGTATGCAGTTATATATCATTATACATGAATTATATGTGTACACATTATATATAAATATATGTACAATTTATAAACACACTTTCCCTTGGTGTGTAAATGTACAATACAGCAAACCAAGTTGAATAGATTTCCCTTGTTCTTAAAAGTTACCATGCTGTATTTAGTATAATTGAACAAATATTTGTAGCAAAACAACAGTAAACTACATGTTAACAACAGAGAGAAAATAAAATATACAGATTTTTGTTCTTAAGGCACTCATGGTATCATTTAGGAGACTGGAAAGTAAACAGAAAATGTTGTTGTGTGACAAGGTAAACAGCAGAGGTGCTACCAGGCTGCTGAGCACTACAGGTGTACAAACTCTTCTAGAGGGTTTTAAAATGTAGAGAGAATTGTTAAGAGAAAATTTGACCCACAAGTTTGCATTTTGATTTGAGCTTCTCCTTGCAGATGATCATCAAATTTATATAATAACCTTAAAATCCCACATTATTTTTCTTATAACTAGATATAATTTTTCCCTTCCAATCTTGACATTTTGTTATTCTATAATCAAAGAAATTTGCTCTAGGTGCTTGTTTTGTAAGGAGTACAAAGTTTAAAGAATAAACAACACTCCCCTTACTCCCATTTCTAATTGTTTGGTTGACTTTGGTGAATTTTATAAAACTTAGCCCCATATATGTTAGACACAGTTTCAGAAATTTCGTGAATTATTTAGTAAATTATTACCTTGGTACTCAGCTTTGATGTAATGATCATTACATAAACTAATGCTTTCAAAACTGCGGAGTTTTGATTAAGTCTAGATGATAATAATGTGAATTATGACATGTTTTATCTCATATTTTAGATATCAAAACCATACTGGATTAGCCTGCAGGAAATCTGGCCAATTCTCATGATAAATTGGCTTAGCCATATAATGCAGTAATTCAGTTGCACAGTTGTAGAGTCTGGTGTGGTCTCTGAGGGATGTAGCTTTACTTGTAGGTTTGCATCAAGAAAATCTACTCCACTAAGTTTGATTCCTATCTCAGAAACATATAAAAGTGTGCATACTAATTTTTAACATAAAACCAAATCATATACTTTATTGTAAACATTGCATTTATTTTTTCCCTAAAATTCACATGCCAGGTTTTGAAAAACTGCACGAAACTTTTGTGGAAGATTTTTCACATCATTTTTCTAATAGATCCTTTATTTAGAAAAATTCCATTTTTTTCTGGTCACAATTCCAATAAAAATGTTCCTTGGTGGATATTTAAAGTAGGTGTTGAATATTTTATTATGCTGGATGGCATAGTGGCTAAGAGTATGAGTACTGAAGTCATAGGCTGCTAAGTACTCTTTTCCTGTTTTCGTAATTGCTGAATGCCACAACGTGAACAAAACTAATGTATACAAATGCATGTTTTCTTTCATCCCCATCTATGATTGAGATAAAGACAACAGGGAAATGTAGAAATCACTCTAGCATGGATCCAATCCCCAAGAAGATGCCATCCTGGTTTAACTTAGAAACAACACATGTATATTAATAAGGACAAAGGACTAATGTGAGTCTTGAAGCTGTGGTGACAATGGATAAAATGACTATGAAACTGTATGGAAGTTGTTTGATGGCACGCTTGATTCTGAGAGCTAAGGTAGGTGTGCTAAGGGGAGTTTCCATGAACCTTATTAAAATACACCTCTCAGCCGTGAACAGCCCTGGGCATTCTCTAAGCTGGAAAAGCTCTGCATCAATATAGTTCCAATGTGGAGAATATCTATTCCACAGTCATTGAAATAAAATTTCTTCATCAAGCTTCAGCAATGTGTAGTTTTTAAGGTCTTAAAGGGGAGACTAAGGAGTGTTTCCAGATGTTTGAAAAATATCGTTTTAGGCAGAATGTTTAGCAAATGAGTTTTTACTTTGTGCTTACTTTTGAGGAAGTTCAGAAATTGCAACTTCAGTAGTGGATGTGAAGTCCATCTTGAAATTCAATTTCAGGTGAGTATTATGTTCTTTTTTAATTTCCTCTTTTAAAGGACTCCTTACCAGCTGGTATATTTCAAAGACACTGTTGGACACAGTGAGCAAGCCAGTTGCTAAATATTCTCAACTTCTTGCTTCTTCTTTATTGTCAGTATTCATGACGATTGTCATTATTCGTAATTATCAGAAATAATGAATGGAGATGATGAAATTGATACTATATTTTTATTCCTTATTAGAATATTAGAATCATTATTTGACAGGGAGAAATTTGTGTAAATTAAATGCCGAGTATCTTTTCAAACTTTTATACAGACACTTACTATTACATAATCATTTTTGTGAATGGGATCCTGTCAAGGTTATTGGGTAAATACCAAGTAAAGATTATATTAAAAGCTGTGAACTATTTTATTCATTTAGCAATATTATAGACAGATAGCTGAAACCCAAATTTTCAACTATCCCTTAGGGTCATGATACCATTAGAACATAATCTGTGAACTATATAACTAAATTTCACCAATGCTTAAAAATATTCAGACGGTTTAATTTTATGAATTTATGATTGTTATGTTTATCTAGTATAATTTTAAAATGTAGATAATTTACTAAAATGTAATTAATAATTTTCAGTAACCTCTGATTCAGACATTTTTGTGTATACTTTCTCTATTTCTCCCAATACTCTAAGATTGAGGAAACTGCATAAGATTATTACCCATTCATGCAGAAAAACCCGAGCTAGAAAATTAACAGCACAGCTGGAAAGGCTAATGAATTTAGCATTTAAAAATGCTTGTAGAGGCTCAAAATCTATCCCTGGATCCCAGAGGTGGCTCTTTTTTGACATAATCAACCCAATCCTGAAACTTCAGAACCATTTAAACATCACGCTGTGAAATACATTTGTCCATACTGCAACTTCACAATTTTTTCTCACAATTGTCTTTCACCACTTATCCTTTGCTTCTGACAAAGTGCATTTCTTCTAGTCTCTTTAAAAAGACAAGTTGCTAATCGACCGGCAAGCTAGCTGGCCCTGGTTAGAACTCTGTTATTGAATTCCTATAGTGGGAGTGAAAACAAAAATACTGACGAATACCCATGTTATGCCTACAATTAACAGAGTAAACATCTTAATAGGCATAGAAGACACAAACAGATGTTCTAATTGCATGTCTGTGAGAAACTGATGTTTACTAGTTCCACTCTGGCTTGGCCTTTGAGACCTCAGGAAGTTTCCCTCCCAGTGGGGATTTCAGTGATTTATTGATTTCAGGACAATGAATATTTCAGAAACTAGCAGGACTTTTAAGAGGTTAAATACATCCTTACAAAGGTTAGCATTAATTCATGTTTGGAGGGAATGCTTACTCTGCTTTAACCAGGGTAAGGACACATCTGCCACATTCCTCCCTAAGTGGGAGGGAACATGGACCAGGGAACGGAAGGGCTATCCTAATGGAGAATGAGGAAATAAAACATTAGCACAGATTTTTTTTTCCTCTAAGCTGAACAAAAATGAAGGAGGTATGAATAATGGTAAACTCCTAAAAATTCCTGGTTGAAACACTGATTAGTCCTGATCAAATAGTAAGGATGTATTTTAAACTTGTATTTGAGACGTTCAGAGTTGAATAATGTCATAGGGCTCAGAAACTTGAAAGGTTTTTAAATGCTTAAGAAATGCTTAATTCGCCACTCACCTTCTGTATTGAATTTACAAATATATTCTGATGTAATTATTTGGCCAGTGTTCACCAGAAAGTCTTAAAGTAATTTATGGGTACTTTGCGCTCTTGTGTTTTCTTTCTTCTTAGTCACACTCATGGATATTGATAAACTAATATGTCTTCGGTAGTATTAACAATAATACTCAATACTTATCCAGAATTTACTTCATGCCAGGTACTGTGTAAATGTGTTAAACAAATTATCTCATTAAAAGAATGCCATTACATCAAATTAATAAGTAAGAAATCATTGACTATTATTTCATAATAAATGCAAACAGTATTTTATCTTCTTCTTAGCTTCTCTTTTAAGTTGTGTTCAATTATTGGTTATTTGCCATAAGATCTGACTAAATTTTTTCTTCTTTAGATTAAAAAAATAGCAGATAAGAATTTTGTGGTGGAACAGGCTTCCTGCCTGAGTGTTTTATGGCCACATGTGTCTGTTGGGCACCTGAAACGTGGCTGGTCTGAATTGAAGACTTACTATGCAGAAAAGAACTTACAATATTACCTTAATATTTTTACATTGATTACATGTGAAAATGGTAATATTTTAGACATACTGGGTTAAATAAAATATATCCTTAAGATTAATTCCACCTGCTTCTTTTAGCATTTTTCATGTGGCTACTAAAGAGTTTAAATTTTAATAACCAAAATTACTTACCTGTTGGCTACTGTACAGTTTCTCAAATCTTGGAATAAGATTGGATACCGCCAACATCATTTCCTGTTCCATACTGATTTTTGCATGGTACTTGCTTTTTATCACAGCAACCATAGAAAACTCAGCTTCACAAAGATATGACATCATCAAAAAATGCAGCATGATCTAACATCAAAGCTGTGAACTGTCTTGATCTAGCAGTTCTCATGGAGTCTAACACATGTTGAGAATTGTGATGATTTCCTCAAACATTTAAAATATCCCGTGGCACCTCTGCGTGTTAATTGAGTTTCCCTCGTGTATTTGGCACACAGATTGGGAGCCATGAACATATACTATTAGAAACTTGACAAGTTTTAGTTTTGCACATGTCTCATATCTCAGTAGAATTACAAATTCCACAGCATTATCAGAATTCATAATCTAATTCATCTTTACACTCATTCATGTATCCATTCATTTAGTCATTCAGATTTTATCTAAAATGTGCAAAACACCGAGCGCTAAGTGCTGATGATACAGTGGTGAGAACACAGACAAAAATCTCTGTCTCATAGAGTTTGCATTCCAGTAAACAGAAATGAAGAAACAAGTTAAAAACCTCCAAGTAAACATGTAAACAAGGCAATTGCAAATCGTGATAGGTACTATGGAAAAAGTGATGCCATAGAGCATTGGTGGATGGGAGTGGGGGCTGGTACTTTAGAAGAGGTGGCCAGAGAAGACCTCTCTGGGATGACATTTGAACAGATACCTACCAGGGAATAGCCAACCTGGAAAAGAATCTGAAAAGATTGTTCTGGAGGAAGCAACAACAAAGATCTTGAGAGTGGAAATAACTTGAGGTGTTTGACCAGCAGAAAGGAGCCGTTGTGGTTGACTGAGGGAAAGGCTGACATGAGAAGCTGGAGGGGTTGGCAGGAGCAAGAGCTTGCAAGACTTCTCAGGCTTCAGTTGTCAGTTTTGATTTTTGTTTTCCAAAAGCCAGGCTGAAGCCACCTGGCACAATGCTTTGCATACAACAGGCACCAAGTAAATGTTGGTTGAATTAATGTAGATAGGCAAATAATGAGCGCCTAAAATGGAAGCAGGATCCAGCTTAAAAGACCGAAAAACCTGGAACACAAAGAACTTTATCTCGTCATTCAGGGCTAAATATGCCTAAGTCAGGCTTTTTGGCCTGCCCTACTAGAAAGTCAGAATTATTTTTCTAATTCTAAACTCTTCCTGATTTGAGGCTGGCCTTTCTTGTCTGCCACAAATTACTTCCCTCTTTGGCCTTCAATTTCTACTCTAGGCTTAGATGAAAGTTATCATTTCCCGGAAATCCAAGCAGTCTGCCGCTTCCGATTTCTAGTTTCTACTGAATTAAAACCCTTTCCCTTCCTATATCTACTTCTTCCTACTCAGCTTTCTAAGTTTCTTTTTGATCAATTTGATTTTTTATTCTTTCAGAAATAGATCTGTTTTATTCCAGGGAAGATAAATGACCAATTATTTATTTTCTCATTTGTGATTGATCATGGTTTACATATATGAGGTTGTGGAGTTTGGGAGGCTCCATCTGGAGACCTGCCAAGACTAAAATCCTGTGGTTTGGGTAATTACCTTGATTTAATGGTAGCCTTCAGGTCCACTCCCAGGCAGATCATTCCAAAGCTCCTGGAACAGAAAGACCAAACGAAGACACTTGAATTGCAAAGATTATTGAATAAGTTGCAAATACAGAATGATAGCAAAGGAAAGGGGACTGAGTAGACTGACTTAGAATAGGGAGCAAGGAGATGGAAGGCCGCATGACCCAAGTCGTGGGGTATGTCCTATTCACACTCTCTGGCCTTTCCTGCTGACTGTGTGGTTACTAGAACCAGGTGTTGTAGCTGAATGGCCCCCCAAAGATGTTCTTCTGTAATCCCCAGAACCTGTGAATATGCTGTCTCACACGGCAAAAGGGATTTTGCAGATGTGATTGTGTTAAGGACCTTAAGGGAGGGAGAGTATTCTGGATTATCTAGGTGAACCTCATCTAATCCCATATGCACTTAGATATTGGAGAACATTTCCTGGCTGCGTGTGAGGATGAATGTAGAAGGATTTGATGTTTGTTGCTGACTTTGACAATGAAGGAAGGGACCACTAGCTAAGGAATGAAAGTGACCTCGAGAAACTAGAAAAGGCAAGGAAATGGATTCTCCTCTGGAGCATTTAGAAAAGAACACAACCCAGCTGACACCTTGATTTTTGCCCAGTGAAATTCATGTCAGACTTCTAACCTACAGTTCTGTAAGATAATAAATTTGTGTTGTTTTAAGCCACTAAGTTTGTGGCAATAGTTATGGCAGCAATAGGAACTAATACAGGGAGTGAAGCAACGGGCCTCAGCAGGTGAAAGGTGCCTTAAGCGAGCGCACACTTGTTCCAACAGTGAGACACAAGAGCAAGGGTGCTGGCCAACATCTGGCCACAGTCGTGGCTCGCTGAGCAGCCCTGGCTTTTATGTGCATTCTGAAGCAAAGCACATCTGGTAAACAAATTGGTGGCTGCACCCAAGATACCATAGCTCTCAACCTGAGGTGACATGAGCTGTACCTTATGAATATTTAAGGTTTGCTGGGTCTTGCCAACTCTTTTATCTAAAAACTGTCATTTGTTTCATTGTTTTTATCTGTTTTAAACCGTATATTCCGTTTATTCAATCTATCTTTAATATGCTCTACTGACTTACTCTCTGACATTTCTTATGAGTTTTATCCATTCCATTTTTTCCTGACTTCTATAGCAGAATTGAACACTCCCAAACAGTGCAGCAAACACGTGTTAAGAATCCTGCAAAAGTCATCTTCCACAGGTGTGAATAAGTTGGACATGGTCAATCGTGTTCCTATGTTGAATATGTTTAAGGATGACTTGCGACCTTGACAAGCCTCACCTTTGCCCCACACCCGCCTGTGGAGGATGCCTCGAGAATCTTCCAGCACTTCAGGCTAGACAGACTTGAAATAGACGTGCAGGCTTTTCCAGTTGAGAATTTGTAAATTCTCTGTTTACAGTCTGAACATGAAGTAAACTATTTAGTTATGTCAATGCATCGGTGAGGGCTTTGTGAGCAAGGACAAACTCTGTCTGTAAACACTGGTTATGCATGTAATGTACAGAGGGAAGAAATCGATCTGCACACTTAGGGATCACATACTACGATAATTGTAGAAGTAAAAGCAGTTTAAAAACTATATTTGGCTTTTGTTTCAAGTTTTAAATACTAAAAAATAAACAATAGATGATTATGTTTTCAAAGTAATAGCAGATCAAGGAGGCTATTGTTTGCTTAACTAGTTCAGAAAAATGTGGCTTTTGATAAAATTTTGAACTCACCTTTAGAAAGCAGGCTACTGTGACTATGTTTTCACAAACACTGCTAATAAGTGACTGGGTGTGTCTTCGTCTTTCCTCATTTTAAAGTTGTTTGTGGTGGTTGGAGATGGTCTGAAAGATGAAGTTTTTTCCTGATATGGAAAATCAGTTAATGTTCTCTGGAATCAAAATATTTATGGTAATACAGGTGAAGCCGGGTTTCTTGTTTCAGGAATCCTTGGTTAGTGGGAAGTACAGCCCACCTCAGATGGGCAGGTGTCACTTTGTGTTAGCTGAATTTAGCTAATTGATTCTATATTTTCATCTGTAAGTTTTTTTTCTTCTCAATTTGTATTTGAAGAATGAGAAGGCATTATTAATATTTAGTTATCTTAACAAGGTTTTATATCTCAATATGGAAATCAGTGGCATATTAAGCTCTGTTCAATTATATAGGAACATTAAATAAGCCTTTTTTTTTTTTCTAAAAGTCAGTCTCTACCCAGTAGTTTTCTTATAGAATTGATCAGTGGCTAATATAATAAAATTGTTTTCCTTCGGCTGGAAAAATTCAGTGATACTATTCAGTTTCACAGAAAGAAAGCAGTTTTTAAGCAAATGTTATAATAATTGAACTGGGTAAGTATTAATTTGATTCAGATTTACCAGGATCAGCCAAGTGGCCACTATTTGCTGGTCTGTTACAATGAGGGATTAACAGTGAATTTTCATGTTGTCATCAGCTTGCAATTTTCTCAGACATCAGTCCTCAGAGAGTTAAATAAAGGCCATTTTAGTAATTAGCCCAGGAAGGTGTGAAAACTGTCTTGTGGCCCATTAGTTATGCTTCGATGTTGCCAGCATCTATTAAATAAATCAAAGTTTAGGCAACAGGGAAGAAAGATCATTGTAATGGAGACTTCATTGCTACTGAGAACTACAAAAGATGATGAAAAGTTACAATAAGCTTATTTAATAGAGGTAATAACATAAAACTTGAAAATTATTTTAAAATGTCATTGAAGCACTTTTTACTAAGATATGGTAGGGGAAATAGGAAGGAACAGATTGAATTTTAACCCACAGTAAAATCAGTGATGTAGTGTGCATGCACACCCCCACTCCAAATAAACAACACCCATAGCCAAATACAGTGCAGATAGCTGTACATCACTGTTAAGTTAAAGACTATATAATTTTTTTCGGAGCATGACAGGCTTAGTGTTAGGCCTCAAATTTAGAATTCTAAAATCTAGAATTTATAACTAGCTCTTTCATTTTAAAAATAAAAAAACTTAATCTTGCTTAGAGCAACTGTAGCTCCAACTGGATTGAATAGAACTTCACATAAGGGGATGCAGAATGTGGCTTTTACCTTGGGAATAGTGAGGGCCATTGCCAACAGTCCACATGGCTTCCTCCTCTCACCTTAGTTTGGGAGGATGGGGGTAGGTGGGAGCCACTGGGGGCTCTGGGGCCTTAGATAGAGAGTGGAAAAAGAGAGGAACCATGGCACGGACCTTCTGTACTCTACTATCCTTTGCATCTGTCCTATGCTTCTAGTCCATGTTGTATGGACCAATTTAGTAGCATCTGAAATCTTCTTCTCACTCCTACTCTCTTCCTAATACACACAACACCAAATTCTTTTCCTGAGCGAAGCTCCAAGATTATTTTTCTCCTGTTCCAAGAATATCTTCAGCGACTCTTGCACTGAATTGATTAAAAATCATCAAATTGACTTGTGGCATTTAAGGCTTCTGTAATAAGATTTTTTCCCTAATTTCCAGTCATTATATCCTTGAAGTGTGCTCTTCAGGCTTTTAGTTACATGAAGGGGATGAGTTGGTAGAAAAACTCTCAACTAACAAGAAGGCATTGGAATTACTACTGACAGGACACAAGTGTGGGGTTACGTGAAAATGAATTCCCATCCAGCCTTTCAGTGAACTTGTATAAGGTGTTATTAATATCAGTTCCATAATGTGCTATCTCAACTTAGCAGCTGTGCTTGCATCACATGTATATGATGCAAGATCCTCTATTTTGACCGTCTGTCCTTATTGTTAGCATTATGGGAAAGTTCCAGGAGATCCACTGAAGTTGCAGAGCAGATAAATTTGATTCCTGTTTCTTGCTCATATGTTGAGTGATCCCATGATGTCTTTCAAATCCAAGGGTCTTGCCTGTGTTAGAGACAACTAGAATCTACTCTCTACAAAGAGAAGAGGTGGTTGGCCAGAACTACACCCGCAGAAGTTTTACTTCTTCCGAAAGAGCCACTATATGTCTAAATGGGATCTTATCCAGCCTGATAAAATGGTGACTTTCAGAATTTAAACTCCTTCTGTTCTAATATTGCCACTCTATGCTCTGTGGCGTTGAACAATCTCTGAATCTCAGTTCTCATATTTGAAAAAGTAAAATAAAAACAAGGATTAAAGAGACACTTAAATAAAAACATTTGGATAGTCAACTGAAAAGAACTTTGCCAATAGTTATTTTTTTGAGAACTAGCACAAGTCCAATCCAGGGAATGAAAAGTAGCATGGGGCGAAGGAATTTGTATTTTGGCATATATAAAGACAGATGTTGATGATTGACCCGTCACTAAAAAAAAACTCTATAAAAAGATACTTTACGTAGATTTACAAATGCCTTGAAATCTTTTAATTCTAGCTCAACGTTTTCGTAGTTTGAGGGAAATTGCGTGGAAAATTTAGTTACAGCCAAGAGTTAAGAGTGGAGGTTATAAAAATGAATGTTTCTGGTTTGAAATTACACATATCACTTCGCTCATTCTGAAAATAGGTTGAAAATAGCTTTTAAATGTTGTTTTTCTGATGGAGACTGGTGATAAATAATGCTTTAATGGAAATACTTATACTTTTTATAAAGATAAGTGATGAAAGACAGGCCTCTGTCCTGAGGTGTCTGTTAGGTGGTTAGACACATTATCTTCTATCTTTTTTTAAAAAATTAGCTGATCATCCAGCAGAAATGTAAGTATTTATTTAGCACCTTCTAAGTGTTTTGTATGATACACACCAGGTGCTATGAAGGATACAGAGATATTTAAGCCATAACAAACACCATATAGTAAAAATGGCGTCGAAGCCCCAGTTCCCCAGAAAACAGAGTCTGTGGCAAAGCTTACATCCTAATGCTTTCTTGGAGGAATATAATTCTGAGGGAGGCAAGGAGGAGGGAAAAATGAATGTGAGTCTGTGAAGGAGGGAAAATAAATACAAATATTACATTACTACCCCAGTCAGAGCTTAACAAGAAAAGACTGTATAGACAGGGTGTTGCTGGGGAAGCAATATGGGACCTTGTGCACTGAAATAGTTGCCAGGGAAGGTAGTACTGAGAGAATTTATTGACCCACTCTTCTTTCCCCCCTCCCTTTCCTGCTTTCTCTTTCGAATTCCTTGCACTTTCAGGTTCTGCTCTCCTGCCCCTGTGTGCAGTCCCCAGATCAGCCTGAATCTCCATGATCCCCACTGGGTAAGACTTAGGTATTGGGGATTGTTTGGCTCCATCTGTCCAGATGCAAAGGAGACTATGCTGCTGGCAGAGGAGGTGATGCTGAGGCGGTGGGGAAGCAGGGCAAGTGGCAGAGGCAAGGAGGAGGTGGATGAGAATGGTCTGATCTGGGAGGTGCAGAAACTGGGCCTCGACAAATAGTATTTACTATTGGAAGATTGTTTAAAAAAGTGACTTAGGTGTTTCAGGGAATGGAGAGATCACTGGCTGTTTTGGAATTGTTTTAAGAGAGAAGAGGAAACAAACATCTAAAGTATGCCTGTGCAAAGCCAAGACTAATTTTTTTTAAAAGAAAGTGGGAATAAACACTGTACACACAAACTTTGTAGTGGAGAATAAGACATATTCAAAAAGAAACTTTGAAAGGAAGAGTGAAGGGTCACATGGACAGAATACTAAAATGGGTTTAATCAAGTTTAAATAAAGATTTGTACAAATGGTTAGCCAGATAAAATAATTTCTGTCTCATCATTTCATAGTTCTGGTGTCAAGAAAAGATCCTCTTTTATTACTTTGATGATCATTCTTATGACACACAAGAGAAAAATACAAAGTCAACCAAAAATAAATTCCCAGTTGTCAAGCGTGATAGTGAACAGAAATAGCTAGCCTTTGTTAAGGTTTAGGGTTTATTTATATACTTCTCTACATCATAGAAAACATTTTGGGTACTTTCTTATTGTTCTGTAAGGATAGACAACATTAATAGATTTAAAAAAAAATTGTAACTTCAAAAAACTGTGTAAGAGGGCATTTGGAGAAAAAAGATCCAGAGACCTGGGCAATATTACAATTAGATAATTAATAAAAATGAGCCTAAATTGTAAAAATAAAAGAAATCATAAGGTCCATGTTATTGTTTTAGGCTCACCTTTTTCTTCCCAGAAAATTTTATATCCACTTCTTTAAGAGAGCACTTTTTCTAGCGTGATGCATTATTGACGTTGAAATACGTAGCGAAATCTATATTAAAAGCATTCTGTATAGACAAACAGGAAGTAATTCACTCTTTAAAGAAAACTTGCAAACCTAGCTGCAAATGCCAGAAGGAACAGAAAAGCTGTGATTTTTGTTAGTTCTGCTTCTAGCAAGGTGGCCTTGCAGGTGGAGGCAAGGTTGGCATGAGCGTGGAGCATGTTCAGCAGCCTGAAGTCGTCTGTCTTGGGTGAGAGCATAATTCTCTTTCTGTAATCAGTTTTGGGTAATAACTATTGATCTAATTATCCGTGGTTTCTGCTTCTCAGGGAATTCTGCTTTCCTTGGACTTCGTATAAGTCCTCTGTAGGATTTCCTTTACCAAACTGGAAACTGAAGGTCAGGGGTCCTTAACTACTATTCTGTCTCCATAACAGTCACATGAGCGACACACACTGGGGTGGAAGGGAGGGTGATGTGTGCCCCCTTGGAGTGGCAACTTGGAGTCATGGAACTGCGTGCTTCACTTGACAAACCTGCCTTGTGATTGTAGCGTGTCCCTTTCAACCCATCCCAGTGGAGCACACTTGTGGTAAAAATCACAGAAACTCTTCAAGATTGTGCAGCATAATCTTCACCAATTCTGAACATAAGAAAGCTAAATGGCTCTGAAGCTTTCAAATACATAAACCAAGTCCATATGTAACTTCTATACTGCTGAAGCAGGCTGTCTGTGGAATAGTCTTTCATGGGACTCGTCTCATTCCATAATGTGACATTAACCTTTCTCAATCAATTGTCTTGTTGTCTGTGTTAGATTCTGAATGACTGAGCCCTTCTAGGCATTGTAGCTCGAGAGTCTCTGTCAGTAGTACAAGTAGTTCTACAGTTAGTGGAATTTACAAAATATTAATGTATCAAGCCTTATTCCAGTTTGGATATGCAAGATATTTTGCAATCTCTAAAAACTCATTAATATTACTAATATTTATTTCTTTAGAACAAAAATACTCAATATTATTCACTTTCACTATACTTATAATGCCCACAAGCATGGACATCTGATACCCAATTTGTTACCATAAACATTTGTTGAACATCTTGTTTGACCCCATGTTAGGTCCAGGCATATAAAGATAATTAACCCAGAAAAAAGAGGCAGAAAATTTGCAGGAAGCAAAAAAAATCAAATAAGATAAAGCAAAACCGTCTTTTAACGTAGGGGCAAAGAGTTCTAGTCGCATTACTAGACTTTGAGGGTATTATTATATTTTAACCCAATAGTTTCTGAGCCTGGAAACCAAGAAAACTATAATCTTTTTTAGGCATATTCTGTTTAAGAAGGCATGGAACACAGATACATGCATATGGAAAATCCACCAGATTGTATATGTAAGATCTATACATTTTTTTGTATGTAAATTATAACTCAATTAAAAGGAGGTATAAAAGTGTGCCATGCATGACATCCAGCATCATTAAAAAATATGTGTGGCTCCTTTAGGTAATCCCTTACTTCACCCACATATTCAGAATATTGTTACCTATGGGTTCTGCATAGCCCAGGCTCTCTGTATTCTAATGTATAATCTGCATTAGTGTAACATTAAATTTCTCTTTGTTTATCTCATCATTACTTTGGGTGAATAATTTAGCTTCTGAAACATGATCATTAAGTACCTGCTTATTTATCTAATTTTTTAAAAACATAGACCATATAATTCTCATATTAGTATCACATTCTTTAGTCTCATGCAAGAGACTAAATGCTATAATTATAAAAAGAACTTCACATTGTGTCATACTTTGGGGATTTTCTAGAACACTGGACTAGGGTGGAGCAATTTTCCACAGTGGCTACAGGTCTAGAACAAATATTCTGGTGCTCTGAAGCTCTGGCAGGCCCCCAGCACCCATACTCCAGGGTTGTATATCTCTATTTTGAACTTTATGAAACTTCCTACTAAATAATAGACAAATTGATTTTGTGGTCAGAAAGCTTGTGCTTAGATGTAAGGCAGGCTAAAAATTTGAATTTATGCAGTTTGGAGAAGGCGTAGAGATAATGTCAACTTTAATTCCTGTTTTTTTTCCAAAAACAGAGAATAGGTCAAAGGTCATGGGTGGAAATTAAAGAAAAATGAAAAACAGATGTTAGGAAGCTCACTATAGGAATGGAAACACAAGCAGCACTGAATATTATTAAAGAAAAAAAGACCACTGCTTAAAAAATAAAATCAGAAAGTGAGGATCTTATGAAAATTCTATTTTCATAATGATATTTTAAACATAGTTTGACTTTTTAATATTTTACTAAAGTGATTTAATTCCATATATTCTGTTCCTTACATCTAAAGACATAATTTGGGAGCAAAAGACGATCTTAAAATCTGCCCATTATAAATTCCATCTAAAAAGACGTTGCCTGGAAAATAGTCTCTTCTCAACAATTGAAAATACAGGTACTCCATCCCCCATCCCAGGATCAAACTTAAACCAACGAAAAGGTTTTCTTTTCTTTCAACTGACAAGTTGTCTTTCCATTAGGACACTTGAATAAGTTTCCTTGACATTAATAAGAGCTATGCAGATTTACTGTGGTGAGAAACAGGGACTTAGACAGAAATTTATTTTAGATTATAAAATACATCATAATGACTCTCAAATGGATTGTTGACATTTTTTTCTATTGAAAGAGGATCTATGTGTTTTGACTTTTATGTATTATCTTCAGCTAAAATAAAGAAGGATGTTGCAAGATCCATGAAAATACATAGATGTGTTTATGATGTCTTGAAATCTTGTAAAGAAACCCACAATGGACATCTAGAGTCTGTCCTGAAACTTTCTTCTTTGTTATCTTTTAGAAAGTCAGATAAGATTCATAAAAATGAAAAAGAGGTGTTGTAACATGATTAAAAAGCAACTCCCAAAATCTAATAGCACAGAAAAAATTAAGAGAAATTATTAAAAATAAATATTTCTTAGCATATCTTTTGATTCAAAAGCCCCCACTGATGATTTTCTTATTTCTGTAGGTATTTGTTTTGTTTAGTATTAACCAATTGACTCAAACGTTGACAAAGGGGAGTTGGCATGCATCTGCATTAGGCATGTAATTAAGAGGATGTAATTAAGGATCATCGCTGGATGCGTTTACATCAGAGATGTAATTATGAAGAAAGAAGAGTCAGCGCAATAGCCAAGGCATGAATGCCAAAGTGGACTTGGAAATGCAGAAACCAAAATGAGTTCCTTTGTAGGAGGAACTTCCACAGTCCTCCCAGTTATGTGCTCTAAGGGCAGTAGCAGCGGTGGAATAAGGAAGATCCTGGGAACCACCACGTCCAGACTCATTGGCCTCTAGCAAATCATCTCCCCTTGTCCTCTCTTGCTCTCATCCTACCCTGCCAAGTGAAATCCACGGCATACCATTTTTATGTGCATTCTTATTTTCTTATGAGTAGACACATTAACATGATGGGTTTAACCATAGTTCGTCTTATTTATGAGCCTCTGGTTAAATGTTAATAGCCTGAAGTCAAGTATCAAACACAAGAATTTAGAGCTAAACTTCTTGCCAGTGGTACTTACTGACTATCCAACAGGATCACGATCCAGCCAGTCCTGTTTTTTAAGCTGTTTTAATACTATCAACAGTGAACACTTACCATGCTTATTAAATGCCAGTCACTGTTCTAAGAGCTTTAGATATGTTAGCTAATTTAATTGTCATGACAGCCACATGAGGCAGCTATTATTATTACCATTTCCATTTTAAATTTGAGAAAACTTAGGCATAGAGAGGTTAAGTAATTTGCCCAAAGTCACACAGCTAGTGAGTGGCAGAGCTGGGTATGCCACTGGAATCTGTGCTCTTAACCATCACAGCTCCATCTGTGCCTTTCCACAGTTGCCAGATAAATCACGTTATGATCATCTTTTATTGTTGGAAGGAGTAAAAATTATTGCATTGGAAGTGTGCTGAGTTGTTCATGCTGTATAAATAGTGATGGGGAGTTTTCCCCAACTCTATAAGTCTGTTTTATGTGTTGAATATACAGCTTGCACATTCCACATATCCCTAGACATACTATCTAATATCACCATGTAAATTCATTGTCATCCTGTCTGTAGTGTGAATAACTCATAGCCTCAACATTAGCAAGATAAACTGTTTCTTAATAAAACAAGACAAGATTAAGTTTGAAGACTAATTAAAAAGAAGGAAGCTGATCTCATGTCCATTAAATTTCTAGTTTGGTCTGTTTGGAAAATATCCAAAGGGTTAATATGTGTGTTTCACTGAAGAATAACGAAAATTCAGGCCTGGTGGGAAGTTAGGTAAGGATGAAAAGAAAGGAGACACAAAATATGAAATAAAGAAGACTTTAAGGAAATAATTCCTTTGCCTTCACACTATAGAGAGCCTTCATATATAAGAAAAGGTTAACCTTAGATCCATCTTGCCCTGCATATCAGTAATCTTTATTATTAAGACACAACAACTTTATTTCATAATCATTTTCTTCCGGCCAACCAGCTGTGGTTACTCAAGGCAGATTAACTAGAACCTGATGGATTTCAGCCCCTGTTCAGCAATGCCAGCCAAATACTATAATTACACAGGATGCAGGCTGAGATAATGTCGACCTTGTACTTAGAGATAGTCCTAGATAAGTTGAACTGTGGGATTTGCAGGTCAGGCTTTTCAATCATGGGTGCTGTATCTGTGCAGAGAAAGAGACTGGAAAGAAAGAAAAAAAAACTCTCATCATTTAAGCTGTCCTGAAAGAAGGTATCTAATAAAGGCTAAGACTTCAGGAGATAGGAGGAGATTCACCAGTGTAAATCTTAAAGAGCGGTGTGGAGGCTGTGCCTGTGCTGAAGTGAATGTAGTCTCTGTCCTCTAAACCCATATATTCTGCGGATAGGGCTTGTGAGAGCCTTTCCATTTGGCAGTTTGCACAGCACACCGCTGATGTTATGAAATTTACATTAAGTTGGAAAAACAGTCCTTGTCATACTTTATCCTTTTGGAGGAAATGAATTTCTTTAATAAGAACACTGCTTTATTTCCCCCATGAATTCAGATAGGGCACACATTCCTGGATGGCGCTGTACCAAATACCGAGGCTGAGAGGGAATGGCTTATTATTCTAAAAATTTTAATGATCCAGAAGCAAAATATTTTTGGTCCTTATATTATAGATATATATGCTTAAATTCAGATATCTAGTGCCAAGAACTCTGAGATATGAATGTTGGAAATCCACCAAAGATGAGAGATCCAGGGGCATTTGTTAATGGTTAATGAATAATTCCCTAAATCATTTGGTTGTTATTAACTAGTTCAAAATGCTTCACCTCTAGGTCCTTGTAATCATATTAAACTATGCAAAAGTTTCCTTGCTTTAATAAACTTTAAGTTAAATGTGAAAATATTTACATACATTAAATGTTGGGTCATGTCTCTTTTTTCAGTTTAATGTTTTCTGAAACTCTGCATATTCAGATGTTTGTGCCTTTGGCCACGGACATTCTTTTCTGAGGGGTGTCTTTCTTCCCTCCCACTTTCTCCTAGTGAACGCCTACTCATCTTTCCAAGCCTGCATCAGGACTCCACTAGTCTTTGACGTTTTCATTACCATGTTCCTTTTCCTTTCTTCCAGTAATTAATTGCTCCTTCTCTTTGGGTTCATAGCATAATATTCCTGCCTCTATTATCCCATGCATCACATTTTATTATTATTATTATTAGTTAAGTCATTTCTCCAGCTAGAGCTCTTCAAGGACATAGAGGCTTATTTGTCTTGGGTCAAAAGAACCAGGAGCATGGTAGGCATGTAATAAAGGTTTATTGACCACATGGGTGCATGAGTAATCAGAAAAACATGTCATTCTGAGAAAAGGATTAGTCCTTAGTATAGTTGCTAATTTTCTATACTTTCAAAATATCAAAGAAGCAAGATTGTGTTTTCCAGTATGTAAAGTCAATGGTAGACTAAGAGGCCACTGAAAGATGACATTGCTCTTCTGGGTATATTAGAATTCTACTTCCCTATTCTTCATTTCCTCTTCATAGAGAAGAAGAAAATTACTCTTAGCTCTCCAGAAAAAGAATTTGTAACAGAAGCATTTCTAGCTTCTCTCCACCTGCTCACTCACTCTTCTCCATTGATTGTTGAAATGAGGAAGAAACAAAACAGAGTTGGCTTAACGTGTTCTGGGTTCTCCCGATATTTCTGCTGCTCTGCTTTCCAACCTCTGGCAGCCCAACAGGGGAAGCTTGCATCTTTTGCAAGTGGAGGAGGGGGTGTATATGGGCATTTTTAATGCAGCAGTTATTTATTAGGCCTGTAGAAGAATGTGGTTTATCAATAATAAAGCTGATCATCTTTATTGGTAACAAAGGTGCTATTTGACCTATTTATTTGACTCCTATGTCCATCTTTCCTAAATATCCAAACTCAGGGAGATATTTATTGCTTTCCCCCCAAATAACTCCAATACAATGTCTGTAGTTGTGCATTCCCAGAATATTGTGGAATTATAAAATTTCAGTGAACTCTTATTATAAACACACTGAACTTAATTTAAATTTAATATTTTAAAATGCAAAGTTAAGGCAGAGATATTAAATCATCTTGTTTCCTCAAAAAACTATTTCAATATTCAAAACATGTCTCTTTTTTCACAGAATGACATCAGACTTGTAGAGGTCTAAACCCTCATCCGATACAAGTATTGAATACAACCCACCTTCCGGTTGATTAGGCCACCTTGTTTCAGCTTGAATCTAGTAATGGAAACTCACCAGCTCGTGGGACTTCCTGTTTGCTTGTTGGATAACTGCAAGAATTAGAGAGTACATTATTTTAATAAACAAAAATTTGCCTCTTTGTAAATTTTACTAGTTATATTCTCTGGTGGAATAAAAGCAAATCTATTTTATATTTTTTCCATGATAAATCTTTAGATCTCCCATGTATTTCCTTGAAATCAAGGACCATATGTCTTTTATCTGCATACCCCCTTCTCTGCTTAATGTTAATACAACAAACATCTTTTGAGCACCAGGCACTGTGCCTGGTGTTGGTCATAGAAAAATAAATAAGACACTATTCCTTTCCTCATAAAGGAAACATGCAGATGTAAAGAAATGCTTACAAACCATGGTGTAAATTGCTGCAATGAAAACATGTACAAAATGCAAAGGAACTCAGAAGAGGGAATATCTAATACTGCACAGAAGAAGAGGCTACGGCATTGCCACAGGAGAAAGGATATTTGTGTGCATCTTAAAAGAGGAATTTTCCAAATAGAAAAAGAAGGGAAGAATTTTCTAGTCAGTGATGTCAGCATGTGCAAAGACACAGAGGGAAGAAACACGCATAGCACACGTAGCGAACATGAGTGTTCAAGGAGGCTGAAGCACGGGCGAGCTTGTAAAGAGTGTTGATGAGCCCAGAAATGAAGGTGCTCGGGAATGAATGACTTCTCGTACCCTGCTAGGGATAGGGGTGTGGGCCTAAAGGTGAAGGAAAGCCGTTGTAAAATTTTAATAGGAAAGTGGCTATATTAGAAATTTTAGAAGAATCACATAAGCCGTTGTAAAATGGAAATGGAAGGAAATTAAAAGCAGGAAGGCTGGTTGGAAGGTTTTTGCTTGTTTCTCTTTTGAGTTTTGCAATAGTTCAGCTGACTGCTGAATAAGAGTCAGTGGGAATGGAGATGAAGAGAAAACAATGGATATGAAGGATATTTAGCCTGTAGATTAAATAAGATTCTGTGGCTGGATGAAGACTGGGTGAGGGAGGGAAGAGGTTTTGGGAATAAGATAAGTCTAGCTTTGAACAGATTTGATTTCTTTGGGGTGTTCAAGTCAAAAATACAGAAAACAACAAATATTATAGCCGTGAATCTTGAGAGAGTGTTTGGAGACTGATAACATGGTAGAATCGAAATCCTTTAACAGACGAGTAGTACTTGAACCACGGGAATGTGCAGTGCAAGAAAATGCCATGATCGGGACCCTAGGGAACATTAACACTTCAGGGACTGCCGGCAGAGCAGACTTAGAAGGACTGCTCAGAGAGGTAAGAGGTAAACCAAGAGAAAATAATACTGCAGAAGCCAAAAGAAAAGAGATTTTTCTGGAAGTAGAGAGCATTCATCATTGTCAGAGGCCACAGAAAGGTCATGTTAAACAAGGATTGATAAACTTCTGGGGGATTTCTTAATTAAGCCATTATTGATGACCCTTACTCAAGATGTGGGCGAGTTGAGAAGGTGAAAAAGCAGAGATGCTGTGTTCCAGACAGTGGCTTGGCTAGGTGTTATATAAATAAATATATAAAGAATATATAAATACTTGAGCTTTGGCGGGTCCTCTATTTGTCTATTTGGTTTATTATTTTGCCTCATCATGTTTTGAAAAAAATGTGAAGCTGAGCAGATTTTAATACCAGTCTTCATATTAAGATGGGAATATTTGAATCATATACCTACAGCAGGGTTTATTTTGTGGATCTGTTTTCAACATCTCCTTTCACTGATTTTGTGAAACTGAGATTTGCCACTGTTCCAGTCATAAGGGAGTCAGTGTGGCCCGTCATGCTCACTGCACATGGGAAGAAGTGTGAAGACCATTATCAACTCCTCTCTGCCCCATGGTTTGCCAGAACTGCTGTCACTGACCTCCCACCTGAAAGGTCTCCAAAATGTGAGCCACAGAAATACCTACTTTCTTTAAAATAAAAACCATAACATAAAGTATGTCATTGGAGTGTGAGTTTCCAACTGCCTGTAAAATTCTTCATGGAAAGATATAAGTACTAATTAAAGAAAAAGAAGAGTATTGTCTTAAGAAGTTTACAATACCAGTCTAGCAAAGTAATGCAACTTTAAAAGCAAGAAATCAAAAAGATTTAGCAAGGAATATCTATTCTGTTCTTTATATAATTATTTGATTGGAGGATCCTATCAATGGCTTGATAATGGTAATAGAAATTTCTGCAAATTAATTGCATTTGAAATAAATACTGATATTTTCTGAAATTGGTAAATAATGCTCAATTTTACATGTTTGTTTTGGGCTTTGTCAGTTGGGAAAAAAAAGAACGAGTTAAATTTCCAGGAAATTAGGTTTTGTTAAAAGTACAGTAATTTAATTATCTTATCATTGTGCAGACTGATATTCAAGAAAATGGTGTGTCATGTGAGATGTTTTGCTGGCTATTCTACAACTCAATTACATCCATCATTAAGGGCTAAGCAAGATTGGCCAGAAGTTATATTTAATTTCACTGCAACTTTCGACTTGTACTTATTTTCAGCCCGATTTGGTAGGAATTGGCTGGAGCTATTTCAATGCAAGCGATCCTTATTTTTCTTTTTTGACCCTATGATCTCTTCTTGAAAATAAATCTCTTCAATGACAGGCTCATTTAGAGTTGGTCTCAAATATTTTCCCCATTGCCTTGGTCTTCAATTGGAAACCTGCCTGAATGGCCCTAGGGAATAACAAGCTTCTAACTGCATTACAAGATCCCTCCTTTTTGGAAATGTATTCTGGTATCCATAGTTTGGATTTCCTATTAAATAGTTGACTTAACCATTAAGTTATAGCTGTAATGAGTAGATACTATTTTATTTTGTAGAAAATCCCAATGCAGGGTTTCAATAGGACAGATGTTCCTGTCTCAATTATGGAGATAAAATCTGAGGGTAAGCACTTGGGGTGAGTACTATGGTACTACATGGTGTCAGAGGCCAAGGCTGCTCCACCACCCTCAGCATTCTACCTCATATTTCAAGAGGG
The DNA here is from genome assembly GCA_031878705.1 of Tapirus indicus. Taxonomy (NCBI): domain Eukaryota; kingdom Metazoa; phylum Chordata; class Mammalia; order Perissodactyla; family Tapiridae; genus Tapirus; species Tapirus indicus. The sequence continues at coordinate 138,455,945 of CM062919.1, read as the reverse complement.
CTGTTCTTGCTGCCGCGATATTGTCAGCATTCCAGCCAGCAAGAAGTAGGAAAGGCTGTAGAAAACAGGCCCTCTTTCGCTAAGGACTTTCCCAGGAAATTGCACACAATGTTTTCATTTATATTCTATTGGCTGAAACTTAACACAAACCCACACCTACCTACAATGGAGCCTGGGAAATGTAGTCTTTATTCCAGGTGACCATATACCCAGCAAAACCCTGAGGGTTCTATGGCTAAGGGAAAAAGGTGAGACTGGATCCTGCAGAACCTGTAGTCTCTGTCACAGTTTTCTTCTTCCTTACTCAGTCTGCCGCATGATCCCCTCCATTAAATCTGTTTATGATCCTCCTACTTCACTAAAGCTTTTTTGGATATTAGCCATCCCTTTTGTTTAGCTGTTAGAAAAACGACTTCTATGCTCTTGTCTTTATATATTTATATTTCTGCTCATGATGTTTTTCTCATCCACTAAGTAATACTCTTGAAGGACAAGGGTCTTATGTATCCCAAGCTTAGTGCACAGCTATGCACCTGAAGGAATTCAATAAAACCATGACTAAAAGTCAGAGGTACACAAATTAGAGATAAAAACGAATATCAGATGGTACTATTCTTGCCAGAATAAAGTTCTTTTAAAAATATCATAACATCTATCATGTCTTTGAGGAAAGCTGCTCTGCTCCATTGAACAAGTTTCCTGTGTGATGGACTGAGGAGCTCTCTTCTCTGTCGGAGGCACTGGGTGTTCCACTCGTCAATGAGATCAGAACAGGTCCTGTGCAACCTGGAAGGTGAGACCTGAGGGACAATGTCCTTGGGTATAAACAGGGAGAGTGCTTGGAAATATCTATTCACCATAGCAACGGTGGAACATCACCTTTATGACTGGATGAATAATTCTTCATTGTCTCAATGTCCTGGGGAGAGATATGAGGATGAGAATGGATGTGAATGACTTGGGAAATGTGACTTGCACATTTAGTAAACTGATAAATGGGAGAATCATGCATCTAAAGATAATGAAATAGCTAACAGAAATCACTTTTCTGGTCTTGCCACTCTCTTTACTGATAAGCTGTTAAGATTTATAAAGAGCTCTAAACTCCTGGAAGCTTACACTTTAAAACATTTCTTTGTACATATATATTTAGCAATATTTACTGATTGAAATTTTCTAAATCAAGTTATGACTATTTTATGTACAAGGTAAAAATCATGTTTGTGGTAAACATTTCAATAATGGCCATTAATTAGTGCTATAAGATAAAATACAATATGCCCAATTAAATTTGGAACCAGTTAACAATGAATTTTTTTAGTATATGTATATCGTATGCATTATTTAGGACATACACTAGAAAAATTTTTGTTTTTATGAAATTCAAATTTAACTGGGTTTTCTGTACTTTTCTATGCTAAATCTGGCAACCCTCCCCTTACTGACTCACACCTTCCCTCCGCCCATGCCACTTTGTCATATGGCATTGCTGCTCCTCTCTCATAAGGTGGAGCCTATTTATCCACTCTGGGGAGTGGCCTTATGACTTGCTTTGATGGATAAAATGTGGCAGAAGAAACACTGTGCAAGTTGTAGCATCCAGGTCTAGGCCATTGTGTGGCTTCTCCCATGGAAATAAGCAATCGTCCCAGGACCATTTATTGAATGCACAACCTTTTCTCATCCATTTTCAATTACTTCTCATCAAATATCAAATTTTTATAAATGCCTGGGTCTGTTTCTGGGTTTGGGGTTTAGTTCCATCATTTCAACAATACTATGTTGTCTTGAATGCTATAGATTTATCACAAGACTCAATATCTAATGGAGCCAATACCTCCATGAGTCCCAAACAAGTGAGGCTCTGCCCCAAGTCCCATGCTTTTGAGGACCCACATATCACAAACTCTCAAACACAAAGGTGTTTTATTTTATTTTCATCTTGGTGTCCATAAAATTATTTTTAAGGTTGACTAATTAAGTGAGCAAAAGAGAATTATGAGAAGAATTCATGAGCCAAAACAAGCCCCCAAGGCCAGAAGATACGGGGCTGAAAGCCATGTGTATATGTGTGGGAAGGAGAAAATCTGCTTTGCCCTGAAAACCACAGAACAAGTGTCTCTTTTTGTTTAAAGTTGACTGCTCCAAATCTCAAAATAGTGTCCAAGCAGACTGGGTTCTGCAAATAACTGTATTTATGTCTTCTCCTTTGCTTGGGAAGCAGTTTTGAGAGGCGTTAGAACTGCTAGAGTTCTAACTGCTAAAATACTCTAGGCCTTTGTAGAAAAAGAATATTTGCACGAAAACAAATAAAAACGTTATTGTAGCAGTAAGATAGATGTTAACTGTCTGAACTAAGGCAGTAGCAACAGGTATATAGAGCAATCCGATGATGCGGAATATTCAGAACTTGATGACCGATTGGATGGATGACGAAGTCAAGGAAGAAACCCAAGATGAGTCTGATGTTACGACTCTGAGTGATAGGGTGGAAATTGATGCCATTAATTGAGATAGGATAAGCAAGAAGCAAATGAGTGTGTGTGCACGTGTGGTGTATTGTAAAATAAGGATTGGGCAGTGGAGATATATAAAAGTACGATGGAAAACATGAAGATTTGGAGAGGTCTGAACTTTGAAGACCTATGGAGTAGCAGGTAGAGAGTCTTAGACGAGAAGAAGGATATTGAAGATCTAGAGTTTAGGGAAACTGGAATAAAAAAATTTTTTTAAGGACACAGGACTAGATGAATGTGTCCAGGCAGAAGTGAGTAGAGTGATGAGAAAGGAGGGTCAAAGATAGAAGACTCGGAAACCAAATATTTTAAATACATTTCTCCACGTTGGGTAGGGAAAGAAGCAGTGAAGAGGCTCATGGAGAGGGCTCACTCTTCCCAGGACTGGCTTGCCCTCCATTCTTTCTACAGCAATTCAAAATGTTGTGTACCTCAGCCTTACGTCAGTGCATGCTTTTAGCGAATGTCTGTTTAATCATTGTCAATCAATGAATGAATGTGCAGTTTAAAACCCTTTTCTTTTGTAAATAATACTCAGTCCCAAAGAATCTCCCTTTCCACTTTCTTCCCTCCAGTTATGTCTTACAGTCACCTTTTTAACATCATGAGGAAAGACATTTTTAATTTTGTAATTTAGACAGTGCTTTATATAGTGCCATGTACATAACTGATGCTTAATAAATAAACGAATAAAATGCTCACTTGGATATTCTTTTTGCCTCAATAGTTATCTCAGCATATCAATACCTTAAAAGTAGACAGTGGCTTTGAGAAAACAGTGTGCCTTGCTCCCGTCCGGATGCCATGCTTTTGGAACTTGTGTCACTTGGCATGGTTTGGAGTCATGGAGCACTTTGGCAATGAAAACATGAGGGTTCTTTTTGAAAATATCAGAATTATTTATTTTTTCTATCTTTCCTGGAGCTATTAATCAGTCTTGTTATTTTTAAAGACATTGTAACTTTTGAACAATGTTTTATCTCATTTAGACACAGGATCAGACATTTAAAGCCCCAAAACTCTACATGAATACAGTATAGGTGAGCTCATAATTATATAAACTTATTGAATTTAGTTTTCCTTTTAGTATCTTATTTGATAAGTATTTTTTTCTTTTTTAAAAAAGATATTTGAAAAAAATGACAAGGGAAAAGAGTATTCAAGCATTTCTAATTGAAGTAGAAGCACTTCTTCTCAGTGACCAAAACTTCCAAAAAAAGGATTTGGAAAAAGAAGAGTAAATTAAACACAGAGTAAATAGGTGAAAGGAAATAATAACTAAAAAACAGAAATCAATTAAATAGGAAAAAAAGGACAAAAAATGGAGAAATGAAAGAAACCAAAAGCTGGTTCTTGAAAATTTATAAAAATCTAGCTAGGCTGATCAAAAAGGAAGGAGATAGATAGAGCCAGAGAGAGAGAAAGAGAGAGATATAGAGACAGAGAGAGAGAGAGAGAGAGAGAGAGAGAGAGAGAGAATAGGTATATGTGTGAGAGAGAGGTGACTAAATCACCAATATTAGGAATGAAAAGTGGGATATCACTACAAATATTACAAACATTAAAAAGGCAGAAAGAGAATATTATGAACAAATTTATGTCAATAAATGACAATTAGATGCAATACCAAAATTCCTTAAATTCCTTGAAAGACACAAGTTACCATAATTGACTCAACGCCATAGACAGTGGATGGTGTGCGGGAGCCAGCTCATATAGTTTACAACTCTTCTCATCTTTTCACATTCAGGGACACAAATTTGATAGCTTGAAATCATCCATGGTGGGAAAATTTATACCACAGAAATTGGCAACCACTGGTCAGAAGCATCATCACTTAGCAAAGGAAAGAACGTTAGAGGCAATTGGCCTTTGAAAGACAACATGTAATTCTCACTCACCATAGCTAGGAAAGTTGATGAACTGCTTGATGTTGTTTAAAAATGGGAATTGATTAATTAACTGGAGTCTAAGTTTCTTAGTTATAATGAGATACGAAAAAATTTGAACATGTAAAAGGAGAAAATAAATTTCTGTTTGGGGTGATGAAATGTTTTGGAAATAGATGTTGGTGATGGTTACACAACACTGTGAATGTAGCTAACGCCACTGAATAAAATGGCTAAAATGTAAATTGTATGTCATATATATTTTACCATAATAAAAAAGTAGAAACAAAAAAGGAGAAAATATAGTTGAATTACTTCTAGTTAAATTTCAGTAATACACATTAGACTCATAGCTTGGATTTCTAAATATAATAAAATTCTGTGTGAAAAAAATAAGTGGATTGTCTTAGTACATTTCCTTTGGGTAGGTCATTTGGGTGTTCCTTGTTTGGGCCTAGTTTAGCATCTGTAGAGTTGCCTCGAGACACTGCTCATACGGGCATTAGAGAATAGAAACAAATCTGGATGCTAAGCCTCTCTTCTTCGTCAGACCGCCTTCCCAGTGGCTGACTGATCATTCAAAACTGCTCTGACCTGACTCGTTCAGCGAGTCCCTCTCCTCTCCTAATTGGAACATTGCCTGAACATGACCAATTGAAAGAGAAGGTCTTTCTCTTCAGCCTGGGAGTCTGCAGTTTTGCCTAGTTTGATTACTTGATGTTTATTCATCCACCTGTGAATATAAGAAAACTGTTATGTTCCTTTACTAGCAGTGAATTCACTTAAGGTCACTAGATCTGTTTCTCTATCTGTGAATGAAAGAGTTGGACTACTATATATCATGGTTACTTTTTCTGACAAACCACCTCTAATTTAGCAATGTAAGACAGTCACCATTGTATTATGCTCATGGATTCTGTGGGTCAGGAATTTGGAAAGGATGCAGCATTGAAGGCCTGACTCTGCTCCTGGGACCTCAGCTGGGATGACTCAAGGCTGGAACTGCCTTGAGGAGTAGAGGCTGGAATATCCGAAGGTTCGTTCGTGCAAATATCTGGTCCCTGGGCAGGAAGGACTGGAAAACCAAGACTGCCAATCGGAGCTCTTACATTTGGCCTTTCCAGGTGGCTTGGCTTTTTAATAGTATGCTAGCTTCAGGGTACGTACTGGCTCAGGAATCCAAGTGCAAGAGTTCTAACAAGGTAGAAATAGGACCTATTCTGACCTAGTCTCGGAAATCATGCAGCTTACCCTGCATCTCACTCTGTTGGTGCCAAGTGAGTATGAAGCTCACTCATACTCAAGGAGGTGGTTCTTAGACCCCACCTTTTGATCAGAGTAAAAGTCATGTTGTGGATGAGAATGTGAGATAGGATAGATTTTTTGAAAATCCAGTCTGCCACATCATATCGTTTCTAGCTATCTTCTCATTTAGCTATTTGTTCCCTAATCCACTATGACTCAGGAATACTTGAACAGAATTTTAGCGTTCACCTTCCTCACTGTTCTTTCATCCCTGTGGTGGCCTCCTTCACTTTAGCTGTATTTTATAGTTATAAGGCTAAGAACCAAGTGGAATGTCAACTTCTAAAATGACATAGTTTTGTGTGTGTGTTTGTTTTTTATAGCTTTCTCCAGTTAAAGAAGGAAATGTATTGTTATGACTTTAAAGATTTCCTGCTGGATGTCCACATTCTTGGGAAAGTAAAGCTGAATATAGAGAGAGCATTGCCAATCAAATCAACAAGTAATATTTGTTTTGACAGAGTTTGATAATCAAGAAATATTTTTTCCCTTTAACTGTAAAGTAATAATTCTGGCTTAGATTTCAATGAATACAGGAGTTGTAATAAGCCACTTTAAGAAAAATATGTACTTTTATGATTACGTTTCAGGATGTGAATTTCAGTTGCAAATTAATTCATTCAACCAATTTTTATTGCATATCACCTATCCTTCAGACACTACATTAGGCACTGGGTCTGCAATGGTGAATTGAATCTAGAATGATGCCTTCTCCAATGGAGCTTCTAGTCTAGCTGGGAAGGAGATGTGGGAGTGGGTAATGAGAGCCATCAGATAAGTAAACGCAGAGGTGAATGTACAATGGCAAGTTGTGATAAGTAAAAGGAAAAGAAAGGATCAGGTACTACAAGAGAGAATAAAAAGAAAAGCTCATTTAGATTAGATGAGTCAGGGAAGCAATATTTGAGAAACTGACATTCAGCTGATAACCCAGTGATAGTAACCAGTGTGACAAATTTAGAAGGAAAAGTTTTTTCGGTAGAGGAAAGAACTTTTTCAGAGGATCTGAGTCAGATAAAACTTTGTTAAATATTTCTTTTCTTTTCTTTTAGGAACTGTAAAGGGAGAAAACATTGATGAGCTTTAAGCAGAAGAATGAGATGCTCATATTTGTGATTAAAAAAGGATCTCTGGCTGCTGCTATGCAGAAAGTGGATTGGAGCAGGGCAAGAATGGAACTGGTTTTTTCTTATATGTTTGTGAGGATGAAAAAAATTACCTGGGGGAATAATTTATCAAGAAGAAACAAAGTACCTTCCCAAATTCCTAATTGTGTAGAAATCGCTAAACCCATTATGTTGTCTGAGAGGTAGAAAGGATAGTATGAGTCTATATACAATACCACAACAAGAAAACACCTATAAATAGGTGTCCAGCTCATAATTTCTAGTTATAGCTGTTTTCACAAACAGTTTGTGATTTTATAATGGCTTACACATAGCAGTACTCAGTCTGTTAGAAAAAGAAACAGCTGTTTAGTGGAATAAGGGTTGAAAAAAGCAATGTAATAAGTCACACGATTTAATTTCTTCCTGGTTCCCTCCCTCCCAATTATGTAATCTTGAACCATTTTTTTTCTATAGTAAAGAAAGAATAAAACATAGGAAGACCAGTTTCCTTCTCTTGTCAGTAATCATGTTGAGGGATCAATTAACCTTAGTGTTTTATTCCCTCCTTTCCTTCCACAGATTGCTTCCAAGTGTAAGAAATGACAGAATCAACATTCCACTGGGTCACCAGCAATGCCTCAAGGCTGATGTCAGTGAACTTATTTGATGATTTGCTTTAAAATTATGGTTATTATTCAGTTTTATTTTTATCTAGGCTGATTGCAGATCAGTGTATTTGGAGGAAGGATTAAGTATTTTACCTGCTTGCATTAGAAGTACGTAAAGAGAACTCCTGGCCAATATCGGGTAATAGATAATTAGTTTGGCACCTGACCAGAGAGAGGTCCAGGCCTGAGTATTTTATTACTTACTAACACAAGTGAGCATTCAGCTTTCGGGTCAACTCAGATACCTGAAAAACAGCTACTCTGGCACATTTACAACCTGGTGAACAAATTTATGCAATTTTACATCCCTCTGCTGATTTACCTGGAAAGACCATTATGTAAGATAATGAATTTAACAGAAGAAAATCGGTAAATGCTTTTGCACACTGTCACTTTATATTATAAGGAGAGATTTGGCATTTTCTCAGTTAGGCATGCCTGTCCTCACGTGATCTACATATTAGAGATGTGGCCCTTCTTTTGGACAGAAAATTTCCCTTGATTAATTTTCCCGTCGATATTGTATTGGTTTAACCAGAGTATTTTTAATCTGAGTCAAGTGCCTGTATTAGCCAATCTTCAGGCTAAAATGGCAATGCAAATACAGCAATTATTTCATCTTTCCTGTATTGGTACTTTAAAAGATAGATGAAGCTCTAAGTAGTGTATTCCCTGAGATGGAGCTAGGACTGGGGGTGGGAGTGGAGTTTGGGGTTGAAGTGAAAAAGGAAAGCGGCAAATAGAGGGTATATTCTTCTTTCAATATCTAGTACTTTTCAAGGAATGAGGACCCAGGTTATTCATTTAGACATTCAAAGATTCGCCAGTAAAACTGAGCTCGCTAAACAAACACACTTATCAAGAGAGGGATAAATGGAACAAATCATAGAAAAGACTAAGAAACAGACTAAGAGAAGTCAAATAAAATTTCCAGAAGAAAATAACACAACGGATACATCAATAGCAATCGCAAACCAGCAAATGCAAGAAGACGATTAAGAGTAGGAACAGAGGAGAAATTTGAAACAGACACTTGACGACCCCTTTGAAAAGACAGGAAAGAAACGAGTGAAGACAAGAGAAGGAATGAAACAAAAAAGTTGAAATGTTAAGATAGGCGCAAGTTATTTTATTAAGGAGTGGCTTTATTTGTGCCATCTGTTATTGGGACTGATAACCTTGTGATTTTTTGGCTACTTCGTTGATATACAAAACTAAAATGAGATTTATAATCACTTGGATAACTTTTATACTAAAATAATCTCTGAATGTCATTTTTGACTTTTATGATTTTTTTAAATTTATTTTTTTGGTGAGGAAGATTGGCCCTGAGCTAACATCTGTTGCCAATTTTCCTCTTTTTGCTGAGGAAGATTGGCCCTGGGCTAACATCCATGCCAGTCCCCCTCTATTCTGTATGTGGGACGCCCCCACAGCATGGCTTAGTGAGCAGTGTGTAGGTCCACACCCGGGATCTGAACCTGTGAACCCTGAGCTGCTGAAGCAGAGTGTGCAACTCAACCACTACACCACTGGGCTGGCCCCTGACTTTTATGATTTTTAAACCATTATAAAATAAGCATTAAGAGTGAGCAGTCAGGGAGATAGTGTTGGGTTTGAATCTTGGCTTTACCACTCACCATCGGAAGATACTTACCCTCCTATGCTTTAGTTTTCTCATCTGAAAAATGGGGCATAACAATATCCATCTCTTAAAATTACTTGTGCTTTAAGTGAGTTAAGACATATTAAGGTCTTGGAAAATAGTGCTTACAACATGTGTTATCTAAGTCTTATTGTTATTTTTGGAAGAAGTCTTATACTACAATATACATTATTGTCACTGTCTTCACAATCAAATTTTTTTTCTTTGTAAGGAATCTCAAGGAATTTACAAGTTGTAAGGTATTTCCTTGATGTTGTGTCATCTTTGTATTTTAAACTAAGGGGCAGGTGGTTTTTTAAAATTATTTAAATTATGGAGATGAGGCAATCATTTTGAGGAGTTTTGCTGTACCTAACTAGAAACAAAAGGAGATGTCGGGATTGTCAGCATAAAATCTTCATCTGTAACATTCTCTGAACTCAATTTTCTTTACTTTAAGTCTCTTTGCCCAAGAGTGGTCAGGGAAAATGCTGGGAATGAGTTTGATTAGAAATTGAACTAAATCTGCTGAAAATCTAAAATTAGTGATGGTTTATCGCATTCCTTCTGTAATCTAATGTGCCTCGAGGAGTGATACTGGATGATTAGAATTGCTGGTTTATGAAAGCAGCTGGTGTGGGTTTAACAGTTTAAAACTGCACTGAGAGCAGAAACCAACGTCGCATATGTTTTAGCTTAATCGCATACGAGTTAGCTTAATCTCTTGATATGAGTTGAACTTATTTGGAAGGAGTTAATCAGAAGTCACAATGCATTCATGTGTGCAACAGTGATTGACCATAGCATTAACAGACAAAGAGAAGTACATTATTGAGAAAGAATGTTACATGCAGTTTTTGTTTCTGGAATTCTCCATGTGACTAGCAACAAAAAAGTTTTGCTTTTTCCCCACAACCATAGTAAAAAAGGCATGGTTGTTTATAGACTATCTTTGCTACTATTACTTCCACTTGACCAACACTACAACGACAATAGCCTTGGTTGATTAAGTGGCTACTGTGACAGGTCTGTGTTAAGTGCATTTGAGATATAATTTCACATAATCCTTACGAGAACTCTCTGAGGTCATCACTACCAAGCCCATTTTGGGGGGATAAAAATGAAAGATCAGAGGTGTTAAATTATTCATCCAACTCATCCAAATAGTAAATAATAGTCAGAATTTGAATCCAGTCTTGTGTGACTACCAAACCACATGCATTTTCTATTGTACCAAATGTTCTCATAATTTTGTATTGCACAGGGTTTTAAAATTTCAAAGCAATTTCAGAGTCCTTCAAGCCCGAGTCAGGATGTTTTTAAAAATCATCAATTATAACCTCAGAATAAACTGAATCTATCTAGCTTTTAATTTATATTTTGTATTTATGTTTTAACTGAATGTATTTGATCTTATGATAACTCAACACATTGTCTGTATTTCTTATTTTATACATACTGCTGTGAATTCTCTTCTGGATTGGCATCGGCATGATTTAACATTTGGGACCACTACATGACACTACAGTGACTTGATTGCTTCTGGCTATAGGTTAAATCCATGTTTTATATTAGAGGAGTTATTGAAAAAGTTGTGTGTAAAATTGCTCTGCCATGTTGGAAGACATTCTCATCTATTTCTATTATAAGATGAGAAATGTGTTCCTGTGGAAAATAATTTGGCTCTAACCCGTAATTACACATGATGCTTACAGATCCTAGAATCCCTGTGATTTTCATAATGTGAGGTTAAATAAATACTCAATCAATATGTTTTTGCATGCTCCTTTTAAAGTAAATTATTTCAAATGTTAACATTTTAAATATTTTCTTTTTTTTTTTCGTGAGGAAGATTAGCTCTGAGCTAACATCTGCTGCCAATCCCCTCTTTTTGCTGAGGGAAACTGGCCCTGAACTAACATCTGTGCCCGTCTTCCTCTACTTTATGTGGGATGCCTGCCACAGCATGGCTTGATGAGTGGTGTGTACGTCCACACCTGGGATCCGATCCTGCGAACCCCAAGCAGCTGCATAAGAGCGTGTGAACTTAACCACTACATCACTGGACCAGCCCTTAAATATTTTCACATTTAAAAAAGTTTTATTTGACTTCATGTAACTTGAATTTGCAAGTAACTTGGAATAATGGTATTTCACTAAATTCCTTAAATTCCATTATAATTTTTCAAAGGGCATATATAGACAGCACTTGATTTTTTTAACTTTAAAATTGAACACATAAGTGTATGTTATTGCACACATAAATGAAGTGTTTTCCAAAGTGCTGTGTGTATAAATAGAGCCTAGTACATTTTTATGATTTTGCTGTTCTGACCTATTCCTAGATTTTCAATAAAGGATTTATATGTTCCCTTCTATCAGCAAATATTACTACAGAGAGTCAGCTAATTGGTCTTCCTCAGAGTAGAGGAGTAAAAGAACTAAGCTATGGCTACCAGCCTAAGGCCAGTATCATATATGATTTAAATACTCCAATCTTTGCTCAATTTATCGCTGTGTGGACTGAATGTTAGTGTTCCCCCAACCCTCCAAATTCATATGCTGAAGCCCTAGCTCCTGATGTGATGATATTTGGAGATGGGCCTTTGGGAGATAATTAGGGTTGGATGAAGCCATGGGATTAGTGCCCTTATAGGAAGAGGCACCAGGGAGCTTGTTCTCTCTCTCCCTGCCATGTGAGGACACGTGCAGGCCAGGAAGAGGGCTCTCACCAGAACTCGACCATCCTTGCACCCTGGTCTCTGACTTCCAGTCTCCAAAGCTGTGAGAAAATAAATTTCTGCTGTCTAAGCCACCCAGTCTGTGGTATTTTGTTATGGCAGCCCAAGCTGACTAAGACAACCACTAAAATCTGGCTGCTGCTTCTAGCAATTGAATGTTCATTAACTTTAAACTATCCTAAATTTGGGAATAAAAAACATCAAAATAATCACTGTCAAGAAGAGGTCTTGAAAAAGCATAGGGGGCATCTTCAAACACGCCTGGCAACTAAGAAATGGAGTGTTGGTAATTTACTTCAGTCTGTGCCACCAGCAAAGTTTCCCACTGAGCCAAAGTTGGGCAATTAGTCAGCAAACCTGCTTAAAAGCCGTATTTTCAGCTTTTAAAATTTATTCATTAGGAAAGGAAAGAATAGCATTTCAAAGGGGCTCTTAAAAATAGTGAAAAACCTTTATTTAATTTTGTGTTATTATTTTGCAGAGGGATATAGTTTAATGGCTAATAGTAAGCCTTAGGAAATTTCAGGCAAAAACCAAATTAGATTTTCTTATCATTTAGTATACAAAAATAGTCTTGCTATATCTTTACACATTTTTAAAATCAAAATATGGTTTAAATGCAAGACAATTTAAATAACAGGAAACCTTCACGTAGTGCTTACTGTGTTCCAGGTATTGTTCTAGAAATTTATATACATTTACTTCTCACAGAAACCCTAAGAAGTAGGTCTGATTATTATTCCCATTTTATAAATGAGGAAATGGAGGCCCAGAGGAGTTGACTAGCTAGTGCAAGGTCACGTGGACAGCCAGTGGGGCGGGTACCTCCACCCCGAGCCTCTGGCTGTGGACTCCACGCTTTAACCAGATGCCCCGCACCTGCGTATTCTGTTTGATCGTTTGCTTTCCCCTGTGCTCTGCCACGCGACAAGTGAGCAGTAGTAAGTCCTTTCATTTCTTTTGAACATGTCCTATTTGGCATCAGCATCTTGATACTATCTTTTCCTATTATGCTACTGCAATTTCTTTAAAAATATTGCTTTTTGTCGTTTTTTATTTTAAATACTAAATAGACTCTTCTATCCTTTTTCTGCTAGTCACTCACTTCCCGTAAATTGTTAATTGATAATAGGTATTGAATGGCAAAACCATCCCTACTGCAGAAATAAACAGGGGGGTGTGGAAATGGACTTTGACTATTCTGTTCTCATTGGCAAGACTTTCTCTCTTGTTACGTGTATCAGGGCATCCTTTCCTGTTGCCATTAACCATTGGATTAGAACTGTCTTTGCTCTACTGCATGATGGGCACTTGTCATCTTTTGCCTTTCTGTTTAGGAAGATCAGGTCGGGTCATCCCGCTCTCTGCCCAGGAAAAGAGGACGCCATACCGACATCAGGGTATTACAGTCCATGTTGCAGTTGCTTATCATTATAAATTAATTTAAAAATTAACCTGATTATGATATGAATTTCCAAGTAGGTGTGCCTAATAACAAAAATTATAATAGTGACCAACTCATGGGTTATTGTGAGGACTGAAGGAGATAATCCATATGATGTGCTAAACAGTATGTGGCACAGTACGCACTCACAAAAAAGCACTCACTACTGACAAATAGTAGGTGTCATTATTATCATTGTTGTCGTTTTGGGGAGAGGGACTGGGCAAGTGACTTCGAGTATGTTGGTGCCTATGATAGCTTTTTATTTTTTAAACAATGAAATATATACATTGGTATTCTGCTTTTTTAACAGAAACTTTAAAAAATAGCATTTAATTTTTATAATACCATATAGGCTTATGTTCTACATAGGTCAATTAGACCTATTAAGACCTGGGTATTGCCATTGTAGACCTTTCAATAACACTGGGGGAAGAGATAACAAACTCATATGAACAATAAACAGTATGAAAAAGTATGTAATTAAATTCTATATTGTGGTCTAAGGATTGTGTGGTGTTCAGAAGAGAAAAAGCTCAATTGGGGTTGAAAAATTCATAAAGATCTTAGTCATGGTAGTGCTGGAATATGAGTTTTCCTTTACAGAAAAGGGACTGTCTAGGAGAGGAAGAACAATATAGGCATAAATATTTACCCAGAAATAAGTGTGGTATATACATGTGGGGTATTTGTAATATTAACTAGTAAATCATCATTGATTCTTATGCCTTTCTCTTTGCTTATAACAGGCACTAGTTAAAACTTTTTCCCATGAATGAGAACATAATTTTCAAACAAATCCCAGATCATTGTTTCTGTCAGAGTCAATGTTACTTTCTAAGTAAACGCTAAAACTAATGGCTTCATAATGATATTTTTATGGACTTTACTTATTTAAATGACCTCGTAGCTATTAAATTACTACATTGGATTTGGCAGTTGAAAGTATCTGTGTTTTGTGTTACAAATTTGTTTATATCAAGGCTGCCTCTTCAAAAAAGAACAATGACCTTAGGGTGGCATGATCATGTCATCCTATTCTAAATAGGTCTACATTTCTCACTTACAAATTCAAAGGGCAGGGTTGTGGGCTTCAATGCAGAAAAGTCATGATTCATTCTGAAATATCTAGGCTGGCATTCATTTGGGAAAAATATACAGGAAAAAAACCCCCCACAGAGAAACCTTTACAAATGAGAGAAGTGCTTATACAGAGGAGTAAAGTTGGTAATATGGATGGATTTATACCTCCCTCTCCCCTCCTCTTCCTTCTCCATCTTGCTCCCTCCTCCTTCTCTTGTCTTTCTTCTTTGCTTCTAGTCTAAGTTACTATTATCAGAACATCCACTAGCCTTATGGTCAGAGGTTAATCTCCACACAATTTCCCTCAGCTCGATCTGAGAATTCCTCAGGCTGTGGCTTTATCTGTGCTCAAAAATAGACTTCTAACCTGCTGTGCTCCCGCCATCTTGCCTTACCATGCCTCCACGTAGCCAACTAGTTCCTTTTGTGAGTATGGCATTTTACTGGAAAAGCTGACTTCCACCATTAATCACCAGCGTGATCACCACCTTGGTCTTGGAGAAAGAACACAGCCACCCCACGGGATAGACACTTTTTTTTGAAATTTCCCCTACATTGAGAACAGATGTAATTTTGAACAGGGTTTATGGAAGATTAAGGAATAATGGAAAGAAGCTACTTCAAGACAGTAACTTACAACCACTGCCCGGAACATGTCTTGCTACCAAGCTGTCTCCATGTGAGAGGAGTTGCTCACCTCCCATGCCTGGGACTATTTCAAACATCTACAGGCCAAACTATTCTAAGGTCTTCTCCAGTTCAAGGTTTGCTGACTACGTCTTCATTTTCTATCCTAAGTTTGATATCTTTCCAGAAGTTTTGACAGCAGAAATTACTATTCTCTTTTATTGATAGGCCTTCCTACAGTGTATGGGTGTGTATCTGGGGTAGTTGTGGGTACCTCACCCCACTCAAGGAAATCTGCTCTGCCTCTCTACTCCTAATAAGGCCACCTTACAATAGCCCCAAAATAGCATGTTTTCTAAATCTGGGTTATCTGGTCTTATAAAAACCATAGGTGGCAAACAGTTGGGTCCAGGCTCGCCCACACCAAGCTCAGTCCAGTCCCTCTCTCATCTTTCCTTACCAAAGATTAAAACAACCTTGGTGTCTAGACTCAAGTAGGGTTATTTGATACATGTATTTGTATATCATCTCATCCCATACAGGATTTGAGGCAGCTTAAAATATATGGGCAATCTTAAGCAAAATCAGAAATCAGGCCAGAGAAAACAATTAGAGAAACAAGAAATGGATGAGAGCAATGGGAAAAATAGTACACAAATATTCATGCAATAAGTTTCTAAGTCTGAGCCACAAATTTGGCCATGAGATTTCTGTTAGGCAAGGAAAAAGTGGAAACATGATTGTCAGTTATTGAGGTCTTAAAGAGGTTACTTGTGTGGACTTTCCTAAAGAGAACACTGAGTAATAGAGGAGTAACAGAAGGAATGCAAGAAATTATGTCTTTATTAATGTCCCTAAAATAAAGTTACCATATCACACCTCCCCCTCCATCAACACTCTAGTCCAAGACTCTATCATCTCACACCCGGCTTACATAAACCTCCTTGTAATTAGGCTCTCTTTGTCTATTCTTATAACATTATTTGTATGGCAGCTTTTAAATAGTGTCTTTTCAAAACTTCAATTAGATCACATCAGTTCTCTGTTTAATGGGAATCCTTTCTGATGGCTTTCCATTCTGAGAAGAATGGAATCCAAACTCAACATTGTCTCAAATACCCCGTACGATCTGGCGGCTTCTTACGCCTGGAGCACCATCTCTGACCTCACTCCCTTCACTCACTCTGCTGAGACCACTATGGGTTTTATTCAGTTGCTGGAACATACTAAGCTTGCTTCTCCTGAAACACTAAGCTCCTATAGTGGTTAGCACCCATGTCCAGGTACCCAAAACATTCCAATTATCTACTACTGCATAATCAACCATCCCTAACTTAGTAGTTTAAAACAGTAACCATTTATTTAGCTCACAATGCAATTTGAGCAGGTTTTAGCAAGGAAGGGTTGTCACTGTTCCATGCAGTATGAGTAGAAAAATGGTTTGACAAAATTCAACAACAATTTTACAATGAAAACATTCAGCCAACAAAAGAGAGAGCTAAAGGAACTTCCCCAACCTGATAAAGGGCATCTGTGAAAAAAAGAAAGAAAAAACTAACCTCATGCTTAATATTGAAATAATTATACCTTTCCTCCAAGGATTAGGAGCAGGTCAAGGATGAACATTCTCACCACTCCCATTCAACATTGCAGTAAATGTTCTAGAAAGGACAGTAGGGCAAGAAAAATAAAGAAAAGGTATATCAACAGGAAAAGAAATAAAATTATTGTTATCTGCAGATATTATGATTGCTTACATAAAACCCCTATGGAATCTACAAAAAAAGTACTGGAACTCAGAAGTGAATATAGTGAGTTCACAGAATACAAGTTCTATACACAAAAATCAAGGGTACTTTTATATATTTGTAACCAACAATTGGAAAATGAAATTTAACAACTATCATTTTCTGCAGCATTAGAAATCATACAATGCTCAAGAATAAATCTAATGTAAGAGGTTGTGGCAGACACAGCCTAAGTTGACCCCAATGTGCTATGCCCTTGGATAATTCCCCCCACATCCCCCTTAAGGATGGGCAGAACCTGTGACTGGCTTCTAACCGACATAAGATGGCAAAGGTGATGATACACCACTGCCTTGATTAGGTCACTCTGTCTTGCCAGCACACACTAGAAAGATTCTCCTGCTGGTCTTGGAGAAGCAAACAGCCATGTCATGGACTGCTTATGGAGAGGGCCACATGAATGGGAGCTAGAGGTGGCTTCTAAGACCTGATCTAGAATAGTAAGGACAAGTTTGAAAAAGAAAACACAAAGTTGGGGTTCTTACCCTATTTGATTTTAAGATTTACTATATACCTTACTATATACTATATACCTATATTAATCAATAGAGTGTGGTATTGGCATCAAGATAGACACATAGGTCAATGAAACAGAGTAGACACCAGAAATAAACCCCCACATAGATGTCAACTGATTTTTTGAAAAATGAACCAGAGAAATTCACTCAAAAAAAAGGTTAGTATTTTAAACACATATTGTCAGAACAACTGGATATGAATATGGAAAAACATTAATCTTAACTGTATCTAACTTTTTACTCCCCAATTTTTTGAGATGGATCATAGGTCTAAACATAAAACTCACAACCATAAATGTTCTAGAAGAAAATGGAGGAGGATATCTTTGTGACCCTGGGGAAGGCAAAGATTTCTTCAACTGGACAAAAAAAAAAAAACCCCTCAACTAACTTTAAAAAAAAAAAAAGAAGATAGGGGCTGCCCGGTGGCGTAGCGGTTTCGTCCGCGCTTGGCAGCCCGGGGTTCGTGGGTTCGGATCCCGGGCGCCCGCCGATGCACTGCCTGTCAGCCGTGCCGTGGCGGCGTCCCATATAAAGTGGAGGAAGATGGGCACGATGTTAGCCCAGGGCCAGTCTTCCTCAGCAAAAAGGGGAGGATTGGCGACGGATGTTAGCTCAGGGCTGGTCTTCCTCACAAAAGAAAAAGAAGATAAATTGAACTTCATGGTAATTAAAAATTTATACTCAACCAAAAACATTAAGAAAGTCAATGGACATGCCACAGTTGGGAAAAATATTAACAGTACATATCTGAAGAAGGAGTGCATCGAGAATATATTAATTACACCTACAAGTCAGTAATAAAATAATCCATTTAAAAACAGGTAAAATATCTGAATAGTTATTCCATAAAAGAATATGTGTGAATGGATAAGAAACATAGGAAAATGTACTCACTATCACTAGTCATCAGGGAAATGCAAATTAAAACTAAAATTAACTCTTGCTCTTCCTCTTTCCTTCCCATCCTGAAAACATTAGCCCTAAAGCCATCAGGTCAGGTAGAACACAAATGGCTTTCATACCAGCAGAGACAGGGGAGAGCCATGGCATCCCAGAGCACGGGGCAGAGCCCAGGCAGAGTGGTGAAGCATCTGTGAAGGAAGGTGGTCAGGCATTAGGTGTCAGAGCCTGGGCAGGGTGATGAGGCACCCATGGAGTAAGGTGACCTGGCATAAGGCTTCAGAACCCAAGGAGGGCGAAGAGGGCGTCTGTGTGAGGGGAGGCATGGCTGAGGACATGGAAGCATGAGTGGGTGACCATGTGGAAACAACCAGCCCTACATGGGGGTTTGGAGCTCAAGGGAGATGAGGAGGGCATCTGCGTGAGGGAAGAGGTGCTGGCAGATGAGTGATTGGTACATACAGGGGGATTACTCAAGTAAGGAAATTCATTATGGAAATGGGAGCCAGGTTTCTCCCTGTTGGAGAAGAGATTTACAAAATATGGGCCGTGGCTATGAAAGTGTGTATACAATTTTAAAATTCACTGAATTGAACCATTAAGATCTTTTTATTTTGTTGTATCTTGATTATACCTTGTTATTATTATTATTAATATTATTATTATTTTGTGAATACTTAAGTCAAAGCATGTGAGTGAGCTAGAGAAGTCTAAAATAGGCTATCTATACCTTTCTCCAGCTGTCCAGGAGTCATTTTCTAATGCTATCTCTATGTATCCATATTGCTGTACCACTAAGAGTTATTAGTTGCAAACAGTTGGAATGATTCTGGTTAATAAAAAAAGAAAAGAATTTTTTTTTCTCTTTTGGTTGCACACTGAATCTTCAGGAGATCTGAAGAACTAGACTTGGAGGTTATACAGACAGTCATCACACCACAGAACTTGTCCCAGTAAGGACACCACTACTGCCACTGGGCACAGAAGTGGCGGTTCACATCACAGACCTAGACACTGCTGCTAGAACAGTACCATTGCTGCATTCAGACACTGGATGTGGCTACTGTAGCCACCACCCTGAGACAGAGTGGATGTGTCACAACACCTTCTGTTTGCCTTACAAGCTTCTAATTTAGTTTACAAAGAATTTGGTCAAGAAGAGATTCCATTAACTCTGATTAACTTCATGATTGTAAATTTATCAAGGGAGAACAAGAAAGAGAGACAAGATGTGTGAAGAGATTCCTTTGGAGGTGAGGAGTGGTAGAATGCTTCCTCCTTCCCCCTTCAAACCTAGTTTCCATGGAACCACTCAAAGAGTTTGCAATGTGTTCTCTGCAGATGGAAGACACAGGACTGGAGCCTGATTCTGGGCTGAGAAAAGGAATGGCCTCAACAGTAAAAGCGGCTGCACTCACATCAGCTTAACTCATGGGAAATCTTTCAAGCAAAGGATTCATGGGGTACATGTGGCCCAAGGGGAGAGTCAGTACTCTGGAGGCAGAAAGGATTGAAAGAGATTACCTGGAACAGAATGGCATCTGTCTGGGTCATTGGAATTGTGCAAGAGATTCTCCCACAGATTCTTTCACAAGAGAAAGTTAGCTTTGTGATACAGTCATTACCAGAGATGGGAAGGAAGCTTATTAAAGTATCTTCCACTCCCGTCCCCACCCCCCGCCATGGATTGTGAGGGCAGGAAAAGATGTGCTAGATAGAGAAGAAGAGAAGATGCTTAGCACCCACATCTCCCATTCCCACCTCCACCTTCTAGGCTTTCAGCAAGAAGCAGGCCTAAATGGTGAAGGGGAAGGTTTGCATTAAGTCAAATGAACAATTCTGATTAATACTTTGAAGTAAAATTTCAACTTCTTAATTGATAGTGTGTGACGGTTTATTATCTAAGAAAAAGGAGAAAAGCCATGGACCCACTGGAATTTTCATCTACAAAGAAAGTAACTCCATTGAATAAATAGCAAAGAAATAGTGAAAGATGTTAAAAAGTTGCATCTTAATTATGTGTATGCCTGTATCAACTGTCTATTGCTATATCACAAACCACCTCAGGACAGTTGTTTAAAATGGCAACAATTTAATAATTTCTCATAATTCTATCAAGTGGCTGAGTTTTGATTCATCTCACTTGGTCGCATTAAGCTGAGGGCTTGACTGGGGCTCAGCTGAGATGGCTGAGATGGCTGGACTTCTCTCTCTATGTGATTTTTCATCCTTAAGGAGGCTGGAAAGAGCATTCTTACAGGATGGCAGCAGCTTGTAGGAGTACAAATCCTAATATGCAATTGCTTATTAAGCCTCTATGTGTATTACATTTGGTGATATCCCATTGGCCAAAACAATTCATGTAGTTCAGCACAGAGTCAATACAGGAAGGAAATACACAAGAATGTGGATACTGGGAGGTGTCATACTTTGAAGACCATTCCTGTAGCAATCTACCACAATCTACCTTCTGGTCCCAGTGGTTCTCACTTCTCCTGTGTGCAAAATACACTTACTTCCTTTCAAGCCCCCAAAATCTTGAAGTTCATGATTTTGTGAATTCCATCAGATCTAGAGTGGACAAAGCTTCCCAGATGTAGCTCCTCTTGATCCCAAGATCTGTGAATTAAAGACAGTTATCTTTTCCTCCTGTTCCCCCAGTATACCCTAGTAGATAAAACAGGAGCAGAACAATCATAGTAGACACTCTTGTTCAAGGTAGGGAGAAACGGGAGACACCTAACCTTACAGGTCCGTAACAACTCCAAAATCTAGCTGAGGGCTTCCTACTCTGCATGCAAAGAACGTTTCTTATCAAAGCTCAGTTTTGCAGCCTGGGAAGAATATGTCTTCTTGGTTCTTGACTTTACCATCTGAGAAAAATTTCCTTTTCCACAAGAAGGTCCCTTGTTTACCACCAAGTAGCTTCCTAAGCCTGGTTCTTGCCTATTGAACAGTTGGGGGCCCAGACACTGCATTTCATTTTGAACTGTCTCAGTGCCTTTTAGTCTAAGCTGGTAGTGCTTTCATTAACTCCATTCTCTTGAAAAGACTGAGGGTTTTCTATGAATCTTATTGGAGTTTACACCACATTCCACAGCCATATTCATAATCCTTTTCAAGAATTTTTCGTGGTAGGCAGAATAATGGCCTCCTAAATTTGTTCACCTCATAATCCCAGACTTGTGGATATGTTATACTACATGGCAAAGGAGAATTAAGGTAATAGATAGAATTTAGGTTGCTAATCAGATAACCTTAAAACAGGGAGATTATCCTGGATTATACCAGCGAACCCAATGTAATCACAAGAGGGAGGCAGGAAGAGTGTCAGAGCAATGTGATGTGAAGAAGACTCAACTGGTCATTGCTGGCTTTGAAAAAGGAAGAGGGTCATGAGCCAAGGAATGTGGGCAGCCTCTAGAAGCTGGAAAAGGCAAGCAAATGGATCCTTCACTAGATCCTTCAGGAAGGAACATAGCTCTATTAACACCCTAATTTTAACTCAGTGAGATCAACTTTGGACTTCTGACCTCCAGAACTGTGAGATAACAAATTGTGTTGTTTTAAGCCACTAAATGCTAATGTGTTACAGCAGCAATAGGAAACCAATGCATTAGTCTGCATTGGGACAACACCCTTAAGCTGCCTAGAAACCCGTTTATCCAAATGCCACCTACTATGGTCAATCTTAGATGCTGGACCTTAGATACTAGAAGGTGTGATCAAATGATTTCATAGCAGCCTTGTTCATGGTAGTAAAATCTTGAGAAAAATCTATATACTCATTGTTACTAGAATGGATGAATCAATTCTGGAATATTCATATGATGTATTTTCAATAATGTTGAGCAAATATCTATGGCATTATCATGAGGGAAAAAAGTAAGCCCTCCTTGAAAACATAAAGTATGAATCCTTTCATATAAAATTGGAAAGTAGTACATTGTCTGGGGATACGTATATGTGTTCTGAAGATGCAAAGAGCAGGGGAAGGATTTACCCAGAATTCACTGTTGGTGGCACCTGGGGGAAATGTGATCAGGGAGGAAAGCACAGGGCTCTCTAAGGTACTGGTGACACTCTACTCTTTAGGAGGTGAATTTACAAATGACCATTTCGTTATTCTTTAAACTATACATTTATATTATCTAGACCCTTTGTATATAAAATTCACAATAAAAAGTA
Organism: Tapirus indicus; assembly: GCA_031878705.1. NCBI lineage: Eukaryota > Metazoa > Chordata > Mammalia > Perissodactyla > Tapiridae > Tapirus > Tapirus indicus. Next base: position 138,433,501 of record CM062919.1, on the reverse strand, counting down.
AAGAATTAAGAAAAGAAAGTAAAAAATAGCAAAAATATACCAAACATTTCCTAAAGAAAGCTGATGTAGCAATATTACTATTGAACAAATAAAAGGTATTGTTAGCAAATAAAAAGAGGTCCACTAAGCATAATAAACATAGTAACTCACATAGAAGATATAATATTTCATAGCTTAATTTTTGATTTATTAATTCTTAAAATTCTCCAATGAGTGACAGATATTGAGAAAATTTTAGATTTACAGTAGGTTTTAGAAAACCAAGTAGTGATTTTGGTGTTGTTGTTACACTACTTTGGGGGCAGTAGTCATGCGTGTTGGGGAAGGCACATAAGAGATGATAAATATTTTCAGTAAAATATTATAATACTAAGGAATACAAATTTATAATTTTCAGTAGTTTATTCTGTAAAAACCTTTTGAGATGGATAAATTAACAATCATTATAGCTGAATACAATTTATGTTTCCCTATTATTTACGAAATAAAAGTGAATAGTCAAAACACAAGATCCTGTCATAACCTGCCCTAAATTAAAAAGCCAAAGAAGAATATGCTTCTGTTCTTTTGAAGATTTGGTAAAGCATAAAGGAAAAGAATTCAGGAAGGTGACTTGAAAATTTTTTGATGATCTGATTTTGACAAGAGCTTTAATATTATTAATAAATACCAATTTAATACCAAAGATATGTCTTAGGGCTTATGTGGACTTCACTCATTTCAGACAACAGGAATGTGGAAATGGATATCTAGTAAATCAAGCAATCAGATTTGGGAGCTGTTTAAGATTAGATTAAGATTAAAGTTAATTTGTCATGCATGTTTTAGTTTTAGGCCTAAATGGAAGCCAGACAATGGGTGATGGCCAGCGCCACCTCAGTCTCCTAGCTCCTCTTGCTTATTTTCTATTTGCTACACCATGGGGCTCTTGCACGAGTGACTGTGGCTTACACTGTGACATGGGAGAACCTTCAGGAGCACCCACCGTGTTTGGCATGGTGCTGTATTACTCACCATCCTCTGATGAGCTCTGTATGCAGACTCACTCACCACTGCAGTCCCAACATATAACCTAGAGCTGGACACATATTAGACAATAAAAACCTGTTGAGTTACTGGCTAAAAAAATGCATATTAATAAATAACAATAAAAGATACATAGTGACTTTTGAAAAGAAGTTGCATTTACGTTGCTATTAAAAAGACATATAGTTATTTAAATATTAGTTAATGTTAATGATAGGAGGGCTTTGTGCAGTTTCGTCACTGACTTTACTTGCAGTGTTGTCTCACACGAGACACCAAACTCAGACAAGAAAATGAACTGTATGGAGTTTTTATATCTTTGTTTATTTTTCCTAGAAGTTCTAAAATTTTACAACTCTTTTTGCCTCATTTGGCCTTCTTTTGGAAATTTCAATATGTATAGCTTTAAAGGCCTATTTATGTTGTCCATAGATAGGTAGGAACGAATTGAATGATCTTCCATCTTTCACTGATAAACACAGAGGAGTTAAATGACTGGACCAAGTTGAGCACGGTGAAAGGAACAAGACCAGACTCCACAGTGGATATAAATCTGACAACACCTCGTGTTGTTCTGTGGTTTTCCTAGTTTTCTGCTCTTTCTTTAGGAAAAGAGCATGTTCATAATTTTCTAATTAATAAAGTGATACGTGTTCTCTTCAGAAAACACAGAGAACAGAAAAACACAAATAAAATGTTCTTACACTTCCACCACACACAAATAATGACTTTTAGGATTTTACTATATCTTTTTCTTGGCCTCTCTCTTCCTATTTTTGTATCTGTTTATAAAATATATATTTTTTATGCATAGGATTTGCTATTTTTGTTTATCAATATATCAGCAATGTTTTCAGTTCATTAGATATTTAAAACTTAGTAAATAATGCTGCTTCTTAAATAATTTAATTATAGTGAATTATAACAATTACAACAATTCACTTAAATAAACCCCCCTACTTTTGAACATTTAGGTTGCTTTTCAGTTTTCGTCATTACAAATTATTATTGCCTTTGAAAACTGATTTCCTTCATATAAGAGATCATTTTTAAAGTCTTGATAACAATTTGTAGATATACATATTGGGGATGTACCAAAGTTCCCCCTTCAATTTTTCCCTTTTGCCAAAATCTGATTTTTATTTTTGGAAGGCCAGACTTCCAAATGCTTTTCTCACTATCATCTGGTTTATCTGAACTTGGACTTGAGCAGTGATCATGTGATCTCCCAGGTTACAACTATATCTTCATGTTTTTCTTTCTTTCTCACTTGGAAAATTGACTTATTGAGGAACTGGCACTGCAAACGGGGAAATAATTACAAATATAGCTCTTGCCATGGCTACCAGCTACTCCTAACCATTAATTGGTTATTTCCATCCATTTCAATGAACTTGAGAATAATTTTGTCTTACTTCCCAAAAAAGGCCATTTGGAATTTTTATTAAAATTATATTCAATGTGTTATTTAATAAGAGGAGATATTGATATCTGTAAAATACCAAGCCTTCCTATATATTCCTGTGCATATTTGTAAGCATATTATATATCATCTAAAACATCTATCTACATATTATCTCTAAATGTGGAATTCTGAATGTATTTAAGTAATTTAGTAAAATATTATCATTTCCATTTTATAGGTTCTATAAGTAAATTGTTAATTCAATTATACTGCCAGTTACTCAGTGCTTACTGGATGCAAAGCACTGTACTGAGAATTTTACATGAATGATCTTGTCTAATCCTCACAACAACCGTATAAAGAAAGAACGATTCTTATCCTAGATACACAGATGAGGAAACTGAGGCTTGAAAAGGTTGTATATCTTACCCAAAGGGCAATACATCTAGTAAGTGATGGAAGATTTTGAAACCAAACCATTTGGAAACTCTTAGAGTAAATTTTTGTAATTGAAGTGTAACATATGTAGAGAAATGTGCAGAATAATAAATGTGCAGCTCAATGAATTTCTACAAAATAAACATAGCCTTGTAATGTCCATCCAGATAAAAATAGGGAACAGTACCAGCACTCCAGATGCTTCTCCCAGGCCCGCTTCCAATCATTAATTCCCTCTAGAGTAACCACTAGTCTCACTTTTATCACCACAAACTGGGTTGCCTGATTTTGAATGTAATGTAGCTGGAATCATAAAGCATGCACAATTCTGTGTCTGGCTTCTTTTGCTCAACATTGTATTTCTGATTTGTTGTTGGGTTTAGCTACAGTTTGTTCTTTTTAATTGTTGTACAGAATTCCATTTTATGCATAAACCACAGTTTATCCACTCTACAGTGGGTGGCATCTGGGTTGTTTTCTGTTTTGGGCTCTTACAAACAATATTGCTATAAACATGCTTTTGTATGTCTCTTGGTCTATAGATTTCTGTTAGCTCTGTACTTAGGAGTGGAATTGCTGAGAATGTGTACATTCAGCTTTAGCACATATCCCAGATTTCAAGTGATTACACCATATTCCACGTTTCACCACAATTTATGAGTTCCTGTTGCTCTGGAACTTTTGCCTTTGTGTTTTCAAACTGAAAATTACTAGTAGAACAGAACACTATTTTCTTTTTCTGCATTTGTTCATTATATCTATACTGCTGTGTGTTTCTTATACTTTTAAAAAAATGCTCTATAACCCTGGTTATATCTCATTTTTATTTCCAATTTTGTGTATTTATACATTTTTATTACACTAATAGTTTCATCTATTATTGGTTTGATTTCTAGCAAAGTATCTATGGAGATTATTTATCAACTCCATTGTTTTGCAGTTTAAAAAAATCAATATTTTCTCTCATCTTTATTAATTCTTAGTCTTCTTTTTCTTAAGTTTATTTTGTTTTATTTTCCTAACTTCACTATCAGAATGCTCTCTTAATTTTATTTTTTAATTGTAGAATAGTCAGTTGCCTCTGCTGATGAAGTGATCAAGTTAAAGAGAAGTCTGCTGGAGGGATTTTGATTATAAAAGATATTTTCAGTCCAAAAAACAAAAGAACGAGAGGGAGAGATGTATAGGGAGTTACTTATCGTTTTCCTTCCCCAGGACACTGCCATATCTGCATGTGTGGATGAAAAGTGTGATTTTAATCTTACCACCAGAAGGGGAGTTAGCCACAGGGAAAATTGCAGACTAGAAGATGAAAGATACCTTGGTCTCTTCTGACATCACAGAGTCAGTATGTTTCTTTCAAACTTCCTCTTCTTAAAGACCGAGAAAAAAAAAGAATGTTTTCTCTGATTTTTACACTGTTTTGAGTGCTGCTTTCTGTTATTGGCCAAAGAATCCAGATTCTCTACCCATATCTTTACTGATTTTTGTTTTGTCTGATTTCACAACGACTGAGAGGTATGATGAATTGTCCTGCTACTGTTGTTTTCCTTTTTTTTAAACCAGTGTTTGATTTATATAACTCTGTATTTTATTATTCAGCTTGAAGGTTTACGAGTTATAATTATTGTTCTCTCATACTATATCCTTTTAAAAATATAATCTTTGATTGTGTACCCAGCTTCTTATTTTAAAGTATTATTTTCATATTATTATCTGATGGTTCAATTACTTTTATTTCAAATATTGTTAAAATGTACATTCTGACATAACATTGTTACAACAATTGCTTATGCTTACTGCTATGTTTTAGTGTTCTCTAATGCTCTGTTCCTACACCATCGTTTCCCCACATCTCCTGTACAGATGTACTTTAGTAGAATACTTTCTCGAGTAGTTTTTGGTTGTTCTTTTCCAGGACAAACATATGGATGATATCCTTGCAGTCACTTTTACACGTGAAGCAAAGCTTGGGTGAATATAGAACATGTAGCTTAGAGTCTGTTCCCCTGATTCATTTGTAGATAAGTTTTCCCATTTCTTCTGGCATTTAGTGTGGTAGAGAAGAGGTTCTGGCTCAGGTTAATTGTTCTTTCTCTGTAGGTTACACTTTTTCCAGCCTCTAGGCTGCTTGTCTTCCTTCTCTTTCCACCAGGATATATCCAGATGTGGGTGTTTTATTCCTCACATATTACCTCTTTAAATCTTTGATTCAATTCAATTTTTTTTCTGTTAATCCTTCTTTTCAGTATTTTTTCTGTTCCCTTTTTCGGAATCATTTATCAAATTTGGCTCCCGGTGTGCTGTCCTCTAATTTAATACCTTCTCTGTTATTTCATCTTCATTTTCATTCTTCTGCCATCCATCAGAGAGTTTCAAAGTAGTTCACCAGACATCTAACTTAGTTTTCTACACTAATGAGTTTTCTCTGTATTGTTATAACTAATTTTAAATTGGTTTTATAAAATTTATAATTATAGCATTTTTTCTTTTCTTTTTCAGCTCCATTTTTATTTTCTCTTGTTGGCCAGCCCTTCTTTTTCTTATTCCTTTGAACATACTGAGAACATACTGAAAACAAGCATTAATAAAGAAGAATTTTTGAACTAATCTACAGATTTAAAGAGGTTACATATAAAGAGTAATGCACCAATGTCTAGATATACCCTGGTGAAAAGAGAAAGAAGACAATCTCTTTGTCTTGTCTGTTTTTTGTTTTGGAGCTAAGTTACTTGAATTTTGTTGAAATTCGATCCATTGCCTTACTGTTCCCAGTTCTTCACCCCTTCTTGCATTTATCCCCTTGCTATGGCCTCATCATCGTAGATGGAGTATACTCCCTCCATCTCATCTCTAGGCTTGGCTATGTGACCCGCTTTGGCAAATGATTTATGGGTTAAGGTCACAGTGTGTGTTCCAAGACCAGACCTTGAAGACCTCACATGTTTCTGTTTTTTCTCTTGCATCTCTGCCAGTGCTGTGAGAAGAATATACCATGGATATTCTTGGATAGCTGGCTGGTTCCCAGAGGAGGATAAAAGGAAGATGTGGAGCAGAGCCACCCTAGCTAAATAATAGACATGCAGTGACAAAAAGAACGTCCCAACTGAGCCCAGCCTACGTTAGTCAGATCCCAGTAGACTTGCAGATGCATGAACAATAAGAAAATATTACTCTTATTGGGATGGTCTGTTAAATAGCAATAGCTAACTAATTAAACAATTTTCTTCTATTTCCTACAATAAATCATTTTTAAAAGTAATTCTTTCTGTGTTTCTTGCCTAATATTTTTTTCATAGAGTTTACTTAAAAATATTTATTCCTGGGGCAGGCCCAGTGATGTAGTGATTAAGTTTGCTTGCTCTGCTTCGGCAGCCCGGGGTTCACAGGTTCAGATCCAGGTGCAGACCTATGCACCGCTTAGCAAGCCATGCTGTGGCAGGCGTCCCACATATAAAGTAGAGGAAGATGGGCACAGATGTTAGCCCAGGGCCAGTCTTCCTCAGCCATTGGCAACAGATGTTAACTTAGGGTTAATCTTCCTCACACACACACACACAAATTATTGCCTTGAAATCCTTATTGAAAAGAAGATTAGTAGATTTTTCCTAGATTGTCTCTCTTTAAATATAGATGAGACTTCCTGTCTCAGACCTCAGGTGAAAAGAAAAGTTGCAACCTGGCAACCTGGAGGGAGTGTGGAGCAAGCTAAGACCCTAATCAGAAGAACTTCACCCCCGCATAGTTTCTTCTGCTTGTTTGGCAGACCTGATTTGCTAGTAATCAGATGCAGTGTGACATGGCTAAGGCAGACCTCTACAGCTGAGGATGACCAGTCAGGAGCCACAACTGGAAGCTGTCTGCCAACTGCACTCCCAGGGGCTGGGCAGTGACGTCTACCAAATTCCTCACACACATTGGTTTTTCCTCTCAATCTTTCCTATCTCCTAATATACCATTTTTCCCCACTATAATAGCTGATATGAGTCCTAACAGTTCTATTTTTCTTTTCATTAAAAGAAACTGGCAGTGCTCAAAATCTGTGCAGAGTAGAAGATGTTCCTTGGGACAAATAGTTTCGATCATCAAATCATTACTTAAGGAGTCGGTTCCCTTTAGTTATCAAATTTCATTGGCATACCTAATGTATTTGACATCTGGAGTGAGTGACTTTTTCATATCCCCTCCTCTATTTAATAAAATTACTTTTAGTAAATTTTATAAAATGAAATAAATAACAATGGACAGATTTTTAAATTGAATTTCATATGTATAACCATGTCAGCTTAAAAATAAAAAGGAATTAAAAATAAAATGATTAAAACAAAGATAAAACCAAAACAAAAAATAAACAAATTAAAATAAAAATAGGAGGAACAAAAAAGGACAATAGAAAAAAAGTAATTATAAAGAATTAAAAAAGAACAAAAGCACAATTAGTTTAATAGTTTTCATAGCTGTATAGCAGTTTGAACTTTTAGTTACAGTCTTATATAATAATTCTGTAAATAATTGTTTGGTAACTAACAAATGAATTATAATAAAAATCAAACATCTGTAAAAGCTAAAATTTAGGCAACTACTAGGTCACACTCCTGATGTCATATTTTATCTTTGTGATTTAGTCATTATTTTGAATACAAACAATACAATTTCTTAAAAAGTTAAACATAAATTTTCCATATGACCTAGCAATTCCACTCTTAGGTATTTATGTGAGAGAAATGAAAACATATGTCCATTCAAAGATTTGTACACAAATGTTCACAGCAGCATTATTCATGATAGCCAAAGAGCAGAAACGATCTAGTGCACATCAACTGGTGAATGGATTAACAAAACGTGGTATATCCATACACGGAATATTTATTGACAATAAGAAAGAATGATGTACTGATACGTGCTACAACATGGATGAACTTCAAAAACATTATGCTAAGTGAAAGAATTCAGATGCAAAATATTATATAGTGTATAATTCTGCTTGTGTGAAAGGTCCAGAAAAGGCAAATCTCTAGAGTTAGAATGCAGATCAATGGTTGCCTGGGGGTTGGCGCTGGAAATGGGGATTGACTGCAAATAGGCACAAGAGATCTTTTAGCGGTGATGGAAAGGTTCTAAAACTAGATTGTGGTGATGGGTGCACAACTTTGCAAATTTTTGAAAAAACATCATAGCTTTAAAATGGGTGATTTTTATGCTGTAGAAATTATACTTCATTAAAGCTATTAAAAAGATACACAAACATCAATTAAAAATGAATAAATTAAACTATTAAGTAATTAAATTTTGTGTAATTTAAGTAAATAAAACTACATTTTACAATCACTGTGCTATCATTATTTACTTTGAATCTACTATTGAAACATGAAAATACGCAGTTAAGGAATTGGAGACACAAATGGTAACTGAAGTGAGCATGGATAGCTCTGGACCATTTGAACTTAACACTTTAAATGGACCCACGATGCAGAACCCGCCTGTGGCGACCATACTCCATAACTGACACTCCTTTAAGTTAACCTCCTTGTACACTACAATATGTATTAAATAACAAGTAATTAAAATTTGCTCATTTAAAACTTCTGTTATGAAAACACAACAGTTTTCAGAGCAAATTGTTATAACTTAATAGTGCATCATATTAATAGTTAAAAAGAGAAAGGAAATATTTCAATAAAAGCCAGATTATCATTTTTTATTAAATTTGATACCCTGATTTAAAATGTAATGTAATAGGAAAACATGGTTATGGCTTTACTATGAAAAATAGTTTTTCTTCAAAACGAAAGAATATTTAATGCTCATTCATTAAAAGAATGATTATTTTAACTTTTGTGGTGATCCTAGGCAATACAATTAGAAAAAATAAAAGAAAAAGAAGTATACGGTCTATCTACAGGGGATATATATATATATAAAGTATCTTGTATATATCAATATCTTAATATATATATCTCTCTCTCATTATTTCCAGATTACAAAAGTGGATTGTTAACCAAGAAAATCAATTAAATAATTAGTCACCAAGAGAATTCAGAGTGATATCTATTTTCAAAGTTGTTAATTAAGAAAAAGAGCTTCTCTGTATGCAAAGAATAGACTAGTAGAAAATATAATTGGAGGAATTTTCCCTTTACAATTCCAAACCCAAACATAAAATATCTAGAAATATGCCAAAGAAATGAAGTAAAGGTAAAAACTTTTTGAGAGATGTAAAGAATCACTGGAATAGATGCAAAGATATTCTATATTCTTGAGTAGGAAGAATCAGTAATGTAAAGATATCAGTATACCTAAATTTGTTTATAAATTGAATATGATTCCAATTATTAATATAATGCCTATATGACATTTTCATTGATAATCTAATGTAAAACTCATCTGGAGGAATTGACATGCAAGAATATTCAAGAGAATTCTGAAAAAGAAAATTTATATTGAGGAACTAGACTTACTATTTCTAAAATATATATAATATAGCAACAAAAGTTAAAATTTCTTTGTCTTCATGAATAAATAGCAGCAAAACACAATCCAGGAACAGGCCCAAACACGTATGGAAATTTAATTTATAACAAAGTGACTAAATGTTTAGAAAAAAAATTAAGCACACCTGGATCTTTATCTCATTCCTCACACCAAATATTTAAACATTTAAAATAAAGACACAAAAATTCTAGAAGAAAACAATAACTTTATTATTTTAGAGCAAGTAGAGATTTCTAAAGAGTTCTGGAACCCAGAATTCATAAAATGTCCACGAGAATCCAAAGAAAATCATTCATCTAAACAAAATAAATTTCTGTCTGGTGAAAAGAACTGTCAACAAAGAAAACACAACTGATACTTTTTTGGGAAAAAATTGCAATGCATATGGCAGAATCAGTCTAATATCCTTGATTTATAAAGAGCTCAAACACACACCATCATTGCAGTCAAAATCAGATCATTTAAATAAGCAATGAATTAGGAGTATACATTCAACAAAATAATCATGGGCCGTGAAAAAAGAAGGCCCCCAAAAATGTTAACAATGTTCATTTTCATCATTTATGCTTTTGTGTTCCAGATTATGCACCAAAGCTTTTCCTTTGCACCTCAGATTGCTTTCTTTAAAATGTCCCTGCTTCCTTAATTTTCTGAATTTCTACTTTCTCATTTTTGTTGCTGATTACAAAACAACCGAAGGATAAGAAACACATGTTTTTTCTGTAACTGTTTTTAATTAAACTTTTGGTAAAACAGAGATGATTGTAATTACTCTTTCATTATCTTTAAGAATCTCTCAAGCTTCCTCAGTTTCTCAGATCATTCCTGGGCAGCAAACGAACAAGAAAGAGGAAGCTTCATTATCTTGTGGCTGGCTGGCTGATTAGGAGCTGCCTGGGTTCTATCCGGAGGGAGTTGTTTGAAGAACACAGGCTGTAAATCCTTCCTTTTAAAGAAACTTCCCAAATCTTGCTGTTGCTTTGTCTTCTTCATATTCCATCTCTGAAATCCCCACCCTGAGAGTAAGGTGTATGCACTCATAAAGACTCATAGACGTCCTTCAGGAAACCCGGTACACCCTAAAATTTCATGTAAACATTTTGTGTTCTTTTTTTCTGTTCATTTTTTCCCCTGGGGAAAGGAATATAATGCTTTTATCAGTTTTTTAAAGTTGTCTTTAACACACCCCCTGCCTCCAAAAAAAATGTAAGCACCTTGCTTAAAAATTAGAATCAGAACTTTGGCTCTAATAATAAAGACTGTGTTAATATCTTGTGGGCCATTAGGTCTTCCCTAGGGAAATAAAGTCTTCACAGTGGGGATTTGGAAAGTTTTAGAAGAGTTTTTTTCTCCTTGACACAGTGATTGGCGGATGCTACAGGCAGTTATTGGATGGGGTCCTGGAATACTAGACATCCTGCAGTGAAAGAGAGTCTGTACAAGGAAGAATTCTCATGTGTTCCGACTGACACTCAGAAGTCCCACTGGACATTACTACAGGTGAAAACACTGTAATGATCTGAACTTCCACCTAACTGTGTTTTACATATATACAGAAAATAAATTTTATATATTTTTATTATACATTGAATATATGAAGAATGTAACTGCATATTATTGCTGCATAACAAATTGCCTTATGCTTAGCAGCTTACAACACATGTAATTATTATCTCACAGTTTTTATGGATCCTGGGTCGGTAGTCTAGCTCACTTAGCTGAGTCCTCTGCTCAGGGTCTCAGGAGGCTGCAGTTAAGATGTTGACCAGGATATGATTCCATCTAAGGACTGGATCCTCTTCCAAGCTCACTGGTTGGGGGCAGAATTCATACCCATGCAGCTGTAGAGGTCATAGCAGCTTACTTCTTCAAGGCTAGCAATAGAGAGAGTCTCTGCTGCTTTGGGTCTCTCTGATAACTAGATTCTCATTTAAAGGCCTCCCCTGATGAGGTCCATCCCACTTAGCAGAATTTCTTTTTTGATGAATTCAAAATCAACTGATTAGGGATCTTAATTGCATCTATGAAATCCCTTCGTCTTTGCCACCTGGGGAGACGTAATCACCAGATTGATAAATCATCACCTGTGTTGTAGTCTGTTGGTTAGAAGCAGGCCACTTGCAGGTTCCATCCACATTCAAGGGGAGGAGATGACATAAGGATATGACTAATTAGGGGTCACTCTTGGCTGTGTCCACCACAGCAACCATTGTATAAATCAAAGAAAGTTTGAACTCTGTTTTGTTTGGAACTTTTCTGAAGTTGTTCATCTTTTTGAAGAATGATGTCCTCGGCAGCAACACCACCTCCAGCAGTCTGCACTTACAGATGTTCTCTTCACCGTGATTCCACACAGAGGCCAAAGAGCTGACTGCTTCACTATGCCTTCTAGAGTACACAACTTTACACATAGAAATGTTTCATTTTAGATAAATAAATTACTCTCTCTTATTTTCTTTATATTATGCTTAATGCATTGTGCAGACTTTAAAAATCATGTTTGTACGTGGTTTGTATTGCCTAAGAATTTAATTTTTGAACAATAAAGGCAGCATTACAAAATATTTGTTTAAAAAGGAAAGGGTACGTCTAGTTGGGTTGAATGCGTTGTAACAAATAGTTACAGATAAAAATCTCCTTTTTTACATGAATGAACTGAGACTCTTTTAGCCATAACCCTAGCCCATTAGCACAGAATCATTTCTCAGATTAATTTGAAGGTATGGGAGGCCTGCCCTTGAATGGATTAAATAAAATAGCTAAATCTTGAAACTGGGAAGAGAAGAGAGTATACACAACACAGGATGGCAAGAGAACTCATGGATTATCTGACAGCCATGGGCTTCTCATCCAGGCAAGAGAGAGGAATCTGGGAAGTGGACACTGAATGTGGGAGTTGTAGGCACATATGGAGTCCTTGCAAAAGATACACAATAGTGGACTTCATTATTTGGCTTAGGGTGACACTGATTAAGATGAAACTAATTCTGTAGCATGAAACGTATTTATTGAAGTTTTCTTTTTCAATAACCAACTTATTCTGGAACTAAACAGATTACTTGCACACCAATGCTAATTGATTGGGATTATTAAAAGGCTATTCCCCCCTATTCCCCCAAATAACACAGAAACTGTCTTAGTCTCTCTCTCTCTCCTTCTCTCCCACCCTCTTCTCCATCTTTGGAAAGATCAACAGAGTGTAGCCAACAAGCTGGCATTTAGGCCACATTAGACACACACACACACTTGCATAACAAGACAGTCAATGATTTGCCCAGTGGGCAGGCAGAGTAACTAGGGGTGCCTCTCTGAAAGAAGCAGTTACTCATTACTGCTTTGCTTTAGTGCTCATCCCCACGTGCCCAAAGTTCCAGGGAGCCTGAGGGAGTGGGTCCTCTTTACTCTGTTGAGAAAGCCACGTTCCTGGCCAGTGGTGTTGTCTGCCTCACTTGCTGAACACACTGGATTGTGTGGGGGAAAAGCTTGGGAATTCTTATGTAGAGAAAGGGTTCAATACTTGAAGAAGAAGTTGGTTTCTTAACTGCAGGATCAAAGCAGGGCTTGGGAAGGGTTCAAGGGTAAGAGAAAACATTGGGAAATTTCTGTCACAAATTCTCATATTTAACTCGAAGACAACCTCAGCAAGGGTGATAAGATTGTAGTAAACTTTAGAAACACACGTTCAAATTTCCTCATTTCTTGAGACTTGGGTAACTTTTCGATAAGTAGTTAATATGGTAATGGAGAGAGAGTAGCTGAATTTGGCCATGACACATGGCCTATTGAATAGAGGATTTTGTATCGGAAGGGCTTCATTAATGGCATTTTATATAAGTTTAAAAGGCTGACAGTTTTCTACAAAACCAAACAGTCTAGTCACTTTCCAAAGATAAGCTTAGATTCTGACTGTGAATTTATAAATGCTATAAACCTAGGAAGGAGGATGCAAAGCAACAGCATTTCACATAGTCATTTTTGTTTATATGCAATTGCCATACTAGAAAAATGCGTCGCAGCTGGGCATGAGTGCCATTCTAGCCCCTAACTTCTAATAGCCTCCCTGGGTGCTTTTCTTTTCTCTCTGTTCCTTATCCTCCTACCGTGGATAATTTGTAAGGTAAAGAAAAGACATATATGTTGCGGGGAACTTCTGTCCTGCAACAATGACAATGGTGATTTTTGGCCTGGCTTGTGATTCTTTGTCTGCACACGGTAGTGAGGTTGGCTTCAGTGGTGTGTGTATAACCAACTGACCTTTTAGATCTACTAAGCATCTCTGGCAATAAGGATCGAATGTTCAAAGGACAGTTTATGTGATGATAGAGTCAAAGACTGAAAAATTGATCTTATAAATTAAGTCAGCAAAAGCACTGGCAGAAATCAAGGGGAATTAGGATAAGCAGTGTGTGTGTGTGTGTGTGTGTGTGTGTGTGTGTGTGTGTCTGTGCCTGTGTTGTGTGTGAGTGTAGTGTGCACACATCTCACCCATAAAACTTAAGTACTTCTCAGAGGCCACACAGGGTGTGAAGCTCCCCAGAATAAGGAAGCTGATGTGACGTCAGCATGGTGACCCATGACTCTCGTGTAGATTTGCAACTATACCCAATCAGGCAGGTGGAATTCAGATCTAGATTAACTCCCCAAAAGTCCATTCACCAAATGATCAATCTCCAATTCACTGATGTCTCTGAAGTTTGAGTTCTTCCCCAGACCTGCATCAGCACGTTATATGTGGACTGATGGACTTTCCTTTAAATGAAGTTGCCTTTCTCTATTTTGTGAACACACTCCCTGACTCTTTTCCCAGGTGAAATGTACCTGCCTTCACACATAAAATAGTGGAGGCTGTGGCAGCAGCTGGACAGGGCAGGGGTGAAACAAACTTTAAAACAGTTCACCAGTTGTCATTCAACGAATGTATTTTTGCAATTTGGCTTTCGGTGAATAGATTTGCTTTTGTGGCAATCCAAACACGCCTCCTGGATTTCAACAAATTCCCAGAATCTTGTTTCCTCCTGGATTCCTATAAGGGGCATATCTCCTTGCATTTCTCTAGGTGGTCCCAGGCAAGAAGCGCACCAACATTTTCATTTCCTCCCAAAGATTCCAATCACATAAAGCATTCCTAAGTCGTATAGGCTATCATGAGTTTTATTGAAGCTTATATAGGGAGAAGGAGACAGGTTTACACAGCAACTAAAGAACCTATTCCAATGGACACTCTAATCACCACTCTTGGGAACCTCTCAAGTAGAGGATGTTTCTATTGATACCCTCATACCACTGGGCCTGGTGGTGGGGTAGATGTCCTTTTCCCCACCTCCCACTATTTACAGACCACTTCCAAAGTTTCTACCTTTTGTGCCCTTCCCTAGATTTGTCTCTGATGTTCTCAGACTATACCACCTACTTGACACAGTTGTCTCCTGCCCTCAAGCTCTCTCTCACTCATTCCTGGATGATGAGCTCACTGTCACTCTCCCTGATGCCATGATTATCACAACTCTTGGGATTTCAAATCCACACAGATGATCCTTCCAATTGTCTCTTAGATTTTTGACCTCCAATGATATTGTCCTCTACGCCACCTCAGCCACTCTGTCCCACAGATATACCCTCGATTTTGTTGTTCCTAAAAATGAAAATCTCATCCTCATCTCAGCATCATGCATCCTGCTTTCTGACCAACTCTTTCCATCTTTTCAGCTGACTACCTTTCAGATTGTGACCTCAGAAATAATCCTTAGACTCCACTGGGGGATAAAAATCCATTGACCTTGCCACCCTCTCACTGTCCCTTATCCCTTAGTCAAATCCCAGTTCCCTCCTTACTCAGGTAAAATTTCATGGCCTATGATTAAAATCGTTCTCTTGCCTAAAGCCTCAACCTCCTTCCCATCTTAGTATTCATTTGGTAAAGCCACCATCTTGGTTACAATTAAATCCAACTTTAACCTGCTACACATGGCTGAAAGTGGCAGGAGAAAAACTCATAACCATGATGCCTTGTCTTACTTAATTCCTGGCTACCATCCTCAGAATTAGAGTTTCCCAGCGATCTTGCTATATTTCCCCAGCATCTTTCATTTTCCCACTTTCCTAGATGAGTATTTCATGCTTTCTTCTCTCTTCCCACAACTTGTACCACCTCCTCTTCCCAGCCTCATGCTGTGCTGTTGACTTTGCTTCCCTTCTCTCCCTCTCCCCCAAACTGAAGCAATCAGAAGAGAATGTCTATGACTCCCATCTCAGCTCTTTCTTTCTACCTGCATCTGCCCTCTCACACACACACTGGCCTTCTCTCTGTCACTATGAATGAACTGTCACACTCCAGCGGAGTCAACAATCCCACTTCTACATCTACCTCTCACCTACTACAACACAGAAAATTACAAAAAACTCTCCCCTCTCTATTCAGCATTATCATTCTTTTCTCTTTCTACTAGATCCTCATGAATCAGCATATATTCATTCCCTTATTCCTCTCATCTTTAAACAAGAAAAGAAATTATCATAATCCTCTTCCTTCCAGCTATTGCAATATTTCTATCTCTTTTTATAGCAAAACGACTCAAGTTGGTCTTTTTTCACTGCCTTTAATTTCCCTTCCTTTCATTTTCTCTTGAAATCCTTCTATTTATGCTTTCATCCCTACCCCTCCATCATCACTCCTTTTGTTAAGGTCACAAATGACCGCCATTTGGCTAAAATTCAACTCCAAATCTCTATCCTCATTTTATTTAGCTGTTTTTTTGGTTTCCAGGACATCATCGTCTCTTGGCATTTTTCCTACCTCACTGGCCATTCCTCCTTGGACTCCTTTCCTTTTCCCTCCATTATTTCAACCTCTTGACGTTGGAGTGCCCAGAGTACTGTCTTGCATTGGTTCTCTTCTCTATCTACACTTGATCCCTTCCAAATATCATTCATTCTCATGGCTTTTAAGACCATTTATACGTTATGAATCCCAATTTTATTTCTTCCATCTGAATCTCTTCTGTAAATGTCAGACTTGTATCTAACAATCTACTTGGGGTTACCACTTAGATATATAATACATGTCTCCAAATTAACAAGTCTAAACGTGAGCTTCCGATGTTCCTTCACCCCATATCTGCTCCTAATATGGTGTTTCCCACAGCAGTCAAAACAAGTCCAGCTTCCAATTACTCAGATCAAAATCCTTAGAATTTTAATAGACTTCTTTCTTTTTCACATAGCTCTCTTTCAATTTATTAGCAAACCGTTGGATGTCTAACTTCAAAATAGGTCTATAATATGACCACTTCTCACCACATCCACAGCTTCCCAATTGTTCTAGGCGACCACCAAGTCTCACCTAGATCATTCAACAGACTTCTCGCTGCTCTCTCTGTCTGTCCTTGCCTTGCTTTAATTTATTCTCAACACAGCAGTCAGAAAAACTCCTAAAATTGTAATTCAGACTATGTCACCTCTCTATCCCAAACCATCCACTAGTATTACATCTCAGTCAGAGAAAAGGCTCTTAAGTGACCCAGCCCCTGATTACCTCTCTGATCTCTTTGCTCTGCTCCAGCATCCCCAGCCTCTCCATGACTCCTGACACACACCAGGTGCATTCTGTCTTCAGAGCCTAGGCACTTCTGTTTTCCCTGCCTGAAATGCTCTTCCTCTAGATGTCTTCATCCTGTTTCCCTCACCTCCTTCATCTCTTTTCTAAAATGTCACCTTCTCAGTGAGAACTTCCCTGATGATCTTGTTTATATTTGCCACCCTTGACCCTACATTCCCCTTCTGTGCTTAAATTTATCTGCTTAGCTTTGTTCTTTATCTAATATCAATATACCATATTTATGTATCTATCGTCTATGTCTGTCTGTAGATATGTATCTGTCTACATCTATTTATCTAATTTATTGTCTGACTTCCTCAGAAAGTTGAAAACTCCTCGAGGAGGGGTGTTTATTTAGTTGTTCATTTCTATATAACCAGAGCTTAGAATAGTCCCTGGTTCATATTAAAATGCCCAATTACCCTTCATTAAAGAAATAAAGGAAGAAATTGCTAAAACATCTATTGGCAGCCCTGTGTTGGGTTTCACTATTCCTCTGCTCATTGTTGCTTTCCATTGTACAGACTCCTCAACTCTCCTTTTTCTTTTCCTTTCTCTCTTTCTCTCCCTTTGCAGAATCAATTCCTTTACTTTGCTCAAGCAAATCCATTTAGAGATCTTTTTGCTGCTTGAGGATTCCTCTGGATTCTCACCCCCCAACTCCAAGTAGCTTTTTCCAGTATTTCTTCAAAGCAAATATTGTGGTCCCCCTAAGGAAGATAAAAACTCTCTACTTTTTTCGTAGTATAAAATATTAAATATAATTAGCTGGCTAAGTAAATTGAACAAAGTCAAAAAATAGTGAGAAGTAAGGATTATATTAATTTTCAGGTTTCAGATTAGTCCTCTCAACAAGTTTCTCTTTCCAAATGTCTTTCTATGTATGTATTTTACAGAAGCTGGGATAGCTGCTCACAACATTTTATTTGCAATATATATTCAAACTTTCCTGGGAATAGTATACAAAATGAGGTTATGTTGAATAACATTAACCAAGACTCATGGTACTTTAAAATAGAATGACTAGTGGAAGATGTTTCAAGAGAGTATTGGGACCCATTTGTAGAGACCAGATTATACAAAATTTTTATTAGAATGATTTGAAGGAAAATAAGGCAGCACATAAATGGATTTAACAAATGATATTAAGTTGTGAGGAGTCGTAAACACCACCCAAGTCAGAGACTTTGGGCAAATGGATTCGAGAGGACAAGAATACAGACAAGAAATTTATAATTCAATGTGGACAAAATGCAGACAAAGTTAGAGGGATAAAAGTAAAACAAATGGCACTGATTTAATAATTAGTTCATAAAATATTAATTCCAGGGGAGCCTTAAAAATGATAGCATTGTAGTGAACCAGAAATGAATTTCCAAAGAAAGTGCTTTGTATGGTAGGAAAAAAGGACAGTTCTCCTTACCAGGATTTCAGAATTAAATGCCCATTCAATTTGTGTGATGAAAACATTTCTCACAGAATACATTCACACCAATTAAGAAAAATGTGCAAATAATATGGAAAGCATGTAGTGAAAGAGACTGTGACTGCGTTAACTGCAGAGAGGGTTGTGTGGGCTGCATCCTCATTATTGCCTGTCTTTCGCACACACCAGCATTGTCCATTCTACCCTTGTTGACTATTGCTGTCCTCTGATCACTACTCACACTGGCTCCTCTCTGTTCCCCCAGCAGCCTTGGCTCACTCCCATCTCACAATCTGCTGTTTTCTCTTTGCCAGGAACGTTCTTCGCTATTGCACTCGATTTTCCCCTTTGCCTGGAAAGTTCTTTCCATAGATATACAAAGGTTACTTTCTCCGTGACACCTTTCTCAACCACCCTATCTAAAATTTCATACTTTCTAGCCCCCTTCCTGATTTTTCTACTGAGTCCTTATCACAATCTAACATACTGTATATTTTATTATTTATCTTGTTTATACATTAGAATGAAAACTTCACGGAGATAGGAATTTTGGTCTGGCTTTTTTCGTTGCTATATCCTGAGTGCCTGGCACATAACAGGTGTTTAGTTAATATTCGTTGAATGAACAAGTTAATCTTATCAAGGTAAATTTAATCTATGCAATTTGTAGAACAACATAGGAAGAGTTGAATTGGTTGTTAGAAATTCTGGGTTTTAATTCCTGGTCTTTTATTTACTGGCTATGTCACATTGGGTAAAACGATTTTCCATGTCTACAAAATGAGGATGTTAATATTTGACTACCTCCAAGATATTAGGAGGAACAGATGTCTTTATAAAGAGGGTCCATTACTGGCAATATTTAACCTACAATTATTTGAATTAAATATCAGATTATAGCATGAGTTTGCATATTTCCTGCATATTATCCTGCTTGGGATACTTACACGTATCCCCTCAAAATTATTAATGGTTGATGGAGGCTTTCTAGTAAGGGACATGTTTTCTGTCTTGGAGACCATCTTCAAGATCGGATGGCAACTGCAACTCTTCCTTTAAGGGCGAGCCCTGGAGCACAGTTCCTCCAGCAGCAGTGGTTCTTCACCTGGCTGGATTATGCCTTCCATTTGGCAATATGTTCAGATATTTCTGATTGCCATGACTGGGGGATGCTACTGGCATCTAGTGGATAGAGGCCAGGGATGCTGCTAAACATCCTACAATGCACAGAACGGTCTCCCACAACAATTATCCTGTCCAAAATTCTCTAAAGACTTTAGAGATGGAGAATTTGCCATTCTCAGAATCATCTCCCTGGATTATTGCTTATAAGTCACAGGGTGAGTTTCTTTAATGGAAAGGTCTGGTAGTGGTAGTTGGGGAGCCTTTTGGGAAGTAGGAGTGTGTCAAGGAGTACTTAGGTACTAGCAAGTAAGAAGACATAAAAAAGAGCCTTTGCATATATATTTGTGGAAACACTAGCTAATAGAATAAAAAAATTCGGTAACTACTACCTTGGTCACCTCTACATTTTAAGGTCTACAGAAAGGACTATGAAATTATACAGTGCAAGAAAAACATGGCTTTGCCTTCCCAAATCTTCTTCAAAGGCTGAAATGCAAAGAGAAAGCCATGGTAATTGTCAGTCTTTTAAATGGGAATTATGGGGGTTAATATCTAAGTTTACTTTATTTGAACATGTTTTTCACAATTAAAATTATGTTTCTAGACTGCTACAAATGTATTTTCTGAAAAGAGAAAAGAGTGATAATTATTCCAGTTGTCTCAGCTCTGTTCTTTGGTTAGAGTAACAATTCCCTTTAAATGTTCTAATAGCAAATTGGATTTAATTTTGGACCAGAATAAATATGGGAAGAATTACAAATTTAGATGGAAAATCAGGCAATCTGAATTATATAAATCAGTATTTATACATTAATCTGAAAACAATTGTAGCAACAATGTACTTAGAGCTAACCTAGCCGCATAGTAATTCTGGGTAGGAAGGGGCCTTTTCTTCATAGAAACCAAAACCACAAGAATTCCCATTTCCAAATTCTTTCTTTCTTTTGTGGCTAATATTGATTGAAGAAGTCTAAGGAATGCAGAAGATTTCCGGAATAGGCTTATTTCTTTTTTATTTTAAAGGAATATTTATTTTTTTATGTAGATGCAGACCTGAAAGATCAGAATAAAGAGTTTTAAAAATGGATTATTAACAGCAAATGTAACTTTTGGCCTCTGATTTCAAACAGAAGATGGAGATGAATGACACCCATCCAGTATTGTTAAATTCAAGGATGTGTTCTATGGATGTCTTTTGAAAGATTGCTCTTTACTTTTCTTTTTATATTACTTTTAAATGTCAAGATTTTCACACCACAGTACACACAGGCTTGAATTCACCTTCCTTCACACCTAACTAGGGTTTGGTTGTGCTTAACTATTTTAACACAACAACGTTAAGACGTTGTTCTTTCTTCTCCTCAGGTTTAGAATGCAATTAATGAATATTTAATTCACAGCAGCAGTCAAGAGCTCTTAGGTTCATTTAGAAGAGACTGACTCTCATAACCGTATTAATATCTGGCGAACGTGCCTTATCACAGCATGTCTGGGTTTTTGCTGTTCGTTTCCGTGTGATAAGATTCCTAGGCAGAGCAAGTCTTCGGAAGTAAGCCCACAGGGCTGCCTGGCAAGTTTATTTTGGGAAGGAAATAATCAATTTGGAGCTATTATTGCAAGAGTCCTTATCGAGCTCATTTCCTCATCTAATGCTTCACAAGCTAATATTACATGTTTAGTAGCAACTTCAAAGAAACAGAACTGTGCTTTGTAGGTTTTGTTAATGTGAAATTTCTCTGAGGGCACCAAGTGTTTGCCATTAACAAGACTACAATCCACAGACTTGCAAACACAGGCCATAAAAGCTCACCCAAGACCTGTGCTGCTGTAGCCCAAGACTCTATTAATGTGACCCTGTTGCTGTTGAATTACAAGGGCTGGGGCTGGGCGGGAGGGAGTATCGTGCCCACAGTCTTGATTTTTCTGCGCCTCCTCTTTTCCATTATGGTTCAACGTATTGAAAATAGTGATTTAGCCTAAGAGCAATAGAGTCAAAACAATCTACTATAAGCGTCTAGTCCACACCCAGGTAACAATAAGGAGATTGTTTTTTGGGGTTTTGTTTGGTATGACACATTGAAATGCAGGCCCTTATCCACACAGAAAAGCATTTAATGTTCCAAACTAGAAAAGCAGGAAAAAAAAAAAAAAAACATTTAGGCATGGCATGTAAGACACTTGAAAGAAGGAAAGAAGAGAGTCAGCTTCAAGGCAAGAGGCTTGATCCTCCTGAAAATTCTCAATTAGAAACGTGAGTGATTATGTATGTCTGCCAAATCAAGATGTCTTGGTGCCCATTTCAAGACATTGCAGTATGATTGCCTTTTGACCCTAAATTTGAGAATATTTTCCTTTGTTACATATTTGACTAGACTCAGAGAGCAGACGATTCTCTTTGTCAGCTAATAGTAAACCCAGGTTGGACAGAAGAAGTAAGGAGACCATTTTAATTAAGTGTTCTCTTTACTTGTCTCACCTAACTGCCCACTTGAACATGATTTCTTTTCCATTTCAAATTACTACCATTCTGTTCCCTTACAACCACCTCCAGAAAGCTTCTTTTCCATATGCTGATTAAACCAGTTCCAGAAAAGTCATGGAAGAGAAGTGCCCATTCTCAGGAAGGGTTAGGCTGTGTGGACACTCCCACTGCAAATGAACCGCAGCTGCACACTAGGTCTGGTTCTAATGGCCAGTGAGAAAACCAAAACATCCCCTGGAATTTGGCTAGTGCTTTAGGAAAAATAGGATAAAAATACGGAAATTATAGGAAAATCATTAGCAGTTGTTTGGTTATTTTTCTGTGTCAATAGACTTTTGTTTAATATTTTAGATATTTGAGCAGTACTGTAAGGCTTTTATTTAGTTTCCTTCACATTAAAAATAGCAAGTTGAGCAGCCAGCTATTCAGAGCAGGGTTATAAATTAGGAAAAGAGGAGAGGAGAAAATGATATGGAACCTCTAAATTAAATAAACCCTCTTATCCAATTTGAACTTCATAAAGGGAGAGATACATAGGGAGCGAAACTTTTTTTTTTGTCTTACAGTTAGCTATCAAAATACCTCTATGATGATTAATATTTGTTTAGAACCTAGAACCTTATTAAAAGACGGATTTTTTCAGAGGGGAATCTTCTTTCCAGTTAAAACAAAAATTGCTAAACCCTAAATAAAATCTATGACAGGCAATTAAAGACAGGAAATCAATTATTTTTTTACAAATTATTATTTTATATTTTCATACACTCCTTTGAAGAAGGTGTTTGGGGATAGTTGTGTGAAACTCAAATGCCATAGAACTCTAGTATTTCATAAACCAAGTCAAGTTATTTTACTGTGAAAGTCAAATAATGTGCAATTTTTGAAGAGGAACTATCAAAAATGAATTTATTTTTCTCAAATTTTCTTTTTTCAATAACTTTTTAGAATTGCCCTACGCTGAAATCTAATGCAATATTTGATTTAGTCAGACATGTATTTAGTTTGTTTAAGTTTAATGATTATTTGGTTTAATAATTCCATATTTAATGGTGTTCTATAAAATGGCTCACAACATCCAGGTGCTCTTCCGCCTGAATGCAACTGGGGAAACGAGTGCATATGCCTGTGTCCCAGGCTCTCCATTTCTTGGGCTCGAGTGTATTGTAATCTCATGGAGCTTTTAAAGAAATAGTAGCCTTAAACCCCCAAATCCTCTAGGAACAAGCAGAGAACAGTTTGAAAAGAATCACTGCCCGAGTCCAGATTTGATCCTGAATGTTCCCCAATTCTTTCAAAGTTTTCGACTTTCCCTTAAATCTTAGTATCACTGCTCCTCATAAGCTCTTTCTTTCTGTATTAATAAAAATTTACATATTTTTAAAGATGCAAATATTTTTCAGAAACCTTTTTCCTCTGATTTTCTCATTCCCCTTCTCTCCCTTTTCATTATATTTATCCTTGACTCTTTCTCTTGCAGCTAGCAAAATCCTGTAAATTTTACCCTATCTTATTATAGACTAACAGATCTACCCATCTAATGCTTCCACGGATGCTGGGTAAGGGAGAGACAATATATAACTTCCACCAAAAATGGAAATAACTAATATAGTTTTTCAGAAGTGGGTATGCATGTCATTTTCTAAATTTTTAAAATCCACTGCAGGGTATATTAGGCTACTAGAGAAACTGCCATTTTTGTAGGTAAAAATGGCCAAATATTGCCAATCTCAAGTTCGTTAATTAAATGTCACATCTGCATTTATCAGAGACGTTATACTGATTTCCATTGTCTTTCATTTCAATAACCCGCCCAAATAAATATCTATTTTGAAACAAATATACTTAGAATCCTCCCCATTCCAGCTTCCTGAGAAAACCACACTAAATATAATTAACCTCGTTTTAGATGTTTAATTCCCTGATGCGCCATTTCACAATTGCATATGGTTTTTCTAAAACTCCAATTGCTTTCAGTTGTTACCCTAAACAGATGGAAATGCATAACACTTTGCTGATCTTAGCTAAAGTTTAGTACCAAAGCTACTTGAGAAAAAAAGTATATATCTCCTGCTGTGAGATAATTGTTATTAACCTGAAACAAATAAATAGCCAGTTATTTTACCACCAGAATGAGTTTAGTTGGGGACTGCAAAGAATTGCAATTTGGGACCTGCGGTCTATGGTGAATCAGCAAAGTCCAGAGAAACAAAGGAGAGAAACATTCTTTTATGAAGTTGGGAGGGGCTGTTGTAAAAGAAGAGTCCATTGGAGGAGACTGGGAGTTTGAAGTGTAGGGGCTTTTCATTGGCTAAGTTATGGCGGTCTCTCATTGGCTGAGCTGTAACCATGCCAGGAGGAATTTTTTCCTCCTGCTGGCATAGTAAGTAGTGTCACTTCCTGTCAGAGATGCAAGGTATGTCTCTTTTTTTGGGGTCCGTAGTGTGCAATGAATGGCACACGTGTGAGAGTTCTCTCTTTTGGCCTCTCGACTCCATTTTAAATGAGGTTTCTGTTTATTAGTTTTCACAATGTGAATGCTTAAGCATCCTAGACTGGCCTGTCTGATGATGCCACTTTTCAGCAACTTAATGAGCAAAATCTAATTTTCTCCCCTGTGGTTTTGATGATTCATAGATCCCTTCCTGCCTCTGGATCAAGACCATATTTTACCAAGAGTCTTGTTACACCTTCCCTTGTTCAGCAGAGAATTGCTTCCAGCAATGTTCTTTTTCCTGTTAACACCTGTACAAAGCTGTTGAGGAAATAGTTTTCAAAGCAATCCTAGAAAAAGAGATTCTTGTCTCTTTACCTTAATGGAGGGAACATTTCAACCAAACCTACTCACGGTCTCATCTACATATTTAATTTTAGTTATATTAGTAAAATTAGCTACTATAGTGAAAATTTTTCATGTGCACAGCACGTGGAAAATTGAACCCATGGTACAATATACCTTATTTCCAAGTCATTTAACACAATATATTCATGAATCTAAGTATTTCCTACACTTGAAGGAAAACAAAATTTATTTATAATATTTTTTGTGTTGGTACACAATGTTTGTAGTTGCCAGATTATTATGAATAACCTCATTTTTGAGAATGGTCAAAAGTAGTTTGTGAATGTCTTCCAGATCTAGCCATCCATCCATCCATTCATTCATCCATCCATCCATCCATTTGTCCTGTCCATCTAGTCCATCTATCATTCATCCTTCATTCTGAATATTCTCTACTTGGAGGTATTTGAGACTTTGAGGATTCGGAAAGAATGCGTTGCATTTTCTGCAGAGCTGAAGAAAAGGCAGGAAGGTTGGCATTAGCCGGGGAAATGGAGGTTGGAGCAGAATTCTATATTGGTCTCTTGAAGGATGTGGTCATTAAAATTCAGGAAAGGGGAAACAGAATAAAACACATCATTTGTTGAAAGAAAACCCATTTAAAAACAAGAATTACTGCAAGTTTACTTTTACAAACAGATGTGAAATGCATCACAAAGGTATTCAATACTTGTTTCCTTCCAGAAATAGCCAGTATGCAACACAGAAGCCCTCTGACATCTGTCTCTGCTTTTCTCATAGGAAATAAATGTTAGTAACAGCTAAGAGAGAAAAGAGAGATCTTAAGAAGACTAAGTATCCAAATCAAGGCCTATAGAATGAAAAAATAAATAGATAAAAAATAGGAAGATCTCTAGGAAAAAAAGAGAAGAGAGATGGAAAAAAACAACACACATTTTAAAATGGCAATAAATATGAGACTGATTCAAGAAGGAAAAACATAGGATTTGGACTTAAACAGAACTGGGTAAGAATCTCCAGCTTTGTCTACCTTTGTACACCAGGCAAAATATTTAAATGTGTTCTAACATATATTTTCTCAATTGTCAAGTGGACCTAAACATTTTCTCGAGAATTAAATGAGATAATGTATGAAAAGTAATTAGGATTTTGTCTCACCCATAAAAGGCACTCAATATTTATTAGATTCCTTCCTCATATTACTTTTGGCACGAATCTCAGGACTTCTAGTAAGCTTTGGTCAACATGATTGGACACACAGTAGCCTATTAAGTTCACTTCATAAAAATTATTGAATCCTCAGTTTTGGATTGCTATCTAAGTTCAGACTTTCAAAAACAAATTCAAGTACACCAATAACTTCCTTCCCCAGCTTCCTTCCCAGTCAACGTTCCCATTTGACGGTGTATATGTGTATGTCTGGTGAAGAGTGGGCATCTCAAGTATTTTCTCTTCTTGCCGAGAAATCCGCATTCCTCATATTGTTCAGAGTGGAAAAGAGAGGCAGGAGGAGGAATTTGACAGAATCCTTTGTTGAAACCTTACCTGATGGCTGGCTAAGGAAGGGCTGAGATTTTAACATCTTCCCTTTAACTCTTGGCCCTGGAACTGAGTCAGGGAGCAGAATAGAAGCTTTAGAATCCTTGGTCTTTTCTTGTTCTGCTTTCCTCTTTACTTCAAGTCCCAGTTCTCCTCTGGCTGTGGACTGTGATGCTTTCCCTCATCACACCAGGGAGGTATCGATTTTTTCCGAACTCAAATTTTTTACTGATCACTGCAACACATATTTGTTGCTTTAATAGTAACTTGAATTGCCTATTACATTTTATATTTATGTAAATTATTTTCCTAAATAATCAGAAAAGATATCTTTCCAGGCTTCATCCACACAGTGACTACTACAGAATTCTGTACATTGTGTGAAAACATAAATATTATGTACATAGTCTCTTTATTCATTCTAACTTAATGATACAAATGTATGCATCTATTTCTCAGTTTCAATTTAGTTTGGGTTTTCTTTCTTGATTATATTGGGCAGCTTATCCTTTTTATTAGTTTATCTTCAAGAATCAGTACTTTAGATTTATATATATTTCTGCTTTCCAATTTACCAATATTTCCTTTAATGTTATTATTTCTATTGTCCTACTTCTCTGAAGATTGCTTCTTGTTGCTTTTAAAATTTCTAAAATTGCATGTTAATTTACTTCTATTCATTCTTTCTCTTTTAACCATGAAAGTTTTTTAAACTATGGCTTTGTCTTTAGGATCAGCTGGGCCCTGTCCCCTTAAGTTTCCTAAAAGTGTGCTCACTTTTGCTATGTTTTAGCTTTGGTTTTTTTCTTTATTTGTTTAGTTTTTGTTTGGTCCTTTATTGTGGCCACAGGAGAAAAAGTGTACAAATTCCACTTTAGCTCATTTATTTGAGATTACTTTTCTGTTCTACACATGTATTTGCTATCTGTGGTATACTTTTCCCATATTCATCGGATTCTTGGCATTCTCATATTTAATATTTATGGTACTGACATTTGTGAGTGACCCTGAAGTTACATGAAACAATATTTTTCAACTCTTCTGAGGTATAAATTTGAACTTAATGTGTTATAGAACGAGAGGACAGGGAAAGAGTAGTTTGGAAGTCAGTAGACCTACTTGTCCACTGAATATCCTGACTTCAATAGAGGTGGTGGCTTTCCAAGGGCTGTCAGGTACACCATAGTTCTCATTAAGTGTTAAGAGTTACAAAATATTCTCAGCTATGATGGTATCGTTTGTGAAGGAAGTGATATTCTACAGGGCTTTTTGTTTTTTCAAGTTTGGAGAGTAGGAACACTCTTGAAATTGTGTGTGCCTGTAAAATAAATCTTATCAATTTATTATAACTTTCTAAGTGCAAATTTGACTTGTTTATTTGCTCTACAATGTTTTAGATGTTTCAAACCTCCCTCAACAATAGTATTAATGTCAATTTTTCCTTACTTTCAAACCCTTTTTGTTTTATGGATAAAGACCTATATATATGATCCGTAAATACACACATACAGTGTTTCGTTACTCAGCATGTTGTTTCCTGATTCACAATTTCCTTGAGGATTATACCTTTTAACAAAATGAAATAACTCTTTTATTCCCAATTTTTAAATTTGGCCTTAAATTCTACTTTGACTTAATACCACCTCTTGGTTTTCTTGTTTGTTTGTTTTTTAACCTCATAAACATACGAGTATGCTTTTCTTGGTAACTCTTTGTATATCTTTTTTAAGATATAATTATTTAAATAGTTGATAGTTGGATTTTGTTTTAAAAACTAATCTGAGTGTTTTGTTTTTTTAAAATTTTTAAATTAATTTTTTTTAATGAGCAATGCATTCAAACAGCACAAAATCTAAAAGGTGCACAATGGTATATTCTGAAGAACCTTCCTTCTATTACTATCTTCTGAATCTACTTTTTCCCTTCCAGAAGTAACCATTGTTATTGTTAGGGAGGAAAATTTTCTCCTCTATTCTTCTAAATTCTTCTAACTTGTCTAAGAATTAAGTTGACATGAGACAGATTAACAGGAGAAAATAAAATTTAATTTTGTATATACAGAAACCCCAAGTTATGAGGCTCCCTTACAGTCAGGCACTTGAGCTTTTTATGCCATCCTGAGCTAGGGAGAAGGGGGCAGGGGTCTGGGATTTCAAAGGGAAGAAAGACAATTCACGGGAAAAATGAAAAGAGTAAATGTTTGGTAAACAAATGTTTGCTGGGCCATCCAGAAACAATGGGACACGGAGAGAACTTTGATTCAACAGGCCTTGGTAATTTTCCCCCAGTCTACCACACCCGGCTGTTATGCTTTGTATCTCTGGTGACAGCTCTTCTTCCTGGAATGGGCCCTTTATCTAAATGCTTTTAGGCAATTAAGGGGAAGGTAAAAGAGAAACTTCCTCATGCTAAAGAGACACATCTTGGGGTAACAAATTTTGTTCCCCCACACTTCCTGTTCATCTTTTCAGAGATAATTTATTACTATATAAGCAAGTGTATAAAGACACACATTATTTTGCACACGTGCACCCACACACACAGAGGCACACACTGTTCCTGTGCCTTGCCCTTTTTTACTTAACAACTAACCTTGTAGATTGTTCCATATCAGTACATAATGAGTTTCTTCATTCTTTTAAATGGCTGCAAAGAATTCCATTCTGTATGCATGCTCAATTTATTTCACTATTCCATGGATGCATATTTCGGTTCTTTCAATCTTTTGATATTACAATTTTTCAGTGCATAAGGTCACACATACTGCATTGTTCACATTGCTAATATATGTGTAAAATCCTAGAACCAGAATTGCAACATCAGAGGGCTTTTATAATTTCTTTTTTAGAGAATGTATTTTATTTTTTTCCATTCTTGAATAGGTAATACACCACATATTCAGAATTCAAAGGAGATAATAGGATAGGGAGAATAATTCCTTCCCTCCCCTCAAAAAAAGATGTCCACGTCCTAATCTCCAGAACCTGTGAATATGTTACCTTACAGGAAAAAAGGAACTTTGCAGATGTGACTAAGGTTAAGGACCTTGAGATTATTTGGATGGGCCCGATCTAATCCCACAAATACTTCAACTGGAGAACATTTCGTGGCTACAGTTAGAGAGAGACTTGAAGACAGATGGAAGGTGAGAGAGATGTGATGTTGCTATCTTTGAAGATGGAGAAAGGGGTCCACAAGCCAAGGAATACGTGGGGCCATTAGAAGCTGGAAAAGGCAAGGCAATGGATTCTTCCCTAGAAGCTGCAGAAAGGTATGCAGCCCTCCTGACACCTTGCTCTTAGCTCAGTGAGACCCTTGTCAGACTCCTGACCTACAGAATTATAAGATAATAAACCTGGGCTGTTTTAAACCCCTAAGTTTGTGGTACTTTGTTAAAGCAGCATAGAAAACCAATAAAGGGGAAAAAGAAAAGAGTAACTCTCCACATAGTCCTTCTCCTAAGTAAAGTAACTCATTCCTCTCACCCAGTGGAACCATTTCTCAGCTTCCTGTGCATGCTTTCTGAGACACTCTATGCATCTATAAGCATTTACATACCATGTGTCATGGGTTCTAAGGTGCATATTTTTTAAGTGTGAAATTGGGGTGCATCTTACAATCAAGGGTTCTTAAAATTGAGTTCTAGAGAGGACTGGCTTCTGGCAGTCACCTGAGGTGCTACCAACCTGAGACTATTCCAAATTAAATTACGTAGGTTAAAACTCTGTTTTTTGGACCACATTGATAATGTGAATCCACTCCACAAACCTGCATGAGTACTGGCTTGTGGTTTGAATTCCAGGGGAAGATTGTTCTTCTCCCTCCAAGTAGTGTCAAGTTTGAGACATGCTAGATTTCCTGCTCTCTCTGCATGGTGGTGCATGGTGCTCTCTCTGCATTATTTTTCTTTTACCCTTTAGTGAGGATATAGGAATTTGGTGATTCAGCTGTATGTATGGGTCATCAATTAGATTCTCAGTCCCGGTTGTTTATCTTTCCTCCTTATATAAATTGCAAATTGCAATTGACAGTCTCTTAGATTTGATGAAATGTGCTATGTAACACAATTTTATTCAATGGGACAATTTGTGTTTTCTTATGTGTTGTAGTCTTTGGGGTATCAAAGGTTCTGTCAAATTGTTGGTTAAAAGAGAGGTAGCAGGCACCACTACAACCATTCACATTAGGAACATTCTTTGTTTTCCACCACTTAGTTTCAGACCTAGGCCATCACCAGTATGAATCTCATCAATAACAGTGAGGACTATTGACTTTCACGTGCTTGAATGTTAGCACATATGTAAAGGGAGTGGCCTTGCCAGGAGATCTGGACTTGCTGTTCCCTTCACAATCATCCAGGGCATTCCTTTCCTTCCCTCTCTTCTTGTGTTGGATTATGTTTACGATCACTTGTGTACTCCTCTTTTGTGGTCAACTTTATTTTGGTGGAGCATCCTACCAGTGCTTCCTGGGAGAGGGAGGTGAGAGATAACCCTTCAAAGATAATTTATGTCTCAAAATGTCTTTATTCAAATCTTCTATTTGATTGCTTTGTTGGTAACTATAGGAATCGAGGTTGGAAATCATTTTGAAAGCACTGCTGTGTCTTTTGTCAGCTCCTGGTAGTGGTGTTAGAGTGGCAGCCATTCTGATTCCTGATCCTTTGCATGTAACCTGATTTGTTTCCTTATTTTTTTTTTTTTCCTTTTTTTCTTCTGGACACTATTAAGTTCTTCTCTTGGTTTGCATTTGTGTGCACTTTTACTGTGGTGTGCTTTGCTGTGGGTCTGCTTTTTGTTTTGGGCACTAAGTGGATCCTTCCGTTTTAGACATTCATGTCCTTCAATCCTGTGGTATTATCTTGAATTGTTTTATTAATGATTTTCTCCCTCCCATCACCTCATTTTTCTACATTTTTTTGCTCTCTTTGCAGCCTCGATTATTCAGGTATTGAACCTTCTAGAATGATCCTTCAATTTTTTTATATTTCTATTTTTCATCTCTGTGTACTTTTGCTCTATATTCTGGGATAATTTCCTTAACTTTATGTTATTTATTTATTGAATTTAGTTTTTAATTTTAAAACATTTTTATTTTATTTATTTTGTTTATGTACAGTCAACCTTCCTTATCTGTAGTTCTGCATCCATGGATTTAACCAACTGTGGATTGAAAGGCCTACGATGGTTGCATCTGTCCTGAACACGTACAGACTTTTTTCTCTTGTCGTTATTCCCTAAACAGTACGTCTAACAATAATTTGCATAGCATTTACATTATATTAGGTATTATAAGTAATCTAGAGATGGATTTAAAGTATAAGAGGGGGTGTGCATAGGTTATATGCAAATACTTTGTCACTTTATATGAGGGACTTGAACACCCAAGGATTTTGGTATCTAAAAGGGGGTCCTGGAACCAATCCCCTGCAGACACTGAGGGGTGAATGTATTTTGTTTTTAAATGTTTTAAATATTTTTTTCTATATGCTTTACATTTTAAGAGCTTGTTTTTGTTCTCTAAATATTTCTTTTCTTGCAAGATATCCATCTTGCTTCACAGCTATAACTTATCTGTTTGCTGATATCAATGTTAGTCTTTTTTTTTTTTTAAAGAACTCTCTCTTAAAAATATACCTGCATAGTTCCATTTCTTCCACATTTCTTTTATTCCTTTTGGTTGGTTTGGTCTCTATCTTATACAGGAGAAGCTTTTCTCAGATGGTGATTCTAGGATATCTGGCCATGATTAAGAATGGGGAGTAAAAAGTGATTAGAGGCCTTGGACCTGTGGATCAGATTGCCAGCTTCAGATTGCAGGGTGATCTAGGAGGGCTAATGACGGTATGCATGACATGTAATTTCACATTTTCATTAGGTACTCAGTTGTTTGTGCCTAGAATCCTCCTTTCCAGATAATTTCCATTTTATCTTCTTAAGACATTATATCTTAGGGTTTCTTTGGGGATACACCTAAAGTCACGGAGTAGGACAAGGCATCTTGGGCTTAGGGAATCTAACAACTTCTTAAATGCCCTTCTTCCATCTTTCACCTTATTTTAACACTACACCCTTCATCCCAATTCTAAAGTTACCCAATGATGCTGCATCCTGAGCCTTTTGGAGATTTTCCAGTTTAAACTGGATTGTCTCTCAGCTCTCCCCACTACTGGCCTTGGTTCCCACTGTCTTGAAGCTGCTATACAGGTTCCATTCAGTCACCTAATTTCTTGACTCTAAAATTTTTTCGTTTTACTCTTCTTTCCCATTCTTTCTATCTTTGTGGGTTCATTTCTTAAAAAAACAAATCACTTTAATGAAGTTTCATTTTTAAGAAGAGATTGCATGCCTATATTTAATTTGATATCGGCTTGAAACTTTCTTTTCTTTTTCGTGAATGAAATTTTAACTATTTGCTTGCACTGTAGTGTGGCAGCCTGAGAATGACTACCCAAGTTATGGTCATGTCCTAATCCCTGAAATCTGTGACTCTTACCTTATTTGAAAAAAGGTCTTTGCAGGCAAATGTAATTAAATTAATAATTTTTAGATGAGGAGAGTTTCCTGGATTTTCTAGGTGGCCTTAAGTGCAATCAAATGTGTCCTTATAAGAGGAAAGCAGAGGGAGATTTCACACAGATAGAAGAGGAGAAGGCAATGTAAAGACAGAGGCGGAGATTGGAGTGATGTGGCCACAAGCCAAGGAATGTCGGTAGACCCCAGAAGCTAGAAGAGACAAAGGATAGATTCTTCCTTTGGAGCCTCTGGAGGGAGTGTGGCCCTGAACACACCATGATTTCGGACTTCTGACCTCTAGAGCTGTGAGAGAATAAATTTCTGGGGCCGCCCGGTGGCGCAGTGGTTTAGTCCTCGCTTGGCAGCCTGGGGTTCGCGAGTTCGGATCCCGAGCGCCCGCCGACGCACTGCCTGTCAGCCATGCTGTGGTGGCGTCCCATATAAAGTAGAGGAAGATGGGCACGGATGTTAGCCCAGGGCCAGTCTTCCTCAGCAAAAAAGGGGAAGATTGGCAACAGATGTTAGCTCAGGGCTGGTCTTCCCCACACACAAAAAAAAGAATAAATTTCTGTTGTTTTAAGCTGCTAGTTTGTGGTAATTTGTTACAACAGCTCTAGGGAACTAGTACGTATAGTGGTTTATACATTTGGACTTAATTCTGTCTCTTGCTTTAGGCTTTCTACTTTTGTTTTCTTGTGGATTTTTATTTGTTTTAATTTTTTCTGCTGAGATTTGTAGGCTTTTATCTTCTCTTGAGACTTTTACTGTTTTTTAAAGCTTTATTAGTTGAACAATATTATTATATTTTTATTTTTTTACAATTCATGTTTATTTTCTAATTGTCAAAATCTACAGTGGTGCCACATAAGAGGAAGCTTTTGCACAATTTTACTTTTAATTTGCTCCCCCTCTATTCTCCTCCCAGATTTTATTGATATAATCGGATAATTTGTACCAAGATTATTGTTAATTAAAGGATTATTTTTACATTATAAATCTTCTACTTCAAGAAAATTTGACCATTGCATTTTGTTTTGTAATTAGATTTATGCTAATTTGGGGGTCGTATGCATCAATGGTATCATTGCTTCCCAACAGACTCTTTTTGCCAAGACTTCTGTGAACTAAGTATTTAATTTTGATTCAACTTCGAATTGGCAATAATATGGCTTCAAGTAATATTTTCATGAAAGGTTGGTGGCTAATATTTTTTTAAGTACTAACATATTTCACAATTTCTAACTTCTTGTTTCATGTATGAAATACAATTAATTATTGACAAAAAGCTTAGATTAAAATACGTTTCCCTAAACTCTTCTAAAGCATTTGTCTATTGCCTCTGGCATTCCATGTAACAGATAAAAAGTATGACACTCCACCAATTTTTGTTTCTTTGTTGATAGTTTGTCATTTTATTTCTTCCTAGATGCTTGAGGATTTCTTCTTTAATCCTAAAAATTCAAACATATTTTTCTGTCTATATTTTGGAAGGACTTTTCAATTTTGTCCTCTATGTCATCAATTCCATTTTTTATAAAACAAATTATAGTCTCTAATATTCATTTCATTTGAATATTGCATTTCTTTTTTCCTCAGCTTTATTGAGATATAATTGACATGTAACATTGTATAAGTTTGAGGTGTACAAGGTGTTGGTTTGATACACCTACATATTTTAAAATGATTAGCACCATAGCATTAGCTAACACCTGCATCACATCACATAATTGCCATTTCTTTTTTATGGTAAGAACATTTAAGATTTATTCTCTTAGCAACTTTCAAGTACATAATAGGGTATTATTAGCTATAATCACTATGCTGTACATTAAATCCCCCAAACTTATTCATCTTATAGCTGTACTCTTAGTTTGTACTCTTTGACCAACATCTCCCCTTTTCCCCTTCCCCCACTGCCCTTGGT
This sequence comes from Tapirus indicus, assembly GCA_031878705.1. Lineage (NCBI taxonomy): Eukaryota > Metazoa > Chordata > Mammalia > Perissodactyla > Tapiridae > Tapirus > Tapirus indicus. The sequence continues at coordinate 138,398,735 of CM062919.1, read as the reverse complement.
AACCACCGTTCTAGTCTCTGTTTCTATGAGTTAGGCTTTTTCTAGGTTTCACATGTAAGTAATATCATACAGTATTTGTCCTTCTCTATCTGACTTATTTCACTTAGCATAATTCCCTCAAGGTCCATCCATGTTGTCGCAAATGGCAGGATTTCCTTCTTTCTCATGGAATGATATTCCATTGTGTGTATATATATATATATATATATATATATATATATATATACCACATTTTCTTTATCCATTCATCCCTGGATGGATGCTTAGTTTGTTTCCACAGCTTGGCTATAGTAAATAATGCTGCAGTGAACATGGGAGTGCAGTTATCTCTTCAAGATCTCGTTTTCATTTCCTTTGGATATACACACAGAAATGGGATTGCCGGATCATATGGTAGTTCTACTTTTAATTTTTTAAGGAACCTTTTTATTGTTTTCCATAGCGGCTACATGCATTTACTTCCCACCAACAGTGCACAAAGGTTTCCTTTTCTTCACATCCTTGCCAACCCTTGTTATCGCTTGTCTTTTTGATGATAGACATCCTAACAGATGTGAGGTGATATCTCACTGTGGTTTTGATTTGCATTTTGATGATTAGTGATGTTGAACACTTTTCATGTACCTGTTGGCCATTTGGATATCTTCTTTGGAAAAATGTCTATTCAGTTCCTCTGCCTGTATTTTAATTGGATTTTTTTTTTTTTTTTTGCTATTGAGTTGTATAAGTCCTTTATATATTTTGGATATTAGCCCATTATCAATTATATGATCCACAAATATTTCTCCCATTGCATAGTTGCCTTTTCATTTTGTTGATGATTTCCTATGCTGTGCAGAAACTTTTTAGTTTAATGTAGTTCCACTTGTTTATTTTTGCTTCTGTTGCCTTTGCTTTTGGTGTCAGACCCAAAAAGTCATTGCTAAGACCGATGTCAAGAATCTTACTGCTTATGTTTTCTTCTAGGAGTTTTATGGTTTCAGGTCTTATGTTCAAGTCTTTAATCCATTTTGAGTTGATGTTTGTGTATAGTGTAAGATAGAGGTCCAGTTTCGTTCTTTGGCATGTGGCTGTCCAGTTTTCCCAACACTGTTTTTTGAAGGGACTATCCTTTCCCATTTTTGAATATTGCATTTTTTGTTTCTGTGCCTGCCACCTCTTCTCACCTCATTCTCTTTAATTTCTCTTTAATCTCTTCTTATAGTATTTTCATTTCAATCTGTCCTCTCTCTTTAGTTTTCTGTTTTTGTCACATAGCAGTTAGAGTTTCTTATTTCCTATTAGGATTGAACAAAATTCTCTAAAATTTTCTACTGGTTTGGATTTCTCTAGTTAATCATTTTCAGAGTTATGCTAATCTTGTTATGTTTTCTTCTCCTTATCCATTTTTTCATTGTCCTCATGTATATATTTTATTTTTTATTCTTTCTCAAATAATATATACCAGTCTTAATCTGCCATCAAAGAGTGTGCATGCTCTGTCTTTGGCCCTATTCACTCTTCTTTTGAGTCCTGATTCTGTCTTCTTTTACAATCCACGAATTGATGATGTTTTCCAAGTTTAATTACCAATATTGGTATAATAGCCTTTGGCAAATAGATGGGGACTTCTGTTACCCTCACTGCTGTGCTTTCTAACTCTGGACAAAGTTATTATGAAGAAAGCATAATCATGTCATCATGAATCTTCCTTTCTCTGGTCCTCTGAAAAGCTCTTTAATGGCAAGAACTGCATGTTAGTGTCAATGTGCCATGCTCCTCTACCCTTGCCCAACTTCTTACCCTGTTACCCTTTGGGTTTTCAGTCTCTATGAAAGAGATATATTGGAGGAGATATTCAAGATGGTATGAGACAGCAGCACTCTAGCAACCTTTCTTTTTTTTTTTTAAACAATCCATTATTTTTTATTTATTCATTTTTGGTTTTTTTGTGAGGAAGACCAGCCCTGAGCTAACATCCGTCGCCAATCCTCCTCTTTTTGCTGAGGAAGACTGGCCCTGGGCTAACATCCGTGCCGTCTTCCTCTACTTTATATGGGATGCCGCCACAGCGTGGCTGACGAGCAGTGCATCAGCGGGCGCCCGGGATCCGAACCTGCGAAGCCCAGCGCGGACTAAACCCCTGCGCCACCAGGCGGCTGCTCTAGCAGTCTTAAGAAGCAAGACACATCACTGCATTTTTTGTTTGGTTCAGCTATTGCATTTCGACTCAAAGGATTGATAGTGTGGTATGGATGAAGGATTTTCTACCTACTTTCAGCTAGATGGGCTGAGTGGCCATATTGTTATTATTTTTTTCAATCTAGTTCTATCAAGCTTACAATGAGTAGAAAATCCTCTTATAATCTGGTTACTCTTTGATTGCTAGTCCTAGGTTTTGATTAATTCCATTAATTTCGTAGTATACAAAGATAATTTAGTGAGAAGTTGGGAGGTGTTTTACCAGGACCTGGTAAATAAATTCTATGTTAAATTGGTAATTAGGCTCCTTACATATGTATAAGTTAGTAAAATTTAGTGCTTTCCCCTGATTCCATCACCACTTCATGCCTTTAACAGAAGCATATCCCTCATGTTATTAGACACATAGGATGTACTGGTATAGCATTAAAGTGAACCCCAATTAAGAGGCTTGCCAATATTCAAGAAATAACTAATGATGACGGCATGATCTCAGATGTTCTCAACTCCTTTGTACCGATGCTACAGAATCAATGAATTGTAGAAAAGTAGGCTTTGAGGCACATCCTTGTTTTATCGATATGTAAACTGATGTTAAAAGAGTTTGAAAGAAGGATGGCAAGGTCTTTAAACTAGTTTGATATGGAAAAGACTAGAAGTTAGAGCTCTTCCCTGGTATTCTTTGTAGGGTGGGAAGCAGGGGAGGGTAAGCTTTGCTTGTGGTTTCTTTGTAATTAATTAAAGCAGAGACTGACTCATTGGTACGGGATTCTCTTTTAAAGTGGATGAGTGATGAATAAAGGATGACAGTCCAGGGCTTGAGACCCCTTACTAAAGAGCTGAAACCTAAGGGCTTTAAACTCTTTTCCCGTGGGGACGACTCTGAGACAGTTCAGGGAATGCACGGTTCAGATCTAAGAGAAAAGTTATGGGGCTCGGTTTATGGCTCTCCGCGTAGACAGAAGTGTTGAAAAATTGCCTCGTGTCTTTCTCCTTTTCTCTTTAGTCTGCTGTCTAGTTGACGTCTTCAGAGCACTGTAAGTAAAATCCTGCTTTGCTCAAAACACCAGGGGTCTTCCAGTCTGACCCCAATTCCTAAATTCTCAGTTGAGCTTCAATGTATTGTTTGTGGAAGAAAGTCAGTTCTAATTTATCCTGATTTCCCTTTGAAAAAACTTCAAAACTGCCAGAGCAAACTTAATGATAATTTTACCATAGATCAGTCATAGAGATTTGCTAAGATGTAGGTCTAAAAATCAAATACATCCATCTTGATTTGCCTATTGGTTTGTTTTGGTCATTGTGACCATCTGCCCATCACTTTCATGATTTGGAAATAAGAATTGATTTCTCTTTCAGGAAGCAATCAGATTGTATGATTGCAGAAAGGGATAGAATAAGTAATTACCAGAGAATAGAACTCAAAGATAAGAGTTTTATCATTTCTGTTTCTGTTATTTTTTTAAACTTTAACCATAAGGCCATTTGACTTGGATGGGGATGTTTGCAGGTTTGAATGACCAAATAATAAATTTGGTGAATAGAATTTTTAAGTGAAGTCATTTAACCTGTTCTCTTTTCTTTCAGGTGTTATATTCCAAGGAACCCAAATTCTTAAGACTTTGCTTATAAAACCATTTAGAAGTCTCTGAATTACAATAGGCCAAATCTTGATTTCATTCTATTCATAGTTTTTAATTAAAAATATGCATTCTTGTATTCATTTTAGCAAATATACATCCTGATGGAGAGTCTTGTCAGATGGGTCATGTACGTTGCTCGGCATACAAATTTGACTAATACATAGCTCCTATCCCCAACAAACTGACAGTCCAGCCAGGGAGACACAGCTGAACAGATATTGCAGTATGATATGATACATGTAGAAGTTTATCAGTTACAACTTCAATTGTACATCACAGAAAGTGGCTTAAGTGAAAAATGGCATTTACTGGTTCATATAAATGAAAGATTCGGGGGTCTGTCTCCTTTTCATTGTGGCACAGATGCATTCACATGGGCTCACCATCTTTAGGTATGACAGAGTGGTCCTGTCTTTGCCACATCATCACAGCATGTCCATAAGAAAACAGAGACTCTGCTTTCCCTATAGCTCAAACTGGAATCAAATCTCATCATCTTGAATTGGTCCGATTTGTTTTGTGAATGCCTCCCTTAACCTAGAGCTTCAGTTGGTGTGCCTAAGCACACTGCGTCCTGTAATAATACTGGTATGCCTTGAATGAGCTGCACATGTGGTGAAGTAGTGAATCTCTTCTGCCTTAGAGAGCAGTCAGGCGGCACCTAGGGCAGCTAGAGACCCGGGCTAGTCATCTCTGGCTATGAGCTGCTTCATTCTTTTATCTTAGTGTGGCATTCAAATACTACCTTTTTTTTTTTCTTTTTTTGTGGACCATACTGTACACAAAGATTGGGAAGTTCTGCCTTAACCAAATTTTATCACTAGAAAGATACAATGCTTTGCTCAGCCCATCCTTGAAACTAGATGGTGTTAATTTTATGTGAATTCTATGGATGGAGAGTGAGCGGAAGGGTGTGATTCCTCTAGGACACATTGGGGAGGTTGTTAGCAGAATTAGGGAGCATAAAACAACAAATGGCCACTCCATGCGGTGGTAAGAGATCTGATTCTATGTTTCATGGTCAGGAAATTGGAGTTTCTCTTGTGCTCTAGAAATAAAATATCATAAAGTTTAAGTCTGAAATGTTTCTCAGTGCTTTCATGGGCAAAAAGTTCATAAGATTGTTACCTTTTTACATCATAATAATTAAATCTTAGGATGTCTTCAAGAAAAATATCAGTTATTAACTTGCAAAAAAACAAGCAATTTGCATCAGTTGAAAATACTAAGGGGAAGATAGAGAGAGAGAGAGAGAGAGGGGTCTTGAGGTGGAAGTTTTCAATGAAAGTCACCCCTGTGTGCAGGCCTGTGCTCCATTGGCATGACAAATACCTGGCGATTTCTGCATTGCCATCATTTATAGGCCTAGGACATGCTTTTTAAGTGGTGGGGGGACTGCTAAGAAATTGGTTCCTTAGGGTTATTGCAAATAAGAAGATCTGATGACTCAATTATCCCTTTGTCTGAAAGAGGCCATTAAATTTGATGAAGGAAGCTGTCAATGCATTAAAAGGTACGACTGAGTGAAAAGTGAGAACAAATGCTGACAAGCATGGTCAACATAAGACACACCTGACAAGAGACAGGACAAGCCGAGCAAATGGCTCGTAAAGCCGATTTAGCGGGAGGTAAATCAGTAAAGGAGTAAAATCCTTCCTTTCAAGTGATTTGACTTTTTACTAAGCATTTATATGGTGACAGAGTCTCCTAAGGAAGGGGGACTGCGTGTTTTTACTGGATTTTGCAGACATCAGTCTTATATAATCATTCTTTATTATAGCACTAAATCTACGAAATTCTTATAGTCTTTTTCTCTTTACACAAACATTTTCTCTCACTAAAATCAGATATTCACTCTTTCTCAACCACAATAATTGTTTTTGACAGGTACTCTTCTATATCTCTTTTAAAAGTCATGCAGAATTGGGTTTCTGTTGTAGTGAAGGTTGACATAAGGTAATGATTTAGAAATAATTACTAAGAGAAAGTGGCCTGAGGAAGATCCAGCAATTTCCCCCTCTACTAAGAAATTTTATAGCTACTGCTTTATAACTCCTCTAGTTATAGACGATTTCACCCTATAACCACTAAAATAATAGTCATTATTAATATAAAGGCCTCAAAAGGGTTAGAGATTTATTTTGCTTTGAAATAAGCACCCAGTCATTTGGATGTTTATTCAAAGTTTATCTGAACCTCATTGGTCTGGAAAATGCTTCAATTTGTGAACATTTAGTAGCTTCTTGCAAGATTTGTAGCTTTGAATCACTTTGGAAGACAATGAAACCAGAGTTCTTGGTCACTTTTCACAGTAGTCTGATACTTTCTCATCATCTTGTCTAATGAGACATCTACTTAGCTATTGTTTTTTTAAGGCTGTGGTCAAATGTCGAGTTATGCCTTATGGCTTGGCCATCATTGCTACCGGGCAAGGGTTACTCTCTAATTTATACCCCTTTATTAGCAATGTAATGCTAGCTGCTGAAACAAATAAAGCCCAGATTCTTTGTGGTTTAACATAATAGGAACTTATTTCTCGCTTGTATCAGGTCTGAGTGGCACTGGGGACTCTCCTTGCTTCAGCACGTAGGGACCAGGCTTAGAAAACACTTGGTGTCCACAATCACATGCAGCCTCAAATCCAGCCTGCAGGCAGGAAAAGAGAGAGAGTGGAGAATCTCATGGTAGAATTTTAAAAAAAAAATCCCTTCGGACCACTTTTCCACTCCCCGGAACTGAGTCTCAGGGCCCCACCCAATGTAAAAGGTGTTGGAAAATGTGGGTCCTCTGGAAAGGTGCTTCTCAGTGATAAGTGCACGTGGAGGAAGAAAGGCACAGATATGTGGCGGGCAGTTAGCAGTCTCTTCACAGCCTCGGCATGACACTTAACTCTGGAGCTACATGTGCTTATGACGTGTGCATCTGAATGACCCACTGCCTTGAAAATAAATCTTCTCCACCTTTCGGTGGAGTTTAGACAGCTAGAAAAAGTCCCCTCCAAATGTTTTTTTCCTTTCCAGAGTTTCAAGTACAGTGAAAAGAAAATCTTCAAATTCCCAGTTGCCTAGGAATTAGGAATCCATACAACCTCTGAGAACATTCTGTCCTCCATACTGACCTGACCTGTATGGTGATGACAGTCCCAGTCCACCTGACAGTCCACCGATAGTTTGGGGGTGCTTTTTGGCTTTTCAGTGGCCTGAAGGTATCTCTGAATTCTAGTTATTTGCTGGTATGTGCTGAAGGTTCATGTTAAAGTAACTACCTTTGGCAAATAAAATTAACGTCATAAATTTTAAAAACTGAAAAGGTTCCTGTGAAGTGAGATTTGTGTCTTTTGGATAAGCCATATGACTATTTTCTCAGCTCACTCAGTAGTAAAATGAATATTATTAATAGTAGTAGTATGACCACTTATATAGGGCCCTGCTTAAAGTGCTTAGAAGTATGAACGAATTTAATCCTCACAATCACGCTGTGAGGTACCATTATCATTTCCATTTTACAGATGAGAGTGTTGAGGCACAACGATTTGCCCAGTGTCAGATCTCCAGGAAGTGGGAGAGTTGGCATTCTGAATCCAGGGAGCCTGGCTCCAGAGTCCAGGCTACTAACCACCATGCTGGGCTGCCTTTCCCTTGGTTCCTTTATAAGATGATTAGATCAAACTCATTGTTATAGTGAACATGTATTTTCTATTTTATGAGAAAAAAATAGGTGTGCTAAGCTAGGCCCCATGATTAATAGAAGGCACTAATATTTCCTACTTTGGGGCCGTTATTATGGTTTAAAGGATTTGGTGGGAATCTGGGACTGGAAGTTGCTAACTGGACTTTTGGCTGGAGATAGGCAAGGTGAGGTCAGTATACTGTTGTTAAGGGTCAGCTAAAATTGGTATATATGTGTGTATATAATATAAACAAAAGAACCACTGGCAAGGTGCTACAATTCCTTCAAGTTAACATAAGGCCAGGAGTATGTGATTCTCATCCCCACAGCACCAGCCCTTTACATCAGTTGGGTGCCAGCCTGCCCATCCCATCTCTGCCCTTTATCCACACCTTAGCATGGAATATCTTTCTTTTCTCTTTCTCCTTTCCAACCCAGCTCCTCCACAAAACACTGTAGTCATTTTGTTATCTCGCTCTCTGTTGAACACCTCTATGACTTATTTAGAAACTATTATTCAGATGTTGTCTGTTAAAAAATATAAACATTCAGGTTGTTTCTCTCAAATTAGATCCTAAATGCACTGATGGTAGAAAATGCATCTTTTACTTCCTTTTTCTCTCCTTACATCTCTTAGTGGAATACTTCATTCCTAAGTTAATGAAAACTACGATGAAGTCCATTTACAAAACCCCACCTGTATCAGAGCCCTATAAAGATGCTAATTTATCTGTCAATTCTCTAAAATTCTTGCTGAATTATAGTTTGCCTTGACTCAGTATTATCAGTGCCTTTCTCAGATGCCTGGACTTAGAAAAGCACACACTTCAGACCAAAATTTCTAGGCAAATTGCTGCACCACTGTTTACTTTGTCAACTGGAAAATGTTCTGATTCAACTGTGAGGGCATCTCTAATGGTCACAGCTGTTAGAAGCAGAATAAATGAATAAGATCAAGATGCTTGGACTTCTTGCAGGCTCTTAGAGAGGAAGGGTACCGCAGAGCAGGGCTTGAGTGACCACATGTGTGCTGGGAGGGTGTGGGCACTCCCCACACACTGCCAGTGGTGTGACCAAGTAATCACTGCCAGCTTTGTCCCCACTTCTCCAAACTTGGGATGCAATTCAAACACTTGGTTAAAATTATAGTAGATTGTTCTATTTAAATTTATTTTTTATAGAATGTAATTTGACGTGAAAAATAACTATATATATATTTTTTAGGCAGGCCAACAAACTCATAAAAAAAAGGTACAACGCCCGGGCAAACATCCGGGAGTGCATTTTTTTCTGCTGTGTGGTTATAGGACATAAATCCAATGTACTTATTATAGCAAATATCTAGAAAATCTTTTGGAAATACCATACTGATGGAGTCAATTACTCCTCACCTACTAATCTAGGACTTATCAAATAACAATTATTCTGGAAAACCTGGGACAATATTTTGGGGATTCATCACTTGACACATTTACAGCATCATTGGTTTTACACATCCTGAACCACCTTCCTCTGTTCTTAATAGTGTGCGATTCTGAAACAGGACTATTCACTGATATAGGTCACAATTCCTTAGGAAAAGTTCATCTTCTTCCACAAGTTTTATTTTAGTATTTGGAGTTAAGTTAAAGGACAATAAATGTCAATATTTATTTTTGGAAACTATTTCTGTGACTATTTTTGCACATATATTTCCAAAATTATCTGCAATTCCATAAATTATATAATTAAGTCAAGAGTTATTTGGGCAACCAAAGTTCAACTTGCTTTAAACTCTGAGGTCATGTTTTTTCCCAAGGGTAGGCCTTTCACACACATTCATTTCTTCAGCAAGTATTTATCGAGTGCCTACCATGTGCTAGGAACTGGTCTGGGTACATGGGGTACATCATCGGAAAAGAAAGGCCTCCATTCTTGTTGAGTTGATTTAGTAGCAAAGAGAGATTGATTATAAACAAAGAGCATGATACATTGTGAATTGTATGGTCTGTTAGAGGGTGATACATACTATGGAAGAAAAATTAAGTAAAGTAAGTAAGAGGAATCAGGAGTGAATTGCTGGGTGGACAGTGTTACAATTTTTGGGTCAGGGCAATTGAAAAATTGGCTTTTGAGCAAAGACTTGAAAGAGGTGGGAGGGTTGGCCTTGTGGATCTTTTGAGAAGAGTGTTCTAGGCAGAGGAATCAGCAATGCAAAGATTTTAAGAAGGAGCTTGCCTGGCAAGTTCAAAGGGCGGCAAGAAGGCCAGTGTGGCTGGGACCAAGTGAGGAGAGAGGAGGTGAGGCTGGAGAGATAATGGGAGAGATGTGAGGGGGAGGGCAGCTCAGGAGGGCCTTGTCAACCACCGTGAAGACCTGCTTCCGCTCTAAATGAAATGGGCAGCCGAAGACACTTATCATATTAGCTTCACATGACCGCCTGGTGCAGGTGTATGGAGTACTATCACTTTGTCTTATGGATGAAGAAATGAGGTGCTGAAAGTTGACATAACATGCAAAATAACTGCTTTCAATGATTTATTTTCTTATGGAAAAGAAAGGCATATGTATGTAGAGGCCACTTTTTGACAGACATTCTTCTTTAAGCCTGCCACTGTTCTTATTTTCATTTCCTTTTAATCCTTACAGATAATCATATAAGATAGATCATATGTTTCCCGATCAATAAATGAAAAAGTGGAGGTTTAGAAAGGGTATAAAATTTTCAAAAGTCACACAGCTAGTCAACATAGATTCAAGGTTAAGTCCCTGAATCCAAATACAAAATGTGTTGTAAAGTTATGTTAAAACAGTTTTTAGATTTTCACTAGGAATAATTTCAAGCCCAGAAAATAAGACACGATATAAAAGCATCCACAGACACCTCCAAGATTCAAAAGATATTAACCTTTTGCCAGATTTCCTATAGATCACACTTTTTTTTTTGCATTTAGAAAATAAAACATTTAGAATTTTTTCCCATTGGGTGGAGATAAAATGCTATGTTGTCATTACGTTAATTGGAATTTCTTTTTTTGTTTTGTTTTGTTTTTTGAGGAAGATTTGCCCTGAGCTAACATGTGTTGCCAACCTTTCTCTATTTTTTTGTATGTAGATCACCACCACAGCGTGGCTGCTGACAAATGGTATAGGTCCACGCTTGGGAATCAAACCCAGGAAGCCAAGGAGGAGCACGCTGTACTTAACCACTAGGCCATGGGGCTGGCCATAGAATTTCTTTGATTATTGGCAATGTTAAATTTTTAGGTGTTTTTATTAACCACTCAGTTTACGTATTTTATGAATTGCCTGTTCATATTCTTAGCCTATTTTTCTATTGATTTTCTTTTTCTTATTCACTTGCAAGAACTCTAGTTAATTCTAGTTAATATTCACTTATCTGTTCTAGTCCTTGCAAATATTTTCATGCAGTCTATGGCTAGTTTTTATTTTTCACTGTTTATCATAAAATATACAAAAAGTTGGATCATCCTGGTGTTTCATTTCTCCATGAGTTCATTTTGGTAAGTTACATTTTTTTAGGGCTCAGTTTATTTGTTGAATTTTTCCATTTTTTGACATAAATTTGTTCATAATATCGTCTTATCTCTTTAACATGTACTTCAATAATAATGATGTCCAGTTTTATATGACTGATAATGATTTATTTGTGCCTTCTCTGTTTTACTTGATTAATCCTGCCAGAAGTTTGTCAGTTTTATTAGTTATTTTTAAAAGCCAACTTTTGGATTTGTTGACCCTTTCTCTAGCATGCTTATTTCTATTTTGTTAACTTTTGCTTTCTACTCCTTTATTATCCTTCTTTTTAATTTTTTGGTATTTTTTATACTGGCTTTTTCATACTTCACCAAGATGGATAATTAATTTTCATTCTGCTGTGTTTTCTTTTAAACACATGCTAAGCTATCAATTTTTCTTTAAGTCTTGCTTTGGGTGCATCCCTAATGTTGGCTTGTATTTCAATTAAGAATATTTTCTAATTTTAATATGAGTTTTAGAATGAGTTAAAAAGGAAATGCATTTCCTAATTTCCAAAAGTAAGAGATATTTCCAGGCTGTTCTTTTTTCATTGATTTCTAATTTCTAGTCATAGAAAATGGCTTCTGTGATTTAAACTCTTTGAAATTCATTGAACATACTTTTTAGCCCAGGATATGGTTATTTTTTATAAATATGGTTAGTTTGTAAAAGAGTGTACATTCTGTGGTTGTTGTATGGAATAGTCTCTAAAAATCTACTATGTCAATTTTTTTTTTTTTTGAGGAAGATTGGCCCTGAGTTAACATCTGTTGCCAATCCTCCGCTTTTTGCTTGAGGAAAATTGTTGCTGAGCTAACATCTGTGCCAATCTTCCTCTGCTTTATATATGTGATGCCGCCATAGCATGGCCTGATGAGCGGTGTGCAGGTCCATGTCTGGGATCTGAACCCACAAACCCTGGGCCACTGAAGTGGAGCGTGTGAACTTAACCACTATGCTACCAGGCCAGCCCTAGGTCAAATTTTTAAACTGAGCTATTGAAGTTTTCCATATCCTTATGTTTTTTTTTCTTTTTGTTATATCCTTATACAGAAAATTTTGTTGAAATCTCCCACTCTGATTTTTGATTTGTATTTTTATCCTTCTGGATTTCTCCATATTTGTTTCTTATTAGAAGCAGTAAAGTTTAAAATCTTATAACCTCTTGGTGATCTGTAGTCTATTACATCTTTTCTCATTGTGAAGTGACCCTATTGAAAATCAATAATGCTTTTTATTGCAATATTTCTTTTTTCTGATACTGCTATAACTAAAACCCCATTTTGAGGGGGAGTCATATTTACAAGGCATATCTATTACCAACTTATATATTTTTATTCTTGCTGTATCACTATTTTTAATATGACTCTTAATAAAAAGTGTTTATTTGGTTTTTGCATTTTTAATCTATTTTGTCTTTGCCTTTTAGGTATAACATATAGTTCATTTATATTTAATATAATTACTCATATATTTTGGGTTAAAATTCTGCCATCTTTTTTTGTGCTATTTGTACAACCTGTTGTACATTGCTTTTTCTTATTTTTTCTGCTTTCCTTTGTGATTGTGTTATTTCTTGCTACTGCATTTTTTCCATCCACTAGTTGGAATTTATAACTTTCTATTCTTTAGTGGCTGCTTCACAAAATACATGACACTTCATTTATCAAATACAAAGTTATTCAATACATTTTTTCTGAGGGGGAGTTGGGATTAAAAACCAGATAGTCAGCCTCCAGAGTCTATTCTTTTACCACTATTTCCATGTATATTGGAGATTGAGAGATTAAGGTCACATCATGTAGCTGAACTTGAACTCTGTTTTTCTGATGCCCTAGGTCAGGTACACTCCTCAATAAACTAGACTTACCTGAGAAGCCTCACAAAATCATGAGAATAAAATCCATTACTTTAAGTTTGAAGAGGTTCAAAATCTCTGATTTGATTCATTATAGAATTACTTCAGAATCCCATATGTTGTTTCTATTTGAGTAAAATCTGAAATATATTAAAAAATACCTACTGCTGTGTGGCCTATTTGCTTTGCCCTTTTCAAACGTCCTATTGAGAAGTGCTGCAGAAATTTTGTCCTGACATGTGGGGGCCCAACTATTTCCTGCCACACTCAGCTTGGGGGACATAGCCTCTGGGTTATATTCTTTTGAAATTATCCTGCTGAAGTGCATGTTTTGATTTTGGGATTTTCCAGATGCTTCATAAGCAGGTCCCATGTGTTAAAATTTGTGGAAATTCAGGATGTTTCTCAATGTGAGGCATCTAAGTTGTTCACAAATTTAGGGCAGTTATTCTATTAGCTGAGATGAGGAGATTGCTCTTTAATTTTCTTTTATTCTATTGTTTACATGGTGTATGTTCTTCTATGTTTTACTTTGTCTGGGTTTTTAAAGAGTCTCTACATTTCACATTTTGAGCAATTTAATTTTTATTTTTAATTATATCCTCTGGCTACTTAAATTGAAGACACATTATAAATATAAAGCAAATTAAGATAAATAAATGTATGCTGTGTTCACTTCTAACAAGAGGTTATCCCTATGCTAAAGTTTTCTGCCTATTTTGAGTCTCAGGATCACAGCATCACATAATGTTAAAAATTGGAAAGAAATTTAGGTACGTTGTCCACAGGCTTTCTCACTTTACTGATGAGAAAACTGAGACTAAGAATGTTTAACAGATGGGTAATGGCTGAATTAGTCCTAGAGCCCAAATTCCCTCTTTCCTGATATAAACTCCAGAAACATATGTCATGTGTCTTAAACATGATGGTTTCAAACATTAATGAAGTGTGACTCTGAAACACTGCAATGTTCATATGTCTAAAATTTTAGTCTGTGCTTGGGTATCCAAAAGTGAATCTTGTTATGTTAAAATATTCTTACTGGGGCTAAGCCACTTGCCAGTCACTTTGACAGGCACCAGGGATTTAATGGTGAGAAAAATAGATGTGATCTCAGCCTTCAACAAGTAACAAATCATACAAATAAATGTGAATTTACAATGGATGGAAATACTCATCCCCTTTGCCCAACTTGTTCCAGTCCCCTCTCACAGATCTTTCAAACATCAGCCCGAATTTCCATTCTTGAGAAAACCTTTCAGACTAGACCAGGTCTCAGTCATGCACCCTCCTGTTATTGAACACGTTTTCACTCACTCTTACGGGACGTCATATACATTGGAGGTGTGTGAACTAGACCACGGAGGGCCTTATAGGCCATAGTAAGGACTTGGGTTTTTACCCTTACATAATGGAGAGCCTTTCAAAGGCTTTAATAATAACTATGTTTTAATAAGGTTGCTTGGCTGCCTTCTTGTAGGGCAGTCGGCATGGTTGAAGGGCGTTCAGTTAGAAAGCTGCTGCAGTAGTCCCATGGGAGATGATGAGAGCTTATTCTAGAGAATCTCCCCGAAGAGAGAAATGGATGAATTTGAGAGATATTTAGGCATTAAATTGAAAGGACATGGGTGGGGAAATGTGGGTGTTGTAAATAGCAAAATAGTGACAATATTGGCAAGTCTTCCCAATAAGAAGTGAAGACTTTCTTAACTCTGTTGTATGTGGATCTGCTTTGTGACCAGCTTGGTCAATGGGCAGAAAATAGAGGCTTGAAAAGCATTTGCATGTTGGGGATCTCTCTTGCTGAGCTTAACACTCACCCTGTGAACAGTCTGGCTGGTCGGCTGGAGGATGAGAAAGCAGGTAGTGAGTGATTCCAGTTGATCCAGCCAAGACCCTGGAAGGAGCTTAGCTGGGAACATCAACCTGGACCATACTGGAAGGATGCCAGGCTGAACACAGCCCAAACTGCTGGCTGACTGATTTTTGAGCTAAATAAATGGTTGTTGCCTGCACGCTGTACTGTGGTACTGTGTGTGAAAGAGAGACAAGTCCATGAAATGAATGGTATTGATATTTTCCAAAGGAGGTATATTATATGAGGATGCTTAAAGTATAAATTCTGCTTCCTCTCATCCTTGTTTGAGTAGTTCAAATTTAAGTAGATCATCTAGTTAACAGCCCATTTTATATATACACACACACACACACACACACACACACACACACACACACACATATAGATTCCATTAGCCTAACAAGTTTTTCTTTCAAAGATTTATTTTCTAATTCATCTTTTACTTATTGCAATTTTTCCCCAGAATACAGATTTTTTTCATTCTTAGTTGCTGCTTAGAGAGCATTAAAAAGAATCAGATGTAAATATCAGTGATTGAAAATATGGAAAATGCTTTTAAAATGTAAACTATGTATATGTATATGTCTAAGTAGCTAGGGAAAGATTTCATTATTGAAAAGCTTTGATGTGGGAATCCTTGATGCATACTGTTGTTAATTAAAAACATTTATTTATAAATCTGAACATTGTAATACAACTGCTTGACATGTTGGAAACTTCTGAAAATGTAAAGAATGCTTTATGTATCTGAATGCAAGAAAAGGTATTGTGTGCATGTTAGCTTTCAAATTAGTTGTAGATCCCACACAAAGAAGAGAGAATTCTGTCCTCTGAATTATATTCCTTATAGATCTAATATTAGGGATATTGGATCTTATTCCTTATAGATCTTATAGATTCCTTATAGATCTTATTCCTCATAGATCTAATATTAGGGATAATATTGGTCAGCTCTCATGTCTACCTGAGATAAGGGAATGGTTTGTTTTCTTCACCACCATAGACAGTCAACATCAAAAAGTTATCAGATTGCTATTTCTTTTTGTGATGTATAGATTTTTCAGCTTTTCATAGAAAAAAAAGAACTTTGAAAAGGAATATGGGTATCAGATCTGACTTCACTTCTTCGTGACTTTACAAAGTCTTGGATATTGACCTGGTTGATAGTCTCAGGCTATTAAAATCTAATTGAAAAATCCATCAAAGACTTTTGATTTTCTTTGGCTCTAAAGGTGATAGTAAACATGTAGTGTATAATTTACCTCTTCACTCCAGAAATGGCTAAACCAAACCATGCATTTAATGCAGATTTCAATAATGTGAGAATGCTTATCTTGCCTTCAAGTGACAAGACAACTTTAGAGTGTCACTTTATTAAAATTGGTATTAAAATTGCTAACTGGCAAAATTTTATTTATATATGAGGTCTGGTTATTCTGAACTTGCGAACACATTCTTAAAGTTCTTAACGTCGTTCTGTTCAAAAATTGTCTATTGGGGCCGCCCAGTGGCGCAGCGGTTTAGTCCGCGCTTGGCAGCCCGGGGTTCGCGAGTTCGGATCCCAGGCGCCCGCGGACGCGCACTGCCTGTCAGCCATGCCGTGGCGGCATCCCATATAAAGTGGAGGAAGATGGGCACGATGTTAGCCCAGGGCCAGTCTTCCTCAGCAAAAAGGGGAAGATTGGCAACAGATGTTAGCTCAGGGCTGGTCTTCCCCACAAAAAAAAAAAAAAAATTGTCTATGAACCCATCTTCCCTATTTATACTTTCATTTAAAAAAAAAAATCACACCATGCATCACATTAAATTAAATAAACTTTGAATTTTGGTGGTTATGTGTTTTTGAAACAAATGATAATGACAATGATAGCTATGACTCATGGAGTACTAACCAAATGGCATGCACAGTTACATATGCATCATTTTATTTAATTTCACAACCTATAAGGTGGATTCTACTATTATGGATGAGGTACATGGCTAAGTAACCTGTTTGAAGTGACACAGTCAGGGAGCAGTGGAGGTGGGACCACACCGAGGCATGCTGACACCTTGGCACAATTTTCACCTTGAAAGATCATTGCAACTTTATAGTAAGTGACACTTACCATAGTCTCTGTCCCAATCAGGAGTTGAAGAAGCTGGAGGCATGAGAAGTTTATACTTTGCTTTATGGTTGCACCTATTTAAGTAACATTATAACAAATTTAAATCAACTTGGGGGGTGGGGGAGTGTGAGCTTAAATAACTTTTTCCTTTAAATGCGCCCATATATTACTCAGTTTCGACACACACGGCACTGGTGCCATCCAAGTTCAGTGTTCTATGATTATGTGATTCTATTGGCTGTGGATCTTGGGCTTATAGGAATCATTTCAAGTACTTCAGTGGATGTTGTGTAATCCTACTGTACTAGGAAAGGGTTAGGCTCTTTATACACCATAGACTGAGTGTATTAAACTCACCCACACCCTGTGGTGTGTTTTTATGCACACTCCCTTTGTCTTCTGAAGGAGGTGTCTGCATGTGGGAAAAGGGTGTGAAGGAAAACAAAATCCTGGACTTTGCCTGTGTGATGATTACAACGGAGACAAAAACAAAAAAAAAAACCAAAAAACAACATCTGCTGGGTTAAAGGCACCAGCTGTTGGCCATGCAGAGCAATCACATACAATGCCGGTCAGGAAATTGAGAAAATCATGGTGTCCGTGGATCCAACTTTGAAGAATTTTAGAAAGACTAAATATTGCTAGCCACACTGACATTTGACCAATACAAAGGACTTAAATAAAATATACTTATTTCAAGACAATTTCCTTTTCATTCCCTTTATTTTGACCTGATTTTAGTTAAATAATTTTGAGGCATTCTCAGAAAAGAATGACTTTACTAGTGTGTTAAAAACCTGACCTGCGATGAAAGAGGTGTTTGTTTTAATTCACCTGCATTTTTCTTATCATCTCCAAAGAAACTTTGCTGATATTTCACATCAGAAAACACTTCTAAAACTAATGTAGCTTTCAACTCATCACTATTGATCATCCCTCTGACTTTCCCTTCATCTGTAGCCCTCATTAAGAACAAAACAAAGTCTAAATTGCAAAAAACATATGCACTTATTTATTTTAGGACTTGTCAACAATATTTTCGTAAAATCAGTGGGCTGTGTTTGTATTGACGAAATACTCACATCCCTGAAGGGTTGTCCTTTAATGTGCCAATGTAATAAGTCACATTTGATTGATGACTCAGCATGGAACAAATCTCAAGTTTTCTTCAAATATAAAAGCCTTAAATTTTAGAAAATAAAGGAAGGATTCTGAATTTATTGTACTTGATGCACTATTTGTATTTAAGTACAAATAGATATAGCAGAGAAAACTATTATAACTGAGCAAAGACACCTAGCTTTAAGGTTCTTAGAAGCTCTGGAAAATGCAAAAATAGAATAGATTACAGAACTAACTCTAATTATCGGAATCAAAGAGACACCTTTTTTATGGGTCTTAAGTATCTGGGCAGAAATACTTAACTCTGATGCCTACTGTTTCTATCCATTTGGAGGGACTTCCATTAGTGTACCACTTCTAATTTCTCAGACCACCCTTATTCCTCCCAGGGAGGTCAAAGGGATAACCTGCTGGTCCGGCATCTGCCATTGGTACACTGCTTCTCAGTCAGATGTGGCTGATCTATCAGATTCTTGTGAATGGGGGGGCTGGTCTCTTGTTTCTCATTCTCTCTCCATCAGCTCCAGAGAGAGGCAGTGACCTAGGTAAGTGACCTAGGTAAGACCAGCAAATTCAACATGTACTTTGGGTAAGTTTTTCAAGATCAAAGCAGTCAAACTGGGAGCTAGCTCTGCCTCACCAAGCAACCTCCTCCAGCTTAACATTCATAAGACGAGAGTTTGGGTCTTCATCTGGTGACCCTTTTGTCTTAATTCACAATGGGTACAGAACCCAGGTGGCTGAAAAGGATGCTCTTTATCAGGCCACCTTTACCCTCATCTCGGCATATTTGATTCATTCATTGGGAACCTTGTGAAATAGAAGACAAAACATAATTTGGAGATAAAGATACACCTGGAGAGATGTGGGGGAGGGTCAGGGCTTTGAGTCTTGCATATTAGTAGGAGAGTCTGTGTATCTTTCATTTGGACAGTGTGCCAGGGATCATGTTGTGGAGCGTGGCTGGGTCTTTAGGCAGCTTTAGGATTTAGGCATAAGCCCTCTGAGATTTTCACCTTGAAAGATCATTGCAGCTTATGGTAAGTGATATTTTTTCATAGGCAAGTATCAATTTCCGTAGAGGTGGTAGGCTTTTAGCAAAAGAGCAGGCCTCAATCAAGGCACAAGATTGTGGAAACATGGGTGAGTCTTAAGGGCTTCAGCACATAGAACAACAGCTGAGAGGGCTGGGATAGCCTGAGAACATATGCAAGGACCATACAGACCTTAGCCAGGAATATAAACCTGGTTTCAAATGCCTTATATGTCACTATCCACGAGCAGGCATGGGATACATAAAGAGAGTCTTCATGCACAGACAGTAAGGGGCTTAGCCACTGTTAGCTGCATTTGCCATGTTTTCTGGTCAAATCTGCGGGACACTCTTAGTGGCAGCTCTATGTAGGAGGCACTGGTTACTGTTGCTTTGATCTGTCTTTGGAGCCAAGAGATGGAACAGGGAAAGAATAACCTGGGAGACCTGTGCTGACCCAGGAATCACTTCCTCCTACAAAGGCCCACATTGCTCTGGATGTGTTCCTTACCTAAGCTCTAACCATGGCATGAGATTTTTCAAGACATAAATAATGAATGACTTCTCTCAAATAAGGCTGGTAGATTTTATTACTAACTTAATGAAAGGAACAGGAGCCTTTATCATAGTGTGGTGATTCGATCCATTTTAGGGCTTCCTGGCAGCAAAATTTTCACTGACCACCAGAGGTTCTGAAGGACATCCAAAGGGGAAGGGCTTGGTATCAGGGAAGAGATTTCAGGAAGATAGGAGCAGGAATGTGCTGATCTCAAGATTTATCCCTAGTGTTTAGCTTTCTTCCACCTAAAATGTCTTATATTTTGTCAACAATTGTGTGAATACATCAACTGTTTTTATACTTTAAACAAAAATCATCGGAGTTTAGTAAACAAGTTGCATAATAAAATTAACAGCTTATAAATGCCTGTTTGTTTTTTTTTTAAATTATTATTTTGGCCCCTTTATTTAGAAAGAGACCCACAATTATATTACTGTTTCCAGATATGACTTGAATCTTGATTTACAGTTTAGAGAGAGGTGTGTATTAACATTTGGAACTGAATTTGTTTCTTTTGTGATGTAAGTGAGTTTGTCTCACGTCTGCAAACAATAACTTAATTAAGTCCCAAAATGCCTTACGGTGAAAGAGGACAAGACTGAATGACTTTGGAGGCATTGCAGAATAACAAAAGAATTTTAAGACATTGTTCCCAGCTACGAGGAGGGCCTTTTAGCGTGTCCTGCTTTGAGGGATGCTAGCAATGGTTGTGCTCTTCCAGTGCAGAGTTTCTGGACTTGACTTCTGTTAGCAGGGACACCAAAGCCAAAAGGCACTGGTGACTTGTGCCATCTGGCTTGTCAGCAACTAGTTTCAGTGACGTACTTAGGAAATGCAATCATTATTTATGTGTTTTGGCTCTATTATTCATTTTGATGTATTTTCCCAATGTTTCCATGGATTTAGTCCAGTTTAAGGCCCTGCCCGTGTCTTCCTGAGCATGTCGTTTCTGTAAAGGTTTTAACTGAAGATAATTTTGTAGTTCATTTGAGTAGAAGATTCTTTTCATAGGAAACAAATGATGTCTTTTCTGTAATTTGGTAAGCTCTTTAGAAACGAGCTGCTTAAAACATTTCATGAAGTCCCACTGTTGTCAGGCTCATGTTTGGATTTAAGATTGACAATGTTTGGAAGCATGAGTAGTGCAGAATGCTGGAGTGGCTTATTTGTAATTTCTTCTTTCTAAATTGTACTCAAATTTTGGTGTGATTACGATTGATGGTCGTCTCTTTCCGGATATCTGAAAGCAGTCTGAGAATGTATCCTTGTTTTGAATATTATAGGCTCATTCTCACCAACTGTAGAGCTTGAATGAATCTAATTGGAAGGTAGGCAATTTTTCTAAACATCGTCCAGTTTTTCAGAAATAGACTGATCCAAAGACTACCTTTGGCTCCTCCTAGAATTCCTTTGCTTGGTCCTTCTTTACTAAATTGCCTTTAAATTTGGAGTTTCTCAAGGGGCAGATCCTCATTTCACATCTCACTCTGAAAAAATAGAGAGAGATACAGAGAGGGTAAGCTACTTGCCCAAGGTCACACAGCTATTAAGTGACTGAAGTAAGATTTGAATTGGAGCTTTAGGAGGTTCCAGGGTCTTTGATGTCATAATTTCCCATACAAAGGCCTAGACCTTTTTGAAAGATTCTGATTCAGCAAGTCTGAGTGGGGCTGGGGAATCCGTTTTTTTAACAAACAGCCCAAATGAAGTGAAGTTTGGGAAACTTACTCAAGCGAATAGATGTACAGTGTCCATCCTGGAAATAGCAGAAGTTTTTAACAATAATTTTAGTTTTGCTTAGAAATGGAAATACATCTATGCAAATTTAAAATTGTGTATGTTCTGTTCTGGATTTCAGATTTTTACACAGCTCTCTTTTTTATGAGTAACTTGGGAAAAGTTATTTTTCATAACTATTCAGGAAAATAACCTGAGACTAATAAAAATGGCTCAATAGAAATTAAGCAGTAGGTCTGAAAAAACTGGCCATGGGCTGCTTTGTAAGAAATCACCGAAAAAGGAACCAGCCAAGTAATAAGGATAGACATTTTTCCTTTGTTTAGAAGCTTCTGTGACCTGCTGGTCTGAGCCAAGAACAGGAAATATGAAAGTCTCTGTTTTCTTCCAGGACTCTTTTTGGCCCGCTGGATATACAGGAAGTGGTAAAAAGCTGTATGGTGGCTCAGTAGGAATTGAAAGTCTTTGAGCAAATCAATCAGAGCTTACTCTCCACATCAGCAAGCCAGGATAATAATATTGGCTAAACTTATTTGAATCCCATCTGGATTTACTTACTGGCAAGTGTAAAGTGTTTTCAAAATACCAAATATTATATAGGGCATCCAAGCAGCTTAAATTTCAGTGGCCCCATCCCATCCCTTCCTAGACTTCAGGGTACACTACTCAGTGTGGTGGGATATAGTAAGCCCCCAAATTTCTGGGCTCCCAGGCCTTTGCTGTCCTCACGTGGTGCTCACGCTGGCCTAGACCTGCCTTCGGGCCACCTACTCTCTATTAACGTCCAACAACAACATTGGCAAGCCTGAAGAAAACTTTGTTTTCAGCCTTATTGATATCAGAATAAAAATATATGAATATTCTGAAATACAAAAACTTATCATTGTTACTGAAAATTTTTAACTTTTCCAGCACATAATTTTGGGAACTATTTTCCCCCCAAAGCCTAGGCCTGTCACACCATACTAATTAGCATACTTGAAAAATATGTGTGCCCTTCCTGTTTTAATTTTCTGGGCATTACAAATCGCATAGCTGATCTTAGAGCCCTCTTTGCACAGGCTGCTAGAAAACTCATGTGTGGCTTACATAGGAACTTATACACATTTATTTCGTTTATATACCTCAATCCTAGCTTCATCTTATATTTCCTACTTTGTTTTTTCCTTTTGTTCTGTTTTTCTCATCCAATTAATATTAACGTTGTGTTTTGATGTGTCTTCAAGTTGCCTTAAACTCTTCTGGGAATAAAAAGGATAATTGAAGAAAAATTTGTTAAAAGGAATTGCTTTGTAAATGGTACATCCGTTCTCCAGAACTCGGGATGCATGATAATATTTAAAGACTATCTCTAGTTTTCTTGTTATGTGTATTTTTTCACTATGTACCACAGAAATTCTTATTTCTTGACTCTTTCTGAATATGGAGTGTACCTGGGAAAAGTAACTTTGTGCATCTGTAACAAATTTCCTCAGATTTGGTCTTCTTGGAACATCCGAAAACTTTTGCACGGACTTTCTCAGGTTGATGGACTCAGAATCCACTTGATTTCTATTCTCTGGGAGCCCTTCTCCAAAGCAGAAGAGCAAAGGTAAAAAAAAACACTGGATTAAAACAAAACAAGTGAATACAGGTTGAGGAAATCCAACTTCACGAACCAAGTTCCTCCATCCCACTGCCTCTTTCTCAGAGCCTGCTCAGTACTTGGAAAAATTCATAACCTGGCAAAATAAAAGCACTAATTCTCCTCCAGGCTGTAAGCCAAATCAAACCACTCTTTTTAATTACAGGTGAATAACAACACCCTTAAATTTCTTACAAATAACGTCAGCCTCCTTTTGCTTTTTGACCAATGGAAGGTGATGAGTGAAGACTTTTTAATTCAGCACAGCTGGATGTCTTCTGTTGCACTTCCTCTCAAAGGTTGCCGTGCAGATCTAGCCTATTTTGTCAGATGTGCTAAAAACAACCCGCCTGACTGGAGGTGGAAACAGCCTTCAAACAGAAGACATTTGCGTGATTGAATACCCTTTCGGGATGGCAGCTGTGGCAGTCAACGTATGAGGTGGAAGATATGCCATTTGTTTGACTGTGTGTGTGTGTGTCTGCACGTGCAAGTGTGTTTTGATTCGATGGTTCTCCCAGGACTAGAGAAGTCCCCTCTAGTCAACCTTTGGAGCTGATATGAAAGTGACCTTAGTATTGCTGCCAATTTTGAGGCTCTCCTATAAAATAGAGGGCCTACTGCTTGGACCTAAGGTTTTTGTTCCCATATAGGTTTCAGGATGCCTGGTAAGCCAGGACTTCCTTAAGCAATTCAGGTCTGTGAGCTGCAGGCCTGGGTGATATCTGGATTAGGAGTTGACTTGCCGCAGGTTGTGGCTTTCCCAACCTCTTCCAAGAATGAACTCAGGGCATTTCCCTGGGAAGATGGTGAAAGAATGCAGTGGCCACCCTTCCCCATTTCCCTTGCTCACTGTAGCTTAACTGAAACAAGCGATCTATGACAGAGTACATCTGGACCTTGTCTCAGCAGTGCTGCTCTGTGTCTCCGGGAGCATGAGTGCAGTCGCCTACAGTAGATAGCTCAGCACAGACTCCAATTTACTGGGGATATACTCTTCATGCACAAGGGCCAAGTCACAGTGCCAAAAAAACCAGTTTCCCAAGATAGAACAAAACCTTGGACTGGCTAAATTCTTTCTTTGTGCTAGACTAGGTTTAAGGTGTTTCTCAATCACTTATGATAGGTATTATCTCTATTTTACAGACTGAAAAAAAATGAGGCTTGGAGGAGGGCTGGAAGAGCAGTATTGTGAATTTAGTAAGTGATAGTTCTAGAGATTCACACTCAGGCCTAGCTTGAAATCCTGTGCTCTTTGCCAAAGTTGACTTTATTATTATTTTATCAGTGTGTCTAATAAAGCTGAAAGAGATCATTTGAAAAAGGAAACCACACATTGTACTTTAAGAAGTGTGTAATGATTGTGTGCAAAGGATTTAAATTATTAGGATTTATTTAATATGCAAGCATAATTTGCTAGATTTTTTTTTTAATGTCTTCCTCTTCTACTCCTCCTAAATGAAGATAACCCAACAGTGATTACTTGGATGGAATTTGCACACCAGGAGAGATAGAGGAAAAAGAAGACAGCTTGTAGGGGACAGTCCCTTGTTTGGAACTCTGGCTTCTTTCCAGTTGCCCTTAAATTCCTCATCTGGAACTGTACAACATGATTAATTCACTCAACAAACTCAGTGATTGATCATCAGCTAATAAGTACCTTGTATGAGCTTAGAGAGTTTAACACTTTAGGTTCGAATATAAATGTTGTGTTTGAAGGAACTTTGAATATGGTAAAGAAATGTCACTAATTAGCTGAAACTCTAAGTAACTGAAGTAAGCCCTGTATGTTTAAACTTCATTGCCTTAGCACTAGAGATATTTTGCAATGGATAATTCTTTGTTTTGGGGAACTGTCCTGCACAATGTAAGATTTTTAGCAGCATCCTTGGCTTCTGTTCACTAGTTAGCAGCAGCAGCCCTCTCACAGTTGTGGAAATCAAAAATGTCTCTAGATATTGCTAAATGTCTCCTGAGAGGTAAAATTGCTGTTGGTGGAATAGAACTGCTTTAAAAGATGTATGACTATATAAAGCAAAAATTAAATTAATTTTGAATATATATATCTCCAAAAAAAGCACAGAGAACATGGGGTGGTAAATTGAATTACATTGTTACAAGGTTCCTCTGTATATTATATGAAGTAGTTCAATATTGACTCTACATAACTTATAATAATTTAAAGATAGATAGTATAATTCCTAGAGCAACCACTAAAAAAAGTGCAAAGCAATATACTGAAAGCCAATAGAGAAATCAAAATGGAATACTAAAAATAATTGATTAACTTAAAAGAAGGCAGGAAAGAAGAAACAAGTGAGCAACAGCAAAAACATATGAAAGAAAAGAAATAAGGCACAAAATGGCAGACCCAGATCTAATAGTATCAATAGTTGCATTAAATGTAAATGGACTAAGTTTTCCAATTAAAAGTCAAACAGTGTCAATCTGTATAAAGCAGCAAGACCCAACTATATGCTGCCTCCAAAAAAATGCATTTTAACAAACAAGACACAAATAGCTTGAATATAAAAGGAATGACAAATTATATACCATGCAAATACTATTTGTGATAAAGCTGAATGGCTATAAAATATCAGTCACAAGGATGAATACATCAGGAAGAATTAACTTAAATGTGAATGTGCCTAAAAACAGTGTTTTGACATATATGAAGCAAAACTGATAGATAAAAAGGGAGATATAGGCAAATTCACAATTATATTTGGAGATTTTTAACACATCTTTCCAAGTAATTATAGTAATTAAGCAAATCATAGTAAGAAACAGAAAATATGAATAATATTGTTGTATTAGTCAGGGTTCTCCAGAGAAAAAGAATCATTAGGATATATACAGATATATATAAGAGGAGATTTATTATAGGAATTGGCTCACATAGTTATGGAGACCAAGAGTTCCCATGATCTGCTGTCTGCAAGCTGTAGAACCAGGAAAGCTGGTGGTGTAATTCAGTCCAAATCCACAGGCCTGAGAATGGATGTGTGTGTGGGATGGGTGTGGTGGTGGCTGATGGTGTAAGTTCTGGTCTGAGTCTGATAAACCTGAGAGCCAGGAGCACAGATGTCTGAAAGTAGGAAAAGATGGATGTCTCAGCTCAAGCAGAGAGAGCAAATTTCCCTTCCTCCACCTTTTTGTTCTATTTAAGCCCCTAGAGGATTGGATGATGCCCACCTGCATTGGTGAGGATGGTCTTTACTCAGTCTACTGATTCAAATGCTAATCTCTTCCTGAGACATCTTCACAGACACACCCAGAAATAATGTTTTATCAGGTATCTGGGCATCCCTTAGCCCAGTCAAACTGACACATAAAATTAACCATTACAACTATCAACCATCTTTACCTTACAGACATTTATAGAACATTTAACACAAGTTCAGAATCCACATTCTTTTAAAGCACAAGTGAACTATGATCATTCCAGGCCATAAAACAACTCTCAATGCATTTCAAAGGACTGAAAGTACTAGTAATTATATTCTATGACCATTTGGAATTAAATGGTAAATCAATAAAATATCTAGAAAAGTTACAATATTTGAAAATTAAACAATCAACTTCTGAGTAATCCATGGGTCCTGTTGAATGATTCTCTTTCTCTTTCCTGTTTAATGATTCTCTTTCTTGTTTAATGATGCTAAGAACACATGAATTTCCCCCCGGATGACTATTACTTTATTAAATCAGTCAGAATAAATCCAGATTCACAGTAACATGATTGTCAGCAACAGAAGGAGAAATGTTATCATATTCAAGGAGGAAATATAGTTAGTAAAAAATAATGTGGTCCATGTACAATCTTATAACTAAAAGAAATGGAATTTAAATAATAGCAGGAACAATTTTTGAAACATAGTAGATAGTTAATAAATATTGGTTAAAATAATGAATGAGAAGAACAACAGTGAGACAAATTTTTGCCCATCAAATGGGCAGTAATATGGATAGAGAGATAATATAAAGTAAGAGAGAGAGAGAGATAAGACAGATAATAGATGAATGATAGATAAGATAGATATAAATATTGATAGAGGCAATATGGCTCAGTGCTCTTGAGGGTATGTAGAAATTGGCATTACTGTTCATTGTTCTTGGCATTGTAAATTCAAACAATCTTTTTGGAATGAATACAAAGAATGGTAATGATGTCATATGCTTTAAAGAACCAGGTTTATTGTGGATAGTATATCCAAAAGTAACTATCCAAAATAGGGGGGAAATATATGTTTATAGAAAAGCGTTCAGAGTATCATAACCCATAATAGATAAAAAACTGGAAACAAAATATACATTCAGCAGTAGGGAAAGGTTAAATATTTATGTTATATCCATTCAGTTAAATATTATGTCACATTAAAAACATGATTATGGGGACCATGTACTATTATTAAATAATGATTGACATAGTGTTCCTGGATCTTAGATATAGAAGGTTAATCATTTTCCATTTATGGCACATTATCATCTGTGGTCTCCTCACTTTACTGAATCATTCATTTATTTTTATTCCTATATCCCACTCCCATTTCCAAAGTCTTCTCACCACATACAAATATTCCGTTCTATGTAGTGTAAATTTCTGCTTTTATGTATTTTATAAAATGTTTATTCCTTTGTGCTCAAGTATTTTTAATTTATGTAAATGTAGTTATATTTTACCTACATAAATGATATTGTATTAAATATCTCAATCTGTTTCTTTTTCATTATACATTGTTTTTGAGATTTATCTATGTTATTATGTGTATATCTAATCCATTGATTCTATTTCCTACATAAAACTTATGTAATAAATTATATGAAGTATATGAAAAGGCAGAATATGGATATATATTTAAATATGTATATTTGTACTCATGGGATATATATATATATTATGTAATTGTAATAATGGGATATATATATGTATAATTCAACAATCATGAGATTATATATACATATATATTATATACATATGTATATTATATACATATATGTGTAATGCCATGATACAATCATATAACAATTCCTCTAAACATGGTAATGAAAAAACTGGAAATAATTTCACCAGATTTTTTTTTATGTAGTTGGCTTGATATTGGATAAGTTTTTTCTGACTATCTTTATAATAAAAACAGCAGCCAAATTAAGCACATCTGATGCTTTTCTTTTAGCAGAATGGGGCTTTTGGCAGACATTTCAGTACTGAAGTTCCTCCATTAGCTTGTTTCTGTGAAAGTTCTGTATCATCCATAGTTATCTGTCCACTTGGACAGGATATACTCTAATAAAGATTTCACTTTTTTAAACCATCACCAAATGTTTTCTGCTATGTGATTTCCACATTATTATTTATTTTCTAGACATAGAGTATTTCTTTCATATTCTTTCAATTTAATTTGTTTCTTAAAACTATATAGTCTTTTAGAGAGATATTGTAGTCATAAGTCTCATATCAGCAAGTTCGCTCTAATACATTGCATTAAAATATCATTTTTTGGTTTCTTATGGATACGCTTTACATTGTTATATCAACAAAAAACCTCATAAAGTTATTTCTGGTATTATTTCATGTTACTTTCTTCAGAATTATTATACTTCCTCCGTTCTTTCTCCTCACTTTGTTTCATATCTGTAATGATCTGCTTTCTCTTAAAGTTTAATTTCAAATCTTTGAGTTCAGTTTGGCTGGAGAGGTCTCAGCCAAAAGTGATATTCATAGTCTTGTCAGATGGTCATTATTCCTTGCTAAGCACTCCTTGCTCTCATTTCTTAAAGTATTGTCCACAAATCCAATTCTTGCTTTTCAGAATCAGTTATTGACTTTCTATATCTTTATTTTCTTTCCAAAGAAATCAGTTTCTAGTGGAGAAGAAGAGAACATCCTGTCTCTTTCCCTAACCCTTCCACTTTTTTCTCCAGTTTTTAAAAGTTACTAGAGCTAAATTCCAAATTTCTTTTTGGGCTGCAATTAGCCCAATTTTGAATTAACAAAAGTGGGTGCTTTTTTTGTCCAAAGCAATGTTGTATGTACTATCATGAGGGTTGATATAAAAAGAATAGTGGTGACAGGATGCAAATCTAAATCGTAACTGTATCTATTGCTCAGGAGGACAAATTGTTTACTAGTATTTGATAGAAGAGGCTTACCTGTTACAAGACGGGTGTTGTTTTCACCAGTTTATGGTACCAAATGAGAGATGGGTCAATCTTATGAAGGGAAATGTTAACTAGATCAGAATTTTTTAAATGGACTTTATTGTTAGAGCAATTTTAGGTTCACAGCAAAAATGAGCTGGAAGTACAGAGTTCCCAGTACATCCACTGCCCCCACTTACGCACAGCATCTACCACTCTTAACATCCCCCACCAGAGTGGTACATTTGTTACAATTGATGAACTGCATTGACACATCATTATCACCCAAAGTCTATAATTACATTAGGATTCACTCTTGGTGTTGTACATTCTACGGGTTTTGACAAATGTATAACGACATGTACCCACCTTTGTAGGATCCTGCAGAATAGTTTCACTATCCTAAAAATCAGGAGCTCACTGAGCAAGCAATAAGATAGAGGGTGGAGAGGAAACAGACTGACATTAAGGCATATTGTCCTGTTCTGATTACTAACGGCTTCAAGTGCAGTGAAGACATTTTGAGGGGTATTTATGTGGAACACAAACATACAAAGCCCATTCTCAATTATTCCTGTCACCGATTGTCTAGTATTCTTCCTTCCAATTTCCTAAGTGTTGGCCAAACTATTAGCCAATTGCTTATGACTCAATTCAGAACTGCACCTTAGGCCATTTCTCCGCTTCCAGGAAAAAAGGACAATGAGATGTGGTGTTTTATGTTTCCACCTTTGGGGGTAGATTTCCCTCCTCCACTGTCCTTTAGGGCCACCCCGAGTAGACTATAAAACAGTAACATTTCACTTATTGTTGGTACCAGCAATCTGTAAATGAGGCTTGTATTTTTTCCTTCTCAGTCAACTTGTCTTAGGGAATTTTCTGTGAGAACATAGGTGTGAGCTGATGGGAGTGTGTGTGTGTGTGTGTGTGTGTGTGTGTGTGTGTGTGTGGGAGGTGGCTGTACAGCAAGAATCTTCCTGTTGGTAGTATAAGCCATCTGTTCAAGAAATTTACAGTTGATTTCACAATGAAGTAAGGCCTGGTTCTATATATTTCTACTTTTACTTTTTAAGGGAATATCTCTGTGTTTGTCTTAATTTTTGGCTAAACAGACGGGTTAACCCCCACTTCTTGATGTATAGCACAGATTATACAATCACCAGTATTACATTGTCATGCTTCCAGTCTCTATCAGGACTAAGGATCAGGCCAAACTAATTTTTGCAAAGGGAAAACTATTTGTTGATGGATTGTGTTTGATTCACAATTTTGGGCCTCAATTGTGATATCTGACCAAGACTTGCTACAGGATATGTATGACATGTGATCTACTGCAAATAATTCAAATTCTGTTGTATCAGGTGTGTTATAAAGGCCAAATGGGTTACTTGTACTCAATCCTGGAGCCAGCAGGGAGCTCTTTCTCTGAGTCCACTCAAATCAGTAAAAGTAGCAAACCCAGACATGATACATGTTATCTCCAAAATTTAAAGATGGCCACAAAGTTTTAATATCTCTTATTAGAGTTGGCAAGCAAAATGATATGTCTTTCATTTTTTTCTTTTTTAATTTTAGTGTTATTTTTTAAATTGAGGTATAATGGACATATAACATTGCATTAGTTTTAGGGGTACAACATATGATTTGATATATGTGTACATTGCAAAATGATTACCACAAAAATTTTAGATAACATTCATCACCACACATAGTTACAACTTCTTTTTCTTGTGATGAGGACTTTGAAGATCTCTTAGCAACTTTCAGTACAATATTGTATTGTTAATTATAGTTAATTATAGTCACCATGCTATGCATTACATCCCTAGGGCTTATTTATCTTATAACTGGAAGTTTATACCTTTTGACCACCTTCATTTTGAAGTTGAAATCCCCCAAAGACTTCACTGAGTTCCCTATATTTTCAAGTGTATTATGTGTTATTAGGCCCACATCTGTCTACTAAGGCATGTAGGAAATCTGCTACTTTTCTTTGGAGTACCATCCACAAGATGTCATCAATGTAATGGACCCACATGATATCGTGTAGGATGCTGAGATAGTAAGGTCATGGCCTTTAATTGCTTTGATAATCTTCCCATCTGCCCTGGCTGGGCATGGAGCAAGCCTCTCAAATTTGCCTAGACTCTGCTCCCTCCCATGACCTGCATGGAGATGACCAACCTCTTCCTCCACTCCATTTATTATCAACATCAGTTCTCAACAGCTGGGATGTATGACAAATCAGGATGAATTTGGAACAAGGTCCTTAACTCAAAATGCCTCTTGATACCTTTATTCTAAATGGGCCTGTTTCACTTTACTTGGATAAAAGATTTCTGTAGCTGGAGACTTTGTAACAAGGCTGCTGACTCCCTTTTACCAGTTTTCCACATGGTCAAAACTTGTTCTGAAGTAGAGATATTGTGCTTCAGTCACTCAAAAGTTGTTTTCCTAGGGAGTTCAAACAGTGTCAACATCTGAGTCTTCAAGGACAATACATCAGTCTCAGGTAAATATTAGAGCACATAGGAATTTCTGGAATCCTGAATTCAAGCACAGATTTTAGGTTCATCTATTGGCACCCTAATGCTCTCTTGACTAAAAGGAATCCTCCCAAGTGGATAGGTAGGCTGGTCTAAGGCCAGACTCAAAGGCAGCAGAGTGGTAAGATTGCATGGCCAAAATGAAGCAGGTATCCACAGAACTATCCTGTGGCCAGACAGAACTAGGTGCTCACCAGTGGACATTGATCTGTGGACCAGATCAGTCTAGGTATCCCTCAACAGAGATAAGGCACACATAAATTGAAGACCCTTCTATTCCCTTCTTCTACGAGGTCATGTGGGAACCCTTCCTTCCCTCCAACCCCATGCTAGACGTTAAAGTACACAAAACTGTTTAAATGTGAGGATTGTGAGATACTGTTCATTTGTAAATGGAAGCTTCTCCCATCCTTTCCATCTCCTACAACTGATTGCCAGTGAGGCTGAATGGGACAGCAAGATAATGGTTAGATTCATTAAAGAGAAATAAGAAAGCTACATTTCCTTTGCAAGTAAGAGTAATGATGTGTTACATTTGTGAGCCTAATATACAACAATCTCCTCTAGGGTGAATGATATGTCACATTTCTTTAATTTGATAAATCAAATTTAGTCTTCTCTGAGACACTCTTCCCCCTTTCCTAATTCAAAACTCAATTCCATAATCATGAGAATCTTGAACTTATACTATTATGGGCTCAGGAATAAGTCAGAGTCCATAATAATTGGAAGCCACCATTTCCCTGATTACTTGTGCTACTGAATGTGCTTCCATTCCTTAAGTAGTCTGCTCTACTCAGACTCATGTATACTCATCCAAGGCATCTATTCTCTTGACTACAGATGAGCTCACAGCTACTTTCACTGCTTCTCTACCAGCCACAGTTGCTAATGTCCAATCTATACAGCCTCTCTGCTGCAATCTCTTATGCAGGGCCTCATATACAATTGTGTCTTGATCTCTGACCCCACTGCCACCTTCCCCTGCAAGATACCCCTAATCCCTTTGTCTCTGTGAATCTCAGCCTCACTCAGCTTTGACTTCCTTCCACTCAAGGCTGAGTGTTTTCATCTTCCGGTTACCTGCTTTGGCTGCTGTAACTCGGAAGTTGTTAACCATTGGCTTCAATGGTGTTATCTCAGTGTACCCAAGGATTTTTTTTTTTTTTTGGAGGAGAGGACTGGAAGAAAAGCTTGACTTCTATATCAGTTAGGAATTGAGCTTGGCTTTAATAGTTTGGGTTTGTTATTTGTACAGAGAACAAGGCAAGTATGGTAGTGCCATAATGCCTCTTGGGACCCAGGCTCTTTCATTCCCTCATCATCTGGAGGTTATGAATCTTGTTCTTGTGGTCACAAGATGGCCAATGTGCCTCTAGCATCATGCCCACATTTCATGCAGAAATAAGTAAGAAGAGTGGAGGGCAAAGGATGTATGTCAACAATTCATTCACAAATTAATGGCAAATGAGTCTTTTTTTAATCAAGAAAACAATAGCTTTCCTGAAATCCCCACCTAGTATTATTCTGCTTTCATCTCATTGGCCAGAATTCTGTCATATGGACCATATCAATATGCTTGAGAGTCTGGGGAAGTGATTAGCACATTGCCATGCTAAAAAAAATCAGTTTTGCTAGAAAAGGAGAGAGATGTTGGCTGCTACCAAGTAGTGTTATTACAACTACCTTCCTGGGATGAATATAAAGAAATGACTACAACTCTGAGAAGATAAAAATCCTCCAGTTCTATATTATAGGAAAAAACTTGTAAAAATTGACAAAAATATTTCAACCATTGTTTCGAAGTGTTGTAAAAAAGTAAACTTGAGGCATTTTTGAACTTGGAGATAGGCAATAACTAGGCATGTTTTTTCTCTTTCCTTCCCCCTCTTCTTTCTTTTCTTCTAAAATTATAAATGTTTACAGTTTCTCTTCATTGTGTAGTGTATTGTTTGTCAAACTGTGCTCCAAGGCACCCTCGGCCCCTGCCACAGGGAAGCTGGACCCACGGCAAGGCTCTGAGAGCTACACTCTGCTTCAATCACAGTGTCTCCACTGTTGGTGTGTTTCTGTCAGGGCACTTTGAACAATGGTTGTAGGGCTAGAAGGACTGGAAAACCACCAATTCAAGTCTAACTCTCTAATTGTACAGAAAAAGAAACCAAGTAAAAGTTAAGAAAATTGACTAAAGGCCCAAAGGAACATCAGGCTAGGCCTTGCTTGTATTTATTTTTCTTAGTATTTCCATCAGTCATGTTCCAACTCACCTTCATTGTTGTTAATAAGTTGTCATTATGACTCTTATTTAAAGAAATGGGCCTATTAAGGGGCTTGGAATTGAAATTCACCTCCTGAATTTTAATCCAATTAATTGCTATATAACATATGTTTAGTAAAAAGTATCTTTTCACAACAGACTCATTATCTCAGATTGAGGTTTTGTTTATGCAAAAAGATTACTGTGAAATAACATGTGCCTACATTTTACCTATTTCTCCAACACATTCAAATTAGGATGAAGGATTTATCTATGTAACAACATATATTGCAAAACTATGTTACCAGACACCATCTTAGGCTTTTGGAGCCTCTGTTCTTGGGAGCTCAGAAACTTCTTTTGTACCTAGAAGGGTATAGTATACCAAATACCTGGTCATATAATCAGAAAACAATTTTCTGCATTTTCACTGATTTTCTGCAGGATTTTGGGCTGAAGTGGTGAAGATTTTGTCACTAGACATTATAATAATGATGGCACTATAAAGGATATATTTTCTTCTAAGAATAAAATGATTGCATTCACTATTTTTAATCTGCAATGGCCAAAATAATTTCTGCTTAAAACCACCATGATGAAGCTAGGAATTATGACATTCTCAATTTTTCCACCAAAATGAGTTTAAAATCTTGTTTTGGGGGCCGGCCCGGTGGCGCAGCGGTTTAGTCCGCGCTTGGCAGCCCGGGGTTCGCCGGTTCGGATCCCGGGCGCCCGCCGACACACTGCCTGTCAGCCATGCCGTGGCGGCGTCCCATATAAAGTGGAGGAAGATGGGCACGATGTTAGCCCAGGGCCAGTCTTCCTCAGCCAAAAGGGGAAGATTGGCGACGGATGTTAGCTCAGGGCTGGTCTTCCCCACAAAAAAAAAAAATCTTGTTTTGAATTTGGTATATCTTATTATGATGAAATTCTTAATGGTTTTAATTTATTTGGCTTGTGATTTTAATTATATGTTTATTTTTATAACAGCTTGCAACTGTTTAGTATTTTGTCAGGCTGGCAAACAAGAATTTGTGTATTTCTTAATAACATTTGCTCTGAATTCTTTGTTTATTATTTTAATAAACTTGAAAATCTTAATCAGAAAGGAGTTATAGAACAAAGAACTCCAGCCTTGACCATAACATGAGGAACTGATTTTAGCACTCTGAAAATATGCTGAAGGATGAAACCAGCAAAAATAGGGTGGGACTTGAACAGCCTCCCTTCTCTAAAAACAACAGCTGGATGTGTCTGTTGCCACTGGTGGGGGAGGGTAAGGATGGAAGAAACATTTTTTTTTTTTTAGTGTTGGAAAGTTTTCAGTGAAATCATGATGTCATCAGGATATGTTTTGTCTGTGACGATAATTTGCATAAGTTCCTTCCCATGGAACTATGTAAAATACACAGGAATGTCTCATGGTACATTTTGCGTCTATGGTGCCAATACTGTTAAGAGTCCATGAAAGAGACATCATGTACAAAGAATTTCTTTTGTAAATTCTCTCAAAGGAAGACCTAATGAGAAAGGAAAGAAACAGGGCATGCAAATGCTACAACTTCACATTGTACTCTTAGAAAGACTGGGATTGTTTTGCATTCCTGATCATTGACTAATATTTTCACTTCGTACTACATATTTTTGAGAAGAGGAACCTCATTTTCTTTGATATTTATGGTTTGAGATATGTACTCATTTTATTATTATTCCTGTTATAATTACCTCATACATTTTGTCAAATTCCTGTCCTTGAAAGGTTTTAATCATCAACCAAAATGTATTTGGGACACATTTTTAGAGATTTATTTTGTATCAAGTTAAAGAATGTCTTGTTATAAAGCAGAGATATTCAAGTATCAAAAAAAATGTCTGGTAATCAAGAGCTATTGAATTTTTAGTATTCCACACAGGAATTTTAATTCCAAAAACACTATTTGAACCTTGTGTGCATGATTCGATTTGGCTTGTCAGTCCCCATTTACATCAGAGGATATAAATAAACTAATGGGGAAGGGGTGGAGGCGGGTAAAGTGGGTAAGTATCAATGTGGCATCTCTAACTCCCTCAATACTTTTAAAACTTAATATTGAAAATATTTTCTTTACATTTATTGATGACTTTAATTTCTGGTAAAATGACTGACCAGATTATTTGAACCAGTACTCCCACTGAAAACAAGTAAAATATTTTGGGTAAAATATTTTTAAAAAAATGCTTAAAAGCATCAAATAACCAAAAACTTAAGAAGATCTCAAGACAACTTGAGAAGCAGGAACCTGGAGCAGTAAGGCACTGACAGAAGCTGCTCATCCCGAAGGCCTTTGTTGAATTTGACCTTCAGTTTTGAGGTCTGAACTGGGACAGAAAGGGCTGAATTCAAGGCTCAGGGGCTGGGGAGTCAAGGAGCAGCCCTGCCCTGAAAGTGGAAACAGCCCAAAGCTATATCCTCAGAATAAGGGTGAAGGGGAATTAAACTATCTCCTTTCCTTTTTACCCCCAGAAGAATGCTAAGAAACTTGCCTTAACCCTGAGCCAAGCTAGAGGGAAAAACAACTTCCTGAGAAGTTGTAACCACATGCCAGCTCTCTCAAGATTTGTAACACCAATTAATACTCCCTGTGTTATTATGCACAGCTTAAACTGTGAATTTAATTTTAAACGATTCTTTAATCATTTGAATGATTGGTAGTATTCCCAAGCAATGGCAGAACAAGTGGGAATACTTTCTAGAGGAATCTACCTTCATCTTAGGCTTTAGTAGTTGCCACAAATAAATTTTCAAAAAAAAAAGAGTACATCACATAATCAAAAATAAGCATATATGGAAAAAATTCACAGGAGCCAAACAAGCGGAAAGAACAGACAATGCAAAGATACACACAAAAAAATCTCTCCTATTCTTGAAGCAAACGTGAGAAAGAAAATAATTCTCTAAGCTTTACTCTCCTTATGGCCTCTGGCAGAATATCATCATGGTATTTCTCCTTTCCATCACTTTCTTTGTTTACTCATTTCTTTGCTTACAAAGAAATCCTCCTGCCCTGAAAGAATAGGATTGACTTAGGACCTCATTCAAAGCCCCTCTGAGGAAAATGGTGGACAGGAACAGACACTGGGAACCTCTTGATTTTGTGATACAGAAATTCAACTCATCTGTGAATAGGAACTATTAAATTGAACCATACAAAATTGCCATTTTTCCAAGGTCAACGACCATTGAATGAACATCAGCAATTTCATGTGATTCAACCTAATATATTAGTTGAGCTAAGGTGCTGTTTCAAAGGAACCTTAAATACAAGGTATCAAATTTTATAGTTTAATTTTCTCTCAAGTGACAGTCCAGATGTGATCAGCTCAAGGCTGGTGGAGTGACTCTCTCATCCTCAACATATATCTTTCAAGTTTGCTCTAATTTTCCCCATTTCCTAGCCATTGAGCAGAGTGAAAGATGAGGCCCAGGGCAATACCTTTCTCTAAAAAAGAGATAACACAGAAGTTGGGCATTATCTCTTTTACTTATATCCCAGAGGCCTGAAATTAGTTAAACATGGTTGCCTCTAATTTCAAAGTTCATGCTCTCAGTAATTCTCTCATTTTGTCTTCTTCTTTCTTTCTTTTTTTGGGGGGAGGGAAGACCAGCCCTGAGCTAACATACATTTCCAATCCTTCTCTTTTTGCTGAGGGAGGTTGGCCCTGGGCTAACATCTGTGCCCATCTTCCTCTGCTTTATATGGGATGCTGCCACAGCATGGCTTGACAAGAGTTGTGTCAGTCTGCTCCCGGGATCTGAACCTGCGAACCCTGGGCCACCAGAAGCAGAGCTCACAAACTGAACTGCTACAACACCGGGCCGGTCCCTATCTTTTTCTTTCTTGAGGTTTCTGTTCTGATAATTTTTTGCTTGATTAGAATGTTTGTCTAGTAATGGCCTTTGGTGGACTATACCTTTTTTATGTTTTTTTGAGTCCTTGCATATCTACACATATCTTTCTTTCAATTCCCTTCTCACTTCCTGTGTTGCAGATAAGAAGTTCAATGCTAAATGCCATTGTTTTTCGATGCAAATAACCACTTCTTCTGTTTGGAAACTTATGAAGATGTCTCCTTGGAATTCAGGAATTTTATCAGGATGTGCATAGTATTAAATGTGCCTTTTCTGATGAACCCTTCCTGGAACTTAGTGAGCCCTTCTAATCTGAAAAATTCAAGTGTTT
The DNA here is from genome assembly GCA_031878705.1 of Tapirus indicus. Lineage (NCBI taxonomy): Eukaryota > Metazoa > Chordata > Mammalia > Perissodactyla > Tapiridae > Tapirus > Tapirus indicus. The sequence continues at coordinate 138,360,660 of CM062919.1, read as the reverse complement.
CCCCTGCTCAGAGAAATTTTAAGATGTTATTGGCTTAATGATTTCCTCTCCAACATCTGTTGCTTTTTCTCCTTCTGGAACTTCTGTTTTCCCATTTTAAGTCTCTTCGCAGGATGGGCCCTATACTTGGGGTCTCCTGGAAACCCCCATGTAACTGCACAGCCTTCAAGAAGGTAATTAATTACATAATTAGCCTTCAAAATCAAGCTATGCTAGGCTGTGGAGGCTGCGAACATGTATGGACAAGCTGTTTCAGGCCAGAGTACTGAGTATTGTACTGTAGCAATCACACTGTGCATTGTGTACCTCAAGAATGATGAGGTGCACTTGGCCCAGGTGAGCAGGTCTCCAGCAGGTTTCCAGACCAGCTCCATCCTGGAAGTTCTCGGCCTGTGTGTGTCAGGCCAGGCTTAGAAGAGGACAGGTATGCCCCTCAGACAGTCTGATGTGAACTTGATTCACTCAGATGCTACTAACTGCGACTGTGTTGGCTTTAGTAAGACTTTTGGAGGCCAGTACATTTGCACCTTCTTGGAGAATGTTATTGGTCTCTCTGCTGTGTGCTCTGATTCTTCCAGTGTTCTTCTGGATCTTTTAGATAGGCACAACTCGTTGGATTACTCTAGCAGTTTTGGCTTCTGTGCCTGATCTTTCTGTCAATTATCCCAGTTGTGGATATTTGTCAATACAAGAGGCATGCCCTCCTGGATCTGTCATCCAATTCTCAAATATTTTTCTCTATGTTTGCCATATATTTGTCTTTCTTCCTCTATATTATTAGATGTCTCCCCCACTTGATCATTCAATTTCATTCTAATTGTTCCCTCTTCAATTCACCACCAACTTTTTTTTAAATTTAAAAATCATATTGTTGTTTTCTAATTCCCAGAAAGGTTATAATGTGTGTATGTGTATGTGTGCACGTGTGCCGTCAGTAACTTTTCTTACGTGTTTTTGTTATTATTTTGTGGGCCTATTGTCTTCTGTTTCCTCCAATAATTCAACAGTTCCTCCAACAGCATGAGCCACCTACTCTGGGTCACGTGCTTGTTCTTCCTCTAGCTGGCTACTGCGTCCCCTTAGATGCATCACAATTGCTCTTTGCCTATTCATCAGGTGTGGAACTGGAACCATAAGTGGCAGCCATCTTGTGGATGGTGATAGACGGAGCAGTCTCTACTACTGGGGCCAGGTGACATACTGATCCAGAAGTGATCAGTATCCTGTTGAGGTCCCCTGAGGACATCTCTATGTTCCTGTTCTTCACAGTTGCAAGTGCTAGCATGCTTCTTGGCTCAACCAACCTGCCCAGACAACTATGAAAGCACGTGCAGAGACACAGATAGGAATAGATTCTTCAAGAAACTCTCTTGAGGGACAGCACCCCACTTCCTCTATGAGGACCATAGATGTCCTCATACCAATCTTTTTCCAGGATGCACTCTGTTCTGATCCTCACCTCAGGCCTTCTTTGGCTGGTACAAAGTGAGGGAAGTAATGAGCTCTAACCCCTTATTAAGATACTACAGAGTCTGAAATGTGTCCATGCTCACCAGTGGTGCTGTGCTGAACCATATTGGAATCTGAAGCAAAAAGAAAGTTCAAGTAATATTAATCATGCCTTTATTAAAAATGCCGATATTTTGTTCTTTATGATTTTTAGCATTAATTTTGATTTCTTAAAATATTGCATTAAAATGTTATTCATTTTTGTTAGTGAGTTTTTTGGCACCCACTTAACTTTTATACCTGAGGTGAGGGCCTCACTCACCTTACCCTAGTCAGGGCTCTGCCCCCAGGTCCTGCCTGCTTCTGCAGCTCTGGAGGCTCACCAAGCTCAGAAGGATAGCTAGTGTTTGGACTGGAGCAGGAAGAGGAAGGCAGGAGCTTCTAAGTGCCATCTTGGAAAATATTGAAAAGTTTCAAAAAAAGGAAAAAATGTACATAATTTTAAATTTCATCCTTAATGTTCTCATTCATGTTGTTTTCAAACTTATATAAAACCAACTTTAAAAATTAGCCCTGGAGCCAGGCCTGATGGCCTAGTGGTTAACATTCCGTGCTCTCACTGCTTCAGCAGCCCAGGTTCGGGTTCCTGGGAGCGGAACCACTTCTGTCAGTTGCCATGCTGTGGCAGCGGCTCACATAGAAGAACCAGAAGGACTTACAACTAGAATATACAGCTGTGTACTGGGGCTTTGGGGAGGAAAAAAAGGGGGAGAAGATTGGCAGTAGATGTTAGCTCAGGGTGAATCTTTCATGGCCAAAAAAATCGCATTACCCCTGTGTGTGGAAAAAAATCAAACCATGCAGAAGAATAAAAATAAAAATTGTAATTCTTTTCCCTCACCCAAGCTTCCTTCCTCAGAGGTAAGCATTGAACAGCTTTAGTTTAAGATCGATTACTCTCTTCAGTTTTGGAAACTCATATTTTATTATTTCTTTGACTAAGCCCCCCCACCCCTTTTTTCTTTTCCCTTTTTTAGGAACTCTTAATTGTTAGATTTCAGGCCTCCTGAATTGAATTCTCCTATGTTTGCTGTTTTGCTTTGTCTCTTTGCTCTTTGCTGTAGGGAGTTCCTCAAACGTATCTTTTAGCCCTTGTGTTTTACGTTTTGGCAATTGTAGTTTTAATTTCCATTAACTCCTTTTTTTCCTGCTCGTTTTTCATAACAACCTGCTCTTGTTTTGTGAATTAGTAATCAAAATAAATAAAATACATTACAAGTAATAGTATGAAAATATATACAGTCAAGAACTGATATGGTTTGGGAGGTGGTAGGGTAGGGCTTCCTCAAGAAAATGACATTTGAGTGGAAATCTAAATGATGGTAAGGAATGACCTGTAACTATGAGAAATTACCCAGTCTATGGGAGTTGGGAGTAAGATGGTCCAGAAATAGGATTGCAAACAGAGGATTTGTTGATTCGAAGGTTTCTTTGATAGCCAACACTTTTACAGTTTTGATTTCAGCTCTGCACATGGCTTTGGGTAACCCATAGGTTTAAAATGTAGCACTCTCACCTCTAGTGTCTAATTGTTTTTTTTTTTTTTTTTGGCTGAGAAAGATTCGCCCTGAGCTAACATCCGTTGCCAATCTTCCTCTTTTTGCTTGAGGAAGATTCTCCCTGAGCTAACAGCTGTGCCAATCTTTCTCTATTTTGTGTGTGGGTTGCTGCCACAGCATGGCTGTCAATGAGTGGTGTGGGTCCATGACTGGGAACCAAACCTGAGTCGCCAAAGTGGAGAGTGCCAAACTTAACCACTAGGCCATGGGCTGGCCGTTAAATATTTTTTGATTGTAATTTTACATACCTCACTGGCACTGGAGTTATTTAGGGACAACTTTCAAGTCTATATGTGTTGGTTTCTTTTCTTAATATTTTGTGCATAACTTTTTAGTTTTTCCTGTGTTATTTGAAAATATATATATTTTCAGTATTTTAGAATTAATTGAGGTTTTCCTTTTCTCCTACAACAAAGCAACATTTGTAAAGGTACTATGGAACCTCCATAAATAATTTATTCAATTTAGAGTGTCATAGTGCTATGTATATCTATTATTAAGTAACCTTATTCAGATTATATACATATCTATATTTTCATTTATTCTGGGTCTACCTAAACCATAAAAGATTTAAATATACATTAAAGTCCCCACTACAATATTAGTAGGTTTATTTTCTTCATTTTTTAATAGTTTTGATCTTGTATATCTCTATAAAATATTATTCTGCTTGTAAACTTTGATAGATGTTATCTCTTCTTACAAGTATTAGATAACCCTTATTCCTGTCTAATATATATATATATATTTTTTTTTACCTTGTATTTGCTTTCATCTGAATTGATTTTATAACCTTTGCCTTTGCCTAATAAATCTTTCTCTGGCTTCTACTTTTAACTACTCTAGATAACTTTTTAGGAATTCGTGCTGTAAAAAAATTAGAGTTAGATTTTTTTTCACATTACATGAGAAACTTTATTATTTCAAATCCAGATTAATATACTAAACCATTAAATTTGAAATTATGCATTTTCTCTTTCAAGAACACTTTTAAAATCTGGGCCTTTAATTTTGTGGTTAGATTTATAATTGTTTAGATTTACCTATAAGGTTAACTGTTTTCAATTATATTCTGTCATCCATAGTCTTCAATTCTTAATTCTTGTTCATCTCCAGGTCCTCATATTTTAAAACCACCTGTGTCATATGTTTTATGACTCTTTGCATGCATGTTGCCTTCAAATACAAAGGACGTGTTGGTTATTGTCTTTTTCTCTCAAAACTATGTAGTCATTGCTCCATCTGTTTTCTAGTATTTTGTGTTTTATGGAAGATGTCTGAGATAGCCCAATATTTTTTCCTTATAATTAATACAATAGCTCTGCCTGGATGCTTTTCATATTTTTTTGTGTAGTTATACAAAAATGTGACTGGGTATAAATATTTTTATAAATATACCTATCTGGGTATAAATATTTTTTCCTGGAGTTCGTGGTAAGCTCTTTTAATATACATGCATAAAAAAGAAAAAAATATATATACACATTAAGAATATGTTCTTTGTCATATCATCCTAGGAGCACTTTAGTGAGTACCTACTTAACCGTTCTAAGGCTCAGTGTCCTCCTCTCTGAATGGGACTAATACAAACTAACTCAGAGGATTATTCCAAGAATTAAATGAGATAATTCAGCTAAAGTATTTATCAGAGTGCCTGGCATATAGTAAGAGCACATAATAGAAGAGAATATTTTTCAGTTCAGATAAACTTCTTTGATTATTTCTTATTCCTTTTGTTCAAATTATTCTCATTTCTCCATTCAGAAATGGCTAGAATTCTTAATTTTCTCTGTTCCTTAGTTCCATCATTTTTCCTGATTTTTTCTACTCCTTATCTTTTCTTAACATTCTGGCAAACTCTCAAATTTGCCTTCATTAATTTGTGGGAAATTAATGTTCCACGGAAGACAGTTTGAGAAACAGAAATCTAGAGCATCCTTGCTCTGTTGAGGTGGAATATACCTCCCTGCCCCCCTCACTCCTTGCCCTGGTTCTCTGATACTCTGAACTGAAAATATCTGAAAAACTATGTTATGTTACACATTTTGTTACCAATGCTATTTCTAAGTCCACTTGCCTGAAGTGTTTTATTTGTGGGTTTAGGGGCCGCCCAGTGGCGCAGCGGTTTAGTCCGCGCTTGGCAGCCCGGGGTTCGCGAGTTCGGATCCCGGGCACCCACCGACGCACTGCCTGTCAGCCATGCCGTGGTGGCGTCCCATATAAAGTAGAGGACGATGGGCACGATGTTAGCCCAGGGCCAGTCTTCCTCAGCAAAAAGAGGAGGATTGGCAACGGATGTTAGCTCAGGGCTGGTCTTCCCCACAAAAAAAAAAAAAATTTGTGGGTTTAAACTGGTCTGAAGGTGCCACTTCGCTTCGAGTCCACCGTGAGAACCTGATGTCTGTGCCAGGGGAGCTGTGTTCTCACTAGGCTGGGTCTCATCTCCTTTGCTGCTGTTGGTGGGCAGAACTGTGGGTGCACTAAGCTCCCCTGTATTTGTTGGAGCCATTGGTGCATGGAAACCATGCTATTTCCCATGTCGTAGTGGGGAAAAGTGTCTCTTCCTCCATAATTGGAAATATATTATACCTATTCTATGTAAGCATCACTTAATCTCTAAATGTTTCACATGGGTTTCAGAGGAACCATCACTTATGTTTTTACATAGAGCTAAGATTTAGATATAAGTTCATGGGACAGACAGGATATACCCAGACTTGGCCTCCTCTGACAACTGAGAGATCAGCCACGCTGACTCCACAGCCTGATTTTCTCTTTCTTAGGAAGAATTCTTTCTGTAAAGATTCCTTGGTTGTACATGCAAAAGCATTCCTGGTGGCTTTGCCTCATCAAATGTTCAGGCAGGCCCATCTTCTTGGTCCTGGGTGGATCCTCTCCCCACTTGCTCCTCAACAGCGTATACTTCATCCCCAACAAGCATGTCATCGAGGCTTCCTCCTACGTGGAGGACACTGATAAAAAGTTTTCATAGTAGATTAACACCACAATCCTAGAAGCTTTTATGAGGACAAAGAAGAACAGTCGAAGAAGTGAAGTGACTTTTCTAATGTCGTACAGTCAGTAGTAACTGCTTTGGGACCAGAATCTAAGTTTTTTAACTCTAGATTTCACCTTTTTAAAAAAAATTGCAAACCACACTGCTTCTTTCCTTCTTTTCTGTTGGCTAATAGTCTACCCAATCCAAATAATACCCATACCTTACCCAGACAGGATTCTGAAAACCAGAATATTATAACAAAAATGATAATCTTTTTCTGGACTTAATGAATAAAATCAGCACTTTCAGAGTTTAGACTTTAAAAACTAAATTAAGGAGAAGAGAACTTCAAGATACATGATTAAGCTATAAAGACTTATTTCTAAAAAATTGCTATAAGTGTTAACAACAAAACTCTAGTGACAAGTGACTATTAGTCTTATGAAGGAAGGTTTTTTAAAATTCAGCAAAAGTAAAAAGGTTTATGACCACTACAACACCATACGTGAGCATATTGCTCACAGCGGTATGTCTGATGAGGAATTAAGGGTAGATGTACTTGCATTCAATGAAAGAATTGTTTCTTTGGCTCACTGTTATTTTTATGATAAATGTCTCATGCTATTCATTCACTGAATATTTTAAACAGAATTTTACTGCCCCATAATCCTCTCCATTCAGCTGTGTTTTAAGATATTTAAAAGGAAGTGACAACACAAATCTCATTCCTGCCTTGTAGCTGAATATCCTTTTCATTCTTTCCTTTCTGTGTGTAAAATTTCTTAGGTAAATACAACCCAGAGAAAATAGGTGCATCAAAGGGAACTAATTCAACTAGTTTGGGGTCTCTTGCAAAGAAGAATTTCTCTCTTTGAAAACAGAATGTCTGGAAGACAAGAAGCCTGAGGCCAGGCCACCTGCTGGGCAGAACACACAGGGAACCACCTGACAGCTTCCCATTGCCACTGGCAACCAGAAAAAGCATTTTCTACCCAACTGCCCTCCCTTTGTCACAATGGTTTAAATGGTAGTACAACTTTCAATAATGGCCAAGACTTGAAAAACACATCTATCCTTCAGATCAGAGATTCTGCAACTGGGAATCTATATTAAAAAAAAAATAAATCTTAAAGATTTCAAAAAAAAGTCATGGGGATGTAATGTATAGGAGGGTGACTATAGTCAATAATACCGTATTGCTTATTTGAAAGTTGCTGAGAAAGTGAATCTTAAAAGTCCTTATTACAAGAAAAGAAAGAAAAAAAAATTTGTAACTATGTATAATGATGGATGTTGACTTGATTTATTATGGTGATCATTTGCAATGTATACAAATATTGAATCACTATGTTGTACACCTGAAACTAATATAATGTTAAATGTCAATTATAGCTCAATAAAGTTTTTTTTTTAAAGACGAAATTAAAAAAAGAGACTTCAGGGGCCAGCCCAGTGGCGCAACGGTTTAGTTTGTGCTTAGCAGCCCTGGGTTCTCGGGTTCGGATCCCACGCACCTGCCGACGCACTGCTAGTCAGCCATCCTGTGGAGGTGTCCCATATAAAGTAGAGGACGATGGGCACAGATGTTAACCCAGGGCCAGTCTCCCTCAGCAAAAAGAGGAGGATTAGCATCCAGATGTTAGCTCAGGGCTGGTCTTCCTCAAAAAAAAAGAGACTTCAAAAAAAAAATAATAGCCATGGCTTTGAGATATATGAGGAATTAGGATGAAATGCTAGCTTGTTAATATTGATTATTTAAATTAAACACAAATTCAAGTCCTTGGCTACAACATTTTTATGCCATAGATCGTCTGTGTATGAGAAGTGTCAAAAGATTTATCCAAGGTAAAGATTAACTACAAGACATGGAATCTACCCCCCAAGACAGGGAACCCATTTTTTAGGTTTACCCTACCAACCAGTTTTCCCTTATTAATTCCAAACATACTTTAAATTTTGGTGGATGTATTAGCTTGCTAGGGCTGCCATAAGAAAATACCACAGATTGGGTGGCTTAAAGAAAAGAAATTTATTTTTTCACAGTTCTGGAGGTTGGGAGTCCAAGATCAAGGTGTTGGCAGGTTTGGTTCCTCCTGAGCCCTCCCTCCTTGGCTTGAAGATGGCTGCCTTCTCTCTGTGTCTTCAAATGGTCTTCCCTCTGTGCATGTGCATTCTTGGTATCTCTCTTCTTATAAGGACACCAGTCCTATTGGGTTAGGAACCCACCTTATGACCTCATCTAACCCTAATTACCTCTGTAAAGATTCTATCTCCGAATACAGTCACTTTAGACTTTAGGACTTCACTATATGAATTTGGGGAGGACATCATTCAGTCCATAACAGTGGGATATTTTTGCTTACTGGCCTATCAGAAGAGATAAATCTCATGTGCAACCAAAATTTCTTCAGAGGTTATTGCTGCTAGGAGATATTTTACTGAGCTTTTCTCTCCAGTGAAAACATTGGAGGATCTTGCTTATTGACAGAGAGACGCAATTGTGCTTTTCCTCCCATTGTTATCTTTCTTGTAATTAACACCAAAAGAGATGCAGTGACACTGAGAATTTCCATTTGTGGAGTTTGTACTTGAAAAAAACCTTTCATCATTGTCTTACCTCACAGACGGTAATTTTGAATCACGTAGCTTTATTTCTGCTTTTAGATTTTGTTGGTTTAAATGTTAGATTGTACATATTACATAAAAACAATATTTTCTGGTTTGTGGTGCCGGGTCTCTGAGATGGCTCCCAGTGACTTCTGCCTCCAGTTACCACGCCTGTGTGTAATCCTCTTCCATATTGAATCAGGGTTGCTCCTGGGTGAACAATAAAATACAGAAAAAGTGACCGTGTGTGATTTCTGAAATTTGGACATAAACTACATTGCAGCTTCTGCTCTGTCTTCTTGGATTGCTATTGGGGAAGCCAGTTACCATGCCACCAGCCATACACATTCAGGCAGGTGATACAGAAGCTCTTGTGGAGAAATGGGGTCCCTGGACAACAACCAGCAGCAGTTACCAGACATGAGAGTGAGCCATCTTGGAAATAGAGCTTCCAGGCCCAGACAAGTTTTGAGAAGACCACTGTTCCAACTGACATCTGACTTTAATACCATGATAGATGCCAGGCAAGAACCCCTCAGCCAAGTGCTTTACAAACTCCTGTCCCACACAATCTGTGAGCATAATAAATGTTTGTTTGTTGCCATTGAGTTTGGGTAATTTTCTGCATAACGTTAGATTACTGGAACAGGTTGAATATTCTAAGTATAGTTTAACTTCATGATTTTTTAAAGTTATCATTATGTCATTAATTTAAAATTTATTAAATGTTATTTCTTTGTTCTAAGGGGTTGAGTTTATTATACCCTGGATATTTCCCCTTGTGTTTTAGTCTGCAATTTGTCTGAAAATATTCTCTTCTCCCCTTTCTTTGCCCCTTCTTTTCCCCTTTCTTTCTCTCCTTCCTTTCTTTTTTTCTCCTTCTCTTCTTAACTACTTCTCTTCTCTGTTCTACACGTATTGATTTAATACCTGCAGTAAAGAATGGACACAAATTCTTTGCAACTCCTCCCATCAAGAGATGGAGTCTATTTCCCCATGTCCTAAATCGAGGCTGGCCTCACAGCTTGCTTTGACAGACAACACAGTGGAAATGACACGCCATCTGGGTCTGTGCTTTGAGAGGCCTTGCAGCTTCCATTCTTGCTCTCTTGCTGCTTTGAGGTCCCCGGCGTGACGAAGCCCAGGCCAGCCTCTTGGAGGACAGACTTTGGAGATGACCATCTCCACTCAGGCTCTTAGACCAACCAGTGTCCAGACAACCCACAGCTGACTGCAGCCCCATCAATGACCCCATGAGTTAGTTGGGAAAGATTTTAAAAAGACCTGCCCAGCTGAGCCCACTGAACCATGGGCACATAGAATGGTCGATTATTTTAAACCCACCACGTTTGGGGATGATTTGCTCTGCAATAACAGAAAACTAATACGATACCCATGGCAGTCATTGGTAGCTTTTTTCTTCCTGAGTAAAAGAGCTTCCATTTTTATCTGGGCACTGTCACTTAGGTTAGAAGGTGGCGCAAGAACTGCCAGAGGCCATAGCATTAGGAGAAGTAGTAGGGAAGGTTCCCAGTGTCATGGTGGTTGCCTTGAAGCATTTAGCAAACTGCAACAGAGAGAAGGGAACTCAAGTCGGAGTAGCCACTCAGCAAGCAGAAACAGAAGGACGCGCAGTTTTGCTGGGAGGAGACAGTATCTGACTCTGCCTGATGTCTAAATTGCCCAACTGTCCTATAATTTGAAATCTTGTCTGGTCAAATAATCCAACTGTTTTTGTACCCCGAATTGAAGCAGTTATAAACAGTGAGTATAAAACCGAGGAGATAAAAGTAGGCAGTAAGCAGGCTACCGGCAGAGATGAAGTTAACTGTATTGCCTTTCCACCCCAAACCATTATTTCAGAAAGCCTCAGATCTGCAGCCGTTACGTGGAGCAGCTGGGAGAAGGAGAGGACAGAGTCCATTAAGTAAGATGAGAGTCCTTGGCTGTAATTATTCAAACATGGACCTGACTTGAAGCCAATTAAAAAGAAGTGCACAGAATTTTGGAGAGAACTAGAGCCAAACCAAACCAAACAAAAACAAAAAACAAGCCTGGAGCCTGGCTGGGAGCAGTTGGACTCACGCGTAGAGCTGCAGGAGGGAGGCTTCAAGAACTGAGCAGCCCTAAGACCCCCAGGTTCACCCAATTTGCACCTCAGATGTGGACAAGCAAGAATCTTCCTTAGGGCTGAGCCATGGGTCTCAAGGACAACATAAAGAAGAATATATTAGTTTTCAACGGTGCATAACAAATTGCTTCAAACTTTAAGCGACACACAGTTATTAGCTCACAGTCCCTGTGAGTCAGGAGACCCGGTGTGGCTTAGCTGGGTCCACTGGTCACAGTCTCAGAAGGCCACAATCAAGGTGTAGGCTGGACTGCGTTCTCATCTGGAGACTTGACTTCAGGAGAATCTGCTTCTGATCCCCCTCAGATTGTTGGCAGAATTCACTTCTGTGTGGCTGTAGGATTGATGGTTTCAGTTTATTGCTGGAGTCAGTCCTCAGCTCCTAGAGGCTACTCATGATTGCTTGACACGTAGCTTTCTCCAAAGTGGCCATTTACTTCATGACAGCTTGCAGTGGAGAGAGAGAATAGAGAACAAGTCAGTCTGCTAGCAAGAGGGAGTCTTATACAATGTAATGTAATCATAGGAGTGACATCCCATCACATCTGCCATATTCTTTTGGTTAGAAGCAAGTTGCAGGCCCTGTCCACACTCAAGGGGAAAGGATCATACAAGAGTGTGACCACCAGGAGGTGGGGTCATTTTAAAGCCTGTCTGCCATAGAGAAACTTTCTAGAGAAATTAACCACGGCTTCTAGATAGGCTAACTAGGAGTTTACTCTACCTTTAGGGGATGGAGTCTTTGCTTTGCCTGCCTAGCAAAATTTGATAATTGTTATAGATCAGAGACTATTGCTCTTACTACTTTATTGAATTTAGGGAGTGTCTTTTACTAAGATTATTTTGTTCTTTCTCTACTCTTTTGTATTGGGTGTATTGGAGACAGATACCTTGAATTTTAGTTTATAAATCATCAAACCACAAGAAGTGTGTCAGAACTAGAGATCTCAGAAATGGATCTGAACGCAGTCACTGGATAGACTGCAGGGTTGTTTCTTGGGCAAGGACTGGGTATGTTCCATGGATGAGAAGAAGACACTTTATTTCCTAAGCGTCAATTTTCTTGTCAGTAAAATGAAGGAAAACAATGTAACTCACAAGGAGAAAACAATAAATGCAGATTGACGTGAGGATTAAATGAGATGCTACTTTGAAGACGGCATATCTTGTGGGTTATTTTAGGTATGTGCTCTTTACCTTGAAAGGCAATATATGACATACCTAGATTTAGTATATCTACTACTGCCCAACAAATCCTCTTTCCCCAAAGTGCTATTTGAAATCTCTGGACTTGAAAATGAATATTTAAAAACTTCACAGAGTTTCTAAAACTTTGAATGAATAATATTTAAGAAAATTAGATAATTGAAAAAGATTATAAATATCTTATTGCTTTAGTATTGAGATGTTATTGCTAATAAGATACAAATCTACAGGCTAGGAGCTTTTGGGGAAAATGAAATAATACATTAAGAGTACACTTGGATTAAACAAGATATTTATGAATAACCTATGGGTCAAAGATGATTACACCGTGGAAACTTTAAAACAATTTGGAACTGAATTATGATGAAAATGCTGCATGTTGAAATTGATGGGACTAGCTAACACAGTGATTAGAGGGAAGTGTAAAGCTTTAAAAGATTCTATTAGAAAAGAGTAAGATTTAAAACGAGTTAAGCTTTCAACTCAAGAAACTAGAAAAGAAAGAGCAAATAAACCAAAGGAATGCAGATAGAAGCTGTTAATAACAGTAAAAGCAGAAATCAACAAAATAGAATACAGACAACAATAAGAAAATCAACAAAGTCAATCACTTGTTTTTGGAAAAGATTAACAAAATTGATAAATCCCAAGCAAAACTGACCAAGAAAATAAGAAAAACCCTCCAGAACTTACCAAAAAAAAAAAAAAGAATGAAATAGATGACATTACTCTAAATTCTAAAGACCTTGAAAGGTAATATGAAGATATTATGAACAAATTTATGCTATTGCCTGGCAACTTACATAAATTTGACAAATTCTTTGATAAATATTTACTAAAACTGGCCCAAGAAAATATATAAAATCTAAGTAGAAGTCAAATCCATAATTAAAAACTTTCCCACAAAGAAAACTCTAGGCACAAGTGGCTTGACAGGTTAATTTCACTATACATTTACAGAGGAAATAGTAACAACCTCATTCAAACTTTTTGAGAGAAAGGAAAAAGGGGCAATATTTCCAGTTCACTTTATTGGGCCAATAGAAACCTGATACCCAAATCAGGCAAGGACATTACCAAAAGGGAAAAAAGTGTGTGTCAATATCCCTCATGGACACAGAAATAAATTTTAATAAACTATTAGTAAATCGAGTCCAGTTATATTGAAAGAATAGTAGTCCATCGCGATGAAGTGGGTTTTATCCAGTGAGATGTGCTGGTAAATATTTAACAACTGGTTCTCCAAATAAAAGAAAAGCATATATGTATTTACATATATATATATATATATATATATATATACACACACACACACACACACACACACACATGCACATTAATATGCATGAATTTATTACAAATTTACTGGTATAAAGGATGTTTACTACATGATCTACAAATCATAACAAAATATTTGCTACTTTTTCTTATAAATTCCATATAGCTAATGACTCTTATTGATTTCTTTTATTGATTTTTACTGAACTGTATATTTGTAGACAATCTATGGTTGCAACTGATGAATAATTGCAGTTTCAACATGAATGTTGGTTGGTATTTTAATTTGTGTTAATAAGTAAGACCAATGTGAAACAACAAAGATGCATAGTAGGACTTCACTCATTCATCAATAACACGAGCAACTTCTTTGCTGAATCAGTAATGGTTTTCATATACTGGAAGATAATTTAATCAATTTTGAATTATTCACAATATAATGGCTAAAAACAGACTTTTAAGTTAAGTCACTGTGATTAGCTTTTTGTCTCTCACTTTTGTAAGTATAGACAATCAATACAACAATAAATCAAGCTTTGATTTATAGCATTTGCTTATTTTTGTGGTGTAAATTCTCCCAGTGTGAGAGTTTAAGCTATCAATGTGACATCACTGAACAGATTAGGGAAGCATGCTAATATATAGTGTTTCCATCGTACAGATAAAATAGATATAAGTAACCTCAAGAGCATAGGTAATGGTAAAATGTAATAAAATAATTAGGAAATGATGAGTTTTGAGTATTTGGCTTCTTTGTTTTTAGAATATTCTCTTTCTAAGTTTATATAATTTAATATTTAGCAATGTCTATATTTAAACACTGGCTAGCAGAATTCCTGAAACTTAAACAATCAGCTCTCACAGGTCGGTTGGTAGAAGCTGAATCTAGCAGAACACTGGTTTAATCTTAGGAATGCAAGATTGATATAACATTTTAAAATGAGCAAAGTAACACACGGTGTTAACAGGATAAAAGAGGAAAACTGTATAGTCATCTCAATAAATGAGTAAAATCATTGGATACAACTCAGTACTCGTCATTATAAAAAGTCTGAGCTATCCAACATTAGAAGGCAGCCTCATCACTTTCATAAAAGGTATCTACAAAAACCCTACAGCTAACGTCACAGTCAACGACGAAAACAGTGATGAGGTACTGATGAGGCACGGGTCAGTTTGCAAGTGTACTAACAGACCAGGCCAAAATGGCATAAGGGCAGAACAAAAAGTTAGCTGATGGCACTCATGGAAAAATTAAAAGTTACAGCAACACTTCAGAAGCCTCAAGCTTCAAAAAATTAAAATTTATGTGAAAGGCATGGATTTAGAAGTCCCATGAGGTAGCATAGAGACTTACTTATAAAACAAGACTCTGCTTAAGAGCTAGAGGCTCAGATGTGAATCACCTCAGACAAGTTCCTTCCCCGACCAAGAATCAACAGGTTGGTGTTCTAGATTCTGCAACCTCAGCTGCTCTGAGATGGTATTATTTTTCTTTTGAATCTGGTAGAATTACTGCATTGTTAGAAAGGTAACTCCAGGAAATTATAAAAAGCAAAAGTTAGCAAGAATTAAAATGGTGCAAAAAAAACCTCCATAACATTAATGTCCGTAACCTCTTTCTATGTAATAATATTTTTATGTGTTTTTTCTTCTAATTATGGTGTTTAAAACATTTACGAGAAATGGATATGCTAAATTTAAAGTTTTAATTAAATATTTTGAAGAATTTCATTAAGTAATTTTTCAGACAATGGGGAAATTTAATGTGTTAAGTCTATAAATTTTTATTTGTTAATTGTATAAATATTGTGGCTATTTAGAGAAATGCTACTCATTTAATGTTAAACAAATGTTAATGTTTAATAAAATAAATGTATTATGCATTAAAGAAAGTAGTAGTAAATGTCCATATCTATGCATGGATACCCACTCAGACATTGACAACTCCATCAAGAATACGGACAAATATTTATATTCAAGGATGCTCATCTAGAATTATTCATAATAGTACATAATGTCCAAAGATCTAATTTAAGACTCTGGTTGAGCAGATTATCATATAGCCATTATTATAAAATAATGTGTAGAATAATGTGTAGAAATAATATACAAAATATTCAGCGTAAAGAATTATGTGAAAAGAATAGAGGATAAAATAGTGTGTATAATTAAATGTTTATTATATGTAGATGTTCAAATTTTTATTCTTTAAACTAAAATAGCAAGGAAATATACATCCTTTGTAAAAATCTTGTCAAGTCAGAGAATAGAGTATAAAAATCTAATAACATAAAATTTTTTATTTGTAATTTTTAAAAGCTCGTGTTTATGACAGAAGTGTTAGGTCTGGAAATAAGTGAGAAGTGCAAAACTCATTTATTAGGAGTATTTTTTTAACTTGGGAACATTTGCTTATGGTATAAACTCCCCAAAACTAAAATTTCTTATAATTATATGTGTATGTGCATGCACATATATAACATGTGTGTTCATATATATATATGCATGCACATAATAATGGAAAGTCATTTGATAAAATATTAATAGCAATTATTTTGGACTGTGGGAATATGTATAATTTAAATGTTTTTGTTTCTGCCGTTTAATTTTTCTTCAGCATGCAATTTTGTAAATTAAAAAAGAAAAACATAGTTTATTAAATCAATTGAACCAAAAAAGCTATGATGTTTGTAATTTTATTTAAGCATAGGAATCTACTTAAGTGTAGAAAAACATTGGGAAAGAATCTTAAAAATCCAATAATAGAGAAATGATTTAATAAATTTTGATAAAATTTTGTTAAACTTTGTGCAACTATTAATGTGATGTTAATTAAAATGCTAACGATAACTTTTAAGTGAAAATGGTGAATAAACCATTACAAATATTTCATGATTTTAATTTTATAAAAATTCTGTTTGCATTATCTTCAATTCTGTGCATTATCCAGAATGTGCATGAATATTTTACTTACAGTGATTTTTAGTGTTTTTGAAGATCTATGCTAGAAATATGACTTTGTGTTAGCCTCAGGTATTTTTATTATTTTGTCTGAAAAAGAGACATCTTCCTACTTAGTTCAGACTCTACAATGACTATCCAAAATTTACTTGGATTTTCATGCGTGTACAATTCTATTCACATAATGTTTATTTATACTGCTCTACCTTGAATATAAAGACTGAATAGCCTAGATCTTGGGAAATGTACTAATATTCAATCGTATATTATTTGATTGTCAGGACTGCTGGGCAAAATAATAAATAGTTCACTGATGATTACTATGGTCCATGTCAAACCCTTGGGTAGGAAATTAGGGAACTTTGGAACTGAGTGAGGGAGGAACTTACTCTGGGGTATGAAGGTCTGAGACATGGGGGCCACTGATATCTCAATATCCTCAACTATAAATTGAGAGGGACCATATCAAATAATCTATAACATCCTTATCTCCTCAAACTCTCCAAGATTTTACATAGACTGACAGCTAAATGGATAAAAGCTCAGGAACACATCATTTGTACAATAATTATATATTTCTATTATTAGCTCTGTCTTCACCAATAAGCATGGTTAGTGTGGATATGATCAAGAAGTTGAAAATAGCCTTATCATATTGAATGGGCCACTACCATTACATTTTTTAACATGATTTTTCTCTTTTCCTTTTTCTTTCTTTCTTTTTTTTTAACATCCTACCATCTTTACTTTAGACTACCTTTTGGTTAGGACATGCGTTAGTCCATTAGTTAGCTAGCCCATAATAAGATGTCAAGTTTTCTGTACAAAGAATATTTGTATAAACTTTAGAAAATATTCTGAATAAATATATGTTGTACATATCACTTATTTCCAGACTAACACTTTCATGAAAACAGAATTTTACAAGTTAAAATTGTGTATACATGATTTAAACATTCGTACTCTTGTTCATTGTTTGTTTGTAATTTTATTTAAGCATAGGCTATAATGACCTACTATTTGTACTATTTGTACTAGTAGCTCATTACAGCCTTTCTCTGACATGACAAGATTCTTCCAATAGGTACCTATTTTCTTCTTCGTGTTCTTTGATTCAAACATTGAATTTAAACCATCTCTTTGCAAACCTATCTGTGACTGAGTCACTCACTGGCCAAAAAAGGCTCTACTACTTTAGGCCTGATTTCTGGGTTCTAGACATCCTGGGACTTTTCATTTGTCATTTTATTTATTTTAACTCTCCTGAAGTATTTGTCTTGGATGTTGGGTTTATTTTCTAAAAACTAGTTGAATTGCAGACTTTAAGAAGGTCTAGGAGAGAAAATAAGGACCATTAAAAGTGAGGCTTTCCCTGCTGCCTCCCCCATATAATCATGTCCTCCCAGCCACAATAAAGTAACCTTTCTAAAATTGCTCCTATCAGCTGACCTGTAATTGCATATCACTGGTGTTTTCATCAGTTGATTGTCAATTCCCCATCTAGACTGTAAGCCACATGAGAGTAGGACTGTTTCATGTAGCACTGAACAGCCTGTGCCTAGTATAGTGCATATCACACAAGAAGAAAATGATTAAAATTAGTTAAATCAATGAAATAAAACATGAAAATATTAGACAAGCATCTTCTCTGAAGAAATAGGAAAGGGTTTTGGTTATATCAACTGGAAAAGAAAAGGCTGAAGAAAGTCATTATAGTAATTTCAAAGCAAATTAAAGTAAATTCAATTCAAAGTAAAGTAAGGGCAAAAGTTATTAGATATTCGATATATTTTTGGCTAAATTTTGGGGTGTTATAATTTATTTTATTTAATTCTTACAAAGGACCCTCAATGTTTGGTTTTACTGTTTCCACTTTACAGAATGGGAAACCAAAGCCGAGGGAGTTAGAGAACTTGCCTGAAGTCACACAGCTAGCAGGAATTTGAATCCAGATATGTTTGACTACAGTGGTGTTAAGGACTGAATTGTATCTCCCAAAATTCATATGTTGAAGCCTAATCCCCAATGTGATTGTACTTGGAGACAGAGGCTGAACGAGGTAATTAAGGTTGAGTGAGGTCATAAGGGTAGGGCCCTAATCTGATAGGACTGGTGTTCTTATAAGAAGAGGAAGAGACACCAGAGAACCCTCTCTCAGGCACTTAGAGAAGAGGCCGTGTGAGGACACAGTGAGAAAGAGGCTGTCTACAAGCAGGGAAGAGAGGCCTCACCAGAAACCAAGGCTGATAGCACCTTGATCTTAGACTTCTAGCCTCCAGAACTGTGAGAAAATACATTTCTGTTGTTTAAGCCACCCAGCCTTTGGTACTTGATTACTGCAGCCCCAACAGACTAATACAAGTGGAGAAAAACAAAGAGAGAAAGAAAGAAAAAAGAAGGAAAGGAAGGAAAGAAGGTAGGAAAGGGAGAGAGAGAGAGAAAAAAAGAGAGGCAGAGGCAGAGAAGGAGGAAGAGAGGGAGGGATGGAAGGGACGGAGGGAGGAAGGAAAGAAAAAAGGAAGGAAGGAAAGAAGACAGGAAGGAGAGAAGAGAGGGAGAGAAAGAGAAAAAATAGAATTTATGCCAGTAACAAGAAATAAGTCCTTTACACGAATTTGGAGACAGAAAATTGTGGAATCTCTTTCTTTGTACAATTTTAAGAATAGGCTAGGCTATTATTTATCTTGTATGGTTTAGATTTTATTCTTCTTGGAGGCAGTGGCATGGATTAGATCATCCGTTAAAATAACTGCTGCTCTATGTTTGCAGAGACTAAAAAAAATAAAGATGGTTCTAATGAGAATCAGACCTTAATCTTAAAGGCAAGACACTTCATTTTCTTTCCATTTTCTCTCCCACTCTTGGTCCTCCATCCTTTTTTTCCTCACCTTTCTGAAACCCTGCCTTGGGGATGAGTCTCTGCCACAGAAAAAGTAGCAAGAAGTTCTGCTGAGTAAAAAATATTTTATGAGAATAAAAAAATTTTGTAATGTGGGGGAACAAGAACTAAGAGATTTCTAATGTGGGCAGTGTGAAAGGAAAATTATAATAGATCAAATCTGCAGCCCTTTTGGGACCTTGGAGAAATGTTCTGAGTTCCCAGATGGGGATTTGGAGGGCACTGTCTCATAGGGGCTCCATTGCCTTTGCAACCTCAACAACTCTTGGGGATATGTGGACACAGGAGCTTTACAGTGGGGCAATTATTATTTTAAGCTGAGGATTGGGGGTGTTTAGAGGATTAAACTTCTTCTAGCTCCTCTTGGGTCTTTCTGTTCTTAATCAGCAAACTAACTTGAGCAGGGGGAAAATGGTTTTAAAAATATGGTGAACTTACCTCCCAGGCCATAAGCAGAAAGGGTGCATCTTACCAAAGCCATATATATCTAGCAGTTGTCTCTCAGGTGTAACATAGGCTGGTTTAGACCAAAGTTCATCTAATGTTTATCCCTTGTGGAGACCACAATAAGTAGCATATTTAGTCATTCATTCACTAAATCCCTTATTTACTTGTTCATTTAACAAATATATTTTACCCACCTACTGTGTATCAAACATGTACCAGACAGTAGAAATATAGTAATTAATTAAGAAGAAGACAGAGTCTCTGTTATCACGTAGCTTACTTTCTTGTAGGGAAAAGAGAAAGAGAAAAGTACACACATTCAAATCTAAATAATTACAGATTTAGAAAGAAGAAAAGGAAGTGTAACAATAAAAAATAATGTCAAGAGTTGTCTCAAGTTAGGTAGGATGGGGTTCTGGAAAGGCATCTCCAAGAAGCCAAATTCTTCAACATTCTGACATTTTTCCAGCAATTCTAAACATCAGACTTGGTGGACACATTGTGCGAATCACAACCAAATATAGGTAGTCATTTAAACTGCCTCACCACCTCATTCTTCCAGACAACACCTGGAAAATTTTACCTTGCAAGCCAAGACTCTTGGCCATTTGAATCACTTTATTCAATTGAGAAGTGTTTTCTACTGTACAGTTGGTACTTAAAGCCCTCTTAAACCCATTTCCCATTCCTTTGAGTTTAGAAGCAGCTAGACTTTCCAAATTTGCAATATCCCAAGCTCTTTTCCCCTAAGATAATCATTTGTAAACTAGACAATTCTTTTCTAAACTTGTCCTTTTCCTGTAATAACTTGTTAAACACAGCCAATAATAGTCAAAACACACTAATATGGCATTTCCCACCCTTTTCCCCTAGAGCTTTTTACTCAGCAGGCACATGGTCTGCCTCTCAAGTTATTGCATGAGACAGCTTATCCAAATATTTTGCCACCGTGTAATACAGATTGTCAACTGTTAGGTCTCTCATATCAGGTCCTTGGCTTATTCCACCTGAGTGCTAAGCTGATGCCATGTATTCTAGGTCTGTTACATCAGCACTCTACTTCACGGTGTCAAGTTTTGGAATAGACACGGTAGAATAGGCCATGCTGCAATAACAAACAAATCCCCAAATCTTGGTAGCTTAATACAATAAAGGTTTATTGCTTGCTCATTTCACAGCTTGAAGTGGGTCGGGAGGTTCTTTTTGGCAGCTCTCCTCCAACAGCGACTCCAGGCTTCTTCTATTTTGAAGTGTTGCCATCTTAAACACACAGCTCTCAAGGGTGCCGCGGAATGGAAGGCAGAGGGAAACACAGAGGTTTTAATGGTCCAGTGGCTTACATCACTTCAGTCCACGTATTCTTGCCTTGATCCTACTAAATGACTCCAACCCAATTTCAAAGAGGGTTGGGCAACTTAAACTTTCTGTGTGCCCTGAAAGAGAAAATGAGATGGGAATTTTCAGGGACATGTTGAAAGATGATAGAAATACAGTTTATTTATTTATTTATTTTTGCTGTGTGTGTGTATGCATGAGAGAGAGAAAGAGAGACAGAGGCAGAGAGAGAAGAAGAGATAGAAAATAAGAGGGAGTATTAAATAGAATTTTCTCTTATTTTTGAGTCTCTCCTGAGATCTGAAACTGAGGGCACATGGTAAGTGCCCAAATATTCTAAAGAAAGCGATAGACACATCCCCATGAGACCAATGAAAGATCGGGCAGTCTGGGTGTTTGGCTGTCCATCTCCAGCACCCACCGTTAGCCTGAATGACAGAAACTTAAGAGATCCTGGATGAGGTTATGTGAAGAGATTTGTGGGAGGAGAGTCCAGTGGTGGAGCAGAGGGGGCATGCTTTCCCATTCTACCCTTCAAGCCAAGAATATCAAGGCAGGAGAACTTCTTGGAAAGATTTGGAGAGACTGGCATCTCACTTACTGAAACACTTACTTAAAGGCTCCCTAATGAGACTGGAACCAGGTGAGAACTCAGCTTAACATTTCTCAGCAAGTTTCAGGGAGATCACATTAGGACTCTCCACCAGAAGTGCCCTTGACATAGTGTTCTCTCTCAATGTGCTACATCTCCCCAAAATCACATTGGGGTATTTATTGGAATTATATTAAATTTATAAATTAATCTGAGGAGAAATTACACCTTTACAATACAGAGTTTCTGATTCAGGAACATAATATGCGCCGCGATTTAATCAGCAAAACCAGATTGACCCAGTTAAAAGTCTCTAAGGTTTCACCCTTACGTATCGTATTGTCTGCTGGTTTTTTAATACTTACTTGCGAGTTAAGAAAATTGACTTGCTAAAAGTCTTTTTTTAATCCCGACTTGCTAAGAGTCTGTTATGAGGGAGGACAAACTGCATTTTCCTGTCATTTCGGCATCCATTGTAAGGTTTTCTCAATTAATCTAGCTATTCTTACATATTATTATCAGTTGCTTCTTAATACATGAAGACTCACGAATGTATTTCTCCCAGATAGATTGAGTCATGTAACATTATAAAGGCCCAGATTTATCTATTGTCTGTCCACCTGTCATCTATCTATCTGTCTATCTATCTATCTATCTATCTATCATCAATCAATCTATCTAAATGTCATCTATTCTTTTCCCTTGAATTTGACCATGGCAGGCTCTTGGCAGGCCTCCTGTCCCAGATGCATGAATCCACATGTTGATTTCCCCCAGCTGCAGAGAGGAGGCAGGGATGTACGGACAGGTGAACCTGGTTTTGGATTGTACAGGCAGGAAACAAGATGACAATAGACAAGTAGAGAAGGACTAATCCTGGAAATAAGGAGATTTAGTGAATGTTCCTGCTCTGCTGAGCCTCTTTCCTTTCTGATTTTTATTTTCTTTCTCACCATTAATCCATCATAGTAGTCTGCAGCGTGTTTCTGCCTTTCTCTCTGGCCTCATGCTAAGAAGCTTCACGGAGCCTTCACTCCACTTTGAGATCTTTCTGTATTTGAAGTGAACACCGTGGGCTGGATGTGTTCTATGTACTGACGTTGGTAGAAAATCATTTTATTATGGCACCAACAGCCCCACATCCTGCATGCATTTCCAGCCTCTGCATGTTTTCACTTGGATTTTTTTACAGGACTTGAATAGAAAAAATTTGTGATAATCTATTCTTTTGAAGCCTTTGTTGATCAAAGATCTTTGTTCCAATTGTTTTTTGTTTGTTTGTTTTGTTGTTAATTTGATCCCATCTGCTTTATATCTTCTAGAAATTCCGCTAATGGCTCCCTTCTTGTTTTATAGCACGAATATTAATTTACTTTTCTTTTTCTATTTCCGTTTGATATTAAGAGTGAAGTTAAGTAAACATATGGGCTCAGTCTCTCATCTTGGACTTTTTGTTTTACTTTTTTGGGGTATCGAGTGCAGGGAGGTAAGTTAATCACTTACCTCAGTTCAAGGCCAACGATCATTGTTGTCTATGCAAGTCCCTTTCTTTTTTTGTGTGTGTGTGTTATTTGTATGTGTATGTTACTTTTTCCCCTTCATGCAAATGCCCACTCCTATTTTATGCCTCCTTCATTGCTGGCACCCATAAGAATTTTCTTTTCTTTTCTTTCTTTCTTTTTTTTTTTCCTTTGGTTATTTTCATGATTCATTACTTCTCTCTTGCATTTCTGACTTTTCCAGAATTGGGTCTTGGAGAAAGGGCCATGGTATTTTGTCATTTTGTCAGAAATAGAAGGTGGGAAAAACATTTACATCAATATAAACAGCTATATAACATAATTATTTTGACCTTCAGCTTGTTATAGTGTTGTTTCCCCAAAGATATCGTTTATTCAGAAGTGGTTCTTCAGAAATGTTTAAGAAAAATATTTTTCTTTATTAGACTGATATTCATTTATTTGGTGTGTTCTTAAGAAGGATCTAGAAAACAAATTTTAATAACTTTGAACTAGTGAATGAAAGAAAAGATTCAAAGAAATTACAACTTGATGATTATTAGAGAACCACGTTGTCCGAGCCTCTCAGCATTCTGGATGCCTGTAGAACAGAAGCTTCTGGAAGTCTCATTGACTTTTGTGATTTCAGGCCTGTGTTTTCAAAATCTGTGTAAAGTAGACACTATTTGACACAAATTTAAACCTCACACATGGTGTTGGCTCTTTGTGCTTTACGAGCTCAGAAATATCCAGGGACAATTACATGAAGGATGTTTACTATAACTCTACTCTTAACGAGCCAAACAGGCTAACTGCAAAGTCCTTCACATGAGGTCTTACACTGTGAAAGGCTACAGCAGCAATTTACTAAACAGTACCTTCAGCTAAATTAATGAATCTCTCAAGTGACTAATTTGCTAATCCAAAATAAACCAAACTCTGTCTATACTAAGCAAATACTACATGTCTGGAGCCCTGAAGTGACTTGTTTGATTATGTTATCTGTGGAGATAAGAGAACTATTCCTTAAAATTTGTTCATTAGCTTTGGTTAGGAATGTGCATATAAATCTGAAAAGCCTATTAACAAATCTGATTAGCTATTTTAAAATTTCTACCAGAAATACCAACAACTGTGTGTTTTCCTAGCTTATACATGATCTTCAGGCCAACAGAATTTCTAGAAACTTTGCTTTTGTCTGGATTGGGTTGATACATAAGTTCACTCAAATTTTCCATTATGAATTCACAATTTTTATAAGTATATAATGTCTGATGGCCTTGAATATCAAACAGAAAAGGAAATCTATCCCAAGACTGTAAGGTGATTTTCTTCTCAGCAATGGGATTATTTTTCTTATAGTTTTGTGGCACTATCAAAATAACACTCAGTTCTCCTTTAAAACTTCTTACACAGTTGATAGAATCTATAAACTTGCTCTGTATACTTTCTGCTCTTTTCCATTTGCCACCATCCTTCTTTAAAGATAAACACCACAATGAAGACATATAGAATTTGTGATTTCTAGATATGTTTACATCATCACAGACAGTAAAGTAATGAGCCTGAATTCAAAAAGAACATAGACTCACTTTTCTTTTTTCCTTTCCCTCCCCTTCTTATGTTTTCTCTCTTTTCTCTGTTCTTTTCCCTTTTCTTCCTTGCTTCCTTTTTTCCTTTCTTCCTTCCTTCTTATCTCTCCGTTCCTTTTTTTCCCTCTCTGTCTCCCTATTTCTTCTTTTCCTTTCTTCCTAGCTCTTTTCTTAACTAAAAAAAGTCGCAAACATAGCAGTGTCAGCTGTGATGGTGGTGCTGGTACATGCATGCCCATTGTCCTCATTGCTTGGGGAGGAGCTGATATTCTTCATGATCCGTATCTGCCACAGGGTCCCAGTTCCTGGAGGCTGCAGCTCCCAGGGCAAAGGGCATTCTAGGGGTTGGAGCCAAACCAGCAGTTCACTGAATGGCCTGAGCCTGGTGGTGACCTCACAGTTTCAGAAAGAAATTGGGAGGAACTGTGCTGTCAACAACAGGAAGTTGGTGAAAAATGAAAGATGCCCTTGGGGAGTGAATGAAGAGCAGATGGCTTTAATTGTTAGCCTTACTGTGACAACTGACAAGAGAAATTCTGCTCTCTTGACGTTTAAAAGATACCAGAAATACCAGGGGCCACATTCCATAGCTTCTTGAAGGTTTCCATGTCAGGGAGTTCAAACTCCTCACTATTTTCATTACTGAACAGTCCATACAAACTGCAGGTGATAAGGTCCCTGATGGACTGACCTTCTAATAGTTTGATAAGTCACTGCAGCGCACACAGTGTATGGGAGCAGAAAGTCATAGGTGAAGGGAGCTGCCCAGGCAGGGAAGTTCTGAGGGATTTATATGCTGCTTCAAGCAAAAACAAGCCCACAAGTCAGGTGGAAAACAAGATCCATCTCTATATGCCCATTACATCTTTTTACTCCTATAACGGTTTGTAGAAATCCAGTTTAAATTTTTATTTGTCATGTTGTGGAATGGTCCTCCCTCCAAAACAGAGGTAAAAGATTCCAGTGGAACCTCTGAAGAAGTGAGGTAAAACAGAAATGAATGCTAACTCAGATGTATGCTGCCTAATTTGCACAATCAATTCCTGTGTAAAAGTTAGAGCACAGACGTGTAGAAGATGGTGAGTGTAGCCCAGGTGAAAGGCATCTCAGGGAACAGAAAAATAAATAAATACACTCTTAGTGCTGAGAAGTAGAGACTCTGTGACATCAATACATGACTACTGGACTGAACTTTCCTGATGCATTCTAGGTGTTAGTGAATCTCACCCTTCCCCAGTGACATGAGATAAGAACTTTTCACCATTACTGAAATCTTATTTTAAGGGCTATGTAAGTAAGACTTAAATGTGAAAATGAGCATTTATTTTTCAGCCAGATGCTATGGCCCCTCTATGACAACTACAATAACTCAATTTTCTAGTTTTTCATTGGATTTCATGTATAAATCTGCCATGAATCCCAGCCCTGGGTGGGATAACAGTAAAGCATCTCTTCTACACTGGCTCCCAGAGGGCCCAGCGGGTTTGGGCTCCGCTCACCCACACTGATAACTGGCTTGAAAATGAATGCTTTATTGGCCTCCCTCTCTCCTCTCTCTCAGTTTTCCATTGCCTTACTTGTGTTTACTGGCTACACCTCCTGCTTGGACTGGAATCTTTGTGTTAGGCCTGATTCTGGAAGAACCCAAAATAAAACACCTTCCCTGACGTACACACCCATTCCGTGCAGTGCTTCCTCACTGCGTTCCCACATGCCCTGTGAGATCATTCCCCTCACACTCTATTTTAATCATTTGTTTATTCACATCTTTTATTGCACTTTTTGAAGTTAAGAACTGTGATTTAACACTCCATATTTAGATCCAAGTGGTGGCTGGCATTTAGAAAGTGCTTATAAATGTTGTTGAAGGAGTGAAAATTTCTTCCATCTCTGTTGTCCTTCTGATCTACTCAGTCACAAGTCTTGGCAATTCTTCTTTCATATCTTCTGGCCAAACTTTTCACTTCCTTCGCCATCACCCTAGCTCAGGCCCTTATCTTTTTTTGCATAAGCTATTGCAATAGTTTCCCACCTTCTCTCCTAGACTCCCATATCAAGTCTCTCTATTTTACGTCACACTTCAAACCACAGGACAACAATCTTTCTGAAAATGTCAATTTCCCTTTGTCTCTTGCTTCCATAAAACATCTAGTAGTTCGTACCAGCCTTTTATCTTAGTCTAGCATTTTGTTAAGGTTCTCATGCATTATGTTTTCTTTCTACCTAGATAAAAATTACATATTGGAGCTGCAATATATCGTAGTGGGTAAGGACAAAGGCCCTAGAACTGCCTGTTCAAATCCTAGATCTAATTGTGTGTTGGACTGAGTGATGGCCCCTAAAAGATATCAGGTCCTAATCAATGGAACCTGTGAATGTTGCCTTATATGGTAAAGTTTTCGCAGAAGTGACTAAGGATCTTGAGATGAGGAAATTATTTTGGATTATCTGAACATGTCCTAAGTGTCGTTATAAGAGAGATGCAGAGGGAGGTGAGAGTCACACACACAGAAGAGAAAGTGTTGTGAAGATGGAGCAATGAGCGATTTGAAGATGCTGGCTTTGAAGTTGGAGTGATGTGTCCACAGACCAAGGAATGTTAGCAGACACAGAAATTGGAAGAGTCAAGGGTGAGATTCTCCCCTATAACCTCTAGAGGGAGCACAGTCCTGCTAGCACCTTGAATTCGGCCCAGGGATACTTATTGCAGACTTCTGAGAGAATAAATTTTTGTTGTTTTAAGCCACTAAGTTTGTGATAATTTGTTACAACAGCTACAGGAAGCTAATACACACCCCTTACTAGGTGTGATCTTGAGTGACTTCCTTAAACTCTCCAAGCCTCAATCTTCTCATCTATAAAATGGTTTCTTACCTCTCAAGGTTATCTGAAGACTGAATGACTTAATGCTTTCAGAGGCTGGCACATCCTGAACACTCAATAAATGTTACTTATATTTTTAGAGTACTTTTAGTGTTTGTCTATTCACTTTATTCTCTGTTTTGAAGAAGACCAAGGACTTCTACATGTACTTTAACATTGTGTAACATTTCTTGGTGTTATATACATTATGATTAAACTTCAATTTAACAAATATTTGTTGAACAACATCTATTTATAAGACTAGGTTCCAAGGATACAATATAGAGTAAAGTATGGTAACTAAAATCAATGACTTTAAAACACTACAACCATTTTAACTGATTTAGGGTGAAAGAAAAAAAAAATTACAAACTGTTCTTTTTTCCAGATTTTGGACCTTAAATATCTAACATATGGTGTATGTGTGTGTGTCATGTATTTATATACATTTTTCTCTTTCTCTCTCCAAGTATCAATGAATTGACCAAATTTGAAATATATTTATCCTTGCCCAAAGCAAAACAAATATTCTTTTTAGGCTTCCTTTATACGTGAAAATTCTACTGTAGAGAGGGATTAGGAAGCTCAAGTACTTTCATCAATTACTCTGCAATTTTCTGGTTAGTTGCCTGTGCTGACCATTGAAGATGAGTTTCAGGATTTCACACTGGTGTGAGCCCAGTGCATGGTACTCTCTAGCACTCACTATTTATTGAATGCATGAATAATACTTTTAAGTACCTCTGGGTGGGTGTGCTATAGCTTCTCAGACTCTGGCCAGCGAATACCAATGGCAGATGCGGTTGTCCCAAGTGGATTTTAATAAAATTCTTGCTTTCCTATGTATTGCTTGGTGGGCCTTTGATACTACAGGCAAACTTTAAAAGCAATAACTTTGAGGAAAGAGAAGCTGAGGACCCCAGCACTGACATAGAAACACTATGCCCTAGCATTCCTAAAGTTTAATGTTGGTGACTATCAGGAAAGCAAATATTTCATGCTAGGGTAAGCCCTCTAATTGCGTTTGTGTTGAATGCCTGCCAGATCTGCATGTAGAGGGTTCTATAGGCGTATTTCTGATCTCGCTCTCCCGTCTGAGGCCATTTTAAAAGTGCCTGTGGGTGGAAGGAAAGAGAAGGAAAGTCAAAAGCACAGGAAGAAAGGCAAGAGGGTAAAGGGAATGGAGGCAAGAAAAGGAACAAGTGAAACCCTCTTGGGAAGGGAAGCTGTGTTTTCATTTAGTCGCTTGGTTTGGAAGGAAGCCTGTAGAAGATTGAATAACATAAGAAAACATACTGCTGCCCTCTCTTCTCATTCTCTCTGATTGTACATGGAATTGCATTAGTAAAACCCAAGATGAAAACTCTTGTGAAATTATATTGTTTAATACTATGTTTAATTATTTATAATTTGTGCCGAAAAATTAATTAAACAGCCATATAATTGCACCCCTGGAAGAGGAAGCGCTAAACTGATTTTAATCTGTTAGCAAAGATTTGTTTAAGTTAGGTGTTTGCTAGTATTTTTTCTTCCTTCCTTACTTTCTGCCAGTATATTAGACAAGGATTTGCAAAAATAAATTTTCCTAAAAAGAAAAAAGTACATGTATATTGTTCATGTATCTTTTAAGTTTCCATTGCTATAAAATAATAACATAAAACAAGAACTGAGAAAATGCTTTACCCCATGGACAGTTTTAAATGAGGACTCAAGTCTTGCTTGATAATTGGATTATGTGAATTTGGGCGTGATTATTTACTAAGCTTCATTTTTCTGATTGCCAGACTGAGAATGCTAATTATACCAATTTCATAAGGTTTTCGTGAGTATTAAGTGCAGATGACTTAGAATGCAGGCACATTATAAATACCCAACCCATATTAGCATCATCCATATCTTTGAATGGTTTCAACCTAATGAGGAAGAAAACATCAAAAATAAAGACAAACAGCAAATATTATAGATTTAGTTATCTGTGTGAATTATTTACATATCTGATGGGCAAGCAACAGGTTTTCAAGATAGATGTTTAATTTGTCAATCCAATAAATTCATTCAGTGTTTTTTGAGCAACTATCATATGCTGAGCATAGTTCTAGGTGCTGGAGTTCCAGTGAGAGACAAAATGCCACTTTCATAGAATTAACGTTTCAGTGCTGTAACACAGACACTGACCCAGTAAAAACTGGATTAAAAAATGTATTGCCAGAAGGTATGTGAAGTGCAAAGAAGACAAAAGGCAGATAAGGGAGTAGTTAGGAGAGGCATGTTATATTGTGGGATTGCCAGATTTTTCAGAGGAAAAAAAAATGCAAGACTCTGAGTTAAATTTTATTTTCAAATAAATAACAAATATTTTTATTATGTGTTGGAATACTGTACAACAAATTCTTTGTTGTTTATATGAAATTCAAATTTAACGGGGCATTTTATATTTTATCTGACAACCCTAAAGAGGGCTGTGGATCTGAAGATGAAATATTTTTATTTTTTCCAGCTTTATTTAAGTATATTTGGCAAATAAAATTATAATATATTTAAAGTGTACAATGCGATGATTTGATATATGTATACCTTGTGAAATGATTCCCACAATCAAGTTAATTAACACATAGTTAACTCCAACACCTCACATAGTTACTTTTTTTTCTGGTGAGAACACTTAAGCTCTATTCTCTGAGCAAATTTCAAGTATATGATACAGTATTATTAACTATAGTCACCATGCTGTACATTAGATCCTCAGAACTCATTTGTCTAATAAATGAAAGTTTGTAGATATTTTGATACAAATCTGCCTTTTCTCCTGTTTTCAGTGTGGGAATTGAGGGGTGCACTTCAGCTGTCACAATTTCCCCTTGCTCACATATAAGGAAATCGATACTGTGCCACGGTCACACAAATCCAGTCCTATTTTTTTCCCTAATAGTATCGATGAAGTCTAAAGAAAATGTCTATATTGTCAGGCAATAAACTCAGAGACCATGTCTGCCTACACTGAAAAAGACAGCATGTTACTGAAGGAAATGTCTATTCAATGCTTTTTAAAAGTTTAATGTAAAGATTTCTATGATGATTTTCTTTTTATTGTCTGGAGTAACATCATTTCATGCAGGTAGCCTATATTAGAAGTCACTGCTGGTCACGACAGACCGTTAAAGGTAGACTCTTTCGTATATTTGAGTCAGGAGCTTCTTTGGCTTAAGAATTAAATGAACTTGCAGTGAAATGTGTATGTAACATCAGCCTGGGATTGAGTCCTGAATTCTCAATCTTCTGTCTACAACCAACTCAGTTTGTTACCGTGGTTAATGTGCCAGAGTCCATGAGCACTGAATGCCAGAGAAGCCCCGGACAAGCCTAATCCACTGACACCTGGAATGTGACCCGATTTGTGTGACCACGGCCTGAAATCTATGCCTCTGAGTGTGGAGAAAGAGCCAACTGAGGAGGTGAGCAGGCAGAGCTGGGATAAAATTGGCGCCTATGTAGCTTGGGAGTTTAAGGATTTTTTTTTCTCCTTTCTCATTTTTCCAAGAGAAGTATTTCAATATGAATGTCTCTGACTTGAGGAAAAGCAGGCTGTTTTGACCTGCTGAACCTCTTCTAGGGTGTGGGAGGCGGGGAGAGAGAAAGAGAAAGAGAAGAAGACAGGTAAGAGAGAGAGGGGAGAGGGAGGGAGGGGAAGAAGGAATGGAGAGAAATAAAAATAGTGGAAAGAAGGAAGGAAGACATAAAGGGGAACGATAATAAATTACATATGTCTGCTACATTAAAATATTGAAAATGAGACCATGAATGATGTATATTAAATTGGAATTTTCTCTCCTTATAAGGGACAGGAGGACAACAGAGAGCAAAATAAGAAATCAAAAGTGGTGTCTAGGGACAGGTGAGGGGAATTTCCAGGCAAACTTTAAGTACTGTTTTATTTTGCTTAATACAGATAATTCCCTTTAGGAATTCAAGCTTTTTATTTTTACAGCAGCTTTGAGAGACTACTTCTCTATGTTACAATCTTGTTTGTTTTACTTTACTTATGAATGAAAGTGAATTCTGATGGATTTCCTTTCAAAAGGAATACATTTAAACTCTTTGCTAGTGTCTCATATCTATTCCATTTATATTCATGTATTCAGGTGTTTTTTTTAAAATAAATTCTTCCTTCCTCTTGTAATAGTGTTCTAATCATTTCCAAATTTCATCATTGTCATCACTCATTATTGCTGTCATCCTCGTACTCATCTTCCAGTCTTATTCTCAAGACTCCATTGGATGCGTGACACTTGGACAGGAGATATGCCATGAGCTCTTGGGCTAAGTGGATGACCCCAGCACCACTTCCTCCCCAAAGATGGATCTTTATATTACGTTTCCCAGGCTGACCATTAGGAAACTGAGCTGATTGGTTGTTAATGTTGTTAACATATAGAAACTGTCTTTCTTTCCCAGGCTAGAACCTAGGTTGATTTCAGAACTCTTTATAATATTATGATTTAGTGACAGGAAAGCCCGTTTTCCAGCAGCCTCTGGCCTTTACTTATTTCTTTCACTCCCACCAATTTATCTTTACTGTTCTAGGGAATGTTGCCAAGGCCCCTCTAGATGGGGGTAAGCACTGTAAATCCCTAATTCCCAAACTAATCTTATAGCAGGGGACATGTTCTGGGCAGCCTTCCCATTCTGCTAACACCACACATACTTTTTTCTTCCTGAAGTGTGTTCTACATCCTGCATGCTTTCTTATCCAAAGTTAATTATCAAATTTACTGCGTATTTTTAAAAACTCAGAACACCTGAACCTGGGACAGCACACATTATTTTTATTATATGAACTGAGCAATCAGCTTGAATTTTTATTTAACCAGTAGAAACCTAGTTTTCCTAGAACTGGAGACCATTTGAAAGAATTGAGTTTAGTGTATTCAAAGACAAAAGAGTCCCTGTAGATCATGCAGAAAATATCGTGAATGTGTGCTAACTCTCAGTTATTCAGAAATAAATAATCCAGGGTTTTCCTTTTTTAGAATTTTCTTTGTCCAGGTGTTCTACTTTTGACCACTTGCTGCTTGTTGTAGTCTCCATCAAAAGAATGGAGAAAAATAAGATAATATTCAAATTCCGTCATGTTACCATATGGTTCATCAGCCAGGATTTCTAGAAACAAAGAATAAATTTTTATATAATTTGAACAAGAAGTATAAGCAAAAAATAAAAACAAAATAAGCAAGTTTAAAAGGCTGTGGAATTTTAATGGGCTCTGAAAAATTGCAATTTTATCACTGTGTATACATATATTTAAATTCTTATGCAGGGGCTGCCCGGTGGCGCAGCGGTTTAGTCCGCGCTTGGCAGCCTGGGGTTTGCGAGTTCGGATCCCAGGCGCCCGCCGACGCACTGCCTGTCAGCCATGCCGTGGCGGCGTCCCATATAAAGTGGAGGAAGATGGGCACGGATGTTAGCCCAGGGCCAGTCTTCCTCAGCAAAAAGGGGGGGATTGGCAACAGATGTTAGCTCAGGGCTGGTCTTCCCCACAAAAAAAAAAATTCTTATGCAAAAATTGTTTTCTATTTCAATCTTTGAATATACTTCATTTAAAACAATTTGTACAATTTATGAAGTATTCATCAAATTTAGCTGATTATACAAATATGTTGTTAAATATTGCAATTATTGTCATAATGAATATTTTCTGGCATCACATAACAGGAATTTTAAAATTTTTTGTTACTACTAATAATGAAGGTTAGGTTTATATTTTAGAAATTTTAAGTGATATTTGCAAGATAGCATGAGGCATTCCATGATAATTTGGAAATGATGTGGTCCTCTGAGACTTAAACTTTAAATAATGAATTAGAACAAAGCTATGTAAAGTCATTAAAAAAAAGAAGAAGAAGAAGAATGGTTTCTAGGATAGACAGGCTAGACAGGAACCTGTCTTCTCGAAAAAGAGGGGATGTCAGCCAGAATGAATTTGGTCAGCCACAGAAGACTTGAAAAAAAGCCACAGAGCCACAGAGGCAGAGATGGCTGTGACTATCCGGAAATAATAAAGTCTGTGAGATCATTTGGATATATTGGCCATGCTGTCATAAGGGAGCTATCTAGCATTCATTATACAGTGATGACACTCATTATATGATGGGATCAAGCAATCATCCCCATCTTGTTCTGATACTTCTGACCTCACCGTGATCAAACAACTTTGGCAAAGTGATGAGAGAGCCCGGTTGCCGGATGGTGATGGTTCTCATCACATATGAATGAATCGGTCTTCTCGTTTTCTACGTCATTCTCTGTTTGAAAATGTCCACTGAGGACTAAATATTGTGCAGTGACAATTCTTTCAGTTGAAGTTCAGCTTCTGGCTGTCGTGATGTAAATCATGACACAGCTCAGCATATTGGAAAGGAGAGTTTGCACACTATGGGAAAAAAGTAAGGATGCTAACCAGTAATAAAACTTTCTAATTCTAAGCTGGGTACTTACTCACAGGTCTTTTGCCTCATTGACAATAACAATTCAAGTATCAAGCCAGTTGGGAAAAATCCCTGTAGGTAGTACTTTCTCAACCTCTTTCTTTCCCCCCTCCCTCTCTCCCTCTCATATCTACAAAGTATTCTATACCAAATTACTTTGTTAATAGACACTGTTCCTTGCCCATCAAAATTTAAGAGAATGTATTTTCAGTATACAATACATAGTAAATATCAGGCAGTCTTCCATAAAGAAGCGTGTGATCTACAGTGAGAATCTCATTCATGAAAATAATAAATAAATACTATTGTTCATATTCACATACATATGTGCATTTATTTCATCCACATGGTGAATGAAAGCCTGGGAATATTATTTATAACACATAGGATATGAAGAGTTTCATATCAATAATACAAATAACCTTAAGAAATTATTAAGAACAAAAGTAAACAACTAAATAGAATACGATGTCATAGAGCTTGAACACGATTTCCCAAACAAGTAAATACAAATAGTCACTAACATTATGAAAATGTTCCAATTTGACTAAAATCAAAGAAATGCCATTAAATTAAACAGCGAAATATAACATTTTACCCATCAGTTTGGAAAAAATGAATACCCAGTGGTGGCAAAAGTGTAGTGAAATTGTCACGTTTATGCTTCAAATATCAAAATGAATAATGTAGTTCTATTTTATAAACAGGCAAAAATATCAAATAAAATATAAACAGGTTATAAAATAGTCTGTACAATATAGATGCTTTTATCATAAAATTTCTATCAGGCCATGTATCTGTCTATCCACGTACCTATAACTCAGACAGATTTAGATAAACACGCCTAGCTCAGAAATAGAAAGTCTAGAAAGATGTTTTCTCAAATCTTTTTGTGTTTATTTCTTGGTAATAAAGTTTTTAGGTATTTTTGTTTTCTTTTTTAACTTGTCTATGTTGTGTAAATTTTTACATTGAGCACATGTTTTTCTAAACTATGGTTTTAAAATATAAATTAAAAGTAAATACACATACAAAAATACGTGGGTAAAGGATGGGGAACATGTGCTTATTTCCAGTAGAAACTGGATTTGGTGTTCTTTACTTTCTGTATGAGACTCAAACAGGTTAACCTCTAGATATCATTAGTGTAAAAGAATATGCTTCTTTTCCCAAAATATGGTTTTATATTTGCTATTTTTTTATAGCATATGAGTGTTTTCTTTTGTGACGCTCTATCTCTGGGATGAATTTTCAAATCACCCCCTTTAGAGATGGACATTTAGTAAGCTTGAGTCAGCAGAAATTACCTTAAAATGCTTGTAAAAGTTTAACTTCTATTTTAAATAAATAAAACTTTACATACGTTGAGATTACATACAGTTCTATTAGAAAAAAATTTCTGAGAATATGGTATTTTTTCTGGATAATTTGTTGACAATAAAGGTAAATATAATGTCCAGCCATGAACTATGAATTCAATTTAATTTTAGTAGAAAGAGTCACTTGTCTACAGATGTTTGTTTGAAGAGAGAATTAAAACTACCCAAACTGACCTAATAGAATTAGTCCTACACTGCCTTCCCCAACAAGAGCCAGTTTTTTGTGTCAAGTCAAACTTGCAATGGGAGTTAAATATATCTTTTGTTCCTTTCCTTTCTCAGTCAGAATAGTTTAACTGTCCAAAAACTTAAGCCACTGGAAAGTCTTCCTATTGGCAGACCCTCTGTTAAGTTTCCTGGTTGTATTATTTCATCCCCACATGCTCTGAGGACTTGATCAGTGCCCATGTTTTCATCAGTCAGCACTCAAAGTAAGCAGGTGTTAGCCTTTTGCATCCTCCGTGGGGAATGGGCTAGAAAAAGCCAACTAATTGAAGAGTTCTCCTGGGAAATCCATCTGGCCAGCAGCTGTGCAATGGCAATACACCGTAACGTGCACTTTCTGTCAGCAGGGTCCTGAAGGGTGTGGCGAGTGGCCGCTTTCCCAGATGGTCTGCATTCTATGATGACACCATAACTGCATGACGCCTCTGCTCTGAAGATGGGACATTTGGCCTTCGGATAAATATCATTTCCAGAACTTTGAGCAGACTAAACTACTTTTATTGCTTGGAATGTTTTTCTTATCTGTAGTTAGGCAAGAATAAAAGAGCCTTGACCATACTTTTTAAGTAGCACTCATTTAAACATTACTGTCAGAATAAACTGTTTTCAAATTGTATAATTTCAAATATTGCTTTTACTTGTGTAAGTGTGATGAGGGAGTTGTGGAGAAAGAGGGAAACAGAAAGATAAAGAGAAGAGAAGGCGTTAAGAAATTAAAAAATCAAGAATTATATATTGTTGTAATGTCATAGAACTTCATATACTGAATGTCAGACATCTTTCTTTCTTTCCTACTCCCTAATCAGTCTATCTATGCCATCTTTAAAATTCTTTAAGGCTTTGAAGTGAGAGTGCTGATGGTTGAGACATTGTTTTGGACTTCTGTAATCCTGTGTTCATGCTCCTTGGTCTTTCTCAGATTATTGACCGTGATTCCCCATCAGCAGTACCCCAGAGATCTCTCTGATATTGACTGGAATTCTCCCATCTTTATCAGAACTGGGCAATCGCCACATAGCTGTGAATTATAAAACTCCTCATCAAGTTCATATAAGTATTATACTTAAGTTTCAGTTTCTATGATATATTATATAGATTGGATTACCCAGTCCTCAATTCCTTCACTGATTCAATAAATATTTTTTGAATACCTACCAAGTG
Organism: Tapirus indicus; assembly: GCA_031878705.1. Taxonomy (NCBI): domain Eukaryota; kingdom Metazoa; phylum Chordata; class Mammalia; order Perissodactyla; family Tapiridae; genus Tapirus; species Tapirus indicus. The sequence goes on along the minus strand of CM062919.1, from coordinate 138,323,935 downwards.
TCAAGTGCTGTGTGGGGATATAATGATGATCCTTAGTAGGGTTATTCCTTGTTCTCTTTTTAACATCTTATAAGATCTTTCTCTGTTCAAACTCCTGTGCATTCTGATTAGACTATGTATATTTTATATTGTTCTCATGTGATTATATACAGTGTGTAACTTGTTTGTCCCAACCTAGTTTTTAATATCTCCACAATGCTTCACATCTTATTAGACACATAGGACATACTTGACAAAAACATATTAAATAGAGAAAAATACCTTCATTGAAAATAGGTTTGTATGAAAAGTTTAAACAAGAAAAAGAAAATAAAACAATTGCCACATCACGTGTGTCTAGTGTTGAGTCAAAATCTATTTTAGTAACATTTTGAGTGTTGTCTTAAAATTGAGCACATATAAAGATTTATGTCAGTGAAAGTCAGACATAGAGAACCAGTGAAAATTGCATGATTATCTTTTTTTTCATTTGCCCCTTATTAATAGAAATTGGGCTTTTCTTGAGGAGTTACATAATCTATTTTAAGATTGTGTGTGGGTTTTTACAGTAGCAAACATTTGAATTAAAAAGTGAGAAATTGCACAATTCCCTTAATTAAACATTTAGATCATTGGCTCACTGAGATCGTGAACTAGACTTTTCCTTTTTCCTTTAAATGATAAGCTTGAGTCTGGTAGGAACTGGAGGGACTTCCCGTGAAAATACACTTAGAGTGGTCCCTCTTGGACTCTTGTGAGAAGAAGGAAGAAGAGATTTTTTTTAGTTGGAAAAATAATGCATGAATATATAATCTAGTTTCTTTACATATAGCCCTTCAGGCAATATAAGAAAACTAAATTTCACTCGACTCACTTTAATAAGACTTTGTAGCTATATATTTTGTTTCTAAACACTCTGTTCTTTTGGAAAACATGCTTTAAAATTTCTATGCAATGGAAATTTCATTGTGATAGTACCCTTGCCAAATTTCTGGAAGTAACATATACATAAAGTTCTTTATTGCTGCCAAATTTTTCTGCTGAGCTGGGAAAAAATACTGTATTGGAAGTAAAATGTCTGCTTGATTATAACAAAAATGGTCCACACTGTAAGACTACACCTTCCTTACACTAGGCAATATTCAATGTCACTTACTTGCTATTGGATTGTATTTTGACTTTTAAGACAATTTCAGAGCCTCAAATGAAAGATTTTTTTTTTTCTAAACTGTGCACTACCCAGGATATGACAAGGTTTCCCTTGGAAATTAGTTGTGTATTATATGAGCTAATTTTTTCTCCAAGTAAATTCGTTTTGCATGGTCCATTAGCAGGATTTAAAGTGATTGATTTTTCTTTGTTCTTTTCCAGGTAAATCTTTTGGTGAAAAATAACTTGGCATGAAATTGTCAAAAATTTAGCAGGAAGAAAAACAAGAAAGTAAAACGAAAGAGAAGGCAGGGGCCTGTTTAATTTTCAAATTTAATAATAGTCTATGGATAATTGAGAGTTGGCAGATATAATGTTTTCAGTCAAGCCTCGCCGTCTAGAGAGAAGTATTTCATATCTGCACCATATACAAACCACAGATAAACACTGTCCAGGGGTACTGCATGGAATTCATCTCTTTCCAGGATTTCAAAAGTACATAAATCCATAGTGTTTTGAATGGCTGTGTTTATATTGAATTTTCCCTTCCCTTTTTTTCTGGAGGAAAGTCAGTCAACTCTATCTTCATCCTTTGCTGTCACTCGTGGCTAGAGTGTGAGTCAAAACAGAAATATACACTTAAGTAATTATCTGTGATCTCAGAATATATTTATTTTAGGATCCAAGGGAGGAAACAAAAAATTAGAACAAAGAAAAAGGTAAAAGTGGAAAATACAAACACTCTATGGTGAATAATACCATTTTGCTCACTGGAGATGCTTTAAATTACAGCATGTGTATTAATAATTGTTAACAAGCACACTTTACTGAGTAAATATTACTCTTGCAACACTTATTTAACAAATAATGTTATATATTCAGCACTGTGCTGAGTATGTTTTGTCTTCACACCGAGTTTAAACAAAATAGGCACAGCAGTTGTACCTAAATTTAAGGTTGTTTAAAGGAAAAAGTCAATTTTGTAAATTGCTTTGCACACTTGCTACCTGTAATAAAGAGGTCAATAACGTTAGCTTAAAATATCTTATAAAATCAATAGTCTTGATTGTTTCATGACTGTACAATAAAATAATATTTTCAAACAGACTAAAGTTTGCCTACTATGATCAGATTGTATGTACTCTGAATGCTATTATTCTTCTTTTGGGTGTGTTATATGTTGCATTTTCATTATCACTGAACAAAAAGGAGAAAAGTGGTTCTTAATAGAAATTACACACTTAAAAATATGAAAGATATCAATTAGAATGTTACACTCTGAGCATTATATTGCAACAATAATTAAATTGAGTTATATACCTAATTCACAATATTATAATACAGTTCACATCTTATAATGCATATTTAGTTAAATTTCCAAGACATGAATTTTTTTATGTTAACAATACATAGATTTTGTTTTTCTTCAATACAACAAAAACTTGGTGATATTCCATAAAACAAATGGAGAAAAAATGTTGAAAATGTTTCAAGATGCAGTTATTTTATTGTTATTTTTTAGAAGAAAGGCCCTTTGGTTTAAAGTCTGATTGCCAAATCAAATCTCTTTGGTTAGTAAATACCCCAATTTCATTTTCTCAATCAATTAAATGAGTATTTAAGGTAAACTTTTATATCCTTGGTTCTGCCTACCCAGAATTCTCAGGGAAGTATTAACTGTTCCCCATGAAGAGGAATTAACAGGCCATGGTCTCTTCTTGGGTGTTTCCTTGAATGGTACCAGCTTTAGTAAGGCCTTGTTATTGTCGTTTACTCTGAAAACGTTTGTCTGAGTCTTCCCTTCTATCTATACTCATATTTGGTATTTGGATTTAGTTTTTCATTCTTCCAGTATAGCACTTACTTACAGATACTTCAAATTTTTATTATGCTATTTTTATAGCAGAAGGATATAATTGCTTTTTCAAAGAAGAATATAAGTGCTACGCTCATTGGCGTTAACAGAAACCACTGGTGCCAGAATCTGACTGGCAATTGGAGAAACTGTATCCTACAACTCTATAAGATGCTCAGTCCATTGGTGTTCAAACTTTTAGTGTATAGGTCCCTTCTAATGGCATTGTGCTACAAGTGGTTTTTCAAGTAAGTGTCATGGTAGCCAAGGTAGCTTCTCATACAACAGCTTGGGGAACAGCAGGTACAATACAATGAACAGACTTTCAGTCATCCCATGATTGAGTATATTGCTTAGAAATCAGCATCCTAACGTTTGGCATGGGGTAATTTGTTCAAGATAGATTAATTGTAGAGCCATCAGTATCTGGAAGACTGTGGATAAAAAACAGCGGCATAAAGCTGCACTGTTCTCAGTTTTAATGAGTTTATAGGTGTAGCTTTAGACATCATTTAACATTATTTAACATTAACATCATTCAACATCTTAATAATTTTGAAGAGGACTTTTCAAAGTTTAACTTTTCAAAGTTAAAGGGGGTGGTGCTAAAATCTAAAGAGTGATTATACATGAATGTATATAAGCCATATAATGGTTAAAACATGTAGAATTTAGATTTGGTATCAAAAATAAAAGAGATACACTAAACCTTCAGAAGGAAAGAAGATGTAAACAATTGTGAAATCTTACAAGAAAGGTTACAACAAAATCATGTTTTGTTTACCTTACTTTGTGTGCTATGCAAAAGGAAATGATGTGGGTGAAGATTAGTTTGTAGACCATCTTGATTCTGGTAAGATCATGCTAAAATGTTCTCTACAGTATTGAGACCTCATTTTTTACAAGGAACAAATGATTGATGTGACAATTGAGAAAACCTGTGAACCATTAAGGCAATGTGAAGGTACTGAAATTTTACACAAAATTCAAGCAAACAAGTTTCTTTGGGCAATCAAATATGAATGGTCAGACCTCACAAAAAACAGATCCCATTTTCCAGCAAAGAAACCATGACCGAAACAGCAGCAACACTCGGGACATCTTGTAAAATTAAGCACATATGCAAACTAACAGTGAAACTGCTGACAAAAAGTGTCTTGTGTCTGTCTATAACCAGCTTGTTTCTGGAAGAATGACTAGGGGAAGAAATAACTGATAAACTAAATATCTAATACATAAGCATATAATTTAAAATGTTTCTGCTTGCTGATTTATCAGAAATCAGAAATCTTTTATCAGATTTATCAAAAATCTTTACCAAAGAGGGTAAAGAAAAGCTAAAGTCTCATTGTTTGCAGTGGATTTAAAGTTACTCCATAAGAGGAAATAAAGGATATTCTTGGAATACTCTGTTAAAAAGGTTTTCAATGAGAATTCCAGAGCAGTCATGACATTAAACAGATGTATTATTTTCCAGACTTAAAGTAAGAAGGAACAACAATCATTGTGTATATATACATATACAGAATACTTCGTTGTAATATTTATTGTTTTTCCAATTAAAATATAGAGTTAAAGCACTGTGGTAAAACCGTGTTTGAGATGATAGAGTGGTCAGCAGTTTATTAAACTTTAAATCTTGAGTTCTAATTAAATTATTCAATTCAACGATTTTAAAAAATGTCATTTTCAGAATAATGTTGGAAATGATAATTTCCAAAAATTTTTTGTGAGTCAGACTGAAAGCAAATCTTTGTTATGTCTTTTTGATCTCCTTTCAAAATCCGTTAATTTCCCATGGAGATGGATATGTTATAGGATTCTTTTGGTTTCAACATTATCTGTGAATTAACTGATCTATACAGCAATTGACAGTATTGTAATATCAAAATGGAATGAAAATGAGGGTGTAAATATTTCTTGGACACCCTGATTTAAATTCTTTTGGATATATATGCAGAAGTGGGATTGCTGGATTGTATGGTACTTCTTTTTTAATTTTTTGAAGAACCTCCATACTGTTTTCCATAGTGGCTGCACCACTTTATGACAACCATGAAAATATATACTAGCCTAATTTCCCCCAAGCTCCTTGCTTTAAGGAATTGTCACCTTTGCCCATTCTCTGTTCTGGAATTTAGTAAGTATATTGAATAAGCATACAACAGCTTTGATTTACCATCTGGGCAAATTCCTTTTCCCCCATGATGCCAAATTTTGGGTGGTTTTCATATAGTCTGCTACTTTTATGATGGCTGAATAGGGGAGTGATGGTGCTGTTGGGAAAGGCAGCCTGGAGAAGGGGGTCTTTCTCTTTTGGCTTTTGCAATGTATTCCTTCCTAAATGTCTTGAGGTTGTCGTCCCACGGGGTTACTCTTCTTTTCATTCTGTTGACAACTCTGAAATCACTACCGAAATCTTGCCAATTTCATTAGGGGTGGAGAAGTTTTCTCTTTCTGGTTACCATTTTCCTTCTCTCCCTCCATGATGTCTACCTTCCATACTGAATTGCCATTCCACATCATGTCCAGCATCTTGTGGAAGTCCACCCACCTTAACCTGACTGTCTAAAATGCATGCCCATGGATCATCTGCTTACTATCTTATCACCAGAGAAATCATATGAGAATTTTGGAGTGTGTGCATGTGTTCATTCATTGGCTTTAACAACTTTGGAGGCACAAGAGATCTAAGGCATTGGTAGCTAGTGTTTAATTTGCTAAATAAAATAAGAAAAATCAAATGAAGACAATTGCCTCGAAATATTAAGCAGAGCCTTAAACTTATAGAAAATGCAGTTTGGCGAGTGGAGGTGACTCAGGCCATCCCCTGCCTGTCTAAGCTCAGTTATGCCCCACAACCTGAGCTTTCAGCATACACAGCAACATCGCTGGAACAGATGGTTTGGAAGAACAAATTAAATGAAATTAAACAAAAGCTTTTTATGCTTCCAAACAAATTTACGCCTTTAATAAGAGCTGCAAGTTATTTTTTTGAACACATTTACTTTAAGTCTGCCAATACAGAGATGACACCAACTACACACACTGTAATTGATGTGACTGTTTCTTCCTTTCCCACTGAATGCAGCCTTCAGGTTGAGTTGGTACAGCTCCTCTCAAAATGTGTATTCTACAATGTTGCCCAATTCAACTACCCAGGGATGAATGCTTTCTCCATGACAGAGACCAGGGAAAGGAGGAGAAGAATTCCTTAGCTTGTGATTCAAAAAAAAGCTTCAAAAAGTAAAAGTCGTATTCTGAGAACCGTGGTTTGTGACGACTTCTTGAACCACACCATCCGATTTTCGCCCCCAACCTGTGTGGTCTGAGGTCTTGCTCTCTGTCATTTTATAGACATACACAGGGCCTACAATAATATCTGTCAACAGCAGCATTTAATACAGGGCTGGGGAGCTAATACAGGGCTGGGGAGCTAATAATCCTTTCTATTATTTAGAGCCAAAGTAACTTTTGCAAATTAATTTGCAAATTTCAAATTTTAGTTGTCATATTGGGACAAAGAAGTCCTTGAACTGATTTTATAATAATGAAAAGACTATAGCTTTACTTCTTAATTATAATAATAATTGAATATCCAAGCAATTGCTCTAATAGAGTTAAAATTGACTTCTATTTATTCATTCATTAAAAAGTTTCTTGTGTGTGTTTTATACAATGTCATGTTGAGTTTTGGGGATACAAACAAGCAGAACCAGGTCTTTCTCTTCAGAGACCTAACGGTCTAGTGGGGAAGAAGGACTTAAAAACCAATAGTTATTATTTATAGATATTATACCATAGCAGTTATTCTTACCCAGGGAGGCATAACAGAAACATTTCAGAGTTTCTTTTCTTATTACTTTTTTCAAAACATAGATGCTTGGCTGTGATCTTCAGATATATGAAGTTTTACTTTGATTCTAATATACATGTCTATTTAGAGTCATATAAAGATGATGTTAGCATTCAGGAAAGGGAAAGATTAACTCAGGCTGGGAGGCAACATTTGGTCTAGGGCAACTTTTAATCTGAGTCGTGGGAATTTACTCAGTAGAGAAAATGGAAAGGGCATTGGAGTCAGAGAAACAATAAATGAGAAGGCATATAGTGTGTTTATGAATAGAAGAAAGGCACAACGTGTAAGGTTAGCATGGCATGCGATAACTTCTGGAAAACTGTGGCAAAAAAAAAAAAAAACAGCACACAAAAAAACCCCAGACACAGGTTGACCAATCATAAAATAAAGTGTTCTTAAAAGTAAACATGTCAACAAGAATTTGAATCAAAGTCAACGACTGTGTCTGTGTAAGAGCAAACTTTATTTTCTGGCAAGGAAGGAACCAGTGCATATGTCTGTGGGCAAGAATGACAGCATGGGAACTGGTCCCACCCTTTGAAAAAAATTTTATTTCAAAACATTTGTTCTCCGGGCAATATCCTCCAAATGCATGTCACAGAAGAAACTCTGCCTTTTCTTGGTTACGTTCTTTCTAGTTCTGAATAAATCAGAAATGATTTAGAAATAGGCATGTGAGATGAACAAGTCTATAAGATAGCAGCTATATATATGTGCCACACATGTGCTAAGTATTTTTAAAACATTAATCTTCACAACTATAGGATTTATTAACCCCATTTTACTGATGAGAAAAGCTAAGGCTTAAATAAGTTGAATAGCTTGTCTAAGATAACTTGATGTTCAAACCCAGACAGACTCCAAAGTTTGGCTTCTGATGACTCTACTGTACAGTTTTCTTTTATGGTTTAGTAACACTTTTCTGATAAATGCTCAGCTTATAAGGAGCAGTATGGTGGAACACACTTATTAATGCCACAAAACAAAGTACAATGTACCGTATATATAACAGAAAGGAGTGAGAAGCAATAAAGTCTTCACCTGCAAGCTTACATTCCTTTCAAGTGTCACCTTGAAAATGTAAAGGAGAATTGATAACTTCTGTGACTTATTAGTTAAAATTTGAATGCATTTTCTTCAAATTGAACTTCAAGATGAAACATACTGTATACTAGAAGGAAATTCTTAAATGAAACTCAAGAGGAAGGATCAGCATAGCTCCGTGTTTACTGCTTCTTTGTCCCCAGGTCAGGAAACAGAACTGATGTCCTGCTTTCTCACAATTTCCAAGGTCAGACCATTTTCTTTCATGGACATGTAAACCCTCCTGTTTGCATGTGCTCAGCTATACTACTCTCTCATCCTTCTGGGATCTATGATCTACTGACCCCTGTCCGTCTTTCCCATTCACTAAAGGATTTCATGTGACTTTTTTCTTCACCTCAAATATCTGACATTATCAAGACAGTTTCAACAATTATTGAATCAATCAATATTATAGCTTTTCATTTTCTGTATCTCCTCTGCTCCAGTCCTGAAACCTGGGCTCACAGCTCCAAATTCCCAACCCCACCACTCCAACTTTGCAACCTTACCATTACATTGAAAATGGAGCGACCTCCTTATCACCAAGCCAATAGACATTATGCTGTTCTTCTTAATTGGTTTGTTAAGCAACTTCTTCATTTTTTTAAATGCTCTTTTCCATAACCTTCTATGACACCACACTATTCTGGCTTTTTTTCTTTAACCTTTCTGACGGCTCCTTTTTTGATCCCCTTCATGAGTTTATTTTCCTTTCCATTCTTTTAACGTCAGTATTCTTTAGATTTTCATCCACATCTTTTTCTTACTGTAAATACATTCTGTGAGTAATCTCATCTGTGTCTGTGATTTTAAGTGTACTCTTTACCCGGACTACTGCAGCTTAGATTCGTCTCCTGAAGACTTTGAAGATACATGTATCCAATCACCTGCTAGAAGCTTTATTTCGAAGTATTTTCAGGAAAAGAGAATCTGTGCAGAGGCCAGAAGCAGCAGTGAATTTAGAGGATCTTAGAATGTTTCATTTTGAGTTAAACTGGAGAATGATAAATGAGGCTGAAGAGAAATGACGGATAGTGTTCATGGAGATCTTTATAAAACATACTGAGAAGTGTAGGTTTTATTTTAAGAGCAATTGAAATTTTCCAATCATAGGACTAACATTGCAATTAGAAAGATTACTCTGAAAATAGGATAGAAAATTGATGATCGAAGAAAAGGCAGTGGAAAGTGACCAGATGGGAAACTTTTACAATAACCCAGGTGAGAATCTGTGGGAGTCTGAAATAAGAAAATGTAAACGTAGAGAAATGTTCAATAAGTGTTTACTAAACTAAAGAATCTTTTAGTCAGTAGGTACTAGTGCTTCAGTTGATATGGAATGAACTTCTTTCACACTGAAATAAATTCAGTAGAGTGTCTGAAAATCATATTTGGGAATATGACCAGGGAAGTATTTTACATGGATATATATATAGTTGAAATTTATCACATATAAAATGAAATACATCAAATTGGTTAATTTTGGAGGTTTTACTTGCTCCCAATACAGTTGACTGATAAATGAAGAAATTTGAAAAACAAACAAGAAAGTAAAATAAAAAGAGCAAAACCAGCAAGAAAAACATGGATTATCTGTCTGTACGTTGCTGAAAAAAAAAAGATTGTTTTCTACTGGCTAGATTAAGGTTGAGTTTACATCTGTTGGTCTTATTGTTAAAATAAATTTTTATGGTATTTTAAATTATTTCAATGTTAATTAAACTAATTGCTCCCTAGGAAATGTTTTCATATATTTAACAAGATATGGAAAAAATTATCAGTCAACTTTGCTATATTATTTTAACTTCATATACACATTCTCATATGTTCCACAAGGTAAAGCGCACGGTTCAGAGGGCTTTCAGGGACATTTATAACATATTTTATTTTCAGTTTTACATTAAAAAAATTATTTTTGTTTCTTTAGGGTTACCTGGCATAAAAGATTTTGACATGTTATAATTTTCTAGATTAAGGTATTCTGAAGGTAATAACACTTTATATTAAATAATACTGTCAGATAAATTTTCTTATTTTTCCTGAAGCATTCTGTGGCATAAACAGGGACAACATTTTCTCAGAATATAATGGTGAAAATCAAACTTTGGTTAAGTGATTCTGGAGCTGTCAGGATGCTTATTCTACTGTACTTATAGACCACAACCATGTAGAGTATATTAGTTTCCTATGATTATTGCAACCAATTACCACAACCTGAGCAGCTTCATCCAACACAAATTTATTCTCTTATAATTCCAGAGGTCAGAAGTCCTAAGTGAATTTCACTGGGCTGAAATCAAGTTGTCAACAGCGCCAGGCTCCCTCTGGAGACTCTGGGGAAAAGCAGTTTGCTTGCCTTTTCCAGCTTCTCCAGGACTCTGCATTCCTTGCATTGTGGCCTCTTCTTGGATCTTCAAAGCCAGTGGCATTTTCTTCTCTCTCTGACTAGGCTGACCTTGGCTTCCATCTTATAGTCTTCTTCTCTTCTGTCTACAGTCAAATCTCCCTCTAACTTCCTCTCATAAAAATTCTTATAAGGATATTTTCCCTGATAACTCAGGAAAATCTCCCCGTTTCAAGATCCTTAACTTAATCATATCTGCAAAATCTTGTTAGCCATATAAACTAACATTCACAGAGGTTAAGACCTGGCTACCTTTGGGAGCCATTACTAAGCCTACAACGTATAGTAATACCACCATATCAGTATTAATTTGTTCCCTTGGTATTTCCCTCTCACCTTTTTCAGTGCTAGAGGCAGAGTAAGAGATGAGTTTTGTTTCATTTTATGTTGTTTTCGTATGATTGCACTACCCAAATCCATTGAGCACTACATATTTTTGGAGTTGTGGCCCTGGACAGAGGAAGCAGGCAATGAAGTTGCATTAGAAAAGTGGTTCTCCAACAAGATTCCTTTTTTGTGTTGTTTTTCTCACTTCTGCATCTTTCCACTAATGGTATGTGCAATATGGTGCGTTTGTTTTTCTCAGCTGAACAAATTAGGTAGAAAGAAGACAGCTTTGGTAACCGGACTATATGCCTCCTAATGGAGAACAAAGAGGACTCTCTTTTCCCTTTTCCCAGAAAGATGTGTTCTCCTTTCCTTTCTGGCTTTAACTGACAGAATGGAGCTCTGTAAGGCACATAGAATCAATAGTTATGGTGGAGATGCCTGGGGCAGGGTGCTCTGATCATTCATATCATTAAATATGTTGATATTTCTGATCTTTGAAAAACCTAAGGCACTCTGTTCAGGAGGCATATTTTTAACCCTGGTGGCCTGAACCACAAATTCCAACCACTTAATTACATTCTGCTGAGACTGTCCTTCCAAGTGTTCCAGAACTCATGGTGGTTTTCATTTCCTATCCTAAGCTGCTCGGTTGTTGTGCTATTGTTATTATTTAACATTCCTGAGAGCAGACAGATGCGCTGTTTGAAACAGGAATCTATATTTCCTATTGAATGAGCTAACAATCTAAAATCTGGTTGCCATATTCCGTCTCCAACGTTGAATAAAACAAATGCATTAAAGGAAACATAATAAAAGGAAACAGTGAAAGAAAATACAAGACCAGGCATCTGTCCTGGTTAAAACCCAAACCAGCTGATGTGGAGGGGAGTCCACTTTGTGACTTTGAGTCTGGCTGATGTTCTCATCGGAGCAAAAACAATAAGACACTTGTGCTGGTGTTGGAAATGGACAGGGTTATTATTTTTCTAATAAAATGACTTAAGTTTGAAGGAAGGATTGCAGGAGGATGGGAAATATTCCTACAGCGACAGCATTCCATTTAACATAACTATTGTGCACTGTAACACTTCATTCTTCCCATCCTCATTTCTTTCAAATCATTTTACTCAGGGTTCACATTTTTTAACATTGTAATTCACTCATTGTTAGAATCATTTAACTGTGACAAAAAAATCACAGACTCAGGAAATTTTGACAGCAGGGGGGCAGTGTAGCAATGATTTATGATTACAAGCCACTAGCCCATCTCTTCTATTTCAATGGAAGGGCTCTCACCTTTTAAGACAAATCACTGTAATTTGCTTTGATACTATACCCTCTGCCTTGGGCAATGCAAGCTACCAATTGGGTCTCTCTGGTCTGACTTCAACCTGTCTACTTGCCTTTTACTCTTAGTATATAAGCATGCTAAGTCTCTTTCATGAAGAATGACAGTAATATTTTTAAAAGAAAGGAATATTTTTTTTCTCTTTTGCATTTCCTGAGTAGGACTTTCCCCTAATTCTGCCAGTTTGACTTGGAAAGGACTGGAATTGTGGAAGCCGGATTTCATTGAGTCGGAGGCAGTCACTGTTCAGCTTTTCACATCCGGAATAAAAATATTTGAATCGACTGCAAGACCAAAGTTTTGAAAGCCAGGCTTGGTTGGGAGAAAAAAATTTTTCTAAAATCCTCTGGCTTCCACTAATGTACTAATATATTAAGTATTTGGCTTGTCACCCCAGATCCTAGATATTTTCTATTTACCAGGGATAACGAAAAGTCAGAATATGTCCTGAAGAAAGTCTGCCATAAAGGGAGGTGGGGAAGCCTTCCCACTAGTATTGCTAGGCCAGGGTGGATGAAGTGTATGATGAGACCCGTATACCCTGATTGCCCCTATTGAGGCCACGGTTTCAAGTGTGACACATGTATCAAGTCTGAAGAAAAGCCAAAAGTGGAGTGAAGTTGATACCACTTCCTGTTTAGAACCTTGGGAGGAGAGACACAGGCGGTTTCCTTCCCTGTCAAAGACGACTCCAGGATCCCTTCACTAGAGCTCAACATGGGGGTGAGCAGCAGGCCTGAGCGACTTTTGCCCGACCCCTTGAAAGATATGTTTTCCTCCAGCCCAAATACCGTCTTGGAAGGGAAGAAGAGAATGTGAAGAATAGTTCTGATGGGAAATTGAACTTTCAATTGATTCTTCATCCACAAGACTGTTTTATATAAAAAGAAACTGTTGATACCACATAAGGCTGAGGTGCATTTTTCTACCAAGTTTAAGTAAGCTTTCACCTCCCTAAACAGAAGGGTGAAGTAGTGGATACTCATCAGATATTTTGTGTGTTTGTGTGTGTGTGTGTGTGTGTGTGAGGAAGACCAGCCCTGAGCTAACATCCATTGCCAATCCTCCTCTTTTTTTGCTGAGGAAGACTGGCCCTGGGCTAACATCCGTGCGCACCCTCCTCTTCTTTATATGGGACGCCGCCATGGCAGGACTGACAAGCAGTGCGTCGGCGGGCGCCCGGGATCAGAACCCACGAACCCGGGGCTGCCAAAGCGCCAACTAAACCGCTGCGTCACCAGGCCGGACCCTCATCGCATTATTTTTGATGCACACATCCTTCTTGTGTTTGGAGAGTCTGCCACATTTTGAGTACAGCCTCCACCAGAGAAGCCAGGAGTTATTCCCCAATCTTCCTTGTTACTGATGTGCAGACTCTTAACAAGATGTGCTCAGATAAAGACTTTGATTCCAAAGTGAGCAAAACACCACAGACGCGGCAGCAGTAGTATCCGGCTTCTGACATCAGGCCCTGCTCTCGTTGGCAGGAGCTGGTCTCCAACAGCATCAGCGTAGACTGCGTTATCATCATCAGCGCCGGGCGACAACGGCAGAGTTCTCACTGGAGCAACCCCGTTTCGTAGTTGGTTACGGTCCACGTAGTTGGTGCGTGGCTCCCACGCTCGACTCTCTGACCTTCTCAGAGATTCTGGGAGCTGTGTATCATGCTTTATTCAATTCCGTTTCTGTTTGAAAGTCGTTGATCACTAGGAACCAAAACCAGTAAAAGCTAAAATTATTGAGTGCTTATGATGCACTATACACTGGTTTAAGCACTTTGCATGTTTTATTTACCTCATGTAATTCTTCTCAACAATATTAATAAAATACATACTATTATTATCTGTATTTTACAGATGAGGTAACTTAGGTAAAGGGAGATTCAGTAGCTTCCCCAACGTTAGTTAACCAGTAAGTGGTAGAGCTGGGATTTAAACCCTGGGCAGTCTAGGCTCAGAACACACATTTTTACCACTATGCTTTAGACCCTATAATTAATTTATATTATAAATATATATATATAGTATATATATTTATCTCTCTCTCTCTCTCTATATATATAGGCCTATTTATATTGTGCATAAGTAAGTCACCAATTATGTACATATCCTGAGAAAATCTTCCACCTGTCTCATTTCTGTTTGTAAGCACTGCTGTATTTTCTATCCTCATCACTACTAGATGTGTTGAAAGCATGGCTTACTCTTGTTTTTCTCACTTCATTCCCTATCTTCCACTTCCCAATCCACTGAGATACAGCCTCCTCCCCTATTGTTCCCTGAAGCTCCTCTTTGTCAAGGTCACCAAATGTGTTGTCAATAGTCTCTCTTTTGGTCTTTGTTTTTACTCTCTCTCTATAGCATTCAGTATGATTCCTTACTTATTTCTTAACTCCCTTTACCTATTGGTTTCTGTGGTATTTTTGTGGCCTGGTTTGTATCTAGAACTCTGGCCACTGTTTCTTGGGGCCCTTCGTGGGCTCTATTTCCTCTGACTCACCTTAAATACCTTTAAAAATCTCGGTCTTATTTTCCTTGCACATTGTATACTTTCCCTGGATGATCTTATAGATATTCTAGATATAGAAACATTGATGAATCCCTAATCTATACTTAGCAAATCTATTTCTCCTAAGATCTATAATTATGTATAATATTGTCTGCAAAAAATCTCCCCTAGTATGTTCCAAAGATATCTCAAGTTCAAATTGAATATTCCCCAAATTAAACTCATCTTTCTTTTCCTCTCCCACTTTCTCCTCCCCTTTCATTCCCATTATTAGATAATGAAACAACCATCAACTCATTCAATCAAAAAGCCCACAAGTCCTCTATTTCTTCTTTGTCATCTTCATGTCACATCTCCAATTAGCACTAAAGTACTAGATACATTACGTCACCCACCCCGTCCTTACCATCTCTACGAGCCCTATTTTTTATCCTTTTGTCTTACTTACTGCAACAGCCTCTTAAATTTATCTGTATGGGATTTCTTTTCTGTATTTTCCACCTCCTGCAGAGTAAGCTTTAAAAAGCCTAAAGGTAATTGTTTTACTTCTCATTTAACTTCTTTCAGTTGATCTGCATTTCTCAGGATACGGTCTGAGCTTCTCAGCCAGTGCTTATTTGATCTGGCTTGTGCTTATCTAGACACTTTATTATCATACAACCCTGTCTACAGACCACATTCCATCTAGCTGATTTATTTGCAGTTTCCCCTAATGCACATGCTCTCTCATGCACCTGTTCACAGTTGCTGTTCAAGTCATCTGACACACTTGGCTTACTCCCACTCATCCATCAAAACTCATCTCAGATTTTCCGCTTTATGTGTCTTCCTGTGTGCTCACTCTTAATGATAATAGCGTTAACTCTGTAATATGGTCTCACTCAGTAGACTGTGAACTTTCAAAAGGCGTTCCCTATGTCTTTTATCCCGGAATATTCAGGCCTCCTATGATGACTGGAATATTGTAGAAAGTAAATATTATTTTGTCAAATGAAGTGGTATCAAAATTACACATATTTATCTGAGAGTTGAGCAAACTAAGGCGCAGAGAGGTTAAGTGACTTGTCCAATGTCATACTGCTAGTAATTGACAAAGATGTAACTCTTAACTATTCTTTAATTTACATTCTCAGAACTTAACGAAAAGCCTGAGATATAGAAGAGAATTAATAAGTATTTGTTGAAGGAATGAACGAAAAACGATAAGAAAAAAATTTCATTTTCTATAACAAAGATGTTCAAAAGAAGTGATTTTAAAATAGTGCAGAGGAGGGAAGCTAAAACATATCACTTTTGTATTGAAAGTGTTCTTACTAAGTGGCAATATTTGAAGCAAATATTTTCAGTGTGGTTTCCTGATTTTATAGGGAGCCAAATTTTATCTGTACCTTTTACTCTCTGAATGTGCCTGTAGTTGGCTGTATTGAATAAAATCAAATTAAAATAAGCATACATAAATTTCATGTGAAAAAGCAAGAAAACATCTCCCAGATTTATAGTAATGTTTTGAATGCCTGACATACTTCCTAATAAGAGTGTCCTTCTAAATGAGTAAAACAATGGAAATTACTACACGCGGGAGGCAAAATTCAAAGATTGCCCCCATGATCCCAATCCTCTGTTGGTAAACCCTATATAGTTCCCTCCCCATGAGTGTTGGCAAGACCTGTGATTTGCTTTCAGCCACTAGAAAATGGAAAAAGGTGATGGGATGTTACTCTCACAATTGCACCATGTTGTATAAGACTTCCTTTAACTCACTAGAGTGAGAGGGTCTCCCTTGCCAGCTCTAAAGAAATAAGATCCCAAGTTGTGAGAGGGTCACCTGACAGGGAACCATGGTGGCCTCTAGGCGCTGACAGCAGCCCCCAGTTGATAGCCAGAAAGAACACAGTGAACTCAGTTCTACAACCGCAAGGAATTGAATTCTGCCAACAACCGTGTAAGCAGGGGAGAGGCCCTAGCTTCAGAAAGAAATGTAACCAGATCTACCCCTCGATCTTCTAATCTTTGTGAGAGGACCCAGTTAAAATGCACCTGAACTCCTTCCTCACGGTGACAATGAGATAATAAACATGTGCTGTTTTAAAGTGTAAGTTTGTGGTGATTGGTTATGTATCAGTTTAAAACTAATTTACTGTTCATTATATTTATTATAACAAAACTTGCTATATAACCTTTAAAATTTCAAGAGCAAATAAATGTGCAATGAAAAGCAAAATTTCAAAGTATTAAAGGAAAAGAAAATCTAACATTTTAATTAAATAATTCAAATTTCAAACCATGACATACGATGAAGCTGTTATGAGAAAAATACATGATAAATCAATGGAGAATGAATAGTAATGTCATATATCTGTTTTAATGAAATAGAAGACAATGGAAAACCATACGCTTCTCTTGGGTTTCTGTGGCTATTATTATTTTGCAAACTGTGGCAGTTCAATTTGTGTTCTATTTAGGAAAGCACAATTATGTCAAAAATTCTTAAAAATTATACAAAGTAAGCAATCATTTTCAGTGAAAATAATGCAAATTTCAATGGTTCTAAGATTATTTACCACTAAATATCAATAATGTCCTTCTCTGAAATAATTGTGCCTCATAAGCTGATCCTTTCTCAAACTCTTTCCTTTACTTCACAGGATATAGAACATGTGACTTGGTCACTGTCAAAAATAACTTCTAACTCTTTTACTTTAAGTATTTTTCACCTTAAGTTTTAAGAATATAGCAAATAAAGCTTACACAAAACAAATGTTTAAACAACCAAACAATTAGAAATTTTAATTCCTGATCCAAAACTAAATAGGGAAAAAATACAAATGGTCTATACAAATTTTAGACTGTTATATTCAATTTAAAATTTCAGCAAATGATGGAAACTTAATTTGGAAATTTAGCAGACAGCATCTGCCAGGGTTTATCACACTTTGGACAGGAGAGCCAGACATTGTTAGCAGGCTTTGGATTTTGAGTATTCTATTTATTTTCAGAAATGTGGAGAATTTAAATGCTTAAAATTTGCTATTTTAAAACACGTGATGGGCCGGACCCGTGGCCTACTAGTGAAGTTTGGCACCCTCTGTTTTGGCGGCCCAGATTCGGTTCCCGGACGCAGACCTACACCACTCACTGGCTGCCATACTGTGGCAGTGATCCACATACAAAATAGAGGAAGATTGGCACAGATGTTAGCTCAGGGTGAATCTTCCTCAAGAAAAACAAAAAATAAAACCACATGAAACTTAAATAATGACTTTATGGCTACCTAGCTACCTCTCATTTGTAATTTAAAAAAATTGGAGTCAATAATCTCAAAAATAATTAAACAATACCCTAAAAATTTCCCTTCCAACTGTGTGAAAAATACAATAGTTTGTGTTACAGTAATATACCCTATTTTTTTAAGTCTTAGCAAAGACTTTCTTATTTCCAAATTCTTAATTGTTCTGAGTTTTAATGACATTATCATTGTGCATTTGTGATAGGATGACTAGCCTTAGGTAGCTCATAGAAATTGTTATTCCTTTCTTGCTTCATAATGTTCTGGGTACAATATGTACTAACATTTTTTTCCCTGCTTTCCTTCCTGCAGCTGATCTGATATTAAAGTGCTGGCTTTAATAAGTTTCCACTTCAGTCTCAAATAGATAATTCAAGAAATCCAGAAAGCAGAGGCTGCCAAAGCCCTCTGTTTCCTAAAACCAGATTGCTATTTTACTTCTCCTATTGTGAGAAAACCCAGGCTTCCAGCAGCTGCCCCACCTCTTCCTCAGAGTAAATCGCTCTGTCTGTGATCCAGTAACTTCACTGAGGAAGTGCTCCGTGTTAAAGGCTATCATCCAGTTTTGCTTCTTATTTTTTTGTTTGTCTTTTTGTTTAACTTTTATTGCTTTTGCATCTGGATGGCGCAGCTTTCATGTGGTATTAAAAGTATGCATCCAAAAATATGTCCCAGATGAACATCCTGTTTGCCTTTTGATTTAAATTTCTGTTTAGTAAACCTTTGTGGTTTGGATATAGTGAGGAAGATTTTCGGCAGAACTCCCTACCCACTTCCTCAAAAATAATAACTCTGCTGCCCTTTCTTCCCTTCCTCACCTCTACTCTGCTAAAGTAATATTGCCTACCAGACACATCCTTAGGGATATTTAAGAACATTACCTCGTCTCTCACAATGATAAAAATCTACGTCTAAAGCATTACTGTTCTAGAAGTCCTTTCCACAAAAATGTTTTACATGCTATGCCATTAGCAAATATGAAAATGTTCCCATCAGGCCCTGGTAGAAAAATAACCAATTTTTGAATTATGAGATACTTGCCTTACAGAAACATAAATAACTGCTTTTTCAGAAATAGTTTAACAACTGTATTTTTCTGGTCAAAACCTGGAAAGAAATATGGTTAAAGTATTTTTTAAGTCTTTCCTTCAAACTGGTCATAGAAATCCTATCACTGATGAATAGATTTACTTGAAATAGTGCATAAAATTATTTTTTAAAATAACTATTGTTTAAGCCAACTTTTTTTGAAGCAAAGACATTTGGTTGTTCTTGGCATTTCTTAATTTGCTTACTTGGGGGTATGTTCTCCCCAAATCCACACATACAATTTCCATTGCCTTTAAAAGGGGTTATGAACACACATCTGAAGGAGAATTGACCACTTAGTTTGTGATGTTCTAGAGCCAACTAAAGCATGAACCTCTTGCTTCCTTTCTCATCCCAGCCCTTTTCAATGAGAACAATGCTTATGCAAGATTTCCTAGGGGGATTTTGTGGCTTGAGGTTTTAATAATCTAGGCTAAAATTTAAATAGGAACCACAGCTGCTTGGATAAGACTCTCAGACCTCTTTATTTGAACTATCGTGAACTTACCAGAATTTTTAAATATTCTGAGCACTATCTGATATGTAAGAGTGACATGCAGCTATATTTCAGATATAAGAACATCTACAGGCCTGCAAATTGTGTGAAAATAAAATAAAATGACATGTATTTTCCTTAAACATTTGCAAATATGTTTAAAGAGATTTGACTCCTTTAAAAAGTAATGAACATTGCTGTTCTGATTCCATAAAGGGAACCTATCGAGAATACTTTATATTTTCTCTTTGTTGAAATTTTCACTTTGTTCATGCATTGCTCTCCTGACCTCGATGAGCATCTTAATGACCCTTATTTTAAACTATCAGGTAAATCACTTATCTCCATTTCATTAAGATCTGGTTCTGGAGATTTCTTTTGTTTGGAACATATTCCTTTGTTTCTTCATTTTCCTTGACTCTCTCTGTTGGCTTCTGTGCATTAGATAAAACAGCCACCTCTCCCAGTCTTGACAGAGTGGTCTTGCGTAGGGGATGAATCTCATCCATCAGCCTGGTCTGAGCTCCCAGTGTCTCTCAAACTTTGTGATTGTCCAAGCCTCCTTCTTTGTTTTTAGTGGCCCAGTAGTTGAGGAGTTCCAATACCTGTCAGTGTCCCAAGGGGGAGGATCACAGTTGGCACCTAGATGCAGGCTGATTAAAAGCTGGACCCTCAGGCAGCAGCTGAGAAAGTATATAGCTAAACCCCTCTCAGGGGGAAACTGAGAGATGGGCATTATTACCTGCTTCCTCTGAGCTGGGCCTGGGATATGGCCCCCAGGGAGTGCTGCTGTGCCCATCAAGAACAGTTTCTGTGTTTATAACAGTCCTGAGGGACTCAGGAATGAAAGCCCGTTGCCTAGTAGAGCCATGTAATCTGGGGACTTGTCCCTTGGGTGGCTGCTGCAAAGGCTGGGACATCAGATATGTATACAAGCTCCTTCCAGGGAGGTACTGGTGACTTGGAGTGGTTTAGAATGAGACGGTGACAGGAGTGGTGTCCTTGGCTTCCCTGGTCTTTGGAGAGAATGCAGCCAGCCCCCAATGCCTGCTAGATTAGCAGCCTGCCCCCGAGGCAGCTGCTTTTAAAGTAAGCAGATGAACTTCTTCAGGGAAGGACTGGGAGGTAGATGATTTTGCATGTTCCCTCTGTGCTGAGCTCTGCGGGGAGAGCCTTGGCAAGTGCTTTCCCTCCTTAAGAATCACTTCTTTGCTTACTAGTCTTGTGGGTCTCCTGGACACAAGCCCCATTGGCTTTCAGACTTAGGTGTTTTGGGAGCCCACTCCTCCACAGTGAGAGTCTTAAAAGTTGAGGCACTAGATATGGGGTGCAAACTCTTTGATCCTCAGAGAGAAGCTAGGAGTTGGGGGTTCCCTCCCGATGGTGTGGTGCTGTGCCGGGAGTGCGGTTTATGGCCAGAGTGTGTCTAGCCTTTCCTACCTGTTTCAATGTATTTTCTCATTTGTCCAACATGAAGGAGTCCCTCAGCCAGTTTCTGGATGGCTCTCAGAGAGAAGTGCTCCATGTGTAGCTGTACATGCAAATAATCCATAATCAATCTATAAATCAAAATTTGGGGTGAGTTTATTATGAGCCAAGTCTGAGGACTATAGTCCATGGCCTTCTTCCCCCAAAGAAGGAAGAGCACCAAAGAAGTGGGGTGTACAGAGTGGTTATATGCCGTCTTGGAACAAAGAGTATACATCACATATGATAGGAATGTCCCTTTTACTACTGTCACAATATGCTTAGCTGGCACAGCAGATCAGTGGTCAGCATGTCAGTGGTCACAAGGTGAGCACAGCAGGTTGGTTATTCATCCTTAGTTTCCAGGAAGAGATGCTTATCCTTAAGGATGTGCCGATACGGGGGGAAGCTACATGGTTATCTTTAAAGGGCATCATTCTTGTCTTTGGGACATAGTAAATGTTTAAAGTAGATGTACAATGCATGCTCAACAGGCCATGTCAGGTTCTTTTGGAAAAACAAAGTCTGGCCAAATTAGTTTTAAACAATGGCTTCCTCATATCCTCCAATATATCCTATTGCTTTTCATTTATTTATCAATATTCAGTGCGTCTGTGGGAGGAGGGGAACTCAGAAGCCTCCTCTGTCGCCATTTTTATTCCATCTCCTGTTGCACTTCTTTCCTCTGCTTCTGCTCTGCCCAGAGAGGAAGCAAGTTCCAGGATCTTGAGGATACTTTAAAAACTAGATTTTTGGGACCCCTGAAGTAGAATCTGTTTATTTTCTGGAATAATAAGCTATGTATTCACTATACTGCTCTTTGGGGGATTCCTTTTTAAAATTGATTTTTGCATACTTCTAAAATAGTATTGTGTTTAAAATGTAAGATCTATTGAAGGTGCTGTTCATAAAGTTCCTGAATCCCAAAATATGCTAAATAACAGCCTTTAGGTATATTTAAATGAGGCCCCCCAATAGTCATATAAAGGTAAAAATTTCAGAGTCTATCACAGGGTTATAGTGTTATTTAAATGTTTAACCAATAAAAGACCACATATTAAGGTATTTGCAAGGAGAGAATATAACAGAGCAGAACATCTATAAATGATCGAGAACTAACTTTAAGAAAAGGGTTACTCCAAACAAAGGAAACTTTTTGAGCTAGGAGACCTTAGATGGCTCTGAGGCACCTTTTGGGGGCACCGTTAGTTTTCAACGTTCTCCACAGAATCCTGTGGATTTACAGAGCTGGATAATGGACTTCCAGAGGAAGAGGGGTGCTTCCTGTCGGGGCAAGTGGGCTCTGGACACCTCCTTCAACTTCTGCAGGGGTTGTTCCACATTTTATCTGCTTTATATTAATATTCTGGTTAAGATTTAGTTTAAACCTGTCTGCTAAAGGAAAAATTTAATCTCTTGCATTGTATAAGATATTTAAAAGAGTCTCAGTATATTAAATTTTTTCCATGCACTCTAACTCTTTAAATGTGAATGGTTAATAGATTGCCTGTGCTGCATATGGCCAAGGAAGAGTCTGTGATGCTGAGATGACTAAAGCTGTGTTCCAACATTTCAGAACTGAGGATTGACATTAAACCGATGGCAAGTAGATGCTAAAGGAAAATTGGCACGGATAATAAATGGCTTCTTAAAAAAAAGCCAGCCATGCCGTGGCGGCGTCCCATATAAAGTGGAGGAAGATGGGCACGATGTTAGCCCAGGGCCAGTCTTCCTCAGCAAAAAGGGGAGGATTGGCGACGGATGTTAGCTCAGGGCTGGTCTTCCCCACAAAAAAAAAAAAAAAAAAAAAAAAAAGAGATCAACTAAAATCTGAGATTTATCATTCTGGCAACTACAAATAAAATCAAAGTGTATCTTTCGTGATTTTGTCCTATCTAGGCCTTCTGGATGGAATTTCCTTCTATCTGCTGGTCAATTTACTAATGCTGACTCACCATTCAATGCCTAGGTGGAATATTTACTGAGAATTCAGTATAATATTTTTTATAAAAAAGTATGAAATCACTTGTTTCATGATCCGGGCATGCATCCTAAACGTGAGCGCTAGTCTCTGCTCCCTCTGAAATGTGCTTCTCCGAATGACAGGCATGGACGACACTATTCTCACCATTTTGCAGTTTGTGAATCCAGAGACAAATGAAGAGCAGCACTTTCTAGGAACCGGTAATCTCTGAGGGGTAGCTTTTAGAACTGCAAAAACTCTTGGCAGAAACACTCCGTTCAAACTCCTGCACTAGGAGACTTGACCCAACTTGAACATGATTTCTAGTAGTCTATGGCCGTCCATGGGAAGACTTAGCCTCCTTTTGACTTTCTGTC
The DNA here is from genome assembly GCA_031878705.1 of Tapirus indicus. NCBI lineage: Eukaryota > Metazoa > Chordata > Mammalia > Perissodactyla > Tapiridae > Tapirus > Tapirus indicus. The sequence goes on along the minus strand of CM062919.1, from coordinate 138,300,739 downwards.
TGAAAAACCTAAGGGCTGTCAAAGAATTTACTGTCTGTTCTTGCCAACACCTGACCATAGGCCCCTGACCTCCCTTTCTTAGAGTATTTACTGAAAAAGGCTTACAACTGTGAATCCTTCCTCTGTCCCCTTGAGATGTATACCTATCTTCTATGACTCAGGAGTGAGTTTTAGAAGGACCTAAAAGCCGGTCCTTTGAAATGTGATCATCTGGAAGGATAGGGCCCAGTCTCTATGGAAGGGTAGAATCCTGACTTTGATATTGCCAGCTAGCTGATACAGCTGGTTGGTCAGATTACACTGACCAACCCCTTGTAACTGTTCACTTTCCTGACTCTATTTAAACCCTTGCTTACTCCCTTTTCCTACTCACTCAGTCACTTCTGTGCAAATCAGAATGGACCTCAGCTCTTTTCCCTATTATTGGTAGTTACTGAATAAAATCTGATTTTACTATTTTAACTAATATCCAGCTTTATTTATCTTAGGCAGTTTTAAAACAGGTAACAGTGAGCTGGTTCTTGAGGAGCTGTGTAGAACAGTCTATGAGGAAACTGAAGTTTAGCATCGAGTGGGCCTGGAGTTTGCTAGCAGTGCTGGGGAGCAATTCAGCAAGTAGTTGGGGTAATGGGGCCATATGTGATAAGAATCCAAAGAATGTGTACCTTGATTCATAGACTAGAGGCATAGAATCTTGAACTACAAGAGAAAGGAAGCCTGGTGGAGGGTGAGTTAATAACAAAGAATAAATCATCACTCCACTTCTACAAGGACAGATTAGTTTGAGAATTGTTGAGACAGTTCAGCCATATTTTGCCCACTTGGACAAGAGCTCAGGCCCCAAAGGGAATAGGAGACCTTAATCTTAAAGTAGCTCTGAAAGCATTAACATTGGAAACCCTCTGTGAGGTAGGCTAGTTGAATCAAGTTACAGAATCCACCATTCAATCAACATTGCGTGGAGATCTCTGTAAAACAATCAAGAACAAAGCTCAACAAAGTTACAATAAAGAATAGGATCATTAAATATCTGAATCAGTAATATCTATTGAGAAAAACAAAAGGAAATATCATGTCCCATGTCCAATAGACTAGAGTTTGTCAATTCCCCTTCAATCGTTAGGCAAATATAAGTTATACTTTTAAGAAGTTTTTTCCAGGAGGTCACACCCACTATTGTACTTCTTTTAATAAATTGTTTCAGCATAGATTAGAGGAAATGTAATATTAAACACTGGGTATGAAAAGCATGAGTAGTATTTTTCTGATGGATAAAGACGGCTGTTGGGATTTTACTGGATTCGTACTAAACATATCTAGTCTTACAATCTTACAGTGTTATTACAATGGTTTGGAAAAGGAGGATGCAGTCAAAAATTTTGTAGCAAAAGCTAAGCTCCTCAGAGAAGCAATATTTGTGGCTAAATTTCAGAACAATTTAACATGACTATATAAGTAGATGAAGTAATACGATGACCAAATACCTAAAGTAAGTGAAAGTATTACACTTTATATACACATATAAAATCTAAATTATAATATATTATTGTATATAATTCAAATTTGATCTATAAATATATAATATTTTATTACACATATTTTATGTGTGTATATATGTGGATGTACATGTGCTTGTGTATGTATGTGTATGGCAATTGTAATGGAATGTTGCAAAGTAGAAAATAATTAGTCTTACTTTACCAAATCTATCATGTGAAAAGGGACATTGTTGAGTACAAATAAAGATTTTGAGCCCAAATGGGAAAAACAGTTTTTAGCCAGAACCCTGAAGCTTAAAAGAATGCTCAATAGAGAGTGGAAATGACCAATGTAGTAATTTGGGAAAGTCCAAGATTAAGTCATTAATGATTTCAATTGCATCTTCTTCAACCTTCTTGCAGCTTTAATATTTCCTCCTTCTTGAAACTCTCCTCTTCCTTGTTCACCACGTGATAGTGTTTGTTTGGTTCATCTTTTCCTTTCCAATCATTCGGCCCCTTTGTTTTGCCAGCTCCTCTTTATCCCACTCCCCAAAGTTGGCTGTTCCCTGAGGTTCTATTTTCAGTTCTCTTCTTCCGCTACAGGCTTCCTGTTGACAATTATATTTATTCATTACATTAAATTTGTTAAAGTAAGTGCATTTAAGCCCTGGCACTGTCCCCAGCACATGGTGCAGGTCACTGGATGGTAGCACCTACTATATCTCCCTCTGATATTTCTTCTACTGCCACTGCTATGACCAGAACAGCTGCTGCCCCCTAACCACTGTCAACCTACCTCAGCACCCATGGCATAGGTGTAACATCTACTTCATAGGATTGGCGTGAAGATCAAATGAGTTAATGCATAAAAAGCGGCCTACCAGTTTGCTTGGAATAGACCAGGTTTTCAAAGAATTTGTTTCCTTTTTACATTTTATTTTTTGTTTTTACCTATAACATGAGGATGATTCTCAGGTTTTTCTCCATTCTAAATCTTCCTTTTTTTTTAACAGAAGCAGTAAAGTCTAAATTGCTATTGGACATGTCCAATTTAAGATCATTTTTAAAAAACTAAAGATTTCTTTTGGGCATCCATATGATAAAATTATTTCTATATGCTAAAAATATTTCACAATAGAAAGGGGAATAAAAAATTAAAATAAGAATGCATCATCTTTTTACTTACATCAACATCTTCTCTTGACTTCTCTTTTTTCTTTTGGGAGTTCTACCATCTTCTGTGCTGGCAAGGATTGATAGCTCAGATTCATATTTTTTTAATGACATTAATTTTTCTTATTATAAAGCAATATATACATTTTATTATAGGACATAAAATTTATAAAATATGGTTAATGGAAAAGTCTCTAAAAATTCTCCTGAAATTTCACTAGCCTGGGATGATATTTTGATGTATATCCTATAGATGCATGTGATGTATCTGTATACTGAATATGTTGTTTTATCAACTCATTTGTTTCACTTAAAACACATAAAAATACTATCTACATCATCAAATGGGCTTCTAAAATTATTTGTGTAGCTGATTATAATTCCATTTTAACTTGCTTCTTATATTGCGATGAACTACCTTATAGGAAAATTTATCAGTGTCTTTTTGACCTTTTTAAATCTTTCCCCACAATATCCTAGTTTTGATTTCATTTGCCATATTTCTCACACCTGTATTTTCTTTTCTATATCCACTACTAGCCTCTAATTCATCCCTTTTACTTATTGTGTAGACTATTAAAATAGAGTAGTGAAATTGAGCTCATTTACTGAGAATGTACTCTAGGTCAGGTATTATGCTAGTAAAGAAAAATGAATAAGAATAAATTCTCTCTTAATGTGCTGGTAAAAGAAACAGAAATGGAACTTTTAATGCAGTGTGGTGTATGCAATAAGAAGGTCTTTCATAAAGCAATTATTATGGGGAAATGAATATGAATTCTACTCAGAAAAATACATTTTATAAATTATATATTTTATGAGACATATAAATTTATAAGAATTGTGGTTTGCTATTAGTTGATCTAATATTATTGCTATTGTGGTCAAATTAGTTGGTCTAGTTTGAACCATCATAATTAGATATAAAATATTATTATTCAAATTTTTAATTTTGGAGATTAAAAACCAAATCTTAATAAAATAAATTTGAAAAATTATTGTTAATATTAATGAAGCACATCTACAGTCATAAAAGAAAAGTGTTCTGGAATTTATTTTTAAACAGAAGGAGAATTGAGTCTGGACATACATGGATACACCTGGACTCAACACTCAGCTGAGACTGAGGAGAGTTGGGAAGAAGGAATATGGACAACTTCTGTAAAACACTAAATGTGAGCTAGCTGGCTTATCTGAAATTCAAACTTAACTGCATGTCCTGTATTTTTATTTGCTTTTTCTGACAACCCTAGTCACTGAAAGTGGACAATCTGACCTGAGACCTGAAGGATGAGAGTGACCATGAGGAAAACAAGGTGAGCACAGAGGATAACAAGTGCAAAGTCCTCACAGCAGGGAAGAGCTGGGCTTGCTCCAGAAAGAGAGAAGAAGTGGGTGGACTTCGGAGCAGCATGAACAGGAGCATGTTGGAGAAACTGTGAGAAATTCTATAAGGCCACAAGAGAGGAGGCACAGCAAAGAAAGAGTGGTGGTCCTATTTTTCAAATTCATGGGACATGTTGAAGAAAATGTTGTGGACATTAACGTATTTCAAACAAGGGATAAAATAACCAGAATCATATTCCAGAAAGAGCACTCTGGCAGCAGGGTTTAGGATAGATTGGAAGTGTTTAAGAATAAGAGCAGTTAGTTCCAATTACTTCTAGAAAGAAATAATAAGAGCCTGGATTAACAAAGGCAGAAAATATTATCCATCTCTGAAGGTGATGGGTTTTAAATATTTGTTTGCAAACTATCATTAGAAATACATTTTAAAACAGTACACACTGTATGTATGTGTGTGCACACACACATATACACATCCACACAGTCATAAAGAATATTACAAAATAATAATGACTTACCCTTACAACATGAAATACTCTAACATGTTCTAGTCTAGTCTACTCCCTTTTGTTAAAGTCATTAGTAATGATCCACTAATTAGCTTTCACGCTTACAAATGGGTGTGATAAAAGATTGAAAAATATTGTCTTAAAATGAATTTAGAGTAATATCAGAAGGTTGGCAGTCTAAGAAGATAGAGGAGTTTCTTCTCCCACAGCCTGGAATACTGCTGCATTTAATGCCAATTGAAATAGAAGGACAGTAGACAGCAACATGAAGCTGTGTGAGGATATAAGGTTCTCCTGTAAAGGTAAATACATGGACAAATATAGTAACCTGTACTATTGCAATTTTGATGCAGAGAAGTTAAGTGACAAAAACATGAAAAAAAACCTATAAATCTATGTTAATGGTTAACAATATATAAAGTTGAAATGTGTGACATTATTAACAGAGAGTGTGGAGGGTGGAGCTGTAGAGGAATAGAGTTTTTGTATGAGATTAAAACTAATGTGTCATAAGTTTAAAATAGAAAACTATAATTTTAAGATGTTTCATATAATTGTAGTGGTAATGACAGGGAAACTATATGCACACAAGGAAACCAGAAGTGAATCAATGGATTTCACTATAAAAATCAACAAAACACAAAGGAAGGCAGTAAGGAGAAAAGTAGGAAAAAATAAGCTTCAAGACACACAGAAAACATAGGAACATAATGACAATAGTAAGTCCTTCCCTATCATTAATTACTTGACATGTAAATGGATTAAACTCCCCAGTCAAAAGACATACATTGGCTGAATGGACTGAAAAAACAGGATCCAACTATATGCTATCTACAAGAGACACACTTTCAATCTAAGAATACACATAGGCTGAAAATGAAAAGGTGGAAAAAGATATTCCAAGCAAATTGTAATCAGAAGAGAGCAGAAGTAGCTATGCTAATATCAGACAAAATAGACTTTAAATCAAAACCTGTTACAAGAGACAAGAAGGACATTGTATAATGATAAAAGGATCAATTCACCAAGAAGATATAACCATCCTAAATGTTTATGCACCAACCTTCAGAGACCATAAATACATGAAGGAAACTTTAACAGAATTGAAGGGAGAAATAGACAGGAGTACAATGGTAGTAGGAGACTTTGATACACTCCTTTCAATAATGAATAGAACAATCAGGCTGAAAATCAATAAGGAAATAGAGGACATGAACAAAACTATGGAGTAATTGGACCTAACAGACATATAGAGAACACTCCACCCAACAACAGCAGAATATACATTCTTCTCAAGTGCACATGGAACATTCTCCAGGACAGACCAAATGTTAGACCACAAAACAAATCTTAACAAATACAAGAACACGGCAATAATTGAAAGTATCTCTTCCAATCACAGTGGAATGAAACCAGAAATCAATAGCACAATGAAATTGGAAAACCCACAAATATGTGGAAATTAAATAATGTACTCAAACAACTAATGCATCAAAGAAATCACAGGGGAAGTTAGAAAATACCTTGAGCCAAATGAAAATAAAAACACAACATACCAAAACTTATGGTATGCAGCAAAAGCAGTACTAAGGGGAAAGTTTACAGCTGTAAATGCATACATTAAAAAAGAAGAAAAATCTCAAATCAACAATCTGATTTTACACCTCAAGAAACTAGAAAAAAAGAACTAAACCCAAAACCAGAGAATAAAGGAACTAAAAATTAGGACAGAGACAAATGAAAACAATAGAAAAAATCATTGAAACTAATAGCTCATTTTTGAAAAGACTAAAAAAATTGACAAACCCTTAGTTAGATTAACTAAGAAAAAAAGAGAGAAGACTCAAATAACTGAAATCAGAAATGAAAGAGAGGACATTACAATGAATGCCACAGAAATAAAAAGAATTATAAGAGAATACTATGAACAATTGTACACCCACAAATTGGATAACCTAGAAGAAATGGATAAATTCCAAAAACAAACAACCTATCAAGACGGAATCATGAAGAAATGGGAAATCTGAACAGACCAAAAACAAGTAAGGAGATTGAATCAGGAATCAAAAACCTCCCAACAAAGAAAAGCTGAGGACAAGATGGCTTCACTAGAGAATTCCAAGCTCATTCAATGATGCCAGCAAAATCCTGATACCAAAACCAGAAAAAGACACTACAAAAAAACTACAGACCAGTATCCCTGATGAATATTGATGCAAAAGTCCTCAACAAAACACTAGCAAACCTAATTCAATAGCACATTAAGAGGACTATACACCATTATCAAGTGGGATCCTGGTACGCAAGGATAGTCCGACATCTGAAAACCAATCAATGTAATAAACTACACTAACAGAATGAAGGATAAAACACCAAACAGTCATCTCAATAGATGCAGGAAAAGCATTTGACAAGATTCAACACCATTTTATGTAAAAACACCCAACAAACTAGGAATAGAAGGAAACTGCCTCAACATAACAAAGGCCATTTATGAAAAGCCCACAGGTGACATTATACTTGATGGTAAAAAACAGAAAGCTTTTCCTCTAAGATGAAGAATAAACCTAGGATGCCCACTCTTACCACTGCTATTCCACATAGAACTGGAAGTCCTAGTCAGACAAATTAGCCAAGAAAAAGAAATAAAATCCATTCAAATTGGTTAGGAAGAAGTAAAATTATCTCTGATTACAGATGACATGATCTTATATGTAGAAAGCCCTGAAGATTCCACAAAAAAAGTTAGAACAATAAAAAATCTTTAAAAATTTCAGCAAAACCACAGGATACAAAATCAACACATAAATCAATTATGTTTCTGTACACTAACAATGAGCAATTAGAACAGGAAATTAAGAAAATAATTCAATTTACAATAGCACTGAAAATAATAAAATACTTAGGAATAGGATCCAAATTGGAAAGGAAGAAGTGAAACTATCACTATTGGCAGATGACATGATTTTGTATATAGAAAACCCCTAAAGGATCCCCCCAAAGCTATTAGAAATAATAAACAAATACAATAAAGTTGCAGCATTCAAAATCAACATACAAAAATCAGTTGCATTTCTATAAACTCACAACGAAATAGCAGAAAGAGAAATCAAGAATACAATCCCATTTACAATCACAACAAAAAGAATAAAATACCGAGGAACAAATTTAACCATGGAGGTGAAAGACCTGTACACTGAAAACAACATTAAAAGAAATCATAAAAGACACACAAAAATGGAAAGATATTTTGTGCTCATGGATTGAAAGTATTAACATAGTTAAAATGTCCATACTACCTAATGCAATCTACAGACTCAATACAGTTCCTATCAAAGTCCCAACAACATTTTTCACAGATATAGAACAAAGAATTCTAAAATTTGTATGGAACAACAGAAGACTCTGAATTGCCAAAACAATCCCAAGAAAAAAGAACAAAGCTGGAGGCATCACATTCCCTGATTTCAAAGTATATTACAAAGATGTAGCAATCAAAACAGCATGGTACTGGCAGAAAAACAGGTGTACAGATCAGTGGAACAGAACTGAGAGCCCAGAAATAAAACCACACATTTATAGACAGCCAATTTTTGAAGAAGGAGCCAAGAACATACAATGGAGAAAGGAAAGTTTCTTCAATAAATGGTGTTGGAAAAACTGGACAGCCACATGCTAAAAAGAATGAAAGTAGATTACTATCTTACATCATATGCAAAAATTAACTCAAAATGGATTAAAGACTTGAATGTAAGACCTGAAACCATAAAACTCCTGGAAGAAAAGAGGCAGTAGGCTCTTTATATTGGTCTTAGCAGTATCCTTTTGAACATATTTCCTCAGGCTAGGGAAACAAAAGAAAAGATAAACACATAGGACTACATCAGACTAAAAAGCTTCTGCATGGCAAAAGAAACCATCAACAAAATGAAAAGACAACATACTAATTGGGAGAAGATATTTACAAATCATATATCTGATAAGGGGTCAATATCCAGAATATATAAAGAACTCATACAACTCAACAACAAAAAATCAAACAACCCAATTGAAAATGGGCAGAGGATCTGAATATTTTTCTGAAGAAGATATATGGATGGCCAACAGGCACATGAAAAGATGAAATACTACTCAGCCATAAAAAAGATGAAATCTTGCCATTTGTGACAACACAGATGGACCTTGAGTGTATTATGCTAACTAAGTCAGACAGAGAAAGCCAAATACCATATGATTTCACTCATATGTGGAGGATAAAACAACAACAACAGATACAGAGAATAGATTGGTTGTTACCAGGACAGAAGGGGGGGTAGGGGTAGGGCAAAAGGGGTAAAGGGGCACATTTGTATGGTGACAGATGGCAACTAGACTTTTGGTGGGGAACATGATGCAATCTATACAGAAGTTAAAATATAATGATGTACACCTAAAATTTATATAATGTCATAAACCGATGTTACCTCAATTAAAAAAATACTTAGGAATAATCCTAATGAAGGAGGTGAAAGACTTGTGTACTGAAAATCAAAAAAACACAGCTGAAGAAAATTAAAGAAGATACAAATAAATGGAAAGACATCCTGCATTCATGGATTGTGAGACTTAATATTGTTAAGATGTCCATACTACCCAAAGTGATTTACAAAGTCCATGCAATTCCTATCAAAATCCCCATAGCAATTTTTGCAGAGATAGAAAAATTCATCCTAAAATTATATGGAATGTCAATCTGAATAGCCAAAACAATTTTGAAAAGGAAGAACAAAGTTGGAGGACTCACCCTTCCTGATTTCAAAATACATTACAAAGCTATAGTAATCAAAACAGTGTGGTACCAGCATAGAGACAGACAAACTGATCAGTGGAACAAAATCAAGAGCCCAGAAATAAACCTTTGTGTATGTGGTTAAATGATCTACATCAAAGATGTCAAGACCATGCAACAGGGAAAGGACAGTCTCTTCAACAAATGGGGTTGGAAAAACTGGATATCCACATACAAAAGAATGAAACTGGACCCTTACGTCATATCAAAAGTTAACTCTAAATGTATTAAAGGACAAAAACTATAAAACTCCTAGAATAAAACACAGGAGAATAGCTTCATGACATTGGATTGGCAATAATTTTTTGGATATGACACCAAAGCACAGGCAACAAAAACAAAAACAGACAAATGGAACTATATCAAACTTAAAAACTTCAATGCATCAAAGGACACAATCAACACAGTGAAAAAACAACCTACAGAATGAGAGGAAATATTTGCAAATCATATATCTGATCAAGGATTTGTATCCAGAATACATAAAGAGCTCCTAAGGACTGGCCCCATGGCCTAGTGGTTAAGTTCAGTAAGCTCCACTTCGGCAGCCCAGGTTCACTTCCCAGGCATAGACCTACACCACTCATTGGCCACCATGCTGTAGCAGCGACCCTTATACAAAGTAGAGGAAGACTGGCACAGATGTTAGCTCAGGGCAAATCTTCCTCAAGCAAAAAAGAGGAAGATTGGCAACAGATGTTAACTCAGGGTGAATCTTCTTTAGCAAAAAAAAAAAAAAAGAAAGAAAGAAAAGAAAAGAACTACAACTCAACAACAAAAAATCAAATAATCTGATTAAAAAGTGGTCAAAGGACTTGAATAGACATTTCTCTAAAAATGATATACAAATGGCTAATAAGCATATAAAAAGATGCTCAACAACACTAATCAACTGAGAAATACAAATCAAAACCACAATGAGATAGTACCTCACACCCATTAGGCTGGCTACTATAAACAAGGAATAACAGAAAATAACAAGTGTTGGTGAGGATGTGGAGAAATTTGAACCCTGGTCCACTGTTGGGGGAACTGTAAAATGGTGCAAGCATTATGGAAAACAGTATGAAAATTCCTCAAAAAATTAAAAATAGTATTATCTTATGATCTAGCAATCCCGCTTCTGCATATATATACCCAAAAGAATTGAAAGCAGGTCTCAAAGAGATATTTGCACATCCATATTCATAGCTGCACTATTCACGATAGCCAATAGGTCGAAGCAACCTAAAAATCCATTGACAGATGAGTGGATAAATAAAATGTTGTTTTTATATATAATGGAATATTATTCATCTTTAAAAAGGAAAAAAATCTTGTCATGTGCTAAAACATTGATGAACCTTCAGGACATTATGCTAGGTGAAAAAAGCCAGTCACAGAAAGACAAACGCTGTATAATTCTATTTGTATAAAGTATCTAAAAATGTCAAATTCATGGAAACAGAAAGAATGGCGGTTACAAGGGACTTGGAGGAGGGGTAAAGGGAATGTGTATAGTGTTTCAGATTTGCAAGATGGAAAAGTTATGGAGATCTGCCTCACAACAATCTGAATATACTTAACATTGCTTAACTGTAGACTTAAAAATAGTTAAGGAGGTAAATTTTATGTTTTGTGTTTTTACCACTATAAAAAAAAGAACCAATTTATCTCATGTATTTTCTTACACCAGATTGTGTCTTTCACCTCTCTACATATCTTATGGCAGTCTTTGCATCCTCTTTTCTACCATAATGAGGTTGGTAATTTGCTTATCTCCTAAATATCTCAGACAGACAAAAGAAGGCGGAAGTTTAACATAGTATCCATGATGTATAGGATATTCAATCAGTATTTCCATTTACTGATGCTAAGACACATCTGATTTACTTCTCAAAACAACCCTATGAAGTATTTTAATTATTTTTTTTACAAATAAGAAAACAAAGGCCCAGGAAGGTAAGTAACCTGTAGAAGATCTCACAGTTATTGTGAAAAATGATTAAATATTACATAACTCTGTAAGTTACTAACCTCAATCAATACAACATATATCTTGTCAATGTCTCTCCACAAGATCCTTATATTTTTATACAAGTTTGTGAACAAAAAAATAATACTCCGCTAAAAATAAATGTGCATGTGATTTTTGGAAGAATAGATATTTACATGTTCCACATATTGAATCAATTTTCAAACTTCAAATTTTTTAAGTGCTTTTGGAGTAGAACACATCCTGAGCATGCCCTTTCAGTCCAGTTTCATCCCATAAAAGACCTCCATTCACAAGCCCACCGAGATACACAGTGTCCAATCCCTTTCCAGAGTTCCCCATTTAAGATCAATGCAGAACAAAATATCATTTGAGAAAAGTCTGCAACATAAAAGAGGGACAAAAATAAACAAATACACAAAAGGGAAAAAGAAAATTGAAGAGGAAAAAAAATACTTAAAAAAATCTACTAGTAATATCATCAGCTATATTTCATCTATGACACACCAACAGATGAGTTGAATAGAAAGTAGTCAGAGATCCACAAAGAACTCTTGGAAATTAAGTGTGATTGCTGGAAATGACATACTTTTAGAAGATGGAAGTTGGACAACTCCCAGGAACTGGAGTTCCTTTTCTGATGGAAGACACATTCTTCCCAGTCAGAGCTGTGTCTTATTATACTCTACTTGCATTGTGACTGTTTCTGGACTCCCAGAAAGCTTGCATTTCTGAAGGGTGACCAAATGACCAGTCCTTGCCTCTTTCTTCCAAAGAGTACTCTATGAATCTTGAGGAAACATTTCTGCACAAACTAGATTATGGATACCAGTGTGCCAAATGCTTCTGTTACATTTTTAGAGCCTTCCTACATTTTTGGATTCTGGATAAGGAATTATCAAGGGAATCCAGTAGTAACCATATAGGTCAAAAACAGGTTTCTGTCTTTATTTTCTTGCTGTAAATTTGAATTTTACAGATTTAAATTTTTATGTTTATGATGCCTGAATGTTTGCCTTAAAATGTAATAAAGATTTGTAAATTAGATTGTTGTCTATAATAAAATACCATTTGGGCAAAATATAAAGTGCAGAGAAGTGACACCGATTATGGCATTAAAGCAATACCATAATGTCAAATGGATTTGGTCACAAAGCAAGTATCTTCTTTTCACTTGTATTTTAAAAATTTATTTTTAAGCTAATAGGTTCTTTGAATCCATTACTTATCCTCTGTATTCCTGCTGGTATCTGGATTCACTGCTCCCACATCAGTTAGACATTTAGCAACTCTTGTTAAATCTTGGAGACAGAGCGATGAAAATAAAGTCAAATAAAGTTTAAGAATTTCCTGCAAGATGTATTTGTTCATGTTCTTTCTGAAATCAGAATATTTAATTGACGTAACTATAATTTCAGTTGGGTATTTAAATCTATCCAGTTCCAGAATGCCCTTTAAATCTTACTGATGATATATAACATTGATGAACATAATCATAATTTTTTTCTTGGAATTTATCTCCCATTTAATTTTTTTGATTTATTGGTTGTTTATTTCCTTTAAAAAGCTATTACTTTTCTATTGTTACTTGGAGGAAGTAACACATTAAATAGGGTAGAAACAAATACTTCTGTTTCATTGGCTGAGGTTACCCATATTTGTCATGTGCTGCCCATCTGGATTTTACACGTTTAAGTTCAGATTGAATTGAAAAAAAGAAGGCCATGTGCAACAAAAGCAATTAAAGTTTATTTTCCAAGGCGTTCATGCAGCTGCAAATCTTCCTCAAGGATGTCATTAAATGTCATTTTGATCTTTTTTTAAAGCAATAAAAGCATGTAGTCTCTATTTTCCACTTAATAGAAAGTTTGAAATTGAACAAACTGTGAAATCTCAGCAGCCCTCCTTGGCTCCTCAGCCATTTACTATCCCTTGGCTTTGAAACATTGAAACTGAGTTAGATAACAGCTGGATCATTCACAGAGCTGTGTTTTGACCACTCTGGGTCATTTTTTCATCTGACAGCAGACCACTTCTAGGAAGGTGAGCTGTATGCACGTGTGAATGCCATTAGCAGAACTCCCTATAGGTCAGTTTTATTTCCTGTTGATGCATTATGTAAACTAGATTCCAAGAATTGAGAAGTTTAAAAGTTTTCTTTAGTTGGATCAGCTGGGCCAGGAAGGAAAGTTTTGTTCTCTGCCTATGGTCTATTATGATGGTACATTTTGGAGTATAACTAAAAACCAGTTGGATTTACTATTCTTTATTTCAATATTTTAGTTTGTTTGTTGGAGGATAAATTAGCTACTGATATCATAGACCCCATTTTTGGATCCTCATTTACATAAAATGTCTCAATTTCTCTTTTCATTTTTCTCCTGAGTGTTCCCAAGTTTTAAAAATTATGTTTTTATATCTTTGAAGAAATTTTTTTTGATTTGTTTTGTGTTTCCATCTGGTACATTTAATAAAAGACCATAAAGTAATTTTCTTAAAGTTTCTTCTGAGTTTATCCCATGTTTAGTTAGACTAAGTGCCAAGCTGTGTTTGGCAAACTTGAGAAGGTAACTGCTAATTAAGCAAAGTTTATTTAATGATAAAAAGAAAGCAAGAGCGCTCCTTTAAACTAGGTGTGAGAAACTGATTCGAGCATGTTGAGTACTGCCAAAGTGTTGGAGACTCCTTGGGTAATGACTTAATTAGTAGCAAACTCTCATCAGCCTAAGTAAATACCTTAACACCAGTTTCTTTTAGTTAGTCCCTAGTGACTTAGACCTACAACTTCTAAGTCATTGGTGTTTTGCTGTTATTAGCGTATGTTAACATAAGACTTCATTTGGTTGGTTATAGAGTATCTATAAAAGTAAGCTCTTTTCCCCTCTTCTCTTATTACCTAACCTTCACATTTTTATGTGAGTTTCCTTGCCACTGGTAGGAAACCATAGTGCTTCACTTATAAAGATAAATATTACTGCAATAGGTTTTAATATTTTGGCCACCCAGCACCACAATTTAATTTGCAGACGTTCCTCTCCTTGTTGAAAGTCATCTTGGTGGAACGTGAAATCCATGTGTCTGCCCTCCTCTCCAAAGCTGTCTTCAGATCACTGGAAATTCTTTCTGCATCTCCCCACCCTGCCAATGCCAAAGCATTTGAAACTTGATCAGTTTGAAACAAGGATGGAAGAATGAGTTGGACTTCAACCATTCCCCAAGAAGATTGTCAAGCAAGCCTCGCTACGGAGACTGGTTCTGGACGGGTCAGAAACTATTCATGTTCAGCCTTCCCTCTAATCCATGAGCTCCCTCATGTCCTTCAAATAGAGTCACTCTTTGTAAAATCAACCTAGAGTCAGTCTTTTTGTTGTTGCTGCTGCTTGCAAACAAAACAACTGCTGCCATATACTCACTATTATTGTTGCTATCTCTTTCTGTGTATGCCGACATATAGATATAGAACAAAGCTACATGATGCCTTTTATTATTAACTAGAATTTTTCTTGTTATTATTTAACATGCATTAAGTATTAAAAAAGAAAACCTCTCTAATATTATGCCATGTGTCCTCGTATCTGGAAAACCTGACTCAGGGGAACATGGGAGGCTCAGAATGCTGACACATCCCAGAGCAAGAAAAACACAAGTGACCAGGAAAATAGAATCACCCACATTCTGAGGATGAGAAACTTATGGAATAGGGAGAAGGAGAAGACTATGAAGGTGCTTTATTTTTGAATTAAGTGCTTAGCGCTTTGATAAGAATATAATCAGATTACTGGTTATATATTTGGAGTAGAAATGTAAGTAAAAATACCATTTAATTAACACAATTTAAAAATGGTACAAAAAAGAAAAAACTAAAATTTTCTCCATGTCTTTAGAAAAATGATATATCTGGATAGAGTTATAAAATGTCTTTGAGGAATAAAACAAATTATAGCCTGAGACAAATCATATGATGTGAAGGGAACTTAGAGATCATTTACTGGAGTATCCCCAAATCACTGATCATGTTCTGCAGTACTTCACAGTACTTTAAGTCTAAATACAGGGATTGCTGGGTTGAAAAGCCAGTGTCACATACTCATCCCAGTGGTTTGGGTTACCTGTTTCCACTAAACCTAATCCTAAATCTTGACCACTCCCTATCTCCTTGATATAGAACCTCCTAATCTCAAGTTTGTGTGCCTGATGTCCAGTACCCCAAACACTGAGACATCCGTGCTTGGAGATGGAGAAAGTTTTTATTCAAAATGGCCAAAATGAGAAGATGGGAGGATAGGTTCTCTCAAGTCAGCCCTAACAAGAGCAGAAAGCAGGGGGTTTTATAGAGCTAAGGGGTTTGGCAGGAGGAATTTCAAAGAAACAAAGGGGTCATTGTTGATAAGCCCCTGGGCAATCTGACTTCTGGGCCTCAACAGCAGCTGAGGGCCCAGCCATCCAGTGATTGTAATCTCCCTGAAGGCATTCTCTTTCTTCTGCAAAACAAGCTCACAAATCCTTCAGACCCAAGTCACCCATTAGGTTAAACAAGAAAACAGCAAATTGACAAGATTCATCCATGTCTGTGTTGGGAACAGGGTTGAAAGGCAATCCTGTTCTTATTGAATATCTACAGTACCCCTCAGGTACCTGGCTTCATCATCAGTGACCAACAAGGACATACCATTACTTTGTACTCAAATAATGTCTACTTCCACAAGGCTCTGACCTTTTCTTTTTTCTCATAGGGCAGTAAAGATTTTGAGAAGTTAAAAATAGATCCTCTCTGGAGGAAGTGGGAGAATCCTCATCTAATCCTCATTTCACAGAGGAAATTAAGGATTTAAAGGAAATTACATTAGCATATTTTTTTGCTTAAAAAAGAATTAATCTATAAAAAATGCCTTTCAGACAGCTAATCTTCTACAAAGGAGCTAAGAACATGCAATGGAGAAAGGAAAGTCTCTTCAATAAATGGTGCTGGGAAAACTAGACAGCCACATGCAAAAGAATGAAAGTAGACCATTATCTTTTACCATACACAAAAGTTAACTCAAAATGGATCAAAGACTTGAAGGTAAGACCTGAAACCATAAAACTCCTAGAAGAAAATATAAGCAGTACACTCTTTGACATCAGTCTTAGAGGGATCTTTTTGAATTCCATGTCTACTCAGACAAGGGAAACAACAGAAAAAATAAACAAATGGGACTTCATCAGACTAAAGAGTTTCTGGAAGGCAAATGAAACCAGTATCAGAATGAAAAGACAGCCCACCAACTCGAGGAAGATATTTGCAAATCATATATCTGACAAGGGGTTAATCTCAGTAATATATAAAGAACTCATACAACTGAACAATGAAAAAACAAAAAACCTGATCAAAAAATGGGCAGAGGACATGAACAGACATTTTTCCAAAGAAGATTTACAGATGGCCAATAGGCATATGAAAAGATGTTCAACATCACTAATCATCAGGGAAATGCAAATCAAAACTACATTGAGATATCACCCTATACTCGTTAGAATGGCTATAATCACCAAGACAAAAAAATAACAAATGTTGGAAAGGTTTTGGAGAAGAGGGAACCCTCATACACTGCTGGTGGGGTGGAAACTAGTGCAGCCTGTATGGAAAACAGTATGGAGATTACTTTAAAAATTAAAAATAGAAATATCTTATGACCCAGCTATTCCACTACTGGGTATTTATCCAAAGAACTTGAAGTCAATAATCCAAAGAGACTTATACACTCCTATGTTTATCGCACCATAGCCAAGAAGTAGAAGCAACCCAAGTGTCCATCGACTGATGATTGGATAAAGAAGATGTGGTATATATATACAATGGAATACTACTCAGCCATAAAAAAGACAAAATTGTCCCATTTCCAACAACATGGATGGACTTTGAGGGTATTATGTTAAGCAAGATAAGCCAGACAGAGAAAGACAAACACCATATGATTTCACTCATACGTGGAAGATAAACTAACACACAGACAGAAAGAACAGTTTGGCAGTTATGAGGGGGAAGGGGGTTGGAGGGTGGGCACAAGGGGTGAAGGGGTGCATTTATATGGTGACTGAAAAATAATAATGTACAACTGAAATTTCACAGTGTTATAAACTATTATGACCTCAATTTAAAAAATTGCCTTAGAAACCAGGTTATTTATCTACACCGTAATTTCACTGCAATTTGGCTATATGAGACATCTGAGTCCTAGAGCTAGTTTAGATTTTCAACACATTTTCTTTGAGATAACTACAGTGGCTCAAAGTGAGAAATTTAGTTGGATTTACCTCATCATTTCATTTTCTACTCAGTGACCTCCTCCCACGCCTACCTTCTGTCTCTGGGCAAAACGTAATACAAATAAAGCTTGATTAAATTGCCATTTATTTTTTTTTAACTTAACTTGGATTTTTTTAGTGTCAAATTTTAGTTTGAGTTTGTTTTAATCTGCATCTTGGAAAGGGAATTTCTCTCAGAAAAGTATGTGACCCATGTCCTCATAAAAGTGTTTCTATACTTGGGACTTCATTGTTTGCCCTGTGTTGCAGCCAAACCCAGTGAAAGATTTGCTGATACATTTCACTTAGTTTTCAGTGAAAAGAGGATGTTATGAATTTCTTTGGATTTTATTTCTTGGAAATACATTCTCTACGTGCAGTCTATCATTAGGGAAAATAAAACATCATCTAAACGTATTATGATTAAAAATAAAAGGATGACAGATTTATCCTTAATATAAAATAAATTAGTCAAGTTATTCCAGAAACTGTTTCAATCAGTACTACTCATACAGACATATGTGTCATTTCTTCTAAATCTGAACGCATAGAGACATAAAAGGCACACAAGCCTAGGTGAAATAAAAGTGTGAAATTCAGCTATGTGTTAGATTTTCATACTGGTCTTTGTGGTTATGATAATTGTAGATTTATGAGTGAGCTTCCCATTGGGAAAAGTGTATTTGTAATGTTAAATATCCTGATATTTCAACCAGGAATTACGCACCATTGAGCTGCTTCCTTGCCAAAGATGTAACAAACGCATATAGCCACACACACACAAAGCACTAATTTAGAACAGGATGGTTGGGGATAACTTAGATGAACTGGAAGACAGTAGTTAACACAGAATGGAAGTCCTCAAACCAAATGAATGTCTTTAGAAGGTAAGGGAGGAAAGAAAAATGAGTAGAGTGAAATAAACACGAGAGAAAGAAACAATCAGCTGGTAAGAGCATCTTTCTTACATAGTCTACTCTCATTTTTTCCTCCTACTCTTTTATTTGCTTGATGATTAGTCAGAGACAAAAGTTGTACGCTATTATTTGATTCAATAAAGGATCAAATCCAAAACATGAAAATTTAGGTAATTATCATTTATTTTAATTTGTTTTATTCCAAAGTTCTGTATGAAATGTATTCTAGAGGCTTCTGTTATTTAATAAACATATCTCTATGAATTGCTTTCAAATGAACTAGTTCTTTGGTGATTCTTAATTGTATATTAGTAGTTGCCCCTTTTAATCTGATTGAAAAGATGCTTTACATTTTTAGTCAAGATAGACCTTGAATATTTATATCTTAAAATACTTATGTGAAAACTAAGAAATGCTTCAGATAGTTGAAATGTAATGCAAAGGTTCAGACTGAGGAAAAAAGTTTGAATTGTATTACCAGGCAGAGAGTCGACTGAAGAAATAGGGAAGTAGGATGTAGACATAGACTTCTGCCTCTAAGGCTGGTATTTTTTTTTTTAATTTATTCATTGCTTTAAAAAAATGAAGAGAAAAAAGTAACTGAATAACTTCTGGTTGGCTGGATACCGGCATTATTTTTATTGGCAAGAGCCTCTGAATGGCTGAAAGGTGGCCATTAACACTCTGACAGAAAGTGCTGACAGGGTGATTATAAGATTAACACCCTATGTTATATTAAGAGTGTCAAAACCTCACTCCTACCTGTCAGTGGAAAATAACAGCATGAGTGGAAACATTACAGAAACAGAACTATTTCTAATGTTAAAGTACCATGCTTTGGTGTGTCTAAACTTTTTAAAATGCCCATGTTAGCTACTGAATTTAGCTAATGGTTGAAGGCGTTCTTTTTTTACTCAATAAGGTGACTTCACAAATGAAAGATGTGTAAGAACTGTACATTATAGTTGCTGTCCTTTGGAATGAAAGTTTCACCTATGATTTAGTCAGAAGAAACTAATTATGAATATCATTTCTTTTCTAAACCCGACTGTTTCTTTTAAACAATTCTTTACCTTAATTATGAAGAAACATTTAACAAAAAAGCTATTTTCCAAATCGGCTCTATAATACTCTATAGCTCAAAGCTGAAAAATCCCCAATATTCTGGCCCAGAAATCACATAATCAGGAAGTCTCCCTTCAACACGATATTTATTTGTTTGTTCATTCTTAACTAGAGCGGGTCAGAGAATTCCTCCTCTGCATCACATGCAAGACTCCATTAAATGTATGGACAAGTAAAACTTCAGCATCAATTAAACCATAGAAACCTCTAGGATTTTCTTGTCAAGGAATGGCTATTCAATGTATCAAGCTGATTATTCTTTTGACAGAGTTCTCCTTGGGAAAGTGTAAAAGTCAAGAATTGCAGGAAAAGGGAGAATTTGGGGAGATGCTTAACCTGGAGTCACTGAGTCAGAGAAGTGAGGGATTGAGGAGAGAAAATTGTCTATCCTAGATCACTGGGGAGCCTAACCAGCACACTCCCATTTTGGGTTCTAATAGATTTAGACAACATCCAGGAGTGCTGGGCTTAGCCTCAGTTTCCCTTGTACTCTGCCCCAGAAAACCCATCCATAGAATGAAGGTTGGTCTAGGACAGAGCCCAGAACTCCTGAAGGCTCAGGAATGGAAGAGCAATCCTCAGACAGCAGGGGAAGGGGGTAGGAGGATAGGAACCCAGGCATGGCTATGGGCCTAGCTTTCTTACAACCTTAGAATATTCATATATGTAACATATCCACTTCCCTATGTAGTCTTGCCCTGTGCTTGTGCCCAACAAAGTTAGGGGTGAGCCTGGAAGGAGACTATTTCTACCCAAATATTTCTTTTTCTCATCCATATGAATAATTCTCAAATAGCCCTATATTATGAATTCAATCCACTGGTCATATATTTTATAGGTAGAATATTTATTCATGATATTTTTTATGAAGGCTAGAAACTTCCACTTTAATCATTGGATTAGCTAAAACAATTAATAGGTCCAAGGAAGCTCCTGAATTTGTGTTACTGGTTGGAGACCAGGGAAAGTCTGAGCCATTTTGGACAGACATCATAGAACTCCACTGGAGGCAATGGAGTTATTTCCATGATTTATGCTAAAACTCATCACAGAGTCACTCAACCTGAATGGATGGTTTCCCAAACAAACAATAAAGAGTGGTTATGAAGACCATAGTGGAAGAAGCCCTAGATCAGGACACTTAATTAGTGCCAGCTTTGCCTTTAACTATAGCTCTGAACAACTTATACTCTGAGCTTCAGTTTTCTTAGCTATAAGTTAAGAAAGTTGGAATATACTAGAGAAGTCCTTATGGCCTCATGCAACCTCTCAGGACCTGCATAGGGATAGGGTGAGTGGTACACAAGGACTTCCACCTAGATTCAATGCAACTTCTTTAAAAAAAAAAATATATATATATACATATATATATATATATATATATATATATATACAGAGAGAGAGAGAGAGAGGAGTATAAGGTGAGTCTTCAGTAAATAATTCTGCTGTGAAAACTGTAACAGTTTCCAAACCACAGACTAGATAATACTGAAAGTCCATTCCAACTAAAAAGAAAAAACCTCTATGGCTTTAATTATGTAGAAAAACAAAGAAAGGTTTTGGGTAATCAAAGCTAGATGCAACTCTTCTTCTTTGACATTAAAATAAAAAGAACAACAAAAAAAATCTAACGAATTGTTTTGGGATACTCATTTTCCCACTTGATAGAATCCTAGACTGGTTGAGACACTAATTTTTTAGTCCTTGAAATTCAGAGGGGCTTATTTTTCTCAAGGCATATTCTCTGTTGGATTTGTCAGTACTCCCACTTGAATAGACCAGTTGGTGAGGATAAACAGACACCAGATTTGGGTCATTAAGGAACTGAAAGCCAAAAACAAGAAAGTGACTTTTACGAAAATAAGGATGGGAAATTGCCGAAAGAGTTTCAAAGAGACAAGTATCGTGAACTGAATGGCAAGAAACTGAAGATCATCTGAGCAGGAAAGTCTTAGGTTGCTTGGAGAGGAGAGATGCAGGAAGCAGGGGTTGTAGGAAGGAAGGTAACGGTAGTCCAGCTGTGAGATGACCAGGGCTGGATCTGGCACAGGGGACAAGGGGAGAAGGAGGACCTGCACATAACTTGCCAAAGAAGACAAGTCAAGTAAGTGTCAGAATGGGAAAGGAGCCAGTATCCCTAGGCGTCCCATCTACAATCTCCGTTCACTCGAACACAATTTCTCTTTTGGGAAAGTAACCTTTGTCCTTCATCCTAAATACTTTCTAATCATCTACATCCTACTATAAGGTTACATTTTAATGGAAGTCAACTTGGAGACTTCTCCAATGACATGAAACTGTTTTCTTTAACTCTGTGGTTTAACAGTTTCTCCACAGTAACAGGGCAGTCTTTTTATTACCAGAAACACGGACCTTATTTGTGGTCCTTAGCCATGGCAAAGTTCCCATTAAAGCCAATGGGAGTTGTGGCTAAGTAAACCTTAGTGAATAATATTCATTTTTTACAAGGTTTGGAATATGAAGCAATCAGAATTGTTGTTTTCTTATGATGTGTTGCTTTTGGTTCCCATGAAAGCTTTACCACAAATAGGATGTAGGATTATGTCTTCCTTTAGGTACACAATACAAACCTTGAAATCTTGAATAGAAACCATACATTCTTCAGGAAGGAAATACATGTAATTTTAACTAGCTCTTGATTATTGATTTATAAATTCTCTTTTCTTTGTCCAGTTTGGTTTAACACTTGCACGTATTTTTACAGTTTATTTTTTCTAGAAAAGGAATCATTTTTTCATTCTTTTACTTCTCCTAACAAATTCTCTGAGTCCCATTCCACCATGAAAAATAAGAAGTGAGGAGAGCATAGTTTCAGAAAAAAAGGCAGTATCATTTAGGGAATGCTTCAGAAAAATATGATATAGTTCCCAAATAATTTTATGAGTTTACACCAAATAATTAATAGTGCTGTTTGTACTGGAAATTTTCTTATTGTAGCTCTGTGATCTGATGTAGAACAGAATCACAAAATATGCACCAGCCAATTGAACCTGACCATGTCACTATTTGATCACTTTATAATGATCACCGTGGCAGCATGCCGTCATACTAACATTTGCACACTATCCCCACTCTTCATCCTCCTAATTTTGATAACATATGCTTGACACTGGAGGGAAATCACTATTGTAATCCATTAATTGAGCACAACTAAGAGTAATACACCTTCAAATGTTTTCTATTTGGGATTATCTTAGAAAATATGACATGGATTTGACTTGACTGACTGAATCATTCACTCCTTGATGAATTACTTTGGAAATTTTAAAACACAGGGCACTAGTGTCCACTTCTTTCTCCTGGAAATGCTATCTCTACTTTTCCATGACCCAGCTCTTTGCTGATTAATTTCCTACATGTCTGACTACTCTCTTCCAGTGTCTTTATCTCCTCTTTCTCAGCCTTCTACAAAAAAACTCATGTATTCCTCCTTAAATGTTTTCTGTTTTTTTGTTTTTTTTCTGGGTGAACTTTGCCACATCCGCATCTTCAAGCACCAGGCTGGTCACCTGTGTTCGCAAATTAAGTTTTATTGGAATACAGCTGCGCTCACTCATTGTTATGGCTGCTTTCTCACTGCAATGGCAGAGCTGAATAGTTGCGACAGAGAATGTGTGGACTACCGAGCCTAAAACAGTTACTGTGTGGTCCTTTAACAAAAATTTTGCTGACACCTGACCTAGAACACGGTTGACTCTCCGTAAAATTGCAGCAGGAGATCGAAAATTCAACATGTTCAACCAAATTTACTTAATGCCATTGTTATCTACTTATTTTGTTTCACTGAACACTTGAAAAGTGTCTTTACATTTTTCCTTGTAATTCCACATCTAATAGGTCACAACAGTCTGCTAATCTCTTACAAGGCTGAACTTTTATTGCTTGTTCTGCTCATTGATCTTATCCATCTCTTACCTGAATATTTTAGTATCTAATCTCATTTTCAGTATCTATTCCTCTAAATAGGTTACACACTCTGTTGCCAGTAATCTTAAATATCCATCTGTTCATGCATTTATTGTCTAAATTCCATTGATTTCTCCCATTACCTCACGACAGAGTCCAACTCCTTAGCATGTCATTCAAGTCCATTTACTGTATTCCTGTCTCCTGCTGCTGTGAGTACTGTTTTCAAGAGACTATTTCCCAAGCACCTGATATCCTTTCTATCTGACGCATGTCTTTGTTTATTACGGTCTCTCTGCTTGAAATTCCCAAGTTTTCTTCTCACTTTTTTGGGGGGCTCAACTCAAATGTCAAATTCTCAGTAAAGCAGTAAAGCCGTTCTCAGCAGCCAAAATTAAATGTTACCTTATTCTGCTCCTACCTGGCTTAGGATGCATTCAACTTTCCTCTACCTTCAGCAAACTGACAATAAACATGGTAATTGCTCCTGCTGAATCTACCTACGATCTTACTATCCTTTTCAGGAAGTTACTGTCAATCAACTAAAGGTGTTATGAGAGGTAACATCTGTGTCATAGCATGTGATAAACTTTGCATTCTTTATGAGCAGGAATAGCAACTTTATATATTTATTCCAAGAACTCAGAACAAGAGTAGGCTCTTAAAAATCATTTAATCTACTGAGGTGATTTAAATTGAGATGGAAATTCAAATGCAATGTTCCAAATTAGCTGTTAAGGAGGAATCACTATAATTTTAGGTATGATTTAAGATTACTTACAGACAAATGCTTAATCTGATTTGAGCGGTGATGGTATATCTGTCCTTTGACAAGATGAACTTTATGTCAGCATAGTAATAAAATGATAACAGTGATAATAACTAACATTTATGGATTATTTTCTAGTTATCAGGACCTTTATATTTTACCTGATTTGATTCTAAAACAATCTTATTATTATCGTCATCCTCATCATCGTCCTCCTTTCATCATCTCATTTTGTAGATAAAGAGACCAAATGTAGAGAATTGAGTCGATTTCTTCTAAGTGGCAGACCTGGGATTCAGAGTCAATTCTGCCTAACTGCAAAGCCTGGGTTCTTAACAAATAGAATGTGTTGGTCCTTTCCTTAGGTCTAGCGCTACCATTTCTATGAGGGAATAAATGAATGATTTATTCTTCTTTCAAACAGTACACAGAGAATGATTGCAACATGGAAATCTTCCAGAAGTACTTTAGTGTTGGGTAGATTTGGAATATCTTCTAGTCGTTGTTGCATGGGCATTTCAGCTGAATCTGTTTGTCTTTAGACGCAAGACAATGTGCTAAGTGGTATCAGGTTCCCAAATGACTATCTTCACTGGGTTTAATTAGAAACATCCATTAAAGCTTGAGAATTAGGACAACAGTGACACTTCAAAAAGATATTTCCTTTCCCTCATCTTTCAATTTGCTTGATGTAAAAGCCACTTTCTTTATATTGTCAATTATCTTCACTGTCTTAAATCCCTGTTTGTTTGAGGCTATATCATCTAGTCATGAGACATTTTCCTCTTTCTAATCCTTGCTGTTTATGTCCTATACTTAATGTATACATTGTGTATAATACACTATCATACATATGTCCTATCTTCCCATCGAAGACTTTTAACTTCTATTTTCATTTCAACTCAAACCTTTGCCATTATCCTAGGAAATTTCAATATTCAAAGAAGTAACACATCCAACTCTTGGTTCATTTACCTTCTCCACCATGAACTCTTAAAACAAAAGCCAGGAAATTGCCATCACCTGAAGTTATTTCTCTCACAAAAATCCATAAATCAGATGCCTACTGTTGGAAGATAAGTCTCTGTGGTTGTCTCCCATTTCTGCACACCTTGAAAGTGAGGTATTGATTGCCCTTTGTTGGGAACTATATTTAAAAGAATGGGTGTATACAAAATTGCTTCAAAGGTAGAAATAGAGTCTTCTTCCAGAACAAGGTGCATGTTTTCCTGCAATCTTGAAAGATAGATAGTGTTTCCCTCCACAGTGAAGGACAGTTATGTTTACCATCCAGTGTAGTAAATGTAAGATCTTCTACCAGAGCAAAGGGGCAGGCTTGCTTCTGGATCATTATAAAACATTCCTGTTTCCTAAACCCAAGTTTCCTCTCCTGTAATCAACCCACTCTTTGTGTAGGTGTCATCTAGCCCTTTGTGTTACCTTGTGGAAATTGGGGTCTGGAGAACCAGTATAAAATTGTTAATATTCTGGCTAACTTTATTCCTGTGAGTAATCACCATTATTAATCTCTGAGCTAAGAGGCTATGTCTTCTACTTATATCCATGAAAGTGTGACAAGCTAACTGGTTACTTTGCACATAGGGTAAAAATCTCAAATCTTTCACAGTTTTTGACATCCACTATCTACGTACAATCTCTTGGATAGTCTTCCATTTTGCCTGCTAATTTTTTCTGCCTGCCATCTTACTCTTGGGCACTCAGTTTGCCTCAAGTGCAGAAGCCCTCTCTTGTTTTCAATTCTAGTCAATACCCTGAACCACATTGTCAGTATATCTTTCCATTGACTGCACCTGGAAAAATCCTAGTTTTCATGATTCCAACCACCTGCTTTCTCTCTTCCTAAAAGCAGCCTGCTGAGCACCTCTGGGGGAAAATAAAACAGACAGCAGATTGATATCAATATAACTTCATAATCAACAATGTCAACTACTTCCTCCCTGTTTTCTAGTTATGTCTCTCTTAATTTGGGGGAGTACCTTTTAAACTCATCCTATTCTCTTCAGCACTATGTCTCAACTTTCTCAGTTCTTAGCAAATTTTCTTGCTTCCTACTTCATAAGGAGGAGAGTAGTCATAAAATGGGATCTCCCTAAACTTTCTATCACTACATGTGTAAATCTATGCTTTTTACGTAAAATATCATTTATGAATATTTCTCCTTGATAAGAACATAAAAGCCATATATTTGATTTAAAGTTCCTTGACAATAATAAATAGATATGTCCCTAGACATATCTAGCACAATGGTTTTATTCCTGCTCTTTATTAAATTTTGTCTCTTTAAGCAAGATAAACCTGCTGATCCAATAATGAGTAGGAAATGAGTCAACAAGAAACGAGCTCCTGCTTCTGACACAACACACTTGGGAGAGATGGAGCTATTAGAAAGCTTAACCTGCTCTAAAGTGCATGAGCTGGCAGAGGAAGAGGAGGATAAGAACTTTGCAAAAGAACTATAATGGGATGAGACTGCTGTAGTTTGTATTTTCTTCTTGTTTGAACAATGCCCTCTGATCCAACCTGACCCTTGTGAATTTCTCTGAACACAGGCTTGGCAAAAAAAACAGTGCAGTGAAGCCAAGGTTCAAGATAAATTACTAACAGAGCATCTCACTTCAGGCAAAACAACCAGAGAAAGAATGCCTGGGCTATTAAAACATCCTGCACTGAAACCAGGGTGGGAAATAGGAGGCGTGGGCAGCAGTGTCACACCTTTCTTGACTCAAAAAATAGGTTAGCTCCCCCTTTGTTAAAAATATGCACTTGATGTTAAGAATGGGTTATATCTAGACACATGAGTGGATTAGAAAGGGTTAAAGAAAGCTGTTTTTAATTCCTCTGGAAGTGATTTTGCCAAAACTCTCCTATCTAAGGCCAATCTTGTTATGTGTGCTTTGGATGACATCCTATTGTGCCAATAAGCAATCTTGTATGTGGCCCTATTCTTTCTGAATCTCCACACTCTCCTCTGAAAACTTAGCATCAGAATTTTAAATATACTCAAGGCTATTGCACAGTTTGAGATCCAGTGACCTCCTTTCAGTCTGTCTTACTTGATCTCATTGCACTTTTAACATAGTGGACCTCTCATCTTTCTTAAATAATTTTTCCTTGACTTTTATAAATTGCACTGTCATATTTTTTTCTCCAACCTTTCTTTCTCCTTATTCCTCGTCCTTTTCTCTGGTTCTTCCTTCTCAAATGACAATTACATATTGGAGTTTCTCAGGACTCGCTTCTGGGTACTTTTCTCTTTCCTTGATAGACTGTCTGTGATTAGGTGATCTCACCCACTTTGAGAACTCCAAAATGAGACTCTATGCCAACAACTCCAAAATCTCAATTCCTGGCATGGAACTTCTCTTCCAACTTTTAGGACCTCATGTTCCAGAACCTACTGATTTTATTGTATGCATCACAAACAAAAATGTACAAATAGATCTCATTATTCCCCACCTTAAACTCTCCAACTCATTCAAACACTTGTATATTTTCAGGTTTGTATCTAAAATTTTTCATCATAAATTAAACAAAGGGTGTAGTTTTTAGAATACTATAAAGAGTGACATGTAAAAAGATTACAGTTAATTTCTGTTTGCAGCCATAAGGGCATAACAGGTATCAGCTTACCCTTGAGCAAATAACTATAAATCTGGACAAAATATATGAAGCAACTGTTTTTAAGAATTGCACCCCAAATGCTCAGGGCTATGATCCTTGAAAGAAAGGAAATATATGAAGTGACCTCCCACTTCACCCTGGTTTTCTGCCTGGGGGCACTTTACCAAGAGGTAATTGGAGCACAAACAGAGTGGCAGTACCTCTGGGCAAAGAAAAAAGTGAATGGCATTTGGGTTTACTAAAGCAGTTGGAGTTATCATTAGACTTGTTATTAGGAATATAGTAACATAAAATCAAACAAAACAACATTAATGTATTATAAGATTTGATATATCATATTAAATATAAGTAAAATATTATTAGAAGTGCATTTCTAAATGAGATGATGATAGGAGTATCTTGTCTATCCTGATTTTAAATGGAATGCTTCTAAAATTTTTCCATTTGGAATCATATTTCTGTAAGTTTTTCATAAATGCTTTTTATCAAACTGAAGAAGTTGCCTCCTATTCCTAATTTACAAAGATTTATTTTAAATTTTAAGCATGCTTTTACATTATTATCAAATGTTTCTCTGTGCTTATTGATATGATGTAATTTGTTAACGTTAATATGAAGTTGTCTTTACATGCCTGGGACAAACTGAACTTAGCAGGAACGTATTTTTTTACTATGCTGTAATACTAGATTTGCTAATATTTTGTTTAGAAATTTTGCATCTCTAGTCATTAGGTAAATAGGTCTGTAAAGTTCCTTTCTTGTATTATCATGTCCTGACTGTTTTCA
Organism: Tapirus indicus; assembly: GCA_031878705.1. Lineage (NCBI taxonomy): Eukaryota > Metazoa > Chordata > Mammalia > Perissodactyla > Tapiridae > Tapirus > Tapirus indicus. The sequence goes on along the minus strand of CM062919.1, from coordinate 138,271,975 downwards.
ACATAATGCTGGCCTGTTAGAATAAGCTGAGAAGTGTTCTTTATTTCACTATTTATGAAAGAGTTTACGTAAGTGTCAAAACATCAGACCACCACTCAATATCTCTAACCAAAAAGCTTAATTTATGCTGTATTTAGTTAACAGAGAGTTAAAGTGGCCAAGTATAGTCACATTGGGCAAAACAAATGTCTGATGACGTACAGTTTTTTTGGAAGATTTGTTTGGGGTTGTGATGGATATAGAGACAAGGGCAGGTTAATGTCAATGTTACAGAAGCATGGTTCGCATTGGTTACAGAGGTGGGAGTGGGACAATGTTAGTCTTAGAAGCATAGCTTGGAGTGAGTCCATTGAAAATCGGGTGACTTTCATAATGTGAGGCTGTCACTGATTAGTTGACTTTCAAAGGCGTGTTCACAGAAGTTGTCATTGATTAACTAAACAGATTTGAAACCACTTCTTATACCAATTCTCTGACACCAACTGGGTGCCCTACAGTTCATTTCAATTCTCACACTAACTTCCTGGAGTTAGCATAGATCCCACAGCTTAAAGAGCTCGGTCCCACAAGACTGCCCCCACTTCAGACACCAGTCAAAAGTCCTGGGTCCTTAGGCTACTGGCACTCCTGTCTGACTTGCTACAAATTTGGGAGTCCCTGTGACCTTCCCCAGGTAATTTTCTAGAAAAACTCACAGAGCTCAGGAAAATGCTATGCTTAAGATTACAATTTTATTATAAAGGGAATAAGTCAGGAATAGCCAAATGATAGAGAGGCATAGGACATGGTTGGATAGTGGGGTGGGGTGAGGAGTTTTCCTGCTCTCTCCTCCTGGAATCCAGGCACATCACCCTCCCAAAATATCAACGTGTTCACCAACCTGGAAGCTCCTTGAATCTCTTTGTTCAAGAGTTTTTATTGACACCTCCATACATGGGTATGATTGAGTACATTATTGGTCCCGTGATTGAGTTCAATCTCCATTTCTCCTTCTCTTCCCAGAGGTTGGAAGGTGGGGCTGAAATTTCCAACCTCTTATTATGTGTTTGGCCAGCCCTGCTGTTGAAACTTTCTGTCGGCCCACCATGAGTCACCTTGGTAGCATAAACTCATTGTCAAAAGGGGCTTGTCATGAGTAACAAAAGACACTTCTGTCACTCAGGAAATTCCAAGGGTTTTTGAAGCTCTGTGCCAGAAACAAGGGCAAAGACCAAATACATATTTTTCAGTATACCACACATGCCTATAGAATAATCAACAATTTCTTAGTATTATGGGAGCTTATAAAATCCTCAGGTCCCCATTTTTGTTTTTCATCAACCAAAGCTACATGAGACTGTCAGGGACTGTCCAGCTTTCCACCACTTTTGTTGATTCCCCTTGAAAATGCAATTCTGTTTACAAAAGTCTGATTTTCCCTTGAGTTTCAGTCTGCATGATTTTATCCTGTTTTTAGCTTTGAGTCATTTGTTGTATCATCAGTTGGGACAAAGGTTATGTAGAATCATTTAATGCTCTGGACAATAGTCATTAGATAACATTAGATGACTACGAGGAAACAGATATAATTAAAATATTATTAAAAAAGGATTGGAAGACTCTGGAAGATTTCCCAGGCCTGACCAAGGAAATAAAGTTACAGATGAGGCATTAATTGGTCATATTTTTGCAGTTCTAGTCATCTCTTCTTAGTGTTTGTTTACTAGGAAGGCCAGTGTGTCCCAAATTTGATGAGTTGCCTCATTGAAGAGTTTGTCAAGTGCCAATTTGAAACTATCTAGTGTTATCTTAATCTCATGCATTTTACAACTTGATTTTTGCCACTGTCACTTTTCAGAATGTGGGGCCACATCCTGAAAATCTCCATGGATTTGTTTTTCTGCTCCCCAAGGAGTCTTTGCTTAAAGACTTTAGTCCTTACAGCCTGTTAGGATAAATGATCAGCTAGCATGTTTTTTCTAACTTCCCTCGGAAGCACTCTCTTATATATTCAACACAATGCAACAGCTAGATCTTAAGTTAGCATGAGGGAAGCCATCTTAGGGAAAAGAAGCAATATCATACCTATGATCCTGACTCACTAGTCTCTGAGAATGCATTCTGGCCTGCACGTAGCCTAAATGATTAAGTAACTCTCGCTTCTGCTAAATACATGATCTGCTAGTTCTATGACTCTTGCTTGTGTATATCTCCCAGCTGTGATAAGGATAACTTCGCTCTCTGAGTTCCCCAGGAACACGATGACCTCCAGAAAGAAAAACTCTGTGTTGGTACCCATCACAAATGATAGAAGAAAGAGATAATGAGGTGCCTTGAAGTTCATCACACCGGATGGTTGACATCCCTAAACCCCTCCCTCCCTGTCCATTTCCCCTATATAACTGCCTCAAGATTCTGTATAATTTTAAAATGGCTCTTTAGTGCACTAGTCCATCATCTTCCAGTTGTGCCAGCTAATCATATAAACTTTCCTTTCTCAACCACCCACTCGTTTGCAATTGATTGGCACTGGATTGCAGGGGAAAGAATGAGCCCCTTTGGCTTGGTTACAAGACAATCCAGGGCCAAACAAAAACACATGAGACTAGACTTTGTGCAAATAGTCAAACAAAAGAAAAAGAAGAGATTAAGCAGATTAATTGAAAAAAAAATTCATCAAATATTGCAAGAAAAAATCTAATGACTTTATACAAAAGCCATTATCTAATTTTCTTTACCATGTGATGGCCCTCCAAACCAAAGGTTTTAATTGTCGTATATCATGATTTAGGCCCAATTGCTTTATATAAAGACCTATTGCTTATAAATTCTAGTGTAAAAAAAAAAAATAAGTTCGCAACAACAATGCTACAAATCAAGTGAGTGCGCATTTCTAATCAGGCTCACCTGGCAGCAAATTTGAAGGACAAAAGGAATTTGAGCACAAGGTTAACATGCTTATTGGTCTGAGGGTTCCATAAAATGTTACAAGGTGAAGGGCTATGAGAGTCATGTATGGTCTGGCTGAGAAAAGTAAACTTGCTGCTCTTACATAGGATTTTGGCAGAGTCTGTTTTGTGTTGTGTTGGGCATAGGGGCAGAAGTGGGCTGTTGTCATTCTTAGAGCATAGTTTATATTGGTTACAGAGGCAGAGATGGGTTGCTGTCAATCTTTGAATTGTGTTTTCTATTAGTTACCTAAGTGTATTTTTCCATTGTTACTGTTGATCATACAGGTAGGAGTAGGTTAATGTCAGTTTTAGAAGCATGATTTGTAGTGAGTCTATCCTTGCAGGACATTTGGTCCTGTCCAAAATGCCAATAAACATATTTGGTCTATGCCAAATGGTTCTGGATAGGACCAAATATCAAGGACCTTTTGGCATGGGCCAAATGTCTCCATTGACATTTCGGACAGGACCAAAGGTGACTAGATATCAGGACCTTTTGGTGTGGACCAAATATCTGATGGACATTTTTGGATAGGACCGAAGATGACAAGATATCAGACCTTTTGGCATGGACCAAGTGTCTTCTGGATGTTTTGGAGAGGACCAAATATTCAGGATTTTTTGGTGTGGGCCAATGTCTTCTGGACATTTTGGATGGACCAAATGTCTGCTAATCGAGTCTGTTGCCAAATGACTAGTGTTCAACGTGTAAGGCTGCCACTTTTTGGTTGGCTTTCAGAGATAAGTTGACTGAAGTGAATTGTCATTGATCAACTAAATATGGTTAAAGCCAGTTCTGTTGTCTACTTTTTATCATGGCTGTAGCACAGTTGCTTCTATGCTAGGAGTGTGGACTTTCAGTTTTAATAAGTTTGGGATTATCCATCCTTTGAAAGATTATTAAAATAGCCAATGAGAGTACCTGTGCCTGAAATTTTATTTTGAGGATACTTTTGTTTAACTACTACTTCAATTCTTTAGTAGGTTCAGGACTATTCAGACTTCTAATTTCTTCTTGATTCTGTTTTGGTAAATTAGAGTTCTCAAAATATTTGCCCATTTTAAATAAATTTTCAAAATTTGTACCTTATATTGGTTGAGGAATTGGTTCATATAGTGTTGTTGAATTGGTTTTTCTGTGGGAAGAAGGAGGGTCTGGGCTTCTTATTCTGCCATATTGCTCAGGTCATCCCTATTCTATTGTGTCTTTTCTTTCTATTTTATAATTTATGCTGTTGTTTTGATTTTCTTTTTCCTTGTACTACATTTTGGTTTATTTTGTTACTCATTTTCTAAATTCATAAGTTGGACACTTAGCTCATTAATTCACAGCCTTTTTTTACTTTCTAATATATGCATTTAAAAGAATAATATACCCTTAAAGCATGGCTTATGCAGCCCTATACATTTTGATATGTAGTGTTTTATTATCATATACTTCTAGCTCTTTTAAATTTTCCATTTTGATTTCTTTTTAACTTGTGAATTATTTGGCAAATTTTTAAAATCTCCAAGTACAAGTTAATTTTATTTATATTTTTTATTATTAACTTCTAAATTTATTGCTTTGTGGTCAGAACATATGTTCTCTATCATATCTGGAAAATAGAATAGAAAGTCAAAGAGAGGTTTCAGTTCCAATATCTACCAAAATGCTGAAGCAGCAGGGACTACAGGATCCACCTCCTTTCCTCCTTATGCATTTCCAGATGGATTATTCAATAACCCCGGGGGAATTTGATCTCACAGGCACACAGAGATAGAGAGAGAGAGACTTAAAGAGCAAAACTGTTTTACAACTAAAAATAAAGTGGAATTTATATTCCAGTAGAAGCAGAGAAAGTAGAAGAAATGACCAAATAATATAATTTTCCATAACATTATTTTCCATAAAATAATATAATTTTCTCATTTCTTCTAGAAGAAATGAGAAGTTATTTAAAATATGCAATAAGGATAAGAAACCATAAGAAGAAGCAAGCAGAAATATTATGTGTGAAAGGTGTAAGAGATTAAATAAGGAATCTAATAGGTAGTGTAAATATAATCCATGAAGTACAGAATTGGAAGTTTGGTTTAAGGAATATTCCAGAAGGAATCAGAAAAGGATAAATAAATAAAAAATTAAAGAAGAGTTAAGTGATATGTAGGAAAGAAACATAAATGAAACGTCCTAAGTAATATTCTAGGAAAGAAAGGTAAATAAAAATTGAGAGGAGGAAATACTTGAAGAAATAATAAAGAAATGTTTCCCAGAATTAATGAAAGAATCAAAATCTCAGATTGAAAGGGTCCATAGCATGCCAAAGAGGAAAGATAAAGAAAAAAACCTTATGTCTGGACACATTTTAGTGAAATTTAAGAATATCAAAGAAAAGAGGAAAATTCTGAAATTTAAAAGAGAGAACATAGCACATACAAAGGAGTTTTGAATATAGTCCAAACTAATGCGGGAACTTCAGAGTTTGCAGAAACTTTACATCTGAGTCTTCAAGGGGGCTTAGAACTTCCTTAAACGTAGAAGTAAAAGGAGGAACTAAGGTTTTTAGGGAACTTGGAAAAGAGGTTTGTATCCATGTCTGTAACTAAGCAACTTAGATAAAGTGTAAGTGTGGCGGATCAGAATTGGCCACCTCAGGGTGTGTTTATTTATCTTGCTCTGAAGGAGGATTTGACCTTCACCCCACACAAATGTCTAATGGGATTAGGGATGAAGGCCTGTCCCTGGGACAGGCCATCACCTTGGATAACTCTGGGTACTGATAGACTGGGAGGGTCTTTGCTACACCCATTCTTATCAAAGTTCTGTTCACCAGACATTTAGATTTGTAAGGGAAATCTCCATTTGTAAAGGTATCTCCTTCTCTGTACCAGAAAGAAGGGGGGATGACTTTATCTCTGGGGATCTTGTCGGTGCAGAAGGTGAATACTTAAATTTGCATGCTCTTGTTCACTGTGCTTTTCTTGTAATCCCTTATGGCTGACACTCCCAACCCCCCCCCAAAAAAAATCCTCATTTGTCTATATAAGAAGAGAATCTCCACCATTCTGGTGAGAGAGACTCAGTTTCCCTGAGTCTCTCCCACGTATACATGTTATAAAGCTTTGTTTGATTTTCTCCTGCTATTTGGCCTTATGTCAATTTAATTTGTAGCACAGCCAGAAAGGACCCAGAGTGGGTAGAGAATGCTCTTTCTCCCCTTCAGTAAGCACTTGAGATTGTTTTTACTATAATAAATATATTCCAGCTACTAATATGATTTGTTGGTGAGTTGGCCAAACCCTTTCCAATTTGCTGGAGATTTCCACAACTCCCTACTTTAGCTAGTCCAGTTCACACACCTATTATTGCCTGTCTGGGCTCTAGGCATTTACATTTAAACCCCTGTCATGATTAAGATCTCAGATTTTAAAGTCAGCTGCTTGGGTTCTAACCCAAACTCTGTCACTCACTGATCGTATAATTTTGGGCAAATTACTTAGCTCCCCCTATGCTTCAGTTTCTTTATCATCTATAAAATGAGACAATATAGAACCTACTTTCTGGAGTAGTTGGGAGAAGGGGAAGTTTAATGCCTGTGAAAGATATTAAACAGTGCCTGGTATAGATGTTGCTGTAGATATAGGTAAACAATAGATACTGGCTACTGTTACTGTTATTGTCGATATTAAACAATTAAGTGAAGACTAAATTGCTGGAAGCTACTACTTAAATGGGACAACGGCAAAAATCAAACAGTTGAAGAATTTTATCCTGCGGCCAAGGAGTGACATCAGATCTTTTGTGGCAGTCAAAACCAGCAGCGGTGACATCCTGATAAGATAGTCTGTGCTCTGCCACAGCCTCAGAAGTGGTACCACACCCCTTCACCACACCCCACCTCATAGGCCATCTTTCTGGGGTTCCATCAGAGTGATCTGTGATTTTCATTCCGCTTGGCACTCTCTCCTCTCATCTTGCCCCAGAGGAAAGAGCTTGTGCAGACTTCCTGCTTTGAGTCCTTTCTCTGATGCGCTCAACCTGGGTTTTATTCATCTCAGCCTCTCTGTACTGCTGAAAACCAAGCAGAGCAGACATCTGAGCAACCTCTTTGAACATAATAAATTCACTTCCAAGTAAGTGGTAAAAGATTTAGCATGCTAAGAACAATATGGCACAAATTGAACTTTGAGATGTCTGTTTGAAATGTCTGAAATTTTGGCTTCTGGCCCTCTTCTCTTGTTTTTCATTATAGGACTATCAAGAGAGTGTCTGAGAGAAAAACAAATTCTGCTGAATCCTGAAGTCTGGATTGTTACTTAAAAAAATTTCCTGGGGCTGCCCGGTGGAGCAGCGGTTTAGTTCGCGCTTGGCAGCGCGGTATTCGCGAGTTCAGATCCCGGGTGCCCGCCAACACCCTGCCTGTCAGCCATGCCGTGGTGGCGTCCCATATAAAGTGGAGGAAGATGGGCACGGATGTTAGCCCAGGGGCCAGTCTTCCTCAGCAAAAAGGGGAGGATTGGCAACGGATGTTAGTTCAGGGCTGGTCTTCCCCACAAAAAAAAAAAAAAAATTTCCTATTGATAGATAAACCTGGTAGTGGATGTGGGTGGTGCCCCTAAGGACATCCAGAAGTGGATTATATGCGTGTGTGAGGGAAAGAAGAACCACAGATGAAGACTAGATTTTTCACATAGCAACTAGATGAAATGAAAGGTAATGCTATTTAATAAGATGGTACAAACTCGGGGAGGAACCAGTCGAGGCCTGGATAATGATTATCCTAAGCTAGTAAATAAATGCATGATTTTATTAATTTATTGAATAACGTGATATGTAGTACACATTCTCTGTACTAGTGTTAGTGAAATTCAAACTAAGAAATATTGAAAATAGAACTAGACCCGAATCTACAGCTTTCTACTCTTAAATCGAATAATACCAAATTCATTTAGGTAAAACACCTCACTTGTCACATTAAATTAATGATGTCCATTTATATAATGACGGTTTTTTCAGTTTCATAGCACTAAAATTCTTTTCATCTTTATGGTTTTTATGAAAGTAAAGTATATAAACAGAAGTTTTTAATTTTGTAATTTGTATATAATTTTTTTCTTTACAGTTAGCACTTTCCATGTCCTTGTTAAACAAATTGTTGCCTTCTACAAGGTCTTTCTGTGATGATTAACATGTTCTATACTGCATTGTCCAATCTAGTAGTTACTAGCCACATACACTTACTGAACACTTGAAATATGACTAGTGTGACTAAGGAATTGACTTTTTAAATTGTTCTTCAACCATTGATGGTCAGTGGCTATTGTATTAGACAGCACCGCTCTAAAAGCCTTATTGTTTTCCTTTTCACGTTTACATCTTCTGTACATCTGGAATTGACTTTTTGTATGACATGAGGAAAATGTCAAGACACCTTTTCTCTATGTAGATACCCAATGGCGGAAGCACAATTTTTGTAAGACCATACTTTCCCCCTTCACTGCAGAATTGCCTTTGCCATAAAAAAGAGGACCTTAATACGTGGGTTTTTATAGATTATTCTGTTTCTACTAGCACTTGCAGCACTTTGGTATAATGGGTAAGAATTTTGCAAAGATAAATCTCATAGCAGTTTCTGTTCTAAACAGCCAATTTTCATCAGAGCACATACTATTTTGCCATATTTCTGATTGGTTCAAACACTTATTTACATCATATTTTCAATGTTTCCTTGATCAGTAAGGATAGAAATAATAGAAAGTCTGAGATACAGGCAATGTCATTAACAAAATAACATCCTTTGCTTAGGATCATAGAATTATTTTGACAGAGGAAAGACATATAAGTTTGGGTAGAGAAAGTTGTTAGTCAAAGGTAGAGGTCGAAAGTTTTTGGAAATTTTGGTAATCTTAGAAACCTTTTTAAATTTGATATGGGTATTATGGGTACCATTGATTATAAAACAGAAACAATTATTTCCTTAAATATTGAATTGAATACTTTGAAAGTATTTAGTTGTAATAGCACCTGTTTGGAAAAGGAAAGATCTTTAAATGGAAACCTCCGTGCAACAGAAAGTTTGAAACAATCCTCTCTATTAAGCTGAACTGCACAAAGAAGCCACATAAAGTACTAAATTATTGGTGTTCTGGACTCTGGTGAGTCTTATGCCGTTTTAATTGTTTGTTATTTTGGAAAGATGTGTGAGGAATTAGATCGTTTCTTTAAATAAATGTCACTTTGGAAAGACAGCTCTTATTTTCAATTGATTTCCCTTTGTGGACAGACAGTATCCTTGTGTGAGAAAAGTTTGTGGACAAGACCCTATACCTGGTGAATAGTGGATAGAAATGGCAGCAATGTACATTCTAGGAATCAAGTTCTGATATATAATTTTTGATACATTAATCAATATTTTCCATTTGTAATTAATAGCAATACTCTTTTAATGGGTACATAAACAGTAAACATAAGATTAAACATAAATAAGAAAATGACTAGATTTTCTCGACAAATTAGTTTCTGCTTTAACATGTCATATTCACACCCAGTGTGGAGGTTTTGTAACGCTGTTCCTTAGCAGACGAGCCAGTAAGTCCTCACCCAAGCACCAAGTGGTATTCCCATCTATGTAGGTTATGATTATCACTTTTGGGAAAGCTTAATTGATTTAAAAACATAAGCAAAACATTCTTTTCACTTATGTTTAGTGAATTCTCATCATGTTTCCAATTTAATTACAAAGAAGATAAAAATGCTTCCACCGTAGGCTAAAAATAACCCAAACTGTATCCATTTCTATAAAGTACCGTACAGGATGTGTATGCCTTTTCTCTTGGGTGTTTCAACATGCTGTAGTGGGAAAACCACTGGAAGAAGGCAGAACACCTTGAGTTTCTTTGTGGAGCCAGTATAAATTTGACACTAAAACACTTGATTAAAGAAATGCCACCTTCATTTACTTCTCTGAATCAAAATAAAAGTTCTCTAAGCTTTTCTACCCATCTGACTGTCAGGTGATCTGATCTTAATCATGATCAGGGTCTACACAGCACCAAAAGCTAGGGACTGGACTTAGTCCCTGTTTCCTGATGGCTACTGTGCAACTTGCTCAGTTTATTTCCCTGGGAGGAGCTGTACTCCCTCTATGCCCAGCCTGGGTGCCAGGATAACATTAACAATTTTTTTCCCCTAAAAAACCAAAATTAACCTATGACATGCTTGGTTAGGTCTAGAAAACTAACCTCTGAGATTTTGTTGTTTTTTTTCTCAATCTCCACTGAGGTCCCCCCAAATTATCATATATCAATGTGTGAGATAAATCTGCATATGAAAATTTTCATAGGAAATAGCCAAGAACCTGACTGCTGATTCTCTTTACCTACTAGAAAATACAAGAAAGTCCAGAGGGTGGAGAAAAGGAAGACTGGTGAGTGAGACAGAGAGAACTCTGAGCTGGACCCATCTCTTGTCCAGGAGATCTTGAGAGCAATTAAAAGGCTGACAAACTGTGCGGGGGAGCCTAGACGCAGAGGAGAACTGAGTGCCCAGAGTTCATGTAGTTTTATTGGGCAAGGGATTCACAAGTGTTTCCTATAGCCGGAAGTGGGCCATCCAAGATGGAGGAGTTGTTTGGAGTACTGTTCAACAGGGCAGTGTGGAAGAGGGAAGAAATCGCAGCAGAAAGAGACTGGATGGGCACTACTAGATACCCAGGAATGAGAAAGGAATCCCAACAGATCAGGCAGGATCCTGCCAGGGAGAGCAGGATCCTGCCAGGGAGAGCAGGATCTTACTGGGTTCACATTAAGAGCCCTGGGAAGCTCCACCAGAGAGAATCTGTTTTAATATTTGCCCAGCCCAGAGGATAGAAGTTCCCTCAGTGCAGAGTGAGAAGTGTCCTACTACCCCCAGCTACCTTCCCAACCACTGTAGATCCTGGTTGGAGTGAAACAGCACATTGAAGTGTCTGAGCTGGGGAGCAAAAAGCAATTGGAAGCAGAAGGCTCCTGGCCTCTTCTTTGTTGGCTTCTGGTTAAAGGCTGGTTTCAGCTGCAAAAGACGAGATTAAATGCCAGGTTAAGTTTGGAGCGGCTCTATGTACTGAACTGAGGCTGTAATGACAACTCCTGACCATGAGACAGCTTGTCAACTAACAGTCGGCAGCAACGCCTTGTGATAACGGAAGTTCTCAGTCTGGGGTTTTATTCTCCACTGAATAAAGTTTAAGGACCAGAGGGAGACAAAAGTATAATGGAGTCAAGCATATTGAGTACACCAGTTACATAGATAATAACTCCCTGTCTATTTTGTATCATTAGTTTCATCAAATAAGTTATTATTTGCTAAAGCTTTCCTGTTTTTTTTTTTTTTTTGAAATATCAAGCTCACTATACAATTGCTATGATTTGGAGTGATAATTCATGCTAATTGAAAATATTACTTTATTGAGCACCTATAACATGCAAGGGATTGACCAGTTTTAGTTTTCTCAGAGCATAGACTCTATGAGAACGGAGGAAAGAAATGAGACTAGTAGCAAGTTTGGACAAGAATGAGAAGAACCTTCATTAAGACACCTGATGTGCAGAAAGAAATAGGTGCTGAACTTGGAAATAATATCATCAGAACTATGGTTTAGGAAGGTTATTCTAATAACAATTTTTAGAATTAATTGGGGCAAGGGAGAGCTCAGAAAATTATATTTCAGGTTCACATTTAAATGTTACTTTTCTTTGAAAAATTTCCTGACTCTTTCCTCCAAGGAACAATTATTGACTTTTTCCTTCATTGTCCTATATTAGCGGTTTAATAGTTTTTGCATTTGAGTGTCAACCAGTTTTCAGTTAACTTTTACAGAACTCTTTCTGTAAGAGTTTTGTCTTCAAAGTGGTTTGAAATAATATGCACTAGATCCACCGGTTGAAGAATCCCCTGCATAATAAATGTTCTCAATGGTCTCAGAAGTGCAGTTAAAAAAATCCAACTAGTTTTGATTCACTTATGCAAATTTATCTAATCACCAATTTTTTTATACACATATATTTTTTCCCAGATTCTGAGATCTATGAAGAGTGAGGCTATACTTTATTTAATCTATATGTCAATTAAATATTAGAAATTATAACTGCAACTTAAATCACAGTTGAGTTCTAGAGAAAGTAAATAATATTAAAGGATAAGATGACATGATTCATCAGAGAATCCTGGAAGGTTGAATAGGCAAAGGCAAATTTTGAACTGAATTCAGAACAAGATCTTGGAGAGGGTTGAATTGCCTTGTCTAATAGAGAGATGAGTGAAAAATAGGCAAGAAAGTCAGAGCCTGGGTGGGCAGACATAAAAAAGGAAACTTTTAAGGAAAAGAGTGTGCAACATATTCTTTAAACATAATTATACGCTGTGGTGTAAACCCCTCTACCTTTCTAAATCACCAAAAGCATCTACAAAGTCCCACGTTGTTGTTGGGATTACTGTGTGACTAAAAAAGGGGACAGGGAAAAATTCATTCCTTGTTGGTGAGAAGTTTGTTGAGGCGTAACTAAAATAATTTAGCATAAGAAGATCTGAGTCAGAGGTTAGCATGGGAAGTCAGCCTTATAAATTGGTATAATCTGTCTCGGGGAGAGAGTTGGCTTTTCTGCAGGACTCAGACTAGGACCTCAAACTACTCTTATCCAACATATTTTATTGAGGGGCAGGTTGACTTTAGGTTACATCGGCTGACAGCATTGCCTAATATTTTACCTGGCATGCTAACATATATAATTTATATAATATATACATGTAAATGTAAGTAAGGATTTAAAATAGTAAAGCGGGGGATCATATATCTGTTTAATAATTTTTATTTACACAATATATGAATACATTCTTCTTGAAAAAATAGTTTAAAATGACCTAAAAGTCCACTCATATCACCATTCCCAATCCTGCGTCCTCATGGAAAAAACTTGTTTACTTTCTCATTATTTCTATGCATAGATTGAACCATATGAAATTACCTTCTTTGTAGGTTAAAAATAGATGAATATCAGCAATTTCACATGGTTCAAACTAACATTTTAATTCTGGGAATTTTAGAAAAATAAATACTATTCTACTCTACATATCAAATGGAATTTTAGTTTTTCATCACTTAAATGTTCTAAAAAACCTTTCCATCGTGGCTCATAAAGAATAATTCTTTTTAACTAATGAATGATATTCTGTGATATAGAATTAGCCAATCTCTCAATAACCTTGAGGTATTTTTACTATAGTCTTTTTACTACAACTTATTGTACATACTTCTTTGAACAAATGAGTGAGTATTTCCCTAAAGTAAATCCCGGAAGTAAATTGTGAGGTTCAAAAGAATTCAGGTTCTTTTTTACTAGATATCGCCAAATGTCAGTACTTCTTTACAATCCCAGAAAAATGTGAGACACTTGATTTTCCAAAATATTAATACTTGATATTTTCCCATCTAAATTTTTTTGTCATTTTTAAAGTTGAACAGTTTTTTAAATTGTTTTAATTTACGTTCTCTTATTACCAGTGCGATTAAGCTTCTATACTGGCTATTTGAAGTATGTCCTATAAATTGTGCAGAAAAATATGGTCTTTTCCTTACCCAAGAAATCCAAGACTTTTAAATATGAGCATTTCCTAAATACTCCAAACACTTATGTGTAAAAAGGAACGGCCTCTTATGTGTAATGCCTTTACTTTTACAGATGATTTAAGCTGTTGAATTCTTGGCAAGTGCTATTTTCAACATTCCCTCCCCCCTCTTCAAATAGGATCAGTTATAATTTATTAACTCAATAAGCATTTGAAGTCTTAAATGTGTTTCCTAAAAATGAATTATTTCTCTTTTAAATAAAACATTTTCATTGTGGGCCAGAATATAGTCATTGAATTTCACTTCTGACCTGTATTCACTTTAAAATGAAATTTCTTGAATTTTTATAACTTTCCTAGAAATGCATTAATGTGGAGATGTAACACAAACCTGTTTCAAACTTCTGACTTGGGTAGGTTTTGTTGATTCCTGAACTGGATGGGTGTGCTAAATAGTACTTCTTGGCCCCTAGAACATTCCATCCAAGTGCATCCTTTGCTAGTTCAAAGATGGGGGTTTCACAGATTTTAGTACCTGGGCTCGGGTTTCAAAACTGGGCTGAGAATATGGAGTAAGAGTGACCTTTAGTGGCCACTCTGAGTATCACAAAGGGATGTAATCTCTGTCTCAAGGGGATAAGTGGAAAATTCTATGTTTGCAAGACTACTTAAAGCAGAAACATAATAAGTTAGAACTGGCTAATCATGAGACTTTTTACGTCATTCTATTCTAACAGAAGATCAAAACCCTGTGAGTCACTGTTCAGACAGCTGAAAAGGTACATTTTTAATTGGTAAGTGGAAATCTAGTCACACCTATTAATGTGACTTAGGAACTCCAACACCTAAATCTCCCACACAATAGGTTGGAAAAGTACCATTTAATTGAGGCAAAATCCTTCGCTTTCCACAGATTAGTAAACGCCACCTGGTAATCTTTTGAACCTGGGAACTAAGCAGCAGGAGGAAGAGGTACTCATTACCAGCACATTTGATCTTGGAAAAGACAGCCTTCTCCCACTTAGAGTGAAAGTCACTTATGAGGAGAATTAAATGCTCAAAATGTACTTTTTTTTCTTTTCATTTTTGTTAAGGGACAGCAGTGCCTACTTCTCCAATGCTACCTTGAAATAGAGAGAACAGCTCCATAATTAAGACATTTAAGACTTATTTTATACCTAGTTACTACTTTCTTAATAACAGTTTCCAAGTACTTTCTAGTCAAAGACAGGTCAAAAGATAGACAAATTCGTGCAATATTCCTATTAAAATCATGTTGCAGCCTTTTTTTCAAATGAGGACTTTCAGCATTATAAATAACCTGTACATTCATATAAATGCTTTTCAAAACACTGCGATTTGTTTTAATGAATTGTAATATTACTCATGTTATTAAAATTACTTTTTTCAAAAAATGTTTCTCTAATAAAATCTATTGTTGTGTATGATGATAGATTTTTATAAGAAAGGGAGACCAGAAATGAGTTAACACTTTAAGGCAGAATCGGGGTTTCTGAATCAGTGTCTTTTAGACTGGCCCATTCTAAAAAGGCACGACATTTATAAAACACGAACGATAGATAAAGCAATGTGGTTTGATGGAAAGGCAATCAGATTGATAATTAAGAAATTCAATTTTTTTGTAGTTTTATTTGGCATACCAGTTTGTTTCCAGGTATTTGACAAATGAGGATACTTATTAAATTAAATGACAATATGATTTCTTTGAAAATTATTACAATACTATATACATGTATGATATTATAAAGTTGAGATAATTATAACCCCAAAATTGAGTGGATAATTGAAATTTATTTTTACATATTTCCTTTAAGATACACACATTATGTATACACATTTATATGCATGAGTGCATATATATACACAAATAAATGTATATACAAATTCTGACTCAATGATGTTCCATTATTTATTACTATGAAATAAATCTCCCCAAAATAGAGTAACATAAAACAACTATTTTATTATGTTTATGATTTTATGGGTGAGGGATTTAGGCAGAGCACAGCAGTGTTGACTGGTCTCTTCTCCAGGATGTCTGGGGCCTTGAACTGGGTAGCTGTAACAGCTGGAGATGATTGAGATGGCTTTACTAGCGCCATATTGATTTTGTCTGTCACCTGGTTTCCTCAGTTCCTCTCCATATGGCCTCTCCATGTGGCTAGCTTGGGATGCTTCATAACATAGGAGTGTCAGACTGCTTATCTGGTGGTTCAGGATTCCAGGAGGAAATGTTCCAAGAGACACATCTGTCATCAAAGCATACTAAATTTACAGTGAGGAAATAGAGCTCACCTCTTGATGGGAGGAGTTTCAAAGAATCTTTGGCCATCTTTAGTCTACCACAAACATGAAAAATTTATATTTTTGATAAATTCTAGCTACTCCACATAGCTGGAGGAATGCCACGGGCCTATTTCTACTCTTATGCCAGAATTTATAAACTAGATAATAAACCAATTGACTATTTTCATTATTAGCAGAAACATTAAGGCAATGTGATGGTAGAATGCAATAAAACAAATCCATAGATAAATACAAAACTACAATTAGTCTTCAGGGATTTTTATTTATTCTTTTAGATTTCTATTTTTTCATTATCCTTCCCCTGGATTCCAGATGTTCTAGGATGAAGCATCATTATATCGTTCTCTGCCTTTTAGGAGCTTCAGAAACCAATGGCCAAATACCAACTGTCCACTTTCATTGCCATTTTTGTGGCCATCATCAAATATTTGCAGCCAGTTAATTGAGCAATAGCATCTGGAATATAGGAATCACAATATGTGTCCCTTTATTTCCATAATAGAAATTTTTGTGACTTGAGGAGCCAAAGAGATAATAATAACAATAATAATCTTTTTTTCTCACCAAGTTTGGAAGAACCTACGATATGAATGTAAAAGTCAGATTGATGAGATTAAAATGTCAGTTTTATTACTAACAAACCTAAGTTCAAAATGTGGCTAAGTTAAGCGATCAAATTGGCTTGCTCTCCTACATCCTCCTGTGCTGAACTAGTCCCTGGAACTTCAGGTCTTCTTGCCAAGCTCGTTGCATGGCAGAAGCAATTGCTGCATGGCTAAAGGCTAGATCTCAGAAATAGACAGGGGGCTGAGCCGTGCATGCCCAATCTCTTCTCCTGTATTCACCAAGAGGGGAAAATCACCCTGGGGAAGGGTGAATGAAGAGCTGAAAAAGAATCACAAGGGTTTTTCTGGGGAATAAGATTTCCTTCCATGTTATTATTGGCAACCAAATTCTAAAACAACAAACAAAATTTCCAAGGATCCGTTTTCAAAGTTCTCTCTTCATAGCACACATTTGTTTTAAAAGCAATTATTGTCTTATTCATTGTTAACATGGGACCTATACTTAAAAGACTTCATACTGAGGTGAAAAATTTGGGTCACAGATCTTTTTTTAAAGAGACATGTATAATTCATCTTTGGTTGCTAATATCTCACAAAGTAGCACTCAAGATAAGAAACAATCCAAAGAGATAAAGATGATCTTCATACACTAGTAAAAGGAACAATAAAGGAGGAAGATACAATGGTTCATCATGATGACCTATTCCATGATATCAAAATATGTAAAGCTACAGCTAACAGAAATGCATGGAGAAATAGATATTAACCATTGTGAAGATTTTTAATATAACCTTTCAGAAAATAAGAAAATCAAACAGAACAGAAAAAGAGAAAAGCATAGCAGATATAAACAATATAACATATACATTCAAACTATTAGATATTTACAAACCTCTAAACCTAACGAAGAGAGAATACACATTTTTATCATATGTGGATAATTTATAAAAATTTACCTCTACTATTGTTAAAAGGAATCTTGAATAAATTCCAAAACATAAATAGCATACAGACTATGTTCTTTGGCCACAATATAATAGAATTAGAATGTAAAACAAAAAGACAGCTAACAAAATTTCACATTTAGGAAAACAAAAATCATATATCCTTTACATCAAAATGGAAATGATATGGAAAATTGTGAAATATTTAGAAGAAAAAGGCAAAACATGTATGACAGCTAAATGGTACTTAAAAGAAAAATTTTAGCTTTACAAACACGACTACTTGTCAGGAAGTAAGAATTAACTCAAACAAATAAGAAAAAAGGGAATGGTAAAAAATATTTTGAACAAGAACTTGTTAGTAAATTTGAAAACTTAATTAAAGGGAATGTATTATGGAAAAATATCTAAATTACCAAGAAGGAATGAAAAACTTAAAAAGAACATAAGAATTAATGAAATTGAAGTGGGAATCATAGTCTGAGTCTCCCACAAACTTCTCAAAAATCCAGAGTGTTTTATATGTGACCTTTCTCAAACTTTTAAGACATAGTTATTTTCTATATTACATATGTGTTTCTAGAAAAGAGAAAACTGCAAAAGTTTTCCAGCTTATTCTATAGGGTTAGCAGAATCTTGATTCCACAAATAAGGAAGCGTGAATAAAAGGTAAGGACACGTTGAATAATTTTTCTTAGAAACACAGAGGCTAGGCTTAGGTTTAGCTAAGTAAATCTAATAATATATCACAAAATATACTATAATCAAGTGACATTTTTAATCTCAGAAATGAAAAGATGATGAACAGCAGAAACCCTTTCAATAAAATACCTTCACTAATAAACTGAGGGAGAAAAATCATATGAGTATCTTAAAAGATGGAAAAAATAATCTGATAAATTTTAGCATATATTTATAATAAATAATTTAAAAATCTAGGAATAAAAAGAAATATTCCTTATTTTTGAAACGATTTCATATACCAAAGCATCAGTAAATATTATCCTTAGTGGAGAAACTTAAGATGTATTTCCTTTAACATTAGAGCTACATATAAAATAAAGATGTCCTCTATCATGGGCACTGTTTAACATAGGACAAAGTTTTGATAAACATTCAAAGAAAAAAAGGAAATAAAACAAGAGGTGTAAGTCTTGGAGGGAAAGAGAATTGCATCATGTTCATATATATGATCATCTATAAACGATCATTTTAATAAAAGAGGCAATTTACAGATGAAGATTAGAAAAAGTTAAACAGAATATGAAGCATATGCTCAAACTCATTCATAAATGACAAAATGCAAATTAAAACAACAATCTAAGGATGGTGACATATGTGGACTCTGAACTCACCTTGTCCCATGCACACAACAAATTGACCACTACTCTTGGAACAATTACTCCTGAAAGAGAACTGAACGCTGGATAAAAAGAACCCCCACAACAAGGCACTGTGCTGACTGAGGTGGAAGAGGCAGAAATTTCTTTCTGGAGAGAAAAAAGGCCACCTTCGTGAACTGCAGCACTTCATGTCTGGCTGGGAGCAATCCTAAGATACAAAGCCTTCCCTAAGGGGGGGGGGGCATCTGAGCAGGGGAGCGTTCCCACTCTAAGCAGCTTTTGGACTCAGCACAACCAAGATGAGTGTCATAATATATGGCTTTGCTGGCTATTAACTACAATGGAGAATACCCCCAGAAAAGCTATTGGACATAAGGGAAATAAAGCCAGCTCATGAAGGGCCCACACACAAATTCACCCATTTCAGAAAGCATTCTAAAATCACCAGAAAGAAGGATGCACAATCCTTTGGTGAAGAGACTCATCTGATAGGCTCTGGGTGCATCTTGGTGAGAGGTGAGACCTCTCCAGACATTGGTGGCAGCCATTATTGTGACCTAGTACAGGTGTGCTGATACAGACCCTGGCAGATGCCATTGGAGTTCTCCCCCTGACCTGTTAGCCCAGGGTCTGCCCCACCTAATAGAGCATTGATTTAATCCAGCTCAGCCAGGGCAGGGAACCCACCCTAGGGACTGGCCCCACCCAACAACAAGCCCTCAGGCAACATGTGGGCCCACATAGGTGGGGTGCCTGGAACCTCTGCAGCCAGGCAAGTGTGTCTGCCTCTATGGGGTAGGGGGTGCATAAAGAGTGGGTGGAGTGTGTGGTGCATTTGTGGAGTGTGTGGGGCCTCTGCAGTGTGGTGACTGGGTCTGCTTCAGTGGGTTGGGGCACACACATGGGGCAGGACTGTGTTGATGTGTGTGGCAGGTGGTTGCGCTTGTCAGCTGCAGCAGACTTGTGCTTCTCAAACAGCCACATAGGGGATCAGCCCCACCTTCCAAAGCCTGAAACAATTAGGTGCTCCCATGCCTGTGGTGAGCCCCACTCAGCTGCAATCCTGAGAAAACTTTGAAGGCCAGAGGCCTACAGCGATTGTAAGCCCCTGAGCCTAGCAACCAGCCACCCTGGGGGACTACTCACTTAACAGAAAAACTGCAACAGAAATGTATTATTAAACCTTGTAGCCAACTGTGCTGGGGCTCCCCATGCCTGATAAAGTGATTGAAGTGTCCATAGCAGCCATATGCAGCTGAGCATTTTGACCAGCTGGCCAGGGGGACAGCCCAGCCTCCCTGGGCAGCTACAGTAATAGCAACCCTGCCACAACAGAAGGACACATGTAGCCCACACAGGTCACTCCTGGGACATTCAGAACTGGTGATCAGAGGGAAGCACACTGCTGGGCCTCATAAGGCATCTCTTACATAAGGCCACCTCTCCAAGAGGAGGAGATGTAACTGACCTACCTATAGATATAAGCACAGAGAAAGAAGCAAAATGAGGGAAAAAAGAATACGTTCCAAGTAAGGGAACAGGACAAAACCCCAGAAAAAGAATTAAATGAAACAGAAATAAACAATCTAACTAACAAAGAGTTTAAACAAAAGTTAATAATGATGCTCACTAATCTTGGGAGAAGAATGAATGAACTCAGTGAGAACTTCAACAAAGAATTGGAAAATATAAAAAAGAACCAAATGGAAATGAAGAATACAATACTGGAAATGAAAAATTTACTAGAGGGACTCAATAGCAGAGTAGATGATACAGAAGAATGATCAGTGAGCAGGATGAAAGACTAGAGGAAATTACTCAAGCTGAACAGACAAAAGAAAAAAATCAAAAAGAACAAAGACATTCTAAGGGACCTCTGGGACAACATCAAGTGCACTAATCTCTGTATTATAGGTGTCCCAGATGGAGAGGAGAAAGACAGAGGGGCAGAGAATCTATTTGAAGAGATAATAGCTGAAAATTTTCCTAACCTAAGGAAGGAAACAGACACCCAGGTACAGGAAGTACAAAGAGCACCAAATAAGATAAACTCAAAGAGGCTCACACCAAGACACATTATAATTAAAATGTCAAGAATTAAAGATAGAGAATCCTAAAAGCTGCAAGAGAAAGACAAGTTACATAAAAAGGAAACCCTTTGTATGAGGCTATGAACTGACCTCTCAGCAGAAACCTTATAGGATAGAGGGGAGTGGCACAAATATTTAAAGTGCTGAAAGGAAAAAAACTACACCCAAGAGTACCCCACAAGGTTATCATTCAGAATGAAAGGATAGACAGAGTTTCTCAGACAAGCAAAAAAGTAAAAGAGTTTATCACCAAGAAACCAGTCTTACAAAAAATGCTAACGGGACTTATTTAAGTGACAAAGAGAAGACCACAATTAGGAAGAAGAAAAAGATCAAAAAAAGCAATGAAATCACTGGTAAAGGCAAAAATGCAGTAAAGGTAGCAGATCAACCACCTATGAAGACAATATGAAGGTCAAAAGACAAAAGTACTAAAATTATCTATTTCCATGATAAGAGGGTAATAGATACACACACACACACACACACACACACAAAGAGGTTAGATATGATATCAAAAACATAAAATGTGGGAGGAGGGGAGTAAAAGAGTAAAGCTTTTAGCAAGAGGTCAAACTAAAGAGACCATCAACTTAATATCGATTGCTATATACGTAGATTATTCATGAACCTCATGGTAATCACAAACCAGAAGCCTGTATTAAATATAGAGAAAGGAACCCAAGCATAATACAAAGAAAGCCATCAAACCACAAAGGAAGAGAGCAAGAGAAGAAGGAACAGAGAACTACTAAAACACCAAGAAAAAAGTAACAAAATGATCATAACTACATACTTATCAACTACTTTAAATGTCAATGGACTAAATGCTCCAATCAAAAGGCAGAGGGTGACCGATTGGATAAAAAAACAAGACCCATATACATACTGTATATAAGAGACATGTTTCAGAGAAGACTCAAATAAATAAAATTAGAAATGAAAGAGGAGAAATTACAACAGATACCACAGAAATACAAGGGATTATTAGGGAATACTATGAAAAACTTTAAGTCAACAAATTGGACAACCTAAAGGAAATGGACAAATTCTTGGAAGTGTACAACCTCCCAAAACTGAATCAAGAAGAAATAGAGAATCTGAACAGACCAATCACAAGTAAAGAGATTGAAACAGTAATCAAAAACCTCCCAAAAAATAAAAGCCCAGGACCAGATGGCTTCCCTGGAGAATTTTATCAAACATTCAAACAAGATTTAGCACCTATCCTTCTCAAACTATTCCAAAAAATAGAGGAAGATGGAATACTTCCCAACACATTCTATGAGGCCAACTTCATCCTGATGCCAAAGCCAGACAAGGACAATACAAAGAAGGAAAACTACAGGCCAATATCACTGATAAACATAGACACAAAAACCCTCAACAAAATATTGGCAAACCGAATACAGCAATACATCAAAAATATCATACACCATGATCAAGTGGGATTTATACCAGGGACACAGGGATGGGTCAACATCCACAAATCAATCGTGATACACTACATCAACAAAATGAAGAATAAAAACCACACGATCATCTCAATCGATGCAGAGAAGGCATTCAAAAAGATCCAGCATCCATTTATGATAAAAACTCTCAACAAAATGGGTATAGAAGGAAAGTCCCTCAACATAATAAAGGCCATATATGACAAACCTACAGCAAACATCCTACTCAATGGGGAAAAACTGAAAGCCATTCCTTTGAGGACAGGAACAAGACAAGTGTGCCCACTCTCACCGCTCTTATTCATCATAGTACTGGAAGTTCTGGCCAGAGCAATTAGGCAAGAAAAAGGAATAAAAGGACTCCAAATAGGCAATGAAGAAGTGAAACTCTCACTATTTGCAGATGACATGATCTTATACATAGAAAACCCAAAAAATTCCATTGGAAAACTACTAGAAATAATCAACAACTACAGTAAAGTGGCAGGGTATAAAATCAACTTACAAAAATCAATTGCATTTCTATACACTGACGATGAACCAACAGAAAGAGAACTCAAAAAGACAATCCCATTTACAATTGCAACAAAAAGAATAAAATATCTGGGAATAAATTTAACCAAGGAGGTAAAAGACCTATACAATGAAAACTATAAGACACTATTGAAAGAAATCGAGGAAGACATAAAGAAATGGAAAAATATTCCATGCACATGGATTGGAAGAATAAATATAGTTAAAATGTCCATTCTACCTAAAGCAATCTACAGATTCAATGCAATCCCAATCAGAATCCCAATGTCATTCTTCATGGTAATAGAACAAAAGCTACTGAAATTTGTATGGGGCAACAAAAGATCCCGAACAGCTAAAGCAATTCTGAAAAAAAAAAGAACAAAGCTGGAGGCATCACAATCCCTGATTTCAAAATATACTATAAAGCTATAGTAATCAAAACACCATGGTACTGGTACAAGAATAGACACACAGATCAATGGAACAGAATTGAGAGCCCAGAAATAAAACCACACACCTATGGACAGCTAATCTTTGACAAAGGAGCAAAGAACATACAATGGAGAGAGGGAAGTCTCTTCAATAAATGGTGCTGGGAAAATTGGACAGCAACATGCAAAAGAATGAAAGTAGACCATCTCCTATCGCCATCTACAAAAATCAACTCAAAATGGATCAAGGACCTGAAAGTGAGACCTGAAACTATAAAACTCCTGGAAGAAAATACAGGCAGTACACTAATTGAGATTGGGTATAAAGGGATCCTCTCAGATTCCATGTCTACTCAGACAAGGGAAACAAAAGAAAAAATAAACGAGTGGGACCTCATCAGACTAAAGAGCTTCTACAAGGCAAATGAAACCAGGATCAAAATGAATAAACAACCCACCAGCTGGGGGAAAATATTTGCAAATCATTTGTCCGACAAGGGATTAATCTCAGTAATATATAAAGATCTCATACAACTGAGCAACAAAAAACAAACAACCCGATCAAAAAATGGGAAGAGGATATGAACAGACATTTTTTCCAAGGAAGAGATACAGATGGCCAATAGCCACATGAAAAGATGTTCAACATCACTAATCATCAGGGAAATGCAAATCAAAACTACACTAAGATATCACCTTACACCAGTTAGAATGGCTATATTCACAAAGACAAATAACAACAAATGCTGGAGAGGTTGTGGAGAAACGGGGACTCTCATTCATTGCTGGTGGGAATGCAAACTGGTGCAGCCTCTATGGAAAACAGTATGGAGAGTCCTCAAAAAATTAAAAATAGAAATACCGTATGATCCAGCAATCCCACTCTTGGGCATCTACACAATGGACATGAAATCAACCATCACAAGAGGCTTATGCACCCCTATGTTCATTGCAGCATTATTCACGATAACCAAGAAGTGGAAGCAACCCAAGTGTCCCTTGACTGATGATTGGTTAAAGAAGATGTGGTATATACATACAATGGAATACTACTCAGCCATAAGAAAAGACACAATTGTCCCGTTTGCAACAACATGGATGGACCTAGAGGGTATTATGTTAAGTGAAATAAGCCAGAGAGAGAAGGACAGACACTGCATAAACTCACTCATATATGGAATATAAATGAACACACGGACAGAGAGAACTGATTGGTGGTTACCAAGGGGAAGGAGGGTGGGGGGTGGGCACAAGGGGTGAAGGGTTGCATCCACATGGTGACGGACAAACAAAAATGTACAACTAAAACCCCACAGTGTTATAAACTACTAAGACATCAATTAAAAAAAAAAAGAATGCAAAAAAAAAAACCTCATAGAACTGTACACTAAAGAGAGTGAATTTTACTGTATATAAATTATACATCAATAAAATTGGATCTTAGAGATGGTTAAAAAAAAAGAGACATGTTTCAGACCTAAAGACACTCACAAACTGAAAGTGAAGGGATGGGAAAAGATACTCCATGCAAATGGCAATTAAAAGAAAGCTGGGGGAGCAATATATACATCAGACAAAGTAGACTTTAAAACAAAAACTGTAACAAGAGATAAAGAAAGGCACTACATACTGAGAAAGGGAACAAGCCAACAAGAGGACATAACACTTATAAATATCTATGCACCCAACATAGGATCAGGTAAATATATAAAGCAATTATTAACACATAAAAGGAGACATAGACAATAATACAATAATAGTAGGGGACTTTAACACTCCACTTACACCAATGGGTAAGACATCCAAACAGAAGATCAATAAAGAAACATTGGCCTTAAATGACACATTAGACCAGATGGACTTAGTAGATATACACAGAAGATTCCAAAACCACTTCCAAAAACCACGGAATACACATTCTTTTCAAATGCACATGGAACATTCTCCAGAATAGGTCACATATTAGGCCACAAAAGAAGTCTCAATAAATTTAAGAAGACTGAAATAATACCAAGTATCTTTTCTGACCACAACGGTTTGAAACTAGGAATCAACTACAGGAAGAAAATCAGAAAAGGCACAAATATGTGGAGATTAAACAAAATGCTACTGAACAATGATTGGGTCAATGAAGAAACCAAAGGAGAAATCAAAAAATACCTGGGACAAATGAAAATGAAAATACTACCTGCCAAAATTTATGGGATACAGCAAAAGCAATTCTAAGAGGGAAGTTTATAGCAATACAGGTCTACCTCAACAAAGAAGAAAAATCTCAAATAAACAATCTAACAGTGCACCTAAAGGAACTCAAAAAAGAAGAACAAACAAAGCCCCAAATCAGTAGAAGGAAGGAAATAATAAAAATCAGAGCAGAAATGAAATAGAGACTGAAACAATAGAAAAAAATCAATGAAACAAGAGCTGGTTCTTTGAAAATATAAAGAAAATTGACAAACTTTTAGCTAGACTCACCAAGAAAAAAAGAGACAAGGCTCAAATAAATAAAATCAGAAACGAATGAGGAGAAATTACAACAGACATCTCAGAAATATAAAAGATTATAAGAGAATACTATGAAAAGCTATATGCCAACAAACTGGATAATCTAGAAGAAATGGATAAATCCTTAGAATCATACAACTTTCCAAAACTGAATCAAGAAGAAATAGAGAATTTAAATAGACCAATCGTCAGTAAGGAGATTGAAACAGTAATCAAAAACCTCCCCAAAAGTAAAAGTCAAGGACCAGACAGCTTCCCTGGTGAATTCTACCAAACATTCAAAGAAGACTTAATACCTTTCCTTCTCAACTCTTCCAAAAAATTGAAGAGAAGCAGAAGCTTCCTAACTCATTCTATGAAGCCAACATTACCCTGATACCAAAACCAGACAAGGACAACACAAAAAAGAAAATTATAGGCCAATATCACTGATGAACATCAACACAAAAATCCTGAGCAAAATACTAGCAAATCGAACACAGCAATACATTCAAAAGATTATACACCATGATCAAGTGGGATTTATTTCAAGGATGCAAGGATGGTTAAACATCCACAAATCAATCAGTGTGATATATCACATTAACAAAATGAAGAATAAAAATCACATGATCATCTCAATAGATGCAAAGAAAGAATTTGACAAGTTACAGCATCCATTTATTGTAAAAACTCTGAATAAAATGGGTATAGAAGGAAAGTACCTCAACATAATAAAGGCCATATATGGCAAACCCACAGCTAATATCATTCTCAATGGAGAAAAACTGAAAGCTATCCCTCTAAGAACAGGAACCAGGCAAGGATGCCTACTTTCACCACTCTTATTTAGCATAGTCTTGGAAGTCCTACCAGAGCAATTGGGCAGGTAAAAGAAATAAAAGGGATCCAAATTGGAAAGGAAGAAGTGAAACTGTCACTATTTGCAGATGACATGACTATATATATAGAAAACCCTAAAGAATCCACCAAAAACCTTTACAAATAATAAATGAATATGGTAAAGTCACAGGATACAAAATCAGCATACAAAAATCAGTTGCATTTCTATACACTAACAAAGAAGTAGCAGAAAGAGAAGTTAAGAAGACAATCACATTTACAATTGCAACACAAAGAATAAAATACCTAGAAATAAAGATGTGAAAGATCTATACACTGAAAACTATAAAACATTGTTGAAAGAAATTGAAAAAGACACAAAGAAATGGAAAGATATTCTGTGCTCTTGGATTGGAAGAATTAACATAGTTAAAATGTCCATACTTCCTAAAGCAATCTACAGATTCAGTGCAATCTCTATCAAAGTTCCAATGATATTTTTCACAGAAATAGAGCAAAGAATCCTAAAATTTATATGGAATAACAAAACACTCTAAATAGCCAAAGGAATCCTGAGAAAGAAGAACAAAGCTGGAGGTATCACACTCCCTGATTTCACAATATACTACAAGACTATAGTAACCAAAACAGCATGATGCTGGCACAAAAAGAGACACACAGATCAATGGAACAGAACCCAGAGCCCAGAAATAAACCCACACATCTATGGACAGCTAATTTTCGACAAGGGAGCTAAGAACATACAATGGAGAAAGGAAAGTCTCTTCAATAAATGATGTTGGGAAAACTGGACAGCCACAGGCAAAAGAATGAAAGTAGACCATTATCTTACACCATACACAAAAATTAACTCAAAATGGATTAAAGATTTGAATGTAAGACCCCAAATCATGAAACTTCTACAAGAAAACACAAGTAGTATGCTCTTCGATATTGGTCTTAGCAGCATATTTTCAAGTACCATGTCTGACCAGGCAAGGGAAACAATAGAAAAAATAAACAAATGGGACTGCATCAAACTAAAAATCTTCTGCACAGCAAAGGAAATCATCAACAAAACGAAAAGACAACCTGACAATTGGGAGGAGATATTTGCAAACCATAAATCTGATAAGGGGTTAATATCCAAAATATATAAAGAACTCATACATCTCAACAACAAAAAAACTAACAACCCAATTGAAAAATGGGCAAAAGATCTGAACAGACATTTCTCCAAAGAAGACATACAGATGGGCAACAGGCAGATGAAAAGATGTTCAACATCTATCAGGAAAATGCAAATCAGAACTACAATGAGATATCACCTCACTCCCGTCAGAATGGCTATCATTAACAAGACAGGAAATAACAAGTGTTGGAGAGGAGGTGGAGAAAAGGGAACTCTCATACACTGCTGGAGGGTGTGCAACCTGGTGCAGCCACTATGGAAAACAGTATGGAGATTTCCCAAAAAATTAACCATAGAACCATCATATGATCCAGCTATTTCACTGCTGGGTATCTATCCAAAGAACATGAAAACATGAATGTGTAAAGACACATGCACCCCTACATTCATTGCAGCATTATTCACAATATCCAAGACTTGGAAGCAACCTAGTACCCATCAAGGAATGAATGGATAAAGAAGATGTGGTATATATACACAATGGAATACAACAGCCACAAAAAATGATGAAATCTGGCCATTTGTGACAACATGGATGTACCTTGAGTGTATTATGCTAAGCGAAATGTCAGAGGGAGAAAGCCAAATACTATATGATCTCACTCATAAGTAGAAGATAAAAACAACAACAAACAATCAGGTAGAGACAGAAAATTGGACTGGTGGTTACCAGAAGTGAAAGGGGGAGGGAGGAGGGCAAAAGGGGTGATTAGGCACATGTGTGTGGTGATGGATTGTAATTAGTCTTTTGGTGGTGAACATGATGTAATCTACACAGATATCGAAATATAACGATGTACAGCTGAAATTTATATAATGTTATAAACCAATGTTACCACAAAAAAATAAACGATAAAAAGCCCAACAATCTATGTTATAGATATTTTTTATTAATAGATATATCTATATTATAGATATAAAACCATATTAATAGAATATATCTATTTATTTTTACCATCAGCTTAGCAAAATCTTGAAAGCTGAAAATGCAAATTACCAGTAGCTATGTGGGGTTATGTATGTACAAATGGTGATATGTATAAAAATTTCCAGAATTGTCAGAAGTAATTTGAATGAACTTTACTGATAGAATGGTTAAGTAAAATATGGGGGTGCAGACTCTAGAATACCAAGCAGCACTTAGAGGCCTCAGACTACATATGCAAGTAGACACAAACATGAGCAAATCTTGAAAGCATGGTAACGAGTAAAATAAATACAAAAGATAATAAAACATATATATATTAATATTTATATAAGTTAAAATACATGAACACAAAATAGTAATGCATATTTTACATTAAACACATTAGAATAGTTGCTTACAGTAGGTGGTAGGGCATGGAGATAAAAGGGTAAATAAATAATACAAGAAAGGGGGCCTTTATGGACTAGTGACAAGTATGTCACAAACAGAGGAGTATGATTAACTTGAAGCTATGCACTTGAGGTCTAAGGGGAAAAAAAGACTCTAGATGTGCAGTGAACCTCTATATAGTTAAAAAGTAAGAGATTTTATTGCCACTTTCCATCTGATACAAAGTATTATGGAACTTTATTATTTTAAATAATTGAATCTGAAAATCCACTTAGCAAGAGTCACCTAAACGACACTACTTTGAAAGTGAAGAATGGAGAAGAGGACCATTGCCTACCTCTGTGGGGTATGGATCCCCTACTCTTCCCTCAAATGTGATATGTAACTATTCTGCATACCAACAGCGTGAAGGCACCAGAATTGAACATATATTACATGTTAGCAGTTTAGTACTTTCTTATAGTTCTCGCACCCTGGTGGATCACCTCTTGCACACTTCACTTTGCAGACTACTGTCCTAAATAAGTATCAGCTAATCTGATGAACTAATTCCAAGACTTGGATAAATAATTTTACATGCAGCTTGATATGTGAATATGTATATACAATCATCCATTAAAATTTTTCATATTATAATTTTCTAGAGAAATACCGAAGAATAATTCATACTATTTTTTTTTGTCAAATGGAACTGCAAAAATATGCATTATTGAGAAGTGATTCAGAGGTTCATAAGGAAAAAGAGTGCACGTGTGTGAGAGAAGGAGCTTGAGTCAGAGAACAAGAGGTAATCACGGCCAGAACCATCTGATGTTGCTTTGTTTTGAATGACAGATTTTCAGCTTGGACCGTGTTAAGAGGATAACTAATTCAGTACATTTATCTGGAAGGTCTTTGCATTATGGCAATATCCCTTCTGCTTAACATCCTTTCTCCTAACTTTGAGAATTTTGCAATAAATTCAGGTTATTAACAAGATAAAGATTCAGACGGGCACATAGGCATGTGTGCATATGCTTGTACACATATAATGAGATACTATCTTGAGATAGTCATCTTTGCATTATTTTTTTTCATTTCAGCATGACCCTGGCAATCAGAAATACGTTGCTTTGAATAGAATTAGTATTGTCACGGTAGAAATGCAAAGAAAATAAAAGAGTTAAAGCACATTTGTTTTTCCAAAGTAGGCTCTTGAAAGTCCACTGGTAGAAGCTGAGCAGGGCAGGGCACAGAGGATTTGCCTTAGCGAAGGATTTAAAAATGTAAAGTGGGAGAAGTGATCAATATTCGCTTGTGACGGGAGACTTTGCTGGGCTGCAGCTAAACTGCTCCAAGTGGACAGCGACGTCTAGAGGCCAGCACAATTATAAGCCAACCCCACCAAAATGCAGAGGGGTGGTAGTGATATGGGAATGGATAAGAAATTTTTCTTAGCACCTGTATTTGAATAGGACTTTACTCTGATGACATGTTTAGGTTCATATTAATATGTGGATGAATACGCATGTGTATGATGCACAAGTGGCCCACCCTCCTTGATGGGAGATTCCTCGATTGAAGATTGTGCAGAAGCTTCAAATGGAGGCAGATGCCACAACAATTGCCCTCTCCAGTATCTACTCTGACCTCTCCTTCTGGCTTCCAGACTGATAATTAGGGTCAAATCTTGGCATTATCCAACTGGTGAAGCACTGCACCTGCCAAGAGGGAAGAGAAACTACAGCCATAGGACTTGCAGGACTGGGTGTCAGGTATGCCTGGATGTGGATCCTGAGGGTGCTGAATCAGGGGGAGAGGAACGTAAGGCTAGAAAATGGAAATTTGGTCAAAATATGGTAGTTTCTCATAATTCAGAATTTAATGCCCTGGCAAAGATCCCAGAGGATAACAACTCATGTTGCCATAAGTATCTTAATACATACTACGATGGCTCTGGGAAGCTTGGAAAAAGTGATGACCCACATTCAATGAAGTAAAGATGCCAGAATTGCCACACTCAACTGTGGAAGGAAGGATTAAAAAGCTCAAAGTGGGGGCCGCCCGGTGGCGCAGCGGTTTAGTCCGCGCTTGGCAGCCCGGGGTTCGCGAGTTCGGATCCCGGGCGCCCGCCGACGGCACTGTCTGTCAGCCACGCCGTGGTGGCATCCCATATAAAGTGGAGGAAGATGGGCACGGATGTTAGCCCAGGGCCAGTCTTCTTCAGCAAAAAGGGGAGGATTGGCAACAGATGTTAGCTCAGGGCTGGTCTTCCCCACAAAAAAAAAAAAAAGCTCAAAGTGGCCATGCTAACATGTGTCTACTATAATAGACAAGAATATCTATGAGTTGACCGTGTTCCTTGGATCCCATGGGGGATATTCTGTTTATCAAGATAGTAATCGAACGTATTATTGAGGAAGTCATCAGTTCAGTATTGGTTCCCAGGGCTGGTAGTTGGAGAAGCTGTTATAAAACCACGCTCCCTAAGAGTAATGGGATGACGGGATCACAGAACAGAAGAAGCCGTGTAGCAGCACTTAGCTATCAGAAGCAAATTTAAAGGACAGGAAGCTTGCAAGGGCACCCAGGGGAGGCTAAACTACAGAGGTATATAATTAAAAGATCAAGAGGGGATAGACAGAAGACTGAGGTCATCCACCCCAATGGAAAGTCTTCGTCCATTTTCCAGATCTGGACTGGTTCTTAGACACAGAACCCATCACCTGAAAAAGAAGCCAGATATCCACGAGGAAGGACCCTGCAACACCATGGCAAGCCTATAGAGTAGTGACCTAAATCCTTTTACAATGGGACCGATGGCCATTAACTGAAGTAAATGTATACCAGACAAAGGGGAATACCTAGATTTTTTGAGGATTGATGGATAATGAGTCTGAGTTGCTGACGATACCCTGTGCTGCCCCAATGTGTTGTCATGGCAGTCCTATTGGAGAAGGGGTATATGGGGGTCAGGAAATACATGAAATCTTTATTTAGGTCCATCTCACATTGAAACTGTTGGCTTCACTCACCTGCTGTGCATGCCCTGGTTTCCAAATGTATAATTGGAATGCTGCTTTTAGCCAGTGGCAGAACCCTTTCATGGGTCCTTTGACCTTTACGGTAAGAGCTACTGTAATAGGAGAAGCCAAGTAGAAGCCCCCGAAGCAGTTCCTCTTCCCTTACCAAGCTAATAAGTTAAAACCAATAGCTTACTCCAGTAGAGAATGCCAGAGACTAGTACCACCTTCAAAAACTTAGAAAGACTCAAAAAAGTTGCAGGACTTAACGGATCTTGACTGGAGTGGTGATTACCCAAGTGAAATACATTTGTCAAATTTCATTGACTTAAAATATGTGCATTTTATCGTATGGCAAGTTTGCATTAATAAAGTTTACTTTAAACAAAACAAAACAAAAACTAACTCCATCTACTTTGGTCAGCTTGTGTGAAGTAGATCTTCTCCTTTTCCAACACATCGCATTGGACTATTCTGTTCTGTTAAAATATGTGTTTGTTCAATGTGCTTCAAAAACTGTTACACTTTGCAGAATTAAGTTCTCTGGGGAAGATGGCAGTATAGATGGAGAAGCCGTGATGACGTTCCCCAGGCTTAAAAATATCAAATGATACAGAAATTTACCTCTTGGATCAGATTTTTAGTTTTAGTAATACTGGTCTCAATGAAATGCCCTCCAGTACCCACATTTAGAAGGAAAAGCACAAACCCAGGGTTTAAGGATGCAAGAATCAACTGTGGACTTTGATTCCGGCTGCAAATGTCTGTGGAGATTTCTCTATGCTAGCATTACTACTGAGATTGTTATTGTTATTTAATGATTGCACTACAAAGTCACGAAGATTTGCGTGGTTTGCTTCTAACTCTATTACACACATAGACTGTGTTAATTTTAGTGCAGGATTTTGTACGATATAAATTTTTTTTGGATTGTATATAGTGTTTGTAGCAGAAAGATCTATTCTAAGACTTTCAACACATTTTTTTCTCTTTTGTCATTAATAAGTGGTTCCTTACTGCGCTGTTTTTAGTTTTATGTTAGTAAGTTATTAATAAGTAGGTTGCTTATAAAATCACAGACATATCTTTACATGCTCTAATAAATATTTCAGTTGCATAAATGAGCTGATAAAATCTAAGCCTTTATCAGGTTCTGGATATCAGATGCCTTTCAATACTAGTAGTCAAAGAAAAATACCCTGTGCTGATCACATGACACATTGGATTTCTTTACTCAATGTCAGTACAGAATAGAGCCACTTTGTAATGCATCAAAATTACTCACATGCATTTCTGCATTTTGTCTTTTATTAGGCTACTGCCTTCATGGTAATAGTATGACTTTAGAACCTACATGTTAGTAATTTTTCTTTCTTATATCCTTTCACAATATGGTAAATTGAAACTGACTAAAAATAGAGCCTGGTGCCTTCATTTTATGGGTTCTTTCCCACAGTGTAACATGTTTCAACATAGGTTACAATTTGGACCTACTGTACTTCACGGTATTCCTTGATGGCGGCTGTTCACCATCAATGAAACGGCAGTACTTTCTTATTTCAGTAATTTCTTTTTTTTCTCCATGAATTTTTGAACTTTTGTCTAAAGAGATGAAGTATGCAAATTGCCACTATGACACTGGTAGCATCTCGTCAAGAAAGGTCTCCAAAAAAAAGAATATTCATGAAACCCAGCCTTTATGTCAAAACTCAACTCTAGTCAAGGACCTTTTCGCAGACACACCCAAGTTTACCATTTCTTACTTGATATTTAAATGAGTTGTCTGAGATACATTTTTGATGAAATATCCATTTGATTATTTGTGAAAAGTAAAGACTTCAGATTACCCTGGTAGTTCCATCATTCTTGTCATCATTTTTGCTGATCAGAACTAATGCCTCTTTTGAGCTCAACAAATGCTAGTTTTGTAAAGCTGTTTAATGAAGAGAACAAGTTTAAACTTTATTTCCTCCTTTAATGCAACCAGAGGTTATGTTTGTTTAGAAAGCTAACATCCATCCAGATTATACACTCTCACCAGTGCCAGGCCAAAAAACACAGGCCCCAAACCACTCATTCCATAACTCCCTCATTTTCTGACCTATGGCTGTTATTGTAGGAACTGGATCTATTAAGAAATTGCCTGTGGTGAAGTCAGGGAATATTGTGGCACCTTGTGCAATAATTTGCAAACAGTGGCTTGAGAGAAGTGGTATGCAAAAAAACCACATCCCAAACCTTGACCTTTCTACATTGTCACAGTGAATGTTTGAATGGGCTTGCTTCCAAAAAAATGTAAGAAGCCTATCTGAGAGCTAGGTGAGGTTGGAAAAACATGCTAAGCAGCTAAAGATGGCATCATAGGAAGCAATGAGGAGCTTTATCTTTGCTCTTAGGCATCAGGAACACCCATGGTCAAATCCCACCTCATCTACTTAGCATGTGACCTTGTGCAAAATATTATACACTTTAAAACTCAGTGTCTCTATCCATAAAATGAGAAAAACTATAGTAACTGTCTCATTAGTTGTGATGGCCTAGAGAAGGTCTTCAGTAAGTGTTTGTTGAATTAAGTGTTTGTTGAATAAGTGCTTTAATAATTAAAGTATTTAATTATAGAATGCATATAAATGAACTAGCAAAGTGCTTGACATGTTTAATATCTTTTTATTGTTGTTGTTGTTATTGATTTTATTTTTGTTGTTTTCATGAAGTTTTACTTGATCTCATGACAAAATGACCAAGATGAAATGCAAATCATGTTCTGGGGACAGTCAATGCTCCACAGTAGAAGTAGCTATTGTTACCTTAGTGCTGGGAATCAGGGTTGCAAGAAAATATCTTCTTAGCTCATTCAGAAGATACCCCTCAAAGTTCAAAGTGAGTAGGGAGTAGACCCTAGTTTTGATCCTCCTCCTGGGACAGTCAATCTGGAGAATGATGACTGGGCCACACGAGTTTATTTCAACCTGAAGTCTTCTGAAAAACATTTCAGAGACTGGGATATATACTTCCATAGAGTGTCCACTTTATGCTGCTTAGAGAAGACTTTAATATGACTAATCATTTGCGTGGTAGATGTTCTGATGGCCCCTGAGGGACTGTGTATATGTGGTGACTTGTAGCTGTTAACACAGTATTCAACTATATTAAATATTTTCATAAAATTTGTGATATTATTTTCAAAAAGAGCATCCAAAAGTCTAAGCCAAAGTCTTAGAAATTCTAAGTCAGTCTTGGAAAATAGATTAACTTGGCAATTTCTAAAGACATAGCCCTTGAGATTGTAGGAGATATATACAGAGTTCAGGGTCTTTAAATGACAAATGGAAATTATGATAAAATGAAAATAAAAATAATAATTAAAATAATGATAATATAGTGGATTGAATTTTTATAATAAGACATTTGATCAACCCAATATTCAAATACTTAGATTCTTTAAAATTTTTTGATAAGACATGAAAAACAAAGCACTTTTATTGTAGATAGCCTAGTGAGATAGAAGATATAAGTTTTTTTATCCTCTTTGGCAAAATATCTTCTTGATTTATTTCTGTTACAATTGAAAGATGCATTTAGGTGAAGTTTTTTTCCTGACTTAGTCCTGTGGATTCCATCAACATTATCTGCTCAGGGTAGAAGAAGCAAAAGCTGAGGCAGTGTCACTTGCTAAACTCATCTTCCAAGATGGGAAGTCAGATGGGAATTCAGCCTGAGGACTCTGACTCTTGTTCTACCGTAACCACTAGATCATTCTCTTCTTTTTAAAACGTTTTAAAAGTACAAACTCATACACACAAACCTCGACTACCTTAATATTGTTTTATTGCTTCATTTATCTTCCCACGCTCTTGTCTCTCTTAAGAATCATTCATGATATTTGGAAAATGATTCAAAGAGAACACTTCAAAGTATTGTTTTGTGGCTCAACAAAACAATGCCTCCCTGTCTTTTCGTCCTTGGCTATCTTTGACAAAAGTGCCAAACAATGTATACATTCACATACACATAATTACCTTCACTGTACATTTCTAAACCTTCATTCATTCTTCTTTTTCATGAAACCATTTAAATTTATCTAAACATGACAGAAGAATATTTTTTTTCTGTCTTTAGGCTTCATCTTTAACAAAAAGGAAAGGAACACTGAAGATTTAAAATAATGTGATAGTAAAAAGAGAGATAAAATTTTATTTTCAGAAAAACTTGACTTCAGACAAGCTTTTAAGACATGAGAGAGAGGAGTGCATCAGGATAACTGCTTCTGAGATATTTTGAAGGCATTACACACACACACACACACACACACACAATGTATACACAAGTACTTTTCAGATTTTTACTTTTGAACTCTACTTTGTATGAAACAAAGTCGGCAGATGCCAAAAAGAAGTTAAGTATATGATGTATCAATAAGCTATTACAACAGCACAGGAAGAAAGAAAGAATGCTGGAGTCATTTGAGAGTGCCACGGGATTTGAGTAATCACAATGGATTTACGGAGGTCAAAAATTTGTCAGGATTAGAGGTAAAATATCTTTGGTTTGGTAAAAATGTTTCATTTAATGACAAATTGAATGTGGGAGGTAAGGATAGAAGGAAAGATACAGGGCTTGCTAATTTCAAGTGGAGAGTAAAGCTACTAGAAATAACCTAGATATTTTTTGGAGGGGGGACTTTTCAGTAAAGTTCTGCTCTTATGTTTATATCAAATCCCTGTGGATACTCAAGACACAGAGTTCCTAAAATAATCTGCTTTGACTTTACTTCCATACTGTGTAAAAATTTCCATTCTCCTTATGATCCATACACCCTTATTTTCTCTTTTGCATTAACCTTCTGAAGGAAGAGATTATATTTATAAATTGCATCCTCATCATCAGATGATTCTTTTCTGCACCATTTCAGAAGGCTTCCATCTAATTAACATATTAAATCATGAAAAACATAAGGGCAGTAAATGCAATGGGATATGGATTATAGAATGCACTTTGGGAGAGGAAAACATTCAGATTAGGAAAATCTGGTTTCTTTTTATACTTAATGCATGTATTTTGGGAAAGTAAATGGTCTATAAGTATAAAAATATAATTTCTTGTATGTTTTATTTATATATGATATAGGATCAACCAAATTAGATTTGGAGAAATGGTCTTATTTGAAAAGTTTACTTCAGTCTCCCATTCATTCATTTCTTCAACATACATTATTTGAACACCTCCTATGCTTTTGGTAACATTCTAGATCCTTGGAGCAAAAGAGGAAGTGATTCTCTCTCATAGAGCTTATATTGTAGTGGAAGAGACAGATAATAAGCCAATACAAACTTATAATAATATCACGTAATGATCAATGCTATTACAAATAGTAAAGTGGGCTCAGGGATAGAGAGTGATGCTGGAAGAAGATATTTTAGATGGGATGATCAGGCAAGGCCTCTCTGAGGAAGGAATATATCAGTAGAGGCATGCATGAAGTGAGGAAGTGAGCCATGGGAATATTTAATGGAAGAGTAATCCAAGTACAGGGAAGAGGATTTCAAAAGCACTAAATTGGGGACAAGTGGCACACTTGAGAAACAAGGAGCTCAGTGTGGTTGATGCCGACCGAGAAAAGGAGGGAGTAGAAGAAAACAAGATTGGAGGAGCAGCCCTGGTGAAAGGTCAAGTAGGATCTTATAAGTCATGGAAACCTAACTCTTTTATTTGGCGTAAGGTAGAAAGCTCCTAGATGTTTTGAGAAAAGTGAGTAACAAGATCTAATATATAATTTAAAGTGATTACTCTGTCTACCATATGGAAGATTTATTGAAGGGTGAAGAGCAGGAGAAAGGAGACCTGCGAGGAGGCAATTTTAGTAGCCTAGTAAGAAATGATGGATGGTTTGGGTTAGGGTATACAATTATGGAGATATGTCACTGAGAACTCCTACATTTTTGTTGGTGGTGTGCACTAGCTAAGGTAGGGAAGTCTAGAAAGGGGAGCTTGTCTGAGGGGAGTTCAAGATTTTGAATTCAAACAGGTTTTGTACTAGTACATGTATTGTGATTAAGATAGGTTTTGTCCTGGTACATGTATTACAGAAAATATAGAGATAAGAAATAGACAAGGGTGTACGGAAACTTCATCCATTGTAAAGGGCTCATTTAAATTTTTAGGGAAAATATGAATTACTTAAATGGTTTCAGAAGAACTCATCATTTAAAGTGTTATCTCTGACACATTTATTATGACAAAAAATATTACAGATCAAACATACAAACATATACAAGAAAACCATAAAATTATTTAGGAAAACATAGGTGATTTTTTTTTAACCTTTGACAGATTGTCTGCAACAATGGCTGCTAATGATTCTTCCCTTCCCTGTATTTTTGCATACCTCTTCTGCCACCCAGAGGTGGAATCTCCTTCCCCTCCGTTTGAATCTGGGCTGGCCATATGACTTTCTATGGTCAATATAATGGGGCAGAGTGAAGCTATGCCAGTTCTGGACTTAGCCCTTAAGAGTCTGAAAGCTTCTGCTTTCTACCTTCTTGGTGTTCTGGGAATCATGTAAGATGTTCA
Organism: Tapirus indicus; assembly: GCA_031878705.1. Taxonomy (NCBI): domain Eukaryota; kingdom Metazoa; phylum Chordata; class Mammalia; order Perissodactyla; family Tapiridae; genus Tapirus; species Tapirus indicus. The sequence continues at coordinate 138,233,379 of CM062919.1, read as the reverse complement.
GTCACCTTGCAAGGGAGAATGGCCCTGTCAATCTTCAGACATTCTAGCCACCCCAGCTGAAGCAGCAGATGTATCAATGAGACTATTTTGGATGTTACAGCCCCAACTGAGCTCCTAGTGGAATGTAATCAAACAGTTCCATGGAGACAATGTGGAGGGGTCAATATGGATGGTGCACACACAGTGGGTTTGCATCACAGTTTATGAATTGCAAGCTTAGAGAACTCAAATCTTTTATAATTAGCTGCAAGAAAAATCTGCTCTATTCCATGAAGGGAGATGCTATCTTTATTATCCTTGACAGTAAATGAATCTTCTCTCTGCCTGGGAGAGTTTCACAATCTCTGTTTCCAAAGCTGTTTACTATGCAAACATTCTTGAAAAGATAGTCTGGGACAAAAGAAGGCAGTGCCTCTGTTCCCAAGATGTGCAGCAACACAAGAGAACCATAAAGAATTGCCTCCTAGCCAACTCAGGATCTGGGACTAAACTGTCTCACCTCTGCTCCCTCTATCTCTGAGATTTTGTGTAAGCTAATGAATCTCTCTGCCCCTCAGTTTCCTCAGATGTAAAATGAAATTACTAATATTACTATTAAGAATTGAATTGGTTAAAGCATTAGAACAGTGCTGGAATCAAACTAAATGTTTAAAAATATTAGCTAGTATTATAATTGTGATACAGTCACACAACTGAATCCTCTTCATCAATTGTAAGTGAATGAAGCATTCCTATGGAATGATATCCAAGATATATTTTAAGTGAAAAAAAAAAAAGCAAAGTGCTAAGCATTATAGAGCGTGCTATCATTTGTATTAAATAAAAATAATATATAAATATATGTGTCTACCTACAGAACCACATATACAGGCGCTTGTTGCATAGTCCCAGGCTATCTCTAGAAGGATACTCAAGTCCTCGTAATTGGGGTCGTCTCCAATGAGACGGCTCATGGCTAGGGAAAAGGGTAGAAGGGAAACATACTTTTCTCTCTATGCTCTTTGGTAACTTTTGAACATTGAATTATGTGATTGTATTAACTATTTCAAAAAATTAATAAAATAAACTATACCTGAAGTGAAAATGTTCTTTTTTGTGAGGAAAACTCAATTATTTGTATGTTGAGATTTATGTTAAAACAGATATGTTATTAAAACACTAAATTATTTTAATAATGTAGAGTTTGAATTGGTTATATAAAATTTTGAATAAAGGTCTTCAACATCAGGGAAATGCAAACCAAAACTACAATGAGATATCACCTCATACCTGTTAGAATAGCTATTTTCAAAAAGATAAGACATAATAAGTGTTGGAGAGGGTATGGAGAAAAGGGAACTGCCCTGCACTGTTGGTGGGATTGTAAATTGGTGCAACCATGGTAGAAAACAGTATGGAAGTTCCTCAAAAAGTTACAAATTGAACAGCCATGTGATCCAGCAATCTCACTTCTGGGTATACATTTGAATGAAATGAAATCACTATCTCAAAGAGATATCTGCACCCCATGTTCATAGCAGTATTATTCACAATAGCCAAGACATGGGAAAAAACCTAAGTGGTATATATATGTGTATATATATATATGTGTGTGTGTGTGTGTGTGTGTGTGTGTGTGTGTGTGTATGTATATGTGTGTATATATATGTGTGTGTATAAATATACCACATTTTGTGTATATACACACATATATGTGTGTGTGTATATATATAATGGAATATTATTTGGGCATAAAAACGAAGGAAATCCTGTCATTTGTGACAACATGGATGAAACTTGAGGGTATTATGCTAAGTGAAATGTCAGACAGAGAAAGACAAATACTGTGTAATGTTACTTGTATGTGGAATCTAAAAAAGCCAAACTCATAGAAACAGAGTCTAGAATGTGGTTTCTAAGGGGCTGGGAGGTTGAGGAAATGGGGAGTTAGGGGTTGAAAGGCACACACTTCCAGTTATAAGATGAATAATTTCTAGGGATATAATATATTGCATGATGACTATAGTTAACAATACTTTATTGTATACTTGAAAGTTGCTAAGAGAGTAACTCTTAAATATCACAACAAAAGGTAATTATGTGAGGTGATGGATGTGTTAACTAATCTTATTAGGATAATTATTTTGCAATATATATGTGTATCAAATCATCACATGTACACCCTAAACTCACACAATGTTGTGTGTCAATTATATCTCAATAAAGCCAGAAAAAAAAGATGACCTTCAATATCAGTTCAGGTAAAGAGTAGGGACATAAGCAGGATTGTGTGTTTGGTAGTTTCAAGTTGAATGAACTCGGTTACATTGATTCAGTGATTTCGGCTTCTTGTGGATTTAACTCATTAGGCTTCCTTTGAAAGTTCAGTTTTGTCCTATTCCAGACTGTAATCTCTATGCCAAACAAAACAAGAACCTTTTTTTAAGGCTGTATTGAATTTTCTGTGCACTTGTGAAGGTCTGTGGTTTTTGCCATCAAACCACAAAAAAAGCAGGATTAAGACATGTGGGCCTTACAGTGATGGTGAAAACTTCACATTAATTTTGGATGAAAGACCCAGCAAAGCTGAGCAAGTTCAGATTAAGCCTGGCAAATTTATTATTTTCCAGAAAACTACCCAAGTATTACAGAGGAGAATACCCATCCTCTCCCTTCCGCCACCACATGTTTCCCTTTGCATCAATTGTGACATCGAGATTTTGGCAATTTTGCTCTGAATTTATGGGATTTGGAAAGAAGGCTAATAGGTAGTAAACACTTGGGCTCTCTTTACAGACATCCATTCCCAATGAAGTTCATGCTTTGAATTAAGCTATTGCTGATATCTGCCTCTTACACTAAATCTCACCCTTAGAAAGTCCGAGATCTTCTTGTGATATGGCTAACTCTCAGAAAAATGTTGCTGTTGCCAGATAGCCAAGAATCCTTGATACTGATATACTTTCCTAATAGCCATTGATTGTTCTAAAATATTGCAAAAACATATTTCGTTATATATAACTTTTCAGTGGACCGAGTATGATCTATAGGCCAGTCTTTGTCTACCACCCCACATGGTGATGTCTATGGCTAATGGCAGTTGAAAACTTGGGTTCAAGTCTGGATTTTACCTCCCTTACCTGTTGCACAAGCTTAGAAAATGACTTCATGTTTGTGAGCATTGCTTTCTCTAGAAGAAATCAGGCTTTATGTATAATACATATTCATGTCAATTGGAGACCTGGAAGGAAAAAGAGAGCACATTCGATAGGGTTGAAGGAAGAGAGTTTAATGCAGAGACTATTCATAGACGTGTGGGTGCGGTTAAAGGGAAACCAGCAAGGGAATGAAAAAGCCTGGGTCTGCACCAGCAAGAAGTCATTACTATCTTTACACCTGAAAGGGCAGTGGGGAGGGGAATGGTTATGGGAAAGCCATAAGAACTGCAGCTGTGGGTAAAGGCTGCCCCGGAGGAGCTTAAGAGAGACATAATATGTGTAAAGAGTTTAGGAAAAAACTAGTATGGGCACATCTGATATTTAGTTTAAAAATAAATAACTAAATATTCTTAGGTGGAAAGAGTGGACTTTGTACAGATTAGTTGGAAATGTGATAATAGTAACAGTTTTTCCTTAGAAAGATGACATAACAAAAGAGACATTCCCTGAGACATTTTAAAATGTTATAAAATTAAAATTTACAAGCCAATGGAAAAGAATTGATAATTCTGAAACAAAGCTAAATGCATAAAACGAGTTGCAATATGATAAAAATTACTGGGGGGAAGATGCATTCCTCAATAAATTTTGATTACAAAATTGGTCGACAGTTTGGGGAAAAAAGTTGTATATTTATCCCATAATATACACTAGAATAAGTAAATGTCAAAAGAAATGCTATAAAGGGTTGGAAACAATGAATTATGTAAAACCAAAAGAAAAATATATTTACTATGTAATTGATCTGATCTATTTTTGCTCTATTTTCATTATTTAAAATTTCTAAGTGTTTTCTAGTTCCCATTGTAATCTATCCCCTATCCCTTGATTTATTTAGAAATTTATCTTTTCCTTATTATCTTAATATGATTTTTAAAAATTATACTTTTTTGTTTCTACCTTATTTATGATGAAGGCAGAGAATATGTTTGTATATCAGGCATTTTAAAAAACTTATTGAAACTTGCTTTATAGGCTAGCCCTTGTTAATTTTTGTAAATGCCACCTGTGTGCTTCAATGACTATATTCTCCATTTGTAAGACAAATATTTGTTGTGTATATTGTTTCAGCAGTCTTTAAACTGAGATGCAAAAGTTTTCAAAAGGTAGTTAGGCAAGAATTAATTTCTAGAATCTTCATTTATTTAAGCCTTTGTTTCAGGAGTCTCTTACTCAGGCCAAATTAATTTTCTAATTGAAGCATTATCTTCACTTTTTTTAAGGGGGGAAGAGTCCTTGTAAATACTGACAGAGTTGTGTTAAAATTTCTCTGTAAGATGGGAGATGAGTTAATTTCTTTTCAAAGGTCTGCCTCTTCAAGATGCATATTTACTCTACACATCTTAAGCTACTTAATTGAGGGAATAAAGTTTAGAATAGTTTCATCTTTCTGATGAATTGAACTTTTTGTCATTATGTAGTGAACTTTATTGCTACTAACAGTTTTTTTTTTCTGAAAGTTTTTGTCTTAAATTTTATTTCATTAAAATAGCTATACAGACTCTGTTGTTAATATTTGCCTATGGTTTTTTTTCTTTTACTTTCCACATTTTAGGTGAATATACTTTGTCTTCTTTCAAACTTCTTTAAGTTTTATTGAAAAGGATATACAGTTGAATTTTTTTTAAAGGGTTATTCTGAAAAGGTTTTTGTCTTTTAACTGAAAAGTTTAGTGTGCTTACATTTATTGTAATTATTTATATATTTGAATGTATTATCTCATTTTATAGTTTCCCTATGTCTCACTGTGTTCATGACTCTTTTCCTCTTGTAGCCTCTTGAGTAGATTAAAAGATGTATGCACCCCCATGTTCACTAAAGCATTATTTACAATAGCCAAGATACGGAAACAACCTAAATGTCTATCAACAAATGAATTGTGGATAAAATATGTGTGTGTGTGTGTATGTACACACACACACACATAATGGAATATTATTCAGTCATAAGAAAGAAAGAAATCTTGCTATTTGCAACAACATGGATATGGACCTTGAGAGCATTATGCTAAATGAAATAAGTCAGACAAAGAAAGACAGAGGAAATACAATGTCACTTTTGTGTGAAATCTGATAAAAACCACGACAAACACCAAGCTTATAGAGAACAGATTGTTGGTTGCTAGAGGCAGGGGTCCGGGTGGGCAAAATAGGTGAAAGGAGTCAAAAGGTACAAATTCCAGTCATAAGATAAATAAGTCCTGGGGATGCAATGTAGAGCATGATGACTACTGTTAATAATACTGTATTGTGTATTTGAAAGTTGCTAAGAGAGTAGATCTTACAAGTTCTCATCACAAGAAAAAAATTCTGTAACTGTGTATGGTGTTGGGTGGTAATTAGACTTACTGTGGTGATCACTTCCAATGTTTACAAATATTGAATAGTTATGTTGTACACCTGAAGATAACATAATGTTGTATGTCAGCTATACCTCAATTAAAAAAAGGAATCTCCTCCAAATTCACAGGAATTATATTTGCCTTTAAACATTTTAATGAACCTAAATATTTAACACAATTTATTTACTATCTGTGAACTATGTCTTTTACAACTGCTCTTCTGTATTTTGATCCAGGTAAGTTTTTATTTTTTTGATTCTAGATAATTTATTAGAAAAGAGTTAAGGATTAAAATCATTTAGTGTAAATATATTTAAGGTTTGGTTTTCCCAATTTTAGTATTATCAATCTTTGATAAACACACACACACACACACACACACACATATGTAAGACACAGGATGGGGAGAGTACTGTGAATGGCCTGTAGTTCTTCCCAAAGATAAAATAAACTTGGCTTTTAAAAACCATGGAATAATATTTTTAATAGATCAATTTATTTCCTTTTGACAGCATAAATGGAATTTCTAGGTCATTTTTTCTAATATATGCAAAGTTTGAAAATAGACTAAAATTCAAACCTCAGAAGATAATTATGGGACAGCTATCTGGAGAACTTCCTGACCATAATTTCAGTAATGGAGAATAATTTCAGGCAGGGCTGAACATTATGTCAATGATGGAGAATTACTTTGGGAAGTAACGATACAGGGATTTGAAGAATTTAAAGATAGTTGATATTGAAGTGTGTTAGTTCAGAAGAGAATGAAACAATAATTTTGTAAAGAGTCACAATGATACATAAGAATCAAAAGACTAACATATTTCTTTCAAAATAATATTTTCAGAGGTTGAGGGTAAATAAATTTAAATGTATAAATTACTTCCCTTTTCAACTTAGGGCTTGACAAGGTTGATTTGGGATTTGGCTAATCAAAAGTAAAGTAAAACCAATATTTGAGAGGACAGACATAAAAAAATGTCACCTACTTTATTCAAGGTACATTGTATAGTTGAAGATAAGTTGCAAATGTTTATAGAATAATTTAGAAAATGGGAAACTGTAAAAGAATTACATAAAACTAAAATAGTGTAGTATTTAAGAATATAAGGCTTAAAATGAGATTTCCTGGATTCAAATCTCTGGTTCCACCACAGTGAATGCTGTTTGACTTTGGGCAACTTATCCTCTGTTTGCTTTATTTTCCTGTAAATTGGAGATTATGGAATGTACCTCATAAGATTTTTTAAGAACAAATGGATTAATTATCCTAAAATGCTCAGTACAGTGACTGGCATGTTGTAAGTGCTCAATACATGTGATATTGTCATTTATCATTGCTATTGTTATAATGGTTAGGAAACACTTCAGTTACCTTATCCTATTATCTTGTCCTTTTCTGAGGTTGATTATACATATATGTGAGTGTGTGCGTGTTAATTTGTACTAAATTGTGCTTCAGAAAAGTCACCAGATTTTTATATAGATGTATATATATGTGTATTTTTTGTGTGTGAGGAAACCAAGCCCTGAGCTAACATCTGTTGCCAATCCTCCTCTTTTTGCTGAGGAAGACTGGCCCTGGGCTAACATCTGTGCCCACCTTCCTCTACTTTATGTGGGACACCTGCCACAGCATGGCTTGATAAGTGGTGCATAGGTCCACGCCTAGGATCTGAACCCACGAACCCTGAGCTGCTGAAGCAGAGTGCATGAACTTAACCACTATGCCCCTGGGCCAGCCCCCAAACAGATTTATATTTTGAGGTCCAGTTATAAACCCGTATTAAGAAGGCAGTGTACCTAGTGGTTAAGAAGAGAGCTGACTCTTAGAAGTAGACTGCCGCTTACTAGCCGTGTGACCTATGGCAAGTTACTTAATCTATATGTGTTTCACTTTTGTGATCTGTAAGATGAAATAATAATAGTATTTTCCTCCTGGGGTTGTCATGAGGATTAAGTGAGTTATTATGTGTAAAATACTTAGAATGGTGTGACACATAGTAATTATTTAGATATCATTATTACTAGGTATTAATTAATGATTATGTGTTTACTTTAATTACATTGCTGTCTTTGGAAAAAGAAAGAAAAAAGAAAAAAAAAAAAAAACCCTGCCACATTAGAAATATATATCTTTTACCCCACCTTGCTGAATGATTTGAGAGATAATAACATTTAAGGAAACATTCTAGTTTTGCCCTTTGGGAAAGGTCAGAGGTATAGAAATTTTTCTAAGAAAGAATGGGGAGGGTCTGCTTGCCTGGGGCCAATCGACTGCATTTGATTAGAGGGAAAAGAAACCACCAGCAAAAACAGCCTTTAGACAGCTTTCCTGGAGTGTTGACTACCCATACTAATCCTCAACACCTCACTGCACGCCGCTGCGGGAGAGAAGAAAACATCCCTCTCTTTCATTTTTCTTCCTCTAAAAGGCTAAACATGCTGACTTTGGATAGATTTCAATCCTGTTTTAATTCATTAAAAAGTGAAACAAAATTACCATTTACATCCTTGACAGCTGGCAGGTTTCATGTGTTCTTACTACTCCTGCCAAATAGCAAAGGTTTCATTCAACTCAGTCATGGATTCTTGGAGAGCTGCGAGTGTGGAGTCCATCAAAACACAGCGGTAACCATAGCCCGGGGACCTGCAGGCATGAGGGTGTTATGCAGATGCACCGGTGTGTAGGAAGTCATAACTTTTTAAAACTTCAAAAAGAAACTACAACAAAAGCTTAGAGAGGGCCCAGGTCATGGGGAGTTCCTGTGACACTTGGAGTAGAAACGTATCAAAATGTTGATTATCTTTAATACACTTTTGGGTGAATGAAAATAAAACTGAGAATTGGAAATATAGCAGAATGCTTGAGGTTTAAAACACGTTTGCTTTGATTAAAGAAAATGGCACTAATTTCCTATGGGGATGAGAGTGTTATGGGTGGAATGGGGGTTAAATCATGAATTATGAGCTTCTTAATGTTATTTACTTGAGGAAACAAAAAACTGGATGCCCATAAGAAATGAATGACTAATTACAAATTAGTTAATTATGGTAAAATTTGGATTTCTCTAACTGTAATTTTCTGTTGGACTAAACAGGATCTTGGTTAATTATAATCAGTACAAACCTTGCAGTAAGAAATAATGCAGGAATAGTTAACTAAGCATTAATTGCATATCTTAGCCAAGATTATTTTCCACAAATATGAAATGATACCAAAGGAGGCCACGTAGCCTCGGGTTTAGAGATCTACTTTTGAAGTCTGATTCCCTGAGTTCTTATCTCATTTTTGCATTAGTAGGTGTGTGACTTCAGGAAAATCTCTTAATGTTTCTAAGCTTTGAAGGGGAGAATAGCATTCTCTACCCACTCTGGGTCTTTTCTGGCTGGGCTACAAATGAAATCAACATGAGGCCGAACAGCAGGAGAAAAATCAAACAAAGCTTTATAACATGTATACATGGGAGAGACCTGGGAAAAGTGAGTCTCTCTCAACGTAATGGTGGAGATTCTCCTCTTATAAAGACAAACGAGGATTTTTTTTGGGGGGGGGGGGGTTGGATCAGCTATGGGAGATTACCAGAAAGGCACGGTAAGGTTATTATGCAGATTTAAGGCCTCGCCTTCCACACTGACAAGTTTCCAGAGATGAGGTCATCTGTCCCTCTTACCAGTACAGAGAAGGAGATACCTTTACAAATGAAGATTTCCCTTACAAATGTTCTGTTTGGTAAACAGAACTTTGATAAGAATGGGCATAACAAAGACCCTCCCAGTCTATTGATACCCAGAATTATCCAAGGTGAAGGCCGTTCCAGAGACAGGCCTTCCATCCCAAATCCCTTTAGACAGTTGAGGGGGATGAAGGTCAAAGCCTCCTTCAGAGCAAGGTAAAGAGACACATCTTGAGGTGGCCAGTTCTGATCCCCCACAGCTTTATTTATAAACTAGAATAAAATAACAGTACCTACTTCATAGTTAGGGTGAAGATCAAATAAGCTAATGGTATAAAGTATATAACCAAGTTACATTATAAGCATTGAAAAATGTTAATGATAATTATTACCATAATCTAAGATATATATTTAATTTACTATTCTCCAGAAGTACCTGCTTAAATAATATATTCAAGTGCCATACTCATAAAGTAGGACTGTCACCCATGGCCATGAGAGAGAGTCAAATAATCTGCCCACTAGACATGGATGCCACTGCTCAGCTTTGTTCTTACTTCTTTGGAATAGAATCAGAATTTTAACAAGATCCCCATTTTTGGTTTATAATTAAGACTTTTGGACAAAATGAGTGGGAGTAGAGACAAACCTAGAATCAAATGGAGTATATGCTTTGCTTGTCTTTTGATTTTTGCATCGCTTCATACTTAAAATAAATGTCTTATTTAATCAATTAGCATGCATTTATGTGTGTGTGTGTGCACTTGTATCCAGATTTTGAAGACAATATTGCCACCATTACCAAGGGCATAGCCACTTTCATAACTGAGTCTCAATCCAGCCCAGAAGTATTGCCAAATTATTACAACTGGCTTTATTAAATTAAACAACAGCATTAGGCATGAGAAACTATTTACCAATCTTCACTATGTTTTAAAAAATAGCTGTTTTGTCAATCATAGACTGTTTCTATTACTTGACCAGATCAGTTTCATGTTGCTTCAGTTAGTTATTTCTAAATGGGTGTAATTTTCTGATCACTACTCCTTATCTCCAGTAGGAGGAACGGTTCAGAGCTGCAACTACAGCCCAGAAAGAGGACTACTTCTTGGCTCTAGAACAAGAAAGCCAGAGGCACTGACTTTTCCGGCAAAATGTAATCATTATGGCATGTGTTCAGCCTTAGGTTGTTTCATTTATTAAGCCAACAAATTCTTAAAACAACAACTTGCTTTTGGAAAATCATCTTGTTTTTTGCCTGTGCAAGATCCTATTTGTTGCAGATACATTTATTTTTTTAGATGTAATCTCAGGACTAGCGTCTGCCACTAAAATTAATTTGCAGAAAAACAATGAAGTGATTTCTGGTCATTATTATTTTTTGTGTTCTTATTTATCTCAGTATGAAAAGATGAGAACATATTTTGTTTCCAACCAGACCTTATATGAGAAATTTAGTGGGTAATGAACTTTGGAGGACATTTTTAAATAGCAGGCAAGAGCAAGACGTCTTTATCTAAAGGTCTCTGAGCCTTCCACTCTGTAAGTATTGAAGTTTCTGGACTGGAACAGAATTACAAACTTCAGCATATGTGGAAGATATTGGAAAGATAGTCACAAAAGATGTCATAGTCATTCTCTGTGAATTATTAATTTCTCTAATAATTTTAGTCTATTGTTTTGTAGACATACATGCTCTATCAAAAAGAGAACTGTCGTGATAAAGACTTTTGGTCCAGAAGAAAGATATTTTCAACATCTCAAAGGCAAAATATTTAAAGGTGAAATCTTACTCTATGAAATACTTCCTCCTTGTAACAGAACCATTTTTAATAAGTTGTTGAAATACAATTCCAAAAGTTAAAACATGGCTCTCATACAAATATAAACAATGTCAACAACTATACTCAACTCATTAATTAATGAGGGAAGCAGCCAAATGCTAAGAATAGTTCAAAGAGCTTTTGAGAAGCTGAGTATCTAAAAGCAATTTAATAAAGGACAGTTTGAATAAGATTGCAAGGTTAGATACAATGCTGGTTAATCTCCTAAAGGACAAAAAACCGTAAGCCTTGGGGTTATCTTTTATTTTGAACAAAAGTGATTTGCATATCTACCTGTTAAAAATCTACAAGTTAACGTGCAACTTCAGTAAGTCTAAGACTTTAATCAGTTATAAACAGGGAGTTGAAAAAAACGTATATTCTCATAAGTACTTAAGTAATTCTTGGGTGGCCCTGGGCCACCCTCATCTTTGAAAGGTGATTGAAAAGATATACCATTTTCTTTCCTTTTTTTGCCTTATTTTCAACTTTTAAATAATTTTTCTTAACAAAATAAAATCATGATTTTCCATGGCTGGGAAAATTGTACTTCTCTCCTGCCACTCAGATTGTTTGCTGAATCCTGTTGATAACGTCATTCACAGTATGTCCAGCAAAATATTCCTAAAGCACATTCCATGAGACAAGTGGGATTAATGGGCAAACACACTTTGAAATGTTGACATGTTCTTTTTTCCATTACCAATAGAGTTACAATTGGATCTTGGCTATAATTAGAACTGTTGTGGAAGAGCGGAAAGTTCTCTGTTTCATGTACAGTCTTAGAAAGAGTTTGATGCAGATCAAGGACGAAAAGGCTACCACGTTGGAATGGAACTTTAGTTATAGCTACCTAAGAGATTAAAGTTCTTTTTTTTTGTAAAAGATACTCTATTTATTTAGTGTCTTTCTTTTATTGGCATTAGAGGGGAAAAAAGGATAGACTTTATCATACTTAGAAATAAAATACTGTCCAACTCCAACTCCCTTAGATGATGGTGCTGAAATCAGAAGAAAGTCTGAGGAAGAAGAAAGAGATGTGTAAAGATGTCTCTCTTAATTTATGGATCAAAATAAGAATCCAGGTCCTCCAAATCTACCCAAAAGAGAAGGAATTCCAGGGACCAAAAACCAAAGCACTAGACCAAGCTAAACATTTCCTTGACTATATGGGAGTAATTCTTTGCTGCATCTTGCACTAAAATAAGTTATTAATTAATTTCAGAATGGTGTTATTATTAAATATTAATAATGAGCACCTGGTTTGTATCGGGATTTCTACCCACTCTTGGTTTTAACTATTTTCTGCTGTCTCAGCTTAGTTTCACAAACCTATCATATGTAGCAATCTGATTCTTTTTTATTTTTTTGAATTTTCTTCTATTTTTATTTTTATTGAAGTTACATTATGTGAATTTCAGGTTACAGCATTACATTTTGATTTCTGTGTAGACTACATCATGTTCATCACTCAAAGACTAATTACCATCCATCACTGTACATGTGTGCCCTGTTTCCCCTGTCTGATTCTTTTTTAAGAAAGAAGTTTTTATAAAAAATTGGATTCATTTTCCCACAGATTGCATAGAAATGTTGATGATTTTGAAATCATTTGAGTTGACTATTAATAATGCTTTTGAAAATCAGTTATGTCTCAAGAGTTCTATTCTTGGGAAGATAAACCAATAAAAGCTGAAAGCACATAAAGAAAGTATAACACTAAGACACTAAGAGTATTTATTTCTAAATTTTGAAGTGTATTTTAAACAGAACAAGTGCTAGCAAACTCATTTTTATTAATACTTTTATTAATACATTTGTTTAATCACCAAAGTAATTTCTTCCTGTTCTGTTGGATGATCTGGTTTTGTCAAAATTGCAAATCTGGTATGTCTTCAGAATCTTGTAATACAGACCATGTATTAGGATCTAGACAGCCTGCTAGGGCTGTCGTAACCAAGTACCACAGACTGGGTGACTTAAACAACAATGATTTATTTTATCACAGTTCTGGAGGCTAGAAGTATGAAATCAAGATGCCAGTGACTTAATTTCTTCTGAGGCTTCTCTCCTTGGCTTGTAGATGGTCATCTTCTCTCTGTCTTCTCATGGTCTTCCTTCTGTACATCTCTGTCTCCTAATTTTCTTTTCTTATAAGGACACCAGTCATATCAGATTAGGGCCCACCCTAATGACCTCAGTTTCACTTAATTATCTTTTTCAAGACATGTGAGATAATAGAAAATATTTATATTGGTCTCTGCCCCCGGTTCCTGGCACAAGGCTCCTGAAACCCTTGTAATTTCCTGGGTGATAGGAGCATATTTTGTTCTAATGAGGTGACCCTAGGCAGGCTCCTAGATGGCTCCTGGATTAGGGCTGGTCACCAGAAATAGCAAGCCAGGATTAGAAGCCTGGAATTTTCAGCCCTATGTCCACTCTCTTGAGAAGGGAGAAGGGCTGGAAATGGAGTTCGTGATCAATCATACCTACATGATGAAGCCTCCGTAAAATCCTGAAGGTATGAAGTTCAGTTTCCAGGTTGCTGAATACATCCACGGACTGGGAGGGTGACACACCCCAACTCCACAGGGACAGAGAAGCTCCTGTGCTCAGGACCTTGCCAGACCTCACCCTGTGTATCTCCTCATCTGGCTGTTCATCTGTATCATTTATCTTATCCTTTAATAAATTAATCAAACCCAAGGAGAGGGTCATGGGAACCTCCGATTTGTAGCTAAGTGGGACAGAACTTGTGGGTAACCTGGGGACCTACCACTTGCGACTGGTATCTGAAGTAGGAAGTAATCTCCTGAGATTGAGCCCTTAACCTGCGGGATCTGACACCATCTCCAGGTCCACAGTGTCAGAATTAAGTTCGATTGTAGGACACCCAGCTGGTGTCAGAGAATTGCTTGGTGGAGGAAAACCCCCACACATCTCAAGTCAGAAGTGTTGTGAGTGTGGTAGTGTGAGAGTGAGGGAGACACACAGGAGCAAGGACTGGGTTTTTTCCTACTCAGAAGCAAAAGGCTAAATTTTTTCCTACTCAAGACATATCTCCAAATATAGTCACAATCTGAGGTACTGGGAGTTAGGACTTCAACATACGGACCTGGGAGGGTACACAGTTTAGCCCATAAAAGACCTCAAATCTGCCCAATAGAAAATTTCAATCTTAAATAGTTGCAAATGAACCAGATTTGGCAAGGAATAACTCAATTCATATTTTCCAGGCATCTAAATGTTTAGCTATTTACTGCATACGTGTTCCACCTCACCTGCTGTCTTTTCCTGGCATTCACTAGATTTAGTTGCCGCTCCTTTGATTTCCGAAACTGCACCACCCACTTCCACCATTAGCTCTAATGAAGAAGTCAAAAATCACCCTTGTTAATGGCTCTCTGTTTAGAATTTAATCACTAAATTTGTACTAAGATTATTTTGAATATTATCGATCCAAATATACTGAAACGCACAGAAATCAGTGAGCGTTGACAAAAATGTCAATTTTTATATACTCACTTTCTGACTTTCTTGGTGAGAGAAGACAGAGGATAATGAGTTTGCAGGAGAAAAATAGAACTCTCTCTGACAAATACAGGGAAGGGAATCTGACACTTTAAGAAGGTGTATGAAACCTTAAGTGGTATAACTGTGGACAGAGGAGCCGCAACTTGGTGGGTATAATGAACACGAGAAAATTTTATGTTTTAACCATTACCACCGACAAAGTTGTAAAATAAATTCTCTCTTCTCTGCCGGATAACGTTTTGGGCAGATTCGGTAACTTCTTAGGCAATTTCAATAATCAAAAATTTTTCCTGCTCCTTTTATAACTTTAGCATTGTATTTGATAGAATGATTTTTTCTTCCCCATTGCCAGAAACAAAAAGTTTTAAGTATCCCATAATGTAAAGTTAGTCGCTAATAAACTGATGGCATTCTTTCCCCTCCCCTATTGCTGGCCAGTTCTGAAGTGGGGTGGAAGCCTGGCTGGCTCCATCACTTCCCCTCCCTGTCCTCACCTTGGAGCACGGGCATCTGTGTACAGAGCACAACTTAGTTACACGTTACTTGGCTTCTTCCACCTGCTGAATTTGTTTCCTCTCATCTATGGGATCAAGGAGAAAGGAGTTCAAAAAAAGGGTATGTCATTCATGTCTTTTCTGTGACTGTGCTGAAATGCTGGATCTCTCCTGGGGAGGATGCGTGAGTTCAGAGAATCCAATAAGAAACTCCCCTTCCAGACAGACACACACACACAGCACAATTCCCAGACAAGGGAGATCATGCTTCAGCTAAATCTCTTTCAATTCCTCTCAGCACCTGCCCCTGCTGGTCAATTCATTTCTTCTTTCTTCTTTTCTTTTGCCCTAACCAGCATCTCTCTTATTGGGGTTCAGGTAAGATGGCTAAAATCCATCTACCATAGTATTCACCTAATCCACAGAAAACTCATTCATTTCTACCATGACAAGTGGTGTGAGTACATAATAATTCTACTTCTGCCTCCTCTCTCCACCTTGAGATCAGTCTAATCATTTTATTTCTATTTTCAGAGAGGTGTAGGGCAGATTATAAGTGAGTCTTTTGGAGTAACCCCTTGGTTTGGCTTTGTGATCTCTCCCACAGGCTGAGTCATTCTTCTAAGGCTTCTTATAGGTGATGGTCATATAAATGGAGAATGGGAGAGTAGAGATTGATATGCTGACAGATGGTCGTGGAGGAAGGAAGTTATTTGTGGATTTCTTTAGATTGTGGAATATTTAGAAAAACTTGTCTTCAGTTTGTGGCTGTAGTTTCCAGTTCAGGCCTCTCAACATCCTATTATATTAGTAAAAGATCCATCACTTGGAAAGCAACTATAGAGGAAAGGGCCAACCTGTTAAGACACTGAATTCTGACCAAATATCTTGGGATTTCCTTGGAAATCTAATTTTTTAAACAGTGAAAAGGAAAATTGAAGAATGATCATTCAAAGTATATTTTCTGAATTCTTAGAAGTTTTATATGTAAGCTTATTTGTGTGACAGATCTACATTGATTTTCATGGCACATAGTACTCTAGGTTTATATAAGTGATTCCTAAATGTAATTTGTGTACTATTAGAAGTCTCTTTATCTCCATAGTTTTATTTTTCTAATATTTAGAATGATAAAAATTCTTGTCCTATATCACAGTATTTTTAGAATCAAAAAAATGGGCAGTGGCCTGGTGGCATAGTGGTTAAGTTCGTGCACTCTGCTTCGGCGGCCCGAGCTTCACGGGTTCAGATCCTGGGCATAGACCTATGCACTTCTCATCAAGTCATGCTGTGGCAGGCATCCCACATATAAAGCAGAGGAAGATGGGCACAGATGTTAGCTCAGGGCCAATCTTCCTCAGCTAAAAAAAGAGGAGGATTAGCAACAGATGTTAGCTCAGGGCTAATCTTCCCCACCAAAAAAAAAGACAAAATAGGTATATAATTGTTTTATAAACTGTGAAATGCTAAGAAATATAAAATAGTATTGTGCGTCTTTTTCCGTTCTACTCAAAACTTATTTGTGTACTAAAGTGACTCCACAAAGGAAAAAAGTACACTTTGGAAAGAATGAAAAAATAACCCAATCCTGGTCTTTTTTCTCTTACAAGACCTGGAGAGAGGAACAATAAAGACCAATCACTTAGACCCCGAATAGGAGGGGAGCCGACTCCCTTGTTGTACCCACAAGCCACCTGATGTAAATGGGAAGAGCAGCCACTAGCCTCTGACCTGGAACTGAGATTTGATCAGGTAGATTTCCTTCAGGAGTCACTGACTCAGAATAAGAAACTTGTATTTGGACAGTGCTGGGTTCCCTTCTCACTCACATGTGTGTGATCTTGGTCAAAGTGCTTACATGTAAACGAGCATAATGATACTACTACATTGGGTGGATGAAAAAATTTGTAATATGTTGGTTTACAACATTATCCTCACTACTACACATTAGCTCTTGCTGGGTATTAGCATTACTTGAAGTGCTTTACATACGTGATATCATTTATGTAGTTCTAAATGCTTTACATACATTATATGTATTGTGTGCTTACATATACTATATACTTTTTTAGCTAAATAGTAATTAGCTGTAAGAAGGGCTAGCAAAAGCAAAATTTGTCCAATTGTCCATAAAACTTCTGTGCTTTCAACCATGAAGTTGGAAAGCATGGCAACATTAGGGCAGTAAGCAGAGAGGCGGAAGGGCTGTAGACCACAGAATCAGGATTTTCCCTCTGGCCACATAGTTCCTGGCATCTACAGGCACAGTCTTTTGTGTGGATTTTCTTGGACACATACTGAATTACTATTTTTTTTTTTTTTTTTTTTGTGGGGAAGACCAGCCCTGAGCTAACATCTGTTCCAATCCTCCCCTTTTTTTGCTGAGGAAGACTGGCCCTGGGCTAACATCCGTGCCCATCTTCCTCTACTTTATGTGGGACGCCGCCTCGGCAGGGCTGACAGGCAGTGCGTCGGCGGGTGCCCAGGATCCGAACCCGCGAACCCTGGGCTGCCAAGCGTGGACCAAACCACTGCGCCACCGGGCGGTCCCCCTGAATTACTATTTAATTGATTCCTTTTCACTACTGTTCCACTGGATGTGAAGTTTGCTCATTTTACTCTCAGTATCTAGTTTCAGGATTGAAGAACTGCAATTTCAGGGCCGGGGTGGAAGATAGACTTGCTGTCTCTGAACAGATTACATAAGAATGCCTCCAGATAAACTTCTTTTTAGTCTTATATTTATAATAAGGTAGACCTTGAAAGGATGTTATACATAACCGAGGCCTACATTTTTCAGAGCACTCTGCAGAACCTAAATATATGTTATGAGAAGAAAATGATTCCACGGTCAAAATAATTTGAAAAACATTGGTATATATAAATTAAACAACTTTCTTTACCAAAAGGCTTTTAGAAATCTGTACTACTTTAATGTGCCTTCTGAATCTGTAAGAAGGGAAGAGTGCTGGGTTCCCTTCTCACCCACATATAGTGTGATCTTGTTCAAGTCGCTTACACATAAATGAGCACAATGACACATTACATTGGGTGGATGAAAAAACTTGTAATATGTTGGTGCACAATATTATCTACATTATATATCCATATTATAGAGAACACAGTATGTGTCTATTTGCCCAAGAAAACTTTTCATGGAGATTCTCCTGGGAATAATATTCCATGGACTATACTTCGGGAAATAATTATCTAAGTCTACCATCCTCATTTTTCTGATGAGGAAACTGGACCATAGAAATATGACCCTGAAAGCAACTGGAGTCCTAATTTGAGTCTGCATGAAAATTGCCCCCTATTCTTTCCCCTTCCCTCACCACATCAAAGTAAACCTCACAGTGTCCTTTTTGAAACATAACTGGAAGCTCCAGTTTGAGTAGATGGGCTGTTCCAGGTGATGTCCTTTTACAGTAAACCACAATCTCTCATGCTCCCAATTTTTCCTCATCTTTTCACAGTGGTGAGAAAATCACATTTCAATGTTTTTGCCAGATGTTTTTATTTCTAAACTTAATAGAGACTCTATCTACTCTGTAGATAGAGGCCTTTTATTTGTTCCTAAATTCATCCATCTGGCATCCAGCCGCAAAATTCATTTATAAATTCTCTCTATGAATCTAAGAAATAGAATCTCTTTTGAATGTCATTTGGTTTAGTTTAGCCAAATCAAAGATTAATGGTTGGGGGTGAGAGGTGGTGTAGAGCATTTCTAATAATTAGATCTCAACTGAGGGATGCAGTTGTACTTAAAGTGAGTGTTTGGTCTGAATTAGCAGCCTCTGTTACAAACAGCTTACCACAGGTTCCTATTGCTTTTGAAGTCTGATTGCCCAGTGAGCTTCTATCTCTGGGTGTAACTCATCTTGGGTGCTGTGTTGTCTCCCTTTGTGTGTATGTGTTTCTCACATCTTTGACTTTGAGGGAGTAAGGCTGAAAACAGGAAATAAATCTTACATACAATTTATTTATCCCTTCTCTAACATTCTTTCTCAAAATACTGTCCATATTATTCTGATCCTGAACTGATACCAAGGATTCTTGATCTACAGAGCATTCTCTTGAAATGACAAAGATCCTTAAACTCCAAACTTTCTGGAAATTTGCATCGTAAGCCATGTGTGTAAGCACCATATTCTCTTACAGGAACTCTTTCTGGTTACTTTTTTTATTATTTCATTCATCACAATATCTTGAGAGAAACACATATCTATGACTTGGACAATATTTCTGAATTGTTTTAAATCTTCTATTTCAGCTTTACATCTCCAGGAAGAAGCTTCCAACACTGCTCTCTGATTACCGTTGACTCTGTTTATTTAACTGTTCTATCATTCTTTTCCCATTGAGCTTTTTATTCACTTAATTTTTATTTTAATTGCTGTCATAGCTTCCTCCTCCTTTTCCATTATCTTCAGACCTTAAATCTCCCTTCCTAGAATTCTTTTCCCAGGCCTCTAACTTGATCGCCCTTTGAAGATTTTGTGAGCCCACACAATCTTAGTTTAAGGACTAGAGAACATTTGTATATCTCTGTTTGTTCAGAACAGAGAAAATCCTTTATTTAAGTGAATGATCTACATAAGATATTTCACTTGTGACACTAAATTGTTCTTAGTGCAATATAAATTTCATTAAGCTATAAAGTCTTATAAAATTTGTGGAAGAGGTAAAATTGGACAAGTGTACACATTGTATACAGATATATGGCAAAAATTGTGATTATATAACTCTTAATTTAGATCAGTGGTTCGCAATTTGGGGTGGATTTCCCGCACAGATGATATTTGACAATTTCTAGAGACATTTTAGATTGTGTCAACTGAAAGGATGCTATTGGTACCTAGTACATGGAGGCCAGGGATGCTGCTAAATCTCCTACAATGAACAGGAACACCCCCCTACAACAAAGAATTATCCATCCCAAAATGTCATTAGTGACTCTGTTGAGAAACTCTGATTTAGATAACAAATACAAAAGAGCACATTGTAAGTGCTCTAGCTATAGTGGAACATTTGTTAACATCTTATCTTTGCAAAATATATCCAACAGATGAATTGGAAAGCCAGAAGACTGGCTTGGCTAGCAAAACACTTGAATCTTACTATCAAATAAAGTATAACTGAAGTATCTAAGATTATATTACAGAATAGCAAAGGTTAATGGAAATAAAGTAATCTTTCCTTTCTTTCACTTTTTATTCATATTTTCTTATGCAGCTATGCCCTTTGACATTTCCTACTTTCTTCAGAATGAGATGGTTTGGCCTTTTGTCTATGACTCATTTGTTCGTAGACACCAATTTTTATTTAAAAGCAGTTTCAAACCTTCCAACCTAAAACCAAATGTATTGGCAGGTCTTTCCATTGCCTCCAGATAATCCGCGGTACAGACAGCATATTTTCTTTTAAAGCCTTAAATCCCAGGTTGTAAAGTACCTATAAATGAATGTTTTCCTTGCGGTGGGAAAATGTCTTATTTAAAAATTGTTTAATAGCCTGCCACTGTCAAAGGATAACATTTAGACACTCAGCCAAGATATTGGTGTTGATGCTAATTCCCTTCTGCTTTTTATAGCTCATGCATGACTCTCACTCAATATTTTAGTTGTGTGCTACAGACCTTCAAGTGAAGCAATTCTTGGAAACAACATGATATCACGAGTCTGTTATAGCTATTAAGTCATGGCAGCTAGAGTGGAAATGAATACAACAAAAACAATTTATATAGGAATATGTTTCTCAGTGGATCAGTTTCAATATTGCTCCCTGTGGTTGAATCAAGTTTATCCTAAAGGCCAATGTTTCAGCCATCGTACTCATAGACATAAATAACATGGCGATGACAGAAATTTTATTTCCTTCAGTTTTAGTTTTGATAGAAGTGCATATCTGAAACTTACTTGAAAATAAATCGTGCTATAAGGAAAGTTGGGAAGACTAATGTTATGTACCATTATCTCCCAGGAGGTCATTCTCATTTCTTGCTCTTTTCTTCTGGTGATTTCTATCCTTGAGGAGCCTCCTGTCATTCTGCAAACAAGTTTTAGCATGAAATCTATAGCTTGATTCTATAATGACTGATGCAGCCATGCTGTCCTGGTCTCCAGATGACTTTACAGTGCCCTCACATCCTGTCTGGAGTGCTCAAAGCCTTCAGGAATTCGCAGAGAACTGTTGAAGCTCTCGATGTCTCATGTAGACAACTGCGCTTTCTACCTCTTGTCCAGATAGTTGCCCAGTTATCTACTAAGTCCTCACCTTTCTTTCTACTGTGCAAACTCCTCAGTGTTTGCGAGGCATAAACAACCTCTTCCACATGGAAGTCAGAAGGCTCTGAACACTTAGACATTTTTTTTTTGACCTGACTGAAATTCACTTTACTCCGTTAAAGAAATATAAGTTTACAAGATATATCTATGTTGACTATAGTGTGGTTTGGAGTGCCAGCAGGGTAAAAACAGATTGAGGAGTGATGATAACAAGGAACTTGTAACTTTTCAACAAGAGCTGACCAAGGCAGTGTCCAGGGAGGGAAAGGCAAAGCGTATTTATTTTGTGATATTTTTTCTCACATGAAAGAAAGAGAAAAAAATGACAAAGAGAATAAGTAGAAAAGCATTAACCTGGGGACAGGCCCATGGCATAGTGGTTCAAGTTCAGTGCACTCCACTTTGGTGGCCCAGATTCGTGGGTTCGGATCCCAAGTGCGGACGTACACCACTCCTCAGCCATGCTGTGGTGGTGACCTACATACAAAATAGAGGAAGATTGGCACAGATGTTAGCTCAGGGCAAATCTTCCTCAGAAAAAAAAGAAAAAAGAAAAGCATTAACCTTACTAAAAACAAGTGCATTTTGAAGTCACATAACACCTGCCCAACAAAATATCGTGCTAACAATGTATCCCTTGCATGTTGTTTTTATTATTAGCAGTAATAGATCATAGAAACCTCTTTATTTGATGGGATTAGTTTTGATAATTGGTTGATTCAAGGAAAAATTCAGCCAACTGTAGTAATCATTAAAAAAGATGTATCTATCTTAAAATTATAATTTTTATTGTAAGCATAAAATGTATTACCATTCATCAATCTTTTGATGTAGAAGAGTTTTCTTTTTTCCTCTTCTGTGTCATCTGTCTTGAATCATCATCACTATCATTACTATCATCATCCTCTAAACTATATTCTAGTTGCCACAGGTCCCAAAACTTGGTAGTAATTGTTAAATCTTGTCCCTCAACAAAACTCTAAAATATATTCAGAATTCAACTGTTTCCCAACACTTCATCTTTACTGCTTTGGTCCCTCCTAATTATCTAGCTAATGACTTTCATCTTCTCTATCCAGCAGCCAATGTGACTCTTTAAAATGAGGGCACATCTGGCCACTCTGCTCGAACTTTCCAATGGCTTTCACCTCACGCAGAAAACTACTGAATTCTTGACCATGTTACGCCAAATTATAAGCAATCTGGACCTCCCTCTGGTTCTCTGACCTCACCTGCTTCCACTCTCCCCTCTTCCCCTGCTTCCTAGTCACATGACCTCCCTAAGGTTCGTAAGCCAGCCCAGCAAGCCCTCTGCTGACATCCTTTGCACTTGCTGTCCCCTCCATGTGGGAAGTTCTGCCCTTACATAGCCACCTGGCTGTTCCCCTCTTCCTTTTGGTGTTGGCTCACATGCCATTTTAACAGGTTTTCACTGAGCACCCTTTGTAAACAGCATTCCCTTTCAATCACTCTCTGTTGACTCACACTGATGCATATACCATCTCCAGATATATATTTAGGGGTTCATTGTTTATGTTCCCCATTTAAGCTTTATGAGGGCAAGAATTTGGACTGCTTTATTTGTTATTTATTCCCAGTACTTATTCCCTGACACAATCAAAATGCCTAGTAAATGTTTGTTGAATGAATAAAATTATGAATGAATGAACAAATTCATCATCGAACATTTCTAATGTTAGTTTTCTTAAAGTACAGCAAGAACTTGAAAACAGTAGGAAAGCAATCTGAAAGAGGATTCTTTCTAGATTTTTATTGCCTCCTCCACCCAATTTTTTATGGTTATCTTGGCTGCACTCATTTGATCAGCAATTCTTTTACATTTTCCACTAACACTTTTGGGAATGCAAATCAACTGACTTGGTAAACATGTATCTCACCAGGTAGAAGTGGTAACAGAAAATATATAACAAAGAGAGACCAAGAGCACACATTCAGTACATCTTGATAATGATAGACATACTACATTTCCTCATATATAAATCCATGTATGCACCATAGATAAAGAGTTAGGATCATTTATATGAACATTTAAACGTTTATTATCGTAAACAATCATATAATGGGCAATTTTTTTGTTTTTTTCCTTTGTGCTTTCAATATTTTTTCCCAGTGTGAATATAGTTGAAAAAATAAACAAAAATAACTTTTTTTTGCAGCCTATGAGTGTTTCGAAAGACATTACCTTCAAATGCTCTAATAGAGATCCTTCATTAGCATGACCATTTCATCAACTTTTGTTCTGCTTCCTTTTGAAAAAAATTAATACTGGCTGGCAGACTATGAGAAGTTAGAGGCAGATGTTTATATTATATTCATGTTTGGCTTTTAAACTTTCATTTAAAAAAATAGAATTGTATTTGAAAACCTATCGATTTTTCACTATACTTTATTCAGAATTAGCTGCTTTTATATGATAGCTTACTCATCTATATTCATCACTTTCTCACTTATTATTAACATTTGAAAATTAGTGGGTCTAGATAAGAAACTTACCATCTGTGTGTGTGTGTGTTTAATAGGAATCATGAAGGAAAAATACAATCTTTACGTTCACAAATATGAAAGAGACACAAATAGGAAAATATATAAGGGCATAATGAGTTAAAAAAACACAACTAAATGTGTGCCTATGAAAATCAAAGTGGCTGCTAAATAAACATGAAAGCCTGATTTCCAAAGACTTTGAAAGAGAATCCAGCATAAAAGAAAAAGGGGTCTGGGTTATGACAGCATTCAGGCCTACCCATCAGAGGTGAGCAGTGTTTTGGGCTGGAATTGTAGCTACTGTTGGAATTTCTTCTGACTAAGCCCCCTGGTGATGCGTGGGTATTGGCATGAAAGAGACCATATGGTTTGACATCGTTTCTATACCAACTCTATACCAGAGAATGAAAATGGAAGTCTTCTCTTAGCTGTCGTTGGGTGGAAACATGAGACAGAGATGCTGCTGCAAGAACAGTGTCTGTCATCTGGTGCTAATGGACGAAGCTGAGCGGCACTAAAGATTGTGAGGATGGTGCCTGCCATTGGGTCTCACTGAAGACAGTCAAGCTCACTAAACGGTGGAACTGTGACACCTGGTTAGTGAATGTTGTTCTATGAACCAGGATAGGCAGATTTGCCATTAGAAACGATACCGTTAAGTTCTGCGGGCACAGTAAGCTGCAGAAACATTGCTGACCTTGGGAACAAAGCTCTGTTTTCAACTAATCAGTCTCTTTCTATATGGAGCATTTAATTCTTTTCCAAAGATTTAATATAGCAGCACTACGACCATTAGTATTAACATTTTTAAAGTACTTAGTATGGACCAGGTACTGTTATATTATTTTATATATAACCCACTTAGCAATCCAGTGAGTTAGATACCATTATTATTTCCATTTTGCAGACAAAGAAACTGAGGCTCAGAGCTTTTGAGTGACTAATGACAGGACCCAGAGCACGTAAATAGTGGAGCAGAGATTCAAATCAAGGTAGCCTTGTTCCAGAGCTTGTACCCTCAGGACATATGGCCCTGCAATTTCATATTATTTGAGAGAGTGGGCTTTGGAATTAAGTTGCTGGGATTCAATGTTGGTGAAACTTTTACTGTTTTACTCTTTTACTAGACAAGCTACTTAACTCTTCTGAACTTTATTTCCTCAAACACAAAATCAGATTAAAATACTACTTGCTTCAGAGTTTTGTTGTGATTAAATAAAATAATAAGTTTAAAGTGTTTAGAGGAGTCCTTGATATAAAATTAGCATTCACTAAGCATTAGCTAATTTTTTTCCCTCTCTCTCACACACACACACACACACACATACACACACACACAGTATTTGTCCTTTAGCCTTTAAGCATGACATTGAGTGAGTGGCTCAATTAGGTCACTTTTATAACCCCTTCTAATCCTGAGATGCTATGACAACATGCTTTCATATCTGTGTTTTTACATGTCATTCCGTTTTCTTAATGGCATCAATTTCATTTCTTTCGAGCTCTCTTGAGATACTTTTTATCCAAAGCCATGGAATTTACTCCTTTTTGTTTTGTTTTACTTTTTGAAATCTATTTTTACAAAACTTCATGAAATTTTTACTTTTCACCATAAAACATTTTCATACACATGGGCTTACATTCTCAAATAAGTTTTAAGCTCCTTGACTTGGGACCATATGCTGGACTGTCTTTCATTTCACTGGGCACTATTCTGGTTCTGGGAACACAGATGCCACTCAGATGATATTCATTAAAACTGATGATTTTGAGAAAAAGAAATGACTGCTAATTTTTTTCTAGAACAGAAACTCTCACGTTTTATGGCTCTAAGAGATAAAGAAAAAAATATACTTGGAGAAGAACCATAATCATAACTTTAATCTTTAGTTACTCATAAAAGGAATATTTTGATTTTTTCTTTTTCTTTAAATTCAAAAAGAATAATTAAAAAAAATCTTGAGGATGGTTAAATTATTGGCTTTTGTTTGAATGGCTCCATTGAAGATCATGTTGAAAAGGCTATTAATCCATGTCCATTAAAACCATTTCCTGTGAGTTATCTTCATAAATGTTAATATAAAATACACAGAGATTCCTGTTACATCTAAAGTGTTAATTAAGAAATAATTGTACACTTATGGCTTATGCCTTTTTGAGTTAGATAATAAATCATTTCCTAATCAGGGATTCGAAGAGTATAATAGGTATCTGATTACATCAAATTAAAAATTCAATCGGCACATCAATTTCAATTTAAATTAAGATGTCTGATGAGAACCACCTGTGGTAATCCTTTCTTTGACATCTTTTATGACTGTTTTCCTACACGTGGATGTTAGTCTACTGCAAACTGAAGCACTAATCTCCTTTTCTTTAAAGCACTTCGGTAGGTTGTGAGGTGAAAAATGCACTTGCAGCTTGAAATAGATTTTTCAGCACCACACCAATTTAGGAGTAAAAAGCTATGTAGAAAAAAAGAAGAGAATGACTTTGAGTTTACCAAGCTTTAATTCAGGATTTTAAAAATTATATTTACTCATCTCTAGGCCATTAAACTAAAAGGCAATCTGATAGAGGCATTTTTCATATATATCATTTTTCTTTTTATATATTTTAAGATGTAAAAGGACCCTTATTACTCTTCTTTAGTTGTAAGACTACTCAGATGCTTCTGAGTAATTTATTAATTTCATATTTTTGTATCTATCCTGTTAGTTACTTTCTTGTAACAACTCTTTTTTATAATATAATTATAGGACTGTAAGTTTTGATTAGTAAGCCAATAAAGCATTATTTATTTTTATTCTTTATACCATTTATCTTTTAAGAACCATCCTAAAACATTCTCTTTTTTTACCTTCTCTCATTTTCACTTTTGGACCATTGTTTCATATTGAAGGTGTAAATTTTCCTTTAATTTACTCAATTTAAGGATAATAAAATAATACATTTTATCCTTCTTTTCTATCATAGTCGTATATATTTCTAAAGGCAAGAAACCAAAACATGTTTAGAAGTGTAAATGTCAAACTTAAAAGCAAAGCTTCATTTGAAAATGCGTGTTTTATTATATGGTAACAATTCAATTCCCCTTCAATATATAAAAAGCAAAATAAAACATTAGCTAGAATATAGTTAAATTTATTTTTTAAATTAGTACCCAAGCTTTAATGGAGTATAAAAAGTTTGTGTGTAAAAACTTGTTAAATCATTTTTTTTCTGCTGAATTTATAAATGGCTTAGAGAAGCCAATTTCACTAGACAGAATGGTAATGTTTTAAGATTTTATTGACCCACTTCACGTTACCTATTCTATTAAAATTCAGTGAGAAAATCTTGGGACTTAACAATGCGAGAAATGATGCATATGGAACAATAAAGACTACAAAATGAAACCATCAACAAAATGAGAAGACAACCTACTGAATGGGAGAAAATATTTGCAAATCATATATCTGATAAAGGGTTAATATTCAAATTATATAAAGAAAACATACAACTCAATAGCAAAAAATCCAGATAATTTGATTAAAAAATGGGCAAGGATTTGAATAGACATTTTTCCAAAGAAGACATACAGATGGCCAACAGGTACTTGAAAAGATGCTCAACATCACTAATCATCAGAGAAATGCAAATCAAAACTACACTCAGATATCACCTCACACCTCTTAGAGCTATTATCAAGAAGCAAGAAATAACAGGTGTTGTCGAGGATATGGAGAAAAGGGACCCCTGTGTGCTGTTGATGGGAATGTAAATTGGTGCAGCCACTAAGGAAAACAGTGTGAAGTTTTCTCAAAAAAATTAAAAATAGAACTACCATATGATCCAGCAACTTTACTTCTGGATATCTATCTGAAGAAAATGAAAACACTAACTCGAAAGGATATATGCATCCTCATGTTCATTGAAGCATTATTTACAATAGCTAAGATATGGAAACAACCTAAGTGTCCATCAAAGGCTGAATGGTCAAAGAAACTATGGTGTGTATATATGTATATGTATACAATGTGTGTGTGTGTGTGTGTGTGTACACACATACAGTGGAATACTATTCAGTCATAGAAAAAACTAAATCTTATCATTTGCAACAACGTGGATGGATCATGAAGGCATTATGCTAAGTGAAGTAAGTCAGACAGAGAGACAAATACTGTGTGATCTAACTTATATGTGGAATCCAAAACAAAAATCAAAAACAAACTAAGCTCTTAGGCACAGAGGACAGACTGGTGGTTGCCAGAGGTAGGGGGTGAGGGGTGGGCAAAATCTGTGAAAGTAGTCAAAATGTACAAACTTCCAGTTATAAAATAAATAAATCATGGGGATGTAACATACAGCATGGCAACTATAATTAATAATACTGTATTGCATATTTGAAAGTTGCTGAGAGTAAATCTTAAAAGGTCTCATCACAAGAAAAAAAATTCTTTAACTATGTGTGGTGATGGATGTTAACAAGACTTACTGTGGTGATTCTTTCACACTATATACAAATATTGAATCATTATGTTGTGCACCTAAAACTAATATCATGTTGTGTATCAATTATACCTCAATAAAAAATTAAAAAGACTACAAAAAATACTATGAGAAATTTCAAGAACAAGTCACTCTTTAATGTTAAAAAGCAACCTTTACCTTTCAAGCAGAAAACATTGCCCTCCTGCGACAGTGCATTCATGTCTTTTCTAACACACTAAAAATGTCATTCCGTCCTTCTCCTCCCCACCCCCAACAGTCCCCCTTTTGCTATCAATTTACTATGTAATTTGGTAGGAGACTGATGCTTGAGGCAGAAACAATAATGCCTTTTGACTTTCTTTTAGGAGGACACTTCTCATCCCATGCACAACGAGAACTAAAAACTGCTCTAAATACAGACTTCCTCTTCATATGAAATTTCTCCATCTTCCTTTTCTAGACCAAGCCCAATTCAAAAGACACTTTGAAATGATAAGAATAGCAGTTGGCTCAAAGAAGTATCGTTCTTATGTCATGAATGTCCAGTCAACCAATCACTATACCATAGTGTCACTGCAGGAAAGGAAAATGGCTTTTTTTGCACCCCCTACAGAGAAAGAATCCTGGGAAAATAGCAGCAACATTTGACTACCCACTCTTCAGCACTTGGGAAGCACTCAGTTGTGGTGTTTTCAGAGTATAGACAATCTTCCAAAATGCAACAATGCAAATCTTGAACAATCTCTTCAGGAAGTCCAGATGTCAGGAAGGCAGAGAGGCAGAGCTCTCAAAGAAGAGTCTCCCTTTGGAAAGGAACAACGTGCTTTAATTTTTCTCACACACCTTTTTCCTTGTATGTGAAACCTGCTGAAGGGGAACGTGATTTTATTTCCAGCCATCTATCCATGTCAACTCTTTTATTCAACTTCTTGGTCCCATATCCATATTCAAGCAATCTTCTCTGACAGTGATTCTGTTAGCTTGGTCTACACCCTTTCCCAAAGTGGTTACAGGTCAAGCTTGAATTCCCCTTTTGAACTCTGTAATTCTCAAACAGTCCTCTGGATGGTTTCCTAGCAGTAGCTAGGATTTCTTTGATCCATCTCCCTCGGCTCCGATTTCTCCAATTGTTAAATTGTCTATTCTTCTACTATGGCCCTGTGTGTTGAGAATCACACTTGTTTGATCAGTTCATTTCCCCCCAAATAACATCAATAATAATTTAGGTTGAAAAACAAGAAAAATGGTTCGTCATCTTCAATCTTTTCTATTGTTTCCCTGTGCCACAGACATTTGGATGGGAATGATTTGAAGTAGTTTCATTTGAACTTAGAAAGTGCAAATCACTTAAAATCCTACCCTTTTCTGCAGAGTAAAAGGAAACTGCCTCGAGGGCTATAAGAGAAGGTTAGGGATTCCTAAACATTTGAACCTAAGAGGAAGAAAAATCCGGTTCTATTCCCACCCACTCCATGAGAGGCCCTCTGTAGCCCTGAGATGGCTTAGGGATACTGTAGCTTGCCCAGAAACTTTTCTACTGTTGCTGTTATTCCACAAACACAGGCCAGGGCAGAGATTTCCATTTTCAATTCCAACCCCACAAAGACAGAATAAACATGTCATGCTAACAGCACAAATACTTGTTTCTTTGGCTAAAGAGTTTGTGGATTACTGTGAGTTTATCGACCTGAGTTTTTATGTAACAAAAACATAAAAACTAATTTGATATTGTTTTTGTTTAATTTTCATATTCAAATAAAGCTCAAGTTGAAATAATATTTGGAAGAGAGTATAAGTAAGATAAATTACACTTTTACTTGATCTCTTTCTAAATGGAAGGGCCTAGGGTGTGTGTGTGTGTGTGTGTGTGTGTGTGTGTGTGTGTGTGTGTCTGTGTTTTCAGGATATAAGAAAGAGAAGTAATATAAAATAGTGGTTGCTCTAAGAGGCTGATTTTATGTTTGTGCGAAAGTAAACTGAAGGAAGTTATGAAATTCCTTTCCCAGGAGATCTTTAATAGTATCATGGGTTGCATCTGCTGGAATCTTTATGACAAATTCTGCCTGCAGGCAGGGTAATGGATTTTGAAGACCTTTCATGGAATTTTATACTCCCAAGAGTATGTGAAATTGAGTTCAGAAGTTGAAAGGAACAAGGATTCAAAAACTCTATTCCCTTTGAGTAAGTTAGTTTTCTGACCTTGGATTTCAGTTTCTTCATCTATAAAGTGATTTGAGTTAAATCAGTGATTCCTAACATTTTTTGTTGTATAATACAGTCCTGTGGGGGGGGGGGGATCCATTAACTCTCTGGGGTCCAGGGGTCTTATGTTAAACACTAGAATTAATAATTTCTAGGGTAGTATACAGTAGTTCGATTCCTATACTTTAAACATTTCGAGAGTGTTAAAAAATAAATAGAAGACATCTGTTCTTAGGAAAGTGACCACCTTGTGTGGAAGACAGCGTTCACACATGTAGAAAAGACCTAGGAATGCTTCCACGTGGTGGGTGTATCACAGGCTTGTATACTGTGAACATGAGGACACAGAGACATGAGTCGGAAAGAGGAAAGCAATATACGTAGATTCAAGTCAAGGAAAAATTCTGCTTCTGATAGAGGCAAGGAAGAACAGGGAAGTGAATAGTCAAAAACTCAGAAGTACTGTAAGTAACATCAGGCACATTTTCTTTTTAAATTTAAGGGAAACTTTAGTCTTCTTTTTATAGAAATCTAGTTTAAAAAGGGAGTTGAGGTTAAGAGAGAAGAAAGAACAGTTAGACAGACAGACAGACAGGAGGGAGGACTGGTACTGGTCAGGGACTTTGACAGATCTCCATCTTGGAAATGAAGTCGTCACGGATTCTGGTCAGTTCCTTGTTTTCTTTAGTCTTCTGCTCAATGGTCTTCTCCACTGAGTGGATGCACATCTGCTCCTTCCCCAGGCTTGCCTGGAAGGCCAGGGCCTCTGCTTGGGCCTGGCTCAGGACCTGGGCATCTCCTCATTTGCCAGCTTGAGTTTCTCCTCTGTGTGCGCCTTCAGTGCTTGGTATCTCTGGCCTTCTTTCAATTCTTACTATATAATCCTCCACTCACTTCAGCAATTCTTCATTCTTGCAATAACAGCCTTGGATCATCACCTCCTTCTGTTTCTCAACCCCCTGAAGAAATCAGAGAAAGATTTTTCCATGGAGTTCAGGTGTAGAGTAAGTTGGTCTTTTTCTTTCAGAACCCTCTGGATCTCGGCTTTGGCAAGTGCCTGCCGTTTCTGAGCCTCCTCCATCGCCTGGTACACGATTGCCTCAAACCCGTCCCCGATCTTCTCCATCTCCAGGTTCTTCCCGTGGGGCACCTCACACCTGCTCTTCAGCAGCAGGTTCTCCTTTGGTGTCGCTTCCGCCGCCGTGTCCAGGTCCTTCATGCTGTCCTGCAGCACGTCCACAATGGCCCTGTGGACAGCAGCGGACCCCGGGCGAGGACACGCGAAGGCATATCCAGCACAGGAGCAGCCAGAGCTCCTAGGACGTCAAGAGACCCCAGCCCCACCTCAGGCGGCCTTCCTCAGGCAGCCTTCCCGAGCGGCGGGAACCTGGGCGTCAGCACGGTGTCCTCAGACCGACTTCTTCCACCAGGAAGTCCCGCCTGCTCACACCAGGAAGTCCCACCTGCTCCCACCAGGAAGTCCGCCTGCTCCCACCAGGAGGTCCCGACTGCTCACACCAGGAAGTCTGCCTGCTCCCACCAGGAAGTCCGCCTGCTCACACCAGGAAGTCCGCCTGCTCACACCAGGAAGTCCCACCTGCTCCCACCAGGAAGTCCGCCTGCTCCCACTGGGAAATCCCGACTGCTCACACCAGGAAGTCCCACCTACTCCGGCATTTCCTGCTCGGCCAGCGCCTAGGGCCCCCGTGGTCTTGGCAGTGCTCCTCCCTCAGGCTGAGGCGGGGCCTGGAGAGGCGGCGGACAGCAGGCGAGGCTGCTGGCTCCCCGACCCGGCTGTTCTTGGGGCCGATGCGCCCGAGGGGTTCACAGTCCCCCACGTCCCGCTGCTCCACGTCCCCCCACAGGCGTGTCACCGCGGAGGCTGCAGCGCCGCTGGCGTGGAGGTGAGGCCTCTGTGGCTGCAGGCCCAGCGCTCCGCGCTCGGTCACCCGCTGCCCTGGGGACGTTCTGGGGACCTCTCAGGCCCCTCCGAACGGGTTAGAATTGGGGTCATCAAGCCTGTCCCCGTCCAGGCTGTAAGACCCCTGGAGGGGGAACGGGCCCTTGGCCGCTTCGTGGGGCCTTTCCCTCCCTGTCTCCAGTTTCCCCCAGGGAGGTGTGAGGCCGGGCCTCCTCTCCGATGTCCTTCATGGAAACGGCCTTTTGCTGGTGGCATCGTCACAGAAGTCCAATTCTAGCCTTCTGGGCCCACTCCTCCAAGAGTCGGCCGTTGGCCATGGGCCTTTTCCTTCTGAGGACTTGAGGATGCAGCCTTCCAGCCTCGGGGACCAGCCGGGGGGCAGGGTGGTGTGCTCCCCCCAGAAGCGTCCTCGGGGCAGTGGGGACTCCCCAGGCAGGGCTGTGAGGGGCCTCTCTCCACAGGGACATTTTCTTCATCAAAGCAAGAAGCCGTATAAAAGAAGAAAGAGAACAAGTGCTTGAATGTCCTCTAAACCCCAGCAGAGGGGTTTAATTTAATTGCCTGACTATGAGGTATAACTATAATTGCAAGGATAGGATGATGGGAGATACTTTTGGAGAAGATAATTCTCAATAGACAAGAAAAGAGTAGGACAACATACCGTGTAGAAATCTCCTTTAATGGTCAAGAGAAAAGTGCAATTATAGCATACCAAGTCGTGATTATGCCCACGCAATTAGAAAAAAGTGCTGGTCTAAAAAAGATTTTTGCAAATAATAGAAATGTGGTGATGCATTAGAGAAAGTGAAAAGGTAAAAACCAACATATGCTTGATATGCTCCTAATTCAAAATTGTGGGAAGAGCCTTGAAGTGATGAGCATTTTAGATCGAGGTGACCCACGTATAGTGTGAGAGTCTGGCCTTAGCTTTTGAAGTGGTGAGGTCTGGAGTATTGATGTGTTACCTGGGTGTTTCAATAGTGAACTCTTGAAGTAATTGGAGCAGAAGTGATAAGTCTTAGATGATTCAAGACAGATTCAAGAAACGTATATCAGAAAACTGATGTTTTTATTTGACTTTCTTACTGCTCCAACACATGCATTTAGAGTTTATTTTAGTGTTTAAATTTTTGCCGTGTAAAACAGATATTGTTCCTAGAATTGAAGGCTGGTTAGTTAGTCAGCTATTGATTCCTTCTAAGGTCTTGGAAAAATAGACATAGTCATTGTAATGGGAATCCCTTCAATTTATAATAGTTTGCAAAATAAAAATAAATTGCGCTTTTTGTTTTAGAGTGAAAGCATTAAGGTACGTAAAATGTTATTGGGAGAAACTTGACCAATCTTTAAGGCTAGAGAGTTAATTTTCCACATTGATTTTTTTTTTCAAATTGATTGTAAACTGGGACAAATTCTGCCATATGATAATTATGTCTAATTTCTTATATAAATTGAATATAGTTTTAGGACCAAGGACGTTCTTCAGGCAGTAGTAATTCTATTCAAGTCTGTGTTGAAAATATGCACATTAATATGAATGTATATCAAAATATGTCTCTCAAAAACCTTTTTCTCAGTGTCTTGAGGACAGTCTTCAGAGCCTTCTTGAGGGCAAAGACTAGGGGTTGGTAGATGGATTACATATGATATTTACAATCTAATGGGTAGAATTCCCTAAGTGTTTAAATTATTTCCTTAAACTCTTCCAAGGAGTTTTTGACATCTCCATTTTGTTTAGTGCAGATCACTACTGAGTCCAGGTTTTATTAAAAACAGCCAGGCAAACAAATTAGAACCACTCCCAGCTGCTTGAGCTTGCATGTTAATTTAGACTCTCTGTTGCATGCATGTGTGTATTGATAAACTCAGCTCCATCTAAAATTATGTTCTTCTCTATTTGATCTAGTTCCCTGAGAATCTATTCCCATATGCATCCTCCAGATTTTATATATGTATACACACACGTATACAATTATAAAATCTAGCAGTTATTTTTGGATGTATAAGCCCTGTCTTCTCAGATTTGACTTTGTAATTGGCCCTCAGGGCATTCTGGAAACTGACTGTAGTTAAAGACCTGGATGGACATGAGTGTTTTATATTGGCCTGAGATGCCGGTGGGAGTTTATGTATTAAATTGGGTACCAGATTTCAATGGGGAGACCAAAATTCCAGAATGTCAGAAGCCAAGTAATGGGCCAGAGACCTTAGTTACTGAAGCAAGGAGGGAAAGCTTATCTCAATAGGCTGCATGACTGGATGGTAATCCCAGTACATGACCTTGAGAGATATTTGGTGATGGTCACTTGATCACCTGGTCCCTAAGTACACATCAGTGAGTAGGCTTCTAAGACCCAAACTGATCTGTGTAAACACAAATCTAGGCCTCTTTCCCTTTTTTCATATCTTTCCTCAAATGTCACCTTCTCTCTGAGACCATCCCAGCCATCCTATTTCATATGTGCATACCCCTACCCAGAACTTTATACTCTCCAAAGTGCGTGTCTCCCTTAGTATAGTAGGAACTCCTGGAAACAGAGAAGTTGAATATCCCTGAGGATGAACCTAAAGCAGGTCCAGCACTAGTGGGGCATTCTTCAAGGGCACACAATTTAAGGGGACACAATAAAACTCAGTAATCAAGTTTGAAAATATTTTAATGCAGTAATCAAAAAGACACCATTAAGGCAAAATAATCCGTGATGAATAAAATATCAGTATTTTAAATAAAGACAGGATTCGTAATAATACCATGCTGGGCCATATTGGAAACTGAGGCAAAAGGAAAAAATCAGTAATACTGATCCAGCAGTCTGGGGTTTTCCCAGTGAAGGGTGACTTGCTACGCTTTAATCCCATACCACTAAGAAAGAAGCACAATGTTTGGATAACATCGTTAGATTTTGGAGAGGACATATACCTCATTTGGGTGGATTTCTCTGACCCATTTACTAGATTGCTGCCAAAGCTACCAACTTACAGCTCAGAGCAAGAGAAGTTTTCCCTCCTGGTTCTGGCTGTTCATGCTACTTATGTCTTGGAAAACTGATGTTACTAATGGGTCTGTGGCAGATAAGGATCTCCATGGAGTTTGCAGCAAACCCAGATGGGAGAATAGCAGCAGAGACTCTGGATTTTTGTAGCAAAGTCACTAACTTTTTGTCAAACAGTTACTCTCTCTATCTCTGAATTTTGGCATTGCCCATCTCCCAATTTAGAGACAGAAATGCCACATACAGATTTTTCCAGCCTTACATGCAGCTAAGATGTGTGCACGTGAATTACTATCTGTCAATCAGATATTCTCACCCCAGACTTTGATTTAGGACCTAATGAGTGAAAGAGGTAGATGTCATGTTCAATTCATTTTACTGTGGAAGGAGGGAACTCTTTAGTTTCTAGGGCCAATAGCAGCTGAAGTTCTAGTGACAATACCAGGGTCTTCTCAGTGATGGTAGCATTGGTGTCTTCACTGGACAGTTATGCATTATGGTGTCAATTCTGTCTACGTACGTAGCCTCCAAACCTAGTTCTCTGGCCTTCTTGGAATTTGTGTGAGCTATCCAATGTACTTTAACTTCTTTTTTTTCTGATTAAATTATCAAGAGATTATTTCTGTTACAATTAAGAGCCTTGACTTATATACCAATGTATGGATCCTGCCAAATGAAGAATAAATGTCAATTTTAACCTTCAATAAAGTAGATTGACCTATTAAGAGAAAACAGATTTAATTTTTTTCTCTTAAATAATGCCTGGAAACTTACTCATGCGTTTCTTATCTTCCTTCTTACTGTGCATAGTGACTTGCACATATAGTGTGTTACATAAATACTGTTGGCTGAGTGAACAACAAGAATATGACTCATGCCATTAAGTAAGTCACCTATTTTAATATATCCTAGATCCTTAAATTACCACTTATTCTATATAAACAAATAAGGAGAAGTGAGTATTTGAGCAAAGTTAGAGTGGGAGCCATTTTTATAGCACTGAGAAAGTAACCCAAGACAGATGGGCATGTATCAAATAAGGGAAATATATTTCCCTTCGAGGAGCAGACCATATTTTCAAATGTAGTCTAGAATCTAGGATACCTTTTGAAGAAGTAACCAGAGCTCTACAGAGTTTAGCCTCTTTGAGAAATTCACCAATGTCCTGTGGTTCACTGCGGTTCAGTAGGTATAAGGAAGCTTTGCAAGCAGCTGAGATGAAATTGAAGCCACAAGTCCCTGCTTAGTCACAGACACCCTTTCCTTCTACTTGCCTCTAGCAGATCCCTGTGGGCGTTCTCAATGACTAAATCTGCCTGGCCTGACTCTGAGGATGGTGTGATTAAAAGGGATAGATGCCAAGAGGAA
The DNA here is from genome assembly GCA_031878705.1 of Tapirus indicus. Taxonomy (NCBI): domain Eukaryota; kingdom Metazoa; phylum Chordata; class Mammalia; order Perissodactyla; family Tapiridae; genus Tapirus; species Tapirus indicus. Next base: position 138,196,564 of record CM062919.1, on the reverse strand, counting down.
TGAAAGATGCCAGCAAGGATGTTGGAGGCAAAGGTAAGTTCCTCAAAGGTGAATGAATTCGTGTGTCTGCTGCCTCAGTGGCATATGCATTTTGCAATGAGTGGGGAAGTTAGGGAGTATCCTAAAAATCTTAGTGAAGACAGACTGTATTGATTTCTGTTTGCTCCTCCATGTTTAGCTACGAGTTTCAATAGCAACAAAACTTCAGAGGCTGTAGAAACTGGTTAGTGAAGCTACTGATCAGGTGTGCCAAGGGAAACAAAAGCACATAGACTGGTCAATAGAGAATTTCATGCAGCTTATAAATGCATTTCTCCTTCTGCTTCCGGTTCCTTTCCAGGGGATGAAACACCCTGGTGCCATGTAACTAGTACGAGAAGTGAGTGTCCTTCTTCTTTCCCCCATGGGCAAGAAGAAACTAAAGTTCTGTTAATGCAACAAATACTTCGACAGACTCCGAGCTTTAGATAAGGAGGATCTATCCCCTAACAGAAAGGGCTTTTAGAAAACCAGCAGTTTTAAGAGCAAAATGATACACTACAAGGATAACACAAGTGGCACATTCACAGGTGTGACAAGTGTGATGAATACATCTTTTTGGAAACTCGACCCAAAAAGTAATAGGCCTGGGGGTGGCTCCTGCCTGCCTCTGCCAGGAAAGGCTTTTCGCTTACACCTACAATTGGCCAACTTCAATCAGCAGTGATTACTTTTGGTGATGTTTTTGCAATTGCCACCCCAAGCCACCCCCGTCTCCTCAACGACATCAAGTCAACAGCATACAGGATAATCATTGGAATTCAAAGCTGGCATCAGAGCTGGGAGATCTTCTGCATCCTCTTATCCTTGCCAAAGCAATCAAATTAGTTCTGTTAACAGCTTGCCAAATCAGCCAGCCTAGTGAGCTCTTCTGTCTTAGAAAGGAAATCTAGACATTCATATTGGTTCACATTGTTTTTCTCCCCTCAGTGTGATGTTGGGAACCTTGCCAAGGGGTCTGATGCCTGTCGTCTGATGATGCCATGTGAAGTCTTTAATAAGCTGACATTTCCTGTTGCTGAGTTGCCATGTCTGAAGGCCAAACCAAACAGTGTTTGGGCTCTTTGGATCCCAGACTCTGTTTTTGTCTCTTTCTCTTCCTTCTCCTGACCCAGTCCTCAGTTCTGCCCACCCTCTGTTTCTTCATCTAGCCTGTGTAGATGTGCAATACAAAGGTCAGATGGCAGGCACTGCCTGCCAACCAGACTGAACCTACTGAAAAGCCCTTGAGAGCAGAGCAGCCTGGGCTGTGATGCTGGCTTTGGTATGAGACATAGAGGGAAACATTGGCTGGAAGTGTTTCCTGTGAGAGGGAGAGGCCATTTTCTGAGAAGGCAAATGGGAGCTTGTTGGCTGGGTTAGAGGAGGAGGCAAAAAGCTTTTCTGTTTCAAAGCTCTTGTGCCTGTTAATTGAAACACATCAGTAAAGAACAAAAATGCTGAAGTTAAGGAAGTAAAAATGGGAATAGGAAATTAAGAAAGGGCATTGCCAGCTCAGCTGGCCTAAATCTCATTTGCAGTGTCTCTTACTATATTACAATCAACGGTAAAATATATCCTCAGATCTAAAAATGAGAGTCCTGAAGAAAAATTTTAGAGGTGGTTTTCGTTTCTTAACAGTGTGGCTTAATTCACACTAGCAAGGATGTGAAGGTGACTGATCACCTTTACGGTGGCAAATGGCATATCTAGAGTCAGTCAGGCATGACCTGCATAGAGCTCTGCAGCCGTCTAGCACTGCAGCCACTCTAGGGTCAAGCTGTTGGTATCTCGTGTGATGTTGACATCATAGGCAAATGTTTTGCTCTGTGTGTGGTGGGAGGTGGAATGAGGTGATATGTGAAATAGAGGGAGAGTCTAGGGTATGATTTCCTTCCAAGATTTTGATGATAGCATACCTACTCTATAACATCTTAGCCAAGGTAGCATAACCCTAAAATGCAAGCAACTATTTATCATTTTTCCTCAACACTTTTCACCAAAATACTCCTACAGAGGGATATTCAGACTCTTCTAAATCCCTTGTTTTGTTTTCTCTTTTTTGGTGCTTCTCCACATGTCAGGAAATATATTTATTTTTATTGCAGTGAGAAATAAGTATTTCTCTTGAGGATGACCATTTTTCCGGAACTAATTGAATCTGACTCCTTCCTCTGTGGCTTCATTGGGAAATCTGTTTGTGCTCAATGTAGCAGCATCAACAGAGTAACTGAACAACTCACATACTAATAATCTAGGCAGTTTTCCCTAAATTTATCGTCTAGTCTGTAATGATTCTTTTTTCTTTTTTTTTGGTATTCATTTTGGTGGAGTAGCAAACCAAAATGCCTAAAGGATCCAAGCAAGTAACATAAATTAGTGCAATAAGTTACACATAAAAGACATTGAACACTCGGCATTGGAATTTGTAAACAGTAGGTAGAGGACAGTCGCAAGGGATCCATATATAAACAAATACTCAATTCTGACTTCAGAAAGGTCTATACATAAGAGCAAGAACCCTAATCCCCAGAGGACAGAATTGATAATGAGCCATATGAGGACAGATTCATAGAAAGGCCGCAGACCTAGAAGGAACTGGGAACTTTGGCCAAGCAACAGAGCAGAGGAGAAACAGGAGAATGCAGCCAAAGCCAGTCCAGTTAGATGAAAGTAACCGGGATTTACTGATTATTGAGCCTCAAACACTATGTGGAAAAGGGACTTATTTCTGAATCGTGGATCTTGAATCTGATCATCCATGAAGAAGACTTGAGTTAAGTGTGGGGCACATGGGAACCAGGAGTGGTGACTGACCAGGATTCTGGGTCAGTGAGCTGTCACTCATTTTCATATTCTATTGTATGGATGGGTAGAAGAGTGAGGCAGGTGTATCTCATACATATCCCACAGGCATTTCAAACTGAATATGGCCTAAATTAAACTAACTTTCCTCAAGTCTACTATTTAAAAGATAACCCCTGGTCTTAATTAATGATATTGCTATCTAATCACCCATGCCAGATACCCAAGTTTCATTCATAATTTCTCCTTTTCTCTTTCCTAGTCACCACCAAGTTGTATTAAATTAATACTCTAAATTCTTCTGGAATTCATTCTCTCCTTCCCATCTCCATGCTACAGCTTTAGTTTGTTGGCATATTATTTCTCACACAAATGATTGAAATAGTCTCTAACTTATTTCCCCGCAGTAAGTTTCCTCCAAATCCATTCCAGTCAATATCACTGTTCTCTCCAAAACACAATGTTGATTATATTTCTCTCCTAAATGTACTTCAATCTTTTTGTTAATTGCTTAGAGTCACAAACTAGCTGCCCACATGCTTAATACATCAGGGCATTATATGTTGTTTGGCCTGAGCCAAAAGAATAAATAGGATATAGAAAAGCTTTCACCATAAAGAAAATATTGCTTAATTTGACTACGTTAAAACTAAATACTTTGAGTCATCAGAAAACAACATTCAGAGAGTGAAGCAACAAGTCATATATTGACAATTCATATCTGGCAGAAGACTCATATTTAGAATATATAAAGTTCTCCTAAAATTCAATTTTAAGATTCAGTCAACTTAATAAATAAAACCATCAACAGTCGTTGCAAAATGTAGGATATCCCAATGACCAATAAGCCTATGAAAAGGGGTTCAAATTAAAAACACAGTAATCTACTACTAGCCACATATCAGAATGGCTAAGGTGAAAATGGCAAGTCAGATAAGAGAGAACACAAAGCAATCGGAATGTTCATACACTGTTGGTGGGAATGTAAATTAATAAAAACCTCCTCTCCTAATCCATTGCATGGCAGTATTCCCTAAGCTGAATATATACATTTCTTATGATATAACAACTCTACTCTAGATACACAATAGAATTTCATAAAAATATGTATCAAAGACAACCTAAATGTCCATCAATAATAGAATGGATAAAGAAATCATGGAATATTATACAGCAATGAGAGTAAGAAAATTACTGTTATATTTCAAACAGGAATGAATCTCAAAAACAATGGTGAATGAAAGAAATCAGATGCAAGAAGAGTCCATGCTGTGTGGTTTCACATACGTACATTTCAAAACCAGACAAAACTAATCTGTTGTGTTAGAAATCAGACTAGTAGTTACTCTTCTAAAATGGGATGGGTAGTGATTAGAAGGGGGCTAAAGGGGACTTTCTGTGGTGCTGGTAACATTCTATTTCTATCTCACTGCTTGTTATATGGGAACATTCACCTTGTGAAAGTTCATTGAGCTTCATACTTTTGATTTTTCATTTTTCTATCTACAGTCATGTGTCGCTTTACAATGGGGATACTTTCTGAGAAATGCAATGAGGTGATTTTGTCATTGTGTGAACATCATAGAATGCACTCACACCAACCTAGAGGGTGTAGCCTACTACACTCCTAGGCTATATGGTACTAATCCTATGGGACCACCATGGTATATGCGGTCCGTTGTTGACTGAAACATCATTATGTGGCACAGGACTGTATTTATATCCTTCAGTAAAAAGCTGTAGAAAGTATCATTAAAAAAATAAATGAATACAGGCACATATTTTAATGAGGCAGAAAACTCCTTCAAGGAACCTAATCAAAACCAGTTTTGTTCTTGTGTTTAGACTATATTTTCTTGGTATTTAATTCAATTTATGTTATACAATTTTATCCCTACTAATTTATTTTCTTACTTATATGTTATACTACAAGCCCTTCGAAGACCTTTACATGATCTTCTTTCATTTTCACCATGCATTTTACCGTGGGAGAAGCACCCATTGAATGGCTGATAAATTACTTAAGCATGCGCTCTTCTTCTCTATACCATATTACCTAGAAAAGGGGGATTTTATAACCCATTAACATTTAGGTACACACCTAATATAATTATGAAAGCTATATTCACAGAGATTTTGTCACTAATTTGTTCTCACTGACACAAAAAGCTGAATTATTATAAAAAATAAATGTTTTTTCTTGGGTCATATATAACACAATATTATGTTACAAATCAGAATATATATCATGGCACTTTTGTCACTATTTCTCTTTCTTCTGTATTAAAATAAAAAATGATATGTCAGTAAATAATTAGTGTGGTATTTATCAAGAAATGAAGAGTGTGGAAAATTAAAGTTATTGTGTGTAGAATACTCATAAGAAGTACCTACTCTGAACTGAAGTTGATCAACCGGAGATTAATAAATGTGCAATTCTAAGTGTAAAAATTGAAAAAAATATTGAGTAAAATTGTACTTTTATCTAAGATTGTTTAAGAGAAAGAAATCCTCATGCAATTATACCCTTCTGAGGGAAAGAGTAATTTCTGGGGGTTGTCAATGACTCACTTTATCATGAGAAGATATTTATTGAAGAAGAATATATTTATCCCTGTTTCTAGTAATAAACAAAAAATATATAAAAATTCAGCCTGAAAATCACTGTATAAAGCATAAGAAGGTCAGATATATGTACTGAAATTTTGAAGAAAACTTAGCAAGAGGTGAGGATCAAATACTACTCGTTGCATAAATCATGTTTTATTTGTAGAACTTTGTGAAACATTCATAACAAAATCTGAAACTCACCTGGTTTCAGTTTCAAATAAACATGAAACTCAGGGAGGTTCAACAAAAGTTTTGCCAAGGTTCGTGAACCTTCATCAAATGTGGGCTGATTTTTTTTTTCTTTGGAAGTTGGGCCAGTCAGTTTTCACCATGTTTAGACTAGATTTCTTTAAAAATGAAAACTTGTAGATGAAAGCCAAAGGAAGCTGAAATGCAAACAATCTTATGCTTACTTTTTATCAATGTAACCTGGTGCAATTTTTTCCCACTTTTTTGAGTTTTTAAGTCAATTTTGGCAAAACAAAAAATACCTTGGTTTGCTATTCCATCTTTTCTGAATAGAAAACCTGCTAGAAATACCTGTGATGCTACTTTTCATGAAAAACCAATAGGAGTGAACATAAGTGCATTATATAGTAATAATAATACCAATATTTATTGTTTAGTTAGTGTTTTCAATGTCTTACAAGTATTATGTAATTTAATTTCTACTATAGATCTTCCTCAACTTACGATGGGGTTACATCCTGATAAATCCATCTTAAGTTGAAAATATTGTAAGTCAAAAATGCATTTAATACACCTAACCTACCAAACATTATAGCTTAGCTTAGCCTACCTTAAACGTGCTCAGAGCACTTACATCAGCCTCCATTTTGGTAAAATTATCTAACACAAAGCCTATTTTATAATAAAGTGTTGACTATCTCATGTAACTTATTGAAAACAGTACTAAAAATGAAAAGCAGAATGGTTGGTTGGGTACAGAATGGTTGTATGTGTATCGGTATTGTTTACCCCGGTGATCGCAGGGCTGACTGGGAGCTGAAGCTTGCTGCCACTTCCAGCATCACGAGAGAGCATCGGACTGCATATCGCTAGTCCAGGAAAAGATCAAAACTCAAAATTTGAAGTATAATTTCTGCTGCATGTGTATCACTTTCACACCATCATAAAGTCAAAAAATCGTTCAGTTGAATCTTCATAAGTCAGGGACCATCTGTACAGTTATCTGTGGTAGGCCCTTTTACAGACAAAACTAAGGTTCAGAGAAAGGTTAAATAAATTGTCCAATGTCATGCCATTAATAAATTGCAGAACAAAAAATATAACCCAGAGAAAATAATTACAGAAACCAAACTCTTAACCACTATAATATTGTGGCAGTCACTGCTAGCTACCTCCTCAAAATCTGTTCTCTCCTTCCTTTCTCTAAGATGTCAGCAGTGATGGCTGAGCAGAAAAATAGGGGCCTGAGTCTTTACTTCATTGATCCCTATGCCAACTAGTTCTTCTTACTTCTAGATTTCTTGTTATCTAAGAAAAATAAATGCCTTTACTCATTTAAGCTCCATTGTATCCATTTCTAAAGGGGCTAATGATACTGCTTCTCCCATTGACCTATTGTAATTATAGGTGTACAAAAGACAATCACTCAATATCCAACACAAAATCTGAATGAATTCTTTGCTAAATCAGGCAGAGTTGTGCTCTTAAGACAGTCTTTCTGAGAAAGCAGGGAGCTAATCTTACAGGGAGGCTTGGAAAGCTTGGGGTTCAAGGATCGATGGACTTTCAGAAGCAGTAGTATTTAGCGATTGGTTGATTTTTCTTTTTAGCTACAAAACTGGTTATAGTCATGGCTGCATAATGATGTTTTGGTCAACTAGGAACCCAATGTATGGTGGTCCCGGAAAATTAGTACCAGGTAGCCTAGGTATGTAGTAGGTTACACCATCTAGGTTTGTGTAACTACGTGCTATGATGTTCTCACAACGATGAAATCACCTAACGATGCATTTATCAGAACTTATCCCTGTTATTAATCACACATGGCTATATTTAAGTGAGACTATCACTGATTCTGTAGTTGACTTGTAGAAATATATTTACTTCAGTGAGGCTGCTACTAATTGGCAGGCTTCAGAAACAGCTGGTTGTCACTGATTGGCTGCCTTTCAAAGGCATGGTTACAGAAGTGAGTTTTCATTTACTCGATGGAATATTAGAAACTTAGTTCTGGTGGTCACATGTTGCTATGGCAAGGAACAATCAATCCTTTTCTTGGAGGATAGAATTATTCCTCAATGATATTGGTACAAATAGGAGGAAGACCACCTAAAGTCTCATAATCCAAGGGTTCTTAGACTAGATTTTGAGCATCTTTATTCTTATATTTTGAATTTGTGATAAAAATTAAAGGCATCATATTGTTTGTTTATTTGGTTTGGTTTTTAGAATGTAACATACTCATTCTCATTTTATACTACTGATGTAAAAAATCCTGCTCTTACGTGCATAGATAACTGAAGTGCAAGCACCCTAAGGAGAAAAGATGTCTAAAAAAATGTTTTTTAAAAAACTGAGTTCTAACCAATTGAATTACTTTTATTAAAAAAAATAAAATTTCAGATATTTCTTAACCTCTAATCTAGCTAGTATATTTTTTGAAAAGCTCAAAAATAAAATGTGTTCATTAATTACTTAGCCTTAGGATAGAATAAATAAGGAAGTGTGATGTGCAATGCAAATGGAATTTTGAGATATTTATTTTCAGATGATTCAAAAGAGGAAATAAATCAGTCATTAAGATTCAGCTCTGATGTACATTTGTTTCTAAAGTAAGTATACAAACATTTCCACTTTATCTATATATGCAATAAATTTGTAATTGTGCATTTTTTAGAACAACTAAATTTACTGTTCAAAGCTAGCCTAAAGAAACAATTTTTCACAATAGACTTTAGTATAGGATATCAATTTATGGCTTATTTTTTCTCTGGAGATCAGTTTGATATGTATATTGCTTTTAGAGAAAGGAATTTTAAATTGAGAAAAATCATTCTGTTTGAATTTTCAATAAAAGCAATCACAGAATATAATGTCAATTTTCCTAGATTAATAAAGGAAGTAAAAAATTAGGTAAAAAAATTAGAAGGCGTATATTCTCTAATAAAATGACAGTACTTCTACATTTAGAAGCTTTGAAATATTAATTTGATTGCATTAAACATTAGTAGACTTTGCATGCAACATGTTACTTTGATTCTTTGCTATGATATCCCACACTGCTTCCAGAGTTGAGGTTGACTTAATGAGCAGCCCAGGCAAAATAAGGCCGGCTATGTACTTTGGTCCTCTGAAATAGATGTGTGTATTTCTGGGTCATATGTTCCATTGTCAGCCAGCTTTGCTTCTACTTCAGATTGTGGAGAAATATAGTTGTTCATTAGTGATGCTCTGTGAGAATGGCTAAAATACGACATGGAGAAAAGCAGAGTACTAACATCACTGGATTCTCCCTGAATAAATCTTTGAGTAAGTGTGACAACTGATGGAAATTAATATGAACAGGAAGGAGGTTGAGCTATTAACACACATAACTCATTAATTGAAGGTGTAAATTATTTCTCAGAATGGACTGGTGTTCATAATAAAGATGCCCCAGGCTTGAGTACTACCTATTTGGTACATGAAATTTGTCATAATTACAAAAATATTTAATAAGTGGTTAATATTTTGTTCCATTTCAGTTTTCTAATTAAGGTACAAGCAAACAATTGAAATATAATGTGCGCATCAATATTTTCATACACATTTTCTTACACGGAAAAATTACTAGTTAAAATATATTGCTTTAATTTGGACTCACTCTGCTTTTTTGGACAGTGTAAATAGGAAGTGTACAAGGACATATGTGCCATTTTTAGATCCTATCCTGTTTTCATTTACCTTTCAATTCCACATAACAAATAGGAATATTTAAGAATACCATATACAGATCTGAATGACCTTAAAATGTATTATTCAAAAAAAAATCTTGAATTTTTATAGATGACCTAAATAATTCAAAATCAAGCAGCTAAGGACAAACTTTCACAATTTTAGAACAGCAGACTCTTGTGACTACCTTTGGACTTGAGTTTTAAAACTTGAACATTATGTTAATAGGTGTGTTGTTGGAACTTTTTCTACTGCTGTGAAGATTTGGAATAGGAGATATATTAAATGGTTAATGCACCATCTCTCAGAGAAGCAACTATAGAAATTCACAGCTGCCTGAACATGAGTTCAGTAAGGTTTATAATAAGAAAATTATAGTTATTTACTCAGGAAATGAAACTAGCCAAGTGGCAGGATAGCTCTCTAAAACAGATGCATCGCTTCACTCTGCTATTTATTGCATGCCTATTCCCATTTATCATGGTTTCCTGGCCCCTTTGTAGTTCAACCCTGACAATTGTAAATCAACAGAAAAAATGAGACACAGTGGTAAATCAAAGTGAAGAACAATTACTTAAATAAGTGGAAAACATACTTGGTATTATGGTTACAAACAATTTGTATAGCATTTAACAGGAAAATAGTACAGCGTCTGATTGTGCCAAGAGTATAACTGATAGCATTTTCAGAATCATAAGACCGTTTAGTTATTTGGCATAAAAACATAGAAGAGTAATTAATCTATGGAAACTATCAATTGCATTGTGCCTATTACTAAGAAGACTTTTTAAATGAAATTTGTTAATCTTTAAAGCTATTTCTCATTCATTCATTTAATCAATTCCTAGTTTTGGTACAAACGTCATCTTTTCCTGGTTGGTCCTTTTAGTAACCTTGGGTTCCATTTGGAACTCTATGTTTGGTAGAACATTCACTGAAGCTAAAAACATTCTCTTCTTGATACTGATCCAATTGCTTAGCCTCTACCCTAGAGGATTTGTATTAAATTACATTGTTGTGCACTGTGAAATTTCTTTTGGTTTAAACAACACTTGATGCATATCCTGTATGTAATACACTAAAGGTAAATGGCGGTCAATCATATGCTCTTGAAGACTGCAGTCTGCCAGTCTTCAATTTAATCACAGTCATTATCTGTACTTCCTTTATTTTTACACAAGAGAAGGGTTCTGAGCCTATTGCTGGCTCAATAAAGCTACACGTTGTACTATGTAGCTTATTTCTCAGTTAAGTAGGTTGAATCATTAATATCAGTCAAAACTAGAAAAAATAAATAGTTTCAAATCCTATTATTAAATGTCTTCTCTTTAAGTCCTAAGTTTTATAGCACTAAGATGAGACTGAGTCAAACTGTTGTTTTGACCTATCATGAGTATCCTGCACATGTCATCCTTACAGGATTTTCCATGTTATTTGACAGACTTTTTTACACTTTGTTTGAAAAATATAACGCAAGCTTTGCAATAACACGTGTGAAATGAAATCAATGCAAATACCGTCTATATAAACTTGACAAGTTCAATTCATGGAAAAAGCTGAAATGTCAACAAGATCTTGGTCAGAAGGTTACAACACTTCCCTGCTCTAATTATTATTATTATTTTATCTCTCTTAGCAACAGATTATGGTTTGTTTAAAATAAACAATTCTTTAGGAGGCTGACATTGAGATGATTTAGTGCATAGTACGGCTTGTGCTTGTTAAACTACAAAGAATTAATCCCACTAGATTTCACAAATAGCACCTGCTCAAGCCTGCTAGAGTTGTCTGTCTGCATGGAATGCATCAGAGCAAAATTTGGCAGGACCAACAAATTGAATTATCAAAAACTCAGAATGTTTGCTCTGAAAGAAACCTCCTCTCTTTTTACCACTGAGTATTTCTTTGGAAATTAACCCTGAATCAGCCAGTTTCAAAGGACTAAGTAGTGACAACATGATTTTAAACATGGTAAGATATATAATAAGTAGCATTAATTGCTCTAATAACAGTTTCCCTAAAATATCTTTTAAGAGGGACTCAGATTCTTCTAGAGTAACTATGGATACAATAACAAGTGCATCATTGGGTATAAAGAAATATTTGTCAACTCGGTTATAAGTAATTTTGCAGGTTCAGTAAATAGCTTTTTCAGTTCATGCAGTAGATTGACCTTTCCTTGGTGCAAGCTCTTCCCTGTCTCTTCTTGTAAGGGCACTCATCCATCATGAGGGCCCCATCCTCATGACCTCACCTAACACTAGTCACCTCCCAAAGACCCAACTCTAAATGCTATCCCATGGTGGGGTTAGAACTTCAATGTAAGAATTTGAGGGGGGCACAAACATTCAGTTCATAACATAGCATATGCATATATTTGATAGGAGTGTAAAGATTAGAAATAACTAAGTTAACAGTAAATATAGGGCTTTCAAAATATACTAATTTTCAGTTTAATCAAAAATCATAATGTTGCAGCAATTTTCTTATTTCTTTCATATTTCTTATTATATGTGTCTTTACTTTTCTCTACAGTAAATAGTGTTCTCCTTCTCCGTGAAGCTCTGTCACTAACAAATACTATGAAATAGTAGTTTCATAGGGCAAATGATCCAGTTAATATTACGATCCAAAATTTCACTCTAAAAAGTATATTCTAGGGGCGGCCCAGTGGTGCAGCGGTTTAGTTTGCGCTTTGGCAGCCCAGGGTGCGCGGGTTCGGATCCTGGGTGTGGACCAATGCACTGCTTGTCAGCCATGCTGTGGCAACGTCCCATATAAAGTAGAGGAAGAGGGGACGGATGTTAGCCCAGGGCCAGTCTTCCTCAGCAAAACAGAGGAGAATTGGCAATAGATGTTAGCTCAGGGCTGGTCTTCCTCACACACACACACACACACACACACACACACACACACAAAAGTATATTCTATAGTTTATTTCTTTTTTCCTTTCTAGACTCAGAAAAAAGTCCCAGTGTTGTTATTTAAGTGTGGCAAATAATATCTTCATTTTCATTTTATTAATTCTTTCTTATGAAAGAGAGGTTAAAAAAGGTGTTGAAACCTTTGCTAGAAATTCTGTGTAAAGTCTTCATTCTCTTTGACACATAGTGTAATTAGTATGTAAAGAAATATTGGGACTGAGCACTTCTAATATGTTGAGCTGCTTTCTGGTGATTTAGTGAACCATATAGTAAATAGTTTCATTTTAATGTGAGAGGGAAAGTTTTCAGTGTTTTTAGTGTTAAACATAAAGATGATTGTCTAATATGCGGTATAAAAAAGATCTTGTGTCAAAATATATTATGGCAAGTCTATTATCAAAAAAAGATCTTAAAAGTATAGAAACACCACTGTTTTTATCATAGCAACAACTTTGGCTTGTTTTATATAAACATTTTTGATTAGTTATTAGAGTCAAGTTTGTTTTAATATTTGTCATTTATCTAATTCCATATATTTGAACTGTGGCACATATTTTAGGATTTTATCAACTTCTCCATAAGAAAAGTTGTCAGTTCCTGAAAAACAAAACAAAAAGATGTACACAATTAGCCCTACCAAGAAAGCACATTCTTGGAATATATTCCTTATAAATAAATATTATCAATCAGGAAGTACTTCGGAATATATGTATTCCACTTACTTATGCCATCCAAAAGCTCTCTAATATATCGAGGAGAAGAAATAATTTAGATGAGACATTAGTACTTTATAGAAAAAGATTTAGTTGAGTTATAATTCATGTATATATTGTAAAATTCACTATTTTAAAGTGTATAATTCAGAGTATATTCACAAACTTGTGCAACTGTTGCTATTATCTATGTCCGGAACATATTCATCATCCGTAAATGAAACTCTATACTCGCTAGTAGTCACTCTCCATACCTCCTTCCCCCAGCCCCTGGTAACCACTAATGTACTTTGTGTCTATATGGGTTTGCTTATTCTGGACATTTCATGCAAATGGAATCATAGAATATGTCTCCTTCTGCGTCTGACTTCTTTCATTTAGCATAATGTTTTCAGAGTCCACTTATGTTTTAGCATGAATCAGTACTTCATTCGTTTTTATGGCTGAATAGTATTCATTGTGTAGATATATCACATTTTATTTATCCATTTCATTAGTTGATGGACATTTGGGTTCTTTCCATTTTAGTGGGGGTGCTGTAATGACTAACACTGCTATGAACATTCATGTACAAGTTTTTGTGCGGTGTTATGCTTTCAATTCTCTCAGGTCTATACTTGGACTTAAAATTGCTGTGTCATATAGTAACACGTTAAGCTTTTTGAGGAGAGTCAAACGTGTTTCAAAAGTGGCTGCAGTAATGTGCTGACATCACTGATTAGGCAGATTAGGGAATTCCAGAGCTTTATACTTCCACAAAAGCAACTAATAAGCTAACAAAAATGGTCAGAATCAACTTTTTCAGAACTCTGGAATCTTCTCGAAAACTTACCATAACCGGGGGAAAGCTTAAGGAAGAAAGAAGTTGCTGTATGGCAGTAAGAGAGTGCTCTGGCAATTTTAAGTTGCGTGCTCATTGTCTCTCCTCCCAGATCAGCTGTAGCTGTGATGACGGCAGCCTGAAATCCTGGTATAGGTTGCTAGTGCCAGAGAGAGTAATATAGACCTTATTCTCAAAGAACTGTGGCTGTGGGTTTCAACTTGTTTGGAAGCTCCTTGAAGAACTAGTGCAAAGGCTTGCCATTGTTTTGCCTGATTTGAAGCATTCCCAGGGCTAGGGTGGCTTCCTGAGTGGTGTTTGAGAAAGCGTATCAAGGCAAAAGTATTGGCTACAGCAGTCTAGGGTAAGGATTTATAGTCAAGACAAGAAATGGAGAGACCAAAAAGGCTAGGAATCAAGAGATTGGGAAAGGAGGTATGTGGGGGAATAAGGGCTTTTAAAAGTTCCTGCATGTAGCAGATAATCAAGGAGGCCATGCACATGCCCAGGGCTGGACAAATGTTCAGAAAAGGGCGAAGAAAACCTTAAGCTTTCACCTCTGGCTTAGTTTCAGGCTCCACACAAGCACAAGTGAAGGCTAAAGCAGAATTATAAACAGTCTGGCTAAGTGTTGAAGGAGTGCCCCAAAACAGAACCAATGTATAAAGACTGGGGGAGATTCTTTTTCTTTTTCCTTTTTTCTCTCTCTTTTTTTTTTTTTGGCTCCGAGGATTGAAGGAAATTGTTAAAATACTAGGTGACCACTAAGCTAGTGGAACACAGATTTCAGTGGTCACACATGACAAAGAATGTAGACTTTACCAAAATAGATTAGAAAAGTCACTAAACAAACAAAAAATAACCCACAAGCAGCAGCAACACTAGGGGGTGAGAATAATCTGATTTCCTGACCTGTCACATTATAATAGTCAAAATGTCCAGCATTCAGCAAAAATTACAAGACTTGCAAAGAAAGAAGAAAGTATGGGGACTGGCCTGGTGGCATAGTGGCTAAGTTCGCACATTCCACTTTGGTGGCCTGGGGTTCACAGGTTCGGATGCTGGGTGCGGACCCACACACCACTCATCAAGCCATGCTGTGGAGGCATCCCACATCCAAAATAGAGGAGGATTTGCACAAATGTTAGCTCAGGGTCAGTCTTCCTCAAGCAAAAAGAGGAAGAGTGACAACGGATGTTAGCTCAGGGCCAATCTTCCTAAACAAACAACAAAAAAAGTATGGCCTATTCTCAGGGAGAAAAAGACGCTAATCGAAACTGTCTCTGAAGTATCTTGGGCATTGGGCTTATTAGACAAAGATTTTAAATCAACTATTTTAAATATCCTCAAAGAGCTAAATGAAACTATGCAAAGAGAATGAAAGGAAACCAAGAGAATAATGTTTCATAGAGTAGAAAATATCAAGAAAGAACTAGAAATTATTTAAAAAAAAAGCCAAATAGACATCTGGAGCTTAAACATACAATAATTGAAAAGAAAAGTTCGCTAGAAGATTGCCAACGGCAGATTTGATCAGGAAAAAGAAAGAATCAGTGAAATCGAAGATAGGTCAGTTGAGATTATCCAGTCTGAGGAGCCCAAAGATAAAAGAATGAAGAAAAATGAATGGAGTCTAAGAGATCTATGGGGCACCATCAACTAGACCATGGGAATCCCAGGGGTAGAGGAGAGAAAGGAGCAGAAAGAATGTTTAAAAAATAATGGCCCAAACCATCCCTTATTTGATAAATATGTAAATCTACACATACAAGAAGCTCAAAGAACTCCAGGCAGAATAAATTCAAAGAGATCCACACTATAAGACACATTATTGTCAAGTTATCAAAAGCCAAAGTGACTGCATCAGTTTACTTTCCCACCAGCAATGTATGAGAGTTCTGATTTCTCTATATCCTCACCAACACTTGTTATTGTCCTTCTTTTTTATTATAGCCATCTTAATGAGTGTAGAGTGGTATCTCATTTTCTTTTTAAATTACATTTCCCTAAGGACTAATGATGTTGAGCATTTTTTCATGTACTTAATAACTTCTTAAACTGGCAGTTGGAGCAAAACATATCAGCCTTTTATTTTTTGGTGAGGAAGATTAGCCCTGAGCTAACATCTACTGCCAATCCTCCTCTTTTTTCTGAGGGAGCTTGGCCCTTGGCTAACATCCGTGCCCATCCTCCTCTACTCTATATGTGGGACACCTGCCACAGCATGGCTTGATAAGTGGTGCATAGGTCTGCACCCAGGTCCCAACCTGCGAACCCTGGGCTGCTGAAGCGGAGGGTGCAAACTTAACCACTACGCCACTGGGCTGGCCCCCATATCAGACTTTTATCCAGGTGGTGTGAAGACAGTTCAAGCAACATTCAATGAGACAGAGTCATTTAGCCACCAAGGGCAGTCAAGTCAATTCTCATACGTATCCTGCTGGCAAACTGGACCTGAGGAACTCTGTCCTCAGGTGAGGACAAGTTGATGAAAAAAACTTACTTAGAGCCTATGAAGGAATCCTACAGAAGAAAGGAAAAGAAACATCATCCTAAGATGGAGGAAGCATATCTCTGGAAAAAAAGGATTTACTACAAAAACCAGTATAACATTTCAGAAAGTGTTCTGCATTTTCAGTATGATATGAGAAGGCCTGGACTCTATGAAGTAAGAATGGAAAACTATACTTTGAGAACCAGTTAAAATGAAAATGTGAAGAAAATTGATAAAAGTAAACGTTTCAAGAGTAACAATTAAAATCTTCATTTAAGATAATAAAAAAGCATAAGTGGCACTACAGAAAATTAGCAAGATAAAGAACAAACATAAGAAAGTCTCCTTGAATTAATTGGAAAGTAACAAAGATGCGGAATGATAAGATAGTTCATTGAGGTTGGGGAAAGAGACAGGAACCAATAGAAAAATTGTAGGCATAGCTAAGAAGGAGACCTATACAACCTTTTAAAAGACACAGTTCAGATGACATTAACAGATCTCTAGGTCACCACTCCCCCACTCCTTGAGAATTTTAGTTCCCGGTTTACTATCATTCTCTTCAATACTACTCTTCTCATGATTCTTTTTTTTCTTTTTTGTGAGAAAGACCAGCCCTGAGCTAACATTCGTTGCCAATCCTCCTCTTTTTGCTGAGGAAGACTGGCCCTGGGCTAACATCCGTGCCCATTCTTCCTCTACTTTATACAAGACACCACCACGGCATGGCTGACAGGCAGTGCGTCGGCGGGCTCCCGGGATCCGAACCTGTGAACCCTGGGCTGTCAAAGCGCGAACTAAACCGCTGCACCACCGGGCCGGCCCCTTTCATGATTGTTGATTCTTGGAAATTGCAGTTTTCACGTCGATGATACTTCTCACACCCTGGTCTCTCAGTTCCTTATCAACCACCCATTTATGTTCATAAATGATAATGTAGAATTACCTAAACCACACCACTTTTGTGACCTCAGATTTGGGAATCTCACTCTCTGATTTGTCCCTTCCTTGCTCTAGCTCACTCTCTCTAATATGCATAGGCACAATTCAGTTTATTTCAGAAGAAGATGATAAGGAAAATTCTGGAGATTAGGAGACTAGACACAGCTCTTCATGGGGCAAGTGGGGAGAAATTCAGTGGAGAAATTAACTTTAGGTTATTCATTTCTGAAAGAATCTCTCTTCTATGCAGTGCAACCTTCGAGGCGCACTACCCTCCCCATGTCCTGAGACATTAGACAGACAGATATAGTTTAATAATCAATTATAATTAGCAGATAATAGTAGACCAATTTTATTTTCTTCTTCATGGAACACTAAACAATAGTCTATGATCATTCCTTATTCAAATACAACTTTTGATTCTGTCCACCATAAAATTTCATTGATGAACTGCTAATACAGAGCTCTTTAAGACAGGTGCTATGCATTATTACTCTCTAATCCATGTTGTCTGATAGAGATTTTATAACATGCCCTAGATTTCTAGTCAACACTCTGTGAATAGCTCACTTTCCCTAAAAATAGAATTAAATCTACTGTCTTATGATATGTTTAAATTTACTTATTCTGAGCATTCCAGCTTCCCACTTCCGCCAAAAGTGAGCTGTTGGAAAGGAATAGGCCATCTGTCCCAATAGCAATAATCTTTACTAAGTGCACTTAGGAGAATTCCTGGTCCATGTGTGTTCTGATCACACCTCTATCCCACTGCCGAGGCCCAACCCCTTCCAAGGAAATAAAACTAGATTGTTTAGGGAAACTTTGCCATCAGGGTGCAGCCAGGGCCTGAGGAAAGTGCTTACTCTTAGTCACACTTCCTAGATCTGACTTACTATCTTTCCTTTCCCTCCCTGCCCCTGCATCCTATAGCAGAGTGTAAAGAATTTGGCACATTATGTATTGATTTTAGTTAATATGTCTGTTTATAGACATCATCATCATGGTGATAGATGTCTTGGAAATTAAGAGACATTGCCAGACACAATGCCTCTCTTGCGACTGCCCCCCAGTCTCCTGTAGTGCCAACAGCATCTTAGCAACACTTGTCTCTGAACGTAATACTTGTCCTGACAATTACCACGAATGTTCATTGCACGTTGAGTCTGATCAGTCGGATGAGTTAAAAAAGCTTCCCTATCCCAGGAATTCTGATTTTCAAAGTGTGACTTCAGTAAAAAGATCTCTAGAAATATAATTTAAGTAACTTGAAACTGCCGAATATGTTTTATTCCATGAAATATGCTGTGGCCACAACTACTTAAATGTGCTCTAGTTGGAAATTTTTTTTATCTTGAATTTCGATCAGGATAACTTTAGACCAGGAGCTCTCATCAGGAGAAGGCTAGGTAATATTATCTATCCACACATAATAGAATTCTCTAAAATTATTTAAAACCAACAAAAAACCCTGTGATTCTTTTTTTTCACCTTTAGTCCAAATTCTAGGAGAATGAAGAACTTTAGGCCAAAACATAAAATCAATACTTTAAAAAATGAAAGCAAACAAAAAAGAAAAAAGGAAAAGAAAAATCCCCTAAACTTCCACAATTTGAAAAAGTATTGACTTGGCCCTCTTTAAGTGCTGTCCTTACCTAAAGTACATCCTGTGACTCATATTCCAATTACTGTTACCATCTTTCTAGTCCAAATTGCTCGGAGGAAGGGAAGTACTGCTATAGACACTTAAAGTGATTAAATAACCTAGTGTCAGAACCTTGTAAAAGCTGCACCGTGAGAAAGATGCAGTTTCTCATTTCTTTGTTCCTGTTTCACTTCTATGATCCCTTCTTGGAAGGAAGGTACATTCTGTCTCTATTTGAAAAAAGATCTAAGTAACAATAACATTACCAGTTTTGAAAAATGCATTATAGTTGCTTTCTATATCCTCACAATGAGGCCGGCTTATTTTTTTAATGCAATTGTACTGGGTCCTTATTCAAAATACTCTACATTAACTTCTCTTTGCAAGCAGGTGAGACTAACTGTCATGTCCCTTATTTGCAGGAGATTCAACATTAGTGGGTTAAGCAGTCATTTCCTAAGGCCCTCCATTAGGCCTGCCTTTAGGAAGAAAGCAGTTTGGGGACTATCAGATGGAATTTGGAGCTGCCCATAGGTAGCAAGACCACATCAACTTTAAAAGGCCTTTTGTGAAATAAGATGGAAAATTCTATGAGATAAGAGTTCAGACATTTTTTCCAGCCATTTTCAGTTTTACATAGCCCTTATTATTATACTTAATTGATAGATTACAGGTATTATAACATAGATTTTTCCCCCCAATTTTCTTATTTTTATATCATAGGTGTGTATTGTTTTAAAAAGTTCTGACAAAATTATCACAGAAAATGACAAAACAACAACAAGGAAAGATCTTTATTTTAATAAAAGAGTTCCATATAGTTCTTTAAATAGATATCATGCATGTAAGTATTCAACTTTCAGAAGTTCAATTTATATGCAACTGTTTAACAAGGTGGCTTTTGTATGGCTCGATGTAAATCTTAATCCTTTAAACTGAAGCTCTTCCATAAAGGTAGCTTGTACTTAGATATTTTAAAGAAACATTTTCAAAATAATGTGTTTCATTGTTCTCTTTTAAACATTATTTTGAATACTTTTCCCATACATCTACTAGGTTATTTCTAACTGATTTCATTAAGGCACCAAGTGGCTGTCTGGAATAGATTATTTTATCAAGCAACAATATGTGGGTTACCGCTAATAAAATGATCTTGGGAGTAGAGAAAAATATTTAGCCAGAAGTACAATGTTACCATTTTTTTGTTGTTGTTGGTGATGGTTTATATATGTTTTCTGGCAGTTTTTGTGTCAACTCCCACAGCTTTCTTCAAGGTGGAGGCAGATCCTATAACTGCTGTTGTGTTTTCATCCAAGCAGTCGCAGTCCAAGGAGAGAAGAGAAGCAGAACAAGGATTAGTTGCTGCTACGCTTGTGAATTTTTACAGGCTTATCCTAGACATAGGGATATACGCAATTTCCTTTTTGTCTGAATCAAAACCAGTTTGGTCATAATCCTTGTTGGCTGTGTAACAATAAAGAAGACCTCATTACCTTATTTATTTGTTAACAAATGTAAATGCAACAAAATATAAACCAGTTTGAGTTTATTATTTTAAAAAATCCTAGAGACACATATTTGCGTGATTTGTATGAGTAGAATTTCCTTGCCAATATCTCTGGGATATTCCTAACTATTGGTAAGGCTTTTAATAAACAATTTTTAAGGGGAAACCACACACAATTTTGCAGGATTTGTGTTGCCCCACAGAAGCTATTCTGCCTTCAGATTCTGAGCCAGGCCACCCCCAGAATGTCCATTCCAGCATGAGAGGGCTGCC
This sequence comes from Tapirus indicus, assembly GCA_031878705.1. Classification (NCBI taxonomy): domain Eukaryota; kingdom Metazoa; phylum Chordata; class Mammalia; order Perissodactyla; family Tapiridae; genus Tapirus; species Tapirus indicus. Next base: position 138,175,913 of record CM062919.1, on the reverse strand, counting down.
ATCAAGCATACTGAGTAAATAAAGGCTGGTTCATTCGCTGTAACAGTAGGAAATTTCCGATCATCCTGGCCTTAGCAAGGGTGAAATCTTTTCTGAATATGTTCAGTGTGCACAGACCTGGAAATACTATCTCCTCTTAGGAATGAGCTGGAGGTCGGCCAGTGTACGTTGGGGGATGGGGAGGCTGTAAATAAGAATTTAGTGAGTTTAGAAAGAACAGAAGAGTTGGGTGGATGGGACTATAAACAGAGCCATTGTTTTTACACCCACCAAAGTAGGAGGTGATGATTCTTTAACCTTCAAAACTATACATGAAAATAATTCCATTTGTGAGAAGATGAGGGGGATTTTGTTACACCTTGCCAGTCTATAATCAGAATGATTTGATGTTCATTCTAGAAGACCCATGTAAGTTATGATAAAAAGTTATGATACTGCTAGACATTGGATTCTCTAACTTCCTTGGGACTGAGTTAACTGTTTAAATAAGACTCAGCAACTTCAAGTGTATCTCTTAAGACTGAAGTAGGCCATTGGCCAGGTCGTGAAACTCAGCAGAGTAACATGTACTCTTTCCTTCCACTTCTTATTTTGTTTTTCTTTTCCTTGTTACTACTTTAAATTATCCCATGTCACAGCTTGTTAAGGGCTTCGGGCTAGTCAGTAGGTGCTATATAAATTCAAAAGATTGGTGTCTTCCCACAGGAGCTTGTCCAACACCACTCCAAAAAGATCATACGATTCATTAGCTGTCAGCTGGTATACATTTTTTTTTATTCTGTCGGCTGTAGACCTGAAAGTGTTTATTTTTAATCAATTATTTCTTATTGATAGCTGTGTTCATCTTAGAGGAAGCATTTTGTACTCTAAAATGATATATGATGAACTTTATTGTTAATTACTCATAGAAACTCTGGTCTCTTTCCTTTTAATCATAATTTATTTTCTGACATTAGCAATAATAATAACTAACATGTATTGATTAACTCAATGTGTCTTGCTCTTTTCTAAGTGTTTTCCTTTTATTAATTAATTTAATCCTCTCTCATCAGAAGTACAAATATTATCTCCTGTTTACAATTAAGGAAATGGAAGAACAGAGAGGTTAAATAATTTGTCCAAGTTCATTCAGCTAGTAAGTGGTAAAGTCCTGAGTGAAACTCATAAATAGTGCTCAATCACATTAAGAACTTCGTAACACTGTCAACTACTATAGAGATATTCTATAGTCATTCCAACTTAGAATTGACTAAAATATTGGATTATGTGTTGGTGCCATGGAAAGATCATTATATTTGGAACAATAACAACAACTAGTAATTACGTATTTTCTGCCAGGTACCTTCTAGATGTTTTATACATATTAATTAATTTAATCTTCACAACAGTCGTATGTAGTAGGTTTTATTAACATCTCCATTTTACAATGGAGAAACAAGGCCCAGAGAAGTTAAATAACTTACCCAAATTCACACAGCTAGTAAGTGGCACAGCTGAAATTTAACCAGGCAATTTGGTTTGAGCCTATTGCTTTAACGCCTATGCTCTGTGTTTCTCAAAAGTCACAGGAACTATATCCTCAGTTCAAATTAGAGCCTTTCATCCAAGCTCCTGTGTTTACTCTATTAGCATTTTTTGTAACGTTAGTGGCTGTATCTTTATTTCTATATATCTAGTTCTAACAAAATCCTTGTCATCCTTTAAGCAATCAACAAATATCTAAGTAAACAATATACATGATTGTGATATGTGATATGAGGTTGTCAAAATAATATTTATGCATTGAGAAAAATAACACTTAAACTGGTACCTCAGTGAATTATCTAAAATTCTTGTCAAGGAAAGTTACTGAATGGCTATATTGGATATTTTTTTTTTTTAATGACCCATTTTTCCACTCAGTGGTTCTCCCCTTGCTTGTTGTACCTGGATTTTGTATCCCTTTGGGCAGGAAGTGTTCAGGAATTTCACTGCCATTGTGAAATTTGGCTCAACCACAGATTCAGAAAATGAGCAGCATCCACCTCACGATGCTGAGACCAAATGACAAGTTCAAAAGGAATCCCTTCTCCAGCAGGCTGTTTTTGTTTTCCTAGTAAATACTTCACTTCCTGTTGAGGGATAACCTTAAAAGCAGAAATTTGAAAATTTCACAAGATTCACAGGATAAATTCTCTTCTAAATCAATCACTTTAGACCATAAGCAGTGAGAAAGCTTTAGTAAGGCCAGTTTTAAAGACCCAAGACTTTAAGATAGTTTAGATAAGGTTTGAATAAGCAGCCAAATGTTCTGAACCAAAATTCTAAGCCTGTTAGTAATGATAATATTATTTAGCACTTAGATAATTCTTTGTAGGCAGTAACCATTAATCATCGGTACCCCGCTGTGTACTATGCAAGTTTTAAGATTATCAGTTTATGAGGCAAATATTGAAGTTGAGAGGTGAAGACTGTGTTCAAGGTCATAACCTGGGTTATTGCTTGAGCTAGAATTTGACATGCAGTTTTTCTGACTCTTTAATCCTATCATATTCCACAAGCCATTACTTTGTTTTTGTGCCAAGATTTTTTTATTTAACTACCTGAATACACAAAGTCAGTCAAACTCCGCTTGCAATACCCAACTTGTTTATAGGAGAGAGTGGAAAGGGGTTGTAAGACCTAGGTTGGATTCCTTACTCAAACACGTACTAGTGTGGAATCTCAGGCAAATTTCCAATTTTTCTTGAGCCTCAATTTTCTTTTTTTGTGTGTGTGTGTGAGGAAGAGCAGCCCTGAGCTAACATCCCCACTGCCGATCCTCCTCTTTTTGCTGAGGAAGACTGGCCCTGGGCTAACATCCGTGCCCATCTTCCTCTACTTTATATGGGACGCCGCCACGGCATGGCTGACAGGCAGTGCGTCGGCGGGCGCCCGGGATCCGAACCCGCGAACCCTGGGCTGCCAAGCGCGAACTTAACCGCTGTGCCACCGGGCGGCCCCCTCAATTTTCTTATCTGCAAAATAGGGCTAACATTTTTCACCTCATGGGGATTTCTGAGAGTTAAATATAACAATATATGTGGATAATTATTGATGACTGTCATTTTTTGAGTGTCCACTATATGTAAGTCACTTTAGTTCAAATTCTTAGCTGCCAATTTATTTTGAATCTGATTTTATGGATTTTTTCATGTATTTATTCAATAGATATTTTATTGGATGCCTACCATACACACTGTCTCATAGAGTAATAAGTAAAACAAATTTCCTGGTCTCATTGAGCTCATAATCTTTGGTGGGGGGTTATAATAAACTAATCAACAACAAAAAAATAAATGTAAGGTATAAATTCCATATGGGATAAATTGTGTGACAAATTCCATGAAGGAGAATAAAGCCAGTAAGAATAAAGGGGAGTGATTTGGATGGGGTATTATTTTAGAGAGGGTGGTCAAAAAGTTTACATATAGACGTATGTGAGGAAAGGTATGAGGGAGCTGTAGGAGATGGCCTTGTGCTATTGAGGGGAGAGTGCTTTCTAGGGAGAGAGAACAGCAAATGCAAGATTCCTGGGCTTGCTTAGCTTTTTCAGGACTAGCAAGGAAGCCAGTGTGGCTAGAATGAAACTAGCAAGGACAAGAATAGAAAGGGCAGAGAGATAGCAGATTGCAGATCATGTAGGACTTTGTAGGTCATGAGAAGAATTTTGGATTTTGCTCTTAAGAAGACTAAAAGACTTTACAGGGCTTTGAGCAAAAGAGTAACATGATTTGATTTATATTTTTGAAGGCACGGGTAAAAGCAAGGAGACAATGTAGAAAGCTATTTGCAATTGAAAGATGGTGGCCTGAGATAAAATGTCAGCAATGGTGGCCTGAAACAGTGTCAGCAATGGAGGTCAGATTCAAGATATGTTTTGGCATGGTTGACATATAATAATAATTAAATAGATCAGGTTACTAATGAAGGTATAGATTTAAAAGTTGCCGGCATGTATGTATGCAGACATATTTAAAGTCATGAGATTAGATGTGGTCACTGAGGAAGGAAGCATAGAGAGAGAAGTCCATGGAAGAAACCCTGGAGTACTGCAGCTTACCAGGGAGAGAGGAAGAACCAGCCAAGGAGACTGAGAAGGAGGACAATAAAAGTCCGAGCAGGACGGGTGAAACAATGTTTCAAGAAGGAAGGAGAGGGGCCGCCCGGTGGCGCAGCGGTTTAGTTCGCGCTTGGCAGCCCGGGGTTCGTGAGTTCGGATCCCGGGCGCCTGCCGACGCACTGCCTGTCAGCCACGCCGTGGCGGCCTCCCATATAAAGTGGAGGAAGATGGGCACGGATGTTAGCCCAGGGCCAGTCTTCCTCAGCAAAAAGGGGAGGATTGGTGACGGATGTTAGCTCAGGGCTGGTCTTACCCACAAAAAAAAAAAAAAAAAAAAGAAGGAAGGAGAGATAAATTATGTTGAATGCTGCTGAACAGTTAGATAAAATGAGTGATACTTGACCTTGTGATTAGTCCGTGTAGTGGTCACCAGTGATCTTAAAAAGAGGAGTTCTTATGGAGATGTGTAGACGAAAGCCTGGGGGTCTGTTATCTGAACTACTGCATTAGCCTTCACTTTTTAAAATCTCCAATCCATTCTCCATTTTGCAGTCAGAACTGCTTTTTCAGAGCACAAATCTAATAATGTTTCTGCTGCTTTAAAAATCCCAGTGGCTTTCTATCTCTTTCAAGATAATTATGCAAAGCATTAACTTGTTCTCTAAAACTCTGCCCTCTGGGATTCATTTACATTACGTTTATTTTAGTTCCTTATACTTCTCCCTGCCCCAGGGCCTTTGGACAGGAGGGACACAATTTCCCTTCCCTCTTCTTCTAGTTACTTCAGATATTGGTCCAGTGTTAGTCTTTCAATGAATCCTTTTCTAGGCACACTATGTTAGAACCTCCTAGTACAGATTCTGATAGGACTGCATAGCGCTTCCTCAGAGCATTTCACAGAGTTGCAATTTTACATTTATGTGTGACCGGGTAATTAATGAGTGTCTCCCCTGATTGATCAAAAGCTCCATGAGGGGGAGAACTCAGCATGATTACTTTGCTTAACATGTATCTCCAGCACTAATGTCACAGTGCAGTGTAGGTACTCCGTAAATACTTGTTGAGTGAGTGAATGAACTCAACCTGTTTCATGATTCTTTTTTGTCTGGGAGTTATATAACTTCTTTTAGGATCCTGAGGATAATGGCTCTGATGGGACTATTAAACATGTACTCTAATTATTTACTAAAATTCCATATTCTAATTACACTGGCAAGATTAGAAAATATCTTAGAGAATAACAGAAACATCCAGCCTTTCCTTCTTTCTAATTATAAAGTAAAACATTAGAAAGTGATTCAAGAAAAGTGAGTCTTCACAAATGCTGACTTTAGACATAGTCGTTGATAATGCTCACAACACAATGACTTCCACACAGCATGACTGATTGTGATGGAGCAAGGAGTTTTCGGTAAGAAAAGGCCTCTCTGTCCTTACAGCTTTCTCAGGATGTCCCCACTGCTAATCTGTCCCCATGGCCAGCCTCACACCAGGGTTCTCTTCTATTAGATTTTTTTTCCACTAAATTTTCTATTTAGCAGAAAGAAAATCTGAAACATTTAAACAGACATATTTGTTAAATATATTGTATTAGCTTAATATAGCCCTTTTCTCATGAGGCCCTTTAAATGCTCTTCAGTTTATGGAGGCGTTCGTAATGTCATAATCTCCATTTTAAAGAAAAAGTGTCTTATTGGAAAAGTAATAACACCACCAAATTATAAAAAGAAAACACAGATGTCTGTCATGTCTATCTAGTGCTGTGTGTTCAGCTAGACCAGTTTCCTCCAGAAAATAATTATCTATGATGCCTACTCACCTCAACCCCATCTGCTTAAGGTTTTCTGTGCAGAATTGGCTGGGAAGTCAGAGTATGACACTGTGCTGCAGAGCATGTAAGAAGCAGAATCAAAGCATGAGGCAGTTTGTCAAAGGTTAAACATACATATAAAAATACAAAGTTTGTTTAGTCTTTCAGTAAATCTCTGAAGATATCTAATTCATCTTTTTTTTTTTTTTTACTCATAAATATCATATCTGATATGGGGGTTGGGGAGAAGGGAGAAGGAATTCAAATACTCGAGGACAAACTTCTTAGAGAATGTTCCAAGAGAAACCACATACCTCAGGCCACTCAGAAACAGAAGTATTTTGCAGTGAATATGTTACAAAAGAATTTGTTAAAATAATCACCTTTACTACTCAGTGATTTCCATAGCAACCACACAATGACTCATATACAAAATCAGGCTTTAATGAAAGGAACAGCCAACTTACTGTGCCAGATTATTGTATATCCCATCTTCTTTCCATGTAGGATTAAAGCCAGATACTGCATATAACTATGTTCTATGGACTATTTAATAAGCATTTCATATGTTATTTCATTTAGTCCTCCCGTCCGCCATTATTATCTCCATTATATGGATCAAGAAAGATTAAGAGAGTTTAAATAATTTGACCAATATGACACCACAAGTAAATGTTAAAGTTTGGATTCCAGATCTGCCTAACTCCTCAGTTTTTAATTTTTTCTAGTATTTAGTGCTGATGCAAACCCCTCTGAGAAGAGGTTGTTCCTAATTATTTAAATTTAAATATCACATTTTTCAAGTCACAGTGGAACTAAATCATATTTCATAAGACAATCTAAGTAATCCAGGAAATGGAGGTCTTTGTGGGCATTTCCTTATTGTCTGTCATCAGAGTGACTGGTACCCCGGCAACACATGTGGAATTCAGAGCCACTGCATGTGGTTGTTTCTCCTGTGTCCTGCACAGGGACACCTAGCCAGGTGGATGTGATGAGCTAAAACTCCGGGAGCACTCTGCTTGCCGTGCTCTGTGTCCTGCCTGGGAACCTGCCTCAGGCCAGAAGAAAGGAAAGGGCACTTTCTCCAACTGATCTGTTCAGAGGCGGCACCTTTTCGCATTGTCTCCCATTTGTGCCACAGGAAAGAACCCTTTCTAGTTTGCACAATGACTTGCCATTTCTAGCAGCAACTTCAATATAACCTGAGACTTTTTGCATATTAGCATTCTTAAGAGCAGGGATGTTGCACCAGTATGCATTCCCTTGTTTGTAGGGGCTCCGTGAGATTGGAAAAAGCTCATTGACAAGCAGCAGAAAGGTGATAACAAAGACCAGCAAACGATAAAGAAGAATTCTTAATATCTGGAGTCATTATGAATAGACTTCATTAGATATTAGGAAGACAAAACTTCAGGTCATGATATTGCAGGTAATGAAAGTTCCATTATGCTTTAGATGTTCTATAGTGAGAAACACTCAAAATTACTTTAAAAATTTTTTTATGTACCTGAATTGCTTTCAAGGGACCATTTAAGTTAATACTGGAGTTTTGGTGGAAACATATTTTATGTCAAATCACTCTGATTACAGGAAATCCTAATATGGAAAATAAGAGTATATTCTCTAGGTAAAGATACTCCATAGCTCAATATATTGATATCCTTCCTATTATTGGATGAGGAGTAATTTGTCAAAAAAATAAACATAGAGCACTACAAAATATAAAATTTGACCTGCAATTTATTCTAGACTTTTATATTTTTAGAGGTTACCAGAAATGCTTATTTTTAAATTTAAGGTGCTTTTCTTGGTTTGTTTTGAGTTTTTATTGTTATTATTGTCTTTAGTTTGTTACAAGTCTGGAGAAATGAAGGGCTTGAGTAGATAAAATCCAAGAATGGAGAGCACAAGTTAGTTGCTTCTTGAAAATATATATTTTTTTCTCATCAGATGACCAAATTTTGATTTCCTTGGATTGGGCACTTAAGGCTGTTTTGAGGAGGAAATTATTCCTCTGAGCGACTCATGCCTTTGATGCTCTCACCAGGCTTGGCCCACCGTGTTGGAAAAAATTAGGACTACAACCTTGGTGAAGTTTGCTACAAATACGTGATCTTTTCCCTAGTGGCCTTCTGTGACCTGTGCTGATTTTTTTTAAGCTAAAAGAATATGCCATTGAAGGTTTCAGATAATTTCTGTGGACTCAAGTTCATAGTAATATAAATCATATGTCATAAAGCAAACACATAAATAGATTTCGTAGAGGAAATCAAAGTGATTTCAGATGCTCCTGATAGGCGCACTTGCACCAGTCTCCAAAGCTCTCACTATTTGACAGGCATCGTGAACATTTGCAGCTACACTTTTCCAGATCAACTGCCTTTGAATGATTTTCAGAACTCTGAGCCATTACTAAATGCCAAGGAAAGAAATTAAGCAAAGAAAAATTGGACAGACTCTCAGGAAAAGTTTCCTAATTGTGAAACCTATTAAAATGTGGAATAAATATCCTTTCAGGGAAAGGATGGATGCCCATCTCTGAAGCTTTAAAAATAGGGCTAGACCAACTTTTAGAAAAAAGAATTGAGGGCAGAATTCATTACTGGCAAGTAAGTGAGCTGGATGACATAACGGGTCTTTTCCTTCTCTCATACTAAAGCTTCTTTGATGTTTTAGTTTAAGTGGTAACTTAGTTTCAGAAGCAGATATTTGAATGTGGGGATTGGACTAAGGTTTCAATGAAAACTTCACCAGAGAAAGTCAGAGATGAAGGCCACCATTGATTACGATCATACTTGTATATTTGACCATGGAAGACCACTGGATAGCCACCTAAAGCATTTCCTGGCACTCTCCTATTGTGATTAGTCTTCATTATCTGTATGTCTATCTTGCTTAGTCTGGGCTTCTGCTTGTCAGAAAAATAGAAATATTTTTCTGTGCTTGTTAAAGCCAACCACGGTGTGTGCAGCTGTACCCTTTGCATTTATACAGGACTGCTAGACTTCTGTTTTTCCTGCCTGCTCTGTGTGTATACTTATAAATCCAATGTAGCTGAGTTGAAGCAATATACAAGCAGCTCTTTAGTATTAATGTGATGGGAGAGATTGGGGTAGATTTGAATTGTCACCATCAATCAAAGCCAGTGAAAAGTCAGCTGTCCAGGTGGTACTATGGCCTCTGTTTGCTGCTACTGTTTTTCTCCTTTCATCAGGTTACTGATGAGAGAAAAGGATGAAGGATTTACACATGAAACATTCCCACAATGACTCTCAAGTGAGTGGATAAAAATGTTGTAAGTGGGACTTGACTGAATGTACAGGCCTATCCTCTGGTTTTTTTTTGTTGTTGTTGTTTGTTTTTTTTAATTATTTTCTTGTTTCTCTAAATCCCAGCACTCTTGAACCTTGTAGACCACCTTATTTGATTTCTCCTCTTAGGCTAGCTGTAAGTGACACAGAGGTTGCCAAGCACTCAGTCATCTGTCCCTTATCCTTTTCTGAGTAGATATATGCATGAAATAGTGTCAAGACATGAACCTCAGTATACTTTGTCTTAATTATTCAATAATTAGAATTAGGATTTTTAGCAAAAGCACTTTGGATATTTCAGAGTAGTTAATATAAAATTAACAAAAAGTCTTTTGTAATTAAGTCACTTATAAGGATATATTATTGTTTGTTTGTTTTTAATATCTGGGAGAATCATAACATGTGTGTTTGTTTCTAGTCACTTGCCGCTCAACCTGTAATATGCATGAAAATTTTCTGGAATTTATGAGATGAGCAACTGCTTATCTCATATTCCCTTTCCAGGATCAGAAGAACACCTATCACAAAGCAATACAAATAACTGCTAGCACATCACATATACATTTATACGAAGTAATGAACAACTATTTTATATGGCAGTAGTCAAAATATAACATGGCTGTCTGGTTTAGAATAAGGCCCCATATGTAACTCTATTATAAATTCTCAGCTCTCCCAAATGTTTCCATCATACCACTAAGAATTTCATAATCCAAAGACCAAGACAGAAAATATGTTCTTTCCAGGGACTTGGGTTACCCCAGAGTATAACTTTAAGCCCAGATTACTTCAGACCCCTGTAGATCTGATCTGCCCTTGGGACAAGAACCAGCCAAAATACTTTTTCTTGACGACAGGGTTGAAGTTCAGGATAGAAATGTAAATCTGTTCAGACATGCCAAGGAACAAATAAATCACATTGGAGAGATGGAGAAGGGAACTGCCAGAGGGACAAAATGAAAAGACAGATGCTGAGGAAAGGCGCAAAAAGGAAAAAATATAGACTAGTTAGGGCAGTGTGGACTTGTCAGATATGGAGGAGCTGTCAAGTTGTAAACTGCTGAGAGAAATTAATGCAGTATCTTGACATAATAGAAAAAGGAGCATAACTGTGCTTAGAAAGACCTGAGTTCAAGTTCTGGCTCTGTCCCTCACTGGTTGTGGGACGTTGGGTAAGTTACTTCTCTGCTCCAACCCTCTGATTCACACTAGGAATTAAAAGATTTGAATTGGACACCCAAGCCCACTTTAGCTTTCAATTTTAATCCGTAGTGCCAACTGAGAGGTTATAACTGAGAGGGTCAATAGTGGGTAATACACCAAGACCATTTGTGTTGGAGTTTTCTCATTGGTAGGGGTCTTATCCTTAGTCATTTTGTGAAAACATGGAATGTGAATGGCACAGTCTTGGGCTGTGAGGACGAGACCCAGGATATCTTCAAATATGACCTGAATGTTGCTTATTTGATTAAACTCCTGGTGTAGCGAAAGCATTAGTTTCAGCATTATGAGCTCTTAGCATATAGGAGAACTGAATTAGAAATAGAGAGACTTTGGAGTGAGTTAGTGAAATACTGAAATGGTGGGCTAATAATGCTTTCCAGGACTATTTAATTTGACTAATCTAATGAAAATATTGGCAATTATGAGAATCTTCTGAGTTAAAAATAGCTTAAGTTTTTCCCATAATGTATTATTATTCGTGACATTTTGTTTCAGTTGATCTTCCAAACCAGGAAATGTTTCTAATATAATTAATTATTACAAAATGTAGAAATTGAATTGATTATCCTCGCTCGTTTTCCAAGCAAGAGATTTCTCAACTATAAACACCTGTGGACATATACGTACCTAAATTAGCAAATTAAAAATTTTATAAAAGTCCAGGTGTCCTAGCTTTCTGTCAGTAATTTTCAAATGTACTGGTTGCCTCGGTGGGTTAAAACCTGGTGTACCAGAGCCCAAATATATCTTCAGTTCCAATGAATTTTCATTAATTTCCCAACTGAAGCACTGCATACACTATTAGCCTGTCAAATTGAGGACAAAATCTTATGATTGACCGTTCTCCTACTGAGGGGACAATGGTCTGTTTTCTAAGTTAGCTGTTCTGAGATGTTTAGTTGCATGGACATAAGCTTTAAGAGACATGTTTTGATTACTTTGTAGCTATGGCTCTACAGCCTTTTCTTTTAGGACTTGGCTCTGATGCAAAGTTTCAATGTAAGTTAAGATGAACACAGGGCTTTTTTTGAGATAAAACTTGACATTTGTTGTAGTGACATTGAGGTAGGATTTGTTATATTCTCTTTACAACTTACAGTCTCAACAATTCTTTTGAAAATTCTCTGGCCTTCTTTCTTTAGTTGGAAACATTTTCCAGCTGGAAGATATATACAATGACTTTTGCATGTCATCCTGCTGGTTTCTAAACATAATAGTCAGGCTGATGCCTACGATATAGTTTATTTAGTCTTTTCCTTTGAATCCGTATCTTGTTTTGTGCCTGCCTTGCTTCCTAGCTCAGTGGAACGAAAAATGTCCTGGCCAGCTGCCATCTGGTGAAGCAGCTGCTTTTGGCTCTGGAGAACCTGCAAGTGGGCCTGGGCAGTAAAAATGGAGCTTACTGTTCCTAAGACTTGAACAGTCCCTTTGCTATCGATAGGTCAAATGAGCTTTAACTGAGGAAAGCCAAGTTGAATGCCTTTTATTGTTACATTCCTTCTTTTTACTGACATTGCTGCCCCATCTGATACTGTTGACTCAGCTCTCCTTAAAATTATTTTTCTTTGGCTTTTCATAACTTTACTCCTACCGAACTTACTCATGATTCTTTTTGCGTTTTCCTTAAAACGTGCTATTCTGTACATTTTATCCTTCTTTAGTCTCTTATTTAGCTTCATCCTCTATGTTTTAAGCCAGTGCTTCTCAAACTTTAAGCTAGTGGCTTTCAAATTTGGTTGCATGTCAGAATCATTTATGAGACTTTCTCTAAATACAGATGCCTGAGATACTGCTCCGAAAGTTCTGAGTCAATGTTTCTGAGGTGAAGACCAGCATCTATACTTTGAAAGTATTTCACAGATGATTCTTATGAGCTTTAGGTTTGAGAATCTCTACCGTCATGAACTATCTATACTCCCAGCCAAATAGACTAATGATTTCTGAGTCTTTATTCTGATCCTTAGCTTCTTACCTGAACTTCAGACCCTTACTTCAAATCTTCTAAGAAACATCTTCACATGGACTGTCTACAGTTATTTCAAATTCAATATACTCAATCGAACTTGTTATTCAACCCTATCTCTTCCATTCACAGTCTTTTCTTCTTTTTCTCTTACTTCTAATAATGCCACCTCCTGAACCAAGGGGAGAACCTTATTTGTCCTCAGCTTCTTGCTTTCTTCATCTCTTGTTCTTCCCAATCAACCTTCATTACACACCTGTTGGGATTAATTTTGTATGTCAACCTGGCTGAGCCGTGGTGCTCAAATATGTGGTCAAACATTATTCTGGATGTTTCTGCGACAGTGTTTTTGGAACAGATTAACATTTAAATTGGTGGACTTTGAGTAAAGCAGATTGCTCTCCATAATATGGGTGGGCCTCATCCAATCAGTTGAAGGCCTGACTAGAACAAAAAGACTGACTTCCTCCAAGCACAGGACAATTTTATCAGCAGACAGCCTTTGGATTTGAACTGTGACATCGATCTTCCCTGGGTCTGCAACCTGCTGGTCCACCCTGCCAATTTTAGACTTGCCAGCCTCCAGAATCTCATGAGTCAATTCCTTAAAATAAACTTCTTTCTATATATATACACATTCTATTGGTTCTGTTTCTCTAGAGAACCCTCACTAATACATATCTTTCTACCTCGATCTCTCTCTTGAATCTATCCCTTCCTTCCATTTCCACTGTCTCTCCTTAGTTTTGGCCTCTGTCAACTTTTGCCTGGGATGACCCTAACTGGTGCCTCACTGTTACCAGTCTCATTTCATCCATTGATTCTTCACACTGACTTGAAAATGATCTTTCTAAATAAATAAGTCTGTATATGTTGTTATCCTACTACTTAGAAACCTTGGGTGTTTCATTGTTGTTTCCAAAGGATTAAACTCTAAATCCTATGCACACAAAGCATTTCATAGCATTTCACATCTGTGTTTAAGCATTAGCCCTATTCAATTCCCAACCTCTCTCTTCTCATACCAACACACACATGCATACACACATGCTTCTCCAGCCAGGAAACTATTTGCATTCTCTTAACTTGCTGTGCTTCTTCTAAACTCCATGATTTTGTGCAAATTTTTTCTTCTCCCTGGAATGTGCTTCCCTTGCTTCCAATCTTCACAATGAACACCCTCTCTTCTTTTAAACCTGGCACAAATATCAAATTTCTTTGGACCTCCACTTCCTGGAGTTAACCAGATATCAATTGACTTTTTTACTTCTGTGCTTCTATAGCATGTCTAAGAGCATGATTGTGCTCAATGGCTGCATTTACTGAATGTTTACTAAGAGTGAGGCAATGTGTTATCTCATTTAATTCTCATTATTACCTTTCTTTAGAGAAGCAGAGGTTTGGGGAAGTATAGCAGCTTGATCAAGATTATGGAGTTAGTAGATGGTAGACATAGGCATTGAAAGAATCCAATCTGTGATCCTGATCAATACTATACTCAACTGCCTTCACTGTACCACTGTGCACTGCATCTACTATATGCTGCTTATAATTACTTCTTTATAGCATGTCTTCTGACTGAACCAGAGGATTCCTCCTATATCATCAAATGTATGGCAGAATAAATGAATAATTGGATTAATGATAATCTGTGGTGGTATTGACATGTTTCTGTAATCTCCATGAAAATTTTCATGTATTGAACTTGCTTTATAAGTTGTTCAAATTTTGAGGTATGTAGAAAAGTGAATATTTGTGTTTTACATTATATTTTATTTTTATTGACTGAGAATCACAACATTTGAGAGATAAAAGGAAATTTAGGGTCATTTAATATAATTCACTCATTGTATATGTTTGTTAGCTAAAGAATGGAGAAAGTAAAAGGATTATTTAAAGTCGTGGCTAATAGATGGTAGATCAAAGCAAGACTATCTGAGTTTCCTATATCTAGATTAAGTTATTTTCTACTTGTAATTTTAGAAATGTGTTACATTCTCCAAAATATTTTGTGCCTCAGTAACATATTGCTTCAAATCTTAATGTTAAAAATATTCTATTTTATGTACATTTTATTTGTTGCACAACCCCAATAATAAGAAAAATTTAATTCAAAACACTTGTGCATATTTCTTACTAAAATCTACTTCCAAGTTGCCTTTTGGTATTTTTGTGTTGGATATCACTTAACGAATATTAAGGAAACCACTTTGGTCATATCATACAGAAATTAGACATTGTTCATTTAAATACATTTTTAGAAAGCCCAAATCAAGTTTGTTATTCAGTTTAAGATATGATATTGTCCCTTTAAGGTGAGAGACTCTCCTAATTTCAGAATATTTACCAAATGGATAACTGATATGAAAACAATTCCCATTTCCACTCAAGGGATCAGCCACCTACTGTTAAAAACTCTCCTGTTGCCACAGGGAAAGCAAAGCCTCATGTTAACACTTTCAGTCCATAATGTTCCAACCAAAGTAACTCCAGTTCCTTCTTTAAGCTTTAAACTTTAGTCTACCCTCCAGTGAAAATTCACAAGATCTTTCTCTTCCAAAAATACCAACCACAGCTATCAAATCATTCTGTTTATTTCCAGCTGTGGAGTTCTGTTAATTTTCCGTAGCATTGGTGTTGACTCTGAAGAAGGTAGAGGGAAGAGATGGTAATTCTTGATGAAGAAACCCTACAGTAGAAAGTTTCCCAATTTCTGTATTGACTACAGCAATCTCTAGGCTTCAGGTGTTTGTATGAGATGAATAGACTCGCCAAATTAGAGACACAAGAAATACATTTCTCTCTCACTTTGCCTTTCTAATTAAAAACTATAAGCCGTACACAAAGGATTTCTCCGGGCTCAATATAAAACCCCAGGGAAAATGTTCATATTGAAAATACTACTTTTTGTTTTTTTCACCACACCATACGCTGTTTTACACAATCTTTTCATTATCCATTTTGCAATATATCAAATAACATTACATTTCCTTTTAATCCAAGCCAACCATTTTACTCTTCTAGGGCACCAGACATATGAAAGGTTTAGCTGTTTTTTATTTGTGCATTCATTTATTTGGTTAAAAGGAAAACTTAGAAGGAACTTCTGAGTTCTCCTTTCACAGCTGTGATTACAGAAAAATGAAAATCTGAAGCAATGAAATTTATAGAACTGTATATCACATTCCATTTTCAGAGTCTGAAAAATCATGGTGATTAAGAAGCTTGATGAAGAGACGTTCATCACTTTTCCACATGGACATTCATTTAGTTGGTCTAACTTATGTTATCACAAAACTTCTGGGGGTGCCCTACTGGGTATCTCAGATGTCTTCAGGCTCACACATCTCTTCAAGAAAGCAAAGGTTAACAACAACAGGTGTGAGCTATTGTGCAGGCTGAAAATGCAGTCCTATTTCTTTGTAAATCTTTGACTCCTCAAAAAAATATGTGAAAAACAGCCCCAAAATGGTTCTGTGCTCCAATTTGATTTTTATTTTAGAATTGCTTATGTTACTAGATTTATGAGTGTTGCTTCTCTGAAAGAATGGCATATCTCTCAGCTCTCAGTGTGGACTTGAATGGAAATAGTGTGCTTTTATGGAATAAAACCTCTCTGAAGCCCTGCCTAAGGCTATTTCAAACCAGAACCTCTACATTGTGTCTGGAAAATCACTAACAGAGAAACAGACAGAAAGGGAGAAAATCTGTTTTTTAAATCTTCTTTCTGAAACTTCCTGTGCAACTTTCTTGCTAGGATTTTTATTCCATGGTAGCGGTAGGATATCAGTGATTTGCATTTTGGAAAGTTATCCTGTGTGTTATTTATATTGCATATCTCTGTTTCACTTATGTGTTCAACAGCTGCATTCCACATGACCATAAAGGAGCTGTGAAAAAGCAAAAACTTTTTGCAGAAAAAGACTTACAAAACTGCAGTCAAACCTTAATTATCCAATGGAAGTCATGGGGTAATTAATGTTCTGAAACAATGGATATTTCTAAATATTTGACATTCATAAGCCTACTATGATTTCATACAGAAGATGTACCTTTCAAATTAAGTTTAAGTTAGGTAATTAAGTGTAGCTGACGTACGCTGAATACGTCAGTGGAGAGGTAGGGCAGAAACCTTGGGTTGTACTGGGTGGCATATCCTACAACACGCTATACCTGCAGATACTTGTGACATGAGTGTTCCTCAAAGATGGTCTTCATTATCTTTTGGTTTAAAATATTCACTTCAAATGTACGTTATTTTTAGTCCAAGGCAAATTTTGTTTACTTTATACATTCATATCTATTTACTGAGAACCATAGAATCTTGCATTTGTCACATTACCCCAATATGTTATCAGCTATCTCTGTTCTTTCCAGGGATGAGAAGTTCACCAACTCGTAAACGTGACTATTCCTGTGAAGAATAACTTAACCTCAGAACCTGCTGTCACGGTAGGTTAAATTTATGGTATACAGGTCTAAAGAACATTCATTCTCAATCTTAGTTAAAAATAAATATTAATAATTAGTTGAATTAGATATAGCTTTTGGTTTCTACACAATAATGCCTTTATTTCTCATACTTTATATACCATCATATAAAATTTATAATATTAAATGAATCTAATAAAGTAATTTATACAAAATTATAGAATTATTATTTAGAAATACAGTTGTCTTTTTTTCTTTTGCACTCATATAACGTGAGTACTCTGCTACTATATAATAATACCTATCACATGGGGGACAATTTGAGGTAAAACATACCATGTCTATATTCTGTTTTATGAGTCATTTTTCTCCAGTTTATTTATAAAATGAGAAGTTTGCTTTAGATTCTTATTTTCTGAATTTTGTTTTACCCTCACCAAACATATTGCAAAGAAAATTTTGGCTATATAAAACTCCTTCTTTCCTCTTCCATCTTTCCCTATTGCCAGCATGAGATAACCTTAACTTATTTTGCTTTACTAAGTGGATTCAAGGTTTCTCTTTCTCAGCTAAAAATAATAATAATCATTAACTGAACGCATTCTGTGTATTAGTGCCTGTTATGTGTTGGGAATCTATGATATCTAAGTTTAACAAGCCAGAAACTTGCCCAAATTAATGCCCAATAACTCAAAGATTATACTTGACTGAGAGAAAGGAAATAAATACAGATTGCATTCTACTTCCAACTGTGGAACCATGGTCTTTCTTTCATCACTCCCTTTAAGTTTGAAATTATTGAAGAAAATGAAAATAAAATATATAATTAAATGGTAAAATATTTTAATATTTAATATCACTTTGCTGTGATTTTTCATTTATTAACATATATAACATATCTTTGGGGAAGCAGGTGTATAATTGTCTACTTTCTACAAGTCCTGACACATAGGAAAAGCATACATCCTGGTGAAAAAGAATTTTAACTGAAAGAGTTTCTTAAAGTGTAAATGAACTTAAAATTTAACTGTGCTCCCATATGTAACAAGTTGAATAGTGGCTTTCCAAAAGATATGTTCACATCCTAATCCCTGAAACCTGTGAATGTTACCTTATTTGGAAAAAGTGTCATTGCAGATGTAATTAAACTAAGGATCTTTAGCTGAGGAGATCATCTTGGATTATCCTGGTGGGCCCTGAATCTCATGACAAGTGTCCTTATAAAAGAACAGCAGAGGGAGATTTGTGACAGAAAAGGAAAAGGAAAAGACACAGACAGGGGAAAGTGATGTGAAGGCACCGGCAGAGCAGAGAGATTATGTGGCCACAAGCTGAGGAATGCCAACCACCACCAGAAGCTGGAAGATGCAAAGAACAGATTCTCCTGTAGAGCCTCCACATGGAGTGTGGCCCTGCTGACACCTGGATTTAGGACAGGACTTCTGCCCTTGAGAAGTGTGAGAGAATAAATATTTGTTGTTTTAAGCCACCTAATGTATGGTAACTTGTCACAGCCTTCACAGAAAGCTAACACATCATTTCAGTTCAATAATATAAATATGTGCTCATCAAATCCACTAGCTACAAATTCCACGAGGGAAGAGACCACTAAGGTTTTGTTAATTGCTGTGTTTTGCACAGCTTGCCTGGTGAGGCAGAGTACCTGGGAGGCAGGATATCTAGGCACATGCCTGATAAGAAAAAAATGACTGTGTTTCTCAGTCTTCCTTGCAGCTGGGTGTGACCTGGGGACTATTTTGTGTCAAAGGGATAAAAGCACATGTGAAGTGGTAACTACAGGGATGTGCCCTTGACAGGAGGAAGCATCACAATGGATGAGCAGGTGCCACCAACTTAGGTAAGAAATATATGTTTTGTTGCAAGATGAGGTGAGATTGATAATAGAGGCAATGCCTGGAGGAACGATAACATAAAAATGCTACGCAACTCCTCAGTGCTGACACAGACTTTTCTATAAGAGAGAAGCAAAAAAGTACCACTGCCTTTTTTTATGCTGGGGACAGGGTGGAATTCTGTCACAACCAAACTTAGTTCTGACTAATACACAAGAAAACTGGGCCATAATATTTGTTGAATGAGTTGAATGAATTTATATAATTATTCAACAGAAGTATTTTATATCAAGTGATAATTTCATGGAGAAAATGAGAAAAGAAATTTACTTGAAATATTCATCACCTGAAATATTTTTGTACTCTGTCTCCCATTTATTTGCACATCAAGAGATAAGAAGTAATCTATTTATAAGAATTTAATGGAACTATATATATTGTGTTTATATTTCTCCACCTCCTATGTGTAAGCCATGAGGTGTTTTTATTGATTGCTTTTATAATGTTCTTTATAAATGCTTAAAAGCCAAGTACCAACCCTAATTCCTCATCTGTCATATTACTAGATCGTACATTTTTATTAAGAACTGTAATTATGTCAATGCTTGTCCTTTCAATTCTCTAGAATTAAACTTTTCCTACATTAATTATCCATAAATCCACCTTGTCCTAGCACATTTGAAAAAGGAAGTACATTTGAAAAATTTAAAAAAAATGACGTCTTATCAATGCATTCAGGGTAACCGCAACCTCCATGAAAACATTGACTATCTAGAATTTAACTTTTGCTTTCTTACTCACATCTATATGCTGCTCAGTTAACGTCTGCTGGATTGATTTGTAGCTCTCAATTAACTCCTACAGAGACCTCTCTCTCAGCAATACTGCGTGATTGTGCATGTTTTGGAATTTAAACAAATTCTATAATCTGCAGTTCATCTTGTTACTTTATGAAATGCCAGCCTAATACATTCCTGACAGATGATGTTTTACTCTACATTTTCTTAGATCTATGAAAGATATTCCTTTTCAATTGTCTATTCTTAAGGCAATTTTGTCCATATGGATGCCAGGAGTAAGACAACTAATTGACACCTATTAGTGAAGTTTTTGTGGGAAGGCCTGGGATGTAGATGATCAAGCAGTTTTCCCTTCTTTCTTGCCTTTTTTCTCTCCACGTCAGACTCACAGTCATCTTCTCATCCTCAAGATTCAGATCAGTTTTCTCTCAGTGCAGAATTTCCTGATACATGCAAGTAGAATTAACCATCTCTCTTTTGTTTCACCACTGAACTTAAGAGTAGCACCACTTTTATAAATTTTACATTTGTGTGGGAAATTAAACAAAGAGAACATTCATGGGAGTTCTGATGTATCGTAGTTTCCAGAATCTACTGATATTCCTGAAAAACTCTCTTTAACAGAGTCCTTAGTGCCTGATGAGGCAAACTGATCCAAAGCATGGTTTCAAAATGCTGAAGGAACAAGGGAAATGGGGGCAGAGGTGCTTGAAGAATGAGGATGAGGTGTAGGGAAATAGTCCGAGGCTGCCCTGACAGGTAAGATGGATTGGCAGGATGTGTAACACACATGGTGGGATAGTCAGTCTCTGAGTAGACCTGATGGGGGTTAACTTTATACAAATGCTCAGCTACCCAAGAAAAAAATTGACAGCTCTAAATAATTGAATCTTCATAGAAAAATTGCCCTGGATGGATTCACTTATTGTATATAAATTCAAGAAGGAATCTCAACTTCTCCATCCAGGGTTTTTCAAAAAGGATAAAAGTCATAAAGAAGTGTAAACACAGGCAGAATATTTAGAGCCCTTTAGATCAGACCAGAGGGCATTACAGTGAGGTATGCCCTTTTTTTGCTCTCTATATTGGTTGAAGTTACTAGGTAGATATTAAGGATGGCAGTGCTTAAAGTGTGGCCTGAATCCCATGATTTATTCCATTTTTAGCTGTTTTTTTTTTCAGGAGTTTTCCTGTGTGCAATCAGTGTGCTTGCCACTTTATGAAATATATTAAGACAAGTGTCCTTGTCTGATTTCAGCAATCTGTCTCACGCAATTAGTAGTAATTTTTATTTCCCATTATAGAGCCACAGATTACTTTTCCACATCAGTCTCTAACTGAACTGGATGTTAAGAACTGATTCTTGTTGAGTCACATAAAGTAATGCTGAGAGTTATTTTGCAGCAAAGCACTGGTGATGTTGACCTTATTTATTGCTCAACCACCTTAATGTAAAATTCAGAATGGTCAGTTTCATAAAAATCAGGGCAAGAGTTGCAGACAGACTGCTTGATTCACTTCTGACCACAAGAAATGGACAGGCATTTTCAATTCCAACTAAGTATTTAACATCTGCATGTTATGGCCCTTCCAAAAACCTGACAGAAATGTCATCAATGAAACTGAGAAGAAAATATTTCTGACAGGCTTTTTCTTTGGCTTTCCTCGTATTCCACTTGCCAAATTTATAAAGAAAAAAAATCTTGCTCTTCTGTACTTTCCAGATATTTACTTTTTAAAAAATCTGAGATCACTGGCAGAAGATGGGATTGCAAAATGGGCTGCTGTAATAATCAGAACTAAGGAATAACTTGTATTCTTGGCCACCACCATCACCTAGGGTACTGACTTGGCTCTGAAATAATAAGAGAAGTGAAATGAATGGTCTTTAACAATATCTAAAATTCCCTGAAGTACTTGACAACTTAAAATGTCGTCTATTTCTCTTAGGGCAAAAGTTTAAGTAATAAAAATATACGTATTTTTAAATTCAGGATACAGCATTGAGAAATTGTTCTTCATCTTAATGAGATGGACCTGACCCTTCTTAAAAAGGAAACTCTGGTTTCCTGTTATGTACTGTGTCTAGGCTCTTAGGGTAAAAGTTATTTCTTAGCATAACTGCACAACCACATAGCTGCCTTACCCTATAGTCCCTGCCATTGGGCTGCTGCCTCACAGCTATTAAGTTTCAGAGCTAGAATGTGAACCCAAGTCTTATTTAACTCCAGAGTCCTGCTGGATGATGACTACACTATCCTGATCCATAGGAAAAAGTGAACTGCATGTGCTAAGGCATAATGTGAGCAGGGGATGATGTGTGTTGATTAATAAATAGTCTATCAGCTAAGTCTCTCATGTTTCCTCCAACACTCTTCCCATTCACCCAGCCTCCTTCCAATCCGTTCATTACACTGGAGCTAAGAATAGGCTTATAAATAGGCTCACCAAATTATTTTACTCTCTGTTTATTTTGTAATTGTTTATTATGAAAATTGCAACCATATCGAAAAGAAAACAATTACGTAATAAGCACCCAGCTACACAGCTTCCATAACTACCAACTCATGGTCCATCTTCACTCCATACTGTTTTGAAAAAAATTCCCCAAAACATATAATTTCATCCATAAATATTTCAAGTTTTATCTCTAAAATGTAAGGACTTAAAAAAAAACACAACCACAATAATATTATTAGCCTAAATAAACAGCATTTCCTTAAGTCATCAACTATTTTGTCAGGGTTCAAATTCCCCTGATTGTCTCATAATTTATTTTCAAAAGTTGATTGGTTTGAGACAGAATCCAAATAAGTTTCCATATCTTACTATCTTATTATTGGTTTTTATGTGTCTTAAGTCTCTTTTATATAGGTTCCTTCTCAATCTCTCTCTCTCTTTCTTGCAGTTTATTTGTTAAGAAACTGCATGTGACTTGTCCCATAGTCTGGATTTTATTGCCTCCCCATGGTGTTCCTTTGTTCTCACTATTTACTGTAAATTGGTAGTAAGCTCTGAAAGTCTTTATCGGGTACAGATTTGACAAGACTACTTTATAGTTGCATTTGTGTATTGCAATCAGGAGTTACATAATGTTTGGTGGTCTCTCTCGTATTGAAGTTAGGAGTCATTTATAGTCACTATTTGGATCCATTAACTCATTAAGACTTTCCAATAGTGATAGTCTAATTCTCTTAGGTTGTATTTTTTTTTTTTTCATGTATTAGGTGGTGTATGTGTGTGGTGTGTATATATATATATACATATATATATATAGTGTATGTGTGTATATATTATGCAGTATATATATTACCATCAAGAGTTACATAATGTTTGATGGTTTCTCTTGCACTGTATATATATAATATACACACACACACATGTATATATAGTTTGCCTCTTACTATAGTATATTGGAGGTCACTCATTAGTAGTATATAAAGATATTCCTTGTGATGTGGTCCCTTAATTTTATGTGTCAACTTGACTGGGCTAAGGAATACCCAAATAGCTGGCAAAACATTATTTCTGGGTGTGTCTGTGAAGCTGTTTCCAGAAGAGATTAGCATTAGAATCCACAGACTCAGTGAAGAAAATCACCCTCACCGATGCAGTAGGCGTCCAATCCATTGAGGGACCAAAGAGAACAAAAAGGTGGAGGGGTGAATTTTCTCTCTTTACTTGAGATGGGATAGCCATATTCTCCTGCCCTCAGATATCAGCTTCCTTTGGTTCTCAGACCTCTGGACTTGGACCTAATTATACCACCGGCTTTCCTGGTTCTCCATCTTGCAGACAATAGATTGTAGTACATCTCAGCCTCCATAATCACATGAGCCAATCAATTCCTATAATAAATCTCTTCTTACATGTATCTATATATATCCTATTGGTTCCGTTCTCTGGGAGAACTCTAATACATTCTTCATTTCTTTTTCGAACTGCATAGTACTCTATTACGTAGAAATACCACAGTTTGGTCAACCAGTTCCCTATTGATGGACATTTTGGTTGTTTCCAGTCTTTAGCTATTTCAAATACTGCAGCAATCAATAGCCTTATGTACTGAGTTCACTGTATTCTTGCCAGTGTATCTTTGGGGGTAAGATTCTTAGTGGTGAGATTTCTGGGTCAAAGGATAAATGTAAATGTATATCAATCTGAGAATAACCCCCTCTCATACACTGAAACTTTTATCTTCAGTGGGTGTCTATTACTCTTGAGGGTTGGGAAATAAACCCTTAACATGATTAAAAGGTCCCGTACAGTCTTCTCCTAACTAGTTTTCCAGCTTCAATGCCACCATGATCTCCCTCATTCTCTGCTCCAACCACATTGGCTTTCTTCATTTCCTCAAAATGGTATGTTACGTCTCTACAGAGTTCAGATTAGAAAGCTCTCCCACTTCTTTTTCTATGCCTGGTTGACTGCTCCTCATCATTCAGAGCTCAGCTTAAAGATCGCTACCTCATGGCAGCATCCCTGACCCTAGAATCTAGGCCAGGTTCCTTTTTTATTCACACTTATAAAACCATGTTCCTTTGCTTCATATAACTCAACTCAATATCTGATTATATATCCAATTTTATGATTACCCGTCTCCCAGTCGTAAGTTCCATGAAGAACAATAATTTTGCATAGTTTTATATCCTCAGCAACTTTTCAGTCTAGAACATAGTTGGCACTTAATAAATATTTCCCCAATAAATTAATAATTGAGTATAGTATTTGCTTGCACTTTAACACTGGTGATCTCATGTCATCAAAGTGCTTTTTGCATTACCATGGTGCTAAAGTGTCCATGAGCACAGACTCAGTTCATTATACTGTAACTTCATAGACATTTATTCTTTCAATTAATATTTATTGAATAACCATTGTAAATAATGGATACTAGAATTACAGTAACTAGACTCATTTCTTATTATCAAGGAATTTACAACCTACAGAGTATACTACAAAGAATAATGCAAACATTTAAAATGATTTGGAAATAAATGGTGGGCAGGTGCAGGGTACTCAGAGTACAAAGGAAATACATTCTACCCTGGTTTGGGGGCGTAGATGAGTGCTGCTGAGTAAGTTCTAAAGAATACGAAGGAATTAGCCAGGTAAAGAAGAGGAGGAAAGGAGTTGTAAACATGGGATAGTAAAACAGGCACATTGTACTTTTGGAAAAAAGCAAGTAATGCACTATTTATTATATAAGATAAGAAATTTGAACTGAAAATTAAGCAGGAGTTTTGTCAATCACACAGGGACTTTGAATTTTTACTCTGTGGTGGCTAATAAGTTTGGTGTGAGAGCTTGCACTCAACTATTCTAGAATATGTGTATGTCTAAGGCCTCCAAATCTTAAATTATGACATGACCAGACTTACAAAACCCCAACTGTCCATGTGTCTTATTCCTACGTTACTTTCACCATCTCCATACTGATATAACAGAGGGAGAAGATAAATAAGAGATGAATTTAATGGTGTTCAACCATTTGTTTGAACCAATATTTCAAACTGAAACTAGACAAACTACTTTCAGGGCTTTGTCCTCCTTGGAAGAAGAAACAAGTTATAGACTCCAACTTGAGATCAAGAATTGTTAGGTAGCACTATATGAGTCTTTCACTATAAAGGGAGCCTGTAGTGCATAAAAAAGTTAAAAATTAGCTTCAATCCATTAGAAGCCTCCATGGCCCATTTTTTATCACCCTTACCTGAACTCTGGTGGCAACAGAAGTGGCAAGTTAGGGCAAAAATTTCTAATGGTGACCACATGTACTGTTGATAAGACTTTAAGAAAACAACACAT
This sequence comes from Tapirus indicus, assembly GCA_031878705.1. NCBI lineage: Eukaryota > Metazoa > Chordata > Mammalia > Perissodactyla > Tapiridae > Tapirus > Tapirus indicus. The sequence goes on along the minus strand of CM062919.1, from coordinate 138,150,629 downwards.
GCATTTTAGGTAGGACTACAAAAGGAAGTGGTAAATTTGGAAATATCTAGTAAAATGACATATATCTTTACCCTTTGATCCAGAAATCTCACCTTTGAGAATCCAGCAGCAGTGGAGGCTTCTCATTCACTCTAGACAAACCAGATCAGTCATTATCCTGACCTGGAAGAAGACTTCCAACCCTTTGAAGGATATAGAGAGAACTTTCATGATTTTAAATGACTTTTTAAAATTTCATATTTGCTTTTAGGAAAATTGCTGTAGCAGCAATATAAAAAAGAGATTGGAAAGGGTCAGTTCGGATCAGGGTCAACAATATTTTTCTGTAAAAGCCCAGATAGTAAATATTTTTGGCTTTATGTGACATATGGTCTCTATCACAACTACTCAACTCTGTTCTTGTAGTGTGAAAGCTGATATATGCAATAAGTAAATAATGGGTGTAGCTGTGTTCCAATAAGGCTTTACACAAATAGGCAATGGGCTGGATTTTGCCCATAAGCTATAGTTTGCCAACTCCTGGTTTAGAGGAAGGGACAGCAGTTAGGACATTCCTGAATTTACTTAGGTGAGAGATTCTGGTGGCATGAACAATGGTGGTAGCCGTGGGAATGAAAAGAAATGGCACACATAGGTGGCTGAATCAAAATGAGTTGGTAACTTATTGATGTGGGATATAAGGGAGAGAGAGGAGCCAAGGATAACATTCAGGTTTTCTATTTGGAAAATTTAAAAGATTAGCGATGCCACTAATCAATCCAAGGAATGCATAAGGAATGACTGGTTTGGACAGAGAATATGTTGAAGCCCATTTTGGACATGTTGAATGTGAAAGGTCTGTGGGACATAAAAGTGGAGTGTCTAGTGGGCAAATGGGCACATAGCTGTGTACTCCAGAGATAGAACTGAGCTGGAGAAAAAGATGGGAAATCATTATTCTTTGAAATAGTTGAAGTTAAGGGTGGGGGTAGATATGGTCACCAGGGAAAGCCTGCATTAGGAGCACTTCTTTGTGCTCCCATAGTACCTGGTACTGCACTCAATTTAGCACTCAATTATGATTGTCTTGGCTCCATATAATTATCTTTTCTGCATTTGCCATTAGACTGAAATCAGCATGAGAGAAGAAACTTTCTATGTCTTATTTACTATAATTCCATCTATAATGCTAAGCTCTCCCTAAGTATTTGTGAATGAATAAATAGCAAGAGAAATAGTGGGAAATTCAGAGGATTCTACTACCATAAAAATCAAAGAAGGGAGGGGGCCGCCTGGTGGTGCAGCGGTTTAGTCCGCGCTTGGCAGCCTGGGGTTCGCGGGTTCGGATCCCGGGCGCCTGCCAACGCACTGCTTGTCAGCCACGCCGTGGCGGCATCCCATATAAAGTAGAGGAAGATGGGCACGATGTTAGCCCAGGGCCAGTCTTCCTCAGCAAAAAGAGGAGGATTAGCAACGGATGTTAGCTCAGGGCTGGTCTTCCTCACACACACAAAAAATAAATAAATAATAAAAAAATAAAAATAAAAAAAATTCAAAGAAGGAAGAGTTAATTGATTGCAAAAAATGTTGTAGATGAGAAGAGGAAGACGAATCCTTCCCTTGATGTTAGCAAGAACAAGGTTATTGGTAACCTTAGTGAGAACAGCTTTAGTTGTGATGGAATATTATAGCATGAAAAGGAATGAATGGATGAAATATTTAATAAAGAAGAAGCTTAGTCAAAAGGGTAAAAAGAAGCCAATAATTAAAAGTGTATTTGGGCACAAGCTTTTTGTTCTTTGGTTTATTTTTATCGGTTTAGTTTTTTTTCTCTTTTGCTTAGTTTTTTTTTTTGGCTGAGGAAGACCAGCCCTGAGCTAACATCCGTTGCTAATCCTCCTCTTTTTGCTGAGGAAGACTGGCCCTGGGCTAACATCGTGCCCATCTTCCTCCACTTTATATGGGACGCCGCCACGGCATGGCTGACAGGCAGTGCGTCGGCGGGCGCCCGGGATCCGAACCTGCGAACCCCGGGCTGCCAAGCGCGGACTAAACCGCTGCGCCACCGGGCCGGCCCCCTCTTTTGCTTAGTTTTTAATGACAAGAGAGACATGACGAGAAAGATCCAGTAGAGTGGGAGCAAGTGCAAGCCTTCAAGGATCCAGAGCATAGCAGATGACTTGGCCTGAGTGACAAGACAAAGAGAGTTGTCCAAAAAGCCAGTCAGGAAGGAGGCATGGATAGACCTAGATGTGGATCATTTTATGGGTGGGGGAATAAAATTTTTTTATCTTAAGGGCCTCTATCTTCCTATTCCCAAAGAGAAGGCCAAGTCCATTCTGAAAAGGAAGGCAAAATTTTGGTTGATAACAACGGGAAAGTATAAAGCACACCACCTAGTTTTATTCTGAATGATACCCAAGAGATTGTGGTAATGAACTCTGTTTAATATTTAGAAAACAGATAGTAGAGGCTCAGCAGCACACAGACTTAGGAGTTATTTTTGTTGTGTGTTCAAATTTCAGTTCCTCCAATTACTAACTTTGCAATCGTGCATGGGTTATTAACTTTCTGATTCTCAGTATCTTTTGCTGTAGTCTATCTCACTTATTGGTTTGTTGGAAGAATTAAATGAAAATAAGTAAAGCACTTTAATCAGCACTTGGCATCTAGCAGATGCTGTGTAATATAAATATTCTTTTGAAATGTCTCTAGAATGAAATTCTAGAGAGGAGAATATAGTCATGGATGCCAGGATTGTTTTGGTCCAATTTCAATTTGAATATCATACCTTAGTCTAGAGTTCTAGAAGATGAAAGATAATGCAGAAGAATTCCAAAAACCCAGAAAGTTCAGCACTTGGTTTTTAAAAATACTAGAACTATTTGAATCTACTACTGCAAGACTGAGTAAGACACAAAGTCTTGTGATTCACTTAAGGCAACACAAAAATACTGAAAGATTTAAAATGTAAAAATTCTGTTTTGCAGTTCTTGGAGCATTCCATAGTGTCCCTGTAGTTCCCAGTGAAAGGAAATATGCATGTGAAGAAGAGTCTTTAGCAATAGGTCGCATTTATTTAAAAAAATCTGGTCCACAGAGAAACATCCTGTTATTGGTAGATCATTGCACAAATTCTCTAATGTAAATGTGCATCTGTTAGAGGGAATGAGACAGATTTTCCAGTGACCTTGCCTGACAGTCTTCAGTCAGCTGTGTGTGGTGCACAGCTGTAGGCTTGTCTTCCAAGTTCCCAGTTTGTCACTGAATTTTTTTGACAAATACAAGATGTAATTCTGATAATTTATTAACCTATAACAATAGCCAGAAAACATATTATGACAATAAGAAAAAAAAAATCTCACTTTTAACAAACCTTTATCTACGCACTCAGAATAACTTAGATTTCTTGCATAACTTTATTAGTTGAATTACAGTTGTGACTTAGGATTTATCTCATGCAAGAGAATATAAGATGTAATTTCACCAAACCGTGGTATTTTTAATTGGGGAACACGGGAGGCATCCCACCCTAGTGTAAAGAGTGTGGACTTTGGAGACAGAAGACTTACATTAGGGACTTGACTGCACTTTGATAGCATTGTGATCTTGGTCAAGAAACTTGACCTTTCCAAGCTCTTCACGTCCTCATGAGCAAAACTGGGAAGATAATAAACACATTTTAAGGATTTGTGATGATCACAAAAATGTGTCAAAGTTCTTTGAAAAGAGTAAATATTCCCATCTGTAATCTAATTATATAATTATTTACTACTCTTAGGAATGGGGTAGGAAGTAATAAACTAAGAACTAATATATTGAGGGACAAAATATATTCTCTTTTAGACATTATCTAACTATGAATGAGTTGGTAACACATGATTAAAAGTGGAAATTTTATTATATTTTTAACAGAATAAATATAAGCTTGATCATTTTCAGGAGAAAATAAATACTTATTTCCAGAAAGTGATGGAAGCCTTTCTAAAATTAAAATAACAATAAGTGGGTGCTTACATTTCACTTGCATCACATTAGATACCACATATCATGGAAATTGCAGTTAAAGAAACCTGAAGAAAATCTTCTCAGGTTGGGTATATGACTAATAGCAGTGGAATTTATTTCAGAAGGAAATTATTTTATAGTGATAAGATTATATACCTAAGGCTATCACAATTTTTGTTTTACTTTTATTATAATTATTTATATGCAGTTCTAGCCAAAGCTAATATTTTTAAGGCTGAAATAGAGATGCACCTTTAGGTTACTTCAGGGTTATAATTCCCTACACATTCCACATTGATCAGATATGGGGAGAATAAAACGTGTTGATCAATGAGGAGACAGGAGCCCATCTATGAGCTAATATAAAATATCACTTTGCCAAGTAAGTGTAATACAGCGTGCCTAACCCTTTCTCTTTAATCCCAAAGTAAAATTCATTCTGAATTCTACTTATAAAAACAAATACAAAACAAGAAAAACTATTTAATATTTATGAAGGAAATCTTAGTACAGTCATGTGCTGCATAACAACATTTCAGTCAACGACAGACCACATATACGACAGTGGTCCCATAAGACTAGTACCATATAGCCTACGTGTGTAATAGGTTATATCATCTGAGTTTGTGTAAGTACACTCTATGATGTTCACACAGTGACAAAATTACCTAATGACTCCTTTCTCAGGACGTATCCCCATTGTTAAAGCTTCCTGTCTGTACTTTATTTTGACATGGCAAAGATGAAAAATCACAAAAAAACTAAATGGTGGAAAATTGTTTTGTTTTGCCATTTAAAATGTGTCATGTAACACGATCCAGCAGATGGTGACATGATTAGGGAAATCTTCCCTACTATTCTAAACATATAGAAATGTCAGATAAAATATAACCAAATTTCAAAAAATACCTACTTGAGTTGGAAGTTAATAACATGAAATTCCTAGATTGCAGACACAAAAGGGAAAGTAAAAGGTAAACAATGAGAAATACCTAAAGCCAAATATCCCACAGTATATTGAAATCAGGTATTCAAAGTACAGTCTTATGCAGTGCTTCAGTAATGCACAGATGTTTACAAATCTAAGTTCTGGCTCTTGAGTTGTGGAAGATAATAGTCCTAAATCAGGACTGAATATGTATATGCAGCCTAGAGATAATGCTTGTGCCCAATCTATGACCAGGAGCTAAACCTGAGTAGCCTACTAAGGGCAGGAGCCTATTTTCCATGAACTGGGAGTCAGAAAATCTTCACCCAGTAGTGCCAAGATGCTGCAAGAAACAGAAAGAGAGCTCACTCTTTATTCAAGGCATAGCTATAGAATCACTCACCCAGAGAGAAATTGGAATCATAGCCAAGACTCTTCATGCAATGCGGTAACCTCAAACTGAGTAATTAACATCAATAATCATAAAAACTCTATTTGTTCCAAAGTGAAATTTGTTAGGTCTTGAAAAAGGTAATTGTAAAACCACATCATAGGAATGCCTCCCTACTCCAGAGAACCTGTAAATCTCACTAGAAACTCTTTGATGAGCTCAGTAAAAATTTGCAAACAACCAAGAGGACAGTAGATAGAAAAATGGCAGAATTCACACACACAGAATTACAGATAATAGAGGCTTTCTGAAAGAGAAACTTCTAAGTAAATATCTACAGATTTTTCATAACAATAAAGGCATAGAATCCATAAAGCAAAAGATGGACATTATGGAGAAAGAACAAATGGGTTTGCAAAAGAATCAAAATAAATGTATGATAATGGAAAATAGGGTCATTAAAATACTTTAAATATTAAGTAGAGCAGAAGAGAGAATTGGAAGATAGGTCTGAAGAGATGACTCAAAACACATCTTTTAGAGATGAAAAATAACAAAGAGAAATTAGGAGACATAGAGGATAAAATGAGTTGACCAATACACATTTAATTGGAGTTCCAAAAGGAGAGACAAGGGAAAGAGGAAAAGGCAATATTTGAGGAAATAATGACCAATGATACATATCGAAAGGAAGACGTGAATTCTTAGATTTAAAAAAAACCCAAAGCCCAAGAAAGGTTAAACAATTAATAAAATTATTACACCTAGATACCTCATATGATAGAAAAAAAGTAAAACTTTTTTCCACTCATGTGCACATGATACAAACTACTAAAGGATGTATTCCAGTAAGAATAAATTGGAACTTGGAAGGAAGAAATCAAACATAAAAAGAAATGTAAGCAAACAAATTGGTAAAATACATTTGTATGTTTAACTAAGTATCAGAGGTAGAAAGCAATAGTGACTGGTGGACTTCTGGTTCAGGACATGATGGGATAGCTGATAGCAAACTAGCTCCCACTGAAAATACTGTAAAAGGTGTGAAGACATTAAAGAGCAATTGAAACAAGGAGGTCTTGAGGTGGTAGGATCCCTGACATGAGGAAAGTCTATGAGGTTAGCTCTGCATTTATGCTGACTTCTTCTCTCCACTCCAACCTCTTCATCTTCAGAGTTGTCTGAAACATCATCTCTTTTACATTATTCAGGTTTATAAGGTTTATATTTTATTCTGTGACCCTAGTTAAATTTTTCATGCTATGTCTGAATGCGTTTAAAATGGTTGGCAATTATAAGGTTAGATGGGGAAATTCCACTAGAAGAACACTTGTTAAAAAAAAAAAAACAAGATAAACAGATTATGTTTGCTTATGATTTGTCAATAGTTCAAAAATCATGCTATGTTTTATTTGGTTTATTATAGACTGAATGTTTGTGTCCTCCCGAAATTCATATGTTGAAATCTAATCCCCAGTGTGATGGTATTTGGAAGTGCTGTCTTTGGGACGTAATTAGGTTATGAGGGTGGAACCTTCATAAATGGGATTAGTGCCCTTATAAGTAGAGGCCGGAGAGCTAACTTGTTCTCTTTACTCCATGTGAGATACAAGGAGAAGTCAGCAGTCTGCAACCCTGAAGAGGTGTCTCACCAGAACCTGACCGTGTGGTCATTCTGGCACCTTGATCTTGGACTTCTAGCCTCCAAAACTGTGAGAAATTAATTTCTGTTATTTATTAGCCACCTGGTTTATGGTACTTTGTTAGAGCAGCCAGAAGAGACTAAGACATGTATATTGCTCTTGAACTTTCTGTTGGCAAAGTATGTTATCTTGTAAAAGGATAACTTTTTTACATTCAATCAGCCCTCATATGAAGATATTCTTCTTCTTAAGACCTCTGACTACAATTTCTAAGCTAGAGTAATTTTATTTTAAACTTTGTTGCAAAGATATTGTCCTGGAATTTATCTTTTCACTTTAGGTTTGTGGATTCCATAGCTTCCTACTTCCTGGATCCATCATTTCTTTATTTAGCTGGAGTTGTTCTTACATGATTATTTTGTTGTTGTTTTGGAAAACCTGTATGAAAGGCAAATTTTACGAATTCTAGTATATCAGAAAATATAATGATTTTACCCATAGAATTGAGAGACAACTTGGATGAGTAGAGGATTCTAGAAGCAAAAGTACTTTTTGTCAAAACATTGAAGTCATTATTTCATTGTCTTCCAGCATTTGGTGAACCTGATGAGGAGTCTAATGACAATTTAGTTCTTATTCTTCTGTAAGTAATCTGTTGTTTTCTGCCTGAACATTTTTGCAATCTTTTTTTTAATCCTTGGTTTTTGAAATTTTATAAGGATGTATCTAGAAATACATGTATTTATTTCTATTTATCTTGTTTGCTGCTAGTAGAGCACTCATGATTTTCCTCGGTCTGGGAAACGTCCTTTTACTGTATCTTTGATTATTTCCTTCCCTGGTCCTTTGTCCTTTTTCTTTCTTTCTGGGTCTCCTATTGCATGCCAAAAAGGCTACATTGTCCCTCCCTTGGTCTCAACTTTTCCTTTATAGGTTTCTTTTTTTCTGTTCCTTCCTTCCTTCCTTTCCTTTCTTTCTTTAGAATTTCATTGACTTTCCTTGCCAGTTCTTCCACTAAATCTTTTACTTCAGCTATCATATGTTTAGTGTTTGCTAACATCTTTTAAACTCCCTAAGTGTTCTTTTATCAAACAGTCTGTTCTCTATGTATTCAAATCATCCTACATCTGAACAGAATTTCAAAATGTTTTTTTGTTCTCTGAAGTATGTTTCCCCTAGCATCAGTTGCTTTGTTTCCCCCAATCATTCATCCTATCCTTGTTGTTGATTTCCTCAAATATCTAGTGATCCTCTTGGGTGCATTCAAATTTATGAACAAATGACTAGGCTGGTTAATTTAAAGGTTTTCTTCTACCAAAATGTCTTTTCTCTGACTTGAGGATTCACTGTATGACTTGGGTATATGTGTACAAGATACTTAGACTGGCGGTCATCACTTGGGTGTGCATCCACAGTATGCAGGCAGCCTGGGTCACCCCACATCACAATTGTCAGAATAAATGTGTCCTTAATCTGCAGAGTGATAAGTGATAATGCATAAAATCACACTGGCTTCTTCTAGCCACTTTGTTCTGTTTCTTTAGAGAGTGATTCTCTAGTCGTTTCCTAGGGGCGTAGTTCTGTCTGTTTGGCTGGTGGCCTTCTAGTTCAGAATCATGGATCTTGCCTTTCCCTGCCACCCCCACCTACCCGATATCGGTTGAAAAGACACTTAGAAGTACAATTGAGGGATTAAATTCAGGATTCAAAACCCATAGAAATTTCTTCTTTTCATTTTTTTTGGCTATAGAGATGAACACATCTATTTTTTAATCTGAATTAAATTTATACTCCATATTATGTTATCTTGCATTTGAAAAATAATCGATATAGTTGGAATATAGTTAGAATCAAATATGTTACTGCAAATCTTTCGAGATATGTATAATTCATAATCTCATCCCAGCACTTAACTATTAACTTTATGTGCCAGATATCTTCTGTTTGGCACCCCCACCCCACATTCCACCCTGTTATCCATTCTGCTTTCTGCCTTGGGAGACTGACCTTGTGGATCCCACTAAACACTGGCTTTCTGCCAGATTGATGCATTGAGGTGCCCTAGCAGTGTATTGGAGAGAGGAGGGAGTGAAGTCAGGGTTTTCATTACTCCTCTGATTCCCTTTCTGTGAGGTCACCCCAGACTGGTATGTTTCTGCACCTTACCACACCACTATTCCCCTCCAAGTGGCCTCCGCTATTATACAGTCATGCATTGCTTAACAATGGGGATATGTTCTAAGAAATGCATCATTAGGTGATTTCATCATTATGGCAACATCACAGAATGTACTTACCCAAACCTAGATGGTATAGCGTACTATGCACTAGGCTATATGGTACTAATCTTATGGGACCACTGTTGTATATGTAGTCCATCATTGACTGAAATGTTATTTTACGGTGCATGACTGTACTCTTTTCTGAGTTCTTATAATAACCATTTCTTCTCTCTTCTTATTCAGTCTGTTGGGTGTCTCTGCTTCACTGTAACTAACTCCAGGATACTCAAGTATCCTCCTATACCTAGCCCACGCCTTTGTAAATTGTTTCTTTGTAAATAAGCCACCCATCCTCAAATTATTCTGATTTGAATATATGATCTGTTTCCTGTTTGGACTCTGACAGATCCACCTTGGAAACAGACATTTATGCTCTGGAAGATAATTTGACTGCAAATTCATTGAGTAAAATTATTGGAATAAGAGCTTATAAAATATCATTTTTAGGTTTGTGATGTATATGAGCATTGGTGATCAATAAACAACTATTTATTAATATTATAGTTGAAAATGGCTCTGAAGTGTGTGTAAATTGTGTAACATCTTGGTCTTTTTATCAGTCATTTGAGAGTATTACAGGAGTGAATTTATCACCTCAGTTAATTATCATCATGATCAATAGATATTTACTGGAGATTCCCAAGTTGTAGAATCCTTTTGCTAAGTGCTAAGCATGTATTAAACAAAATAACACTCTCATAATTATGGGTCTTATAGTCTAGATACTGATAGGACATGATTATGTGTTCTATATGCTTATCAGAAAAAGAGAAGTGAGCTAAAATTTATTTTATTTTCAGAAGCTTTACTTGTGGGGAGGAGGTAAAATCACTTCTCCAGACACTGTACGCTCTGATGTTACTAGGTTTTCTTTAAACCCATCTCAGTATAAAATTTGTAGTTCTTAATTTTTAAAGGTTGCAAAATTATAACTCTGGAAACTTGCATATTTATTTTGCATTGCATAACAGATCCCCTCTGAGAATACAAAATATATTACTATCAAATCCCTTACAAACTGTTAATAATGTCCATATGGTGATGGTGGGACAGCTTTTGTTGCTGCAATCCCTACATTATTGCTATTTATTCTACAAACTAAACCTATTTGGAAAACAATTTGAAGTCAGTTCTACCTATAAATACATTTTTAAAAAGTTCTTCAGCTCCTTGGCTTCATCACAATACACTGCTGGTTCATGTCAATAAATAAAAGGATTATATTTTCAAAATGTTTGTCACAGAACCTGTGGAAATAAGAGTCAAGATAATTTGCCTGTAATCTGCATATGTGTGTGCTATAGAAGGACTTGACTTTTTCCAAAGGGTCTTCATCCTCTTTTCCTTTCCATTAAAAAAAATAAAATCTCATGATCATTGCTGTAGTTTGAAGACTGGTGAATTCTGTCGTTTATTAGGAGGGATTATCTATTGTGTAAACTCTGGTCAATGTTAGTGGCTGTCTTATAAAGATATCTAATGTAGTATCAAGATTTATTGGATGCAGTAAACGTGGTTCTAAGAAGGAAATTCATAGTGATACAGGTCTACCTCAAGAAACAAGAAAAATCTCAAACAATCTAATTTTACATTTAAAGGAAGTAGAAAAAGAAGAACAAACTAAGTCCAAAGTTAGTGAAAAGAAGGAAATAATAAAGATCAAGTGAAAATAAATGAAATAGAGACTAAAAAAAAAATAGAAAATATCAATGGAACTCAAATGATAGAAAATATCAGTGAAAATCAAAGAGGTGGTTTTTTGAAAAGAAAAACAAAATTGACAATCTTTAGCCAGACTCATCAAGAAAAAAAAGAGAGCCCAAATAAGTAAACTCAGAAATTAAAGAGGAGAAATTACAACCTATACCACAGAAATAGAAAGGATCATAAGAGATTACTGTGAACAATTGTACATCAACAAATTAGACAACTTAGAAGAAATAGATACATTCTTAGAAACATACAATCTTCCAAGACTGAATCATGAAGAAATAGAAAATCTGAATAGACTGATTACTAGTAATGAAATTGAATCAGTAATCAAAAAACTCCCAACAAACAAAATTCCAGATCCAGATGGCTCACAGGTGAATTCTACCAAACATTTAAAGAGGAGTTAGTATCCATTTTTCTCAAATTAGTACAAAAATTGAAGAGGAAAAAACACTTCCAGTCTCATTTTATAAGGCCAGCCTCACCCTGATACCAAAACCAAAGACACTACAAAAAAAAAAAAAATTTAGGTCAATATCCCTGATGAACATAGATGCAAAAATCCTCAACAAAATATTAGCAAACTGAATTCAACAATATATTATAAGAATCATATGCTACGATCAAGTGGGATTCATTCCAGGGATGCAAGGATGGTTTAACATTTGCAAATCAATCAACATGGTACACCACATTAACAAAACGAAGGATAAAAATCATATGATCATCTCAATAGATGCAGAAAAAGCATTTGACAAAATTCAACATCCGTTTATGGTAAAAATTCTCAATAAAGTAGCTATAGAGGAAATGTATCTCAATGTGATAAAGGCTATATACAACAAACCGACAGCTAATGTCATACTCAATGGTAAAAGTTGAAAGCTTTTCCTCTGAAATCAGGAACAAGACTAGGCTGCCCATTCTCACCACTTTTTTCAACGTAGTATTGGAAGTCCTAGCCATAGCAATTAGGTAAGAAAAATAAATAAAAGGCATCTAAACTGGAAAGGAAGAAGTATAACTGTCACTATTTGCAGATGGCATGATAATATATATAGAAAACTCTAAAGACTCCACCAAAATCTATTAGAACTAATAAATGAATTCAGTGACATATCAGGATATAAAATTAATATACAGAAATCTGTTGCATTTCTATACACCAATAATGAACTATCAGAAAGAGAAACAAAGAAAATCCCATTTACAATTGCACCAAAAAAATAAATAAATAACCTAAGGCATAAATTTAATTAAGGAGATGAAAGACCTGTACTCTGAAAACTATAAGGCATTGATGAAAGAAATTGAAGATGACACAAATAAATGGAAAGATATACTGTGCTCATGGATTGGAAGAGTTAATATTGTTAAAACGTCCATACTACTCAAAGTAATCTTCAGATTCAATGCAATTCTTATCAAAATACCAATGACATTTTTCACAGAACTAGATCAAATAATCCTAAAATTTGTATGGAACCACAAAAGACATCGAATAGCCAAAGCAATCTTGAAAAAGTAGAACAAAACTGGAGGTATCATACTCCCTGATTTCAAACTATCCTAGAAAGCTACAGTAATCAAAAAAGAATGGTACAGACACAGAAACAGACATGCAAATCAACAGAACAGAATATACATCCGAGAAATAAACCCATGCTTACAGGGTCAATTAGTTTATGATAAAAGAATCAAGAATATACAATGGGGAAAAGACAGTTTCTTCAATCAACGGTGTTGGGAAAACTGGACAGCTATATGCAAAAGAATGAAACTGGACCACTTCTTATAACATATACAAAAATAAACTCACAATGGATTAAAGATTTAAATGTAAGACCTGAAACCGTAAAACTCCTAGAAGAAAACAAAGGCAGTCAGCTCTTTGACATCTGTCTTAGCAATATTTTTGGATGTGTCCCCTCAGGCAAGTGTGACAGAAGCAGAAATGGGACTACTAAAAAGCTTTTGCACAGCAAAAGAAGCCATCAACAAAAGGAAAAGGCAACCTACTGACTGGGAGAAGATATTTGCAAATGATATATCTGATTAGGGGTTGATATCCAAAATATATGAAGAACTCATATAACTCAATATCAAAAAAACAAACAATCCCGAACAGTTCAAACATAGACAGCCCTAAGTTTTGAACTTCTATAGCATTTATTATAATATTACTAAATTTTATTAGTCTGCTCAGCTGCAAGAAGAAAATACCACAGACAGGGTGGCTTAAACAACATAAGTTTATTTTCTCGCAGTTCTGGAGGCTGGAAGTCCACGATCAGAGAGCCAGCAAATTTGATTTCTGGTGAGAGCTCTCTTCCTGGCTTGTCAATGGTCGCCCTCTCACTGGCCCTCACAAAGCCTTGGTGCATGAGTGCAGAGGGAGAGAGAGTGAGCTCCCTGGTGTCTCTTCTTACAATGATGCTGATTCTATCAGTTCAGGACCCACTCTTATGGCCTCATTTAACCTTTATTACCTCCTTAGAGGCTCCCTCTCCAAGTACAGCTACACTGGATGGGGTTGTGGCTTCAACATATGAGTTTGGAGGGGACACAAACATTTGGTCTATAACACTAATTTATTACATTGCTCATACTAATTAGAATTGTATTTATATGCTCTTGTCCTATATTCTCAACTAAACTATGAGGCCTCGTAGCCTATAATAGTGCCTTTTTCTTGTAAAAAGGACTACATTCAGATAAAAATAAAACATTTGTCATGAAAATAAAAGTAAAGTTCCTACTTCTTATCCAATTTAATTTTCTTCTTGCTATTATTATGTAGTAAATACACACTGAGAATGAGAAAATCACAAATTCAGTCCAGAGAATGAGAGGAATCATAATTACCCTCAGGCATGAAATAAATATAAAGGTTTATAAAGAGATGGGATTTGGGAAAGGAGAGAACTGGGCACGGCAAAGGGGAAAAAAGATAGATGAGAACCTGGATTTACATCTGTTAATAAATTGAAAACAAAGTTGTTATTTTCCTTAGTAACATTCTAAATAAGTCCTGAAACATGACAGTATGTTATTTTTCTATTGCTCATATTTTCCATTTTCAGAAAAAAATCCAATTAAGACAATAGGACATAAAGTAATATAGTATTTTACCATGTGTCTGTGTTTAATGTGAGAAAAAAAGACTGAATTTTTTTCTTCCTTCTCCACCTGCCCAAAGCTGAACGACTCAAGTGAGTCATCATTTGAATGTGTAGTAGAGGGTGGGACAGAACAACTAGATGTCAAACTGAGAGTCCTGGATATGAAGAAATCAGAAAATTATGAGTCAAAAGAAAACTACTTCACAACTTTACCTAAGCAAGAAATTAAGTAGGTATAGAACTATTGGAATTTTCAACACAATCTTTAGATATGTATTACCTTTAGAATGCTTTTGGAGGGAAAAGAAGACACAGTGCAGACTGAATGAAGAAAAAAAAGCCTAAATGAAAATAAGCAGCTACTTTAAAAAAAACAGCTGAATTTAGCTTGTCTAGAACTTGCAAAAATGCTGTATTTGAAAAAAAAAAATCGTCCTTAGGTAAATAAGAGAAGACGACAAACTTTAAAATACAGAGTACCAACTACTAATATTACAATGGAAATAAAAAGTAAATTTTAAAGATGGTTCTTGGAATGTGAGGCATGCTGGTGCAACAAAAGATGGTCAACCTAAGGGTTGGGAAGTAGAAAACCAGTGACAACAGAGGAGGGAACCTGCCACATGCTCCCAAAGAACAAGGGTATCTCATTAAAAGATGCTCCCAAGAGTGGAAGTAACAGTACTTTGGGGGCACAATTGGAGGAGATGAGTTAATTTCTTATTTCCATATTTTCTTGAGTGTTTCTTTATTAATTGTCTGTAGAGCCCCTAGGAAAAGCATTTAGCCAGTTTGGAGGATTCTTGGTACACTAATGCCTTGAAATGAGTGAGATTTAGAGAGGCCAGGTAAAGTATGAAGGGCAGGTGGCTTTTTGGCACAATTGCCCTACAAGTACCAAGGAAGCACTTTTCATTAACAATTTCAGAAATTCAGTCTTTTCTCCTTAAACATTTCTGATTCTTAAGAGGGCATATGTACTCTGAAATATTTATTAATCAGTTCCTGTTTTGAGTTCCTCATTTGTCTAAAATTCAAGTAGGCAGAGCTCAAGGCATACCCCCTAAAACCAAGCTTTGTAGCCACTAGCACTCTTGACAGCCTTGCTTGTTTGCATCCACTGGGCCAAGCACAAGGACTCATTGATGGTGGTGGTGCCAGCAGGGTTCCTAGCTGATAGTTAGTTCTTTGCTCTTTCCTCTGGTCCAGTATAGATGATCTTTGTTGCCACAAGGTAAAAATGGTTCTGAGGTAGGGAGAGGAAAAAAGCTTCCTTTTCAGTTCTTCTCACTCACACAGTCCCAGGTTTTCAGCTTAATGAGCCTAATGCCCAGCGCTTTCCCTAAACTGCATTGATGTCCCTTTGGTAGGGTGCTATGTTTGGATGGGGGCCCACCCTCAGTCCCGCCTCTTGATGAGAACTGGCATTGCCCACAAAACTGTGGTGAAGACAGGGGGTCTCTGATGTAGACTGCTTTACTTGAGGTGAGTTTCTTCTCAGAGCTCTTCAAGCCTCTGTAAATGAACAGAAGTAAGCCTATGAAAGGAAGTGTACCACTTAGCTCCACTTTGTGTACATATTGAAGAAATGATGAGTCTCCTGCCCTTACCCACATAATCTATCCTACTGCGAAAGAAAAGGGACACCCGTGTAAGGGCAGAGAAAGCTGAACTACAGTGGTGTGGTGTGTGAGGAAAACCAGAAGCAGTGCAGTGTTGTTACTACCGAAGTGCAGGATAGGGAATGAGAGAAGGGGAAACTGGAGAACTGGGTAGGGACCAGGTGATAGAAGCCCCACATATTATGTAAAGCTATCTGAACTTTATTCTCTAAATAATGCAGAGCCATTAAAACAGTGAGTACATGGTCAGATTTATATTTTAGCAGGTGTCTGCAGTTACAGTGTAGATTATGACTATAAGGAGAGCGTAGATAGCACATTCTAGGTAGGAGACTCTTTGCAGCACAAAGACATATTCACGACCTGACTTAGTGCTCTGACAGTTGGGACAGCTTTTGTGGAAATGAAATGACAGGATTGAGAAATACTTAATATGGAAAGCAGGCAGCATTTAATGATTGATCAGATGTGGGGAATGGTAGAGGAAAGAAGTTTAGAATGATTCCTGTGTTTCTGGCTGGAGTACAACTACAAGAGTGATAGATCCGAGACAATTCCATTTGTTAAGAAGTAACTTCTGTCATAAACCTTGCTCTCATCCCGGGTTGGATAGTTCTCTCATGCCTGAAGGTCTGAGAAAATTTCAGAGGAGCTCCAAAAGAACTAAGCACCAATAATGAAATAAAACACTAGGAGAGAACATTTGGCTAGATTTTGATTACAAGTTAACTTAGATTAGGAAAAAATACTTGGAAATCATCCTTGATTTTCAAACATAAAGCAAGATATTTTGGTTTACATGTTAGAACCCAAGACTTTTGAACCAAAGCATAGCTACCACTTGATATCTCTTCAGTAGGAGTTTACATACCCATAAGGAGGTTTTGATTATCTCAATAATTTATAAATCTAATCATAATTGTTTCTCAATGAGATGTATTTACATGTTGAATAGAACAAGATAAATTTACAAGCTAGCTTTAGTGTCATATCAAATCTTGATCACTTTTTTTAAATTAAAAAACTTTAACTTTTAGAGATGTTTTTAGGTTCTCAGCAAAATTGAGAAGAAAGTACAGAAAGTATCCATATATCTCCCATCCCCCCCCAAAACACAACCTCCCTTGCTATGGCCCTCCCACACCAGAGTGGTACATTCATTGCAATTAATGAACATACACTGACACATCACCTCCCAAAGTCTGAAGTCTACATTGGAGTTCACTTTTGATGGTGTAGATTCTGTGGATTTTGACAAATGTATAAAGACATGTATCCACTGTTGTAAATACAGAATTGTTTCACTGCCCTAAAAATTCTCTGCGTTCTGCATATTCATCCTTCCCTCTCTTCTAGCCCCTGGTAACCACTCATCTTTTCACTGTCTCCATAGTTTTGCCTTTTCCAAAATGTCATATAGTTGGAATCACACAATATGTAGCCTTTTCAGATTGGCTTCTTTCACTTAGTAACATGCATTTAAGTCTTCTCCATGTCTTTTCATTCCTTGATAGTTCATTTATTTTTAGCACTGAGTAATATTCCATTCTCTGGATGTACCACGGTTTATTTATCCATTCACCTGCTTAAGGACATCTTGGTTGCTCCCAAGTTTTGTCAGTCATGAATAAAAGTGCTATAAACATCTGTGTGCAGGTTTTTGTGTGGACATAAGTTTCCAGTTCATTAGGGCAAATATCAAGGTGCATGATTGCTGGATCATATGGTAAGAGTATGTTTAGTTTTGTAAAAAACTGCCAAACTGTCTTTCAAACTGGCTGTACCATTTTGCATTCCCACCAGCAAAGAATGAGAGTTCCTGTTGCTCCACATCCTCGCCAGCATTTGGTGTTGTCAGTGTTTTGGATTTTGGCTGTTCCGATAGCTGTGGAGTGTTATCTCATTGTCATAATTAGCAATTTCTTAATGACATATGATGTTGAACATCTTTTCATATGCTTACTTTCCATCTGTATATCTTCTTTGGTTATTGACCACTTTTGAAATTTCAATTAATAAACCAATTTATTTGAACTGGATTTTTGAGGTATTCACTTAAGATTGAGTATCATATTTCACTAAAATGTAGTCACTATAATAATAATTCATTGTTGCTATATTAGCCTGCAGTATCCTCAAAATAAAGAATAGCTAATATCTTCCAAAATGTAAAGGGCAATATGAATCATTTATTTTTCCTTATATCTCTGTATACCCTACAAGGCTTAATGATAGGCCCTTCTTTTTTATTTAAGGAAAAGTTAACATTGGAAGAAATTTTAAAATACTAACAGATCTGGTTTTCTGTCATATTGACTTCAACAGAGCTGTGGAGATGATGAGTAAGAATATTCTGGATAACTGGCTAATTGAGTTAGTTACTCATTTTCACAGATAATTTGTTAAGTACATTTATTGAGGGGGAATTTATGTTTCCAAAGAAGAGGCCCTATAAAATATTCTTTCCATATATTCCTGGAAATGATTGTTGAACCTGGCAAATATTTGCTATTTTTTTTCCTTTCGATACTAAAATGCATGCCTACAACAGCTGACGGCAGAGAATGGTTAGACATTCCACTTGATACCTGTATTTATGTGTTTCAAACCATGTTTCCAGTTTCAATGTTTTAAATTAAATTAGGAATACAATGAGCCAAGTTTATTTCTCATTTCTAATTTGATTTAACTGTTTGTGGTGATAATAATTATAATATTCACCATGGCATTAATTTCAAAGAAAATAACTTCTCAAGTTCTTCCCTTGTTTCTCTAAAAGAAAAATGCCATAGATCTACATTACAGATTCGGTATAAAGTTCATCCTCAGCTCTGTCATTCATTAAAATACACATCTCATTTTCAAAGTTGCATTTCACGAACAAATTTAACTTGTTTAACAGCATGCCCAATTCTATCATACAGTCATTGTATAGTATAGTCAATTTACGTTTAAACATAAATCAATTTTTAGAGGATAACTAAAATTTCACTGTCATTAGAGGCAGATGGAAATTGAGGCAATTGAATCAAGAAGAAAGGAGACATTGGTCTTGTGGCTGCACCATCCCTTGTCTTCAATAACCCTTCTAACCCTGTTCTGTTGGCTCTGAATAATGAGACTTCAGGAGCATAAGATTATCTTGGTTGAAATAGAGCCAGTTAAATTGAATTATGACAGTATTTACTCAGTGCTTATTAAGAATACTAAGAATGAGTGGGTGTGGATTTGTTTATTTCAGCAAAAATATTTATTGAACATGCAAGAAACTGTGTAAGTTCCTGCAAGTTCACCAGTGCAAGATCACTGGTAGAAGCCCACCAATGATTAAAATGGGAAAGGATCCCTGTTTTGAATAGGTGCATCATGTTTCCATCAGAGAATAGAACCACTAAGAGAGATATAGAATAAGGGACCAAATCTAGGGATTAGATCTTGCATGGACTTCTTAACAGACCCCTATACCTGCTTGTTTCTCACTGCCTCTGAAGTGGGTTACGCGGTGACCTGAAGGAGATGCTGATACCATTGGCCATGGACATGCACATGTACCTGGCTCAGCACTTGAGAAGTAGAAGGAGCTGAAGGACTGACTGCTACCCCATATTAACAAGATCAGTCAACAGATCAGCAGCAATTCGTGTAAGCTACAACAGTGCTTGACCCTACACCGGTTTTCAGAGAGAAGATAACTTCTGCTTTTCTTCTATCTTTCAAATACTACACAAATTTTAATCTGGACACATCAGGGAATGGGATTCTGGGAAATGTGGTTACAGCTTCGTTAATGTCCCAGAGTACAAAGCCAGTACAATGATTACAAAGTTTGGGAGAGATATTAATCAAATAAGCCCATAGACATGTAAAAATTGCCTGGTACAAGTGTAATGGAAAAGAGGTACCAAGTGCATTGAGGTAAGATGATAAAAGGAGTTGAATAGTCAGGGAAGTAAAAAAAAAAAAAAAAGCTTTAACTCTTATCTGAAGGATGAGAACTTTTACTAAGCAAACGTGGAGATGAAGAAGCTTTTCAAAAAGTTGAACAAGTAGGTTCATCAGCAAATGCCTGATGAGAAGGTCTGTGGCATCTGCCTTAGTCTATAGGTAGAACTCAATCTGGACTTGGAAATATTAAATTCTACATCTAAATGTAGCTATATAACTACATGTAAATATAGTTACAGACATCTATGCATGATATGTAATTATAGATAAATGTTTACAGACACATTGAAACCATTCAGTTTGTAGACAAATAGAAAGGTAGATACATAATATATACAATGAAAACAACTAATCTAGGGATTAGATCTTGCATATATGAAAGATATATGAAAATAAACAACTATAGAACAGTGAAGATATGCATAAAATACCATTAGCATAGGAGTGGATTCATCAGCAGGGGAATAATTTAGGAGTGATTGAAAGAATGAATCATTTAGCAGCTGAACAAGCATTAAAGGAGTTTCAAGACAAAATGCACTCCACATGCAAATGTACTGAAGAGTGAAGGAGAACATTTATTTAGTCCAGAGAACTCTGTGCAGCCTGATATTGTTTGAATACAAAGAATGAATGAAGAGAGGCATGTGCAAGGAGAGGACAGGAAGTAAAGATGAAATAGGAAGAGATTATACATCGTTAAGAAATTAAAACTCTATCCTAGAATTGAGTGCCTAATAAATTTTGATGAGGAAAGATAAATTATTAGATCTGCATCTAGAAAAAATAAACAGTAATATTGAAGATAGACAATACCAATATAGCAGTATTCCTACCAGGGTTCCTTTTCGATTTCTGACTCTCTAGTTCAAGTCTATAAAAACATTGGACTGACTTCCTGTCTCCCTTTCTCTTGCATTCTTCCAATCAACTCAGTTAAGACTACCTAGTCTTACTTGTGGGTATCAACATCTCTCAGATTTATAGTATATAGATCTAGTCCTTTGCATTTATTCAATAAATTAGTACCTACATTGTGTTCAACCTATTGATAGGTGCAGCAGACAATATGGAAGAGAAAATGGAAAGAAAAAGTAAGACAGAAGAAATGAAAGAAATTAACAAGCTGTGATATAAAGGAAAAAATTGACTTACATGATAAATGGGGGAATCTTTAGTATGCAGTCTTCAGAATGGGAAAGAGAACCATGATAGAATTGGGGAGAAGAGTAGGAAGAGAGTAGGAGAGAAGAAAGAAGAACATGCACAAATATCTCTATGCATTCCAAGAACTAGAAGACTAGTAGTGCTGGAGGTGTGAAGTTAGAAAGGCAGGGCTTAGAAGTCACACTGAAGAGGCGGATTGGATTCTATGCCACAAGGGAAAGCCATTGAATTGTCATATTTCTTTCATGTGAATAAAAGACAATGGGAAAATTTAAATAAACTCGACTAGTATCTCCACAGCTAAACAACAAATCAACTTTTTGGTCATCCTCACTGGATAGAGTTTATAAGAGGAGCATCTCCACTCTGTTCTCTTTCTCCAGCTCAAGAAATTGCACTTTGCATTTCTCTTCATGGTCCATATTGTATTCATAGGTTCAGTAAATAGTTGAAAAAATGAGTTTTGGACACTTTCATTCATTTACTCTTTATTAATGGAGAACATACTCTGCAACATGCATTATGCTGGATAAAGCATTAAACAACACAGAAACCATCCTGGTCTTCACTGAGCATGTGGTCAAGTGATAAATCACAAACCACAGTGCATCTGGGTTTTCTTTTTTCAAGTGGTGTGTGGCTTTGGCCAGGTTGCCTATGGGTTTCATATATGAATATGGTTATTATAATATTTAACTCATAGACGTGTAGAGGATTAGAGTAGTATATATAAAGTACCTAACAGATCATCTGAAACAATGTATTAAATAAATATTTTATCAAAAATTACTATTGCTATGGTTAGATACTTGATTGGTATGTCTTTAGTGAGTGTATAGACTTTAGCCATAATATTGGGTGGCTTTGATGTTTCAATCTCCACAGTTAAGGGGTGTGTGTGTGTGTGTGTGTGTGTGTGTGTGTGTGTGTGTTGGGAAAAAATAAGGGAGACTTACCTATTTAGTTTATGTCACAAAGAGAGGAATAAATATTTGTCCATCATGTGTTCCTGTCTTCCGAATAAGTATATGCAGTGGATACTAGAAGAGACTCGGGATTCAGACCCTCTTGGTTTGAATCCTGGCCTCTGCCACTTAGTAGCTATGTGAACTTTTTCAAATTACTTAATTTCTCTTGTACCAGTTTATCATATGTAGAAAGAGGATGGCAATGCCTGTCTTTTAGGGCTGTTGAAAGAATTAAATTACATAAAACATGTAAAGTGTCTAGAGTAGTATCTGATATATACTAAGTACTCAATCCTCTTATTCCTGTTCCTCTGGGGTTTGGGTCCTGCTTTGTTTTTACCATTTATTACCTGCGACCTGGAGAAATGCAAAAATGATATGGGCCTTTGATGTAGAATGTTGAAGAATTAAAAACAAAAAACAAAACCAAAATCGTCTCCTAGGAAAAGACAGATTGTTTTATTGCTGTGGGGAAAGAAATTAACTACCAGGACTGGTTTTCTACTTGTCTAATAAACCAGTGATCATTCCATAGTCATGGTAACAAGTAAAACTCAGAACTGGATTTAAATCCAACTGAGCAATGACTACTTGCTTTAGTGAACATACCCGTGAAGGCCAATCAATTAGTAATAACCTCATGCCTTGAAAATCACCCAACTGGCAGTCAACTCACTCCAGTGATCATGCTTCTAAGATTGACATTGAACCACTACTGCCTCTGCAATGAACACAAAACATGCTTCTGTAACCAACACGAAATATGATTCTAAGGCTGATGTCAATCCATTCTTGTTCCCATACAAATACAACCTGAAACAATCTCCTCCCCAAAGACCTATATAAAATTAGCAGTTTGCATTGCTCAGTGAAATTACATCTGATCAACATAGTTCTCTTTTACTTAAGTCAGCAATAAATCCAGCTCTTTGGTTTAAGATTTTGACTGGAAGTCTCATTCTTTTACAATTATGTAGTTTTCTCCAAAATAGGTTTGAAGGACTTTGCTTGAGAGGGTAACCTAGGATCTTTCGACCAACAAGTATACCCAGTGTTCTTATACCCAAACTTCATTTGCCCTTCAGATTTGCTGCCAGGTGCAACTGTTTCAACAAAGATCTGAGCTCTTATTTCATTAAACTCTCCTTGCTGAATTTAAGTTGTCATCTTAGAATTTGTTTCTAAGTAGTTTTATTATATGAAGTTATTAGATGTTTTGCTTTGATGGTGCACTATTTGTTAAATATTTGTGCCACTAACATACTGACTTCAGCAACTTGCTTTTTATTTTTTTCTTTCTCTTTATAAAAAGATGTATCACATGGTTTTTGTTTTTTTATGGATTGTCTTGTGGCTGGTAAATTCAATCAAGGGGTGCTCCATAGGGAGTGGTGGAGATATCAGCTGGATAAATCTCAACCATAGTCTAAAACCAGCCCAAAAGAATGATGATTGGAGGTCCATTAGACTGTAGGTTAATTTGTGCTAAGATGACTGGTCAAATCTTGCCTTGGCTGCCCTCAAAACTCATGAGTTCACTTGCTATCTTGTCAATTTGTGAAAAAGGTCACCTTGTTTAGTTCATATTCCCAGGTCAACTCAATGATTATTGAATCATTGTTTGCATGACCCCTTTCTAGCCTTTGCTTGGGTTGGGTAACACAGAGTAGCACTGATAAGCTAACACATGTAACAGATTTTAGAGTTTCTCTCTTGTTTGTTGTAGGTTTATCTACATCAAAACTGTAACATCTTCCTAGCGAAATTCATGCATCTTTCTTAAACTTCCACTGTATTTCCAGATATTGCATTTTCCTTGGTAAATGGTTTAGATATTAGAAAGAAAAATCATCTTGAAGAATTTTAATCTTTCACAATAATTACACTTTTGAGGGAAGCCAAAAAAGAAAATTAAAAATAATACCAAATATTCAATAATCAGCTCTTTAATTGGTATTTGAAGCCTCAAACCAAACACTGACTCCACAATAGACTACTTTAAAACTTCCTAGTTCATTTCTGCTCAAATCTTCTGAAACCTACTCTCCTTGGATCTCTCTCTACTTTACTTTCCCAATCTACTTATATCCTTTTGCTCTTTCCTCTAATCTCTTAAATGTGCTACTTTTTTTCTCAGAAAAAGAACAATCATACTGCACAATATCCCATTAAAATTGCAAGACCAGAAGGCTCATTTACAGAAGCTGGTATAAACTCTAGTCTGAAACCAACTTGAGCTCCATAAAGTTTTTTTTTTTTTGAATGTCAGGAAATTAAGCAGAATTTTCCTGAAAAATTTAGAATTAAGTACTTATGGTCCTAGACTGCCAGATATGTACCAGCAAGTTTACTTATTGTCAGCCTCTCATATGAGGAAATGTAGTTAGTTAGAAGTAGTGAAATGGGAAAGACTAGGAGGAAACTTGAATAACCCAGTTGTGAATCACTTAAAAAATATCCTTGAAAGATCAAAGAAGAAATAGGAAATACACTTCATAAGGCCACTTCAGGATCCTTTCTCTTATAGCAGACTGAACAAAGATCCAAAACTGCAAACAAAATAGAACTGAATCAATATCAGATTTTAAAATTAGACAAGTTTTCAAATAATATTCAGTGGTAGATATATGAGACAAACTAGATGGAACCTTCTTCTGTCTTTTATAACTAAGCTCACACCTAAAATTATAGTAAGAAATTGCTAGATACTCTCCAACATTTGGCTGACATTTTTTTTCAATGAGCCTCAGAAAGTAAATGAGCCAAAATTAAAAGCAATTATGGCCCTCCAGATGAAACTATTGGCCCCCAAAATAAAAATAAGACCAAAAGGTCGTCTGATCTCTTAGAAATGAGAGTCTACAGAGAGACACAGGCAGCTATTACAAACAGAAGGACCACTGGAAGAAACAGTCTCCCACACTTGCTAAGAAACAGAAAGGTGGCTAACCAAACTCCCAATGATTTCACTCAACAAGAGAGACTAGTTTCCAACAATTCTCCATTTTTCCTCTAAACTCAAAATTATCTATAAATATAGGTGGACTTTAATATAGGTGTCTTTATATATTTTATTAATCCCACTACCATAGAACATCAGATCCTACAGGGCAAAGTTTCAAATTATCTAAAAATCATGTAATAAAGCAAATTGAATGGTAGTAAGTATAAAAGAGAGGAAAAGGTAGCTTTGCTTCAAGTAAAAATATCTGGTTCAGCTGAAAGATTAAAAGAAAGCCTTGAATTTATAGCAAGTAGTACAAGGTTTCAGAGGAAGAATATTTTTTGCCTTCATTTGCAAAAACCATTTAACTAGTGAAATTTCTATGATCCTAAATCATTTTGTGCCAACCTATGATTGTTACTTTGAGATTACTATTATAAGAATCCTGCTTAATTCTCTGTTACATGACCCCTGCAAATTTAATAGATAGGAGTCTATTTTTTAGTAGGACTGCCAGATAAAATTTACTACCGAAGGATTATTTTTAGAAGTTCCATGTTATAGGTGATATGGACATCAATATATCTACATTATTCATAATTCAGGAAGTAACAAAAGAAGGGCCTACAATCCCAGAGCAAAAGGCAATAAGTGGAAAAGAGCCTATAAGAATCTAGATGAATCTTTCCAGATTATCATAAACTTTTCTTTTTGTATGTATATGATTATGATAGGCCATGTTCTAGGACTATCAAGTAAAAAAACTTGGCACAAATTAAAAACATATGTTTATTATAGCCTATATCTTGATCCAGTAAGCAAAGTTTATTTTTATTTGCCTTTGAGTATCTGTATCCTCAACTAAACTAATCAAAGTATCTTCAGATTTTAAATGAAGACTACCTTTAAGTATGAGGGTTCCACACGCAGTACAATCTCTATTGCTAAATGAAAACACCAAACTGTTTTACTACCTATTATGAAATCTAATTTCTCCTCATCTAACCATCAACTTAACATTTTCTATACACTAACTCGACTACTCCTAACCAAGGAAGGAGAACCCATTATTGTGTTTCTCAAGTTTAAGAAGTATCCATGAACAGAACAGGTATTTTGGATAATACCATGACAAATCCTGATTTAATAGTGTTTGTTGATGGGTCTTATTTTAAATATAAAAAGGGATGATCCCAGGCAGAATATGCAATAACTACTCCAGACTCTCTTGTAACATCCAATCTTTTACCAAAAGTCAAGAGTCTAGAGGTCTTCTCTAGAGAATGTTAACTTTTTCTTTTAAAAGGTAGATAAATATATAAATACTGATAGTTATTTTACTTAGGGACTGATTCCTGACTCTGAAAGTCTGTGCGGAAAAAAAAAAAAGGCAAGACAGACTACCTAGTCAACATTACTGATATCAAGGTAGAACCCCACAGTAAGAGAAATACCAGTAATAAAGTGATCACTGCTCTAATCAGCCTGCTCTTACTAAGATCCTTATTTAAGAGTCTCTAATAGAACAAAAAGACAATCCATGGGGAGATTTAAGAATTCCATCATAGGCTAACAAACTTGCCCCCCAATTCTGAAAAGAAACAATGACAACAATCTGGATATAACGTATATAAGAAAGTATCTGGCAAAGCCCAAATGCCTACCTGGTGTATTAGATAACCTCAAAAGGATAGTTTTCAAGAATTCTCCTTGAGACAATCCATCAGAGTAGTCTCGTAAGTTTGGGCAACTTAGTCTTTTTAGAATAGCACAATCAATGAGTTAATTAAAACAAGTTCCACTTGGGAATTGTGAAGCTAGAAAAGAATTTTTCAGATTCATTAAAAATTAATTGTGCTTGTTTTTTTTTAATGGAGTAAAAGGTATTGTACTTGCCTTCCTGCCATAAGTAGCTAAAAAGTGGACAAAGCATATCAAACAACTATATTATGATAGTGGGCAATGTGAAGAGCAGGACTGTGATTCTTAAGAAAAGGAGAAAAAATAAAGAGTACAGTGTTCTCCCTGTATTTTTCTCTGGGGGCACTTATAAGCCACGGTGTAGTGAGGGGCAACCCAAGCCGAGAACGGCATTCTCACTATGTTGAGGAGACAGAGATTAGAGTTCACAGAGGTTGTAGTTGTGGGAGTTTATAGATGAGAGTAACAGAGAGTAGGTAGTTACAGAGAAAGAGAGTTTAAAAGTCTGTATGGGGTTCCCCTTAAGGCTTTTGCTGAATTCAAAACTGCATATATGTAGGGCGAGACACCATGACGCCAGGCAAAAAAAATGACTATCAGAGAAAGAACAACTATCAGGAAACTGTAAGTGCAATAATTTCCATAGCTTCCAAAGGGCTGGCTGATGATTGAGTTTAAAATGGTCAGAGTAGAAGGAACTAGTTAAACATCCAGAGAATTCAGTAAAGATCTCAAAAGGTCACAATTTGGTGTTAACTTAAATAGGCTAAATTAGTCTTAGAATAAAGATTGTTCTAGACACTCCCTAATAAAGCTTAAAAACTAGTCTGAAAAGGATCAAGCAGATCCACAAGTAACATAATTGCCTGTCAAAAATAAAATTGAAGGAAAAATTTATCATATGAAAACTCAAATCTACAGAAAGGAGTGAAAAATATCCAAAATGGTAAATATAACAAGAATTTTATTTTTTAATTTTGTTTAGAAACAATTGACTGTATAAAGCAAAAATAAATGCAGTGCTTTGTTGAGTTTATAAATTATGCAAATGTAAAGAGTATGACAATGTTAGCATAAAGGAAAGGAGGGATAATTTATGAATATTGTTGGAAGTTTCCACATTTTAAGTGAAAGAATAAAGTAGTATTTGAAGGCAAACTGTAACAAGTTAAAGAAGCATATTTTAAACTCTACAGTAGTCACTAAGTTAATAAAACATTATAGCTAATGATCCAACAGAGAAAATAAAAAGGAATATTAAAAATACCCAATTCAAATGTAAGAAGAAAAGTAGAAAACAAAAGGAACACAGAATAGTTTGGATAAATAGGAGAGAAGTAGCAAAATGGTATACTTAAACCCAATCATATCAATAATCATATTAAGTATAAATGGTTAAAAATATAAGACCCAACAATATATTGTCTATAAGAAACATATTTTAAACATAAAGACTCAGTTGATAGAACAAGTAGACTAAAATTCAGTGAAGATATAGAAGACTGGAACAATACCATCAACCAACTTGACCTAGCTGAAATTTATAAAATACTCAATTGAACAGCAGAAGAGTACACAAGCTTTTCAAGTGCATCTGGAACATTTAGCAAGATAGACTATGTGCAGGGGCATAAAAAAATTCAATAAATTTAAATAATACTGAACATATTTTTGTACCAAAGTAGCATTAAATTGGAAATTGATCAAAGAAACTTAACCCAAATATTTTGAAATTTAATAACTACCTGTTTAACTTCTGACCTAATCATGGCTCTAAAAAGTTACAAGTATTAGGAAATATGTTGAAATGAATTATATTTAATATACAATATAACAGAATGTGTGAGATAATGCTAAAGTAGTACATAGAATATAATACCATTAATTGCTCTTGTTAGAAAGAAGAAAAAAGTATAAAATTAAAGGTTAAGATACAACTTAAATAGTGAGAAGAAAGATGTGCAAATTAAACCCAGAGTAAGCAAAATGAAGAACATAATAAAAAAAGAGTAGCAATCAATTTACTAAAAAATTGGGAATGAATAGAGAAAATAAACACAAAAGTAATTGTTCACAAAGATCAACAAAACTGATAAACCTCTAGGTTTATCCGATTATGAGGAATGAAAAAGGGACAACATTAAAAATCCAACAGGCATTAAAAAATAGTAAGCTAATATATTATGATCACTCTTCAGGAGCAGGATGGATTGCTACACAAAATTTAGTTCAGATGTCAACACTGATGATGACACACATGCCCAGAAGATATGAAAATGTTTGATACCTACATAATGAGGCTTTTGGGGGAGAGAAGGGCAGGAATCTAAGATATTTGAAAATGGTTTGGGAGAGCAGGGAAAGGAGATTGATTTGGGGTTTTTTACTGTGGTTATGGGATAGGGTTGGGATGAGGGTTCCCTTGTGTAGAAAGGGGCTTGCATGATTTGAAACTCCCACTGGTGTCAAAGGAAGGAACTTGCAGCCTCACTTACTGACTTTCCCAGATATGAGGCAGAAGGAAAAGATAGAGCACTGAGGTTTAAAACCTGTCAGCACTCAAACATCAAAAAATTTCAGACTTTTTTTTTATAGAATATTATGAACAAATTTATGCCAATAAATTTTATAACTTGAATTGGACAAATGAAAGATTCAAATAATCAACTTATGAAAGAAGCAATAGAAACTCTGAATAATAGTGTGTACATGTATATGTATGGAAGCAAATTCACAATGAACACCTTCTTACAAAGAAAGATAGCTCCACTATTGAATTCTATCAGATATTTCAGGAAGAAATAGTACCAAGCTTGTTGAAAAAAAGGAAAAGAAAATACTTACCAACTAATTTTTTGAGGCCAGCATTACCATGATGCCAGAAGCAGATCAAGACATTACAGGAAAAACACTCTGCAGATCTTGTGAACATAGACACAAAGTCCTTAACAATATTTTAGCAAATTAAATCGAATACTACATAAAATGACAATATGTAGATAATACCAAGTAGGATTATTGCAAGGATGCATATTTGGTTTAACATTCAAAAATCAATGTAATTCATCACATTAACTGAATAAAGGAGAAAACTATGATCATTTCATTAGATGGAGAAAAAGCATTTGCTAACATTCACCCATTTGTGTTAAAAAAGAAAGAATGAAAGAAAACTCTCAGCAAGCTAGGAATAAAGGGAGCTTCCTAAATCTCACAAAGGTCATTTACAAAGAACCTATAACTAAAATCATATTTTTGTGGAGAAGTATTGAATATTTTCTCGTAAGCAAAATAAGATAAGGATGTTCACTCTCGTCACATCTATTCAATACTGAACTAGAGGTCCCTGCCAGTGTAGTGTAGCAAGGACAAGAAACAATAGGCAAAGAGATTGAAAAGGAAAAATAACCTGTCATGGTATCTAGACATTGAAAATCCTAAGAAATAGACTAAAAAGCTTTTAGAAATAAGAAGTGAATTTAGTGGAGTCAAATGATACAAGGTCAAAACAGAAAAAGCAATTGTATTTTGTTAAGTATGAATATTGTAACTATTCATGAATGAAATGTAAAATAAAATAAGCATGCCCTTTCAACAGCATGAAAGAATATGAAATATTTAGTATACTTCAATAAAAATATGTGCAAGACTAGTATATTGCAACCTAAAATAAATTGTTTTGAGATCAATTAAACAGGTCTATATATGGAAAGGTATATCATGTTCATTGTTAGAAGACTCAGTGTTATGAAGATGTCAGTTCTCCTTAAATCTCAATTTAAATCCTAGTAAGCTTGTTTTGAAACTTACAAGTTGATTTTAATACAATAAGCTTGAAATAGCCAAAATGATTTTGAAAATGGACAACATTGGAGGGTTTACACTAACTGCTTTTTAAAATTTCTATAAAGAAGGGTTTGTTAACCTGGGCACTTTTGACATTTGGGGCCAAATAATTCTTTCTCATGGGGAACTTTCCTGTGCCTTGTGGTATGGTTAGCAGCATCCTTGGCCTCTATCCACTAGATGCCATTAGCCTCTCCCACTCCCAATAGTTGTGACAACTAAAAATATCTCCACACATTGCCAAATGTTCCCTGCAGTCTAAATCATCCCCAGTTGAGAACCACTGCTATAAAGTTACATCATTATGGCAGTGTGGTATTGGCCAAAGGATAAAAATAAAGATCATTGGAACAAAATGGTGTAGAAATAGAGCAACACATAGAGTCTGTTGACTTTTTTTTACAAGATGCCAAAATAAATTGAAGGGAAAAGGATAATCTTTTCAACAAATATTTCCAAACAACTGGATATCCAGATGGAGAAACGTTTACTTCAACTCTTACTTCACAGCCTACACAAAATTAATTCAAAATCAATCACATTCCTAAAGGTGATACCTAAAACTCTCAAACTTCAAGAAAAAAATATATAAGAAAATATTTATGACAATGGAATAAGTGAAGATTTTTTAAAAAATATCAGATCACTAAAGTGCATAAACCAAATAAAAACATCATAATTGTGCTTCATCAGAATTAATAATTTCTGTTCTTTTAAAGACAGTTAAGAAAATGAGAAGTGATGCCATCAGACTAGGAGAAAATATTCATGATACTTACAAATGAGAAAGAACTTGTATCAAGAATATATATTAAAAAATCACAATGCTTATGTATGAACATGTGTAAAGAATATATAAAGAACTCTTACAGTTGGATAAAAAGACAAGTAGCCCAAATCAAAAAAAAAGGGCAAATGATTTGAACAGACACTTCACAAAAGAAGCTAAGCAAATGATTAAGATAAAACGATGTTTAACATCATTAATCAAGGAATGATTAATTATAAATACAATGGAATGCCACTGCACACATAATAGAATGACTAAAATTAAAATGACTGACAATACCAAGTGTCCATGAGAATGTGGGGCTACTGGAATTTTAATGCATTCCTGGTGGGGATGAGAACTAGCACAAATACTTAGAAAAACAACTGCAGTTTC
Organism: Tapirus indicus; assembly: GCA_031878705.1. NCBI lineage: Eukaryota > Metazoa > Chordata > Mammalia > Perissodactyla > Tapiridae > Tapirus > Tapirus indicus. Next base: position 138,119,205 of record CM062919.1, on the reverse strand, counting down.
TAATAAAGTTAATGAGCATCTTCCATAGGACCCAGGGATTGTAATTGTAGCTATTTACTCAAGAGTTATGAAAATATGTATCCAACCAAAAAGTTGTACATAAATGTTCTTGGCAGCTTGATTCATAATAGCCCCAAACGGAAATGACCCAAGTGTTAACAACAGGTAAATGAACAGATAAGTTGTGGTATATTCATGCAAAAGAATATTCCTCAGCCCTAAGTAGGAACAAATTCTTATACATGATATACCACGCATAAGTTTCAAAAACACTATGCTTAGCAAAAGAAGCCAATTAATACAGAGTACATACTGTATGTTTCCATTTACAAGTACCATAAATCTACTTGTAGAGGCATGTAGGAACATTTTGGGGTGATAGAAATGTTCTACAACTTTATTTGGATATTCCTTAGTTGAGTGAACACATTTATTAAACCACATCCTTTTAAAATATGTAGATTTCATTGTATGTAAATTATATCTCAATAAAACGATAACACAAAGGATTAAATGGGAATAAAAATAAATTTTCTCCAAATTTATGTGAAAACTTTATAGAGTAAATAAGTTCTCTAAAATGTAGCCTCAAAATGGAGTTTCCTTTTTTGCTTCCTTCATTTCTGATTCTTCACAGATGACACAAAATGAAAGGAAAACTTTCAAAAAAATTTCTAGCAGGAGGCATGCCTATTTTGAATTTTAAACTCTGTGTAGGCATTTATATATATCTTTAAATAATATGAATATTCTTATTTACTTATTTGGTGAAATAAACCAATTTCATTAGTATCATTGTAATTAAAATAATTTTACTTCTTTAGACAAGAACTCAATTCTTACTCTTTCTTCAACAAGCTGGATATGTATTCTGTTTTTGTTTTTAGTTATCTGTTTTGAAAAATGCTACATCAAAATGTTTAGTAATAATTATAGATAACTTATAATTACTCACTGAGGATGCACACATATGTATATTTATACATAATTTTTTAATGTAAAATTAAGCAAGTTAAGAAATCTATGCAGTAATCATTATGCAGAAGCAACCTGTTCAGAGCTTGTACGGCAATGCTATGTATTTTCATTGCTGGAGTTCTACTGCCCTCTGCTGATCACTACGTCCTTATTAATGGGGAAATGGACTTCATAAGAAGTATGTGACTCCTTGCGAATACGTGAAGACTAAACACGAAAAGGGTAATAACTTCAGAATTATCCCCATCAGTTGATCTCAAGTCTATCGTGTATCATATCCGCTAAAGGAGAAACACGAATCTATATAGAGTTAGGATTGCTTGGAATGTAACTCCTTAAAATGTGAGGAGACCTTAGAAAAGAGATGCCTTCCCAATTTATTGAAGCCAAATTTGAGGTTCCCAAAACTGAAGTGACTTTGTCCAGTTAAACTCAATGACACAGTGATGAATCCAGAAATAAAATATAGAGCTTGTCTTTATTTAAATGAAACTCAGCCAAAATTCACCTCTGCTGAACACATTATCACACACTGTCCAAATTATTTGTAAAAACCCAGATAGCAGAGAGTAATAGGAAAAATACTTAAACGTAGCAACTTTTTTTCAGGTACCCTTAAACACTATACACAAAGAGTTTTTTTCTCTTTCTCTCTGTTTCTCTCCCTCTCTGTCCCTTTCTCTTTCTTTCCTTCTTTTCTCTTTGAGCATCAGAATACTAATTACTGGGGGCCGCCCGGTGGCGCAGCGGTTTAGTCCGCGCTTGGCAGCCCGCGGTTCGCGAGTTCGGATCCCGGGCGCCCGCCGACGCACTGCCTGTCAGCCATGCCGTGGCGGCGTCCCATATAAAGTAGAGGGAGATGGGCACGGATGTTAGCCCAGGGCCAGTCTTCCTTAGCAAAAAGGGGAAGATTGGCAACAGATGTTAGCTCAGGGCTGGTCTTCCCCACAAAAAAAAAAAAAAAAAAAAAAAGAATACTAATTACTCAAGACACTGATTATGACTGATGGGGGCATGGGGTCAAGATAAAGAGCCTGGACTTTGGCATTAGATGTGTATTTTAATCCATTTCTACCACTGATAAACCACATGATTCTCAGGCAATTTATTTAATCTTCCTAAACCTCAATGGCTTCATCAGTAAATTGGAGATGGAAATAATGGCATGATATCATGCAGGGATTGTAAGTATTAAATACACTTGTGAGTGCTCAATTACATTCACTAAAAAATAAATATTATAAATAGGAAAGAATTCGTGCAAGAGTTTAAAGTGATTATGTACACAATGGGCTTAGGAAATGCCTAGTACATACTGAGATCATTAAAATATGTAGATAGTAGTATTATTACCCCTACTCCTATTTACAATTTCATCCCAAAATACTATACTTACTATTTACTAATATTCATTGTGGCTAGCCCAACATTTGGTATTTAGTATATTTCATAAAATTTCTCCCAAAGCCAAAGTGAGATCTGTGAAATTTGTAAGTGATATGATTTAAGGATATGGAGAAGTCTTTCCCTCTCTCAAGATTAAAATTAGTGCTTCCATCAGTCATATTATAGTGGATAAAAGTCTCAGTGTGCCTTTGGATGAAATACTGACAATTTCATTTTAATGCAGTTTTTTTGGGGGAAGAGAAACGCACAAAGCTTTATTATTCTCTATTGATGTACATATTATAGACATGAACCAGGCAGTTTAAAAAAAGGAAGGTAGGGAAGGAAGTAATGGAATTGAAACTGTTTGGAGTGATGGGCATGCAGCTCAGGGCAAGATATTAGGATGTAGGTGTGTTCTTTGCTACTGGGGTGTCATTGCTTCTAAGCCCTTCAGCTGACAAAGAAAGGAAAATTTTGTGTGCATACCGACTTGTTATATGCATGTCTATAAATACTCCTTATGTAACCATCTGCATCTATATTAAACTAAACATGAGTTCGTACTGACGTCTCAAACTCTAATCCATAACCACATGGATCATTCTAGCTCCCCCTCCCCTTGCTTATCTGTAAACTCCCACTCCAACAGTGAGAAATCTGGCTCCCACCATCTGCCATTCATTTACTTAATTGTTCATTTCCAGTATGCATTTATACCAGTACCAAAATTGTTAACCCTGTACCCCCATGGGAAAGATCTTTACCAACTGGAGTACAGAGTTTATGTCCATGTCTTTGCCTTAAGTCTTGCAGACTCCATTTGTATCCAGAGTTACTTAGGTCAGCACCTTTTCCTCCCATTCCCTTTAGTGAGATTGTTTCCTACATTTGTAATACAGTTCTACTCTTGTCACTCTCTGGATCCGTCCCAGGCTCCACAAATCCCCCAAAAGATTTGTTTTTTAATTTGCATACATTAAGGTTAAATCTTTGTAGTATAAAGCTCTATGGGTTTTGATAAATGTGTAATGTCATATATCCACTATTATTGTGTCATACAGAATAATTTCACCACCCTAAAAATTCCGTGTTTCACCTATTCAACCCTTACTTGGAACTCCTGGCAACCATAGGCTTTTTCACTGTCTCCCTTGTTCTGCCTTTTCCAGAATGTCATATAATTGAACATACAGTATATAGCCTTTCCAGACTTGCTTCTTTCATTTAGCAATATGCATTCAAGTTTCCTCCATATCTTTTTGTGGCTTGATAGTTCATGTCTTTTTTATCGCTGAATAATATTCCATCATATGAATGTACTACAGTTTGTTTATCCGCTCATTTATTGAAAGTCATCTTGGCTACTCACACTTTTTGGTGATTATGAATAAAGCTGCTATAAAAATTGACCAGCAATGAATGAGAGTTTCTGTTGCTCCACATTTTAATCAGTATTTGGTTTTGTCAGTTTTTTAGATATTAGCCATTCTAACTGATGTGTAGTGGTTTTAATTTGCAACTCCCAAATGACTAATGATGTTGAACATTTTTCAAATGCTTATTTGCCAGCTGTGTGTCTTCTTGAGTGAGTTATCTGTTCAGATCCATTGCCTATTTTTAAATTAGGTTGCTTTGTTTGCTTATTGAATTTTAAGTGTTCTTTACACATTTTGGATACAAGTCCTTTATCAAATATGTGTTTTCCTAGTCGGTGGTTTGTCTTTTCATTCTCTTAACTGACTTATTCTATCGTTTGCAGAGCAGACATTTTTTATTTTAATAAAATCCAACTTAATCAATTTTCTCTCCTTTGTTTTCTTCTAAAAGTTTTAAAGTTTTGCATTTTACATTTAGGTTTATGATCCATTTTGAGTTAATTTTTCTGAAAGGTCTATATCTAGGTTCTTTTCTTTTTCAGCATAGGGATGTCCTATTGTTCCAGTGCTATTTGTTGAAAAGACTATCCTTTCTCCATTGAATTGCCTTTGCTCCTTTGTAAAGATCAGGTGACTATATTTTTGTGTATCTATTTCTGAGCCCTCTGTTCTGTTCCATTTATTTATGTGTCTATTCTTTTGCCATTACCAGGAGCCATCTCGATTACTGTAACATTATAGTAAGTCTTGAAATCAGGTAGTGAGAGTCCTCCAGACTTATTGTTCTTTTTCTTCAGTATTGGGTTGGCTCTTCTTGGTCTTTTGTCTTTCCATTTAAAGAATAACATGCTGAGATTTTTGACTGGGATTGTGTCAAATCCACAGATCAAGTTGGTAAGAAGAACTGACATCTTAATGAGTCTTCCAGTCACAAACATGGCAATTTCTTCATTTACTTTGATCTTCAATTTCTTTCATTAGAGATTTTTGTAGTTTTCCACATATAGATCTTGTATGTATACTGTTGGATTTATAAATAAATTTTGGGGGGTGTTATTTTACATGCTATTTTTTTTAAATTTCAAATTGCAGTTGTTCATTGCTGGAAAGCAATTGAATTTTGTACATTAACCTAGTATCCTGTGACCTATAACCACTTATTAGTTCCAGAAAGTTTTTTTGTCAGTTCTTTGGGATTTTCTACATAGATTATCATGTCATCTGTAGCAGTGTTCATTTTTCTTCATTCTTTTTTCTTTTCATCAGACTGGAATTTCAATCAATCTGTCTTCAAGTTTGTTAGTTCTTTCTTCTGCCGGTTCAGATCTGCTATTGAGCATCTCCAGTAATTTTTTTGTTTCAGTTATACTATAGTTTTTAACTCTAAAAATTTATTTCTTATAATTTTATCTCTTTATTGATATTTTTTATTTTATGAGATGTAATTGTTATGCTTTAATTCTTTAGTGCTTTGAACATATTTTTAATGGCTGAATTAATATCTTTTCTACTCAGCCCAACATCTGGGTCCCCTCAGAGACATTTTCTGTTGGCTGCTTTTTTTCCTGTATATGCACTATAGTTTCATCTTTCTTTGTGTGTTTCATAATTCTTGTTGAAAACTGGACATTTTGTATACGATATTGTAACAACTCTGCTATCAGATCCAGCCACCCTTTAGAGTTGTTGTTGTTTTGTTGCTGTTTGTTGGTATTGCTGTTGTTTTTCTCATTGCTACTTATTTGTTCAATGTCTTTTCTGGACTAGTTCTATAGATGCTTTATTCACTGCAGTGTGCTGCCATGACTCCTCTCCTAGCTTTCTTATGTGTTTAAATTCTTGTTTTTATGTTTAAGCCTGGTTTCCTAGGGGTCATCCCTGGGTCAGTATAATTTAGTGGTCAGTAGTGATCAGTCAGAAGATTCCTAAATGCCTAAACCACTGCTTGCTGAGGGGAACTGCAGCTGAAGTCATACCTTCAAACTTCAGGCAGCTTACAAGTCAGCCATAGCTGTCACTTCCTGCCTGAGGAGGGCCTCCAGTCAGCCTGACCTGGGTAACAGGGTTTTGTCTTTTCCTGGGTCTCTCCTGGGTGTACACAGCTTTTCATCTGCATACAGACTTCTAGATCCCCAGAATATGTGATGGCTTTTCAAAGTTCTCTAGGGTTGTCTCTTTTTTCAAGTTTTCCTTTTAAGTGTTTTGTCGGGCTGTTGTTTGTCTCAACTGAAATCACAGCCTGAGGCAGCTGCAGTGTTACAGCAGACTGTTATTGTTTTCAGTAATGCCCTGGGGATGGAGGTTTTTTTGTTTTTTATTTTTGTTTTGTTTTGTTTTTGCAGAGCTGAGCTCAGAGTCAAATAAAATAATGACAACACTCGGGGAATGGAAAATTTTCAGGAAGCTGCTAGTTTGTTCAAACTATTGACTGCTCTGGGGATACGTCCTTCAATGGAGTCCAAAAGAGGTCAGTCCTCATTGTTGGCTGTGAGGCTACCAGCTTCTCTCAGCCACCATACCGCCTAACTGAGGAGGGAAGGAAGATAGGAATAGCCCCAATGAAAACATCACAGACTCCACTGTTCTTACTGAGGTTCAATAGTTTTTCTTGAATAAACACTTTCAGTTTGTTCTGTTCCTTTAGTGAATTCCAAGAGTTCTGGGATGGTTAAGTTTAATTGTTTAGCCAGTATTTTCCTGGTGTTTGTCTGAGAGTGGGTTCACGGAAGGCCTTACTCTGTCATTCCAGAAGTCCGTATTCCTGAAATTCATATATCCTAAATCATATTACACTTAGTTCTTTGAGTCTCGTCTCTCCAGTTCATCATTTTATCTGTGATAGTCATCCATGTTGTTATGTGTAGCAATTGCTTGTTCTTTATTGCTGTGTGGCGTTCCATTTTATGAATATTTATATTTCATAATTTATTTATTCAATTGTTCATGAACATTTGTGTTGTTTTCAACCTTGGGTTGTTATGTTATGAAAATTCTTATGTTTTTGACAGACATAAAGACTCATTAAGTGTATACCTAGAAGCAGAAATACTGTATCATAAGGTAGGAATATATTTAGCTTCAATAGATTTTGCCAAACAGTTTTTCTAAGTTATTATAAGAATTTTTCTCCTGCCAGCAACTTATGACTATGTTTATATTATTTTAATAATTACCATTAATTTTGAACATACACATTTCTATATAAATTTATTTAACAAAGTTTATAGCAATTCAGTATATTTATCCTTCTCTTGGAAATGACAAAGACCTTATACTGCTTTAACTACCAATTAAGCTGTGCCATTTTGTTGCTTAGTGTTTTAGATTTGCCTGTTTTTAATAGTCACACACACAACATTTTTTTTGATGGTCAATAATAAAGTTTGCTAATGAATTTTTCACTGTTTTTGTTATTGTTCTTTGTATCCTTCTCTGTCTTTCTGGATTCAGAACTCCTTGCTGAAGTACATCTTTTAATAGATATTTTAATTAGAGTCTATGGCTCCCAAACAATCACAGTCTTTTTATACTTTAAAATGGTTTAATTTTGCCCTCATTCTAATAGTGATTTTGTCTACTCTATAATTCTTGAGCAACAATTATATTCCCTTGGCACTTTGACTGTATTTCTCCATTTTCTCCTGGAATCTATTATTACCACTTATATAAAACTGCTGTTAGTCTAACTCCAATTACTTTATAGGTAGTCTGTCTTTTCTCTCTGTTAGCTTTTAAAATATTTCCTTTTGTTTTTAATGTTTTTCAGATTTACTGTGATGTGTCTGTATCTTTTAATACTCATATTTTTCTTTAGTTCTAGATACATTTTAAATATCATCCCTTCTTTGTCATTCCCTGTTTTTTTTCTGAGATGGCAATCAATTTCTTCTGAAATACCAATTAATTCATGCTTCTCAATCTACCTTCCATGTATCGTGACCAATTATTTTTGTATCTTTACATATCTTCATGTTTTGTTCCTGGTGGCGTCTTCATTGCTATCATATATTCACTAATTTTCTCTTCTTCTCTGAAGCATCTAGAGTATACTCCCCTTTATCTGTGTATGTGTTTATTTCAATGATTATGTTCACTATCAAGATTTTACATTGATATGTTTTGTTGCTTCATTTCTCATAATGTCTTATTCTTGAATAAAATATTAAAGATGGAATAAATTCCATTTGTCATTTTGAGGACCTAACTGTAATTTTTAAAAAATTTCAGTCTATTCCATAAAATTATTTTTATATGAAATTAATAGAAGTTCTGATTACAGAATTTTTGGCTGTATTTATTAGTATTCTATGTTTTCTTACATTTTGAAATTTTGGTTCGCAGGCTCATTTTAACAGAGCAGTACTTTTGTTTGTTCATATTCTCTCCTTCTTCACCCTTCTATATAGCAACTAGACCCGTAAATGAGAACCAGGACTTATAATTAATGACGTCTTAGTGCTCCTGTTTGTGATTATAATAAGGATGACTAGTCAATGTGCATTTTAATTGAGTTCGGTGTTAGGAGGCTGTATCTGCTTCCTCCCACCCCTTTGGGCTTACAACTTGCTAAAATCTTTAGGTGGTGATCAACAGCAGTTTCTTTGGCTCACTTTCATGAGAGGGATTGAGGATGCTGCTTCACAGTTCCTGGATTCTCTATGTGATCCTGGATCCAGGACCTCCATCATGTGGGACACCGTGAGTTCTCATCGCATATAAGAGCTGAGTTGTCTGTTTAGACTTGTAGTTTAGCACCACACTTCACTTTGAGTATTAGTTCTATTTCTTGTGTGAAGAACTGTTTGTCTTGTTTTTGGACACTATATTTTTATTTTTACATATTTTATATATTATTTCTACAAAGTAGAATAGGTGCTGCCATATATTATCCTACTCTGTTGGTTGCCCTACTATCTTGCACTGAGTTTGAGCTCAATTCAGCCATTCTGACTTTGAGTCAATTTCCAAATTTCAAGTCATTTTTCCTCCTTTTAATGCTTGTCTGCTTGCTTCAGTTTTTCACTAAACAAACATTTCTCACAATGTTAACAAATTAATTAGGGTATAGAATATATATGTGTTGAAATATATGAAAAATACAGTGGCTTACATAAGAGAGAGTTTATTTTTCCACTATATAGCAATCCTGAGGTAGGCAAGAGGATCAAGGTGGGCAGGTGGCTCTTCCATCCTCAACAGTTGACTTTCACTGATAGATTCCAGGTACCATTGCAGTGGTGTGTCATCTTTTAGCCAGCAGAAAGTGGAAATAGGACTAGAGATGCATTCTTCAAATTTTGCTGAGAACTGGAACAACGTACTTTCTTACATCTGTGCCAAACAATTCTAGAATCAAGTATATTTCCCTGTTTCTGCGCTAAGCATTATTGGGATCATAAATAAATTAATTAATGAATTGCTTCAGGAAATAATTGCTCCTGAAAGATAAGATAGTGAGCCAATCAAAATTCCTTACCTCTGAAGGCAACTTTTTAGTCAAAACTTGCTTTAATATCCTTGTTTTGGTTGTACTCAGCAACCCAAAGTTATTATGTCATCCATATTGCCTTATTTCATCCATTCTTTGCCTTACAAGACCCATCTTAAAATCATCTCATCCCAGCCCCTAAATGTCTAAAAGTGTTCTTCCCTGGATTCTCCTTATTAAGACACTACTGTTCAGATGGTGTTGTTTCTTGATGCAGTAGGTTTAATAAAGTTAGCCTTATTTGATTAACAAGTGTTTTTAATGGTATTTTAGGAAGTCAATGGTCAATATTATTAAGGACGATAACTGAAAATGGCACAGATCAGTTCTTCTCAAATTCATAGGCCAGAAGTTTGTCACATGGCCATATTTAGGTCAAAGCTGGGAATCATAGTATTTGGTTGTGTAGATCTGTGTCCAGTGGTAAAAATATATTATTGGAGAAGAAGCAGAAAAGGATACTGGGAAACTATCAGTAGTGTGTGATAGTCAACCTCTCTGATTATTGAAATATTCATATTTATTCTTCTTCCCACTCATTCGCCATTTCCCAAGGAAGACTCACAAAATCTCTAGCTAGTTTTTATCCAGCTCATGCCATATTATTTGGGTAAGATTCAGAATTCTCTGTTAGGTCTGGACATGGTTCTAACAATGTATAAAATAACAGACAATTACCAGTTTCCTTGCTTTCCATATTCAGTAGTAGATAAGAAATAGGATAAGTATAAACTCCCATTTTGAAAAAGGACAAATGGAAAAAATGCGGTCATAACAATAATGAGTTCCTGAGAAGCAGAAATTATGAAGACTCTTTGTCAAACCAGTAGAATGAGTTTTTTGATTAGTACCTATTTCTACTCTCTGGGAAGAACTCCCTTATCAATTGTCCTCCATAAGTGCTGAAGACTCTTGCTTGTCCATTATTGTCCCTGGCCACATCTAAAGTTTGCACTGAGAAGTATGCATGCTTGGGGGGCTACACAATCTCTTTTTACAGGTTGGGGGCTCAGGGATTTCTTTAGGGATAGAACAATTATAAACTTTTATAATTTAGGCTTACAATATCTTTGTCAGTACAAGTACCTCAAAACTAGTCTATTTGCTTGCAGTCAGTTTCATGTGAATTAACTACAGCCAAGGATCTTGTCTAGTCATAGATCTTAAACTCACCCAAATCTTTTCTTTTAGTTACTGGCCTCTGGATCTGGCCTATCTCTTTCCCTCTATTTAATAGCAACTACCTTGAGGCTATCTGAAACAATAGGGATTAGAAAGCAGTACCTTCAGTCTAATCTATGATCTGGGCTGCGTTCCATTGTCTGGCCAAGATCGCTTGAGTGAGACAGAAGTCCCTCTAAAAAGGCTCAGGCCTCAGTCTTATCTCATTATGTTTAGCGTTTAGCAGCCTTGGCTTTCCAACACTATGAGGGTCAAAATTACTTGCCTTGCCTCAGAGTGTATTTAGATTCCAGACTGCAGGCAGAGAGTCTCCCTTATTGGAACATATTTTCCACCATCCCTACTTGAAACTCCTCTCATCAGAGTTTCTCTATTTCTCTCCTATTACTTGTTGAAAAGGTACAAACCATCAGCCAGCATCCACCAATATTCTGAATCTTTATGATGAGTTCACTAAAGTATGGATTTGATTTCCTTTCCAAATTATCAGAGGTAACAGTTTTAACATATTTTGTTAATGGCTATAATGTAATAAGGATAATTGGATTTCCAGTTAGCAATTTCAGCAGTTTCTATATTCTCAACAACTGCTGCTTGCCTGCTAAGCCAATTGCATATATTTACCTTTATATTACTTCAGCATCCTCCTTTTTGTACAAATCTTTGCTTTAATTAGACATCAAACACAATGACTTATTAAAAAAAAAGATGGATATTTATTTCCCTCTCATGTAGTGGTCCAGATGCAGGCAGTTTATCCAGGGTGGGTAGACATCCCTGCCATCCTCAACAAAGGGCTTCTATTTAAGGCTTTTAAGCAACTTTTCTAGTTCTCACCAACTCCTAGCTAGTAGTAAAGGGAAAAAAAGCAACAAAGGGCACATATAATTGTTTCAAGGGCAAGGTTTAAAAGGAGCATATATGTCCTTTGTTCACATCCTATTGGCCAGAATTTAGTCACATTACTACAACTAGCCACAAGGAAAACTGAAGAATTTATTCTTTAGTGGTGTGGCCATGTGCAGAGCTATAATACCACGAAGAAAGGGGACAACAAACATACAAGGTTAACCAAGAGTACTCCACAGGGAGGCACCATGGCACGTGTAAAAAGCACAGACTCTGGCACCAGGAAGCTCTAGTTTAGTGTCAGGCATTACACTTAGATAAAAGGAAATTGTAAGGATTCCTCTCCAATAAAATCCCCCTTCTAAGAGTAAAATTTGTATCACAGCCCCCAGATTGGATAGCCAAAAATATCACCTGATCCTGGCCTCTAAAGACCTGTATTGGATCAGGCCTACCTAGCTGGACCAATAAGATTACTTTTTTCAGGAATGGAGAATTGAAACAAGCCTAACAAGGCGAACCAAGCGAATTCTTTCTCCCATAATGGAAAACAGAGAATCTGCAAGAGTGTTATTTGCAGAGGAATCATCGTCTGTTGATAGAAGTGAACTGATGAAAGGGGCAAAGACAAGAGACCGTGCATACCATGCAGAGAGGGTCAAGAAGAGAGTGATTGATGGCCAATCACCAATTTTCATGAGTCCTGACTCTGTATTCTGGACTTTGTTTTCATGAGATTTTCTATATCTTGTAATAAACATGTTTTTTTTCCCTCGAGCAATTTGGTTTTTTGTCCTTATCAGCAAATATTTTCTGACTTAAGAGGTATTACTGCAACCTCAAGATCTCTCAGTTTAACTCAGAGACATATACAAACCAATATTGTAGTTCAGGTACTTAACACAATGCCACCAGAAAGGGAACAATTTATCTCAGAAGATCAGGGAAGCTTGGCCTTGAAGGTGAATGGATTTTGTCACTTGGAGTAGGAAAAGCAAGAGAGCCACAGGGTAGGGCAGGATGTCTCAGATGAGAGCATATTTATGGAAGAAAGAGTAATTCCACGTGTCCAGAGTTTTATCTGTTCCATAAATCTCAGTGAACACTGAGAAGTCTCTCTTTTTAAAGCTCAGAATTTGATACAGCATGGATTTCAGATTTCTGTCCCAATATGTTTAGTTCCCAGAAGTATTAGAAATGTCTTTATTAGTATACAGCACAGTGCCAGTATAATGATGAAGGGCAGGCTTCACAAAATATGTAAAGTTCTACAAGTCCCTAGTCCTCCTTGTTTTATTTTGTTTTGTTTTATGTTAGGTGGGGGATTATATAGGAAGAAAAAAGTGTCCTTGTTTTTTCCCTAAAAAATTCCTCTCTGAGATTATTCTCGATGTTCTGACCATGTTACTACTTGCAGAACTGTGTGGCAAATAATGTATACTTTAAAAAAAGTCTGTTTTGTGATATCAATGGTTTTTTTTCATTAATTGGGAAGAAGAAGATTCATTTTGGAAGTCAGAATGACTTCTGCTTCAAAGAGACAAATCTCATCATTAATTGGCAAGCTGTAGTCAATTAATATCCAATATGACAGATCAGGTGGCCAGATCCTGGGATAAGTTTCAAAAGAAAGTTCACAAAGTAAATATGTACCTTCCCATCTGGCAGACTGAAGGATTTGGAAGAGGTGCCAAACTGGTGATAGGCTTATTGTTAGCCAGAAGATCATGGCTGTTTAATGTACTGTATTAACTACAGTTGTGTTCAGTTTGATTGTCTTCAAAGATGCAACTTGGAACATTAACATGATAATTAAATCTCAGTTTCTGATAACTACTCTGGAAATAGGTAGGTTTGTTGCCTAAATACCAAAGAAATTGTAAACATGTTTCAACTTCTTCAAAGTTTGCTTTCAAAAAGATATTCATTCGCGTAAGCTGGAAAGATACTGAAAGAACTTTCTTCTGAGCTTTACACTAATATATGCAATCGCCTACTTGATATCTCCATTTGTCTCTCTCACTGAACATGTTCAAAACTGCACTGTGGATTTTATTCATCCACAGCTGATCCAATGTTTTTCTCATTTCAGTAAATGTTTCCTCGTGTACCTAGGTACATGAGCCACAAGTCTGCAAATAATCCCTGACACGGGTCCCTCTTTTATATACAGGTTCATTCTATCTCTGAAGTCTGGTTCTACCTACAAAGCATTTTTCACGTCTGCACTTTTTTCCTTGTTCATTGCCACCATTTTCTTCTAAGCTTTACCTCTCTCCAGAATTACTGAGATAGCTTCCTACTTCTCTCCACTTCCATTTTTGCCAATCTCAATCTGATCTATACACAGTTGTCAGAGTATCTTTGAAATATTTTTGCATCAGTTTTATTTTTTATTCAAAGGCTTTGATTGTCATATCATTACATTATGATGAAAGACAAAATTCTTTGTGCTGTGTGTTCTGTCTCTCGCTTGTTTCTCTAGACTCCTCTCATTGCACTGTCCCGCTTCCACTCAAGGGTAAATTTAGGGATGGAGGAGAGTAATGGGAATTTAAAAGCATTTCTCAAACAAAGAGTTTATAACCAGAACTCCTTTGAAATTCACACCTGCAACCCTTCATATCCTCAGCACCCCATTATGGACATTCTTAGACTTCCAGATCACTTCGCCATGTTAACTGAGAATTTTGGCACTGACTGAAAGGCTTTTTTTTCCTCTGGAAATACCAGTGTCCTTGTGGATTTTCCATACACTGGTATTTGTTGACTTCATGAACTCAAATATTATGGATCTTCCAGTTTACTAACTTGTACCCACAGCTATTTGATAAAATTTCTCATGCGTTAATTCTTAAATTTAAGTATCTCCATATTTCTTACTGATATTTTGTTCCATCCCTCCTTTTATTCCTGTTTTATCTATCTCACTAAGTTCTCCAGTTTATGATGTCTCCATTTCTCCTGTTTTTAAGCTCTGTTTTATGATCCTCCTTGCTCACCATCACTGAATCTCATTACAAAGCTTAAAAAACTTTTCCACAAAGACCCTCAATATTCTGGCAGAAAAACAAAAATGTGGACACATATTTCTTTTCTGTTAAGCTTATAGCCTTGACAAGTCACTTGATACTTGATTATTCCACTGTCTGTTTGAACTGCTTATTGCAACTGGGAGAAAATTATTGCTAAAAATGCTTAGTCTAAAACCTGAGCTAAACTATCCAATACCTAACCCAACCTTGTCCAGTCAGTCCTTTCAGGGACCACTCTACATATTCACTATTTTTTTCAATTTCCCCACCTGATTTCATCTCTTGACTCTTATACTATTACTATTTTTTCTTTTCACTTCTAGAGCCTTGCAAAAATTTGGTGTATAGTAGAAAATCATAAAAAATGTTTAATTCAGTAATTCTCAACTCTGAGTATGAATTACAATCATCTGGGAGCTTTTAAAACTACTGATGTCAGGATTCTATCCCAGACCAAACAAATTGAACTTTGAGAATGGTGCCCTAATAAGGGTATTTTGAAGAAACTGCCAAGTTTCTAATGTGCAGCAAGAATTCATCCATTGAACCATTGTTCACTGAATGCCTTATTAAAATTATGGTCTTCTGACTATGGAAAAGTATCAGAATAAATCAATAACAGTGGCAAAATGGTGTTTAAATATCCACGTTATCCAGTTTAGAAGGCCTTGTGAACCACCAAATGCTCTAGGTGAATTAACATGTTCTCCATAGAGAAATGTTGTTGTATACACACATAAAGAGTTGATCATCAAAGTGATATCTATAAACCTGCTGAGAAATGCCTTTTCTGTTCCTTCCCTGAGGCTTCAGGAAGCTACCTTTTCCTTGAATAAACCTGTTGAAGGTGGGCAGATTGGCAGGCAACTTCTCTTAAGTACTGGTATTTGAACTTGGCCTAGGCAAGCACCTCTTGTAATTTACTTTAAACTTGGCTGAAACAGGATGCTTTTATATTTGGGCTAGGGATGAAGGTAGCTTCTGTTTCCCTCTGGGGCCCTGCGAAGGATGAGAACATTTACTGTGCGTGCTTTTTTCCCCTTCCCTTGAAAATAAATAAAACCACATTGTGTGTTGCTCCACCTAGTTCAGGTGTGCAGAGCCAAGCAAGCAATATTTACCCCATTCATCCTGTTGCATGATGCTTGGAGTAAAAGGTGTTACAAAAAGCTGGATTTGTTTCTGATAACCCAACAATGGCATGTGCTTAATAACTGGTTTTACTGTAATATTCCTAAATTCAAAAGCATCACCTCTACTTTTCATTACCATACTTTCAGCAGAGAATTAAATCTTAGTTTACTGAGACTTCAGATAAGATAATCCAGGCATTATGTCTAAATTATATACTGTTTTAAAAATCCTTAATGCTTGGTAAATCTGTATACCAAATATTACAAAGAAATGTATAAAAATAAAGAGAAAGTCAGTATTTTAACCACCAATCTGGAATAAATTTTAAAGGAATTGCCTAAGGAAAAAGAAGTCATCTTACATACCTAAGGAAACTTACCAACTTTTATTTTGACTTCCTGTACAGTTCCACATAGCTAAAAGAGGATTCTATAGATTTTTTTATAAAGTTGGAAAACTGCTTTTTGGCTTTTTTTGTTGTTTAACGTATCAGGGCACATTCTGAACTGAAAATGTTATGAAGAATTTGACATGCCCGTGAACAGTGATGTGTAAGTAAAAACACAAACAGAATATAATTCTATTGCTGAGAAAAGGCATTTTAATATATAACTTCCTTCAAATACTTTATTAAATATTTTATGATTATTTAATATTTAGAATGAACTAAATCAGGCTGTAAATATGTCTTTGTTATTTTGTTGGCTGAATTATGTGCACAATATGCTGAGTATGCTGCCTAGTACATAGTGGACAACAAGAAAATATTTTGGATTGATTGTTTAATATCATTAATATAACCTGTATTTTTACCTTATAATGTTCTCAATGGTAATTTTTATTTTAGCTACACGTTTATATTTTAATTTTTATCTACAGGAAAACAAGATAGAAAAGTGAAGACTAAATGAAATTTAGTTTCACTATTAGCAATAAATTTCTGATTTTATACTTTCCATACATTTAACTTTCCTTTTCCACAGCAGAATTTTTATGAGTATAAATTTTAAAGTGGTAAGGGAGATTATATAAGTAAAAAGAGAAACTCTAAATAATGAGGAAGTGAATTAGAGAAAAAAGAAGAAAATATTTAAGAATGGGCCTGGAATGATAACCTCTAACTAATGGAAGTATTTTTATCTTATGGTGTCTTGATTTATTTCCCTAGTCACACAACTCTTAATTAAAAGGAAATGTTGTTCTATGGTTTTCAATAAGTGATAATTATATATTGAGGTAACACTAGGAATGCCACAATGTGCCAAGCATTTTGAAAACTCTAAAGAAGAGAAGGGTTGGGTCCGCTATCCTGACCATCCCTGGGCGTCACCTTCTCCGAGTTGGTGGGTAGACTTTGTGTGTGACATGTGTGGATGAAGGTGTGTAGGCAGGGCCCTAGTTTCAACTTGAGGCTGCCTTTCTTCTTCTGGGATATGGAGTTATGCTCCGTAGACTTTGATGGAGTTTTCTTTGTTGGTTTGTTCATTTGTTCTAAGAAGTTATTTTACTTTTACAAAATAACTAAAATCCAATATTTTTCTCCCCCTTTGGAGGGTTAAGGACAAGGCAAACTGGATTCACCATCCCAAAGCCTAAAAACACTTGCTTCAGTACATCATTATATTTGGAATGTGAACTCAATTCAGTATTCTGAAATGTGAATATTTTTTTCTTGGATTGTATGCGGAATCTCTTTTCCTATTGGAATTAAAACTATTCTTTTTTGCTGCCATATTGGAGAAAATCCAATCAAAACCACATGTTGATTTCAGTATGAATTCCACAACTTAGAAAGGAGTCAAGAAGAAGTCAGAGGAACCTTAGATTGAAATCTCAAGAGAAACAAAGATTTCAAAATCCATGGTAACTGGATGCTAGTGTTCAGTGAAGAATGATCTTGTGAATTGACCTAAATTAAGCCTAAAGAAGGTATGTTTAGTTCAACAATATAAAATGGAAAATAATTTTATTTTATATATTTATATGTTAATGTTTAGGTCCTCATTTGCCCATTACAGTCCTGGATTATAATTGTTGTGCTTGTGCATTTATTGAGTGCTTCTTTTCAAGCTCAAAAGTGACCTATTTTAGATGATAGATAAGGCTGAATCTTAGGAGTAGGGAAGGTAGAATCTCCAGATTGATTTAGGGATCCAAGAACAGGTATCCATTATGGTCCACTTAATTTGGGAGGTGGCAAGTCTCCTAGGGAGCCCCTGTACCTAACCTTGTTCTGTATTATGAGTACATAGAGCGGTGGCTGTTTGGGGTTTGTCAGGTAGATGGACCTCAGAGGTGGTCCTTGTTCCTCAGTGTGGTATGAGAATATTTTCCCGCATCTGAAAGTAGTATGGATGTGGCACTGAGAACCTAAGGACCTGAAGAGAGACCATGTGGCCAGGGTGAGGAGGATGCAATAGTGAATTGAGTGGAACAGAGCTGAGGGCTAGAGAGAAGGTGTCCATCTCAGCCAGTGAGAATACAGGGTGGATCATGTCCTCCGCTACAGACCTGATGGTTGTCTCTCCAAAGGGGTCCTAGAACTTTTAGGGAGTGAGGGAGATTCCAATCAAGTTTCTGCTATCTCAGAGAATTGAATATATATTTTCAAAATAAGGCTAAATGTGGACTTAAGGAAATTTACTTGAGTAATTGAAAAAACAAAGAAAGCTACATTTCTTTCAAGTCTAAATGTGCGGACTGAAATTTTATTCATAACAGAGGTTTGTGTTTTTCTTTTCTTGTACCTACTAAAGAGATTTTGGAAAGTGTGGTGGATTGTTTCTTAAGGACCCTTCCCTAAGTAATTAAACTTTGTGGATTATTGCTCCAATGTTTAGAAAGGTTACCTATGCATTAAAAAAAAAAAGGAATAATTTTGCTAATCTCTATCCTTCCCACTTTTTTTGTCTGTGTATGTGGTGAGGAAGATTGGCCCTAAGCTAACATCTGTTGCCAATCATCCTCTTTTTGCTTGAGGAAGATTGTCCCTAAGCTAACATCCATGCCCATCTTCCTCTACTTTGCATATGGGACACCGCCACAGCATGACTTGATGAGCGGTGTGTAGGTTCGTGCTGGGTATCTGAACCCATGAACCCCAGGCCACCAAAGTAGAGCATGCGAACTTAACCACTATGCCACCAGGCCGGCCCCTATCTTTCCCACTTTTAATATCAAGCAGATGTGATGGCATCACAGATAGTTCACATATCAGCACTTCAAAACTATGTTACAAAGTGGAGGCTTTATTTGTATTTTCAGGAGTTCATTATTCCATGACGTACCTGGGCCTCTACTTTATAGGCACAGTCACAACTGATGAATTAAGTAACTCATTCCTACTGAAGTTTTAGTTACTATTATACTCCTAGGAATCTTAAAGAAGGGCTTTGCAATTAGGGAGTTGTATGACTGTACAGAATGGTGCCATAATCACTGTGCATTAGAACACAGAGAACTAGATACAGCTTCTTGACGTTTTTCAAAATCACACCACATAACTTGTTTGTCATTTATATTTAAGTAACTCTGTGAATTACTCAGATATGAGTACGTTCAAATTTTGAACACAGTTTGACCCATGTAGGCAGTAGAACCTTCCCTAACAGCAAGTCGGAGTGGCCATGCTTGGCCATAGGTTTAAAGGAGAAATGGCAGTGATTCTCTGCCCTATCCTCACCTCACCAGATCGATTCATTACTCTATGCCCCAGGAAACTGAGCCCTGAGCACAATCTCTCTTCGAAGATTTTGGGCTTTGAGTGGTCTTGGTCTACAAGTGGCACTGGCAGAGATCATGATGTCAGTGAGGGAGGTTCGGGGCATTTATTTGCTCCCCCACTCCTCCCTTGCCATAGTTCTGGTAGTGGCTATGCATAATTATAGTTCTTGTTGGGAAGCCCTCTTCCCCTACTTAGCCTCTACTAAACTCCAGTTTCACCCTTCCATTCCCTTACCCATCAGGTCTAGAGAAAGTAACGTTTTCCCTCTGTTACTTGTGTCTAGACACATCACCATCCTTTGTGGGTTCCATTAATACTGCCTACACTTCTATAAATTGTCCCTTAATTAAATTATTTTTGCTAAAGTCTCTGAGTATGTCATCCCTTTCATGCCAGAACCTTGACTGATCCAGAAATCTATTTTGCATCTACTGAAAGCCTTCCCAGGCTTCCAGAAATGTCATCACTGCTTAGTGCTAAAAATGACCTAGGAAGTTCATCTCAATCCAATCAGCACTCTACCATTAGACCAAATATACTAGGGCTGGTTGTACAATCACAATATTCTTCTTCCCTATGTATCCCTTTTCTCCTACAATTGCTCACCCTACCCCTCACAACAGACTTACACCTTTTCTATGACATTCTGTGACATCCACTCCTTTTGTACTCTCCATTATGTCTTTCCTTGATATATTTTTTCAGACTACAGTTCAGTGGGATAAAGATGTTAAGAGAGAAGAGAATCAGATTACTTTGATCTTTTTAGCTTTGGTAACTGAAAACCTGAATCATACCAACCTATGTGTTAAGAAATCAACTTGAGATCTAGGATAGGGCAGATTTCAGCTTTGGGTGATTTGTTTGCTGAACAGTGTTGTCTGGTACCAATGTACAATCTGCTTTTCTTCTCCACCAGGCATGCATTTACTAGATACCAATCCTGGTCTAGCATGTGATTGTAGGATGGCAGCAAAGAGCAATTACATGTGAGAATGAGAGTCTCCTCCTGTGGTTCACTCTTAAGAAAAAAAAAATCTAAATAGGTCTCTCCTTTTTTTTTTTTCCACTTTAATCTGCAGTATATATTCTCATTTATTAGATAATCCAAGCCAAGAAAAAAAAGAATTACCATGGCTGACTTGGAAGAATCAGATGAAGTGGAATGGATGTGGGAGATTAATCACAATGGTCACCTTAGTGGTACTATTTGTGCTTTGGCCTAGGCAAACACTCAAGAATATTGTTAATGGTATATTTCTACTTCTTTTTAAAGTTCAGGAATTAGCTGAACAATTTCAAAGAAATATATATATATATTCCTCTTCTCTTCACTTATCTATAGAGAAGTACACTTTCTATTAGTTTATCCTTCCAATATGTTTGCTTCTAGCACTTCCCTAAATGCAGTGAGGTCCAGAGAGTTCATATTATTTATTGAATAGGGATTAGAATTATAATTTTGTCCTTGGTAATGCCTATAATTAAACATAAATTATTAGTATTATCTAGTGTTTGAGAAGAAAATAGAACAAAGTTTTGAAGATCTGTATTTTAATTTCTCATCTGACATTCCCTCATAATTGGCTGTGGGGGCTTTCATAGATTATTGCACAGTTTTTGGCTTTAGATTCATTATGTATAAAATAAATAAGTACATTAGAGGTCTATTTCAAATCTCTCAAATTATTATGTGATTTTACTAAATTTTCTTTGGGTTCTTTTCTTTTTTAATTCTCTAATCTCAAGAAACATAGTTTTTAATTAAAATGTGACTAGGTAATTATTTCCTTGTGCATGGAGAATAGGATAATAAGGATGTATACACAAAGTTTAAAACTAAAACAGTGTATAATTTCAGAATTCCCATATCATCCGTAAATGACTTAGAGGATGAAGTCTTGCTACTCAAAACATAAACCATTCCATTTCTAACTAAATCCATTCTAACTAAATGTCAATGGGACTTAAAGCCTATGAAAGTGTGCATACTGTTCCTACAGTTCAAAATAAAATAAAAATAAAATATTTCTACTTCAAATAATTATCATTGCTATTTATGTGATTAAGTTACAAAGATGGATAGTTATCATGAAAATTCCCAGGATGCAGCAACACCTGAGCAAGTCATTTAAATTTAATACCCAAGTGTTTTTAAAATAAATCCTCAGTCATCACTTTACAGCTGCCCAGATCAGTTCTCCTTTTCATCTAGAGTTCACTGGAAATCAAAGAAAGGAGACTCTGAAGCCACAGCCTGGAAATTTCTGGTGGACTTTGAACATTTATTTCCATACACTTTCATTGTTAATGTATACTTCTGGGACAAATCCCACCAAGAGCAGCTTCAGATTTAGCTTCATTTAAAAATAACATAATCAGCTCCCTTCTCTTTATGCAACTCTGTCCCCCAACCCAGCAATCTCTGTAGCACTGCTCATACTCATGCTGTGTAATAACTTCTCCATAACCTTTTACTAAGTCCCATTTATTCGTTCTGTAACTCACTTATAATCAATCTCACTGAGGGAATAGTCCATGTACAATTCTTGTTTCCATCTCTTCACATCTTATTCACACAACCTACTACAATTTTATTTCTGCCTTCTTCACTCCATTGAAATTCCTCCCACTAAAATAACAAAAGCCAAATTGCCAAATATAGTGGTCAAGTCTCAGTTTTTATTTAACATTTTTGACATTACTTTGCTGCTCAAAATATCATTTCTTCTTTCTTTGACTTCATGACACCATATTCTCAGGTTTTTTCTCCAATTTCTCTGAAGACTTCCTTCAAGTAATCAGCTAGTCAACCTGGGCAGACCCATTAAATGTTGGGTTAGGTACCTAAAGCTTAATATGTTCAAAATTCAACTCATTTTCCCTCCCTCCACTCTATCCTAATATATTGCCTTTCTATTCCTCAGTTCTACGTCCAAATCTTAAAATCAGAATACAGGAAGTCAAACTTGATTCTTTATCACAGCAAATACTTTACCATACCTTCTTATTCCCAAGTGTTTCTCAATAACTCCCCAATTCAAAAAATTATTACTTATTATTGGACTATCAAAGTTATCATTATACTTTTTAAATCTTCAATATCATTTCATATAATCTGTTTTGCAAATTTACCCATTTAAAAAGATAGGTTGTTTATTTCTTATTACTGTGTTGAAATAATTATTTACATATTCCTTTATCAGACATATATGTTGTGAGCATTATCTTCCCACTAGTGGCTTGCATTTTCTTTCCTTTTTTTTTTATTTCTAAACTTTTTTTAAATTAAATTAAATTTTTTTTTTGTGAGGAAGACCAGCCCTGAGCTAACATCCTTTGCCAATCCTTCTCTTTTTTTTTTACTAAGGAAGACTGGCCCTGGGCTAACGTCCATGCCCATCTTCCTCTGCTTTTTGTGGGATGCCGCCACAGCATGGCTGACAAGCAGTGTGCAGGCTGGTGCCAGGAATCTGAACCTGCGAACCCTAGGCTGCTAAAGCTGACCTAAACTGCTGCTCCACTGGGCCAGCCCCTGCATTTTATTTTCTTAATAGTGTCTTTGAAAGAGTGATCTTTTTTTTTTTAATTTTGAAAAGTCCAATTTTTCCTTTTTTGATGTTTGTGCTTTTTGTAGTCTATCTAAAAGATTATTTCCATAAGGTCTCAAAGATTTTCTCCTATATTTTCTTCTAGAAGTTGTATAGTTTTAGTTTGTTACATTTAGTCTATGATCTGTTTGGAGTAAATTTTAGTATGTGATATGAAATAAGGGTGTGGGACTATTTATGGACTTTCTATTCTGTCCCATGGATCTATATATCTACCATTTCATCAATAGCAAACTCTCTTAATAACTGTAGTTTTATAGTAAGCCCTGAAATCAGGTAGAGAAACTCCCTTAAATTTGTTCTTTTAAAATGTAATTTTGGTTTTCTGGTTTCTTTGCATTTCCATATAAATTTTACAATTTACCAGCAATGTCTACAAAAATATAAGGACTGTTAGGATTTTTATTGGAATTGCATTAAATTTGTAGCTCAGCTTGGAGAGAATGCCTTCTTAGCACTGTTCAGTACTTCAATCCACAAACATGGTGTATGTCTCCATTTATTTAGAAATTTCTTATTTACTCTCAGAGATATTCTGTAGGTTTTAGAAGAGAGGGTCTATAAATAATTTTTAAATGTAAGATCCAACACACAATCAGATAACCAGGTACATAAGGAGACAGGAAAAATGAAGCAAGAGCCAGAAGAATGAGCAGAACCATATAATCATGCAGAGGCGATATTGGGAAGACAATTGGGATTACTTTTTTCAATACAGACCCCTACAGACTACAGATAATGGCACTATAAGATATACACTGTATAAGAACTATACTCTGTGTGTTCAAAGAAGTAGAATTCAAGCTTGAAAATTTCAAGAGATATTTGGAAACTATAAAAGGTGACATAGTGGATTCGAAATTGAAACAACTATAAATTCTAGAACTAACAACTACAATAACCATATTTAAAATACGAGGAGAGGTTTAACAACAGATCGGGTGCTCCTCTTTGGGTGAAGATAAAATTAGTGATCTGAAAAATAGATAAGAAGAAAATATCTAGCATTAAGCATAGAAATCAAAAAGGTAGAAAATACCAAAAAGAAGGTAAAATGTAGAGCTAATACATTGAAATGTCTAAAATATACACATTTTTTTCTGAAAGGAGAAGAAGAAAGAATAGGACAAAAGCAATGTTAAAAAATATTGTGGGGGCTGGCCTAGTGGTGTAGCAGTTGAGTTTGCACATTCCGCTTCAGAGGCCCAGGGTTCACTGGCTCGGATCCTGGGAGTGGACCTACTCATCACTCATCAAGCCATGCTGAGGTGACCTCCCATATAGAAGAGGTACAACTCTACAACTATGATACATAACTGTGTACTGGGGTTTTGGGGAGAAAAAAAGATTGGCAACAGAGGTTAGTGCAGGGTCAGTCTTCCTCCAAAAAAAAAAAGAAAAGCATTGCTTATGTAAAAAAAAAAAAGATATTGTGGATGAGAATTTTTGACAAGTTATGAAAAATATTAAGCCACAGATTCAAAAAGCCCAACAATGCCAAGCAGAAAGAGTTAAAAAAAAAACCCAGAACAAAAAAATCCCTCCACTAAGACACATAGCTGCCAGAAAAAAAAAAAAAGAAGGCAATGAGAAAAATCTTTAAAAAAGAAGAAAAAAAAAGATGTATTTCCTTCAAAGTTCAAAATTCAGATGAACAGCTATTATCTTCACTGCAGTAATATAATCCAGAAGACATTGGGAGAGCATTTTCAATATCCTAAAAAGATAAATTGCAAATCTAGGATCTATACTCAACAAAAATATCCTTCAAGAATGAGGGTGAAATAAATGTATTTCAGGCAAACAAAAGTTGAGAAAATTTCAAGCAGCAGGTACTCTTCAGATGAAAGAAATATTCAAAATAAAAATATGGATATGCAGGAAGAAATTAAGAACAAAAAAGTGTTAAATATATGGGTTCATATAATGTATATTGATGTATAGAACAACAATAATATCTTGGAAGATTTAAAAATATATTTCTATACATAATTAAAATATATAAGAATAGCATGCATGTTTGGAGTTATTGTTTTAAAACTTTTAAAAGTTTCACAAAGAAAAGGATAAAAATTTCAATTAATACCTATAGTCATTTCTAGAGTAACGATAGACATATGGTATAAAACCTTCATGAAAAAATGGAAAGATACAAAAACTCTATCATTACAGGAAAAGTAGAAAGCAGGGAGCATGGAAATTACTTAGTGAAAAGGTAGCCATAATCCCAAAATACTGATTTGGAATAAATTAAAGTGGACTGATTACTATAGGTAAAAGACAAAAATTACCTGATTGGATTAAAAAGTCCTGACTAGGTGTGCTTAGGTGGTGGCCTTGCCCTCTGGCACAGATAAAACTTAAGGGCAGAGAAATGTTGAAAATAAAAGGATTGACAACTCTTACTATGCAAACACTAAAGAGGAAAATCATAGTAGTTATATTAATATCAGAAAAATATATTTTAAGGCATAAGGCATTATTACATGAAAAGAGCATCACCGACGATGTTAATAAATTGAATTCAATGATTAGATATAACTATTCCCATTTTGTTTGCACCTAATACATGGCCTCAAAATATAAAGATTCATACACCTAGAAGGAGAGTTAGACAAATCCTAAATCCAGAGGTTGACTATTTTAATCATACTCTCTCAGTAATTAATGGAACAATAAGACAAAGTATAGAGGAGGCTATAGAAGACCCGAGCAATACAATTAACAAGTTTGGACTAATGAACATGATAAATACATATGTTTGGCTGCAGAATACACATTTTTTATCAGGTGTGCAGGAAACACTGAAAATTGACCATATATGGGGTCATAAAGAAGATTTCAAACAAATTTTTGAAGTAGAATTCATGTAAAATATGTCTTCTCATCATAATCATATTATGCTAGAAAACAATAACAGGAACATAATTAGAAATCCCAACATTTTTCTAAATTAAGAAATATATTTTAAAATGACCAGTATATCAAAAAACATATCACAAAATAAATTAGAAAATAACTTGAACTAAATTATATTTATTATATTTCAGTATTTGTGGGCTGCAACCAAAGTATTTCAATATACACTTTTAATGGAAGTGTATATTCTTAAATGCATATATTAGAAGAAAGTCTGATAATTAATGATCTAAGCGTTTATCTCAAGGAGTTAGAAAAGTAATAGCAACTTGAACTCAGAGAACATAAAAAGAAGAAAATAATGAAGATAAAAGCAGAAAAAGACATTATACAACATATATACAATAGAGGAGATAAGTAAATCCAAATATTTTCTTTGAATAAACTGATAAAATTGGTAAATCTCTGGTGATACTGATCAAGAAATAAGAGTCTACACAAATCACCAATATCATGGATTTTTAAGAGGGACAGCCCTTTAGTTCCTCATGATAATAAAAGATTATAAGATGATATTATAAACAATTTTATAGCAATAAATTTGTAAATTTAGATGAAATGGCAAAGTTCATTAAAAATGTGCTTCTCATTACCACTTATTTTTCTAGCATAAGTAGAAGTATCAAGTCTAAATTATCTTATCACTACTAAGAGATTAAGTTTGTAATTAAAACTTCCTCATAAGAAACCTCCAAGCCCAGGTAGTTTTACAAGGGATCCCTACTAAATATTTAAGAAAGAAAAATTGCCAATTTTCACAAATTCTTCCAGAGAATTATGTATGTTTAGCATACATATCTGACATGGTATAATTAGTTTAATAAACGTTGTTACAGTTAGTAACTAAGGAAATATTCATTCTCAAGTTTTTCTGATTCCAAAGCTTTTCAGGTCTTTGGAGCTGTCCCTCTTAAAAATCCATGATATTGGTGATTTGTGTAGACTCTTATTTCTTGATCAGTATCACCAGAGATTTACCAATTTTATCAGTTTATTCAAAGAAAATATTTGGATTTACTTATCTCCTCTATTGTATATATGTTGTATAATGTCTTTTTCTGCTTTTATCTTCATTATTTTCTTCTTTTTATGTTCTCTGAGTTCAAGTTGCTATTACTTTTCTAACTCCTTGAGATAAACGCTTAGATCATTAATTATCAGACTTTCTTCTAATATATGCATTTAAGAATATACACTTCCATTAAAAGTGTATATTGAAATACTTTGGTTGCAGCCCACAAATACTGAAATATAATATTTAAATATAATTTAGTTTAAGTTATTTTCTAATTTATTTTGTGATATGTTTTTTGATATACTGGTCATTTTAAAATATATTTCTTAATTTAGAAAAATGTTGGGATAGACTACAGTGTGGATCCACGGAGAAATATACAGACGCCCTGCTTTTAAATGTGACCTTATTTCCAATTTAGACTTATTTGAAAAGGACTAGAAGGCCAGTGGATTTCCAACTCCGCTAAATGTAACGGCTCCTCAAGATAGGCTGTAGAATATCATGGAAATGATCGCAGAGGCCCGTATAATAGAAATTACGTGTGTTTCACCCCTCATCTTTCACTATCTAATGTCAGGAGTGGCTAAGTGGCATTGTGCCCTAAAATAGCAGCTTCAATGTTTCCTACTAACTAGGTCATAACAACTTTCTTTCAACACTAAAATCCGTGTCATAATGAAACCACACACCTGGGAAATCTTGAAGTCTAGGGGAGGGTCGTGGGAAGGAAACTGCTTCCGTGGGCTTTTGCTCAAAAAAATCTTACATTACATTAACAGCAAGAATCATTTACCATGAAAACTATTCTCTCTACGTATGTCCAGCTCCCATTCATATGTACCCATCACTCAACAATTAGTCTCTTTAGGGAAGTAAGTAGCTCCTCTGGCCTGAACGGAATTAGACGATGTAATGCTGCACTCTGTTATAACATGCTCCATATTCTGGAGTGCTGACATTGTTCAGATTTGATCATCTAGGCTGACATAAGCACTTTCAACTAGTTGTAAACTTTTAAGCAGAAAAAATGGATTTGAAGTGTTTTTTAAAAGCTGTTTCAAGTCTCTGTGGAGTGGGGAAGCGGAGGAGAGGGAAGAAAGTTAAAAGAGGATTAGAAGTTAACTTTGTCCCACCAGAAGAATGAGGAGTGAAAGGACTAATGCAATTAGTGAAGGTAAGTGGCTCTCTGAAAACATTTTACAAGTTATTAGAAAAAGAAAAAAAGATTATTCACCCAAACCAGAAAATAGCCTCTGTTCCTACTAGCTGAGAATATTTCTCGTGGTTACATGATGCTTCTCTTTGCAGCCTCATCTTCTGCGGCTACCTGAGTTCTATTTAATGCTTCACAATCATGGAAGCAGACTGTTTCTAACCACCACGCCATTGCTCACATGAGTACCTTTTCTTCTGCTCTCACTAGGCTAGTGTCCACTTATGTTCCAGGGCTCATCGCAGATTGCTCAGCCTTTCTTGACTGCCTTAAGGTGGGTTAGGTATCCTTCCTCCATTCTAGAAGTTATGATTGTCCTCGCTCTTATCTCAATGAGTTTAGTGTTCGATTTAGGGGTCTCTGCTTTGTGATATTATCTTAGTCATCTTTCTAACTTAACTTCCCAGCACAGAGCCTTACACACACCATCTACTCAATAAATACTTGTTAAATCAATTAATTACTTGAGTGATGAAAAGCAATTTATTTCACTTCTCTGGGCATTCACTTTCTCATCTATCTGTAAAATGAAGAGGCCAGACATCATTTCTAACTTCCTCTTCACCAATAAATTGCTATATTTCTCAGAGCTGGGGCTCTTGTGTAGGCTTCTCAGTTTGATATCAGAAGGAGACTGTTAGTATGAAACTTCACATCAGAAAAAAATAAAATAAAATAGGGTGTGTCTAACAATTGTAGGCGTCACATTCCAAGGAGACACCCATAAAAGGAGACTTTAATAAGCATGCATGCTCCAAATATTGTAGACCTCCTGCATCCTGATGTCAATAATATATTTTTTAGTGTCTTTTTTATAAGCCTCTATATTTCTGATCTAGTTTTTCTTTAACAGAAAACAAAGTCAAGGGAGGATTTTATAGTCCAAATTTTCCTGTTTTATGTTAGATTTTATGGTTTTACATGCAAATTCCATTATAAAAGTAGGATTAAAAAAATCATAAGCTCAAAGAGTTACTGGGGTTTTGTCTGGAAGCAAGAGATGACTATTGTCACAAGATTTCATTAAATATAACTGCAATTAAAGACAAAAGCTTTCTATTTGTTTTTATAAATTTATGCCTAATGGGAAGATAGATCCATATTGAGGTTCAGAATAGATTTGAGGAGGCCCCCTGAAAAGATTTCTGCATAAATTAAATTATATTTTAATACATTTCTACTTCAAAGGAATTGAGTTGCTTATGAACTCAGAGTTTTGAAACCGACTTTTCATGAAGCATGAAGAGCTATGCTTTTAATCTTAATTAAAAAATGAATGAGTATAAGAAAAACAGGTTACTTTACTATTGTTACCTCACCATGGTTACCTCAACAATACCTTCAGGGGATTGGTACCAGTAAGATCATGAATTGAATGTTTGGTATCTGACATTTCCAGCCAAAATGTCCTGCCTTGGGCTATATTTAATAACTCTACCATCAATTCTCTGTTTTACTTTTGTGACAGGGAAGAAAAACAGTATGAAAATTCTGAATGCTCCAATATGACTGCGTTACTTATTCCCATATAGATTCAGAGCAAGGAATACAGACAGTGGAACTGGTGGATTCTCAGAAAACTTGTTAAAATGGTGAAATGTGATAGGAAGGTATGCATTTCACTCCATTGATAATGATGGTTAGAAGGAACTCCAGGTGACAAATAATGTTACATCTGATTTCCTCTGTCAATCACCTGTCCAGAAGCAGACCACTGAGCATGCTGCATTTGGATTGCTGGCAGTGTAGGAACTGAATCCTCAATTCTCTAGTTACACCTACAATTCATCTCCATGCATTAGGTATCAGAAGTCTAATGAACTAGGAAATTTTTTTAAATGATGAAAAAATGAGCATGGCAAAGAAATAATTAGTTATGGGGAGAATATTTTAATGTAATTTCTCAGGCTAAAGTTCCATGTAGTTTTCTTTTGAAAACTTAGAAGACCTGTTCAACCAGATGACACAGACCCTTCAGCCCTTTTCAGAAGCAGTATCTTATATTCCAGTTTGATTTTTCAATTAGAAAACCTTCTTATCTAAAATATCAAAATATTCAATAAACCAAAATGGTAATTTCCTAAGGAGAAGACCGAAGCACTTTATAGCAGATTATTCACATGATGAGGCACAGAAATGCTTTTCTGAAACCACTGTCTTCTCTCAGAAGTAAACAAAGGTTACCATGAAAAAGATCAAAATGTAAAACACACTGTCTTGGTCTGCTCAGGTTACTGTAACAAATTACCATGGAATGAGTGGCTTAATAAACATTTATTTTTCACAGTTCTGGAGGCTGGGTAGTTCAAGATCAAGGTGCAGGCAGATTCAGTTCTATGAGAGCTCTCTTTCTGTTTGCAGATGGCCCTCTTCTCACTGTATCTTCATATGGCTGAGAGAGAGACAGCTCTAGTTTCTTTCTCTTCTTATAAGGACACTAATCCTCATGGGGGTTCCACCCTCATGACATAATTACCCCCAAAAGGCCTCATCTCCAAATACCATCATATTGGAGGATTAGAGTCTCAGCATATGAATTTTGGGATGACACACAGTCTGTAACAGGTATTTCATTTAATTGTAGGTATCAAACGTTCTAAAAAATATATGCAAACTTTTTTTAAATGGAGAACATGTTTGATATGTGCAAAGAATACAAGCCAAACCTTTCACGAATCCCCAGATTCTCTGTCTCAATTCAATATGGTTTACTTTATTGAATAGAGTAAGAAAATATAACTCAAAACTGTACTATCCATTCTGATCTTAATTAGAGTTAATGTCCATCAGACTCCAGATGGTGGAAAGGCATCTAATTTCACTCACTGCAAAAAGTAGGTACTGTACATCAGTCAGTCCTATAACCAGATCATGGACCTGTGGGCTCATCTCCAGTATTCCAACTGTGAATGTGAAATCTTCAAAATCCTAGGCTGCACTGTGCTTCTATATCACCAAAGACATTTACATTCTGGGATAGATGCCTGAACTGAACCTCCCAGACTCAATATTGTTCTCCCACAAAAGGAAATGCCTTCACTGTTCTTGAGTATGTCTTTCAACACATGTTTTGGGCCTGCACACCAAGCCTGAAGAAATCGTACAAGAGAGGAGAGGTTCAGCGGTTCTTGAAATACTCACCCCAAGCTACTTTCCAGCCGGAGAGTTACACACTAATGGAAACTAGTGAGAATTGTTTGCTCTCAAGTGTGGTGGTGAAAGGTGTGTAACTCCTGCCAGCAACATCTCTTCTCCCACCTCCCTCTGCCTGTTTCAGCCTCAGGCTAGCTCTTCTGTATTCACAAATCCCGGAAATTAATGAGCAGTGAATCTGGTTGATACATCAGGCTCCATGAGGGAGAGCTGTTAGTGAAGTCTCCGGCTGCATGCTGACTGGAAGCCAACAGGCCAGGGGGAAGCTTAGGGTCAGAAATTTAAAACCACAAAGAACCCCAGATGTCCTGTACACCAAACCATTGTGTTACAAACCATAAAAGTGGAGTTCAGAAAAGGTTGAGTGTATCTAAGACCACACAGACTGTAGTAGCAGAGGCAAGTCTAGAACCCCCTTTCCTGTCTTCTATGTGATGAAGTTTATCCAGAGCTTCGTGCCAGGGGGACAGTGTTTTGCCCAGAGATTTGTGCAAGGTCACAGCTTTGGAGGAACTGCAAATAGGTCCAACATCCAGCGCTAATGCTTTGGTCAGTTGATCATTCTTTGAGCAACTATTTACTGGGTGCTTTAGAGATAGCTCCTTTCAGCTACTTCTTCACTGATTTTTAAAGTATAGCACAGAAGTTTTGCCAACAGAGCCAAGTGGAGAACCGGGATTGGCAGCAGCAATTTATTTAGCATTCTTTGCTCTACAAATAAATTGAGAGCAAAGGAGGGATGTGTCAACATTTTTGGGCACAAACTTGTATTTATATAGAAATATTTTGAAATATGGGTTTCTTATGCAGTGCATTTACATGTTGAGAAGGATTTACAGTCATTTTCATTTAACATATTAACAGTAGACATCTGGTCAATATATTTATACTTTGAAATGGCAAAAGAATTGTGATTCAGTCTCAATTGGCTAACATTTATTTGAAAAATATCAATTTCTTGATTTTGCTCACTTATAAACAATGTAAAAAAAGAGTGAAGGATTGATTCTTATCTTAATTAAATTTATGGGAGTTAAAAACTAAAACCCCTTATAAGAAACATGCACTTAGAGTACATAAGGTCTTCTTAATGGGAAATATGTAAGGAAACTCACATACGAAAATTGTCTAGCCACAGGAACAACAGAGAGTGAGAAGAGGCTACTGTAATGCCTGTCTGTTTAGTTAAATGATATACATGAATATGCCCAAGATTTGCAGACAAAGAAAATGGAGGAAAAAATAGAAACATGTAGTTTGATGATTCTGGCATCAGTTTAAAGCGCACAAAGTAAAGGAAGTATTTGCTCACATCACAAGAGGAATTCATCGGATACCACTCAGAATGTTCTTACTCATGAGAGAAAATTTCCCACACTCACATCCTCTGACCTCCAACATGTGGCAAGCAAAACCTCAACTCTGGGAGGGTTGGTTAGTTTAAGCCTTCAGAACTTTGGACACTGAGCCAAAATATCTAAAAGCTTGCCCAGCTGGGCAGGAACATTTGTTAAACAGACTTCCTTAGAAGATTTCCTGATCTTTGTGGGAATTTTCTTTACTTTTTAATGTCTACTCACTGCAGTGTCTTTTACCAGATTATCAGAGAGTTGACTGGTTTGTCATTAAAGTCTCTGATAAAATAGTTGACTTCCTGAAGGATGTCCCTTAACTACTTTGTCTAAAGTAACAATGCCCACCCCCCAGTCACTCTTTATCTCTTGCCCTGGCTTATTTTTGTATAATGCTTATTACTATAAACATTATATTCTTTTCCTTTTATTTGTTTACTTATTATTGTCTGTTTCTCCCTTTTTAGTGAATGCTCCACAAAAGAGCAACTTATTTTTTCCTGTGTACTAATGAAAAATTAACATGTAGAAGATGAATAATAAAAACATTCATGAACAAATGAAGGAATAAATCACTGAAGAGAGATCTTGCTTGAAAAACTAGCTTTAAGTATCTCCTCTCTAAAATCACATTCCAATTTCTATTGTCTTGTTTTATTTTCTTCATTGCATACTCTTTCTCTAAAATTATTGGATAAATCTATTCTTTTATATGTTTCTCCCAGCTAGAGTTTAGGTTCCATGGTGGCAGAGACATCTTAGTGCTTGGACTAGATCTTGGCCCATAGTAAGTAGTCAATAAGTACTTTTGGAATTAATGTTTTAATAACTTTCTATATCACTGTCCTTATATTTAAGTGAAGAGTGCTAATAAAAGTTAACAAATATAACCAAAATTATATTCATTCATTGTTTTGTTTAAAAAGATCTGTGAAGTAGATATTATCATTCCAAGTTTATGTGTCGAGGAAACTGAGGTTCAGTGCTCATTCTACCACACTTACCACACTATGCACAAATAGTATAATTCAGTATAATTGTTGTATATTCACAATAATAAATTAATGTGGAAGGATAAACACAGAGAGTTATAAAGGTCCAAGTGAGAGAGTGAGATCACATCCTACCAAAGGTATCAAGTAGCAGGCATCACTGAGAGAGCTGGAGGGCACAGAATGAGGCAGGATAACGTTAGTGAGAACATTGGGAGTATTCAAGAAAGAGTAAACAGTCCAATTTGGTGGGAATAGCATGCATGTTGAGAAACAGTTATAGGTGAGGATGGAAAATTGACATCTGGGTTAGAGGCCCTATGTGTCAAGTTGACAAGAATGAACATAGCTACGAAGAAAATTGGAGCCCTGAAATCTTTTAGATGGTAAATGACATAACTCAAACTCTTCTTTAGAAGCATTTAGAAGGTAAACAAATGCAGCATATGCATGGCAGATTGGAAAGGGAAAGTTTGGAAATAATTTAGAAGAAAGGGACTGGAAGTTAAAGATCTCACATATTTCCCTTAATAAGTGTGGGTAATACTGAGAGTAAGCCTTGATAATAGAGATTTACAACTAGGCCACCATTTTGGGAAGCATTCTACTTGGCCTCCAGAAAAGTCATACTTTACTACCTACTTTACTTAGTCACTTCTCTTACTCTAGTACCAGTTTCTTCCAGTCTGATTCTTGTTTCTGAAACGTGCTACCTTGTACTCTCATAGTTAGATTGTTCAACACAAGCAGGTACACTGGGGCCATCCTTGTAGAACTTGACCATCCTTTCTGCATTACAGCATTTTCCCTGAGCTGAGTCTTGGTACTCCTTCCTACTCCTGAGCTTTTCCACATCAGTCCCCAGGAAGATGCAGATTCAGATTCAGTCACTTCTGAGGGAACTTGAAGTCGGCTAATTTAGAAGGACTGAGAGAACATAGATCAGCTCATAGAAGAGAAGTCTGCTCTTATTAGTTTATCAGTGTTTATCAGTAATTGCTAACTTAGTGGTTATCAAAACTTTAGCATGCGAGGCTGGCCCAGTGGCACAGCAATTTAGGTTGCACTTTGGAAGCCCAGGGTTCGCGGGTTCGAATCCCGGGCGCCCGCCGACGCACTGCTTGTCAGCCACGCCGAGGCGGCATCCCATATAAAGTAGAGGAAGATGGGCGGATGTTAGCCCAGGGCCAGTCTTCCTCAGCAAAAAGAGGAGGATTGGCAATGGATGTTAGCTCAGGGCTGGTCTTCCTCACCAAAAAAAAAAAAGAAAAACAACCAAAAAACTTTAGCATGCATCAGAATCAGCTCAAGGCTTGTTAAAATATAGATTGCTGCCACCCCCATTGTTTCTGATCTTATTCAGTGATGGGACTGATACTGCTTGCCTGTGGACCACATTTTGAAAACCATTGCTCTAACAGGAGACTGAACTTTATCCTCAGAGCTTGCTTTTATTGATTTCTCCTGGATTTAGTAGTAGAGAACTCAAAGGCACATATTGTTTTTCAATGGTTATGGATTATATGAATAGACAATTTGTCAGCCAAAAGCTATATTGAATAAGAATTCATGGTCTTCAGGAAATACTCTCTTTACTATTCATACTTTCAAGAAGTAGTAGGATTAATTGCTGAGTGTCCTTATTAAATAAAAATTCAGTTCTAACTGGGAATAAGAATGCACAAATTCATGAGTTAAAATTGTGATTATAATTACATACTCAAAGCTTTCTTAGGTAAAAGGAGTTATATTTTGAGTGGTAGCAATGAAAATGCTGGTTGAGCCTTTATTACTACTTTATAACACTGTGAATCTAAAATATCATTGGCATTCAGATAGGTTGCTTCTTATTTTTGAACAATAATGACTTTATTTGTATCAGCTCCAAAGTGATTAGCTTTCATATTACAATGGTAAACACAACCATGATTAATTCATCTACTCATCACTCTTTCCTGCTGTGGATGGTGGGATGATTGACTCTTCAGACAGATTCTGACAACATTGGTTCTATATGTAGAGAAATAAATTGAGAAGAGAGAGCTGTTTGCGTAGAGAAGCACAATCAGGTATCAGTTAAAAAAAAATACACCTCAAATTTCCCAATGCTACTCTGCTTATCAGTAAGGGAAATAAACACACTATATGTCATAAAATATCCAGGACAATTTTACCTTAGATTATTAGCACTGCATGTATTTTCAACATATTTTAATTAACAATTACATTTGTTATTCTAGATCCTTTTTCCTGTTTTTTTCTTTTTATAATTTTATGTTAACAGCAAGTCCTCTTAATATTCCTGTAGATATTCAGAAAATTTTAAAATCTTTTCCTTAGCAGAGAACTCCACTGAAATAAAACAACAGAACACTTCTTTAAGAGGGTATGAAAGAGGGAAGTTCTGTTTTGGTTTTGATTGATAGCAAGCTGACAGATCTCTTTTCCTCCTATGGGGTAGTCAGAAACATAAGGTATGGTACACGGCCAAGAAAAGAACTGTTTCTCAGTTCATCCTGAGACTGTTTTTCTCAGTGTAATTCTCCCAGTTTAAGTGAATTTCAGATTCATTAGCCTTGACTATTTACAAATGAAAGTCTAAAAATATATTGCAAAGTCAATCAATTGTATATCCATATTCAAAAAGATAAACTAAGGCCTTTTCTTCACACCTTACAGAAAAATTAAATCTACATGGATCATAGACTTAAATGTAAGAGCAATAATTATAACTCCCAGATGAAAATATTGAAGAAAATCATCAAGACCTTGTGTTAGATAAAGAGTTCTTAGATATAACACCAAAACTAAGAGCCATGAGAAGCAAAAAAAAAATGATAAATTGGATTTCATTAAAACTAAAAACGTTTGTGCTTCAAAAAACAATTAAGAATATAAAAAGACAAGCCACAGATTGGGATAAAATATTTGTAAATCATATATCTGAAAAACAACTTGTATTCAGAATATATAAAAAACTCTTACAACTCAATAATAAAATACAAGCAACTCATTTAAAAAGGGGCAAAGCTTGAATAGATATTTCAACAATGAAGACATATGGAAAGTTAATAAGCACATGAAATGTTGCTCAACCTCATTAGTCAGTAGGGAAATGCAAATTAAAATCAGTCAGACCACTACATACACTTTAGAATGGTCCTGATCAAAAAGACAGACAACAGCAAGTGTCGGCAAAGATGTAGAAAAACTGGGGCCCTAATACGTTGTGAATGAAAATGTAAAATGGTGCAGTAACTTTGGAAAACAGTTTGACATTTTCTTAAATAGTTAAATGTAAACTTACCATTTTATCTAGCAATTCCACCTCTAGGAATCTACCCAAAAGAAGTGGAATCATATGTCTACACAAAGGCTTGCAGATACATGTTCATAGCAGCATTGTTTGTAATAGCCCCAAACTGGAAATAACCCAAGTGCTCATCAACTGGGGAATAAACTGAATATTGTATGTTCCCATAGTGGCATATTATTCTGCAAAGAAGCAGAATGACACTGATACATGGCACAACACAAATGAACTTCAAAAACTATGGTAAGTGAAAGAAGCCAGATGCAACGTTTCATATTGTATGATTCCATTTATATGAAATATTCAGAAAAAGAGACTTTGCAAAGACAGAAAGCAGAATTGATTGGTTGGGGTCAGGAGTAGATTGACTGCAAAGAGGCTTGAGGGAATTTTTTTACAATAATGGAAAGTTCTAACATTGGAATTTTGTGGTGGTTACACAATTCTCAAATTTACTAAAAATTTTTTGAATTGTGCACTTACAATGAAAGAATTTTATGGTATGCAAATTATACCCCAATAAAGTTGTAAAAAATATATTGCAAGGTCAATATAAAGCATACAATTAACCACAATTTTTGTAAACTCAAAACTCTGAATTAACGTACTGTATCAAGTGTTCAGCGTAATTACGTTGTTTACCTGCTGACATACACCTTCCTAACTGATGACAAAGAAACTATTTGATTCTTTTTTTTTATATAATTGGCCATTAAAATGACTGTCAGTGATCCATACATTTACGTTTTTTTGTTTGTTTTTAATATGTATGTGTTCTTGGGAAGTCTTGGTTACAGTGGCATAACTTCAACTAATGTTAGTAATAGGAAAGATAAAAGGATATTTCCAGAACAACACACTTCATATTCATCTATTCAACTGATATGTGTTGTTGCCCACTGTCTTAGTTTGTGCAGGCTGCTATAACAACATACCACAGATGGGGTAGCTTATGAACAGCACAGATTTACTTCTCACGGTTCTGGAGACTGGAAGTCCAAGATTAGGGCGCCAGCATGGTTTGGTGGAAGGAGGCTAGGGAGCTCTGTGTGGTCTCTTTTATTAGAGCACTAATCCATTCATGGGGGCTCCACCCTCATGACCTAGTCACCTCCCAAAGGCCCCACCTCCAAATACTGTCACATTGGGGATTAGTTTTTCAACATATGAATTTTGAGGGGGGACACAAACTTTCAGATCATAGCACTCCCCGCACACAAGGCACTTTAGAAATTGTGATCATACACATATTTTTCAAATATGCTTCCCTTGGTCCTTCTTAATTGTGTTTTTGTATGTGTGTGATTATACTTAACTCAGATTGAAAATATGGCTGCACTCATGATTTAACACACTTAAAATGTCCTGGTTCAATCACAAATGATAGACCATAGGACAAAGACTCCCTGCATACCTTCCCCCACCATTTAATATTGAAAGTGAACTCACAGGCTGAGTGTAATGGGTGTCTTGAATGTGTAGTATAAATAGATAAATGAAACAACACCTAATTAGCTGCCAGTTCATTAGAGGGATAAATATTTCCAAAATAGTTATTGGCAGCACAAGAGTCACACATTCCATGTTTGAAATCTTTGACCAATGTGGAAGTGAAAAAATAGAGGACAAAACATGTGCCAATTATTTGCTCACCCAATTAGTTAGCATTCTATTTAGGTCCCTGATTCAACCTCTTCTCATGCTCTCAAAATGAAGAGACTGATTTTCTTGGCTTTAATTTCAATGACTTCAATTATGCTACTCTTTAGGCTCTCTAATTAGGATATTAAATATCATCTACTGGCCAAATAAAGTTTTTTCTAAATTGGATCACTTACCTCCAATTTTTTCCCAGTGGTCAATATGATGAATTAACAATGAATTCTCTCATATCCAGAGTCTATTATCATTTTTTTCTAGTTATATATATATATTGAAGTTACATATATTAACTCATTTGTTTTACCAGTGAAATCAATCAACCAACCACCCAACTAACCACCCAAATCTGTCATTTGCTAGTTTGAAATTAAAAGTATGAAATATTTTATCAGAATATCATTACAAAGATATCTCCATTGGTAGATATATGAATATTATATATATACATATACATGAATACACGTGTCTCTCTATATGTATAGATAGATATAGATGTCTATATTTTCATCCCCTGGTGTAATCTCTTCCCCCTGAGTATAGGTGGGACCTGTGACTTGCTTCTGTACCAATAAAATAAGGCAAAGGTGATGGAATGCATGCAATTATATGCACGTGATTATGTGATTGTGTTATATAAGGCTGTAGCACCTGTTAGACTGGAGTCTCTCTTGCTGGCTTTGAGGAAGGAACATCTCAGGAGGCAAGGAACTTTGGGTGGCCTCTAGTAGTTGAGAGGGGCCTCCAGCCAACAGCCAGCAAGAAATTGAAACCTTCAGTCTTACAACCAAAAGGAGATGGATTCTGCTAACAACCTGAGCAAACTCGGAAGCAAATCTTTTCCCTGTAGAACCTCAGATGAGATATCAGCCCCAGCCAACACCTTGATTACAACTAGGCATTGCCATCGACGCCTTGCTTTGTAGCTTGGAACCAGCATCCGCATGTCCAGGCTCCTGACACATAGAAACTGGGCAAGGCATACCACAGTAAACCGAAGTTAGGTTTTCATCTGTAAATTGAAGCTGTAGTTAGCTAAAGCAGTGATTTTCAAACATTTCTGGCAACTGATTTCTCTACCAATTAAAGCTGGTGCAGAAATGCAGTAAGTACTTAGGAAGCATTGGGCAACCCACATCCCTGCCCACTTAGCCTCTTTCACCCTATTCCATGGCTCCATGCCCCTCAGAATGCTTCTTGGAAACCAGATTAGTAAGACAGTTAGGAAACCTTTAAACGACATGACCCAAAGTCAGGTAAAATGTCAACTGACTCATGCATGTCTGGTTGCAGAGGACAAACACACACACACAAATACACACACGACATGTATAGATCATTTAATACCCAAGTCAAATGGTCATGGAAAAATGTTTGTTATCTATTTATAAGTAGCTAACTTACAACCTGGAGCAGCTTGAGGAAACACAATTTACGAAAATTTGCAAATGGTGTGTCTGAAGAGCAGTTCAGATCAAATGACAATTCAAAGTAATTCTGAAGCTCAGAGATCAGTCAAAAAAGACCTCGATTCTTACCTTAAAAATCTGATCAATGTTTCTGGCAAAAATACCTTTCTCTAAGTCTAGAATACTAACTTTGCCATCACATTCTGTGTCTGAAAGAAATTCTGCCAGGTTTATGTGTGACACTAAGGTGACCTGAAAAGTGGGAAGTCTATAATTACATGCTTTGTAGCCAGCTGTTCCCTTCAGGCAGTCTGCCCTTAAAGTTAATCAAGAAACTCTCCCCAGGGAACCTCTTGCTCTCATAAACTACTAACCTGCTAAACATGGAATTAAATTATTTTATTGTATTACTACCAACTCCACTTAAAAACAAAAAAGCCTCTTCTAAACAAAAGGAGAAGCCATAGAGCTGGGACCAATGTGTACTCACGTAAGCCTTGCTTAAGAGCTGGTGAATAGGAAAAACCACCACTGAAACTCTCCTCATTTTCTCACCACTGCCCTATCATTTATGGTGATGAGATAGCTAGGTACTCAGCATGGATTCTATTGCTTAGTCCTCATGGTTATATTGCGTGAAACCATTGTTATAAACATTTTACATGAGAGAAAACAATCTCAGAGAAATGAAAAATCTTGCTTAAAGTCACATAGCTGGTAGATGACAGAGCTAAGTTTTTGATTAATCAGACTAAAGAAACCAACAAATAGAAAAAGGAAAAAGCAGCTTTGAGTGTGTGTGTGTGTGTGTGTGTGTGTGTGTGTGTGTGTGTGTGTGTGTGGCTGAGACTCTTCTTAGGTATTATAGAGGATTATATAGCTACTCCATTCATTCATTCATTCATTTGATAGGGACATACTAGGCATGGCTGTATACCATATTAATGCTGGGGATTCCTTGGTGAAGAAGATGTGGTCCTTGATTTCATATAACTTAGGTTTTGGTTGGAGAGACAAAAGTATTAAACCAAATTAGTCATAAGGTGTGACAGTCTCTGTGCTAACTAGTGTGCAGGATGCCTCGAGAACACAGGCATGGACACAAGCTTGTTTGAGCATAATGTGTTTGTGACAAACACACTGCTTCACACATACATGCATCCCCAAGTGTCTAACAGCTTTGTATTTTCAATAGTTGAAGTGAGAATGCATCTCATCATAGGAAAATTACTCTACAGGATTCCTAAGTGACTTTAGATAAGGTCCCACAAATATGTCTGAGGTAAGCAAAGATAGCCACTGTCAATCTTAAGTTAGAGGATGGTTACAGTGCAGCTGTCTACTTGTATTGCACAGCCTTGAGGAACTGGCTCTGTGGCCATCAGCAATTAACACCTCCTGTTGATCAGAGATAAATAGCCTGTAGTATCCCAATTGCCTTCTGAAAACGCAGTCCAAAATATCCTGCTGCACAGCCTGTAAAGAGCAGTGGAGTCTTCATCCAAAAGCCATGGGGACACATTGACCACCAGGTTTGCATTAAGTCATTGGTTCACACCTTTGTGAATGTGGGCTCTCACTGTGAGTGATTCCGAGAATCTTCAAGGGTATTTCACATGTGTTCATGGGTACCCGAAGGGGCCCCATGGCTCATGGTGCTCCTTCTAACTCTCTCTCCTGAAGAGCATCCCCCTGACAACAGTTTCCTGGTAATGTTCCGGCCCCTGGGACAACTGTCTGCCCTGAAATATGAAGGATAATAATTTTCTCACTTTTGTGTTACCTGTTCTCCAAGATTTTGTCCATTGTAATGAGATTGTAAATTTTGCCTCCCACATGCAGTTCTTTTATCACCAGGGCTTAGATTGCAAGATGTTGGCCTAACTACTGCCACATGTACCACCTCAGAATTCCAGAGTCCTTCCCCCTTGGTGGATCCTCTCAGAGGCTCCACATGCCCTTTGCATTTTTGTCACCGTGTCTCCTGCACTTTAAGGTCTTCATGTGTCTCAGTGCAACTTGGGACGTGCTCCTAATTCTTTCCCTAAGAGGTTCTTCAGATCCCATGTAAACCAAGACAGAGAGAGGGAGAAAGAGAGAGAGAACATTTTAGGCAGGATTCTTTGGAACAGTGGTCCTGCCTTTATTAAGGCATCCCATTCAAACAAGATTGCTGATTGTGGAAGAAATTAGCGAGGACCTCAGCATCAGGGGGTGACGATTCTCAAAATTCTTCATATATACATATTGTGAAGGGAGACTAATTGTTAAGTTGCAAAAGGGAGGAAGAAACCCAAGCTGAGAGAGGTGACAGGGCAATATGGAAGGTTATAAGAACACTGGCTTATTAAAGAGTGATTGCTAGAAAACCAGGAGAAACGGAAAAACAACAGCAACCCAGCAGGAGGTCACAGCGGAATCTAAGATCAAAAATGAGGAGGCCAGAAATAGCATGTTTCCTCACAGCCAGAGAGGAGAATTAGAAGGAAACTGCCAGGTCCCACGTGCTCGGGCCCTTCTTATCTCTCTGACTTCAGGCACTGCCTCTCCCTTGTTCACTCTACTCCAGCCACAGTGACTTCCTTGTTCTTTGCTTGGAATACCTTCCCCTTAGATATTTGCATGGCTAACTCTCTCACCTCTTTCAAGGCTTTGCTCAATTGCCATCCTGTCCATAAGTCTTAACCTGGGCACCATTTTAAAAATTGTGGCCAGCCATCCTCCTAGTACCTTAATCCCCGGTACCCTACATTTTCCACGACATGTATCACCCTCTAACATACAATATAATATCCTTATTTCTATTGTTTGTATCTAGAACTCCACAAGGGCAGGGACACTCATTCCCACTCCCCTCCCCTCACTGATGCATCCCAAGAGTCTAGGACAGAGAACATGCAGTGCTCAATAAATATCTGGTGAATGAATTAAGGAATTTCTGGGGCAAAAGCCAGATGCCCTTTTGTAGTCACAATCAGAAGGCTCTGGATGCTAAAATGACTGAATCAGAGCCAGTCTTCTTGACAGATGACTAACTAAGATTTCCTGGTTTGGGTTGGTAGGACTTATAGGGGATGCATGTATGCATAGTTGTGGGAAATTATCAAATTTCCTTGATAGGTTTGGAGAACTTGAAAGTGAAGTGGACAGTTGTAGCAGAGACAATGCTACATGGTCATCAGACTAGTTTCTTCTTC
This sequence comes from Tapirus indicus, assembly GCA_031878705.1. Lineage (NCBI taxonomy): Eukaryota > Metazoa > Chordata > Mammalia > Perissodactyla > Tapiridae > Tapirus > Tapirus indicus. The sequence goes on along the minus strand of CM062919.1, from coordinate 138,076,214 downwards.
CAAGGAACATTTCTAGATTATGTCTCCTAGCTCTCTTTCATCTCAGTGGGTATTATGTGATTAGTTCTCACCAATGGAATGTGAGTAGAAGTGGTGCATATCATCTCCTGGCCTTCTTGCTGAGAGATTGGCAGCCAGTGACGTTCTGCTCTCCTTTTCCTTCACCTCTTAGTCAGTTACAGAGGATCCAACAAAAGTCTCTACCAGATGGAGGGACTCTGTGTCCCTGAATGACTGTGTGGAACTGAGTCCCTCGATGTGCATATAATTGTGATGTGAGAAAGAGACAAACATATCTTTATTGTGTTACTAGCCTGCTTTTGTGCGATTATTACTCAGAGTAATGCATCTATTCCATATAATCTAGGGGAGCTGGCAAGCCTTCAAAAAAACAACTTGCTTTGTGGTATATCAAAGTTTATAGGGCCCAAGGTCCCCACAGTGAGTAAGATAAAACTCTAATATATGTCACAGTGTGGTCATGAAGTAGAAATTAAGCTTGCATATAGAAAAATAAAATTGCATTTCTAAATATTCTGAGTTTCTGGATTGAGAGTATGGTAGTCATTCCCTGGTTCTTATATACCTTTGCTTATATGAATCTACATCTGTCCCTTCATTCTCTACATCTGTCCTTTTTATGCTCATATGTAACAGAAATGGAAATCTAACATTAGAACGTCAGCTCTGCCTGGAGGACCCTTTACTTGGTGAAATGTAATCTTACTTACACGAATCAGCCTACAGGTCAGATGTATAGACCACCCTTAAAGAAAGAGAGAAATTAATAAAGTAATAAGATCATTGACTCATTAAAGATTACAATTTAAGCTCTAGAGTAGAAACATAAGAGACCAGACTAACAATGTATAAGCTAAATGCAAAAAGAAGAGGCAAACTTGAAATCTATGGGAAGTCAAGATTAGAAGATCCTAGAGAAGACACATCTGTTGGCTTTTGTCTGCTGCTCTTGATGCTATGATGACGTTTGTTATCTCCGTAAGTGGATGGAGGGCTATACTGCATGCGTCGTGTATTCTACTGAAGCTTGCTCTTCACCCTTGTCTGGCTTATAAAACTGCCTCCCATAACCAAGTTTGACATTTTTGCTAACTGATCCTCTAGAGCTGGGCTCGGCAAACTACAGCCTGAGGGCCAACTCCCGTCTTCCAGTTTTTGTAAATAAATTTGCATGGGAACACAGCCACGCCCATGTGTTTATGTATTGTCTATGGCTGTTTCCACACTACAACAGCAATGTTCAGTAGTTGCACAAAGCCTAAAATATTTATTGTCTCTTCCTTTACAAAAAAATGATGTCCACCCATTCTCTAGTGCATGTTATTTGTACATTTCTTGCTATCCCACTCTACTTAGTGCAACAATAGTGTCTTTATTTGTCTTATCCTTTGAGTTGATTTTAAGCTGCCGGTAGCTAGAGTCTTTGGACTTATATGTGCGTCCTTTTTAATATCTTTCCACAGAAGAAGAACGATAAATATTTGTTGAGTTGAGTTAAACTGAACGTAAATCAACAACAAAATCTTGCAGTTTTACTTGAGGAAACTCTCACATATTTTGGACCCAATATTTGTTTAAAATTTCTGCAAAGTGCATGCAGCGGCCTTTTCTGGCATTTTGTATTCTCTATTTAATCAAACAGCCAGCCCTAGTGGTCTAGTGGTTAAGGCTCAGTGCTCTCACCACTATGGCCCGAGTTGTTTGCCGGTCAGGGAACCACACCATCCATCTGTCGGTTGTTACACTGTGGCAGCTGAGCGTTGCTGTGATGCTGAAAGCTATGCCACTGTGTATTTCAAATAGCAGCAGAGTCACCCATGGTGGACAAGTTTCAGTGGAGCTTCCAGACTAAGATAGACTGGGAGGAAGGACTTGACCACCCACTCCCCCCAAAATTGGCCACAAAAACCCTATGAATAGCAGTGGAACATTGCCTGATATAGCACTGGAAGGTGAGAGGATGGCACAAAAAGGCCAGGCAGCGTTCCGCTCTGCTCTACTAGGGTCACTAGGAGTCGGAATCCACTCGGCACTAACGACAACAAATTTAATCAAATAAATTATTTTATATTTTAATATTTTTATTACCATGGCAGTTATACCGGGCTGCCCACTATAATTCTTACTTCACTTCTCTCAGTGTAGAGTTATTTGGAAGTAGTCACCTAGGACACTTTACTGTGAGTGTGACCATGTGACAAGATCTTGCCAATAAATACCACTTCCAGGGCAAGCAATTTTTTGAGAAGTTGGCATACTCTCTATCTTTTCCATTCTGCCACAGAGTTCAGTGGATCCCAAGGCTCTAGGAGGATGGCAAAGCCACCAGATGGAAAAGAGCCTGACCAAGATATTTGCACTGGATGGTTACACAATTGAAGAATAAATCTCCATTATGGTCATCCTGTGAAATGTGGATGTGGTTTCAGAGGCCATGCTACAGTACTGAATCATGTTCCTTAGGCAGTCACATTTTCTTCATCTTTTCCCAACAATTGACTATCCTCTGAGATACAACATTTGTTAACTTATTAACAGGACAGATTTTTTTCCCTTTAATTGGCATCTTGTGTCTCTAGAGTAATTTAAGACTCATATGAGATCTGTACAAGAGAAGCAGTGCAGAAGCACGTAAAACCCGGAAGGTGTGGATTGAAGAACTGTCCATTTCAAGACAATGGCCAGCAGCCCCCTGTGCTCACACATTGTCCTTCCCATTAATAGGACCTGTTCTTATCAACATATCTCTATGTGTATAAGTGTTTGTGTGAGTCGGTCCTCCCCTGAATCCTATGACAGAACCAGGCCCAGTGCCAGGCAGATGGGCACGTTTTTGCTTCTTGAATCTCTTGGTTTCCTTAGTTTTCTTTGCCATAAGTACATTTAATTCAGCCACATGCCATGACAACAAAATGACTGAAATAACAAATCCAGTCAGACAAGTTTGTTTTTTTTATATGATAGCTGCTATCTTGGTTTAATTTTTTGACACAAAATTTTGATTTTATTTTTAGCAAGTTGATCAGATTAAATCATTCTTTTTCCATTGGCAAAAATAGAATCCTTACTCTCATATATACCAAATGATTTTCATTTGACCTGTATTTAATTACAGACATTCAAATGTCTTTTTAAGCTGCAGAACTTTTTGTTTGAATGAAGAGTTGCCCAGTAGGAGAAAAGGATGAAATTCTACATACTCTGGTTGAAATAGGAGAGCGTGCATAGAGTCAGACCTTTTCCACTGATGGGGCAGAGGCCCCACACAGGTCCTCAGAGAACCCCCAGTACTTTGTAGGGTACAGTTTTAAATCCATCGAAGTAGAGGTTTAAATCAAATTAGTGAAATTTCTATCGGAGAGTTGCATATATTTCTTTGGTTTGGTATCTAGTGTTATACATTTAAAATACACCAGCAAGGCTTTATTCAAAAGAACATGTTTTTAGCTTTGGAAACTTCAAAAAAACTACTTAAATACCATTTACCAGAAAATCCAAACCATTACTCACCTTACCATTACTTATGGATGTAATCAAGACATTTTATTTTGTAATACTTAACCTTTTAAAAAGCTATATTTCTAAAAATCCAAAAAATTCCTTTAGTCAATGAGGAGAACAGAAAGTTCTCTGAATGGTAATATGACCCAGAAATAGCATTATTCTCTCCACATATAGGTTTGGCACATTTTTTTACCTTTAAGTAGAAACAGAAATGAAAGTGCTTGTAGTCTTTTCTGAACTTTCAAAGTTAAAATTATTTGTTTATTAAAGTTTTTTTTGTCAGTTATTCAAAATAGGAATATCTAGCAGAATAGTATTTTATTTATCATTGGCCTTATCACCATTATTATATGATAGATATTATTCATTTTATTATAATTTATTTAATTATGTATTTTTGCTTATAATCATGAAGCAAATCATAGCAAGGTACATGGTTATAGCATGTAGTCAGTAGATGATCACTTTTGCTGTTGTTTATAATAACTTTACAAATAATCAGGAGTCTGGAATTTGAAAATAGATAGAGCAACACAATATGCTCTACACCAAAGAAACCCTTAGCCATAAGGGGCTCTGGTTATAGAAATAAAAATGGAGGACTACTCCGCCATCTGGTGGACATGCAGAGAAATGGAAAAATATTTGTTTTCATTGTTTTGAATAGAGTTGTATTAAATCTCACTAAAATTTCACTTGCTCAAGTTTTTCTTGCGCAAAGTAACACCTGCTCTCTTTATTGCTTTTGGCAGATATCGTGAGGATTTATGCATGCGTGGGATAAGATAATGTTTAGAAAGTGGTTTGGAAAAAATGGAATTTAGGATTCTAGGAGAAAAGCTAGACGGAGTACAGTGTGGAATGAATATTTTCATATGTGGAATATCACAAAGCGGGAGCGAGAGAGAGATAAGAAGGAGAGAGAAAATGATCTCTTTATTGAATTGTTTAAAAGGGGAACAAATAAAAGAGAAGCATTGTTTAGCAAAATGTTAAAGCTTAAAGCCAGAAGTCTCCAGGGTTCAAGGAATAATTCTTTAGTCTAACATATGGAAAGTTTGGCAAAGAGAAAATGTCTTTTGGAAGAAGTTCCAGTGTCTGGGAAGAGGGAGACAAGGGCAGATGAAGAACAGCTGCTGAAAGGAAGTACAGCACGTCTGAGGAATCCTGAGCTCTGCAGCGGTGGGAGCAGGGCTGCTGCTGACTGTTCTCGCTTCACCTGAAAGGCGCTGGGTAGTGGTGGGAGTGAAACCAGGAGGGCAAAGTATAATTAGCGCAGAACTTTCCATAACTGGAGGCTAACCCTCCGTCCGCCTTGTCAGAGGAGAGAAGACTTTCAGATCACTTCTCCTTACACCAGATGGTGGGGGGTTAAGCCCTGTGCCCTCTGGCAGTTCTGTCATTGCTGGGCCTGTCAGTTGGGCAGTTTTCGGTGGGCTTTATAGGGCGATACGCTCATGTAGAATGAAGAGTTTACTAGGAGAAACAGGCAGTTGGATATTTTAAAACTTTTGGTTTACCAAGCCCACGGCACTAATAATTCTTAGCACGTTAGAACAATTTGCAGCGTGTCAGGTAGGAGAAGAGATCCTCTCCAGCGAGGGAGAGACAAGGTGAGGACCCTTAGTTTGTGACAATGTTCTTGGCCAGTGGTGAAGACAGATTGGATTCTGACCCAGCCCATTTGGGATTAGTGCCAAAGGCTTAGGCAAGGGAGCGATAATAAATAAGGAATAAAATTAAATTGGGACTCCTAGCATCGCTTTATGAAACGGAGAGGACATTTTTTGAGACCTAACAGGATGGAATCCTACTGGCAGGAAAAAGATACCCCCCCTCCCACCTCGCCTTCTTCTATGTATAGCCTTTGAAAGGAAAAAAGAAATAATATTTCATGGAGCATGTGAGATGGAAGAATTTTGTAGTAGCACATGGATATTTGACCTGCAAGAGTAGAGTGTGTTCTTTAGGTAGTAGTGGAGACCTAGATGCACTGGGTGTAGATAGAGACTTCCAGCTACCTGGGAACTAGAAAGGCAGGTGGCCCTGTGAAGTAAGCCTGAGGTTGCTGAGTACAGTGGGACCCCAGAAACTCTTCTGTGATAATGTCCTCTTGTGTTACAGTAATGTGACCCTGAGTGTTGTTCCTGCTGTGTGACCTCTTCCGTTTGGATACAGGTGGATCAGATGTGGACAGCTAAGCAACGCTGAGCCATCAGGTTTTCTTTTTCAGAAACTTAGAGTTGAGACCACTTCCAACTTGGATCTGAGGCTACGAGAGGCTAGACCCCCAACATACAAACTGGAAAACTGTACTTCATCCATGGTTTGTCACATGGACAAAGGAGCAGAAAAAGCCAGTCTGCAGAGAGACAAAGGGAAACACATGCAAAGGAGGAGCAGAGATGAGAGATATTGAAAGAAATATCTGAAAAGTTCTTAGCTATTGCTTCCAGTTTCTTTCTATGGCCCAGCCATATTTTTGCCCTTGGATGTCATTAGACACCCCTGCATCCTTATAATGCATTCCCATTCAACTTAAGGAAGCCTAAATGAATATCTATTACTTGCACAAAGATTGTTAGCCCATACAGTAATTTTGCCCCCACACTGCCCAAATTCAGCCATTTGAGCCAGAGAGAGGAAATCTGAAATGCTAGGCTTTCATCAGTCCCTTAGCTTCTAGGAAAGAGGGACCCTAATCTGGTGTAGCCTCAGGAACCCTGACATTTTGAGTGCTTCTTCAATTTTTAGATCCCCCTCCAATGCTTGGGACCATCAGGAACCTGCAATACAGTTCAGGAAAAGTGCCCTGGCCCTGGTCTCTGTTTCTCACCTTGGAGAACATTCTGACTCTATGACCCCAACGCCCGAAAACACTTTGGGTCTATCAGCTGCATAGAGCAGCTCCAGCACTAATGCTTATGGGGTTCTCCTGGGAGCCCTTGGCTGGGCCCCCATTCCAGGAGGGTGGCCTGGCAAGTAGGTGGTCGTGGTGGTTGGGTGGAGGAAGTGCAGTCAGGCATCTCAAAGGAAATAATATCTTGCTGGAATTTGAAGCTTGAGCAGGACTACCCAAATGAATTGATATAGATTCTCCTAGTTAAAAAGTCCAGTCAATACAAAAGCCCGGTGTGCTTTTAAATAAATGAAAGATTTCCATATTGACTGGGAGAGAAAGATAGGGAAAAAGTGAAAAGAAATAGGGCAAGAGACAGGCAGAGTTCATACTCTGGAGGGTCTAAAGAAATTGGGCTCTATCTCCACTGAAAACTCCTAGTAGTTCCTTTGTGTTATGAACAATTGCTTTTGTTGCAGAGTAAATGCAGGCGAGCAGTTAGGAAGCTGTCCAAAGGTGGTGGCCCTGCAGACGAAAAGAAATGGACTGACTCTTATGAGGTCTGTGGGAGATCAGAGTGATGATAGATTTGATAAGAGAGTGAAGATGAGGAGTCTCCAGGGATAACCTCCAGGCTGAGCTGCTAGGTGAACCGCAGGGCCATCTCCTGAAGAGCAATTTTGTATGTCAGGCTGGAGATGGAGATCGGGGGGGCTTACTGGAAAGAGGATAAGTTGGGGGCAGGTTGAGTGTATGGTGCCTGAGGGGCTTCTGGAGGGGAGAGGTACAGTAGGAAGTTGGAGGCGTGTGACTGGAACATCCATGAAGAAGTTGGCCTGTTCCCCCGCTGGCAAAGCCATGTTGTTTGGCTGCATTTTCCATCTGGAGGGCAAAGCATTGAACCTGGACACATGCTTTCTCTCTTTAAAAATGGCTTTCAAATGCAAAAGAGTGGAAATGCAGAAGTAGCTGATATACACTAGAGAAAAGACTCACTTACTTTACAAATTGACTTTGCCCCAGGCTGTGCCTCAATACCTAATTCAGAAACTTCAGAGGTGAGCAGAGAAGTTTTACACAAGAGTGTTCCTCTTACATTGACAGGAGAAATATATAACCTTGCCCTTTATAAGCCATGGAAATCTGCCTTCCATGTCTACACATTAACTTCCCTCACAGGGCTAGGAGAAAGGGCTCCTTATCGCCATATTGGGGAGTCATGTTCATATAAAAGAACATGTCTCTTGTCCATAATATATATTTTTAATATAGCTATTTAGCTGTGCAAATAACCACACAGAAGTGCTGATATAAAATTAATATATTTTTGAATTTATTGAAACATTTGCCCATTTCCAGATGTCTTCTGAATTTTCAACCTGACTGTCCAAAGTAAACAAATCAACGTATTTTTTCCTCCACGCTGAGACAAATGTTGGCCCCCGGGAAAAATGAGAGAGTAGCTCAGAGAGATGAATTTCTTTAAAAACTGTGCCTTATCAACCTGATCAAGAATGATTGTTCAATTTTTAGTTTTCCCTCTGAGTTTTCTTAAATTGCAATTTTAGAAATTGAAATCAAAGTCTACGATGGATCTCTACAAATATTAAATAGTGTTATTAACATAGCAATTTAAGTGGCCTGGAAGGCATGTGTTCTGATTATCTGTTTTTCTGTTGTTGTTGTTGTTTTTTTTTTTTTTTGGTGAGGAAAATTGGCCCTGAGCTAACATCTGTTACCAATCTTCCTCTTTTGGCTTAGGAATATTAGCCCTGGGCTAACATCTGTGCCCATCTTCCTCTACTTTATATGTGAGACACCACCACAGCATGGTTTGATGAGCAGTGTGTAGGTCTGCGCCCGGGATCCAAACCTGCAAACCCAGGGCTGCCAAAGCAGAGTGCACTAACTTAACCACTATGCCACTGGGGTGGTCCCCTGATTATCTTTTATGTGACAGAGCATACAAGAAAGGACTTCATTTCCATTTATGTAATGATTTTCATACTTTGAGACTTCAGAGGTTAAAAAAAAGTTCCTCCTGATATAAAACCTAATTCTGAGAATCTGTCTGTGGGTGTCATGTTTACATTGCTTAATCTTGGACTTTGTGTGCCTGTGAAAAAATAAAGCATGAACTTTGATGCTTCTGTGTGTCACAATCTTTCCAATTCAAAGTCCCAGAACAAAGAGAAGAGAGGACTAATATTTATGAAACATACTCTATTCCAGGGGCTTTTGTATACTTGAGTTTATTATAATCATTCTTTTAGCAAGGGATTTCTAACCCTGTCTTTAGATAAGGAAACTGACTCAGGAGGGATATTTCCCTAATTCACACTGCTACGTAAAGGGGAGAAAAAAAACCTGATCTTTTTGCCTCAACTTTCATGCCGTTTCCACTCAGCCAGAGGTTTTCAGATTGGGTTCCATGGAGCCCAGGACATGAGGAGATGCCTGGCAGCCACCTCCTGGGGGAGAAGGCAGGAAGGGAAGGCTTCCTGAGTGGATCTTAGTCCTCTGTGTTCATTTCAAGCAGAGCAATTCGGCTTTTAGCTTTCTCACTAATTGGCTTCATTAAAATTATTACTTAGGAAAATGGCTTCTACTGCTTCAAACTTGTTTGCAAACTATTGCACCATAAAATTAATTCTGATGAAGCCAATGGAGAGGCGTAAGGTAAAAATAACATCCATTCTGGGTATAAGAAACTCCACATATTGCCATTTACATTTAAAATTATTTTTGTTTCTTTTTCTCCAGTGTTTACTGACAAATGACTAATAGGGTATTACTGTCCTATCTATGTTTTTAAGGTGAATATATAGGGTTCTGGAATATTGAAGGAGAGCTTTCTAGACATGTTTGAGAGAGAGCTAATAGATAAAGATGACTATGGAGTGTAGATGAAGTGGAGCCATTTTCCAGAAAAAGATCAGAAAACTGTAGGTTAATTAACCTTTGTTCAGAGTCCAGGGAATGCACTGAATGAGATGGTGATTCTGATTGAGGGCAGCTCTAAGTGGATGTCTGGGCTGGAGAAGAATTCCTGCTTTAACCTAGCTTTTAATTTTTTTGTGCCTGTGTGAGGAAGACCAGCCCTGAGCTAGCATCCGTTGCCAATCCTCCTCTTTTTGTTGAGGAAGACCAGCCCTGGGCTAACATCCACGCCCATCTTCCTCTACTTTACATGGGACGCAGCCACAGCATGGCTGACAAGCTCTGTGTCGGTCTGTGCCTGGGATCCAAACCCGTGAACCCTGGGCTGCCAAAATGGAGTGTGCAAACTCAACTGCGATGCCACTGGGCCAGCCCCCAGCTTTTAATTTTTATACCACTTTATTGAGTTATAATTTAATTTACATGATGCTTTGTTATCTCAACTTCTACTTCCAAGGAAACTGCTTCTTTTACATCCACTGCAGAGGGATGCAGCCTAAATTATTTCTTGAGAAAAAGATGACCATAGTTTGCTCTTGGATAGGTTTTCTAAAGTGTGGTCCTTGGAACAACAGCACCAGTGTCACTTGGGGGCTTTTTATAAATGCAAATACTCACACCCCACCCACAGACCTACTGACGGGAAACTGTGTGGGTGGGGCCCAGCAACCTGTTTTAATAAGCCTCCCAGGTGATCCTGGTGCACAGCAAAGTTTGAGAACCCCTGCCCGGGGAGCTGGCCTTCAACCAGGCATTGCCAATTTGGAGAGTGGCCAGAGGAGGGTGGTATTGCCAAACTTGTCCCAGAAGTAATGCTAATATGCAAAGCTTTAATCCCAGAACTGGAACAAGAAAGCTGGAAGAATCAACCAGCTGTTAGCAGAAAGAGGCAGAGAAGACCCCTAAAGAGAAGCAGAGACTGAGTTAGTAGAGCAATCCTTGGCAGGCTGCTAAAATTCCTGTTGATGAAGGGGGAGGTTTGTGTTTCTCACTTCCACACATATTCTTACAATGAGCTTCCATTATGTGAGCTATCTCACCACCAAAATAGCCTAAAGCATCTTGTCCTTTGCGATTTTTGTCTGCATAGAAGGGTGAAAATAATGTAGTAATTGTTTGAGCCAAGAAGATGGAGAAGGGGCACAGAAGCAGCCTTTATTTATATACTGAGAAAATAGTGATGTTATATACAGAAGGGTCAGATGAACAAGCTCTCAGATGAAGCATCTCTTTCAGATACACGAATGCCTTCTGCAGAGCAGATGACCAAAAGTTACAAGTCTTAATAAGGGTGCAGACTAATCAATAATATGCATTGTGTGCTCACTTGTGCAGCATGTTGTGTGTGTGTGTATAAAATATATATATGTTTACATATTATATGCATATATCTGAATTCACATAACTCAAACATGTTTGTACTATTACTATATTTGTTTTATAGATTTATTGATAATAACATTAGGTAGAAGAAAATTAATTACCTTGCCCAGGGACACACAAGTAATCTGTTACGGAGTGAGGATTTGCACGCCGGCAACTGGGCACCAGAGCCTGTGCTATCAACTGCGATGCTGTATTGCTTCTTGATGGAAGTTATTAAAATTAATCCTCTATGTCTGAGATTCTATAAATTGCTTGTTTGTCTCTATGGCAACCATATTCAAAGCCATGTGCTTCCAGACTCTCATTTTAAATTCCCACTAACCATAACAACCACATGGCTCCTGTGTGTCCCACCAAACACGTGCATATGATTACATTTTATATATGATCCTAACATCTTCATCACATGAATGTTCAATATTGTGAACTCTGGTTTTAGTTCGTATAAAAATTGTTTACATTTGATTTGCTTGTTGTAATCTTGAACAAAAGAGGGAGGAAGGGAAGAAAGTAGGTCCTGTTCTCCCCTTTCTAGATCACGAATGTGTTCAAAAGTTTTGTAGTGGAGCAGTGTGAAACCTTAGAGGTTTTCCTAAAAGGTATGGGGAGACCCTCACCTCCATAAAGACAGTCAGCATGCTCCTGAATCGACTCTGAGAAAGGCATGGCCCTTCCAAGCTAAGTTATTGGTGATCCACACTTTTGTGTACTTTTTTAAATACACACAGGCTAATTCAGGGAAATATATATGTATATGTAAATGCTAATTTTGTGTTTTAACTGAAAATTAAAATGTCACAGTGTTACATAGCAACTCAATGGTAAAGCAGGAGATAGGGGCTGAGTTTTTTTTTTTTTTTTTACTGCACTCTTCACGGATCATCTGTGATATGCCAGAGACTGCACCTGTACAGGGGATACAGAAAAACAATTTGCCCCTGCCCATCATCATCCTGTCCTTATCCGAGCATTCTCTAATGTTGTCGTAGCATCCCTGCGCTACTTGGGTGGGATGGTGAGCAGGCACCGTGCACCTCAGGCAGCAGCGGGATCACAGGGCTCTGGGAGAACAGACCACCCCACCTCTGCCTTCCCAGAGCCACGTGGCTAGAGCTTCAGGACTCCTGCCACCTGGAAGCCCTAGCAGGCTGCAGACCTGGTTCTGGAAAGGGGTAGGAATGCCCCCACCAGAAGTGACGTCCACCACCAATCCCAAGCTTCCACCTCTGGTTGCCCTAGGATGTTCTCTCCGTCAATCCATCTCTTTGGTCTGAGTTAAAAGGCGGAGTGTATTCTAGTTGTAATCAAAAAGCTAGGAAAACCGTGTGTGTGTGTGTGTGTGTGTGTTCATGTGTGCTCACAGGCACATGTATGTGAGTTGGTGAAGGAGTAGAGGGGATGTTGGGGAGGGAAGTGAAGCAATTTAAAGTACAGATGAAAGGAACTGAGGGTTAGTGTCTGGTTCCTGGCTCAAGCTATGCTTCTCAGTAGTTTTGCAGTGTTTAAAAGTCCTCCCTGACAGGTCGGGTCACAGTGGAATGTGGTTTGCCCAGTGGAATGTGCTTTCTCAATAGCTATTCTATCTGAATCCCTAAGTATCTTTTTATTTGTCTGGTAAGCAAAATGTGTGCTCATTTCAGAAATCCTAATTGGCATTTAACAAGTGCCTATTTAATCTAAATATGAGGCACGTGTAATTACAACTTTTCAAATGAAAAATAAGATATTCTAGTGAAGAAACTAGGTGCCTCAAAGAGCAATCATTTGTAAATAAAAGGCTACAGAGAACCTAAAACAATGCTCATGAGATCATTGCTTTGTATAATTTATATTATGGAATCATCAGATTCATTTCCTTCAACACAATATTAGAGGCTATACAGACCAGTTAATGGACTCCCTTTTTAGAAAATGCTATCACATAGAGCTCTCCACTTCCTTACCATTAAAATAAGATCCCATTTTCTTTCCATTTAGCATAAATCAAAGAAAAGCATATTAAGCACTACAGTAGTAAGGTTGTATACTTAGAAAAATGAGGGAAACTACAACCTACTGAATAATATTACTTTAAATAGAACAGAGTTTTTTTTTATAATTTTATTAAAACAATTTAAATAAAAACAATAATGCCATGAATAGAAAGCTAAATGCTAGATTTAAAACCATAATATCAGCTGGGGGAAATGCCACTAGGTGGAGCCCACGGTTTCTAAGATTTAGGATACGTCTCATCAAGCAGTCCTGGGATAGTGTTTTCTAGCTATTGAACCACGGTGTTGTGAGGGGTGGTCGATCAGCTGATACACTGGACAATCCTTTGGCTACTACAATTAGGAAATGGGAGAATTTGAGGATGAGGTAATCCATGTTTCATTCTGTACAAGTACATAAAAGAATGTGAGTACAATCAGCCCATTTCTGGAAATTAACAGTAATTTAAACTGATTTTCTGAAGAATAATCAATAATTTGGTAATCTTATAGCAAAGAAAGTTAGCCAAGGAGCAGATTTATTGCAATGCAGTTTTCTCTTATCAGTGGGCATCAAATGTCCAGTTTAGAAAGAGTTTACAAGAAAATTATAAAGAATTCACTCTAAAATGTGGTAGTCAGTCATATGGCAAGTAAAAGAAACCCATTTAAAAAATTATTTAGGGGTCGGCCTGCTGGTGTAGTGGTTAAGTTCATGTCCTCCGCTTCTGGTGGCCCGGGGTTTGCAGGTTCAGATCCCGGGTGTGGACTGACGCACGGCTTGTCAAGCCATGCTGTGGTGGCATCCTATATAAAGTTAGAGGAAAACAGCCATGGATGTTAGCCCAGGGCCAGTCTTCCTCAGCATAAAAGAGGAGGATTGGCAACGGATGTTAGCTGAGGGCTAGTCTTTCTCACAAAAAACAAAAAAAAATTATTTAGGTTGCTTTCATCAAGCAATTACAGAATGCACCGAATGTACTGTTAAGTACATTCTGGGGAAAAATGTAAATACAGTCCAGTTATACTCTAGTAGCTATTCTAACATGACAAGTGAATAGCTTTCCATACTGAGGATGCACAATGAAGCCTATTAAAAAAGTTTTTAAATTACTGATTTCACACTCATTCTTGTTTTTGAATTTATTAAAAAAATTTAAACCTTTATTAAGGTATAATTGACATAAGTAGACTATATATATTTAAATTGTATAACTTTATGTTTTCACCCACACACACATAAACACGCAAAAGCATCACCACAACAAAGGTTGTGAACATATTCATCTCCCTTAGAAGTTTACTTGTGTTCCTTTGTAATCCCTTCCTCCCTGCTATCCCTCCCCCCAGGTAAACACTAATCTGTTTTCTGTCACTATAAATTAATTTACATTTTCTATATGGAGTCATATAGTATGAACACTTTTTTGGGGGGGCCTGGCTTCTTTCAGTCAGAATGATTATTTTGAAATTCATCCACAATGTTGCATGTATCAGTAGCTGATTCCCTTTTTATTGCTGAGTAGAATCCCAAGATTTGGATATACCACAATTTGTTTATCCACGCATCTGTTGATGGACATTTGGGTTTTTTTCCAGATTGGAGTTATTACAAATAAAGCTTCTGTGATCATTCATATATAGTTTTGTATGGACATATAATTCCTTTTTTCTTGGTTGAGTGAAATAGGTGTACAGTGGGTGTCTGTTTAACTTTTTATAAAACCATAAGCTGTTTTCCAAAATAGTTGTGCCATTTCTTCTTCTTTTTTATATAGTAAAACACGTATCTCTATTTTATGGATATTAATGAAAACAATGAATATCTTGAGTTACTTAATTTAAATTAGGAGAAAAAAGACACCCTTGCCTTTCATTTTGTTTAATAGTACACTATCTTGTACCAAAATGTTGAATTTGTCTCCTGTGTACCATCGAGGGACAGGAATAAATCCACCATCACTACCTTTATAATACTTGAGTATGTTAAGTAACTTAAACATCATTGGACAATTTATGGGGGGATAAAAGGAGCAAATAAGATTTTTATTTCACCCAAATACAGACACAATGAAACACTCTAGAACTGTAAGAAGTTTGTTAAACCTCATAATTTGGTCACTTTAGGTTATGATGAATACACACTTCAAAAAAAAAAATTAGAGCAGTTTCTGTTTCAATGTTCTATCCTAAATTCAGGCCATGTGTTCTTATTCTTTATTGAAAAAAATTCAATCACTGCATTTCCAGGAGAAAATTTTCTCATAAAACTTCTCCAGCATATGAATTTCTCTAGTAATAAGAGATCTTGTCATGCTTGCAGCACATCATGGTCTTTATTCAAATAACTTATGCTGGCCATGGTTTAAGTTGCACTTTATTATCTTTTTGGAAAAAATAGCTTTATGTTTTTAAATTAATGGAAGTATACTGTAAGAAAGAAGGTGTCAGCTAAATATTTTGAAAATATTCCTTTATTTATCAGCTGTGTGACCTTATATAAACTACTTGTCTATATCAGCATCTGTGAAATGAGAATAATGCTTCTATGTACATCTTCCTTTTTGAGGATTAAGGAAATTAAAACATATAAAGTACTTAGAAAAGTGCTATTCATATAGTAAGTACTCCATAAATACTAGTTTTTGTTATTTTTAAAGGTCTCCAAATATACGTAAGATGGTGGTACATAAGTTTGTATTGAGAAGAACAAAAATAATATGTATAAAGAAATATGTTCAGAAACCCTTCCTTGCTTTCTTACCTGTGGATTCCTGTAAGGGCCATCCCTGTACTGCCCTTAAAACAGTTAGATCTTTTCTACATCCCTGGATTCCCAATGACTAGAACAGTTTCTTAGATTCTCAAAGAACGTCTATGATTTCTTTGATGGTTCCTTAAGTCAAATTGTTTCCTGACCCACTGTGAAGACTTTGTTAATATAGTGCTTTGCTGATCCCCTGAAATGTGAAGATTACCTATGTAAAATGAACTACATTTAAATCTATTTAATTTAGGATTTATTTAAATGTGTGACTATGTATTACTTTGGTTGGAAAGATGTCAGATACTTTTTTTCAAAGACAGAATAAGCCCATGCATAATGATTCCTTTCAGTTCAAACCTATTGGATTGATAGATACAATATTTGTTTAAGTACTAATAATTAACTAAATGGATGAAAATATTCAAAACAAATGAAAACTCTCTCTGGCCCAGGAACAGACAGGAATTGTAAGCAGTTTGTATGACTGGGAAACCCCTGGTGGTGAGGTGGACTGCTAATTCTGGATGAGACCTGGGGCTGAGACTTTGGCCTCAGGCTGGGGGTGAGGGGAGAGTGCACTTTACCTGGTGAGGGGCCACAGGCTGACTCCCTGACTGAAGCTCCTGGGCCATCAGCATCTCACGTCTTACAACTGTTAAAATATAAAATAACCCAATATTGCCACATCATTTTTGCAACAGTAATTGAATTCCATTTAGAGATAATGTCAGAACAAGGTGAACATCCAAATTAAGACCATATTATTGAGAAAGGCAGCCTAGTGAAGAGCATAGACTGCAGAGTCAGATTGTCAAGGATTGAATCCCAATCCTGCCACTTCTAGTGTGTGAGTCCGGGCCTCAGTTTCCTCCTTTGTACTGTATGAATAATTACAGTGCCTACAGCATAGGGTTGTGTGAGGATGAAATGAGAAAGCACTTAGAACTCAGCCTACAGCAAAGACTATGTAAGGGTTGTTACTATTGGTGAGAAGAGTGCACTCACCCTATATATGTGAAGCATCCTATACAGGTTAAGCTTTTGGGAAATTGATTGACATGAAATACTTATTTGGCTACTTTCATATTTCATTTTAAATATCCTCCTTCCAATTTATTTATAGACTTCTATTGTTATCTTTGAACACCTAAGTGAAGTGATGACCTTGGATTGAAGTCTTAGCAAACATAGGCATCACCTTTCAATGTTAGGTGAGGAAGTTTATGCATAGCTGTTAACCTTTGGAAAATATATTTCTCTTGGAAGAAATTCGTGAATTCCAGCAAATTGTGAGAAACAGAGTTCAAGTCCCTAAATGGGCTTTGTTCTCCCTCTACCTTGCTTTGCCGATGTTCTCTTGTAGGCGGGATCATCGCTCACCCGGTGCCTCATGCTGAAGATCCAGGCATTTCCTTGCAGCTTCCTTCTTCCTCACCCTGCCCGGCCCCACATCCATCACCCAATCCATACCCTGCCCATTTTATTTCTAAATATTTTTCAACTTTGAACCCTCTTCTTCACATCATCACTATCCTCATAGAGTTTCTCCTCATTCCTCAGATGGCCAATGTTCTGAGTCACCTAACCGGACTGTCTGCTAGCTGACCCGACCCTTGAGTCCATCTGCCTCCCAGCTGCTAGACAGAGCTCTCCAAAACAAGAGCCTGACAGTGCCTCCGCATTGCTGCTATAGGAGAAAGTTTCCTATCTGTTGTAGCATCCGCCTCCTTCTCCAGCTTCTCATGTGCTGCTTTCATGTCTACAGAAGTGAAAGCTACCCAGACTCTATGATTTTTCTCATGTAGGTGATGTTTCTCATTCTGTCAATTGGCTTGGAATGCCCTCATCTCTCCATCATGCTCCGGCCACGGTCACCCAGTCACCACAATGCCTAGCTGATTCCTATGGCTCTTTTAAGATGTGCTTCACATGGTGAATTCTATAGAAAAGCCTTCCCTGAAGCTCCAGGGTGTGTTAGGTGCCCATCCTCTAGGCTCCTAGAGCACTTGGGCTTTTGTATTTTGCCCTTGTGAATAATTTTTTTCTGATAAAATGGCTTCCAGCCTAAACCATTCTTGATCCTCCCCCATAAATTAGACTTAATTATTAGAATATAATATGCTACACTTTGATGTTTAATTACAAAACACAATGCATTATTTGCATTTAAATAAAAGCCTCTAATATATGTAAATGAGAGTGCAAAATACATAAAGAATTTACATGTTAACACTGTTTCTATATATTTTAAATGGAAGAAAAAATATAAATAGGGACTCAATAATTCTGAACTCTTAGTAGCTTTGATTCACTCATTCATTCTTTATATCATAAATATGTATTGTATATCTATCATGTGATAGGAAGTCTGTTTAGCATTGAGGTTCATGGATTGTGCATTATGAAAATAACCAATAGAGATACATACAAAGTGCTAGAAGAGTTCTAAATAAGTCAATAGCTGTACTTGAGGAACTCAAGGACAACTCTACAGAGTAGGGACAATTTAGGTCAGAAGGGCAAAAATTTTCCTATCTTCATCACAAAATCCCCAGTGCATAGAATAATACCAAACATGTTGTAGCTTACTAAATCTTTGTTAAATAAAGGAACAAATCATTCAACAGTAAGAAAGAAAGTGGAATGATTTCCATATTAACACATAAACTGCTGTGTAAATATAAACCTCTAAAAAATTTAGGTTAAAATTTACTTAATTTAATTATATAGATGTTTGAGGCAAAAATGTGTCCCCAATTTAAGATAACTGGATAATTTTCTTTTTTTTTTTTTGTGGGGAAGACCAGCCCTGAGCTAACATCTGTTGCCAATCCTCCCCTTTTTGCTGAGGAAGACTGGCCCTGGGCTAACATCCGTGCCCATCTTCCTCCACTTTTTATGGGACTCCGCCACGGCATGGCCGACAGGCAGTGCGTCGGCGGGCGCCTGGGATCTGAACTCGCGAACCCCGGGCTGCCAAGCGCGAACTAAACCGCTGCGCCAGCGGGCGGCCCCTCTGCTCTATCTTTTGACAGAACTGACTTTCCTTCCCTGTTTCCAGATTATGGATCTATGTTATAAAAAAATAATGGTTATGCCTGATAATATTAATGTTGTTTTTATTCTGAATTTAAAATCTCTGTGAAAAGAAAAAACTTTCTAATGCCCTATTGATCAAACCATCCTTGTGTTAATTACTGCCATGAAAGAATTATCAGGTTAATAGGAATCGTTAAAGGTCAACTTGAAGCATTATAAGTAGTGAGTCTTAGATTATATGATCTAGAAGATGGGTTTATAAAAAGAAAACAAGAGAAAAGGACATCCAAAGCAATTGAACACACATGTATGCTCACTTATATGCACGTAAATACATCTGGATTTATGTATCAGGACATATAGATTAATAACCAATAGTCAACACAATAGTTATTTTAATTGTGCAAATTTATACCACTTGGGTGAGGCACACAGTCTACATGACTTTTCTGTGGTTACATAATTAGTGAGTGGCAGAGATATTTAACTTTTAGACTTCAGGTTCCATATTATTTTTAATACACTTTGCAGACCCAGTGTCCCTGGGGAACTCACTGTGTCCACCTTCCTTGTGCAGTCAAAATGGGTAGCACTCAACTGTTTTGCAAGTTGTACATTCTCCTACATCTCTGTATCGAGATCTGGCATCTCTACTGCTAAGGGGGAAAAAGCCTTCTCAGCTTCAGGCTAAGCTTAAAAAGCTCAGGAATTAGGGTTCTTGGTCAGTGAGCAGTAGGGTGGAGAGGGCATAATAGTTGAGTGTAAGGAGTAGTGATAAAAATTCAAGGCCTTTTGTATTTCTTTTTTCCTCCCTACTCTCTGCCCCCAACCTGCCCCACTGTTAACATGTTTTAAAGCTGTATAAGCATTCATTAAATCTTGCTGGGAAATTTCTGGGCCTCTCTAAGTCCACAGATGAAAGTTCAGAGCTGGGAGCCGTTTAACATTTTCTGGCTGAAACAATTCATTGCTTTTGGTCTTGAGCATAAACTTAAGAGAAAATGGGAGGTTTTTTTTGCCTCCATGCTTGAGAATTCATATTCCCTGAAGTGAAGAGAGAAAAGAGTAATATATGAGGGAGAGAGTGTAAAAGCACATTCTTTTATTAAACGTGAGTTAGAGTTCAGGGATATATTTTGGAAGTTTTGTTTCAGTATTTTGAAATGTACCCTGAATAAGTACAGTTTAATTCTAACAATACACATATGTTTGTACTTGGTATATTGAAAAGATTATTAAGAACATTTGGTTCAAGGGACTGAGGCTACAGAAAGACAGTGAGAAGTCCAAGTGGACATTGGATAATTATATTAGGTGCTTCACTGAATGAATCTTATTTATGTGAGTTTCGCAAGATAGTTAAAAGTACACAAAGCCTTCCCAAGTGCATTTTCTCAAGATTTCTTGAGATCAAATTCCAAACAGCACTTCCTACACTAATGTTGCTTTTCAAGCCAGTTTGCCAGGTGTTTCAACTGTTCTCCAGGAAGTATAATTCGTGTGGGGACATGTGTGAACTCTTCTTTTGCCATTTTATGTTTAAGACATGCTAGGGTTTATTTACTTATTATTTCCCCCATTGTTTTTATTAGGATTCTCATAATGTATTTGGGGAAATGAGTGTGTCTTTCTCTTCTCACATCAAATCCAGTTTGTGGGTAATTTCTGAATCATTCTCTCATTATTCAATGAATTATATTCTAACATTAGACAGAATGTTGGAGGAAACTTTTTTCCAGAAAATACGTAACAGAAAGAGAGAGAAGTTTGTGGCTCTAAGGCTTAGATTTTTAATTTCTTATTAGCTTATCAGATAATAACTATTTTGTATTTAACTACTTGGCCTATAGGCAGACGTGATAATCCCTATATTATTAAAAATTTTCAGTATTAAACAGAATATACCAATTATTAAGCATCAGATAATTTCTGAAAACAGAAATAAGCATTAGAATTTAGCTCTTTTTTGTGTGTGTGAGGAAGACCAGCCCTGAGCTATTGTCTGTTACCAATCCTCCTCTTTTTGCTGAGGAAGACTGGCCTTGGGCTAACATCCGTGCCCATGTTCCCCTACTTTATATGGGACGCTGCCACAGCATGGCTTGACAAGTGGTGCATTCGTCCGCACCCGGGGTCCAAACCTGAGAACCCTCGGCCACCGAAGCAGAGTGCATGAACTTAACTGCTATGCCGCTGGGCCAGCCCCGGAATTTAGCTCTTTCTTTTGGGGGGGGGGGCTATCTTAGGACCTTATTTCAAATGTTGGGAAGTTTTTGTAACTAATAATAAAAGTATTTACAGCTAAAGATAGAAAGAAACCTTGTCTGAGTGGAGTGAATATTCCTGGATTCCAAGTCACGATTCCTTTTCTCAGCTGTTTCAATTACTTGCAGAAGAACTTAGTGCAGGATTTAAGTACAAACAACAAAACATTTATCAAAAGTCTACCATGTGCTAGGCACTGTCAATTATACTAGCTCAATAAATACTTCTAAATCATTATTATGGTGTTCAAATTATTCTTTCACTGACAACTATTACCGTCCTTTCCTTTTTATTGACTCACATTTTCCAAAACCACTGTCTTTTCTCCAGTGTCTTCAGTGTTATTCCATGACATCATGGTCTTTCCTCCATATTCATGACTCTTTTTACTCCTAAATCACACCATCCTGTCCTGACCTCATCTTAGATGACTTTAGAGTTGCTATTAACAAGGTATTTACTATTATAAGGACAAAGCTACTTGATAGTAAACTCAACCCTACTCCCCAAACCATATCCTAATCCTTGTTATCACCTCTGGAAAAAAGAAAGTCTATCTGATCATGGCAGTATTGTGCTGCTAAATGTTTAACAACCAGCTCTCTGGGAAAACAAAAGAAAAGAGAGGGCCTGATTTATAGCTGTTGCTGATTATAATGGTGTAAATACTTCTACTGTGGCTGATATCAAGTTACCACCATAATTTCCTTGAATACAGAGTTTGGAAGAAATACTCAGAATCTGCTCTCTCTAGCTGGATCTAGCTGTCTCTAGCACTCTATGGAACATACATTCATATTTCTACATTCCTCATGCTTTTTTTCCGGTTTTTCTAACTCCAAGTTTCTTAAGTATTGCTGTCCTCTCTCAGTTGATCATCCTATCTTTCTTTTCTTCTGTATTAAATCTTGTTGGAAATCACTTCAAACATCTCCCCAAAGAAACAAATTTTCCAGCCCCTCCCTTTGTACTAGACATGCCCATCAAAGCTAACCCAGAATCCACCTGGGTCTTCTTTTTTTAAGTTTTTCCACTTTTCCCACTCTTTCACCTGGCAGTAAAAGAGTCTGGAGAAAATTATGTATCTTGTATCTTAATGCACAATCTCTAAATTCTGGTGAGTCTTTTATTATTCCTTTTGGTTATTTTGATCACTTCCATCCATTACTCCCCATAACAGCTCTTACAACCCTTCATCACTCTCTTTATGTCTCTTGCTTTAGTTCCATTCTTTCAGCGTAATTCCTCTCCAAGAACGGAGAGCTCATGGATGAAGTTATACACTCCTCTCAACTTTACTTTTGTCCCCACTCATCCCTCCCTACTTTCCATCAGCCTTGTTGAGAAACAAATACCCCTTTTACTTTCTAAAACTTAATCTTTACCTTTGCTTTTCTGAGGGAATCCCATCTTGTTTTCCCTATGTGCCTTAATCCATTATTACTCCAATTTTGCCTTAATCCATTATTACTCCAATTTCCCTGGTGATATTTTTCAATCTCTCTCTTTCTACTCCTACCCTCCAGTTTACCTAAAACCTGATGGAAACGTTCTCTGCCTTGAAACTAAAATAAAACTTTTTTTCCTCAATGTCTTCACATAAAGCCACCAAATGTTACTTCTTTCCTTTATTGCCACCCTATAAAGAATATCTGTGCCTTGGATTTTTATTTTCCACATCACTCATTCTTTCCTTCCTTCATGGGACTATAACTTCTGTAGGTTTGCAGGACCATAAGCTTCAGAAAGGTTGACAATATGTCTTGTTCATAGCACTTTGCAATATGCCTAGGCAATCAATAAATAGCCATTGAATAAATGTATGCCATCACCACTCCTGAAACTGCCCTCACTTAGGTAATCAATGACTTCTTGTAATTGTCAAAATGACCTTTTCTTTTCCTTAAACCATCTGTATGGCTCTCTGCAGCATGAGACCTTTCTGGTAACTTTTTCTTCTCAAAATCCTTTCATTTTTTGATTTCCACATTCATACTTCGTTTGTGTTTTCTTCCTGTCTTTCTGAGCACCCTTTATTTTTCTTTGGTAATTTTTCTTCTACCTGCTCCATAAAGTTTGATCTTTTCCCTGTGTGGTTTGCTCTTGACACATATGAAGAATATATATGTATTAGGCTTGTCTATGCATCAGTGACCAAATCTATATTTTCAAAGCTACATTAATTAAGATAGTATGATATTGATGTAAGGATAGACATATAGATCAATGGAACAGAGTAGAGAGGGCATAAATGGATTCACATATAGAGAATCAAACAATTTTTGACAAAGCACCAATGCAATTCAATGGGCAATCTTTTTAAGAAATGGTGCTGAATCAACTAGATAATCATATAAAAAAGAGCGTTAGCCTTGAGTCTTACATTAGAACATAAGAAATATTAACTTGAGATAAACTTTAATTCTAAATGGAAAAGGGAAATGATTTTTTAAGCAAAATTTAAAAATTACTAAACATAGAAGGAAAATTAACTGGACTTCATAAAAATTAAAAACATCTGCTTATCAGAATATATCATTAAGAAAATGAAAAAATCTAGATTATGAGGAAATATTCTCAATACACATATTCAACAAAGGATTCTTATGAATCAATAATAATTAAAAACCAATAAAAATGGGTAAAAGACTATTTAAAAAAATAAGATATATGAATGGCCAATAAGTATGTGAAAAGATGATCAGCATCATTAGTCATAAAAAAAAGCAAATTAAAATCACAGAGAATTATTGCTACACATCCAATGGAAAGGCTAGAATTAAAAAGATTAACACCAAATACTATGTGCTGGAGAGGATGCAAAGCACTGGATCTCTCATCCATTGTTTTTCTGAGTGTAATATGGTACAATCACTTTGAAAAATATGTTGGCAGCTACTTATAAAACTCCTATAATATAATGTAACAAGTCTACTTTTAGGTATCTATTCAAAAAGAATGAATATATCTGTCTATCCATGCAAATCATACTACAATGCACACATAGTACTCATATGACTTTGTAAGCTCCTTTCAGGAGGGTTATACACAGATAGTGGGTATCTTATACATGGACTTAATTAAGTTAAACTAAGAAAATTGAGTTAAGTAGGGTATGACAATACAGTAGTAGTTTTCAGTTTATTCTGACAATAAGGTCAAGTAATACTGCAACTGCTTTAATCCACCACTGCTGGAAATGGGCATAGAATGGTTTAATGTGCCTCTTTAGTTATGAATCCGTTGTTTGTTTGGTCAATGAATGTGTAAGATTTTCCAATTTAAGAATAATATACATTTAGGGGCAAAATATAGTTTTCATAGAGAAACTTGAGATGACTGTAATAAAAAATGTGTCCAAACATCTTAAGTGTCCTGTCATCTAATCCAAAACAATCCATTCCTTATATTATTTTGTCCTTCCCATTCCAAAAATGTTTTTGTCTATAGATACTTATAATTAATTTAAAGACTTGAAATAAAATGAAAACGATCTCATGAAAGATTTTATAGTGCTTAATGAAATTAAGATATTAACCAGTGATATAAAAGCATATATATTTGTATATATGTATATTTATATATATTTATATATATATTTGCATGTGTGTGCATGTTTATATATGTTTATATATGCATTTATATAGATAACAACAATTAGAGTGATAAGTACACAATTTAGAGCTATAGAATCCAATACAGTAACCACTAGCCACATGTGGTTATTAAGCTAATGTAGCTTATATAATGAAGAACTAAGTTTTTAAATTTATTTAATTTTAATAAGTTTAAATATAAAGAATAAAGCAATGTAAAATATTTTTCTGCTTAACACAGCTTTATTGTATTGTTAAGACTATAGTTTTCTTTAACCATGAATGACCTAAAATATTCTTGTTGCATGGTAGTGCACATGCCAGCCATGTGTGTGGTCGATACTATTACACATAAATATATCACTAGTCTACTTGGTGTCAACAGATTAGTTCAGTTCAAATTATTTTCTCTTTGTAACATTACAATGCATTTTTTTGTCAGGTGGTCAACAGTTCTCAAGCAGCAATATGGTGCAAACCCACTAGATTTGCTTCCTACATTTCCATAGATTGGATCTGTAAGGAAACTACAAGCCCAAAAGAATTTAGACAGCTTATTCCTCACAGTGCAACAGGCACAATGTAAGCTTATTCTCATTGTCCCCTTTGTTGCCCAAGTCCCATGGGGCTAAGGTATAGTAAGCTGAGGTGGATGCTGAACACACAGTGGATCTGTATCACGACAGAGGAACCCCAATCTTAGGAAACCCTTAATCTTTTAAAGGGGGGCTGCTAGAAAACTGGCCTAACATTTTCTCTTGAGGGAAACATTATCTGCTATCCTGGTCAGGACACAAAGCTTCCCTCTCACCCAGAGAGGGACACCACCTCTAGCTTCCAAGGCTGCTTGCTATACAAACATCCTTGAAAAGTGAGTCTGGGGTAAAAGCCGTCACGAGATGTGTACAAATGCCATGGAGAATCACATCCTAACATTTATTTAAATATTTATGCAGACTGTGTGAGCCACGGTGACATCCATAGCAAATCATAAATGGTAGATAAATTGAAATGCTTATTAATATCTTAATTAAAATATAATTAAGTTATTTTTCTACTTTACACAAAGTATAGACAAATTTTAAACTTTAAATGAAGACATCATTGGTGTAGAATGAAGTGGAAATGAAAATGCTATCACTATGTGTGGAAGAGTAAAAGAAAGAAGATCCTGGGAAAAGGCATGTCACAAATTTCATGATTGGCCATTCATTGCAATTGGCTGCAGAAGAGCAAAACAAACAAACAAAAACTACAGTATTGTGGTGTTAAAAATGATTGAAGTTAATATAGTGTGCAATATTACGTGTCAGCAAAAACAAAGTGACTTTGATGTGAAGTTTTCTGTCAATAGTTAAAAAAGAAACAACAAAATTAGTCACACGAAATTAGAATTAACATCCAACAACAACAAAAAAACCCCAGTATTTAACAGGAGTATAACTTTGGGTAGGTTTAAAATAGCTTAAATTCTTGCAGACTCAAAGAAGAAGACATGTTTTAGACAGAGAGATGGTAAAAGAAATTATACTTTCAGTTATGGATATTTTGTTATAAAATTATGAAGTATCTCATTAAAAAGATATTTTAGAGCCAGCCCTAATGGCCTAGTGGTTAAAGTTTGGCACTCTCATTGCTTTGGCGGTCTGGGTTCAGTTCCTGGGTGCAGAACCACACCACTCATCTGTCAGTAGCCATGTTGTGGTGGCAGCTCATGTAGAAGAACTAGGAGTTACAACTGAAATATACAACTATGTAGCTCAGGGTGAATCTTTCCCAGCAAAAAAAAAAAAAAACAACGATATTTTACAAAAAGTGAAAGATCTCGGGGCCAACCCCGTGGCCCACTGGTTAAGTTCAGTGTGCTCTGCTTCAGCAGTGTGAGTTCAGTTCCTGGGTGTGGACCTTCGCCACTTGGTGGTGGCCATGCTGTGGCGGTGACCCACATATAAATAGAGGAAGATTGGCACAGATGTTAGCTCAGGGTGAATCTTCCTCAGCAAAAAAAAAAAAAAAGAGAGAGAGAGAGAGAGAAAGTGAAAGATCTCAATAAAGCCATGATCCAAAAGAAATCTTTCTAATAATATCAGATCATTTGATTAAAATTTGAAAATTTTCAAGAATTTGTCTTTAGCTTTAAATTAGTCATGTGATATAAGAGGCACTGTCCAGTGAATACTTTGGGTACATTTAGTGTTGAAAAACTTCCAGACTCATAAAGAAATGTCAATTCACAGACTAAAATATCAAATTTATAGTTTAGATTTTTAAATTTTCTACTACTGTCAAAGAAGAATTTTAGCTAGATATGGAAAAATTAGTTTCTTTCATGACTGATACTCTTGAATTTTACATTTAGCTCTGTAATCCATTTTCAGCTAATTTTTATGAAGAAAGTAAAATCTGTCTAGACTTATTCTTTTTTTTTTCTTTTGCATGTGGATATCCAGATGTTCCAACACTATTTGTTGAAAAGACTGTCTTTTCTCCATTATCTTGCCTTATATTGGAAGACCAAATTTTATTTTTGTACTACTCTATTGACCTAAGAGTTAGTGAATTTGCTTAACTTGGAAAGACCTCATTTTGAAACTGATGGGTTAGTTTCCTAATGCTGCTGTAACAACTTGCCATAAATGCAGTGGCTTAAAACAAAACAACTATATTATCTTACAGTTCTGGAGGTTGGAAGTTAGAAATGGGTTTTACTGTGATAAAGTCTATATGTTGGCAGCTCTGCATTCCTTCCAGAGGCTGTAGAAGAGTTCTTTTCCTTGCTTTATTCAGCTTCTAAAGGGCACCAGCATTCCTTGGCTGGTGGCCCCATTTTTCTGTCTTCAACGCTAGCAGTGTTGGACAGAGTCTTTGTTAAGCTGCCATCTTTCTTGTTCTCTTATCTGACTTTCTCTTCCACTCTTAAGGACCCTTGTGATTACATTTGACCCACTGGGATAATCCAGGGTGATCTATTTTAATGTCAGATGATTAGCAACCTTAATTCCATCTACCACTTTATTTCCCCTTTGCCACATAACATAACATATTCACAGATTCCAGAGTTTAAGGTGTAGACATCTTAGAGTGGGGGGGGGCATTATTTTGCCTCCTGCAACTGATATGCTCTTGCTTTAAAGGCAAGTGTAAGAAGAATGAACCAATTTTGTCAATGTGCAGGCAAATATTAAAGGAAAATTATTTGGTGGAGGGGAGGCTGGGGTCAGTATTTGAAAACATGTAAGTACTTTTGGAACAACTTGAGTACGTGAATTTACTATTCCAATTATGAATTTTTTGAAACCTAAATATAGATCAAATATTCCTACTAAAAATTTACCACCTCCAATATGATGTAGGGTAAGTATAAAATATATACTGTATTACAAATATTAAATATTAAAATATTTCCCTATAATGTCATATTAATTATATTTTGAAATTATTGGGCATCTGTTGGGCTAAATAAAATATATTGTTAAAATTAATTTCAGCTGTTTCTTTTAACTTTTTCTAATGTGGTTACTAAGAAAGTACATATGCAGCTTGTATCGTATTTCTGCTGGACAGAGCTGATGTAGAACCACCGCAGTTCTACATCATTTTCTTTATTTTATTACTTGCCATTTTCTTTATATCATTACTTGACTCTCCCTATACTAATTCCATATATAATAGGAGAGCTGGAATGAAGACCGGGGTGTAGTGTGTGAATGTGCAGTGCACAGCTGGCACAACCGCTCTTGGCTACTCTTAAGGAACGGATGTTAGAAACAGAGCACAAAAGTCATCGACTCTACTCCATGTGCTAGATATTGCCTGTTGGCAGCCAGAATCTTCATCCATTATCTTTAATATTTCCTTTACATTACATGGATTGGAAGGTCGGGAAGTAAATTTTCCAGACTTCTTGGCCCCTAGGCTTATGAATGTGATTGAGGTTCTGCCAGTAAGATGCAACTGTGTGATTTTTTTTTGGAAGGCAGAGGCCATTCCCTTTCCCGTGTCAGTGGTTTTGGGGAGGTCGTAATCTACATTTCATTCTCTACTCATCAGCTTTCTGGGAAGTGGCAGCCATTAAGTTGGTAGCAGTTCTCTAATGTTTCCTGATCTCTGGATGGCAACTGTGTACAAGTACTTTGACACCTCATGACAGCCCTCTGATCTCCCCATCTCTAGCCCTTCTAAATATGTTACAAGTATTTAATGATTTGTATAAAGAACTTCTTTGTTAAAATGCTGGAATCGTTTCTATTTCCTGTACTAAATGCTGCAACACTCCTCATTTTCAGATGAAGAAAAGGAGTTTCTAGATTTGATTCAGGCTAGAAAAAAAAGACCATGGAAGGAATTGGACTAGAATTAAGCTTTCTCATTTCCTCTAAAATATTCAACATCTGCACATATTAAAAAAATTGCATAGTGTAGTAGAAAATGAATGCTTGGAATTAAGTAGACTTCTGTGTGAATCTCAGCTTTTCTACTTAGTAGCTGTGTGACTTTGGGCAAGTCACTTGATTGTGATTATCAACCACTTGATTATCATCTCAGTTTCCTTATCACACAAGATTATTGTAAATATTGAGGTAATATTTATTAAATTTCTTGTAAGAAATTAATAAATGCTCAGCGCTCTTCTTTTCCTTCTGTCATGAATCTGAGCAAGAGACGATTGCAACACTCACTTACCAATAAAGACACTAAGTGAAATAAAGACAATGAATGAGAGTCCATGATTACTGGAAAGTATATAGATACAATACAGCCCATACAAATCTTACTCGTTGAGTGATAAAAAGGCAAGGTAAATCCTTGTAAATTATGTTTGAAAGGCAAAATCCTTCCTTTACTTTAAAAATTGATGGTTCACAATATATTTTCACATAAAAAAATTCCTGAAAAGCTGTTAGCTGAGGTACCCTCAATTAGATGTTATTAAACAAAACAATTTGCAATTTACTAGTATATTGATACTGGGTCTCATAATGTTAATTCTGACTTCCAGAACTTCAAGGAAATAAAAGATAATATTTATTCACTCGATATTTATCTAGAAGCCTCTAAAGTTTTTTTGAAGGGAAAATGGCATTATTAAGACTGTTCTTGTCATTATATGGAGCAACTGTTGAAGTGTACAGATTAGAACGTTGAAGAGCAGGTAGGAGATAATTGCAATGGTTCAGACAAACCATCACAAGGATTTAAACTAATGTGAAGAAATATGAATGAAAAGGAAAGACTGGAGTTGAGTGAAATTTTGTAATAAAAATTGATGGAAATTGGGGCTTTATAAACATAAGCCATTGGCAAAGGACAATGGAAAGTCCAAGTTTCCAGGAATCATATTTGTTCAGATGGCGGTTGGGTCAACAGGAGAAGGAAAACCAAGAATGCTTCCACAATACAGGAGTGGCAGATATAATGAATGAAGGTTATAGTTGGTTGAATTTGAGATTCTTATGGAATATTCTAATAGAGATTCTTGACAGGAGCTGAGAGAGAACACAGAGAACAGAGACAACTTGATCCTGGGGACCATAGATGATTCTGAAGAAGACTAGGCTTAAAGAAATAAGAGAAGATAGCCAAAGACAAAATCTTAGTGTCTATTCATATGTTGCAATCCAGGTAAAGTAAACAACTTGAAAAAGAAGCAAAGAGAGAGCAGCTAGAAACACAAGAGAATAGGAACTGGGATAATCAAATGTTAAAGGCACAGGAGATGCAAGAAAAGTGTTAAAGCGAGATCCTATAGAGAAATGAAGAAAATAGGACTCAGGAAGCGCGAATGGATTTGTCAAAAAGAAGGTGAATTTCTTTTGAATTCTGAAAGTAGAAACCCAAATTTAAAGGGCAAAACCAAAAGTGAATGGTGACTAGAGGCACTATTTCCAGACATTTCTGAGTTTAGCATTTTTAATAGGTTAAAGTACACATTATGACTTTATGGATACCACCAGTACTGGGCATTGCACATCTGGATATCATAATTATATATGTCAACAAAGTGTACTTCTTTTCATTTGTTTACAAATTACATGCTACAGTCACAGTGTTAAAATTTTTATGCTTCCTTCAACTTTAACTGTAGTCAAGCCTCCACAAAGGGAAAACAAGAAAAGTTCAGTTATTTTTTTGAAATGCCATGTGAACCAATAGATTTGATTTCTGAATTCTAAGATAATTTGTCAACACTAACAACATTCTAAGCTAATTGGTTTAAATTTCAATCTCTTCCTAAAAAAAAAAAAAAAAGCTATATAGCAGCCAGAAAGTAGTCATGGAGAAAAAAGAGAAATGTCCAAATATCCTGATGTTTCTACCTGGGGGAGTGGTTTGTTTGATGTGGGGTTCTTCTAGGGGAGAGGGGGATGGAAAAATCAATAAAACAAGATTAACAGAACTTATTTCTTTTCCTTTGTGCCTACTGATGGCACAGTTTATCAGTTTAACTCATGTTATATTGTCATATCACATTTATTTCCACTTGTAGCCTTAGGAAAAGCTACCAAATACCGAAGGCTTATATTACATCTCTATTCAGATATGTTTCTCCTAGACAGGAACAAGAAACAAAGACTGTAATGATACCCTCAATTTTCAGACAGAATATCTGGATTAAAGTGGTCATGACTATTATTTTTAAGTTGGATATGATAAGCAAACACTTCCACATGTTTCTATTTATATAACTGGTAAATAGATTAATCTTGATGTAGTGACATGACATTTCAAGAACATGATTCCATGAGATGCAAATCTTGAAAATAAAATTGAAATATAAACTGGGTTTATCATATTTTTAAAACTGGGCTTCTATACTGTCATTTTAAGGCATCTAAAGAACACTTGAATGCTCATTAAGATATAGAATCTATCTTTTAAATGTCTAAAGATGTTTAAATTTTCTGATTAACATTAACCAGAGATTTCAACTTTTACTATGCTAGATAAGTTAAATAATTTATTTCACTTTTTTTATGGCTGTTTACTCTTGCTGCAGTGTTAGGCTATTTTATTTTTCTAAGAATTTGGAGCATGCTATGGCAGTAGAACCACTTTATAGTGAGAAATGTTTATTTTGGTGGAAATGTGTGAATTTAAAGAATTAAATGGAAATTATGAAAGAAATACTGGTTCCATTTAAATTAATGTAACTCCTAGATGCTGACTCACCATTTTATTCTACTATTTCTAATCAGATAGGATTAGAGTGGAATATTTCAATTTTCTTACAGAAATAAAGAGTATAAACTTTGTACAACTGTAGTTCTACAAGGCATTAAACTATACTAAGAAGCCACTATTACAAAACACTAGTTCATCCATTTTTCTAACAATGGACTCTAAGTGTAAGAAAAAAAGTTCATATGAAATTGTATATGTGATATTCGGTTACTATCCAAGATTTAAGTCAAAGGAAATGTAGGTGTAAAATTTGCATTTAACAAATTCAAATGTTAATGACATATTCCTAATACAAGAGAAAAAGGCAAATTTATTTGAAATTACTTTTGGTTTTATATTCTTATTGAAAAATAGATGCTGGAGACCTTAAAAAATACAGCAGGATGTACCAGAAACTTTTAAAACAAGAATGCATGTTATCATCTCTAGAATAATCACTGAAAGAATAAAAACTATATAATTTAAAGTTAATGGGATGAAAAGTAAGTAATAAAGTACTTGATTAATCAAAAATAAGGCAAAAAATACAGGAAGGGTAACAAAAAGCAGGCAAATCAACTTAAAAACTGTAATAAGAAGATAAGTATAAATCCATATATGTCAGTAATTACATTAAAAGTAAATTGACTACTCTTAGTAGTAGTCTAAGATGGTCAGATTAGAATAAACCAAACCAAACCCAACTCTATGATGCTTTAAAAAGTCACTCTTTAAATACAAGGATATAAAAAGTTTGAATATAGGGGCTGGCCTGGTGGCGTAGTGGTTAAGTTCGCATGCTCTGCTTCAGCGCCCCGGAGTTAGCAGGTTCAGATCCTGGGCGCAGACCTATGCACCGCTCATCAAGCCATGCTGTGGCAGGTGTCCCACATATAAAGTAGAGGAAGAGGGGCATGTATGTTAGTCCACAGCCAATCTTCCTCAGCAAAAAGAGGAGAATTGGCAACAGATGTTGGCTCAGGGTAAACTTCCTCAAAAAAAAAAAAAAAGGTTGAACATAAAAGAAATGAAAATATACAATGCAAAAACTAAGACAAGTAAAGCTGATAAAGCTTTATAGTAATATTAGACAAAGTAGACTTTGGTCAAAATAGACAGGGATATTTCAAATGAAAAAGGATCAATATAACTGAAAGATACCACAATCCTAAATGTGAATCATCCAAAATATAACTTTAAACCACATAAAGCAAAAATTGAGAGAACTAAAAGAGAAATAGACAAGTCAACAAACAGGGAAAGATTTCAATACACCTCTCTCAATATTAATGGAACAAATAGAAAAAATCCACAAGAATATAAAGATCTAAACAAGAAATTTTGAAAACTTGGCCTAATGGACTTATGACTATTACATCCAACAGCAACATAATTCATACATTTTTTTCAAGCACACATGCAACATACCGTGTTTTCAAGTACATATACCACAAAGACACCATATTTGGGGCCATGGAAAAAGCCTCAATCAATGGTGACAATGAAATTAAGCTAGAAGATAATAAAAAAGAGATAAGTAGAAAAAACTAACTCCCTGAAAGTTGGGAGGAAGAAAATAATAAAATAAGTAGAAAAACATTAACTTCATGAAAACTGGAAAATTTGTGAGCTATACAGTCACAAATATATAGCTCTAAGTGAGTAGGTTAAAGAGAAGAAAGATTGAAAATCAGTGATTCACAATTTCATCTCAAGAAATAGTAAAAGAAAGACAATTCAAACATGGAAAAGCAAAGAAATTATAAAGATGATCACAGAAATCAATGAAATAGAAAACAAATATTCAAAAGAGAAAATCAGTAGAGCCAAAAGTTAGAACTGGAAAGATTAATAAAATTAATAGAGCTCTAACTATGCAAGACTGATCAAGGTATAAGCAGAGAACAGAAGATTACCAATATCAAGAATGCAGATTCTACAGATAACTAAAATATAACATGAAAATGTTATTAACAACTTTATGTGAATAAATTTAATTTGAATAAAATTGGCAAGTTTTAAAAAAAATATGACATACCAATGTTGGTGGAAATAGAAATAGAAAATATGAATATTAGTCTTTCTACTAAAGTAATTCAAACTATTTTTATACCTTCCTACCATGAAAACCCTAGGCTTCTATGGTTTTGCCTGTGGAATCTTCCACAGTTTTAAGGACTGAAATAGACAAATCTTGAACAAACTCTTCTAGAGAAAACAAGAGAGAACCATACCTAACTGTTTCTAGAGGACTAGTTTACCTCAATTCCAAGACTTGTGA
This sequence comes from Tapirus indicus, assembly GCA_031878705.1. NCBI lineage: Eukaryota > Metazoa > Chordata > Mammalia > Perissodactyla > Tapiridae > Tapirus > Tapirus indicus. The sequence goes on along the minus strand of CM062919.1, from coordinate 138,042,442 downwards.
AGGGTCTTAAAAGAAAAGAATATTATAGATCAGCCTTGGATTAGAAGGGAACTTCCTTTATATGATAAGTAATATCTACCGAAAACCTATAGCAAGCATTCTACTCAATGATAAATATTGAAAACATACCCCTTAAGTTTGGAAAAATGAAGACTGGAAATCTACTATCACAATTTCTATTCATCACTGTATTGGAGATCCTAGGTGGTACAATAAGGCAAGGATAAGAAATGAACCATAAAGATTGGAAAGAAATAAATTGTCATTATTTGAAGACAACATTACTGTGAACATAGAAAATCTAAGAGTATCTACTGGAATTAACTATCAGAGTTAATAAGCAAATTTAACATTTTGCCTTACATACAAAGTCAAATTATAATATCTAATTTTATTCTCATGTGCCATCAAAAAATAAAAATGGAAATGAAAATTAAAATGCCATTTAAATAGCATAAAATATTAAATAATTTAGGGATAAATATATCACAAGGTGCACAAGACCTCTGCACTTAAATCTGCTAAACATTATTAAGAGAAATTTTTAAAAACTTAAATGAATGGAGAGATATATCATGTTCATAGATCAGAAGACAATATTGTAATGATGACTATTCTCTACCAAATTAATCTGTATATTGAACTCAATTCCACTGAAAATTTCAGCTTTTTCTGTGGCAAAAATTGACAAAGTGGTTCTAAAATTTATATGGAAATCCAAAGGACTGAAATAAAGGCAATATTGAAGAAGAATAAACATAGAAGATTTTTTACAATACCTGATGTGATGACAGCATGGTATTCGACCAAAGATAGAGAAATTTAGCAATGAAACAGAACAACTAAGAAAAAGAAACTACAAGAGCAACACTGTAATACTATGGAAAAAAAGGTAGCTTGATCTTTTCAATAAGTGGTGCTCAGTCAATTGATTATTCATGTAAAAAAAAGTATTTCTATCTCTACCTCACATCATTCATGAAAAAAGTCAATTCTAGTTGATTTGAAGACTTAAATACAAAAGGTAAAACAATGCAGTTTTTAGAGGAGAGCTTTGGAGAACACAAAATGTGCTTATCAAAGAGAAATTATAGATTGAATTTTATTATTTTAAGGACAATTGTTATCAAAAAACAGGAGGAAGAAAGTGAAAAGGAAGCCCACAGCATAGGGGAAGATACTTATAATAAAAGAGAATTTGATCTAGAATACTGAATAAACTCTTAAATGAATAAGAAAAATCTATAATGTAGAAAAATGGCCAAAGATTTCAACAGAAACTTCACAAGAGGATATCCAAATGATGACAAACATGAAAAGATGTTCATCGTTATTTAACAGGAAGCTCAAATTAAAATCACACTGAGATACCACTACCCATCCACCAGAATCGCTAAAATGAAAGGGGCTAAAATATCAAGTGTTTGTGAGCATGTGGAGCAACCAAAACTATTGTACATAGTTGGTGGGAGAGTAGTTTGCTATAATCTGTATGGAACATTGGCTATTACATGTATGACATGTATATTTCCTATAATGCAGCAATTCTACTCCAACGTATACACCCTGCACAATGAGGACAAATACAAATATACATGTACTAGAATCCTCATAAAAGCGATATGCTTAATAACTGAAAACTACAAAAGTCTCCATCAAGATTAAAATAGATTGGGGGCCGGCCCAGTGGCGTAGTGGTTAAGTTCATGTTTTGGCAGCCCGGGGTTCACGGGTTTGGATACTGGGCATGGGCTGTCACATTGCTTGTCAGCCGTGCTGTGGTGACGTCCCATATAAAGTGGAGGAAGATGGGCATGGATGTTAGCCCAGGGCCAGTCTTGCTCAGCAAAAAGAAGAGGAAGATTGGTAATGGATGTTAGCTCAGGGCTAATTCTCCTTACACACACACACACAAAAGATTAGAATAGATTAATAAATTTTGGTCTACTCATACAATAAATGCTATACAGTAATGACAGTGAATGCTCAACAATGATACAACAATAAAGATGTATCTCACAAACATGATGTTGAGAAAAAAAAGCTGAATGTGTAAGAATATACACAGAGTGTTCCCATTTATATAAAGTACACAAAGAGGCAAAACTAAGATATGATCTTAGAGATCAGAATAGTGCTTATCCTTGGGCAGAAAGTTGGGGGGGGGTACTTCTAGTAATGAAAGAGAATATGTGTGGAATTTCTAGGGGTGCTTCCAACATTATATTTTTTGATCTAGGAGCTAGCATGTGGGTGAATCCCATTTGTGAACATTCTTTGTGCTGTACACTTGTTATATATATACTCTTCTTAATGTACAATATGCTTCAATAAAAATGTTAAGAGAAATTCAATTTCATTACTCCAGGAGCAGCTGCAAAATTTAATTTAACAATAAAATATTTATTAGAGGAATTTTTAAAAATAAAATACCCAGGAACAAATCTAACAAAACATATCTACATCCTTTATTGAAAAATTAATTTAAAAACTTCATTGAAGGAAACCAAAGAAGGTCTTTGCTGGAAAGGAAAATTCAGTATTATAAAATATTATTTTAAAAAATGATCTATGTATTCAGTGCAACTCCAATCAAAATCCCAATAGTTTTGAGTATACATGGGTAGAACTCAATGAGCTAATTTTAAAACTTATTTGAAGGAATTAAGTTTCAAAAGTAGCCAAGATATTCCTTAAGAAAAACAATGAGTAGCTCTATCAAACAATGAGTAATTCTATCAGAAAGTAAAATTTCTTATAAAGGTTTGATAATCAAGGTGTTATTGTATTAGTGGAAGAAGAAATAGTTAGACCAATAGAACACAAAGTCAGAAGCCTGAAATGAATCTTTATTTGCATGTGGAAAATTCATTTATTCACAAAAGATATTGCAAAGCAGAGGAAAAAGATGAAATATCCAATAAATGGTGCTGGAAAAAATCATTACTCCTGTAGGAAAAAATGAAATTTGATTCCTATCTCTTATCGTTAAAAACAAATCAATTCCAAATGGGTTACAAATTACAATTCCAAATTTGTACAAATTACAAATATAATTGTGACAGAAAAAAATTAAGTCCTTTGGAAAATATCCTAATCTTAAACTTTGGATAAGGAAGAAGGAGTTCTTGAAAAAAATGTTAAAGGGCAAACAGTAAAGAAACGTATTGATTAATTTTAATGTATTAATTACATTCAATATAATTGTTATATTAAAGAACTTTTGTTCATCAAACAATAAGATAAAGAGCGTGAAAAGACAAATCACACCTGGGAGAAGAAATTTGCAATACATTTAATTGACAGAAGTTTCATATCCAAAATAAAGAACTCATCATAAATAAGAAATAGACAAATTAATAGTGAAATTAGCAAAAGACGTAAAGAAGTCTTTCACAGAATAGAATATGCAAAGAGCCTGGAAACATAAAAAGATTCTCAACTGCATTAGCAATTGGATAAATACAAATTAAAACCAAAATAAGGGGGCCGGCCGGGTGGTGCAGCGGTTTAGTCCGCGCTTCGCAGCCCGGCGTTCGCTGGTTCGGATCCCGGGCGCCCGCCAACGCACTGCCTGTCAGCCATGCCGTGGCGGCGTCCCATATAAAGTGGAGGAAGATGGGCACGATGTTAGCCCAGGGCCAGTCTCCCTCAGCAAAAAGAGGAGGATTGGCGACGGATGTTAGCTCAGGGCTGGTCTTCCTCACAAAAAAAAAAAAAAAAAAAACCCAAAATAAGATGTCATTTCATACAGAACTAATTGGGAAAAATGTAAAAGTCAGACAAAACCAAGTGTTGGTGAAGACATGAATCAGTCAGACAAAACCAAGTGTTGGTGAAGACATGAATCAATAGGAACTACAGATATATTTACCACCACTTTGGAAATGGTATCACATGACCTACTAGAGTTGAATATATACCCTCATATGGTCCCACAATTCAACATTAAAGATAGATCTTTATAACACTGTTGCATTGTAGACATAGCAGCATGGTTTATGATGGCAAAAACTTGGAATCCAGTCAACCTTTAAATGCCAGTGTGGATAAATAAATTGTGGAATACTTATACACTGGAATGGTTATACTTCAATGAAAATTTTCAAAAAACTAAACTTATATGCACCGATACGGATGAACCTCAGAAATGAAACTGAGAGAAAAAGAGATAGCCACAAAAATAATTGATGTGACTCTGCTTTTTAAAATTCAAAAAATGGCAAAACTAAACACTATATTATTTAGAGATGCATGCATATTTAATAAAATTATTTCAAAAGGTGATTGACACAAATTTCAGAAGAACTGCTTTAACAATTCTGAAGAATATGGTTCTATAACTAGACGTATTTTGATTTAAATACATGTAATCTATAAAGAAATATTTCGGATATGTAAAGACCCAGAAATCTTGCCCCTATGCTCTCCTTCTTAGGGAGTGATTAGAGGAATTAATAATGTAAACCAAGATAGAGAAAGATCCAGGAATGGGTGGATCTAACCCAGGAGAATGGAAGAGGAGCATCAGGATGACTGGGAGTTGGGTACATTTCTAAAGTAATCATAGGAGTTTTTGGCTTAGGGAAGGAGGACAAGCTCCAGAAAAATAAGAGATTTAGTAAATAGATAATATGAGAGGGATTTGTTGGTCATTGTTGTTGGTAATTTGGTGGTGGTTACATACATACAGAAAGAGAGAGAGAGAAAAGAGAGAGAGGAGGGAAGAGTAGGAGATAGGAGGAGAGCACAGAGAGGAGAGAGGAGAGAAAAGGAAAGTTAGACAAATGAAAAAGGAAATGATTGATTTAAGGAAAATAATTTTGTACAATTAAAAATGCAATCATATAGTTGGCTCTGTAGTCAACAATAATATATAGTTATGATGACATAAATACTAATTGTTTAATTTAATAAATCAATAGTTATTTAATTATATTGGGAGGATGGGCGAAGGCAGATTGAAGAGTATATATATATATCAGGCATAACAGAGTCAATAGATAAAAGCCAAATTGCTATGCACTAAAGAGCAATGTAAACATATTATTCAGAAGTGTGGAAGTAATTACCAGAAGAAACATTTAAAATTATTTCCTCTGGAAAAGTTGTCTGCGAGATGGGAAGATATAGGGTTGACAACCATGCTCTTAATATAAGCCTTTTGGTACATTAGAAAAACAACTTTGCGTACCAATTTTTTATATTTAAAAGAATTAACTAAAATAATAAGTAAAAATTGTACCAATTATAAATTTTCAAGTTTTTGCTTTATTTTTATTCTATAAAATCCCACTAACGTTGATTCATCTGTTTGATAAATAAATGGTTTCTATGCTCAAAACTTTACAAGACGCACAGACAAGGTAGTGATTTTTTTTTAATGAAATTCACTTTGCAATGGGCCACAAATTTAGACAGCATTCTACCGTCCAAGCCTCAGATCTACATAAAATATTCTATATACATGAATTCAGTGGATGGTGAAACTCCAAAGATCTTTCTGAATGAGGAAGCTAAGCTTGAATGTTCAGTACCTGCCAGAAAAGAGCTGCTTTTTCTGAAATTCCTCTTTCCCTGTGGTCTCCTTTACCAAAGTACTTCCTTTCCATGCAGTTTTTCCATACAATCTTGGTAGTGTGATGGGTTAAAAGCCCTGCATGGTTACATTAACTGTTGTTTATGTTGGTTGTCATGGTTACAGAAGCAGCAAAGACAGCAAGCAATTAAACTGACTTCATGAAATGCCTTTGCTGCAAGACCAAAGTTCTAATTTTCCAGTTATACTTGGATTTGAAATTTGGCTTCACATGAGTTCAGTCTGTCCCAGGACACAGTGAAGCCAAGTTTGCATTGTGTGTTAAATGGTCTAATGGTTGACACTGTTTTTTCAAACATGACACATACTTTATGGACTGGAGCATAATAGTATGGTAATAAAACCGTAGGATTTATTTAAAAGGTTTTTTCCTTTTTCTCCTTTTAACCCCAAGTCTTTCCTCTAACATTAGATTTTTCTTAGTTTTTCTTTTGCTATCTTTTATTCAATAAAGAAAGCAAAGATATCTTAAACTCTGGAAAGAAAAGGTCAAAGATAAGAACTAAGCAATCTCTAGTCATTCGTTCCATTCATTTTGTTTACCTCTTTTTAAGGTTCTCACCATGAGTCTCTGCAACTTCAAAGTCAGAGTTCATTGACCTTGTATAAAGAACTGCTGTCCTTAACCACAGTTCTAGACGTGAGGTATAGTTCTGAAGTTGACATAAGCTAGAGCTCCTAAAAAGATGGAATTGCCATTTACACACTACTTCTAGTCTTGTCTTAGAGGTAACTGCTTGCTACCCTCTAACAGGAAAAGCTGGTTAAACTGTTAAGAACTAAAACTAGATTTTAAAGCCTCTTATGAGATTAGAGGGCAATTGGACAAATTTAGCGTATCTGATTGTACCCACTAGATGTCAATTTGAATTTGTAAATGGCAACGAGGGACCCAAAGTTACTCGAAGCAGTCTAGAGACATTCATCACTATCATGATTGTTGACCTTAGAGCTTCCATTGAAGTTAAATCTGTACATATGCCTGCTAAGTTATCTGGTACTTTCAGAAAGAAAATAAAACAAAATACAATTTTTTTTAAAGAAAAATAAAATGCCAAAGAGAAAAGAAGATTCTCAGTTTGATTGCTTTAGACACAGGATATGAAACTTACCAGTAATGTTGGGTTGAGAGGAAGAGAGTGATGAGTTTTCTTGAAGATCTACTTAGTCACACCAGGTTTTATCTGATACTTTTTTAGGGATTGTCATCACTCATGAATGACAAGCAGTTGTGTGCTTGTGCGTCACACTCAATATTGGAATCCAATTCAGAATTAATACTGCTTCAAAGATCAAATTGGATGGACACTACAGTCCTAAATGGAACAATCCCTGTAGAATGAGAAGACACTGGGGAATCGTGTCATTGCCAGAATGAGGAGGAATGAGGAAGCCGTGGTCATCCCTACACTTTCTCATTAGTTCTATAATGACTGGTTAAATTCGACATAGGTTATTAACTTAAAATTCAATGTATTAACCAACCAAACTCATCATCTCAAGGAGGCATATTTCTCATTCGGTGTTCCTTTTCACCACAAATGGGACCACCATCTCCCACCTAGTCAAATTTGAAACCTGGAAATAATCCTTGGTTTTTCATTCTCCCTCATATTCCACATCTAATGATTCATCAAATTGTTTTTCCTACCTCAGAAATATGTCTGGAATATTAATATTCCTTCTTATGCCATCATCACTGAAGTTCAAAGGATTATCACTGTGGAAGATTTCTAATCACTCTCTCCATGTCTATGCTGCCCTTTCTAATTCACTCTTGACCCAGAAACCAGAAGAATCTCGATGAAAATACAAATCTAATCTTGTCATCGCCGTTCTTAAAACTATGTAGTAGCTTCATTGTCTTAAATTATCCAAAATGCTTACAAAACTATCCACAGTCTGGTCTCTCTAGCTCCAGCCTTATCTCATGTCACTTTACCTTTGTCCTTTATGCTATAAATCTTCTGGCCCTCTTTCAGATTTCAACCATTATTTACAGAATCTATTGGTTTGGGGATTTTTTTGCACGAGGAGATATATATATATATATATATATATATATATTTTTTTTTTTTTTTTGTGGGGAAGACCAGCCCTGAGCTAACATCTGTTGCCAATCTTCCCCTTTTTGCTGAGGAAGACTGGCCCTGGGCTAACACCCGTGCCCATCTTCCTCTACTTTATATGGGACGCCGCCACGGCGTGGCTGACAGGCAGTTCGTCTGCGGGCGCCCGGGATCCGAACCCGCAAACCCCGGGCTGCCAAGCGCGGACTAAACCGCTGCGCCACCGGGCGGCCCCTGCACGAGGATATATTTGTGTGGGATCCTATCACTCTTTCATCCTCACCCTATTCCTATTCATCCTTTCGTGTCGGTTTAAGAGTTAGTTCTTGAAGGGATCTTTCTCATTCTTAGACAAGTTTAAATCCCCATGTTTTAACCCAATGCCTTTGCACCCTGAACTTCTTTCCTAATGTACTTTACACTTCAATTTCCAGCTCAATGTCCGTACTTGCCTCTAAGCCCCACGTCTACAGGAATTTTATCTATCTTGTTCATCTTTGGCCTCCTTATTTCGGCTACAAATCCTGGAATAGAATAGAAGCTTAATAAATATTGATTTAGTCAAATTGAATGACATACATCAGAATAATAAAAAAATGTGTAGCAGCTTCCTTTAAAATGCTCAAGACTAGAGGTTTCAAAGCATTCTACCTATATTGTCATAACTCCCATTTTACTTCTACTTGTTTGAACATTAGAATAATTTGTGAGTATATGCATGTGTGTATTTGTGTGTGGGTGTATGTTAAATGATGGAGAGTGAAAAGAAATGATATGAGTGGCAAAAGGAAAAAAAATCAAAATCTTTTTGGCCAGTAGAGAGGAAAGTGCTGTGGGGGACAATTTGGCTTCCTTTTAACACAGGCCTTGCCGTGTTCTGAAGTCTTTTCTAGGCTTCTTGGTGTACTCTAGAAAATCCCATATGCCAAAACAAAAACAGTTATAAAATGCAAGTAGAAATCCCCTGGAGAATAAATCATAGCATACCCTGTTACCTTTGTCTTCTTTAAAGATGTGAGGATCTGAGAGAATGTATAAAACCTAATCCCTTCCTGTGGTTTTAAGAAAATATTGGGAACAAAATACATGGAACCCTGAGCACGTACTTGCAGTCACTCCAAAGTAAATGTTTCCTCTATACCACTTGGAAAAAGTGATTTTTGTCACTCTCTGCTTTTGAAAATGAACTAGATTTTTTTCAAAGACCATTTCATTGAGAAGTATAGAAGCAGCCTCTTTCTCAAATTCTGTACGTTGGAATAGTATTTCCCTTGAGATGTTTATAAGTTAAAAAAAGAAACCCTACATTTTGGGGGGGATGGGTGGGTTACGATGCACTGTATCATACTACTAAAAATTTTGAGAAGTATTTCTGTAAAGAAATTTGAGCAACATAATGTAGATTTTCCAAACATTTTATCATGCAACCAAATTCTGGGCTTTTTGTTTGTTTGAATGCCTATTAAAATCTGAGTCACTCAGAAAAAATTGGTGAAATTCTAGTGTGATGGAAAAAAACAATCAGTTCCAAACCAACAACTTTATTAGTCTCTTTTACCCCTTGAATAACCTAACATCCATTAGCTTTAGTCATCATTTGTAAAATGACAATGATCACACCTATTGCCTAACTGTGTAATGAGAATTTAATGAGAAACGTAAACCAGATTTCCTACTCAAAACTCTTATTTGATCTTCTAAGCTCCATACGACAAGAGAAAAATTGTGAAAAAGCATTTTATATGAAAAATATGTAGCAGAATTCAGTATTAATATTTCTTCAAAGGGGAAACATTGTAATTTATATTACTGTGATTATAGCATTCGTGTAAATCCTTAAATTGCAATTTTTTTACACTAGGGTAACTTCAGAGTAGAGGTTCTGTACAAATTCTGGCTGTTGCCCTCAAATGTCATATAGCAGAATGGCAAGCAGCACTGTGCATGTGCACAGAGAGAAAATGATTGGCACTACAATCAAAGTTCAGGGAGGTGCATTTCACAGCTGAACAAAGCAACTGCAGAAACAATGACTCTGAATGCTCTTTTACATTCACATCACTCTCAGCATGTCTGCAAATCATAAATGGGCTTCAAAGAACCGAAAACTCAGAAATTGGAGCACATAGCATATGGGTTTCTAGACAAGTCTAGGTGTGGAATTGAAATGACTGAATTTGAATTCCTTGTCAAAATTGTGCCTGCACAGGAACCTAATCTCTATCCGCTCATCACTCCCTTTTCCCCCACCTAATATCCATGACTTGTATTTGAGTAAAGGAAAATTCAAGCTGAGAATTCAAACACCACAGAGCAAACGCTCACAGCATCCTTTGCCTAAAGAGTCACACTTCAGAGAGAACAAATGATTTTTCTCCCAAGAGAACTGCTGTTAGCAAATATCTAACAGTTCACAGGCTTTTGCTCTAATGAAGCTGACTGGAAATGGAAATCACTGCATCATACTGGAAATGGAAATTATCTGCCAGAGTCTCAGTTATTTAAAGTTTCAATGATTTCCCCATGTGCATTGCTGCTGAATTCTTTTAAGAAACAGGAAAGTCAAACCATGATTTCTCTTTTAAAAACACAAGAAAATAATACTAAAATTTAAGGCTTTGAAATCATACATGGCTTTGTCTGGTTAAATTCCAAGATTCACAGATCTGATTGCATGTATATTTCTCCATTGCTTCTCAAAGGATAGAACAGCAAACTAGCAAATAGTGAAGACCGAATATAGCTCTTTGGAATGGGTTAAGATGCTTTCATTTGATATGAAGGTGAGAGGAAACATAAAGCATAGGAAACACACTTCTGTCCCAAAGAAGTTGGAGAAGCAGTTCATTTGGGCAATGGAATGATTCAGCTTCTGAAGCTAACATTTGTCTTTAAGGAAGAATCACAAACAATTCATTTATCTAAATTATATTTCATTTTATGTATTGATTTTTGGTATATGACAAACTATCATCATTGGTCCAAGTAAAGGATTCTTTTATTATTTTTGATTTATTCACATTTTTAGTTACTCATTTAATATAATGAATCTCTATGAAACTACTGCCCAAACCAAACACTAGAGTCTTACAAATAACTTATTTCTAAGGGCTCCTCTGTTACACTATTTCTCTATCTTCCCCACTCCCAGAAGTAAATATTATTCTGAATTTTGAATTTATTATTAGTAGTGGATGCTGAGGTTAGCTGCCTGGATCATCTATTTAAGACTGAGGGACTTATTCAGCCAAGTGCTGGGAGTGTTGTTGATTGACAGGTCTTCCTGCATCTCCCTCTTGGAACTGCCTGAGAGCCTCCTCATTCAAGTCACTCCCTTCTCAAAGGCAGCATGTATCCAATCAGCATCTCTCTGTGTATGGGGTTGGTGGCAGGGGGAGTTGTGGGGGTATAGAGGTCCACCCCAACTCCAGAGCTCTCTGTGGGGGTTGATGGGGCTTTTCTTTTTTGAGATGTGGGGGATCAGAATTGGCCACCTCAAAATGTCTATTTTCTCTGAAGGAGGCTTTGACCTTCACATACACACACACACACACACACACACACACACACACACACCCGCCCAACTGTCTAAAGGGATTTGGGATGGAAGGCCTTTCCCTGGGATGGGCCTTCATCTTGGATAACTCTGGATATCGATAGACTGGGAGGGTCTTTGCTGGGCCCGTTCTTATTAAAGTTCTGTTTACCAAACATTTACATTTGTAAGGAAAATCTCTGTTTGTAAAGGTATCTCCTTCTCTGTACCCGGAAGGGGGCGGATGACCTCATCTCTAGAAACTTGTCAGTGTGGAAGGTGAGGCCTTAAATCTGCATAATAACCTTACTGTGCCTTCCTGGTAACCTCCCTAGCTGACCCAACCCCCAATATCCTTGTTTGTCTATTTAAGAGGAGATCCTGTGCCATTTTGTTGAGAGATACTCAGTTTCCTCGAGTCTCTCCCATGTATACACATTATAAAGCTTTGTTTGATTTTTCTCCTGCTATTTGGCCTCAGGTCAATTTAATTTGTAGCCCAGCCAGAAAGGACCCGGAGTGCGTAGAGAATGCTCTTTCTCCCCTTCAGAGACTGTCTCCCACAGTCCAACCTCTCCTTCCTTCACTTTCTACACAGAAATGTCCCTCTCAGATTTTGTTTTCCAGGCAACTCAATCTTTGACATTATTCCTGTACTTTTTTCAACAAATGATGCAGAAGCACTTGTACTTCCATAAGTAAAAAAATAAGCTATGACTTAAATCTCACTCCTTATACAAAAATTAACTCAAAATGGGGGGCCTGACCAGTGGCGTAGCAGTTAAGTTCTCACGCTCCACTTTGGTGGCCCAGGTTGGTGGGTTTGGATCCTGGGTGCAGACATATGCACCACTTATCAAGCCATGCTGTGGCAGGTGTCCCACATAAAATAGAGGAAGATGGGTGCAGATGTTAGCCCAGGGCCAATCTTCCTCAGCAAAAAGAGGAGGATTGGCAACAGATGTTAGCTCAGAGCTAATCTTCCTCCTACACACACAGGAAAAATTAACTCAAAATGGGCAATAGATTTAAGTATAAAATGTAAAATCACAAAACTTTTAGAAAATAAACATAGGAGAAAATATTTGACATACAGAAAGATTTTCAACATCATTAACCATTAGGAAATTAAAACTGCAATGAGAATCCTTACGTACTTATAAGAATGGCTAAAATAAGAAACAATTAAAACAACAAATGCTGACAGGAATGCAGAGAAATTGAATCACTCATACATTTCTGGTGGGAATGTAAAATGGTACAAGCACTTTGGAAAACAGTTTAATATTTTCTCATAATACTGAACATGCAATTACCATACAACTCAGCTGTTGAACACTCAGGCATTTATCCCAGAGAAATGGAAACTCATGCTCTTTAAAACAAACAAAAAACTCATACATGAAGAATAGCAGCTTTATTCATACTAACTAAAACCTGAAAACAACCCAGATGTCCTTCAATGGGTGAGTGACTAGACAAACTGGTATATCCATACCATGGAATACTATTCAGCAATAAAGTGGAAAACTGTTTATACAGGCAACAACATAGATGAATCAACAGGGACTCATAGTGAAAGAAGACAATCCCAAAAAGTAGCATGCTATATGATTCCATTTATATAAAATTCTTGAAATAACAAAACTATAGAAATGTAGAACAGATCAGTGGTTACCAGTGGTGGAGTACAAGGTTGAGGAGGTGTGGTTATAAACGGGCAAATGAGGGATGCTTGAGATGGAACTGTTATGTATGACTGTAGTGCTCCACACAGAAACCTACACATGTGAGAAAATTGCACAGAACTAAATATACCGACAAAAATGAGTACAAGTTAAACTTGGGAAATCTGGGTAAGATTGGTGGTTTGAATCAATGTTAATATCCCGGTTGTGATATTGTCCTATAGTTTTGCAAGATGTTACCAATGGGAGACACTGCATAAAGGGTACACAGGGTCTCTCTGTATTATTTAACAATTTTATGTGAATCTATAATTATCTCAAAGTAAAAAATTTAATTTACAAATATGATGCTTGTTTTTAAATTTTATAGTAGTATACACTATATATTGTCTTTTGGGACTTTCTTTTTTCATTCTTTAAGATACTCTCCAACTCATTTTATGTGACAGGTTAAATACCAGGATGTATTAGTCTCTTGCAAGTAGCTTTTTCTCATTCATTTTTACTACTGTTTAATGTTCCAGTGTGACTATAACACAATTCATGTGTATATTCTCCTATTGATTAGCACTTGTGCTTTTTCCAGTTTTTGTCATTATGGGCAGTCTATGAACAGTCTTACCTTGGTACACATGGTACACATGTGCATGTGCTTCTAGTTCATTGATCTGCTACCATCCTTCCTTCTAATTTGGGATTTATTCTGCATTCCTTTTACAAGTAAATCTATTATTTTTCAAACAATTTTCTTTCTAGTGAAGGGGAGTAGAATTTGTCACCCCAAATTACACCTCTTTGGTTTAAGGATTATTTTAGGCTGGTTGTTTTTAAGAAAGAGCACACAGGAAAAGCTCTGAAAACCAAATGGAAGTTACTCTTTTGTAAGAGAAATTTACAGTTTTAAGGGAAGTCTCCATTTGTAAGAGAGTTTCCCTCTCTGTACCAGGAAGAGGAGGATGTTTAATCTCTAGAAACTCTTATCAATGGAGAAGTCAGAGGCTTAAATCTGCATAACAACTTTACCTTTGTTTACTGTGCTTTTCTTGATAACCTCCCATAACTAACCCCCTCCCACCACCCCAGTATTCTTTTGTCTTTAGCTGGAGATGGTGTTTAAGGTGGTGGCTTGGGCCATTTCTGGAGTTACTCAGTTTTCCTGGGTATCTCCCATGTATACAGGAAGTATATATGTTATTAAACTTCTGTTTGCTTTTCTCCTGTTAATCTGTCTTTTATTATGGGGGTGTCTCAGATCAGAACCTAGAAGGGTAGAGGGGAAATTATTTTTCCTCCTCTATGCTAGTGTAAAGGTTTAAGGCTATACATTTCCTTCAAAACATTGTTTCTGCATTTTCCCACAAAGTTTGATATACAGTGTGGTTATTTTTAGTTAGTTCTAAGTATTTTTTTTAATTTACATTATATCAACTTCTTTCACCAGAGGTTGTTTAGATAAGATTTTTTTTCTAATTTCCAAATATATAGGAGTTTGTTTAGTCATCTTTTATTGTTGTTATTCTACATTTTTACCTGAATTGCATTGTCCTGAGAGTATATCCTCATGAGATCTGTGCTTCGAAATTTCTTACCTGATTCATGGTCTAATAAATGATCAATTTTGTGAGTGTGCCATATGCACTCAAGAAAAATTTGTTTACTCTAATTTGAGGACACAGAAATCCGTGTATCTCTATTAGAATAAACTTGTTATTTTTACTATTCAAATCATATCTTTAATTTTTTTTGGCTTTTTGTCCTTTCAGTGATTAATAAGAAGGGTGTTGAACTCTCCCTCTATGTAAACAGATTTACCTAAGTCTCCCAGTAGTTCTATCAAGCTTTTTATTTGTGTAATTTGAGGCTAGCTTATTAGAGACAAATGCAGTTAAAATTGTTATCTTTTGGTGAATTTAAACTTTGCTCATCTATGTAGTAACCCTAAAGATGTGTTTTGCCTTAATGTCTTTCTTTTTTGAAATTGTTAAATAGCTAAGTCAACTTTCTTTTGTTTCCTAGTTACTTAAAAAAGTAAGCTAGTTACTATGAATGTAGGCAATTTTATTCCATTCCTTCTGAGAGTAGAAAATAATCAATGACGAGTACTGATACTGACCCTAGGCTCTTAGGCTAAATGTGAAATAGAAATTGACAAGAGACCCAACCAAAGTCTCAGACAAGATTTTATTGGGGCTATGCTCAAGCACAAGGGAGACAGGAAAAGTGGTTCTCTGGCTGGCTCCCCAAAGGGAGCCGTCCTGAGTCTTTTATGTTGTGAGGGAAGCAGACTGGTGTCACGATTCTCCACCTCTACAGGTGTTCTGCATCCCTCTTCCTGGTGATGTCGTCTTCGCATGCTCCATCAGCGTTGTCGTCCCTGCGCCTCCACAGTCAGACCAACATGGTAGTGTTTTTCACTACCGCCACCCCAGGAAGGCCGTATAGTGGTCATCTCGAGGCTTTGTGCGCATGCAGGAGTTGGGGTCGACTGCTTGGGGGCAGTTTTGAGGTTGGAAGTTTGCATATCTTGACTTCAAAAATAGCTGGGCTGGAAGGTGTTGGATCTAGTGGCTAAGGGTGAGGGGCATAGTCCCATCCCTATTCTGTCTCAGTACCTTGGATTATATAGTCACGCATCTCTTAATGACAGGGATACGCTCTGAGAAATGTGTCGTTAGGTGATTTCGCCATTGTGTGAACATCATATAGTGTACATACACAAACCTAGACGGTGTAGCCTACTACTCATCTAGGTTATATAGTACTAATTTTATGGGGCCACCGTCATGTATGTGGTCCGTTGTTGGCTGAAACGTCACTATGCAGCACATGACTATATTGGGATTATCACTTGTAGTTATAGACGCAACACTATTTATGAAAAATTTTACAGTAAACTTACTTTACAAGAGACTTTAGTATTTCTAAATATTTGTAAGGACAATGCATTTAAAAATGTAGATGGTTTTTAGTCATTTCCTCAATTATATATAAATCGTCTATGATACAGCATAAGTCCCCTATTTTATTTCCCTCTAAGCATTTTTTTATTATGTGTGTGAAAGCAAGCAACTCCATCTCCTAAAAAAGTAAGAAAAAACCATATATTTACTTTAAAATCTTCATAGAATTTGCCTCTAACTCTTAGAATGAAGAATCTCCTGAATAGGAAAAATTAGGTAGATTTATGTATAACATCACATTCTACATTCTAAGTCTGCTACCATCTTTGTAATGTCCCTTAAGCAGGTCTTACCCTGTCCTATATTACCATGTACATTTTAAGCAGATGTATATAGAAATAGAGATATAATAGAGGAAAAGACAACAGAATAAACACTTAAGTGGATAAGTGCCTGATGCATTAGTAAATGAGGAAATAAAATGATCATCTTTCCTAGTAAAATAAGTCAGATAGGTTAGAAACATTCAAAAACAATGTTTTGAGCACTGTACAATATTTAGCTGATGCCATTAGGACCTATCCCAGCTGTGGAGTACTGATCCTTTTATGAGTAACAAATTTTGGTCTCTTGACAAGTAATCAGAATATTCTGAAACTTTCCACTTTGGCAAGCTCGCAGGAAAGTCTCAACAGAAAGTAAGGTCATTCCTTTCCCCATTTAGTGGATACTTAAAGATTCAATAAAATTTCTGACTTTGTTTTACTTGGGACTTCTTTTTTCATGTGTTTAAACTGTTAATTTTAAAAGAAGCAATGGAAACAGAACACACATTGACCATGGATATGTGTCTAGTTTAACCTGCTTTTCCAAAGCAAGATATTTTACAAGGTTGACAGCAATTACTGCTCACAGCCTTTTGACTTTGTCTCCCAGGCACATAGCTTCACCTATCTTTCAAAAGCATGATTCTAATCATGTAACACTTCCCACCTCCCATCTTAGAAAAATCAATGGCTCTCCATTAACTTCAGATCTATATTGGCAATGTTTGACCTAACTCTCAAAGCTAGATCACCTGCTAACCAGGTCTGAGTTTACATGTATAAATTCATTTCACACTCTTTCCTTTCATGTGTCTGGGCTCCAGCCAAACTCAGGAATGGTATATATTCTGTCTTTTAACCACACTGGTTTCTCTGCTTGGCTGGTCCCTTACCTCATCCTCTACCAAGAATGGTTAACATCCTTTACTGTTCTGCTCAGATGGGATTTCATCTCTTCAGTGAACCCTGCCTTAGGCCCCCTCTAAGCTGAAAATATGCTCTCCTTCTTCTGAATCACATATTAGCACATTATGTGTGGAAAATAGAAAACATGACTGTTTTAATATTCTGTACTTGCATGTCTCCAATTTCCCAGCAACTTTCAACAACAGTTGATTGAGTACGATGCTAGGAATGGGAATAGAATGGTGAGTCTCATAGCATTCCACGTGGACAAAGCATGCATGCGAGTAGTGCGGGAAGACTAAATCTCCTCTAGGACCACAAAGGGTGGTTCAGAATTATGAGTGGTAAAACAATAGGCTGAATCACTAACATCCTGTCTAGGGTTTGTGTAAATGGAGAATAACATCCAGTACAAGACTGTTAACTTCCATCATCCAATGGGACAAAGAAAGTTAAAGAGGTCTGTACCCCGGGTATCCTCTGTTCTAGGTTAGACTTTGGCTGAAGACTATTACAATATTGACAATAGCTTTTTAATGAGGCAGACTTTTCTTCTAAAGAAAAAAATGATAAAGAGTTATATACATAATTGAGAAACTAGCCTCATGAATTCAAGGAGTTAGATTACAAATTCGGGCTTCCTTTTGTAGCCTAGCATTTATCAGACTAAGTGGGCTGATACAGTCTCAGGTGCTCATGGTTCTAAAAGCGGTCTTTAAAAGTCAATTTTTTATTTAAATAATTATCTAAAATTCATAGGAATCTTCTGGCTTATTTGATGACCACTTAAATGCTGCCACAGTTGCTGACAAGCTACCTACTTCTATCCTACAACTGTTTTCCTTCCCTCTTGGTACAGTAAAGGCAATTTTCCTGCTTCTATCATGGGCTAAATCCTTCCTGTGTTCCTGGAATATCATCCTCTTTTGATCCCCAAAGAATTCTTGCTGCAAGTAACTCTTTTCTTTTCTGATTCATCAGTTTCTTCATTTCTATTTATTCATTTCTACTGGTACACAAATATGATATCTTATAAAATGCCACACGTGGTCCAATGTATCCGTCTACATATTATCCTATCTCTCTGATTCTGTTCTAGAAAAAAAATGATAATGATAATACCTAGCTCCTGTCTCCACTTTATCACCTCTCACTCTATCCTGAATCTATTCCATTTGGACTTCCATACTGATAATTCTACTACGACTGCTCTTGTGAAAAATCACCAGTTACCTCCACATCACCAAATCAGTGCTCTATTCTACACCGTATGCAAGCTTTCAACAGCATACAGTAGAGTTGAAAAATCACTCCCTATTAAAACACTTACTTTCCTTTGTTTCTATGAGACTATACTCTCCAGGCTTTCTCTTATGACAAGGGTCCTCTACTCTGCACAAATTTAAATGTGGGTATTCTCTAGGGCTCAGTCTTTCTCCTCTTCTCTCCTTTCCTCTCTTCCCTGCCCCTCTCTCTTCTCCTCTCCTTTTTCTTCTCTCCTCTCTTCCCTTCTCCTTTCCTATTTCTGTCTCTGTCTTCTCTGAAGTTGATTTAATCCAGTCTCATTTCTTTAACCATCATCTATATGCTGATAGCTCATAATTTCCAAGTGTATACTTTCAGTCCTGACCTCTTCAATAAGATTTTAACTCATATATCCAAATGTCAACATATCATTTTTACTTGAATGTCCAATAGTGTTTCAAACTTAACATGTCCAAATCAGAATTCTTAATTTTCTTCATTCCAAACCTGTACTTCTCTACCTCTTTTCTACCTTTGAAGGGATGACCCCATTCATCCAAATGTGTAAGTCCAATTCCTCTTTTCCCCACTTTCTACATCCAGTCCATTGAAAGGCTCTGTTAGTTGTACCTCCAAAACATGACACTCATCCTTTAAGTTCTTCCTATTTCTACCTTTTCCTCTCTAGAATGAGATTTCATCTCATTTCCCTGCTTCCTTCTTAATGCCCTCAATGAGGAGTTTCCATCAGTTTCCCACAGAACAGCCAGAGTGATTTTATTTTTATAAAGGAAATCACATCATATCACTCTCTTGTTTAAAACCTGCTAATGATTGTGCCTTGTGCCTAGACTACCATCTACAGTCTTCACCAGTGCCTACAAGGCTTTCCAGAATGTGGCCCAGAATACCTTTCTCTTCTAATCTCTACCACTCTCCATCTAGAATGCTGTTCTCTCACTTTACTTGGGTGGCTGCTTCATTTTATCCATTTCCTGCTCAAGAGGCATCTCCTCAATGAGGAGTTTCCTGACCACTCATTTGAAAGTAGAAGTGGTACTCTGTCCACACTCTATCCCTGCAGCCTATGCTTTATTTATAGTCTTTATGATTATCTATAATTATCTTACTCACTCTGTCCATGGATATATGCATTTCAAAAGAGTAGAGATTGTACCAGTCTTGTTTCTGATGTACCCCCCATGACTACAACAATGTCTGGCGCATGAGAAATACTCATTGAATGCAAAAACAAATGGTGACAAGAGTTTGCAATATTTCTCAAAATGGGGTCCATGGACCCCAGGGGTCTATAGAAATATTCTTAAGGGTTTATGAGTTCTCAAGTTCGAGAAATACAGTTTTAGATCATGAGGACCTAACAAGAAATTATAAATTGAGAAGTGCATTCATTTCCTAGGGCTATTGTAACAAATTATCATAAACTTGGTGGCTTAAAACAACAGAAATTTATTTCTCACAATTCTAGAGACCAGAAGTCTGAAATCAAGGTGTTGGCAGAGCCACACTCCCTCTGAAGACTCTAGGAGAGAATCCTTCCTTGCTTCTCTCAACATCTGGTGGCTCCAAGCATTTCTTGACTCATGGCTGTGTAATTCCAATCTCTGCCTCCATCTTCACATGGCCTTCTCTTCTCTATATGTCTTTGCTCTATGTGTCTCTTCTAAGGATACCTGTCATTGGATTTAGGGCCCACTTGGATAATCCAGGATGATCTCATCTTGAAATCTTTAATTACATTTGCAAAGGACCTTTTTTCCAAATAAGGTTACATTCACAGGTTCTGGGATGTAATCATATCTTTTGGGGGGGCCCACCATTCAACCCACTATAGGAAGTGACATTATATATTGGAATTTAGACAGTTCAACCTACCACAATGTGCAGTTGTCCAAACTGGGCAGTGAGTAGTGACAGAGGGTACCAGGCTAATGCAAAGTGTCGTGCAATGATGGTCTGAATTAATTCTGTAGCATAAAACATGATGAAGAGGAGGGCTGAATTCAAGACACATTTATTAGGCAAAAAGCAACATGATTTGGGGCCAGCCCAGTGGCATATAGCAGTTGAGTTCGCATGCTCCCCTTCTGGCAGCCCAGGGTTCACAGGTTCAGATCCCGGGTGCAGACTGACACACCACTTGTCAAGCCATGCTGTGGCGGCCTCCCATATGGAGTGGAGGAAGTTGGGCACGGATGTTAGCCCAGGGCCAATCTTCCTCAGTAAGAAGAGGAGGATTGTCAACAGATGTTAGCTCAGGGCTAATCTTCCTCACAAACACAGAAAAAAAAGCAACATGATTTGAGGACCAATCTTACTACAGAAATTTTCATGTCCTTTGGAAATTTTTATTTTTTCATTTATTCTATAATTAGCATCTACTAATCCTTCCTCCTGCTATGACAGTAGTAAGAACAAACCTGGACAACTAGACAAAATGTAAAAAGTGCAGCAAAGTGCATCAGGGAAACTGCAGCACCAGAGGCAGTCCATATTTTTAGTAAAAGAAAAAAAATTTTTAATACTGAAGTTATTTCTCTATTCTTCTTCAGGCCACACTTCCACTAGATGACACATCTTCCATAAACCCATTGTTTTATTTTGTTTCACATATCATCCTGTTTTGTTGTTATGAAAACCACACATGAAGATTGAAGAAAATTTGGTGAATACCAAAAGATAAAAAAAATTAGAATCCCCAATATTACAATTACCCAGAATGAACCAATATTTTTATCTATAATAATAAAAAGGAAGTCACTCTTCATCCATTTTCCTATGTATTATCACATCTTGGCACCAAAATTTAACTATCAAGGCATACATGACATATGCTGTGGAGCACCTCAAGTGGAACTTCTCAGGTAAGTCATCATCCACATTAGCTAAAACTTAGTTCAGATTTTAACCAAAATTGGAGGATATGTTTGGAATGGTATATGTTAATGCAATAGCCAAGTGAGATGTATAACTTTGACTTGAAATCTCTGTGGCACCTTAAGAGCTAGGCCATCACTCTCCAGAGGCAAAAACTGATAGACAATGAACAGGGTACATATTGTACATATTGTCAATCAGGAGAGACACTATTCAAAAGCTATGGAGAGAATAAAGTTCTAAAATATTAATTTAAAATATATTCTGCACTTAATTCCCTTAACTTTGAATGTGGGCTGGACTTAGTGGTTCATTTCTAATGAATAGAGTACAGAAAGGGAAAAATGACTGTATAATAGAGAAACCTGAAGATATCACCTAATCCAAGTGATCAAGGTTAATGTCACCAGTAATAAGTCACGTCAATTTCATGTACTCCCTGATATCATGCAATGAGAAGGGCACTTCTCCTCTTTAGTAGACATGCAGAAAAAAAAAATAAACACATAACCAGTCTAATTATAAGAAAACATCAGACAAACCAAAACTGAGAAACATTTTACAAAATGCTAGAACAGTATTCTTCAAAAGTGTCAAGGCCATGAAAGGCAAGAAAGCACAGTAAAGCTGTCAACATTGGAGGAGACAAAGCTATGTGAACTAAATGTAATACAGTGTCCTAGAACAGAAAAAGGACACTAGAAGAAAAACTGGTGAAATCTACATAAAATATATAGCTTATTTAATAGTGTTGTTCCAGTAATAATTTCTTCCTTTTGTTAAGCATACCACGGTTATGTAAGATGTCAATATTGGGAGAATCTAGGTGTAGGGTATAAAAGAACTATTTGTACTATATCTACAATTGTTCTATTAATGTAAAATTATGCCAAAATAAAGAGTTTAAAAAATATATGTTTCTATTTCAAAGTTATAAAAATAGGACCTCTAACTTCCAAGTGTAGATTTTTAGTTGAGATGTTTTTCTAATGGACAATTTAATATAGCATGTGCCTAGGTGACAAACTGTAGGAACTTATTTACTTAAAATGTTTCTTATTTCTCCCAGGCAATTCTGGACAAGATAGCTACTTTTGTTGTATTTCCTTTCATATATATATATGGATTTTCATCTTTCTCTTTTCATTTAACATGCTGAGAATGTTTTCCATGTCATTAAGTGTTCATAGAAAAATACCAGTGGCAGAAAAATATTCCACTCTTCATTAGATTATAAGTTATTTAATTATATTTCCTTTGATGAGTATTTCAGTCTTTGCTTGTACTGAGAATTACAGTTTATTCTTCATTGCTATGATTTATTGGAAAGCAACAACTTAGAGAGAGAAGTGATTCTACTGTTTCAGGCATAAATGCTTCAAGGGTTTATCAGGACTCAGATGCTGTGAAGGGAAATTACCAGCTAAGTCATGTGGAAATAAACATGACATTGTCACAGTTGCCACCATTTACACATAGAGCAGAGATATGTTCATTCAATAGAACAGGTCACAAGGGACAGAAAAGAGCATGTATCTTAAGAGGGTCTTTGGGGAATGGAGTAAGGTGAAGGAATTCACTACTAATGAGTCATGGTGTGAAACTCCATATTCTGCAAAGCATCCCTATACCTAATATCTGGTTTTAAAAACAACTACTATTTATATCTCTTTAGAATATTTTCACATATTATCTATTTATTTTAAATTAATAGATTTTGCTTTTTAGAACACTTTTAGGATGACACTTTAGGATCAGTTTTAGAAAAATTGAACAGAAAGTGCAGAAAAGCCCCATATACCCCTTTTCCCCATTGGAAGTTTCCCCTGTTAATGGCATATGAGTCAATTAGTGTAGTACATTTGTTACAGTCTATGAACCAGTATTGATACATTGCTATTAAGATCAATAGTTTACATTAGGATTCACTCTTTCTGTTGTACAGTTCTATGGGTTTTGACAAATATATTGTTCACTTTTTGCTCCATACAAGAGGTGTCAAATATGTTATCCATGAAGATGAAGATGCAGAAATAGATTTAAATTTACAACAATACTGAAAAACCCCAAAGCAGTCAATCAGTAGGATACAAGAGAGATTTCCACTAAATACAGAGCTGAATAAGCTGCATTGAGAAGCACAATGTTACACAGATTTTGCCTCTGAAACAATAATGCTCTGATAGCCAGGAAGTCTGCAGATGTTCTTGACAGAATGATTTCACAATCTAGACAAGCTACATAAATAAGAAGGTAGGAATAGCTAAGCGATTTCTGATAAAAAAAAAAAATGAGGGCTGAGGTGATTAAAAGAGTATAATGTATGAATTTAATATTATTAAAGAGTAACTTTCCAGTGCAATGATTTATGAGAATTAGTCCATAAATGTTAGTCTAACTGGTTAGCTGTTAGTGTAAACAAAATTTTGGTTAACTATTAGTGTAAACAAAATAAGTTTATTTTGTTACCTTATTCTATACAACTAAATAACTTCTGGATTGATTAAATAAGTAAATAATTAGATAATAGTTAAACTATAAAATCATAAGCTAACCAATTCTTTGCAAACTCTTCCAAAAATAGAAGAGAGGGAATAGTTCCCAGCTCATTATATGAAGGCAGTATTACCTTGATATCAAAGCCAGACAATGACATCATAAGAAAAGAAAACAACAGACCACTATCTCTAATGAATATAGACACAAAAATACTCAACAAAATACTAGAAAATAGAATCCAGAAATATACCATGATTACATTATGATTATATCCCACTGACAAATGGGATTAATTCCTATTGGTCGAACACCTTGAAAATCAATTAATGTAATACACCACATCAACAGAATGAAAGACAAAAATCATATGATCATCCTAACAGACACAGAAAAAAGCATTTGAAAAACTTCAAACCCTTTCATGAAAAAAAAAATTCAACTAATAATTATTCCATAAGGGGATTTTCTCAATCTGATAAACCAAATCTACAAAAACTCACAGATAACACCATATTCAAAGATGAAAGACTGAATGCTTTTTCTCTAAGATCATGAACAAACGACTCTCACAGCTTCTATACCACAATGTACTGGAGGTTCTAGTCAGCGCAATTAGGCACGAAAATGAAATAAAAGGCATCCAGATTAGAAAAGTAGAAGCAAAACTTGCTTTATGTGCATGTGATATGATCTTGTATATAAAAATATCCTAAGGAAACCACTAAAAAACTATTAAAAATATTGAGTTCAGAAAGGTCACCAAAATGTAAGGTCAATGTACAAAATCCATTGTATTTCTATATGGTGACAATGAACAAACCAAAATTGAAATTAAGAAAGCAATTCCATTTACAATAGCATCAAAAAATACTTAGGAATAAATTTAACAAAATAAGTGTAAAACTTATACTCTGAAAAGATAAAAAACACTGTTGAAAGGTATTTAAAATAACTTAAATAAATTGAAAGACATCCCGTGTTGTTGAATTGGAGCACTTAATATTGTTAAGATGTTCAATACTCCTCAAATTGACCTATAGATTCAACACAATTGCTATCAAAATCCCAGCCAGCTTCTTGATAGAAATTTTACAAGCTGACTCTAACATGCCTATGGAAATTCAAGGGACAGAGAATAACAACAATAAAATCTTTAAAAGAAAGAGAAAGTTGGAGAACACAGAGTTCCTAATTTCAAAACTTACTAATGAAGTTACAGTAATCTAGATAGTGTGGTAATGGAATAAAGATAGACATAAAGATTAATGAAAAAGAATTGAGAGTCCAGAAAGAAAACTTCACATTTATAGTCAATTGATTTTTTATGGAAGTGCCCAGACAAATAAATGGGAACAGAATGTCTCTTCAACAAATGGCACTGGAAAAATGGATATCCACATGTGAAGGAATGATGTTTGGACCTCTACCTCACACCATATACAAAAAATCATTTCAAAATGGGTCAAAAGCCTAAATGTAAGAGCTAAAACTATAAAACTCGTAGAAGAAAGTATAAGCATAAATCTCTGTGACCTTGCATTAGGTGGTTTCTTGGATATGACACTAAAAGAACAAGCAATACAAAGAAACAATAGATAAACAGGATATCATCAAAATAAATTTCACATCCATTAAGATGGCTATAATCTAAAAGACAGATGATAAGAAGTGTTGACAAGGATGCAGAAAAGTTGAACCCCTCATCCCCTGGTTGTGGCAATGTAAAATGGTGCAGGTGCTTTGGAAAATAGTATGGGAGTTTATCAAATGGTTACACATACATTTACCATGTGATAATTCCAATCCTAGGTATATACCCAAGAGAACTGAAAACATGTCATTAATGTTTATAGAACCAATATTTATATGAATGTTTATAGAACCATTATTCATAATAGCTAAAAAATTGAAACAATTCAAATACTCATCAACTGATGGACAGATAAATAAAATGTGGTTTTATCCATACAATGGAATATTATTCAGCTCTATAAAGCAACAAAGTGCTGATACATGCTACAACATGGATGAACCTTGAAAACATGATAAGTGGAAAGAAGCCAGTTACAATTCAGAGTGATGATTCAAGTGTGTGGAGTTTCTTTTGGCGGTAATAAAACTGTTCTAAAACCAACTGTGGTGATGCATCATATACTTTAAGAGGGTGAATTTTATGGCATATGACTTATATCAGAATAAAGATGTTAAAAATAAAGCAACAGGATAAAATAGCTGTTACTATTTATTTACCATTACATGTGAGAAAAAGTTCTAAGATTTTAACCATAAGCATTGGGTAGGATGCTGGTGTATTCAGGAGATCAGAAACCTTCCAAGTATTTCAAATGAAATGGATTTAATGCAGGGAGTTAGGTGCACACAAAACTTTTGGAAGGACCGGGGAGGCAAATGTGTAGCATGTCATAAGCTTTTAGGCACAGATGCAACTGAGATCCAGAAAGTCAGGAAGTTGCTGCCACTAGAGGTCAGGAAAATGCAGAAAATGACTGCCAGTATCTCGGTAGCCCCCACACCCCCAGAGTGGATGATTGGCAGAGGAATGGATTCAGATTGCCCTTGTCAGAACTCGCATCTGCCAGAGCCTATGTTGCTCTCACCTCTGGCAAAGGAAAACTGGGTTCTATGTTCTGCCTTTCAAATTACATACAAACCGATCTCATTGGCAGAATCTAAACCATATCCAGAAACACAGAAGCATGCTGTAGCCATTAAATGAATGAATGAATTAATTAATAGATAAATAAGTAAATAAGGGACTTGTCTAAAGGCCAGCATAGCATAGATGCCAGTGGAACTGTAAGTGGTAATTTAATTCCAAATTGAACTGAGGTTGTGTTCATTTGAGTTATTCATAGCCTTGTCAGAGGGGTTTACAGGCTAATTTTTCTGGGGCACAAAAGCCCCAGCTACAATCTAGGAATGCCTTACTCTCATCTTAGAAGAGTAGATTTAAATGTCATTAATTTCCCCTGATGATTCAGAGTTGATTTTTATTTAGGTCTCAGTTAATGCCAAACAAGCATCCACAGTATTCTCAAATCTGTTCATCATGATTTGTGTCTTTTTAAGTGGTGTTATCACCTGCAGTAAACTATTCTTTTTACTTCTTTGTGATGCCTGGGGGTGTTTGTGTCCCAGCCTCCATCTGGCAGCTATTGCTAAGCCAGTAGCCCCTTTTTCTTTTCTCAGATTAGTTATCATAGGAAAGTGCAGTGTTCATATGAATGTCTGTTCTATAAATGAATGAAAAGGAACTGACTATGCTCAAAGACAAAGATAAGAAAACAGATGAGATTGCTTTCAGAAGAACTGAATAGGATTTGAATAAAAGAAGCTGTAGATTTACACATAACTTCCCAACTTTTACATAATCACCAAACATTCATTTGTGCTATTTTATTTTCATTGCCTTTAGGTAATTCATTGGCTCTGAGTCACTTGATTTCTATTTGTTTCCTTCCTTCTGTCACTCACCCCTCTACCCTCTGACCTTCCGTTTTTATGTGTCTCCTTCCTACTTGTGCATGTTTGGCTTACCTTTGTGGTTTTAATCTTCAGCAAGCAGATGATTTTCTCAATAGGATGCTTTTCAGTATTTCCCTGACATTGTTTAGCATCCTATCCAGAGTGTCTGCTTGCATCCTTGTAGCTCAAATACACAATAGAATATACTCTTGGGTGCAGTGGAAAGGAAACTCTTGTCTGGTAGGCAGAGACATAAATACCAAGGCAGACTTGAGGGTGGTATGGAAGTTAACTAACTGGTGCAGCTTTTGATCCTACCTGTCTATGCCAGGAGGATCATAAGACTAAAGAATAAATGAAGCAGAAGGAAAGTCAGAGTGAGCTCTGTTTGTGAAGAGGTGTTAATTAATGGTTTCCTGAGTAGAGAACTGGCACGTAAAGCTTTTGATCTTGGAGTTCAAACTGAATTAAAGTTTCGGATTGTAAGCACCTAGACAACAAGGGCTACATCTGTGCAACTTGCTGTGGACAGCCTAGGGCCATGGTCACTTAGTAATGACTAGTGACTAATGTTGAAAAAGGCTTCCAGTTGACTGTAAGACTACGTCCAGAGAGACCAATATCTGTGATGCTTAGACAATGCCCTAGATTTCTCTCTCCCGGCCTGGGAGCAGATGATACTGCCTACATTTATGTAAAAATTTATTTATGAGATTAACATTGATAAGAATGATTCAAGCTACTTTCCACATCCCAGTGGATAAAGGTATTAAAGGTAATAAAGAAAACCAAGAAATCATACGGGGAAGGAAAATGAACAAAATATTATGAGAAAAAGATTTTCCAGTTGCCCGTCTTGTTCTTCTAATCCTAATTTATTTATTCATTGCCACATACTATATTTTGTTATGTATTTGCCAATCTCCCCTGCAAAACTGTAACTGACTTGAGGTTGGAGGAGACTAGATCCATATGCTATGATATTGACTAGAGAATTCTGACTAGACTAGACTATTTTAGACACAATCTATGCTAAATGCTATTCATGGGTCCACAGCAAAGAGCAGAACAGTGGCAGAAATTTTGGATAGTAGTACAGATCGTTCAGGCAGGGATTTGGCAAAAGATAAATCCATAGGAAACAGGCCCCCAGTTTATTTTCATCTAACTTCTCAATCTTACCTCCCTCATTTTTGTTTCCAATATAATGAACTCTTGAAGATCAAGGATTCTTCATGTTTAAGAAGACCAATCTTGAAGAGTAGGTAGCATTTCATCAAGAAACAAAGATAGGGATGTCATTGGAGGGAACAACCTGAACAAAAATAGGATTGTAACTGGCAAAGTAGACCAGAATGGTAAAGGAAGTCAGAATATGTCACTCCAAAATATGCCTCTGACATACAAATGATTTTGGGCTGAGGGCAATTAAGAAGCAGCAAATGCAGGTAAAGCTTTCTCTATACTCCCCTTTTCTGCCTAAAGGCAGGATGTAAATTCTGCTGTTACTAGAGACAGACTCTTATAAGCCCAGAGGCACCAGAGGAATCTGCAAACAAACTTTACTCCATTAGCTCCTTCCCATATATTTACATTCCCACAGTTTGTGGCCCTTGACCCTTGGAGGTATAAAACTGCTTTGCTATCTCCTGTCATTTCTCTACAAATTTATCCTTCACTGAAGATGGTATATAAGCCTGAGTTCTAGCCACCACTTTGAGTTACTTTTGTGAAGATTTTTCCCATGTGATAGCACAGAACATGGTAATAAACTGTTTTTCTCTTGTTACTCCATCTTTTTGTTAGAGACCCCTAGCTAAAAACCCAAGATGGGTAGAGGTGAAGTTTTGCCTTCCCAACGATGGTTAGAATGCGGGATATGTAAGAAGGGAAAGAGGCATAACATTGGCAAGCTGGTTTTGTACTATATTATGGGGGTCGGGAAGTGGGAGAGTAGATGTTAAATTCTCATTTGAGGAGTTTAAACTTAATTCGGTAGGCAATGAGGAGCCATTATAGATTTTAATTGTAGGGACGTGATTAGATAAGAGTTGTGCTTTAAGAAGTTTCCTCTGGCAGTGGTGTTTACTCATTTGCATCTATTTATTGACCTATTATCTTAATAATAAAGAAATATACATTAAATGCTGTGAGAGAAAAAGAAGTCAACATGATAAACCTGTTTTAATGAGAGTGCAATTTAGAGAGCCACTACAAAATGTACGCTATAGCTATTCTACTTAATACAAGTAATAAATATCCTAAATGTACAGAAGGATCTGAGAAGAGGGAGAAACTACTTCTAGCCATTGGAAAGACCAATTAGGAGGCTAAAACAAGAGAGCAAGCAAGAGGAATTTAAAATTTTAAACCACCGAAGTAAGTGTAGTCAGACTAGAGAGTGCGGAGAGAAGAGATATTAAAAGTAAACCCAAGAGACTTGACTGTTATTTTGATTAGTGGGGAAACGGAAAGAAGAGTCACAGTGGTTGAATTTTCCAAGCCTAGAGAATCAAAATTCATCCATTCATTCTCCCATTCATTAATTTGGCACATATTTATATAAAGATGACCATGTGCCAGCATTATGTTAGTTGTTAAGAGAGAGGGATGAACAAACTAGTCCTTATGGAACTTGCTGTCTAGTATAGGGGAATGATAACATGAACAGAGAAATAGTGTTGTATGATCAAAACTGGGAATCAGGAGAAGAGTGTGATTGTAAAAGAAGATTTCACTTATTTTACAATATTTTGAGTTTGAGGAGCTGATGAGGTTTGAGTTTAGACAGAGAAGAAGGCTAGAGAGATAGACTGTTATTTGTTCAGTGCAAATAGATCAAATCCTGAGGATAAATGAGCTCATCAAAGGAGAAAGTACAGAAAGGCAAAAGTCAGGTTTAGCATAGAATCTTAGGAAATACTTATATTGAGGAAACGGAACATTGCATATGAGTCAATTAAGGAGACAAGAGAAGAAGGATGAAAAATTAGGAAACAATAGTGAATGCTACAAATATCAAAGGAGAAAATATTAAAAAGAAAAGACAAAACAACCACGGAGCTTATACTGTTCAATTCAACAGTGAGTGTTGGGATGTAGACTGACAAACACAGCAGTTATACTACAGTAGCGGAGGCAGAAGTCAGACTGTAGGCCAATCTTAGGTGTGAAAGGAAATAGAGACTGGATAAGAGCATGAGAGAGAGGTAAATTATGGGAAAGTTCTTTTAAAACTAATAGTCATATATGGTCACAAGTAGAGAAATAGGACTTTTTAGAGCCAAAAAGAAGGAGAAAGCAATGTGAGGAAATAGCTAATCAGTCAAGAAGGAAGTGTGAAAGGGTGAGATTGAGCACACACAGAGCCTTGGCAAGGGGGATGGGAAGCCTTTTCTCAGAAGTATATCGGGTTTGCAGAAAGAGATGGCAAATCTAAAGTACAGGAGAAGCAAGAGGGAAAGCTGAAGAAACTGTTGTCAAATAGTCCTGATATTCTTGATAACTTACAGGAAGAATGATGTACTGATTTGGAGGGTGTTGGGTTAAACTTCTAAACATGAAGAATGAAGACAATTTGAAATAACTACAATAGCAAATGAAATTATGACTCAACAAGAGATGAATCAAATGATTACTCACCACCCAAAAGGCTCAGTTGAAATTAGAGAGCGTTTATCTGGAATGGACCAATAGATATGATTTTATGATTTCCCCTAGTAAGCATTGGCTGGCTGATGGCAGAGAAAAAGTCTGGGGGATCCCAATTCCCCTGTCTCATATTCTACCAATCTTGCTACTGGTAGGGATGAGAGTGATCCATCTGGTGTCAGATGAGATACAAAAGGTTTTTCTCATCATGTTCTCCATGGTTTGTTTTACCTCTTTGATGAAAAGAAGCTGTATGCCAAAGTGAAGAAAGCAAAGCCACCAAAACATAAGCTCCCTCATCTATCACTGACAGTGTTTCAGACTTATTCAGCCCAGTTGTCATGCTGACGAGTGGGGACAGAATTGCCAGAAACCTGAGGAGAAAAGTTCTCAGAAAGTTAAACCAAGTGGGAGTAATTCATTTCCCCAAACAGCGCGTGAAATGTCTCTCCGAGAGCAGTAGGAGGTCACACACAACGTTCAGAAACTCTGTATTGCGTGGCTGGAACCCCAAGTACTTTCTGTCGCTTTTCTGACTCCTCCTGGGAGAGCCTGGAAGACTTAATGCCAGTCAATGCTAGTTGATCCTTATGGACATTTCCAGCTCTGGCCTTCTGTGGATTTATATAATATAAAGTTGTGGAGCTTTAATATGCATGATTGTGACTAAAATCTTAGCCTCAATCTCAGAACTCAACTGGGAACAGGGTGAATATAGTCTCCGATTGTCACAAGTGAATGAGTCAAAAATACATAATTCATATAAAACTTAGACAGTAAAATAGCTCAACAAAATAAATTTGCTCTTTTTTTAACTCTGAAAGAGACCATTTTGACAACACAAGCCTGAAGGGAGGCACATATTCATTGTAATCCATCCACTTAAAATTAGGAGAAATCTCTCACCAGAGAATTTTTAAACTGCTGTAGTCTCTCTTTCCACAATTAATTTTGCTACTGGTCAAGTTCCTAAGTGAGGCAATATCATTCAAGCTTAGCTCTATTCTTTCCCAAGCAAAGGATCTGTTGAAAGGATGCTGTCATAAAGCAAAGATAGGGCTCCTTTGTGCCTTTGGATGGAATGAGACAGAATGGCATCAGATTGGGGATAGCTTTAAGCACTATCGCCGCTACATGAGGAGATAAAACAGAAAGCAGTCAGTGTCTCAGTTGTTTTGAAGCAGAAGCCTGTACTCGAGAAAGAAATATTTGTAACTGGAACCAACAGTAGTCTGAACCAAGAACTGCCGTTGGCTGTGAGTAATGAATTCTGTGCCTGAGGTCTTATTGCTTCTGTTATCCAATATCTTGGTTCCAAGGCATGTACTGTTGGTCTTGGGCACATTTATAAGAGTATAGCATAAATTTCTAGAACTGATAGAGACGAAGAAAAGAAAGGACTGCAGTATGAAGCACTCTCGGCCACTTCCTCAGAAGGGAGGAAAGAAGCTAATATGTATTAATGACTTTTTATGTGTCTGACTCTTTCTAATATATCATCACAACTCTGCAACTTAAGTATATTAAGCTCATTTTGAAAACAATGAAACTAAAGCTAAGTATTTAAGAACATTGCTCAGTCACATAGCTGAAAGTAGCAAACTCAATAATTGAACTTGATCAATTTATCCTTGCTTGGTTGGACTTTGGACCAGCAGCATTGGCATCATCTGGAAACTTGTTAGAAATGAAAATTCTCAGGCCCCATCCCAGACCTATTGAATCAGCAACTCTGAAAGTGGGGCTCAGCAATCTGGTTTAACAAGCTCTTCAAGTGATTCTGATAAATACTGAAGTTTGAGAGCCACCGAACTAGTAAAAATCCCATGTTCCCTCCCAGTTTGCCACTCTCTCCCCACTATATGAGACTACTGAGAACTGGAATATTAAATTGGTATGCATTGAGGACACTTTGTCCATATTATGTGTCTGTAATTCCATCATCCACTTAGCTATTTACTTATGCATTCATTCATTCGTTCAACATGTACTCTGTAGAGTGTTTAATACTGACAACAGATAAATAAAAAGAGTAAGACAAATTGTCTGATGCTAGAGAAATAGAGCAGGCACACATGAAGCAGTTATGTAACAACATGAGGCAATATCCAGTGACTAACGGAATGGGGAATTCAGAGAATTCCTCAAGATTTTGGATGAGAAGGAGATGATGAAATTGTCATAGTAGGACCTTGTGGAGAATACAGGACTTGAGCATGATCTTGGGAGAATAAGAACATAAAAAAGTGGTTGATGCTGGCGTGGTGGTGGGGTATGCTAGATGGGTAAAAGCCTAGAAAAATATTTTTGATAATTTCCAGAGCAATATCCTGTTTTCTTAGATAAGGAAATTGGCACAATGGTTTAAGCATTCATGGGAGGCAGCTGAGGTATAAAGAGTCTTGGAGTCAGAATGAGGAGACCTGGATTCTATCCTCTCACAGCTGGTGACATTTGGTAAACCCTGTATTTCCTTATTTGTAAAACAGGAATTTCAGTACAGTACTTGTTGACAATATTACTGTAAAGATTAAAGGAAATAATCCCAATCTGTCCATTGTGTACGTGCTAGAAAAAAAAAGTTCAATTTTCAACTAAATTTGGAGAACAATGG
This sequence comes from Tapirus indicus, assembly GCA_031878705.1. Classification (NCBI taxonomy): domain Eukaryota; kingdom Metazoa; phylum Chordata; class Mammalia; order Perissodactyla; family Tapiridae; genus Tapirus; species Tapirus indicus. The sequence continues at coordinate 138,009,026 of CM062919.1, read as the reverse complement.
GTTAAATTATGTGTTCATGAGATCGTGACTCTCTCAGAGGAGATATCGGTATGTGCTATACCCCAAACTTATTATTCTTTTACTTGAGAAGAACCTTTTAACATCTCCTAAGACAAGCATTTCAGAGAGTACAGTCTGAAAGACGGTGATCTATATCTTAGTGTCTGGACACAGGGTGGTGTTCACTGAATGTTAATTTAACTGAATTTAATGCAGACCAGTTATAGTTCATCTTAGATCTCAAGGTACAATAATGGATGGCACAGTAATATGAACACAAGGCCAACTATTCTAAAGTCCTATGACTATAGTCAGCATTTACTTTCCATATACCTTAAAACTTTTGCCAACTTAAATTTTTCACAAAATGCATCTGTTTCTGAAAGTGTTAAGCCTTTTAACATTCCGAAGCCTGAAAGATGTAATGAAATTGCCAAGAAATGTATTTCATGATTGATGCAGTCAACTGATAAATGTAACTTATCAAGGTTTCATATATAATAAGCAAATATTTGCATAGAAAAATAATATACATATGTAATTATACACACACACATATATATACAATATGTTTTATAGAGAAAGCTATATCCAAGTGAGTATTGTGATTGGTGCAGATAAATAGGACAGGAAATGTATATTGTATTTTGTAGTCAACAAATATTTTTCATTCCCACTCTGCATGTCAGACACTGGGCAGGCAAGTTTGTAAAACATGAGAGACTATTTTCCCACAAGATATTCATGAGCTAATGAAGGATAGCAATGCCCATGGGTACTGCAAGCGCTAAGAGAGAGGCAAACATCCCATCAAAAGAGGAAATCAAAAGAGGAAGCAATTAACTCTGATGGAGAGGAACAATGGAAAATTCTATCAAGAAGGCAATTCTCGATCTGGGCCTTGTTCAGGGAAGAAAAGGGGGGGATCCCAGGGAGAAAAAGAAATAATTTGGAGAAAGTACAAAGGTGTCAGAGTGCAAGTCTTGTTGAGAAAAAGCAAATAAATCCATGTGACGAGAGAATAGAATGGGAGTAAGGAGCAGCAGGAGACCTGGGCTGGGCGTTAATGTGGAAGCAAGATTGTGAAGATGGTTAGTGACAAGGTAAGGAATTCAGACTTTGTTCTGAAGAACATGGGGTGGTATCAGAAAGATTTGTGACAAGAAATGTCTTTATTTTAGAAAGATGTTTCTGACTTCTCAATGGGAAAATATATTCTAGGTGAATCAAATATTTAAATATAAGAAACAATAATAGTAAAATATCTATCTGCAGAGTACTTATAATGTGCTGGGCACATCACAATACTCCAAGCCAAGTACTTCATAGATATTCTCTCTAATACTCTCACAACAGGAGGTAGAAATTCTCTTCTCCATTTTAGACATAAATATTGTGCTTAAATTTACACAGCTTAAAATTGCAGAGCAGAATTCAAATCCAGTTTGTGTAAGTCAATGCTCTTAACAACTATTCCATGCTACCACCCATTAAAAAATAATAAAATAAGAAGGAAATATGGTGAAGGGTTTTTTTTTTTTTTTTACATTCTTGAGGATAAGGGAAGAATTTCTAAACATAATATCAAAGTCAGAAAGGAAAATGATTAAGAAAAAAATGATAGACATGATTACATAAACATTAACACCTTCTATATAGAATGATTATAAACAAGGTAGAAACACAAGCAACAAACTAGACAAATATTTGCAACTTATATGACAGAAAATTTATCTTGTAATATATAAATATCAAGTACTTCTAAAAATAAGTAAGAAAAGTATGAATTCCCCTAACAGAAAAATGGGGCACAGACAACTAGTTCATAGAAGAAGGAATACTATTGGGAATATTTAGGGATAGACAGAGTGTGAGGGAATAAATGTGCTCATGCAAAATTGCTTGGGGTATAACTTTGCACCATCTTTCCCGAAGAAAGTTAGACAACATGCATCACAATGTAAAATATGCACTCTTTGACCCAAATAAGTTCATTTCAAGATATTTGCCTTAAATAAATAATAAGATATAGTTGGACAAATAGAGACTAAATAATTAAATTGGTTTGGAGAAAAGAGACTTTGAAAAATTAAATCAAAATCTTACAGATGTGAGATATCAATCCCACTCAGATTCTTTTCCTTTCTTTTAAATGAACTGAGCAGACTTTGTGGTTCCCGGTGTTATTCAGAAATGTAACAAATCTCCAGTGAGAGATTGTGGATATTATGGAGAGCAGTGAGCTAATGAGGGAACCTTTGTACAATTTGGCTTGGAGACATGGAATTCAAAGTCATGGCCCTCTTTTCATACGGGATATATTCTGTACCCTGAAATACTCAAAAAATTGAAGACTACTTGGGATTGTAATACTGCGTGCATTTTAAAAATACCATCTTTGCCTACATTCAAGCTTATTAACTCAAGGCCAGAACTCTGAAATTCAGATTTTTGGATGCATTTTTTTTGAGTTTCACAGCTTAAGGCTACAGGCATCTCTCACCAGAGAATTATGCAGGTTCCTACCTGTCTGTTCAATAGGCAAATACCAGATACATGCCACCTGGTTTCCAACAACCAATCTACTGCATGAGTAGATGTCAATGTAACCACGTCACATAGACATCACTGTGAAATTTCAAAATTCTCTGGTCTTTTCTCAAAGACACAACTAAATAAAACGTGAAGTCGAGAGATCAAAAGTATTTGAACTTGAAAGGGATTAGAGTGTATAACCCCTATGGTGAAGGAGGTTGTGGACCAAAGACATTTAAATAACTGGAAATGTTTCATTCTCTTAAAATGCTATCTCAGTTGTTAAAAAATAAACACAACGACCATTCTCCATACTTTAACATCCTCTTACTGTATCTCTTAACATAACTTTCCCACTCATTTGAATTTCTGCCAGTCACTGTCTTTGGCTTCTTATTATCTTTTCTATTGAACTAGGAGAAACTTCTAATCTTTCCTTTTCTCCAAGAAATACTAGTGCTGCACAATAGTTGTGTTTCCTCTGTATGGAGGATAGGAAGCAAGGAGCCTGCAATAAATATTTCTAATTAAAGCTTTACTCTGACACGTAGGAAGCAGCCCTTTCCTGACTGTGTACCCAGGGCTACTTTTATCCATGTAAGGGGGTAACCAAAATCTCACCAAGAATCTAATATAGATGTGCACTTCCTACCTGAATCTGAGATGTTATGTTGGGTTTGGACATTTTAGATCCAGGCACTATTGTACTATGTTTGGAAGATAAAAATTACAATGATAAAACATTAATAAGACCAAAGTATAATATTTTCAGTTTTGTTTTGGTTTTGGTTTTTTAATTCTAGGATGTCCCTTTCAAACAAAAGGGTTATATTAGTCAGAGTAGTTAACATGATTTAACTACTTCTCATCACTGACTACTAGCACTGGAGATCAGTCCAATTCAGAATCTTAACAGTTAATTTGGAGAGGCAGCAGGGATGGCTCATGGATGCTCACTGGCACTTCTGGTCAGCTACCATGCGGCCTCTCCTATTTCTCTCCTCTTCTTTTGTCCAAATCACATTTTAGTGGGAGAGTTTGTCATCACCATGTGAATGCCACCACTTTTGCCATTTCTACGAGGCATAATTATTTTTTCTAACAGGATCTGCCATTCAATATTTATTTCCTTCTACTATATATCAGCTTGTCCTTGTATCTTTATATCTTCTCTTCTTTATATCTTCCTCTTTAATTTCAAGGAGGAAATCGTTTCTCTAATTTCGCAAGGAATGTGCAGTCAAAATGTAATCTATTTCATGGAGGAATTCCTCTTGTTTTCTTCTATTTCCTGTCTTTTTCATGGTTGTTATTTTCCTTTGCTTGTTGATATGTTTTTTCTTGACACATCTACTTATAAGTGCCACCATCAATGTTTTCTAGCTATTCTGATTATGATGTGTGGGAGCTTTATTTCAGGGCCACCTCTTGACTGGCAAAGAGCTGGTCTAGTAGAAAACTTGAATGTAGACCTTTTGTCTCAGAGCACTTCCTTCCTAACTTTACTTTGCAATTTGGAGCAAAGATTAAGCAGATACATGGATGCCTGGCTTGCAGTAAAGCCCAGAATGCTACCAGTCCTTCATGGAGGGATTTAACATTTACTTCCTTTCAGAAACTTTGGAGATTGTTCTCATGTATAATCCCCCCTTTATCTTGCTTCTTTAATAGTCTGTTTTTTGCAAAATGCTTGTTTGAATGAATGAATAAACAATGATCCCTTGAGGATGGCAGTTTGATATATTCCTCCCAGACATGGTTCTCTGTTACATTTCTCCCAGTCCCTTGGTATTCATCGAGTTATTTTCTAACATAAGGAGGCATATAATCCGCCCCCTATCCAATGTGGAAAGTTTAAATCTCATGTACTGCAAATTTGAAACAAAACTTTAAAAAGCATAGAGCTATAGCAGCATAAAGGAAAGGGGAAATATTTGCCAAGATTTCTACCATTTTGACATTCTCCTGTGATTCAGGTTTTTAATTAGCTTCACAAGGTGTTTCTGAGTCCTGTAGTCACATAGTCCAGCAATAAGCATATTGACGGCCTAGATCACTAAACCTGAACTTTAATTATAATAATAGTTACTAACACTTATATAGAGCTTACTACATGCCAGACACCCAGCAAGTGTCTTTATGTGAATTATTTTTGTTTAATTCTGATAACAACCCTGTGAGTGGATATAACATAGAAAACTGAAGTAAATGTCTAAGCTGGTAAGTGGTGAACCCAGGCAGTCTGATTACAGAGAACTTCACATGGATCCTTAAAATATGTACCTTAAAATGTTAAAATAAGGACATTGGCTTTTTCAATGTTCAGTAACAAATTGTCTTAACAGTATCTTGCATAAACCTACACTAGTTTTCCATATTCACAGTCAACGTTTTCTCATTTATTTAGAGTCCTTTGTTTATGCTTACATTCCTTTATTAAATCATTTATAAGGCATTATTTTAAACACATGCATCCTCTTAGTCACTAGCTCAGTACTCATACTCAGGAGTTAGTGTAACTATTAGATAATCTTTTCTCAATGCTCACTTTTAAGTCAGGGGAAGTACAGGCAGATAATACAAACAAACCCTTCTTCCTGTGTTCAACATTTTAATTTAGTTTATTAGTACAGCCAGGGAGTGGCATACCTGGGTGCAGCTGGGCTCAGAACACTGCTTTGTCAAATACCCAGTGTTCAACACTCACTTAGGACCAACTATGTGGAAAGCAATGTGTCTAGTGCTATGAGAGAAGAAGGCTCTAATATGACTCACCCTGTTGGACTCATATTCAGTCTAGAAAGACAGACACGTAGACACAGACACAAATACGACCCATTGTAACCTGGCGCTATGACTCTCTGGTATGCTGCATGCTAGGAAGGTTCAGTCATGAAGGAAAGGATTTGTGCTGCCTGGGAGTTGTGTTGGGAAAGTTTTACCGAGAGGGTGACTTTTGAGCTGGAATCTGAAAGATGAGTAAGAGTTTAAAGGGCACAAAGGAAAAGTATTCTAAGTCCCATTAGAAAATGTGTCATTAAACAAATTAGAATCACCTACCAGAAAGTATGCCTTTGAACATAGCTGTCTTGAGAAAAAGTCAGATATAACATGATTAAAAAATCAATTCATGATTTTTATAAAGAATCTAGGTTTTTGTATCTGGTGTGAACATTTATAGATTTTCTTTTATTTTAATAAAACTTAATTTTAAGTAGAAACTAATGTACAGTGGTCAAGAGCATACACTCCAGAATCAGAGGGAGACAGCTTCATTTAAATCCCTGGCTCTGCTACTTAGTGGCAGTTGGGTGAGGTTATGAAAATTACTTAACTCTCTGAGTGTCAGTTTCCTCCTCCAGAAAATGGGGAGAATCACATTTGTCTTGGTGCATTGATGTCTACAGGGTTTGGCATGTGGTTTGTTCTTTCAAAAAAAAATATATATATATATATGTAAAATTAGATTACTAATTACCTAGAAGATTTTTTAAATCCTCAAAATAGGGAAATATCTCACATCTTTCTAACCTCACAATGCATAGCAAAGTGGTCAAAGAGTACTTAACATAAGAATGAATGGATGGGAGGATGAGTGCATAAATGATTAGAAGGAGTGAGGGAGGAGCGAATTTCACAGTGCTTGAATTGTCACTTATCTTCTTCAAAAAAAGAAAGCTCCCCTTGGAGTATTTCTGTAGAATAAAGTCAATAATTTACATTTTGGTCAGTACATATTGCTGTGCCAGGAAGACGTGATATTATTCTGGTACTATGAGTATATTTAGCCAGATAATCACAACTACATGGACCCTGTCCTACTCTATCTGTCCTCTTTTGGAACTCCCTGAAATTTTACTATAGTTCAATTGTATATACATAAAAATTATATGAATATTTTTATTTAAAACTTTATATGGATTTAAAATGAGAAGGCAGTGAATGAAAATGAAAGGTGACATTTTGGGACAAAATTAGCTAACATTCCAAAGTGGCAAAAATAAAAAAAAGTGGAATCTGCATTAGGATATGGAATCCTGGTAAAAAGATATTCTTTTTTCCTGAGGAAAAAGTGGAGAATTGCTTTGTAGGGAACATAGCTGATACCTCAAAAGGGTCTCCGAGTAAATAGTCCTAAAACATATTATAATGTTCCCCAAGGAGCACTGAAATGTTTAGATTTAGGTGTATAACTTTAACGGAGAGCTTACTTCCCTAATTGTATGTATTGCCATTATATTACCATTTTTTTTATCTTAATCCCTCCTACGTACCCCTCTTAATCACACTGAAAGGAACGTAAGGTGAGATTGATTTTATGCTGCACCAGACAGAAAGACAACGGGAAAGATATTGGCAGGAATGATAGACAATGAGGTTTATACTGAGTATAAAGCTGCTTGCAAAAGGAAGATTAGAGAAACTATGGATTCATTTAAGAAGAAAGTAACCAAAAGAATTAAAGATTTATGAAAGTTAACCAAGTTGAAAGAGTGAAGAAATTAGATAACGTACTTGTAGAGGAGGTGCTAAGTTTAGAATGATGGAAATAGGGTAAGACTTAGGCAGCTATGGAAGAACAATGTTATCTGTATAATGGGGGTTAAATGTGGAGCCCTGTAAGAAAGGGTCAAGAGCTTGAGTGCATCTAAAAATCAGGGCTGAAAACAAACTTGCCAAAATGAGAGTTAGAAGAAAAATTGGATCGTTAGTGTTCAGCTTTGCCTAAGGAATTCAGTGACCAAGCCAGGCCCATAAAATTAACTTATTTGTATAGAGCATGCATTCTAAAATCGATGGTATATTAGCTGAATATATTTTGCCACCCAAAGAGTATGCGATATGCTGATGACACAATCCTGGGTAATGTATAAGAGGATGTGACTGTGCTGCTTAAGAAGCGAGTGAATTCTTACCAAGGATAAATATCCTTCTACATGTTTTATATGTATTCTTGCATTTCATCCTCATTACAAACCTATGCAACAGGCATTATTATTTCCTCATTTTGTAGATAAAAATTGAGGAACTAAGAGTTTAACAACCATCCTAGGTGACCCGGCTCGTTTCCTGAGAGAATGCCACCACCAACTACCCAGTGCCCAGAGCCTGAGAAGTGGCAGTCTTTAGATACTTTTTTCTAAACTTTTCACGTTCACTACTTTACCAAATCCTATCAACATCACATTAGGTCTTTTGAATCCACCCACTTCTGTGTTTCCACTGCCTCAAATTTTTCTCACTTGGGTTTCTGCAATAGCTTTTCTGTTTGTTTTTTCCTAATTCTTTCTTACTCACCTCCAATATATTCTCCACCTTGTAAATCTTTTCAAAATATTGATTTGATTGTATATCTCTCTGTTTAAAATCTTTAAGTGACTTACAGTATAAAGACCAAACTCCCTAGCATTAGTTAAGATAAGCAATGTTAGTAGATCTCTCCAACATTCAATAACTTAATGATGAAGTTTATTCCTCTCCAATGTAACAATCCAAGATAAGGGCTCCGGGTTGACAGAGGATTTTCTGCAAGGAGTCATTCAGAGTGGTGCAACCACCTTTATCACAGAACTGCCAAAGGCACACTGCTGTCATCACTGGAGCCCACAGAATGGGAGGTGAACATGTGGAGGAAGCACACCAAATGTCTGAAAATCCTGTCTGGGATGTAGTGACATCACTTCTGCTTGCATTCCATTGGAGAGGAACTCATCATGTGGCCACATTTAATGCAAAGGGCACTGGGAAATGTAGTCTCTGGCTGGGCAGCTACACGCTGTTACTCTGGAAAGGAGAACAAATTGTAGCCCTCTCTGGCCCACATTTTCCCCCATTTCATTCTCTATCATCATCCACCTTGCTCTCTACTCCAGCCACAATTTTACATATGCACGTGAACACATTAGTTGTATCTAATTGTCTCCTACTCATACTGCGGGGGTCAGGTCAAATATTACTTTCTCAGGGAAATTGTTTCTCATCTGCAGATTAAGTCAGGTCCCCTCGTACAACACAGGGCTCATGCTCCTTTCTCTCATAGATCTTATCACAGTTTTAATTTTTCCATTTTGTGCATGATTGTTTATTTAGTACATTTCTTTGTCGCTAGATTTTAAGTTCCTCCTAAGCAGGTGCCCTGTTGACTTTTGCACACCGCTGTATTCCTCCCTCACACAGTACCTGAAGAGGGACATAGCAGCTCATTGTTTCAATATTGTTTTTCAAGTTTCCCTTAGTAGTTTTGTCACATGACATTGTGTTATTCTTTTCGTTACATTACATTACCTTTTACCACAACCTACATTCACTTATTCAATAAATATACGTGCTTTACTACATTAGGCACATGGATGGTAATTTTGGTGAGAAATGGACAAATGCAGTCCTTGATCTGAAAGTTTTTGTTTTTTAGTTGGGGAAAAGGTATAAAAAGTCTTTGAATGTAAGACAACTGAGAAAAGGTATTGCAGAATAGTGTAGGATTAAGTACTGATTAAGTAATATTGACACAAAGTGTTATACAATCTCAGAAGGTCAGCCAAGTGAGGGCTGCTGTGCTGATGGAAAGCTTCCTAGAGGAAGTAAGGAATGAAGCTAGACCTTCACCTGTAGGTATAGGAGCAGTGCCCAGACATTTTGAATACATGTGGGTCTTTAGAGATACCAGCTAAACACGAAACCTGGAGCCTGAGCCAGTCTGATATTCCCAAATAAGTCCTTAGGGATCGGGAAACTCCTTAGGGAACATCCTCTGACCTCCTGTGACCTCTTCTAGAAAGCAGCTCAGAGTCTGGACTAGAGACAGAAACCACCAATTGTTCTGGCGTGTGCCCAAGCAGTTGTGTGTAGAATGGTTGGCATTCTGTGCTATTTAGCCTAGAGGCCCACTGTCTTGGCCTTAGTGGGATATTAAATCTCTACAGTTTTGTGGATTTGTTATAGCTTGGCCAAAGTCTGCTGCTCGAAGGAATTTTCATCAACATAAAAATGTCTGAAATTTTTCAGACTCTGGAGGAAGATTTAGGGCCATTGAAGTTGCTAGATGGTGAGACCAAAAAATATAACATACAGATGGTGAAAATACAAACATGCTCATAAGTATAAGGATATACCCAAAGGATGAGAAGAAATAAAGATCTCACCCTATCAAACTAAGATGTAGCAAATGGATAACTAATTCTCCCTCCTCATAAAGGCTAATCATGGGAGAACTTCACTGCTCACTCTACATCCCCTTCATCTTTCCTGGCAGAGCCCACCTCCCAGTTTAGAGGATGAAAATGCCAGGCATAGCCAACTGGGAAAGCTTGCAGCTATGACATGACGTGTGACCGATGCTGACCTACTGGGACCTGAGTGGGGCAGCCTTTGAGAAAATCTTTCCTTAGTAACAAAAACAGAGACCTGTAGAAGAGATCACTTCTTTCTCCTTCACTGGAGAGGTCGTGTCTGCCTGTGCCTCTGGAACTATCACAGCTATATCGAGGTCATGAGGGATGACGATGCTGACATGCTGAAGATAGCAGGAAAGTCGGATGAAAAAATAATGATAACATCCCTGAGCTAGGACTCCATCTCTGAGCTGTTCATCCCTGACTGGCACCCTGTTAATGTGAGATTATAGGTGCTCTGGTAATTTATGACACTTTTACTTTGGTGTCCTAATACCTGCAGTCCAAAGCATCAGACCTGGTTGAGTATCTAATCAAATGAGATATAAAATTCAGTTAAATAAAAATAAAAGGTATATTAAGGATGAAAGTAAGGATTTAAAACCTGATTTATGAAAACATTTCTTTCATAATGTATTTGCTTGTACACTAAGTGAAATCTATCAGGGTAAGATAGTGCCGAAACACCAGAGGCTGACAAACACCAGTTACAGTTTTCCTCATGTATCTGTGCAACTGAAGTAAGTATTCCTGTTGAATTTGAGTCTGCAGCATTCCAGAATTGATGGGTCAATTTTCTTTATGAAATGCATTAAAATATCCTTTTCAGTCGTCTCAAAATTTATTCGAAACATCATGCCCTCTGCACATTGAATGTAGAAATTTGGCCTCTATAGAGCTGGCAAGAAAGTGTTCCACCTGCAAAATCTGTCAATAACAACTAAGTGAGTCCAGTAGTCGTCTGCCTTCTTCATAACGGTGTCTTTATAAATCATAATCTTAATGCCATTTGAAAAGGAATCAAAATGAGAAATGCCAGCTCAGGTGCAGGGGGTTGTGAGGGCCAATCCAAGAGAGAGACCCTGAAGTTTCAGCTTCATTAGCTTCACGGTACATCCAACTCTGAAAATCAGTTTTGAATGAAAAAAATATATCAGAAGCTTCAATCTAATTCTTTAGACACTGATATCAAATTCACATCTTAGGTTCTAATCTTGAAAAAAACAGAATAAACATCATTAACCTCAGAAGCAGATCTACAGGAAAAGGCTATTGGGTGAACCAGGCTCGAGGCAATCTTTCTTCTTTTTTCAAAACTCTGTGCCCCATAATTTTTCTTCCTACAATGTCTTCTGTCTGAAGTTTAGTCATAAAATCCATTCCCGACAGAAGAGAGAAATGAGGACATAAAGGTATGATCTATGCTTCCTGCCAAGGTCGCTACTTCGGCGATGGAGGCGCTTTGTACCCTGTTGGTGATCGGATTACAGCCTCTGTTCCTGAGCGCATCCACCCGGGAGCCCAAGCCCTGCCTTTATTTCGTGACCTTTGTGTTTACGCTATTTCCCCTCCTGTGCTGTGTTTTCCTCTGAGCTATCAAATACTTCTAATTCCTACCCGCTTCCTGCCAACTCCCAGAGGCAATCAGGACACTCCTTGCTTCTCCAGCTCTGCACGCCACACTTCCGGCTCAACATTCAACTGTTTTTCTGTGTATATATGCAATTTCTGTGCCACTACCTATGCTCTCTCTTTTAAAGGTGAAGCTTTAAAAGAATTTGAAACCATAAAACGTTTATCCTTTCTGACTACCAAAACTTTTTTTTTTAATGCAACGTCTTTTAACTCATTTAGAGCTAGTCTCAGTGTCTGTATTCTTCCAACATGATTCATTTTGAAGTGGAAAGTTTTCAGGAAGACTGGGCTTTACCTACTTACAGACTCATACTTTATATTTTATTCATTTGGAATGGACTTTTAAAAACTGGGTTACTAATTTATTGGGCTTTTTGAAAGTGATCTAATAACTCTGTTTTCCTCTTTGCTCCCCTAGTACTCCATGTACTTATCCCATGCACTTGAATTGTTTTCACATCTCTCATCCCTCCATAGTGCATTCTTAGGGCAGGACCAGAGTCTTGTATATTGCACCGTATGCTTAGCACCTGGCCCAGGGACTGGAACATAGGAGATGCTTGATAATTCCTTGTGTTATGAAAGAAAAAATTGTCTAGTTTCTTTTTAAGAATATTGTTCTTAATTATTAGAGCAATTTATATTATAAAGATAAATTCTTTTTTTTTTTTTTTTTTGCTTGAGGAAGATTTGCCCTGAGCTAACATCTGTGCCAATCTTCCTCTATTTTGTATGTGGGATGCCTAGGCAGCGTGGGTGATGAGTGGAGTAGGTTTGTGCGTGGGATCTCAATAGGTGAACCCAGGCTGCCGAAGCAGAGCATGCAGAACTTTAACCACTTGGCCACGGGGCCTGCCCCCAAGATAAATTCTTAAAATATGGAAAATTTAAATCTTCCATATAATCAGAATTATTATTCAGATTTCCTCCATATATGATACCTGAAGCCATAAATATATTTTTAAATGTGAGTTTAAATATTTTATTTCATTTACTGTCTAAAGTGCATGGACTGCTGATGGTTCGTTTTTACTAAGTTCTACTATCCTGGTTAATTTTTAAATAAAATGCATTTTATTTATTATATGTCATAGAGATGGCAATTAATTTAACATTTGAATTTTCTTCTTAACATGTCACCTCCATCTTTCTACTCTTATCTAATATATCTGCTCTTTTCTTTCTTCTCTCTTTAATTTTTATTACTAATATCACAGTGTTAAAATAAAATATATGCATTTCTTATTTCTGACAAGTGAGTCTCACTTGATGTATTCTTAATTGTTAAATTCAGGTCTAAATAAAAAAGTGAATGGATGTAAATAATGAATTCTTACTATTTTCACACAAATATCATGAAATTCATTAAGGTATTTAATAAGCAGAGTAAGACGGTAGGTTCCACGCATGCCTTCTAAGAAAGAGAAGAATTGGAAAGTTTTAAACATACTTGACTTCAGATCCAGCTCTGATGTTTTATAGCTGTGTGATCTTAGGCAGTTACTTAATTTCTCTGAACTTCAGTTTTCTCATTAGGAAAATGGAAAATGTGATGACTTCATTGGTTGTTGAGAGAGCTAAATGGTATTAACTTATGTAAAGCACCTAAGGCATAGTAGATGATATATCAACATTAATCCTTTACCCTTCAATGCATCTTTTTATGGAGCGTTTCTTAAGTCAGACAGACAACTAACTATAAATACCAGAGCTTGATTTCAAATGGAAAAGGATAGCTATATTTAAATAATCCATTCCAAATGACTCGTTTGTCTGTAACTAACTTAGGATATTAAGATTGTTCACAATGTCATGTTCTTATGTAAAAGGTTGGTATTTTATAGCTAAAAAGTGAAATATAAATGCTCATATGTACATTACGGTATTATCTCTATTTACAAAAGAATTTGTAAAACTGAGGAAATTACTTAGGGAGACCAAGGTAGGAAACACACTTCTACTTGCAGTGGGTGGATGGTTCACGCATCACCAGACCGATGTATAATCAGAACAGGCAGTGTCTGATGTCATAACTTTGAAGTTCTAGAAAGCTTGGACATTTAAAAAAATTTGGGCTCTATAGTATTGTTTTAAATTTTAGCATAGATCATTCTTGTTTCACTTATGACATTTCAATTCCATGAGTGTGCAAACGCTGTGGATTGACTGTTCCAAAGCCATTGGCAACCTCTTTCTTATCTTCTGCTACTGTAGAAGCTCCTATGCCAGAGCTGAAATATTCATGTTCCCACACTCACTTCCTGTTAGGGGTGACCACATGACCCAGTTCTACACAAAGAGATTAAGTTGAAGTCACTGGGCTTACCTGCTGAGAAACTTTTTAAAAGGGACAATTATAAAGGGCACTGTGTTCTCTTTTTTCTCTTCCCACTTTTTCCTTCTTTCACTTGGAACGCAGATGTGAGTCTGTGAAGTAGCAGCCATCTCAGAACCTTGAGACAACATCTGTGAGGACCTACCTGTACGTGCTGAGAATAACGGAAGAGAAAAAAGAGAAAGTTCCCCAGAGCACTGGACTACTAAGCCCTGACTTCTGGCTGTCTGAGATAAATAACCCCTATTTGTCTAAGTCACTGAACAGACTTTTGTTTGTTTAAATCTGAATTTAATCCTAGCTGATACAAGTTTCCACTTGAACACAGAAGACAGAAAATGATTTAAAGACTATTTTCTCAATTCTCTCAAGGAAGGCAAATAACTAGCACCGTTCTAGAGGCACTGAAGTGAAGTTATTTTATTACATAAAATGGATGGTTAGGGCATTCGGACCTACTTCTCTTCCAAATCTGGTTGAGAAAGGCTGCACTAAACGCTTGCTATATGAAATATCGTCTGCAGACAAACAAGATAGGTGTCACCTTGTAACATATTAGAAATCTAGAATCTTAGAAATCTAGACCTCTCCACCTACTACAGAATCTGCATTTTAACCATGATCCCCAGGTGATTCATATATACATTAAATTTTTTAAAATGCTGGATAAACTGTGAGCTCTTTAAGATGAGAAGACCAGTCTTTTTTTTTTTTTTTTTTAACCTTTCATATCTCTCTTTCCTGGTACAATATCTATATAGAACATAGTAAGCCCAACCAAATATTTGATGAATGAAACATAACACTGGTTCAGTGTCAATTGTTAAATTTCATTATAGATTTGATTATCAGAAATCTAACCCTTATTTGCAAAGCAGAGCCTATGGGTTTGAGAAAATGAGTAATGGGACAGACATGATGTGAAATAGGAAAAGTGGTTGAAAAGTTACAAAACTTGGAATGAAATAAAAAAATAGGCTCTAGTTGTGCAATGAAATTAAAAGTTTTGAAGAGTGTGGGCCCCTCTAACAGAAAGAGTTAAAGATTAAAAAATTGAGGGACAAGTCATGGAGAGATGTCCTTGCCAATCTTCATTATTTTGCCTGAAGCCATCTTGATTTATCTATTCCAGGTCAGTGGTTCTCCTGTTTGGGAGGGTGAGGAACCACTTATGTGTGAGGAAAGCTAGGAATGCTTTCCCAGGAAAATGCATTTATGCACACACACAAATAGGTTTCATATAGTTTCAGGGAGTGCACAGACTCCCTAAAGTCTACCTATCAAAGATACAGTGGACTTCAGATAAAGAGTCCTTCATGGAGTTTGGATTTCCTACGTTACCAGTTGGATAGAATGATGGTCTATTAAATCTAGAAATAGTTCAGAAAAATAGATTGTTGCTACCTCCTCACATATCCTAAATCCTAAATTCTTTCCCAATTTAACTTTTGACTGAATGGAAGCATGATCCTTCTACTAGATTCTGCCAGTCTTTCTCTGTGGGCCTATTGTGACTAATGAATAAGCCAAGATTATGTAAGAAATGAACTCACAGATACACTTAGCTATGGGCCTGAGGAACACTAGGACTCAGGCACAGATGCAGTGTGCCCATCTTAGAAACATATACAAGGATATGTTAGGGACTTTCTTTTCTTATTATAAGGCTTTTAATGTTGGTGAGTATTCTGGATTAAATTGTTTCCCCCTCAAAAATATATTGAAGTCCTAACCCCTAGTAGATCAGAATGTTACCTTCTTTGAAAATAGGGACATTGCAGATGTAATTAGCTAAAATGAAGCCATACTCGAGTAGGATGGACTCTTAATCCAATATGACTGGTGTCCTTATAGGAAACACAAAGACAGATATAGGAGGGTAGAATGTCACGTGAATACAAGGCCAGAGATGTCAATCAACTGCAAATGGCTGCAAGCCAAGGAATGCCTGGGGCAACCTGAATCTGGGAGAGGCAAGGAAGGATCCTCCCCTAGAGGTTTAGGAGGGAGTATGACCTTGCCAACACCTTCATTTCTGACTTCTAGCCTTCAGAACTAGGGGAGAATAAATTTCCGTTGTTTTAAACCATTCAAGTTTTGGAAATTTCTTCCAGAAGCACTAGGAAACTAATAGAGTGGGAAAACCAAATCTTAAATTATAATAATTTGTTTCAAAGTGTCTGTCCTGGTTATTAAGAAAAGCATTTATTCAGCAAGTATTCATTGATTTCACTATGTGTAAGACACTATGCCATTTAGGATATCAAAATAAATAAACAATAGACTCTACGCTTAATTTATCAATCATGAGCACGCTGGTGGTCCCATTAAAAATCCTTTCAAGTGTGTTCCTCTCTAGAGTGTCAATGTGGTCCAAACCACTCTTCATACGTACATATGCAAGTGCATACCTACCCTCACTGCAGTATTCTTATTCTTAGAGAAAATATAGCCTAATTTTTATTTAAAAGTTACTTGGCTGATCTGGGTCTCAGTTCTTTCATCAATAGAATAGACATTAATTATTAAATGTCAAAATTTCCTCTGAGTTCTAAATTTCTATCAGGTCATAGATCATAATTGATTGGTAGTTCATTTGCTAGAGATTTATCTGAAATGGTTTGTAGGTAAAGAAGAGAAAACTCAGGGAAAAATAGCTCTTTTCAAATAGCTGAAGAGCAGTAAATTGGAAGAGTCATTGCTGTGTGGTTTCAAATGATAAATGAGGACTGGTAGAGATGGAACTGGACTCAGTATGTGGGAGAACTTGGTAATGATTTTAGCTTAAATAATGTATTCTGACCCTTAAATTAATAAATTCTTTGTCAGAGGAATCATTCTCTTTAAGCTTATACAATGCTATATGTCAATTATATCTCAATAAAACTGGAAAAAATGTTTAAGGCCGTAAAAAAAAAAAAACGAATTGTTTATCTGGACAGCCATTTGCCAAGATGGCTTTAAGGCATTTCAAGCATTCCCAAGTTGACTGGTGGTTTTCTGGATCACATTTTCCAAACACCACAGGGTCTAGAAGGGTGTATTTGAAAGATCATTCACTTTGGAGGTGGAATGGAGTTCAGACCCTGTATCTGTCCCTCAGCAGCTATGTAAACTCAATTTCTGAATCTCATCTTCCTTACCTGTAAAATTCAGATATTAATGCCCACACTAAAGAGTTGTTCTGAATTGCAAGTAAAATGATGCATATAAATTCAGCACTTAATCAACGCTGCTTCCTTCTCTTGTTCTGTAACTCTACATGAGTTTACTGTGTTGGGGTACAAAAAAAACTTTTAAATGAAACGAGACCAATATTAAATAATATTTTTTAAAAGTTTAGAAAAACAAGTAATAAAGTATATTCCACCACACGTTAATGTTTATAGTTGTATAGATATAGAAGTTTGCCACTAATCACTCAGATTTGTTCTCCATTTCATCCCTAAAAGGACTTACAATGCTTTCCCCAACGGATTAGAATGGAAAACCCCTACCAAACATTGGCGATAGAGAAAAAGAGCAAAGGTAAAAATATATTCCTAAACTCTGATCCTGTGAGGTTCCAAGAAGTTCTGAACAATTTGAGAATAAAAACAGCCTCTGATTATTTTATATTTCAAAGTAATTACTTCTTCATGAAAATTATTCAAATGTTTTAAATTTGAAGAAACACTTTCTTCTTAGTAAGAAAATCTGGAATGGTCCTCAGCTTCCTCAGTTTACCTGCCATGTGGTATAATTCCATAGCCATTTTACATTCAGCTGTCGTGTTCCTGATAGAGGTGTTTAGTCAGTAATATCCCGCATTTCTCTGCTGAAGTTAGAATGTTTGTCATTGCATTCCTGAAAGCAAAATGAAAAAAGCAACATATAAAAGTCCACTGAGGCTCCTTTGCAATATTTACATATTTTCCCATGCTTTCTCTATGTAAAATAATGCCAGTAATAAAGTATTTTAAAATTATTTCTGCTCTTCTGAGTTTTATTTTGGTGTATTTGCTAGAATTTTCTTATTAATATTTCTAGTCTTGATTTAAGAAGTTTTGATTTTTCTCTCTCTGAAATGTTCATGTTAAAATATGCCATTCAAAAGTGTGTGTGTGAAAACTGAAAGAAACATTGATTCAAAATCTTAAGATATGTGTTCAAACTTTAGCTCCACTATACACTAGTAGTATGACACTGGACAATTCAAATCAATTCTCTGAATGTTTGTTTTCTTATTGAAAAAAAGAAATTATATATGTTTTCTGCAAATACGAGAGTGGTGAAACACAAATTAAGTGTATAAAATTTCATTGCAAATTATCAACAGCTATACTGATAAACAACATTATTTAATGCATTATTATATCTGGTTCACTAATTACCAAATTTATGTATTTCTCTTATGCCTATCTTTTGTAATTCTTACTCAGCACCTGTCACAGTGAGTTAGACTTGATTCATTTTATATTTGACTTATTATCATTCTGAAAGCCTTAGGAAAGTAAAGACCCTATTTTACGAAAAGAGGATCAACTCCCTATTCAACAAATGCATTCATTCAACAAATAACTATCAAGCTCTAATTATGAATCAAGAACTTTGTGAAGTGCTGGGCCTACAACAGTGAAAAACATGGACCAAACTTTTTTCTTCATTTAACTTATATTCTACTGAGTGAGGCATAAAATAAACAATACAAATAAGTAAAATACTGTATATGAGATGATGACAAATGCTAAGGCGTAAAAGTAAAGCATGAGTGTATGCTTGTGGACACAATTTTATATTGAGTGGCTAGGGAAGGTCTTGCTGAGAAGGTCATATTTGAATAAAGATCTGACTGATGATATGAGGGAGTGACCTACACAGCTATCTGGGACAATAGGGTTACAGGCAGAAGGACCTGTGAGTCCAAAACTCCAAGGCAGGAATATATTAGCATATTAGAAGAAGAGAGAAAGTCATTGTAGTTGGAGAGAGTGAGGGGGAGGGAGAACAATAGGAGATAAGTTTGGAGAGGTAAATGGAGGAGGCAGATGAAACAGAGGCTGTAGGACATGTAAGGATTTTGACTTCTGATACATAGTGTGTAGACCACTTGAGGATTTTGACTTCTATGTGAGATGCAAAGTCATTGCATGATTTAGTGGAGAGGAGAAACATGCTCTGACCATTGTTCTAACATGATCCTTCTGGCCACTCTTTTGGAAAAAGACTGAAGATCAAGCTGAGAAAAAGATATCGGTTAGGAGGCCATTTCAATGGCCTGACGTGGATGAAGATGGTGGTACGGAGGTGGTAAAATTGGTCAGATTCTAAATATGTTTTCAAGGTAGAACCATCGAGGTTTGCTGATGGATTAGACATGGAATGCGAAGTAAAGTGAAGAATCAAGGATAGCTCCAAGAATTACAAGAATGGGGTTGCCATATTTTAAGATGGGAAACATGGGAGAAGACTGTTTTAGGGGGAGATTAGTCTCTGTTTTGGATATTAAAACTGATTATTTGACATTAATATCTACCCACTTCTTCCTAAGTTCTCCCTACTAACTCAGTGAGACAGACAAACATTCTGATGAATTCTAGTGAGAAGCCTTGGGTCAATCAGTAGGAGAATCCCCATAGCAATATCAAATATTTTGCCATAAGGCCAGGCTGTCAGCTTTCACCACATGAATAACGATGTCAAAAACAGTAGTTATTCTTCTCTCAAGGCTTCGATATACAATCTCTGACAGAGGAAGGAGCTGGCCAGAACCAACTACTCACGTTCTTTAAGAGCCTAATACCTCTAAGTCACTAATTTGAGGTAACCTTGGAAAAGTCACAGAACTCTCTGATCTCCAACTGTAAAATAAAAATGATAACACTTACTGTGATCTATGTTTCTTACACGATTATTACAAGGATCAAATAAGATAAAGTATACAGTTATAATATATATGCATAGTAGCCATGACTCTGTTTAAAGACAAAGCCATAGTGAGACACTATTTTGTTCCAAGAAAACACTTTGCCACTACAGATGCTATAATTGGAAGAATGTAAGGTGTTTTGAAAAATCAAATAATGATCAGCTCCAAATAAGTTAATTTTATCTATCAAAGCCAAGGACAACCAGTAACCCTTTCCCACTGAATAGGAGACATTAATAAGATGAGCAGCTTTTGAAAGCAGAACTATGGAATATTCAAGGATATCATCATAGCTTCTGCAATTCTTGCAGTGCACGTATCTGGGTAGTAGCCAATAGAAATCAAATAGCAACAGTAGGAAAAATATTTGCATAATATCTGTCCACCCGAACTTTGAGGATATGTGAAGCCGTTGAACTAACTGCAAGAGACATCAACTATAACACAAGGAATTACAGTCTCATGTAGACCGCCAGGAACAAGTATGAGGTGTAGATTCATAGGGCACACAGAATTGAGGTGAGGAAAGAAGAGATTTTGGCCTTAGTCAAGGACCTATCCACAAGTGACTCATGTATTTCATCAGTTTCCAAATAAAAAAGAATTGCACGTAAATGTTAGAAATATAGACATAGGTGCGTGTGGGTTTAGTGTGCATGTGTGCGCATATGCTGTGCACCACTGGTTCTCAGCCTCCTCTGATATTGCTAGACATCCCCTTCCTACAACCTCCAGCTAATTTAAGCATGTCCCCAGGGATGTTTCACTGAAATATAAACAAGTCTTTTCAGCTCATTCAGAGCATCAGGCATGTTTTCCTGCCCTCCAGATATGGCCATTCTCTACTGGGTCACACTGTATCTTCCACAGTCTGCTTTCTCTTGTGCTGGGTATCCCCACTAATCCTGCTTGACATTTCTACCTCTGCTGTGCAGAATAGCCCTGCTTTCTGGCTATTACCATGTCCACAGTTTAGCCCCTTCAAGTAACATCACTGCCATTCCTGTTGGGAGGCCTTGAAACAAGCAGGGTACTAATATTTCCACTGCATCTAAAGTGTTGTTTTCAAGGTGGCAAGACAAAATTGTTTTCTAGAACCTGCATGTGATCATTGTACCATGATCTGTGTAAAAGCACAGAGAATGCCTCTACCTCTTTCTCACTCAAAGAACAAAATGCTGCAGTTCACAAAATAATATTTGATTTAGCTCACTTTAACTTAAGCGATATGCGTATGTCATAAAAAAATAAATCAAGGAGGAAACATCATATAAATTAATCAAACTCAAATGAGTTGCTCAGAATTTTTTTAAAAATGTTATGAATCACTAAGTAATATAATAATGTCATGTTATTTCTCATATTATTCCTGACATAATAAAGCATGAAAATAAAGTTTATAGAGAAGTCACAAGCTTATAATCAATTCAGACCACATTTCAGAGTGCCACTGTGAGCTGCCTGCATCATCAGCTGTTTTGCAGCTGCAATGAATTTGACATGCTCTGAAATCACCATGGAATGCTCCAGATCCTTTGGAAATACAGAGCAAAGCCTGAGGAATAAAAATTGTAGTCTGCCATGCTGGACAAAATCAGGGAAGACATGTTTTAGAGAGTACGTGTGTACAATTACTTTAAAGAATTCCAAATATGAGTAGCTGTAGTATTTAGAAGATTAATTTCCTATATATATGCATATATACATATCTCAGTCATGCTAATGATATTATTTTTCAATAATTTCTTGCAAAATTTTTGAACATAGAGAAAAATTGAAATCATTTTACAGTGAATAACTTTATATCTACCACCTACTATTAATATTTTTCTGTACTCACTTTATCACATATCCGTCCAACTATTCATCCTTCTATCAATCCATCAATTTATCTTATTTTCTATATAGTTTTGATACCTTCCTAAGTCTACACAGTATGGAAGTACATAATTTAAAAGAGTCAAATATAATCTTCCAGAATATAACTGTTGGTTCCTAATCTGAGAAAAATGGATTTTTAACAATGGAAACAACTTTTAAGATCCCTTTGTATTAGCACATTATTTTTCAGCTATAGAAATCAAGGCATACTGATTTTAAAAGTTTGAGTAGTAACACCCAACTAATTAGTAACTAAATTGAGATCAGAATTCTTACTCTGTATTTTACATAAACATGTTCTTGGATAGTAAGAGAAAGTTGTAAGGCGTTAGTAAGATGAGGAGAATCATTTAAGTGTGCTCTTTGTTAGAAAATTGAAGTGGCTTTAAGTTAATAGACCAATGTACAGTTGAATTAGCAGTGAGATTTCAGAAGGAAGTAGAGTTAAATGAGTTAAGAGCTGAACATCTATGAAAATCCTCCCACTGTGTAATCGAAAGAATAAAAATCTGCTAGAAAAGCCCTAATTCTAGCATGTCTTGTATGTGTGCCCAGTTTCTAAAATTATGGAATGTCATGGGGATGAAGAATTAAAGGCTGAGTTTTGGAAGCAGGGAATTTGAGTGGGAGAGAAAGAGCATCTGCTTCTTAAATCCAGTTTGACAAACTCACAGACTGTCACAATAAGCACAGTTTAGAGAGCGTAGAAGGAGTATATAGTGTAGCTTACACACCCTCTTGAATAAGAGATCCATTGCTGGAGGGATACTTAAAATTAACTTTCACATAACCTGCAATCAATCTGCGTTGTTTCCAGGCATACGCTTACAGAAAAGTTGCAACTCACTTCAGAGAAGGAACATGTCACAATTTAATCTCCATCACTTTTGTGTTTCCACGTTTTGACATAGTTTTTAAAGAAAATTTGAAATTAGCAGGTGAACAACTTAAAATTTAGAAAATGTAAAATCTTTACGTTTCAATTCATGCTTCAAAGTTGGTAAGGCAGAAAATGCAGGTTTTCTCTCTTTTTTTCCTTCTTCCTGTCACATCCTTTAAAACCTATCTTCTCCAGGACTATTTCCTCGGGCTCCAGTTGAGTGACTATTTTCCCTGAGACCCTAGTTTTAGTGATTTAGAGTGTTTAAGACCTTAATGGGAAACATTTAAAATTTAGCCTCTTGAGTCCTACCCTAACGGAGTCCAACCTTCTCTATTTTTAGCAAACTCTCCAAGTAATTATTTAGGTGGCCAATATTTGAGAACTACTGGTATGAAGAATTCTCCATTAGAAGTCAAGAGGTCTGGCTTCTAGTTCTGGTCTTATAATAATTATTGATTTATTGAGTGGCTCTACATACATCACTTATCTCTAGACTTTATTCCCTGTGATGCAGTAGATGCCAGTAGGAGGATAAAACAAAATTTACTTTTATTTTATGGAGCTCTTCTCTGGCACTACAAACCATACAATAATAATGATCTTATAAGATGTTTGCAAGATTTAAAGAAAGCCATATATTTAAGAAACTAATATAATATCTAATACTTAGTAGTGCTCAATAAATGATGGTTATTATTATAATTATAAAATTACTAATATTATTAAGAAACAGGCATCAAACTCATCTGCTATTCAAGACTGGCCCCATAAAGTGCTGAATTGATTAATGTATGTATGAACAGCAGGGTCATCCTCCCTCTAAATGCTCCACCGATCATAGTTTTATCAGATCACTCACTCAGTTTAGGCTACCGTAAATGAGGGGGCGTGTGGTCTACTTAGGGAAAGCAGAAGATAAAGAAAATGTGTCAACAGGCACAAGAGGAAATGAATATATTTAGCCTCAAAAAGATAAAGTGAAGGGGATAGCAATCTCTTTGACTCTCAATTTCCTCATCTTTAAAGATGGACTAATGATTCCTGTTCTCTGGTTCAGGAATCAAAAACAGTTGTAATCAAATTCTGCCATGTGCTTGTTGTACAGATTCGACCCAACTAATTTACTTCTCTGAGCCTTAATTTCTTAATCTGTTAAATATAAATAATGCTGGGAAACACCTGACAGACTGTTAGAATTCTTGGTGCGTGGTACACACTTAGCACTTGATGAATGTTAAGCTAGTGCCAAGGACTCATCCACTGCTTTCCCAGGGCTACCATAACAAAGTACCACCAACTGGGTGGCTTAACACAACAGAAACAATTGTCTCATAGTTCTGGAGACTGAGTTTGAAACCAGGGTGTTGACAGGGCCATGCTCCCTCTGGAACCTGTAGGGGACTACTTCCTTGCCTCTTCCTAGCTTCTGGTGGCTTGCCCACCATCTTTGGCATTCTTTGGTTGGCAGCTGCACAACTCCAGTTTCTTTCTTTGCCATCACATGGCATTCTCCCTGTGTGTCTCTGTCTTCACATGGCTGTCCTCTTATAAGGACACCAGTCATGCTGGATTAAGGGCCCACTCTACTCCAGTAAATCCTCCTCTTAACTGATTATAACTGCAAAGGCCCTAGTTCCAAATATGGTGGGGATACTGGGGGTTTAGACCTTATCTTTTTTGAGGGAGACACAATTCAATCCATAGCAAGGTATCACTACTTTATCAGGGTTACGATGAGCATCACATGAGATGACAGATGAAAGCACTTCATACCTAAAAATATAAACGTTATATACAGTTTTTTCATAAAAGCCTTCACAAAGATGAAGTGGAATTTTTGGAATGAGAAGGAATACCAGATGTAAATATATTTAAACTTAACCAAAAAGAACTTAAATGACTTTAGAAAAACATGATAGCAATGATGGTTCTGAAATGACAGGATGTACTCTTTAGATGTATTTTACTTTCGAAATACGTGGTAGAATGCTGGAGTCAAGTTAAGTAATTTATTTAGTATCGGGAGATTATATTTGTCTAGAAAGAGCAAATACGACTCTAATATTCGAAATTGTAATGTTCATGTCTTATTCACTAACTACATGTAACAAATAAGTGATAATATTTTATAGGTATACAATGATTTTTCTCATTAGTGATATAAACAAAATTTCCTTTGTGCTACAAAGAGTAACTATTAGGACACCACCTTTCCCTCTTCTATAAAAATGGGAAAACTGAGCCAGCCCTGATGGCCTAGTGGTTAAAGTTCTGCGCTCTCACCGCTTCAGCACCCCGGGTTCGTTTCTCAGTTGTGGAACCATACCACCCGTCTGTCAGTTGCCATGCTGTAGTGGTGGCGCACATAGAAGAACTAGAAGGACTTACAAATAGGATATACAACCATCCACTGGGGCTTTGGGGAGGAAGAATAAAAGAGGAAGATCGGCAACAGATGTTAGCTGAGGACAAATCTTTCCCTGCAAAATAAATAAATAAATAAAGCTGGAATTCAAGCTCATCATTTTGAATGAAAATCTTGTTTGTTTTTCTCTGGTTGTTTATCTGTTTTTATTTTTGTTGTTGTTTTGTTCTATTCATAGCAACAATAGTACTAGATGTGAAGTTCAGTTGTAGCAACAACAAAGGATATGACCAAGACCCTCAATGTAGTTGTCCATTGATTGGAACCCCACATAGGAATATAAGACCATGCATTTGTAGTTTCCTTTCTGAAAATAAATGCTTCCTATCATTCTTTTTGCTTTTACTACATTTTATAAACTAATATCCAATTACCTTTAAGAAATGGAAATGATTCTGTGACAATTGGTTCCATTAAAAAGATGAAACACACACACACACACACATATATATATATATGGAAAGCAGTAACCATTTCACTTGTGTGCAGCAACCAATTACATATGACTTCAGAATTACTCAAATCCAGATAAAAACTCAATGGGATATGGGCTGAAATCAGTAAATGTCAGGTGCAGGTAGAGAAAACAGCATGTCAACTTAATTCTGCTTGTTCTACTGCTTCCCTGGAGAACATTCAACCAGATTTATGCCATAATTTTAATGTAATCGGTTGACTTACAAAAGATCTTTCCTATACCAAAACAAAAATTTATGTTCACCTTGGGAAACACAAAGATCTGTCTCCAGAAGCTATTTCCAGCTGGTCTTCCCTAACCAAATCCCAGTGATTGACCAAAGATATGTGTTATATGCTAAGATCTAGCAGAAATCCAAACTTTCAAAGTAACATCTGCAGAGAAATTACAAGCCAACATAAAAACATGTTTATTGTTATTGAAATTGTGAAACTTGCATCCTTTTGAATTTTTCTGCTTCAGTGGGTATTCTTTATTCATAACCTTTCCAAGGCATTTTCTTTGGAACACAAAAGGATGGCTCATAATCCATTTTTTTTATTCTCATAAAATATTCCTTAGTTGTCAAAATCTAAAGTTCTACAATGATGTTTATTTCCTTTTACACCCACTCACCCAAACCTGCAGTTTCAAAAGGGAGCAGCCAGAAAACTTATACACTACACATTTTCTACATTCCTAAAGAATTGATTACTAAAATACTGAATTCTTAAGGCTCATGTGATATGTTTGACTATATTTATGTGATTCAGGTAATTATGCTTGGCTAAAATGTCAGAGATTAAAGAATGTGACCCAGGGAGTCATAGCTTAGAAGAATCTTCCAGTTCTGTAGATCTAGTTGATGGTCCTTCAGATGGGCTTCATCAAAGTTATTCCATCTGACTCACTTTAATTCGTTCAACAAACGTGACTTTCTGCTTACTGGGTACCGGGAGGTATGGGGACTGCAAAGGAAGCAGAAGTCATGATCCTAGTCTTAGGAAACTTAAAATCTCTACAATGGATACTTTCTTTTTCAACAGTCAAAACATGTAAACATATTGAAACAAACAAACAAAAACAATTCAAACACCTATGAATATCAAATCCCTATGATGAAATGCCAAAATACATGGCACAGAAAATAAATGCAAAAGGAGGATTAATGTTCCTTAGTTCTAATCTAAAACTTCAGTGGTGTAAGCTCATTTTTTTATGTTTTATATAAAACATGTTCTATATAATTCATTAGTTATCTTTACTCAAAAATGCTTCCTTAGCCAAATATTTAATTTATAAACTTATTTGGGAAAAAATTTTGAGGGGTGAGTAATTGGACAAAAAAAATTTCAACCCTACATTGAAAAGCTAAAAAGGATTTTTTTTCTCCACTTCATACATATGTGTAATTTCCAAGAGTGAAGAGGAAGAACACAGGCAAGACTAAATTAACTCTTCTTGAATCTGTGATATTTATAGTTTTAAGGCTTTCTGCTGGCTTTTCAGTCTTCAGTACAAGAGGAGAAATCCAAGATATAAACTATCTATTTCTTCTAACTACATCTTAGCAGGTTGGTAATTTAGTCTCCTGATTCTTGCTATAAGGAAATCACTAGAGGTTGACTTGAGATGTAGCAGGGAAGCAAATTTATTCTCTGGCTGTTTTTCTCAATAAGAGTCTTAGAGTTTCTTTCAAAAGTGTCTACAAACTTTAGATATCTGATTAATCTTGCCTTCTTCAATGATCTGCTTTATTCATTCTCACTCAAGTCCAAAGTCAACCTCTTCTATTGTGCTTGGTTCTTGTCAGATAAGAATGACAAGTAAGGAAGCGTTTATCTTTAGACCTCGAATCTCCTTGTTCCATAAACATGCACACCCACCCCTCATATACCAAGAGAAGGTTTTACCTCTTAATTCTTTAATTTCTCTCCTATACAACTCCAAAACTTTCCCTAAAAAAAAAGAGCTAATAAATTCACTTTCAATAAGATATTACTGACTGAAAAATCCAAATTCCTGACTGTTCAATTATTAAATTTGAATTACGCTTCTTTACAACAGTGAACTTAATCTGTTTTGCTCACTACTATATCTTCAGTGTCTAGGGCAATGACTGGCATTGAATATATGCTTAAAAAAAGTTTGTTGAATGAATACATGCATTAAAGATAAAGTCTTCAACCAGAAGAATTGAACAATTGCAGGCATCAGGCAAACATTTCTCTTTTTGTTATCCCTGAAATACCTTTCTCAAGGCTGCTTCCAATTTTGTACAGGGCCATGCATGTAGTGTCCTTCTCTACCAGCTGCCTGCCCGCACTCCCCCAGCCTGAAATTGAAGAGCGGAAATCTTCACCTCCACACTGAATCTGCATGCAGACATTAGAAACCCCTCTGGGAATATTAGAAATGCAGAATGTTAGTTGAGTGTTGGCAAAGACTGAATTGCTAATCCTCTGAGCCCCTCAGCCCCACTAAGTCTTACAACTGTTGAGGATAAGGCTCTTGAGCAGCACAGAAGAAACCTCTGGGGAGTGCAGAGGATTGATAAAGCAAAGGCGACTCAGTGGCCGTCCTGGGAGCACCTATATAGAGTCTAAGTAGTTAATGAACTACACTGCAGTGGGACAACACTGAGGCAGAGAATGTGGGAGTTAAGCATTTTTTTTGTGCCACTGGCTCTTGACTCCTGAATCAGAGAAGCCTAAGGGAAGGAACTATTAAGAAATCTCACAGTGTGGATGCTCCCAGCTTGTATGATAAACGTTTACTGTTGTTGTATAAGTAGCAGTGAGCAGTCACGGGACTGGCAGGCACTCACAAAGCAGGCCTTTATCTCCATACTGACTTCTGGAACGAAATCCCCCTCCTGCACCATGGCAAGACCTCCAAGAAACAAAGATACCAACAGTCAAGTTCAATGTCTTCTGGCTCAGATTACAGCCATGCAAGCCAAGTTTTCTTTTCTATAACCAGTTCTAAGCTTGAGTGTCTATTCAAATTAAAATATATATACATATATATATTTACGTTTATGAGCCCAAAGAGTTAAGCCTCCTGCTCGAGCTAGCTTTTAGTCAGTCACTGACACTCCCCTTCCCTCCTCTGCATTGTCTGAGAATTGACAGCAGGACCTCTTAAGTGAAAGCATCTCACACACACAATGGAAAGCCTTGAAGTCCCTGAGTGTCTGTGTCTGCTTCTGTCAAGGGGAACGCAGCATGTTTGTAAACATGTGGCATGGAAAGAAGATTCCGTCAATGACAGCAAGCCTGTGACCCACAGATTTCCTGTTTGTCTCTGACAGTATGTTACCCCTAGTAACTAACGGGGGAAATAATCTCTGAGAGAACAGCACTTCTTTTCCTTATTATGTAAGTCCAGAGTTTGGCAAGTAAAATAAAATAAAGCCTTCTAACTGCCTTCTTAATTGCGGAAAGTTTTTATGTCCCTGTTCTCTTCTTCATTCACTTCCCTCCTTTCTCTCCCAAAAAAGGAAAAAACGTGTACATATATAGAGAGAAGGTTCAGCTTCAGTATTTTGGTCTGCTGAAGACTACACTGCATTGAGTTTATATAGCAGAACCTTTTGAAAAAAATCACACAATAGTAGCTGCAGAGCTCTATTTCCATATCATAAAAAGTGACACAGCTGGGTAGATCAATGTAGCTTGATTGACTTTTATTTATCATAGACAGACTGAATCAAGTCACATGAATCCACTCATTTATTCAGTTGGCATGTACTATGTAGGAAGCACTATATTGGACATGTATGTTCTTGTTTTATCCCCTTTGAAGCAGAGTTGAACCCACATGAAAATGGAACATTGGAACGGTGAGGTAACTTGCCCTTGGTCATACCCTGGCAGATTCAGGGCCTGGTCCATTGGAATCCAAAGCTGCTGTGGTCCCTGAACTATGCAGTCTCGTGTCTGAGGTAGAGCGGAGACAAAACGACAGAGATTTTGAGGGGAATAAACCAAAATAAGGACATTTTCACCGAGAACACTGAGCAATTAAGTACTCTCTTGTTCACTGTTCTTTTAATGAGCAGCAAGCAAAAAAATATATATATATTAATCAGAGAGTGGTGGCTAATAAGGACCTTTCAGAATGTAGCACATATATTAGTGTAAAATGGAAAGAGTATTTAGTAAAAATAATCATCTGACCCATTTTTATGTTTATAAGCATGTCACACAAAACAGTGAGCAAAATCTTATTTTGGAGTAGTGATTTTCAGGCCAGCGTGCCATGAAATACTTTATATTTTCCATCTCATGGCAGCCATTACTTAATAAATGGCAGAAAGATCCTACCTACACATCAATTTCCTCTTAGTACATGTCATCTCTTTGTCAGAAGTCTTCAAACAATATTGCCATATATATTCGAATCTTTGATAGTTATGCTTTGTTCTTTCTTTTTTTTTTTTTTTACCATCTCAGGATTAACTTCATATTCCAAAAGTGCCCAGATTTCTCATTATGCTAGTCAAACACTTAAACATTTTATTAGTTAATAGGTCATTTGCTCCACAACCTCAGCTGTAGATAATGACTTTTAAATTTTTTAAATTATTAAAAATTTAATTTGGGGAACTTATCCATATATTAGAATCCACTAAATTAAAAAAAATTGCTGTCTCTTCATAAAAATCTTTTCTTAGTATTATTAACATTACCATTTATACTTCATATTGCTACAAAACATGTATTACTAAAATCAACTCACCTTATCATTTCTTACATGACAAAAGAATGCTTATCAACATAGATCTTAATTTTTACCCATACTAGTACTCTAAATTTTACATAAATCTCTAGCTTCATCAGTTTGTTAAATTCAGCTGAGACGAATTTGCCATGATTTAGCCCTTCACGTCACAGGCTACTTTCCAGAAGGAGGCCTAGCAACGTTCACAAAGTCATAATCATTTTTGTGAAATTTGCAATGGTAAGACATTTTAACCATAATTGATTAAGATTGCTGTCTCTTTCCATACTGACTTTCTCCCATGTCAGGCCATGTTGGAGTGTCCACAAACATGTTTGGAATCTGGCTAAAGAGAAGTTACCTTAATGATACTTTGAGTTTGGGTTTAGTGGGACACATTTATGAGTACAGGTCACTTTAGAAACTTTTCTAAACTGGCAAAAAAAAAAAACGTGTGTTCAACTATGCTAAAACAAAGACTAAATTATCTTCCTAGTCTCTCTATAGAAAATATTGCAAAATTATTGTAATATAAAAGAGTACACAGAAAAAATTAGGGATAGACAATAAATTAATAAAACTATTATGCTTTTTCTGGCATTTTGATGCTTACTGTATTTGTAACCTTGGAAAAACTTGGAATTTATTGCAATTCTTTTCTTAGTCTCAATATTTACATATAGCTAATTTTGTATTTGCAAATTTGTATGATTTTTCTCTAAGGGATCGCCAGTTGTCTAAGTTCCCTTACCTACAAAACCTGGATTCAACCTTATGTGACAAGAAACCAAAATAATTGAACTAATTTTCCTAAGAAGATTACATATCTATTTCAAATTACATTCAATTACCAAAAATAAAGTTTTGTTTAAATTTTCCTCCTCTTTCTCTCAATTAGATTCTATCAAGATAAAGCACATTTAAACAGTTGCTCTTCATGTGGCAATTCTGCTATGTTGCTTCGTAACCTGGCAAACTGGACCAAGCAAATGGTTCAGAAATTCGCGGACTTAGTTTGCCATCTATTTAATGAAGGCAATGAATTTGATTGCCTACTTTCCCTTCTTTCTCAACTCTTTGGTTATTCATTTTGCTAAGTGAGAAAAAAGAGACAAAGACTCGTCACAAATAGTATACAATAAGATATATTTTATATATTATTTTAAGTTAGAACATACTTCCAACCTCTCTGGTTTGACTTTTCCAAAAATAATGTAGGACCCTTGGTACATACCTCACAGGGAAGCTGAGAGGGTTAGTAACATAACACCAATAAAAAGGGCTTAGAAGAAAAGTGGCCCCTAAGAGTGAGGTCGTATTGTACATGATGTGCCCTGGGCAAATTGGATTATTCCAGAATGGCTGTAGACCCTTAGTTTCATGAATAATCCTTTAAAAGCAAAGAGAGAAACTCTTGAGATTGAGTTACAGCTTGATGAACTACTTGAAATGACTAAAGTTGGAATTCAGACTTTGTTGTACTTCAGACATATGGAGCAGCTACAACTACTCTTTCTTACACTTGTCCAGAATAATGTTTTATTATTCTGCCCTCTCTCCATAAATTGGAGCTTATTAGGCTAAGCAACTTTTTGTATAGTTTCTACAGGCATACTGCGGGTGGCTGCCACCAGACAAAAGGGGGTACTGAATATGTTTCCTTGCACCACTGGTCACAGCCTTAAATTTTTAGGCATTTCTATTTCGTTCTTACCCACTCAATATCTTTGTTAAAATAACAAAACTCAGCAGTTGACATTTTAAACATTTTCTCATATTATTTATATATTAAAATGACAATACTGAGAACAAATTTCAAAGAAGTAAAATCTTTTAATACACTTTAATTTTTACCAACCATTGCAAATTTAAATCTTGTTCTAACTCATTCAAGGCATTTTCCTAAATTCAAAGTCATTCATAGACAGACTATGGGCTCCCAGTGCTAGTACTTTGGTGCTTTAGAACAACCTTGATGGAAATAGCCCTCACAGAAGGCTCTCCCTCTAAATTTATTTGGGAAGTTTTTAAGTACCACTCACAGTGGATCAGAGACAAGACGTTAAGTTGCCTCCTTACGACTTCTAATTAGCTCTTAGCTCACTGGACCTGGGTTTCCAAGTTTTTGCAGCTTTCTGTTCCACGTGGCCTCAGGTAAAAGAGAAATATCCAACTCAGTATATAAGTCTTTTCGGGAGGCGACTCCATTCTCCAGATTTGCCCAAACCTCTCAGCAGTCTCTTTCTGGTAAGGCGTTTGTTTCCTCTAATCTCTGTACTTTTCTAAGAGATCACTAACCTTTAAAATGACCAACTGGCATAAAAGATAATACACACTAAAGTACTTTCTTTTATAAGTTCCTCAGGCTTCTTCTTTTTATAACTATTCTTTTCTAGAACCTTCTGGCACCAACTTACTTCTTAAAGGGACCTTAGATTTTGATCATAGCCTTTATTTTAAAAATGACTTGAATAGCATACTCAAGTTTTGAACAGTTTATAGAAGTTCTTTTCTTAGCTAAAGCACCCATAGTCTAAACAAAAACTCAAGTACAGTGGCTCTCTTGATAACCAGAAAAACTATATTGCTGGAAATTGTTTAAATTCTACTGATAGTGCAACCCATTCCCAGCTAAATAAAATGAATATTCTTATGGATCCTGGATATTCCGTTATGAAAAGAGGTTTCCTTTTGTCTTTCTTGGTAGGTATTTACTGTTTTTATAGCTCTTGGTAAGTGAAACACAGCTACATGTGTGGTTATAATCTTCTTGGATGCAAATTTCTCTTCTGTTATTTCCTTCACCTCTCATATGCAATTATGCGTTGCTTTATGGAGCATCTGCGACACTGTTAACTTTATTTCTCCAAATAAATAGGATCATTTACTCTACTTCTGCTCCAATAGCTTAAAAGTCCCCATTAAACACCCAGGTATCTTCCTAATTGAAGCAAATGCTGAACTCTTAAAGGCTCATTGGAAAATTCCTCTGATGTTTGACACTGTGGGTAAAATCAGCAATGAGGGCTTCTGCTTAAGCTTCCCTAAACCATTAAAGCATTTCTTAGAATGTGAGCCAGGTACTTAACTGGTGTAAGTTTTCCAAAGAATTCCAAAAGTAACCCTTAGCTTCTTGAGTTGGAAAAAGATCTCTTATATATATGAAGAATAAAAACCTATAAATAAGACCTTATCTTAGGAAATTATCCTTAGAAGCATACTGCACAATATTTTGTTGGAAAAAAAAAAAACAAAAACCCATCCTTAACTGGAACAAACCTTAGTGTGGATATTGAAAATGATCTATGCTGAAACTCTTAAAAGGGCAACATCTCAACTGGTATTTTTTTATTGCTTCAGATAGCCATGACCTCTGACATAATCCTGGTTATCTCCTCCTAATGGAGCCAGTCGATTGCTTGTGAATTACCTCTTCATTTAAGGTAATCATGAATAATGCCAGACATGTTTCTTTTGAGGATTTAACAAAAATTTCAGCTTCAAAATTCATGACAAGACGCATGAGATGTGTCTGCTTTGGAGCTGCCCCTGCAGGCGAGCCCACATTTGATCCCTTTGGCTCTAGCAGTCGGAGTCATGCTTCACGTAAAGGAGGATAATGTCCGTGTACCACCCCAACAGCCTCCTCCTGTGTCACTGACCGGAGTCGCTCCTCATGCCAATCCAGCTTTTATACCCCCACAAAGTTACAGCTGAACATGTGAACTTGGTTAGAAAAATCTTCAAATACTCTCAATTTCTTATAGAAAAAAGTTCCAAGTCCTCGACCTGATGTGCAAATCCTGATCTGGTTTGGCTCTTTACATCTCCTAATGTGCTGCCCTTCTGGTTTCCTAGTCCCAACCCAGTCTAAACACATCCTGCTCTTTCTAGCCCCCGCCCCTTGACTCAATCTGTTCTTATTGTCCTTTCATTCCATGGATACTTTTCAGGTATCAGTTCATGTAACACTTTCCCCAAAGACACCTTCTCAAATATCCTTACACGCAAAAAAATCTTTCCCTCCTCAGTATCATATATATCATTTTAAAATGTTACGTATTTCTAAAACGTATTGCACAATGCCTTACATAGTTGTTTAAATGTGCTTCTGTCTTCTCCCCAGCATCGTAATCTAGAACACAGAGAGTTCTGTATCTTAACCATATCTATAGGATCTTTTATGACTTCCTCCCAGGACTTCCCCATCCAAGTTCTAGCAAAGAACTTTGCATATAGAATTTACAAAATATTTGCTACTTAGTTGAATTATCATATCATAGCTGCTCCTGATGGAAATTTTCTATGTATAAATTTTAAAAATTAGAGTACTTGATACATAAAAAAATTTTGATTCATAAAAAAGCATGTTTGTGAAGAATATTCTTGGCAAACTTTTCTACTCTCATCTGATTCCCTATAAAGTAAAGAAGTTTTCCTAAAAATATAGAAGACCTGATTGCTGGGAATGCATTATGCTGATGGAATTAAATGCCAGTTCTCTTCAATTTCTGTTTATTTCAAAATAACAATTAATTGTAACAAAAAAATGCATGCACATAATACCAAAACAAAAAGATAAAGAAGGGAGGGTCTCATCAGTCCCAGCTGCTATAACAAGTACCATAGACTGGGTGGTTTATAACCAACGGAAACTTATTTCTCACAGTTCTGGGGCCTAGAAGTCTGAGACCAGGGTGCCAGCATGGTCAGGTTCTGGTGAGGGCCGTCTTCCCTGTTTCAGCCTGCTGACTTCCTGTATTCTCACATGGTGGGGAGCAGAGAGGAGAAGCAGTTCACTCGTGGTTCTTATATGGGCACTAATCCCATTTATGAGGGCTCCACCATCATGACCTCATCTAATTCTGATTACTTCCCAAAGGTCCCACCTCCTAATACCATCACGTTAGGGGGTAGGGTTTCAACATATGAATTTGAGAGAGACACAAATATTCAGTCCATGACAGAGAATAAAATGAAAATTAAGTTTACTCCCACTTTTACCCCCCATTCCTCCCTCCTAGACGCAACCTTACCAGTTTCTGGTGAATCCTTACATGGATTTCTCTCTCTCTCAGAATTGATCTTAGTGTTCTGTTTTAAAATTAGAATGTTTGCTTGATTTGGAAGAAATGTTGGTTTCCCTTAGTTCATGTAACTCCCAGTAAAATCCTTCACATATTATCTACAAAACAAGTAAGTTTTTAGGGTGATGCTGCCCATCTTTGTCCTCACTGTCTATGTTCACCTACATACAGTCAGAGGATATTTGCTCTCTTACAGAATCTCTGTAGCAGACAAAAATAATAAAAACTGGAGTTATCTTTGAATGTTTACAATGTAGCACTACATCAGGCAATCTCTATATGCTATATTAATTAATCCTCACAACAAAGGTAAAGATTATAGCCTCTTATCCATGGATATAGATACAGATTGAGGCTTAAGATCAAAGGGCTGGCCAGTAACTGGAATGCAATTCACCATAGGTTTCTCAGACTTCAATCTCAAGTAGAATCTTGAATTGTGGGATTATGTGACTCCATTATTTGGCTCTATCACTTTCTAAATCCGTCCTTCCTTCCTTCCTTCACAATTAATCAATATCAGGTTATGTCATTTATGTATATTTCAGGTTGCTACAGGATTATAATAAAAAATAAACTTTGCATAATTCAAGGGGTATTTATAAATAGTTTGGGAAGAAATAAAAACTAAAAACGTTCTGGATAAAATTATCCTTAGTATCTCACTCCTCAGTTTCAAAATCTCTAGAGATAAGTAAAAGTCTACTAGAAATTCAGATACAATAAATTTCTCCTAAGAATTTCAGGGCTGTAGGCTTGTCACAACAGTAGCATGAAAGCTGATTCCTTATGAATAAGCTTTCAGTAAATAGTAAATTGATAAAGTCAATAAACACACTCAGAAAAGAAAGACTACGGTACAAAGGAGTGGAGCTTTTTACTTGCTTGAGTAATTGTCCCAGAGTCCTTGATTAGTTCTTCTTCATTTCTTCCAATTTTTCAGTTATCGTGTTGAGATATATTTTAAGCTTTGTTTTTTTTATTTGAAATTTAACAGGCATAACTAAATGAGGCATAAACCTAATATTGAGATCTTTCTCGTCTCTCTCTTTTATAATATGCGGATATAATTAAACAATTTGATGTTGATTTAACAGATATTTAAACAGACTAAAGGCAAGATAGTATACTAGAAACTGTACTGAGTTCAGTCTCAGAATGTGACATGGATTAAGCCTTTCTTTTTCGATATTCCTTTAGTCTACTATTTATTCATTATATAAATAGACTAAATCTACTTAGAATGTGACATAGAATATGTCATTATTATGTATTTTTATTACAGTTGTTATTATTTTTCATTGTGGTCCCTTCATCTATAGACAGCATCGAGCCAGCAAAGCAATCTCCACGATCGTTTCAAGGACTAATGTTCTATTCTATTTTTGTCTTGAGAACTGATGTTTTTAGACTCTGTGAAACCTGGGACTGCTGGAAAGAATGAGGATTTGGTTAAAGGAGCACATGGAGCTCCCCAGAGGGAAGTCTTCTTAGCTTTACTGTTTTCTTGAGTTTTCAAATCGTGCTGAGGACTGAGTCCTCCTTGCTGCCCGGTCTCTGACTAAAATAAGACATCTGATATTAGAGGAAATGAAGACTAGAGTCTGGCATGAAATGCATTTCACATTTCCTTTGGACGTTTGGGACTTGGAGTGAGTTGTGGCATCTCACCTCTGGTGATTTGATGACATCATCCATCCATTTTAAACAACATCCTTCTCCCTTCATAACACAGGGCTATAGTTTAGGACTTAGTTGTCTTATCTGAAAGGCAGCTATGAATGACTGTCAGGATTAGCTCTGCTTTGTTATAGAACTTATATGAAAGGTTTTAAATATAGATACAATGGAGGACTTCCTATAATTACCACACCTGGTTAATAATTAACTAGAAAATGTTGATGGTAAAATATGTAAAACCTATTACTGTTGTAATAGTTTATTCTTCTAAGTAGTTTGCATAAGAGTGGGCAATTTTGAGAGGAATCAAGACGTTAATTTGAAAGACTAAAAAGAGATTTGACCTTGGTTCTCCAAGCTGGCAAAACAAGTCATCTAGACAAATGCTCATGCAGCAAGAACTAGAACATCCATGGGAGAAATCACTTTCTTGAGGATAAGATTCATTAGCAACACATCAAACTCAAACACTGCAAATTTGCCACAGGCCTGGGATCTTTCTTCACATATTTTATACTATCTTTTATCCATAGTCTGAATGTTCTGCCAAGCATTTATTCAGTATCATTAAATTGATAAATGGTCTTCAAGATATTTTCCACAATCATTCTGTAAACGCTGCTGAAATAGCTTTTCCCAGAATGGATAGCTATGAAAGACATTGGAATGCCAGTCAAATTTTAAGATTTAAGCAAAAAGGAGTACATACATTTAAAGCTATAAATTCTATCTGCCAAAGACAATTTCTTTTTACCTTTTCCTTTGGATTTCTTGGTTGTCTTTGCTGAAAGATACTTATATTAAAGCTGCACAAACATATTAAACTCAAGTCAGTGTGGGAGTGTAACAGAATTATGCTTTAGATTTAATAACTGACTGCTCTTCATGGAGTTACCATGACAAACTCAGAAGCTAGTAAGCTGTGTTTTTTTCTATTGTATTTCCCTGTGTTTCCTCCAGTGCAGTTTGATTTTTATCAATAGGGTGTTGACATCATTTCCTTCCAAGTGACCATTGTTTAACTCTAGTGCAGAAGAACGGAAGAGGGCAATATATTTATTTATATAAAAGGTTCTGATCAAGAAGATGTTTCCTTGGGTACTTTACTTCCTCATTGTCAAATGTAAGGTTCTTATAAAAAGATAACGACAGTGTTTCCCATCTAACACAAAAGCATGGTAGTTTGTTTCTGTTCACGGAGTTTTTGTTTTTACTCACCTGAACATTACTTTTGATAGACATTTTTTATTTTGGATTTAGTTTTTATCCTCCTGTAAATTCCAGAAAGATATTTTGATATTAATATCCCCTGAAATAAAAACAAAAACAAAAACAAAAATCAAATACACTCATGTTTAGTGAAGATTGAGTTGTCTTTTATAATTCAACAGTTTATTCTTAGCGCAAATCCGGCTAAAATGGAAAGGATTAAAGTCTGAGTTGATCAAAAGATTGAAGGAGGCTTGGGATTTCAGTTCAACTTAGAGGCTGAGTTAGAAAGCAGTGAGAATGCAATAATAATGAGAAAGAATATGATTCCTTGAAGTACGCTTTAATCTCTTTTTTCTTCTCATTGCCATGGTCTCTTTTTCAGAAATGGGATTCAGAAAATAAAGGCAGAATATAATGTTTTGGATCAGCCTAGAGGTCATTTTTCTCTATATCTTTAATGATAGTGTAGCATGAGACATTATCTTGGGCATTAGTGAATCTAAGGTTAATCTTTTTCACTTAATAATAATATTAAACATTTATTGATGCCTACTATGTTTTAATCAGTCAACTAAGTACTTTACTTGCATCAGTCATTCTATCCTCACAACAACAGTGTGAGAGGGGGGTTCGATTATCAACCCATATCACAGGGTAAGGAACACTCAGACTTGCCTGAGATCATGCAGCTGGTAAGTTGTAGAGCTGGGATTTAAACCCAGGCAGCCTGACATCGGAGCCTCCACTCTCGAAATTGTTATACTGATTGCCTAATGTGAGATGCTCTTCACCAAGCATACTTGTTCTCAATGAACGTCACTTTAAATGTATTCAAGAGAACATGATATATAAATACATGCACTCCCATCCCCAATATCACTTGTACCTTTAAGAAAATAAAATATTTATCACCAGGGTTCCACGCACTGTGATAAGCCTTAGAGATAGAAGTGAATCATATGGAGATTGTTCTTTCTTCCATCTCAAAGTCCAGTAATGGAGGAAATTACTCTATATACTTGTTGATTGGATTGTGTGACTTTTAAAATAATAATTGCAGGTTCATCTAAGATAATGAGTTGGAATAAGTTCAAGAATAATTCTTGAGTATAGGCATACCTTGGAGATATTGAAGATTCAGTTCCAGACCACCGCAATAAAGCAAATATCACAATAAAGGGAGTCACACAAATTTTTTGGTTTCCCAGTGCATATAAAAGTTATGTTTGCACTATCGAGTAGTCTATGAAGTGTGCAATAGCATTATGTCTAAAAAGCAATGTGTATAACTTAATTAAAAATACTTTATAGCTAAAATATGCTAATCATCATCTGAACCTTCTTTGAGTTGTAATCTTTTTGCTGATGGAGGATCTTGCCTCGATGTTGCATGGGTGCTGACCCATGAGGCTGGTGGTTAGCGAAGGTTGGGGTGGCTGTAGTGTTTTCTGGAAATAAGACAACAATGAAGTTTGTGGATCGATTTACTCTTCTTTTCACGACCAATTTTTCTGTAGCCTGTGATGCTGTTTGATGACGTTTTACCCGCAGTAGAACTTCTTTCAAAATTGGAGTCAATTCTCTCAAACACTGACACTGCTCTATCAACTAAGTTTGTGTGTAAAATTCTCAATTCCTCCTTGTCTTTTCAACAATCTTCACAGCATCTTCACCAGAAGTAGATTCCATCTCAAGAAATCACTTTCTTTACTCATCCATAAAAAACAACTCTACATCCTTTAAAGTTTTATCATAAGATTGCAGCAATTCAGTCACATCTTCAGGCTTGACTTCTAATTCTAGTTCTTTTGCTATTTCCACCACATCTGCATTTACTTCCTCCACTGAAGTTTTGAATCCCTCAAAGTCATCCATGAGGGTTGGAATCAACTTCTTCCAAACTCCTTTTAATGTTGATATTTTGGCCTCTTCCCATGAACCACAAATGTTCTTAATGGCATCTAGAATGATGAATCTTTCCAAAAGCTTTTCAATTTACCTTGCCCAAGATCCATCAGAGGAATCACTATGGCAGCTATAACCTATGAAATGTATTTCTTAAATAATAAGATGTGAAAGTTGAAATCACTCCTTGATCCACAGGCCACAGAGTGGATGTTGAGTTAGCAGGCATGAAAACATTAAGCTCAGTGTACACCTCCATCAGAGCTCTTGGGTGATCAGGTGTATTGTCAATGAGCAGTAATATTTTGAAAGAAATCTTTCTGAGCAGTAGGTTTCAACTGTGGGCTTAAAATATTTAGTAAACAAATATGCTGTTGTAAACAAATATGTTGTAAACAAATATGCTGTCATCCGGGCTTTGTTGTCCCATTTGTAGGACACAGGTGGAGTAGAT
The DNA here is from genome assembly GCA_031878705.1 of Tapirus indicus. Classification (NCBI taxonomy): domain Eukaryota; kingdom Metazoa; phylum Chordata; class Mammalia; order Perissodactyla; family Tapiridae; genus Tapirus; species Tapirus indicus. Next base: position 137,968,732 of record CM062919.1, on the reverse strand, counting down.
TTAGCATAATTCTTATGGCCCCTAGGATTTTCAGAATGGCAAATGAGCATTGGCTTCAACTTAAAGTCACCTGCTGCATTAGCTCCTAACAACAGAGTCAGCCTGTCCTTCGAAGCTTTGAAGCCAGGCCTTGACTTCTCCTCTCCAGCTATGAAAGTCTTAGATGGCATCTTCTCCAGTATAAGGCTGTTTCATCTACATTGAAAATCTGTTGTTTAGTGTAGCCAGCTTCATTAAGTATCTTAGCTAGATCTTCTGGATAACTTGCTGCAGCTTCTGCATCAGCACTTGCTGCTTCCTCTTGCACTTGTATGTTATAGAGATGGCTTCTTTCCTTAAACGTCATGAACCACCCTCTGCCAGCTTCAAACTTTCTTCTACAGCTTCCTCACCTCTCTCAGCCTTCATTGAATTGAAGAGAGTTAGGGCTTTACTCTGGATGAGGCTTTGGTTTGAGGGAATGTTGTGGCTGGTTTCATCTTCTATCCAGACAACTAAAACTGTCTCGCTATCAGCAATAAGGCTGTTACACTTTCTTTTCATTCATGTGTTCACTGGAGTAGCACTTTTAATTTCCTTCAAGAACTTTCCCTCTGCATTCACAACTTGAGTGGTGCAAGAGGCCTAGCTTTTGGGCTATCTCAGCTTTTGACATGCCTTCTTCTCTAAGCTTAATCATTTCTAGCTTTTGATTTAATGTGAGAAATGTGTGATTCTTCCTTTCACTTGAACACTTAGAGGCCATTGTAGGGTTATTATTTGGCCTAATTTCAATATTGTTGTGTCTCAGAGAATAGGGAGGTCCAAGGATAGAGAGAGACATAGGGGAACGGCTGGTCTGTGGAGCGGTCAGAACACATACACATTGATCGATTAAGTTTGCCATCTTATAAGGACGTGGTTCATGGTGCCCCAAAACAATTACAACAGTAATATTAAAGATCACTGATCATAGATCACCATAACAAATATGATAATAACAAAAAAGTTGGAAATACTGAGAGAATTACCAAAATGTGACACAGAGACATGAAGTGAGCAAGTGCTGTTAGAAAAATGGTGCCAGTAGAATAGCTGGCCGCATGGTTGCTACAAACCCTCAATTTATAAAAAATGCATTACCTGTGAAGTGCAATAAAGTGAAGTGCAATAAAATGAGGCATGCCTGTAGTTTTACCTGTGGACATGAAAAGCTCATTTTTTTTATGCAATAAGCATAAGTGATGTCTATACATGATTGCATAGCAATAAATTACTTATTTTGTTCCATAAAGAAAATGTCTATGGAATTTCATCAAGAAAACTATAATATCTGACTGACAGGTGCATGACAATTTCAATCCCTATAGCATCCTAATGAACTTTGCCTTCAGCTCATCTTCTTGATGACACCACAGATACTGACCAAGTAGCCTTATTATGTGAAAAGCATTGTAATGGAATGGAAAACAAACCAACAAGTAAACGTGGGCTTGAGGGTCAGAAAGTAGTGCTCCTATACCACTTCTGACCTTACAAGCACTGTGACTTTAGGCTCTGTCCTCATCTGCCAAAATATAGATATATGTCTCCTATCTCACGGAGTAGGTAGTTTTAAGGATTAAATGATATGTAAGCAAAGCATTGTACGGTATGTAGCTAGCACAGTGCCTATCACAGTACGAGCTCTCAGTGATCACCAGTCTCTTTCATTAAGCCCCAAATCTTTTGGTATTCATGGTCACATCCAGGCAGGCTTAGTAGAGTTTCCACAAAGAGTACCATTGTTACTGCCATAGTGGAAATGTATTTGTTGGGAATATTATTACAAGGTCAGAGTAAAGCAGACTAGGATCAAGTCTTTCTCTTGGTTGTGTTCTCTCCAGATGCCTAGAGGAGAGGATGTCCTCTACCCTTCTCCACTGTGTCTTCCTACTGGAATTTCATAATGGAGAAATGGATATGCAGCTTGCTATTCCTGACTTCTGGGGCACATGGACAAAGACTCTATGTGGGTGTTTCCTGCACAGATTTGGTACTTACAAGGAGAACATTTCAAAAGATTGAAATTAAAGAACAAACACACACTGGGGAAGTCGTGACCTAAGCCCCTCACCAGATCATTCTTTCTCCTTATCTCTGATCACTAATATCTTCTGTGGAGATTCTAAAATCCAACTTCTCATGAGAATACAAACCCAGAAAAAGAAAATGTCTTGCTCAGAACCTGGTATGCGACTCGGGTGTCCTCGCTTCCAAACCATTGTTCTTCCCAGGCAGCACACTGTCAGCAGTGTCTGAGTAACTGCAGACAGATACACAGACCTGTAGCCTAATCTCTGTACTGATTCACAGTTAAGAAAATAACAGTCCAATAACCTTGAACTATCATACATATATCTTTACTGTAGTTTTTCCTTCGGGAGAAGTTCAGAGGATTTGAACTTGGCCTAATTTCAATATTGTTGTGTTGTAATAAACTGATAGAGTACTTAAGTCAGCATGACTTCTTAAAAATCATCTGGAGATATTTCTCCCATCTCCAGGGTTTGATCTCCATGACAGGAGCTAAGATGGTGCTCAACTCTCTCCCCTCAGCTCCCATGAACATGGCCCTCCCTGCTATTCTCTTCTACCTACTCCCGCCTCACAACTGTGTCATTCCCTCTAACAGGAAGTGTCAGCCTTCTCTGACTCTGATGCTTTTACAGCAAGGAACACCTTCTCTAAAATTAGGGGAATAATGGCCCCCATCATATTCTTATGTTGACTTATATTTATGATTTTTACATATTTCAACTCTCTCCTACAAACTCTTAAATATTAAAATAGAAAATAAAACTAGTCAAATAATTATTTTCCCATGCAATTGTCAGGGAAACTCTCCCCACTGTCCTGGAGCCACTAAGACCTCATCTGAATCATTGTTGACAAAGAAATAAAACACAGGTTCTAAGGGCATAGTCAGAGTTATTAGGGCCTATCTGATTTGGAGTCAGTACAACTTACCGCATTGTCCCTTTATTTTTTCGGTTGTCTTTTTTGGTGTTTGTTTCTTTTACTAGATTGTGAGATCCTTGGGCAGAGCTGTGCCTGATTAACTATTTTGTTCCCTAGGCTTAGTACTTTACCTAGTATAAATTGCCCACTCAATAAATGTTCAGGAAAGAATAAAGGGATGAGAAAATGACAATGTCTATGGAAACTAATTTTTTTGTGGGTATTGAGTACAGGGAAGAGCAAAAGGAGAAAGGATTGCCCAAATTCCCAGCCCACTAGCCCAAGGTGATGGCAGCAATCTGAGTTGAGCTGTGATGAAGATGGCCCTCCCTCCCAAACTCAACCCACTCCTCCCGCTTGAAAAATCCACACAGGGACTGCAGTCCCAGCAGAGTCTTCTCATTCACTGCCTGGAAATATCAAGGCAGCTTTCCTTTGTGGTCTATTGTCAGAGTCAGTGGAGACTAACAGATCCCAAGCCTGGTTCATGGCTGTAACCCCCTTCTCTGGGCTCTCAGCTGTGAGACACTGTTCAGCAAGGCCAGGAGGGGAGCCTTCACGCCTTCTCATCTCGGCTGCATGTTTCTTGGAAAGCATGCCGGGTCTCCATCTCTCCTCTAAATAAATAGCTAGTCTAGCAGGCCAGCAAATTCTTTAGATTTTGCACATCACACAGTGTCAAAAGTAGCATAAATCTGAGTCTCCCACACCTGATCTTCCTCCTCCTCTACCTCCACCATCACTAACTGACACAGGGTCTTTCTTTACATGGACAGCTGCCAGCTGTGCAAAGGGAGATAAATTAGCAGCTCTCTCAGCCAAACAGCTCAGTGAGGGTGAGAGCACATTGACAAGATGGGCTATGGCTGTAGCCCCTTGACTACAAATCCGGTTTTGACATCGCAAAGGTGCTTTAATACCATAAACAAACACTATAAACTTATAAAAAATTCCATCTCCCTTATCTGATTGAGACTGATCCAGGTTATCTCAACAGCTAAATGGCAATGCATTTTAAATGAAACAGGAAGTCAATCTAGATACTTTATATAAGCATGAGAACAGAATTTAGGGGAAAAAAACACAGTGGTGCCTTATCTCACTTACAGAGTCCACAGAAAAAATAGTGTGATTCTCAAAGAAAAAATTTAGCTGAGTGGCCAGTTCATAGTTCTATGGCTTTTAATAATTTACACGCCAAATTTTAGCTTTAAAAATGCAACGAAATAAATTTGATCTTAAAGTTAAGTATAGTTTGAGTCAAGATAAACTGATAAAAACACGGCAAAATCATTCTCAATGCCCTCAAAATTGCTTTCCATTGATATCAAAATAAAAGTGAGATTGAACATTGGATGACCTAATTTGAATTTATAACATTTTACTCCCAAAGAGGCATTCTCCTTTTATAGATGGACTAGCAGCTGCATATTTACATTGTGATATGCACTGATGTGATTTCAAGGGTTCCTCATCTGGATACATAGCAGACATACCTGGCCCTTGGGAATTCCCAAGAAACAGGTTTTCTGTCTCCTATTTTTTATCCTAGTTTAAAGCTAACAATGCTATGTTTTATATAAAGGCAGTGGTTCAATGAGTTAGCAATTACCTACCTTCAAAGAAAACTGTTATTGAAGAATTAAATGCATCATATAGTCATTATTGAAGAGATAGAATCCAAAAGCCAATAATTTTTAATGCCAACATAATCATACTCGAATACAGGCTGGTTTATAATCACCTGCTATGATTCATAGTCATTTTGATAGTATATCACTTTCCAGTATGTCAAATGTACAGCATAAAGAACACCTATCTAATTGAAAATAGAATTAATAAAAATGGAAGGTATTTTTTAAATGTTGGTTCAAAGAAATTCTGATCATTTTATGTTTTTCTAAAACTCACTGGAAACAGAGGGCGTTTGTAAGAGCACCTTTGTACCATACACAGTGAAGATGAATAAAAATAAAGACGCTTGATTTGTATGCAGTGTAGATCGTTGAGTAATTTTAGAGAAATGGTGCAGGAGGAAAACGAATATTACAATCTTGAATAAAATTCACATAAATAGTCTCAGGATATTAAATTACTTACAAAATGTTGCATAGTGGAAGCACTCCAGAATACTAAATATCAGAGAAATGTGTATATAACATGAGTTCTCCATCCAAAAGTCAAAAATGGACTCACCTAATCAGTGCCATAATTCTTTCATTTGATGGTAGTTAACTTTTCACATTAACTTGGTTCTTCGCTCCCATCTTCAGGTCTTTTTGTCTCTTCTCTATCTGCTGTAATTTCTTTTAAGACAGTTTCTCAACTCATATCCCTGTTGTATTGTGCAAAAATAAATAACTCTATTCACTATCCAGCTAGGTGACATCAAATGATGCAGTAACTATCTGGGCCAATGTTCTTTTAGGCCCCTGCCATCCCTAAACCATCAACTGGCAGTTCTGTGGCTTTCCAGTAGTGTTATTCTTCATATTGAAATCCTTGAGGTGGTATAATATTCTCAATTGTTTTCATTCCTTCTCCAGTAAACATTTTCCAATTGCCTAATGTGCAAAGGCATAATATTAATATTATTACAGAAAGACTAAATTACTTTTAAAATAATAATTAAATAAATCTTAAATTATAATTTGTAGAAAATGCAGCCAAAAACATGGGGAAGGTATCTTCAATCCTGATATTAATCAAATAAATGCAAATTTTAAAATGAGTTACCATTGTTTAAATATTCCCAGTGATTAAACAAAATGCTGCGCTGAAGAGCATCTGGGATTATTATAATTGGCCCAGCTTTCTGGAAGGACCATTTGGTCTTATGTTTTAAAAGCACTGAATTGTGTCCTATCCTAATCCACAAATACCATCTCTAGGAATATTTTCTAAGGCAACATGAACAGGTATGCACATATTTATTTGTAAGAATTTCATTAAAATTTTATTTATAATGCATAAAACTAGCTGTTTATATAAATTAGGCTTCATTTAAGTAATGAAGTGATATGATGACATTAAAATAACAATCTGGAAATATATATATATTCACTGGTAAGGAAAAATGTTTATGTTTTATTTTGATTGATAAGAGTAGCTAATAGCAGTTGGCAAATTATAAGCAATTTGTATAAAAGTTGTTAGACGTATGTGGGGAGGTGTCTAAAATATATACACTAAAATATTTATAATTGTTTTCTCTGAGCAATTGAATTATAGAAGGTCCTATTTTTTCATTTCTGTCCAACAATATTGTTTAATTTTCTACAGTAAAGATGGATGGTATGATTTTTTAAACTTTACAAAATGCAAATTAACTTAAAAAACTAAGAATGTGCTACTGGCATATTTGCTCACTGTCTGTTCAACAAAGATAATAAGCAAAAATATTTGATTCTTCAGCTAAGCTTGAAATAAATTCTGTAAATGCTCTGTACGTGATATTGTTCCACCTGTGTGACGACCACGTCCCTCGCTTCTAATGATCATTCTTAATTTATTTTCTTCTAGGTCTGTGTGAAGCTGTTTACAGGGATTTCCATGCATAATTGGAAGGGCAGACAGTAGCCAAAGTAGATCAACTGCAAGGAATTGTGAGTGATTTGAAGGAATTAGCAGAGGGGAGGAAGAACATCTTTTTGGGGGCGATGAGGAAAACTTTCAAGGCTGCCATCACTGCTACAACGACTCTCTGACACATTTCAGTAGAAAGACCACTGTCACTAAGGGACAAGAGGAGGAAAAATGATCCAATCCTCTCGGAAATGAGAGTGCTTGGTTGATCAGTCCAAATCCATCATCTTTATTAGTAAAATGAAAGCATATGTTCCTCAAGCATTGTTCTTACTGTTCCATCCACTGAGTGGGAACCCGTGATAGACATTTCCTCATGATGAGACAAGTTTTTCCAAACAAAATCCATGGAAAATTGACATGTAAATGCTGAGCTCTCCTTGCTTCTATGTTATGGCACCCTTTGTCCAAAGTCATGTTCCTGTGAACTATAATCTATATTGTTAGATTATTCATCTGAAAATACGTAAATTCTACAAGAACTAGAACCGTGTCTTAACCATCACTTTATACCCAGCACTAGGTACACAGAAGACACTCAGTTAATACTTATTGAATGAATGACTGAATCAACAGTGAATAATGAATGAGCACATGAATTAAACAATACTAATTGAAAGTGAAGTGTTTATACATGAATAGTCATGAAGAACTGTGAAGTTATAAAACCTCGAATAGACCCAATTCTACGTAAACATTTAATGCATGATGAATATGATATAAGAAAATAACAGGGAATATTAAAATTATTTTCTAAAGGATGATAGGTTAATCCAATAGTAATTAGATAAAACAGTTTAGTCCACATTATACAGCATACAACAAAATTCCATATGATCCAATGTGCCAAAGAAAATTAAGTATTCATCAACTCTCTGAGGAAGAATGAATATTTAAGCTGAAAAATATCTAAGCTTCCTAAACATAGAAGCAATAGAAGAAAAGCTACAGTAAATAATCAACATTCAGCTCTATAAAAATTCTAAACTATTGTAAAAGTTTAAAAATGGTAAAAATATCTAGGAAAATATTTACAGCAAATTTGAAAAAAGGTTGTATTTTTAAATATAAATTGATTGTAAAATTGGAAGAAATCCTCCAATGACTAGGTGTAAAATATGATTAGTCAATTTCCTCAAGAGAAAGTGCACTTAGTAAGCCAACATATTGAAAAGGCTGCAATCTCAATAATAAGCAACAAATAGAATTAGAAAAAAGCAGCATAGCACTGTTAGCCATTAAAAATTGTAACAGCTGGGGCCGCCTGGTGGTGCAGAGGTTTAGTCCGCGCCTTGGCAGCCCGGGGTTCGCAGGCTTAGATCCCAGGTGCCCACCGAAGCACTGCTTGTCAGCCATGCCGTGGCGGTGTCCCATATCAAGTAGAGGAAGATGGGCACGGATGTTAGCCCAGGGCCAGTCTTCCTCAGCAAAAAGAGGAGGACTGGCAACAGATGTTAGCTCAAGGCTGGTCTTCCTCACAAAAGAAAAAAAAAATTATAACAGCTAATGCTCTTTGAGAATATCCTAAAGTCAGTTGGTAAAGTAAGTCATGTGATAGTACTATCCTTTTAGAAAACAATTTGGCAATATGTTTTAAGTACTATACAAATGTTTGTGTGCTTTGTTCTAATATTGCCGTTTTGTAACATTCACCCGTTTGAAATTACCACACAGGAACACATCTCTGTGTGAAGATATTCATTGCATTTTATTTATAGAAGTGAAAACAGAGCCAAAGTATGTCCAAGAACAGGGAAAAAGTTAAGTAATTATGGAACACCCGTTCAAAGGAGTATGAAGGGTCAGTTGCAATGAGAATTATGGATATGAAAAGATTATGGATAAGCAAAAAGCACAACATTATATCTTTAGTATGATTATGGCTATGTAAAATACATGCATTTGGGAAATGTGGGATGGAAGTATTTTTATATGAGGCGGAGAGGACTGTATTTCTTGCTTCTTCCATCTTGTCTGGAATAGAGATGTATGAGTTCCAGAGGTTTCTTTCACCTTAAGGAGGAGGTTAGCACTGAGGGACAGTTAACCTGGAGTCTGAAGTCTGAGGTCCTGAAAAGCTAGTGGAGCTGCCACTCCAGCCCCAGGATGATTACTCCAGACTCCTTATCTAGGCTTTTATTTATTTAAGCCTCAGATGTTTGGGTTTTTCTGTTATTGTTTGTTTGTTTTTGCTGCAAGCACCTGAACCAAACCCTAACCAATATGTAAGAAAATAATCTAGGATTCATTCTATACTTAACATAAATAAGCAATTCCAAGTTTTAATTAAAATTTTAAACTAAATATTAATATTTTTATTCAGAACATAGGCTGTGATTAAATATCATACACTATTTTTAAAATACCCCAAACATGTTATTCATCAAGGTATTAACCAAAATAAAAGATGGTACACTGCAAAATTTTATCGTTATTAGTAATCATTAAATTCAAAAGTTTTGAAAGTAGTTAAACTGATTCGATTCATATTTTTTCTTCTGTTTCCAGTTCAATTCCACCCTAACAATGAGAGCTGTCCTCTATTTTCCCCTTTTTTCTCTTTGTTTCTGAACTATCATGTTCCTCTCACGGGAACTGGCTGACTCTGTTTAGTTTTGGCAGTCACAAAATATGTTCCCAGGACAAATGGCCCATGTACACTGTGAAGTGTGCACAATTCCCAGCTCAGAAAAATGCTACATGCTAACAAGCAGATGCGTACAGCTGGCTTCTTAAAAGACTTGGCAAAGTTTACTCTTTGTTCAGCCTTCTTAATCCTTACAGGACTTTTCTATTTTACACTGGCCTTACTTTATACAAGAACATTTAAATTGAGAAGAAAGGAAAATTAAATACATACACATGAGACAAATACAAAAATTAAGTTCCAGGGCTTGTTTTTTTACTTGGGTCATCAAAACCTCAGTTTTGATGTGTCATCACTACTAGAATTAAATATTGCAGATGCTACTTATAACAAATCAAGTATAATGAGGCATTAAGAAATGTCAGAAATGTTTATTAAAATAAGTGTTAAGTGAATGGAATAAAAAGCAAAAAGTAGATTTTATTTTGGCAGACTAGCTAGAAAATATACGAACAGGAAGAAAAGCAAAATTTGCAAAGTTTACATTTAACTACACACAAAAAGAATAGCATGTAATTGTAAATATTATTTCACACAGATTCTGTGCTACATGGTCAAAAGAAATAACTTCTCCTTAAGGATTTATAATCTGATTGGTCACAGCTCAAAGAGACAAAAGGAAGAAGAAAAGGAAAGAAGGGGGAAAGAAGGAAGGAAGGAAGGAAGCAAGGTAGAGAGAGAGGAAGGGAGGAAGGAGAAAACAAAACACACAATGCTATGTTCAAGTAATGTTACAGTTAATTTTTCTAGCAAACATATATGAATATCCACTAAATGCTAAAGACAACAATATTTTATGTATATACATACATACATATGTATATACATACACATCTATGTATATGTGTGTATATATATATATATATACACACACTTTTTAATCTAAGAAATACTCTTTGGAAGAACCATAAATGTATTCCTCATCATTTTTAGGTTATATATATGAGCAATTTAAAAAAGAAGTTCAATGTTCAGTAATGGTCCATGAAGTATTTATTTTATATTGGTAAATTTTATCAAAATTCTACACAAGGGTTTGACTCAATTGATTCTGCACAATTTTTCATGATAGAATATTCAGCTGAGAAATTATTCACTAGGAAGATGGATAACTCAGTGGTCACTATTTTTATCAAGCTAGTAGTGTGACAATTAAAACTTTTTCAAAACTATAACCAGGAATATACTTAGAAAAAATAATACATGGGACAGTAAATTAAAGGTTAAAGTCACAGGTTTAACTCAAATGACCTCTTTCCTAAGAAGCCTATCTTAACAGTCCGACCTGCTTCCTCTGAACAAACATGGCAGTTGGTTTGTGCCTCTAATATGACACCTGAATCTTCTAGCTCACATTGCATGGCTCTTCCTCTACTTACAACGGGGTTACATCCCAATAAACCCAGCGTAAGTTGAAAATATAAGTTGAAAGGGCATCGAATACACCTAACCTGCCAAACATCATAGCTTAGTCCAGCCTCCCTTAAATGTGCTCAGAACACTTACATTAGCCTACAGTTGGGCAAAACAATCTAACAGCCTATTTTATAATAAAGTGTTGAATATCTCATGTAATTGATTGAATGCTGTACTGAAAGTGAAAAAAGGAATGGTCATATGTGTATAGAGTGGTTGTAACTGTGTTGGTTGTTCACCCTTATGATCGTGTGGTGACCGGGGGCTGTGGCTCACTGCCGCCGCCCAGCATTACAAGAGAGGATCAAATGGCATATCGCTAACCGGGGAAAAGACCAAAACTCAAAATTGGAAGTTCAGTTTCTATTGAATGCATCGCTTTTGCACGATCATAAAGTTGAAAAATCCTAAGTCGAACCATTGTAAGTTGGGGACTCTCTGTAATTATTTGTGTAACCTTACATAGTTTATTACCCCAATTTCCTAAATGGTCTCTCTCCCTCTGATCTTATTCCTCTTTAATCTAGTGGTTCTCAAACTTGAGTGTGCAGTGGAATCACCTGAAAGGCTTGTGAAACCACACATTGGTGAGTCCTCAGCTCCATTATTTTTGACTCAGTAGTTCTGGAGTAGAGTCCAAGAATTTGCATTTATAACAAATCCCCAGATGATCCTCATTCTGCTGGTCCTGAGACTCTCTGGGAGAACCACTGGTCTAATCTTGTCTCTACCCAGGAGACTGAGAGGGCTTTAAAAACAAACGCCCAAGGATGTTTAAAGAGTTCTAATATCTGAAATAGTCTTTACTACAAGGTGCTTCCAGTCATACTGCACTTCCCTAGTGGAGCCTATTTCTTACCAGTCTCCTCCTTCACACTCCAGAAACAATCATCGAAACTTTGTTTGAGATTCTTAAATGTGATAAGCTTTCTTTCTCTTCAGGGCTCTATGTCTCTTCCTGGAACACTCATTTCTTCCTCGACCTGGCTAACTATGACTCATGTTTCGGTATCAGATATTTCTTCTTTCAGGAAGACTTTCTGTCTCCATACGAGGTGTTGCTCCTCTGTATTCCTTAGTATTTTCTTCCTATTTTAGCCTCGCAATAATACGATAGCTCCTCCCTCAATTGTAGAGTCTATGATAAACAGAGGCAGCATCTATTTAGTTCACTATCATCTAGCACAGGACTTAATATGTACCAGTGGCTCAATTACAATTTGTGGAATGAGCGAATCATTTAATGAATGAATGTCCTGGCTACACTATCAGACTATAGACTTGTGGGATAAAGAATGTGGTGCCTGAATCTTTGTCTTCTTCACAGCATCCAGAATAGTTTTTTGCAAATGTTAAGCACTACATAGGGATGATTTGGCTAAAAGAAGAGACGGATGGATGTAGGGATGGATGGGGAAAGGTTAGTGGGTAGATGGAAGGGGGCAGCATGGGAACAAGACACACAGTCAAATACCTAGAAGCAGGCACAGTATTAGAAAAAGCTAAATAGAAAATTTCTTATATTTACTAAAATAAACAAATAACAAACTCTCTGACATAGATTAACTAAAGCCAGCCCATAAAAGGAAAGCAATGGCAAATCTCCATCATAGAAAATTGAAAAATGAATTTTTTGAGAGGGTATTCCATCATCTGAAATACAAGACATTAAACCTTACCAGAAAAATATTCATGGGAGACGGATAGGGAGAGATGTTCCCAACAGAAACAACATCCATATTAATAGAGGAAACGACAATATCGCATTACATTTATGTAAGTAAAAAGCCATAACATGAGACTATTCAGACGTTGGCTTCAGCTGTGGTGCCATCTGGTAGGTCACAGTGTGGGAAAAATGAGAGCTGTGACACAGGGGAATAAATCATGGGCCTGGGAACTGGGAAATCAGAATTCTGCTCTTGATTTTAGCTGCTGAATTGCTATATGAACTTGAACGTGCTGAGCACTTTAATTTCCTCATCTGTGAAGTGGGGCTAATCAAATCTCCAGTAAGACAACACAGGGGTGAACGAGTATCTGTGAACACTGAAAGCCCTCTGGACATATTACTATTTTGAGGCGACCTCAGTTCTTCACTGTATTCAAGCATGGCTAAACTTCCTGTTATTCTGCAGTTTTATGAAATCTCTGTTTTACATAAAACTGCATTTCCCAAGCTGCTGAGTACAGTGATTATTCTTGCCTTCAGTGAGAAATTCTGCAGATAACAGAAATAATTGGAATTGAGCAGCTGCTAGCTTTCCCATTTTTTAAACAATTATGAATGGTTTCATTTTGTGGATATTTGCTGCTCTTCCAGTCTCTTTTCTTGTAGCCTGGAACTAAAGACTTTCTGTTATAAGCCTATAGAGATTAAGAAGGTAATTAAGAAGCAGCGGAACTTGTAGTTCGTACAACCTCCAGCAAAGATGGCAAAAAAAAGTCACCATTGAGCAGGAAAGACAACTTAAGCCAGAAACCATCCCCCAAAATGCAGTACAAACATGGGGGAAAAGGAAACCTGGAGAAAAATGTTTGGCATACACGAAAGACAGCCCAACCCCTGGGGGGACTCAGCAACAGAAGCAGGCAGGTGCAGCCAATATGTAACACGGGAAGATAACTGTGGGCTTCTCCATGCACCTCCAACGACTGTATGATTGTCCTCGGCTTCGTTGCTATTCAGGTTGGTGAGTCTGTCAGAATGTTAACTCTCTACCAGGTAGAACTTGTCAACAGTGGCTTGGCATGTGATTCCCCTACCTGAAATACCATTTCTTTCCACTTCCTTCCCCCAATTTCTTCAGTGGAGATGTCTCAAACTCTTCTCAGGTGGAAATATCTGTTCTGTCCTCAAGCCTGTAATAAAACAAAAATCTCACTGTATCAAAATTATTTATTTTATCTCTCCAGCCTTACGTGAGCTTCTTGAGAATAAGGATCTTATTCTCTTCACATCTGCCCTGCCAGTTCCTCACCCAGTGCTCCTGACAACTAGTAGGTGCTTTATAAATGTTGAGTGGCCTCAGCCTTTGGATAAAAAGGCCATTTTTAAAAAGAGAGAAATGTGTGACTCAGTGCCACCTGACATCGTCGGGTGCCACCATCATGACCTGACTTAAGGCTAAGCACATTCTTGTTTTATCAGAAGCATCATCCGTGTTTATGGAAGCTTGCATACTGCCTCCTTCAGCATTCATAGGGAGCTGTTCTCTCCTCATATGACTACAAAGTCAAAGCAATAAAAGCATCTTAGATCACAGACTTGGCATTACATTAGCTCAGTGAGAGCATTTTCCATATAAAGATCAATGAAGAAAAATCCAGAGCAATTGCTAATTAAATGTAGAGAAAATGTTTTTTCTGATTCAGAGCCAATTGATTATTTTCGTTGGCAAGATGTTCTGGCATCTCCCTCCAGCAAAGTGACCTGATTTTTAGGGAACTAAGGATGTTGAATTTTTAGAAAGACTTGGGGTACCCTAATCTAAGAGAGGAATTTGGATCAGGTAGATGTCCAGTATTGGGATAGTACAGTGCTTTGCTTTCTGTAATAGGCACTCAGACACTTAATAAATAAATATAAGGCCTAAAGGATACAAATGTTTAGAAAAAATCTGTTTTGGCCATGCTAAATTAATCTGGGTGATTTCAAATTGAAACTACCAGATACATTACAGTCTTCAGCCAAGTCACTAATGGCAGTGCACCGTGCCAAATGCTGAATTGTAGAAATTATGATGCTCATTTATGAAATGATACCCACTAAATAACACCCTGGTTTTCAAGAATGACTACATAAACAATAACACTGGCAACTTTACCAGGTTTTATCCTATCACAATTTGTCAACACTCAGACACAAAATTTTATAGAAGTAAAGCAAAAATTTTGATTTTTTACATTTTTCTGACTTTGTCACCTCCTCAAAATGCTTTTTGTTCTGTATCCTATGCTATTTGGGCCTCAATGCTCTCTTTTTTTTTTTTTTTTTTTTATGGGGAAGACCAGCCCTGAGCTAACATCCGTCGCCAATCCTCCCCTTTTTGCTGAGGAAGACTGGCACTGGGCTAACATCCGTGCCCATCTTCCTCCACTTTATATGGGACGCCGCCACAGCGTGGCTGACAGGCAGTGCGTCGGCGGGCGCCCAGGATCCGAACCCGCGAACCCTGGGCTGCCAAGCGCAAAGTAAACCGCTGCGCCACCGGGCGGCCCCACAATGCTCTCTTTTAAGTAATGATGAGCAATAGTTTAAAGAGATTTCAGCTAGCGTCTAAACTAGTCTTTTGTCTCTCCCAGGCGATTTCTAGAGAAATTCAAATTTCTCCAAAATATTTTTAAAGACTCATTCAAAGTAAGTGCATGGGAATGATGGTCATGTGTAAGAGATTAACCCATGAGGGCACTGGCTTCTTAGAGAGGTGCTTACTTCTTCACCAAGGAGTAGAGTGTGCAAGGACAGAGTGGATTATGTGGTTGAGGGAATGCCTGAAAAATACATGAGTAAGACGGAGCATCTATATATAATAGTCATTTTAACTATAACATCTAGGCCAGTGATGAAGGTCGTCATTTGCAAACTTTCTTGATCAATCCACAACATGGCCAAACTGCTTGTCTCCTCAAATCACAGACATATCTTGGAGATGCTGCAGGTTTGGTTCCAGACTGCTAAAATAAATCGAATAATCACATTAAAGTGAGGTACACAATATTTTGGTTTCCCAGTGCATATAATAATTGTTTACACTATGCTGTAGTCTATTAAGTGAACAATAGCATTATGTCTAAAAAAAGTACGTACCCTCATTAAAAAATACTTTATTGCTAAAACATGCTAACCATCATTTGAGCCTTCAGCAAGTCATAATTTTTTCATTGGTGGACGGTCTTGTAAAAAACTGTGAAGCACAATAAAGCGAAATGTAATAGAAGGAGTTATACCTGCTATTTGCACACATGAGAACTTATAACATTTCTCTGAGGGTGATGAATTTGATAAGTATATATACAAGCAATATATGTATGTTCTATATATATATATATACACACACATAAACACACACACATATTATCGCAATTAGTAGTAGGAAACCTTGGGAAGTAAAACTTGGGGCCCATGAAGCATAAAACGGAACACACACATTCTCTGAACTTTTGCAAAAACCAAATATCTCCATACTAAAAAAAAAATTAAAAATCAAATAAAAAATCAATAATAATATAGTGGATACTCATCTTAACTCTTTAAAAAATATTAGACTTTTTCCTAATTATAAAATGATACATTTTAATTTTGAAAATACTTATACTTATCAAGAGGAAAATAACCCTCACTTATAACTATGACCCAGAGATAGTCACTAGTAACATTACGTCGTGTACTGTACTTGCCTTTTTCCTAGTGTAATGAAGCTTCTTGCAAAAATCATATCATATCATGCATACTGCTTCATGCATATCATATCATACATAGACATAGGTATGCATAGCTATACTCATTCATTAAATATTCTTCCATGATGTGATTTTCAGTGAACGTATTGTTTTACATTGTAGACTTTACCATAATTTGTTTCTTCTTTCTATGGAGGGCCATTTAACTAGATTTCATTTTTTTCTCTTATAAACCATGCTCTGTAGAACATCTTGTTAAATAAATATTTGCCCTCCTCCTTAATCAGTTCCTTAAGGAAAATTCGTAGGAATGTAACTTTGGGAAGCTAATAAAGTCCTTACTCTTAGAGATTTTGATAAATACTGCTAATTTTCTCTCTAAAAAAGAAGAACCGTACAGTTCTGTTTCTATTCAACGTAGGCATTTCATTTCTATTTTCTCTTGATTTGTATTGATATTGTATTTAAAAATTACTTTTATTTGTTATTTTTGTTTGTGAGTTGTGAGAAATGGTGGAGAATTTAAACTTGTCCATGCTGTTGAGATGCTCAGCAAACCTACTCTCCACATACATGCTAGCCAATTAACCCAAAGTTAATTTATTTTTTAAAATTATTGTTAATCTTAGCATGCAGAAAATAACAAAATTGATTTATTTTTCGTATATTGGATACTAGTGCCATTGACATATTTTCCATGTGTCTATGGCATCTTTGTATTTCTTCTGTTGGAAATTCCTGGCTGCCCTTTGCCTATTCATCTGTTAGAGCATTCATCTTTTTCTTACTAATTGACAAAGCCCCTATATATTAAAATTATTAATTCTTTGCTACCATATATCTGATAGTCACTTTTACTAGTTTTTCATTTCCATTTTAATTATATTTATATTTTTTATGAAAAAAAGACTTGCTCAGTAATATACAACTTCCCATTAATTTGAAGCATATTTTTATTGTATGCTAACATATGTGTTATTATATACTAGTCATACTTGGTTCAATTTCTGGAGTTTATGACATATTTTACTTCCAGTTTGTTTTTATAGTGGTACCATATATATTATTTTCTGTTTGTTTTATAGAATAGTACTAATCTGTTTTAATGCTTTTTGGATTTATTTTATGTTTTACTATCTATTAGTACATTTCCCAACACCTTATAACATACACATTTTTTTCATTATTCTTGCTCATTTATTATTTCAAAGAAACGTTTTAGTAATTTTGTAAAGACTACCTCCACTGAAGTCATGTTTAAATGTTGATTTAGATTATATTATATTATGAAACAATTTAAACAGAATTGATACCTATACAATATGAAGTATTTATTTCTGATAAAACATTGTTTTTTATTTATTCAAATAAACTTTTATATTATTTAATAAAGTTTGCAGTCTAGCAGTTTTGTAGATTTCACTTTAATAAACAAATTTTATTGTATGGAATATCTACCATAGTACTGAAATAATCTGTGCAAATGCTCAAGGTTGCTAGCAAAGTTGACTAGTTTTGATATTGTGAATACATCACTGTAAATCCCTTACTGTGTCTGCTAACACCCAGCAAGAATTCAAGAGCTATTGATAAGTCTAATGTGATTATCATATGTGGACACGCACGTATACATAAAAGCCATAGAAAGTCCCCTATTTTATAAAAACACTTTAAAAAAATGTCAACACTTTTTAAAAATGTTGAAATGCTACTTGTAGATAAATGTTACATTTTTAATGAAAATAATTTATTTTACAAACATCATTGAACATCCTTGCTGGACATTAGGATGAGTGCTGATGGTGTAAACATGGATAAGAACTTAATTCCTATCCTGGGTAAGTTTTTAAGGTAAAGGAAAGAGAGGAGATAAGCATTCAACTTACAAGGCAAGTATGCGAAATGCTGTAATAGAATAAAAGCAAAATGCTGTAAGGGTACAGAAGGTGGTTCCTAGGTTAGCCAAGTAAAGCTAACATTCTTTTTTGTTTGTTTTTTTTTGCTGAGGAAGACTCACCCTGAGCTAACATCTATTGCCAATCTTCCTCTTTTTTTTCGCTTGAGGAATATTCGCCCTGAGCTAACATGTGTGCCAGTCTTCCTCTATTTTGTATGTGAGTCACTGCCATAGCATGGCTGATGAGTGGTGTAGGTCCGCATTGGGATCCAAACCCACAAACTGGAGCCACTGAAACAGAGTGCACCAAACTTAACCACTATGCCACCAGGACAGCCCCAAAGCTAATGTTCTTTAAATGTTGTAAATATTCCAAAATATGTGGAGAATATTCTATATTTATAACAAGAACTGGCAAAAAGCAGTATTTTCCAATACCAATAAATTTTTTTAAAAAGAGAGTAAAAGTTAATAATAAATATTAAATAGTATTTTCAATTTACTTTGGAAATCTAATGCACATGGAAATGCTGTTTTAATTAGACCTGGATATGAGAGAATTAGGAAGAACTGTATTTGAAGACTCAAAGATTTGAGATCTCCACTGCACCACAATTCACATTAAATTAATGATTTTACTTTCATTACT
The DNA here is from genome assembly GCA_031878705.1 of Tapirus indicus. NCBI lineage: Eukaryota > Metazoa > Chordata > Mammalia > Perissodactyla > Tapiridae > Tapirus > Tapirus indicus. The sequence continues at coordinate 137,950,156 of CM062919.1, read as the reverse complement.
AATCTTGTGATTAGGTTTATCAGTCATAATTAATATCAAATTTTGACTTACAAATATAATGAAGGGAAATAGAAAAGGAATGAGGCAGGTAGCAGCTATCAATTAAGACAACTAACCAAACATTAGAGAAAAGAGGAAAACAGAACAAGGTTAAAGAGGAACGTTTGTGCATTGTAGGATTGTGCAAAGAAAGAAAGATGTGCTTGTATAAATACGATATCCTCAAACTATTTGTCTATTAATATTAATAATCCTTTCAATTTTAAGGTTTACAAGTGTTTTCACTTGTTGGATCTTGCCTCATTCTCCCTGTAACTTAGTAAAGTACATATCATTGTCACTATTAAAAAAAAATCCAAAAATCCAGATTTGAAACAATGTGACATTGCATGTCCAAAATCCCCTAGTTGGTAAATGGTGGAGTCAGGTCTCAGATCTGGACCTGTGTTCCCAAGTCGATCAGTTTCTTACTGCCTCGCAGTAAGCTGCCTGCAGTTCAGGAGAATGAGTTCTCAGGGTAATAGATGAATTATGTGAACCCCTAAACTCAGTGAGCCCATTCACCTTTTCCCTGCACTAATCTTTTACGTATTTGTAATACCTGCTTATATTTTGTACTTAATATTCAAATAACTCCTCAGCACACAATAAAAATGGAAGTGCCATACCATGTTAATCATTCTACTTTTGTCCACATCTAGATCTGTTACAATACCTCGTGAAAAACTAAATTTATTTCGAGGAAAGTATTACCTAATTTGCCGGAACTGTTGTATTATTGATTATTGCCTGATCAGAAAGATAGGATTATTTTGAGAGTTGAAGTATATTGACTGTTATTTTGGTCTTCTGATTAATTCACCAGCATCATAGAAAAAGATTTTAAACTTATTAAGGATAAGGGATCTGTGGGGCATTTTGTTCAATTTTCTATCCCATTATGTAGGTCCATACCTAGCACAGAGTAGACACTCAATAATTGTTGAGTGATTGGATATATTAATTAATGACTGATAGATATCAATAAATTATAATCAAATTGTTTTGCAATTATCGCTGTAAAATTAAAGTGATAGTCTGCTTAGAATCACATTACTCTTCTCTGTGATTGTATTATCTGAGTATTAAAACAAACAAAAATCCCAGGGGATGGTGAAGTGCTGAGGGAACTCAGAATTTGGATCTCGTTTTTTGATATTTTCACTGGATAAAACAAGTTTTAAACAATAGCTCTTCCTTTCCTGTCTCATTTAGGTTTGGGCTTCCTAATTTTAGGTGAATTACAATTTATGTCGTAGAAATCTTTCCACAAATCTACATTGTTATTGTCAAGTCTATGATTAATTTAAGTAGATAAAATTTTTGAATTGGAATAGATCTTTTTCATCTTAATAAATAAATAAATTATATAACCCTAAACTTTTCATCAAAAAGTATAGCTATCCTGGGCCGGCCTGGTGGTATAGTGGTTAAGTTCACGTGCTCTGCTTTGGAAGCCCAGGGTTCACAGGTTCGGATCCTGGGCGTGGACCTACGCACCACTTATCAAGCCATGCTGTGGCAGGTGTCCCACATATGAAATAGAGAAAGATGGGAATGGATGTTAGCCCAGGGTCAATCCTCCTCAGCACAAAGGGGAGGATTGGCAACAGACGTTAGCTCAGGGCTAATCCTCACCAAAAAAAACCAGTATAGCTATCTTAAAATGATAGATGATCCCTAAAATAAATTCCAAACCATCAGTTGTGCCAATTATGATACATGTTTTCTGACCCCAATTTTTAAAAATGAATCTTTCTTTCTACACTCTTACTCCAAGCAGGTTCTTGTTCTGGCCAAGAAGGATAAGGAAACCACCATGAATATTTTAGATATTTAAGTCACAATGAATATCCAAAAATAAAAGAAAGAAAAGTAAAGAAAGACTTTTCTAAGTATAATACATTGATTTTTCTCTAAGAGAGAAGAGAAAACCTCCATGACAGTCTATCTGCTTTTCAAACTTCTTCCCCAATTTATTACTTTAACTCAGCACATGCATGGTACTGCCAAGTCTAAAAGAATACGCTGCCTGAATCCTCACACCAGAGGCCTAAAGCTCCAGTTAATTTTGATTTAGCTTTCTTTCTCTCTCCCGTGGCTAAATTAAAAACAAAACAAAACTCTGCCTTGCAACCTATTTTCCATTTATAATTTCATTCCTTGCCATCCCAATTCCCATTTTCTTAATCTTTACCAGTACAATAAAAACTTGATGAAAATGCAAAGGGACACAAGATAGAAAAAATAAGCAGGATCTGCTTTCCTTCTCCACAGACTGCAGAACAGGATACATTGGGAAATTAATTTCAGTTAGCTCATGTGCTCAGAGCTTTTGGGAAGCTGTAGCCTAGAAATAAATCACTTCCCCTAAATGTAATGTGAGAAGAGTCCACCAAGAGACAAAATGCCACTATTAGAATGGCAGGGAGCATGAGGGTGTCTGGATGAAACCTGCCTGGAATCCGTAATGTGTCTGAAAAGCTCCAGTGTTGTTCCGCAGCCCGAGTCAGTGGCCAACCTGGAAGAAGGATTAAAGCCTGCATTTGAGGCTCCCAGAAATCACCTTCTGCATGTGTCATTGCTGAAAACATATTCTTTCCATTCTGTAGTTTCAAAAAGAGCTGGCCAACAACAAGAAGTACCTCATAAATCAAAGCTACAGGCAGGGCACAAGTTAGAGTCAGGCCATTGTGATAAGAATTTCCACAGCAAAAAGCCAGTTCATCGGAATTCAAATGGATGAATGTAATCATTAGCATGAGCACTTACAGACAAAATTCTTCTGATTTTTCAGTTAGTGCTTTCACTCGGAATTAGACCTATTGTGAGAATAAACATCATACTCTCCGAAATGCCATTCACATTGGGATGCATGAATAAGCCAGCAGGAGAAAGAAGCGGGGACTTCGCATCTCAGTAAAGAGCAAAAGTTCCTATCTGTTTAATCTAAACTGTCACTTACAGAAGGAAATTAGCAGAAGCAATTTTCTGCATGTTTCCCTGCCCCAAAGCATAGGAAAACACAACAATTAAAAATAGCAAAATCTACATCATCTCCCAAATCAATTAAAAAACTGCCACATGCTTCTTACAGGTTTAGTTCTTGTCAGGGGCAATAAGAACTCTTGGAAAAGCTAGAGACTGGGCAGCAGCGTTTCCAGCAAACGTTGGCAGCCGTAGGAGGATGGTTATAGCATTGAAGGTAGCGGGGCGGGTAGGGTAAGTTCGAGAAGCCCTTGGGGACCTGCCTTTCTGTTTGTGCGTTATAATCACCTCTGAATAAGGACTAATGTAGCCTTCCATTATTAGACCTGAGGTATACACACAATGTTATTCTTAACCAGAGGTCGGCAAATATTTCCCGTAAAGAGCCAGATAGTAAATTTAGGCTCTGCAGCCTAGATGATTTGTGTCACAACTATTCACCTGTGTCATAGACAATGCATAAATGAATGAATGTGGTTATTTTCTAATAAAATTTTATTTAGAAATGCAGGTGGCAGGCCAGATTTAGCCTGTGGGTTATGGTTTGCTGATGCCTGTTCTGGATTGTTTTGTCTTGAAGATGTTTCATAGTGCTACTGAAGAATATTCTGTATGCCTTTTCTCCGTGTACCATAAAGAACAGAAGAGAGGGGATTCTACAGAACAAGTACTGGGACTGACGAGAACATGGATGCACATAGAGATCAGAAACTAGAGACAGAGAGCTACAGCACCTCACAGCCATTTCCAAGTTATTGAACAGAGAAGAAGAACATTCTGTAACAATTAATAAGGTCTTTAAAGCAAGAAGCTGCCATCTTAGACTCCATATAACAACAAATTAGGATGCATAGTGAACTCTATCCTGTCCCATAGCTATTCCATTAACTTCACTGATTGAAGTTTATCAACAGTCTAGACTCAGAAGGAATTAGAGATGGATCAAAACACATTATCCATCATTCATAGTTTATTGTATATGACATATAATAAAATGTAGGTCTTATTAGAAAATTTCTATTTAGCCATTCTCATTTTGCTGTTTTTTAAATTTTGAGTTAAAAATCCCCATCAGATGTTGTTAAATATACCCTACCCACCTCATACAGAAAAGATTTTGAAGTCCAAAATTGACAACAAATATTTTTTAAACTGTTGACTAATGTTTTACTTTCCTTCTCGTTTAGTTCATATTTCACGACCCACCACTACAACTACTTCCACTGAAACATTCTTGTTTAGCGCTGTTTCTGATGGACTCCCTTTGGAAAACCCTACAGTAATTAAATCCAACTATTGGTTTACTCTACAACTGCGCATATTAAATAACTAGACATAGCTAGAGAAAATTTTGCATTTTGACTCTACTCCCTTCAAATTTAAGAGCAAAATCTCAAATGAGCACTTAAAATTGTGAGACAGTCTACATACCTAATAAACTCATTTTCTTACTCTCTAAAACAACTATTTTTTTACCTTCTCTGTGCACCTCAAAATATGCAAAATCCTTCCCACCCTCGCTGGCAGATGATGACCTTACTATACACACAAAAAAGAAGCAACCAGCTGACAATTGCTTCATCTTCTTACAACCGCTCCTCCCCCTCTGTCTGTGGCGGCAGAATAGAATCGATCTTCTCCCCTGTTATAATCAAAGCACAGCTCCTGCTCCTCTCTCATCAACACCTCCACCTGTGACCAACATCAAGCCTCCTTTTGCCTTTTCAAGGATCTTGATCTTCAATTATCTCCTTTTTTTATTCTGCATCATCAGTTTTTCCTCCTCTTTTGGGTCTTTTCCATCATCACACAAACTCACCTTATGATCACCCAACTTAACTCTCCCTAGACCCCGTTAAGATAGAATTTCTCTGCTCTTCCTGACAGCAAAACTCATCAAAGAACTGTCTACAACCTCTGTCTCTACTTCCTCACCTCTTATGTCTAACACCTAGCACAATGTCTAATCCTTAGTGGACATAGGTTAACTATTTATTGAATAAAGAATGAATGACACCACTCAGCTAGGTTTTTATAACATAATAGTACTCAGTGCATACCTTCATGACAGTACTTATTATTATCTCTTTTTAGAGACTCCCCTCTGGGGTATAAGCTTGTAAAGGACCAGATGGTATTATCTTCATTTTTGTGTTCTAGAACCTAGCCCAATGCCTGGCACATGTTGGGTTGTTGATACATGCTAAAGGAAGGAAGGAAAGAAGAGAGGGAGGGAGGAGAGAGGGAAGGAAATATTTCTACTGGGTGCAATCTGCTCCGTAAAGTTTCCTTTCACCATAGAAAACACAAGAGAGATGTAACCAGGATTGACTAGGGAATGACTTTTCCAAAATTTCTTCCTCGACCAGTGTGATGATGATATGTAAAAGATTCAAAGAAAACTGTTTGGTAGATTAGGAAACCATATTACACACCAGCATATAGAAGTCTATATGCAAGATTGGACCCAAAGTTTAGCCAATACCTAGAAGAAGATAGACTTGTGGATGACACATACTTAAGAGTGATGCTTAAGTACACAAGCTACCTTTTAAAAAATCTCTATACACAGATTAACTTTGCTCTGCTCCCAGCGAAGTGCATGAATTATCAGAGAAACAGCTGTAGTTTTAAGGGCTATGCCCAGCAATTGGGCATCATACAAGCATGAAAATAAACCACCCACATTGTCGTGTAATGGAAGCACCTTGATAGTTTTAATTTCATACATGAGCAATGTGTTTTCTAAAAATGACCACAGGCCTTGAAAAATATTTTTTGTGGGCATTAGATAGTTGTTCTTTTCATAAGATGGCATTTGCAATTAAGCATTCTCTCCCATCCTGCTTTTCTTCTTGCTCCTGCCCCTCCATTTCCTCCATTTCCCTAACCCTCCACCGGGTGGAGTCAAGCAGAATTCTGAGCTTCCTCTTTACAATTATGCTAAGATCCATCAGGCACTTAACCAAGAAATACATGCTAGAACTTAGAAGATGGATGTGGTTTTCAGGCCCAACACGTTCCTGGGATGGCTTCCCTTGAAAGAGACTTTCTGGGTAATATAAAGAGGATCAGAGAAAGGAAGGTAGGAAAGGGAAACACTTCCATCCAAGCTAACAGAACCTTCACTCAACCTAGCCTCCTATTGGGATTACAAGCAGGGGCTCTGGAGTTAGACTGCCTGTGTTTGAATCCTGGCTCTGACGCTTTTTTTGTGACCTTCGTCAAATTATTTTTGTTTCTTTGGCCTCAATTTTCTCATGAGTAAAATAGGAATAATTCCAGGGCCTATTTTGTAGACAGGTTATCAAGATTAAATGACCTAATATTTGTAAAGTGCTTAGAACAGTACATAGCAAGAAGTATGTTCTGCTTTAGTATTTGTTAAATAAAATAAATATTTTTAAGTAATACAAAGGGATAGCCTACTGTAAATATCCTCCTTCTTAAACAACAGGTAGGTAAGAAAATAAGGCTCACCCAAGATCCTGCCCAAATTAATATCAGTTATGAACAGTAAACATTGCTATATCCCTGAATCCTAGAACAATGTCTGATAATAGGTGATCAGTGGATATTTGTTGCATGAATGAGCTTGATCCCAAGGCTTGGATTTGGGGCAAGCAGCTACTATCCAGTCTGAAGCCAGAATTAAAATCATTCAGATAAAATAACTGGCGACCAGCCCAGGGACGTAGCAGTTAGGTTCGTGTGCTCCACTTCCGTGGCCCGGGGTTCGCAGGTTCGAAGCCCTGGGCATGGACCGATGCATCACTGTCAAGCCATGCTGTGGCAGTGTCCCATATAAAGTAGAGGAAGATGGGCACAGATATCAGCCCACGGCCAATCTTCCTCAGGAAAAAAAAAAAGAGTTGGATTGGCAATGGATGCTAGCTCAGGGCTAATCTTCCTCACACAAAAAAATAATAAAATAACTGAAGTGCTATTGCATCTAGCAGCAAAGTTCTATAGGTGGATGTTAGGACTGGATAATTAGAACTTGTGCTATGTGCTTGTGTCACAGGAGATTACCACAAAACCAGGCAGGCTCAGAAGTAGGAAGAGACAGGAATCAACACTGGAAACCAGTCAGGACAAAATGAAGTCTGGTGTTGGATGAATGGTGGTCAGTAACAGACACAAAATAATACAGTCTCAGCATTTATAGGGACTCAAAATGTCATCTAAAATGTGTTTCTCCTTGTTCTTAGGCAATGTCTACATATCCAAAAAAGTGAACATGCCTCTTTGTCTTGATTCTGTTCCTCATGAGAGTTATGGGAGCATGAGAAATAAGTTTTATATTCAGATAGTTTTAAGCAGTAAATTATTCTTTGTGTCACTATGTTAAACACTAACTCTATAAATTTCATTAACTCATTTCTCCCAGGTCTGCTCTCTGAAGCTTCAAATATCTTTCATATATTTGAAACCACAAGTATATCTATCTTGTTTTCCATGAATTTTCTCTTCTCTAGGCTAATCATTCCCTCTTTATTCAAGTGTTCTTCATCCGACATGGCTTCTTTGTAGACCCTCTACCTTTCCCATAACTCTCTTCTGGATAGTTCAAGTTCCTAGCAAAATGTGGAATCCAGAACTGAAATTGTTAATAAGGATAAAGCTAAGAAATAATGCAGAAAACATTCGGGGCCATTATCTCCCTATATGTGGACCCTCTATATGTATTAACAAAAACTGTTTGCATTAGATTAGAGGCCAACACAATTTTTCTGTAAATGGCCAGATAGTCAATATTTTAGGCTTTGAGGTCCATAAAGTTCTGTTTCAAAACTCAATTCTCTTGTAGCATGAAAGCAGCCATAGACAATATGTAAATGAATGAGCATGGCTCAATAAAACTTGAGTTTCAAGTTGTCAAGTGTTGAGTTTGAGTTTTCAAGTGTTTCAATAAAACTTTATTTACAAAAACAGATGTGGGTTTTGGTTAGCTAATTCCTGCGTTAGATATTAATATCCTTTCAGTCAACAAAAATTCTTAGATTTTCTTCATGTCATGCTTCTAAGCTATAGACCTCCATTGTTTACTTTAAAAAGACTTTATGTTTATCCCTATTAAAATGTTGCATGATTGGATTTAGCCTATACATCTAATGTGCTACAATCATTTGGATTCTCATTCTATTAGTCATTACATGTAAAGACTCCTCTTCTCTACATCATGCCACCTGCATATTGATTAATATGTTCTTTCTTCACTCTAATGCAAATTATTGACAAAAATATTGAATGAGACAGGGCTGAGGAAAGAATCTTTTGCAATGAAACTCCAAGTTAGCAGAAATCGATTAATAAACATTCTTTGGGGACATTTCTTCAGATATTATGGATTAATTTCACCACCCAGCCCATATTTTCACATCATAATAATAAGAAATTGTCAGGTATCTTAATGGACTACAATAACATATCTATATCACTCTTCTAATATTATAGTTCATTAACGCAACAAAAGAATCTAAAGTGAAGTCTTTCTTTGTAACCTAGTATAAAGTTTCTTGTCAGTCTTGTATGTAATTTTTTCAATTTTCCCTACCTATTTAGGGCAAAATTAAGTGTAATGTTTGAAATTTCAAGAAGTCAAATTGCAGCTTATACAATGAACAAGTTTCTAATAGGTATTCGGAATTGTAATGGATTGTGTCATAAGGAAATGGGGTTTCCAGTCATTGAACATGTTCAGAAGATGAAGGATAAAATTTGAAGATGACTTAGAGAGATTCATGTATCAAATAAATAGTGGAATAGATAACAAATAGGACCATGTCTATCTCTGAGAGTCTATGAATCTGAAAGTTTGTTCGGCCAAATAATTATCAAGGACTTAGCAAGGAAACAGCCTCTTGTCTCTCTGCTGATATCTTCTAGCTGGAAGGGAGATTAAATATACAGCCAATAGCTGTAGCTCATACCTCACTTTCATTATGAATCCCTTGTTATCTGCAGCTCCTGAGATTGTACTGGCAATGGCCCCAAAAGACAGGATATGGAGTAATATCGAATTTCTGACAAACTGAAAGTCATGAAATATTTATTTCTACACAGGAAAAGAGGATGTGGAATGATTCTTTTACTACTTTTATTAGAAATAGAGCCTTTTAAATTACACCTTTAGCCTAAATAGAATCAATCCACAAAGGATGCCAGATATCCCCTTCTCTACTTCATTTAGAATATTTCCCCAATCATAGTTTGTTTCAAGGATATTGCACCGTTTTAACTTATAGCACTACTGTCTGGATTGTTTGTAACATTTTGAGTGAAGAGAATGGACTGAGGTAAATCTTTCATTAAAATGTAAAGTGTTGGCTTATGACTGTGTATAAGAATCTAACTTAGACAATTACTTCTCAAAGCTATTTTCATCAGAATCCATTCATTGGGTGAAAAGGACTTTTCCTGGAAACAAAATAAACAAAGAGTATATATGATCATTATCTTCAAAAGCAACAGAGTAACATGATTAAAATGCAGTCATGAATATAGTCTTATTAGAATTTCTAACCAAAAAATTTTGCTAGATTGCTTATTTTTGAATTAATGTAATATGCTAGACACTTGGCAGCCGATCTTCTACCATTATTTTTATTATTGATGAAAAATCATAGTGTACATTTCCTGATGGGTAAAATGCTGTTTTTATGGAGTATTTCCTTCTCATCACACCAGAAGCCTTTACACCAAAGCTCTTCAGTGTTGCTCCATATCAGAGAAGTCATCATTCATAAAGTTCACACATAGAGTTTGGGGTCTGAAGGTTGTTATAATAACAATCATGGAGTGCAGAATGAGGAAGAAATCAAAGCAGAACGAGAAGACTGCATAACTTCTCTACTGATTTTTCCATGTCCTGAATAACTAGAACATCATGATTCCTTTCTAAGAATGATGAACCTGATTCTGTGAGCATTTATTATTCTGTATGTTCAGACAACACTGCTCTACTTTGGGAAAACTGTTTCTCCCTGACTCTAATTATGTGGCCCAGGTGGAGGCTGCCAGGCACAGTTCCACTCCTACTTCCACCTGACCACTTGGCTGGTACAACCAAAGGACTATACTTTGTTACCCTAGTGGTTGTATATGACATGGGTAGATGACTCGGGTTGTGTCAATCTGAATTTATTCCAGGAGTTTATGAATTAGGAGCTATCTCTTCAAAAAGAGATCTGAGGTCAGAACTGGGAACCATGAATTATATTGAATGGAGAAGGGTATCAGTTAAGATCCTCTTGTTTGCAATCCAGAGGACAAAAATAAATTTAAATTCTTATATATGAGGTGGCAGATGGGAGGTGATATCAGTGGGAAGGGCAGAGTAAGACCCTCCAAATATTCTCTGCTCAATAAAAGCAATAAAAACACTGACAAAAATTTTCAAAATCAACTTTTTTAGAACTGTGGAAATTAGCCAAAATCTCACAACAATCTGGAGAGTGTTTATTTAAGAAAAATGCCAGAATCTCAGTAATAGCAGCGAGCATGTGGCTTTTCAAGCTGCCCTATTCCCAGCCTCCTCTCCCAAATTCCGTGATAGCCTTGAAAACCAACAATCCCACTCTCATGGTGATAACTAGCAGTATAGCAGCCACTGAAAGGGACAAAATGGAGCCAGAGCTTCTTCAAAGCCCCATTCCCAGATGACTGTCATTATTTGATCCATCTGGAAGTTCCCTGGAATATCCCACTCCAAAGCTTGCCTTTATTTGACCTGAATAAGAATTCATCCAGTTTGAACAGCCTTTTTCCTGGAAGCATTTGTTGAAGATTATCAGCAGCAATTGTTTAACATTGTGGTCACCTGATGTGGCAATAAGAATTGGGGCAAACAAGGTGACAAAAAAGCTCAAAGGAAAAACTGGAGAATGAAATGTATATAGGGGGCTTTTAACATATTCCTGAGAATCTAGAAGGCTGTGTGTATGCATAGGTCTGTGTACATGCCCAGGAAAGATGAAGAAGGCTCTAAGCATTCACTTCTGGCTGACCTTGACACTCTTCATGAGCAGGTAAAGAAGACTAAGGCAGAGTTGTAAACTGCCTGTCTGAACATTGAAGGCATGCTCCAACATGCACACAGAGCCACTCAGCAAACTGGGAGCTTCATTGATTCAGGCATTTAAGGAAATCTCTTTCCAATCATTAGCTAACCATTAAATTAACCATGCAAAAACTTCAGAGGATACATACAACAAAAAACATTGATGTTAAAAAGTTAGTTCAGGAAAGTCACAAAATAAACAAATAGCCACAACAACAACAATAAACTCTGCAGATGAGAGTGAATCTAATTTCCAGAGTTGCCATGTTGTATTATTTAAAATGTCCAATTTTCAAACAAAAATTATAAGACATGAAAAAAAAAACCCAAGAAAGTATGGACTATACACAGAAAAATGACAAGTCATTAGAAATAGAAACTTACCTGAGGAAATCAAAACATTGGATATCCTAAACAAAGGTTTTAAATCACTATTTTAAACATGATCAATGAACTAAAGAAAACCATATCTAAAGAACTAAAAAAAACTATGGGAATGATCTCTCACCAAATTTAGAATATCAATAAACAGATAGACATTTTAAAGATAGGTTCATTGAGATTATCCAGTCTGAGTGTCTTAGTCAGTTTGAGCTGTTATTAAAAAATACCACAGACTGGGTAGCTTGTAAACAATGGATATTTATTTCTCACAGTTCTGGGGGCTGGAAGTCCAAGACTGAGGTGCTAGCATGGTCAGGTGAAGGCCCTCTTACAATCACATTCTTCTCATTGTATCCTCACAGGGTGAAAGGGGCTAGGTAGCTCTGTAGGGTCTCTTTTATAAGAACACTAATCTCATTCACGAGGGCTCCACCCTCAAGACCTAAGTACCTCCCACAGAGCCCACTTGCTAGTAAGATCATATTAGACATTAAGATTTCAACGTATGAATTTTGGACAGATGCAAACATTCAGGTCATAGCACTAAGAAAAGTCATAACCAAAATTGTACACTAGAAAATATGTATTTAACACAACAGAAGGCAATGATGGAGGAATATTAGATCAAAATAAAAAAATATGTACAGAAAGCAAACAGCAAAATGGCACGCATAAATTCTACCTTATTGGTAATTAAACTAAATGTAAATATATTAAAATATCCAATCAAAAGTTAGAGATTGGCAGAATAGATAAAAAGAAATAATGTTCAATCGTACACTGTCTATAGGAGATAAACCTTATTTTTTAAAAATTATTTTAATGAGCTCAAAATGGTTTGCAACATTGTGTAATTTCAGGTGTACATTATTTATCAATTTCTATATAGACTGCATCATGCTTACCACCTGTAGTCTAATTTTTATCCACCACCATACATATGTGTCCCTTTACCCTTTTTGCCCACCCTCCAGCCTCCTTCCCCTCTGGTAACCAGTCATCTGTTCTCTTTATCCATGTGTTTGTTTATCTTTCACATATGAGTTAAATCATGCAATATTTGTCTTTCTCTGTCTGGCTTATTTTGCTTAACATCATACCCTCAGTGTCCATCCATGTTGTTGCAAGTGGGATGATTTTGTCTTCTTTTATGGCTGAGTAGTATTCTATTGTATGTATATACTCATCTTCTTTATCCATTCATCCATAGACAGGCACTTGTATTGCTTCCACATCTTGGCTATTGTGAATAATGCTGCAATGAACATAGGAGTGCATAAATCTCTTTGAACTGTTGATTTCAAGTTCTTTGGATAAATACCCAGGAGTGGGATAGCTGGATTTTATGGTATTTCTATTTTTAATTTTTTGAGAAATCTCTGTACTGTTTTCCATAGTGGCTGCACCAGTTTACATTCCCACCAGCAGCGTATGTGAGTTCCCTTTTCTCTATATCCTCTCTAACATTTGTTATTTTTCCTCTTGGTAATTATAGCCATTCTGACAGGTGTAAGGTGAAATCTCATTGTAGTTTGGGTTCGCATTTCCATAATAATTAGTGATGTTGAACATCTTTCCATGGAAACACACTTACTTTAAATTCAAAGACACAGATAGGTTGAAAACAAAAGGATAGAAAAAGATATACCATGCAAACAGTAACTAAAAGAGAGCTGGAGGGGCTATCCTGGTTGCGTAGCGGTTAAGTTTGTGTACTCCTTTTCAGCGGCTTGGGGTTCACAGGTTTGGATCCTGGACACAGACTGATGCACGGCTTGTCAAACCTTGCTGTGGCAGTGTCCCATATAAAGTAGAGGAAGATGGGCACGGATGTTAGTACAGGGTCAATCCTCCTCAGCAAAAGGAGGGGGATTGGCAACAGATGGTAGCTCAGGGTTAATCTTCCTCATACACACAAAAAGAGAGAGCTGGAATAGCTATACTAACCTCAGACAAAACAGACTTTATGACAGATTGTTACTAGAGGCAAAGATGGATATTTTATAATTATAAAATAGTCAATCCATCAAGAAGACATAAAAATTATAAACATAAATGCACCTGACAACAGAGGCCCCAAAAAACATGAAACAAAAATTGACAGAATTGAGCAGTGAAATAGACAATTCAACAATCACAGTTGGAAACTTCAATACTACACTTTCATAACTAATAGAACAACTAGACAGAAAATTAGCAAAGAAATAAGAGATCTGAACAATACTATAAGCCAACTAGACCTACATAGCCATCTATAGAACAGTCCACCCAACAACAGCAGAATACATGTTTTTCTCAAGTGCACATGGAATGTTTGCAAATCTTCTATCTGATAAGGAACTAGTCTCCATAATATGTAAAGTACTCATACAGAATAATAAAAATACAAATAAGAAAAATGGGTAAAGGATAAGAATAGACATTTCTCCAAAGAAAATATACAATGGCTGATAAGCACATGAAAAAAAGCTCATCATTAGCCACAGAGAAATGCAAATCAAAACCTCACTGAGATACTATTTCATATCCACTAGGAATGGATCAAAAAAGGTGGACAATATCAGATGTTAGTGAGGATATGGAGAAATTAGAACCCTCATACATTGCTAATGGCAATGTAAAATAGTGCAGCAGATTTGGAAAACACTTTGGCATTTCCTCAAAGTTAGATATAGAATCACAATGTGGTTCAGTAATTCAACTCCTTGGTATATACCCAAGAGAAATGAAAACATATGTCCACTCCAAGACTTGTCCACAAATATTTAAAGCAATATTATTCATAATATCCAAAAAAGAAAAAACAACTCAAATGTTCATCAACTGATGAATGAGTAAACAAAATGTGGTATATCTATACAATGAAATATTATTTAGCCATAAAAAGAAATGAAGTATTGATGCATGCTACAACATGGATGAAAACATCATGCTAAGTTAAAGAAGCCAGACACAAAAGATCCCATTTGTATGATTCCATTTATATGAAAGGTCCAGAATAGGCAAAGCCATAGAGACAACAAGTAGATTAGTAGATTTTCAGGCCCGAGAAAAGCAGGGGAATGGAGAATGACAGCTAATTTGTAGAACATTTCTTGGTCATCTAATGTTCTGAAATTATTAGTGGTAATGGTTATGCAAGCCAGCCTTGGTGGTCTAGTAGTTAAGACTTAGTGCTCTCACTGCCATGGCCCAGGTTCATTTCCAGGTGAGGGAACCACATCACCCGTCTGTGGGTTGTCATACTGTGGTGGCTGCATGTTGCTGTGATGCTGAATGTTATGCCACCAGTATTTCAAGTACCAGCAGAGTCACCCATGATGGACAGGTTTCAGTGGAGGTTCCAGACTAAGACAGTCTAGGAAAAAGGACCTGGCCACTCACTTCAAAAAAATTGGCCATCAAAACCCTGTGAATAGAAGTGGAGCATTGTCTGATATAGTGCTAGAAGGGGAGAGGATGGCACGAAAATACTGGGCAGGATTCTGCTCTGCTGTGCACAGGGTTGCTAGGAGTTAGAAATGACTCCATGGCACTAACAATGAAAATGGTTGTACAACTTTGTGAGTATACTAAAATGCACTGAATTATACACCTTTAAAAGGAGAACTTTGGGGTATGTGAATTATATCTCAATAGAAAAAGGAAAAACAAGCTTATACATAAAAGGCCAAAGATACAAAAGACTATAATAGTATAGTCTGAGGCTCTCTGTGTTGTCAAGTACATAATTTTGCATAGTTAGCATCTCTGGAACCACACAGGTTGTCAAGCAAATCGGGAAGAAGTTGACATGCATGCTGGAAACCAAAGTCCTAAGAGACTGAAGAGAACTTACAACTAGAAACAGAGAAAGGGATGCAGGGAGGAGATCTGAGACTGACACTGAGCTCACTGTTGCATTCCTTTCATAGTTTAGTTATCAGAGCCAATCTAACCTCCCTTTTCCACTTAAGCCATTGGGTTGGATTTCTGTCACTTGCTAGTAAAACTTTGGAATAATAGCTGTATTTAAAGAAAAACACTACTCAAAATGGCTTAAACCATTATAACACTAAAAATAGGAGTATATTGCATGGCGATGAGTGAAAGTGAAGATACCAAAGTGTTGTATTTCAACATCTTTGGCCAGAAAGTTGTTAATGGATAAATTAAGCTCAAGTCCTTAACGATCCTGAAACTTGAATACAAAATCTTGATAGGATCGAAGCTCAGAATGTTCAGGAAGAATCTGGTTGTGAATTATCAACCCTGATTGTTATGAGCAACCTGTGCTTGACTAATCTCTATGTTTTAATGTAGTGAGTAAGCTCTTATATTACTCCTACTGAATTATTTTCTAGGCCACAGAATAAAGTACCCCAACAGTGGATTATTTTCCACACAAAAATGTGGCTTACATTTCAGTTTTTTGAAAAATGAATATTCATTTTCCACTGACTATGACTTTCTTTACTAAATGATTTAATTAGACATAATTTTTTAAAATCTCAGATATTTTTGCTATTCATAAAATCAGTTAATCTAGTGAAAAATGCTAGGAATTTTCATTACATTTCCTCAAACAATATACTTAAAGGTTCATAGTTATCAAATTCATTATTTTAGTATCTATTAAAGTATACTCGAAGAAAGAAATTATAAATTATTTATTTACAGAATAATCCCTTTTATGCTACATAGGTACAATTAATTTTAAAGGATAAAATAGTTGAATTGAATTTTATGCCCCTACCTCCAGAAGGAATCCATAATATCTTATATTGGCTTAATTTTCTAGTATTAAATGGATATGTAATAACTTTTTATTCCTAAACAAATAAATAACAAAATAAAAGCAAGAGATGAGTGAATTATCTTAGTTGACAAAAGAAAATGCACAGCGTACTATTGACCCGATTCTAAATATCTAGAGTAAGCCATCCCTGATAAATGAGTAGATTAATAGCTACCCAGAGACACACACAAAACAGAGGTAGATCCGTTGTTGATAAAATTTTAATGAACTATGGAAGTTCTATAAAAGAGGATTGTCATCCAAAAATATATGGATTAACTGAGGATCGAAATCGAATTCCTTAAGAAGACATGTATGTGAGTGTTTGAGAGAGAGACAGAGACAGGGATGGAGAGAGGAAGAGCAAAGACAGATGGAAGAGAGGTGTATTTTGAGAAATAAGGTTTTCACCCTGAGCTCTACGGGATGGAAATTATCAGACTCCTGGAATGGCAGCACAGAATTCCTGATAATAACAGCATGGCAATAGTTGGTAGACGAAAAGTACAAAAGATTCTAAACTTTTTGTAAGCAGAATACACTGCAATTTTGGGTAAATACATTCTCTCTCTCTCTTTTTTTTTTTTTTTGGTGAGGAAGATTAGCCCAGAGTTACCATCTGTTGCCAATCCTCCTCTTTTTGCTGAGGAAGACTGGCCCTGGGCTAACATCTGTGCCCATCTTCCTCTACTTTATATGGGACGCCACCACGTCGTGGCTTGACAAGTCAGGTCCGCACCCGGGCTCTGAATCTGTGAACCCCAGGCTGCCGAAGCAGAGCGTGGGAATGTAACTGCTACGCCACCAGGCTGCCCCTACATTATCTTATATTTTAAAACATATTTGAACACTTTCTTCATGAAGTAAAGTTGCACAGCAAACATAACAATACTTTCAATATACATGTAGCAATTGCTTACCATGTGATACATAAAATAATTTACTGGTATCTTAGGAGTTCTGTTCCCATTTAAATGGCTATTGAATCTATGTGTATTAACTGATTCATATTGATTATTTAGCATTTGGCCAATTTTTATGAAATTGATAGACTCCTGGTCAGTGGGAGTCAGTCTTTAACACACAATTTAGAATATTTCTATATGTTGATTTTTTGAGCAAGAATTAGATTTAATTTAAATATTTTGACCTCACACTTAGCCTGCTCACCCAGGATCTCCAACATCTAGGCTGACTCTGTGTGGTAGGCCCATTGTAAGCCTAATGCAGCAGTAAAAAATTGAACAGTATGTATAGCAAGGAAAGAATTGCCTTACATATTGGTAAGAAAACAGTTGAGTGCTAAGGTGGCCTCTGTTCCAACCTAATGGCTGAAACACCTTCATTTCTTTGCTATTATCACTGGGCAGGATTCTCAATACCTATGGGCTGTCAACTCCTGAACCAGAAGCATGTCTCCTTAAGAAATGCAGCGTGGCTTTGCAGAGCCATTTCCAGTCAATTATTTGTATCTTCATTTCATGCAACCCTTGCACTACTTCTTTGCTGTTTCAGTGGTAACCTGAAATGAGACACCACTGAAGCCAGTCAGAATT
Source organism: Tapirus indicus (assembly GCA_031878705.1). NCBI lineage: Eukaryota > Metazoa > Chordata > Mammalia > Perissodactyla > Tapiridae > Tapirus > Tapirus indicus. Next base: position 137,932,350 of record CM062919.1, on the reverse strand, counting down.
AAAGTTCTTGCCAATCTTCAAATCCAGTCCAGCACTTTGTGGTCTAACTCAGCTCATTTGCCATTCCACAAAGTAAATAAGATTGGTTAAAATTATTTTGTAGTCCAACTGCATTTGTCACAGTGAAGTTCAAATAAACAATCACAGGCTATATTAAGGATAATAATCACATAAATCTAAATATGCTTTGATGGAGCAAATGATATAAGTCATATAGAGAACGGAATATGTATATTTAAGATGTTTTTATTATGCTAGATGCATCTACTAGTGAAAAACAATTCTGTAGCCATAGCATCAAGAACATGATTCAATGAATGACAACAAAAGAAATAAGGTCAGTATTGTCTCAATTTTGCCCCTGTAATTTAATAAGCATGAAAATATTCATAGAAAATCTATCTTCCTCATATTACCAACTACCTAATGCATAAGAGGTAGGGATGGCTAATGACTCCTACTTTATGGATGTTTATACATAAGTATAAGATGTTTATACATAAGATATTTTTAAACATCCTCAGGGTGCCTAGAGTAAGCCACAAGACAAATCTTAGGTATCTTCCTGAAGCATCAATTTTAATCAAATATTTGGTAACAAGTTAAATATTTTAACTTGTCTTACATATGGTATACCAAAATTTTCTCATCAAACGCAGCATAGATATATGTGGAGCAGAAGATGAAATTTATTTGAATTTCAGAGATAAAACATGTAATTTCAAGGAAATGCCAGACATTCAGGGAGCAGTTTGCCTGTGCTTCACAATATCCACTCCCACTCTTATGACATTAGAGATACATCGATGAAAATGTTTAAGAAGCAATAATACAGGATTTAAAAAGTACCATTATCTAAGAGTAATTAGTAAATTCTTCTGTGACTAATTAGAGAGACCAGAGAAGAATGAATCAATTTAGTACAATATACACTGTAGCAGATGCTGTTGGCGCCCCACTCAGATGCTCTTTACTTGGACAGTGAACACTGCCCAGCTCTTATAATTATTGGCTGCTAATAGCTCATGGCTGCCTCCGATTATGAATTGCTTTCAGCCAACGACAGCCATCTTCCCTGGAACGTTACAGCAGCCCCAGTAATGGCTGACTGCTAAGGAAAGGCCAACTCTGTGGTGCGACTCATGTTCCAGGACTGCTTCTGGGGTCAGGCTGAAGCTAAAGGCTGAAGCTAGACTCCAGCTGAGACCAAATCCATGCTTAACTTTCTCCTTCCCAATAATCGTGTGAAATGCTTAAATCATTGTGCTTCGTCCTTATTGTGCCCAGCCAGTGTGTTCTGAGCTTCTGCCTTCCCCTTGGTTGCATTCCTCTGAACTCTCCCCTACAAAATTGCCTGGGTCCTTTATAATTTCTTTATCACCCTGTCTTTTTGACTTGGTTTTCCCATTTTCTTTGGATTGGGATTGGAAGGGAATTTATCCTTATGGGCCTGGAAAGGAACTTCAGAGATAACTTCAGGCAGATGAGTGTCTAAGCATAGGGAAATTCAACCCATTTCAGTGTTTCATCTTCCTTAAAATTACCACATTTGTCTTTATGTCCAAGTAAAATTTGCCGTTCTTTACCTCATGCCCAATTCTTGATTTGGGATCTGGTCTTTTGTGGACCTAAAGAATAGCTCCTTAGCAAGTCCCTCATAAACAAAGATTGTTCATATAATCTAAGACAGGAGAAACTGACCCACTAGATCTGTGTCTAGGTCATTTCACCGAAAGGCAGCTCTTCCCAAGCCAATTCACCAAACAGGCAATCCTCCAAATGACGAATTTGCCAAATACTTGTTTCTCTAACTATTTAGATTTAATTGACTGGTTCTCATTTAACTTTCAAAACAGGCCTCGGGACCCAAACAAATAGAATATTCCTTATACAATTATTATGAGGCAAAATGCAAAACAGTCAACTAAAATTAAATGCTTAGAAGAAACAAGTAATTCTACAAGTTGATCATTCCAATGATTGTTTTTGGCTTCTATGAAATTATTGGCTAATTGGCTTACATCTGCTAGATATCTAGGCTACATATTCTTAATTTATTTTGTATTTCCAAGTATTTTGGAACTAATTTCCATCCATTCATAATCATTTAAATGGCCTTAAAATTGAAAACATGGGAGTTAATCTGTCCTCAAATAAGTTCAATTTCCTGACATTTTCTCTATTTATTTTTATGCAAATCACTTCCAAAATAAATTTTAGTACATCCTATAAGTAACTACTTGAGAAGTCCAAGGTAAAGATTTTGCTTTCTTTCTTAAGAATTTTTTTTGGGGGGGGATGGGAATGGCACTCTCATCCACTGATGGTGGGAATAAAAATTACTACCAACTGTTTTGAAAACTTCTTGGGAGCTTGTATCAAAAGACTTAAAAAATGACCTTGCCCTTTGAAACATTAATTTAATTTCTTAAAGAAATAATCAGATATGAGGACAGATTGCTGAGATACTAATTGCAGCATTTTTATGAAAATTTAAATGAAAAGAACAGAAGTAGAGTTCGTTTCAGGAATCGATGGCCTCAGAATTTGAAAACTGCCATCAAGAATTAAGCCTTTCTTTGCCTCTAGATTCTGTTCTTCTTCTTAATTTTTTATATATGGTGGTCCCCAGGACAATATTCCTGTGTCTGCCATTCATTCACTCAAATTTTTTCGGATGCTCTTCCCTGAAGAATTCTGTGGCAAAGGAGCAGAGACATCTTGATCAGTTTAAACTAAGCAGGCTCTACCTCTGGCACTTAAAGCAGAAACACCTCCACCCAAATCATGAGTTGAGAGTAAAGAAAAATTGGTGGTTAAAAGGAAAGTTACCGTAAGAAGAGGAAATGTTTTCTAGGTGACAGAAACTAAAGATACCCCCTCAATAATGAACAAAAATTGTGATAAATTATTATGTAGCCATTAAAAGTCATATTGTTAAAAAATATTTAATTACATGAGAAAATGCTAAAGATAAAATGTTACATTCAAAAAGCTGGGGGAATAGCAAATGTGAGCACCTGAGGTAGAATCAGTTTTGACCTGTGAAGAATGAAGAGTCATATGAGCTCAAGCACAAGAAAGGAGGGAAAAAACTCTTTATAAACAAGATGGGAGGGATAGGCAGGGCCCAGATCATGAAGCATTTTATAGACCATAGTACTCGTTTTATTCTTGTCTCCAAGTTCAGTGAAAGACATCATAGGGTTTTTAGCAAGAAGTTTGAATGACACAATAAATATTTTTAAAGAACAATTAGACCAGTGTGCAGAGAATTGATTAGAGGGGACAAGTATAGAAGCAGAAACTAACAAGATTTCCCTGGGAAAATCATCACTCTTGTATCTGCTTAGTTCTGTATTTAATCCACATTCGATCATCTCACCGCTGCTTAATTACCTATGTTCTGCCATCTGACACTCCACCACGTATACATCAATCCCCTGCGGGTAAGGGCCATGTCTACCCATACTTTGCATCCCTTTCTGTACCTGAGATATATTAGGCAATACATACCTGTAAAATCTTTATGTGTGTGAGTTTCAAGACAAAGTTCAAGATTGCAAAGACTTTATAAACTTTCTATATGTTTTATTAAAACCACATACAATATATATATTTTAAATTTCTATTAGCAAATATAAATAACAAAGTGATTCCATCTTATTAAATAGACCCTTTGGATCCTAAATTATTGATTCTATAATTTTGGAGTAATTACTGAACCCAGAGTATATTTGTGAGAATACCATCATGAATAGTTTAAAAATAGTAGCAGTCAAGTAAAAATTGACTTGAGTTACAGCATTATCCCTGATGTTTTTCTGTGATTTATGAAATTTTTATAGACAGATCCAATATAAAATCACCAAAATGATAAATAAAATGGTTTATTTGTCATTGGTTCTCAGAATGTCAGGTTGATATTTAAACATATTCACAGTCGATTTTTTTACCTCTATATACAAATTTGAGAACAAAAATTTTGAGTTTCTTCTAAGTGAAAGGCACTGGGCATTTAGTATTTAGCAAAATCCTCTGTAATATATACTATTTTTCCTACTTTTTAAACAAAAATGTAGGAGACAAGGAAAAGCAGTTGCTAATTGGTAGATTTAGTCTTCATCTGTACATATATTCACAAATCATAATTTAAAATATTAATGTTCTTGCTGTGGTTTCAAATATTTTCAGTGAACATTGAGCATTTCTATTCTCTAACTCTGTGTTAGATGCTTCTCTTCTGAGTCCTTACAGCACTTTATTCATACTTCTGTCTCCATGCTCCTTCTACCGTATTTAATAACCTATTTACTTGCCTGTCTGCCAACAAGATCATAACCTCCTTGAAAGTAAGGATGGGGTCTTGTTTCTTAGGTACATAGTAAACACAGTAAATATTTAAAAATAAATTATTATTTAAAATTATTTATTTTTCCATAGTATCAAATGGGAACAGCAAAGCCTTGTCAGTTATGGAAAATCTTCAGTGAACTAGAATGATATAATTTGCTAGCACTACTCCATGGAAAGAAGAATTTGGAGTATATTTCAACATACACGCAATACACAGCATATCTTTTTTGAAACATGACCATTCTGGTACTGCTTTAAGAAAGCCTCCTTGAGAATGATCTCAAGTACACGTTCTTGCAGGAAAAAAGAGAGAGTGGGGGGATGAAGTGCATATCTGCAAATTGGCATCATTTGTCCCTGGATAGCATTTCAGCCCAAAGAGACTCAAGACTGCATTGACATGGCCAAATACCATTTAATGCCGCTTGTGGGCATTTCAAAAATTTCATGGAAAAAATAGTTCTCAAGTTCCTTATTTAATAACATGGGCAGTTGCCAGTGATGAGAAAATGCCAAACCTATTTCAATTTTGAGGTTTCAAAATCTAATTTACTCAAAATCTTAAATCTTATCATATCCCTTGAAAACAGTTGCTACTGAAGCTTTGTAAAAGTGTTACTTATACACATATTTATATTTGCAGAAATAATGCTAAAAACTTATTTCAACCTCAGTATTGTTTTGTTTATGCAATCAAATTAAGTTGAAATGAGTTTTGGTTTCTTGGCAAAAATATGTAAAAAAGGAAATGTGAATTTTTCTAATGAGATCCTAGAAAGGTTAGATTTTGTGTTAGAAGGCACAAAATAAATTTAATTCATTCAACAAATATTACAAAGCAGTTCACTTAAGCTGACTACTTGTAAATTGTTGTATTTCTAATTTCATCAACATATACCTTTTAAGTACTTACCTGATGCTTGAAGTATTCAACAAAAGGGTTGTTGGTATCGTAGAACTATGTTGTCACAGTTTTTCACCTGTTTGTTGGTCATTTTGATTGGATTTGATTTTGAACTATTGGAATAAAATTGGATAGACAGTTGTTTGTATGGATGTAATATTTTTCCTCATAAAAAAATCAATCACATTTATTCATTAAACTGCTCCAAGCCAGAAAGAAATCTCATTGAAAGGTTTCCTAGTAGCCTCTGAGGAAATAATTAGTGGCATTCAACCTCTGCCTAACATTCAAATTACTTTACTCTTTCCCATTTATGTTTTATTTCCCCTTCCTTCTCCCTTTTCGGCTCCTAGCTTTCCAAGGTCTTTTGTGTGTTTGCTTTCTTCATTTACCTCTTCTCCTCCTCTATGTTAGGATTTCTAGGGAATCTTGGATTAATGTAATTGAATACTTCCTATAAAGTATTGTAAACAGCATGGACTAACCAAAATCATAAAGTCATTCAATAGGCAAAGTCTGTATCTGGCATGCTTTGGTTTCCCCGATGCTTCCACAAGCTATCAGTCCTGGATTGGGGCCCCATAATTCTCATGTTTACTGTTTTTTGTCATTCCTAGGAGTTTCTCTAAACTAATTCCACTTAACAGGGAATACAGACTAAATTTCAGAACAGATCTCTTCAGAGCTGACTGACAGGAGCAAAGGCTAACTAGGAGAAAATTACAGAAAATAAAGCAAATGGCACTGCTCTTTTTCCCCTCTCTCTCTCTTATTATTTACTCTTCATGATGCACACAAGCTCCCAGTGCCTTTTGTGCAGAGCTGGGCTCTTTCCTCTAGCCTCATCCTGAAATGGGCATTAAGTGTTTTAACTGCATATCTTAATTTTTATCAAATCAAGTCTCAGTTTGTCTGAAGCAAACTACAGGACACAATTAGAGAAGTAAACACAATTGTGTCCTAATAGGACACAATTTCCACTTCTACTTATTTAAGAATGTGTTTACTTCCCTTATTCCCAGAACACACACACACACACACACACACACACACACACACACACACACACACCACTCTCCTAAATTTTCACTTTTAAGGCAACCTGCCCCCACAACAATTAGCCACTAAAGCGTCTTGAAATCTTCAGCAGTGGTCTGTGGTCCCTTGAAATATTAAGGTCACTGGAAGCTTTGGAGGATCATGGATTCTCTGGGTTCTCCCACAGTCTTTCAAGGTATGTCTCCTCAGCCTCTATAAATTGCCACACACACGCACCCTCGTTTGTTTGGTGGTTCATTTTGTCAGCTTCCATAACATCAGCCACAATCCTGCTTACTACTCTAACTAGTATAGTTTAATGTATTTTAACTGTTGCCTTCTGGAGATGGAAATCTCATTTTTGATTTTGAAACCAAAAGAGAGGTTAATATTTTTAAAAATTCAGTGCCTAGGAGGAGAATTTTAAGGTAAGCAAAGTTCATCTGTATCTCTTTAAATCACATCATGTAGGTAGAATTCAGGCCAGCTATAAATTACTAGTAGTAGTTAAAGTAATAAGTATGTTAATTATTATTCTAAAGTTTTCTAAAAGGTTAAGAAAGAGTAATATGACAAACATGAGTAAAAATCCTGAGCTGCAAGATGGAAATGGAACATCTCTAAGATGGATGCCACTACAGTAGACTCTTACCAGCTTTTAAAATTAAGTTGCTTAACTTCTCAGACCCTCAGCATGCTTAACTGGAAAAGGAGGATAATAGTTCTGAAGATTAAAAGAAATAATTTTTGTGAAAGGCCTCAAGTAAACTAACATAAAATTGTTTATTGTTATTTAGCAAATTAGTTTAAATCACCAGTACGCACAGAGCACAGTGCTAGCCTTGCTAGCAAGTAGCGTAACAGAAATAAGTCAAACCTCTCCTCTCTCATGTACCGCATTCACACTAGTGAAACAAACAAAGTATATAAAATTTCTCAAACATAATACAAGACAAATAGCAAGGGAGCTTTTTCAGACAAATCATAAGCTGCTATGGGAACTGAGGCTTGGAGAGAGTTATATTATTTGGGGTTCTGGGAAGGTTCATTAAGGAGTTAATTTTTCATCTGAGCCTTAAAAGGGAAGGACATATGGGGTGGGAAGTTTATTTACATAATGACAATCACAACCAGCAAGCCAGTAATATCAAAATGATAGGAGTCAGCTAGCTGACTGGCTCCAGGCAGCCAACATGCTGTCATTATTTTCAGGATAAAGTTGAGACCAGCATAAGGGAAAAAGACTGACTTGAAAAAAGAGTGTTCACTTGTGATATATATACACGTTGCATTGTGAAAAAGGATCAACCAGTTTTGATAGAGTCAGCAGAAATTAGGTTGCCAAATTTAAAAGAATATTCTTACAGAAATTTTTTGCTGTAATAAAAATATCATGCCATTAGGTCATACAGTAGAATAATTAAATAAAAAGTAGGTGAATATGTATATGTGTGCTTTTTGTACTAATGTGTTTATAATGGATCTATTTCTAGCCTCTGCTCTGTGTCCATAGACATAACTTAGGCTACTCTGTCTTATAGCCACTGAATAAATTTGCTTAAAATTGCCTTGTTTAAGGGATTAATCTCAGTAATATATAAAGATCTCATACAACTGAGCAACAAAAAAACAAACAACCTGATCAAAAAATGGGCAGAGGATATGAACAGACATTTTTCTAAGGAAGAGATACAGATGGCCAATAGACACATGAAAAGATGTTCAACATCACTAATCATCAGGGAAATGCAAATCAAAACTACACTAAGATATTACCTGACACCCGTTAGAATGTCTATAATCACAAAGACAAATAACAACAAATGCTGGAGAGGTTGTGGAGAAACAGGGACCCTCATCCACTGCTAGTGGGAATGCAAACTGGTGCAGCCTCTATGGAAAACAGTATGGAGAGTCCTCAAAAAATTAGAAATAGAAATACCGTATGGTCCAGCAATCCTACTCTTGGGCATCTACCCAATGGACATGAAATCAACCATCACAAGAGGCGTATGCACTCCTATGTTCATTGCAGCATTATTCACGATAGCCAAGAAGTGGAAGCAACCCAAGTGTCCCTCAACTGATGATTGGTTAAAGAAGATGTGGTATATACATACAATGGAATACTACTCAGCCATAAGAAAAGACGCAATTGTCCCATATGCAACAACATGGATGGACCTAGAGGGTATTATGTTAAGTGAAATAAGCCAGAGAGAGAAGGACAGACACTGCATGAACTCACTCATATATGGAATATAAATGAACACACGGACAGAGAGAACTGATTGGTGGTTACCAAGGGGAAGGGGGATGGGGGGTGGGGGTGGGCACAAGGGGTGAAGGGTTACATCCACATGGTGACGGACAAACAATAATGTACAACTAAAACCCCACAGTGTTATAAACTATTAAGACATCAATTTAAAAAAATGAGAAAAAAAATTGCCTTATTTAAACTAATTTTCCAACTGAAGTGTGTGTACAGTGATTTCCTTTTCTTCCATGCTGAGCTTTTCTCTAAGCTGTTTGCTAAGAAGCAACCTTATTTCTGATTTTCTGGAAGTCCTGTCCTGGCTTACACAACATCTCTCCTAACAGTCCTTGAGTTCAGATGTTTTGAATCCCACATGTGGAGAAAATGTTTATAAGTGAAAACTGATCTGCCTCTAAACAAACCAAGCAGCATAGCAAGGTCTTCAGAGGAAGAGGGGAAGGCCAGGCCCAGAAAATGGAGATGGAGCTCTCAGAGGCTGTCTCCACGGGCAGCCGCCTGTTGATTCCAGAATGTGCCTGCATGCGTCAATGCTCATTATTGTCTTAGGTCAGTATATCCAACACGTATCGATGCATATAACATCCACCGGTGAAACTGGACCCTGAAAAAGACTACCTTGAATCAATTATCACTTTTTACTTTCAGGGGAGAGGAAATGCTGCAATCTGATGTTGCACCGTTGTCCCAGCTGGGGTGGGAGTGTGTATGGAGTCAGATAGCTAGGTGGATGCCAGCGTCTTTTCTTCCCTTTGTGATGTTGGTCACGTTATTGAAAATGTTCAAATCTCGGTATTCTTATATTATTATGGGAATGATATTTCCACCAGTATAACAGGACTACTGCAAATATTAAATGACAGAAGAGGTGCAAAACTCTTAGCACGGCTTCTGGTACAATAAATGTAAGCAGCAATATAAAAATTAATTATTACATATAAATATCATTTTAACAACAGTGTATAAATGCAAGACCTAAATGTTGGAAAGATAGGACAAGAAATATGACTTTGGGGAAGTTATATGGGGAATGACTGGTGGGGGAGGTACCCGCTAACACCACTATTGAAGTGGATGGTATATATCAGTAATTTACCCAGAAGTAGATGTCTGCATGCTTTAATATTCTCTTTCTCGTCACAAAAATTATATAAATTTTTTGTTGCCAATTAAATAAATAATTCTATTTGCAAAACCTTTTTAAACTAAATTCTAGGGAAATAAGGGCATCCCGAGGAGTGAGCTATAGAGATGAAGCCACTAATTTTCTCCTTGACCTCAAGAAAGTAACTGTTTTCCAATTTCTTACATTATGTAGATACATGACTAATTCTAATAATTAATAATAATTGCAATATTTCAACAACTTTTGTTATCATTCTGGGTTAAAATTATATGGTGTCCCCAAATAGTTACAACTTATTAAAGGCCTTAGACTTCCCAATGCATTTCCTCCAAAAAAACAATGTTATCAGAATGGAAATATTAATGCAATCATCATTAACATCTGAGATTCTTTCTGAAAATTAGGAGAGACAGTATGTTGAAAGTACATTAACCAGGTACATCTCATTCATTGTTGCTTAGCAGACATCTCAGGGGAAAAAAACAGTGACAAGAGACCTGGCTGACTGAAACATTGAGGGAAATGATACAGGGAGGAAGTGTTCTATTTCCTTTGTTCTTTATGTGTTCTATAAATATTTCATGTATTTATTAAAACTATGTTATTGCTGGAAGCCAGCCTTCTCCCTTGTTTAATTCTTCCCCCATCCTTGAAGTCTAGAAATGTTTGAAATATAGAGAGTCTGCATTCCATGTGCATATTTTGTTAATAGACAACACATGAAAATTGGAGATGAAAATTTCTTAAAAGAAAGAGAAAGGGAAATATTTAGGATGACTGGAAAGAAAAATGTCTCACAATACTCTGGAGGCGACTTTGGAGCAATGGCATTTAACAAAATTCTGTGAATTGAAAAATATGAGCTGTTCCAATAGAAATGAGAGTCAGCTTTTTCTTCTCACAGCTATGTTTGTCTTTGTTGGCCCATGCGGCAGGAAAGTCATGGTTTGAGAGACTTCATTAGAAAGCTGCCTGTGGTGGTTCATCACCAGTTATATTTATTTCAGGGCTAAAAGAGCAGATTTCCTGTTTAAATAGTATGCCTCTTTGAGGGCAAGGGACTACTATTGGAAATATCAACAAAACCATTCCATTCACTAACATTTTAAACCCAGGAGCTGGAATAATGGAAGAAATCAATAAATCAGAAGTCAACACGGAGTTCTCTTCCCTTGGGGACCCTGATGATCCTGTTGGTTCAATCTCATCTGGGCTGTGAAATGAACAGAAATAGGTAGAAACATTCCATCTGGTCTTTGGAGGATAGGCTTCAGCTTCTCTTTTTTCACTCATGACCATCACAGTGGGACAATATGCCATTTTATTTCATCTCAGCATAGTACTACATCTTCTAAAACAGAGCATTGATAAGTTGAAAAGGTATGATTTGTTTCACATTGGGGGAAAAATAGTGCAATAAGAAAGTGGATCCCCAAATCAATCCTCACAAATTAGAAAGTGCCAAAATCTATGACAAATTCCATGCTGTGTTCTGTCTTCTGTGGAAATCATCTGTACTGTTTAATATCGACAGACAATGTGATAAACATTGGACATACATTATCTCATTTATCGTCAAATAATTTTATGAGTCTGCCTTTTACTAAGAAAGAAACTGAGGCGCAGAGATGTTGAGTCCTTGTCCAAGTTCACAGAACTGGTACATACAGAAGCCTAACTTCCAACCTATGTTGTCCGATTTGGCACCTGAGCACTTAGCCACTACACATCCTCCAATTAGAAATTATATGACTGTACTTGTTTAAGAACAAGGCTGGTTCAACCCTTAATACTAAAGTTTTGTTAAAGTCATTTGGCTTCACTGATTGACACACTTACATCCTGGAATCATAGAATCACAGAGGATCAGGGGTGTTTAATGCTAGTGTTATCATTTAACGCCCAGTCTTCCAAACTGGGATACTTTTGTGAATTGAAGAATGTGCTAATAATACTTTGCTAAGAAAACAGGTATAAACCAGGACTGGTCAAGCACACTGGAATGTTTGTTCATTCTACTTATAGATAATCTTGGCCAATCATCTTACAATTCATGAATTTTCCAGCCTTATACTAATATTAAGAACTATAATTCAATGCTTACTGCTAAGATCCAAATTTGTTTATATAATTATCTCTATCATCTGCACCAGTTCTTCAAGTAGGAATTATTATCTCCACCTTACAGACGAGGGAACAGAGATTCCAAGCAGACAGGTGAATTGCAAAAGGGCATTTAATTATTAACAGGCAAATCTGGGATTCAATCCCAGGTTTTAACACTGCCCCTTGTTGCTTTTCTTGTTTTGTTTTTCTTGTCTCCTATACCCCTAGGAAAACTTGTCAACAGATTGCTGTGCAACCTATTTCTCAATTATTTTAGTCATGTAAAATTCAGCAGTTCTCAAGGGGAGCTTGAGCAGATAATCCATTTAAAACATTGTATCAAGATGGCAGAATAAGAAAATGTGACTATCTTCCTTCCCACTTCAAATTCTTAGAAATGACAGAATATAGTTATTTAAAAGGAATAGGTCAATATTATCACTGGAAAACTACAAATAGTGCCACTGGCAGACTAAGCATTTTGGGGAATTATGAAAAAATATAGAGTAGATGGTGTTACTGAACCAGGTTCTTTTTGTCTGTTGCACAGAATCACACAGAAAACCAATCACTGAAACAATGAGGTTGTAGCAGAGAAAGGGTTTTAATCACAAGGCAGCCAAGCAAGGAGGCAGGACAATGAGTCTCAAATCTGCCTCCCAGAAAATGGGGACTTAGGGATATTTATGGGGTAGGGAGACAAGGTGGTCTGAAGTGTGGAGAGAGACGATTGGAGACAAGGAGGAGTGAGATATTTTGATGATCTGTGCAGGCACAGTCAAACTTCATGCCTCTTCGTAGGATGCATGTTCACAAAATTGCAGCACAGGCATGATCTGATTTTAGCTCCCTGACGTCAGGAGTTCACTTGTCTGGCATCTGCACGGGCTCAGTTGGTGGGTTGCTGGTCTTGACTGGCCTGAACCAGAGGAGGGTCAACTCCTAATTTCTGAAAAACAGCTCAAGCATCCATTAGCATGGTGACCCAGGCACCAAGGAGATGTTATCTACAGGAACCTAGTGGGAGTTGGATAATATATTGCCCAAGCAACACAGCTAGCAATGGGCAGGTGAACACCTAAGAGCTGCAATTAAAACTTTAGTAAAACCTTAGTTACTAGCTGCCTAATCATTAATAGCCAACTGTTCACTGGTTTCAATGGGATCAGATTGTCAAAGACCCACAACTCAAACCATTTTGGGGAGAGTGCAGCTGCAGAGACCAAAGTGAATCTAGGGCACGCCATACTAAGAGACAAAGGATGCAAAGCATAAAGGTTCTTTTGGCATTTGCCAGGATTTGGAGTTCTGGTTCAGAAAAGTTAATAGGCTGGCATCTCCCCTTATGTGTTTTTGCTAATTAACAGGCAGCAGACTTTCCCTTTCAGGTTAAAGCAGTGATGATGTAGCCATCTGGGAGGAAGGACAGTGGCAGGGCTGATATGGAGCTGGTACAGACCAATGCGACCAGTCATTAAAATATTGTAGGACTTCTCTTTAGTCATTAATTGGATACTGCTCAGCCTCCCAAATTCCGTCCACTGCCCCAGCTTCCCAAGTATCTCTTCCAGGGCCCTTAGATCTCCTCCTGATTCAGCAACCAAGCAGTAATAGTCTAGCACTACAAGGGGCTACAAGACCCCAGTCTGGTGCTGTAGTCTCCATTCTGACTGCTCAGTACCTATGCCATTCAAGGTAGAGCAGATAGTAATAGGCTTCTCAGATGTTTGCTTTCTCCTCTTTCTCAGTACATATCCCTTTACAGTTAGAAGGGGCTATATAACTTACTTGAAGCCAATAACATGTGTAAGGAAATGACATGTATCACTCCAGGATGGAAACATTTAGAAAATGTATTCTTCACCTTCCATGGTGAACCCTGAAGCCTCAGATTGAAATCTTAGATTCAGAATCTGATGGAGCCCCTGTCAGCCTGGGTGCCCAAGGGACTGTGTAAAATATTTGTTGTTTGATGTTGTTGAGATCTGGGAATTGACTATTAAAACACCAAAACAAAGCCTGACTTCATCTACTAGCAGTTAAATACTTTGGAGCCCTCCCTTGGTCGTACCTCATAGCTGGTAACATCCAAAAGGAATGGGGTCTCCACTCACCCAGAAGCCAAAGGCAGTGCAATCAGCAGGCCACCTTGCCCTTTCCCTGAAATAACCCTCAGAAGTGCATTCACCAATGATCAGGAGTTCTCCAGTATAAAGATGGCCAATGAGTAAACAACAGCAAAAGGAGATGAAAAATGTAAGGAAGGCTTAATAGACTTTGAGGATTGATTTGAAAATTCCAACATCCACTTAAAAAGCTCCAGAAGGGGTGAACAAAGGATATGAAGGGGAGGAAATAATTCTCAGGGCTGAGTTAGGATCTAAGTCTTTGACTTAAAATGACCTGCTAAGAGCCTCACAATATGAATAAACAAAAACAGACTCACTGACACGTTCTCAAGAAATTTCAAAACAATAATGATAGAAACTTCTGAACACTGTAGAGGAGCCTAAAAAAACTACAGGCTCAACAAAAAAGAATAAGCTCTTGTTTTTTTTTGTTTTTTAATTGGAGTTTCTGGAATCTAAAATGGAGTATTGGCTTCAAATTTTTGGTAAAAAAATTTTTCGATCCTAGAAATCCATTCCCGAAGGTGGTTGCTAGAATTAGCAGAAATAACTTCAGTGACTTAAATAAAGTTTTCACTTAACAGGATGTCTCATAGTAAGGCAACAAGTTTTCAATAACCATTAATATCCTAGCTCCTTCTATCCAAAGACCACCATCCTTTGGATGTGATTTTTCACCTCACAGGCATCTCACAGTCCTAACATGGCTGATCATTGTTGTTTCACATCTTCATTCTAGGAAAAAAGAAGCGGGAAGTAACAAAGGGTGGAAACCCTATCATATATTGGAAACTCTATTTAATATGGTGCCCATATTGAAAAGCAAAATTTCTCAGACAGTCCAGAAGACTTCACCTACAACTCTGCAGTCAGATCTGTGTTACATGCCACCCCAAATTTCAGTAAAGTTTGGGAAATTGGCTTTTAAGAAGACACATTTCTACTTTAAACATAGTAGCAAGGAGAAATGAAAGACTAGATATTAGGTAGGAACTCAGCAGAGTCTGCCTGCAATTTTCCTTAGTGTGACTCAGCAGTCCTGGTCTTCCTCTCCTTCAGAGCACACACCAATCAACAAATGTTGGAAGGATGACCTGCACATTTGGAAATAAAGTGAAGTTGCATGACAATCTCCTGAAATATACACAAATAATTCCTCTAGATTCATGGAGCTAAACATAAAGTTATGAAAGTGTTATAATTTTAACATTAAGGATTTTACTAAAAAAGACCCAAACTCACAACGCTTAAGTAAAAGGATTGACGTTGTTAACATTTATAAATATAAAACTTCTCTACAACAAAGAAACCAGAGAAAAAAGTAACTTGGAATGTTGAAACAGAGTTCTCACATTTTTTCCACATACCTGTTATTATTCGAGTATTTTATTAAAGAGGATGTATTCTTGTATTCTTTGAGTAATTATTTTAAATACAAAACAACCAACATACAAGCATTTTATTTTACTAGGTACAAACCAACATCTTTTTTCACCATCTCATCTATTTTAGTTATACAATCTAACGCCAGGTCAGAGCAAATCCAGTGTATCTTCTACATGGCCATCCTTCAAATATTAGATGAACACAATTCTAATGTCATTCCTGAGTTTTCCTTTGTCCCAACCAACCATTCTCAATCTCTTCAGTCATGGCTAAGGTGGATGGTAGTGAATTGCTCCACTATCGCTGCCCTCTTCTCTGAATGTAGCAATTCTACTTCTTAAACCATGGTGCAAATTAAAACACCAAGTGTGGCTTTTGTCAGGGCAGAATCAATCAGGAGTGTCACTCTTTTTTTTTTTCTTTTTTTGAGGAAGATTGACCCTGAGCGAACATCTATTGCCAATCTTCCTTTTTTTTCTTTTTTCTCCCCAAAGCCTTGGTACGTGGTTGCATATCCTAGTTGTAGGTCCTTCTAGTTCTTCTATGTGGGATGCCTCCTCAGCATGACTTGAAGAGCGGTGAGTAGGTCTGCACCCAGGATCCAAACCGGCGAACCCTGGGCCTCTATAGTGGAACATGTGAACTTAACCGCTCCGACACTGGGCTGGTCCCAGGAGTGACACTCTTCTAATTACAAATGTAATGTGTCTATTAATGAAGGCTAATCATACATTTCCTTTTTAAAGCAACTCAGTCATACAGTTAATGCATATAAACGTTACTGGTTTTGCCTTAAAGTTCATTTTCTAGGTACTGCTAATTAGCTATGCATTTTCTTTGTGTTTTTCTTCATGGAGAATGTGTTTTTCTGCCTGTCCTCAACTCCCTGATGAAGATTCACTGCTGCCTCCTACCTACTTTCGAAGAAGCCTGAAGGCCAAGTTTCTTTTAATTAGGCTTGGGCTTGCTCACATGCTCTGGAGTCCGTGCTTAGATGTTTTGATATTGCTTTGAAGTCTGTATTTGCATCTGGGCCACTTCTGATGTCACCATAGTTATCAAGTTAGGTTCTAAACCCCTGACTTTCTTCCCCTGCTTCATGGTACTGTGTGAGCCATCTGCACTGCATCCAAAACAGGCTATGACTTACATATTCTGTACATGTGTAATTTGACCTTTTATTTATCCCTGTTTAATTTCATCTTATTGCGTTGAATGCTTGCAATAGGTACAGTTTCCTATTCTTTATAATACCCTTGTATCAGGCTCATACTTGATATGAATTTTCTGTTTATGAACACCCAAGTTACTGGCATAAATACCAAGCAAGGCAAGGCCAAGATCAGAGCCCAATAGCACCCCCATCAAAAGCTTCCTCCAGGAGAGGGATGTGTCATTTCAAGCACTTACATTTAGGTATATTCTTATGAGAATGGGTGTATATTGCATTTACTTTTTTGTGCTTCTTTTTTCAATTATAGGAGAGCAACTCAGAAAAGGTTGAACTTCTAGATTATATTCTGACTTCTGTCAATCTCAAGATCCTAATGTATGCTAGGTTTCATTAGGCAAGGTGTTTTGGGAGAGTACCCAGCTCCAAATGGAAGAGTTACTTCAAGACCTAAATTTGCCTATTTTATGGTAATTCTGCTTCTTTAAACTCTAAAATATTGATTAAAAATGGATCTAATTTTACAATGTAATTTTCCCAATTGTTTGAAAAAACAGATTGAAACTTTGTACTTACCCGAATCAAAGAAACTCTGTCAACTGGGAAACAATAATCAGCATATTAATTTTCATTTTTTAACTAAGCAGTTATTTTAATATTGCATAAATGTAGTTATATTCACTTTATATGTACCTTTGGAGTGCTTAGTCTAATTAATTAGTTACATGCTTTATTTTGTTTAATCCTCACAAAAACTTACAATGAAGCCAATAACTCAGTGAAGTAAAGTAATTTATCTAAAGTCACACAACTCATGAGGGAAAAACCGGAGTTTGAACTGAGGTGGGCTGATATCAGAACAGTCACAATTGATCACTAAACCATTGGCCCTTTCTGTACATTGTTTCTTTTAATCTTTAGAATAGTTGAAGTGGGATTTTGTTATTGGTTTTGCTTTTCCAACATTTAAGAGACTTTCTCTCTTGGAAGAATTCCTCATCCTCTGAGTCCCGGTGGGGACAAGACAGCGGTCCTGGTCTGGGGGAGCTGAACAAGCCAGAAGCTCTCTTTCTCTCCTTTTTTTCAGCCTCCCTCCCAGCTTTCCCACTCACATCCAGCCTCACGAGAGCCTGACTTAGGATGGGGAGCTTGTCCTCTTTCTCTGGGATGGTAACAGTAACAGTGGCTGCTGATGACATTGATGGTGGCCGAAGTGGAAGTTGTATGTAAGTTGCAATGGTACAAATTTACAAGCTTAGAACTGGGGTTTGGTGGCAACAGCAGCTATATCCTCACAAGCACGGTTTTGAGCATTGCTTCTAGCTGCTTAGCCTTGAGTCTGATATTCCAGCACCCCTAATATTTCTGAGAGTTACCCAATATTATTTTAATAAACAAGATTCATTTAAGAGCGTGCGTGCAGATCTGCCACTTCCCAGCTGTGTAACCTTGGGTAAGTAACCTAAACCCTGTGTCCTTCAGTATCCTCATCTGTGACAGGGAATAATAATAATATGGGGATTCAGTGAGTGTGTGGTATTTTGAAGACTCCATGGCACATAGA
Source organism: Tapirus indicus (assembly GCA_031878705.1). NCBI lineage: Eukaryota > Metazoa > Chordata > Mammalia > Perissodactyla > Tapiridae > Tapirus > Tapirus indicus. Next base: position 137,914,292 of record CM062919.1, on the reverse strand, counting down.
AACACTATACAATTGTCCACTATATTATTAGACTAATTTTCTCATTAATCACACAAAGTCGTTTTTTTACAACTAAGAACTATGACTGATAATTTTTAATATTTCTGGTTTTGATGAGGAAGCTGAGGCTTGGAGGAGTTATTTAAGTTTAAAAACTTAGAGAAAAGTGGATGCAAGAATTTTAGAATAAAATTTAGATTAATCTGAACTCCATACTTCCTACTTAATATAGAATGTCTTAAAATATCCTTGTACCAAACAATTAGAAGTATCCTCATTCAAATGCAGTTGACTAGGAAAGAGAAAAGGCTTGGACTAGAAAAATTTCCTTTAACTCTATCATTATTACATTTAGGAGACCTTCTACCAGACTGAAATTCCAATCCCCAATTAAACCACAAGAAAAATGTGTCTGTGTATATAAGATATAGCATGAACCCAATAACTTAATAATACTGTTTATTAAAACTGTCTTGAAGTTAATCCTATTATAGCTATCTAGTGCCCCGGAAGCAGACAAGATTACTAAAACAGAATGTGTGCAGTTTTTCTTTAAAAAAGTTTTTTTTCCTTTCATCTTAATTTCTTGGCTTCAGAATTCAGTAAGCTGCAAACCTCCGCTTTCTTTCTGATACTAAATGTAGCAAGGTTAGCAGAAACTCTTGATACAAGGGCTTATCTTTCACCCTTACACTCACCAGGCAGAATTTCCTCTCTCTCGCCGTGGCTGCAAAATAAAAATGTATGTTCCAAACAAAACAGTCAAGCATTTCACAGTTGAGCTAAGCTTCTTTTGCCACAGTAGAAAATTCTTTGTACCTTCATCAAGGAGGTCATCAGAAACAGGTCAATCATTTTCATCCTGATGTTTTCATTTGCATGGCCCAGCCTCAAATGAATGTATTTGTCTTTTGTAAAAGATGCTATAATTTCTTTATGTCTCCAAAGCTACATTTGATTATTTGATGGGAAACCCAGCACATAGTCTTTGATAGTACACATTATAATTACATCATTTGCATACTTTTATGCAGAGCTAATCACTGAGCATCATATACCACATGTTTTTTAAATTGTTTCTTTCAGAAATTGGGACATGGTTTTATTGTTTCCTAGTCAAACTTTTCCTTTTCATTTTAATAGAATGTCAAAATATAGCATTTCCATTTCTATCTAATTGTGTGTAATTTTGAATATGTTCCAAATAGGTATGTGTATTATTATTTGCAAATTCTCTATGTCATGTCATATTATATTTCATTTATTCTTACAATCACCAGTAAGGCATGCATTGGACAACCAAAGCTGATAAATTCTCAGCTTATTAAACCAAGCCAATATATAAATTATTTAAAATATTAATCTTCATAAAGCAACTGTGAAATACATTTGTGCCATATCTGATTAAGTAATATTCCTGAAATAGAGTCTATTGTCTCTTTCATGACCTTGAAGTTTAAAAACACATAAAGTGCTTTTACATTGATTTTCTCATTTAATTCTAACTGTATAAGCTGTATATAGAGGGTTACATTATCGGTTGAGAAGATTATGCCTAGAGAGGTTAAGTTGTATTCCACTACAGGAGGGGACAGGTCGGGGACGGCGGGGGCGGAAGGAGACTGGCAATAAATGGCAGAGCTGGGACCGGAATCCGTTATTCTAAAGTGTGGATCCGGTGTCCTTCCTATTAGAGCCATTTCGCTCCTTCTCTCACTGATTTCATGTGAGTTTGAAAGTGAAATCGGTTGCTTTATCTCAGGAAACTTGCCCTGATTGCCGGCCTTGCAACAGAATATGAAGTGCTATGGCTCAGCCCCACCTGAAGACAAAAACCTCTCCCAGCATCCCTAAAACACTTGGAAAGAACTTTCCACTAAGATCGGAAATGTTTGCCAGAGGCGGAAGGGACCCCCCTGTGCTCTGTATCACGAGAAAATTCTTTCTCTCTAAGTGCAAGTTTTCTCATACATATGAAGGGCATGACAAAGACATTTAAAGTTGTTCTAATGTTTGTGGTTGTTGGACGGCAGTTATGGAGCCCTAGTCAGGGACTCATTTTACCCTAGACCCCTCTTTTACCCTTCAATTATTAGGCATTTTTGTTTATTTTTTTCCACACTGTTCTTCCCCTCTCACCTAAGCAGTGTGGAGCTTGTTCTGGTGATCCTTGTTTCTGTGTGTGTGGAGCCCCGTGAAAAATGAAAGCCTGCCATCTACTTAGATCAGCTCTTACCACGTTTATAAAAGGAACAACTGCAGGCTAATTCCTAAGGCTGGGTTTACCTGACTCAGTGAAATCATTTCTGCACCAGAAAACTGATATTTTACTAAAAGATGGTATTTTGAAAATGAACTTACTGATCTTGGCACTGCTTTTGAATCAAAGAAACAAAAACAACAAAACAACTCTTTCCTTCAACTTAATTTTTGGATGAGTAATACAATTTTTTGCCATAGTTTAAGAAAAGTCCACATTAATGCCTGTAGCATAAAAAAGTAAGAGAGGTGGCTTTTCTATCAGGTCTTTGGGGTATGAAGTTGCCTCTGTGTTTTGAATGGCTTAAGTATATAGATTGGACACAATAGTGCAGGAGTTGAATAGGATTTCAAGTTTAACTTTGTAAGGAATCTGACACGCCGTGGTATGGCAGATAGATGTGAGATACCAGGCACAGGTTTCTTATTTCTGGGAACAACGGTTTTCTTTGCATGTCTTTTTATCCCTATCAGCCAGTCAGGATTATATTTCCTCAATGTATTTTCCCTTCAGATTCAAAAGTGAATCTTCATGTAACATATATGAAATACTAGATCTTGAGTTATGTTTGCATTATCCTTCCACAGAATTTTCAGAAACAAAACATATACAGTTATCCCCCTTACCTTCAATTTTGTTTTCTGCAGTTTCAGTTACCCCATCAACTGCAGACATTATCTGCTCCTGACATCCGTCTGTCGACATTGTCATGGCTCCATGATCCTCCTTCTGACATAGCACCAGAAGGTCAATGGTAGCCTAACGCTACGTCACAGTGTCTATGTCGTTCACCCCACTTCGTCTCCTCTTGTAGACATTGTATCACCTCACATTGTCACAAGAACAGTGACCACACTACAGTAAGATATTTTAGAAAGAAAGAGACCACATTCACATAACTTTTATTATAGTATATTGTTATAATTGTTCTATTTTATTATTAGTTATTGCCACTAATCTCTTACTGTGCCTAATTTATAAATTAAACTTTATCAAGGGATGTATGTATAGGAAAAAAGCATAGTAGATATAGGGTTTGATGTTATCTGTGGTTTCAGACATCCACTGGGGGTCTTAGAACATATCCCCTGCAGATAAGGGGAGACTACTGTAAACCTTTTTCAGAAGATAAGCAAGAAATCAGAAATTTCCCTTCTGAAGAATGAAAATAGCTTATAATCAACAAATTGCCTCAATGGTTAGATTTATGACAACCAAGGATAAAAAGGTAAGAAACTTCAAATGACACATGGTGCTCATATGTATCTGTTATGAGGTACACATTTAAATCATTTATGCCTATTTGGAATTTGTTGTAAATGATTGCACAAAGTCATAAAATGGTAGCCTGTTGTGTAGTATAAAAATTAGTGATGATTTAGATATTGATTCTGGTCGATACACAAAACTTTCCTAGCCTCCAGTTTTCTTGTCTATAACATAAAACCTTAAACTAGATGATTTTTTAAATCCCTTTCCAATTCCAAACTACAGTGATTTATCTCTCTTCCAAAAGAGGCAAGTTAATTTTACAAGTAGGTTATTTTCATCTATAGTCTCTTAAATACTTCCATGAGACTGTCTTATGTACTCTTGAAAACCTCATGAAACCTGTCATTCATATAATAATCAACAAATATTGTGTACTAATTATGTACAAGCCACCACAAGCTATAAAAGACCCAAATAAAAACAAGAAATCCTCAATAACTGTAAGAAGCATACACTCTAATCTGAGAGACAAGGAATACAGGAAAAGCCAAATAACACCAAACACCCATTAGTGATGTCATGTGGCAGTTCATGGGTACTGTCTGATTTAATTTTATGAGCAACAAAAGCTGCATTCATAAGAAGTTGAGCTATTTGGGGCTGAATGGAACTAGAGATTCTCATGAAAAAGTGATCTGATCCATGTCTAGAAGGATGGGGAGAATTTGAATAGGTAAAGGGAAGAGCCATGGTAATCACAGCTACTACTCTTAGAGCTTTTAAAGCATGATAGATGCTTTTACACGGTAACTTGACAAGATATTGCAGTCACGTGTCGCTTAATGACAGGGATATGCTCTGAGAAATGCATCCTTAGGCGATTTCATTGTGCGAACATCATAGAGAGTGATTGCACAAACCTAGATGGTCTAGCCTACTACACACCTGGGCTATATGGTACTAATCTTATGGGACCACCGTCGTATATGCGGTCAGGCATTGACCAAAACGTCATTATGCGGCAAATAACAGTGTAAGTATTCTTATTCCTATCTTAAATGAAGAAGACAGAAATATAAGAACTGAAACTCGCATTTGGTCTTTTGACTTCCAATCTTCAGTTCTTACCTCTACTTTAATTGGAATCCTGAATATGTATTATTTCTTTATTCTACTATTATTTTGTTTTGTTTGGGAAGGGATTAGAGGATTAATTAGTATTTGAATTGCTAACTCTTATTCTGCATACTATTCTTATTTAACAGAAGAGGAAGCTGAAGCCAAAGAAATTCTGGGTGGGGATCAAAATCAGGAATGTGGAAAACTGCAAAGTATTATACTGTGAATTTTGTGTTAAATACTTTATGGAAGGAAAAACTTCCAGAAAGACTGATTGTACAGATTCTCTTTCACATATGGCCAATTATTATCCTTTTGACCCCAAAGAGTTCATGTACCTTTATACATCCTTAATATACACACAGAAACTAATGTACCTAACTATGAACTCTAATTGCTATTATTATTTAGATATCAATGAGTAGTTTTTAAGTGCTAGCCTTGTGCCAAGTGTTAAGCCCATTGTTCTCACATCATCAAGAAAAATCAAAAGTTGAATATTTTTGATAATTATTTATCCATATGTGCTATAATTACTTGGAAATTTCAGTTTTAAATATCGGCTATGTAATAGGGGAAAAAAGTCTTTAACAGACAATTCTTTCTTACATCATCTGGGAATTCTAAAGGTCAGATTGCTAGATGAGTGTCTGCCTTCCTCCTGGAAAACAAAGTGTGGGTCCTGGTGGAGGATGTGTTAGCAGCTATTGTATACATTTACAGAAAAATACAGGAAGGGAATTTTATGAAATCAATAGCTGAACTCCTTGAAAACCCTAATGAGGGACTAATGAAATTTCCAGGCCTCTCCTCAATCAAAAGAAACAAAGCAAGTGTCACTTTGACATCAAAAACTAGCTTCTACATCCTTGAAGCAGTTTTCTTAAAAAAGAACACAAAGCAGGAAATGGAGGGGAGGCTGGGGAAATGGATAACAAAATTTCTGCAGTAGCGGGTGATACATTTTAACCCTTCTAGGTATTTATGATACCAAAATTTCATTACATGTTATTTCCCTGATACTAAAAATTCCATCATGTACTTTTATAATTTTACTTTGAAAAATTCATGCATAGTATAAGTTTTCTTTCTCAAATCAACAATTTCTTTCTCTAATAGAAAACACATTTTCTTCTGCCTGTGGTCAGGTCCACGTATCAATGAAAGCTTTCTTCATGTGTTTAATCAAACGATAAAAGAGACCCAGAACAAAGTGGATAAGCCAATAGAAAGGCTCTTGTGTCCAAGGCTCTTTCTAATACTCCACTTGCTTTTTAGCAGCATAGAATTTGGTATACAGCACCTCAACTTGAAAACTTTACACATAATGGGCAAAAATAAGAATAGTGTCTTCTTTTGTATAATTATATCAGAAGTATGGGGCAGTACTTACACACTTATGCTAGCTTGAAAAGACACATTTTCATTAAAGAACCTTTTACACTATCTATTCCATCTTTTACAAAACGTATTTGGGTGTGAACTGGAACTTTCAAACAGCCTACATAGACTTCTCCTTCTGTAAGCTTCGGCAATGCTGCCTGAACTATTTGTCTATGGCAGCATTTCTCAAACATATTGGTCTCAGGGCACTTTTATACTCTTAAAAATTATTGAGGACTCCCCAAAGAGCTTTTGTTTATGTGGGTAATATCTGTCAGTATTTAGCATGTTATAAATTAAAAGAGAAATATTAATTTAAAAATAACGATAATAAACCCACTGTAAGTCAATATAAAGAACACAGTTTTGTGGAAAATATTCATATTTTCCAAAACAAAAAAAGAATATTTGGCAAAATCAGTGACTTTTTTACACTTTTACTATTTTTACATGCTTACAAATCGTTTTAAATGTCTGTCTTAACCAAGGACAACTTGTTTCTTATATCTGCTTCTGCATTCAGTCTACTGAAATACATTGTTTTGGTTGAACTATATGAAGAAAATATGACCTCATATAGATTTTCAGTTGGAAAAAGAGGTATATTTTCACAGTCTTTCAAGATAATTGCATATATTCTTCTTTGCTACTTCACCAACACTGACAAGTGGTAGTTTCTTAAAGCTTACAGACTGTGAAGTCTATAATCTTATCAACCAACTTTTCGAATCCTTTTACATTAAAATCCATTAGTTTAACTTGTACTTTGAATGAATATTTTACTATACTTGATTTTGTAAAATTATACCTTAGTCGCATGGAAAATCTTCTGACTTATACAGATCTTCTTGATGTTGACGAATTTTATTATGCAATATAAAAAATTCATGTATTAATATTATCATCAACCTTGTCAGAAAAGTCTTTAGGTATCGGAAGGTGTGGAGCTCATAGTGGTGAACACAACTTTTCCAAAATTCTAATTTTTACTTGGTAGCTTGAATTTCTTCACTGGCAACAAATGCTGTCAGTTTTTTCTTTGAAATGACAGGCTCACTTCACTTTTGAGAAAGTATCTACCAGACACAGATATGTAAGTCTAAATAATCATAGTTTGTCTACCTGTCATTCATTCAAGGGAAAATAATGTTCCATAAAAAAGCAGTCAGTTCAGCTTGAAACTCAAGCAATTGCATCTGTGCTTTTACTCCTCCAACTATTTCTTTGTAGGCACTCAATAGAAGTATGTTCTATGCATACTCCAACTGTATCACGCAAATATTAAAAAATCTCATGTTCTCGTGGATGAAGATTTAATAAAAATTAATCCTATTTACTGTTGCATCAAAGACATCGTTAAGTGAAACTGGCATTTTTTTTTTAAATTGAGTTTGTGTGCTGATGAAGAATACAATGACTTTATATAAATTGGTGCCACTGCCTTGACTTGCCCCAATGCACAGCACTTGCACACATCATTGCTTTTGCAGCATCAGTGCAAATGTCAACACAGTGAGATAGGAAAATAATGTCATCATTTTATTATGAAAATAGCTATGAACTCACTCTTGAAATTGTCTCAGGCGCTCCTAGAGGTCCACAGATCATACTTCAGATCTATAATATGAAAAGATTATAACCTCAAACTTTATCATTCGATGCTCATTTAAGGAAGTGTATGAATTATACATGAGTTAAAAGTTTTCCATTTATACCTATACATAGATGTATAATACCCACATTAATAATAGCTCATAAAATTGCACAGAGATTGAAAATTTTATGAGCCTAAATGCAGCTAGACTTATTTGTTTGAATATATCTATTCATGATTTTATTAGGATAACTGTCATCTACAGATAATATTTCCTGATTTTTTTTCTGCAGTTTACAAAAAATATAGGGCAAAAAAGTGTTTTCTAAGACACCCATGGTTGTTCACACTAGAGAGTTAAATAAAATATTATTCACTACTAATTAAACACAAGTGCTTCAGATACTAACTGTATATCTGGAAGAGCTAGATCACTCCATATTAATGATATTATATTTATTTTTCAGTTATAAGTGAGGACTAGTTTCATAATCATATTTCGATTCATTCACTCAACAATTTTTTGAGGCCCTGAGCTGGTGGAAGGGAGCGTGGTTAGTGTTCAAAAATAAGGTATGACCTCTGTTTACTGCTATACAGTGTTGCACATTAATTTAAGGTGATAGGTGCTATAATAAAACTAAAATATAAGGAACTATGGAATTGCAGAGTAGAGAGACTATCTCTACATGAAGAATCAGACGGCTACATAGAAGATGATAGACTTGGAGTTGATTCTTGAAAGACAGGTAATTAAAATAATAATAACTACCATTCCACTTATGTGCTAGGCCCTGTTACAAGCAGTCTACACTTATTTACTCACTTAGTCCTCATAATAACCCAGTGAGTGGGAACAATTATTATCCCAGTTTTACAAATGATGAATCTGAGTCATAAGTGTTTAAAAAAACCTGCCCATGGTCAAACAGCAAACAAATATTTGGAACCATATTTGAACCCAAGAAGTGCCTCTTCAGAGTTTGTGCTTTTGATCACTGCACTGTTCTGGAATCTAAAACCACATGGAATGTTTACTCAGTACTGGAATCTATGTATTCTACATTAGCACCCACTGTGAGTGCAGGAGGAAAGGGCGTGCCAAGCAAGAAATATGTGGAGTCTGGTGAGCATGTGCCATGTCCTGCTGTATTTCCACTTGAAAGTAGGAAGCAAGGTCATTTTCCTTGGGAGGGACAGGTGGGGAGGTGGTGAATGTCGGACTTGAGTAGATACTTAAAGATTGAGAATAGCCACAGCATTGGATGAAGAAAGGAAATTACTACTTATAAATACAGCTAAAGTTTAAAACCTTACATTTTTAGTGATCCCGGTCTATATTGTTGTTGACTTTTTCCCCAGCAGATCTTAGAAACTGAAATACAAAAAAATATTTGGATTGGTCCAGGGTTAACAATAAAATAGGATTTTAGGATATTTTTGAAGGAGTGGCTAAAATCATGGACTTTGGGGTTTAAAATGAATAGGAAAAGTCCTGGCAGAGAAAATGCAGAGTTCTGCTATTTTATTTCTGACTATCCTACCTATGAGAAGGACATTCTGGGAAGAGCAGAATAACATTGATAAAAAGATACTGAAGCCCAAGATAAATGGGAAGACATGAGTGCACAGAGTTTCCAAATGAATATTGTTGCCTGTTGCAGAAAAGAAAATAAAATTAGAATCAGTTCTCACCTGTAGTCAGACTGCTGTGTTGAAATGCCAGTTCTTGGGACAGTTCTGTTCACTATATGAACAAAAACTCTAGTTCCATTTCTTAAGGTATGTCAGAGTCTGAATATTTCAAAAAAATGTTAAGTATATCACTCAGGATTCCTGATTTCTAGATCTTACAATTTGGAGTTAGACAGGAACATACTTCTTTATTATTTCACTGAGTGAGTTTGTATCAGTAAATTTTAATCTTATGCATAATTTAATGGTTGCATACCAAATCAAAATACCAATTCATATTGGTGTAATTCTTCAAAGTACATAAAGTTTTTTCCCTTTGTAAAATAAATATAAAATAATAAAATTAATCAGAAATAAAATAAAAATAATCAGAGAACAACACAGCTAACGGGTACCAAGTTAGATGAGACTGCCTGAGCAAAACTAAGCCAAGTATTCTGGAATCTCTGTTCCATAATCACCAAAATGTCCTACATGCTCAGAACTTTAGCTGAATATTACCGCTCCCCCCACCCCGTTATCCAGGCCTTAACTGAAATCTGGTTCTTCCCAGATTTGTCAGAAACTGTTAATTATCTCCAGGACAATTATGAACACATGGATCAATGTGCAATCTAATAATGCTGGTGTTCAATCATCCGAGTCCCATAGTAACAATAAAGTAGACAAGTTTATCTATTTGACTGACTTTTCTTAAATTGTGTAAAACAGTTAATGCCTGTTACTGCAAAGTGGCTAGGACAGAAGGCTGCTGGAAAGTGAATAATAACAACACAACTACTCATGACTGAGTGTTTATGAGACTACCAGGCATAATTCTAAGTAATTTACATGTATTGTTATTTATTGGTAAGAAGATACCACTGATATTTCTCACCTTGAAAAGGAGAATGCTGAGTCTGAGAAAGATTATATAATCACCTAAGGGCACACATCTAGGTTTTAAAGGAAAGGAAATGTCAGGATTTTAAAATGTGATTATAATTACATCCCTTGGGGATAATCTTCCTGTAGTATGAATTTCTGCTATTATAATGAGACCCAGGCTATGATACGTTTTTGGTTCTACATTAAAATATGAGTGGTATAAAAGTCTGAACAAAAGTTAATAACTTCTATTTTTTAATGGCTTCACAGTATCCCAATACAGAAATTTCACTGCCTTTTTCTTTGGGCAGATTTCTCACTACCACCATCAATGACTTGAAGCTTCTCTTTGGATCAGATCATCAGGACACATTCCACGTGGAATCTGCAAGACATGCTCAGGTACCAAAACCTATCCATTTGCAGACTGTTTCCAAGGAGATATGTTTTAGGTAAATATGAAAGCTCATCACTTTAACAATCTTATCACTCTTGCAGAATTCTGCTCTGTATATCCCTAGTGGGTAGACCAACTCACTCCTCTCACCTGAGAGGCTTTCCACATATTCCTTGCTAGAGTAGAGCTGGTCAGTCCTCAGTTAGAGGTAAAACTGGGCTCTCAGCAGCTACCCAGACCTGAACTTAATTTTATTTCATGTTTTGAATCCCTGACAGAATTATTTTATTAGGTGCCTCTCTTTCAAACTTTTCGACTCGATCTGGGTAAATTCTCTTCAGAAGCAGCTCCTCATTTCCAAGTTTAGCTGACATTGCAATGATCGTCAGAGAGAAGCCTCTATTTCTGCACACTACAGCACTTCACCCTTAGTGAAATCAGACTACTTCTGAAATCCAGGTTTCCATTTCAATGCACCACCCTCTAGAAAATGGAGTTGCCAGTAAAACTAGATAAGCTAAGTATCTTTATATCTGTGGTCATATGTAGACAGTGTTCAGAAGAAGTCAGCTTCTTCTGTTTTTTATGTAAACTCAACACTTTAAATAGTCATTAGGTTTCCTAAATGTGTTGAGATAAGGCTGTGACTGTTTAGGGGCTTCTTGTGAATATCTAGACTTTAAACAAAGAAGTTAAAGTAAATAAACTGATTGGCAAACTTATACAATCTTTATTATGGCTAATATCTGATGATTTATGAGGAAATTGTTGGTTCATACGTAGGGTCTTTATCCTTTTAAATCATAATTAGAAATGTTTTTGTTTCTATTTCTTGAGTTTTACTCTATATTAGTTAACATGATAAGATTAATGGAGAATCCAAGCCATAATACTAATAAATGACTAAAATATAACGTATGTGAAAACTTAGAATTAAAGTTAAGATATGCTGTCTTCCACTTTAATAAAAGCTATCTTCTTACCTCTGACTTTTGTCAAAGTATAACTTATCTTTATATGTGAAAAAGTTTCTATAGGGGGTCGGCCTGGTGGTGTAGTGGTTAAGATCGCATGCTCTGCTTCAGCGGCCTGGGTTTGCAGGTTCGGATTCCAGGCACAGACAGGTGCACCGCTTGTCAAGTCATGCTGTGCCAGCATCCCATATAAAGTAGAGGAAGATGGGGACAGATGTTAGCCCAGGGCCAGTCTTCCTCAGCAAAAAGAGGAGGATTGGCAATGAATGTTAGCTCAGGGCTGGTCTTCCTCACATACACACACAAAGTTTCTATAGGATAATTTATTGAATAGGAGCCCAATAGCCAATGGAAACAATTTGAAATTAGATGTTGTAGGTGTGAAATTTGGAAAAACTACAGCCAAGAATCTCTGTATTTATTTATTTTTTGAAGAGAATTGATCTTGAACCTAGAATATATAATTATTATGAACAGCTAATGCATAGTAAATTAGCAAAAGTTAGCACAAGAAATAGAGCATGGGCAGTGTAAAATCATTATTCCCATTATTGCTTTCTATAAAATAGGAATCCAGTGATCTGTAAAATAAAAAATTGATTAAATGGACTTTATCAAAACTAAGAATTTTGCAATCTACAGATTCAACACAATCCCTATCAAAGTCCCAATGACATTTCTCACAGAAATATAGCAAGGAGTCTTAAAATTTATTTGGAACAACAAAAGACTCCAAATAGCCAAAAGAATCCTGAGAAAAAAGAACAAACCTAGAGGCATCACACTCCCTGATTTCAAAATATGCTACAAAGCTATGGTAATCAAAACAGCATTGTACTGGCAAAAAAAAAAAAAAAAGACACACAGACCAACAGAACAGAATTGAAAGCCCAGAAACAAACCCATACATCCATTGTCAGCAATTTTTTACAAGGGAGGCAAGAACATGCAATGGAGAAAGGAAAGTCTCTCCAATGAGTGGTGTTGGAAAAACTGGACAGCCACATGCAAAAGAATGAAAGTAGACCATTATCTTGCACCATACACAAAAGTTAACTCAAAATCAATTCAAGACTTGAATGTAAGACCTGAAACAACAACACTTCTAGAAGAAAACATAGGCAGTATGCTCTTCGACATCGGTCTTATTAGCATTTTTTTCAATATCATGTCTCACCAGGCAAGGGAAACGAAACAAAAGAGAAACAAGTCAGACTACATCAAACTAAAAAGCTCCGCACAGCAAAGTAAACCATCAATGAAACAAAAAGACAACTGAACAATTGGGAGAAAATATTTACAAACCACATATTTGATGAGGGGTTAATATTCAAAGTATGTGAGGAATTCATACAACTACAACAAAGAAACAAGCAATCCAATTAAAAAATGGGCAAAGGATCTGAACAGACATTTTTCCAAAGAAAATATATAGATGGCCAATAGGCACATGAAAAGATGTTCACCATCACTAATTATTGGGGAGATGCAAATCAAAACTACAATGAGATGTCACCTCACACCCGTGAGAATGGCTATAATTAACAAGAAAAGAAATAACAAGTGTTGGAGAGGATGTGGAGAAAAGGGAACCCTCATACACTGCTGGTGGGAATGCAAACTGATGCTGCCATTTTTGGAAAGAGTATAGAGATTCCTCAAAAAATTAAGGGTAGAACTACCATACAACCCAGTTATTCCACTGCTGGGTATTTATCCAAAGACCATGAAAATATGAATATGTAAAGCTATTTGCATCCTTATGTTCATTACAGCGTCATTCACAATAGCCAAGACTTGGAAACAATCTAACACCCTTCAATGGGTGAATGGATAAAGAAGATATGGTATATATACACAATGGAATATTACTCAGTTGTGAAAAAAGATGAAGTGTTGCAATTTGCTATGGATGGAATTTGAGGGTATTATGCTAAGCAAAATAAATCAGCCAGAGAAAGTCAAATACTGTATGATTTCTCTCATAAGGGGAGATAAAAACTACAACAAACAAACACACAGACACAGAGGTTAGATTAGTGGTTACCAGAGGAGAAGGGGTGAGGGAGGAGGGTGAAAGGGCATATGTGTATGGTGACAGATCTTAATTAGACTTTGGGCAGTGAACATGATGTAGTCTATGCAGAAGTTGAAATATAATGATGTACATGTGAAATTTATATAATGTTATAAACCAATGTTACCTCAATAAAAAAATAAAAATTAAGGGGCTGACCCAGTGGTGTAGCAGTTAAGTTCACGCTCTGCTTCTGGTGGCTCAGGCTTCACAGGTTCCAATCCTAGGTGAGGACCGACATACCTCTTGTCAAGCCATACTGTGGTGGGGTCCCATATAAAGTAGAGGAAGATGGGCATGGATGTTAGCCCAGGGCCAATCTCCCTCAGCAAAAAGAGGAGGATTAGCAATGGATGTTAGCTCAGGGCTAATTTTCCTCACAAAAAATAAAGAAATAGAAATTAAGAATTTTGCTGTTTGAAAGGCTCTGATAAGATAACAAAAAGACAAGATACAAGATGAGAGAAAATATATTTAAATCATGTAAATGAAAAAGGATTTGTATCCAGAATACATAAAGGGCCCTCAAATCTCAATAGTAAGGAAATGAAAACAACCAATATAAAAATAAGCATAACATTTGAAAGACACTTCACCAAAGAAGATTTGTTAATGGGAAATAAGCACATGAAAAGATACTCAACATTATTAGTCATTGGGGAAATATAAATGAAAACCGCAAAAAAGATACCACTGCACACCTATTATAATGGCTAAAAAAATAAAAAAGAAAGGGAAAGAAGGACACTGACAATACAAAATGTACTGGAAAGGATGAAGAGCATTACATTGCTGTATAGAATGCAAAATGGTATATCCACTTTGGATATACCATTAAAATTAAATATGCCATTATCATATGACTCAGTAATATTATTCTTAGATATCTATCCAGTGAAATAAAAATTTATGTTCACACAGAAATCTGTATGTGAATGTTTGTAGCAGCTTTATTCATAATTGCCCCAAGCTAGGAACAACCCAAGTGTATGTCAACTTGTGAGTGGATAAACAATTTGCAGTACATCCATATAATCCATCACCACTCAGCAATAGAAAGGAACAAACTATATTCAACAGCATGGATGAATCTCATATGCATTATATGAAGAGAAAGAAACCGGATTCAAAAAGCTACATCCTGTATGATAGCATTTATATGACATTCTGGAAAAGGCAAACCTATAATGACATAAAACTAATCAGTGGTGGCCAGGGTCTGGAACTGGGTGAAGGAGCGAGAGGAAAATTGTGGAATGAATGGGATTCTTCTATATCTTGATTTTGCTGATGGTTACATGAGTGTATGTATTTATCATAACTCATGGAACTGTATACTAAAAAGGGTGAATTTTGTTGTATGTAAATTACACCTCAGTTTTAATAAAATAAAAAAGAAACCAGAATCACAGCTACCAAACTCTCTAATACAGGAGACAACCTAAGTATATGTACATAGTGCATTTTTCTAATCAAAGCTATTATTCCATGGCCTCCTATTATATAAAACTAGAGAGTTTGTTTTGGAAATTCTAAACCAAAACCTTGGCCTTTTTTTTTTCTACTTTAATTCTTTTTTCTTTTATTGCAGTAACATTGGTTTATAACACTATATAAATTTCAGGTGTATGTCATTATATTTTAATTTCTGCGTAGACTAAATCATGTTCACCACCCAAAGACTAATGACAATCCATCAACACACACATGTGCCTAATCCCCCCTTTCACCCTCTTCCCTCCCCCTTCCCCTCTGGTAACCACCAATCCAGTTTCTGTCTCTATATGATTTTGTTGTTGTTGTTTTTATCTTCTACTTATGAGTGAGATCATACAGCATTTGACTTTCTTCCTCTGTCTTATTTCACTTAGCATAATACCCTCAATGTCCACCCATGTTGTCACAAATGGCTGGATTTCATCATTCCTTATGGTTTAGTAGTATTCTATTGTGTATATATACCATATCTTCTTTATCCATTCAACCCTTGATGGACGCTTTGGTTGTCTCCAACCCTTGTCTATTGTGAATAATGCTACAGTGAAGATAGGGGTGCAAATGTCTTTACACGTTTGTATTTTCATGTTCTTTGGATAATTACCCAGCAGTGGAATAGCTGGATCATATGGTCATTCTATTTTTAATTTTTTGAGAAATCTCCATACTGTTTTCCATAGTGGCTACACCAGTTTTCACTCCCACCAGCAGTGTATGAGAGTTCCCTTCTCTCCACATCCTCTCCAACAGTTGTTGTTTCCTGTCTTGTTTATCATAGCCATTCTGATGGGAATGACGTGATATCTCATTGTAGTTTTGATTTGCATTTCCCTGATAATTTATGATGTTGAACTTCATTTCACGTGCTTGTTGGCCATCTGTATATCTTCTTCGGAGAAATATCTGTTCAGATCTTTTGCCCACTTTTTTAATTGGGTTGTTAGTTTTTTTGTTGTTAAGATGAATGAGTTATTGATATATTTTGGACATTAACCCCTTATCAGATATGTGGTTTGCAAATATCTTCTCCCAATTTTTCACTTGTCTTTTTGTTGAATTGATGGTTTCCTTTGCTGTGCAGAAGCTTTTTAGTTTGACGTAGTCCCATTTGTTTATTTTTTCTATTGTTTTCCTTGCCTGGTGAGACACGGTACTTGAAAATATGCTGCTAAGACTGATGTCAAAGAGTGTACTGCTATGTTTTCTTCTAGAAGTTTTATCGTTTCAGGTCTTACATTCAAGTCTTTAATTCATTTTGAGTTAATTTTTGTGTATGGTGTAAGATAATGGTCTAATTTCACTCTTTTCCATGTGGCTGTCCAGTTTTCCCAACACCATTTATTGAAGAGACTTTCCTTTCTCCCTTGTATGTTCTTGGCTCCCTTATCAAAAATTAGCTGTCCAGAGATGTGTGGGTTTATTTCTGGGCTTTTGATTCTGTTTCATTGATCACTGTGTCTGTCTTTGTGCCAGTATGTATTGATTTGATTACCCTAGTTTTATAGTATATTTTTATATCAGGGAGTGTGATACCTCCAGCTTTATTCTTTTCTCTCAGGATTCCTTTGGCTATTTTGGGTCTTTTGTTATTCCATATAAATTCTAGGATTCTTTATTCTATTTCTGTGAAAAATGTTGTTGGAACTTTGGCAGGGATTGCATTGAATCTGTAGATTGCTTTAGAAAGTATGGACATTTTAACTATGTTAATTCTTCCAATCCAAGAGCATGGAATATCTTTCTATTTCTTTGTGTCTTCTTCAATTTCTTTCAATAAGGTTTTACAGTTTTCATATACAAATCTTTAACCTCTTTGGTTAAGTTTATTCCTGGGTATTTTATTCTTTTTGTTGTAATTGTAAATGGGATCGTAATCTGAATTTCTCTTTCTGCTACTTGGTTGTTAGTGTATAGAAATGCAACTGATTTTTGCATGTTAATTTTGTATTCTGCAACTTTATTGTGTTCATTTATTATTTCTAAAAGCTTTCTGGTGGATTCTTTAGGGTTTTCTATATAAAAACATATGTCACCTGCAAATAGTGACAGTTTCACTTCTTCCTGTCCAATTTGGATCCCTTAAATTTCTTTTTCTTTCCTGATTGTTCTAGGACTTCCAATACTATGTTAAATAAGAGTAGTGAAAGAGGGCATCCTTGTCTGGTTCCTGTTCTTAGAGGGATAATTTTTAGTTTTTCTCCATTGAGAATGATATTAGCTGTGGGCTTGTCATATATGGTCTCTATTATGTCGAGGTACTTCCCTTCTATGCCCATTTTCTTCAGAGTTTCATCATAAATGGATGCTGTACCTTGTCAAATGCTTTCTTTGCATCTATTGAGGTGATCGTGCTATTTTTATTCTTCATTTTCTTAATGTGGTATTTCATGTTGATTGATTTGCAGATGTTGAACCATCTCTGCATCCCTGGAATAAATCCCACTTGATAATGGTGTATAATCTTTTTAATGCATTGTTGTATTTGCTTTGCTAGTATTTTGTTGAGGATTTTTGCATCGATGTTCATCAGTGATGTTGGCCTGTAATTTTCTTTTTTTGCGTTCTCCTTGTCTAGTTTTGATATCAGGGTAATGTTGGCTTCATAGAACGAGTTAGAAAGCTTCCCCTTCTCTTCAATTTTTTGGAAGTTTGAGAAGGATAGGTATTAAGTCTTCTTTGAATATTTGGTAGAATTCACCAGGGAAGCCATCTGGTCCTGGACTTTTATTATTTGTGGGGAGATTTTTGGTTACTGTTTCGATATCCCTGGTGGTTGGTCTATTCAAATTTTCTATTTCTTCTTGATTCAGTTTTGGAAGGTTGTATGATTCTAAGAATTTATCCATTTCTTCTGGATTATCCAATTTGTTGGCATATGGCTTTTTGTAGTGTTCTCTTATAATCTTTTGTATTTCTGAGGTGTCCATTGTAATTTCTCCTCTTTCATTTCTGATTTTATTTATTTGAGCTTTCTCTATTTTTTTCTTGGTGAGTCTAGATAAAGGTTTGTCAATTTTGTTTATCTTTTCGAAGAACCAGTGCTTGGTTTCATTGATATTTTCTATTGATTTTTTAGTCTCTATTTCATTTATTTCTGCTCTGGTTTTTATTATTTCCTTCCTTCTACTGATTTTTGGCTTTGTTTGTTCTTCTTTTTCCAGTTCCTTTAGGTGCACTATTAGATTCATTATTTGAGATTTTTCTTGTTTGTTGAGGTAGGCTGGTACTGTTATAAACTTCCCTCTTAGAACTGCTTTTACTGTATCCCATAAATTTTGGCAGGTCGTATTTTCATTTTCATTTGTCTCCAGGTATTTTTTGTTTTCTCCTTTGATTTCTTCATTGACCCAATCATTGTTCAGTAGCATTTTTTTTTAAATCTCCACCTATTTGTGGCTTTTCTGATTTTTTTCCTGTAGTTGATTTCTAGTTTCATACCATTGTGGTAAGAAAAGATGATTGGTATTATTTCAATCCTCTTAAATTTATTGAGACTTGTTTTGTGGCCTAATATGGGATCAATCCTGGAGAATGTTCCACATGCATTTGACAAGAATGTGTATTCTTCTGTTTTTGGATGGAATGTTCTGTATATATCTACTAAGTCCATCTGGTCTAATGTGTCATTTAAGGCCAATGTTTCCTTATTGATCTTTTTGGAGGATCTATCTATTGGTGTAAGTGGAGTGGTAAAGTCCCCTACTATTATTGTGTTATTGTCTATTTCTCCTTTCATGTCTGTTAATAATTGCTTTATATATTTAAGTGCTCCTATGTCGGGTGCATAGATATTTACAAGTGTTATATCCTCTTGTTGGATTTTTCCCTTGATCATTATGTAATGCCCTTCTTTGCCTCTTGTTACAGTCTTTGTTTTAAAGTCTATTTTGTCTGATATGAGTATTGCTCCCCAGCGTTCTTTTCATTGCCATTTGCATGGAGTATCTTTTTCCATCCCTTCACTTTCAGTTTGTGAGTGCCTTTAGGTCTGAAGTGTGTCTCTTATATGCAGCATATATATGGGTCTTGTTTATTTAGCCAATCGGCCACCCTATGCCTTTTGATTGAAGCATTTAGTCCATTGACATTTAAAGTAGCTATTGATAAGTATGTACTTATTGCCATTTTGTTACTTTTTTTCTGGGTGTTTTAGTAGGTCTTCTCTATTCTTTTCTTCTCTTTCTCTCTTCTCTTGTGGTTTGATGGCTTTCTTTAGTATTATGTTTGGGTTCCTTTCTCTTAATGTTTTGTGTATTCATTATAGGTTTCTGGTTTGTGATCACCATGAGGTTCATATTTAGTAACCTATGTATATAGCAATCTATATTGAGTTGATGGTCTCTGTAGTTTGACCTCTTGCTGGAAGCTCTACTCTTTTACTCCCCTCCTCCCACATTTTATGTTTTTGATATCATATCTAGGCTCTTTGTGTGTGTGTGTTTCCATTATCCTCTTATCGTGGAAATTGGTACTTTTAGTACTTTTGTCTTTTGACCTTCTTATTATCTTCGTATGTGGTTGATCTGCTACCTTTACTGTATTTTTGTCCTTACCAGTGATTTTATTGCTTTTTTTTTTAATAATTTTCTTCTTCCTATTTGTGGTCTTCTCTTTCCCACTTAAATAAGTCCCTTTAGCATTTCTTGTAAGACTGGTTTCTTGGTGATAAACTCCTTTAATTTTTCTTTTTTGTGAAAGTCTTTATCTCTCCTTCCATTCTGAAAGATAACCGTGCCAGGTAGAATATTTTTGGCTATAGATTTTTTTTCTTTTCAGCACTTTAAATATATCTTTCCACTAGCCTGTAAGATTTCTGCTGAGAAGTCAGCTGATAGCCTTATGGGGTTTCCTTTTTATGTAACCTGTTGCCTTCCTCTTGCAGCTTTTAGCATTTTCTCTTTATCTTTAATTCTGGACATTTTAATTATAAGGTATCTTGGTGTAGGCCTCTTTGGGTTTGTCTTGTTTGGTGTTCTCTGTGCTTCCTGTACCTGGATGTCTGTTTCCTTCCTTAGGTTAGGAAAGTTTTCAGCTATTATTTCTTCAAATAGATTCTCTACCACTTTGTCTCTCTCTTCTCCTTCTGGGACACCTATAATACAAATGTTAGTGCACTTGATGTTGTCCCAGAAGTCCCTTAGACTGTCCTTGTTATTTCTAATTCTTTTTTCTTTTATCTGTTCAGCTTGGATGATTTCCTCTACTCTTTCATCCCACTCATTGATCCATTCTTCTGTACCATTGACTGCTGTTGAGTCTCTAGTGAATTTTTCATTTCCAGTACCATATTCCTCATTTCTGATTGGTTCTTTTTTATGTTTTCCAATTCTTTGTTGATGTTCTCAGTAAGTTCCTCCATTCTTCTCCCAAGATCAGTGAGCATCCTTATGACTTTTTGTTTTTAACTCTTTGTCAGGTATATTGTTTAATTCTGTTTCATTTACTTCTTTTTCTGGGGTTTTGTCCTGTTCCCTTACTTAGAACATATTCCTTGGCCTCCTCATTTTGCCTCTTTCTCTGTGGTTGTATCTATGTATTAGCTATGTCTCCTGATCGTGGAGAGGTGACCTTATGTGAGAGATGCCTTATGAGGCCCAGCATGTGCTTTCCTCTCATCATCAGTTCCAAATGTCAACCCTGTGTGGGCTATATGTGTCCTTCTGTTGTGGCAGGATTGCTCTTGCTGCAGGTGCTCAGGGAGGCTAGGCTGTCCCCCAGCTTACTTGTCTGGCCATAATGCTCAGCTGCATGTAGTTACTATGGATCTTTTGGTCACTTTATTGGGTGTGGCAAGCTCCAGCAAAGTTGGCTGCAAGGTCTAATAGCACATTCCTGTGGCAGTTTTTCTGTTAAGTGAGTAGACTCCCAGCATGACTGGTTGCTATGTTCAGGAGCTTACAATTGCTGTAGGCCTCCAACCTGCAAGGCTCTTGTCACTTCTCTCAGGATTCCAGGTGATTGGGGCTGGCCCCTGGCATGGGTGCACCCAATTGCTTCAGGTTTTGGAAGGTGGAGCTGATCCCTTCTGTGGCTGTTTGAGTAGCACAAGTCTTCTGCAGCTGACAAGCCCCACCACCCACAGGACCACACACACTATCAGTGGTCCTGCCCCTTGTGTGTGCCCCAACTCCCTGGAGCAGACCCACTATTCCCACTGCAGAGGCCCTACACACTCCACCCGCTCCTTGCACATGCCATGCCCCACGCAGGTGGACCCACTTGCCCAGCTTCAGAGGATCCAGGCACCCAGCCTATGCAGGCCCACAAGTTGCCCATGGGCTTGCTGTTGGGTCAATCCCTAGGGTGGGCTGCTTGCCCTGGCTCAGCTGGATTAAATTGGTGCTCTTGTGGATAGGGCAGACCCTGGGCTAACAGGCTAGGAGAAGAACTATGGCATCTGCCAGAGTCTGTGTCAGCACATCTGTACTAGGTCACAATACTGGCTGCTGCCAATGTCTCAGTCCTTGGAGAGGTCTCACCTCTCACTTAGAAGCACCCAGATCCTATCAGGTGAGTCTCTTTTCACCAAAGGACTGTGCACCTTTCTTTCTGGTGATTTTCGGTTGCCTTCCAAAATGGGTAAATTTTTGCATGGGCCCTTTAAGAGCTGGCTTTTTCCTCCTATGTCTGATAGATTTTCTGGGGTTATTCCCTGTTGTAGTTAATAGCCAGCAAAGTTAAATATTATGACACTTGTCCCAGTCATGCTGAGTCTAAAAGATGCTTATAGTAGTAATGCTTTCCTGCTCAGGTCCCCCACTCCTCCAGGGAAGGCTGCATACCATAGGGTTGCTCCTGGCCAACCATGAAGTGGTACAGCTTATGAAAGTGGCTTTTTTTCTCTCCAGAATGGAATTTATGCTTCTTCCACCTCAATCAGGATTCTCCCTTATTGTAGTGGATCTTTTTATCCAGTTTTCAGTTCTTTCTCAGGGGTAATTGTTCCAAAAGTAGTTGTAAGTTTGTTGTGTCTGTGGGAAGAAATGAGTTCAGAGTCCACCTACACCACCATCTTGACATCTCTCCCAAAACCTTGGTCCTTTTTAAGGTGCTGAGACAAAAGCTGTTCACCTGCCTTAAATACCATTAATGTGATTATGAAAACATTAATGAATGTTGAATAAATTTTTCATTGAATATAACTCTTTAAGAATAAAAACTTTCAAAGGTTTACCTTTAAAGGTGAAACTGTCCCCCAGACTGGAAGCATTCCATATAGAGTTGGGATAACACTGTGTTGGGATCCTTTTTAGGGACCTGTAATCTTGTAGCACTATGTAAATTAGTTAGATATTTTTCAATTCTCCTCTATACTTTTCCAGAGTGGTCCTAGCCAATGACAGTATCAGCCTTATGCTCAAAGAGTTTATTTTTGAGGTATCTTTGCTCACATACTTATTTTGAAACCCGCATACTTATTTTGTGCCACCTATTATTTCACTGTGTGATGAAAAGATCACAAAACAACATCTGTATCACTTTTTTTAATTAAAATAATTTAGGTATATAGGACTTTAATTGTGTGGGGAGAAGATGGAGAAATAGTAGCATATTAATTTCAGATTAAATCTTTGCTGAACCTTAGCAACTCTTTTCTATCCAGCAAAACAGCACTTCTAACCAATAGCCTTCATTTTTTAACTTCTTATCAAGTATTCTGGTGTGGTTTAGACATAATGTAATTCAAAAAAATTAGTAGGGCATTTTAGATAAAACAGTGAAAAAGTGATGTTTAATGCAATTCCACTTATCTGTATGATAAAGATGAATTTCTCATGAAGCAGGCTGAGAAATTATGCTATAGAATAGGGACTTGGTTTATGACCTTAGTTTCATTCATTCTTTATCTATAATGAAAAAAATATTTAAAGTCTGAGTCATGGGGTTATCTCTCATCCCCAATAAATTAGAGAAGTGATGTGAAAGGCATCAGTTGAACAGCCATGAGAAAGCTGAGCCTGGCAGCTTTTTGTTTAGGAGCAAATAACTCTTTTATGAATTACAGGGGAAAAGTCACAGATGCACACGCAAATCTTACAGAAAACTTTTGAAAGTTGAATGGGGATCACAATAAATTACATTGAATTTTTGAATCAATATTTTTTCCAGTTTTGAAGTAGTATAAAATATTGTCTATCCTTAGGCTTACTAGCTTCAGGAGAAAAAAATGTACATGCACAAGCCATATTTTTTTAGGAGGAGAGAAAAAGTTGGGTCCATAATTTGGATGCATGAAAGACCTTGTGTGATTTATCATTCTTTGCGAAAAATAGTGCACCATCTAACTAGAGATTTCAAATAACCAAGCAAACTTTTGAGAAGACTGAAAAATAAAATGCCAACTTAATTAAAATAGATAGGTAGATAGAGAGGTACACAGAGAGAAAGAGAGACAGACAGACAGACATATAGAAATAAAGGTAGTTTGAGAATTTACAAATAAGCTTAAAATATTTCACTGGTAATAGTTTTTCTTCAACAACCAATTAATAACTAGTTAAAAATATTAAAAAGAGGTTGTTTTTGTGGTATCTGAAGGGATTTCTAGCTTCCTTCTTTTCTGTAAGTTTCTTAAACAGTATAAGCAAAATAAAATTATCCTGTGATTCTGGATGCTAACCCAGCTCCTAAACAGTTCCACTCTCACTGCCTAAAGAATATCAGGTTATATATGGGAAATAACATGAATGGGGCATGGACTACTATTCATTTGTTGTGCCCTTTCCCTGAATCAAACCCCATAAGCATTGCTAATAAATAAGAGAATTTGCATGATCATTGGTACCAAGAAATCTTTTGGTTTCCATTAATCACCAGTCAAGTATTCTTCCCAGAGGAAGAATTAGCCCCAATAATTTCATCATTTTTTTCCCTTATTCAACCCTGTATTTTCTCTGTCTTTCTTGTAACTTCCACTGTTATAAAGACAGGAGAAGCTGAAAGACTGCTCCTTCTGATCTAAAGAAGACAAGGATTCTAGCTAAATCATCTTCAGTATTTCCAAAACGCATGTGCCAACAGTCTTGAAAATCTAATAGAAGTAGTAATCTTTTTATTTTTTTGCTGGAATTACATCAACTCAGAGTGGTTGTCATGATGATAGAAGACTAGATTGACAGTGAAAAGATCTGTCTGAAAAAGAAAAATGAGGACACTAGGTTTAATCAAATGAAGGCATTTTATTAGGTAGGCCAGATCTTTCAACATATGGAGTATGTGTGGGGAAACAAAACAGAAGAATCACTGACGGGGAAAAGTTTGGAAACCATGTATTAGGCCATCTTCCTCTTCCAAAGAGGAAGCGTTAAGAGGTCAAGTTTACATTGTTGAATAGAGAAGGGTCAAGAAAGGAAACTTCAAACATTATGACTTCTTGAGTTAAAGAGTTTTGGAAGGTTTACAGAGAACTGTAGTCTATACTATTATATTTTTAAATGTTTAGTGAATCATTACCTCAAATTTGACAAAATCAGCAAAGAGCTTAATTATTTATTTTTGAGGAGTTTGAGACTTTTGGGGTAATTTGGATGTATGTGATGTATTCAATACCATTTTGTGTCAGGTTTGAAATGTCATGAATCAAATGATCTAAAATGTATTAAATAAAAAGTAAAATATGACACATTTGCATACATTTTATTCAGAAGTTTTGGATACATAGTCAGCAATTATACATCATATACTTTCTTTTAGCTTCAAAAATAAATACAATTAATATGCCTAAGTTCTTTGTGACTTAGGTTTTTAAACAAAACAAAAAATATTGCTATTATATGTAGCTTTTAACACCTTTATTGAGGTAAAACTGACTTCCAATAAACTACACATGTTTAAAGTGTAAACTTTTTTAAAGTTTTGCTATGTGCATGCCCTTGTGAAATTACCACCACAATTAAAATAACAAATGTACTCTACCACTCCCACAGGTTTTCTCAGGCCCTTTTGAAATCCCTCCCTCCTGCTATTGCTTATGCCCCATTATCCCTGAGCATCCACTGATTGGCGTGAGGGCTGGCTACATAATTTGCAGGACTCAGTGCAAAATGAAAATGTGAGACCCCTTGTTCAAAAACCAGAGAAAATTTTCTCTTAAAAGTACTAAAATACAAAGCTTTTTTTTTCTTCTGCAGTCTCTCTCTTTGCTTCTCATAGTGTTTTTTATTTGCTATTTAATGTCATTCTAAGTAAAGAAAAATTAAACTTTTAAATTATTGACATGAATTTTCCCATTTATCTTGTATTGTGCAATGCCAATTCTAAATGCAAATATAAGAGCATTTAGCTCATATACAGAATTACCAAAATTACACAATTTTAGTTGTGTAATTTTACACAAATCACCAAAATTACTACAATTCACATGTAGTAGCTCCTACATGCATATATATTTTGTTCTTACCAGAAGAGCGGAAACGCTGCACAAAACTTAACTGAATTATTTTTATCTCACTTCTCGATATCTGCACATTCTACCAACACTCTAGACCTTTGGGTTACTGAAGAATAAGGATTAAAAGAACACAGAACTATGGGTTGCCCTATCTGTCCCTTTCCTTCTGTGTGATTAGCTCCACCATAGTGTTGGCTAATACAAGGAAGTAACAGGAATAAGAAAGGATGTGATGGAATTCCTTGATTGGTTGTGTTTCTTACAATGTTGCCTGCTTTCTGTGTTTGAAGTAAGTTCTGGTCTTTTTTATAGTTTCCATTTATCTTTTCAATATGTTTAATTTTTCTACCTCCTTAAGCATATGGAATCTAGTAATAACTTAATTTCCTTGTCTATTTATTCTATCATGTGTCATTTCTGAGTCTTTTTTGATTAATTGATTTTTCTGTTCATTATAGATTGTATTTTTCTGATCCTTTGCATGCCGAGTAGTTTTTTATTTGATTCCAGACATTGTGAATTTCACCTTCTTAGGTGCAGGGTATTTTTGTATTTTTATGAATATTTGTGTGTATCTTGACCTTTGTGCTGGGACACAGTTATTTAAAAGTTTGATCCCTTTTTTTTTGTTATTGAGGTCATATTGGTTTATAACATTGTGCAAATTTCAGGTGTTTATTATTATATTTCAGTTTCTATCTAGACTGCTTCATGTTCTCCACCAATAGTCTAGTCTTTATCCATCACCATACCTATGTGCCCCTTTATCCCACTTGCCCTGCCTCCACCCCCTCCTCCTCTGGTAACCACTAATCTGTTCTCCTTATCTATGTGTTTATCTGCCACACATGAGTGAAATCATACAGTGTTTGTCTCTGTCTGGCTTATTTCACTTAGCATAATATCCACAAGGTCCAACCATATTGTCACAAGTGGCATGATTTGGCCTTTTGTATGGCTGGGTAGTATTCCATTGTGTTTATATATATAAATATACCACATCTTCTTTATCCATTCATCTGTTGATGGGCATAAAATTTGGTCCCTTTGAGTCTTTTTTTAAACTTTGTTAGGCAGGACCAGAGCTGTATTTATTCTAAGCTTAAATTTTTCCACTACTGACACAAGACTCTTCTTTGTACTGTAACTAATATCTCTGAATTTTAGTTTTCTATTCTGGTTGTTGGGCCAGCCCTATGTGAGCTGTGGCCACTGTTTCTGAAAATCCTTTTGGGTGACTCTTCCCTTGGTCTCAGATAGTTTTCTCACATGCATGCACTAATCAATACTCAACAGACTGCTTAAGGGGGACCCTCTACAGGTCTCTGACGTTCTCTCTTCATGAACTCTCTCCTGTCTGGTAGTGTACCCTGTACAAAGGAATCCCTATTTGTCTTCAAATCAGGAGACACCCCAGGCTCTGTCCGGGTTTCTCCTCCCTATGCCAAGGCCTGGAAACTTTCTCCAGACAGAAACTAAGGCAATCTAGGACTCATGCCAGTTATTTTCCAGCTCTCAGACATCACTGTCCTTCTTTCTCTGATGTCAAATATCTTAAATATCATTGTTTCATGTATTTTGTCTGGTTTTTCAGTTATTTCAGGCAGGAATGCAAATCAGGCACCTGCTATTCCATCTTGTCTAGAAGCAGAAGTTCAGGCAATCTGACTTTTTAATTTATAATTTTTTGTTGTCTCTTAATTTCCTATTAAATATATGACTATTTTAAATTATAGCTGTCATTTTAACTGATGTACAACCTTATGAAATGTTGTCTATTATTTTTACTCTGCATCTTGCTCTTTGTTTGGAGTCCCCTATATTCAGCGTAGTCTTCTGACTAAAAGCATTGGGATTGCTAGGGAGCGTGCTAGAAAGGCAGAAAATCTCAGGGTTCCCTTAGACCTACTGAATAAAAATCCTCATTTTAACAAGGTCTCCAGATTAAAATGTTAAATTTCAAGAAGCACTGCACTATGGGGTATTTCCTCAACAGACACCTAGATCTCATTTTTAGTTTCTTAATGGGAGTTTCTAATCAAGGTTAAGGACCTTAACCTTGTACACCAGGGCACCCATCTCGGAATCCAGCCATTATGCCTTTGCATTCCAGCTTTGACAATTCCTAGATGTGTGAATTTGGATAAGGTAGTTTTCATCTGTTTCGTCATCCACAAAGCAGAACTAATAACACCTCCTTCATAGCAATGTTGTAAAATCAAATTAGATATTACATCTAGTGTCTGGCACATAATAACTTCTAAACAAATGGTAATTATGATTATTACTAGGTTATTATCCTGTAAATTTCTGGAAAGAGAGGGTCATGTCAAGTTTCTCTGCATTCTCCACAACACCTGAGAGAGTAGAGACTTAATATAGGATGACTGATTGATTGAAATGACATTTGAATACTTCTCTAGGTAATTAAGAAAAGAAATAGAAGTTAATGAAACTGCTTCTAATGAGTAGATTATATGACTCACTGAGCAGTCATAATCATTGAAGGAGAAAACAGACTCTCGACTTCATTCATGTTTGAGGGCGGAATATGTTCAACCCATTGATTTTCAATGCTCATCAAAACAACTTAACGTGAAATTAATTTCACCTACTTCTTGTTCCATTGTAAGCAGCAAAGTCACTCTGTCTTACTGAAATTTTTTATTAAAGACTCCTGCCAAACTTTAATTGAATGTGTAATGACCCTCCTTGTAGTGCTACAATTCACCTTAATTATACTGTCCAAATAATTTTTTTGGAGAAAATGATAATCTGAATAAGAGAGAAAAGAAATTCACCCCACCACATCATGATTCAATGTGTTGCTCTTTAAATATAAAGATGATATGACCGCCCTCTGACACTTAGTTAAAGGTTTCATTCCTAGACTTCCCCTCTCCTATCCAATTTTGGTGAAATATTCAAGCTAACCTACCAGCACTCTTTCACATTGTACCTCTTTTATAAGACATGGGAGGCATTTTTCAGAGATTATGGAAAACTACACATATAATTGGACACAGTGGACTGAAACAGTGATTACAGCCACATTAAGAGAATAATAGAGCAAATGGCTGTTCTGGGCGAGAAAAGAAATTTCTTAAGCATTATTGAAAAGGGAGGTACAAAATAACATACAAGAAATATCCAAATCATTTTAAAATTAACTTAATCTTTAAAGATATTTTCTAAAATCAAACACCATTATAAAATTATTTTAAGGTTATAACGTGCTTTAATTGAAATATTATAAATAAAAATTGTATCTTTTATTGATGTTGGGAGTGTTTTCTTTCAACTGAGATATCAGCTTTGAAAAAGATCAGATATAAAATTTATTGTCTTTAAAAGAACAATTGGCAAAATAATTAGTAACTATCAATTTTTTATATAAAAAATTACTCTCCCATAAATGTGAAAAACATGTGACACAAATGATTTAAATAGATAAGATTTTAGAGAAATAAATAAGAAACCATTGGTGCATAGCTTAGTGGCTAAAAGCATGACTCAGAAGCCAGACTTTTTCAGGTTTAATTCTGATACCTCTACCAACAAGCTATAGGACCTTGGGCATTTTTTAAATTTTCTGTGCCTTAGTTTGCTCATTTGTAAAAATTGTGATAATAGTAACAATACTTTCCTCATTTGGTTGTTATAATGATTAACAGGATTACTAAATGGAAAGAATTTTGAACAATGGTTGGAACATAGCACAAACATTAGTAAATACTATTATTACAAAATATAAAATTCTGCCTATACTGAAAAAGATCACTGTTGTATTTACAAGAACATATCCATGTTCCTCATGATAATATCTGTTAAATGTTCCAACTGATAGTCTTAAATCTCGATAAAATTTCAAAATATTTAACAATGTGATTAGAAATGTGAAAAGAATAATACTGAAGGTGGGCAATTTGAGTAGTGATTTAAAGTACAGTTTTGGAAGTCTGATAGATTAGTGTGAAGTCTGGTTCTGCCATTCACTAGCAGAATAACTTTGGTCAATCTCTACTTCATCTTTATAAGCCTCAGTTTCCAAATTCAGAAAATGACAGTATTAGTACTTATCACAAAGAACTATCATGAAGATTAAATGACAGAAATTTAGGGTTTTGGGACATAAAAATCAGCAAGTATTTAAATCTATTGTATTTACAATATAAATATAATTTATAAATATAAATATAAATCTATTATATTTATAATACAAATGTTTGTTGGATTTGGTCTCTGCCCTTGAAAAAAATTTTCAATTATATTGTGTCGATAAGATATACACCCTAAAAATGACCAAGAATGCAAAGTAATCTATATCCAATAATAAATAAGTAGTACAGCTAACAGTGACATTTAGAAGACAAAAGCTTTTATCTTGTTCGTTACCTTTCCTTCAGTTTCCCAGGCCAACTCTGGGAGAAGAGTATTTAGAAACACACAAACAAGATAAAATCATATGCACTCCAGATTGCTTATTCTAGTTAATCTACTTTATTGAAAGTTAAGTTCCCAACTGCAAATAAGACATAAAGCATTGACATTAAAAACTAAAAAAATTTGAAATGCCACATTATACCATAGATGGATTTTTACAACAAACAAAGAAAAATCCTTGAGGGAAGATTTGGAAACATGTCCACCTGGATGCAGACCCCTTTCCCTGTACTCCCAATTTATTTGCATCTCCTAAGTCAAATTGCTGTTAGGGCCTATGGGCTGCTGAGAAATATGAGGGTCTGACTTTGAAGAAGTTCTCCAGAGGGTGACTAATAACTCCTGAGGTGCTTTCTCCTTGATGGACTGGTTGAGACCTGGAGACCAGCCTGAGAGGGATCCTAGACAAACACCAGAAAGACAAATCCTGGAAAGGTCCAATCCTTCCTGTCCTTGGGCGGAGACAGTGTCAGGAACCTGGGAGACAGAGATCCTTCTTCGAAGCCCCCTGGCAGTAGCACTGGCGAACTCCCTGCCCGTGCACTTCCAGCCCACAAGGCAGTTGCTTCAGCCGTCTGTGGGACTCGTGCCATTCAGTCTTCCGGTTAACAAAGAAAAAACCGGGCCATGGAAGGAACCCCAGCAAACAGAATGATCAGTCAGTGTCTCAATCAGGGTCCAGTCAGGAGACAGAAATCACACCCTTTATTTTAACAGAGAGAATGTGAAATAAAGGATGGATAATGATGTATAAAATCAATGTTAATTAGGTAACAAAGGCAAAAGGAGAACTCTGAGGTATCATGGAGATAGCAACTACAGAGAGCAGCTACTACCATAAGGCTCAGGGAACAAAGAAAAGAGCTTAGAAATATTGAAACGTGGAGGAGAGGCCCCACAGAGCTAAAAATCAGACTCTGAGGAAGGGGTGTCAGCCCTCTGGTGCTGGTGTATCTGAGGCCTGGTGATAAAGCCGGCCTTGTCAGAGTTGGAAAGACTACAAACAAGATTCAGCTGCTACTCTGGGTGAGCACAGCTGCTACCAGGGGGAGGAAGCATTGCTGGGTGACTGAGAAAAAAGAAACTCAGAAAGCCACAGGAAGCCCGCGGAAGAAAACAGAAAATAACAAGTCCCTTACTCCTCCTGCCTTGCGGTGTCAGTCTCTCTCTCTCTTTCTCTCTTTTGCCGCCAGTCCCCGCCCGCTCACGTCGTCCTCTCACTAGCACCTCCTATTGACAAAGCAGAAATGAGGTTAGTTGAGTCGCAGTCCCAGCGTCACGAAGTTGGGTATAGGAGGGTAGTTTTGGAGCCGAAATACAATAACTTAATAAGTGAAACAATCAGGAAAAAATAGGAAACACACAAAAATAGAGCAGCTGGGAGAGACAAGTGGAAATGGAAAAAGTAAAGTGTTTCTATGTAGGAAAAAATAATCTTTCTATAAAGAAATAATAATTAAAAAACACGATGTCCTAAATAAATCACCAGATGAATTGAGAGAGAGCAGTTGCCACTGAGATCCAAATTTGTGGCATGGAAAATCAAGTGAAACAAGTGCCATAAAGCAGAGGACAAAATGTAAGTAGATTGAAATAATGACAAAAAAAAAAAAAGCTAGAGATGTGGAACAAAGATCCAAGAGAGCTAATGTGAGTAATAGGAATTCCAGAAGAAGTAAAGTGAACAAATGTAGAGGAGGAAATAATTAGGCAAATAATAGAAGAAAATTTATTTGATCTGAGGAACTCAGGTCTGCAGATTAAAAATTTCACTGAGTTCCATACTGCACTGATGGTGAAACCTAGGGATAAAGTCCTGAACTTAAGATAAAGAGAAATCTTACAAGTTTATAGGCATATGGAAAAATTATGGTCAAGAGAAAAAGAATTGGAAAAAAAAAAATGGAAGAGAGAGGAAAAGAATTCCCACCCAAAACATAGGAAGCTAGAAGAGAGTAAGAGTCTATCAGTTGATTATGAAGGAAAGGACTGTAATTTAAAAAACTCAAATATTTAAGTAAATACAAACTCAATTCCTCAAAATAAAGATGCAATAATAAATACAGTTTTCAGCAACAAACACAAAGATTGAGAGTTATCTATTAGTGAACTATTTTAACTAAAGTGGATTCTTACAGATTAGTTGGAATCCAATTTCTCATGATACGATAAGGAATAAGAGAGAATCTAAGAAGGAAAAAACCACCAATGATATGCCAAAAGCTAGTGTCTATGTCCTTAGTGTCATTAATGTATTGATTAATGTCACAAATGTTAAAAAAAAGGAACTCCAAGAAGTTATGTAAACTTATAAGTTTATCAGATGCAGGAGAAATCTTTTTAATAAGAATAGAAACTCAGAAATTAAGAAAAAAGCAGATATTTACTCTTATACAAGTATCTGTTGTATATAAAAGATGGAAAACAATGCACAGAAGATCCCTATTTGGATGTAAAGCTATCTACACAAGCCATTTACAGTTAATACTCTCAGACTTAAAACACCAAAATTAATCTCTAAATAAGCAAAATTTGATGAGCATAAAATGAACCTTAGCAAGTTTGGTTCATTCAGGGTCTTTTAGGATAAAACAGATTATCTACATCATCTTTTAGTTCCACTCAACCTACAAACTAAGTGGAAACCCTAACTAATAATCCATTCTGAAAAACAGTTCCAGAATAAAAATATGCTATTTTCATCTAGTACAACAGATCATGAATTTAGGCCAAAAGGGCTTTCTGGCAATGAAGATATAAATATAAATAGCATGGGCAATGTAGAAGAAAGAATCAAGCCATTTTTCAGAATGTGCCTAGAATTTTTTCTTTACTTCACGTTCAAGACCTCCACCCCCTATGCCTTGCAGAGCAGGTGCTCAACAAATACTCGTTGATGATGGTAGGTTCTGAATTTGTTTTTCCTTTTCTACTTTAGGACCTGAGCATCAGATTCACTAGTTAGGATATGCTGCCATTGAATGTTTATTGAATTATTGAATGAAGGAAACAAAGAATCAAACACCAAAATAAATGACTGAAGATAAAACAAGAATCATTAGCGATGATGGTTATTAGATGTCACTTCATGTTTTTTCTTGAGCCAAAAAAAATCAGATTTTGCTGTGTGTTTGTTTTCACTTTTACCTTTGAAAATTATCACTGAAACCCAACCTCAGCTTCTGTTTGTTTGTTTTGTTTCCTCCCCAGCTCTCTGAAAGTTTTTAACTTAGTTACCACTTTGCTTTACATCTTCCAATATCTCTCTAGTTGTATTCACCATTGTTTAGTTGTCTAAGCAGGTGTAGAAAGAGGAACTAGGGAGCTGGGTTTAGCCGCTGAATTCAGGAGCATAAACACTTGAATTGGAAGGAAGAGACAATTCATTCACAAGTGCTCATTGTTGAGTCCAATATGCCAATGAAAACATTTCCAATTTGTTTTTTGAAAGGTTTTTGTATGAGGTTGGTTTGTTTTGTTATAAATGGTTAAGAGACAGCTGCTTATCTAGAAGGATTGCATAAAAAGAAAAGAATAATTCACAATTTTATGAATACAAAGTTCAAGAAATTACATTGTTTTTAACATATATGTGAAACATGGGGAAAATAAATGAAAGACTAAGTAGCAAAGGGCTCTAATGTGGCAGCCATACTTACTGATCGGCTAAGCTGCACGTGTTATTTATAAGGTGCCGAGGGCAAATTGTGAGGAGGAATTCTGCCTTTTCCATTCTCTCTTCATCTATTAGTTTCTTTTCTTTGTAAAGTATGTGTACTTACATGCTATCTGGAACAAGCCAAAGCTGTCAGAAAAACTAATATTAATTCCTGGATAATCTGCCAAGGTAAACAGTCTGCCACTCATGTCTATCTTGGCCTTTAGCCTTGACTTTCTCTTTACAGCTCTAGATCAGCAGAGGATCCAGGGACATAGGATATGTGTTCACTAGGCTTTCACTTAAATTTTTTGCACACAATTGCCTTCACATTTAAGAAAATGAGAAAATACAAATACACAAAAATAATAAAATTAACAATAAGTATACTTTGTTAACATTGTAAAATATGTCATTCCAGGTTTGTTTCTAAGCTCATTCATATATATAAATGAATGACATATGAATAAATGAATAAATGAGGAATGAATGAATGAATAATTGATTTAACAAAATGAGAACGTGTATGTGTATATATGTACATATAAAACCTATTTTTTCATTCAACAGCAAACTGATCGTTTCGTAATGCCAGTAAATGTGGAAATACACTATCGTTAGGATACACCGTTAATGGGAAAGAATCACACATATTTTCTGAACTGCAATCTTGCCACTTCTTACTTGTGATTTAATTTTGATTGATTGCATATAAAATATGCAGTTTTTATAGGCCTTTTGCAATATTAAATATGGAAACTATTCAAAACCCAAAATACTTACACTCATTCTTCCTTGAATTCGTAAAACTGGAGCTTTTTATTATCTAGTCCAGGAATCAGAAAACTTTTCCTGTAAAGGGCCAGATAGTAAATATTTTAGGCTTTGCAAGCTATACAGTCTCTATGCTAATCTTGACTCTGCTATTGTAGTGCAAAAGCAGACGAAGACAATACATTAACAAGTGAGCATGCCTTTGTTCCAATAAAACTTTATATACAAAAATCGGCAGTGGGACGATTTGGCCAGTTTTAACACCTACCCTAATTTTGCTGGTAAAACCAAGGCCTTGAAAGCTTGAACTTTGCTCAAGGTCTTAAAGCTAGTTAAGGACACAGCAGCTATTAGGATATGTTTCTGTAAAACCCTAGGCCAGTGTTTCTTCTACATCCTGAAATATTAGCTTTTTGTGTCTTTCCCCTATTCTAATGGTATGCTATCCAAAAAAGCTGTAAATATACATTTTCGTTTCTCATATTTGATTCATTAATTCTATTTTCAAGATATACTTAGCACTGCTTCTCAACACCTCCCATGGTACCCGCGTGTTCCATGCCACCGCCATTAGTCACTGGATAACTGCAGTGGCCTTGTGTCTGCTGTCTCTGCTTCAGCTTTTGCCCCTCTTCAGTCTAATTTTGACAAAGAAACAAGTGTGATTCTTTAACAGATGAGTCAGGGCGCTCCTAAAACTGAATAAATCTTTATCATTCCGTCAAGGCGCTCCATGATCTGGCCTTCTCTTGCCTTCTGACGTCATCTCCTACCACGACCTCATTACCTCTGCCCCAGCAACCCTGGTCACCTGGCTCTTCCCCAAACGCACCAGGCACAGGCCTGCCTTGTATCCACACTCTTCATTCCCTCATCTCTCCAGATGTTTACTCAAATGACACATTCTTAGTGAGGTCTTCCCTGGCTGCCCTCTCTAAATTGCAACATGCCTCACACATACATAACACACACACACACACACACACACATACACAAACACTTTATATCTCCCTTCTTGCTTTATTTTTCCTCGTTGCGTTTATATCAGTATATTTTTTAGGTGTGTTTCCCCCACCACCACCCACCAGATTATAGCTTCATGAGTGCAGAGATTTTCATCTGTGTTATTCACCAGTTATCCCCAACCCTTAAACCAATGTGTGGCATACAGTGATTGTCCACTAAATAATTGTATAATGAATGAGTCTAGTTAATTCTCAACTAACCTTGAGTGCTGAGCATACTGAATTTAAAGTTCAAAGTAATTTTGTGTTTTTTCCTTAATGGTCTAAGGAAGAGTTGGGTTTGAAACAACTATTTATTTATACTACTGAAGAGATGAGGGAAGGATGGATGTGGATATCTTCCCTGGAGGCGGGCCTGTGCGGAGTGTTTGGGGAAGAGCCAGGTGACCAGAGTTGCTGGGGCAGAGGTAAGGAGGTTGTGGTAGGAGATGACGTCAGAAGGCAATAGAAGGCCAGATCATAGAGGGCCTTAATGCAATGATAAAGATGTATTCAGTTCATATATATAATTTTGCTTTGGGGATGAAGGGGAGGAAGGAGTGTATAGAAATCACCCTGCAATCTTATACGCTTGGTATTTTGCCACATTTTATTTTGAAGGCATTTTCTGGCATCCCTCTCATATTCTTCCACACACCATATTTACATTAATTATATGAAGAGACATAATTATAACTCATGGCTAATTTGTTTTTAAAAAGAAGAGAAAGAACCCACAACAAGACGCACGTTAAAAATAACACTGAGAATATAATTTAAGTATTAGACTTAAACCATTTAGCGTCAAAATACAGGTTTCCATTCCTAAGCAGCTTTAAATCTACATCATTACAACATGACTCGATTTGTCTGAACAATAAAAGGCTAAACTTTCACAGGAAGTGACCCTTAAAAAATGTATCTTTTCCTATGTGTATTTTAAGGAAAATAGTTTACTGCATTTGAGTAGTTTCTATTTATGTACAATTGCACTTATGAAAAAGATTCATCATTGATTATGCTCATTCTTAAACTAGTCAATAGCTTACCTGAAATTAACAGATGAATTTTCAGATATGGAAACAGAATAGTTCTGCACCAGTTTACAATACAAAAATACCCGAGCCTCGATGTTTTAAAAGTTGTTCAAAGTTTTGAAGATTTTTAAACATGTAAAATAAATTTTTAACTTTAAACTCATTGAGTGATAAATTTTTTAAATCTTGATTTATATGTCATACTATATTTTTGGAAAGTAAAATGCTCAGTTTATTTTGTATTTATAGAAATGTTAAACTTTATATTTTTACATTTAATAATTTAGTATTAATGTTTCTAATTGGATTTAATATCTGTAGCTTTAACCACATTCATCTTCAGGATATTTACTCATACCTATAAATATAATACATATCAAAATGTTATGTTGTAAAATGTGCTCTAAAATGAACTAATAGTCTTGATTGCCCAATTGAAGGTTGCTATACATCTGACACCTGTTGATTGGAACTGTGTTCTTTTATCAGTGGACCCATTTGAACTACTGCTTGCTGCTGCCAGATAACTCTAGTATTTTTGCCTAAGTGGAGGGCTTCTTTCCCTCATTCTAGAAATTAATTCCGAAAAAGTTTGCTGTCCTTAAGTATGGCTGCTTCTAAACCTATAGTGATGTCTATATGTGCACACTTAATCAAGGGAATCCCTGAAAGATCTGGTTAATTGAAATTATACTTATCAAAATGGGTGGATAATACAATAATTCCAATACATAATTTTTAAAAAGCTGCATATAGTATTACATATATAAAGATATATGTAGTAGACATATAGTGAAAATGCATATAAATTGTGTTGATAAAGCATATTTCTTTTCCTTGAGAAAAATTAAAGGGCAGTGTTTTGAGTTCTTATGATAAAATTACAAATAACTTAATCTTTATCATTTAAAAGGAATTTAACCAGGTTCATTTTCTAGTTTTTCAGATCCAGAATAAGGAACTCAGGATACCAAATGATCAGTGATGATGAGCATTACATCAGTTGAAAGTAGGTATGTGTTAAAAATTACAGAAAATGTGGGGGAAAATTTTAAGACAAACTCGAAAATATTCTTGCATGAGATGTGATGGTAATAAAGGCACATGGGTTGGATTCAAAACTATCAGGTTAAAAATTCAAATAAAATTCAACTAAATAAAGGCCAAAGGGCTCTTACACTGAGCCCAAAAGGGATGGATGAGAACACTTTGTGTAAAAATTAACATTCTTAAAGCCATACAGTTAGAAAGGGTGCTCTGTGTGGATGTGAGTGAGATGACAGAGCCAGGAAGTAGTGCACACTGAGACAGCTCCCTCCACAGCCATTCTGCACGTCATCCACTGAGTTGTTGAGATGGTGTTTGAAGAATTAATATCAGCTCAAGAGATAAACTTGACTGATTAAGGATAAATGTATCCCCCCCACACACAGCCATCATTGATTCATTTAGGTATGAGCATGTGCCCTAATTCTAACCAAGGAGATATGAGAAAAAATTTCGTGCAGATTTCTGGAAAGTTTTTTCCTCAAAACAACAATGGGAAGTCATGAACTTTCTCCCACTGTACACAAAGAAGGAGGCTCAGACCCTAATGCCATTGGCAACAACAACTCTAAGGTCATTCGGCTTTAGGATAAAATCAACATCGCAGGTAAACAGATCAAAAGTCAGAAAAAGAATCTGGAATTGTTCATATTTGAACTAAAGAACCAACTAATCTTAAAACCAGGCCTCCTTCTGGAGTGGTAGTTACATGAGTTAGAAGTGTCTGTACTAAGTCAATTTGATTTGTGCATTACTTGCAGTTTCAAGCATTGTAACTGATACAGAACTTGGTAGATATTTGGCTCAAGGATAGAATTAAGCATGAATTTGCCAAAGCTATAGCCCATAAAAGAGAAAGTCATAGAAACAATTTAAGAAGATCTAGATTCTGTAAAATAAAGCATGCTATGAGGGCATATTTTCATTCTCCTCTGTAGACTGTCCTGGAAAGCTGCTTCAAGCACCAGCTGCCATTTGATCCTTAAATGATCACTAACTCAATGATTACCTCCTACCTGGGATTTAGGATGCAGATTCAACCTCTAATCTGGATTGTAGGGAGAATTTCATGGTTTAAATTTTAAACTCTGCTTGGAAACCTCTTTGAAGATCAGCCAGAAGATTATGGTGGTGCAAATAACCTGCAGAAGCTTACAGCTGTCCTCCTGTAGTTCATGCTGAGCAAGTCATTTTCCCAATGGGATAAAAATCAGATTACCTCAAACATCACCTTCTATAGGTTGTTGTATTCTCGTCTCCAAAATACCCTAATCTCCTCTCTAATTTTTCTGATTTTCACAGCAAGGGAATGCTACAAGTACATTTTCCTCTTAAGAAGTGTACAGGATTCTTACTAAGAATGGAGTGTTCTTTTTCATTTTGGGTAAGAACCGAAATAAATGGCTCTACAACACTCGACATTTGCTATTTTGTTTTGCCTATGTATAGGTAGTTGGCTGTAATATATTGTAATTTCTATTAAATGTCCTTATTATGGTTTTCTTTAAGGAAGTATTATAAATTTTTTCTTGGCCCAATTTTAAAAATGTGTTGCTTTCAGAGTGAATAAAAATGTATTTTTTATTAATTAATGTTTAAGTATTTTTATGAGTACAAATTTCTTCAAAAATCACTCCATTTCTAAAGCTGAGATTGTGCGAGTACAGAAAACTGTTGAGTAGTCTCAGTGGAACAAGTTTAACAAGTGTAAACCTAGAGTTATTTAATTCTAATTAAATTAAAAGAAGTCATAATTAGAGGCAATAAATCAAATTAAACTTCCAAGTAATTTCAATTACCAGGAGGAATGTCCCTTTAACTTATATCAAAACCAAATTAGTCCCTTCAATTTATGTTATAAAACAAAAGATAACAATTTAAAAATTAGTGATTCCTGCTCTTAAGAATACAAATATCAGGGTAACAAATAATCCCCTTAAAAAACAAACAAAAAAAATGAACTGTTTATTTTCATAAATAAAAATATTGATTTTACATACACATTCAGGTTTCAATGACAGAAAATGAGCATATTTCTATTTATACTTTATTTTAAAAACAGATTATTGAAGACAAAATTTACAAAAATTACTATGCATTGAAAAAGTCAACTGAAGAATACATTTGTTTCTATTACACAGCTCCTATCTTTTCAAGTTTTTTCCTCTCACAGCACTGAACATGGGACTTCATTAAATCTCAGCATTAATATGTCACTCATGTAAATAAGATTTTCCATTATGAGTTACCAGTTCATATTAGAATATTTGAGGGGGGGTATTAGTATTTTGTAAAATACCTGGGCATTGTTTCTCTTTCTTGAAAATAAATTTCAAAAATCCTACATAATCAGTACTATTATCTCCAGGTCCATTAAACACTGGAAAAAAATCACTTGAAGAGTTATTCTACATTGCAATATTTACCTCTAATGTTTAGAAAGACAGACTCTATAAATATGAAAAATAAATATTAACAATGAACAATTTTATGTTGCCTCTTTTATTAATCAATTAAAGTAACATTTTTCATACATCAAAAATTAATTTATAATAGGAAAACTGAGATAGATACACAGGTAAAAATACAATGAAACAATACAAATTTTATAGTGCATTATTCATAAGAATAAAAACAGTAATTTGCTTATACATGAGGCCAGTGTTACTCAACCTCACGTGCTGTGTCTTGTTCTGCCAATATCGGCTGTGGGTTTCATGCATCGTTTCCCACAGGGACACCTATCCTCACCTGCAAGCAGAATGGCTGGAAATGGTTGTATAGTCTCTAGCTAGTTTCTCCAGGTGAAACAAATTACCACATACTGTTATCAAATCTGTATTTATCTCAGTAATACCACACACTAACCAAATGATTGAAGCAGTCTAAAGTTACACACACAGATATTTCCAACCACATCAACAAATAAAGTGCATTACTTAATCATTAGATATTTGCTAAAACCAAAAACATATGGGTACTCTGGAGAAAACATGCATAATGGAAAACATCAGCCATTTGTGGTGGAATGGATATAAAGAGACATTTTGAAGAAAAAAAAAAGAATTAGGTGCCCAATAAGGATACGAAAAGATGCTCAATCTCATTCTGTTAAGAAGTAAAATAACCTTCATATTATCAAAAATTTTAAAGCTTCAAAATATCCAGTACTGGTCAGGATAGAGGGCATAGTCATTAACATACACAGTTGGTGGGAGTCAAAATTGGTGCCATCTATTGGGGCAGACTTTGGCTATATGGGCAAACTTAAAATAGAGATTCCTTTACTATGTATCTTGCAAGGATATCATGTATCTTTGCAAAGAAATCTTTGCAAAATTATGCCTAAATGCATGTATTAAGTATTTTCATTTCAAGATTGTTTAAAATAGCAAAAAATGGAAAAGTTATGGGTTAAATTTTTAACTGTCTTTCATTTCTTTCTTTCTTCCTTCTCTGAGTGTAAGGCTCTCCCTTTCTTCTTTTTTATTCATCAAATATTTAGCAGAATGTTTACTCTGTGTCAGGTATAATATAAACTCACAAAGAGTCATTGTATGGTTTTATGTAGTGGCCTATTTTTTCTTTTAGAATTTTGAATTTTTTAACTTCAAAAAGATCACTTCAGTTCCAATGTGGATGACAGATTTGAGGAAGCTGGTGATGGCAAGGGGACAAAAATAATGGACATGGGCAGAGCAGTTACATAAAATCAAACCTTGGAACACTGCATAATTTAAAAAATCAAGTAGATTATATATGTTGATTTGAACAAAGGGCCAAATTACATTAATGTTATAAAAGAAAAGAATAAATATACATAAATGCATGTGGAGATTCAAAGAATGTCTTTTCAGGAAGAGTAACAAAAATTTTAATATTGATTACCCTTAGTGAATGGAAGTAAAAATTAAAGAAACTGGATAAAGTTAGACATTTTATTTCTTTTAATTTCAGATATTTCTATATTGTTTGCATTCTTACAATGTTTTTGTATAACTTTTACTATTTTTTAACAGAATTAACTAGTTTAGGATTATAGACCATTTTGTTTTCTTTATATATGTAAATTAAAAGTAATTATAATTACCATTTAAATTTTTTTTCTCCAGTTTATATTGTTCTCACAGTTTGTCTCAAAGTATTTTATACATTTTGGAATGTTGTTACAATATTTTATTAGCTTTCTTCTTTTTCCTTAACTTTCCTTTCCCTAATAAATAGGGGATTAACAACAACACTTTAGAAAATACAACTTAAACTAGAAAAAAAAGAAACAAAACTAAACAGTAGGAATTTTCATTTCAGTTCCTTTAAAGTTTATTGAGTTATCCAAGTCTATGGCATATTCACCCTCAAAAGGGGGCATATCTTTTTGCAAGAATTAGATTTTACACAGTCCCTATAGTCCTACATTTGAGATACGCATCTTATTTTTGCTTGCAAAATCCAAGACAGCACAATGAATACCGACAGTATATTCTATTACACAAAAATAGAGGGGCTTGAAACAAGACGGATTGGCTGAGAAGAAATTTCATGTTTGGCAAAAGATAAAAATCCTAATTAAAGGAATAAGGCCATCTGCGAGAATCCTTGCAGATCATTTAAGGTATCATTTTTGACTGGTTTAAAATTAATTCCATACAATATTTGCCCTTTTGAGATTGACTTATTAAACTAGGATAATGTCTTCAAGTTTCATCCACGTTGTAGCATATGTCAGAACTTCTTTCCATCTTAAGGCTAATATTCCATTGTATATATACACCACATTTTGTTTATCCATTCATCCATCGATGGACACTTGGGTTCCCTCCACTTTTTGGCCATTGTGAATAATGCTGCTTTGAACACGGTTGTACAAACATCTGTTTGAGTCCCTGCTTTCATATCTTTTGGGTATACATCCAGCAGTGGAATTGTTGGATCATAAGAGAACTCTGTGTTTAATTTTTTGAGGAGTCATATGATTAAAAAGGTAAATTTTGTGTCATGTATATTTTACCACAATGAAAAGGAATTAATTTCAGCTTGATATGAAGATTCTTAATTTGCTGAAAGCCCCCAAACTCTGATTATGCATCAGAAAATCTCTGACAACCCCCAGCCTCACTCTACACTTCACACACAGTCTGTATTGGCTCTTCTCTGTCCCAACCCCCACATCTTCCAGTGTCATGCTCTGTGCCCTCTGCCAGCCCTCTCTGTCCCAGCAGAAGGTGTGACCTAATGCACATATGGCAACTTTTTGACATAGAGAGGGTTCCACCTCCTCAGTTCCAGGCAGTTTGCTACTGTTTATTGTGTTTTCTCAGGTTCAAAATAGTTTAGAAGTCAGAAAGCCTGGGTCCAATTCCTATCTTTGCCATTTACTAATATTGTGAATTTTCAAAAATAATTTAACTTTTTTGATTCACTCTTTGCTCATTTTAAAAAAATGTATTGAGCACGAACGATTTTCCAGGAACTATGCCAGGTGTTAAAAATGCAAAGAGATCATGACATCCCTCCTCTGTCAAGAAGTTTACAGTTAACTGAAGCAAAAATAGCTGCCTAATACCTTTCACAGGCATAAAGTAGGGAACTTTCAAAAAGTAATCCATGAGAAAAGGCTTTGTATATTTTCAAGCACTAAATGTATGAGGTGTGATTAATATTACTCACACTGGCTCACTGTCACACTTCGAATACTCTCAAATCCACATAAGAAATTGGAGAAGGAGGTTTAAACTGTAAAGTAAAAGAACAACATTCCCTGTTTGTACAGCAAAAACAAGAACAATGACAAAAAGCTGACTGGTAATTTTTAAGTATTAAAAAATCTAACCCAATTTAAAATATTTGACTTATCCAAATTCTTGTTACCTTTCCATAAGCCACATACTTTTATATTTATTGATGACTCTCCAGATGTGTTGAGATAAAGGGAAGGACTGCGTAGCTTTCTCTCCCTTTAATTAAAAAAGGAAACAGCAATTAGAAAAAATAATAGAGGAAATAATCCCTGCCTTATAAGGACATTCAACACGTCAGAAGAGGTCCTACAGACAACAATCTATGGGTATTACCTTAAATGACCTTATACATCAAAAAACTGAATAAATAGGGTGTGTCTGATGATAATAATGCTGAATCAATCAGCCGACATTTCCCATTCTTCATTTATTTCTAATAAATACATTTTCTTGTCTATTTTTTCTATGCAGTCCTAGGCTAAATGGGAATATCTGTTGCATGATTAATATCCACTATCAAGGAGCCATTCCATGTCCTGTTAGCTTAGTCTCGGGTACTCTATCAAACACTGCAGAATTAAACCAGCACTAGTCTCTATTAAAATGCAATAAAACAATTAAAATATTTTATCCTGGTTACTACGTTCTTAATAAACAAAGATGCCTTGCCACTGAGAAAATTACAAGTCGGGATGAAACAATATAATTTG
This sequence comes from Tapirus indicus, assembly GCA_031878705.1. NCBI lineage: Eukaryota > Metazoa > Chordata > Mammalia > Perissodactyla > Tapiridae > Tapirus > Tapirus indicus. Next base: position 137,870,416 of record CM062919.1, on the reverse strand, counting down.
AACTAGTCAAATATTGAACCAACTTGCAAGACAATATGGGGAAGCAGTTGGGGAAACCGAAATAGCTGCATTATTCAAAAGACAAATGTAGAGAGGAATTTGCTGCTGGGTTTCAGTTTCAGGAATTAGCAAGATTATTTGGAATGATCATTGGTACGTCTGTATTAAAACAATAAAATATGCATTTGTCGTGACCAAGGTTAAAATTGATCCTCATTCATCAAACAAATGTTTCCTGAACACCACCTCTATAGCAGAATGGGTGTCACACAGGCTGCTGTGGAAACAAGACCAGGAGTATAGTCAAATCTTGGGAATTCAGGGAAGGCTTCATGGAGAAAGGGGCACGCATACTGAGACTAAAGGAGAAGAGTTACACTGGCAAAGTCAGAAGAGTGGGAAAGTGCTGCAGGCAGACACATAACAGCAAGTACAATGGACAACAGGGGAGCAAGAAAGGACACATCTGAGAAGGAGGAGTAACTCAGTATTTGACTTCTGAAGACAAAGCGGGGATATTTCATAGATGAGGCTGGAAAGTTATCAGAGAGCAGATCAAAAAGAAACTTGCAATCCATTAAGGAGTTTTGACTTCTTCTAAAGCAATATGAAAGTCCCAAAACATTTTAGCCAAGAATGACTTTAAGTGTTAAAAAAAGAGTGAGATGATGACAGTGTTTTTTCCATCCATTTTTGAAATGCACCTGCTGACCTGAAACCAGGAGACCTGTGCTGTGATCACATTTCAGCGTCCTGTGGAGATGGTCACGTCAGAGGTATTGTGCTTGGAAACTGTGTGTGTCTTTCCCTCCAAAATAACAGAATTTGCGTCAGAAAATAAATCCCTCCTCTCACCCCACAATGAGACAGGAAGAAATTGCAGGATAGAAGAGCAACCAAGAGAAGCCAGATATGCACTTACTAGAGCAAGTTAAAAAAGAAGCCACAGAATAGCAAGGACGTCTTTCCAGACATACGTGTCTGACACGTGGTGGGTGTTTAATGAGTACTTGCTCACTGATGAGTGCATTGGTCCCGCCTGGGGAATGGAGAAATTGTAGAGGAGCCTATGAATGCTGTGTCATAGAGAGAGGATGCGAAGACTAGAGTAAAGGAATGGTATTAAAAGGAGGAAAAAATAGAGACAGAGAAAGGAGTACTAAAAGAAAGCTGGAGGGAAAGGCAATGTGTAATTGTGATTTATTCTTCGAGCGGCAAGGTCCTAGCAGAAGAAGAGAACACTGAGTAAATTTTAGAGGGGTTGTAAGACAGTCACAGCACACACAAGAGGGCGAGAAATCAATGTACACGGCACCAAGAGCCCAGACGTGCCTGCCCGGCTGACGGGAAAACTCCCAGCAAGGAGGGACTCGGGCTTAAAATGAAGCAAACCTGAATAATCTAATTATCTGTTTGGGTTTAATGTAAATGTGTACAAATCTGTTTTTCAATTTTTCCATGAGGAGATTAAATTTATGTCAAATAACTAGTTTTGGTTGAAAGTCCAAGTTTTAGAACCTTAATCAGACTTTTTGTCAAGTAGAAATATTTCAATCTGGATAGGTTTTATGGGCAGATTAACTTCATATGTTATGATGAAGCACCCTTGGTCTGCCACCCAAAGAGGCCACAAAGACAGCCTGAGCAGTGAGTTTTGACCCTGAGAACAAGGAACTCCATCATTTCCCATCTTGTGTAGGTTTAATAACTACGGAGAGGCGATGACGTTGACAGGATGGATGGCGAGAGAGAAAAAACATTTTCTGAATAAGGGTAATATTTGAGAACTACAAAAAGCTTGTTTTTCTATTTTATACTGTGCAAACCAATTATGTACCTAGAATGAATTAGTGAGAGTCTAGATGACTTGTCAAATGAATTCTTTCTTTCCAGAGAATTTTTTTGCTATGTTATTTTCAGGCAAATTCAAATTGTAATGTTATTATCATTTCTTCTATCATGATCCTTTATCAACTAAGATTTATCAAGCACATACTATATTATAAATGATGTGTAAAGTTTCATTATCTCATTTAGTCTTTATAATCTTTATGTAAAGTAAATATTAGTATTCCCATTTTAAATGAGACACAACTCAACTCCACTTCTACTTCAACACCCATGTCATTAAATCTTATTATGCTCTACTTACTTTTCTTCTACTTAATTGAATTTTAAAGAAAGACATTTAATTTTCTCTGTTGGAAGAGGAATTGGATTAGATTTCATTGTTGTCATCTTTGAAGGGCAAAGGCTGTGCTGGGGGGGGGTGGTCTAAATGGATTTGTTGAGCATCAACTTTGCACCAGACATCACTTGGATGCTTTCCATACTGTATGTCACTTGACGTTGACAATAACCCAAGGAAATTACCAGAACTTACTACAGGTGAATCTGTCACTTGCTTAAGACCCATTAGTTACTAGCAATGGAACTGAAATTTGAGGGAATATTTTACTTCAATTGCCACTAGTAGGACTATGGGTTTATATATTTTCTCCCAAATTATTCTTATCACTTACATTTCTATAGAGACATTAAAATTAAAATACAGTCCTTAATATCTTAACTCAACATCCATTGACTAGATTTGCCTGTTTTTAGTGTTTTTTCTCTAAAAGATTAGATTTAACCATACCCTGAGGCCACCTCATTCTCCATAGTTACCAGATGTGTTTATTTATTTTATAGCCCATTTTGCTTGGTAAGAAATGACCAGAGCAAGAAGCTTCTACATCTTTTAGACAAAGAAACAATAAATTTATAAAGAATTGACAAGACTAACAGGTTTGGGCTAGGGGTGGTAAATGGTGAAGTAGTAACTAGGAAGATAAGGGCTAGTTTAACAAGGTTTGTTTGTAATGATTTCTCAACCCCAAATTCCCCATCTGTGGTGAATGTCTTCTTTCCTCCTAGTGCAGGGAGGGTACCTTTGACATGATTTGTTTCAGGGACGAAGGGGTGGGGGGAAAGTCAGAGTGACCTTCCTGCTTCTGCCATTTTTTTCAAACTTCTTCAGCTTAAGATACTCAATGTACCAAGATGTCATATTTTGGGGTAATATGTCCGGAACTCCATCACCAGCTTACCCTGCCTCATCTGATCCTTCTCTTAGAACCACAACAAAGGTGTTTGCACACCGTCCTGCTTTTCCCTCAGCCTCATGACTGAACCCAGAATTTCTCTTCAGTGGCACTGTGTGGCTTGCTGAATTCTTCCCAGAGAACTGTGAGTATAACAAAACTGTAGCACTCTTTCTGGTTTCTTTCTCCTGACCTGCATCTGTCCTCACCAAGCCTCACTCAAAGTAATGTGGTTAAAACTCCTGCCCTCTCCCCATTAAAAGCCAGGAGCAACCCTCCCCAACCCAGGCATGATGATTAAAAATGTCTCCAGACTTTGCTGAATGTACCCTGGGGGACAAAATTGCCTTCAGTGGAGAACCACTGGTCTAAAATACTCACCATCAACCTCTGACCTTCAGTAGTGCTTTCCTGATAATCTCTTAGCTCCTGCAACAATAGCGTAAGCATTTAATTCTAAATTAAACTTTTAATTTCTGGCTTACACAGAATAGTTTCTGTTTTCCTAACCAAACCTGACTGAGAAATGTGACCTAACTGATCAATTCTTTTTTGCCTATGAGTAATCCAAAATTATATTTAATTTGGTCACATAACATATTTAAGTAGAAGAAGTCAAAAATTCACGTGGTTTATGATATAATTTGTTCCTTTCCCACAGATAATTTTTCAATATAACGGAATCCTTACTTTTAAAAGAATATTATTTTAATTTTTGGAAGAATGCCCATCTTCTATAATCAATTGCATTTTGAAGGAAAATATGACCTATTTGGCAAGGTTATTTCTTGGAAGATAGCTGCTGGTTTGTATTTTTAGAATATGTTTATAAAAGAGTTAGATTATAATTTACCAAAATGTTAAGTATAAAAAGGCCAACCAAAAATAAAAGTATTTGATGTGGTTGTGGTACAGATTATTTTGTACTATGGATGCATATGTAAGACACATGAGAGAGAAAGTAGTACTTTCCCTTAATTGTCAATGGCCTAACTGGACTAGAGCCAAGAAGAAGTAAACTGAAAGAGCTAAGACTTTGATGCTTCCTAAACTGGGTTAGGTCCATTTGACAACAAATCTCATTGACAAACAAACAAAAAGGACCCCTTCTTTTTGTTTATTATAATTTCACTCTCAATGCAGTTTGATTAATCGTCTCACAGATAACAGTTTTTAAAATTTACGTATTTATACAATTGTGAGGCTTCACGGGCTTCAAAATTCTCCAATGAAGGGTATCATAGAGGCGCCAGGTAACTAGAGATACACGATAAATCTTGACTGAATGTTTCAAAGTATAGAATTTCATGCCTTTTTTTCTCCCTTCTGTGCTCTAATCCTGCCTCTGAGAAACAACACACCAGGGGCCCTTCACAGTGTGGTGCAGAAAATATAAATAAAACTTTGAAAAAAAACTCTTCTGCAGTAAGTCAGCACCCACTGAAGTCATGCCAGCCTGTGAATTACAGTTTGCTGAAGCTTTAGAAATAAGGATAAAATTGCAGGATATCATATCCCATGTGAAATGAAGAAATGTTTTTCCCTGTATATGCACAAGAATATTCTGACCTAACTTGATTCACTTTCTGAATTGCTCTATGTTTCTCAGCCTCCAAGATCTTTCATCCATATTCATCAGTTGGCCATGCATGTTTTGTAACACTCAAGCTGTGCGCTCAACTGGGTGCCAACCACAGCTCTGGGTGTGGCTTTAGCTCGACCCGGGGGCTTGTGCTTTTTAAGCTTAAGAAGGAGAAACAATTACAGCATATTGAAATTTACATATTTATTTTGTCCCTAGAACCTGTTGATACATGAGTTGTTAAATGCATATTGTTGATCTTACAGACTCTGAACTTGTATGAATGATATAAAAACATCGTCATATGAAATCTCTACTATAATATCATAAACAATATTCTTGACCTTTACTAAATGAAATTTTAAAAACATCAATTGCCTTTGGCCTGAACATTATCTTTTCCTCTTTGTCTGTCTGGTAAATATGCTTTATGATATAATCCCTACAAATCCTTCCTTCCTAGCCCTGTCAATTGTTTTCCCTTCTCTGTGTTAAATAAAAACAAGAAATATTTACTTAGTTTCTCCTGTGTAACTGGCTCTGTTCTTTGGGTTTGTGAAGAAAAATGAGACATAGTCCCTACTATAAAAGAACTTACACTTTAGTGTAGGGTATGAAGGGTTGGCAGGATAATATTTTGATATATCGGTGGCGGCATTTTTCCCCCTTCATGTAAGTCTGTGCCTTCTCCACAATTCAGACATGATTCATTACATCAAGGAATCATTATAGCAGAATCAGAGAAAATTATTTTAATGTCAAATACCTAGTCCTTGGGAAAGGTTAAAGTATAAACAGCACAAAAGGAGTAAGGGAAGAAATTCCCTTTTCTCCCAGCCTAGCTGAAGTTTCTTAGGAAAGATCTAGGAGTAAGTAGATATTGTGAATCCCGGAGGAGGGCCTCACCCCTGTCTGCCCTGGAGCTGAGCCTTCTGTTCTCATGGTAGGGTGCAGTCGAGTTGTTTGGGGAAAAAAGTGAGAAAAAGAAGCCCCATTGCCCTGGATAGAATCCTGTGAGGAGCAAGAGCCAGACTATCTCCCCACACTGTGTAGACAGTCTGATGTGAATAGGAGAGTATGAATGATCTACCTGGGACAGTCTCCCACATCTTCCCTCACCCCCACGGGACACAGGAAGAACCACTCAAAAATAGTCTTTAAAAAGCTATAAATAAATCCCAAGTGGAGATAAATGGAAACATAAAGATTAATTAATTAACCTAAGAGAAAACAGAAAAGAGGAAAAAGAAGCAAAGAAGAGATAGAACAAATAGAAACCATCCAGCAAGTTAGTAGATTTTAATCCAACCGTATCCATACTCACATTAAATGTTGAATAGTCTAAAGACATCAATTAAAAGAGACAAATTAAGTTAGATTAAAAAGTCAAGACCCAAATATAGGCTTTCTACAGGAAACCCATTTTAAATATAAAATGTAAAGAAGTGAAAATAAAGGAATGTAAAAAGATGTACTAAAAAAGGCAGGAGCAGCAACATCAATATTAAAATAGTCTTTAAGGAATATCACAAGATATAAAGAAGGATATTCTATATTTAAAAAGTAGTGAGTTAACCAAGCAAGCATATCTAAATGTGCATGCACTCAAAAACAGAGTTTTGAAAAACCTAAAGCAATAACTGAAAGAATTGAAAGGAGAAATGGACAACCCCACAGTTACAGTTGGAGATTTCTATCCTTCTCTCTCAGAATCAATAGAATTGCCAGACAGAAATTCTGCCAGGATGTAGAACACCTGACCAACACTATCAACCAAACAGAACTAATTAACAGTTGTAGAACACTCCACTCAATATCTTCAGAATGAATGTTCATTTAAATTGCACATGTAAATTAATGTTCACAAAGAGAGACCATATTCTGGACCATTAAAAAAATTAAAAGAATTAAAAGAACAATTTGAAATGAAACTGACTTTAACAAAAAATCATGTAGCTGGAAAATCCCCGAATATTTGGAAACTAAATAGCACATCCATGTATAACTGATGAGTCAAAGAGAAAGTCACACAGGAAATTAGAAAATATTTCTAACTGAATAAAAATGAAAACACAGCATTTGTGAGATGCAGCTAAAGATGGAGTGCTTAGAGGGAAATTTAAAGCATTGATTGCTTATATTAAAAAGAAGAAAGAATCAATGACCAAAACTTCTACTTTAAGAATTATCAAAAGAAGATAAATTAAACCAAATGAAATTAGAAGAAGGATCAATAAAGATAAAAACAAAAAGAAAATTGGGAAGAGATTAACAATAGAGAAGATCATTTCAACCAATAGCTGGTTTTTTGAAAGAAATTAATAACTTTGATAATCCTCTAGTCTGACAAATGCACAAAAAAGAGAGAAGATATAAATTACAACTACCAGGAATAAAAGAGATGACATATTTTACAGACATTAAAAAGTGAACAATACTAAATTGGTTTGCTAGAGCTGCCATAACAAAGTACCACAAACTGAGTAGCTTAAACAACAGAAATGTATTCTCTCACAGTTCTGGAGGCTAGAAGTCCAAGGTCAAGGTATCAGCAGAGGTCATGCTCCTTCTGAAGGTGCTAGGGAAGAATCTGTTCCGGGGCTCTCTCCTAGTTTTGTAGTTCCTTGGTTTGTGGCAGCATAACTCCAATCTTCACATGGCCATCTCCCCATGCGCGTGTCTGTGTCCAAATTTCTCCTTTTTATAATGACACCAAATATACTGGATTAAGGGCCCAAACTACTCCAGTATGACTTCATGTTGACTAATTACATCTGCTAATACTCTATGTCCAAATGAAGCTACCCTCTGGGGCACTGAAGATTAGGACCTTGCTATGGTCTGAATGTCTGCCCTCCTTACTCATATGTTGAAATCCTAGGAGGGGCCATTGGGAGGTGCCTAAATCATGGGGAGTGGAGTCCTCATGAATGTGATTAGTGCTCTTACAAAAGGGACCCCACAGAACTCGTACCCTCTTCCACCCTGTGAGGATAAAATGGAGAAGTCTGCAACCTGGAAAAGGGCCCTCACCTGGCCATGCTGGCACTGACTTCCAGCCTCCAGAACTATGCGTAATAAATTTCTGTTGTTTATAATCTAGCCAGTTTGTGGAATTTTGTTATAGCAGCCCAAATGGCCCAAGACAGTCTTCAACATACGAATTTTGGTGGACATAATACAACCCATTGCACACATTATGCCCATAAATTAGACAACTCAAATCAGATGGAAAAATTCCTCAAAAGATGTAAACTGTCCAAGCTCTCCCAAGAAGAAATAGGTAACCTCAATGGTTCTATGTCTATAAAATAAATTGAATCTGTTGTTTAAAAACTTTAAACAAAGTAAACTCCATGCACAGTTAGCTATGCTGATAGAGTCTACCAAATATTTAAGAAAGAAATAATGCCAATTCTACAAATAGTTCCAGGATAAAGAAGAGGAAGAAACACTTCCCAACTTATTTTATGAGTAAGCATTACCTGATACCAAAACCACTATAAGACAAAGACATTATAGACAAAGGGCAAAGACATTATAAGAAAAGGAAATTGCAGACCAACATCCCTCATGAACATAAAAGCAAAATTTTTCAAAAAATACTATTAAAACAAATTCAATAATATATAAAAAGGATAATACATCATATTCAAATGAGGATTATCATAGGAACTGAGAGTTTGTTCAACATTCTAAAATAAATTGATATAATTCACCATATAGCAGACCAATTAAGAAAACACATGAATTCTCAATTCAGAAATAGGCTTCTACAAAATTCAACATCCATTTATGGTAAATATTCTCAGAAAATAGGTGTATGTGTATGTATTATATATACATACATACATGTATAAATTATAAAATTCTCAAAACTTAATAATAAGAAAACAATACAATAAACAAATGGGAAAAAGGTTTGGATACTTCCCCAAAGAAGATGTATGGATAAAAAATAAGTACACTAGTTACTAGAGCAATACAAATGTTAAAATCATAAAGAGTATTACTATATGCCTATAAGAACAGCTAACGTGAAATAAAAGGGGGGGGTTAATACCAAGTTACTCTGCTCACCAGGATATAGAGCAACTGGACCTGTCATATCATGCTGATAGTATTGAGAAATGGCACAGCTACTTTAGAAAACACTTTGACAATTTCTTACAAAGTTAAACACACTCACCGTGTAACGCAGCAATCCTATTCCTAGGTGTTCGCCATGTAGATTGAAATCCTACGCCCACACCAAAGCCTGTACATAAGTGTTTGTGGCGGTGTTATTCATAATATCCCTAAACTTAAAACAATCCAATTGTGTCTCCAGGAGAAATAAATAAACTTGTGTATGTTGTATAATTCAGTACTACTCAATAATGAAAAAGAAAGAACTACTCATATAGTCCGCAACATGGGCGAATAGTCCATGCGTTTCGCTAAGTGAAAAAGTCCAGACGCAAAAGGCTACATACTATGTGATTTCACAGTATATGACTTTTTGAAAAAGGTAAAACTATAAGGGTAGAATTCATATCATTTGTTGCCAGGGACTGTGTGTGTGTGTGCATGTGTGTGTGTGTGTGTGTGTGTGTATGTTAGGGGGGCCACAAGGCCTCATAGGGGAATGGAGGGGCATTTTTCTATATCACCTTGATCATGGTGATGGTGGTTACTTAAATGTATGCATTTGCCAGACTTCGCAAAAATGTACACTAAAAATGGAAAACTTTACAGTATATAAATTATATCATAATTTTTTACATTAAAAATAAACTATTAGAACGTATAGAATGGGCATCCAAATTAGTCCTGTTCACAAAGAACTATCCCAGTGCATAGTTACTGTACCCACTCGGCTTTTCTTCTAGACGCTAAGCTCCTGGAAAGGAGCGATGTTGTTTCATTTGTCTCTGCGCCTAGTATCATGTCTGGTGAAAACAAAGTTCTCAACAAAAGTTTGTCATGTGTATAAGTCAAGTGGCTTAATTAAGAGTTTTAAAGCTTAGCCAACAGATCTGATTGACTGGTTCTATATAATCAATATCAGAAAAATTAATATTGATACAAAATAAAAAGACACACTGCACATGGATGATAGAAGAGCTAAATTTAAGAGTCCCGAATGGCCCTTGATGAAAGGTTTATTACAGGCACAGAACATTTAGTTTAAGAAAATTCTGGAGCTGTCCCACAAGATTGATGAGATTAACAGTAAGAGGGAGAAAATGTCTGCAGCTCAAGTTGGGACCTGGGAGAATGGAAATTGCATATCTTAACATAAATTATCAAGAAGCTAGGCGGTCTAAATGAGTCTATCTTGCAACTAGAAAGTAAAGAATCCCTCAGACACAGAAAGAAGAAGCTGTTCTCCCGGGAAGGTGATAAGGAAGAGCCTGAAAAGCTCAAGTAGACCCCAAAGCTTGATGAAAGGATTTTCAAAGGAGTTTTATCCAAACCAGCTTAAGCACAGTGGGGTCCTGTGAGAGTCTCGCTGCTCCAGCTGTCCTCTTCCCTCACAGCATGCTTGATGTGCGGGGTTGTGCCTGGAGCCCAGAGCTTTCCGATGCCCACTCAGGAACACGTGCAGTTTTCCAGGCTCGTTTGCTGACAGATGTAAGATTGCTGTGAGTTGATTTAGTCAATGTGAAGCACTTTAGTGTCTTTCTCTGGAATCACAGAGGAGAAAGAAAAAATAAAAAAGGATGCTGCTTGGTAGACATTCAATAAATTATTTGCTGAAAGAATAAATGGATGAATGAATGAATCAACGAGTGAATGAATAAGTGAACAGGGCTATAATTTGTGTTATTTGGTGCTGAAAATAATACAAGCTGGAAGGTGAATAGTAATGATTAACTTATATGAAGCCACCTTTTAGAATTCAAACCTGTCCTTCACTAAACCCCCTCCCCACATTTACTCGTGGATTTGCTGGGGGCGTGGTTCATTAGCTTCCCCCATTTTCAGTTTCCAAATTCTGGAAAGAGTTGTCCCTTAGGAAATCTTTTCTGATACTCATTCTCTGCATTTCTCTTTGTCTTTCTTTCCTGTAACTATATTCTCCTCACACAGCTTTTCAGCAAGAAGACTCATGCCTTTATCAGCTCATAGGCTGTTCTTGTGCTTTACTTTTAGGATCCAAGGAAAACAATAAAAAACATTTGTTTTCTTGGTATTTAATTAGAGACTACATCCACTATTTATGTCTTAGCATTCTCATTCTTACAGCTTTAAAATAAAATAGAAAGCAAAAGAGCCCCCTTCTACTAATTTACCAACTTTGGGCTCCCATTTCATTTATCAGGAAGACAATAATGGATTACAACAGAATAGATGTATTTAGAACTACTGCCTAAAGGGAATTCTACTTACCTCCTTATAAGTCAAAGTTCAGGCTATATTACTTTGGCATTAAAAGACAAATCATGAAATGAAGTAAAGTCAATGCCTGCTTGAGACAAGCGGTAGAAATACATACTGAGTGACATAAATTGACTTTGGTACCGTCCCAAACTATAGTACCTTAGAACTTCCCAAAATAGTGTTTGTGTTATTCACTGTTGGAATGTAAGAGACTAAGAATGTGGCGACTAGAGTAGTGAATTAGAAAGTGTTTACTTCTGTTTTAATTTTATGATTTTCTAGTTGTACTAAGTTTATAAGGAAGTACAGCCAGAATCCTATAGTACAATTTAAGAAATGTAGTAGCATTTCATTCAGTTAATGATTCGTCATGGATGACTCACAACTTCTCTCTTCAATTTCCTTCCACTGCAAATAGATGATAAGCCTTGAAACATACCTACCTCACAGACCTAAGAAGATTTAATGAAAAAATGAGCAACACTTTGAACTCACTAAAGTGTGCTATCGGAGAGGAAAGGATGATGGATACTGTTTAGTTCTTGATCTCCGAATATTTTAACCTCTGATTAGATGTCAGTTGAATCAGTTGGCATTTCTAACCTACGGGTTGAATTATATGTAGACGTTGGTATTTCTAATTTTAAGTTTTTCACATGATTTTTCATGTTCAGGTTTTCATAACAACCTGAAGAAGTATTAGGTTAAAAAAAAAAGTGAGAGTCAGACAAATAGGATCATAGAAGTCATACAACTGGCAAGTGGTATATAACCAATTACAACTGTTTCCTCCAAGTGTATCCACCTTAAAAAGTAGCGAATGAACAGGATTGTCAGTATAATCTGAGGAACTACTCTGATTTAACATTATCTGACCTTTTATATGGTATTTTTTTCCTAAGTAGCATGGTGATTGGTGTTTTTAGTGGAATGATAATTTAATATACAAATAAAAGCATGCAAGATTACCCTTAGATTCTATTTTTTTTTTTTTTCTCGTAATAGCATGCTTCCACATTGAGAGTGCTGATTAAGGGGGAGCGCTGGGAGCTATTTTTGTTTGTGGGTTTGTACAGTACAGAGAATCATATTCTTTCTTGTAGGATTTCTCACCACTGGGCCTTTGACCTGTTTTCCTGAAAATCTGGGAATTTTCAAGAAATGGTCCAACACAACTCACCTGCAACAGTGGAAGAACCAGGCCCAGTATTTCTTTAAAAAATGTCACCTACAAGTCTGCAAAGAGCTTTACTTAATAGAGTTTTCCAAAATGTGGGTAGTCCAATTTCCAAAGACAGAAAGTATTTCTGAGCCTGAGTCTAATAAACAAACCAGAACTCTTATGATGTCTAAAAAGTGATACAGATGTCTTCCTGCTATGTATTATCCTAAAATGATGTATACAGTTTCCAAGATTTATAATGTGTGTGGTCAACAAAGGCTATTACCATCTTATTTGCTAAGTATAGATAGTACAATGGGTAAATGATCTAGAGAGAATTTTGTGACTCATTATCAAATTTTCTGATGGTGAAAGATTTTTCCTGTGTCCATATGCTTTGGATCACATGTTGTCACTTGCTTTATCCTTTTATTGCCTCATATTTTGGAATTTGGCTATTGTAAAAGTGATCACTTCTTGTTTTTAATGCTGCAAAGATTTGAGAGGTTTTTTTTCACACTGTGTCTTTCAGTGGTTCACTCCCAGAAAAATCCGGCATGTTACAGCATTAGAGTGGAGTTTACATTAAAAAATGGGTCCTTTAAAAAACACGTTGATGGGGGTAGGTCAGAGGGCACAGGAGCCAAGTGAAAGAGCTCCTGATGGCCAAAGATGGAACACTTTGAGCAACAAATATAGTATTGGGTTATAATGCAAAGTATAAGATAATATCCCTGAGTTCATACTGATATGAAGAAACGATTGACTAAATTAATAAATGAGGGAGAAGAGACAATCTCCTGTGCAGAAGATTTTCAAATAAATTTTACAGGTACTTCACCTTGATGGAGGTGGAGTATGACTCTCCGCTCCGTAAATGTGGGTTTCCATCCACAAGTGGCTTCCATCCAAAGAGTACAGTACAGAGAGCAGGGAAAATAGAGTAACCTTATGGAGGGGTAACCTGACAAACTACATCAGCCATGTGATCAAGATTAATACCAACAGTCATAAATCATGTTGATAGCATGTACCCTTCGTCTAAAATGAAGAAAATGGCACTTGATCTCTGTGGTCCTCCTCCTAAAAACCCATAACCCCAGTGTAATCATGAGAAAAATGTTGGACAAATTCCAATTGAGGAGCGTTTGATAATATACCTGACCAGCACTTCTCAAAATGGTTAAGTTCATCAAAAAAAGGAAAATCTGAAAAACTGTCACAGCCAAAAACGTCCTAAGGAGATATAACAACAAAACGTAATGTTGTATCCCAGATGGGATCCTGGAACAGAAAAAGACATTAACTAAAAACTAAGGAAATCTGAATAAACAGTGGACTTTGGTTAATAACATATCAACATTTGTTAATTAATTATAAGAAATGTACTGATGTAAAAGGTTAATAATAGGTGAAACTGTGTATATATGGAGCTCTCTGTACTATTTTCTCAATTTTCCCTTAAATCTAAAACTGTTCTAAAAATAAAGTCTATTTATTTAAAAAAATTGGATCATTCAACCGTGTGAGCAGAGTGAAACTAACAAAATAGTTTAAGCTCTGAGGGAGATTGAAGTTGGACTACTCCACAGTGAAGTAAAATCCTGATTAGATGATAGACTACTCAAAAATCGTCTTCTCATGAGATTTTAATATCTCCTTATTACATGATTTTTAAAATCTTTATAAATATGTTTTCTGGTTTATTTGTTACAAGATCGTAATATCGTGACACTAAAGGTTATTTTAAGTGGAATAGAATAAATATCCCTTCCTAGACACTTCTCCTGACATTGCTTTTCCCTGTTTCTTTCAGTCTTTGTTTATATGCTTATATTTACAAGGTTGTCTTAAGTTTAGAAATGTCTGGCTTGTTCACTTACATTATGCATTTCTCTGTTGTCATGTATCCCTCATAATTATAAATTAAGTGGCTAAATAATGTCACTCCAGTTCATTTAAAAAGCAAATTATTTTTGAAAACTTCAATAGAAATAAAATGAACTGAAAGGATCATGGTATTCATGAGTGAATTTTATTTCATATGATTCTTGAAAACAAAGATGACTTGTTTTCCCAGGATATTTTTTCTTTTGGTTTTTTACTTGAGTTCAACTACATTCGACTCATTTCTGAATAACTAAGACTGGAGAAAATTCAGAAGTAGCGATGGTTTTATTTACTATAGGCATCAAAACACTTGTGGTTACTTTGAACTACAATCTTGCTGCTCTCCTAAATAATACTGTAATCTCCAAAATATTCTTGTAATATTAAATTGTGGGGAAAATTTGGTTACAGTCAACTTAGAAATATAGTGAATAAAACAGATAAAATATTACACCAAGCTAAAACTACATCCTCATATCTGTGCTTTTTTTAAACATTCGGCATCTATTCTTATTTTCTGATTTTGAAGATGCAGCCTTGTGCACATATTTTAATTAGGATGATATACTATAACCTTCCGTTCTTAAACTGCATTCGTTGGTTTTGCCATACTATTTATATACCGGAAACTAAAACATTGGTCAAGTTCTGAATGACAGATGCATATTTGTTTCAACATACAAACCAAAACATTTGTTTTGCAGACCTTCTTTGCAAGGCATAGTTTTCAAAATGTAGCTTTTATATCATTTGATATTGGATGCTTTTAGAATTTAAAGAGCAGAATGTATGGGTCTTAAAACTTTTGTAATATATCATAAAATGCTATGCTGCTATTAGTGAAGGACATTTTCATATAATCCTGTAGCTTTTCAGAATTTATAAAAAATAACAAGACCATTTTTCATATTATGTATCAGGCCCCCTGATAAGCATTTTTAAAATATATTATTCTTCTAAATCTGACAACAACCTTGTAACATCGGTACTATATTACTCACTTCATTCTACAAATGAGAAAACTTAGGTTAAGAGGGTCTAAATCACCTGCTCAGATCATAATCAGAGAAGTGATTTCATAACAGGCTGTGGGTCTCCTGCATTTACACTTCCTTACTTCACCAAATTTAAACTTTGTATAATTTAAGTAGTTCTTTTAAATTAAAAGACTTATAAAGAGACTCTGAAAATGTCTGGGCTCCCGGAACTATACAGATCTCTGCCAAAGAGGTTTTATCTTTGTTACCGATAAAAGAATTAGTTTAGTAACACACTGCTAAATTAAGTCTCCCTGCTATTCAATCTTATATAGCACACAATATTTTTCTTAATCACACTTTTCATATTGTTAGATCCTATTTTGATTTTTTTGTTTAAGTTCTAGTATCCCACGTTGCTCTGAAAGTACCACGAGGGTAGAGACCGTACGTGTTTTGCTCACTTTTCTATTCTATAGTCTAGCGAAGTGCCTGGCCAGAGTGAGCCATCTCATTTATTAGTACAGCTTCAACTTCAAATGACACACTAGCTTACTAACAGTTCTTAGATGATATAAACATCAGATTATTTTACACAGCAAGAGGATTGGAGCTACGTGGGTTTGTGGGAGGAGTTTGGTAGCCCAGGAATGTCAGTGCACTGGCTGAGCATCTGTGTGTGTTAGCAAGCGTAACTATATTTTAATTTGAAATACAAGAAGGGGCTGATGAATGGTGTTGCAGCGGATGAGGAACTGTGGAGTGGTAGAGAATCATGGAATCTTGTCTTGAGAAGGGACATCAGAGATGAGATGGCCTTATCCTGCCTCATTCATATATTATCTTCTGACAAGTTCCTATATAAGACAGCCTATGCTTCCTCTCTCTCAATTCAGTGACCAGCAATGCATTACCTCATAAGAAACCCATTCCATTCTTGGACAGTTCTACGTGTAAAAAGTTATTACATCAGTATGGATGTTCTTGGATCTCATACATTTCACTGATTCTCTGACCCTTCTCTTTATTGTCTAAACTTCCATTCGTGACTTCTAAGCTCGTCCCCGTGGTGCATTACTTCACTCATGTGTTTGCAAGCACATTAAATTTCCTCCCTTGTCTTTCTTCCATAATCCTAACATCATGCAGAAATCTCGAAATGGAGTGACATATAACATAAATCAGTCTGGAAACAGGTAATTACTAGATCTATGGGAGAGCTTCTTGATCATAGCAAAGATGGACAAAACTCTGAACTAAGTTAATGAGACAGTTTTTATAGAGACAAAGCAGACACTTTTATATTTCATTACATCACATATCAAATGATTTAGCTGAATTTGCACACATATGTGTGAAACTCGTATTTTGATTAAACTCAAATTTTGATTAAAAATTTTAAAAGAACAGGGATGATGTCTCATTGATTAATTTGGAGTTGTTTGAGGTTTGCAGCTGGACTTGTACAGAGGGATTTTGTAACCAACAGATAGAATATGTACAGTTTAGCCTCCTGAGCTACTGCTAAGCAAGTAACTTGAGCTAGGAAAGGAAGTTGCTTTTTTCTTTTAAAAAAGTGCTTAATCATGCAGGTGGGGTAGGAGGAATGTCTCGATTCCAAATCTTTTAACTTATTTTCATATTTCCGACTACATATCCCAACACCTTTATTTTTATACCCAGGCTGCTGAGAGAGTAAAGGGTAAAGCCAATTCTGAGTCATGATTTTAACTGTAGCTGGGCTCCTAAACACTGCTCCAATACCTCCCACATGTCCTGTTGTCCACCAAGATTATTAAAAAATTTAAAGACTTTACTCATATTCTCTACTAAACTTCTCCTTATCGTTAAGAGAGAAAACCAGGGTTGGTCATTCATTGAGAAAATTGATGCTAAAGTATGAAATTCCTGTCTCTACCGAAAAAACCAGTGATTTTATCCTCACCACTTTCAAGCCGGTGCCCCCAATCTCAGAGGGAGAGAGATAACATCACCCACTGGTGGTTATTGGGATCCTTCTGGTTTCTCCCTCAGACATCTGATGGAAGCAAGTACCTCCTCTCTCTAGGATTTCAGCCCCTTCCTCTACTTGGGATTTCTTCCCTCCACATGTATAAAATAATCATGTGTCTCCTATCTTAAAAAATACTTATACTTGTTGTCTCCAATTCAATCACTGGACCTCAATCTTTTGCCTCTACCATTCCACTGAAATGAACCTGATCAAGGTCATAAAGGACATCATAGGAGTTAAAACCAAAGTGCTTTTCATAATTTATTGCTCAGGACATTTGGCACTGTCAACCAATCTTTTCTTGAAACTAACATCTCTCTATGATTGGGTGCTAGCAGTCTCTTCATTCATCCCGCAAATATTTTCTAAGTACTTCCTTTCAGCAAGAGACTGTCCTCAGCACTTGGAATGTGTCACTGGACTGAATGGTTAAGGATTTCTGCCCCTGTGGAGCTTATATTCTATTAAGGGGAGACAGAAACAATCAATATTTATAAGGAATAAATAACTTCTTGTATTTTTGAACTAGATAAGTTTTATGGAAAAAAAATTAAAGCAGAGGAAGAGTATCAGAAGTACGAAGGATGAGATTAGCTGCAGCATTAAATTGAGTGACCAGTGTGGGCATTATTGAAAAAATGATATGTGAACAAAAACCTGAAGGATGTGAGAGAAGTATCCAAGAAATATGGAAAGAAGAGCATTCTAGGAAAATGGAAAAGCTAGACAAAGACCCTAAGGAGCATGGCTGTGTGCTGGTGAATAACCGAGACGTGGTGTGGCTGGAGTGGAGTAAGAAACAGGAAGAGTAGGAGACAGAAGATCAGAGAGTGACATGGGCCAAAGGATGCAGGGCATTTTAGGCCTTTGTCAGGACCATGACTTTTCCTCTAAATGAGCAGAGGGGTGACATGATTTGACTTTGGCTTTAAAAGTTGGACTCAGCCTACAATGAAAATAGATTGTAGTGAGTAAGACCTGTTTTAGTAATCCAGTGAGAGATGATGGTGGCTCAGACCAGGATGGTAGCAATGAAGATGATAAGTGATCAGATTCTGGCATGTACAGAAGGCAGAGCCAACAGAATTTCCTGTACTTAGGTTCTAAGAGAAATCGAGAGATCAAGGATGAACTGAGGGGTTGTGGCCAGAGCAATAGGAAGAGTTGAGTGGCCATCAAATGAGATGGTGAAAGCTTCAGATAGAGCAGATTTGACAGAGAAGATCAAATCCTCCTTATATACCTCCTGGATATGTAGAGTTGACATATGGACATGTCAAATAAGACTGGGATAGGAAACAGTGTCTGAGCCAGAGATGTGTATTTTGGAGTCATCAGCACATAGATGATACTAAAATCTGTGGGACTACCCTCAGGTGTTTTCTTCATTTAAACAACTCTACAGAAGTGTAGATGGGGTGGGGGATGGATGAAGGGGATCAAAAGGTACAAACTTCCAGTTATAAGTAAGTTCTAGGGATGTAATGTGCAGCATGGTGACTATAATTAACAGTACTGTGTTGTATATCTGAAAGTCACTAAAACAGTAGATCTTAAAAGTCTCATCACAAGAAAAAAAACTGTAACTATGTAAGGTGATGAATGTTGAAAAACTTATTGTGGTAATCATTTCACAATACATATATACATATATCAGATCATTGTGTTGTACACCTAAAACTAATACAATGTTATATGTCATTATATCTCAACAAAACTGAAAAGAAGTCATAAAAGCACCAATGATTTTACCTGTGCATACCAATAAAATAACAATTCACCCCTTCAGAAAATAAAAACTCCATGGCCTACTTTCTTTCATTCAATTCTACATTGTTTTAAATTTAAAAATCTAACAATATCTATCAATATTGTTTATCACCTTTTATTCCATTATTACATTTTTATGGATATTGACAATGTGGTGCTGAAAACTGGGAAGTCCTGAAAGTGGATGGACACTAAAAGAATCCTCATATGCAGATGTTACATGCCATGTTTCCTAGAGTCTAAGACTTTTTTAAAATTTCAACTTTTCAAAATAAGTGTCTTGCAATTCACATGTACATATTTGACATAATGTTTTCCTTTTTCCAACAAATGCTGTTTTCAAATTGATAGTGAATCTTAAACTAAATTAGTGGCATACTAACAGCAAAAAATTCTTGAAGGTTATCTCTGAGGACATTAATAATAATGGCTATTTATTAATCCTTAGGCACCATGCTCCATGCTTTACAGATTTAATTCTCATTTAATTCTAAATACAACCCCATAAAGTAGATAATGTGATTATAACAACTTTATATATGAAAACTGAAGCTTAAAGAAGTTATTTTTCCAAGATTATACAATTTGTAAATATCAAAGCCAAAAATTGATCCTGGTCTTCCTGACACAACTCTATGCTTTTAACCGCCATGTGCTTTAAGACATAGTCACTAAAATTCTTTACAGGGACATTTGTAATTATAAAGTCAGAGAAGCACTACTGTGTACTTTCTGCTATCAAGTTTCCAATTGATCATGATGATAATTTCCTAACATTACGTTGCCAATTTCCCATTAAATTTCATGGACCTGGAAAGAAAGCATCTTTTCCCCCTTCTCTCTCCAAAATTCTCTCATCTATCTTCTTCTGTTAAATATCAATTTTAAATGCAGGGTTTAATTTTATATATTTGTAATAGGTTTATTTTATACACCTATCTGTACATGTGTACATATGCACACACACACACACAGATGAAGTTTTATATTCTAATTTTTCTCAAAAGATTTTTCAAGGCTCATTCACTTCTTAATACAGCTTGTTGATGTTTACTGTCCATCTTCATTCCTCAATGATTTCAACTTTCCTGTAATAACTTATACGATTCTGTGGCATAATATAAATCAAATCCTTTAAATGGAAATCATTTCCTAATTAGTGCTGTGAATTTCATTGTAGAGTTATTGACAATTTTGTTGTAATCATAAAGAGGTATTGTGATTTCTTGTTACTGCACTATATGCTGTAATTTGTTTGATGCCTTTGTTTAAGCTTGTGATTGTGGGATGCACATCAGACAGAATAATAAGGTTTTCTCAGAATACTCAGCTAATACAGTTTTAGGCAGTCAATCCAAAAGAAATTGTAGTGTAATTCAAATTCTAATTCAAAAGCAGAAATTGTCTTATGTTTACATTTTTATTACCTGGCATTTATCTTTTACTTACAACTACCAGTTATAGTATTTATAGTAATTTAAAAGTAACGTGGCTTTTATGCCCTCTAGCTCAAATCTTCTACATCATTTAATGGAAAAATTGCAGCCTGAGGTATACAGAAAGAAATGAGTATATTTATAGTGAAGTTTTTCTTTTCATCTAGATTTTTAATTATGGGGTTGTAGATGACATTGTAGGAATAACCTCAAATGGTTACTAAGAATAAGTGTGCAGAATTTATTGGTTATTCAGATGTATCAAGCCCTTTCATCTAGAAATATAGGTGAAAACTGTAAGAACCAGATTATTCAACAGTTAATCTTTCCAGATTTATTTAGAAATAGTCCAAGTATGGATACCAAAAGTTGTTTTTTCTTTTTCCCCCTCAAAATTTAATTAAATTCTTTTCAAACATTGGAATATTTTAATTTAAAATATTGTCATTAAATTGACATCTTTATGTCTTAAGGAAGTTATTATGAATGATCTAAAGGAAATATAGAATTTTGAATGACCTTTAATCTTTGGACTCAACAGTTCAGAGATAATTGAAAAGAGAAAATTGGATGGAATTTCCTTAGAAACCAGAAAAATAAACATAACTGACTCTACCAGTGTGACAGTTATGGACCTAAGATAGCATATTTACTTTTTGAATGCACATTCACTTAAGAACGTAATAATGACCACACTGGAATTCACCATGCAGAGGCCAAAACCCTTCAGTCGCTAGGAAAGGTATATTGAAGACAGTGGGCCATCACCAGTTATGAACTTTTCTGGGGTCATGACCGATGAATCAGCATCCAGTTTTATTAGAATACTTTATATTTTGTTTCTTTTTAACTTACACTAAAGATTCTATAATTGATCTACACTGAGGTGAAATTTTTATTTTCCGAAAACATTAGTATAATTTGAATATTTTAAGATTTCACTGAATAGATCAAACTCAATTCAAAATGTTAAAAGAATAGTTCTAAGACTAATCCATGGCAAATTTTAGTTCTCTATCAAAGTGGTCTATTTATTTCTACCTGTAGCAGATAAGACTAGATTCAGCTGCCAGGGGCAGAAAGCTCAAAATAGCAGCAGCTTAAACAAGATAATCCTTTTTGGATGTAAGCAGTCCTGGCCCACAATTACCAGGACATAAGGCATTTTACGTCTTGTTGCTTCTTGTTCTCAAGAAGTGGCTTCCATTTTATGGTCCAAGATAGCTGTTCAAGCTCCAGCAACCACATTTAGTTTCAGCCAGCAGAAAAGAAAAAAGGACAAAGAAAGACATGCCTCTTTCATTTATGGACACTTTGCAGAAGTTGCCCACAAATTCTGCTTACATTTCGTATCAAAAAATTAAGTCACACGTAGATATTTAACTATAGATGAGGGTGGAAAATATATTATTTATTCCGGACAGTCATGTGCTCATGTAAAAATCAGTTGTATAACCAAGGAAGGAGAGAACAAATATGAGGTGACAACCAGCAATATCAGTTAATGTTTCTTAACTCTAGGTCTGTTGCATATCTATGATAAACTCTCCCGCTCCCATTTCAATGGTGATTTATTATTCAGAAGTAAATGTTAATTCCGTGACATCGTATACATGTTTATCCCTACTAAAACAGGTCCAGATGATGAAATAGAAATGATTTTTTTCATACAGAAATCATGTTAAGTTTATCTTAGTAACCTTCTTGTCACATGACTCCTATACTGGAGTGTGAACGTATGCCCCTGAGTTATAATAGTCAGTACAAATGGATGGGTGTGTGTTTCCAACATGCCCTCCTGAAACTCTGCTTATAATTAGTTATATGTCTGCCTTATATAACCAGTGATCTAACACTTTACTATACATTCCATCAAGTTGCAAGATATTGAATTTAAATTCAGGAATAAAATAATTGTAGAAGCTTCCCAGCAAAAGTGTTCATATGATTGCCTAACACGTGGAAATTTGCTCTTTCTTTGATAACATTAATCTTGTTATAAGTCGGTCAATTGCTCCACATCACATTCAGAATAAATACATTAGAATCCAGCCACTTCTCAAAATTCTATACTGGGAGCCACCACCATCTCTCACCTGGATTGTTACAAAAGTCTTCTAACTGATCTCAGTGCTTCAGTATATTTTTCAACACAGTAATCAGTTATTCTTCTCAAATATAAATCAGATCATGTCCCTTCTTTGGCCAAGCCCTTACTTGGATCTCCAAGACCCTACCTAACGTGTTACCACCACTCCCATCCACACTGTCACAACTTTATAACTTTATAATTCTCAGACTTTATCTCCTACTTCTTTCCTCTGACTCTCTGTGTGACAACCAGGAAAGATTTCTTGTCTTATGTTAGACACGTCAAGCATACTCCCACCTCAGGAACTTTGCGTGTTTTTTCCCTCTGACTAGCATGCTTTTCTTCCAGTTATTTGTGTGTCTCAAACCATTACTTCTTTCAGTTCTCTACTTAAATGTCATCTTACGTGAGATGTCTTTCCTTACCATCCTAGATAAAAATATAAGTTCCTATCCAAGACACCACACTCCCCTCAACTTTCTTCATTGTCTCTATCACATGTATCATTATATTACATGCTTTATACTGCTTTGTTGATTGATTTGTTTCTTGCTGTGCCTGCACTGGAATGTAGGCTACATGAGGGCAAGGACTTTTTTCTGTTCACTGCTGTAGCCCAGGGTCTAGAATAGTGCCTAGCATGCACTGGTGCTTAAAAACAATGACTTATTGAATGAAAAAATTAAAATTATGTCCTAGAGTTCTTTCAAAGTCCTTGAAAGGACATCATCTGATTCTATTTATCAACAACTTTGGTGAAGAGATATAAAACATCCTAGGTTTTCTTCAGCATTTGTTTTAGGTGCATTAGCCAAGGGCTTCAAAAGGCAATCAAGAAATAGAAATCTCTAGACTCAAAGATGTATCCATTAAATATGTACAGCTCTTTGTATATCAATCATACCTCAATAAAGTGATTTTAAAAAAATCACAATAAAGGGGCCAGCCCAGTGGCATGGAGGTTGAGTTTGGTGCACTCCACTTCAGTGGCCCGGGTTCTCATCCTGAGTGCAGACCTACACCACTTGTCAGCCATGCTATGGCAGCAACCCACATGCAAAATAGGGGAATATTGGCACAGATGTTAGCTCAGGGTCAATCTTCCTCAACAACATCAACAAAAAGTACAGTAGACTATATTGTTTTATACATAAGGACTAGGAAAATTTTAATTCCATAATAAGTATTTCTGCCATGTGTGATTATTGACAAAGACTATAACTATGTAAATTTCCTAGTTGGAGGAATATAATGGTTTTTACTGTATGTTTTACTCGTATACAAAAATCTACATAGAAATTCCCAAAATATTTACTGAAATAAAAATGAAAGTGGAATATCTATTAAAATCATTTTCATATCTTTTTTCTATAATTTATTCTTTAGAATATAATTTAACTTTTTGAGAATAGTAGTGAACTCTGAATATTTTTGTTGTCCCATATGTAAGAGTAGATTCTATTGATATTTAGATAATTATGTCTTAGTGCCAACTACTATGTGTCACTTAAACAAAAATAAGCTAAAACATGAACGGATAAAATAGCTAGTGGTATTATTGTGAAAAAGGTATAGTCACACTAAAAAATGTATTCGAAAGTGTCAATTAACCCTTCTATATTAAACAGGAGGGAATGTTCTACTGAAAACTATAATGATAGGCCCTTTGTTTTATCTTATGCAACAAAATTTAGATGAGTTTGTAGTTGAAATGCTCACTAAACTTGGAGACGATGCAACATTATTATTGCTTCCTGTATGCTAGGTGTTATACTTTATTTCAGTTGATCTCTACAAAAATCTCATTAGATCTCTTATTATGTTTTATTAAATGTGGGAAAACTGAATCTCAGCTAGATTAACTGGGTTGCCCAACATCATACAACCGGTAAGTGGCAAGGCTGAATAAGGAGGGTAGAACTCTGTTTGGTTAGACTCCATAGACCATGACTGTAACCACTACTGCAGAATGCTTCTTACGAAAGTTAATAGATTTCCCTGAAAGCAGAGGCTGAGAAAGACAGCAGAAGCAAGTTTCAAAGCTTGCTCCATAGACTGTAAAGCATATTGAGTTAGGTTCCATCAATAACAAAGTATGATCTTAGTTCACTTAGTTTTCCAGTTCTAATAAAATGGGATGAAAGCATTAAATAAGTTTAATTAAATATTCTGTAATATTCCCTGGCTCAATAGTTCTATGAATTATTATTTTTAAAAAGTTATGTGTAATATATAGTAAGATGATTTATATTGGCAAAATAAATCTGAATGTTTACATAATCACAAGTTTAATATGAGTAAATAGTGTAATCTACTTGCTCAAAATTAACAAATCTTTAGAGTTCATGAATATTTGGAGTGTGTCTAAGAAACAGAAAGTGATAGCCCCACTGAACTGTGCATGGCTCAGACAGCATTTTCAGTGTCCACTAAATTCTAGACCTAAGCAAATATATTGAGCTGGGATTTCAAGGGCCAAGTCAGGACACAGGATTTGGGTGCGACTGGTCCAGAACTATGAAGGTGTGATGGTTGATTTTATGTGTCAACATAATTGGGCCAAGGGGTGCCCAGATATTTGGCTAAACTTTATTTCTGGGTGTGTCTGTGAGGGTGTTTCCAGATGAGGTTAGCATTTGAATTTGTAGACTGAATAAAGCAGATGGCCCTCCGCAATGTGGGTGGGCACCATCCAACCCACTGAGGGCCTTAATAGAATAGAAAGCAGGGGAAGGGAGAATTTGCCTCTCTGCCTTCCTGCCTAAGCTGGGAATTGAGAACTTACCCCACTGGCTCCCCTGGTTCTCAGGCCTTCGAACATGGACTGGAGCTACACCACTGGCTTTCCTGGGTCTCCTGCTTGCATATGGCAGATCGTGGGATAATTTCCACCTCCATAATTTCATGAGCCAATTCCTTATAGTAAATCTCTTTAGATAGATGGGTAGATACATAGATAGATAGATAGACAAACAGATGGATAGAGGAGATATTAATATATCTTATTGGTTCTGTTTCTCTGGAGAACCCTGACTAATGAAGAAGGTACCAGGTAAAGTGGGACTATCGATCAAATCAAGTCTCCAAAAAGGGTTTCATCCAGGAGGACCAAGGCTTTATAAACCCAGAGTCAGTGTCCCCTGTCTCCCACCAGAGCCACACCTGGAGCAGGAAAGTGCACAATTGTAAGACAATAATTCAAAGTGGAAAAGGGAGAAAAGAAGGAAGGAAGGCATGAAGGGAGGGTGGGAATGAGGGAGGAGGAGAGGGGACGTCAGGGGAGAGAAGGAGAGGAAGAAGAGAAAGAAGTGAGGAGCTAAACTGAACAGTAAAGAATTGATTGGGAAATAAATGAGCTCAATAAAGAAAAAAAAAGTAAGAATGAAAAGAAAAGGTAGTAGGTTTGCAGATAGCTCGGCTCATATAGGATGCTTTGGCTGTAGAAGAATATTTGCCAGAGACAGCAAGT
The DNA here is from genome assembly GCA_031878705.1 of Tapirus indicus. Lineage (NCBI taxonomy): Eukaryota > Metazoa > Chordata > Mammalia > Perissodactyla > Tapiridae > Tapirus > Tapirus indicus. The sequence goes on along the minus strand of CM062919.1, from coordinate 137,844,575 downwards.
TGCCTTCAGAGAAACGATGGGTGAGGGCACTGCTCTGAGAGAAAGGAAACTCTTTTCATGAGTGTCAATACAGATCATTCTAAATCTTTCCATGACACATAGATCATAGATATGTTTTGCTAATAGCAAACTTAATTGCCAGGAAAATAAAATATTCTCTGTGTGCAAGAGATAGCTAAATACACAAAGTTGCACACTCTTCTTTAAAAACATTTCAGGCACTCCATTGGATTAGAAGATTGCAGGCTTCCTGGATTTCTGTTTCTCCCTTTTGAAGAAAAAAATATTGACACTGCTCATGCTACCTTGTGTGGTCTGACACACACAGCAACTGGCATCTGTTAGCACTTGCACGGGGCAAGCGAGCAGCGTCTCTCCGCGTGGTTACCCTAAGGCTGAGCCAGGTGGTGTTCCCTGAGAAGAGCTCAGCAGGAGATTCACAAACAGCAAGTTTTTCACCTCTCCTTGGGTCAAGAACAAGCCTTGAAAGGTCCTCCCCTGCCTCTATCTTCTCTAACTCTCCAATCACACCACTCTCTGTCTCTCTCACTTTCTCTCTCTCTCACGTCACTTCTCTTTTCCCACATACAAATCTACTGAAGTTCCCACACAATCTTTTTCCAAGACTCCTGTCTGGAGAGCCCTCTCTTTTTTTTTTTTCTCTCAACGCACATCATGTCCCTTTTTAATGGTTTATTCAATATGTATTTTCTCTAGAGGAGTTTGCTGACTGATTCCACAAGCCCAGGCTCACTTATAAAGTGTGTGCTGCTGCAACACACAGGGGCAGTTTGAAGGATGTTGTTTTGTCATTTTGGATACATTATACTCTGCTGTTCTTGTTCTCTGTTATTTTCTTAGGCATCCTCTCTAAAAGAGGTGTAACTCATGCTTTCTTTTTGATATCTTCTCTTTCTTTTCTCATCATCCCAAAACACACACACACACACACACACACACACACACACAGGTACACCCATTCTGTCTAGTGTATGAGAGCATGAATAAATCAGTACACAGGATTATCATGATTTCCCCCCTCTTTTCTATAACAGAGATTGTGTCACCTCAATAGAGAATTACTTTCCACTCTCAGGAGGACATTGAAGGAATATGTCATTTGACGTGGCTCATCAGAAAAAAAGAAAAGTCTCATATTGGAAAAATAAGGGCTATTACTTTGCTTAATTCTCAGGAAACTGGATACTTCCTATATAAGAGTAAAAAGATCATACACCTCACATAGACCCTGAAAGAAGTATTTTGCCTTCTGTCCGAAATCCCTCACAAGAACTCTCCCCACTAGGTCATGTCATCTCGATCTCTATTAATGGATTAGAGACTCTAGCCATTATGTTCACACAATGTGATTAATATCACATACAATTGATAAAGCAAGTAAGTTTTCTCTAAATTAACTGTCTAACATGAAAAAATAAAAAAAGTAGTTTAAGGAGAAATTCTAAATCATGGGCATTTTCAAATGATTAACTTCTTTAGCAGTGTGAAGAATATTTTACCCCCCTTCTTTTCCAAGTGATAAATGGGGTCTAAAACAAGTTACGAAAGTGTCCCACAATCATACAGACGGTAAGTGTAGGAACTGAGATTCAAACCTGTTCTTTTTACTCCAGGCCCAAATCTCTCCATAATAATCACAGCTGCCTCAAAGGAAAACAGAGATATATTTTCATGACACATCTTAGGCAAACAATATGCTTTAGATTTTGTTGCTTAAACAAGGATGTGGTAAGATGACTAGCTAAGAGTCACGTACAGGTAGGCTGCCATTAAAAATACAAATCCAGAAATGTAGAGGAAGTCAAATGTAGAAAAAGAAGAAAAAAAAGGAAATGTAGGTCAGAGAGATACAAACTTGGAAAAGAAGTTAAAATGATGTTTCACATCGGTCTAAAAGGCGATCCCTCCTCAGGAAATAAGAAAGATGAGAAGATTAAAAAGAAAGGTGCCTCTTTCCTACCATAGTCTGCCTGTTACTGCCAGTCACCCTCAGTTTTTATCACCATCAACCCCCACTGCCTCAGTTGGCTGCCTTTGAAGATTGTTGAAGAAGCACTACTTGGTAAATTTACATTCTTTGTCTGCCCTAAAGACATGGCAGAGATGATGCCCAGAGTGGTCCCAGATTTCTCACTTTCTCCAGAACCTTCACAAACTAGGCCTCATGGTATCATTAGATTTTCTCTTGTCTTCACTGAAAACGCAATTTCAATATTCTTCACAGAGGGTGACTGAGAGAAAGAAGATGAAATCCAGGAACACTGTTGAGTTGAAATATATGTTGGCAGGGGTGGGCATGAGTAGGGGTGGGGCATAGAATCTTTTGGTGACCCTTCAAACTAATAATTTTAAACACCAAAAGTAGTAGAGTTTCTGTGGGAACAATCATTCTTTCCTCTATTTTTCTGAGAAATCTTGGCTCCAAATGTGGACAGTCAGCAAAACGAAGGCCTGCAGTCAAACTGACCCAACTCCCCCTGGAAGTAGATAATTGGCTGTGGTTACTAGAGTATAACTGTCGGGGGGAGGAGGCGGGGAGGACCTCTTCCCACTGTCATTCTCCCTGAGAAGAGTTTTGGTTAATAGGAAATCCTTAACACCCTTACATTTCCAGCAATGATTAGTGTTCCAACAATGATTTAGCAACTTTTACAATTGAAGATTGGGAGCTGCCAGGCTGGTTCACCCCTTAATCAGCTCTGGATGCATGGATGTGCATATATGCCCTTCTTTGTGGGGGAGGCTCATGTAAGCCCAAGTAAGTGCTTATGGATCTTAAGAACAGATTGATATGAGGTGGTTTTGAAGTTTTATCATTCATCATTCTTCACTCTTCCCACCTTCCCGAGGTACATGTGATCCCACCTTGGATCTTATCATCACTTTGAAATGCTCCACTCCCCAAATCCCTCACTCAAACAAGTCACTCAGACCACACCTTCCTGTCCTTCCACTTGCTTGTCTAACCACGCCACCGTGAGCATTGGATATGAATTGACTGCTCCACCTTTTTGATCCCTTTGCTTTCTTCCAACTCATGTTCCTTCTCATTCCACTTGTATTCCATGGTCCGTCATTTCAATAATACTCTTAACAGTACCCTAAGGTCCTCTTGTATAATCAAATATGTCTATTTTTTATTTTATAGCCTCTCAGTTTCTAGTCTTGCTTAAGAAGTTCAACCTCATCTCTAAATTGCTAAATTGTACCCATAGTTTACTAGATTTTCTCACAAAATTTTTATTTTATTAATTTTACACTAACCACTTTAATTCCTCTGAAACATTTTCATTTATTGTAAGATAAGGGTTAATATTATTCTCTTTCAAATGGAAATTTACTTTTGCAAACACTCATAAAAAAATAATAAATCCTTTCCCAATGAATTTAACTGCCACGTGTCATACTTTAAATTCTCATATATCTTTGGATCTAATTCTGGACTTTCTGTTCTATTCTATTCTACTGAGTCATTTGTCTAATGCCAGGTGAAGACCATATTGATCTGTTTATAGTGGCTCTCTTGTACATTCTAAGTCTGGGAAGGCATGTCTTTCTGTTATTGTTTTTCAAAGTGTTCTAGACTAATCTTCAGTATCTGTTCTCCATATAAATTTTAAGATCGTTTTATCCAATTTTACCTACATATACACAAAACACATGCTATCAGGATTCTAATTAATAGTTCCTTAAATATATGGCTTTCACTTGAGAAAGTTACATGTTCTAATTTAAAATCACTCTGTCTAGAGCATTATGCCTACTCAAGGAAACAGCTGCATTTGCTCTCCCTGTGAAATCTTGCCATTTGCAACAACATGGATGGACCTTGAGGGTATTATGCTGAGTAAAATAAGACAGAGAAAGACAGATACTGTATGATTTCACTCATATGTGGAAGATAAAACAATAACAAACAAACACATAGATACAGAGAAGAGGTTGGTGGTTACCAGAGATGAAGGAGGTGAGGGAAAGGCAAAAGGAGTAAAGGGGGACATTTGAATGGCGATGGATGGCAACTAGACTTTTGGTGGTGAATACAATGCAGTCTATACAGAAGTTGAAATATAATGATGTATACCTGAAATTTATATAATGTTATAAACCAATGTTACTTCAATTAAAAAAAAAGAGAAAAAAGTAAAACATACAGTTACCATAAAAAATATATCAATCAATCAATACTGCCACTTCCTTAGTGATCTCATGTTTGACTTTAAATAACATCTATATTATGAAGATTCCCAAATTCATATACCTCCAGCACGTACCCACCCCAGATTTGTATTTCTAATTACTTCATGATCTCTCTACCTAAATGTCTAATAACATCTCAGATTCAGCAAACTTACTAAATTCTCCTATTAACACAAATCTGATCATGAGATCTCCCAGTAATGAAATCTTCCATTTTATGAATCCTACTTACCTTATGGGGCTTGGCCCTCTGGAATTTCAGCCCTAGCCACCACTCACTGTACCCCAAACATTTTCTGCATGTACTCTAGTACCTCTAAGCTTGTCTTAATCTATTCTCTCTTCATAAAACGACACCTCCTCCTTCATCATTTCCATCTGTTGAATTCTACCCTACCTCTCAACTTCATATCTTGCAACCACACAATGCTTTTGTTTTCATCTGAGTAATCTCTCTCTTCCTCAAATTCTAGAATCACTTTGTATTTCTTGCTTACCATATTCTGTCTTCTACATGAGTGCTCTGTCAGTCGAAGTGGTCTATGATCTCCTGGGGAATGTGGAAAGGAGCTTTATCATTCTCGGTTTTCAACATCCCTACCTCAGGGTTTTGAAAGTAGCAGTTGCTCAATAAATTAAAATTAAATTCTTCCATTGATAGTCCAGAAATATTTGTCTCATTTGTGTAAAGAATATAACAAAGTTATTTAGAACTAGGTCGTTTTCTTTACACATTTCAGTGACCTACCTAGAAACTGTGCAAATCAGTTTTATTAGAAGCAGAGATGAGATAGCTGTATTGTTTAACATTATTATAATAGCTCACAGAATGGACTGTTGAAAATTCTGTCAGTTGCCCATCCTTTCTCAGTTCCTATCACTGATGGTACATCACAGTGTAGTAGAAACTATGACAAAAGTATGCCTAGTGTGTTTATAATCCAAAAAGGGATGTTTTGAATGATTTAATAAAACATTTGCTCAGGTAAGTCACTGTATCATAATGAAAATAAGTGTTATAGACAGCCCTAAAATCACAACTTCTCACTATGAACCAGTATATTTTTGGGATATGTGTCAGCATCCATCTGCAGAGACACCACTGAATGGGACCCAAGGCAATTTCTGAGAGCATATATTCACTTTCTTAGCTCCATATTCTCTCCCTCTCAGCTTCGTTTTTTCTCCATACTTCATTAATCTTGCTCCCCTTATTTCTACTCCTTTTTTAAACCTTGGCTTGGGCAGAATACACACGGATGGTTTCAATGTGTCTACCTGTGCTCAGGGTCAGAGGTTGTTGACAGCCAATTGTCTATTGTCTGGATCATCTTTCATTGTTCTCTTTGACACCTACCTGAGAGTTGTCAATAAGTTGTCTTAGCTATTAAAGTTTAAATTTAATAAATCAAAAAGTTCAGTAAATAGATTATTCCAGATTCAGTGTTATCTTTAACTGCAAATGAAAAAATTCTTTACAATCTCTTTAATTTTTTTTATGTGATGAAGATTAGTTTACCTTGTTGCCTTAAGAAGTAGATTATATTAAACAAAACAGACTCTTTTTTGAGAATTTTACATGATCTAGTATCAATATTTAGGGGATGTATATAATCATTATATACTAAAGAGAATAGTGGATTGGAAAAGTTTTTTCTGGACAGGCATAACATCAAAATATCCTGTAAAAGTTTCTGGTAAAAGATTTTAAAGTAAAACTTTGATGTAAGCTTATTTTTTATGTTCTACCTCATTTCTCTAGCTTTTTGAGAAAAAAATAGTTAATTAAGGGTTCCAGTTAGATGGGTTAAAGTTAATCAGGATTGACTGTACTGGAACTAAAATTCTTGGAATGACACACATAAACTTGGTTAACTTGTTTCTTTTGAAGCCACATATTACATTCAAGTCAGTGGTTAAAAAATCAGTCCATGAAAAAAATGAGTTTTCTTTGCCAACGTTATTTTAATCGTAAGTTCCAATTTCTTCAGCATTTTGTTGTTTGCTGATATGAAACCAACTTACGCAGCACCTTGGTTTCGTATTCCAGGTAATGTGTTGGTTTTACCTCTTGCCCATAATTAAATTCAAGTAAACATAGCACCCAACCTACAGCTTATAATTAGTAGTTAAGCATATGAAATTTTCCATTAGTTATTTTTGTATATTTTTAAAATTTTAATATAAAAATTAACAATCCATTCCTAAAAGTCCAATTTATCAGATGACACATTTAATGTAAACGCAAATCCTTTTATCGATAGTTATATCTTTCACTGTATACCGTATAAATAATTTCAGCTTTAGGGACAGAAATTCCAATCCTGGTATTATTTTACATAAACACCACTTACATTTTCCAATTTTTCCTTTCCTTTGTCTCTCTTTGCTAAATGTAAACACAGTCCCTATTTATTTAAACAAACAATGGTTAAGGAAACAGTCTTGAGTTTCTCTTTACTTGATTCTGCTGTGTATTTTGGTGTAGAATACACTTTACTAAGGAAGGATAGTTTTCCCTTCTCTACAAGTGAAATGAATCACTCATCAAACAATGACATAAAAATATAGATTAAGTTTTTAGTTAGCATATGTGACAAAGTGACATAAGCCCACCATGGCTGAGGCCAATGAGACAGAAGGATGGCTCCCTCAAAAAGATCTGTCATCTAATCTTCTGTTGACTCGGGCTGATTATTCAACCATCCAACTGGCACCATCCAAAAATAAAAACTCCCAAGGAGGGGTTGGTATGTGTGCAGAATAACCTGTCATCTGGCATGCTGATTATAAATACAAATTCACAGACTGGATCTCCAGAGTTTCTGGTCAGAAAGCCTGGGGTAGGATGCAGTTAACATGACTTTAAAAACTTTCTTACACCCACTACATCTACCACATGCAATTCTGAAGCAGATAGTACAGGGACCAGACAGAAAAAATACACTAGACACCATACTTCTGTATTGACATCTTTTTCTGCTCTTCTGGTCAAAATGGTCAACTAGTAGCAATTTCATATGATTCAAACTAATATTTTCCCTGCTTTATTTATAATATTAAAGCATGAAGTTGTGTCATCCATGGGTTGGGAAATTCGGTGTCGTGGTGGAATAATATTTTGAAGTATTAACCAATGTGTATCCCCTATATTTTATGCTACTCTGTGATCTTTTGGCATGAGGGCAGCTAAACCATGCAGCTATTGACTCCTGGAAGGAATGTACTCATCGAATCAAAAAACAGCCTGTTGAAGATCAAAAGCCTACACTTTCTATGGGCAAAATCTAGCTAACAAGAGAACTCAAGGCACAAAGATACGAGATGACTCAAGTGAAATTTTACTGCTTCTGTCCGCTTCTCTCTCCTCTTCCCTCACTCTAAGATGAAAAATAGCTTCAAAAAGTTGGGGGAGAGAAAAGAGTGGGAAAGAGATGTAGGAGGGGGAGACAGTGGGGTCTGAGGTGCAGACATCCTTGCTTTGCTGAGGAAAGTCTTGGGGAACTTCTGTCTCGAGGAACAGAAGGACTCCAGGTATTCTGTGGGAAACAAGTGTAGAGGGAATCTTTCCCTCATTTTTCCTAATAGAGATGAAGAAAGAGAAAAATCCTCAGAGTAGGACTGGCTTCAAATATCTCCAGGAAGCCTCATGCTATTTCCTTACACTGGGAGTAGATGGTTTCCTTTTCCCCTAGTGATCAGGAAGGGGGTGAAGAGTCATATGAAGCCTCCCTGAGTTTCTGTGTTCTCAGTATAGACAAGAACAGCAGAGTGATTCCTGTGCATCCAAGAGGGGCTCAAGCATTAACTAAGTCACAACATGGACAAGATTAATCTCTGGACAACATTAAAGGGTGTCACAGCAGCAATCTGCATGGGCAAGCACAGAAAGACCAGACTAAACAAGGCTGCTGCAGGAGATGCCAGGGTGGAGCGAGGGTGGCTACCTGGAACCGACACCATCCTTAACCACTTGGCACTATGTAGGCTCCCTGAAATATTATAGATACAACCCCAGAGAACAGGGAGCGGGTAATTTTTTGGATGAGTGGAGGGATGGCTACCTAGCGTAATTAGAGTTCGTGTTAGCTGTATCAGTTGGAGAAAATCTTTAAAAATCTATTTCTTGTTTATCTGAGTTTGGGGGCTAAAATAAAGACTTATTGTAAGAATCCAAACTACACAGTTGCGATACATTTCAAACCAAGACAGATAATTGAAGCCTTTAGCTGTCCCTTTGAACCCGGGATTGGCAATGCTCTTAGTCCATAAGCCATTCTAGGCCTCTCTATGAGAAAAGCAGTTGTACTTGCTAGGTCATCCTTACAGTCCATCTTCCAGTCCAGGACTGTACTTCTGTCTTAGCCACATGAGGAGCTAACGAAATAGGTTCTCTTTGTGCCTTTTGGTGAACACATGGCTTCCCTCACTACTTCAGTGAGTGCCATCACGTGTTGTCACTCAAGAATCCTGTTTTTTACCCCTTATTTTCTACTCCTATTTTCAAGTCTTTCTCAAAGACATTTTATTAGCCCTTAACTCATTCCTGACTCTTTGTTCTGACTTCCTGTTCTGTAACAACCAAAAGGTAAAATCCACTGTGCCCTCACATTTTCACCAGAGCTTCCTCCCATCTTTTATCATTCCCCTTCTCTCCAAGCAGCATGCTTATATATGTTACTCTTTAATCTAAAATAAATGTGGCTCATATTTTACTTTAAATTTGTGTTATATTATATTTTCCAAAGATGACTGTAACAAGAACTCCCTCCCTATGCACTTTCCTGTAATGTGACTTCTCCACATACCCATGAAGATGTAGAGTGTATTTCCACACTCCCTAAATGCTAGGATGGCTTTGACTAATAGAATATCACAGAAATGACACTGTGCCTCTTCTGGGGGCAGCCTTTAACTGCCATGACAACCTATTCTACTTATCTCTTAGAAGCTAGCTGTTACACGAAGTGAAACTATTATTCTGTGATAGTCCCAGATATCTGGAGAGACCCTGGAGGATAAACACCACGAGGGGAGACCAACAGGCCAAGGAGGACTGAGGCTCCAGATATGTGAGCAAAGAAGTCACCTTGGATATCTACCCATCAAACCTTCACATGGTACAAGAGACCCCAAAAGAAAACTGCCCTGTTGAGCCCAGGCAACCTACATAACCATGAGAGATAACAATAAATTGTTTTAAGCCACTAAACTTTGAGGTGGTTTGTTATGCAGTAACAGATAATGAAAACAAAAGACCATCATCATCTTGCATATTATCTTATCACAGCGAGTGAGAGCAGGGAAGGCATTCCCTGAGGAAGAGATAATTGAGTTTAGGTGTGAAAAGGAAATAGTAATTAACTCAGAGAAGCAGGAGGAAAAAGGATTGCAGATGAGAACAGAAAGAAGGCCATCTGATTGGAAAAAAGTGAGCAAAAGAAAGCTTGGTGAGCTGGTGAGTTGAGGCCATGGCCCTCATGCATTTCAAGGTCTGGCACTTCCAAGAGAAAGGACTTTACCCATAATGCTCTTTTCCTTTCCCTCAGGAAAAGGAGAGTCATTCATCTCGCTTAGAATGTAATGATATACTTTCTTGGGAGACTCAGTATGTGGTTACATTGCAATAGTGAGTTTTTATTTAATTTCAGAATATTCATTAAATATCCCATGTGCATATATCACACTAAAGTGTAAACTGCAAATCATATTTTCTTTTATAGAAAATGGTATTTATAATAATATGTGTAATAGTGTTATGGATATATCAGGTGCTCAATAAATATATGTTAAATTAAGTGAATGTATATTTTATAGCTGTCAGCAAAATGAGATGTGTTTTCCAAGCATGAAGTACATCACTTGTCCCTCAAAGGCTAAATCTCTTTGCACTACAGCAAAACTATTCGAAACTTCCCGTATTTATGGCCCTTTTTCTTGTGTTTATAGTCAGCAGGGGGCCTAAAAAAATGACCCGGATATTCATTTGGCAGCTTCAATAAGGTATGGTGAATTAGTCATCCAACCTTTAAATTACTCTGGTTCTGTCACAATGGGAAGGCTCACATTTTGTAAATTCTCAGAATATTATAAACCAAATTTTATCTGAATCTATATCTACTTTACTGATGTATTTTTAATAAAGCTTCATTAATTTGGCATAAGGGGCATCAGATCTCCCTCAGTTCTGAGGAGTAGAGTGGTGGGGGGTGAAGAGTGTAGAATTAGTGACCATAAGCCAGTGACCAGGAGGTAAAATAATTAACACAAAAGTATTTCTCTAGACTGTTGTTCCACGACTAGACTCTTGTGTCCTTGGTTATATTCCTGCTATTTTCATCATTGTTATCATTGATGAGAACTTCACTGCACAATTGGACCCAGGGTGACCAGAGAAGAGTTTTGACTCCATTGTTCTTCCATATACCTAACAAGACACTTCAGAGATGAAGAAAATAGAACCAAGTGCGTGAGAGCAGATTGAAAGAGAGAGGCAAAAGGAAAAAAAAAATGGATTGTCCTCATTTTGTTTTCAATTAGAACTCTGTAAACATTCAAGTAAGTGACATTTCTGCCACTAACACATTTGGGTCTGGAAGATTACTTTCAATAGAAAAATATAAATAAATAAAGAACATAATTTTGCAAATATTCTCATTGTCACTATATCTAAAAATAATTCCTAGCTTTCTCAGTGTTTAGAGAGCAGAAATAACCAATGGATGTGAATAAGTTAATAAGGTTACCAATAAGCTTCTTTTGGTTTCATTAGAAGTCTAAACAATGAGTAGCTCATTTGACTTTCATAATCCAATATATGAATATATTTTCAATATCTTTATCTTTTGATCAAATTGATTATAATTCCAAAGGAATTAGAAAAAATACAGACTATTTTATTGACTTAATATTTCTGTTTTTCTAAAGTATGACATTCAAGATCATTAGCCTGTTTGGAATTAATAATTTCATAAAGAGTATGCTAGGGCACATTTTGGCACCAGAAGTTATAACGGTGCTTCAGTATATGAAATGTTGATCACATAAAATTTAAATTATTGTTTGAGTCTATGGTTCTATATTTAATAAAAAAGAATTGACTCATCTCAACTTCATTTCTAAACCCTTTAGTATATATATCCTTTTGTTTTTATCATATTTCTCCATATTGCTTTATTGGTATAAGGCCACTTTTATTAAAGATGTATAAATACAATTATGAGAGGTTCTGATTTTCAGAAATGAATGCACAAAAATTCAGTTTACATGTGTGTTATGAAGAAATTCTTTTTGCTTGTAATTTTTTAACAGCCTGCCTCTTACACTGAAAAAGAAACAATTCTTGCCACTCCATTGAAAGCACTGCTCTGCACAGCAGATTGCTGCCTCTGTGCTAATAAAAAAGGAATCCTAAATATGCCTAAAATAACTTCTTTTCTTCTAAGGAGATACACAAAAGAGTTTTGTTTGTGTGATTGTCATCGTCGTCATTGTTTAGCGTCCTTAGAAGAACATAAAGAGCAGGTGTTGGCTCTACTTCATGCTTGAAGGAACTGGAATTCAAGAAAGTTAAAGGACTTCTGTGATTTGTTGTACAGAATAAAAATCATAGACATGAACTACCTCCTGGAAGACCTACTTGTTTTGTGTCACATCCAGTAAATTCCTCCTCTCTATAAGAATTAGCTACTGACACCTCTTAATTCTATGTAGCATTAAGTATTCTAATAGGATGACTTAATTTCTCAACCTAGACAATGACAGCCACCTCATTGGCATCTCTCCATGCCTTGGCACAGAGGTTCTACGGGAAAGCTTGATCATAACCTCACTTTTTCAAAACCCAGTACCTTTAGCAGTCTAGATTTGTAGAAAGAGCTATATTGCCTGGTTGTAATAGAGACATATAAAATTCAAAGAAGATATTCAAAATTCCAAGCAGATAATCATCTTTCTCACATAAAACTATTTTTTGCATGTCTTTGTAGGTATATAATTGTCCTTGCTTGTACTTAAATATTTTTATCAGGTGTTGCCTAGCGGCAAATAAACACTTGCATGTCTAAATTAATGCACAGAAATGACTGAACAAGCCTAGGGGGATAGTGAAATTGCGTTTTAAACATAATTAGCTCTATAATTGTAAGGTACAGCTTAGTCTATGTATCTAGAAACATAATTAATTATGATTTATTTAAACATTGTTTAACATGCATTATTCTTCATTTCCTAAAAGCTGAATTAAAGAAGGAAAAATTCAATTTAAAAATCAGTAGTGTTTATAAACATCTTATTATAATTTTTTAACAGTTAATGCAGTAAGTATAAAGTTAGTAGCAATTGCCCAAATGTAATTTTAAAAAGAAAACATCATACAACATAAAGGAGTATAAATTGCCAGAAATTTAAAAAATCTGTTTGTATCAAATCAACTCATAATAGAAACATTCCTATTTAGGTAAATAATCCAAATGTTTTTAAGTCAACAAATTCTAATAATAATTTACAAATTTATTGTGATAAAAAACATATAACATAAAATTTACCATCTTAACCCTTTCTAAGTGTGCAGTTCAGTAGCATTACGTACACTGACGTTATCGCGAAACCCATCTCCAGAACCTTTTCATCTTGCAAAACCGAGGCTCTATTCCCATTAAACAACAACTTGTTCCCCATCTCCTTTCCCCACCCAGCCCCCGGAAACCACTATTCTGCTTTCTGTTTATGACTCGAACTACTCTAGATACCTCATATAAGTGGAATCATACAATATTTGTCTCTTTGTGACTGACTTATTTCACTTAGCATAATGTCCTCCAGGTTCATTCATGTTGTGGCATGTGTCAGAATTTCCTTCCTTTTTAAGGCTGAATAATATTCTATGGTGTATATATATAATATATATATATAAAAAAAACACATTTTGTTTATCTATTCATCCACTGATGGACGCTTGGGCTGTTTCCACCTCTTGGCTATCGTGAATTGTGCTGCTATGAACATGGGTGTGCAAATATCTCTTCAAGATTCTACTTTCAATTCTTTTGGATATATACCCAGAATTGGAATTGCTGGATCATATGGTAATCCTATTTTTATTTATTTGAGGAACCGCCATACTGTTTTCCATAGTGACTGTGCCATTTTACATTCCCACTCACAATGCACAGAGGTTTCAATTTCTCTATGTTCTCAACAACACTTGTTGTTTTCTTGGTGTTTTTGATAGTAGCCATCCTAATAGGTGTGAGGTGATACCTCATTGTAGTTTTGATTTGCATTTCCTTAACAATTGGTGATGTTGAACATCTTTTCACATGTTTATTGGCCATTTGTATGTATACATGCTTGGGGAAATGTCTAAGTCCTTTGCTCAGAGATAAATTTTTTATCAGTCTCAAAAGTTCACTACATTTCTAAACAAAAGATAGAAGAAATTCTTCAAAAAAACCACCAAGATTAATAAGGTTTAATATCAGAATAGAAGGAATTTGTGAAATAGTTCTCAGCAAACTTTGTTTTGCTTTGCCTTTTAGTTTGTCTTCAGACCTAACTGGTTAACAAAAGAAACGAAAAAGAATTGTACATTGGTTGTTCAATTGAATTTGCTGAAAATAAAGCCTGACTAGGTTTAATTTAATGAGGAAATTCTGGCACCCTCAGCCAGGGATGGGTGACAGGTGGATGAGCAGTAGGTAGGATACCACAATCTTGAGTATTTTAGGACCAGCAGAGGGCCCCACTAGCCCTGAGGTTGTGGTCCTTGGCAAACCAGGAGGGGTTTCAGGGAAGTCCTGAGTCACCTCAGTTTCAAAGCCTGAATGGCTCACTCGCCTTACCTTGATTTCTAAAGAGCAGTCTTTGTTGCTCTTTACCTCACTAACCTGATCATTTCCTAGGCTTTTATTGGGATCACTTAAACAGGCAACTGCCTGATTCTTCTCCATCAGAAAAATTAGTCCCTACTCTCTTCCAATATTCTAATCTCTGCATTCTCTTCCTTGTCCTAAGTCCCTCTTGCCAAGAATTCTCAGTTTGAGCACAACTGATCATTTCTCTTCTCATTCTAAGGTGCATTATCCGCCTCCACTTTTGTTTGCTACACAGTACCAGTCCCTTTTTCTGGGAATTGCACCCCTTTTATTTTTGAAGTTATTCTTTTGTCCATTTTACCTTGAATTTCTAATGACTGCTGACAGTGACATTACCCTACCTTCCTTGTCAAAGTTGATTTATCCAAGAGATGACCAATCTGAATTCTTCTCAAGGAAGAGAGGAAATCCCTCTCTACTGGCAGTTTTAAGATTGGAAGACCCCAATCTATGAAAAAAGCAAATCTACTAACAGAAGAGAGACAGTCAGGAGAGGGTCAAGGTCCTGGGTTCAGTCCCCATGAGGCTAAGCTGCACCCTGCCATTCTATGGTTAGGCAATCCAGCCTTTCAATAAAGTCCCCTTTTTGCTGGAAATAATTTGAGTGGATTTCTATTACTTGCAAATCAAGACTCATGATTAGTATACTCATCACCTGTGACCATTGAATCACCTTCCTTTTCTGAGATCCTATCTCTGGCCTGGTCAGGCCTTAGATTCTCCTTGTCTGCTTAGCATGACCTTTCCACAAGACTTTACTGAAACCACCTGAAGCAAGTACATCACTGTTGTCCCATGAAAATGTCTCCTAGGAAGTAAGTTTTCAAAGATATTTCAAAACAATAATTTTTCCTTTCAGAAGGTATTGGTGACTAAAATTGGCCCTTTATCATCTAGTTTAGAAGGCCTGACATCTATCTGTACTCACATTTTCTGATGAAGGGTCTATGTATGTCACCCTTGTCCTCTCAGCCAAAGAGCAAGTTCGTTTTAGATCTGGTATGAGTGGCCCTGTCTCTCATCTTCTTCCAGGTCCCTCAGAGTTGATCTGAATTTGGACGCAAAGAGAACTAATATTCAGATCAGCCCAAGGCATCAAGGGTAAAGATAAGAGCACATTCTTTGTTGTTTTGCTGAGGAAGTTTTGCCCTGACCTAGCATCCATTGCCAATTTTCCTCTTTTTGCTTGAGGACGATTCACCCTGAGCTAACATCTGTGTCAATTTTCCTCTGTTTTGTATGTGCGTCGCCACCACAGCATGGCTGCCGATGAGTGGTATAGGTCTTCGCCTACCCGGGAACCAAACCCCTGCTGCTGAAGCAGAAGGTGCTGAACTTAACCACTAGGCCATGGGGCCGGCCCCAAGAGCTCTTTCTTAATGTGATGATTTCAGAGCTGTAGGATCAGAGTGGGTTTGAGGCACAGGGGCCATTTTGGTTTCAGTATTAACTTTAAGGTGAATGCATATCTATGAGTGGTAGGGCAGAGCACAGCACAGTTCTGTAAACAAGTCAGATCCAAAGGTACCTTCGGATATAAAGTTTGTAGTGAGTCTACAACCCAGGGACTTGGAACAGCTCACGTCACAGAGCTCCAGCCTTCCTGCCTAGCCCCTGCCCCGATTCTGAGGTAAGGAGACAGTTCAACTATTCCGTGAGAAATACAACTCTGTACATGCTGAGAAAATCTTTTGTGTTCTTTGCTCCCGTTAAGGGTAATCCAAAACAGACCAAAAAAACCCAGGGCAACACCTCTAGTCATGAACTAATGATTACTTTACACCTCAGTATGTTCACGCCTGCTTCAGGCAAATTTCCATGAGAATTCTAAATGTTTTGATTGCTCAATAACCACTGACAAAATACAAGGGGCCTGAGCAGCCACAGCAGGCCTCCCCAAGTGTGAATTCCCAAAACCTACTTATTTGCCAGCAGCTGCAGTCCTCTGATCTCCAAAGTTACACTTGCTTGGAGCCCAGCCTTTGTTTAGATGAATTAACGTGCCCGGGGCAAAATGCGTGTCTCTTCCTTTAATGTACTTTCCCTCTGTGCTGCCTGCAAAGTATTTACTATAAAGAGAGATTTACCAATATGACAAAGCTTATTGGGGGGATTAAAAACAAGGCTATGAGGTTCTAAAAATTCAACTTTCCTCTCACCCTTTTATCCATGAATTGGAAATGTCATTGGAACCTTCTTTGGTGGAATATGTTCTTGAATCCTGTGTCAACTGCTAATAAAATATACTATTTCATAGTAAAGGAGATACATGCAGTTTTGGAAAAAAGAGCATATGTAAAGATCCTGCCTGTTCCTGTTTTGACTGAGCTGTTTCAGGAAACATACACCTTTTCAAGTCTTTTTAAAATTAGGGAGGGTTTTGAAACGATTTGGTGGTGCCTGGTACAGTGTGAATGGTGGGTGTGGACTTCAAGCTTAAACAGGAAGAAAAGATAGAAGTGATACGGAAACTGTAAGGATCCAAATGACCATGTAGTCCTCCAAAAGGTCAATAGAAGACTGAGTTACAGAACAGAAATCACAAAGCAATACTGCCACAGTCCTGAGCTATAGGGAGCCTGACCTGAACAAAATGCAAACAGATAATCAACTACTGTCATTAAATTAAATTCTCTTTCAATATTTGAATATGTTTTCTAAATTTTTCTCACTTCATTGTGGCCTGCTTATTTTCTTCTTTGTAAGTGTTTGAGATTTCATGTCACCCAGTTATTGGGGATATACTGGAATTGGTGACTACTAAATTTAATTCTGAACATTTTAATTTTATTAAAATTTAGAAATAATTTTACATTGAGTCTCCAATCTTAACAATCGCCAGTATTTAAAATCTAGATAAAATATTTCTCATTTTAGACTTTATAAAATATTTTCATATAATCTTTTGAAGAGCTAGAAGAACAGGAATTATTATTTCTAATTTAGAGATGATAGAACAGTGGCTCAGGACATGATATAGAATAAAGAACAGCAAAGCATAGATGACTTTTCAGGTCTCCTGGAAACTCAGTGGTCTTTCCAATATTGTAGCCACAGGCCCACTAGGGCCAATTGAACTGACCCCATCCTATCAACGGAGTAATTAAGAGTTGTTTTTCAAGAGCTAAGAGTCGACCCCTTGTCTAGTTCAGACCAGTTGAGACCACCAACCCATCCACTGGGCCTGCGCAAATGCCCGACAAGTGACCCCTTTGATGTCAAGCGACCGAAAACTCCACCCTCAGATCATGTTAACACCACCATTTTGTGAACATGCGTCCTATGAAGAAGCATGAAGTTTGACTACGCTTGCGCAGATCATCAGTTACCTCACCTCTCCCTTCCTCCAATCATCTATCTCCACACTCCATACCACCCTCCCCTTCATCCCATATATTTTGCCCCAAGTCCTGGATCAGGGAGACAGATCTGAGAGCATATGCCCGTCTCCTTGCAGGTTGACCTCACAATAAAGCCTTTTCTTTTCTCAAAAGCTGATGCTGTAATAATTGGCTTTTTTTAATGCACATCAGGCAGAGAATCTCCTCTTGTGCAGTAACAATTTATCACATGCCATTTTAAAAAATTTCTCCAAAAATTAAACTGCTAAGGGAATGGTCCCTATAGAAACCTATGAAATGCAGTTTTTGTTGTTTTGTTTTTTTAAGTGTTTTACATACATTGACATTGATGCTAAAGATAATTTTGCCAGATATAAATCATACATGTAGGTGCAAGAGATTTTCCAATTTAGCATTTGAATCCTTAGTAGATGGAATTTCTGTTTCATGCCAACAGAAAGCACAATGCCATTAATCCTCAAGTTTCACTAAAAGGCAACTACATAGCAATACCTTATTTATACTTGCTAATTGATGGATCACTGTGAAAAGGTAGGAACACATTTTTTTTTTTTGTAGTTTTAATGAATGAAAACACTTTCAGTTGTGGATTGGGTTGTAGAGGTGTTTTGTTTGTTTTGCTTTGTCTTGTTTTGTTTTGGTAAGGGCATCGAGTTTGTATCAAGGCCCTGTTCCAAAGTCAGTTTATATACAATAGCTTATCATATTTTCATCTTAGTTCTTTCCTATATTCAAAGATAACCAAATGCCTACGGTAACAGTTCCTCTCCCTACACAGTCAAAGCCTTGTTGACAACAAGCCGTGTTCTCAGTTTCTGAAACTTGTTGGGAATCCTCCTGGAGGTCCTCCTGACTACTAAAGGTCTCTGCATAGAAATTTCAAAAAACAAGAAACTCACATGATCCTCTGGCCCTTCTTTTACTTCCACTAGCATATCTTAAGGTTTGGTAATATTTTCCGATCTCATAATCAAAAGATAATAATTAAGAGATCATTTCTTTCCAAATCCTTCCCATAGGCAGATCTTTTCCATCAAAATCATGTAAGTTTTTATTTTTTTTAATTTTCTAAGGATTGTCATCCTTAACTTAAATTCTTCCTATTACAAAAATCATTCATTAATACTAAACATTGTTTTTAATGTAAATTGTGCCCATTTTTCTTCTTCCCTATGCAAGGTACAGAGTACTATTTAACATTTTCCTTATAGATTTTATGAATTTGGAGGTGACATTGAGCCACCCTTCACCTTTCACTTTCCACATTTTACAATCTCAGATGCTTGACTCTTGTCCATAGACCCTAAACTGCCACCTATTTCTTCAACTTTTCCTTCAACTTCATACTCAATAATGACAAATACAGAATCTTGGCTCTGTCTTTTTACTTTGTTGACAATGAACAAGTTACTTAACCTCACTAAAACTATATCCTTAATTTTGAGTAGTAAAACTTATTTCATAAAATTTTGTAAGGATTAAATGAAAAGTAATTATATATAATGCACTGGGCACAGTGCCCGGCATACAGCACTTTGTAGAAGGCAGACTCTCTGTAGCTCCCAGGCTGAGGAGGAGGGGGGCACCTGGAGGGGCTGTAACTTACAAGATATTTCTCTTTTAAAAAAAGAAAGAAAACCACTGAATTAGCCTTTCCCAAAATTCATAGATTCCCCAGGAAAGGGTTTTCTCCCCACTCCGGTCAATTCACAAGTGCTGCCTGTCCTTTAACCATCCACTGTGTCAGTGTTAGCCGGGACAGGCTGTCTCTGGCTTTGCCTATTGGCCTCATTCTAAGTAGGCTATTTCTTTGCAAATGTAGCCTCTGATTGCTTTACAGCCATGTGTTCTGCCTGCTGTTCTCATTTCCCCAACTCCTGAGCTGATGTTACTCTTCCTCAAATTGAGGATACCCTGAGGATGAAAACCTGCGGGGCGGCAGAATGGATTTAATCCCATTGTTAGCTTCCGTTCTAAACTGCTCAGCAAGCAAAGAGCAACGCCTTACAGAAAGTGCTGCTCTTGAGAGTGAATGGGCAATGAACTGTGAAACCAGATGGCTCCATCCCCTCAAGCCGTTACAGGGTTAACTTCCCACAGACATAGGAGCAGCAAGGGTGCCAGCTCCTGCTGATCCTGGCCTCAGATTCCCAGTATAACCAACTCTGCGTCTTAAAAGAAATCTTCTTCTTCTGGGGAAAAAATATTAAAATTTGGTAAGATGAACAAGAACAAAGAAAAATTCTTAGTTCCTTCTTATAGAAAACTGATAGGTACTGTTTAATTTTAATTTTCCTCCCAGCAATTCCAAAGAGTTGACACTTTAACCTGGGAAGGTAGAGCAGAGTTTTTGCCTGTGGATTGAAAGCGAATACAAATACAAGTTATGCTTTCAACAATGTGCTCTGTAAGAAGCTTCGTGCCAATGTTTCTCATTTTCTTATGACCTTTCCATCTCCAATTTGAGTTAAAGAATTCACCTTCAGTGCACCTTAAAGAATTCAAGTGTCTCCTATAAAAGGCTAATAGGAACTGCATATGCATATCAAGGGAAGGCTCTTCTCATGAAAAAAAATTAAAGCTTTTATTATAAATAAAAGAAAATTGAAAATAATAGCCCCGGTTCTTTTCTCTTTCTATACTTTTTTTTTTTCGTGAAGAAGATTAGCCCTTAGCTAACATCTGTTGCCAATCCTCCTCTTTTTTGCAGAGGAAGATTGGCCCTGGGCTAACATCCGTGCCCATTTCCCTGTACTTTATATGGGATGCTGCCACATCATGGCTTGATAAGCGGTGCATATGTCTGCGCCCGGGATCCGAACCTGCAAACCCCGGGCTGCCAAAGCAGAGCATGGGAACTTAACCACCATGCCACTGGAATGTAGAAAATACATTCTACTTTTTAAATAATTTTTTTAGGGACAATGACAGGGGCCATTTGTGATATTATTATTGGTCAATGTGGTTCTCAAGACATCTTTTTTCTCAGAACTTGGTGAAAAGTGCCTTCATCCAATAAAGGCAAGATGAGAAGAAGAGAAAGCTAGCTTTGTTCATTTGGTCCATATTACAATTTTTGTCATCCTTTGGCTCTTTTTCGAATTTTAATACTGTGCTAAATCAAACACAACTACAAATTTTGCAATACTATTTCCATTATAGATTGTTCTCAAAGGTAACTTTTTTGCTTATGACATGAAGTTTCAGAATACTGCTTCAGAAATTTATTGGGAGACCAAACGCTCTCACTTTGAAGAGGTGTGTACATATGTCTCATCTGTAAATCTTGACTTTCAGCTATAAAGTTCGTCACTAGTTTCTGCAAGTCTCAGCAATCCCTTCATGGGAAATCCCAAATAAATCAGAGGTTCCCACCAGAGGACCTAACCTGCCATCTTAGTTTTCTAAGTAGAATATTTCAGAATATTTATCAGTCTTTGAAGAGGAAGCTTATTGCTAATGCTAATTTGGCTTTTAATCGGCTTTTATCTGTTTCTTAGTTATCTCTTCTGTACCTTCATTACTGACACGGCATTCATCAGGTATAAAATATTGTGCTACCTCTAGTTGCTAAATCAAAGCTTGTAGCTGTATACACTACAATTAATCCTGATTAGTCAGGGAAAAAAAAAGTTGTCTGGATGCAAAAATCCATTTAACTGTTTTGATGGAATTAACTTGTTCCAAGAAATCCATAAACCAGCAATCAGTCAGCATTTTATGAAGTAATATGCTATTCATTTAAGCATCCATTATGTAGATTGAACGCACATAGGCTGTGTCTATAGTCTTAGTCACATTACCAGAAACAGTAAAAAAAAAACTTGTCTGACTAAAAAGTCAAATCAGAACTGTTCACACTTACTCAGATCATCGGCGACTGTAAAAGTTATTAATGAATGGATAAGGGACAGATATTTGATTCCGCAGTTAATTTAAAATGTCATTTGCTAAACTTAGCAAGTCACATGGGAAAAAAAAGAAAAAGAAAAGGGCAACTAACATTTGTTTTGTGCCTCAACTGGTGTTTTACACGTTCAGTCCTTTCATCTTCACCACCTCGTAGTGAAGGTGTTATTATCTTCATTTTTCCAAAAGGAAACTGAAGCTGAGAGAGGTTAAGTAATTTGCCTGAGGTCATAGTGTGAGGAAATGGTGGATACTGGATTTGAAATTAAGCCTGACTAAAAAAGTTCACACCTTCCCTGCGGCCTGCGGCCCAGGCAGGAAACAGTTTCACATCCTTAGCTAATTCACCGGGTTGCAACCCAAGTTCGATAAGGTGACGTGGCAGTGAGTCACCTTGGGATGGTTCCCGCCCATGTACAAATTTGCAGATGGAGCCTACTTATGGGCAGGAAAAAGATTAAATGGCCCCCTAACTAATAAATAATATTTTAAAATATTGAGCTGGAAAACAAGTTC
The DNA here is from genome assembly GCA_031878705.1 of Tapirus indicus. Taxonomy (NCBI): domain Eukaryota; kingdom Metazoa; phylum Chordata; class Mammalia; order Perissodactyla; family Tapiridae; genus Tapirus; species Tapirus indicus. The sequence goes on along the minus strand of CM062919.1, from coordinate 137,822,692 downwards.
AAAAAATCAAATTATTCCATTTCTTTGACTTTTCTTTTTGAAATGGGCATAAATTCACTTGGTAAATAAATAAGAAGTACCCAGTGAAAAAGTCTGCCTTCACCTTCGCCCTGTGGGGTTCCCATCCTCCGCCTCCCATATGTTACCGCTGTTTCATACAATTCTTATTGTCTTCATTCTTACGCAAAAGGTAGCATAAGATACACATTGGTCTGCACCAAGCTCTTTCCTCACGACAAAATATCTTGAGATCTGAGTGTCAGTACATAGTTTCCTCATTCTTATTTTACAGCTGCAGTGTTCCATTATATAAACAAACAATAATTTATTTAGTCTCCTACTGATAGATCTGTTTTACTCAAACTTCTTGCCGTTCCAATTTTCATTTCTTTAGCGTACTTGTATTTTTGTTAGGCAAGTCTCTCCTTCAGTGAATAAACTTGTACCTTTATCGTTTCAAACATGTGTAGACATATCTGCAGGTAAACTATCAAGGTGGGATTTCTGGATCAAAGAGTAAATGAGTTTGCAGTTTTCTTACATAGTAAGTAAATTGCTTTCCACGGGGATTGTAGCAGCTGTACTCCCACCTGCCGTGTGTGAGCATGCTTATTTTCTCAGGGACTTTCAAAAAAGAGATTTTTTTTTTAAATCAAATTTTAGGCTTTTTCCATTTTGATAGACCAAAACAAATGCGATTTTAGTGTATTTCTTCCACTATATGTTGCGCTTGGTTATTGTTTGTACATGCAAAAACTGCTGGAAATACATCGTAACTGTGTTCTCACTGCTTTGTTGAGATCTCTCATTGCTGATGGTGGGTTTTCAGTTGACTCGCTCGGACTTTTCTGAGCATATGATGGCAGTGTCCTCACAGAGTGATAAATTTACCTTCTTCTTTATAAAACCCTTTTTTTTTTCTTTTTCTAATTGTATTGGCTACTGACTTCACAACAATATTAAATGACAGTGGTGACAGTGAATTTTCTTGATTTATTCTTGACTTTGGTAGGATGGATCTCATATTTCTTCAGTAAGCATAAAGCTGATTTTTATACTGAGAAACAAATTTTTTTTCTATAATGTTTTTATCAAGAACTATTGTTGTAATTTGTCAAATATCTTTTCAGCATCTATAAAGTGCAGGTATATATATTTTTCTCTTCAGATATATAACTGAATAACTACATATAGTAGTTAAAATAACTACTATATGAATAGCTTCCCCAATATTAAACCATGCTTGAATTCCTGGAATAACCCCATTGGTCATGATGAAATATTTTTTAATGTGGTGTGGGCTTCTGGTTGCTGAGATTTACTTAAGACTTTTTGCATCAAAAATCATAAGTGAGATGAGTCTATTGGTTTATTATTTTCCCTTTCATGTAACCTTTACCAGGTTTTGGTATCAATTTACACAGATACTCCTCACTTTGCACTGTAGTGTGAAACAGAAAAAATGACCATGCATACTGAAACCATGCAAAGCGATGTCAATAATCCTTAGAATCTGGGTGTAAATTTCATAGCAGCATCCTTACTTGTGCTGACAATTTCACCAGATAACTTAACATTTATCAGTTCAGGCCAACTTCTGAGACAATGAAACCAATGTTTACTGGCAGTGGAAGGTTTTGCTTCAGTCTCCTCATGATCACCGTATATGAGTTCAACCATAGTGGTTTCCTGTCCTTAGTACGTTTTAAACTAAAAGATGTTAAAGTAACTTAAGCTCGTTTTTCATATTCATCAAACTTTTTCAACCTGGTTTGTAACGTAGCTTCATGCAGGCCTACATCTCATCCTACCTTTCTTTGCTTTGCCATTCTCAAATCTTCTAATCACATCCAGTTTTACTCCAGCCTTGTCAATTTTCATGTCTCTGCTACCCTTTAATCTTTTTTGGCCAATTTCCTCTTTCAGTTATCCATTTTTGTAAAAAGTCACAGGGGTTTATCACTGGGAGACAAGGAAGCAACACAATTACATGTTTTGTTGTCTGTGCATGAAATGAGTAACAGATGCTCAGTGACCAGTCACTATCAGACTTAAAAATAGGTGATGTGATGGTCGTGGATCATAATGTGGATCTGTTATGTACATGGTGATTTGTGGGCTGAAGAGCTAGCAGTATTTATGTTTTTACTTTACACAATTACTCACAGTTAATATAGTGACTGAAATTTGAACCCTGTTGTTGAGGGACTAGTGTTATTTATAATAACTAAAATTCACACATATTGGAAACACACAATATGACTGCTGCATACAAAGTATTTTTTTGCACAATGTTTTAGAGCATTTTTAAAAATGTTAGAATTTTCTACTCTATGTCAGATACAATTTCCCTGTGAAACCATCTACTCTCGCTTTTCTTTTTTTTCCCCAAGATAGCTATGTTCCTTCTATGGAAATAAGATATTTAGATATGTTTTTAAAATTTTCTGGGGTAAGTAATGCTAAATTATATTTTCCAGGAAAATTATTCACTTCATTCACATTCTCAAATTTATTTGAGTAACATTAAACAGCTCTCAAGGTGTGCATCGTATATAGGTTGGTTAATTCAGGTAGATTCTTAACCTTAAGAAAGAGTAGTTTTGCTGCATTTTTTTGTTATCTGGATTCTGCTGCCATTGGGCCACCCTGCTATCTCTCTCCCCTGAAACAACATTTGCTGCTTTTCATCCCAAGAAGCTTGGGAGGCACTCTTACCTTCTCATGGCAAACCCCGCCCTTTTATCTGAGTCTGTGAATTACTTCTGTCTTCTAATTTCACTGAAAATGTGGCACACTTGTTTTGTCAGTGTTCATCTTGTTACTTTGGGCAATAATCAGAAAGAGAGAAGGGAAGTTGCTGCCTTGGATTTCATGTTTATATTAGAAGTAATCATTGGCTTTTCAATACAAAGCTAAACAGTTTTATCATTTAATATCTACATTTAGCTCCATAAAATTGAGTTTTTAAAACCAAATTATTTGTAAATTCTTTTGTCCTTGTAGGTGCCAGGGGCATAGTCTGTGGGAAAAGTGTAATTATAAAGGGATAGCACGAGGGAGTTTTTTGGGGATGATGGAACAGTTCTATATGCTGATTGTAGCAGTGGTTAGATGAACCTATGTGTGTGATAAAATTTCATAGAACTATAAAAAAATGAAAAAAGAACAAATGTAAAAACTTGGGAAATACAAATAAAATCTATGGCTTTTTTATAGTATTGTTCAAATGTCAATTTCCTGGTTAGTACGTGTACTGTGGTCATGTAATATGTTATCGTTAGGAGAATCCAGGTAAAGAATACACGAGAACCATTTTTGCAAGATCAAAAACTTTGCTTGCATCTGAGTAAATTCTTGCTCTCATTCTTAGATCAATTTCTTCATACAGAAACTTAGACCTTTTAGATATTTAAATATGCTTATAGATAGTAGGAAACGCAATAATATTGGTCAGTCTGAGCACATTCAATGTTCATACGTGTTTCATATATCTCATGTTTACATTTTCATATAGCGTCGTTCTCTCTCTCCACTTGAAAAACTGGATAAAAAGTTGCTCACAATTGAGACATATGCTGCTGTTTCCTGTACTGATCTCTGATGAGAAAACAGAAGCAGCTCTGTTCAGTTATGTGACAGGTTGAAGAAGGAAATATGATTCACTCTCCTTTGAAATAAGCAAACTTCACTGTGGCTTCCCTGATGGGGAAGGAAGAAAGTCGAAATGATCAATGCGAAAAGTGGAATGAAAGTCATAAAGGTTGAGGTAGGGACGGGAAATTATTCAGCTTGGATTAAGAAAATCTGTTATATGATTGAGATGAAGTTATCCAAGTCATCTGTTAAAGAAGGAAGTTGAACTCGATGACCCAAAACATTGCTTCAAATGCATAGCTGATTTTCAGAAAATACCGGGAAGCTGCTACAGTGATTCTGATGGCCAGCTGGGTTTGGAAGTCCACCGATCCAAGATAAATTTTACATCAAAAGTTATTGTTTTAAGCAGGACTATAACAACATCCACTGCAGAGATAAATGATATTCTCAATTAATAACCAATTGATTGAAAAAGTAAGAGCTCTTAGACCAACCCTTATATGCATTTTCAGCCCTCAGAGAAATAGTTATTCTTATTTAAAATTGCTTTTTATCCATTGGAAATTCTGGGCCACCTTCAAATCTTCATTCTTAAGCATTCCCTTAAGAGTGTATTTGATTGAAATATATCTTATGCAGCTTTAGTGCAATGAAATCAAAATGTTCATTGAGATGTTATGAAGTATTTCATTAATACAAAGTAATTCATTATTCAAGATTTGAATAGGGCCACTACAAAAGAAGGAGGAAATACATCAGATAAAGTTTCTATATGACTTTGTAAGTGATAACACATTTCTTTCGTAATGTAAATTTGATATTCCCACTAGCTTTTCATTGCTTAATTTTCAACAATGACTGAGTAGTTTTTCTTTTTCTTAAAAATATATGTTTTAAATTGGTTATGTTGAACAATTTTAAATTGTTTAGGTAGAAGCATCCTCCCACATGGGGCTAACTGCCTGTGCTCCTGACTCTCACTTCAATCCATATTACCATATGCTTCAGTTAAAAAAAAAAAAAGTTTAATTTCAGACTGTTTTTTTCTTTAATACTAATTTTTACCCTTAAGCCATTGATATGTTTTTAAAGCAGAAACCAAGAACTGTTTCTTTGAATATTCCTGAGAGGCACATTACAAGAGATATAGATGCAGGCAGGATCACTGGGGACATTGCCCACACTTGCCCATCTTCTCCCATTAAGGTTCAAGCGTGTCATTTTGGCTCAAGTCCCACACTTGTAATCTCATCACTGCCCTGTGGGAAGGGCTGGGACCTACATTGGCAGAGTTTGGCTTCTTTCCTCCCAGGAAGTACCTGTGAGCTTGGACAGAGAAGATGCCTATATCATATGTAGTAAGGCTTGATGGGGAAAATATTTCTAAGCCTGACATGGCCACTGTCTTCTTCCCTCTGAGGAAACTAGGAAAGGCCCAGATGCTGCACCAGTAATTAATATGAGAGAATCACGCGCTGAGTGCAGTGTAAGCACTCCATCACTAAGGCAATGGCATGAAGCTGATCTCTTGGTTGAATCCCAAACTGAGTTCTGCCTGATCTCCACATATTCCTGCATCTTCTTCATAAATACATTTATATAATTCTTCAAGTTCTACCAAACAAATGGAGGCACAAACTGACAAAATGTGCACCCTGTATGGCCTGCCTGACCATACCAGCAACAGATGACAATCAGGGTTTGAGGACACCTGCAACGCCAGCATCAGTGCCATTGCCATGTTCTTTCTGAACTTACAAAACCCAAATCTCTCAGCTACATGTCCCTAATCTTATGCTCTAGTCCCTTTGAATTTGAGTTCTGATATTTTGGATATTGGCTTTCTTTTCATCTTTATTTGAATCAGACATTCATCTATCAATGTCTCTTTGCCCCTCTCAACTCATCCTCTGACCTGGTTGGTAGATAATTCTCTAAAGATCTCTCATGTATCTGCCCGTCTTGTGACATGTTTTGTTCTGGACTATCTTTTCAGGGATGTTTGTGTAGCAAATAACCTTGGAAATACAATGTCTCCTTTCAGTGCAGAGGGCAGGTTTCTGTGCTGTCCAAAATAATAAAGACAATGGCTCTCTCCAGGGCAAGGGTCGGGCAAGTTCGCCAGTAGCCCTTTACATGATTGGGAGTTCCCCAGGCTTAGGGTTCCTTAATTGTGATGTGCAACAGCTGTACATGTAGCATCCTTCTGGGCCTGCCTCTGCGTCATCCCTGTAGAGCTTGGGGACAAGGAGAATCAATGCAAACATGAAGCTCACGCTGCTTGTACTATGCGTAACAAAGTCCTTTTTCTCTGACTCAAAAGTCTTTTGTCTTCTGCTGTCATCTGTGAAACTGCGGCAGGCCGACTTGTGAGCTTGTAAGTGAGGTAAAATCAGAGCTGTCACAATTCTTGATATGCCTCAGTTGACATAAGCAGTACAGCTGGCATTTTCTACATGGGATTTCTTAGCATTTCTTTCCCCTTCCTAATTTCACTCTGATTCTCTCTTGAGAATTCTGTATTTCCTATTGGGTACTATCTCAGGGATGTAAGGAGATGTTCTGTCCTCTCCTAGCTAAGAGATGGGGGCATGACCCAAGCTAACCTCCCTGGAACTTAAACAGAATGATAAAGACAATGAAAATGATTGACATTCATTCATCCCAGCTCCCTAAACACATATTTCCTGCTATTTCTGCACATCCTTTTTCTAGAATCTATAGATAACTTGAACTCTGCCTGTGTCCAGGCCAGTTTCCTCACATTTCTCACGAATTTTCTGAGCTATCTATCTCTCCAAAATACATTTCCTTCAGCTAGAGTTGGTTTCTGTTTCCTTCAGCCAAAGAATTCCAACATAATCAGTCAGTCTACTCTAGCACCCCACAGTCATCATGTGTTTCATGTGTTTTGGGATTGCCTTTTCATAGAGCTTGGCTGTCCTTCTCTACAGTTTGGGGATTAGAAACAAGACACTATTAGACACATAAATAAAAACAACAAAACACCCTAAATTTCTAGATTTTGTAGATCTCCTGTCTGGTTACAAACCTATTTTAAAGCATTTATTCATTAATTTAACTAATATTTACCGAGCACCTTCTTTATACCAAGAACTGCGGGGACTATGGCAGTGAACAAAAGAGAAATGTCTCTTCTCTTACAGAGTTTATGCTCTGCTTCTATTTTATATCACATTTCTACTTTTTCTTTAAAAAGAGACCGTTAAAATATAAATCCTTTGTGGGCAGAAATGTTGCTTTTCTTGTTTATCACTTTCTATTATGGTGACTAATAGATATTAATTATTCAGTAAACATTTAGTGACTATATAAATGAATCTCACTTCCAATGGAAAGTTGTTGGCATTGACATATCTGCATTATTGGTCACAAATAATTGTCCAAGACAGAGGTTAAAAGCATTAGAACACAAGGGGATGAGGAGATAACTAAAGTTCTCTTTGTATTTAAGTGAGGTCAATCTAATAGTTTTCAGTTAGTATCAATGTGACAGAAAAATTCTTAATGTTCAATGGACACTAAAAATCATTCTTTCCTAAATAACAATTTAACTAGAAAGTAAATATAATTACAATTACATAGAAAAAGTAATAAGTATGAGAAAAACAAAATAATAAATGTAGGAATAAAATTTAATTCACAGTTTAATGAGAGTATTTTTTTGCACGTCATATGAGATATAACCCAGAACCTTATTTTATTTATTTATTTTTGGTGAGGAAGATTGTCCCCGAGCTAATGTCTGTGCCAATCTTCCTCTATTTTGTATGTGGGATGCTGCTACAGCATGGCTTGATGAGTGGTATGTGGGTTCGTGCCCGGGATCCAAACCCGCAAACCCCAGGCCGTCGAAGCGGAGTGTGCGAACTTAACCACCATGCCACCAGGCCAGCCCCCAGAACGTTAAAGTAAGGCAAAATCATAGTGTTCATTAGCTGATTTTTGTCATCTCACCTTGCTTTCTCTTTTAGAGACTCTATTTTAGTTTTAAGATCACATTTTATTTTTTATCCTAGCACACATTTTCTTCTATTTCACCAATTTTATTTCATTTTTAATGGGCTATCTTCCCCACAGATCCAACTATTTCCATTTCAGCTTCTATTAACACGTACATCAAATGAGTTATTACTAGGTCTCAGATCAAATAGCTATTATTATTGCCCCAGAAGAACCTAGGTGGTGGATTCTCAGAGGAAGGGTTGGTCGGCCAGGAACGTCACGTTCCTGTGATGTGGGTGGGGTTGACAGCCCACACTTATTCTTTTCTTATCCCTGAAAACTACTGTTTTTTCATGGTTGCTGGATAATTAAAAGATAAATGGATTCATTTTCTTGACTTTGGTGACAGCTACTAAGTTCTTCTTAAAAGAATCAACTGAATTCAACTTAATCGTCTCCAATACAAAGAGGTCAGGTCAGGTTATCGGCTAAAAGCAATCAAGCAGTCAACCACATATGTTCAAACTAATAAGCGATGAATAACTGGTTTGTTTTTCTGTTATATTCAATACAAACTGAGTGAATAGAACAGATGGGAAAGCAGGGATAAGAAAATATATACCGTTCAATCTTTCATTGAGCTTGGTTAAGCCTAGAGTATGTTTTAACAAGTGGTCTAAAATAGTAGAATTTAAATATTTCTCACTACCACACAGCTGTTTCTGAATGAAAAGTAAGTGCAATAAAAAGAATAGTAGTTGAACACTTACTATGTAGAAGACAATCTAAAAGATACAAAGACGAGTAAGACTCAATTCCTATCTAAAATAAGATTGCAGTGGGAGAAAAGGAGACACTGTGTTTAGCATAATGCAGAAAAAGAACCATGAAAGACTAATATAAAATACAACAGTCATTAGAAAGAAGTGCTCTCTGGCTGGAAGATGGGGACAAAGATCAATGTGAGCAGAGAAATATGTCTGTGAAGGAGCATGGAGAGTTCCAGCAATACGAGATATGTCTCTGAGGGGTGGGGAGCAGAGGGTTTGGTGCACGTCCAGGGGAGGGGGAGTGGTAGAGGAAATGGAGGCAGCAGCAGCTGGAAAGACAGGTGAAGGAGAGTCTGTGAAGGACTTCTGTGCCATGTATTCACCATGCCATTCTGTAAGAAATGAGAGCTATTGAAGGTTTAGAGATAGGAGTATACCATCATCTGAGTGATGTTCTGAAAAGATAACTTGGTGGCTACGTGAAGGACAGACCACAGAGGAGACAGACTGAGGCTGACTGCAGAGTCTGGGACATGATGAGAGCCATGCTTTTAGAGGATTTATCTGCCATCAGTTGTAGGGTTGTAGAAGGCACAGCACAGAGCATGTGGTTAAGAGGGGTTCTAGGAGACCAGGGGAGGCCCTAAACAAGGATGGTGGGAGCAGGCAGGGGAGAGACTAGGAACGTCAGAGCCCATAGGTAACAACTACCTTAGTGTGAGCAGGGAAGGGAAGCAAGGTGACTCTGGGATGTATTTCCTAACCCGGTGTTTTAACAGGCATTCTTTTAAAAAGTGGGGAGGAGGGCACTCTCATCAAAAATTTTTTTGAAAAAATACTAGCTTATGCCAAGTTAAATTATTTCATTTTTTCCTGAAGGACCACTCAGACGAGTTAAGAAGAGGACTGGTGGTTAGGTGGGGAAGTAATGGCTCTAGGTTTGGATATACTGAATTAACAGTGTTTTTAGAATATGCATGTAGTTTTTTAGCAGGTATTTGGAAATGCATATATTGTCTTTATGAGAATTAATCACAATTACAATATTTAATTTAATTTTTTTGCAGGTATACAAGTGTTTGTGTTTGTTGTTTCTTTATCTACCTACTGAAATTTGCTAATGAAGTTATTAAATCACCATCAAATCTCATAAAATCGCATGGTTTATTTTAACCTCTACCTTCACAATAAACATTATTTTCAGACACAGGAGGTTTACATTTAGATATAAAAAATAGACAAAGATGCAATGGTTCTTGTCTCCACTACAAATCACAGAGAAGCACAAACAGGTGCCACCCTAGTAACAACACACACTTCTTTTTGAAACCAGGTCTACCTCACAATTATAGAAATAAGAAAAAATCTTCAATGGAAAAGTCTTGAAACTCTATAGAAAAAATATCTCCAAGACTGTCATTCTTTGGCAATGATAGCATACCATTCTGTTATACATCCTTGTAAAGGTTTTACACCATTGTTAAGTTGTGGTATTATATTAGAAGTTTTCCCTAAATGAAATTGGGTTATCTTTTTATTTGGAGCAAACCAACCACTTTTTCAAAATGATTTGAATCTCCTTGACTGCTAATGATGTGTGAGTGGGTGTATGAGTTTGACCTATTTTTACTGTACCTATGTGAATACATCCTTATGTTGGATGCATGTTTTGTATGTATGCACACCATGGGTTATTTTGTGAACTCTGTGTATTGAGTTGAACATTCATGCATATACAGTTAACTTGTGGTTTCTCTTCATATATAATTTATCAAGGTGGCAACAATTACAGAATTCAACTTATATTACCCTTTTTGATGCTGTCTGCCTGGAAATTCTGATAAAAATGTAATGTCAGTATGAGAAATTTTCTTAATTCTTATGGCTAATTTATCTCCTTCTTTCTCATTCTCAAATTTCTTTTTTTAATCTTACTACATTAGTCAGAGTTCTCTAGAGAAACAATGAATAAGATATATATACATATATATCTTATTCATATATATGTATATACATATACAGAGACACAGAGATATTTTAATAAATTGGCTCACATGATTCTGACTAGGGGGCTGACAAGTCTGAATTCTGCAGATCAGGCCAGCATGGTGGAAGACCAGGAAAGATTGATGTTGCAGCTCAAGTCCAAAAGCAGTCTGGAGACAGAAATTCTTCCTCTGGAGAACCTCAGTATTGTTCTCTTAAGGCTTTCTACTGATTGGATGAGGCCCACCCACATTATGAAGGGTAATCTGCTTTACTCAAAGTCCATTGATTTAAAGGTTAATCACATCTAAAAACTATCTTCACAGCAACATCTAGACTGGTGTTTGACCAAACATCTGGGCACTATAGCCTAGGCCAGTTGATACAGAAAATTAAAGCATATGTAATAATGGTATTGTATGTGTCTAATGTAAAATCCATTCTCAAATTCTTAAGAGAAAGAATTCAGATTCAAAGTAATGTGCAAATAAACAAAATTCTCGAAGTCCTAAACTATTGAGCTAGGTTAGATCACAAAGGCTAGGCATGGTTAAAAGACTGACAAGAATGATGAATCACCTCAGTTTATCAGTGCTATCACTTAGATTTATTACCAAATCAGTCAATAAGCAGTACTGGATGTACTCAAGATCAAGGATATGAATGGACATGAATACCCAGTATCCCTCTCCTCACACAAAGGCATCACTGAGGTGGTCTGTGTAGCCCACAGGGAGTAGGGCATTTACACTGTCAGATTAGCTCAGAACCACACACTCATCTTTCACAATATTGGTCTGGGAGAGAGCCACATCCACATTCAGTGGTCTAATTTATGATAAGGAATTTCTTGCTGTGCCAATTATTTTCATATTATAATTCTCATTATGTCTGGACATGGCCTACCTTAACATTTTAAAAAATAGTTCAATGTAAAGTGTGGCAATAATAGTCAAAACTTTAGAATTTGCTAATGTTGGATACACATCTAACTCCACATAACTATTATCATAGATAATCTTTTGAGTGAGTCCACAAATACTCCTAAAAGTTTCACCCCCAAATTATATATTATCGTTTTTGACATAGTAGATTATTAAAGAGCAGATTTAAATATGGCTATTTTCAAAGAAGTTACAATTAGGTTCACAGTGTTGAGTAAACATGATCAGATAACTGAATGGAATCTTTAGGAAATTTTAAATAGCTTGCAGTTAAAGAATTATTTGTTAAGAATTTTAGTTTAATACTCTGAGAACACCTAAAATACAATATTCTATTTGCCATAACGGTGTATTTATTAAGTATTTTTGGTAGTTGCTAGAATCTTAGGTCTAGAGAATCCTTTGACCTAGCATTTGGGTATTTCATAATACACAAGGAGAGAACTACTTTTCATTCACAGCAAGATAGTATAGCCACAGTGATTAGTAATATATGTACAAAACCTAGACTGTTGGGGTTCACAGCAGGCTTTTTGACTCATCTGCTATATGCTCTTGGACAAATCACTTAAATCTCAGTACAAACCTTGGGCGTCTCATCTGTAAAATGATAATGATACTAATGTTTACCCTTATTGTGAAGCTTAAGTGAGTAGAGAATATAAAACATTCAAGCCAAGTTACAAGTTGAAATTTCATAATTTTAATATATAAAAACATATAAGATTTTCCTTAAATAAAAAGCATGAAAAGGCCAGCCCCCATGGCCTACTGGTTAAGTCATCGCACTCTGCTTTGGCGGTCAGGTTCAGTTCCCAGGCATGGACCTACACTGCTCTGATAGCAGCCATGCTATGCTGGCAGCCCATAAGCTAAAAAATAGAGGAAGACTGGCATTGATGTTAGCTCAGGGCGAATCTTCCTCAGCAGAAAAAAAAAAGCATGATAATTAGAAATGAAGAATTCTTTCATCAGGATTACCAACAGACTCTACACAGCATAAGACAGAGTTAATGAACTTGAAGATGGTTCAATAGAAATTATCCAAATTATAAACAAACAGGAAAAAAAATAAAACCAAAACTGCAGAATAGAGGATCCAATTCTGGGACAATATCAAACAGTCTATATATGTAATTGGAGTTTCAAAAGGAGAAGAGCAGAGGAAAGGGGGTAGAACAAATTTGAAGATATTATAAGACAAAAATTTTCCAAAAGTAATGAAGAAAAACAAACCATATATGCAAAAAGCTCAGAAAGTTCCAAGCAGAGTAATAAAAGAAAACACATTTAGAGAAATTCTAGTTAAACTATTACAAATCATACATAAAAAGTAAATCTCCTGGGGCCAGCCCAGTGGTGTAATGGTTAAGTTCGTGTACTCCACTTTGGTAGCCCAGGTTTGTGGGTTCGGATCCTGGGCACGGACCTACACCACCCATCAAGCCATGCTGTGGTGGTGACCCACAAGTAAAAAATAGACGAAGATGTACAGATGTTAGCTCAGGGCCTCTCTTCCTCAAGCAAAAAGAGGAAGATTGGCAACAGTGTTAGCTCAGGGCCAATCTTCCTCACCAAAAAAAAAGGTAATACTGGCTCTGTTGCAACTACTTAACTATATTTTTGTAGTGTGAGAGCAGCCATAAAGATTATGTAAAAGGAAGGTGTGGTTATGTTCCGATAAAGCTTTATTTACAGAAACAGGCAGTGGACTGTATTTGTTCTCCTGGCTATAGTTTGCTTACTCCTGATCTCATCTCTCACCTTAAGAAACTACAAAAAGAAGAGCAAATTAAATGCAAAGCTAGCAGAAACAAGGAAGTAATACTCAATGAAACTGAAGACAGAAAATGAAAGAAAATCAATAAATCCAAAACTGGTATGTTGAAAATATCAACAAAATTGATAAACATTTAGCCTGAATGATAAAGGAAAAGGAGAGAAGACACAATCACCAATATAAGAAATGAAAGAGAGGACATCACTACATATCCTACAGATATATCAAAAGGATAATAAGGGAATATTATGAACACTTATGTCAATAAAGGTGACATTTTAGGTGAAACAGACAAATTCCTTGAAAGACACAAAGCTTGAGAGATAGGTAACCTGAATAGCCTTTTATCTATTTTTTTTTTTCAAGTATATATAGTAAAACACTTTCTTAATAAAGAAAACTTCAGGCTTGGAGACTTCACTGATAAATTATACCAACATTTAAGATAAAAAATAATACCATTTCTACATAAATATTCTTCCAGAAAATAGGAAACTTCTCAACTACTTTTATGAAGTCAGTGTTACTCACATCAAAACCAGTCAAAGATATTACAAATAGAGAAAACTTTAGACCTATATTCCCTATGAATATAGACACAAATGCAAGTTGAATCTAGCAATCTAGAGAGAGAATAATACATCATGACCAAGTAGGATTTATTTCAGAATTGACTGTATGATCGTCTCAACAGATGTAGAAAAATCATTTTACAAAATTCAACATTCACTCATGATCAAAAATTCCAGTGGTGGAATTACACTACTCTTCAGCCACGCTGTGGCAGTGACCCACATAGAAAGTATAGGAAGATGGGCACAGATGTTAGCTCAAGGGTAATCTTTCTCAAGCCAAAAAAAAAAAAACAAACAAAACCCAGGAAGATTGGGAACAGATGTTAGCTCAGGGCTAATCTTTCTCAGCAAGAAGAAAAGAAAAAAATCAATATAGTAAATTGATAAACTTTTAGCAAGAATGACAAAAATAAAAGAAGACACAAATCACTAATATCAGGGATAAAATAGGGGTGATCACTATAGACCCTGCAACCATTAAAAAGATAAGAGAATACTAAGAACAACTTTACACTCATAAAATCAACAACTTAGAATAAATGGATCAATTTCTTGAAAACCACAAGCTACCAAAGGTCAATCAAAATGAATTAGATCATCTGAAGAGCCTTATAATCATCAAACATTTTGAATTCATACTTTAAAAGCTCCTGAATAAGAAATCTCCAAGCCCAGATGGTTTCACTACAGAAGTCTACAAAACATTCAAAGATGAATTAACATCAATTTTACACAATCTCTCCCAGAAAATAGAAGATGAGGGAACACAGCCCAACTCATTTTATGAGGCCAGTATTACCCTGATACTAAAAGTAAACAAAGACAGTACAAATAAAACTGCACCCCAATATGTCTCATAGGCTTAGATGTAAAATTCCTCAACTAAATATTAGCAAACTAAACTAACAATGTATAACAAGATTTATACATCATGACCAAGTGGAGTTTATTCCAGACATACAAGGCATTGGACAAAATCTAACACCCATTCATGATAAAACAAAACAAAACAAACTGTTCAGTAAGTTAGGGATTGAGAGGAATTAACTCAACTTGATAACGAGCATCTACAGAAAATCCATAGGTAACATCATACTTAAACAGTGAAAGACAGAATTCTTGCCCCTTAAAATTCTGAACAAGACGAGAATACCTGCCTGCATCTCTCTTATTCAACACAGTACTGGATTATCTAATCACTGCAATGAGGCAAGAAAAAGAAATAAAAGGCACACGAATTGGGAAGGAATAAACAATACCGTTCCTATTTGCAGATGGCATGATTGCCTACATAGAAAATCCCAAGGGATCTAGCAAGAAAAACAGCAACAAGTAAATTCAGCAAAATTACACATAAAAATCAATATACTAACAACGAACATGTGGAAACTGAAATTAAAAGCACAATTTACAATTGCTACAAAGAAAATGAACTACTTAGATATACTGTTAATAAAACATTTACAGGCTGTGTAAACAAAAAATTACAAAATGCTGATGAGAGAAATCAAAGATCTAAATAAATGGAGAGACATATCGTATTCATAGATTGAAAGCCTCAACACAATAAAGATATCAATTCTCCCCAAATTGATGTATAGGTTTATGCAATTTCTATCAAAATCTCAGCAAGTTTTTTAGTTTTAGAAAAGCCTCTTCTAAAATTTCCATGGAAAGGACAGGCTCTAGAGTAGCTAAAATTTCTGTGGAGAGGCACAGGTCCTAGAAAAGCTGAACAATCTTGAAAAAAAAAAAAAATACGGGAGGAATCACTCTACCTCAAATTAAGGCTTACCATGTATCTACCGTAATCAAGACAGTGTGGTATTGGCAGAGAGAAAAACACATAGATCAAAAGAACAGAATAGAGTACCCAGAAATAGACCTACACAAATATGCTCAATGGATTTTTGACAAGTGTGCAAAAGTGAATTAGTGAAGGAATGATAAACTTTACCAAATGGTGCTGAAGCAATTGGACATTCTAGGCAAAAAAATGAACTCAACCTAAACCTCACAACTAATACAAAAATTAATTCAAAATGGATCAAATTCTTAAATGTGAAATGTACAAACTGTAAAACATTTAGGAAAAAACGGCTAAAAATCTTTGGGGACTAGGGATAGACAAAGAATTCTTAGAGTTGACAGAAAATGCACAATCTATAATTAAAAAATTGATAAATTGGACTGCAGTTAAAAACTTTTGCTCCGCAAAAGACTATATGAAGAAGATGAAGACAAACTACAGACTGTGGGGAAATATTTGCAAACCACAAATCTGGCAAAGGAGTAGTATCTAAAATATATAAAGAACTCTCAAAACTCTACATTTAAAAAAACAAAAAATCCAATTATAAAATAGGCAAATGATACAAATATTTCACTGAAGAGGATATATAGATGGAGAATAGACACATGAAGAGATGTTCAACATCATTAGTCATTAGAGAAATTCAAATTAAAACATAATGGGCTACTACTACACACTTGCCAGAATAGTTGAAATAAAAAACAGTGACAGCACCAAATGCTGGCTAGGATGTGAAGAAACTGGAGCACTCATCCATTGCTGATGAAAATGTAAAATGATACAGTCACTCTGGAAAAGTTTGGCAGTTTCTTATAAATCTAAACATGCAATTACCTTGTGATCCAACAATCGCACTCTTGGACATTTCTCATAGAGAAATGACATCTTATATTCACACAAAAACCTATACACTGATATTGATAGCTTTATCCATAATAGTTCAAAACTGGAAACAGTCTGGATATCCATCAATGAGTGAACGGTTAAATAAACTGTGGTACACACATGCCATGGAATACTACTCAGCAATAAAAAGAAAAACAACTACTGATGCACACAACTTGGATAAATCTCAGGAGAATTCCACTGAGTGAAAAAAGCCAGTCCAGAGAGGTTACTTACTCTATGATTCTACTTATTTAACAATTTTGAAATAACAAAATTATGGAAATGATGACTAGATTAGTAGTGGCCAAAAGTTAGGAATGGAGGGGCTAGGTAGGAAGCAGGTGAGTTTAGTTATAAAAGGGCAATTTGAAGGATCCTTGTAGTCAGGGAAGTGTTTTGTATCTTTTTTTGGTGAGGAAGATTAGCCCTGAGCTAACATCTGCTGTCAATTCTCCTCTTGTTATTGAAAATGCAAACTGGTACAGACACCTTGTAAAGTATCTCATCAGTTTCTATTTTTTTGCTGGGAAAGATTCACCCTGACCTAACATCTGTTGCTAATCTTACTCTCTCTCTCTTTTTTTTCCCTCCCCAAAGCCCTAGTACATAGTTGCATATTCTAGTTGTACGTCCTTCTAGTTCTTCTATGTGAGCCGCTGCCACAGCATGGTAACTGACAGGCAGGTGATGTGGTTCACACGACAGGGAAATGAACCCTGGCTGCTGAAGCAGAGTGCACTGAACTTTAGCAGCTAGTCCATTAGGGCTGGCTCTTGTCCGTTTCTTATAAATGTAAACATACACTTACCTTGCAACCCAGCAATCCCACTCCTACGTATTGACCTAAGACAAATGAAATCACACATTGACACAGATATCTAAACACAAATGCTCATAAAAGCATTATTCATAATAGCCAACAACTGGAAACAACTCAAATGTCTATCAACTTGTGAACGGATCAACAAATTGTGGTACAGTCCTACAAGTGGAATACTGAATACTATTTAGCATTAAAAGCCATGCTACAACACAGATGCATCTCAATACGATTATGATAAGTGAAGTAAGCCAGGCACAATCGTGCCTACATGATTTTATTTATCAGACATTTCTAAGAGGGCCAAACTATTAAGAAATCAGACCAGTGGTTGCCAGAAGCTGGGGGTGAGAGAAGGGAATTAATTTCAAAGGGGCACACACAAAGGAACTTTTTGAGGTGATGGAAGTATTCTACATCTCAGTTGTGGTGGTGTTTATATTGTATACACTTGTCAAAACTCAACAAACTATCCTTAAAAAGAATGAATTTTATTGTATGTAAGTTAAACCTCACTTAAAAATTTAACAAGACTTCTGAATACATGATCAATATAGTGAAATAAACTATTTTTATATATAGCAACAAATAGAAAATGAAATAAAAATACCATTTACAATAGCATCAATAAGCAACAGATTACCTAGGAATACATCTAAGAGATGCACATTCCCTCTACACAGAAAACTAAGAAATATTACTGAAAATAAAGATCTGAATGAATAAAAGATATACAAGCTCACCGACTGGAAGACTAAATGTATAAACAAATCAATTCATCCAACTCCAAACTGATCTGTAGATTCAATGCAATCTCAATCAATCTCTTGGTAAGTTTTTTTTTTAATGAAAATTGAGAAGCTGATTTTAAAATTTCTATGAACGTGCAGAATGCTAAGAAGAACCAATGAAATCTTGAAGAAAAAAGTGGAAGGATTCACACTACTAGATAATAAAACTTATTATAAAGGCACAGTAATTAGGTGGGTCTGATATTGGCTCAAGGATGGACAAAAAGATCCACCCATAGAGGGATACCTGATTTATGACACGAGTAACACTAAAATACACTGAGAAATAGATAATTCTGGATTAATTCGATAATCAAGGTAAAACAACAAAGCCGTTAAAACATAGGAGACTACCATCATGACCTTGGATAGGCAAATAATTAGACAACAGGACACAAAAAAGTATAACTACTAAAAAAGATTAGATTTCCATAAATAAGACTCTCTACCAAATAAGCCAATCTGAGAAGATATTTGCATTGTACACATTATGCAAAGGACGTATATCCAAAATTTGCGAGAATTTCTACAAACCAAGAAACCCAAGGGGAAAAAAGGGCAAATTTCTTCACAAAACCCCATATATAAATAGACAAAAATCCTATGTGAAAGTGCCTAATTTCATTAGCCATCTCACAAATGCAAATTCAAACCTCAGAGCAATACCTGTACACAACCAAACAGAACGACAAAAAAAAAAAAAAAAAAAGAAAGAAAATGAAACAATACTGAGTGTTGGCAAAGACGTAGAGCAATAAGAGATTTGTAAGTGGCTGCTGTGAACAGAAATTGATACAACCACTTGGGAAAACTGTTTGACATTATCTACTAAAGTTAATCATATACATACATACTCTAAGACCTAGTGATTTTACTAAAAAGAAATGTATACATATGGGCAACAAAAATATATACAAAAATGTTATTTTCTGCAGTATTCTTAAGAGCTGAAAACTGGAAACAATCCAAATGCCCATTAGGAGAAAAATGGATTTTTAGAAGTATGGTATACTCACAAAATGGAATACCGTACAATTATAAAAGGACAAATAAAACAATACTATGTAGCAATGAAAAAGGGCAAATCACTGTTATACAGTGTGGATGAATTTCACAAACGTAATGTCAAGGGGAAAAAAAACAGCACAAAAGGACACAATGTTTGATTCCATTTATATGAAGTTTAAAAAATAGTCAATACTAATCTATGGTGATGAAAGTCAGGATAGTGGTTTTCTGTGTTGGATGTAATGTCTGGGAAGTGGCAAGGGAGGTTTCTGAGAGTATGGTTATGGCCTACATCTTGATCAGGGCGATGGTTAAACAGGTTTGTTCAATTTGCATAAATATATACAACAGTAACAGGATTTGTGTATTTCCCTGTATATATGTTATAGTTAACATAGGTTTACAAACAAAATGAGAGTAACAGACACTCATCAAAAATGTAGCATCAGGGGCCAGCCCTGTGGCATAGTGCTTAAGTTCAGAGCGCTCTGCTTCGGCAGCCTGAGCTCACAGGTTCAAACCCCGGGCATGGACATACACCACTCATCAAGCCATGCCGTGGTGGCAACCCACATACAAAATAGAGGAAGATTGGCACAGATGTTAGCTCAGGGCCAATCTTCCTCAAGCGAAAACAAAAAAACAAAAAAGGAAGCCTGGCAACAGATGTTAGCTCAAGACCAATCTTCCTCACCAAAAAAAAAAAAAAAAGTAGCATCAATTCTTTTGGGACGTACCGTTATATCAATTTTCACACATGTAGACCAAGAATAAGTAAAAGAAGTATCCAGGAAGCTTTTTCCAAACATTACAAATATTTTCTTCTCAGAATATGGTTCTTAGAATTTAGCTAACTTTTTCCAGTGTGGTAATGAATAGTGTGTATTGAAAAGTAGAAATCCAAACATGCAGTACATTTCAGATGACTCCATTTTACTATTGGATAATTTTAACTTTACTATAAAAGCAAGACGGGCAAGCAGAGGCCCTATCTTGAAAATAAGATTAGTGTATATGTTCGCATGATGAATGAAATTTTCTCAGAAATTCAGGAATCTAAGCCTTCAGTGCGTATCTCACAACTATTAGTTGGTAGTTGGAATCCTTCCAACTGCTAGAGCAAGGGAGTGGAAACGTTAGTCACTGCCAAGTCCTCGCAGTGTATCTCCCTGGACCACCACCTAGAAAACCCTATGTTTAGTTAGTCAACCAGTCTGTTTTAAAATTCTTCTGTGTACATCACCCATTTGTGTTTAAACATTGTTATTAAAAATTTTTAGAGTTTTTTACTAATCCAACAAATTTATAAAGAATATAAGGTAATTAATTACTGCAAGTACCCTGTAATTATCATAAAATTACCTAACAGAAAATACCTTGCTGGCTTTTAAGAAACCTCTTTGGAATATATATATATATATCCTACTACTAATATATATATTCTACTACTATTCTCTCTCTCTCTACGTGATGTGTTCTGGTGGGGAAGCAGAAGACCATGAAAAAAGTGACTCAAGTTTACTGAGTGAAGAATACATAGAAATTTATTTAGAAAATGAATGACCATGTTTGCAATAAGGCCCCCAAATATCAAATGTAAGGTGGCCATAATACCCTGACGATCAAGGAGCACATAAGCGCACAATTTATTGGCTTACTGCAATTTCAGAGGCATGAAACCCAACATGGTGAGATATAGTATGTTATCAGTCAGGAAAAAAAAAAAAAGAATATTAAGTTTCTACAGAAGTTTTAGGAAGATATAAAGCCTAGATGATTTTAACCTCCTTTTGGAAAGTTCTTACATCTCATTTTTTTCTTTGTAAAATGTTTCCAAATTCATTTGCTCAGTATTTATTTAAAATAAGTTAATAACTTAAAACAACTATAGTTGTTTTCACTGTAAGCATGTCATGCATATTCTATTGGTTCAAGGACAAAATTAAAACAAGATATCCTCTGTAAAGCAAATATATTTATTATGCACTTTCATATACATAGGGATTTTTGCTTAATATAATACAAGGAATAAAATAAACTTTTACAATGTGAAATTCCATGTACATTGTAGGCTATTTACATACCCCAAACCAAGGGAAAAATAAAAAGAAAGCATTTGTCTGCAACTACATTTGCTGAGAAGTGTAAATGGAGGACATTAAACAAAACAAACATTTGCATAGCCAAACAATATTGAGAAAAGTATTTACTCCTGTTTGTTAAGTAGTGAACTATTTTTGGTGAGGATCCTGGTGGGGGTGGGGGTGAGGACGAGGGACAAGGACACCGGCTGTATTTTGTGGTACACACTGAGTTCTCCTCAGTTTTCCTTCCAAAACCTTTCCTACAAACATTCAGATTTTCATTTTGCATTACTGTATTTTTTTTATCACTTCCCTTATTATCAATGCATGACTTTTGGGGAATGGGCACAGATGGAATGTTATAGAAATGTTGTAAGCACGTGACATCATAGGTGTGCAGTGGTACCAGGTGATTTACAAAATTCAAACATTTTAATGTTTCTAATAGCTATTTAGGAGTTTTATATTTGGGGGACTTATTTTTACTCTTCTCAGTGGAGCAAAAGCCATTTCAGTCATGGTATTAAATCCGCCCCAAAAAGAAATAGGCAAAGCAGTGCATCTTCAGCACCCTTATCATCCTTATCCAAACTAAAAGCCGTTTTTGTCTTATTCCAAAACATAATATAAAAATATCCAGAGAAATACCTACTTTTGAAAAATCATATTTTTCCAACAGCTTCTCTTCCTACTAACTGTTTCAAGTGTATATAATATGGATATGAAAACATTTAGCTCTTTGAAAAACATAAATCCCTTATGTAATGAGTCATATCTTTGCCCTTTGGCCACAAGGTGCATTTTTTGTAAAAAACAATAAAATTAAATAAATACAATTCCAATAATTCAAGGCTAATAGAAAAACTGGCAGCTTTCAGGGTTCTCTTTCTAAAGAAAAATACACCTAATAAGAAATGAGAGCTTTGTCTTCTACAGTAATGTAAATGTACTTTATTTGAGATATGAGTAAGATTGGTTCTAACAATAGTATGTATTTATTAACAGAATCATTAACACTTTTAAGGCTACTTTGCAAGAGTCCTATTAAGTGTATTTAATAAATGTCCCATAGGGACAAAAATTCAATACTTGAAACATTCACATTCGAGTTATCAATATTGCCATGTCACCTTAACATCAGTTGAACTTAGCTCCTATTTCCGATTATGACTTACTGATGACACAAAATGAGTTTTGCTGACTTTGAAAAACAAAAGCAAAAATAAACGCCCTACATGAAGATTCAAGTGAAACATTTATCACAGCCAACTACACCTTTCTATTTCTGTGAACAATGCATCACATGTGTCCTTCATATATGAAGATGACATTACTGACTTCTGTTACTAAGTTTTTAAAGATTTTTTCCAGTAGTAGCAATGGTTTTGTGCTGAATCTCCAAATTCTCTTTCCTCATTCCTCCTTCTTATCAACAGCAGATGGAAAAAATAGAATTTCTGAGTTTTCTAAGATTCTTGGGGCTTGTTCAACGATCAAACCTACAAACTTGGCTTCTAAACAATAAATTCAAACCTTTCCAGACACACACACAACCCATCTAAGCTAGCTCCCCTGGTTCAGAGTCCACCCAGGAGGCCAAGGCTGTGGGTCACATGCTTATTTGAGCAGTCAACTTTGTTTTCCTTGGTCACAGATTTTACCCTTAACCCTGGCATCCAGTCATCCTGCAAGCAACTGTCCAAAGAAGAAAACAGGAAAGAGTATGTGGACAGAAAAGTGCAAATCCATCACTATTGTTTATCAAATATCAATAAAAAAATACACATGTGCTATGACTGACAGATTTGTGGTGTCATCTGTGAAGGACAGCAACATATTACATTCATCAAGAATATTCACCCAACTAATCACCAAAATTGATCCAACCGATTTTGAGTGGGGGCTATTTTAGTCATGCAGTGATTTACAAAATAGAAACAACTGAAAGAGAAGCCAGCACTAAAATTTACACTGGTAAATTACACTTTATTTAACTGGTCGGAAGAGAGAAGGGTAATCAATGAGTTGTTCAGGGATCAAAACTCTAGACAGACGGGGGTGTCTCCCTCTACACACACACACTACTGAGACCTGGCTCTGTCCCTGAGAACTGTCATGCCTCAGGAAAGACAGTCTGTCCTCTTGGAGG
Source organism: Tapirus indicus (assembly GCA_031878705.1). Taxonomy (NCBI): domain Eukaryota; kingdom Metazoa; phylum Chordata; class Mammalia; order Perissodactyla; family Tapiridae; genus Tapirus; species Tapirus indicus. The sequence goes on along the minus strand of CM062919.1, from coordinate 137,799,518 downwards.
TGGAATCACAAGTGAGTGGAAGGTGAAACTGTATCCCAGTGAAGGAAACAGAACTTTGTTCTGCCTATAGTCTGGGTTTTTTTGTTTTGTTTTTTGACACCTTTTGCCAGAGATAAGGAGGATTCTACTGGGAAATCCAAATTTAAACTACTTAGAGCAGCTCCCTAAAATACTAGAAATTATTTCTTTAAAAAAATCTGTCAAGAAACCATTTTTTCACCTCAACATAGCATTAAATAGAAACTCATTTTTAACCAGTGCTGAAGGTGTAGGAACATAAAATAGTTGCATAATTTATTTTATTGAGCAACATTTTTGAAGATACAAGAAACAAGCCATACACTACAACAATGCAAATGGGACTGAAACAGTATGCTTAAGTTTTGTTTGCCACAAAAAGAAAAAAATAAATACAAGGAACACTGCCTTTTCACATATATTTGATCATGGCACATGCACATTTATCAAATCTTAACTTAAAATACTTTACTCAAAAATTTTCTCAGCTTTATCAGGGAACTGCAGTATATATCTGCACTAAAAAAAAAAGTGCTTATTCTTGTGTAGTGAATACAAAGCACACAAAATAAAATTATTTGAGCACAGAGGGTTACAGTGAGAAGGCAGCCTTACTATTTAGGCACATTACAGTAATTAAGGTAACTGTACTGCAGATATCACATTCTTCATTTTGTTTTCAGCAAATCAACAGGCATTTTATGTTTCCATCCAGTAGCTGAAGAACCACTCCAATCACAATGTCTTCTGTTTCACAGAATAGGAAACTAATGCAAAAGTTAAAAAAAAAATTAATTTCTACATTGTACTCATATAACTACATACAGTTTTAAGACTTTATGTAAGAATATGTACATATATTTTTACTACGTAAAACACAAAGAAGACTTCTCTATTAGAGATTCATTATTTAACTTCTAAATCACTTTAAGAAATTCCACAAAAAAGTTTACCTTAATTCATGTGTTTTACTCTTCAATAATATTTACACTTTGCCTTTACAAAAGGTATCATGAGAGCTGGGGGGTTGTGTCATCAGAACAAAATATTTTTTAAAATAAATCACATTGGAGAATGAATCAACTACTTTATAAAAATTATTTTTGAATGAGATTTGACCAGTGGTCCACAGATTCACACTGAAGGGTGTTTATTATTAGAAGGTATGCGGAATTTACTTATAATAATGTTTCACCTAAACTACTCCTAAAATATATCTCCAAAGATGAAAGAAGTAAAAGAAAGAGATTTCAGTTTGCTGAAGAGAAGAGTACAATTTTGTTAGAGGATGAAAAATGATTAAGCAAAGTGGGATGAATATACTGGTAGCACAAATTAGCAAAGATCCCTAATGAAATCTTTGGATTTATCTCCAAAACAAGAAATGTGCTTCTGAAAAAGTATCCCTAATATATAATTATGTACCTATTTTCCCACTAATTCCCACATATAATTAGTGAAGCAGCCATTGTGGTGGAAAGGGAAAAAAATGTTTTCATTTAACAAATATGACTTTATTTTGAGGCTTACACAAAGAATTACAAATTTAATTCTTACGTCGAAATATACTGGACCCTAAATACATCTTGCCAGTACATCCATTTATCATCTTTCCACACCTATTCTTGGTGTGTGTGAACTTGGAAGTTTCTTAAGAGATCTGTCATAATAAAAATTACCTTTTGCTGATTAAATCTTTGACTTCTTTCAGAGTGAAAAGAAATTGACATTTATAACCATCTATTAAGCACTACATACACTATTTATTCAAACCAAAAAGATGAGTATTACAAAAACAGCTCTTCCCTCTGTTACCATCAAAGAACTTTTAAGAGGGAAAATGACTATATAGGAAGGAATTCTTAATCTGAGATCCATAAATGGTATATTCCTTCATTCACTTATTCCACACGTTTTTACTGAGAAACTACCATATGCCCAAGCAGTATTCCAAGTATACAGAATATATCGATGAACAAAACAGATAAAAATCTCTACCTTCAAAAACCTTACATTTTACTTGGGAGGAGACTAATAATAAACATGATAAATAAAATATATATAGGACGTTAAATATTAAGTACTTTGGATAAAATGAAGCGGGGAAGGGAAAAGGGAGTGCGGGAGGTGGGAGAATTCAAATTCAAGAGTGCTAAGGGAAAGTCTTGCTGAGAGGATGGCATCTGAATAGTGATTAAGTGAGGAAATTGGCCACGTGAATATTAGGGAGAAGAGTATTCTAAGTGGAGGGAACTATATACTTTTGAGATTTTATTCTTTATGTTGATGAAATATTACCTTTTATAATGGTGTCTCCTTTTTATAGTTGAAGGTCGGGTCAGAACCCTCAATCTGAAGTTTCAGGGCTTGTTTAAGGCTTAACTCTGTCTCCGAGGAAGGATATCCTTCTAGCACTTCCTGATGCCCTCGATCTTGTACTGTTCGTGGGACTGAGACCCTACCAAGAAAAACCTGATTGCTCTGAAGATGATAATTTGGATTTGTCATTATTCCATTTCTCTTCTTCTGTTCCCCACTTTGTTGGTGAATAAGAAATTGTTGTTGAGATCGACCGATTTCTTGCTGTGTTGAAGGGATCATAACTTTGCACTGAGATTCTGCTGGTATTTGCTTCGGTGGTGCGCTAGTCCCAGATTTGGCTGTAGGCCCTCTTTTATCAAACTGGGTCATTTCATATTCTAAAACTTTGGGCTGTGAAGAATTATTTTGTTTAGCTTTTTTCCCAGCTGACCCAGATTTGCTGGAATTTTCTGATTTCCCCCCTTTATTTGTTTTAGTTGACCTCAAACTGGGCTTTACTTGACTCCACTCAAACTCACTACTCGGTGAATTATGGCTCTGTCCCAGGGACTGCGTTGTGGAAGACGGGGAAACAATTGACTGTCGACTTCTACTGCGTGGCAATGAATGCTGCTGAATTTGTTCTGTAAATGACAAGTTGTGAAAGCTATCAATTGGCACTGTTTGAGCTGTTGCTGTAGATGAAGTAGTTCTCAAAGATGAATTTTTTGAGCTTTTCAGGGAATTATTTGACAATGATGACTTTTGACGATCTACTGTAGAATCTGGAGATTCTGAAGGAGAACTGAACGCATGAGCTGGCCCATTAGGTAAACCACGCAATGAAGGCTGCATATCCCCTCCACCAGTACTACCAGAGCTATTTGATTTAATTGTTAATGATTGCATTTTTGAAGACACTGACTGTAGAGGTTTTTGCTCCATTGTGTGAACAGGAGATGGGGAACAGCCATTCAAACTAGATGCACCATATTTTTCTAATAATTTAATTATTTGAGAATGTCCATTTTTGGCTGCAACACGCATAGCAGTGCGTCCAAATTGATCAGCATGGTTTGGATCGGCACCATGCTCTAATAAAACCTGTACGACATCAATGTGCCCTTCCTGGGCGGCAATACACAGTGCAGTGGCACCCTGATTACACGTATGGTCAACTACAGCACCATGCTCAATCAGCAGCTGAACCACCTTGACATGCCCCTGCCAGGCTGCAGACTGCAAGGCAGATCGCTTTTCATTGTCTGCAGCATTGATGTCAGCATGGTAGGTTATCAGAACCTGCACCATTTCCAAATGGCCTTGCCAGCAGGAAACATGAAGTGCTGTCCTTCCTTCAGCATCACTTGCTTCTACATTTGCACCATTTTCTAAAAAATACTCAGCCATTGTAAGTTGGTTTTCTAAGGCCAAAATATAAAGTGTAGGCCTCCCATCAGCATCTTTGTAGTTAACATCAGCTCCGTGACTAAAAAGTAATTCAACAATGTCCCTGTGCCCTTCTAATGCAGCGACCCGCAGTGCATTTCTTCCATCATAACCTCTTTGATCAATGTTGGATTTATTTTCCAATAATATTTGAACACAATCATAATGACCCTCTTGCGAAGCTAAAATGAAAGGTATTCGTCCGTCATTATCGATCTCATTTGTTCTAGCACCTTGTTCAATAAGTGCTTCACATATTAATCTGTGACCTTCAAAAGCTGCCATGTGCAAAGGTGTCCATCCAGCATCATCTCTGTGGTTTTCATCTAACCCTCTATCCAGTAGAGTACGTACTACCTCAACATTTCCTTGGGCTGAAGCTATGCTGAGGACTGTCCTCCCTTCACTATCAATGCTATCTACAGCTGCACCCCAAAACAAAAGTGTGTTTACAACTGAAGCATGGCCCATAGAAGCTGCTGCTAAGAGGGGTGTACGACCATTGTTATCTGTGTGGTCCACATCAGCTCCCCCCTCTAAAAGCAAGTCAACCACGTCGACATGTCCTTCATAGGCAGCTACCAGCAGTGGAGTCATGCCATCCTTATCACAATGATCGACTTCAGCACCACGATCAATCAAAAGGCTAACGACTGATGCATGTCCTTTACTTGCGGGCACACAAAGGGCAGCTACAGAGAGTGCAGTCCTGCCATCAACATCCTCATGATTCACTTCTGCTCCATGATCCAGCAGGTGTTCCACAATTTCTCTATGTCCCATGTATGCTGCTGCTATCAACGCAGTTCGACCTTCATTATCAGCTTTGTTGACTTCAGCACCATGTTGTAGCAAGTTCAGTACAATATCTTCATGTCCCCCCCAAGCTGCTGCTCTCAAAGCTGTTCGGCTATCAGCATCTGCACAATCCACTTTTACGCCAGCATAAAGGAGCGCAGAAACTACCTCAGTATGGCCACCCCATGCGGCAGATCTCAACGCTGTCCAACCATCTTGATCAGTATGATTAATATTTGCTCCACACCCAATCAAACAATTAACCACCTTGGTATGTCCTTGTCTAGCAGCTAGGGTAAGTGGTGTGTGTCCATGAGCATCTTCTATCTCTAAATCTGCTCCCCTAGAGACAAGTAAATTCACCACATCAAGATTGCCACTGTATGCAGCATTTGCCAGTAATGTTCTTCCATTTGAATCACACTGATTTACTGAAGCTCCATTATCTAACAATGTCCGAATGGAATCCTCTCTTTCTAAGGCTTGTCGGACTATGCAGGACGTGCGATCATCTTCACTGTTGACATGAGCACCAGCTTTGACCAACAGCTGTAGCACTTCTTGTTCCTTGGGTATTAATGTAGACAGGGAGTCTCTGACAGGTGTACCATTCCATATCATCCACAGAGCTAACTCAGCTGTCTCTAACTGTAAGTTTGAATTAATTAAGTGCAATGCAAATTCTTGTGCTTCCAATGGTGTTAAATTCTTGGCTTGACAGGTATAACTCATAGCCAACATTCTGTGTCCTTCTGCTGCATTACATAAATACTTCTGAGTGCAGTGTTTCACATCCAGAAGCCACTCTGCAAAACTATAATGAAACAGTATTTTCGTATTTCCTAGTCCATCAACAAGAAGTTTAGAGAGGACATCTAACTTGCGTTGAAAGTCTTCCAAAGTTAATGACATATTTTTGGTCCATACTGCATGATATAATTCTGTTATGGTCAAAGGTCGGCAGGCTGCAAGAATCACATTCAAAATAGGCTGAACCTTTGCAAATTGTTTTCTTACAAAAAGTCTTTGACACAGCCAGAGATATAGACCATTTAGAGTTCCTGGGATGTCACGAATCTCTCTTAACATAATAAAATTTTCTACAACTCCATCTAGGACTCGTTCTAGATAAAGAAAGCATCCACTGCTTTTAATGTGCAGTTGATTTAACATCTCCGCAGTTTCTTTTGTGAGGTGTTGTCGCAAAGCTTCTTCTTGATCTAAACGATGAAGAATGTACTGTTGAACATCCTTAACAATATATGCCTTCCGAAGGTCATCTAAACTTATTTTTCGAAAACCTAGAGAAGAGACAAAAAAGTAGACATCAGTTGAAAATGATTATAGAAGCCGCCATATATTGAAAGAGAATGTCTTCAATATATAATAAACTAATAAGCAAATAAATCAATATTAAATCAAGTAATACTAATAAATTAATACATATTAGTATATAAATCACTTTTCTTTTCTTTCTGTAAAAACACATTGATAGCAGATAAACTATTGCATTTTCCTATCTACAAATGGAACTATTTCTTATTCTTTTAGTGGCTCAGTGCTGTTCTCAACTTCAATGATAAGAGAAACTAAACTAAGCTTTCAACAGTCTTACATACACATCCATAAAAGCACCTTGTTAAGATCTTCTGAACCCTCAAATGACTAGGAAGGGAAGTTGCAGGATATATAACAAATAAGGTTTGTTTTTACAACCTGATCTTTTTCATATGAAAAATTTATATATTTCCATTTATATACCCGAATGTACCCTAGCCTTAATTATAGGTTTCAATATTTATATCCAATTGGAATATCACCTGTCACTGCCTTTATATTACATTTATTTTATGTTATCAAATTAAAATAATTAAATCTCAGACAACAGATTGAACCTTAAGATGCAACTTGGTCAAATTAAGCTAACAAAACTTTAGCACTGTAAAAATAGAGCAACTTAATAAAATCCAAACCAACCTAAAAAGTACTAGTTACAGCTATTTGAAATTCACTTTAAGTTCTTTACAGGAAACTATACTTTCACTTTCCAAAGGAAGATATCCTGATTTATAGACATGAATTTATTAGACAATTGTATATTCATTTTACAAAAGAAAAAAAAAACTGCTGAGTGAATGAACTCCTTTAAGAGATATAAATCTAGAAATTCAGCAATGATTAGTGATTGTCAATTAATACCGAATAAAATACTTCTTTTACTCAACTGAATAAAACAAATACACACATACACGCACACATATATATATCAGCCACTATATGTCAGGATGTCAGGTACTAGGTGAGATGAGACTTTCATTTTGTGATGAGAAGTCAGTGAGGAATTTTGATCACAGAAATAAAGTGACCAGATTTGCATGACAGACCATTCTAACATCACTAAAGTAAAGACTACAGGCAATATCTTTTAAAGAGGCTGTGATCAAGACCAGATAAGAATCACTAAGGGCCTGAACAACTACAGCAGCAAGGAATGATTAATAAAAAGCTAAAGTGAACAGAGCTTAGTGAGTGTGGAGAATCAGCGAGAAGAGGAGCCGAATCTGACATTCATTTCTGGCTCGGCCAACAGGATAGAAAAAGAGACCACTGAAGGATAAATAATAGGTCTGGGGAAAAGCTGATAAATTCAGTTTTGTGATACTAGGCTTGAACTACTTAGATGAAATGGACAAATTTATCAAAAAACACAACCTACCAAGAATGACACATGAAGAAATAAATTTGCATAGCTCTATATCTATACAAAAAATGGAATCTTTAATTACATATATATATACACATACATAAAATGGAATTAGTAGTTTTATATATATACATACATATAACTCATTACTGATTATACATGTAATTGATCATTCTCAACAGAATTAATTTCAAAAGATGAATTTAATTATGAAAAAAGACACTCTCGATCTAAGGAGAATTTAAAACATGCTTAGAAATTTATAACAATCTACATTTACCAGTGATGTGAGATAGCTTGCTTCCAACCCTTTTCCGTGTGTTCATTTGCTTTTGGCTTTAAAAATCCATTAAAACAATTTAAGCTGGAAAACACCTGGCATGATGCTGATAAAAAACATTTTTAAAAATAATAACTATCTTACATTATACAGTGTTTTAAAGTTTCCAGAGTGATCTTGTAGACACTGACTGATTTACATGAAGGATCCTATTACCTATTCTAAGTAAATACCTATAATTCAAACCTACTTAACTATGATATCAAGATGGAAACTTGAGATAATTAAGACAGAACCCAGGCTAAACCTCCACAGTAAAAGGTTCTGTTCCTAAGACAGAAATAAAAGAGATCAACATGTATTGAGAGTCACCTATTTTTAAAGCAGCACTTCAAGTACTTATCATATATAACTTCTTTTTATGTCAGGCTTATGAGATGAGTTTCTCTACGATAATAATGAATAAGTTAAAGCTTAGAAAGGTTAGGTAAATTGCCCGAAGTAGCACTGCTAGTAAATTACAGATCCAGGATTCTGAGTGTTTTGACTTTGAAGTTTGATCTTCATTAAGCTGAGAATGGGCATAGAAAGTCGTGAAAGAAAATGCAAGTGCTTGACAGGAGAGTGAAGGGTAAAGGGACACAGGATCAATTCTAAAAGACAGCAGAGAAAATTTCATAAAGAACAGATACAAAATGTTTGTAATTTAAAAAATAAAGCTCTCCCAAATCTAAATCCTTAGTAATATGAATTTAGGTAGAATAAATTATTATGTTCATCATTAGTGATAATTACATGTTCATTAAAACAGAACTAAGAGTATCTGTTAATCAACAATTTGAATATCTTGAGTTAAAGTTACTGAAAATAATTGCTTTTTATAAATTGCAACTTCTGACCATTACACATATAATTCCCTTATTATGAACATGCACAGTTTAATACATAGTTATCAAAGCACTTTAAAAAATTTTATAAGAAAAGGCTGAAAAATGCTCAAAATTTTCAGGGGAATAAAAACATGATTTACTGAAATTTTGGGCCACATTTCTATCTTACTTAAAACATTTCTCAGGGTATGAGACTACTCAGTGGTGGTGAGAGTAGAGTGAAGGAATGACAGGACCTGTGTCAGTATTTATAAATGAGGCTGCAATGATTTATTATCCTGATGAACCTGTAGGATGGGGAATATGAAAATAAAACCTAAGAGTACAACAATAAGAAAGTTATGCACTTTTGGCATATTGATATACTAATAAATTATGTAGCCATTAAGAGTTATTAAACAGACAATATAGTGACACTAAAAGGCTTATAATGGTAAATTTAAAAAGCAGAAAATTAAATTGATAGAAAGTATGATCTCAGCTAGGCAGGATAACATTTACAGAATTTAACACAAAATGTTAGTGGTGAGTTACCACTTTATTTCTGAATGATGTACTATTTGAGTATGTTGTCATTTAAAACATTTTCTATGTAGAATATGTATTATTCTATAATGAGATAAAATAAATATACATAAAAATCTTCAAAAATATTTGAGGGTTAATTTCTTTGTGCACAAAATGTTTTCAGATGGGCTACTATTTCTTTCAGTACCATAACAAGTACCAATTGCTATTAGCCTATAGTAACACCCTCATGCATTAGTCAATATGATTCTTAAGCGCCAAAGTGATTTTCATTAAATTATTTCTAATCTGAAATGAAATAAAATTTTCATTTAATGAAAATGCTACCAGTCGGTATAGTAAATACATCAGGAAAACAGAAAAATCCGTTTCCAAAATGTTAAATCCTCAGCTATGAATAGATGAAACTGATTTACACATAGCAAAAATCTTAGTGTTACTGCTCTATGGTGATGCACCTGCCAATTTTAATTTTGAATGCATATATCTCAATTCAAAATCCATATATTTCAACTTAAAACATTAGCAGAAAGCAGAAAGAAATGTGCCAGAAATATATAAGGAAAACTGAAAAATCTAAGAAAAAAGTTGAAGAAATGAAAATATATTCTATGTTCATGGATGAAAAGAAAGCATATTTTAAATGTCAAACTTTTCCTAAATTTAAACAAAAGTTTTAACAAATTTAATAATTTTTTTTGGTTTATATCATTGGTAGCTATAATTTAAAAAATATGCTATTAAGGTCAACTTGGAGGAATAAAAGTAAAAATATATAATTTAGAATAATAATGTTGATGGTAAAGAGGGCTGGGAACTAACTGTATAAGAAAAGTAAAAGTATTAAACCAATGTGGCATTTGCACAAAAATGCCAAGAGACAGTTTAGAAGAGCAGACAGTTTAGAAATACATCAATAACACACATACACATATGCACACATGTACAATAATAGAAGCATCACCAACTAAGGGTAAAAGGAGACAATAAGTAGTGCTGAGAAAATCTGTGGTTTGATAAATTATCCAAGTTAGAGCCTTGTTTCACTCCATTCAATAGAATACATACCAAATGGATAAAAATCACTAAATGTAAAAATAAGAATAATATACAATAGTAAAGGACAATATATTAGATTACACATAACAGACTTCAAAACAATTATTACAGTTTTAAAAACCTGAAGAAAATAGTTGCAAAGAATAAAAGAATATGAAATAAAAGCCCTCTTAATAATCAATAAGAATATCACTAACTTCCTGAAGGAAACATATATAAAGGTGAGAAAGTAATAATTCACAGAAAAAAAGGCAAATTGATAAAATAAGCATAAGGGGGAAAGAATTGAATAGTAAATAAGAAGTGCAAATAAAAATGAGATACCATATTTCACATACCAAATTTGCAAATATTTAAAAAAAAGATATAATTCAATACTGGTAGAAGTTCAGAGAAATCAATACTTTCAGGTAGGGATATAATATATATCTTTCTGGAAAGCAATTTGACAGTATAGATTAATAACTTCAGTAATATTCTTTAATGTTTACCCCTAAATCCCAAATCTATCATCAACAGAAACGTGGTCAAATGCTTATGTACAGCCCAGTATTTTTAATAATTAACAACAATTTAGGGGAAAGAGTAGGGTAAGAGAATCTGACCATAATCCAGTTCTTCCTGATTCCTTCCTAGTTCATTGCTTTTTCCACCAAGACATGGTTCAAAGAAAGTAAAAATTCACTTATTTGCAAATAACTGAATGACTGCTTTGTTCTAAGCTCTGTTCTAGATGCTGGGAAGACACAGCAGTGGACAAGACAAGCAAAACTCCTATTCTTATGGAGGCTACATCCTAGCAGAAGAGACAGACAAGTTAGTCAACAAACATAAAATCTAAACAAATTTTAAATAGGAATAAGACTTATGAATAAAACAAGATATAAAGAAAGAAAGCATGTGACTAAGTAGCTGGGGAGGCAAAACTAGAAATAGAATAGAAAAACAGAGGAGCCTGTGTGAGACTGATATTTGAGCAGAGACCTAAATGTTAAGACAGTAAGAAGCTCAGGGGAAGAGCATTCCCGTCAGAGGGAAGAGCAAGTACAGACCCTAAAGCAGAGAAAAGCAGATCTGAAAATGACAAATGTTGACTGATGAGAATGTAGACAAAAGGGAAATCTCGTATGTTGCTGGCAGAAGTATAAATTATTTCAAGCACACTAGATAGCAATTAGGCAAGATAAACTAAAGCTCAAAACGTACACACTCTGTAACCCAGCGATTCCATGTCTAGGTTTATAATGTAAACCTCTGGCACATGTGCGCAAGAAGACGTGCAGAGCATGTTCATGGAGCATTTTTCGTAATAGTGAAAAACTAAAATAATCTAAATGTCTATGAATAGGATAAAGGAAAACCTCGAGATCTATTCATGGGAAGGAATAGTATACAGCAGTTTAAACCAATGAACTGGATTTAGTAGTAGTAACAGGAATAGTGCTCAAAAATAACCTTTGCTGAAAAAAGAGGATGTAATGATAATGATAAAAATAATAAGGGGCCAGCCCTGGTGGCCTAGTGGTTAAGTTTGGCACGCTCTGCTTGGTCGGCCCGGGTTTGGTTCCTGGGCACGGACCTACAACACTCATCTGTCAGTGGCCCTGCCGTGATGGTGGCTCACATACAAAACAGAGGAAGACTGGCAACAGATGTTTGCTCAGAGTGAATTTTCCTTAGCAAAAAAAATAAAATAAAAGGAAAAAAAAAGAAGAATAGCAGCAATATATTTATGAAGCACGTACTATGTTAGGCATTATTCTAAGTGCTTCACATGTAAGCTGTCATTTAACCTCATAAAAACCCTATAAGTAAAGTAATAGGAAAGTATAATCATAATCCCCTTTTCATAGATGAGGAAACTGAGGCACAGATAATGTAAGTTGCATAAGATCACACAGCCAGTGAATGGTAAGAGCTAAGATGGTATACGCAGTGTTACATTTATGTAAACTACAAAGATACACAGAATATAGATATGGAGTGAAAGGATATAAAATAAACTAATGATACTGGTTGCCTCTAATGAAGAAGAGAAAGGAATGCAATGACATAGACCAAAAGGGGCTTCGCCTTTATCTGTGCCTGGCATATTAAATGCTGTATAAGTATTAGCTAGTATTTCAATCCCCAAACTTTTTTCAACTACATTTTTATCAATAACAACAAAACAGAATACTATAATGGAAACCAAAATTGCTGCCATTAGTAAGAAGGGAATCTAAAAGAGACAACCCAACAGAGGGAATAAAGCCATTAGAGGAAATCATTTTAACAAAGTAATAAGGTATCACCACTCTGTAAAACGCACAGAACTATTTAAAAGTGATAAGGCTAATTAACCAATAAATTGATTATTCTCTCTCCAGTTACCCTGTAAATCCTGTGAGTCATCCTTGTTTTACACGCCACAACCTTATTGTGGTAGAAAGAAAAAGAAAGTCAACTCAGAAAAAAAGAAAGTGAAAGAAGAAAAAAACCTGATCATGTACTTTTATACATTATATAGACTTTTCTCGCACATCAGAAAAGGGTTAAAAGAAGGATATATTTCAAGAGGTATCCTCAAAGGCTGTTGACTCTGTCTCTCCTCTTATAAGAAAAATGTCTTAGAGTAACTGCATTCATTTTTAAAAGGGCATATTCACTACTCTCAAGATGGCTTGTTCTAGTTAGAAAAAGTATCATAAACTGATCAGGACACAACAGCATAATAAATGCAGCCCAACAGAAACACAGCGGCTAATTTGGCATGAAATACTCCTAATGTTTGCTACGGAAATTAGGAAAAGAATTTGAAAAAAAGGTAATGTTGAATGATCTTAAAACATTCTATGGCTTGTTCTTAATATAATTTTAAAAAGGTACAGTTGAGAATAGTTGATGGAACAGAGGGAACAGCTGATGGAAGAGCAGAAGCAACAACTAGATTTTCAACTGCATACTCTCCTCTAAGAAAGAAACGCAGAGACTCCTTCATCAACGAGAAACATCTGAGGATGGCAGTAATCGTGCTTACCGGTAAACATTTTAGTAACAGCCTTACTCTGTTTTCGGGCAGAACAGAGAAGCAATAGCCATGGTGGAAAGAACTCATGGTGCCCAGCTAGAAGCTCCGCAACAGTTCCAGATAAGCTGGAGGACGTCAGCTCCCCTTCGGTAACGTGACACCCTTCATCAACAGAATCAACAAGCAGATACAGGCTTTGCTGGGGAGGCTTCATTCCCAAAAGAGGGAGCAGAACACACCTGTAAAACACATCCACAAGAGCATTTTGAATGTTACTGGCTATGATGTTAAAATGTGTTATTCAAACATTAGTATCACAGGTTATAAATATGTTTTAAGAAGAAATAAATTAAGGTTTTAGAATAAAAATATTGTACAAGTTTCAATCCCTTACTTTAAGGAGATCACTGGTCCTACACAGTTTACATTTCCAATAACAACATTTTCCACAATAAAATGTCTGAGAGTGTGTGTGTGTGTGTATTAGTAATTCAGCATAATTACAGGGAAGGGCAGTAGGAACTTGAGGAAACTAGATTTCAATATTCCCTCCCTGATTTTTTTGAATCAACAATAAAAAGTGTGACTTGTTTATAATGTAGCTAAAATGTGTTGCAAATGAAAAAAAAAAAAAAAAACTACTTCGGGGACCACTTTAATAAGAAGAACAACATCAATGGTTCTATGGAATTTAGAAGTGTTTTGTCATCATTTTCCTTACAAAATGAGTGTACTTGATACTAACGTGTTGCACACAAATTTTATTTTAAAAGAGTATACAAAGATAAACTAGTTTAGGTCCCATTTGATGTATGTTCAAATTTCAATATAAAGAATATATTATTAGGTTTAATTTCCACTGAACAATGATGCATTTTCTACTCATATAATTTATATTTCAGTTGAATACAACTTTTTCATAACTAAAACAATGCTCATTCATTTTCAACAAACATTTACTTGACGCGGGCCACGTACTGAATAAGACACCGAAAGATACCATAGTGAAGAGGTGATAATCCATCTAGTTATGAATACCAGAAATTTGCAGATAATCCTTTTCTACAAATCTCAATATTTCAATCCCATAGCAACCAAGATCCAATATATCACTGTGTCCTATCAATATTTCTTTATAAAAATCTCTCAAACCTACCTCAGTCTGTAACATCATCACCCTAGTCCAAACCACCATCATCTTTTTCACTGGGCTACCTAATAACCTCCAAGCCTCCCACTCCCCTCCAGAGTTCCTACTGCAGCCAGAGGAACCTTTTCACAAGGTTACTCCAGCCACACTAGCCTTCTTTCCATGACTTTTATTAGATACAATTACACAAGGGCCTTTTCATTGTAGTTTCCTCCGCCTGGTCTGTGCTTCCCTTCTCTCTTCATGTAATTAACTCCTCCTTAATCTTCAATCGTAAACGTGAGTCACTTTCTCCATGTTGAAAACCTATAATATGCTCTCATAACATCAAACATTTCTCTTTCACAGCACCATGAAATTTGCAATGTTATACTTACTTATTTAATATTATTAATTTTTATTTCTCCCTTTAGACTGTAAGCATCAAGAGGACAGGGACTATATTGGTTTTGCTCAGGAGCATACCCCCAGAACCTAGCATACTGCCGTGCCCATAGTAGATCCTATATTAAGACTTGACATTGTTGCAGTCTAGAATGGGAAAACAACTTCAATGCAGGGTGCTCAGTGCCACAACAAACAGCAGTAAAATTACTAACATGGTAGGTAAGAAATGATCAAGGCAAGTAGATAGGAAAGGCAGAGAATGTCAGAGAAATATTCAAGGATTAGGTGCTCAAGATGAATTAAGTTTTGAAGAACCAATTATAATTATCCAGGAACTGTAATAAATTTACAATAAAATTTACAGGGGCCGGCCCGGTGGCGCAGCGGTTTAGTCCGCGCTTGGCAGCCCGGGGTTCGCCGGTTTGGATCCCGGTAGCCCGCCGACGAACTGCCTGTCAGCCATGCCGTGGCGGCGTCCCATATAAAGTAGAGGAAGATGAGCACGATGTTAGCCCAGGGCCAGTCTTCCTCCTCAGCAAAAAGGGGAAGATTGGCAATAGATGTTAGCTCAGGGCTGGTCTTCCCCACCAAAAAAAAAAAAAAAAAATTTACAGTAAATTGTAACAAAGAGAAGGGAGGGCAATCCTGGGAGATGGAATATCCTAAGTTTGGGAAAATTTACCTCATTGTACCTCATACATACATTTCCTTTACTACGAGAACAAAGAAGGTTGATGAAAAACCAGTACTATAGTAGTGTAGTAGTATGTTATATATAGTATATAATACACTATAGTAATATACTATAATCAGTGCCGCTTCAGGGATAACACACAGTGCTGTGGGAGTACACAGAAGAACAACCTAACCTACTTTTGATAGGGATGGGGTGTGGGGAGAGGTCAGGGAAGCCAAGAGAAGGAGCTTAGTCTGCAGAAAAAGCCAGGGTAAGGGAGGACACACAGAAAAAAAACAATCTAGTTGAGGCAACGGCACGTGCAAAGACTTGGAGAAGAGAAGGACCAGTGAACAAATTGTGGAAGAAAAGCATTAGGAAAATGAGTAAATGCTGGGCTTTATAAACTTTGTTATGAAATGCAGATTTTGACCTAAGGGGACTGAGGAGCCGCTTAAGTATTTTAAGCAGGAAATTGATATGTTTATATTTGTGTTTAAAAAGATAACTGGCTGCATTTGAAGGAAAGCCTGAAGCAGGGTAAGTCTAGAAGGAAAGAGTGAGATAGGAGGCCACTACTTAGAACTTAAAAAAAAAAAAAAAACAGGGAGGAAATCTCCATCCTGAACTACTATCACCAAGACCACCACTGCTGACTTCAATTCAGTACTTTCTATGCTTTCAATACTTTACATACCCATTAACTCACTTGATTCTCACAGTCACTCTTTACGGGTAATACTATAAATGGGTATTACTATAATACTATAATACCCATTTCCAGATGAGGAAATCAAGGCACAAGAGGACAAGTCACTGGTCCAGAGTTAAAGGAAGGATTCAAGTCCAAGGTTTGGCTCCAGGACCTACACAAGGGTGGCATTCAACCTGGTTTGCCTGGGACCTGCCTACTTTTAAGCACTGAGTCCAAGGAACCAGCTGCCCCTCTTCCCTGTCCACCACTGCCACCCCTCCCCTCCTACCAGTCCTGGGCAAACTAGGGTGGACAGTCACCCTGGTCTACACTCATCCACTATGTTCTACTGACTGACTATAACCAATATTATAAATAAGGTAGTAGCAGCAGGGTCAGAACGAAGTAGACAGATCTGAGAAAAATCTGGTGGATGAAAATGATAAGATTTGATAACAATTTCCTTTCTGCTTACTCCAAGTTGTTCACCCTTCTTTTCCTAGTTTCTTAAAATAGAAACAAATTATTGTTTCATATTTTTCTCTTCCTATATAATTCTTTGATGTTACGAATTTCCCGCTAAGTATTTTCAATATCATCCAGTTCAAAATAATTTCCCTTTGATTTCTTCTTTGAAACACACGTTATTTAGAAGTGAGTTGTATAGCTTTCAGATACTGGGGTATTTCCCAGGTAGTTCATGTTGTTGTGTTATTATCATTAATTCAATTGTGATCAGATAACATCCTTTGTGTACTTTGCATACCTTTAAATTTATTAAGGCTTGTTTTATGGCCCAGAATATATCTATATTAGTAAATGTTGTGTGGGCACTTGAAAAGAATGTGTGTTGTGCTATTGTTGGGTGGAGGGTTCTATAAATGTCAATTAGGTCAATTTGGTGATGCTGTTGTTCAATTGTTTTATATACTTCCTGATTTTCTGTTCATTTGCTCTATCAATTACTGGAAGGCGAGTGCTAAAATATCTGAATGTAAGTGCAGATTTGTCTATGTCTTCTTGCAATTTGTATTAGTTTTTGATTCCTATATTTTGAAGCTCTGTTATTAGTGGAATAAACATTTATGACTGTTACATCTTTGAGGGACTGACCCTTTTATCATTATGAAATGACCCTCTTTTATCCCTGGTAATAATCTTTCCTGCAAAATCTACTTTATCTGAAATTAATGTAACTACACAAGCTTTTCTTTTGATTTGGGTTAGCATGGTATATATTATTTCATTCTTTTACATGTAAGCTATGTGCCTCTTTATATAGAAAGTGTATTTGTTGTAGGCAACATATAATTAGATCTTGCATTTTTATCCAATCAGATAAACTGCCCTTTAATTAGGGTATTTACCATTTACATTTAATGTGATTATTGATATGGCTCAGTTTAAATCTACCATGTTCCCGTATGGATCATCTTACAATGTACAAGTACATCTGTAGGACATTTTACTAGGATTAGAGTTGCTAGGTTAAGAGGAACATCTGCATATGTTTTGATAGATACTGCCAAAACGCTCTCCTTAGAAATTATACAAATATACATTCCCAACAGCTGTGTAATAAGAGTGCCTGTTTCCCTAGCTCTCCATAGTAGTGATTAACATTCTTTAATTTTTCCACAGATACTTGAAAAATGGTATCATTATAGTTTAAATTTACATTTCCTTATCATGAGGTCAATCATGTTTATATACACCTAGGAGTTATATTTCTTTTTTAACTGTGTCTTTATATCCTTTATCCATTTTCTAAAAGATTGTTAATTTTCCTTTTTTTTGGTACTCTTTATTATTAAGAAAATAAGTTGTTGCTAATATTTTCCACCATTTATTTTTCTTTTGACTTTTTTAAGGTTTTTTTTTTTTTTTGACATGACAGTTTCTTTTTTTTCTTATTTTTACAGAGCCAACATATCAGTCTTTTTTCTTTTATGACTCCTGAATTTTATGTCACATTTCTGAGGGGCCTTCTCAACTCTAAAACTAAAAACCATTTCTTCATGTTTTTTTTCAAAAGCTTTCAACATTTTATTTTTATATTTTAATCAAATTAATTTTGACATAAGATGTGAACTAGGGTTCCAACTTTTTTTACATATGGCTCCAGTTATCCCAAAACTATTTACTACATTATCTGTGTTTCTCCTATTAATTTGATATATCTCCCTTTTCAGAGAGTAAATCCCCATATATATTTTGGGTTTGTTTCAATTCATTCCGCTGTCTCACTATCTCTTCTCCAAGCACTTAGATCTCTGCTTCATGCAACTGTTTAACTCAGGCATCACTCATTAATTATGTTTTCATTTAAGGCAGTAAGTTTGGCCACAGATTTCCTTTTGTTCCATGGCAACATTTTTCTGGCGAGAGTTTCTTGTGCTCTGTTTTTCAGATTCCTTCCCTATTTTGTTCTTGAGATATGTTTTGATATATCTTGTGACAGTTCTTCCTCAATAAGATAATTTTTTTCTGGACCAGCAACTGCAGGTTAGTTTATCCAGTGTCCAAGCTTGTAAGAATTCTTATGACTCAGAGTTATGAGCAGGAACAATTTCTTTGAGCTTCTATTTCTCCCCAGACAATTAAGATCAGAAGCTATGGGGATGTGCATAAGGCAGGGCTTCTCACCACAACCCCCTCCCTTACTATCCCCAAATGTTTCTTACATATGGGCTCATCTGCTGTCACTCATTCTTCTCTGCCCTCTTTGTTCTTCCTCTCTGCTAACTGGGTCCAGGGAAACTTCTAAAGTAAGTCTATAACTCGTCTCCATGGTCCCAAATATGAGCCGTTATGCTTTTGATGATATTCAGGGTATGCACTTATTTTAAAGAATACATGTTCTGCCAGTTTTGTCTGCATCTCAATTTGATATTAACTTCTACATTATATTGAGGTTTGGGTTTACAGGTCTCTCACAGTGTCACTTGCTTTGGGACTATTTCCCAGGCCTTACTCAGTCATGTTAAAACAAGAAGCTAATTCATGGCTTTAAAAATGTTGAGCTCTTTTTTTCTAGCCTTGACCTCACCCCTAAACTCAAAACTGAAAATCCCCAAAACTATCTGCCATCTCCATGTAGATGTCCTACAGGTATCTCAAATTGAACATGTTTAAAGAAGCATTCTCTCTCAATTCATCCCCCAAATACGTTCCTCCCCACGTCAATTAATGGTATCCCATCACCCCCTAGTCTTAAGCCAAAATCCTAGGATTCATTCCTGAGTCCTCCTTCTTGTTCCAGCCACACTGTTCTCCTTTTAGTTCTAATACTGAGCTTTTTTCCAGTCAGGGCCTACACACTTGGTATTCCCTCTGCCTAGAAAGCTGCCTCAGGCAGAATTTCTTATCCTTCAGGTTTCAACACAAATTTTACTCCTTCGCTGCTCACCACATCTAAATTAGCCTTCATCATCCCTTACTGCCATTACTCTAACAGCTCATCCCAACTGTTTTCTTTGTAGTGTTTTTCATTTCTCAAATTAACTTAGGGCATTATTTGTGTACTGTTTTTGTTATAAGGCTGAAGTGAAGCTCCTCCACCTCCATACCCCCTCCCCCAGGACTACACCTGTCTTGCGCACTGCTAGAATCCCAGCACTCCAAACCATTCTTAGCACATCACACACACTCAATAAGTTTGCTTCATGAATAAATGGTAATGGAAAAACTGCTACTTTAAAATACTAGATAAAAAATTTAGTAGAGTCAGAGTCCCATATTCAGTTCTCTTTCACTTATTCCAACAAAATCACCCATATGGGGATACCTACACCACCAAGTGACACGCAGATCCACATTTTCTATCAGGTTACATTTTATCATTTTATAAAATGAAAGTCCTACCAAAATATGCATACATAAAGCAGAAGTAATTTAGATAATCTAAAACAGATTTTCCTCTGTGAATATTTATATATAATATATATGCATTTTATTATCATTCAAAATGAGATAATGTAATAGTGTTAGGTTATCACAATCATACAAAGGTAATCACCATCTTTAAAAGCAGCAGTACGCTGCAGGGTTTTACTTTTGTCTATATATGTTATTAAATGTCTTACATTGCTTAGCTTCATTATTAAAATTAAGCCAGTATGTATTATATTCTTAATATTTTTATTAATTCAATTTAAAACCCTTGATCTAGATTTTTCTCCCATTTTCAATTCCATCTTGAATATGAGTACTGGCAGCATTATCCTCCTGTAGCTGGCCTTCTGATTTCTTGGCAGAAAGGCAGCTGAAAGACCCTTTGGGCAATTCTGAAATGAAACACATTGTTCTTTTTTTTGATACAGTGAATTTACTTACTGCCTCTTTCTTAGGAGGCTAATTAACTGCTTTAAAAGCTGCTGTAAGTATTATAAGGAATATACTATTAGATAAATAGATAGATAAAGACTATATGTACAATAGTTTCCTTAGAGTTAAAATTGTTACTGCTGAACATCAGGTTTTAGCTTACTCTCTGGCTCACTCCCTCAGGTGTAGAGAACTAGAAAGAGTCTCTCTTCTGGCCTTATAACAAAAAAAGCCACACAAGCTGCAAGTTCAAGACTTTTCTTGAACCCATGAGAAAGCTTAGGTCACAGGGCCACCAACTAGCCCAAAATGTAAGGAAAGACAGACATTTGCAGGGAGACACAGAATGCAAGCACTTGCTAACCTGGGGCAGACGCACTTGGATGCTGGAAAACAACCCAAATTAAAAAGTAGGCAAAAGACTTGAACAGCCACTAAAGAAGCTACACAGATGGCAAGTGAACATATGAAAAGATGGTCAATATCATGTGTCATTAGGAAATTGCAAATTAAAACAAGAAACTACTACATATATATCAGAATGGCCAAAATCCAAAACACTGATACCATCAAATGCTGGCGAGGATGTGGAGCCACAGGAACTCTCATTCATGGCTGGTGGAAATGCAAAATGGTGCACCCACTTTGAAAGACAGTTTGGCATTTTCTTACAAAACTAAACATACTCTGACCATACAATCGAGCAATTGTGCTCCTTGATATTTACCCAAATGAACTAAAAACTTGTGTGCACGCAAAAACTTACACACAGATGTCTTTAGCAGCTTCCTTCATAACTGCCAAAACTTGGAAGCAACCAAGATGTCCTTCAGTGGGTGAATGGATAAATAAATTGTGGTACATCTAGACAATGGAATATTATTCAGTACTAAAAAGAAATAAGCTATCAGACATTCTGACTGTCAGATATTCTGGAAAAGGAAAAACTATGGAAACAGTAAAAGGATCAGTGGTTGCCTGAGGTTATGAGGACGGAGGGATGAACAGGTAGAGCACACGGGATTTTTAGGGCAGTGAAATTATTCTGTATAATATAATGGTGGATATATGTCATTATACACTTTTCAAAACTCACAGAATGTACCACACCAAGAGTGAACCCTAATGCTAACTGTGGACTTTAGATGATAATGAAGTGTCAGTGTAGGTTCATCAATTATAACAAATGTACCACTGTGGTGCAGGATATTGATGGTGGGGGAGGCTGTGTGTGCTCAGCGACGGGGTACAGCAGTCCTCCTTATCTGCGATTTCTCTTTCAGCAGTGCCAGTTACCCGTGGTCAACTGAGGTCCAAAAATATTAAATCGGAAATTCCAGAAATAAACAATTTATAAGTTTTAAATTGTGGGCTGTTCTGAGTAGTGTGATAAAACCAAATACAAAGAGACAGAGATTGGATTGGTGGTTACCAGAGGGGAAGACGGGAGGGAAGAGGGTGAAAGGGGTGATTAGGCACAGGTATATGGTGATGGATGATAATGAGTCTTTGGGTGGTGAACATGACCTAGTCCACACAGAAACAGAAATATAATGAAGTACACCAGAAATTTAGAAAATGCTATAAACCAACATTACCTCAATTAAAAAAATTTAAAAAAAACAGAAAAACACTGAGGTTGTGTGGAAAAAAAAAAATGGACAGAGCTCAGAATAGACACTTTAGAAAAAGTGATACATGAGTCAAATAAGCATATGAAAATATGTTCAACATCATTGGTCATTACAGAAATGTAAACTAAAACCACAGTAAGATACCACCAGACGTCTATGAAAACCCTGAAAATACCAAGTGCTGGCAGTGATGCAGAACAATGATATAGTCAGTCATTTCCAGATGGTACAGCCACTTTGGAAAATTTTGGCAGTTTCTTAAAAAGTTAAACATAAACCTACTATATGACCCCGCAATCCCACTTCTAGGTATTTACCTAAGTGGACTGAAAACTATGGCTACACAAAAATCTGTACATGGATGTTTACAGCAATTTTATTCATAAACCTTTAATGCAATGGCAATCAAAACTCATCTCCTTCAAGAAATTTGTTGTTATCTGAAGCTACAAAGGGCAGGAAGGCAAAGGGCTAAACATAAATATTTCTTGAGGAAGAACTGAATTACCAACAATCTTTTCAGAGCTCTCAATCAAAAGCTTAGAAGGACCACACCAAAACAATAGAAATAAACCAGCAATCGTAAGACTATAAAGGAGCCCCAGCCCAGCTTGATCTCTGATTGCATCAGCTCCTCACCCTATCTGCCCAATGAAACAAAGGGGCATTATCTGGAACTACTGAAAGACATTATCTGGAACTTTACAATCATCTAACACACTGTCTGACACATAATCAAAAATTATTAGACAGAAAAAAGGACACAAATACGTAATTGATAATCTAGAGGAAAAAGAGACAATAGATGCAGACCCAGAAATAATCCAGATGTTATTGCTAGCATAGGTTAAAATAACCATAAGCATGCTAAAGAAAACAGAGTAGATTGGGAAAAAATGGATAAAAGATGGTGAATTTCAACAAAAATCCCTATATAAGAACCTATAAAAGTGAAGAAATAAAATTCCATTTTAGAACAAAAAAATATAATATTTGATATTAAGAACTCTTTGTATACATTCAATATCATCCTGATTACAACAAAACACAGGATTAGCAAATTCAAGAGAACAAGTCAATAGAAAATATCCAAACCGAAGCATAGAGAAAAGAAAAAGAAAACAGAACTGAGTGGAAAAGACATATGGGACACATTTAAAAGGTATAACATACATGCAATTGCGGTCTCCAAAGTAAAAAACTATCAGCTTGAAGCAATATCTGAAGAGACAATGGATAAGACTTTTCCAAAAGTTATAAAAAATATCAATCCACAGATTTAAGAAACTCAATAAACCCAAAACAGAAAAAATACCAAGAAACCACACTTAGGCACATAGTCAAACTGCCAAAAAACTAAAGACAGAAAATCTTAGAAACCAGAGAAAAAGGCACTATTGTCAAAGGAACAAAAATAAAACTTCAGGAAATTTTTCAACAGAAACTACAGATGCATAAGACAAGTTAAAGATATCTTTAAAATGTTGAAGGAAACACACACACACACACACATTCTCACAAAACCTTCTAAACCTCTAACTCTATACCATGTGGAAATATCCTTCAAAAGTGAAAATGATTAAAGAATAACAGTTAATGAGTGAATTTAGCAAAGCTGCTTGTTATAAGATCAACATACAAAAATCATTTGAATCTCTACACACTAACATTAAAAAATATATAAAAGAGTATTTACAAACAATATCATTTACAATAGCATCAAAAAACATCAAATACTAGAAACAAATCTAATCAAAGATGTATTGGACCTGTACACTGGAAACTATAAAGCACTGCTGAGGAAAATTAAAAAAAAAATCTAAATAAATAGAGGGATTGACCATATTGTAAACAGGTCAATTCCCACAAATTAATCTAAAGATTCAGTGCAAACCTAATCAAAATCCCAGCCAGAACGTTTGTGCACTCAGTCTTTTGTGGCCTCTGGAAAGCTCCACCATACCCTCAAAAGAGAACGGGAGTAAAAGAAATAAATACTGTGTTAATATCATTTTGAAAAAAACTTTTGACCTCACAGGGTCTCAGAGACCTAGGGTCCCCATACCACACTTGGAGAAACACTAAACCATCCATGTCCCTACTCACCTAGATGACCATTTCACCCTTCTTTGCAAACCTCCAATTTCTCCTTGCTCCCTACCCTCACGCCCAACTATTGACTTTGCTTCCTATAAATAAATAAGTATAAATAACATATATAAATATGTGTATACACACACACACTCCTATGTATGTATAATTATAAGAGAACTTCCACATACTCACTGGAATATCTATTCTACCAACCCACCTGCATTTATATCTACATACTTTGCTTTCCCTCCTCTAATTACCAATGAACCATCTGTGCTCCTATCCCATCCACTTATTTACCAGATCCTACCCTATCTCACCTACTCAATGACATATTTTCAGCAACTTACCCTTTCTTCCTCCAATCACCAACCTCATCTCTTCTTTATCACCCTCAAACCCATATCCTTCTCCAGCTACTCTTCAACTTCACGGCTCCTCTTTACAGCAAAACGCCTCACAAATTCTGCCTATATTTACTGTCTATTACCCCTCCCATTCACTCATGATCCTATTATAGTCAAGCTTTATTTTCCACTCTGCCAATACCCCAAGACTTCCATGTTGCTATATTCAATGCCCAATCCCCAACTCAGCAGAAATACTTGACATTGTTTCTCTCTCCCTCCTTCTAGTGTTTCTTTCTTCACTTCCTCACTTGGCTCTCTCCTCCTATCACACTAGCTACTCTTTCTTCACATCTTCCCAACCTTTGAATTTTGAAGTACATCACGGTTCAGATCTTGGATCTTCTCTCTTCTCTGTTTACATTCACTCCCTACAGAAGCTCATTAATGCCCTTAAATGCCATCTTTATTCCATTGAAACCAAATTCATATATATAGCTAGCACCTGTTCTCTGAATCCAGACTTGTAAACCTAACTGCTTACTCAGCTTCTCTGCTTAGATGTCCAATGTCGAACAGATTCAAAACTAAACTTCTGACCTCTCACCCCCATCTTGCTCTTCCCTTAGTCTTCACCATTCAGTAATGGCAACTCATTCATGGCAACTCCACCCTTCCAGTTTCTCAGGCCAAATATTTTAGAACAGTTCTTTACTCCTCTATTTTTCTCATACTCTACATCCAATGTGCTATCAGACCAATCTTAAAAATGATCAGAATACAACACTTCTCACTACCTCCACCACTTCACCAAAGTCCAAGCACCATTGTCTCTCACCTCGATTACTGCACTAGCCACTTACTGGTGTCCTTGCTTCCACCTTCATCACCCTAGTTCTCAACACAGAAGCCAATGAGATCCGTCAAAATCTTAAGTCAGATGATGTTACTTCTCTGTTTAAAAGACTTAATGACTTTCAATCTACTCAAAGCAAAAATGAACGTCCTTACAACAGCCTCCAAGTCCATACATTGTTTGTATGGCTCCTGACTTCTCTGCTTGTCTCCTACTACTCATCCCCTTGCTCACTCTGTTCCAGCAACACAGGCTCCCCCTTGTTTTTCCTGGATAATATTAAGCCAAATCCCATCTTAGGACTTTGCACTTGATATTTCCACAGTCTAGAATGTTCTTGTCAAGAGACTGCCTTTAGAGGGCCCCAACCTCTCCTATATACAGTAGCAACCCTTTTCTCCCAACCTTCCCAGCACATCACTCCTATCTTCCTTACTCTGCTTTGAGTATTCACACAGCACTTATTGCCAAGTGATCTGCTATATATCATCTTCTTAACTTTTCATTTGTCTACCAACCACCCACTGCAACCCTCAAAATGTAAGCTCAATAAACACAGATGACATCTGCCACTTTTATTTACTAATATATCCCAGTATTAATAGCATCTGGTGCATTCCTGGTATCTAATATGTATTTGATAAATCAACAAATGAATGAATAAACCAAAGTAGAACAGAGAACTCAGAAATACATACCTACATGTGTAAAGGTATGATACTATCTCATGGAGTTGAAGATGAATATACATATATGGTCCCAAATTCACATCAAAGTATGCAACTTGGCACCACCCTTCACTACTTTACTCCTAGTATATGCCCATGAAGGTACCCAAGAATGTTCTTAGTAGCACTGTTTTGTGAAAGTTAAAAAGTTGAATACATCTTAAATGAGTATCAATATGACAAATGAATTATAGTATAAGAATGGAATTACATACCGTATAGTAGTTAAAGCAAATCATGTAGATCCACATGTAACAATATGGATAAACGTAAAAAACAATGTTACACAGAAAATGTTGCCGAATAGTGCTACTAACACAATACCATTTACATAGAATGGTGGTTTTCAAAGTGTGGTCTGGGAATCCCTAGGAGTCTCCATACCCTAAACCCTTTCAGGGTCATAATAAAACTAAGACGTTATTTGCCTTTTTCATTATCATTCTCTTTCAAGGATACAGTGGAGTTTTCCAGAGGCTGCTTGCAGAAGCAAATATGATCATTCAGCTGTCTTTTATTAAGTCTAATATTAAAAAGATGTGCAAAATATGTATAACGATGCTATTCTTTTAAGAGTTTTTTTGTTTGGATAGTATTGTTATTGTTTCATTAAATGTCATTTATGTTAATATATCATGGATTTATTACTATTAAATATATTAACACATTTTTTAAAATTTACAATTTAAATTTCAAATGTAGCAAATATTAACAGATATAACCCACATAAACAAAAGTTCCTGGGGGTCCTCAATAATTTTCAAGACTGTAAAGGGGACCTAGAATAACAAAGATTGAGAACTGCTGATATGGAATCAAAAGTGTACAAAACTAGAGCATATAACAAGTATGTACGCACACATAACTCCCTATGTAGTCAATCTGCATATAAACTAGTCAAACCACATAGATATAAAAAGCAAATTCTCAGGAGGGGTCACTTATGAGGTGTGAGTTAGGAATTAGGAAAGGATACCTGGGAGGCTTCAAATGTGGATTATTTTGTCTTTAAAACAAAACAGAAAACCAGATTTAAAGCAAATTTGGCAAAATGGGTAGGTACACGTATGCTCGTTTTCCTATTTTATTTCCTTTTCTGTATAACCAAAGCACATCAAGGGTAGGAACAATCTATTATTCCCTCCACAAATTTTCTTCTACAACCATTTCTTCCCCTTTGGTGTCATTAATTTTTCCCTTTCACTTCCTGTGAAGTCCATGGTTTGCAAGCTGCTTCTCTCTAAAGTAGCAATTTAACAAATATATTAACTGAAATTTAAGCTACAGAAGTTTTTTCTCCTTTCTAAATGAATGTGAATTTTAAACGATAATCTCAGAAAAAATGATAGGACTTCCAGAGATGAAACTATGGATTTATAGAAGAGAGGAAAAAGATGACCTCCTATGATTCACACCACACAAATCTGATGCTGTTAAAAAAAATTCTAGGGGGCCGCCCGGTGGCGCAGCGGTTTAGTCCGCGCTTGGCAGCCCAGGGTTCGCGAGTTCGGATCCCGGGCGCCCGCCGACGCACTGCCTATCAGCCACGCTGTGGCGGCGTCCCATATAAAGTGGAGGAAGACGGGCACGGATGTTAGCCCAGCGCCAGTCTTCCTCAGCAAAAAGGGGAGGATTGGCAACAGATGTTAGCTCAGGGCTGGTCTTCCCCACAAAAAAAAAAAAAAATTCTATTTGATAAAAATTAACATGAATTATAGCAGACATAAACAAAATAATCAAAAATACTGGTTTAAAATGGACCTTTTTCATCTATAACTATACAATCTATATGAATAAACTGCTCCACAGAAAAACATGGACTATTTCAAAACTGAATATGATTAGAGCAACACAAATTATCAATGTGACCAATATTATAATGTTTTAAATTAAAATACAGTAATTAATTCAAGAGAGAGTTACTGAGTCCCTATTATACTGTAAGCCCTGGAGATACAAAGGTGACAAGACAGGCAAGCACTCCGCCCATTCCAGCAGGTCAGAAAGTCAAAGTTAGCAAATGTACAAAATAATTCCACATCATGATAGACACTGAAAATTAAGAAATAAAAAAAATAAATAAAAGTGGGATGATGTGATTCGAGAAAATGACTGGGTGGGGAGACTTCTAAAGACTCAGTGGACGGGGAAAGCTCTCTGAGGAGGTGACATCAAAGCTGGTACTAAGTGATTCCAGAGCAAGTAGCCATACAAAAATCTGCTGGCTGGAACCTGACCTATTTCAGAACGTAAGGCAATGTAGGTGAAAAGCAACGAACAAGGGGAAAACGTAGTAGAGCTGAGGTCAAAGGCTCGGCAAGGGCTGGACCATGTAATGATCCGATTTTATTCTAAAGGTAGTGAGAAGTCAGTGGCAGGTTTTAAGCAGAGAAGTAACACGATCAGATACTCTAACTGCTTTGGGAAGATACGAGGAACAACAATAGCAACAAGAAGGCCAGTTAGGAGGCCACTGCAGGAGTCTAGGCAAGAGACGGCAGGGTAGCAGCAATGGGGATGGAGAGAAGTGCAGGTATTTGTTTTATCTTGGACACAGCACACAAGTCACTGATGGACTGAGTGCAGGGGATGAGTAAAATTGAGGAATCAATGATGACTCCTAGATTTTTGATAAAACTAATCATTTCCTATGTGAAATATCAACAGCTCTGCTCCACATATGTCATCCTCCTTGGACCAATAAGCTAGCCAGCACATGTTCTTCTCATGCTGATGGCAGAAGCCAAGAGGACAAGCCCAAACATTCATGCACATTTTAAGCCTCTATTTGGGTCATATCTGCTAATAACCCACTGGCCAAAGCAAATCACATGGCTGAGCCAAAATCAAAAGGCAGAGAAGTACACTTCTCCTGTAGAAGGACCTGCAATATCACACAGCAAAGACCAAGGATACATGGAGAGATGAAGAACAAAAGCAAATAATTCAATCCACCACAGTTTCTATGCATTCAAATCATGAGTCATAATTGTAAAAGGTCACCAGTTTCTGGAAAGCTCCAAATCATTCTTTAAGATAACCATGAGTAAGATACAATTAGTTCTCTTAATTAATACTCACTTTTATTAAGCAATTACACGAACATTTTCAAATTCTATCTTATTATCAAAGACTATATTTAGCTATACATGTATATATGGCAGAAAAAAAATGACATTAGGAATATTTCTCAGATTAGGATAACACGAAACAGAGAAATTGATTTAAAATTTAAGACAATTACCATATGGTACGGTCAAAGACATCACAAGAACAACTACAGGGTAAAGACGCAACCACACAGAATGTACTTCAAAGATATTTTTAAGGGCAGAAAAATAAGTATTCACTTATTTTACTTCATAAAATTTTAAAAACCAGCAAAATTGCTAAAAACAAAGTGAAGGGCTAAAAACGAACTACAAAAAAAAAAACTACATCATATATAACAAACAAAAGGTCCATATCCTTATTACGTATATGAAGTTCTTTCTAAACACTAAGAAAAATAAGAATATTCTTACTTATTCATATCCCCTACCAGCTTTAACAGTGTCTCATGCTTAAAAATATTTCTTAAAAGAATAAAGGAGCTTAATGTGCTCTGATGAGGTTATGGAAACCTGATACATACTTTAGATGGAGCAGAACTAAATTATCAAGAGATTTTAAAGAGAAGTAGGGAAATTTGAATTTGTTATGTAGGTTTTCACAGGCTCAGAGGAATGACCTAAAGAAAGCACTGTTTTACTAGGGTTAATTGGCCAACTGTGAGCAAAATGAATTAGAATATAGAGAGACTAAAATTAAGTAGACCAACTAGGAGTAGATGAATAGAAATTCTCAATTAGGGTAAAAGAATTCAAAAACATTCAAAGAAAAAGATTAAATACCTAGGAATAGAATAATATAATAGAAAATAGTCAAGAAAACTCTAGAGTGTAGCCTAAGGCAGTGATTCTCAAACTTCAAATGTGCACAGGATTCACATACAGATATGGTTAATGAAAGGCAGATTGTTAGCAGACTGCAGATTTTGCATTTTTAATAATTTCCCAGGTGATGCCAATATTGTTGATCTTAAGATTACACTTTTAAGCAGAAAGGATCTAGGAAGTAAGAATAATTATGGAACAAGTTAGACAAAGAGAGTCAGTTTTTCCAGAATTCCAGATAATGATCAAATTTCATGTTATATGTTTCTTACCATCCTGTGTCCCTCCTCCTTGGCACTTATCAAAGCTGCATTTTTACATTTATTTTTGTGCTTATTAGTTCAATGTATTTCCCCCCACTTAACTGTGTCCTGTTTGGCTCACCACTTTAGCCCTGACACTTAACACATAGCTGGCACACAGCAGGTGCTGAATATTTGTTTAAGAAATGAATGAATAAGTCAATGAATAGAAATGCTGGAAGAGATGCTGGTTTGAATATAGGAAGGTTAGTGAGAGACACTCCAGTGAAAAGATACACGTTGATCAGAACAAAGATAAAGGCTGTTGATGCAGATTTGATTGCTATCATATTAGATATTAGCAATAGTGGCCATGTAAGTAAATAAAATTATTGAAGGAGTATGTATAAAGAGAAAAGATATAAATAAGCTGTGTTGGACAAAGATCCAGAGAGAAAACACAGGAAGGGCCACCAAAGAACGTACTCAGACGGGATTCTGCAAGGAAGAAAGTACAAATAATGAAAAGAGTGCTAAAATACATCATCTAAGGCTAGACCAAGCAGTGAGCTCAGAAGCTACTTTGCATCAACATCCTTCTGTGAATATGTAGAGATAGAAGTCACACTTGGGTAAGTTAAGAAGAAATGAGGTGATAGGGAAGAAGTAGTAGCACTTGCATACACCGATTTGAAATAATATGAAAGCAAATTTGGGAGGAGATAAAAAATACAGTTTTTCTTTTTTCAGAGAAATAGGAAACACGTTCATGTTTGAACATGCGTATAGGAGACAGGTTGGCATAAATAAACAAATGAAGTGGTCTTGAGATAGAATAATAGAGAGTGGTGAGGACCGAATCAAATTAGAGCGTGTAGGCCCCACATAAAGACAGCAGCTGACTCAAATCCACCGGATTACTGCTTCAAAGGAATGAGAACTTAATATTGACAAAATTCCCAATGTTTTTCAAGAAAAACCCAAAATCTGGATATGAGTGGAAAATTTCTTGTTTTGGGTAAAAAATATATTCAACCTGTAGGGCACTACTTTACTCTCGCTAGTCTGAAAAAAATCTGAGTTACATAAAAGAATGGCAGAGCAGACCTAAGAATGTGGCCAATGTTAAACAGTATAAATATGGAGCCATGTGTTATGCCATTCTAGCAGAAGTGATTGCAGGCTGAGGACTGGTTCAGCAAACGACAAGGAGTACCAGGAACCAAAGGAAGCAGCATTTGGATATGAAGTATAAAAGAGAGAGCCCATCTAGGGTAGAAAGGAAGATTTTAGGAAGGGAAAGTGGGAGGGTTTGAATGAATGGAAGTCCATCTTAAACTAAAAATAACATAGTGAAAAGTTGGAAACAACAGATAATTCAGTTTAAAGTGACAATCTCAGACCAAAAGAAATGTAAAATTTTGATTATGAAAATTATATTGATTCATTTATTTTATTCAAAATATGAACAGTAAAGACACTTCTACAAAATCTTTTAATCCGACAATATCCATTTAAGAATGGATAATGACAGTTATCTTAAATAGTATTAGTTATATAAAACAGATAATGGAAAGAGAATATTTTGCCTTGAAAACACCCCACAACCGAGGGTAAGGAGGCGGCGCACATTCCAGTCCCATTCTGTTCTTAGTCCCTTTGTTGAGTTTGCCAAAAATATTTGGAGGCAGTTGAGACAGAAGATAGACATCTGGCCACTTAAAGCTAGCTGGACCAATGCCATATTCATACACGCTAAAGAGCAGACAGAAGGTTAATAAATTAATAATCACTATGCCAGTCTAGTCTACATTTAAAACCGACCTAAATGATATAACATTTCAACTTCCTTTCTTGTGCAAGAGCTTCAGCTGTCCTTCAATTAGGTTCAAATATACTCTAGATAGGTAAGTAGCATTATTCGTTCAAATGATAATCATTTAGCACTTACTATATGCAAAATGCTGGTCAAAGCACTATGGTAAATATAAAAAATTAATCAGTCATGAATAATGTCATGAAGAAGCATATGCCTAATAGAGGAGATACAAGATATGTGCATAAATAACTACAAAAGAAGCTAAAAATCTAAAGAGATATAAGTGAAGAACTATAAATGTTCAAGGAGAAGGAGATGAAAAGATTAGAAAGAAGATTCCACCATTCAAGGATTCCTAATCAACATAAAAAAACAAATGTCAGAGTTCAGTCTTCCAGTTCCCAATCTTTCTCTAACAAGTCATTGTTGCCTTTCACAATTAACACAACTTTTCTGCTAAACTCTCAAAGTGTTGAGTCATTCATCCTTAATTCTTCATCACAATTTTATTCCATTTACACTTACCTTGTGGTACCCCTGAAGATGTTTAATTCCTATCAACATTACACACAACAAAATCTTTTTACTCAACTTGGGAAAATTGACATCACATAGAAAACTCACACCTGGTCTTGCAGATTGTCAATCAGAAAGAAAAGTTAGGAAATGATATCCACCAGGAACAAAGATTTGCATTTCCTAGCTCCACATCATCTAAATCTCCAAAAACACCCTTGGGTTCAAGGATCATGACAGTACGGTTTGGAAAGAAGTTTCTGGTTGAATGAAATAACCATCTTCAGCAGTGCTTCTAAATCAGTCACAAGACCTAAAACCACTCCCTCTCTCATTCCTTAACTTACATGCCTTGATCCTTCTGTCAAAAATAAATGGAATTTGTTTTATAGTTATAGGACTACTAGGAAACTCTACCTCTAACTCTAGAAAAGACAATTCAACACCAAATACACAAAGTTTTGCAATAAAAGACCAAAGGGGAAGGCAGAATGAAAGATATCAGCCTTTGGTTCTCAAAACAAGTAAATAGGTAATTGTCATCAACTTAGTTCCACCAACAGAAATGGGAAAAAAAACATTCTAAATATAATAACAATAGCTTTGCACTTTAATCAGTTAAGAAAGAAAAATGGGAAAAAAAAAGAAATGAATGTGTCTTCATTCATCATTCCCTTTAGCAGATCACATAATTCTATTAAAGTTAAAATGTTCATGTGTTGCATGAACCCTCTAACAAGTTTTGGAAATAAGATCAATATCAGTGTAAGAATTTAAGCTCCACGAAGGCAGGGCATTTTGTCTGTTCTATTCACTGATTTACCTACAGCTGAACTCTACCTAACACACAGAAGGTTCTCAAAAAATATCTCCAGCTGAAGTGTGCTTAAAACACAAAAGGTTCTCAATAAATATTTGCTGTAAGAATGAATGAATGAATGTCTGAAGACAGTTCACGACAACTAAATCTAAGAATCAACAGAGTATATACTATACCATGTCAGAAGGGAAAGAAAGGTGAAAAATTTAACTACATTAGTATGAAGTTCCTTTCACTCTTTTTTTTAATTATCATGAAGAAAATGTAATTTCAATACACTGGTAATTAACAAGTTACCACAGCTATATGACTTCATGTAAGAAGTTAGCTTACAGTACTACATATTCTATCTGGTATTATTAAGGGAAGTAAAACCAAAGAAGAGTGGATAAAAAGCATTCATTACTGAATCACTCTGCAATTTCTCCAACTCCATGGATCTGCGAAGAACTAAGATTCTTCTTTATCAATTTTCTATTACTATTAAATTGTTTCACACACAAATATATGGAACCATCAACATTACCAAGTGTTAAGAAAATAACAATACACAATGACATGATCTCCCATCATGTTATATTAGCTACTTCCATCTCTTCCCTCAAAATACTGTTAACTCCTGGAAAACAATGACCTTTAGCCCCATTGTCTACCTGGTGAATTACATATGCTGCCTAATATAAAATAAAATACATTCCTATTAAATAAACAGGAATATTTATTCCTATTTAAATAAAATACATTCCTATTAAAATTCTCTAAAGACTTATTTAACAAGTCAGTGAATCACTAATAGAATCTACAATAAAATCTTAACTATTTGTCCAAAACTAGAGGCCTGGATCACCTAACGCCATAGGCTAGGCAAAAATATTTCTTTTTAACTTTCAATTGTGCTCCCATGTTTGCATTCACCTATGGCTGCATTACAGCTTCACGGCCTTAGAGGAAACGAATCTCTACGAATTATCAAAGTTGTTCCGATACCCAAGTTACTGCTTTTATTTAATGATTAATTACTTTAAGGAAGAAAGAAAGTGACTCAAGTTTTTGAAAGATCCAGTAGCAGATTAAAAGCACCAAAATGGTCCATGCAGAAAGACTAGGTTTTCCCTACCAAAGTATAGATGGGAATACAAAGTCATTAGCTCCTTTTGTCAATCAGAAAATCAGTACTGGTGTGGTTTTCACATACAGCTTTATTTGCTTCTCAGTTTCCTTCAATTAGTTAGTAATTAAAATTCAGACAGAAAAAAATGATACGAGGACCATCTGAGTAGAAGGATCTTTTTCAGGAAACCTATGACACTATAGAGAAAGATCTGCTCAGGATCAGAATATATCAAAAATATACAGTTATCAGACATGATTTTAAATATTTAAAGGTATAAGAAATTTACACACAAACTCCAATAAAATAAATTGTATAATTACATAATTTAGTTGGATTAAGTTCAACTTAGACTAAGCTCTTTGAAACTGGTTTTCTAAGGTGTCAAATTCAAATAGCTTATGAAATTACTTAGAAGAAACGAAAATTCAGCTCTTAGCTAGTGGTAGTATCTTCAGAAAAAGCAGTAAGTCAAGATGAAAAGACTTGTTTATGTACAGAGACTTTAAGTCTCTTAAAAAGAAAAGTTTTAGGGGCTGGCCGAATGGCGTAGTGGTTAAGTTCACGCGCTCCACATGGTGGCCTGGGGTTCACAGATTCAAATCCTGGGCACGAACCTACACACCACTCATCAAGCCATGCTGTGGCGGCGTCCCACATACAGAACAGAGGAAGATGGGCACAGATGTTAGCTCAGGGCCAATCTTCCTCACACACACACAAAAAAGTAAAGTTTTATATTGAAGACTACATTATTGATTCCATATTGAACACTGTCCATCAAACCTGGCATCTCATATTTGTACCACAGGCATCCCCTAACAGATTTCTTCATTAATTTAAGACTGATATAACAGTTGTAGCCTTGATTTTGATGGCTAACAGCAAAAGACAATAGACTTGCCTGGAGTTTTACTGGACTGCATTTATACATTAAAAAGTCTGCAAGAACATCACACCTCTCAAAGACACATCCCTTTAGCTGACTTTAATAAACCCCTCCCATGTCTGAGTTCTATACCAGTATCCATAACGATCCTCCTAGACTACCACTCTATCTCCTATATGGGTAATCTGAAAACTACACTCAAACCACAACTGTGACACACTCCCCTGTCCTCCAATTCTACTATAAACAAACTTCTAAACTACTTCACTTCCAGTCAAGTCCTCCAAAGAATTTCTATGATTATAAACCTGTACACATACACATGTATTTCAAATCCCAGCTCTGCCATTTACTGGCCTGTAACCTTGGACAAGTTACTTAGGCTCTCTTTGCCTCAGTTTCCTCATCTATAAAATGGGAATAATAATAGTACCTACCTCACAAGATTGTTAAGAAGATAAAATGATTTAATATTTGTAAAGTACTTATAACAGTGACTGACACAGTGCTTGCTATTATTATTTTAATATTTTCAATATCACTTAAAATTCATAGATTTCATACCATTAGATCTGAGGACAACATAAGAACAAACATCACTCTTTTCACGGCAATTCAAAGCCTGCTCAAATGACTCCTAAAGACACATGCACACAGAGATAGACGGGACAGACAGACACACACACACACAAACATACACCATAACCTCCTGTGCATAGTATATCTGAATCTGGGAAATAAACTTTGCCTGCTAAGAACTACTTATTGTGGAAGGGGAAAAGTATATGGCAAAATGAGTAATTCAAGAAGCAGTGAGGCAACAGCGAGCACAAAATAAGAATTTGCCTGTTTCTTTTACAATGAGCAGAGGGGTGATATGCAAAAAATTATTTTCAAGGAATCACGTTTTCTTGAACAGATTTTGAATCTGGAATCACTCTGAAAAGCAACTTGCTCACTTCTTAGACCAATCCATTTACCATGGAAAAATGCTTAATTGAGGTTAGGAAAAAAACTGGTTTTGTATCACTCACTAAAAGTACTAAAATGATGTCAGTTTTTCATTATTTTATAAATTACTTTATTATTTCATTATTTTATATTTTATCACATATTTCAAAATATCACTCAACTTTTTATTTACTTGATAGGAGAATAAATCCCAAAACACATTAGCAGGTTTTCTTCAGATTCTCAATGGCCAATGAACTCTTTCAAAGAGAACTTACCTCATTTAAATAATAATACTATAAACAAAAAAGATAGTAGATTCTACTCCGAGTCCCTCTAAATTCAGCGCCACGTACACTTCGCCCTCCCTGAAAACAGAGCCTAGTTTCCAGGCAGCTAAATGCTCTTCTCTACCATAAGGACAAATTCCCTTGCCAACTCTAGGTAATATTAGAAAAGTAAATAAATAATTGTCATAAATTGGAAAAAAAATTAAGTTTCTGCAGTGCTTCACATTCTGTAATTAAACAAGTAAAAGACAAGGCATACTTTCAATTCATATCCTATGCAATACAAAGCTTAAACTGTGTTTCCTTCAATATTCAAAGGGAACAGGTGTGTTCACAACCACACATTACCCCCAAATGTACAGCAGTAGTCACGGTCCCCCATAGTTAAGAAAACAAAAACACACTAACTTTTGCACAGAAACCAGAACACCATGACATTCTTATTGTTACCTTTTAAATGCTTCAGCTGGGTTTCTCTCACATTCCCCAGGCTGTAAGAGGCTCTGGACGGCTGGATCCCTTAGCTTGTCCTCATATCCTTGGAGTAGTCCACTGCGGCAGATCTGGGCAACCAGACTTCTAATAAACCCTCCAACACACAAAGTATCAGAGTCTTGGGCTTTGCAGAAATGGAAGGCCAAAGCCTGGCGATGTAAACCTCTCTGCAAGCTTGTAGGTGAACTTGGCCACAAGAGCTCAGTACATAGAGCTGTCTTGCCACTGCCAGGCCCTCCTACCAGTAACACACCCCAGGCAGCTCCTTTTCCAGAGACAACACTAGCATTATTCCCAGAATTCATGACAAGGGATGGTGTGTTGACAGCACTATTGCAGCAGTTAGATTTCTCCTGGAGGCAGTGCTGAAGCTTGTGGAAAACCCACTCCCTACAGTAAAACTGCTTCCCCTGCAGTAAACTCGTTTGAGCCATTTTGCAGACTTTCTCTTCCCAAGGATTAGTCATAATAGGTTTCTTATCTTCAACATTTGCTAGAATCTGGATACATCAACACAGGTGTTTACATCCATTAGGACATACCTTACATATTAGGTGGACTCTGAATGACAGAGTAACCAGCTACAGTAAAGTTCAAGAGCCCCAGAGTCCATTTGCCAATAGAATGTGCATGACTTTATTTGGCTCTTTATTCTTGATTATCAGCAGAGAATATATTAGCTTAATTGTTGAACCGGTGGAAAATTGCCTGGTTCCAAAGATGGGCAACCCTTTTCCTATATCTTGATGGGTCACATAACTCCATGGTTACATGTGGAGTTTATGTGACTGTGGATGTTTCAAGTGTGCAGATGAGACAACACATCTGGAAAACTAAAGAGAGAGCCCAATCTTTCAATTTGTACAAGATGCTTCTCCAGATTCCAAGTGTTAATTCTGTATCTGAAAATTAGATGCAGAAAAGGTGTCCATTATAGTAAATGTCATCAAAGAGATTACATTTATACAGTAGGTAGGTAGCCCTATACTTTTTGAAGGATAGTCACTCCAAGCACTAGCCCTTGCCAGTTTCAGGCATCTGGGCAACTGCCCGAGAGGGAACTGTTTCAGATTATGGTCTCTTATGTGGCAGAAATAACAGACCACTGTTAACACCTTCTAATTCAAAGCATTCATAAAATGCATTTTTTTCAAGATAGCAGATTCTTAATAAGCCTGTTCACAGGTTTCTCGGATTAAGATGTCCGGGTAAACAACAATTTCCATAAGTAACTAAAAAAAAAAAACACAAATTCTTAGTGCAAAATAGCATATATTAAATAAAAGCTTACCTATCAAAGGACACAATTTACCAGTTAAAGTAATCCCCCAAATCCATTTACTTCATCTTTGGCACTTTCAAAAAGTTGGACAATTAGCCCAACATCGTAATTACATTTTCCTTTCTGTATTTTTCTTTCTCTACGGTTATGTTTCCCAAACAGCTATATTTTAATCAAGTTACCCTAGATTTTTAAAACCTCACTGTAGAAGGGGGAAAAGAAGGCTTTATGTACATACAGTAACATCCTTAACTCTGGTCAAAAAGGTCTTACCGACTAGCTTGGTAGAATAGCGCCAGTTAAGGAAGCTTAATTAACTTACACAGACCAGCCAGTCAAGGATTCTGTTTACTGCACTAGGCACACACTTCTTTGTTGATAGTTTGCAAAATCTAGGGGATGATTACCAGGGTCGCGGCTGGATGGGAATGGGTTAAAAAAACAAAAGAGGAGAGGAGAGGGATGATCTTACATGAAGAATAAATCTAAACACAAGTACAACGTGAATCCTTCCTTCCTCTACGCCAAAGGTGAAGGTTTCGGATGGAGGTGAGGAGTGGAACCCACTACTCTGGCCGGAGAAAAGGCTGCGGGGGAGAATGCGTCCCGAGGCAGGAAGGGACAGGGAGCAGGGTGCTTCAGGGCTGGTGGGTGCTTGCCTCCAGTTCCGGCCTCCAATTTCAGCTGATAGACAAAAGCACTCCGGGATTCCCGGCGACGGAGATCACCTTCGGTTCGAGCAGCCCCAAGGAGCCACAGGGGGGCCACCTCGGAGAGGCCACGGACGGAGGTGCAGCCTCCACACTGAGGTCTCCCCTTCCAGAACGCTGGGAACGCCTCGAGACCCGCCCCGCCCCGAGATCGGGGTGTGTCTTTGAAGGGGGAGGGGGTGCCCGACGTCTTTGCCAATCCCTGATGAGGGGTGGCCTCCCGGTCGGGGTCCCGCTCCGCGCCCCCACCCGGCGCGCCGCGCCCGCCCCCGCCCGGCCCACGGCGAAGCCAGGGGAGAAGTCGGGTCTGCGGCCGGAGGCTGGATAGGCTGGATGGGTGGGTCAGGTCGGAGCCCCAGGCGCAGCCCCGGAGCTTCCGACCTGAGGGAGGGGCCTGGCTTCCACCGCCGCCGCCGCCCCCGGTTACCTCGGCCCCCGCCGCCGTGGCCGCCGCCGACTCGCAACCTCAGACACTTGCTTCGCCGAGAAGCCGCCGGCGCCAGCGCTCCCCGGACTCCAACTGCAGCCGCCTCCGCCGCCGGCCTGGAGCACGCTCCCAGCTCCAGATCCTCCTCTCGGCCCCGGCAACTGCCAGTTCCAGCTGCCCCGGCAGCCTCGGTCGTGCTCCTCCCAGCCCCCACCGGCCAACCGCCGCTGCCGCCGCCGCCGCCGCCGTCAGGGCAGTGACTGTCTCAGGCAGCCCGGACCCGGCCGGCTCCGCCCGCCCCACTCCGCGGCCCCGCCCGCCCGGCCAGGCCCCGCCCCGCCCGGCCGCTCGGTCTTTCTTCGCCCGCAGGCTCCGCCCCTAGCCCCGCCCCTCCCCGCGCCGGCCGGTCGCCGCCCGTGCCTGGGCGTGTGCGGTCGCCTGGGACCCGCTGCCAGCGCCGCGGGGAGACCTTCCTGGGGGCGACCTTGGGGCCCTGCCTCTGCTGGGGAGGGGGGCGGAGAAGAGGGCGGGGGCTGCGTTCTCACGTCCCCGAGCTCACTCGAGTCGCTGCCCCCACCCACCCCGTCACCGCTCGGCCCTGAGCTTTCCTTTGTCTTGCAGGCCGGAGGGACTCCCCGGCTTTTGGGGCCGTATCCGCTCCTGGGAGGGGCAGTTGAGTTGGGGGAGTTGCCCCTTGCCTTTCCTTTAACCCCCTTGCCGCAAAAGACCGATGCAGACCCGTCCTGCGCCTCAGTCGTCCGGCTCCCCTTCCAATCCATTAAATTTAGGTGATGCTTTTACTTTCTCAGCCTGGGTCTAAGAGAAGCAAGGAAAAGGCTGAGGAGAATGTTGTAAAAATAAAAATAGTAGGAGTATGGGGCGACGTTCCCACCCGCCTCATGAAAAGGACATGGCCTCCACCAGATGGAGGTTGAAAGCGGTCATGATTGGTTCTCAGGCCCCTGACCTTCTGGACGATTTGATGACCTGCAGGGCCCACCGTAGGAATAAAAGTCCATAGTGGAAGGCAGAATATAGAATCAGATGAACTGCCCTGGAGGGCCTGACCACAGGCAGTTACTGTTGAACTAGACAGGCCAGTTGTTTGCAGTCACGTGGGCCTGGATTATTTAGATTGCAGATTTCTGCTGGGAAAGTAAATGTACTGTAAACTGATAGAATAGAAAATGTACCTCTTTATTATTTTATTATTTCTGCTTAAACCATGAGCTCGCCGACTCCCATTCTCCATTAATTTGAATGTGTTTGTTTCCCAAATATTAAGCCAGTCTCCCATCTGGTTTTAGGAATTTTAAAGTATGGCTATCATGCTGAACTAGAAAAATGGATAACCAATAGATTGTGCTTGTGCTTACTTTTCCACTCTGTTCGTTCTCAGCCTATCCATGGCATTTGAAGCTTGTTGATCGTAATATTTAATTTATTTACTGTGAATTCCGAGGTTCTTTTCCAAAACACAGGCAAAAAAGGAAGAGTATAACTTCTCCAAAGTTAGAGAGATGAAAATTGATTTTTAAAAAACTACGATTTTGATTTACTTTTGTTTAAGCAATTTTAATTACCACTTAGCTTGTTTGCCATGCAGCTTTACAGTCATTGACTCCTTCAGCTTCATGGTTGTAAAATTATATGTTTAGAGAAAAATTTTAAATAAGAAATATGTAGGGGCCGGCCCGGTGGCATGGTGGCTAAGTTCCCAGGCTCCGAGTTCGCAGGTTTGGATCGCAGGCACAGATCTACCCACTGCTCATCAAGCTGTGCTGTGGCAGGCATCCCACGTATAAAGTAGAGGAAGAGGGGCATGGATGTTAGTCCAGAGCCAATCTTCCTCAGCAAAAAAAGGAAGAATGGCAATGGATGTTAGCTCACATCTAATTTTCCTCAAAAAAAAAAATGCATATCATATTGTCATTTCCATTAAACTATTTGCTAATACAATAATTAAAATAATTTCTGCCCAATAGAGAAGTTACAGAAACTTTTGGTTCAGAAGCCCTGTTTTTTTATAACTAACCATTGCCATATGCTGTTTTAAATAAGATCAGTCATAACTAAGCAGTCATTCATCTTCAGACTAATATAGAATTATTTTTTTGCTTTAAAGTTTATTTCACATTTCATTTTTATGGCTTTTTGCTTTCTCTAACAGAAAAACTTCTGAAGAGCAGGGTCTATGCCCTACACATCCTTGTATTCAGGAGACTTAGCAAATTTCCCTGCGTGTAAAGCATGTCTGTTCTTTCATTCCACGATCACTTACTTAGTCTTCCTATGCACTTGGCATTATGTTGAGAATAATGGCAGGTTATAAAGATGGATGAGCACAATTTCTTAAAGTCTGGGAGGTTGTTGCAGGACAAAGGAAACTTGGGATTTCTTTAGCCATCCTTTCTTTTCAAAGTATCCATTTATCTCCCCAATTTTTGTTATGAAGCTATAATGGTTTTTAAGCCCTTTCTACCTCTCTCAACCAAATTGCTGCCTTTAAGTCCCTCTCACCAAAAGTCTGAAACCTCCACTGTTGAAAAGAAGGGAAAAAAAAGTGTATATATTTACATATATATAAGTATATATATACATATATATGCCCGGTATATAGTAGGACTATTTATTAGCCAAACCAGGACATATTTTGAGATCAAAGAAGAGACAATAAAAATAACTAAAATTGTATAATTGTATAACTCTTGAATATACTTATCTATTGACCAGAAACTTGTTTTTGGTATAGATACTGAATAGTTCTATTCAAACATTATTTTAAAAAAATGACAATAACATATATGTTAACACATAAATATATGTTTATATAAAACATTTTACAAAACTTCTTTTTATCAATTACCTGAATGCTAAAAATGTCAGAAGCAGAATACTTACTCTTAGTACATATTCACGTATTTTAATCAATTGCTTAGCATATTTTCGCCAACACCATATACTGGTATTCTTCCAAAGAATGCATTTTTCTTAAAAACATAATTTTCCTTATTTTTAGTTTGTTAAGAAAAATTGCCTGAAATCTTCCTCACATTTGCATAAATTTGAAGTTACTGACACCTTCAACTAACTCCTCTGTTGACCATAATATTTTTAATTGAAAATTTTCTCGGTAAGTGCTGAGGTACTGAGTGTGTTGAAAGCAAACTCTGATAAATAAAATATATTCTCAATTTTAATTTCTTCATAGTGAAACGTACAAATGTTTCAGCCCAAATCTTTTATAGGTGTCTTTTTTTAACCTCACTCAGAGTAACATCCTTCAACATATATTTTTACAATACAAAGCTCATCATATATATTTTCTTTGTGTTTATTTTGATGGTTTCAATCAAATTTAGATACTGCAAAATTATAGGTCTTATCATTTTTAATCCATTTGGATACAAAACATTATTTTATCTGATTAAAAACAGCAGCTCCACCAAAAGATTCTCCCTGCAAGTTGAGGCATTCCAAAGCACAATTATAAATTTTAAAAGTGGGTCTTTTATAATGTTTGTGCTCTCATCATGGAGTATGTTCAATTACTTTCTGGATTGGTAGAGGTAAATTTCAATATCTTCCTATTTGCAACCTTTGTTTTCAATAATAACAATACCTAAAAGCTGCAGAAGTCAAATACTTTGATTTTACAGAGTTGTGATGATTTTAAATGAAATGCTATGAAAATTTAGAAGACTCATTTTAGTCCTCTAGTTTGACTAGTGTAGGTCACTCAGGTTATTTGCAAAGTAATTCTTTAAATAGTTATCACTGGCAATCTTTCAGATTATGCCACAAATTTAAGGAACTCTGTACACTGCACAAAAGCATTCAGCCTACTCGCTGTATGGACTACTGCAGAGTGACTCAGTCTCTATTTCACATATTTCAGATAGACCTTACCTTTAATCTTCCACATTTACCACTGATTCTCACGCAGCCGGTGAGTACATGCCTATCAAAGGCAGCAGCAGTTGGGGCCAGCCCGGTGGCATAGTAATTAAGTTTGCTGGCTCACTTCAGCTGCCCGGGGTTCGCAGGTTCAGATCCTAGGTGTGGACCTACACACTGCTCATCAAGCCATGCTGTAGGCGGTGTCCCACATACAAAACAGAAGATTGGCACAGATGTTAGCTCAGGGCTAATCTTTCTCACCAAAAAAAACCCAAAAACCCAAAGACAGCAGCTGCGGGCCAGGGCACCACTGACTAGTACACCAAGCCCCAGGATCAGCAAGCTTGAAAGTTTCTCTACCACCAAGACCAGGGGTTGGCTGTACCTAGCTTCTCATATCAAGCTGTTTTGCTTTTTTCATCTAATATCCTGCATACTCTCCTTGAAGGGAAGGGGTTAGTTACTTTGCATCTGGAAAGAGTCCGGAAAAGAGTTATTGCTGGCAGTCTCAG
This sequence comes from Tapirus indicus, assembly GCA_031878705.1. Lineage (NCBI taxonomy): Eukaryota > Metazoa > Chordata > Mammalia > Perissodactyla > Tapiridae > Tapirus > Tapirus indicus. Next base: position 137,755,690 of record CM062919.1, on the reverse strand, counting down.
ATTTCTCCACGAATCTGAAGAACACTGTTCGCTGCTAATGCATCTCACACACTGTTAAACAAGACAATAGCAGAAGCTGGAAATAAGTACGAAGGTCTACCAAACCCATTTCAGATTATTTTAATACTACTATTGCTAACAGTGCTTTGTTTACACAAACATGCACAAGTCATGTTAGTTATGTCAATTGTTCTGGATGCGGTCCTCCACTATAGAAAGTCTGACTGACAGAGTAAACGTAATGATAGGAACATCCAGCTGTGGTTGCCCTCTTAAATACCCTTTCCGAAAGAATGCTTATTTAAGCCTTACATTTAAAAAGTACTGTTGCCAGCTGTATTTGTTCTTGTTCTTGAAAACGAGCCTAAAAATAGCTTTTGCTTATAAAATGCATAAGGTATAGGCCTTTCCTTCAAAGAATTAAACAAACTCCAAAATAAGATTTATTTTGCAGAGTTACCGGCCAAGGAGAATAAATACTTACTGGCTGTGGTTATTGAGTAGCTGGTTACAATGCTCCATCTTATCCCAGAGGCTTCTAGATAGAGCAAAAACTCCCAATAGACGCCAAAATTATACCTACAGTACACATGAGAGTATGAATCTGAAGTTCATATCTTTGGCCACCTCTCAAATATAGCAAGGAATTTAAAAAGCAAATAAGGATCTTCTAAAATATATTCCTCTATTGGATTCTCATAATTGCTTTTTCCTACCTTTTCTTCCATAGGCTTACGTATAGTTTAAATGCCCATGCCCAGGGGTGGGCCCAGTGGTGTAGCAGTTAAGTTGGTGCATTCCACTTTGGCAGCCCAGGGTTCACTGGTTCAGATCCTGGGCACGGACCTATTCACCGCTCATCAGGCCATGCTGAGGCGGCATCCCGCATAGAAGAGCTACGACTCTACAACTATGATACACAACTATGTTCTGGGGCTTTGGGGAGAAAAAAAAAGGGGGGGGGGAGATTAGCAGCAGATGTTAGCACAGGGCAATCTTCCTTAAAAAAAAGAAGACTCATTTGAAATAAATAAATGCCCATGCCCAGCCACAGTCACCATCACCCTTTTATCAGATTTCTCATCCTGATAATGGTCATTCAGGAAGTATTCTCTAAACCACATTTTAAATATCTGAGAACAGCTGAAACTGACTTAGTAATGTTACATTTCTGACTCCTGTGTCATATGGTCATATGTAAAAATAGCAATAATTACATATAATTATAGTAATTTGAAACTAATGCTAAATGACATTTATCAAGGTGGACTTTCATAATTTCATTATGTCCACTATGCATTATTTGACCAGATTTCAGTGAAATATTAGATATAATTAATATCTTGATTTGTTACACATAGTTTATTAACTTGATAGGTTCCCAGGTAAATGAGAGATATTTATATTTTATTTATTGTCCTCAGTCTCTCTGTTCTTCTAGAACCATACCTTATTTTTTCTTTTTCCAACCATTGCCAACCTCTGGGAGGTAGGCTGTATTAATTTGGCAGATTAATATTATATACTAGAAAGCATAAAAATAATCTAATGAATGAAGAGTCTATGGGAATAACTCATCTTAGAAGACATTTTCCTAAGGTCACAGAGGTCCTGTGAATCCCACGCTTCTCATCCTACGCGTCACCACGGAACTCGTTTATATTGCACTGTGGTGATGGGGGAGGCAGGGACAGTCGTACAACCCAGCAGTACCCAGAGGCCTACGGCAGGTGGTTATCCTCTCAGAAGTCTTTGTTTTGTTTTTTCTCCATTAGGCTAGATGTTAAATGACCTCCATGAGGTAATTCATAATTTCCTTACTCGTCAGTTTTATCTAGTTGCCTATATTTCTTATTAGCACTCTTTAGTCAGCCTAATATGTGATCATTCCTCTAGATAATTTCTTTTATTTTCATTTAATTTTGATTAAGCCCCCTCTGTTTTGAAAATTTGTCTTCTATTTTTTGAAAACTCTTCTGAAAAAAAGCGTAACTAAAATTGCAAGTCTAGAACTGAATTGGTTGAGGAGTACCGTATGCCAAGTCTTTTAACTATGCAACCTACCTAGCACCCTATCAGAGATGATCACTGTACTAGAAACATACTGAAAATACCATCCCTAAATTATGTTCTAAAAGGCACATGTGTAGATCCCCACACTCTTGAAAAAGGAAGCAATGTTCTTATGCCTTTTTTCCCAGCTACTGATGCTATCTGTATTAGCTAGACTCCAAGGACACCACAAGGAACCATGCCTGATGAAATGTATGCCCTTAAGCAGTTGCTTCACATTGTATCTGGTCTGGCCTGTGACTTGCATTAACCAATAAAATGTGGCAGAAATGCCGCTATCTCCAGGCCTAGCTTTGAAGAGGACTGGCAGCCTCTGTGCAGTACCTTGGAAGGCTCACCTTTGGGAAACACTATTGAAGAAGTCCGGCTACGCTGTTGGAGAGATCACAACAGGAAGGCACGTGAGAGGCCCAGCCAGCCCTGCATCCCGCTTGGGCCTTCTGATGACTCCATCCCCAGCCACCATTAACTGCAATCTCGTAAAGAACCCCAAGTAAGCCCAGTGGAAGAATTGGCCAGCTAAGCCTAGTCAAAACACAGAACTATGAGAGATATTAAAATGCTTGCTATTTTAAGCCTCTAAGTTGTGGAGTGTTTGTTATGCAGTAATAAATAACTAAAATGCTACCCGATGGAAATAAGAAATCTCCTAGTATTCTGCAAATACCAAATATAATTTCTCTGTCCCTCCCTTCATCTAGTCTCTTGGGCAATTGAAATAGCTCTGGAGAACTGAAGTAATGTCTTTATTTATACCATCCTAGTTTTCTATGGTATATGTACTAGTCATTTGAGAAATAATTAGAGAAATGAGAAAGAAGTTAAGTGAATTTTTTAAGATCAATAGACTGAATGAGAATTTATGTTTACTTCCAAGTGTCTTTTCTCTCCACTGTATATTTCTTATCACATTATAAACCTTTATACAACAAGGACGTCTCTGCCTCTATCCTATCAGCCAGCCAGCCATATGATATGTCCAAACATCTGGTTCTAGCATACCGCCTCATAATAAATGAGAATCAAAAGCTGCCCTCTCAATTTACCTCCGAAGTTTTACGTGTAACTGGGGTGGTGTGTCTGGGGAAGGGCAGGGGCCCATCTAAATCAGAAGCACATTATCTCAATAATGTTGATTTAAATTCTGAATGCCTACCATTTGACTGCCTCAAAATTTAAAAAGAAAAAATATTATTTTTGTTAAGCATTAACTTTAAAAAAAGCTTTTGTTTAATTTCTGTTTCTTTTTTCATAGAGGATTCTATATTTGCTAAGAACACACTAAGAAACTTATACAAATAATAGCTAGATCTAAATTTTGAATGATTCAGGTGAGCAAGCCCATTAATAATATTCAAAATTTTATTTTTCATACTAGAATATTTAACATGGAAGTAAACTAGTTTACCCAAAGATATTGTATGAGAATCCCATTAAATTTATTGTTACAATCAAAAAAGGATAATAAAACTAGATAATTTTTCCATCAATTCAGGTGGACTAAAAGCCCAGAGGAGGTGGGAAGAGAAGCGATCAGCTTTATACTTGGAGAGGTACACTTTGAAAAAGAGAGGTAATCCTTTTTTCTAAGAGAACACATGGAAGAAAGAAAGGGCGTATGGTTTGGACATATTTTGAGAGGGAGTATATTTGAGAAACAGCACTGTCTGTAAGGAAAAATCATGGTTGGAACGTTAGGAGGTTCATGGCTTTAGGAAAGTATAGTTTTGGTCAGGATCACCACATAGAGCTGCATAAGCTGTTCAAGTGACACCATTCAAATGGACTATCATGCACTTCACATGGACTAGAGCCTATCAAGGAAGTAAGTGCAGTTAAAGATCATGTTTGAGCATGGTTAACAAAATCCACATCCAATGGTTTGATACATAAGGGCTTATTTCTCTTGTGTAATAAAAAACCTATATAGCATGGCTTATATAGTAACTCTACAGTTCCGTCAGGAACTACCCTTCTACCTTTCTCTTCTGCTATCCTAAGTATGTATCTTTCATTCTCTTTATCATCTCATAGTGGGATGATCAACTTGTCTTGGTTTTAAAACTGAAAGTCACATATCTAAGAAACTTTCTTAGTCCCTGGTAAATCAGGACAGTTGGTCACCCTACAGGGTCTCAAGATGGCATTCGGCCTCTAGCTTCTCATAGCCATTGCGGACAGAAAGAAGATGAGGAAAGAATTAGGAAATAAGAGATGGGTGGAATCTATATCAGGAGAGGAAAACTTTTCTAGTAATTCTCAGCACACATGTGATTTACCAGAACTACACAAGGTAGGCTGGGAAATGGATTGTATTAGCTAGACACATTGCTGCCCTGAAAAATATCAGGGTTCTATTGGTAAGAAGAAGTGGAGAAAGTTCATTAGGAAGACAATTAGCCATATCTGCACAATTTTGTGACTTTCTCTAGGAATGCTCAGCATCCTTGGAGCAGGAACGGAGAAAGCAAACACGGAGGGCAAACCAGGGTTGGGCATTGTCAAAGAAAAATATTGAAGGCTAAAGAAACACATTACTTTGGTATGTGCATATCGTTATTGAAATGGCCCATCATGCAATGCATACTGGAGAAGTCCACTAAAGTTAAGAAGGATGTCACCTACTAAGAAAAATGATAGAAGACCAGAAACTTAGAATAAAATATCAAGATTCTTTTTAAATCCTGGAAAAAAGACCTATATGAGAAAGTTAATTATTTCTTTCATTTTATCAGTGCGAGATTATTTGACTTTAACTTAATATTCACCAAGTAGTTTTATTTTTTTAATTTTAACATTCTGAACTTTATGGAGGAAATTTTATTTAAATTTGTCTTAAAATTATAATATTTCTGTTACACTGATAATAAACCAATCAAGACATTAACAATGAAACTCTAATAGAAAAACAGGTGGTGAGTTGATAATTGAAGGATTTTTTAAAAATTTATTTTAATGAAAATGCATGTGAAGCTAAGCTAAGCATTGTCAATGTCACCTGACAATTGAATAAATCATGGATTGAAAAGCAACACCATTTATCTGTAAATCATCAGTGACAACTGAATTGAGATCACCTTCTATTTAAGTTAGACCACATTTAAATTCATACTATGTGCATTTATTCAGACTGGGAATAAACAGGGCAAAGAAGATATAGAAAAGATGATATAGATAGATAATTATTTTTGAGTCAAGACACAGTGAACATAAAATTGTCACTTTCGCAGAGGGAGAATCCTTCCCTATGACAGCTTTTAAAAGTTCAAATTAGAGATTCTATATGTTTGCAGAAAGAAGGTCAAGAAATTCCACTGAAAATGTTGCAAGAATTTGGGATGAAGAAAGATAATAAAATAAGCTTACTAGGCAGCTGAAGAAAGCAATTACAGTCGATATGCAATAGCTGCATCCTGGTTTGCAGTCTGGTGAGGCAGGTAACTCTCTTGCTTCTCAACCTAGAGCACATGATTTCCCAGATTTGGGCTCTATTTCCTGCATTGGCATAGGTCAATTTACCCCCAAAGAATTTCTTACTTCTCTATGCCAAGGATGAAAAATCAAGAAAAAGCAGAAATCAGACAGATATTACCTGCAAAAGTGGCTGCCTAACACGCTCTGCTTCGGTGGCCCGGGTTCAGTTCCCGAGCGTGAACTTACACCACTGGTCTGTTTGTGGTTATGCTGTGGCGGCTGCTCACATGAAGAAAAAGAAAAAAAGAGGAAGATTGCCAACAGATGCTGGCTCAGGGCTAATCTTCCTCAGCAAAAAAAAAAAAAAAAAAGTGGTTGCCTAACTCTGAGAAATTGAATATGGATTTAGGGCATGTATTGATAAAATGATCCTGGAAATTCTGACTTCTTCAAAGAGAACAAAATCTGTACATAATTTTTATTTAATAAAAATTATTTGAAAAATATTTTTTAAAAATTACAAAAATATTGTAAAATAATACATTTTTCTTAAAATCAATATTACCTCCTTTAGACTTATAGAGTAGAAGAAAAATATTAAATTGTTGATAAAAAGTCTCCTTTTTTAGTACATTTGTCAAAAAGGCTCTCCAGTAGAGGAAAAAGTATTTGAAGGTAAACTTGCTTTTTGCCTCTAAACCAGCTTTTTGTAGGGTATTAGATTTTTGGTGTATCGGTTATCTGTTGCTACATTACATATCATAACCTAAAGTTTGGTGGCTTAAAACAATGCTAATTTATTATGTCTCACAATTCTGTGTGTTGAGTGGATGGGTCTTCTGCTGGTCTCTCCTAGGCTCCCTCATGTACTTGTATTCAGCTGGCTTCACTCCCATGTTTGGGTCCCACCAGCTGGGTTGGCTGCAAAAAATGAGATGGCTGGGTCTTCTCATGGCTTCTTCACAGCAAGGTGATCTCAGAGTTCCATGAGACCTAAGGTAGAATCTGGAAAGCCTGTTGAGGCCTCGCTCTGAAACTCACCCAGTGTTACTTCTGCGATATTTTCTGGGTCAAAGCAATTCACAAGGACGGCCCAGAATCAAGGGGTGGGGAAATAGACTTCACCTTTTGATGGGATGAGGTGCAAAATATTATGGTCATTTTTTTTAAGTACCACAAATGGAAGTCTTTGAGAATTTGACCAATGATATGAATTCTATACCAGAAAAAAAAAAATAGACATATATACAAAGTCTGTGTTAGTTTTAAAGGAGTAATGTCCTTCTACGTCACAGGACTCTAGATTAAGAAACCCTGATTTAAACAGCTTCCCCTAAATTCAATGTGCCACTTGAATACAATCAAAAGATAAAAAACATACGTTCACCTGCACTGACATTCTTCTCACTGTTAGGTTCTGTATTTATCAAAAATTACTCAAGATAACAGGACTTCAAAGAATTAAGGCTCAGAAAACTTGAATATCAGAGTTGAACAGAGTGATAATTTGTTTGACTTTGAATGGAATATTACTTATATACTAAATACATAACAAAAGACAATATTCTCTTTTCTAGTTCTGTAAAAAGTTTCTGATTTTAATCAACTTGTCACTCTATCTCTGATTAAATTCTTTTAACCTAAAGAGGTTAAAAGCAACTTATTTTTATCTTCTTTAGTCATTGGTGGTTAAAGGAAATTCCCTCAAACAGGAAAGTGAAGTAGAATTTTTGCTTAGTATTAATTTTTGCTGTTTTAGTTAATAGTGAAAAAAACTAACTAGTGTGTGAAATGTACATCAAAATGAACATTTTTTAAAAATGATTTCACACTTAATAACTGACATCATCAACATCTTCTCAAGATTTATTTCTTATTAAATAGAATCTTTATAATGTGAACAAGTATTATAATACAAGGTAGTTTAATTTGGCTAAATTCCAATTAAAATGAATGAAGAATATTTTATTTTATAACTTATATTTGTTTATACACATTCATTATTTGCTTCCAGAAGAATTTATAAATGTCACATAAGTAAGTGCCTGGCATTTCAGTCTAAAATCTGTAATTGATAAGATAAAAGCAAGACTTTCAGATAGGTACACAGGTTGCATAAAGGAAACCCTCAGACAGTTCCTGAAATTCAAGAGGAACAAGGTGTTGCCATTTGATAACAAGAGCTGGAGTCTGGAGAGAGGAAAATATTTTAATCAAGGTACACTCAGACTAAGGCAGAGATGATTGTTGAAAAGTTCGTTGCTGGGAGGTTATATCAAACCAAAGTCCACAAATTATACAGTAAATGGAAATGAAAATCCCAGTTCAAGCCTCACAATAGGACCAAATGCAACCGTGAGTGATGATTTTCAGGTAGACTTTTTTTTTTTAATATGCAAAGCGATTTGAAGCACGAGAAGGATTTGATGCACCATTGCTGACTTTGAAGATGGAGAGGGCCATGTGCAAGGATTGAAGAGTGGTTGCAAGGAGTCGAGAGTGACCCGCAGCTAACTGCCAATAAAGAAGTGGAGATCTTAGTCCTACAGCCACAAGGAACTAGATTTGTCACTAACAGAAATGAGCCTGCAAGAGGACCTTGAGTTCCAGGTGCAAAGACAGCAGTCGACCCCTTGATTTCAGCCTGGAATATCTGGACCCCACTCGAGCCTGCCTGGACTTCTGATGCCGGAGACTGTGAGATGATAAGTGGGTGTCATTTTAAACCCCTAGGTTTGTGATAATTTATTTTGTGCAATAGAAATCTAATACAGATTTGGGGACCAAGAGTGCTAACATAACAAAGACCCCAAGAATGTGGAAGGGGTTTCGGAATCAGGTAATGAACTGAGGCTGTTAGAATTTTGAGAAGCATGATAGAAAAAGCCTAGATTGCTTTGAAAAGACCATTAGTAGAAATATGGCCATTAAAAACGCAGCTGGTGAGGACTCAGAAGGAAATGAGGAATGTTCCTGGGAACTGGAGGAAGGGAGATCCTCCTTATGTAGTAGTGGGAAGTCTAGGAAAATTGTTTCCTGCAATTATATATAAAGCAGAATTGTAAATGATGAAGTTCGATATTGAGTCGAGGAAATTTCTAAGCAAAGTATTGAAGGTGAGGCCTGCTTTCTTCTTTCTGCTTACAGTAGAATGTGAGCAGAGAGGAAGAAAGTGAAGAACTGTTACATAAAAAGGAACCAGGACTTGATGATTTGGGAAGTTCTCAGCCTTTAGAGATGGCAAAAGATGCCAAAATTAAGAGATTGCTCCTGAAAGTGTGGGATAGAGTAAAAGCTATGGTGTGGCTGTACAACCTTTTGCTGCAACCCTGGAAAGCTCGAAAGGTCAGAGGTATTCTATCACAAGAGATGAGAGGCGTGTCTCAGAGATCGCAGTCAAAGCAGACAGCCTCAAAGAAGCCGATTGGCATGTCCCTCAGCCATCTCAGCTGAAGCCAATAATAGAAAAGGCATCTCAGAAAAAAATCTGTGGATGAGCCTTTTGTCTAATGGAACCAATCCCCCTGAACTCCACATAAAGCCACAAGGTCCTTGGGAATATTTTATCAGCAGGAGCACTGTCAGCTGGGACAGTAAGGGACAGAAAGAATATGCAATAAAAGGAGACTCAGCATCCCCAAATTCTCCTGACAGGAGCAGGGGCTGATAAAACTCCTCAGCTGCAAATAGGATCTACCTTTCATGAAAAAGGAAGGATGACTCAGAAGTAAGATCCCAGAAGGTGGAGATGAAAACCAGAGAGACTATTCCCAGGCCTTGAAACCTAATGAAGTCTTCCCAGCTGGATTTAAAACTGATTCCATTTCCCCCATTTTTGGACCAGAATGTTTATAACTGTATTAGTGTTCTATTGCCATGTAACAAATTACCACAAATGTAGGAACTTAAAAGAAGACAAATTTATTGTCTTCCAGTTCTCTAAGTCAGAAGTTTGGTATGGTTCACCTGGCTTCTCTTCTTAGAGTCCCAAAGAGAAAATCAAGATGTCAGCCAGGCTGGACTCCTATTGTGAGGCTTTGAGGAAGAATCTGCTTTTAAGTTCACTCAGCTTGTTGGCTGAATTTAGTCCCTTGCAGGCCCCAATTTCCTTACTGGTTGTCAGCTGGGGCCCAGTCTGATCTCCTAAAGACCACTTACATTCCTGTGCACATGCCCCACTCCTTCTTCAGAGTTGCAAAGGCACATAGGAATCCTTGTGGTTTGAATCTCTCTGATTTCCTCTCCTTGATTTCAAATTTTGTCCTGAATTTGAGTGTATGAGCCTATTTTAATTGTAAGCAATGAGCAGCACTCAAAACCTCAATGATACATGTGGAATGTGTCCCCACTGCTGAAGTCAGGAGCACAAGCCAATGCCTCTGCTGGAACCACCCTTTGGTTTTATGTGTCCATTTCTACAGACATGCCCTTTTTATATTACCAGTACTGAATGTTATAGGAAGAGTATTGGTGAAACAAAATGACATACAGTAAGTAGTACTCTATTTTATTGGGCTTTGGGATGAAACTCTGTTGGATTCTCTGAGAGAGCAAGGCCTATCAGAAGAGTAAACTAGAAACCCAGATATCAGGTTTCTAATTCTAATCTTGGCCAATTTGATTAAATTATTGGATTCACTTTTCATCATAGGGTTTTTATTTTCATATAAAAGTCCTTAGAAAAAATTATTAGTAAATAAATACAAAGTAATGTTTTATTATTAATTATTATTTCTGTAACACTGCTGCTGCTGCTGTAGCTGTCCCTGATAAAATGGTTGTTTCTACAATTTTTAGAGATACCTGGCTCCTGAATCTCTCTTTCAGGATTACCCCACTTGTGTTCTCTGTCCTAGCCATACGTACAGAATACATACTACCCACAATTACCTGAACATGCTGTCTGCTCTCTCGTGCCTCCTGACCTGCAATTTCATCTGTCAGTTTTTTCATCTGTACTTTCCATCGTTTAGAAATCAGATCACTAAACCTCTGACACTTCACCTAATATTAGGTGCCCTTCTTTGTGCCTGTTATGAACTGAATTGTGTCCCCCCCAAATTCATATGTTGAAGCCTTCATCCCCAATGTGATCCTGCTTGTTGCTAGGGCCTTTAAAGAGATAATTAAGGTTAAATGACGTCATAAGGCTGAGTCCTTAATTCAATGGGACTGATGTCCTTATAAGAAGAGGAAGAGGCACCAGGGATGTACATGCACGGAAGAAAGGCCATGTGAGGACACAGGGAGAAGGTGCTGACTGCAAGCCATGGAGAGAGACTTCACCAGAAACCAAACCTGCCAGCACCTTGATCTTGGACTTCCAGCCTCCAGAACTATGAGGAAATATATTTCTGTTGATTAAGCCACTCAGGCTGTGATATTCTGCTATGGCAGCCCTAGCAGGCGGATATGGTGCCTATGTAGCTCCCTGTGCACAGCTGATCAGTTGTTGTGGTTTTTCAAAAGTAAAACTAAAAGTGAACAACAATAACAATATCCACTTATATGCAGAACTAGAAATGTGAAGGTGAATTGTTGGCTTGGGTCCTTAACTTCAAACCTCAGGAAATATTAGGCCGAGCTCGATGTTTCTAATTTCTCACCTTCCATTTTCTCTGAATCTTCTTGTCACCTAGCTTTTGTTGTCACAACTCTGCCCAAACTGTTTTCAGTTATGTCATTAATGACCTTCTAACGAGCCAATCCTCAATCCTCATTTGGTAAATCTTGCTGTGTCAAAAGAACCCTGTTGAACATTCCCTTACTTCTAAGTCGTGGCTCTGTAGGTTTTTCTCATAAACCTTTGGCTATCTCTTCTAGTCTTTTGCTGGTTCATTTTCACCCATGTTTCTCTTAAATGTGGATGTTCCCCAGGCTTCTAGTCTTTGTCCTCTTCTCTCTTTACATATTTTCATTCAAGCCTTCAGCTTCTGCTATTGTCCATATTTGAAGGGATCTCCCAAATAGACATGACTGGTCCAACCTCTCTTCTCTGCATCATGTTCTCTACTGCATATTTCCACTTGGATTTCGCACATGATTTCAAACTCAATGTGTTTAAAATTGAATGCTGATAATCATTTTAAAATAGAGGAAATTGTACGCTGAGAAAATAGAGGGAGATAATGTAGATCTTAGAGTTGGACTACGTATTTTTGCAGTGCAATATTGCTAGGGATAGAGAAAGCTAAAGCAAAATGCAGCAAGCTTTCAAGTCTGTATTTCTGAGGAAGAAGCAGATGGACTGGATGACTGTCAGTTAAAAGGGCCTCTAGATTTTGTTATACTCTTGGCTTGATGTTACCAGGGTCAGAACTAAAATTATGAAACCCTGTATTATAGAGACAGGTCAGAGAGACACCCTTAGGTGCTTTCAAGTAAACGATAATGTAAGTTGTTAATATCAGTCACATATATCTTTTTTCCTCCAAATCATTTGTCAGTTCTTAAGTTATTTGATCTCAGGATACCTTTACACTTTTAATAATTTCTGAAGAAACTGAGGAACTGTGTTTATGTAGGTTATAGCTATTGATATTTACTATATTAGAAATTAGAACAAAAAATGTAAATGTATTATGTTTAAATAGCAATGAGCCCATTATATGTGAATCTAAATAATATAATTTTAAAAAAATAATTATATTTTCCAAAACAAAAAATATTTTTATGAGAAAATGTCAATGTTTTACATTTTGCAAATTTCCTTAATATCTGGCTTAATTCTCCTATCTGCCTGTGCATGCACCCTGTTGATATGCTATTTTAGTTGAAATATATTAAAAAAATCTAATCTCCCACAAATATGTAATTGGCAAAGGGAGGGTATTTTAATAGCCTTTTCAAATAATGTTTATTTTGTTTTATACTGTATCAAAACTTGGCAAATGGTGATGTCTTAAAGCTTTAGTTTCAATATGGAATCTCAATCCATATCAATGAACTTTTCATACCCTGTTGCAATAAATTTAATTGGTGTCTTAGTCTGCTATAACCATAGCATAGAACACCATAGACTGGGTGGCTTATAAACAACAGAAATTTATCTCTCATAGTTCTGAAGTCTGCAAAGTCCAAGATCAAGGCACCAGCAGATTTGGTGTCTGGTGAGGGCCTCCTTCCTGGTTCATAGACAGCAGTCTTTTCACTGTGTCCTCACGTGGCATAAAGGGCAAGGGAGCTCTCTGGGATCTCTTTTATAAGGGCACTGATCCATAGAGATGACTAATCATCTCTCAAATGCCCCACTTCCAAAGGCCAACGCATTGGTGATTAAGTTTCAACATACGAATTTCGGGGGACACAAATATTCGGTCTATGGAAACTGGTTTATCTCGAAATTTGAACTGTTCTTTTATCCTCGCATGATTTTGTAACAGAATGCATCGGTCACTTGGAAAATAGTAGTTTACTGAGTTATGCAAACACATTTATTATATAATATTAAAAAAAATCATGTTTGTTAATATCGCCGCAAATCACATCAGAAAATTGGGTCAAGTTCATAGAGGTGGAAGGTAGTATTCCAAAATTCTAATTTTAGTTTGAAAGCATAAATTTTGTCATTGGCAATAAATACTACCACTTGGTTTCCTTAAAGTGACAGGTTCACTTCATTCATTTTTGAGAAGATAACTGCCAGATATCCAGGTCTGAATAACCGTAGTTTGTCAGTGTTCTTTCAATTAAAAATGGCATTCCATGAAAAAAAGTGGCCAGTTCAACTCACAACTCACACCACACGCAAGTGCTTTGCCTTGGGTCAACCATCATACTTTGCAAACATCATACTATGCAGCAGAACATGGACTCAACCATGAGATTTCATAAAAATAATATTTTTTACTGCTCAACCACAAATATTATTAGGTTAAACTGGCTATTTTTTTTTTTTAACTATGACTGTGTGGCAGTGAAAATACAGTGACCACTAGCACAGTTTGGTGCCACTGCCTTTAAAGCATGTTAAGGTGTCTGCAGTTTTACTCACTATTGCCTTTGGACCTATCAGTGCAAGTGTCAACACAGTCAAAAGATCAAAAGACTTTTAGTATTGTTACAAAAGTAATTTCAACCTCATGAATCCCCTGAAAGTGTCTTGGGGACCCTTAGTGGTCTGAAGACCACATCTAAGAACAGCTGATCCATATTACTCTGTGACTCCAGAGATTGGATTACACTAGAAGGCAGGAATAGAGATTTTATTCATTATATTTTGCTCTAAACTGGTTCCTCTGCCCATAATCCCTATTTGCTTAATGGTACCATTTATCAGTTAAGGTCCTGGTGGGAAAAAGGGTGGAATACTCAAACTGGGTGATCTAAAGATCGTAATAAAGAGGCTAAATAGAAACGTGCAGGCAAGATTTATGGAAAGAAAGAAAGGATAGTGCAGTACCCTGAGGTTAGCAACAGCAGAAAGTATTACCACCTTAGGTCTGAAGGGACAAGTGGGGAGTAGTTACTGGAACCTGGAGGCAGTAGCATAGGAAGAGGACTGCGTGAAGTTGGTCTTCAGTAGAGGACAGAGCCAACCTGTGCTGAACCCTCAGGAAAAGAGCTGAAAGAATACCTTGACCTCCCATTCCTCCCTTCTCCTTTCTCTTCCCTACCTCCCGCTTGCCTAACTCAAGAAACCAGAGGGCAAGAATTGAGTCCAGACCGATTAGCCTCCAGGTACAAGACCAGAGAGAATAGTGGGGAGTAGATCTGGAATGGCAAAAGGAAGTCATTCAGGGACCCAAATCACTCTTGGGAGGCATCCTACACCTCTTTCATCAAACCCATAATCTGAACATTCACTAGACCTGCTGTTTTGCCTTCCTAATTTAACTCAACATTTTTCATATTAGATTCTTATCGTCATTGTGCTGTTTCTATTCAGGGTTTCCTCAATTCTTATTGGGGCATTGCAATGGTACCGTGACTGGTCTCCCTTTATCTAGTCTTCTCCAATCCATCTTTCATAATACCATCATAATGCTCATCTTAAATACATATTGAATCATAATACTCAGCTGTTTAAAAGTTTTAATATTTTATTGAGCTCATATTACCACAAGGGTAAAGCCCAATATCCTTGTTGGGGTATAAATATTCCTCCCTGATTCTACTCCTGCCTACCTAATGCTGATGACTCTCATCTCCTACCTTTCCCATGCTTTGATCGTATGCTTCAATCAACGGCAACCATCTTTACCTGGATGCTTTCACCCCATGTGTCTTTGCATGTTATTCCTACCACCTAGGGTCTCCCTTTCCCCCTTGTATCCTATTGAATTCCTACTCACTTCACTTTTCTTCCTTCCTCTTCCTTTTCCTTATTCTCCTCCTTCCTTAATGAAGCTGATAAAGTAGTTTTCATTATGTTTTAAAACTGTATTCATTTATTTGAATAGGTAATACATTTACAAAATTTTATCCTATGGAAATACTTCTCATCCTCATAACTCAATTTAACAGAACATCCTCTATAGAGTATTTGCTTAGCTTTGCTCCTTCTCTCCTCCATCCTAAACCAACTCTGGTAGCAATAATTCCTCCCTTTGCATATCCTGAAGTTTGTATATACCTAAGGTAGGATCCTTTCATGATCATCAATGGATGTGTTGTTTGTTCCTAGTAATTCCTTTTATCCATATAACCTGTTTTCTATTCAAAGTAGACAGTGAGCATCCATTGCCTCAAGGGAGGGATGATTCCACAAAATAGGTGGAATAAAGTAGTTTTTGTTTCTGAAGAAAAAGCTTTTGATTTATAACATCTTAGGATTTGAGCTTCTAAAACATAACCCTTAAAAGATGAAGAGTATAAATTTTACGCTGATAAATCATAGACTTGGAAGATTGTATGATGATATAAAAGCAAAATTTTCCCATTCTAGGGGAAAGAAACATTCCATGGCTGGGGAGACATGGGAGAGTCGGAATGGAGGTAGAGAGAATTAGGTACTGATGGTTCCCTGAGGACACACTCTGAGCCCTGTCTCCTTGTTCTTATCTCATAGGAAAATACAACCAAAAGCCTAGATAGTTTGAGAAAGATGGAGCATTAGCACAGAGAGGACATGTGCCTGGGTTCCAGAGTGGAGCTCTAAGAGGTTAGAGCAGCAGAGGAGTGATGAATAAACAGAGTGGCTGGCTGAGCAGAGGTGCCTGAGACACGCTCCAGAGTTTTCTTGTACCCAGTATGATGTGAGTAAAAATCAATTGTTTGTTATATGCCTCAGAAGTCCTCATAAATACTGAGACCTGCTCTTCTGGATTAGAGCCTAAGTAAGATTAGAAAGGCAAAAGCAGAAACTTGTGCGTACCAATAATTAGAGAACCAATGAGAATGTGGACATTTTAACAGAGACCAGTGGGAAAAGAGGACAACAACCATTAGTCAGATTCTTCTCTACTAACTGCTTCTTCCTCTACTGTATCTGGGCACTGAGACATCTCTTAGAACAGAGATATAATTCCAAGGATCAGTGGGAGGGTGCACTTTGAATTGACCAAGGAAACCCTGAATTGACTGAGGGATTCAAAAACTTTCCTGAGGCTATCCTAAATTGACTGAGGTTATGAGATTAAATGTGTGTTATCCAGCAGAATGGGAATCAAATAGAAATATGTTGAATTACAGAAAAAATAAAATCACTTTCACGCACATAGAAGACTATGATTTTTTTTATACACTGAACATCTAATATGGGTCTTATAACACTTTATTTCATTTATTTGTTTGTTTGCAAGTCTGTCTACCCCCACCCCCCGATTATGAACATTTGAAAGGTAGGAAATAGGTGTTGTTCATTTTAGTATTACCAGTGTCTGCACACTACTTGGCCACAATGGTTCTTAAATGTGTGTGGAATTAGTACAAGATCTTTGATTCTTTCATGAAGAAAAAAAAGCTATTTCTAAGTGCTCACTACAATGGTCTAAAAATAAACACTATATTTTCATATACACTATATTTTATATACACTATATTATATATATACTATATCTCCTTTATTCGTTCATTTCTCTCTTCCTTTTTGACTGTACTGCTCACATGAAGAAAGAAAAGTAAAAGAATAGGAAGAGGCAATTATGTTTTAATGATACAAAAATTGGATTCTAATCTTCAGTATCCATATTGAAAGTAGATAGTGAATCTCTGGCTCTCCTTATGAGTGTGCAATTAGCCTTTGAGAGTTATTTAATAGAGACATAAATTAATTCCCCATAAATGAAAAAGGAAAATGGTAACGACGAATATAGTTAGATACTTTTGTACTATAAGAGTGAGTCAGCAGAAAAGTCTAAAGGATTTTGCTCTCACTTCTGTCATATGTATATATCGCTTCACATTTTTAAGAAATATAAAAAAAGAGTCAAATGTCAAATAGTACAAGATAGGAAAGAGCAACTATATATATGTGCTTGATTATGAAATTGCCCTACAACAATTTATCATTTACATGGCCTTGGAGGCAAGAATTAGTTATAATGTAGAAGCATTTATAATATGTGTGTATCTATGTGTGTGTGTATACCCGTGTGTGCATGCCTGTGTATACAAACATAAATATCAAATCTCTTAAATTTTAAATATCAAATCTTTTAAACTTTAAATTGAGAAATATGAATTTATAAAACTTAGTATCAATCAGCCATCCAAGAACGTTCCTTTAATCATCCACTCTCAAGTCTATTAAACTTTGTGGCAGAATACAATGTTAATTGAAAACATACTGCCTGACGATGTAGTTTACACTGTCGTTGGAAAAAGAAAACACATCCTGATAAAATACCAAAAGAATATCTATGAAATATGTCATGAAACAGTCACCTCTACATTTAAGACTCTATTCTATGACTTGCAAGTTGAAATCAAGCAAAATGCCTTACAGTCAGTTGCATCCATTTCAACTTTATAAATTCAACATGATCATAGCAGACAATTTATTAACAATAAACAGTTGATTATATGAATTTCTTAAATGTTTCAAATGTACTCAATGAAGAACTTTTTTTACTTTAATATATACATCTATTTTCCATACCATTTAGTAGAATTATGGTCCTATGTTTCTACATTGCTTTTAGAGAAATAATATTAAGTCAAGATATTTCGAATTAAATATATGCACTGTTAACAATTAACATCTAATGGAAAAAAGATGTGTTTGTACTAGACACCTCAATGACACTCACAGCTTAATGAAAAGGTAGCACTAGGTGGCCATATTTTCTATCCTGAGACTCCCCCACCCATATAACTTCACCTGATTGGACCAGGAATGAGCAGCTAACCCAAGTCAGGAAATTTATGGATGGACCAGGAAGCCTACAAGATGAACAAGCCTGAAAATCTGGGATGAATTGGGTCGATAACACACTATATTCTGGAATAGATATTAAGATCTATAGAGAAAAATCAGGGTGGTAACAGCAGGAGCTAGAAATTAAAGGATGCAGAGAGCCCATGAATTTGAATAAGGATCATGATGGATCCTGTTAAAGCGAAAGTGTGAGAATGCAGAAATTATCAATAAGCATAAAGTATAAAGTAAAGAGAAGAGAATTGTAAAATCAGTTTGTAGTAGAAACAAAAGAAAAAGGACTCAGAAAAGGAGGCATGGGAAAGAAAGTAGTGGGATCCTATTCATTGCCTGTCTCTTAAGGGAAGAACTGTAAATTCTTGCTTCTGAGGTCCCTACTGCTGCCTTGAATCTAGTTCCAATCCCCGTATGTCCTGATTCTATTCTGGATCTTTCTGGTATATTTCTGTGTGAGCCTCATCTCTCTTACTGAGTCTTCTATTAAACCTCCATTACTGGAGCTTGTTTAAATGACTTTGTTCCTTGCAACCAAAAGAGCCTGACCAAACACTCAATGGTGCATATTGTGTTCTAGGTGCTTGCGCTCCAAAGGTGTCTCTGTACCTACAGAGTTCAGTCACCTGAAGTAGGACAAACATTATAAATAGGTGACTCAGTATATCAGAAAGACTAAGTCTTTTTTTCAGTGCAGATCATGTATTATTGATTTCCATCACCCTGCAAATCTATAAATCCAGGGCTAAACTCTTTCTTCATTTTTAGTTTTTTGTCTGCAAAAGGCTGCTAGACAACATCATTTGAATGCCTCATGGCATCCATTTACGGCTTATCATTATTTTCTCCTGAAACAAGAATCTTTCTGTCTTCTCAATTTTGGTTAATGTCACTATGATACACCCAGTTGTATTGGTTTGATACTTTAGCATCATCACATATTTCAGGTCTGTCAATTCCAACAATCAGACAAGTCCCGTGGATTGGTCTTCCCTTTGTCTTTGTTTTCCCAGACCAGCTGACCTTTTTCTAGGTAGGCCCTGATAACTCTTGAAATGGCTTCCCTGCTAAATCAGCTTCAAAATTAATCTTAGTAACAACAACTCTGGTGGGTCATTCATTTCCTGTCTCAGAAATTCAGTAGATTTCTACTGCTATTAAGTCAAGCCCTGATTCCCTTGCCTCTTTCAAGGTCAAATTGTAGTTTTCCTATTACTGTTCATCACTACTTTAAGTATAATTTCTACGTCAGTCAAATTGGGTAACCACTAGAAGTTTCTATACCGTCTGCCCTCCCTGTCCGTTCTCTCCCCTTTACTTAGAATGCCCTTTGCACATTTTCAAACTATCAAAATCCTTTTCCTTCTTTCACATATAATATAAATCTCATCTTTTTTTTAAGTATATTTACTGAAACTTGCCACCAAATACAATCTCTTTCTTATCTAAATTCTCATAGCAATCATTTTGGACATCTCTTATGAGACGAGCTGATTATTTATGGAATTTTCTACTCACTTATAAGCTCCTAAAGGGCAAGGACCCTCCATATTCATTATCGGACCTTCTACCCCACCCGTTACCCTGCCTTGGCGTTGTTATTCCTCAGCAAGAATGTTGCATAAATAAACATATATGACTAAAACAGGGAGCCACAGAGCTACTTTTATAAAAAGCAACCTCATTTAAGATACCCACAACATGATATTTTCATTCTAACTCAAATGAGCATATCTTCCCATCCCACACAAATCTGTTCTTCCTCCTGGATTCCCTCTTACAGTTTGGCTACATTATCCCCTCGATTGCCCAAGTCAAAAATCTAGGAATCACCCTAAACATCTTCCTTTCTTTTACTCTTCCTACTAAACTCTATTTTTTTTCTCCTAAATATCTTTTATATCTATCCTTACTTCTCCTTCTCATCATTACTATTTATTTCAGATTCTCATCTCTCCTGGTCTTCGTACTTCCAGTCTCAACCTTCTGCAATCCATCTTCTATACTACTGAAAAAGTGATCTTTTGAATACAAAAAATCTGATCATGTTCCTTTGTTAAATTTTCTTTTTCCCCGTTGGCTGCCCTTAAACTAAGTAAGAGCTAAGCTTCTTTGTATAGCTCTTCATGGCATGGCACTTAACTAGGAGTCCAAATTCTCTCTTAGCATTTTTCCCCATGTACACTTGTGCATACTAAATGACTTGAGCTCTTTATGCTTCCATACCTTTGGAAGAAGTCTATGTAGAATACTTCCTTCTCACATCTTCAATTCACCAGAAAAATTCCTACATAACCTTCAGCTTTAAGTTTCATTGTGAAATCTGTCCTAATTTTCTCCAGTAGTCTGTCTATATATTTGTTAAAGAAAAAGGATGAAGGAATGTCTTTCCCCGGGATGATACACAAATTTTTATGCCATTAGCAAATATATATCATGGTAATGAAAAGTATTATACTTGAATAAAAAGTGAATATATTTTATACTGCAATGGTTGAATTGGGCGACATCTTATCTGTGGCTCCCACTTTGTAGATCAGAAACACTCAGGTATTTTAGAGAATTAATAAGCTCCATAAATCTTACTATCATCAAGTTATAAGCTTTATTTCTCCATTAAAGCTAAATTTATATTCATTTCACATTCTACTTTGGAGGTGTAAGTCAGAATTTTAAATGTAATTAATACAATTAACTTTTAAAGGTATGCCAATGTATTAATTATTCAGAGTTAAGACAGGTTCTTTGACATCCAAGTATATATCCTAATGTCAACAGTTTATGCCAAGGACACTAGAATAAAAAAATGAACAACAGGATTTTTTAATGAAAGAAAGTAACTTGATTTTTATGTTTGAAAAGAAAGGCTCCAATATAGTCCACTGTAAAAGATTCACTTTATTCTAAAATGGTCATAAAATAATATGATGCTCAATGATTCTGATGTTTGTTTTATAGCTTTATAAATCAAACATCATCTATTAACATTAAAATCTAATTCTTGAGTTTTTACTGCTAAGAATTGTGCTAGTTCCTACAAGTAAATTATTTCAATCATTGCAATAATTCTCTGAAGTAGCTATTATTATCACTATTTTACCAATGAGGAAACTGAGGCATAGATGGGTTAAGATACTTTCCCATGGTCATGCAAGGTGATAGTGGATTTGAAACCAAATAGTCTCAATCCAATCCAGGAACTTTATTGCTCAGTTTTACCAACCTACATATAATTTTATTTTAGATCAACACTGGAAAGTGTTCAAGAGGAAAGTATGTAGCAACCTGGTAGTGATTGTATAGAGGAGATTAAACATTAGATTGGAAGTGGAATTAAACAAAGTTTAAGGGTGATTCTATCCTTGTGACTCCACGAGGCTCTTCCTTCATTGTCACCATATTCTCTCAACTGGACAACCTCTAACTGCTTATCTGCTCTCCTTGATTTCACTTTGTATCACCTCCACTCTGTTCTCCACATTATAGTTAGAATGATCCTTCTAAATCTGTGTCACTTCACAATTAAAAGTTCTGAAATGGACAATAAACTTAAAATGATTTATAACACAAAATAGGTTAACTCCTGTCTATCATTCCAACCTCTCCTTGCACTATTGTCCTTCTTTTCAGCCATACTTGTAGCACTGTGAAAGGTAGCCATGAAAGGGAGCCAGTGAGTAACTCCAGGGGCACCATTCATATAATCTCTGAAAGAGTTGTGAGCACCAATTAAGGTGAGAACCATAATTCCTTCTGTGAAAGGGCCTTTGCAAAGGTTGTTCCTTCTGCATAGATAGTAATCCCCTCCACTCTTGCTCACCCCTTGTATCCCTGTTCACTTGTCATTTTCCAATGTCAACCTTCCTTGAGGCAGAAGTTTAGAGTAGGTTCCTTTCCTCCAGCATGTAATTATAGAATTGGTAATGTAATTATCTGATTAACATCATTCTTCCATATTGGACTCACAAGAATGTGTTGGCATTTGCCACCATTGTATCCTCTATACCTAACAGTGCAAAACATAGTAAGAACTCAATAAATATGTTGAATAAATGATGATATTACATGAATTTAGGTCCCCTCGTCTATGAGTTATGGAGAACATATTGAAGCATTTGTTGAAGGAGAATCTAACACAAATGTAGTAAAAGGGATAGATTGGCTCGAAAAACATTCATCTTGAATAACATGTTTCTTGAATATTTCCGAATGTAAACGGATTTGTAAAAATGTCTTGTTCTCAAAATTATTTATATCTGATGCTCACTTTTATTTAAAACTTACATTTCAAAGTTATAAAAAGTAATGTTTCCAGAAGATTGAGAAAGAGTAGGTGATAGTGTTCAAAAGCATTAAAAATTACTATAGAAATCAAAATATAATAAATTTGATAATTCATATTCATAAAATATTGAGATACTGCTGATGAAAAGGTAACATCTTTTCATAAGTTTAACTTCTCACTCAACCCCTTTCCCACGGGAAAAATTAAAAATATTTACCAACCTCTAAAATATAAGCACCGGCCAATCAGAACAGATGCTGTCATACCCTAAGGCCAGCTGAAAATAATTACTTCAAGTGTACCTATGCATCTTTGTTGATTGTTGGCTCTGCCTATATTTCATATCTTCTTGGTCAAAGTAGGGCATCTTGAAGTAGTTCTTTTGACATTGTTGTCTTCTTTAATTAATTAATTAATTCAGTGAATATTCATTGGATCAGGCACTGTGCTAGGGTTACAAGGGTAAACAAAACCACGTGTAATTCTTGTCTTCCTGAAGCTTGCAGTCCTCCGGTACAACTCCCACGACTCCGTGTGTTCTGCAGGCCAGCCTGACCATTCTTTAAGTCCTTTCTGTCAGCCTGTCTGGTAGAGAGTCTGTTTTAGAGATCCAGGTGCTCTCTCTCTGTCTCTTTGGGTCTTGCTGCTTCTCACCTTGTCATGCTCTTTTACTCTTACTAACTCTCCCTGCCCCCGCCCCCACCAATGCTCTGCTAAACATGCGAGTCCTAAAACACACATTCAGCATAAGGATAGGAGGCCTCATTGGCCTGAGGTCAAGTCATGTTCTCCTGTTGAGCTTTTACCAAACAGCCTCACATTGTCATTATATTATGCTTGCACAGATTAATAAAATTAGTTTCCTTTTTCCATTTGGCTAATGATCCTTGTGGGTATACTCCATGGGTCCGAACTTTAAGGGGAGATTGAATGAGAGATGCATCAAATTCTTAAAGATTTCAGGATATATTCCCAGGAGTAGAAATTCTGTGTCAGACATTTTGCATAGCTTTGAGGCTCACTTCCTGAATCCACCTCTGTACTCCCATTTTTTCCACTTGGTCACTCCTCAATCTATTACAATCTATTAAAATTTGACTTTTACCCTCACTGAAACGGTTGTCAAGATCATCAATGACTTTTTAATTGCAAATCCCACAGCTAATATGTAGATCTCAGATGAAATGACTCACCCTCAGTTTTAGAAATGCAGTCTTTATACTGTTATTCATGACACTTCAAAATCATGCCCCAATCTATTTTCAGTCTGTTTAAAATCTTTCCCACTCTTCTTAAGTCATTTTATTATTTCATCCTCCTTCATTATCAGTTGGCAAGGATGTGAAGAAAAGGGAACCCTTGTATATTATTGGTGGGAAAGTAAATTGGTATAGCCATTTGGAAAACAGTATGGAAGTTCCTCAAACAATTAAAAATAGAGCTACCATATGATTCAGCAATTCCACTTCTGGGTACATATCCAAAGGAAATGAAGTCACTATTCCAAAGAGATATCTGCATCCCCACATTTATTGCAGCATTATTCATAATAGCCAAGATATGGAAACAACTTAAGTGTCTGTCACTGGATGAATGGGGAAAGAAAATGTGGTGTGTATATAAGATTGCATTACATATATATATATGTAATGCAATCTTATTTAACCTTAAAAAAGAAGGAAATTCTACCATTTGTGACAAAGTGGATGAACTTGGAGGACATTATGCTAAATGAAATAAGTCAGAGAAAGGCAAATACTATATAATCTCATATGTGGAATCAAAGAAAGTCAAACTCATAGAAACAGAGAGTAAAAGGGTGGTTACCAGGGGATAGGTTGGGGGGAATAGGGTGAGATATTGGTCAAAGGTACAAACTTTCAGTTATGAGCTGAATAAAATTCTGGAGATCTAATGTACAGTATGGTGACTATAGTTAATAACAATGTATTGTGTACTTGAAATTTGTTAAGGGAGTAGATCTTAAGTATTCTCACCACACAAAAAATGGTAATATGTGAGGTGATGGATTATGTTAATTAGCTTAACATATATCAAAACATGTTTTACACTTTAAATATATACAAGTTTATTTGTTAATTATACCTCAATAAAGTTAGAAAAATTTTAAAAAGAATGAGCTAGCTTTACACTTCATAAATAAAATAAAAGCTATGAGATGGATGCCACCTCAACTGTCTTCTTTTCCTTTCCTGCACCACCCCTTCCCCCCACAAATTCACCTGTGACTGTATCAAGGTTTACATTCATCCCACTACATAGTGGAAATAGCTGTTTCTCTTTCTGTCTAAAGCCAGTTCTTCCACCATGTTTTCAGGAACTTCACTAATCATCTCCCAACTTTTACCCATGTAACTTCAACATTTCTCTCACCAGCACATTTAAATTCACTCAAATGTATCAGAGCAAGAGTTATCTAAGAGCCACCCAAGTTGTCTTAAGAATCCTCCTAGATACGAGGCATAGGAAGGCATAGGGCAGGGAAACCTTTGGTTTACCAATGTGTCGAACATACATATGTGGAGCATCTTCTACGCAGAAGGCATTCTTCTTGGGTTCTACTTGAGATTAACTACAGAAACCAATCAAGTTTGGGATTCACTGGCCTAGAAAAGGTATGATGGTCAAGTCCTTCTGGTGAAGTCTTTTAGTTTAGAATTCTAAACTTACAAGACAGAATTACAGCAACAACCCTCTCCTACTTATACGTAAAAGCCTGTTAATTGTTACTCTACTTGTGTGTGTGCCAGCTCCTCTCTGTTGAGGGGGAAGAATTCTTAAATTATAATCCAAAGTACCTTAAAAATCCTTACTGAAGGAAGAGATGCCTGCAATGAAGATCATTTATAACTATAATTTTATAGGGTGAGTCTGACTAATAAGGTCCTTACAGTGCTTTTAAAAACATGTTCGAATAAACTCATTTTGAAAGAAATCATGTTGAAGCAGCCTCTTTAAAGAATCTATCAGTGTTCTTGTGTATTGTAAAAAGAAATATATTCATTTATTTCGCAAGGACATGTCTTATAGAACTTGGTCCTTCATTTTTCATAATTAATACTTTTTGAGGAATAATAGTTCTGCATGAACAATGAGGCAATGTTTTTTGTTTACTTTGGTGGCACTTAATATTGGATCTCTGATTACTACTAGTTTGTAATTTCTGTGGCATAATGCTTCCATCCTTAGACTGAACCCTGCAGGAGATGGTGACACATGGGTCAGGACTGGCCTGTTCAGGGCAGGGACCTCTCGGGGACATCACCGTGCTAATTGTTATGAGTAAAGATTTTTTAAAGAAGGACCATCAATCTTTTCAAAAAATCCCATTTAGCTAATAAAAGATGCTGGGGTCAGTGAACTGTGTTGACTCAGGAAAAATTAAAATCTAGTAATTTTAATGGACTGAAGAGAGCAAAGACAGCTTGTAAGAACTGTTCCAGTGACCTGATTCATATGGTGCTAAGCTTTGTTGTGACAGCTTTGCACACAGTACATGCCAAAAGAATATGCTGTTACATATTTTCTTAAGAAATATGTGTTTATATTGTGTAAAAAGAAGGAAAGATAATTTCTCAATATGATTTTAGAAGATGAATCGCCCAGATGTAGTTTCTTTTTCATAAGCCCACTATGTGGGAGAAATGGCAAAATATGCTTGATGAGCAACTGGCGTTTTCAGCATCATGTGTATTTATAATTTTAAAGTTCCCTTTAGCTTGCCAGATGCATTTAATTAAATCAGTGAATTAGAAAATAAAACACTGAAAGCTGCTCTTTGTGGGAAAGGCTCCAGATAAGAAAATGTATGCGAGGCCCAGCTTGCTTTCAGTTACAACCACGTTTCAAAAACATTGTGGCCAAATCCCTGTTACCTTTTCTTGACTCCTTTGGAAGGTTTCTGACTTTTGTTTCCTTAATAGGAAAAAAACATTCAGGATTTTTTCCTTCTGGCATTTGAACTCTCTTTTCTATGTAGTCAATAAGCATTCTTGAGTTTCCCAATGAAAAAAGCAAGTTAAATCTGGTCTACACACTATAAACACAACTAAAATTCAAAAACACATTTAAAGTGATGTCATCCATAAACACTCAGAACAGCCACTCGGAGATAATGACGTGATGTGGTCCCATTTGGTCTTCGTAACTCTCCTTCCTCTTGGCCCAAGCAACTTCCTAGAGTACTCTGATGTCTACAATCTTATCTTCCTACTCTAGGCCAGATGTCCTTTTCAGCTAGTGTTGTAAACTATTTGCTTTATAATTAATTTCTTTAAGGTCTGTATGTCAAAGTAAGAATAACATTTAAATTGCTAAATATCTTGCTGCCAATGTGCTAAAAATCAAGGGCCATACAGCATCTTTAGGGTCGTCACACTATAACTCTCCCTACCCCAGCAAAATGTGTCCATCTGTATAATGGTTTTTTGGAAGCAAAAGGGGAAAATGAAGCAAATATTTATTTTGAGATTCTGTGCCAACTTCTGTTCAAATACATTAATGTTGGCAATCCAACAGAAGGACTTTCCAGTCATCTAGGTTGTTTGGGGGGATAGGGAAGATAATGTGGAAAATACTTTGAGGTAGGTGGGAACTATCAAGGCTGTAATGTGAATTATCATCTACTTTGCCAAGAGAATGATTACTTTATTTTTTAAATTTAGCAGGAAGAGCTCTAAATGCAGATTTACAATCAATGATTCTTTGTTGCAAGTTGTATACAGATAATTCAATATAGTTGAGCATTTTATTTTCAAGGTCTGTGTTAAAAAACATCAATTCACATCTTAAACTTATCAATGCTCAGTTCCTGGTTTCTAAAAGCTTATTTTACTTGTTTATAAGAGATATGCCGTGGGGATCTCCTTTTACTCCCTTTTTAGTGGACTTGAACACATGGTTGAGAAAAAGCCAGAGAAGCTAAAACAGTGGTTTGTGTTGTCTTATTTTTCTCTAGCCACCGCTTTGCTACAATTTCCATGTTGTCAGAAAAATGTCTTACCATGGGGTTGATCCTGTCATGTAAAATAGTGCTTACATTTATCTTAGCATATTTTAGAACTTCACTGAAAATATTTCAATTACATCACTATTAAGGACCTTTCATTCTTCAGATTAGAAAAGAGAAACCCAAAGTCCTTTGTGCGTCACATCAAGGAAAAGCTTGAAATGGGATTAGTAATGGGGTCAAATGAATGGTGCAATATGTTTGGAAAAGGAAAAGAAAAAATCACAAACCAATTCCCATTGATCTCTCCTTTTAATTCCTAATCTACAACACTTCAAATCTGATTGAACAAACTTTTCCTTTCTCCCTCCCTTTAACTCCATTTTTGTTTGCAAATAAAATTAAACTTAAATAAAATCATTATTTGAAGTCATTCTCATTGTACAAATGGGGCCATAAACACATTTTAAATAAAAAATCTGAACTGGGTAGATTCTATTAAATTAGATTTCACAGGACACAACTTTATGGAATTTTTATTTCAACTCACAAGAATTGTAAATACTAGGTGGATTTAACACGAAGCTGATGAATCTTAAGCTTCAGGGCTCCTCGCTTGCCCAGTCCCTTTCTAAGGTGCAATTCCTCTTTATTTTTGAGTAACATTGCCTATTCCTCTGAGGAGAGCTATACTACTGAAAGCACGGTTTGCACCAGGGGAAAAATGTCTTGCTTTTTCACCAGTCCTGATACTTTTAAATTTTCTGTCTATTTTACACCATTCATTCAAAGAGCATCTACTTCTTTTATCTCACAGAGCCCATTAAAATTTTTCTTGATTTGGCCATTACATTTTTTAGTTTAAAAAGTCAACTTTAATCAAGTATAATTTGCATATTATAAAATGCACAAATCTTAATTGTGCCACACTGACAAATGTTCATACCCATGTAACCACCACTACAATTAAAATATAGAACATTTCCATCACTTGGAAAATTCTATCATCCCCTCAGCATGCAATAATACCCTTGCCTCAGGCAAAAAATTTGACTTAGTATTTTATTATTTTAATTTATGTTTTAAAAGGCTACCTTTTTTAGAGCAGTTTTAGGTTCAGCAAATTTGAGAGAAAGGTAGAGAGATTTCACACACACCCTCTCCCCTGCTTACAGGTATATTCTCCCCCACTATCAACATCCCCCACCAGAGTGATACATTTGTTACAATTGATAGAATCTACCTTACATCATAATCACCCAAAGTCCATAGTTTACTTTAGGGTTCACCCTTGCTGTGGTGCATTCTATGAGTTTGTAAAAATATATAATGACTTGTATCCATCATTATAGGAACATACAGAATATTTTCACTATCCTAAAAATCCTCTATGATCTACCTATTGAGCCTCGCCATCCCACTCTCTACCAACCACTAACTTTTTACTGTCTCCATAGTTTTGCCTTTTAAAGAATCCTACAGCCTTTTCAGATTGGCTTCTTTCACATAGCAATATGCATTTAAGTTTCTTCCAGGTTTTTCATGGCTCGATAGCTCATTTCTTTTTAACACTGAATAATATTACATTGTTTGGATGTACCACAGTTTATCCATCTACCTACTGAAGGACATCTTAGTTGCTTCCAAGCTTTGGCAATTATGAATAAAGCTGCTATAAACATCTGTGTGCAGGTTTTCATGTGGTCATAAGTTTTCAACTACTTTGAGTAAACACCAAGGAGTGTGATTGCTGGACTGTATAGTAAAAGTATGCTTAATTTTGTACGAAAACTCCACATTGTCTTCCATTTTGCATTCCCACCAGCAATGAATCAGCATTCCTGTTCCTTCACATCCTTATCAGCGTTTGATGTCATCAGTGTTTCAGATTTTGGCCATTCTAATAGGCATATGATGGAATCTTGTTGTTTTAATTTACATTTCCCTGATGACATATGATGTGGAACATCTTTTCATGTTCATTTGCCATATGTATATCTTCTTTGATGAGGTATCTGTCAAGACCTTTGGCCCATTTTTAAATCAGGTTTTTAGTTTTCTTATTGTTGAGTTTTAAGAGTTCCTTTATATTTTGTATAACAGTTCTTTATCAGATGTGTCTTTTGCAAATATTTTCTCCCAGTCTGTGACTTGTGTTGTCCTTCTCCTGACATTTTCTTTCGCAGAGCAGAAGTTTTTAATTTTAATGAAGTAACACTTATCAATTATTTATTTCCTGGATCATACCTCTGGTATTGTACCTAAGAGATCATTGCCATACTCAAAGTCATCAAGTTTTCTCCTATGTTATCTTCTAGGAGTTTTATAGTTTTGCATTTTACATTTAGGCCTGTGATCCATTCTGAGTTAATTTTTTTTTTGCGAGGAAGATCAGCCCTGAGCTAACATCCACTGCCGATCCTCCTCTTTTTGCTGAGGAAGACTGGCCCTGGGCTAACATCCGTGCTCGTCTTCCTCTATTTTATATGGAACGCTGCCACAGCATGGCTGACAAGCAGTACGTCGGCAGGTGCCCAGGATCCGAACCCGCAAACCCCGGGGTGCCAACCGCGAACTTAACCACTGCACCACCGGGCGGCCCCCATTCTGAGTTAATTTTTGTAAAGGGTGTGTGGTCTGTGTCTAGATTCATTTTTTTGATATGGCTATCCAGCTGTTCCAGCACCATTTGTGAAGACTACCTTTGCTGCATTGCATTGCCTGTACTCCTTTGTCAAAGAGCAGTTGACTATACTTATGTGGGCCTATTTCTGAGCTCTGTATTGTTTCACTGATCTATTTGTCCATTCTTTTGCTAATACTCCATAGTCTTGATTACTGTAGCTTTATAGCAAGTCTTGAAGTTGCTTCGTGTCAATCCTCCAGTTTTGTTCTTTTCCTTCCATACTGTGTTGGCTATTCTGGGTTTTTTGTCTTTCCATATAAACTTTAGAATAATTTTGTTGATAGCCATAAAATAACTTGCTGGGATTTTTACTGTGATCACATTGTGTCTATAGGGCCTCTAGTACGATGTTGAATAGAACTGATGAGATCAGACATCTGTGCCTTATTCCTAATCTTAGAAGAAAACCATACAGTCTTTCACCACTAAGTATAATGTTCACAGTAGATTTTTTCATAGATGTCCTTTGTTAGGTTGTGGATGTGTCATTCTGCTCCAATTTCACTGAAATTTTTTGTTATAAGTGTTCAATATTTTCCCACGTGTTTTTTTTTTTTTCTGAATCTATTGGAAGAATCAAATAACTTTTAATCTTTATTCTAATAATGTGGTGAAATAGGTTGATTAATTTTTAGAAGTTAAACCAACCTTGTATTCCTGGAATAAACCCCATTTATCCATGATGTGAGATATATATATATATATATATATATATATATATATATATATATATATATATTTTAAACATGTTTGATTTCTATTGGCTAATATTTTGTTAAGAATATTTTGTTCTTGAAGAATATTTGTCTGTAATTTTTTAGTCTTGCAATGTGTTTGTCTGATTTTGGTATCAGGATAATGCTGGTTTTATAAAGTTGTTTAAAAAGTCACTCTTAGTACAAATTGTTTCAGAAAATAGAGTAGGGAACTTTCTGCCTTAAGTGCTTGATAAAATTCATTATTGAGTTCATCTGGTTTTGGAGTTTTCATCCTAGGAGAGTTTTTCATTACAAATTCACTTTTAAAACTTGGATATAGAACTATCCACATTTTCTGTTTTTTCTTGATTGAACTATGATGGAAACAATGGGAACTATAAGAACCCAGAACTGTGCTCATCATCCAAAACATTTAATTAGTAAAATAGATGAATATTACAAAATACTCTTATTTACTTAAGTCTACAATCACAATATAAAATATATTGTATTATAGTTAGGTTATAATAGTTAAAAAATGATGAGGTAAGTTTTCAGGTTTTACTGAGGTTTTTAAAAAATTTGATTTAAGAATTATTTACTATGTACCTACTTTTTGAAATTACTTTGCTAGGTTTTATTAATGTAAAAGATGATTATTTAACATATCTCTTGCTCTATATTTGGGATTATATACAGATTTTTAATGTAAATATTTTTCTGTATTAGTATACAGTTTTATTTTGTAGTAGAAAATGCTGCAGTTTCTCATATTTTCATGCCTGTAACCACAAATCTGTAACAAATACCCTATGTAATGGCATTTTTTTCCCATAAGTGTAGGCAAAAAGTAAAAAGGAAAATAAATGCTAGACTTGCAAAATTACATATATAAAACCACAGTAAATATTATGCTTACTGCCACTTTATTTATTTATTTTTTTAAACATTTTATTTTTTATTTTATTTATTTATTTATTTTTGGTGGGGAAGAGCAGCCCTGAGCTAACATCTGTTGCCAATCTTCCCCTTTTTGCTGAGGAAGACTGGCCCTGAGCTAACATCCGTGCCCATCTTCCTCCACTTTATATGGGACGCCGCCACAGCATGGCTGACAGGCAGTGCGCGTCCACGGGCGCCTGGGATCCGAACTCGCGAACCCCGGGCTGCCAAGCGCGGACTAAACCGCTGCGCCACCAAAAACGTAATGTAAGCAGGTTTAAATTCAGATAACGCTATGAAATAATGAAAATTATACATCTTTTCTAAGAGTAGCTGCCTTATATTTGCAATACTGATTCAAGACTTCTGAAATTAAAATATGTATTTATTAAATTTATTCTGCTCATGAAAGCCTTTATGAAACAGTTATTGGCAAATTTTTGCATTTAGAGTCACACACTATTATACCTTTCAAATATTATCTTAGTGTTACTATTAATGATTTTTTTT
The DNA here is from genome assembly GCA_031878705.1 of Tapirus indicus. Classification (NCBI taxonomy): domain Eukaryota; kingdom Metazoa; phylum Chordata; class Mammalia; order Perissodactyla; family Tapiridae; genus Tapirus; species Tapirus indicus. The sequence continues at coordinate 137,723,800 of CM062919.1, read as the reverse complement.
TATTTCTATACATTTAAAAAATTCATTTAAAAAAATCAGGATCTTGGGGCCACCCAGTGGCGCAGCGGTTTAGTCCGCGCTTGGCAGCCCGGGGTTCGCCGGTTCGGATCCCGGGCGCCCGCCGACGCACTGCCTGTCAGCCATGCCGTGGCGGTGTCCCATATAAAGTAGAGGAAGATGGGCACGATGTTAGCCCAGGGCCAGTCTTCCTCAGCAAAAAGGGGAGGATTGGCAACAGATGTTAGCTCAGGGCTGGTCTTCCTCACAAAAAAAAAAAAAAATCAAGATCTTATTCACGCCAGTGTTCACAGTGATGTTTCTGCAGAAGTTGTTCACGATCATGGTTTGTTGAGCTGTAATACGCTTTTCAAGTTTCCTGCCAAAGATTTCATGAGATTTATCAGCTTCCTTCTCCTCATGACAGTAAGCTAGCGAGAGCTTTCCCTGTAGTGCCTAAAAACAGCCATCAGCAATTGAAATTTTAATTAATTTTAACACTTTGCAGCTATTATATGCAGCTCTTTCAAGTATCAAAGCATCCAGTCAATCCAGAGTGAACTCTAGGAAAGATTGCGATGTGGAAGGCTTGTCTTCTTCAACACCCTACCTCTTTTTCATGACTCCGATTCAATTTTTATTAGCGAATACTGTCTCACTTTATTCTTCTGCCTGTCTGGTGACTGTTGGCTTCTTTCTGTATTCCACTGGAAATTGGCCTTCTCTAAGAGTAATCCCTAATTTCTAGCTCTTCTATTTAGACACCTCTCCAATTTATTCTCCACTAAAAATGATTTCTCTCTTTCATTTCTTCAGTCTTAATCTTTGCTACAGTAAAAAAATATATATCGTTGATGGATGAGGGGCTACCCACTCCACCTAGATAACACACATATTTACTGAGGCGCTTGCCATGTAGTAGAAAACGTAATGTGTTTGTAAATTAATATTTACTTTGAATAGTTTTAAAATGAGATAATATCTACAAAACCACTACACGTGTTTTTCTATTTATAAGAATTCTCTTTGTAAAAACTAATATTAAAAAAATGCCCATTAAACACTTTATCTTATTAATTCTTTGCTCAAAATTTCATTTTGGTGCTGTCATCTACAGCAACAGTCAGCAAACTTTTTCTGTGAAGAGCCAGATAGTTAGTATTTTAGGTTTTGCAGCCTATGATCTCTGCTCGCTCTGCTTGAGTGGTGTGAAAGCTGTCATGGTCAACACTGAAACAAACGAGTGTAACTGTGTTCCAGTAAGATCTTACTTACAAAAGCGAGAGGCAGCTCAGATTTGTTCTATAGGCAAGTTTACCAACCCTAGTCTATAAGATACAGATTAATGCAACTAACAGGCTATTGATAACTCTTCCAAATATGGCTATAGCCTACTTCTCCCTGGGTATGCTCAGGAACTCATTTCTCTTTTTGTTCAAGTCATTCTTTATCTTTCTAAAATACCCTTTGCCTTCTCCCTTTCTGTCCTTTCTGACAACCGGCTACCAAATACTTAAGTTCTATGCAAGATACCACATTGTCTGTGACCCTCTGTACTCTCTCCTGTATTTCTTGGAGACTTTATTCATGCCTATTCATGCCTATGTCAGAATACTTATTTTTTTTTTTTTGCAGTTACTATCACTGTATTCTTTCCCAACTTTATTGAGGTATAATGGATAAATAAAATTGTACATATTTAAAATGTACAATGTGATGATTTGATATACGCATACATTGTGAAATGATTACCACAGTCATGTTAATGAACATATTCATGACCTCACATAATTACCTCTTGTGCGTGAGTGTGTTTGTGTTGTGTGGTGAGAATGCTATAGATTTACTCTCTTAACAAATTTCAAGTACACGGTACAGTATTATTAGCTACAGTCCCCACACTGTATGCTAGATCCCCAGAACTAATTCATCTTATAACTGAAGGCATACATCCTTTGATCTGCATCTCCTCAATTACTCCACTCCTGAGCCCCACCCTTTATCTGTTTGTATGAATTTGACATTTTTTTTTAGATTCCACATATAAATGAGATCATACAGTATTTGTCTTTCCCTGACTTATTTCACATAGCATAATGTCCTCCAGATTCATCCATGTTCTCACAAATGGCAGAATTTCCTTCCTTTTTAAGGCTGAATAATATTCTATTTTGTATTTACATATATACCACATTTTCTTTATCCATTCATCCATTAACAGACACTTAGGTTGTTTCCATATTTTAGTTATTATGGATAATGCTACAATGAACATGGGGATGCAGATATGTCTTAATGATAGTGATCTCATTTCCTTTGGGTAAATACCCAGAAGTGGAATTGCTGGATCATATGGTAGTTCTATTTTTAATTTTTTGAGGAACCTCCACACCATTTTCCATAGTGGCTGTACCAATTTACATTCTCACCAACAGTGTACCAAGGTTCCATTTTCTCCACATCCTCACCAAACACTTATCTCTTATCTTTTGATAATAGCCATCTTAACAGATATGAAATGATGTCTTATTGTGGTTTTGATTTGCATTTTCCTGCTGATCAGTGGTATCAAGGCTGTGCTCCTGGCCTCTTCCTGCCCCCCAGTCATGCAGATCACCTCAGCATTCTGGATGAGAAGAGAAAAAAAGTGGGCTTCTTAGCCAGCATCCCCACACAGCTGGGGAAACCAGATGCTCACACACTCTCACTTTACCCCATGGGAGAAATTTTGGGCAAGATGCTCTCTCTTAGCACTGAGTTGTGACCCCTTGGGGGAGGGGTGACCTGGGTAAAGTGAAACTCTTCCTCCTAACCTCTTCAATGATCCAATCTCAGATTTTTTGCTCCAGTGGTATGCTGGAACTTCTTACCTGGACTCTGAGACTCCTAAAAGGTATTCTTGTTCATGGGTGATTATCAAAATCAGGGTTCTTTTGGGGAAAGAGGGCAAAAAACTTCTATTCTGTCATCTTGCTGATGTCACTCTACAACTCCTGAACACTCATTAGGGATAGATGAACTAAATTTCAGATTACACAAAGTCAAAAGAATGCACAATGCATGAGTGAAAAATCTCAAACTCTCATGAATCAGTAAAAATTTTTTAAAAATCATCTATTATTTTGAACTATATTGAGCAAAAGATGCCACATTGTGGCTAATACAGAGTGGGAAAGCTAATATCTCTTGCCCGTCAGATATATAGCTCAGTAATGAAAATGTTTGATTCAATAAAAAAATCTAGTATTTTACATTCAGTAAAAATTTAGAACAATTATAAAAAGAAGGGGCTACTTAATAACTTGAATTAGAGTATAAATAAAGCATTGCTTGATTTATTCTTTGTTTGTAAAAAATAATCAATTTATTTCTTTTGCATTTTTGTCCAGTTTTGTGAACAGTTTAAACAGGTGAAAAATTATGAATTCTTCCTCACAGGATGACTCTAAGAACGTAATTCTGGTTGGTTTGTCAAAGAATAGGCACAAGAAATTCCAGCATCTGAGTTAATCTGCTGTGGAAAGAGCAAACTTCTTCCTTGACACTCTTGGAATGTTAGATAACATCTCTAACATGTCTTTTGGCAAACAAATCGATGAAAATAACATTAATGAATGACTTGACTCTCATGTGCATGAATCAGAGTCTGAGGAGGTTGAGACTAACCACTGTTAACACAGTTAAATGATTTTGTAAATCTTGATAATAGTATCAAACAATAATATAGTGTAGACACTATTCTAAATACTAACATATATTAACTCATTTAATCCTCAGTTAACCCCATTTGCCAGTTGAGGAAACGGGTACAGAAAAAGTTTAAGTAAGTAGCCCAAGATCATACAGGTCCCAAGAGACAGAGCCAAGACAGAGACCAAGACAGTCTGGCTCCAGAGTCTATGCTCTCAACCACTATGCTTTGTTTTTCAAGCGGGGTTATTGTCGATGAGGTAACGTATGGGACTGGGCTTACTTACACGTCTCTCCACATATGGAAGGTAATTCAGTCAGTTTTATACTTGCTGAAATCTTCTCTTCCTGCCCACATACTCTATTGATGAGTTAATTGACATTTGATTCTCTATGATATTACTTAGTAGTTTTTTGGAGGTTCTGTCTTTTTTTACCCCACAAGACTATGGAAACTTCAAATTCAGTGGAAGTTCTTTTTAAAGTTCGAATTCTTTTGTTTTTCAAAACTTTTGCACAGCACTTGGAATTTAGTAGATGTTCAATAGAAGGCTTGTTGAATACATGAATAAGTGATAAAGTGCAAGGCATAATATTAAGATGTTTCAGAGGGCTCAATAACTAGATTTAAACTTCCCTACTCGAGCTCTGAAGTAATTTAAAAAAAACAAAAGATTTAGCTTTTGGAAGGTAAAATTTCACCTCTGATATTTCAAGCTGATATTGGAGAATATAGTTTATATCCGCTAACAGATGGAATATAAAAGAGCATTTAATCTCTTATATTAATTATCTATTGCTGTGTAAAATTTATTTCAAGGCTCAGCAGCTTAAACAACAATAAACACTCATTACATTCACACTTTCTACAGACGAGGAGTTCAGAGATGGCTTAGCTGGATGGTTCTGGCTCAGGGTCTCCTATGAGGTTGCAGTCAAGATGTTGGCTTGGGTTACAGTTGGAAGCTTGATTGAAGCTAGAGGATCTGCTTCCAAGAGAGCTCAGTCATATCGCTGACGTCGATGCTGGCTGTTGGCAGTAGGTCTCAGTTTCTTTCCACTGGGCTATTTGAATGTCTTCATGACATTGGTAGGTGGCTTCCCGCAGAGGGAGTAACTCATGAAAAAACAAGATAGAAGTCACAAATTTCTTTTATGGCTTTGCCTCATAAGTTACACACTGTCATTTTTACATTATCTAATTGATTTTACAAGTCAGCCAGATTTGATGTGGGAGGGGACTACACAAAGGCAAGAATACTAGGGGGCATGAATCCTTGGTGGCCCTGTAGGGTGCTGGCTACCAAGCCTCCCGTCACTAGCAGTCTTGAACAGGGGCACGCCTCTCCCATCAGTTACTGAACCTCCCCCTAGGAGACCACAGTACAGGAAATGCATGACTTTCTACAGAACTCGCTACCAAAAAAGAAAGGAACGAGAGCCTAAGCTGTGTGGGCCAAGTTTTTTTCTCCAAACTCAACAATGTGATTAGTGGTCTCAATTCACCTGGAGCAGAGAGCAAGAGGGTGGCAGGAGGTCAGGACAGTCATAGTGAAAGAAAACATTACAAGTGGGAAATAATAATTCCACCACTAATGCATCATACAAATTTATGAGTATCAATCCTTTAAGCTAGTGCCTTAATTCGTACAGTTTTGGTGAACATCTCAATAATTGCCTAACTTTTCAATTTCTTTGCAGTTAAAAAACTCTTTCTGTTGATTTTCTTATTTAATTCTAACAATGTATTATTATCCTCATTTTTCAGCTAAATAAAAAGAGTACAATTAAAGTAACAGATTTAGTTTATAAGATGTGGTAAGACTAAGGGTAAAGTTCATGTCAATTAAGCTCAGAGTTTTTGTCATTATATTTGGGTTTCTCAGAATCTTCGAAACAGATGTACCTCCCAGTACAGGTAATACAGGCTGTCTGAGATAAATTTGAAGAAAGTAGCCTTGATTTTACTTGTGGAACTTAATAAAAGTTGGCTATAGAACTTTCAAATACAATAGATTAAAATCTTAGAATAGAATGGGAAGAAAATGGCCACTACAGTGTTTTGGTAAGCCAGCGCCGGAAACAGTCAATGCCACAAATCCTTCTCTTTGGTGGCTGCTTATAGCAGTTCTCTGTTCTGAGGCTAAACAGTCTGAGAAAATTAGAGTTTATTTTTCTTGAGATATTAATTTAATCAGTACAGTTAATTTTCCATGTTCCTCTTCATAAAAATTACTTTGAGACTTGTAAAACATGAGTTTTTGTCCTTCAATTGAAGATGAATTTTATCAGCTACTGTTTCTTTGTCTGTACTTCTTACTTTCAGAACATCTCCCACATGAAAAAGATTTAAGTTGGACATTAATAAGGATGGCATTATAAAATAATCCCCTAAAGGTACTGCTGTGAATTATCAGTTGCCATTATTTTGCATTATATTATTTTGAATGGTTTAAATGGGGAAGATTCGTGTATGCATAGAAGTGTGTGTAGAATGTAAAGCCTGATGCTACTGAAGAGAATACTTTCCATCCACAGAAGCATTTCAGAAATTTCTGTGAGGATGCAGATCATGACCACATTAATTTGTTCATTCAAGTTTCAGCCAGAGTGTATTGTATACCATGCTGAATGCTGGACACTCAGTGGTGCTTAAGGCAAAGGGGTCCATTTTCCCTACAGCTTATAATTGAGTAGGGGAGGAAGCCATCAAATAAGTAAACAAGTTATTAAGTGATCAAAAATTGTGGTCAATACTTGCTATAGACTGAATCATGCCCTCCCCAAATTTATATGTTGAAGCTCTAACCCCTCACGCCCCCATACCCCATGACTGTATTGGAGATAGGGCCTTTCAGGAGGTGATTAAGGTTAAATGAGGTCAAAAATGTGGAGCCCTAATCCAATAGAACTGGTGCCCTAAGAAGAAGAGAAAGAGACACAAGAGCTCTTTCTTTACCACGTGAGGACACAGTGAGAAGATGGCTTTCTGTGAGCCAGGAAGAGAGCCCTCACCAGAACTAGACCACGCTGGTACCCTGATTTCAGGCTTTCAGCCTCCAGGACTGTGAGAAAATAAATTTTTGTTATTTAAGCCACCCAGGCTATGGTATTTTGTTATGGCAGCCTGAGCTGACTAATACAGTACTATACAAGAAAAGCATAGATTTATTTGAGAATATAAAGGGCCTGCTTTAGATCAAGTGATCAGGGAAGGCCTCTCCAAAGAGATTTTAAGGCTGGATCTGAAGAATGAGTAATAGCCAGCTGTGAGCTCTGCAGACTGAGGTCACCAGGTTAATAAAGATTTTCCTCCATTCAGTTTGACTCTATATCTGTGAATATATGGTTAGACAAAATAACATGTTTGTTATCTCTGTTTTGAAAGCCTTTCTAGTTCTTACCATGACATCACTACATTATTCCTGTTTTAGAGAGGTTGTTACACTGAGGAATAACATGGGAGTTTAAATAGGCCCAATATCAAAACATAAATCTATCAGAAACATCCAAAAAATGTATTGTTTCTAACATATTTTCTGGGCCTAAAATTGGATGATTTCCCACAGAATTTTCAATTGAATTAATGTTCAGATATGTTAACTTGGTTAGTGAATTTGTTTTGCAAAATGGCTTTAACCTGACCTTGGAAAGTAATCTAAATCTACAAGTCCTTTTATTTTCACTTATACAAGACCTAAAAGAAAGTCTGCGTGTGTATACATCCTTAATTAAAATAAATTCTTATGGTCATTTTAGTGTTTAAAAAATATTTTAAATTCAGCTCTGCATCTGATGCTTTTAATACAAATAAACTCTTAACAACAAAAGATAAGCCATGGTTTACCTTGTTTATAGCATCTACAACAGGATTTTAATTTTTCTGTTTTCTGTATATATTTTTTCAGAGGCTAGGTATTGCCTGAATCATGTCAGCAGTTCCAATCCCTACCATAGTAATTGACACATCATGTGGTGAGTGTTTCATAAAGGTTTATTGACATGTCCTTGTTAACTTAGAAAGGTAAATGGTATGTGATTGTCTTTTTAAATAAAATATAACTTATTGCTGGTGGAAAGGTGACTTTTAGGTTTCTATACAAAATAATTAAATGACAAATAAGCTTTGGTGCCATGATTGTTAGATTTGGGTCAAATTTCTCTTGGATGAAATTTGAAGAGTTGCTTTTAATTTATGATACAATATTTTCTTATGCTGTGGTATTTTGGTTCGAAGAGATTGGGTGACAGTGGCAATTAAGAAGCAGGCAGGGGAGTGAGGGGTATGGGAGTTTGTCCGTTTGTCTTGTAACACTATCATCCATGGAACACATTTGGGAGATTGTTGGAATAAAACTTCTTAATTAGGAAAGTGAAGAAAGCCACAACATATGATCTGGATTTCGTGGAATAGTATCTCTCTTCCCTTCCATAGAGTAAGCTTTTCCTATTATGTACACAATAATAATAGTCCTACATAATTTGACTGAAATCTATTAAGATCATATTGTGTTTTGGGACCTTTACTCAGAAACACATCAGGACCATTGACTGTGTAGCCAGAGTTAGAAACCTGGCTTTGGCATTGACAAGCTATGTAGCTTTAGACAAGTTAGTGACCCTCTCTGGGCCTCTTTTCTTCAGTTGTAAAGTGGAAATAATACTAGTGCCTGCTTAATAGAGTTTACTGAGGATCCAAGCACCTTATATATGATAAATACTGAGGATAGTACCTTGCACATAGTTAACTCTATAAAAAGTGTTTGTTTAATAAGTAATAATAAATATTCATATTAAAATACAAGTGTATTACTATAAATTATAAACAAGGGAATTTAAGAATCTTTATCAAGTGCTCCAAATCATTGACCGGAGTGCATGGGAGGATAGGTCAAATCCAAAGCTTCTGATTTCCAAGCCTGTCAGCCATATGTGTGCCTGCTTCCTTCTAATTAAGCCGTACAGATTTAGAAATTCTCTGCTACACAGGACTGGGGTGTAAGAAGAATTATATACAGCTCTATAAAGGACAAAATCAACGATATTTGAGAAAAGCTGATCTGTATGTGTGACATAAGAGATACCCCCAAGAATATGATGGGCTGCCTCACTGTGATCCACATAGAAATGCATGTGACCTTTTCTCTAAAAAGGAACAAAAAGCATTAGGGAAAAAAAATGTCCTGCTTATAGGAAAAGGACATAAAATCAGATATGTCATTGAAATAAAAAGTGATAAGATATTTGCCACTTAAAATTCCTTTTAGAATGAGCAAGATACAAATCAATGACAAATGGATTAAATTATTTAAACAAAATACTTCAAAGGGTACTTTTTGAATATACAAATTAATGAAGACTTTGAAAAGGTCAGAACAAAGCAAACAAAGAATTCCTTGGGCAATCTCGACATATGTGAACTGTGGGCTGTGCTGGTGTTTGGCCCCTGCGTCGTGAAGCTTGGAGAGCCAGGGCAGACATTTAGAACCTGCTGAGCCAGATGGAGTCGCTGAGGCTGAAATCTCGTGCTGAGAGGCTCCTCTGACTGATGAAAAGAACAGCTTCCCAACTGCTTACCTTGACCTCTATTTCTCCTTTGTGATATTGTGAAAAGTATAACGCTACATTTCAGGCATGTATTAGAATTCATGAGATACCTAAAGGATCTTGAGTATTGACTACTACTGTCACCAAAAGAGTGAAATATGTAAAAAAAAAAAAATTATAATGATTCTTGACACAAGGTATGAATATGTTGCCTTCTGATATGTGGAGACGAACATGAAATTGGAATTGCGTCATGTCTGTGTCACCTTAGCCAATTCCTAGTTAATGAATTGGTCAATAGTCTCTCTTTTTCTCTCTTAGCCTTGCTTTCTTGAAATCTTTATTCTCCAAATATATTTTGGAGTCTTTGGGTTTTAATGGCCTCTATAATTTTACAAACTTACAAATTGTTACAAACTAGATGGACAAAAAGAGATAAAATCCAGTTTAAGTGTTGAGGAATTGTTTCAGTCAAGGCAGCTCACACATTATTAGACTAGAAGCATTGGAAAGCTGAATAATGCCAAGTGCTGGCAGAGATGTGCAGATATGGGAGCCCTCAACCATGCTGGAGAACAGTCTGGCACTATTTGGAAAAACTAAGCATAAACATGGCTTATAATTCAGCAGTTCCACTCCAGGATCCATACACCAAAGAAGTTCTTCCATGTTTATAATGGGACATTTAGGAGCATTGCCATTGAAGTATTTGTTGTGTATGTGAGTGTGTATGTATGACAGTGTGTGTGAAAATATTTGTGTATGTGTGTATTTGTGTGAGCGTATGCAAGTGTATAGATGTGAATATGAGTGTGTGTGTGTGCACGCGTGTGTGTGTGTGTTCATGTGTGATGGCATGCATTGGGAGAGTGGACACATCACGGACTATATGTAGCAATTAGATACACACGGAGACAGAGCAACACAGATGGATCTTAAATATATAGAATTTAGTGAAAAGTAAGAAACAACGAGAACTTTAAAACAACACATTTATATACATTTAAAAATACACATGCTCAAGCTATAAACATTTTGTAAAAATATACAAATAAAACGATTCTCATTAAACAGAACAAATAATTGCAATAGTTGTATATGGTAGAGGTAGGGACAGGAGTGGGTGAGGAGCTAAAAGGTAGTAACTAAATATCTGCAACAAAAGAGGAAATTTGTGTGGATCCATGATGATAATGTGGCATGGAATAAGCACATGCACTGGGTAGAATACATAAATAAGTAAAATAACTGTCATGAGAGGCATCCCAGAGGAATTGGGTTTGAGATGGGTTTTGTGAAGATGAGTAGGAGTTGACCAGGCCAAGTGGTAGAGAGGGAACTGACTAGAAAGAGGAGGACTCAAGTATATTCTGAACAGTTGGAGCTGCAGGTTCAACAGTCCGAGATCAAGAGTGCTTACCTTCTACTTGGGGCTGCACAGAGTTCTGTATGACAAGAACAGAGATTTTAAAGTGAAGTTCTGGTGAGATGAAAGGACAGAGAGGCAGACAGGGCCTACATGATGCAGGACCTTACATTCTGTGTTTCCACGTTTGCATGGGATTCTGAAGGCTATGAGGAGGATTTTTAACTAGAGAGTGATATCTTATTTTTGCATTTTAAACCATTCTCCCTCTAATTTGGGAGAATCTCTCTCTAGCTAAGGCCAGTTGAAGTCTGAGTTCATCCATGAAGTCTTTCCTCAGTCCAATTCCTAAACTAACTGGATATAATCTCTTCCTGTGAACTTCTGTTTAGTACATTAGCATTTAGCACTTTCTTATGCGCTTAGCTTATTCATTCTTATAATTATGTGTCCTTTTCTTATCTTTCCTCTTGATATCTAGTAAAGTAAACAATACATTTATAGATGGCAGAAAATGCCAAATCATCCAATGTTTAGTACGGATCAGAATGAGTTGAATCACATGGGACATGGTTTAAAGGTGGGAGAGGAAATTCTACTTGAGTATGGTGGCTCAGATTTAGGCAACAAATGATGTACGGAAATATGGCCAGGTCTTTTTGGGAGGTGTTATCAAAGAAGGCGGCAATTATAGTGAGGGTTAGAGGGACAAAGTGAAACAGAAGGAGAATTTTGTTTTCAAAGAGTGACTTTTGATTTCAGAGAGAAACTTCTAGCCTTTTGAGAATTATCTTAGGCCTCGTGAGCACAGGCCTTGGGTTTTCATTTTATCTTAATAGTTCTGATAATCCAGATTAAAAAAAATGTAGCATTACTGAATTAGTTGTCAACTACAATGTCAAGACAATGTCTGGATTTAGCATTGGATAGATAATACAACCTTCAAAAGTATGAAATGCACATTCCAGCTATTTACTGAATCCTTTAGTTATTAAAAATAAAAAGGTTAATACTTGTGATGAGATAAACATAATAAAGGACGGTTTCATTATTTGCTTGAATTTAATTGATTAGATTACACATTATGAAAATTTCTGAATCCATAACTTTAGACATTCCTGTTGAAGTCTTTTATAAATAAAATGAATGTTTGGCAGATCAGTTTCTTAGTTGAATCTTTCCCTGCCAGCTCAACCACAGAATTCGGAAATAAACGTGAATTTCATGTAAAAATTTTCCAAAAGATTTTGTTGGTGCAGTAGTAATTCCTGAATTATTTGGCAACAGGCCCATGAAAATGTTTATTAGTTATCTCCCCATGTCCCACAGTTCCCACCATCTCTTCCTGCCCCACCTCTTTCTCCTCTAAACCTTCCTATCAGCTATGAATTCTCATGGGTTTTCAGTGGCTTTCTATTGAAAATATTTATAAAAACTTTTGTGTAGTTGTAACGATGTGAGCATTTTCAAAAATTTGTGTTGGGTCCTATATTCCTAGCAGTGATATTCTCTGTAAAAGTATTTGGAGGAATCTAGCCCCCTTTTTACTACACTCCATTTGCCAGTACAAAGGCGGCCTTTGCCAGATTTAGTTCCAGCAAAGTGGAGGGCTGCCCAAATGTTTGCTTCATTTGGAATATTCTAGTAGTCAAATATTTACATGGAGCCCCCAAATCCTCTGGCTTGAATCTTTCATATTATTTCCAACTCACTGTGTATTTACAAAACCCTTTAGTTTGGATGGTGGTGTAGACCTGGCCTAATTTCCGAGGGGAAGCAGTGAAAGCACCATTATTGGTCACTGTTAAAACAAGATTAGCCAACACATTGGGAGTTGTACAAACAGAAGAAATCTTACCCATTCTAAAGTGTTCTTGTTTCTTCACAAATTTATCTTTGAAATACACTGAAATGCACTGTTTTTTTAAATTAGTTCTTGGAATGTTATTCTGAAAGTTTCCTGAAGTTGTGACCGATAAGGGCTACTTGGAACTGTGTTGAAGAATTTTAAAAGAAAGGCAGAAATTAGCTGTTTAGAAACCTGTGACAGAAATGTTAAAATATTTGAAAACATGCACGAATGAAAAGGATCATATTTTAGTTAAGGGCCTATTGCTTCAAATGTAATTATCTCCCTGATACTGCAGAGCCAGTATTCATAGGCATTCTGTAGAGAAGGATTTATTATGTGGAAGAAGGAATGATGTGTTTTATATAACATTTTCTTTCATATTCTGGGTCAATATGATAGACAAGTTCTAAGTGTTTTATGCCAACTAAAAGTATAATTTACATACATGAACTGCAAGTGTCTATTTAGGTTAATGAGTTGATTTAGGTAATGTTGATACATGAGAGATTTACAGACTAAGGAAAGTTCTACCCTGAGGATAGAAGATCATGTCTAACTGCATTGAAGATACTTAATTACACACATATTTTAAAACAGCAGTGAGCATACCAACATATATCCACAAGCATTAAATTATATATTGTCCACGTTATAGTTCATTTTGGTGCTCTTTCCTTTATATTGCCAAGTGGTTTAATGATTGCTGCTTGGTCAGAACAAAGGGTCACTAAGAGATACTGTCTCTCTAACAGAGGGCCATTTGTCTGCGTAAGGAAACCAACAAGCTTGGCTTTATTATTTTGTATTTTTCTTCAGGAATGCTATTCAAATATGCTAATAGATTTAACGTGTTTGCAAATTATTTTTTAATTGTGCATTTAGATTTTCAAACCAAACTCAACTTCCCTTTATCTTTAACAATCTTCTAAGTGCGATCATTTGGTCTTCTTTGATCTATACTCTTTCAATAATCCTATAGTACTTTGCATATGTTTCCACCACAGTGTATTATCATCTTATATTATTTTCTTAAATAAATCTGCCCCCAGATTAGAGAGTTGAGCTCTCTGTTGCAGGAAATGGTAAACTCATCTCTTTATGTCCAATTTAGCATATGATCTGGTATATTGTAGAAATCTGATACATATTTCATAAATGTTGAATACATGTTACCTTGCAGAGCACAGCTACTTCCTGCTCAAATATGCATACAGATAGAAAAAAAACTATTAGTTGCTTCACTGATTTAAATTTGATGTTCTCTCATCCGTTTATTTGTGTCAGAGAGAGTGAAATAAATAAAGAAACACTGATACCAGTTTGATCTGCTTTTTCTTGAAATTTCTAGTAAATTTCACTCTCAAAGTTTAGACAAAGCAGGTCCTTGAAGCAATTGTTTTGCAAAGTCATTAAGCATTAGGCCCAGGAAACCTTACATTTTCTGCAGAACAGTAAACTTGCTTCACTGATATGCTTAAGACAGCATATAAATATTATTCTTGGTTTCTTTGATAGCAATGAAATGCACCATCCATGCCCTGCTGTTCTTTAAGCATTTCAACAGATATTTCCATGGATAAGTTTGGCTTTTTCCTTTTCTGCCTTATAAAAAAACTTGGCACTTCTTAAAAATAAAAATTTCCTGTGCCCTACCTTAAACATTTTTTTAGAGGCCCAGAAATTTGGATTTTTTATAAGCCCCTTAGATGATTCTTATTTTAATCAACTCTAATAAACCCTGGATAAAGTGATTTAAAACACTCTGGTGTTTTAAATGTAACAGCTTGGTAGGTAATTGACATCTGCTTATGGGGAAGAGAGAGCAGGGGAAGGGAGAGAGCTTGAGAATGTACCCACTATTATGAGGGTGCAGGAAAACATTCTCAAGCACGAGGACAGTTGGTGATCTGTGATCTGCTGTTACTTGGCATAACTTTTCTGGAAGATATACAAATATAAATTAAAAGCCTTAAAATGGTATATTTATTTTGACCTCTCAACTACTTTTCTAAGAATTTATTCTGAATCAATCATCATGAAATTATGCAAAAATCAGCTACAAGCATGTACACTGGAGTGTTTTTTTTTTTTAATAATAATAAAGGAAACATTGGAAACAAGCAGATGATTAAAGGAAATCTATATCAGCACTAGCCTTCTCCTTCCTGACCCTGGAATAGGTTATGTTCTCACTGTGCTCTTCTTAGTCCTCCACATACAATATTCCTTTGTTTATATTTGCTTTTCTCCTTATATTATAAACCGCACGTGACAGAGACTGGATTATTGTGTCTGCATTACTTAGAGCAGGATTTGGAAAATAGGCAACTCTGAAAATATACGTGTTGGATGATAAAGAGGAACCTTGCTGCCAGAAATTATTATAGAAAGATATCTTTTATCTGGGAAAGTTAATGATGTTTTCAGTTGAAAAACAATTATAAAACAGTATTTACATTATTTTTCTGACTTAGGAAAAAAGATACATGCATAAAAGTTTGAAAGCTTAATTACCAAAAAGATATCATTGGCTACGTTGTAGGCTTGCTCTTCTTGTTAAATTTTGTGGGTTTTTCTTCAACTTTTGTTTATCTATAATTTTTACATTGTCTCTAATAGAACAGATCACCTTTGTAATAAAGTAAGAAACACTGTAACATTTCAATTGATAAATTCTGCTGCCTGAAATCAGGTATTTAAAGAAAGCCAAAGAAGAAGACCATGCTAGGTCTAAATGTGTATGAATTTTCTCACACACACTGGGCTTGTGTGTCCATGAGTGAGCGCCCGTTCATGCCAAGGTGTCTAAGAAGCTCGGGGCAGAAAGCAAGAGGTGCTGGCTGCAGTCTTGAGGATGCTCTGCAAGAAGATATTTGAAGCTTGTTGAAGTTTGCGCGGACCTGGTTGTTGCAGCGTGGACCTGGTTGTTGCAGCGTGGACCTGGTTGTTGCAGCGCGGACCTGGTTGTTGCAGAACAGACTGGAATAAAGAGGTGGAGTTGTGAGGATTGGAAGAGGCACATGAGGTGTACAACTCACATACACCCACCGAAACACAAACTAAAATCACTCTGTAATTCTAGGCTTCCACTCCCCATCACACATCCATATGTTTAGCTAGATTACTTAGATAAATAGTCACATGACATAATTATAGGCGCTGGTAGCACATGCAGAGCTCTCCAGTGAATTACAGAAAGTGCTCCTGCTCGTGGACGAATTACAAAAAGATGTCCCTCTCTCGGCCAGGTGTCGTTGTGGGTGGGTCAGTGCGCTCTGCCTAGGGAGCTGGCGTTTGCAGGTTCAGGTCCTAGGGATTACGCCACTCATCAGCCATGCTGAGGGGCGATCCACCTGCAAAGTGGAGGAAGATTAGCACAGATGTTAGTTTAGGACTAATCTTCCTTAAAGAAAGAAAAGGGGGGGGGGCATTGAGATTGGCAGCAGATGTTAGCTCAGGGCGACTGTTCCTCACCAAAAAAAGAGATCTCCCTTTCTGTAGGCACCTCAGTTCCATCCCAAGGAGTACGTTTTTGCAATGTTCACAGAATGCAGCAGTCCTCTAACAGGATATCAAAAGGTAAGACACCGGGCTGCCCAGTGGCATAGCAGTTAAATTCTGGCACTCTGCTTCCGCTGCTCGGGTGTGCCGGTTTGGATCCTGGGCACGGACCTACTCACCGCTCATGAAGCCATGCTGAGGCAGCGTCCCACATAGAGCAACTAGAAGGATGTACAACTATGACATACAACTATCTACCAGGGCTTTGGGGAGAACAAAGGAAAAAAGGAGGAACATTGGCAACAGATGTTAGCGCAGGGCCAATCCTCCTCAAAAAAAACCCAAAACAAAACAGATGAGACAGAGTATTAAACTAAACAAATGGTGTGAAAAGAAAGATATCTAGGTTTAAATGTATAACTCCTATTTATGAGTATATAAATTAAATAGATTCAAATCCTATTGCTCTAGCTTCTATTAGAATATCAGTGAAATTTTTTCTTGTCGCTTTTAAATTAGGTTGTTTTAAAATTAGTTTGCATATCTCAGTCTTCTTCATTCACTAGGTTACAGTGAATTAATAAAGCCACCTTACTCTGAATTTAAGTTGTGAAATGTGAGTTTCTCTTTTTAAGTTTAGTATCAGTCAAGCACTTCTGACTCAGCCTCAGAGAATGTTTTCTAGAAAAGGGTAATATTTTAATGAACTGGCTAAAACGTCATCTACATTCTTAAAAGGCTTGATATTTTCTTTGTTCATATCTGTATTCAGAAACATATATTATTAAATAGTCCCATCAATTTATGCCTATATATCTTGGAAATTTATTTTTTTGGTTGTTAAATTTAGTTAGAAATAGTAAATAAATCAGTATATTTGGGATTAAATTTAAAGGTAATCATTATAATTTTAGAAAACTATTCTCTTGCTAATAGCTGGCACTATAAGCAAAAATATGTGTTATTCTACTGAATATTTTAATGATACATGTTACTATTAACTCAATATATACTCTGGATCCAAAATTTTTAAATATCCCCGTACTTGTCTCTGTTCTCTTTCTCTCTCTCAATACATGTGAATTTGTATGTGTGTGTTTATATAGTTATCTACAAACATGCACTTTAGAAAAATATGAACTCCACTAACGACTTGATAGAAGATTTGATACATTGGTTGGCGTTAACATTAGTGATCCCTCCAGAAGTTACTGTCACCACTACATTACCTTGCCAGCTGTTGATACGATGATAAACATGAATGTTTAGTGGGATACACAGAACCAGTTCTCCACCTTTTTCTTATATGAAAAACAACAAACAATTTAATCCCAGAGACTATTAAATTACCTTCTGTGTGTGTGTCTGTGTGTATGTGTATGTGTTCTTTCTGGGCATTTTTACTAAATATAATTATCTTAACATTGGAAAGTCATCTTCAATATTTATCCATTAAAAGATGCAAATTTTAACAAGCTATTTTAATTATAAGCACTGATATTTGTAGGTCCTTCACACATATGAATCAAAGAGGACATGACGGTTTTTATTTATAAATCATTAATATATATAAAACTCTCACACTTATACTAAACCATTTATATACCTGAAAAACCAGTCCCTTAATCTTTTAAAATATTTGCCAACAGTTTACATTTACTTCTTTGCAATAAAGGATTCATTGACATATGTTTCTTGAAATTAAAAATTTTGTGAGATAATATGTTTATGAACCCTTGCAAGAAATGATGAAGTGGAAAGAGTAATGACTTTAGATTCATAAAAACTGAAATGTAGTCCTAACTCTGCCTCAAGTGAGCTGTGTGAGATGGGAAGTCACTGACTCTCTCAGGGTCATTTTCCTTATCTATGAAGGGATCGGACTGATCAACTCAAAGGCCTTTTCAACTCTACCCTTCTTCACTTTTACTTGGTTCTGACAGGTACCTAAAGTTGGGAGTAGTTAGAAAATAAGGAAATGTATGCCTGCCACTCTATTCTGTTCCATTTCCCTCTGACCTCACGCCTTGCTCTGCCACTAATAATGATAATAATAGCAATTATCCACTGAGCGCTCAGTGTGTGCCAGGCTCTGAGCTGAGCCCTTTGTTTACATCACCTCATTTACTATCCCAGCGGCCCTCTGAGTGAGATCCTATTAGTACTATTTCAAACCCAAGTAAACTGAAGCACAAAGTTAAACAGTCCTCGGAAGCTTACACAACCACGTTAGAGCAGGGCTGGCGCC
Organism: Tapirus indicus; assembly: GCA_031878705.1. Classification (NCBI taxonomy): domain Eukaryota; kingdom Metazoa; phylum Chordata; class Mammalia; order Perissodactyla; family Tapiridae; genus Tapirus; species Tapirus indicus. Next base: position 137,705,599 of record CM062919.1, on the reverse strand, counting down.
TGACATCTGGTTCTAGAGCCCATTCTCTTAATGGTTAACTCCTGGGCCCTTCACCAGCCTGGGGGCAGGTGGGGCAACAGCCCCCGTAGCCAGAAGAGCCTCTGCCCTACATCTGTCTCAAACAGATTTCAGTCGGAGATCCCTAACTCTGCCACAGTCCAACACTGGGCTATGTATTGGCAAAGGGGGATGTTTCAAGAGGTCAAAAAGGTCAAGAAGAGAGCCTCAGAGGCACTTTCCGCTTTCAGGACTATAGACCTGGTTGCTCTTGGGCTCTGGGTTGGCCTCAGAATGACCGTGTAATGATTCTGCACCACAGTTGGGAAAGACATGAATGGGAACCAAAGCTAAATATTTACAGCTTTCCTCTGTTTTCTACTCCCACCGCTTTTGAAACTCTGGGACATTGAGCTACTTATAGGCTTTGAAATCAGTTTAGTGGTTTTCCACCAGCATTAAAAAATAGAATAGAATTAAAAATTCTACAGTTCATAAATAGTAAAAGTCAATACTCTTTCTTGAAATGCTTGTTTCAGGTGTGGGTGTGTGTGCGCGTCTGTGTGTACTTACTGGGTGATAATATAACAGCTATTTTTCATTGTGGGTAATATTCAGAAAAGTTTGGAAACTATGTCTCTCTCATAAAGATAGAAAGGGAAGAGTGTGAGGATCTAGCTCAGTATGTTTGTTTTACAAGGTGATCAGTGATGTTCTATTTATATATCATGAGAGTTTAAACGTGAAACAATTGCGCCTTCTCCACCTAGATTTAAATTCTTCCTCAAATGAAGTCATTTTAATGATCTTGGCCAAGAAGAAACAAAACATTATTATTCTACTCCCAAGTGGATTTGTAGGACGATCTAAAAACGTCACTTTCCTAATCCATTTTGCCTTGAAGAAAGATTCTTTATTGTTCCAGGTTTTTTTCTCTTTTAATTTTTGTTTTGCCAAATTTTTCCTGTCATTTTTCCCCCCAAAGTGTAATAGCATATAGCCCAACTTCCTCCAAACATAATTAATCCTGTACAACAGAAATGTTACTAATTATTTATTTTAAAGCAAGAAAAAAATACATGGAAATAGCATGAGTGTGGGAGTCTGGGATGATTTATTTCTGAATATGTCTGTTCCATGTGTTCGCTGTGTTACTTTCTATAATTTTCTCAAACTTCCCAAGCCCAGTGTCCTCATCCATGAAAGGGGGTCATAGCAATCATTGTCCCACCTCCCCCTTTGCCACCCAATTTCCTGCCCTCAACATCTTTCCTCGTATTGCTGCTCTAGACTCCAGATGGCGTCCCTGCTTCCACCCCTGCCCCCTCCAGTCCAGCTCCACTCAGGGGACAGGGGGATCTTTTTAAAACATTGATCAGATTGCATCAGTTTCCTGTTCAAAACTTTCCAAGGATGCATTCATGTACGATTTAGTTTTGGTTATGTTGGCCATCATCTCTCTTGACCTGGCTCATTCCATTCTAATAATTACTGGCCTTCTTCATGTTCCTTCTTCGTGTTCTGTAAACACTCAGAGCTTATTCTTACTTTGGGACACCTACTCTTCTTTCTACCTGTACCATTTCTCCCAGATGTTTGCATAGCTCGCTCCCTCACATCGTTTCCGTATCTAGTAAATGCCACTCCCTTCAAGCATACCTCCTTTTCTTTCACTCTTTATCCCATTACCTGCTTTAATTTCATCTGAATACTTATCACTAACAAGCATTATGTCACGTTTGCTTGTTTATTGGTCTGTTGTCTGTCTTACCTCACTAGAGTATAAGTTTCCTGAGGGCAGGAACTTTGTCTTATTTACTGCTATGTGTATGGCCCCCAAACCATGCCTGGCACCTTGTGAGTGCTAAACAGTTGTTGAATAAATAATAAAAGATTTTTAATCTCTTACAAGGTTGATATGTGGATTAAATAACTGATAAAAAGTGTCGGTGATAATGCTTGGCACAAAATCAGCATTTAATAAATGACAGCTATCTTTATTGTCAATGCTAAATTTTATTTTCTCATGCAATATGTAGTTATCATCAGGATAAAACATTCAAGACATATTTTTTTTGTATCAGCTAGGATGCTGTGATGATTAATTTCATGTATCAGCTTGTCTGGGAAATGGTACTCAGATATTTGGTAGAACATTATTCTGGACGTTGTTGTGAGTGTATTTTTGGATGAGATTTACACTTAAATTGATAGACTTTGAGTGAAGCAGATTGCCATCCATAATGTGAGTTGACCTCATGTAATCAGTTGAAGGCCTGAAACAAAAAGGCTAACCTCCCTTGAGCAAGAGAGAATTCTCCAGCAGAGCTTCATTTGCAACATCAGCTCTTCGTGGTTCTCCAGCAGACTGCCTTTGGACTCGAACTGCAACTCTTTCCTGCGTCTCCAGCTTGCTGCCCTACCCCATCATATTTTGAATTCACCAAGACTCCACAATTGCATCTGCCAATTTCTTAAAATAAATCTCTTTCTCTCTCTCTCTCTATATATACACACGTCCTATTGGCTCTATGTCTCTGGAGAACACTGACTAATACAGATGTTTGTTTTCAGCTGCAAGAATGATTTACCATCTGGTCTCTACTACATCTACTATCATCAGAGGCTAAATGCATTAGAGATTTTATTCTCTCATAATTTGATGTGTTTGCCTAGTGGCTCAGGGTGGCAGGGCTGCAGGTCAGTTCTCTGCCAGTCTTGGTTTTCCCTTCATAGTCACAGTATGGCAGCCGCACGTCCAAACAATTGGGTCCTCACACAACTGCCTCAAAGGAAGGAAGAAGAAAATGGTGCTTCTCCTCATATATTTCTTTTATCAAGGAGAACTATCTTTCCCAGAAGTTTCCCAAATTACTTCTCTTTATGTCTTACTGACTTGAATTTATTCACTTTTCTGTACCTGCAAGGGAAGCTGGGAAAATACTACTGTAGCAAGAAACAATTGTGGGAGAATACTTCCTGTTAAGCAACTACGGCATTGGCCACATGCCATGAGAAAATACCTTGCAATATAATGGAAAAAGTGTAGGATTCTAAATGAGTCAGACTTGGCGTATAAGTTTTCTATTGCTGCATAACAGATTACCACAAATTTGGTGGCTTCAACAGCATACATTTATTATCTCGCCCTTTCTGTGAGTCAGAAGTGTGAGCAGAGCTTAGCCAGAGCCCTTATTCAGGGGTTCACAAGGCCGAAATCAAGGTGTGGGCCAGGACTGCAAACTCATCCTCAGCTAGAGGTCCTCTTCCAAGCTCACGGGATTTTGGCAGAATTCTGTTGCTTGTGGTTGTAAGATTGAAGTTCCTGTCATATGGCCCTCTCCACACATGGCATTTGCTTTTTTAAGACTAACAAAAGAGCACCTGCTGCTGCTTCTTCCTGTCTCTTACTTCTAGATCCTCTTTTAAAGTCCTCTCCTGATTAGGTCAGGCATCTTGTAATTAACTTAAAGTCAACTGATTAGAGATTCTAGTTACATCTGTCAATGCCTTCCTTCACCTTTGACGTATAACATAACATCATCACAGGAGTGATGTCCTATCACCTTTGCCACATGCTATTGGTTAAAAGCCAGTTATAGGTCCCTCTCACATTTAAGAGGAGGGAATTTTATAAGATGGCGATCAATGGGGATCATCTGAGAATTCCCCTTAAAGCACTGGGCTTCACAGTTTAATTCTGTTATTTTTATCTGTATAACCTTTATCTAGTTACTTCTCTGAGGTTCACCTTTTCCATACAGTGGGCCCTCTGCATCCAGGCTTCTGCACGGTTTGTTGATTTCATGGATGATGAACCTGTGGACATGGAGGGCAGACTAAAGAACTTGACCATCTTGGATTTTGGTACCACGGGGGTCCTGGAACAAATCCCCCGTGGATAATGAGGGACGACTGTATATAAAATGGTATATAAAATTAATTTACGGGATTAAGTATTAAGTGCTACAAGTATTCAAATACATTGCGGGGATTGGGGTGGTGGCCGGTGAAAGTCCGGACCCTCTTATCACGTGGGTGGTTCCCTTGGCACTCGCCCCATTCTTAGGGGCTCTCCAAAAGCCACCTCATTAATTTAAACTCTGGCGTGGTTGAAAGGGGTTTGTTATGAATAACAAAAAGACACGCATTTCACCTTTATGCTCTCGAGCTATTTCAGGAACTGGAAACAAAACTAAATATTATAACAAATGATGCCCCCTTGCCTCTTATATAGGAAATCAGAAGGATTTTAGGAGCTAGGTGCCAGGAATAGTAGAAGAAGACTAAATATGCATTTCTGATTATAAACCACAGCATCATACATGCCTGACTCCATAGCTGGCATGTGGAATGCAAATGTTCGTCTCCTGTCTAATCACCCACAGAGATGTTACATAAGATGAACCAAGTAGAATGCTTAACACAGTGTCTTGTCCATAGAAACAATACAATAATTGTCAATTTCTTCTCCCTCTCCTTTTTACATGATGCTATTTTGGAAGACAAAAGGCTTTTTTAACGATATGAGCATCATAAAAAAATATTTACAGTAAATTTCTGAGCCAGTTATTTAACTTTCATGAGTTTTTATAATCCTAATTGTGTCATAAAGAAAAAATGGGAAGACTAATCTGTTTGATCTTCTGACACTCATCTGTTTCAATCTTAAATTGAAAAGAATTTTTTAACAGTAAGATTTCTTTAAAAAAATACAAAATTGTGTGAATTTTTATTAAAGGCTATTCATTCTATATGGAAATATTTCTGAGTGTTTTCAATGCCTAAAGATAATCTGATAAACAACTTGGAAAGGAAATATTATTATAAATATTAACATTGCAAATTTTTAGTTACATTTAAAATGTCACCTACTTGAAAAAAAAATTGAAGCAGCTTACAATAAGAATAAACAGTTAAAACATTTTAAAAAAAGCTTTAAAAACAGAAAATCAGAGACCATTTATTCAGAGAAATAAAGACATAAATGCCCCCAGAAATTTGATATGGGAAGAGAATAGAAAATTTAGCTCTGTATTTCTTAGCAGTTAAAGCAAAAAGGAAAGAGCAATGAATCAGGTCATTAATATTGGCATAAGAAGAAATACATCTTTAAACTCTTTTTGGGCAGAGAGCCAATTATTTTTCCACATTAGTATCCCTTTGGCCTGGCCTAGTGACTTGGATCTTAGGCCGTCGATACGTGCTAGTTGACCTGAAGTGAACTGCCACCAAAAGTATCTTTCACATGACGATTAATAAAGAAAGATATTGTATGGCTGCTGACATAAATGTTGACCTTAAACAAATAGACAGCCAGTTATTTCTCCAGAAAAAATGAGTTTATTTAGGATCAGCAAGAAATCGCAATTCTGGTGGTGCGACAATGGCCAGCCACGTGCAAGTCCCCTTCAATAAGGAGAGGAGAAACTTATAGAGGGGAAGAGGAAGTTAAGAGGGCTATTGTAAACAAAGAGTCCATTAGAGGAGACTGGGAGTTTGAAGTGTAGTGGCTCTTCATTGGCTGAGTTGTGACAGTCTCTCATTGGCTGAGTTGTTGCTGGGAAGAAAGGGAAAGTCTTTTTTTCTTCCTCTTGGGCTCTGCCATCCTCTAGGGAGTGAGAGCTTCCCCTTCTGGACTCCCCACTACATTTTAAATGAGGTTTCTGTTTATTAATTTTAACATAAAGGACTCTGATAAATATAATGGGCAAGATATCCCTATGTAGGTTTGAGAAGATGCAGAAACTTTCTTCGTATAGTAGTTTCTCATGCATAATGTATAGAATTAAACTGAATAAAGCCATTTCTTTAAGGAGCTAAGCATCATCTTAGAAATTCTTACTCAAATATAACGTTTCAGTTGAACATTTATTTACTAATAGGATTGGCTAAGGTATTGAAGAGTTAAATGTTTTAGATCTGGTTCCTGCATTCTAGGAATTCACAAGGCAACTGATTTGGGATTGACTTCTCTGACAAGCTCTGAAATGTTGGTAATCTGGAGAAATTTGACTAAAGATAAGGTGACATAGTTTGTATCTGTTATTTTGTTAACCAAACCTTGCATGTGTTTCACCCGGACTAAAAGGGCCATCCAAATTCTGCGTGGAAGGCTATGCCTGCTAGTGGGTCCAAGATTGTCCACAAAAAGATGAAATGGTTTGAATTCTTGATTTTGATCCCAAGAACTATTCCATAGAGAATAAAAGAGAAAATCTGGCCTACATAATTTAAGAGCAGGTGTTGGCAATTGACCATTTCCGTCCTTAAGGGTCCTCAGTATGGCTCCCCTAGCAATTGCTTTTGAATAGCATCATATAGTAGTGATCTTACCAAAATAAGTTGGTAATAGCTTGTATCTCCACATTCGACCTGCATTACTGAATGTAGTATTAGTATTGCTACTTGAAATTTGAAGAATGGAGAGTCAAAGTCAACAATTCTAGTTGCTGTCCTTTTCTTAAGCAAATAGCCAACAAATTTGACTGCTTCTGAAGGACTATTGGCTTTTAGTAAAATATGTCAACAGCATTGAAAAAAGAAGTAGTCATGTATGGTAGACAATTTCTAAATGGCTCCTAAGATTCCCAGCCACTAGTTTTTCAATTAAATGCTAAGTAGGTACCACTGTGAATTGATTTCATAGTTGCAAATAAGGTCCCAAATTGCTGATTTTATTATAGGGAGATTATCCACGTGGGCCTGATCTAATCCCATGAGGTCTTTAAAAGCAGAGAGTTTTCTCTAGCTTGGTCGCATTAGGGAAAGTCAGAGAGACACATTTTAATGGTTTGGAAGAAAGAAAGCATCCATGTTGTGATGGGCTATGGCAGTCACATGGCAAGAAACTAAAGGAGACATCTAGAAGAAGAGAGTGGTCCAGGGTCAAGAGCTGAAAGAAAAATAGGGACCTCAGTCCTACAACCACAAGGAAATGAATTCAGCCAAACCACCATGAGCTTGGAAGGGGACTTAGAGCCTCAAATAAGAACCATGGCCCTGACTAACAGCTGGATTTCAGAACTGTGAGACCCTGAACAGAGTATCCATTCATGCTGTACCAGATTCTGACCTTCAGAAACTACGAGGTAATACATTTGTGCTGTTTTATGCTGTTTGTGGTGATTATATAGCATGAATTTTAATACAAACTAATAAGACATGCATTTAATTAATCTAAAACAGAACTGAATTGTTAGATACACTAAGATAAGGAATAATAAGATTCAGTTGTTTTACACTTTTTAGAATTTGTGCCTAAAATACACAATGGTAATTTCTTCCAATTTTAGTTCTACCTATAATAATGTATTTCCATATGAGGAAATGCACAGAGATATAAAGGCATAGAACATATTTAGAGTACACCAAGTAGTCTCATTAAGTTATTATGTGAGGTATTTGAAAGAAAGCAGTTGTGAGCAATACTGGAAATTAAAAAAAAAGTAGTTAGAAGTCATGTCAAGGCGGACTAACAATGGAGTTTGTACATTACTCAGTGATAGTGTCATCATTGAAGGTTTTTAAGTGGTTGGGAAGGCTGATTAGAGTTTTGCAGCAGAGAGATTGCTCATCTATCAGTGTAAGGCTTAGACTGGGAGTAGACCGTGAAGCTATGGTAATACACCATATAAAATTTTGTGCCATGAGCCTTCATGAATGTAGTAGACTGGATACGTAATTTTGTGGGAGATTGATTTTGCAGAAATAGGTATGAAGTTATCATGATATAAGATGTTAGCAGGTGCCCCCTTCAAGGAAAAGAATATAAAAAGTGGAGGAGATTAAAACACATGGGTGAGAAAATGTTACATTCAGAAGAAGGGAAGCTAAGAGAAAAAAATCGAAAAAGCTATAATTTTATTTTTATTTTTATTTTTTGCTGAGGAAGATTCACCCTGAGCTAACATCTGTGCCAACCTTCCTCTATTTTGTATGTGGGTCGCCACCACAGCATGGCCGCTGAACAGTGGTGTAGGTCCATGCCCAGGAACTGAACCCAGGCCGCCAAAGTGGAGCATGTGAACTTAACTACTAGGCCATGGGGTGGGCCCTAAAAAGGCTATAAATTGTATAAGACAATGTGAGAAGAGATATCATGGTTGAGAAATAAGGGATTTTTTTTAAAGAAGATAATGGTAAATTTTTCCAACTATTCCAGGGGGTGCAGTGTGATGAGTAACGATTCCAATTTGGTAGCTGGCATGTGGCTAGTGAACTTCAAAACAGTTTCAGTAAAATAATGAGAGAAGTGAAATTTGCATAGAGTTAGAAGGCATTTACTGCATATAAACTTTCTACAAACGTGAAGGTGAAGGGAAAGAGAGAGATAAGATGTTAACCAAGGGGGGTCATGTATTCATTCATCTGTTTTTCTGCTAAAAAATTCCAAGAATAGTACTGAGCATGAGTGTCAGATAAGAATAAAACCAATTTCCACATATAAATAATGATTAAGTTGATATTTCTGAGAGGCTTCTTGTCGGGATGTGATTTGGTGCATCTTCTTCAATATTATACATACACAGACACACATACCTACACATATATATGATATTCATAATTTAATAATTTGGTTTTTGAAATATGCAATTAAATTATCTATTTGATATTTTTCCTGAAGATTCAAGATACTTTGCAAATATCAATTCATGAATCGTTGCTGTAATTTCTTGAAAAAATGATAATTTATCATTAATAATAATTGTATTCAGTATAGAAATAGACTTAAGCTCAGGCCTATCTCTTGAATTTTTCTGAAAGCAGTAAATGAATGTATTTTTTAAAATCTCAAGCATAATATATGTCCATTGAAACAGTTAAAATTATAGATTGTTTTTAATCAAATCAAGGTTATGGCCAGCATAGATTCCATCGCAAAAGCACTTAAATGAGAATAATCAGAGTAGACTCATAATGGTCTAAAGGACAGACGCTTATATTCAAGTTCTCTATAATATATCCACATAAATCCAATAAATTTCCATTTCCCCTAGCAGAATAGAAAGCTTTTTCTGACGCTGTATTTGAAGAAAGACTATTCATAGTGTCAATGAGCAAAGACTGCACTCATTGAGCAGTATCTATAGAGGAAGAGCAGGAAGCATCCTTCCACTAAATATAGCACAAAAACTGCATTCAGGAGACAATTTTTAGATTCATAATGTAGTACATGAAAAATGATGGTTGAAAGCTTGAGAATCTGGAGAAAAAAATAGGGTATTGTATTTGAAGTTTAATTCAAGTCTAAAATGGGGATTTTTAAAATTCTAAACCTTAATGATTTACAAAATGCCTGAAATCAGAAAACCTTACAACTCATTACTGTTCTGAATTAACTCCTCTGAGAGAGACTTCTCTTTGTTAGCTATCCAGAGTTGAATTTTTCATTTAACCGCAGAACTCATCCACCCATTAGTCTCAGTAGTTCTCATGCCCAGAAATACCTGGGAAACAAGTGAAGTCCTGGGCGACATGCACCAGACCAGGGTCTCAAACTCCCGTAGGCATCACATCATTACTTTTTTCCCAAGTTGCTTTATGGTTTATGACAGGTCCTCAGACTGCTGGTGACACTTTACCTGCCACTCCACTGATAGAAACTCTGTAGGCTTTTCCACACACTCTCTTTACTTTCCAAAGTGATATAGAGAATTTATGATGGCTATATCAATGCTAAAGTGTTCACTGGGAAGGTTACAATTATGTGAGCTTTCAAAAGGAGTCCAGTGTTTCCCAATACCAGTATAAAGATTTTGTCTTCTTATAAGAGTAGTTGTATTTTTAATAGACACTGATTGCACCAATTGAAGAAATCCACATGTCCGTATGGACTCAAGGATCCCTTGTAATAACTCATAGTTCCTGTGGTTCAAAACCCCAAAGGTCAGAAATTATCAGTCCAGTCTAACCTGATTTTGTATTTGTAAGAACTGAGGTTTGGAGAGGTTTAGCAACCTACTGAAGGTATTCCATCTAATTGGGTTAGAACCTTGGTCTCTTGACTCCTAGAAATGTGCTAATTCCACAGTAACACTCTATGTTATCGCCTTTGTGATGGAGTCAGATGGCGTTGATGATAATGTCAAAGCCCACCAGTTAAAGAACATCAGGAATACATTTGTAATCAAGGAAGTTTCTGCAGCAAAAGAGAAAGTACATCATAAGGACTGTGGGATGTTATGGTAAGAGGTAGTAGAGGGGTTCATTACAGGATTTGGGGTTATGCTGTGTGATTCTAAAGAGGATTAAAGGAAGTTAAGTTCATTTTGTGTTGGGCGTTGTCTGGAAGAGGAGACACTTGGTAATGGGATATCCTGGTAATTTTTATCTATAAGGAGGGAGTACTGAAGTGGGGTTGGAGTTGTCTTTGGTAAGGAGAGTAGTCACTTATGTTAGTAAGAAGAGTGGTATGCACAGTCGTGGTTGCAGAGTCCTTGTCTCTGATTTCAGATGTGGTCACTGAGTGGCAATGTCTCTGTCTTGTTTCATCACAGCCACGGAGTGGCTTGTTTGGTCATTGTTTATGCTGTTAATATCCTGTGATCAAGTTTATGTTCAGTTGGGAATGTCACTGCTTAGCTGTCAGTTGCTAGAGCCATTTTTCATTTTCTCAGTCCTGTATAGGACAGACTATGTTGATTCAGAAAGTGCATTTGAACCCATGATTAAAGTTGTCAAAAGGAACATTCCAGTTCAATTCAGGAGACAATTTGGCATCTAAGAATGAAGTAAATTGTCTCTCAAACCTGTGCATTTCCTGCTGCTGGAATGAACTGTAAGTCGAGATCCTTTGGTAGGGATGATTAGAATAAATGTCGTCTCCAGCTCTAAGATTTTATGCTTTTAGGTTTAATCCATAAAGTTGCCACAATCATAAAGATTTGGGGCTCAGCTGGAAGTGACAGTCACGGCTGAAAGATTTTTTATCAGGTTATAGTTGTCAGACATTGGCTTTCACTTCACACTTCCCAGGTAAATTATTTTGCCTTTTAAAGGGCTTGCACTGTGGCTCAAATATTGGCATTAAATCACACATGAGTTTGTTCTCTACTACCTTTACTTCATATTTCATGAAAAGGAGATCTTTGTATAAGCAGCACATTTACTAAGATTAGAAGAATCACAGAATGTTGTCAAGGTCCATTGCACAATGAAATGTACATTCATAAAAAAGTAACTTTCTTGAACATTTCCAACTCTTTCCATTCTCCGTGCATTTGCTTAAGGTAGCTTCTCACCTTCTTCCATCTTTACCTGTTGAGTTGCTATACATCCACCAAGATCCAGCTTAAGAACTCAGATGTAACCCTCTGAATGAAGCCTTCTCTGCTTTTACCCCCTAGATTGTTGTGTAAGACCTAAAATCAAGGCCCAGTGTTATGCACTGCCTTGACACATGGTGAAACTCAGTAGGCCAGGTACTCAAATGGCCTAACTGAAAGTTCTCATCCCCACTCTACTCCCATGGATAGGGTCCCCTAGCCAAACAACCTCCTTGTTCTTATCCAACAACTCCTCCAGACAGAGTTCCTGCTTATCCATGAGTAGCTCCTCCAGTTACCTGCCAGCTTGTTATTCAAACAAGCCAATCATGTCCTCCCACAGGAACCCTGAGGCATCTCGTCCTCTTGATACTATAAAGCCTGCCTCCCACAGCCCCTTGTTGTTTACTCTGTCCCTGAGTGTGACTCCTGTGTGGCCCTGTGTGTTGTGCAGTCTCATCCTCGCCCAGGCTATCAGCACATGTGACTAATAAATTGCTATTGATCTCACCTATCCAGTGTTGGGAGTCTTGTCTTTGGCCATCCCCATAAACCTAGGGCAGGAATCCCTCCTTCACCAAAAGGGTGAAGATGGTGCAATTAACACCTAGACCCCACCACTTTCCCTAAAGCAAGAATGAATATTTTTCCATTGTTTTTCTTTAACATTCTGAATTCCCTTGTACTGAATATTTATCATATTGTGGTTTAAATTATAGTTACTATTTTACAACTGTGACTCCTTAGTGCAATGGGGACAGAAATTTGAGTCTTATTTAACTTTATGTTTCCTCCAGGGTCTATCATGGCATCTAACAGATAGTAATAAATTTAGTTCACATTACATTAGTGCATTTTTGCCTCATTTCTAATTTGGATCAATTTGTGCCTAATTTTTGATTGTGAGAAACATTTTTCTTATAATCAAAATGGTTTTCACTGTAAAAAAGGAGAAGCACATTAAAGGGAAATCTTTTACAGGATCAGCCTTGAGGCTGGCAATAAAGCTCTGATGGAGAGCTGCTCAGCAAATTTCATTAGCTCTTTGTCCAGCCCGAGACAGATGCTAGGCTAAGTGTCCCTTCTTTCACTGCCAGCCCTACTGGGGAGGCACATTTCTTATTAATATTCGTTTATTTTGCTACACCACTGATAAGGCCAAGAATATAACCGCCACATCATTGTTAGAAATGGAACCATTTTTATAAGTTTAGGCTGTCTCCCAAAATTGTGGTTTTGATATTGTTAGTTTTTGCTTTAGTGGGAAAAAGTGATTTAGACACATTCACAGCTGGGAGATCAGGCTCTTAAGAAGAGAAATGGTGGGAGGAAACTCAAGCTTTCTGGAGATCATGATGGATTTTATAGGACAAGGGAAAAGTAATACTAATGTAATAATCTAGAAGTGAAGGAATTCAGGCCTGTGGTGAGATGGGATTGAAAAATAAATCTGCCTCTCAAGTGTCTAACCAACCCTGCCTTAGAATTTCCCAGCGAACTTCCAGTTTATTCTGATTTTTCCTCTTTCTGATAGTCACACGTTTCCTCACCACACTTGTTGAATTTTAAAATTTTAATGGTGTTACATGATGTTCTCTAAATATTTTATGTGTGTATGCTTTGTTTCCTCAATAATATTGGAAAATTGAGAACATAACTGAAATTTCTTTTCCATCCTTATAATATCTAGAATGATGTAAGCAGGGACTTCATAAATTCTTACTGTGTTTGAAAAGGTAAAGCAGATTTTGGAGGAGTTTGAAGAATGCATTTGAGAATGGAAAGGAGAAATATTTTTATATATACATATACATTTGTGTATAAATAAATCTTTACATATTTACATTTGTATATACATTCTAATTTATATTATAGTCTTTCTATATTTAAATATTTGTATATTCTCTCAAATATATATTTCTATATATACTAGAAAGAATCCTAAAATGCTTCTTATATGTTCTTTTAATTGGTCTTCACAATTATCTTGTGAAATACTTGTCTCTTTTACAGTGGAGGAAACAGGCTTAGAGAATCTGACTACCATGTTGTATGTGGTGAAATCTGGAATGAACCCAAGCCAGGTTGACTCCATGATGTCTTATCAAGAGATTAACAATGGATTTTACTGTCTCCATATTATTAGATTATTATGCCATACATTATTATGCTAAGTCAGTATTGTCTCTTTTCCCCAAAGATACAATGATTTTCATGTTGATAATTTAAGTAGATGACAATTTTGGTTACCTTTCACTAAAATGATGAGAAAGTTAGATGTGAAAAAAAATTATAGGCAGCTTTATTTCATAGTTTAGCTTAAGAAAATATTATAATCGCAGACATATGCCATTTACACAGCCAGGCCATGAAAGACTTAAAGTCCTAGAAGTTAAAGATTTTCCAAAATAAAACCACGTAGAAGTCAATATCTTTTCACTTGCTTGAAATTCTACTGTTTTCTGCACAGCTATTTCTTGAAGGCTCACATTTGCTATGTGAGAATGGAAGGGCTCACATTTGCTATGTCCAATATGGGGTTCAGAGCTTGACACTTCAGCAACACATTGAACTGAATCACAATGAATTAAATGTGAACTCTGATCAATAATGAATAATTATAGGGTATTACCATATTTCACAAAAATATTATATTATCTATCTGTAGTTTTCATCTTCCAACTTACAGACATACATTTTCCAAATATCAACTTATACTCATTAGTAAACTAGAAACTTTTTTGTTTTGTTTGAAAAAGATATATTGAACATTTTTAAGAGTCCTCAATTTTTAGCTGTTACAGTTGACTTCTGAAATATTGAAAAATGAAAAATTTGATTTTATATATATATATATATCCCTTGGCATAACATTTAATCTATTTGTGCATTAATTTGTCTATTATAAAATAAGAGCTGGCATATACCTACCATGTAAGGGTGTTTTAAATCTGAGTTATTTAATTTAATATTTAAAGATTTAGGAATATGGATGGCAGTTATGTAAATATAAATTATTATTATCATTGTTATTTTCAGGCTTTAGTTGGGCTTGCAAAAAAAGAAAAAAAAAAATCTTAACTACCTTGCTCTGTAATCTTAAGTATTCTTTAGTTCCAAAAAAGAGGAGACAGTAAGAATGGCAACTGACATCACTGAGAAGAGAAAAATCCTTCTACGCATTCCAGTTTCTCTTATTCTGCCAGCTGAGCCATGTGTTCGTGTTACTCAAATTGGATGCAGGTGTGTGTCCATCCACACTCTTAAAACCACGTAGCAAATGTAGAAAATGAAGCGCACCAACAAACTAGTCAGAGCCTTTGGGAAAGAAAAATGCCCAGCATGGAGCTGATTACATTTTCCTTATATGTACACCCAGTCAGACTTCTCAGCGTATTGAATTAAGTCACAAAATCCTGATTTTTTAAGATTGAGACTTCTTGTCAAGAGAGCCAAGAAAGCTCACACCCCTGATGGACGTTCTATCTGATGGCTTCTTTTAAATGCGTATCATTTTTTACTCTTTTTTTGATACCCACAATGGCTGGGCCTATTTCATTACTATTTTGCTAACTATAATAAGCCAGTTTCACTAAAGGGTAATTATTTCATATTAGACCTGACATATGAACTATTGATGTTCTTATACTCTATGCTTGAGGGCTTTTGGAACTTCCCCTCTTTTTGGGAGAGATGAACTATATTATGACTTTTGGTGCTCTTAAAGAGCACTTGCACATGAAGAAGCCAAAAGAACGTTATGCTTTTATTCTTTTTCAGATCTCATCAGCTTTGCTAATAATTGCACCATTCGTCTAACTCTTGGAGCACAGAGTACATCGTTAATTTGTCATTCTATTTTCCATATGGCAGTGTCACTTTGGTGCCATATGAAAGATGTCAGATGTTTTGAGTGGGGAGCTTTTGAATAGTTAGAATGAATTACTGGCATTTACATTTCTGTTAGTTATTAGTCTTTTAGCGTAATTTGGCTCCCACTGTATTTCTCAGTTATATGTTAGAACTCTTTTTATTTACATTTATTTTTCTTTTATTTTGCTTTTGGTGTCTTATTTCAATTATGGATGATCTGCAACTAGTCAGTCATTTAATGAAATATTTTCAATTATATGCTGTGTCTGTACGATAACTTGTGAACAGTATTGAAGAGAGAAGAGAAATAGAAGAGGTAATAGAGGAGACCATGATTTTCTTTAGTAGACAAATATTGTAAGAATGAATGGATTATCTGGGTAACTTGTGAACCATACCCTCTTAAAGGCTATTGGGAATGATAAATAAATTTAATTTCTGGGGTGGTTGTACATGTTTTCTGGTAAAGTCATAAACTTGCTCATTCTAGCTGAATGTCTACCCTTCTCCCATGGAGCCGTACCCCATGCAAACTTTGCTGCAGTTATGCATTCTTAACTTTTTCATTTTACCAGTCATTTTGAAAAATGTAATATTAATCCTAACATGAATCCTAACATTAATTCAACATTAATCCAAAGTTATATATAAATTTAATCTGCTTTTAAAAATGTACTTTTATTCTTGAGAAGACTTGGCGGGATCTCTCACCATCAGTATTTTGGTACCAACACAACAGGCTGGTTATTAATTTGCTTGTCACTCCCAGGTTGAGTTCCACAACTGACTTTGGAGACTCTGTCATTGCGTTATACTTTATATTAACTGCATATTTATTTATTGCAGCTCAGAGGTTGGAATATATTAATTTTATCATTGATATTAGGAGAAAGAAGGTAAAACCAACATTAGTCCAGTACACCAGTGATATGGAGCTAGAGCTAATGAATTCCAGTTATTAATGAATTCTAATTTTGAGCAAAGAGTCTGAAAATTTGGTTCCTAATCTTATGTCCTAATTTGAGTTGTGAACAAGTGAGTAAGTTGCCCTAAAACTGAGTTCCCTTAAGGAAGATGCTGAATCAATGAAGTAAGTCTAGTGTGGTATGAACTGAAATAGCTAACGAACATCAGTCAATACCAGTTTTAAAGATACCATATTTTAGCTCATTTTTGCAAAAAGAATGAAAATAGAGTAAATCCCCAAACTATGCACTATCATATAATTATGAGAGATATGTAAGGTAAAAACATCTTTTGTCTGGAAAGCATGTTATAGTTGGCCAGTTTTTATGAAGCCTAAGCATTGAACTCTGGGTTTGCGTTGATAATGCAAGGGAGAGCTCACCTGTTGTTTACTGTCACCAGCAGTTGACTAGTGTCTTTGCTCTTGGTCTTGACCTCTTTGATAATGCCTCATTCTCCTATGATCAGGACTGGTTTTGCTCACTCAGGCCAAAGGTCTAAATATGAATGTTGTCTCAGAATGGAGGAAGCCAGATATCCTGCCTTTGATATTCATGTCTCAACTGCCAAAAGAAACCCAGGTTTGCTTCCTACCAGAAGCAGTAAGTTTTGTAGGAGTTGAAAAGGAAGGAAAGGAGAACGGGAGGAAGAAAACATGAGATGGTGGCAGGATGTGGAGAAATATTTAGCAAGGAAATAGCCATTTTAATATTATAGATGCAGAAGCATACTTTGATTCATTCTTTGTAGGTGTGTTTCTTTTCTTTTGTTGATAATTAAATTCACCAACTTGTATTTCTCAGTTTCTATGCTTAGTTTTATTTCATGCATAACCATTTTATATACTTATTTTAATTTTTGTTAAAGTACATCCTTTAATTTTTTTTAGTGGCAACTTTATGGTGTTTGTCTGAAAATATCTCTTCTCTCATATTCTTGAAGGATAGTTTAACTGTTTATAGAATCCTATGTCAGTAGTTTTTCCCCCTCTGTGCATTGATGATTTCAGCCCAATGACTTATGTAATCTATTGTTACTGATGGGAAGTCAGCTGCCATCAGTCTAAAGACAATTTCTCTTTTCTCATTGGTACCATTGAAAATTTTATTTTTATCCTCACACTCTCCAAGTCTCTGTAATGTGTTAGGGGGGATTTATTTCTTTTGTTTACTCTTCTCTGCACTTTCAAATCAAGGACTACTTTTTGTTGTGTTGCCTTACTTTAATTCTCGAAAATTCTCTGGCACTTTTTTTTTTCTTTAATGTTCCTTCTCTGTCATTTCCACTATCTTCTTCTGGAACTCATATTAAAATTATGTTGGAGATTCTTTGTCTTATGTCTTTTGTTTCTTAATAGGTTTTAGGTTTTTTTTTTCTTTTTTCTTTTTTTGGTCTCTTTCTGGTAAAATTCCCGAGTAATATGATCGAATTCATTAATTTTTTAATATCAATATATGATGGACACAATCTAAGGTAACCCCAATGAGTCATGCTCTTGCACGATCCACTTCCCTTGAGTGTAGGCTGAACCTGTGACTTGTTCTTAACCAATCAAATATGGGAATGGTAATGGAGCATCACTCCGTTGATGAGGTTGTGTTATACAAAATTTTGTCTTATCAGATTAAAGTGAGAGGCTTTCCTGGTGGACTTGAAGAAGTAAACTGCCATGCTATTGACTGCCTATGGAGAGGACCACATGGTAAGGAACTGTGGGCAATCCTTAGGATTTGGGGGCCTCAGTCCTACAACTACAAGGAACTGAATTCTGCCAACAACCATGTGAGCTTGGAAGCTGACCCTCAATTTCCGGAGAGGACACAGCTCAGCTAACACCTTGTTTGCAGTCTTATGAGTTCTGAGCAGAAGACCTAGTAAGCCTTGCCCAGACTCCTGACCTTGGAAACAGTGAGATAATAAATGTATGTCATTTTCGGCTGCCAAATTTGTGGTAATGGGTTACACAGCAATAGAAAACTAATACAAACTAATGTTTCCTACTTAATGTTTATAATTTTAAATATTTTCTTTTACCTTGCTAAATATTTTTTCTTTGCAAGATTTCTAATTCATTGTTTTAACATAATATCCACCTCTTTTTAAAAATTTCCACTTGGTTTTGTCTCAATTTTATTGCTTATTTTTTAGATGTTCTTTTTTCATTGACCTCCTTGAAGATCCTAACAATAAATACTTAAAAATCATTTTCAAGAACCAACTTAGTATGGCACCACTGAGACTTCTGCCTTGGGTGATTTTGGAACTACCGCAGATTTAGTCACCAAGTCAACAGGTGGCTCAGCTCGTTTCCTGGTAGAAGGGCTTTGTTTTTGATCTTCCACCTTTCTAGACATTCTACTTGTTCTAAATGATAGCCTCATAGCAATCATTAGAATCTTTTCATAGGAGGGAAATTGTACCCGGTCTCTAATTTCAAGCAGTGAGTGTGGTTCCAGCCCCTGCATCACTGTAGCTCCTTTAGTCCATTTACCCCAAGGCCACCAAACATCTGGTGCTTCTGCCAGTTCTCCCAGCCAGACTAAGACTTCAGCCCTGTTTATTAATTTGCATTTCTGTTTCTCTTCTGATCTACAAAGATATTTATCTTTTTTTGATCATGACTTTTAACTTAGTCTTTTTCTTTTAGAACTATTATTCTAGCATTGTGAGATACTAAGAGTGTCCTCTGGGGAGGAGTGGAAAAAGGGCATTTCTTTTAGCTATTACATGTCAGTGTATACTTTTGAGTGAGCTAGAAATTCATTTCTTTAGAACCATCTTTTTCTTTTTTTTTAGAGCACATCATATGCATCTGTTTATATTTATACTTCTGATTACTTAGGCTAATGCTCCGTTCTTTTAATTATAGAAGCTTGTTGTGTTATTAGGGATAGTACACGATTTGGAACGGCAAAAATTGAAATCATACACAGGACAAGATTTGATAATTTCAAATTTCTGCCATGTCTTTTTTTTTTTTTTATGGATACCATAATGATTAGAATTTGACTAAGAGCGGGAGATACCACGTATTGACTCCAGTTCACTCTCCGCCTTTACTGTAAACCCAGATGGAGGTAGGAGACTATTTAGGGTCACCTCTGTTCTGGTTTGCTGCCCCTTTTGGAAAACTTTGAGCTTTGAAATTCTTACCTTATTTAATAAAAGTATCAAATTGTATAACAAAAGTTGATTGCAAAATTAATTAAAATGTTGCTTTCCTAACTTGTCCCTCTACCTTCAACTATTCCTGGATGATTAGAGGAAATTGTTTTTGCAAGACTTCCTCTAATTATGACAATGAGAGCAAGAAGTACATTTAATTAGAAGGCCTCTGAATTCTTATAAATCCCTGGCTTTTCAAATTTCTCCATTAGTTTTGCAGAAGAGGCATCCAGTACACTCCCAGTGCTCCTCTGGCATCTTTTCACAGGATGTTTCATGCATTGCTAGCTCTGTTGCCTCTAACCAAAGGAGCTGGATAAAGCTGAGGATAATGGGGCCAACACAACAGGGTGGGGTCGAGAAACAAGTGCCAACTAGCTCTTCTCTCTTTTACTCTTTCCCATAGTGAGCAGATCACTATTTACCAATTCACTGATTCTAATGCATATATTTTTTTGTCCATACTTCTGATATCAGGATGGTCTTATATCAATGGCATCTTACAATTATTATTGACCAGACGTGGATAAATTCCTAGAGACGTATAACCTACCAAGACTGATTCGTGAAGAAATAGAAAATATGAACAGACCAATGATGACTAAGGAGATTGAAGCAGTAATCAAAACTTCCCCCAAAAAGAAGCCAGGACAAGATGGTTTCCATGGTGAATTCTACTAAACATTTAAAGAAGAATTAATGTCGACCCTTCTCAAATGCTTCCAGAAAATTAAAGAGGAGGGAATACTCCCAAACTCATTTTACGAGGCCAGTGTTATCCGGATACTGAAGGCAGATAAGGACATTACAGGAAAACTACAGGCCAATATCCCTGATAAATACAGATGCAAAAATTCTCAACAAAATATTAGCAAACCAAATCAACAACACATTAAAAAGACCATACACTATGATCAGGTGAGATTTATCCCTGGGATGCAAGGATGGTTCAACAAATGCAAATCAATAAATGTGATATGCCACATCAATATAATGAAAGATAAAAATCACGATCATCTCAATAGATACAGAAAAAGCATTTGACAAAATACAACATCCCTTCATAATAAAATTCTGAACAAATTGGGTATAGGAGGAACGTATCTCAACATAATAAAAGCCATTTACAACAAGCCCCCCACAGCTAATATCGTATTCAGTGATGAAAGGTTGAAGACTTTTCCTTAAAGGTAAGGAGCAGGACAAGGGTGCCCACTCTCACCATTCCTGTTCAACATAGGTCTAGAAGTCCTAGCCAGAGCATTTAGGCAAGGATAAGAAAGAAAAGACATCCAAATCAGAAACAAAGAAGTAAAACTGTCTTTGTTTGCAGATGATATGATCTTACATAGAGAAAATCCTAAAACTCCACTAAAAACTGTTAGGACTAATAAATTCAGTAAAGTTGCGGGATGCAAAATCAACGTAAGAAATCAGTTGTGATTCTATACACTAACAAAAAACTGTCTGAAAAAGAAAATAATTCCATTTAATAGCATCAAAAACAATAAAATACTTAGGAATTTAACCATGGAGGTAAAAGATGCATACACTGAAAACTATAAGACTTTGATGAAAGAAATCAAAGAAGACACAAATAAATGGAAAGAGATCGTGTGTTTAAGGATTAGAAGAATTAATATTGTTAAAATGTCCATACTACTCAAAGCTATCTATAGATTCAATGCAATTCCTATCAAAATTTCCATGGCACTTTTCACAGAAATAGAAAAAACAATCCTAAAATTTGTATGGAACCACAAAAGACTCCAAACAACCAAAGCAATCCTGAGAAAGAAGAACAAAGCTGGAAGCATCACACTTTCTGATTTTCTATACTGTACTATAAAGCTATAGTAATCAAAATAGTGTAGTACTGGCATCAGAATAGACACGCAGACCAATGGAACAGACTTGAGAGCCTAGAAATAAACTGTTGCATATAATATAATAGTCAATTAATAATAGACAAAGGAGCTAAGTATGTTCAATGGGGAAAGGATAGTCTCTTCGTTAAAATGGTGTTGGGAAAACTAGATAATCACAAGCAAAATGAAACTGGACCCCTATCTTGTACCACATAAAAATTAAGTCAAAATGGATTAAAGACTTAAACATAAGACCTGATACCATACAAATCCTAGAAGGATACCTTGACATTGATCTTGGCAGTGATTTTTTGGATATGACACCAAAAGCACAAGCAATGAAATCAAAAACAAATAAGTGGTACTACATCAAAATAAAAAGCTTCTGGACAGCAAAAGAAACAATGAAGAAAATGAAGAGGAAACTTCCAGAATGGTAGAAAATATTTGCAAATCCTATTTCTAATGAGTTAATATCCAAAATATATAAGGAACTCAAGCAATTTAATACCAAAAAATAAACAATCCAAATGAGAAACAGGCGGAGGAACTGAATAGACATTTTTGCAAAGAAGGCATACAAATGACCAATAGGTATGGCCATACAAACGAAAATGTGCTCAACGTCACTAATCATTGGGGAAGCAGATAGCAAAACCACAATGAGGTCACCTCACACCTGTTATCATCAAAAAGGTGAGAGATTACAGATGTTGGTGAGGATGTAGGGAAAAGGGAACTCTTTTCTGAACTCTTGGTGGGGATGCAAATTGGTACAGCTATTATAGAAAACAGCATGAAAGTTCCTCCAAAAATTAATAATAGAACTACCATATGATCCAGCAGTCCCACTTCTGAGTATATAGCCAAAGGAAATGACGTCAGGGTCTTGAAGGGATATCTGCACTCTCATGTTCATTGTAGCATTATTCACAGTAGTAAGATATGGAAACAACCTAAATGCCTATCTATGGATGAGTGGATAAAGATGTGGGTGAATGGATATATATGCAATGGAACATTATACAACCATGAGAAAGAAGGAAATCCTGCCATTTGCAACATCATGGATGGATCTTGAGGACATCATACTTAGTGAAATAAGCCAAACAGAGAAAGACAAATGCTGCATGATGGCACTTATATGAGGAATCTAAAAAAGCTGAACTCATAGAAACGAGAGTGGAATGGTGGCTGCCAGAGGCTGGGGGTGGGAGAAATGGGGAGATGCTTATCAAAGGGTACAAACTTCCAGTTGTATGATGAATAAGTTCTGGGGATCGAATGTAGAGCATCGTGATTATAATCAACAATACTATATTGTATACTTCAAAATTACTAAGAAAGTAGATCTTACATGTTCTCACCACAAAAAAGAAATGGTAATTATGTGAAGTGATGGAGGTGTTAACTAATGCTACCATGGTGATCAGTTTACAACGTATGTGTGTCAAATCAACACATTGTATACCTTAAACTTATACGATATCATTTGTCAATGATATCTCAATAAAGCTGGAAAAAAACTATTGAGTAGGGGCAGTTGTGTTACATTTGGCTTTGATTACATATGTATAAATATCTGCTTCTTCTCCTCAATCCTCTACTTTTCTGAATCACCTTTTTCTTGAATAGCAAAAGGAAATGGCTCCAAATGCCATTCCACACACTACACCAGAGCTGCAAACCCTCCCTCTCCTCCCAGATAAAGGGGCATAAACTGTCTTTAGAGCACACGTTATTCTGTTCAGTTCATGCTGTTTCAACTTCTCTGTTGTCACCTGCTTGTGATTTCCAAGATTATTTTCTTCTCTCTACGTATGAAAGATAAAGCCCTTTCTACCATTTCCTACACAAAGCACTATTGAAACAAGCTAATATATAAAACAGGCTTTAATTATTTCAAGGTAAAAGAAATACATTAAAACAATTAAAATACAAAGTAACGCATTACAGATCCCCCAAATATACTTTTTCCTATGGAACTTTCCGCGAGCTCTAGCCCCCAGCTGTGTTGCTGGAATTCTACTATTTTTGCACCTTTTTCTTATCTTCTACGCTAGGATTTTGCTTCTTTTTCTGGGTACCAGCAGACAATTCCAAATTTCCTGTTATTATTGCTCATCTAAATGGCACCTATTTGGCTATATCTAATAGTCCTTGTCTTTCTTAACTGATTATTAAGATCAAGACATTTGCCTGTTAAAAGAATCATCTCTTTTGAAGATAAATTATTGCCCCTCTTTTAAAAAGCATATACAAATATGATTAGACTTTTAAAAAATACTAAATTGTTTCCCCTTACCTATTATTTTTATATTTCCAACTCCTTATAGACTTTAGCTCTTGGATGCCTTGTAGTTTTCTCAAATTCACAATGTTAAAAACTAAACTCATCATAAAGACCTTCAAAATGTCTTTCTCCCCTGTCTCATATCTCAGTGATCAGCACGCACCAAGTTGTCCAGACTTGTAACCTGCACATCATCCTAGATTCTTCCCTTTTAGTCAATCCCCAAATTCAATCACTATGTTTTATCTACTCTACATGGTGGAAATTTCTGGAATCAGAAAAATTTTTTCCACCTCTCCTTAGTGTAGGTTAGTATCAACTATACATCTCAACTCCATGTCTCCATTATTTTCTCCCTCTAACTGAGGGAGATTCTGGTAGGCAGAACTTAAGTTTGTCTCCTGCTTTCCACCTCTTGGTGTTCATGCCTTGTGTAATCTCCTATCCTTGAATGTGGGTGAGATCAGTGATTTGCTTCTAACCAATGGAAGATGGCATATGTGACGGGATGTCACTGCTGTGATTATGTTACATTATATAAGAATGTCTTTCAGACCCACAACTCACACGCTCTGTTCATTACTGGCTTTGAAGAAGCAAGCTGCCATGTATCCTACAGCCACAAAGAAATGAATTCTGCCAACAACCTGGGAATGTTTGGAAGAGGATCTTTTCTCAGCCCAGACTCTGATGAAAACCCAGTCTTGGGAGACTGAGCCTTGTGAGACCTAAGCAGAGGACCCATGTGAGCCATGTGTGGATTTCTGAGCCACAGCACTGGGAAATAATAATCTACATTGTTTTAAACTGGTATGTTTGTGGTAATTTGTTATACAGCTATAGATAGCTAATAAATATTCCTTACAGAAATATTCCTTACATAAAATATGTGATCAGGTGATTCCTAGCAAAAAAATGCCTATAATTGACATCATTTCCTCCAGGACTAAGCCAGAACTCTTAACAAGACCTTTGACTCCATGACCCTTACCTAGATTTCTATGAAGGCAGAACTTCTCTTAGCTTATTGAATGAGGCATTCTCCTTCTCCTGTCCAGATCTTTGCACATATTCTTCTTTATTCTTAGAATATTCTCTTCCAGCTTCTTCTCTTTACCTAACATCCTCCCTTCTTTTGTTAACTAATTCCTATTCAAATTTAAATTCTAGTTTAGATTTGACTATTTCTGGGAAGCTTTCTCTGATCCAGGAAGTTGGGGGCACCCCTCATTGTTTTTTTCTATCATAATGCATTCCATACATCATTGTAATTGCGGTTTAATTGTCTGTTCTTCTCACTCGAGTCAATGAACCATGAGAGAAAAGATCATGTCTATCTTGCTCCTAAGTATGTCCTCAGCACCTGGCCCAGAGTTAGGGCTCATTAGTTATCTGTTTCATGAATAAACGAAGGGCTTACTACCAAATAGAGACTAAATTTAACAAATATCACATGTAGTGCCAATAATTAGAACCACGGGGCACTGTCCTGATGGGGAGTCACAGGAGCTTTACATTACACAGTCCTAAGGTGACTCCTAAGACTCAGACTGGTTTCTCATTCTCTCCTGTCTCCTCGCAACCTCAGCTAGCTTTTATTCTTCCCTAGAAAGCTTCTACGTCCAACGTGTTCTTTGGTGTTCTCCCCACTAAGATGGTATCCATTTCTCTCACAGAGGCATGTCCATACATCCTTTTCTTTTAAAAAGGCAATTGTCGATAGTCACAGAAGTTGGGAAGTTGCAAAACTTAAATAGTCTAATTTACATAGTTCATACAGTCATTGTCCATGATCAAAATCTACTAATTCCTTTTTGAAATAATTGAAACTTCTAGAGATTCCCCTTCTACTCCCGTTTTGACTTCTAAATTTTGAGTCTATTTCTAGGGAAAAGACTCAATAAAATATCTATTCTTAAATTTTGACCTCAGAGGTAAAGATTTATAGATTCTTCTTTCCTATCTTTCCAAAAAGAAATCAAGATGAATAAATGTGTCTTTTTATCTTAATGAGTAATTTGCTTCTCTGAACATTTCTATTTTGTCAGGACCTCTGCTTTACTCAGAACAATCACTTTGAATAATTTTTCTTGGACATTTCCTGGAATTACTGCTAAAATTTATTGTAAATGGTCTACCTAATCAGAATATATTCAGAATACTTTGAATAAACTGTGATTTGGGTTATAATATCTCAATGATATTATAATAATGGAATAATATTAAAGAGTATAAAAATTAACTAACATAATTAGGGACTGATAGAAATACTAAGTCCCCTAAGTGATTAGAAATTAAAGGGCTATTAAATTTATAAAATGCTTCATTCACATTAGAAAACAATAACAACATACTCTTCTATAAAATATAAAGGGAAAAATTCACATTATTTCTTATTTGTGCAGGATGAACTATTCTCCATTAGGTAAATAACTGTGATGGTATGACAAATCAGTCAGGACTGGGAAGGACATGGCAAACCAGAAGTAAATAAAAACCTCATTATAAAGAATTCCCTTTCATACATTTTATCTTTGTAGTATTTGAAAATAAAAAGAATTATCTTAATCTTCTAAAGTGCCAAGCATTTCAGACTGCAAAATAAATAAAAATTACACATCTTGTTTTTATGACTGTCATTGTTTTATTGATGATATTTTTGAATATTATTTTTCTTTTCAACATTTTTCTGATAGCCTAACCAGTAAGATATTGCAGTTTCCTCTCTCCTGCTTCAATAGTTAAATATAGAGATGAATATTTTACCTTGCCTTTAATAGCAAGGGCTTCTATGTCATGATTTATTTTATGTATATAAAAAAGTCTTGACCAGACAATGAGGATCACTTTTTTAAATAACAAAGGGATCAGTGTGAGTACCTCTGGTTTTCTACTTTGAAAATAAATCATGGGAGTCAGACTACTTAAACAACATACTAAATTAAAAATATCATGTCCTGGTAATGGATATTAAATAGCTTATTGACTTATTTTCAACATTACCATTTTTTTCCCCAGGGCATTCAAACACCCTCAGTTGTGATTTGTAGGAAATATGCTTAACATTGATTGCTACTGTTATAATCCATATGCAGAGTGCTTGAACGTCCATTACCTGGCATCAAAGAAAACAAAAACCCTGCTAGAGTAAAATCCATTTTTAGATAGTTGTAATTTATTTTTAAAGCAAGACTTCAAATAATATATTATTTGGATATTCACTGAGCACATATTGTCGCAGACGCTCTGCTACATATTGCAGATTCAAGCTGTATCAGATACAGTTCAAGCACTGATGGGATTTATAATCTAGAGGAGGAGTAAAATGACTCTGACACAAGGCAGTTCATACCTCATGAGGAGCATAAACTATGTGTGCAGAAGAGAAGGAATGCATCCACCTGTGACACTTTAGGAAGTGGCATTGAATCGATGATATCTGAGCATTCACTACAGCTTAAGAGAAGAGGGTGGGGCTTCAACTGATAGCTGTGGGAGCAATGACCATTCTAGTTTGAGAGAAAGGCTCAGGAGAAGACGTAAAAGTGGAAAATGCTATAGAATGGTGGGCTTCATTAACTGGTTGACACACCAGTTCTCTGCTCTGTGTTCTGTAGTAGCATTTAAATGAATAAATACAATCAACAAAACCTCATCACAATGCGTAAACCGAAATGCCCATGTTTACCACCTGATCCAGGATTTTCTGAGGCTTAATCAAAAAAAATCTCTGCTTTCTACATAGTAAAAAAATCCTTGTTTTTGTCTAACGTGCATACTTAGGCAAAAGTATGGAAATATCAATAAAAACTGCAATAATCTATTGACTGACTGGATATTTAGAAGTCAATAGTTTGAAACTCAAACTCCAACTCTGAATTCACATCCCAAATCTTTCACAGGTTCAGACTAACACAAAGGCCTAATAACCCCAACTTAGTTGTAGCCAAACCAAAATGTATGCCAATTGAACAGCTGTTTTGAAATGTTACTTGAGAGATCCCAAGGGGCCTTCTGATTCCTAATCTTGCTGAGTTAAAGATGGGTACCCTAACTGATATCTATGCTGCCGATTCCTTGTAAACTGGGTAGTAAACATCAGGATGAGGCAGGATCTCAGCACAGGTCATTAGCTTTATTTATGGGATTGGAGAATATCCATTATTGAGCAGAAGTATGACACTGTAACCAACACTATTTCCCTCTTTCGTCTTCCACATTGCAACTTCCCTGCTTTCTCACAGAAAAAGAACAAAATTGGAACATCATGTAAATTGGCTTGTTAAATCTCAAGGGATATGCAAATAAAGAATGATCCATTAAATGTAAATGTTCATAGTTGCGGTCTGCCTGTGTATTCTTAAAACCATTTGATGTAGAACAGCCATTATGGAGTAGATTCTGTATAATCAGGAAGTACTCAAAAAAACATAAAGATTCTACTCAGTTTGTGTTAAAATAAATTATGGAGATGGATGTAGTACTTGTACATATGTACCCACCCTGGCTGAGATTTTTCAAGTTTTAGAGAAAACATTTGTTTAGAATTCCACTTTTGACTAAGATTTTACATCCACTATGCCTTTTGACAAAGTCTATTGCAAATTATTTTATGCTACACAACATTAATCTGTCATGATCTAGCTGGGTCAATAAAAGAGAGACTTATGCTTCTCTAAGTAGTAAATTAGCAACCTCTATCTGATAATGTCTTCTACTTTTGCTTCATCCCAACTTCCCCAGGAAATAGCCATTTTGACTTCAGGATTCATGTGTTTTTCAGATATGGAAGTAAATAACTCAATTTGGCATGACAAAAAATCATTAAGCTACATTCAAATTATCTAGTGAATAACTCACTTCAACTGAGTGGAAATTAAATTAATTGACATCAGGATCCATGAGTCCTTGCTCATAATATCTAACTTACTTAGCATTTTATAGTGAGCTAAAAATATGTATGTTTTCCAAATAGCGTATTCATTCTTGACAAATTCTTTTCATGCGAAAGCAATATGATTCAGAATATGTTAAATCGAATCAGCAAATAGAATTTTCTGGAAACATTATAACATATGTTATGAGCCATAATTTTTCCTGAAAATTTTTATTGCGAAGATTCAGGTTTCAACTTATAGTAAGTAAGTAGATTGAACTCTATCATCTTCTTTTTAGTAATTGCAACTAAGAAGAAGTCGCTATCATTTCTCTTTTGCTCATTGCTACTGCTTTTCTTGGAGAAGCTATTCTTTGTGAGATTATAATGACTGAAAGTCTGTAGTTTTCAGAATATCCAGGGTAAAATTGATTGATTTAGTAGACATAGTTTTAGTTATGAAACATCAATTTATATATTTTAGCTAAATTGTGATGTCCCCTAGGACAAGATTCAAGTCTTTTTTGTCTTTGTGACTCAAGTCAGCGTGAGCAGGAGTCCTGACACGAGGTAGGCACCTAATTTGAATGTTCAAAATACTAGAGTCACAAGCATTTAGCCTATTTCATAGTATTTCCAGACTCATACAGGTTCAGGACAAAGCTGGCAATTGTCTTACTATTGTGATGTGTAATTACAAAGTCATTAGTAAGTAATTTAAAAAGAAACCTTTTTAGACATAAGTTCCAGTCTCTGTTTCACAAATAAGGTATTTTAGTCTTTTCTGCTCCTTATGCTGCTCAGTTTCAAAGGCTCACTTAGAGAAAACAGATTTCCTTTACTTCTACTTCAAGATAGCAGTGAGAATCTCTCAATGTTGGGTTTAGTTTATACTGAATAAGAACTTGATATTGGCAATGAAAGTCTTTGATGAATTATCAACGACCTAATGTAAATAATTATTCAGACAGTGATATAAATTGGAAGATATATTCTCTAGGATCAATAATCTTTATTATAAACATGTGGTATTAGCTTGTGAAAAACCAACTTTAAATCTGGTACAACACAGGATTATTTTTCTGTTTTTAATTTACTTAAGAATTTTAAATCTAATTTCACCTAAAAGAGTATTTTATTGTTATAAATAAGTTGTATTTCAAATAGCATGTAATTATGATTAATCAAATTTAGTTGATAGAAATTCACTGAGAATTGCTATATTTTTGAAATGACATGCCAAGTTATTTCAAAGGACAATTTGCCCTAGAAAATGTGAAAAAAGGTAAAATTTCCTTTACTATTGTATGATAGTTTAATATTCTTTCAGTTTAACTTTTTTACTCATCTAACTGTACATCCTTGTATCTGACTGAAACAAAGTAAATAAATATCAAAAAAGACAAAGTCTTCTTGTGGAATTAATAGGGAGAGAAAGGTATTTTTGTTTGCTTTAGGAGTCACTAAGCTTAAGGTATCTTTGTCTTTTCAGTGAATTTCAATAATGTGCAGGTGACTGGGGTAGGCGGTGTTGGGGGCAGAGATAAATGTGCCTCAGTTCCACCAAGTGCCCAACTATAGTGGGAATACTTACATACACCTAACTGTATTAACAGGATACTCGCATACACATAACTGTTTTAACAGGCAGACTGTTCAGTCTTGGTGGAGCCATAACAAATAATGAGAAGATGTGATAGAGAAACATATGAAGTCATTTTAGGGAAATTAGAAAAGATTTCTCGAAGGAGGTAGGACTTGAGTAATAACTTTTTGTAAGGATGGTCAAATATGGAGTGTGTTAAGCATAGAGAAATTGATGAAAAGAGAAAACTGTGATTCAGATTGGGGAAAAATACCCAAGTGCATGTATATACTTTGGGACAAACAGCAAAAAATTCTAAATCATTATTTTCCAACATCTAACTTCCTTGGTGATAAAGCAGCATAATTTATTGTTTTTCTAATAAAAATAATTTGCATGTGGTTGGGGAGGGTAAGAGAAGAGATTTGAGTCACTGTATTTAAAACCCAATAATTTTCAATAATTGCCACAATTTTCTGCCTGCTCGGTGAATGCCAACTGGAATCAGCATTACCTAGGAAGTACAGTGAGGATAATGTAGAGTCTTCACCTAATTATTATGCTTTAAACTTTTAGATAAAAAATTTATTCACACAAGTGTGTTTTTACTGTGTGCAGTCTATCAAGCAGAAAAGAGCATAGTTCTTAAGTTACACTATAGGAATACTTTCTGACTACAATAAGTATGTTATTTGATCAAGATAACTTTTTATGTACTTCTCTTGTTTTCAGAACTCATGATTTCCCAATTTTTCAGTAGTCTTATGAGAAACAAAATATTTATCAGTTATTTATTTATTTTCCAAATTTCTATTATATCCAAAGATTCATAAATTATTCCTAACCCCAATAATACAACTACCTAGAGAACAAATAAATTGCATTCATTCATGTTAGATATAGAAGACATAATTGCTATTCAGTTTTTCCTGGTCTTTAGCCTTAGATGGTACATTGTATTCAATAGTTTCTCTAATATTAATAAGCCTCAATATCCAAGCAGGAAGAAAATAGGCTTTTCCTATTTGAATAAATGTAAGAATAATTATCAGCCTTCAACATATATTATTGATCTTCAATATTTAAAAAGTGACATTGTTTAGTGTTTCATCTGATTATAACATATATAAACATACACACATATATATTTGTACATACATATTAAATACATATAATTATACATACAAATTAAACATATATATACACACTAAATATGCATTTATATATGTATGTATATGCGGATATATGTATAAATCTATTTTAATATGTTATATGTAGGAATATCTATATTCCTTGTAGAAAACTTGGAAAGTCCAGAGAAGCATGACAGATAAAATAATAGTCTTGCATAACCCTACAATCCAAAGATAACTGATCTAGACCCAACATTAACCTGGGTAATGCAATTAGAAATCTCAGTGTTAGAAATGATATTTGAGGGCACAAGACCAAAGATATTAAATAAGCTTATTCTTTATGGGTAAAATAATTTGAGATGTGATTTTGGGCTAATTTAGACTAACATAAAATAATATTATGTAGAATTTTCTTCCTGATAGAAAATTTGACCAGTATCCCACAGTGCAATGATCAAAATCTTCAAGCATGGACTATCTTATTTTGACACACATAATGACACTTTTCTCCCAGCTGTGTGTAAGTTGTTGTAATGAAAACTTCTATCTAATGAAAAATATTTATGACTTAAAATGCATTGGCTTTCAAATTTCTTATTATGGCATACTGCTCTTGCGTGTTAGTATCTTCTGTGAAGTATGTCACAAGTAATGTTATTAATAGACGTTAAAATACTTACAGGTACTATTCAAGAATAACTTTAGAACTACTTGACAAAAAAAAGAACAATTTAATGCTTTCCCCTAAAATAATGTCACGCTTACATTCATTCAAGTGTCCTTTGTTGAGTGTGAGAGAATGAGCAATAGAAACAGATGTAGTGTAATCCACAGCTGGTTCTATTTATGCTACAGTTGTTAACATATCAATTATATTGGCAATTGCTTATCAGTAGTGATAACTAATTATTATAGTGTAGGCAAAAATATTTTCGGTGTTCTTTTAAAATCTTAGAATGCTCATTGGATTATGTTGTGTTCATTGTGAATATTATGTCATATGTGTTACAGTAGAAAAAAATAGGGGTCCATTACTCTTGAGTGCTTTTCAAGAAGACTGAATCTTGAAGGTTTCAGTACTCTACACTGAACATGGGATTTAGTTTCAATGTTCACCACCCCTTTCTAATTTCAGATAAGCTATTTTAAGTTGTGATTCTAACTGAAATGTGGAACAACCCTGGATAAGGAATAACATTATGGTGCTTTTTGATGTGTTATCTTTTGAAAAGCAGAAATATTATTGGACTTGTTGGTCTTTTGTACTTTAGTCTCATTTTCCATTATGTGGCACAGAAATAACAAGTGCTCCCTTCATTTTGAAGTAGTGAGACAGAATGTCCCTCATGTCACTATGTGATTAAATGCCCCAAAGCAAAGTTGATTTCATGACAGGTTAATCTTAACATGAATCAAGCTGTGTCCCATAGTCAAAGGTAGTCCTTTCTCTGATAACAGAGGCCAAATGGTGGCCAACCGGGTGCTGGTTTTCTCACTGCATTAATTACTAGTTATCCTTTGGATGCCCCTTAAACTTCATGCCCCTTACGAAGTTGAATGATTTGCTGGCCAGTGAGATAGTCTCCTTTTCTCATTTTGGTGTTTTGTGGCACCTTATTCCCTTGATGAAAATTATTGAATAAATCAATAGAATAATGTCAGTCTGTCCAGATTTTCACAAAACAATGTCTATGCGATTCTTTGTTTGTTTGTTTGGTCTCTTAAAAAGCACAACTTGGAACTTGGGGAAGTGTTTCAAAAAGCAAGCCAAACTATCTCCCAAATAATCCCGATTCCCCAAACCCTGGGGATATTATAAATACGTAGTAAATGCATAGTGAGATGAAGAGGAAGGCTTTTCTTGAAGGATTCCTATAGCAAATGGGAAATAAAAGTATTTTCTTTTTTGTGCGTTTACATGATCTTTTCTATCATATAGACAGTACCCTAGATAAGATTGGTGTTTCTATTATTCCCTCTGTCTCCTAGACTTAAAATGTTGATCTAGAATACAGCATTTGATTTTCTTAGATTTGTCATTTATTTCAAATTCATTCTGAATTGATAGTAAGTTCAGGTCAGTTCAAGAAATATTTATTAAATGCCTTTATTTGGGTACCAAGTTTTATTCAAGATATTGGGTATGCACTGGGAAGGTGAAGTCTCTGCCCTTACTATCTAAAAAGTATGTAATTAAACATCTTAGAAATTATTCCACTGAACATTCTGCAAATCAATTATAGAAATGCTTATGACATACTTGCTATAGTTTTATGATTTATAAGCAGCCTAGAAAGAGCTTTTAAAAATTGATAATTGACCACTTTTAAAAATAGAAGTTTACTCAAACTTAGCAGAAATGAAACTGTTCTTAAGTTCAAATAAGATTTCAAGCAATTTGACAATGACTTGACACTCCCAAAGAAAGACTAAATATTTCTCCTTGACAGTTAAAGATTTTTAACTGGAATATCCAAGTTTAGAAAAAGAAATAGTGCCAAATAGCACAGTTCTGAACACTGAGCAGATGCTCCATAAATACTTGTTGAAGCAGACTGCAAATAATTCCCTCTTACATTTACAAGGAGAATATTCCCCAATATGGTTTCGGCAACTGTGTTTTACCTCTTCTATCATCTGTTTTTACTTGGCTACAACCATAGTTACTACTCAGGCGCATACTCAAAATTAGGGGGTGTTCAGAGACTGAAGAGATTCTCAATAAAAGCCCAAATGTCAGACTGAGGCAAGAATCCTTTACATCCCTCCAATCGGTACTCATGTAACATATCCCCAGGTGTTTCTAAGGTAACTATATGATTTGTGAAATAAATTTCCATCATTAGATCTGTCCTTTTGTAAAAGCAAATACATCTCATGTGATTTCATATGGGTAAAAAAAGGATTTATCCACACAGTGAAGTGAATTTATAGTCCATACAGCTCAATTTTATTTTAGATACCTTATATTTAACAAAATTAGTATGACTTACTTTTTCATCAAATTCTTTCTTGCCTTTTTTCTGAATTACTACTATTTCTTGTTAAAAAAAAAACATTCCTGGGGCCGGCCCCGTGGCACAGCGGTTTAGTTCGCGCTTGGCAGCCGTGGTTCGCCGGTTCGGATCCTGGGACCCGCCGACGCACTGCTTGTCAGCCATGCCGTGGAGGCGTCCCATATAAAGTAGAGGAAGATGGGCACGATGTTAGCCCAGGGCCAGTCTTCCTTAGCAAAAAAGAGGAGGATTAGAAATGGATGTTAGCTCAGGGCTGGTCTTCCTCACAAAAAAAAAAAAAAAATTCCCTCCCATAAAATGTGAATATTTAACACCGTTGAACTATTTCAAAAGAAAATACTGTGAAGAAAATTCCAAATGAGAATTTTCAGCTATTTGCAAATGTCAACGTCACTGGAATATGTGATTAATGTCCCATTTTTTTAATATTTTAAATTCAAGGTATTGGAATTTTATTTATTTCATAATTCTTTTTTTTATTGCAGTAACATTGGTTTATAACATTGTATAAATTTCAGGTATACATCATTATACTTCTATATCTGCACAGATTACATCATGTTCCCCACTCAAACACAAATTACAATCCCTCTTCACCCACATGTGCCTAATCATCCCTTTCACCTTCGTCCCTCTCCCCTTCCCCTCTGGTAACCACCAATCCAATCTCTGTCTCTATGTGTTTGTTTGTTGTTGTTTTTATCTTCTACTTATGAGTGAAGTAGACTTCACTCTGACTTAATTTGCTTTGACTTATTTTGCTTAGCGTAATACCCTCAGTGTCCATCCACATTGTCACAAATGGCTGGATTTCATCGTTTCTTATGGCTGAGTAATATTCCATTGTGTATACCACATCTTCTTTATCCATTCGTCCCTTGATGGGCACTTAGGTTGCTTCCAAGTCTTGGCTATTGTGAACAATGCTGCAATGAACACATGGGTGCATGTAGCTTTATGTATTGGTGTTTTCATGTTCTTTGGATAAATACACAGCAGTGGAATAGCTGGCTCATATGGTAGTTATGTTCTTAATTTTTTGAGGAATCTCCATACTGCTTTTCATAGAGGCTGCACCAGTTTGCACTCCCACCAGCAGTGTATGAGACTTCCCTTTTCTCTACATCCTCTCCAACACTTGTTTCCTGTGTTGTTAATTATAGCCATTCTGATGTGAAGTGATATCTCATTGTAGTTTTGATTTGTATTTCCCTGATAGTTAATGATGTGGCACATCTATCCATGTGCCTGTTGGCCATCTCTATATCTTCTTTGGAGAAATGTCTGTTCAGGTCTTTTGCCCATTTTTTAATTGGGTTGTTAGAGTTTTTGTTGTTGAGATGTATGAGTTCTTTATATATTTTGAAGATTAACCCCTTATCAGATATGTGGTTTGCAAATATCTTCTCCCAATTGTTAGGTTGTCTTTTTGTTTTGTTGATGGTTTCCTTTGCCAAGCAGAAGTTTTTTAGTTTGATGTAGTCCCATTTGTTTATTTTTTCTATTGTTTTCCTTGCCTAGTCAGACATGGTACTTGAAAATATGTTGCTAAGACTG
Organism: Tapirus indicus; assembly: GCA_031878705.1. NCBI lineage: Eukaryota > Metazoa > Chordata > Mammalia > Perissodactyla > Tapiridae > Tapirus > Tapirus indicus. Next base: position 137,669,999 of record CM062919.1, on the reverse strand, counting down.
ATGTCGAAAAGTGTACTGCCTATGTTTTCTTCTAGAAGTTTCCTAAAGTAGTAACTGAAGATAGACTGAATAGGTGTTTGTATGTGTATGTGTTGAGTTTTATTACCTTGTATATGGATAAATAAAAACAGTTTGAAAGAAAAATTAAACCCATTGATTTCCAACCTGAAACTTACATGATGGGATACCGAAATATTTTATTTAAAAGAGTAAACAATTTAAACAAATTTTTCTCTATAGAAGGGGAGGATAGCTAATATTTATTGGGTGTCAACTATGTCAATGATCCTATTGTGCTGTTTGCTTCACAAATACTTTTTCTATTACAAAATTGATTTTACCTCCATTTTCCTATTGAGGTCTCAGATAGTTGTTTGAGTACTCATAGGTTGTGTCAGTGACCATAGCTGGTAACTGGTGAACCCATCACTGAAACCCAGGTCTTTTTGTCTCTAAGGCTCTTGTTTTTTGAAGCATCCCAAGTAGATCCTTGAAATGTGAATATATGAATTATTAACAAGCTTATACTTACTAATAGATCCTGAGGTCTAGGTGTATTAATTTTTTAAATGCAAATTTAACACAAAAACTTGAATAATAAAAGCTTGTAATTAAAACCTTAAATAGGTTTTAAAGGCTGCTATCCTAGATTTACAATGCAAAATATTCAGATTTTAATTTTGTATAGTGATCACAAAGTTCTCATGATCTGATTATATGAGCAAATTTTTCTGAGTAGAATGGAGTAGTCAGGAAGTGAAGCAATAGTCAGGATAAGAAATGAAGAATCCTAGAATAACCTTGAAACTATATGTGGTAACAATGACTCACATATAAAGCCTGAAGAAATAGAGCAGCAACAATTAAAATTATATTTTGAAATTTTAACTAAAATTCTTACTTGTCCAAAGCCAGATTTCTTGTTGGTCTGAACATGCAGGCTTCTGCAAATTTGCCTATCTGTTGTATTTAGTTTCCTTTCTAGCAAGATAATTTTAGGAGTAATATATCACTGAGATCATTTTCACACACATCATCAGGGAAAATCGTATAGCAGCCTGTTTATTGCAAATGATACACCATATGTAAAAAAATCTGCTGTGAAATATTCTGAGTGATGTAGCATTCATTTGGTAAAACTTGATGACTGCTCACATATCATACATATACAATTCAAACTTCTATTTCTGTCAGTCTTAATCAACGATGATTTCTTGTTACTGATTGGGATTGTGTAATCCAAACCAAAAAAAAAAATTCATACTCAAAGGTTCATTTTATGTCTACATGAATTGGAAGATTTTAGATATTCAGCAAAGAAGTATGTTTTGAAATTTGTAAAGTGTTTCCTAAAATTAGTCATATATTTTCCAATTTTAAATTAGGTTCTGAGTTCATGTTATTTTTCCATTAACTTTGAAAATATATTTTTTAAAGTCCATGCTATTTTCCTTATGAGGAATTACTTTCCTATTTTTCTCCTTGTTTTGCTAGAATCATTTTAAACCTCAACACTTTCAGGGAATCCCAACTCAACTTCATTAATCTCTTTCTTTTCTCCCCTAATTTCTCTAGTGCTTTGCCTGTGCTGTATTATCAGTTATTAGAAACTATTTTTAATCACACTGAATGGAAAAGTAGAACTTTGAAATAACTTCATCTAATTAGAATAGCTTCTTGTAGAAGGAACTTCAGGAATCAAATGGGCCATAGGGGGACTTTGTAGGCTACGATGTGTATTGTTAGCCCCTATACACAAGAAAATTGTCTTGTATATAATACTTTTCTAGTGTTCAGACTTCCAAAAATGCGGTCTATCCAGGAAAGAGTCTTTAACGCAGAAGAAGATAAAAAGGCACATTATAAATAAAGGTAGATAACTGTAGAGAGGAAAAGAGTTAAACATTGGGAAGCAAATAATGCTCCAGAGTTTTTGACTTAGGTTATACGAAAGTGTATAGGATTTTTGATTTTAGTTCTTTGGTTACTCCAACTAAAGGCTAACAATACTGTGAAGCTGGGGAATGGGGAGGGGATGCTACTTGAAGCAGATAAAATGATTGTAGAAAGAAGTCTATTCGAAGTCTTTGTGGTTTTTTTCTATGTGTTTTCATGCAACCATAGAGGTTGCATTTTCTAATAAAATCACTAAGATCTATGGTGGTATTAATCAAGGTAGAGGATGAGTTGCTAGAAAGAGATTCCAAAGTATAATGGATTAACAAAGTATAAATTTAATTTCTCTGATGTAATAGTTTGGCCTTTCAGGCTTCTGGAGCAACTCTGCTCCACTAGGTCATTCAAGATTCCTTCATTGTGTTGCTTCTATCTACACTCGGGCCATTGACACCTCTATCTGCTCAGTGGGAAGAAGGGAACAAAAATGGACCTCCAAGAAAAGTCATTTCTTTTTAAGCAAACAATATGAAAATTGTGAATATCACTTTCTTTCACTTTCTATTGTCAAAGACTTAGGCACATGGTCACACCTTCAAGCAGGGCTAGAAAACATTTAGCTTGACTGGATTATGGGAAAGGGGGAACAGACTGGAAAAAGCTAGCAATCTGCTAAAAGGGATATAGTTCATTTGCTTTCTCTCTTTAAAAGAAGCTGTTACTTCAAGTTATAGTGTTTGAAGTTTGGGTAGAAAACTTGTCATTTATTTCTGTATACCTTTTTCTGGAATTCCATTTTTAATTAAAAAGTTCAAGTAAATTTTTTTGATATTCTTTGTTTTACATTATGTATCATAACTACAATAGAAAACTAGGAAAGAAAGAGGTTACCTGGAAGACTATAGGCTGTTCTTATATGTGGAATCCAAAATGAGTTGTTTTATATCAATTGGGCATAAGAAAGCTTTTATACAATAAATTTTCTTGAAAAATTGCAATTATACCTTTAGCTTTAAGATAACCTGGGAAAATCACTGTTAAAGGGACATCCTGTAATTCTGTATTCAGTTCTAAAATAAATAATAGGTTATAATTAACCTTTTGTGACTATGTTTTACTGTTTTTCATGAGTGTTCTTGAGTCTGCCTTTGAAAGCTATAGGTCACTATGCTTGTTTTCAGCATAAAAAAGAGTCATTTGACAATATTTCAGACAAAAACTGGAAGTTCTAAAATAATAAAATACATCCTTATGCATTCTGTCTAAGCCGACTGAATTCTAATTGTAAAAAAAAAAAAAAAAGTAAAACCATGAAAAATTGAAATGACATATAGAAAACTAGTAAGGAAGAAAATTTGGAAAATTAATAGTTCAACAGGAAATAGTCCAATTAGAAAAATCAACAGAATGAGATCTTGTATCATTTAAGACAAAAATTAAGCACAGCCCTAAAAATATATATGTAACTCTAAAAATGCCTAATGAGCCAAATGAAAACTTAAACAAAAAGATGGATTCCACATTCACAGAAACTTTTTACTTTGACATTTAAGGATCAGAATCTCCTGTTGTATGTAGTCTACAAGGAGTTCATCATGAAAAATCAAATTATATGGGAGTTATATTGGAGAAACTAATAAGTCAAATCATTTTAAAATCTTAGTATGTGGGTTTTTCATTGCCATAAAACTATAAAACCCAGTATATAGCTTTAATGTTGATTTCTCATTTCCAATATGTACATTGATTAGATAACATAAGCAGTTGGACATTTATTTAACCTAGTGACATCTGTAATCACAAAATTTCTATTCACATGATTCCTGAAGAATAATTGTACACAATTACAATCATTGGAATAAATGTACTGCCATGTTTAGAAAATAGAAAAAGATATAATACATAGTGGGAAATATTACAACCAAAGGGACTAAACTTATGTTGCAGTCAGAGGAAGAAATAACCCTTGGCTGTGAGGACTAATCCCTGGATGACGCCTTCTTCCTTCACACTTTCTCCAGTGCCTGTCTCAGGAACCTAAGCCCACCAGTTAAGCCTCATTCAGGATGCTCACTCTTTCTCTTTTTTTTATCCCTCTCCCTCTGACTTTTAACATGGATAGGTTTCCTGTTTTCTTGAAATGGAGGACTTGCTCTAGATGTAAGCACCATTGTATCAAGGGCCTTTACTGTCTTGTTGACCAGCTATATCCACAGCTCTCAGAACTCGACCTGTCACTGATCTAGAATAAATATTGAATTGGTAATATAATCTCACCACTCCCTCTTTCTCTCTCTTTTTTAATAGTAAAACTGCTCAAACGTATGCCTATACCTTCGGCTTCCATTTGTTCACAACCAATTCACTTCTGAGAGCCAATCTGGCATCCCTCTTCACCACTCAATGGGAAATGTGTTCTTGACAATCACCAGAGTCCTCATAAATTCCAAAAGATTCTGCTCAGCTCTCATTCTCGTCAAACAATCCTGCTGCATTTGATATTGATCTTGATTTTCCTGGATTATTTTCTATCTTCATGCTTCATTCCCTGTAGCTCAGTTTCTGATCTTTTCTTCTTCTCTGTACCATAAATAACTCAGTCTCTTTTATATAGTTGTCTCTCAAATCTAAATTTCTTATTCTAGTACAAGTTCATGAAGCGTCATATATTTACACTTTTTCTACTTAAAATGCTGTCTACCTCTACCTCCCAAATTCTCATTTCTTCACTCAGATTTAGATTAAATAATTAAAACATCAGCTTCCTAGTGAAGCCCTTGGCTCACAGCTCTGTCAATTTTCAAACTCATAACTCTATCTTCTACCTTCAACCTAAAACACACTTAAATGGTTTTTCTTTTACCTACCGTATTAACTATCCAAACTTCAAATACATTAATTACCCCACAAATAGTTGTAATTATCTGCTTACAGTCTGTTTTTCTAGATACTTACTGCTCCTTGAGAAAAGCAAAGGCATCTTACTAAATTGTGAATATTCAGAATATGGTCAGTTGTCTGGCACTGAGTAGACACTCAAGAAGTGTTCAGTGCATGGAGTTTGTTCTGATTCCTTCCATTACTCACCAGATATTTCCATCTGATGTCCAAATGTCACTTGTCACTTCAATTCAACGTGTGCAAAGTGGGAATTAACATCTACATCATGCTACCTAATATTTCTTTATCATTGTCATCCAAATGATCTACACTTAAAGAAGTAGTGTCACCTTCCATTCATCTCATTTTCTCAATATTTGTCCCTTTCTAGTCATTCACACATTCCCTTCCATTCATCTCATTTTCTCAGTATTTATCTCCTTCTAGTCATACACTAGGATGTAACACACTAGTTACATCCTAGTTTAGGGGTTGATCATCTCAAATTTTAGCTACTGAAAAATATCTAAGAGTACCTGTTGCTTCTAATCTTTGCTCCTCTAAGATGGGCTTCAAAATGTTATAAGAGTAATTTTTTGAACCATACCTGCAATCAAGTCACCCATATTAAAAAATTAAATCATAGTTACCTATTGCTTTTAACATAAATATAATTTCTTTAGTGTGACATTTAACATACTGCACAGCCTGACTCCAATGTACAATTCCAAACTTATTTTCTCAGGACTCTGCAACACGAATACACTGATCGAAAAAGAGTGGTATTCTCCTGTCCTCACAAATGATTTGCTCATTCATTCATTAAAGAATTATCTAGTGAGATTAATGTGTACCAGACATTGGGCTGGTTTCTAGGGATACAGTCAGATTCCTGTCTCCACAGAGCTTAGCTTGTAGCCAAATGAAGATGACAGGTACCATGTGGTGAAAGTGATTTCCTAGGGCCCCTCTTGGTGATGCACAAAAGAAAATGCATAGTTGCTTTGCTGGCACAGAGGGAGCATTCAAAAATATTTGTTGAATTGACAGAGTTGACAATGTAAAGGAAGGCAGAAGTAAGCACTACTAATCATATCATAGAATAGTGGTATATTATTAATGCATAGGTAGTACTCAAAGTCTCAGTGGCAAAAATACGAAGACATAATTGCATAGCTAGTATCATAAAACTGAAAAAAATCATTTGTTCTTATAAAGAATTAGGGGTTATTGATGGAGATGATTGGGGCGCTGATCCCCCTCACCCAGTCTTAGCTTCTGCAGCAGCTCAGTGTGAACACGAGAAGGGGCCAATTAACACTTCCTTCAGAGACCAGGAGTTAGGAAAAGATTCCCACGTTTGCTGGCGTTTGAGCTGCATCCTGAAGGGTACGCCAGACTTCAGGAAGAGTACAGAGTAGGAAAAGGCAGCAGGAACAGCACAAAAGATGACATGGAGGTTTGAAAATACACATCATGTCTGGGTAATGGAAGCAGCCTGGAATGATTGGCATACCCAGGGAGCAGTCACAGATAAGGCTGGAATTTAGTTTGGAACCAGATTTTCAGTGTCTGGAATGTCTTAATAAAAAGTTCATTACCATTCGGGAATGAGAAATCTTGAAGGAGTTTTAAGCAAAGGCTTGCATTATCACACCTCTGCCTCCTTTTGCTATCCAAGTACTTCATTACTATTCAAGCTTACCTTTCTCTAGAATGCACCTGCAAAATACTACAGCCTTTTCCTCATGCGAAAATTTATAGCATTTATGTCAGTAATGCTCTCAGATATTTCATTACAAAAGATTTACATAGATTTTAGAGATACCTGTCCTGTTTTCTTAGTGAATTTTAAGTTCTTTGAAATTTGTAATTCTTAAAATGGTCAGCAAATTCATATTAGCTTATCAACTGATATTTCCTGGATAAATTACTTAGTGAGTAAATGAGTGAAGGAACTTAAATGTTGGCATCTGCTATTTTTTTCTTACAATATAATATAACCTTACGTATATGAACCACCTACCTCAGGAATATGGACGTTAACCAGATCTGCCAACCTGGGCCTGTGCACACACAGTCAGCTCTACCTTGCCCTCCCCACACTTCTCTGGCAGAGAGAGAGGCAAGAGAGAGGCAGAACCACGGAACTGACTCATCCTACTCCTTATGTGTCCTAATTCAACCCTAACAATCAGGTTTAAGAAGACCCACATGTATTTAGCCATTATTCCCACCTGACAATCAGGTCTTCATTTCTCTCTCTATCTTATTATAAGCTCTTCCTTACAATCTCTTAAAATGTCAGAGGACTAGAATATTTCCCGAGGTAGGAGCAGGAATTCAGTAACACTGAGTACCCTGCATAAGAAAAGGAAGATTTCTTGGCCTCCTTTATGGTGTGAATGCACTCATTCTGATTATTAGAATTTTCATGATTGTCACAGCACCCATTATCAGAATAATTTAGGAATTATTTTCTATATTTCAGTAAGAATTGAGGAGGAGGCTTTGCAGATAGGTGTGTTAACAAATGCAAAATCAGAAATGTTACATCTCACGGTTCTCGGGGGATGGGGGGATGACAAGGCCCTGCCAGCCACAGCTGCAGCTTCCTGCCAAGCTTCCTCTTCATGGCAGGCTTTCTGGAAGGCCAGGCGACTGGCCTCTTCTGCAGATACAAGAGCTTTGGTCAACAAGGCATCATGTTGCAAGGCTTTCTAGGTGCTCGAACTATAATTCCTTCTCCTGCCTGCTTTGCCTTATGCTGATCTGTGAATCATTTTGTTTTCAAAAAAGGTCCTTTGATCTCCTGTTTTGCTCTTTTGTCCTCCTTGTTCACATCTATCTCCTGTTTTTTGTCATTCGCAAACACCCTAATTCTAGAAGTTACTCAACTCTGTGAAATGAGTCAGAGGCTCACATGTCTATAGGCACTAGGTCAATGATAGAAATGAAGAAACGGGACTGGAGTAAGAACAGTGGAAAACTGGAGGGGACATGACTCCATTTATTTCAGGTTGATGGTTGTCATTGGGGAACATGGGTCAAATAAAGCCAAAATTAGAAAGGATTTTGTAAATCCTACAGACTCACTGGAGTACACTTGTGGGCATATTTGGCCTGTAGCCTGCCTTTTCTTTTCTTATCTTTTAAATTTGATACTCCGGGATTAATCTTTGAAATACATCAATCACAACTATAGGAATTTATTTCTCAACGCCAGATTTATTTTGGCAAATTCTCTTCCCCACACTGAGTCAGGCCATTGGGTTTCTGTCTCACTGCCTAAAGTATTTTTACCTCCATGTTAGAATATTATTATGTGTCCAAATCAATGATTACAAATGTGAAATAAAGCATAATTAGAGTTTCTGATGCTCTTTTCTATGCACCACTTCATTTAATATTCACTTCAGCTCTGCTAACAGGCTTCACAACTGCATTTTCAGATGGGCAAAGGCCACTTCCAGTGTCACAGAGCTGCAAGCAGTAAAAACATCCTATCTGAATCAAGGCTCAGAGCAAGATCTTCTTCTGATCTGCTCAATTTTCTACTATGCCATGGTAGTTTCTCAGCTACTATTTTCCAAAGTAATATACCTGTTTGTTAAGTCTTAGATATTTATAATAAAGCTCTGTCCTATAATTCTTATGCCTATTTTTTAGATTTCTCAAAGATTAAGATGAAAGCACTAGCTATAGGCCTAAGACTCCCAATAATATTCAAGTCACTGCCCCTGGTGATGAGATGTCTACAGATGGAGTTCAGGAGTTCTCATATCTGACAGACAAGATAAATACGCCAAAGACCTGATGCTTGAAAATTGCTACATCCTTTGTTTGCGTGCTATAAGAGAGACTTTTACTAAGAGCCTTCCATTCATAAGATAATGTATTAGGCTGGATATTTTGAATTCCTAGCCAATAATAATAAAGCATTCAGTGAGCACCCATTATGTGCAAGGTATATGATAAATACTTTATAGAATTAATTATTTTATCCTCACAATATCCCGGTAACTTAGATAATCTTATTTCACCCATTTTAAAGATATGAAAACTAAGCCTTAAAAAGATAAGTAATTTGCCAAAGAAGGTTGCTTAGTACCTGGAGTTAGCCAAACTTGGGGTTAAAGACACAGTTCTCCAGACTGCCAAGTCTTCCCAAGTCTTCTGACACGAACCGCAAGTTCTGCAGTTTCCCCAAACCACTCTTGGTTTCTACAATTTGCTAGAAAGACTCACAGAAATCACTGAAACCTACTATATTCACAGTCCTGTTTATTACATACAAAAAGTACCCGTGAAAACAAATACATAGGGTGGAATCTGGGACTGAGAAGGGTCCAAATGTGAAGCCTCAGGGATGCTTTATCCTCCTGGCATCAATACATACATGGAACATTGCCAATTCAAGAAGCTCACTGAGGTGTCGTGTCTAGAGTTCTTTTTGAGGCTTTATTATGTAGACAGGATTGATTGAATCTTTGTCCAGATGGTTGAACTCAATATCCAGCCCCCCTGGAGGTCAGGTTGATATCACAGTGGCTCAAAGCCCCAACTCTCTAATCACATGGTTGGTTTTTTTTTTTTTTTTTTTTTTTGGCATGGCCAGCTCCCATCCTGAGATGTCTCATTAGCATACACTCCCTGGGGGCCCTTGTTATCATAAACTATCCAGATGTGGTTCCTGGGCCCACCACAATACCAAAGACACTCTTATCACTCAGGAAATTCCAAGGGTTTAGAGGCTGCCTCCTTGAAACCAGAGACTAAGGTCAGCCAGACTCCTCATTATATACTCAGAATAATAGCTATCAGAATCCTAGATCTACTGGGCTCCAGGTAGTACTATGTGCATTTTCTTCTCATTTGCCTAGTACAGTACCTGACACATAAGTGCTCAATAATCTTAAGTAAATGAATGAACAAGCCATATTTTTTTTTTTTCTCTGCACAGATAGATAGGGTAAAATTTCATGGCAGTGGTTGATACACCCAAGGACTGGATAATTTTGTCATTTTGCAGATGAAATAAAGTCTCAGAGGCATGTGTTAATTATGAAACCTTTCAAATGAGCTTTAGTCTTCCTGAAAAAAGCTTGCTATTGGTATATGGAATCATCAGGAGATGAAGGAGGGGCTGGGGGTATAACGCTTGTGACTTAAGTGATTACAGATGAGGCTGAGTATAAGTTGGTTTAAGGCTGTTCTTTGGTGTGAGAATATCATTTCTTAGGAGACATTAGTCTCCTGACTAATGCTGGAAGTTGATCATATGAGATTTTCTTTTAAATACGCTATAAGCTCTGCCGTGTCTTTGAAAACAGAGTACTTAGATTGAAGTAAGATAAAAGCCAATTTAAAAAATCCATTATGAACAGAAACTATGACTCAACCAATTGGGGCTGGTGTGTGTGAGTTCAAAGGAGAAATGTGAGTGACGAAATAATTTTAGGCAAAAAAATCGGGATTTTTTAAAATTACCAGATTCAAATCTATCTTAAAAATCTCTATATTTTCCTTAAAATAAAGACTGATCCAATTTAATCATAGAAACCTCTATTAATCTCTTAGTTAAAAGGGCTTGATAGTCAAAGGGCTTAATGGTCATTAAAATCAGATGATGGGGAAGCATATTTTTCTTTTATCTTTTCTCTACTTCATCTCTTGTCCTTTCTATTTTTCTGAATATTATACCATCAAAATGCAATTAAAGGAAACAAAGCCTAACCCGTAATTCAAAGTAGATGGCTTATTTTAATGTAATGGCCTGCAAAAGAAGAAAGATGGAAGGAATAACTTGTTTTGTGATATATTCCGTGGAAATTTTTCTGATTATATAATCACTAACATGGGCAGTTAAAGAGACAATTATCTCTTTGGGTGTATTCCCAGACTTCTAAAAGTTATGGTTTCTCATTTCTTATTGTATTGAAATTATTTTATTTATGACTTTGCATTTCAGAATATATCTAAACATAAGGCTATACCACTGCAATGTTGCTCATTTTGCCGATGACAAAGAATTGAAGTTGGAAATGTTGTGGTTACTCAACCATATCCCTTATTCAGTTCACATAACTGTACATTAACCTAATGGTGCTTTCACAGAAACAAAATGCAGTAATAGTATATTATTAGGAGGGAGTGAACTTATAATGTCAAAATAGTGTCATATTCACTTAAAATCTCATGTAAAGACAGAGTTCAAAAGACCACATTCATATGTGCAACAACAGTAGTTTTTAGGTCCTTGAAAATGCTAACTAAAAAGAAACACAGGAAGATAAACTCACGTGTCACTTTAACCAAGATGAAAAATTCAACTTCCTTTAATATTCAGTATACAGTTTAGTGTCTGCTTCTATAAGCAGACGACCTGTGGGTGTGCCTTTGTCTCAAGCTTCTTTGCTATTTTCCAAGAACCACAAATCACTTCAAGATTGAAGTCCTAGTCCTGGCCTTCTGAAATGGCCTCCTAGCTGGTGTCTTTGGACATACCTACCTTCTACTCTCCCACTAAAGTAGCTTTATAACTAGGCCTGTATTTTAAAATCTATAGTATCATCTCACTCTACAAGAAATTGAACCTTAGAAACATCCATTTCTCTCAATATAGAATTGATTTAACAAATAGTAAAAAATCTAGTTGTAAAATATTATTTTAACAATTCCCCAAATTCTTATTAGCTAATGCATCCTGCAGGAATGTTTCAGATAACTGCTACCACGGTCGGTAGCAGGTATGTATTGCATTGTGCTAGGCATTTTAGAGTACGAAAAAAGATCTGCTCCCTGACTATGAGGAACTTGCAAGGTTTATCCTGCTAAAGTATATCTGTCTTCACTCTGCATCCAAATATAAGAAGGTAAATTCTCACTGGGATTGATGTGTGATTTGGCATCTGGGGTAGGTAAAAGGCACAGATAAATATTGGAGGGAGACGTGTTTTGGCAACTAGGAACATGTGTAGGGGTGGGAAAAAAATACCTTTTTCCTGTACCCAATTTAGGTTCTCTGGCTGGAATCCTGCAAATGAGACTGTCAAAAGACAGATTAACAAGAGAAAAACAAGCAGGATTTTATTAACAGGTGCGTTGCACTTACACATGGGAGCAATGCAGTGATGAGTGACCCAAAGGGGAAGTTAGGACTTGGGCTTATATACCGTCTTAGGCTAAACAAAGAAAAAGGGGGTTGGGGCTTCTGTTGAGGAGGCAAGTTATGGGAGGGTGACTGGGAAAAGCATATAGTAAACAAGGATTGTTCAGTAAGGTTCATTTTGCAGATCTGAGTTGGTGCCTTCTGCATGAATAAAAGTTATTCAGAGCCCTTCTCTTTCTGGATCAGGAGAGGGAGGAGACACCTTTACAAATGGAAATTTCCTTTATAAATGTAAATTTCCTTTACAAAAGAAAAACATATGCCCTGTTTTTGGAGCTTCTTGTGCATCTGCTGGTTCTTAATGGCCTTTAGCTCAAAAAATCCATACATCCAAGAGGCATATTTTGGGGTGGCATATTCTGGTACCCTTCGTACGGAACTAGCAGAGTTGTTTACTCATTTGTAATGAAGGGGAACAATTGCGGCCCAAACACAATTCATCAGTTAGAGTTCAATTCATCTTTTTTAACTTTCATTTTCACAAGATGTAAAGAACTTTTTATCTCAGTCTTATTTTATGTGTGTGTTGTTGTGTCCATTAAATTTATCTGAATCACTTGAAAGTGAATGGAGCAATTTTGATTCTATATAACTGATGACATGTACCAAATTGCAGCTGAATATTTAGTGCTAAAATGACCAAAGACATAATATAAATGTTTGTGGCAAAGAGAAAGGAAACAGAAAACTTGATCATTTAAATTGCAATAGTGAAAGTTTATTTTCTGTAAAATATTCGGAGCAGTGTAGGTGCTTAGTGAATACTGGCAAAAATCATATAAACAAAAACAGCAGCAATAAATCATACTTAGCTCATCACAAAAGAGAATGACACTTCAGAGGTTGCTATTATTATTGAAGTTTTTAACTGTCATCTTACCTGTAGGAGAAACAAGATTGATGAATATTGCTACTGACACAAGGTATAGTTTTTGTCATATTGAAAACATATTCTAGATGTTCATCAGGCCATATTGTCTGTTCCCTGGTGCTTCTGCTGCAGTGATTTTTTTCCCCATTATTTTTCTGTTGCTAAGAATACACATTGTGTAACTATGGTCTCTGTGACCACTGGCTGTCAGAGCCAATTATAATTTAAATAGTCTAGGCAAAGAAAATTTAAATTTGAACCAGCAAATAGCCTTCATCAACACAGTACTGAAACAAAGTCATCTGGAGGACCCGATGAAGTGTGTTAACATTCAGACTCAGCAGGCTAAGAAAAAATTAGGCTGAATTTAAAATAAATTTTTTTTAGTAATCTTGATAAATGCTTCTAAGTAAGATAATTGGGTTTTGATCAATCAAAGAGAGTTATTCCTAATGTAGAATGCATTCAGGTGGGAAAATAAAGAGATTTAAAATTGCAATACTCAAGAAATATGAATTAATTCACCTATGTTTCAGCAAACAAAGCTCAGTTCCTTTACTTATCTATTAAAACAAACAAACAAGCAAAAAATGATGCTTTTACCAGTAAAAAGGATGCTTTGAGTCTATCAGTAGGAATGCATTTTGCATTGTTTTTCTAGTAGATGTGATGAATCTGCAGTAATCATCCTCAGTTTAAACCCATTTTCCTCATCTTCAAGAACACTGGGTATGGATAAAAGCTGCAAGTGGATAAGGGAGAGTGTCAATAGTTTGAAGAGTACCTGAATATGCCACCTCAAAATATGCCACCTTGGCAAAAGGATTATTTTGAGCTTAAGGCTATTGAAAATGTAACCTCAGGCCCAGTTCAACCCATCTTATCAACAGAGTAATTGAGAGTGTTTTTCCTGGAATTGACACCCCTTGTCCAGTTCAAGCTAGTTGAGACCACCAACCCATCAATTGGGCCTGTGCAAATGCTTGACAAGTGACCTTTTTGACATCAAGGAGCTAAAAACTCCATCCTCCGATCATGGTAATGCTGCCATTTTGTGAACATGTGTCCTATGTAGAGGCTCAAGCGTGACTACGCTTGCACAGATCATCAATTATCTCACTTCTCCTTACATCTGATCATCTATCTCCACACTTCAGACCACCCTGCCTTTCATCCCATAAATTGTACCCCAAACCCTGGATCAGGGAGACAGATCTGAGAGCATATGCCCCTGTCTCCTTGCGGATCAATTGTGCAAAATAAAGCTGATTTCTTTTCCCAAAAGCTGATGCCATAATAGTTGGCTTTTTTTTTTTTAATGTTCATTGGGCAAGAGAACCCCAATTTTGTGTGGTAACAAAAACCACAGATGCTGGAAAAGCTCTTCACTCCCCCCCCCAACTGCCTAAAAATAAAGTATAAATTTCCTCTTTTGTAAAGGAAATTTACATTAATAAAATAACTTTCTATTTGTAAAGCTATCTCTGCACTGGGAAAAGAGCTACTCCTGGAAACAATGCATCACCTGGGAGACTCCTGTCTGCATAACAAGACATACACTGCATTTCCTCCCTCACTTTCCCATGACTTCTCCCGGACCCAGAAGCACTTTTCCTTTGTGTAGCCTAAGATGGTGTATAAGCGTTAATCATCTGGCCTCCTCCTCAAGTCTCATTTCTTTTTCAAACTCCCATGCATGTGCACATAATTACACTTCCTTCTCTCTTGTTAATACATCTTTTATCAGTTTAATTCTCAGGCCCCAGCCATTGAACCTAGGTGAGTAGAGGGAAAAAAGGTTAGCCTCCTGGATAAGTTTGAAGTACATAGAGTGCTCATAACAGATGTCAGATAGGAGGAAAATTATGCATAGAGAAGCAGTTCTCTATGCTGGGTCTTCGAGGTTGAATAGGAGTTCCCCTGTAGGTATATTAGGGAAGGACACAAGAGAGGAAAAGCATGTTGTAGGGGCATGAAATCATGAGAGAGCATGGTATGTTTAGAGAAAGATGGTCATAGCTGGGGTCTGTGGGGTGGAGGAATAGTAGTCAGAAACTGGGAAAGTAGTACAGATCTTTTAGGTTATACTTGCTCATAGAGCAATGGGAAGATGAGAAAGGTCTTTTGGCCAAATGACATGTGCAAATGGTGATATGATATGTTTAAAAAAATTTTTTATGACTTCAATATTGTTAGTTATTGATTCAGTATTTACATTATTAGGCCTACGTAAATATGATTCAAATCTGAGCTATGTAATGATTATTTCTCTATTCCTGTACAATTTTTGTGTTTCCTTGAGTTTCTGATAATCAATTTTTTGCTTTTTCACTTGTTTGTTTTCTTTATATCTATAACTAAATCATCTCAAATATTTTCTCAAAAATTTAAATATTTTCTCAATTTGTTCAAGTAAATCAAGTAATCTGTAAACTTCTCCCTCCCCCCCCCCTTTTTTTTGTGGTGAATGTCACATCTCTCCTGGAACCTTCTAACTTCTAATGCCAATCTGATGGATATTTGCTCTTTCTTTAATTAATTCAATGCAATGAGTTTCTACTGTGAATTAGACACAGGGCTACATTTTGGTCCTGGTAGATATGGACCCTAACTTCATGGAGCTTATAGTTTAGTGAAGAAGAAAGTGTTACAAATAAATAAACCATAATTAAAAATGTCAAAGGGTTAATTACCGTGAAGGAAACAAGCAGGGACAAACACAGACAGAATAACAGAGGTGGAGAGTGAGGACTTATTTTATATGGAGTGGTCAGGCGGGATCTCACTGAAGATATTACAATTTTTTATAGATGAGAGAAATGAAGTTCTGGTGGGTGGAGTGATGAGAAAGGAAACCAACATACTGGAACTGCATATACTTTCTCTGTTCCTATGTTAAACAATACCAGGAACACATTTTCCTCTCTCTATGTCAAAAATGCTGACACCAAGCAAAATAATTTACATACTTACTCCAGGAAATACCTGTTCTTGGGAGAAAAGGCTATGAACCAAGTAAACATCTTAGTTATCAAGATGACATATTTCTTGATTTGTTTCAAAAACGCTTGCTTCCTGTGCCCACCAATCCAAAGTTATTAAATCACTAACGCTACTCAAGCTCAACCAGTTCTCCCCTGGTAAGGCCCATCTTAAAATCACCCAGGGAACTTCCTAATTTTCCTTATTGAGACTCTTCTAAAGGACTGCAAATGTGGTTCTCCCCCACCCCGCCCCATGCCAAAATAAATCTAATAATAGCCTTTGCTTTGCTAGTAGTATTCTGGATAGCCAACAGATGACAGTGACATGCCAATAATCAGGAAATAATATGTGGAGAGCCCAATCTTTAATCTAGAACTGTGAGTGGGTGGTCTTTATATCTACTCCCATATTCAGCCTCAACCCAAAGCCCAACATTTGCCTTTTATTACCTTATTTTCTTACACTTTTCTCCCGCTTCTAAGAAAGCAGTGTTCCTCTTAAATCACCTTCATCCTTGGCTCATGATTCTATCTTTTCCCAGTCCCTGAGGAGACCTTTCTTTGGTTCTATCATCTTCCATCGCTTAATTGGAACAATTTTTAATATTCAAAAAAATGCATTTCAAAAACATAAACCTCTTGTCAAAAACTGCATATAGTAAAATTTCATAGGATGAAATTCAAATTTTATAGCCTGGCAATTGTAACATCTATAACTTCTTAAAAATGGACCTATTCTGTGGCTCTGACATACTGAAACATCAACAGAGCTGGGTGAGGAGTAGAGATAAGTACAATCAGTTGAGTGTAATAGACATCAGTGGGAATTGTGGACAACTGCAGAGGGAGTGCTCCATCTAAAAGTGGACAGTCTCTACTGAATTCCAGCTGATTTTTGCCATGTGGAAATGAGGGCCAATTTTTGTCGGATACGTTGAAAGCTAGGTAAAATCTCCTTTTTTTTTTTGTAAATGTGGGCAACTGGCAAATATTTGAAAACTATTCTGCTTGCCAGACAAAACCCAAGGGTAGGATTCAGCCACCAGTTGCAACCTCTGCCTGTCCAATCAAAGTTGGTTTATTGACTCTGCCCCGGGCAGCTCTTCATTCCTGTTTCCTTAGCCTTTCTCATGTTGTTTGTTTAACTTTAAGTGCTTCTCTTCCCTCTATACCTATCCAAATATACCATTCTTCATGTTCTAGGTCAATTTTCACCCCCTCTTTCTGTTTAGCTCCAGCTTTGCAATATCCTGCTTTAATATCACCCTCCACTGGGATGATATATATTTATTACCTAGTGATTTAATTTGTGACTGTATCCTATACGACCTTCAATTTTGTTGTTAGTTCTGCCAAGATTTTTTATTAAAGGTATAACTTTTGTGGAAAAGACCTTAAGAGATTTGTAGTCCAAATGTTCATTATGTAAAAACTTGTAGAGGGTAAGTAAATCTCTATCACATTGTTACTTGATTACAGATTCCGGAGGCTTTTTAAATTTCCTTGAGTAGAGCAGGTGTTGGATACGTATATGCTGATTGATTTAAAAATGTCTACCGCTGTAATAAATGCCTTCTTTAGACATTTGTTACAATTTCTTAACATTTAAACACAAAACTTTGGACTCAGAAATGAAATCCTGTTTTATACGGTGTTATCTATAAACTGTAATCTTCCTCTAAAAAAATGAGTTATGTTTTATTTCTTAAAGAAAACCTGACCAAAATCCCCAAACAATGGTATGTGTTTGTATTCCATGTTAAGCCAAGAAAATGAGTCTGCAAATTGCTTTTGTTTACAAGATGCAGCTGTGCCTCTGTTTAGTTTTAGAGGCAGTTTAAACTGGACTAACTATTTTTCCTTAAGAATTTTGAGGTTGCTTATCTATTCAATATGTTGGTGTTTAATTTTTTTTAGGTGACTATTTGGTAGTGGTAGAAGTTAATTTTTTTAAATTATGAAATATTTCTAATTCACAGGAAACTACTAAAATCATATCACATATACACATATAAATACCACTCAGATTTAACGTAAGTTAAGCTTTTGCAATATTTGCTCCAATTTGGAAAAATGTAAGGGGACATTGTCATCCTAACCAATAGTATCCTACTAAAACATGTGTTATTATTACCATGGAAATACTGGTCATAATGTTTAGGCAGAAAAAAATGGGCCTAAAGAAATGATTAGATTAAAGGCAAGCACAGCATTATAGGATTCTCCATCCTTTAAAAGCTGAATGTGATTTTTCTAATATCAGGTACATTCCTCTCAGTTCATGGCACATCATCACTTTTTTCTTGACCCTCTTTTATTAAATGTACATATTCCCTTTTATCTTCAGACCCTACTTCCATTTCTCTTCCTCTACAGGCAACAATGGCTGAATAAAGGTGATTGTAAATACTTTGACACCTCTTCCATCAAAAGATGGGGTCTCCTTCTCCTTACTTTGAATATGAGTTGGTCTATGACCAACTATGTGGTTCCAACTACAAGGGACATGCTGCTATGTAAACTCTAGGACTAGCCTTTCAGAGAGTACTGGCAGTTTCTGTCTTGCTCAGATGATCTGACTACCTTGCTGGAGGAACCACATTGACAGGCCCTGGGTGTCCAATGGAGCAAGAGAATGTCCCAGCTGAGCTAAGCCTTTTAGTGTCTCTGCCAAGGTGTCAGAAATGTGGATGAAGAGGTCTTGGGCACTACAGACCAACTCAGCTCCCAGTATAATACATCAGATGACCTCTGTGGACACCAAGTGAACATAGATGTTACCTACTCAAGCCGTGCCTGAATTCCTGACTCATAGATTTGTGTGCAAAACAAATGATTGTTGTTGTTTTTAGCCACCAGATAGAGTGGTTTATTACTCAGCAAAAGACACCTGGAACAGCAGCCATTCTATTGTGTTTAATGTACATCGTTTTTTTCTCCAGTGTGTGTGTTCTTACAAAATATGTTTGTTTTGTGTGCAGGTATTTTGATTTATTTAAATGTTATTGTGAAATATATCTCATTTCTTTTCAACTAAGCACAATGTTCTGGGCTCCCGTCCATGTCACAATCTATACATCTATCAGTTACTTCTATTTGTTGTGTAAACTCATGTGTTCATCCAGACATTTTATCTATTTTTTCTCCCAGTAATGGACACCCAAGTTGCCTCCAACTCCCAGCTGCTACACATAATGCTGTGATAAATATCCCGGTAAATTCTCTTTACTTACTTGTGTGAGAATTTCTTTGAGCTTGTAGGAGCAGAATGACTCTATCATAGGTTATACTTGTATCTTATTTGCCTAAGTAATGACAGATTCTCTCCAGTATGGCTGTACTAGTCCACTCTTCCACTAGCAATGTATGGGGTTCTTATATCACCACATTCTCCCCAATAATTGAAAGTATTCAGCTTTCTCATTTTTTCTGTGTAATACTTCAAAATGAAATCTATCTTTAATATACATGTTTCCGATTACAAATGATTTTGAACTGCACTTTTGTGCATGTTGGCCTTTTGTGTTTCTTTGATTGTAAATTACCTGTTCATAGTTGTTACCACTTTTCTGTTAGGTTTGCTGACCTCTTCTTGTTTTTCAGAAGCTCCTTGTGTATCTAGAGATTAAACCCTTGTTTGTTTTAAACATTACAAATATCTTGATCTACTCTTTCATTGGTCCATTCATTTTTTTTCATGGTATCCTTCCTTGAACAGATATCCTATTTTAATCTAATTAAATAAATAATTTCTTGCCTTATGTACTTTTGAAGTTTCATTTAAGAATTCTTTTACTGCTACAAAGTCATAAAGATATTTACCTGCATTCCTTCTATTAACTTTATATTTTTACTTTTCTCACCTCAATATTTCTTCTGCGTAGAATGCATCCTTATATATCGTGTTAGATTGGAATGTCAGTTTATTTTTCTCCATATAGGAAGCCCTGCCCCTCTATGCCTCTCCCCTACAAAAACTTGCTAAACAATATGTCCTTCTTGCACTGATGGCTGATGTCACTTTTATCGTGTAGTAAGTTGTTATATATATATATATACAATGATATGTCTCTAAACTTTGTTCTTTTCCACTAACATATTTTTCTGTTCTTTACTCTCTTTTCTTAAAGGTTTATTTAGCAATTGCTGGAGTGGTATTCCTTCATATAAACTTTAGAATAGTTTTTTTTTGTTTCTTAAAAAATTTAACTGGAATTTTTACTTAGATTATATTGCATTTACATTTTAATTTGGGGTAAATTGACATCTTTATAGTTTTAAGTCAAGAATATGCAATGCTCTTCATTATTCAGATCATTATCTTTGATCTTACATTAAAAACATCTTTGTGATGGGGTTTTCATATATTCTTCTGTAAGTTTATTTGTAAATACTATATATTTTGTTGTTATTGTGAGTGATATCTTAATTATTACTACACTTTCTGGTTTGTATACTGGTCAGCATTTGCTACATAAGAAACAAAATATCTCAGGGCATATAGCAGTGTTTATTTTCCACTCATGTGTGTATTGATTGGCATGGGTGACTCCCTCAATTGAGGGGCGGGAGCTTCCCAGGGCATAGTCTTCTTATGGGGGAAGTCAGAAGCTCCCAGACGGGTGAGTGGGAACAAGCAATGTTCAGAACTGGCACACACACTGTCACACACACTGTCACTTTTGCCCATTTTCATAGGCCAAAGCACGTGGTCTAGCCCAATATCAATGCAGTGGGAAAGTATACTTCTCCCATAAAGGTGATTCAGTCGGAATGAAAATTGCTGAACAGTAACTGAATCAAACACAATTAGCCAATTAGCCTTCTAAATAGGCAAAATGAGTTCAAATCATCATGCTGTTAATTTAATAAAAAGATCATTTGAAGGAAATTGTTTGATTTCAATTAGAGGAATTTCTGAATTAAACACATATAATTGTGTGCATTAAATTTAAATAATTTATTCTTAGCTTTATTCCAAAAAGTATTTTCATTTTTAAACACAATGTTATTGAACATTGAGGCAGCTTAGGATATAGAGAAAATAATTTTATAAACTGACCAATCATTAATTGTTAGTTTTACATAAGAGCTTGAAATGGTTATTCGCTGCAAATTTTAGGATATTTGTCTTGTATGCAGTATTCAAGAATATATATGTATTTTTTTCTTTTGGGGGGAGAGGAGTGAGTAAACGTATCTATCATTTAACCAGGACTTGAGAACCCAAGGCTTCCTCAATTTGATGTTAGGCAGCTTAATAGACAGAGCCATGTCATATATTCCCATGTGCTTCAGCAAGTCTACATATTGCTAGTAATAAAATGAGTACTGGACTATATTTTAAATTAAATGGAAATAATCAAGATAAATGAGAATTCTAGCAAAGCAAAAAATAGCAATATTCTTAAATTTGATATAATAAAATGTTACACTTCACTAATAAGTTACAGTGGTAGAAAATATCCTTTGACTTTATTAATTAATATACTATTGTTTCTTAAATACTGTTGCATAAGAAATTCAATGTGAGTTATTTTATTTGATAAATCAGTTGAACCTAATTCCTCAGATCAGTCTTGCTTATTGGTCTTATTATGAACTTTAAGATAATTATTTTATTGTGCTATATAAAAGTTGAAAGTCTTTGGCTGGAAAATATTCTATTTTATTTCTTTTATTTTTATTTGCCTTACTTATCCTTATAAATAGACAAAGCTGCATTTGTGGAATTTAGAAAAATTCTAGGTCCAAATAAAGTTGCATTTGGTAATAAATTTCAGCATATTTTTTTATAGAGAATTAAGAGGTCTTTTACCAAATTTATATCTCTATATCATTTATAGCATATATGAAGGCATTATCCCGTACCATTTAAGCATATTTTTCCTTTATATTGATATATATATCTCATATATGAAGGCATTATGTGCTTAAATGGTACCTAACAATGCCTTCACACAGAGAAGACAAGTGAAACACCTTAAACAACAGCAAACAGTTCTAGAAATACAAGCACAGCCTTGAACAACAGCAGAGAAATCTGTCATTGAACTCAGTTGATGTTTAGCAATAATTTGGGGAGCACTGAAGACGCAACCTGAATCCATGCATTTTCAGTTAAGTGAGGCATAGATAAAAGCACAAATTCTAGAAATTAGATGAATTTATTAATAGTAATTGTAGGTTGCCAAATTCAAAATCCCCACAATCTTTCCTAGCATTGAGCTCTGATACTTCAAAAGTCCCATCTGCTGAGGCAAATGGACAGTGTTCCTAAATCGGCAGCCTGTAATCTGGTGACATGAAAGGGAGAATTTGGGGACATGAGGTCCAAGTCTAAACGCTTTATAACCTCCTGGAGGACCTATTCACCAATGGTATATTATGAAAAATATCCTTTCTCTTTGTCTTACCTTTCAAAAGTGCTAAAGATTAATATGGTTTAGTCTTAATATTGTATATTTGTTTTACACTTAAAAAAAGAGAATGATGATGTTTGATGACAATGAATGTCAACAATGCTAGAAGCCAAAAATCTATTCATCTGTTGAATGGGCATCAATGTTTTAACCTGGGTTAAAAGAGCATATTTTAGATCATCTCTGGTTTAGTTCTTTACTATAGTATTCTTCCTTTGTGTTTCTACAAGATTTAATACCAAATTGAAGTCAAGATAATGATAAGCAGTCCTTTCCCATAAAAAATTACATAGCGTGTCTTCAAACTTGTGCTCTGGCTCAACAAACCACAGAAAGTTAAGATCTAATTTTTCTTTCCGTGGAAACATATGACTTTAATTCATATGTCCGTTGGGAACATTGCCACTGTTTGTGTACTTCATCAGCAACATTCCAATAGAGTATTAAATTATAGTATTTCTGTCATATTATTTGCAGGATTAGAGATAAAATAAAATAGTGTAAATGTGCTGTATATGGGAATTATTTCAATAGTCAATTTCATAGATTATTTGCAAGAAATCCTCTCTAACTGTGCAAAATAGTATTGTTTGCTATTTCTTAATCGTATGTACTTTATGAATAGCTGTGATTTCTTTCTCTTTGCTTAGAAGCAGTGCAAACAGAAACGAGCTTTGTTTCAGCACTTCCAAAGGAACACTACCAAATGGAATATAAATTGAATCGCTCTCAGAAATAAAATCACTTAGCTGCCATGAATCACAATTTGAGATTTTAAAGAGCAAAACGTTCCAATAAGTGTGTGTATGTACGTGTATGTATGTGTGCGTGTTCTACCATTTGTTACTGCTTAAGTACCAGAGCGAAGGATAACACATTGCTGATGACTCTGAAATTCACTTGGAATTCCACTTTTGCTGAAGTGGAAGATTAGTTTTAACTTTGCCGTGACTGGTTTTGACAGTCAGAGATATTAACGTTTGATGGTATTTTATAGTATTCTCTCTCCACTAATTTCCTAAGCTTTAGTATAACAATACTACATTATTATATTGTATTATATTATTTTCAAATATTTAACATATTTGAAATATTTTAGGATCAAGTAACTTGAATCATAACCACTTCTGCCTCCTTTTCAAGTATTTACATAATGCCAATGTTCCTTATCTTTTAGATTATCAATTCCATACTGTCCCTGAATTTTTGAAATATGAATTCTACTATTAATGAAGAATCAGAATGTTATATTTGAAATAGCTATTCCAAGAGTAAGGTTTTTGAATAAATACTTATCTTCATAGCAATTGGAAGCTCCTTTCCCCTTAGCATCCTCAAGGTTATTCTTTCTAATTTTTTCCATCCACTTTCTTGGAGGAAGATTTAGAGGAAATATTTAGAAGAGGCTGTGCTGCTGGGAATTCAAGGTGCTACCTGGTTTCATACCATGAATTCCCCAAACCACCAGTGTCTTTCAAAACACGCTACAAACAGAATTAGTACTCCCACATTCTTAGATTGCATTTCAAATATGCCCCTCCTCATTATTGCTCAAGTAGCTTTTCGTGCTTTTTTTTACTTCATTACGTTTCAGGTAATTAATGAATTACCTACAAATATTATGTAATTGACCAAACTGTAAGATCATTATAAAACGTTTTTAATTTTTTGTATAAAATATTTAATGATCTTGGAAATTGGTGTTTATTCTATTGTACGTTTTTGCTTTCTAACACACACACATCACCCCAAAACCGGTAACTATGTAGGATGTGTGTATGGTCATGTGCAACCAATTTCCAAGGTGCTTATTTTAAGTGACTTTTGCATCAAGCAGTATATAGCAAAACATAAAAATTTTTATGACTTTTTTTGTATACCAATGTCTTTATGAAGTCAATATTGTCATTTTAAAATTTTCTTATGACTACCTGAGAGTCCAACAACTAAGCAAGTGTGGTCAAACCACAATTTATCTCCCTTGATTGCACATAGCCATACTAACAAATACTGAGTTCTAGTATCAACTTGATTAGGTGTGAGACAAGCACTTGGACTCCTGTTTCTTCTACTTATTTGTGTGCAGACTGTACCTATAAATCCCCCTTGAGTACACAACCTTTACTTACTTGGTTCTGCTTCCCTTTGTAGCTATTATTACATTTCTCTGCTTATTTCATTTTTAAGCTGTTAAGCGAGTAGTCTTCCAGGCTCTTTACTTCAGCATTCTTATGATCTACTCCCCGTATAAGTGGGTTATCAATTTCTTCTTGAATGATCTTAAAGACAACAGAAAACAATAACAGATGGTTGACTAGATTCTGCAATTCACTTGAAATTCCACATGTGCTAAAGCGGAAGGTTAGTATTATCTCTGCCATGATTTTGAGAAATTTTTCCATTTCTTCTAAGTTGTCAAATTTATGGCATATATAGTTGTTCATAACATTCCTTTATTATCCTTTTAATATCTGTAGGATATGTAGTGATATGCCCTTTTCCTTTCCAGATATTTGTATTTTTGTTCTTTACCTTTTTTTCCTTGCTGAATCTGGATAAACTTTCATGAATTTTATCAATCACTTCAAAGAATCAGCTTTGGTTTCATAGATTTTCTGTATTTTTCTTTTCGCAATTTTATTAATTTCTGTTATTATCTTTATTATTTCTTTCCTTCTGCTTCCTTTGGTTTTAATTTGCTCTTCTACTAGTTTAAGTTGGAAGCTTAGGTTACTGATTTTAAATCTTTCTACTCATCTAATATAATCCTTAAATGCTATAAATTTTACTTTAACCATTCTTTTAGCTGCAAACCACAAATTTTAACATTCTATTTTAATTTTTATTCAATTCAAAATATTTTCCAAATTTCCTTGTGATTTCTATTTTGAGAAATGGGCTATTTAGAAGCATATAGCTTAATCTCCAAATATTTTGAGATTTCCTAGATATCTTTCTATTGTTGATTCCTGGTTTAATTTCTTTGTCCAAGAAAATATTCCATATGATTTTAACTTTGAAAAAAATTTTAAAGTTTGTTTTAGAGCCCAAAATATAGTTTATCTTGGTGAATGCTTCATATGCTCTTGAGAATATTGTGTATTCTGCAGTTTTGGGGGGAAATTTCTATAAATAAGGTCAATTTGATTGGCAGTGTTATTCAGGTCTTCTGTGTCCTTACTGATTTCTGACTTGTTCCATCAATTACTGAGAGAGGATTTTTTTTTTTTTTGCAGGGGAAGAGTCACCCTAAGCTAACATCTGTTGCCAATCCTCCTCTTTTTGCTGAGGAAGACTGGCCCTGGGCTAACATCCGTGCCCATCTTCCTCTACTTTATATGGGACGCCGCCACAGCAGGGCTGACAAGCAGTGCATCAGCAGGCGCCGGGGATCCGAACTCGCGAACCCCGGGTTGCCAAGCGTGAACTAAACCGCTGCGCCACCAGGCGGCCCCATTTTCATTTGATCTTTTCATATATTTTTTATCTCTCTACTGAAATTACCCACCTCATCATCCATATTGTCCATCTTTTCTACTAGAGGCCTTAAACTATTAATGGTAGTTATTTTAAATTCCGTGTCTAATGAGTCCAATATATGTGTCGTAACTGAATCTGGTCCTGATGACTGCTTTGCCTCTCCACAGTGTTTTGTTTTGATTTTTACTTCTTTGCCTGTCTTGTAATTTTTTGATGAAACCAGACATTTTATGCAGGGCAGTAAAGATGGAGGTAAATAATTTGTATGCCTAGATATGGGCACTCTTTTTCTTCTGTGGACACTTATTGGTGTATTTAGTAAATTTAATCAGTAGTTGATCTGGGTTTGGGTTTTATTGTTTCTGTGGTTGTCCTTGGTGTAACACACACTTCAAATTCCTCTAGCGTTGCCTTAGGTTTGAAGTGGGGCTGGTTTTCTGAGGTATTTTCTTACTGCCTCTTCTGCTCACAGCTTTAAGTCTTCCCTTTGCACTGTGCCTCAGAGAGGATTTTTCTCCATGCTCTTGCCCTCCTCCCAGTAGAAAACCACAGTTACTTGAGACTTGACACCTGTTAACTTGGTGATGGAGAGTTTGTATGTGTGGTCGTGGTAGAGGGATTGTTCTCTGTTGCTCTGATATTACCTTGAACCTTAGACATGGGCTGTGTACCTGGGCTTGACCGTGGGCCTCCTCGGTGATTCTGCCCTGTCTCAAGTTGCAAGTCTTGACCCAACATTTATTCCTGCCTCTCCCCCAGGGATAGAGAGTATTTTACTCTTCCTTTCTCCTAACTGCAGTGGTTTATCACCAGGGGCCTAAGGGACAGTGTTTATGCCTTCCTCGCAGTGGTTTGGGCCTTTGTTCCACAGCAAGGATAGACAAGGATCCAGGCAAGCATTGTGCCTTTCCTGCAGTGACTGTTTGCTCCTCTCCCCTGAGCCTGCGTCACATACATGCTTTCTTAAGATAGTCACCTGCCCCCAGCTGTTCTTGTGAGAACACAGTGGGATCTATGATGGTGAGTGGGTACAAATTCTCCTTTTATCTGCTGTTTCCAGGAGTTCAATATTCTCTCAATCATTTACACTTTGCTATTAGTATATTAATAAATTTTTAGCTGAATTCTTCATGCTGGTGTGCAGTGGCATCTGCCCCAGGGGAGAGGGTGCTCGTGTCTCCTCCCTCATCTAAGGCACCTGTCCTTCCTTAGATTTCAACTTGACTTGATCTGTGCCCTCAGCTCTCTGATGAGTTTGAGAAAAGTTGTGAATTTTCAGGTTATCTGTTATTATTTTTGTTGAAATGGTGGGAGTGTTGCTCTTTCCATCTTTCTAAATCCTAAGCAGAAGCACAGTAGCCTAATTCAACGTTTCTTTTTCTTAAACTAATTCTAATGTGTTGTAAGAAAAAGAAACCATCTTCTCCATTTCAAAATGTTCCTCACTTTGACCATAATAATACCACCTACTCTTTATTGAGTATTAACCTGTGTCAGGAATTTTATATACAGCATCTCCTTTAATTACTTCTGATACCCTGTGATATAAGTTTATAGCATACAACAATCTTCTTTTGTCACTATTACAGTATCTCTATCTTTGCCCAAGAATTAGTTCCTGGAAGACTAGAAATATAAAGGCACATACAGATATGTCTCCTGGGCTTGGACATCAAGGATACAATTTCCACATACTAAATAATGCTGTATATTTTGTGCGTAACATCTCCTAACATGTCAAAGGAAATGCAAATCAAATTTTACGTGGTGTTTTTCTCAGATTCTCACATGATAAGCTAGTTCAATCCTTAATTTCTTTATAAATTTCTGCTTTAATTAACTTTTTAAATTATTACAATCTTGACAAAGTAATTTTGAATATCAAATGGCAAATAACAAGAAAAAATCTCTCAAAATTCTGTCTGTGGTTTAAAACAAAACTGTGGACTAGCTGAATTGCAAAATACTTATTTTTTGTTCCAAACAAGCAAATTTTTTGAAGAAAATAAACTCAGTTTTCCATATTGATGTTTTATCATTTATTTCATTGAAATCCAAATGCAATCTAAACTAAACATTAGAGCATTCATGGGAATTTGATGAGCAAATGCATTCATGATGGCCAGAGGTCCCTACAGCTTAGACCATTGTTGCTTAGTTGAGATCAATATCTATCAAATGAGAGCTTTCGGTAGGATAGTTAGAATTATTTTCACTTACAGAGAAATTATAAAAGTCATTATGTTTATACGTTTAATAGTGCCCCAAGATATGATCTGCTTTAGTTTAAACACACACACACACATACATACACACTTAGGGAAAATGACCAGAACTATTTCTAATTATTTTTTAATAGCACAGTGTTAGATTCCTTTTCCTGTTGGGACAACACAGAATTGGTGTTTAGTTTAGTTTAGTTTAGTTTTATGAAAGGACTCTTCAGACAGATAGATGAACATATGAGCACTTGGGTGTGAGATAGGACTCCATTATTTTCCCCTCACTCCCAGTGAATTCTTATTCAATGTAACAAGAAAGAATGCTTCTTTGCTATTGCTAGATTTTAAGTGGACTCCACCCTGATATAAATGTTGGACTTTTATAATATATACAACAATTTCCATGTTGACTTTCTTCTTTGGCTACTCTACCTTTTCATTCTAGCAGATTACTAACTTTAGGTCCCATTTTGTTCTCTTTCTTTTTCCTATTTATCTGAGACTGGCTGGGTTTTTCACTTGTGCAGTCAGTATCTGGTGTAGGTTGAGTTCTCTAGAAGCAGATTCTGAAATGGAGGTTATCATACAGGAGATATATTTGGCATGCTCCTGGAACCCACACTTATGAAAGGAAGGGGAGGAGGCAGGATTGGACAAAGGAGAAAGTGGCTATGAGGCCTCAACATATGTCTCAGTGAATCCCATGGAGAGATCTGAAGCTTGAATGGTTCTTCAGAGTCGGAGTGAGGGATTCAGACTTTATACTCCCATGCTGATTAGTCATTGAATGTGAGTTTCCTGGGGGAGAGAGTGTGCCCTTGCATGAGGCAGCTCTCTTTAACCAAGTACCTATAAAGAGGACTGACAGTTGAGGGATTCCTGCATGAAGCACTCTCAGCAGGTAGAAGAATAAGTCCTTCCTTCTAGAAGGGAGAACTAGGTGACAGCCACAGCATGCACAATAGTACACCTGTTGCCCCACTCAGAGTCACATCTTAGTATGAAATTTGGGAGTAGCTCCTTCAGGTTTCTGAGGGCTTTTAATTCTGAAAAATTAGTGGGAGGAAATACAGTTCCCACCGCTGCAGTTGGTCTCTGGGCCACAACTGATACTCACTGTCTCCCTGCTCTACTATCCTTTTCAGATTTCTTTGATCTTAAGGGGGCTTCTTTACTGTTCTTGATGACTTACCCAGTGATATGACCCAGACCTCCATCCCTGAAAAGTCTGAGCCCTGGACTGTGTGCTTTTCCCTGCTGTGCCTGCTGCATTTTCTTCTGTTGACCATAAAAGTTGTGCACAGGAATGTAAAGAGGTCCCCAAGTAGATTACGTTGGTGGAAACGTAGTTCTACCTTCCCCCATTGTGCAACAGCAGCCCTACCTGGTGATCAGTATCAATATTCTTTCTAAGATGGTGACTCTTTCTGGATTCCTGGTCTCTTGGCCCAAGGAACCCAAAGTGACCCATTTGCTATTGATCTTTACAGTTAAATTGAACTCTTTTTGTGTCCTCTGATTGAAGTGTTCCCCCTTTGGGAACCAGGATTTCTAAACTCTCACAGTTGAGAGTCATAAGAATGGAAAGCAAAATTTCCCCAATAATGTCACCAGCAGTGGTAGTAGCAGAGTGTCTCCTTTTCTTACCACTTAGATTCTGGGTCCAAGTATTGCGCCCATTGAAGACACTACACCATGTAAAAGTCATTGATTTAGAGTGTGCACTGCATCCTGGAAGATGGCATCAAATCCTCCCAAGTTACCCTCTCCACGTTGGTGCTTCATCTGAGTTTTTACCATCTCTTTCTATCATTTTATTAGGCCAGAAGCTTCTGGATGGTATAGAGTCAGTGACTCTCAGGGTCGTAGCTCACATTGGCACTTCCTTTGCTATGGACTAGTACCCTGTGCTGGTATATTAAACAATCTGCAAATCCTCAGATGGTGCTGTTGGCTGAGACCCTGCAGTCAAAAAGTGCAAACCCACAGTGAGAATATAAGCCTATTCTTATTAAAATAAATCACTGCTGCTTCCTGGGTGGAAGGTGTTCAATGTACTCAGTTTGCTACCGTGTGGCTAATTGGTGACCTCAAAGGTTTATGTATATGGGAGCTTGTCATTGGTCTCCATCACTGGTTTGAGCTTATAGCAGTGGCAGTACTTAGTCTACTGCTCTAAGTAAGAGCTAGTGATGCCTAGCCTCCAGCCCTGCCACTGTGGCTATTCTAGTCATGCACCTATTGTTCAACCACTGGCATTACTGATGGGGACAGCTAAAGCCACTGGTTGATAGGTTTGTCTACTTGAGTGTTTAATGCATATTCTCCTTCCACGCAGTGTGGATGACCAGCTGTACTGCCTAGAGCTCTGCTCTTTGGAAAGGTTTTCCCTCACTACCTTCTTTCAAGTGCATCCTCCAGCCATTTCCAACTTGTACCCACATACTGAACCAAGCCATCCTTGAATCATGATTGCATTCTGCTTCCTCTGTTCAGTTGTTCAAAAGGGATCTCTTCATCAGTCATTAGATATATATTAGATATAAGCTGCCTCCATGGCCATAAATTTGGGTGAAGTGGTTCTCCTTATCAACGGCAATTCTCCAAAATGGCGGACAGCTGATGAGTGTCTGTCCTCAGCACGCCCAGCAGATGGGGGAATCAGTCCTTCATTCCTGCAGGGAGATCTGGTAGATAAGAGGTAATATATACTTGAAACTAGGATGATAATTTCCCAGAATAGGAAAATAGAATATATGACTAAGTTTTACCCTAAGATGACAAGTGTCTTGACGCTTTGCCCCAACGAACCCCAAACTCAAGAGATTAACAATGAACAATTATCCTCAAACTATAAATATAATAAAATACAGAATACAGGGCCCTCTCAGCCATAGCACTTCTATAATAATGTTTTTCCTTACCTAAAAATCAAGTGCAAACTTTATAGTTTGGACATCAGAAACTCTCTATAGTCTGGTCCCAACTGACATTTCAAACTAATTTCTCATTTATCTCAGCTATTTATTGTATATTCTTGGTGCCATCAATTTTATTTTCACAACAACTATGCAAATTAGATTTTATTATTATCTACACTTTGTAGACAAGGAAGTGAAGGCTTAGAGGAGTTTGGTAAATTGCCTAGGGCTACAGATTTTTCCAGTGGCAAAACTGAGGTGTCCACCATTCTTCATGACTCCAAATTTTTATTCATATTGCCTTCCATGTTTGACAAACACATGACTGGCTTAGAAATGGATCTGTACTCAAACCAATAACCAAAAAAATTTAATTGTAAAAAAAAAGTCTTGTCTCAATTTATTAATTTATTTAGCTTTCTAACTGAACTAACAAAAGTCAATCCATAAACTAATACAGAAAGTAACTTTATGAATAGGTTTTGCTATATTTTTTAATGTTCTTTAATTCAACCAATAGCTGATTATTTCATACCTTTGACTTTATACAGTGTATCCAAAGTAAATTCCCTGCAGAATTCATAGGCACGGAGGTGCAGAATGATAATAGAAAGAGCAGAGGTGTTTTTGTTTTTATTTTTTAAATATTCCTTAGCTGAATCTCTTGTGATTTCAACTGATGGCAGAGCATATAATCTTGTAACTTCCAAGAGGTTCAGTTTGAGGAGATTTAACTACAGTCAGTTTGTGAATCATATGCTAGCCCTGTTTTCCTCAGAAATGCATCTATATTTAGGAGGGTTTACTAGTTTGCTAGGGCTGCCATAACAAAGCATCACAAACCGGGTGTTGTAAACAACAGAAATTTATTTTCTCACAGTTCTGGAGCCTAAAAGTTTGATATCAAGGTGTTGGTTCTGAGGCCTCTCTCCCTGGCTTGTAGATAGCTGTCTTCATATTCACAGGCTTTCCCCCCTCTGTGCATGTCTGTGTTCAAATTTCCTCTTCTTGTTAAGTACACCAATCATATTGGATTAGGGCCCACCCTAATGACTTCATTTTAACTTAATGACCTCTTTAAAAATCCTATCTCCAAGTACAGTCATATTCTGAGGTAATGGGGGTTAGGACTTCAACAGTTGAATTTTGGGGACACAATTCAACCCACAACAGGTGGGAATCACTTGCAGAAGTCACGCATTGGTAGATGATGCTGGGTCTTGGTTGGCTTCTGGGCTCTCTGGCATGCCTTGAGGTGTATATTGTCAAGTCTGGCCATCAGCCACTCTTTGAGCTTTAGTTATAAGATCCATTGCCTTTCTGCTGATACCTGTCCCACCATGAGACCACTGGGTCTATGGACTGTCCATCTCAGTTAACATCTATCCTTCTGGAGTTTGGGGCATGGTTTGAATCTTCTGTAGATTGCACTGGCTGCAGGAAAGCCAGTGACTCTGCCTTAGTCCATCTCTATCTTCAGTACTCCAGCTTGCCTTTTTCACTCTGTGGCCCAGAGAGCTCCTTCAAGGCTCCTGCCTCCCTGTGAGCAGGCACCATATCTTTTTTGCTTTAAAATCCCCCAAATTGCCTGCTGATGTATTATCTTTTTCTTGGAGTAAACATTGATTAAGTCTGCTTCTCAACTGTCCTCCTCTCCAATACACTCCTTTCTCCCTCATCTTGGAGGATTATTTTTTCTCTTTATATACAGGGCAGGGGAGGGGATGGAGGAATGAAGAACTAGTTCTCCCTAAATATGTGATATTCTGTAATCTAGTCTTTCTTTCATCTGGACCATGGCTTTTGAGTTGAAAAACTAAGAATTTGCTCCCTGTAGACTTTGGTTCCTTGAAGATAGAGTAGTCTCATGTCTCTCAACCTGAAAGGAGTGTCTTACTTAAAAGAATAGACTAGGGAACAATACGTAGTTTAATATTTCCAAAAGTATTCCTCTACATAATGCCAAAATCTACCAAAAACTATCAAAAATCTAGTACTAGTAGTCAGGAGCTCTAGTGTCTAACTGCAGCCCTCCTCGTGAATTTAGGCCTGCCACTTATTTTTTATGGACCTCAGTTACTCATCTATAAAATGAAGAGGTTCACGTAGATGATTGTCTGAAGTCTTTCCCAGCATTAAAATTCTATGCCTCTGTGATGATATGTTTAAGTTTGCTCAGTCTTCTGAAGGGCCACTTTCTATCAGCACTTTAAAATGAATAGAAATAAAATGCCTTATGTTTTTCCAGTTTTTAATTTCATGATTGCCTGTGGGATTTTATGAATACTCTTTTTCTTTGACTCTAAGAGTTACAAATGATTATAATTTTATGTGACTTTCCAGGCAATTTCCCTGCCCTCAAACTTTTTCATGACCTATCATTTAAGAAAAAAATAATATATTATCAATACATGCAGCTCTGAGAGGTTTTCTCTTTGAGGGAGACCAGATAAATAAAATTACATGTGTTCAATAATTCCAAAATCAAGTATAAAGAAGTCATACTTCAAAATAGTACCTTATTCAGTTACTTGTTGTGAATATCTTGGAGACCAGCCTGGCTTTTGTTGACAGTATTTCTGAGAATGTTGACATTCCAGCAGCAGCACCATCAATTTGGGGGTAAGTGTTTGGAGTATGGGACAGTGTAGGAGATTGTAACTCACCCTCTATGAAATCTGCTAAACTGGTTTTACCTGATTCTGGTTCTTATGAAGTTTTGAAGGGAAAGCCCAAATGTCAGCCCTGAGCAAAATGTTAGGGTTGAACTATAAAGCCTTCAAAAACATATAGAATTATAATTAGTAGTGATGAGTGAAATTTTAAATGGTTGACGTCTCCCTTTTCTATAAGCATGTTGAAACCTGACTTGATTTATGCCATTTTTCTTGAATATAGCTGGCAAACCTTATGATGTCAAATTTCTGTTGTCATGTCTACTATTGGAGTTTGCTGGTCGAAGAGTTGGCAAAATTTCAATATGAGATTGGCCTGATTCCAAAAGTTGTCCCTTAGAATACAGTGGGAAATGTGATGTTGTATTCTCCAAAGGAAAACAATATAAAAATTTAAAAGTAACAATGAAAAAGAGTTGACACTTTATTTG
Organism: Tapirus indicus; assembly: GCA_031878705.1. Taxonomy (NCBI): domain Eukaryota; kingdom Metazoa; phylum Chordata; class Mammalia; order Perissodactyla; family Tapiridae; genus Tapirus; species Tapirus indicus. The sequence goes on along the minus strand of CM062919.1, from coordinate 137,636,046 downwards.
ATTTTTTTAGTAAAAATAATAAAGACTTGTCTATTGGGCCTTATTTTTTTCCTCACTTGGAAGCCTGGTTGATTGTCAACTGAAAGGCTAATATGCTGGGCTCCATTGCTCCTCCATGCCTCTGTCCATGCTGGTCCTTTTGTCCAGACTGTATACACCTGCCTCCATTGCTCATCATCTCTTTCTCTTTTCTCTGTGTGACTACCTCCCACTCATCCTTCAAGATTAATCTGGAAAGCTGCTTCTGGGATGACTTTTCCAAACAGACTTTGTTGTGTTTTTTCCTTTTTCCACTGTGTTTTTATAGCATTTTTATACCTATTTTGTAATATGTATCACATCATGCTATAATAGATCTCTTTTTATGCTTTTCTTCCTCACTAGACTGAAAGCTTATCAAAGGTAAAGCCATGTAATTTCCTCCCTTTCCCACAGTATCTTAAACTTAGTCGACACTCAGTGATGACTGAGTGAATAACTTCTTTCACAGGGATAGTTTGCATGTCTGATCAAAGACTAGCTCTGCACATTGGTGGGAACTGGTTAGGTTCATTATAGTACTGAGTAATTATAGTAATTCCCTGCATAGTCTTAGGGCTGGAAAAGAAGGAAGAACAGAAAAGTGACTCAGGGTATACCAGATTTCATTCAGTTTAAATGTGTTCATGGGCAGGGGAAGAGCCCCAGAGCAGAATCCTCGAACTTGGCATAAACCACAACAAAAGAACACAGCATAATAAAAGTTTTAACACCAAATCTATAAAATTCAGTTCAATTCTTCCTTCTGGAAATAACTTTAAAGTCATTTAATTTATTGTTTTTCACATTGTTTTCCTTGGAGAATGTCTGAAGATAGTTCAGGAGCCACCCAGATGGACTGAGCCTGACCAGTGGATGGATATCTGAGCCCCCACGTACATTTCCAACAGAGAGGACAGCTTTCATCAACATACTTTGAATGTTAGCTTAGGCCTACCTCTCACTCAAAACCTAAGTAAAATTGGCTTAAGCCCACACCAAATTAAGAGACTCTGGTCATTTAAAACCTGTGAGATATTTCTGAACATTCCCAGGGTCATCTCCATCTCTTGGCTCTTGAATATCTGTATTCTGTTTCTGACCTCCACGTGATAACAAGACTCATTGATTTAAAAAAATACAGAACCCGAGCATTTATGACTTTGGGAGTTCTTCCCTCTCCTTTTTCCCTTCTCAGATTGTCCTAGGAACACAAACTAGTCCTTTACTTATGTTTATGCTTGGCTCCAGCCAACACACAAACCTCCTGTAGGGGCAGGGGAAGCAGAGGATTTCCCAGCCATAGTTTATTTCTCAACAAAGCTTTTCTCTCTATAGGAAAAATTCCAGTGTCATATCTAAAGGTTGGGATTCCAGAGAAGATTTCGTTGGAAGAAGGTTTCATGGCCTCAAAATTTGACACCCCAGCTTTAGGAGTTTGGCTTGCAGGGCATAATTTCAGCCTCACCCAATGTGCGAGGTGCAGTAAAATATGTCATTCTTCACGTAGATTCATTCATGTTGTTGATGTTCTACTTTCCATAAAAGTCTAAATCCATAAAATAAGGTTTTAATCCATAAAAGGAGATACAACATGATCATTCCATTATACAGGTGCTATTTACATATGCCATTCTAATTAAATTCTCAAGCCTCACCCACCTGAGGGCACAAATACTAAAATCCATACATAAAGTTCTCTAGTTTTAGACATCTGCTAATGCAAGACCTCAGGCACCTGGAAGGTTTTTTATACACTCAGAAGAAAGTCTGTTCACACTCTTCAATCCAGCTTCCTTGAGGAAGTCTGCTTTCTGCAGACCCCTTGAAAGTGGGTTACCGCTTCCACTGGTGCCCTGCATGGGAGTGCTGGTATACCAGGTGTCTGGCGTTCCGACTAGACATAGCAGTTCTCTCCTGCTGGCTGAGTTTGGCCCTCAACACTGTGGGGATCTATGGTGGTTTGGGGAGAGTGAGTCTCCTCCCTAATTCTGTCACATTTTGCCCCTTGAGCCAAGAAACTTAGAGATGCATAGAATTTCATGTAAACACCTTCTTCAGTATTTGCTTTAGTCCCTACCCGCATTGGGGATATGAACCTTCTCATACTGAGTGGGAACAGACACCAAGTTATTCCAATTCTTCTGCTTTTACTTTCCTCCCCCAGACTAGCTCTAGTGCTGAATAAACGTACACACACATGCACCTTTCTCTTTTCTCCTTCAGCCTGAAAATAAAATTAGTTTGGGCTTGGTACAATAGGGACATCCTGTTGCATTTATATTTTTATAGCATGCTACCATTATAAAGTGCTTTCACACACTCAATTCTCTTATTAACTCTAAGAATGGTAGGTCCTTATCTATCTCCAATTTACAGATAAGGAAATTGAGGTATAAAAAGGCCAAGAAGATTGCCAGGGTCACAGAAGGAGTTAATAGTGTGTGACGGTTAATTTTATGTGTCAGCTTGACTGGGCTAAGGGATGCCCAGGTAACTGGTAAAACATTATTTCTGGTTGTATCTGTAAGGGCGTATCTGGGTGTTTATGGGAGAGTTTAGTCTTTGAATATGTCAACCAAGTAAAGATCACCCTCACCAATGCCCTGGGCCTCATCCAATCTGTTCAGGGCCTGAATAGAACAAAAAGGCAGAGAAAGGGCAAATTCTCTCTCTGCTTGAGCTGAGACATCCATCTTCTCCTGCCCTCAGATAGCCGAGCCTGTGGCTTTGGCTTTCAGACTCTGACCAGGACTTACACCACCAGGCCTTGAATTTCAGGTCTTCAGACTCAGACTGAATTACACCACTGGCTTTCCTGGTTCTCCAACTTGCAGATGGCAGACTGTGGGACTTTTTGGTCTCCATGAGCATGGAAGTCAATTGTTGTATAAATCACCTTTTCCATATATCTATGTCTACATATATCTTATTGGTTCTGTTTCTCTTGAGGACCTGACTAATACATGGTGCATCTGCAACTTCGACTCAGATCTCTGGACACCCCCATACAAAGCCAATGATGACAATGGGATGGGCTTAACATAGAATGGTCTTTAAGGACTAGATTTACTTACATGCATTCTTTTCCCTTTTAGCCAAGTTTTCTTTTTCCTCTTCGCTCTCCTTGTCTCCACTTCTTTCTTCTTAGGTTCAGCTACTAAACACATGGCGGAGGGAAAAGAATCATCTGTTGAACCTCAATATTCACATATCACTTGAATGTAGATGTACACTTTTAGGACCATTATTTTGAGCCATGTGAATTGGGCTTTAGTGATACATAATGGATCTTAAGGGAGTGCCCTTAGGGGAGACCTCAGCTAGTAGTTTCCTCTGCAGCATCTGTTATTGGCAGACACAGTCGCTTCTGAGGGCTACTTTATTACCAGCTGCTCTGAGCTCACTGGGAGCAGGCTCTGTTTCACAGATTTCCCACAGAGCCTTGCATAGTGCTAGGCAAAATAATTAGCTGCTAAGCTAAGGGAACTTAAAAGTGAAAAATGAGAGTGGATGGTGTTCACACTCTATAATATTGGGAGAGTAAGAAAACGTGGCAGTGAAAATTAAACGAAAATTAAACAAATACACGTTTTTCGTTTTTCATTTGTCACTAGTACTACCTGGACTATAAATCTATAGGAAAAGAAATGTGTAACATAAAGGTCTTAGGGAGAGAAAAGTTATAATTTCAATGTATACTGCTTGAATGAAATGAAATAATAAGGTGATGTATAAGAGATTCTCATCTCTTTAAAATAAATTCATACAGTAAACTCATATAGTATAATTTCTATCACTTGATTTCAATCAAACAGTTTCTTTTGGATGCATGTCTATTGAAGATCCGAGGAGCGAAAAATGCATTGGCCAAGTTCAACTCTCAGATTCCCGTGTATTGTCCTAATACTTTGAAGTAGGTACTGCTTGTGTGACACGAGGAGCATTTTTTTTACTTCTCATTTTGATTTTTCACGTAAATAATCCCTATTCAAATAAAAACAATATATGCCTCCTCATTATTAAAAAAAGACACAACTATGTAGAATAGTAGAGGGGGGAAAAATTCAAAGGGGCTGCTTACTTCTCCCCAGTCGTATTTTTCCAAATGGAAGATTTTAGTGAGAATTCAGAGAAATTTGTAAAGTCATCTTCTTTTTTCTGGGGTGGCTCTGGGAGAAGGGAGCTGGCTCTGCCACCCTCACCATACCACCAGTCACGTCAGAATCCTGCTTTCCTTAGCTTCGGCTTTTGAGGTTTATGGCTTTCGTTTGTTCTCCTTTCCTTATTTGGTTGCTGCTTGTGAAGGAAATTTTTTTCTTTTCCTTTTTTCTTTCTCTCTTCATTTAAAAACTATTTTTATTCATTTTATTACTATGAGGGAGGGAGATTTTATGCTGCTGCGTAACTCAGCTAGTAACCCAAAACTCGTGTTTGCTTTATAAGGCTAAAATGTGAGCTGGATTGATATTTCCCAAGAATTTTGACCCTGTGTTCTGCCTCTTCAAGGTCTGAGATTGATATGGAATGATTGGACAAGTAAAGGAAAAAGGTTACATTTTGTTTCAGTCTAACTGTGATCGGCTAGAAGAGCATGGAATTAATCAAACCAATCTTTGAGCTCCGTTGTCAACTTGGGAAATAATTAGTTTTCAGATTTCAACCAATACACGCAGTCCATTGCTGAATCGAGTTCATATGTTGCTTTCTGGTGGCTGTAGGGAATGTGGCAGATGCTGTGATGGACTGCCCAGGCCTCCCTTTAGGGACGGACTGGTAGCCTCAGCTCTGGGAGTCCTGTCATCCGGTGCCCTCCTCTTTCAGCCCTGTCAGGAATTGCCTCACCTGCAGAGAACTGCCAGAGTCATGTCCCACCCCCACCTCGGTTGGCCACATCCAATGGCTGATCTATATGGGAGAATAAATGCCTGGTCATTTCGACCCAACTGAGAACAACTCTAAAGGACCGTTCTAGCTTCAGAACTCTTCATGGAGTCAGTGAAACCTGTCGTTGGCCCTGCTGTTCTGCCTACTCCTGCTTTCCTTTCCTCTCTCCTCAGGGGTTGATCCCAAGAGTACTTCCTAATAAACATCCTGAATGCTAAATCCCCTCCCAGAATTTGCCTCTAGGAACCCCAATCTGGGACAGTGGACATTGCGAGTTTTTCCGTCAACATCCACTCTATTCCTATCTTATTATGCAGCAGCACTTCATTTGGTAGGATTAGTTAAACACTAAGCATTAGGGTGAGCATTTTCAACCAGTCAGGGTATTCCTATCTAATCTGCCTCAAAGGTTCAGATAATCCACAGCTAGCAAATTAGCACATTACTTGCCTGATCATAGGGAAGGCCTTAGGAACTGTCTAATCAGTATGAATTTCAGGACTTTGGTGATCATAGGAATTAACGCTGATGTCTTCCTAGCTGTAATCCATATTGCCTTCAACAGCTGTTAGTATCCATCTTCCAGCAATGGTGGAAATCAACCTGAAGATGATGTTAACATACAGAGACTGAAGAACTTAAGGAGATGTTGAGAAAATGAGCCAGGCCTGGATGGAACTATACCTGAATCCTGTCCTACCAGTGTGGGTGCAGACGATTCATCAGGATGGCAGTCATTTTTGTCCCAAGAAAAAACATTTCAGAAATAGCAACTTAAATGGGTCTGAGTACTCTTAAAGGGTAATTGATTTTTATGGATGAAAATTTCAGCCTGATCATGAGTTGGTTTATGAAACAAACCTGTTAGTGTTCAGCATAATTCTTCACTTGAAAGTCAGTTAGACTTACATAAAGAAGCATTACAAAATTAAGAATAATGGATGTCTCAAGCAACTTGGCTACACATGTATGTGTACATTGGTCATAATTTTATTTAGCTTGAAGCCATTGCAAATGCATGATGATTATATTAATGAGGTTATGGAAATTTTTTTATTCTCCTTCTTCTACCCATTAAAATGAAACAATAATTATAAACAAAAGGAAAAGAAAAAAAAGCCTAACACTAAAAAAATGCAGTATGGGTACATTATAGTAATCTCTGTGTAGTTTGGTGACACTAGAACAATGGAGTGTGTGTCATTTTCATTCTCAACTGAATTTTACTTAAATGAAAATGCATTAATGGATTTTTATCTGAAAAAATGAGGAACACAGATACAGTCATGAGACCATAGTCAATTTGTGGCTACATTATGCAGTATTGTATTTTTAACTTTATTCTGTCTCATTTATAGGAAGAAAATGTATAATACAGATGGAAAATACTGACTGCTTAGTAATATTCATCTGACAAAATTCAACTGACAAGTGTGCATGATATTTCTGGAGATCTAGATCAAAATTATGTATGTAAATGAATCAAGGATAGAAAAGAGACTAAAAGTAGCAGGAAGGTAAAAATATTCACTTATTCTCGAGTCTGTGAATGTATGTATGCATGATATATATACACACAAACGATATAAAAATCACCAAGAATTATTCTTGTTTAACACTAGCAAAGAACTAAAATAGAGAAAGGAATAATAACCCTTGTTTATTGATGATTTGACAGACTGCAAATAACTTTCCCACAATGCACTTGGGAATTTATAGACAAAAAATGGTTTCAGTTATTTTCTGAATGAATTCCCATGTGGGCTCTGACATGGCAAGGGGAGAATCTGCAATCTCACTGAATATTGCCCAAAAAAGCTTAAGAATACATAAAATGTAATATGTTTCAAATATCCTACCCTTACATATTTTATTTACACTGGAAAACAGTCTGGTTATCCAGATTATCTGGTGGTATTACTACTTTAGAAATTTTGTGTTTTGTTACATTTTGTTTGGGTGTCTGGCAACAGCATTTTTTTCAAAAAAAAAATTGGATACAGAATATATTGGACCGTAAATGTCCCAAAAATCCATTAATTCATAAAAATCATTCAAGAAGCTTAATTTACATTTCCTATCAGTTTAGAACCGCTTTAGGTAATGAAAAGAGAAAAGAAGATGAAATACAATTCCTAACATAGAGACTTTTGAGCCTTTATAGAGTTAAATATTGATGTTATATTTTAGGTTGATGAATGAGAAACTGATATAGGACAGAAATAATTAAAATAAAAGGAAAATAATTGTTTGCTGATGATATATAAAAGTTTCATTTTAATCATATCACTCCATTGTTTATAATCACTTGATAGCTTCTTACTGCTTACGGGATAAATTTCCAAGTCTGTATCTGGGCACTTAAGTTCCTCCTTAATGTGTTCCCAATCTAGTCTTCTAAATTGATCTCCCTCCACAGACCCTTCTCTTGAGCCATACTTGTCTGCTAGTCGTTCCCTCAATTTGCCCAGTATTTTCTCATCTCCTTGCCTTTGCTTTTCTCATCTCTTCTCTAGGCAAGAAAGTCTTCCGCAACCTCCCAGCCAGAACACTTTCTTCTTTCTCCTCCAAATCCCCATCACATGTGTGATAAGGTGAAAGAAACATTATCTTACTACACTTTCCAAAATTCATCAGAGGAAGATAACTGTCTTTGCATAGAAACAAACAAACTTTGATAAAAAATTATTGAAGAAACAAGTGAGACTTCTAATGTTCTGGAAATAAGTCCAAGAGCTAAAATACTCTGATCAAGAATAAACAGGAAGAGGGAGAGAGAAAAGAGAAGCGTGTGTGTGTGAGTGGTGGTGGTGGTGTGTGTGTGTTCGGGGGTGATGGAAGAGAGAAAATAAATGTATGTGAAACTTGGACATTTGGTTGGAAATTTCAGAAGCCAGAATATATGATATTCATTTTAGACTGTGTTTCTGTAATATTCTAATCTCTAAAATCTTTGATAGATTCTGCTACACACAAAAGGACTTTTGAGTGTTTCCTTCATCTTTTCTTTTGAAATAGAAGAAAGAGTATAAAGTCCACATTTGTTTAAAAGCCAGCAAGGAGATGAGTGAAGATCCTCAAGATTTAGGGCAAAAAACAAAAATTTTGAGAGAGAAAAGGAAATAGGAGCAAGAGATGGCTAAAGAAGTATCTTTTCCTTAGAATTTAGCAGAATTCTTAGAGCTGGTGTGGACTTTCCACAGACATAAACTGAGGTGATGCTTAATCTTACTATAGGGGGACCAACCATCTGACTTTGCCTGGCTCTGAGGGCTTTCCCAGGATAGGACAGTCAGTGTTGAGTCCAGAAAGTGCCAGGCAAGCTGAGACGAGTTGCCCACCTTCACAAAAGACTGAAAGACACCAACTGGCACCAGTGTGCCACAGGCACTCTCTCTGACACACTTATGGCACCTAACGCCCAATATCTTGAATTGTTAGTGACCAAACTCTTTGTAAAATATGTGATAAAATGGTAGTATAGTATGTTTTTTGGTTAAAAATCTCCCACATAATTGTTCTATAATCTAAATCTGCCCGCTACTCCAATAATTACCTGAAGAGACTTTATCCCTAATAATTACCATAAGAATGTATTCAGTGCATTGCTGTCATTCTTCTTTTGGAGTTACCTTTTGGTCATCAGTTCTTAACTGGGGGTGATTTTGTCCACTTCCCCCAAAGGACATCTGTCAAAGTCTGGGGAAATTGGTGATTGTCACAACTTGTGTGTGTGTGGGGGGGGGGGGGGTGCGGTGCTACTGGAATCTAGTGAGTAGAGGCCAGGGATGCCACTAGGAATCCTACAATGTACAAGACACTCCCTCCCCCAACAAAGAATTATCTGGCCCAAAATGTCAGTGATGCCCAGGTTGAAAAACCCTGATTTAGATGCTGAATCATATTTTTCTCTTATAGCATTGGCAAATACTTGGCTTGACATAAGGATTTGATATTTAAAAACCATCAAAATCATTTGAGGAGAAAGTGACACTATGAGAGCCTGTTTTAAAAAGTGCCCTTTCCATGCCAAGCACAGAGCAATGATAGGTAAAATAATTTTAAAACTTCAAAAGAAGTATCTGTAAACAAGATACAAATCTTTATGGACCAGAAATGGAAGAAACACACAGCTGTAGCCTGGACTTGCTGGGATCTGGCAAACAAAGGTAGCCAGAGTTCAGTTCTGCAGGGAAACAGCGTCCAAAATGCCCCGTGCCTGGCAGGAGACCAGAGTCAGACTCAGCTCCTGAAAGCAGTGAAGCAGTGGTTGTTGCAATGCTCCACGAAACAGAGGTAAAACTTACTACCCCTCTGGGCTATAGCTTTTATAGGATCGTATTAGTCAGTGTAGCCTAGATTATGCTATTGACAAGCAGCTCCAAAACCAATTGGTTTAAGACAATGGAAGCTTATTTCCAGCTCAGCTACATGTGCACCATAGGTTGGTAAGGAGTCTGTGCTCATTGCAGTTTGTGCTCATCTTATCTTAGGCTGACAAAGAAGCCCCCACCTTCGTACGTGCTGACATCCAGGTCAAGAGAAAAAGGGCTCCAGAGGGTCTTGCATCAGCAACTGTGTGCTCTGGCCTGGTAGGGAAACATATCACTCAGGCCAAAAGCTATTGGCTAACACTAGTCACCGGGCCTCAGAAAGTGCAACTCTATCATGTACCTGGAAAGAGGGTTAACTGCACTGATGAACGCCTCAAGCTCTTTATCTAAAGTTCTAAGAAGGGACATAAAAAAGCTGAGAACCAGGTGTGTCAAGTTACTTGCTTGTTCAGTGACTGGATTTCTGATTACTCCAATTTTATAACACGTTTCAAGCTTAAAGCTATCAGTATGAGATCTGTGCAAAATGGGAGAGCTCTTGATGAGGCCAGGAAGAAGTTTGCCTATATATCATTACACAGGCAAGGAAGAGTGAAGAGAGAAAGAAAATATACCCCACTTAAGATCAGCCTGCAACCAGTAATCTCAAGTCACTTGAGGAAATCTATCAATATTTCTGGTTCTCCTCCTCCTGGACAAATGGTAGGATTTCACAACCTTGCTCTCTTATAGTTAGGGCTGCAATGTGAGAAGTGGTGTGTTTCAATTCCAGGTTGAAGACTATAAGAGCTGGTGCATGATCCTCCGTGTTCCTTTCTTTCCACCATAGAAACAGGTGTATTCCAAACAGTATAGGGTCTGATAGCCTGGTATCTGAGTGAGGATAGTGTTGAGCAGATCCCCCTACAGACTTGAGATGGACATGTAACTTAAGTGGGTTATCTACATATATTATTTTAAGCCACTGAGATTTTGGTGTTCTGCAGCAAAAATTTATCTTATCAAGACTGATACAGTAGTTATTCAAGAAATATTTATTGAGTGCTTAGGAAGTCTTAAACCTGGTGAGTTAATGTTAAGCTGGACTTTTAAAAGAGTATAAGATATGAATTGGTGAAGTCCATTGATACTGGCTCAGACAAGATTGACATAAGGGAAGCCATATTGTAGAAAAGAAACCATATTGTAACTTTGAGTGACCTCCGATTAACTAGCCCAGACATGTTCTGTGGGTTTTGTGGCCCCTCCCAGCTGCTACAAGTTGATAACCTTGTTCTTTTGAGTTTCTTAGGAATGTGATGACCTCTGGGCAGAGAATCTAGGCTGATAGCCTTCATCAATGACAACTAAAAGATCAGGGTATAAGGCATTTCTCCAGTTTCTGATGCATATCAAGTAAAACAAAAGACTCAGGAACTAAGACTAGATGGATGCCTCCACCCTAAGACCTGATGCCTCCCCTACCTGGAGACCAGCCCCCTATATACCTGGCCTGTAATCTTTGTTCTGTAAGATGGTTCTTTGAGACATTAGTCAGCCATCTTCCCTCTTGCTAACAAGCTGTAATAAATCCTTTCTTTTTTTCTGCCATCTTGCCTCTTGACAGTTGGCTTTTGTCTCATGGGGAGCAGATCGTGCCCTTTGTGAGGTAACAAGATGATAGAAGACATTCTAGACTATGAATAGCAGAGGTAGAGTGCTAGCATAGCATACTGATGTGACAGAACAAACAAGGGTGTTTTGTTCAGGTGTACAGGTGAAGATCAGCTGGAAAGAAAATACCAGGGGAGAAGCAATAAGATGTAAATTACAACAGGAAAGGGGGTATCAGCTAATGAAGAACTTTTGGTTCTAGCTTGAAGAAGTTGAATCTTGCCTTTTAGAGAATAACTTAGGTTATTTTAGGGGTGAATGCCACATTAGATGTCAATTGTTTTTTAATGATGATTAATCTAGTAGTCATATTTTGGATGATTTAGGATGTGGAGAAGTAGACTAAGCAACTATAATAAGCTAAATGTGAAACAGAGAGCATAGTTTGGGTATTGATAATGAGAATAGTACAAACTTGAAAATGATTGACAAAAGGGAACATTAACAGGACATTTTGATTAGTATATATAAGAGAGTTAGGAGAGGATCGAGTTAAAGAAAACTAAATGAGAGTCAGAATCAAGGTCACACACCAAGCAGATGAATAAGGTGTTTGGTCTGCAGGAGAAGATGACAGACTGAACTGTAGATTTTAGGGGTTGAGGGACATCTCATAGTGATATCTGGAATGCAGTCATAATTCTACGGCTCACATGGGAGGTTAGGACTACAGATGTAGATTTATTTACAAATATTCCATTTATTCCATTGGCTTGGTTCGTATTCACTAGACAGACAAGCAAAAGCTGTAGTGAGTCATTTAGTGTTACTTAGCAAAGGTAAGAGCAAGGCCAAGTTTGTGATTACGTTGTTAGCTTTATCACTGACAGGCTTTAGAGTTTTAGTATTAAAAAATGGCTACCATGCAGATAAAGGAGAAAAGAGATTGCCAAAATACATGGATATTTTACAATTTATACTTTAGACTTTTCCCTTTTAACTAGCTTTAAGAAGCTTAACTTTCAGCTTCAGAATTGGCTTCAGGCTGATCTGAAGAACAAATAAGAACTTACTCTGGGAGATAATCTTTTTTTATTAGTTCCTTTAAAGGTTTTAGGTTATATGTGTGCGTTGCGACATCTCGTCATTGTAGTTACTGCTTTTGAAAACTTTTGATCCTTTATAATTCGGGACTAGATTTATTGTCATTATGAGTATCCAGAAATAAGCTGTGCTTAAGTGAATTTATATTTGAGTTCAGAAATGTTAAAAAGATGAATATTTTCTTCTCGGGTCATGGCATTTTATGATCTTTGTTGCTATGGTTAGAAGCTCAAAAACACAGTATTCGCTTTATATAAAATACTTAATGTGAAATAGTATAGTGTTAAAAGTGCTTCCTGTGAACTTGATAGCATGGAACTAATTAAGAATCCTGCAACTATTTTGTATGTATTTTGTCACTCTAACAAAGGAACTAGCATATATACAGGCCATATATGGCAATTAGTGTTAAAATATTTTTTATTTTCATAATATTTTTATTGGATCAAAACATAGAGCAATTTTCATATTAAGATTTCAGGAATCTTGACAAATACTGCACTACCATAAAAATAATGTTGCTGACAATACCATGAAGGCTAAATTATTTAAAGTTTAATAATGTGCCCATGATTGCATCCATATTAATTTTACTCTTGGAAAAAGGTATTTCTGACACTATTATTGTGATTAGTGAAGAAGAAATTCTTATAAGCCATAAAATCTAAAAATTAAGTAAACTATGCATGATCCAAGTTTTTAAGATTCCTAATTCAAACATTTTGCTGAGTTTTTACACGTATTAAATTATACAACAATCTCCACAAATGTTTCTACCAATTGATACAGTCTCCAAACAGCAAAAACTTCTCAAAGATTGCATATAATTTTCTTCCAGATTTCCTAACAAATTTATATTTAGCCATCAGGACAATTGAAATGCTGCTAGACCCAGGTAGACCTGATTCTGCTCCTCCATAATTCTCTAAGAATTATCCTATTTTCACACAGTCTGGGACTCTGTTTGGGGACTTTTAAACCATTAAGAAACAAGTGCTTAAGCCATTTCTGAAAGCAGATGCCCGAAAAACTGATGGCCAATTTCTCATCCTATGTGGGAGAATTCTTTGTGTGTGACATAGGACAAGAAACAGGCCAAATGATCTCAAAACAGCATCACTGGAACATTTTAACTCCGTGAAACACATATTTCCAAAGGGAGATTCTGAACACTGTGGAATTTGTTTTTCCTCCTTTATGGGGTAAAGAAAACATTTTTCTTTTTCATCCTTTAAAAAACAACTAAAAAGAAGCCCAGCATGTTTTCTTAGTAGTATCATTTTTCTGATGGCTGAGAAATCCCAAATTCCACACTACTCGACTACAGAAAGAACATTATTGATTTTATATTTCAGGTATACTCATGATTTAGGCTTCACTTTGGCCAAGGGAGGAATTTAAAGAATTTTATTCCAAGATGAATTACTGTGAAAGTCAAGAATCTGGCGGACTGTTTAATGAGACTCCTCATTTTGAATCGTAAAAGCAGTATGGAACGTTGTCAAAACATGATAGACATACCAATTATGTTTTCCCTTGCTAACCTAAATGCCTGGATATTTAAACGCAGAAGCACTCTGGCTACTGCTGGTTGCCATGTTGATTGGGTAGAAATTGCCAGGACTCAAATCTTATAAATATAAAAGAGAGATTGTCACTTCTAAATCAGAGTTTACCGATGACATGGCGCTTCTATAGCATTGTTCTAAGTGGTTTAAAGTGTTAACTCATGACCACCCTATGAGATAGGTACTCTTACTATCCCCGGTTTAGAGAGAGGGACTCTGCAACTCAGAGCAGTTAAGTAACTTGCTTAGGTCACACTGTCAGGAACTGGCAAAGGGAATATTTACACTTGGCAGATGAGCTCCACAGTCTACACTGGCTAACCAGCAGGCATGCTGCCCCTCAGGAGAAAGCTGAGTTTGTCCTACAGCAGCAACTGTTGGGCCTCCTGCTGTAGTCACCCCCTTTTAAAGCTAATAGTTTTCCCCTTAGTTTTACACAATATAAAGAAAAAATGCTGTCAAACAATACGTAAAGCTTTTCTTTTTTTGATCAATGTGAAAAAGAGAATGACAGTCAGTTTTCATGGTTAACAAAGATAACTGAGAATGTGGTACGGTATACTGAGAACTCATCATTCTGGGATATTTACGTAGAAAAGTGCTGTCTCTATAGAGAAAAGTCACTTCTAAAGTAAATGTGTTGAATCTTGAAACTATAGAATTATCTAAGAGAAAAATTAAAAATTATGAAAAAAGTCTATCATCTTGGTGCTAATCTTGACAGAATTTAATTTTTCTGTAACTGATAATGGGCCAGTGGGAAAGATTTCTGATGATTTGCCTTATATATTACCACAGATATATCACGTGCTATACATATGGACACATGGGCACACAATCACTTATATAGCTAATGTAATACAATGTTTTCCAACTAACTTCTATGGGAAAATTTTGTGACAGAAACTTCATTCTCATGAATATATTACATTGAGTGTTTTAGTTCCAGGGACTGGAGTCTGAATCCATGTGGCTCTTGGATCCTTCCCAGAAAACCACATGCTTTTTAACCTCACTGAATATTCCATGCTCTCAGCAATCATGTTATATATGAAGCCATAGGCTGAACTATTTCAAAAACATCTCTGGATTGAGCAATGATTTATTCAAATGGAAGTAAATATGAACCAGTTATCTCATGGAAATTGCCTCATATGTCAGGTGAATGACAGCTAGATAACCCTGCAGTTACAATTCCAGCGAGCTAACGATGCCAAAGCATATATAATATTGTTCAACATATAAGATTCATCGTATTTTTTAAGAAGCAGAGTCCCTGTTCTCCTCATTCAATGCAACTTCTCAGAAGTGTGGCTAGAGCAGGAAGAAATTTTTTTAGTTCCTCTTGCAACTGAACCAAAGAAAGGGTAGGGCATATATGTCCCAACTTCTGAAAATTGTTTCCTGGGAGATCTGAAATATGTTTATTTCAGAATATTAAAAATAAACTATAGGCTAAAAAAAAGTGTCTACAGATGAAACAAATGTGATCCAGAAATACTTAGTGTGAAAATTGAAATCATAATTCTGCAGTAAATGTACATCATCTATATTGCTCACCAATGGAAGCAGGTGTGGGAGGGGGCGGTTAGAAAGAGGGGGCATAGGTGTGGTGCTGCGGGAAAGGAAACTGTTTTCTGCTTGTTTCTCAATTGGGAAGTTATTCTTCTGATGCAAAGTTTCTCATGACAGCATCTTGGGGTAACATAGATGCAGTTTCTGAGGAAACTTAAAGCCTTAAAATTAGAGAAAGATGGAAAACTTCAGGACCACACAAATAGAAAGAGAATAGTGGGGCCGCCCGGTGGCGTAGTGGTTTCGTCCGCGCTTGGCAGCCCGGGGTTCGCCGGTTCGGATCCCGGGCACCCGCCGACACGCTGCTTGTCAGCCATGCAGTGGCGGCGTCCCATATAAAGTAGAGGAAGATGGGCACGGATGTTAGCCCAGGGCCAGTCTTCCTCAGCAAAAAGGGGAGGATTGGCAACGGATGTTAGCTCAGGGCTGGTCTTCCTCACAAAAAAAAAAAAAAAAAAAAAAAAAGAAAGAGAATAGTGAGTTCTGTGGTTATAAATATTTAGTGACAGGCATTTTGCAGAGAAAATTAGAAGAAGCCACCCCCCACCCACCCTTAAGAATAGAATTAATAAAATCTGTTATAATATGCACAAATGCAAAGCTTGTAAAACTTAAGCAGATGAAGAATCTTGCCCAGAGATCATTCACCTAGCAACACTAGGGAGAGAGAGAGAAAGAGGGAGAGAGAGAGTGTGTCAATTTTAATTTACCAAGGAGGAAATTGGAAATCAGAACCCCACGGCATATTACCTGAAGTTTATGGTATATAATTTTTCTTATGTTAACTGTGCAGTAAAATCTATTTAGTTCTCTTTTCATCGTGTGGAATCTTTTTCAATGAGCTGCTCAGGGGCCAGACAATATTCAGGTGGCACACTCAAAAGGGATAATTAAAGAGAGTTTTATAAAGGGACAATTTGTAAAGTGTGGTAAGGACCAGCTGGAACCAACACTAAATGGTGAAGCACCCTAGTGCTGGTACCAGCTGGATGACAGGCAGCTGGCCGAAGGAATAAATATCCAACGTGTCTCTCTTCTGAGCTCTTACGCGTGCCTCCTGTTGCATACACCCATCTAGAATCCAGAGGGAAAGGGAATTCGGTTGATATGGTAACAGATGCCCAGTGCTAGAAGAGGGTGGAGGTCGAGAGTAAACCTGGAGGAGACAAAGGAGAATTTGGGCACACTCCAAAAGCATTTTTCTAGTTTTCAAGTCCTGAATTAAGACAAAGTGGGGAGGGACCGGCCCAGTGGCGCAGCGGTTTAGTCCGCGCTTGGCAGCCCGGGGTTCGCGGGTTCGGATCCCGGGCGCCCGCCAATGCACTGCTTGTCGGCCACGCTGTGGCGGCGTCCCATATAAAGTGGAGGAAGATGGGCACGGATGTTAGCCCAGGGCTAGTCTTCCTCAGCAAAAAGGGGAGGATTGGCGACAGATGTTAGCTCAGGGCTGGTCTTCCTCACACACACACACAAAAAAAGACAGAGTGGGGAGTGGGGAAACTCAGTGGGGTCAAGAGTCAGGTACTCAGAACGTGTAAACCCAGTCCTCAGTGACTTTTATAGAAAAGTTTAACAAACTTATTTCTTCCTAGAAGTATTTCAAAATTCAAGGAGCATTTCTACAACCTGAAAAATCAGAGTTCTGCCTTAAGTAAAGTGGGAAAAAACTTCCAGGTCTGAGATTTTTTTTTTTTCCACTTTGATCAGTACAGAAAAATGTTAATTTGGTTGCTAAAAAAATACATGTGTTTGAGCCAATAGAAGCCTTTATTTACACTGTTGGGGACAGACAAGAAAAGTTAGAGCGAAGGAAGGTTTCTTTTTATACTATTATGAAATAATCTCTGAGGCCCCACATATATATATATATATATATATTTTTTTTTTTTTTGTGAGGAAGACCAGCCCTGAGCTAACATCTGTTGCCAATCCTCCTCTTTTTGCCGAGGAAGACTGGCCCTGGGCTAACATCATGCCCATCTTCCTCTGCTCTATATGGGACGCCGCCACAGCATGGCTGACAGGCAGTGCGTCGGCGGGCGCCCGGGATCCGAACCCGCGAACCCCGGGCTGCCAAGCGCGGACTAAACCGCTGAGCCACCGGGCGGCCCCAGCCACATATATATTTTTATGCAAAGTGTTTAATCAGGTACTCTGTCCTAAAGAAAATTTACTTGGAAAGTACAATCTGTTCACTGTTATTATCCCATTCTTCTTAAAGGTAAAATGTGACAAAAAGTTCTGTATGAAGAACAGAGACACAAGTACCACTGTCTTGAAAAAAAATCCTTTTACTTTTGTGAAGACTGTGCATCACCTCATCAGTATTTTTCAATGGACACACAAGACTCCCTGAGAATTCATATTTTGGTCATTTAAGTCAATCTTACTGTAGAAGTTAATAGAGCATTTTATCAGTCACTTCACGAAGTGAGAAATTTCAAATGAAATGTGAAATGATCCTTTTCTTCTTTTTTTTTTTTCCAGATTCTAGGCTCATGTTGATAAAAGATGAGTCCCTGTGGACAAGAAAACTTGCAACCTACATCTCTGCACTCATCACTTTCAGAGAACTCCTGACTATTTGATAGAGAGTTTTTATCCTCTCCAATCGGGGAAACACATAGAACTTTTTTTTATATTACGTCCTGATGGTTTCTCAGGGGTTCTGTGTAGCTCTCTACTTTCTAGCTTGGTTGAAGCAGATTTGGTGATCTCTTTCCACTTGGCGATAGCAAAGTTCAGTTCTTACTTCCATGTCTTCAAAACATACCTGGCACAATTTTAGACCTTACAGGCCTGAACACTTGCAGAAGGTTGAAAAGAACAATCTTTTTCTAGATTTAATAACGTGTCAGGTATTTGCCTCCTATCTATCCCCCAAAGAAATCAATTCATTGGTCTCCTCGTATGCAGGGTTAACTCAGCAACAGTCTTTAGATTCAAGCTGATTTACTTTTCACGCATGAAATGTGTATAGTAACATCAAAATATTGTCTAACGTTAACTAGAAATAGACTTGAATATCTGAATTGATGCCACATCAGTGTGACATGAAAGTAAAACTTGACCACCAGTTTACTTGAGTCTAAACTCAGCTTTAAAGAAATCACTATGAGTTACAGATTGATGTGTAGTTGCAAGAGAAAATAATAATTGTAATATTAAAAGCTAAAACTATTTAGGTCCTTTTTCTCCAGGACCTGAGAAGATTTCCCTGTAATCCATCTCTTCTTTCTCTATGTAGGGAAGTGAGGCTGTTAAGAAATGGGTTGCAGGTGGGTCTTGGAGCAATGCGTGGAAGTTGTGATTCCAAACCACGCCTGTTCCCCCCAAACACATGACCTCCTTGGATGCTCCAGGCTACAGCTCTCTGAACTCCAGCAATTTCAGCTTGCTTAGAAAGCATGCTCTGAAGAGCAAAGCATAGGCTCCTTTAAACATAGCAGCTTTTACTAAGAAGGCATAAATCGATGTTGTTAATGAAGGCTTTCTGTATCTGGATAGAGAGTGTAACTAGAAGAGAAAACACAGAGAAGAGAGCAAGTCAAACCCATGTGGAAAGCTATCTCCCCTTCAGGTTTAGAAGGATGTGTAACGTGCAGGCAGCCCATGTGCGATGAGGAGAGGAAGTTCATTAGCAAATCAATTCCTAGAATCTTTGTAAAGCATTTATGACAGCCATTAAAGTCTTCAGTGTTTTTGACACTACATATATGACAATATACAGCTTTCATCCTTACTTAAGGTCTCACAATTAATGGGTAACACCAAGGGTCAAATCTCCTGTCCCTCTTTCAATGACCCTTCTAGTAGCCTCGGTACCATTCTATTTACATATTTACAAAGAGATAGCAAACACTTTCAAATGCAAATCAAATTCTTTAGGATTTGTAAGTGTAAGTAAATCCAAGGGAGTTGTGGGGAATTTGGAGGATAGCTTTGCTTATTTGGAATTTTCTCACCTTCATCTGTCTGGTCTGATAAACCAGTAAAAAGGCATTGTCTCTCTTCCCCCCAAAAGCGTGACCTCTGATTCTTCCTATGGCTGTCATAGGGCAATGATGTGTTTAAGAGATAGAATTGACAATGGGAATTATTCAGTGTGTCACATGGTGAAAGAGAAGCAAAGGACACAAGTTAAATGCTCAGTCAATTAAGACAAATTTTGTGGGGGCTGGCCTGGTGGCGCAATGGTTTAGTTCATGTTTTGGTATCCCACGGTTCGCAGGTTCGGATCCCGGGCGCCTGCTGACGCACTGCTTGTCAGCCACGCTGTAGCGGCGTCCCATATAAAGTGGAGGAAGATGGGCAAGGGTGTTAGCCCAGGGCCAGTCTTCCTCAGCAAAAAGAGTAGGATTGGCAATGGATGTTAGCTCAGGGCTGGTCTTTCTCACACACACACACACACACACACACACACACACACACACACAAAAAGATAAATTTTTGAGAACTTGGATGTGCGATAATTTAAAATTTAAGTAGAGAATATGCAAATATATTTTTTATTGTTGCTGTGTTTTGAGGAAGATTGGCCTTGGGCTAGCACGTGTTGCCAATCTTCCTCCCTTTTTGCTTTTCTCTCCCCAAAGCCACAGTAGATAGTTGTATGTCATAGTTGCCCATCCTTCTAGTTGCTCTATGTGGGACACCACCTCAGTCTGGCTTGATGAGTGGTGAGTAGGTCCACACCCAGGATCTGACCAGGTGAACCCCGGGCCACTGAAGCGGAATGCGTGAACTTAACCATTAGCCACTGGGCTGGCCACTTTTTTTTTTTTAGTATTATTCCAAACATTTAGATTTGGGAAAACGATTTTATTTCTCTGTTTTTCTTTTTTTTTTTTTTCATTGTAATGAATGCTTTAAATCCTAAATTTAACAGAAAGACCCAACCTCATATTTAACTTCAATAATAATTTTAATGAAAAATATTTTTTAAATGTTTCTTTGTATCTTAATTTAATACATTGCACTGGAAACACATTTTTGATGTAGTGTTTCATATTCTAAAAGATTTAAAGCTTACTGAGAAGAATACAAAAGAATGCAACAGCTTCTGTTCTAAATGAGAAGCCAGGAAAAACAACACAAATACTATTATGGGATCACTATAAAGACTTTGTATTGATAGAAGTATTGGTTTGCTCTACATGGAGTCTTGTTTAATTTGCAGAGCTCACCTTATCTGGCTGATTTAATTTCTCTAGAATTTATTTTAACTTGCTTACCTTCCCCCCATCCTTAGCACATATTTCAGATGGTCTGTAAAAGATTATGGTAAGAAAACACAATTTTAGAAAACTTTTTAATTAAGATATAACTGACATACAGCAAAGTACACAAATCTTAAGTGGACCAATGTATGAATTGTTACAACTGTGTAACCACCACCCAGATCAACATATTGAACATATCCATAACTTCAGGAAGCTCCCTCAAGCCTCTTCACAGTCAAGATTCCCAGAAGGCAGCTACTCTCTGACTTTTGCTATCATAAAGTTGTTTTGCCTGCATTTGAATTTTATACAAATGGAATCATACAGTCTGTGTTATTCTATGTCTGGTATTATTTGCTTGGTATTATGTCTGTCATATGATCTTTGAGAGTTATCCCCCACTTCAGTTTTTTGAGTGTAACTAAGCTTTAATATACTGTTCTAATTTTTTCTGAAAATGTCAAATATGAGACACAAAACCACTACAAGAAGAAAGGTTGTGCATTTAGCTGTGAGATTAAATTGATAGTAACTTCATTTGGTAAGGGTTAATATAAAGGAAAACTGCTTCAGGCCCTCACATTCACCTACCCACCCCTGCCCCATGCCCATATTACAAAATAAGCATACTCAAGCACCAACCACATCAAAATTCTGGAAAGACCACTTCAGGCCTCAGCTTGATGCAGGTAAAATCTTCAAAAATTCTCAATTAGCTCAAAATTATTTTGATCATGAACTTATATAGTGAAAATTTGGACAGAGCTTGGGTGGCTGTGATGGTTAATTTTATGTGTTAACTTGACTGGACCGTAGGGGTGCCCTGATATTTGGTCAAACATTCTGGGAATATCTGCAAGGGTATTCATGGACTAGATTAACATTTGAATCACTAGATCAAGTAAAGCAGATTGCCCTTCCTAAAGCAGGTGGGCCTCATCCAATCAGTTGAAGGCATGACTAGAATAAAAAGGCTGAAACTCTTGTGAGTAAGAGAGAACTTGTTCCGCTTTATGGCTTGAGCTGAGATATCAGTCTTTTCTTGCCTTCAGACTCAAACTGAAACATTGCCTCTTCTTGGGTCTCTAGCCTACCAGCTCCCTGGACTGGAACTACACCATCAGCTCTCCTGGGTCTCCAACCTACCTATTGGAGACCTTGGGACTTAGCCTCTATAGTCCCATGAGTCAATTCCCTGTAATTAATCTCTCTCTCTCTCCATATATACACATACATTCTGTTGGTTCTGTTTCTCTGGAAAACCCTAATACAAATTTTGGTACTGAGAATGGTTCTAGAGGAACAGAATTTTAAGAATGTGTTTTCTGAATTGGCTCTGAGGTTCTGGAAATGGCTCTCTAATCTGATTAGATTTAAAGACACTATTGACTTTCCAGTAGCAAAGAGAGCACTGAGAGTCCATGGAGTGATCTGGCAATAGAAATACACAAAACATCAACATTGGATACTCCTAATCAACATTTACAAGAAGCAAGGGTCTAGGTGATTGTGTACATGATACTTGCAAACATTTTTGGCAAATTAATTAATATAATACACTTGGCTGGTTGCTCCTAATGTTGCTGGACAAAATGAGGAAAGCAAAGGATGAGCTCAGGGATTTGAAATCCCAGCTAAAGTACCACATAAATGTTCTGAAATCTTCTACATGTGCCCTGAAGAACATCTTTGTTTCCTGTAGCTGCAGGACTGAGATTGTTGAAAATCAAGCCCAGAATCTTATCCTGTGACTGGTTGAATTACAACACAAGTTGAACTCCTAGCCCTTCAGGGTGTCTACTGTTAAAGTGAGGGCACAGATTGGGAAGGAGTGAGTTCCTGGAAGGTGGAATGGGGACATGTGGGAAGATCTTGATGAGGCTAGTGACACTGAGCCCCTAAATTCTGATGAGTCTTCTTTGCCAGTGGAAGAGGCCTCTCTACCCTCTTCTGGGGGATTAACCCTGCATTGTCGCAGAAACTGTAATGGCCTCCCCTGGGGCAGTTTCCAAGCAAGTTGCAATGCCGCATCTCTTCAGGACCCACACTTGCCACCCCTCTTTGCTTCTACAGGTTTCTCTGGAGAACTCTGACTAATAGAGTGGCTGAAATCATTTGGAAAACTACATGAAATATTCTTTGAGTTTTCCTTAGATTGACTGGTAATACACTGTAAGCTGCAACATCAAAACAATTTCCTGAATGATGTTAACAAAAAATTACCAAGTTGGACTAGAGAAGAAGTTACTTTTCTAAAGAAAAGCACAAAATTATAATTGGGTAGAAAGCAAACTAGAAAGACAGAATGGGTTGAAATCAAAACATATATTATGTTCTTCCAGGAAGGATATTTTATGCAGAGTTGAAATAGAGCAGTCCATAGTCAGGCTTGAGGTGAGGTGAACTGAAATGCATTTGAATTGAAAAAAAAGAATTGCGTTGAAGGGGAAGGGTTGTACGTAATGGAAAGAGGGACAGCTACCTCTTTTTAAAGAATGAATTTCCACATTTGGAAAATTCTTAGAAAAATGAAAAACAAACTCAAAAAAGATACACGGTAGAGAAGATTTAGAAATTGGTATTGAATTGAAAAGTGTCAGTAAATTTAATGGATTTTCTATTACAAGATTTTTTTATTAAAAGTTTTACCTTCTGATAATAGTATTAAAAAACACTACATTTGACCACTTAGAAAGGGAGGCTAGTTTGAATTAGGAAAAAAGGCTTAATTACAGAGTTTTTAAAAGTAGACAGTTTTCGAGGTACAATCTTAAATCAGAGGTGAAAGTAAGATTATTTAACAACTGGTAACACATGGTACTAACTAATCAGGATGGATGCTGGCTATAACTGGGGCAGAGTTCCATGGGTCTCCCGCTCTGCTGGAAATAATTCTTGAGCTATTTAGGAAAAGATCTGGAAAGCCCTGGAGAAGAAACTATTAGAAAGGGCCAGGAGAACATGGGGGCTCCAGGCAAGCCAGGTGAAAGTACTTAAATATTTTAACAAGTGTTCTGGCCTTATCTGTGCTTCATGGTTGAATATCAGCCCTCCCTTAACTTCACTGTTTGCATAATCCTTGCTGGTATTCTCCTCCGGTCATTAGATAAGGAGGAATCTCCAAAGTTGAAACATGCATTTGCTTTTGAACACTAAAGTCCTTGAAAGAGTTTATTTACTTAGATTGCATAAAACCATCCTCCATAACTATGTGTATTCTTTTGAAGCTTATTAGCCTCTTTTTTCTGTGTAGTATAAAGAAAAACTTTAGCTCTACTTAGAAACATTAGCTTCTCTATTAGAAAATGTTACTGTGACTAATGTATATATTCGATCATTCATTCATACATTCGTTTAATGATGCATTCATTCCTGCAACTATTCATGCAGTCAACATACAATGAGAAAAGCATGACTGTCTCTTCAGTGTTGTCTTTTTTAGAATATTAAATAGTCTACTTTTCTAATCTTTCTATGTCAAATATTTCCCCAATTACAAAACTGGTATTTGCTCCACTGGGAAAATATATGGGAAGTACAGAAAGGTTTTAAGAAAATAAAAACCAAATACCCCTGCTAACACTTGATGATTCTACCTGGAGGACTTTGATATATTTTTAGAAATAAGCTTGTAATTCAAGTGGAATATAAAATTTTAACTTAGTATTTCAGCATAGGCATTTCACATGACATTAAAAACACTGAAACCATTATTTTAATGTCATATATATTTCTTAGTATGAATATTTTATCACTTACCTAACCATTCTTTAACGTTGGACATATAAGTTATTACAAACAATACTATGATAAATATACTTATGCACACATATGCATATGCATTTACAAATATTTACTTAGGAACTATTTAAATTAGCTTAATTAATATAGCATGATGAAAAAATTTAAGAATCTTGACACATATTGCAAAATTTGTTTCCAGAAGAGTTGCACTGATTCCTGTTACTACCTGTCGGTTATGATTATGCTCATCATACCACATCGTCCCCAGCTATCGGATATTATTATTAATAATACTAAAAAATAACCTTTTGATTCTTTGCTATATGATGATGTGGGGGATCAGAACTGGCCACTTCAAGATGTGTCTCTTTACCTTACTCTGAAGGAGGCTTTGACCTTCATCCCCCTCCCCCAAATGTCTAAAAGGATTTGGGATGGAAGTCCTTTCCCTGGGACAGGCCATCACCTTGGATAACTCTGGGTATCGATAGACTAGGAGGGTCTTGCTATGCCCATTCTTATCAAAGTTCTGTTTACCAGACATTTACATTTGTAAGGGAAACCTCCATTCTTAAAGGTATCTCCTCTGTACTGAGAAGAGGGGCAGTTGACCTCATCTCTAGACACTCGTCAATGTGGAAAGCGAGGCCTTAAATCTGGATAGTAATCTTACTGTGCTTTTCTGGTAATCTCCCATAACCGACCCAACCCCCAATATCCTTGTTTGTCTATATAAGAGGAGAACCTCCACCATTCTGGTGAGAGATACTCAGTTTCCCCGTCTCCCCCATGTATACGTTATAAAGCTTTGTTTGATTTTCTCCTGCTATTTGGCTTCATGTCAATTTAATCTGTAGCCCAGCCAGAAAGGACCCAGAGTGGGTAGAGTTTTCTTTCTCCCCTTCAATGATAATTTTCAACCCTAGCTGTTTGCAAAGAAAGATGATTTTTGATGCAGTATTTCAACTCTTTTATTTTACTTTTTTGTTTTTATTCTTATCATTTTCCAAAACAGCCCATTTCCCTGTTCTTCCTTAGTGTTATAGTGATTGACTTTTAAATTTTCCTCAACAGGCCTAAGCTCTTTCTAGGTAAGATGGTTTTGTAATCTTTGTATCAGCTCTCTAATCCTTCACACCCAGAATATGAGGTACTCAATATATTTGCTTTGAAGAGTGAATAAATGAGTGAATGAAATGAATAGGTTACAAATCACCAATCAAGTAATGAGATATTACATACTATGGTCCACATTTTTGAAGTATAATATTCCTCCAAGTCTCCAAGTGTTGAAACAATGAGAGAAAGCTGGGCTACTTTAACTTCAGCTAGTTCTCCTAGAATATTTTAGGAGAAAAAATACAGTATTTATTTACAACTGCTTTTGAAGGTTTAAGCACAATACTATTAGAGGGAAAAAAAAACTTACAGAAACATTGACGCACAAAGACTACAAAGTATCATAAGAAAAATATTTGCATTCCAAAAAAATCTGGAGTAATACTTTAGAAAATATTACATCTTCACTGTAGTGTTTATGCTCTTTTTATCATATACTTCAGAATACTTTGGTTCAGGTTGGAATGCAGTTGGCTACTTTTCTTTATGCTCTTGAAAAAAATAGCAAAAAAAAAGAATAGAGATTGTATCATCTCTGATTTCTACGGCGTCTCAGTCAGAGCGGTTTCCTCTCCTTTGCCCCAGGCATGTCTAAACGGTAAATAATGCTTTTTGAATTGGAACTTCCTGTTTAGCAAAGGATTTTCTGTTTCATTCAGAATTTCTTAAAATTTTGACAGTCACTAAAACATACTGAGGACATTTTGATACATACATTTCATTATGACACGTGAAGAAATAGTATTAGTCAACTTTCTTGCAAGTTGCAGTTCTTTGAAACTTGTGGGTATAAAAGTACCATTTTTGAAAAAAGTTATAATAACACAAACATATAGTGAACATATGTCAAATATTTATTTCACAAATTAATGAAGGAAGAAGCAGGATGACAAAGCTGTTCAAAAGTGGATACAAGAGACTAAAATATATAGCCAGTAAAAGAAAAAAAATTGAAATAAGTCATCTAAAGTAGATGTAAAACTGCTTAATGCCACAGTGAAACAAAGCCACAACCTTTGGGTTTGTTGTTTCCTATTGGAGAGGAAGCATCTGCATCTCTGTTTGTCAACATTTATTTGCAATTTATCCATCTTCTACAAGATAAATCAAAATTTACAAAATCTGGGCTCTAAGAATAGTCAGTAATAAGTAGTACAAAGTTACATTTTCTTAGAGCATCTGGTGACCCTTAGGTGGGGTTGTTAGAAAATGCTCTTATAAGATATTGAAAGCCACACAGAATCTTTTTTGCCTTATTTCCAAGTTTTCATAACATAGGAATTAAATGGATATATATAGAATATGAGAAGTGATCCTATTCTCATTTTGACATAAGGGGTATTTAATATTTTATTCAAACTTTTGAATTTAAGAAACAAATGTAGCTGACAAAAAAATGTATTCAGACTATTTGCATCTATCTATTTATCTATCTATCTAATCTAATAAGTATTTTTAAATAGCTTATTAGGGGCTACTGTCTGAAAGGATAAAATATTGATGTGATTGAGCACTTAGCTAGATTTAATTTTAGTTTTTAATCCTGAAATATTGTTATATACAATAACACCTATTATATTACTGCATGATATAATAGAAAAATTAACAAAAATTATATTATGTATTACATATAAATTATATACAAACTATATTATGTATTACATAATATAATAGAAAAATAATAAAAAACCCCACATATACAATATAATCTAAGTTAAGGAAAAGAATTACTAGTATCATTAAAGTTCCTTGTGTATTTCTTTCCAACCACCACCAGCTCTCATCTTCAGGTAACTATTAATTTGAATTTTGTATTTATAACTCCTTGCTTTTCTTTATGGTTTTAATAAAGTGTAAGTATTTATATACATATATTTTTTCAATATGGCAAGTTTTAAACATAGTATAAATGATATCATACTGTACACATTATTCTGACTTGCTTCTTTTCACTCAAATTTATCTTCTTGAGATCATCCAGGTTGATGAGGTCTTTAGCTATCATTCATTCTTTTTCATTTGGGTTCTTGCTAGTTTTTAGCTGTAACAAACAGCGAACCATAAACAATCTTGTGCCTGTCTTCTAGTATAGTTCCTCAAAAATATAAACAGTTTAATAAATGCATAGGGTGAAAGGTTTCACATATCTTCAATGTTATCAGACAATTTCCAGTTATTTTTAAAGGGTTACACCCATTCACCAGCAATATATAGGAACGCCTGTTCCTCCACATTCTCTGAAGCCCTAGGTACTGTCAGAGGTTTTAACCTTGTCAATTTGATGGGTGGAGAATCATAACTATGCTTTAAATTTTTGTTTCTCCCAATATTGATGTTGGACATATTTTTATGTGTTTGTTTTCATTGACACTTCATCTTTCATTGAATACCTTTTCTTGTCTTTTCTCCATTTTTCTATTTTTTTAGCGTTTTAATTATCGAATAGTAGGCATTTGTGATGTTTGTTGCTACGATTTCTTTTTTGCTGGCTATATGTGGCTTGTCTTTTCCCTATTTTCTTAATAGAATCATTTGATGATTAGAAACATTTTTTTTTAAATAATTTCAAACTTACAGAAAAGTTATAAGGACCTTTATCTAATTTTTCTTTGGCACTCTCTATATAGATGCACATGTTATTAGTAGTATTATTGCTGAAATATTTGCAGTTGCAAAACTTGTATAATGCATAACTCCAGGGATCACCATTCACGTTGATCAGAGTGAAAACAGTGTTTTTTCTAGATGTGAAGTCCAGTGTTGCTGAGTATGTTATATTTCCTCCCCACGCAGACTCTTGTCTAGATGAGTAACTCCTTATTCTGGTCCAACAGGAGAACTGATGATCTGATGCAGTGCCAGTCTGTAAACTAATGGGACATTCTTACTGAAATGAAATTGGCTAAAAATAAGCAGCATGGTTGTCATACAGCTTAGCCCATTTCACTCACAAGAGCTGGATATCAAATATTGCACAGTCTCCCTCTTAGAGGAATTGCATCTGAGCTCTACTACATGATGACTGTAGGAATATCTCATTTAGACTGCCTACCTCTTTATTGTCCTGCCTGCTTTCCACATTAATGTGTTCATGGTAGCCTCTTCCAGTTACTAGGAAACCCCAGGAAGCACATAAAGCTATCTGGGAAGTGTGGCTTTTGTTTTATTCCTAGGGGGTACTATAGTTCAATCTTAGAGTGTAGTCCCCGGACCTGGATTATGAAGTGCTTGGGGTCTAACTGACTAAAGTAGTTTATAAACTTATAAAGGTCTGTTGTTGAAGGTTTGCTTGTATTTTTGTCTTTCTCTTGGTTTTTTCCCTTCCATTTTTTTTTTTTGTGTGTGTGTGAGGAAGACCAGCCCTGAGCTAACATCCGTTGCTAATCCTCCTCTTTTTGCTGAGGAAGACTGGCCCTGGGCTAACATCCGTGCCCATCTTCCTCCACTTTATATGGGACGCCACCACGGCATGGCTGACGAGCAGTGAGTCCGCGGGCGCCCGGGATCCGAACCCGCGAACCCCGGGCTGCCAAGCGCGAACTAAACTGCTGCGCCACCGGGCGGCCCCCTCCCTTCCATTTTTAATAAAAGAATTATCTCATATTCTCTTGATACCAGATTATTGCATATCTGTGGAACGTTTATCTATGTGAATTAGAATAGTAAGAATAGCTGGAGAAAATTGGCATCTATTGTATGACTTCCTACTTATGGCAACGTCTATAAGCACTAAATCTAAAAGGCTATTCTAAGACTGTCTTGGTGTCCCAGTGTTGGTATGGAGAATTTAAATCTCAGTCTTCGGTTTCTTATTAAGAAAAAAATAAATGACAAAGATACATGAAAGCAATATTAGAAAGAACATAATGTGTCAAAATTACTCCTTGTTAATATAGGTGGCAAACTCTGTAGTAATGGTTTTCCCTGGTGATAACCATCCACGGTGGAAATAAATCCTTTTAGAGGAAACCAGAACTTGCTAAGTGATCATAGACAGGCCAGAAAGAGCATTTCTGTCTATGGGCCATGCCTTTCTGAGTTCTACTTCAAGAAAATGCTAATCGTCCAGGAGAGTTATGGAAAATCTCCACCTCACTGACGCAGGCCAAAGTTGGGGAGAGTCAAATTTTGAAAGTCGTATTATCAATTTATACATCACCCTTTAATTAGAAGTTCAAAACCCAAACTTCGGTAAAATCTGCCCCTCACTTTAGATGTCTGCAAATAATTAAACCTTCCTCCCCCGAGGCTCACACACACGTGATAGAAAAACATTAGCAGGAGACTGCCAAGGGGAAAGTGAATGAGGTGATTCAAGAGTCTTGGGCTTCGACGTGAGAGGCCCCTAGATAAGTCGAAAGCTTCTCATTGTCAGGCTGCAGAAGGTCTGGGTTTATTTCATTAGGGAAAGCAACATTTCCTTATAGTTCACAAATAAGATAAAGATCCTTTATGTTGCCTTCTGAAAGGTCATCAGTGCTATTAATTCTTCAATGTGTCAGAAGGAGAAAATCAATTGAAATGTAGTTGGTAACAAGGAGAGAAGGGCCTTAGGGGAACCTGGAATTAATTCCACCCTTTCTTACCTCATTGCTCTCACAAGTAGATCCTGCTGCTTGCTGTCAGAAGAAAGAATGGGGGCCTTGTAGCTGCTGACCTATTAAGAAAGTGTTAACACAGAGGCCACATCACTCAGCAGGGATTGTTGAAGAGACTGAAGCATAGAAAGGGCAGGATGGAGAAAGACAATTTTTACGCTCTTCAGTCCGATATTTTGCTTCTGTATTTACATGCATATAGAAAATGCTGTATTTAATTTTAAGCTTTATGTCTTCTTTAAAATTTAATAAAGATTTTAAATTATAAGATTTGCTTTTGAAAAAGCCTGAATTATTTTGTTTTTATTGTTCATTCTTATTAACATCACACATCACCCACAAATAGAAAAACAAAAAATCTTCACAAAAATGTTACATTTAAATTTAATAAATTACAATAGAAAATCTTTTTATTGTTTAATAAGATTGAAAAGAAACTTGTATTGATTGATTTAGTATTATTCATAGATTTATTATTCATAGGAACTTAATTACTATAACTTACAATTTGTATATGTGTCGTGATTTAATGGACAATATGTAAATCAAATATAGTGCAAGAATAGCATTGTAGAAATAAAAAATTAATTATGTCACACTTTAAACACTTTTAAACATGTATCGTGTAATTACTTAAGCCAGTGCATCATCCAGA
Source organism: Tapirus indicus (assembly GCA_031878705.1). Taxonomy (NCBI): domain Eukaryota; kingdom Metazoa; phylum Chordata; class Mammalia; order Perissodactyla; family Tapiridae; genus Tapirus; species Tapirus indicus. Next base: position 137,605,629 of record CM062919.1, on the reverse strand, counting down.
ATAGCTGAATAAATTTATATTGCCACTGGTCAAATATACAAGTCTTTGAATTATAAAATGTATTACCTGAAGTACATTGAGTTGGGAAAAGTTGAGGTTTCAAAGCATTGGTACAAGAGAACTCTTTATGAATTGACTATAATTTTGACTTTTGAGTTACTGCAAGTCCTCTAGAGCAAGGCAGGAGGACAGACTCATTAGTTTCACAGATTTATTTCTTTCCTTGAATATCCAACACTCTGAGGTAAGTTTTCAGAACATTCTTAAACTATTCTTTTTTGGTACACAATTTGTCCCTCCCTCTCTCCAGTCTTTTTCTTTTTTTCCTCCATCCTTCTCTTGGTATTTAGATATGTCCAGTATTTAACGTGCATCATTAAAATTTGGACACCATCTTAAATTAGGCAGAACACTAAGAAGAAAAGAAAAGCCCAAGTTATTGTACCTTTTATAGCTCCTCAACAGTATGAGAAAAAGAATTCCACATGCACTGAACGCATGAGACACATTAATAACTAAATTTCCAATTTCTATATAGAATTTAAAGATATCAACTGGATTGTAAGTTTAGGATACTTAAAATTTCAGTTGGGAGTCTTCAAAGCAGAATCATAATGTGCAAGCAAGGGTTACATAGTGCAAGGGATACTTCGTGATTATGTATGGATGTAGGTATGTTTTTATATCTCAATGGATGTATTGGCTAGCCAATAACCTCACCCCTTTTACCCTTTCTGCAAACTTGGAAGCCTGTCTAAATTGTATCACTAATTGAAATTAAATGTATGGGTGTGTATAAAGCACTTTATTCACATACTGTACAATGTCAAACACTTCAATCCTTGAGAATTTCCTAAACTTAGTATTGAGTACTGGGGTTTATGTGAATTTATTTCACATTCCAGTTGCAAATGAATTTTGAACGTTATTTTTTCATTTTTTTGCAAGCCTTTAAAAAACTAAAAATCAAGTTCTACAGAGCTTTTTATTTTGAAAATAATTTTAGAAACACAAGTCTGTCTCTGCTAAAGAAGGCTAAAAGTTTCAGTGAGAATATTAGCAATTGAATGGCAAATCCTTAGGAACCAAACTATCTGGCAGAGTGTTCAAGATAAAGCATTTGTTTCATCTTAGTGCTATATACTTGAGTATCATAGAAGTGCTATTTTTTTGTTCTTCTCTAAAAATGAATCTTTGAGTTCTCCTAACCACCCTTAGAGAGAGATTTTTTTTGGCAGTAGAAATAACCCCCAGAAAATAGAACACTTGTAGGTCATATACAATTATCTCTGGAGACATGGATATCTCTCAGAGAAGGTAAATATTTTGCCAAGTTTAGCTTATGTTTAAAACTTATGGTACTGTGTATTATTCAGGGTTCTCCAGAGAGAGAGAACCAATAGGATAGATATAAACATGTTTATTATAAGAAATTGGCTCATGTGCCTATGGAGGCTGAGAAGTTCCATGATCTGCCTCTGCAAGCTAGAGCTACCCAGGAAAGCTGAAGGTATAGTTTCCAGTCTGAGTCCAAAGGCTGAGAACAAGGAATGCTGATGGTGTAAGTCCTAGATCAAGGGAAGACCGATATCCAGCTCAACAATCAGGCAGAGAGAGCAAATTCTCTGTTCCTCTGCCTTCTTGTTCTATTCAGGCCGTCAATGGACTGGATGATGCCCACCCACTTTAGGGAGGGAAATCTGCTTTACTCAGTCTACTGATTCAAATGTGTATCTCTTCTGGAAACACTGTCACAGGCACGCCCAGAAATAATGTTTAACCAAATATCTGGGCAACCTGTGACCCAGTCAAGTTGCAATATAAATTTAACTATGATGTACTGGTATTGTAAAAAAGTCAGACTTCAGCGCTTTCAAATACAAAGTATTTCCTGTATTTTGGAAAACTATGATTTTTATGACACTTTTCATCATTTCAAATAAAATTATGTCCAACTTAGTCATGTTTTCATAGCAATGAATATTTAATGAGTTTCTCTTATGTGCACACTTTTATTTAATTCATTATTTCCCGGAAAGTTAAGTGTGATTTAAATTTGGTAAATCTAGGGTTGCTAATATGAAATTGCAAGGTGGTATCTCATAGTGGTTTAAAGTACAGCCCTTCTAGGATATAAATATCTGAATTTGAGTCTCAGTTCCAGTACTCACTAGCTGTGTGCTATTGTATAAGCCAGTGACTTTCTAGTCTTCATCATCCTCGTTAGCACAATAGAGATTATAATGGTAACTACTGCATAAGATTGTTGTGAGGAACAAATAAAACAATCTACGTACAATACTGAGCACGTTGAGTGGCATTATAAAAAGATAAAGAGGGGCTAGCCTAGTGATGTAGTGGTTAAGTTTGGTGTGCTCTGCTTCAGCAGCCTGGGTTCATGGGTTTGGTTCCCAGGCGTGGACTTACACCACTCAATAAGCCATGCTGTGGTGGTGACCCACATACAAGAATAGAGGAAAGATTGGCAACAGATGTTAGCTCAGGGCCAATCTCCCTCACAAAAAAAAAAAAAAAATTAAAATTAAAGTTAATAAATAAAAATAAAAAGATAAAGAGACTTCTTTACCAAATGTCATTTTTATAGATCGTTAATTTTCACATATGTTATTTAGCCGTTCTCTGAATTATGTTAAAGTTTCACTAGCAGTGGTTCTTAATCAAGAGTGTTCATCTGAATTACCTGGAGACTTTTTCCCCCCCAAAGTATGCATGCCTTAACGAATGAGAATCACTGGAGAACGGGGCACAGGCACGTATATTTTGAAAAAGTTACTCAAGTTATCCTCATGGGCACCCTTTAGGATTCAAGCTAGCTGGAAGAGAGTTCCAAATAAATGATGTGTTTCATTGTAATATTGCACACTTGAGTATCACGGAAGTGCTGTTTTTCATTCTCTAAAAATGAGTCTTTTGATTCTCTAACCACCTCAAGATGAGGCATAGAAAACTGAATACCTGTAGGTCACCTAAAGTTAGATTCGTTTACAACTGAAACTTTTAGAGGTATTTTTACTGTTTCCAAGTTGATAATACAATTAACTACTTCTGATTTATTTAGGTATGATAATATGCAACCTTAAAAAATATGTACTTAAAACAGGCAGTAGTCAACACTTCCCTACTATTTCTAATACAAATAGGTTTTTATCAACACAGATTTATTTCAGACTTGTTTCATTTTAGAGAAGAATGCCTGGGGCCTAGTCAGTGACAGAGAGAGAGAATGAGAGACAGAAACAAAGTGACTGCCAGAGCAATGAACAGTTTTTGAAGTGGGGACGTCGGAAGTCAGGGATATTCCCCAGTTAATATCTTTGACTCTAAATAACCAGATAATTGAAAGTACCTTTTTCTTTTTCAAGGCATCCCTTGAGGGTAGCCTCATTTCTTGGTGGAATCTATCTTTACTCTGAAGTTTAGTTTGTACTTTAATGTAATTTCATTTTTAAATTTCAGATCCCCCTTGACGATGTAGAATGGAACACTAAGGCCAGCAAATCCATATTCAATAACAAGTAAAATGAATTGTACATCTTTTAATTTAGAAGACATATCCCTTTCTATCTTTATTTTATTTTGAAGTATTTCAACCATTCAGGAAAATGTGGAGAACGTGGCTGATAGTGAGGCAGTTTGGCATCAGGAAGACCTGGCCTCCCTGACTTTCCTCCACCAGCTGGAAGGGGTGTAACAGGGGGTTGCTGGGCCCCTTGGTCTCCTCTGAAAAGGGCATTGATTCTGTTTTTTGTCTACATCTTTACTTTACTCCAAGAGCCCATTTGGATTTAATGTCATGTTGATAGTTCACAAATAAACGTTCTGAAGCCCCACATTGATGAAGATTCCCTGTTTGGCTGAAAGATCCATATCACGATGAACTGTGACTTTTATTTTTCCCCACTGTTGTATCTCCAAAACCTAGCAGGGTACTTGGCACATAATAGGCACGGTATAAACATTAATTAAATAAATGAATATACGAAAGGCCTGAAGTAAACATTCTTTTCCTTTACCAGCACAATATAAATTGTATATCTTGGGGATTTACCCAAGGTATGCTGGCCCCCTTCCACATGTTAATTATATAAGAAATAGCATTTCTGGGAACCAATGACTATTTCTGTCATTTTCTATTCTAAGGACCTCATTGAGAAGGAAAAGTAGAGACCTGGTTTTCCTCTTTCACCTTTTACACCTTGATATGCTAAATTTGATTTTGCTGATAAAAGGTATACCATCATGACCAAGATTAAGTCCTTTGCATATTATCTAAATTAGGCTTCTACAAAATTTTTGAGGTTGGTACTAAAATGTATATTGTCAAGATGAGAAACCTAAACCAGAGAAAGTTTAAATAAGTTCTCCAAATGGCACCTTTTACGTGGTGGAACTGAGATCAGGACTCAGAGAGGAATGACTGCCCAGCACATCACTGCCCACGATGTCATGTCTCCGTGGAAGGTGCTCCTTTGGCCAGTGTTCACCAAGCACATAGCCATTAACTCATGGCTGAAGTGTTTTTTTTTTTTTTTTTCCTGAGAAGTCTTAGTGAGACTTAGGAGAATAGTCTGGTCCATTCCACTGCTTTGAAGTATGACTATACTTCGTCAAATCTTGATAAGAATCTGCTAGAATAGAAATACAATCTATCTTTGAAATTCTTTCCAAAGTTTAGTATTATTCAGGAAGTTCTTTGGCTGCTTAAATTTTTCTTCCCATTATTTTCCTATTTAAGCTTCTTGCTTGCTATTCTGTTCTCAGTAGACACTTCCTAATTTTGCAATTCTGATTTACATAATCCTACAATTTGGATGAGAATTTCAGTTGTCATAACTGGCTAATACACTTCCCAGCTCCATATTTTACACAGAAATAAAATGGTCATGGATAGGAAAACAAAATGCTATGTTAACATTTTCCACAAGTACTTTCTCTTAATTATGTAAATCATAGTAATGGTTGAGAAGAACAATTGTGCTTCATTTTAAAAATAAATTCATGATTGTTCAGCTAAATATTTAAAATGTCACATAAATTCTAACTAGCCAAAGCTGAAATACAGTCAGTTAGAGCATCTGTTATTAGCTCAGCTCTTGCAGTCAAATTTAATAGCCAACATAAAAGGCAAATGGTCATTTTAAAATTGTGTTCTGAGATTTGAGGTCAAACACCATCGAAGTCCAGATTTTTACCCCTGATATCTCTTATTGACTGCAGGTTTTGCCCCTAAAAGACCCCATTATGTTAATATTTTACTAGAAAAATTAAGGTAAAAATCAGAAATATATTAAATCTGCACATGTTTTACATGACGTATATGTTAATTTGAGTTCTCATTCTTGGAATAACACCTGATTTCCTTGAAATGTGGCCCTTTCAGGGGTGTTGTCTAATGTAGCTGGAGAAAGGTCGCTACTGTGATCTGAATTTACGGTATTGTTTGAAGATATTCAATTCTTCTATAAAGACAAGAAAAACAAACAAGGTGTGGTAGACATAAGATATATGAAGTATGGATAATATATAAGGGGGTAGCTTATGAGTTATAGGCAAAACACGTAATAAATAATAAGCATACATGATAAAAAAGCTAGTAGCTTGTACAATAAGAGCAGAATTGATGTAAGTATAAAAAGTAAGTTAATAATATGTGAAACATGCCAAAAATAGAATCACTGTTTGACAAAACAAACAAAAGTTGATGGTAGATAGAAAGAGATGAAAACAAGTGCTGGTACTGCCACTTCTGAGCTGAGAGCCATCTCACCCTTAAATCAGCTACCCATTGAAGTCCCCCAGCGTGTTCCGATTCTGACTCCTCATGTTCTCTACCCAAGAGATGTGACTAAAACCCATGGCTGTTCAGCAGACTAATGACAAGTTACTGCTGTAGCATCTTCTGCTTGTCCCTGTATTGCTCTGAGTGAGTATGTATCACTGGCCTGGGGAACTTTCTGTCTGCGAGCCCCTCGCTCAAACCTCAACTCTGGTACTTGTAACCACACCTTCTGCAGGGGAACTCAATGCATCAGAGAGAGAAACAGGACGCAGGAACTTTGTGTAAACTCAGATGGAGGTAGTGTGGACTTTTTACCACTTGCAGGCTCTCCTAAGTGTGTTATCTTACCCCATCTCTCTCCTTTTGTTACCTGTTGTGTGATTAAATTAATTTAATTAACTGGGTGATTTGAGCATTTTAATTGGGTCTGTGAGCATTTTGGTTCTTTGGCCTCTGGGATAGCTTACCTGGTAGTGCACTTGAGAGCAACAATTGTTTCAGTCATTTCCTACACAACACTGACCTTGCTCACCTATGCACCAGAAAATCTTCAATATTTAACAGAGGGTCTAGAGTCAGCGGGGAGTTGAACCAAGTAGATCTTCAAGATCTGTGATTTGATGGTGATTTAGCTTCTGGGTGAATCCTGCTCAGATATAAAACGACCAGTATTACTTATTAGAGGAGATAGTACATCATCTCCAAGAAAAATCTAGGGGAAAATAAACTTAAAATTCAACGATGAATAAGACATAGTTATGTAACTTACTCCTTAACTATCACTTAATTCATTATATTGTTATTAAAAATAGATCAAATTTACATGCAATACACTGTTATCAGTAATATTTCTTAGTTACAATGGAGGCTTACTCTTTGAAAAATAATAAAATGTTATTTTAAATGACTCAATTTTTATAACAATCACCAAATAATAAAAAAAAGTACAGTATTTCTCACAAGTCCTTTTTCTCCCCTCAAGAAGCAGCAAGCTGTTTTCCATCTTATTTATGAATCCAAACTAAAGTAACACACACATTTTGACAAAGTTTCTGCATAAAGGTAGCTCCTAGCGATGTTACGTTATTTCTTGGCATTATTTAGTAGCAGAACTGGTTTCCTCTCTGGAATAAGATTTTTGCTTTTATTATGATTCTTGGTCCTGAGAGACATATAAAGGGAAATCATTTTGAATTCAAAATATTCAGTCTGAGGTCAATGTTACTTTTTTTATGAAGTACAAAGAGATCGGAGAACATAAAGTAGTTGTTTTTGTCCATCATAATGTTGTTGGTGGTTTTTTATTGGTTTTAAATGGCTCTGGACTCCAGGGTGATGGATATTGCACTTCATCATAGTTTCTACCATTTCCTGCTGTCTTACTGCTTCACACAGCTCCTGCATGACCCCAGAAGATATTGGAGGCTGTCACTCTACAATTTGAGGTATATTTAAAGCTCAATAGGAGCACTGAGGAAGACAAAGGTGACAAATTATGCTTAGGATGAGTTTCACCAAAAGGATGAACTTTGTAATCCATCAGCAAATTGTACTGGAACTGTGCCCTTATTTTCCTTATCTTAGAGGCTTTGAATTTATCATTAAATCTATTTGTATAATGCAGTGACACAATATTATAAAATGCATTTTGTTGGTTAATTTGCCCATCATTTATTTCTCCCTACTTTAAAATATTTTTATAAATACTCAAAACATATTTCATAGTGAATATCATTTGCTCAAAAAGAAACAGACCATCATTATTTGTTAGAGAAACTCTTTGTCATCTCTAGAAGAAAAATATAGAGAAAAAACCCATTAAAATCCCATGGTGAGACTTCTGCTTCTGGAGAGATAGACTAGATGTACTTTTCCTTATTCCTCCCAGTAAATACAGCTAAAAAAGCTGGAAAATACATATATAATTAAATAACTTATAAACGTAAGTTATATATAATTAAATAATTAAAAATTATAAATATATAAATAATTCAAATATATAATTGAAATATTATATATAATTATGTATTACATATGTATAATGCACCTAGCCAAGCAAGCGTCCAGTGACAAGCCTAGCCTCTCAGGAGCCCCAGCCATTCCACCCTCTTCCTTCCAGGTGTCAAAGAAGGCCAAGTGGGGAACCACATAATAAGACCCTCCACTGCACAGTGATCTTGGAAACCACTTGGGGAGCCTGGACTTTCATCCCCATACAGAAGTAAGGAGGCACCCCTCCCTCTCCCTGCTAGGATGATGTCAGAGGAGGGCCAGGGGACAGTCAGGACCTTCACCACTGCTGAGTAGTAAAGAGGCCACCTCCTGCCATATGTCAGCGGGGGCCAGATGGGGTGCAGGAAAGAGGCACTCCTACCCCTCAGCCAGGGTGGTGTCAGCGGAGATCTGATGGGGATCTGGAACCCCAATCCCTGCCCAGGAGTCATGAGAGCCTCTCCTTACCAAGTGTCAATGCAGGTTGATGGGAAACCTAGACTTCTACAATCACCTGGCAGTAGAGAGGCTCCCTCTTCCCCCAACCCTCCTGGAGCAGTGTCAGAGGAAGCCAGAGAAGGATTAAAGAAGATCTAGAGTCTGATAATACCCAAAGTGTCCAGATTTCAATAGAAAATAACTCATCATACCAAGAAGCCAAAAAAATCTCACCTTAAATGACAAATGACAACCAATTGATGCCATCACTGAAATGACAAAGATGTTCAAATTATCTGACAAACATTTTAAAGCAGACATTTCACCAAAAGTATATACAGATGGAAAGTAAGCACATAAAGGATGTTCAATATCATTCATCATTGGGGAAATGAAATTAAAAGCACAGTGGGCTATCACCACACACATATATCATAATGGCTACAATAAAAAATTTGTGAGTCATTTTATTTTTCCTGATCTAGGTTTCTATTAGGAACAGTCGACGAAAAGGGATATCCATGAATTGTGATACTTCTCTGGCAACAGAGCATCATTGAAAGAAGAATTAAGCCCAGGAGAAACACAAGTGCAGTCCAAGAAAATGCTGGGTCAGAAACATCTCAAACTTTTATTCTACCTCCTGACAGAGAGGATCCTGGTGAGTCTCAGGAGTATGGCAAAGTCCAATGTTATTACTGAATATAATCAAAATAGGGGAGAACAGGCTAAGAATTAATTTTTAGAAATGCAGTGCGGCTCTGCTGTACCAGCAAGACTTATCTTTGGGAATCCACTAGAAATAGGGGGGAAACGTTGAGCTGCTGGAAATTGGGATTGGAAGGAATGGTTTGAGAAATTACACCCCATCAGGCTAGCGGGAACACAGGGCTGGCCCTACAGCTAAGGAATCTCGTATTCAAAGGCCTGGACAGAAAGGGCTAGACCTAAAGACGTCCCCCAGCCTGAGGAGGGTACAGATAAGCAGGCTGTGTAGCCATGGCATGAGGTAAAAGAGAATTATTTCCAAACTCATAATTAATAATTGAGGAGGAAGAACTAGATACCATACCAGAATGGAGTCGCAGTGGGTTTGAAGTAGAATAGAGCAATTGACATGTTTCTGGATCATCTTCTGAATCAACCCGCAAGGGCTGAGTTTAGAATGGAACAGAAATTTTTTCTCAGCAAAATGAGGTGGTTGGATGGATTTCAGAATCCTTCTACTTTAGGATTCAAGTGACAAATCTATGCATAAAGAAAATCTAGATTGTTTTTTTTTTTCTTACTGTGAACTTTGTGGAGTAAGATGCTTATAATCTGCTTTGCTTTGTTTTGAAAATTAATAAGGAGACTGAAACAAAATCATTCAAAATAGCACAAGAAAATATTACAAAATAAACATGAATACTGTTTTAGAATAGTAATGCATTTTTAGTCAAATTTGAAAGGTGTAATGACAAAATAAACTTTAACCCAGGAAGGGCACAAAGTGTTCTCTAATGTTTCTGGAGATACAAAGTAAAAGCAGAAAATTATCCATGAACCATGATTGGCCTGGTGTCCAAAAACATTTTATTGATAGAATGATACTGAAAATCCAAATAATGAATGATGGAGTAAAACTAATTTATAACTTTTACTTTTGAAATACAATATTTAATCTAACTCTAGGAACTGACTATAACACACTATTCTGTATAATCAATTGCACTCATTAACGTCTTGCTCTTTTTCTCCACCGATTTTGGATTCACATTATTAACTGCCTGGTGATTTTCTCTTTTAAGCACAATGTGTCATGATGCAGAATTAGTTTGAAAAGTACTTTCTGACTCTTACCGGTACTTATTCATGCAGAAAAACTATAGGAAAATAAATCATTATTAAAAGTAGCTATTTTAAAATAAGGGGTAAGACTGGATACTATATGAATACATACACACACATAACAACATGTAAAGCAAAATTTAAAAATCTGAAAACTGGCAGTTGCTTCCTTTGACTTTTCAATTCTGCTTACTCTTAGTAGAGTTTCCCCAAAGCTTATAAAATGTTGCTGGAAAACCTAAGGATCATCTTTTATCACTTTTAACGTATCATTTGACAGCAACACCATGTTCTATCATTTAATTTAGGTTGATGAGCTTAAAGATATTGTGTACTTTTAATTCAGTATTAAGTTAACCTTTGTGTTAAAAGAGGCCTTAGTCAAGAGTTAAAATTTTATTTTTTCTTGTCTGTTTAAATACAATAATTAATGAATTAGACACTGATATCTTTTCTTTAACAAGAATATATCGCCAGCAATGTCACTCAAAATGAGAGAAGCTCATAATGCAGCTAACAGGTATTGGGTGCTGTGCCACGTGCTGGGCACTGATCTAAGTGCATCACATTTATTAACACATTTAATCCTCATGACAAATGAGAAAGCAAGTGCAATTATTCTCATTTTACAGAGAGGGAAAGTCTTAAAGAGAGAAGGTATCAGAGGCAGTAAATTTTAGTCCTGATGTCTTATGGCTGCAGGATATGCACTTCTGAACTATCAGCTATTCTGTCCATTCTGAGGTAATGCATTAAAAGAAAAGAAAAAAATCTCATGTGAAAGAGTTGACATTTAATTATATTCTCAACAGATATTTGGAAATCTGTCAGGAATTATACTGAAACATAATATTCTCCTCACCAATTTTGCAGTGAATTATATGCTTATAATTTGTGAATGAGATATAAAAAAAAATGCAGAGTTGGCCTGCAACTAGTAGATTAATATTTCTCTTGTGTAGTGAAATTAAATGTGCGTGTGGATAAATAACATATCCTGAATGGTTACCTGTCTTTTCCTGGATATAGGAAAGATGACTTTGAATATGGGCATAGGAAATTATGCGGGCCAATTGGTCAAGCTGCCAATGATATGGTTATAACATCCTTGTCTGCAATCAAGCTATGTTTTGCTGGTTTCCAGTCAGCTGAACTTTTCTCTCCTCTTCTGCAATGAAGATTGTTTCTGTTTCTCGGGAGGACGCTCAGTGGCAGAGAAGCAGATTTGATAATTCAGAGCAATGGTCTCAAATGTCCCAGGTGAAGACCTCACCCAGAGGTCAAGAACTAATCACAACAGCTGCTTAGTTACCCAGCAGAATAACAAATAGTTCCCCAGCCCAATCTCTCTGTATGTAAACACACTTGGTCTCTCACTCTTCTCTGAAACATTTTAAGGTGAATTGTAAAGAGTGCTCTTGTTTACCAGGCAGATGTTGGAGCATTAACGGGTACTATTTACAACTCCTCGGTGGATGTCAAAGTTTATGTTTGCTTGACTTCAACACTCGTTATCAACACAGCTGCCAGAGACCGTCTGAGAAATGTTTGAAAGGTTGTTGAGAGGTGCTGCTAGGAATTGTGTTCTCAGCATAGGAATCAATATCAGTGAAACGTGTCCCATGATGGTACACTTATATCAGACATTTGACCTTTCAATCTGTGATCCCATATTCAAAGGAATACATCCTATTCATTTTGCAAGTCACGTGAGAGAATCTCCTTCCTTCCAATATGAAATGAGGCAGTTAATGTGTATTGTCTTTGCTGCCTACAGCGATGACTGTTCAATATTTAATGAATCTCAAGCTGTGGGGCATTGACTGCTCAGGCGAAGATAGTGAGCATCCTGGAAAACCAGGGCTTGTGTTAAAGCTTTCAATTTGTTCTACCGAGAAAGAGAAAATAACAGAGACTAAAGAATAATGGTGGGCCAGCAGTATTTGGGATGGAGAAAAGAAATCAGAACCACCAGCTATAACAAATGAACAAGTTTGGTTTGGAAGAAGGAGGCATTTGCTATACAATTTTCAAAGAGGATGCAGTGGAATTCACTCTGGCTCTTCCATGGGAGCATAGATCACAAAAAATTATTAAGAAAAAACTCTTGAAATCTAACAAAGCTAATATTTTGCAATAGTCAAAGATTTGTTCAATTATTTCTATTTTGAATTGATGCATTCAGCTCTGGTAAAAGGCATGATTTTGTGAACTTTTTGGGTTTCTTCTTATTGTAGATACTAGTATATTAATTTTGCAACAATTCAAGGGACAAAAACCCTCTCAGTTTTGTTTTAGATTATAATCATAAAATTATGTGGTAGTCTATAAATTATCCTTTCATTGTTGTCATCATTTAAAAATCTATCTATTCCTATGATTTATGTAAAAGCAATGACAACTAAACATATTTATTCATTAGAGTAATTTACAAAGGGGCTATGTGAGCACTGAAGTTGAGTAGATGTGACAGACAAAGATTCTCAAGCACTTCCCATTTAACACAGAATAAATGTAAAGAGTAAATAAGAGTTTTTTTCCTCTTTGATTTCTACTTTGATTTTGTATGTCAAGTGAATGAACAGATTTGCAACGTGATGGAAAAAAAAAAAGAAACATCAGTTTTCCATCCATTTGGTTCCCAGGTAAGGAGCTAAACCTGAAAGACAATAACTAGGTTTCCTCGTTTCCAGAGCTAACTGCTGACCTCAGAGCCCCAACTCCTGGCTCATATCCTTATATGTATGTGTGAACCACGCTTTCTCTTTGACCTGGAGCTGTAAGAGTTCTATTGTTCAGAACATCATGTTGGTTACCACTGCTCTTGGTTACTGTTAAAACCCTTACCAATCCTTTTGACAACATTCTGACTTTTCTAGCGTGTTTTCTCCTAGCACTGAAAATTAGTTCATGCCTCTATAAGTCCCAGGTATGTTTTCAGCATCCATAAGGGCTGGGTTTCTATTTCGGTGGAGCAGGCAGCTGGTGAGTGGTATGAATTCAGAAGCCCAGACTCCTCCCCTTTCTTTGCCCCATTCCAAAATCTGCTTTCCACACCTGTTCACCAACTTAGGACATTCCTTTAACAGGGGACAAAAGCTTTTGGTTTATAATTAGAAATATGACTTAGGAATCCCCTCTGCCAGAGAGTTCCAAGCACAGAGGCCCAGGTTACTTTATGGGGTGTCAAATTTCCCTTGGCTTTGGCTGCCGCCCAGAGCACTCAGAAAATCTTTCCACTGTGCTGTTCCCTAGCCTGCCACCATCTTCTTGATGTGTGAGCATATGGGAGTGATGATGTGTCCATGAGAAGTTTCATTAAAATAGGCTAATTTCAAAAGCTGTTACACATAGTTCAAGTGATAAGTAACATTACATAGAGCCCCACAGGATTACTGCTCAGTGGTACAAAGGTGCAGCCTTCCTTAGGGAATCTCGAGCGCAAAGTCCGAGGGAGTGCCCTTGGCCTTAGCCTTCTGTCGACATGACCTGCTTCCTTTTCTTTCTACATCAGTAGTGATCAAACGTTGTGATTAAGACCCAATTTCAAATGCAAGAGTTTTATTTGAAGAAGGTAAAAATTTCACACCAGTTTGTTAAATTTTTCAGAAAATTGAAGGGAAAAAACCCTACTTTCCAGAGTTTTTGGAACCTTGCAGTCACTTATAGTGCTAGGTTGCAGTCTTAACAGAACTGTTCACTTTCCTGACTATAGTCTTCTTTGTGTCAGGAAATTAAGGTCTTGCGTGTTTCAGTAAACATGTGACTTTTCACTGGGGCTATTTGACTAGTACCCTGTCCACACAGCAATTATACTCATCCATTACTGCAGCCGCTGGTCCATATAGCTACACAGTATTAGAAAACAGGACTTGTACTATCGACCTAAATTTGTCAGCACAAGTGAGAAGGGTTTACAGCGTATCATCAGTGGGGGTGAGAATCTTCGTGGTATATATTTCATGAGGAATCCTTGTTGTGTTTTCACCAGATCTCTGTGTGCATTATGATTTTTCCAATAGCTCTCGCAATCCATTTGATGCCAGAAATTTCTAATTGAGGCTCTTTCAATTTCAACATAACCATTGTAAAGAAACAGCTCCCCTCAAGTCATTGTTGCTCTTCCCTTTCAAGTTTAGAGCTCTTCTGCTTCCAACTATAGAAGTAAAAGGAGCATTCAGTCTATTTGCACAAATTAGCCAGGACCTTACCCCAACCTGATGTAATTTTCCATCTCCCCCGAATAAGGGAAAATCTTTCCTTTCATCAACAGAATTTTTATCAATTTTCTTTGGGCTAAAAAGTTTCCTCACTTAGGTTATAATTTCCTCATTAGACACTGAGGTGCAAAAGCCAAGCTGATTCGCAATGAGCAGTGTTAGTCATAGTGGTTACCAGTCCCAGGTGGAGATACATTTTCAATAGCTCCTGGAGTCTGTATACTCTGAGATGTGCTTTTATATATGAAAATGGAGGAGGCAAAGTTGCTCTAAATTTTCCGGGTACTCAGTGTGGAAGGATAATAATTGTTTATCATCATTATTATTATTGTTTCTCTGAGGGAGCTTCCTTTTGGTGTTGCTGTCAGTTTTCATTTCCTAGAGGTGGAAATTTTCTTTACTTTTGTCACACACACCCTTTGTTTCGGGAAAATGACTGGGCTGGGTCTGCTAGACCCACAAAAGTAAAGCAAGTGGTCATGATGGGCATTATTGTTTTTAGAGAAAACAGAAAATAACTTGCACATTTGAATGAAGATTTTAGAGACTAAAATTTTGTGTTCAATTTAGTATCTAAGTTGGGCAAATAATCAGCTAGACTGTTTTTTGTTTTGTTTCGTTTTTCCTCCTGTGAATAACTTTCAGAGCCACTTGTCACACGCATATGTTACATGAGTCTCATGTTAATCTTTCCACTAGAGTTTTAAAATCTATCAACTCATCAGTTAAAGTTTTTTCCTTCCCAATAATTAAATTATACTGGATTATTAGGGGTTCTACAGTTGATGTTTTCTAAGATTAAAAATCCAGATTTGGGGAAATAATTGTTCTTTGCATCTCCTTTAGTGGGCTGGGCTACAGAGATCAGACCAGCTCCTAGGGATTGGGTTGGAAGGTGAAATTGGAAATGGGAGTCTTTCCTGAAGGAAGTGAATGTTCTTACTGTTCTTCATTGAGCACACCTTATACTATGGAGAAGGTAGATTCTTCTTGTTTTGCAATTGAAGGTAAGGAGTTGTTGGATTCCATGTCTAAATGTCCTAGAGATGCTTGATGGCAGCCTTCAAGAACTAGTCAGGGATCTTGAGATTAAGTCGGGTTCCTGTGGGCCTTGGAGTATTTTGTGATATTGGTATAACTGACGCATGAACTTTATTTCTGTTACCCTCTATACCCCAGATATTCTGGAAATAAAAGTTACGCATATAGGGGTCAGCCCGGTGGCGTAGTGGTTAAGTTCATGAGCTCTGCTTCAGCAGCCTGGGGTTCCTAGGCCTGGATCTCGGGTGCGAACCTACACACTGCTTATCAAGCCATGCTGTGGCAGAGTCCCATATAAAGTAGAGGAAGATGGGTGTGGATGTCAGCCCAGGGCCAATCTTCCTCAGCAAAAAGAGGAGGATTGGCAACAGATGTTAGCTCAGGGCTGGTCTTCCTCACACACATACACACACAAAAAAATTATGCATATAGTCTGTCCTCAACTTTGCTTTGAAGTCTTAAGGGCTACAACTCTGTAGATGCTCCAAGTAAACATCAATGAGGAATCGAGTTTAACAACAAGGACAACTCATTGTGTCCTGTCAATGATCCTATGAGGGAGGTAATATTATTATCTCTACTTTATAGCTAGGGAAACAAAGGGAAAGAGAGATCAGATAAACTTCCTGTAGGTCACATGGATGTGGTAAGCGATCTGGAGAGCTCAGGAGCAGCAAAGTTGCACCCGTCCGTTCTTTCATTCATTCATACATTTATTTTGTGCTTTCTATATGCCAGTCACCATTTGAACTGCAGGGATACAACAATGATTAAGACAGAAAACAGCCTTGTTCTTCTGAAGCTTATATTCCATTGGGACACTGGCAGTGGGAGAAAGAATCACCCACTTAGAGGAATTCATAGACTAGAGAATTCTTCAGATACTAAGAAATATTCTGTGGAAGGAAATATGAGAATGAGTGGAGTTGATGTAAATCTGTGCATGTGGGGACTTGCAGATCTAATGGTTTAATATACTAAGATATATATATGTGTATACATATATATATATATGTAAGTGGATGCCTGAAACCCTGGATAGTGCCAAACCCTATATGTACTATGTTTTTTCCTATATGTATAACTATAATAAAGTTTAATTTATAAATTAGGTACAGTAAGAGGTTAATAGCAATAACTAATAATAAAGTAGAACAATTATAACAATATACTGTAGTAAAAGTTACTATAGATCTTAACAACCTCAGCATGTGATTTTTTTTCTTTCCTTATTAAATTCAGAACTTTCACCTTTGCACTTAAAGGAAGCACTTGACAGCTGGCGTCTCTTTGGCCTATCCCACTTGCTGGCATCACTGCTCTTGTGGTTTGGGGCCATTATTAAGTAAACTAAGGATTACTTGAAGGAGAGCACTAAGATCAGGTAACAAGAAGCTATAGCAACAGTGGATCTGATAACCCACATGCTAAGTGACTTAGGGGCAGGGAATACGCTAGACTAAGGGAAGATTCACGTCCTGGGTGGGTTGGAGTGGATGGCGCAAGACTTCATCACACACTCAGAATGTGTGCAATTTAACTTATGAATTGTTTATTTCTGAAAGATTTCATTTAATATTTTCAGAATGCATTGACCGTGGGTAACTGAAACTGCAGAAAGCAAAACAATGGATAAGTAGGGACTATTTGTATATACATCTCTGTTACCCGCTAAGAACAGCTTACTTGGATGCAGGGACAAGGAGAGAGGAGAGGCAATATATTCTGGTATAATAGTTGCCATCTAGAGACGCTAAGTGATTTTAAATAAATTTTCCATCTCTTGTGTTTATGACATTTGGATATTTTCTCTTCTTGAGTGTCTTTTTTATTTTTTCCTGGTGAATGATCATAAAAATTGTTAGTTTCATGTGGTATATTACACTATTTTCACTCTTGCCATAGTTTTCCCCTCTGAGTCTTTAAATTCACCAACCTGCGGGTTTCTTTCTCTTTTCTCTCAAGTGTTTTTCCTGTGTGCTTTAGCAGGCTTAATTTTCTCAAGTTCACTTTTTTATTTTCTGATGTGGACAAAGCCAGAGATATTTTATAAAGAAAAACTGAATCATTAGGTAAGTGATTTCCTTTTCTTTGCTTGCTACCTGACAGCCTTAAATGGCCTCAACGCATGGTAAATACATTTCTTTTAATCAAAACTATTATGGAGAAAATGAATAGCATCAGGAAATGACCGGAATTCTTTAATTCACATTAGGAGTTTTTAATGAATTTTCTAAGTATTTGATCCTCAGCACTTCATTCTTTATATATATCTTTGGAGGATATAAACTTACTTTTCATACGAAAAAATTAGAGCAGAAACTTCTTTAAACAGAATTTGCCAGGCTCAGTCAGTGGTAAAAATAACATGTATGTACCCTTTCTGGGTTACATTCCTGTACCTTGCCCTTTTCTCATTAAGGTGCAATTATGCCAGTGTTTCATCTCTGATTCTTAGAACTCGCGGGTGGTTTTTCCCCTTTGTCACAGGGTAGCATGATTACCAAACGTAAATATTCCTCTCTACCAACCTCAGGATCTTAAACTCCAAAAATATCGAACTTATTTTTTCCACTCTCCTAAATAAGGTGAAAGAAAAAAAAAATAGCGATTTCAGATATCTTTGGTTGGAATAATAGAGGTTTTTACATCGTTTAAAAATTGCACTTTTATATAAGGGTATGTTTATAGAGAAGTTCAGAAAACTATAAGGAGAGTTCTGAAAACTGTGTCTATTTAAGAAAAGTTCAGAAAATTATGAGGAAAGTCTGCTGGCATTTCTGTTAACGATCATAGCGACAAAGTAAATCATAGCTGTTCTCCTTGTAGGGCAGCACGTGGCCTGTCTCAATGAACATGGCAGGTGTATTTAAAAA
This sequence comes from Tapirus indicus, assembly GCA_031878705.1. Taxonomy (NCBI): domain Eukaryota; kingdom Metazoa; phylum Chordata; class Mammalia; order Perissodactyla; family Tapiridae; genus Tapirus; species Tapirus indicus. The sequence goes on along the minus strand of CM062919.1, from coordinate 137,587,432 downwards.
AAATAAGTATATTCTGCAGTTATTGAGTGCCATGTTTTACATATGTTAATTAAGTCCCTTTGATAGCATGGTTCAAATCTTCTACAGAGAACTTTTTGCCTATCAATTATTGAAAAAGGAATGATAAATCTGTAATTAGAATCTGGGATTTTTAAATTTCTCCCTTTAATGATGCCATTTTTCTTCATGTATTTTGAGCTCTGTGTGCACATGTAGGATTATTGTATGTACTTAATGAATTGACACTTTTAACATTATGAGATGTGTCTTATCTCTGGTAATACTCCTTGTCCTGAAATCTACTTTGTCTGATATTAATATAGTAACACCAATATTTTTATGTTTAGTGTTGCTTGGTATGTATTTCTTTTTCTTTCTTCTACTTTCAACAGGTCCCTGTCTTTATATTCAAGGTCATCTCTTATGAACAGCATATAGTCAAGAGTTTTCTCTAGGAATTACAATACTCATCCTTAACTTATCACAGTCTACCTTTAATTAATACTATAACACTTTACGTATAATGTTAAAAATGTATAACATCTTTTATGTTATTTTCATTATAAATTTTACTTCCACAAATATTATGAACTCCATGATATATTGTTATTTTTGCTTAAGGATTCAGCTGACGTTTTTGTTTCCTATTTTTAACTGATTTTAAATAATTCAATAAAAGAAAGAAAAATATTGTTGCTTATATACCCACATATTTACCATTTTTAGTGCTCTTCATTTTCTCCTCTAGATCTGAACTCTTGTCTGGTACCATTTACTGTCCGTTTGAAGAAATTCCTATAGAATTTTTTGTATGGTGGGTATGTAAATTGGCAAAGAATTCTTTCCTTTTGTTTATCTAAACCATCTTTATTTCATCTTTAATTCTAAGAGATATATTTACATAATATATATTTGCTTAAGTTATATATTGACAGTATATTTTTTCTTGCAACACTTCAAATATTTTATTTTATTCTGGTCTCATTGCTTCTAATGAGCCAACAGGCATCATCATTCTTATTTTTGTCCTCATATATGTCATGTATCTTTATTTGGATGTTTTTAAGATTTTTCTCTTTACCTTTGGTTTTCAACAGTTTAGCAATGATATATCTAAGTGCAGTTTTCTTTGTACTCATTCTGCTTGAGTATTATGTACCTTTCTGAATCTGCATTTGTTTTTTAAAAAACATTAAATATTTTAGCCAATAGTTTTACAAGTATTTTCCACCCCATTAACGTTCTTTTCTTTTTCAGAAACTCCAGTTGCATTTACGTCAGACCAGTTGGTACTGTTCATTTTTTTCAATCCCCTCCCACTCCCTCACTGTGGTTTTTCAGTTTCTATAACTAACAATTCCTTTTATGTCATTGGGCACCACATATCTGATACTAATGGCAGACACTAAGGCCAATTCAAGGAACATGGGCCCTTTGTCAGTAGGGGCAAGTACTTGGCTTACTTGGTTACATTTCAGATCAGAACCCATGTGATCATTAGGATATGGGTCAAGTAAATGAGGACTAACAAGGAAGTTCAGCCAATAAAGACTTGGCCAGAACTTGGCTTCACTAATGTCACCCATTTATAAGAGAACATGATATACTGATTTCTTTGCTGGGAAGCAATATCTTTAAAGACAAACTCTTCTAAATTCTCTGAATGTGATGAAATGCATCTGTCATCCGTATTCCTCACTCTGCCACATAGCACTGGATTCATAACTCTTCTTTTGCTTCAAGAGAGATGTCCTCAACTCCATATCAACCTTCTAGTCTGTCAAGCATTATTTTTACCGTAGATTCGTGTGCCCTGGTGTATAAAGGGAAATTCATCGCTATAGGTATCCTTTTCAGAAGGTGCACACATTGGGATTAGAATATACATCTGGCTTTTATGAGATGTGAGACACTGGGAAAGTCGTATCTCCTCTGATACTGAGCTTTCTTATGTCTTAAATGGAAAAATATCAAATATATATTAAAAGGAATATTCTGAGGATTAAATGAAATAGAGTAAATAAAAATAATTTTATGTATAAAGTGTTAAATGTTTGTTACCTTAAGGGTATATTTTCTTATTTAATAAGATTTCACTTCACCCCTGTTAAAATCTCCAAAGTTATTCTAAAATTCATAGCATATTGTAAATCACATGGCTAAACATTTTTTCAGACATCATCTCCTGAATTTTGTCTCAGAAATGATGTTCACTATAAGCTTTTTTACTATGTTGGTGAGGTACACAGAAGTCAGAGACCACTTTTCTGAGGAATAAGTTGGTGGTTCAGTAAGAAAACTAAATATTTTTAGAAATAGATATAATTAGATAATTCTGTAAGTAGCTGATCCAAAAAGTATTTAAACCTGCCTATTAATCTCACACACACAAACATGTGCATGAGTGCTAAGAATTTGCTGGAATGTTAAAAGTGTCTGGAGCTGAATAATTAAAGTGCAAGCAAACAACACAAGAAAACTAAACAGCAACAAAAACAAAATCGCAGGAGTATTGCCAAGAAAGTTTTGATATAAAGGACAGAGGGAGTGAACTTTCAAAGTTAAGGATATAGTATGCTCAGGAACTCTCTTTAGTCAACTTGGCTTTTAGTCATATTTCAAGTCTATTTAGAAAATTGAGACTGAGTGCATGCTATCTTGTCTTAAAACACATCCCGGTGGGCACATACTTCAAGAAACCTTTCCTTTTAATTAATTCTGCTAATTTTCTTTGCTTTCCTATATCCTGAAGAATACATTTCTTAGAACACTTTTATGCAATGTATAAACCAAGAATAGTTTTATATCAAGGTCTCTACTGTCTCTAGAATGACATAGCTCTGATTCCTTACGGATTTAATAACATTTGCAACACTCTTAGAAGGAAAATCTGCTTCATTTTTCTGATTGACGAATGACTCCAGTGATTCATGATCTTTTTTCATGGTCGTTGAAAGCAGGGAAGTGGAGAGACAAGAATAATTGAGAATCTACTTCTGCTAATATCTCCAGAGCCTGAAAACTCTGAATATGCTTCTGAGATAATCTTATAAAAAAGAGAATTTGGGGGGGTTGCGGGGGGGCTGATTGGGTTTTTACTCAAATGGGGAAGTATACATCTATACACCATCAGTAATATACAGTCATCATAATATGAGAATTCATTGATCATATAATTCCTATCAAGAGAACTTTGATAGGACGCAGACTATATTATCATACTATCTTTGGGAAGTGAAAGAGGATGGGAATTACAGGTATTCAGGCTTTTGTCAGAAGGATTAAGGATAAGTGGTGATAAGAGGCATTAAAATGAGCAATGTTCACTTATCACAAAAGACTATTTGCATTGGCTATTAAATGCTTTCAAGACAGGCTTCTTATCTACCAAAACGTTATGGAAGAGAGTCTGAGGAGTTAGAGAGTATGAAAGAATTTGTTATGGGTCCAATGAGAAAGTAAGACCGATATAAGAAAAATATTTTCACTCGAGGAAGAAAGGAAAGATTTTACAAAACATTACTTGCTTTTAATTAAGAAGATAATACGTGCTTATAGGATATGTTGAATTTTTTTGTTGCTATTATTAAGATTTTTCAATTTTAAAAACCATTTCTCAGGAAAAGATTGATTTAAAAAATGTTATCTCTGCCTGTGATTGTTGTTGAGTGATGGAATTGTTGAGGCGTTCTGATTTGTCTTTAAAGCTTCTTTATACTCTATTTTAGTTCAATATAAAATGTAAATATTTTATAATAGCATATATTTTTATATTATTAAAAACATAATGCTATTTATTTTTAGAGAGAGGCGTATACAGTCATGCACCACATAATGACATTTCAGTCAATGACAGACTGCACATGATGGTGGTCCCATAAGATTAGTACCATATAGCCTAGGTGTGTAGTAGGATATACTTTCTAGGTTTGGGTTAAGTACGCTCTATGAAGGTTGCACAATGATGACGCATTTCTCCAAACGTATCCGCGTCGTGAAGAAATGCATGACTGTACACAAACAAAAAGATGATAATATATTGAAAATAGTTGACTTACTTATTTTATTTTTATTCATTAGATTGTTATAAATTGGGGATATTTTATACCTTCTCAAGTAAGATAATTAAATGCATCAGAAATATTGTTTTTTTTATCTACTTAATAATATGAGAGTATTTCCCTGGATTTTCACTGATTGAAAGAAATTTTTTTGGTGATATAGCCATATATTTTTATTCCTATGTCTCTGCATTTAAATGGCAAAATAACAGTGAGATAAGAAGATATTTAGATGTTTTTAGTTTCCTTCTTTTTACTTCTTTATATTTTCTAATAAAAATGTCATAAATCTATAGCAAAAACACTGTTTTAATTAGAAATCAAACAATGGTAATATCAAAAGGTGAAAAAACAAAGCTTCTATCTAATAGCCTTTGATGTGTAAATGACAGAGAATGATTTAATATGGAAGCACTTGAATATCTTGGAAAAGCGTTTGTTTTTCTTCTTATAATGTTATCAGGAAGCAGACACTGCTATTGCCTAGTCACTATCAATCCTTCCTTTGTTTTTCACAAATGCAATCACATTTTTTTCAAGGTGGCAATGCATCCTGTTGAAAACTCTCTCTTGCATGTGACACAGTATTAGCAAATGAGATACACAATGTGGAGATCTGGGATCGTTTTTCTCTTCTCATAGAGGTGCTGCTTCTTTCTCCTCATCACTTCTTACTCTGATTGCCTAGAATGTGAAGGATGAAGGGGCTGGCCTTGTGGCCTAGTAGTTAAGTTTGGCACAGTCTGCTTCGGTGGCCCAGGTTTGGTTCCTGGGCAGGGACCTACACTGCTCGTCGGTAGCCATGCTGTGGCAGTGACCCACATAAAAAATAGAGGAAGATTGGCACAGATGTTAGCTCAGGGCAAATCTTCCTGAGCCAAAAAAAGAAAACAAAACAAACCTTAGAGGATCAACAGCTATCTTGCAACCCCGAGGAAGAGTCACACAAAAAGGATGGAAAAGCAGAAAGATAAAGGGGCTGTAGTCTTGATAATATCCTTCAACAGCTGAGTCATCCTCTGGACTTTATTTATGTGGAAAAATAAACACTTTATTTTATAAGTTGCCATTTCTCACAGTTTCAGTTAAATTGGAGACAAACATGGTCTTAACTAGTAAATGCTAATGTGGGTACTCCGACAGGCCTATAGTGCCTAAACATCAAGGTTTCCAGAAAATTAATAGTTCTTGGATTCGTTACTGCCCTTAGACCAGGCAAGATGGATCCCTACAAGTCCCACGGTAACACTTCTCCAAATCTCTTTACTTATGTCCTTGAAAAGCGACCATGTCTAAATATCATGAAGGGTTTCAGATTGTGCCAATGCCAGTTCTGAGAAGGACACTACTTTGGAGATCAGAGGATATTTGAGCAGAGGAATGAAAGTAATTTAAGTAAGAACCAATATAAATCAATTAACTTGTCAAATCTGGCCTCTCAAATAGCATACATGGTATAGTTTTTTTTCCTGTATTAAAATGTATTTTTCTCAGTGGTATCTGTTTTCTCAGCTGAGTATCTATTTTCTTGCTTCTCTCTGTATTCTAAATAATGGTTCTGGAGACTCTCGTAAACCTGTGTGTTATTCAAAACAGGTGCATATGAATGACTGAGGAACATTTTGCATTATTAAACATTTCATATTTCTCCTAAATTTGCAAATATATAATGACATAAAATTAAAGTATGATACCAGTTCTATATATTGGCAACCAAATATACATTAAATGTTAGAATTGAGAATATTTTTACTTTATAAAGATTTTTAGTAATACTAATTCATTTTTTTAAGAAATAAAATGTTCAGCTTCTTATTAAAAGGTCATTGATAGCAAGCTTGTGATAATGATGCTAGAATGGTCAATAAAGCATAAAAGAAGCCAAAATTTTGGCCAAAGGGCCAGAGCATTCTTTGTGTAATATAGAATGCATACTTAGAATTTTTGCTAGAGAACATGTCCTCAGTTGTGCCAGAATTGATAATATTTTTGCAATAATTCAGAGTTTATAGTCTATATTTTCTGGACCTGTTCAAAGATAGAAATCTTAATAAAATCCATATAAAATTTGACCTTACAATTACCTTTGGATTTATGGTTGAAATACCACCTAAATGTTATTATAGCAGACTGGATACAAGATGCACGAAAACAGGTGAAACGACAGATGTTCAACTAAAGAAGTCATGCTTTTGGTTGAAAAATGAAATTAATTTTGAAAACGCATTAACTGCATTTTTTGGTGTGAACTATTACTTACAATCGTCAGTTTAGTAAAAGCTTATGAAAGACTCAGATTTAAATTTGTCCATTTCAGTTTTAAAGGGATTAAATATTTTAAATGTTTTAGATTAAATGTTTTTTTGTTGTTCCTAAGTCAAAATAGACTGCATGTAAAATACACAGCAAAGGCAACATTCCATTAAAATATAACAAAATTAGAACAAGGAAACTAAAAGATTTGGATGGCCATGAAGGATATTCATGTACAGTTATCTCGAAAATATTTTCTAGAAATGATTTTATAACCAATATAGTTCAAGGAATAGTTGTGATTGAGCAGCATATTACTGTTTTTGCTTTCTTATATTATCTAAGCTTTTAAAACTTTGGAGGAAGAAGAACTTAAGAAATACTGTATGTATCCAGATACTGCTGTAAGAGACTGTAGAACTAGTGATACTAAGTGATAGTAATTTATATGGTGAAATTAAAATATTTTTCGTGGAAAATGATAATTTATTATTTGGGACCCTACTTACATAGTGTGCATAATCAAGGCTCATCTCTGAATCAAAGTATTTATTTAAGGATTTTATTGATATTTGCGATTGCTGCTGCCTCAGTAGAACAGGTCTTTAAAATTTGAAATTAATAAACAAGTCATCTACTTAATTAAAGTAATAACCTAATAAATGTCTAATTTGGCATTGGTGCCAATAAAATACAAATTATGTTAAAAAACCCTTGTTAATAATAACATAACTGGTGATTTTAATAAAATGAAGGCAAGAAAAGAGACTTTATGGGATAAATATATACTAATTCAAATTGTGTTAGTCTTTATTACTTTACTTATCAAGATATTTTAGACCTGACAACAGAACACACAGACATGCACAATAATAATTGATTTCAGATTGCTCAAAACTTTAACTTTCAATCAGGTAAAAAGCATACTTTTGCACATATTTTTAAAATTTGTTCTTATAAAATATATTTACACATATAGTGTGTGGGCCTGCACTTCTATTCTTGTCCTGGGCCCTGAAAATATTAGAGAACACCCCGTCTCCATTACACAAAGAGTTATTTGGGACTAAAGAGCAGAGTTAGTATCAGTAAGGGAAGAGACAATAAATTAGAGAAACAAATATTTGTTGAGCAGCTAATATGTGCCATGGTCTATTCCACATCATTTAATTTTTATAAATGTCTGAGATAGGTGGAGTAGGTCAGTTTCAGAGATGAGGAAATTAAGATTAAGTCATATTTTGTAGTTTTCTAAGTTCATTTTGCTTGTTATGTGAAAAAGCCAGAATTCAGAGCAAAGTCACTGTGGGCTTTCTAATTACACAGCTGTTTCTAAATTTAGATTGTAAAAGTAAATGAAACAGGTCACAGTAGAAGGCAGACCACAGTGGGCACTGAAACTATTGATTATAGAAAATTGGTAGAAATAAAAAACTCAGCAGGAAAAAAAAGAGACAAAAGAATGTTTTGGAGTTTTAGAAATACTAGATTTCTAAATTCTAGTAGAAGAATTAAAACATTTAGCAAATATCAAAACGAGTTTGCAAACTCTCTCTATTCTAGGAATATGGTAGATAAATATGATGGGAAGTGATGGAGTGTTCACAAAATAATGTTGAATATTTAGTTTTATTTCTATATTTATAAAAATAAATCAAGAATGTCTAAAATTTATATAGTAGACATTTAGAAACACAAAAATGTAGACCCTGAAAAATATTTTTATAATTTCAAGGTAGAAAGGTTTTTTGAGGTATGAAACCAAGTCAGAAATCATAGAGATAATAGTAAAATATTTGAGTCCCCTTTTTAAAAAAAAAGTTTAAAAACTGAGACAATACTGGAAACATTGATGAAAAACCAGGATTCAGATCATTTATATTAAAAAACCTTAAAAATTAATACAACCCCTCATAAGAAAATGGGTAGATGACAGTAATGGGAAATTCATACAAAAAAGAAATACAAATGCTACCTGCCTTGGGAAAGTAACATGTCATATCTCTGTCTCACTTTTTGCACTTCATTTGTCTTAGTATGTTATTGCAAAGTCCATATTTTGGAGGTAGTATTCAAAAGTTAGCTCACATTTGTTAGACTATGTTTATATTTAGCTGCTTACGAAATCTTTAATTTATCCATAAATCTTTAATTTATCTCAAAGAAATTCATCTTGGAGGGTGGTTACTAAGCTCCAATCCGAGGACCATAACCAGGACTTTTTCTAAGGATAAACACAAAGGTAGGTGGGTTCTACCAACTTTCTTATCACTGGGCTAGAACCTAGGCTGGATCAAACGATCACTGACTGGGTCTATTTTTATGTCCCCTAACAAAGATGGGAGTGGGTGTCTCTGACTGGCATATGGAACAGAGGCTTCACCTCTGGCTGGGAGAGTTTTACAAGGGTCATGCACCCTAACCTCCAAATCACTGATAGGATTTACTGTTTCTCTTCTTCTAAGATAATTTGCATTTCAATAACTAATAAAGGATTAGGACATTAACGAAGAACTAATCTATAAGGCTAGGACTTCATGCAGTGTTGAGACCAGTGGGTTAGGCATGCAGGAGGTCTCTAAACTGGTCAATGGGAACACGTGCTTCCCTGGGCCACAAAGATAAGGAGGTGACAACACTGAAGGTTCCTTATGCTGACTGTTCTGTAAGTCTGGGGACAAAGAGCACAGATGCCAATGTATTTTTCTATCACTCAGCCCTTGCTGGTTCTTCTTTCTTCTCTGAATACTAATCCCATCCCCATCTTACATCCACATGTGCCCTTTTGGAGAGGATAAAAGTCATGTCAAGAAATGCCCTATAAAACGGCTTAATTCTGTTGATAATCCCAAATTTATTATTTTATTGATTGATTTATATATTTTATATTTATTATTTTGTTTATATTATTTACTTATATTTATTATTTTAATCCCTGTTGACAATCCCAAATTGACTATTTTAGATAGGCAAATTAGAAAAATCCTATATGTTCTAGCCAGTATCTACTTGATAAAGAGAGGTGAGCAAAAAATAGTGCTCAATAGTACGAATAAATCAAGTTTTTAAAAAGGCTTTTCAATAACAAAAAATTTAAGTTATCTAAAGATAGTTTGCTTAAGGTAAAACACACGTCATTTTTCTAAATATCCTCTGTTCAACGAAGACTGTCGGTGGTCTCACTGGGGCGGATATACATGAGGGCTGGCTACTTCTATATTGTTTGCAGACCCATTCCTGCTGATAACCCGTTTCAGCTGAAACTTTACCTCTGCTGGAGCACTTAGGCAATCAATATCAGTGTCTTAGAACGAAGCTAACCCTTTAGTAGATCTTCATTGCAGATTCTAGAGTGTTTATTGTACTCTTCTGTGATTCTTTTGCTGCAAAAGTAGTGCAGAGTATTTAAACTAGTAGCCATTTGGTCAGACATGGTGTGTGGTTATTAAACAGTATTATGCCATCTCTTAAACAGAATAGAATATTTAGAGTAAGAAGAGAGATTGGTTTGGTCTCCACTGTTTGCACCACTTATGCAATTAAAATAAAGTGTAAGGGCTGTTCATTAGACATTGGATCTAACTTCAGAATTTAATTTTGCTTTATTTTACTAAAGAAAAGACATTTCTGCCTTTTGTAGAAATGTGAAAGGGAGAAATACATATATTTTTATATAAATAGAAATATATATGAGTATATATATATAATATCGTAAGAGCATTCACATTAAAAGTTAACTATTAGCTAATATATTGTAATATATTTTATACTCTGACATTTGTATGACTCTATATCTAAATAAAAGTGAATCCAATTTAAACTGTTCCAAATAATCATTATGCTTCTGGTGAGTGAAAAGCATATTTTTATTAGCTTTGGAATAATATTTAGGGACTAAAAAATAATTTTTAAAATAGGAGAAAATGTCTTCTGAAAAATGTAACCTGCACTCATGGAAAACTATAAGGACCTTATGATTACACCTACAGAAATACATGATAAATATATGAATGTTTAATGGAACGAAAAAGTAGAAATCCACCAAGTGATTGAGTTGTGGCAATGGGCTTCTGAAAGGTTAATTTTTCATCTTAATATTCTTTCTATTATACCACATTAATTTTTATTCTAAATGAAAAAGACAAAGAATAAGACTACTTGGGAAATGTTACATACCACATTTTACTGGAAAATCTTTGTGACTTGTCACCCAAATAGCATCGTGAAAACCGTTCAGCTTAGAATGTTGTTCTTTACTGTTATTGAAGAAAAGAAATCTAGTCATATCCTTTAATGTAGATACATCAGTATTTATTTTCTTTACCAAGAATTTCAACAGACTTGTAAAAACTGATGATTGTGCTTGATGGAGACTCCCCCCATTTTGCGGGTAAAGGGTATTCTAGTGGACTCACTCGACCCCAGACCCTCTGCCTGTCTAGGGAATTGAATCCTAGAAATTTGTCTGAATTTGTGGAGACTGTCTGAATCCTGCTGGGACTGAGGACTTCTCCTTCCCCTCAGTCTAAAGGCTCTGTGGATGTTGTACAAGGGAGAGAGAACATTTTGGAGCAGTAAATGAGAATGCATTTGGTTTATATGCCAACACATATTTTTTGGAAGATAATGTTTAGTGATCTCTTGAAAATGTTGACCAAGATGTCATCAATTACACATAACATTAAAAAAAAAATACAAACTTTGTATTGCAGTTTTCTGTTTACTATAACAGACTTTGTGCCATCTGTGTGATATTTACAATTTGAGACCTGAAAAATGGCAGGACTTCAGTTGAAACCTTTAAGTTTTGCCCAGCATTTCCTCAGAATTATTAATTGGTCCAGGTTTCGCATGCCAGTAAAGTTTGCATGAAACTTAACTAGGGCTAGCTAAAAACTTGGCAATTATGCTTGGAAAAAAATCATCTTGAGTTTGCTTCAAGGTCTGTGAACCTCAGGAAACCTCTCAGTGACCCTTCCTACAGTGTGGTGGTTTCTAGTGATATCTGAAACCAAGAATGTTTTGTGAAGGGTTTGGGTTTCATTTGGAAAGCCATATCTAATCCTAGGTACTGCCTAATGAATTAAAAGTCTGGTCCTCCTTGGATCCTCATAAAGGCAGTGCTATTCGTAAAAATCCATGACTTTTACTACAGAGTAACATTGCACCTCTTAATTAGTCATTTAAAAATGCCTTTTGTGGATTTTTAAAAATGTTCTATCTGTGTATATTTATTCTATCATCACTGTTATCTAAAATATAGGCACACATGGAGTCTATCATCTGAAGCTGTAGCACAGTTTCTGTTAAATAGCAGATAATGATTATAACAGATAACTATTTTATTAATACTGTTACACATTCTAAAAATATTTCGTGTATTTTGTAGACCAAGACAATCCTAAGAGTAGCAAGTTTTGACCATATGGAGCTAGAGAAAGTAACTACGCCCAAGTGACAACTAACTGGATGGTCCTTAAGGTGTTGAGTGGCACCCTGGTGGATCTAGCTTTCTCATTCTCATTTCATCCTTACAAGGACACACGCAGGTCCACGTGTACACATTTCTCTGCAGCATATGGGAATTATCCACCCAAAATGAGAAAAATGGCACAATAGATATGAGCATTTGATAATAAAAACATTTCCAAAAGTATTAGAAAAATAACATCTACAGCTGATTTTCAAGGAAAGGCATTATAAAAAAATGGCTATGAGACATGAATTGGAAATACCCTCTTTGTTTTTCTCTTTGAATCATCTTTAGTGGCTTTTTTTTTGGCATAATGCATTTTTTAAGCTTTCTTGGTCTAAGGATTCATTGTTCATAGTTTTTTATTTTTTACTGTTTTTATATCTCAAATTCTTATATAAAATGCCTGAGAATTTTTGACGTTCTTTATGCTTCTCAAGCTATTTAGGCATCATTGTTTCAGGATCTGTTCCTATTTTAGGAATCAATAGAAAAGATTTGGAAAAAGTAATCTATAAAAGGATTGTGAAGAAAATATATGTAGATATATTTCTTTAAGTTGTTCTGAGTCACTACGCAACCACAGAGAGAAAAATGTTTCTATTGATGATGGCTGATTCTGATTGTCAGGGAATTAAGGACAAGTTCTAACAGGGCCAAAAAAGAAAATGAAATCCTAGTGAGGTAAGAAATAGCCTTCCAACCTTGATATATAGGTACTTGATATATACTTTTTTTTCTGCTGATTTTTTGATCCTGTACAGCTACATACAGTTCATTGTTTAACTTTTTTATTTGAAAATTTTAACAATGTTTTAAATAGACATCAATTGATATCTGATGAGATATGCTCTATATTTACAAAGAGTACTTTCCACTTGGATGGCATATCTGTGGACAGACTTACCAGGGCACAGTGTTCGATTTTAAGGCCTCTGATTAGACTTTCTTTTTTGACCTATGAGACTTCACGAGCAAGTAGAACATCAACATCTCAGGTCATATAGGTGCTTCTGAGATATGTCCCTGCCTACAATCTGTATTATATAGTCTTCTTATCATCATAGGCAGCAGAAGGGAAAATGTGTTTCTTGTAAATTTTTAAGGAAAAAAATACTTCTCCCCTTTCAATTATAAGGCCATTGTTAACAAAGGCCAACACATAATCAAGTAAAAAGGAAAGCAGTCCGTGAGCTTTGGACCATGAAACACTCCTGCAGATGCTGGAATTAGTCTAAGCCATGGCATCAGCAGTGGTCTTGTGCTCCAGCTGCTATTATGGTTTTAGATCTTTCTAAACCACCACTCATGTATTTCAGGCCTTTCAATCAGCAGTTAGCTTTTAGGGGGGCTTATGTAAATCTCCAAATTTTCTTATAACATCTTAGCTGTAATCTATATCTTAATAAATTTTAGTCATTTTTATTTTACTTCTCACCGATTATATTGTCAAGGCCAATGCTTTGTCCTTCCACCCAGAAGTCATCAGTCTGCCTGTCTTACTGCCATGGGTTTCTGATACCTGCCACACTAAAACCTCCTGATAGAAACACTCATATGTATTAGTAGTTTAATCTTTTTGCATACTTCATTTACATAATTCTCACAACACGTATTTATGCACAACCTGGTCATTAACTGGTTGTGTGGGTCCATATACATGTACCTCAAACTTGTTTTTCTTTATTCTATTAAACATATTTTGCTTATAAGCTGTCTACTCATAGCTATATACCTTTGTAAAGTGAGGCTAACTGATACGAATTATAATATAGTGCTACATTTTGCTAAGAGACAGAGTTATTTCTGAAGAAAGCATTTTATTATAGAATCTTAGGTCGTTTACAGGAACGAAATTTTGCGTTTTGAGGAAAGCATAAGAAGATGATGATGTATGATGAGATATTGTATAGAAAACAGACAAGCCCATTTAACTTGTTTTTGATGATACAGATGCTTTTTCCTCAACAAAGAATGGATTAGGCCTGTCAAAATATCAGAGTCAATAACATTATCATTACCTCTTTCTGCACTCATTAGCAAAAGTGATTTCATTTCAGGAAAAATAATATGAAAAATCACTATTTGGCCAATATGCCATCATTAAACTATCCAAAGAATTTTTTCTTTTCTCATTATTCTTCCAGATAAATTTACTTCTCCTTAATAAACATTGTCATTTTTTTTCTCCTTTGACTATACAGAATCAGAAACTTGTTGACGGAGTGACTCAGGATTACCAGGAGTGCAATATCTATGGATAATTTCCCTTAAGGCAGAGTGTTCACATACTCACCATGTCAGGTCACCCAGAGGGCAGGGCTTACAAGAGACAGTGTTCAAAGAAGCTTCGTATTGGGAGAGTTTGCCTACTGCAGTCTACGTATTTATGGTTGGTTTGGGAGCAAGTTACTTATCAACACTTCTTGGAACCAAGTAAGATTTTGGGAGGAGTAATTTAAGGACTCTGTTTCTGCTTCTTTTCAGTTTGTTTCTTCTTGTCCCAGAGGATTTTGTGATATGAGAACAGGCAAACTATATCATTTATTAAGCTTATCTACATGGCAGGCTGAGTTTGGGAAGTTTTTCATACATTTTCTCATTTTATTCACAAAGCAAGCTCTTGAGATGGGCACTGACTATCATCCCCTTTTAGAGATAAAGAAACTGATGCATCAGGAGTTTAAGTGGCTTGTTTAAGCAGACACTATTTGTAAGTTCCAGAACAAAGATTGCAGCTTATGTCTTTAGAATTTCACACAAATATAGCATAGAGGAGCATGGACTCTGGACCTGGACCCTTGGGTTAAAAATCAAGGTCTCCTGGGGCTGGCCCAGTGGCATGGTGGTTAAGTTCGCATGCTCCACTTCAGCAGTCCAGGGTTTGCGGGCCTGGATCCCAGGTGTGGACCTACACACTGCTCATCAAGCCCTGCTGTGGTGGCATCCCACATACAAAATAGAGGAAGATGGGCACAGATGTTAGCTCAGGCCCGATCTTCCTCACCAAAAAAAAAAAAAAATCAAGGTCTCTTGTTTTTAACTGTGGTACTTGGATAAATTAACTTTTCTGTGTCTCAGTGTCCTCAAATGTGAATAATAATTATTTCATACATGCAAAGGACTTAACACATAGGAAATGTTTAATAAATATTAATTATAATGCTAAACTTTCTTCAAAGAATTTTTTATGTATTAATTCAGTATGCTGATCATAGAAATTATTGGTGTAAATACAAGTATTCAGATTTTTATATTTGAAATAGTTTTTCAAGAATGACTTTATTATATCCTAGACACAATATGTGTCTATCTTTTTATGCTGAATAAGAGAGGAATGCTGTATTCTCTCTGATAAAGTAAAATGTGACCTTTCTATATGATATGCAAATGGTTTGTTTCAAAAGACCAAATCTAGAGGTGCTGTCTAGCTTGATTTATTTGGGTCTATTTTAATCAGGACTGCTTTGCCATACAAACTAAATTACTCTAAGGAGGATCTCTCTCTGGGAAGTGTATTATCATTTTGGTATTGCATGTCTATTGAGGAGGTCCTAATTTATGCTCACACAGCAGTATGCTTCCTTCACTGTAATTGGGCTTCTTTTAGCTCCTCTTCTATGAACAGAACACGATCTTGGTGAAAGGAAGGGAAAAGCAAGACCAGACATTATCATGGCACTATTTGTGCCATGACAAAGGATGAACAGGTGCATAGAGGTGCAGGCATGAATGCAAGTTCAAGAGTCTGCTCATGTAACTCAGAGTTAGGTTGTCCATGGCAGCCTCCCAAAGCAATCAAACCTACACCAGTGGTTAAGACTGTAGGATGGGTACAATCATGAGAATAAATACTGCATGAAATTTGGTAGAATTTACAACCCCCACCTCCAACATCTTTTCGGATCCTACATTCTAAAAAACAGCACCTATCTTTTACAGCTGAGCAAAAAGAGTTTGAAAGCAGATAAGAGACTTATGTGAGGATCTGCATCTTATTAGTTAGTGGTAGAATCATTAGAGCCTAATTCTTTCCATTATAAATCCTGCCTCTGATCAAAATTCAAATTAAAAATGCTTTTGGATCATTAGCCAATGAGCCAATAATCTAATGCTTAAGGATGACTAGTATTATATGATGAAGAGCATTCAGAGAAGATCTCATTGGGCTACCAGTCCATGAGCTGGCAAAGGTGATAGAAGTAGCTTGTTTTTTTGTACTTTGAGAATTGATTTGGGTTAGGGAGGTCAAAATTAAAATACATCAGCAGCAATTTGGAAGTAAAAATAAGCAAGTCAGAAAATAATATGGAGACTTGGGTGGCTCGAGCTGGAAGTGCACACTGATGAGTGGTCGGGGAGGTAAGATAGAAGAGGTGGGGCTTTCCTGCTTACTTCCTGGGTCTCCTGTCTTCTGGTGCTACAACTGTCTCTTAGAGGGAGACATGGAAATACTGGTAGAATGGATAACCTATGACAACCATGTTATCTGGATAAGTAGTAGACATGGCTTTAAAACTTAGGGTGATTTTTTTTTCTTATGTGTTTAAATGTAGAAGCAATAGGGTGAATATCTATGTAAAGTTTGCCAAAGACTAAGGTCAAAATAAACAACTAGTAAACAACTCATATAATTGAGGAGCATAACAAGGAGAAAGCAAAAGGAGGTCAGGAAAGTGAATGTAAAGTAACATAATGATTTATCAAACAAGGTTATAAACCCCACATAGTTAATGGAGAAAGCAATACATTTTCACACAATGCTACCTCTGAGCTCAAGACTTTGTGGCAGATAGAGTACCTCCCTTGTTCCCTTCTCTCTAGTCTGTTCCTCTTTCCAACATACAAAATAAAACGAAAGCACTTATAGAGCAAGGGAAAAACCTGGGGAGAAAATGTCGGCTCTCAAAGCCAGACAAGCAGTGGTTGCTGGCCGCACACATTTCACAGCTTGGTGCTTGGTTCTGCAGCTGCCAAGTATATCTCAAGAGTGACTATAAACACTCTTGGCCCGAGTGGAGTAAGGGATCCAGAAGGCTGACAGAGAGTCCATGAACTGATTGCCAGCAGGGGATGTGGGCATGCCAAATTCTGATAAATTACACCCATGTGACACTTCCTACTGTAATCACACCCTTCTTTTGCAGAGGCTGGGCTGGGACTAGAAAAGCAACTACTGTGAGTCAGTGTCACTAGAGAAGCTGGTTTCGGTGCAGAGCCCAGCTCAGCAGTTATGAGAGCTCAGTCAGGCATGTACTCTCCAGGAGCAGTTCGCTTTAAAGGGCTGTCTAGGCTAACAGATGGAAGAAAGACAAATGTTTTTCCAGAAATATGCCCTGTGCTTAATAATGATTAGATTTTAATGATGTATAGGAGGAACAAAATGCTTTAAAAAATAAGGGTTTTGAAAAGTCTCAGTGGACAAAGCACAAAATAAATACATAAAGCAATACAAGGAGAGAATGATTTGGATTTTTTTTTCAACCTCATTAATTATATGAATAAAAGATCTCAAGTTCAAAGTATTTTCATATAATCATCTTTCAAATCTTTTTAGTAAACATGCTCTCATTTAGAATTTCTTCCTCTTCCTCTCTAATTCCCTCCTTCCACTGCATTTAGCTTTAGCTTTCTGATACTGGGGATGATATCATTAAACCAGAACATTCCCTGATGTGGCAAGTGTGTGCACCCCAGGGGGGTTAGCAGTGTTAGACAAGGACTAGCATTGAGTTTATATTTAAAGTCAACTGGGGGTAGGAGAGGCCTTTTCCAGCTTGAAACTCAATCATGAATTAACCCTTATTCCAAAAGGAAGGTTGGTTATGTCAGGAAATGGAAGTGTAAAAAACAAGATATAGAGTCCTGAGATTACAGAAGAAGCTGCTCTTGGATTGGCTAGTATATCAGACAAGCAGCATTTTGCTAGGAAGAAAGGTCCACGTAAGTCAATAGATGCATATTTAATTGAAAGTCATCTTAACAATTATACTATTAATGACAAAAAACAATCTACAAACAACAAAAGGCATTAAAAAAAAGAAGGCAAATGTGTAAGCAGTGGATGTGAGAAATGGAGACAGAAGAGAAGCAACAGAATTTGAAGGTAAAGGAACCCAGACCTGACCCAAATAGATGCAAAGCTTATGGGGTTTTATATATATATATATATTTTATATATATATATACACACACACACATACATTTATTATATATATATATATATATATATATATATATATATATACGCTCATTGGGAGGTAAGATCTTTCTGATTTTACATGAAACAATAAAATTCCAAGTGGAATAACTTCTTCTATATTGTTTTATGTGAGACTTGAATTTGTCAGCCTTCCCTGATGTTTCCAGTAAGCATTCTGAAGAACAAATAGGGCTAAGTTCATGCTTCTCAGAATATGATTTGCAGACCAGCTGGTCCGTCACAGGACAAGCACAGACACGGAGAGTAAGTGGTGAGAAACTTTTATAGCAACTTGACGGAGTAATTTTTTTCTGTCTGCTGAATCAAATAATAAATAATTTGGGTTTGTGTTTCGTGTGTTTAATGTTATTTAATTTTTTAGATATTCATTTCATGATATATTACAAAATTATCAATCCATGAAAGACAGGGAATTTAAAAAGTTCTTTACCATAGTTCCTTGCATAATGCTAACTCAATAAGGCTTTATTCTGACTGTGCGTTCCACAGTTATTTGTGCACATATGCATGCTTACTTCAAAAGCCAGTGTTTAAAGAGGAAATCCAAGATGAAATTCATCATGTCATATCCCTTGGAAGAAATTTTAAAGAGCATAGTATCCGCTTCCTAAAGCTGTCTGCTGAGCAAGTTCAACAGCGTTGGGGAAAAAAATGAATATTAAACCAGAGGCTCTGAGAGACTGGTCAGTATTTAATGAAACAAACAACTACCTTTGTGGCAACCTTCCATCTCAGCACCTGTGGATACCATAGAAGAACATGGTATTGGGGAGAAAGCTTCATTTTATACCAATTAAAACTATAGATATCAATACTTAGTGTATAATGAATACTCCCTTTTTCCGAGTACAAATTGGCTTCACTAATTCTTTAGCAATCCACAGTGATCTCTTAGCAATACCATCTTTTCCTTTCCCTTCTCTATACTTTCCTTGTCTTCTGTCCCTTCCTTCCTTCTCTGTATCTGTGCTGGGTTGTTGGGAGTGAGAGAATTATGGGCTTAATTTTTTATTATTAACTGGAAATAGATTTGGAATAGATGGTCACTTGCTAAATATGTCATAGGTGATACATAGTTGTACATTTTATGTCTATAAATATGTGGTTTAATATTTCCCAGTGTCAGTCCTTTGGAAATCCTTAGGGAGGAGTATTTGTAAAAATCTACAATAATATGATTTAAAAATCCAGTAGAAAGTAGCAAGGCAATCAAGGTGGGAAAATTAACTTTTCAAATAAAAGCCACTTAATTTCAATCCAATTCATGAGAGAAGATGTAGAAGTTTTATCTATTTTGACCTATAGATTTGTAAGTAAGAGGACTCGGTTCTCGACTCTGTTTTGTACAGAACTGAGTATGTTGAACCTTGCAGGGTTACTTTTTATTTCTGGTCAAACGAGTTTTCCTATTAATGTTCAAATTACCTCCAGCGGTTGTTCCCAGGCTAGCTAATTATCAGAATCGCCTGGAGAGCTACCAAATAAAAATCTTTGGAGGTGAGACCTGGGACTCCTTCAACTTAAAATCCTCCACAGGTGATTTGAATGAACAGTTCAGTTTGGGAAGCACTTGTCTGGAGTCAATAGTCCCCAAAGGGACAAAAACTAATTTAACATTTTTATAAGCATCCTATTTCATTAGTAGAAAGTTCTATTCCTCCTTGAAGTTCCATGGCATCCTCTCAAGACATTGGGCTAAATCGTGCGGCATGTATTTTGTATGGATCCCTCTTATAACCTCCTTAAGGATGAGGACACAATTTTCTTTTATTGCTCTCTCCTACATGGTTATTACGTTGGTCTGAGATGAGGCATTCAATTAACTCTGCTGAATAAAATGGCATTCCCAAGAGAAAATGTGGCTTAAAAAAGGAATAGAGCATTAATAGGAGGTGGTACACAGTTATTACACTCCAGAGGCTGCCTTGAGCAGCCGATTGCTGATGGAAACTGTTGCTCTTCTGAGAGTTCTTTACCAATGGGAAATGGTGAGGGTTCTGCATGTGCTGTGGAACTCTTAGCTATCTCAGAAGTGGGACACAGAATTACAGGAATCCTTAGAGATTATCCAAAGCATTGTCTTAAAAAAAAAAAAAACACATTTTAAGTGAAACAGATAAATTTATAACTCATATAATCTAACTTGAAAGACCTCCAGAAAAGAATTCTCAAACTCTGAACTCACACAAATACTACTTCCAAATGCCAATAGTCACACAACTGTCACTATTAAAAAAGCAAACAATTAAAAAAACACTCAATCCTGGTGAATTACATATGAACAGCAATAACTGAAACAACCATTTTAAGAATATATCATAATTCCTAAAGCAACCATAATTTCATTTAATGTTTCATTTGACAAAACTTTTCAAGATCGGGCATTATTGTTTCTATTAAAATGGCAGCATTAATTAAGCAAAGCAATTTTTTTCATTACTGTTTTTAATTTTTGATCATACATAGTTGCTTATAGTGACAAAATTAATTATTGCACTGTTTAATATTGTCACATTCAACAATTAACAACTGTGCTTCATTATTTTAGAATACGTTTTTACAAGATGTTAAGCCTAATTTAAGGACATTGATTAGGATGAAAGAATTGTATTGCTACTAAAAGCACTCAAAAAGTGCCAGAGTCATAGACTTGTATTTTACAAGTTTATTCTCTTTTATATTTTTCTAGGACTGTACCTTTAAAGGGTCACCTTATCTGCTGTTCTCATTCCTAATTCAGGGGATTAATCAATTCTCAAAGATTTGTAGAATGATAGAGCAGCATTCATTTATCTACATATTAATCCCGTTACTTGACAGAATTTAAGTGATAAGTCTGCATTCCCCGCAAGCAGCAGGTTTAAAACACCTGACCAATCTCTCCAAAGATTTCCCAACACAAAATTATAAGTGGGTCTGGTAGTCTCCTTCTTCTTCGCTGTATTTCTTAGTGTCCATTGCAGTCAACGCACCAGCCCACCTACTCTCCATGCTTAGAATATTGGTTGTCATCCTTTCAAATTACCTGGCTTGTGGCTCATTATGTTAACTGGCTAATCAACTTCCTCTGTGTAATGCAGTCTTTGGAGAAGATTAAATGGGTTGTACACTCAATTATTATATGCATTTTATGTTTTTAAAAAGTATTTTCTTAAGAAAGAAATATAAACACATGTTAAATTACACATTGTGGAAGGGCTTATAATGGAAACCAAGAATTCTCCTTTCCAATTTATTCCATCCTGCTCCTCAGGGGCAACTGTTTCTAAACACATCAGCATTCAGTTTTCTTGTAGTTATCTCCAGATCTCCCGAATACACTTTTACTACTATGTCTTTACAAATTGTAGAAATTTTTATTGCTTTCCTCTTTTATAAGTGAGGATTTAGTTTACTTATCCAACCTCGATATTCCCTAACACAATTTCTCATTTGATAGTTATTTTACTATTATAGTTCTTCTATTCTTTCTTTTCTAAGTTTACTTAGTTACTAAAAAATTTATTTCCTATTCCTTCAGAAATGACTTGATGCTTAATTTATACATTAAGCCACCCTTATATTTTTTGGCTTTTTTCCCCCTACCTTCTCTTTCCACCTTCCATGCAAGTTACATTGAATTTTATATTGCTAGATTGATAATATTTATATTCAGTTCTATAATCCAAATCTAATCTTATGTGTTTTATCTATAGAATCACTTTAGAAGTTGAAAACCAATGAGCTAAGTTATCTTTTTAAAACATTTCTTTTTTCACATTCTTGTGACCATGTAAATTTAGGTTACTGTGTAGTAAAGTAGTGGGCTATGGTTATATTTCCTTCTTCAGTGTTCTACATGTCAACTTTGGTATCAATCAAAGGAGAATATTTCTACAGTTATGTTTAAATGTAATATCATTGATTATACTCACCAATTACTCAAAATCACATTTAATTTGATCCATATTTGGCTATGAATTTTTTGTTTGATTTTTTAACTTTTCCATGGAATTTCTATTGCCTTGGTTTTTTCTTATCGGGATAAAAGACATATGCTCTTTCCATTACATCCTTAATATGATCCAGGTTCTTACTCATCTTATTTATTTCTCGAAATGTATTATGTCCTTTTTTGTAGGCATTCTTTTTGGGGCCACTATCTTCCATTTTACTTTGGACTGTTATTTTTCAGGCCTGTGTTGAAGAAATTGGAATCGTTCTTTTTATTTAAGTTATTTTGCTGGTTACATGATAGAATTGCACTAACTTGAAATTGTCATGGCCATGTGACTTGCTTTGGGCAATGATATGTAAGTGGAAGATCCTAAAAGTCAGTGGACAATATGCCATACTCTTTCCCCCTGCTGTGCAGGGATGGGTGGGGACTCCAAATTCTAGATCCCAGAGTGAGGAGACAGGAAGCAGAGCTCTAGCCATTCATCAAATATTCATTTATTGAATACATAGTATATATCAGATACTATTTAGATGCTGGAGCTATAGCAGTGATCAAATGGTAAATTTCTTACAAATGTGATTTTAGATTCTAGTGAAAGAGAAAGAGAGAGTAAACAGATATGTAATATATCAGGTAGTGAGAAGTGTGACGAAGAAGAATTAAGTAGAGTAAGTGGGGCAGAATGAGACAGAGGCCTGATTTTTTCATGGTGCAGTTAGGGAAGCATTCTAAGATGGAAACAGCTGAGCAGAGACAAGAAGGACATGAGAAAGCTGCTTAGTTGGATATTTGGAAGAAGAGTTTTAAGGCAGAGGGAACTCTCGGTGCAATGACTCTGAATCGGGAGCGTGTTGGCTTGAACAAGGAGCAGCAAGGAGGTTGGTGTGGCTAGAGAAGAAAAGTAGTCCTAGTCGCCTTGCAGAAAAGCAGCCAAGGGCCAGATTGTGAAGGGATTTATGACTATGATAAGGTTTGGCTTTTGTTCTGTGCGACCTGGGAAGCTACTGGAGGATTTTAAACAGAAAATGACATGGTTTGACTTGCATCTACCAAGACTCACTCCTGCTGATTGCAGAATAGACTAGGAGGCAAGGAGGGCATAGAACTTTTAAGTTCTAAGTAATTTTTCCTCAGGGCTGTAAATCCTTACTCAGCCACATTTTAGCACTCTCTTTTGCTGATAAATTTGATGTGTGTTATTTTCATTCTTTTATTGGGAAGATTTTTTTTTTCATTACTGATAAGCTTTTTGGATCTTTTTCTTGTGTTCTGAAATTTCATAAGGATGTGTTTTGGATAATAATGTGCTTGTGTTTAAAATTTATCTTGCTCAGCATTTTGTGGAGCTTTTCAGTTTAGAAGACTTGTGTCTCTCTTCAGCTTCTGCTACTATTTTCTATTATTCCTTTGAAAAACTTTCCCTCTATTCTTTCTTTCTAGAAATTTTTTTTTGTGAGGAAGATTAGCCCTGAGCTAACATCTATTGCCAATCCTCCGTGTTTTTTCTAAGTAAGACTGGCCCTGGGCTATCATCCGTGCCCATCTTCCTCTACTTTATATGGGACACCGCCACAGCATGGCTTGACAAATGGTGTGTCTGTCTGCGCCTGGAATCCAAACCTGCAAACCCCAGGCCGCTGAAGCAGAGTGCGTGAACTTAACTGCTATGCCACGGGGCTGGCCCCTAGAAATTTTATTAAAAAATATTTAGCTTTCTGTTTTAACCTTCTATGTCTTTTATAATTTTATTTTCTTGTTATAGAGTTAAGAATGTTTTTGTACCTCTGCCTCTATCAAAAGTAGGAAAACCAGGGGCCGGCCCAGTGGTGTAATGGTTAAGTTTGCTCGCTGTGCTTCAGCAACCTGGGGTTCATGGGATCGGATCCCACTATGCGTTGCTCATCAAGCCATGCTTTGGCAGCATCCCACGTACAAAGAAATAGAGGAGGATGGGCACAGATGTTAGCTCAGGGCCGATCTTTCTCAGCAAAAAGAGGAAGAATGGCAACAGATGTTAGCTCAGAGCCAATCTTCCTCACCAAAAGAAAAAAAAGAAAGTATGAAAACCAAAGTTACAATAAAAAGACCATATGTTTCAAGAAAAAGTGGGAGCTTCCATAATTTTTTGTGTGAAATTGAATAATATCCCAAAGTGTTTAATATATATGATTCTAGTAAACCTGTACCAATTCACCCCTTTCTGATCACAAATTTATGTTCTTATTTCTCCTAATTTTTTAGTTATCATTTTACTGGGATCTCAGAAAATAAGGGATAAATTTGTCCTATAAATTTAACCCATTTTACTGATGTCACCACTTTTAAGTCATTTCAGACTATTCAGATAATACCATAAACTTCTTTTGACTAAAGCCACCTCTGAATTTCACTTGCATGTCTCTCAACTTTCAATCTATCCATTTGTGTAATGTAGTTGCTTCATCTAATAGCTCCTTTTAGATGCCAACTAAATTAAAATCTTTTACTATAAATGACAAGTCTTGAAGAATTATCTTAGAAGAGAGTTGTCTCTAGGATTTTGAACTTGGGTTTGACTGTGTGATTTTAGATATGAGCTGTAGAGATCGTCATTTACCCATCACCTAACTTAAAAGAATTAGGAGCAACTTAAAAACATTATGTTGATACCTTTTGAATAGTGTATAGGATTTTAAAGTGAGTGGTAAATGTAGACAAAGTAAATTTAGGACAGTTTTTTGAAAGTGAATTAAGCTTAAGAGTGTAGATACATATTGCTATATGCATACACCATCGATGTAGTTAGTTCCTCTGAGATGATTAGGATGTATGGATATGCAACATTTTATAGACTGTGCCATTGGATCTATGGAGATTTGATTCTGGAGAAAATAAACAGAGATTAATTTGTCAAGAATCCCCTGCTTGCAAGAGAGACCATGTTTTAAGTTTGTGAAGAATTACCAATATAGCACTCATCTGCTACAGAGGACCAGATGAGTGACTCGAGAATTTACTGTTATAACTTAAAGAAGAAAAATATCATAGACAGGTGCTATAGACTAATAGAGCATAAACATGAAACCAGTTCTCTGTTCTAGTTATAAAAGCAAGGCAGTGCCTAATCTCTAAATACTCAACTGAGTTTTAATTCAGGTAATAGAAATAGCTCTGTAGTCGATTAACTCCTGGTATAAGAAGTTCTATATGATTCTATAGAGTTTCTACAAAATGTGTCCCTTTTTCCTAGGTAATAACTATGTAAGAGAATAGTAGGCATTTATTTATGCTAAAAAACATAATTCTACCTGACTGGGTAGAATTAAAGTTTCTTTAAGAATGATCCCAACATATTTCTAAGAAGTAATATAAGAGATTTTTCAAGTGATGATATTGTAAATGCATAAAACTCTGGATCTCTTTTTCAGATTTTTTGTCTTCATTCTCGTAAAAATTATATAGGTACATGGTTTAACGATATTGCTCTATCCTCTAACCCACTCCTCATGTCAGCCATTTCCTGCTCCTAAACAGAGGATTTTTAAGGGATTGGTATTGTGTTTTACAGCCACATCAAGTATTCTGTGTCAGTTCCTCTTTATTAATTTCTCTTTTTATGACATCGTGTCCAGAGCACGCACGTATATGCGTGTCCCAGGGATGAGCGAAAGAGCCCACCTCCAAAGCCTTGTCTACAGGGCACAGCCAAGCCTCGCTACAGCCCGTGTTGTCGTGTACACTTTGTTTCTGCTGCTGTGGGAGTTTATTAGTTCTCAAGGCAAGCCAAAAACATGGATTTGTTTTTTCAAGTCAGCCAGGTCATTTTATACTATTTCTTCTTGTTTCTTATTTCTTCACAGGACTTCTAATACTGTTTTATTTCTTCCAATATCTTTTGTGTGTGTGTGTGAGGAAGATTAGCCCGGAGCTAACATCTGTTGCCAATCCTCCTCTTTTTGCTGAGGAAGACTGGCCCTGGGCTAACATCCGTGCCCATCTTCCTCTACTTTATATGGGACACCGGATCAGCATGGCCTGACGAGTGGTGCATCCCTTCGAGCCCGGGATCCGAACCCGCGAACCCCGAGCAGCTGAAGGAGAGTGCTTGAACTTAACCACTATGCCACCGGGCCAGCCCCTCTTCAAATATCTTAAATATCATTATTTTTATTCTATATTTGATAATTTCAATATTTCCAGGGTGTTTTTTTTTAAGGCTTAATTTTTTTTAAAGCAGTTTTAGTTCACAGCAAAATGAAGAGGAAGGTACAGAGATTTCCCATATACCCCCTGACCCCACAGATGCATTATCATCTCCCACCTGAGTGGTACATTTGTTACAATTGATAAACCTGCCTTGACACATCATAATTACCCAACGTCCATAGTTTTTATTACAGTTCATTATTGGTGTTGCACATTCTATGGGTTTAGACAAATGTATAATGACATGTATTCATCACTGTGGTATCATGCCGAGCATTTTCACTGCCCTAAAAAATCTTCTATTCTCTACTTATTCATCCCTCCTTGCCTCCACTCCCTGACAACCAATGATCTTTTTACTGTCTCCAGTTTTGCCCTTTCCAGAACGTCATACAGTTTGAATCATACAATATATAAACTTTCCAGATTGGCTTCTTTCACTTAGGAATATGCATTTAAGTTTCCTCCATGTCTATTCATGGTTTGGTAGCTCATTTCTTTTTAGCACTAAGTGATATTCCACTGTCTGGATGTACCACAGCTTATTTATCCATTCACCTACTGAAGGACATGTTGGTTGCTTCCAAGTTTTGGCAATTATGAATAAAGCTGCCATAAACATCTGTGTGTAGATTTTTCATTGACATAAGTTTTCAAGTCTTTTGGGTCAGTACCAAGGGGAGTAATTGCTGGATCATACGGTAAGAGTATGTTTGGAAGTTTAGGTTTGTAAGAATCCTCCAAACTATCTTCCAAAGTGGCTGTACCACTTAGCATTCCCACTTGCAAAGAATGAGAGTTCCTGTTGCTCCACATTCTCATCAGCATTTGGTGTTGTCAGTGTTCCAGATCTTGGCCATTCCAATAGGTATGCAGTGGTATCTCATTATTGTTTTAATTTGAATCTCCCTGATGACATATGATGTGGATCTATCCTTTCATATGCTTATTTGCCATCTGTATATCTTCTTTGGAGAGGTGTCTGCTAAGATCTTTGGCTCATTTTTAAATCAGGTTTTTTGTTTTCTTATTGTTGAGTTTTAAGAGTTTTTTGTATATTTTGGATAATGGCCCTTTATCAGATGTATCTTTTACAAATATTTTCTCCCAACATGGCTGGTCTATTCATTCTCTCATCATTTTCTTTCACAGAACAGAAGTTTTTAATTTTAATGAAGAATTCAACCTATCAATTATTTCTTTCATGGATCTTGCCTTTGGTGCTGTGTCTAAAAAGTCATTGCCATACCCACGGTCGTATAGGATTTCTCCTATGTTGTCTTCCAGGAGTTTTATAGTTTTGTGTTTTACGTTTAAGTCTATGACCCATTTTGAGTTAACTTTTTTGAAGAGTGGAACGTCTGTGTCTAGGTTTTTTTTGCATGTGGATGTCCAGTTTTTCCAACACTATTTGTTGAAAAGACTATCTTTGCTCCATTGTATTGCCTTTGCTCCTTTGTCAAAGATCAGTTGACTATATTTATAGGGTTCTATTTCTGGACTCTCTATTTTGTTCCTTTGATCTATTGTCTATTCTTTTGCCAATACCACAATGTATTGATCACTGTAACTCTATAGTCAAGTCTTGAAGTCAGGTAGTGTCTGTCCTCCAACTTTGTTCTTCACCTTCAATTTTGTGCTGTCTATTCTGGGTCTTTTGCTCTCCATATAAACTTTAGAATCAGTTCGTCAATATCCATGGTTTTGTCATTTTTGATGACTTCATTCATGGTGGCTTATTTTCTTGTATTTTGATTTTTGTTTCTGGGTTATGTTATTTGAAAATTAATCTGTAGGAACTCTTTGAGGTCTAGACATAAAGCATTTTCCTCCCGAGAGGACATTTATATGGTTCTGCCATACATCAGAGGGTAATAACAATTTACAATCAGATATGAGATTTATCGTATCTGGCTTCCAAGTATTTTTGTCACCCATCATCAGTTCAGTCATCTTTTCATATAAACAATTTAACTTTTTATCCACCATAAAGTATCCTTTATAGTGAGAATTTTTGTGGATGTGTAGTCTGCCATACTGATAGAAACCGAAATCAGGGAAAGAACGAACTATTGTGATTAATGAATTTGGAGAAAGAGCTCAGCACTCAAACTCGGCCTCTTCTGGCCCCTAGTTGGAATGCCTGGAGAGAGGGAGCACGCTGATATTCTCTCTGGGAGATGGTAAGTGTAGTCAGTGCAGGCCCTACTCAATGTTTGTCCAGACCAGCCTCTGACTGGGTGGAGGATTTTTGGTACTTTGTTTTATTTCTAATTCAAAAGAAATGGAATCAAGTATTTTTGGCCAAACTTAGACCATTTCCTCAAATTGTCTTTATGAGTTAGAAAAGTGACAGTTTTATTTATTTCTACGTTAATGACTTGTATATACATCTCTCAATTTGTTCTAAACTTGGGAGAAGAAAGGAGAAACGATTGTAGCGATATCCTCCTTAAATCCTATCTGTTTGATATTAATAGTGCTTATAGGTAAATTTTGGTTAACAGTTTTCCAGTATATTTGTACTATTCCTATTTTTAACATTTGGGCATCATAATATTCAGGTTTGTTTTTTGTAAGCATCGTATTTATGGATTTTTTTAAAATGTAATTTGTGTCTCTGTCTTCTAATTGTTATGATTAATGCATTCACATTTATTGAGATTACTGATGTTTGGACTTATTTTTATCATCTTATTTTTTTACTTACCATGATTTTTCTTCACTTGGTTACTTTCCTATTCTTTTTTTCCCCACTAATTTCATGGCTTTTTCTTTACTCTCTTTACTTTTCCCATGCATTTAATTTCTAATAAATTCTTTCAGAATCTATTTTAAAATGTCCTTGTTTTCCTTTCTCTCTTGTCTGAAAGTTGAGCTAGGTTTGGAATTCTAGGTAGATAGTTTTTGCATTGTCTTCTGGCATCTATTGTTGCTGTTGAGAAGTCTGCTGTCAGTCTAATTGTCATTCTTGGGAGGTAATATTTGTTTTCTCTCTGGTAATTTTAACATTTTTCTCTTATGCTTTACTTTCTGTAATCTTGCCTCTGTTTAGGTGTTAGATTAGGATTTAGTCATCTTGCTCAATACTTATTGTGATTCTTTTTACTCAATTCTTTCTTCACTTAACAAAAAAATTCTGAGCTGTTAAATTTTTGTATATTGTCTTCTCTGATGATCTCTGTTGACTAGAGTATTTTAGATTTTCTCTTTCTATCCTTAATATCTACTGATTTCTATTTTATAGTTTCCATCTTTATATCTCTTCTTACTGCATTTGGGAGATTTTTTCTCTTCATTACCCAATTCACAAATTTTCTCAATATATTACTCCACTCTTTAACATGAGTTTTAAAAATTTATTGTTAATTTTAATGATTATATTTTTTATTCCTAAGTTTGTGCCTGGTTCTATTTTAAATCTGACAATTTCTTTTTTGAAAATAGTGTACTGGTGTCTTATGTTCTTATTCCTTTCTTCCATCTTTTTATTTTATAGTGCCCTTCAGATTTTTCTATAATCTTCAGTCCTCCCATTTATTGTTTATCTTGACTTCTTTATGTTTTAACTTCAAGTGGTTATGATTTGTTGACTGTTTCTTAAGCAGAGATTGTTTTCTGTGTTTTCAAGCCCAGGATTCTGGTGGGGTTCCCAAAAAGATGATTTTGAGTTTGGCTCTGTTCCAGATCAATTTTTAACATCTCCCCACAATATTTCTATCTGACAAGGATAGTATATCAGTTATCTGTGCTGTGTAACAAATCACGCCCAAACTTACTGGCTTAAAACAACAGCAATCATTTATGTATCTCACAATCTATTGGTTGGCAATTTGGGCAGGGCTCAGCTGTGTGGTTTCTCTGCTGGTCTCAGATGGGCTCACTCCTGTGTCTGTGGTCAGAACCCAGGTCAACTGGAAGCTGGTTGTTTGGTGAAGTGGTTCAGCCAAGATGTGTGAACTCTGCTCTACATGGCTTCTCATCCTTGCTGGCTAGACTGACTTCTTCACAGGGTAATCACTTCATGAAGAGAAATAGCAATTCTCAATGGGCAAGCACTCTTTAAGTCACTGCATGCATCATATTTACTATCATCCTATTATTCAAAGCATGTTATGTCACCAAGACTAAATTTGAGGGATAGGGGAATGGACTCAACTCTCGATAGAAAGAAAGAGCTGCAAAAAATTGTGGCTGCTTTTGCCTTGTAACATAGGTTATGTGAATTTGGCTTTTGAAGAACAGAAGCTTGGAGTTCTGAATTCTTGAAGGTGATTGCTTTTCTTCCTACTGCTTTAAGCACAAAACCAGTATTCTGACAAAGTTTTAATCTCTGTTTTAGTTGTGACTCTGATGACAACTTCTGTTCTAGACTGAATTGTGTTTCCTCATGTTGAAGCCTTAACCCCAATGTGATAGTATTTGGAGATGGGGCTTTTGGGAGGTGATTAGGATTAGATGAAGTCATGAGGGTGGGGTCCTCATGATGGGATTAGTGCCCTTATAAGTAGAGATACTAGAGAGCTTGTTCACATGCACTGAAGAAAGATCATGTCAGCACACAGAGAGATGGCACCATCTTCAAAACAAAAAGAGCTCTTACCAGAACCTGAACATGCTGGCACCCTGATCTTGGACTTCCAGCTTCCCGAACTGGGAGAAAATAACCTGTTGTTTAAGCCACCGAGTCTATGGTATTTTGCTATGGCAGCCTGAGCTGACTGTAAGTCTCTGCAGCAGCCGGAATGCCTTTTTTCTTTCTTTATTTTGGCTTTAAAATGTCTCCTACCCCTATAATTTAACTCTGCCAGGGAGCCACTCAGACTCAGTACCTGTTCATATCTCTGAGTGTGAGTTCCTTCTTCATTTCTGGCATCCGGAGATTTCATTTTTTTTGCTCTAAAATTCGGTCAATAAAATATTTCAAAAATATGTTATATTTTGCTAAGCTTTTTTGTGTGATTGAAGTGTTGTCCAGCAACATGTCCATTCAATATATTATCTAAAAATCTGGTCTTGCCATCTTAATTGCTATTCAGGGATAGTGGATCTGAGGTTTCTAATGGATAGGTGACACGTAGTCACAGAAAACATATGTGCAGCCAATGCAATCAAGCAGGTGGACAATCACTTTGGGGAACATCAACTAGGATCAGAAAAATCTCTAGTGCTGCATTGTCTCACATGGTAGCTGCTAGCTCTATGTGGTTCTTTCGAATTAACTTAATTAAAATGAAATGCAGTTAAAAATTCTGTTCCTCAGGTTCATTAGCCACATTTCAGGTGCCCAACAGCCACATGTGGCTACTGGCTACAATATTGTACAGCCCAGGGGAACATTCCATCATTTAAGAGCGTTCTGTTGGGAAGTGCTACTCTAATGTGTTTGCTGAAGATCAGACTAGAAAACGGCATGACTGGGACAATAAATCCACCCAACCTATGAAAGGAGATTAATTTTAAGCCCCGCGAGGTAGATGGTGAGGAGGGAACTGGATTATTGATATTTTTACTTTATCTTGATAAATATTGACTCAGAAAATGGGAGCGATTGAGCCTGGCTGAAAGTGACATCTGTAGATTCAATTATACAGAGTTGGAGCTAAGCAGAGACATCGTCAAAAACGAAACAAAACAGAAAAATACCAGACAGAGGCTTATCAACTTCCCTGTCTTTTGTTTGTGTGCTTTTCTTGCTGATAATAAAAGTAAGGTATGAGTACTGAGGAAAATTTGAAAAGCATAACAACTTCCTTGCCTCCTTATGCAGAATATACTCAATGCATTTTACTTTCTCCCTAATGACTATGAGTCATCATTATTGCGTTATAGAATGCCGCGTTTAGAAGAGAATGGAAAGCAATGTTCTCCCAGACTGTTGAGATATTCAGAGAGATTTAACGCAGGCATTTCTCCCTATATTAGGTGTCTCTACAGTGTAATTATTTTTTATCTTGTCATTCTTGTGCCTCATATCTTGTTATTATCTGTAACTCCCTACATGACCTGTCTGCTTCTACTAGCCCCCACTGCAGCCCTTCTACCTTGTTGTCTTCTGTAACTTAATGTGCAATAAAGCATGTTAGAAGTGACCAGATAATCAAACTGGTCAAGGTAAATTTTAACTTTGCTTTAAAAATGCTTCTGACCTGCTCTGCTACTAAGTAGAATGTATGAATATTATGTCAGATGGCTCCTCACTCATCATATCCTGCTTACTCTTTGGAGATTCTCAGTGAGGCACAGTTGAAAGAGCATGGAGCTTAAAAGAAGAAAGTGGGGGGCCAGCCTGGTGGCATAGTGGTTAAGTTCACACACTACACTCCGGAGGCCCAGGGTTCGCAGGTTCGGATCCCAGGCACAGACCTACGTACCGCTCATCAAGCCATTCTGTAGCAGGCATCCCACATATAAAGTAGAGGAAGATGGGCACAGATGTTAGTCCAGGGCCAGTCTTCCTCAGCTAAAAGAGGAAGATTGGCAACAGATGTTAGCTCTGGGGTAATCTTCCTCAGCAAAAAAAAAAGAAAGAAAGAAAGAAAGGAAGAAAGTGGGGATGTGACTCATGGCTCAGCTGTATGACTTTGACCTGGGCCAATATCATATCTCTCTAAAGATCAATTTCCTCATCTGGTAATCATCATCTTCACTATTATCATCACTAACTCTAATGAAGTTCTTGGCACGTGACAAGCAATGTTCTAAGCACTTTTCATCTATTAATTCATTTCCACCTTCATGATACCCTATGAATTAGGTACTATTAGGTACTATCCACAGTTTACACATGAAGAAACTGAGATATGAGCGGATTAAGTGACTAGCTCTCATACCTGTGTTTGCAAGTTGCAAATGTTACATTTCTTTGAGAGATATTTAATTGGCCTATGGGTTCATGATTTTTTTCTGGATGTTTGAAATTTTGGGTGGTGAGTTTCTAGATAACAGCACATCATAAAGCACTTTGGAATCTCTGGAGAAACTGTGCAGAGCAGTACCCATTATCCAATCAACCGAGTGGAAATCTATTCTTCCCTAATGAAGAAGAAATGATCAGAGCAATGTCGCCTGGGAACAAGCAAAAGAAATTCATTCAGTTTGTCTATAATCTGTTAGGGTTTTATAAAAACTGTGTGTGCTATTAATTTAAGCTTGGGATTTGGAGAGACTCGAGACAAGGTTTACACGATAAGAAGAAAAAGTAATGCATTGGCTTATGTGGGAAAATCAAGATTTAGTAGAATTTTTGCTCAATTTGCTTTTAAGAAGCATTTTCAAGATTTTATTTTGATACTAAATATTTATGTTAATGTGAGCTCAACAGCCTTGTTCTGGAAGTAAACTTACCTTTTTAAATGATATTTCTATGGCAATTCTCCCAAATATAATTTGATGATTCAAGCAGAGTTCTGAGTACCTAAATGTCTTTTAAACTATTTGCCTCTGTATGTAAACCGGGGGCTTTATACTAAGAGGATATCACACCTAGAGATTTTTATTTCAGGAACGACAAAGATTTTGTGAGGAGGTGTCATTATCCCTTAGGCAGACATCAGTGCTGGAAGCTACCTTTGTTTGGGAAATGGCTCTCAGTGAAAGCTGGACAAACAGAATTTCCCACTGAACCAGTGATCTAGGGATGAGATTACTACAGTGGACTCACATTAGCTAAACTTTACATGAAAGTAAATGGACAATATTGAAAGTAATAATGATTTTCAACAACTCAGTGTGGTTGCTCAGAGAATTAAAGGTGTTTCATCATCTTCCTTATGGTTCTTTTGTACACATAATCTCACATCTCTCCCATCATCATAGCCATAGTCTTCCAAAAATATACAGACTAATTTTAGCGTTCATATATTTAAGAAAGTTTAGTATTTAAAAAAAATATATATAATAGATTTTCTTCTATTATTTGAAAGAGAAGTTATATATCAAGTCTAGCAACATTTCCTTCCAAATTACTGCCATAAAATTGAGTTCCTCCAGTGGTGAATCACAGAAGTAATTTGCAGTACTATGTGATTTTTACCCTCTGAGAGGCCATGAACTTTGCAGTCTTGGGGCCTCTCTAATGCTGTGCTGGAAGACCAATGCACCTTATCCCCACCTCTCTCTGATCATTTTTAGGACGGACTACTAGAGCCCAGGCTGGCTGGGAGTGGATTACTGCAATACCTTTGGAACAGTTTTCCTCCTAACTCATTTTCATTTTTATTTTACAGATTTGAGGGTAGCAGCTAACACATCAACAAAGCAAATCTATGTTCATTGAAAATGACCGGGACTACCGATGATGCTGGCTAGTACTTCATCTTGCTAGTCTCTTTTTTTTCTTTAAGATGTATGTAACCTGATAATGATAGGAAAGTATTCAGAATGATTTAGATTACAGAACACCCACCAGTCAGAAATGCTAATTTTGCAATAATATGCGTTAAAATCTTAAACTTATTTAAATTCTTTAGGAAATCCTGGATGGAAAGCATAAAACTAAATAATCCCATAAAATAAAGCATGACAATGGGACACAGGAACTGAAGTTTGTGTCAGCACTGTGTGAAAAATAAAACTCATTTAAACTCTGTTTTTTTACGAGTTTGCGTTGCATTGCTGAAACTCTGGGCTCCTGTTGTCAGAGTTCTGTGAAGTGAAATATATAGGCCAGCACTTATTTTAAGTGCTTTGTGTTCTGCTCTGTTGTTCTCATGAATACATTCTGCTTTTTGTTGTTTTCCATTTGTTTCTTTTTGTGAGGTTTTTTTGACAATGCATCGCAAGCTTTAATTAAGAAAATATGAACACTACTATTATGGCCATTCCTAAGGATATGCTAAACTTACTTATGAAAAAAGAAAAAAATAGTTTAAAAATGCACTAACCCTAAGATACTACTTTTACCTCTTTTTAAACCTATTGCAAATAATATCCTCGTTACATTAACCTAAGCATATGATTTTATAAGAATCAGCAGAATTCTCAAATGAAGCACCACCTAAATATTTACCTTGCTTGACCTTCACTTAACCACATTTCTCCGCGTCCATATGAATTTTACCACTTTAGCTCTCTATTTTCTTGCATCTGGTCATCACTTCCCCTGCTTCAACTGCTAGGAGGCTTTAGTCTATGTAGCTACTTCTTTGTCTGCAACCTTTCCATGCAGGCAAGGGTGGATTCTTTCTTCAAAATAATGTAATTAACTTATTTACATAGTATTTAGCATTAAAACAAAAATCCCAATTGCTTTCTCTTTTGAGAAGTTAGTATAATGCGTGGAGGAGTGATAAAGGGAAGGATATGTTTTCTTTCTCAAATCCCAGGATCACAAGTTTTGGGGCGTGAAAAATTGAGAAAAAAATCTGTAGAGCAGTTTCCTTTCATTAGTTGGCATCATTTTATAAGACAAATTTCTGTAAGTCAGTGAATGCATCTGAATTAATAATGTCTGGAGTCTAAATAGAATTTAAAAGAGAGTTAACCTGGAGACATGTTATTAGGGTGAGAGAGTTGAGATGAAGGAAAGGTGAATATGAATTCTCACAGGTGATAATGGGAAGGGGTCCTTCAAAGAAAGGATCAGCAACACAGTTTAATGGTTGGACACCAAGAGGTTAAACCTAAGTGCTGATTTTATGTTCATAGAAATTATGTTAGAAAAGTGTGGCTAAAATTAAATTTACATTTCCATTCTAACCTCCTATTTTTTCCCCTTCTATCGTTTAAAGGAAAATTTAGAGTGAAATTTCTTTGGCTTGGAATTCAGCCAAAAATGAATTCCTTTCTGCATTCTTGATTAAAATTTACTCATCTATTTTTGCAATCTTTGGATATGGGAAGAAAGAGATTTATCAGATTCACACCATATAACTCATACAACTCAAAAATAGATTTCTGTTCATGCTTCAGTCCTGGCAGACAGGTAACGAAGAATATGAGCTTGGCCTTGTTAGAAGAAACTTTGTATTGAGAAGACAAAGTACGATGCTTAAAAAACTTTTAAGAAACACAGGCATAGAATCCAAACACATACGTGTTAATAAAGTACAGGCTATTCCGTGTTTAATTCCCAATAAGCTTACAAAGACATATTTGGGATGTCAGCAAGTGTGCATTCCTGAAAATCTTTGTGTTCTGAAAACTCACGTGCTAAAAATAGCAGGGCTTATGGGAAAAATAGAGCTTGGGGAAAGACTTCCCCAAATCCATGAAACTTCGTAACCAAAGCAATAATAAAAAAATAATTGGTATGTCATGAAATAACTTAGCCAAGGGATGCTGCCTTCAGGATATGATATAGGTACCAAAACAGTCGAGAAGAAATATGGGTTTGGGGGGCCACTGAGATAATGCAGATGCAAGAGAAGGTCTGTGCTCTTTGGGGGAACAGCATCTACAGAGAGAGCCACACTAAGCCCAGGAGTGCTGCTCTAGGCGCAGAGTCCCAAGGAAGGAGTTTGTTTCTAATTTTCTTATAATATACTTAAAAATGTTCTTGCCTGTGCAGTAGCCAAGCTATGAGCTTTTTCCTTTCCTAACAAAGATTATAACTCTGTTCCTGCTCTACCAGCCTCTCTTGCCCAGGAAAATTAGTTTATGAAACTACTCCATTTCATGTTACACTGATGTCATCTCCCCTACTTACCAATCACGCATGAGCTAACTTGTTGAAGAAATATGTGTTGTAGCAGAACAACAATAGGCATCTGAGGAGCTTTCTCTATATTTCTACTACTGCATTGAGCTATGATGTCCATGTCTATATATTTCTTCCTGTATTTTATTAATCCTAGTGTGGCCAGTAAGACCCTCTCACATCTCTCTCTCTATATAGATATATCATATGTATTCCCCTGGATCTAAGGCCAAATACAAGCATTATATAAATTCGTACCTTTCATAGCCATCCCTCCCAGTGCCTTGTAGCTGTTTGGAGGTAGAGAAAGATCATGATATAAACACAAAGGAGAAGGAGATGCTAGGGGGCTGGATGGATTCGCTAAGAGGATGACCTAGAGTGTTGAGTGACATGGAACAAGGCAAGAGCATGTGGCAGAAGGAGGGAGAGGTCAACAGCATCAGACACAGCCCCTAGTTCATGGACGGTAATGGCTGATGGAGAAGTATTCTTTGGATTTAATACTAGTGAACTTGTCGGTGACCTTAACCGAAATAGTTTCAGTAGAGTGGTGTGGCCAGAAATCAGATTTCAAGAGTTTTGAACACTCAGCTGGAGGAAACAAGTAAAGGAAAAGTAGATGACTGTTTCATAAAATTTGCTTACAAACTAGAAGAGAAAATTAGGGCAGTAGCTAGAGGGGGACATGGCTTTGGTTGTTTGTTTTATTATGAGAAAAACAAATGTTTAAGTGCTTTTGTGGAGGGTGGCGGTCCAGAACATAGACTAGAAAATGAGTATATTATAAGGGGTGGTCCAGAGAAGGTAGGAGGAGTTGGGCAACAGAGACATAGCAGGAAAGTGGGCAATTTTTACATTATAATAGGAGAAAAGAGGAAATGATAGCTGTCCATGAATAAGGTTGGAGGATTAGAAGAAGGAAGTTGAAGGAGTTTTTGTCTAATATGCTTTATTTTCTTTGAAGGACAAAAGAAAAGAAGATTATAGTGTTGGACGTTTGTAATACCTGGTGTCGAGGATAAGAACAAGACAATAAGAAAGAAGTG
Organism: Tapirus indicus; assembly: GCA_031878705.1. Classification (NCBI taxonomy): domain Eukaryota; kingdom Metazoa; phylum Chordata; class Mammalia; order Perissodactyla; family Tapiridae; genus Tapirus; species Tapirus indicus. The sequence goes on along the minus strand of CM062919.1, from coordinate 137,549,609 downwards.
AAAGGGCTCACCAGAAGGGTGCAAGGGCATGGACACACCATGAGATGAAGGGTCTCCTTTCCCCATCATTCCTGGAACTCAGTCTGAACTGATCCACGTGTGACACATATACTTCAGGAAGATGATTTAAGACCAGTGTGCTCCAAGAGAGAGGGCCCTTCCGCTATATAATCCTAATGAGGCCTACTCGATCCAGGTTTGGTTCTCATTGGACTCCCAAGGAAAATAATTCTGTAATCCTTCTCAGCAGCTCTGCTGTGCATACTTCACCTAGGTGAAGCAGGAATAACACAGGCTTTAGCACAAGGCAGATCCAGAAAGGTATTTTGGCTTCATTGCTTCTTAATGGAATGGCACGGACTTCATTCTCTGGATCTTAATTTTTATACAAAGCAGAATTAAATACCTACCTTTCACAGTTGTTACAAGGATTAAATGAGGCAATATGTGCAAAGTTCCTGGCACAGAGTAGATACTCAGCGAATAAAGGTTCTCTTCCTTCTGGAGTTAAATGCTGCTTCTAGAAGGCGTTCTCTTAATAAGAGAAAAGATGACTAGATTGAGAATTTGGAACAAGAGTCTACCAGTGTTAAAAGCTTTTCTTTGCTTTTCACTATTAAGTTGTCAAACAATATTCATGGAAGAGGTTTGTTTTATGTACTTAGGTTTCTCAAGTTAATAATCATTATGTATTTGAGACAGAAGAGATATTACAGTGCTGCTAAACCCTGGCAGGTTGGTATTAACACCAGGAAAAAAAGAAAACTAACAGTTCTCATTGAGATAAAGATGAATCACACCTATTTTTTTTTTCAGATTTCAATAGAATCATTCAAGTAGATTAGATAATGGCTTATAAGATGAGATAAAACTGTATTATCATTGACAAAAAGTTTCTCAGATTTAAATCCCAGAGTTCTGGGTTTTTATTTTATGTACTGAGTATAATTGGATGAACTTGTCAGACATAGATACTTTTTGGGGTCCACTACCAAGCAATCCAAATACCAACTGGAAGACATAAGGTAGGCCCGGAATGTGTTTGCTTCATGTCACCCTTTAGCAGATGCCATAAGGGCCTATTTCAACGGACAGAGTTATAGGTCAAGAGGTTAAATGCCTAAAGCAGTTTTAGACAGAAGTAGGAATAGCTTTTATATGTCTGTGCTTATACACACATACATATATAAATTTTTGAGTTTAATAGCTGTTTTTCCATTTTGCTGGCAATTTATATTTGTTCATGAGCTGACTTCTCTTTGTTTATTTGTGCTTTTGTTGAATGACAAATGCTCTTGTACAGAAATTGAAATAAAATTCAACCTGCCTATCTCAGATACTTTAGTGGATTGCTTGACTTTTTTGGTCTAAGAAATATTTTTCAATCACCAGAGAAATCAACATGCAAATATGAGCAAGGACACAACCGCACAAGAATGGTTACAAATGTAAAGATTGGCCTTGTGACCACTGTAAGGGCAGAAACACCTCCTCTGAACAAAGGCATGGTTGATCTCATCTTCATGCTTGTTGCTTCCAGCCTGAGAAGTATTTTATTTGTGCTACGGATGAACCCGGGGACACTGATGCCATCTGCCCAAAGGACAGTGCTTCCAGAATGGGATAGGCACAAAGAGTCTATATTATCCTGTAAAATTCTTATAAAATGCTTTGAGAGGTCAATCCTGTGAAATAATTTCAAGCTCAGAAAAGACTAACTTTTCAGATTGTAAATATCTGGCTCTTTCTTTCATGTTTATCAGAATCTTTTCCAAGAGACTGGCTATCCCTGAGCTTTTATCACGTATTTCATATTAATGATATTAAGGTGCATAATACAATCATGCTTAAAAGACATTTTTAAAACATATAAGATTTCTCAACTGAAAAACACTATAAATTTACAAACTAATGACTTGGAACAGAGCACATGATGTAATAAATTGGATCTTGTGAACAAATGGACTCTAAAACTTCAGATAATGGAAGCTAATTCCTTACCTTGCAATTTACAGTGACAATACAATGGAAGATACACAAGTTTTAGTGAGGGATAAAAGAAAATAAATGAAAGTATGAGACAGGAGTAAGACTTTGAACTTTTAATGGCAGCTTAAGAAGACTCAGACAAGCTATTAGAGACTATTGTTTAATACTTCCCACTGGCTCAGAGCTAGCAATGGTAGAAAAGCCCTAAATTATTACTCAGATGGGTAAATGGAAGTCACTCTAAATAAAAGAGCCGTGGATGGTTTAATTCAGAATTTATTTCTATTCCCTGATGTCAGTAAAGAGACCCAGCTATCAAAACAATGGCAAATTAGATTTCTGGGCACTTTTAAGGGTTTTAGATGTTGAGGTCACACTTCTTTATTATCACTAATTTCACTTTAAAATGTATTTCTTTTTTTTACCTTAACACTTGTGTAGATCTTTGTTTCTCATATAAGAGAATACCACTTAGGATGTTGTTGAAACAGTCCAGATGAGCAGTGATAGGGCCTGAATTAAAGAAGTAGCAGTGAAAGTGGAGAAAAGGGACTGATTAGAGATTTGTCCACGTCTTTATCATGAGATGTATGGAATTAATTGGATGTTGCAAGTAAAGGAGAGGAGAGTTGCAAAGGTGACTTATAGTCTTTCCATTTGAATGATTGGATAAGTGGCAATGTCTTTCACTAAAATTGGGTATATATAACACAAGAGGGAGGTTTGGAAGAAAAATATGAACTTCATTTTGTAGTGTTTAGTATAAATGCTCACTTGGTGGGATGTCAAGTAGGCTGCCAGATATATAGATTTTGGAGCTTTGGAGGTGAGCTGGAGATAATGATTTGGCCATCATTTGTGAAAAGCTGGCAGTTGAAGTCATAGCAATAAATCACGTTGCTCAGAGAAAATAAGTAGCATGAGAGAAGGACAAAGACAAAACTCTGAGGAATATTGAAAATTAAAGAGCAGCAGAGGAAACGGAGCCAAGTAGGAAACACCCTGAGCAGTGGTCTGATTAAGTTGGAGAATGAGTACATTTTAGAGAAGCCAAAGGGAGGCCAACTTTGAAATGGAAGGAGTGGTCACCAGTGAACAGAGCCACAGAAGGAACAAATCCCCATTGGGTTTTACAATTAGGAAAGTATTGGTGACCTTAAAGAGAATGGTCTCCATGGAGTGGCGTTAAAATTGAACCTGATTATGAGGTGATTAAGTGGAGACATAGACTTCTCTTTTAGGAGATTTAACACAGAGAGAGGATTCTAGCTAAAGGGGAGTAAAGGGCCAAGGGAGAATTTTTTTTTTTAAGTTTTAGAGAGCAGATCTAATTTATATGTAGAAGAAAATAATCGGTAGAGAGGGAGAGGATGAAGAATAAGCCAAAGAAAAGTAAATGATGGAGGTAAAGTTTTGGAGCAGGCCAGACATAATAAGATCTGGCACAAAGATGGAAGAACTAGATTAGACAGAAGGAGAGCTATGTTTTTCCTAAGGAGAAAAACAGGGTGTATCTTCTATAGCAAACACTCAAATTCCTTTCATTTTTGATGGACAGGGTTACTACTTATGTACCTCCAAACTCAGAGAGATAAACTATTAAACACTTAATAGATAATGGTAAATAAATTCAGTCATGCTAATAAAAGTCTCCCAGGTAAGAAACAGGAAGAGGAAGATCTACCTCTATCCAGGGGATTGTGTTGATGAGTTCTCTAACTACCATTAATTCCACACAGCAGCCATGACACCAAGGTAGAAAAGAAAGCTTTAGGTAAGGAGCTGGGTGACAGTAGCTGCGGAGTCATCCAGCTACTTCCCGCTCCTCTGATTCCATGTTCAAAACACAACATCCTCTTCATAACTTGGCTTCCTACCATAGCTTCCCTGCAAGTGATAGTCCAATGGTCATGTTATTCCTTTCGCTGGGCAATTCTAATTCTATTTTCTTTTGCATCTGGCTAGTAAGAGCCAGTCCCTGAAAGACTGATCAGTACTTGCTGCCATGTTAAGGATGGTTCTGGACTTTAAGACTGGGGAGAACTGAGCCTTGATTGAGATGATTTCACCATAACCACAACAGCCTGTGGGGTTCTGCCCAATGGCTGCTCAGCCCCCCTAAATGACATCACTATTATCTTTGATCTCAAACATCTTTATCGACCCAGATGTTCATAAAATTATGCAAAAAAGGAATAGCAGTGAACAATAGAGTTTACACATTTCTTTAAAATCCCACGCCTTAGGCTTTTCTCAGTTTTAGTTAACGTCTGGGCACGCTAGGCCTGTGCTCCTTCGCATGCCTACAGTGTGCCCCACAGCTACATCATAGCTGAGCATTGCTCATATCTAATTCAGTCTTTAAAATGCCTTTCATTTTCTCCCAGCCTAGGATATTTTTTTGTAAAGGGAAGATAACTAAACATAATTTCATTATTTCTCTTTCAAAAGTAAGTGGAAAACCAAAGATTCAGTCATGACTAGAGGCCCTCTATTTCACAGAATTTGATTTATTTTGTGATCTGAAAGCTTAGCTTTTACAGTTCAATTACAAGTATGGTTGGAATCCAGAGATGAAAATTATATTTTACAAGCCTTATAAATATGGTAAGTTAAGTGCAGGGTAAGCCAGAATTGAATGTGCCAGCAAGAAAAGCGAAAATGTTCAGTGATTTTAAGAAAGGGAAAGAAAATTTAACTTTTAAAGGATAGTGGATGCTTTCTGAATGGCAAATGGATGAGAATTAGGAAGATATTTTTACTGTAACTTATCTTTTAGGTTTTTTTCTCATAGATTTTGGTTAAATTTCTTATTTTTAATTCATTTGTATCTTTATTTCAGAGTTTATTACCAGCATATGGCAATGGCTCGAAGGATGACAACATTTGATATTTGTGTGGGATACAACCATAGTACCCATTTTGGTGATTCTCAATTTAGAGACAGATGGCATGAAGTGGAAATAATTGTAGAAAAAGAAGAATTTTATGTAACTTTCAAAGTTCACAGCACTTGAAACCAAGCTGTTGATTATGCATCTCACAGCTCTCTTCACACGGGTAGCTCTGGAAAACAAGAAGGGCTGCTGGTGAAGGCGTCCCAGTGAATGTATCCTGGCTCAAAGCTTAGATATGTCTGATGCATACACATAGACACACACACACACACAAATGTAGGGAGAAGAAAATTCTCTAAAATCAGGATTATCAACTGTTAAAATAAAGACCAGTTCAAAAGAAGGGATTTTTAAATGAACAAAACATACCAATTTCTTTAGCTCCCCTTTGCAAGTACTGATTTTCAGTTAGTGATAGGCGGGTGATGCTTAAATTTTATACCACTCTTCTAGAAATTATTTTGTGGCAGTCTTGAGGAGTAAAGAGAGGAAATTGAGGATTTAACAGGGCCAGATTGTGGGAAGCCTAGAGAAGAGTTTGATGTTTATTTCATAAGCAATAGAGAAACTACACGTTCTTAAATGAGGATGTAACACAAAAGCCTACATTATCATAAGAAAGGGATTATAGTTAAGTTCTCTTGTATTCACAGGGCTCACCCTGAAGAGGAAGTCAGCAAATATTTGTTAATAATAACATGACATTAATGTCAAGAGCTGCCACATGGCACAGTTCTAAGGCTTATGGAATACGTTAGAACTGGAAAAAGAGGGAGCCGCGCTGGGGCTAGCGCTGGGCTTTGGACAGAGAGGTTGGATTCACAAAACCCAGTCTCTCCCCCAACTCCCACCCCAGCCCCCACCCCAATTTGGCGTGTGTGTTTTTATTTGCTGCTTGCTTTTTTCTGCCCTTTCATTCAAGTTGTTTAAATTGGGCTTAAACATCTTAACTTAATAAAGGATACCCAAAATAGGCATTATTCTTACGTTCTAAAGTATTTTGACCTTCCTTCATTTTTCAGTGTCATCATGGTATTTTAATGGGAAGTGGTGAGGAGGCGTATCAGGCACTGCCTGACTTCTGCCATCCTAACTCGGGAGTTTTTACAATTTCTGAATTCCCAATCAATCTATTCTGTGCAAAATATGACATGTCTCCAAGACGGGAGAGGAGCATGAGACCAGGTGGATAACTGTGACATGAGAAATTGTAAGAAATGAAAAGGATCATTACTCCAAGAAACAGATAGCTCGAGATAAAAGCAACCTTTTCCTTAATAAGCCCTAATTATCAGCAAAGCACTTGCCTAGAGAAGCAAGCGTTTTGTTATTAACAAAATACATTTCTCACGGTAATAATCAACTCTTCTTTTTTTATGTTCATTGTTTGGAGTTTGTGGCAGAGGATTCTTAGCTTTAGCATTAATTTAATGTTCAGGACACCACTTTATCTTTGTTTTAGCTATTCAAAACTCCTATTACATGTTTTGAGATTACTGCCAATGGCTCTGTTTTCTATTATTGAAGTTATAAGGGTGTTTAAGAAATTTAGTCATTATTTTACAGAAGAAAAACCCAATTCAAAGTTTATTTTGCTACATGCAGTAATATTTTAAGTAAAGTACACAGAACAATCTTCATATTTTTAATAATCCCATTCGACACTTTCCAAAGGATGTTAGTATGAGGTTGTCTGGTGGTTAAAAACACACCTGAAAATATGAAACACATCTTCTTGTGCTGGGGTGTTCTGGGGTTTGTTGGGGTGTGCTGGGGTGGGGAATCTAGCTTACTGGACCTGCAGAAGTATAATACAAAAGTCCCTTTTTTACCCCAAATCCCATAGTGTCCAGCTGTCAGTGTCTAGACGTTTATTCTTCCATTTGACACCCAGGCAGTTGGGTATTACTTACATTTAAACAGTATTAAGTATGTTTCCAAGTACATACTGTCAAAATTCATATGAAATTACTTTTAGTAAATGTATGGAAATAATAATTTGTTTTAAGTGGAAGAGATTTTTAAAACAAAAATAATTTGTTTTAAAAGTCTCTATAATCATGTGACAAATTTCCTAGCTCGAGTCTAAGCTGTTTCTCTTAGGAGTCAGGTATGCCGGGGAAGACCTGAACGACTGATGGAGCAGGTCACCCATGGTCCATTTGCATGAAAATCTGAGACAGTGTGTGGGAAAGCAAAGAAAGGATGGAGGAGCCAGAGGTATTTGGGGATGTGTTAGTAGAGAAGGATGGTTCTAAAAACAGCCCGGCATCACTTATTCAGATTGTCCTCTGGTTTGATCTTCAGACTCATGCTTGAATGCTATAGTAAGCAAGTAGAAAAATGTATGATAAATCTTTAAAAAGCAATTAAACTTACATCTCCATGGGATGAAGAATTCAAGGTGTCCTCTGCCGAGTAGCTGGCAACGAACTGCCATGAGAGAGAGCACCTTTGGCACATTGGCACCTTCACATTGCCCCTGTCAGCTTCTTTGGGGCATGAGCAGGCATTACCAGGAGTGATAGAAGCTTCGTGGCACAGTTATAGCTTTTCACGTTGGGAGCAAAAGAAGAAATCACCACAGAAATCAGAGCAGTAAAAAGGAATAGTGGATGCCAAGTAGCGATCAAGAAGTTTGGTTTGTAGCTCACAGCAGAGATAACTCCATGGGACTTCTAGAAATACTTGGAAAGATTTGTGAAGGAAGAATTCAAAAAGCAGATAAAAACAGAGCCAGTCAAACCTCATATAGTTGTGCTATTTTTAGCATGACTGTTATTTTTTCCAGATTAACTTGGTTAGGGAAAGAGCAGTTTATTTTTTAAAAATTTGATGTCAATTTTAATGTAGATTTTTATCTCTACGTTCAAATAAAATAGAAATGTTAGATATGCAATCAAAACATTTTCTGTATTATGGAATTACTAACTCTGCATTATGTATTACTAATAGCTTGAAGGTTAAAGACTTTCTTAGATACAGCATGTTATTTAAAAATAATATGCTTCTCGGATGTATTCCTAAAATTGATCCATAGAAACATGTTATACAAAAATCTCTGCCCAGCACCACCCTTGGATAAATACATTACTCTTGGAAATTCACATTCTTTTTTATTAAATGACTGTGGTAATCTGCTTCGAAATACTCCCAATTGTCCCTACCTCCTTGTATTCACTTCCTGTTTAGTCCCCTCCCCTTCTTGTGGGGTGGGCCTAGTGACTATATTCTTTATTTCTATACTTCATACATACATTATATTCTATTAATTATGAAGATTTTTATATTGCATAGATTGAATAGAACCTAATTCTGTAGTGAATTGATGCTGTTCTCTGTAACCTAGTAATTAGTACAAAGACAAAAACATTTATGGACTGTGTAAATCTGTTTTAGGGAATAACTACAGCACATTAGATGTTTATAGTACAAACACATTCAGTCTTGAACTTGGCCACATATTTGTGGTCTAAGAAACCAAGAAAACAAGTACACCATCTATATCTAACTGTGTGGCAAGAAGAAGTTGGAAACATTAATAGAACAGAGAAATTAACTATCTTGTGTTTTGGAGACAAGAACTACTCTTTTGACCCTTACTTAATTGAAATGGATTCCCTGGAGAAAATAAAGATTCGCAGGGACGTGTGGGTCAAAGAGACTTTACTGATGGGTCTTTCTGTTGGGAAAGAACATTCTGCAAATTGGCATTTCTTTTCTCAGAAACTATCCAGACAGGGATCTGAGAGTGTTCTTCCTTCCATTTCCTTGAGCCCGACCTTGGCTTTGTCAGTGAGTTTCTTAGTCTACCACATTTACTAAATGTCCACAAGATCAGCAAACTACCCTTCTGCAGTCAGTTCAAAAATATGGAGGATATTGCCTAATGGGGTTTTAAATATTTCTTTCCAACATAAAGCAAATTGTTTTTTAAGTTCTTTGAGGGTAGCGATTTGTTTTTGGTTACTTCTCTCTTCTCAGCACTATAAGAGTGCCGTCATGTAGCACGTCCTCACTAATATTTGCTCAGGAAATGCTCCAACCTAAGGGTGTCAGGAAACATATGAAAGACATTTGAGTTATCTTCATGTGTGTTCAGAGCGTGATACGTTGTATTGTGTGTGAACCCTAGCTTGCTTTTCATAATACCACATTCTAAACACTCCCTTCTTTGATAATGATTAGGCAAGAAGGCCTGGCATAATCTCTTTTACTTCCTGGGGAACTTTTTTCTTTTTTTGAGGAAGATTGGCCCTGAGCTAACATCTGTTGCCAATCTTCCTCCTTTTTTGCTTTTTATGCTCCCCAAAGCCCCAGTAGATAGTTGTATGTCATAGTTGTACATCCTTCTAGTTGCTCTATGTGGGATGCTGCCTCAGCACGGCTTGATGAGAGGTGCGCCAGTCTGCGCCCAGGATCCGAACAGGAAAACCCTAGGCCACCTAAGCAAAGCGCACAAACTTAACCGCTAAGCCACCAGCTGCCCCCTTCCTGGGAAACTTGACATCTAAAATCTTTCATCCTTTTTTACTTTCCTTATACTTTACAGTACTTCCTCCTGTCCTCTCTTCTGCCTTCCCTACAACTCACTCATGGACTTTTTATTCCATAAAATCACAGAAGCTGGAATAACACTTGAAATAGGACTGACATTGACAATCAAACACAGAGGAAAAGAGAAACGAAGAAAAATTAGGAGGCTGTGGAACTGGGCAGTAAAAAATTGACGAGAGCAGGGCCAAAGGGAAACATGGAGAGAGAGGGCCTAAGAGCAGGATGAAAATGCTGCCTCTCCTATAGTCTGCTCAGCCAGTAATCTGACCCCCTTGAAGAGTCTTGCTATGCCTTTAAACTAAAGGGAAAAAAGGCGCAATATCTGAGAATATGGAGAAAGTCATTAGCTCCATTGACAAATCTGGTGTATTGACACTCATTCTCTGGCCTTATTCTACACATTAAAAATAGATTGTGCTGTATTGGCATTCCATTTGCCTCTTTCATAAACCCTGAAATCTTTGAAAAGAAAAAAATGGTGTACTATTGATTTAATAGTCTGTAAAATTGTGATTTATAAAACATATATATTTGGTCATTTAGATGACTAAAGTATATTTATCATATATATGTGGTCTTCATCCACAGTTCGTGGCTCACAGCTCCCAAAACCCTTGGAATTTCGTGTTTATGTTAACGGAGGTGATTTTTGGACCCCACTCAAAGGTGGGGGCTGGTTGCCAGGAGAAGCACTTTGGGACTTTCGGTCCCATCTCCTGATTTCCAGGGAGAGGGGAAGGGACTTGAGGCTGAATCAATTGCCAATGGTCAATGACTTAATCATCGTGACTGTGTAATGAAGCCTCCATAAAAACCCAAAAGGACAGCTTGTCAGCCTGTTCTCAGACAACTTCCGGTTTGGTGAACACATGCAGGTGCTGGGAGAGTGGCTTCCCTCATACTTCACGCTATGCATCTCTTTCATCCGAATGTTCATCTGTATCCTTTATCATATACTTTAATAAATTGGTAAACACAAGTGTTTGCCTGAGTTCTGTGAGCTGTTCTAGCAAATTAATCGAACCTAAGGAGAGGGTTGTGGAAACCTCTGATTTATAGTCAGTTTGTCAGATGCACAGGTGACAATCTGGGACTTATGACTGGTGTCTGCAGTGGGGGGCAGTCTTGTGGAAATGAGCCCCTTACCTATGGCATCTGATTCTCTCTCGGGGTGGATAGCGTCAGCATTGAGTTGAATTCTTGGGTGCCCTGCTGGCGCCTGAGAACTGTTTATTGGTGTGGGGAAGTCTCCCCATACACACGTTGGAATTGGGTCCAGGAGCCCTTTGTTAGTCCATGGTTAAAGAATGCCTGATTTATTTTTAGCAACCATCTAGCCATTTAGTTAAGTGCTTCATCTTGAGGAAGCTTTACAGTATGACTTTAAAGGTTGTGAAGATTTCAAACCATGAATTTGTCTGTTGGTGTGTGTGTGTGCGCATGTGAGTACACATATAAAAATATAAAAGGTAATATTCAAAAATATAAGGTAATAGAAGGTAAATATATAAGGTTGTATGTATATATAATATGATATATATAAATGTATTAAAATATATATATTTATATATATATAAAATGAAGGATGAGGCTTTTCATTTTCCTTTCTTCACTTCAGCTTATTTGTTACCACAAGACCATAATGTAGCCTAACAAGAGATTAGATTTTTATTTGAGGGTAAGCAGCACCATTCCCCTGGAGGGAGGGAGGCAGTGTGAGAGAAGGGACATATTTAAATAGAGTAGGTCTCTAACTCATTGGAATTCCAGGCTTATTAGCTCAGCGGGTTCAAAAACGCATAAGAGCATAAAGTCTCTACAGAATATTTGATATGCTTTATGAAATCAGAAGTGAGTTATGTAGATATTAGAGAGGAAAAAGTTTATTTAATCTTCTATCAGTTCACTTGAAGGCATTTTATTCAGCCCTAAGATTTTTGTCCCATTTTATCAAATTTTACATCAATTACGTAATGGAAAGTCAGGTTTTGTATATCAGACAAACTCTGAAGAGGGTAAGATATAAGATAGTATACAGTTAATAGTCTGGATTTTCTTATAGGTTTAAAACTAGAATATTTAAGACAAATATTTGAATTGTAAAATACGCTTGGTGTGAAATAGGATTTGAAAAATAAAATGCAATGTATTTATTTAATCATCTATTTACTTATTTATGCACTGCTTTATTCCAAAAGGATCTGACCCATAAACATAAATTATGTGTGAAAAGTTGAGAAGGAAATTGCCAAACAGCTCATTAATTAACCTTTATTAAATGTCGTTTAGGTGCCAGAAACTTTCATATCCATCTATTTAATCCATTCCACAAACTCTGTGCGGCCTATTTTTTAGAAGACCTTGAAGCTCGTGTAGGTGAAGTCACTTACTTGCTCATAAAGAGAAAATAAGAACATGGCAGAGCTTGGGTTCAAGCCAGGCCTTCTGACTTTATATTGGTTTTCCCAGTACTTCCCATCGCTTTCTCTCTGGCTTAGAATCACGATCAAAGTTATATCCTTCAAACTGTCAAAGGATTGGACATGAGACAAAGATTTCCTGGTGAATAAAGCAGAAAACCACAGCTTCCACCCATTACCAAAATGTAACAAGTCTGGGGTAGGTGTAGTGAAGCAAATATTCCACAAATAGTGTTGTCTCATCTTTAATGATAGATTTCACCGTATGTGAATTATATTCTGGGAGATCAATCACTATCAGAAATCATTTTGATTATTCTGAAATACAGTATGTGTGCACGTGGTTATCTACTGGAGAAAAACCTGAAGCCCAACATGTTCCTGGAGACAGTCTCAGAACTGTTCAGTCTCATTTCGTTTCCAGAGCAAAACGGTGGTGAATAACTTGCCACTCTCGAGGGCTGTCTCCACAGCGTTCCAAACCTTTTTCCTCTCTTTTCAAGTTCTCAGTCCTATCTGGCGCCACCACTTTTAGCAGAGAACCACTCCTTCCACCTCACCGAGATATCAGTATCCTTGAGTTGGTTCTCCTTCATCCAGATGTGTCTCTGTCACAGTTGCTGTGCTTCTAACAGCTGTTCACCCTTTCCCACCCTCACAGAGGAATGTTTGTCTCTCATGTTTTAAGGCTAAATTCTCTAATTGTGTTTGCAATCTCTATTTCCTCTGTCTCCCCTAGGACCTTGCTCTGTCATTTATGTCTTTTTTCTATCATCTACTCTTATGTTTATTCTTTTATTTCTTGGTAAGAAAATGTATGGAATTCAAACAATGTTGCAAGCCAAGCGCAGATCCCCATCCTCCATGTTGAAGTGCACTTTGATCCCCATCTACCCCTTAGTTGTTCCATTCAGCCTCCATCGGGGGCCATTTTCCTCACTCTACCTTTAAATGCTCATGTTCCCAGATCATCATCCTCAATCACCTTTTATTCTCATTCCACATCTGTAATTCATCAAGTTCAACACTTCAAATTCTACTTCCATCTGTGAATCCTTATCTGTCCTTAGCCTAGACTTTTCTACTTTTCTATTGCTCTCTGTACCTATATATTCCTCTGGCCACAAGATATCCCCAATTGGATATATGAAAGTTCTCAAAGTCAACATGTTCTGAGTTATGCTAACCGTATTCCCACTCTCTGATATGTGCTTCTCCTGTGTTCTGAACCTTGGAGATAGCAAGATCACCCCCAGATCTGAAACTAAACACCGAAAAGGCATCTTACTCCCATCCCTTTCCTGCTACGTCAAAGTCTCCAAGTCCTGAGACAAGTACCCCTTAATATATTTCATATCACCCTCCTCTGATTCCTACTGCCATCACCTTAGCTTAGACCTCATGCTTTCTTGTTTGCATCACTGTAACATCCTTTTAACTGCTCTGGCTCTCTTTAGTCTGACTAGCCCCAAATTTGTTGCTCAGTGTACCCAGAGCAGTTAACATTGTCTCCCTCACTCTGATCAAGCAGCTCCCTAGTACTAGATAAATGGATACAATCATGTTTCACTCTATTCATCCAGTTATCCCATATTACAGATATGGCTCTAAATGTTCAAACATTATTGATTTCTTAAAAGCAAATGTCATGCAAATAATTAAAACAAGATTTTTGCAAAAACCAACATAAAAAAATTTTTGCCCAAATTAGCAAAATAAGTATATTTTAACAATAGATAAATTTCTTGATCTTTCTTTTGAAGTTGTCAATTTTTAGTAACTACTAGTCTCTTCAGGATATTAACGGAAGACAATGGTTTTGTGAGAATATTTTCTATCTTTTTTTTTTTTTTTTTTTTTTGTGGGGAAGACCAGCCCTGAGCTAACATCTGTTGCCAATCCTCCCCTTTTTGCTGAGGAAGACTGGCCCTGGGCTAACATCGTGCCCATCTTCCTCCACTTTATATGGGACGCCACCACGGCATGGCTAACAGGCAGTGTGTCAGCAGGCGCCCGGGATCCAAACTCGCGAACCCTGGGCTGCCAAGCGCAAACTAAATCGCTGCGCCACCGGGTGGCCCCGAGAATATTTTCTATCTTGACAATGGAAATTAACTTTGATTTTTGTCAAACATATGGCGTAGTAGGAACGGCCTTTTGAAAAAAAGTTTTTTTCTTTTTTCTCCCCAAAGCCCCAGGACGTAGTCCTGTATCATAGTTATAGAGTTGTAGCTCTTCTATATGGGATGCCGGCTCAGCATGGCTTGATGAGCAATGAGTAGGTCCACGCCCAGGATCCCAATAGGGGAACTTGGGACTGCTGAAGTGGAATGTGCAAACTTAAATGTTACACCACCGGGCTGGCCTAAAAAGTTTTTAATTCCTTTTTCTTCCCAACAGAATGCAGTTATTTCTGCTATAATATGACATATAAATTCCTAAAAATCACCACACTATGCAAAATCCTGCAATAGAAAGCACAGGGGTTATGAGAAAAGTGGAGTTAGGGGAGCAATACTCAAAAACTTCATCAGTGACACCTAAAAAAGGTAGAAACTAAACAAAATCAGTAGCACAATTTTATCCATGTCAAATCATTAAGAAATACATGAATGCTACAATAAATATAACAATTTACCTTGAAAAATCCTGAGGTTTGCTTGTAGAAGTGGCCATCAGAAGTGTCGTGGGTTGTAAATTATTATGAAACCGTGAAAGGAAGGTTATCTGAAATCAATCAGAAAGTGGCAACATCAGATGTGGGTGGATGCGGCTCCTAACACACCATGAACTGAGGAAGCTGGAGATGTTTGAGATGTGTGCATGCCTCGTTTTTAGCCTTCAACACAGGCCTGGCCAGTTGGGTATGATTTTTTGCATTCGCCTAGTGTTTCTCATAGATGAAACTATGCAGAAGCAAACATAAAATGTGCACTATGCTCAAATTGTCACTTAAGAGATTTAAAAAAATCTCTTATTTATTTACATTAGAAGAAGAACCTCTTTGCTAATAATGTTTATATCTCTGGAGCTCAGTGTTATGGGACTCCATTTGCAGAATCTGAAGTGGCCAGGTTTTACTAACAAAGCAAGATAGAAATCATCCAAGATAACTCATAAAAATTATGGCTGGATCACATTGACCCAGTGACAAGGATTTCTCTTTCATTTATAAATAAAGAGTAAGCAGTTCTGGAGCGCCCTCCTTGATTATCAGTATTAATTCAGTATATCATTGAGAAACTCCTCAAGGGTCACCTCCATTCTCTAATTTCACTTTGAGTTTGGTAACCACTATGTTAATATTTTAGGTTTTTCATTCATCAGTTAGCAGAAATGATAGCTTTTCTGCATTGTGATGCAAAACGGTAATGCTACTATTTCTCTCTCTTTATTAATGATTGTTGGAACTGTGGTAGTAAAAAAAGAAAGAAACAATACTGGCTCAAAACAATGCACTAATTTTTTGCTAAGCATAAATTATCTTCGTGTTCTCTCAAGAATGACAGTAATAGAATTCTTCAGAATAACAGGATATTACTTTCAAGCAGTGGAACTAGTTTCTCTATTCTTCGTTTCTATCTTCTTTATTAAGTATTGCAAATAAATATTCAAATGAAAGTAAAAAATAGCATTAAAACTTACAAATGTTGAAGGTGGTAGAGGATAGAGAATAAAAGGCATGCTATTTGTGTTTTTCTCTTGTAATAACAAAAATTTAGACTTTACTATAAATCACAATTAAGTGTGAATAAATTGTTGAAAATATAAATATATGTTGAAGACAAATAAAATTTTAATAATGATATTTTGAACTGGAAAACCAAATATTAAGAGTTAAGATCATTAAGAAAATCTTTACTTGATTAACAAATATAATCTTGTTGGTTCACAGTGTAGGAGAGGAAAAATTTTCTTTCTGCCTTTCTGGGTTCTTTGGCTGGTCTAATAATCAAATTGACATAAGACAGATTAACAGCTGAAAACAAATTTAATTATGTAGGTACAAGGGACCCATACAAATATGAGACCCATAGGCAGGCAGGCAATTAAGGCTTATATGCCATCCTGAGCTAAGGAAAACGGGTAGGGGTCTGGGACTTCAAAGGAGAGGAAGACAATTTACAGGAAGATGGGAAGAACAAATGTTTGGTAAACAAATGTTTGCCCTGCCATGGAGAGACAATGGGACACAGAGATGACTTTGAACAAGTGGGTCTTGCTAAATTCCCCGTCTACCACACCTAGCTCATATTCTTTGTAGATATCTCTGGTGATAGCTCTCTTCCTGAACCAGGCCCTCTATCTAAATTCTTTTAGGCAGTTAAGGGGGAGGTAGAAAGAAAACTTCCCAAGTCTTCCATTTCTTAAAAGTAATCAGCCTAAAATAATCTTCATGCCAAAGAGATACATTTTGGGGTGGCAAATTTTCCTCCCCTACAGAAACCTTGGGAGTTCCCCAGGTGAAATTTGAAACTGGCCCCTGTATACAGAGAGCAAGGAGAGAGGAAGAAAGAAGCAGACCATTCCAGATTGGTAGGTTGCTGGTTTAATAAGCAAGGGAGCTTACATACAAGGGTTGTCTCCGGTGATCATAAGATGGGTAGATATCTGCACTCGCCCATCAGAATCTTAAAAGTTTATATAGAGGCCTTAACTGGGTTCAGTCACATATCCAGTCCAGATGGTCTCAACAACACATTACTCTCTCAAGGCTGCATCCTTGAAGTGGCTCCTGCTATGGACCGGTGGGTGAAATATACACTCCAAGGATAGGGAAGTGGGGGAGACTTCTGCAATTACCCTGGTCCAGCTCACAGGTCAACCAGAGGTCACGTCCTCCCCATGACCTCCTCCAACAAATCTAGAGATAATTATTGCTTAGATAGCAAATAAAGACTACTCATTCTTAAATAAAAACCAAGATGTTAATTAAGAAAAAATATGCAATTCTTGATTGTCCCTCATTAACTAGTGTTTATAATTTCTGACCCTACTTAGGATATCATATGAAGATTTATAGATCAGTGCCTATTTCCTTGGCAACAAAGCATTAAAAAATCAAATGTGAACAAAAATATTACCAATTAGCATATATATGTATAAGTATTAGTAATATTATATTTATATTGGTGTGTGTGTTTCTGCATTTCTATGCATAGAAAGGTCTCTTCTGTGACAGATTCACTGCTCTTGGTTCAGATCTTATCAATAGTGATTTTAGGCCAGCCAAATACTGCTTTAAATAGAGTATTAAAGTATTGTGTAGGAATAAAGAACATCAATTCTCTACCCTTGATAGCTCTAATTCTACAGGAAAGTTAGTCAGTCTCTCTGTGTCTCATTTTCCTCATGTTAAAATGGGAGTAATGGTAATACTTACCTCATAGGCTTTCCATGAGAATCAAATGAGTTAAGGGATGTAGGTTGCTTAGGAGAGCACCTGTCATCTATTAAGCTCCCATGTAATGATTTCGATGATGATGCAACTTGAGGCATTTGCTCAGCCTCCTCTCTTTATTGGCTCTGTATTATCTGTATCAACTGTCTAGTCTCATTTTTCCTTAAGATGGATGTATCTTTCAATTTGATGTGGTACAATCATGACTCCAGCTTTGTTTTAAACAAATTACAGTGAAATATTGTGAAACAACATAGCTATGCCAATGCTGTCACTGTTGGGAAATTATTTTAAAACAAACACTTCATGTAGATCATTTTCTATAGTATTGAACCAAACAGCAAAGAGTTTCATATTTCTCCCTACTTAACATCTTGATTTAACTTTATGACTGAGTAGTCCTCATTTGCCAGCTAAGGACTAGAGCTATGAAACACCCAGTCAAAAATCTGTTAACTTACTGCCTCTCTTTTCCAAATACCCCATGGAAGTCATATCCTCTTTCATCTTCAAAAAGACTGTGGCTTGCCTGATCACAGAGGTGTGAGACATCTACCCTCTATTTATCATCCTAATGTCAGGTACTTAGATTGCTCACCATGGGGGCAAGAATCTTCCCTAGTAATATAATAGGGAGTGTAATTTTTTCCTAATAGCTAAAACAACTTACATTATCAATTTTTAACTGATTTCAAAATCTTAAAAGGCTGACTAAAAGCAAGTAGGTAGGATGGGAAAATAAAAATAAAGAGAGGAAATAAAAGAAGCAAGATAAATATAGGTGAAGCCTGAGGCAAACGTAAGGGTATGGGTTAAAAAGTTCTCTCCCGTGAGAGAACATTCGTCAGTGGTGGGGGGGTTGGTAATATGGAGAACCTAGAAAAGGAGAAAATCCCACCCAGGAATCCCAGAATGATATAACTGGGTGGTTCCTGCTTAGAGTCTGTCTTTCACAAAGTAGTAGTTAAACTGTGGGATGGCGCTGCTGTCATCTGAAGGTTCAGCTGGGTGAGGATCTGCTTCTGAACTCAGTCACCTGACTTTTGACAGACCCCAGAAGATCTGCTTCCAATCTGACTCAAGTGGATCTCCACAGGGCTGCTTCATGTCATGGCAGCTGGTTTTCCCCAGAAGCAAGTGATCTGAGAGAGTAAGAGAGAACCAAAGCACCCAAGATGGCTTCCATGGTCTTTGATAATCTGATCCCAGAAGTGACATCTTCTCACTTCTACCATAGTCCATTAATTAGAAACGAGTTATTCAATCCAGCCACACTCAAGGGGAGGGTATTACACAAGGACATGACTCCCAGGAGCTGGGTATTATCAGAGGCCATTTTAGAGACTGCCTCCCACACTGAATTTTATACTATTGCTCAGGCCAGTCCCAAACATGTGTGCAGGCAACTGGAGAACTCAGATGTCTGTCTGTAAATGGATAATAATATGAAGGATAAACTTTTCTTTCATTGAAGTTTTGCTCTTCATCTAACACTTCAGAAATGCAATAATGACAGCAAAAAAAAAATGTCTTCTCTCTTAGAGGTACACAGAATTCTTTTTTAATGTTTAAATTGTGACATCTGGTATTTGCTTTAAAATATCTCAATTTTAAAATGTTGAAGTTTGGAAGAAACAAGATGGCAAAGAAGAATTAAGCATTGTTGAACTGGATTATGAAAACTTTTTTTAAAAAAAACATAACCACAGTAACTTATCACATTTAACAAACAACAATAATTTCTTAGAATAATGTAACAACTAGGAAATATTCAAAGCACCCAGTTTGCCTCCAAAATATCTTTTTCACAGTTGGTTTATTTATCCAGGATCCACCTTATCAATTTAGCTGAGCGCATGCTTGCAGCGTCCTTTATGTTTCACTATCTCCTGTATTTTCTGTAAATTGGTTTTTACGTCTAGAGGCTTGACTGGATTCAGGTTCAATTCTTTTGGCAAAAACACCTCACCAGGCATTAATTCTGTGTACTAATTCTATGACATCAGGAGATGTGTAATGATAATTAAATTGATTATTTTGTTCAGGTGTTGTCAGCTTGAACAATCCATTGTAAAATTCTCAATCAATTTTTCACCTAATTATTTTAGCATACTGATCATATCCCAGATGAATTCTTTCCCTCTTTGCTGCAAAATAGTGATCTTCTAATTAGGTCATTCCTTTGGCATTTATTAGTTAGAATTCTTCCATAAAGAATAGATTTTTCTCATCCTGTCTGTATAAATATAATTTATACAGAAAAGGCAAGGTAAATGATTGATTCTTTACTTTTCTTGATCAATTTTCCTAATAACATACTGCCCTAGCAGCCTCTGAAATTAATCCATGAGAGGTTTTTTTTGGTATCATGGGGTTTTATATATTTGATATGCTTTAATCCATTGCTTTGATTATTATAAGCCTTGAGATTTTATAAATCCTTCTGTGTCCTTATTTATCTCATTTGATCTTGTTACCATCTAAGATATTACATACTTTATAAATTTTCTTTGTTATTTTTCTTCTATGCTAGAATAAAAGTCTTTAGAGTTGGGATTCTGTTTGCTTTGCTTATTGCAGTATTTCAGATCTCAGAATAGTTGCTGTTACACAATAAGTGTTCAATAATTGTTTGTTGAAAATAGATCAATGAGACTAGGCGGTCTCTGCCAACTGTGTGTGTGTGTGTGTAGAGACAGAAAGAGAGGGAGACAGAGACAGAGACAGAGAAAAAACTAGCCCCAACAGCTCACTAACATTTGAGCACAAGATTTGGAGCCAATAAAGAAATGACTGTGAAAAAGAAAGAAAAGCAGACAAATAAGTTTTCAAAAATATAAAAGAAAAACGTGGTTTAAGAGGATGGGGGGAAGGACTCTTGGGTTAAAATGTTCCTGAGAGGTTTCCTAAGATAAGAACAAAGGCTTAATTATTGAATTTGGCAACACATCACCAGAGCAATCCATGACTGGGTCTTTAGATCTTTTCTCTATCTACACTCACTTCCTTGGAAACCTCATCCAAATCTTAAACCAAAGACTATATATATGCAGATGCCTCTCAAATTTATACCTTTATAAGTCCCTGAAATCCAGACTGATATATCCAGTTGATGTATCCAATTCAACATCTCTCCCTAGATGTCCAACAAACAGCTCAATATTTCCAAAATTGCATATTTGTTCCCCCTACAACCCTGAAACTGCCTTACCCATGGAATTATAGGGGAGTCCATCCTTCTCATTGAGCAAGTCAAAAGTTCTTGAAATATTTCTTGACTTCTGTCTGTAACACCTGGAAGACAGATGGGCAGAGTTTGTAGAAATAAAGATATCTACTGTAGTTGGATTTCACCAAGAAAGTCTCAGTTCTGGAAGGAAGATCCTATTATGCCTGGCCACTTCTCCAATGCACCAAATGAGAACAGAAAGAGACCCAGGGAAATATTGACCCTTTCCACTGTCTATCAGCATCATGTGAGAGCTATTTAGAAATACAGATGCTGGGGTCCCCACCCCAGACCTATTTTCTGAATTGTAGATGTGAGGCCCAGGTTTATTTGCTTAAAATAATCTTTGTGTATTTTTGATATGTAGAGGTGGATTGAGAATCATTGGTCTAACTGATTACCACTTGATATGAAACATCTGTTCACCGTCTTCTGTTACCAGGATGTGTTTCTCAGAGATCATCCTCATGATGTCACTCTTCTTATCTCTGTTCTAGAGTGGCCCTTTTCAGCAGTGGGGAGGCTAGTTCAGAGCAGTGGTCTTCATAATTTTTGCTCATGTAGTCCCTAAATAACTTTGAAAAATGATATGCCCCTTCACATTTTTCAGATGACAATTAAAATTGTTTACTATACATTTAAATAGCTGCAAAAGATATAATTTTTGATGATTTAAAAAAATTCTGTTATGTGACAAAAATCATGTAATGATCTTACATCAAAAATAACTTTTAATGATAAGCTGATGGCTAGATTAGCCTCTCTTTCTCTTTGAAAACAAACAAAAATTGCACACCAGTGTGTCTCAAACTTTCACATGCATAAGAGTCACCTGAGGATCATGAAATGCACCCAACAGGGCCTGAGATTTTGCATTTCTACCCAGGTCCCAGGTGACATCGATGGGGTCTTTCCAAAGACTGCTCTGTCCGGAGGTGTCAGGCTGTAAATCTCCGGACTGGCAGAGGCTTCGTTCTCTAGTATTTCAGAAATGTAATTTCTCAAATTGACTCCAATATTGTAAATTGTCCTTTTGTTAAGTGCCATGAAGGTTTGTTTACACCGAAGCAGTGTACTCTGGTAAGATTCGAGATGGGTGTGAGATCCACCTTTCTTTTAAAAAGTAAGAAAGAGACAATTGCAAATTGATACATACATCACAGGTAGATTTCCAGCCTGATACAGTTTCTGATAGGGTACATAAGGAAACTGAAGTTCTGGAAATTGATTTCTTTAAATCCTGTATGCCTGTATATGCCTAGAAAATATCTATGTAGCCCAGGTGTACACTTGGAACAGTCCTATTCACCTAACAGATGTTCAACTGATGCTTAAGGAATGAAGAAATATAGATTTTACATTATTTTTAAAATGTTGTGCTTAATTTTTGCCCACAAAAGTGTTCATAGTAGGGGCCTCCTGGTGGCGCAGCAGTTTAGTTCGCGCTTGGCAGCCCGGGGTTGGTGTGTTCGGATCCCGGGTGCCCGCCGACGCACTGCCTGTCAGCCATGTTGTGGCGGCGTCCCATATAAAGTAGAGGAAGATGAGCACGGATGTTAGCCCAGGGCCAGTCTTCCTCGCAAAAAGAGGAGGATTGACAACAGATGTTAGCTCAGGCCTAATCTTCCTCACCAAAAAAAAAAAAAAAAGTGTTTATAGTAAATTTATTTATCCCTCGATATTTTTTTAAAAAATAAACAAAGCCAGGGGTCTGCCCTATAGCCAACTGGTTAAAGGTCTGCATGCTCTGCTTCAGTGGCCTGGGTTTACAGGTTCAGATCCTGGGCACAGACCTACACCACTTGTCAAGCCATGCTGTGGCAGTGACCCAAATACAGAATAGAGGAAAATTGGCATAGATGTTAGCTGATCTTCCTGAAGCAAAAAAAAAAAGAGGAAGATTTGCAGCAGATGTAGCTCAGAGCAAATCTTCCTCACCAAGAAAATTAAATAAATAAACAAATAATAAACAAAGCCATATTTACCACCAATTAGATAAATTTTCCAAGAGAATATTTGCCAACAGCATACATAATTGATTTGAAATTGAATGCTGTTTAAATGAGAATTCCAAAACAGATATTGGACAAATTTGTGTGACTAATGAAAATAAACTACCATATCTCCACAGTCATGGAACTAAGGTGGCCTTTGGATGACACTCTGGGTTTCAGAAGTAAATTTTCTTTTTCTAAGAGAAACAATATAAAATAAACAGCTTTGAGAAAGTAAAGGAATAATTTCTCAATTATGAAAAATGACTATCACATATTGAGAATGTTTTATGTTAACTGCATAGATTTTTCAAGACATGGATGTTTCAACATATGGAAAAAGACAGAATGAGATGTTTTACTTATTTCTGTTTCTGAGCTTTTCTGCTTTTAAAAGCCTCTTTATTATGCTTCTAATAATTTGTGGGAAGTTAGGTATGAACTGCAAAGTCAATAATTTTTGTAGTGAATGCTATTTTATAAGACTGCTCTTGTGTTTCCTCTTTCCAGGTTCAATACTTACAAAACAATACAAAACTGCATGATTAGAAAAGGATACTACAGCTTTTCATATTTTTGTCTGTATTATTTATTTTTATGTAATCTGATTCAAATTTGTCAAATTTGATTTATTTAACAAACATCCATTCATTGAGTACCTTCTATGATCAAAGCATTGATCCTTATTAAGGATTATAAGGATCAAAGATCCACAGGCGTGATCCTTCATAAAGGGGGAGAAAATCCCCTTTATTGGGAATCACAGACGTATATGCACTGTGAGTAGTGAACTAGGAGATGGAGAAGGGTATGTACTCTTGGCTCTGGGGCAGATTACTGAGTACAGCTAGGAAATGACAAATAGTTTGTGTTACTGATGAAATTACGGTGTGCTGATATGGAAAAACGAAAGTATTCAACCTCGTTCTTGAGTGACTAAGTCTCTCTTGGATGGTAAAGCAATACATTCTCATTTTTGGACTCCTAAAGGCAGTGATTAAGTATAACTTGTCTCATTAGTTGACTCAATTGGCCTCTTATACAAAAGAAGAGCAACTATGTCTCTTCCATTCATTAGAGATGACTCTGGCATTGGGAAAAATAGGATTCATTGTTCGAACGTAACAGAAAATCCTTTCCTTTTTGTCTGGGTGACATTTATAGTAATGATTTGACTTATTCTAGTTTTGCAGCAATTACGTTTTCTGATTTTACTTTTTCTTCTTTGTCAGAAGTTAGAAGAGATAATAACTTTTCATAGGATTCTAACATAGATGATTTGATTGTCAACTGTTAAAATTGATTATAGCTATTTAACTACTACTGACTAGACTATGAGACAAAAAGAAAAACCTCACACAGAACATAGAATTTTTAATTTCAAAAGGTGCTGCTGCATTAGCTTGGTATGTAACTGCAGAAGGCAAAGCCGTAACATTTGCACAATAGCTAGTTTACTACAATCAAGTTGAAAGGCCAGCAGTGGAGTAACTACCCAGTGGGTTATTCGCAGAGTGGTGGGGAACAGTATTTTGTAACTACTCTTACAGGTTCTGTTCTTTACAACCAAAAAGAAAGTAATTGCTGCCATAAAACCCAGTCTCACACAATCTGGTAGACCTCTATAAACCTTGGGAAGGATAATGCGTTGGGACCAGGTGTCAATTGTCCTGGGAATGGGCTGTGGCCATTCAATAGAAGTAGGTTATTGATATTGAATGGGAAGTGGCTTTTTGTTGTAAATACCCTTTACCAATTATGGATGTTTACCTGAGAAATCAACAGACATACCTGCTGTTTTACTATGCCATTCCCTCCTAAATTGCTCTTAGTGCTTATCTGATTAGTCCAACAGAAAAGAAAAGGAAAATGTGAAAGCATTCCAGTTTGGCCTTTAATTTTAAAGTTGCCAATTGACAACCAAATGGCTTACTTATGTGTTCTGAAGCACTGTGTTAGCTAGTTAACATAAATATTGAATTTGCCATGCTTTCTTCTCAGCTGGAGCTTCTTTCATGTTATTATTTACAGCATTGCATCTGCAAGGTAAAAACAAAGTCCTGGGCATGTTTCTTCCGTAAAACTATCTTTGATGAGCTTTTAGATTTACTATTTACTCTCAAATAAGCTGCAGCTGAAACTTGACCTTAACTATATTGAGATACACTTTCTGTTGCTCCCTTTTGGCTCTCTTTGATAAACAGATCAAAATAACATGGCCCTTGTTTTTACATAAAATGGGGTTATTCAATCAATGTTTGGACTAATCTCTTTTTTTTAATTGATAGTTTTGTAACTTAATTAGAGACTAGAAACAACATATAGTCTTGAATTTTACTGCCATTAGAGAGGCCTTTTTGCACAGTAAGATTTCGTTAATGGAACTGATTGAATTAATGTAATTTTGGTGTTTACTAAGTGTCAGGGGTTGGGTTTGCCATCCTTGTCCCACACTGAAATGTTCTCTACTTCAGTCCAGAGCCTGCCCCACCCTCTGTGTCCTACCTCCACCTGCACGATTGGGAAGATGAGGCTCCCGAGTAAACTGGGGCCGTGGGAGGAGACAGAATACTGAATTCTTTGGAAGAAAACTCAATCAGATGGGAAGAGGGAAGAGTACAGAAAAAAAAAGTAAGTATAATTTATAATAGTCAAAAAATTTCCTACTTTATGCCAATAAAATCAATTTGCAAGGAATTTATAATAGTGGGTTTATATGGGGTGTTTATAGGTCAGAGATTCTTTAGTTTTTTTATTTGTCTATATTAATTATTTGCCTTTTAATAATCAATTGCCATTAATTTAATAGCTGACTCATTTGCAAATTTAATACATAAAGGGAATTACCTTGAAGACTTATGAATTGCCATGAATAAGAAAATACACATAACTGGTCTTTGGACAAAACTGATAGAATTAATTAAAAATTAAGCCAATTATAATAGCATTCAAGTTTACATGAAATTTTCAGTCTGTTTATACTAAAAAAGTAGAAATATATTGTTATTATTATTGATATGAACATTCTATGATTCCTTTCTGGGAATTTCAAAGAGCTGCAGGGACTTTTCAAGAAATAGTAAAACTGTTTTTGAAGTCAAATGTGAGAAAATAAAAAGAAAAAAATAATAATACCCAGCATAATTCTTAGTGACAACAATCATTTGTCTCATGATGCTTTTTTTTAATAAAACCACTCTACTTTAGGAGTCATCAGACTTATTCTATAACTAGTTCTAACCAATTCAGTTACTGAGATAGCTTCCCACAAATGGCAAGAGTACACATTCAGAGTCCTCACCCTATACCAAACTGAAAATTGCTAATGGGATTTCATCAATTGCTAATTTATTGAAAGTAAAATAGAGATTTCAGAATAAAATTAGGTTCTGGCTTAGATGATGAAGTAGTCATACTAAATACATAAATAAAATAATCCTAAATATGTTTTTTTATCTAACTAATTTGTGGGCTTGCTATTCATAGTCAGAGATATCCTTAAAACTGAGATTATCCGATTTACCCCATTCCCTATTTTCAATCACTTGTTTGAGGTTCTCCACCTTAGCCAATGGAAAGATATTTAATTTAACGCTAATAGTCTCATGTGTGGACCAAACACAGCACAACCTGGCACACAGTAGATGTTTAGTTAGATGGTGATTGAATGAATAAATGAATTGTTGAGTCAAATGTTAAAATTGGAATTTCCATAATAGTTCTTATATTGGCTTCTATGAAGGTACAATATATCTTGGTTTGCATATATATAAAGTAAATTTTATACTTGATTCCTTGAGCAGTTTGCAGTGGGTTTTTTTTTTTAAAGAACAAGTTACTAAAATATTCCAACAAATCTTTATCAGTGTCAAGTAAAAGGAATAATATAATTTTGCTTTTATGAAATTGTATCCTGAAATAAATTAACACACAGAATTAAAAACATCTGGTATTTCAAAGGGCCAAGTTAACTATGAATGAAACTTTTATTAGATGAAATTTGAAGGTAGGATTATATTTTTGTTCTTGTGGGTTAGAATACTTTTCCTAAGATTGGTAAAACAGAAAGCAAAATGTTACCTTGCAAAATGGCAATTTTATTATAATGATGAAAATATTTTCTCCAATAAAACTACTTTTTGTGGAGGAGGACATAGCATTTAATGGTTACTTCATTTCAAAGGTTTGGTCAAGGTTTCAGCAGATTCTAGAGTTGCATAGCTAAGTGCAGCATTCCTCCTGGTGTTCTGCAGAAATAACTTTACATGTTAGATTATGACTCCCCTAAAAATAATCTCAACAAGTTAATTTCAAACCAAGCCTTTTCTAACCATGTCAAGTATGCCCCACATTTATGATTCCAGCCTTCAAAGTACTATCAATCAAAAGGGATTCACATATTTTTTCATTGCCTCAAAAATTGTGTTGTTATCCAAGAAAATAGAAACGTGATTTCTATCCTTCTTCCTTATTTTCATTTTTCCATGTTCCCTAACCAGTGCCTGGTCTCCTCAAATACCTTTTACATCAGAGTGGCTGCTTCCTAATTAAGTAGTTAGTCCTACAGAGCTATCAGATGATCTGCCTCTTTAAAAAGTTAACAGATTAAATGTTGCAGTTGAGGTGCATTCCTTGCAACAGCCACCATGAGCAGACACTCAGGTGGCAGAGATCATCAGCAGTGCTCACACATCACTAAGTCCTGACTTCAATTTCTGCAAATGAACAAGCTGAGCATGAAATATAAATGACTAAAAATTAAATTTAAGCCATAGTATTTTGCTCTAAGACTAATTGGTAGAACCTGAAGGTATAGTAATGATTAAAACTGTGAATCGATACATCAAAGGACAGTGGCATTTTATGGTATTTCTCTAAATTGAATTCAGAAGCACCGTGGGGTTAGGGTAAGGACCTCTAAAAATAGGTGATGACCTTCCACATTAAATATACATACACACACACACCAGTGATTGATGAATTATTCATCACAGTGACAAAGTGCATTATATATTTAAAAAGAAATGCTAAACCCAACTTCTTAACATTAGCACACACAGACACTCTCACACACTCACATAAGTGCAATGCAGCATTGTTGAGCAATGATTTGGGTCATAGTCTTGATACTAGCCTTCTGCTCAAATATTAGGATAGGTGCCCCTCCCAATTTTCACAAACACATCTATGTTGATTATTGATTCCATTTAGTAAATTTTGAAAGGCTGAACTATATTTTTTAAGCTGTCTCCAATCCTTTGTAGATTTGTGAGATTTGAAAAATAAATGTGTTAGTGTTAATGTGAACCGTGATATTTTTGATCAATTAGAAATATTTATTATAGGAGTTACTAGTGATTTTTAAGTGCACCCTCCAGAATAATAAACGTCATTTAGATAGAAGAAAAAAGAAATTGGGCAAAGATTATTGGATTGCCATTTTTAAGACTGTGTTTTACGTGTAGAGACAACAAATTTCCCAAGTGACAATTTTGAAACTATACTATACTTTTCATTTTGATTGCTTAGGTCATAATTATTGTCTATCTTGTCATTTGTTCATTCACTTTCCACCCTGGCTGCCCTGTGCTGTTTCTCTTTTATTCTACTCTCAGATGACTCAGGATTACCAGTTTCTTCTACATATTTGCCATAGAATACTTACTCATGGGTGGAAGCTGCAAGTTTTCCTTTTAGGAGAATTCATACCAGTCTTTGCACTCTGACAATGTCCAACATTTTAAGATACGTTTTTCTAAATATAGACTTGGGCATAGAATTTTTTCTTTTTACTACAGCACTATAAAATAAGAAGGAGTGAAAAATAAGAGAGAAATAATTTCATGTCTCCATGTATAAGATCTTAAGCAATTTGATTCATTTCTCTGGGTCACAGTATCTAAATCTAGAAAACGAGTGAGTTGGCTGAAGGAAGTGGGAACAATTAAAACAGATTATTTACAAAATTCTATTCAGCTAGAAAATTATGTGACTTTAAGTTCTAGGTTTAAAAGTGGCTTGTTCTTGATGTTTAATAAAAAAAAAAAAAGAAAGAAAGAAGAAAACAAAGAATGACAATAAAAAACCAAAATGCAACTCTGGATCGGCCGCTTATGTAGCTTAATTCTTTTTTATATTTGTTGGATGAGGTCGTATAAAAAAATATATGTGAGCTATATGCAACAGGTTCAGAAAATCAATTGTCAGGAAAAATTAGGGTAAAAAAGACAAGCAGTCCCATTTCATAATTTAAGTCTGAGAGAAGGTGAGCACACAGTTGCCTTAAGTAAGACCTGAGCTGAAATATTGACTATCACCTTGAAGTAGAAATGTGACGATGAATTACTATGACTTTTAATGGTAGGCAACTTTTTGTTGCTGAGGAGGTGAATACGTTTTTAAGAAAGAAATTACAGTGGAAGAGAATTACAGCAGGCTTTAGTTATCTTGGTACAAAGATACCTGGTAACAGTTGTGCCTGAATTGAAGAGCTAGTTGGGCCAAATAATTAGTCAGTTAGATAAAGAAGTTAATGACTTCTTTTTCATTGAATTGACTTCCTGTTTCGGTGTCAATAATCAGATTTGATTTATATTAAATTTAAGGGCAATAGGAGTTAAATAAGTTGGAATAGGATGAAGTACATTTGTCCCATAAAAGGTATTTTACATAATAAAATAAATCAAGAAGAAGAATCTTGGAATCATTCTGTGATTGTAGTGGTTGTAGGGTATCTAGCCACTTTGGGTTCATTTAATTTTTATTAATTTGTATTTTAGGGAAGAACGGTAGTGAACTGGGATGAAGAATTAAGTCAGGAGGGAAAATTCAGAGTTAGAGCAGACAAAATAGCACAAACTATTCTCTATGTAATCTTGGGGATATTGGTGTGCGTTGTTCTGTACATTGTACAATAGGTTTTTAATAAGAACTATATTTCAGACATATTTACACAAGAAGTATACTTAGAAAATAAAGAGAAGTCAGAAAGGTTGAAAATAAAGTGAGAGAAAAAGCATACCAAAAAAAATCTTTCAAAAGGTAGTCATAGAATGAATTTTGATTTCAAACTAAATATAATTTAGGGTGAAACATCATAAGAGCAAAGAAAGGTTCGTCCCTAATGGAGGATTGTACACATCTGTCTATGGTCGAGCTGATCAGACCATGGGATTTGCATTGGCCAATGGAATGAGAACAGAAGTGTATATTTTCAGAAGTATGTGTGATACTTCCGAGCAGAAGCATTAGGACCTGTGGCAGTGTATGCCACTATTCCTTTTTTCCTTTGCCATGATGTCAGCATGGTCTCAGACATGGGTTACTCTGTGAGCATGTATATGGTGAGAAGATTTGCCGCCTCCAGATAATGAAATTTTAGTATGAAAGATGTGAGATGCACAAATTTATAGATTTGAGTTCAAGTCATAGACTTGGGATGTGGACACCAGATCTGGGTATGCATCTTGGATGATTCTACAAGAACCTGTAGATTAACGACTTGTTCAACTTCTTAGAGTGAATTTTCAAGCCTACACTTTTTCTTGAAATTTGAATGATTGTAACTTCTCATTTGTTTAAAAAAATTCATAACCTCCTTAATAACTTTGAATTGTCTGATTTGATTTGATGAAATGCTGTAATCCCTATAGGTTTTATCTATTTACTGCCTGATTGGATCTTGCATACCTTTGCTTTACTTGCCTCACTGGCCAGTGATCTAAAGCTGTTATACTGAGGAATTCATAATTTTGGAAGTCTTCTTCTAGGGGATGTGGCCAGTAAAGGACAAAAAATTAATACCTTCCTTAAACTTTAACTAGACTGTTCCGAGCCTTCAGTCTTTAATTTCTGAGCTTTACTAGCTGGAAAAAGTTGGAGTATAGTTAGAGCCCAGCGAATTATGTGGACAGGCAAATTACAAATTGTAGAACTGTTTCACCTTGACTGAGAATCTGCCCATTCAAATGCTCCCTTCAGCCTCCACCCAGATCAGTTTCCCAACATCCCTAGCTCATTCTAGAAATCACAAGTTGTTCCTGATTGGTACCTTTTTCATAAGACAGAAATAATTTGAACTGGAACTTACTTCTCATTGGTTTAATTCCTCCTGAGATCCAGTCAGAGAGGTGGGAGTCCATCATTTTGAGCCGAGCTGTTTTATCATGTTTAGAGATTCAAGCTTACAAATAAAAGTAACAGAAATCAAAATATGTCTCGGAGTAAGTCACATTGACCAAATGAAAATTTGTCTATTAGTAATTGTTTTGAACGAAAACAAAGGCAGTGTCTGAACAAAATACATATTTAGTACTACTTTTTCACATGCAAAATTTACAACTACTGCGTAAGAAAATTCCAAAACATAGGCTGACACTACTTTATCTTTTTCTTCATTCAAAGTGAAATAATCACAAAACAATTTTTAAGAAAACTCCTTGATTCCAGATAACCCCTATGATTTATGAGATATGTACAGTATTTGGTTTATCTTTCCCCTTTTTCAAGTCTTCATACAATGGTTTCTTCTAACATGCAAAGGAAAGAATGGAGTTAATTAAAACACTCATTTTAATTCATCATTTGAATGATAGCAAAGATAAACACCCTAAATTAATTTTTCCTAGTCATTTTATTGTCATCTTTGTTTTTAATGCATTTCTGTATCCTCGAATCTCCTCCAAGTTTGTTGGCACTCTATCAATCAGCAGCAGAAAACAGAGAAATGATTGGATCTTCTGCTGGAATGAAGTAGAGGCAGTATGGAAAATAGTGTTGCCAGGTCAACCAAGCACTCAAAATAGAATTAAAATCTCATGATAACTACAACCACAATATGCCAAGAGGGAAACAAAAAAGAAATTGTTCCCAAATGAAAGAGGAGAGAAAGCAGCATGGAGTAGTAACACTTTTGGTTCTTTGAATAACTTGCTTTATGTCCTTGGGTGATTCACTTAATTTCCCTGGGTTTTGGATTCCCCTCTGTAAAATGAGAGGATTGGACTAAATCAGTAGTTTCCAAATTACGAACCTTGGAATAATTGCAAGGAGGCCTTGAATTCATATGCTTTATATACTTCCATCATCAAGGTTGAAAAGTCCAGTGGGAGTTGAAAAATATTTTTAAAAATGGTCCTCATTTGGAAAACTTTAAGACTCACTGTTTAAATGATATGTAAAGTCTTTTCAGACTATAGAATGCCATTTTTTAATGAGTTAGATATCCAGATGTTGAGGTGAATGATTCTTGAGTGAAGTCTTTCTCCTGAAATAGTATTGTTACTGGAAAAACAGTGAGATAGATAGCAGTTAGGATTATGATTTTCCAAGCCAGATTTTCAGTAATTTTTTTACCTTGAGTATGTTATTTAAATTTCATTTCCTTCATTTGAGATAATCAAAATGTTCTTCAAATTTTTTGTTGTTAGTGACGTTGAGTTTTCTACTCCTAGTGACCCTGTGTACAGCAGACAGAATGCCGCCCAGTCCTTTTGCATCATCAGACACTATATCAGACAATGTTTCACTGCCATTCGTAGGGTTTTCATAGCCAATTTTTTGGAAGTGGGTGGCCAGGTCCTTCTTCCTAGTCTGTCTTAGTCCAGAAGCTCCACTGAAACCTGTCCACCATGGGTGACCCTGCTGGTATTTGAAATCCCCGTAGCATAGCTTTCAGCATCACAGCAACATGCAGCCGTCACAGTTTGATGACACATGAGTGGTGTGATTTCCTGACCTGAAAGGAACCTGGACCACAGGGTAAAAGAGCCAAATCTTAACCACTAGACCCCCCAGGGCTGGTTGTTCTTCAAATACAAGATGGTTGTATTGCTTTTATTGGTCAACTACTCTCAGTCTTCTAATGCTAAATTTGCATAGCAGGGATCAGAATTAGCTGTTAGGGCTGCTAGGTCTGTTTACCAATGTAGCTGCTCTCCCTTCTTCATTTTCTTCTACCCCTTCCATATTAGTGTGCTATTCATCTCTCTAGTTCTTTTTCCACTCTTAGGCTGATGTATTACTTGTATTTTAAAGATCTTTAATACTTATATGATTCCTTGAGCAGTAATGCTTGCTATTTTTGGAAGAGAAATAATGTGGATTTTTATGAACAATTAAAAGCAAGCCAATACATTTCCTAGAAATTCAGTATGATAATAATTTAATATTATTTTATATTCATAGAATTTTATCTTCTTTTTCCTTGTGCTTGAAAATTTCTGAAATGCATAATTTTTTTCTCAGCTCTTTCCTTCTGCTGTGTGCCTGTGTGTGCTTGTGAGCATGTGTATTTCTCTCTCTTTCAGAGGAGTGCTTAGTCAAAGGCTCCCATTTATATTCTTGTCAGTTATTCATTTATCTCTGAGTCCCTTGTGATTGCTGCCGTGACCACTGAAGCTGCTGCTGTCCTATTAGGGCTACACAGTTTGCTGAGAGATCAAAGGAAGTTCACTTCCTGTCCAGTTACTGGATTCTACTCTTTCAGAACTCGGGAGATGTGAGCACATGGATTCAGTTGGAAATGGAAATAAATCGTTATCTCTTAAAACAGAAGGGATTAGGGCTTTGCACGTCTGGATGGCTGAAACACCCTGCTTTCAGAATCATTAAAGACACACCTTGAAAGTAATAGAAGTTCCCCAATGCTCAACAATCCTAATCTTCATATTAACTTTTAATCAGTCTTTTAACAATGTCTTGCAGACATGGATGAATATTACAAAAGGTCAACCAACTTAATATTCATTAGAAAATTTAATTAAACAAGGGCAATTTTTTTTACTTTGATAAAACACGTGAACTAACTTAAAAGAAAGACTGAAAAAGTCCTCTATACTCTAATAAGAGAGGTGAATTTTTCCATATTCCACACACTTGACAAGCAAGCACAGGATTATTTTGGTAATTGATATGTTATTCTTAAATATGACTAATTTGAATAACAACTCAAAGTAAAAATAAAAATTTGTCTTGAATAAAAACATAATTGTAACAATAATTTTGTAGTAGACTGATTTTTAAAGAATTACTTTAATTAAAATTCCCTTAAATGGAAAAAATTCTCATTAAAAATAACATAGTTTAGGATGATTATAAAAGTGGACTGATCAAAGATTTGTTGATGTTCTTGTCCATGCTCTTAATTTCTTTATCTTACTTCTCAACCATCTAAATTTAATACTTGTATCTTTTCAGAGCTCTCAGAACTTTTCTCCCAATTAAGCATTGTTATTTTGCTCTATCTAAAAAATGTCATTAACATTTTTGTGATAGAATTTTTTACTAGATAATAGTCTTATTTCATAAACAACTTATAAGTGAAAATGATATATTCTGATATATATTCTTCTCAGCAGTGGACTACCTGAATAATTTATGCTACTTTCCTCCAAGTTACTAAAGAAAATAAAAAGAATTAAGAATACAAATGCTGCCTTATCTCAAGGAGCTAACCTTCAAATTGATTACAAATAGAACTTGTAAACTAGGCCATGTTGTAAATTTATTTAATCTCCAGAATTCCAGCCACCGTTTATCAGGTTCCAGCGACTGTGCTAAACACTTTACATAATCATCTTAATTTTTTATAAGAACCTTTTGAAGTAAATATATTATTAGGATTTCGCAGTAAAAGAAACTAGGGTTTAGAGATGTTAATCAGCTTTTGGATTATCATATAACAAGTAAGAAATTGTTCAGAATCACTAGGAGTAATATGTAATCATTATTATGCCAATTGATCTTATTCACGGGAGCTGGTTCAATAATCTGTGTAAGGATTGTCTCTCTGGTGCTGGAGACTGGTCAGCAGAGCAGACAGTTGGGAAGAGATGATGGATATGAAGTGTGGAAGAACAAGGAGAAACTGGACCCATTATCAATACTGGACTCTGAGGACAGCCTGGAACCAGTGTCAGCCTCTCATCTTTTCCAAGACTCCACTTCTGATGATGGAGGTGACATTTCAAGATGAACCAGTGCCCTTTGTCAGGGAGCTAAACACACCTGGTCTGGGAGTTGTAGAAGCAAAAGGAAGATGTGGAGGTAGCTGGAGGACCCTCAGTGCTGGCTGCTATCCCATGCAACAAGGGGAGCCAGCAGACAAGTAACAATGTGCATGAGGTGCAACAGTGCAGGTACCCTGCACAGATGTTCCCTCAAAAAGAAATAGGACTGCCTGAGCATTAAGCTGGGAGTGTAGTCCCAGCTGAACAGTTTAGCTAAAATGACCCAATACAACAAATCCACGGTGAATCCATTACACAGATCTTTTCTCATACCAAATCCTAGTAACTTCTCTGCAAGGATATATTGTCCCATTTACTTATGGGTTATTGAAGTTGTTTTTAATTTGTTTTTGGCACTGTAACCAACTATGCTCCTAATTTTTCTCACCCACAATATGCATGTGTAAATCTACACAATTTAGGAAATAAAGTAAAGCTGAAGATACACTGAACTTTCACTGATCAGAAGAAAAAATATCTAAAAAATGAAAATATTGTCTTATTTTGGTGGCAAAATAAAAATGATTTAAACTGAAATCACCTCCCCCTGCCGCCCTCCACACCTCTTTTGGTTGGGTCAAGAGAGAATCTCAGAATTTATTCCAAGGCATTCCACTTTCCTACCATCTCCTAACAGCCAGGACACATCTACTATTAGAAATAACCTTACCATTTTCTTTGTTCATCCTTCCATCAGTAACCTCATGGTGTCCAAGACCAAGAGATTCCTTTTCCCCAGACTAATCCTTACACGGCTCTGTAGCATCATTTTTTGCATCTCTCAGTCACCTCTCTACAGCTTCAGTAGACTTACCATCAGTCTTCAGTAATATTTTCAACCTTTCTCTGAATAGACCCCTCCCTTTCTTGTTATACCAGAAACCTGGCTTTCCCCTGAAGACCCAGAATGCGCTACATCCCCCTCAGCAGTAGTTGTTTCCCCTCTGGGCCTGTTGTTTCACAGGCATGGAGGTGAGGGGGATCATCTTTCTTTTTCACTCAGGCACTTCCAAGCCAATTTTCTTCCCTTTTCTGTAAGTTCTCAGCTTGAATTTCATACTATCAGACCATACAACCATCAATCCCTTCTTGTAATCTTCTACAAAACCCAGCCCATTTTCTATCCTTCTTTGAATAATTCTGTTCTTCCCTCATCATCTCTTCTCCTATATTACTCCTGTCAAGTTCCTGGTGATTTCATTATCCACTTTCATGAAACATGCACATTTCTAACCTCTCAGTTCTTTAAGCTTTTTGTTCTGCAATAATCATGCCCTTGACCCTACTTTATAAACTCACTATCTCAGGATCATAGTTCTTGTCACTATTAATAACTACAGTCACTCCAGAATCTCAGTTTTGGGGATCCTGCTCCCAGAACACCAATTTTTCCCTCTAGCTCATATTTTCTAGAGCCTTACTGCGATATGTCATCTCTGTCAGGACCTATAATGTATTGATCATCTCTTCTTGTCTATATACTCGTTAGTTTGGGGATCTTATCAGTCTCATGACTTCAAATACCTTCTATATGCTGATGACACCTACATATTTTTCTTCCACTTACAAATTTCCCCCTAAACTGCAGGTTCATACATCCAAGTGCCTATTTGACATCCTATTTGAACGTTCACTATACAACTCACACTTATGCGTCAAACTGTTTCTTATCTCTCCCGTTCCCCCACACAATCCTACATCTCTTACCATCTCTGACATTTCAGTTAATGGCAGTTCCAACTTTCCAGTTGCAAAGACCGAAAACTTGGAATCATCCTTGATTTTCTCTCTCTTTTTCATAAGTAATCTAAAGGTAGATTCAGTTAGCTCTCCTTTAAAAATATATCTAGATATAGCCATTCTAACAGGTGTAAGGTGATATCTTAGTGTAGTTTTGATTTGCATTTCCCTGATGATTAGTGATGTTGAACACCTTTTCATGTGTTTATTGGCCATCTGTATCTCTTCCTTGGAAAAATGTCTGTTCATGTCCTCTGCCCATTTTTTGATCAGGTTGTTTGTTTTTTTGTTGCTCAGTTGTATGAGTTCTTTATATATTACAGATATTAATCCCTTGTCAGACAAATGATTTGTGAATATTTGCTCCCAGCTGGTGGGTTGTCTATTCATTTTGATCCTGGTTTCATTTGCCTTGTAGAAGCTCTGTAGTCTGATGAAGGCCCACTTGTTTATTTTTTCTTTTGTTTCCCTTGTCCGAGTAGACACGGAGTCTGAAAGGATCCCTTTATGTCCAATATCAATTAGTGTACTGCCTATATTTTCTTCCAGGAGTTTTATAGTTTCAGGTCTCACTTTCAGGTCCTTACTCCATTTTGAATTGATTTTTGTATATGGCGATAGGAAATGGTCTAGACAAAGAACCACAAATGCTGGAGAGGTTGTGGAGAAACAGGGACCCTCATTCACTGCTGGTGGGAATGCAAACTGGTGCAGCCTCCATGGAAAACAGTATGGAGAGTCCTCAAAAAATTAAAAATAGAAATACCGTATGATCCAGCAATCCCAGTCTTGGGCATCTACCCAATGGACATGAAATCAACCATCACAAGAGGCTTATGCACACCTATGTTCATTGCAGCATTATTCACTATAGCCAAGAAGTGGAAGCAACCCAAGTGTCCCTCAACTGATGATTGGTTAAAGAAGATGGGGTATATACATACAATGGAATACTACTCAGTCATAAGAAAAGACAGAACTGTCCCATTTGCAAGAACATGGGTGGACCTAGAGGGTATTATGTTAAGTGAAATAAGCCAGAGAGAGAAGGACAGACACTGCATGATTTCACTCATATATGGAATATAAATGAACACACGGACGGAGACAACTGATTGGTGGTTACCAAAGGGAAGGGGGATGGGGGGTGGGCACAAGGGGTGAAGCGATACATCCTCATGGTGACGGACAAACAATAATGTACAACTAAAACCCCACAGTGTTATAAACTATTAAGACATCAATAAAAAATAGAAAAAAATATATATCTAGATATGACATCTTCTCTTCACTTTCAATGGTGCCACTTTTATGAAAGTTTATTTTTCACCTGGATTGTTTCACCTTTTCAGCCCTTTTTTGTCTATTCACAGAATAGCAGTCAAACCTGCCCTATTAAAACATTAGCTAAACCATGTCACTCTTCTCCTTGAAAGTCTCTAATGACTTCCGTATCACTCAGAAAGTAAAGCCAACGTCATTAAAGGGCCTAAGAATCTCTATGTGATCAGTGTTTCCTCTCAGACATGGTTTGCTATTAATTTCCCTCTTCTAGAACTTCTGAATAGGACATCTCAGCTTTCATTCCACCCTTGTTCTCCAGACTCTGGGATGTGAATAGTTTCCATCAATTAAATGCACTTGTGAGCAATTTAAAACATGGAAACCAGGTCAAGGCCGTCTTTTTTGCTCTGTGTGAGTACTCTGAGGTAATTGCAGTGGTGGCCTCATTTTCACGTAGATCTAGACACTGTGGCGGTATGATCTCAATAGCAGTAGCCACCGTATCCTGTTCTCTCCATCACAGCTATGCTAGTGAGTCCTTCAGCTTCTTAAACCAGTGGCAGACCACCCTGATTCCATAAACACACTATTATTCAACTTTTATTGATATACACTCTCTTTCTCACTTAGATCTTTAGGAAAATGTCATTGTCTCCGTGAGATCTTCATGGGCCACCCTATTTAAAATTTCACCTCTCCCAACACACTTCCTATTTCCCTTTCATGATTTGTTTTTTCTTAGCACTTTCCACTTTTTAGTATACAATCAATTTCATATATGTTACCTATTTGTCTTATTTATTGCTGCCTCCCCGGGAATGTAAACTTTATAAAGGCCGGGATTTTTTTTTATGACTGCTGTATACCCGGTGCCTAGAAGGACGCTTTACACATTGAAGATACTCTGAAAAAACTTGTTGAATTTGAATTTGATCAGGTACTGTGAGGCTTATTCTATACTCCCAGTTTATACCCTATGTATAAGTCCAAAAGTGTAAGAATATGTATGTACACACACTGTTGTTAGGTATACGAATTATTAACAAAAAGCTAGGTTTCTTTAACTCTATTTTGTGTCATGGTGTGAGTGGAATGGTATTCAGTATTTCAGCATG
This sequence comes from Tapirus indicus, assembly GCA_031878705.1. Classification (NCBI taxonomy): domain Eukaryota; kingdom Metazoa; phylum Chordata; class Mammalia; order Perissodactyla; family Tapiridae; genus Tapirus; species Tapirus indicus. The sequence goes on along the minus strand of CM062919.1, from coordinate 137,510,975 downwards.
GTTTGCTTTCTTTCTCAGAAAGTTACAAAGCAGTGCTATGTTTCAGGACTATACTGATAAATCGAAACAATAGCTACAAAATCTGAGAAGTATCCTGAATGGAAGAAGGAGTTCATTGTTATGCTTTTTGACCTCAGATTCCATTTGAAATAACATGAGAAAGGCATTTTAGTGTTCTAGTTGACCCCAGATATTTGGTTGGTTTGATCAGGCTTTAAAGACTTTTATTTTTAGCTGCTTAGTTACATCAAACCTAAGTTTCCAGATTTTTCTGCAACATTCTCTGTAGCTTCTTTCTTCATTATATTCAGTGTCAAATAGAGAGCAGAGGCAGAATCTATAGGCTCACTGACATCCTAGAAGATAAGGAAATTAACATTATGCAATGCAGCCTGCCTCCCTCTCATTCTTTATATTCTTGCCCTCAATGGCTGTTTTCAAAAGCCGTGAATACTTCCATTGCAAATAATTGGTGCCACCTCCCCCCACCCCCACAGAAACACAGACACAAACACACTCAGACATGCATACTCACTGGCCTGCACACAAAAGATGTACCCCTCCCCCAACCACTAAAAAAAACCTAAAAAAGAACATCAATACTTGACCCTCCCAAACAGTGGAGACTTGGTGGCTTCTGTTTCTAGTACCTGATTTATAACGTTTAATTCCATATTTGGAATTAGTCAGAAGAGATCAATGGCTCATTTTATTATTATCAGGCATCAGGGAAGTTGAAAAACCTCCCCAAGGATTATTTTGGAGTAAAACATCCAAACACAGAAATGATTTTCTGTTACACAGTTGAGTTGAGTTGAGTTGAGTTATTCCTTTCTCTTGTCATACCAGATCATTGGGCGTTGGAATTATAGCAGGAAATTTAGTTCCCTTCAGGGCCTTAGAGCTGCTGTTACTGAACTTCCGCTTCTTCCTCCCCTTTTTCCCCTACGTTTGTTAGATCTTAGACATCTTTGGAATCCTCTTATATAATTTTCAGAGAAATAGATCAAAGCCTCTGGAATTGATGAAACCACCGGTAAGTTAGGAAGATTAAGGGATCCTAAAACTGGCATGATATTATTTTTAGTAGGAACATGTAGTTATTTGAAAACTGTGAGTATTACAAGATTATTACATTTTTATTCTGTAAGGACAACTTTATGGTATCATGGGCTTTTTTTTTTAAGTAGGAAAGTGCTTAGTATTTAGAATAGAGGAATGTCGCCCTCTGCCACCTCCCCCATATGTATACACACGCATTTCACTGCACTACTTTCAGGTTGCCACCAAAAAAGTTCAATGCGTCTGCTTGTTTTGGTTAGTTTGTTGTATTGTATAGATTTTAGTTAAGTTAAAAAAAGATATTTTCCCTCACAAAAGGGCAAAGAAAATTGATTTAAAGACTAAAGCATGGTTAGTTAGTTTGTAGCAATAGAAATCCCCGAGATAAAATTATTATAAAACCAATATAACTGATTCCTCTTTATGGAATTTTTGAACAATTGGCACTGAAAAAATACAGTTGATTAATTAATTCATGTGTCTGTCATCCATCCATTCAATTACAGTGGGCTTTTATTGAGGATCTACTAACTATCCAGTATCATGAAAGGAGCAAAGGATACAAAAACAATGACCCAGTTTTTTTTCCAAGTGAGTCACACTTCAGTGGGGGAGCTCTACACTGAATTCCATCACAGAATAATCAGTCCAACAACCAAAAGATAGGTGGGAACACAGAGAAGAGCATTTAAGGTAATTCAAACTTGGTTTTTGTGTATACTTAATATTTCATTTATATTGTTGCCTTTGTCTAAAATCTCAAGGTCTGCCTCAATTAAATTAAAATTTTTCCTTTGGGAATTGTTATTCTTGAGCCTCAAATTTTTTTTCTTTTATAATTGTGTGAAATCACAGCTTTAACTAAAATGTTGCTACTATGAATAGAGAGAGCAGAAGCTTTGATCTGTTGTATATTCCTGAAGAGGCCTGAAATGAGACTTAAAAGAGTGTTTTTCTATATCATTGATCTCTTCAGAAAACGTAGTGTGATGAGAGTTTGAAGGAATTAGCCAGCTGGTCACGTGTTACTACAATACAGCAATGACTATATTTTCATGACAAGGTAATTGTTTCATCAATTAGGAAAGTATCAAAGGACATAATTTTCAACAAGCTCTTTGACATAAAAACATTCTTAATATGGCCATGCTGAAGAGGTATTCTAAAATTTGTATTATCGTTTTAACTTACACTTGCATTATAGCAATATAATATAATTCTATCAATACAAGTTTACATTAATGTCCTGTAAACAGAAGATATACCATTTCTGGGAGCTCTTCTTTTTAGGTTATGCTTCTAAATTCCCCCCATTCACAATTACAATATTTCAGGATAATTTTTTAGACATACTTGTGGAACATTGGGAATTAATGTTGAAGTTTTTCATATTTTTTTCTTTATCAATCATGTCATATTTGCTACATAGGCATGTGTAAATTGTGAAACAATAAAAAATATTTAGGACACTTCTATCCCCTCTTCTGAATTTTATGTTGATTATTTTATTGCTTTATAAAATTCTATCACATGTGTATGAATATCTGAGTAGTGTATTGTTTAATTTTGATTGAATTTTGCATTTGTAAAAATTGTATGCTCTAGTCTCCTACATTTGAACTCGGTATTATATTCCTGAGATTCATTAATACAGTTAATTACTTTTCATTGTGGTATTTTTCATTGGTTAAATTTCATTGCCATACTTTCCATTGATTAAATAGACCACAATTTATTTAACCATTTTCATGTCATTAATATTTGGGATGGTTTTATTTGGAGAAGGTATATTATACACAATGCTATTATGAGTATTTCTATATATATTTCCAGTAGCATATATATACATGGGAGTTTCTGTAGAGTATGTACTTGAAAGGAAATTTCTGGATCATATGCTATGTTTACACGTAACTTGATAAATTATTTTTCAAAGATATTATAGCCATTAATAATGCCACCATCAGTGTATGACAGTTCCCATTGAGCCAACATTTTTGCCAACATTTAATATTGTCAGCTTTCATAATTTTTGTCAGTGTTTCTTATTTGGAAGGGCACAGGAAAATATTTTTTAATCAAATCTTAAAATAGGTAGATTACAGCCACCAACCAATGAACAGAGGATTAATACTGGAATTCATTTGAAAATGTGCCTTTTATTTTAATATGTGGTCATTATCTCTCAGCTACTCTTTATAAGCATATAAAATGAAAACTATTTCAAACATTGTAAAACATGTGAAATTTTTAAAAGCTGTAATGAATTTGATGCAAAAACTATAAAATATAATTTTACTAAGTGCATATTTAATTTTATACCTCATTATGAATTGAACACTAGTAAAAGTATATCAATAGAACTGCAATTTTCTAAAAGTTAATTTGCAGTGCTGTTCTGAACTTGATGAGTATACTCATCATCAACTTGAATCTATTATGTAAACATTATGATCCATTTATTTTGTCAGGGCAGAGCAACTTGTGTTTATTCTATTGTCTATTGAGGAAATTGGATACCTCTGGCATTCTTATCTGTTTAAATCAATAGTTGAATACATAAACATCATACATTTTATAGAAAATACAAAATTAAGGTAATGTGTGTATGTGTATATATATATATATCTCAAATGTTATTATTTTCAAATGTCATTCCTTTGTCTTCCTAACATAAATCTGTATCTTTGAAGCATTACTCTTACACATTTTGGTAAGGGATTCAGAAAGGAAAAGACACTTCAATAAAAATAGGAATGAAAGATAGCTTCTAATAGCAGAATAGAATGGTCACTATTGCAAGGAAAAGTCCTCAAAGCCTTCTATAGAAATATTCCATTGCATTCAATATTTCGAAATTTTGCTCTCAGCAGAAAATCGCTTTTGTCCTTTTAATATCTACATGCTTCTGGTAAACAAAATATTTGCCTTTCCATTTACAGATAAATAACAAAGTCTGTACAAAGACTTGGAATTTCTAATATAAAAATGTAAGTATCTAAAACTACAGAGCTTCCAGGCTTTTATTAAAGTGTCTAGGCAGGGAAACATAAAGAACAAAGATCTGTTTGAGTCACTAAAATCAACCTACTTGCCATTCCTGGGTCACATCTACCCCCTAGGTTTATTGAGGAGGTCCTTTTTCCAAACACAGTGAACTCTGCATATTTCTATGAGAACATCCCTACCACAAACACACTTGAACTCTTTTTTAAATCTGAGAAACGAAATAACACTTATACACTCTTAAAATGCAAAAATATTTATGATTGTCAAAAACAGAATAAGGATTTTTTCAATGAATTACTTCATTTATTAAACAAAAAATGAACAGTGGTATTTCTCAAAGGTTCACAAAGTGACAATCGTTGTGATCTTCTCACCAGTGCTAAAACAAAGAGAAGAGCCATAGAATTTTCCTGTAATAATATGCCCCTGGAAATGAGTCCATCAAATTGAAGCCAAAGCAGATTTCTTTTATTAGATTGCTAGATACCTGTATAAGCCTCTGCATTTATCGGTATGGGAAATTTGCCTTATAAAATAAAGCACGCTAAATGGAGCAGCACAAAAATTTAGGTAATTTTCTTGGCAAAAAGTATCATCTAAATGTTATGGTTTATTCTTGGTATACAAATAAATATAAAATACAATCCTTTAACATCTAGGCTTGTTCCTCCACTGACTACCTGCTCAACTCAGATGGTCTATGCCGTATCCACAGGCTTTGCTGAGTACCTAGTAAGCGTTTACAAAACTTTGCATTACTCGTGATCTTAGACAAAGAAATAAAGATGACACTGGAGGTTTTTCTTGGTAGTCATTTTTATTTTTCAAATATTGTCAAACCTTAAAGCCATAACAAAAGCAGCTGGTTCATAATAATCTAGTGTGTGAGCACCCAATATCATTCTATCTAAAACAGCTAGTGGACGTCAAGGTGAACCAAGCTGGGATTTAACAATTAAACACAAAGCAAGTCCTTCAGTTTGGGATTACTCTTGTGAAAAAATGTAGTAGCCTACAAGAGTCACTAAAGAGTTTTGACATCTTGAAAAATGTTTGGTAAATACCTTAGACTGCTTAAGGCCATTTTCAGACTTTTGTTAATTTTATTAAACTCGGAGATTTAAAGTTATTTGTTGGTTTTCATTTAAAGTTCTTTCACCAGATGCAGATAAGATACATTCTCTACAGGCTGATTTTCCCCTCAAAACTGAAAAAAAAAAGTACTATTTAATTTTTGATACTATTTATGCTTGAAATTTAGAGTCTGTATTACTCATTTGGAAATAGTCAATGTGAATATTTTATGTAAATGCTCACTGATTGATTACGAAGGTTTAAACAATTATATCTAGAAAAGTAAAAATCTGAATTTCCAATAATTTCCCACTTAAAATAAAACACCAATACCCAAAAGGCACTATGTTCAGGTAGTAAATCGACATATGGGTCTGCAATATCATTAATTTTTAATTGTTTAAATTGTGAGACTCTGAACTACATTTTTTTGGCATCAGTCATAAGCCATGTAGCTAAGTAATGCTGCTTGATTTTTGTAGTAAACAATCATCGTATTAATTCATTAAGCTACAAAATCTAGGAATGGCAGTTTTTCAAATTCCAAATTTATCACTTCAAAGCTTCATGGCCTTGGAAAAATTACTGAACAATGTGTAAACTGGGGCTAGTTCACAGAGATGCTGTGAACACCACCTGGTAGCCTGCCACCAAGGAGGATTTCAAAGACTTTATAGCCAATATAAATTTTTTTTAGTGTAGTTAATAACTGGCACCAGAAATCTCTTTATGAGGGATCATCTTCCTGAAGGAAATATTTTGAAGATCCCACTGGGTGTTGAAAGACAGGTCCAAAGGCAGGATATAGGAGGAAAGGGCAGAATAAAACAATTGCTGAATTGCTATATAAAACAGAATGCAAAGAATTTTTGGTTTAAGGAAAAAATAGAAGGGAACACAGAACTTTAAAAAAATGACAGTACACTGGCACATAAAAATGTTAATATAATATTGATGAATTTATAGATATGTATGGCTGAAATGTCTGAAGAATTTTTTGAGCATAGTGCTTTTAATATTCAACTAATATATTTAATATAAGTGTAATATTCTATTCTAATTTATGCTTTTCCATAAGTCTTGAGTAAAAGCTTCCTTACAAACATGCACAGTGACCTTGTGTAAGTGTCCCCACCCCTTCCCCTAACCACAGAAATCAAGAAAAGGAGTTGATTAGGCAACACATCTAGGGTGACATGATGTTGAACAAGGATAATTCTACAGATTGGCTAAAGAAAAGTCACTGGAAGCTGCAATTCAGCACCAGGAGAAGCTAGGAAACTTTTGCCGGTAGTGGGATGGGTGATGAATCATACTGACCTCCTCCCTTCTAAGTTCTCAACCAGTGGAGAAAGAGATACAGGTGTCAGACAGAAGGAAATTAGAATACTGGTACTGCCTTACATATTTTATAGCTGGGTTAGCTGGACTGGAGAGTTTACCTTGCCCTATGGCCTGAATCCTGCTTTCTACTGCCTTCCCTTTTGCTCACAACTATAGGCCTTCCCCTTGGTGGGGCAATGCTTTCTCCTATAAGCTTACCTTCTTGAGGGCAGAGAAGAGATTTGTCCTTAGCATAGGACATTTCCAAAGGGAGAAGCTAGATGAGGTTTTCTTTACATGCTTACTTCCTTTTTCTGGTCATAGTCTTGAGATAAGTTATTTCTTCCTGTTTAGGGAGAGACTAGACTGTCTCTAGGATATCTCTTGAAAGCATGTTGTCAAGAGGACCAGGGTTCTCCCTAATATTACTCAGGTATTTGTTTTCTTAACCCATGAAACTTCACAATCAAGGCTCTGGTCTCCAGAGGTGTAGTTATCCCACTCAGGGGAGGAAACAGGCAGGCTCTCATTTCAACTACTTCTACTTTGTGTTTTTTCTTGGGTCTACTGGTAAGTATTAGGGTGTCCCTAATACTTACCTGTTCCCCACTTCTCCCGTATTTATAATGGGGAGGAAATTTCCATTCTGCAGGATTAACAGAGTAAGGAAATTTGTAGACTATCTTCCCCAGAGAAGATTAAAGAGACTGGGGAGAAAACTGGGTAGAAGTGACTCAATCTTTTCTCTCCCAGAGAAATCTGTGCTCAGGAGGCAGCCATCACTGCTTATCCATGTCAGGTGGACCTGATAAGTTCTGTTCCCCTTCGAGCCCCACTCTCCACTTCCTTTTGGCCTAGTGTCCACCCCAGGAGGTTGACTTAGGTAGGTTGACTAGGTATATCAGTGGTCCTTTTTTCTCTGGCTTCTGGGTGGATCTGGCCAATGTGGGGTTGTGGTAGAAGATAGAATAGAGGCCAACCTTGAGTTCAAGCTGTTTATTGCTCTCTCTGTCTCCCTGCAGGGTTGCCCGTCTCCTCTCAAGGTGACCTTTTCTATATGACTCTCTCCTTCAGAGTTGTATGACTGCTTTGTGCCCGGGGCTAGAAATGGCTCAGCTGTGACCAGCCCATGGGTTTTTGGCATTCCTAATGCCCTGTACACAGATGCTAATTCTGAGACCATGGCTGTCACTCAGAGCAGAGGTTCGGGGGAGGTAGATTTAATTCAGAGGAATATTAGAAGCCTGATTTTGGCTCTAATTCCATTGTTCATTCTTTAATTTAATCCTTCTCATAAAAAAGTTGATAATAGATCTCCATTTCTATAACACCAATGTCTAATTTCAGAGTTGGTTCAGAATTCAAAAGGAGAAGAGAGGAGTGTTATTTATATGTCCCTATAAAACTCCAATGTATTGGTGCATGGCCAGTGAAAACGTGCCTCGTACCCACAAGGTTGACACGGGAAACAGAGTAACCAAAGTTTCTAAGCTCATTTTGCAGAAGAACAGGAAGACCGCTGATAAGAGAGCAGCTTGCTGACAGCCCCCCCACTTGACTAAACATTGCACAGCTGCACTGAGAAGCAAAAATGACCAATCGTAAACTTTAGATGTCACAGACTAAAAGCCCACTGCATGCAACACATAGAACCCCCGAATTCACACCTGCAAACTGTAAAGAAATAGGAAAGACAGCTGCACCTACACAGATAGAGGACTCTTAAAACTTCAACCCCCAATGCCCTCCTACCTCCTCCCTCCTACTCTCTACTTCTCAGATAAATATCCCACACAAAAACTGCTGGAGGAGACAGATTTGAGAGCTTTGTCCCCTGTCTCCTTGCTTGGCTGCCCTGCGTTAAAGTCCTTTCTTTCTGCAAAAGACCTTTGCCTTGGATTGGGCTTTTCCATTGCACATCAGGCAAAAGTACCCGCTTGTGGTCAGTAACACCAGTGACCTTGAAGAATGGAGTAGTCTTGGCATCTGAGGCCCAAAAGAATACGTCGAGTATGAGGCTGCTGCTGCCACCGGGGTAGGAGCTTTTACTTCCCAGTAAGTAAGATTCAGATTTCAGTGCTTTCATTAGAGTGGTCTTGGTTTGGTTTTTTCTTTTATTCTTTGGCAGTTTGCAACAGCTTATACTGAACTTGTGCAGCCATACAATTTTTTCTAAACTAGCATTATCTTCAGTAAAACACCTGATCTTCGTACGTAGACTGCTGTGGTTAACCTTGAACCACATAGAGATATGTGTGGCCAAGACAAGGTTTAGATCACAGTCAAGTCTCAAGTCAAAACAGGCAGTGCTTCAGCGTACAGAGTATTGGGGCAGTGGTGGGTACAATACATTTTCTTCCCTCTCTGCAGGATGTTTCTCAGTGAGTTCTTCAGCTGTCCAGGTCTCTAAAGATCAAAAGGCAGTCTTCAGTGTAGAATACTGACTACTATTAGAATATTGGGTATTATTAGGAACTGGCCTTTCTATTCCTAGGTGATAGGCATAAGAAGGTGGCAGAAGATTAGTTGACACAGATGTCTCAGTCTTCCCTGGAATTGCAGAAAGGTCAAGGACAGGGTTATCTGGGCTCCTTTAGACATGTGACCCATCCGTCCTCAGGCTGACTGTCACCTTCCCCTCCACTCTCCCGCAATCTAGGGTCTCACGTTTACTCTGATTTATTGATAATATAATCTATGACCATAGTTTTGGATTTTCAAGATACTGATTGCAGCTTTAGTCACAAAAGTGAATGAACAAATAAGAAGGAATAGAAACCTTCCTAAATAGGAAATATTCCATTTTCTTTGGAACCGTGAATGTATCACTAACCCAAGGCCAAAATGTGACCTAAAAATGCTTGAGGCCATAGGAATCAGTGTTCAGGGGAGATTTGAATTGGTTTATTGTCAGAATTAGAGAAGGAGAAAGAAAAGAAAAATAAGGAAGAATTGTTTTCTTTATTAATTGAACACTATGTTAGGCTCTGTGCTGACAGTGGCCAACAGGACGGTTCCTATCCTCAGGGGTCTAATACTCTACTGAATTGATCAGCCCCAGGACTGTATTACCCGTCACAATGTAAGCCACTGTGAACCAGAAAGGTCAAAGGTGTCAAAGGCCCACTCACACTAAAGTACCCAAACATTCTATTTTGGTCCCACATGAAAATTTAGCCTCTCAGTGTGTAATTACAGTCTCCAAATGCTACTGCCCAAAATCTACTGGTTATGCACTAATGAGGAGGAATAAGTAAAACCCATACCTTCCTCTCTGATTTCTAATCTAATGGAATCTAGGTACTAAAGTCAGAGAGATGAAGAGCAAACTATCTGCTTTGTGGCTGATGAAGCTGAATTGGAGAGAAATCTACTAGACCTGTGGCTACAATCAGTTTTCCTAATATGTTCCCCTTTAGATGCAATTTACCAGCCCAGAGCTGTAGGCCAACCTCCTGGTGGGACAAAGCCATCTCTGGTAAGCTTGCAGAACAGAAGAATAGGGAACGGGTGTGTTCTAATGACAGGTCCCTTGAGAGAGAGAGCCCAGAAGAGATGGAACCTTTCCCAATCTCCCAGATCCCTTTATATAAGCTCCTTCTTCTTTATTGTGAAGGAGTGAGTGAGCGAGGGGAAGAGAAGGTCTAGAAGCTGCTCTCTTAGAAATCTTCTTTGGAAATCTAAGGACATGGGAGCTGGTCCCCCTTAATAATTATACACTCTCCACCTAACTAACTCCGAATCCTCCAGAATCCCAGAAAGGAATTTGAGGGATTGAGGTTCCCCACACGTGGGATGGTGTTCAAGTCAGTCTCATTTAGATCTCAAAGGGAGGGGACCTCAGCTGGTATCTACATTACATTTGTTAAGTCATCTTTCCTTTTTAAGGCACTCTCTCACACTGGCTAGTTTTTACCAGATTGGATCAAATTACCTTGGACAATTAAAATTATAAACCTAAATCAGGGTTAGAACCATAATTACATCCCTTACATACTTCATTATCACTGGGTATCTATATTTCTTTCAAAAGAAAGCAATCTGTCATCATAGATTACTGTAGTCTACCATAAGCAGTAATACCTAATGGACTCATGAAGCACTTACTGTGAAAATAATTGCTCATGAAATGAGAGTTGAATACCAGAAGATCCCTACCCCACCCTCAAATGGCCCTATTTTTACCATTAACACATTATTACCACATGTTTTAAATAGCAGGCCATAATCTGTCACAATAAAATACAGCATCATAGACTCTGCCATGAGCAGTGTTTTATATATGATGTCCAGTAACTCAGTGAAGGAACAATTTCAACATGGAAGGAAATATATTTCTAAATGCAAAATTATCGATCTGTGTTTATAATGTGTATGTGTATAATACTGCAGCAACTTGGGGCTCTTTTTGTTTTAAATATTCTGAAATTACGTGTCTATATTTAAAAACATTCCTTTCCCACCAGATAAAATTATCTTCAAGATTGTCTTAATTTAGAACAGAAGCAGATGTAATGGGATAGATCTCATCTCTAAAACTGCTGACAGTGGGAATTATCTCAAAGGTTTCTTTCTGTCTCCCTTTACATGAAAGTGCGCATAATCATCTGCCATCAAATGTACACACAGACACTGTGGCCCCCAGCACATGCAGAGCGTGTCACTAAGCAGATCCATCCCCGGCACCCGTGACCTGGGGACGCAAGTGTGTGGCAGTTTCAAGGAGGGGTACATGCATGTCCAAGGAATTGTTAGCCACCAACTCTTCTTGCCTTCCTGCTTACCCACAATCCCCTGAAACATCTCATTGCATTACTGGAGCAAAATTGTCATAAAGAATAACAGACGATGTTTTTCCCCTTTCAAGTCAAGTCCAGACAATTGAATTTTAGAGGAGATGAGCAATGAGAGAAAAGTGTAGGCAAGTTTATGAGGTGTCTGCAAACACGGTGCTCCACTTAATTCAGACGCCCCCTCCCTTTTCTGAACACCAAACACACGTATGAAGGTTGGGTGTCTAAGGAATGGCCCTACCTCTGGCATTTATGCTTTTGTTTTAATTGCACAGCCATGCAATTTTGTGTGGAGATTTAGTCTTTATAATTGGTGATAGAGATGATTGCTAAGAAGGCAAAACTCAAGAAAAAGCCCCAGATAATTTGCATTGTTTCACAGATTCTGCTTCCAAACAGCTGCCTCATTTTGTTCCACCCAAATTACCACCTGTCAGGAGGTGCTTATGGATATTGTGTACACAAATTTGTTCGTTTCCCAACTCTGCCTTTTTTGATCCCTTTTTCCTTTCATTTTAAGCAGAAGATGTCCAACTTACTGAAAATAACAAAATAGTGAATGGTTATTTTACTTTCCTCTCCTAATTTACCAAATCAACATTTCGCCATATCTCTCTGAGATCTGTGTTTAAATAAAATGCTGCAGATAAAAGTTGGATTCTTCTTTGTACCCTTCATGCATCCTCTGTCTCTTCCCAGAAGGAATGATTGCCCTCAAGTTGGTATCATTCCTATTCATATGTTTATATTTGCATTCAATATGTCAGGTATTCACAAACTGGAAATAACATTGCATTTTGTGTTTCTAAAAATTTCATAAATTCTATCACACTATTCATATATTTTTGCAATTAGCTTTTTTCTTTTAACACTACGTTTTAAAAAACTTTATCCTTGTTGATTGATGTTGCTCTAATTTGTTTATTTTCACTGCTACATAGTATCCCATCATATGACTATAATACAATTTATTTACCCATTTTCTTAATAATGAGCACTGTTTTTTTTTCTATTATAAACAATGCTGCAATGAAGATTTGTGCATATCTGCTTTTAGCCATGTGTGAGAACTTCTCTAGGGCATATAACTGGAGATAGAATTGTTCCATTACAGGTAGCTGTTTCTTCAGATTTGCTAGACAGTGTGAAATTGCTCCCCAAAGCAGTTGTACCAGTTTATATTCCCACCAAATAGTGTGAGAAATTTGCCTGTGAAGTTGTATTCACAGACACTTTAAATTTTTGTATTTGATGGGAGTAAAATGCTATTTCATTGTGGTTTTAATTTGCATGACTCTGATTACTACCGGCGTTGAGTATTTTTTAATATTTATTAGCTGCTCTCTGAATTATCTGTTCACGTCATCTGTCTGTTTTTCCATCAAATTATTTGCCATTTTTCATTGGTTTGCAGGAGTTCTTCATATATTCTCTATACTGTCCTTTCGTTCCTGTTTGTCTTGGGAATATTGGTAAGACGTAAATGTAAATTAATCCAAATGAGAATGACATTCACCAGGCCCCACCAACCAAAGTCAAAACATCCTTTAAACTTGAAAACCAATAAGGCCTTGGTAATTTCAAACCAAACTACTCGTTTTGTTATATACATCAGCATATTCTCCACTTTGTTTTCTAAGTTTTGCTTTTTCACTAAATGTTACCGAGAAGACCGTTTTTCACATCAGGCAAAATCTAAGGAGCTAGTTTATTTTCGTAATCACAAATTGGGCCTGAAAGTGAAAAAAATGACAGACTACCTCTGTCTTCCAAGTTCAAGTGAAAATTCAGATCTCTAAAGTAGGAGTTGTGATAAAATTTTTGACACACATTAAGGTACATGGTTTATGTATATATGCCATTTAGAATCTTCTCCTATATCCAGAACCTGCTGTAATTTGTGGGGAGCAGTGCCAAATGAAAATGTGGGACCCCTTGTTCAAAATCAGTAAGAATTTCAATAGAGCAACACCAGAGCAGTAAGCCAAGTGTGGGGCCCTTCTGAGCCCAGAGCCCTGTGTGGCTGCACAGGTCACGTGAACATGAAGCTGATTCTGCCTACAATATTGTTTAGTTTATATTTTCTGTATCCTTATCACACTCCATGTATTATCGTATGCTAACCATACTGAACATATATAATATTTTTCTTCATTACACAAGTGGCTTTTGTATATTAAACATGCTAAACTCAATCTTTTAATTAGAAAATTATTTTCAACCATTCTTAGATAAACTGAGAAATTAATAAAATGCATACACTAGTTTAGGGCTACTTATGACTGAAAATAGAGAAATGAAAATCAGAGAATGCTGATATTTATCAAGTTAGTCTTTAGAAAGTGCTCACTTTATGATGATGAGGTGAGATCGTTTTGATAAAACTCTTCCAAATTTTCTCTCGTGAGATAAGTAATTAAAGTTGAAGAAAATACTACCAATACCACATTCCTGAGGATAACCCACAAAACCTGCTTAACTAAAAGGGGAGGCAACAGGCCAAACAGGGTTGAGACTGAAACTGACAAAACACTGGTGGTAATTTGGGACAGGGCTGCTACAGGTGGTTGGAGGAAGTCTGGACTTCGCAGACAGACAATTCAGCAGATACTCACTGATTACCTCCCATATGCCAGACCTCGAAAATTGGTGATACAGCTGAGAACAAGGCAAAGAACTGATTTTTATTCAGCCGACAATAGGTGTCTCTGTAGCACAAACAGCGTTAGGAAACAGAGAAAGTAGGTATGTTTTGTAATACTTGACACTTTTCTCTTCCCAGTAGAGAAAAAAGTAGGAGAGGTCCCAAATGTTAAAGAGGCACCAAACAGTCAAATAGAGCCAAGCCTACAATTTAGAATTTGCTGAAGCTCAAAAATCTGTCATTCGTCAAACCCTCTACCACAGGGACTGGCATGAGGGGGAGCTAACTCCAAATTTCCTTCAATCCTGCCTGAAATTAGCCCAGTGTGAAGGTCTTTGTAAAATCTCCACTTGAAAATTAGAACGGTGATGTTAAGATGCAGTAAAGCATTAGTTGTCAATATCTTCTTTTATCATTTTATTTCTAGATAGCTAATGATCTTTCAGTTAGACATTTCATTTTCTTTTTAATTGTAAGCATTTTGAGTAGAACTGTTTTTCAAATGCTCAGCACACTACCTAATTTCTTAAGTGGAATATTTGCACATTGTATATAAGTTAGCATATACCTTCATATGAGGGTATTGAATTGTGAGACACTGCAGTGACATGAGTCAGTGAAATGTGAGCGTGTGGGTAGGAGGGTTGTCATCCCCTGATCGTTGACGTGCCTTTGGTAAATCTGACAAACGTGTCCTCTTTCTCCATCATTTTTACGTGACGGTCTCTTGGTTGAAAAGAATGACACTACTACATAAAACATGGCACAGACTTCTTTCTAGTTCTTTTGATTCACCTCCTATCTTATTACTTATTTTCTTCTATTTCCTTATCATTGTTGTCATCTGTCACTTCTTTCTACTGCATGTCTGTCAATAGTAAACTATTTCCCCACTTCAGTTTTCAACATTGATTTTTTCCCCCTTAGAAATCACATTCCTATATTTTTAAACTGTTAAAGTAAAAGAAAATAGATTTATTTTTATTTTATTATTTTTTTAATTTATTTATTTTTTGTGGGGAAGACCAGCCCTGAGCTAACATCTATTGCCAATCTTCCCCTTTTTGCTGAGGAAGACTGGCCCTGGTCTAACATCGTGCCCATCTTCCTCTACTTTATATGGGACGCCGCCACGGCATGGCTGACAAGCAGTGCGTCGGCAGGCGCCCGGGATCCGAACTCGCGAACCCCGGGCTGCCAAGCGCGGACTAAACCGCTGTGCCACCGGGCGGCCCCCAGAAAATAGATTTAAAATAACAATCTGAGAGCTCTTTTTATGAGTAAATACATAAAATTAATTTTTTTAGTTCTCAAATTATTTTTTATTAATTTTTTAGTAATGTGCTTATTTTTAATTCAAAATATCTCAGTGACTTTTACATTCTTAATGAGACAAGTAAGGGAATTGAAACATTTGGAATTCTCCTCTTCAATATTTTGAGCAGAAAAAAATGCAGTATAGAATTGAACAGGTTACTAGAATGCAGAAGAGATGAGTATTTCAATCACTTGCAGATTAAATAGTTTATATACTATAATGTACATTAAATAGTTTACATATTTTAATAGTTTGCATATTATTATGTACAATAACATTAGAAATATATAAATAGCTTATAATATAACAGTTTTATTAGGTTATAGATTATAATATAATGTATATTATACATTAAATAATTTATAGTATAAATTAGAAATAGCTTACATAGCAAATCATGAATTTACATAGAAATTGTTTCTATCTTATAATATTATACAATTTATTATGTACCTATATATAATTATAATATATAATTTATGCATTATAATTGTATATTATATATTATAAATTATAGTTTATCTATTACTATTACATAATTTACATATTATGATACATAGTTATATATTATAAAGAGACTCTTGCTTTATTTAATATTATCCTTGGTGCATTTTTTGGAATGAATACAATAGCAGTTTACCACCCCAGGAAAACATTTGAAATATCTCACACAGTTGTCAGCCTTGTGTGATGTTTGAGAAAACATTTTCTGATTTGTCACTGTACCATTTGAAGTATAGTCGTAGCCATAATATTGGATAGAGAATCCCTAACAATATTTTCACCTGCTAAATTTTTAAATGGCTTTCTATTTTATTATTATTTCCAGTTTGGTTTAAATAAAACAAAATTATCTGTATAGTCCTACCGTAGACAGCTTTTTTTGAAGGAGATTGAGGTGTATTACATTTCTTACTCATAGGTCCTGAACGTATCATTTGGTTTCCTTTCTTTATAAGGTAGCATGGTGGAATGGAAAGAGTCAGTGTCAGACATAACTGAGATTAACGCCAGCTCCAACATTTTAAAAATGTGTGGCTGTTTTATTAAAGCCTCGAGAAAGACGTCTGTTCAAAAGCATGTGCCTGCCTTCCTCGTTTAGCTGCTGTTCCTAAGGCATTAGATTCAAATTTTAATATTTAATGCATTCTCTCCCCCTCCATATCACAGCAGGTACACTTTTCCTCTGTATGAGTCTGCTAAACTCAAATATAACGGTCCCAAATATTGTTCCATAAACAAGGATATTTGTCTCTAATGAAAAGAAAACTTACTTCAATAACAATACATGCAGAAAGCTGTGGAGAAAGAAAATTGGAGGCTAGTGATAATGTGGCTCGTGGAGCTATAATCCAAGACCATCATGATGATGAGAACCAGCTTCTTCCTTTGATCAATTTTATTTTTTCTACCATATTGGGAGGCAGTCTTCCATGGTCACCCAGTCCTTTATTGTTGTTAATGTGCCAAAAATACAAGATCCTGAGTTATTTTTTAGGATTGTGTTTTTAGAGAGCAACCTTGAGGGGTGAAATATATCTCTCTCTGGGACAAAGAGAAAGCTTGCTATAAAAGAATTAGATTCCCAATCCCACTGTTCTTCTATAATGCAATCCACTTTGTACAGGTACCACCTGTCCCCTCCTCAGCACCCCCAAGGGACCTGGGAGCAAGAGGAACTAAAGCAAATGTGCTGATACTCATGCCACTTGCTGTTCTATGAGTAACACATTTCTTTGTCTCTGGCCTGAGAGTCTTATGTCTTCTACCACCATCCAAATAACAGTGACAGACTAACTTTTTATATAAGTATAGGGTAAAATTAAATCTCAGATGCAAAAGTTTTCACAATGAGAATGGGATCCTGACTGAGAGATGACTTTCTGGAAGAGGAAGTGCAATGCCCCACAAGCAAGATTCAGAGTTAGGAGAAGACTTCCTGAAATCTGATGGAAAATGCTTTCACCCAAATTGTGGGCAAGGGAGAAGATAGTAAGGGGCCCTACTGTTCCAACTGTTAATGAGAGTGAGCAGCAACAAGTAGGATTGAAACAAGCTCCCTAAATGGGACTTTAGTTGTTGCTTACTCTCCTCTGAGCAAGAATAGGAAGAGATATCATGATAATGAGACAGCAAGCCCTGTGGCCGCAGCTGATAGACAATGTGGCCATGGCTACTAAGCCAGAGTCCTCGAAGCTGAAACAAATTGTGGCAGCAATGAGAAGCTTGCATTTTGATATAGAGCTTTGGATGAAGCAAAAACACAGGGGTCTATTTTGTTGTTATGATCAACTGTTATGCTTCTCAAAACCAAAAGTAAATGCAAGTCTTACTTATAAGCATGGAGTCTCTTTCCTATAGTACTCCCTGATCCCCCTTTCCCTCAGCTGCTTTGAGGAGAAAGATCATTAGGAATGGGGCCAAGATCTCCCTCTCTTCAAAAGGGATCAAAGGTGAAATGCACTTGTCTGACTATGTTGGGGAACTTTGGGGAGGGGTAGGACTTAAACTCTAATGGTTCCGTTGGATATATGCATGAAAGTCACCATCCTACTCAGTCTGTTAGGCAGAAAAGGACCCTGAATTCAACTGATGGAGTTTGGCAAAAAGTCACAGTGGGGCGGGGATGCTATAATGACCGTATGGATGAATGCTTTCAGTTGATTCAAGTCACTATTGTGGTGGCTTTGACACGTGCAACATTGAATTAATATGTTACTTGCTTCTACTTCTTGTCCTGTGTTATAGAGAAATTTCCTTTTCAAACACTGTTACAAGAGGAAAAATGAGAGTGAGACAGATTGATAACTTCTCCCCTTCTCTGCAACTCTCCTTCCTATCCCCTCCTGGCTGGTCAGTAGAAACAAAATGGACTTCAAGAAAGAGAAAGAAAAATTATAGTTTTAGTTAAAGACATTATGGCTGTCAGAGTACTCTAATGAGGTTGTTTCCTAGAAGAACAACACTGCCTGCCAGAAGCAGGGACCAATTACATCCCTTTTTTATAGAAAGACACATTTTAACCTGCTACTAAGCTCTTGTTGAAACTGAACCCATGATTCATGAAAGCCTTGTACCTCTGCAGATTGACATCCTTGTTTTGGGGTGGGTCAACTTGAATTCATTGACTAACAAAATAGAAAGTACTCAATAGGCTTTGCTGGTTAAACAGATATGGAAAGTTTAAAAGTGTAACCAGCCTAGGACCCTAGGACATCTCAGCTTTGCATGAAAACCTGGCTTCTGCTCCTTTAGGGGAACTTTATCCCCAACTTGGTTGTCAGAAAGAAAGCCACTGGCTCGATGGGACCTTAATTCACAGACTTTCCCCTAAATGCCTGGGGATATTGTCCACGGATATTGTTCTTTGGTAAAAGCTGATGGTGTCCATTGGATAGCAGCAGCAATCTAGCTCCAGTGATACCTCTGAAAGACCAACTGTGGCAAAGACTGGACAGCACAATGGGTTGGATTAAAAGCTGTGATCTTTACCTTAGATAGTACTTACTCCAATGGACCATGTTATATTTTTACATAATGTTATACATAACATGCATGTATAAGACAGGCATATTTTTACTAACTCTCAAGCTGTTGCCAATGGCCTAACCATCTGTTCTGCTACTTGGAAGACTCCAAAATGGCAGATTAAAGATGATCCTCTTTACTGCTGCAAAATGTAGAAAGCAATTGTGGCTGCTCATCTGACAGTCTGAGTTACTCATTAGATGCTCACAGTAAGGACTCATTCTCTGATGAGACCGAGTGGAATTAGCTGCTGATCAAGCCTGTGTTACTCATGTTGTGCAGTTGCTACCTGCGTGCACCATCACAGAAGACATGACAATGTTTCCACCATCATCAACTGGACACGACGTAAAAGCCACATGTTCGTGAGACATCAGCTAACTATAATAACGAGTCTGACTCCATTTGTTGATGTTTGATTGCTGATGGCTTTTAAGCCTCACCCCTCACTATTCCACTTCTGCCCCACATCTGGGCAAGATGATGAGAAAGCCTGGGTGATCCCTCCTTTGGCACTGGTGGGAAGTTCAAACCACCATTTTCCTCAAAAGGAGCCCTTTCCTTGGCTCCATGACCTAACCACCAAAAAACTACGAAGCCAGTCTCATTTCCTACTCTCTCAAGCCATTTTAGGACCTGCTTGAGAGCTACCTTGCTCTCCCGAGGAAGCCTTATTATGTAAGTAATAAATCTTCTCATTCCCTCTTGGTGTGTCGGTGGCATCATCAGTGTCAACACCCAGACCAAATTTTGGTGTGGAAAGATCTGTTCTGTTTCTGTGGAGTCCCCAAAACAACTGTGGGAGAGAGCAGGGTGGGTGTCTAGACAATGACCACCACCCAGTCAATGTCTTTCTCCTCTTGCTCTGGCTTTCTAACTACTGGTGAGCATGCTGTTTGAGCTGTGTTGCTGCTTGCTGACAAGCTTACACTTTAATTTGGGCTATTTTATGTTGCATTTGCTGAGTTCTGCTGGGCCTCTATTATAGATTTAATGGACCCAAGTGAGAAGTCTGGGTTATTGGAATTTAGGAACAGGAATCTGAGCTTGGGGCCCTTTAAATGGCTCTGGGTTGTGTATCTTGGCCCAGACCCGTCTGCATGTCCCAGATTGAATTGTGTGTCTTCACTCCAGCATGAGCTGTGACTGACACGATGCTCAAGGGAATGACTCTTACTCTGTGACCCTTAGTTGTGTGTCTCAACCAGGTACTGGCCCATTCTGAAGAGACCTTAGGGAAAGACTGACACTGTATAATATGGGCCCAAGAGTGGTTGCTTATATGGAAGAGGAACAGTAACTATGTGGCACTCTGAAGTCACGCTCCTAAAAGCAGACTCACTAAAACTCCACAAAATACCTTTCCTGCTGCTGCTCTCTATGCTTCTGTCTTCAAAAAAGATTCTGATCCTCAGGGTTGTAGGGATCCTCGTGATATCCCTGTGGCACAAAGGATTAGTTCAACCATTGCCTTTCGGAAGGCCTCTAACACTAACAATACTGACTCAGGGCTTTGTGGAGAGAGAAACTTTTAAATATGAGCAACGTAGAGAGGATCTCTCCAAAGTATATCCAGTAACCACAAAGAAACCAGAGGAAGGAAGGGAGGGAGGGAGGGAGGAAGGAATGAAGGAAAGAGAGAAGAAAGAGAAAGAGAAGGAAGGAGGCAGGAAGGGAGAAACCTGGATACAAGGTGAATAAACAATAAACTGAAACAGAAGTCACAAAATTTGACCCTATTGGATATCCAAAAATTTACTAAAAGAGTGTATACAACAAAAAAAATTAACTGGCACTGTCTGGCTTTTGTGCCTCTAAAACATATGTTCTGAATTAACTTTCACATCTGCTTAAATGTACCAATTGGCACACCTTCATGGCCTTAATTAATAGTAGGGCTCAAATTCAGTTACACCTTGAGAGCTCATTGAATTTAAATAAAATACCCTCATATAATCTTAGGAGAGTTACTGAACATAAATAGAGGACAAATGGGTATATGTCACCCTGGCCATCGGAACTGTTGCCTTGCCTAATTTACCCACGTCTACAGTACACATTATCCTAGGAGATCCCACAGTGGGCATGGACTCTCTGACCCAATGAATGGTAAACTAAAATTAAGACTTTGGCACTTACAAATTGGTTTGACAAAATGAATCTCCTTGGACCTCCTCCCTTCCTCAGTTAAAATAGTTGATATGGCCCAATGTAAATTAGAACAGGGCCTTCAAGGATTGAAACCCATTACGGAAGACCTAGCTAGTAAAGGCATGATTGTCTCCACAGCTTTTCCATTTAACAGCTCAATTTGGTCTGTTCTTAAAAGAACAAATAATGCCTCACTGTAGATTACTGCTACCTTAAAGCTATGGTCTCACCCCTCACGGCACCCCTACTCAGTATTATTTCATTTAATCAGCAGCTAATAAATATTTTGCTATTACAGATTTGGCTAATATATTCTATTCAGTACCTATTTCAACAGCTGCTCAGCTGCAGTTTGCATTCATCTCCAAAGGTACATAGTACACCTTTACCTGACTACTAATGCGATACCTGAATTGCCCAGCCATTGCACATAATCTGTGCAGGAATGATCTTAACTGCATCCCTTTTTCTCCAGGAGCATAGGTATGACATTGCACTGATGACATCCTCCTCTGATGAGATTCATCTGATACACTTCGAGACATACAAATACTCACAAAGTAGCTCACAAAAAATGAAATGAGCCATTGCCCCTTACGTTATTCAAGGCCCTACCACCTTGGTTAAATTCCTGAAAATCATTTGATAAACCAAGTTCTGTTCCATCACAGACACTGTCAAGAAAGTGTTGTTGACCATCTCAGTACCCACAATATGAAAAAAAGTTCAACATCTTTAAGACTTTTTGGGTTCTGAAGACAACATATTCCTCATTTACAAACTTTACTTACTCCAGTTATGCAGTTACATGCAAACTGGCCCATCTTAAATGGGGCATCCTCCAACAAAAGTTCTAAAATCTGCCCAAATTACAATAGGCATTTTGGTAGTGCCCTCACCAGACACACCTTCACTAGTGAGGCTCTAGCAACTTCCTCTCATAACTCCTGGAGTCTCTGGAACACCCATGTTGGCTATAAGTTGCCCATGGGCTTTTGATGCAAGAAATTGCCCTTCTTGGGCCCATGTTACATACCATTAGAGTGACCATTGCTGGTCCATCCTGGATTTCCTGGAAATATAGACTGTCACGAGTTCTGAGCCCATGACCCTTCACATCCAGCTGTTCTTTATGTCTTGGGTCATGGAAGCAGTGCCCCAAAAGCTCAGCATGACTACTAAGGACTCCTGCTACAGGATAGAGCCAAACCTGAGCTCCTGCAATATTCCACCTGCAGGAGGGGGTCGCTCTCCCTGTCCTCAGTTCTTTTCTGGATGTCATGGTGCTAAAGGAGGTCATCCCTCTCCCAGACCACTTAGATATTTAGGGAGCTCCTTGAGATCAACTGAGTGAACAGCAAAAGGAGTTTGTAGACTTTACAGACAGTATTGCCAACCTCACACGTGATGAAGCTCACTGAACTCTTGCTAGTTTTCATTCCTTAACCAAGATATCTTTGATAAAGGACTGGACCCAAAGGTCAGCACAATTGGCCAAACTTTAGGCAGTCATAATAGCACTAGATGACCTGGTCAACTATTGGCCCCATTTGCACATTTTTACAGACACATGGACCATTGCCAATGGTCTGGCTGTCTAGTATAGTCAAGGGCAGCAAGAACAATTTCTTATCCAAGGTTGTCCCTTTGGTGTAAAAAACTCTGGATATCTCTTGCCTAACAGATAAAACATAAATCAAGGTCACACATGTGTCTACACCTAGCAAAGCCACAATACGAGTCTTCACCAACACACTCCTTATCCCTTTGTGAGTTTTAGACATCTTTAGACATGGTTGATAGTGACCAAGGCATTCATTTACTTCTCAGAATACACAATGCTAGTCTTTTGAACAAGACATTTAATGAAAATTTTACCTCTCTAAACCGCCTCAGGCTGCAGGCCTCCTTGAGCGCCGTAATGGCTTACTTAAAACAGCTCAAATTTAATTAAGTGAAAAACGGCACATTTTAGTCATCAGTCAAACATCAGGGGTCAGCTGTAATGTGTCATCATTTTTTAATGTTTGCTTGCTTCCAGTTTTTAACCTTCTCTTTTCCCTCTTCCCTTCTGCCCTATATCTGGGCCAGATGATGAGAAAGCCCAGGTGCTCCCTCCTTTGGCATTGGGAGGAACTTCAAACCCTGTGTGGGAACCTTCACCCTGGCCCCATTCCATAACCAATGTAAAAAACCGAATCCGGTCTCCTTTCCCTGCTCTCTCCCTTTCAGTCCTGCTGAGAAGCTACCCTGCTCTATCCAAAAAGTCTCATTAGGTGGTTAACAAACACCTTCATACTTCTTGGTGTGTATATGGTATCATCAGTCTCAAAATCTGAACCAAATTTGGAGTGGGGTCCATCTTGTTTCTGAGCAGTGGCTGTGATGCCAACCCTACATACTAGACTTGTGACTCCTGCCAAAGTTGACCCATTAGTCTTGGGATGATGAAGGCCATATTGCAGTAGCGCATTGTCACCAGCTCTTGAAAAATTGGCTGTATTGGACCTTTAATTCTTTTAATTCCTACCATCTGTGCCTCACTGCTTTTGACACTTTCAGGATAGAAATTGCTGTTCCAGTACAAATGGTTGACCCAGCCATAGCAAGGGGCCCCTGGGACCCTTGAATATAAACAGCCATGTTTTCAGCTTTCCTGACCATCCACTGTCTGTAATAGTATGCCTTTTGTTGAAAGCCCATACAACAATGGTAATCAAATTCAGTATTCTATGTTCCCTAACATTCACAGCCACTTGTTATTATGGGTCACTGAGCAGCCTCCTCAAAAGTCAATGCAAATGTATTTCTAACCCTACCTCTCTTACCTTGTTCTGGTCCACATTCTATACTAAGGCAGTTTTGTCACCGAATGCAGCTGTCCCCAGAAATAGTTTACTTCCTGTAGTCTGCTTCCTGGATAACGTTAAGAGTGAAAGATGTAAAGAGGTATGTAGAACTACTTTGAAAATTCATGTTTCCTCCTCTGACAATTCTTGGGCATGAAGTATCTTTCTTTTCCCTAACAGTGACCCTACGTGAGCCTTCCACCCTACATCCTCTGGCAGGCAGCCTGGTCAAAAGGAGGCCTAAAGAGTTCAAACTCAATTTTGGTTCAGCCACCTGGATTCTTTTGTTCAACTTACCTGATCTTAGATCATGAAGACACTGACTATACAATTGAGTACATTGCTCTGTAAATCTTCCTGCAGTTGTCCACTTGGGTCAAGGTGAGAAATATAATAGGTCTCTGTAAATTTTATAAAATTGATCTTGAACCTGACCTTCCTGGACAAAAGATGTGGTATGAGTAGAGGATGATTGGAGAAAAGGTGCATTTATAACACTGGGGTGAGACACACCAATTTTGTGGCCATTGGAGGAGAGCAACTCCAGTATGCGGGGAGGGAACACCTTAGATCTCAGAGGTTGCAAGGAAGGGGAATAATTAATACTTTCTTTGTCACCTGGATTCAGCACTGCATCCTGGTGGAGGAATCATATAGCAGCCTGAGCAGCATCCATATAGCAGAGCAACATCCACCCCTGGCGATCTGACCCTCTGCTGTAAAAATCCATATGGGTGTGGACAGTTCTGAACTATTCTACTCTCCCTGATGCTATCAATGTCAACTCCTAAACGTGGACACTCTCCGTCATATGTGCACAAAAACATGGGCTAGCCCAATCCTGTTTCACTTTGGCTGATACAAATTCATATCCTTTTCCTGATGTTGAAGTGCCTTTGAATTATGCCATATATGATGACTGAGGCTGCAACTTCTAGGTGATGCTGCCCATATGTCTCAAACAAACCTATATAATAATGATCCAAATTAGGTTTAAGAACATATCTACAACAGGAGTGACCTGTGTACATTCAGGTTATATGTTTGTGTGTGGAGATTATCGACCTTGAACTGTCTCTCCACTGGGGATATAAGCTGCTTTTTAGTATATGTATCTCCCCCTGTACTTATTGGTAATGACATTAAAGACCAGTAGCTTAGTTACAATTCTCTTGCATGGGTCATAATGGATAATAGACCTGGCCTTAGACTGCAATCTGGCTGTCTAATCTATGGATCCTACAGGAATATATTCATGATATATTTGAGTTTGAGATCTTGACGACATGGTTTAGGTCAATACTGCAGGTTGGCATCATCCTGCTGCTTGACATTTTGTTAACTAAATGTTGTGTGACAAATTGAATGGATTTGGTTGCAGCTTTTGTTAGTTAGATTAATCACAGTGGCCAATGGAGTAGCAGAATCATTTAAAAATTTGCTGGAAGCCAAGACAACATAGGACCAAGTGGTGGATATTGTTGGGAGATACTCATGGGTTTTTCACATTCCAAGAATAAAAGGCCCTGTCTACTCTTTACCTGGGCCATTTCTCAGGGCTATATTGCTCAAGAGATTGGGTTCTCAAAGCTTTTACTTAAAGGTACTCAAAGGTTGTGATCTTAAGAGTTGCCTTGAGGGATGAGGTAGTATCTCCCTCTGAAACAAAGAGGAAGCTTGCTTACTGATTGCTGTAAAAGTGATGGATTCCTCCAAGCTCCGAGTTTTTCTCCTTTATAACATTCCACTGTTTGTGCTGGTGTTATCTGGAGTCTTCTTGTCACAACTACACCCCCTTCCCCACCACCACTATTGGATTTGGGGACAAGGAGAACTAATACAAACATGCTGATGCTCATGCTGCCTGCTGGGCCTTAAGTAATAAAGTCTTTGTGTCTGACCCAGGAGTCTGTGTCTTCTGCCAGCATCCATGAAACAGTAACAGACTAACTTATTAGCTTGTAAGTATGGAGTAACAACAAATCCTAGACTCAACATGTGCTACTAGGCATTTCTCTGAAACTAGTTCTTTTCAACTCAGCCATTACTTGGTCTATATATTAGATACAATTTCTCCTCCAATCGCTAGCATGCAAGAAGGGTCTAGGGTAATCAGCTGTTACTTCTCTTATAGGAAAAATGTAAGGAAATGTCTTGAGCTGGGGACTGGTTGCAGAATTACTGATAGAAGCAGGCCTGGATGGTTGATAGAAGTTAGAATTAATACCTCCAAAGCATGCAAAGCCTAGGGTAATAACACTTACTTATGTTTTCTCATTGTAAGGTATTTCCCAAGTCTTTCTTTAGGTTGGAAATCAGATTTGTTTCCTTGGTTATAAAGGCCAACTTACTGAGACAATAGGTAAGGTAACCATTATGACTCAGACTTTTAAAATTAATTCAAATTTTGCGTATGCACAGGTATTTGCTAAGCTTTCAAGACAAGTCTTGCAAGCTCTTCAGGTGACTTTAAAAACAGTGCTTAACTTTCCTTTAAAATGGGATTAAAATATCAACTCCAATAAAATTATTATTTAAATGTTTACTATAACCAGGAACTACATGTGCACCACACATATATTATTTTCATGTATTCCATTAAAAAATCTTACGAAATAGACTGTTACCCCTGTATTCCAGAAGATGAAATTGAGATTAGTGGGTTTGCGTAATGTGGTGATAGTTCAGAGGTAGAATTTGCATTTTAAATAAAATCTTCCTGATTTTGAAACCTCTTTCTATAAGCGTACACCAGAGAGAGAGAGAGAAATTAAGTGTGGGATAAAAGAGTTAAACTATAAAAGATATTACTTCAACACTTGAATGACAAGAGAGTATGATTCACTTAATCAACCATTGATTTAATTCATAGTTCCCTTTTACTACATTTCATAAAATAGGCAGTTTGAGAAATTATCATCAGAACACGTTTAGGGAGCTGAGAGTGGTACATACATTTTTAGCCTTGAAGGTTTCCTCAGCATGTGAAAATATATAACAAAAAGAGATTTCAGATCGATTATAGAATGAGAGAAACCATATTACAGATAAGGAGAAACTTTAAATGTCAAAAAAGACAGACTTCCAAAAAAAAGCATAGAAAAGGGCTGAAACCACTAAATTATCTAATTTTGCTCAGGTCATGAATATAGGATCAAACTTTATGTTATCAAATGACACGTTACTGAAATACGATATATTTTCAATAATCTGTTACCACAGATAATGAAGAGCCTTCTTTCAAAGATGTGGGTGAACAACACGTGAATTTGTACATTAGATTGCATCAGTAAAGGCCTAGTCAGGAGAAAGAAGCCGTTTAGTTATTTTAACAGAGTTAATTTAATATGAAGAAGTATTAATTAGGTATAAAGTTGTTAACTAGGTACTAAAAACGCCTAGCCATGATGGAGAAAGCAACTACAGAAAACCGCTTCCATCTTTGGGAAGAGATTTGAATTACTAAATCTTAGAAGCTTGGTGAAGGGGCGGTGTGGAGCAGAAATTCACACCTGTAAGACAGGGACACGCTGACTGGAGCTGGTCTCAGCGAGGTGCATGATTTCGCTGGCTGTGCAAGTATCAGAAAAACTGCAAAACGGATTTGATGCTTCAGGAAGTTGCTGCTGCTCAGAGTGAAGAAGCATTGCTGGGGTGATGCTCACAGCAATGGGGCGCAGTCAGCAAGCAACAGGAAGTGACTGTAAGGAGCACATCCCGTTTTCTCCGCCAGCTTTGTAATCTCCTTCTAGTGCTCCCTAGGGGCCCAGCCTAATGGGAGCCAGTTAACAAAGCAGAAATGTGGTCTGTAGAGTCTTAACTGCAGCCTCACAAAAGGACAGTAGCCTGTATTGGGCACAGTTCACCTTTTTAGCAACAGTGCATGTGTACTCACATTTTTTAATACATATTTGAATTTTCATATACAACAATAAAAGTCCTGTGTGCTTCTATCTAATAAGATGCAACAGTGGTTCATAAACATAAAGACATTCCTACCCTCCCCCCAAAAATGAAGACTCTCAATGTTCCAAGAATCATATCCATTTTTGGTAGACATTCACACTATTCATCTCTGAGCTTTGTTAATCATTCAAAAAATTCAGTAAAAATTTCATCTGGAATGAGCCCTGTGAAGCTGGATTGAGTAAGAGATATCAATATAAACTCATATTTATTTTAATATAGTATATTTATATAGAGAGATAGGGAAATAATTATAGATACATATGTATACAGCAATACAAAGATATATATATATATATTCTTTTTACATATATATTTTATATATATGTAAAAATCATATGTACATGTGTAAAATGAAACCTCAGTAGCACTGAGCAGACCCAAACACCAGATCTTGGTTTCTAAATTCCAGTTTTTTGCAGAAAGAACCAGGATTCATTGGAGAAATGGTTGATTTGTTTGGGACTGGTGCAGGGAAAACACAAGATGAACCTAGAGCATCTTGAAGTGCCACAAAATAAGGAAGTGCTAAAAAACAAATAAAAAAGATGAGAAATATCAAAGAGACGCAGGAGCCAACCTGAAAGAGTTCACAATGGCCAAAAATGGAACAATTTAAGCAACAACAACTTTAGTATAAGATCCATGAGTCCAAAGAGATATAAATAAATTAGTCAATAAAAAAATCAAAGAGGAAGAGGGATAAATCTTTCAGAAGAATTCCAAATGATATACATAGACTCTCATTCTAGGAGGTACACTTGATTCCCTTCCCCTTGACTGTGGGCCAGACCTGGTGACTCACTTTCAAAGAACGGAGTGTAGAAAGAGGGGAAAAAGTAACCCTATAGTGGAGACACATGGCAGACACCACCAAGTGACAAAGGCTAACATCACCAGTGATAAATCAAGTTGCTATTGTGTGTCCAGTGATATGATGTGATGAGAAAGCACTTGTCTTCTTTAGTGTTCTTCCTCGATAGTCATATCCTCAGCTTAATTGTGAGAAAACATCAGACAATCTAATACGTGGAACATTGTACCAAATACCCAAAGAATATTCTTCAAAATCCAGCCAGGGAAGAGTAAGTCCCCTCTTTGCTGCTGATTTAGTGACACAAGGAAATTATAATTCTAGGTAGTAAACTCAACATCTGATTCCATGAGACAATTCTT
Organism: Tapirus indicus; assembly: GCA_031878705.1. NCBI lineage: Eukaryota > Metazoa > Chordata > Mammalia > Perissodactyla > Tapiridae > Tapirus > Tapirus indicus. Next base: position 137,482,082 of record CM062919.1, on the reverse strand, counting down.
ATAGCCCCTGATGGAAGCATTCCATCCTTGGGAAGCAAGACCCCCAAATTGTCAAAACTCATAGTTGTGGGCATGGAAGCAAAAGTTCAGGAGAGAATACTAGACACTCCCACTTCCACCCTTGATTCCTTGATGTAAGGCTGATCCGTTTCTAGAAGGCTCCTATAGTAGGTGACTTTAACTTAAGGACTCCCCAGTGGCCTTGTCAAACCTTTCTTAGAACTTCTCTGCAGTCTGAAATGTTTCCACCCAACTACCTTCCACCCCGTCTTCTGCACCCAGGCTCAGATCTACATCTTGGTCTGATACTTCTCTGAGCATCTCCTGGCTTTCTTCCCATTTTCTCTCACAGATATTTCCCCTAACAAATTTCTTGCCTGTCTTAGTAACTGCTTCTTATGGAATCTAGACTAACATGAAAGGGAAAAGATTTGAATAATTAAAACTTAGAAACCTGAAGGAGGGGCCATGTGGAGTTGAAATTCAGACCTCTGAGGAAGAGGTCCTGCTCAGAAGGTAATGTCTCTGAACTGGGAAGAGAAACCCCATGATGCTTTGACCCAGACCTCTCATCAGCAGCAGCGGCCCGCAGGAATTTGTGTCTTCAGGGGTACATTGGGGCAGGTTCCCCAGGTATTTGAAAAACTGCAAAATGGATTTGGTTGCTGCTACAGGAATGAGTTGCTGCTGCCAGAGTGAAGAAGCATTGCTAGGGTGATACAGAAAGAAGAAACAGACAGCATGCCACCAGAAGGAAACTGCAGGAGCGAGTCCCCTCTCTCCTCTAGCCTTGCGTCTCCCTCTAGCACTTCGTATTAACAAAGTCTAAGAGAGAGCAGCTGCCAAAGCAGAAATGTGGTTTGTAAGTCCTAGTCCCGAAAATTACAAAGCAGAGAAGAGAAAGGTGAACTTAGAGCTGGGAAACAATAACTTAACAAGTGAGTGCAGGCGCACACACATGCGCATGAACACTGTGTTAAAACAAACTAGAATAATTTGAGTATACAGTCAATATTGGAATTCGTGATGTGTTCAACTTTGTACAACAATGAATATGGTACAGACTTATTTCTCCATTTCTGTTTATCTATACTCATATTTAAGTATAAATATAGCATATCATTTAGTGCTAGAAATTTCCTTCCTCCTTAGGCATCACATAGTCAAACTGTTTCTCCTTTCAGAACTTGCATGCCTTTTTTTACTTATAAGAAAATAGCCATTGTCTTCTTGGGAAAGCTTTCTTGAATTCAAAGACAATTTTAGAGAATAGTAGATGCAATGTAGTACATTTTGCTTTCCCTAAGAGGTTGATGTTTTAAGGTAATATTAAATACAACGCCCAAGAAAAATTATGTGATTAATAAATGCATGCTATAAAGATTAATTAATAAGGTTTATTATAGATGTACTGTATTGATATATTACTGAATAATAATTCAAAACTACTTATATTTCTTAATTTTTATTTTGTTCCAACACTGTGCTATTAATTAATGAATTAAGTCATTCTCTTATCTAACGTAGACTAAGCACACTCTGTTTCATTTACTGCGTATGCCACGTGTTAGAGCAGGTAATATGACAGACAAAAGCTTTGCCCGCTTGAAGCATGTAGTTCACAAGGAAAGAAATCCATTAAACAAATACTCGCTCTAAGAGTTAATCTCAGTATGTTAATGAAGGAAAGATACTGTGAGCAGGAAAACTAATGGGACTTAACCCAATCTGCAGCGTGTGAGGATATTCTTTGAGGAAATGAAATTTAATCTGAGACCTGAAGGGAGAGTAGATTTGTTTAGGGAAAGGGAAGGAGAGGAGGAGTCAGAGCTTGCCAAAGACAGCGAGCGTTGTGGTACAGGCGTCCTGGCAAGAACAAGCAGGTAGCTTATCGTGGGGGAAGCACTTTGCCCACATTATCTTACTTCCAAACCACTTTGTGGAGCACTTATGCTCAGTGATTAATTATTTCCCTTTTTAAGGGGTTCATAGAGGACAAAAGTAGGGCGTAGTGATTTGCACAAGGCCACAAAGCCAGCAAATTGTGACTACATTTGGACACAGGAGTATAAAGCCCACATTCTTAACTATTAATGCGCCTCTTCCTGTGTTATAACACTTTCGGCTTAATAAGCAGAGACACAGAATTAAGTGCTTTCCCAACCACGACAGTTGACACTTGTTGAACTTCATGCTTGGGACTGTTGTACTGTAGGTTTGTCACCAAATATTCCTAAAACTTTAATTTGCTCTTGATCCAATGAAAATTTAATGAAGGACCAATTTGAGTTTAATTTAGTGGTGAGGAAAATGCAACGTACTACAAATTACTGTTAAAAGCTTTTAGCTGCAAAAATCTTTGCAAATGATCAATATTTTTTCTGTAAAAGACTCTTGGTTTTTAGTGAAAAGTACCATTTTCCATGTCATAATTTAGTATTTCTCTCTAGCATGGTAGGTAGAGGGAAAGAAGCTCAACAAAATATCTAAACTTTTAACAAGTATCTAAGCTGGAAATCTAGAGATTATTTTTGTAGTTCATTATTAGGCCTTTGATTCTTGGCACTATCACACAAAGTTGTTTTTCTATCTATAGTAACAGGGAGGCTTTGTTCTGCCCACCTGGAAAATTGAGATAATAATACCAACTTTATGGGCTACTGAGAGGATTAAGGAATATATGTGGGCATGGAAATGTTCTCCAAGCTGAATCTGAAGAAAGACTAGGGGTAGGGCAGATGAAGGGGCCAACGGAACATCACACATAAACCTCAGACACAAGAAAGATCATGATGTTCTTAAAAATTAAATTGATGAATCAACACTGATTTTTTTCAAAGGGGATAGGTGCTCTCCTTTTCAATGACAGGAAGGATGTTATAGCTATTCAGTCTTTGCTCTCTCTCCAGTTTGCTGTGGATCAATTATTTCATACTGTTCCTGATACTATATGAATTCTAGCTTCAATAAAAATTCATTCCCACCCCTTAGGAGTATCCACCTACTCAGGAAATACTATTCTTCCTAGGAGTTTGTGACTCCTTCCCCATAAAGACATTTCACAGGGGCAGTCTTCTCCAAGGAAAAGGGTAGGGAATTTGGAATCTGGATTTAATTCTCAGTCTCACCGTTTTCAAACTGGATGAAGTCAGCAAGCAACTATGGTGTTTTCATCAAGACAATGGAAATAATAATACGTACCTTACAGAGACTGGTTATGTTGAACCAGATAATGTGTAAATAAATTATCAAGTAGAAAACTTTTATTTAACTCCCCTAACCTTCTTATAAAGGAAATATAAAGCTATCCTTCTCCAGGGGCCGGCCCAGTGGCGTAGTGGTTAAATTTGCATGCTCTGCTTAGGCGGCCCAGGTTTCACATGTTCAGATCCCAGGTGTGGACAGACACACTGCTTGTCAAGCCACGCTGTGGCAGCGTCCCATATAAAGTAGAGGAAGATGGGCACGGATGTTAGCTCAGGGCTAGTCTTCCTCACACACACAAAGTATCCTTCTCTAACCGTTTTAGTATTGCATAGTGCCTGGAATACGTTGTTCCTGATTTTGTGTTTATGATTTATACTATCATGATTTGTTTGGTATGGTTTCCTGGCAGCACAGCTAGACCAAAACAGCATAATAGCCACAATGGTATAATTTATTGTGCAGAACATGTCAAACACATGTAGAGAATACTGAGATGAGAAAAATGATCCCCTTTGTGCACTATGAATCTTATGCTTATTAGGATGAAAAGATGGACACATTTTAAAATGCTGACTTATATGAACAAAATGATGGCAGGATCTCTATATCACAGTCAAAAGAAAGAGTAACAGCTTATATATATCCTGTAAATAGCAATCATGAAATGATATGGCAAATAAAATCAGATAATTTTAGATGATGAATTGACTTTTCCTCATCATACACTAACTGGAGAAAGCAAATCATCTTTTAACAGAAACTAAGAATTGCTGCCAAAGAAATATGACCCTGCAGCTGTGAAGGCCAAGGTGAAGCAGATGTAGCTGTATAAATATAAATAAATTTTAAAAAACTTAAAAGCATGTAGAATGTCTTTGACATAGGAACAGGTCATTATTTGTTGTAGAGCCATGTATTTTCTTAATCTAACCTTTACATTAGTATGAAATAGACAGAATATGAGCTGAGAAGTGCAACTATTTTATTAAAACTAACCCCAAGTACACCCTCTTACTCTCACTTTCTTCCAGTAAATGCCATGAGAGCTCCAACATCCTATACTGACTTCTTCTAAGACATTGCTCTATGATCATACCCTCTTATTATATAGATAGGTTTGGTTTTAAATAGCACACAATATACGAAATGACCTCTCCCTATGTTTTGGATATTTTTTATACTTTCAGAAAGGAAAATACTATTACTACTGCTGAAAATAACAGCTAGTACTTATTGAACCTCTGGGATAGTCCAGACATGTACCAGGCATTTTTAACACAGCTTAACCCATTTGAATGTTCATAAAGCATAACCCAAGTGTGGCAAGTTAGTAGGATTATCTTAAATTTTTAAATGGAAAAATGTAGGCCCTGAGATTTGCCTTTTGCACAGCTTAAGAGTAGCTGAATTATGCAGCAAACACAGATCTCTGATACGTAGGCTGGCACTTTTCAGGAATTAAAGAAAAGCTACTAGTGTATTTTTTAATTTTCTAATTTATTATTTAAATTGAAGCTTGTGGATAGTCAAGATAAACCCGCCTTACTCATGGTTCTATTTGCAATTGTGATTCACTTCCATTAAAAAATAATTTTAAATCACTTATGTAGGGATTTTCTAGGTAGTCAATTTATAGATTTAGCAAACATTAAGTAATATTTTCTCCATCTTCAGCATTCACTGTGCTCCTTCTAGGTAGGAATGTAAACTTTTTCAAGAACTCTAATACTGTCCAGCAACAGCAGTATCAAGAATAGGACTCCAAGAAAACATGTGTAAAGTGGTGGTTTTACCTGCTAATCTGAGATTTTTCAGTTCTATACTTTCCATTTAAATTCTTAGGGAAGAAAAATGCTCCAGTTAGATGTTTAAACAGGGGAGTAGAAAAACATAAAGTATGGTGCAACCGCAAGGAATAAATTTGTGTATCTGATGATGAGAAGTGGCAAATTACAATTAACGATCTTTTTTTAAAAAAACATTGATTTATTTTTGTTGCAAGAAGACTAATTTCTTGGGGCAAAAGGAAAACGTCATACAACATTTCTTTTCAAAGCTAGCTAAAGTAGGCATTAATTTCTTAAGGTAAACTATCTCCAAAATTGCATAAAATTCTCCTACAGTTTTAAGTAAAAGTTTTCATTGAAGCATGAGCTTATATTAAGGTAAGTGCACAAATCTTAAATGTAAAGCTCAAATTATTGATACCTTGTAACCTTTACTCTGATCAAAAACTACTAGCACCTCAGAAACCTTCCCTGTGTTCTCCTCTAGCCATTACCCCCAAAGCAATCACCATTCTGTCTTATGTCACCATAGATTGGTTTTGTCTGTATAAAAATGGAATCCAGCAGTCTTGTTTTTCTACTGTCTGGCTTTGTCAACACTGTGTCTGTGAGATTCATGCATGATAGTGTGTGTAGCAGTAGTTGGATTATTTTTATCTCTGCATTTTATTTTATTGTAGAATTATGAGATCATTTATTTATCCAGTCTGTAGAGTACTTAGTTATTTTCCAGATTTGGGCTACTATATAAAATATATTACAAATATTATTGTTCCTTTTGGCACACAGTTATATGCATTGGGTATATTCAATTCTGTTGGGTATATTCCTAGGAGTGAAATAGCTAGATTATTGGATGTGTGCGTATTAAGTAAGCTTTAGTAGACACTGCCAAATAATTCTCCAAAGTGGTTCTATTAATTTCTACACCAGTATTTGTAGATGAGAACTGTAGTTCCCCATTCTCTCCTACACTTGGTATTATCAGTCTTTTTAGTTATAGCTCTTCCAGTGGGTGTGGAGAGAGATCTCATTATGGTCTTAATTTGCTTTTCCCTGATAGCTAATAAGGTTGAGCTACTTTTCATTAAAAAAAAAAAATCACTGCACGGTGACTTTCAATTCTTTTGTTTACCCATTCTTTTATTATCTGTCTTTCTTTTTTTTTTTTGGTGAGGAAGACCAGCCCTGAGCTAACATCCGTTGCCAATCCTCCTCTTTTTGCTGAGGAAGACTGGCCCTGGGCTAACATCCGTGCCCATCTTCCTCCACTTTATATGGGATGCCGCCACGGCATGGCTGACAGGCAATGCGTCGGCGGGCGCCCGGGATCCGAACCAGCGAACCCCGGGCTGCCAAGCGCGGACTAAACCGCTGCGCCACCGGGCCGGCCCCTTATTATCTGTCTTTTTCTCTTTCAGTTGTAGGAAATCTTCTAACATTTAGAAACCTATCATTTGTTAGTATGTGTATTGCAAACTGCACATATATGTGGTTTCACTTTTGCTCTTTTAAGAGTGACTTTTATGGAAAGTTTTTAATTTCAATGTAGGCCATTTAATCAATATTTTCCTTTATGTTTAGTTTATTATATTCTGCGGAAGAAATGTTTTTCTACCCCAAGGATCTGTTCTCTTATGTTATTTTCTAGAAGGTTTATCTTTTTAACCTTTCAGATTTGGGTCTAAAATCATCTAGAATTGAGTTTTGTGTATGATATGACATACTAATCAAGATTTATTTTTTCTCTGTGAATACTTAATTGACTCTGGTGACCAGTGATCTATAGTCTCTGTTACTGGAGATTAATTTTACATGCTCAAGAATTTTATATAAAACCAAGCATTTAAGGTATGCTTTTTTTGTGCCTGGCTTCCATCACTTAGTATGCTTTTGAAATTCATTCATGTTATTGTGGTCAGTAGTTCATTCACTATTGTTATTGCTAGGTAAAATTTCACTCTATTAACTTACCACAATTTGTTTAACTACTTACCTGTTAATAGATATTTAGGTTGTTTCCAGTCTTTGGTTATTATGAATAAAGCTGACATGAACATTTATTTACAAGCCTTTTTGTAGACATCTGTTTTTATTTCTCTTGGGCCCATAGTCAGGAGTGAATTTGCTGGACCCAATTGTGAACGTATGTTTAACTTTATAAGAATGCATGAAACTTTTCCAAAGTAGCTGTACTATTTTACACTCCTACTTACAATGCATTAGAGTCCCATTTGCTCTGCATATTCAGTGGAGCACTGGGTATTTTCCAAGTCCAATTTATCTTATTGTTTTTCTCTTATAGTTAGTGATTTTATGTTATGACTGGGAAATATTTGCCTACCCCAAGGTCAAGAATAGTATGTCCTGGAATTTTGTAGTTTTTGCTTTTGTGTTTTCATCTATGATCCATTTTGAGCAAATATTAGGTATGGTATGAGGTCAGGATTGGGGTTGAAATTTTATGCTTTCCCTTTGTCATCTTTGATAAAAATTACCATATATATATATATATATATATATATATATATATATATGGGTTATTTCTGGATCCTTGATTCTGTTCCTTCTATCTTTATATCCATTTTAATGTCAATAGAACATTTTCTTGATTACTGATTGATTTATAATAAATCTTGATATCAGGTAGTTCAAGTTTTCCAACTTTGTTTTGTTTATTTTTTTAAACTGATTTTGCTATTCTAGATCCTTTGTATTTTCGTATAAATTTCAGAATTTTACTAATTCCTACACAAAAGCAGGCAGGATAGTGATTGAAATTGCATTGAAATATATAGAACAAGTTGAGAAGAATCCATATATTAACATTATTGAATTTTCTACTCTGTGAACATAGTATAGTCGATGCAAATAATCTGTAATCAATCTATAAATCAAAATTGGGGTGAGTTTATTATGAGCCAGGTCTGAGGACTAGCCCAGGGCCTTCCTTCCCCAAGGAAGGATGGGCACCAAAGAAGTGGGGCATACAGAGTGGTTATATAGCGTCAAAGAGCATGTATCACATATGATTGGAATGTCCCTTTTACAACTGTCACGAGATGCTTAGCTGGCACAGCAGATCAGTGGTCACAAATTGAGCACAGCAGGTCAGTAATTAATCCTTAGTTTAGAGGGAGATGCTTATCCTAAAGGAAATGCCGATGTGGGGGAGGTTACATTCCTATCTTTAGGGGCATCGTTCTTGTCTTTGGGGCATAGTAAATGTTTAAAGCAGATATACAATGCGTGTTCAACAGGCCATGTCAGCCCTTTTTGGAAAAACAAGGTCAGGAAGAATTAGTTTTAAAGCAAATGGCTTCCTCGTATACTCCAATATATCCTATTGCTTGCCATTTACTTGTCAGTATATTTCTCCATTTATTTAGGTATTCTCTCTCTGTCCTTTGGTTCAAAACCTGAGAGAAAGTGTCTGGCCCGAGTCAAAGTTTTCAGTCAAAACACATATCTTCTTTTCTGATCAGCAAGGGGTCAGAGTCCTAAAGTTGGCTTATACTTATCCAGGGCTGAGGGTAGGAACATATTTTATCAGAGGAGTATGTTAGGACATCAGATTGTGATGATAATCACGTATACATTGCTTTCACATAACACACAGGAGCATGGAGTTTGTATAAAAAGGAATCCTTCATTATCAAAATTTATACTTATTTTGTAAGCCCATTTAAGGGAACATTTATGTACCAACTCACTAGATTTCACTTGACATGTGGAGATTTGATCCTCAGAAAACCATATATGGCAAACTTAATCACTGCAAAGGATGGTGGAGTTTTGGAAAGAACACACATACACACATATACACGGGAGATAATACCAAAAAAGGCAACTCTTAAAATTGGACAGAACAAAACCAGAAAAATTTATATCTATTCTCTTAAATAGAAGCTGGAAAAACTTTATCACCAGAAGGACTTCATTTGGAAAACATTACTCTATATTTTATTGGTCATATAAACTTTGGGATCAGTTAAATAGCAGTTAGTTATTGAATTGAAAAAACCAGATAGTTAAAAAAGGCAAAATCTTCACTTCATTCTTTATTATATAGTGTCTTTTCTAAATTTGTTCAGAAGCTGAATACTTAAATCACAACTGAACACAAAGAAAATAAATGGTCCCATATGTTTTTCATAGAGAAATACACTTGTTCCTAGTTGATCATTAGTAAGAAAATTTTAGGGATATTTTAACACAGTCTATTATGTTGCCTCTTCTAATAACTTAAAACGGAGCATACTGATGTAGTGTTCTAGATTGGAGTTGGGGATTTTTATCTATTTGGGGACCCATATGCCTTAAGTCTTCAATGCTCCCAATAAAAACTTATGGGTGAATGAAACAAAACGATAGATCAACTAAATGGAAGAAGATCCTTCACAAAGACAAGGCAAATTGGTAAAATTCCTCAGATTGCTATATGGTTGCAGTGGGCAACTGCTATGAACCTGAAGTCCTTCCCTGATCTAACACATGCTGTTATTTAAACTCTTTTGTACTGTTGCTCAAGAATTGGAGTGACTTGACAATTTCTTAGAAAAACCTGGCTTTGCCTGTACCATAGTGGCTTGTTTCCACTGGAGAAGGGTTGGTTTTCCATCTGGGCAAGAATGGTCATGCTTTATAACTTTCATATTTACTTGTTACATTTATCCCTGGCCATTTGACTTTGAAAACGTAGGAATCTGCCTTCATTGAGCAGTATAAAATATCATAATATCAGGCCATTTTGGAAAGATGACCACCATGATATTGAGTGAAGATTGTTGAGGTATCTGTTAAGAGAAGGAAAGAAGAAAGTATGCTAGAAGGACTGTTTAGCTAGCACAGAGCTCACATTCAATTTAATGACTTCAGATTTAGACTTTTATATTTTCTCTAATTGAAGTTATACCCGAAATCAGAGAAGGGTTTTTTTGGGGGGTGAAATATTGGTTTCTAACATAAGAATTTAGATATTTTAAAAATCTCATTTCAAAATTTCTTTTTAAATTTTTAATACATAAGTTTAAAAAAAATGTTCTGAGTTTCTCTTGACACATGACTAAACTTGGCGAGACCCCTGAAAGTTGAATTAAATTGATTGAGTTCCTTAGACAATAAATTTAATGGATTGTAATTCTGCAGTCTTTCATAATATATCACTGCAATAACAGAACCTGTCCTCTATTTGCTATAAGCATGTTGATAGAACAGGAGAGGTGGTATAGCAAAGTGGCAGCATAGTGAGTATTCAGATGTGGGCTCCTGAGTCAGAGAGAGAATTGTTATAGTACATGTCCAAACTACGCATCTGCTCTAAGTTTGGTTTCTTCATTTTTAAAGTGGGGATTTAATTGTTGTTGTGAGGATTAAATAAAATACTGTAGCACCAGACACAATGCCAAGCACATTATAGGTGACCTATAAGTATCAACTAATATCATAATTATTGACAATATCATCTATGACCTCATTAGATTCTTTATAGATAAGGAATTTTGTTTAGAATTTATTGCCAGGGAAAAAAATCTTTCTTTCCTACAAGGAATTGCTATGCTTTCCTCTTCCAGATAAAAAGAGCAATGTAACTTGTAATTATCTTTTTACTGTCACTGCTAAGCAGTTTTGTATCAAATTGGAAGTCCAATTTTAGAAAATGTGTTTACCTTCGCTCTTGGTATATTTACATTCTTTTTCTTACCTTAGTCTTATTTTTCCTTTTTTACTGTATTAGTGACACACAATTTCAGTAGTGACAGATTTCTAATGCTTTCTTTAAAGAGGGGACATGTTACCAGAATTATAAAACAATATAGTTGGGTTCTGAACCTGATATTTGAGTATAGTTTCACAACTGGTGGACTAAATTTTCTAGGAAACTTTTGTGGTGAGAAAGAACACATCCCAAGGGAAGAGAGACTTAAGATTCACAATTTTGGTTAAATGAAGCAGATCACATTCCACATATGAATGCACATGGAAAGATTTTTTTTAAAGTATTAGATAATCGAATTCAACAGTTTATGTAATAATCATGATTGAAGAGAACCTGTCACATGAATGTAAGAAAGGTTCAGTATCAGAAAATCTATCAAAATAACTCAGTACATTATTAAATAAGAGGAGAAAAATCATATATCAGTTAACTTAAGAAATCTTTTGATCAGGTTCACCTCCAATTTTTCTCTCAAAATCTGTATTAGCAAACTGAAATAGAATAAAATTTCTTTTAATTGATAAAGGTTATTTACCAGAAAATTACAGCAAATGTTGTTCTTAATGGAGAAAGTTTAGATTCATTCCATTTAACTTAGGGGAAAAAAAGATACCCATGATATTACTAGGGTTTAACATAGTACTAGAAGCATTGGCCAAAGCTATAAAGAACAAAAAGCTGAAAAAAAGATACTGGAAGGAAATGATAAAACTCTCATTTGCAGATGATTTGATCATACATCTGTAAAACTAAGCAGGAATCACTGAAAAAACTGTTAAAATGAATAGAAAATTTGGCAAAAAATGGTAGCATTTCTTCACTCTAATTCATTCCTATTAGAAAATAAAATTTTAAAATTTCTTTATCCATAGCAACTATAAAATACCTAAAATTAACCTAAACTAGTATACACATGATCTCTGTGGAGAAAATTGAAAACTTTAGTAAAAATAAAAGAATGTAATCTGATCATATTGGGAATCTTTAGGATATTTGAAGGAATGAATTAATATTATAAGGATGTGGATTTTCCTCAAAATTAAAGTATGAATTAATGAAGATACACTCAAAATTCAAGTGCGCTCTTGTTTTGAGGAACTTGATGAGTTTTCTCTAAAATTAACCTGGAAGCTAAAGGGCCATGAATAACATCCAGTTTTGACTATGACAGAGTGGATTCGGTAAAGAACTAACACTTCCACTGAAAACAACTATGAAAGCTGAACAAAATATATTCAATAAAATTGAAGGTATTGGAAGACTATGAAACAGACATGACTTAATGAGCTGTAATCCCTGAAAGAAGGAGAGTACACAGTGAGATCTATATTCACCCAAGCTTTATTCTTCAGGGCATTGTCCAAATAACAGTGTTGGGGGATAGAGCGCAAGGAGAGAACAGCAGCTGAAAGGACTAAAGAGAATGCTGTTGGCGCTCTGGGCTGTCAAAGAGACTGGATCCTGAGTGGTAAAATCTGAGAGAGGAGAGAACTGCGAACAGATGCCCCTAACCTTCCCTTCAAGTTATGGACATGCCCTGAGGAAGACTCTAAGACCTCCACCAGAAAACGCAACTAGGATGCTCAAGAGCTGAGGACTTAGATGTCAAATGTGGGGTACTGGAAATAGAGATTGCAGTTCAGGTCTTGCAAGTAGAGGCGGCCTTTGTAAATGCCCTGGTTTTTGAGAGAGCCAAGAGAGAGAGCCAAGCTTTAAGAATAAAGGCTACCCCTTGAAGAACAACATTCTAGAGTAAAAGCCTTAGGAGTAAAGGTAATACTGAAATAGACCAGTCCATCAAAAGTCAAAAAATCAAGCCTTGGAGGAAAGATACATTGCGTGTTATTACATTAGAAACTGATAACTTTTAAAGCCACATTCCAGAATGCTAATTTGGCTTGCATGATTCTAACAAATCTAATAGACTTCTAGTATAATCCATCACAATAATGTAACTGAACATTTTTAAATGTGATTCTCTCTAAACCTGCTATAAACTCCATGAAGGTATAGATTCTATGTTATTATTCATCACTGTATCAACAATAAGCCATAAGCAGTAATATATGTGTTCAATAAAAGCTTGTTAAAGAAATTAAATAATTCTTTCAATTCATAGTACCCATCCTGTCTGACACTTTTAGTCCTGGCTACTCCTTGAGACCTTGTCCACTGTCCACCTGACCTTTCTTGTCCTGCTGCACAAAGAATGCTGGTCTTAACTTTAAAACTCAAGTCTTCGCTGTCTCCTGCTTTGACTGATAAATTTCTTGACTTGCCATGTATAGGAGCCAAAGTCTGAATAAACCATTGTATGCTAGATTATGGCGGTACTATCCTAGTAGATATGAGTAAATATTGTTTTTGTAACTAAGTTATGTTAGTTAATATATTTTAAAAGCTTAGAGCAGTGTCGGATGCATGGTAACTATTTTATTTAAAATTAATCTAGCCAAAAGGACTCTAGACATTTCCAAAGAAAAAGTAGAGGACGTGTGTTACTAACTGCTAATGATTAATGTTTTTAATCAAGTGAACCATGATAAAAGTAAACATAACATTTAACAACTTTAAAACTACAGCAGATGCGTATATATGAAATAGGAATGTTTATCTTTTGGGGGGAACATTTAAAAAAATTTATGCTCAGTAGTTTGGTACAAAGAATTCTCATCTTTTGCCGTTATTATGTGCTAAAAGATTACCTTATAAAACCACATTTGTAATTCCTCCCTATTATAGTTTATGTGTTGCTTGAATCTTCATGAGAGATATCTAACTGGCTGAGCTGATTCTCATTAATTATAGATGAGAAGTCAAATATTTCCCAGAGAAAAAGGTATATATTATTATAATGTAAGATGTATAATAATGAAAATGTATAGTGATATTAGGAAACCATATAATATATGTTGAGAAGTTAGATAGAAAAATGAAAATGAAACATGCTGTCCTCAACTTGAACCTCAGCAATTCAATATCATTATACTAAGTAAATACCCACTATCAGTAACTAACGTGTACATAGTAAGTGAAAACAATTCTATTTTCGTTTTCTAAAAATAGGCAAACAGTAAAAACATAGTTATAATTTCTCTGTTCCACATTGATGATACATTTCAGAACAATAAAATTGCTTGGAATAAAACATTTTTGGATAAAATATGAGAAATAATGTCATCTAAGAGCTTTAAAAATTTTTCCATTTAGCCTTCCTCTTATGGAAAATTAACTTGTATATTTTCTTGAAGAAGCTCCATTTTACTAATGAAAAAGTTTCAGTATATGGAATACAAATACACATCTGAACATTTTCTTTGTTGTATAATAAATTGACTTTACAAAGCTATAAACTATTCTGAGTTTACAGGCTTTTGGAAATAATGACCTCCATTAGAGTCTGTAATGCATTCTGGGCGATATCATAAAAAATGTGTCAGCAGAGTAATTTCTCCCTCAAAATGATCACCTTCGGTGAGTAATGAATTGCTTGCATATATTCATAAAAGGATCTCTGTGGAATATTTCAAATTCATATGCACATATATTCACTGTGAAATTTTATAGGAAATGGATAGCTTACTATATTTCTGACTAGATTTCGGTTACTACATAAAAGAATATCTCTGCTTTGAAAAGTGTGCTTGTGTAGAAAAATAAAAATACTTATCAGACATCAGTCTATCAACTTAGCAGAAACATTTATATATATATATAAGATGTATATCTAATTTCGTCTTCTAGGATGCAAGATCTTTATAGAGGGGGATCTTGTCTCTATCTCCCTCAGCTGCTAACACAGCAATTTTCATAAACCAAACTTTCAGCAAATGTTTTTTTGTCAATGATTAAATCAATGTTTCATCTTACATTTCTATTACTTAAAGGTCAGATAAGTAATAATTATAACTAATATTTATGGGTGGTTTCTATGTGGCAGCCATCGTTCAATCTGCACTCACCCCTCAGGAACCACAGAATGAAAATGCTAAACAGTTTATGTGAATTATCACCTCCTGGTGATGGTCTAACCTGATTTAATTTGACTTAGATAATTTAGATAGAAAATTTTAGAAAAATATTCCAAGGAATAAAATACGAATTTAGAAAATGAAATATTTATTATTGAAAAGAATAAGAAGTGGAAAATAATATCATCTTCTTCAAAGTTTGAATTATGTTGGGAATAAAGTTAACCAAGTTTGAGCAAGCAGAAATAAAATTGTTTCCAATACTTGCGGTGCTTAAAGTCGACTAACTAGATGCTCTCCTAGATTTGTACCATGGGACCAATTCAGCATCGTTGTGAAATAAACGCAGGATTTTATTAAATCCACTTAGAATCACATGCTTTACTTCCATATCATTCCATTCTGAAAAGCATATAACTAAAGTGTCTCTAACATCTTATACTGTAGAAACAGTTGCTTTCTTCAAAATATATTACTTTATTTATTTTGCTTTTGAAAACAAATAAGACTGCGGATTAATTTATTTAGATTTTTTTCAGAAATTAATTTATGTGATTCACATAATTTAATCTAATTTTAATTTTGTTTTGTTTTTATTTAAGTAAAAATAATATATAATCTACCCATGACTCTGCAAAGTATCACAGTTTCATATAGAATGATTTAACAAGACCATCCTTCTCTTGATTTTGAGACATAAATTATCTAAATTCAAATTCAACGAAAATCAATATCTCATTAGAGTCTAAGGGGCAAATTAATGTCTCTTTTAAATGCCTTATTTTGGAGCAGATGGGAATGCTAGAGCAGAAGCTGAGGAAACGCTTAAAACAAAAACCAAAAAACATGGTGTCAAAGCTTTGATACAGCCATTTAAGAATGAAAAGAGAAATTCTTCCTCATGCACTTGTCAAGGGACAGTGATGTTCTCAATAAAGAGATTACTTTTCCTTTAAAAGTAAAAATGGATGGGAATAAAGGGAAAAAAATACCTCCAATGTCGTCCTTGAGAATGTCAGTGGGAGTTGCTTTTCCTGGGGACGTGCCACCGTGGAGTATACATTCTTTTAAAAGCTGTGGCTTTTATTTTAAATGTGATTATTTCCTCTGTGGCCATAAATTAGGGGCAGCTACTATTAAATTTAATTACTTTCTGTAGCAGCATGCAGCTGGGGAAGATTTCTCTCTCAAAAAGGGTGATTACAAAGAAAGAACTCTTCTACGCAAAGATCAGGCTCTTTGGTTTATATTCATTCATATCCCCAAGATTGAAAAACTGAGCCACCCAATACAAACAGGAATTTGGTTAGAGAAAATAAAAAGGCCAAATTACATGCGATGCCATGACAGAACTGCTACTAGAAAATTCGAGGATGTTTTTTATGGAAATATATTTTGAGCAATGAGCAACGGTGATTATCATTCTCTACTGATTTGGAAAGCAAGTGATAGGATCTGTCTCAGAAGTTACCATCTAACAAATGATCATGGCTTTCAGCACATTATGTTATGAAAGCATTTGTAGGGATTAATCAAAATGACCATGAACAATGTTCATAACACTCTTGAAGCAATGAGGTCTTCTTTGTACCTATAATACAAAAATGAGAGGGGTTGGCCCCATGGTGTAGTGATTAAGTTCTGTGTGCTGTGCTTTGGTGGCCTGGGTTTGCAGGTCCCCCTCAATCCCTAGCATGGACCTACACCCCTCATCAAGCTATGCTGTGGTGCTATCCCACATACAAAGTAAAGGAAGAGTGGCACAGATGTTAGCTCAGGGCCAATCTTCCTCACCAAAAAAAAAAAGAGAGAGAGAGAGAGAGAGAAAACATATATAATGCTTTGGAATATATAGCCCACAGTAATACAGTTATACAAAGAAGCAAACCAAATTAACGATGATTTTGCCAACAACTGAAGCATCATTGCCAATCTTGCTCGTACCATTATGTTTAGTTGAAATTAGTTGTACTGACAGTCACAAAAGTTTTTGAGAAGTGACTATCTGTACTTATTCTATTCAAAATTACCTAAATTTTTTTCTACCCCAGCCCATATCAAATAAAGTAATCCTCTTTCATATCAAGTTAAATAATTAACCAATGCTTTTTTTGACAATATATAGAAAGCTAAGGACAGAAATTCTGCTTACTGTACTAAAATATAACTGTGTGTTGTACCTGTATATGTAAAATATGTCAAAAAAAATTTTTTAATATTCAATAGAAAATAGTAAGTTGAACCACTTAAAACGGTTCAGACTGAACTGAGCAAGAGAATCTCCATGGACAGCAAGAGAGAGGATGATTGTCAAAATAGTAATAATAGATCAATAGAAAAAATACAGAGACAAATAATTTTTTGTAGTCAGAGCAAAGATATTGAGAGGAAGGAATGAAAGTTTTGCCTTTCTTCTCTGAGAAGGTAATGGACGGTTCTGCATGTGAGTCAGAGTTTTCCAAGTAATCCAGAAAGTGAGCCATCACCGAGAACAAGGAAGATCTGGAAAGCCACCAGTCAGCCAGACAAGCCAAAAGTAAGATCCACCCAGTGAGACCAGAAGACACCTGGAGAGACTTTCCAGAATCAGCACAGCAACGTCTCCCCAAGGGCCCCTCCTGCCTTGGTAAGATTGGAATCTCTTCACCCTCACCATTGTAATGGAGACAAAATGCATTCGAATAACTGATACCTGCTAGCCCAAGGCCCAGCTTTTTGTAACATTATTTTTAATTATTTTTTATTTAGTTAGAAAGGTGTCACAATCAGAATTCAAATAGTCATGAGTGTTGCCTTCAAAATTGTCACACTGTAGGTTATGTAGCTTTTTAAAAACATGACTGCCACTTATCAAGATATTGGAGAGCATTTCTTTTGGAGTCACTTTGATGCCATGCCCTCACTATCCTTCCTTCAGAACAAATTGAAGAGGATAGGCTTACAGCATGACCTCCTAGTGAAGGCAAGAACTTTGCCTACTAAAGGTAAAAACTTATTAAGCTACCTCTTGGAAGGAGCTTCTGTCCAAACTCTTTCACAGACAGAAAATGTAGTCTGTTTCAAAAGGAAGTCCATTCAATTTTATGTATCAGAGTTTTAACAGTCTTATCACCTCCCTCATTCTTCAGATACCCAGTGACTTTGGGGTATTTCCCAAACTCAAATTCTCCTTCAAATGATGGCTCTCTGCCACCACTTAGTAATGTGGAGTCAATTAGTTTCCTGCTCAAAGGTAGACAATAGTTTTTTGACATACCCACAAAATCATATAGGAAAATATTTCTTATTGACATACCCAAGAACTTTTTCCCTCTTTTTAATTATACAGATCAATTCTCTACATGAATAGAGATATTCAAATCTGTGAATTACCTGAAAGAACATTAATATCTCTGCATTATATATAAAAATAGTTATTTTTCAAATATTTTTAGATGTTAGTTGTAAGCTGCTAAATCAATTGTGCAAGAGAGTATAGCAGGGTAAAGAAATTTCTCAACATTGTACCTATTTCAATAAAAAAATTATAGTATCAACATAATAATTTTGAAGTAAAAATAGAAAATAAAAATGTATTCAAACCACCCTAAGATATCAATGCTGAATTTTATATTCTCTATCAGTACTTGTCTATATTCATAAATAATTTTACATAGTGGTCATCATCATTTAGATGTAATCTCAATTGTATTTTAATAAATACATTATTATCATTTAAATCTAAGAACATTTGAAAGAACCTTTAAAACACCACCTATAACTTAAGTTAGATAAATTTAAATTTTCTCAAGGGCTTTAATTTCTGTAACACTAACACCAATCCAGAAACTAATTTAGAATTATCATCATAGTTAAACAAAACAAAACAAAAGCTTCGAGATCTGTACTTGTAACAATTATTCATGGCATTTTCACCTTACCAATTCAGTTCCCTTATATCTGTATTTTTCTATATAACCGCAGTATAATCAGCATTTCTTATTAACATTTAGTTCATTAGAATTGTTTTTCAGATTGCCAATGTCTATGTGTGCTAGTTTTTTCCTCTCAATGGATTTTTACAATCTTTTAATACTCTCTATTTTTACAGTCAAATCACAAAATATTACATCTCTTTTCAAAAACTTTTGGTTTTATCCTCTCTTTTCTTCTCTCTCTGCTTCAATCACCCGCCTCTCTCACACCACTACACACCAAAACCAACAACAAAACAAACTAGCCATCCATTTGTCAGGTCAGGGAGGAGAGCTAGAGTGTGATCCTGCATTACTGTGCGGAATTATGAGCCAGTGATGCACAGGAGCTGTATTTCCTGGATCAGTAATCTCACAGTTCAGTGGTAATTCCACGGGGATCAATGAACAAGGATGAATGAAAACATTCCTGTCATGAGACCATTTTATGAACAATATTTGAAAACCTTGCTAACTTTTAAAAGAATGTTGTTCTTTGCTGTTCACAAACTGTAAAACTATCCATGCAATTTGCTATTATAAAATTTACTCTGGTGTTACAGAAAGATTTTTATATATGTATGTGGAAATCAAACCAATAAAGATGTCCAAATGAGCTTCTATAAAATGTGTTATAGAGAAGCATCTGGAACAAGTCTGCTTTGTATGCATATGTGCATATATATGTATAGACACATATCTCATTCCAAAAACTTAAGAGGGTTCATAAAATCACACAAAATGAAGCAACATAAAAATGCATTTAAAGTAGGGAAATGAGGTAAACAGAAAATAAAAGTACAAAATGAAAATAGAGCTAAGAGTAAGGACACTATAAACATCACGTTTATGAAGATTGCATGAGGAATATTCTTTTGCTTCCCCAAAGCCATTTTTAACCCCCTTCTGTTCTCTGTATGCCTAGCTTTTCAGCTAAGGGGCGTCACTGACATAATTCTGGTTAATAAGATTGAGCAGAAATATTTTGAATGACCTATCGAAAAGAATTTTTACTTTCTGATAATTGTGAAACAATTTTATATTATTTTCTGACAAAGACCCTTCTCCCTTGCTTTATGGTTGAATATGAAATGAGAAAGTGATGTTTGGAGCTCTTGCAATCATTTTGTGGCCATGAGAACAGCAGAGATATCAGCTTCATGCTTTGTAATCATAAAGCTGTTACAATACCAACAATTATATACCACAGGCTTCTTGCTATGAGAGAGAAGTGCATCTCTATTTTTGTAAACCACAATTAATCTAGTTTTTGGTTACTTGCCATTGATCACATTTTAACTTAGACAAACTGTATTCTGACTACAGTAGGACCACATATTTGATTTTAAGATTTTAACATTCAACCTGAAGGGGAAAACATGACCAGTTATGATGCAGATCGCTTGTAAAGAAAAAATAATGTTCCTCAGAGTTCTTATTAATGAACATATTATGTGATGTAGTGAGCAAAATCCTTCTCAAGCATGATGACATTAAGGAGAAATCCAGGTACCTTTTGAAAAAATTTGATCCTTAACAGAAGCAGGGTAAAAATTAGAGGTTAAAGGTTAATATCTAGTGATTATATAGGAAAGCATAACATTACTTTCTCCACCATCGCCCAAGAGAGTCATCATTCTTGCATGCATCTTTTAGAACACAAAAGTTATCAATTCATGACTCACAGTGGCAGAGTTAATTTTTATATCACTGTTGGGAAGGGGAGTCAAGATTTTGGCCCGAGATGTTAAAAACTAGTCGTCCACAAAAGTTACTTTTACCATATAAGAAAGCAAATTATTCTTATTCTTTTTCTTTTTTTACTGTCTGTGCTTTAGAAATGCAGAAAAGTGTTTTTGAAAGAATGGCTTCTCATATCTCATTTACACACCATAATTGCCAACATAGCAGACAATGAGATCAGCCATTTATCTCTACAAGCAACTGGTTTGCATAAAATGTACTAATCAAGAAGAAATTAGTTGTCAATTCAAAAATCCAAGATTATGCTTGCGTAAAGGATGCTTTTTAAAATTAATATCTGAATGTCAATGGGAGATGGCAAGTAGAATGGGGAAGTACCTATCCTTGGCTCTCTTGATATATGATATGGAAAAAAATGAAGATACAGAATTTATTTATAGATCTTTCCTTGGGTAATCAATTCCCTCTTGAGAAATGAATAATTTTAATATTGACTAAAGAAATATCCTTTTCTTATGAATGCCTATAAAAGAAGTGGAACAGAAAATATAATTGTTCTTTATTTCATTCCTCTGACTGTTGGAAAAAACAAGAGACTAACGTAAATTCTGGAATGTTAAAACTAGAGAGGAACAGAGAAACCATCTAGTGCTTCCCCAATATATTTTAGACAAAGAAAGAGAGGTTTGCATAAAGCTCTTAGAGCTGGTGACAGAAAATAAATTATAGTAGTTTAACTTTTTTCATAGACAGGTGTATGTATATCTTTAAGACTAGAAAGGACATTTTTATCAGTTGACAAAATTGAAAGTATCTAAAACACTCAATATAATTTTGTTTACATAATTTAATTTGAAATAGATTGTTGACATCAACAAAAGATTAATCAACATTTTTCACTTTGTCAACAGTTGGGAGAAGCCAAAGCTAACTGATACTATTTTAAGACTGCTGCTGCTTTCTTCCTTTTAAGGAACTGTCCTTAACGAAAGTTTACTTGATATTGAATGCATGATTTCTAAGGCAATTAACTTCTTACATCTGGGATGCTTTAAGTAAAAATTAAAGGATCACTAGATGGAATGTTAAATCTATGAAGGAACTAACTCTTGAAACAAAGATACTGCCGCCATATTAGAATTAAAAGAGAGTGGATGATACGCACGGTATTAAGGGAAGTATGGGGATGAGTTTGCATGGAGTTTCTTTCCCAGTATAAAGTTACTTAACAAGAATCTGATAGTCCTCCTCCAGTCCAGGATGCTTTCTTTTGAAGAGCAGAGATTCAAAGTTTACTTTTTGTTGTCGTCATTTGCTTGTTTCAGTACTACTCCTTCCACCTCACTTATTTTATGATTTATTTGTGAACTCAGTTGGGTATGAATAACTAGACTTTTTATTTTCCTTGAGTTTCCTCTTCCTTGTAAACTCAATGGAACAGATTCTTCTCGTGGCTTCTAATATTATAGCTGGCTGTTGAATCAACTGCAAACAATAATTCTGCGCCTATTGTATGTTTTTTAATGTCCAGGACTATGTTTTAGCCCTCTTTCTAATAAATATCTCGGCTTTATAAATACAAATAAGAATTTATACAATATAGCACCAAGAAAAAGTCAACAATCTCACAGCCTAATTCCTCTCTGTTTTACATCTTCATACTTTTTCCCACTTCATTCTTCTTACTCAACTTACTAGGTCTTGCCTATATTAGTCAAAAAAAAAACCTTCTTAAACCTGTTTTCCACCTAAAGATATCATCTTATTTCCCTCAACTGTTCATGCCAACTTGGTTTAGTCTCGGAAAAGAAGAGAAAAAAAGAGCCACTTCCTTACTTCCCTATTTCCTACTCATTCTTTCAAACAACTATACTAATAAAATGGCTCTGCCTGAAATTAATGAAATTCTAGATGTCCAGTCTTTGGCTTCTTCCCTGTCTTCTCTACAACATTTTAAAAGGTCAGTCACTTGTTCTTTCTTTATCACTCTCATGGTTTTTTGGACTATCATTTATCTTGATTGTCTTTCAACCTCTCTAACTGTTCTCTTTCTCTTCAGCATCTCATTGAACACTTGAGTCCCTTCTCTGTTCTGGAGGTGTTCTTATCACCTTAATCAACTTTCTCATTCTGCCATTAAATGTAGATTTCCCCCCAGATCCTGTTTTTAGCTCTTTTCCTTTTCTTGCTCACCATGTTGTTCTTAAAGTCCCTATTTCCTCTGTGCCTTTCAATAGCATCTCCATGGGAATTATTGCTGTATTTGTATGGAGACTCTCAACTGGCTAATGCACTTGTTCCTTAGACAGTTTGTCCTATAGTTTGAACCCACCTGTGCATAATTGAATCTCCAATCACTGATTCTGCTCTATCACTTGGTATAGTGCAGCTCCGGGGATAAAGATCCTGAGATCTGCACCCATATCTACCTGGGCACACTCCTGACTTTGCCACAGGTGAGCTGTGGGAGACGGGACAAGGTCCTTACCTGTGGAATATTGGATAAGTTTCTACCTTTTCTAAGACTTGTTTTCCCCAGTAGTATGATGGGCATAATAGTAGTACTACTTCAAGTGAGTCTTCAAGACTAAACGAAGTTTTCCAAGAGGTAGACAATGAATCGGGAAGTACAGAGGAATAAAAGCAAATTCAGCAGAATGTCCCAAGATATGGATGGTTCACAAAAACAAGATGAGATGAGGGCTTTGGAAAAACAACTACATCTGACAGAGAATTTGGCAATCTTTTAAAGTTAGTTGTTGTTTTATCGACATTTCGTAGTATTTTGCCTGCCATTTGCAAAACATTTTGGCTCATAGCTTAGCCACACATTTTATTCATATTTTAATACAATAACTTGAGTTCTAAAACAAGAGGAAATTAGATTCACTCTTATATCTCCGTGATTCTATATATATCAAAGCCATTCTTTCATGTAGAAAGCATGGAAATACTTTAGATTCATATATTTGTGCCATAGATATATTTGCTTTGTAATATATAGTATTTTGTGTTTGTATATTTTAATCTAACTTGTTCATATATCCTGTCCCTATAAAACTGGAAACGTTTGACTAACAAGTTTAGAAAAGGTAAATCAATTAATTTATTGAATCAAATATGCTATACCAGCCAACATTTTCTTCAGAAATGTTCTTTCTGAACATTGAACATTGAATAATTGAATGAGAACAAAACAAGTCACATTCATTCTATAGAGAAATGAATTATTCATGAAGTTAAAAAATTCTCCAAGGTACATAAAGTGCTGTTAGAAATCATTCTGCATTACAATTTTTTTCTCTGTAAACTATTGATATTTACAGAAAAGATAAATGCACATACTGTATATAATAAAATGTAAATATAATGACATATAAATAATATAATACTAGATATATACCTCAAAATACATCAAAATTTTTGAATTAGTTTTCATGGATGAACTAACTTTTTGAAACCTTAGAACACAGTGGTCTACTACACTTTGAAATAGTATAGGTAATATTCTCATGCTTGATTATCTAGCCACACAATGCCCTTTAATTATTTATCCTAAGTACCTAACATCTAAAAAGGGATACTTTTTTAGTGATTTTTTAATATTATCTGATTGATTCTAAAAGTAAAAACACATTCCTATGGTCATGAAACTTTTACTTTTTTCCCTTTAGTGTTAGTTTTGAGACAATTTCAAGGATAATAATATCATATAGAC
Source organism: Tapirus indicus (assembly GCA_031878705.1). NCBI lineage: Eukaryota > Metazoa > Chordata > Mammalia > Perissodactyla > Tapiridae > Tapirus > Tapirus indicus. The sequence goes on along the minus strand of CM062919.1, from coordinate 137,458,023 downwards.
AAAAATCTGATTAAATAGTCTATCACCTATGGTTGTTTATTCTCAATTAAAAACAATAAGGTATCAAAATGTTTTAATATTATTTTTCCTTTTCTCTTAACTGGCCACATATATTTATTCATTTTCAACTTTCTCCGACTTCTGTAAAATTATTTGTGGTCAGGGAGGAGTATTGGGCTAGATGATCTCTAATGTCTTATTTTGATTTCGACACTTAATTGTGCTATACAGTTCAGTTCTTGCATCGAGTAGATAGATCACTTGCTTTTACTTACTACAGCTTTTTCTTCTGTAATGTAGAACATTTCCCCAACAAAGACCAAACAGATCACCAGAGCTTTTAACTTTTGACTGAAATAGTTTTATAAATACATAGAACTTGAATGCTTCTTAGAGATCGAAATAGATATATATATACATTTATATATATATGTGTGTGTGTGTGTGTGTGTGTGTATATATGTGTGTATATATACATATATATATATATAGCTTCTAAATCCTTTGAAGAAAATTTAGGTGCTGCCCACCAGGTACTACAGCTGAAGGACTTTACAGCTGAATGATTGCTCAACTGGAAATGGAATGGAGGGGCTCAAACTCAAGCTGGGATTTTTTTTCTATTTTTATGAGGGCTTGAGAAGGTTCTACAGAGCAAAGTTGGAAAATCACAGGCAAACATTTACTTTATTTCAAGTAATTTGTTTGTGTATTTGTTTTTGTACACACAAACACTCCTTTTTAGAATGAAGAGAGAGCTGACTTTCCTCAGATGACACGAAGTCCATTGACAGGTTTCAAAGGGGACTGCAAAAAAGAAGCATTGCATCTAGAAAGTGTTCAATAACAGCAGGAATATAATGGTTGTTACTACTTACCTTGCTTTTCACTGATTATTTTTCACATCATTTACCTATGCTATTATTCAACCTGCCCTCTTTTGAAATTCATTCATGCCACTTACACAGCATTCTCATTTTCCTCCTCAAAACCAAGATACTGCCTCACCTGTTATACAATCTTAAATTATATAAAATTATGTATTTTTCTTAATTTTAATGTAACTATTGATATGTTACTAGAATATATGTTAAACTCTTATATATTATGATACACAATAATGGTATGGATAACTGAACGTACAAGAACTGGAACTAGACCTGCCAACTCAAGAACTAGAACATTACCCCTATCTTCCAAATCTGGAGAAATCTTTTGCCAACTGCTAATCTAACTCATTCGTTGAGCTTTATATTTCAATCAGTAATGATTCTGAGTTCTTAAATTCTGTTTGATTCTTTTACAAATGTAATGGTCATTCTTCACAGCCTCTAATTATCTGTTCCTCTTTGTGATTCCACGTTTTACTTCTTTAAGCATAGTCATATTTAGTGTTATCTATATTTTGCAACTGGTATCATCACCTTTTAGGGTTGGAGAATGGGAATCTGTTGTTTATTTTACCCATTGGTTTGTGTGCATGCTTATTGCTTGATGTTAATCTATGTATCTCCACTAGGCCTCCTTTGGGGATGCTTTCCTCTAGAAAAGACTTTGGTCTGCTTTTGAAAACAGCTAGGATTTGCCAAAGACCCAGGACAACTTTACTTCCTTTCCCAACAGAGGGGCCCAAATCAATTAGGAGTCCCAAACTCAACCCCTTACCTAAGCGGTGGCCCAAGGCTAATTGTACCTATGGCTTGGCTACTATGAGCATCTACCTTAGGGGAAATTCTTCCTCTCCTGTCTACCCACAGCTCTAACTCCAGATACAGGTGTTTGGAGGGAAAGATGTAGAGAAAAAGGGAAGGCTTTTTTCTTTTGTTTTTTCTGAAAATTGCTCTAACTTTTGCAAGCCCAGAATGTTTTTTTTTTAAGTTTAGGATCTAGTTTACTTGAAGCAGGAGGCTTCTTAGTCTTCCTAAACCACCATAATATCAGGAAATGGACCCATTTCATTGCCTGTGTCTTTTAAATAGTATATCAGATTGAGAACTTGCTCCTCACATTCAGATGCAGAGTTCCAGTTTCCTATTTGGCATTTTCATCTGCTTTTCTCTGAAACTAAAAATGTATTTTGAAAAGTATTTAAAAATTATTTCAAAATGAAATTTATTTTCTTTCACAAACTGTTTATTCTCCCTGTCCTGTCCATTTTATTGACCCTGGAACTAGGTTACCATAACTTTCCATACCAATAACTCAAATCTGTTCATCAGCACTCTCTTGCATTGGCTATTGAGATTCGAAAACATACAAACTTGAATTATATTCCTTTATGAATCTGATGGAGATGGACTTATCCTAAAATGTTCCTTTCTGCTCACAAAGAAAATCCTTTAACACCCTATACAAAGCAAAGACTTTCTGGACTTATTCAGATCACTCAGTGTGTTTTAAACCTTATTCTCATATTTCTGTATTTTGGATAGTTGCGTCTGGAGGCTTGCTATAAGCCGTTTTGGAACGGTTAGTGGGTCTCATCATTCTAAAGGTTGCCTAACCCCAAAATGTATGTCACTCTACCATAACTTGAACTTTGTTTTAGATCAGAGTGTTCTAGAGGAGACTGACCTCAATACTTTCAAATTATACCAGACTATAGTCAATCTTTAAAAAGCAGCATTCATTTGAAGGATTGATACAATCCATTAAATATAAGGATAATATACATAAAAATTGCTTGTCACCTATAGCAAACTATAGAATAATTAAAGAATTATAAAATTAGAAACTAACAGCTTGTTACAAGGTTACAGCAATGTAAATTAAGACAATTTAATAAAGTTGGTGAATATAAGTTAAATTTTTCTGTGACCCAGATGAGTAAACTAAGTGTCCTTGACAGATTTTTTTGATACCCAGAACTTCAAGTATAATAAGTTGTCAAATGTTTTAGCCTGGAATCTATTAAAGGGAGACCTCTTAGCTAGGATGCAAGGCAATAAAGATGAGTCATATAGTCCAAACAAAAAAAAAATCTCTTATATACCTTTGGGAGAAGAAGAAATCAGTGTGGGATCAAGGATATCACGCTGTATTTTATGACTAGATGGACCAGAAAATAAAAGGAGAATGTCACAAGTTTGGTAATAAAGTGACATTGGTCTAGATGCAAGAAGCTGAGGAAAGTGTAAATGCATCAGAATAATTTTGCTTGCAAACAACCTAAAATCCAATTTAGAATGGCTTACATACCAAAAGGGGATCTACTGACTCTTGTAAATACAGCAACTTGGTCGTATTGTTAAGGATCCAGTTTCTTTTTGCTTTGTTTTTGGGGATAAAAGCTTCAACCTCAGTCAAGTCTCCTTCATGGTTACAAGATGCCTGCAAAGACTGATACCATGGCCAAATGCTTCCTCACTGGTATCCAGAGAGAGGGAGTGGGGAGAGAACTTTCTAGTAGTTCTCTTGAAGAACAAAAGCTACTTTCCTGAATATTTCATCACTTCAGTTGAGTCATTTGCCCATCCCTAAATTAATTGCTCCAGAAGGGGGATGGACTTTGCTGAATGCCTTAAACCAATGGGGGCCCACCTTTGGTGTTCGAAGTAGGGTCGTGGACTCTACACAATGGGAAAAGTATATATCACTCAATGGAAGATTGGGAAGATTTGACAGCAGAAAAGGAAAGAATTAGGGGGGATACAAGCAGCAGGTATCCACCACAGCAGAGAAGAGATGATTGGGTCTGAGCAAAATTTTTCCGCAAGATTGTACATCTATTAAAGCCTCAGCCTTTACTTCACTATGTTGTGCTTGCTTCTTCTCTCTTATAGAAAGCCTATATAGTTTAGTGATTTAAACTGGTCTGAAGCCCTAGTGTGAGTCCAAAGCCTGACTCCTTCACTTACTAGCTGTATGACCTTGGGTAAATTACTTAATTTCTCTGTGCTTCAGTTTCTTCAAATTATATTGTATATAATAATAGTACATACCTACTAGAATGACTATGAGGCTTATATGAGTTAATTCATGTAAATCATTTACAACAATGCTGATTATAAAATTATTATTAAAACAAACCTATTAGAAAGAGGTCAAGATAGTGGTGTAGGCAGACTCTGAACTCACCTCCTCCCACAGGCACAACTGATTTACAATGAGTCTTGGAAAACTTACGCTCAGAGAGAACTGAAAACTGGATAAGAGGAAACCCCGCAACAAACGACAGTCCTAACTGAGGTGGAAGAGGCAGAAATTCCCTCCTGGAGAGAAAAAAAAAATGCCACCTTCACAAGCTGCAATGCTTCACAGCTGCCCAGGAGCAATCCAAAGGTACACAGCCTTCCCTGCAGAAGGACCTGAGCTGGGGAGGATTGCCACTATTGGCATTATTTGGACTCAATACAACCAAGACAAGTGTCATAATGTTTGACTTTGCTGGTTACTAACAACAATGGGGAATACCCCCCAAAAAGCTGGGACACAAAGAAATTAAAGCTGCTCTTAAAGGGCCCATGCACAAATTAACCCATTTTGGGAAGCAACCTAAAATCACCAGAGAGAAAGGCGCACAGTCCTTTGGTGAAAAGATACTCACCTGATAGGCTATGGGTGCATCTTGGTGAGAGGTGAGAGGTGAGACCTCCTGAGGGACTGGGACATTGGTGGCAGCCATTGTTGTCACTTGGTGTGGGCATGCTGACACAGACACTGGCAGACACCATTGGAGTTCTCCCTGTGGCATGCTAGCCCAGGGTCTGCCCTACCCACTAGAGCACCAATTTAATCCAACTCAGCCAAGGAAAGCAGCCTGCCGTAGTGACTGGCCCCACCCAACAACAAGCCCTCAGACAACATGTGGATCTGCTTAAGAGGGCTGCCTGGATTCTCTGTAGCCAGCAAGTGGGTCCACCCCTGTGGGGCAGGGCTAACTGGAGGACCAGGTGGACAGTGTGGGGCCCCTGCCTTGGAGCAACTGGGTCCACTTTAGAGGGTTGGGGCATGTGCATGGGGCAGGACTGTGTTGACTGTGTGTGAAGCCCCATGGGTGAGGCTTCTCAGCTGCAGAAGACTTGTGCTTCTCAAACAGCCACATAGGGGATCAGCCCCACCTGCAAAGCTTAAAACAATTGGGTGCTACTGTGCCTGGGACCAGCCCCACCCAGCTGCAACTCTCCAAGAGCTGACAAGAGCCTAAGAGTCTGGAGGCTTATAGCAATTGTAAGCCCCTGAGCCTAACAACCAGGCATGCTGGGGACCTACTCATTTAATAGAAAAACTGCGACAGGAATGTGCTATTAGACCTTGCAGCCAACTGTGCTGGGGCTCCTCACACCCAATTAAGAGACTGAAGGGCATACAACAACCACATGCAGCTGAGCATTACAATCAGCCAGCCAGGGGGGCAGCTCAGTCTCCCTGGGCACCTACAGCAAGAGCAACCCTGCCACAATAGGACACACATAGCCCACACAGTGGTCACTCCTGGAACATTTGGAACTCATGACAAGAGGAAAGCACTCTGCTGGGCTTCATAAGGCATCACTTACATAAGGTCACCTCTCCAAGATTAGAAGATGTAGCTGACCTACCTAATACATAGATATAAGCACAGAGAAAGAGACAAAATGAGGAGGCAAAGGAATACATTCAAAGTAAGGGAACTGGCCAAAACCCCAGAAAAGGAACTAAATGAAGCAGAAATGAGCACTCTCCCTGACAGAGAGTTCAAACAAAGAGTCATAAATATGCTCACTGATCTTGGGAGAAGAATGGATGAACTCAGTGAGAACATCAACAAAGAAATGGAAGATATACAAAAGAACAAATCAGAAATGGAGACTACAATACTGGAAATGAAAAATTCGCTAGAGGGACTTAAAAGCAGAGTAGGGGATACAGAAGATGGATCAGTGAGCTGGATGAAAGACTAGAGGAAATCACCTGGACTGAATAGATAACAGAAAAAAGAATTTAAAAGAGTGAGGAAAGTTTAAGGGACCTCTGGGACAATATCAAGTGCACTAACATCTGTGTTATATGGGTCCCAGAAGGAGAAGAGAGAGAGAAAGGGGCAGAGAATCTATCTGAAGGGATAATAGCTGAAAACGTCTTTAACCTAAGGAAGGAAGCACACATCCAGGTACAGAAAGCACTGAGAGTGCCAAACAAGATAAACCCAGAGAAGCCCACCCCAAGATACACCATAATTAAAATGTCCAGAATTAAAGATAGAGAATCCTAAAAGTCACAAGAGAAAGACAAGTTACATACAAAGGAAACCCCATAATGCTATCGGCTGACTTCTCTGCAGAAACCTTACGGGCTAGAATAGAGTAGCACAACATATTTAACGTGCTAAAAGGAAAAACTATACAGCCTAGAATACTCTACCCAACAAGGTTATCATTCAGAATGGAAGGAGAGATAAAGAGATTCCCAGACAAGCCAAAATTAAAGGAGTTTATCACCAAGAAACCAGTCCTAGAGGAAATGCTAAAGGGACTTATTTAAGGGGGAAAAAGACCACAAATATGAAAAAATTACCTATTTCCATGATAAGAGGGTAATGGATACAAATGTACAAAAAAAGATAGATGTGATATCAAAAACATAAAATGTGGGAGGAGGGGAGTAAAAGAGTAGAGCTTTCAGATAGAGGTCAAATGAAAGAGACCATTAACACAATATAGATTGCTATATATGTTGGTTATTATATATGAACCTCATGGTAATCACAAACCAGAAACCTTTAATAAATACCCCAAAACTAAGTAAAAGGAACCCAAACATAATACCAAAGAAAGCCATAAAACCACAGGGGAAGAAAGCAAACGAAGAAGAAAGGAACAGAGAAGAACTACTAAAACACCAAGAAAAAAAGTAAAAATATGGCAGTAAGTATGTGAATATCAATAGCTACTTTAAATGTCAATGGACTAAATGTTTCAATCAAAAAGCATAGGGTGGCTGACTGGATAAAAAGAAAGACGCATATATATGCTGCATACAAGAGACACACTTCAGACCTAAAGACACTCACAAACTGAAAATGAAGGGTTGGAAATAGGTACTCCATGTAAACGGCAATGAAAAGAAAGCTGGGGTAGCAACACTCATATCAGACACAATAGATTTTAAAACAAAAACTGTAACAAGAGACAAAGAAGGGTACTACATAATGATCAAGGGAACAATCCAACAAGAGGATATAATACTCGTAAATATCTATGCACCCAACATAGGAGCACCTAAATAGGTAAAGCAATTATTAACAGACATAAAAGGAGAAATAGACAATAACACAATAATAGTAGGAGACTTTAACAATCCACTTACACCAAAGGATAGATCATCCAAACAGAAAATCAATAAGGAAACACTGGCCTGGAACAACACATTAGGCCAGATGGACTTAGTAGATATATGCAGAACATTCCATCCAAAAACCTCAGAATACACATTCTTCTCAAATGCACATGGAACATTCTCCAGGATTGATCACATATTAGGCTACAAAACAAGTCTCCATAAATTTAAGAAGATTGAAATAACACCAAGCAGCTTTTCTGACCACAATGGTATGAAACTAGAAATCAACTATAGGAAGAAGATCAGAAAAGCCACAAACAGGTGGAGATTAAACAAAATGCTACTGAACAATGATTGAGTCAATGAAGGAATCAAAGGAGAAATCAAAAATACCTGGAGACAAATGAAAAGGAAAATATGACATGCCAGAATTTATGGGGTACAGCAAAAGAGGTTCTAAAGGGAAGTTTATAGCAATACAAGCCTATCTCAACAAACAAGAAAAATCTCAAATAAACAATCTAACAGTGCACCTAAAGGAACAGGAAAAAGAAGAACAAACAAAGCCTCAAATCAGTAGAAGGAGGGAAATAATAAAAATCAGAGCAGAAATAAATGAAATAGCGACAAAAAAACAATAGAAAAAACTCAATAAAACCAAGAGCTGGTTCTTTGAAAAGAGAAACACAATTGGCAAACCTTTAGCTAGACTCACCAAGAAAAAAAGAAAAAAGGCTTAAATAAGTAAAATCAGAAATGAAAGAGGAGAAATTACAATGGACACCTCAGAAATATAGAAGATTATAAAAGAATACTATGAAAAGCTGTATGCCAACAAATTGGACAATCTAGAAGAAATGGATAAATTCTTAGAATCATACAACCTTCCAAAACTGAATCAAGAAGAAATAGAGAATTTGAATAGACCAATCACCAGTGAGTAGATTGAAACAGTTAATAAAATAGCCTCCCCCAAAATAAAAGTCCATGACCAGATGGCTTCCCTGGTGAATTCTACCAAACATTCAAAGAAGACTTAATACCTCCTTCTCAAACTCCTCCAAAAAATTGAAGAGGAGGGGAAGCATCCTAACTCATTCTATGAAACCGACATTATCCTGATACCAAAACGAGACAAGGACAATGCAAAAAAAGAAAATTACTGGCCATTATCACCGATGAACATCAATGCAAAAATCCTCAACAAAATACTAGCAAATTGAATATAACAATACATTAAAAAGATCATACACCATGATCAAGTCAGATTCATCCCAGGGACACAGGAATGATTCAATATCCACAAAAAAATCAACGTGATACACCATGTTAACAAAATGGAGAATAAAAGTCACATGATCATCTCAATAGACACAGAGAAAGCATCTGACAAGATACAGCATCCATTTATGATAAAAACTCTGAATAAAATGAGTATGGAAGGAAACTACCTCAACAAGATAAATTCTATATATGACAAATCCATAGCTAATATCATCCTCAATGGTAAAAAACTGAAAGCTATCCCTCTAAGAACAGGAACCAGACAAGGATGCCCACTTTCACCACTCCTATTTAACATAGTATTGGATGTCCTGGCCAGAGAAATCAGGCAAGAATAAGAAATAAAAGGGATCCAAATTGGAAAAGAAGAAGTGAAACTGTCACTATTTGCAGATGACATGATTTTATATATGGAAAACCCTAAAGAATCCACCCCAAAACCTCTAGAAATAATAAATGAACATTGTAAAGTTGCAGGATACAAAATCAACATACAAAAATCAGTTGTGTTTCTATACACTAACACTGAAATAGCAGAAAGAGAAATTAAGAATACAATCCCATTTACAACTGCAACAAAAAGAATAAAATACCTAGGAATAAACTTAACCAAAGAGGTGAAAGATATGTACACTGAAAACTATAAAACATTGTTGAAAGAAATTGAGGAAGACACAAAGAAATGGAAATATATTCTTTGTTCTTGGATTGGAAGAATTAACATAGTTAAAATGTCCATACTTCCTAAAGCAATCTATAGATTCAATGCAATCCCTATCAAAGTTCCAACAACATTTTTCAGAGAAATAGAACAAAGAATACTAAAATTTATATGGAATAAGAGAAGACTCCAAATAGCTAGAGGAATACCAAGAAAAAAGAACAAACGTGGAGGAATCACGCTCCCTGATTTCAAAATATACTACAAAGCTATAGTAACCAAAACAGCATGGTACTGGCAGAAAAATGGACAGACAGATCAATGCAATAGAATTGAGAGCCCAGAAATAAACCCACACATCTACAGACAGATAATTTTTGACAAGGGAGCCAAGAACATACAAGGGAGAAAGGAAAGTCTCTTCAACAAATTGTGTTAGGAAAACTGGGCAGCCACGTGCAAAAAAAAAAATGAAAGTAGACCATTATCTTACACCATACACAAAAATTAACTCAAAATGGACTTGAATGTATGACCCGAAACCAGGAAACTTCTAGAAGAAAACATAGACGAGTATGCTCTTTGATATTGGTCTTAGCAACATATTTTGAAGTACTGTGTCTGACTGGGCAAGGGAAACAATAGAAAAAATAAACAAATGGGACTACATCAAACTAAAAAGCTTCTGCACAAAGGAAACCATCAACAAAATGAAAAGAAAACCTAACAATTGGGTGAAGATGTTTGCAAACCATATATCTGATAAGGGGTAAATCTCCAAAATGTAGAAAGAACTCATACATCTCAACAACAAAAAAATTAACAACCCGATTAAAAAATGGGCAAAAGATCTGAACAGACATTTCTCCAAAGAAGATACACAAATGGCCAACAGGTGCATGAAAAGATGCTCAACATCATTAACTATCAAGGAAATGCAAATCAAAACTACAATGAGATATCACCTCACACCCATAAGAATGGCTACAATTAACAAGACAGGAAACAACAAGTGTTGGAGAGGATGTGGAGAAAAGGGAAGTCTCGTACACTGCTGGTGGGAGTGCAAACTGGTGCAGCCACTATGGAAAACAGTATGGAAATTCCTCAAAAAATTAAGAATAGAACTACAATATGATCCAGGTATTCCACTGCTAGGTATTTATCCAAACAACATGAAAACACCAATCCGTAAAGGTACATGTGCCCCTGTGTTCATTGCAGCATTGTTCACAATAGCCAAGACTTGGAAAGAACCTAGGTACCCATCGAGGGAGGAATGGATAAAGAAGATGTGGTATGTATACACAATGGAATACTACTCAGCCATAACAAATGATGAAATGCAGCCATTTGTCACAACATGGATGGACATTGAGGGTATTATGCTAAGCGAAATAAGTCAGAGGGAGAAGGTCAAAACTGTATGATGTTTCTCATAAGTAGAAGATAAAAATAACAACAAACAAACACATAGAGACAGAGATTTGATTGGTGGTTACCAGAGGGGAAGGGGAGAGGAGGAGGGCAAAAGGGATGATTAGGTGTATGTGTGTGGTGATGGATTGTAATTAGTATTTGGGTGGTGAACAGGATGTAATCTATGCAGAAATAGAAGTATAATGATGTACGCCTGAAATTTATACAATGTTATAAACCAATGTTACTGCAATAAAAATAAATTAAAATTTTTTTTTTTAAAACCAACAAACCTATTAAATGGTTGCCATAGGAGACAGGCTTTTGATCATGGTATATATGAATGTGTACACAGTAGTCCCCCCTTATCTGTGGTTTCAGTTACCTGTGGTCAACCGTGGTCTGAAAATATTAAATGGAAAACTTCAGAAAAAATATTTGATGTTTTAAATTGCAGCACTTTTCTGAGTGACCTGCTGGGACCTGAATCATCCACATGCTGGATATTCTATCCACTCCTCAGCCGGTTAGTCAGGAAAAAACATAGTATATTTAGTGTTCAGTACTATTCGTGGTGTTAGGCATCTACTGGGGGTCTTGGAACGTAACCTCCATGAATCAGAGAGTACTACTGTATATGTGTATATATATATATATATATATATATAATATAATATATATTAATCTTGAAATCATTTCTCAAACAAAAATCTTGCCTTTTTTTCTTATCATCATTTTGTTTAAGCTTTTTATCTTTGTTTTAGTAATTCATCCCATCTAAATTATCTTATGTTGATGCAAGATTAATTCTTAATGTACATATTCTGATTTACCAGTCTTCCATTGCCAGCAATGCCTAGGAATTAAATTCTGTTGACCATCCTAGTATGAATGCCTTTTAGAAAATTATTCTTTCCCAACCTCCATCTTCATATGTTCATGTTAGGTTAATTGCTATTCTCCACAGTCACCATTCTGGACTCAAGGTCATTTCTCATGCTGTTTCCTGTTCCTTAAATGTTTCTTTTTCCATCTTCATTCTTTTTCTAGGTCTATATTAAATAACACCTCCTCTATAATTTCCAGATTTCTGACAATCAGATACACGTGAGAAGATATTTTCATAGACTTTCAATGATAGAATTTAATTAACTAACACTCTCCATTCTGTCTCTGAAACATTCATCTCCTCCATGCATATGTATCACCCACATCCCCAAGCCCAAAGATATTTACACAGTTGACTCATGTGTTTACAAAGAGTTCATTGTCTTTTTCCCCCAAATATGGCCATTGCACTTGTTATTGTAAATATGAGATTAAATTTCTTGCTAATTGATTAAATTTACATATGAAAACAAAGAGCATTAATATTCAAGAAAACTGAGTTTTTTTGAAATGTAAGAATGGAACCTATTTAAAAAAACGGAAAAAATAAAACAAAATCTAGAGTTATTCTGCACTCAGATTGTTACATTAGTATTTTAGAATTCTTCGTAGAATAGAAAATTCTAATTAGTGGCTTATGACTACTATTTATACAAGAAAGACTTTATAAAACATAAATGGGGTACCCCTATTCAGAAAAATGTCTTAACCTTCTATGTTAAAATATAGGCAAATTAGTTTTCCTTCCCCTGTTTAAAATTGAACAGAAATATGTAAGGTAAATATGTATTTTTAAATAATTCCTTGCTTTAAAAATGTTAATTAATCAACTTCTTGTACTGATTCCTCATATGAATCACCAGCAATTGTTTTATTATGTATATGTCATTTTGTCAGACTTAATTTGTTAAATGTTCAGGAGCTAGGGATATAAGAACAGTAAAATATCTCTTCCTTAAATAAATTCAAACTCTGTTGAAAAGACAAGTATAAACATAACTACAAAATATTGAGGTAAATGCTAATGGAAATTTTCATGAACTACTGTTTGCTCTGTGAGTATCTTTATCGAACCCTCCTCTAAACTGTGAATTTCTTGAAGGCCAGTATTGTCTTTACTTCATATTCTGCCCAATAAAGATTGTTGAATGGATGAATTGAACTCAAGTTGAGACAAGTTAACTAAGTTTATAACACCTGAAGAGTTGCAAAATGTGGAAATCATTTTGCACTGTGCATAGGTAAACAAGAATATATTACCTTATTTAGTCTAGCACAGCTTCAAGCAAAAAATGTGGTTTAGCAGTTCTTTACATTTCCTGTATTGAATAATAATAATAGGTGTTGACTGAGTCCTTACTAAAATCCAACCACTAGTCTAAATGCTTTAGAAGTATTAACACGCTTAATAACCATAAAACCCTATGAACTGAATTGTATTATTATCCCCCAAAAAGATAGGTTGATTTGCCAAGTTAACAGAGTAAGTACAAAACCAGGATTCAAACCCACACAGTAGGATTCCAGATACCCTACTCCCAACTTCTCCTGAGTATTTGTCCTTTCCACGGGCAATTACTGAGGGCATGCTTATTGCTAATTACTGTGCTGTGTTTCGGGCCAAAGAAAGAATAAAATGTAATCCCTCCATTCAAAGAATTTATAGTCTAATAAAAGGAGGCAAAATAAACAAATATGCAAAAATGGTACAGGTTTTATTTTAGATAGATTCACCAAAAGTACAAAGCAAAGAATGCTAATCTACTGGGGACGTGTGGCATCAGAGTCATAGAAATGATTACAATTTTATTAAAATCTGAGCTTCAAAGAAAAGTTAAGGAATTCACCCAGGATCATTGACTTAAACAAAAAATAGGTGGAGAATACACTTACAAATCTATATATTTGTATTCATTTTTTAGGGATATCTAATGTGCAAATATTAAATTTCTCTGTGGATTATACAGATAATGTAAACTTTTGCAAGCTGTTTTATCATGTGGACTAGAGCCACTAAAAAGAATGCACTTCTGTGATATGATGTATGGTAAATAGATGCTAATTTACCATATGTTGATTTATTCTGAATCAACTCTAAATTTTAATCAGGGATTGGAAGGATCCATCTTATTCTCTTAAAACCATGCAATAGTTAATACAATATTGCCTGAACTGGAGAAAAAAGACTAACTTTAAAACTTGTTTATATTGCCAGTATTTTATTTCTCTGTAAAAGATGAATTTCAAGGGGTCCGCCTGGTGGTGTAGTGGTTAAGTTCACCTGCTCCACTTTGGCTGCCCAGGATTCACAGGTTAGGATCCTGGGCACGGACCTATGCACTGCTTATCAAGCCATGCTGTGGCGGCATCCCACATATAAAGAGGAGGAAGATGGGCACGGATGTTAGCCCAGGGCCAGTCTTCCTCAGCAAAAAGAGGAGGATTGGCAACAGATGTTAGCTCAGGGCTGGTCTTCCTCACACACACACAAAAAACGAATTTTAAGAGGAATGCTATCAGGAAAGCAAAATACCAAAACATATCTATTTTAAGGACTGCCAAAGGAAGTAAAAATAAAGTATGTGCTGATATTATGCATAAAACTTTATTTTAAAAAATGTTTATAGTGCTTATCATGCTGCTTGTGATTAATAGTTATGAAAGAAATGAAATACTAACCATTACTTTCATAGAATATTGTCAAAGAATTTGAAATGAAACAACACATGGTCCCAGCTGTAAGCATACACATATTACAAAGACAGGGCAGTCTTTGTAATATAATACAGCCACTCAGCTTTAGAAAGTCAGAAAAATGACCTGCTTTTATTTTATTTGTTAAATGTAGACATTGTTTAAATTAAGATTTTCAAACTTTTCGGTGCTAAGCATATTTAGTAAATGGTAACCTATTGAGTTAATCAAACTTCTTAAATTTTATATCAGGAATTGATGTAGACAAATTCTGAATGCATTTCACACTGTACTAATACAACTTAGTATGCAAAGCAAGCATAATATTCTACAGGCTTCATACACAAATGCAACCTGCAGACGCATTGTGTGTGCATCAGGGATTGGAGATGGTTAGTGACCATGTATTTTCATTTTCAGCAGAACCTCTCCAAGATCAAGGACGAGAGTCTTACAGAGTAGGCACTGGGTTTATCGCCTGTGTCAGTCTGCTCGGGCTACCATAACAAAATGCCATAGACTGGATGGTTAAACAACAGAAATTTATTTTCTCATTGTTCTGAAGGCTGGCAGTCTGAGATCAGGGTGCTCGCATGATTGGGTTCTGGTGAGAGCTCTCTTCCTGGCTTGTAGACAGTCACCTTCTAGCTATGTCCTCACACGGCAGAGAGAGAGAAAGAAAGATCTCTCTTTTCCACTTCTTATAAAACCACCAATCCTATTGGATTAGGACCTCACTCTTATGACCAGATTTAAGTCTATCTCCTAAAATCCCTGTCTCCTAATACAGTCAGATGGGGGTTTAGAGCTTTAGCATGTGAATTTGGTGGGGGGAGTGGGAACACTTCAGTTCACAATACCGTTCTTTTCCTACCTTCCTTCTTGTCAGTCTTTTCCCAACAAAACCCACAGTGGACTGGGATAAGATTATTAAACATTTTTCTGCTAAAGGAACTGACTGATCTCAAAATACAATGCTTTGTAGGGGAAATAAATATCAGTTTATCTCACTTTCAAACCTGGAAAAGGAGGATTCCCATTTAGGTTCCTCCTCTTTCGCCAAACCCTCATCCTTTCCTATCATCTCCTCTTTCAAGCACCTTCGTCCACTTTTCTACCTTGTTAGTGTCCACACTCCAAAAAGGATGAAATGTTCCTTGGCAGATCTGGACAGACCACTTCCCATGTCTTGTCAATTCAAACATCTCAGGCTTTAGCCCTGGACAGAGGAAGGCTCTCCTCTGCTCAGGCTCAGGCTGACTCTGAAGAGGGCCGACAGTGGGCTCCAGTCCTCTGAAGGGGGTGATGGTTAATGCTCGGATCCCAATGCAGTCGCCTGAGCAGTTAGAGGTGTGGCCTTGCTAGTTACCTGAGAAGGAAGCCCAATCTCACCTAGACAAGTCTCAGATGAAGAAGCAAATTATTCCTATTAGTGTGATTTTGAACATGCACTTTGAGAAGAATTTATTTTTAGGAGCATTTGACCTCTTCCTCGACCATAACAGCTGTAAACAATTGCCAGCTCTAATTATTTCTTCCTCATTTCAGTTAACTCCCCTGATAGAAGGATGATTGGAGTCTGGTTTATCTCATCCCATTGTTGGATCTAGAATTGGCTTCTCTGCCTTTCATTCTGCCTGTCTCCTTCTGAACTGAGCTCTCAAATTTGTTTCTATGCTCTGCATTGGCTTTTACAGTTTGGTAATAGTTAAGATATATATTCTGCACCCTTTACCAGAGAGAAATTTTCTTATTAGGGTATGAGCAAACAATGGATTTCCTCGTTGTATACCAAAGAGACATTACTGTGTAATACAATTCAGTGTTACCCTAGATGAGGCAACTTAGGGGACACTCCTATCTGACTATTTCTTGTCCATGTCATATAGGCTACACTGTTGTGTTATGTCAAGGCAGTATAAACTTTTGATTGGATTTTTTTAATGTCTTCTTGATACCTTCCTGGATTTCTCCCATCAACCAATTCGAATATTGCTGCTCAGGTTATTTTTTTAAAAGATAGCTTGATTGTATTACTTGCCTATGCAAAAGCATTCAGTGAATCCCAATGTCCCCAAGATTAAATCTTTGCTTTTCAGTTTGGGGTTCTCTATTTCCCACTGACTGGCCCCTCACTTTCCTAGCTTTATTTTTCATTGTGATACAAGATCAAACTTCTACAATTGAAACAATAATACCAGACAATTAGTTAATCAGATTATTTTAAAAATGTGTATATCTCAGCTGAAAATTTTCTCTCTGCTGAAATTGTAATTAATATTCTAAGCAATATCCATTATAGAAGTGACTAAAATATTTATTCTAGCCAGGTTACACTGAAATGTAAGGGAAGGAGTCCAGAGAGTATGTTTGGGCTTAGTTACACAAGGATCCTCAAAAATAAGGAGAATTTGGGGATCAAGTTGCTCTAAAGAGAGAGCCATTTCCCCTGAAACATTTGTTAGACTTCTAACATGTCCCAGATCCTATAACAGAAACTACTTAACCTTTGAAATAGCTTGGCAAGGTCCATTTCTCCAAAGAAAAGATGATAAAACTGATGGACGGAGAAATCAGATAACCCATTAAAGCTCATAGAGAGAATAAACAACAGTGGAAGGATTTAAATCTAGGTGTTTCACCCCCTTTGCCAAGTTGTGTGAACATCCACTAACAGACACCTCCCTAGACCTGGTGTGGATCCTGGGAGCCCAAGCTGGAGGAATTGACTCTTCTGGACACTTAATGACCTTCCCCCAGTTGCAGACTCTTTCAGATCTGTAACAATGTGAACAAAAAGTGCACAGTCAGGACAACTGTGAGAACTTAGTTTCCTTCAAGCTCAGTTTTAGCTTCTAAGGCAGAATCAGAGTTTTGCTGATCTGCCTAAGTCATATGCTTCTATTTAAAGAGGCTTGAATTTAGCTGAAGAGTAAAGCAGGATGCACGAGGGAGATGGTTAGAAATGATCTTTTGTCTCCCTTTCAGAGTACACCATTTTGCCCAGATTAGCTATCTGCAGTTAGGGGACCACACAAAGAGAACAGGCAGCCAAATTCTCACTGTTATTTCATGTAACATAGAGGGTTTGAGGGGTTTAACTAATTGAAGTTGGCATACATCATAGTCACAAGCATTTTGAGACTAGTGGAAAAAATGTACATTATTTCCATTTCTGATTTTGAATCTTTACTATCTGAATTTTATTTTATCACAAAATTCAATACTGTTCTTCAGTCTAATCTTCTAATGCCACTAAAATGAGTTTCTTTAATGCAACTTGTGAATTTTATTACCTATGATAAAAACACGTCTGAAACAATTGTTTTAAAAATATCATAAGTTGAGAACTGTGTTACGTTTTAATTTTAACTCTGAGATTTTTCACTATTTTTAAAACTCTCAGTACATAGGCCCATGTAATGAAAAGTTGCCCATGTTTCCTCTGCAATCTCATTATAGCAGTTAATTGTTTTAAGATAAATTGGTAAATATAAAAAGGAATTTTTGACAATTTAAAAATCACTTTTCTGTAATCAGCTGCAAAGGAGATTAATGTGCAAGTATAAGTGATAACTAACAGACAGAATTTAGGTGCTGCTCTGTAATGAGTGCACTTAGTATATTTCTTCATCTCTGTTGCTGGGTGTTGCAATTAAGGGAGGAGGCTTGATGCCACTCAAGTTCACAGTATCTGATCCTCAATTTTCTGGGTTAAGAGACTAAAATCTGTCAGTGTAATCAGAGTTTACCTGGATTTCAAGTCCTAAATAATTCTAACAAAACTCAATCATGACTGATGCATGTATCAAAATGCCAATAAAATGTGTACCTCAATTTCTTGACGAGGGTTAAATGCTGATGTATACTCTCCATGCCATCTCCTTCTTAGTGTCAGGGTATTTGGAAAGCAAACTGCTAATCACTCCAAAGGTAGCTTGGGTCGGGGCAGTGGAAAAGGGGAGGGCTCTGCACAAGAAACAAACAGAAATGTAGTGGGCAGAAGTGTGACAAAGCTAGGGGGGTTAAGGAAGTTCATGTTATGATTGTAATCTATGGTACTGACTATACAAATTCTGCTGTATTATTGATTAAATAGAATTTTCTGGACTACTATAAGTATCTCTACTTTGCTTTTTTGTCTTTTACATGAGGAACTGTGTTTAGATCTAGGTAAGCAATGAATGTATCAGTTTATACACTATGGACTTGGTCTCGTGAGAGCTTCCTTTGTCCACTTTGAATGCTGTGTCTCATTTATTTTAATAATGAAATAAAATAATCCAAATATAAAATGAACCTAAAGAAGAATTTATTCTATTGATTTTTATAAAAAAGTGAGATAATGCTTTTTAATTCAGAGACCACATTACATGGTTAGATTCTCTTCACTTCTCTTATCCTTTTCATTGTTTCCTGTTGCCATACAATTTTTCCCTTTGTTTCTAGCTTGATTTGATTTAAGCATGAATAATACTAAAACTCCTTCATTATTTAAAATTGGTGCTTATTTTTATTCTTTTGTTCTAGAGATGCATCTAACTTAAAACCAAGCATTTGTGTTATTCATGCCCCAAACTGCCTTATTAGAAATACTCTATTTTCAGACTGACAGGATGCTACACTGAATATGTTATTTGCTCCCTTGCTTAGCTGCATTCAGCAGCAAAGAGCATTTGATTCAGCATAAGGCAGCTGATGGTATGAATGCAATGTAAACCACTATCATGGCTATAAAAAAAGACAGATTAAGTTCATAGCTGTGGCCATAACCTTGGTCTAATAAAATAAAATAAAAGAAGGCCAATCGTAGTGTGTTTATTGCCATCTGTTACTAAACACTTCTTTTGGATGATTCTGGAACAGCTTCATAGCCTTCACACTGAGCAGGCTGTCTATGAAATGCAAAACTCAGAGGAATTAGAAAAACGTTAAATGAATTCACATAACACATGCAAATCATCTGTGTTCAGACATGCTATACCCTCAGTTCATGCTCTCTGAAATTGCTCTGAATGTGGTTTCTATCCTGCTGAGAAGCCAACAAGAGTTTGTGAATGATCCTCTGCTATGGTCTACATTTATACGGAGCCTGTGACCTTTACACAATTTAAACATAGCTATTTTTCATCATTCATCTTTGAAGAAGCAACCCCTGTAGTTTATGGAGGATAAAATTAAAACACAGGCAATGTGCAATAGATTATAGCATTGAGCTAGAACAGACCAAAATAATGTATCTTCATGGTCCCGGGAATAATGGTTCAACAACAGGGCAAGAGTAGACCCAATTACACCCCACTCACAGAGGAGCCTGTAGACACTGCTTGGTGAGAGACAAGACTGCTAAATTTTGTAGTCATTTGCAGAGCAGTAGAGGTGGAGTGAAGGAAAGAGACATTTCTTCTCCCAATGAATCTGTGTGTTTTCCCTCCTTTATTCTGAGCCCCTTGCCATGGACCGTGTTCATTTCCTTAACACTGTATAATGCATTAAAAAAGTCAGCATATAATTTAACATCCAAAACAGGACACTTTCAAGAGTTAAAAGATGAGCACTATTAATAATTACAATGGGAGAACAGGCTTATACAAAAACTGTTGGTGCCATCGGTATAAGATGGATGACATTCTATTTTAAATCAATTTTGATTCAATCTTTCTTACTTTATCTGTACTATTTATCCATTTAACCTCTAGCCAGCTTCCATTTATCCTTCTCTTCTAAATAGAAGCTATCCTAAAATATAGAATTTATCAACTTTTGTTCCAAAGAATATTGCCTGTTATATACCCAACAAGTGAAGAAAAGTGAAAAAAAGATAAATGATCATCATAATTTGTTTTATTTAAATTTCTGATTAATGTAAATATGCATATATGTATGTGTACATCTATGTGTGTACACACATAATTTTTCTGTCTTGTATAGATGTCATTGCTTAACAAAATATATTTTGTCATTTGCTAAATGACACTTTATATTCAGTATTAACCTTTTCAAAAATAATACTCTCAAAGTAAATAATTTATTTGAACTTAGGAGTCAAGCTGGGATATCTTCAAAGAAAGAGATACAAAATATTTGTTTTTTAATTAGAATATATGATTTGAAATGAGGCAGGAAAACATCTAATTACTGGCTCTAGAATCCCATGGGAAAACTAAGAAAAAACCAAAACCAAAACCCTGTTGCTGAAACAAAGGCAGAAGAGAAATAGCATAAAATTTAATTCAATTCTGAGCCATCTGACTTTAAAAATTAATACTTAAATTTCTCTTGATTAAGGATACAATTAGTTCCCAAACCTAAGACAGATCTGTTTGCAGGTGTGAGTCAAATGACTACAGCTTTGGAGAGACGATGCTATGGGACTTGGTGACAGGAAGATTAGCCTAATCATCTTTTGTGGGTTGTCAAATTAAAATCTCTTTTTTGTCAATTTAACCTTATTCATATTTTTTGAAATTTATTACTTTAAAGCTATATTTAAGATAATTTAAATCTCGATAAGAAATCTTTAGTCGCAATTTATGGGAATATATTATCATTATTATTACCATCTTTTAAATTCACCTGATTAGAGGTAGAAGCAAAACTTTCCAGTAGACGTAGAATATGAGAGCTGGAAATACTCAAAGATGCAATTAAATCTATTCCCCTCAAGTTATAGGTGACAAAATGATGTCAAAAATTTAATTGATTTGCCAAAAGCCAGGCAACTAGTTCATGGCAAAGCTGGATTTAGATTCTGAGTCTCTGGAATCCTTGTCCAGTCTTCTCCCCAGTATACCATAATGTCTCATGTTGTCCTCCTGTGTAGTCCTAAAAGATGCCTCATTTTCCTCCATCTTCACATATCCGAAGATATATTTTGTTAGCCCTCAGAAAGTCTGCCATTTTGTGAAATGCTGGACTAATTCAAACACCATCCATTTCTAATATATATATGAAAGTATATATGTACATAATATATATATATAAATATATACATTATGTATAATAAAATATTTAATATCTAAAATATATACATTATATATATTTTATACATATACATACAAAATATAACCACCGTCAGTGTTATAAGAGCTCCTAGAATTCTTTTAATTTAAAATAATTTAAGAACATTTTTATTATATTTTCACTCTAATAAAATATATCTGGCTTATAGAATTTGTTTTGCTTTTAATTTATCCATTAATTCATTCAACAAAGTTATAGAGCTCTTGTTATGTGCCAGATAGTCTTCCAGGTGCTAAAGAAATGGTAATTTAAAAAAAAGACAAGAGTTTCATATCTATTTCTTAAGGAAATTATTTTCTAATGTTTTTTTTTTTCTCTTTTTTAGGGAGGAAGCATGAACTTTTTCTTTTAAAAGAAAAACTGAAGAATAAAAACATGGCAGTTAAACCATGAAGTAAAAACAGGTAGTTTATGTGGTTTTCAGAATGTACTTAGGTGCCACAATAGATTTGCTAAATAGTCATCGCAGTTTGAATTTTTAACTTTTTTTTTTTTATGAGGAAGATTGGCCCTGAGCTAGCATCTGTGCCAATCTTCCTCTATTTTATATGTGGGATGCTGCCACAGCATGGCTTGATGAGCAGTGTGTTTGTCTGCACCCGGGATCCAAAACCATGAACCTGGGCCGCCGAAACAGAGTGTGCGAATGTAACCAGTACACCACTGGGCCAGCCCCTCAGTGTGAATTTTTAAACTTTTCAATATTGTTCTCCTTTTACTACCAGCATTTTTAAAAATTTAATTGGAAAGGTTATATAATATTTAAATTCATATGAATAATCAATGTGTTTGAGAATCCTCTAACTCCATAGTCTTATGTCCATTTTTGTGTATTGAAAACATGTTACACATTCTGCCATTCTCTTTTGTCATTGCATGCAATGGGACACCTTGACCATAAACTGTTTCATTTTAAATTTTTCATATATATGTTGAAAACTTTTCTAGTTATAATATTGCACAAATGAAAAGTCACACAAATTCAGATTCTTCACTTTCATAAACTGTTGCTATTCCATTAGGTATCATCAGAATTTATATAATATTGTTCAATTAGACAGGAAAAATGGTATCTTGCTACTTTGATTTATATTTTTTAAATGAATGAGATTGAATACATTTTTTATATGCTTATTGATCATTTATATTACTATTTTTTTGTTTTGGGTAATCATTCATTTGCCCATTATTTAAAATAGGAATCATAGTTTTTCAGTTTTCCTATCTGTGATGTATGTTGTAATCTTTTTTTTCCCACCTTACCATTTTTCTTACTCTCTATCATATTTTTTCATAGAAAATTTAACTTTTTCATATGTATAGTAAATTGTTTTCTTCATGAGTTTTTATTTTGCTTAGAAAAACCTCTGTCTCCAATATTATAAACAATTGCTTTGGTTTAGAACTGTTAAGTTTGTTTTTTTTTTTTTTTGAGGAAGATTGGCCTTGAGCTAACATCTGTTGCCAATCTTCCTCCTTTTTTCCTTTTTTCTCCCCAAAGCCCCAGTAGACAGTTGTATGTCATAGTTGCGCATCCTTCTAGTTGCTCTATGTGGGATGCCGCCTCAGCGTGGCTTGATGAGTGGTGCGTAGGTCCAAGCCCAGGATCTGAATCAGGGAACCCTAGGCAGCTGAAGCAGAGCAAACAAAATTAACTGGTATGCCTCCAGGCTGGCCCCTTAAGTGTTTTTTAAATTTACATATTTACCATTTAAATATAATTTGGAATTTAGTTTGTGTAAGAAATGATATAGGATTATAATTTTTTTCAAATTGAAAAGAAATTAGAACTATAGATTAGCAAGACTAAAGGTGTATGATTAATGAGATTAAAGTGCAAATATTGTTTCATACTTGAAATATTTTAACTGAATTAAAATGCACTTGATATTAAAATTTATTTTTATTTTAAAATTTTAAGCTAAAGAATGAATCACAAAAATAATGATTATTGACAATTACATGATTATTACTGAAAATAACTGGTCATACAGAGGAGGGTGTTGATTACATAATTATCTACTCCACCAGTAAAATACTCTTTTTGCTTTGTAGCTTGGAAAGCCTCTAAAGGGATTTAGTACTTTTGCAATCTCATTACTGTGTACAAGTAAATAGAACAGAACAAAATTGGTCACAAGAAGTCTATTTAAGACGTTATCCCAGTAGTGGTGTTGAGAGAAGATAATAGCTAGGACAATATTGGTAGCAATATCGATGGAGAGGAGTAGAGAGATTTGTAAAAATTGAAAACTTATAGGTCCTGTTAAAATGGTGAAGGAGAGATAAAGAGAGATAGAGAGAGGTGTCAAAGATAATTGACATATATATGTTGACATATCTATGACATATATAATATGTTATACTAACCGTGAAAATTTAACAATGAGGAAAGAGGAGAATTATATGTAGAAAAAGATGGAGACATCTCCAGGCAGAAATGATATGGTAAGTGTAATGAAAAGTAGTACATACAAGATTGATTTCCAGAGGAGAGTTGACGGCTTTCTCCTAAAAGATGCCTTTCCAATTCAGCTACATAGTTTCTGAAATGCCACTTATACACAGTTAGCATGTTTTCAGGAATCTTTCTTTAGAATGTTAAAAACTCCACAAAGGCTAAAAATATTAGTTGACAGCAACTAATATATGATATTCTAGTAAGAGTTACCTTTTTCACAGTAGGAAAAAAGTGATGTCAATAAAGCACTCAATTAGCTAAGGGCTTTCTCTAAGAATAAAGACAAAGAATGTACATTTTAATTGGTTTTGTACTTAAGGAAGAAATTTCCTCATGAATGATTTGTCCTATGGGAAACTTTGGCCTGCAAGAAGATGCTGGTCCATGTAGCAGGAGAGTAAGATAACCACAGTGGATAAAAGAAAGAGAATTAGGAATCAGAGAGATGCTGAAGAAAATGTCACTTGCTTCATATTATCCCAAGCCTGACAGTGATTCTATATTTATAGTTGTTATCATATTAAAATTAATTATTGAATTATTAAATAAATTATTGAAATGACTACATTTTATCAAGTATCACATTATAATTTTTAGCAATAGAAGTAGATCGAACCATTATTTAATGTTTTCATTCCCATGCACTTGACTCTTGTAATACCATTTCTACCTGTCACAAAAGCAGACTGACACATGATAGCAGTTTACAGTTCGTGCTGTGACACACTGAGAAGATTAAGCTGTCAGACTCTTTCATAGAGATCACTGAGTTGAGGGGGAAAAGAAAGTACTGAGAAACATCTTTGAGATTTTTTTTTAAGTGTTAATTTTAGGACTAACTAGAATAGGAATAATAGTTCAAAGTGTTATCAAAATTTTGATTTTGTATACATCTGCTATTTTCAAGGTATGAAAAATACTCTAAAAATAAATTATGTCTATTGGATAGAAATTTTGCATGCATATGTTCACAGACTGGCAGAAAATAAGTGAAAAAATATATTTTAAAACTTCACAAAATAAAAAAAAAACGGATTCATTCTAAGAGTGAGTGGGGAGAAGCCGCTTTTTCTATTCAGTCCAATACAGATAGGTACTTCAAAATCGATGATGCTTTTTTTGCATTATTTATGTGAAAAAACAAAAAACCTTGCATTTTCTTAAATATTTGTAAGTGATCATAAAAAGCTCAAAAAGTAAATACTTAGTATTACTTTGGAAAATGAGTCTTTGCGTTTACTTATTCATTCGTTCATTCATTCATTCTTTAGATACCATTTTTTCCTAGAGGTCCATCACTCACCCACACAAATATAATAATTACCAAGATAATCATAGTTAACGCAGGTTTGTCACGTGCCAGACACTGTTACAAACTACTAATGCAATTATAACATTTTTTTAGTGTATGAATATATGCAGTAAAATAAAATTAATAAAAAATATACACACTGTAACAAATATTGACCACAATTTTTACCAACCAAAATACATCGTAATAACTCGTTGTCATCTTAAAGAAATACTTTGATGAATAACAATTTTTATTTCACATAGATTTAGAGTTTTAACCTTAAAGAACCTAGGATAATTCTATAATTACTATTTTATATTTATATGAAGTGCCAATGTCATTAAATCTGGTCTATTTCTCAGCATCAACAAAAGTGCTAAATTTGTATACCAGGACTGTTGTTAACTGGGTTTGTATTTCCATCCACAATGATACAATAATGAATCTGAAATTCACACTTGCTTCCCCCAAAAAATGCACGCGCACACACTCACACACACACACATACAATGATTCAGAGTGTAAAGGCTATTCTCCTGAGCTTCTTGTGTGGATAACAGTACTCTTGGAAGCTAAATTAGGAGGTAGAAAGAATACAAACTATTTTGTATTGGTAAGAGTACTACAGCTAAAGAAGTAAATAAAACTAAAATCAGGAAACATTGAAAGGCGTCTAAAATGTGTTGATATTCTAGAAATTGATGGTGTCACCAAATACTTGGTAAGCATCCTGACAAATAAGTCATTTGTGCTTAAAATAAAGGAAAACCATGTTTATGAAGTTGCTTTAGTTTTTGTTTTGTTTTCGTGGGGGATAATTTTTGTGAATACAACAAAATATGGCATCAAACTGCAAAAAATATATAGTTGGCTATAATATTGTGCAGGTATCTACAAAGATTATACTGAATATACCTAAAATTAAAGCACATTTTATTGGGAAAAGGCTTATAATCCTATATCCACCACTAATTTTTACTGGATTCAAGGGCTAGACACTTAAGTCGCCTATAAAAAGAAGGGCCTCGATTTGCATGATCTCTTCTCTCTCCACATTGTTATTATTTAGGGCAATCACTACTTGAATCATAGGATGGAGTCCATTTGAAAGAGTTTCTTCGTGGTTGGTTCTCGAGTGAGCACCCTAATACTCTCAGCATCACTTTCCTGCTGGCCTGAACACAAAAGAACAGGGAATATCACCAGAATAGGAAGACACTCATGAAAGCCAGGGTCGCTGATAATTTGATATCCCATCATACTGGCAGTCTGTGAATATTTTTTTAAGGGATTGAATGTACCTGAGGACAATGAAGGAACACTAGGCTGCTGTCTTCTAATGGCCCAGGGCAATTCAGTATTAACCCTAACTTGCAAATCTCACACTGGTGCTGCTCTTTGGAAAAATGGGAATCCTACTGGGAAGAGATTCTAGAAATGGAGCTCCAAGCTTTTCCTCTGCAATTCAAGGGAGCCCCATTCCAGTGGCTCTTGTGGAAGGGAATAAAGCTGCAATAAAAAGCAGCAAAGGAAGGCCCTGTCTCTAACAGAATCCACCTTTGGTAGAAATCAAGTTATTGACCGACTACCAGCCTTAAGCAAGTCTCTGGGGAATCTGATCCTCTAACTGAAGGGGCTTAACAAGGTCTTCCTTTCAATTCCGTGCTGCTGCACTCTCCTGGGGAGGAGTTCTGGTAAATACAATTTTCTCTCTTGGAATACATCCCTTCAAGATTGCTGCCTCGGGCATCTGCTTAGTGACCCACTCCTTAATCCACGTCTGATGACAGAAAATCAAAGCTGCTCCCACAATTAAGTTGAAGTGGAGAGAGAGCGAGAGAAAGGGCAGACATATGTTTTAACGACAGAATCAAGAATGCAATGAGGGAGCATGACTGGATTCAGGGAAGAAAAGCAGC
Organism: Tapirus indicus; assembly: GCA_031878705.1. NCBI lineage: Eukaryota > Metazoa > Chordata > Mammalia > Perissodactyla > Tapiridae > Tapirus > Tapirus indicus. The sequence goes on along the minus strand of CM062919.1, from coordinate 137,431,120 downwards.
AGCAGACAACTTACAAAGCAGTAATGGAATTGATCTATTTGAATGGAGAGCTTGTGCAATCTTTCAGGGCGAGTCCAGAGGAAACTGATAGAAGACAAGGGTACTCTCATTCTAGAGTGTTCAGCTCCGGTTGAATCTGCTCATGGAATCATCAGTTCATGGCATCATCTCTGATGTGATGGGCAGTGAAATAAGGTTGAATTAACAGGCATTGTGATCTTTCACCTAAAACAAGAATTCATACGCAGATTTTGTTATCTTCTGTTGGTTCTGCCAAGAATAAATATGCCATTAGAACAATTGAAGAAAGGAATATTAAAGGGAATTCAGTTACTTCTATCCTGAGTGTTACTTCAGAATCTGGAGGAGCACTTTTGACACGGATTTAAGTAATAACAGGATGGATACTTTGCAAAACAATCAGCTTTTTAAAGTTATGCTTGTGATTCTGCATATGTGGTGCTAAATCTTTACAATGTTTAACTGATCTAATCTCTTAAGTGCAATTGTGTTTATTCCTCTAAATATTCATTTCCAAGGTACCCTGAAACACAACACTTTCTCGTAGCACTTGATCTTTGTAATACAGGTTCGATCTGTCTCAAAAGCAGCAAAATCTGACAGCAGTTTACAATTCTTGTAGTGACATACTGGGAAGATTAAGTTATTGAACTTTTAATGCTTTTTTGATAGCTCTTTTCTTTTGGGGAACTTTGAAATAGGAATTCAGATTGTATTAAGTGAGTTAATTATAGCCCTTCAGTTAAAGAATGTACTATTGACAGAAGTTTGTTCAGTAATATTAACTGTGTTTGTGTCTTTTAATTCTGAATAAAAGAATATGAGACAAGGTAGATTTTAAAGCATAAAGAATGGAATAACATAAGGTAGATTGCAAAAACAAATTGAGATATTGAGCTTTCTTATTTCAGGCTTATCAAAAAAAAGTAGTGACTTCAATCTGAGAATTAAAATGTAAATATTCTTGAAATTTCTTGTAGTCATGATCTCTTATGCTAGTTTCAAAGATTTGATCAGGGAATACTCTTCATTAAAAACAGGGTTGAAAGGGGGCTGGCCCCATGGCGTAGTGGCTAAAGTTCGGCCCACACCACTTTGGCCACCCAGGTTCGTGGGTTCGGATCCTGGTGCAGACCTACACCACTCATAAGCCATGCTGGGGTGGTGACCCACATGTAAAATAGAGGATGACTGGCACAGATGTTAGCTCAGGGTGAATCTTCCTCAAGCAAATAAAGAGGAAGATTGAGGCTAGCCCAGTGGTGTAGTGGTTAAGTTCACATGCTCTGCTTCCATGGCCCAGGGTTTGCAGGTTCGGATCCCAGGCATGGGCCTATGCACCACTCATCAAGCCATGCTGTGGCAGGCATCCCACACATGAAGTAGAGGAAGATGGGCATGGATGTTAGCCAGGGCCAATCTTCCTCAGCAAAAAGAGGAGGATTGGTAACAGATGTTAGTTTAGGGCAAATCTTCCTCACCAAAAAAAAAGGGTTAAAAGTTCAGTTTAAAAATATTTGGGCCAACCCAGTGACATAGCAGTTAACTTCACATGTTCCGCTTCAGTAGCCCAGGGTTTGCTGGTTTGGATCCTGGGCACGGACCTACTCACTGTTCATCAAGCCATGCTGAGGCAGCATCCCATATAGAAGAGCTACAATTCTACAACCATGATACACAACTATGTACTGGGTCTTTGGGGAGAAAAAAGAAAAAAAAAGAGGAAAATTGGCAACAGATGTTAGTGCAGGGCCAATCTTAAAAAAAATAAAATAAAAGATAAAAATATTTGTTGAAAACTATTTTTCTAGTATTTAAATGGAATACCCAGCTTATATTTTATATGTGTATATTCTCCATGAGTTGTTTCAAATTATTAGGTAGGTATTGAACGTATACAATATAATTTGCAATAAAGATGCAGAAACCACCACAGAGAAGGCATTGTCAATCTCTGCTGGAAGGTTTCACTTGGAGCCACTAGCAAAAACTCCTTCCTGCTGTCTATTCAGCCTCATGTCCCTACCCTACCTGCCCCTCAAGCACGTGGATTAACCTTCTCTTCCACCTTGTAAATCTCACACTACAGCCGCTCACTGGAAAAAAATGGGAATTCTCTTGGCCAAGGATTCTAGAAATGAAGCTCCAGGTTTTTCTCTGCAATTCAGGGGAGCACCATATGTAAAGCACCATTTCTAGCTCTTGTGGAAGTGAATAAAGCTGAATCGGTAGCAGTTGGCAGTTTTACATTATGCTAGGGTGGTTAAAATTTAAGTCAGAAATGATAAGGAGTAACCCATTCCATTTTCTGTTTAAGCATTAAAATGACATGAACAGATATATTTTTCAGAAATTCAGTGATATTGCTGGAAGATTTTTCCTTCCAATCTTCCCTCCCTAATCTGTTCTGCTCATCACTTATTTCAAAATAGAGATCAGAACCCTCTTGTTTTCCTGATGACTCCAGTCTTTTCCTGTTGATCTCTTTATTCTGCTCATTCAGAGATGCATATTCAGTTTGGTCTAGCTCCTATGTTGTCAATTAGTTTAAAGATAATTCTATTTTAATAAGTACATATAAATCACCTACCATGGGATGTGACAGTCCGTGAGACCAGAGACAGTGGCGACTTCCAAAAAACAATAAAATAAAAAATAGTGATAAAATATATATATGTAATCTTTAGTCTTTTAAGAGAGATTAGATTTGCAAAAATGGAATAATTATACATGAAATATTTTTAGAAGGATATAAACTAAATGGTAAATTAAATATAACCAATACAAAAGATGCCAAATACAAAGTTAAAAAGAAAAGATCACAGCTATTAGACCAGTGTTGACTTTTGTTCTCCATAAGGCTGGAAGATAGATAAGGAGATTTGAAGTTTTCTTTTCGGTGGGTGAAGAGACAGGGATATGAATTTGAATATATGAATAATGAATATTAATGCATTATAAATCGTTCAATTCATTATAAATATAAATAAACCAGTTATAAAGAACAATTAAAGCAATAAATATGAAAATGATATAAAATTTTATATTGCACTTACACAAACCTCTATTCAGAGTCCTAATTTCCAAGGTTCGCTAGTTTTAATCATTTCATATTTGCATAATTCTGGTGCATTCTTCTGTAGCTCCCAGTCTATCTTTTGGTTTATCATCTTTAAATTATATTTCTTGATTTTCTGTTATGGAAAATCAGGAGGATACCTAACACTTCTCCTTTCCAATGTCCTTTTCCCTCTTCCTCCAATATTTTTAGTTATTTCGTTTTGCTCTTGGTAAGCTTTATGACTTAAATCTCTATTTCTTGGTCCATTAAACTCTGAAAGTTCCTGTTATCTCTCCATTAAATACAATGAGGAAATTAGCCTGCCTCCAATTCTCCACCTAACTTAAACAACCAATTCTGTGTCACCATTATTCTTACACTGTGAAAAATTAAACTATATAATTTATATTCTAATCTATAATCTTATTAAATCATCCGTGTTTTATTTACAAGTTAATTCTAAAATTTGACAACTTTGAAACTGCATTCACAATATTACGATAGTTGGAAAATTAATCTTCACAGAAATAAGTCATGATAAATGTCCTAAGATACCACTGAGGAGGGCGACTTAATGAATAATGTGACAATATTGAGGTAAAAAATAAATACATTCCCTAAATTCCAGCAATTATATAAAACAATTCCAAATTTTTGTTATCTTCACATTTTGTTCCCGATTTCTCCACCATTTGTTTACCTTGGAATTTCTAATCATGTTCAGTTTTGTTGACGAGAATATGTCTGTGTGTTCCATACACTCACCTGATCGCTAAGATTATCCTTCTGTTCAGTTAAATCCAGTTCCTTCTTGAGGCATAATTCTTGGCGCTTGTTGAATTATTGTTCTAATTTAAATCCGTTTATTTATTGAATTAGCATATGGCTGTCATCTCGGGATGTTTTTTCATTGCATTTATAGTGAGGTTCATTGTTTCTTGAAATCTGTGATGTCTGTTTGATTGTAATCTTTTAACTCTTATTGTGTTCCATTGGAACTCATCCCCCGGTAACTTGTCAAAAAGAGGTCAAGAAAAGTAAACTTTCTGATTAATTCCATGTATGAGAATATCTTTAATTTGTCCTTGTACTTGTTTAATAATTATGCTAGGTATTGGCATCTTTTTTTTTCATAGCATTGTTACCAGTTAGAATTCTGAAACTATTCTTATTCTTACTCTGTGCTGATCTCTTTTTCATTCTTACTTTTTTTGATCTTAATCCTCTCTTAATCTTGAAGATTCTGTGATTTGATCTGTCTGGAGGTGGCTTTTTCAGCCATTGAGTGGGTGTTCCCTATGATAGTCCCATCTTAAAGATTATGTCTTGCATTATTTTTCCAATAATTTTTCTGCCTCCATTTTTCATTTGTTCTATCTGGGATTTTGCTCTAATGGATACTGCACTGACTTCCTAGGTCCTCATGATTGTTTATCTCTTCTCTGTTATTCTTAATGCCTGTATTCTGAGTTGTTTCCAGGTCTTTACATTTCATTGTTTTTATTTTAAAAATTACAGTTATATTTTTTAATCTATATAAGATCTTTTTTAGTGATTGTTCTACTGTCAATGAATCTATTTCTTATTTTATGGATATATCTCCTCAAATTTCTCCATTATTCTCTTTTTTAAATAATTTCCGTTTCTTCAGAGATAGATATTATGTTTATTTTGGTCTTTCTGTTTTACAATGATGGTTTTCTCATTTGTGTGATGAATATTCTGTGACCCTCTCATGATTAAAAATAATGAATTGTATAGCTGCTAAGAATTTCTTTTGTTTGGTTTTCTTTTAATTGGTGTTTTCTCTCCTATGTCTCTCCATCGAGTAAAATGTTTGGGACAGAACTCTGTGTATTTGGACAGGGTATATTAAGTACATCTTGTACAGTAAGCATGTGAGTAATTATTTACCAGACTGGGAACCCCCAAATCCAAAGGGAGGAAGACTTAGCCCCAGAACACCATAGTGTGTAGAATTATAGCTGCCTAGAGATGTCCACATCCTAATCCCTGAACCTGTGAATATGTTACTTTACATGGCAAGAGACTTTGTAGAAGTGACTAAGTAAGGATTTTAAGATAGGGAGATTATCCTGGATGACAATGGTACAGTCAATGAAATTACAAGGGTCCTTATGGTGAAAGAGGGAGGTCAGAGTGTCAGAGACAGAGGTGGATGTATGACAACAGGAGGAGAGATCAGTGATGCAACTGATGGCCTTACAGATGGAAGGAGCCTATGGGTTAAGGAATGTGAATAGCCTCTAGAAGCTGGAAAAGGCAGCAAAACAGATTCTCTCCTAGAACCTCCAGAGACAAGCACAGCTTCACTGAACCCTTGATTTTAGCCTAGTGAGACCCTTTTCAGACTTCTGACCTCCAGAACTGTAAGGTTTGTATTATTTTAAGTCAGTAAGTTTGTGGTAATTTGTTACAGCAACAATCAGAAACAAATACTGGGGCCGCCCGGTGGCGCAGCGGTTTAGTCCGCGCTTGGCAGCCAGGGGTTCGTGAGTTCGGATCCCGGGTGCCCGCCGACGCACTGCCTGTCAGCCACGCTGTGGCGGCGTCCCATATAAAGTGGAGGAAGATGGGCACGGATGTTAGCCCAGGGCCAGTCTTCCTCAGCAAAAAAAAGGGGAGGATTGGTGACGGATGTTAGCTCAGGGCTGGTCTTCCCCACAAAAAAAAAAAAAAAAAAAAGAAACAAATACTGATTTTGGAAGCTAGAAGTGGATTGCTGCTATAACAAATAACAAAAAATGTGGAAGTAGCTTTGGAATTGGGCACTGGGCAGAGGCTGGAAGAATTTGGGGGAGCACAATAAAAAATAAGCCTAGATTGCCTTGAGCAGTTACTGGAAACACAGATGTTAACAACTCTGGTAATAAGGACTCAGAAAGAAATGAGGAGCAAGGTAAAGATAATATGTATCACACTGGAAAACTCCTAAGACATCAAAAACATACTCTTGGTAGAAATGTAGACCATAAAAGTAATGCTAGTGAGGGCTAAGATGGGAATGAGGAACACATTATTGGAAATTGGAGGCAATATTATCTAGTGTTGTGTAGTGGCAGAAAGCTTAGCTGACTTCTGCTCTGTAGTTACATGGTAAACAAAATGTGGAAATCATGAACTCGGATATTTAGCAGAGATTTCCAGGCATAGAGTTGAAAGTATGGCTGGTTTCTTCTTGCTGCTTAAGTAAAATAGAGGGAAAAGATGGATTGTGGGAACAACTGTTAAGCAAAGACGACCTAAGATTTGATGATTTAGGAAATTCTCAGCCTATCCAGTTTGCTAAAATTAGGAGATTCATTGCCAGGAAAGCATGTTCCAGAGAGAAAGCCAAGGATGTGACTGGACAACCTTTTGCTACGATCTGGGGAGGATTTAAAGGTCAGAGGTTTCCATCACACAGAAGGCTCTTAGAGAGATTAGTCGCATGACTCACGGATCCCCTCATTCATCTCAGCAGAAATCAAAAATAGAGTTGGGATTATCCAGGAAAGATCTGTGGAGGGGCCTTGTGTCTAGCTGAGTGAATCTAGGACACATACATGGGAGATCTACAAGACTCCTGAGAATGTTATCCCAGCAGAAACACTGCCAGCATGGACTGAAAGGGAGTTAGATAGGACATAATAAAACAAGGCTATCAGGTTCCTGAGATTCTATTTGAAGAAAACAGGCTGATAATACTACTCAGCTGCAAACACATGCTACCCTTCAAAGAAAAGGAAGGGTAACTCCAAGGGCAGAGACACGGGCTCAGAAGGCAGAGATTTAAGACACAGAAGATTATACTCAGGCCTGGAAACCTAAGGGAGTTTGTCCTGCTGGATTTTGAAATTGCTTGGGACCAAGGACTCCTCTTTTATTCCCATTTTCTCCCATTTAGAATGTCTATAACTGGTATCCTATGTCTGCCCCACCATTGTATTTTAGAAGTAGATCACTTGGATTTTGCCTCTGGATGCATTATATTAAGAGCCTCATCCATACCTAATGTAGATAATTTAGATAAGATTTGGGACTTTAGAGCTGATAAGACTTAGATGAGATTTGAACTTGAGTTAATGATAAAATGGGTTGAAATTTAGGGGAAGTTTGGGATGGAGCAAATGTATTTTGCATGTGGGACGGTTGTGAATCTTTGGATGCCAAAGAGCAGATTGTGGTGGGCTGAATAATAGCTACCTAAAGATGTCCACATCCTATTCCCCAGCATCTGTGAATATGTTGTCTCAAATCGAAAAGGGACTTTGCAGATATGATTAAGTTAAGGCTGTTGAGATGGGAAGATTATGCTAGATTATCCAGGTGAACCTAATGTAATCACAAGGGTCTTTGTAAGAGGAGGGTCAGAGTGAGAGAAGGAAATGTGATGATAGAAACAGAGGTTGAAGTGACATGGCCACAAGCCAAGAAATGCAGGTAGCCACTAGAAGCTGGAAGAAGCAAGGAGCAGATTCTCCCCTAGGACCTGCTGATACCACAAGTTTAACCCAATGAAACTGATTTCAGACTTCTGATATCCAGAACTGTAAGACAGTAAACTTGTGGTAATTTGTTACAGCACAATAGACAAGAGGAGTGCTATTCATTGTCTCCATAAAGCTCCATTGTATTGGTGCATGGCCAGTAACCTTGAGGAATGGCGTAGTCTTGGCATTTGAGGCCCAAGAGAATACGTGGAGTGTGAGGCTTCTGCTGTGGCCAGGGGAGGAGCTTTTAAGATTCAGGTTCAGTACTTTAGTTACTGTAGTCACTGCCATCAATATAAAGAATAATATAATTCTTCATCTTAAATAAAGTATTTATGAGAAAGGAAAAGAAGATACATTCACCAAATTCATTTTTTGAGGCTAGCTTTATCTTGAAACATGAAATAATAATATAATAATACTAAATTATTAACCAGTCTTCTTATTAACTTAGAAGCAAAAATTCTAAACAAAATACTAATAAATCAAATATGTGATGATCAAGTAGGATTTATACTAGATATGCAAAGTAGGTCTAATCTGCAAAAATCAATCAATATGATGTGTGATATTAACAGATTAAAGCAGAAAAAAGTTGTATGATTATTTTAAAAGATGCAGAAAAAGTGATAGCTAAAGTTTAACATTTTTTTATTCCCCCCATAAAAAATCTCTTATCAAATTAGGAAGTATTTACAAAGATAGCTCCTTAACTTTTATAAAAGATATCTACATTAAAAAAAATCATACTTAATAATGATATATTGAAAATCCTATCTTTCAGATAGGAAATAAAACAAATATGTATATCATTGCTGCTTCAATTTAATTAACTTTTTATTAGAGGTCTAAGCCAGTGTGTCAATATAAGAAAAAAGTTGGTATGTGTAAAGATTATAAAGAAAGAAAGCACTCTATATCATTTATGTCCACGTAGATAGAATTTTAAAGAATTTATGAATAAATTATTAGAATGAGAATTTAGGAAGACTCTGAACAGAAAAATCACTGTCTCTCTGAAAAAATCTATTATATTTATATTCTAGAAATTCACAATTAAAAATTAAATTTCGCAAAAGATGTATTTAATATCATCAAAAACATTTCATAAGAAAAATCAAATATGTGCAAATTCCTCTATGAATAAATAGAAACATTTAATGAAAGAAATTAAATATGACTCAAATAAGTGGAGAAATATACAAAGTTCATGGACTGAAACACTCAATATTGTAAAATATGAATTTTTCACAAGTTGGTCTATAGTTTTTACATTATCAAATCAAAATCTTTTTCTTTTCTATTTTTCTTTCTTCCTTTCTTATTTTTTAGAACTTGAAAGACTGATTCTTAAATTTCTTTGCAAATGTAAATACTAAGACTGTATAATGTATCCTTGAAGAAAACAAGAAAGGATTGGAATACTCGATCTTCCAGATACCAAGACATATTAAAAAGTTTTGGTAATTACTCCTCAGTATACACCCAAGTGAAATGAAAGCAGATAGCCACATAAAGACTTTTGTTCATAAAAAGATTCTTTATAATAGCCAAAATTTTGAATCAACCTGTTATAGATTAAATTATATTCCCTCAAAATTCATATGTTGTAGTTCTAACCCCTGGTACCTAAGAATAAGACCATATTTGGAAATACGGTGATTGTAGATGTAATTAGTTAAGATGAGGTCATCTTGGGGTAAGGTGGAGCCCAAAACCAATATGACTGTTGTCCTTATGAAAAAGGAAATTTTGGACACAGACATACCCACAGGGAAAATGCCACGCAAACACACCATGCCACGCAAAGAAGGCAGAGATGGTGATGAGTTTACAAGCCAAGGAATGACGAAGATTGGCCGCAAACCAGGCATAGAACAGATTCTCCCTAACAGCTTCAGAAGGAACCAATCCAGCCAACACCTTGGTTTCGGACTTCTAGTCTCCAGAACTGTGAGTCAATCAATTTCTGTTGTTTAAACCACCTAGTTTGTAACATTTTGTAATGGTAGCCCTAGCAAAGTAATACACAATCTAAGTGTCAATTAACTGTTAAATAATTAAATACATCATGCTGTATCCTTATAATGGAACACTACTCAGCAGTATAAAGAATGAAGTATTAATATCCACAACTACCTGGACAAATCTGAAAAACATGCTAAGTGAAGGAAGTGTAACACAAAATACAACATATTTTGTGGTTCCATTTATATGAAACTAAAAAGACAGAATTCTAATAACTGGAAGCAAATCAATGGACATCTGGATTTGATATTCAGGGGATGGGAATGACTTCAAAGGGGCATGAGGATACTTTTTGCGGTGATATAAATGTTCTATATCTTGATTTTGGTAGTAATAGTATGGTTAATACAATTGTCCAATCACATCAAATTGTACACTAAAAATTGGTAAATTTTATGTACATATATTGTATGTCAATGAAGCTGAATGTTTTGCCTCAGGGATAGACAAAAATACCAAGAAAATATAATAGATTTTCTCAAAACAAAGCCATGAATGCATAGATACTTTATATATGACTAAGGTATCACAGTAGAGTAGTGGAGAAAGGGTGGTGGTATAAATAAATATTACTGGGTACACTCGATATCCATCTGGGAAAAAAATAATACTTGACCCTGTTGAAGATAGTTATTTTCCATCCCTTCTTACAATTTTTTACGTCTCCAACCTGGCCACAGCTTTCATGTGGACAAAATGTATATTCCTGCCCAAATGATTTTCATCTCGGCCATGTAGGTTGCTTTAACCAATGGAATGTGGGCTCTCTCAGCCTGAGTTCTAGGATGAGGGTCATATGAAACAGACCTGAAACAAATCTTCAGTTTGGAACCAAGCCTAGCTAAGCCACTGTGAAACCACATAGAGCCAGAATGAAGCCACAGACATGTGAATGAAAATAGAGGTTGTTGTTGGAAGCCACTGAAATTTTGATGTCACGTGTTACCCAGAAAAATCTCATTAATATAGACCCCTACCTCACAACATACAAAAAAATCATCTCCATATGGGTTATAGGTAGAGTGACCATATATTTGATCATCCAAGCTGGGATTTTGTTGAGAGAGAAAAAGGTATAGTTAAGTACTCTGGACAATAGGCACAAAAGGGGGATGTTAAAGGAAAACAAAGACAGTCACCCTAATTATTGACCTAAATGTGCAATTCCAAGTTATTCTTTAGAAAATTATGTAGGAGAGCATCTTTATGATCTCACAGTAGGATATTTTTCTTAAGACATAAAAAGTCTTAAGCACAAATTTAACGAGTTAATTCCTACTCTATTAAAAATATAAATTCTGTTTGATCAACAGGCACAATAAATTAAAAAAATATTAATTGAGAAAACCAATTTATAGCATATATAACCAACAATGGACTTATATCCAGAATAATTAAAGACTTCTATGTGCCAGTATGAAAACAGACTAATTGTAGAAAGATCAGAAGGCTTGGATAAGCACTTCATAGAACAGGAAATATGTAACCAGAAAGATAAAAATGATGTAACTTCACAATAAAAGGAAACAATGAGATCCCAATCTACATTCACCAGGCTGGCATAAAATGTTGGCAAGGATGTAGACTGAAAAGAACTCTCATGCACTGTTGGTAGCATGGTGAATTGGTATAACCTTGAGAAACAGTTTGGTAAAGTTGGATCATACAGTTTGATCTAGCAATTCCACCTCTGGGTGTTTACTGTAGATAAATACACGTACATTAGGAGATCCAAATTTAAAATCTCAAAACTATGATGAATGTGCAGATTCTATTCACTGAAGCTTTTTATGCAGAAGTAGTGTATATAGTAAGATATGGAGTATTATTTAAAAGTCCTATCTATGTCTAAATGTGAAATTCAGATGAAGAAAATTTTCAGTCATAAAAATGCTTATGATACAAAAAACCAAGTGTCTAAAATGTTAAACAGATATGGTGATATATAGATATATTAATGGAGCTTTCTACATGCTTCAGATTCAGTTCTAGTTCTTCAATTTATGATCATGTGGACCAAGAGATATATGTTCTCTCTCTCTCATGTTTATAATTGAGTGAGAGGCAGGTGTCATTTCTGCCTCCCAATATCAAGACTATAAGAAGATTTTTGTGTGTCACAATCACAAACAATATTTTTAGAAGAGTGGTGTACAATAGTTCTTGACATTTCTTTAATAGAATCACAAATGGAAGAGACCTAGGTTTTATTGAGTCCTAAAAGAAAACACTCGGTATAAATAGAATATGAAGTATTTTAGACACACAAAGTCTGTAATGACCTGGGAGCCTATTTTAGTACTTATCCAGCCATGACAATTTTCTGTGTTAATTTTCGAAAGACCTTCTACAGAATCTTAAGTTCAATGTCGATTACTACATTTCCTGCCAACACGAAAAACAACTTATTCAGATCCCTCGTCTATATTTTAAATTGAGTGATTTGCAAGGTTTAATAACTTACTCAGTAGGATAGGTAGCTGCCTCTTAAAAGCTCACGTTAGAGATCATAGAGAAACTGGCCAACATTCGATGTAGCTAAAAGACACCTCATTTGTGAATGGAAAGAGCTGAGGGCCAAAAATCAGAAGACTTGGATTCACAATGCAAGATAAGTAATTTTGCTTGAGTCCTTGCTTCTTCATCCATAAACTGAAGGTAAAAACACATGCTCTTTCTACTTCTCAGGATTTTGTAAAATTAAGTGAAATGATGTGAGAACATTTTAAAAGTTATTCGTAAAAGATTTCTTGTTATTATTGATACTTCAGCATTAATATCATGGTTTTTTTTTTGTTTTTGTGAGGAAGATTCACTCTGAGCTAACATCTGTTGCCAAGCTGCCTCTTTGTTTGTTTTTTTTTTTTTTTTGCTTAAGGAAGATTAGCCCTGAGGTAATGTCTGTGCCATTCTTCTTCTATTTTGTACGTGGGTCACTGCCACAACATGGCTTGACAAGTGGTGTAGGTCCACGCCCAGGATCGGCACCTGTGAACCTGGGCTGCTGAAGCAGAGACCACCAGACTTAACCACTAAGCCACAGGGCCAGCCCCTAATATCGTGTTTTTGAAAGAGCATTTTTTGCTGTTGACATACTCAGCTGGTTGTCTGTTAAGGTATATAGTTATTTGACCTGTGCCTAATTTCAATATCCAGTTAAAAATATATGTGACTTGTTTGCTAGTAAGATGTTATATGGATAGTGATAATATGCTCTGGTGCATGGAGTTATTACACTGGCATATGAATATGTTTTTTTTTTATGTACTTCCATTTGTGTGGATATATTTAATAGATTTGGAGACTTTGGAAAAAAGATAAAAACTAAAGACTGCTTCAACATATTAACGGATGGCAAATGTGGGAAAAGAAGAGACCCTGGAAGATTAAACTGTCATAAAAGAAAGAAAATGCTGAGGATTATATTACTTTATTCTTTGAAATATTTCCAAGAGAAGCAACTTCTTTTTAGAAAAATGGTGACTTGAAAGATTTAGAGCAAGAACTTTGTAACTTCTGACTTCAGGTTTTATTTCCTCATTTGTAATATGGAAATCAAAATAATTATTCCTCAATGGCTTTATATAATTTAATTCTACTTTTTAAAATGTCTGCATTTTCATGCAGAATATTTATGAAAAAGTTAACTGTCAAATTAATACAATCTGAATTAAGTTAACTTTCCTTAAAAAGGGCAGGCTATGAAGAGGCAAAAATGGTATTGAGAAGCAAAATATATAATCCATAGTAATAGATGTGTCCTTCCTTAAGCAAACCATACACATTGAATTTTTGTATTAATATGCTTGGTAAGCATTTTAAAAATAGTTTTAAGATTTTTCAGTATTATGACATTTTTAGCATGATTACAAGTCTTACTAGTGAAACTCAATGGTATTTCCCTGTTACAAAAGAGCAGCATAGAATAGTCAACAGGCAGAATTTTGGGGGTGAATCTGATGTGGAATTGAACTCTGGCTTCTCCTTCTTCTAATTGTATTGGGACAAGTTACTTGACCTTTCCAAATCTCAATTCCCTCACCTGAAAAATGAGAGCAATGACATCTACATTTATGAATTTGTTGTAAATTATACAGTAAAAATATGTATATTGTGCACACCATTTTCTGTCCATAGCAAGCACTCAGAAACTGGTAGCTATTATGAAAGTGAAGGAAAGAGTATCCTTTTTGCAATTTACCACTATATATATACATATATAGATAGATAGATATAGATATAGGTATAGATATAGATGGATATTATACAAAGATATTATTTAAAATGTTCCTGTTAGGGGGCCAGCCTGGTGGCATAGTTGTCAAGTTCGCATGCTCTACTTTGGCGGCCCAGCATTCATGGGTTTGGATCCCTGTCACAGACCTATCCACCGCTCATCAAGCCATGCTGTGGTGGTGTCCCACATATGAAATAGAGGAAGATTGGCACAGATGTTAGCTCAGCAACAATCTTCCTCATCAAAAAAAAAAAAAAGAGAAGAAGAAAAATGTTATTAGCTAATCTGAGGTAACGTTTTTTTCTGAGTTAAGAAAGATATATTTGAACTTGATAGTTAATATTTAAAAAGTTATCCATTGTCACCTAAGTGAAAATTTATATTCTTAGTATTTCCATGATGATGAAATATGAAGTACTTCTGAAATTATGGGTAAAATGTAAATATGACCATTTCATTCTACATTAACAGGAATTTTGCCAACCTCACAATGACTGTAAAAACTGGGAAATAAAAATATATCTTTGAGAAAGTCATTAATTGTTACTCATTTATGTAGCTATAATGCAACCAGAATTGTCATATCAAAAAGTCAACCCTGAAGAAAAATTTCTAAATTTATATTTTTATGATAGCATTCTGGCATCAGAGGAAGGTATAGATTATGAGAAATATTTATCTATAAAGCATGATGCAGTGACAGTTTACATTAGTTTTTATGGAGTAGCACAGATACAAAATATTCATCAAAATCCTCAGCCAGTGTCAGGCATCTGCTTGCCTAAGGGTTAGCGTTAGATGATGTAGTTAACGTAACCTACACAGATCAATTCTCCCTCGTGGACGGTATTATCTACTCTTCCTGAGTCCTGAGGGAAAAGCACTTTTTAGCGTTTTACTGCATCCTGCACATAGTGATACTAATTATATTGTCCTTGACTTATTGTATCACTTAGTAGCCATGTAAATTGCAAAGAACAGAGACCAAACCTTATAAATGATGTTAGGTTGTGTAGTATGCTGTTAGAGATGGACTAATCATTCTGAAAAATTGTGAGGTTAAATTGATAGCCATAGCTTTCACTCCCCCCTCTCCCCCAGGCCCCCAGAATCTGCCAAATTTTTATTTGCTATTTGATTCGGCAGATAAGTAAGTGCATTCTTTTCCTCAGGCTGATTGAGAAAGAGATTTAAATGATGCTCTGCCCTGAAGACCTGAGCCACGTGGAGGGGTTGACAAGTTGTTTTCCGCCTAACCTTTCTCTTTGGGCATAATGTAGACATGTGACTTTGTTACCATAGATTTTGAAAAACATGTTTTTCACCTTGTCTGTAATACGGAGGTCAAAGCATTTCTCTTCCACTGATTTTATTTAACTGCAGTTCAAGGAACTGTCATTGTATGACAAACAAAAAAGATGCATAGGATATAAGGTTGCAAAAGTGATTTTAAAAAGTAACAATTGTGAGGGGCCAGCCTGCTGGAGCGGTGAAGTTCATGCGCTCCACTTTGGCGGCCCAGAGGTTCACACGTTTGGATCCCGGGTGCGGACCTACGCACCGCTTACCAAGCTGTGCTGTGGCAGGTGTCCCACATACAAAAAGTAGAGGAAAATGAGCACGGTTGTTGGCCCAGGGCCAATCTTCCTCAGCAAAAGGATGAGGATTGGCAACAGATGTTAGCTCAGGGCTAATCTTCCTCACCAAAAAAAAAAATTAAAAAAAAAGCTAAACACACACACACACACAAAAGTAACAGTTGTGTAACCAGAAGTATCTATCAAAGTGCAAATTTAAATAAAATACCAACAAATATGTTTTTAATAATAACACTTTATGACCCTTTTGCCCTAGGTTTTTTTTCCTCTGTCTATTCATTGAGCAGTCATTAATGACAAATCACAACCAGACAAAAGAAGAACAATGTCTTTAATGGGAGAGCTTTTATGTTTTTAAAATTGTTGTGGCCTCATTTCAAGAAAGATGATTAACAGAGGTTTATTATTATTATTACTATTATTTAATTCTTTCAAACAAAGGGCATTTCAGAGATGAAACAGGATGTTTCAACACAATCATTGTGTACATATTTTTCTAATATATGTCATGCATTATGAAGCAAATAGGACAAATGAAAAGCTTATTTTTCACTTTAATAAAGTTTAAGGTTTTCTAAAGAAAAAGTCAATCTTAACCCAAAATTTCTTTCTAATAAGATGGACAATACAATCATTTGGATTCTAAATAGACTCTCAGGTCATTATTAGTTACCATATGAAATTGCTAAAAAGAGGCATTTACTTTACATCATTAGACTAGCAAAGGTAATGGAATATACAGTATTCATTATTAGAGTTCTGATTTATTTATATTGCACAGGTTTGCTTTCTTGCTTGAAAGTGCTCACATTCTATTTACTACAATATTAAAAGTAAATAAAAATGATGGTAATGATTGTTTTGAGTCCCTCTGTCTTTATAGCATTAAGATTATCCCACTTGATTGCTCTTTCTTTGGTTTCATTCCAGTTTACGTGTTCTTCCAATACCAGTTGCTTTCCCTCTCTTCTTCCTTGGGACATGCATGCCTGCTCCAGGTATTTTAATAGCAAAATGGGGGTAAGAGCCCATGGATCCCCACTTAATCTCCATGTTTCTAGTCTCATCTTTCATCTCTACCTTCTGCTGTACTTTGCATCTCTAAATCCAGAGCACCTGAAGGAGAAATCAAAAATAAACAGCTGCAGACAGAGTGAGGCAGATGGGTGTGAGGGAGACACATACACCAAACTACATTAGGGGGATAAAGGAATCTGCATGTTAAACCACTCTGAATCTCCCTGCTACCTTCCCCTGTTCCTTTAATGCTTCCAAGACCTGGGTCATCCTTGTGGTTTAAAAATAAACTTCCTGGCTACTTTTTCTTCTTCTCCTCTGAAGGCTCTTAGGTAACAACTATTTCCATTTTTCTAAGTAATTTACCAATTCTCCCCTCACTACCTGCATTCCAAAGATTTATTAAAATCTCTTGTGTCATCTCATTTTCTCTTTGTCCTTGTGGATTTACACCTTTTTATTTTATCACTCTCTTTTATGAGCTTTTGAGAAGCAGACGTGACACTTCTCTGCAGTAAATCTGCCACATTTATCTGATTTCTCTTAGATCTTTTGGGTAACTAATTTCACTGAAAATCACCCCACGCTCCTCAGATTCTAAATATTTAATAGTATATTCAAACCTGTACGCAAATGTGAATTAGCAGGATTTTCGGGGCCAGGACTTGGAAGAGAGTGATGAAGAAAGGTACACTGTGCTCCTTGTCGTTGAGAGACCCTGCAGCAACATTTTAATGATTTGTGTCTGACCTTGTGAATGCCTCACAGGGGCTCAGCTCACATGTTCACCTATCTACCTTCTATCTTCAGGGTATCATTGGGATAATTTTTGCATGAGACTTCATCCGCTAGAAAAGCATCTTTGAAAAAAATCAACTGAAGATAGGGGCAATTATACTTTCAGTATGGTTTTATAATCTAAGAAACTCCCCTGCTGAAAAGGCAAGCACAGCTATTTCCAGTGATTTATTTGACTGAATAAAAGTGAGTTTACCAGCCATTTAAAGAAAGAAAAAGGCTAAGTTCCTATCTTCTTGGTTGTTTTTATGTTTCTTCACCTTCAAAGGGCAGATAAGATCAGAAGTGAAATAGAATGGCTGCTTTTGTTATGACAGTAATGAGCTAGAATGGGACTAGATAAAAAACACTGTAGATATGGGGTCACAAAGCGGTGAGACTTCATGAATTTATTCATTGAAATGTGGCCACGTCCTCATAAAATGAGATCTCATCATTACAAGTGTGTATTGCTTTGTTGCACAATACTGCTGTCTAACTCTGCTGTAAGGGCGTAATCCAAAATTGGTTTATATATTTGACTGGAAATAGGAAAATTATTAAAATTTCAAAGAAAAAAAAAGCACAGGGTCACCCCTTAGAAGATTTAGCATTTTGCTTTTTGAAGTGTTGTAATAACAATAATGTATGTTTCTGAAAAATAAATATGGAATGAGATTTTTGTGGATAAAATGTTAAGTTTTGAGTTATTCTAAGAGAAACAAATAAGAAGTTTGCTCTAAATCTAAAGAGAATTAAGTTCCATGGAGCTTTGAAGTTGTCTGTGTCAGACAGAAATACTTAATTTTAAAAAGTTGCATTGTTATTATGTCTTGAGGTATACGCTATTTTCATTCATACATTCATTTCTTTAGTAATCTCTAGCACCTTCAATTTCTTATTTTCTACAGCCCAGCCTCACTGTTTACCAATGAATATCAGAATTATTGCTAAAACTAAATGAGCACAGATTGGAAATAAATGGAAATTAATTTTGACAAATACTTCAAACATAGAAACAACAACAATACTTTTGAAGTCTGTTATGATGTTAGATCCCTCCATCTCCCATTAAATTAATCAAACTTAATTCCTCTGAAAGTATATTATTTAGACTTATATTTCTTTCTAACATAGAATTTTCTTTTCATTTGGCAGAACTAGAGGACAAATATGTTTTAAAAATATACAAGAACATTGTAAAAACTACATATTCTACTGCATTTCTATTAAAATATGTGTACATAATTTTTGTTGTACATGTTTAAACTGTATAGAAAAGTACTAGGAACTATACAACAGATAAACATCAATACACCATATTTGCTTTAGTCATTCAAAAAAATTACAGATGCAATTAAAGCCTACTTAATATCATGTGCTAATACAATTCTCCCATACAACTTTACAGAAGTAATCAACAACATGATGGTGGTTTGTATTCTCCTTGATAGTACTTTTTAAAGCTCTAGCTACTTCTTATTGCTTTTTTAAATTTACGTTCTATTTTAATAAATTCTGTACTTACCTTTATTATGTTCATTTCACGTATTTTTAGTACTAATGGTTTTATTTGTATTTGTTGCTTTATTTTCTAGCTTTCTAATGACTAACATAGTTGCTTTTTATATTTATTAAAAACACATTTAAAACAAAAAGGGATACCCACTTTTTCTACTGCTACTCAACATTGTATTGGAAATTCCAACCAGAGCAATCAGACAAGAAGAAGGAATAAAAGGCATCCAAAGTGGAAAAGAAAAAGCAAAACTATACACAGATGACATGATCCTTTATCTAGAAAATCTCAAAGAATCCAAAAGAAAGTTACTAGATCTAATAAACAAATTCAGCAAAGTTGCAGGGTACACAATGAACAAATAAAAATCAGTTGTGTTCCTATATATGTGAAATGAATATCCCCCCCAAAATTTAAAAAACAATTCCTTTTATAGTAGCATTGAAAAGAAAATATATACAGGAATAAATTTAACCTAAGAGGTGAAAGGCTTGTACACTGAAAACTACAAGCCATTGCTGAAAGAAATTAAAGAAAACATAAATAAATGGAAACACATGCCATGTTCATGAATGAATAGAAAGATTCAGTATTGTTAAGATATCAGTATTCCCCAAAGTGATCTACAAATTCAACACAATCCCTGTCAAAATTCCAGCAGCCTTTTGCAGAAATTGAAAAGCTGATCCTCAAATTTATATGGAATTCCAAATGGTCCAAATAGTCAAAACAATCTTGAAAAAGAAAAATAAAGTTGGAGGACTCACATTTTATGATTTCAAAACTTCCTTCAAAGCTCCAGTAATCAAAACAATGTGGTACTGGCATAAGCATTGGAATGAAATAAAATTGACAGTCCAGAAATAAAATCACATGTCTATGACCAGTTGATTTTTGACAAGGGTGCTAAACCCATTCAATGGGAAAAAGACAACGTCTTTAACAAATGGTGCTAGGACTACTAGATTTCCCAGGCAAAGAATGGCATTCAACACCTCCTTCACACCATATTCAAAAATTAACTCAAAATGTATCAATGACCTAAATATAAGAACTAAAACCATAAAACCCTTCAAAGAAAACATAGAGATAAATCTTCATCACCTTGGATTTGGCAATGGATTCTTAGTTATAACACCAAAAGCATGAGCAGCGAAATTAAAAAGTAGATAAATTGGACTTCATCAAAATTAAAAACTTGTGTATCTAAGGGCATTGTCAAAAAACTGAAAAGACGATTTGTAGAATGGGAAAAAATATTTGTAAATTATCTAGCTGATAAGAATTTAATATCCAGAATATATGAAGAACTACCAAAAATCAAAACCAAAAGACAATCCAATTTTAAAAATGGGCAAAGGGCCTAAATAGACATTTCTCCTAAGAATATAATTAAATGACCAAGAAACACATGAAAAAATTTTCAACATCCTTAATCATTAGGGAAATGCAAATCAAAACCATATGAGATACCACTTTACAACTTCCACAATGGCTGTAATAAGAAAAAAAAACACAAAAGAAAAATAACTAGTGTTTGCCACTAGTTGGCTGGATTAGGAGAAACTGGAACCCTTGTATATTGCTGGTGCTAATATAAAATGGTACAACTACTGTGGAAAACCAAACTGCAGTTCTGTGAAAGGCTAAACACAGAATTACTATTCAACCCAACAATTCCACTCTTAGATATATACCCAAAGATTTGAAAACAGGATCTCAAACAAATACATGTACATCAATATTCATAGCAGCATTATCCACAATAGCCAAAAGATGGAATTAACTCAAATGTCTGTCAACAGATGAATGGATAAACAAAATGAGGTATATACAAGCAATGGAATATTATCCAACTATTAAAAAGGAATGAAGTTCTGATACATGATACAACATTGATGAATTATGAAACCATTATGCCAAGTGAAATAAACCAGACCCAAATATTGTTATATTCTATTTCTATAAAATATTTAGAATGGGCAAATTCTTAGAGACAGAAAGTAGATTAGAGGTGACTAGGAGCTGGGGGAAGGGGAAAATAGGGAGTAAGTGCTTAATGGTTAAAGAGTTTCTGTTTAGAGTAATGGAAAAGATTTGGAAACCAATAGTGGTGATGATTGCACAACAGTGTGAATGTAATTAATACCATTAAATTGTACACTCAAAAATGGTTAAAATGGCATCCTTTATGTTGTATATGTTTTACCACAATTAAAAAACACATAATGTGTTAAAATTTCCTTCTAAGTCTTATGTAAATAGGTTCCCCCAAATTGTGATACACCATACTCTAATTGTTATTACATTTTATATATTTTCTAATTTCCACTGTAATTTCCTCTTTAATTCATAAATTATTTAGAAGTGTGGCTTTTTGTTGTTGTTTAATTCCCAAAGTCATATTGTCACTTTGAAGTTTGATTTCATGTACTAGGCTACAATTTACTCTGAAATTCACTGAGGTTTTTTTTGTGAACTTACACATAGTGTTCTAGGCAACTCTTTTTTAAACGCATGAACAGAATGAATACTCTATACATGGGATTCCAGGTCTTATAAGTACATAAAAGCTTTATTTTATCAATTGTTTTCTTCACATTATTTTTATCCATAATTATTTTTTTCTGCTAATTCTGGTGTGATGTTTTACAATTTATCCTTATAAGTGAGTTTTTTTTTAACATTTTGAAAATATATTTCAAGACTATGTTATTCGGAGCATTAACATTTATATTTGTTAATTCATCTTGTTGGATAGTTTTTGTCAATATGTGGTATTCTTCATTATATCTATTAAAGCTGTTTACCTAATATCATTTTTGTCTGATATTAATGTTGTTATAGCATCATTCTTTTAAGCAGTATTTGTGTGCCGTACCTCTTCTCATCCCTTAATATTCATATTTTTTCTAGGCTTTTTTAAAAGGCTTATTTCTTTTAAACTGTTATTTAACTAGTTTATT
Organism: Tapirus indicus; assembly: GCA_031878705.1. Lineage (NCBI taxonomy): Eukaryota > Metazoa > Chordata > Mammalia > Perissodactyla > Tapiridae > Tapirus > Tapirus indicus. The sequence continues at coordinate 137,409,403 of CM062919.1, read as the reverse complement.
TTTTAAAGCCAATCTGAGAATCTTTCAAGAAAAGATAGCACAATGATTAAGAGTGTAGCTTTTGAGAGCCAGATATCTGAATTGGATTCCTGACTCTGCTGTTCACTAGCTGTGTTATTTTGTGCCTCAGTTTCTTCATGTGTAAAATTAGAATAATGAAACTAACTACTTTATGTAAAGTGCTTAGAACTCTTCTGGCATGGAGAAAAACTCAATAAATGTTACAAATTTGTGTCATTGAAAAAGTGACATCAATGAACCTACTTTTACTAGAATTACTGATATTTGTTTTTGAGATTTATTACTCATCTTACTGACTTTTCCCCTGTTTCTACTATTTAAAAAAAATTACTCTCCATTACCTCTTTCTATGTGGTTCCTAATTTTCCTGTATTCCTATGTTAATTATTATAATTTTAATCTTTTAGTTGCTATCTTTAAATGTTAAGAACATGTTTAATTACAAATTTTTCCAATTAAGTCTAGATTTTTAAATATCTCTATCTACCTCTCCAAAATGGCAAAGACAGTAGTTATGTCATGGTAGGCAGCTTCTGAAATGGTTCCCAATGATCTCCTCCCCTTCTGATAGTCATGCTCTTGTATAACTCCCTTCCCTTAAATGTGTGTTTTATCTAGTTACTTGCTTCTAATACTAAAATATGAGAAAAATCATGGAATGTCACTTCAAGATTAGATTACAAAAATCTGTGACTGTTACCTTATTCCCATTCTCTATGTCTTGCCTTTTTACTTTCTCACTTTAATGAAGCCAAGTACTATGTTGTAAGTTACCATATGTAGTACACACATGGTAAGGTGAACTCTGGCCAACAGTTCATTAGTAACTGAGGCTTCTGTCTAACAAGCCAAAAGGAACTGAATTCTGGCAGCAACCATATGAATTGGCTTAGAGATGAATCTTCCCCCAAGTAAGACTTAAAATGATTGCTGTCCTGGATGACATCTTGCTCACATCTTGATTTTGAGAGATTGAGAAACAGAGAACCAGACTAAGCAATGTGCAGATTCCTGACCACTAGAAACTCTAAGATAACACATGTTGTTGTTTTAAGCCATAAATTTTGGAGTAATTTGCTGTGTTGCAATAGGCCAATGGATGGTTTTGAAAAATCTCAGCCTTTCCAGATAGAAAACATGCTAACATTAAGAAATGACTGTGAGCACTCTCAGAAAAACATGGCCTAGATATTAAGTGAAGGGTATGTCTGTACAACTATTTGTTAAGTATTCAAACAGATAGAAGGATAAGAGAATTTATTCCGTCAAACAGAGGGACGATTAAAGAAATTGAGTGAGCCTCACAGATCCTCTTAATCAAATAGGACCTCTAGAAAAGCTTAAGGTCATTGTATCCAGTCACCTAATCAGGAACTAGATAAATGACTTATTATTCTACTATACTCCAGTGAGATTCACAGAAGACCTACAAAACTTTTGAGAAAACTATATCAGCAGAATCACTTCCAACTTGCAGTGAGAGAAACAGAGACCACACAAAATGAATAGACACTGTTGGATCCTAAAATCCTACTGGCAGGAAGTCAGTTTAGAAAGCTACTCAGTTGCAGAAAAGTCTTATTTTTCATAATAAATGAATGACTGAGAAGGCAGAACCAGGAGTCCCCAGAGTAGTTCCAAGAGCCACGGCCTTGAAACTAAATAAGAAACTTCCAACATTTGATGCTGGATTTCACAGTCGCTATTGACTAGTGACTTCTTTGTGCCTCTCATTTTTCCCCTTTTTGAACAAGAATGTCCACAGCTGTTATCTTATATCTGCCCCACCATTACATATGGGTGTGTGTTGGAGGCAGATAATTTCTCTTATTAGCTTCATAGATTGAGAGACACTGTACATGAGTAGCTCTACTTAAAAAAAAAAAAAAAAAAAAACTACATCCTAGGTGCCTCATTCACACCTGGACATGATTTAGATGATGAGGTTCTGATCTTTGAGCTGATGCTGTAATGGGATGTGACTTTTGGAAACCCGGGAGAGTGGTATGAGCTTGTGGGAGGGATATGAATAATTGAGGGCCAGATGTCAGAATGTGATAGGAAAGCTGCTAAAATGGCCCCCAATATTTTCCACCTCCTGGTACATCCTTGTGCAATCTACTTCCCTTGGTGTGGGCTGAAACTAGTGACTTGCTTATAACAAATAGAATATTGCAAAGGTGTTGAGATGTCACTTCTAAGATTAGGTTATAAAGGACTGTGACTTCCATTGGGCTGATTGGCTGTCTCTTTCTCTTCTCATTTGCTTTCTCTGATGAATCCAGCAGTAATGTTGTGAGCTGCCCTATGAAGAGGTCCATGTAGCAAAACACTGAGAGCAGCCTGAGGCTAGCAATCAGCAATGACCCAAGGAGCTCAGTTCAACAGCTCATAAGAAACCAAGTCAAGCTGACAACAATGTGTATGAGTTTGGGAGCAGAACCTCCCTTGTTTGAGTCTTGGAATGACTGTTGCCCTGGACAGCACTTTGATTTGAGCATGGAAAACATCTCGAAGCAAAGGGTCATCTAAGCAATGCCTTGATTCTTGACCTACAGAAACTGTGAGATTAAAAAAAAATAAAGTTGTTTTAAGCCACAAGTTTTTGGGTAATTTGTTACACAGCAATAAATAATAAATATACATTGATATACATTACATTACATAAATATACATTAGATATTTATGTAATGTATAACTACATACTTTATCCATCTTCCTTACCATGTTATCTGTAGTTTAGGTATATCTTTAAAAGCATAAAAAAATGAAAACAATATCTGTTTTCTTTTAAAATCATTATCAATAACTAATATAATTCAGAAAGGTATTTTATCAATTTTTGTTCTCATTTGTTATTTTGTTTTGTTTTGTTTTTTTCATTCTGTTCATTTCCTCTGGGTTAATTTAATTTTTTATTTGTTGAACTACATGCTTGGTAATTCTTACTTTAGAATCTGTGAGTAGTAAACTCTTTTAGCTGATTATGTCTTAGAATGTCTTTATCTCCTTTTAAACGATGGCTTAGCTGAGTAGAGAAACATAGTTTGAAATCTTTCCTTTGTATTTTGGAAACATATATCAGCATTATTTTTACTATGAAGAAATCCATTGTTAATCTAATTGTCCATCTGGAGATCTTCACCCTCAAGTAGTTTTAATGACTTCTCCCTCTATCTTTTATTTTCTACACTTTCACTATGATGAATCTAGGTAACAATTAAAAAAACTATCCTGTCCAATAATCATGATGCATTTTCAATATGAAAACTCAGTTCTGGAAATTTTTCAGCTATTATCTCCTTGAGTTTTATTTTTCTGCCATCTCTCCATGGTATTTTTGAATTGCAAAGTATTCTTTATATCTTTATGAACTCTTTCATATTTCATATCTCTTTACTTCTAAGTGTTCTTTGCTAGGCTCATTCTTCCACATTATCTTTAGATTCACTACTTCTTTTACTATGTGGAAACTCTACTTCAATATAGAGTTAATTCCCTCTATAGATTATTTTAAATTTCAGTGACTATTTTTTAAAATTATATTTTAAATGTTTTTTCCCCCCTTGGACTCAGAATCCAGCAGATCTGCAGCTTTTGTTCTTCTCGGTTCTAAGCATTTATTTTCCATTTTTGCTTCATGGAACCAATTGTATTGTTTTGAGCATGGGAGAGGTTTTCTATTTTTTCTGTTTTTGTACGTTTTTTTAATTCTTATTTGCTCAGGTGAAGCAGTGATACTTTCAAAATGTGAATTTATAATGCAGTCAACTAGAAGTGTGAACAATTTTTGTAACTTTTGTGAAAGTATTGTAAGGGGAGATTTAGAAGAGATGAACATCTGGAGCGTTTTTTAAATTTTTATGGTAATATAAGTTTTTTTTAAGTTTTCAGATAATTTTTTTTCACTTTTAGATAATATAAATATTCTTTTCAGTTTATTAAACATTTTTCCTGGCTTTTTTGATAAACAATTCTTTACTATTGTATCATGTGCATTATCATATTATAATTCCATGAAATTCTTGGCTCAACATAACAATTTATAACATAATCTTTTCATAACAATTGATGAATATAATAGTTTAAGGATAATTAGTGGAGATAATTAGTACAGTTTGCTAAAAAATCCTTGAGAACTGCAGACTTTCCTTGGTTACTCTTCACAGGTGACATTGCTGCTTGAAGGCCACAGAACAAAGGCTCATGTGTTTCTTTTAGCTGTGAAGTGGCTGAGTTTACTATATGTGGTAATCAACATGAATTCTCTTTTGGCAGCAGTCCTGGCTCCACAGTTGCAATGATTTGGAATAGATTATGAGCTGCTAAGGAAAGATTGCTTATTTTCATCTTCTTTTTCTATGGAACTTTGTACATATAAAAGTAGAACTTTGCTTCAAATCATAAAAGGTAATTGTTTTTCAGTTATGCATGTAAAATTCTGAATCGTTTCAATTCCATTATAAAGTTATTTGAAAAAGTACAATGTTGATGAACATAGCATTATCAAGCATTCCTATCTATATATTAGAATTTCAAGCTAATGAGCACTAAAAATATTCAGGATCTTATTTACAGATTTTATAGGCACATAGTCAAATCATGATTTCCAGAACAATGCTCTAGCATTGTGAGAAGAATGTGGGAGAATGGGAGAAAATGCGACTTTACTCTGTGCATCAATTGGTCCAACCTCTAAGTAATTTAATCTTCCCTGTGTTGGTTTTCACTATCGATGCTTTCAGTCTCTCCACTAGAACTGTGTGAGAAAGACTTGCTTCTCTTAATCAGCTGGGGCCAAAATAAGAGTCTTTGCTTTTTATCATACATGGAAGCATTTACTGTTCAGCTAGCTGACGTTGAGAGGTTGATTTCTCAAAAGATTTAGTTTTTAGTCAAATGCTCCCAGAATGAACACTCTTGCAACCAGCATGTAAGACAGGAAGATATTTGATACAACATTAGTGAGTTTTTACCCCCAATGATCTTTTGATTTCATTACTCCCACTTAAAAGTAACTCATAGAATTTGAAAATCCACCAAAAACAGATTCAAAGTTATAGTTTAAGGAGAACTCACAATGAATGCAAAAACTTCTGCATGAAGTAAAAAGAAGAATATATCCTTTGTCATGTTTTCTGACAGAATGATTCAAAAGCAGGGTAAGAATGACCAAATAGGAAATCTTTTTTGGTGGCAAACTAATTGATGTCACTCTTCATAGCTGACTTTTATGATACACTTCGTATATGGATAAAGGGGCCTATAAAAGTCTCTCTCTGGAAAAAAAATTTTCTGAGGCATTCTGGGCTATTCAATAAAATAAAAGTAATTGTGGCTAGGTTTTAAAATGAGCTCTTTTTAGACAAAGCTTTCCACGTGAAGATTTAGTCAAGTTACATCTGTTTTAGACAGAGATCTTTAAGGATCAGGCCTCAAAAGCTACTTTGATAACAAGCAAACACACAAGACTGAGAGAATTCAAGGATTTCTGATTTCCTTCCACAACTGGTTTCAGTCAAAATGACTGTTCTTTTTTGTGTTTTGTAGAACTCACTTTATTTAGCTAAAAGTCAAGTGCTACTGAAAGTCAGTTTCAATTGGGACACCCAACCAATTTTAAAAGAAGGAAAAAGTCTTTTTGGTCAGAATGAACATTCCTCAAATATCTAAAGCCATCCACATAAAGCTTTTGTTTTGAGCCAGTGGCCCACCCTGGATGCTGGTGGTGGGTGGTTATTACTGTATTTGCTTCTCAGTTTCTATGCCTCAAAGCAGCAGAAAGGCTGGACGCCTGGGATTTTTAAATCATGCCACACTGTGGGCAGAAGTTCCTTAAGGGCAAAGGAACTGTGTTTTTAATTTTTTTTTTTTTGTATACGTAGAGTCTTTTTAAGGGTTCTACGCTAAACTCAATGAATTATAATTACCTGGGTTTCTTGAAGTACTACGTCCTTTAGAAAAGTTCGACATTTTATTTACTTATGAATATAGGTCTAGGAATAAAGGGAAGATTTTTGTTTTCAATGGATAAGTTAGTAAGATTAATCTCTTTCTTTTGTAATTTTATTTCCTCCCCACAATGGCACTCATCATCACCTGTGTCTGTCCCACCCCCAACAATACAACCTTCATAAAGGCTGAGGTTTTGTTTTTGTTCATTGATGTATCCCCCGAGTCTAGAGTAACTGTGCATGGCACATGGTTGACATTCAGTAAATAGGCATCGAGTCAGTGAGTTAGCAATGATCCCACATTTTGGGAGGGCTTAATACAACCGTTCCGGTGAGAGCTCATGAAGGGGTCATCAGGAGCAGAGGCAAAGATGAACAGCGAGACCTCAATAAACAGTGGCAATTATTAGTGTCAGGTGTTTATGAGCCCCAATTTTGCTGATGACAGGTGACTCAAGAATCTCAGTCTCAAGAAAAGATAAGGTGATATACATTCCACCTAATAAAAATGATCATGGAAAATATGCTCAAATACTATTTCTTTCCAAAGGGTCTATTTATTTTTATCAAGTTATGTGAAGTCCTTTAAACAAAACAATGATTTTAACATCTCAGATGCAAGCAACAGGAAGATGTATAGATGGAAAGATATGTATTTACATACATACAATGCCTTGTGCATATATCTATATATCTCTCTCAGTATCTATATCTATTCATCATCTCTACATATATATGTATGTATTGTACGCATTTTCACCATTGTGGCTTTTTTTTTTTAGTCTGATTCTTGATAACCTTAGTCATCTGAGTCCACTACAAGTTGTTTTCCAGGGAGTTCTCAAATTAAGTATAATTATTTCAAATGAACCCCCAAAAGAATGAGGAATAAAATACACACCTCACCTCATAGATTTACTCTGAGAAAGCTAACACAGAATCTTACCAAGTTGCTTTGCTTGTCATTTTATTTTCCACTCCACCTACAACCAATGTTCCTTTTCATTTTACTTGGTAAAGCAGGAAGCTATACTTTGATCTTTGGTCAATCATTCCACACCAGTGGTTAACACTTCCATTACATTTGTTTAATCAAAATGTTTTTAAATACATTCTTAGTTTGGAATAAAAATACTTAGTTTTATGGTTCAACTTCTACTTTGCAAAAGATCTTCTAAGATTGTATGTAGACGTAACAAGTAAAAAATTATTGCCCTTTTACCTGAGACACTAACCAAGCAATCTTAAATAATCCAGTGTTTTTAGTAGAATAGCTTAGAACTATATACCGTTGATCACAGTGAGAAACATAGTAGATAATGTAGTGAATTGGTACATCACCTATAACTGGAGCTATTAAATGCACATACAATACTGCATAATTTAGTATTCTATAAATTAAAAATGTTTGCATCCCAGCAAAAACCATAGTCTTGCATTACTAATGTTTATAAAAGTAGCAGTAAATAGGGGTCAGCCCAGTGGTTATCACGTGCTCTGCTTCGGCAGCCCAGGGTTCACGGGTTAGGATCCTGGTGTGGACCTACATGCTGCTCATCAAGCCATGGTGGCATCCCATATACAAAGTAGAGGAGGATTGGCACACATGATACCTTAGGGACCATCTTTCTCAAGCAAAAAGAGGAAGATTGGCAACAGATTTTAACTCAGGGCCAATCTTCCTCACAAAAAAAAAAACAAACCAGTAGCAGTAAATAAATGAAGAAAATAGAATAATAATTTCAAATTCTGTCTTATAAAAACAGAGTTTCAAGTGCTCAAAAACAAGAGAGAAATGGCAGAAATAAAGTTTCCTTACCAGCCTTTTTGTCACCTGCAGCTTACAGCATCAGAGATACTCCTCCTAAAGGGATGAAGTCATCTAAGGACTTTCCCCCCGCTAAGAATGATTTGAAATAGATCTTCTGAGTCCTATCCAAAAATCCTACAATAAGGGCTGTGTGGGAATGTTGATTCTGGGGATTGTGAGTTGTGAAGGATTCTTTGAGATAATGCCCTAACTGATCTCTAACATGCTTGATGTGAAGTACATGATAATTAGAAGCAAATGTCAAATTTTCTATTTTCTTTTTCTAAGCAAAAGTGAACAAATATTTAAAATGGAACCATGTAGCTGCATGTAGTCCTAGTTCATTTTTTTCATTGCTGAACAGTATTCTATTGCATGAATATGCAATTTATATAACCCTTCTAGAATTGGTAGACATTTAGATTTTTCCAGTATTTGAAAATTACAAATAATGTAGTTATGAATATTTATATACATATCCATTGGTGCACATATAGACACACTTCTCTTGGGAAAATATCTTAGAAGTGTTGGTATGCATATGTTCAGTTTTAGTAGATGGTGTCAAATAGTGAGTGAGCCCAAGCAATTGTATCAAATCCCATACCCACCAGCTCTTTGAGATAGACTTGCTCCTCATTTCACCTACACGACCTATTGCTGTTTTTGTTTTTACTTTGGCCGTTCTGGGGACTAAGTAGTGATATCTCATTGTTTTATTTTGCATTTCCCTAAAGAATGACGGAAATGATCACCTTTTCATTTGCTTCATGGCCATTTATACCTCTATTTGTATATTTCAGTTTCTGTTGCCTATTTTTAATTGAGTTGCCTTTTTTCTTATTCATTTGTAGCAGTTACATATTCTGATACAAATCCTTCTTAGATATATGCTTACAACTTTTCTCCCACTTTGACTTACCTTTTCACTTTCCTAACGATGTGTTGAGGAGCAGAGATTCTTAATTTTAGTGAAATCTAACTTATCAATTCTGTATTCTTATGCTAATGACTTGTTTTCTATTGAGGATCTCGTCCTACCCATGATCATGAGGGTGGTGTTCTATATTATTGCTTAAGAAATTCATGTTTTGTCTTTCACAATCCATCTGAAATTAGTTTGTCTACTATTTCTCACTAATATAATACTGTCTTACTTATTAGGCTTGATAATATTATGTCATGAATATTGAATATAAGTCATGATATCTTATGGTTTAAGCCCTCCAAATGTGTTTTTCTTCAAGATTATCCTAATTATTTTTAGCCCTTTGTATTCCATATGGATTTTATAATTAATTTGTCAATGTATACACACACATACACACACATCTTGCTGGAACTTTGTATGAGATTACATTGAATCAATAGATCATTTTTAAAAAGAATTGACATCTTAACCAAATTAATTCATAAACATAATATGTCTCCATACTTTAGGTCCTCTTTAATTTCACTATTTTTAAAAAACATTTTCATTTAGAAATGTTATTCTTTTATTAGATGTTTTCCTATGCCTTTGATTTTTGAAACAATTATAAATTGTATTGTTTAAAAATTTTTCTTGGGGCCGGCCTGGTGGTGTAGAAGTTAAGTTCATGCACTCTGCTTCTGTGGCCTGGGGTTTGCTGGTTTGGATCCTGGGCGCGGACCAGCACACCACTCATCAAGCCATTCTGAGGCAGGTGTTCCACATAGAGCAACTAGAAGGATGCACAACTATGACATACAACTATCTACTGGGGCTTTGGGGAGAAAAAAAGCAAAAAATGAGGAAGATTGGCAACAGATGCTAGCTCAGGGTCAATAAAATTTTTTTTTCTTACACTTGTAATGTATTGGTACATAAAAATAGAGGATTTTTTTACATTTTCTTTTATTCAGCAAATTTGCCTAAGTTACTTAATTTTAATAGTTATCTATTTTTGGGGGGATTTTCTACTTATACAATTGTTTTATTTCAGAAAAAGTGAAACAAGTTTTTTCTTTTTAATCCTTATATATTTTTTCCCTATTTCTTACCTTATTTTACTAGCCAGAACAGAAGTAGTGATAGCAAGCATCTTTTCATGTTTCACCACTAAGTAAAATATTACATATTAGTGTTTTATAGCAAACCTTAATTTGATTAAGGAAGTTACTATTATTTGTTTGCTAAGAGTTTTTCATGGAAGGTTATTGAAATTTATCAAAGGATTTTCTGAATCTGTTAAGATATTGATATGTGTTTTTCATCCTTATTTCATTGATGTGGTTATTGATATGGATTTTGAATGTCTTAACAAATGTCTTTGTTTAGAAAAACCAAACTTTCCCCTGAAAGCATAATCTTTTATTATGCTGCTAGTTATTTGCTAATATTTTGCTTAGGATTATTTCATCTAAATTTGTGAAAATAGATCATCCTGTAATTTTCTTTTCTTGCAATGCATATATTCGTGTGGTATCAAGAATGTACTAATCTCATAAGATAGTGAAATATTCCCTCTTTTTCTACTTTCTCTATAGGTGGTGTAAAATTACTAAATGTCAGAATAACTCACCAGGGAAGCCATCAGGACCTAAGCTTTCTTTTAGAGACAATTACTATGGATTCAGTTTCTCTCCTACACATAGAACTATTGAACTGTTGAAGGTTTCTATTTGTTGGCAGCCAGTTTTCCTCGGGTCTCCCACGTTACTGCACATCTTGCAAGTAGTGGCACTGATGCCCTTGTTCTGGACCAGCTTCACAGATGTTCATATAGTGAACAGCCTTGGAAGAAAGAGATGGTGTCTCCTTGTTGAGTAAAGGGCAGATGTTTTACTGTTCAGTATAATGAGGATAATGTCTCCTTTCAGGGAAAAGTTTTCACAGGTTTGCTTTCAGCTCATTAGAAAATATTTGGTTCCTTAACCTTGTGATTCTTTGGCTAGGTTGCTTTCTCGGGATCCAATCACATTTCTTAGACTTTTTACTTTGTGACCCACATTATTTTCTTATTTTACTTCTTAACACATCTTTGTATCAGTCTGAATATTTCTGATCCAGCTTCAAATTCACTAATACTCTTATTTGCTGAGTCAAATCTGCTTTAATCCATCTGTTGAATTCTTAATTAGCTGTTGTGTTTTTGTTCTATTTCTGTGCATTTCTTAGATTTCATTTGGTGATATATTTTCTTGATTATTCATAGCTATTTCAGTGTCTGATAATTATAATATCTAGTTAACTGGTGGGTCTCCTTTAATTATCTGGTTTTTTTCCCTTGGTTATTTATTTGTTTTTATTGAATAGAATTTTTACTGAATGATGAGAACTACATATGAAATAACTTGTCCCTAGCTTATAGTGTGTCAAACTTATATTCCTTGTGAGTGATTATAGAGGAAACTCAGGGAAATATCACTGAGATGTTGGAGCTCCATAATAAAAATCTATCAAGACCAAACAGCATGGCTTCTGTTATTGGATGTATTTTGTTGATGTCTAATTAAAAGAATCATTTGCATTTGCTAATGATTGTGTTTAGCTTCTACTCAAATAATTATTGAACAAGCATGTGATTTAATTTTAATCTCAATTCTCCAGTGGCTCACTTTTCATGCTTACTTAAATATTACCCTTCAAAATGAGTGTTATTAATGTGGATGGCACTTGTGCATGGTCTTTTCATCATAATGTTATTGGGTTTTTCTCCTTTTTCTTTTCTACCCTGTTTTCAGCATTTATTTAGCACACTAACTCTGGATGAGCTTATATTCTGGAAAGGAATGCATCAAATTCCAAAGAATCAAGCCTTATTTTTCCAAAAGTTGGGTGAGCTCCCAGAAGACATTTAATGCTTCATAGTTTTGTAGTTTAAGCAATAAAAGAGAGGAAACTAATTCCCTTTCCATTCTCCTGCCCTCTCTTGAAATATAATTGAAACAGAGCCTTCCGTATTCTTGCTGATTTGTTTTGACATCCGTGAACAATCTCGCTGAGGTGAATTTTTTTATTCTTTCCTCTGCTATATCCACTATTGATTTTATTAATCTTCTATCCCATATTATACAGCATGAATAGGAAGTTATGCAACTGTTAGGCCAAATCAACAAATATTCAAATGAAAAACATGATAATTGATAACCAAGGGTGTAAAGTATTCCTGTGAGTAAGCAGGTTTATAAGGATAGAATGCTTCTTGTTTTTTAATTATTTCATCATCTTCATATGGATGTTGAAATTTTGTATGAAGAACAGGTAGGGCTATAATTTTTCATACCAGAAAAATCCATTTTACAGATCAAAAATCACCAGAAATATAGCAATATATTTTACTTAGATTGTTTCTAAATTCTCCAATTGTCAAACTGCCATTAAGCACAGAAAATGACTCACTTTTCTGATATTTATTGCCTTTGGGGGCTCAATTTGTATTTCTATGAAATTAATGATTCATTATATACAACAATTTTAATGAAATTACATATTTGGCCAAGGAATGTGGCATGTGTCAATAATTAGAACATCAATAATGATTTTCACAGACTTTAGCTTGGGCTTCGCTACTATAACTTTTTTCCATTAATTTTATTTCACTTCACGAAAGCTGGAAAATATGCAGTATAAAGCAAGATGCACAATTCCCAGATCCAAGAAAAGAAGGAAAGAGAATTTTTAAATTTCATTTTCATAATACTTTTGTATTATTATCACTATTCTATTTCTCCTGCAGAATCAATTTATGATTATTTGAACCAATAAATGGAGATCCTCAAATAATGATTATTTAATTCATAAGACCAAGAGAGAAACCACAATAACTACATTTAGAATAAGAACTTTTAAAAGGCAAATCCAGATTATGAGATCTGTATAGATTAATCTTATCTTTTTCAGCTTCTAGATTTACCACTTCCTGTGGAATTTGATCACAATACCTAGGAAATGTCTTAGAAGTCATCAAGTTCATCAAAGTGCTATTTTTTTTTGTTGAAACACTTCAAAGTGCTAAAAAAAGTGATTAAATTCAGTACACAGGTCTTACGGTAGGAGAATAAATTGTGGCATTTTAAAGTTTTTAAATTAGTTGCACATTTTTTATAATTTACTTTATACAAGTATTTGTATTGATTGGAAGAAATCTTGATGATTCAAGAGAGGATAAAGAAGGGAAAATTATTTATTCTTTCACTACCCACACCTAAGTTCTGATAACATACTGATGTTCAATACTTCTGCTGTTTATATATTCATTCAATTAACAGCTAATTACTGCGCATCTGTTATGTGCAAACACTATTCTAGACAGCTAACCTGCTTTCGGAGCCTACCTTGTGGAATGAAGGAAACTGAAAAAAATACAATGACAACACAACGTCTGATTATTATAATGTACTGGGAAGAAAAAAAAAATACAATAACATGAAACAAAACAGGGGAAAGGTGAAGGGCTTGTAATTCAACTGAGTGGTCAGGAGAGGAAGAGGATGAGATGTTTGAAATAGAGCCTGACTAATGAGAAGGAGCTGTCTAGGACAGAAAGTTTCTAGTAAGCATGAAAATAAAAATGCAATCCCCTAAAGTGAGAATAGGCTTAATGCAATGGAACAGAAAAAGAAAAGAAACATCAGAAATTATGGGAAATATTAAGCAAGGGAAGATTAATAATGAGGTGACAATGGAAAAGTAGTTGAGCCAGAGGGTGTAGGCCATGGTTAGAAATTTGGATTTTATTTTATTAAATTTTTTTTATTGTGGTAAGAACGATTAACATGAAATCTATTGTCTTAAAATTTTAAGTGTGCAATACAATGTTGTACAGTAGATCTCTAGAACTTATTCATCTTGTGTAACTGAAGCTTTATATCCATTGAACAGCAACACTCCATTTCCCTCTCACCCCCCAATTGCCTGTCAACCACCATTCTACTCTTTGTTTCTATGAGTTTGACTATTTTGTGTACTTTATATAAGTGGAATCATGCAGTATTTGTTTTTCTATGATTGGCTTATTTCACTCAGTATAATGTCCTCCAGGTTTATCCATGTTGTTGCATATTGAAGGATTTCCTTCTTTTTATGGCTGAATAATATTCCATTGTATGTATGTCCCACATTTTCTTTATCCATTCGTCTGTGGATAGACATTTACAGTGTTTTCATATCTTGACTATTGTGATAGTGCTGCAATGAACATGGGAGTATAGATATCTCTTAGAGATCCTGATTTCAATTCTTTCAGTTATATACTCAAAAGTGGGATTGCCGGATCATATGGTTTACTTTTCATTCAATTTGAAATAAAATCCAAACATAAAATAGTTTAATAAAATAAATAAAAGGTATTTAATGAATTATTAAGCAGAAGAGTACTATGTCTGATTTTCTTTAAAAAAAGGTAACTTCTTGATGGGAATGGAATATGGTGAGTTGAAGGAGCAGAGGCAGAGAGCTGAAGTGGGGGCTATTCTTCAGTACAGATGAAAGAAAAAGGTGGCTTGATTGAGAGACTATCAGTGAAGATGAAGAGAAGAAGGTTAAGAACATGCTTTTAGAGGTAGAGTCATGGGACTTGGGAATGGAGTGGATGACAGAAGGGGGTTAAGAAAAGAGGCTGGAATCCAGAATACCACCTATGTTGAGTGGCATTTACAGAGAAGGAGTAAGATAGAAGAAAAGGTTAGGAGGGGAAGAACTCTGTTAAAAAGTTTCTTTGCTGAAAACACCACATTCAAAGATGTTTGCTAGATATTCAAATGGAGATATCAAGTAGATCTATAAGTTTGAAGATAAGTATAAATATATACATACATATACACACATACACATGTATATCATATGTGCATATATACCATGTTTTTATAACATTTTTTGCACTTAATCATAATTGTTTGTATAATTTAATATATTTCCCAAATATCATTTTAATAACCACATAGATGTACATTATGAAATGTAGCATAATTTATATGCAATCAATCATTCGTGTATTGCTGGACATGTAATTGTTTTTGTTTTCCTGGATTTTGTTTTTATTATTTGTAACTCTGTGTTGGTCATCCTTGAAGATAAATAATTATGCCTATCTATTTTACTTCCACGAGTAAAATTTTTAAAAACAATTGCCAGATCAAAGACTTTCCACACTCTTAAAGATTTTGACACTTAATTTCAACACTGCGCCTAAAAGAGCACACCATCACAACTTCCATCAATAGTTTGTGAGTGCCATATCTCAGGGTGACCACCTAATCTAATTATTTTTGTTAATCTGTGCCATTTTGCCAGAAGAAAAATATTATATCTTATTTGTAGTCTTTAAAAAATATTTCTTTGATGCTACTGAGGGTGTTTATTTTTTAATATGTGTTTAGCCGTTTGCCTTTCTTATTTTGTGAATTAGCTGTATATGGTCTTTGGATATTTTTCCTTAGTAATTTCCATCTTTTTCATATTCATTTGTCAGAAATCTTTACTGTTATTAACATTTCTATAAACATTGAAAATTTTCCTATAATCATTAATGCCATTCATTTTAATTATGGGAGTTTTGATGTTTGTTGAATATTATAAAACTATGTATCAGTGATTTTCTCTTTGTAATATCGCTGTTTGGTTTAGTGCTTAATGTAACAAAGATCCTGACTCCTCTTTTTGGTTCTTGACTTCTGACAACTTTTAAGCCTCAGATCTCACTCTTCTCCTTCCACCCCACATCTGAGCAAGCTGATAACAAAGCCTGGGTGCTCCCTCTTTTGGTGCCAGGCAGGGGAGACAAAGTAATCAAGCACCTGCTTGCACATGGGAACCCTTACCCAAGCCCCACTCCCTAACCACAATAAAACCCCAAGCCCGTTTCCTTTCCTTGCTCTCTCAATCTATTTTCAGACCAGCTTGGGAACCCTGACTGCCCTTCCCCCAAAGCCTCATTATATGAGTAATAAACGTTTTCATGTCCTCTTGGTATGTGTGTGGCAGCATCTTTCTTGACATGTGAACTAAATTATGGTTGAGGGTCCATTTTGTTTCTGCAGAATAGCCACAACACTTAGAAAGGACCTTTGCAACCGTAAGTTAGATAGCTATTTCGCACTATTTTCTTTTATTTCTTAAAGTGTTATTTTAAAAAAATATATTTAATTCCTCTGAAAATTAAATTATTTTGGATTATGGTGTGAGGTAGGGATGTTTATTTTTCCGAATGTTCCAGTTGTATTAACACCTCTTGGAAGTTATTAGGAGGAAGACAGAAGAAGTAGAAGGAAAAATAATACTTCCTTTAATGCTCTTTTAGATTTTTATGGGCATGACCATTATTTTATCTTTAGAACTTTAAGAAATTCTAGAAAAATTCTAGATAAAATTTTGATAATCACGTCAATGTTGAGAATTTAGTTTAATAACAACAATGCAATTTGATCAATTATTATTTTGCTATCATATACAATTAAAATGAAAACTATTTGGATTAAAAGAATTTCCCATTAATGAAAGATGATTGGCAACATTAAAAGTGGTGAACACACTTCTAATTTACAGCATTGCCAATAGACTGAAGAAGCCAAAAAGAATATCCAAGATTACAAATGTGAAAGACAACGAGGCGATTTTCAAAGGCAATTGAGAAGGTATACATCCGTTTTCCCATTTGTGAGCTAATGTGATTGGGTAGAAGTTTTGGGTTATTTACTACGGGCCTGAAACCACACTGCATACTTTTATTCATTTATCTCATTTAATACTTAGATCTTGGTGGAAAACAGTATCCCTATTGTATATATGTATGAAATGTATGTAAGAAAAAGAGTGTATTCTCCCTCTTTACAGATGAGGAAACCAAGGCTTAGAAAGGTTACAAAAATTGACGAAAATCAGGCTTGTAAGCCATAGGATATAGATTAGAACTCAGGTAATGTAAGTATAGACATTCCAGAAATATATTTCCTTAAAATTATGTCCATGCATTCTCTTCATAAGAATATTGTTCACTTCAACAGCAGCTGAAGGAAGTGCCAGTTCATGTTGTCGTCATTGCAAGTGCTGAGCAATTTCCAAGTCTGAAGTAATTTTAACCAACAAGGAAGTTTTTATGGAAATTAAAATTATACAACACTACCTTTCCTTTCTATTCTCATGAATCTTTGTTTGGTAGAAACTTGTTAAAGGTATTTGCTACAGGCATATATTGACTTTTCTTACTGTACACAAAGGAGAAACCAATACAAGGAAAAATGAAAGGTATTATCAAATATCAACTGTGCACTTGTTCATTGAGGGATTTAAGTAAGCCTTGGCAGACTTGAAACAGCAAGACTCTGTGAAGTTCAAATAAAACATAGAACAGGTCAATCAAAAAATATAGTTAGATGAAACACCTAAAGATAAACCCATATTTCGAGTGCCACGTTTGTCATTACATGTCATTATACTTATCACATATCACAGTGGTTACTTTAGGCAAGTTTCTAAGCTTTGATTTCTTACTTCATAATTTAATTTTATAAATGATTAAATTTCCTAAACTTCAATGTTATCCTTTAAGTAGTATCCAAAGATAAGTTTACCATCTACAAATGCATTATTTGGCATTTTATTGCCTGAAAAATGTCTCATGTATATATTTAATTAACTTCAAACAGAGATTATAATGTCTTTTATTTTCTTATCATAGAAATGTACTTACAAAAGGGAAATCTGTGTGTGTGTGTGTGTGTGTGTGTGTGTGTGTTTAAAACCTTATTTCAAGTATCACTACAAGTATATTATAGATAAGAATTATTTTTCAGGTATTTATAGTAACAAATTTTACAAACTAGAAAAGAGAAGGTATATCTCTTCACTGAGGTTCTATTTATTTTTGTTCTTAGTTTATATTTATAGGATTGCATTCTTCCCTTTCTTCTTTCATCACTATACTCCCTGTGCTTAATCCAGAATAAACAATTGAATAGTTAGGATTTTATTACTTTTTCCTGGAAATTTTTAATACTACCTTCATTATGTTGTCAAAATAGCTAATAGCACACCTTTTTCCTTAAAGGAAAATATATACCCATTTTATGGAATAATATATACATTATCATAAAATGAACTCCTGGGAGTTCAATAAAAACGTGTTGATTGACCCATTCTAAATAATAATGAGCCTTAAAATGACATTTATACATACATACATCCATACATGGACATATATATGTGTGTGTGTGTATGTATATATTGTATATATATGTATATATATGTATATGTATATATGTGTGTATATATATACACACACACATGCCTATGCACATGTATTTCCACTTAGGAATACAAAAGAGATGTGGAATAAATAAGATGCTTGCCATGATAAAAGTTTTCCACTATAATGGCTATATTATAGCTATATATAAATATATATATATATTTACGTGTATATAAGCATAAATACATTTACATTAGAGTTATACAAAATAGCCATGCATATTATATAATAGCTGTAATAACTTTATCTGTTTTCTGAAATGCAATTTTCCTCTACAATTCTGTTTAGTAGAGGAATGTCAGTGACTACCTTTTTTATTTTCCTTTCGGTTATCTATAAATCATATATGATGTGAGGTTAAGAAATAGGCCTTGCAGTAATTTAGAACCACTCAGCATGGCCCATTCCACAGCATTTCCTTACCTACTGTCACTATTGTGACTTTTGAGATGATCATTCTCAAGTTTTTTTCTGTATAGTTTTTAAACCTATGTATGGATCTATCAAGCATACCAAATTTTCATATTTTAAAAATTTATTTAAATTGACACTTTTTTATTCGTTTGTGATTGTTTTTATACTCAACATCTTCTTTGTGAGATTCAACTGTCATGACTTACCTCTCTGTTCTTCAGTCATTTTCACTGTGTATAGTATTCTGATGAATAGCTATACTACAATCGATCTATGATCTAATATTCTATCAATAGGCCTTTTGCTGTTTTTCAGTGTTTGTTATTATAAACAATGCTGCTGTGAACATTCTATTACACATTTCCTGCTGTGTATTTACAAGAGTTTCTCTAGGGCATATACTTAGAAGTAAAATTGATTAGATATTGGGTATACGGATTTTCAGCTTTGCTAGGTAACAAAAGATAATTCTTTTCCAAAGTTGTTGTAGCAGTTTACACACTCAACAACAGTAAGATAATTCCCATTGCTTGGACCTTTCTTGCTAATAGATGTGTAATAGTATCTCTTTGTAATTTTTTGTATTCCCCTGATTTCTAATGTTATTACACACCTTCTTTGGTTTATTGGCCATTAGACCATCTTCTTTTGAGTTGCTTTAACTTTTTCTTTGGAATAGATACGTAAAATCTCTGATTACTAGTATTTTGCCAGTTACACGTGTTATCAGTAATATCAAACAACAATTCTTAGTGGCACACAAAATAAAGATATATTTACCCATCGGTTTGAGAGTTACAATCTAGGCTAGACTTGCTGGAAGCTTTTCTGGTTTTGGCTGGGCTCATCTACACATCCAGCACTCTTCTGATAGGAGTTAGCTGATCTATTTTAACTACAAAAAGTCCACGCACAAATGTATTATTTAACTAATCCCTCCTTTCTTATTGGATACTTAGTTTAGTTTCTAATTGTTTGCTGTTATTAGCAGAGCTGTAATGAATATTCTTATAGAGAAAACTGTTTGCACGTGTCCGAATTGTAATTCTTTAGGACAGATTCTTAACATGGAATTGCTGCAGCAACATGGAGGCAAGTTTTGACAATTTGTGTATATTCTGTCAGATCCTCTTTTCCCATTGCAAACATTCAGTATTATCAATTTTGAATATTTTTACTGAAATAATGGAATTCAAAATATCTCATTATTGCTTTATCATTTTTTATTGCCAACACAGTTAATTGTCTTTTTCTATTTTCAACGTCTTTTGTAATTACTTTTTAATACCCTTTGCAAATTTATCTACTGAGGCATTTGTCTTTTTCATGTTGATTTGTAGGAGTTTTAGATTTTATTCCAAAACTATGGCTTTATTTGGACGTTGATTATGATGAATTTTGACATGCACAAGACTTTGTTTTTATTCAACTAAATTTGTCAGTCTTTTTCTTCAGAGCTCTTTTTTACCCTTTTTTGGAACTCTCTCCACATACAAAGTAAATTTTTAAAGATACAGATTTATTTTTTCCTTTGAAAGTCTTTCACCATACAAAGAATGAAGTCACATTTTCATGTTATGGGAGACAGTAAATATGTTATTTATTGTTTGAATCTGTTACTTGAAATCACATGAGCTGCAATAAACCTGTTTAGAAACAAGTTCCCTGACGCTCAAAGAGTTTTAATAACTTGTCAAGACTGATATAGATAAAATTACTGTTAAAGATAATAAATCTAGAATTTGTATGTAACATTTGTATTGCTTATTATGTTTAATTATGCTTATGTTTTCATTATTGATAAATACTATGTGATTTTTCTGCAATTTAACACAGTTTACACTTTTGTATGTCTGAATTCTATGATGATCTTTAAGACTTTCTGGGGTTGTATTTTTGTACAAGTGCATTAAATAGTTTCATATATTGGCTCAAAACCTTTCCATGACCCTTTATGTCCTGTGTCATAAGTACAAATGCTCAGGGCTCTCAATAGTCACATTCTGTCAAACTTGACTACTCAACATTGCACCAAATACGCTTAGCTTTTCTCATGCTCCTATTCATGCCAGTTGTCATACATAGAATGCCTTTGACTCCGTGTGTCAAAACCCATGCTATCATTCTGGAAGCTAAATTTTCGCATTACATTTTGCCTGTATTCAACAGTAAACTCCTTGTATTTTCATAATGCTTACATTTGAATAAAACGTCTTTAAAAAGTTTAATTATCTTCCTATGAAAATTAACTTCCTAAGAGCCCAGCTTCCCACAATTGCTAATGGTAGTCATATATTTTTCTGCACTTAATATATTCCACATACAATGTGTAGTAGATGCTCTCTATTCCCCTCTCATTACCCCTCTTTAAATGTGTTAAGTTCCAAATGCCAACATGTTCGTCTTTGTGCCTAGCAGTTTTTTTTTTCTTTGAAACTGCTTAAAGATGTAATACTCCTGCTTGGAATCCACCATAATCACCACTACCGGCAGCGCTCAATGAATTACTGTCAGGAGTTGGTGTTTAAATATTCTAGTTCTCTTATTCCTTGAGTAGGATAATTTTTAGATATATGTTTGTCACCTTTCCCCAGAATTGTGTCATACTCTAGAGTCACATTAAATAGCTCTGGTGCACATTTAATAGCTCACCACTAATTGACAGCCTTCTCTTTCCTTTATTATTTCTCCCACTTCCAAAACCATGTTCCCTGCACTTCTAAGTGATTACTTGTACTCAAATTCTTGTCTTTGGATCTGCTTCTGAAAGAACCCACACTAAGATAGTCTACCAGAACTGGTCCCAAGAAGCAGTTCCCGGATCACTGTAGTCAAATGATGACAAGAAGCCCATTGGTGATTCTGGTAGAGGAAGTATAACCTTTGGAATGCTGTAGTGTCACAATTATTAAGTCTCACCTGTAGTGAATTGGGATTGGATAGAGATAAAGGGAGATCACTGATTATACAATTTTTTAAGCATTTGGATCATATGATAATAATGGGAATTTTTACCCCTTTTTATCCAATTTGGTTGGCTCTCATTAAATGCCAGTGATGCAATAAAGAAAGGAACGGAAGGTTTAGGTTAGCCACCACCCATTCAGACCACAGTGTAAGAGCCAGAAGTCTTATATAAGAGCCAAAGACCCTCATCTCCTGTGGCTGATGGGCTACAGGGATAAAAACAAGGCCAAGGATCAGATCATGAGTGAACCAAAGATGCAGTTTTCGTTTGTTTTGCTTTTTTTTTTTCAGTCCAGGAGCCCTTTGTTGCTAAAGTAAGAACTATGATACAGAAGTACTGGAACGTTGACATTTAGTTGAGAACATCAGTGTGAATGTATTTAACAACCTCAAACCTCCAGATTCCATAAATGTCCTGGGACTGGAGAAGTGGCTGCTGCTCTGCACTCCAGGATAGAAGATTACCCTTGTCTAGAGACTATGCAGAGGCCTCCCATGAGGCAGATGCCTCAAAAAATGATAACTGTCCTCTTTGAGATTTGACCCCATCTCCCCTTGTACATTCTAGGCAAATAACCTGGATCATGTTTTAGCATGGCCCAGCAGAAGTATTTCTTCTGCTTCAGAAGGAAAATATTTATCATCAATAGAGCTGAAGGATACGGCTAACTTATATCCACTGCCAGGAAACATTAGAAGCTTCCTGGGAATGGATCATTAAGGGTGCTTGACTAGGATGCCTTGACAGAGTACTGAGAAAGGTACAAAAAGAGAAGAGTGAAAGGGTTATTCCCAAAGACCCGATGACACAGCAGCTAACCGTATTCCCTATCAGAGCCCAGAAACACCCACTTTATTATAACAATAACAATAACAATGGGGAGGAGGGCACTGGCATTATCAAGAAGCTCATAGTTGGCTGTTTTTTGTAAGTCAGAATTAACAATAGGGTAAATATTTATGGTACGGGGCTCTCTAGGGTCAATGAAGATAATACAATTCTGGAATAGTAGGGATCATGTAGCAGCATTTAATTGTCAGAAGCAAAGTGGATGCCATCTAAGGAGACCTGCCTTGCAAGAATCTATGGTGATAGTTAATACACCATGATGTTCCAAGAGGTGAGACAGAGAAAAAGATGA
Organism: Tapirus indicus; assembly: GCA_031878705.1. NCBI lineage: Eukaryota > Metazoa > Chordata > Mammalia > Perissodactyla > Tapiridae > Tapirus > Tapirus indicus. Next base: position 137,386,887 of record CM062919.1, on the reverse strand, counting down.
CAAGTGTTTACCTTGACTTATACAACCAGGAAAGATCAAGAATGAGAGAACTGAAGGTTGACATCAGTGGCCACAATGGAAAACCATGACGTCTCATCCAGTTTCTACATATGGGGAAGTTCTATGACCCAGAGTTTATCATTTAAAGTGGAGGCCAAGTCATCTTGCAAAAGAACCCAGACTACAAACAAGTATATTGAGTAGTATTTCCTCCACTATTCTCCAAAGGAAACTTTAGTCATTTACTAGACTATTCATACACTGGAAAAATATTTATATACTAGGTATACTAAAAATTTTAGGATATTTGAATACAGAATCTAAAATGACAATAATACTTAGAGACTCAAAACACCCTCATGGGCCTATTGTTAGAGCGGGGACATACAGAGGCCAGGTGGTAAATGAGATCCTGGCCATAGCCTATCTCACAGTGAGTTAAATGGTTTTCCAGGCCTACCAAGTGATTCCGCAGGATGGACATACTTCGCAGCTGGCTTGATTCACACATTGGTTTCTTGTCCTCTGGAGTAAAAGCCATAATGGTAGGAAAGGCCAAGAGGAAGTCTTCACACTACTCTCTTTTCCCTGGCTGATGTAGTAAATCAGAAGTAATGCTATAGTTTGGGTGGAATGATAAAGATTAGTGCACTCTCAATAATTTAAAGGATCCAGGGGTCATAGTACCACTTATATTCCTGTTTATTTTCCTAGTCTGTTCCCTAAAAAAGCCACATGGTTTACAGCAATGACAATTAGACTGCCACAAATTATTCAAGTGGCAGTCCTAATCACAGCTATTGTGTTGTATGTGGTATCTACACTATAAGATTTTACATAAACTCTGGGACTTGGTATCTGGCTCTTGATTAGCAAATACAGTTTTCAATGCCTATCATGGAGCAGCAGAATCATTTACATTTACCTGGAATGAACAGCAGGATAAATTCACAGATTTGTCACAGGACAATGTTAACTCTCACTCTTTGTCACAACAAAGTCAGGAGGGAGCTCGATCATCTGGACATTTCACATTACCTCACACTGATCTACTATGTTGAGAGCAACATTTTAACCTGACCGAGAGAAAACCAAGTGGCAAGTCTACTGAATGTCCTGGTAAAACCATGTGTATCAGAGGGTGTAAGATAAATCATAAAAAGGTTCTAGGATATGTCATACAAGCATAGTTTTTAAGTGTCCAGAGATTAAACGTATGCCAAGATATCTCCTCCTAGATTAAGGACAAGCTATTGCAACTTGCACCCGCTGCCATGAAGCACAAGGCACAGAGCTTGTTAGGTTTCTTTATATTTTGAAGAAAGCGTCTATCACATTTGAAAATACAGCTCCACCCATTTATCAGATGGTTTGGAAAGCTGTCACTTTAAAGTTATTTGGCACATGAAAATGCTGTGCTAAAATCTCTGGCAAACCCCAGTAAAAGTATTGTAGCACAGACTCTGGGGGTTTGGGGGCAAGAACATGCCAACTGCATCAAGACGTATTCCCTGCTTTAAAAGCAGCTCCTGACTTGCTACTCAGCCCTAGGATATGTTGGACAACTGAGCATGAGGCATTAAGCGACTGTGCAACCAGAGCTGCCCATCATGAGCTGGATACCATCAACACCACCAAGTCACAGAGGTGATCAGATTCAGAGCAATCTTTCACACAATTGAAATTAGACATTTGGAATCAGGCCTGACCAGATTTAGACGGTACAAGTAACTTACAATGCAGGTGACCATGCCATCTATTCCTGTCTCGTGGATCCTCTCCCACAGCTTACCCCTGTGATCTCCTAAGGGGTTCCCTATGACCAGCTATTGGAAAAGAGAAAAACTAAGGGCCTATTCATAAGGTCAGGGTAGATATATTGGCACAAGCTTACAATGCACTGCTGCTGTGTGAGAGTCTCACTAAAGTGTGCCTCCGAATGACAGTCCGGAGAGAAATATATCTCCATGGCCAGAGCTTCCAATAATTAAATTTGTGTAGAGGAAGAGCTCATCTGAGGAAAATATATTCACAGAATCCTGAGCAGCAGAAAATGGCTTAGCTGGTTGGTAAGGGAGCTGAAATAACATTTAAACATGAGACAACCCGTTCTTGGGGGGAAACATGTGGATGTACCTATAGGATTAGACACAGGGATGGTGGATCTCTGTGTCTCATGCTAATGTTCTCTAAAGAGCATTCATGGCAGAGAAGGCATCATAGAGCAAAATGGAGAAGATGAATTGTCCAGTAGAGATCAGTGGCACCACTACATTGAGCACACTAAAGTGAAAGTTTTAGCTACACCTGACTGGTCAGTAGACCAGCAGGCCAAAAAGAGTACTTAGGCCAGAATAGGAAATTTGATCCTGACTATTATGAGGAATTAAATTTGGGTTGAGTTACCTTAAAGGATTGAATAATTATTATGAACATTAAGTACATGGTTTTATTTCATTCTATCCTAAAATGAGTTTCCCCTAGAGCTGTATGCTTTGTCTTATCTACTCTTCATTTCTTCATGACTTTAGTGGGAAAAAACTCCTCTACAAAGTTGGTCCTTATTCATTTGGCTTCTCACAAGAGGTTAAGTATTTTCCTCTTTGTTCTCTCCTAGCATCTTGTTCTTAATTGAACAAGATTGCAGCTATATAATGTGAGGAAAGGAGATTCACTTGGGCAACTCTTTTGTGCTTTTACGTCTAGTAATAATCTTAAATGGGAACCTGTAGCAACTTCAGATTGACAAGGACATGATAGCAACGGGCTCTGACTTCTCAGGCATGAGATCTGAGCAGCACTATCAGACAAGCATTCTAGAAGACCAGAGTACCAGCTGAGAGTGAGGAGAATCTGGAATGGGTGGTAGAGGAGGAAGAAGATGAGTATCAATTGCAGCAGTGGGACCTGTAATTTGTCGTACTAACCCTCCTTTATACCTCCTTCTTCCCCAGAAATTGTGACTGGCAACCCTATTAGAGAAGCAGAAACGGGAGAGTGAATTTCACTGGAGGTGTGAGTGGATCTGAGTAGTACAAAAAGCAGACTCTGACATCCACTACATATATCCCTGAACCTTTTTGCGTGTTCACACAGACTTCCAAGTGCCAACATCTGCAGATACGTGCCTCAGGGCTCTTTTACTTTAAACTCCAAAAAGCTGTGGTGCCTGGGATTATAAGGCAGCGTAGGCTGGAAGTACCAAGGAATCAGCAGCCCTCAATCAACTACTCTCAGTCCTTGGCGTTCAGTTACCCAACTCCCTCCCTCCTCAGGAAGGATAATTTTGAGGACCAGATTTTGGATCATTTTCTGAAGTTTCCCCTCAACATTTAACATTTAATAGTTCAACACTTGATAATTTCCTCTATTCTGTGTGACTTAACCCATTTTCCCCCCAGAGTTCTCTGCACTTCCTAAATAAATTATTTGTGCTGGAATCCTTGACTCAGTCGACTTTTGGGAAAACCTCAAATAATGTTGTGCTAGATATAGAGCTAGATGAATAGAAGATAGTATCCACGCCTGGAGAAATTTAGATTTTGGAATTTAATACTGAGACATAAGAAAATAAATGTAGTGTGGTAAGAACTATAATAGAATTAAGAACAAGATGCTAGGAGACAATGAGAGGAAAATACCTAACATCTTTTGAGAAGCCAAATGAATCGGGATCAACTTCGTAAAGGAGTTCATATCCCACTAAAGTCATGAAGAAATGAAGCGTAGATGAGACAAAGCATACAGCTCAATGGAAAGCACATTTTAGGATAGAATCAAATAAAACCATGTCCTTATTATTCATAATAATCATTCAAGCCTATAAGGTAACTCAACCCAAACTTTGAGAGTCCCCAATGTGAGTCATTTCCTGTAGAAAGTTTGCCCTTCTGGAAAATTTTCTAAAAAGCAAAACCTTCTGCTCCCTTAGATAGCTGATTAAGCAAAGAACCCTTTGCATTTATGCTTCTTGAGCTTATGCAACTGCCACTCAGACAGAAATTAGTTTCCTTCTGTTACTTCTGAAGAGAGGTTAATGGATTTTCTTTGGCATACTTTTTATGAGCAGGTTGCTGGATAATGAAATTTCCCAGTTCCACAGTTCATCACCCTCATACCTGATGGCAGAAATTAGTGATTAGAAATGGGAATATAAAGTGAAAGAAATGTAATTTCCTTCCATCTTTGAAACTGCTCTGGGGTGGGAAACTTTTTGCTGTTTCATGATATAATGTCTTCTCCTCTAATATGCTGTCAGTAGCAATGGGTTGAGTAAAAGTAATTTTTTTTCTCATATAAAGATGTGATCTGAAATATTTGCAGCATAAAAATTATCCTCAAAAATGTATACATTTCAATATTGTCTTGAAGTTTAATGCTTCAGACACCTAAAATTCTTTTTTCTCTCCTTTCTAGACTTATAGAAAAAGTTTTCTCTGTGGGCCTGTTATTCACAACTAGTCATTTTTCCCTAATGTGTACTAGACTATGTGACATGGCTTGTAGGAGGATTTGTTCTTTCACAAATGACTTGCCTGGTCTGGTACAAAATGATAGTGTATAATGTTTCAATAGCTATTTTTAGGTGAATAAAAGGATGATCCAATTAAGATTGTTAAATAGTACACTAGCCAAATGCAAATCAAGACTCTGTAAAGAAAGATAATGAGGGAAAATTATTTATGTCTTACTTTCTATTATAAAAGAAGCAGTTCTGGAAGACTAAATAATTGTCATTTCTTTCATAATTGAGTAGTTCCAGGGAGCCCATAAAGTCACTGGGAAATGCTGTTTGTATATTAAGGCCCAGGGACTGCCTAGTCCTGAGAGGAGTAATTTTCACTCCTACTTTTGAACTATGCAACTTCTATTACTGAATTCACATGGTCTAGCAATGAGACATATTAAAAACTTATGAAAAAAATGAAGTTTTCAGAGTTTGGATATGCATGTAATGGATCTTCAGATGATTGTATGTCTCTTCAAAAAATTTTATGAAGTATTTTTCATTTAAATTTTTTGTGATCTTTTTCATAAAATGCTTTCTGTGTGCCCTAGGTTGAAAGAATGAACATGAATATATAAGTGAAAAATATCTTTCACAGAGATATAAGTAGGGATATTCAATTAAGCAAAAAGTTTAAAAGTGAGCTGAATATATTGAGTAGGTTATGAAAATGTCATCAGTTTTTGATGTATGCAAAAAATGTTCAATGCAAAACATGCTTAGTAAGTCATATGCATTCAATGTCCCTCAATGTGTGTTAGTTATAAGCAAAAAGAACTTATCAAATAAAAGGTGAATGTACACAGTAGCCAAAGAAGTAGTATAAAGACAAAATAAGGCCAGCCCCCGTGCCCTAGGGGTTAAGTTTGGCATGCTCCGCTTCAGCGGCCTGGGTTTGGTTCCTGGGCATGGACCTACACCACTCGTCTGTCAGTGGCCATGCCATGGCGGTGGCTCAAATACGAAAAAAAGAGGAAGATTGACAACAGATGTTAGCTAAGGGCAAAACTTCCTCAGCAAAAAAAAAAAAAAAAAAGACAAAATACTTTTAGACAGTCCAATTATACCATGAAACTTTTAACACAAGAACCCTTCACCTTATGTTGCTAAGAACTAGATTTTTTCAGTAGTTAGGATTAAACGATGTTTATAACAATCCATAATTTTCAGTTCCATGCAGTTTGTGATTTTTATATGTACTTCACAGAATCCACTGCCTTAGTGTCATGCCACTCTGAGAGTCAGGTGGAGATTGAGTGATGGCCGAGTCCCAATAGGCTCTGGAAAGCCACTGAAACATTGCAAGTGGCTGAGACTTGGCATTTTATAACCTTGAACATCCCTTGTCTATAGCATAGCATGTTAATATTTTAAACATACTGCAAAAAAGGAAACCAGTTTGAACATGCAGACAGAGTAACAATTGCTCTACATAGAATACGGCAAGCCCACCAGTAGCACTGGGATATGGAGAGAATCTAAAAGCTGAAAGAGCTCATGCTCTGTGAGAGCGAGAACTGTGTCTGCCTCGCAGTGAAGGGCACAGCGCCGGACACATGGTGAGTTCTCAGTGAATATCGTTGGAATAGTGAGCAGAAATAAAAGGATAATAATAATGACCAACAATCCATGAACACTGGCTCTTTCTAAAGTATTTTGCTTGTTTCTAAGTGAGCCTAGGTGCATTACTTCAGAACAACAAAAATAAATATAATGTATAATACATGCCTATGTAGAATGGGATAACTTGCTAAATAGCTATCAAAAGGGAGTATTTTTATGTTTAGAAAATTGTGTATTCTTTCTTACCTATGAGTATCATTTGGAGTTATGAATTCTAAAGTCAGACTACCAGCATTCAAAATTGGAGCCTTACCAATTACTACCTACTGAGACATTGGACAAATCTATTAAGTGCTGTATGCCTTATTTTCTTCACTTGTAAAATGGGGATAAAAATAATAGCTACTCATAAATTAGCTGTGAAGATTGAACGAGTTATCACATGTAAGTGATTTTGCACCATTACTCCTATATCCATGTTAGCTGTTATTACTTACTATACCATAAGAAATGGAAATAACACCATACTCTTATTTGATCTCACCTGAGCTACTCAAGCATTCTCCTCATCTCCAATCCTTTCCCTTCCAACTCATCCTACAAACACTCCATTCAGAAAAATCTTTTTAACACATGTTCTTGTTCATGTCAGACCTACACACTAAAAATATCCACTGCCCATATATATATATATATATATATATATATAAAACTTATATATATATATAAGTTTTAGCCTGGAATTCAAGGCCTCTCCCAAACTGATTTTACAGTCTTATTTTCTACTGCTCTCTTTCACTCATTTTTCATATAAATTAAACTGAATTAACCATCTTCTGAAATGACCCTGCACCTTCCCTTCTATGATTGGTTGTCCTGGCCTTTCTCTTTGCTTACAATGTTGATTCTCCATCTCCCTCATGAATCTTTAACTGAGCCCAACAGTTTGAATTAGTAAATTATAAGGATAAGGATATCAAAAATATATTAAGAAGATGCATACGTGAGTATGCATAGACCCTTTATCGATACTAAAACTACTCGTCCATTAATTTTATGCATCACAGCAGGACTAGTGCTTATAGTACATATTTTAAAAATTATCTAACATCCCTTGACTTATTCATTAAGATTCTCCATTTCTTCCTGGATTTATGGATTAAAAGTTCTATTTCATCACCTTGGAGACCTTGTGCCACTGCTATGCATTGTTTACATTATCTGCAATGTGACATTTTACATTATTGAACAGTCTTGCTGAGGGATATCTTGTCTTTGACAACAACCCAAGACCAACATGCAAGATTTATTTTATCTGATAATTAATTCAATCTTGACTCAGTTTCAGTTAAATCATAAAATTTAGTTTATAATGTTTTGATTCTGATAAGTAATTAGCTGTGTGATCATGGAAGTCTCAGTCTTTTGATAAAATACTTCCTATGTATTTTAAATGAGAACAAACAACAAGAAAACATAAGTGAAATATATCTATTCCAGTGAGATAAAGGAAGTAGATTTTTAATCAGATTATGAAAAGAGAAGTTGATTTTTAATGAGGAGCCTTGGATTGGGGTTCCTGTTTGATTGGTGTGTAGTATAGAACTGTTGATTTTATTTTGTCGGTTCTTTACCTTTTAAGTGGAGATATCAGTGCCTGAGCAGCCTACCTAATACAGTTATTGGGAGGAACGAATGAGAGCTGTACCTCTAAAATTTTGTGCTTCATAAACAGAAGGGATTGTTATTGAAAAAGAATGAGAAAATTTCTAAGCTTTTTTGTATGTTTAAACACAGTGATATTATGACTTCAGTTAAAACGTTAAGTGCATTAGTTTTAATGCCTATTCAGTTATCAATTATAAGTATAGGTAATATGATGATAAATTTGCTATTTTATGCCCACCACTGAGCTGAGTTTATCATAAATATAGAAGAAGAAAAGTCTCCACCTTCTCAGAGTGTTGGAGGTGGCAGGGTCACTTGTGAGGGAAGAAGCATGAATACACAGGAGCACTGAACTCTAATGGCTAGGGTTTAGAGGTGGTAAGTACCAAGGAAATATGTATCAATTTTCTATTGCTGCTGTAACAAATTATCACAAACTATGTGGCTTAAAAAGACTAAAATATATTCTCTCACAGTTCTAGAGGTAGAATTCTGAAATGTGTCTCATGGGGCTAAAATCAAAGTGTCAGCTGGGCTGGATCATTCTAAAGGTTATAGAGGAGAATTCATTTCCTTATCTTTTCCAGCTTCCAGAGGCCGCCTAACATTCCTTATGTTATGGCCTGGCATCACGTCACCTCTTGTCCTCCAGCTTCTGATATCACATCACCTTCTTCTTTCCTTGACCTTCTTGCCTCCTTCTTAGAAGGATGCCTGTGATTGGGCCCACCTGGATAATCTGGGCTACTCTCTCAAGATCCTTAATTTAATCACACTTGTAAAGTCCATTTGCCATGGAAGATAACAATCATGGATTCTGGAGATTAAAATGTGGACATCTTTGTGGGGGGACATTATTCAGCCTACCACAATAGGGGTGCTTCTCACCATTACATGGTCCATATATTACTGACTATTACAGCCCCTCTAAATTACTGAATTTTATTGCTTCAAGACACTCACTACTAATTAAAACAGGGACAAAAAATGTAAATTGAATATAGAAATTACTTCTTTAATTTCAATACTTCTTTTTTATGTTGTATGCCTAGGAAATTCCTAATTAAAGCAATACTTAAGCAGGATGACCAGATCTTCCTTACCTAGTATATTCTGATGGACTTTTATAGGCTTTCCCATTTTACTTTGTTTTCACTTTGCGTGAAATGGCTTTTGATGATCTTACCATTTTCTATCCTAAGACTCACTTGGGTGAAATTAATTTTGAATCAGAAGGTCAATGATGGAAAGCTTTCAGCTGGGAAGACTGAAATAGGATCAAGTAATAGCTGTAAGTCTCTATTACAATGTTGCCTAGCAACACAGTTGCAGGTTTCCATTATAAGAAATGATACTATTATATAAAGGCATCTTAGGAAAGATATGAACGATAGGAAGTTCTAAACTTACAAAGAAGGTATCATTTCAGAGTTACAAAGATAAAGTTATTGAGCCATCCAGTGAAGGTCATAGAATTAAAAAGATAAATTATAATTTAAGGCTACTAAAATTCTAAAATTGGCACCTCCTTATTTCCTACCATTTATGTTCCAATACTTTTCAGTCATTAACAGCCTAATATCTTGGAAAGGAAAAAAACCAAAAACTATTAAACCACATAAGCCTAAATACATGACTATTATGCCATACTATTACCAAGGCCTACAGTAATACTGAAGACTTTTGTAAACATTTTGACATTTATTTATGTGAACTTCAAAATGTTATGACTTTTTTTGCATCAATAAATAGAGTTTATTTACTACTAAATGCTCATTTTGAATCAAATGAAATGGAGATATAGAGTAACAATTGGGGTCTACTGGTCTAAGAAAGGCTGTAAAACATAAAATCACACCACTTAATGTCTGAAGAGATAATTTTTTTAGATGTTTTATCTATGGTAATATGTAAGTGTCATTCGTAATAGAAAGAAAAAGAAGTTCAGGTACATTGTTATGTCAGTTCAATTTTACACATTTCTAGTTTAAGTATTGATGACATTTGTTTATAACAGCCCTTGAAACTTTAATAATAGACATCATTTTTAGGGTACCTACTAAATTCAGGGTAATGGTCTCTCTCTATCTGCCATTGGGTGAATCCAGCATTAACATCATTACAGTAGGCTCGCTGGTTCAGTAGAGGGCCTTCAAGCCTTCCAACTGAAACCTAGGTTGGTCAGCAGGCTTCCCTGGAGAGTGGCATTCCACGAACAAATATTTCCTGCACCAGCAAAGCTGGAAACCCAGTTGTAAATACAAGGTCTTCCAAATCAGTTTGGGAGACCCTGCCACCTTCCAACTCCTTTTTTAATATGCCAGGCAGGAGAGGCTCTGGGTCCCTCTCCCAAAGCACAACTCATAGTGCTTCTTGCCATGTGCAGCTCAAAGACCACTCTCCAAATGTCACATAGAGTCCAGGGGACTGAGAGCATCCTGCCATCCCACACCTGAAAGTTTTTCTAACAAATCAGCTCTAAGCTTGCACTAGTTGTCATTTTTTATTTCATTCTCACCCATTATTCAACCCCTCGTTATTCAGGTGAAAGCACTGTGCTTTAGAAACTTTAATCAGCTTTCTTGTGGACATGTGAATTCCAGAGATATTACGTAAGCCAGGGCCCACTTGGCAGAGAACGTTTCATCTATAACATGACAGTCGTGACAAAAATGATAAGAACTGCTAACATGTAAAAGTATCTCACCTTTTGAATGTTTTTAATGGTTAAAAAATTGTTTAAGGGGCCAGCCCTGTGGCATAATGGTTAAGTTTGGCACACTCTGCTTTGGTGGCCCAGGTTCACGGGTTCAGATCCCGGGCGCAGACCTACACTGCTCATCAGCCATGATCTGGTGGTGACCCACACACAAAAACATAGAGGAGGATTGGCATGGATTTTAGCTCAGGGTGAATCTTCCTCAAGTAAAAAGAGGAAGATTGGCAACAGAAGTTAGCTTGTGGCAAATCTTCCTCAACAACAACACCTTGTTTAAAACTGAACTATTATTGTTGAACAACATTCTGGGTCATTTCACACCTAAAATCATTTGTCTAAGTGGTCTCTAGATGTCTGTATTAGTTTCCTAGGGATGGCGCAACAAATGACCACAAAGCAGGTGGCTTTAAATAGAAACTTATTCTCCCACAGTTCTGGAGGCCAGGAGTCCAAAATCAAATGTCAGCAGGCCCAGGTTTCCTGCAAAGGCTCTGGAGGAGAATCCTCCCTTGCTTCTTCTAGCTCCTGGTAGCTCCCCTCTTTCCTTGGCTTGTGTTGTTGTAAGTCCTATCTCTCTGCCTTAGTCTTTCCATGGGTTTCTCCCCTATATCTATGTGTCCTTTTCTGTCTTCTCTAAGGCCATTCTCATTGGATGTAGGGCCTACACAAATCTAGTATAATCTCACCTAAATCCTTACCTTAATTACATCTACAATGACCCTATTTCCAAACAAAATCACATTCTGAGGTTCTAAGTGGACATGAATTTTTGCGGGACACTATTCAATCCACTAAAATAGCATATGACAGATGTTTATATAGGGAATTTCTAAGGAAGATAGATACTATATTTTACATTTTAGGACAGTTCCTAACCTATTATGCATCATGGTAGGTTAACCATTCAATAAAATTGTGTAATGTGATTCTAGCATCTTTGTGCAATCTAAATTTCATCCGGTGTCCCAAAAGTCCCAGAGCTAGTGAAAGAATAAGATGGGAGAGGGGAGATAATTTATCCCAAGTTTTCTAATCACACAGCTAGATTATATTAAGCATTCTTAAAACCCACCCCAGTGGAGAGAGGGGGGCGAGTAATCAAAGAAGACTGAGGTACCAACTCCATTTTCTGAGGCAGGATTCTCTCAAGGTCCCATGATAGCCCATTGTGAAGTAGCGGTGACTCTTCTCAGACCATGATTAGCTCTTCCTGGTCCTCTGTTGTTGCTCACAGGGCCTATGACCAGATTCCTTTTTTCCTAGAGATGGAAGAAGCGCACTGACAACTGGTCCATCCTCACCAAAGTTGCTATGTAAATATCAAAATCAAGTGCTCCTTTCTTATTAGCACATACACAGCTAAGAACCTCATCAGTATTTCCACCTTTGTTGCCTCTACAATATGTGGCAAAACCAGAAACTAATGGAATTGTGTAAATAGTAGTTACTGACAAGAATGCAATAACTTTGCTTTCTTTTATTGCAGACATGCTCTCCTTCCCTCACCTATCAATATGAGATAATCACAAAATACAAATTTAAGAAAACACTTTAATAGCCAACAAGATACTTGAATGGATCTCTTTACATTAATTTGCTTAAAATATGTTAACCAATGTTATAGCTTGTGTGACTGTTTCACATCTTTAACAATACGAACCAATGGAAATCCTAATGAAGAATGTTTTTTTAATGTGCACTTTTAAATGAATATACATATCTGAAGTCTATTGCCTTCCCAATTGTCCAATTTTTCCCAGTAATACTGTATTGTTATATGCGAACAGTTTATCGAAAAACGATACAATCCTCCTTGCAACTGATTTCATTTACATTACAGAGACAAGCAAAATACAAGATAAAAAATGAATTAGTAAATGATGGTGAAGGGAAATAAATTTTAATAGTGTGTTGAATCCAGGCATGCAGTCATTACACACAATCTGTAAAAGCAGGCTCTGTTCAGTTGCTGGAGGAGGATCATAGGTCGACTGTATAGTTCCTACCAGCAAGGGGCACACAAATATTCCTGAGACATGACACTTCTCTATGATGTTCATAAATTGAAATAGACCAGTGTAATTGTGAGCAACTTTTCCTTGATATTGAATTCTGAAAGATGCATCTGATGTGGGTTTTTATAAAAGGGATATTGGGTTATTTCATGGAGTAAGTCCTCATTAATAGCCCCAGAATTAATACAGTAGTGAGTTGTAGGTTGATGTTTGTATTAAAATGTCTCAATAGAGATCACAATGCAGAAGTGCAGTTCAGTAAAAAACAGTTTTAGAAGGTTTTTAAATAATTGAGGAACACTTACATGCAGCAGCTTCAGAAGAACCGTCAATTCAGAAAGATCCTGGCTCGTAAGATGAATTTAAAAGCACACCTCAACTGTTATGAAAACTATCAAAATATGCTCCACGGCAACTGCAAGTTCTGTTTAAGTAACAGTTAATATTCTTAAACGATTTTATGACGTAATGAGCCTTCAATGAAATAAAGGATGTCAATTAGAAATATGATTTGAAATATAGACATATTATTTTGTGAAAAAACTTTAAGAAATTCATCTAATATGTCTAATGTTCAATTTTTTGTTTGTTTTATAAAACTAGTAGTAGGAACAGCAAGTCAGAAATGACTCAGCAGTATTAGAGCATTATTGCAGAAGCAAAAAGAAAGCATTAAGAAAGAGGACATTATTTTGATAATACACGTGGATAAGACTCAGTTATTTAGGTTGACATTATATTTGAATCTATCATAGGATGAGGAGTAAGATGAGAGACTGAAGTTGTGTATCTTGCAGAGAAGTGCATCTTTGGTAACAATGTGAATAAGCAATGGATTTGTAAGTTTTCCCTAAATCTTAGTATACTTAAGGGTAGAGAACAGATGATACTAAAATGTGTATGATGATTTTTTTAAATTTTATGTTTCGTAACTTACTTGAAAACTGACATAATAAAATAACTCAATCTCTTGAAGTCGGAGGAGAATGGTGGCCTCTACACACAATCACTGTTTGAACAGAACAGGAGGTAGGCTGAATGGATTTTGAATATTTGAGAATATAAAAGTACTATTATGGACACAATTTTATATTATATTTTAAACAGATGTTTTATCGTAAAAATAACAAATAGAACTTATAGAAAATTTATAAATATTAAAAATGTAAAAGAAGCAACTGTAACTTCTTAGAGTTACAGAATCCCTGTAACTCCTCCTGCCACAGAAAACCACTTTTAATATTTTGGGTTGTGAGGGTTTTGTTCTGTTTTTTACTCAACAACTTATGTGCATATCACTCATTATTAGAGAAACAATTTAACAGAGCAAACAAAATAATATTTGTTACTCGTATTGTTGGAAATAACTGAAAGCAAAACTTAGGACAGAGACAAATGTAAATGTCCTACCCTTATTATTTGTTTTTAATTATATTTATCTTTTTCAAGGCCTTGAAAATATCAACTCAAACACTGGGGTTTATGCTTCTTTTTCAAATGCTGCAGAAGTACTATTAAAATGATTAATATTTTATAGCTCTTTAGAGTCCACAGAGCACTTTCAAAAATTTATTTCTCATATATAATCTCAACGGCACCTGTGACATTTAATGTTATCTTCGGGGTACTTACCAAGGCCAAGCTGCACATCAGGCCTTGCCTCTTTTGTGTTATGACAACTCTTTACCAAGAAAACAGAGAAGCTTCTAATGCTAACTGCCCACGCTTCCAACTGTCTAATCTTATTTGATATAATACATGGACCACTAGAGAATTTCACCTTAATACAGAACACTATCTAGTTTTGTGCCAGTGGTTCTTATAATTTTTGTCCCTCCAAGGTCGTTGGAGGATGTATATTTCAGAGGACACCCTTATACACATTCAAGAATGGTAGGATTTTCTTCTCACTAAACTAAAGGACCAGTAGTAGTGAACGAAGAAGCTAAGAGACCTCAAAGGAAACTATCAGCATCCACTCTATTGTGGAGACCAGCAACACTACCTCGTGAATCACCCTGGAAGTTCTCTATGGTTTATCTAAACCTCCCCAGCGGGGGGTGGGGGTGGCGGTGTGGGGGATGTACCTATCTCAATATCTCATGGGGTTGGAGCACCACAAGCTCTCCAGGCACTGGGCAATTGCCATTTACCAGTATTCTCCTGGAGTGTTGGCATCAAAATTCAGTCTTCTTGGTTCTTGTTCCCCAAACATTTACCACCCCTCTCACAAATCCATTCTTGTGCTGGTGCACAGAAGGGAAAGCTCCAGCACATTGGAATCTCTCTCCTAGAGAGAGTCCAAGGGGACTCCTCTGGGTCCTGACCAAGAATGCCTCTCCGTAGGATGGTGAGAGACCAGAGACCCCTCACTGCCGTCCCTATTGCCTGTGACTTCCAGCCTGGACCAACTGATGCCCTGTGCCTCTACAAACACTTACATAAATACAAGGACTTGCATATAGTTGGAGCCAAGAAAAAACTGTTTGAATGAATTATAGTGAGTGAGGAGAAGGATATGTAAGAATAGCAAAATATAACAAACTGATACCAAAGACACTATACTCAACTGTCATGTTTTTTAGCATTAAATGAATAGATATATGGATATTTTCAAATACTCACTCCTCTTGTTTGAAAAACATTTGAAGATAGTATTGCTGCCATTTAATGGGTGCCAGCTAAGCAACAGACACTGTGTATGTTAAGAACAGAAATTGTCTGTAACCATCATGATTACTCTATTTAGTAGACATTTTTATACATGTTCTCACTTTACAGAAAACTGAGGGTGGAGAGTTTAAGTAACATAGCAGTTTAAGTCAGCATTGAAACTCGGGTTATGTGACTTCCAAGGCCCAGCAAGTTCTAGTACATCACTCTGACTTAAACTGATGTCTATGCTTTCTAGGGGAAAAAAAGTATTTTAACATTGTAGCTGCTCATGGAAAATTAAGAATTTTATATTCAATGGTATTGCTTGCATAGGAAATCTATGCAAAGTTGATAGAATGACTAGATGTCAGAGTATATCTGATTAGAAGAGGCATATTTAATTTTAAGTGCTATTTTAGCCTGTTGAGGAGACACATATGTTGAAACAGTTATAACCACAGCAGATATTTCCTGTTTATACATACTTCTTATAAAATACAGATTGTCATTTCAAAATATGAACCATCTTATAAAATCACTAGGAAATTACTACCAATTCAATGTGAAGTGCTTTTTAGTGCCAAATTAAAGATGGGCAACAAATTATTATCACTGTCAGGTTAAAACCCAGCAGTTAGGAAAATTAAAAGACAAATAAATGCTAATCTGTGGGAAATAGACTTTTTTTGCAGTTAATTTTGTATTTGCTAGTGGGAAAAAACTGCAGAGAGAGAATTTAGGTATTTTACCGGAATTTTATTAATTTTTCAATTTTTTTTCTGACTGAAATATTGTCAAGCAGCAGTCAAATTTCCTCATCTTCTCTGACTTGAGTTAAAAAGAATTAGATCCGGAGATTGCCATGAATCCTCAAATGAGGCACCCTGGTTTAGAAATAATTTCTCTTCTTTGTTTAGAATCATTACTCTAAATTATCTCTTCTACTGCCAGTCTTGGAATTTACTATATGATATAACATATTATATGTGTGAAAAGTATATTGATATCACATGTTATGTTGATATGACATATTAGAAGTGTGAAAATACATATAATTTTGCTTAATACTATGTCTATAGCATTAAATACATTTTTGATAGTTTAAAATCATAATGGTAACTATTTGTCTTTTACTATATGCTCTTTTTTCTTCCTCTGGCCCTATAATTTTTTAAAAAACCTTCATTGTTTCTTTTGGTTGGTTGGGCTGAGAAAAGGTTATTTAAGAGATGCAAAGGAACTTCATAACTGAAACTTGCTCACCTCTAATCATGCCAAGTAATCAGCATCTCTAGAAGTAGAGGCTGTTATAATGCTCCATAGCACTTATTACTTTAGTGGCCATTATGAACTCT
The DNA here is from genome assembly GCA_031878705.1 of Tapirus indicus. NCBI lineage: Eukaryota > Metazoa > Chordata > Mammalia > Perissodactyla > Tapiridae > Tapirus > Tapirus indicus. The sequence goes on along the minus strand of CM062919.1, from coordinate 137,370,405 downwards.
GAGAGGAATTAAAGAGGTAAGCTTAACAGAAATTATTGTTACTACCCAAATACATACACTAGCCATCAAGACAAAGAGGCACCGAGATTTAAGTGTGAAGGAGGTTCTGTCTCCTTCACGATGTGTTTTCTGGTTTTATGTTCACATACAGAAATAAATACAATGGAACCATAAAAAGGAAAAAAAAATCCTCCAAATTTGGGCATAAATAGGCTCTTATTTTACACTGGCTTTAGTGAGGAGGTTATAAATCAGAATTTGCTTTGCTTTAATTCTTTACATATTCTGGGTTGTTTAGACAATTTGATTCTCTCTAATTCTTAACACATTCTAGAGTATTGTTTTTATTTCTCTTTTCCACGAGTTAGACCATATACTTCAAGTAGTGTGACTAACCCTCTTTGAGCTCTGCTAAAAGGCTGGCTGCAAATATTTACTTGGGAGAGTTCTGAATCATTCTTTGTGATGACTGTTTTAAACCCAGTCTCAGCACAGTGCCTTAAACTTTTAAAGCTGACGATTAGAAAAATATAACAAGACAAAGCTGGAGGATTTGGTGATGACAAATTTGGTGAATGTATAAGAAAGTGGCTATAGGGAAGTCATTATTCTCCCATCTCATGTAACATCCATCATCAATATTTCTAGTGCTCCTCTGTCACCTATAGTATAGTAAGATGGGTCCCACACTCTTTATTACAATTTAATTGCTCTTATTCTGATTGTGTTTGGTTTTAACTCAGTTGAATTGTTGCTGTGTTTCTAATTATGCGAGTATTTTATTGGAGACATGTGGTTTAAAATTAAGATACTTTTTCATACTTTTATATTTTTTATTTTATGAAGGAATCATTGACACTTATGGATGGAACATAATATTGAAGTTATAACATTACAAACAGGTTTTATGACATTAGCTTACTCGTCCATATTTGTTGTCATTCTGTTCTAGACTAAACATTTCATATGTAAATAGAAAAAATGGATACAAGATTCAAGATAAGGTGGGAGAGAGACGTGAGACATAGAAAACTTGAATAAGTAAATCAAATACTGACATTAAATTTATCAGGTCTTTTCTTTTTACATGAATACTCTTGCATTTGAAGTAATTAATATATTCTGAACAAAAATAATATTGATTTTAGCAGAAAACCAAGAAATAATATAGCTTTTGATTTTATGTCAGAAATTAAGCATCCAGTGTTTAATTTGTGCTACTTAAATTTCTGAGATGATAGAAATCAGGTTATCATTTTATAATCTTATATTTCTAATTTGAAATAGCACATGTCTGAAATGTTGTATAATTTTTTTGTGCATCAAAGAAAATCCATTTAAAGGTAGATAGTTATATTGCTTTATCTATAAAGTTTAGTTGTTTAGCTACAGATCAATAGGTTTCACAGTATGACTAGTTATAATTTAAGTTTTTAATTTGACATTTCAGATTGCTAAGCCTATTGACCTTTCAAAAGACCTCCCTCCTAAAGTTCTATTGAAAAGAAAAAAAAAAAAAAAAGAAACCGCATAAGGCTCCCTCTCTAAATGAGTTAAAAATAAAGACATTTTGCTTTTTTAGCTTACCAAATGAAATTATGTGTAAATGTTCAGAATGTCTTTGGAGTCTTTTGTTGGTTATCATTATCCATAATCCTCAGTCTCCTTCACCCCTGACAGCTTTTGCTCTACATTTATGATGCTTTATTCGTCTCTCTGTATGTTTTCACAGACCTGGGAGACTCTCTGTTAAAAATACCTTGTTCATCATCCTCAAAATTTTTCCTAGATCTGTGAAGGGTTTGCCTAAAATTCAGGAGATAGGCATAACTTCCTGTCTTCTTGTTTTTGTTTTATATCTGAGTTCACCAAAAATTACCTTTTGAAAAAGTGATATATATAATTTGAAGTCATTATTTTAAAAATATAAAAAGAAGATCTGTAAATCCTGTTGTGTCTCTAACATTCTATAGTCCTGTAGTTTATAAAATACTATTTCATAGGTGCCTCATTTAATCCTATTGTAAAGCTTAGGATGTGGTAGAAGATGTTTTTATCTCATACATATTTTAATATAATATATGTATTTTATCACATATGTAGCATATGTATATACTGTTTGCCTAAGAATAGGAAGAAATTAAATCAAGAACAGTGAAAGTGGAAAGAATTGACTCAGGCTTATGTTTGAACCCCAGTTCTAGACTGCTAGCTAAATGATCGGGGACAAATTATATCATCTCTCTAAGCCTGAGTTTCCTCATTTGACAAATGGGATTAACATCAAAGAAGGATAGGGAGGATTAAATATGCACAAGCCTAATACATAGCAGGGCTCAAAAGTTATTTTCCTTCACTTTTGACTCTAAATATTATTTTCTTTCAAATATATTATTCAATTAGAAGGTTTTGCATTGATAATATAGGAATCTGGACTAATTCTACCATGAATAATTACTTGTGGTTTATTTTTGTGTCTCGCACTGACTCAGTTGGATACTTTATGTGTTATCTTTGTCAAGGAATTTATTCACTAAAGTGTCTTGCCTCTCTGTCTCTTGATTTGCCTATTTTTCTCTATCTCTACATCGACCAGGAAAGTCTGAGACCCCATCATCCATCAGTTGGATTATTGAAAGTCTCAATTAATTTCTAAGATGTTTGATCACAATCATAATGGGCTTACAGAATTAGTTAGTTAGTTAGTTGGTTGACTGGTTAGTCAGTTTTGATGACCACACGAGAAAGACATCCACTGATTACATAATCCAGACATATGTGTCTTATTTTATGATTAGTGGTCACTTTTTAAATCAATGTTAAATTTATATAAAAGATCTTTATTCTGCCACCAATCCACCAAAAGTGCTCTTGTCAGAATAAAATAACCTCTACTTTTTTAAAACCCATGGTCATTTCAGCGTCCTCATCTTATGCAACTTCTTAGCAGCATTTAACATGATTGATGGCTTCTTACTTCTTGAAACATGTTATTTGCTTGAATTTCGGATCCACACTCTCTTAGTTTTCCTCTCTCATCAATCCCTGATTGTTCTCTGTCTCTTGGGGGAGTAACTAATTCATGTTTTTCCCCTAGTCTGTAATGTTGGAATGGCCTAAGGCACAGACAGCGAACCTCTACTATTCTCTATCTACACATACTTCATAGAGGTTCTCATTCCAAAGCAACCGTGACTTTAAATTGTATGAATATTCTGTACTTGAAATTGCAGGCTAACCTAGGCCTTTCTCCTGATTTCCAGAGAGGTATGTCCAGCTGTCTACTCATCATCATCTCGCCCACTTAATAGGTATCCCAATCTTAACAATTGATTTTAGACTCTGTGGCTATCTTTCGTTTTTTCTTTTCATTTTTTCAACGAGCATTCATTCCCACTAATTTTTCCTGGAAAAATTGGAAGTGCATTTCCCAGAATCCCTTTCCAGAGTTCCAATATAGATTCTGCCAATGAGAAGAAATTGTCTGGAATTTGAGAGATGCTATAGAAGAAAAACCAATTATTTCTATGGCAGCGATAAGGAAACGTGGCTGATGTGAAGCCTGATCAGCAGCTCTCTTGCATTCTCTTATGAATCAACCACTTTGTTGTCAGAGGCATATGAGATAAATGCAAGCAGTTTCCATGATGCCTGATTTCCTAAAGCTAGCAGAGACTTTCCCTGTTCTTTCCGTTCCTAGCCATCCAACAGTTTCTTTCTGAGATTCTTATTCCATATATTAAATGTCATCTTGCTTTAAATATCAGAGTTGTTCCCATGTTTCAGCCAAACACTGACTTCTCAATCAGTCAGGAATAGACCCTCAAAGATAGAATTAGTTGATTACTTGTTCTGGTTAGATCTGAAGGCAGTAATGATCTCATCACTGATGGAAAAGGAGAAACTGTTTTTCCATGGTATTCAGTAGCAAATGAACTAGGTAAATTATGTCCCATAGTTACCTGGAATGAAGTTCCATCAAAATCAGGTTTTGGATGATAAAGTAGCTGTTTCTGTAAAATATTATTATGTAAACACCGAGTATAAAAATATGCGGGGAAATGACTGCTTCTGTCTACACTGAAGGGCAGTAGAATGAAAATGGCAAGTTCAGTCTACATTCTTAGATCAAGACATGGTTCAGAGAACTGATGACTAATGCCCCTTCTATTTCCCACTCCCCTCAATCAACTACAGACTGTTGAATTGTAGCACAGGTTCATTCACAATATTATCAGTAACCTTATATGAAAACTTTAGTTCTCAGTTAGAGGCCCATGAATTGGAGTGGAGCAAATTGGGGTGAATGCCAATGAATCTGAGTACTCAAAACTTCAAATTCATTTGTAATTGGAATCACCACCTTCTTCCCTGTCTAGGGTTATCCTCCTACTGTTCAAATACCTCTAATGTCCTCACCTAATGTAGTTATCTTAAGAGGGGATATCCATTCTTTTTAAGTACCACATACATAACTTCTTTTTATTTCCAGACTTAGAAACCAGTAAAGTGGAGGAGATCCTGCCTAGGTCAAAGTAGCTCACACGTCACAAGAATTGCAAAATTTTACAAATGCATATCATCAGAAATCTAGGAAATAGGTTTGGATGGACTCTACAAGTGTGAGGAAATAGATTTGGATGGATTCCAAAGGTATGAGAACAGGAAGGAAAGAATATAACATCAGATCAAGCCACATTTAGCAACACAGGAACACTCACCATACATTCAGAACTCCACGTCAGCTCAAGCATCTCGGAGTGGCAGTAAGAGTTCACTCGTTGGTTAACCAAAACCTGAACACCATAGTCACCTTTACGAGAAAAAGGTAAGATGCCAGAAATTCTTTGGTATTATTTAGGGCAAGGAATCCAAAGAATTAGACAGAGAGGTGTGTTAACATGGATTAATGATGATGAATTGCTCACCCGACTATTTCCCCTGGGAGGGCCCAAAGAACAATTCACTGTACACAGCATTAAGAACACTGGTGAAAGGACATCCTTAAAGGCCTCTGGGACTGTACTCAGCAAGCAGGAATGAAAGTGAGAAATATTGCCACGGATATGGCCTCACTGATATTTATGTGAAAGGTGAGATTCTAGAGTGGTAGAGGCCACACGTCAGTGCTTAATTGCTAATGACACAATGAACATGTGTCATTGGGACACATTGGGACAGCTGTCATGGGAAGAAGGGCCCGAAGTATAATCAGTCAGTTGGGCAAGCAGCAACATTTGGCCAAGGCTAATTGATCATGGGGTTCATGGAACTAAAATATATGGGCGTACTATTAAGTTCTTCCTTAATTTGTGTAATAGAAAAGAAACCTCTTGCTGGTGAATACACCAGATTGAGTTATATAATGAACAGTCATGAATTCTACCCAGTTGTAGACTTGAGACAATTTACAGTCCCATATCTCTTGAAAGAAGAGGATGATGGATCTGCTTCAAGAAGGACCAGAGACACTGACAAGCACATGTTCTCTAAATCTTTTTCCTGTTTCTCCTAAAATATTCCTGTGGCCATTTAAGAGAGTGACTGTGGTGTGGGGAAAAGAAAATATTTAGGGTTCTGAAGAATTGATGAGCACTGGATTCGCAGTAAAAATAAGCTTTAAAAATCCAAAAAAGTCACTGTGGGCCATGAATCAGATAGAGGATTGTGACAGTCTGGTGATAGATGGAATTTTCAATGGAGTTTGAGAGAACTCAGTGTGTTTGTGGATTTATCCATGAGTTTTTCTCTTTATTTGGAAACTCCCAGAATTCTTTTAGCTAGTTGTCCCTTGTATTAACATCTATTATATTAGGAAGGACCAAGTAGAAGTTCCTGGAACTAATCTCTCCCCTACCACTATTTATGTTTTAATAAATAGAAAACCAACATCAGTTTTAATAAATGGAGAACCAACATCAGTACTACATCTCTGGAAGAATGACAGAATTTAATGCCACCATGAAAGACTTGAAAGATGAACGGACACTGATTCATGGCAGGTCTTCATTTAACTCACCTATTTGGTATGTTTAAATATGATTTGAAGAATCATGGGGATTACCATAAATATAATCAATTTATGTCTCCAATATCAGCTGTTGTGCCAGATGTGGTTTCTATACTGGAGCCACCAAGAGAATGCTTTTACCCTAATATGTGGCTACTGATCCAAAGTCAATGTTGTTCGAGCATAGAAATAAAGATCCGTGGACTTCAGCAAGCAACAGAAGTGAGATTTTCTTGGAGGTAGTGTTTGGACATTTTCTTCTGATTCACTCATTTTGGTGCTCCAGGAAATCAAGATCCTTGGTGGCAATTTCCTGTGACTTCAGCACTCTCTGATCTTGAAGCTGGTAATAGCTTTCCCAGATCTTCACTGCCTCAGCTCTTCCAGTGGTTTTCCTATCTTCTAATTCTCTGTATTAAATCCCCTCCTGCTGCTTTCTTACAAGTTGAATGGTATTTGTTTTCCTGACTGAACTTTGACTAAGTTAACCCAGGGCTTTGCCCTCTCCAAGTTTTCTTAGTCTCCGTTAACTAAGATCTTCATTTATCCAATAGTTCAAGTCAAAGGCCTTACAGACATTCTTGACCCTACCCTTATTTCTCCTCGTTCCTCCTCTTGTTGTTCCCTGAATCTGGTGTTTTCTTACCAGAGGGCATTTGTAGGCACTCTCATTTCTGTCTCTAGTAATCTTCTCCTCAGTGTTCTCACAGCTCACTGCCTCACTTAATTTAGGTCTCTGCTCAGATCTCACCTACTCAGAGAAGACTTGCCTGGCTTCTGTTACTTTCCCTTATTAGTATTGACTTTACAACATATAGTGTTTTGGATTTTGACTGTATTAATTTACTCTCTTCTCAACTAGAATAAAAACTTCAAGAAAGCAGAGGCCTTATCTGTTTTAATTATTGATATACCCACCCTCACCCAAAATAGGGTAAACAATAGTAGGATTTCAATACATTTTTATTAATACAAAAAAAAGTTGAGTAAATAAATCTGATATATAAATTGTGTATTCATGAATCATTATTTTAAATTTAGTACAAAAATATATTTATAGAACATTTAAACTTATAAAAATTATAATAAAATAGCATTATGTGAGGAGGTATTTAATTCAATGGATATCCTTACAAGTGTCTTGAAATACACAGAAAAGAACTTCCAGATAAAATTCAACTAAGTAACACTGCAGTCGTTGGATTTTGCTGCTTGCCTGGCCTGGCTTTGTCTGTTCTGAGTATGTGAATCTGAGACTCAGGAAATGTCTTACACAGTCCATATCTCAATTCTTGAAGTGATCATTTAATTCATCTTTAATGAAAACAATAAAAGTTTCTCTTTTAAAGTTTGACCAAAATGCTGAAATGAGAAATATGTACTCTATAGAAACTTAGTAACAACAATATGAAAAACATATAAATTATATAAAGTATATTCATATTAATTCTTTCTTTGCTGAGTGTCCAGTAAAGCCCATCATTAGAGGCTGACATAATATCTTTCTGCTTCAGTCCAAATTCCTCTCCTTCTCTCTTCTCTCTCTCAGTTCTGCTGTTCTCCTTCTAATGACACATACGTTCCCATTCCAGTTTGGTCTGCCCTGGGTGTCACTTTCTTATCTCAGGAAGGTGATTGCTCAGGCTATGCTACTTCACTTATTCTGCTGTCAGATTTTGAATAAAGGAGTACCAATTGTATTGCTAAAGAAACTGTATCTACCCAATATACTGTGAAAAATGCCTGTCTCTAATTTAGGGTACCATGGAATGGTGTTTCTCTCAGACTTCTGATGTGCTAATACAATTGGTGCCTTTTACATTCTCTGTCACATTACAGTGATAGAGAAGTTTATTATATTCCATTTCTTATGGTAGAGGAGGTAACTTCCTATGGGGTCTGACCTAAAATCAGATCCTCCACTGACAAAAGTAATAGAATTCAACTCTTTACGTTCGATACTGTGAAACAACGTCCTTCTGGATACAGGAGACATTTCTGTTTAATAATTTTATCCTCTCTGTCATTTTTCTTACAGTCACAAATCCTGACTGTCCAAGTTATTTCATGGTATGACATTAAAGCAGGAGGGTCATTGTCAAAGAAGTTAGATTGCCAATTACCAGACATTTCTCTTTTCATATTTCTCAACTTTCTGACCCTCTTCTACTCAAGACATTTACAGAATTTCTTCAATTATTGTGCATATCATCTTTAGACTATCTTTGCTGATTACAAAGCCCTGTACCTATCCCAGTTACTTAAAAAAGCTAGAAAAGCTTTCAAGCAAGTACATATGTACCATGTCTAGGATATATGATGAAGCTCAGGCAACAGTCTGGGCTAGAGATGTCAATTGGAGAAACATCAGTGTGTTGGCGGTAATTGAAACCAGGAGATTGGCCCAAGGAGTGTGCATTTTTTGGTGAATCATAAGGAACACCGAAAGACGTGTTCACAAGAGATACAGAGATATGAAAATAACCAGGAAAGCATGTGATTATGGAAACTAAAGGAATAAGGATTTAAGTAGGATGAAGTGTGTAATGGTACAGTGAGTTATGGTGTGATAAGGACTGAAATTGTCCTTTAAATCTGGCAATTGGGAGATTTTTGGTGACTTTAATGAGAATGATCTCAGTACAAGGAAGTGAGAAGACATATTACAGCGGGTGAGTTAAGGAAGTAGAGAGAAAGCATGTAAGTCACACATTTCAGAAATTTGGCAAGATTTTGAAGGAAATGGTATTAAATTTGACTGGCATTGAAGTGACATTTAAGAGTGGCAAAATTATGAAGTAAATGATTCAAATGGCCTAAATCACCTCAAAATATTAGAATGAGCCTACAGATAATCCTCTGAAATAGTCATTTCAGGGAGGAGAAGAGGGTTTTGACCAAGGACCAGTGAAGGTTGGTAATAAAGACCCAAATGAGTTTTCATCTGACACAGCAACAAGTCGACCTGGTCTTCATAAGGCTTCCTTATCAAAGTTGAATGGGGTACTGGACTAGAGAAGGTATTTTGTAATGTAGATTTAGAGTTGGGCTTTCCTGGGTGACTATATTTGAAATATATATTAAATAAATAATATAATAAATACTATATTAAAATAAAGGCACAGTAAAGTTCAAGTTGCTAGTGGGAATGTTGTTTATGTGATCAACCAAATTCTATTACTATTGTAATGACAGGAAACACTCACATACCATTTACAGTGTGCAAGACTCTTCACAGAATCCTCCAGAGTACTGCTGTTCTTATCTTCACTTAATAGAGGAGGAAACTGAGACACAGAGAAGGCAGATAACTTGTCCAAGGTCAAATGGCCGCTAAGCAGTACAGCCAGGATTTGAACCAAAGAGCCCAGATCTAGATTCTGCACTCTTAAACACCAGCAGCTGAATGCCTCCATAGTGGGTATAATTAGCCAAAATCAATTTTGGCTAGTTTAATCAGAAAAAGAATTTATTAAGTGTGGGCCAGAATGCAAGGCTTGGAAGTTGTGCAGAACAGAAAAGCACCCAGAATCACCCTGCAAAGTGACACAGGGGAAGTACCCAGCTGCCTTTCCAGGGCACAAATACTTCAGCACAGGTAACACACGGGTAACACCTGTGATAACACAGATCCGCACAGATAGCATCGCAGTGAGAGCTGATACCGGATAGCGGTTGCTGGCAGTAGCACCTCAGTCACTGGCTCCAGTGAAACTGGATGCAGTTCATACTATCTTTGGCAGAATGGATCCCATGTGGTGCCAAATTTTCTCATCACTTTTCACATCACCAATTTTCAATTTGGCATGACATGTTTGACTGGCACAGGCTAGGAACAACCTATGCACTGGAGCCTGAGAAAGCAAGGGGCTGGCTTCTGAGACAGTGGCCAGAGGAGCATGTTCAAGGGGCTTAGCAGCCAAAGAAAAACAAAATGAAACACAAAGGCAAGTGTCAGCTGCACAGGTGGTCCCAGCTGGCTAGGCTGGAAAAGAAGCCAGGGGGAGCTGACAGACGAGAAACAAATGAGGAGCTCAAAGGACTGTTCATGAGGGTAAAGAATGGGAGAGAGATTGTGAGGAAACAAGGAGAAAAATTACCGTCAACAGAGTGGAATATTTGAGTTTAAGCTGTGAAGGTAGAGGTAGTCCAGGTGATCATCAGATCCCAGGTTGGGTCCTGAAGGTCTTTTGCCATGGTTAGTGGAACTAAAAGTAATCAAACTAAATAGAATTGCACATTTTAATACCAGCTTGTTAGATAAAATTTCTTCGTGGACTAGGAAATCTCTCAACTTTATGATAAAATTTCAGGATGGAAAAAAGACTCTGTACCAGTTCTCAAAGCCTGCAGTGAACGAGGGGTACTGATTCTGGGTGGGTAAGTGACAACAACAAGGAGAAATAGGCAGGAACCTCAGACAAGAATGAGCACCTACACAGCAATGGAAGCGCCTCTGTCTGGAGGGGAAGGATGGCAGCTATGGGAGTTGTGTATACAGTTGACTGCCCTTATTTATCCTGTCGTTCTGTCCCCAGCGATCTCAGCTCTTTAGGTGGTAAATGACCTGGCCTCAAGGAAAAGTTGATAGCTATAAGACGGCTGTACTTCAGGAATTCCCACTGTTCTTCGTTCTTTATTTCTTTATCTTTTCCTCTCAGTCATTAATTGATTCATGTATTCACTCAGTCGATGGATGGATGGATGGATAGATAGACAGACAGATAGATAGATGATAGATAGAGAGTACTTATAATGAACTAGCACTGTGCTAGCCACTAGGTACACCAGCACGGACAAACAAATTGATACACATTGTATAAAGAAAAATTATAGTACTATGACAGGAGGTTAAAAGGAGACAATTTAGATTGAAAGTTCAGGGGGGACCTCCCTGAGGAGCAACTGTTATCTGAAACCAGAGAAAGAGCAAACGTAAGAGACTTCCCAGTGGAGAAAGCACCACATGCAAAGCCCTTAAGTGGGGAAAAGAATGACTTGTTTGTGAAATTGAAAGAAATCCAGTGTCTGAAGCATTTATGCTTGTGTTTTCTCTACTCACTGATTATCTATGAGTATCTTATGACCCGAGACTGCATATTATATATAATGGGATATACACACCATTGTGTATACCATGGTCTGGTTTGATGGGTCAGGCTACTCCCCTCAACTTAAAAGATAGATAATTTTGATTCTCCTTTTATAAACCATGTGGGAACTCTATAAGGTAGTATGGAGAAAGAAGATCTCTCAATACATAAATTGATGATCATGTCCCCAAAAGCACGGGTGTGTGTACCATCATTTTTGTATGTGTGTGAAAGGCAGGCACATATGGAAACATGGTATGAAAGCATTGGGATAAGACAGGCAAAAAAATCAATAAGAGAGAATGCAAGTGCAAAGGAACAACAATTCCCTCTAGGTGGGACAGCTTTGAAAACGTTAAGGGAGGCACAGTCTGCATAATTGAAAGCTCCTGTGGAAAATCTCTTAGGACATCAAAGCTCAGCTCTAATGTACTCTGAGCAGTGGAATTCTGAAGATTTCACTTCAGGAGTAGATTTTAAAGACAACAAGTCTTGGTCGTTTGGAAGAGATGCCATCTACAACTTTTATTAACTATTTTAAAATATATGTTTAAAACTGTTTTCTTCCACCCCTATTTTCTATGAGACAAATCTTGCTTCTACTCTTTCAGAAACCACGTACTTTTTGAGAGGCAGCAAGAGATTCGTGTCCTTTTTTCCTATCTCAAATGAAATAATCCTTTGCATTAATATTTCAAGGCATTGCATTATAAAGTAAATGAATTAAACAGATTTTATGATTAGAGAATAATAGACAGGTAAGACAGCTGGTGAAGGAGAAGAGAGATGCTACTCATTAGAGAAGTTGCACACATACCCAAGTCAAGGACAGCGAGGACATATTTTACAATTTCTGAAGTGCCTTATCAGTGAAATGATAAAATATTTGTATGATAGCTACTAAATGGATGATTATTATGTTCATCTACTTACTGAACACATATTTGTTGATTGCCTACATACTTCTCTTTTATAGAAGTTGAAAGAAGAATACCATGAAACCTCTGACTCATTGTTTTGGGTCACATGCTCCCAGCTCATATTTTTAATATGAACACAACATTTCAGCCCCGGCCATCAGCCATCAATTATTTGATTAAGGTTTATTGTTACAAAGGCCTTAAAATATTATTACACTTTCTTCTAAAGAGACTTTACTCCCATTATTTTAGTTAGAATTTTTTGTTTGTAAAACAGAAACTTAGTGACAAACAAAACAGGAACTTATATAAAAACGAAGGAATATCTCATAGGGCCTGAAGACAGGACTACATCTGGACCACAGGAAAAATCTGAAAGCAGAGAATTAAATGCCTTCTAAGTCCTTCTGTTTCTTTTATCTCTGCTTCTGCTTAGGTATTCATTTACATCTCAACACACCCACCAGACAGAAACAATCTTTTTGGCTCTCAGGCTCAGGTACCAGGGAAGGAAACCCTAGATACACTTATGTCAGATATCCCTCTGGACTGATCGACTGTGGCCAGAGGAGCCATGTAATAAGAAGTACTCTAGGTGGCCCCTGAAACCCTCACATTGATAGAAAATTTTACACAAGTGTTGTGAGGAAATCACTCAATGAGTTTCCACTATACCATTTGGTGAGAACTTGAAGTGAGCTAACATTTAGCAACACTTAATATTCACCAAGTACTACATAGATAATCTCTTTTAATACTCGTTACAGCTCACTAAGTATATGCAGTTATCACAACTTTATAGATGAAGGAACTAAGCTAAAGGAAATAGAAGGACAAGCCCAAGATCACAAACCTACACATTTAATTTAAGCAAATTAAGACACAGTTTCTGTGCTTCTATTTGGCTAAGCAATGTTTTAAGGTTTGAGGATCCAAAAGTCACAGATATGATCCATGACCTTGGAGAGCTCGCAGCCAATTGGAAAAGAGAAGAGAAAAAGATAATTATAATATAGTGGTTACACTGTATATTTTCAGGGACCGTATGGTGTTCCAGAGGTTCATGCGTGGGGTATCAGATCCATTGTGACCCAGGGCATCAGAAAAACATATTTTGGGAATGTAACACTGAATTTAAAAGATGAATTGAGATTAACTGGACCAAAAAGAAAGATAAGTGAATTCAGGCAGAATGGATGGGTATATAAAAATTTGATCATTTAAAACAATATAGCATGTTGGTGAAATATTGGCAATTTTGAATCGATGGAATATAGGAAAAAAGAAGCAGAGAATGGTAAGCAATGAGAATCAAGAGAGGCGATTAGCATTGAATATAATGTTTAGAACTTAGTTGTTATGACGAAGAAATGAGAAACTGTTGGGAGATTTTTTTTAAAAGGGGATTGCCCTTACCTGAATTGAAAAAAAAAAAGAAATCATTCTGGCCAATATAAATAATTAGTGGATTGGAAGTTGGCAAGACTACAGGTTAGAAACTAAATAAGATTCAGTTGCAGAAAACTATGCACAAGATAACAAAGTTCTGTCTGAAAGAAGGTAGGACCTTTGGTGAAGCTAAGATTCTAATCACGGTGGGTTCTTTATACCACACCACCCCCTCCATTGTTGAAAGTGGGGATGGAAAGGTGAGGGAGATTGAATTGAATTTGGAAAATTAGGAAATTCCATCCCCCAACCACCAAAGCGGAAAAAAAAAAATTCATCACAATGCCTGTAATTTATTTTAAAATAATTTAGCACAGACAATAATTGAAATGTGTATATTCATTAGTTAAGCTACATTCTGGGAAAAATTGTCTGACCTAACGAGGAGTTCACACTCAGGAGGTGGTCAGCTAGGATTATTTTGAAAGGCCACATTTCAGAGTCACTACCACAAGAATTGTTCCTATCTTTAACATGAAAGACTTTGTTAACTTAGTATAACACATCTTAGAAATGAGAAATTTCATTGGTGGAATTTGTTTAGTTTTTTAATTAGCTTAACAGCTATTAAAAATGAGCTCTCATAGGTCATATTAGAGATAGCCAATATGTAGACCAGCTAAAACGCTTTAAAGAAGACATTTTACCCTTACATGGACATGGATAACATTCTAGAAACCTTGTTGCAAGTATCTTAGGGATGGTGCCTGTAATTTGAATCCTAAATGCTCCTGTGTCCAGAAGGCTGCTGGTAGCAAATCTAAGTATCATGGAATTTGTCTGTAAAATGTTGTCTTGACCTTTCCATGTATGCGATATTTAGAGCACAGCAAAAGAAAGCTGAAACAATTGAGCTTCTAGAAGGAATGCATGAATGATTTTGACCTCATAATAAGAAGATGAAGCAATAGAACAACATTGGAATTTGTGACAAATTTTGCTCTGAGATCTCATTTTGTTATTATCTGGCACTGAGATTATGGAAGAAGTGGCTAATCCCCACCCACTGTTAACTACTTTTGGCTGAAAATGTATGCATGACTGTGATGTTCTTTTACTTATTTGCTCTACGATCATTTCCCTGAAATTCCTCAGCATTGGTTGTGTCTTAGGGAACTGACTTCTGCAAATATATTTATCTGACTCTCTTGCCAACTGTTTGCTGATTAGTTTTGGCCTGTGAGAAGCACCTGTGGGAAGAGTACCAAGAGGCTAGTTCCGACAACAAAACATTGAGAAAATGGGTGAAAGAAGCCCCAGTATCCTTAAAAGGCTCCGCAGTGGCTGTCCTCTGAAGATAGGGAATGGTCGTGGGGGAGGACACCACTGAAATGGACTTGCTGGAATCCTGGGTCCAACAAAATCCTGTTAGAGTAGCTGATAACAGTAACAGACAGAGCCAGTAAAATTACCATCAAGGGCGAGAGAGGCAGATTGGCTGTTTTATCTGTGTGAATCTGACAGAGACTCAGTAATCTTGGTGTTTCTAGGAATGTAATAGATGGGCAGGCTACCAGTGTCTTACTGGATCTATAGAGCTGGAAAAACTCTATGTTTGATGAGCAAGCACATCCCTTGAATGGCTACAATGGAAAGATGTGATCCATCACTATCTAATTTTGTACACTTCCAGTCAGTTTAAGCCGTTAATTTTGATATAACATAACCCTCATTTTACACGATCAAATTAGAAGCACCATTCTCCATTTTATGGAAGGATTTAACTGTTATTTGTTTGTTCATTTCTCATCTATTTCTCCCCACTAGAATGGAAATTCCATGATAGCAGAGAAGTTATGCTATCAGACTACCATTGAAACAGAACTTATCACAGTACATAGTAAACTGATCGAATGAATAACTTAGTTTCTGGTGTTGTTTGAAACATTTATTATTTTGTGTGATTTTATCAGTATTTGAATGGGAAAGTGAAATCAGGTCAGACATCACATTAGCCACCAGCCATCTTAACTCAGAAATGACCCAAAATAGCTGTGCTTTAGTAAGTGAAAGAGAAGAGAAGTTACATTCATATTCAATTACGACAAATCACCCTTTTCTTGGTATACTCCTATGGTTCCACTCAGGCTGACACAAACCTCCCCTATCATCACACCAGGAATAATATACAATTTTGGAAAAGATGTCCAGTCCATGATTCTGACAACAGGCCAATCATGTCATTTGTTTAAACATAATTAAAATGCATTTCCTATTTCTGAGAAAAAAATAAAACATCTTATTGGATATATATGTACACATATATTTATGAAAATGTGTACTATACATATAAGTTACATATACATTTTTGTCATAAATGGCAGTTTGGTGGAAATGTTACTACGTGGTATGAGGTGATTTAAGAACTGAACAGTTAAGACTATCACAGGAATAAATGCTTTCTCCTTAATTTTTTTTGTTTGAAGGTCACATTAAAATCATTATGCTAAAATATTCCTTTCTAATTAATTCATTAAAAAGTCAGTGCTAAAGTCTTTTAAAAATTCATACTTTATGAAACAAAAATATTAGATTTAAATCCTACTAAAATTACAACGTTGAGAAAGTAAGAGGATAGTTCTTTAATCATCTATTCTTTCTCATGGATATTTCTTACAAAAGATAAAATCTAACAATAATCTTGATAATGTGTGTAGAATTAATATTCGGTGGACTAAAACTATTTTAGTGGAGAATACCATAAACATTTTAAATTCCTTTGTAAAGATCGTTTAAATCCTATCCAAATAAATTAAACAAAAATCAAATGAATCTATTGATTAGCTATATAAGCAGAACTGTAAAATAGTTTTATTTGAGTCTGTCTCCATTTTTTCAGACAGAGACAATCTTG
This sequence comes from Tapirus indicus, assembly GCA_031878705.1. NCBI lineage: Eukaryota > Metazoa > Chordata > Mammalia > Perissodactyla > Tapiridae > Tapirus > Tapirus indicus. The sequence continues at coordinate 137,354,079 of CM062919.1, read as the reverse complement.
TCAGATCCTTTTTACTCAACTTAGATTGTTTTCCTCCGAGACTTTCACCTTGCATTTCAGTACTAAGTAGTTTCTTAGAATTTTTATGACTCCTCAAAAAGGACTCAGAACATTTCACAGTAATGAATATTGGGCCGTCTTTGACTATGTTGTAATAGAGCAGGCAGAATATTAAAGTGTATTTGCCACTTTTATAAACTTTTCAAATGCTGGAAAATCTTTGGAACACAAGTCGCTGATTCAGTATAACTTCTTAATTTCATTATTGCTACATTCATATGTATATATCTTATTATAAACTTTCTTTTTAGCTTATGTTTCAGCATATCATGTGATGTAGGATAATTCTTGTCTTTTATAAAGATCACAGAGTTAATGAAAATAGTAATTTTCATTGATTATGTATAAAATACTTACAATAAGTCTGGTTTACATGCTTGTGTGAATGTTTTTTACATCATTATTTTTAACATGGATTTCTCATAAATTTAACACATGCCTCAAATAATTTGGATGCAGGTTATTTGATATTCATCAAACACATGTAATCTGTGACTCTTGTGAGTGTGTTTCATTCCAGTGGCTATTAAAGGAAATATCATTCATCGTTAATGATAGGAAAGTTCTTCTGCTAGTTTCTTATTACCAAAATAATACATATTAGTTGTGAAGAATTTGAAAAACATTACAGAGACTCTCTTACTGAGTTCTGCTTAATTGATTACCAAGTGCAATTCTTTTGTGTTCTGAAACCAATTTCCAATGTGGAGGGGGGAGGTTTCCTTACAACCAACAAGCAATGCTCAGACACACTGCTGGTCTGTCACTATCTACCCAGAGATAGCATCAGATTCTACAGGTTAAGTGTTCAGTCCTATGAGACTACCCCTCTGCCACTTCAGAAGCCAGTCACAAGTCCAGGTTGTTACCTGTACTTCCGACCAACCAGCTATACATGAGAAGTTCCCAGGACTCCCGTCTTGGGTTTGATTAATTTGCTAGAGCAGCTCACAGAACTCAGAGACACATTTTACTTACTAGATTACTGGTTTATTATGAAAAAATATAACTCAGGAAAAGCCAGATGGAAGAGATACATAAAGCAAGGTGTGGGGAAAGGTTGAGGAGCATCCACACCCTCTCCAGAAGCACCACTCTCCCCAAATTTCCATGCATTCATCAACCTAGAAGCTCTCCGAACACAGTTCTTTTGTTTTCTATGGAGGCTCCATTAAATAGGCATGACTGATTAAATCATTGACCATTGGCAACTGATTCAATCAGTAGCCCTTTTCCCCTCCTTAGAGGTGGGGGGGAGTGAAAGTTCCAACCTTCTAATCATACAGTGGTTCTCCTGGAAACCACCCCCCATCTTTAGATGCTTTCCAGAAGTCACCTTATTAACATAACAAAAAACAGCTTGTGGCTTTCATCACTTAGGAAATTCCAAAGATTTTAGGAGCTGTGAGCCAAGAACTGTGGACAAAGACCAAATACATATGAGAAATATACTTTTGTCATCTGAATGACAAAATATGTATTTCTTATAAATCACAATATCACCAAGTCTCCATTGACTCTATAAAAGACTGAAACTCAAGGCTAGTAGGCTCCAAGCCATTGGAATTGTTTGCTTACTAGTTTGCTGAATATGGGTTCGTTCTCAAACCTGTGTGCCAGTTACTTAAATATTGCAATTCTGCAATGTAATTCAACATTATACAAAATAATGATGTATGGCTGTCAGAAGAGAACTGCTTTCATAAAAATTAAATTGAATACTATGGAAATAGTAAATAAGAGAAATTTTCTTGAAAATAAATTGCTGACAAAACAGGTATGGGTGAAGCAACCACAAAATATCACGAGGAAAATTGTAAAAATCTTTAAGGATTCTCAACTCAGATTGCTATACCGATGTCTATAAGTTCTTGTTACACAGAAGAGAAAGCAAAACTTAAAATCATAAACAAAAAAATTTGGCAATGTCGAATCAGTTGTTGGTGGTTAATTTTGCAATATTTTGTGGATTTTCTTTTTTGTTTCCCATGGTGATAACATGTCTGAATAAAGACAACAGACTTAGTCATAACGAGAATAATAGAAAATTTGCTTAATGTTGACCAAAAACATGTTGAAACACTAACCTTACTAATGCTTACCAAAACAGTTATAAAGAATTTTTGACAAATAAAATATGTTACTTTAATGTAATAGCAATAATTATTTTGATAATAAAAGCCAATGTTACTGAATCACTGTGAAATTTTTTATCTTATTTTCATTGTTTATTTCTCGAGGAGAAATTATACTCCTCTTAAGATGGCCAAACTCTATAACATACATGTTGTTTGTGCTAAATTATAGTTTGTAAAAGTATAGGAGTTCAAATATGGCATTTTCCAAAAAAAAAAAAAAATCAAAATAATAGAATAAGGATGCTTCTGCCAAAGTATACAGGTGTTTCCATTTCATATTGATGAAGTAAATTAGAATTTTAAAAACTCTAAGGCCAGCAATGTGTGAGGACCAAAATATACGTCATGCCATAAGATATAAACTCTACTTAGGCTACCTCTGAGCTAAACCATTTATTTAACAAGTATTCATTGAGTGTAGTGTGTCCATCACGCTCTGCTCAAGGAACTGGTAACAAAACAATTGATAAGACATGGCAGATTGTTGCCCCTAGGAAGGCATGTGTAGACCAAGTGAAAAATTCCACTCTGGGGGCCGCCCGGTGGCGCAGCGGTTTAGTCCGCGCTTGGCAGCCCGGGGTTCGCGAGTTCTGATCCCGGGCGCCCGCCGATGCACTGCTTGTCAGCCATGCCGTGACGGTGTCCCCTATAAAGTGGAGGAAGTTGGGCACGGATGTTACCCCAGGGCCAGTCTTCCTCAGCAAAAAAAAAGGGGAGGATTGGCAACAGATGTTAGCTCAGGGCTGGTCTTCCCCACAAAAAAAAAAAAAAAATTCCATTCTGATGCTTGCATGTATATGTAACAGTATTTTGTGTGTGTGTGTGTGTGTGAGGAAGATTAGCCCTGAGCTAACATCTGTTGCCAATCCTCCTCTTTTTGCTGAGGAAGATTGGCCCTGAGCTAACATCCGTGCCCATCCTCCTCTACTTTATATGTGGGACACCTGCCACAGCATGGCTTGATAAGCGGTGTGTAGGTCTGTGCCTGGGATCCAAAGGTGAGAACCCCGGGCTGCCAAAGCAGAGCGGGTGAACTTAACCACTATGCCACTGGGCTGGCTCCATAGGTAAGAGTATTTTAATAGCAGTGTGCAAGAGAAAACAAGAAAAAGCAAGCAACATGAGAAAAACAGAGTTCAGTTCTCAAATCTACAAACTTACCATGATTGGTTTGCACACTGAAAAACCATCTCGAGATATATTCATGTGTTATCACTAATGAATATATGATTCTCAATTACTCCTCTGCTAGCTGCATATTTTTTGTGATCTTTGTAATTATTTCACTCTTGAAACCTTGCCCAAAGCCTAGTTTTGTTTTGTTTTATTTTTAATATACAGGAATAACCAAATATTCAATACGTTTTTTCATTATATTCACTTGAAAGCTGTGGAATATGCTTGAAAGTATACCACATTCTTTATTTGGTCAAAGCAGAATGTTCTTTACTCAAAATTTATACTCTTTATTTAGGTTACTCTATACTCTTAAATATTTATTTATTTATTATTCAAAGTATTTAAATCCAGTCAGGCAAATAATTTTTATCCACAGTGAGAGAAATATGTTCCTAAGTTATTGTATTAAAATCACCTTTCCAAACTATTATGGCTTGGACTCATAGAAAAAATTAATAAAATTAGAATGTTTTAGAGAAAGGGAATCCCATATTTCATAATACTAATTACCAGACAGTAAAGGTGAGATTTACCTCTATATTTTAGAAATATCTTGAAATACTAAAATGTTTTATTATTTTAAAATGAAAATGTTAAATGTAAAACCCAGTATTGCACATGTAAAGTTTTTGAGACTTAGAGATACATTGACCAAAATTTATTATTTAAATGACTAAAAATGAAGACCAGAAGGAGACATTATGACACTTTGTAAACACAGCATGTACTTTTGCTTTACAGTATTAACAATATAAATTCACTTACCATTTTATTGATAACATTATTATTAAAAATTATGCTACAATAATTGCGGCAGGCCCAGTGGCGCAGCGGTTTAGTTCGCGCTTGGCATCCCGGGCGCCTGCCGACGCACTGCTTGTCAGTCATGCTGTAGCAGCTTCCCATATAAAGCAGAGGAAGACGGGCACGGATGTTAGCTCAGGGCTGGTCTTCTTCACACACACACACACAAAATCATGCTATAATATAATGTCCCACAGAACAACTTTTTGTTTCAGAGATTCCGATTACTGAGCCCCGGATGATGATTCCTCCCCCACTGTGGCAACGGAATTACTAAATCTCCTCTACTAATGTCAGAAATAGCCTCAAAAAACTAAAATCAAACAGTCAGGATTGGCATAGAAGATAAAACCTATGTGATAATCTAGTATAAAGTACGTCTTTCAGAATTAGGGTTACTTAGGGTCCTCATTTCTGGCCCTTGTGGATTAAGGAGAGTTGGGAAGTGTAACCTACAAAACAAAGGCTTTCCTTTCCTTTCCTATGTAAAAGGCATCCCCATTCTTCCTCTGAAATATAAGGAAAGCTCAATCGTGTTGGCATTCAGCCACTCCAACCCTTAACCCTGTTACCTGGAAGGGAACATTAGCCCTCAAATTCACTGTGCAGAAGTGGCTGGTGTGAACTTGGATGCACCAGTGCACGAGCGAGGTGAGGACTGATATTACATTAACTGAGTCATCACGGGAAAAATCGGGGCCACATCCTAAATAATCTCTCCGTACAGAACTCTCGCCTGGCTCTGCCGCTGCCAACTGAATGGGCTGTGTGGTCTAGCTGGGGTTTTTGTATTCATGTACTGTGCTCAGAATGAAGTTTCAAAGAATCAGGTGAACGTATCGTGTTTGTCTGATTAAATATCAGAATACTTTTCTATGCTTAGATAACTAGCCCAATGCTTCCTCTGAGAGCCCCGGAGAACAATGTAAGCCACAGAAAAATGCTACCCTCACACTGGAGAAAAGGGGTTTCCAGACAGATGTTTTGAATGCCTGAATGCTACAAAATATGTAGCTTTTCTATCCTTTTAGCTATAATAAAATTGTAATGAATTGAGAATTTTTAATATAAATTCTCAAACCAATACAATTTAATGAGGTAATTTTGAGAAAATTATTTAGATTTCCTTCCCTGGGAGTAAAATTTTAGTTTATTTTATAAACAATTGAATTGTTAATGAAATTAACATATTATATTATTTGAAGCTTTTACTTTGTGAAGAAATATTTCTTTAGTAGTAAGTGAACTTTAATAGTATGATATAGATATCTTATAATAAATCTAATTCAAAACTCTATTTTTACTTATAGGCCTGTAGTACAACTTACTGTTAAGAAATTTTGAAATTAAACTTTGATTAAATATATCTCTCACTCTCAGGAGGTAATCAAATAATTCTATATATGATTATTGAATTATTTTTATTAGCAAGACCATAATCTTAGATCTCTCAGAAAAATAAACGACAAAACTCATCACTTGAAATAAAATTACTTGGTTCATAAACAGCTATAGAAAGTAAGCAAGGATCAAAAAAGAAAGTACCACAGTTACTAAATTGAAGTTATATACAGATAAAATTAGAAAAATGATATTAAATAAAATCTGTCAATATTTTATTTCTCTTTGGTGGATGTTTAAAAAGCCTTGTTTGGTGCATGAATTTTTATGATATGGCAGTCTATATGTGTGAGTGTGGCATGGGTGTGGATTGTGGATGTGGGTGTGTGTTTTGAGAATTCATTGTGCAATGGGAAGGTTTAAATTTTTTGTTATGCTATGATTGTTATTGTTTTTTTCTTTGGATTTCTTGTATTCAATATCTGCTATTGATAAATTATTTATTTTCATATTCTCTCCATTTCTCCAATGGACAATGGATACTATATTCTGCTACTATGAAAAATATGATACACTTAATTGTCTGTTTCTTACAGCTGTGCTTTCCTATTCTATTCTCTAATGATCAGTCTTCCAAACTGAGCTCATTTCCTTTTCCAAATTTATGTTCTCAGCTCTTTCCAACCTCCCTGTATACCTGCCTAGACTTATTTTTATGCCAAATTTACTGTTGCTTGCTACATTTCAGAGGTTTTTAATATAAAAGGCTGAGAAATGTAGGAAATATTAGTATATGTGTATCTGGATTATGGTATATTCCTAATTCAAGGTTTAATCCCTTCAAAATACATATTTTTTTGGAGAGGCAATGGTTACAAAAGCTCTGTGATATAAAATCATTAAAAAATAATATAAATAGGAATCTAAAGAAATGAGGGATGATCTGAGGAGTCAATAGGAAAATCTTCAGAAGATTATAATAAGAACAAAACCAGTAAAAACCAAGAAGTAGCAGGGGATAGAGTAAATGGGTGGAGTTAAATGTATGGATTTGGCCATACTTAACAATGGTGGGTGAAAAATAAAACAGTTTATAGTATTTTCTTAAATAAATAAATATTTATTAAATGCTCTATAATAGTTAATTTTTTATTTAATTTCTAAGCCTGTAAATAGTTTATGAATTAATAGCGACATTTGGCCTCAATTTTGTCATTGTATTATTTTTTCTGTCTTTAATGCTTTATTTATCTTCTATCTTTTGCAATAGAGATTGTCTCTGTTTTGGTTTGGGGCATGTGTAAGGGCGGTAAGTGTGTGTGTGTTTGTGTAGGTGTGCATGTGTGTGCATGCACACACACTTACATGCATATGGTTTCCTCTCATTTATAGTGAGTTTTTCCCTATAGGTAACTGTTATGTCACCTATATATTTTATTCATTCCAGCAGCCCAAAAAGAGAAACAGGAAGGAGAAAGGCATGGTCCCTCTCTTTAAAAACATATCCTCTAGGTTTCATTCAGTTCTTTCATCTATACCTCATTGGCCCAAACCTAGTTACAATCTCACACCTAGATGCAAAGGGGGCAGAAAGACATAGCCTTTTCCTTGGCAGTTGTGTACACAACTATAACTTTGAGATACAATTACTGAGGACAAAGGGGAATGAGATTAGGAAATCATGAGCAAGCAGACTGCCACAAAGGCTACATGAATGTTATAATAATCTGGAAGCTGGATAATGTGCTTTTAATTTAATAACTGAAGTTTTGGGGAACATTCCTAAATTCATATTCATTCAATCATCTCCACATAAAACAAAGCAATAATTTTTAATCCTTCTGAGAAAAGACATTGTATTTCTGCTTTCCTTCCTTCCATCTTCAACCCTTTCAACTTTCCAATTTGTCTTTACGATCATCTAAGGTCACAAATCTATTTCTTTTTTTTAATTTCCCCCTTTTTCATGTTATTTTTAGAATAGGATATACCTCTTTTAGTTGTAGATGCCCAGTGTCTGGGTAGACATAAATCTAAGCCAAGGGAGTCATTGGAAATCAAACACTGTGGATAAAGACAGGAATAAACGACCCCAACTAAGTATTTGTATTTCTCAAAAATGTGTGTGCAGGCGACTCTTGTCCTCAGTGGGTTCCTACCACAACAAGGGGTGCCCCTGAGTCTGATTGAGGGTTCCCTAATACAAGGCATGAATAAAGTTGAACTTTTTTCCAATCCAAACAAGCTGTCAACCAATACAGTATGAAATAAAACCTTCACTTGCATCTGTGTGGTCTGTTTAGTTTCAGGAATCTTTTCCCTGCCTGCCTTATACTTTAAAATGTCTTTGCTTCTATGGTTTAAAAAAAACTCAGATTTGCCAGCATTGACTTTTAATTCTGATAATTATTAGTTACACAAAAAGTTATTTATGTATTTCTGTATCTTTTCATCTCATTTTAACACCAATTATCTCACAGAAAGACAATTGCTTTTTCTGATTATAGTGATCACAAGAGTGTCTGAGCATTTCCCAGAGGCTTTCATACCTGAACATGGTCTTCTCAAATGGTTGGTGCTATTTGAAATGATCGTTACTCAACTCTTTTTCAGTGAAAGTTTTATAAATATTGTATGATTTTCTTCAGGAATTAATTTTATCAAAGGGAAAATCTGAATCCAATTTGATTTTCATGTTCTACAGGCAATCATTTTCAAGATGTCTTTAAAGTATTTATTATTATCTCTTACTCATTTTTGATCACTGATTTCTTTTCTTGCATGTCCCCACACCTTTCACAACTCCGACTAATGGTTGTCAATATCAAACTCCATGTTAATAGCAGTTTCCAGAGCTGTACATGTACAATCTTCAGGCCGTCAGAGTTGGCCCAAGTTCCAATCTGATCATAAAAGTCTTCTCCACTTGTATCTCTGATTATTAGTTCTGATAATTAACTTATATTTAAGTTTTCTTGTTCTTCCTCTATCATAACTTAGATTTCTATAGTTAATTTTCTATGTACACTCACTTCTCTCCTATTATTCATTTCTATTTTGTTTTTTTTTAGATTCTGGAAATGTTTTGTAAGTCTATGTTATTTATTGTTGATATGAATTTCTTCAGTATGAATCTGCTTTTTACTGTTTCCAGTGAGCATTTTATTGGGCAATTATTTCCCATTGAATTTAATACTTGTCTTATCCAGGCCTGTCCTTATTTAACAGAACTAAAGCTTTCTTTTATATTACTAAGAATAAGAAACAAATGTGTTCTACATTTTCTTTTGTGTCATGAAATAAATTCATTTCAGGGGAGGATTTTCTTCTGAGTCATTACCATTTGACTTCCCTTCCCTATGTCTCCTAATGCCTTCTTATATACCAGTTGACATTTTCTATTAACTCCTGTTAGAACTTGATTTGTTAACATTTGTTCGTGCCATCAGGATGGTTGATACGTCTTATTTTCAAGTCCTTCCCCTGGATCTTATTGCAAACAAAGGAAATGATTCATGCCCAATGTTGGGGGAGAGTAAGGATGTGGGTTTTCAGTTCCCGTTCCACAGCAGTTTTCCGGAGGCTGGCAGAAGCCCCTAGCTGATTTGAAACCAAAGTGCAGAGCATCATGTAAGGCAGGTAGCACAATGGAGACCTCATTGTGGCATTTGGCAAATGCTAGTTACTTTAGCAATTCTGTGTGCCTTTTCAAATTGTTCAATAAATGCAAAGACCCACCCAAAAATAGGTAAAAAAATATTTCTATAGGTCTACAGTCATGATTCAGAGAATAATGAGAAGTAGGCCAGAGGTTACTGATGCTGCCCCCAGGTATTTACCTTACAAGGACTTATAGCTGTGACTAAAAAGCTGAAAGGCAAAAAACCACAAAGTAAGTATTGGAGATTTTTCACAATGTGGCTTTTTATGTCAGTGTTAGCCAGGGGCAGTTAAGGTCATAAGTCTGGAGAATTCCTTGTGCTGACTCTCCTGGCCAGAAGCCAAGGCACAGATTGTCAGTGGAAGCTGGTAAGGACTATTGCTAGTATATTTTGGTCAAGCAAAATGTCAGAGAATTAACAGTGGGACGACTTTTAATTCTAATTTATCTGCATAAACACCTATACGAACCTGAAATTTTCTTACTTCTTATTTCTCATTGCAAAGATATTAACCTGTCTTTCATTTCCAAATAGATTAATGGCTCTTTTATTTGCAAATAAAACAAAATGAAAACCAGGAGCAAGAGTTCCTGCCAGTTCTACTCACTCTTCCATCTTTCTTTCCAGAGGTAAAGTATTTAGAAAATGCATTTCTCCCAGTTAATACCTTGGATCCTTCCCTCCAGGAACTACATCAAAACAACTGAGAGCATGGACTCCAGGAAAACAAAGATCACATTTGAAGATCTAGCTGAAAGGAGGGAACAAAAGCTGCTCCTGGGAGAAGAAGATGAGTAAACACATATTGAAGAGTTTAAAGTCCATTGTACTTGCAAGAGAGGACAGGACCCTGTCAAAATACGAAGTACTTCCTATCACCACATCATACAGGGCACACTTCCTGTGAGCCTGAGAAAACCAGCAGAGGGGAGGCAGCAGCATAAGGGCTTCATCAGTCAGACACTGAGCTCTTCTGCACAAAGACAGAAAAAATGTGTTCCAGAGATCCAGGGAATTCTTCTAAAATACTCATTGAGGTGAGAGTACATAGATACGGCCATACCTAGAAATCTGTAGATCTCAGCAAGAAGCATGCAGATTGGATGAGCATTAAGTAGGTGTCAGGTTCAACTCCAAGCCAAATGCAAATCATGAGGCGGGGTTTTAAGGAATATTAAAGATTTGAGGGGAGACCTTAGAAATTGAATGGTGAAAAGCATCAAATACAGATCTGAGGATTCGGTTAAGAACCAAGGAAAATTTAACCACAGACAGGAAACCATTGTTACCGCACCAGGTCTGTTTTTGCTTGCCACCCAGAAAGCCAAACACAGAGATGACGAGATTGCAGCAGAGAGAGAGAGTTTAATAATCACAAGGCAGCCAAGTGAGGAAATGGGAGGATGAATCTCAAATCTGCTTCCCCGAAAGTAGGGCCTCAGGGGTATTTATGGGGTAGGGGGCAAGGTGGTCTGAAATGATTGGAGGTGAGGAGAGATGAGGTTATTGATGATCTGTGCAAGCGTAGTCAGGCTTCACGCCTCTTCGTAGGACACATGTTCACAGAATGGTGGCGTTAGCATGCCCTGAGGGTGGAGTTTTGACCTCTTGACGTCTGCGTGGGCCCAGTTGATGGGTTGGTAGTCTCAACTGGCCTGAAGTGGGCAAGGGGTTCCAATTCCTGAAAAAATAGTTCAAACACCCATTACCATGGTGTCCCAGGCTCCAGGGAGATGTTATCTATAGGAACCTAGTGGGAGTCAGACAGCATATTGCCTGAACAGCACAATTAACAATCGGTAAGTTTATCATGCAGATTTTACTCCTTGCCCTCTGTTCTGATAAGTTTCTAGGTAAGGCCAACCCCCCCCTTTCTTCCTGGTACAGGAAAGAAGATACCTTTACAAATGGAGATTTCCTTCACAAATGTAAATGTCTCTTACAAAGGGTAACCAGAACTAAGAATGGGCTTAGCAAGGGCCCTCCCAGATACCAGGAGATGTGTATGGTGATGGCCTGTTCTGGGGGCTGGCCTCCCATCCCAAACTCTCTTGGTCAGTTAATGAGGGTGGGAGTCAAAGTGTCTTTCAGGCAGAGACATATTTTGAGGTGGCCAATTCTGATCCCCCCTAGTTACTAACTGCTTAATCATCAATGGCTAACTGTTTACCAGTTTCACCATTATAGGAGAAAACTTACATAATTCAGTTAATTAGCTCTCTCGCCCAGAGCTAATTTTCATAGTCTACTCATGCATACAATGGTTTTGGCCTGATGGGATCTTAGCAATGATGCACAACAATTGACATTTATTACTCTGTCTTTTTTTTTTCATACTTAATAGAATCATCAAAGGATAAGAAGAGCTCCAGATTAAAATATTGTGAAAAATTTTGAGAAATGAAGAAAATTTCCCTGAATATTAAAATCACCTTTCAGACAAGGTGTGTTTGTGCATATATGTGTGTGTACAGAATCCAACAGGCTTAAGAGGATGGACTAGAGAGAGGCACATCATAGGCATAAGTGTTTTGTGGTGGGACTAGAACTTCCCAAGTTGTACATTGGGGATAGGCCTGAGAATGATTCCTGAGTAAAATATAATAATACAATAGCAATATAGTGAATAATAATAATACCTGGCATATTGCATGTATTCAGTGTACTAAGCTCTGTAATAGGCATTGTGTAGGCATTCTCATGTCCGGTTTCTAATGAGTGCTTTGAAACAGTTATTATTACTCCTGTTGTATCCATGAGGAAAATGAGGTTCATAGAGGAGGTATGATTGCTCCAGATAACTGAGCTTGTAGGTAACAGAGCTGGGATTTTACATAGATGTTTCTGAATCTTTACTACATTATAGCAGCATTTCTGGGAAGTCATCTTAAGTCCTCCAACTCTGAGGTAAGCCATAAAGTTTGCCCAAAGTTTTTTATGTCTCAAGTATCCAGGATACTCAAGAACATAATGGAAACTTTGAGAGAAGAATCAGCATCTTAGTGAAGCTAAGAGAATCATAAACACCCCTCACATCACACATCAAAAAAATGCCAATCCAACCATCTGGAAAAAGGTTTAGCAGTTCCTTCAGGGCCATACTTGGCAAATTTCCCTTTAGGAACTCTTTTCCATGCCGTGTTCACTTAGGAGAATCTCAGAAAATGGATGGATAATGGTGATGCTTAGTCCGAGCTGGATCTGAGCAGGGTACACAGGTAACAGAGAAATGTGGAAAGAGGTCTGTGCAATCAGTGCAGTAGGAACCATCATGTCTGCACTGAAGGCCACCTGTCAGTGGGTTCCTGGCACTGCAGTGAAAGAAGAAACAAGCTTTATTTCTTAAGGAAGGGATCCCCAAACATATAGAACTGGACTGAAACCAAGTGTATGGAAACAAGGACAAATAAAAGAAAAATCCAGAAGGAGAAAGACACAAATTCCCCTCATGTATGCAGAAGGGAAAGTTTTCATAAAACATTTTATTAACCACTTGTAGTGCATCTAAAGGCAAAGCTGCCTCGGAGGAGGGATGTGGAATCAGAGTGAGCACCGCAATACTCTTGCAAGTCCAGTGTGACCACCAATGTCACCTTGATTGCTACAGCAGGACTTTCACTACAGCTGTTTCACTCCAGCCAAGAAGTTAACCAAAACAGAGATGCCAATAGCTCTATTTTCTAACTTGCCTTTTTTTCAGTTTAATTCTTTTAAATATTTCTTCCTTTGAATATTTTACATTTAACCACTGTTAATTCACCAGTTTCACAATTTAATGAGCTCTTCCTGAGTCAATATAGTAGTGAACTAAAATCTCATCAGATTCTTCCCTCCCCCTCAAAATACTAAGTGAACAAACGTAATTTATTAAATTACGGCATGAATTATCAAATGCACCTATTACATTAAACAAGAGTAACTCAAGGGATGCAATAATAAAGCACCTTTTTTATCTCTGTCTGATTTTTTTTTCAGTGGGGTTAAGTGTTTTCTTGTCTGTGGATGAACACTCAAGAATGACCTGTCACATTTCTGATCATTCATAGGAAATATAATTCCCTTTTTTCATTCTGCTTATAAAATATGCATAAATTCAGTATTTAAAATGCTCAGACTTGAGAATTCCAGTTTCGGGAAAGTGACAGAGAGCTTGAAAGAACATCACTTCTACCCTTACATAAGGAGAAAAACTGCAAATATGAACAACTTTTCTTGCACCCGTTAGAGAAATGAGGTTTTAGGGCAACTAATTAATCTGAAATCTGGAGAAAGACAAACGCTTGCAGTGAGAAACAGAACCTGATCTTAAATATAGTAAAGCTTGTGTTAATATAATATTTGGCAGTAAAATTTTCACAAGCTCCTTTAAAAAATTCTCTTATTGATAAATTAATAAATCTATTAAAACTGAACAAGATTTATCAAAATGCAACAAATTTCATTCTCTCTTTTCAGACTCATTATTCACAAATATAATAAATCCAGACAAGCAAAAGTTACTTTCTGCAACTTACAACTTTGTATATCTACTAAGGTTTTGATTTTCACTATCTTTCTCACGCTGCCAGACAATTTACTAATTTATTAGACTCAATTATCTTTGATAAATAAAACACACTCCATTGCTTTGCATACACATTCAAACATTTCTGCTATTATTACTTCTAGTATAGTCTTAATCACCCATATCAACTATAATTTGTATTCAAAATAGCTACTTCTACTTTACTGAGAAAACTTGGAGGTAGGTGTTGGGTAACTGTCTGTCATATGAAGCATCTTAGGAGACCAATAAGACTCATAAGCATACATGATATCTTGTCCTACATCCACCCACATTCCTTCTATATCTTTTTAAAGAGGCAAAAATGAACATACTCATTAATATGCTCCATAAGCACTTGGTAACATCATAAAATAAGAAGCACACATACACACACACACAAACACACGAACATAATCAATCAATTACTCGGTAACCAAGGTTTCTGTATTCTACCTAATTTAGAAAGTATCTGATTATCAAAAGAATAACCATGAATTACCTTCATTTAATATTATTTCAAGATTTTCAATTAACTAGGGCCTTTGGAAACTATGTTTAAGTTCACATGTTTCTGAACCACTCTTCATACAAAACGCTTTTATAATTACAAATAAATTTAGTTCAATAAAATTTAAAATTTTCAAAATTGTAAGCATTATGTTGACATCATCTTACCCTAACTGATAAGTAAATCAACATACTAAGTTTAAAGACTCAAAAGGTTAACTAGTCTCTGAGTGAAAATACAAACCTTATTTTTTTTTTAAATCTATATTATACTTGAAGGGAAGGAAGACTCTCCTCTACCCACTCTGGGCACTTTCTGGCTGGGCTCCAAATTAAATCGACATGAGACCAAGTAGCAGGAGAAAATTAAACAAAGCTTTATAACATGTCTACATGGGAGAGAGTTTCTTAAAAAATGGCAGAGGTTCTCCTCTCAAATGGAAAGACAAGGAGGATGTTGGGGGTGGGGGGGAGTCAGCTATGGGAGATTACCAGAAAAGCACAGTGAAGAAGAGGGTGAAGATTTAAGTCCTCGCCTTCCACGCTGAGAAGAGTTTCTAGAGATAAGGTCATCCCCCATTCTTCCTGGTACAGAGAGGGAGATACCTTTACAAATGGAGATTTCCCTTACAAATGTAAATGTCTCTTACAAAGGATAACTTCTACTTTGACTTGGAATGGACTTAGCAAGGACCGTCCCAATCTATCCATACGCAGAATTAAATTCTTTTAGGCAGTTGGGGGGGAGGGTCAAAGTTTCTTTCAGAGAAAATAATCAAGGTAAAGAGACATATTTTGAGGTGGCCAATTCTCATCCCCCACATACTCTACACAAAGAAAATCAGAGAAAAAACAGACAGCTATTCTTTTGAAAGAAAATGCTATTAACGTAGTCTGATTTGCCCAAAGTTTCAACCTTTCTTATATGTATTTGGATTCTTACATAAAACTTCTTCAGAGCTAGCAGTTTTTGTAAGAAGTAATCTCTTTTTAAAATGCTATTACATTTAAAGAATTAGAAGTTTATTTTCTAGGTATTTGGTGGGAATTATTAGATTTATGTAGGTACATAAAGTTCTCTGTATACTAGTCAGAACATAGATTTATTTTAAGTAATAATAATAATATTTAGTAATACCTATGGAAGTGGAAAAATATTTCACACTCACACACACACAAAAACAAAGGCTTTACAGACGGAGAGTGCTTATAGTTTCATCAGTCCAGCCTCAAACATGGTCAGAAGTGAACACCAAAAAAACCTAACTGGATCAGCTTGCAAAGAGCTGTTCTCATTTCCAGTTGACATGAAATATTTTCTTAATTGATTTAAACTCACAAATTTAAAAAATAGACAAAATAATCAAAATAGATTAATGAATTATTTTCTCTATTGTCCCTCATCCAACAGGAAAAAGGCATCTATTATCTCAATAGAAATCATCAAATTGTCAGATCATAAAACCAGATTCCTAACCCCTCTTCCACTAATGGGGAATAACTTCTTGGCCTTGCACAGATCAGATTTTCACAGACATAAGATGCTGTCTCTACATATGGTTGAGACCACCTCAGTGTTCTGAGAGAAGACACAAACTCACTGATCTCTGTTGTAGAAAGAGACACAGCAATGACCCTGGCTTAGACAAGAGAGGGACAGAATAATAGACTTAACCAGAAACAAAAACGAAAATACAAAATTAGAATATCAATAACAACGACCGCCACCAAAACTAAAGAAATGGAATGTCAACAAAAGTAAAGTTCTAGTCCTACTTGGGAATAACCATGAAAGCCAAGAAAATCTGTCTGAGCATAAATTGCCCAAGAGGTGCCCTCAGCCAGCACACTTTATTTGGCTCCATCAGGTAAATCCACTTGAAGGATTTCAACATCTTAGTGAGTTCTCCAAAACTAACAAATTATAATTTTAAAAATTAAAACCATAATTCTCATGCAAATACAGAATGGCCATAGCAAAGTTTTTTAATTCATCAAGGAGAATTCAACAAGTAAAATGTTAAACCAGGTTTTAAGAACATTTGAGAAATTGGGCATTTACAATCATTCTTTTAAAATAAAACATATTATAAAAAGATTGTTAAATTAAAAATAAAACAGCTCAGTTGCCTACAGGGCAATAAAACTATAACCTTTGGAATTATCTTTTCAAGTGGATAGAAATGTGCAAATTGACATGTAACCTTTCAGTGTCTGGGCTCTTAGCAATTAGAACACAAGTGTATTCCCCTACATAATTAAATAATCTTCAAGTGTGCCTATAAAATAATGCCTTGGTGTCATATATACTCTCTTTTGTCTTATTTCCAAGTTTTCGATAACTTTTCTAAACACTGTAATTCAGTCTTTGTAGTTAGTGGTCATGGGCAAATTTTATTTTTAAAATACAGTCATATAAAAGGAATTCCTATTAAACCTGAATAAAATTGGAATATGTTTCTCAATATGTTCATTTTCATATTCTGAAATTATTATCTTTCATTGTCTCATTATTCAAGATTTCATCTTTATACACTAATCGCTAAAAAACACTCAAGAATTTGGGAGAAAAAAATTGATTTTAATTTAATCCAATTTGAATTATCAGACTTTTCTAATACAAAGGACATCATTGTGTCCTGTTAAGGGAATAAAAGATAATTACTGCAAAATATATATAGATATATATGTGGCTATCTATATATATATCAAAAATTCTGGCAGACAAATGATACATATAAGTTATATAGACATATATATGTATAATATATACCCATAACCTATCTGTATACATATAAATTCATATATAGTATATTTACATATGTATAAATTTAGATGTTTAGTATAGTTGTATATACTCATTTATTATACAGTCAGTATATAAATTTAGTATATAAATTTAATATATTTATATATAAATTTGTCTCATACTACTCTTTATTACTTTTATTAGATATTAAAATTAACTTTCACTTTTGTTAGTTTCTTTCATTCAAAATATTATAAATTGAAAGTAGTCAAGAATATTCAACTATTCAAACACAATATGTTCACAAAAATTACTTTGCAGTGCTCACTTTCCTCCTCTCACTGATAACATAGGGAGGTAGGCATCTCTTTCTCTCATTTACGTCTAGTGCATTAAAGAAACAGGGAAAGAGACAATCCCTGGAGGTGCCATCAGTAATGAAGATTTGACATGTTTCACATATCATTTTCATTATTTTGTCAAGAGCATTATTCCAAAACAATGGAATCCTGAAGAAAATCTCCTGCCTCTCTGAAGAGAATAGGTTCTGAGACTAAAAGAGTTTATACAGAAGGAATCCTAATCCTTCTTTTTTTATTTTTAGAAGTAATTGTTTTTTCTTAAACTTACACACATAAGGAATGTGCTTAAATAAATAATTGACCATTTTTCTTGAGTGTGCTTTCCATATTTGCACTGCTATCCTTTTATTCTTCCTATTCTTTTGATGAGAATTGAATATATTGGAAGTCGTTAAGTGAAAGTAAGGACATTTTTTCTTTTAATTTCCTAATTCTATTTTTTTTATCATTCTTGCTTGCATTTCAAATTAAACACTCCCATGCTTACTTCTTAAGAATAATGGGAAATTTGCTTTGGATTGTATATTGGCCAGTAGTCACCAGCTTAGATGACAGAAAAGAAAGGAGGAGTGAAGGTATTTGTCAGTTTTTATTGCCCTGGTGGAATTCCAAGAAAGTTGGAGAGGGGGTGAGCTGGAAAGAACACTCTATATTTGAATAATAACAAATTGCTCTTTGAAGGTTTATAAAAATCAAAAATGAGAAGAAAAAAATAAACTACGTTAAACAAACTAGATTTAGAGGTTTACATGCTCTCCTAAGGTTGGTGGAAAATTGCTTTTTCTAAGCAATAACGAAACTTTATTATAAGGTTGCAGAAAGCTTATTAGGCAAGAAATTCTTGGAATCTCTTTTTGGTTTATAGCAATTAGACATTTGAATGCAGCCTTACTTTTTGTAGCAATTAACTTTGTGGAAAACTCCTCTGTTAAATTATCTTTGGATAATATTCACAAAATTATCAGCAAATGTTTTCCTATAACTAAGTCTTTGTTATTTCTTTGGCCCTTGTGTTGCTGTTGTTGCAAAATAATTTTACCATTTAAGAGGGCCAATTTCCCATTGTTGTTCAAGTAAGTCAGAGACTAGAAAGACGGGATTATAAACGCATCATATATGTCTTTCTCTCCCTCTGGTGGGTTAGCTGTGAAGATATTCTGACTGCCACAAATTACCTTGTGACTCATCATTTAAATACCATTCCCTATGAATGCTATGTTTCTTGGAAGAGGGAAATCAAATAATATTCTTTTGAACACTGACAATTTAATTCATATTCATGAGTCCTCAGAAACTATTTCCAGGTTATTAAAATAGATTGAGCCTGATTCTTCCAAAGAGAAGGGTCACATCTCCTAATTATTGAGACACTCGCGGACAAAAGAGTGTTGTGTATCTATCCATATCCGTATCTTTATTAGTTTGTATCTCTCTATATGCGGCTTTCTACTCATGTCTATCAGAGCTGATTCTGGAATCTCTCTCCACAGTACACTGGTTTCTTTTCCTTTCATTATTTTGCCATTATGGTTCCTAGAAAGCAGCAGGGCTCATATCACCTTGGGACAGAGAAAGACACGATGTAAGGTAATTTCCTTCCAGTTAGGAAGCAATAATGGAAACCTTACCAGTTCACTCTAAGTGGACTTTGGAAATGAGAGGAAGATGGAAGTAGGGCTAAGAGATAAGTTGCCACAGTCTTCTCTCACTATCTTGCAAATCAACCTTGTGTAGCATGTATGGAGCTGGGAGACATCTAGATAAGTATTATGAGGCAACTGTGGACCTCAAAGCCACAGGCCTATTTCTCAAACACACCCTGTGTAGCAGACCACTTGAAGAAGCTCAACATTGGATCAGATTCATGCCCAGATGGAGGTGGAGAAATGAATTGGAGGCCATGTTCTTGGCTTCCAGAGACGCAGAATTATTGGTGTTTGAAGTTCCTACTTCTCTGGTGAGGAAATAAGAAAATGCTGAAACGATCAGTGGACCAGTGGAGGATCAACATAACTGGGAAGGCATGGGGTTTGAACAAAGAAAATATAAGGGACAAGGACGTCCCAAAAGTCAACAGGCATCTTGGATTATGCAGTTGAGCAAGGGATGCCTGGAGCAGGGCCCTGAAGTCAAAGAGGATCTCAGGCAGAAAACATTTTGTTGAAAACCAGACAGCATGTGAGACTTCTTCCTCCACAGGATTATAAAAAGCCCATCTCACTGAATAGTATCTCAATAGAAGAAGGCGGGGAAGCCAAGACAGCCTGCCCTTACTTTTATGTTCAACACAATGCTCTGAAGGTTTAAATAAAGTAAAATATAGCAAATACTTTAATATATTTTTTCACGTATAAATTTGAATCAGTTTTTATCCTGACCTATTTATTCAAACTAGTCCAAGACATTCCAAAATGAAGATTTGAACTGGAAGAGATATTTAACCTGAAAGAGACAAATACTGGCACATTTTAGAAGTCTCTTACCCTCCTCAGTCACTGCTTGGTAACGTAGGGCTCAGGGAACATTAAACAAGTTGTTGAAATAAATGGAGTTGGCTTTTCTTTCCCCACCTGAATGGAAGTAAAGTAAATGTATATAAACATAATATACATGAAAACTTTAGAAATTTGCATATGTGATGGAAGATAAAGGAAGAGATATATTTTAAAAGAAAGTTATTTGAAAAACTGTTTTAAAAAAATATCTGAAAGCAAAATTAATATATCTCCATTGTAGAAAATTTAGAAATACAGCAATTCACACAGAAGAAAATAATCCATGGATATATTGTATTGTAATCTTATTTGGAGTAGTGTTGATGAGGAATAGTACTATAATTCAGAGAATTTAATAATTAGAGTCACAAAATCACTATCATTTTAGTAGCCTTTCCTTGTTCACATTTCAGGTAAATTCAGGCTCCTTTTACACAAGTTCTGTTTTGAACTATTTTTAGTGTCTTTGAAAGTGCATTTGCTGAGTATGAAAATGCACTCTTATACCAGTTTAGCTTCTCTGTGATTAATTAGTGCTGGATTTGCAGACATTTCTTTAAAAGAAAAGTCATAAGATTCACCACCTGCAGCTGAGGAAATTGTGGTTCTATGGGTCACTCAATTACTTATCAGATGAGCGAGTGCTACACCTGGTGTCTCCTGACTATCCTTCAGCATCCTTCCCAACACACTGTCCAGCCAACAAGTTCCTGAAATATAATGTCCAAGTCCAATCTAGGTTAGAACTCTCTGTTTAAAACGATGAGCCTTATTCATCTCTGGAGGTGGCTGGGAAGTTCTATCGACCACCGTTGGTCATCAGCCTCCAATGACAGAAGAAATCTGCCCAGAAACAGCCCAAATGCTCTGGTATGCATTTTGAAACTTTTATTGACAGTTCAAGCTGATCTTTACAAACCTGCCAGTAGAGATGAACCAAAGGAACACACTTGGTGTCACTTATTTGTCTCCTGGGACTGCAGGGATCAGACAGTATAATAGGCTTTGTTAGTAGGTAGGAGAGTCTCCCACACGGAGGTTTCCTCTCCCAAACATTTTTTTCATTGTGGTCCCCACTTCCTTCCTCCTCTGCTCTCTTTCTCGCCCATTCCACATCCCTTCAATCTAGCATCTTATCTTCATTAGGAAATGTTATCCCTCCCTATACTAATAGAAGAAACTCTTTTAAATTCCAAAGTACCCACCCTCCCCAATTGAATGGTAGGATTGCAGATGTCTTAGTTCAATCCTCCACGCAGAAATAGAGTTTTCAAGCACAAACTCAAATACAGACGCCATTAAATGGATTGTTTTTATTGTTGCATATTAAACTGTTTCCTTCCTGCATATGCATATGATATAGTATGAACATTCTCACACAATTTCTTAGATGCTTAATGTGACAAGTACCGTAATGTATTGTTCTAATTAGAGGTAGAAAAATGGTTAATGGTGTGTGTGTCCTTATTAGAAAGACCATGTTATCCATATAAAAGTGATTAAAGAGAGGCTAACAACAGATTCTGTCTCAGTGTTTTGGTTGTCTTTATGAATAATGACACTAAGTGATATGCACTGATGTTTCATGTCACTGCCTTCATATTCCCATGACAGGGCAGCAGCAGTGTCATCAGACATAATTTGAATTCTGAATACCATGGCAGGTGTTGTTCAGTCACACAAAGGATAATTCTCTGCCTCTCAAATGTAATGTTTTTCTTAAAATCCCATCTTTACTCTTTAGCATGATACTCTAAAGGTTCAAATGAAATAAGATACAACAAGCACTTTAATGTATTTTTCATGTATAAATTTGCATCAGTTCTTACCTTGAGAAATTTTAAGTTAATGTGGATGCTTTAGTATTCATTCAAATAGCATTGTAATTGGTATGAAAGATTCCCTGATCATATTATTATATGCACCTAAAACAGCAGTCAAAATAACAGCAAGGAAGAGCAACAAACTCAAAATGACTTAAGCAAAGACAAATCAAAAAAAAAGAACAAGAAAGAAAGTTATTTACTCATCATGATAACTGGGCAGATTGCCTTTAGCCTGGCTGGACATGCAGGCTTAAACGACGGCATCAGTGCTCTATTAGCTTTATTGGTGTTTGGCTCTGACCATATGCTGGCAGATAGAAGTCCATCAGAAAGAGCTTCTCTTCAACAGAAACCCCAGATTTCCCATTGGCTTTTCTTGGCCTGTCTTGGCTCTTCTGCCAACCCCACATTGATCACTGTAACTGAAGATACGCTAGGGCACAGAGGTTCCTGGAAATAGGGTCAGGCACAGATTCAGAGTAAGAAAGTACTTCCCAAAGAAAATCGGAGTAAATAAGAGGAAAGGAAGATGGGTAGCAGGAAGGAGAGAAGCTATTACATTCATTCATTACTTCATTCAATCACCAATTATTTTTTTATGTGTCTATTATGGGCAAGACACAATTCTTGGCACTGGGGTCTAAGCAGTGACTAAAACGAGAAAGCCCCTGCCCTCCAGAAACTCATCCATGTAAGGATGGATGGTAAGCAAGTACTCCAATAACAATATAACAGGTAAAGCTAAGGGCCATGAAGAAAAGTAAGAGAATACAGAGTGATGGACGGAATTATGTTAAAGTGGCCATTAAACAGTATTCAGAGGAGAATTCATAACAATATTAGATATTAAATTTAAAGCCTATGACTATTTTTTCAGTAAATTAAATTGACATAAGTTTAGAGTACAAATATATTTCTACTAAGCCTAAAAGAAATCAAGTGTGATTCATAGTAACATATAGAGATTTTTCTGTGTGTGTCTGCACACACATATATTCCCACACATATGTATGTGTATGAGTGTGTGAGAGAGAATTTAATAGGAGAGTTCATATAATAAAAATTATACTATGAATTATCTTCAGCATTAGTAAGTTATTTATAATAAATTATCAGTGATGGCTAACTTGTCGTTGATAGAGAATAATACAGCCGGCCTTTTTATTTATCAACCCTGTGACTTAGGCCAATGTGCTCTCTGTTCTAAGTTCAAAGAAGATTAGTCATATTCAGTAGGAGCCCATAGTCCTTTTTTGGTAAAGTGAAGTTGTTTTTGTCTCTAAAAGAAGAAAATACAGACATTTTATGTAAGATTTAATGTTTTGTGTAACATTTTATAGTTACCTAAAAAATTGGCTACGTCTAGGTAGAATGTAGTTCTGGAAGTAGGTTCTGAAAATATTATTGATGAATTTACTTCCACTTAAAGGAAAGTAAAACTATAATAAGTTCATTTGGGACATAAATAAAATATTTAAACAGTGTTGTGAGTTTTAATAAACCTACTTTAAAATTTTTCAATATTTCTGAGTTGCTATAATGTTCTCGAAAGAAATAATCATGAAAATGCATTTAAAAATGTATATAAGAATATACATTTTCAAAAGGGAAATACATAATTTTTAAATGCATTTTCCCTTTTGAAAATGTATGTCCCAATATGAGTGACAGGACACTTAACGCCTAGCACTTAGAAGATACTCAGAAAGTGTTTGTTGAATGACTGAATGAACAGGCAAATCAGAGCTTCCAGTTATACTATTCATGGGAAGGCATCCTAAGCTTCTGTTTGAGTAGTATTTTTTGCTTTTGTTTCTCATCATAAAAGTCCTAGGGGGCCAGATTTTCAGCTTACTAAATGGTAGGTAATGCAACAAATGGTCAGAACAGCATCATAGAATGAGTTAAGGAAGTTTTATGACAATATTTTGCTCCTAGGAACACTATTTTCATAGCTCTTTTTATGAGACTAGAGTGCACTTTTGGTATTTTAATATTCCTGTTAATTAGTGTTTATCGAGCATTTACTGCACTGTCCTCAGTATGTAACATGCATTAAAATATAATATCTTCATAAAATTTTAAGAGATGAGGAAATCAAGATACCCAGAGGCTGACTGACTTAACACAGTTCACACAGTTATTCGGTGAAGTCGGGAACAAACCAGAGAGTGGGGCTCAGGAGACAGCAATACTAACTATGTTCTTCTTATTCTGCCTAGATGTAGCCAGTTTTGTAAGTAACTATAAAATATAATACAAGACATTAAATCTTACATAAAAAGTCTGTATTTTCTTCTTTTAGAGACAAAAACAATCTGACTTTTCAAAAAAGGACCATGGGTTCCTACTGAATATGACTAATCTTAGAACTCTATAAAATGTTAATGAACTAAAAACACTAATAAATATTATATAGACTCCAAAGTCAACATGTAGCGCACATACCTGGGTTATACAGGAACTCTTCTTTTTCTCAGTAGGGCAAATAGGTAGAACCTAATAATTTTCATCTGATGTCCACAACATTTTTAACACAGTTTCTGGAGAATTTTGGTTGCTGCTTACAAGATTTAAAGATAATGTTGCCAGGGTTGTCATACACATAGTTAAATAAATGAGCTAAGACTGCCTGTCTCTCCTGGGCTTACAATATTTTATGGGTTATTTTGTGGCCATTATTGCTTTTACTGGTTTTCTGAGCATAATTTTATATATTGCATTGAGATGTATATGGGAAAAAGTTTTATTTTCAATGACAATGAAGAATAATGTTAAAGAATAAATATGAAAACATTTAAATAAAGGTGATTTCTTGAGCTCTACAATGTCTCTGTTTCTCAACGGAAGTAAGTTTAGAAAAAAAGCACTTGTTTCTTGGTAAAAAGCTTAAGTGCAGAGGATGTTCGAGTACAGAAGATAATATAGCAAACACATTTTGTAAGAAATCATGTTGCTTTTTTGGCCAGGTGGAAGTCTTAATTGGTCTTAACTGCATAGTCAGTAGTAACCATTTAAAAAATAAACAGTAGAATGGAGAGAATGTGTATTCTCAGACTTAACTTTTAAGATACATGGTTTAGAATACTATACAGATAAAATGGAAGAATCATACATATTTCTCTCTGTGTCTAGAAAAGTCTTCAACTAATGAATGCTTTCCAAAAAATTATTTGAAGGGAGATATTCTGAATTCCCTTTTGGAATTTACTTCTAGTAGCTCAACAGAAAATTCTTTCATAACTTCAACAGAATTAGAATTTCCATTTAGTTGTTTTATTTTCAATCATCTACTATTTTCCATTCCTATTTTAAACCTGTCTAGCATATGCATTAACCAATTTTGTTGTATTATTTCACTTTTTCATATTTTCACATGTATTTTAAAGAACAGTTCCCAACATATTTCTAATAATAACTTACCCAAGACTGCCATATACCCTTGGTTGTATATCATAATGTACATAATGTGTGGTTATTATTTTAATAGTAACTATTTCAAGTTTCTCTTTCAAAGTCAACCTACTCATATATGAATTTATTACTTATTTTTATTTGCTTCATGAATAACATGTTTTCAATCCTAAATAGTTTCATTTAACTGCTCTAAATTTATCTCTTATTACAAAGTTATTCTCAGTGATACTTACCACTGTCCCACTTGGAGATGTGGTCAATGATTGAGCTATGCTCCACTCTTGGAGAACAACCCAAACAACTTTGCAGCAAATCAGCCTCTTGATGGATTTACTAGGAGGCCTTATCAATAGCTAGGCAAATAATAGGGAATCTTTCTCTCTGATATATCATTCTTGATACTCTGTAATAGAAGAAAATTAGATTAGTGTTTGAGGATCTATTCTTCACAGTACAATGTTGATTATTGTTCAAAAATTGGTGACCTCACAATGATTCCCCCTGATGGTAAGAAATTGAGAAATTTCTAGAAAGTTTCTCCACCCACCTCCACTCTGTAAAAGGCCCTCGATGGTCAGGATACCTCCTGCTAACTGGCTGCATCACACACTGTGGAGACTGTTCTTGATGCCCTGTCTTGTTTGCTTCTTGGGGGGTTGAAAGGATCTTTTCAGGCTTTTAAAAGATGTCTTTCATTTTGTCAATTAATTTTAAAATTTGATGCAGGGTAAGGTAAGAAAAAATCATCTGTCACCCACTTTCTTCTTTTATATACCGTTGTGCCAGCATGTCTTTTATTGAAATAATTTTTAGGGTTCAAAGCATTTCTATATGTTCCTACTCATTCATTCAATTGTTCAACAACTACTTATTCAATACTTGCATAGTATGAGACACTCCTAGGCAAAGTAACATAGAGGAAGATGTGTAAGACACCTCCTTATTTTCCAAAATTTAGAGCGTCATGAAGAGATAGGGAAGTAAATCAGTTACTGTAATGCAAGAGAGAACATTAAAAGAAAGATAATACGGTGAGGATTTTTTGAGGTGCTCTTCAGATCGATTACAATTCTCTGAGAATTGCCTTCTTTTCATACACACCCCCCATACACCCACCCCCATAGGTAATCTTGTATTAGAGAACCCAGATTTCCTGGCATTCCTTGATTGGATCCAAGATGGATATTTGACACAAGGTGGAATTTGGAATTAGAATTTTAAGATCCAAACAAACTGGGCTTATCATTTGAAGTAGAATAACAAGTAAGTCTGAGAACTCTCTGGGTTCTCAGGTTCACATAGAAGCAGAAAAAGCATTGCTAGTAATTAAAGAGAATTAAGCAACTATAAAGAAAAAAGGACTGTGCGATATTGTGGTGGATAACAAAGGGATATAGAAGGTACATTATTAGATTATTGGAGTCTTTCTAGCTCCCGTCACACTAGCACACGAAGCCCAGATTTACCTCTTACCCTTTGGTGTGACACTTTTCTATCTTTCAGATTTACCCTCAGGCTTTTTGTTGTTGTTTATGCTTGAGCTATTTCAAATGAGTTTATTCGTGAGAATAGAAGAACATAGACAATATGCGAGATGTTCTTTATACTAATTTGAAATTTTTTAAAAACTTAAAAATATTTTTTGAGCACTATGCTAGAAGCTCTATATTTGCCCTATCTCACTCTGAGAGAGGTGTAACTCTTAGCCCACTTTACAGATGAGGAAATGGATGCTTTGTGAGGTGACAGGTGAAGATATAGGATTTGTGTCTCTTTCCACCAACACATAACACGGAAGTTCCAATAACAACTTTGTTGCTCTCTTTCAAATCTTCAGGAATCTCCTTGAGACCCTTTAGGCCTCTGCCCATCTTACCCTTCCCAACCCTCCACCTGCACCCCCCATCCTGTTCTAAAGCCAATGCTGCTGATTTTGAGTTTGTTTACAATAATATCACACTTGTAAGTTCCAAATTCTGTTTTAGTTACCTATGGCTGTATAACCCAACCCAATTTAATTCTTAGGGACTTAAAATAACAACAATTGTTTATTTGTTCGTGGTTTTGTGATTTGGGTGGGACTTCACAGGAACAACTTATCTGTCCCAAATGGTGTCAGCTGGAAAATTCATACTCAAGACAGTGTACTCACAGGACTGGAAATTTGGTGCTTCCTCTTCTGTGGGAGGATTAATTCTCCTCTGCACTTGTCTTTCCATGGAGTTGCTTGAGTTTTCTCATAGATTGACTGCTGGGTTCTAAGGTGGAGGAAGCAGAAGGTATCCCTCTAAAGCTCCCTTTAAAGGGATCCCTTTAAAGGCTAAAGCTGGATCTGGTCATTCATCACTTCCTTCAAATTCTTTTGGTCAAAATAGATTCAAGAGCATGGACAAATAGACTCAACTCTTTGTGGGGGAAATTATAAAGAATTGATAGCTTTCTTGAATCTACCGTAGTGTTTAAATTGGTTTTACTTCACCATTTCCCACCTTCCACTAATGCTACAAACATACTATATTTTATTTTCAAGCAATCTACATCATAAGGAGAACCAAATATAATAAAATTAGAAATTTGTTTTTAAAAATTTGACACTTGCTTATGAATTCTGCAAGCTCAGCAAAATCCATTAGATAAGCAATTATCTGAAAATTTTAAGACACATATTTACGAACAATAATTCAATTTCCTGCTTGTGGTTTGTGAGGGGAAGTGATCCAACACAGTTTATCTGCATTCCTAGCCCAGGGCTAGACAGACCTAAAGGCACCTAGAGCAGCAGAACAATGTGTCACTCAGGTAAACTGATCATTTAGTAACATTCATTTAGTAACATTCAAAACCATATTCTTTAAATATTTTTTCAACATTTTGTTTCATAGGAGTTGGGGACAAACTGTCATTCTATTAAAACTTCTATGTGGAAATAAATTCACATAACTTGCTTCAACTAGTCAAAGTAAGATCAGCTGTGGAAAAAAGAAAAGGTTTTCTTTCTTTTTTTTTTGATATATTACGTTTTTCACTTTAATTTAGGTTTTTTTTCTCATTCATTGTGGGATTTCACAAAACATGTTGGTAGAATAATGCTCCAAAAAGTCTTGAGAAAATTTAATTTTATGGTTGGCTAGATTAACTCCCATAAATAACAGTCAAATTATTATTATATTAGTAAAGAAATTTTCAGACAGATCTGCATGTGTGTACACACCTGCGTGCGTTGTTTTTAGTAATTTTGAAGGCACTGCCCTGACTTCCCCAAATCTGAAATTACGTTTGTTAAAATTGTAAAGAAATGTAATCTCCTTATCAGTTTTAACCAAACCGTCAGCTATTTTATTTCTAAAACCAGTTCCCAGCGTCTCTTTATCTCCTTCAAATTAGGATATACATTTTCATGATATTATAATCAAAAGTCTCATAGCTCATTATCTGGAATAGTCAAGACATATTAAAGAACTCTCAAGTTTATTGAAATAAACCTTGTTGTCTTATAATGCATAGCAAAACAACTAAACCAAAGTGGCTTTTTCTTCATAATTTTATTATAGGATTGCAACATTCTTTAATTTACATGGACTATTAAACCTTTGATTGAAGCAGAAAACTCTTGTGAGTTTAAAATATTAACTTACCCAAACACAGAAGAAATTTTCTGTTTCAAAAGGCAATTATCCTACGTGTCACCTATTTATGGTTCAAGTAGAGCTGCATTGCTCTCGTTTAAAATGTATATTTTTTTCACAGACAAGTTACATCAAGTTATGACCGAACCTCTTCTCAGAGCCTCCTATCACTTTAACAACTTGAGGTTTGAAACAAAATTTTACAAATTATTTTTAATGAAATTTCTATCAGTGGAAGGACTCAAGATATACTAACAGCAGAAAATTTCAAATACAGTTGATTCTAAGAACTTTATAAATGACAGAAAATCTTGATTTTTTAATATTTCAACAAAATATTAATTTTTCATAAGAAAAATAACATTGTTGGTTAACATAATTGCACATTAATAATAATTGTGGGTGAATCCATTTTTTAGGTCTGAGTTTCAATGATTTTAAAAAATCACTCGGTATATTTTGTTTTAAATTTATATGATTTTAGTGTGTATTGAAATTATCTGTGAGGCTCAAGATGAAAAATGTTTCTCTCCTTTAAATTTCTTTCAGAAAATGGACTCATCAGAAAAATTAAAAAAAAAAAAACCATTGTTAGTGGACTGATAGAGAATAAGTAGTCATTCACCTTTTTGGATCCCAGATCCCTTTAATAACTTCTGTGTTCATCACACATACACAGTGAGTACCTGCTGTCTACGAGCTCCAGGGCTGGCTTCACGGATGCACTAGCCTTACAGTCACACAAGGCTCCATGCTCACACATGGTTTCATGCTGTGCTCTTGCTGTCTTGAAAGTCTTAGTAATTTCTGAACAAGGAGCTCCACATTTTCGTTTAGCACTAGGCCTAGGAAATTACGTGACTGGTCCTAGGTGGCCCTGTGTTCTGCATATGCTCTGACCTCAGGAACTTGCAGTCTACTTGAGAGAGACAACAAAGAAGTAGGCAAATAAATCTGTAACTAAAAATTGCAGTGAGTAGCATGAATGGGAAAAAAAAAAAAACAGTGTTATAATAAAGATTAAAGGGAAGGAATGTTAATCCATTTTAAATTGTTTGGTCTAGAATGGCCTATCTAAAACAGTGAAATTTTAGCTAATATCTGAAACATGAACAGGACCCAGTCCTACAATAAGTCAGGGAAACAGCCTTTCATGCTTAGGAAATACACTGAGCAAATGGTCTAAGACAGGTGTGGTAATCAGAGATTTTCTTTCAAGCAGCTGCCCACCTGCTTGACTTCTCCAACTGTCAATTCTTTCAGAGTCTACCTCAACTTCAGTAAGCCACCTCATCCAAAGTCCATGCCCTTTGCAAGACATCCCATATCTTGCACACCAAACTCCATCCTAGCATCTACTTCTGAGGAACCCAATCTGTGCCAGTTGGTACCAGGAGGGGTCCATGATTTCAGGCTATGGATACTCCTCCAGCTCATATACTGGAAGACATGAAAGCTGATAGCTTTGAGTGGGATTCAGAGCAGGAATATCTCGATACAGGTCCAGGCTACAGTGAAAGCAGTCTTGTGGTTTGGGCCATAAAATACATAAGACTCTACGTTGTTGGATGTATCAGTGCTGGGAAAAGGTACTCGGGTGGAATTCATAGCAAACCCCAGTGAGAGAATTAGACTGGCCATTGTGATTCTGGACCAAGGCCATGACATCTGCAGCAGAGAATTGTACACCTTTTGAAAAAGAACTGCTGGCGGACTACTGGGCCCTGCTAGTGATGGAATGTCTGACCGTGGGACCCCAAGTGACCGTGAATCTAGAACTACTCTCCATGCATTGGGCCCTGTCAGACCCACCAGAACATAATCAAGACTGAACAACAATACAATGTAAGATGGAAGTGGATTGGATGGACCAGAGCACACAGGCCAGCTGCCTGAGAAGGAAGCCTGGGCCCCGTGGCACGCTCCACCATTGCCACACTGAATGCATCTCCCTCAGTTCGTGCCTGTCACTGTACAGAGGACCCATGTAACCAGCTGGAAGAGGAAAAATAGCCTGTTTGTTTTATGGATGGGTCGCCTTGGCATGTGAGCACAAGCCAAAAACAGGCAGCAGCTGCACTGCAGCCTGGTCTTGAAAGATAATGGTAAAAGGAAATCCCCCCAATCGGCCAAGCTTTGGGTGGTACACTGGGTCATACACTTTGTGTGAATAGAAAAGTAGCCCAAGTTTAGAATATATACAGCCCAGCTGGATGGTTATTACTTTACCTAATAATCAAACATAAATATGACCTTAGGAGAAGAACATTGGTTGTTTTAGTATCCAGGTTTATTCACCATTTCATGCTGAGAAGAACTAAATTTACTATACATACCATACTATACATACATGATTTACTAGGTATGTTGAGAATTAAATTTTGCATAAGAATAAATATATATGTGAGATGAGTTGGCACAATTTAAAAAGAAAATAAATGATTAATATTGCTGAATTTATGAGTTCTTTGAATTGAAGACACTCTTTGAATGTGGCTGATTTGGCAGGTAGGACAATATAGATACAGCCGTACTTTGCTTGTTACTCTAGGATTTATTAATATTGTCTCTTTTTTTCTTTTTCTTCGTCCAGATATATTCTCTCTTTCAGTTTTGAATGTCGCCAAGCAAAAGTTATCTGAAAGTGACACAAGCCTCCAATCCACTGGCCACAAAGAGTAAAATGATAAAATCTCTTGAAATGAAAACATAGCTAACTCCAGAATGGAAAAAATCTTTGAATTATATGGATTTGGACCTTTATGTAAAACTTTATTTGGAACCAGAATTTTAAACTGACAATGTTTTGAAAAGGATCACTTTGACACAGATGACATAAAATAATAAACATGTTTTCCACTTATTCCTTGGAGTATAGGTATACAGTACTTATACAGGAGCATGTATTTATTCAGTAGAATATTCGTGTACCATTGGCACAATATTACATGGAATTTGATATCAAATAAATTCTGCCTCAAGAAGCATATTACGTATAGAAAAAGTAAAACAAATTACATTGTCTTATTATTGATGTTAACTTTAATCAGCACCACGAACTTATCTAGACATTTGTTGTTACTGTTATATTGCTCAGGGGTTATTGGGTTATTCTTCAGTTAGTTATACCACACCTTTTCTCCCCAAGTTGCCTGTAACCTCTTTCAAAACAGAGGCCAGCTTTTCTATATTTACTGGATTCTTTTATTCCCACCACAATTGTTTGCACTTTGAAATCATTACTTTATTCAATACCTATAACTATCCTTCACAGAGGTACAGTATCATCCTCATCTTACAAATGAATAAGCTGATGCCTTTCTTAGACTAGGTCACTTGCTCAAGCTTTTAAGTAGCAGAATGGAGACTTGGACTCAGATCTATGTGATTCCAAAGTCAATGTTATTTTCCCTCTGTACCACAATAATTTTCACATCCTTCCCAATATTGACAATGGATCACAGAAAATCAGACCAGTACACACATTTATTTTCCTCCAATGTCAAGGAACTTGTTAGTCTAAAGACATAACTGCAAAGTCTGAGGCTACTGTCCTTCCTTCTTTGCTTCCTTCCTTCCTTCTTTCCTTCCTTCCTTTTCTCTTTCCTACAACCAACCAACATTTGAGCACCTAGTCAGTGTTAAATACTGTACTAGAGTGGACGAATTATTTTTTCTATATAGGTCCCATTAAGATTTGAAAATGAATCACAAGATTTGGAAACACAACACTGTGCATTATACTACAGTTTATAAAACACTGCTCCCTTGTGTAGAGGTTAGACTGTCATCTTAATTAGACATGCAAATTTTAAGTTATTTGTAATAGCAGAATTGCTTTGGTTTGTGCATCTACAGTCCACAAGGTTTTCTTTTAATAATTGTAGCAAAACATCATTAATTTTTAAATGATTTAATGCTAAGGAAAACATGAGTGCTGATACGTGTTGCTCATTATTCGTGTCTTCCTTTGAGTGTATGGTAATGCTAGCTATTACTTACTGCACTTTCACTATATGCCAAATAGTTAGGGTTTTATTATTTCCATTTTACAAATGAGGAAACTAAGAATTAGAGAAGTTCAGCAAAATTTCCCAAGATTATGCAGCTGAAAATGGTAGAAGTGAGACTTGAAACATGAATGTCTTTTGCCAGCCTGTGCCCTCAGCCACTGTCCTATTTAGTGCTAATGCAGGGAGTTTGAATGGATTTAACCTAATGTACTTTTTAGAACAATAAAGTATATTCTCATGAAAGACCTAATTATCTAAATAATTCCAAAAATTGTCATGTTGAAACAGATGGAATATTTCTGTAATAGAATTAATGTCCTCTCATTATACTTTTAAATTTGTAATTAGAACAAAGACTAAATAAATTGGTCATAAATGCACCTTCAAAAGACCCACAATATGATTAGATTAATTTTTCTGTCCTAATGAAATTGAGACGTTGAGAGACTTTATTGTGGCACATTTGTGAGTTTTGTAATTTATCATAAATTGTTCCGTATTTCTCTTCAGGGTCATAGTCTTGTTTGTTTCAGGAGAGAATGAGACTTTTCTTCACATTGACCCAAAGAATATTGTGTTTAATTTCCCTGAAGGGCAAAGTATCCTGTACAATAGTAGTCATTGTAAGAGAAAACAATAAAAGATTGAATGGCTGTTTGTTACTACCATTGCTTCCATTTAAATTGGTGTAGGGCACTCTGATTATCCACCAAATGCTAGAAACTGTTGAGGTACTAATGGCTTACCTTGTAAAAACGATGTCATATGAAAAATGGAACTACATACAAGCTAAATTCTTTGACATGTTTTATGGGAGTCAAGCAGTTTCTTAGCCATCTGTATAGTCATCCTTGAACTTACTTTTTTTTTGTAACTTTTTTCTAAAGTTGGTAGCATAACCATTTCCAGATACACAACATCAAAGTCTTAAGCAGTGACTGTGTCCACACAAAAACTTGAAAGACAGTGAGGAATTCTGATTCCTTGGGCCATATACGACAACACATCCAAGACCATAGAGTACCATCTCTTTTGGCAATTCTGAGGTTTTAAAACTATCTTGACATCTCTTCAGGGGAGAATAGTCTAAGGGAAGGGTATTCTTGATGGTAATAGCCTTTCCAACATGACTCAAAGAACCTCTAATACAAGCCGTATGGCTCGGTAGTGGTCGTTTGCAATATATTACAATGTCTTAAATTGAATCTTTATCTGCCTCAAGTGAGCTTGAGAAATTTTTGAATATGAAACTTACTCAGACCTTCGCAAAGGTGTCACAGTCCTCTGTAAGCACTATGAAAATTGTGAAGGTTGTAGTCCATGTGTAACAACCGCTCGGCAAGACAGGATAGGCTTTTCTTATCCTTCCAGACCAGCAAGAGAGATTGATCCTCTTTGCTGTTCACATCACAGTGTTGTGCACAGCCCACATTTACACTGAGTCAAGAACATCTAGAAGGCTGAAAAAGACTCATTAACGGCGTGTCTCCACGTCTCATTATCTTTTTTCATTGTTATTGCAGGAGTAGCTTTTACTGGAATTATGAGTTGCATAAAGATTGATTCTTGCAATTATAATTTGGAACACAAAACATTCATAATGGCAGATGAGAGTAAACTCAAGTCAGTCACTATAGAAGGGGATATTTTCAGGATGACTGGATAAATATAAAACCCTTAGAAACATATCTGAGGACACTAGTAATGCCTTTTGATTATGCATGCTGCAGTTTTTACAAAAAAGAACTATTTCTTCTCCGATAATTCTGGGGCAAGTTCTGAAAATCTGATCATTTGATTTCTATATCTATTCCTTATAACAAAGAAATGGCTGTGCAAATGTTTAAAGAGTTTGATTAGCTCAGCAGAAACATAAGTTTACTCTACTAGGATAAGGATTCCCAGCCAGAGTTCTCTTTTGTTTTTTATTATGGTTAGTTGTTTGTTATTTGGTTTGGTTTGTTTTGGTTTGTGGGTTATTTTGTAAACTACAGAGTTTTAAGTGTGGTTAGTCCAGAGTATTAGTTATAACAATAAAACATTGTTTTCTTCAAGGCCAGTCTTGTTCTGAAGTTAATTTCAAACAATATCTGTGAAGAAATACTGTTTGTCATTTTGGGAATGCTATCTTCTGAGTACATTTAGGTTATAGATTCTGAAAATAACATTAAAAATAAATTTGTGAAACTTTCACTTCTGAAAAAAAATCATTTTATATCGACATATCTGTTCTTGTGTTAGAAGCAGAAATCCGAGTAAAAGAAACAACTGTTGAAAATCAACAAATTATATTTGATTTCAGAATCAGAATTTTCTCAACCCAACAACCAAAATTCTAGGAAATCATTTGTCACTTACTGAAATACTCATTGGAATTTGGAATATGTCTTCAATTTGAAGCCAACCCACCACTTTCAATATGAATATGTTAACAGCTGTTTTAAATCTAACAGTATAGACACTGAGAGATTTTGAAATAATTTTATAGAGTTAAAATAATGTTACTCACATAGAAATTACATATCTTTGGGACACTAATAGGTTTATTTTAAGTATAAAAATAGATTAGCTTTCTTTAAATGCTTTTAAAATTGAATTCAATAAAATTTGTCTTAAAACTTATTCTATCACATATACTTCATTTTTTATTTACGCTGAAATCTTTATGCAGATTTATTATCCATCAGGAGATAAATGTAACATTATATTATGAGCCTTGAATTCCCTCCTATCGCTTGTTATTTTGTGTGAGAAAATATCTCCTCAACAAAAGAGAATTTTTCTTTTAAGACCATGTGTGCAATGCCTCCATAGAGGAATGCATAATCTACTATTGCTACCATAGTTACCTGCGCTGTTAGTGAATGCCAAAGGGCATCTGCTCATTCTTGATATTCAGGTGCATTTATTTAAGGATGTCTCCCAGGTGTAAATCAAATAGTCTCTCACAAACTTTTAAATAGAAACAAAGAGGCATAAGAAAATGTTCCTTTCTCTAGCAGCCTAGCAGAGTGAAAATTCAACAGCATTTCTTTTATAACTCCCTTAGTATTTTTAATAACTTTTTAAATTATTTATAAAGTAACATTTAATTTTATGTCTTTGTTCCTCCCCAGACTGCATGTGTATATTGCATCTGTACCTCATTACCAAGAAACCAAAAATGTGTGTAATTTTAGATAGGATGAGATACATTTCCAATCACTCTTTATTTACTTATGTCTATTTTTTAACAAGTGGTTTCTTAAAAACTATTTTCACCTTCACATTTAGTATCAAGGTGTTCCAGTTACCTATTATGGTATAACAAACCATCTCAAATGTAGAGGCTTACGCCACAATTTTTTATTATCTTTCACAGTTTGGAGGGTCGACTGGGCTCAGCTGGGTGGTTCTCAGTAGTGGTCTCTCATGGAGGTACACCCAGGTGGAAGGTGTGGCTGGAAGGTTCTACTGCACTCATCCAAGTTGTCTTCTTCACTCAAATGTTGCAGAGCTGGGAAAGCTGGAAGAGTTGAGGGCTGGCCAGGCATCTCTCTCTCTCTAAGTGGCCTCTCCAGGTGGTGATCTTGACCTTCCTCACAGCATGACAGTTTCAGGGTTGTAAGAATTATTACATGTCATCGGCTAAATTCTCCAAAGCGAGTATTCTAAGGGACCTAGGCAGAAGATTCAAGGCTTCTTGTGTCCTGGCCTTGGAAATTACACAGTATCATTTCCCCCATATTGTATTTGTTAAAAAAAAAAAGTTACATAGTCAGTTCAGACTTCAGGGAGTAGAGAGGGGCACACGAGGAAATGAATACTGGAAAGTATGGTTTGTGGAGATTAGCTCCTACACAGGATATGACAATCTAAAATCTGATGGTTAAAAACTATTAAGAAACTCAAAATGTCTTAATTACTTTCATAATCTCCATTTTGACTTATTTAAAAGAAACATTACCTCTCCCTAGTTTATCAACAATAAATTGTAGAAAAGAGGATGAAGTGATTTCATGAAATCAAGGAAGAACTCAGTTTCCAACTCCTATGTTAAGGATTTAGCTAAATATTTCAAAAATGTTTGATGCATTTTTTAAAAAAAGAGTTTGTTAAATATATTTTGAATTTAATTAATTTATTGATTAAATAAAGGTGGCTATATACAAACTTTGTTTATTTTACAGGAATTCTTCAGGGTTGCTTTACTGATCGAGCTTTATCTTACTGTGATAGCCGACAGCTGCTAGATTCAATCAGGTGCTACTCAGCACAAGGAAAGATGGAAGCATTAACAGAGGTTCTCCCTATCTCCCAGGGTGAGCAGGACTACCCACTGCCTGCTTGCTCAGGATAAACTAAACTCACTTCAGGTTAAATTCTTGTATTCTGGTCAACAGATGAGAGAAAATGCCAGAGTGCCAAACAATGAAACTAATCCTTCCCAGACGGCATTTCCATTTTCTAAAATGAGAAAACAGTGTTTTTACATTACCAAAATGTATTGAATAGAGAATGTTGACTGGCTCACTAGACAAGTTAATCATGGTAAAGTAAGAATATTAACTTAAAATTTTGATAACCAGAGTAGGTGGTAGAATTAGCCCTTTTTTATTTTTCCTCTCCAGGAAATCAGAGGTTATCGAAGAAACTGAAATGATAAGGAATTGAGCCTCAATTCATATATATATTATGAAGAGTGGAAACATTTAGACACTGAAGACTGTTTTTATATCCTCTTGATCCTTGGATGTGGACTCTTATGGGAGTGATGACCTCCACAGTTGAACACCACGAATCCACCAAGAGAAATGGAAGCATTCAGTCACCATGATCCCAGGGTAATTGCTTGTCTAGTGGCTTGCCTCAAAGATGAGCAGAGTGAATACTATGAAACTATGGCATTACGGAACTCTGCTTGCCTAATTCAACTCAAGAAGGTTATGAACTTAACCTTTCTAAGCTTTAATTTATTTTTTACTTACATGGAGATAGAAAGAATACTACAGTTAATGATGTAGAGCACAGAAAAGAGCTTCATGCAGTGGCTAGAAGAGAGTTTACACTAAATAAGTGGTTGTACTAGTTATAGGAGTCATTAATTAGTTATTTTTTTTTTAAAGGGAGTACTCTTAAAGAAATATCTATTTTAAAAAGCTGTGTGTGGAAAACCCAGCAAATACCCCAATGTAGACCAAAGGAAAGAAATTCTTTTTTAAAAGTTATTCATTTATCTAATATTTATTACTCACCAAGTAGTGTACTCGGTAAGTAAAACAAATTCCCTTTCCTGTTGAAGGTTGTCATTCAGTGAGGAAGCAGGCAATAGGTAACCAATAAATCAGTCGTAAATGCCCAAATGCTATGAAGGACACAGATTCTCCTGAAAGAGTAACAGAAGGAGGTTATTTTTACTAAAAGTGCTCAAGGAAACTCTCTTAGGAGGTGATATTTCATGTGCATCTAGTAATTTTAAAATCGTCTAATGAGAGTTGATTGAAATAAAAGCTTTTATGAGAGCAAAAGCTATACGTTCAAAGACTCTAACAAGACAAATGGCTAGAACATTTTAAGAGGTAAATGAGGTCCATGTAGCTGGAATGTGGAGAGAGGAAAAATGATATGAGACTGGGCAAATTAAGATGAGTCTGGTTACTCAGGGCTCTGTATGCCAATATTAGAAATTCAGATTTTTCCCTGAAAGAAAAATAGGAAGCCACAGAAAAATTTTACTAGGATGTCATGTGGTCCAATTTGTTTTCTTTTTAAATAATATTCCATAATTGCTTGGAATAGAAGTGAATAAGAGTAATAGAGGAAGAAAGTAGAGACACGAAAGGGTGACGAGGGTCATGCTGGGGAAGATGGAAAGAAGCATGCAGATGTAAGATATATCTTAGAGGAAGAATTGACAAGACTTGTTGGATTGGATGTGGGGATCAGAGTAAAAAGAAAGAAGAACAATTCCTGGGAATATAGATTTTGGAAATAAATGGATGGTAGTGCCATTTGCTAAAATACAGTAGATGAGGCTTTAAGGGTAAAAGCAGAAATTCAGCTTTAAAATTTTAATTTTGAGACCCTAGTCCAACATCCAAGGAAATTTTCAAATGTATAAGTATCTCAGTGTGGGCTGCAGATGTAAATTTGGGAATCATCAAACTACAGATGGTCTCTAAAGCCACAGGATTAGGAGAGGTCAGCACAGGAGCAGGTGCACAGAGGACAAGATGAGACCTGGTTCTGAGTCCTGTGGGACTGCTTTATTAGGAGGGGACAAGCTCAAAGGTAAAGAGGGGCCAGAGAATTGGAAGAAAAACTAGAAGGAAGTGGTGTTCCAGAAGGAGAGAGTGGTGAATCCTGCCAAATTCTGTCATGAGATCAAGAAACATGAGGACAGAAAGAGAAACATACCCCCAGTACTTGGCAACAGGCAAAGCAGTGGTGAAATTTTCAAGTCACGGAGGATTCCAGACGGATTCACATGTGGCTTAGGCCCATTTTAGTGACCCAATTAAAAACATTATCAAGCTGCCAACAATAATTGATTTAAAAATCTTGAAGTGCATTTATATAAGAATCTTAAAGGTATCCAATTCATAACCCCAAATGAAAGGTCTTAAAATCCCATTTTCTCTCCATTTTCACTCTCATGCACCTGAAATTTCTCACATCCTCCAAATCCTCACATTTGCTGCTCACTTTTTCATGTTCTCTGTCTCAGTTCTTTTTCTACTTCAGTAAAGTTAAAAACTCTCTGGATTTTTGTTGAATTTTTTTTGCAATTGTTGATTTTGTTTGGTTTACTTTCTCTACTCTTTGTTTTGAAAGAACAAAACTTTACTTTCTTTTATTCTTTCTTTTCTATTCTCATTTTCTGCAATAAAGGAAGGCCCCCAAAATATCCCAACAAATAATACTATTATAATCTTTCCAACTCTTATCTTATCTTTCCCTGTTTGTGTTTTCTATTTTCTGTCACCAAAAGCTTGGAACTTAGGCTGGCAAGAACAGATCATACCTTATAGAACAGTCAGTAGGTGGTGGAATGAAGAGGCAAAGGCACAGAGACAAAATTCACATCAGTATATAGGAGGAAAAGCTGTTAATGTGTTAAGTTTATAAATATTATCTCTTGTCTCATGACAGTCATGGAAATTTACCACTGTCAGATGATCCAGCTCACAAGAATTATTAATGTTAAACTTGCTTTGAAGAGCCAACTTGTTGCCAGATTCAAGGGGAGAGGAGAGATATATGATCTTTCTTTATAACTAATTCTAATGGAGTGCAAATCATAGCTTATTACAAAAACACTTGTATAGTTAATGACCTTAAGGCTGAGTGAAGGCATAAGTCACTTAAGAAGAAACAAAACAGCAGTTTGGCAAGCAATTGGGTGTCAGGAAAGTATAGCCTAAAAGTAAGAGGAGTATATGCAGAGGGTGTTGAATTGACTCAAAAGTTAGAAATACAGCAATTGAAATATAGTCAAGAACTAAAAGCATCCTGGGATTCAGTTTTTGGTTTTGAGTGGGTGTTCGGGAGCGTCAAAATTCTCAGAGCAATGAAAAGCCACACTCACGCGGAATGTGATCCACCACCATAAAAATGAGATTTTCCCATAGAACTCCATACCAGCCTCTAGACACCAATTCATTATCAAAAATAGTGTCATACTGAAGGTTATCAAGTAGAGTAGGCTGTGGGTGAGTTTAGATTTAAATATGAGTTGTATCAAACATCTCATTTTGTCACATCACCAGAAATAACATATTCTCCAAATCAAAGAGCTAAATTTTTATGGCTTGATTTCTCTCATTTTACAGATAAGAAAACTAAGACACATTAAAGATCAGTACCTTGACTAAGAAACAAGTTTGTAAAACACAAAAAGTGTTAAAAATGTTCTAGTATTCCTTAACTAAAAAATAATAATAATAATTGATTAATGAAAAAGAACAAACCAAACAGAGAAATCTTACATGACTATTGCATCCCTAAAGCCTTTATAAATAAGAAGTATGAGAACTACGGGAAGGGGGAGGTTTGGATTTGTGATTCTTCTACACAAGTGTTAACTACATTTTTGTAGTTAACTAAGGTAACTCATTAATGACACTCTCCAATATATAATGGCTCTTATCATGTTTCTTCCTCAGTGTCTACTATTTTATTATCCTAGTAGAATCTGAAATTCCTAGTAGTATCTCAATTTTTTCCTATCCTCACTGACTAGAGTTTTGAAGTTCCTTTGGTCCTGATTTTCTTCAAAAGTCTTTAAATAGCAATATGACTCTAACTTTGATAGAGGTATGGATTTTATACCTTGTAATTGGAGTTTATTCATTTAACTCAGTAAACTTTTCATGATCTATAGCCCATTGTTTTCACATACAGAAAAGAAAAAAAGAGTTTGGTGGCAAAAGAACTATTTTAGGAAATAAATTGCATGTCTTCTGAAGCTCCGTAGTTCTTGTATTCTTAACAAAAGTTTATGGAAAGGGGAAGAACCAGGAAAAGGTGACTGATAATTAGGAGAAAAATAGAAAATACAAGCAGCTCCATAAGTAATCTAGATACTGGATTTAACAGTCAAATGCTTTGAAATAATTATGATGAATATATTTTAAAAATAGAGAAAAAGTTATGCAAAATCACTGAAAATATTGAGAATGTCAATGAAGTGAAATCTATATAAAAAATAGAAACAAATGGACTCCCCAGAACTGAAAAACCCAGAACCTAAACTTGAGAACTCAGTGGAGAGGTTTAAAAGGAGACTAAACAAAACAAAAGATAGAATTAATAAATATATTGATAAGTTGTAAGAAAATATCTTAACTGAAACACAGAGAAAAAGCTGGAAAAAACCAGTCTAAGAGATACAATGTGGGACTCAGTCAAGTGGTCTAACATACATTTAATTGGAATTCCGTAAGAAGAAAAGAAAGAAAATGAGACAGAAACAATATTTGAAGGAATAACTGCAGTGAATTTTTCAAAATTGATGGAAGGCATTTTGTCAATCCACGAATCCAGGAGTTCAGCAAGTCTCAGACAGGACAATTACAAAGAAAGCAAACCCTCAGTATGTTAGCATCAAACTGCTAAAGCCAGTTGAAAAAGAAAAAGAAAAGCAGCTAGAGAAAAAAGAAACATTAACCTCAAAGCATCAATAATAAGAGTGATAACTGATTTTCAACAAACAGCATGAAAGCCTAAAAACATGGGATATTAGCGTTAAAATGCTGAAAGAAAGAAAAATAACTTACTAGCCTCAAATTCTATAGCCAGCAAAAATATCCTTCAAAAATTAAAATAAATATATTTTTCTGCAAACAAAAGCTCAAGCAATTCATCACCAAAAGATCCACAGCAGAAGGAATATTGAGAGAAGTTATTCAGGCTGCAGCTAAATGAACCCGGAAGGAAACGTGGAACTTCACAATGGCCGTGGTGAGGGGTGAGCAAGAGATGTGATCGCAGGAGAATGGTCAGAGGCGTGTAAGTTGCTCACTTTGAAGAGGAAAGAAGGGGCCGTGAGTCAGGAATCTGGGTGCCTCTAGAATCTGGACAAGGCAAAGAAACAGATTGTCCCCTGGACACTCGTGAAAGGAATGCAGCTGACACCTTGATTTGAGACCGTGTCAGACTGCTAACCTACAAAACCGTATGATACCAAACTTCTGTTTTTTCTGAACTATTAGCTGTGCAATAATTTCTTAGAGCAACAGTAGAAACTAACACAGAAACACAGATTGAAAATTCAATGAAATACTATTACACACTCACCAGAACTGCTAAACCCATGTTTTGGCAAGAATGTGGAAAAACTGAAACTGCCCCATTGCTGGTACGAGTATAAAAGTGGTGTATGTACTGTTGAAAAGTTTGTCATTTTTCTCCTAAAGCTAAAGTTTACCCATCTTATGACTTAGCAATTTCATTTCTGAGCATATATCAATGAAAAAATGAGTAAGTATGTCCACAAAAACACATGGCTATGAATGTTTTTATCAATTGCTTAGAATAGCCTCAAACAGAAAGCTCATTAACAGAATGGATAAAAATTGAGGTATACACATAGAATGGAACACTACACAGCAATTACAAAGAGCAAACTACCGATGTACACAATAGCATCTCTCTCTGTGTGTGTGTGTGTGAGTGGGGGTGTGTATAAAATCAAGGTGAAAACCTAAGATCAGAAGACTTCATGCACCTTTATGTATTTTATCCTTCAATAAAAAATACAATAGCACAATGTCCTGTGGAATTATAACTTAGGCAGCAACAAAATAAATGGCAACAATAGCCCAAAGAACAAGAGACAAAGCATGAAATTAAAGCCTGTTAAGGTTATTGCATGTTTCAGAAAGTGGTAAAAAATATTTATGTAAGGTAGATTCTAATGGGTCAGGGAGTCATATTGTACTATAGAAATCACCAAAAGAATGACACAAGAATACATTACTAAAAGGCTAATTCAAGGAGAAAAGTAGAATAAAAATACTTGATTAACCCAAAATATATCAAGAAAGGTAAAATAAAGAAACAAGGAACAGACAAAGTGAAAACAAACTGCAAGGTGAAAGACATGAATTATTACATTTATATTATATTGAATGTAATGGAACCAAACAATCCAATGAGTACTCAACATTTTTGTATGAGTAGAAACTGAAAGTAGATTAAAGTTAGATGTAATCACATATCACAGGAAAACTACTCACAACAAAAAAAATTATCATCATCATTACAAAGTTGAAGACCAGGGCATTATTTTAGTGGTTTAGCAAGATAATGTTAAACAGTATTCCCATAGACAAAGAATGTAGAATTAAAACAAGAAGACACTAGAGTTTTCCTTCAAAAGGATCATTCAAGTGGAAATCAAATTAAAGTTCTATAAAATGGTAATTGTAGCCAGGCGTCTATTATAGTTCCATTTCGTAAAATAGTTTTGAATACCAGCTTTGGCTTTCAGAATTGCTTTCATTGGC
This sequence comes from Tapirus indicus, assembly GCA_031878705.1. Taxonomy (NCBI): domain Eukaryota; kingdom Metazoa; phylum Chordata; class Mammalia; order Perissodactyla; family Tapiridae; genus Tapirus; species Tapirus indicus. The sequence continues at coordinate 137,310,366 of CM062919.1, read as the reverse complement.
CTATCTTTTTTTGCAATATTGCTTTTCCAAGAATTAAATCTTATTAAGGATATGAAAAACATATTACCTCTCACCTTATCCCATATGTCTCTCTTGAACAGATATTGTTTTTTATTTCTTTTTTTTTTTTCTTTTTGTGGGGAAGACCAGCCCTGAGCTAACATCCGTCACCAATCTTCCCCTTTTTGCTGAGGAAGACTGGCCCTGGGCTAACATCCGTGCCCATCTTCCTCTACTTTATATGGGACGCCGCCACAGCGTGGCTGACAGGCAGTTCGTCGGCGGGCGCCCGGGATCCGAACCTGCGAACCCCGGGCTGCCAAGCGCGAACTAAACCGCTGCGCCACCGGGCGGCCCTTGAACAGATATTGTATTCATTGTAAATAATTTTGTGAGAAGTATACTTTTGACTCCATGTAGTAGGGCTACAATCCTTGGCAATAAGTTAGGGTCTACCACGAAGAAGGCGATTATTCTTAATGTCAACCAATCAATGTCAAGTGTTGAGACAAGAAATGGAAACATATAATTCAGGTCTTATGCACATGGTGAAGGGAACCTATTTCTCTTTCTGAGACTTTCTCTTGTCTCTAGATTTTGAGGAAGTGGACAGGTTTTAAACATCTTGTAAGACCTTTATCATACAAGGTAGGCTAGCATCCTATAGGAGCTGGGCAGGATAGCATCCTATGGGAGAAACCAAGTTTAAGATTATAAAGATTTATATTTAAGCTAATAATCTAGTTTTATGCTGTGTTCTAGGTTCATTTTTTTAGTAGTTAACCCCACTATTCTTTAGTAATCGCTATTTTTTTCCAATTAATAGTCGTGTCATTTATGTCTCTGGTAGTATTGGAGGGAACAGTGGGGTAGTGGCAAAAATAAGTAGAGAAAGCTACCTGGGGGCTGGGCTTTGGAAATCTAGAGTTACATCTACAAGCTGCCAATGATCCTTGGGACATGCAAATTCTCTGTCCATTACCAATCATTGAGGAACAGGATTTGATTTCATGGAGAAATATACTGGTTCTCTTTGCAGGAGAGATAAAGGAAATTTTAATTAAAGAGTGGAAGTTGATAAATGATTCCACTTAGCCCAAATTGAAAATTATGTTTTTGAAGAAATAAAGTTCTTCCTCTGAGTCGTCTTGAGTAAGATCTATAAAACCATCATAGGTATAAAAAAGGAGGAATCAAACACAAAATATGGAGTAGCTGAAGGCATTAAGATTTGGTTCTTGACATTTCCATGAAATAGCAGGCACTGATGGATAATGGTTGAAAGCAGGATACACATACTGATTTAACTGTAAATAGGACTGACATCTGTCCTGCATGAAAGTTAATGTTTGATGTTATACTGTTGACAAAGAAAGAGTTGGAATGGACAGCTTTTGCTAAGTGAGTTAAAATAATTTTACCTTAAAAATTAAACACCCTGTATGATCACACTCATGACAAAAAATATCTCTGCGCTCCATAAAATCCATAAAATTAATTCACTAATTAAAAATGTCTTTCTCTACTCCATTTTTTCCTCAATAAACACACTCAGATTTAGTTTATCGAGAGTATCTTTGCTATCATGTGCAAAAATATATCAACTACAAAATTTATTAAGTATATTTTAAGATTTCATAAATGTGAAACTTTATTCAAGATATATTTTAAGTTATGGGAAATCATTTCTTTTCAAAATGAATAACATAGATCATTATAAGATAAGGGGATGACTCCTAGAATACGATATAGGATTCCACATAACTATTATAACACTTCATTTTAAAATAAAAGACCTAAGATCTAAATAAGCTACATGATTTATAGAAGATCAGAAACTAAAACCTACATCTTCTGAATCCCAAACCTGTGCTTTTTATGAAATACTACACTGTAGTAATATGTCAAATCATTGTTTATAAGTAATGTCAAAATCTACGCTAATTAGGTTCCTGGGGAATTCCTGTCTGCTCCTCCTCATGTCCCTTGGAGCCTGACTATTCCTCCTAAATATTATGCTCGGGCTTCCCTGTAATATCTCTCAACAACCCTTTCCACCCCCGCAGCTGATTTCATCCCAGCTTGCTTAACCTCATTCTTCCTTCTCCAAAATCTGGACTCTAAAACCCAAATGTATTTGTCTTTGATCCCCCCTCCACATGCTTTTCTTCTTTACACATTCATTGGCATCGGTTCCATCTTTCTCCCAGATTTCTTTGACTCACAGCCCTCACTCCAGCATCATTGGTTGTCTTGATTTAGGAATCCCAGGTTCAGTCTAATAAGCCCCTATGGACTCCTGCTAAACCTCCAAATCTGTGGAATGAGAATGTTAATGATACCAGCAAGTGACTGTTTAATGATTTAACGTGGTGCCAGGCTACGTCGAGAATGCAAGAATTGCTTTTTGATCATTTGTCTTCTCCACTTCAGTGAAAGCTCCTTTTGGACAGAGTCCTCATTCATGTTTTCTGCTGTTGTATCCTCCGTTATAAGAACAGGGCCTGGCACAGAATAAGCATTCAGTAAAATATTAGATATTGTAGACCTTTGGGTGTTATTATCTCTACCTTGTACTTAGTAGCTATAGACAGATCAAGTAGTTTGCTTAAGTTCTTGAAACAGCCTTTGAACTATAAGCCGAAGCCCTGCTTCCCAGGTCATTTATGGAGCAACTACTGCACTCTTCAAGAGATGTCCTTCTAGCTCTAGAGACTAAGAATACAGTGGAGAATAAGGCAAAGTCCCTGTCCCATGGAGCTTGCATAAGCAACAGGCAGATAAATATGTATAAAATAAAATGTCACATAGTCATATGTTAAACCAGGGCAAAGCATCAACAGAGTGAACGGTGTGTCTTTATAAATAGGGTGATCAGGAAGTGGTGGGACATGGTACTGTATATTTGTTCCCAAGCTGCTCAATTAGCAGTACCTATAACCCATGCCAACCAATTAATCGTTTTTTATTGCTTTGTAATTGAATCCAAAATACAGTTGAAGAGCTCCATCCTACCTTAAGGCATATGCCAGAATAATTTCTTTCCGGTTGACCTCATTAATAAAAATCCAAATCTACCGAAATAAAAGTTAAAATGATGATTAAGGACCTTTACTAAAATTATTATTGTTGTTTTCAAAGGATTAATTTACGTAGCATTTTTATTTAAAATAAGAAATGAATTAATTCTAGATCTACAAAAGTTACATACACATAGGAAACACCATATTGTGAAAGGAAAGAAGTGACTTTTCATAAGCCATGCAGTTTGACTACAAAAAATGACCTCCTTGAGCATGTTTTACAAAATTTTGGGTAATTAGCATAAAATGATCGATCCTAAGTTAAAAAGAACCCCAAAAGATCAACTAGCTAGACCTTTGTTGTGAAGGTCTGAAAGATTTAGCAACCTCTTCAAGGTGACAGACAGCTAATTAGTTGGGGATCATTGAAGGGAGAGGGACCTAGACCCCAAGTCTCCTTCCTTTTATTGTGGGGTCTTAGAACTTGGGTAATTCGATGCCAGCCACATCAGTTGGCAGGAAATTTTAGTTAGAAATATAACGAAAATTACTGCAAAAGACTAAGGAAGATGCATCCCTAAAGACTTTTGTGTTGTTGTGCTGTTTTTGTGTTGTTTTGTTTTTTGGTTGAATGATTCAAAGAAATGATATTCCTCCCTCTGTTCAAGGACAGAATGTTCAGGTGGTGCCTGCTTTAGATTCACATCCTTTCTTCCTCCTCACATTGTTCAAATTCAATTCAGCATCTTTTCATGCTTAAACAGCCTACTTATCAAAATAACTCAGTGTCATACTGAAAAAATGTTAATGCACATTACTCATGGAGAAATAGTACTTTTATTGTTTTTAGGAATCAAACCAATCTTTTAAAAATAGGATTCTAGTTTTTACTGAAAATAAAGCAAAAATTTTAGGAGTCAAAATGAAGTTACACTATAATCTTAAGTGTTACAACATTTCCATGAACGTTTACATGTGGACTTTTTCTAAACAAAAATTATTTTGTAGCACATTTTGTGAAACTAGAAATATACAAATGCAAAAGAATCTATCACTTATTTAAAATATTAGATATCACTTACGAAAATTTACAGAATCCTGTAAGTTGGCTGTTAAATGGATACAAAAATATCCCCTAGCGTTGTTTTGGCAGAATATCTGCACCCTGTATGGAACATTTCCTTTCCAGCTACTTTTACTGAAAATTCAGGGATCCATTTTCTGTCTCTGAATGGAGTCACTCGGCACTGCCCTGGGGTACGGAGAGAAGGGGTTTCAGATGGAATGGCTGAGCGCACGGCAGCTGCTCCCTTCCATTGGTTCTATCTCCGAGTGTCACATGTCAGGGTCTTGAACAATTAATGCACCATTGTCCACACTTACAAAACTGAGGATCTGGCCTTGTGAAGTAGCAGGGCATTAGAGCTTAAGGAATTGTGATCACAAACACCAGCACCCAATTCAGTGCCCCAGTGATGAGCTCCAGCGAGAGAAGGGGAAAGCAGGTCAAATAAACCTCTTCTGAAGGTCCATTCTTGAGTTTATGTTGTTACTTTCTTCATCGGGCATAATAATGAAAATTATCTAATATCACGGAAGGTAGTTAATAAACATCTTTGTTTAATTGATTTGACTTTGTTTTCTAATATTTGTAGAGTAATTTGACAAGCACAATCTTTAAGAATGATCCAAACCAACTACTTTGTTCACTATACTTTTCTATATAGCTCAGTGTTTCACATGCAATCACCATGGAAAGGATAGCTGGAGGGTTGTGATTTCTACCCTTCTAAGAGCGGAATGTTAGCTATTGATGATTTAGCAAACAGACCTTATCAGTTTGACCTAAAAGTATCTGTAACTACATGACAGAAACTCCTGCTGACTGGATATATGGTTTTAGAAGCATGTGCTACAATTATTTCTTTTGTTTTCAGAAGCTCATGCAAAATTTGATATTCACAGCTGCTAGGCATCAATTTGGTTGAGAAACAATCTCACCACAAAAAAACAAAAGTGACTGATTCCAGATTATTGCCAGATCATGCATCGTAGTGCTGGAGAGGAGTCAAGTTTAAGTGCTACAAAAGTAGCCATGACCCAGGTGGGCTATAAGGTTTCCGTGAGCCTCGCCAGACTCCTGTCTGCTGATACTGCTTGATAGCGTCTAGGAATTCCTAGTAGTGGAGTAAGTGTAGTAGCTACAATTTTTTTTTTCTGCTCCAAATGACTATACTGAAGCAGACAGCTGATAGAGGAATTACAAGACTGAAACTAAGACATGTTTGCTTGCTGAGACAGCTCAATCAAAAGTTTTACTTACAATACAAATAACCTTGAGACTGTACATTACAACATGAAACCTACATATAAGCATAGTATTTACAAACTGATCCAGACTAAGTTAGGAAGCCATGTACACAGAGAGCCTGGATACAAAGCAAGAACATCATTTAGAAAGCAACTCTTGATTATTATTTTAATTGCATCCCTTGAAATACCACTCTTTGAGTATTAGAATTTTAAAAGGAACAATTATATAAGAAAATCATCCTAGCCACATAAAAAGGTGGAAAGTCATAATAACAAACAACAAAAAGGGGGAAAAGAGGTATTTACTGCACTCTTTTGTATTACAATAAGAATTCTTGTCAATAACTCTTCAAGAATTAGGTCTGTGTCAGGGAGTACTCTGTCCAACTCTATGTGTGGCATGACTGTTGTACAAAAGACTTGTTGCTGTAAAATAGATTAAACATGCTTAAAATCATCAGTATAATTTAAAACATCACATCTTTTCAAACTTGAAAATAAACATGACTTTAAATGAAAGCATTACTGAAAAGATTACTACATATGCATTGTTTTGCTTTTGTTCAGTATGTGTCCCGTGCCCTTAGGAGAAGAGATCTGCTTCATTTTCTGTCCTCTTGTTGCACAGAGATTCCCATGCACTACCGTTCCCATTTCCACATGTTTATGGACATTAGTCGCATAGGTTTTCTGTGCTCTCACCCCCCCTTCTAAACATGTATGATGACAGCTATATTTCAGTATTAGCTTGTACCTGTGTACTTTCACCTCTGCCAAGCAGGTTTTCTGTTTTAGCAAAATGAGCATTTTTTAACTCTCTATATAGCATCTCTTCAGCTATCTACCTACTAGAAACAGGTATGGTAAGAATATCCAGAACTAGAACTATTCAGAAACCTCACTGAATCTAGACTCCCAAACTCTGCTATGCTATGAATGCCTTGTTTGGAAGGCAGAGTAATGTTTCAGAAAAAAAGGAGTATGTGGCTGGATTTAGAGGGACAGGGAATCAGGAGACTAAGTGGCTGTGTTGGAGCAAGTCAGATTCCTCATGTGAATTTTACATGACTCATGTAAAATGAGGAAGAGGAAAAGATGGTTTCTGAAGCCTTTTCCAAATCTAAAATGTTGTATATCATTAATTCAAGCAAGATCTATATGTGTACAGCATTATTATGACTTATAGCATTCAAAGATGAACAAGATGAGGTCCTGCCTTCACTAGGTTTTACATATAGATAGTAGATGAAAAATATAACATTCATTTGGATAATAAATGTAGGTATAGGTATAAAAATGTACATCTATCTTGTTTTGCCTTTTCCCTGCTAGTTTTCTATTGAATATCCGTTCTTTCTTTTTTCTCTGCTAACAGAGACATGATTGTATTCAGGTTTGCAATGTATCCTGTTAAATTTTCTTAATTCCCAAAGCCTCCTTGTTCCTAAGCATAGCTGTATGACATAATTCTGACCGATAAGATCTAAGTTGAAGTCTACCTGATGGATTTTCTTGAAAGTGAATTTTTATTCATGTTAAAAAAGGACAGATCCAGCTAGCAGATGTCACCATTTGGAATTCACTTTCAGTCTGGGGTGTAGAATCAATGTTTGGAGATAAAGGAGCCATCTTGCACCCATGACCCTGGAGTTAGGTGGAGTCTGTATCTCAGTGACTCCACTGGATGGCTGCCCAGCCCTGGGCTATGTACAACTGGGCCAACTTCTATGAAAATCAAACTTACATACGGTTAAACACTGTAGTTTAAGGGGCCAGCCCAGTAGCGCAGTGGTTTAGTTCGTGCTTTGGCAGCCCGGGGTTTGCAGACTTGGATCCCGGGTGCTGGCCAACACACTGCTTGTCAGCCATGCTGTGGCAGCGTCCCATATAAAGTAGAGGAAGACGGGTATGGATGTTAGCCCAGGGCCAGTCTTCCTCAGCAAAAAAAAAAAAAAAAAAAACAAGAGGAGGATTAGCAACGGATGTTAGCTCAGGGCTGGTCTTCCTCACACAAACACACAAAAAACAACACTATAGTTCCTATTTCTGTTATTTGCAGCTTAAGCAATCCTAATGGATATATTTGCTTTTATATTTCTTAAGCAGAAGTAGTTTGTGTTTTGTGAACAAACACCATATTAGGTATCAACAGATTCTTTAGGAAACTTAAAATCTAAATATATACACATAATCTTTTATGCTTTCACTGAGTTAATAGCTTTTTAATCTCTCTAGAATTTCTTTCTGTCTTCATTCTGTTAGTTGCTCTTATATTATTTCTTATATTATTTCTTTCATTCAGTATTCATGTTGGAATTTCTAATTATCTTACCAAAGAACTTCGGTTAGAGAATTGCTATTTTATTTATATGTTTGCCAAATACTCTGTCTTCTCGAGGAACATATGGCACCATAATTTGTTATACTTTTGGTTGTCTATCCTTTTTTTACAGTATTGATTTAGTACTATACCTCACAAATCCATTTGATTTGTTTAGCATCTCAATTTACTCTTTATCCTAACCAAAGAATTATTAATATATTTTTTACTTTTATTTTCTTTGTACTGTATTTTCAACATTTATAATTTTTGGCTTTTATTTTCCCATATTGCTATTTCTTTCCTAACGATCCCCTGTATTCTCATTTCCCTTTGAAATTTTCTCTAGGTGACTCTGATCATCTGCATATATGGCCTCATTTTCCAATTTGACATTTTGGACTATCTTTATTCTGTATATTGTGTTTTAAGACAATAGATGAGCAGAATGTATATGAACATTCTCCACGGCTTATATACTAAGGAGATTGCTCTTGTACATCAAAGATCTTTGGTGAGTAGCACATAAGCTAAAAAGGATTGTTGTGGTTTTCTATTTTAGAAATATTCCTTAAAAAATGTTTATAAGAAAGATAGGATGATCTAAGGTACATCCCACTAGAAATTATGTCAAATATTGAGACATGTATCCTTCTTCTGAGAACTATAACAAAATTGGTTGAAATTTATTAGTATGTTTCTAAAGTATGGCTATTGATACAAATCAAGTTTAGTATGAAGCAACAATTAGGAGAATTATTAGAAAATTGTTTTAAGCCGTATACACATTTACTTTTAAACTTACTAAATTTTACTAACTCCTCCTATCTTTTAGGCGCTACAAAAAACTCTGCAGGTGAAAGGGTAAGCAGGACAGATGAGGTCCCTGTCCTCATGACACTTAAGTTTAGGTGGCATGCATAAGCTAAAATGTTGTGTTGGTCTAATTCAAGGGTCAGCAAACTACAGCTCATGTGCCAGAGTCTGACTTGCTAACTAGTTATTGGTAGATAACTTTTGTTGAAACACAGTCACACTCATTAATTTACATGTTGTCTCTGTTTTCATGCTCCAATGGTAGAGTTGAGTACTTCAGACAGAGATGGTCCACAAAGCCCAAAATATTTACTATCTGGCCCTTACAGAAAAAATTTCGTGACATCTTGTCTAATTGATCATATCAGTAATTAAATAGCAATAACAGTAACCGTTTTTATCAGTTGTTTAAAACATAATCTGCATGTGTAAAAGCAATGGTAATTGACAGATTCAGTTAATCCAAAAGTCATACCAGTTTATACAGTGTGTCAGTTATGATCCAAAAGTCATACCAGTTTATACAGTGTGTCAATTATGATCCAAAAGTCATACCAGTCCAATGCAACCATTGCTGCATTCATTTGCTTATAACACTATCCCAAATATACAATATTATCACTCCAAGGATCTATGATTTATCTTTACCAGTTTTATGATCCTCCTATTCGGGTACAGATACATACCAAAATTAACATCATAACTTGTACTTATAATCATTATATTATGTATTCCAGAGAAATATCCAATAAGGTTAGTGTGTCAGTAGAGCACCCTAGAAGAATTCATTCCTCTTAAAAGTTGCGATGGCCTTGGGGTGTCTTACCTGTAAAGATAAGAATACTTGAGGATCTATTCAAATATTTTTGCTTGAGCAAATTTGCTGATACTTATAGAACCTTACAGATTCTAGTTGTAAATTATGATTGAGAGGAAATAGCCCTTTTACAGAATAAACTCTAAATTCCCTCACATTCTCGGGAAGTCTGTAGTCTAAAGCACATTCTTCTTCCTTCTCCTAGTAATTAGCTATTTAAATAGCACTGATAAAGCGTCCCAAGTGTTCCATCAACTCCCTATTCAATTTTAAGGTAGTGCTTTTATAAAAAAAAACAATGTACAGGGAATAACCAATTATTCCCCTTGTTTTCAAAAGAATGCATTTTTCTACCATTATTTAATCTTATTTCACATTAAATTTCCACATTTATGCAATTGATGGAAAATTTACACTGGATTAAAAAATCGTTATCTCTTCATTATCAGTAAATAATAGATGAAAAATTCCTGCCCGAAAAATGATAGATTGCAGTTGACTCTATGCTCTGTCAAAGAAAAAAATATCTGGTGAAATACTTTTGAATTATGTTTACTAATACAAAAAGAAATTAACCTTTCACAAATATTTTCGAGTGGCTTAACCATTTATAGTTTCGTTATTTTTTTCATCATTTAGAGTGCTGCTACTGATTTTATTGTTTAAGGGCCTATATTCTCTCTGTGCCTAAGATAATGTGTGTGAATGCTATATAATTACCCTGGGCTACAAAGGGATCGTAAAAATTGATGTAAGTGGGATGGCAAAAGAAAACAAGTAGCTAACATTGACTGATATCTAGGAAAATTTCTAGGTCCCTAACCTGTGTTATTTCATGTGTTGGGGAGGAAAAATTTTTCCTCTATACTTCTAGGTTCTTCTGGCTGGCCTAGGAATTAAATTGTCGCCAGACAGATTAACAGGTTAAAATAAAATTTAATTTCATACGTATAGCGGCTCCATAAGAATACGAAGCTCATCAACAGTCAGATAACTGAGCTTTATACATCATTTTGAACCAAGGTAAAAGGGGTAGGGGTCTGGGATTTCAAAGAGGAAGAAGACAATTCACAGGGAGATAGAAAGAGCAAACGTTTGAAAAATGAATGTTTGCCATGCCACGCAAAGACATCTTCCTTATGTAAAACAAAGTCATCTTGGTGATAGCTCCCTTCCTGGTGTAAGCTCAGTATCTTTCAATAATTAAGGGGGAGGTAAAAAGAAAACCTTCTTGAAACTTCTGTTTCTTAAAAATAGTCAGCCTAAAAAGATTCTCGTGCCAAAGAGACATATTTTGGGGTGGCAAATTTTGCTCCCCTACACATGTGATGAAGACAGTTTTATTTGTTCCAAACCTTCACCCTGACATTTTAAGAATGAGAATAAATTGAGTGAATTGATATTCCGAAAGAATAAATACAATGTTTTTGGTTAGTAAATGGCAGAGCTAATGTTGCAGCTTGTGTAATTCTAAAACCCATATTCTTCCCTCCATAGTGTGATGATGATTCCAAATTAATTTAAAATTTTTGAACAAACAGGTATCAGTATACAGCTAGTATAAAAAAATATATTTGAGACTATATATTTGAGTAAATATAGGGACAATATTTATGCAAAGGATGGGTCGCCACCTCATAAATATAATTGCAGGCACATCTTCCTCTCTGAATGACATGGACAAGTGGAATAGTGAATCTTCAAGGCATTTACCAATTACAGAGATCAATGGTTTCTCAAAAAATAAAGTTCAAAAGTTGAAATTCAATAATTCAAGAAGTGAAATATTGAAATTTTCATTAAAAGTAGAAAATCTTTCACTGTACAAATGTATATTAACAAAATTTTCATAATAAAATATATATTCTGTTACCAGTGTTAATTATATTTTTAAAAATCCTAGAAAAATTCTTAAATAATATTTTTATGCTTTCTTTTCCCAGAATGAAGATAAGAAGGATGACATGAATAACCCAGTGTCATGTAATTGGTATTTGAAATTTTGGATTAGATTCTAGCATTTACTCTCACCAGAAAGAATAATAAATTAGTACAAATTTAGATAACTTACTGACATCAATTCCAATATTAAGTTGCCACTAGCTATAATTTATTTTTCAATTATATTCAACAATTTTTGGATTTAGAGAACATTTAGAAATCCTTTTGTGAAGTCATCTTTCTTATCCTGTGATTTTTAGTAAAGGATGATGTTATAAATACTAAAACAGAGTGTAAGATAAATGGTAAAGTACATAAAGCATTCTTTCTCTTGGAAAATTATTATAAATAAGGATTTCAAATTACTTTATCTTGAAAAATACTTTTTGAAGTATTGTGAATAAAATTGTTTTAAGAAAATACTACCAGACTACAACAAATAGACAGCTAAGAGAAAAATTGAAGATATTTTACAAAATAAAATGAGGATTTTAGTGATAGTATATCTGATAATATTCATAAAATCAAGGAGAGAGTTTATAAATGCAATTTTGTCTTTGATACACAGTACTTGATATAATGTTAAAAAGAAAAATATTGTGGGGAAAAAAAAATATTGTGACCTTCTCATGTATTAGAGTTTTTAATAGACGAACACATCCTTAAATAATTTGATTGAATAAAATTTCCATTTTGAGGTTATGAGAATGTTCTTAGCACAGAAACTGTATCTACACAAAGTAGACACTGAATGAATGTTTATTAAATGGATAAGAATGAAACAAGACAGAATGGGAGTACATAGAAAATGAGCTGAGACTACCAAGCAAAATTAATACAGGCTACAAGAAAGGGGCAGAAATGCAATTGAAGGAAATATGTTTATCTTTGTCTTGCTTTTACAACACTGCATATATCATCTATTCCTCTGTCCTTTGAAGGTTGGGGGGTGAGCCATAAAAAAATATAAAATAAAATAAAAATCTCTTTATGTCAACAACAAATGCTGACTGGAAAGGCAATTTGTCACAGGGCCCTGCATGTTCTTGCTGGGTATTCCAAGAATGCAGCCCCCTGACAACTCTTTACATGAGCCATTTCTTAAGGTTGTGATTGCAGTGAGCAACCTTGAGAGATGAGGGAGCATCTCTCCCTGGACAGGTTTGTTCCTGCTTGCTATGAAAGCAGTAAATCCCCCAAGCTCAGTGTTTCTTTGCTGTAATGCAATCCACTGCATGTGCAGGCATCCGTGGGATTTGAAGGGCATGAGGAAACTGGCACAAATATGAAGCTGGGGCAACTGTTTTTGCTGTGAATAATAAAGTCCTTTATCTCTGACACGGGAGTTTCGTGTTTTCTGTCAGCATGTATGAAACAGTAATGGGCTAATTTTCTAGCTTGCAAGTAGGATGAAAACTAAAACTTTGAGCAGCTCTGGACGATGACATTACTACTAAAATTTGTGTGTGTGTACATGTATCATTGTATATGTATAATTTCATATATACGTACACACATCTGTATATATCCCATATCTACTTTTTTTAAGTAGCCCTTGTAATATTGTGTTATAATCACGGCCCATTTATTTAAATTTTCTGTCCTCTAGTTTCTTCAGCTATACATTGAGAATACCATTGGTAGATAATTCATAGAATTGCTATAAGAATTAAATGGCATAACGAATGTAAGGTTCTTAGAACAATATTTGGCGCTCAGTAACTTTAATCATTCTACTTTATTTTCAACTTCTATTAGTATGTTTTAGAATCCATCATTTTGCAAAGATATTTCACCGAAAGTAGGTTTATGATCCTCCTATAACTATTAAAGAACATAGACTTTGGGGAAAATAAATGTCATATGAGGAGTAACATCTATGTTTGTATGTAAATATAATGACTCAATTTTTAAAGGAAAATTTCATCACATTTTGCTTTGAGTACTTAAAAATCTTTTTATTTCCAGTAGGCTGACTGTACAAAAGATAACGCTTCACATGTTTTCCTCCTATTTCTAAAATTGATCATTTTTAAGGTTATTCAGATACAGTATTTAAAGACTTTCATCATTATGTAATGTATCTAAAAGACAACAGTGGCCTCTAGTGATGCAAAGACCGAAATAACAGGATGGAAATTTCTAAGCCATTCAAACGAAAATACATTTAAATGATTTGCTGAAATGTTTAGTCCAATTGATTTGGGATTAATACAGTCATTCACAGAAAGTCTCCTCCCCAAAAAGTGACTCTGTACACACTGGTAAATTAATGTACACATTTTTTTAACTGAAACAGGAACTGACATCTTCACTACAGTATATATGGGACTATAGATGCATGGATAGACAAAATCATACATAATCACAAGAACACTAATATACTTTTCAAACACATTTGGTTGACGACTTAGAACTTCTTGTAAATACTAGTATTTCAATAGGATTTGGAAACTCACCTAAACTTCAATCTATGACTTATCCTGAAGAGAAACCTTTTCCTTTGCTTACACCACTACTATTATAACTACAACTAGAACAATCTACTGGGGGACAATCTGCCTTGGAACCATCAAGACCATTATCTTTACTCGTTTTTCTCCTGTTGTTACAGATAACCTCATAATTCACAAGTTTCATCTCCATAGGTAGGGTGGCCATGTAACAGAATTTGCCTGGGATAGTCCAAGCGTATGCTTGTTATGTGGATATAAATTTTATTGGGGCCTTTTTTTAGGTTTTGATAATAAACGATATAGTCTTGCTACTCATAAGGCTCCAGAAATCACATTTCTGGCCTCATTTCCCACACCTCCCCTAACTCCCAACCCTCCCTTGATACCTTCTGGATTAACCAAGGTCAATTATCTGAAAAATCCCCTCAAACCATTCTCTGAATATCCCTTCTCCCTTCTTGATCTAACTGCAAATAGGCTCTCATCAGAGTATATATTTCCAGTCCTCTCAAGTAGTAGCTATTTTAATTCCCCTACTACTCCACTGGTATGGTGTTGAAGGCATCCTTCTTGCTTCCAGATTCTTCTCCTTCTTTCTTCCCTGAGAACCATCACCTGAGATTTTTATGATATAGGAATAATACAACAATGCTATCCATCATTGCTGCAGTCATCTACCAACTCCTGGTCCATTCTTCCTCTTTCCTTAAAGATTTAATATTTTGTTTCCTTGTACATATCAACATTCATAATTCAGGTAAGTAATCCCCCCAATGCTTAATCTCAGTTTCTCCACTCTCTCCTCTAATGCTCTTACCCCCCCTACCCCATCTCAGCCACTTATTCTTTTAGTCATAACCTAGACCTTGTCATTTTTAGTAGCTATAACCTCCCCATGGCCATGATTTCAAGCACCCTGAACTTCAACCCAACCTTCAGCTCATTTCCCTCAGTATCCTGACTCCAATAATTTGTTAACCCCACTGGGGTTTTGACACTGGCACCTCTCACTGTTTCTCTTCCCTTTCATGTTCTCATGTGTCCCTTTATCCCATCTAAGTCTCATGATCAAGCATTACAATAATTATCTCACATACACCCCAAATTCAATGCTTATTGACTCCATACCTGTATCTATGATGTATGGGATAAAGGAAAAAAAATACACACACACACATAAACATGCTGACCTGCTCCACTTCAAATTTATGGTCATTAACTCAGATGGTCCCCTGATGATATGGTAATCAAGTTTCCCTAACCCACTCACTCTTCTTCTGTCCTAAACAACCATTTCACACTTACTCCCCATTTCTCACTTTCAGTAGATTCTTAATGATCTTGCTCCCTGTTTTGCTGAAACTAGTTGAAGTCTCAGAAGACAATTACTACCGTCACATCTCTCCACCTACCTACATCTAGCCACCTACATTTGCCATCTCTCTTGTTGCAGTGTATGAACTACTGATGTTCCAATTTACAGCAAAACCTCCTTGTGTGTACTTATTCCATTAACTTTTATCATTCAAGGACCTTCTCCTGCACACTTTCTGCTGCATCATGAAATTTTCCTTCTCTCTTAAATCTCTTCATAATATGTCATAACTTCTGCTATCTTTAAAAGCAGAAAACAAAACAAGACAAAAACAAATCCTCTTGATTTCACTTGCCTCTCCAACTACCACTTCAATTCTCTCATTCCTTCTAATAAAATTCTTTGAAACCAGTGTCTATGTTCACTCTTTCCAATTCCTCTCCTCCCCTTCTTTCTTGAAACAGTTGAATCAGGCTTTCACCATTACCTCTCTCCTGAAACTGCTCTTATGAAAGTCATGGGTGACCTCTGCATTGCTAAGCCAGTGGTCAATTCTCAGTCCTCATCTTACTTGATTTGTTAGCAGTATTTGACATAATTTGTCACTCTTTTCTTTTGTGAAACAGTTTCTTCTCTTAGCTTTCAGGACACAACCCATTCATGAATTTCCTTTCATCTCATTGGCTGTGTTTATCCTCCTCTTCAATGAATAATTTATCTCCTTTGCCTGTTAGTGTTGAAATGGTTCATGCCTTAGTCTTAGGCCTCTTCTCTCTTTTATCTACACTCAGTTCCTTGGCAATCCTATCCCCTTTCTATGCCAGTGACTCCCAACTCTCTTTCTTCTGTGTGAACCTATCCTCTGAACTTCAGACCCACGTATCCAACAGCTCTCTGAACATCTACACTTGGACAGATATTTCAAACATAACATGTCAAAAAGTTAGCTGCTGATTCCTCTCACCTTCAAGATCTATTCTTCCTTCCGTCTTTCTCACTTCATTTAAAGTCAACTAATTCCTTCATGTTGCTCAGTCTAAACTTTAAAGTCACCTTTGATTCCTCTCTTTGTATTTCTCTCATTCAACAAATATTTGTACTATGTGCCTACTAAGTGCTATGCATTCTTCTATGTGCTGGAACTAAAATAGTGAACAAGTTAGAGCAAAATCCTGGTCTCATGGAGCATATATTCTAGTGGGGGAAGTCAGAATGGACAGAATAAAAATGTAAACTATATACTACTTCATAATGTTACTAGTGATGCGAAAAAAAAAATAAACAAGGGTGGAGGATAAAGAGTGCTATTGCTGTAGTTTGAAATTTTAAATAGGATGCCATGGAAGCCTTCATCAAGAAGGTAACAACTGGGCAAAGACTTGAAAAATGTGCAAGATTGAGGCATGTGGATATTTAGGGGAAGAACATTCTAGTCAGAAGAAATACTAAGTGCAAACATTCTCAGTCATGAGTGAGCTACATATGTTCTTGGAACAGCAAGGAGCCCAGCAGGCTAGAGAAGTGAGAGGAAATGAGGGTAGTAAACTACCTCATTCAGAGAGAGAGATCTTATAGGGACTTACAGGTCACTGTGAAGACTTTACTTTTCACAGAGTGAGATAGGAAACCACCAGAGGGGCAGAGCATAAGAAAAACATATTTGACTTTTTTAACAGAATTATTCTGCATTCTCTTTGGGAAGAACCTATATAAGGGCAGTGGTGTAATCAGAAAGATGATTTGAAAGCTACTACAGTAATCTAAACGTTACATAGCTCTGGGCCAGCCCAGGGGCATAGTGGTTAAGTTTGCGCACTCCACTTCAGTGGCCCAGGGTTTGTGGGTTCGGATCCTGGGTGTGGACCTACACACCTCTTATCAAGCCATGTTGTGGCAGCATTGCATATACAAAATGGAGGAAGATTGGTACAGATGTCAGCTCAGGGCCAGTCTTCATCAGCAAAAAGAGAAAGATTGGCAATGGATGTTAGCTCAGGGCTGATCTTCCTCACCAAAAAAAATTTAAAAATCAAAAATAAAATAAATTTTACACAGCTCAGTTCATTTAATTCTAATAACAACTGTTTGGAAAGGATATTATTTTTCAAGATTCTTGCTAAAGGAACACTCAAAGTATTTAACAAAAAGCAAGTCACAAGCACTTACTGCCTCTAAGTATCACGTTTTAATCACCTAACAGATCCGTGCCCATGAAAACAAGGTGAATACCAGCCCTGCTTGTCTGAAAAGGAATATGTAGACTGTACAAAAGAGGTTGCAGCTCCTATTCTGTAATATTTATTACAATATTTTTCCTGTAGGGCCTTATAATATATAGTCAACCTCAGTCCATTGCATAAAATCGAACTTTCAAAGCAATTTTATAATCTCTAGAAATGTAAATGTTCCATGTATGCTAAAAAGCTAAATCAACTCATAACAGAGGAAGAGCATTTGGCCAATCACTAACTTTTAAAATTCATCAGTCACTTAACAGAATTGCAATTGTGTTAACTATAATTAAATATTTAGTTTCATTAATTTATTATGCTATATGCTATTATATATTATATATACTCATATGTGTGATTAAATGTTTGAGAATTGTAATACACACTGCACTATATACATGATTTTAGAGAAGGAGGATTGCTTCCTTACAGGCTACAATTTCCTTGATCTAAATATCATTTCTATATTTAGTTAAAGGAACTGATCTTGATTGTCAGGAGCAACAGATAACTACTCCTTGCACACTTTAATTGCTCTCTTTGCAGTGTTAATTAAGTTAATACATTTTTGCACCTAAATGTTAATCATACATTGGTGAATTGCTTGTCCCACCAGAGAATTTGAAGCAATACTCTTGGCAGCAAATGATCTATAAATAGCCTTATTGTTTCAAGCTAAGCATGTGAGGTCAAAGTTCATGATACACTCAGTAAGTCCTGCTTTACTTTTCAACTTTTCTGGTACATTGTTGTGCTTATAAATTATATTACATAGCCATTTTCTGTGCAGGCATACTTCTATACTTTTTCCCATGCTTAGAATAAAGTGCAAATATAAATAATCTGAAAAATTATTTTTTCCCATTATGTAGTTTATCATGGTCATTTTTCTAGGTCAATACATATAAATCTAACCTAATGTTTTAAATAGAAGCATAACATTTTCTGTGGACATTCAGATTATTCCTTGTTTTTAAGAAAATAATTTAATTATAGGTCCACTCTAACTTATTTGCAATTCCAAAATTAAAACTGCTTCTCATTCATTTCTTAAGAAATCTGACCCGAAGCAATATGATGCTACTTATAATCTTTATTTAACCTACTTAATTTGAATATTCATACCTTTACTGCAGAAATATGAATGTGTCTGATTATGAGGTGCTGCCCCAGGCCCCCTAGTAGTATTAATAACACGTGAAATATGCTTTATATTATTGTTATAAAAATCCCAAAACATCAGAATTCCTAAACACATATAGTCCCAAGGGTTTTGGTTAATAATTTGTCGATCTGTATGAAGAATGCTGCAATAAATATCCTTTTACCTATACAATTAAAGACTGGGACTTTTGTTTTTATAAATTAGATTTCTAGAAGTGAAATTACTGCACTTCTTCAACTTTTAAATACCCTAAATTGCTTTCAGAAATGTTATAATTTATACTTCTGTCAAATATGTGTTAACGTGATTCTATTTCTCATGGTTTCACCAGCAACGTTTTAACAAACTTTTATATAATAACTACACACAGACTACCTTAATTTCTATACTGATATTTTCCACAGTGACTCAGCCATACTAGGATTACCATGCACAACACTTCATCAACAATCCTGACACCCAGCAGACAATTTACAAGAGGCAACTCAGGATGTGTAAAGCATAAAAGGTCACTTATTTTAATAGCTGTGTTACAAAGAGCTTTCCTCTGATCATTTCAAGCATCTACTTGTTACCTCATTTCATTTATTTTTATACCCCAGATTATCATCCTTTTTATGCTGTTGTCTGTTAACCGTAAAATTTAATAATAACCCGTTATTAGTCTGTTGTCCTCTTCTTCCCTGCTACTTCTCTCCCTCTTTCATTTCAGCTTCATTTGGAAAGTACTCTGTTCCCAGGTGCACCTCCACTTTTGATGATCTCTATTTGCTTCCTCAATATTCTCCCCACGTGAGCATTTTCACCTACTTTGATGTCAAGGTAATAATCCCACATTTATTTCTCTAGACTAAACTGTCCTCCCTGTTTCACACACTTATTGCTACAGAATATGCAATACAGCGTGTGTGCTATATACTCTACTGGAATATCTCAGAGGCATTTCATACCCAACTTTCCCTTATCATCTGCCTTCTTAACATGCTCATTTTATATCTTATGTACTCCAAGAGTCAGCAATGCCTGGCATTTAAGAGACTTAAGAAATGTTTCATAAATTCATGAATGAAAAACAATAGTGTATTAAATTTCTGTGAAATATTTTCACAGTCATTATCCAACATTAAAACACAATCACAATACTTCTTTAACAAGGGCAGGATAATTTCAAAAAAAGTGAAGCAGCTTGAAAAAGTGTAGAACACTCAAATGTGGCAGAATCAGGAATAAAATCAAATTTTCTGGTTTGAAATCTACATCTCTATATATTTCATCATGTGGATTTTAACTGATGACTCCTTATTTTATCCATATTTATAAAGTATAGATTGATTTTGTGTTGTCCTTTAGCTTAAACACATTGTAAAAAATATAAAGCCATGCTGGAACACAAAACATACTAGCTAATTCAGAGTGGACAATGAATGTGAGACACAAAATTATTACATATAATGTATAAAAGATAAATGTAGGTATGTGAGCATGCATTCTAAATTCCATTTTTCTTGACTTTATAACCTCTTAGAGGTAGAGGCCTCTAAGCCAGAAGATGATATTTTTAGTGTTAGTCTGTCCGTGTAGTATCTGAGGATAATGTGGATTTGATTTTTCAAAGAGAATATATTTTATTGTATGCAGCATGAGATTGCAAACAAATATTGCTTTATTTTCATGACCAGTACATATGAATCATAATCAGTTCTTTGAATTCTTTCAAAGAGGTCAAACTCAATCCAAGGATACAACCTTTTCTTATTTCACAATGTTCCTGAAAGCGTGTGACCAGCAGACGTCACTGTGCCTGCTTCTACACGTAGGCACACTGCAGCACATCCATTAACCAGTTATTCCTTCTTGCTTCTCCCCTCTACCGGCTGAATAGAACTTTCCCACGATGATTTTCTTCAGATGACTCAGTAAATCTTTCAGCTCATCAGCAAAGCTCTCTCCACCCCCTTCCCAGAGTGTACGGAATGCATGCCTGTGGTGCATGCATGTCAGGATTTGATCAAGAAGCTGAATATGGCTCTGTGCCTGGTTTGTACTTTACAGTCACAAAAGACATTGGGCAAAACCATCATTCTGCAGAATTTTTACTTGCCTGGAGCATCACACCACTTCTGAGATCACCAGGGTTCCAGAGAACTCTCTGGCCTTTTGAACTGACATTCTCTCTGCTTCATCCAGACCCTCATTCCTCAGTGCATTTTTAGATATATTGCTTATTAACAACCTTTTAAAAAGTCAGGGAATTATAAAGATATATAATCTCTTCTGCAAATCTCACATCAATTTATTGGGAGATAAAACCTAATCTGACTAGACATGAGGTTATTCATCATTTTTATTTATCCTATTTAGTGTGACTATGCATTCACGTCCCTGAAGAAATATTCATGTGTTTGATTACGGAGTGCCACCCAAGGCATAACTGGACATCCCATAATATACAGTATGTGTACCATATTACCTTTCAAAAATTAAAGAAAATCTGAATTTCAAAACGCATATAGCCTCAAGGGCTTCAGGTAGGAGATTATGGACCTATAAATACATACTGAGTTACATCTACGTACTAGCCTGGGAGGATTACGATGATATATTAGGTTTTAAAAAGTTTTTAAAAGGTATAGATATAATCCCATTAAAAGCAAATACATATATACATTTATGTGCATAGGATGTGTGTTTACATATGAGTATGAAGAGAGAGATGACTAGAAGTATATGTTATTCTATTATGTATTCTATTTTATATTATTTTATACAAATTAGCATCTTCATATCCAAGTACATAAAGTTTCCTTGAGCAGTTGGATTAGGCAGGGGAGAGGCAGTTACCTAATATTCTTTTACTGCAAATATGATTATTTCTAATTCTGCTACTGTTAGCAAAAAACATTTATTAAGCACTTACTATAAGGCAGACATTAGAATAAGCATTTGCATTGATTGATATTCAATACAAATCTCTGGAATAGGTACTATTATTATTCATCTTTAATTTAGTACACTTTTTACTCTCTGAATTTTTAAAAAGCAACCAAAAAGCATAGAACCTAAAAAATGGCATAAATTTCAATTTTGACTGCATAAAATTACAAAATTCATTAATTATTTTATGCTACATTAAAAAAAATCAATTTCCTAAGTGCAATAAATTTTCCCTAGTATGTTTATCACAAAATATCCATAAATAAGAGTAATTAAGTAGGTATTATTTTAAAACCAGCTTATAAGGTGTAAGAGGGGTGGGGAGGAGAGGGGAAGGGAAGCCTGAGATGTTGCATTTGTCCATTTATGTAGTATAAATACTTCCATCACAGTTGATTTCAAGCTATCCCATCACGACACCACTGAACACAGGGTCGCGATGAGATGTGTATAATTGGAGACAGTGCAGGCTGGCTCTAGTGCTACTTGGAAGGATAACTCAATAACCCCAGAGATGATGAAGCAAAAATATGTTTTAGATGTGTTTATTAAAAAGGAAAGAAAAATACAAGTAAGACAAAATAAAACAAGTACAACCAAGATTATTCTAATTAAGTTCATCATATTTTTGAATATACAAATATGATTTTTAGACTAGAGTTTTTAAAAAACAAATAAGTAGCTATAATTATTAAATATAATTGCATCTATCTGAAAAGTCAGCATAATTAACTATGTTCGGGAGTTTAAAGAAGTGGGTTCCTTTGAGGTAATACAACACACTTCTGATCACAGGATTCAAGAAGTGAGCACATAGAGACCACGTCATTTCAATAGCATTTTTCAAAGCTCTGATTGCTTAGGCTATTGCCTATAAAGCTCTGAAAGGTGTCACCTAGTTTCTCCATAATGAATATTTGGAGGCTTCTTTTGGTACAGTGAGTGAGAACATTAGGAAAGAAAAGAAATTCTGACTGTCATACAGACTACTTATACTTAGATCTATAAAGTGGTATAGATAAAGTCATGAATTTTGGAATTCAGGTAAATTTTTCAAGAGAATTAGTACATAATTGTTAATCAGATACATGAAAAATAGAATGCCCTTGTCCAGAAATTACCTACTAAATGGCAAAATTAGAACATGCACATTTCTTCTAAATAATAATTCAGATATAGAAATATTCATAAGAATAATACATGATGGTTAATTTTATGTGTCAAACTGACTGGACCATGAGGCATTTGGTCAAATATTATTCTGGCCCTGTCTTTAAGGGTATTTCTGAATAAGAATAACTTTTGTACTGGTAGACCAAATAAAAGCAGAATGCCCTCCCTAATGTAGGTAGACCTCATCCAAAGAGTTGAAGATCTGAAAAGAGCAAAAAGGCTGACTAAGAGAGAATTCCTTCTGCCTGACTGTCTTAGAGCTGGCACATTGGTTTTTCCTGCCTTCAGACTCAAACTGAAACATCAGCTCTCCTGGATCTGCTTGGACAGCAGTTCTTTGGACTTGTCTGTCTCCTAATCATGTAAGCCAATTTCTTACAATCCCTCTCTCTCTCTCTCTCTCTCTCTCTCCTGTGATATATATCCTATTGGTTCTGTTTCTTTGGAGAAACCTAACTAATACAATATTTAATTTATTTTGTTTAAGGAAAATCAATGCAAAAGATTAAAATGAAGAAAAATTCAAAGTCCTTACTATTACCTACAACGCCCTACATGATTCAGCCCCTTCCACTCTATTAGCTGTCTGACTTCATCTCTTCCTTCTTCCTCTTGTTTGTTTCACTCCAGCCACAGTGGCTTCCTTCTTGTTCCTTGAACATGCCGGACACACTCCCGCTTCGGGACGTTTGCACTTCCGCCAGGGATCCACAGATCAGACATCTGATCTTCTACCAGATATTCACAGGAGATACTCCCTTGATTGTTTCTTCAGGTTTTTATTCAAATGTCCCTTTTTTTGCAAGCCTCTCCTTGACCCCTCTATTTAATATTCCGAGAGACTAACTGAAAGCCAACCTAATCCCCCACCTACACTTTTATCACTCTTTACTGCTTTGTTCTTTTTCTTAACATTTATCAGTGTGTAATATATATATATGTATTATATATAATATGTAGATAGATAGGTATGTTCTAGTGGAGGAGAGAGAATAAACTATGTATCTATCTATCTATCTATCTACCTAATAGCAGGAATTGTTCTGTTTTCTTTATTGCTAGATGTCCAGTGCCTAGAATGGTGACTGACACAAAGTAGGTGTTCAACAAATATTGAATGAATGAATGACTCCTCCAAGTGGCAGATATGTGCCATGTAGAAAACTATATACGTGTGAAACTATATACAACAAATGACAGATGTTTCAACAATATAGAGACTAAAAGAAAAAGAGACTATTGACTGAAAAATTAATATAATCCAACACATCAGCAGGCTAAAGAAGAAAAATCACATGATCATATCAATAGATGAAGAAAAAGCATTTGATAAAGTCCAATACCCATTCATGATAACAACTCTCAGCAAACTAAGAAAAGAGGACTTCCTCAACTTGATAAAGAACATCTACAAAAAAACCTACAGCTAATATCATTGTTAATGGTTAGAAACTTCACGTTTTTCTGCTTTGAGCAAGGAACAAAGAGGATTTTCTTTGCCTTGACAACAACAAGGTAAGAATTTTTCCCCTCACCACTGCTTTTCAACATTGTACTAGAAGTCCAAGTTAATACAATAAGACAAGAAAAAGGAAACAAAAATATTCTGATTGGGAAGGAAGAAATAAAATTGTCTTTGTTGACAGATGACATAATTGTCTAGACAGAAAATCCAAAAGAATCGACAAAAAAGTCCTGAAACTGGGGCTGGCCCAGTGGCGTAGTTGTTAAGTACACGTGGGTTCGAGTCCTGGTGCTGACCAATGCACCGTTTCTCAAGCCATGCTGCGGCGGTGTCCCATATAAAGTAGAGGAAGATGGGCATGGATGTTAGCCCAGGGCCAGTCTTCCTCAGCAAAAAGAGGATTGGCAACGGATGTTAGCTCAGGGCTGGTCTTCCTCACAACAACAACAAAATCCTGGAACTGATAAGTGATTATAGCGAGATTGCAGGATACAAGCTTAATATACAAAAGTCAATGGCTTTCCTATATAACATCAATGAATAAGTGGGATTTGAAATTAAATACACATTACCCTTTCATTAGCACCACAAAAATGAGGCACTGTGATATAAAACTTACAAAATATGTTTAAGAACTCTCTGAGGAAAACTACAAAACTGATAAAAGATATCAAAGAAGAACTAAATAATTGGAGAGATATTCTATATTCATAAATAGAAAGACTCGATTCTGAGTCTAAAGTTTATGTGATGAAGCAAAAGACCCAGAACAGCCAACTTAATATTGAGAGAGAAGAACAAAGTTGAAAGACTGACACTCCCCAACTTCAAAACGTACTATAAAGCTATAGTAATCAAGAGAGTGTGGTATTGACAAAAAATAGACGACCAGCTCAGTGGAACAGAATGGCAGCCCAGAAATACACCCACACAAATATAATCAACCAATCTTTGAAAATTAAGCAAAGGCAATACAATGGAGCAAAGGTAGTCTTTTCAAAAAATAGTGCTGGAAAAACTGGACCTTCTCATGCAAAGAAATGAATCTAGACACAGACCTTACACCCTTCACAAAAACGAACTCAAAATGGATCATAAACCTAAATGTAAAATGCCAAACTATAAAACTCCTAGAAGATAACATAGGAGAAAATCCAAACGACCTTGGGTATGGTAATAAATTTTTAGATACAACATCAAAAACACAATCAATAAAAGAAATAATTGATAAGTGGGATTTCATTAAAATAAAAAACTCCTGCCTGTAAAAGACAATGTTAAGAGAATGAGAAGACAAGTCACAGACTGGGAGAAAATATTTGCAAAAGACACATCTGTTAAATAACTGTTATTAAAAACGTACAAAGAAATCTTAAACTCAACAATAAGAAAACAAACAATCCAATTAAAAAATGGGTCAAAGACCTGAACATACATCTTACTGAAAAAGCTATACAGATGGTAAGTAAACATTTGAAAAGATGTGTCATTAGTAAATTGCAAATTAAAACAACAATGAGATACCACTACACATCCATTAGAATGGCTAACCAGAACAATACCAAATGCTGGTGAGGACACAGAGCAACGGGAGCACTCAGTCATTGCTGGTGGGAATGCAAAATAATGCACCCACTTTGGAAGACAGTTTGGCAATTTCTTACAAAACTAAACATACTATATGATCCAGCAATCATGCTTCTTGCTGTTTACACAAATGAGTTGAAAACTTACATCCACACAAAATCCTGCTTATAGATATTTATAACAGTTTTATTCATAATTGCCAAAACTTAAAAGCAACCAAGACGTCCTTCAGGAGGTGAGTGGATAACTAAACTGTGGTACACCTAGGCAAAGGAATATCATTTACCACTAAAAAATAAATAAGCTATCAAGCCATGAAAAGGCATTAGGAACCTTAAAAGCACATTATTAAGTGAAAGAAGCCAATCTGAAAAGGCTACATACTGTATGATTACAACTACATGACCTTCTGAAAAAGGCAAAACTGTGGAGACAGTAGAAAGATCTGTGGCTACCAGGGGTTAGAAGGGAGGGAAGGATGAATAGGCAGAACACAGAAGATTTCTAGGACCGTGAAACTATTCTGTATGATGCTACAATGATGGATACATATCCTTATACATTATACAAATCCATAGAATGTAAAACATCAATAGTTAACTCTAATGTAAACTATGGATTTTGAGTATTTATGATTTATCAATGTAGGTTCATCAATTGTAACAAATATACCACTGTGGTGTGGGACGTTGATAATGAGAGAGGTTGTACTTGTCTGGGGACAAGGGATATATGGGATCTCTCTGTACTTTCCTCTCAATTTTGCTGTGAACCTAAAACTGCTTTATAAAATAAAGTTTATTCATTAAAAAAAGAGAGACTATTAAGAAACTGTCAACTGAAATATCATCATTGTAGTTTCAAATAGTGACTCTGCTATGAAGATTCTTCTTTATCTGGTCTTTTATTGTCATTTTAGTCATTTCCTATTTCAAGAGATCAGAATTCTTCCCAAGCCTCTGGTATAGTCTTTTAGTACATTGATAGCAGTCTTATAGGTAAAATCAATCAATTTCCTCCATATTTTTTCCTAAATTTTTTCACAAATTATTCTATGTTGTATATGTCTAGTAATTTAAACACAGTCAATATTTATTAAATAAATATTGATTGATTTTATAAGACACTAAGATACACAATATGTTCACTAATTCCATTGCTTGATACCAAATTACAAATAAATGCTTAAGTATGTTTTATACTATAATAGTTTCACCTTACAGAGTACATTTTAAAATATTAGATCTAAAATTAAATCTTTATCAGTATAATACAGATCCAAAGATCTTCTTAATTTCTTTAAAACAGCCTCAAAGAGGGTCTTTGTTTAAATTTTCTAGATCCTATTTCTAAAATTTGGCATTATCAACTCCAAGCTTGTGTTACACGATTTTTAAAGATACCCCGAGTTCTATAATGATATAATATTGTGATAATAGAACACTTCACATTCATTTCATTTTAATAAGCAACTGAGAAATAATGATCGACTTTACAGGGCACTGTACCAAGTTGCAGTATCCGTGACTACTAAAACCGGTTCTTCTACTTACTAGCTGTATGGTTTTGGTGCGTCCGTTTACTTTTCTCTACCTTAGGTCTCTTGTACTTTGGAACGGAATAGGTTATTTCTAAGGTTCCTCCCCATGTTAATGCTCAATGATTCCAGTTTAAGAGAATTGATATTTCTAGACACTAACCTGCCGACTGTCAAAACACCATTAACCCAACATAACAATGTGTATTCACTCGGTTTAAATATCCCAAAGTTTTTACAAAAGTCATTTTCTTGTCTTTTGTAACTTTCCAGAATTTACAAATTCAGCCCACAGCAGTGTAAAAACAATGCCAGAGAAAAAATTTTAAATGCCTTGTAATTAGCAATATTTTTCCTTAGCTTGTTTGTCTTCTTTATTTCTATAGTCAACAGTCTCATTTTTCTATTACAGACAAGCCCTATGTATGTCCTCTATTCCTGGTTTACTATCATTACTTGCTAAATGTTGTTCTTTTTAATTTTTGCTGGTTCATTTTGGGACCCTAAGGCAAGTAAAAATTAGAGAACTACAAAGTGTGGTTTAAATGAAGATGTTTTCATTGTCTTTAAGAATATTTGAACCTTAAAAATCTGTAAATACTGTGGGTCTATAAACAGAGAAAATTTCTATTTCTATTAGAAAATACTGGTGTAACTGGTATAACTGAATGGCTATAAACAGCTTCCATTATTTATATATATTAAAATATATATAAATATATTAAAATATATAGTGAGCTTCTTTATTGGGCATAATGTTACTTGACAATTTGCTAAAAGAAAATAAAATAATATGAGCTCTTCCCATAAAGAAGACATAATCTGGCTGTTTGATGGAGGTATTAAAAAAAGGTAAATAACAATATATACAAGATCATAGAAGAGAAAGTGAATTTTAACTGCCAAATGAGTACTGTAGATATTATATAATTTTAGGCATTGATAAAGGGACTTTTCACAGTCGTCTTGCCCTAGGTCCTTTAGAAATCAGAGCCTGAGGTTTAGATTAAGTGCTGCCCCTTTATTTGGGAGGTGTAAGCCCAGACAATTGAGGATGATGAAAAAAGGAACCAAGGCACAGACTGGTGAAATGCTATATAGCATGACAAGAAGCATTATGGTCCTGGGCCCTTTTTCAAGACAATCTCTGAGACACAGCAGGATGCTGGCAGGCATGTTCACGCAGCATGGTGACATCTGTAGGATTGTGAAGTGGAACTCTCCTCAGAGGGGTCCACAGGAGAGAGAAAGCAGGTGGAATTTATCTCCTATTTCCCAGTGGTCAAGGCGCACCCCATGGCTTTCATTGTGTGGCCCCTGAAAGCCTGCTCAACAACAGCATCCCAAGCTCCTATGGGTGTATTTCATCCACGTCTGCAAGAAAGGGTGACTCAGCTTGGATGGTATGCCAACCAAGACAGAGAAAGAGGAAGTCATTTAGGAAATAAGTCTGAGAATACAACAGGTTTGAAAGGTTGGGGAAAATTTATGGGCTTAAAAATGGGCTTTGGGATGGGTAAACTTTGGATAGTTAAGGAAAAAAGAGAATGTTCTTAGTAGGGAAAACACTACAAGCAAAATAGGAAAGAAAGGAATGTACATGAAACATTACAAACAGACTGAGTAGGCTAGAGAGAGTTTGGGATAAAGATACAACTGGACAAAGGGTTTGATAGAGACTTTGGACAGTGTTGAGTGTCAGGCTGTAATGTCTGCTTTTTACTCAGGCCAGGGAAGCATTGCTAATTCCTAGGTAGGCTGGGCACATGATGACTGTGGGATATTTAGAGCGTCAATTTGACAGCAGTGTACAGGACCAGTTTGAGAAGTGAGAGCGTGGTTGCAGAAGAACAGTGAAATGGAGATATTTTTAAAACTACCATTTATTAGTGGTGCTTAATGTGACAGACACTATGTTAAGTACTTTTGTGCATTATCTCATTTAACTCTATACAATAAACATGTGAGGCAATTTTTTATTATTCCTTCTTAAAGATGAGGAAAATGAGGTCCCAAAAAGTTAAGTAAATTGTCCCAGGTCACACAGCTATTAATAATCCCATCCTTCATTCAAACCTAGACCAACCACAGAGTTTATATTTTAACTACTGCACCACTGGTCTAAAAAATTTTTTATTGCACATAATTTTCAGCTTAATAAAATCCAAATATGTATAGCATAAAGTTTAAATATAAAATTTCCATGGTATTATAATTTCACCAAAGTCCCAAATGCTGAGGTCAATATAATAAACCCTCAAAACCTTCATATTCTGAAGTGAGGTAATAGACCACCTACTCAGAACGTTGTGAATCTGTTTCTGTCAGCATCAGTCCATCATCCACACCCAGCCTACAGAAGAGGAGACCAAGAACGAATTTGAAGTTGAACTCTAAAAAATCCATTGTGTGGTGTCCACCCCAGGCCCCTACCCACTCCACTGTGGAGAGAAAGGAAGTGTGCCGATTTGCCGTAGGCCAAGTCAGAGGGAGAGCTGGATGTGGTGCTCTGGAATTTGAGTAAGGAAGAGACAGATCTAGAAAGTCAGAAATCAAGGGGTTGTTTCTAGTGAATGTTTTGGGAGAGCTCTCTCTGGGAGTGGGCTGCACTTCCACCGACAGAGAGCCAGAGGCATGCTCTCCCTGAGTCATGTGTGGACAGCTGGATGAAAGCAAGCAGGCTTGAATAGGATGCATTCAGAATGTCTTCCTGACAGGAGGGAGGGACCTCAGCAGAGAGAGCATGAACGTTAAGTGTGATAATGGGGCAGGGAGCTGTAAGTGAGCAGCTGGAAAAGGCAGCACACACACAGAGCTTCAGCTGGAGGCCCACAGTAAGGAGTCTCTGAGGAGTCCCTTGAAAGAGGCAGCTATGGACATCCGTCACCTCTGGTTACAATTCTGCCGCTCAGGAAGACTTTCTGTCCTTCACTGCTGCTCCTCCCACCCTCCAAACCTGGAGATGATGTAGCACAAATAGAATGGAATGAAGAAAAGAGAAATTGTCAGCCACGACCCTCTCACCACACTACCAGCCTGCACATTTGAGACGGGCCCAAGGTGGGGCAACAAGAAATCCTTTAAATTGGTAAAGTCTGAAGATTTTATATAGACTGGATTGGACTTGAAAAGATCCAAACCTCTGCAACTCACCAAGATTTTATCCAAATGATTGAGAAGACAGTAGACTGCAGATGGGGTCCATGAGTGAGCAGATATGAAAAGAATAAAGTTGTTTTCTGCTAGCTCCCCTCAGAGACCAGTGCTTTCATTTACTAGCTAATATGTTGATTACTCATATTGTAGTTGCTTCTCTAGTACTTTTAAAACCACACTAACTTATAAAACACAAAAAAATACATCTTTGATAAGATTAAAATTAATAGAAATTGTAACATTGTAATCTCACTTTGACAGTTAATCCATTGTAATAATTCCCATATAAGGCAATGAGTATATATTGACATACATGTAACATATTGTAATAATCTCTATATAAGATAATGAGTATATTGTATATATTGGTTGGAAGAGGATGTGCATTGTAAGAGAAAGAGATGGCTGTTCCATACATATGTAAGGAAAAATTGACAGGGAAAATTACTTTGATGCAGCAAAAGGCAAAATCTAGACTAGTAGTAGTCTACTATAACATATTGCAACATATGTGAGTTGAGCATCTGAAGAAAATTTTTAATGAAGAAAAGATAATTTTTTCAAAAGAAAGTAATAGTGCATTTTTAGTAAAATGTGTTAAGAGAAAGAAGGTAAGTATTTTATACTCTAGAGAATTTTTCTCAGTTTTCAGTGATCATTCATTAAATGCTAGAATTATGGAGAAAGTGCTATGGTCTTTATAAATGCAACTTAATTCATTTGTGCCACATAATCAGTTTTTAAATTATAATTTTTAATGATAGAAAATGTAATATGTATTATTATTTGTATAATTGTTTCAATGATAGGAATTGCTATATTTTGTTTTATTGTTTTGTAGGTGACATATATGAATGTGCTCAATTAACTTCCTCCCAATTGCCAGTTTTCAATTCTTCCATCTTTTCCAGTACTTTCTCATCTCTGAACCATCACATTCATATTTGCTCAGATTACCACATCCAGACACACATTCACAGCACCTACTAACTAGTTTCTAAGACATAATAGGGCCTCATAAGTGTTTTATCTATCAATAGTTAGATGAGTAAATGAAAGAAGGAAGGAAGAAATGAACAATGTGATTATATTTAACTTTCTCCATGGTAAGCTAATGGCCATTTTAATTTAATTCGAATTCTTAGAGTTTTATGCATGTCCTTCTCGGGTTGCGTAAGAAAAATTGCAGAAAATATATAATTTCAGCTAGCAGTCTCTGTTCCTCAATGCCCACTCTTTTTGTGGCTTTTCTTCCCATAACTTCTGGGCCCAACAAGTATCTTATTTTACCACTTATAGTGAATTCTGAGAAAAAAACAAAAAATTCAAGTCCCATATTCAAATCTTCCTCTGCATCTCTCCCTCTGCCCTGGAAGCAATGAGTAGAAGTTGAGAAAAGAGAAGATTTAACATAGTGGCATTTTTTCAACGTTCTTTTATTTATATCTCAGACACACGATTCAATATCTCTATGCTACACCTGCTTTCATTTTTAAATTCTCGCCATAGTATTCTCATTCTTTGATGTTTCCAGATGTAGTGTTACCTGCATTACTCTTCTTTCAGCTGTTGTGCGCGTGTGTCCGTGTGCGTCCGAGTCCTGGGGGCCGGTTTGGACAAGAACAGAAGAGTGAAGGATACCTGGGAAGGAAAAGGGCATATGTACTGGGGTATGGTTTCTAAACACTGAACTATTCCAAAAACTTCCGCAAATCAAATGCACTCTGATATTTTCCTAATTTTCAGATATAGTTGATAAGCTTATAGCCCTTCATTCCTTTCCTTTCTTTTGTTACTAATAACTATTAGTGACAATAACAACAGCATGCGTTGTGAGTCCTCTTGTGAGTCCTCTTCTAAGTGCTCCACGTGCACATTTGATATTCACAACAAACCTTTGAGGCAAATGCTTTTATTATTCCCATTTTACAGATAAGCAAATTGAGGTAAGGAACATTAAGAAACTTGCACCAGGTCACTCAAGAATGTAAATAGTAAAGCCAGAGTAAGAAACTGCTAGCTTTTGTGATTTTTGATCCCAAAATTCATGTTCCGAAAGTCTTATAATACAGTTGTTTTTCTTATTAGGCAGAACCTGTCTCTACCTGGTCAAAAGAGGTTCAGAGGAGAAAAACTACCCAGTGAAAGGAAAAGCCCATCTCCTTCCCGCTACAGAGCAACCTCTGGGCGCAGAAAGAGGCCCCCATCTGATACCAAACAGAACTCTCTTTAATAAGTGAAATCCTATTTCTGGGTTTTTAGATTACAAAGATGAGTAATAATAGTGTCTGTCCTGGGTTTAATTCTGTAAACTTTTAGTTTTTACAAATCGTCTAAAGAAAAAGATGATGTTGCAAATGATTTTTTAGAAACGTTGTCCCTTTTTGGTTAAAGTCTGCCACCATGTGGCTACTTTGAAAAACAACATTTTTAAAAGTGATTTTTCCTAAGCATCTAGATCTAGAAGGGAAGACGGCAGGGTATGCGATGTACAATATGAGCTTCTATCACTGTTAACCTCCTTTAATCACTGTGGAGAGCATGTTTGTGGTAACACTGTTGCTATGCAAAGCGCTCCACATGAATTATTTATTTATTCCTCACTGCCAGCCCTTGAGGTAGACACGTGACCTCTCTATGGTCTGTGATGCTATTTCCTTCACCTCCTCCTGGACAGGAATCTTGGAATTCTAGATGGATCTGTAATGTTCAACAAACCGTATCACTATGGCATCACATGACTTTATGTGGTAGAGTTCGATTTTAACCGACTTCTGTTTGACATTGAAACTACATATATTAGGGCCTAAGCTTGTCTTTTCCATGCCTTTAAGTTTCTAACCATTTTTTAGCATATTAATTATATTTGTCAACGAAAATATCTAAGCTTCACTTTGTGCTAATTTGACAGAAAATTAATAGTAGTACTAGTATTAGTATAGTATTAACAGCGGAAAGACAAATATTAGCATTTTGTTAAGAATTAGTACCTAAGGATTTGAGAGTTTTTTTCACATTACATTAAACAAACCAAAACAAAAAAATAAAAATAATACCTGCTATAAATGTGGTATCAATAAATCCATTTAGACTGTTTCATGAACTTCCTACTTACATGAGATGAGAAATTTTCACTATGTAAAGAAGAGTTACTAATTTTATGTAATAGCAACCTACAGCAATATACTTTGACTAAGGATTATTGCTAATTGTTAAGATTTATGTTTTGGATCCAAAAACAAATCTTATAAGGTGAGGTTTCCTATTTCTTATTCTCAGAATTGTCTATATCATGGACCACAATGGTTCCTCTTTTTTCATAGAATCACATTATCAAAAGAATCTTTTTTTGTAAGACCTAATTGTAGATGCTTTACTTTTCATTGTAAAATTATTTCACTTGTATAATTTTAGGTAAAGGATCATTCAAGAAAAAGATAATTTATGATCCTGAATGCTTTTTCTTTCTTCTTTATAACGTTATATCAGAAAGGAAGAGATAATGACTAACCACCCTCTTTCAATCCCTTCTAAAAATTATAGGTAGAAGAAAGTCCAAAACTTCTTAAATAAGAGTTTAGAGTCTTTTAGTTAACCTCTTTCCTAAAAAAAATTATTGGCAAGAGCTGTGGACTAGATGTCCAGGAAAAATCTGGGAAATGTGAAAACATTGTTTTCATAAGACACAACAAAAAAACCACCAAATTTGAGACTGACTGTTCTGATTTGAACTTTCCCCAACTTTTTAAAGCCTAAAATATACCCTCAAAAACTTAAAGTACAATACTGTTAGTGTTTGCTATACTCAGGATTTAAGTTGATTTGGCACTAGAGACATCGACTACCCTCACTTTTTCTTATCAAAAAAAAACCATCATCGTTCCCCTTCTGCTTATATTCAATATATACTGCAATCTTCTAGAACAGTCTGCAGCCGCCATAGGAAAGTGATCTTTAACGTTGCTTACGCTGCAGGTAAAGGAAGCTTTTGACAATGCAAGTGGAGAGGATATAACTAGTAATAATATACCTCGTATTTGTTCATTTGACATATGTTTGTTAAATATTTACTATCTGACAGGTTTTTTTCTAAGTACTGAGGATGGAACTTCAGTAAGTCAAGGTTCTCACCTACATGAAGCTTACATGTGGTGGAACAGACAGATAATCAACAAGTAAACAAACAAATAGCATAACTTCAGAGAGTGACAAGTGCATTAAAGAAAATTAAGCAAAACACTCTAATAGTGAGTGACTGTTGGAAGGCAACATTAATCATAGAAATTAGGTAAGGGATTTCTGAGCAGGGAACATCTAGTCAGAGGCTTAAGTGATAAGAAAGAGTGAGCCATCCAAATACCTGAGAGAAGAGCATTGAGCCAGAAAGAACTAGAAAATTAAAAGGCCCAGAAGAATGATCTAATTTGGAAAAAAAAAAAAAATGCAGGGTAACTGGATCAAAGAAGTGAGAAGGGCACAAGTTGGCTTCATATGCAATTTTTTTGTTTGTTTGCTTTCTTTGTTTTACTGGTCACTTAGCCAATTATTTTAAGAAATTTGACGTTGAAAGACTGGACTGACACTTATTATGGATGATTCCAAAGTATTTCTCAAAGTTTTTCTCAAACTTGAAACATTATATAAAAATGCAGTTTTGATTCAGTAAATTCTGATACTCAAGTGGTGGGTCCAGGATTCTGTTTTTCTAACAAACTACTACTTGAAGCCAGTGCTACTGCTCTGTGGGCCTCCTTTGGTAAGCAACATGGTAGACGTCTGTGATTCTCAGTCTTGTATGTACACTTGTTAAAAGTGAAGGCTTAGGTTTCTACTCTTGAGTTCTTGAATCCGTATGGTGCAGAAACATGTATTTTAACAAGAATTTCAGGTAATTTAGATGAAGGTAGTCTATATATAGTGTTGGGGAAAGCATAGAATTGAATAACATAAACTTTAATTTTCCTTTTGTCTCTGGTATTCATCTTCGCAGACACTTGGCAGTTGACATGAAGAAGCTCTTTGTCCAAGCCCGTACCAGTGAATATTCATCAAAATAATATGTAGTGAATATCTACTCCATAAATATTGCTACATCACTCTTGCCCTCAAGGAGTTCCCAGTCTGAAGACAAGTAGCTCCAGAGTACAGCATAATTAATAGGAGCGTGGAATTTAGAAGCAGACAAACCCATGAGCTGTTAGGTGTATGCAGCCTACCTAAACTCTCTGATTATTCTCTTGATAGTCTCATTAATAAAATAAGGAGAATTTCAATATTGCATATGTCTTAGGTAAGGATTAAATGAGATGATCTAAGTAAAGTGATCAGTATAATGTCTAGCATAAAGTAAGTCCATAAATAGTATTGGGCCATTGGGTATTGGGTATCTGAAGAAATGAAAGAATTATTTTTAATTTTGTTAAGTGTGGTAATGGCACACTGGATATGTAAAATTAAATGGCCCTTAGGAGTTACAGATGTGTGTTGAATTCTTATGACTTAAATGACATAATATCTGGCATTTGTACCTAACAAACATTTTTTTTTACCATTTTTTTATTGATGTCTTAATAGTTTATAACACTGTGGGGTTTTAGTTGTACATTTTTGTTTGTCCGTCACCTTGTGGATGTAACCCTTCACCCCCTGTGCCCACCCCCCACCCCCTTTCCCCTTGGTAACCACCGATCAGTTCTCTCTGTCCGTGTGTTCACTTATATTCCATATATGAGTGAGTTCATGCAGTGTCTGTCCTTCTCTCTCTGGCTTATTTCACTTAACATAATACCCTCTAGGTCCATCCATGTTGTTGCGAATGGGACAATTGTGTCTTTTCTTATGGCTGAGTACTATTCCATTGTATGTATATACCACAACTTCTTTAACCAATCATCAGTCGAGGGACACTTGGGTTGCTTCCACTTCTTGGCTATAGTGAATAATGCTGCAATGAACATAGGGGTGCATACGCCTCTTGTGATGGTTGATTTCATGTCCATTGGGTAGATGCCCAAGAGTAGGATTGCTGGATCATACAGTATTTCTATTTTCAATTTTTTGAGGACTCTCCATACTGTTTTTCATAGAGGCTGCACCAGTTTGCATTCCCACCAGCAGTGAATGAGGGTCCCCATTTCTCCACAACCTCTCCAGCATTTGTTGCTATTTGTCTTTGTGGTTATAGCCATTCTAATGGGTGTAAGGTGATATCTTAGTGTAGTTTTGATTTGCATTTCCCTGATGATTAGTGATGTTGAACATCTTTTCATGCGTCTATTGGCCATCTGTATCTCTTCCTTGGAAAAATGTCTGTTCATATCCTCTGCCCAATTTTTGATTGGGTTGTTTGTTTTTTTGTTGCTCAGTTGTATGAGATCTTTATATATTACTGAGATTAATCCCTTGTCAGACAAACGATTGGCAAATATTTTCTCCCAGCTGGTGGGTTGTTTATTCATTTTGATCCTGGTTTCATTTGCCTTGTAGAAGCTCTTTAGTCTGATGAGGTCCCACTTATTTATTTTTTCTTTTGTTTCCCTTGTCCGAGTAGACATGGAATCTGAAAGGATCCCTTTATGTCCAATCTCAATTAGTGTACTGCCTATATTTTCTTCCAGGAGCTTTATAGTTTCAGGTATCACTTTCAGGTCTTTGATCCGTTTTGAATTGATTTTTATATATGGCGATAGGAGATGGTCAACTTTCATTCTTTTGCGTGTTGCTGTCCAATTTTCCCAGCACCATTTATTGAAAAGACTTCCCTCTCTCCATTGTATGTTCTTTGCTCCTTTGTCAAAGATTAGCTGTCCATAGGTGTGGTTTTATTTCTGGGCTTTCAATTCTGTTCCATTGATCTGTGTGTCTATTCTTGTACCAGTACCATGCTGTTTTGATTACTGTAGCTTTATAGTATATTTTGAAATCAGGGATTGTGATGCCTCCAGCTTTGTTCTTTTTTTTCACAATTGCTTTAGCTATTCAGGCTCTTTTGTTGCCCCATACGAATTTCAGTAGTTTTTGTTCTATTACCGTGAAGAATGACATTGGGATTCTGATTGGGATTGCATTGAATCTGTAGATTGCTTTAGGTAGAATGGACATTTTAACTATATTTATTCTTCCAATCCATGTGCATGGAATATTTTTCCATTTCTTTATGTCCTCCTCGATTTCTTTCAATAGTGTCTTATAGTTTTCATTGTGTAGGTCTTTGACCTCCTTGGTTAAATTTATTCCAAGATATTTTATTCTCTTTGTTGCAATTGTAAATGGGATTGTCTTTTTGAGTTCTCTTTCTGTTGTTTCATCATTAGTGTATAGAAATGCAATTGACTTTTGTAAGTTGATTTTATACCCTGCCACTTTACTGTAGTTGTTGATTGTTTCTAGTAGTTTTCCAATGGAATTTTTTGGGTTTTCTATGTATAAGATCATGTCATCTGCAAATAGTGAGAGTTTCACTTCTTCATTGCCTATTTGGAGTCCTTTTATTCCTTTTTCTTGCCTAATTGCTCTGGCCAGAACTTCCAGTGCTGTGTTGAATAAGAGCGGTGAGAGTGGGCACCCTTGTCTTGTTCCTGTCCTCAAAGGAATGGCTTTCAGTTTTTCCCCATTGAGTAGGATGTTTGCTGTAGGTTTGTCATATATGGCCCTTATTATGTTGAGGTACTTTCCTTCTATACCCATTTTGTTGAGAGTTTTTATCATAAATGGATGCTGGATCTTGTCGAATGCCTTCTCTGCATCGATTGAGATGATCATGTGGTTTTTATTCTTCATTTTGTTAATGTGGTGTATCACGTTGATTGATTTGCGGATGTTGAACCATCCCTGGTATAAATCCCACTTGATCGTGGTGTATGATCTTTTTGATGTATTGCTGTATTCGGGTTGCCAGTATTTTGTTGAGGATTTTTGCGTCTATGTTCATCAGTGATATTGGCCTGTAGTTTTCCTTCTTTGTATTGTCCTTGTCTGGCTTTGGTATCAGCATGATGTCGGCCTCATAGAATGTGTTGGGAAGTATTCCATCTTCCTCTATTTTTTGGAATAGTTTGAGAAGGATAGGTGCTAAATCTTCTTTGAACGTTTGATAAAATTCTCCAGGGAAGCCATCTGGTCCTGGGCTTTTATTTTTGGGGAGGTTTTTGATTACTGTTTCAATCTCTTTACTTGTGATTGGTCTGTTCAGATTCTCTATTTCTTCTTGATTCAGTTTTGGGAGGTTGTACGCGTCCAAGAATTTGTCCATTTCCTCTAGGTTGTCCAATTTGTTGGCGTAAAGTTTTTCATAGTATTCCCTAATAATCCCTTGTATTTCTGTGGTGTCTGTTGTAACTTCTCCTCTTTCATTTCTAATTTTATTTATTTGAGTCTTCTCCCTTTTTTTCTTAGTGAGTCTGGCTAAGGGTTTGTCAATTTTATTTATCTTCTCAAAGAACCAACTCTTTGTTTCATTGATCCTTTCTACTGTTTTTTTGGTTTCAATTTCATTTATTTCTGCTCTGATTTTTATTATTTCCCTCCTTCTGCTGATTCGGGGCATTGTCCTTCTTTTTCCAACTCTGTTAGCTGCAATTTAAGGTTATTTATTTGGGATTTTTCTTGTTTGTTAAGGTGAGCTTGTATTGCTATGAATTTCCCTCTCAGGACTGCTTTTGCTGCATCCCATATGAGTTGGTATGGTGTATTTTCCTTTTCATTTGTCTCCAGATAGCTTTTGATTTCTCCTTTAATTTCATCAATGACCCATTGGTTGTTCAGTAGCATGTTGTTTAGTCTCCACATCTTTGTCCCTTTCCTAGTTTTTTCCTTGCAGTTGATTTCTAGTTTCACAGCATTATGATCAGAAAAGATGCTTGTAATGATTTCAATCTTCTTAAATTTATAGAGGTTTGCATTATTTCCTAATATATGGTCTATCCTTGAGAATGTTCCATGTGCACTTGAGAAGAATGTGTACTCTGCTTTTTTTGGGTGGAGTGCTCTGTATATATCTATTAAATCCATTGCGTCTAGTTTCTCGTTTAAGTCCATTATTTCCTTTTTGACTTTTTGTCTGGATGATCTATCTATTGATGTAAGGGGGGTATTAAGATCCCCTACTATTATTGTGTTATTGTTAATATCTCCTTTTAGGTTTTTTAGCAGTTGTTTTATGTACTTTGGTGCTCCTGTGTTGGGTGCATAGATATTTATAAGTGTTATGTCTTCTTGGTGAAGTGTCCCTTTTATCATTATATATTGCCCTTCTTTGTCTCTCATTACCTTTTTTATCTTGAAGTCTACATTGTCTGATATAAGTATGGCTACTCCTGCTTTCTTTTGTTTGCCATTAGCTTGGAGTATTGTTTTCCATCCTTTTATTTTGAGTCTGTGTTTATCTTTAGAGCTGAGATATGTTTCCTGGAGGCAGCAGATTGTTGGATCTTGGTTTTTAATCCATCCTGCCACTCAGTGTCTTTTGATTGGAGAATTCAATCCATTTACATTTAGAGTGATTATTGATATATGAGGGTTTAATGTTGCTATTTTATTGTTCATCTTCTGGTTCTTTTGCATTTCGTTCATTTCTTGTCCCTTGTGTTTCGGACTTCAATTTCAATTTTGTATTTCTGCATGCTCATTCTCTTGGTTTTCTCTTTATTTGTCATGTGTGGTTCTCTTCTGGTTGTTTCTTTAGTGGTTACCGTGCAGTTTATATAAGCGATCTCCTGGATAAGAAAGTACATTTTCAGATGCCTCCTTTTTCCTGAGGCTGGGTCAATTCAATCCCTTACCTCTTCCCCTCCTTATTTGTTATCTCTTTATTCCAGATTGTGTCATGAATGTGTGTTTCCAGTGATGAGCTTGAATTAATTTTTGATGTTTTCCAACTGTATTTTGTTCTGATTTAGTCTCCTTGCTTTTCTCCTTGCTGAAATCTTTGTGTCCCGTTTCTCATTTTTTTTTTTTTTTCAGGCCTAAGGGCCTTCTTGAGCATTTCTTGTAGTGGGGGTCTTGTGGTGACGAACTCTCTTAGCTTTTGTTTATCAGGGAGAGTTATTGTTTCTCCATCGTATTTGAAGGATATTTTTGCTGGATAAAGTATTCTCGGCTGAAGGTTTTTGTCTTTCATCATTTTGAATATATCATTCCAGTCTCTCCTAGCCTGTAGAGTTTCTGTCGAGAAATCAGCTGAGAGCCTAATGGGGTTTCCTTTGTATGTTATTTTGTTTTTTTGTTTAGCTGCCTTCAATATTATTTCCTTGTCATGGGTATTCTTCAAGTTTGCTACTATGTGGCGAGATGATTTTTTTATTCCTGTTTATATATTTAGGTGGTCTATTGATTTCATTCACTGTTATTTCCCTCTTGTTTCCTAGGTTGGGGAAGTTCTCAGCTATTATTTCTTTGAACAAACTCTCTGCTCCTTTTTCTCTTTCTTCTCCTTCTGGAATACCTATTATCCTTACATTGCTTTTCCTCATTGAGTCTGATATTTCTCGAAGAATTTCTTCATTTCTTTTTAGTCTTAGCTCTCTCTCTTCTTCTACCAGGAGCATTTCTGCTTGGCTATCCTCAATAGTGCTAATTCGTTCCTCCATATTGTCAGTTGTGCTCTTTAAAGACTCCATTTTTTCCTCCATCTCGTTGATTTTGTTTTTCATCTCCAATAATTCTGATTGGTTTTTCTTTAGGGTTTCAATCTCTTTTGTGACATAATCCCTGAATTCGTTGATTTGTTTCTGTGTGTTCTCTTGTATTTCGTTGAGTTTGTTTATGATAGCTATTTTGAATTCTCTGTCATTCAGGTTATCAAATTCTGTGCCTTCAGGGTTGGTTTCTGGGTGTTTGTCATTTTCCTTTTGGTCTGTAGCCCTGGCAAATTGTCACAAGGATCCGACGGGGACATCCTTATTTTTCCCCCTCATGATAATTTGGTCCTGCAGTTTCCCCCTGCTGCCACTAGATGGAGATCATGAGCGGTTTGCTCTGAGGCGGCTGCAGCCCCTGGAGGGATTATGCTGAAACGCCGGGTGTGTGGGGGGAGGGGTCCTCTCTTTCTCCTGCTTGACCTGGGGGTTTCCTTTCTGGCTCTCTTAGGGTGTTTGCTACACCCCCTAAACAGTCCGTCGTCGCTTCCCAGTGGGGATCTCGTGACAGTCTGTGAGAGCACCTGGATGGGGATAGTTTTCCCCGCTGTGGGCCGCCCCTCCCCCCTCTGTCTGCGAACCGTGCTGTCTTTGCCAATCGATTGGGGAGGGGGAGTACAACCTCCTACCTCTCCTCCCATCCTCCTGGGCTTCCCACGCCTCCACCGTCTGATGTATGGCAGCAGGGGTTTCTCAGAAGTCCTTCGTAGTGTTTG
The DNA here is from genome assembly GCA_031878705.1 of Tapirus indicus. Lineage (NCBI taxonomy): Eukaryota > Metazoa > Chordata > Mammalia > Perissodactyla > Tapiridae > Tapirus > Tapirus indicus. The sequence goes on along the minus strand of CM062919.1, from coordinate 137,268,767 downwards.
ATTGAGCTCTGTTGGAATGTGAATGATGTTTTTGTTGTGTCGTAGGGGGCAGAGATTCAAAGAGGGAATCTCACTCTGCCATGATGCTGACGTCACTCCTAATTCATAGCTATTTTAAATTCTCTTTCTGATCATTCAAAATTTGTTTCATATCTGAGTCTGGAACTGATGCTTGCTTTGTCTCTTCGAATGTTTTTCTTACCTTTTGGCATGCCATGTAGTTTCTTGTTGAATGTGAGTCATGCTGTATTGAGGAACTAAGGGAAATAGGTCTTCAGTGTGAGGATCTACACTAATCTGGGTAAGAGTTGGGCAGCGATGATGAATGTTTGCTGTAGCTCTAGGTGTCAGTGGCTTTAAATTCCTCTGAAGTCCTTATTTTTGTCTCCCTTCTCCACTTTTGGCTTCCCTCAGTGTTCCCTCCTCAGGGTACTTCTGCATCTCACAGCTCTTTCAGCTGTATTCCACTGTCATTTTACTGGAATCCAGTGTGTGTGCTGATAAGGTGTAGGACAGTGGGCCAATACTGTCACCTTATGATTAAATCTCATTCTTTTAGTGGGCCTGCACCTCTGAGTAAGACCTTGGTTGGTGTTTCTAGTTGTTTAGCTTCCCCCACCACCTTAGATTAGACAGGAAGGTGAGAGTAGGCTGGAGTGGAAAGAATTCCCTTCCCCTGTCTGGGATAAGGCTCCAGGTAAAATCTTTTCCCCTTGAAAAGTCAGCCTTTGTTATGGAGAATGCTCTGGACATATTTCACAATGATTACTCTTCTCTCCCCCTGCCAGAGTCACAGGGTCAGGATCTTGTATGTTCACTGTGAAAACCTGCTGAGGCTGCTGGAGATAAAAACTGGGAAGTGTAGGGGTCCTCCAAGACTGCAACCCCCATGACTTTTTCACTCTCACAATAGTTCACACTCAGCCTCCAACAATTAGTTAAAATTACTACTTAAGTGACCTTACCAGTTTATGGCTCCAGCAGCTTCTGCTCCAGGTAAGCAGATCTTGTCTAGAACTCTCTGAATTTGCCTTTTTCTCCAGATTTCAGGGTAACAAATTGTCTTGTAATCTCACTTCTCTGATGAATCCAAGAAAAGTCACTGATTTTCAGTTTGTTCTTTTTCTTGTTGCAGGCACAGGAATGATGACTTTCAAGCTCTTTACACATTGGAGTTTAATCCGGAATCTGTAACATGAACACTTTTGTTATGGTGTTCACCAGGCTTCTTTCTGTGAGACAGCGTCTCCTCTATGAGTTCATCACATACAGAAGAATTCCATGGAGAAAAGCTAATTGCATAGTGTCTTCTAATTTAGGTTTATCAAACGAACAAGCAGTGCACATCCTAATGCTGTCAGGCATTTTACTTTAAAAAGCTGAATGTCTTTTCATACCGTACTATAGCCTCTGGGTTTAGGAGGCTTGCTGTTTCGACTCTCCATGGATACATAAATACTTAACAACTGTGTTTATGGCTCCACCTGCATGTTGCAAACGCTTGCTGCATACACAGTTGACCTGAGTAGGGATCAACCACTGGGTGAAAGACAGAAATATCGAACTTCATCGAGGACTATCACCATCTGGGTAGTTATCAGTGATATACACCATAAATGTAAATATGCCATCTTGATAAAGTCCATCTCATATGAATGTAACTCTGACCCACATTAATGAAGAGCTATAAGATGGCTGCACATAGACACCGTGTAACTTCTGCTTCACAATCAAGGTAAATATTGCAAGAAGAGAGTATTCCAGATGGAAGGGTCTCTAAAAAGCATGTGTGCCATTTGTTTACTGCTGGGAGCAGAAGATACAGTCTTAGTTTTGAGCATAGAAATTTTTGAATATAAGGCAGCTGTATTTTTGGAGCTGTGCAGGGAGTTCTGGTTTTCATGTCCCCTGTTAAAATATTTTCTTGACCACCAGATGGTTTGCACACAGAGTTTATAGACATGCTACAGAAAATGGCTCATAACATGTATGTCACAAAAAAATTAAATGATCTGTGTTACCAATTTCATTCATCCATAGCACAAGTCATTTTCCAGTTGACCTGTGGTTCACCCCATCCTGATGCCTTCAACACAGTGCTCTCAGCACTTGACTGTCCTGGAGCAACAGCTTCTCTGACCACAGTGCAAGCCTGGCCTCTGTCCACTTCCCTACCCACCGTTCCTTCCAATATGAATTGTTTTTTCTTTTCTTTCTTTTTTTTTGAGGAAGATTGGCCCTGTACTAACACCTGTGGCCAATCTTCCCCTTTTTCTTTTTCCTCCCCAAAGCTCCAGTACATAGTTGTATATCATAGTTGTAGAGTTGTAGCTCTTCTATATGGGATGCTGTCTCATCATGGCCAGATGAGCGGTGAGTAGGTCTGCGCCCAGGATCTGAACCAGCGAACTCCAGGCTGTCAAAGAGGAACGTGCAAACTTAGCCATTACACCACCAGGCCAGCCCCAGAATTGTTTTTAATTAAGAAAGTTATTTAAAAGGATGGCCAAAGGTTGGGGAGGACATATTGAATTCATCAACAAATATACAGCAGGATGCTGTAATTAAGTCTTCACTTGGAGCCTAAACTCTGTGTTGTAATATTGAAATTAATATTACTTCTACCTTCCATTTTCTAGTCTGAAATAATAATATTCATAAATATTAATACATTATGTACTCTAAAGTGCTATGCAAACTCAAGATATTATCTTCTTCTGGTACTTTAGTAATTTAAAAAATTATAGTACAGTGTTTTTTCTCAAATATTTTAATTAGAAAAAATTATCTTTAATTATGTAAGGGCAGCAAGGATATAAATGAATTGAAACAATGAAATACATCTCCTCTTTTATGATTTTTGTTCTTATGAAGTGTGGTCAGCAGACTCTAGGGTGTCCCCCGTTATCCCTGCCCCCTGGTATTCGTGCTTTGGCTGATATCCTCCTCTTAGGTGTGAGTGGGACTTATGAAGTGCTTCTAACCAATAGAATATAGCAAAGGTGACATGATGAACTAGATTTTGTGTACATATTACAAAGGACTGTGACCCATCTTGCTAAGAGACTCTCTCTCTCTCTGGCTGGATTTGAAGAAGCAAGATGCCATGTTGTGAGCTGCCACGTGAAGAAGGACATGTGGCAAGGAGCTGAGAGTGGGCTCTGACTCTGAGCCAGCAGGAAACGGAGGCCCTCAGTCTGGCGATCTGCAAGAGACTGAATTCTGCCAACAACACTGTGAGTTAGGAAACCAATCCTTCCCTGTCAAGCCTCAGATGAGACCATCACTTGGCCAACACCTTGATTGCAGCTTGGTGAGAGCCTGGAGCAGAGGGCTCAGCCAAGCTGTGCCCAGACCCCTGACCCAGAGAAATTGGGAGGTAAGAATGGTGTGCTGTTTTAAGCCACTGAGTTTGCAGTGCTCTTGTTAAGCAGCAATAGACAACTAATATGCTGAGTTTTACAATGTTCTTTTTAATTTCAAGACTGAACATAACTCCTGTGGTTGATTATATTCATTTGCTCTAAATGAGTACTCCTGCTGAATGTTGCCACATGAATGGGAAAAATAGCTAACCTTTACTGAAGTCTTCCCAGGTACCAAGCACGCACTAAGCACTTTACAGGCATGATCATATTGACTATTTTCCAACACGGAAGATACACCTCTCCATCATCATCCATTCAATCAATCAATCAATCAGTCGGTCTGAAAATCACAATGTACCTCCAATATAGATAGAAAAGAAAGCACTTAATTCTAAGAGACATCTGGTGGGCTGTAAGGATCAGAATTCACTGACCACAAAACTGTGTTACTAATAACAAAGAATATCGAAAACAAGCAAAATTATCACAAACTTTGGCAAAATTATTAAAGACATAAACAATTGGCTTTGAATTAGTACGACATTTACATCATCTCACTCAACCTTCTCAATGGCATCAACAACTCATCCTGAGTTATGAAATTATATGATCGTCAAAAAGGAATGAAAAACAGAGACAGATTTACCATTTGCAAGCAGCAGTCTAAAGTGAGGCAATAATCATAATGCGTCTTCCAAGAGGCAGAGATGAAACATAAATTATCAAAGCAAAGACATTTATTTCAAATCATAATGTTCTTTTGAAGAAAATCCTTAGAAAAAATAACATGTCACAGACCCACTGGGAATCAGAAAGAGTTTGAACTATCCTCTTAACATCTTTGATGTCAACTTATTCCTACTAGCGTCCTGACTCAAAAGCAACAAAACATTTTTACAAAATATTCTTCAAGAATAATATATAGATTCCCCAAAAGAACCTAATGATAGGACTGTGGAGCAGTATTTTGGTTACTTGCAATATAGTAATATCATGATGTATTTGCTTTTACTGAAAGTATTAACACAGCATTAGAATTTCTTCAAATGTATTTTTTTACTTGAAGCCAACAAAACTTTCAGTTTTTCTAAAATATCTGTCTATGCATTACTATGACAACCTGTATATGCTTCTGTTGAACTTGGTTTATTATTTTCTTTGAACTGAATTTTATTAATATATTATCCTGACTCTACATCATTGGAATTTATTTTAAAATAAATACACTATTAGTATTTCCTTTCATGCAGTCATATTATATTTGACTTTATTTACCAGTAAATATTTTCATATATTTACTTTATATTATATTTCTTATTTTGCTCCACAGTTTGTAGAAATTTACTATAAATCTTGAAATTTTGTGTATCTAACTGTCCAATGTTGTTTTTAAATGAATAAAACTGCTTCTCCTCCATAAAAATTGAAATTATATTTTCAACTTTTCCCCAGTACAGGTACAAGTAACAATATTTGACTTTTGTCTAGAACTTTTTCTAACTAAATTGAGATATGTCTTATAATCTGGCAGATGGTAATCAACTTACCACATGAGCTGATTTCTCTCATTTTTCAAATGAAGTAGTCAACCAAGGAATGTTGAAATGACTTACACTTGACCCTACAAAGAGTAGAAAGCAGAGTCAGGATTGGATCCAATGATTGTCAGATTCTAAAACTGATCTTCACTTAAGAGCAAAAATTAAGAGTCTTAATCACAATAATATCCTATCTGTGATTGCCTATATTATTTTAGCTTAACACGGTTTTGTAAATATTAAACTGTCACTTTTTGTTTATTCCTCCAGAAACATCTCCTTAATATAACTATACACAAACAAACATTTCAACTGAAAGTAGTTCATTTTTCTACATTTTGTGTGTTTAATGTTTCCTTGTGTCTTGTTATGAGTCCATGAGTAGGGTGGGAAGGAAGGGGTTAATATGTTCTGCCCCTCCGAAATTACTACCCACAACCAAAATCATAGCCTAGTTTCTTCTCAAAACACATGTTTGCCATTTTTAATCACAGACTCAGTGATTAAGAATGGAATGAAAAAGAGACATGACTAAGGAGCAATTCAAACAAAGAATTAAGATGTTGTGATATGTTTATAAAGACTAGAGACATCTGGAATATTCCAACTAAATAGTACAGATAATACACTCTTTCTTTTAATAAGGGCCTTGAGTACCATAAAATATCAAAATGCTTAAGTATTACTGAGATCCTCTGTTATTTTTCCTTTGTCTTCTAGTGTATGCCAAGTTCTGAGCTTTTCTTTACTCTGAAGTGTATTGTGTTCACTACTTCTGACTGATATTCAATTTTATTCTTTTTTATTAAAGAGAATCTTTATAGTAGTCAAACAGTGTCATGTTAATCAACTCTTGATGAGTTATGCTTGTCATACTACTGTTCTCTTAGACTATTCAAAAGAAAGACAGGCAATGTTAAATAAGAGGTAGACATTCTGATACCAACCATAGAATTTCTCCCTTACTTGAAAGAGAAATGAAAATGGAATCATTTTTATCATCTGTAATTGTATCAGTCAAGGTCCAGTTGCAGGAACTATTAGGCGGTCTAGCTGCTTCGAGAAGGACATTTAGGGAATTAAGTGCTTTCAGAATTGTTGGGAGGGGGTTGGAAACAGAAATGCCCCACCATGGGCACTGTGAATTCTGCCACAATCAGCAAGGTGGAAAACTAGGAGGACACCATTGAAATAATTAACTTCACCAACACACCAATGTAACTTTGATCCAGGGGTTAGAAATTTGCTGCAGCAGCAAAAAATACAATTGTTGCTTCTCAACACACACAGATTGGACACTGGCACACCAGTGTGGACATGCATCCATGGCTTTGCTGGCTGGCAGAGAAAGAACTAAGCAAAATGAAGACAGCCTCTGCTTATGTTTGGCTAACAAATTCCATGTGCATGCATTTAAATAGAGGAACATTACATGAAGAACCATGGATGTGAGAGCGTCTGAAGAAAAGCCTCTAGAAATGCTCACTAGAGGTAGGCTGGAAGGTTTGAATGGAAGGTGAGTGTCAAGCCACAATACCCACCACAGTGTTTTGATATTTTTTTTAAATTTCTCATTTGTCATACTGTTCGATATCCTCTTCTGAGCCCCCTGGAATCATCTGTGAGTACCACCCTTTACTACATTTCAGAAAATAATATTTTAGACTGTGGCATTCAAACTATTTATTACTACATTTAAATTTTTTTTTTAATTTTAGACATCCTATATGGGATGAAACTGAGTAGACATTTATTGAAAACTAACTGAATTCCAGCCATCATGCATGTTTGAAAACAAAATTATTTATTTTCCCTGCTCCTGTGGCATTATGCTAATCCATACATCCTAATTAAGACAAAGTAGTAGAAGGAAGAGCAGAAAAAGGAAACTAGAATTAAAGTTTTGTGGATACTTATTTAGTCTCTAGATAAAGGAAAGGGTTACAAATTTAAAAGAAAGGTGTTTACAGAGGAAAACAAATAAATTTAATAACAATAGCAGCAACACCCCCAAAAAATCTGAGATCCCAATTGATTAAACTGGCAATGAATACGGATAATTTCTTTGAAAAGGAAAACAAACAGCTAATATATGAAAAATATCATAGAAATATGTGTTAAAAGAAGAAGCCTCCTTTATGCCCCTTAAATGGGCCAGGTTAAAGAAACGCTATATTCAAATGCATTTGAATGCATTTTTTGTTTTGCTGGGAGGAGAACTCTCAGACACCTCGGTTTCAATTACAAATTGATACATCATTTCTGGAAAGCAACTTGGCAATAAATAATAAGGGTCATTAAAAGTTTAAATTTTTTTTTAAATTTCTGTAACTTGACTAAACATGGCAGAAGCTATGTCTGTTTTATTCACCACCATATCCTCTGCAGCTTTTAAAGTACCTGACACATAGTTACTTTTCAATAAATCTTGTTGGATGAATAAATGATGACTAACAAAGCATGAATTTTAATAGCAAAATAATCTAGAAAAATTCTGAGTGTCAATATTAAAGGAACGATTAATAATTTTTGGTTTATTCATATGAAAAAATATTATTCAGCCAATAAAATAATATTTATATAAAATTATAATGGCAAAAGAACAGTCATTAAGCAATAGTACAAGGTAAGGTAGTCTTATAGTAGTTTATATTTCATTATCTCAAATAAATTTAAAATAGGAAATATGATAAAATGTTAGCTGTGGGTCAAGGTTATGTTGTTATGTGTTGTGGTTATGTTGTAATGTAATGTATGTTATGTAGGTCAAGGTTATATTGTGTTAACACAGTTCTTAGAATCATCTCTTCTGGTAGGACTCTCCTAATTCTTCACTCACTTGTTGATGATAGAAATTACAGTTTAAATTGTTCTGTATTTTCAAAATATTTCATATGTTAAAAGTCTAGTAAACCTAGACTGAATATCATATGAGTCTACTTAACACTTCCCTGACATGACAAATGTATATATTGCATATAAATTGAGGGTATCTATTTTCTTTTTTCTCTTTATATTGTATAATGAAATTCAATATCAGATTCATTTTAATGTTAATGCAGTCTTTAACTATTACCCATATTAATATATTTTTAGTTTGAGATAAACTGGATACTAACTAAAGTGTTAATAAAGATTAAAATATGACAAACTCTTGACATATATTTCAACAAAAGGGTAGGTTGTCACAAACAGTTGTTGGACTGAGCAGTTTCTCCAAATTATGGTAGGTAATTACTAGTTTGTGGCAAATGCCATGATATTCAGAAAGCTAGTCTCACATTTAGTATAAGCAATTTCCATTCCAGTGGGTTACTCACATACTCACATGCACAATATTATGAAGGATTTTAAAGATAATCCTTCATTTTGTTTCTCCCATAAGTGTGACGTTAAAAAAATGTGATTTTAGTTACCATCATGTAGTTTCAGATTTATTCACATACACTGGTGGTTCCACATGATCTTCAGAAATTGAATACTGGCCAGAAAAAAAAAAAATGGGTGGACATATATGTTATATAATTATATATGCACATATATTATATAACAAGGAGACATGGAGAATGGAAAGAGGAAGCTAAGAACCAAATAATGAAGGCCAGAAAATTTTTTATAAAAGATTGGAAAGGGTGAAAGTTTAGAAAAAAATAGCTTTTGCCTCTACCCTGTGTTGCCTTCAGGCAATTATCGCCTGCCTCTCTGCAGGAATCAGCAGCAGCAGCCAATACATCAGTGTCCTTGTGAAATAAGTACACACTGACTATTGCCCTTAAGCATTAAATATCTCATCCGACTCTCTAAAAATCCCCAGGACTCTGGATGGATTACAATTTAGGGAGATTGTCACTTCCCAATCATAGTACACCTCGCAGTTTAAAATTCAAGATTACAAAAGGTCAAAAGGTAAAAAAAAAAAAAAAAATACAGTTGATGTATAACAGACATAGAGATTTTGAATTATATTCAAAATATTGACTTTATACTTATACACAAATATATGTAAAAAGAAAAAAGATTACAAATGGGAATGATCAACGATGGTCATCTGGTGGAGTTTTCAGTACAAGACTTATATTTTATGTTCTAAAACAGTGGTCAGCAAATGACAGTTTGCAGGCCAAATTGGGTCTGCTTCTTATTTTTGTAAATAAAGTTTTATCAGAACACAGCCATACCCAACAATTTCCATATTATCTATAGCTGCTGTCGCATGACAAAGGCAAAGTTGAGTGGTATGACAGAGACCATCTAGCCCTCAAAACCTAAAATATTTACTATCTTGGCTTTTATAGAAAAATTCTGCTCTAAACTCACAGACTGAAGCCTGGCCTTTGATCCCTCCTCAGCACACATTACCCGCACAGCCAACACCCACCAGAACAACAGATCACAAGCCAAAACAACTAAACACGCAAGGAAAGCAATACTTCAGAGAAAGACAAACCAAACAACATAGGCCACAATAAGGAGAGAAGTTTAACAGCTGAAACAAGAATCTAAAATAAGTATGTCAAAGATAGATAGATAGATGATTGAGGGATATATAGATATTATCAATACAAAATTAAAATTCATTTAAAAATGAATGCAGTGGAAATATTAGGTATGAAAAAATATGAGTTGCTATATAAAGAGAAGAAAAGATTAATCAGTGGTAGTTTGAATACACCTGAAGAGTGAGTTGGAACATCAGGTTGAGGAATTCTCCCTGAAGACAGCAAGAAAAGCTACAGAGACCTGGTTCCTGGATAACTACTAAGTAATAAGATTTCCCAAAGGAGGGGAAAAAAAGTGGAAAGAGAAAAATATCTGAAGAAATAAGGGAGATAGACTTCCTATTCTGGTAATATGTCAGGCTATTATTTACCACTAAAATTACTAAATTTTAAAATATTTTCTTAAAAGATCAAAGAGCTGACATGATGTGATAGGAATTACCATACAATGTCTCGGAAAAGATGAGAACCCACAGAGGTAAACTCAGTATTGAAGTGGCTTTTGCCCTGAGGACATTTGCCAAACTTCACAAATACGAGCTTTGGCTTTCAAGGTGTGTTAGGGTGTGAGAGCTAAGAGAAAAAGCCCAGGCTTCACTTATGGTGTAGAATCCAATAGGAAACTTCTCCTACTAAAGTTGTGTGCTCCCAAATCCTAAGTCTTCAGTTAAGATAATTAGAAATACCTATCTAGTTACATCGCCTTCTCCAAAACACTGAAAATAGAGTTGCTTTGGCACTCATTAGCCTGGAGGGTGGAGAAGGGGAAACCCATCCCTAAGAATTTGAAGCTACAAGGTAGCTCTCGAAATGACATCACTGAGATGGTGCAGAAAAAAGTCCTAAGTTATGAATTCGCCATATTTCATTGTTCTAAGATTCACCTTTTTGGGGTGTCCCATTTTAACATTTAGCAGTCAGAATGTGTATTGTATTTGCTAAAGGCCCAGCAACAATTGTGACTTAATCATCATTGACTGTACATGAACATTAAACATACAGTGTCAGTATGTTAGAAAAAAATCAAAGAGACAATAATGGAGCACTTTTTCAATAAATGCTGTATACTTTGAGATGGACTTTCAATGTGAAAAAGATCTAAGAGTACGTTGTCCAATTTATTTTGATTATTGTTTCCTTTTGATACATATAGAAGAATGACACATAACAGCAATCTAAATGAGTCTAAAAGAAGTCTTCAAAAAATATCCAAAGTGGTGATAAAGCATTTTTTATGGTTTACTTGGCAGCATCACTTAGTGATTCATAAAATATTGTTGCTTTTTTGTTGTTGGCATTTTAGCTTCAATGAAAACAGTGGTGTTTGCAGACAAATAGCAGCCCGCAAGTATTTAATGGAAGCAGAATCAGCTCTTCTTTACAGGAGCACACCTATCCTATGCCTCAAGGAACATCACAAACAATTTGCCAATTAAAATGACCAGTTCATATTCAAATATAACTAATCACACAAGGAAACAGTTTACTATGAGCTAAAACTAGCAAAAACAATGAAAGCAGAAACAGATAAATCTTTCTGATATTGGAATTGTCAGACATATTTAAGGCAACATCAAAACTATGTTTAACGTTTTCAAAGAAATGGAAAACAAGCTTGAAAATATCTGAAGGGGATAGTTAACTACAGAACACAGCAGGATGTTAAGTTATAAGAATTTGGTAATTAAACTGAAAATTAAATGGATGATTTCAGAAGTAGGTTAGACACAGCTGAAGAGAGAACTAGTGAACTGGAAAAGAGTCACAAAAGATTACTCAGAATTAAGTATAGAGAAAGTAAAAGAGAAAATATTAAAATGATATTAAGAGACCTAGAAGATATCATGAGAAGTCCTAATCTATGTCTAAGTAGAGTTCTAGATGGAAAAGCAAGAAGAAGGAACCCAGGAGTAATATCTGCAAATATAATGGCTGAACACTTTCCAGAAATAATGAAAACATGATTTGCATCATGAAGACTTCAATTTCCAAGCAAGATTACAAAAAAATTTTACACTTACACATATACATCAAAGTAAAATTGCAAAACATTAAAAATAAAGATACATTTTAATAATAGCCAGTGAAAAGTGACAGGCTGCCTTGAGTAAGAGATAAAAGGAAATGAGAATTAGATTGATAGCAAAATGAAAGTCAAACTTCTGTGTAAGTAAGCTGTGCTGATAAATAGGAATAGTGATGATTCTGAGAAAAGAAAAGATTCATGTGAATTGAACTATCAATGTGTAGTATTAGGAATACACTAATTTATTTTATTTTTCCTTTTTTCACATTTGCACTAGAATGGCATATGACAAAAAAAATATATGTCTAAATGATTCTAAAATAGTTTTGAATTTAAAATTTTGTTCTTAAGGAAAAAGTCTTTCAAGAACAGGGGCACTGTAAAGTGTTTCTACCAGCAGCTGCCATTCCAAAGGAAATTCAAAAAGATATATTTCAGGCAAAATGCAAGTGGTCCAGGATAGAATGCATGTGATAGAAGAAACACTGAAAAGCAAAAAATATGTGAAATACATTATTGCCTTTTTAAAAAATAAAAATGCTATGCAAGGTTAAAATAAAATGAAATATTTAAAAGTAACATCAAATTTAAATGTAAGTTGCGAAGTAAATGAATGTATTTAAAATGTATTCTTCAAGAATAGGCCTTCTTTTTCCTTAAGGTATTGAATTATTTTAGACTTTGAGAAGAATGCATTTTGCAGTTTCTATAGGTAAAACTAAAATAGCCAAAACAGAGTATATATCATCCAAAGTAGTAGAGGAAAGTGAAAGAAATATCTAACTAATTAAAAAGCGGGTAAGGAACATACAACTAAACAAAAACAGTAAACTAGAGAAAAAATAGCAAAACACAAAATTAGATAGGAGATATAAACAGAAACATGAGTAGTTATATTAAACATAAACAGACTGAAATCTCCAGTTAACAGACAATGATGATTAGAATGTTGATTAAAAACAGTGAACATTTTCAAATATAATGCTGTGTCAAAAAGAAATTTTTATAACATTAGGGTACCAAGAATAGGAAGTGAAAGGATAGAAAAAAAAATCAGTCATGAAAATACCAAAGAATGCTAGTTACCTGTTCATGTATCAGACAAAAGTAGACTTTAAGGAAAAGTACATTATTTGGGCTAAAGGCAGTCACATCTTAACTAGAAAAGGTTTCATTCACAAGGAATATATAAAAATTATATATATATACATATATTTATTATATATGTATATATATAAAATAAAATGCACTAAAATACAAAACAAGAATAGCTACAAAACTATAAGGCGATTTAAATCTACAATCATAAATGCAGATTTAATATGCTTTTTTTTTTTTTACTATCAATACATGAAGCCAACAGAGAATCAGTAATGATATATAAGATTTTGAATAGCGTAATTAACAAACAACTTAATGGATATGGATAGAACACTGAACCCAAGAGCTGCAGAGTTCCCATTCTTTTCTGAGTATTATCAACTTATCTGAAGTCTTGAGACAGGATGAAATCACCAGGGGACCTAGAACTTAGAAAACAGAAGGGGACAATTTGTCTCTTGAGCCTTGGGGCGCTACATAGTAAAACATCTGAGACTGAAAAGTAGTGGTCCATGAGGCAGGATGGTGTGCTGGAAGGCAAATGAGTAAAGTTAATCAAGGAGAAGGACATAATCTAGTAAAACCTTGATAAGAAAAATTTCAGTGGCTTACTTTGGGTAAAACTGATAGGAGTGGGTTAAGAAAAGATGAGAGGAGAGAAACTGGAGACTTCTTTCTATCATAGATTATCTCCTTTGAATATAGCATAATGAATAAGTAGTAACAAAGGGATATAGATTCTATGTACCAGGGAAGATGGTGAAAGGCAGCAGGGTTTGCTGAAAGAGAGGGCTCTTTATTGGTCTACACATATTTTAAATGTAATTATATATTAATAAATGATCTTGTCCTATAGAGGAAATCATAACATAAATTGCTAAATATTTAAAAGTGAATGATAATGAAATCACTACATGTAATATTGTGTAATTAATACTTCATAGAGTAAGGCTAATGCAGTACTGTGAGGGAAATTTATAGCATTAAATAAGTTTATGAGGAAATAAGGAAATCTAAAATGCTGTATTAAACATTTAGCACAAGAAGCTGGAAAGCAACAGAGCCAGACCAAAGAAATAAGAGTAAGAGAATAACAGAGATAAGGACAGATATCCACCTGTATCAACTTTATCAAGAACCAGTTATAAGGACCAGTGTTAAACCCATTCCAAATCAATGTTGAGTTCACACCAGTAACCACATATCTGAAATTCAGCCAATCTGCAAAAACCAGTCTAGTAATTTCAATTCCACAGCTAAAAGTTGCCCAATCTCTAACCCCTCGCACTTCTGAAAGTTTGCCATCCCTGAACTCCATGCTTCCCCAAACCTAACCAAGATCAGTTCTCTTCTTTGCTCAGAAACACTGTGTCCTACAAATACAGCTCTCTCTTATTTAGCAATCAGCTATTCATTTTGGATATGGAGTAGAGGCCTCTTCCTTTGACACTATATATCCCAAAGATAATCATTTCCACATGCGGACAATTACAAGGATGTTCATTGCAGACTAATCTGTGATGTTAGGGAGTTGGAGGCAAATTGGATGACTATCACTGTGTAAGTAGATACGTTAAGATTAATGGATACATACCTGATAGTACAAGGCAAAAGTCAGAAATAACAGTTTACATGTACACATAGCAACATGTATAAATCTTAACAACAATGTGCTTGGTGAAAAAGATAAGAAACAAGATGAGACACATACACAAGTGGCCCAAACCATTTATCTCGATTAAAAATACAAGACAACTAAATAATACATATTTTGCAAAAACATGGAAACAAAAAGATACATATTCCACTCATAAGAATGTTTGCCTCTGGGGGTCCTGTAATGAAAGAATGACAGGAGAGGCAGTAAGGTAGAATAGGGTAAATCAAAGTGAGCAAAGTATAGTAGAGCAAAGTGAGGGATGAGGAGGAGAGAGCAAGGGAGAGGAGGGGAGAGTAGGAAGACTAGAGGAGGGAAGGGAAGAGAGAAGGAACTGGAAGGGTCGGGAAAAGAGAAGAAAGGAGGAGATGAGAAGGAAGAGAGGGGAAGGAAGGGGAAGAAAAACAGGGAAAAGAAGGGAAGGGGAGAAAAGAGGAACAGAGAAGAGGGGAGAAAAGGAGGAAGTAGGGAGGAGAATCCTTTTCTGGAACCATGTTGCTAATATGTTATCAATTGAAGAGTATGATAACCTAAGCTTCTTCACCTGGGGTCTAAAACATGAAAAAAAGTTCATTTCAGGCATTTAATGAAGTAATGATGGCAAATGCGTACAGATCAGGATAACAAATCACTATAAAAGTTATTTGTTTTAATGTGTGTTCTAAAGTTCAGTGAGCTGTATTCTCTAGTTTCTTTCATGCTTGGACATAAAAATGTAATTTTTCCCTACAGTCTATTATAATTGATGAATATCTTCTCTCAGAAGCATCTAATTTCATGTTCATTGAAAGTTTTAATTGATTTTTTTCTTAAAATAATTAAACTTTTGGTGGAAAAGCAAAAATAAACTTTGGTTTTTATGCATAAAATCTCTATGTATCTTTATTTTCTTTCATTTTACTTTTTGGGGCGTATCCTTAGTTTTCCTAATGCCTTATATTACCATAATTTTTGAAATCCAAGGAAGAAAAATAAAATATAATAAAGGGTTCATTCCTTATCTTTCATTAAAACCATTGTCTATATCATTCCTGAAATTATGAACTTGTGTATACACAGATTGAAATTTCATGTGTAGGTTTTATCTATAAACTAATGTATTATTTTAAAGTAGTTATCATGGAAAGCTTTTGCTTATTCAAATAACCACACTATTATCTAAATCAGTTTGATAATAATCTTTCAGAATTGTTTGAAAACTTAAGTACTAAATATACACACATTTTCTGTATTACTTAATTTTGCCATACCTTGTTTTTCATAATACAAATATATATTACACAGAATGGACATGCCCCATTCCACAAAATGAATGATTTTCACCTGTTCCCCCAAATTAAATCCACTCATAAATGCTGCAGATTTAATACTGTTGAAACTCAATATGCAGATTATCCCATGGGCTCTCCAAACAAACAAGAAAACAAACAAAGGTACCTGATCTTCTACAACAAGTATCTAAATGTTTTCTTTCTATTCCTCCCTACCTGAATGTTTGAATTGTGGTGCATTAGCAAAAAAACAACAATAAGAAAAAAAAAAAACTCTTATATTCTCTTAAAATCACATATTCTAGCCATGGTTTGTAAACATTTTTGGTTCCACTTTAACCTACATATCTTTGTTGGCTAAATTACACCAAAATAATGGTATTAAGATTGAAACTTGTTGACAGAAATATGAGTGTTGAGAAAAGGCTTTAAAATGTCTGTTTTAAAATAATAGCTTCCAACGCTTTCAAAAGTTTCCAAGTCCTAAAAATACAGAAATGAAATTTAACTTTGTCTGTTTCCAATTCACTCATTATATACACTGTATATATCATATATAGCAGAGGAATATGTAGGAGAGAATGTTCTAACCTAAACAAAGGAATTGGTGACAGCATTTTTAGTATTCCAGTTTCCACGTATCAGTTTTGGGTTACAGGCTGTCTGCATCAGAGGACTTGAATTTGCTGTTGGCCCTATTGCTCTGAAATTTTTTTACCTTAAATAAAGAAAGGCTCTAGGACACTCCAAAAGATCCTTTTTCTTTGCCTCTATACCCGGGCAAGAAGGAGGAATTAGCCTTATAACCAGATCCTTCTAGTCTCTGCATTTAATTTTAAGCAAGAAATCAGGCGATTAAAGATGTAAGATTGTCAGAGAACAGCAGAGGGCAGTATTTACTCATGGCTGAAGCGTCTTCGGCTCAGAAAAGTTTTCAATTAGGAGGGGGTCACTGTGGCAGAAATGTATGACATATGCCCTATATTTGCATTGCTTGGCTTAAATTCTTATTTTCTAAATGGTTTCTCTTAAGGGGGACAGAATACTGACCTAATTCCTAATCACTTTTTGTTTTCTTTTAAAGAATTGATGCCACCCCCAAAATTAGCTGCAGTGAATAGCAGGGGAGTTAATCTGAGGGCAGTACGTGGCACGTGAGCATTTTTAAAATTTCAATTTCTTTCTATTTTTCTCATATCTATCCTTTCTCCAGACAAAACAAAACCAAACAAAAAATTTCATCAGGATTCCTTTGGCTACAAAATGTCCAGGGGGAAATATTCCAACAGAGATCAAAATTCCAAACTGTGCAACAGGAAAAGATCTCCATCTTTCCAAAGGGCTACCATTGTTATTGTTGAAACTCTTAGGTTTGGCTACTGGCACCTGGGATCCATTTGGGAAGGGAAACAAAACAAACACTGAGTTCCCCCGGCTTTTCCTATAGGAAGTCCAAAGTGCGGCTGGTACCGAGGCCTCAGTGTCACCTGGACGGAGGGGGAGGGGGCAAGTGGGTGCAGCTTTAGGGTTCAGCTCGCCCTGGACCGCAGGGAGCTCAGTCTGTAGACTGAGGAGGAATGGGAGGATTTGGTTTAGATTCTGTCGGATCACATTATACAGCAGCTCCCTCCCCTCCCATCGAAAGAGAAGGGGCAGGAAACGGTTAAAGCAAATCTGCGCTGTGCATTCCCAGACAGGCTTTGCTTAATCCTTCCTCCCCGCTCTAACAGACCCTCACCCCCCGCCTTTCCTTTATTTCTCTCGACCCCCTTACCCCTGAATTATTACTAGCATAACAACCTAACGGTCTTCCCCCAAACCCCGCCACTAAAGTTATTTATCTGCAAACCTGACCCCGCCCCCATCTTTTCTGCGGCAGCTTTTTGCTGTTATTGCTATAACGCCGGCCAAGATTTGACCAAAGAGAAAAAAAAAAAAAAAAGGAAAAAATCCCCCCCCCCCCCCTCAGCGCCTCCGACTCGCCGGGCTCCCACACCCGACCGCCTACAGTCCTCCGGGTGGCTGGAGTGATTAGCATCCGGAGAAGCCAGTCGGAGGCCGAACCAGCCGGAGAGCGCCCGCGGTAGGAGCGCCAGGCGGGGCTGCTTCAGCTCCGGCCCAATGGGGCTGGGGCGAGGGAGGGGCAGTAGGTGACAGGACCAGGAGCTAGGGGGAGTCCGGGCGAACTAAAGCGCGGGGATCAATGAGTGGGGAGCAAAGTTTCTGAGTCCTGCTCCAGCTCGCGGTCTTCCCTCCCCCTCTGTTTGTGTTTCGGCGACGCGCCGTGTGTGTGTGTGTGTGTGTGTGTGTGTGTGTGTGTGTGTGTGTGCGCGCGCGCGCGCGTGCAGCGGGGAAGGGGCGGGGAGTGTGAGGGACCCGCCGGAGGTGGAGAGGGGCTCGCTGCGCTCCGGCTCCAGAGCGGTACAACCTTCAGCCCGGGCGGGCGAGAAGGAGAGCGCTGACAGGCGCCGTCCGGAGCTGCCGCGGGCATCGCCACAGCCCAGCGCCGACTTCCCCGCCTCCGCCGCCAAGGGTGAAGGAGAACGAGGGACCAACCACCCCCCGCCCCAGACAAAAAGCCTTGTGGATTACAAAGTGAAACTGACACGGGACAATAAAAACAAAGATAACCAGGGCGGGGGCGAGGCGCGCCAGAGTGGGCTTCGGACTGGGGCCACCGGAGAACGAACCCCCTGGCATGGTGAGGGGAGGGGACTCGGGGACCGCGCGCTGCTCCTGCCCGACCCCTGCGAGGCCAAGAAGAAAGGGGGACCTGCGCTCGATTTGGATATACAAATAATGGGTCGGCATTGCTCCCCGGCAGAGGTAAAAAATAAAAAATAGAAAATGCCGAGGAGCGCTGGATGTTGCCCGCGCCCGACCACCGGCTCCAAGCCGCAGCAGGGGCGGCGGCGGCGGCGGCTGGCAGAGAAGGGACGGAGCTGAGCGTCCGGGGTCCCGGAGCCCGAGCGTCAAGGCGAGCGCTGGGAGCGCAGTTCGCGAGCTGCTCTCGCGCAGACGCCGCCGCCTGGGCCTCGGCGGCCACTTCTGCAGCCCTGTTGGAGGGGCATTGCAGCCTTGTTCTTGGAGGAGTGGGGACTCGAGGAAATCCCTCTCCTCCAGCCTTTGGGAAAGGAATTCGATAATCTCCCGGTTCCCCATCGCCCCCGACCCCGGTCGCAGTTGTTCTTTCCACACATCGCTCCAGACGCTTGTTCTTCCCTCTTCAGTTTCTCTGCCGTGGGTAAGTTCTAAAGTTTCTGAAGACAATTGTTTGCAATGATTCCTCATATACCTTAAATACAGGCGGCCTCTCCAAACTCACATCCACCCGGGCGAAAACGCTCAGACTCTGGATTTAAAAACAAAGTGAAGGGGAAAGATACAGGAGGCTTGAGGAACTTTTCTGGGAACTCATCAACGCACAGGAGTGTCCCGCGTAATGCCCTGCTGCTTTTGGTCCGGGCATCTCTCTCGCACTGCGCACCCAAATGGTTACCTGGAGCCTTTCGATGATGTGACTTGCTTCTGCTGGGCTGGAGGTTCTTTGAAATAGCAGAGCGCTCACAGCCATCGGCTGCATTTTTACCGGGGCTACTTAATCTCTGTCATCATCATTCCTTTTGCCTCACCTCTTCCTTCTCTTTATCACACCGTTCCAGGGAGCCAGGACCATGGACTTGGCAGCACACAGGGCTCCTGGCCGCCCGTGGCTCCCGCTGCCCACTCTGTCTGTATTTCAGCTCCTTCGTGTCTTTTGGCTGCTGTCACTGCTCCCCGGGCCAGCCCGGGTCAGCGGGGCCGAGCAGCGCCAGGTGTTCCAAGTGCTGGAGGAGCAACCTCCCGGTACGCTGGTGGGCACCATCCAGACGCGCCCCGGCTTCACCTACCGGCTCAGCGAAAGCCACGCCCTGTTTGTCATAAACAGTAGCACCGGGGCCCTGTACACCACCGCCACCATCGACCGCGAGAGCCTCCCCAGCGACGTGATCAACTTGGTGGTCCTTTCCAGCTCGCCCACCTACCCCACCGAAGTGCGAGTGCTGGTGCGGGACCTCAATGACAACGCCCCCGTCTTCCCGGACCCCTCGATCGTGGTCACTTTCAAGGAGGACAGTAGCAGCGGGCGCCAGGTCATCTTGGATACGGCCACCGACTCAGACATCGGCTCCAATGGTGTGGATCACCGCTCCTACCGCATCGTCCAGGGCAACGAGGCGGGTCGCTTCCGCCTGGACATCACCCTGAACCCGAGCGGCGAGGGCGCGTTCCTGCATCTGGTGTCCAAGGGCGGGCTGGACCGCGAGGTCACGCCGCAGTACCAGCTATTGGTGGAAGTGGAGGACAAGGGCGAGCCGAAGCGGCGGGGCTACCTTCAGGTAAACGTGACTGTGCAAGACATTAATGACAACCCCCCGGTTTTTGGCAGTTCCCACTACCAAGCGGGGGTGCCTGAGGACACGGCCGTGGGCTCCAGCGTCCTCCAGGTGGCGGCGGCGGACGCGGACGAGGGCACCAACGCGGACATCCGCTATCGGCTGCAGGACGAGGGGACTCCCTTCCAAATGGACCCCGAAACCGGACTTATCACGGTGCGGGAGCCCCTGGACTTCGAGGCCCGGCGCCAGTACTCGCTCACGGTGCAGGCTATGGACCGAGGCGTGCCTTCCCTGACTGGCCGCGCCGAGGCGCTGATCCAGCTGCTGGACGTGAACGACAATGACCCCGTGGTGAAATTCCGCTACTTTCCTGCCACCTCGCGCTACGCCTCGGTGGATGAGAACGCTCAAGTGGGCACCGTGGTGGCTCTGCTCACCGTGACGGACGCTGACTCCCCCGCGGCCAACGGGAACATCTCTGTGCAGATTCTTGGGGGCAATGAGCAGCGCCACTTTGAGGTGCAGAGCAGCAAAGTGCCGAACCTGAGCCTGATCAAGGTGGCCAGCGCCCTGGATCGCGAGCGCATCCCTTCTTACAACCTAACAGTATCCGTCTCCGATAACTATGGGGCGCCCCCTGCCGCAGCGGTCCAGGCGCGCTCTTCTGTGGCAAGCCTGGTGATTTTCGTCAATGACATCAATGACCATCCTCCTGTCTTTGCACAACAAGTGTACAGAGTGAACCTGAGTGAGGAGGCGCCCCCGGGAAGCTATGTGAGTGGAGTGTCTGCCACCGATGGCGACTCTGGTCTCAATGCTAATCTGCGTTACAGCATCGTCTCGGGCAATGGACTCGGTTGGTTCCATATCAGTGAACACAGCGGCCTGGTGACCACTGGGGCTGCTGGGGGCTTGGACCGTGAGCTTGCTTCCCAGATTGTACTGAATATCAGTGCTCGGGACCAGGGGGTTCACCCCAAGGTTTCCTATGCCCAGCTTGTAGTTATCCTCCTGGATGTGAATGATGAAAAGCCAGTGTTTAGCCAGCCGGAAGGGTATGATGTGTCTGTGGTTGAGAATGCCCCAACAGGGACAGAACTGCTGGTGCTGGGGGCAACTGATGGGGACCTCGGTGACAATGGGACAGTGCGCTTCTCTCTACAAGAGGCTGAGACCGACCAGAGGTCCTTCCGTCTAGATTCTGTGTCTGGGAGGTTGAGTACTATCTCCTCCTTGGACAGAGAGGAGCAAGCTTTCTACTCCCTGTTGGTTCTGGCCACAGATCTGGGCTCCCCTCCCCAGTCATCAATAGCTCGCATAAATGTGAGTCTCCTGGATGTGAATGACAACAGCCCTGTGTTCTACCCAGTTCAGTACTTTGCTCATATTCAGGAGAATGAGCCTGGAGGTAGCTACATCACCACAGTGTCTGCCACTGACCCAGACTTGGGTCTCAATGGAACTGTCAAATATAGCATATCAGCTGGGGACAGGTCTCGGTTTCAGGTCAATGCTCAGAGTGGGGTTGTTTCTACAAGAATGGCCCTAGACAGAGAAGAAAAGACAGCTTACCAGTTGCAAATAGTGGCTACCGATGGTGGCAATTTACAGTCTCCCAACCAGGCAATAGTAACCATCACTGTATTGGACACTCAAGACAACCCACCTGTATTCAGCCAGGCTGCCTACAGCTTCGTGGTCTTTGAGAATGTGGCCCTGGGATATCATGTGGGTAGTGTGTCTGCATCCACCATGGATCTCAATTCCAACATCAGTTATCTCATTACTACTGGGGATCAGAAAGGTATGTTTGCTATCAACCAGGTCACTGGGCAGCTTACCACAGCAAGTGTGATTGACAGAGAAGAGCAATCCTTTTATCAGCTGAAAGTAGTGGCCAGTGGGGGCACAGTGACTGGAGACACTATGGTTAACATAACAGTTAAGGATTTGAATGACAACTCTCCCCATTTCCTTCAGGCAGTAGAGAGTGTGAATGTGGTGGAGAATTGGCAGGCGGGTCACAGCATTTTCCAGGCCAAAGCTGTGGACCCCGATGAAGGAGTCAATGGCATGGTACTCTATAGCCTGAAGCAAAACCCCAAGAACCTGTTTACAATCAATGAAAAGAATGGTAATATTAGTCTGCTAGGGCCCCTGGATGTTCATGCCGGTTCCTACCAGATAGAGATCTTGGCATCTGATATGGGTGTTCCTCAGCTCTCCTCTAGTTTCATCTTAACTGTTTATGTCCATGATGTAAATGACAACCCACCAGTGTTTGACCAACTTTCTTATGAGGTCACCCTTTCTGAGTCAGAACCTGTGAATTCTCGATTTTTTAAAGTGCAAGCTTTTGATAAGGATTCAGGAGCAAATGGTGAAATTGCATACAGCATTGCTGAAGGAAATACGGGGGATGCTTTTGGCATATTCCCAGATGGCCAATTGTATATAAAAAGTGAACTGGATCGTGAACTTCAAGACAGATATGTTTTACTGGTTGTTGCTTCTGACAGAGCAGTGGAACCCCTTAGTGCTACTGTGAATGTTACTGTAATTTTAGAAGATGTCAATGATAACAGACCTCTTTTTAACAGTACCAATTACACGTTTTACTTTGAAGAGGAGCAGAGAGCTGGGTCGTTTGTGGGCAAAGTCAGTGCTCTAGATAAAGACTTTGGGCCAAATGGAGAAGTAAGGTATTCTTTTGAAATGGTGCAGCCAGATTTTGAGTTGCATGCTGTTAGTGGGGAGATTACAAATACTCGTCAGTTTGACAGGGAGTCTCTTATGAGGCGGAGAGGGACTGCGGTGTTTAGCTTTACGGTCATTGCAACAGATCAGGGACTCCCTCAGCCTCTCAAGGACCAGGCCACGGTGCATGTTTATATGAAGGATATAAACGATAATGCTCCCAAATTTTTAAAAGACTTTTACCAAGCTACAATATCAGAGTCAGCAGCCAACCTGACGCAAGTTTTAAGAGTATCTGCGTCAGATGTTGATGAAGGTAATAATGGACTTATTCATTATTCTGTAATCAAAGGAAATGAAGAAAGACAGTTTGCCATAGACAGTGCCTCTGGTCAGGTGACACTAATTGGCAAATTAGACTACGAAGCAACACCTGCCTATTCCCTTGTAATTCAAGCAGTGGATTCAGGGGCAGTCTCCCTCAATTCAACCTGTACCTTAAATATTGATATTTTAGATGAAAATGACAATACCCCTTCTTTCCCTAAATCAACACTGTTTGTTGATGTTTTGGAAAACATGAGAATTGGTGAACTCGTGTCCTCTGTTACTGCAACTGATTCAGATTCGGGTGACAATGCTGATTTACATTACAGTATTACTGGGACTAACAACCACGGAACTTTTAGCATTAGCCCAAACACTGGGAGCATTTTTCTCACCAAAAAATTGGACTTTGAAACACAGTCTTTGTACAAATTAAATATAACAGCAAAAGACCAAGGAAGGCCACCTCGTTCATCTACAATGTCTGTGGTTATACATGTGAGGGACTTTAACGACAATCCCCCTAGCTTTCCTCCTGGGGATATTTTCAAGTCTATTGTTGAGAACATTCCCATTGGAACGTCTGTCATTTCAGTGACTGCACATGACCCTGACGCTGACATTAATGGGCAACTATCCTATGCAATCATCCAACAGATGCCAAGGGGCAACCATTTCGGCATAGACGAAGTCCAAGGCACTATATATACTAACGCTGAAATAGATCGAGAATTCGCTAATCTCTTTGAGCTAACCGTAAAAGCCAATGATCAAGCGGTGCCTGTAGAAACTAGACGGTGTGCTTTGAAAAACGTGACCATTTTGGTCACAGACCTCAATGACAATGTTCCAATGTTTATATCACAAAATGCTCTTGCTGCAGACCCTTCGGCTGTGATTGGTTCTGTGCTGACAACACTCATGGCTGCCGACCCCGATGAGGGTGCTAATGGGGAGGTGGAGTATGAGATCGTCAATGGGGACACAGACACCTTCATTGTGGACCGTTACAGTGGAGACCTGAGAGTAGCTTCAGCACTGGTGCCTTCGCAGCTCATCTATAATCTCATAGTTTCAGCAACAGACCTTGGCCCTGAGAGGAGGAAATCAACCACTGAATTGACCGTCATTCTGCAGGGCCTCGATGGACCTGTTTTTACTCAACCCAAATACATAACTATCTTGAAGGAAGGAGAGCCCATTGGTACCAATGTAATATCCATAGAAGCAGCTAGCCCGAGGGGATCTGAAGCCCCAGTGGAGTATTATATTGTTTCAGTGCGTTGTGAAGAAAAGACTGTTGGACGTCTCTTTACTATTGGACGACAAACGGGCATAATTCAGACGGCAGCCATTCTGGACCGGGAGCAAGGAGCGTGTCTTTACCTGGTGGATGTTTATGCCATAGAAAAGTCAACTGCTTTTCCCAGAACACAGAGAGCAGAGGTAATGATTTTGCAGTCACTTATGAATTGTTTGTCGATGCGCTTTTTAGAAAGACCATTCTCTTTCTATTTACTTTCTATAACTATTTACCTTTATTGTTTATTGTTCAGGAGCATATAAAAATGTACTATCATAAAGGCTAACAAGAATTACATAAAGTTTAGCTTTAATCCTGGTCAAAATCAATGAACTGTTTTTACTTCATATTTCACCTCATAGCAATTGTATGTATAAGGCTAGGGAGAAATCTTTAGCCATTTCAGAAGCGCAAAACAAAAATCCATTGATCTAAGCTGAATCACCACACTAAACCGAACACTTCTCAGTAAGGAAGTCTCCTGGAGGATGGGCAGTTTTAGACTTAAGAAATCCCTATTCCAAAATGAAGAGGTTTGGCAGAAATCGGCATAATAGCATAGCTTTCTAGGGGGAGTGGCAATGGAGGGTGGACGGACAGTTTACATCAGGACAGTATTAACTTTCACATCCTCAGCATCTTGGCAGTTTCTTTATAGGCAGTGACTAATTTTAATGTGCTGAGCCAAGTTTGGGGAGATTCCTGATTTCATCTGCCTTCACATTTCTGGCGCTATCTTCTGACTTGGGGTAATCCTTTCTCTTGTCTCTTGAACTAAAGCATGTAATGTGCTGTGAATGATCAGAGATTAGAAGCTGTTTCTTGAGACAAAACTGTGTTGTTCAATGCCATGGTATAGGTACGTGTTGTTCTGTCTGCTGATGGATAAGACATTGGTGTTTCATAGTATGAGCCAAAAGAATTCCAAGCTTGGCCTTCCCTGGGATATATTTTAGGCTACTCGTTCCATGCATCATTGATTTGTTTTTTACTTGAACAACCTCCAGTGTTGGTTTGATAATCAACTAGAAATGATGTAGCCGTACTCTGAAAAGCTCCTGTTTGCTGTTTTCTAAGTTCTTTCTCTCCCTCCCCACTCCCCTCAAAGACATTCTAGTGTCACTCAGCCAAAAACACAAAATATCAAATGTGGTTTGTGATACTTGGCAGTAACCCAGATAAAACATGCTGGTGAAGTTGAGGCTCATGTGTTTGTTTTCTTGCTTTCTTTTCTTTTCTGGGAGGTGAGGGGTTTTCTTCATTTATTATTATCATCTTTCTATCCCTGTGATTTTTTTTTTCCATTATAGCTAGCTATGTCTGTTCTGTGGACAGAGCAGCGTATTCATGGCCTAGAGGGTATTAGAGGTATAATTAGAGATGTAATTCTGAATAGAGATATAATTCTTAGAGATGTAAGTCTAAGTGAAATTCAGTTTTATCTTATATACATAGCCCTGAAGGGACTTCTTACCCAAATGTCCTCTTTTATACCTAATTAGTTTTTTAAAAACCTTAACATAGGTCTTATATACTGAGCTATTTGGTTTAACTCAGGCCATGATTTACATGTAATTTTATTTGATTTGTGGTTATTCCTCCCCAAAACCCGCTTTCTGTCTTTACCTTCCTTCTCTGGAATTATTTCTTTGAAAAAGAGATTTAATTACTTTGAAAACTGAAATATTTATTAAAGGCAGGCAATGAAGTCATTCTAGATTTTAGATGAATTTGTTAAACTGTAAAACAAATTATGTTATTGGTTGTTTGGTTCAGAGCATTACATTTTATTAGAGCAACATGGAGAATGAGAATAAATGTCCATTGTTATCTTTAGAAGATTTATTTTGTCTTGTTATTTACTCATTAGATATGCAAAGATTGGTTTAACTTAAGTTTATTAAATAGTGCTGTCTCTGCAATAGGCATGAGGACGAAAATATAATGATTATAAATTATTTTGTTAGTTATAGGGTATGCTATGTCTGTTACTTTTTTAACCTCAAATAACATCAATATGAAAGGTTATTCATATTTACCATACCCTATTTATTTAAAGTCTGGGGAGAATTCATTATGATGATTTTTTTATAAGAAAAAAATTGTCAGGGTATCTTCTGTGAACTAAAGTGCTGAAATTGTAAACCAAGTTTGAGTTCCCAAGCTCCAACCACTCCTAAAATTAAAAGCAAATGTGTTTCTCCAAAGTATATTGAAAGCAGTAGTTGGGAGCTAGAATTTCATATTATTATTGGTTGTATCTTTCAAGTATATACAATAAAGTTATTTTTTTCCTTCTGCTCAGACAATTAATTTACTGTGATTCTGCAAAAAGAAGTTATAAATTACCTCTGGACGTCAGAGGTGATTTTTCAATTGTTTGTTTCCAAGTGCAAACTTTGCTCCGATGGATTTTGTAAAAATTTATTCATGTACACTGATAGGAGTCTGGGCCGCTTACTCAGGTTTCTGGCTAGAGTCATGACTGATCACATTCTATGGGCAAGCAGAGGCTCAGTGGGTAAAAGAGAAATGATTTGATCTGCATTCTTTTTCAAGCTCTGACGCTTATGGAGGAGGACTGGGGACTGTGGCTTTGATATGGCTCATTCCAGAGATCTGTCCATTCGTCCACCTTCACTTACCCTACCTATCATATCTAAAACTTTGACATGAATAGGAGTGTCTTTGAAGGATGGCTTTTGGGTTTCAGACATGAAGTTTATTATCCTTTCACTTTGTGTCTTCATAATCTCAGAAGGGTCTTGATTATGTCAAATGGCTTCCATAAATTTTGTACCATTTTTTCTAGGTTCAACAAAAAAATGGAGATGTAGTACTTCAACAAGCATTTCTCTTTTAATATGTGTTGTATAGGAACATGCTACTTAGGGACCTGGCTGGACCTCATCAAGGTCAGAGGCTTGCTTTCATCGATCTTTATTATCACAGAGGCTGGTATATTACCTGATGCATAGTAGGTGCTCAGTCCATGTTTGCTGAATGAGGGGGTAGAAGAGCTAAGACCAAAACATGTGTTCTTGTGCCTCAGGAATAAATTAACAAAGAGAAGCTGGGGGAATGAGGGAAGTTAGTATATTTGATCTTGATCATTAATTGAACCAGGGACATACCAATTATCTCTGTTCTACAAATGTATTAAGAATTGTCAGAAAACTCGAAGAAGAAAGAGGAACTTAGATGGGTGGTCTCACGTGGAACTTAAGGTTTAAATGTAAGGAAATACCGTGTAAGTGTACGGGCTGCTGTTTTCAAATTTGTTGGTTTTAGGAACCCTTTTTCACTCTTAGAAATTGTCAAGGACCCCAAAGAGCTTTTGCTTAGATGTGTCTTATCTATTGCTGTTTATCATTTTCAACATTAAAACTGAGAAAATTTTAAAATATTTATTAATTCATTTAAAATCACATTAAGCATATAACAATTTTATTTATTTTATTAAAAAGACTTTATTTTGGCAAAATTAAAATATAATGAAAAGAGAGACATGATTTTACATTTTCATAATGTCTTTAATATCTGGTTTAAGAGAAGACAGCTGGATTCTCAAATCTTCTCATTCAGTCTGTTGCAGTGTGTTGATTTGGTTAAAGTATGTGAAAAGAATCCATCCTCACTCAGATATATGGAACTGCATAAGGGAGGATACTTTAATCTCCTTTTCAGATAATTGTGGATTTTCTTTTGGTACTACACAGAGCTCCACAAGTGGCAGTTTCTTAAAACTTACTTGGCAATGTGGAATCTGAAACCCTATCGGTGAACTTCTCATACTTTGTTACATAAAAATATATTGATCTATCTTGCATTCTGAATGGATCTTTGACTTATGCATGACATAGAAATATATATCAGGCATTGATCATTTGGAAAATATTGGTATAACTGAAAAGGATTTTATCAAAAAAAGTCTTTAAGTATATTGACTCTCAAGTTCATGGTGATAGCTAGAAGTTTTCCAAAATTTGAATTTTCACTTCAAAGCTCAAATTTTATCATAAGTAACATATATTGTTAGCTGTTTTCCTTGAAGTATTAGGCTCCCTTTGTTTGTTTTCAAGCCAAAAAAAAAAAAAAAATGTCTGCCACATACTCAACTCTAAAAAAACATAGTTTCTCTGTCAGTGGTTCTTTCAAGTAAAACTCATCTTCCATCAATAAAGTAGCTAGTTCAGCTTGCAACTCAATCACACACATGCTTTTCTTTGAGACAACTATAGTACTTAGGTCCAGATTAATGGTTCTTTGTGCACATTTCACTATGTGATACAAAATATTGAAAAGACATCAGGATTTGAGTCTAGATTTAATAAAATTAATAATTTTTCTTTCTTCAAGGAAATTTTTTTAGTTTTTAAGTGAAACTGGCATTTTATTTTTACTGTGAATGCCTAGCAGTGAAGAATACAGTTAGCTCTAGAACATTTGGGAGCTCCTGCTTGGATTGGTGCTAAGGCACCAGCAGTTTCACCCATCATTGCTTTTGTACCCCTAGTGTAAATGTCAACCCAGTGAAAAAGTCAAGCAATGTTTTGCATTATTATGAAGATAGTTTTGATTTTCCAGGCCTCTTTAATGGGTCTCTGGTATGCCTAGAGCCCCGTGTTCCACAGTCGGAGAACCATTTGTGTAGGTACTCAGAGTTTTGCAATTCAGTAAGAAAAAAAAAAGCTGCTATAAATTTTTTATTAAAAGTGTTTTTAGAATATTAGGTGAATGGACTATGATTCATTAAAGATTAGAAATGATTTTTAGCAACTGAATAATAATTTATTTTCACAGTGAAATCAAGATTTCCAAGAGAAATGATGGAGACATTTGTAAGATCAGTGCTGAACACCAAGTTTAGAAGTAATTTTCTTCCAGAGGGTTTAGAATCAGAATCAGTGCACCTTAGATTAAATGTCTGTATAGCTGTGTATCATCCCTCACAGGCAAAATATAAGCAACAGAACTGGGTATATAATTATTATTATTATTATACAATTTATTGAGTATTGCTATGGTCAGTCCTTGGGCTAAGTGCTAAGTGTTTTCTTAGTGATTTTATCATTTGAACCTCATGACACTGGTAATATCATTCCCCTCACAGCTGTGGAAACAGTCTCAGAAAAGTTAGATGATTTGCTTAAGGTCAGATAGATCAAAAGAAAAATCACATCCAGGTTTGCCTTAAGTCCATTATTTGTACTCATAGCTACTATTCTATAAAGCCAGAACAATCTGTGGTTTTAGTTAAGAGAAGGGCTCTTTACTCTGTAGATATGAGTCTATATGTATGCTTTTAATACTCGTGTTTTCATGCCCTCATTTATTTAAAAGCCTTTGAAAGGCAGTCTTCTGTACTGTCTGAACTAAGGAAAACAGAATTTTTGCCTGTCTCAAGGAAGGACGTCAACACATGCTTCATTCCTATGGGTCAGTTAGTGGTGGTAGCCATGATCCCAAACTGGGCATGTGCGGAAGTGTTTCTGGAGCAGGGGAGGAGGGTGAGAACAGGAGAGGGGAACCGGAGACAAACGAAGAGCTCGGGTCCACGCAGTGCCTCTCCTCATCCACACTTGCTCCAGTTTATGGAGGTGGAGAATCCTTTTTTGGATTTTCCAATATTAAATCTCACACTCCTAAGGAATAATGATAAAGTTGGATGGAGTGTGAAGATTATATTAAAATTAGGAAAACATTCTATTGCTTCCTCTGCTTTTGATCTCCACAGTGTCTTTTTAAAAAACAACCAGTGATTATTTTCTGATTTTGTTTTTTTCCACTATTGGTGTGTTTTTAAATTTATTAAACAAAACACTGTGACTTAAAGGGCTCTATACATTTTCAAGACATGTACAAATGTGAACCACAAACAGGAATATTGATGGCCAATTAAGCTCATACTGCATATTTTATATATGGCTTCAGGATGCTGGATTTGGTCTCTGTTGTAGTGATAGATTTCCATAAACATAATTTATCTTCTGATGAATTTGTTGCTTTTTTTTTGCCTTTATTAAAATCTTGATCGTTTTAATCCTTTATTGTTTCATTAGATTTTGAGGTAACTACTCTAGGAATAGTTCCGAAAAATATTTATGTACTTAGCCTTGCGTGGAATCAATTTTTCATCGTGTTCTCTGCAGCTTGCACTTTGTCATCATTACGATGAAAAACTGCCTCAGAAACTCATTAGTTGTGAGGGACTGTTGAGTTAATGACTATAAAATAATTCCACAGGCCCTGAGGTGGGTCCTCTAGTCCAAGAATTAATAAATCTAAGGCTCATCTCTTTATAATACCCATGAAAGTAGGTAGTATTTTGAATTAGGAATGGAAATTGCAAGTGGAAATAGGAAAAGAATAACTAGCAAATTATATGGGCCAAGATAATTAAAAAGTTCCTTAAAATGTCCTAGATATAGATAATGGTGAATATTGTCTAGTGTTTTTCAGTCTTTAAGTAGTCTGTGACAATAGTGGCCAATTTTAGTAGTATATTAAATAAGGAGGAGAGAGTATTAGGAATGCAGACAAGTAAAAAATGAAAAGAAAATTCTACTAGACAAACATTCTTTATAAAATATGCACATATATTATATATTAATACATTTAATATCATATATTAATGGTATGCAACCATTATACAAAGATTGCTGGATTTTCCCTGGTGTTAATATTCTGAGACAAAATGGGACAATAAGGTCATGAAGATGAAACATTATCTAATTGGCAGATAATTAATATGTGGTAATCAAGAATTGACTATAGGAACACAGTCTTTTTCAGTTGCCAGACATATATTCATAATTAAGAAGGAAACAGTGAGTAAAAACCATGTTTTAAGTATCGAGGAAATGTAGAGAGAGATTTACAAACCCTCTTGACAACTGGCAGTTGGGAGCCAATGGCATTGTTACTGATTGTTTCAGGTTAATTGACATTTTTCTGAAACACTTTATCATTTATAGATTCTGACATATACAAAGTGCTTACATTATGTCAGACACTGGTGAGCATCGGGCATCGTCTTGCCTTCGCGATAATCCTGGAAGGACAAGTGACATCTCGTCATTTGACATATGAGGATACTGAGGCTAAGGGAGGTTAAGTGTGTGGAGCTGGTTTATGGTGGAAGCAGGATTTGAACCTAGCAGTCTGACTCCAGAATATGTACATTTAATCCCAACACAGCACTGACTAACACTGCGTATTATAAGAATGTTTGATACTTTTTGTACTCTCATAGGCATATAATTTTTACTGTGTAAAAAGTTGTTTTCATATTTCTATATTTCTTCATACTGGTGACTGAAGAAATATAGGGTAAAGTGAAAATTAAGTAATGACCCAGTAGTAGGATTACTTTAGGTCCCTATCAATCTTTATTTAGGTTAGGCTTGAATAAATGGACCTATAATCTGTCAGTACTTCATTTTGACTTAAATTTGAGATGGGACTATATTTCCATTCTTCTAGTTACTGCCTCATTTATTTTCTTCTCTTTTCAGCAAAAACTTCTTGAAAGAGTTGCCTATACCTGCCTTTTTTTTTTCTTGTTATCTCTTACATCCACCGCTATCAGGCTTGGCTTCTGCCACTCCAATGAAATTGCTCTTACCAAGGCCACCATGATAGCCAAATTTCTACATCCAACAGTCAGTTCTCAGTGCTCATTGTATATGTACTTCTAAATCATCATACTCTGTGGATGTTTCTAAGTCATCATAATCTGGATTTTTATTCTATTTCTTGGACCAATTCTTTCTCAGCCTCCTTCACCAACTTCTCTCTATCTCCTCAAATTCTAAATGTTGGACTGTCCCTGGAATCAGTTCTTGAAACTCTTCTCTTTTCAACCTACACTTATTCTACACTTATCTCAATCAATCTCATGATTTTAAATAACATATATACAATGATGACTCAGAAATTTTGTCTTCACTCTGTATATGTCTCCTAAACTCCATATTCTCATAACCAATGACTTACTCTTCATATTTGATGAGTTTCTTAATAGATATTTTGAATTAACATTTCCAAATCTGAGCTCCTGATATCTTCCTTAATAAAAACCTACTCCACCCTCAGCCATCTCCTCATCTGATGACAATTCCAATCATTCAGGTCAAAAAACTCAGAGTCATCTTTGACTCCTCACTTGCACACCCTGTGTACAATTGGTCAGTTAATCTTGGCTCTCTCTTAAAAATATGTCCAGAAACTGATCATTTCTCATCACTTCCATTGTCAGTTACTACCTTGGTCTAAGACACCATCATCCTTCCTTTGGATTATTGAAGACATCTTATTGATTTCCAACATTCTTTCCTACTATTCTCCTCCCTTGCTTATCTGCTTTACCCGCTCTGGCTTCTTGCTATTCCCAAAAACGTGCGAGGCACACACCTGCCTCAGAGCTCTTCTCTTTGCCTAGAATACTCTTTCTTCCTGACATCTATTTGGATAATTTCCTTGCCTGCTTCAAATGTTTGCTCATATCTCACATTCTAAGTGAGAATTAACCTTCCTTTACTAACTTATTACTATCACCACCCCTTCATCCTGCCTGACTCCCATTTCTCTGCTGCAGTTTTTCATATTCTTCCCCCATAGGATTTACCAGTCTCCTTCACCAGCTTATTCTCTTCTTACCAAATGCTAAATATTGGAATGCCCTTGGAATCAGTTCTTGAAATTCTTCTCTTTCTAATCTACACTATTCCATTGAGGAGCTTAACCAATCTCATTCCCCCAAATAATATATATACACTATACATGTATAAGTGCATATGTGTAATATAACTTACTGATTTATAAGTTTGATTATGCTTTATCTGTCTTCCTCCCACTAGAATGAAGTTCCACAAGGGCAGGTATATTTATCTTCTTTGTTTACTGATGTGCCTTAAGCGCCTGGAGCATTGCTTGGAGCCTAGTAGGCACCAGATAAATTTTTGTTGAATGATTGAATGAATGAATGAACTGACTTCCCTGCTTCTGTCCTTGACCCTCTCAGTCTAGTCTGACAGCTGAAGTGATCCTTTCAAATGCAGGTCAGATCATTTTGCTCATTGACTCAAAACCCGTGGCTTTCCATTTCACTCAGTAAAAGTCGGATCCTTACGGTGACCTGTAAGGCCCTATGTGACCTGCTTTGTCAGTTACTTGTCTGACTTCTTTTCCTCTTGGCTTTCCCGCACTGAGCTTGCTCAGCAACCTTAGCGAGGGCTCCAGGCCCTGCGCTTGGATGCTCCTGCCTCAGGGTCTCTGACTAGGCATGCTCCCTGCCTGGACTGCTGGCTTTGCACTCCCCTCCCATCTTTTCTCAAAGTCACCTTGCGAAGTTCTCCTTCCCTTAACTTTCCTTTTTCTCTTTCCTTCTTTTCGTTTCTCCTTAGTCTCTGTCATCACCCAACATAACACATATGTTACTTCTTTATTTTGTTTATGATATGTCTTCCCTCTAAAAAGATTTTCATCTGTTTATTATTGCTGTATTCCCAGCACCTACAATAGGGCTGGCTCAATGCAGACACTCAGTGAATCTTTGATAAACTAAGGAATTACTGTCGAACACGCTGCAAATATGCTGCTTAAGTGCCAGAACCTCGGTCAGTGATGCGTGCTGAAGGAAAGGAGTCATTTTTCATATCTCAAGCCAAGCTGTGGAGCTTCTTCTGAAATTAGTGAAGCTAGCTAATTGGCAAGGGCTAATTTTCCTAGATAGCATGACAGTGGCTACATGACTTGACTGGCTAAGAGCCCTGTAACCCAATCTCCAGAAATCTTAGTGCCTGAAGTACAGTGAGATCACTAATGTTTATTTTATAGACATTTTGGTAAAGTAGGACATTTTAGAATATATATTATAATGCATGCTACACTATTACCATGCCTTCTTGTTTCCTTAGAACTTACTCAATTTTGCTTTAGAGACCACATCTTAACTTATTGTAAACCATGTTGCTCTTTAGCAAAAAGATGAATACATAGACACTTTTTAAAAATTACTACTTCCAATATTGGTAAGTTTAAGTACTATCATTGTTTTTTTCAAATTTACCATCCTTGCTCAACATTTAACATGAGTAATATTAGTAGACTTGATTAATAAAATGCAGCAAAGAAAATATTGCTTAATAATTCATCCTGACTGAGGTTTCGTTGAAAGAATGTATGCTTTTGATTTGGAACTAGTTTGATTCAAATGTTGTCACAGCTATTCTCTGAATCTCATTTTCCTCATCTGTAAAATGGGAATGATAGTACCTATTTCATAGCTTTTGGTGAGAGTAAAAAGAGAAAAAGGTACTCAGTAAAGTTTATTAATTCCCTTTTCTTTCCTCCAAAGTTCAGATATGCACAGAACTATTAACATTAAAAAACACTTTCAGGGGGCCAGCCTGCTGGCGTGGCGGTTAAGTTCACACACTCCTCTTTGGTGGCCTGGAGTTTGCAGGTTTGGATCCCGGGTGCAGACCTATGGACTGCTTATCAAGCCATGCTGTGGCAGGCGTCCCACATATAAAGTAGAGGAAGATGGGCACGGATGTTAGCCCAGGGCCAGTCTTCCTCGGCAAGAAGAGGAGGATTGGCAACAGATGTTAGCTCGGGGCTAATCTTCCTCACCAAAAGAATTAAAAAACACTTTCTATTTCTAAAGTGTTTTAGAGCACTATCCTTTTTTCTTGATTTCCCTAAAAAGTCAGTAAGGAGATAAGTCAGGTGTTTTGCTCTCCATTTTAAGTAAAAGACACAGAAAATTTCCTAATTTGTGTGTGGTCACAAATCTAGACCAATATTCAGATCCTTCTGATTTTGGTCAACATGCTTGACAGTAAGCCACACTGTTCAGTCCGTGGTTAAGTTAATGCTGTTTACCCATCTACCATTTTATTGTTGTTGACGTAATTCAATAAGTTATAGTCTCTGAAGGGAGGTCATTTATTAATCCAGAAACTTTACTGAGAGGCCTAGTTGCTCATGATACAAGCAAATTAAAATATTAGATTATTCAGTGTTCATTTCATTTTGAAGCTTTATCTTTGATTTTGATAGGGACTCGATTTTCAGTGACAGTCGTGAAATATCGACTGCCGTGAGACTGTGTGTTTATCTGTGAACCTATTTGGAAAATTTATTTTGTCAACTACTTAATGAAGTTCTCTTAGTTAAGATCAAATTGGCTCATCAAACACAGGTAAAACTATCTTTTCTTCAAAACTACTTTTAAATTTTTTACAAAACATAAATTCTGGTAACTTCTTAAATGAGAGTTTTCTAAATCATAATTAATACATTTCCCTGAAAAGTGTCTTAATAATTACCAAAAATTTCAAAATAAGCAGATACCCAAAGACAATGGGCTTCCCTCCTTCTTAGTATAGTCTTCTATAGTGTTCTTTGTTCTTTAGTCAAAACAATTACTGTTTATATTTATATATGCATCCACTTCATTCTACAATGGATTTGAAGCAGATTACAAAAGGATATATACAATGAAAGGATAAAATACTTAAATGAATCTCTAGGAAGTAGAAATAAGTATGGCTAAAAAGTAATCCTGGAATATATAAAATTATTGTACAGAAATGTATGATTTAGGTTGCCTGCTGAGTTTATGTTTAGCTTTCTAAAGGCCAAATCAAACAGAGAAATAAGATCAGGTATATGAGTCATGATGTCCCAGGACTAAACAAACACATACATGCATAGGAGAGTTAATAAAAGAAATACAGATTTTCTAAACCCAGGGACCTAAGAGGAGTTTGTCTCACAGATGCTCAAAAAGGAATCTATTTTCAAGTGGTGATTTTCCCAATGGTACCCTCACCAGTACAATGACAGATTTTCAACATCTCTTTATTTTGATGTCTTTTAGTGTGGGTTTATGGCAAATTGTAAAAGCATGATTCTAGCAAATAATTTATTTATGGATCGAAAGAGATTCCCCATTGGTAAAGTGCTTTTGTTTGGGTTTATTTCATGCAGGGAGTTAATATTTTATAATCACATAGAGAACTTTCCTATTGGGGTTTTCACATTAGCATATCTGCAGCACATCACAGGGAAAATCTGACTACAGGAGTTTTCAGTAAAATTTTAGCTTAATCCGTGAGGAGAATATACCTGTAATTTTTAAAGGCAGAATTGGTTAATTTAAGGCAATTGGTTAAAACACTTGGCACAACGCTGACACTCTGTGTCTTAGATTGTGACCATTTCTTAGAAACATAATTCAGAATTATTAAATGTTACTTGAATTGATTTTGTTACTTTATTGTAACACCTTTCCTCACCAGTAGTCCTATAATTGCTATAAAAGTTGACTCATAGTCTATTGTTCTTAAAAAGGTACATTAAATTCTCCACTAAAAAGATTCAAATTCTAATTCACGTGTAGGACTAAGTGGGACAGAACTACGTGTGTTGCAATGCCAGTTCAATATTTTATTACCTTGCATAATAAAATAGGGAAAGTTATTTATTTATCCATTGAGGTTGTAGGTAAAGTAAGTAATGAATCCTTAGTATTTCAAGTCCAGACCTGGCAGATTTAGAACAACCATTTGACCCCTGACTTGCTGCAAAATGAAGGAAGTGGGAGTACACATTTTCTTTAGGGGACAAGATGGTTTGGGATGGGACAGACAACATAAGTGTGCCAAAAATTTGGGTCAAACTGAACACAGATGGCTCTAGCTGATAGAGGTGTCTATTACTGTATTTTCTTCTCAGCACTTTTCTGTGCATGTCAGTGAGTTTATACTTAGATGAAGAATTTTTGTTGCTCAGCAACCAAGAGAAAATACATTCAGAGAATCCATATTTGTTAAAAAAAAATTGGTCTTGGTAGATATTAGATAGCGGAGGATGGGGTCGTTTTGCTATTGAGCTGTATTATCATTAAGCGGAGGTGATTTGCAGGGAGAGAGATGTTTGTTATACATGTCTAAAATTAGATGTCACATTATACACTTACTTCTTAGCATGTCTCCACCTCTGCCTCAAATACTATTTGAAAAAAAAATGGCTTAAGGAAATACATTATATTAGCTAATAATATAAGTTATTATAATGCACAGGGTAAACATTTGAAGATGTGAAACTATAATTTAAATTTTATTTTTATAACTTTAATTTTTCCTGAATTCAATTTTTCAATCCTTGATTTAAGGATTCAATGTATACTTCCTTTTCTGAAGAACTATGTTATTCTTAATACTCAGTGCAGTTTTTCACTGCATGGTTAAATACTAAAATAAACATAAATTTGGAAGTCAGAATAATATTGTTCAAAAACCTGGCTTTACCTTTTCATGCTGTGTGACCTTGAAGCAGAAGCTAAACTTCTCTGAGCTATAGTGCCTTCATCTGTTAAAGGGAGAGAATTCTAACCACGTATCTTTTTAAGTGTTGTGACAAAAATGTCTGGTACACACAGCAGTGTAGACTTTCCTAAAAGACTGTTTGGTTTACTTTTATTGATGCTACATTCAGTTACTTACTCCTTGTGTGGTCCAGAAGGCAATGGTTTAAAAAAAAATGTAAACAGCTACTGGGCATGTAAGTAGCTACTGTTCATGCAGATGTGATGACATTTCTAATGATACCGTGTGGACAGGAAACAAAACCAGTGGTCCAAGCTCTATTTCCTGGTTTTAGGAAAATTATTAGGGAAGAACATTAAAAACTACTTCTTGGTGATTTTCTTCATTATAGTATATCTGGAAGAAAAATAACTTTTAAATGACAGTGACTAGTGAGCTAAAAAACATAACTAAGAAAAGAACGATTATTTGCTAGGACAGGGAAATGGATGCAGTTTTTAAAATACTGATTTTGCATATGATTTAATTTAAGTAAATTGCAGGATTATTTTTTAAATTTTAATATAATGCAAATGCAAAGCTAGGTACGCATTATCCAATTTGTAGACTGTGTTCTGATAAGAGTATCAAATATTGAGGTCCTTTTAAAACATAGCCTATGTAGAGAAAACAATAAAAATAAAAACTTTATTGAAAGATAAGGTGAGTGATTTGTTGATAAATATGCCAGAAATTAGACTTCAGAACATAGGTTCTAAAAGACCTTTCTTTCAATTTGGTACCGTATTTGAAACATTTAGTAGAGACAGACCTTTAAATATTCCAATTAATGTCTGATCATTGCAAGCACTGCGATTTTACAAGTTCTTTTGAAAAGTTCTTTTAAAATTGTTCATTCTGCCTGTGCTTTTCTGAATGAGGAGTCCTCTCTGTGTTCTAATGGAGCAAATGAAACACGGTGCTGCTCTTTTAATGTGTTTATTCTGATGTCAAGTCACTTACAGTGGAACAATTTTAAATATACTGTGATTATGAAAGGAAATAAATTTAAGCAGAACTGGAGTGACAGGAGGATGCTAGTTTTTGTTGATTTCCAACTTAAGGGTCACACATTGTACTACAGACTTTTCAAATGTTATCTTCTTTAATTCTCTCAAAAATTCTTTGAAGTAAGTAATGGTGTTTTCATTTCACAGATAGAGTCTCAAGGACCCTGACAATTTGAGTACGTTGTTTGGTGGTAGAGCTGGATTTTAATTCATTTGGTTCCAAAGCTTTTGTTCTTTGCACCGCACTCCACTGCTCTTTAATTATTGTAGATCATTTCTGTTAATGTAATAGAAAGAATGAGATTAAAGGATGAGATTAAACATAAATATGAAAGAAACCATTTGTTTGAGTGTTGACCTATATCATTATATAGTGAATATTCGCTTTTTTTAAAACTAGAAAATATAATCAAATCATATTTTTTAAAGAGTTAATATTCTTGCTTCAAAGAATATCAATGAATCATATTGAATTAACCATTAATCACATTAAAAGGCAAGACATGCTTAGAAATCACAGAAAATTTATATTTGCTAAGGGTTGAATTTATAATTAACTGAATTTACTTAGATGTTAAAGTAACTTTGAAAAGGATGTCTTTATCATTGATATATCTAAACATATCTCCTAATTAAATACTTAAAAATGAATGGATCAATTTTTGCTTTTAATAATGGCTCTAGGAGAAAGAAAAATAGAATAACTTCAATTTAATAACTGAGAATTAATATAGATTTAGTAATGTAAGAAGGGGTAATATAGAGTTTTATGTGTTAAGACGCCTGTGTACATATAACCAGGTATATTTATGTGTGGGTTTCTTTGAAGATTAGTATTATTGCATGTGAAGCTTTCTTTACAAGAGCAGATGAACCGGAAAAGATTGTTGAATTCAAATTTTGGAGACCTTGGAAGAGAAATAAAACTTCTCTTTTAGAGTGGCTGCATAATACAGTGGGAAGAGCGAGGACTTTCAGCGCAGACACACTTGGGTACAATTCATGACCTGGGGGAAGCTGTCTAATATATCAGAGTATCGGTTACCTCTTTTCTGAAATCTATTCCACAGAGCTGCTTTGAGAAATCAAATAAATGCACCCAGGATATTTACCCCAAATAAGTATTAGTTTACGTCTCTCTCACCTTTCTCATTTGCATAGATGCAAATTTCCTCTTTGATCACACAGATAGCAAGGATACAACATTGAGAACTGCATAATGACTCCTCATCTTTTCATCCCTGCCTTTAAATGAGAACAAGTTTGAGAGCTTTATTGCAGTGTTTCCCAGTAGAGAATTCAACCTACTTAGGATTTCCAGTTTTCTTCTAAGATAGAAGATGGACATAGAGACAGAAGAGATATTAATCTTTTTCCTGGCCATTTTCCCAGCTGTATGTGTTCACCTTGCTAAAATCTCGTGTCTGCACATCGTCCCTTAGGCAATAACCAAGGACTTCTAAATTGGAAGGGATAAGTACTAGGACCTTGTTCTTATTTTTTATTGTGAACAATTTATTTGCCTTTGTCTTGCCTTCCCATCCTTAACTTTCATTCCAGTGTTCAACATGCCAGACATAGGGCTTGGTACTGGGGATTCAAATTTGCATTTTCCAGATCCATGCCTTCAAGAGACAAACCCCCTAATAGGAAGACTAACGTCACGTAAACCATTATCAGAAAATGTAGAAGAGCGCTACGATGAAAAAAAGCTTTACCAACTGTTTGTAATAACTGGTTTCACACAATTGAGATTATTTATCAGCATTCAGTTATTGTACGTCATAAGGGGTTGTCTTCATGTTTTAAATTATTTGAAGGGAAATCATTTTCTTGGTCTATATTTTGAGCAAACAGCTGTAAAACAATACCTACCTTTATTATCTTCCCCTTTTTTAAATATTTGATGTGAGATATCACTAGGTAACTAAATGGAGTTTGATTTAAAGTATGCTACATTGGATTTCTGCCCAGAGACGCTCTAGTGTCCCTGGTCTAAGACTGCTTCTGAATCCTAATGTGCCCTCCTTTGCTTCCTATTTGGACACAGGCCCATTCTGTGCTGCAGCCATCTCTGCCCTTAAGAGCTACCTTTGCCCTGAGTTGCCCCAACACATGTTTACATTCGATGACATATTTGTACATCTTGCTCAAGAACTATATTTATTCATCTGTCTTCAACATTATTTCTATCTCTGGTAATAGTTATTAAACAATAACAGCATGGTTATTAAATAATAATTATTGAACAATAATAGCAACTACCCCTAAAACAATACAAAGTATTTTTATACTTGTTAATTCAAATCTGAAAATAATGTTATGAAATAGATGTTGCTATTACCATTTTACAGATGAGAAAGGCGAGGATTTGTAGGGAGGATAAATAGCTGAGGATTTTAGGGAGGATAAATTGATTCCCTTTGGATCATAGAGCCAAAGAAAGGCTTTGGAGCAGAATTGGAGTCGAGGAATTAACTCCCAAACTCATAAACTACCAATAGCACATTCTGACTGAAGTTTCTGAGAAAGATATCTGTTTGGGAACTTGTTGAAAAGTAATTAAGATTTTCACTGTACATGGTATGTTATTTGTATAATTTTATCTGCACATATAGCATAGATGGTTTGAAACATATCACTTTAAGTCCTTTTTGGAATGAATCATAAATTTAAAAAATTGAATGTAAAAGCAAGATTTTAACCGAATGAATCTGGAAAAATATTTTTTAAAATATCACTGACTCATACAAAATATGGGAATGAATGAAAACATCATTTTCTTCAATATATTTTTGTAAGAGCTTTTATTGTTTCTATTTTGTGGATGTTCAGCTTAAGCAAATTTAAGCTTTTCAAAATATTCCATTTTCATGTGGTATATATTTTAGTTTTATAAATTTAGTTCTCAAAACTCAATGCACATAAGAATCCCTTATGTGGATGCTTATTTAAAATGAAGATTATTTTTCAGAAGATTCAAGGAAGGTCCTTGGAATATGTCATTTTAACAAGTCCCTCAAGTGATTCTGATGCAAATGGCCCACAGACCTCATTGTAAGAAACCATTCTTCTTTAATAGGCTAGGTTTTATGGAAGGGACTAATTATGCTTTTGCAAATTTGGAAACTCTTCCCTGAAGTAGTAGTAGTGGTACTAATAGTAGTAGGATCTGTACATGGAGCACTAGTGGATAGTTACCTTTTCTAACTTGATGACCACTCAAAAATACTTCAATACTTTGGCTTTAGTTGATAAGCTATGGCAAATATCTGTAGCAACTAGTAAAATAAAATGTAAATCAAACTATATAAAAATGTACACCATCCTATTTATTGATTAAGCTCATGTAAATGTGTTATAAAGAGCTATATGGCTTTCAGAACCTCTTGCTGCCTTCTCAGAAATTACCGTTGTGTATGTATGTATTTATTATACATTTAGAAAGCAGATGAGAATAGATTTTTGTTGGTATCGATCAAACTTTGAGTGAGTAAGACTTCTTAGTAAATGCAATATTTCAGGGAGATGTACAGGAAAAAAGAACAATATGAAAGAACTATGCAGTGTTCCAAGTACAAGGACCGGCTCTGGATTTAATAATATTAAAGATTTAGATTTAATAGTAAAGGATATGTTATGGACTTTACTGACTTATTTGAGTAACACATCTCAGTAGTTCTATAATTGTGGAATTACTATCAGTTTAGAGTCTCAAAGTGTTTCTTATTTCTGAGTAGTGAAATCATGGCAGGTTTAGTAATATTCATCTGTGAGAAAATTGGTTAATAATTCATAGAATTAAAAAAATTGAGGATTCCTCGTGTGCTCAATATCTTTTTTAGGGTCACAATATATTGACGCAATATCTTTAATTCACGTATATTCTCCTTCATCTAAAAAGCGTTTACATTTACAGAAAAGAATATTTTTCCCTACAGCAATCAGGATACAATCAGTAGCTATAGATGTAACCTTCTATATGTAACAGAGTAGGAGAACTCTTGAAAAAAAAATTGTAATTTAGCTTAATTGAAACATGTGCCTAGCCATCTGGAGCACTTCTGCATAATATAAAGACATTTGGCATTTTAAATAAAGGATTTTGAATTAAACCAGAAATCTTTTGTGTCTTCCAAAGACATTGATTTATTGAGACTATGTGTGGCTTTCCCTCATGCACAAAAGATTAATGATTTCCTAAATGTCCTTTCATTCCTTCATTTTATAGAATGAATACATACAGTTAAGCAAAACAAAATCTTCGAGATTCTGTGAACAAAGGTGGCAGGAAATATTGCAAAGTATTTTGTTTCAACAATTCATCAAATGATATAAAATATGAATTTTCCCTAAGTAGAATGAGCTTGGCATTATTGAATGTTGGTTGAATGAATGAATGAGTAAATATATGATTATCTTAATATTACATATACATGATTTTTGTGAAACACATTAAAGAGTACTGTAAAATAATTCTAACTTTTGATCTACAAAATTCTAAAATTTCAGCTTAGTGATTGGTGTTGATAAACTTAAAGCACTGAGCAGATCTGGTCTTACCAATATGAAGTGGTATATATAAAGGTATTTTTGAGAGTAAAATGTTTATTAAGCTCAAATAATTCTAAATCTCATAGTTCAAGCGATTGAAAAATAGGTTTTATATTATGAAATATGGAATTGAAATTGCTATTGTTCTTATTATAATAGCTCTTAGTATTTTAATTTTTAAATATGATTTTTAATTTTTATCAAGATTATATAAGTGAAACTATAAATGTATTATTTACAGTCAAAATAAGAACCCCAGTCACGTCTTCAGTGGCCTATTTTAATGGAAAATGTTCTTGTGGAGTGATCACCAGAGAGAGATTTTTGTTACTCCTGGTCCAGGACACACACAAATCTCCATAGTCAAGTAAATTAGATGGTTTTATATAATTAGATACATACAGGGTTAGGCAAATGGGTCACACCAACAAAAACAGGAAGAAATAATTTTAGGACCACCAACAAAACGCTGAAAACCCACTTGAAAGGGAATGAATTGAATCAATTAGCTCCTTATTGTCTGATCAGAGCTCCCTTTCGCTGACTGACATTTATAATATTCTGAATAAAACATAAAATCACATATTAAAAAAATGCCATGATATGTGGCATACCATGTCTTATGGTGTCTACAATAATTAATCAGTAGTTTATCTTATGAAAGGCATCCGTTTAATTCACCAATAATTATAATTGTAGTGAGAGCCTATAGTAGTTTGGTGTATCAGTCTGAAACAAAGTGATATGAGAATTGCTAAGTTACCTCTTTGATTAAATGTTTTCATGAGAAACACATTGATTTGGTGGAAAAATTAATAAATACAATTATATTTTTAAGATAAATAATTAAAAGACACTTCTATATTTTGTTGATTGTTACCTAGAGTAGATGCATTCTAGTGAACACTCTAGAGTAGGTTTCTAATCAAAATATTTAGATAATTTAGTAAATTGTTACATGATATTTTTAATTTAATTTTACTGTGTGCTTTGGGTTCTAATGTAAATATATCTAAATTAAAAAAACAAACTAAAAATTGTATTATTCATATTGAGAGCATGAAATATGTCATATATATTTAGAAGAATATTTTTGTTTAGCATATGACTTTTTATTTAAAAAATTAAAAAATTCAGGTTTTTATGTTTTCACATTTTAAGGCTCCTTTTATATTTCAGGCTGCTACGTTTTGTTTGTGCATTAGATAATTATTACTGAATGATGGCCATATTATCTCTTTTGGTTTTTCTACTTTCTGTGTCAAGCAATACAATTTGATTTGTATTATAAATTGTCTCATTATACTTGCAAAATATTTCTTTTCATAGGAAGTTTATTCAGTCTGTTACTACAAGTAGCAAGGGCAGTGTCCAAGATTTGTTAGTCAAATTGTTTCATACCTCTCTCTCTCTCTCTCTGTATATATATGTACACACACACACACACACACGTATATATACACAGACCCATACCCATATGCATATACAAATATCCATTAATTTTAAAAATGTTGTGTTTTTGTTAATAGCTTATATTTTAAACCAAATAATCATGTTTGGCATTGTATT
Source organism: Tapirus indicus (assembly GCA_031878705.1). Taxonomy (NCBI): domain Eukaryota; kingdom Metazoa; phylum Chordata; class Mammalia; order Perissodactyla; family Tapiridae; genus Tapirus; species Tapirus indicus. Next base: position 137,224,089 of record CM062919.1, on the reverse strand, counting down.
TTAGTTTAGTTTAGGCTTCTGAATTAGAAATATTACTTTTCTTTTAAGATTTTTTCTTCCATTTTTTAATTTGTTATAAATATGCTTTTAAATATTACAAATTCCTGATAAATAGTATATTTGTCACAATTTAATGTGATCATGGCTAGCACAAAAACTTTGTAGAAATCATCACATACATATAATTTTATTCTTTATAGTAGGAAAAATTGGTTCTTAGAAGAGAGAAACAAAATTTTATATTTTTCCAGAGCTAAGAATATTAAAATGAAGTCTAAAATACCACTGCATAAAGCTTTGTTCATTCATTTTCACTGCTGTTTTTATTTCTTAGTTATATTAAATTGGGATTTTTAAACAGAGAAATGTCTCATCTATGTACAGTTCTTTTGAGTAAATATTCTAAAGCAAATAAATAAATGCTATATAATTTTGAAACCATACCTTGGGTTATAATTAACTATACTGGCCAATATTAGTTGTATGAGTGTTTTAGTTCTTAGATAGCAAAGGTTCTGCCCAATTTTAATGTAATTTTGTGTAGAAGCTATGTAATCTTTAAGCAATCAATCATTTTGCAATTTTAAATCTTATCCAGGGGGTTCTTTGAAAAGAAACCTGTGGTTTTATATTAGAGACTCTATATTTTCCCATGAAAGCTGAGGTACGTCTTTAAACTCTTTGTGTCTGCTCTTAACGCATACTGATAACTTACTCTGCCTCAGTCAGGGCAGACATTTTTCAGAAAGAAATCATGTTTTATCCCAGTTACATTGAACTATATGTCTACTGGTTTAAAAGCAGTGATGAATTAAGCAGCTGCAGTTCATGGGCTGGTTACTTCCTGGCTGTCAGGGCTGGAACCCACAGCAGCAGGGCCAGATACGCCTCCCACTTCATCACAGTATGTTACCATCCACCTACTGTTCTGTTTTGACCCCTAAATGAGTCAAGAATTTTTATCTGAAATACAATTTCATTTGGTTAAAAAAAATTGATGAAACTTTAATTTTATTTCTTAATATAGTATTAATAGCAATTCTTAATTTTATTTATCTCAGACTTTTGAACATATTTTTTAAAGCCTGAATTTGAGTATTGACAACCTAATATGTGAAAAACTTCACTGCTCAAGAAAACAAATTAAAAATAAATATTGGCCTTGCTCTGACTGAAACTCTGAGTTTCTGTGTAGAAGTGTAGAAGCCACACTCCAGGAAAAAAAGAAATGTAGCAAAAATTGTGTGAGAGAATACAAAGTAAATTAGTTAACTACATTATTAGGTAGGTTCATTTGAAAAGACTGCCTGAAGAGAAGTTTGAGCTTGGATTTACGTGAATTGCTAAACATCAGTTGGCAGGGAGAAAACACCATATTCCAAAGGCAAATTCAACCCAGACTGTGTAAAATGAGGACGCAGAACAGTAATTGAACTGGTCACAGGACTGTGTCATGTTGCAATAGACGAATTGATACAGATTTAGTTAGTGATGTGAGTTAGAGGAAATGAGCAGGAAGAGTGCATTAGGAAAGAGAAATTTTCTTGCTTGTTAAACAATTTATATTTTTAAAGTTGTAGGGACCTCTCGTAGCTCAATTACTACAATGCAGAAAGTTCTTGATGAATGTTGAACAGTGCTATAAATTTTGTCAGAGTATATCCAAGAGACATTGTGTGTAGATTTTGGATAAGATTATCTGCTTTATAAATGTATTATTTTAATATATTGTCCTCTTGATTCCCCCTTCCTGTGGTGAATGAATTTCCCAATTACCTTGAAAAATTAGAAGCAAATTTATCAGGTAAACTATTTCATTTTCGTTATCGTTGAACAAACAGTTGAGCATAGCAAGAGTAGAAGGCCTGGTAGCATTTTAATTTACTTTTCCTTGTGAACTTACTGATGTAGAGATACACCATTAGAGCCAAAATTCTCATTGCCAAAAACTTCTGGAACATATCCCAAATACCAGTCCCCAGTTTTGGAATACCTAATTCTGCTGTTGCCTGTTGCTTGCTCAACTGATGGACATTACCCACCTTTCCCATATGGAAGATTCCTTCTCATCATTCACTGTTTAGGTCAAGAACACTCTGAAAAAAATCCTCAGTTGCCTTCCATGTAGAATTAATTATTCCCTTCTTCTAAATTCCTTAACATTTTTTTCATATCACATGTAACGCTTACTGCATTGAACTGCATTTATAGCATTTCCAAACATCTCTCCCACCTGATTATGCCTTCTTTGTGCCTGGTCCATTTCTCACCCAGTCCTGGATCTTCAGTGTCCATAGTGGTGCCTGGCATATGGCAATGATCAATAAATGCTGAGAGAATGAATTCATTGTAGTGAATTGTATGAATAACTGGGTTTAGCTTTTTTGGGGTTGTTGTAGCTATTATTTTCAGATTATTTCAGATTTTACCTTCAGAAAGTACATCTGTAATTCGGTTAGATGTAAATTGCTGATAGAAACAAAGATCATCCTTTATTTAAAGTCCTGTAGTAGCTGACATTTTCACTTACATATTATAGGGGATCAACAAGGGTTTGTGGAATTGGTGGACTGGGTGAATGTCCTGGTGTCTTCGGAGGAGACAGTGAATGGAGCAGGTTGTGGTCCTGCTTCATCACCACAGTGAACTTTTTACCTTGGAAAGTAGAATAGTGAAACAAATCTCTGTAAAAGAAAAATATTGGGCTGTGAAGGTGCTAAGTTTGCCGTTCTGTGTTTTTGATTTGGGGACTCTGTTTGAAATGACATCGGTGCACTTCAGGTTCCTCTCCCTGTTAACCTTCTGCTTAAGGCCAAAGAGAAATGTCAAAGGACCGCTTAAGAACCACTACAAAAAAAGGGAAAAGTGGTGATAATAATACATATTGTTTTCCATTTAGCAAATTATTTTTCTTTAATTTTTTTCTGGGATATTGTTGATGTTGCTATTTAACCATTGAAAGATAGCTAATCTTAAAGATGACCTTTGATAATTTATGTATCATTTTTCCTTCACTTTCCTATTAGTAGGGGAAAGCATGACTTTAAAAAAAAATCTTATTCTCAAGCCTATAGTTAGGGTGTAGACTTTTAGTAGCACTTAATGATTTTTTTTCCTCCTAAATATTGTTCTGGCATGCGTTATTAACCAACTTTGATTTGAGTTTGCATGTTAGAAGGTTTTTTTTGGCTTACAATTAAACTAGAATGGAGTTTGAGTTTTAGAAGGTTGTAGCTTACATCACTTACATTATTACCTTTAAATAGAGTTATAGATTTATCGTTAAAGTGAAATATTACCAACATCTATATTTTAAGTAAATCTATACATATGGAGCTATAAATGTTAACTAGGCAGATTTTTCCCAGCCACCCAGTCAGAGAGCGCCGTAGTCAGTGTCCCAGTTCAGCTGAGCTGTCGTTATCTGTAATAAGATCAATCTTTTGAAGAAGGCAATGAAGGTTTTCTTATTTAATTTGCTTTCAACCAGACTTTTTTTTTTTTAATTTTAAGTAATGCTGTTAGTAGGTCATTAGACTTTGAGAGTTATTCACTTTGTTAGTCCAAACACTAAAACCTTGTGTCTTTTAACTCTGATTAGTGACACTTTAATAAAGTCATTTGAAGTTCAGTGGACTGAATTTTCCAAGTTTTCTGATGTTTCTATGGTCACGGAAAAGCAACCTGTATTGAAGCTTGTGTACAATCTTTTAAATGCAAATCTTGGAAAACTGTGTGTAATTTTGCATATCTGACTTCAACACCGACTGCAAAATGTGAGGGATTAAAATAAAAGCGGTGGTGGTATTTTCCTTCTTTTTTGTTTTTCGAGTTGGGGTACAGTAAGTGGTGAGGAATAGAGAAGTTGTCACTTGACTAAACTTGGGTCTTTAAGGTTAAAAAGTTTGTGGATAAACTTCTATGGCTATACTCTTTTTTGACAAACCGGTAGGACAAAACTTCATTTTCTTGCACGTGATTAGCTAGTAAGGGTAATGTGAAACTATTAAATGAAAAATTTCTTAGCGATAGATCCTTGAACTATTTTTTTTTGAAAAAGTAAAGGAAAAGTATGTCCAATGGGCTATAATTAAATCATGCACGGTGAACTCACTTTGGAGGAATTAATGCATTTTGTGTTGGATTGTGGACTTGAGTGAACATTTACAACACGTGAGAATGGAGAGGATGAAAAATTATGGTTGTCTTTTGGTTCACAAGAAGCCAAGGAGGCAGGTCATTGACTTGATTTTCATGGGAAGACTGACTCTAGTCTGCTCGCATATAGGGGCCCAACGACCTGGTATTGACAGCCGCGGTTTGGGAGGGCAACATGCAGCAGCATTGTACCATGGTTTGTTGAGAAAAAACAAGGGAAGATTTAAACAAAGCTGTGAATAGAAACAGTAGTCCTTGTGTCTTGAAGCAGGCTGACTTTTCCTTTGTAGTGCTTCATGAAAGTGTTCCCTTTTCTCTAAATAAGTCCATACAGTGCTAAGAGAAATATTTAAGTTATAATTCAGTGACTCTCAGGAGTGGAAGGACTTACACTCTTTGAAGGAAATAAGGTGGGAGCCATTAATTGCAAATGCCATAAAAAAGCATGAGCCTGAGAGGTGGGTTCTGTGCTAGTCAAGAAATATATAAAAATACTAATACTAAAAGGTTCATTTTTCCAAACCAAATGAACTAGTAGACTTGCATATTTTTTTGGATTTCTAAATCTTAATAAATTTGGATCTTTGTATTATATATCAATTATATAGGAAATATAGCTCAGTATTTAGTTATTGCTTTAGTGAATTTTAAAAGACATTTTTTCTTTTATATCAACTTAATTCATCCATGGATATTTTCTATGAATTAATTTTATGGAAACTCAACAGAAATGTTATTATGTAGGCAGGATCTAATACCAACAATATCAGTATATTCTTTAGGGACTTAGTAAATGCTGGTGTTTAACAAGTGAGAACATTAATAAATTATGACAAGGTAATGGAGCAACTAGTCACTAACAGTGAATGTAGAGCTTTGTTGCATTTTTTAATAAGTAATAATATATTGTGTAATGATGAAAACGAATACTTATTTTTAATAAGGCAGTCTTCTGAAAACTGATAAAAGAAAAAAGGCATTCTGTGAATTGATATCTTCTGAGAATAACTGATAAGAAATGCTTTAGTTTTGGTTCCTATAGCTTTAATTAATGAATGTCAATCATAGATATATGTTACCATGGAATATACAGTTTATATCATATATACACATAATATACATAATATATAATCTCTGTCTATATATTCCAATCATGTGAGCTATTATATGTAGATATAGGTATATACATAGAAAGACCAGCCTATTAATAGTACTAATTAAAAATGGTACAAAAAGACAAAAGGTAAGAAAAGGTAGTATAGTAACATTTGCAGATATTTTTAGAAGTAAAAGTAAATGTCAATTATACTTCCAGTGGAAAAATAGTTTTCTAGAACTACCTCCCTTTTACCAGTAACTCTTCAGTTTGTTGATATTTAAAGAGATGGCTGCTAACATTTAACCAAAAATATTCATTTTGGAAAAGAAAAATTAATTTGTATGTTTGAATATACATTTGATATATAATTTGAGCATTAAATATAAAATATATAGCATTAAAATATAAATCATTAATAAGTACTACTAATAAATTACATAAGCATTCTTACTTTGTTATATTTCCATTGGGATTTGGATCCATTGTTCACCAGATTAAAATAATAATCACATTTATTTTTGAAAATCAATATAGCTTACTTAAAATACTGAGATGATTTTAATACATACTTCCTAAAATTTTGAGAAGACCCAAGACTTTATAATCATTGAACCGGTGGGATACATGACTAAAAATTAAGTGACTTTTGGACTTGAATATATAACCAATTCACCTAGCCATTTTAATTGTATTTACCAGTTGTTAAGAGTTAGTGATAGTAACCTTTGCATCTACTATTTGGGATTTTTAGAGTTGAGAAGAATTATAACACAATAATGTTAAGTGAGCTAGAAAGATCATATATTTTGGAGTCAGAGGGCTCAGGATTCAAATTTCACACCACTCAGTCCCTGAACTAGCTCTATGACATTGAGACAGTTGCTAAATATTTCTGACCCTCAGTTTCTTTATCCAGAAAATAATTATGTTAATACCTACCTAATTTAGTTACTGTATATCCTAGTTCGTTAATACAGCAGAACATCTAATATAGCAGTTCCCATGTTGTCAGCAACATGCTTAAGGAAATAATTGTTTATCACATAAATTGAAACATATCCTTTCACATTATAAAATGGCCCAATAAATACATAACTTCAAGGGCCAGAGAACATCACAACGAAATATCAAAGTGCCCACATCTGCAACAGAATGAAGCTCTATATCCAGCGTGCACATTTTGGAAAGGTGAGGGATCCTTTCTGCCCTCGTTTGTCCTCCTCATCACTGTATCCCCTGCACTGAGTCCAGTGACTGACAGGTAGAGTGCAATCAATAATGATTTATTGAGGAAGTGAATAAACTCCATAGGATTAGAGTGGGAGAAAATTAATTCACGTGATAATTATATTCTTACCCTAGATTGCACACTGGAGGGGCTACTTTTTTATTGTTTGGGTACGTAAAGTAATAATCCTAGAGAATATATACAGATGATGTAAGTAAATATTACAACCTGGGACGTATAATGTTCTCTACATGGATAATCTCAAACAAAGTGATATTGATAATGCTATATTTTACTTGTGATTGAAGCAAGGCATTTTTTTTTGTAAAATAGTATGCTGTTTATTATGAAATTGAGGATAATTTATATTGAAATTATCACATCTAAGAGAAAACTACAGACGTATTTTGTGATGGGAAGGAATATGGAAGAATCTGGGAATTTGATATAGATAATTCTCAGAAAATTTTGGTTATTTTCCAAAATTCCAACCAAATTAAAGAAGAAGATTAGAAACTAAAATAAATTATAAGAAATAGTTAATCTGTGCATCAGGAATATTGTATATAGTTTTGGTCACTACAATTGAGAAAGATACAATGATACTGAAAAGGGAACATAAATTATCCAGAGAGGTTTAGAAGAGTATAATGAAAATATAAAAATTAGGACTCTTAAGCCCAGTGAAGAAAATAAAAAAGCCATTTTTGTTGAAGTTTATAAAATGGTGTAAAGTATTGCTCAAACTGGCATTTGTTCAGAATTTCCCAGTATGTTAAAGATAGTGGCTAACACTTGTAGTTTAAAAGAGATGAATTTAGGAAAGTAATATAACATACTGTATTCTATTATATATACTATATTAACACAAATGTTATGAATTGAATTACACCAATATCACAAGAGAAGGAATGAGTTGAAAGTATAAGTTTAAAAGAGATTTAAGTTAGTTTGTGAATGGCTTTCACACCCTTCCGCAAATGGCCCTGGGCTTCCATAGTCTGAGATGGAATATTGGATCTAGTAACCTGAAGTTCTTACATTCTAGGCTCAAGTTCATACCTAGAGATATTTACAGGGACTTTAGCAGACAAATAACACAAATATATATATATATATATATGTAAAAAATGCCATGGCATGATCTTATATATATGCCAACTTTTGTTTATTTATTTATTTTTTGCGAGGAAGATTAGCCCTGAGTTAACATCCACTGCCAATCCTCCTCTTTTTGCTGAGGAAGACTGGCCCTGGGCTAACGTCTGTGCCCATCTTCCTCTACTTTATATGGGATGCTGCCACAGCATGGCTTGACAAGCGATGCATCCATCCGCACCCAGGATCCGAACCTGCCAACTCTGGGCCTCCAAAGAGGAGCCTGGGAACTTAACCACTATGCCACCGGGCTGGCCCCTATATGCCTACTTCTAAACTTTTATATATACCAGCAGTGCATTTTGGAATGTAATAATTGAATTCATTTAGAATAATGTCACTTTGCTTGACATTCATATGTCACATAAACTACATTTAAATTATATAGAGATGTACAAAGGTTCATTTCAGAAATAGATAACAAATAACTGTGATTAATTTTTACAAAGGTGAAGGGCAATAAAAACTGATTAAAATCTGGTTTAACACAATTCAGAGTGCTTTCATAGGGCCCTAAACTCAATGCGAAATGTAGACATGCATATTGAATTTACAGTTACTGACTACATTAAATTTATTTTGCAACTATGGTCAGATTTTCAAGTGTGAATCCATTAATTTCAATTAAATTTGGATTCAGCAAATTTCTATCCAGTAAAGCCTGGTTATTTGGCACTTCATAAAAATGCACATTTCACAAAATGAGTGAATAATTTATATTATGATTTCTCTTGGGTAGGACAGCTTCTTGAAGAAACACAAAGGAACAGTAAATTTTGATTCCAGTAATTCATGCACTTTAGAGCCAGTTGAATGCTGAACTAAGTTGGTTGTGTTTATCTTTGGTCAGAGTCAGTGTTTTCTTTCTTTCTCTGCAACAAGATGAGACATTTGAAGCTTTTTCTCTACTTGGGTCATATAAATTCAAAGAAAAGGAAAAACCATAGATTTTGGGTTGGTCCTACAATTGCTGTAATTTTATGTTTATTTTCCAAGTCAAAATTCAAAACTTCATCCTACTTTATTTAGATGATCTTCCAAAGTCCTGTTCCTTAATGCTGATTTAAAAAAAAAAAATCAGTTTCAATGATTTAGTTTCTTAGGTCTTTGTAAGGAGTGAAAGACTAGGAAGGAAGTCTGTCTTGTATGGCCAGGATTTCGAGTTGGTAGTTTTTGCTTTTGTTTACTGTGTTTCTCATTCAGTCCAAATGTCCCTATCTGTAACAGCTTTGGAGAAGCACCTTTGTCCCCAGAGCTGGCCTCCAGGAAGGCCTGGCTCCTTACAAATTTGGAGAAATGGCTACTGGCTGTCATCCATAGGAAAACAGAGCAAGTGTGCAGAACTCCTGCTGATTTCCTTGAAAGTTCTCTCCCATCATGCACTGCAGTAAGCCATTTAATGTTACTAGGGACGGACACTAAGCAGAAAGATTTCTGAGGTACCTATTCATCTTTCTCAGTCAGGCAGTCCCTCACATTTGAAGAAAAATGCCTAGACCTTTAAGGCAGTGTGGTTCATCATATTACCCATCCTGACAATTTGAATGAAAGGCCCCTTAATTTGTTATTTTTATTATTAGGTTAGGGGCTTAGGGATGGTGACTGAGGTTTCTCACTAGAAGATTCCTGACTCCAGGCCTTGCATCGCTTGGCAGCCAACCAGAGTCAGGACATGGTGGACTCGGGTATGGTCATAGGATATGGTTGATCGTTCAGCTCGGAGTGAACCTTGTTTTTTTTTATCTGTTAAATTTTGTTTTACTTTATCTTTATTTAATGAACTTACAGTCAAAGGCCATGACTCATATGAATTTCTAATTTGAGGATTAAAATATTCATAAACATAAGCCTGGTGCCACCAATTTGGAATTAAAATGTACAGATGAAACAAGAACCATTGTTGATACAGTGACTACTTTAAAATGTTCCGTAAATTTCATTTTCATGTTGATTTTGGTCAAAGTACTTTTTTTACATTTAGTTTTACAATTTTAGTTTCAGCAGTATTAGTCATAAATAAATGAGCAAAACAGAATTTCACATTTTTGAGAAGCCATAAAATGAGATACATTTTCTTTTGTTATCCTCTGCGGTCTTGTGAAGAAACTGTTTTTGTCTAGTTGTGTTATTTGCATTAGCCTATCTGCAACACTATGAATCTTTGCATTTCTTTTTTTTATCAGAATAAGTTTAATTTCATTCTATGAGAGCTCTTGTTCATACCACAACTTTTTAGCTGTTTCAGGTGATAACTTGATTGTGCTAATGTATAGAAGCGAACTGCATATGAAATTAGGAAGTAAATGCGTGATGAGTGATGGGGCAGAATTTTGTTTTAATGTTTCAGAATTTGTCAGTGAACATCAGAAATATTTGTACAAGTTTCCTCCTAATCGTGACCCATGACTAAGTTTTTGTATTCACAATTTTTCCTTCTATGAAATAGTCTTCATTCTGAGAAAGATGGATTCCTCAGAATTCTTCAAAGTTCCCCCACTTCCTAGAGAATTCTAGATTCTTCTCATCTCAGGAAAAACTTGTTTTTGAGGGATATCCCACTTTAGGCACGGGATTTAGCACAGCAATTCAAATCATTTCAGAAAGATAGATACTCCCTATTGAAGCATTTTATATTGAAATTTCAACAAACAGTAGATATTTTAAACTTATAACTTTATTATAGTATAACTCTTATTTTCTCCAACACACACCTTTTTATAAAGGAATTTAGGTTGTTGCAAATAGTTGTTATTTTAATTTTCATGATTTGTATAACATATAAAATAGTTATTATTAAGACTCATACATTGAGGTGCTGTGCTTAGATATAGTATAGTCCTAAGTGATTATATGAAGGGCAATTAAAATGTTCTGGAAGCATTTTTGATCACCTAGTGCAGTGATTTCCAAACTAGAGATGACGAGGACCCAAGAGCCAGGGGAAACTTTGTCACCAGTATTTCTCTCCCTCTTCACTATTTCAGCCAAAGCAGCTCCAAGTTTGTTTCAAGTATTTTCTTCCACCTAACATTACTTTTAATATAACAATTCATTTTTCATGACTGAAAAAAGGTTTGAACAGAATAGGTAATCCCTAAGTGTTTTGTTTGAAAACGTACCAGCACGCAGGTTGCCAACAGATTTGGGAAATACATCTCCTATGCTTTATGTTCCTCTTAAATTCAGAGTTCTTTTTTGATTGTTACTTTTTAAGCCTATCCATCAGTATTTTCAAGTGCTGCATTTGTGCATGTTGCAGTAAGGATATTTTTAAAGTAGGATTTGGGGTTCCCTAATTTCAAAGAGCAGTTCTTTAGATAGCTTCCCCATATGAGTCACTAATGAAAGGGGCACTTTCCTCTATGAGCACAGAGTGTCTTCTCCTTTGCATGTTGAGCACATATAACTTGTCATTGTATGAAATAAAACTGGGGGTTTCCTATGCTTCTCCAACACACTGTAACTTTGGCATTAAAGGAAAAAAAACTAGCATCAACTGTATAGGCCGTAATCCAAATTTTTTGGATGCTGTGGTAGTATTAGGTAAATGAGTCACTTCCATATTGCCCTGTCCCCAGCAGAGGGCTTTGCACATAATAGGCCCTTGATGAATGTGTTTTTAATTTATAATTAGCCTTCTTCTGTATGGTAATACTAAAATATGATTCCACTCTAATTTGAGGATGTTTTCAAATCCTTCTGAAATTTTAGAAGTCGGCAAATTTTAGAAGGATGCAAAAGGTGCATTCTTAATGACAAAGAAAGATTTTAAATGACCCAAACCAGATCTTATTTTTAAAGAAACGTTTAGTTCTATAGAAAGTTTGGCATTCAGTTAGCATGACTTTATTCAAGCAGTTTTACAATAATTTGAAAATGAACACCAGCCAGCATTTAGTTATGATAGTCTACAGAAGTTTCACCAAAACATTACTTCATCACAAACAAAGAAACTATTCACTGCCTGTTAGGCACCATCTTAACGTCTGTCCACTATCGACTTGTCCATTTTTATATTGTTCGAGAATATGAGGTAAATTACAATTCCATTGTCTTCTTTTTAGTTTAGCTTGTGTTGTGCCCAATTTAAATTGGCCCAAAAGTGAGTTAAATATGTTTTAAAGTAAACCTTTCTCATAAATGTTTAGTATCCTTCGTCATTCCGTAAGTTGGTCTAAGACTTAATATTATCTTTAAATATGGAAATTAATATTTGTCTTTAGAATAAAACGGTGCCATAACAGAGCTTCTGGATACATAGATTTGGAAGGACCTTGGGTCAAATTATATGTATCACTAATTAAAAAGTCTCAGTGATGGTGCTGTGTTGTAAAGGAGGTCTGTTGTTTCTATAATATGACTGACTCACACACATTTTCACTTATAAATGAACATTTGTTACATTTTAATCTTTAGAGTAAAATATTTAATGGCTGAAAAATTCCAAATGAAGACTAAGTAAAATATACTTTGGTTGAACTGTGGTGTTTGAAAATTTGCAAAGCCGTCATTATAGAATTGACCCAAAGGTCTCAGAAATGTTACATAATCAATCATCCTTTCTTTAGATTGAATTACATTTTAGTCATCATAGGCAGATAGATATCTGTGCTGTTATTCAAATCTTTCCAAAGTGAGTATAATTCATAAGGTGAAAAGGGAAATACTGAAAATATACTATTTAAAAAAAATAGAAGTTGATGTCCATGTTTCAAAGACAAATATGAGAAATTATATTGCATTTTATAATATTTTAGAAAAATCCTATAAACCACTGTAACTAAGGAGGTTTGAAAAGATTTTGCCCCATATTTCCACAGATTACCTATTGAACAAATAAATGATTATATTGTCTAATCAACTGGTGTTCAAATTACTGGAAATTTTTCCTTTATAAGGGTTTTTTTATTAATGAACATTTCTATTTGTAACCCTCAACATATATTTTATTTGCTTTTGGATAAAGTTTTTAATCCAAATGCAGAAAAGAATAACTCAGATCTTTGGGGATTATGTGTAGATAGTGTCAAGTTTCAAGATTCTACACATAGACTCTTTTTATTGTGGTTATCCATAAGTGAATTGTGCTTATTTCTTTGCTGATGGAATATTGAGAAAATTATCACTCTCTTTTCTTACCCAGTGTACAATAATAGTGTATGCCGAGTAAGAAAATGCAGTCTCAAGCCAATCTAAACAGTGATGAAGGCCATCTTTCTCAGTGCCAAAAGAAGCCAGTTCAGGGAGAGAAATTAAACCATAATGTAGAAGGTCAAAGGCTATAACTAGGAAATTAGTGTCAAGCCTCAAATGCAACAGGGAAATATGCATGGAAATCAGAGAATGAAGGAAAGATTGGTAGATTGGAGAATAATGAACGAGCCATGCAGAGTTTAATGACAGGAACAGATTGGAACAATTGGGTAAGAGGGAAAATAAATCTCAAGTTTAGTGTTTAACCTGATCAGAGTCCTGGAGCACACGTGGTGTCCTAAAAGAACTGTTCAAAGCAGTATTCTTAGCATGTTTTCTGAGACTTTCTGAGTTTTGGGATTAAGAAATGTGGGAGAAAATCACAACAGTTTAGCCTCAACTGTACATTTATATCATGGCAACCTTTCCTAAAATCCACATATTTTTTCATTCAGGTGTGCACATAAAGAAATTTAGTATAGCCTCTACTTAGTAATAATTGCAATACCTCATCTTTCTCAAATAATTCCCTACATATCATAAACAATTTATATTTTTAGCCCATTTAGTTTTAGACGAACTTGGTGAGGTGTATCAATACTGACAAGAGAGTTAAAGATCTTTTTAAAGAAGAATTCATTCCCAAGCAAATGATTTATAGATATATTTACATATATCCTGGTGTTGTGGTTATATGATGGAAAAATGATCAGAGATATGGTTTGAATCTCAGCGCTTCTTACCAGCTTTATGCTCTTGGTCAAGTTACCTTTTGTGAACTTCCATTTCCTTCTCTGTGAAATAGGGAAAACACGTTTAGGATTTTGTAAAGATTAAAGGATGTAATTTATGTATTGTTCAGACAACAATGCCTTTTATGACACAGGTGAAACATTTACATCTTTATGTTATTTAGTTCGGGTGATGGGGTTCAGTCTTTCTGTTTTTTTCCTCCACTAATCAATGGACTCAAGTGAATTCGGATGGATGATGTTTTGTGTGAGAGAAAAAATATGATAATGATGGTGATGATGATGAAAGTGATTTCCAGGGTTTTTTTTACAGATCATCTTGCTACAGGGTCATTGACAATTTGCCTAACACTGTTACATAGACACACAAAAGTCTCTTTCCCTGCCCTCAATATATTTGTGTTAGAAGATTTTCTCTATCACAGCTGCATCCCTTGATTGACATAATAATGTCCTGTGAGTAGCAGCCCTGCTGTTTGGATCATGTTTTGTTTTCTGTCAGCAGTGTATCACAAGTATTTTCCTCAGTGGGCTAAACAGACCCCGAGTGGGAGGCTGATAAAAGCAGCCTCGTCCTCATGCATCACTTTGAATGATTTCAAAGAGAAAAGAAGCAGCTGTGACAGTGTTCACACGAGCCACTCAGGGTGGTCTTATCTTTGTAGTCTAACAATAATAGTACACCCTGGCTTGCATTCCTCAGCTTGAGAAAAGCAAAGTCGCCTGAGTCATACATTTTTATTCCTTGACATGTCTTAAAATTGGATCTGTGATAAAGGGAATGACATCTTTACCTCCCCGGGTAATTTGTCTTCAAAGTAAATGTAGAGCAGTGCTGTTTATGGATTTATTGCATGTCTGAATCAATATTTATTTTATACAGATACTTGAACTAATATGTAACAGATTGGTATTCATATGCAATCTGAAATCTTTTTATTTGATTAGTTAAAGGAATATGAAAAAACTCTTCTACATACTTAGATGGTCATTATACTAGTAATATTCTGCTCTGAAATTGTACATCTAATTTTTTTTTGCCATTTTATAGGTCATGAGCCATGTTTACATATTCGAAAATGTCCTCTATGAGAGTTATTTTCAAAAATGACTGAATAATACAAGTGATAAGACCAAGTAATTTAAGTAAGATATAGTTGAGTTAGAGAATGTTTTATATAATTTAGCCTAATACAATGCACGTGCAAAGGAAAGTCATTCACCAGTAGATAGATGGTGAGGCATTGCATTAAATCTCCAATAGTTCTATGTGGAACATTCATGAAACTAAAAATATGAAAATTAAGTTCTCTGAGGGTGTGACTATGTCTTTGCATTTATTCTGCTTTGTAGTCCTAACATAACCCCCCCAAAATCTTCCATTGCCTGCCATCATACAAAGCGCATGGCAATAATGATGAATTACTCAAATAAAAAGTGAACATACCATGTGATGTGTTATATAAAATGCAATATAAAGCAATACTCAAACGAATGGAATAATTGATCACCAGTGTGCTCAACTTAAAAGTCTGTTTCTGAGCAACTCTAAATAAAAAGGAGCATTAAAAACTTTCAGGTGTTACAAGCAATCATAGAGTGAAAAGTTAAATTTGTTTCTAGAGAATAAATATGCCTGAATAAGATATTCTTGGTTCCAGCTTTTATGATGAATTTAGGCAGATGCACGGTCTCTTGATTTGTAACAAAAATTGTCATTTGCTCGCTTAAATTGATACAGATTCCTACAGAGCAAAAAAAGACCTATAAAACAAGATCTGGGATAGATTTATATTTTAACCCAGGCAAATTTGGACCTGTAAGTAATAATAACTAAACAAAAGAATCAAATCAAATTTTAATAGAACTTATTTTACTAATATACCCACTAGCATTTAACTAAGTGAAATATATTTAACATTCCAGCTGCATTTGATAACATTAAGTTTTCACACAGACACAGGAAATGTTATTTTACTGCTCATTCTTGTGGATTTTACTCCTTTCACTGAAGAGAAACAAAATATTTTATCTCCTCTTTGTAGCTGAGATTCAAAGTATAACAACTAAAACATAAATTGTTGAACACTGCTGGCATGTGCTCTGTGGCTATGTTTGAAACAAGGGTTTTTGCAAAGGGCTCAGACCTTCCTCCTAGGGAGCTGTCATTTACCATAGACGCTCTTGTTCATTGTGGGCAACAGCCTCAGACAACCTCTCAACATTATTTGCCAAATCCTATATAGATTAAGGAACCGGGCCATATATCCGTTCCCCTTCAGTTATGAATGCGATAGCTAACTACTTCGTAGAGCTGGAAGATTATTTCCTTTTGCCCTTTGGTATTAGTTTCTTTTGTAGTCATTTAATCTTTAAGTATGTAAATCCAACTGGAGTTCTTTTTTTTTTTTTTTTTTTGGTGAGGAAGATTAGCCCTGAGCTAACATCTGTTGCCAATCCTCTTTTTTCTGAGGAAGATTGGCCCTGGGCTAACATCCGTGACCATCTTCCTCTAACCTATATGTGGGACACTGGCCACCGCATGCCTTGACAAGCGGTGCACAGGTCCGCACCTGGAATCTGAACCTGCGAACCCAGGATCACGGAAGCAGAGCGCGCGAACTTAACCAATATGCCACTGGCTCTGCCCCAACTGGAGTTCTTTTAAGTAAGCCAGCAAGGGGGGAAAAACCTCACCATTATTATGAGTGTGTAGCTAGGAAAAAAGTAAATGGACCTTCAGTTGACTAATATTTGCCTTTTTTTCTTAAAAGAGTTATATTTAAAGTCTCTATTTTTTAAATAATTGGGACTTATTATAAACAAATTACCTGTTATGCTGTGAGATATATGACTTTCTATTACCATTTACATCCACATTTTCTGTCTTTTGTGAAGATTTGGTATGGGGTTATGAATTTAGGAGCCAAAAATGGTGTCTGTTAGAGGAAAGAAGGCAAGTAGAAGCGGAAAGTACGGCTGCTTACATTATACTTTCTTTAGAACCCACAATTTAGGTATTATAAATCACACAAACTTGTTCACTCTAGGAAACACTATTGAGAATTTTACCATTGTTTTACTTAGAAAGTAGTTAATTGTGCATGAGTAATCATCACCATTGTTAATTTGCTTATATTAAATTTGTGATCAGACTTAGTAGCTAAATGTTTGGCAAATAATAGAAGTAGCTGCGCAAATGTCTATGTAGCATTTACCAGGTTCTGTTCTAGTGTGTTGACTTAGAGTAGCACATTTAATGTCCCCAACAGTCCAGTGAGATCGGTACTGCTACTCTCTCCATCTTCCTGATGAGAAAAGAGTCATCGATTGGTGGAGGTAATTCACCCAAGGTCATTAAGGCCAAATGAGAAAATCTTCTTACTGTAATGAATTAGGTTATTTGTTAAATATCCTTGATTTTAGGGATATTATTGTTATCCTAACAGGTGAGTTATCTGTATTAGAATGCTAAACTGGTAATACACACTGAAGGCCAATATAACCCCCCCAAATATATTGGGTTTATCTACCATTGCTAAATGGGATATTTTTAGACAATTCACTGCTTCTATATTCAAATTCAAATAATTTATTTCACCGTGGCTTGAAATACTGCTAGTCAATAAATCGACTAATGAGTAGTGTAAGATTTACCAGTCTTGAAAACATAACTATTTATAAGATCGTTATTTATAATTCTATTGTTGTCTAATTTTGCTTTTAAATCAAAAACTTGTGCCTTCTTGTTGGTATGAGTACAGTAACCCAAAAGAAAATAGAAGCTTCCAAGGGACAACGGAAATAGTGGAGAGTAACCATCAGAGGAAAATCATATGTGCGTGTAAATTAATATTGAAACAGAGCTGTGAAACTAGCATTCAGAGAATGAATGCCCTATGTTTTGCCTGTTTTTTTCTTTTTTTCTTGCCTGTTTATTTTTCTTTTTCTCAAAGGTCCTAACTTGGATCTCTGGGAGAAATCATTACAAAGTTTACACTCCTTAACCTTACTCTCAAAATACTACTAACTGAGGTCCACTCACCCACGTTCCCTAGATGGATTTTCCCTTGGACACAATAATGTAACTTCAAGTATCCTAACATCCTCTCTTTCTCTCTCTCCTGCCATTGCCTTTCCCTCAGTTTCTCCCCTCTGATTCAGCTTATCTTTTTTATTCTTTTTCCATTAACCATCTGACACTCTAAAAGCTCTCGTGTTCCTTCCCCATCTTTCTTCCTTAAACATTACCAGCACCAGTGCTCCTGTGACCCTAGGGATTCTCTCTTTCTTCCCTCTGTCCTAAACAGTTAAGAGGTCTGGAGTCGTAATGTCTGGATTCATATCCCACTTTCACAGTTTACTGGCTGTGTAACCTTAGCAAGTCAGTTAATTTCATTAAGCTTCCGTTTCTTCATCTTGAAAACATGGATAACAACATTTCCCTCTTAGGCTTGTAAGAAGGATAGAATTATGTAATGAATATAAAGCTCTTAGCGGAGAGTCTGGCACATAGATCACGTATTAGCTATTAATATTATTGCTCCCACAGTACAACCCCACTGTTAAGTCATTATTTCTCACATATTTAACTAATTCAGGAACTAGTTAATCAAGCCTATTATGTCCAAGGAGCTGAGTAGACAGGTACTGTCCTCAAGGAGCTCACAGTCTGGTAAGGGAGGCTGACTAGCTGAAGGATAATTATAATGAACCTATGTTACTTGCATTGACCAACAATACATATGCACTTAATTGTAGTCATTCCCCTGAATATGCTCACAAAACTCATCAGACCTTTAGGGGTGGGGGATGAATTGCAGATATAATATGAGAGGCGTGGCCATCTTGCTTCATTAAAATTTTAATTTACTAAAGTAAAGATTATAAACTTGTAAAATATAGTTTTGCTTAATTTGGGGATAAATATTTAGGGATATGAGTACACTAATGTGTATTGTTTCGAGTACTTTTCATTAAATTCAGTATCAAATGGCTCCTTACCGTATGGCTCAATATTGCATTTTTTCCCTATGGAGCAAAGTTCAATTCAATTAGCTGCAATGAATATGTATTAGATCTCAACTCTCTCAGAGAGGTACTGTGATAGATGTTGGAGGGAATTCAAAGGTTATAAAAACATGTCTCTGTTCTTTGGAATTTCAGTCAATTATTAGCTAAGCATACAAAGCAGTTGCACATGTGAAGCAGTTGGGTATAATATGTACAATGAAAGAAATATAACAAGGTGCAGTAGGAAAAAGGGGATGAGATCATCAATTGTGGTAATCTGGAAGGTATTGTGAGGAAGATGTCATTTGACAGCATAAACAAAGGATGATGCATTTTCAACAGTTAGTGATGGAGTAGGGACCCGCATGCCCAAGAGAGGTCTGGGAAATATAGTCCCTGTCTTTGTTTTAAACCTGGGATGGTGTGCAGGCCGTAATGCTGAGAGGTGATCTAACAAATGTTCATTCAACACCTCCTACTTTGAACAAGGGACTGTGTTAGGTGATAGAAAAAGACATGAAATTTGCCTTAATATCGAGGACAGTCAATTAAAAGAGTTGATTTTAAAATTGTGATACATGCAAACTTTGGGATAATATAAGCCCCAAAAGCTGCATAGAGAAGGGGCCAATCACTCCGTTGGTAGGACAGGATCTGACAAGGATGGCACCGTCTGACCGGGGTTTTGCGATATAGAATAAGGAAAAAAAAGCAGGCGAGATGCTGTGGGAAGCAAGAACTTCCATGTAGAAAAGTGATCATTTCCTCCCCTGTAATTGTTGCTGAACTCCTGTCCTTCTATGTCCTACATCAGTCATGAGCTCCATTCATTTAAGCTCATGCGCACGTCCCAGACTCACTAGGATGGACTTAGTCACTCCGGAAGCATGGGGACTCCCACGAGCAGTGGGAGAAAAGGACTGTTGGGTTCAAACCAGACTTCGACTGCTGGGTAGCATATTTCCCTGTTTATTTTGAATTTTGCATTCTATTTTATTCCTAAAACCATGGGTGGACTTTGGATCAGACCTTCTCACTAAAAGACCTTTGCAGTTTTCTGATATCCAGTTTCTGTTAAATTCCTCTCTCTAACTAGATGCTCTTGGCTGCTGCACCACTCTGATTCCTGACCTGCTAATAATACCTTATGAATTTCTTACCAGTGTTATTCCATGATATTATCCCATCTATTTCCAGGGTTGTTGCTTAATAATGTGTGTGTGTGTGTGTGTGTGTGTGTGTGTGTGTGCGTGCGCACATGCACGTACATGCTTTTTCTCTTTCTTAACTCCCTAGAGAAGTGCAGGCTGTATATTTCCTTTAAAGAAGGCAGGATTCTGTAAACTCCTTGAGGCCAAGCATCATGCCCTTTTCAGCATAATATTCTGAGAACCTAGGCAGCCATTGGGTATACATTGAAAGACAGTAGCTGAAAGAATATGTAGATATATCATCATGATAAGAATATGGATTATTTTATGGACTTTGTTGGTATGATTTTTAGAAGGGAAATGATTCTTCCTTTTTACTAAGAAAGATGAAAGGGATAAAGTTTCCCAAAATATGGAAGTGAAGAATCTGTTAGAGGAACCTTTCTATGGAGATAAACAGATTTACTGTTTGACCTTTATTATATAGTTCAATAAAATATGAATTTATTGGTAAAATATCCAAAAGTACTAGTGATAGAAAATAATTATTGAACTGTATATTCTTTGAGCAGAGAACTTTGTCAAGCAAAAGAAGAATAAATGCAGGAGAACTTCTATTAAATATATAACATTCAAAGGTTGTGTGAGTGGATCCAGCTATTATGATCAAGTCAAAAGTTAAGATAATTTTTCACTAGCTTGGCATTATTAATTGGAGCACATATGTAAGTACTTTTGTAATATTCATATACAACTATAATTTCTTTTGTTTGGTCCTTGTTCTAGAGGGATGTGCTGGGACTGGGATCCTAAAATTACACTTCAGTTTTAGGGTCCTCATGTCACTTTATCTAGTTAAATTGAAACTTGCTTCTTTGGTTACTTCTCTGAATGTTTTCATTTACATTCTCTTCCTCTTTCTTTCTCTCTCTCTCTCCTTTTTCTCTCCTAATGTCCTTCTTGCTACAAATAAAATTGATGTTTTCTCAAATACCTTTTCTTTAACTTTTCCTCCTTTCTCACTACAGTGTCTCCTTAGCAATCTCATAGCATCAACTGTCTCACCTTTAGGTTGAACACTTTTTACCTATTTCTCCTTACTTCAATCGCATCATGTTCCAGCTATTTGCTGGAAATTTCTGCCTGGAAATTTTGCCTTCAACCTGATTCAAGTTCATCCTGTCCATTGAGAGAAACAGTTATTAACAAGGTATTTCAATAAATTATGATGAATGTATAAGAGAACAAGGCATTTTAAGAATATATTGGAAGGGAACTGAAACTAGACTGTGGATCAGTGAAGGAGACACTATGGAAGTGATATTTAAACTGCAGCGTGAAGGATCACTTGAAATTAATTAGGCAAAGTTCAGTGGTCAGGAGGCTGTGTTCCAAGCAGAAAGAATAGCATGACAAATGCCCTGAGGTGAAAGAGTGCACAACTCTGAGTAACTGAAAAAAGAGAAATGTATTGAGCAGACACATGGAGTGCTGAAAGGAAAGAAGTGAGAGATGACCCTGGAGAGTTAGCCTGGGTATGAGTATAAGAGCTCCAGAAGTGGGTTAAAAGTTGATATTTCTCATGCCAAAAGGAGAAGCCATTTAAGAGTTTTCATCAAATTTGGTTATATTGGGTTTTATAAAAAGCCTTCTTGCTGAATGGAACCATGTGTGGATGCAAAGAGGCCAATCAGAGGTTGGGGAGATTATGGTTTTAGTAGTTCAGCGTAGAGAACTTGGAGCCCCCTGGGCTAGGAGGTGGCAGTGAGGTTGGAGATATGGGCATTGATCTGAGATGTGTTGACAAGGTGGCACTGGTGGTTCTTGATGATGAATTGGATGTGAGTGTGGAGGATGATGGAAGTGGCAAGATGCTGGCTAAGTTTCTGCCTTGAACAGCTAAGTGGATAGTGAGTTAGGGAGCACTGGAGGAGGGACAGTAACAGAAAGGTGATAAATGTAGTTTGAGTCCTATTAAATGTGAGGTTACTCTGAGATACCAAGTGGAAATATCAGGAAGGTGGATATTTGCATCTGAAGCACCACAGAAGATCTAGATTAAAATTTAAATCTAGAGTTTAGTACTCATGAAAGTAGCCACGAAAGCAGATGTGTCATCCAAAGAAGACTGGGCTCTCTTGATATTAAGCACTGTCACTGCAAGTTCAAAACCTCAACTTCATCCTTGGACTCCTCCCCCTCTTTCTTTCTTGCTCCCTATGTGTAAATCAGTTGTCAAGTCTTACCAGTTTTGCTCTCTCTTTTCTTTCTTGTTCATACTGCCATTTCTATTTCCAATAGTCTAATTAGGTTATTTTTATTTCTCACCACAACTATTATATATTTGAGGGTAGTAAGACTGGTTTCCAGGAGATTAATAGACCATTGCAGTAAACAAGGACAGTTATGACAAGGGTATTAGCTGTGGGGAAAGAGGAAAATGGATAGGTTTAAGAAATACAGAATATGAAAAGGGAGAATGGAAAATAAATGTTTGATTAAAACTAGTAAGAGGGGAGACATTAGATATTCCTCAGCATGTGTGTATACTAGAAATTTCTTCCACTTCATTTTTAATATGTGTCAAACAATATTAATTTATTTTACCACATTGCTCTACAAACCTCATCTGGCAAAAACAATTCTTTCAGGTAAAATTGATTTGAAGCAATTTTTGATAGAGCTAGGAATAATTATTTACCTGACATTTTTAAAAATACTTCACATATATTAAACAATTTAATATTTATAAAAATTCTATGAAACACTTCTATTATCACTTCTATCAGATGGAGAAATTGAGGAACAGAAAGGTTTTGGTGTGTCCATCCCAAGGTCATACAATTTGTAACTGTCAGAAATAGATTTGAAACCAGATGTTGTTTCCAGCGTCTGTACTCTTATCCAGGAAAATAAAGAATCGCATCTGTTTTAAGCAGCTACTAGTGTGCTAAGAACAATGGCGTACACGAAAAATGCACAACTTAATATTTAAATATGCTTAGATATTAAAAATATCTATAAATAACATAATATTTAAAAACTCATAGAAACAGACAGTAGAAAAGTGGTTGCCAGGAGCTGAGGGGTGGGGGAAATAGACAGAGGTTGGTAAAAGGGTGCAAACTTTTAGCTATAAGACGAATAAGTTCTGAGAATCTAATGTGTAACATGGTGACTACAGTTGATAACGCTGAATTGCATAATTGAAATTTTCTGAGAGAGTAGAACTTAAATGTTCTTACCGAAAAAAGATAAATATGTGAGGTGATGGTTGTATCAACCAACTAAATGGGGAGGAACCCTTTCACAATGTATGTATATCAAATCACCACAATGTACACTTTAAATATCTTACAATTTTATATGTCAATTATACTTCAATAAAACTGAAATTAGAATAAATAAATACCCATAGCTTAACTATCAGGTTGGGAGAAAAAGAACAATCTCTGTAACTAGTTTTAAAACCATATATTATAGAAAGTTAAGAAGTTATTTAGTTGTTCAAAGTGAGTCAAGTTCAATGAGAGATAGTTGAAATGAAAAAGGTTTCCCGTAGGGGAAATTCAAGGGTGACCATGACCATCTCTACACAGACATCTACAGCATTCACCTTCCCTTCAGTAGCACGCAAGCAACTGCTGCAAACTAGGATATCCAGAAATTGGGTTTGGGGACTTCTGCCAACAAATCTACTATAGTTTTAAATCAGAGGAAAGGGTGCAAGTGTGTGTGTGTGCACACGTGTGTGTGTGGAAATTCCACCCTGTCTCAGGTAGGTAGGTAGTATGAACAAAAGGGGAAAAGGCAATTTCCTACCTGACGGTGTAGAACTCTCTAAATCTGCCAGTCCAGTTGTTTTTCTTCTCTTCTGTTTTAGGTTTTATAGGACTTTCTAAATAGCCAATTTAGTATTTGTTACTCATTTGGAAATTATTTTTCTGGAGCCAGGATGAAGTGTTAAGTATTTATAGACAGAAACTTTGGCAAAGAATATAGAGGATCTTGAAATGGCCTTTCACTGTGGCAGAAGAGCTTGAACAGATTCAAGTGCAAATCCAGACTTGTAGAGAGTAAGTGTGAGTTTGTGGAAATAAAGTGTATGATTGAGAAAGTTGGTTTTTCCAGTATGACTTAGTGATTATTAAATAGCTGTGTGTTTTATCTGAATTGCTTGGAGGGAAGCTCCATAGCAGTTAGTAGTAAACAATTTATGCAGTTAAAATATGAAAAAGACAAAGAAAAGCAAACTAAAAAGACGTTTTAAAGTAGAATGGGAACTGAGCCAATAAGCCTGACTAGTCGAGTCTTTGGAGGGAAGCCAAGAAGTCTGTGATATTTCTCTAGTTAGGAGATATATATGTGGTATTGGATAAAAAATGTTAACTCTTTCCATGGAATTTGAGACTTTCCTGATTCTGAAACTCAAAACTGAATGCAAATTACGATTTTTTAAAAGCATGATTAAAAAAATACCACATGCACACATGACATTTGGCAATGGCTTGAATCTCTCTAAAATGTCAAGATAGGAAAATATCCAAAACTTTTTTTTTTTTTTTTGAGAAAAAGAGAAAGTTGAATTCTTGCCAAATGCCTGCTGAGGAATTCTCATGAGAATTTCTGGAAACTGTATTTTTAAGGTAATCATGTTCTCCATGCTTGCAGAGCCCCGAATGTTACTTGAGTGAACTTATGGTCTCATCTATTTGTGCCTGGTTGTACATCCTTTAGACTTCGGTGGTCAAATTTCACTTTGGCGAGGTGACAAAAAAACATATTGCATTTGGCACTAAATAATCTTAGAATACCTTAAGAATAAATATGCCAAGAAAAAGTCATATTATGTAGCTTGAATTATATTTTTCGTGTATGATGTGTATGTCTCCTTATGTTAGACAAGTCTATATCAGTCTTTTGCTTTTCCATGAAAATAAATACACATCAGATACCTGATATACATCTGCTGTGCTTGGAGGGCATAAGTGAGATATGATTTCAGGTAAATAATGTAAAATCAGCAGGGCTCTCATCTGAACTTTATGTTTTAAATCTTATCAACATAGTTTTCAAAGGGAGAGAGAACAACTGTCTACAATCAGAAATGGCCAAGAAGAAAAATGCTCAACTTTCCTGCAACAATTTGGGAGATTACTATCACCTGTATCAATTCATTCATTCTGTTGTTTAATATAAATGGTGAAAATGTGGCTACAGCACTGAGTTTTTGTTTTTTAAATCTGGTGAAATTTACATAACATAAAAGTTACCATTTTAATAATTTTTAAGTGTACACTATCTACCTCCAGAACTTCCCAAACTGAAACTCTGTGTCCGTGAGACATTAATTTTCCATTTTCCCCAACCCCTAGCCCCTGGCAATCACCATTCTACTTTCTGTCTCTATCAATTTGATTCCTCTAGGTACCTTATATAAGTAGAATCGTACAATATTTGTCTTTTGTGATTGACTTCACTTAGTATAATGCCTTCAAGGTTCATCTATGTTGTAGCATGTATCAGAATTTTCTTCCTTTTTAAGGCTGAGTAATTTTCCACTGTATGGATACACCACATTTTGTTTATCCATTCATCCATCAATGGACACTTGGATTGCTTCCATCTTTTGCTATTGTGTGCATTGTGTTTTAATATTATATGATTCTTTAAAAAGGGGCTGAGAACATAGGAGTGAATAAGATGAACAATGTTTCTTTTTGGGGAGATCAATTGTGGGGAGAGATGGAAGATAACTAGACAAATATATAAATTGGATAATTATGGATAGTGAAATATTTTATGAATAAAACTGCACATAATGATGTAATGGAGAATGATGGAGGTGTATGGAGAATACCCTTTAGATAGGGTCATTTAGGGAATGCCTCTCTGAGAAGGGGGCATCATAAATGTCAGTCATTCAACTAGTCTACTCCACCAGGGTGAGAATCACGTTTCCCTGTTGACTAGTACATCTGTAGTGCCTAGTACAGAGCCTGGCGCTTGATAAACATTCACTAAACATTTGTTGACTGTAAGAAGAGTGAAGTGGAATGATAGTAAACAAGTCTTTGCCACGTGAAGGAGCTGTCTCCACCTCCCATAGTTCTTTCTCCTGTGTCTTGTCTGCCCTGTATGTTCCTTTTTCTATACCTCTGCAGTCAGCCTGGGGAAAGTGATTGGCTCAGAATTTGACAGAGGGAAGACAAATAAATACTGTATTAATAAGAAAAGAAAAAGATCAACAAAAGTCATATTAACAGTAATGACACTGATAATAAAATATCCTGTGATAATGCTTTATAAGCATAATTACCTTAAAAATATTTTAATAGATATCATGTTATTTAGTCCTTAGAGCTACCTGAGATAGTGTGACAGGAATTACTAACTACATTTGATGAGTTGGAGATACTTAGACCACACAACTAGCGAATGGTGGAGCCGGCTTTAAAAAAGGTTGGGGGGCTTCTCAGACAGTCCTCTTATATATGACACTATGATTCAGTGTTGAGGTGGACTTTTTATAAGAATATAAATCACATTCATTTACATAACAGTAGTGGATCTATTTTAAAGTGTTTTGATATATGCTTGTATCCTTCTAATGGTCCAATGAGAAGGGCGATATTATCATATTCATGTTTATAGACATGGAAATAGAGTTGAGAAAAGTTGTCTTGATCAATATCATGTACAATAGCGAGTGGAAAACTCATGTTTTTAATCTAGGACAGTATGCTAGAAGTCTATGTTATGTATTTCTTTATGCAGTCAAAATATTTTTTTAAAAATTCTAAACTTAACACCTTTCCTTTTTAAAATAATATATATCATTTTTTTCTTTTTAAAAAATGTTAGCTTTTTATTGTATCGAATTTAGAAAGTACATAAAAGAAGAAAACAGGATTGACCACCATTAATAATCTAGTATGAATAATTGAATTCCTTTTCTCCTAAAAAATTAAAAATTTGAAAAGTATTTTTATATTTGTGTAAAAGCTAGAGGATGATTTGATTTAAATCTATTACTTAAATTTGTTTAAGTGAATTAATAATAATTCAGTGCATTGTTCAAATCAGAATTGCCATGATATGGATTCACATACATGAAGCAAATCAATATGAGGAATATTTCCCTATACTTTCTTTTTTTATTTTGATTTTGTCTTAATTGTTCTAACAAAAGCGTATTTTACCCAAAAGGAGGTGTAGAGATCAGAATAAGGATCAGATCTCTAGAAAAGGTTGACATTCATTACTGTGGGCCTAAAAACTGTTCCTTCTAGTAAATGAAGCTTTATTTCTATGACAAGAATCTATCTGTGTGTGTGTGTGTGTGTGTGTGTGTGTTGAATGTTTATGTTCTGTTGCTTACACAAGACACTTCCTCAGTATTCTATTCAACAATACTAGGCCTAATATCAGCTCTCTCATTAAAAACAGAACATAGACACTGTTCCATGTGCTTCACACCGTTTATCTCATTTGATCATCACAACAACCGTGTGAGCAAGTTACTTTTATTATGTCAAGGTCACTGATGAAGAAACGGGCACATGCAGGTTAAATAATTTTCCAGTCATACAGGGGAAAAATGACAAAGCCAGGATTTGAACCCATCAATAGGGCTTTAGCATCCATGTCTGTCTTTAGAAATTGAGAGCAAGAAAAAAACCCCTATTTAATGTCTAATTTCAAACAGCATCTAGATGAAGATAAATGTATTAGAAAATAATAGAGACTGTACATTTGATTTTAGACTATTTCTACTTTGAAAAAAATTAGGAAAAATGGCATATTTGTTAAAGGGTGAAATGTTAGGAAAAATCTCAGTTCTTGTCACAGACTCCTACTAACCCTGACATCGAGGATACCACTTTAACTCTTTGGCCTCGGATTCTTTTTTCAAAGGAATCAGAAGAGATGATCTCTAAAGTCTGCCAATTCTAAAATTCTCTTGTTACCTGCTATGCTTGATGGTCTGTGAGTCGCACAGGGTGGTGGTGGTTTCAGTCTTCTCCACGTTTCTCTTGAATCCTTACTTGTAAAAGTGAAACTGAGTGTCATGAAAGAATGTAAACCTATGAGCATGTTTGGTTATCTTTGAAATTCTTGCCACATTCCAGAAGTCTGGTGACAAGCTTCTATTTTCAAAATGAGGAAACATCATTGTAAATCGGTAAGCCTGACAATATTGTATAACAGATTACTAAAAATATTCTTTGGAAAAATCAGAAAGGGAGGTGCTGTCTGTAAGGAGCCATCTTGGCTTCAGTACGAATAAGTATCACTTCCTTATTTATAGATTTTCTGATTTCAAAAGGCCCTTGGCCTACTTTTTAAGAGCTTTAGCAAAATACAATTCACATACCATAAAGTTCACCCTTTTAAAGGGTACAGTTTAGTGGTTTTTAGTATATTCACAGAACTGTCCAGATTGACCCTTATTTTCTCTCTTTGCTTGTTCAAGAGCATCTATCCCACTAAAGTGTGCAGTGGTGGTATTCTATTAATATTTGCTGAATAAACCACTCAATGAATATAAAGGTATAGCAGAGGGAGCCAGATAATCCTAACTAAATCCAGATGAAATCATAAAAACGCAAGGAATAATTAAGTATTCAAATATAGATTCCCAGAAGCATGCAAACAAATGATTAAAAGAACACATTTATTTGTAATATTAGTCCCTGGAAAAACAATGTAGGCTTGTTAGCATCAGAGAAGTTGTCAAGTATGACATTTGTCCCTTGTGTATCTTGAGTAACTTTATATAGGACTTAAGTTCACAGACACATCTTGGCATCTTCAGAGCAAAATGAATTAACACTCAGGAATTGATTTTTTAAGATAGATTATCACTTGAGAAAAGGCAGTATCATAACATTCAGTGGCAAAATTTGAAATTTTCCTGTGGGTCTTAGTGATTTAGCAACTCATAAACCCAAGAAAAAGAAAGTTTGATCATTATTTGAGGTTCCTTCTTGGTGATTCTAAATTGAAAGTATAGCAAGAAAGTTTTCACTGGCAACATCTTTTGTCTTAACATTTAATGGCAAAATACGGTGACATCATTTGAGATTTCTTTTATTGACATGATTAAAAACATCTTGTCAAAAAGAATGAAAAATATTAACTTTGTAACTAACTTTTGAAAATAGATTGTAGGACTTTGAAAGAAACGTTGACATTTTCTAGTAAATATATTGTATGTATTTCATCTTTCTCTTCAAATTTTGAACTTATTTCATACTTGCTGTATTTTACAGAACCCAACTTCTAACTGATACTTTCCATGCTTTTATGGAGATTATTCTTAGAGAAATTAGATGGGTGAAAATGGTTATCTACTAAAATATATACATTGAAAGAGGTAAACTTTGGCTGTTTTGAATACCATTAACACAATTAAGGAACAATATTAACCTGTAAAAGTCAAGTCATTTTTATCACAATAAGTAGTCTACGTTGAGATTTTTTTTAGAAAATCCTTTTAAAAAGAAGAATCTATACAATGTAATGTACAAATGGTTTTTCTTTTTCTTTCTTTTTTTTTTTTTTGGTGAGGAAGATTAGCCCTGAGCTAACATCCGTTGCCAATCCTCCTCTTTTTGCTGAGGACGACTGGCCCTGGGCTAACATTAATGCCCATCTTCCTCTACTTTATATGTGGGACACCTGCCACAGCATGGCTTGATAAGTGGTGCATAGGTCTGCACCCGGGATCCAAACCTGCGAACCCCGGGACGCCACAGCAGAGTATGCAAACTTAACTGCAGCACCACTGGGCCAGTCCCCTGTACAAATGTTTTTTAAGTTGAAGGGGAATTTTATGTAAAAATTGGCATAATGCTTTTTCATATATAACACATAGACTATTAAAAATTGTCAATAAGAACATGTTGACTATGCTTAATCACTCTTTAGTGTTAGTAAAAATGTTGATAAAAACTATTAAAACTGTAGTTTTTTCTCTTATTAAAAACTATTCTCTGATTAACTGAACAATCACAGGCTCTAATGTCTAAATACAACCACTGGAGGAAAGGGAGAGATTTCCTGTGACATTTATTAATATAAACAGACTGTGAGAATTCTATTAGTCTAGACAAGAGAACTGCAATGTTTCTTTTGTCTTCTTTATTAATTTTGACAAATCTGAAGTGCTTGTAATTCTGCACTACCAGGTTTCCACGAATTCCCTACTCAGATATAGTTTAATTTGTATACTTACCAGGTGTTTAAAAAATATGATAATTTCTTAAATAGGAGTGCAGAAAAAAACCAATGAGTAATAGATGATAACACAAAATATTTTTCTTTCTTTTTGGTTTCAGTGAAGAGAATATACCTTTGAAAAATAAAATCAAAGCATCTATAGATATCATCCTACTCATGGTTATATAGTCATAAATGGGGAAGCAATGAGAGCAATTGGACAAAATAATCAAACCATGTTATTTCATGGAGATGGGGAGTTGTAGTCAGTGAGGAGTTATAGTTGGCATGTCTTTTCTGTTACTTTCGAGTCTTATCTCGTATCTTACATAAGAATACAGATGTTTTATTGTATTTTGCATGAATTTTTCTTTCTATTGGGAGAATACATTTCTGTAGTAGTTCAGAGATTTCTTGAAAGTGAAATATTTGTTTAAAAAGTTTAAGTTTCTTTCGATACTATTGGTACTTTGGTACTTTGGCTTTGACAATGAGAAATAGAAGACAGCCTTCCATACTGAAATATTTTTTAAAGAAAACTATTTTGTCATTTCTTTCTCTTTTTTTTTTGACATTTAAAAATTTTCCTCCTATCAATCAGTTTTTACTTTGAAAATTGTCAGGGGATCATTCTTAGGACTTTCATTACTCAATGTTATTGTAATAGTTCACCCCTGTAATGGTTCACCATTACAGTAATGGTTTTGGTTACAATTACAGAATTGTAATGTTTCACCCCTGCTTATGTCCTTTGCTCTTAATTTTGCATATAAAACACTATTTTCTTCATTTGTGTGTATGTAACTATGTAATTTGTGTGTATATAAAATGTGCTACTGCAATGAGCATATTGGCTTTTAAATCATTGAATAAACATACCTTAAGTGCCTCCTGTTTGTTAGTTACTATGCTAGAAACTAAACATTTCGTTGAAGCTTAGAAGAGAAGCTTTCTTTCTGAGTTCGTTGAGATAGTTTTCCTGAATATAATTAAAGCACAGTGCATTGTAAAAAAATTTAATTTGGACAGTGAGTTCAAGATTTTCAGAAGACATATTTTACATCAGATAAAAACTATTTTCATTCCTATTTATTGATGTGCTAATGCTGTTTCATATAAATGAAAATTATTATTGTTTTGAAATAAAAAATGCACAAAACTCTAAAATGGGACTTTAATTTTACAGGTTGAGACAGTTGTTTAAAATATATAAGGAAATATAAGCAATATACTAATAAGTAATTAATATAAAATAAAATAGCTATTAAGTCAAAACTTTATATCTTTTGTATCAAGTAATAGAAATTTCTTCCAAGGTGAAGACTAATGTGCAAAGGTGAAACGAAGCAGAGGAATTATTTTGGCATTGCAATAATTCCATAAAAAAAAAAAAAGTCTAGCCAAGCCTCATATGGATACTTGAAAGCCACTAAAGATGGAGTCTCTGTATTCAGGGGGGCTGCGTTCTCTTATTGTAGTTGTGTTATTATTGTTCTCTTGTAGTGTTCCCCATTCTTTCATAATTTTCTACTCTTAAGAAAGATAATCCGATTACTTAATCCAGCCGTGATTTGCTCCTCTTGGGTCAGGTATTCCCAACCCCTTCCCCTAACCTTTGGCTTGCAGGAAGGGAACTTGAAGGTCTTGTCTCATTTTGAGCTGCCCTCCAAAAGATAGGGATATGGCATATTAAGTGAAGATAGAAAGTTATACAGGGTAGGACAATTTATTAACAGGTTCATAACAATAAAACTTATCTCACAGTAAAAGGCATATCACAGATATCAGTATACATTAACTTTTTTCTCTTCTTTTTTGCCTCTTATTTTAAACAGAGCACTAATCCATTGTTTAGAACATAAAAATTAAGTAAAATATTCAGTTAATGAATCCATTGTTTTGACTTATGTATCTGTTACCTATTGCCACAATAATGCTGCATAATAAAGAGTCACAAAATCTCAAAGGCTTACAGCATTACACATTTATTTTCATGCATCTGTGGCTAGGCTACAGTTGGGCTCATCTAGGCTGGGCTCAGCTGGGAAGCTCTACTTCAGGTTATAAGTCTTTCAGTTAGGTGGAACTCCTTGACTCAGTACCTGTTTTCCTTCTGCTGTCCATGGACAAACAGGGACATATTGTTCTAGTGAGGGTGACAGATGTACAGGATAGCAAGTACACTTCAAGTCTCTACTTGTATCATATTTGTAAATATCCATTGACTAAATCAGTTATCATGGTTGAACCCATAGTCAATGGGAGGGACTGTGAAGTTGCTATGTGGAGGGGTGAAGAATTGAGGTCAATGATTCAATCTACCACAGCTTGTATCCTTAATATGAATCAAATTATTTTTCTGTTTTTCAGCAGTCTTTTTTTGTGTGTGTGTGAGGAAGACCAGCCCTGAGCTAACATCCGTTGCCAATCCTCCTCTTTTTGCTGAGGAAGACTGGCCCTGGGCTAACATCCGTGCCCATCTTCCTCTACTTTTTTATATGGGACGCCGCCACGACGTGGCTGACAGGCAGCGCATCGGCGGGCGCCTGGGATCCGAACCCGCGAACCCCGGGCTGCCAAGCGTGAACTAAACCGCTGCGCCACTGGGCGGCCCCTGTTTTTCAGCAGTCTTAATAGAAGTCTTATATATTTTATAAAATCCAGTATATACTGGGCAAAAACAAAAGTGAAGAAAGAAACGGTGCAATATTTTTGTTTGCTTTTGCTACATTTTCCTTTGATATCTGTCTACCACATTCAGATTAATATCTATCAAAAAGTGTACTACAGGATGTTTTTGCAGGGTGTTTGTTTTGAAGAACAGTATAAAAATTTCCATAAGTTTCATGTGCAACCACACATATTTTAACCTGATCTTTTAGTCTACATTTACTTTTGGGCATCCTTAAGAATCTGTTAAAATGCAGAAATTATGCGGTATTGATTTCAGGAAAAGTTGAAGTGGTTACACATGATTGCCTTTGCCTTAAAAGAAATCCTTATTTGGTTCTAATTTGAACAATATTGAAAGCACAACAAAACTAGCTTTTTATTATGTCACCACACATTTAGCGAGTTATGGAAAGCATTTTGTTTCAGGAATGGAGTTAACTATGTCTTGTCCTCACTTCTAGCCATTCTTGTCATTTCTGGCTAATCTCCAAGCCTGCCTGTTGTTACTCATACATATTTCTTTCTTAGTAAGAAATTCATTGAAATCTCAGGAACATATGCTGTTGACTGCTAGCAGAATTTTAGTGGTGAGAGAGTAATGTAATTCCTTTTGTTTGAGAAATATAATTGGTCACAGTTACAAACATGTAGCTTATATAAGAAATATGTTGTCTTAAAAGTTAATATGTTTATTTTTGCTTTGCCTTTAAAAATTAAACTAAAAAGGATCTATGCTTCCTTCCTTCTTCATATTCCAGAATACTTGGAAGAGAAACAGTACAAATTTGTGTGAAATAAATGCACAGATATCTAAATATACACATAACTTAATTTCAAAATATTGATTAGCCTAAAATTCCAAAAAGAGGAGTATTCTAATTCAAATTAAATACCACTTCCTCAAATATTATCATTATATACTGTTTCTTTTACTAAAATGTGTTTTCTATAAAACAGTATAGTAAAATAGTGTTTAGTATGTATAACATTTAAATACTCATCTTCTAGTAAAATGCAATAATTTTTCAATTTTTCCTTGTCATTCTAAAGAAAAACTGTACCTAAATGCACAGATTTACTTTCTGATGGTCCCCAAAGCTTCAGTAGAGTTTGGACCTGCAACAAGCCTGTGTTTTCAAGAATTTCTGGTTCGCACACTGATGCCATAGTGGCTCTATCGGTTTTCCCTAATAGGTCACACCTATCCTCTGCCAGTCTTTCATGGCATGGGGTCATAGGTCTTTTCTCCAAAATTTGATTTCTCTCATTGCCTTCACGATTGCAGTTTCAAAAGTTCAGAAATACCATCAAGATGAGACAGTACACTATTATTACAGCTACCACGGTCTCTTTTGAATTAGGTTGGTTATACATCATAAATAAATAAATACCTAAAAGTATTGTTCACAGAGGTGCTCAGACCTTACATACCTATGTAGTCCAAACATCACATTCCTGACATTTAGGACTTTTTCAATGTAAACTGTTCTTTGCTAGGGCCTTCTCATAACTAAAATATGAGTCATTTGCAAACCATAATAGATTCTGGCTCTGCAACGTGACGAAGTGTTCTGGATGTAGTGAAACATTTCAACCAGACTCATGGCAGCAGAATTCCCAGTGGTCACCCAAAATAGGGAAAGAAATGAAGAACAAAATTTAAGGAAATATGCAAACCCTGGCACCATCCTTTCATGGCAATACAGCTCTTTATTCTTGTTAAGAAATGGAAGTGCTTAGGGTTTAAACCCATAAATGATAGTACCAGGAGCTGTTGAATTTTCTTTTTCCTAATGACTGAATTTAACTCTAAACTTGAAATTTTAAAAAGGAGTCAGATATATGTTCTACCAAATGAAATTATGTGGTTAGTTCTTCTACAAATAAAACTAATGTAAAATGTCAAACTTTCTGCTGAAATTTAATTAGACCCTCTGCTATGTATTCTCGGTATATACAGGCTTTGACATAAATTTACTAAATAAAGACTTGTTATTGGAAGCCTGTATAGCATGCAAAATGTGTCAGTCCCATTGAATTAAATGAATCGTGTAGTGCTTGTCGTCATTTGAAGAGAAAGCATGTGAAGCTATTGCCAAACAGTTTAAATATAAATTTGATTATTTACTTGAGCCATGGTTTTGATATTTCTATCCCGATGTCTTTGTTTAATAAATGTTGCTCTTGATTCCCAAGTTTAATGTCAAGTCACAGAATGTTCCTTTGCACACACCACCTGACGCGGTGATATCGAGCTGTCCCTCAGCATTGAGCGTCTCACTACATTGCAGGCAGACTCAGACTCCACACACATTCATCTCGGGCAGGAAAGGTGGAGTTTTCCTTTTCAGGGCCAAAGGAAGTGACAGCTGGGGCGTGATGGTTGTACTGATCCCAGTGTGGATTTCAATTTGGTTATTTTGCTTTCAACTTCAACTCCTCACTTAAGCCTCCATACGGAACATTAAGTGGTGGGTCTCAGCATCTTGTTTCACTCTGATGAAATGAAAATTGTTTTGAGTGTAAGATTAGACTTTTTTTCTTCACTGAATTTCAGTAGCACCTACACAATATAAACTAGGACATCATTTAGCAAAGTGTTACTGAAGTGACATCACAATGACCTATTAAGGGTAATGCACATTTGAACAAGCTCAGTTGCTCTTTCAGGTTTATTCATGACTTTTGTGGTGTTTAGTGTAGCTGCTTCTGATGTAGTGATGGGCATTGCTTAGAATCTTATATTGTAATCTCCCAAGTGGGATGTTTTCTGAACAAAACATACATAAGATGTTTTTCTGAAGCTCTTTTAATTTCAAGTCAGCATTCTGATCATGAAGTTTTTGAATTATCGTCAAATATGATTTTGTAAAAATTATACATGATGGTGTGACGGGCACACAAGAACTAGGAAATCAATAGGATTGAATTCGTTCTAAATATCATTGTAATATAGGGCAACTTTGATTAATTGCTCCTTATATACCAGTAACATATCTATTTTGTTATATGGGAAAAGTTACATGCTAGGCATGAATAAGTTGTGAGAATGCAAAAATGAGCAGGGCAATTCTTGCTCTCAAAATCTCAGAGCCTAGAAGTCACTAATTTGAGCAGAACAATTGATCTTCAGTAACCTGAGGAGATTTGCAATGACCAATTTCTGTAATATATAAATTTATTAAAGAAATCGGAGCAATAAAATACTGTTATTGAAATAAATATTTCTTGGCAGAACTGTTAATTAAAAGATATATTTAAATACAATCTTGATAGTATTATCATAATATCTTTGGAGGTAATACATGTGAACTCTAAGCATTATTCTTTTTTTTTTTTTTGCGAGGAAGACCAGCCCTGAGCTAACATCCGTCGCCAATCCTCCTCTTTTTGCTGAGGAAGACTGGCCCTGGGCTAACATCGTGCCCATCTTCCTCCACTTTATATGGGACGCTGCCACGGCATGGCTGACAGGCGGTGCGTCGGCAGGAGCCCGGGATCCGAACCTGCGAACCCCGGGCTGCCAAGCGCGAACTTAACCACTGCGCCGCCGGGTGGCCCCTCTAAGCGTTATTCTTGATGCAATGCTTTGTCACAGTTTAGGTGGCCAGGGTTATAGTAGTATTTGAGGAATTTAATTTTGGGGTGTCAGTTCCACAAAAATAAAAAGACAATAATGTAAAGAATTATGTTTGCCACTAGAAAAAGCAACTCATCAAGGACTATTTACTTGATGCATCTTCCTTTACTATTTCATAGTGTATTTTATGTCTATCCCACCAACTATTTAGATTTTAGTCATTTCTGATAATGAATATTTATGATTATGTCTTTTAAGAAAAAGAAACGGTTTCTTTGTAGACATTTTAAAAGCAAGAACTTTCACTGATATCTACAGAGAATTTAACTAAAGTTTCTTTACTGTAATATATGCCCACCACCCTTCTGCTGAATGAATAATAGTCTTCCAGTGGCATTGATAAGACCAACCCCCACAGATTATTTTCTCTTAATGTAAATAGGAAGGAACTTAAAAATGAGCAGGAATGTGGATAAAAAGTATTTGTGGAGTAGATAATCAAATATTAATTTCTTCAAAAATCATTTTTCTGTTGACATCAAATATTTGTATGAAAGATCATTGTCTTCATGAAAAGATTAGAGGCCTAAGGCATATCTTCAGCTTGCTCCCAGCTCTGGCTCTTTCCACAGGTCTCTGGAAAAGTCAATGGGAAGCCGACCATTGTTTTTCTTAGATAGATTACGTGACATTTCAGTGATTTGCTTTTGTTTCTCTGTAAAATAGAGGAGATGGACTGATGACATTTAAGATTCCTTCTGAACATTTTAATACATCTACTTACAAATAAACTGATTTCTGAACTTTTACTACTGTAAAGTCTATAATTTCCCAAAAGGAAAAAAAGTAGATTGTTTTTCATCCTTATTTTACTAAGAACTATTTTATATATGTTGCAGGAAGGTTGTGAATTAAAAATGTCTTTGTTTTTTTTTTTCCATCTCGATTCACTAAAAACCACTTTATTTTGCTTGCAGAGAGGTTACAAATTTAAGAATATGTTTCTCATTGTTGTTGAGATAGTGACCAGAATGCAATTACCAGGTTATTAACAAGGGAATGGGGAATGAGTTCATAATGGATCTTGCTATTTTAGTCAATTCCTTAGCCTTGACTATAATGTATTACTTTCATAATATCAATGTAAATCGGTGAAATGTCATGTTTTATAGCTATATCTACACATATATAATGGTTTGATAATTGCTATTGCTAATTTACAATTGCTCATTGATTACATACTTATATCCTGATTTATTCACTTAAAAAATAAAGATCAATCCCCAAGATGTAATATCATTCTTGATGCAGTGCAGAATAAAATGGTAGATGGTGTATTACAGAAAAAAAAATTTTAAAAGAAGAAAGCATTGCACTCATTTCATAGCAACTATTTGCACAGTAAGATTTTTGGTTTCTAAATATCCATTTAACTATTCAGCCAGCTGAATATCAAGGACTCTTCTCCCTCAGCTTACACAAGTTTGGTGACAATATGTAAAGCCATGTTTTTTATTTAACTTTCACTTTTATTAAACTACCAAAAGACCATTCTGAAATTAATAGGTCATTAGCTCCCTTAATCTCCATCATGTTTTTGCCTCTATATATAATCATTTATTAACAAGGGTTTCACTGCCTAGGGATCAGGTGTCTTGACAAGAAAGTCATTATTTTGAAGGTACCTAAATGGTGACAGAGGTGGTAGCAGTGGACAGTCAGCTGCAGCTGATGTTTTTGTAATGACTAAGTCAGCCACAAAACTACCAACTGCCCCTGTAATTGTAGCAGGTGGAAACTGCATATGTTCCTGAAGGGCCAGCTATCTAAGCGCAAAGGTCAACATTTGATAGGCAGGCATAAAATATCTAAGTGCCTTATCTTCATGGTGTAATGTTTCTTTCACCTTTGAGGGTCAATTTTCATGAACTTTCAGAGTTGATACCTTGAAAATGTCCCCTGGACTTAAATTATGGAAGCTATTGGCAGTTTTCATTTGCTTTGTTTTTATTTAAAATACAACCATTTGTGAAGAGGAGCTTCTGAGTTCAAAATGTGATTTTTGTGTGTGTGTGAAATGAGTATTTAAATGCAATTGTATTACTTATTCAAGTCTAAACAAATGTAAAAGGTAAATGTAAAGTATTAAAGGGGCAGAGCTGGCACTCAGAGCTTAGCTATGCGGTAGTTTGTGGTTTGTCTTTTAAAAGAATGGAATATATTTTTCAACATTTCTATTGTTTTTAGTTTAGGAATTATATTATAAACTATTTTAAAATCTCAGAATTTTAAAGTAAACCACTAATAGCCGTTGTCTGTATTATTTAAAGTATCTAATTTGTACAGAAAGAAAGGAGTCTTTAAAAAGTATAATTCTTAATTCTTGTTTCCAGATATCTTCTCTAAACTGTTAGTCTTTGATTCCTGGGTTTCATATGATAACATTTCAAAAGAAATCGTACCAAATCTTAGTCCAAAGAGGGCGTAGTAACGGAATAAGACTCTTAGGTTGGTGGCAGATCCAAGAGTGAGCCAAGCACATGTTAGGATCTGGAATCTTATGGAGGGTGGTAACTGCCAAGGGCAAGATGTAAGGCAGTTTAAAGAATTATCAGTGGTGTGGGGGACAAACTTCTTGGAATCACGATGTCAACAATGAGTTTTCCAAAAGATAACTGTAGATGTTTCTATTTGTACATATTTCTATTATCAAACTTCACTTCTTCTCTGCAAGGGATGGTGGCCTGTCTTATTTTCTTCTGTATTTTTAGTGACTAACATATGCTTGTTATGTGATAGATTCCACAATATTGAATGAATAAATATTGGAATCAGTGACCACCTTATAGGCAAACAGGGTCCGCAATCTTGGAATTCTTGGTAGGTAGAAACATGGCACAAGGGATCTGGAGAAGGGTGGGATGGCGGGACAAC
This sequence comes from Tapirus indicus, assembly GCA_031878705.1. Taxonomy (NCBI): domain Eukaryota; kingdom Metazoa; phylum Chordata; class Mammalia; order Perissodactyla; family Tapiridae; genus Tapirus; species Tapirus indicus. The sequence continues at coordinate 137,184,926 of CM062919.1, read as the reverse complement.
ACCTACCTGCACCAAGGAGTTCACATCTCCTCTCCTAGGTAATTCATGCTTCATGCTGTTGAGAGAACTTTGAGAAGCCATGCTGAAAGCTTTTCAGGAATATCTGAGGAATTGTGGAGTAGAGAAGAGAGACTGGCCAATTAAGAGAAAATATCCAGATTCTCCAAAAAACAAATGGAATATGAAGTTTTTGATTGACAATCTGACACTGATTTTGGCGGAAAGGACAGCCTGACTTATTAAATGGATGACCTATGGTATCTTTAATCAAAAATATAACCTTTGCATATATCACACTGCAATGATGAAATGTTGTAGATCTGTGTTTATAACTGGTTGATTATAGATACATTCAGAAATGTTTAGTTTTGAACTCCTTAATGTATAACTAAATTTATTCCTTCTAATAACAAAGGAAACACTTTTCTATGCCTGAAATGATGGAGTTGGCCAAAATCTCATACAGCGTACATGATCAAAGACTTCTAGTGCTATGCCTAGGGATCACCTAGTCTAGTTTTTTTTTTTTTTTAATTTTGACAGAGAGAAATTTATTGGCTGACCCAAGATAATATGACTAGTAAGTGATCCAGATTCCAGACAGAAATAGTGTGCACATATATGAAAATATATTTATATAGCTGTGACATATATTTTTCAAGTATGATTCATTATGTTTGTTGAACACACACACCTACACATGAGAGAAACAAGTTTGCATAGTAGTAAAGAAAATTTACTGACTTACTAGCTCTGTGGCATTGGGTAATTACTTAACCTTTGTACCTTTGTTAACTCATTTCTCTGATGGGAAGATAATATTACTTGCCTCATAGGGCTCTTTTGAGGATTTATATGTACATATGTGTGTGCGTATGTGTATGTGTGTACCCACAAACATATATAACCTAAAACAATGTCTGGCACATGTGTGCTAGTTATTTTGTTATAACTATTAAAATATAGAAGGGAATCACTCAATTCATGCCCTCGCCATTTACAATGAGGAGTCTTTCTGGTATACCCAAAATGTTTCTTGTGTGTGCTACTGTTTCCTGATGCATCTTTGGTGTCATATTTAACTGGTGCCAATCTGGATTCTCCTTACTCTCAATTTAGTGTTCTTCCCTACATACACATACACAAACTCACATACACTTATATAAACACACACATTCATATCTGCGCATTCTCTCACAAATACATTTGCAAAATCTATCTCTTTCTCTCTCTCTCTCACACACACACACACGTACACACAAGCACATGCAAGGTTGGCCTGTTGGTTTCCATTTAGACCAAGTGACAAAATTATGGATGAAAGACAATTTAGAATTTAAAAAATATTCTATTAAGTTAAAAAGTCAGAGTTAAATTATGAGGTATTCAGATCAATTATCTCTTATTCTTCATTTATTTTTCTACTGTATTTTAAGGACTATGCACATATATGAAAATTCACACATGTATACTATGAGGATAATTACTAATTTCTAGAGGACGTTAATGATTATATTCTTGGATGGCCATCAGATGAGACTTCAGAGTTGTTAATTCTTAAATCCAAGCTTTTTAGCCTTTAGAAATACATATATATGTATATATGTTTGTATGTATTTCAAAGCTCTTCCTACATGAAAGTTTAGTACATATTCACTATGTACTGGAGATGAACAGTGAATCATACTGGTTGAATCTGGGTTGTAGGAACTGGAATTCTTATTTACTGAATCCCTTTTCTCAAGGTCTTCCCCTGGCTCTAAGGAACTCCTAGGTCTGTCCTGACAGCTTGAAAACCAAGATGAACTTTTTATTGAACACTTCCCTCTGTGCTAAGCATTTTGTTGGCATCATTAAAGTTTAGTCTTCATAAAATGCTCTACGACACATATTATTATCCCAGTTTTAAGATAAGGAGACTAAGGCTAAGAGAAATGAAGTGCTTAAGTGACCCAGCTAATAAGTTGTAGAGCTAGAATCCGAACTCCAGTCTTTCTAATTGGAAAATCCATGCTATTTATGACTGTTCAAGGAAGTTGGAAATGCTCTTTATAGGCTTCTGTTGGAGCTATTGTGGATCTTCTCTTAAAGGAATTGGTGTAGAGAATGATGCTAGCCAAAACCAGAAGTGGCAGATTTCTAAATGCTGAGACTGCCTGTCTTAACCATTCCCTAGACTAAGTTGAGCCATTTGCTATCATCAAAACTCTCCTTTTAAAAGGTAAAACTAGAAGTATAATAATTATTTAGTACTCAATTTTGTGTATTGTGTTTTAGGTTTTTATTTTTAGCATTTGCTCATCCATTTATTTGTCTAGCTCTCCTATTATTTCCCACTCATTCTTTGTCAGAGAATAATGACAATCCTACCTATTGCTTCTCCCCCCACCCTGCCCCCCACCCCTCCTCCTGGAAAGGGAGAAACCAGCGTTCTTTTGCTCTCTCCTCTCTCATATTCATCCTCATCACTTTTGGAACTGATGGAGTTTTTACAGTGCAACTATAAAAGATGACATTTCATCCTATGAGAAAAATGTCCTAGTTATATCTTAGCCAAATGGATGGGTGGGTTTTTCTCCATGACTTAATTTTGTGACCCAACTGGGGAAACTTTCAGTTTTATTAGCAGCTGTCTTCCGTTTTCTTATCAGATATTCAGCTTTTAGTACCTAGCTCAAAAGAGAAAACACATGGATTGAAGTTATTATTTAGACACCACAAATCCTTCCTTCTAAACAATTTTTTCTTAGGTAGAGAAACAAATAACCCTGGCTAGCATATTTCAAATCTGTTAATATTTGCAATCTATATAAACACTACATCTGAAAGGAATGGTTGTTTAGCTTTAGTCACATTAAGTAGCACTGATAGGAGTGGAAATAGAAAGAAAAGATGTTCATATTTGTCTTCCCCTGAAGGCTGAGAATTGACTTTAAAGGGCAAAACTCTGAGAGTTTCTTAAAACAGAATATGAATGTCTTTATTTCCCCCAGACATTAGCTGCCAATATGTAAACATTTCAGGAAGAAATTTTATGCTACCTCATCTGTGTGTCAGGGAAGATTTAATCATTGAATGACAGACAGTCCTAAGTCTGGGCAGTTCTTCACTGATGCATAAATCTGGGAATTAAAACGACAGTTGGTCAGTGGACTTTTTCTAGTAGGAACACCAAGGCAACTATTTAAAATCATTTATTATCAACAAGTCAAATGATCTTTACTTGGATTTTATATTTTCCTGTAAATGTTTCACAACTTTCTCTAAGGCATTTTCTGTTGTTTGTATGTTATATATAAAGATTCTGATTTTGGGGGGAAGGCCTAGTTGAGTGGACTCTTGGTGTATACATTTTAATTGGTATCTTTCAGACACGTGGAGCCTTCATGTGTTGTTTGTTTCTTTCCTTGTAGGTAGAAATAACACTTCAGGATATCAATGACAATCCACCGATATTTCCAACAGATATGCTGGATCTCACTGTGGAGGAGAACATTGGAGATGGGTCTAAGATTATGCAACTGACAGCCATGGATGCTGATGAGGTAGCTTAGAGCCTGTCTCTGAATTTTTGAAACCTAGTATTACAGTGATCTATCAAATTTCTACTGTATGTTGATGACTTTTATTACCCAATAGTTAAGCTTAAGCATTGTGTGCTCTTTTCCAAAGAACATTAATTGTTGAAATGTGATATAAGAATGCCAAGATAGAGACTATCTAGAGGTAATTTTCCTTTAATTAGCAATTCACAACTCAGTTAATTGCTGGTTGCATTTTAGATTTCTTACCCAAATTATTTTAATTTCTCAAATAATAAAAATGATGTACAGACGTAACCCTATTTTTATGCCTTTTTAATTCCAGTTTGCAATCTTATAGCGGCTAGGGGTTGATTTTTATTTTATTTGTAAATGAAAAATTAAATTATTTAAAATTAAAAAATATTAAGGCTATCTTACAATTTTTCATTTAATTTGCATATATATATATCACAATATATAATTCAATAATAGCCATATTATATATTTTTGAGGTCATAATAGTTTATGACATTATGAAATTTCACTTGTACATTATTATTTGTCAGTCACCATATATATGTGCCCCTTTGTCCCTTGTGCCCACCCCACAACCACCTTCCCCTCCGGTAACCACTAATCTGTTATCTTTGTCCATGCATTTGTTTATCTTCCACATGTGAGTGAAATCATGAGGTGTTTGTCTTTCTCTATCTGGCTTATTTCACTTAGCATAATACCCACAAGGTCCTTCCATGTTGCAAATGGGATGATTTTGTCTTTTTATGGCTCAGTAGTATTCCATTGTGTATATATACCTATATATACCACATCTTCTTTTCCATTCATCAGCTGATGGGCACTTGGGTTGCTTCTACATCTTGGCTATTGTGAGTAATGCTGCAGTGAACATAGGGGTGCATAAGTCTCTTGAATTGATGATTTCAGGTTCTTTGGATAAAACCCGGTAGTGGGATAGCTGGATTGTATGGTATTTCTATTTTTAATGTTTTGAGAAATCTCCATACTGTTTTTCATAGTGGCTCACCAGTTTGCATTTCCACCAGCAGTGTATGAGGGTTCCCTTTTCTCCACATTCTCTCCAACATTTGTTATTTCTTGTCTTGTTAATTTTAGCCATTCTGACAAGTATAAGGTGAGATCTCATTGTAGTTTTGATTTGCATTTCCCTAATGATTAGTAATGTTGAACATCTTTTCATGTGCCTGCTGGCCATCTGCATATCTTCTTTGGAAAAATGTCTGTTCATATCCTCTGCCCATTTTTTAATTGGGCTGTTTTTTTGTTGTTGAGTTGTATGAGTTCTTTATGTATTTTGAAGATTAACCTCTTGTCACATATATGATTTGCAAACATTTTCTCCCAGTTGGTGGGTTGTCTTTTTGTTTTGTTCCTGGTTTCCTTTGCCTTACAGAAGCTCTTTAGTCTGATGTAGTCCCATTTGTTTATCTTTTCTTTTGTTTCACTTGCCTGAGTAGACATGGTATTTGAAAAGATGCTTCTAAGACCAATGTCAAAGAGTGTACTGCCTATATTTTCTTCTAGAAGTTTTATGGTTTCATGTCTTACTTTCAAGTCTTTGATCCATTTTGAGTTAATTTTTGTGTGTGGTGTAAGATAATGGTCTACTTTAATTCTTTTGCATGTGGTTGTCCAGTTTTCCCAATACCATTTATTGAAGAGACTTTCCTTTCTCCATTGTATGTTCTTGCCTTCTTTGTCGAAGATTAGCTGTCTGTAGATATGTGGTTTTATTTCTGGGCTTTCAATTCTATTCCTTTGATCTATGTGTCTGTTTTTGTACCAGTAGCATGTTGTTTTGATTACTATAGCTTGGTGGTGTATTTTGAAATCAGGGATTGTGATGCCTCCAGCTTTCTTCTTTTTTCTCTGGATTACTTTAGCTATTTGGGGTCTTTTGTTGCCCCATATGAATTTTGGGATTCTTTGTTCTATTTCCATGAAGAATGTCATTGGGATTCTGATTGGGGTTGCATTGAATATGTAGATTGCTGTAGATGTAATATGGACGTTTTAACTATGTTTATTCTTCCAATTCATGTGTATGGAATATCATTCCATTCTTTATGTCATCATCGATTTCTTTCAAAAATGCCTTATAATTTTCATTGTATAGGTCTTTCACCTCCTTGGTTCAATTTAACCCTAGGTATGTTATTCTTTTTGTTGCAATTGTGAATGGGATTACATTCTTAAGTTCTCTTTTTGTTAGTTTGTTATTGGAGTGTAGAAAGGCAGCAGAGTTTTGTAAGTTGATTTTGTACCCTGCAACTTTGCTGTAGTTGTTAATTATTTCTAATAGATTTCTGATGGATTCTTTAGGGTTTTTTATATATGTGAAATCATGTCATCTGCAAACAGCAAGAGTTTCACTTCTTCCTTGCCAATTTGGATACCCTTTATTTCTTTTTCTTGCCTAATTGCTCTGGCCAAAACCTCCAGTACTATGTTGAATAAGAGTGGTGAAAGTGGTCACCCTTGTCTTGTTCCTGTTCTCAGAAGGATGGCTTTCAGTTTTTCACCATTGAGTATGATGTTGGCTGTGAGTTTGTCATATATGGTCTTTATTTTTTTAAGGTAGTTTCCTTCTATACCCATTTTATTGAGAGTTTTTATCAGAAATGGATGTTGTATCATGTTAAATGCTTTCTCTGCATCTATTGAGATGATCAAGTGGTTTTTATTCCTCATTTTGTTAATGTGGTGTATCACATTGATTGATTTGTAGATGTTGAATCATCCCTGTGTCCCTGGTATAAATCCCAATTGATCATGGTCTATGATCCTTTAAATGTATTGCTTTATTCAGTTTGCCAATATTTTGTTGAAGGTTTTTGTGTCTATGTTCATCAATGATATTGGCCTGTAATTTTCCTTCTTTGTGTTGTCCTTGCCTGGCTTTGGGATCAGGGTGATGTTGGCCTTGTAGAATGAGTTAGGAAGTGTTCTGTCTTCTTCACTTGAGAAGGATAGGTTTTAAATATTCTTTGAATGTTTGGTAAAATTTCCTGGAGAAGCCATCTGGCCCTGGACTTTTATTTTTTGGGAGGTGTTTCATTACTGTTTCAATCTCTTCACTTGTGATTGATGTATTCAGATTCTCTATTTCTTCTTGATTCAGTTTTGGGAGGTTGTATGAGTCTAAGAATTTATCCATTTCTTCTAGGTTATTCATTTGTTGTCATATAATTTTTTGTAGTATTTTCCTATAATCCTTTATATTTCTCTGGTATCTGTTGTAATTTCTCCTCTTTCACTTCTAATTTTATTTATTTGAACCATCTATCTTTTTCTTAGTGAGTCTGGCTAAGGGTTTGTCAATTTTGTTTATCTTCTCAAAGAACCAACTCAGTTTTATTGATCCTTTCTACATTTTTTTTTGGTTTCTATTTCATTTATTTCTGCTCTAATTTTTATTATTTCCCTCCTTCTGCTGACTTTGGGTTTTGTTTGTTCTTCTTTTGCTAGTTCTGTTGGGTGTAGTTTAAGATTACTTACTTGAGATTTTTCTTGTTTGTTAAGGAGAACCTGTATTGCTATGAATCTCCATCTTAGAACTACTTTTGCTGCATCTCATATGAGTTGGTATGGTGTATTTTCATTTTCATTTATCTCCAGATATTTTTTGATTCTCCTTTAATTTCTTCATTGATCCATTGGTTGTTCAGTAGCATGTTGTTTAGTCTCCACATATTTGTCACTTTTCCAGCTTTTTTCCTTGTAGTTGAATGCTAGTTTCATAGCATTATGGTTGGAAAAGATGCTTGATATGATTTCAATCTTCTTAAATTTATTGAGGCTTGTTGCCATGTTTTCCAACATATGGTCTATCTTTGAGAATGTTTCATGGGCACTTGAGAAGAATTTGTGTTCTGTTGGTTTTGGTTGCAATGTTCTATACATATCTATTAAGTCCATCTGGTCTAGTTATTCATTTAATTCCACTATCTCCTTGTTGACTTTCTGTCCGGATGACCTATCCATTGATGTAAGTGGGGTCCTGAGGTCCCTTACTATTATGGTGCTGCTGTTAATTTCCCCTTTTAGGTCTGTTAATAGTTGCTTTATGTACTTTGGTGCTCCTATGTTAGGTGCATATATAAGTGTTATGTCCTCTCGGTGGAGTGTCCCTTTTATCATTATAAACTGCCCCTCTTTGTCTCTCATTGCCTTTTTTATGTTGAAGTCTTGTCTGCCTGCCTGGGCTGCTTGGCTTGGTTTGGACGCCCCCATGATTGCTTAGCCATCTCAATGTAGAGCGTTCCCATGGGCTGGGAGGCAACTCTGAGAGTGAAAGCATTCCTGCAGAGGGCTGCCCTTTCCCCCTTCCCCTCTCAGAGTCACATGCTGGCCATTTCATGGGGTCCTGCACCCTAGATCACTGTTACTCGAGAAGGAGAGGAGATCTGCCTACTTCCTTCCACTGCCTCCTCGGGGGCTCCAGCACCCTCACCTTCAGACACATGGCTGTGTGGATCTCTCAGACATCTATCATGTTGTATGAATGTCCTCTGTTGGTTTATGAATGTCCTTTTCATTGTATCTTAGCGGGGAGAGACTAAGGGAAGAGCTCACTTTGCCATGATGCTGACGTCACTCTGAAGCTAACGATTTTTGAATTCTGTTAATAAACAAGAATTTCTTGCCTAGTGGTCAATGTGAAATTTTGGGGCACAATTTCAATTACTATCTTCTGTATTTATATTTTAAGTTTAGCTATGTAATTTTGATGCTCCAGATAGCATGGCAACTTGTATCATTTGTAATTTACATTTTTCCCATGAAAAAATCCATTGCTTATTTTTCCTTCTTGCTAGGTAAAAGGTTTAATTAATGTTCTGAAGTTGCAGAAAGAGGAATAACCTTTCCAGACACCAGTATGCTCTTGTTTTTTAAGCTAAGCTCTACACAGATCAGAGAATTTAATTTCTGTACCCTCAATTAAACTCCAGAAGTATCTGAAAACTTGATTTGGGGCCTATGATTAAGATCATCATAAATTTATTTCTTTGACTTTAAAAAGGTAAATACATCAATAGCATTAATTTTAACAGCTAATACAGAAATATAATATTGCATTTTCTTAAAGCTTATCATTATTAATATATGTATATTATATATATATTAATATATATTTAGGTGTTTCAATTCATAAAGTTTCGTTAACTCTCATTTAGCAAAATAGCAAAAAAACGCTTGCAATTGATATAAGACAATTCATGTCAAATAATTGTAAATGTAATGACTATTTGACTGAAAATACTCTCTGTAGGAATAGAACAAATAAATCTTATTTATTTCAAGTGATTTATTCTAAGAGTAAAGCAATAATAATGTTAATTATAATGTACATACTGTCAACCCTCCGCATCCAAGGGTTCCACATCTGTGGATTCAACCAATCAGAGATAGAAGGACTATGATGGTCCCGTCTGCAATGAACATGTACAGATTTTTTTCTTGCCATTATTCCCTAAACAATACATATAAAACCATTTTCATAGCATTTGTATTCATTAGGTATTACAAGTAATCTAAAGAAGATTTAAAGTATACAAGAGGATGTCTGTAGGTTATATGGAAATACTATGCCATTTTATATAAGGAACTTGAGTATATGCTAGATTTTTTTTTTTTTTTTTGTGAGGAAGACCAGCCCTGAGCTAACATCCGTTGCTAATCCTCCTCTTTTTTGCTGAGGAAGACTGGCCCTGGGCTAACATCCGTGCCCATCTTCCTCTACTTTATATGGCTAGATATTTTTATCTGCAGGAGGTCCTGGTACCAATCCCCTCTTGGTTCCCAAGAGGGACCAAGGGATGACTATATATTCTAATAGGATATACCACTCTCTTAAGATTGGTTATTTGAGGGAGATGCCAATATTCAACCCTTTTAATACTATTGTGTTGATACTGTTATAATTTTATTTCCATTTCTATTTTTTCTTTTCAAGATGTGACAAATAAGGGCTAATATAAATGCAGTGCTTCCTGCACATTTATTTTTCTCCATCTGACTTTTCTGCGTGTGTGTGTGTGTGTATGTGTGTGCACAGTTGCATTGCCTTCAAGTTCATGTTTTGAGATGTGTTTATATTTATGATGAGATTTGAGGAAGGCTGGGAAGGTCCTTATGTCTCTCGGTATTTACATCAACACTGGTTTTAGTACACTTTGTTTCGTTTCTATCAAGCTTTGTTTTTTAAGTTTAAAAAAAATGTAAGTAACCTTGCAAATGTTATTGTTATGGCACAAAATTGGGGTTTTCTTGCCCGATGCACATAAAAAAGCCAATTATTACAGCATCAGCTTTTGGGAAAAGAAATCAGCTTTATTGCTCGATCGATCTGCAAGGAGACAGGGCCATATGCTCTCCCCAATCCAGGGCTTGGGGCACAATTTATGGGATGAAGGGCAGGGAAGTCTGAAGTGTGGAGATAGATGACTGGAAATAAGAAGTGAGGTAATTGATGATCCGCGCAGGCGTAGTCAAGCTTCATGCCTCTTCTCAGGACTCATGTTCACAAAATGGTGATGTTAGTATGATCTGAGAGTGGAGTTTTTAGCTCCTTGACACAATGTCCTCCTCAAAAAAGTCACTTATCGAGCTTTTGTGCAGGCCCAGTTGATGGATTGGTGGTCTCAACCGACCTGAACTGGATAAGGGGTCTCAGTTCCTGAAAAACCACTCGGTTACTCTGTTGATAAGATGGGGTCAGTTGAACTATTCCTGGAGGGCCCACGATTACATCATCACTTAGACATCCTACTTAAAAAAAAATACTGAATGTAAGGTGATGATATCTAGGATATATAAAAGTTCATTTGGGGTGAGACAAGGTGGGGAATTAAGGGGCAGAAAAGTATGAGGTTGTAAAGCAGGAATAGACCAGGGAAATGGAGGGAAGGTTGTTAGCAGTTCAGGGGAAAGAGGGATGCTGACAAGTCACATTGGATGTGACTGTGCCTGAGGCATAAAGATCACCTGTACTTTGTAATCGGATCTGTGTGTGGAGGGAGGTGGTGGGGGGGGAGTGCAGGAGCGGATGGAAGGTTAGGAAGTAGGTTCACCTACAACTTTAAGGAAAGGAGAACATTTTTATAAAGCTGCTTTTGGACTCTTATTTTTTCAAGATTAAGCTTGTGAGATTGCTTTCTTTCTTGAGTACATTTTCTCTTAAATTTTCTTAGTGGCATTTTAATGACTACTGATTATTTCAACTCCCGATGTAAGGAACCAACATTTCTTTGGCCTTATGCCAAGCAGATTGGATACCTGGGCTTCCTATGGCATTCACAGTTATTGAGTGTTTCATTTTTTTTGAGTGGCTTACAATAAATTAATATTAATGCTTTTAGATAAAACTTTATTTTATTTTCTGCTCTATTCTCAGCTCCTTACCTCTTAGTTAAAGTTGAAAAAAATATATATGTATATTTGAAATGCTTTCTCTCTTACCAAATGTTTTCTTTCTTCATCTAATTTAAGTAGGACTCTACATTGGAAATGCAAAGGGTTTCTTTTCTTTGTGGTCAGCATGAAATTATCACACAACTGTCCGGTGGACTGATTTTGAAAGATTAATAGAATTCTTTAAAACACTAAGATTATGTAGGTCATCAGCAAATTATGTGTCGATATATTCTTTATTATTTATATACTTTTCCTTAATTACTGAATCGAACATAAAAGTATTAGTATGCTAGAGAAATTCTAGTAGGGCACTAAAGAATAATGCCTGGGTAAAGAAATCAGTTTTAAAAAGCACCATGTACATTTTGAACTTAATTTAAATATCATTTGAAACATGTTGGATTAAGATACACGTCTTTCAGATGCACATGACTTTGTCAGTCTCTTGTTTCCTTTTATAAACAGAATTATTATGCTAGCGATGGGCCAGGATACACAAGCTTTGTTTCATGATACCATACTTGTTTTTGAAAATCCTACTTAAGGTTGTAAAATGCATTTGCAATTTATAGCTATTTACTTTTAGAATTCCTTCCACGTGCTTTGTCTCTGTGGTTCCTCAGGAGAGCTGAATATTTTTAACCAGCATTATTTCCACTGTGCTGCAGCTGAAATATGATATTTGTTTCTTGTGGTATTGCTGATTCTGCATATTTTGGATATTAAATAAATAAATAGACTTTTCAAAAGACCTAATTAAATCATTACCCTTATCAGACATTCACTAGAACTATTAATTCTCCACATCAGCTGATTTTGATTATAAAAAAGAATGTTTTATCAACATTTGTCTGATGCTTTTGCTTCTGTTCAGAAGAATTATCATAACTTTAGGAGTATTAATTATTATAGTCATTTTGTAGACAGGACATTTCTAAATTTCAAACCATTTGTGTAATAGCTTTAAATATGTTTTTGTTTCTTTGCTTCCCCCTAATTTCCAAATATTTACCATTTTAATAGGTCAGAGTTGAATGTAGCTGTTTTCATACCTGGACTGCTTTACTGGAATAATGGAATTCCTTGTGAAATAGAACAAATAGTACAGAATGTGGTCAGATTAGAAGTCTAAAACTCTTATTGAATGTTTTTGTTAAACCATACAATTACAATAAATATGTTAGCTACTCCATGTACACCTGAATATACAAGATAAATGTGGGTAGTTATGTTAGACTCAGCTGTTCTATTACTAAATTAAAAGAGGCATTCACTTTACTAAATTTTAATATTGGCTTGGGGAATGTAGTACAAAAATATAGCAAATGCCACTAAATGCCATCCATTTTGAAAAAGTATTTTTACCTTCAACTGTTAGAAATCATCCCCTTATGTGTTTGGCCAGGTAGTATAAAATATATTTAATCTATGATGGAAAAGATGTATGGAAACTGCAGATGCCGTAATATCCCAGCATGGCAGCTTTATATTCCTGCACATCCTAAATTTATGTTCTTTCTAATATCCTAGTTGAGAATTCTTAGGCTGGACATTTTAATAAACTTCTAGAGATTGATAATGGTAAAATGTGCATGTAAGTGTATCTAATGTGAGTATATCTAAATGAAAAAGTAATTTTTGAAGTCAATTCAAACACACTTATACCTCAGTGTCAAGACTCAATAATTACATATAATAGGAAATCAAAAAAACGTATCTTCCTTGGGGCATACAGCAACTCGAATGGTATTTTGATTTAAATTATTCATTTATAGACATCTCAGTCATCCAATATTCTTAACATATTATATTTCTCTTACAAGAAAATGATAAAAATAGGAATAAGAATAACAGCTAGCATTGTCATATACTTACTATTTCTCAAGTATTATTCTAGGTTCATTACATGTTTAACTCATTTAATCCTTACAACAGTCCTATGTGGCAGGTAATATTGTCATCCCGATTGTCCAGATAAGGAAATATAGGCTCATAGAGGTTAAGTAGTGGCCCAATTAATAAGTAGTGGAGCAGAGATTCAACCCCAAAAGAGTGACTCCAGAGCAGCAGATCTCAATCAGTACAGTATAATATTTAACTCAATATTTCAGTTATAATGTACATAATTAAAAGTATCTAAATCAAACTGCTTATAATTTCAAGAATATATACAGAGGTTTATAATAGATTTTAAAATATTGTGAAGTTAGCATCCCACATCATCAAATCCAGATGGGTTCTTTAATTTTAATTCTCCTTAATTTCTTTATTTTGGTCTCTGTTCAAACCTATTCTTTCTTGAAACCTTCCGTTTAGCCTCTGTGGCAGGTTGTTCCTCTGAGTCGCCTCCTAGGTCCCTCCTCATTCTTCCTCGGTCTATCCCTGCCTCTGCTCCTTCTCCCCACTCTTTAAATGTCCATATTCAGTCCTTATGCTGCTGTTCCTTTCTCTATCTACTCTAATTTAAATTCTCAACATAACTTGTGGCTTCAGTGGTCACCTACATATGTTGACATTCAGATATTTTTCTCAACCCCCTTCTCGGATCCTAATTGTCACATAACCATTTCTATGAAACTACCCTTCAATCTTTTAACATACCATACATAAAATTTTCCTGTGTAATTTCTCCTGCATCAAAGCAGATCCTATTCTGAAATGTCTTCAGCAAGAGTATTCTAATTCCCATCCAATGTAATTTGAAACTAAAATATGTTTTTTCTTCTCTTTTAATTTTACCCATCACATAGAATTGTTGGAAGAAGGAAATGAGAATATATAGGGGAATATTGAACAAATGAGAACTACTGTTACTATTATTTCTATATCCATTAACCTATCAGATCTCACTAATTTGTCCTGTGCATTTTGTTGGATACATCATAATTTAGAGCCTAGGTTCTGGACCGAGATAGCCGGGGTTCAAACTCCGAAGTCACAGTCTCTTTTTCTTCAAAATGGGGATAATACTACTACTTACCTAAGTGGTTTGCCTTTAAGGATTAAATCAATTCGTGCCCATGAAGTGATGAGCTCAGACCTGTGCTTAGCACTTAATAAACACTTAATAAATGTTCTATTTTTCTCTACCTTTCCATTTCTTCTGCCAACTTTCTAGTTCATCCTTCAAAGGTTTTGAGGACCATAGCTTAAAGACCTGAAAGAACACAAGAAATCATCACTGCTTTCATTTTACAGGACAGGGACTTGGAATCTGCAAAGAATACAGATTGTATAAAGTTTCACCTTGAAGAGATGAAGCCCCAGTCTCTTACGCCCAAACTCTATTCACTATCTCCCTTTTTGGCCTCTCCCCACTCTAGTCTATCCTACATTATCAACAGCCTTAAAAGATTGCTTCCAATTAAAACAAGATGAGTGTTTTTTTGGCCATAGATTTCAAGCCAGTTTGTGTTACAACTGAGATTCTTCAAAATACAACCATTGCATAACATTTTAGCTTGATTTTCTTCTTCTGTTCTACATTAAATCTCTCCACACTACCAAGCTGTTCAACAGTGAGTGAGCCAAGCACATCATTCTCCTTCCCACTGCACTTTTGCTTCAGATGTTTTTCCTTAGTCTTTGCTTTAAAAAAAAAAAAATCCATTCTACAAAACCCAGTTCAGCTCCATACATACTCTCTGTTATATCTTCCCTAGATAAGTCAACTCCAAATTATCCCTCTGTCTTCTTGGTTCTTACAGTGCTTATTGCAAGCCTCCCCCATTTAGCACTTGCCTCATGTAATGACCTTTCATGCTGAATCAGAAAGAGCACAAGCTCAGAGTCAGGCAGACATGGGTTTGAAATCCACTCTAGCACTTGCAGTGCGACGGTGTGTAAGTTAACTAGCATCTCGGAACCCAGCGTCTTCATTTTTGAAATAGTACGTCATGGAGTTGTGAATTGCAATGAGATAATGCATATGTAGTGCTGTCAGTGCCTGGCACAGAGCAAGCCTTTAGCAAAATTTCTGGTTATGTGGTTAATAGTAATACTATCATCTGTATTTTCCACAGCAACAACTTTACTCCTTTCCATGTGTATATTTTATGAATTAAAAAAATATGTAGCTAATACTGAAGGCTGAGACTTGTGTTGTTTAATGAAGTGAGTGGTGAAAGACTATGTAATATACTACACTGGCCTGTTACCTTTTGAAATCTTATAGTATCATATGAAATTAAGCCCCAAAGCCTTACTTTGTCAAATACATATTCAACATAAGGAGCAATGCTCTTACTGTTCTAATTCTGAGTTCAGATGATGGTCTTTTGTCCTTAGGGTGCAAATGCTCTCGTCACTTACACCATCATTAGTGGAGCTGATGACAGTTTCCGCATTGACCCTGAATCTGGGGATCTCATAGCGACCAAGAGGTTGGACAGAGAACGCCGTTCCAAATATTCCTTGTTAGTTCGTGCCGATGATGGTCTTCAGTCCTCAGATATGAGAATTAATATCACGGTCAGTGATGTGAACGACCACACACCCAAGTTCTCCAGACCTGTGTATTCTTTTGACATCCCAGAAGACACAACTCCAGGTAGGTGATGAACCCTCAAGTGTATTTTGTAGGGCTCACCTTTGACTACAGTTATGGGCTATGTTTGGCTGCTCTTAATTGGTTTAATTCGCGGCTAGTTTTTACTATACACTATTAGCATAACAATATATATATGCTGAACTTTTGAATCTTGTAATTAACCATCTTTGCTACAATTCCCAAGCAAATTGCTAGACTTTTGAGAGCAAATGAAGTTAGCTATTCACCTAATTACTAATTACAGATATTTCTGTTGCTGAAAGTATTTGTGAAATGGGTTGGTAATTTTTCTGGCAACCACAATTTTGATACTGTTTTTCCACTTTAAATATGTGTAATATGTCATGCTCCTTTGTATAGAAAGAGCAAGGAAAGGACATGAAAACCTGTGAATTCTGGTTCTAACACTAACTAGCTATGTGACCTAGGGCAAGTTAGTTCATTTCTCTTAGCTTCAGTTCCTTCTTCTGTAAATTGGAAATGATAATTCCTGTTAGAATTAGGGTAAAGGTTAATTTAGAAAATATATGTGAGTTTGCTAACATAAGCCTTGATGATTAGCAGGTGCTCAACAAATGTTAGTAGAGTATAAATCCTGAATTAATCACCTTACTTCTCTTAACATGTTATGTTGTGATTGTTGAGTCTGAGTACTAGATATCCACGATTTTTGGTTGTTGTTTCTCGTGTATGTGCGCTTCATTTCCATTATTGGAAATTCTTATCTAAAATTTAAATTTTAGGGGCTGGCCTGGTGGCATAACAGTTAAGTTCCCACGCTCTGCTTCGATGGCCCAGGGTTCGCAGGTTCGGATCCCGGGCGCAGACATGCACCGTTTGTCAAGCCATGCTGTGGCAGCGTCCCGTATAAAGTTGAGGAAGATGGGCATGGATGTTAGTCTAGGGGCAGTCTTCCTCAACAAAAAAGAGGAGGATTGGCAATGGATGTTAGCTCAGGGCTAGTCTTCCTCACACACACACAACAACATAATAATAATAAAATAAAATTTAATTTTTTAATTGAATTACATTTGGAATGAATTTGTATAATAAGGCATATGTTTTGGAAACTCATTTGACAAAGGAACGAGACACTTATAGAAGACAACTTTTCATTGCAGTTTTCTCTTCACTCCCCAAGATGAGTTGCTCATGTCCTTCATGAAATTCCCATCACATTTATTTCTTGCCTTAATTATAGCAATGACCATATGAGCTTCAAGTGGTATCCCCTGGGCATAAGGCTCTTTTATTGCTTGGAATCCCCAGTTCCTGACACTAACAATGGGCCCCACTATATGTTCACTGAATTCATCAATAGTTTGTGAATTTGTAATGCCAGGTAGAAAAATAATGTCAGAAGTACTATTAATTCCCCAGAACATTTGCACTGCAACATAAGATCTACTGGATATCTAATACGCTATATGCTTTGTCAATACTTGGGAATGTTGGTATCAGTGTTAATGTAGAAATCTGTGGAATGTAGTTGTGTTCACTATATTTTCATAGTTATTCTCTAGTTAAAATATTTTACCATACAAACAATTTTTTTTGGTGTCTTTGAATGTATTCTCTTAGTAATACCCTTGTCCCATTAATTTTAGACTATTAATTTGTTCTTTTTGATAGGTTCTTTGGTAGCAGCTATTCTAGCTACAGATGATGACTCTGGTGTGAATGGAGAAATTACATATGTTGTGAATGAAGACGATGAAGATGGAATATTTTTCCTGAATCCAGTTACTGGAGTCTTTAATTTGACTCGAATATTAGATTATGAAGCACAACAATATTATATCCTCACTGTTCGAGCTGAAGATGGTGGGGGACAGTTTACTACCATCAGGGTTTATTTCAATATACTAGATGTAAATGACAACCCACCTATTTTCAGCTTGAATTCATATAGCACATCTTTAATGGAGAATCTGCCTCTAGGATCTACTGTTCTTGTGTTTAATGTTACCGATGCAGATGACGGTATGTACTTTATTTTATATACTTAAAAAATTTTTTAAATGTCATCAGTCATACAAATGTCATTATATCTATTTACTGTGCTCAACTGTCACAAAATTGGATTTTGTGAATATACATTCAAAATTGAGGAATAGATTTATAATTTAACTATAAAGGATTAAAAAAGTACTTTATCAGTTAAATTCTTATTTATAACAGGTCCACAGCAAACATTGTTATCGTTTTAGCCTTATAAATTTTATTTTCCTTTTTTCCCCTTAAATGCATGGCAGTAATGCGGTTTAGTAATGTAGAAGTCGTAACATAGCTTTTTGATAGATTTTTGTCAGATAAATAAAAGTATTTGTTTACGTATATTATTTTAACATAAAAGGATAAAATTTGGAAGCAAAAAGAAAACCAAAGTCTTAAAGAGATACTTAAGAATGCATAATTAGTTTTATATTTCTGACAGAAAACTGCTCATAGTATTTTTTTTTTTTAGTGGAATAAAGTAGGAATTTTTTTGCAAAGCACTAAGCAAGGAGAACGGGCAGCTTGCTCATAGTATTTTAGCAAGCTTTCATGCTTTGACTCAAAGGACAGTCTCAGATCTCGTTAACTTCTGCTATATAATCAAGTTGAGATTTTGCATTAAATCTCAACTTTACATATGTTTGATTTTTATTTATTGCAAAAGCATTTGACAAAGTTTCTTTTAAAATATGACTTTTCTGGTCTTTCTTCTAACACCTGTTTTGTAAATACGAATCAGATATATTGCCTTAGAGATAACAGTGTACAGATTATTAGTCTTTAACTAAACTGTTTGGAAAGTTAATACCTTGTTTTCTATTAGATGCAGCTAATTGTTCTATCAGTTGAAAAAACAACGGACAGCACTTTGAAGAGGAAATAGTCTTTAGCCCCAGGATATGCCTAGTGATTTAGGCATATCAACCTTAATTTAGAATTTCCTGGTTCTTACTGGCTTGAATGATTTATGCAATCTCAGAATACCATTCTTGCTCAACATTCTGTTCTATATTTAGTTTCCTTTCGGGAGTGTCTAGAAATGTCACTTAGAACGATATGGGCGGCAAAAAGCACAATATTTTATATATGTTTCAATTCACAAAATTGGAAATGCTTTCTTTAGAATTCATCGAGTAAGTGGGTTTTGAGGTTTTCCCCTCTGATTCAAGTTAATATTGAACACATGACTGTATCTAAAATAGAAGTGGCTGTAATACTAGCACTACTACTATTGCTAATAATATTAACATCAATACTTGACATTTGCCAAGTATTTAGTATGTACCCAGTCCCTGCCTAAGAGCATTACACCCGCCGTTTCACGTCCATCAGCCCAGCTCTGTGACTGGCTCTAGTTAGACATTTATACACAACTGAGGTTAATCTCTATTTAGGAAGTTGATTTCTCCATTATAACCTTAATTAGTTTACCTGCTCCCTGGATATGAATATTCCCTTATTTGTCCTTGTGACTGGTCTTGACTTTTCTGCCGTGTTTCTTTGTGATTTATTTATTATGTATTAGAGAGAGCCCTTTGTTTCGTAGGACTGTGTGTTCCTCTGGAATAAATTTCCTTTATCCTTATACCTTAAAATGTAAAGAAATGGGAAAATAACAAAAAAGAATCTCTCTTTGTGCAAACCTGCTGGAATGTCCCGTGCACACATATGCATAGACCTATGTTAACCATTGACTTCAAGTTATTTTTCATAGATTTTTTTTTCCTTTAATTGTGTTGGGTAAAAGTTTCAAGCTACATTTTCCCATTGTTTTAGTTTTGAATACTTTTATCAGTGTAATTTCCTGTACCTTGACCTAAAATATAGGACACAGTTCCTATTCTCTCTGAATTTCACGGATTATGATAAGATTGTATAATGGTAACCTTCTTTGTTTAAAATTGCTGACTCAGTTACACTAAATAGTTCTCAAAGTATTTCACAAACAGTATTATTTAGATATTATTTTAACTTACAAATTCATTTTAATCTCTGATCAGGAGGTTCCTGATGAAGTAATATCGTAATATTCTTAGATGAAGAAATTTTATATGAAATAGATTTAACATTTTTAATCTATATCTAGATTCTGTCAGAGTTTAACCCAAAATTTTAGGTTACATGATCATTTAATAAGAATAAAGCAAATCTTTTGCTGTTTTCACAAGATAAATAGTATATGTGTTAATCTCAAGACTTCCATGCATATAGTTAAGAAAATATTATATTGAGGCAAACTATTATAAATTGAAGCTTCCTGGAATTCTTCTGGCTTTGATAATTGTTTTGTTATTATTCTAGAAATAAATTCAGATACTCTTCAAAATATTGGGGAGTCATAGAGTGTTTTGAGATTAAAGCAATTGTAATTATTGCTGAATAAATTTACCTGTATATGCTTGATACACAATGCAGATCATTTGATCTGTGAATGGGTTTCCTGTTCCATTGCCCTGATGACCTTGTTGGAACTGCTTCATAAAAATGAATGCTACCTTAAACAGTTCCATATGTTATAGCTGTATGATAAGTTAGCAAATACTAGTTCATCATAGAAATAATGAGCTAACATTTATGGATTGTGAATAAATGTGCACATTTCATAACAGAACTATATACCTATTGTTATGTGCTATATTTCCTGGAACTAAATTATTCATGAGACTAAAATAAAAAACAACAAGAAACCCACCCCCTACAATAAAACTGCCAGAAAGAGTTATGTAACTAAATCACTTTCAGAACATTGAACACAAATGGTTAGAAATACAGACTGTTTTCAGGTTTAAAGATCTGGTGGGCTATAAAAGCCCACTAAATTCAAGTCCCAAAGCTTATGGATAAATTATAGAATTTTAAAATAATGTATTTACTGTTTCATGATTTGGATATTTACTGAATATCTGATAAAGAGCAGAGAGAGAAAAATGGCCTGAGCTCTCTATTTTTCAGGATAGTACAAATGATCAGGGAGAATTTTGAGTTTCATTATGTCTACATGTATTTTCTAGATGTAGAGCACATGCCCAAAGTCAGTTAGACTTGTCAGGAATGAAAAGTCCTTTCGTTTACGGTAATATAGACAGCTCCCGTGGACTGTAATTGCAGCAGCAAGGTTTCAGTTCCTGAGATGAGAGCTGTTTCTTAGATGGTCTTGCAATATTTGCACAGAAGTAGGTATGTTTTTATGTTTATGTTCTCGAAGCTAACGACTATCATCCGTTCATTTTTAACGTTATTACCTATCTCATATTTGTCATTATGAATTTGAATATAAAATCAAATTTTTCTTTTCTCACAATTTGGTTCAAGTTTAATACTTCTTTCTTCCTCTACCCACCTACCCTGCCAAACTTTTTCCCTAAAAAAGAGGCTGTTCTGCTGTTTACAATGAGGCCATAAAATCTTCGTATCATGTTCTCATTTTGCCTCTGCAATTTAGTTGTTTACTCAAGAAGTGGCATACACAACACACCAAGGCCGTTCAGGTCCTTGATTGAATTGCTTGCATTCCAGTTGATTTATGTAGAAATGCTTGGTCATCACTTCTTAGCCATGTGCAAGTTTGTCAGTATTTTTAATTTCTTTTGGTCTTGGACATGAAAGATTTTATATGCTGGCATAGAACTAAATTTTATATCTCTGTTTTTTCGTATTATTTTTATCCAGACGTTTTCATAACTTTTTCTCAATAATTGTGTCTGAATTTGTGCCTCAAAGAATAGGAATTCAATATTCACTGAAGAATTTAGCCGTAAGAAATGCAGAAAATTTCTTTAGAGTGTAATTGATTTTAAACACTATTAATATATATAAAATATATAAAATACATATTATATATTTTAAATCAAATTACTTTCTAAGGAGATAGATATATACAAATTATTTTCTAAGGAGATACATATATATCTATATATCCATATATTCCACTAGTTGATGGAACTTTTTTTTTGTACCAATCGATGGAATTTTTCTTCCCTAAACCAATGGAATTTTAAGTCAAGGTATTGAAGTAGGTTGTTGACCTTGTTCTATCCAGATCTTAAAATTCTCTTTATCTCCTTCTTGTGACTTGACCTATCGTCTTCATTAGCTTTATTTATTCTTAAATTTCCTGATCCTCAGAGTCCTAAGTATTCTGAACTTTATAATCTCTGCTTTGTTTGCTTGTGAATAGTCTTAAACAAACTATAAAGATTAAACGCCACGACATATAATGAGGAGGAAAAATACTGCCTTTTCAAAGATCTACTCAATCCTTGCTTATCTTAGAAATTTTGGGGAATGAGCCAGCGCCTGAAAGTTGTCTTCATAACTATTTTCTCTGCATCAACATATTGAGAAAGGATATTAGATAGAGACCATCAAATCACAGGAAAAGAGTAATTCTAGCATTTTTTAAAAAGAACAGGCAGATCCTATGTGGTAGAAAAGAAAATTCCAGTATTCAAGTAAAATTTGCCTTTGTAAGGAACTTGATGAGTTTCAAAAAAAAGGCAAAGCTAACTCAAGCGTTCATAGAATCTGAGAAAGAGTCTTTTTTAAGAAAAAAAGAGGAAGAGGATGACCAAATAGTTCTCAAAGACTCTTGGCAAAGAGTGGACATCATTTCTGACAACTGAATAGCTGAAATTAACTTCAGAAATATAGGAGCTATGTGTAAGCCATTTACGTAACTCAATAGATTTTATCTAATATCAATGTTTCTTAGTAAATCTTATATCTTACAATATCCCAACATCTTTATAGTAAAATAAAAAAATTCACATGGCATTATGGACCAGTGCATAAAACACTATTCTGGGGCAGGAAATCTGATTTTTCTTTCTGTTTTCACTGCTTATCTGTTATTTACCTTTAAGTTATTTACTAAAACAATAGGCAGATCCATTCTCCACATCATCTTTGTTAGAAGAATCTTTGCAATCATTTCCTGAAATGAGGATATATATATTATTTTTTAAATTAAAAGATGACACATGTTCCTATGAAAAATAGGTAAAATATTATCTAAATATAGCCAAATAATAGTGTGAGCATTTATATTTGAAGCCTTTTATGTATAATTTTACTGCTAACATTTCCTTCAAAGAATACTCTTAAAATACATTAAATATATACAAAATAAAATCTGAGAGAGAATTATTTTTGCAAAGGTCATTGGCCAGATGCTTAGTAGGAATTAAAAAGTATTGGTTCTGACAAGAAATGTAAAAGTAGACTTAAAGCATCCATGACTAATGCCATACATCAGAAAATTTTATTATCCTTCTTTGAAAATTGGTGTTGGCCTCAATAAATTACTGAAGTTATAAATGTTTGGCTAATAGTATAGAGTGTGGCACTGTTAATGTTGAACCCTCGGGAATTATGTGATATAAAAAGGAAATGTACGGGAAAATATCCGCTCTCTGGAATATTTTTATCCTCTTTACTTTTGTAATTTAACATTTCAACACTGTAGTAAATAGCACGAAGTACATAGATCATTTGCTCACCAGATTGTAAACATCCTTTCAGATCAAAAGTTAACCAGAAAAGAATTATGCACATGTATTACTTACAAAGAAAATTAACTGCAGCTAAATCATCCATAAGGTGTGTTTGGAACCATCACATATCAAATATGCCATTTCATATTATGGAATTTTTGGTACAGCTTAGTTTGCAATCAGCACACATTTAAGAAAATTTATTTTTTTCCCTTCCATTTCAGGCATCAACTCCCAGCTAGCTTATAGCATTGCTTCAGGTGACAGCCTTGGGCAGTTTACAGTTGACAAGAATGGTGTCCTGAAAGTTCAAAAAGCTTTGGATCGAGAAAGTCAGTCCTTCTACAACCTGGTTGTTCAGGTGCATGACCTGCCACAGCTTCCAGCCTCCAGATTCACAAGCACTGCTCAAGTATCCATTATTTTGTTGGATGTAAATGATAACCCACCAACATTTCTTTCCCCTAAATTGACATACATTCCCGAAAACACACCTATTGATACTGTTGTTTTCAAAGCTCAAGCAACTGACCCAGACAGTGGCCCAAACAGCTATATTGAGTACACCCTACTGAACCCTTTGGGAAACAAGTTCAGTATTGGGACCATTGATGGTGAAGTAAAGCTCACTGGAGAACTGGACAGAGAAGAGGTTTCTAATTATACTCTAACAGTGGTGGCTACCGACAAAGGTCAACCATCTCTCTCTTCATCTACAGAGGTTGTAGTTATGGTACTTGACATCAACGACAACAACCCTATTTTTGCGCAGGCTTTGTATAAAGTGGAGGTTAATGAAAACACACTTACTGGAACAGATATAATACAAGTATATGCAACAGATGGAGATGAAGGTACAAATGGACAGGTTCGCTACGGCATCGTTGATGGTAATACCAATCAAGAATTTCGGATTGACTCTGTCACAGGTGCAATCACTGTGGCTAAGCCTTTGGACAGAGAGAAGACTCCTACTTACTTTTTAACTGTTCAGGCAACAGATCGGGGCAGTACCCCCAGAACTGATACTTCCACTGTCAGCATTGTTCTACTGGATATTAATGATTTTGTTCCCATATTTGAGCTATCTCCATATTCTGTAAATGTCCCTGAGAATTTAGGGACACTACCCAGAACAATTCTTCAGGTCAGTATATTTAAATAAAAAAATATGGGGCTCACTGTAGGACATCTAATTTAATTACAGTGTTCATGCTTCCCCCACCCTCTTCCTCATTCTCATCCATAAATGCTTAATTGCAGATATAGCAAATCTTGAAAAGGAAAGGTTTATGAAAATTATACCTAAGAACCTATTAATTTCCTTGTAGATTAAATATTCCATTTTAGTTATGTTCTGTGTATACTCATGTTGCACACATTTATGTATTTGTGTATTTTGTTTCACTACAACAGTAATATCTGCATATGGTAAGAAAATAAAATGATGTAAAAGTTTGAAAACTTTGTTACAAATGTGGTTCTCCATTCCCTCTTTATAAATCCAACTTCCTACATGAAACTGCTGTTACAATTTTTTATGAAGTCTTCCAAAAATGCTGTGCATTGATTTGATGCACATTTTTACACAAATAATACATACTACTCTGTACCATTTTTGTCTTTTACTTGAAACTTAAAAATATATCTTTGGAACATTTTAATGTTGGTACCTCTGGCTCTACCTCATTTTTTTTTTTCTTACTGAGGAATATTAGCCCTGAGCTAACATCTGTGCCAATCTTCCTCTACTTTTTACATGGGTCACCACCACAGTATGGCTGAAGAGTGATGTAGGTCCGTACCTGGGATCCGAACCTGTGAACCTTGGCCACCGAAGCAGAGCATGCCGGCCCCCTCTACCTCATTTTACAATTGATACATTTTATTTCTTGGTATATGGTGTGTTAGTTTTGCTCACGTTCATGGCAAGTATTATTCTCTCCCACAGGTGGTAGCAAGAGATGATGATCAAGGTTCTAATAGCAAACTCTCGTATGTTCTATTTGGTGGTAATGAAGACAATGCTTTTACTCTCTCAGCTAGTGGAGAACTTCGAGTAACACAGAGTTTGGACCGTGAAACAAAGGAGCACTTTGTCTTGGTGATCACAGCCACAGATGCAGGTAAATGTGGTATTACCTTGTCTGGTTGTAAAGAATTTCTTCAAAATGTGAGTAAATGAAAGTATTTTTGTCTACCATTAAATTAAACATTTGTTGAAATTTACTAATGCTTGGAAATCCAATTGTATCTACATAATTTAGTGTGCTCACTATCAGTTTATGAAATTTATATGTACGTAGTAAGGGCTTAAGCACATTACAAACAAAGCCCTCTTCCTGTGAGACAAAATGTGTCCTTGTCTGTAGGCCACCTGAGTACCTCTGGGGTGACCTGATATTCCACAGCTTGAGCCATGAGGCATCTCAAGTACATTAGCTTTGAAAACATCCAGGTGGTTCTAACTGGTCATGGAGTTAAGTGAGTGGGTCTAGAACTCTGCTTCATTAGTCCCCTAGGTTCTGCAAAATTGTAAGGAGCTGTAATAGGCATTTGATAAAGCCCCACAGAGTTCCGAAGAGAGTATCAGTGAGAGAGAGCTCAGTCTTCCCATTGAGTTAGCAGTGTAATGGACCGCCACAGAAATAAGGAAAAGCAGTATACAATTGCTGTTAGTGTTTGGAAATAGTAATTACGTAAAGTTGTATAGCAGGTAGCATAAAATACAATCTATAAAAAAAAAAAGTAGTTTTACTGTTTACCATTATTTTGTTTTGCACATATTGACCCTATTCATAAATATCGAATACTTCTAATTCAAAATTGAAACAATTAAAAATTGTCAAAGAATCTTTATGCCATGAAGAAAGTAGGTATTGCTTAAATAGTTGTTGAATAAATGAATGAATGAATGAGTCATTGATTTCCAAAAGTATTAATGAATTATGGAACATTGTCCTCATTTAACATTCATTTATAAAAATTCCCACAACTTAGTATCTAAGTATTAAAGAATATAATAATGTCGACATATTTTTAAAAAATTTGTTGAAATTGTTTTAAGCCCAGGCAGATTTACTGGAACCTCAAATGCCTGAAATTATATATATTCAATATATTTATATATCCTTGTAGATGTGTGGATGCTGATATAGAAGAATAATTCTGAGTTTTTAAATTACTGTTGTTGAAATGTTTTTGACGAATATAATGTATGAATATTTTTGTTATATATGACCAGTTTCAGAGTATACAACATTTTGTTTTATGTCACCACTTCCCATAAAAGAGCAGGAGATTTTGAGATTAAAAGTAATGATAGATTTATGTTAAATATTCAAATGATAGTGCTCTGATTATTAAGTGAGGTGGCTCTCTCTATATGTTATTTGCCATTTACTTTTGGGAGTGTAATTATCTGAGACTATTGCTTTATGAAAGAAAGCAATATCCTGTATATATATATATATATATATTTTTGGTGAGGAAGACCAGCCCTGAGCTAACATCCGTTGCCAATCCTCCCCTTTTTGCTGAGGAAGACTGGCCCTGGGCTAACATCCGTGTCCATCTTCCTCCACTTTATATGGGAAGCCGCCACGGCGTGGCTGACAGGCAGTGCGTCGGCGGGCGCCGGGGATCCGAACCCGCGAACCCCGGGCTGCCAAGCGCAGACTAAACCGCTGCGCCACCAGGCGGCCCCATCCTGTATATTTTTTAATTGTGTGAATGACCATGTTACATTTTATGCAGAGTATAAATTCCTGAGCAATGACGAACAGAATGTAATGTACTGTGGTAACCACTAAGAACTTAAACCAAGTTGATCTGAAACATGTTTCATTATGTGTGTAGTCCGTGTTGTACTTCACGGTCAGTAGGCATGGATGGTGAGCAATCTCATGTGAAAAATGTCGTCACTATCACATTGCTCAAATCAATCCAGTGTTTCAAGAGTCATCTGGAGAGAAGAGAAAATGAAACTGAGTAGAAACCGGTGGAGAGTGAGATATTTAGAACCAAGGTTTTCTTACTTAGCGATCCCAGTCTCTACTTTCCTCTCCAGTTACACCTGGAAATATGTGGTCAATTCTCAGTGTGCACAAATACAGAGCCTGTGTGGAGGTGAAGTAGGGGAGGAGAAACCAGGACCAGGAATCTATTTCCCTAAGGCATCAGTCGCTATAAAATTTGCTGCAGAGGGTGTGTCACATTTAGGTCAGCCCAGGGTGGGGAGCTGAATGTGATTGTGAGAATCAGGGGTATAGTAGGTGACCTGGGCTGGGTAGGACATAGCCCACAGAGGTTCTCCTTCAGAGGGTTTGTACTTGGGAACATTCCAAGTCAAAAGCCATAGCAGAGAAAGAACATAACCATGTCAACAAGAGTGCCTGTTTTCAACCAAATAATTCTGAGAATTTAAAATTCTTTTGTGTGCCTGTGCAGCCAAGGGGGGAATATTGTGGAAGGGAAGGGAATGGTTGTTTTCTTGATATATGGGCATTTGTGTCATGCAGTATGCCAGGTTTTACAGATGTTAACTCATTTCTACACATTAGTTTTCTTTACCAACTCAAAGACTTAGGTATTTTTATTTCCACTTTATTTACATTTATCCCAAACTCAGAGTGGTTAAATAATTTTATTATTATAATTATACAGGTTTATACAGCTAATAAGGAGCAGAGTAGGGTTTAGACCCTGGCATGGCTGACTTCCAAGTTGGGGGTTTACTGAAGATTTTAGTGTGTAGGTAAAGTAAAATTTGAAAAAGATATTCATTTCCAAAGTTATTTTACTTGCAAAGCAAACCCAATAATAGTCTAAATAATATAATAGTAAAAGCTTTGTATATGAATTGATCTCAATTTGAATCCTGGTTCTGTCATAATTATCTTTGTGTTCAGGCAAGGTGTATCATCTCTCTCAATTTCGGTGTTTTCCTCAGTAAAATGGGGATAATAGTAATTACAAAGTAGTTTATCATAAGGTTTAGTTGACACAACATATGTTAAATTGCTAAACATGTGTATCACATAGTATAACTAATGATTGTAATAAGAACTGTGATCCACCCACTTTAAACATTTTAAAATTCTTAGAAATATTTGCCCTCTTCCTCACTTATTAAAAGATATATGGTTCCAGCCCTGGTGGCCTACTGGTTAAGTTAGGCGTGCTCCTCTTCAGCTGCTCAGGTTCAGTTCCCGGGCGCGGACCTACACCACTTGTCTGTCAGTGGCCATGCTGTGGTGGTAGCTCACATACAAAATAGAGGAAGATTGGCAACAGATGTTAGTTCAGGGTGAACTTCCTCAGAAAAAAAAGAGTGTGTGGATTGGTTTATAATTTTTTTTAAATTGCAGTTCATATTATTTCATTTTCTATGTTTCAGATATTTCTTTTCAAACTTCCAAGGAATATTTTGCATAGTAAGTATTTAACCATTCAAAAAGACCACACAGTTTAAAAACTGTGGTTCAGCCAAGTTATGGTTAAGGAGGATCTTGTGGGCTAGCCAGCAAACTTAACTACCACTTGCAAGGCTGTTTCGCCATCAAAATGACAACATAAAAGGGACATTTCATTAGGAAAAAAAAAAGAAAAGTTGAAATGGTAGAGCTAAAAGTATTCTCTTCTGATAGCCATGGGTGAGTCAGCAATTACACGAGTAATGTGAAGACCATCTGTGTGTAGATTCTGCCCAATACTGAGACAGAAGAGTTATGCATTATAGAGAGCAAAAATTCAGATTATCAGTAAAATTAAGGTATTTGGAAGTTTGTCATTAGGGACATTCAGTATGATACTAAGGAGCATGGTGGGAGGCATAAATGAGATTCAGTGACACTGGTGCCTTAGCTCACAGTATTTTGGGAGTTCTAGAAATTAGAGAATTGATTGAACTTTGCCCCAGAGCACAGATTTTTCTGAGTGCCTTATTCTGAGTTGCCCTGAAATGGGCTGGTGTTTCTGAGGCTACTGGAGTAGAAGTATTCAATAAGGTGCCTGAGGATCATTTAATATGGATCATGCAGAAAGCAATCAGAAATTGTGAGGGAAGTTGGACTAGATGATCTTAAAGTCATTAAAACTATATGTGACCATGATTTTGTGTTCAATTCCTTTGCGTAAGTTTGGTGTCATGAATAACCCCTTTCATGGGGGACTGTGAGAGTTTTAGATATCAGGCTTCAGGATCTGCAGTTTCATTCTGTACTCCAGGAACGAAGTCCCTGACACAAGATTTAAAATACCTATTCACTGCTATGATTTAAAAGTCAAATTGGTATATGACATGAGAAAATTCAGAAAAATATGGCAGCTTTTAGATCCCAGATGCCACGTTAGTCTCAAATTTGCAGTGTTCTAAGAACCAGGGAACTATCAAAGTGTTCTAAACAAAAAAAAGTTTGACAGTTTTATTCCTTAGCTCACAAATCTCTTTTCCTTTGCTCTTTTTAAATTCTTACCTGATGGCAGCCCAAGGGTGGGTCGCTTGGACAATATGGCAGCAATTGAAGCAGCAGCTTTTTTTATCAGCAAACCTCTAAATCTTTGAATATTTTCTTGGAGAAAATATTAGCATTCCTTTCTCCTCATATTTTTATTTACTGACTGCATGGCTAGGGAGTAGCGCATCTGGAAACTCTCTGACTACTCCTGTCTACTGTTTGAAACGAGCTACAACCGCACTATCACATGTGTGTGGGACTGAAGGTTACATTGCTAACTAACAAAACCAGAACAAAGTAGAATAGTTCTACCTCATTTTTTCCTATAAGATTAATTGACTAAACAGTAATTTAATGAGTTGAGACTGCAACTCGAAGATGATATTTTGTTTAGCTATAATTAAAAGTATGGATACTCTGCCTTTATTCTGTGTTACTGTTATTGCTTCTAGAAATATGTAGTGTGCCAAGTAGAAATTCTTAGGAGGCTCAAGCTTCTACCCAGCTCAGTAATGCAGGTTCTGCAGAGACCCCAGCACTACGAGGTGCCTTCCAAGAGGGGAGCGGGCTCCAAAGTAGTTAATGTCCTTCACATGGTTTGGCATTTGAGTTCCAAGTATCCTTCTGTATGGGAGTTTTCCTTACCATTTTCTCGTACGTGCAATAAATAATATCATTTTAATATAGTAAGTAGCAGGGAATTATCAGGGAACACAGAGAAATATACTTAAAAAAATAATTCAGAGAATTAATTTACAAAAGGGAAGTGTATCCTAGAGGTAAATACACAGCTTTATAGTTAAACTGAGGTTCAAGTCCCACCTCTGCCATTTCCTAGCTACATGACCTTGGGCAAGTGACCTTCATGTTCATGTCTATAAAATGGATATATTAATTCCTGTATGAAAAGATTGTTGACAGGAATAAATAAGAGAATGACTTATTTTAGCTATTAATATTAGTCAGCATGTTTGCTGGACATCTCAAGCTTAGTAAGGCCAAATAAAACTTTTTGACTCCATATAACTCCCTATCCATAAATCGCTCTCTGTCCGCAGTTTCACAGTTGCTGTTATCATTCTTCATTCTCCTGTCTCTGTGCCCCATATTCAACAAGTCCTTTGTCAAGTAGACTTTGCCTCAGGAAAAAAAAATCAAAAAATGTCCTGAATTTATCCACTTTTCATTCCCACTACCACTGCCTCAGACTAAGCCAGGGCTATATGAGAGCTTCCTAACTAGCTAACTTTTCTCCCCAGTAGTACATTTTCCAACAGGCAGCTCACGAACTTTAAAACTGTAAATTAGATCACCATGCCTCATCGCTTGCAATGGTTTCCAAGAATGAAACCTAAATTTCCTACCATTGACCACATGGCATTAAATGACCGGGCCTCTGTCTGCCTCTCTGACCTCTGTCAACCACTGACCGCCACCTTTATCATGCGCCTGCCATGGTACACTAGGCAGGCTCAACCATTGTCACCTCCCAACCTGGCGTTCAGTGTTTTCATGCTGGTAGGTTGAAATCTGCCAATGTACGAGTATTTACACCACAGAGACCAGCAAGTGCTATGAATTGGGTAACGCTGCTGGAGAGCAGTTGCTAAACACGTACTGCAAATTTCCAATGCCAGTTAATCTGGCCTCTAAAAATGCCAACCTTTTCCTGCCCTTGGCCCTTTGCACTTATAGTTCACTCTACCTGAAATGTTCTAGTCTACTGTGGGCTGTTTTTGTTGCTATTATTGTTGCTTTTTTAATGGGGGGTGTGTTCACACCTTGGTCATTTTGTCATTATATCTGGGTAAAATGTCAACTTCTCTGAGAAGACTTATCTGATCATTAAGTGGGAACTTAATGGTCCCACTTCCCCAAGGACCTCTCCAAGGTCACTCTCTATCACTTTACCTTGTTGTGATTTCTTCTTAACACTAATTGCTATCTAAAATTATATGCTTATATATAATATAATATATATGAGTATGTATAATTTATTTACCCCATCAATATCTATGATTCTTCCAGTAGAATGTAAACTTCCTAAATCTTGTTCAAAACTGAATTTCCAGGAACACTTGAACAGAACCTGCAACATAGCAAGTGTGAAATAAACATTTGTTGAATGAATGAATGATTTAATGAGTAAACAAATGATAATTAGTATCAATTAATTATCATCCTATTATCTCATATTTCCTTACCATACTTACATTTAGTTTATTGTTATATATTTATCACTTGCAGATTTTCCAAAAGGCCTACCAAAAGGAAAAGTGCCAATCTTTTTTCACTCATGGCTGAAATTCCAGAAGTTTTTGCTACATTGGTTGTGGTCATTCAAATTGACCTCTGCTTTGAAAAGCAGCACAAGTGTCTAAGGCTGTGGTGTTTAGTGTGATGTGATAAATTGCAGTCATATGTAAAGATCCACTGAAGCATTTTATGGCTCTAATTCAGTTTCAAGTGCTTAAAATACTGTTTGAGCTATGTTCTCATGACTCTGCCCTGAACCCTCTGGCTCTTACTCAATTCTGCTATCTATTAGATGTTTCTAGGGAGTTCTTGTCTCTGCTCTATGAGGTGCTGCGTACCTTCCATATCTCCCAAATACCCAAGCACCTGTTTAGCTACAAAAAATATATCCTACATGTAGTTTTTGGCATCACATAGCTTAAAAATAAGCGTCTATGACGCTTCACATAAACCTAATGTGAAAAGTTTTTCTTGTTTTGAGTATTGTTGTGGAAAATTTGGTGTTTTGGTAAACTATTCCAATTAATATATATCTATAAAAGTAATTTTTCCAGGTCTCTTAGAAATTTTTTTTAACTTAAGATGATCTTATGCCCTGGCCAGTAAATTCAAAGTCTGTGAGCCATTAATATCTGCCATTACTCTTTCAGAAAACTGAATTAGTATGCGAGAAAGCAGTAAAACAAGATGATATGACAATAGAGAGATGCTACAGTTATAATTCAGTGTGTAACACAGAGGGATTTCTTAAAGAGAACCATATATGAAAAAATTCTAAGTTAAAGAAATCTGACTTAAAACGATAATTTTAGAGCCAGAAGACTTTTTGGAGATGAGCCAGTCTATTTCCTTCATTTTCTGGATAAGAGAATTGAGGCCTGGAATCATTAGGCAGTTTGCTAGAGCTTACAGACCCAAAGAGTGGCAGAATCAAGAACAAAATCCAGGATTTCTGCCTTTCAACCAAGTTTTTGCTCGCCCATACTGTATTTATAAATCAGGATCTACTGACTGTCCGAATAACATAGATTTCCAAAAATGCAATTTTAAGAAAACTTTTCTTCTTATATGTTATTCATTGTACTTTAATGAATAAAACACCCGTTATTTTTCTTTCTCCAAATAAATAATGTTTCAAAATATTTTTAAGTGAAGCCAAATTAATTGGAATCAGTAATTTCAATATTGATCTTATGAAAATAAGGGTAAATTTAGGCATTGTTCAAATTAAATGCTAAGTAAGAGAAGATATTAAAAATTCATTAGACTTTGCAGGTAAAGGATGATAATATCACCAATTATCACTGCCAATTGTCGTTTTGCATTTATTAAAATCAAACTATGATGCTAATTTAATAGACCTTATAAGTGAATTCTGATTATAGTCAATGAGACTTTTATGCTTTTATGGGCTGAATTAATATGTAACAAGCATCTTGATATTATTTTGTTGGAAAATATTTGCAAAAGCACTCTTCCAGGTATTCTTCTAGGTACTGGAGATGCAGTGGTGAAAAAGTGAGAGTCTCTGTCTTCCAAGAGAGTACATTCTAGTCAAAAAGATAGATAAATTAACATAGACCAGGAGTGATGTGAGATACCATGAAATTAAATGAAGCAGGTTAAGTGACTGGAGAGTGAGGAAGTAGAGGTGTTATTTTTGAGGGTATAGTTAGGAAAGTGAACTGTGAAGATCTGGGTGAATAGTGTTGCTTGCAGATGAAACAACCCTGAGGCAGGGATCAAGCTGGCTGTCTCCAAAGAACAGTAAGAAGGCCTGGATGGCTGGACTAGAGGAAGAGAGAGGAAGAATCTTGGAAGAGGTAGGCAGAGGCTAGATCACATAAACTTTTCAGGCCAGGGTGAGGAGCTTTAATTTTATTCAAAGGGTGAGAAGTCTTGTTAGGCCTTTGAACAGGGGAGTGACAGGGGATTATGGGAAAGATCTGGTTTTGTGGCATTGTGGAAAACAAGACTAGAAATAGAGATGATGATTCAAAGGCCATTATAACAGTCCCTTAGAAAGCAGATAGTGTTTGAAATAAGTGACAGTGTGGGGGTGGGGTGAAGTAGTTATATATTTTATCCATTTTGAAGATTGAGCCGACTGGACTTGATGATGGAATTGGAGGCGTAGGAAGTTAGGGAAAGAGACGAATCAAGCATGAGTCGTAGATTATTGGCCTAAGAAATCTGGAAATGGGGAGATAAAAGATTTTAGGGCAGATTATCAAGAATTATGTTTTGTGTATACTATATTTTAGACATTATGAAATATCCAGTGGAGATGTCGGGTAGATAGATATGAAAGCTTAGTTCTCCGGGAAGACATTTGAGTAGAAGTACAACTTGGGAAGTTATAAACTTTAGACAATGTTCATTCTGTGAATACTGAGTGCTTGTATGTGCCAGAATTTTATTATCTCCATATTATCTCCTTTAATCTCACAACAACCCTGTAAATTAGATACTATTATTCCAGTTTTATGGATTAAAACAAAACTGAGTGTTAGAGAAGGTAAGCACGTGGACTTGGGCATACAGCTGTGTGTCAGTGAAAACAGGACTTGAAGCCAGTCACCCTGATCAGGGAGGACACTTCTTACCCATTACTCACTGCTTCCCACATAGTAGCTTGTCTCCTATACCATGTTTTATATAGATCATGTTTATAAGAGTTTCTTCTCTTTGGATTGAATATTATTTTTATATTAAAAAGAGCGTTGGTTTATGAAGCAAAAAAAAAAAAACAACAAAAAAAACCTTGTGGTTTTCAGCCATTAAAGCAGCTCTAAAATAAGAATATTTTTTGAAACGATTTGTTTCAAACAATTATTTGTTTGAAACGAAAGGATTGCTCTCATCAAATAGGGAAATGCATATCCAGGGATTTTAAAAAATAGAGTGCAAAGCAAATGTTATATATTATACTAAGAATATGCACTATGTATGATATACACATACATGAAATGCAGTGAGTCAGTTGGGCTGTGTGTGTGTTTGCATTTAATTTGGGGGAGGGAGATTAATCAGTGCACAAATTAAATATATTATTCTTTACCTCCTCTCAGTCTAATATACTAAAGGGATATATACTAATATAGATTTGGTTAAAAAATTTAGTATTTGCTAACATGATGCTTTTGCAAAAGTTAGTTCTAAAAGCTAAAAAGGCTAATCATCATGTTTTATTTTCTTGGTGAGGGTATGATGACATTTAAATTAATACTATCTGTCATATTGTTTTGTTTTGTTGAGGGAGTCATTGCATTACAAATGGCTCAATAATCAAAAGAGAAGTCAGAAGTGTGGCATATGACGCTTTACATCTGAAGATAGTTGTTTTCAAATGCTCTAGAAAGATTGCTTTTTATCAGTATTATTAGTGGGAAAATATTGGAGAAAAGCTTGGCTTGTCTGTCATGATGAACATTTTTAATAATGAAAATTGCTTGAAAACTTTCCATAAGGCACCAATGATTTCATAAGTCAAATAGTGCTAGAGTTGTCTTCAGTTACTAGAAATTAATTGCATTTAACTTGCTTCTGTATTTGAGTCTAAGACAGTTTTGGTTATTTCCAATAAAGTCGTTAAAAGAAAATTTTTCCGCAGACAATTTACTGATCTTTTATTCAGCAATTCATGAGTCAAACAGTATCCAATCTAGCAGACAGAAAGGAGCTTCAAATAGCTGTACAAGGCAAGAGATTTTTATAGACCCAAGTGAGCAGGAACAAGGAGGTTATATTGGGCATTTGCTGATTCATTAAAGTGGAGTTACTTTCTTTAATGGTGCAAAGGCAAGTCTTGGAGCTGGGTCAGGTAACTTGGGCTGAGCAAGCAAGCGCTGATTGGGAGAGCCCAACATAGAAATTTAGTTAAGTTCTGCTTTGCTGACATGGGGCTTAGCATAAGCAACTCTGTCTTGGGCTTAGTCTGGTTAGTTTAACGGAGTATTTGTCTTAGATGAGAGTTTTGTTTCCAAGGTTGATAACTGGTGATTGTTTTACTTCTTTTTATTTCTAGTAAGACTTTGTATCATATCTGCTAGTGACATAAGTATTATTATAAATCATTTATTTAAATAATCTTCTTTAAATCAGCTACACTTTAGTAGGAAAAATTCTTTCTACATAGAATTTCATTTGTATATTCATAAGACACAAATACAAAAAAAGATGATTTAAGCGCCAAAATCCTATTAAATAAGAGCTAGAATTGCCATTACATTGCATAGAATTAAAATTTGATAAAATTTTATTTCATAAAATTTTTATTCCATAAAAGCCATAAATCTTAGTAGACAAAGTATCCAATTTTAAAATGGAAATCAACTATTTGCAATATTAGAGAAAATGTTTATATTTCCTAAAAGATAAATATTAAATATCATGGAAAATAACTTGAACTCGTTGTGAGGAATTTTTTTGCTTTTCAAAAGTCCTCAAAATGTGTCCTTTTAAAACTTAATCATGGGGCCTGGCGGTGGCGTAGTGGTTAAGTTCATGCATTCTGCTTCGGTGGCCTGGGGTTTGCAGGTTCAGATCCTGGGCACAGACCTACCCATCACTTATCAAGCTACACTGAGGCAGGCATCCACGTATAAAGTAGAGGAAGATAGGCACAGATGTTAGCCCTGGGCCAATCTTCCTCAGTAAAAAAGAGGAGGATTGGCAACAGATGTTAGCTCAGGGCTAATCTTCCTCACCAAACAAAATAAATAAATAAACTTAATCATTTTGTAGCCAATTTGATAATTATTCTGTAAATATGTGATTTGGTATTTTCACTGTCAGGAGGTAGGTTGTGTTTAGAACTTGATGGAAGCCTCTAGTGTTTCAATATGTGTTGCGAGTTGTTTTTTAATGTCCTCTAAAAAGTTCCTCACAACATGCTTTT
Organism: Tapirus indicus; assembly: GCA_031878705.1. Classification (NCBI taxonomy): domain Eukaryota; kingdom Metazoa; phylum Chordata; class Mammalia; order Perissodactyla; family Tapiridae; genus Tapirus; species Tapirus indicus. The sequence continues at coordinate 137,148,294 of CM062919.1, read as the reverse complement.
TGTAGGGGATAAAATATTTAGTTAATATTATATCTTACTTTATAAAATTTTTAAGATTGTGGTAAACTAGACATAACATAAAATGTACCATTTTTATCATTTTTAAGTGTATAGTTCGGCAGCGTTAAGTACATCATGGTTGTGCGACTTAGTGTCACTTTCATATCATTATTAAAAAGGTTCTTTAGTTTTACTTGTCACCTTTATTAAGTGTGAGAATTTCTATTAAGGAAATATAGTGTTTTTGATGAAGATTCTTGCAGAAATAATTTAAAAATCAAGTGTTACTTAAGTGTGTATATATCTAATTTACATAAATACATTTGTAGAATAATTATCAGTAATAAATTATAAAATAGAATTTTTAAAATACAAAGCTGTTGTTCATATGTAACATGTTACATGCTTATTTATTTTATACATTTTCTGGATTCAAATTTAAATCCAGCCACACAAGTTTCCGTGTTAATATAGAATGGCTGAATTTCAACACGTTTTTGGTGGATGGGTTACTTACTTACTGTGAGAAAAATGTGTTTACTTCATGGGAAAAAAAGAAGCTAATTCTTTACTACAACAAACACACACCCAGTCAGGGGACCCATTCACCAAATGTTTGATGTCAAGAGTGAAATCGGCTTTGTTGCAAAGCAACAGCTTTCAGTTAAGCAAAAATTCTATTTCTGCTGAATAGATTTTCATGTTTCAGGAAAGTATGTTTAATTTATAGGGCCTAACATAAAAAATGTAATCTGCCTGCAGTTTGAACTTTAATTAGTCATTTAGACTCATTCATTACACTTACTAAAGATGTATTTTCTGATAGAGCAGTTGCCTGAAACTTTTTTCTTTTTAAAATCTTATTTTAAATTACTTTGAACTTCAATTTGATATGTTTGAGCCTATTCAGCCACCAATGTTAAAAAAGCAATACTAATCAATTTCCCAAATTCAAGGGTATAAAATATAACTCAAGCAAAGCTACCCATAGTATAATGGACTATCTGAAGATTAAGCTATGAACAGTCTTTCTCCGTGTGTGTGTATGTGTGTGTGATTTGTTTTCATATACTCTTAAAAATGCTTTTCAGAATAATATGTATTCCTTGCTATTTTCTCGAAAAATTTCAGAAGGTTCCTATCAACTTACCCATATTTATTTCGTATTTATATTTATATATGTACATATATACACACATACATAGATGTAAGTGTATAAACAATATGTAATATTTTACAAAATGAAATTTGAGGTTCTTTTTATCTTCTGACTTCTACTTGTATTTCAAATGTCCACTGCACCTTCCTAGCCTCTAGAATTATAAATTTCTGAGACTTTGACCTTTTCTTTCATTTGTATCTTCAATCCCTTTCACTGGCTCAGTACCCTGTACTAGAAGTCTGTGTCATTACATCCTGCCTCATCTTTCTGATTGCATCTGTTTCTCATAAATCAATCCCAGATGAAATTGAACAATCTTGCCCTATTACACCACTGCCTATATAATTCATCATTATCAGATCTATCCAAGTTAAACAGTGGCCCCTAGTATTCTGATTCTTCTCATGGGATTCAGGATTAATTGAGACCCTGTGTTCATAAGTAGTAGACTATCTCCAAAACTTTGACCTTTGTCTGCAGTCTTGTTCTCTGACCCCAGCCTTAGGCTAAGGCCTATACTCCCAGAGGTATAGTTCTAGAAGTATTCTGCTCTTTGAACTTTCAGCCATGTAGTCACTAGATCAGATTTTCATATATAGAATCAAAGGAACAGTGAATAGAGAGAGAGGACAAGGCCTAATAGTATGCATTATGGGTTTATATAAAGGTGAATTAAACAGAATTATTCCTGTTCTCAATTAGGTTACAATTGAATAGAGGATATGGCAGAAGTACATTGATAATAATAATAATAGAGAGTAAACATCTACAATAAGACTGTCATAGTTTTATTTGAGCCTAATGAGCTGTGAAAAAAAACATTTTTAAGAGTTCAAGATTGGCTCGCTCTCTGTCCACTATGGCTGAATGTAAATAAATTGCTTAAATTCTTTGAATCTCAAACTCTTCATTTTAAAAAGTTGAACAATAATACCTACTTCATGGAACCTATATATTAAATGAGTAATACGTATATAAAAAATATATATATCTGGTATCAGATAAGTGTTGAATAATATGTATATACAATATATGTATAAATATGTGGGCTAAGTTTACACAGAATAATTAAGATTTCAGTTTTTGACATACTAACGTTGAGGCTTTTTGGCAACTTGCAAGAGAAGACAACAAATAGTCAGTTGAGTGTATCAGCCTGGAGCCAGCAGAAAGTTCTGGACTGAAGATAAAGTAATAGTAAACATCATGCAGCACTTCACGTGGGATATAAACAAAACAATGTTGGGAAACGAATACAAGCACCTTAGACCACTTCTTTACAGGGTTAAGAGAAAGAGTTCAAAACCAAGCAAACACAGAAAAGCAACAACAAAAACATGGCTTCATCCTTCATTTAGCAGATAAGAGGCCATGCTGAGCTTTGTGTGGGCCAAGGACTGGGGACCTTGTGTCCTTCATCTGAGAAGAGTAGTGTAGAACTAAGATTAACTCACTTGAAGTCAGGGGGCGTTCCCATTTTTCTCCCTTGATTTCATCTTCCCGCCTCAAGCTGAGATGCAGTGACTTCCGCAGCGGAGCTCATGCTGTAGGTGGACGATGATGGGGCTGGAGAGGGGTATGCGGTGGTAGACCCTAGCCCCAAGAATAAAAGTGAAAAATATTGGAGGCAGAATTCAAATTTGGGGTTGGTTAAATCTCAGTAAAAGACTTAGAAACTTAGAACAATGTCTTTGTTTAGTTTCCTTGTAGAATTGAAAAAAATAAATAAGACCTATATATACATCCCCCGGGGCAACAAGAAAGTGAGGCCACTGGAGAGATTGTGCTTCACTCTGTCAACTCTTGAAGAAAATAGGAAGAGAAGATCCCAGTGTTTATAAAGTGGGTGTGGCAACTAATAAGGGGAGCAAAGGGGAGTCTGGGGATTGTTCTTGACTTGAGAAGAGGCCCCATGTGGAGTGGGATCACCTATGGGCTCACTCTTTCAGCCAGGACCATCTGTTGTCGCTGGTGGGCTTTTAAAATCTTCTGAAAAGACTAGACATTCTCTGGTATGAAGACAGTGAGATTCAACTTGCTGAATATTTTCCTGGGTAAACAATGTTTTATTTTCTTTTTGCTTACTAATTCAGAAAACACATCAGCAACAATATTTATGTAGTTTATAGACAAAGAAAGAAATCACATGTTCCTAACCAAATGAGTTAGTCATCAGTTTATGTGGTTTTCCATATGTGTGTCATCAGTCACTTTAGAATACCAAAGATGAAACCCCTGCTTGGAGTTACTGGCCTATTTCTTAACAAATTTAAGCATTGTTGACTAGACAGCAATGTGCATATCAAAAATATTCAGGTCTTCTTTAAACTCTTACTGTAAATTTTTAAATTTCCAATTCAACAGGTCTTCCACAAAGCTGTGAAAGTATTGAGAGCTAAGTTTCTCATATATTTATACTACAAAGCAATTATTAAGAGGAAAGAATGATTCAAAATCTTTTCCTGAGTAATATTATCATAAGACCGAGTCAAAAGTTTTGTGGGGGAACAAAAATCCTGAGAATTATGACACAGAAATCTGTAAGGTTAAAAATAGACCTTTTATATGTCAATTTCCCATTTTTCTTGTCTCTAAATAAAACAAGTACAAGAACAACCAGTAATATAGAGTACATTTTAACAACACTCCAGGCATTATCCTGAGCATGTTACATTCCCCTCAATACCTCTTTGGGGTAAGTTCTATTTTTATTATTCCCATTTTACAGATGAGGAGACTGAGATTTAGTGAGTAGAGAGCAATGCCAGTAAAAGATATAAAAGAGCCCTATATCTCCTCCCATCCTTTGCCTCTGGGACCTTGATTTAGTTATCCCCTCTCTCAATTCATCATTTGTACACTCTCCTTCCCATGACATCCACTTTTGCCCGCACGAATGCACAGATATTCTTTAGTTAAATTATTTTTAAATGCAACCGGTGGGAGATATACTAACATGATGCAGATCGTTAACTTCAATTTCACCAAACTGTGTATAATTATACACACATTCAAGATTTTTAAGCCAAACACTGGTCATCAATAATACCCCTGAAAATATTTATTTTAGCTGTAACAAGTCCCTTGTGAGAAATTCAAAATCCATGACAAGATTGTTGTTTCCAAATGCCCCACAAACTTCAACTAGCAAGTAGTGAGTGTCCTCACAGATGGGCCTTTTCCTCCACCTCACGCCTCGTGTGGTTCCCTGGGCTCAGCTTTTCCAGAGTTCTAGCACATCTCACTAGAGCGGCACCTGTCCAACTGCTAGCAACACCCTCCGGCTTTTTGCTGGTGTAAATAGCTCCACATCCACCTCACACAGATCAAATCCTAGCTTCCCCACTAGATCTATGGCCTTGAAAAAGTCACTTAACCTGTCTAACCATCAGCTTATTTATATATAAAGAGAGATAACAGTGGTATTAACTTATGAGGATTAGACAAGATAATTTATGTAAACTTCTTAAACCAGTACTTGCATACCTAAGGACTCAATAAGTATTTGCTACTATCATTATTAATAGGTTGAGTGAGATTTTTAAAGTCTTATTTTGATGTACTTCTTCAAGGTTTATAATACTTCCAGATCTATTTTGTGTTTGAAATATTTGTGACATCATTCTACCATTGTTTAAGCAACTAGTGAAAAGGCATTTTTACTATTTTGATGGTTGTAATTAATTATACATGTAAGCAATAGAGTGAGGACTAATTTTCTTTCCTTTAATGTAAAATCAAACACTGAAAAGGTAGGATTTTGGCAGTCATGAATTTAAAAATATGTTAATGTAAATGCAATGTTTAATACAAAAGATCTTACTGAAAAAGATATCTACGGCAACAGTTACTAGCAGGCAGCTCTATCTAATTGCATAGGTTTCTGGGAGATATCATGCCTCGTTACAGCGCCCAGCTCAACTGGTCATATACATTTTTCATCTAACATAGAATTTGAGCTTCTTTGTATAAAGCACAAAAATAACAGATCACCAAAACCATAGTGTTTCATAATTTCGTAGTCTGTTGATCTTGCTTCCTATACATTTGAGCATAAAAGCTGATCGGTACTACACCGTCAGTAAGTACAATTTAAGAACACAGAAACAAATCTGAATAGTAGTAAAGGAAATATCAGCGAATCACAAAATTATTAGAAAAAATAATATTGGAAGGTTGTGACTCCCAAGACCATTCTGTGAGAGTAAAAGGGTGCTCCATAAACATTTTACAGAAAAATGAATGAGTAAATGAATGAATGGCTTTATTTACAAATTGTTGAACACTAGAAATCAGTAGAAGTTAAACTTCATATGAGGAGAAATAATTTTATGGGAGGAAAAGTAATATCTTAAATAGAAAAGAAGACTATCCAGGGCTTTATTTTATTTTGGACAAATACAGGTAAATGGATGTTTATGGTTTCTATTTAGAGAAATTAAAATCTGAAAACACACCTAAAGGCAGATGATTATGGAACAATCCACAGAATCTAAACGAATATGGCTTCTGACATTCACCAGAATCTGCTAACTTTGTGTAGTACAGACAGTGTACTCCATGGTTTTGTTAAATGTTGGATTTTCATTATATGTTGATAACAGAACTGGAACAGGAAATAAAAATGAATTGTTTCATATTTATATTAAATAAACACAAAAAATGATTCCAAGTCAGCTCATGGGCATAATGTTATTTCTGGCAAGTGGAAGGTTACAGTTTTGAGATATAACTTGAAGCTTTCTTTCCCCTACAAGTATTGATTAGTACCGAACAGAGGATTTAAAGGCCTCAGAAACCCAGTTGAAACTTTTGAATTTGACATTGATAGTCACTGCTAGGAATACAGTATGAGTACCGCCTGCCAGTTGGCCAGCTATTCCATGCCCATGGGGATTCTACAAATCTGACTTGAGCTAGTTTAATGTAATTTCAGAGAAACCAGCAGTGCCTCTTTTGTGGTATTTAAATGATATTGTTGTGTTCTACATTGTCGAATCAGCACCTTTAAAATAGAATGAGAGCTTGACATACTCTTTGTGCAGTATCATTAGGAAAGGGTTGAAATACTTGTTTATAAATGAAAATGTTTTTTATGTGACAGAATTAAAAATCACTCCATGACTTGTCTATGTGTTCAGAAATTTTACTTTAAGATGTTTTCTAAATTCTCTTCGGTAGTGTTGTTTACAGCTAATTATTGTTAAATTTGCTATTATTTTTGTCATTTGTAAACATTAAGATTTGATTTTCTTTTTCTTCTAGGATCCCCTGCCCTGACTGGAACTGGAACAATCAATGTCATAGTAGATGACATCAATGACAATGTTCCCACTTTTGCCAGTAAAATGTATTTCACAACAATTCCTGAAGATGCACCAACTGGAACAGACGTTTTATTGGTAAATGCCTCAGATGCTGATGCTTCAACAAATGCAGTTATCAGGTCAGTACATTTTCCTTTGTAAATTTTGATTACTTTTCTCATTAAACATTGGTCTTTGGACTAAATGAATATAATGTTTAATTTTGCTAGAAATTCCATAATGTTAACACATAGCCCTACTGTGGTGATCTATTGCTGAATAGCTAACTATGCCTAAAATGAGGATTAAAAGGATAATAATTTTATTTATTGTTCTAAAATTTTACTTTATTAATTTTGTTTATATTTTTATCATATCTCATAATTTTGTAGTTCAGGAATTAGGGCAGGGTTCAGTGGGAGATTCTTCTGCTTCATGTGATTGATTGGTGTTACTTAGTGGTATTTACTTGATGGTCTGGAGGGCTCAGGATAGCTTCACTCACATGGTTGGTGCATTGGCAGGGATGGCTGGAAGGCTAGGCTCAGCTGGGCCCCTGTCTCTGATCTGGTGGCCTCAGGGCTTCTCAATGTGGTTTCCTAGCAGGGTAGTTGGACTTTTTACCTGGTAGCTCTGGGCTCCAAGAACTTCGGGTGAAAGCTGCCAATACTCTTAAAGAACAGCCCTGGAAGTGGCATAGCATCACTTCCACAACACTTTATTTGTCAAAGCAGCCATGGCCAGTCCAGATTTACTGTGAGGAGAAGTACATATCACCTCTTGATGGGAGGAGTGTCAAAGAAATTTGGCCATTTTTAATCCGCCACTAGCCCCAATAAGAATATTGGTGTTTTCTAAGTTTAAAAAGTTTTTTACTCTAGTTAAATCCTTTTAAGTGGAGAATAATAAAATGGTACCTAGATCAGAGAGAATATGAAAGCAATTGGGTTGTAACATTTGGTTGATCCAGCTGAGTCCCCTTCTCCCATGCCCATTCTAAGCTTTAAGAATAAAGATTTCCAAATTTTCCAGAGAAAAGTCTCAAAGACATAACTATTTTTGTCCCCCCACATCATCCCTGCCTTCTCTAGGCTGATGTTAAGTAAATTAGAGTGAGTTAGATGGCTATGAAAGTAAAGGATTAGAAGAGACAATTTGAGAGTTCAGAGGAATTATCAGTCAAGGGTGGCCTATGCATATTGATACAGTGATGATTTGGGTGATGATTTATTTTGTTTGTTACTCATTTCCTACTTAAAAAATCACTTTGGGAAACTGGCATTTATTAGTCTCTTTCTTCTGGCAGAAGAGAACTGAGTTAGGCAGGAAGCATCAAGATATTTTTCATTTAATAAACATTTATTGAGTTGCTAGTAAGAATAACAATGATGAATAAGAGAAGATTTCTGCTTTCTTTGAGCCTGCATTCTTTTTGAGGTATGCAATTAAATATAAAATAAAAAAGATTACTTCATATAGTGATGACAGCCTTGAAAATAAAATAGGATAATACAATAGAGAGTGACAAGGGACTTTTAAGTATGATTATTATGGATAGTCTCTCTAAGGAGGTGACCGTTAGGCTGGAAGTACTGGGAAGTGGGATGAAAGTTAGCTTGGTGTGTTTAACTAAGAAGGTTTGTAAGTCTGGACCAGAGTCAGAAAGGGGTCAGAGAGGTAGGCAGGGGTGAGATCATGCAGGCCATATAAGGGCTTTTAGGTCATGCTAAAGAATTGGGATTTTAAAATTTATTTTTAGGTGGGAAAGTATTGGTGGATTTCGAACAGGGAGCCACTTAAACTGATCTGTATTTGGATTGGATTGGAGGAGGCAAGACTGTAGGGGGAGGCTTTAGAGAGGCCATTTAGGTGCTAATTAATAGAGTGATTCAAACAAAAGATAAAGTGGCCTTGTACTAGGGTGGAGACATGAAAATTGGGTGAATAGATTTGGAGCATATGTTTGAGATTGTAAGTGGGAATAAAAGAGAGAAATCAGTCATCTACTAAGTTTTTCGCTTGAACACCTGAGCAGATGGTGGATCATTTACTGAATGAAGTAGGTAGAAGTGGAGGAGAAGCAGGTTTGGGAGAAACCAGGGATTCTTGTTTATATACAGTTCGATGACTATTAGTCATGCACATAGAGATATCAACTAGGACGTTGAAGATATGAGTGTGAAGCTTAGGTTCGAGGTCAGGGCTGGAGGTGCAGATTTGGGAGTCATCGATGTTTAGAGCACATTTAAAACCAAGGAACTGAATAAGAACACTCTAGGAAAGAGTGTAGAGAGATAAGGAAAGAGGGGCAGGGACTGGTCACTGAAAACTCTGCCAACACTCGAAAGGCAGGTTTAGAAGGAAGAGTCACCAAAGTGGCTAAGAAGATCTGGCAGGAGATATAGGAGGAAATCCAGGAGAAAATGGACACTTGACATGCATTATATAAAGAGGGAAAGCTATGCACGAACTTCTTTCCAAAGGCTGGGACCTGCTTCTAAAAGATCAGCTGAATTTCCAGAGGCTTATACAGTCCAATCATTAAGGATGGGAAAAATTTCTTCCCAGGGCCATAGCTACATGCCTGTTTGGGTCACTGGGCTTAGCACTACCTGGAGATAGGCAGGTACAACTTAACTTCTTCCTGGTTTGAGCCTCAACAGGCCAATAAATACCACCTCCTTTACTTGTCCTACACAAAAGCATAGAAATAACGGAATCCCTATCGTAAAAACTTACTAAGAGTTCATCTCAATATTAAGGGCACAGCCGTGCGAATCTAGCTGCATAGAATTGAATCCTGACTCTACTATTACTAATTGCACGGCAGCTTATTTGGCATTTCTGGGCATCAGTTTTCTTACCAATGGAATAGGTATACTACTAATAAAACTGACTTTATAGAGTTATTGAGTATAAATAAAACATTTAAGTGAACTACTTAGAATAGTGCCTAGAATAAAAAATACTCAATACCCATCAACCTATACTGTCCTAATCCATGCAAAGCACTTATCCCTCTACCTGTCATCTGTTAGTGCTCAATGAGTTTCTGACAATAATTTTGGAAGAGAAGTCCTACACAGTGTAGTGTTATAGTCTAATGAATCTTTATCTGCTATGCAGAGGAGACTTTCTCTAAACATAGCATATGGAATACTGCCGGTCAATAGTAGGACAGTACTCTTATCTAAGATGTTTCAGTTCCTGAGTGTGAAGTCACATGTTTACAAAATCGATCCCAATATCCAGTTGCTAGAATAAAATGCTGTGATGATATGCTGTTTTCTTCCAGTGTGTGTCAAAGTTTCACTGCTAAATGTTAGCCTAAGTTTGTGAGCAATCAAGATTAATGTAAAGTTGGTCTGGAAAATCCTCTTCATATTTTCAGAATGTGTCATAGAGTTATACTGGTAGGTCTGATGTGATTGTTTTGATTTGATAGTATGTATTTTGGTTGTTTGGTTAAGTGATTGGATTTTCTTTTTCCTTTAACATCAGAGAATTAACTTTATAGTTTCACATTCACTGAAATCTGTAAAACCCATCTGTGAAAATCTTCAAATGACTATACTGTCATCCAATCAGATAAAATAAAAATTGAAACTTTTTTTATATTGTAAAAAATGATTAAATTCACTTTTAGATTAATTTAGGACAGACAATTATTACAGCTTAAGTTAAAAATAATTTCATAGATAAAGTAAATAGGTATGCTGACCTAAACCCTATTTACTCTGGCCTGATATATTTTTAATGGAATATGTATATTAGGTGTTAATTACTCCTTGCTATTCATGGAATCCAGCAGAAAATCCATTCTTTCTTCTGGTTAATAGCACTATCTTATGTTAATTTTTATATTGACTATTTGAATGTTACATATGTAAGTCATTTACCCAACTACAGATGGGCCCTCTAACAGCACAACCCTCTATGAGTCATATAATTTGTTCATTTTCTTTCAAGGTCTACCAAGATCTTGTACATAGCAGCCACCCAGCAAATATTTATTTATATTTTTCTATCTACCCATTTGATCCGGCTATACATTTTTACGGATGGTGCACTTCCTTTGAGTTATACACTTTACTTCACTTTTAATATTTCCCCCTTTACATAACCCGCCTGCATTAATTCCTGGTTTACCTAGTTTATATCTTTTGCTGCCCAGACACCCATTCCAGAATTTAGCCTTTAAAGATATGTATCCCCTTTTCTCCCAACTGGACCAGATCTCTATTCAAACATCACTTCTAATTCTTTTGTGTCACAATGCTGGAGAAAGTCACAAAACTATTGACAAGGTCAACATTCAAAGGCAAATCCCTTACTCTGTGCTTTTAATCCCATCCTATTCAATTTCCTCCAAATCTTCAATTCAACAGTTACTGCATTTCTCTCTTAGCTTTTCAAGTTCTCTCTCTTCCCTGGATCTTCTCCCTACAGAAATGCTCAGAATATCTGGTATTGAATTCTAGTTCCTTTATTTACCTATTATGACTTAGAAAAGTCATTTTAGTGTCTCTAAGGCTCAGTATATCCATAAGTAAAAGTGGAGGTAAGAATTGCTGCTTTACAATTTGTGAGAATTAAATATATGTTGACCACCTACTGTGTGCCAAGTAGTAGTTATAGAGTCAGTTATATGCATAAATATCTCTAACACAATAATTGGGACATAAAAGTCACAAAATTAATGTTAGTTTTTTCTTTTTATCTTTTTCACATCTATTTTATTCCTAACATATTTTTTCGTGTACAACATCTGCAACATAATAGTGCCTGGCACCTAAATAAATGATTCTAATATTCCTTAGAACTGCTGCTTTTACTCACTTTTTTTTACATTTTGGAGAGGGTGTGTCACTATCTCACGGTTTTCTCCAGCCATTTATTCCTGAAAATCTTTCAATCTGATTTTCTCCTCCATTCCTTTGCCAAAAAAAGACTCTCTCTGAAGATTCTCCTGAAATTTATCAAGTCCAGTGACTTTTTCTGAGTTTTTATTCTCCTTTACCTTTTGCAATATTTGTTCTACAGGTCCTTCTTTCTTTTTGGCATTTTCTTTTTTCCTCACTGTCTGTGTAAATGTTGTTTCTTATTTCTCACCCTGATTTTCTTACCACATCTTCCCGTTTGCTTTCTATATCTCCTCTTTCTCTCTTTGCAAAGTAAGTTGGACATTCCCCACAGCATTTTTCCTGAGTTCTTTTTTCCATTCTTAATCTTTCTGTGTGTGTTTGTGTGTGTGTATGTGTGTGTGTGTGTGAGAGAGAGAGAGAGAGAATGAGAGAGAGTAGGTAGAGTGAGAGAGAGAAAGCAGAGAGAGAGAGAGAATCATTCATTTCCGTGGCTGCCACCACATGGAAAACTATGTAGAAAACCTCTAAATCTGTACTAGGAACTCTGACTGCATCCCAGAGATTCCCACGCATATTTATAGCTCTCTAGTGGACACTTATACTACCTGGAGGTTCTGTTGGCATCATAAGAACAACATATCAGAAACTCCTAACCTGTCCTGTTTCTCATCTTGACATTCTGCTTTCTCTTAATGATGTTGCTTTGCTTTCTTCATCCACACTTGATGGCTAAGGGTCATCCTCTCCCTTTATACTCAGTCAGTGGACAAGTTCTCATGTTTCTTCTTTTCTAATGCCTCTGGCGCCCATTCCTTTCTGTGCATTCCTGTTGCCAAGATCCTAGTTCAGTTCATAATTACATCATGGCTGGACTATTACAATGAAAATTAACCTATTTCCCTGACTCTGGTTTCTAATCCCTCCAATCTGTATTCTACAGTATACTGTATACTTTTTGAGCCCTTACTATGTCCCAGGCCCTTTGTTAAGTTCTGAAAAGTGAGGGCACTCAAGCACAGTTTAATATAGGGGTAATTTAGTAATCTTGTAACTACAGTGCTTTGTAACTAGTATAGTTTAAGCACAGAATGGGTGGAAAGTACAACATAGTCAATGCTACTTGAGGAAATCAGTAGAAGCTTCAAGTAATTGATTTTTGGAAGGACACAGAAGTAGTTTATGGACAAATAAGGGATGAAAGACATTCTGGGCAAAAACAATAACAGATATAAGGCAAATAGCTATGCAAAAGCATGGCATCAGAGAAACAAAGCTGTTTAATATGGTTGATGTGGGTTAGGAGGGGGCCTTGTATACCATAGAAAATTTTCATTTCTTTCTGCATCGACTGGGAGAAACAACTGAAGTGTTTTAATCCGGGCAATAACATGACTAGTTTACCTTTTATGATGATTCTGCTCTCAATGTAGGAAGTAATTTGGATGAAGCAAAGCCTGAGTCAGTGAATGAAGGGACAGTGGCGGTCATATGAACCTGCTTGAGCCTTTGGTGGCTTAGCTTTAACAATGATGCTCCCTTCCTGAAAATCTTTCAACTTCCAGTTTGCCTGTGGCGTAATGCCCAGTCTCCATATTCTGATCACTTCACAAATGGCTCCAGCGTCTTCCCAAGCTTGTTCTGTACAAATGCCCAACATAGAGCCAAACTTTCAGTCTCACTGGACCACTTTCTGCTCCTGAGAAAAGGACCTGTGCTTTCCCAAGCCTTGTGGCTTTATTCAAGTCCTTCTATGTCCTAGACCAAGGTTCTGCAAACTGCAGCCTGCTGGCCAAATTCGGCCCAGTGCCTGCTTTTGTAAGCAAAGTGTTATTGGAGCATAGCCATGCCCATTCATGTACATACTGTCTATGGCTGCTTTTGCACTGCAACAGTGAGCATTGTGACGGAAATCTTATGGCCTACAAAGCTGAAAATAGTTACTAACTGGTGCTTTACAGAAGAAATTTGCTGACTCTTGGCTTAGAACACCTTCTTTCTTCCTTTTCAATACTATTGTAAGATGGGTAGCCCGTGTAAAACTTAGCTTAAATTTATCCTTCTCCAGGAAGGCTTAATTTTAATCATTCTAGTCAAAAGTGGTCTCTTTGTCTTCTGAATACCTAAAGCAATGCTTCTTAACAGTTTCATAGCACTTAAACCTACTGCCTTGTTTTGTATTTACTTTTCTATATAGCTTTCTTCCATTGAGGATGTAGGCTTAAGGATGTAATTTTTTACTTATTTATGTCTCTATCTTTTAGTGTATCTATTTATTTAACTAAATATTTAGGTGGGTTATTGTAGATTATACATAATAGATTATTATATTATAAATATATGTATATATACTTTGTTATTTGTGTAAATCTAGATTTTTAATTCTTATCATATACCAATTACAATGCCAAGTGAATTTCATACAAAATTACATTTCATACTCAAAACTGTCAAATGAAAGGAATATATATGTGATCAACACTTTGTAGCTGGAGAGAGAAGGCTTAGAAAGGTTAAGAAATTTTATGAATTTAAGTACGAGTGAGGTCAAAATTCCTGTCAAAGGAAATTGTGTTCCAAAGTGCAGTCTCCCAACAGTGATTAAATTGTTGTATTCTAGCAGTGTTCAGTGCAGGTCCTTATGATCCTAGTAGAGCTGAGGAAGAGGCAAAAAAGGCTAAAAAATAAAATGGAGATATTTTAGCTGTACAGATGCAACAATGATTGATTTAGATTTTAGATAACAATGATCTCAGTTTATGCCAATAATTTGAAATGGTAATTTCTTATTCTTGAATCAGCAAATAAACTAACACGTTTGTTGATTTGCATTGAACTAAATCAGTGTAAACCAAGTCTACACTGAAACACCTGAGTCAGAGTCTCTTTTGATCTTAGCGAGCAGGTACAGTATTTCTTTCTTCACTACATTCCTGTAGGCTGAGTTTTACCCTCTTCGTACTGTAGTGTAATGGAAAAAGTGCATGTTGAAGTCATAAAAACAGAAGTTGAAACTCTACATTTGCCATTTATAGATTGTATGCTTCTTTGTGCAACAATATCAATCTCTCTTAGATTCAGATTCCTCATCTATAAGAAATCTAAAACAAAACCCACTAGGATTGTTCTGAGGTTAAATGAGAGCATATATAAAATGCCTAGGGATGTGCTTGGTACACTGAGAACTCAATGATGTGCTTCAAGGCTCTAAAGACCAGCATGGAGGTTTAGATGTTAAGACGTTAGAACAAAACACAATCTGATAAAGTTCATAATCTTAAAAGAAATTAACGTGGACCAGAGAAGCGGGAGAGCTATCCATGAAGGCATGAGAACCAAACCAAAACTTAAATAACAGAGGTGGGGAAAACCTGGGCACATTATCTGGCAGTCCATCCATTTAAATAGTCACTTGTGTTCCTTCTATCTCCGTATTTTTTTTTTAACTTACGAGTATAAGTTGCATGAAACTGGCATGATAGATATTATGGGACATTACAGTATACTTCATATTTAAAATACACTTTTGATACATTTCAGAATCAGGTAAAGTCTAGAAAATTAATCACATATTAACATGATTTATTCTTTAATTTTTAAAAATAATAAATATATTGCTTACTTTTAAACAGACAATCGTATGGGCCATAGCATGTATAATGGCATAAAATAAAAAATAAGAATTTACAGTACAAGATTGCTTTATGGATTATTTAGTTGAACCTGAACCAGAACCTATGTCATTTGCCATTCAACACATTGCTCTTTCTAATACATCACAATCTTTCCATGTACAAGACATTCAAATCCAAATTTGCATGCATTTTTCATCATTCTTATTTTGTTTTTATTTGTGAGTGCTTAGAGAACAAGTATTTGATTGAACTCTGATGTTTGTTGTCATAAAGCTGTAAGAAAGTCTGTGGTGCTGTGAATTACTTTTTCCCCCCTATTATTTGGTAATTTCTACATCCACTGACAGAAACGGTTTCCCAGGATAAAATCACACAATTCTCATAAACCAGGTTCCTACAGACTTTATGGGAGAGATAAGGCAATTTGATTATTTCATGGGTCCTGAATTTTTAACTTTAAGAATTAATTTACAAACCTGTGATATTTTTATCTTGATGAAGGGAACAGATATCTTTTACTGTATAAGGGTAGTAATTATACTTTATAAAGAGTCACTTCTGGTCCAGGAAATATAGTCAGTGCTATTCTCTTTCACTCCTGATGCTGGCATATGGGCGTGCCAAAAGTGTTAAAAATCCGAGGGATATCAAGTACTTTATAAATACTGAAATCATTTCTCAACCAAACTCCCTCTCTATTCTTTTTTCTTATTTTGCTATATTTTATAGGATCTCTATTTTTTAAAATATCAGCTCCCCAACAGTTCATTATTTCTCTAAAAAAGGATGAAAACACTGAAAGTTTGTTTTAAATCGTGAACTTAATAGGAGGAATGTACACTCCACTGGCTGCAGTGTAGGCTTTTTTCTGCTCTTTCTATTAGACACTTGCTGTTGCTATGTTTTTATGGACACAAACCAAACTATAGAAACATGCCGTTAATTCCAACAAGGGCATTTCTTTGTTGGTATAAAGGAGAAAACTTTTAAAGGCATCTATTTTCTACCCTCCAACTTTAAAAATTATGGTCCACAGCCAACCTCTGAACCTCCAGGCTTAGCTACATCTGTCCTAGCTGATCTCTCAGGAATATACAGATAGCTTTTCTCTTCAGAAAGAAGAGAGAAGCTATTCTCAGTGGAAACTCTTGCCCGTTAACAAATCTGGTTAGCTTCAAATATCCATGAAAATGTCATACCTCTCCTGACAACAAGAAAGCAAAGCAACAGAGCCATATGAGGAATGACAAATGAGAGAATTAGTAACTAGGAATGTCTCTGTATAAATAGTCAGTTCTTTGGTTGTTCTGCATAGCCGATACATGTCAAATACAGTGTTTGTCTTTAAAGAATAAGATCTTCAACTGATCTTCTCTGGTATATTATGGTACACAGCAGAAAAATAATTTTTAGATTCATTTAACAGATGTTCATTTGTGAGCTTGGCCACTAACCACAATATTAGAGAAAAGCCCTGATTTATGCTTTCAGGCTCGCTTATTTACAACACAGTGGTCTTCTGGGTATATTTTGGGGCCATGCATGATTTAAGCCCACAAACCTTGCGAGGACCTGAGGACCTGCTTGAGGTCACTGGACATCTCACAATATAGATCGTCAATGTGATGTTCACATCACATTTGAAATACTTATCTTCTAGCCATATTCTTTCATTGTCGTGTGATCTTACTTGTAATGTTTTTCTTTACATTTCTGCCTCAGTTTTTAGATTATGGTAAATAGATGCTACAATATTAAAACTAGGACAAATAAACTCATCTCTGCCATCTGCTTTAGTTATAGGATCATTGGTGGAAACTCTCAGTTCACCATCAACCCGTCCACAGGACAGATCATCATCAGTGCCCTGCTGGACAGGGAAACAAAAGAGAATTATACTTTAGTAGTGGTCTGCAGTGATGCTGGATCCCCGGAGCCTCTTTCCAGTTCCACCAGTGTGCTTGTTACTGTGACCGATGTCAATGACAATCCACCAAGATTTCAACATCACCCATACGTCACACACATCCCATCTCCTACTCCTCCAGGTAATCAAACCAACTCTGAGGTCTCATGGATAAATACACACTATACATTGGATATTTTCTATAAATATATTTCTGTTACTTTTACGTGTATGTTTCTGATATAGCCTAAGTTTACAAATCCTCTAAACTTGACTTGCCTAATGAAATTGAAGGAACATTAAAACTCATAAATTAATTATTTTATCCCAAACCAATTGTGTTTAAGGCTTTTTCATTGCCACAACTTTCCTGGTAGTATTTCTTAATATTACTTGAATATTGTTAAATCATTAAGATAGATATCACTTTGTAGTCAAAGAGGGTTCTACTCTGAGATATAATTTGTATGTAAGTTCCCCGAGAGGAGGGACATTGTCTCTTTTTTTCATGCTGTATCTTAGCACCTGAAGCATTATCTGAGAGGTAATAGGCATTTAACCATATTTGTTGGTGGAAAAATGAATATTTTACTTTAATGCTTCATAGATAGATTTTCAAAAATGTTTCATGAATGGCTATTTCAAATTAGTTATTATTATTTTATTTCAGTTTTGATGAATGAGAGTTTTTTTGTTAGTAAGTTTATGGAGCCCTTAATGAACCACTTTCATATCGACCATATGCATTTATCTTTCTGCTTTTAAATTTAGTTTGGTTTCATTTGCTTGTTTGCAAAGAATGTCATACTCTATTAAGAACTGCACAAATCATCTGCCATTTGTAATCTTTGAGATAAGCTTTCAAATAAGAAAATATACAAATATAGGCCATAATTAATTTAATCTTTCTTGCTTTAAAATATTTCTAATTAGAAGAAAAAATAAATGGATCTCGGATTCCGCCTCTCAGTGATCTTTCATCTTCTGTTCACTTGAGAATGTCTAATTGATACCCATTGAAAGTATAAAATTCATACATTTTGGTGCCAATTTTCTATCAAAAGTAAATGTTAATATCAAAGTCATAAATCCCTGATGAAGTCCGTTAGCTGAAATGATGCTGGCAGGCATGACTCTAATTACATGCAATGTGTGCTGATGCAATATAGCATCTCCTATACCAAGTGAGTAATGATTGAGTATCTTTTCCTCTTTAGACTTATTATAATTAATCAGAATCACTGGCCTTTTATTTTCAATAAAAGACTTTTCACGTTTGTCACAAACTCTTCTGTAAGGGTAGGCGTGAAGGTTTGGAAAGGTTTCTGAATGAGTATATCAAAAACATGTCCTTATGGCAGTTTTTCTGCATAATTCTACTACAATCTGTTCCTTGGCGCTCATCCCAAACACTATCTTTTGGAATCCAAATTGAGTCCATTCTTCCTCAGTTCTTATTTCTTATTACTTTATAATTGTTCTAATTGATTTATAGATTTGTATGTATATGTCGCTGATTTATCTCCATGTGATAATAGCTCACAGATAAAAGAATTTGGCTATGAAACAGTGGGTATAAAGAATCAACAACAATTTTTTAAAACATATTACTTTTGTTGTCATGGTTACATATATGGTAATTCAAAGATGTTTTTGGACATAATAGAGCAATTATCTTTTTTCATTGGGCAGAAGCATAGTTCTTAGCAGAGCTCACGTATTATCATGTTTGTTGGAAGTTGTGTTAGTACAGATTTTTCTCCTAGGAACTGTAATTCGAAATGATTAGCCATTACTCTTCCCTGTCCTTCTCTCAAAGGCACACTGAAA
This sequence comes from Tapirus indicus, assembly GCA_031878705.1. Classification (NCBI taxonomy): domain Eukaryota; kingdom Metazoa; phylum Chordata; class Mammalia; order Perissodactyla; family Tapiridae; genus Tapirus; species Tapirus indicus. The sequence continues at coordinate 137,129,593 of CM062919.1, read as the reverse complement.
AATATTAAATCCAGTAGACTGTATGGGTGTTAGTTAGAAAATGGTAGGTCAGTCCCTGAAGACTATCGTTAAGTAGATTTGACTTGGGAACTTTAGAGATAATATAGGAGATGCTGTTCTAGCCCAGTAATCATGAGAAAATAAAGTTGTATTAGGTAGCAATATAGTATTTTATTTACATTAACCTACTACCAAATGTTTTATTTGGGTTCCATGTGATTATAACTGCACACTCCATCTTTTGTAGGTTCTTTCGTCTTTGCAGTTACAGTCACAGATGCTGATGTTGGACCCAATTCTGAACTGCATTATTCTCTTTCGGGTAGAAACTCTGAAAAATTTCACATTGACCCACTGAGAGGAGCTATAATGGCAGCTGGACCACTAAATGGAGCTTCAGAAGTGACATTTTCTGTACATGTAAAAGACGGTGGCTCATTTCCAAAGACAGATTCTACAACAGTGACTGTTAGATTTGTGAACAAGGCAGATTTCCCCAAAGTCAGAGCCAAAGAACAAACTTTCATGTTTCCTGAAAACCAACCAGTAGGCACTCTTGTCACGACCATTACGGGGTCCTCCTTGAGAGGAGAATCTTTGTCCTATTATATTGCAAGTGGAAATCTTGGCAATACATTCCAAATTGATCAATTAACAGGGCAAGTGTCCATTAGTCAACCTCTGGATTTTGAAAAGATACAAAAATATGTTGTTTGGATAGAGGCCAGAGATGGAGGTTTTCCTCCTTTCTCCTCTTATGAGAAACTTGACATAACAGTATTAGATGTTAATGATAATTCCCCAATTTTTAAGGAAGATCCGTTTGTATCTGAAATATTGGAAAACCTTTCTCCTCGAAAAATACTTACTGTTTCAGCAGTGGACCAGGACAGTGGACCCAATGGACAGTTAGATTATGAAATTGTTAATGGCAACAAAGAACATAGTTTCAGTATCAATCACGCCACTGGTGAAATTAGAAGCATTCGACCTTTAGACAGGGAAAAAATATCTCAATATGTGCTTACCATAAAGTCCTCGGACAAAGGCTCTCCTTCTCAGAGTACCTCGGTCAAAGTCATCATTAACATTTTAGATGAAAATGATAATGCCCCTAGGTTTTCTCAAATATTTAGTGCCCATGTTCTTGAAAATTCCCCGTTAGGATACACAGTTACACGTGTCACAACTTCTGATGAAGACGTTGGTATAAACGCAATTAGTAGATATTCTATAATGGACACAAGTCTTCCATTTACAATTAATCCCAGCACAGGGGATATTGTAATTAGTAGACCTTTAAACAGAGAAGATACAGACCGTTACAGAATTCGAGTTTCTGCGCATGATTCTGGGTGGACCGTAAGTACAGATGTCACAATATTTGTGACAGACGTCAATGACAATGCTCCAAGATTTAGCAGGCCCTCCTATTATTTGGATTGCCCTGAACTTACTGAAATTGGCTCAAGAGTAACTCAGGTATCTGCCACAGATCCTGATGAGGGGTCAAATGGACAAGTGTTCTATTTTATAAAATCTCAGTCAGAGTATTTCCGAATTAATGCCACTACAGGAGAGATTTTCAATAAACAGGTCTTAAAATACCAAAACGTCAGTAGCTTCAGTAACGTCAACATCAACAGACACAGTTTTATAGTGACATCTTCAGATCGAGGTAATCCTTCCTTACTTAGTGAGACAACGGTTACCATCAACACAGTGGACAGTAATGACAATGCACCTCAATTCCTTAAAATTAAATATTTTACTCCAGTCACCAAAAATGTTAAAGTTGGTACAAAGTTAATCAAAGTCACTGCAGTAGATGATAAAGATTTTGGACTGAATTCTGAAGTAGAGTATTTCATTTCCAATGAAAATCATTTGGGAAAATTTAAGTTGGACAATAATACAGGGTGGATTTCAGTAGCATCCTCCCTAATTTCTGACTTGAATCAAAATTTTTTGATCACTGTCACTGCAAAGGATAAAGGAAACCCTCCACTTTCATCCCAAGCAACTGTTCAAATAATTGTCACTGAAGAAAACTACCATACACCTGAATTCTCTCAAAGCCACATGAGTGCAACCATCCCTGAAAGCCATAGTGTTGGGGCCATTGTCAGAACTGTTTCTGCAAGAGATAGAGATGCAGCTATGAATGGCTTGATTCGGTACAGCATTTCTTCAGGAAACGAAGGAGGCATTTTTGCAATCAATTCCTCCACGGGTATATTAACACTAGCCAAAGCTCTTGATTATGAGCTATGCCAGAAACATGAAATGACTATTAGTGCTACAGATGGAGGATGGGTTGCAAGAACTGGTTACTGCAGTGTGACTGTAAATGTGGTTGATGTGAATGACAATTCTCCAGTATTCCTCCCTGATGAGTATTTCCCTACTGTTTTGGAAAATGCCCCAAGTGGGACAACAGTTATTCACCTAAATGCAACAGATGCTGACTCTGGAACCAATGCTGTGATTGCATATACTATCCAGTCTTCTGACAGTGACCTCTTTGTCATTGACCCCAACACAGGAGTCATCACCACTCAAGGTTTCTTGGATTTTGAAACCAAGCAGAGCTACCATCTTACTGTGAAAGCCTTCAATGTCCCTGATGAAGAAAGATGCAGTTTTGCCACTGTTTATATACAATTAAAAGGGACAAATGAATACGTGCCTCGTTTTGTTTCCAAACTTTACTATTTTGAAATCTCAGAAGCAGCTCCTAAAGGTACTATTGTTGGAGAAGTGTTTGCCAGCGACCGTGATTTAGGCACTGATGGGGAGGTACACTATTTGATTTTTGGTAACAGTAGAAAGAAAGGTTTCCAGATCAATAAGAAGACTGGACAAATTTATGTTTCTGGACTTCTTGACAGAGAAAAAGAAGAAAGAGTATCTTTGAAGGTATTGGCCAAGAATTTTGGCAGTATTAGGGGTGCAGACATAGATGAGATCACGGTAAATGTCACTGTGCTTGATGCCAACGACCCACCTGTTTTTAGTCTAAACATCTACAGCATTCAGATCAGTGAAGGGGTCCCCACAGGAACTCATGTGACCTTTGTCAGTGCCTTTGACTCAGACTCTGTCCCCAGCTGGAGCAGGTTTTCTTACTTCATTGGATCAGGGAATGAAAATGGTGCCTTTTCCATTAATCCTCAGACAGGACAGATCACCGTCACTGCAGAATTAGATCGAGAAACCCTACCCATCTATAATCTCACAGTTTTGGCTGTTGATTCGGGGACTCCCTCAGCTACAGGAAGTGCCTCCTTATTGGTCACCCTAGAAGATATAAATGATAATGGGCCTATGTTGACCATCAGTGAAGGAGAAGTCGTGGAAAATAAACGCCCAGGAACTCTAGTGATGACCCTTCAGTCCACTGATCCTGATCTCCCTCCAAACCAAGGGCCCTTTACCTATTATTTGCTGAGCACTGGTCCTGCCACCAATTATTTTAGTCTGAACACTGCTGGAGTTCTGAGCACAACCAGAGAGATTGACAGAGAGCAGATTGCAGACTTCTATCTGTCTGTGGTTACTAGGGATTCTGGTGTTCCTCAAATGTCTTCTACAGGAACCGTGCATATCATGGTTATAGACCAAAATGACAATCCTTCGCAGTCTCGGACGGTGGAGATATTTGTTAATTACTATGGCAACTTGTTTCCTGGTGGGATTTTAGGCTCTGTGAAGCCACAGGATCCGGATGTGTTAGACACCTTCCACTGCTCCCTTACTTCGGGAGTTACAAGCCTCTTCAGTATTCCAAGGGGCACTTGTGATCTGAATTCCCAGCCAAGGTCCACAGATGGCACGTTTGATCTGACTGTCCTTAGCAATGATGGAGTTCACAGCACAGTCACGAGCAATATCCGAGTTTTCTTTGCTGGATTTTCCAATGCTACAGTGGATAACAGCATCCTTCTTCGTCTCAGTGTACCCAAAGTAAAGGACTTCTTGACTAACCACTACCTTCATTTCTTACGCATTGCCAGTGCACAGTTGACAGGCCTAGGGACTGCTGTGCAACTCTACAGTGCATATGAAGAGAACAATAGAACGCTTCTTTTGGCAGCTGTGAAGCGAAACAATAATCAGTATGTGAATCCCAGTGGTGTAGCCACTTTCTTTGAAAGCATCAAAGAGATCCTTCTCCGACAGAGTGGAGTAAAGGTAGAATCTGTGGATCATGACTCATGTGTTCATGGCCCATGTCAGAATGGGGGGAGCTGTATAAGAAGATTGGCTGTTAGCTCCATATTAAAAAGCCATGAGAGTCTTCCAGTCATCGTTGTGGCAAATGAACCTCTGCAGCCTTTCTTATGCAAGTGTCTGCCAGGTTATGCTGGTAGCTGGTGTGAAATAGATATAGATGAATGCCTTCCATCCCCTTGCCACAATGGTGGGACCTGTCACAATTTGGTGGGAGGATTTTCATGCAGCTGCCCAGATGGCTTCACTGGCAGGGCCTGTGAGAGGGATATCAATGAGTGCCTGCCCAGTCCTTGCAAGAATGGTGCCATCTGCCAGAATTTTCCAGGAAGCTTCAACTGTGTTTGCAAAACTGGATACACAGGTATGACAACTTTTGGCTTCTTTTACGAAGACTTTAGCCATGTCAAGTATAATAGGAAGATTTGAATTTTGTCATTTAAAAATAATTTTTCATAAAAATGGGTATAATCATAGCACATCTTTAAGCATTTACTATTGGCCAGACATCATTCTAAGCATTTTATCTGTATTTATTTTACTGACTTCTCACAAAAATCCTGTGAGGTAGGGTAATTATTTTCCAGTTTTTACAAACAAGGAAGCTGACATAGAGAGGAGTTAAGTCAGTTTTCTAAGGTGACCCAGCTAACTTTTTATAGAGTCAAGATGTAAGCTACATAGTTAATTTCAGAGTTTAAATTCTTAGTCAATCTACTAAGTGTCTCATACAAGAAAAAAGAGAATAATATCTTCAAAAAAGAGTGCTCCAAAGTTTAAAGAACATGATATATTTAAAGCATAAGACCTTGATCATTTTATGTCCTAAATAACTGTCAACAATTATTGTTGTTGATTCTTTATCATCATCATTTTTATGATCATAGTTATTATTGAAATTTAACTCACACTATGAGGAGAATGCAGCAAGAATCGTGTTTTAAAATTGAGATTGAAATGCCTTGTTACTTCTAGTAGTCAGATAGAAAGCATAATGGCTGATTTCTCAGGTAAGCCAGAATAAAACTGAACTACAACTTACCTTGACATCTTAGAAGCAGAATTAAACATATAGCAGCTGATTTGTTCAACTAGTCTTGGGCATCCTAAGAGGACATGATGTACATATATACATATATCTCTATCTGGTTCTATCTCTAATATCTCTATCTATCATCTGTCTATCTATTTATCTATCTATCTATCATCTATCTATTAGCTGGCCAATGGTTAGTGTGCCTTGATATGCATATCAGTGTTATGCTCTTGATAAGTTTGAAGAGAGAAAAATTCTCTGCTGTACTTTTCACACTACACATTTTTAGAACATAGTCCATATCGCTCTGTAGTGTTTATAAACATAAAAGTACTAGTGAAATAGGTAAAGCCAGGATAGATTTTTTAAAATGTTTGTAGATGTTTTGCAGAATAATATTTTTTAAAAAGTTTTTAAGCAAATGCTTTTGGATATATTTTAAAAGGGTGTCTATTGTATGTATACTTGTGATTTTCTATTTGTAGAGTTGAATTGCTTGATGGTGATATAAACAAGTTTGAATAAGCCAAAGCAGAACATACAAGCTTTGCCATCTAATAAAATAATATTCTTGAAATATAAATGAAGAAAAGGAGTAGGAAGCACGTGTGATGGAAAGAACCAAGGGATTCGATAGTCTCTGATTTAGCTGTAGCTTTTGGGAAGTCATTTAACCTTGCTGACTTTCAATTTCCCCGTATGCAAAATGAGAAAATCATACTTTCTTATCTTTTTATCATTACCTATTATCATGAGTAAAGATAATGATGGTAAATCACCTAGCACGGTGTCCAGCATTCAATAAGCAGCAATGCTAATGCGTTCTACTTTCGTGGTGTTAGTATAGTGGCAGTAACGGAGATGTGCCACAGAATGTCTAAGAACACAAGATGCCTCAGTGGCACAAGATAACTGAGTCTTACCAGAATCGTATCCTTAGAATCATGAATAATAGGGCTATACAACATGTTATGACTTCACGATTTCTAGAAAACCATCATTCTTTCCCATCTCCTCCCCCAAATGACTTCCTCTGCTGAGAATTCAACAATAAAAATTATTTCTTTGTTCTATTTTGGTATAATACACTCATTCACACATAGATTTAGAGAGAGTTTATGCCTAGTCTTAAAATGAAGAAAGTGAATGTATTTGGTAGCGGCCAGGGAACAGGGAACGTACCGTGGTTGTGAGCAAAGGAGCCATATGCAGATTTCAGCATAAATGTTGCTTATTTCCTGATTGGGCGTAGAACTAACTAGCCTTTTCACATTACTTCTCTCTGATTTGTTTCTATCTTTGTTCCATTTTATTTAAATATACATTGCATACTTTTCGAAATATATTAGTTGAAACTTTTAGGAATATCCCTCTTTTCATTATGAAATATTAATAACATTTATCAAGTGGCTATTTAAAGCCCTGCTTAAAGCTCCTTGCACCATACATATTATAGTTCATTTTGTAATTCATTTAGTTCTTCTCACAATTCTATTAGATGGATATTACTATTATTCCCATTTTAAAGTAAAAGAAAAATGGGTCTTAAAGGAAATAAAAGAGATTAAATAGTTTGCCTCCAGCACAGCACAGAAAGTGATCTGAGTTTTGACTATAAGCTTGACTCCAGAGCATCTGCTCTTTATGTGCATGTCACACTTCATCACACTTTGATTTGTACTTGCTATAGAGTGTTATGCTGAGTCCTTGTGTCTCCTAAGAGTGTTTTGTCCATTATTCTACTTGATCCTCACAAAAAGGCTGTGAGATGATATATTGGTCTGAAACTGGTCAGGAACTGAAATTACGTTAGGACTTTAAGGTAGGAAGGTTTTTAAATGCAAAGAAATACCTTAGAAAATCTTCAAACTGGCTCAGAGTGAAAGGTCGGGAAAGTTTACCAATGACCTCAGCAATTAGAAGATAGCAGCTATCGCGAGAAACCACTGCTGATCATCTTGTTCACCTGCAGTATTACAATGAGCGATTCCCAAGAGAATGGTCCCTGCTTGGCTTTCACCCTTCAGATATCATTCAACTATTGCTTACTGGCAGAATCTAAACCCAAGCCCTGCTGGGAGGGAGTCTGGAAAAGGTAGTTTTGCAACTTCTAGCTCCCACCATACAGAAGGATAGGAATGGTGCCGAGTGTCAACATATAATATCTAGCATAGGAAGATACTATTATTACTCCTATTACGTGTTGTAGGAAGCTGAGCCCACATTCTGGTAACTCTAGGGCCAGAGCTGCCAAAGACTAGCTCGTAACCTCTTTCTGTAAGGCAAGTTATTTGAAGTTATGCATTAATTGTATATACTGACCCTCAGAACTCAAATCACTTCCATTTGCATAATTGGAGATAATCCAGCTGATCAGGAATGATGTAAACAAACATAAAGTTGAATGATTAACGTGAATCTTACGTTTTTTGAAGTCATGTAATTCATTGTTTCAGATTCTAAATTCATAGTCCATCCAAGAAAACTAGCGGATAATTAAAGTCAAATAGTTACATTTCTTTTGTTTTGCAGGAAACAGTACAACAAAAAATATTGTGACAAATTGTAAATCCATACATTAAATTAGGAATGTACTGTTTGAATGTCAATATCTGTTTAATGTTCTTTGTAAAGGTAATCCCTGAAGGATCATTTCTAAGTTACTCTTTCTAAATAGTCTTTACCAGGTAACCTGACTCAGGAAGATGGAGCTAATGCACAAAAACACCTCAAAGAGCTGATCAAAACTAATAAGCCATAAGACAAAAATCCTACATAAGCATATGTATACCACACATAATAGTTTTTTTAAAATACCCATTCTAGCTAGATTTTACTTCTGTTAACATTAAGTACTAATGCCTTAGTAAAGCCTTCTTCAAGGCCTAAAGATTTTTAAAGTCTGTGGCATTACAAATTGGAGCTGGGAGATTTTCTGAACTTTCTGTTAAAATAATCCTCACCCAATACCCCCCCATCACACCCCCACTGCATATTTTACATGAAGTTAGAAATTGTGTTAAAGATTGTAAGAGTGAGTGACTCATGAATTGATGGAAACCAAGAGACTTCATCTTAAGAATCTCACAAGGAGTGATTAAGTGTTAGCTGAATAGGGATTTAGTGTGGAGAACATCCTGGAAGGATCCAAGAATGGAAATGAAAATTATGGGACAACTACAACAAAAAGATATGAAAGGATAGTGTTAGTATCGTATTGCCACCAGTTTGTTCTGATTTTTTTATTGTTTTTAAAAAAGTTATTTTCAAGTTTGTGACCCTAGAGTCACATAATAAGCATGGAATAAGGATATTTTTTAATGAATGAATGATTTAGGGGGGATGAATTTGTTTGTATAACTTGTGTTTCTGAACTTTTTTTTTTAGTTGATAGAAAAAGAACAAAAGAAAATTTTAAAAAATAGTGAGACTTCATATTCAGTTATAATCAATCCATGTTTCATTGTTAAGAAAAGTTTCCTATAATTTAATTTTTATATTGCTGAATTGAGCTTTGATTAGCTCTAATACAGGGTATTAGAAAAGATGAATAAATTGTAGTATAGGACATGTGAAAAATTGATTTCTAGATTTTCACAAAGTTTAAAAATACCAAAATTACATCAGTTGTCAATATGCCTCAGTAAATGAAAAGAAAATATTTTTCATATTATTCATGCTTCAGAAGTTCAGGGGATCCTGGAGGAAATCAGTAGCTTAATAACTACAAATCTAATATTTCTTTTCCTATAAAAATGGAAATTTCTTGGATTTAATAGAACACTAATCAGGAAGCACAATTGTAGTCAGTGACCACCGAGCATTTGTCTTCTTGCTCCAGGTTTTCACTGTTTGTGGCACATCCCTGCACTGAGTCCTTCCTAGGAATGGGTTCTGGTATAAAATGCAGCCTGTAGATAGAGCTTATTTCTAAATCTGGGGCTCTCCTAACAGAATTAGTGCATTACCCCTTTAACCTTTCCCATTTACTTTCACACATCTGGATGCATTTTAGGTATGGTATTTGGAGTAATGCCAGAGGTTTATTACCATATGGAGAAGTTTTTCTATGCTCTCAAGTAAGTCCTGATATTTCAGAAAAGGATGAGATTTATCCATACATCACTTTTATGTCATATGACAGTGTAAATAGGAATTTTTTCCCAGACATGTAAAGTTAGTTATATACAGGTTGTGCATGGTAATTTTACTGAGGAACTTGGCGAACATTTGCTTTCACGAGGATGAGAGTAGTGACTAAGAGTCATTCTTGTAAAATCACAACAGTCATAATATTAATGTTCTCAATGATCATGTGACCAGGAAACTAGAATACACACAAAAGTTAGTGACTAGATATGAAATGAAATTTTCTCTGAGGTACAGAAGAATGACTCAGATGAGAGAGGATAAAGGGCTCAATTCTTGGTTTGATTTTATTTCCAAGAGTGGAATTAGAGAGTTTACATTAGAAAATAATTTACAGCTTATTAAAGCATTAATAGCGGGCTTCTAGTAGCTTAAATGCTTCTTATTTCTGCATAAAATAAGCATGTATTTGTAAGCTTGCCATGGTTATTATGAATGTTGTTATACATAATCATCTGTAGTCTCATTGAGATTGTATTTGTGTGTGTTTTAAAATACAAAACAGTTTTTTTCCTTTTGCTTTTCTTCCTGGCAATCCTTATTTAAACGTGATATTTTTGCTTTGTTTTGATGTAAAAAAACATAATGCTATTTGATCAGGATATTTAGATGAGCTGTCTTCACAAGTGCTTTTCACGATAATAGGAAACATTTACTTAGTGTGCCAAAAGTAGCTACTTTCTGCCAAAATAATAAAAAGTTTTTAAACATAAATATTCAGAATAGCACACATGTATTATGGAATTATATTTGTTAGTAAAATTATCAATTTAGATATAAAATGGACTTTGATAGTTACACATGGTCTCCCTTCTCCTCTATGTATAAATACAAGAGGCGCAAAAATCATACTTGTGGTGATCTCATATATATATATATGATCTAAGATATTAAATTAAAGCCTTCATGAACTGTAGGATATCAGAAATCATCATATCCTGGCCAAATTTAACAGGTGAGAATAAATGTAGCTCTGCTCCCCATAATCTAACATTAAAATGTGCTATTGGAAGGAGTGAAATTTGAAAAGACCATAGGTGCTCACAGCAGATTCAATTTATATTCAACACTTCATCACATATTCTGCCCCTGAACATGAAGATATATACTAAATTTCTTCTGTAAGTTTAAACTATAATCTTGGAAAGTCTGTCCATACCCTGGCCTCCTATTACGCATTCACTGTCATCTTCAGCAATTCCCATTCTCCATGTGCTAAGAGCTTCCACTTCCTGAAACACATCTCCTTCCATCTATGATAAACAATGTGTATCAACACAATTAACTGATGGATGTCAAAGCAATGAGATCAGTTTATTCTTCTATACAGCTGCTATGACAGTTAACATATCTTAATAGAAAAAGGCTCCTTGAGTTCAAAAGACATAGATGCCTTTCTTTGTGCAAGCCCTATCAGGGTACTGCCAAGCCTCAAGGCACTGACAAGTATTGTTAATTGACTGGCAGCATTAATTAAGTTAATGATCCAAGATTTTGTTTCATAGAGTTCCAACACATCAAATTGTTTTTTACCAGAAGCATATTAGAGTAATTCAAACTGCTGCATTCTCTGATAATCGTTATGCTGGTAACATTAGCATTTAAGTAGGTAGATGTGCGCAGAAAAACCCAGAATTTGTTGCCTACTTCTAATTGGGTAATAGAGCACAAACTTTCCAAACCTGAGAATTATGCATTTAAAGGCTCTCTTTTGATTCTAAGTAAAATTATGACGTCTTTCCCTCATATAAGAGAAAATAATCTTTTTAATAATGATTTAAATTGCAATATTGAGGTTTCAAACTGTATCTTTGGATCTAGTATGACAACCTCTTTGAAATTCACTAATTGTAAAACAAAAATTTCCTCATTAAATGGTGTACTCAAAGTAAATTTTTGAGTGGTAAATAATTTACATACTCTAACAGCAATAAAGATTATTTTTCCCAAACTCAATTGTAAATTCATTTATTTAACCCTTAGCAACGTCATTTCTTACATTTTTGATAATTATCTACTAAGGGAAAATAAGAAAATTAAATTTTGGTTTAAATTAAAATGTTAAATGAGGGGCTGCCCGGTGGTGCAGCGGTTTAGTCCGCGCTTGGCAGCCCGGGGTTCGCGGGTTCGGATCCCGGGCGCCCGCCGACGCACTGCCTGTCAGCCATGCCGTGGCGGCGTCCCATACAAAGTGGAGGAAGATGGGCACGGATGTTAGCCCAGGGCCACTCTTCCTCAGCAAAAAGGGGAGGATTGGCAACAGATGCTAGCTCAGGGCTGGTCTTCCCCACAAAAAAAAAAAATGTTAAATGAAAGGTTGAATTGTTTTTTCTCTTGCTGTTGTCTATTTATATTGTTGTATACTCAAAGAATCAAATTCTATTGAGAATTTATTTTCACTTTTAAGAGAAATTCATTCTCAAACTAATGTTTTCTTAGCTTGTAGCTTCTTCTGCCATTTCCGTAGCTGCTATATGTTTTAACACATGAGTAAGTCTTATTTATTTTTGGGCTTCTTTCCACCCCTCACTTTGGACTAGCTGAAAGAGCCTATAATTTATATTTAAATTAAACTCAGATGTCTGGGGGCCGGCCTGGTGGCATAGCCGTTCAATTCCCATGTTTCACTTTGGTGGTTGGCCTGGGGTTTGCCAGTTCAGATCCTGGGTGCAGACCTGCTCACCACTCATCAAGCCATGTGGAGGCAGTGTCCCATATAGAAGAGCTACAACTCTACAACTATGATACACAACTATGTACTGGGGCTTTGGGGAGAAAAGAAAGAAAAAAAAAGAAAAAAGGAAGATTGGCAACAGATGTTAGCACAGGGCCAATCTTCCTCAAAAAAAAAAAAGCAAACTCAGATGTCTGTGTTAAAATCTCATTTTGTAAGGGATAGGTAAGATAACTAATTTATACAAATTAAAAAAAAAAAAACCCTAAAGTTCTTGTGTTGTTATTTTTATTTAAGCCAAGATGTTAAAGGGTGACCTTTCCCAACAGGATTCAGAAAACTATCTAGCTGAGATTTATAGGATCAGTGACTTGTGTTTGTAATACTCATATATTTTTCCTGTAGAGCACATGTGCCCAAATATTTGAGTAAGTGTACATGTCAGTGCTCCCTACATTAGTTAGCCTTTGTTCCCTATTTCCAGTCTTCAAGAAGTGAAGTTCATAATGTTAGAACCCACTAATATGTTTTCACGATATATCTCACAATATTCTGACCACATCTGTAAAGTATATCAATCCATGTTCTTAATACATCCTACTTTAAATACAATTAAAAGAAATTTTCTAAAAAAGAAAAGAACATGAAGCCTTACTTAGTCCAATAGCACATGTGAAAATTATGTATGCTCTCACAGTGGAAAAAAATGGAAGAAGTGGAATGTGACTTTCCTGATGGCAAATAAATAATCACACATATAGCTAATAGGTCTTATTTATTCTTTATTGGGCAATAGTAATATTGTTTTAAGAAAAAATATATACTTTTCTAGAATGATGTGTCACAAATTCAGCTGGAAAACAGCATAGGAGAGAGTTCTCCTATGACACGGCATCTCTTTGGTGTGATATTTTATACAGGCTTATAATAAAGTTGTCCTGCCTGTTTCTCAAATGTAACACATTGCTACAATGTGTGTGTGTGTGTGTTTTGGTTTTTAAAGCCTAATTTCTGTGCCTCTAGATTGTGTAACTCGTTTATTTTCATTATCCCCCCTTAGAATAGAAAGGTATTCTGAAATTGTTACTATTTTGCCTTGTAAGGAGGTTCCCAATTTTATTTATAAAGGAAAAAAATGTTGTGTTTATGACCCTCTGATGTAGACAAATGTGTTTAGTTAGCAGCATCATGAGATCTGACTCATGCTTACAATTTCAAACCAGGACAATTGTGGCTACATAATCAAACCACAAAAACATAACTAAATTAAACAAAAACTTTGACTATGTTTTAAGCATGGTAATTATGATGGAACGAATTATCTATGCTCAACATTAAGTCTAGTTGTGCATATAAAATTTAGATGTTTTCATGAAACGTTTAATAAAAACATTAGTGCAATCTTGCTGCAAAGTAGAAAACAGCTTTACAGAAACAAACTCTATTTAATTAAATAATTAAACCCTTCCATCAATGAATGGAAATTAACTAAGAACTCTATAACATCTTGTTTCTCAGAATTGGAAAACTAGAAACTATTCTAACAAATGTGTCAAATTATTACAATAATTTAGTTACAGAACAGTGGTATTAGAACAAATTTAAGTTTACATAAAAGAAAAATATACGTCCACCACTACAACAAAGAAAACCAAATGAGACTGACCTTATATTCTAAATTTGGTCTACCAAGTGATTAACTCTTCAATCACAGCTTTGTGAAACCTACGTATGGGAACAGACCTACATTGATCTGTGCTATAGTTTTACAATTTCTTAGGCGAGATATTAGCCTCCAAGAGCCTCTTCTCCATCATCTGTGAAATGTAAATATTTCCTGTTACATGGATTAATTCCCCTCGCTAAAATGGAAACGCATGTTAAGACACTTATCTGCTTTTTTTGACTGCCATAGCCCCATCTTCTAGCATGCCTGGCCCATAATAGGCACTCAGTGGTATTAGTTGATTCTACTTAACAAGATCATCTATAAGAAAGTCTTTATAAACTCAAAAATATGGTTAAGTATTATTGTTTTAGAAAAAGACAAAGTATGCGTGATCTGTAGTCAAGAATAAATCTTAAGTATTTGAAAATATATTTCATATGTTTTCTTATTTCTGATTCTACTTTACAACATGTATGTATAAGGAATATTTCTTGAGACTGAAAAGATCGTAGTTTGAAAATAAGCTAAATGAGATTGATTCTTACCTTTGAAAAATCTGAGTCAAAGAAATCTCTACAGTGAAAATTATGCTGTAAAAACTTCAACTTTCCAGTTATAAAATATGAAAAATGAAGTGACATTGGCAAGAGAAAATAAATTCAGTGAAAATATTTAAATATGTTCACCATTTGTGATTTCCCTGAAAACAGTAGTTTCTTCCAAGATGATTATGTAAATTATTTTCTAAATATTATAATGCACATCTTTACAATAGGAAAACTAAACAAGATTTTGAATGCTGAGATATTCCAATGTCCTCACGTCAAGTAAAATGTTCTACTTCTTTTCTCCAAGACATGATCTCTCAGAATAGATTTTTGCATATGGTTATGCAGTAATGGTATTACTATATTTATATGTAAGATTTTTTTTTAATGGGTTTGATACTTTTCAGGAAAATTGTGTGAATCTTCAGTCAATTACTGTGAATGCAACCCCTGCTTTAATGGCGGTTCCTGTCAAAGTGGTGTGGAGTCATACTATTGTCATTGTCCGTTTGGTGAGTATAGCTTAGTTGTTGATAGAAAATATCCATCTATTTTGGCACACAGTTTAGCAATTTTGTTTTATTGTGGCCATGGTGATTAAGAAAATGTTAGTTGTTCTACACAGGAGGTTTTAGCAAAATAAAATCTCAAAGGTTTAGTGTTTTTCAAAGTTAATTATGGAAATCCCATTGAGTATATTGTTTTGATCATTACTGGAAAAATAATCAACTCAAGATAATTGAATTTGATGTTGTCTCCTCAGGACATTTCCTCTCAAATATTTATGAACGCCTTCTTTTTAGCCTAGAACCTATCAAAGAAAAAGTCCTTTAGCACTATTTGATATCACTCTCTATTTTAAATCTTTAAGAATAATTAATCAAGTGTTTTTTATTTTGTTTTGCTTTTGTTTTTTATTTTGTTTTTCACATTCATTCAACCACTTCTGTTAGAGAATTTAATAACCAGAGATGCAATTTTCATGATAAGCTTTGTTGTAGATAGTACCACATAACTAACTAATCAAAATTCAGACTAATGTATTTTTCAGGGGAATAAAGTTGTTACAATTTTTTTTTACACATACATATTTATTCACCATAATGGAATGAACTAAAAGATTCCTTCCAGGTCTCACCTAAATGTCACCCAACACTGGGACAGCCAAGGACTATGAGAACAGCTTTGGAGGAAACTTGCATTTTAACTTGGTTTGTTTCATAAGTTTGTGATTATTCCATTTACTTAAAGGCTGCTTTACCCCACAATACAGTATTCGTCTCCAGATGTCCTGCAGTACTAAGATACTCTGTCTCTCTCCATAAGAGAGGAGAAGGATGTTTTTCTCATCTTTCTTGGACATATTACGGTGCTATATGGTCCCTGAAAAGTGAATCTCAATGTATAATAAAGAATAGAACTTGAAAAAAACTTGAGGTTTCTAGTAAACAGTAAAATGTAGTGTTAATTCATTTTCAAATAATACCATGACTCTATCTAGTTTTGTGTTTATGAAGCACATCAATAGACAATAGAATGATAAAGAAATACAGAATATAAAAATATCTAATTGTGAGCCATGAATTTTAGCAATGGTTCTGAGGCCCAAAAGTTGAGGGCTTTGTCTAAAATCAAAAAATGAAAACAAAGCAAAACTACCCCACCATGATACAGTGACTAAAACAAATTTTATTTTCAGTCCCGTATGACATTTGGAGTACCCCTCCTTTTAAAATTTTCTTTGAGATTCTCACCAGTAATGCCCATGAAGCAGTGAAAGGTAGATCAAGGTCAAAATAACCACTTTAGATCTCCTAAAACTTTTTTCTTTCAGTGATCTTTTATAATCCTAAAGAGTGCTGCTCTTTAGGAGTTCTACAGAGTTCTACAGATAACCACAATCAGGTTTCATGGTTTAAGGTTTAACTTGTGCCTTGGAATGAAAGATAAGGGGATCTCAATGGCAAGTGGTAAAATGATTTTCAAGTGACTGAATAAAGGTTCTTACATTTCTAGAGGTTCCTTTACATTCCAATTACAAATATGAAGATTTAAGATAATCGATACCAAATAAAACCAAATTGTTGCTGCAGTGTAGCTGATACAACAGTCTTTGCCTATTGGGTGAAAGTGTTTTGGGGTCCAAATGGACCTTCCCCTCTCCCTACCAGAGATCCCCAGGGAAACGGGATCAGCACAACAATGTAAATTAAAATAGAGACAGATCACATGTAGCTGGCAGTGCAATTTCTCCCCCATTCCTTCCAGGGGCAAAGACAAAAAATGTTATTTAAACTTAGACATTGTCAGTTGACAACAAGAGATTTATAAAAGAAAATTAAACAAAAAAGCCTTGAAACAACAATACATGATTTGAGACCAGAGACATAGAATTAAAAGAAAAAAGTATTTTTCTTTTCAAATTGAATGTGGGTGAAACATACAAATAAAAATGGCAGATGGAATGCCTCAAACAAATAGCTGGAGGTAGTTACACATGCATCCTATAAAACATCTTAACTATAATTTTGAAATTGGAAAAAAAAATTTGCACTGTTTACCTTCTCATCAGTGAAAGATTTGTTGTTTGGATTTCTAAAAATTTTTTAGATTTTTAGGTATTTATTTAGATTATGTTTTAGAAAAAACATTAAGTGCTTAAGATTTCATAAAGAGAGCTTGTATAATTATAACTTCATATATATGTGTATATGTATAACTTCATATATATATACACACACACATATATATACACAAATGTACACAATGTCCTTTATTAGAGTAATTTTAATAATTTATCTTGACCTTTATGTGGATTTATGTCATAGCATTCCATTTGGAGGGAAGCTTTAAAATCCTCATTAAATTTTAATATATTTCAAAGACAAAAATCTACCTTTCTCTGGAAACAATACCAAAACTCCTTAAGAAGAAAAAATATTTCATAAATAAATATTTTCATGTTTGAAGTAACAGTATCAGTTTGAATAAAAATGAAGAGCATTTTTGCATTATCTCTATACTTTCTACATATATTTATATTCAATTAAGTATATTTTTATTAAAATTTAATCAGAAGAGACTTGAGAGAACACATAGGACAAATTTTTCTACAATAATTTATTTCATTTGTATGCTTTATCTTTGTTTTTTCTTTAACTTTGGTTACTCTTTCTGCATATATAAAAAGGTATATAATGTAATAAATATATATTTAATATAAATAAATTTTAAATATTTGCTACATGTATATATAAACAATATAAAATATAAATATTATATGATAGATATAATATATTTGTAATATTATATATAAATAAATTTATGCCATATATAACATATATGATATATAATATAAATCCTATAATTTGTTTGCTTTTTTTAGGTTCAGTTAATGATTAAAAATAAACTATATATATTTTTTACTCATTTATAATGGAATATTATCTCAGACTTGACAGAAAAGGAAAAGATAAGTGACACAAACTTTTATAGCAGCTTTGAGGCCATTTTAATTTAAAGAACATTTGGATATGTAAAATGTGATATAGTCAAAACAACTAGACAATCAGTAGATCTGGCCTCAGATTTTGGCTCTGTCTCCCGTGGTTCTGTGACCTGGGGCAAGTTTCAAATATTCTGTAAAATGATGGCGTTGGTTCTGTCTAGCTGACCAGTTCCCTGACTCTAAATTTAATGCATTTACAAGAGATCTGCAGCCAAAATCAAGGAATGAAACATTTGCAAGTTAATAGGAATCACGATCTATTGGCATGGGTTAATTTTCCAATCATTTGCTCCAGTCTATTAATATTTGTGGGAAAAGAATTTTGGCATAGCCTTGTAACATCAATAAAACTCATTTTTCAAATTTGAAAAAGAACCAGCACAAACAAGTGGGAATGTTGGGTTTCAGAGAAACAGAAAGCTCTTTCAAAGTAGCCTGCTATAAATCATACCCAAAGAGGGTGTAAAACAAGAAAGAGATAAAAACTTAAGACAGTTCTTTCCTTCGCTAACAGCAGTGATTCCCTTCCCTAGTTTTGTGACCCTTGAAAATACCAAGAGTACAGAGACTGATTTTTTTTTTAAGTCAAAGCAAAGTTGACCATCCTTAATTGAATTAAAATTGTTTTTAAGAATTATACATTATGAAGAAAGTATCTTGGTTGAAAATTACAGCATATTTAAAACTTTAAAAAGATTTACAAACTACTTTTAAAAGTTTTCCAGGAAAGAAATCTCTTCAGACATACTCCATTCTATTAATTCTAATTTTCGGAAATGGGAAATACTTAGACACGTTCCCTAATTGGCCAAAGAAAAACAATTACATCAATGTATAATCTCTTATATGCTTTAAAATTCATCAGTTTGTTCTATTTCAATTTAATTTAGATGATGTTCTTTGGAGAGTGGTTCTAAAAAGTTAAAAGCATGGCTTAGTATTGTAACAAACATTTTAATCAAAGTCATTTAATAAAACTTCATTGGAATTTGTTGTCAATTTGTCAATTTTCCCATTTACAGGTGTCTTTGGAAAACATTGCGAGTTGAACAGTTATGGATTTGAGGAGTTATCATACATGGAATTTCCCAGCTTGGACCCCAATAACAACTATATTTATGTCAAATTTGCAACTATTAAAAGTCATGCTTTATTGCTTTACAACTATGACAATCAGACAGGGGACCGGGCTGAGTTTTTGGCTCTTGAAATTGCTGAAGAAAGACTAAGATTCTCTTATAATTTAGGCAGTGGTACATATAAACTCACCACCATGAAGAAGGTGTCAGACGGACATTTTCACACTGTGATTGCCCGGAGAGCAGGAATGGTAAGACTCTTCATTCCACGTTACACCTTGTTTATTGTGGTATATCCAGTCAATCAGGACTTCACGTTAAAGCATGAATTGGAGTGCAAATTGAATTAAGCTGTGTTTATTCCTTATTTGACCAATTTTGTTCTGATCTATAGCAGCAAATAGGTAATATTTTTCTTTTGCTCATGACAACTATGCATGTCAAAAAAAAAAAAAAACCTTGTCTCACAAACAATAAAAGTAGCAAAGTAAAGAAAATATCCTAGTGCATACACATTCCATTTTATACATTTCCCATATATTTTTAAGGATATGTCAGAACTGTACTTAAAATGGCTACTTTTCTTTTAAGTGTCTCTGCCCTAACTGAAGAAACAATTTAAAAACAAATAGGGAAAACTTTTCTACAAATAAATTACTGATAAAAGATGTTACTTGGGGCTGGCCCAAGGGGAGTGGTTGAGTTCGTGTGCTCCGCTTCAGCTGCCCGAGGTTCGTGGGTTCGGATCCTGGGCACAGACCTATGTACCACTCATCAAGCTGTGCTGTGGTGGTGTCCCACATGCAGAGTGGAGGAAGATTGGCACAGATGTTGGCTCAGGGACAATCTTCCTCGAGAAAAAAGAGGAAGACTGGCAGCAGATGTTAGCTCAGGGCCAGTTTTCCTCACCAAAAACAAAAAAAAGATGATACTTAACACATATTTCAATATAGTAGTTCGTAATTCTTATCACACTAGCACCTCAGTACACGGTCGTCTGTGAGGTCTATGACATGAGCCAGTACTAGGATGAAGTTTTGCTTTTTGACTCTGTAAGATATTCTCAGAATTATAACTCAATAATATCCAAGATTTCCATCTTATATTCCATTTAATTATATGGCTCTAATGTTAAAACAAGAGTGATAAATATTTATTTAGTACTTGTGTTCATTCACTAGTATTTTTCTTTATAAAAGGAAATGTATCAGATCTTTTCCCTGTGAATGTTTGAAAATGTTTGGCATAAAGTAATAGAATGGAAGGCTTATTTATTTATTCATTTATTTATCTTCCCAACTATCTCTCCATGGTTTCCTCCATCTTCAACAACTGTCAAGGGCTTTTGAAAAAGTAAATGCTAACAAAAACCTTTTCAAAAAATGTTTGGACTTTAATGTCTAGCTTTTTAAATCATAACTGCTGTTTGTGATTTATATTTCACCCCACAAAAGGAATAGAATGGGTTAAAGTATTAAATCATAGGTTAGAAGAAAAATTAGCCAAAAGAATAAAATTAATGCTCTGAAATCTTTTTTTTTAATGAAAAAACCTGGAGTCTAAATGATTATAATTTTATCTCTGAGCTCTATGGCAATCTAGAAAAAATATGGAAAATATGGTGAGTTATATAGTTCTGAGACTGATCAAATGAATCATGTATTTCTCTGATGAGAAAAATTTTTTTGCCACTAAATTTTGGAAATACTTTATTTTGTTGTACTACATAGAAGCAACTTACAGAAACGACATTGAAAATGTTTTTACTAGTTTTTTCTGTGATCCATAATTAATTTTAAAAGTAAAATTTTTGTGTCCTCTATAATTGCCAGTTTCATAAAGGCATAAGACATAAGGCATAAGAAGCTACCTTATAATATTAAATTTTTTCTGACAAATATGGGTAACAAGCAGTCTTTATTAAAGGACAAAATTCTCCATTTGTTTTCAGGAATACTTTAAATCCATGTTTGTTTTTAAATAGCTTCAGATACAATGACTTTTCTCTTCTCCACTTTAATTTATTACAATAAAAAAAATTTAAACAATTTTTTGAATACAGAACTGTTTCCAATTATGAGATAAAAAGAAATAGCAATTAGCACTAAAGATGACCAAATGATTGTGGCACCTCTATTTAGCTTACCTGCTCAGATATTTCATCCATTGACATCACCACATCCATTGTGTTGCGTTCAGGGTCCTACCAGGTTATTAGATGTATGTTGTTTGAATACAATTGAGAAAACAACAAAAGTATTAGTGCAAATTTATGAATCATTTAAATTATATATTGTCTTCCATTTCCTTATGAACTTGGTGTTAATATTATGTAACTGTAACTTTTTTCTAACATATTTAATTTATAAGGTGCTTACTTAATAAAATTACCCCCAACATTCTGAAAATGAGACCAAAACAAGAATGAAATTTTGTAACAATAATTAATTTAGAGCATTTATATTCTAAAACTATTTAAAAATCTATTGTAAAGTACTTATTTGGAGCCCTGATTTGATAGTAATTCAAGGTGGCTTTGTTTATTGGAAAGGGATTGGGCAGAAAATCAAAATTTGGTCTATAAATGGGGATAATATCTCTACATTTCAGTATTATTACAAAAATTAATATAGATCATATCTAAAATTTCGCATATTTGATATTGAATAGTGCTTAATAAATGTTAGTCATCCTGAGTTTCCAATAGCACTGCCCCATACAGCATTTTGAAGTTAAAGAAAAAAATGTTTTACTTAATTTTAATAATGTTTAAATTATGAGTAGTGCCTAAAAAGTCAACTTCGGTGAATCTTAATATATTCAGCAAACAAATCTTGGAAATAATAATTTTTTGGATTAGTAATAGGTTACTACACTCACTTCTGCCTGAAATTTCTTTAAACCAGCATAATACCAAACTAGTGTGCTCTGAGGAAAACCTTTAGGAGAATATAGATTTAGAAAATTCCAATATTCCTGATTATTTATGTACCCAGGTATATGGAACCTGACAGAATTAGAGCAAATGTGGAGTCTGGTATATATATATGTAGATCGGGGCTTACATTAGCCATAATTATTTCCTAATAATGACAGGTGACCCTAATGGGGGATAGTAGGTAGCACCTCACCCCAATTCTCCGAGTGTATGTAAGATAACCATATTGCTAAGACTCTTATGTAGAAAGACGATTTTACCTGATGACCTCCAAGATCTCCTTAAACTTCATGAACATTTGATTCTGTCAAACTAGGGCTTGGGAGCAAGAGGGAGAGTGAAGAAAGAGGTATTGAGAGGTATGCCAAAAGGGATAGAGAAAAAATTCTTTCAGTTTATTTGTACTATGCGGCCATAGTCATCAAGTTCTGAATAATAGCAAATGTGGAAAAGTACACGCTTGTCATTAGGATTTCAGTCAGAGGAAAAATATCTCTTAATTTCAGAAAACATTCAAAGTAAGGACCCTACTGGATTTTGAATGTCATTTTCTACAGTTCAAAAGGATTTTGTTGGAAACTGGCAAAATCATTAACTTCTCAACTTTGATTCATTGCAGAGACAGGATAGAAACATCTCAATTTACAGCAGTACTGGTAGAAAAATTCAACAGTAAAAGAAGGTGCATTTAACCCTGAAGATTAAACTTCACAAGCTACTATTCAAATAAAACTTCCCCTCAGATATTCTTTCTTTGGGTTGTATCATCAAGCTTTTAGAAAATAAGAAAATATATTAAATATTGATTGACTAAAGTATGATACTATTTTCTAAGTTTTTTTTTTCCTAATTGAGACATTCATAAATATCCATGTGATGCTCTCTAGTCTGTGATAGCTTTAGGAACCTCTAGAATGGGTGGATATTTTGTATAGTATACATAGAAAAAATGTGTTAATATTTTGTTCTAGAAATGATTTAAAGGGAATTGTACTTAAATCAGTCAACATAAGCAACATACATTTTTATCATGAAAACCTAATAATGCTTTTGAGATTGAATGTCACCCTATTTTATAGATCACTGGAAAAAAAACTATTGAAAAAAGTTAACTAAATGGGGCACAAAAGTCTTGACATAGAATTGGAAGTGTAAATGTTTCCTAAAAATGTTAGTAGTTAATATAATTTCCTTGAGAAAGTGGCAAGAAAAAAATTTACATGGCTCATGAGAGTTTATCATATGGAACTTATAATCAGTTATAATAATTAACTGATAGAAATATTTAAAAATATTCTAGCTAGTAATACTTGATGCACAATAGCTGTAAACTGACCCCATTTATTATTTCTGAAATGTGAGGTATTTAAGATATACTTTTACAAATCTCTCATCTAAATATATATTTTTATGGACAATCTCTAAAAATCGTATGTGATATTGATAAATATTGGATATTAAGGAAATGAATCATTCCCACACATAATGAAAGTGACCTCATTCAGGAAGACGGAAAACCGATACCTGTGCATGTAAGTGAGCTGGATGTTAGTCAACTTGCTTAACCTCCTTGTTCTATGTTTCCCACATTTGCTTTGCTTTTATTAAAATTAACTTCAAATGATAACCATTCTTATAAATGAATACTTGCATAATATTTATATTTCTGCTATACAACTGGCCAAGGTTCAATTGGCCCTGTTCTGTGGCATTCAAATAAATTTAGGTAGAACCCTTTATTGTCTGCATTGGGAAAAACCCTCAGTCCTTCTGTGCTTCTGGATTTGGGGTTATGTCTCTTCCTGTGACTTACTGGCTATGTTCTGAAACACCACACTGAATATCATCCTTGTAATTTCACCAACTAAAATATGCAAAGTTTTGTCCCTTACAGAATTTTACTGCAGTTTGGGGAACAAAAGAGGGGTATCACAACAGCATCGCAGAGCACACAATGACATGGATAGCAAAGACCTTGGTCTTAAACTGGACCACAGCCATCTCCAATGGTCATTGCCCAATATAGACAGCCCTGACTTCTATTCTTGGATCTTGTGACCATGACTCAGTGACCTTGTTTATTGATCAAATGGAGTACGCATTTGTTCTGCTAAACAGAAGGCTTTGTCTCATGAATCCTATGCATTCGATAGGATACAAAAACATTTACTGTTAGTTGTGATTTAAATATTATTGGAGAGTTTCTACTGTATAGCAATATATGATAATGCATTCTGATTATACTTAGATTTGCTATAATATGCTATTTCTAAATAATGATTTTTATTATAAATGAAAAGAGCATTTAATTGATTTGTTCACATTATCCGAAATTTTATCTTGAATAGAAATATCACAATCTTCGTAGGTTGCTGTAATAGTACTTACACTGTACTTTCAAATTATTTTGTAAATATTATTGGAATAAGACTTTTGAAAATCAGAAATCTAATGTCTTTTCATTTCTTAGAATAGCTGGATGGTAGAATACAGGTGCAAAATCTTAAGCTTTTAACCCCAGGAAGCTCAGACCTCCTGTCTGATATCCTTAGAGACATCAAGGGTGCTTTTGTTCTTCCATCTATAAAACAAGGGGCTGGAGAAACTCTTTCAAAGCACCTTGCTACTTATTATATGTAATGATCTCACAATTTTAGTTTTGGACATATTGAAGACATATGTGCCCATAATTTGATATTGTATTGTAATTGTATTGTATCATAGTGTACAAAATCAAAATGTTATCAAAATTTTGAAATCACGTCCACATAGAAACAAGTCCTGGGCAGTGTTGGCTGAAAAGGACAGGAACATAGAACCCAAGGTGAACGTTTTCTCCTCTTGCTTTATAGGCAGCTTCCTTAACTGTGGACTCTTGTTCTGAGAACCAAGAACCAGGATATTGCACTGTCAGTAATGTGGCAGTTTCAGATGACTGGTAAGCAAAATTAGAAGTTTGATCTTTATTATTACTTGACCTTAAAAAGGAAATTACACATTTAAAAATAATTTTATTATGTTAAGTATTACATAAAAGTAAGATATTTTATCCTCCCCAAAGAGATTTTCATACTGTAAATAAACAGTTAATAATTAGTGTTCAAAATGTGTAAAAAAGGTGTGATGTGAAGCGGTAGAGATGAGAATAAAGCTAGAGAAAGGAAAGATTAACGGAGCCTACACTCTTTGAGAAGCTTTGTGAAATAGTTGCATGAGACCTGGGTCCTACAAGATTAGGATAAGGACCCCACCTGTGTTAAACACATTCTCTGAAAGTTGTATGTGACAGTAATCTACAGATATTTTTCAGTAGCACTTCAGGCTGAAACACAGCATTACCCGAACTAAAACATAAGTAATTTTAATAGAAATGGAAAAATAAATAGTGACACAGCCTCCATTGCATTAATCAACTTATGGCATTCCTCATCATTCTGTAGTGAAGGAAAAATGTAATCTGACATCAATGTTAGAGTTGCCACTATTGCATTTTATCTTCTTTCTGATAGTATGCTCGTTCTTGCTAACTCAACATTGTTATATACATCTCATTTAACTAACTGAAAATATTTCCATGCATTTTATTATTTGTCATGTCTTGAAAACCTAACAGTCCTATAGGTGTCTGTTTAGAGGACATGCATCAGTAGGTAATGTTTTTCATTCAAATTTACTGTGCTGTAATACATGCCAGAAAAAGTTATAGTCACCCTTTGTTAAACTAAAACATTCTGCTGAAATCTATTGAGTTGGTACTAATATACTTTTCTTTCTCATGTAGGACTCTTGATGTTCAGCCAAATAGAGTCACAGTTGGAGGTATCAAATCCCTAGAACCAATCCTTCAGAGGAGAGGCCATGTGGAAAGCCATGATTTTGTCGGGTGTATAATGGAGTTTGCAGTCAATGGAAGGCCTCTGGAACCCAGCCAAGCTTTGGCAGCACAAGGCATCCTAGATCAGTAGGGCAATTTTATTTCTTACTATTTTAAAGAAAAAGGCAAAAAGTATATGATAATTGAGCATCAAAAGGTGAAATGTGCATAGCCCTAAAAATACCAAATGTTTTACATTGTTTTGAATTTTAAATATTTACTTTTAGCTGTGTAATTTTGGAAAAAATATATGTACATATGCATGGATGCATGCATGTATGTATGTATGTGTGTGCTGTACCTTATCTTACAGAGTTGTGAAATTATATGAGTTAAGTAAGTAAATCACATAGAAAGGAACTTGGCATTTAGCAATATGTTAGCATTAGCAATAATGTATACAGAAAACTATTTGAAGTTAAATAGCTTTATATATAAACTTACTTATCCCCCAAATTCGATACATGTTCAACAAGTAATAATTTGATTAATTGTATACTGTAAGACATTTTTTCCTATTAGATTATTGGTTAGGTTCCCAGTAATTATTTAGGATTTCTAAAAATAACATTTTATTTTAAAAATTATTTTTGTTCATATTGAAAATTTGGAAAATTCAGAAACATATGAGATAACCTGTAAACTAACTACCCAGAGAAAAACATTCTTAGGTTATTATCATGTTTATGACTGCCTACTATTCCATAATATGCATGTGCCCTGTTTTAACTATGGTCATACACTTTAGCTGTGTCCAATTTTATTAATATATTAACAACCCTGTAATAATATATTTTCACAAAAATCTTTGCTATTTTGCTTTGTTATTTTCTTCCTTGAGATTTCTAGAAATAAAATTACAAAGACAATATTGTGACTATTTCCTATATATATATATATATATTTCCAAAATATTATATTCTGCTAGTTTAATCATCTTCCCACCTCCTCTTATTACAGACCTCAAATGTCACGTCCTGCGTCGTCTTTACCACCTAATGAGTTTACTTCTCGACTTGCTCAGAAAACTGAAGCAATCAGAAGAAAACTTCCAAAACCTCATTCCTCCAATCTGCCCAGGCATTCTATCATATACCTTGTGTCCTATTATAAATGAATGGTTCCTACACCCACAAAGACCAACCCCTTTTCAGGCAAAAGACTCCATCCCCCCAAACTTCTAAAACCAGCACTCCAGCTTTCTCAACAGTGTTTCTTTTCTCATTTCAGTTTACCCTCTTGTTTCTCCCATTTTATTTTTAAAAACTTTATGAATTCTATTTTCCTCTCCAGCTACCATCCTAATTCTCTCTCTCTTTTTTGAAAGATTGTTCTATCTTTCTCAAAGTGATCAATAACCTCTGTGTTGCTGAAATCAATGGTCAAGTCTCATCTTATTTGAACTTCAGCAACATTAGGAACAGTTCATCACTTCCTCATCCTAAAAATACTCTATTAGTTTGTCCACCAGCACATGGTACACTTCAGATTTTCCACTCTGATTCTTCTTCTCATCTCCTTGATCTCTTCTTTTTTGTATCTATATTCATTCTTTAAGTCATTTTTTTATAATCCTTGGTTTTAAGTACTCTCTCTAAAGCTGGTGACTCTTAAATGTTTATTTTCAACTTGGCCTCTCCTCTGAACTTTAGACTCTCCTATCCAACTGTCTACTCAATATTCCGCATGTATTTCTAACAAATATCCCAAACTTAAGTTTAAAACTGAACTTCTGGTCTTCCTTCCTGACTCTTCACAAACCGACCCCTTCTGCAGTTTTCTGTATCTCAGGTAATGATAACTCAATCCACACACCTGCTCAGCCGAGACTTTTAGACTTACCTTGACTCCTCTCTTTCTGACGTACCTCATGTCTGATCCACCAGCAACTAGAATGACCTTTTAAAAACAGAAGTCAGTTCTTACCCTGACTTACAAGGCCTCCGTTATCTGGCCTCCCCCTTGACTTCCTCACGGTGTCTCCCTACTCTTCTCCTGTTCACTCTGCTCCAACTGTCTTGGGCCCCCCAGTGTTCCTCAAAAAAGCCAGGTTCACTTTCACTTCAGGGCTTTCTCAGTCACTGTTTCCTCAGCCTGAAATGATCTTCCACCAGGTATACTTTGCTCTCTCACTCTGTTTAGGTCTTTTCAAAAGTGGGTCCTTTCCTTCACTGTCTAATCTATAGATCTGGCAACCCTCCAAAATTCCCAATACCTTTCTCTGTCTTGATTTTCCCTTAGAACTTCCTTCTTTCTAACATACTACACATTTATCTAATTTTTTCTGTCTCTCCAGCAAGGGAAAATAGATATTCCATGAACACATGGATTTTTTTTTCATCACTTGATCTCCATGCTTGATATGTAGTAGGCATTCAGTAAACATTAGTTGCATGAGTTGTCTGGAGGAGAGGTGCACTCAGATAAATATGTTGCCCAAGATCATATTAACCAAGGGGTTTGTTTGACCAAGATGTCTTGCTCAAATAAGAATTAATTTAAAGAAGAAATTATCACCCCTTTTTCTTTAGTGTGTAAGATGTTATTCTGTTTAATCTTCTCCTCTATGAATGAGGCAGGCCACGTGTTACAGGACAACTTCTGGTTTGATTAGATGCTCCAGATGTAGTTGTAACTTGAGTTTCAAAGAATTGAGTGCATGAAACAAAACAGGTTAATGAAAGTTTATAATTTAACAACCCCCCCCTTCATTTGTGCTTTATGAGTCTTTATTGTGATTTATTTTAGATGCCCTAGACTAGAAGGTGCTTGTACTCGCAGTCCCTGCCAACATGGTGGCACATGTACCGATTACTGGTCATGGCAGCAGTGTCATTGCAAAGAAGGATTGACCGGGAAATACTGTGAAAAATGTATGCAAACTGTTTCATCTTCCACCGGAAATTATACTAACCATGAAGAGTATAAATATATGCACCTAAAGATGTAATTGAATCAAGAGAATTATGTTTTCATTCTAAATATTGAAAATATTAAATGGGCAGTAATTGGCAAAATATAGTGACAGTTTTAAATTCATTTTTTTAACCTGAGGAAGAGGGACTTCCTTTTAGATTTATTTACTAAATAAATCTTTGGTTTCCATTTTATAAATATATCATTTAGTCTTTGTTTTACCCATAGGTGTGCTAGGCAATTTACAAGGCCAGGGGCTATATTCAGGCTTTGGCTCAATGTTATCTTCCCTTCAGGGATATTTCTCCGGTGTATTTTTTGTACTTGCTAGAAAAGTATAAGTATTAAATCACTGACCACTGAGCTCAAAACATCATACAATGGCAATATAATTTGTTACAATTAAAGATGATACTTTAATTTTAATCTGCAATTATTGGAACTGATTTTAATATTACTTTTTAAATCATTTTATTAGTTATTTGTTTTTAAACCGTAGTGTTATTGTTAAAAAGACATGAATGATGTTCAAGCCATCGTTAGCACATGGCATTCTCTAATTTCAAGCTGTACCTCCCACTAACTAACCCTAATGGGGTTTCTTTTATAAAAATCACTTCATTTTCAGATACATGGTTACTACTCAAATCGTTGCAGTTATCTGATCACTTTTTAGGAAGTTGTTGGATTCTATTATAATATGAGAATAAATAGAAGTTCATGATTAAATTAAGGATACACTATAATCAGAAAGATCTTAGTAGCAGAAGGTGTAATAGTGTTTAGTTATTTAGGATAAAATCAAAACATACAAAAAGCACGTTATCACATGATTTTTTTAAGTAATGAATATTTAGTAAGTAGGAATCCAGTTATATCTGGAGTATGAAATGAGTTATTGCCTTAGGAAATGCCAGAGAATCTTTTTTCTTTTTTAAATTGAGATATAATTCACATACTATAAGATGGACCTTTTAAAAGGAGCCATTCAATGCTGAAACACTTTTGAGCTCTTTGGCTGTGTTAGCTCTAATAAACTTCTGTACTTCAGTAGCGTGAACATTTTATCAGGTTATGATAACATAATTATACATGACGGTTATGCATATGATAAATTCCACATGATTATTACTAGTAATAAAGTTAGTTACAAATACAAATATTTGACTGTACACTTTTTTGGTCCAAATTTCTAACATACTAGGGACTAAAGGTCACAAATCATTTTAACTATAAAAACATGTATTCATATATGAATTTTGGAAATACAGTGAAACTTATTATAAACAAATTTTCCAACTGCACATTTTTAACAGGTGGTTATGTCTTCAGATATTCCTAATTTATATCATGTATCAAATATTTAATGAATATTTCCTACATGATTAATGACTGTCATAAGATGTTTTATGTTTCATGGTTCTGAAATGGATTTCAGCATTTGAAATCAACTTATACAATAATTCACAAGTGGAAATTATTTTTTAAAGAAGAGGATTGAGGGACAATAATTCCAAAAACTTAATATTTTCATTGTCTTTTTTTATAATTTTTTGCCACATGTAGAAACTCTTTAAGAAATGCCTAATGGATGGCATGCATTTTTCCCTTTCTTTGTGGCTTTCAGCTGTTACTCCTGACACTGCCCTCTCATTAGAAGGCAAAGGGCGCCTGGAGTACCACATGAGTCAGAATGAGAAGCGGGAATATCTGTTAAGACAGAGCATACGAGGGGCCACATTGGAGACTTTTGGTGTGAACAGCCTGGAAGTAAAATTCAGGACGAGAAGCGAGAATGGCATTTTAATCCATATCCAAGAAAGCAGCAATTACACTACTGTGAAGGTAAGATAAAAGCTAATGGTGACTTCATTTGATTAGACCGCCTGCTGTGTCATGGTTTAAATCACTTCTCCCATAATTTCTGTCCTTTTCTTTACAACCCATTAGAGTTCCGACTAATGCTGGGCACTATTCCAATGTCATCTATCTTAACTATTCCCCAGGCATTGGCCAGAGTAGCAAGGATCTGAATGGTTTGGTTTCTAAACACTTTTGTCTTGATTTAGAGTAGAGACCACTGCTAGGTAGGACAGCACAGAAAGAATTTGTTGTGATCTGTTTTGTCAGATAAAAATTTATATTGTTTTTCTCCCTCCTTTTAAATATAGTAAAACAAAAAGATAATGTCTTTGAAATGGAAAAATATTTTTCTCCGAGAATTATTCCAGACATTGCTATGTATGTATTAATTGACAGGACTAGAATAAGGAAAAACATTTTGAAATTATCTGGCTTTATTCTGGAGCATAGATTCAATTCACTATCTTGGTAAACCCTGTGAAATTAAATATATTTGGAATTATTGTAAGTAAAATTATAGCTAACTTCTCCAAATAGTTTCTAAATAAATAATTTTTAAACATTATATTTCATGAGAACAATGGATTGACTTATCATTAGGCTTTCACATAATTTTTTTTTCTCAACTGTAAATGAGATGGTAAACTGGTGAATAATTTCATTAGATATGCATTGCCCATCAGCTCTTAGCTTTCTTAATTTCTAAACTGTTATTCTGCTTTCTTTGCCACAAACAAGACTTCATCTCTTAGACCATCATTTTCTTTAAAGTTCTATTGACTGCTTTCTGTTAATGTCATTTTGTATATTATAATTCTACTCATAATTTTTATGTGAATTTTCACAAATTCTTAAGAAAATAAACCCAGATTTCCTGAATTCTTTTCACCTATAAATCGATATTTTGAAATTTGCTAAAAGCTTAGTTAATAAAGAAAAAAAGCAGTATAAATAGAAACTTACTAGGTTTAATTCACATATAATACTGAAAATGAAAACAGATGTGCACCTTTAAACTTCAACCTCTTTATTCTCAAAATCTCTCTGTATCCAAGTCAAGTCAACTCTGGTTGTTATGTTGATGTACATGTTTTTAATAAGTCGTACAAAAACCAATCCTTTCAAAATTCTTATATTGTAATTCCCCTACTCCAGTCATTCCCAACTGAGGGTGATTTTGCCCCCCAGCGGACATTTGGCAATGTCTGGACACATTTTTTATTGTCACGGTTGGTGGGGTGCTACCAGCATCTAGTGAGTAGAGGTCAGGTATGGAGTTAAACATCCTACAGTGCACAACACAGCATCCCACAACAAAGAATTTTCCAGTCCAAAGTGTCAATACTGCTGAGTTTGAGAAAGTCTGCCCTAATCTAGTACAAGAGAACATCTTCAGCTTATAACTTTAACTCCATTATTGAAACAAAGAGCCCAGTTCCAGAATTAATAAAGCAACTGTAAAACACAGCACATAAGTCTTTGTATAATGTTATTATTTGGTGTTAATAATTTTCATTGAAAAATGTATTAGAAGTGAAGAAAGTAAAGAAAGAAGTAGACCTTCATAGTCTACAAGAAACATTTTTTATATACGTTGAGAGACTTTGACATTGAGGTCTGTGCGTTATCTGTTAAGCTGCTTCCAAGTCCTCATGCCATTTAAATGACATATGACGTATTTCTCCATGTTATCTCCTTAAGCCAAGAGACACAAAATGCAATGTGGTTGAAAAAATCAGAGACAGGATTTTTTTCTTCCTTAAGAAAGAAGCTGAATGTCAGGGTCCATTTTTGTCAGCATACCATCTTGCATTTCCAACAGAACGGCAGTGTGCAACTGCTCCAGATTTTGTTGCATTGGTAGCAAGCACTTACAGAGATGTTTTTTCCCAAAGGGAGAGTAAATGCTAATGAATAAAAAGAGTGACTAATGCAGACCAAAATGCACATTTCGTTTGTATGAAAATTTTAAAAAGAGGCTTTTCAGAGATTAAGGGGCTTGGCAGGTAAAGCAAGTAGATTAAAAAATATATAGCGACAAGGAGAACTAAATAGACAGGAAGAAAGTGGCTGTGGTGAGCAGGCAAGTGACTTGGAGGACAGGAATACGATCTGCTTATACAGGCTAGGAAGCTAGTTAAAATGGACTCCTGCTTATCAGTTAGCTTATCAGTGACCAAGACCTCTGGTTTTCTTCTTTCTTTCTTTTGGCTCACTTTCTGACAGTTTCTTTCTCTCTTTCTGATTTTTTGCATACTCTGAATCAGTCAATCTCTCTCTCTCTCCCTCTTACACACACACACACACACACACACACACACACACACACACACACACACACACAGGCAGCCAGAAGATATTTTGTGAAAATGAAAAAGAGAGTTGGGTAAATGGGATTCCATATGGTCTGAGGGGAGTGTCAAGAGTGGCTAGCGATAGCAATGTGAAGAGAGGAGAATATATAAAATAGATAGGATATGTCTGGATAAAAAAGAAATGAAGGAGAGAAAATTTCAGAGGGAAAAGCGAAAGGAAAGCATACTTGTGTATAACTGTGTTGACACTATATTTAAAGTGTTTCACCAATCTCTCTTCTTTCATAGCATATCATGTGTTTCTGCCTTTGGAGTTCTGTCATAATGTCAGATGATGGCCTTTATTTCTACTCTAAATCAATTCTATTGTTTTGGTGTGTGGCTTTTTTGTTTGTTTTTGTTTATAAGTAAGGCTACATGTATTGTACAGAGTTGGGATGAGGGATTCAGAACTGTGTAAATTCAAAAATAAATGAATAAACGAACAAATCAAACTATGAATAAATAAAACCAAGCAAAAAATTAGCATGATGTTTTGAAAGTTAGGAAGGATATCAGAGTTAGGTAGACTATTATTGGGAAGAAGGAAAATATTAAGAATGTTATAAAGGGAATCTATATTTTTATTCACCCTACGCTATGGTATATTCTAAAGACTCTCTCATCAGAAGTTGGTCAAGCGAAAGGGTGACATGGTGTGATCAACTCGGAGAGAAACACAGAGCTGGGAAAAGGCTCTTCCCAAGGCTTCTTTCCAAAAAGGTCTCTGGCTACAACCAAAGAGGAGTTGCTGTTTTTACTGTGTGTTTCATGAGACGTTGCCCATTTTATGAAATGTTATTGTCATTTAGCCACAACGTTCTTTTTTTCCCCCTATCTGAGTTTGGTACTGAAATATATTATTATCTGGAGCGACTCCTTTAATAAAATGTTACAATGGGAATAACGTATGTAAATGTGTTAGGCATATTTTCCACAAAGGAAAAATAACTGATTTTTCATTCTACCAGATGTGTTTGTTGTGTGTAGAAACAGCATTTGATGTGAGTGACAAAATAAGTTGATCCATCCTTTCATTCCTGTCATTTGAGATGCAGTGCCACTTCGTCCCCCGTCGAGGAACCAGTTCTGTCTGGCAATTGTGATGGGATTATGCTCTCTGAACCAAATGTTCATTGTGCCTCATAAATTATTTCATTTTCTAAAGTGTCTACTCAGAATACTGGAAACTTGGTAGCTAGAAACTGGAGTAGGAGCATCCTGTTACCCAATGTTCTACTGGGCAAAATATAAGAAACCAAATATCCTTTAGATAAATTGTAACAGACAGCCAAAGTGAAGACTTGCCCAGACACCTCATTATTAAGAACTCTCCCTTTATTCATCTAGCTTTCATCTCAATAAATGATATAAATAATAAGCATGATTTTTTCTAAAATTCCAGTGTGTAATAGATGACAGGTAAAACAATTTATTTTTCCAACTATGCTTCATTTTTAGCTAAGCATTGATTTTTCTTTTTATGAGTAGTTTTAACATTTTTTGGTCACTAGGAGTCATTTACTAAACTGATGGATTTTTTTACACTCACAATTACCAATAAAATGTAAGTTATCGCAAAAAGGTGTAATTACTTATCTTAAAATGGGTGTTCATTTCATTATTATCGCAATTGTGTTCTGCAATATAATTCTATGCATCTTGAAAAATCAGGTATAAACATAAGAATACCTTGAAAACTATTGAAACTATTAAATGTGAAGGTGTATATTACCTAAAATTGTAGAGGCAATATGAGTGAATACATGCTAATACAGCCAGACTCAACCATTCTATCTGCTTTAAATTGATTGATGTGTTAAGGTTTCATTCCATTTTTATTTTATTTTTATTCAAGCATATAATAGTTTAATTGTACATTATTTCTAATATGTGTTACAGATTAAGAACGGCAAAGTACATTTTATATCAGATGCAGGAATTGCTGGGAAAGTAGAGAGAAATATTCCTGAAGTGTATGTTGCAGATGGCCACTGGCACACTTTTCTAATCGGAAAAAATGGAACGGCCACAGTATTGTCCATTGACAGAATATATAACAGAGATATCATTCACCCTACTCAGGATTTTGGGGGCCTCGATGTGCTCACTATATCTCTTGGAGGAATTCCACCCAATCAAGCCCACCGAGATACTCAAACAGGTAGGTGCTTGTGTTGAGTCAAGTCACAAAGGAAACGTAATATTGTTCCTCTAAAGGTAGTTGGATATCTGTTAACATCTATTCTGAATATTTTAAGACTATCATAACTATCTTTAAAAAGTTGATAATAAATTATCAGCCATCACTTTCTTTAGCCACTGTTCTACCAAGTTCATAATTCAGCCCATGGTGCTTTGATGTTTTTCTTGTCCACTGATCATTTACGTATACATTCATTCATTTACTCATTCATTTGTTCATGCAACAACAGATATTTACTGAGCCCTGTACATGGCACAAGAAGTACAATGGTAGACTAAATAAATAGCCACTCTCCTCCTAGAACACGTGCCCCAGTAAGGGAGAAAAACATCAATCAAATCATTACACAAGTAAATATATTATTTTAAATTATGATAAATGATGTGAAGAAAGAATGTAGAATTCTAAGAGATTGCAAAAAAAAAAAAAAAAAAGATAAGAAGAAACCTCCCCCCTGGGAAATTGACATTTGACATTTGTACTTAAATCTGAACTATGAAGATGAGGACAGGAGAGTATGAAAGATTAATTTATATTGATGGGAACTATAAAAAAAAGAGGTAGATTAAGATCACAGAACCCAGCACATTGGGGGCTGATGTCACGGGTAAAAGAGGAAGTTGGAGAATGAAACAGGGCCTGCTAGACCATGTTGCAGTTTTGGTCTTATTCTCAGAAAAATGGGAAGTTACTAAAAAAATTAATCATGGAAGTGTCAAGATTAGATATGCAGTGACACTGAAGATCTTTCAGGCTATGGTACGGAGAATGCACTGGAGAAGGACAAGAGTGGACGTGCATAAATTAGCTGGGAAGATATTGCAATGATCCAGGCAAGATGTTGTGTGAGCTTTGACTAGCATGGTGGCCGAGGAGTTAGAAAAAAGTGGATAGAGAACTATTTTAGGAATTAAGTCAACCAACTGTTGATGATTTTGGTAAAATTCAGGAAGCTTTCTGACTTCTCAACTAGAAGAAATGTACTGCCACCGAGAGAGGACACTGCAGAATACTAAGCATATCTATGGGAAACATTGAGATTTTGGTTGGAGACATTTTGAGTTTGGAGCACCTAAAGCACTTTGAGAAAGACCTTTGGCTAGAAGGGTTACATCTCAGGCGTGGGCTTCAGCTGTAAATATATATTTAGGAGTTATCAATGTCGAGCAGGTAATTGACATCCTGGGCGTGGATGTGATAACCCAACGTGAGAGTGTAGAGTGAAAAGAAAGCCTAGGGCCTTACCTTGAGTAACTCCAAGAGTTAATGGTTGTTCATAGGAGAAGGAGACAGAAGAGAGACCATGTCATAGCAAGAAAACCAGGAGAGTAGGAACAAAGCAGGAGATGTCACAGAAGCTCAGGGAAAAAGAGTGAATCAGAGCTGGAAATGTCACTAGGCTGGAATGATTGAAACATGCATGGGAGAGTAATTGAGTTAAGGCATAAAAGTTAAAGCCCAAGACATAAGTCGTTTTATATATTTACCTTATTTTAAAATGTGGATGATCATTTGGATATTGTAAGAAAGTAAATCATGCTCTTTGGTTAGTGTCAGAATGTATTCTTGAGCTCTGCGACAGAAGCATCAGCAATATTAGCACACAAATATTCTTCTAACAAAGTGTTTCTCAACTTATTTTTTTAATCATCACCCTCTAAGGAGCAATTTTAGACCTTTTTTTCCTAATCCCTGCCATTTCCACCTCATGGAATATTAATGCCACATTTTTACTCTGTATCTGCCCTTTGAAGGCCCACAAACCATTGTAATAACTAAGGTTTTTCTTTCGCTCCCAAAAACCTTTGGTCAAGTGCTTGGGAGCAATATCACTTCCACTGAGAATACATGAGCTAATGGTTGAAGCTATTGGACTATTTTTGTTCTTGACAAGTATTTTTTAAATATACTTTATTTCTATGTATGTGATTCTTGGTATATGGACTATAAAAATAGAACCAATACGTAATTAAATAAATGACAAGAGGGATAAAAAAATCCAGCCTCTTCGAGTCATTCATAAATCTTCAACAGAGAGGGATCTGCGCAATCTGCTCCACGTGTTTGTCATGGAAATCGTTCACGTCGTGTTGACTTAAGTTGTGAGATGCACAGATTGATTGCCTTTGAACTTGATGATGACTCTGAGACTGTGCTATCTAAACTCTCATTTGATTGTGAAGCTTCTCTTTACTGGATTGCCTTAGTGCCATGTTGGTTTTCTCTAAAATGCCTTACTGCTCCGTCTTCCCTCTGCAGGTTTTGATGGCTGCATTGCCTCTATGCTGTACGGTGGAGAAAGCCTTCCTTTCAGCGGGAAGCATAGCTTGGCCTCCATCTCTAAGACGGATCCCTCAGTGAAGATTGGCTGCCGCGGCCCGAACATTTGTGCTAGCAACCCCTGCTGGGGCGATTTGCTGTGCATTAATCAGTGGTATGCCTACAAGTGTGTTCCTCCTGGAGACTGTGCCTCCCACCCCTGCCAGAATGGTGGCAGCTGTGAACCAGGCCTGCACTCTGGCTTCACCTGTAGCTGCCCAGAGTCGCACACGGGGAGGACCTGTGAGACAGTAGTGGCCTGTCTTGGTGTCCTCTGTCCTCAGGGGAGGGTGTGCAAAGCTGGAAGTCCTGGAGGGCATGTCTGTGTTCTGAGTCAGGGCCCTGAAGAGATCTCCCTGCCTCTGTGGGCTGTGCCTGCCATTGTGGGCAGCTGTGCGACAGTCCTGGCCCTCCTCGTCCTAAGCCTGATTCTATGTAACCAGTGCAGGGGGAGGAAGGCCAAAAATCCCAAAGAGGAGAAGAAACCGAAGGAAAAGAAGAAAAAGGGAAGCGAGAACGTTGCTTTCGATGACCCAGACAATATCCCCCCTTATGGGGATGACATGACTGTGAGGAAGCAGCCTGAAGGGAACCCTAAGCCAGATATCATCGAAAGGGAAAACCCCTACCTCATCTATGATGAGACTGATATTCCCCACAACTCAGAAACCATCCCCAGTGCCCCTTTGGCTTCACCAGAGCAAGAGATAGAGCACTATGACATTGACAATGCCAGCAGCATCGCCCCTTCGGATGCAGACATCATCCAACACTACAAGCAGTTCCGCAGCCACACACCTAAATTTTCTATCCAGAGGCATAGTCCCCTAGGCTTCGCAAGGCAATCCCCCATGCCCTTAGGAGCAAGCAGTTTGACTTACCAGCCTTCGTATAGTCAAGGTTTAAGAACCAGCTCCCTAAGCCACTCGGCTTGCCCAACTCCCAACCCCCTGTCTCGACACAGTCCAGCCCCTTTCTCCAAATCCTCTACTTTCTATAGGAACAGCCCAGCCAGGGAATTGCATCTTCCTATAAGGGATGGAAATACCTTGGAAATGCATGGTGAAGCCTGCCAACCTGGCATTTTCAACTATGCCACGAGGCTGGGAAGGAGAAGCAAGAGTCCTCAGGCCATGGCATCGCATGGTTCTAGACCAGGGAGTCGCCTAAAGCAGCCAATTGGGCAAATTCCCCTGGAATCTTCTCCTCCAGTAGGACTCTCAATTGAAGAGGTGGAGAGGCTGAACACCCCTCGCCCCAGAAACCCAAGTATCTGCAGTGCAGATCATGGGAGGTCTTCTTCAGAAGAGGACTGCAGAAGGCCACTGTCCAGAACAAGGAACCCAGCGGATGGCATTCCAGCTCCAGAATCATCTTCTGATAGTGACTCACATGAGTCTTTCACTTGCTCAGAAATGGAATATGACAGGGAAAAGCCAATGGTATATACTTCCAGGATGCCCAAATTATCTCAAGTTAATGAATCTGATGCAGATGATGAAGATAATTATGGAGCTAGACTGAAGCCTAGAAGATACCATGGCCGCAGGGCTGAGGGAGGACCAGTGGGCACACAGGGAGCAGCACCAGGGGTTGCTGACAACACACTGCCCTTGAAGCTTGGGCAGCAAGCAGGGAATTTCAACTGGGACAACCTTTTGAACTGGGGCCCTGGCTTTGGCCATTATGTAGATGTTTTTAAAGATTTGGCATCTCTCCCAGAAAAAGCAGCAGCAAATGAAGAAGGCAAAGGTGGGACAGCTAAGCCAGTCCCCAAAGATGGGGAAGCAGAACAATATGTGTGAACTTAATGTACTGGCATTATAAAAATATAAAAACATCACTCAAACCGTTGTAAGGTTGCCGACTAGGATGGGTCACATTTGCAAAACAGGCCAGTATGGACTGGTGTTGGAGGGAAACTTTAAAAAATAATAACCACAATGCTGCTGAAACAGACTCAAAACAACCCTTTAATTTAAATATGCTTGGTTGAATTTATTTTCCTGCATGCATCGTATTTTGTAACTAGTTATGTGGCATGCAGGGTTTGGAAAGTTTTTTCTTATTTACCAGTGTTTGATTTGTGATTTTTAAAATTAATACCATTGCCATTGCAGAAATGAACTTGTGCTTTCACAGTGGGGTATGTGTATTGTTTCCATTGTATTATTATTATGTTTTGCATTGCAAGATTCTTGAGATTTAACCAATCCTTGTAAAGTGTAGAAAGAGCCCTCTTATCCTTGAATGAAAGACTAAGTATTAACACTTTTGAGAATTCTAGATTCTGTATTTGATGTTGCTCAGAAATGTCGGGATATTTGAATAAGTTTTACGTGACGGTGGGTACTAAAATTAAGTCATTTTGTTCAGCACTTTAGAACTTTCTTACAAAATTATGTTGAAACTTCTGAATCTTTTTTTGTAAACAATTATGGTCTTCTGACTTTCATCAGGCTTCCATTAGGAACAGAATTATTGCATGTTGTCCCCAGACCACTGCCACCTTCTTACTGTGGAATGATGTTGTCAGCAGCACTTCTCAGAGATACTTTTAAAAGTTATTTATTGAAAAATGTTCTATGCTTCTGAAATTTTAAAGAATCAACCTAAAGAAAGCCTGTGATTAGACTTATTTTTCAACCATTTAACATTTATTCCAAGTACCCAGTTTTCATAATTTATATAAAGTCAAATTTCAACACTTCTTACTTTCTGTCATTTTGTAGATCATTTTTTTAGTACCGTGTAAAAACTTTTTTTTACACCTAAGCTGTGTTTTTGATACTGATATTTTCCTATGCTGAATCGTTTTCTTACTTTCAGGGAAGGTAAGAAAATACTTTTTTTACATTTGTTACTTATGTAACATTCATATTTTTCACATTTTGATATTTGTAACATACTGTATGCTTTCTACTTGTAAATGGCCAACAATAGAATTAAAATATTTATTTAAAATACTTTGTACTTAGAGTGGAATATTAGTTTTTCATCTTTGTATACTTGTTTTCATGCCCAATTGAGAATAGTCTCTACTTGTCAATAGGGTATGGCAAGTTGAACTATAGATGGGCAACATCATTTTCTTTCAAAAAAACATGAGTATGGATAATTGCCAGAACAGATATTTTAAGGTCGCTTTAGTGCATTCCTACCTGTCAGAGTTCTTGGACTTCCCCGGAGCATAATGAGTCTAGACTAGGTTGGGTCTCAGGGGACTAGCTTGTTATGAATCTTGTTAAAGCATAAATGTTTGGAAGTTCCCAGAAGAGTCCATTCACTGAAGGCCAGCTTTGGACCAGGCTTAAAGTTATAGGAGCAACAATGAATTAAAATTAATTTTGGAAAAATGTCTGGGTCTCATATTCTCAAAGGACCCGGCCCCAAATTTCTTAAGTCCACTGGTGGGTAGGAAGAATGGCAGGGAAAGTTCTGCCACACATACCTGTCTTTAAGTCATTGGTCACTCTGCCACATAAATTTTAAACAAATTTGACATACTATTTCAGCCAAGGCAAACCTCTATTTTCAAGTAGTCACCCAAGAGTGAGACAATTCAGAAGAGACTAGCCCAGAACAAAATCCATTTGTGCATAAATAGTTACGTCTGAAATAACAGGACTTCTGGAAATTACCTTACAATTTCAGAACTTTTTGTAATTGAATATCTACCTAATATTAACTGATAATAGTATCCTCTAACACTAACTGGACCGTATTGAATAGGGATTGTAAGATGTACCAATTTTTAGTAAATAAAAGATTATAGTAAATAAAATATTTTTAAGTTAATACCAGCAGATTGAGATATATACCAGAGTTATTATTTTTTGTTTCAGAATAGGAAATGAAATGTGGGTTTAATCCAAATTACAATATTCCTATAATATGGTTTAGAGACCGAGTGTAAGATACTAATCTAATTTTCTTTTTTTTTTTCTGTCACCTGTGATGAGCCAACATATTTTAGTATTTCCCTATGAATTTTAGTATTACAAATTTA
The DNA here is from genome assembly GCA_031878705.1 of Tapirus indicus. Taxonomy (NCBI): domain Eukaryota; kingdom Metazoa; phylum Chordata; class Mammalia; order Perissodactyla; family Tapiridae; genus Tapirus; species Tapirus indicus. The sequence goes on along the minus strand of CM062919.1, from coordinate 137,088,218 downwards.
TGCACCAAATATGGGAACATATGGATGGCTTTGTGTGACTCAAAACAGAATACATTTTTTTTCTAGAGAAACTCTAAAGTATCTCAATGTCCTCAAGGATATAAACTCTATAATTGAGAACAGAGCTAAAAGTAAAATGATAAGCATGATTATAGCTAAGGGTTAAGAAGAAAGAACCTGATGCCAAGATTCTGTATTTTAATTCTCTAAGAATTCTTTCTGAGATAGAGAATTACCATCCCTTGATTAATGAATTCCAGTTTAGGAATAAGACAGAATTTTTATAAGAAAATTTCTAGTCTTTGGTTCTTCTTGGAAATCGTTTTCATTAAAGCAAGAACAATACTTATAGCAAAACCAATTGGAAATGTATGGAATGAAAGTCTCACTTAAAATGGAGATTAATACTTATACTGAAATAGTGAAGTGACATCCAAGTACTATGGTTTAGGGAGGGATTATAGGCAAATTGACAAGGTAACAATCCCCAGAAATAAATGGTTAGTAGTGACCTGTACATTCACGCATAAAATCATGACCTCAGAATTTTAATCCAGTCCCTGTAAGAGTTTATTGGATTGCCTGGAATACGGTCACTCTTTGAGGCTCTTCCTGCACCTGTGTTGTGGAGAAAACATTACTTTCTTTCAGGTGCACACTGAAAACACCTTAGTGGTCATGTCATCAGGAAAGAAGCCTGAGGTCACTCAGCCACAAGATCTGTAGGCTTAGAATAGCATCACGGCACAGGCCTCTGATCACTCAGTTCTCAAGGAGCGCATTGCTGTTGCTTTCAAGGTTGTTTCTGGAATTTTCTAAATTAGCTGATATTACTGATAGCTTGTTTAGAAAAAATTAAAATCATTTGAAGAAAATGGAGCACCAGAAAGGCCCAGAGCGCAACTTCTCACTTACATGTTGCTGTCAAAGTCTTTACCAATGCCAAGGTTGATAGAACTGTAACTGGCTCAAACTATTGAAAGTTATAGCCTTTATAAATATTTCATTTATGGGGAAAATAAAATATATCACCATGTGGCTTTATTACTTCCAGACATTCTATCTAAGAACAAATCACTATTTTCATGAAAATGCATTTTTATTTACTTGAATTCAATATTATGGTAAAATTAATCTGTAAAAGGTGAAAATAACTTCAAAATTTTAAATCAATAATTTAGCAATGCAATTTTTCTTTTCCCATTTTATGCCACAGATTCCATTTTAAAAGGAATAATATTTCAAAATGACTGAATTTACATTCCTCTAGGAAAAATAAGCCAAGTGCAGTGTAGTTTAGCATACATTTATTACAGCTTTTAATGTGAAATAAAATATTAAAGTCTATGATTAATCTAGTATATATTCCTTAAAGATATTTTGACTGAAATGCCACATTATTCATAATTTCCGTGGTTACTACTACTGAGCCAGCCAGTAGTTTTAATAGTTTATCAGTCCAAGAGTTATGGGCCAGTGTTATACATGAATTCAATATTTTCATTTACTATTAATGAGGGAAAAGGCACTACTAGGTTCTAATGAATTTTGGTGCATGCAATTTTGATGCATACAAATAAATATCAATGATTCAATCCTAGTATAACCCACGCATCTATGATAATCATTGCAAATAAATATATTCTGGATTAAATATCATAAAGTACACTATTCTCCTTCAACAGAGATATAAACTGAGATAAAAAGAAATTCAGTGTCCTGGGTAAATCCATTTAATCACAAACCATAATTAGTACCCTTTACATGCCAGGCACTCCTCTGGCTCATGGGATAAAATAGTGGAGAAAACAGACAAAGCACCTTCCTCCATGGAACTTACATTCTAGAAGAGGAGACAGACAATGAATAAATAAATACAGTAATGATTATGTAGTATAATGTCTAGTTGGGACAAGAGCTAGCAAGCCAACTAAAGCAGGGTAAGTGTAAGGGCCAGATGTTGATTTGGGAGTGTATATGCTATTTTAGATAGGTTGGTCAGGGAAGACCTTTCTGGGAAGGTGACATTTGAGCAGAGAGCTGAGTGAGGCAGGAGAGTGAGCCATGGACACACATGGGTGACGATGCTGCAGGCAGAGGCAGTGGTATGTGGAAGGTTGGAGTGGGAGAACATTCCATGTTAGAGGAACAGCAAAAAAATCAATGAGGCCAGATCATCATCAACACACTAGCAAAGACCGCACCATAAAAACCTTAGCAATGAATGGAGGTGAAGATGAAGAGTAAGAATGATAATTTACAACAAGCCCAGAAACAGAATTATTGTTGAAGCAAATCTTCATTTATGTATATCATCTTGCAAAATAAGAGCATCTCAAAATGCAAAGTAAATCTTGAGAATACAGATATGCACTCATTCTGCATTGATATCTAAGATCCAGAAGACAAAAGGAGACACGTGTACAATTGAGATGAATGTCTGTGCTAAGATTGGTTGATTCATGCTTACCTCTATGGCCAGTCCAAACTTGTAGGCATATTAGTAAGAAGCATATTAAGATACCTGAGAGTAAGGCAGTCTATTTCCTTATTGCTGAGGCATTTACATATCCAAAGTATGTGATATCTACTGATTAGAAGGTTGCAGAAATTTTCATTATAAAAATCCATTTCTATTTTTTATGAAGTGGATCATTTGCAAGGAAAATTTTTCAAACGAAATGAGATGGATTTATAATGGTGGGAGGGAGTGATGGCAAATGAGACCTCTCTAAGACACAGTGATAAACCTCTGCCTGAATTCAAGGCGACCAAAGCTTGTCCAAACATCTTTTAATGAGTTTTTGTTTGTAATGAGCGTACTTACCCTCCATCTTGACATCACTAATAAGCTTTTTTCAAAGTATATTAGAATCTCAGTAAGGATCCAAGTTGAGTGCGGTGAATTAGGATTAAGATATACAGACATAATTTTGGTGTTTACCATAAAAAAATTCTTGGAGGAGGTCTTTTTACATACTGTACGATGTGCATATGTTAGGCACACAATGACTTTAGAATTCATGTGGGCAATTCTCACAAATGTGTCATTGACATCATATGGGTAACCTAAGGATTCTGCGCTTATTAAAGGAATATGCTGAATGAATCACAGACTCATCAAATCTTCATATAACGTGTGATATATTCAAGGTAGATATACTAAAAACATTTGTGAGAGAGCCTGCATATCTGAAGATAAATAATTAAAATGGAAAGACCCATAGAATGTTTAAAAACACACTGCATAAGGCAGATAATTTTCAGGTGACCCATGTGGGTACTTCCAAATTTATTAGTTTATGAATCAGCTTGCCAAATTCCCAAATTAGATTGCAAAGCACAAAGTGCAGTCGTCATGGTATTCTGGCAAAAAGTTGGGATCTTAATCTGTGTACCATTCTAGCCCAAATAAAATAGCCAACAATGCACAAAGTTCTTTGGCAATGCCACTGAGTTCCCTGGTTCAAATTAAAAACATATTGTGCAAGGTACAGATGTTAATCAAAATAAGGTTCTGTTTCGCCAGAGCAGTCTGCTTACTCAAGTCATCCTTTTCTTATTCTTATTCGTACAGTCTTAGGACAGTAAGCTGCTGAAAACCGCGTTATTGGTACTTGACTTTGAAGTCGAAAAGTAAAACATTCTAGGAAGATGTCTCTTCAGAAAAACAGCATGATCAAGACAATAAGCACAGCATAACCTACTACAAAAGTGCATTAATTCTCTTACAGCTATGAGTCTAAAGGGAGAGAAAGATATCATGAATCTGGGGTAAGACTAGTCAGAAAATCAGATGGTGAGGTGGACTCATTACGGGAAACTGATAAATTTGAGAAATGGCTTTGGATAAATCAAAAATGAAAGGAACACTGCCCTCTTTTTGCTTTGGCAGAACTGTCATCAAGAAACTTGAGTTGAGGGGGACGGTCCAGTGGCTAGTGGTTAAGTTCACACGCTCCGCTTTGGCGGCCCAGGGTTTTGCAGGTTTGGATCCCAGGCGCGGACCGACAAATGGCTTGTCAGCCACGCCGTGGCGGCATCCCATATAAAGTAGAGGAACATGGGCATGGACGTTAGCCCAGGGCCAGTCTTCCTCAGCAAAAAGAGGAGGATTGGCAACGGATGTTAGTTCAGTGATAGTCTTCCTCACAAAAAAAAAAAAAAAAAGAAAGAAACTTGAGTTGACAATCATCTACTATTTAACAGGAAAACCATTCATGTCTTAAAAATATTGCTTCTAACCCATGCAGAAAGCTTATGCTTGCACGTGCTGCACACTGCTCCATGGATTTGGGGAGTGAATCAAAACCAAATTTCCTTTTCTTTTAAGTTTTATGGACAGTGAGTATAGACTAGTGTTTCCTGATAGAGGATGGTTTGGGCTGTCGGTATTATAAAAGAGAAAAAAGATCATTTGCATTTGAAATTGTCTTAAATTTCTGCAGCTTCAGATCAAGAACGGAATGAGTCCAAGAAATGCTCAGCAGATTTTAAAGTGGCAAAGTCAATTATCTATAATTTATAGATAGTTTCCTATCCAAATTAAAGCACAATTCCTGGCCATTCCACATTCAATGGCCACTTTTAAATAGATATTTGTGGGACATCAAATTAAAAGCATAACTATGCCTTATAAGTTAGCCTGTAAGTGAGTCTTGGTAATGCATTTATTTTTTCATTTGTTCAGCACTGTGTGCCAAGCACTGGGGAGAACCGGTGAATAAAGATGACTCTTGCCTTCAAGGAGCTTGCAATTTTTGGTGACTAGACTCTTCCTTTTCTAAAATACTTCAAAAATTGCATAGCTTGTTTTCAGAGAATTATTTCAATATTTCCAAAGAAATTTCTATTCATACTCAATGTGTGTTCCACATGCAGTCTCATGGACAGTCACCATAATCAATGACTTCCTAAACTTTGGTAATCTACTGCATCTTCAAAAGTGAGAAAATAATGGGTTTAGTGAGTTTTAAAGAGCATTTAGGCAATTTTCTAGCTGTGTTGTCTAATTACATAAGACTTAGTTAAAATTCCTGGTATTTGAAAGCTATTGCCCTGAACTAACCATTACCAACTTTGTCCTATGATATACTACCTATTTTGAAACTGGTTCACTTGGTTTCAGGATTATACTTTTTCACAGAATTTGGTGTCATCCCCAGTAAAAAGTATGTGAGGTTATCCAGATTCACCATGTTGTGCTGAGTTAGTGGTAAATAGGGCTGAAGTATAATTTGGGTAACATTACTGAATAATTGCTTCTGACAAGTTGTCTAGCTATCTTAAAGTTCCACTTGCCTTCCAATTCAGATTGTTATAGGATCTATTTGTGGCTACATCCTGTGGAAAAGAGACATTCAAAACTGAAGAAAAAAAGAGTCATCAAATGATTCATGGTTTTTTGTGACATTTCTATTTCTCCAACCATATATTTTTCTAATTATCCTGCTGAAACTGAATAAAATACCTCTTTGTGTCCTGGTTATTCTGTAAATTTCCTCTAGAGTATTCAATAAAATTTCATATTACATGTTAAGACTTTCATTTAAGCAAATTACATATCACCTAAAAGGTGCTACATTAAATAAGTGGCAAAAATATTTTTTATAGACCGAGTAATCATCATGAGTTAATTGAAAAGTAGAATCTAATATTGTCAGAATATAAATACTATTATCATCATTTATGTCAGAAAACAAGTGAAATATATCTATATATACTGAATTCTACTATGAATACATTGAGAAAAACAACTCATTGCTACCTTTTTAACCATATTAGAGAACTTAGATTTATTTTATAACTCTACCAACCTCAGTTACATTTAGTTTAATAAGTAGCAAAAGCCAATAACGAAGTAAAATACTGTAATAGTTTTCCTAATAACACTCTGTAACAAAGACAGCACACAGGATAACGAATGAGGTGCCCCAGGGTAAACGGAAGTAAGAAAACATTTTGCATGTAATATCAAACACTGAAAAAATTTTTGCAGTGCTTAAAATATTAGCTCTCGTGATGTGTCCTAGTTATCTCTTTCACCTTTTGGGATAACTGAGAATTTTGGAGCAATTTCAGAGACAACTACAAAAATATTAATTTCAGGTTTCATTAAGCTAATATTTTCCCTAATATGAAAATTATTTTTAAAATATCAGTATACAGACAAGATTAGTTAATACAGAAAATGAAAGCAGTAAATTTAACAGTTTAGATATGATATCCTGTGACTGCAACTCTTTGATCCAGGCTTATACTCACACATGCCTTAAAGTGAATCATGACCTTTCTGTGTGTGTGAGGAAGACCAGCCCTGAGCTAACATCCGTTGCCAATCCTCCTCTTTTTGCTTAGGAAGACTGGCCCTGGGCTAACATCCGTGCCCATCTTCCTCTACTTTATATGGGACGCGGCCACAGCATGGCTTGACAAGCAGTGCATCTGTCCCCGCCTGGGATCCGAACCTGTGAACCCCGGGCCCCTATGTGGAGGGTGCGAATTTAACCCCTATGCCACCAGGCCGGCCCCTCGTGACCTTTTTTTAAATTGAAATTTCTTGAGTACTTTTGACAATTTGATACTGTTGAGATTAAGGAAATATTCTTATTTTCTCAAAACAAGGATTTAAAGAGAATTAATTTGCAGTTAGTATACTGAATGTTCTCTTAGTTTTAAAAGAATGTGATGGGATTAGGAAGTGACTGACAGGGATGGTTAGGGAAGACCCTATGCAGGGTGACTATTGAAGCTAAGATTGAGAAGAAAAGGAGTGTGTTAGGTGAAGAGCTGGGAAAGAGTGTCTCACATACAGTCAGGAGAATGAGCAGAGCCATCACAGTGGAAGAGTCGCTGTGTTCCAAGAGCTGAAAAGGTCCCTGTAGAGAAGATGGGAGAGTGGCTCAAAATGAGCAATGAGGAGAAGCAGCGTTCCAATCCCATAAGGCCTGTGGTGACGCGTTTGGATCTTACTCTAAACTATCGTAAATGTTCTTGACAAAACAGACCATTTCATCTCAACCATATCTTTAGTTGCCCAAAGTAACTTTTTTTTTTTAATCTTAGAAGATACATATGAAGTGCTGATAACAGAGACTTATGGCATTAGGCTTACAAAAAAAGTGACGAACAGGCATTTCATGAATCAGAGTTATTTGTGTATATCTTTTTTGAAGAATGAGCACTAGAAACCCTTATTGCAAGCATCTTTCTTTCACACATTCACTGAATATTCATTGAGCACATAATTTGTGTGAGCTACAGCACTATCAAACCGTACAGTCTACACAAGGATTTATAATCCAACATTTGATTCCTATTACAAAATTTCTAAGATGTATGAAATTAAAATATACTAATGAAATTATATTCAATTATTAATTTGCTTTTGTAATTCGTTTTTTCAATAATTGAAACAAATGTCTTCTCAGTAACTGCAATAGCTGTACCAATGTGGTAGTTAAAAAAAACTTTCTCACACAATTTACCTTCAGATGTTTCTTTGATATGCAGTTGTAAGCCATTACTCTTCAAGCCTGTCATATTCCTGTCATTATTAGCATCATTTGTGACCCTGCCCTTTGCATTCAGCATCATGACTGATTCTTTGGTTTAAAGCGGTGAACTAATGCCTTCCTGCTTCAAACCAGGCTGGCTTGTCAGCTCTTTTTATTCCTCTGAAGTCCATGGCTGAGCCAATGTTTGCTGCTTGCCCTCACTGCTGGCAGCCAGCCCATTTCATCCCATTTTATGACAGCTTCTAGGCTTTGCTGTCATCCGTTCTCTACACAATTCAAATGCAATGAAGTCATGTCAAGGTAAACACGTTTTCGTTCCTTATAGCTGTGCTACATCATTACATCATCAGAGACTGCAAAAGAATTTCTCCTTCACTTTTATTTTAAGACTCCAATGAATTTGGTTCCTTTAGAATCAGGAATCTATTAGAATCAGGGTAGGGGCTTACTAAAGGTTTGGAGAATAAGGATGACTATTCTACCGATTTTTGCTCGGGTTTGTTTTTTTGTTTTTGTTTTGCATTTACTGTATGTTGGCTTGTCTGATCATGAAGGAGCATATGAGAATGATATGAAACAATGTCCATATCCCAGGCGCTGCTCGATCAGAGAGACTCTGTCAAAAATTAAAAAACAAAGCAATACTTGGCAATAAGAGTTAGTCCTTTGAAAATAGACATTAGTCTTCCCAATCTTAGTTAGAAATGGTGAGGATCAGAGAGGTTAAGTGACTTCTAATCACCACAAGCTTGATAAGGGCCAGAGCTAGGGTTTGAACTGGGTTTGAACTGAATTTCAAAGCTCATTCGTTTTCTACTACTACCTAATACTTGGATATATCTTTTCAGCTTTCAAATAGGTTTCAAATGAGTTATCTAATTTGAACATTATATCACACTTGTGTTGATCAGACAAAAATGATTATCACATTTTACCGAGAGGAAAATGTAGACTTAAAGAAATTGCTCAAAGTAGCGGTTAATAGCAGGTGGAGTTTATGCTTCTCTCTAGATAGACTTATTAACCCAATTTGGAGGGTTTTTTTTTTTTTCCATTATATTATGATTAAATGTGGAAAGAAGGAAATGCTAGCATTGACATCTTCGACATTCAGGTGGAGGCATTTGAGGAATGTTGGGCCAGAAATTGTCATGCTAAAAAAAATGATGTTGGAATATTAATCTGGCAATAGTGAATGTTATTATAAATTAGGAACCAATATTAAAGGAGCTGTAAATAAAATATGGCATCAAAAAGCTAAAAATAAAGAGCAATTCATAGAGAAGATCATCAGAACACGCTAAGCATCTTATCTACACTGTTTTACTTAATTTAATGAATTGATTTTATTTGTCTAACTACCATGAGACATAGTAATTTTATTCCATGATTTGCATATGAGGAAATTGAGGGTTAGGGCCTTGTTCGTCATATAACTGACAAAGAGTAGAACTGGAATTTAAACCCAGGTCTCTCTGAGTTCAAAGTCGACTTTACTACTAAGTATACCAATGACTTTCAAGTTAGTTAAGGTTCTCTCCTGGTTACTATGCCCTAACTTTTGCCTACAGTCCTTAACATGATGTGTCCTTGTCATGTTCTCCCATGACATGGCTTGTACATCTGGCTCTTTTCCTCTGTTTCTCTTTACCTAAGAAACTAATCCTGAACGAATGTGCTTCTGTCATTACTTCCTCTTTGCTATTCGTCTATGTGCATAATGAGGGTGATAATAATACTTATGCATAAGATGATGTGAAGATTGAATGGATTAATTTATGTAAAGTGCTTAGAACATATGGTGCCCTACACATAGTCAGAACTTCATTAGCAATTTGAAGGATGAAGCTGATCATTTCTTACCAAACTTTTCCTAAGCACTTACAATGATTTTAATACTGAGGCTGGAATTTCTGTCATCAGACTAGTAGAACCTGATCTGGCATCTAGTCAAATGAGTAGAAAAGACACTAAACTAATCCTCTAATATTCCTGGTATAAAAGTATAACCTTTTTACTCCACAGAAGAGACAAACAAATTTGAAAGATCTTTCTGATAGCATTATAGACCTCCAAGGCAGTTTATATATAAGGTTCTAAGTGTCAAAGCTTAGGGGTTTGTATCTAGACCACAATGTGAGTGACTGTGATACATCACTAAGTCCATACTCTTCATTGGACTTGAGGTAATGTGTTCAAATTTTCAAATATTTCTTATCAAAAGGGTGTTTTTTTCAGAAGCTCATTTTGCATGCATTGTTTTACTCACTAAAGCTCAGTCTTCTCTTATATTGAGATGAGATTGTTTTCCCTTGCAGTTTGCAGCCAGAAAAGTTGCACTCCAGGCACAAATGCCAACCAGTTCAGTTAACATAATGATTTCTAGAACAGCCAATTTAGTACCTTTCTCAAGTACCAGAGTTATAAATCATCATATGGTCTCTGGGAGAATCACTGCTCTTGTGAAGGGAAAGCTTGTGTGTAATATTATTGCTCATCAATTTTTATTGTGAAATAATAGAATACTTAAAAAAAGCTTCAAGTGAAATAAGTCAGATACAGAAAGACAAATACTGTATGATCTCACTTATGTGTGGAATCTGAAAAAAACAAACTCATAGAAATAGAGAACAGATTGGTGGTTGCCAGAGGTGAGGGGCGGGAGATGGGGGAAATGAGTGAAGGTGATCAAAAGGTCCAAACTTCCGGTTATAAGATAAGTAAGCTCTGGGGATGTAATGTACAGCATGGTGACTATAGTTAACAATACCGTGTTGTATATTTGAAAGTTGCTCAGAGAGTAGATCTTAAAAGTTCTCATCACAAGAAAAAAATAATTATAACTATGACGGGTGATGGACGTTAACTAGACTTATTGTGGTGATCATTTCACAGTATATAATATATCAATCATTACGTTGTATGCCTTAAACTAATGCAATGTTATATGTCAATTACATCTTAATGAAACTGGGAAAAGAAGAAATTATATAATACCCGGGTAAACAAATGAAAACCTACAAATCAATATAAAGCCTTAAATGGGTTATAAGCCCTTTTCAGGATAATAAAAAACTACAAAAGAATCAATTACTCATAAATATATAAATGTTTTACCTTTTCCTTACAGTATTTTATCTGGGCACGGTCATCTCTCAGAAACGTAGCTTTTAATTTAACCTTTAAAACCTGAAACTGCTGATTTTTAAAGAATGCGGCTATAAGAGCACATGTTCGCAACAAGACAGTGCCTCTCCCGGGACAGGAGAGTCCCCCTGAAGTTCTTTACAATAACTGGGTAAATGGCAATGCCTTCAAAAGTTAATTTTAATTTTCCAAAATGGTTTTCTTCTTACAACATTCCATATTTTACAAATAAGTTCCAAAGAATAGAAATGTGCTGAACAAAGAGAAGGTACATTTTCAGGCAAGTTACCAAAAGAACAATTAATTAGGATTAAACATTTTTCACTCTTTGTTCAAAAGTACATATTTTGACTTAGCTCTCACTTCAGTAACGCTAAATTATAGTAAAGAAGCTCACATTAGGAACTGCTCTTCAATAGCCACATTACCCAGGATTACCAGCATTAAATACTAAATTAGCATTAGTTGACTGCTATTGTTTATAAATTAATTTTTTCTTGTTTCTGTGAGTTCTATAAATTACTTTGTGTAATCTCCTTTCTCTTAAGGGACATAGGGTGTTACAGGGAAAATAACTGTCGCCTAGAAACAAGCAAACAAACAAGAAAATCTTTATTACAGAGGGTGCTTATTTAGGGAACTTGATTGTTATAAAATCCTGAGTTTCCTTGTGCCCAATGTCTGTGAATTGAAAATGTGGTCATATTCGAACATCAGTGGAAGCTGAGGTTTCTAACTACAAAATAGCATTTATCTTCTATGAATTCTTACAAAGCTGTTACAATACTGTATTGGAATTCTCATTTTTCTCTCTCTTATTTGATTTCATGTGTATTTATTGCATTGATTTATTTTGTTCTTATTTCCTCCTGAGCATACTTAGTCAAACGATGTTTCACAATAATTACAACTTGGTGGAATTTCATTGGTGGGAAAAGCCCACCAATGGAGAAGAAAGAGGAAAACACTTGATTCAAATGATATTTGAAGCACAAAGTATAAGACACATTAACAAAAATGCCAGTGTTTCTCCTGCTAAGGCTTCTCTCTTGTGTGTGTAACAGTATAGGGTAGTCAGGGAGCTGGAGGTGTGCTCCCTTGACACTGCCTGTTGGACTCCTGGCACTCAACACAGCCTCTTAGGGGTTAGGGTTATGCAGCAAACTCAGCTTGAAATCTGCTCTCATCTCACATCTTCCTTTAAAAATCGCATTGCCTACCAGAGGGAAAGCGGGTTGGGAGAGGGCGAAAGCGGTAAAGGGACATATATGTGTGGTGACAGATAAGAACTAGACTATTGGTGGTGAACACGATGCGGTCTATACAGAAATTGAAATGTAATCATGTGCACCTGAAATTTACACAGTGTTATAAGCCAATATGACCTCAATAAAAGTTTAAAAATTATTAAAAATCACATTGCCACTATATCTAGTTGCTCAAGTTTTTTGAATGACAGTGTCTTCAATCCTCCCAATGACTGAGAGATTCAACTGGATAGAAGATATAAAAACACAAATGTAGACTGTAAAGCAAAATGTGGATATATTTAACATTGCCTCACAGTTACCTTATTCTCAGCCCTCCATCCTTGCATGTGTAGATTCTTTCTTCTAAACCTTTCTAAAGACTGAATAAATCATTTCTCAATGGAAAAGAGAATAATTTAAAACATCTAATTAGATTTGCTTCAAAGTAATAAGTTATATTTTCCTATTTTGGATTTCTTGTGTAAAGAATGGAGGCTAATTTAGAAAATATAAGATATAATTCCCAGTATATGTGATCCCTAAATACAGGAGAAAGAAGATATTTTGAGGTGTAGTTATTGTACTTTTTTAATTTCTGTTTTTGACTATGGAAAAGAGATGATTAGGATCCTTGACAAGAAATAAAGCAGATGAAGAAAGAGTACAGTATGGAGACCATGGTTTACTAGGATATTAAAATAACTTTGTAGTACATGATATAAATTAAAACACTAATAATTTTTGCTCTTCTTATGAGTTTAAAGAGTCAGAAAACATTTCTCTCAGGCATTGGGAGTGAGCTCCTGGGGCTATGTCCTGATTTCAGCAAGTCAGTTGCCAACCCCATTTCTTTGGCTTGGAGCTGGTCTTGATTGCTTTGGGTGATGAATTGGTAGGCTCTCTGGATGACTTCATAGTTGGAGCAATATCTTTCTGCTCTGACATTGCTTTGGTATTTAGTAAACTGTGAGCTGTTCTTAAAATATTGCCAATGATTCTAAAGGAGCCCACTCTTAGGATTAAAATATGAGTTTAATATAAAGATTTCTCATCACTATCTCTTTATTTGCAATAATAGGGCAGCCGTATCACTGTCCCTGTTTCCAAAACTTTTCACCCCATAGATACATGATGCATAAATTTATTTATGTCTTTATCCATGATGTTGATGAAAAATTCAGAATAGGAAGTGAACTGATTCTCATTACAACCTTTTGATATAACCATATAAATCTTAGACCAGACTTATAAGCAGAATAGCTTAATAAAAATATCTATCCTTTTATTGAAGACATTTTAGTGATAATATCAGGTTTTCTGACTTCTAGCCAGTCTAGAAACATTTAAATACATGCCAGCATATTTTATAATAGACTGTAATATTTCCTCATTTTTCTGTCATGTCTGTTCTAAGTCTTTCTGAAAGTCTTAAAACTTAGTTTCAGGACTCGGGAAAAGTTTTATAAATTGATTTATAAAAGCAATTATGGGATTGATTGTATTACAACAAAATGTTTGCTGCATCTTCTTGCAGGGACTACCCCTGTCAGAAAATTTTATTTCTCGTCTTCCTGACATCAGGCTTCGCCATGCAAATTCCTTTTGCCAATTAAATGTGAATGGAAGTAATGCACGACCCTTCTGAGCAAATGTCTTAAAAGCATCCTCTAGGTCCATCACCATTCTTTTCTCTCTACCAGGAGAGCAGCTTATATGAAATAGAGGCTGCCCCTTTCCCCTGGGCATTGGAATAGTGAGTGTATGGAGCAGAACTGCAATGAGCATTAATGAGAGTGAGAAATAAGCCTTTCTCGTAAGCCATTGAAATGTTGGGGTGATTTGCTACTGTAGCACAGCCTATTGGCTGATATTGACAAGCTCATGAAACAAAGACTTGAATAGTTCTGAACTTCAAGTTTATTAATGTCAGGTGTTCTTAGAACTAAATTGCAATGAAGATATTAAGTGGTGTAGAAATTGAAGAATAATCCTTTATACTCCTTTATTACTTATATCAGATTACTTCACTGAAATATCTTTGTATATAAGTAATATAAATATATTAAGATAGAAAGTCATAATTCTACTTTTATCTCCAAATAGATAAGAGCAAGTGAGAATTAATTTGTCTGCATTTTTCAGAGGTACACTTAGCCATCTGTTGATTAAATTATTAATACTGCCCCTGAATCTATGTGTTGTTGTTACTTTTCCTTTGGTAACAATTAAGAAGCACTAGTTTGTAGATTACCCTTCTTCTTGTAATATGTTTGATTTATTCTCTATCATTAAAAATTGTATTACAGAGGAACATATTAAAATATTCAACAGAGGGTAATTAGCTGTCTTTGTTGTATATGCACTAATAAGGCTTGAAACTACTTCTGAATTTAGTAAGTAAACTCAGGCTGGAGCAAAACCAACTGGTTGTCTGAAGTTAACAGTTATTTCAGACAAACCAAGTGACTTATGATCCCCTGCAGACATTTCTGTTTTCTCCTAACTCTCATATTGCTCAGTTTTCTAATCAATAACAGAATCAAAATTACAGAATTTTCTTTTGCTGAGATATAAATTTCCCCAGCGACTCTCACTGAAGGACAGAACAATCAGCAATGCTGCAGAAAATCTAACAGATATTATGGTTTCAATAAAATAGAATTTAAATTTGCTAAGTAATTTTGTTATTTAAAAAGTCAGGGACATTAAGTCATCAAAACTAAAAGGCTTAGAAGAAACCTTCTCCAAAAAAGTGACATCAAAATATTTTGATTAACTGATTTCTGCTTACTTTTTAAAAAAGAGAATACTTGGAGTGAGAGACTATTTTAATCCTGGTGCCAGCTGATCTTTCTTCCTCCCTCACTTAGTGGCAAATTAATCTCCTGACTATTTTATTTCCAAGGCATGGACATAATATGAATCAGCTGAAGTTGTGTAGTTTGGTAGCAAACTAGATATTTTTATTTATTTATTTATTTGTGAGGAAGACCAGCCCTGAGCTAACATCTGTTGCTTATCCTCCTCTTTTTGCTGAGGAAGACTGGCCCTGGGCTAACATCCGTGCCCATCTTCCTCTACTTTATATGGGACGCAGCCAGGGCATGGCTGACAAGCAGTTTGTTGGCAAACTAGGATCCGAACCCGCGAACCCCGGGCTGCCAAAGCGCGAACTAAACCACTGCACCACTGGGCCGGCCCAAACTAGATAATTTTTAAATGCATAGTTGTACGTTTGGTATAATCATTGCAGGTTTTGGATTCTAGTATCTTCAACTAAACTGGACTTCTTGTAGAGAGATGCAATCTTTTCTTCCTCTAAGCAATTTACAAAGGCCAGGAGTTTCTAAGGAAAAAGAAAAGAAAGTTAACAAAGCCTGACATTTTGAATGACACTGATGGAGCGTCGGAGAAAGGTCAGAACAGAAATGAAAATCCATTCAATGTTCTGTATCTCAGGGCTAACCATTGCTGGTCTTGAATACACCACAGAAGTTTTTCCATTACAATTTTTTTGGAATAAGTATTTTGACATTAATAGTCAAGTAGTTTTCCATGTTCCTGTGACTCGCATTAAGCTACTCAAAGAAAACACTTGTTCACTGCCCTATATCATTACACTCCTTAGGTAGAAAAGTCTGGATTTGAGGTTTTTGCTGTTTATTATTATTTCATTGTTTTGTAGTCACTTTCCCTTATCAAAAAGTTAATATAAAATCCCCTGAACTCTTAATAGGATATATTTTAAAAGATTATAGTGTCTTGTTTTTAGGTGGGGAATTTCTGTAAAAGTATTATTTTTGTAAGACGAGATCACCCAAAAAGAGGTTCTGGACTTTTATAATAATTTCATGACAGTTTCCATAAATAATCCTAACGAAAATGATTTCTAACTTTTAGTTCATTAATAAGAAATAGTATAGTATGACTTTAATAAATATAAAAGATTTTAAAGCTAGACAAAAATAAACAGTATTTTTTTTGTAAAAAATTTGTTAGTATAAAAGCACGCCTTTCAAAAGAGGAAATATTTTTCATACATCATTGTGAAAGAAGAAAATACTACACTTCTAAACCTGGCATAAGAATCACTCAACAAATAAAATAATGTCGGCTTCAGTATATTCATACATTGCTTGAAAATATATTTAAATATTAAAATTGTTTCTTTGCACAAAGTGTAGTTCATATGTTTAAAATAACCAAATGTATCTTTAAAATCATAGTTTAAATAGCAACAACACTGAAAATTATATGTCAAGATATTGAATAAGACATACTCAAGATCCAAAAACTTGGCTCTTCCTAATATATTGCATAGAAAAGTACAGCATATTCATTTTCATATAGGTACTCATACTTGGATACGTTAAAATAACGGTTTTTAAAATAAGACAAGCTCTGATTCATCACCTTCTGATAGTGATAGTATATGCTAGCAATGTTTCTACAAAGAATTTTGTATAAAAAATTAATAAAGAAGGCCAATATTTTGTCTGCTGGAACTAATTGAACACTAGGGAGTTATTGGTCAGATATAATAAGATTGTAGGAGTAGGTATAGGGGAAGACTCTTGGCACAAGTTGGTCAGTTGGTCATAAAATCAACTGGGATCAATTTGCAGCATTTCTGAAAAACATGATGTAATTCCTCCTTGTAATAGTTCCCCTCATTGAAAGAATGTCTAATAGAATAGTGACCACTCAAATCCTCTGAGTGCTCAGCAGTTGGAGATATCATGCTTAGTGGTATGGGTGGTAAGTGGGTTACTTGTGCTTTAGTAATCAGGGACTTAATTAGCACTTTTGAAGAAAGATGAGTGATTAATATCCCATTGCTTTCACGGATTTCTTTCTACAAGCCTTCGGTAAAGGGCATTCTGTATGGAGACAGAGCTAGGACAGTGAAAGATGAGAAAGCTTCCAGAGAAACACACACCCTGGGTACTGAGTAGTATCCTGTTTACACTTTTCTGATAGGTCCTTCCTGGAACAAGAAAAATCACACTCCTGAACCAGTTCCTGTAAATACATTTACCTTCTGATGTTCCAATCCAATCAATCATTCATTTGTTTAACAAATAACTATTCAGTTCCTTGTTTATGCACGAGGCAAGGATGAAGAAGAGAGATGGATTCTCCTTCATACATCTTAGAGTCCAGAGACAGTGCAAATCTCCAAGTCAGGGAATCTCCAAGTTTTGTGTCTGATAGAAAATGAAAGAAGGCAATGTGGCTTCATTCCTCTCCTAATGCTGCTATAACGATTACCACAAATTTAGAGGCTTAAGACACCATAAGTTTATTACCATACATTTCTGGAGGTCAGAAGTCCCAAATAAGTCTCATTGGGCCAAAATCAAGGTGTCCTCAGGCTTGCTTTCCTTCTAGAGGATCTGAGGGAGAATTCCCTTCCTTACCTTTTTCAACTTCTATAGGTCTTTTCTAATCCTTGGCTTGTGGCCCCTTCCTCCATCTTCAAAGCCAGCATCACGGTATCTTCTCTCCCCTCTGATCTCTGCTTCCATCCTTGCATCTTCTCTCTCTGACTGATCCTCCTGCCTCCCTCTTCTAAGGATATACCTGATTGTATTGAGCCCAACTGGATAATCTTCTATCTCAAGATCCTTAACTTGATGGTATCTGCAAATTTCCTTTTACATATAAGTTAATATACTCGCAGGTTCCTGAGATTAGGTTGTGGACATTTTGGGGGGCCATATTCAGCTTACCGCAGTGACCAATGATCTGAGATCGAGCAGTGAAGAGTGGTACAAGCAGAGTTTGACTAGTGAGGCAGGGATCAGTTCTTCTAAGTTGTTTAGGCTCCTGTATAAAATTTGGACTTATTATTAGCATCATGAGAAATCTTTGAAGATTTTTGTTGTTTTGTTTTTCAAGTAAGAAATTTATATGACCTAATTTATGTCACCTGTCCTGTAAACAATGAATTGGAGTGGAGCAAGAGTAAAAATAAAGACTTACTTGTTTTCTGTATTTTCATACATTTCTTTGGAAAATGAAATAAGTAACAATTAGGCTGGTGTTTGTGAGATAAAATATTTTATTTTCCTAGCTTAGTTCACTGTAAAAAGGAGTGTTGACTTTCAGCCTCTATACCAGAAAAGTTATTAACTGTGAAATTTGGGAAATTAAGGCCATACTATGCATTAGATTTTACGTGAGTTTAGAGTTCAGTGATAAACTCTGAGAAAATGCATGGGTTGCTGCATAGTTAATTGAAAAATATTGTTCAAGCGTTATGTAACTAACACCAATTACTCTAAGACACAATAGTCACAGCAGTGGTTCTCCACCATCATTTAAATTACCTCTTTAATTTGAATATGATCGTTCCAGTTCCATACTTAGCTGAAGGCTCATAAAATTTTGAAATGCCCCCCTAACTCTTCTTCATTTGGTTTTGTGATGACATATCGTGGTACTACAAGTTGACAACCCAAAATATTTGGGTCATGTAATTTATTTGTGGGATATATTTAGAAAGTACTTTGCCTAAAATTCACGGATCCTATGAGTTCTTGACGTTGTTACCAATGATTTTCAAACCCAGATCCTTAGAAACAGCGATGCTGGACAGTAGCGATAGTTACCGAAAGATCTCGTGTGGCAAACTGGATGTGGCTCCTGTCATTTCGAAGAGGAATGCTCGGCACAGCCATAAAATTCTCTCACCTTGTACTTCTGCCACCAGGGGATTTCGCCCAGGAAAAGTTATGTTCACGTCTAGGGCCTGTGTTCAGCTCTGATGTACGTTGACTAATCTGAAGCATGTGAAGGCTGATTGTTGACTTCTTCTTAAAAGAAAATAAAAACTCACTGGTTTTAAGACAGTTTTACACAACCCAAACTGAGAAAACTGAAGAAAAGGCATGGCAGGCTCTACCATAAAACTAAAATGTGGACTGAAGCTTCCTGAGTGCCACACATCTGCCCTCTAAAACTTCTTACTAAACTCTTATGGCTGGCTGCGTATCTGATTTAACACTGTAAGGAGCATGGCAACAAAGTTCTTTTGCCCATCTTGAAGTGTCTGAGGCATATAAACTTAATTACTTCATGTATGTGACTTGGTGAATGTGGCCATTCAGTCCTGAGTAAATGTCCATCTACATAGTACATCTCTGACAGTAAACACACTCATAGGAAACGATACTTAGAAATAATTGTAATTATAAAAGAAAGGCTGGGCTTGAATAGAAGCAATTGTGGTTGTGTCAGGGCAGTTTTCCTTTAATTGGCTTTTAAGAAAATCAGAACAATTAGTAAAGAGGTCAACAGGGACAAGTATTTTGATACTTTTAAAATTTTACAAACGTTAAGCCCAGTAATACAATTTCTTTTTTACCTCTCAACAAACTTTAAGGGGCTCTTGTAGAAAGAGGGAGTTTAAGAATAATGCAGCTTCTCTTGGTAACCAGTCTTTACCTAGTGATTAAATAGTCTGGCTCCAAACCACCCAGCTCATTGTTTTTCTTACCCACAGTGTGAAAGAAAAATCATCTTTGTGCCAACCCCACATCATATAAAAACCTAACAATGTGTTGAGTGTGACTTAAGAGTCCATAATGCATTTTTCATGAAGGTAAGGAAAATCCATTAAGGAGATTAATTTGTGTTTGGAGAGCCTACCTCTCTACAGCCAAAAATATTTGTTCTGTTAACTGTGGTTTGCTGATACACGATGATAGTACTGAGGCCTAGAAATGGCATTGTTATTTGTACTGTTATATCTTCTGCAGATGGATCACTTATGAATTATTTAAACAGTTATTTCTCAAAGGGAACTATTGATTTGGTGCTAAACTTTCTTTTTTCTTTTTGGTAATTATTAAGTTAAAGTTTAAAAAAAAAAGACTATTCTCGGCCTAATAATTTTTTCAGGAATATTCATGTAGAAAGCTGCTCTTTTACACCCAGATAACGTTCATTTGCTGCTACTGTGCTAGAACTTTCTAGAAATGTAAAGTCTACAATACATTGTTGAATTGATTAGCAACGTTGTGGATTTAGCCAGTTTGATAATCTTGTTGAAGAAAGGTAATAATTGACTTGAGTTGAATTCTGTAGTTAAGAATTTTGAAATAATAAAATGGACCTTTTATGTTATACATAATTTAAATCCCACAAACTCATTACGATGAGGGATGGTCTGAGGGAAGGGAGCAGATTATATAGTTTTATCCTTACACTGCCTCGCAGCTCAACTATTTATTCACATCAGCTGTGATTCTCAACTTCGCTTGTTGGGATTACTTGAAGCACTTAAAAAATAAGCACGCCTGGGTCCTCCTTTAGAGTTTCTGATCCCACTGCTCTGGAGTTGAGACTGGGGATCATTTTCCAAGTTCTTCCGGTGATTTTAACCTCCAGCCAAGGTTAAGAATCGTTAAACTAGAGGAAGAACAAAAAATCTAAAAGTGGAATGCCTTGCTAGAAATGGGCAGGAGAAATAGAAGGAAGCGAATCCTATATTTTTTCCCACATGTTTCCATCATCCAAGCTGGTTTCATATTTTCCACCTAGGGCTCTTCTAACTATGAGGTATTACTGTCGAATAGTGCTGTTAACCAGGGACATAGAGCATTTGAGACATGAGGTTCTCATTTTTTTGTAACTGCTTCAGTCTCCATATGTAGCTGCTGCATATATTTGTGCAAGGTGTTTACTGTACAAGGACACACACCCGATGACGAAATCTAATCTGTGCTCCCCTATTCCTTTTCCTTCCAGAGGAAGAATGACCTTCTAATTCATACAAAGGTGGTGCACAGGATAGTGGTAGACCTGGAAGTAACGGAAGACTCACGCTGTAGATTAGATTTTTGGGTTAGCCAATAGAAGTTGCCCTTGCACCGGCCTACATTCTGTGATCTCAGAGGGAAAAGTGGAGTCTCAAAGCAAATAGCAGATCCAGCCCAGCCTTGGGCACCCAGACATAGACATCACGCTCATTCAGCAGCCATACTTGACTTGACTCCAGAGGCCAGAAGTAGGATGGGCAAGAACTGTGGATTGATGGCAAGCACAGAAAGGAGCTCAAAAAACCTCCCAGTCTTCCAAGACAGCACAAGCTGAGACTTGCTCTTACTACATGGGATATCCCTGTAATAATTATCCTTTTATATGTTAGTAATAAATTTGATGTTTAAGAGATGGGTGTTTGAGACGGCTACTTTCGCTTTGGATAAGCTCATAAAGAAGAAAACTGATCCTACAGGGTCTTGACAGGAAGGACTAGGTTACTTAGAATACTGTAGGATTTATGGAAATACACTCCACCCAAACACATCACATATGCACAAACTCACAGATCAAGGACACATTTATTTTATTAGAATTCTTGGATGCTCCAACCAAGCTATGTTTGGAACATAGAAAGTGAAAGAGATATGACAGCAAAATGATTAAGAACATGGGGCCTAGAGTCAGATTAAATAAAATTTTAATTCTGTATGACCTTGAGAAAGTTACCTAACTTCTTACACTCTAGTTTCCTCAATTAAGTAAAGAGGATAATAAGGGAAAGGGGACCTACCGTGTATGATTTTTGTGAGAGTGAAGTAACATAATCCATGTAAAGAGCTCAGCTCAGAGTTTAGCACATTGTAAGTACTTAATAAGAATTAGTTATTATACTTGTTACTAATCAGTTCTCAATCTAAGCTTAACAAAAGAATAAACACCTTAACAATAATTCTTTGCCAACATATCACAAAATGGTTCAGAATTGTTCTCATTCCAAAGTAGTCTTCTCCACCGAGGGAGCTTTTCCTTTTCAAAAATTTGTAGTTAAATAAAATCAAAAGCTTGGAGAGGGACAGGTTTCTAAAATATTGGCAGGGACCCTGGAATTTTTAAAAATAATAATAATTCTTATCTTCCTTTCAATCATCTGAACCTCTCCGATCACTGCCAAAACATTTCTTTGTTACCATAGAGACCCATAGAGATATTCATATATTAAAGAACAAACATTACTCAACAAGAATAGAATTAAGGATGAGACACTCTTCTTTAAAATCCTGAATTAGATTTTATTTTGCCAGAAAATGGGCATGAAGATTTGAACATATGGGGGATTCTGCAAGTTTAATTACAAAGTAAATTTTGGTCCTTGAAATACAGTATAATCTGTACATTGAATAAGTGGGACTCACTGGGTGTAATCAGAAATTATATTTTCTTCTCTAACGATTGTCCTAACACAGCCATTCTCTGTGGGATAATTCTTGCCCACCTTTTTGAATACAATGAAGAGATTTTCTTTTGGATGCTTTCAGATAATAAAATACCCTTTGGTGAGTCTAATCCCCCAACCAGGCTCAATTCGTAATATACTTTTATTATGTTAACATGTTCAGTATTGTAAAATTGTCAGAATTCTGCACTCCTTTCAAAGGAAAATCTCCTGGTCTTTATTAGCTTTGGGTGTGCACTTGTGGTCAGTGAGTGCCTAAGGTGCACAATAATCTTACTCTAAAAAATATCCCAAATTCCCGTGACACCTGCCCTGTCCATTCTATCTTCTGTCTGAAAAGGTGGGGCATTAAGAGCTAAAGCCACAAAGGAGTTTGCTCCCTTCCCTTGCATGTCCTGCACAGGTGTTCTTGAACCCAAATTTTCGAATTTGAGAGAAATTGGTGTTTATTGTTCTGGGGACATTGAAATCCTTTCCTTTGTAATACTCTGCTATGTAAACTGGTATGCTGGGAGGTGCATCTTCTTAGATAGGACAAGGGCCAGATATTTTAAGGCTGTTTTTCTAGTTCTTGACCTACTGGAGTGTTCACTGTCGTTTGTGTGTTTTCTAATTAGTAAAGTGCCACTTTACTATGCAGCAACTCTTTAGTCTGAGATGTTACCAGAAAATACGAGATGTTACGAGGAAAATGAATACAGTTTCTCTAAGTCACTGAGTGCTATAGGTATTTTAAATCTTCTACTTTCTCCCCCTCCTCCCTTCTTTCTCTTTCTTTAACAAAAGTAACAAGAACAACTAGCAACTTAAGACTTTCTGAGTCTCAGGCAAAGTGTCCAGGTACACGTAGCATCCTTTGAAATTTGGCTAAGCATACTACTCGACAGCATTAAATATCCCGTTATAATGTAATCCAGAGAGTGAAACCCCAAAATCAAACTTTCTAAATTTTATCCAAAACTTCATAAAAATGGATTACTCTGAAACCATCCTATCAGCCCTGGTATTGAACAGCTTTCATTTTCTGAAAGAACTCTGGGCCAGTCTTGCAAAGTTGCCATGGGTAATTCTTATTATTTCGAGAAGAGTGGAAAGGCATTTTGTTCTCCTAACAATCTGGGAAATGTTTTTGTTCAATGGAAAATATTCCATTCTTCCTTTACAAACTGCAGCAGCAATACCTCCCACCTGTCAGAGTTATATATACACCAACAAGAGGATTTAATCATTTTCCCAAGCTTGTGTGGTGGGCTCAGGCCCTGTGTACAATGTGGAGGGAGGTACATATGCATGAGGAGCAGAGTCATTAACTCCATGACAAATCTGTGGTTCAAAGTATCTATTTTGTGCAGGGTCAGAAAAGGTTATGTAACTCGCATTTTAATCAACATTTCCAAAACGTTAAAGTAGACTTGTTTTCTTTTTAAAAGGACAGGAAAAAAAAAAAATAGAGATAATTCCTCTAATAGTATCGAATACACTTACAGGCAGACATTTGAGAATAAAAAATGTTATGTTCAGATTTTCAAGGGCTTGAAGCTTTTCAAATAAATGTATGCACCATTAGCATTCACTCAGCTATAAAGGCTTTGATCTTCCTTTAAAAGAAGCTAAGAAAAAAAGAAGGGAGTAAAAGAAAGAAGTGAGAAAGCGAAGCTGTCAGCAATTTGAATGCTGCCAATTATTACACCGCTTATAAAGAGCTAATTAAACACGATTGCTTCCCAGAAGAATCATTTTTATTCTTTTTGTGTTCTCTTTTTATTTGTACTGTAGGGAAACTTGATTACTGATAAGACCCACATTGCAAGCTGAACTGGAATGTCTTTCTACAATAATGGTACCATTCCTTTAATTTACTCCAGTTGAGTCTATTTGGTATTTCTGGTTTAGGAATTCTCTTCTCATGACTTCAGCCTTAAGTTCAGTTTCAACAGTTTGCAACGACAATGTAGCATTACTGAAATTCTATCTGTATCTCTAGTTCTCGCTCTGTATTCAGACCAGAACATAAATATAATCTATTTATTAATATTTCCAGCAATTAATAATTATTGTCCAGCTATACACTCAAGATCTATGAATGTTTCTAAATGAAGGCCTTCCTCTGTCTCATCGTCCCATCTTCAATCAGTCATTAGGTGTACTTATAACTACCTCCTAAATATCTCTAAATGATTTCCTTCCTTTCTGGTTTTACTTCCACTTTCTTTGTTCAGGCCCTCACTCCTTCTCTTGGATATTATTGAAATTTGCTCTCAGTTGCTGATTTCTTCCTCATTCTGAAGACTCTCCTAAACAATTCTTTTCTCACTGGAACCTAATCTTGCTTTTAGAACATTTTAAATGAATATATGAAATAAAATAATAAATACAGAAATTTTTTCAAAACAAAATTATGCAGCTTCATGAATTATATCACAAAGCTAACATCTGTGGAACTGCCATTTGAGTCAAGAAATCAAAGATGGCCAGAACCCAGAATTTCCCCTCATGCCTCTAACCTCATAAACCCAGTGCCTAGGTAAGTATTTTGCTTACTTTCTGTGGGATTGTTTGTCTTTTTCTTATTTGTAGGAGTTCTTTATATATTATGCACATAGGCCCCTTGTTTTTCATACGTGTGACAAATTACTTCCCTCCCTCATTAACTTGCCTTTTTTATTCTCATTATACTCTCTTTTATTGAACATAAATTTAAAATTTTGATTCCAATTTTTCAGTCTATTTCTTTATGGTGACTGCTTTTTGTGTCCAGTTTAGATATCCTTCTCTACTCTAATAGCATGAATAGTACATTTTGGAGGCTATATTATTATTATTTTCCTCCACAAAGCCCCAGTACATAGTTGTCTATTCTAGTTGGAAGTCCTTCTAGTTCTTCTGTGTGAACCCCCACCACAGCATGGCAAATGATAGACAGGTGGTGTGGTTCCGCCCCAGGGAACCAAACGTGGGCCACCGAAGCCAAGCGTGATGAACTTCAACCACTAGGCCACAGGGCTGGCCACTCAAATTAATTTTTGGGTGTGGTGTGAGGGGGTGGTCAAGTTTCTTCCACATGGATTTCCAATTGTCCCAGCACTATTTATTGAAAAGACCATCTTTTCCCAATGCTGTGCAGTGCCAAATTTATTTTATGTCCTGTCCTTATATCGGTGCATGTGTGCCTGGGCTCTCTATTTATCTATTGTTGAATTATTTATCTATCTTATAGTACAATGTCTTAATTACTATAACTTCATAATAAATCTTAAAATCAATTAAAGTAAGTCCTTCAACATTTAAAAAAATATTTTCTTGGGGCCAGCCCGGTGGCATAGCGGTTGAGTTCGAGCGCTCTGCTTTGGAGACCAGGGGTTCGCAGGTTCGGATCCCGGGCGTGGACTGACGCACTGCTGGTCAAGCCATGCTGTGGTGGCGTCCCATATAAAGTAGAGGAAGATGGACACAGATGTTAGTCCAGGGCCAGTTTTCCTCAGCAAAAAAGAGGAGGATTGGCAACAGATGTTAGCTCAGGGCTGGTCTTCCTCACAATAAATAAATAAATAAATAAAAACGAATATTTTCTTGGTTTTTCTTAGTGCTTCACTATATATCATTTTAGATCTTCATATCAAGTTTTAATTGGGATTGCACTGATTATATAATAACCATCAGGGAGAGTGACACCTTTACACAATTGAGTCTTTTTAAACGTGAATATATAGTATCCTTCCATTTGTTTAGGTCTTTTAAAATTTCTATTAATAACATTTTATTCCTTTGCATAGAGATGTTAGCGGTCTTCCACATCCTCCGTTACATTAATTCCTCCTTATTTGAGATATTTCAAAACTATTGTAAAGGTATTGTGGGGGATCAGAATTGGCCACCTCAACATGTGTCTCTTTACCCTCCTCTGAAGGAGGCTTTGACCTTCATTGCCCCCAACTGTCAAAGGGATTTGGGATGGAAGGCCTGTCCCCCGGATGGGGCTTCACCTTGGATAACTCTGGGTATCAATAGACTGGAAGGGTCTTTGCTATACCCATTCTTATCAAAGTTCTGTTTACCAGACATTCACATTTGTAAGGGAAACCTCCATTTGTAAAGGTATCTCCTCCTCTGTACTGGGAAGAGGGGCAGATGACCTCATCTCTAGAAACTTGTTAGTGTGGATGGTGAGGCCTTAAATCTGCATAATAACCTTACTGTGCTTTTCTTGTAATCCCTCATGGCTAACACTCCCAATCCCCCCCAAAGTCTTCCTTTGTCTGTATAAGAGTAGAATCTCTGCCATTTTGTTGAGAGATACTCATTTTCCCTGGGTCTCTCCCATGTATACATGTTATAACGCTTTGATTTTCTTCTGCTATTCGGCCTCATGTCAATTTAATTTGTAGCCCAGCCAGAAAGGACCCAGAGTGGGTAGAGAATGCTCTTTCTCCCCTTCAGTATATATAGATAGATATGTAATTATCTAAATGTTCATGGATTGTATTTAGAAATACAATAGGCCCTTTATATTGAATTTTATCTAGCCACATTTTGCAAATATCATGTTAATTCCAATAATTTATTTGTAGACTTGAATTTTCAAAAAACTTCATTATCTTCTTTCTTTTAGTTTTTTTGGATTTAAGTTACTATTGTTTGTTCTTTTCAAAATTTCTAATTGATTTTTAGGGTTTCTCCTTTCCTAGTACATGCATTTAAGGCAATAATTCTCTTTAAACATGACAAAAGTATTGATATGTAGCATTTATGTACTATTAGCTAGTATTTGTTTACAAATAATTTCTAATGTTAACTATGATTTTTTTTCTCTGACTGCTGAGTCATTTAGGAATGTATAATCTTGTATCACTTAACAATGGGGATACATTCTGAGAAATGTGTTAGGTGATTTTGTTATTGTGTGAACATCATAGAGTGTACTTACACAAACCTACATGGTATAGCCTACTACACACCTAAGCTATATGGTACTAATCTTATGGGACCACTCTCGTGTATGTGGTCTCTCCTTGACCAAAGCATCATTATGTGGTGAATGACTGTATTGTTTTAAGAACATATGGTATTCTGTAGGTTACTTTCTTCTATTGATTTCTTGCTTTATTATACTGTTGTCAGATTAAATCTGTATGATTTCAGTTTTGAAATTTATTGAAACAAGCTTTAGACTTGGCATGTGGTCATTGTCTTGTTTATATTTTATGTGTGCTTGAAAATAATGTGCATACTGCAGTTTGGGGGAGTAGGGTTCTTTATATATCCATTAGTTTAAGTTTTCAATCATGTTGTTCAGACATAGTATGCTCTTAATACCTATATTTTTCTGCTTATTCAATCTGTTACTGATAAAAGTATCTCAAAATCTCCTGCCATTATAAAATTGGCCATTTTCCTTTTAGTTGTATCAGATTTTACCTTACGTGTTTTGAAGTCATGTGTTTAGGTGCATACAAATTTAGAATTTTTGTATCTTTCTGTTGAATTGTTTTTCAATATGAAATATCCCTCTTTATTTCTAGTAATAAGTTTTATCTGTAAGTCTATATGATTCATATTAATATATCTACACCTATTGTCTTTCTTAATGTTTTTACTGTATGTCTTTTTCCATTCTTTGATTTTCAGCTTCTACTTTATTTTATTTGTATGACGTAAAAACATTTAACATAGTTGGATTTTGTGTTTTATCCAACTCAACTATCTTTTCTCCTTAATGGCAGCATTTCTTCTATTTATATGTAATAATTGACATAAACAGATCAACTTGCTCAGTTTATGAAGTCAAAGTTATGTATAATAGCCTTTAGAATAAAGTTCAAATTTATTATCATAGCACAAAATTCCTGCATTAACTGATTCCTTCACATAACTCTGATCTTATTTTCCCCACCAATGTATATATCTAAGCTTATTGCCCCACATGACTTCAAATTCCAATTGTATCTTGAGGTTGGATATATTTCTGTGTCCTAATTTTATACTAATAACATGCGTATGTGTGAGTTTATATTTTTCCATACCGTTTGAGATCAGTAGTAGGCTGAAGATTTTTATAACATAAGTCAATATAAATTAGAACTACATAAATTTATTCCAGTATGGATAGCTATAAAGGATATTGATGGCAGGTACAAAATTGAATTATGTCACTGGTACTTCTGGCATATTTAGCACACACATATATAGCCATGTGTGTAAGCATATAACTCCAAACAAAGTTAAGGTGTTTTAGGTCAATGCTAAATATTTGGTTTTTCCTCACACATAATAGAAATTGTTTTCAAGAGAACACACACACAACCAAAGCTCAATTTCAACAGGTATTTTTGGACATGTAGATAAGTAAGTATACAAAAACAATTTATTTGTGCACACTTATTTTATTTACATTATGTAGTGACAAATAGCCACTGTGAAGTGGGCACATGAGAAATAGTTCAGTCAAAGAACATTTAATTGTGATGAAAATTGGGGGAGGTGGGGAGGTCCGTTACTTTTTCAGTAAGATAAGCCTCTGCTGAGTCAATGGTATTATAGATATTCTTTGAACAATGACAACCAAACAATAAAAACAATCTTATCAGCAACAATAACTGAGTGCTCATTATCTGCAAGGTACTGTTCCAAATTCTTTACATGCATAAACCTATTATTCCTCTCAATAGCTCATAAGGTAAGTTATTATCATTATCTCCAATTACAAATTTAACAAAAGATAAGTACAGAGAGATTAGGTAACTTGCCCAAGGTCACAAAGCTAGCAGGTATCAGAGCTATTGTTAGATCAAAGGCAGACTTGTTCTAAATGTTTCCAAGTCTGAGCTGTTAAACATTACATCACTTCAGACCAATAAGAAGAGTTTGCATCTGTACAGTTCAGTGATTCCCAAACTGAAGTGCTGGAGGCACTGGACCTCAATGGAAGCGAGATGTCGCTGAACAATTTTCGTGTTCCTAAGTAGCATGGTTGTTAC
This sequence comes from Tapirus indicus, assembly GCA_031878705.1. Lineage (NCBI taxonomy): Eukaryota > Metazoa > Chordata > Mammalia > Perissodactyla > Tapiridae > Tapirus > Tapirus indicus. Next base: position 137,059,108 of record CM062919.1, on the reverse strand, counting down.
TTGTATATTCTCCTGTGATAAAGTGTCTCCATTTCCATTCAATCTGCAAATATTTCTATGTGGAACTCTCCTTTAGGCTCTGGTGATAAAGCAGTGAAGAAAACAAATTTATTCCTCTCAAGAAGCTTACATTATGGTAGGGAAAGAGAGCGGTTCAGTAAGTAAACAAATATATAATAGCATGGTGGACAGATGATAAATAAGTAAACAGATATAAAGTAATACAGAAACTCGCTCCACCACTTTCAAGATGTGCCATCTTGGGAAAATTATTAAACTGTCTGTACCTCTGTTACCTCCTCTGTTTATGGGGAATAATAGTTCCTACCTTTCTTAGATGTTATGAAAATTCAATGAATAAATATTTATAAAGATCTTAGATCTGTGTCTGGTGCCAAATAAGCACTATAAAAGTGTATGTTAAAATTTTTAAAGTATGTTACTAAATCCTTTTAAATTAAAGAAATTAAGTTTTAAGGTAATTAAGGGTGGAGGAACTTGATACTTTAGGAAAAAAATTATCAGGGAAGGTGTCTCTAAATAAGGTTCCATGTAAGCAGAGACTTATCAAAAAAATTAGGAAGCAAGCCTTGAGGTAGTTGAACATTCTCGGCAATGGAAATAGCAGATGCAAAGGCATTGGACATGCGGTTAACGTGTTGGAAGAACAGCAGGCAGGGTTCAGCATGTCTGCAGCACAGGGTGAGGGGAGAGAGTGGTGGAGATGAGATCAGAGAGGTTGTTCTTGGCCAAATAAAAGAGACCGTGGTAAAATCTGCTTTCACAGTGAGTAACTTTAGAGGCCAGGGAAGGGTTTTGAGCAGTAGGAACGACATGATTCGACTCACTCCGTGTAATTTTCACACTAATTGCCACTGAGAGCTGAGAAAACTCATTGCAGGAGGCAAGAATGGAAGAAACCCATTAGTCAGGAATTATTGCAATAGTCCATGGAGAGGTGATGTTGGCCTGAACTAACACATCACTGGAGGAGGGCGTGGGAAGTGATTGGATTCTAATAGACTTTTCTGCTTTAAATTTAACTGCCCCAAACTGAACTCCTCATGTTTCTCCCACTGACCCCTCCCTCCTAACTACTCCCTTAAGAGTCTTTCCCATCTCAGGAAATGAGGACTCCATTCTTTCAGTTGTTTAGTTCAAATATCTTGAAATCATCCTTGACTGCTCTCTTTCTCCAACATCTTGTATCACACTCATTGGTGAATTACATCAGTCTACCTTTAAAACATTCCCTTCCAGCCAACTCTTCCACTACCTTCTGAGTCTAAGCTGTCACTATGTTTTTGCTTACATTATTAAAATAACATCTTAATGGTTCTTCCTTCTTTTATCCTTCCCTCTTAAACATTTTTTCAAGAGAACGGGCAGAGAGAGAGAGCCTATTTAGACAAATGAGATAGTATTAGTCCTTTCCTCAAAAGTTTACATCAGCTTCCCACCTCACTGGGAATGGAAGCTGAAGTTCTGCTGGTGGACTCCAAGGCTCCACAGGCTCTGCTCATCATCTTCTGTACCTGGTTTCCCCTCCCTCTTACTTTCACTGCTCTGGTTTCTTACCATTTCTTGAATATTCTAGGCACACACCACCTTAGTCTTTGGTATTTCTTTCTCCTCTGCTTGAAATGTTTTGTCCAAAGAAATCCACATGACTGAATCTCTCCCATCCTTTAGGTCCTTACTCAAAGTCATCTCCATGAAGTCTTCCCTGGCAACCCAATCCAAAATGTCACACCTCTGTACCTCCACCCACACACTCTGCTTTTTCCCCTCTCTGCTTTTCTTCTTAGCATTTCTCACTATCATTACTTAATACAGTATGCATTTTGTTTGGTTATATTGTTTATTGTCTATGTCCTGTGTTAGAATCCAGATTCCATCAGGCCAAGGAATTTTTTGTTTTTATGACCTCTGTCTTCCCAGCATCTAGAACAATGTCGAGCATATAATAGATGTTCAATAAATATTTATTAAATAATAAACAACTTAGTGATAATGGATCCCACTTCCTAGAATAAATCCAGACAATGGTTGATATAATCATATCTCTTATTAAAATCCATGTGTTGTTTTTCAGTTTGGGGAAGAGAAATGAGAAATTAAAAAAGAAAAAACTATATGTATGTATGTATCTATGTGTGTACACAACAGAAAAATAACTCAGTTAAGTCAATAATTTTTGAATACTTACATGTCTCAAGTCTTTTGCTGGGAGGTGACAGATATGAAAATTAATAAACTATGCTTCTGCACACAAGTGATTCAGAATTTGTATTTTTTCAGTTACTATTTTGTGAACATTTCACGCATGCCAACAATGAAGCTATTTCAGTTAGTTACATGATCTCGTTTTATATTCTCAACAGTGTTATGTGCTATGAAAAGCATAAGCTTGAGGTTCACCTACATCACTCTCTAGTTTTGACTTTGGGCATATTACTTATATTCCTAAACCTCATTTATTTCATTTGACTAATAAAACAGTTATTGAGCATATTTAATGCATTAATACATGGAAACTACTTAGCATAGTGGTTGTGCAATAACAAACTGTGTATTTTAATTATATTAATAATTATTTTTCATCTATTCTTAACTATTTAATTTTATTAACAGTCTTTCAAACTAAGCAGTTTATGAGGACAACTATAATATGAATACATAATTAAAAGATGATATTGAAAACACACAAAATTCTGCAGTTTTGGCAATGCTGTATGAAAATACCTCCATTGCTGACGGGAATGTCACTTGCTACAAATACTTCAGGAACAATTAGGGCACAGCTATCAAGAGGCTTACAACTGTGGAATATACATATGGGGGTCAGATAAAGTCTAAGAATGGAGGGTTTGTTCAGGAAAAAAAATACAAAATAAATTTAGTATCATGTTCTTAGACTAAGTTGAGGAAGAGTTTTAACATGAGACTAAAAGCTATGGGGTTGATCTGCTAGATAATAGAGAATTATTTAAATTCTTTTTAAAGTTTTATTTTCCTAGGACTATGTAATTTGTATTGGAAAAGAGGGACACTGAAGAAACGTAGAGTCTATTAAAAATTTATAGCAACTGCCCAAGTATTTGGTAAAATGACATTGAGCTAGCGGTAAGGAAAATAGTTAATGTGAAAAATTTGAGAAAGAATATAAAAGAAGACAAAAATTCATGACTTTTCAAATTTTTTAAATTTCAGCAACTCTGAGCTCAAAACATTAAGCATCTGTAACTTTCTCCTCCTTACTGAAATTTTGAATCATTTTTAACTAGAAAGGATTAGAAAGATCAATGTCTTTTTAATTAAGGGCATGAAATCAAAAGCCTAACAACAACAAAAACCCCATAAATCATTCAGAAAATTTCGCTAAATGTCAATGTAAATTTAAAAAGTAAAAAATAAAATAAAATAATGTTATGTGAAATAGTCAGTTGAATCAAAGCCATTAATTTGATTTTGGGAGACTAAATTGAAATACTGAGTTCCCTAATTTAATCCAGAAATGGCTTCCCCTACCAGAAAGAAATTATTCTCTCTTTTGAATAACATAATTATTTTTTAATAAATTTGTGTCCCTTAATGTCATATGCATGCAAAAATTTTATAATGTTTAAAGAATTTTGAAATTTTACTTTTAATTGATGTTTGTTGCCAGTAGCAAATAATTACATGTAAAATTCATTTTTGTTTGGGATACTGGTGATTTTTTATTATGAATGGAAAAATTTAACAGAAGCTTATAAGTTTCTTCACTCCAATTTTTCAGTTTAATCAAACACAGATGGTTTGTACAAGGCTAAAATGTTTATCTTTTTTCTTTGGAATTTATTAGAATCTAAACCATTGCTTATCTGTTGAGAGTCTTCCCTTGAAGTATGCATTTGAATAATAGACTATTGTAACACAATAGGGACAAATGGATGTTTACACCTAAACTGAATGATATATAATTTTCATGGTCATCATTTTCCCTTTTCAAAAGTCTATTTTGGCTTTTTTCCGGTTTCCATCCACTTCATTAGTCCTCCATGAATGGTCCAACATGACAGTTATTTGATTTAACCAATTCAAAGGCGTCCTACTGAGTAAGTAATCAAGGCCTGCTGAGTCAACATTAGACTGTGGGGAACAACTGTTTCAAACTATATTATCTCTCAGTATATAATAAAGAACACTTGGATTTTAAAGTTGGATAAAACCTGACAATTTTTCAACTGAAGCTTCCAACTTGGTAAAGATCTATCCACTTATGATTAAAAATACTAAACCCTAACAATTTTCTTAGAAGACAAATAAATATCCTGTGTTCATTCTATATTTTAAACTTGTGTATGCATATTGAATTTTTTCAGGAAAAAGCATCCTATGAAATTTGTCAAACACTGTTAAACTCTGAAATAATATCAATATTTAACAATTATCTTCATAATTAAGTTGAAGTATTTTTGTTGTTTCTTTTTTGGTTTTTGTATTTTGATTCTGTTTATTTCAGTTTTTTTGTATGAGGTTCTGGGCACCGTTCCACAGTCCTACATAGCTCAGCAAGATGTATAAGTTGAGATGTTTCCAAAGCAACAACTGTATGCATATTATCCTTTTTCTTTGAAACCAGAGAAGATGATAGAAATGATCTACATATGAATGTAATATCTTTCTACTCAAACCACATATTTTAAAAAAAATTATAGAATGTCATGGAAATATCCTTTTCTTTTGTATCAATTGGTATCCAGCACATGATATATAATTCAAGCTTTGAGTTCATTGTATGTATAATCCTCTTGCCTCCTAAACTGTCATTCAAGTCATTGTCCATAGGCTTCATTATCTTCATCAGCAGAAAGTGAATTTGGAAGTATTACTGAGGGAGCAACTATTCTTTCTTATAGGGTCTGGTTCAGTCTGGAAATTGCTCTTCCAATAAGAAGAAATATCATATTAAGACTATTTCCAGCACTCTAATGAGCTCAGAAAATACTCAGAGAAAGACAGAAGAGGTAGCATAATAAGGAATAATATTTTTAGATAATAATCAAAAAGTGCCTGGCATTTTGAGTACAAAGGTGTAATGAAATGCAATTAGTATTGAAATATTAACATAAGAAATAGCTATTTTTTTGATCTGTGTGAGATAAGACTACCCTAACTAGAAGTTTCAACAGAATATGACCAAAAAGGGAAGAGAATTAGGGAGTAAATGTGGACAAAGAAAATACTTTTACCCATAAATGTCTTAAGAATTTACCAATTCTTTTAGAGCTGATATACAATAATTGTATTTAAATATTTGTAGAAAATTAAATTTAATTATCATTCCAGAAATTGTATTTTGTCACTCTCATTTTATCTGCTATCCTTATAAAAGCATAGTTCAAAGAATCTCTTCATTATTGCTAATACAAAAATATGAATGGAGCATGAAATTGCAGTTGTGATCAAACTCATGTGGTCAGAAAAGAGCCATAATAATTAGTACTCCTTACTGAAGGAATTTCACCTGATGTTAGGTATTAGATCCAGCTTAAGTTTGCCTTCTCTAGGATTGTTTCTACTTATCCACCTTCAATGAAATAAAACTATTCTCAGCATTATCTAAATTTTAAGAGGCAATGCACCTTTGACATCACAGATTATTTCAAAGCTACTGAATCACTGGTATGTACAAGATTTGCTTAATTTTGCTTTTTCTCTTGCCATAGCATACATAAATGGAACATGTCAGGCATATTGTCACCTTATCAGTGCATATCAGGAGAGGGAATGTGCATATTTGTGAAGTTATTGTTCAAAAATATGAATTTAAATACTTTGCTGGAAGTTTTTAACCCTGAAAGGGGAGGGAATTCAAATATAAGCAAAACTTTCTTTTAATACTACATAAAAAAGATTACTTTCATTTTAAAATATCATACTGTGAAATCTAAAAAAAAATGTCTTGAAACACAAAGAGAGGAAATAGTAATTGACAGAATGATGTATAGAATGCTGAACTTAAAGCCCTTGGTTCTGGGCATGACCACTGTTATCAAAACAAAATGTGGTGACCACTAAATTCTAAAAATATGTAAGATACCAACACGCCAACAAATTGCAATTCCATCTTAAATATGGGGACATTTAATCCCTATTTTTATAATAATTTTCAACTATTCATTCGTTCGTTCTTTCATTAGGGGATAACATTACAATTTAATGTTTTTCATCTATTGTAAATTTCTTGAAGGAGCATTTTCAAATATAGACATAAAACAAACAAAACTTATAATGTAAAAATTCTACTTTCTGGTACTTATGGACTAGTCAATTCATACCAAGTTTTCCTGCAAATATAGCTAGAAAATGTATCATCCAAAGTTGAGTATATTCTAGGAATGTAGAACTGATTTAACACACAAAAGTCTGGGTAAATCATTGCATTAATAAAATAAAGGAGAAAAAGCATGAGATTTTCCCAATAGATTCTAGGGAAGCATTTGGTCCAATTCAGCATTTATTCATTATTAAATAAATAAACATTTCAGTAAACTGGAAGTAAATGAAACTTCCCTAATATGATAAACTACATCAAAAGTCATACTTAATGGTAAAATATAGAAATTTTTCTTCATGAAGAATGGGAATGAGGTAAGGTAAAGATACACTCTACTTCTCTTTTATTCAACAATATGTGGGGATTCCAGTGCAAAAATATAAGACTAAGAAATAAAGATTTAAGAACTGATTAAAGAAGAAATAAAATTGCTATTGTTTATAGATAATATGATTGCACACATAAATCTAAAAGGTCTACAAATAAAATAATACTAATAAATGTGCCTAGCATTATTTCTGGATAAAAGATCAATATACAAAAAAACAATTTTATTTCTATAGCATAACAAACAATAGTTGAAAATAAAATTTTAAAGACAGTACTCTATATAGGAACATCATAAACGAAATAACTAGGAATAAATATAGTGGAAGATGTACAAAATAACTACACAAAAATTAATTAAATATTACTGAGAGAAATTAAAAAAAATAAAAATAAAGGGAAAAGTTTACCATAATTATGGGATATGAAGACTCACTATTTTAAAGATGTCAGTTGTTCAGAATTTTTTGTGTAGATTCTATGCAATCTTCCCCAAATTGCCACGTTTTTGTATGAATTTGCAAATTAATTCTAACTTGCCTATGGAAATTCAAAGGGTCAAAATTAGAGAAGACTATTTTTAAGACCTCCAAAATGGCAGAAATTACTCTAGAGTATCACACCTTTTTATAAAGCTTCATGAATTTTGACAGTGCAGCATTGGCATGATGATAGATTAATAGCCCAATGGATCAGAATAAAGATTCCAGAAACAGACCCTTTCATATTTGGATACTGGATTTTTGATGAAAGTCATTTTGAAAAACAGTGGCAAGAATTATCTCTTCTTTAATACTCCCAGAATGATGAGTATAGACATGAAAAACAAATAAAATTTGGTCACATTTTTCACACTGTACTCAAAATCATTTCTGTTGGATTATAGATATAAATGCAAATGGAATAATAGCCTCTAAAAATTAATAAAGGAGAATATTTTTATGAACTCAGAGTAGGGAAATATTTATTAAACCAAATACAAAATGCACTAACATTAAGAAAAGATTGATAAAATGAACTACATTAAAGATAAAAGATTCTGTACATCAAAAGATAGCATTAAGAAAATAAAAATGAAATAAAAAATTGCAACACATATAACAAGAAAAATCTCATATAATCTATAAATCAATGAGAATAAAGAGAAAAAAATCCAGTAAATAATGGGCATGAGATTTGAATAGTATTTGAATAACTTCACTAAAGTTATCCACCTGAACAATTAATATAGGAACAAGACATTTGACTTTATTAATAGTTAGGAAAATGCCACTTAGAACCAAAATGAGATACTATAACAAACCTAGAAGAGTAGCTAAAATTAAAAAGACTGTCATGACCAAATTTGGTCATCATTACCAGTGGGAGTGTAAATTAGTGTAATAACTTGGGAAATTATTTGGCTACATCTATTTCATTTGGATATATACATACTTCATGACGCAAAGGAGCAACATTACTCCTTTACTCCCAAAGAAATGAATGTATATGTGTACAAAAGACATATATAAGAATATTGACAGTAGAAATATACATTAAGAACATATTAAGACTTGATGAAGAAAAAGAAAAGAAAGGAAAATATGCTCCATGGTATAAAGTACAGGGAAGTGAGTTTAGATTCCTTAGTTCTGTACACAAGTGAAATACCAATCTAGATTTTCATAAGAAGAGTAGAATTTCAAAGTAGAATTAGTTATATCTACCAAAAGTGTCAGAAAATCAGAAGTATAAATGTATCAACTCTACCTCTCAGCACGTTACTATTTAATCCTTTCATGTGTCTTAGCATCTTCCCCGTGATGGGGGAAATAATTAGGTATATGTTCATACACTTCATCTTTGAGAACATCACATGCTTCTTTTAATAGTATCTATTAAAAAAAAAACATTGCCTTGTTGGTAGTCAAAGAGCAATATTATATTCTTTACAGGTCAGAATGTAACATTGTTTTCCTCAAACATAAAAATGTTGACACGTAAAGAAACTTTTCAAACTTTGGAAAGAAAAAATTGGAAAAGAGTTTTTTGAGACTGTTTTCCCTCATCCAACTTCAAGTTCAGTGTTGACAAGATCTTCCTTCCTCGCCTTGGTCCTAAGTGTATACTTGAAATGACAAGATTACCATTCAAATGGAAATGTCCAAGACTCCAGCAGTCTGCTTCCTGCAAAACAAAGATAATCTGTGTCCTCATTCCAAGGTATAGTGAAATAGTTAAGTATTATAAGGTACTAAAAAGACTAAACACATTTTGTCTCTTATTTGAAGCTATTATCCTAACAATACTGAGTTTTCTCCATGCACATGCTATTGATACATGGCTGCAAGGAAGAAACAACATTTTGAATTAGTGTATGTTTTCTTTTACGAAAACTTTAAGTACACATGCTAGTGCAGACTGAATTGATGAATACTGCTCTACGATAAATATAAAACAGGTAATTTACTTCAAGCTTGAAATTTTCTTTCTCTGTTTTGTACCTAAAATTGTACTGACATTCTCAAAGCATATAAAGTGAAGATCTAATTAGCTCTGAAGAAGTAAAATTTATTCAGCCAGGAGTTGTGATAATAAGATGGAGAGTTTCTTGCTAACAGTGTTAAAATCTTAATTTTTAAAAAAATCCTAAAACTGATAGCAGCATGGCTGAAATACCAGTATGACATAAAATATAATTTATCAACTTACTTAATACAATTTTAAATGTTTGGCAACTTTGTTGAAATTTTTTTGGGGGGGGATAATCAAAGTGAATTTATTTTCAAGTAAATTCTCAATACATTTGTTCATTTCTTTCACCTGTATCTATTCTAAGCAATAATATATAAATTTGTTTCAGACCTCATTTTATAGAAGGTAACACTAAGGTATTCCTTAAAAGATTTTACTTATTTAAGCAAAAAAGATATAAAATATAGTATCTAAAATTTGGCTTTTTAAAATTTAACTTAGATTCTAAGGAATTTAAATGAAGACTAGCTAATTTAACGTATTCTTCTTCTATTCAGCATGTTTAAAATATTTACTCTGTATCTGGTGTTGGTTTGATTGCTGGAAATTTAGCTCTTTGATGTCAAGATATTAACATACTTGCCATGGTCTGAAGGTTTGTGTTCCCCCAAAATTCATGTTGAAATCCTAACCCCCAAGACAATGGTATTAGCAGGCATGACCTTTGGGAGGCTCCATCCTCATCAATGGGATTAGGGCTTCTGTAAAAGAGATCCCACAGAGCTCCCTAGCCCCTTTTGATGTGAGGATACAAGTTGGGAACCTCACTTGACCATGCTGGCATTCTGATCTTAGATTTCTAGCCTCCAGAACTGTGAGAAATAAATTTCTGTTGTTTATAAGTGACCCAATCTGTGGTATTTTGTTACAGCAGCCCAAGGGGACTAAAACAATGAAAAATGTGGAGATTTATTCACCTGCTTACAATGAGGTAAATAAAAATAGATATTGAAGTGTGATGGGAGCACAAAGGAAGATTCCAATGTGACAGAAATGGTGATAACAGTCTGTAGGTGTGGGAGAATAAGTCTTCTAGAGGGAGGTGAGATTTCAACTGATTCTAAAAAAGTGAATTTCTGGGCAAAAAAGAATAAATGAATAAAAAAGATAATGAGCTATTCCAAGCAGAAATTAAATTTGGAGCAGAGACACCTGCATTAGGTAGAGTAATTCATTTCTGCTGACATTCAATTGGCTAAAAGCATCTCACAGACGCCTTTGAATCCAAGAAGTTCTGCAAAATATAGCCCATGGCTGCACAGCTACTTCTAGCAAAAATAACACACAATTTTAGAGAGGTTATGAAAATTGTTTGACAGCAACAAAATAAGATAGTTCATTTTTCCATTTGTCTATTGCTGTGTAATATACCTCCACAAAACACTGTGGCTTAAAACTAGAATTTACAATTATTTCTCATGGTACTGAGGTTTGACTAGGAGTGGATGGGTGGTTTTTACTTGGAGTATTTCCTGGTTACAGTCAATTAGTGACTTGGGATGAAGTCATCTGAAGGCCCAACTAGGATGAATATCCAAGATGACTCGCTTATAGAGCTGGCAGTTGATTACAACTGCCATTTGGGAACTCAAGGCTATCCACTGAAGTGCCTGCCTGTGGTGTTTCCATGTGGCTTCAGTTTCTCACAGCACGGTACCTGGAATCTAAAAGCAAGTCTTTCAAAGAATAGGAAGTATATGCTGTCAGTGTCTTAAGGACTGAGACAAAAATCTATCACAGTTTCACTTCTGCCTTATTCTGTTGGTCAAAGCAGTCAGAGAATCCTCCCACAGTCAAGAGAAGGGCAAGCAGGCCTCACCTCTTGATGCGAGAAGTTTCAAAGAATGTTTGGCCATCTTTAATCCACCATAGTTTTCCTTCTGGTCAAATATTATTGATATTCTGGTCTCTTTCTAAAAAATATATTCACTCCATTCCAAGACTCTTAAAATTTCATCCTAATACAGCATTAGCTCAAAGTTCTGGATCTTTTCACCTAAGTTAGATCCAGGTGTTATAACGTTCCTTAGGTAACATTTCTTGAGTATAGTTGCTCTCATTCTAAAAGTGTGTGAACTAAATTGATAAGTTGTTTGCTATACCCCATCTCCTCCCTTCCCCCCAAAAATCCACTATAAAATGATATGACTGCGACAGGATAACCACAATAGGTATTCCCATTCAGAAAGGAGGAAATTTTTAGGCACACAGCACTCACTGTTTCATAGGAACTCTGAAAATTCAGTCTGGAAGATGTCACTAATTCCTTGATTAGGACTGAGTCCTGCTTCCTGGGAATATTTTCTCTGGCTCTTGGCTGAATCCCATGGATTCTTAGTTCTGTTCTCTGAATTATCTTTTTTGGCCCATGCTTACAACCACACAGCCCTCTGACTGTTTAGAAGACTAAGGGGCCATAAGATCTCTTTTCATTTTGTACTCTCTCTGTCTCTTTTGGTTAAAGCTATTGTTACTTCTGATGATATAATTCTCTTAAAAATGTTACAGGTTTTCAATGAATATTATTAGATCACTTGATTAGATAGACCCTTTCCAATCTTGTGAAAGACTTTTGTATGAAGCTTCTGTCAGACAATGTTTTTAAGATTTTTAGAAGCACTCTATTTTAGAAGAGAAGATCAATTAGGTAATCCCTTTGGCTTTTGACTGGCTGAAAGGGTATATGTTGCACTGCCACAGATTTCTCTGAAGTCTTAAACAAAGCATATTTCAGCTCCATGCTGGATTTGATATTTATTCTGAAGCCATTTCTTACTTTGAGAATTTTTTGCTGGAAGAGAATATACATGAGAAACAGATTGATTTTCCAACACAAGAAGTCATTGCTCCTTTATATTTCTTCCACATTATGCTCAACAACTGAACAGTTTTGTCTTTAATTCATGTCTGTCTTTCATATTTTCTCACAGGCATCTAAGAGAAATGAGTTGGCACCTTCTACCTTCTGCTTAAAAATCTCCAGAGCCAGATCCATAAGTTAATTAGGTACCCTTTCTATTTTCCACATTATTGCCAAATTTACTGTCACTATTTTACAAGGATATTATTCTCTCTAACCACGAACTACAAATTCCTCTCTGTCCTCCCAGCCCTCACCAAAACTCTCATTGAGACGCTTCCAGATTTTATTAAGAATCTCCTCTAGAGCCATCTAGCTTTGCTTGCCACATCGTCCAAAAGTCAGTAATATTTCCAGATTCCAAATTCCATCTTTTGCTGCACAGCAAATTACCTCCAAAATTACAGGCTTAAAACAATAACAATTTTATTTTATCTCATGATTTTGTTGGTCCGAAATTGGCAAGGAAGGATCCTTCCTTTTGTTGCCAAGGAAGGATCATCTGACCAAATCTTCTGCTCCATGTGGTATTGACTGAGGCCACTCAATAGTATCCAGCTGGTGGATGGGCTGGTCTAGAGGAACCAGAGAAGCTTCACTCATATGTCTGATGCCTCATCAAAGATGGCAGGAAAGATAGGCTCAGCTTGGACTATGAACCATAGTAAACAATGCATGGCCTCCGAGCATGGTTGTCAGCACAGTCAGACTTCTTATATGGTAGACGAGGACTCCTGCAGAGAAAGTTCCTAGAGGCTGACTTGGACTCTGCCAGTCTATTAAGACCTGAGCCTGGACACTGGCACAGTGTCACTTCGTCATTTTGCATTGGTGAAAGTAGTCACAGAGTTTATCCAGATTAGAGATGTATATGTGTGTGGTGGTGGGGGAGAGGGGTTCTAGACGAATTAGCACCCCTATTTAATCTGTCACATGTATATCTGGAAAATAAGGTCATAGGAGTATATAATGAATAGGAGATGAGTCTAGAACAAGTGGAAACCAGAATTAAAGCAATCTTGAATGTCTTGAAAAAGAGCTTGAACTTTAATCCTAAAAGCAATGGGAAGTACCAGAGATATCTTATTGTCAGAGAATATAAATGTTAATATTATTAAGAAGTGTGATGGTGAAAGAAAAGAAAAGCAGGGAAGGGTCTTGATGGACAAGTCAATTAGAATGAAAGTTGACAGGTTTTTGTTTTTAATGGCAGGGAGGCTTTCACATGATTTTAGGCTTTAGGGAAGGAGCTTATTTGGGATGAGAGATTGATACATAAGAGCAAGGGTATAACTGATGAAACAAGGTCCTGGGTGAAGCCAGAGCACAGAGGATCCCTAGGACAGGTGTCGGGATTAGTTTTGGAAAGAAGTAAGCTTGCTCTTTTCCTGAAGTCCAAAAGAAGGTGGTAATTATGGCTAAAATATTAATAAATTTGAATTGGAGTATGTTAAAGGCTGAAAAATCTATTCATTTCTTAACCCTTGGATCCTGTGAATGTTACTTTGTATGGCAAAAAAGAGTCTTGGCAGATGTGATTAAGTTAAGGATCTCCAGATGAGGCGATTACTCTAGATTAGCCAGGTGGGCCCTAAATGCAGTCACATGTATCCTTAGAAGAGGGAGGCAGAGGGAGATTTCACTATGTGTGAGGAGTAGGCAATGTGAAGAGAGAACAGAGGGATTTGAAGATGGTGGCCTTGAATACTGGGATGAGGAAGCCATGAGCCGGGGAACGCTGACAGTCACCAGAAGCTACTAGAGGCAAGGACTGGATGCTGCCTTCTGGAGGGAGCCTTGCTTTGCCAACACCTTGATTTTGGCCCTCTCGCCTCCAGAACTATGAGAGGATAAACTTCTGTGGTTTTAGGACACAAAGTTTATGGTAATTTGTTACAGCAGGCACAAGACACTGATACAGAATGGATTAAAATGATATAATTATACTTTGGCATTCCAGTTTTTGAAATCCCTTAGGCCAGGTATTGCATAGATTTTCATTTAAAAATATCCTGAGGCAGGCTTAGAGTTTGGTTAGGAATGAGGCAGCGTCACCCAGTAGAAAGCCAGGCTTTGGAGAAAGTGCTGGGTTCAGATCTTGACTCTGCATTTATTATCTAGTGATTCTAGACAAATTAACTCCTCTAAACGCTAGTTTTTTCACTTGTAAAATGGGAATGCAGATAATACCTATTTTAGAGTGTAATTGGGAAGATAAAAAATACAATGCATATATAGCAGCAAGTATAGTGAGAAACATGTTCTTAAAAATAACTCAGTGTTTGTGTGTGTGTGTTTGGGGAGGGGTACGTACATCTGGAGGCATTGTGTGGAACATCATGGTTGATTTTTGAGCCTTGGAGTCAAATTCTCCATGTTCAGTTTCTGGGATTACTACTTTGTGGATTTGTAACCTTGAACAGGTTATTTAACTTCTCTATGTCTCAGTTTTACTCTTTAAAAAAATGGTGATAAATATAAAATCTGTTTACTGGAATTGTTTTGTTGATAAAGCAGTGTATAATTGTAATCCATTTGTAAAGTGCTTGGAGCTTTGTACAGACCTAATCTGTACATTGATAATTTACTGCAGCTTAAGGAAGGTATAAATGTTGCTTCATTTTTGTAAAGATTCTCTTTCTCCATTCCATAATTTTCCATTTTAATTTGAATGATCCATCACCTATACGTTAATTCTATTTGTTCTGGCTCATATACCAGTTTATAGATGTAGCCCAAGCCTGGGAATATAAAGAGATTGACTAATTATATGAGCCAAATAAAGCAATTGATAAAGCTAATGTGGAATATTAGTTCATTATTTTACCATTTTGTATACTGCAAAATGGTCTTCATCAAAATTTGTTACCTTTACAGCTTCTGTGAGTTGAGAGGTAAGGAACCTATGTGAGGTCTAGCTGTTTGTGGTTAATTCCTCTGAAACCTCTACTATTAAACATAAAGTTACTCTCATCACTGAGGATAATTGGTCTCATTTTATCTTCAATCAAATTCATTATGATTGATTAATCAGGAAATCTTTAGCGCATGGCTTTTCTTATATTTTTCCCTTTAAATACCCAATCCATAAGGAAATTTCATTTGAAATGAAATCAACAAATGGTTATATTGCTATAATTTTATCACCATTAGCACTTAATTAAAAATATGCATGTTACATCTGATATATGTATATTTTTTCTTAATGAAAACAATGAAACTTCAGATGTTGAAAGAGAGCTGTGAATTTGTAAGAAGCACTACATCTGCAGAATTTCAACCTGTAGTTCTCCCACTGCCCTGCTCACTATGATCACTTTTCTTCTTCTGAAGCACCTGGTGACTCCATTCCACTGGGGGAAGGGAATGCAAGCTAGGAAGTAACTTGGAGAAAATTATCTACATCAAACAGTAAATGCAAACCTCTCCTTTCAGAAGAGGACAGAGAGTGGGGAAAATGTAATATTAAAAATAAGGAAGAAAGAAGAGTTAGGTTTGAATTTTTGCTAGTAATGGAGATACAAATAAATGAATGAGACAAAGAAGGCAAAATACCCCGTAAAGACTTGGCTTTTACAAACAGTGCAGTTCATTCATAGAGGTGGTTGAGGGAAAGCACAGTCCTGTCTTCTAAGCTACTGGGCCTCCCACTGCCAGGGGCAGATGGAGAAGTTGTCTGAGAAGGAAACTGGGCTGCTGGAGCCACACAGGAAGCTGGAGCAGTATGGGTGGGTTGGGGCTAAAACAAAGGAACTGTGTTAGCTCACGTCACTGCCTTTCAAATAGCCCCATAAAAGGAAGGACTCAATAAAAGACTCGTGAGCTTCAGGGATCTGAGGATGAAGAGTAAGAAGTAAAAGGGCCAGAAATACATGCCCTTTATTCCTTGGCCTTTAAGTTATATTGAAGATATGATTTGTTAAATAAACGCAAAATTGCATAAAGCAAAGTAAGCTTTAGCGTTCATTGTGAAGGGGAGCAAATCACAGAGGCTTAATCCTTCAAAAGGGAGGAGACAAATGGAACAGTGTATAGTACACCAGCAAAAGCAAAACCCTTAATTTGTCCACTTCTTCAGTTAGAAGACTGAAAAAGCACAGAGGGGTGCTTGGTTCCAACACTGTGAAATGCAAAATGCTAAAGGATTTCTAAAGAGTAAGATTATGGAAGTGTGAAAATCCTGGCCTCTGATTGAAAATGGAAATGTTAGTGTCACTAGCTCTGAAAAATATGACTTCCTTCCCTAATTTCCCACTCTATAACCAGTGCTGTTTTAATGTGTCGCCTTTTCCAAGCAAAGGAAAGCCTCAGAAGACTGAGTCTGTGTGTGATCAGAGGAGATGAACGTGTGCAGTGGTTTCTCAAGAGGACATACCCGCTTAGGACTTTTCTCTTTTTTCACCTTATTATTCTGCCTTTATGAAATGCTTAGTTCACTTTTATAGTTAAAAATTATGCCAAGTTTGATACTTTTGGGGAAAAGTAGCAGACATTCAATTCTGAGAATTTATAATTCTGTTTCTATAAGGGCTTTACATTGTGAGTGGCAATTGATTATTTTTCAAAGCATAAATTTTACTTACATATTCGGAGGCTGGTATTCTTCCTTCATTCACTAAAGGATAATTCATAAACACCTGCTAGATGCCATGCACCCAGTTAGGTGTGGGAATTATTATAAGGCATACAAGTTTCCTGGTCTCACAGATACTGTATTCCAGTGGGGGAGAAGGACAATAGACAAGTAAACAAATATGTCAATTAAATAAATAGAGATTGTGATTATTGTTATGAAGGAAACAAAGAATGTTGTGATGGGAAAATAGTTGGAGATGGGGTAGCTACTTAGA
The DNA here is from genome assembly GCA_031878705.1 of Tapirus indicus. Lineage (NCBI taxonomy): Eukaryota > Metazoa > Chordata > Mammalia > Perissodactyla > Tapiridae > Tapirus > Tapirus indicus. Next base: position 137,042,232 of record CM062919.1, on the reverse strand, counting down.
TAAGATGATCAAAGAACATCTCTCTGAAGAAGTGATATTTATACTGGAACATGAAGGAAGAGAAAGAACCAGACATGAAAAAAGCTTGGTTGAGAGCTCAGGAGATGCAACAAACAGGCAAAGGAGCCCCAAGAGGATGGTTTTGTTTGACAAGTGTGTGGTAGACAGAATTCTAAGACGGCCATTGCCAAGGTTCCTGTCCCCTTTTTATCCAACTGAGTATTAATCTGGATACTGCTGGGAAGGGATTTTTCAGATCTAATGGAAGTTCTAAGTTAATTTGTTACCGCACAAAGGGCACAATCTGCTTGCTGCAAGACAAAAGCCAATCATCAAGAGGCAAGATGGTGGGAAAAAGAAAGGGTTTATTACAGTTTGCTAGCAAAAGGGAAGATGGCTGACTCATGTCCAAAGAACCATCTTAAGGGGCTACAGAATCTTACAGCAGTTATATAGGCTGGTGGGTTACAGGGGAGGGGGTTAGGAATGTTGACCCTCGGGTGCTACAAGACTGGGAGTCACCAGACCAGACTTTTCAGTTGTCCTTGATGATGGCTGTTCAAGGGTCATCACATTCCTAAGGAACTCAAAAGAACAAAGTTATCATCTTATTGCAGCTGGGAGGTACATGCACAAGCAGGGGTGGTAAAATCTACAGAGCAGTTAGATCTCCTGGAGGGTGCAAATCCAGCTGGGTTAGTTAGTCAGAGGTCATTCAAAGTTACAATAGGTTTCTTTTCTACAGTATGGCTTCCCTTATGTCAACCTCGTGTTGAGCCGGTATCAATTTAAGCCTAAAATACAGAAATAATCTGGATGGGCTTCATGCAATGAGGTGGCCCTTTAAAGCAGAGAGTTTTCTCTGGCTGGCGGCCGAAGTCAGAGCGATGAAGTCTTGCTGGCTTTGAGGAAGAAAGGGTAAGGTAAATTTTGAACTGCTGGTGAAGAGGGGAGGCCTCTAGAAGCTGAGAGTGACCTATTGTCTACAGCAAGCAAGAAAACAGAGAATCTGGTCCTACAAACACTAGGGAATAAATTCTGCCAGCCACCAGTGAGCTTGGGAAAGGACCACTTGCCTCAGATGAGGATCGCAGCCCTGGCGACCACCTTGATGTCAGTCTGGGGGACCTGAGCACAGGATCCACATAAATGGTACCTGGACTCCTGACCAAGGGAAAATGTAAGATGATAAATGCGAATTGTTTAAAGCCACTAAGTGTGTGGTAATTTGTTACAGCAGCAACAGAAAAATTATTAGAAAGCTCTAGAGACTAATGGGAGACTAGTGTGACTGGAGCTTCCTGAGCAAGAAAGAATAGCCTGAAATAATATTGGCAAGGTAGATGGTGAATAGTAAACAAATCACATAAGCATTTTTAATGTAATTGGTGTGCAATTGTTAAGCATTGATTGAACTGCATAATACTGTTAAGCATTATATGGATTATAATCCAATTTTTTTCATCCCAAACAATCAGGCCCTGTGATGTGTAATATCCAATATTAGACATTGAAGATACAAAGGTCACTAAGATGGAAAAATTTTAATCAAAGACAGCAGATTATGCACATACAAAAATAGTTTTAAAGGTTGGAAAGAGCTATTGATAACGGGCCATGTGTATTCAGAGGAGTGGTCGGTGAATTCAGGAATGCCTCCTGGAAGAGTAATATGAGGACTGGGCCTGGAAAAGTGAGTTGAAGTAGCTCAGACAGACATTATATTCTTCCTGATGGAAATACTATAGGAAGTACACAGCACCACCTTTGGAATAGCCCTGCCAAAAAAAAAAGAAAGAAAAGAAAAAAGACTTAAATATGTTCAAGACTTTAGAGCTCACTACCAGTGGGCAGGAAATACAGGGGATGGAAAAACATATTAAATAACACCAGGGGGACACATTTAGCTAAATGTAGAATGTTGAAAATTTCCAGAACAAATGACTCAGATTACAAAAAAATAATAATAATTACCATAAAAGTAGATTTTGGAAATATACCAAGCAATTGCAAAATAGGCCTTGTTGAGATCCTGATTCAAAAATATCACTATACAAAGGAATTTTTGAGATAATTGTGGAAAAATAAAAACAGGAGAGCTTTAGGATGATATTGAGGGACTATTTTGATTTTGATGGGTAAGATAATCTTAAAAATATCATATCTAATACAGATACTTATTAAGTACTTATGATTAAAATGGTATGATACCAAATCTATTCATTTATTAATTGTGTAATTACAGAGTAAGTTAAAAGGGAAAAAAAAAGATGAACTGGAGACAGTTTTTTGGTTTTTTTAGTGAGCTTTATAAAGACGTGACAAGATGTTGAGGAAAGGAATTTCGCAGACAGGTTATCGATAAAGAATTTTAGGAAATTTAAAGTAGTCATATTTGTGTAATACTTGAGACTAATTGCAGATTAATATGGATGTGTGTTTTAAGTCCGGATCCTGAAGTTCTAAAATACTGAAAACATTCGGGCTTCACGGCACACAGGTGCTCCTGAATGTTTGGGAAAAGTCTATCATTATTTCTACCACCCTATAATGACTTTTCCCTCTGGCAAATGAATTTACTCTTTCAAAAGTCAAAAACATCTTAGCTCAATTCTGAACTCTCATCTGTTCTCCATAGCACTTGGCTTTGTTTCTCTCTTAGACCCTGAAGCTGGCATTGGTCAAATTTTTATCCCTTCTCATTTCCCTACCTAAATTATCCTGCTCCTAGAACCATCCAATGCTATGGCTTTACACATTACTGAGGTTTTAGTTTCCAAAAGTGAATCTGAAGACATTATGTTCCTTCAGATCTGCTCTACCCTGACTCTATCTTTCCCCCCTCTCAGGCAAGAAAACTCAGAGTAAGCAAGGAATCCTGACTTTGCTTTCTTATTCCCACACCTCATTTACTGTCGGATATTACAGATGTTAATTCCAGTGCTTCTCACATATATTTTATCTGTTTTATTGTGACTGTCAACAATCTCTTTGAGATATATGAATATTACAAGAAATGCCCTCTCCTGCTTTCCCCTAATTTTAATTTATGTTACTCAAATCTAATAGATCAATCTTTTCTTAAGTGAACCTCATAGTTCTCTGTTCGAAATGCCATTACAGCTGGCTAATTTTATTGATTTAAGCACAAAACCACTAACCCTGACATTCAAGAAGTTCCTAATTATTTTCCTGTTATAAAAAAGTAAGGACTATGTAAGCATTTGCTTATACTTTTGTTATTATTAGTAGTAACAGTAATACTAGTAGTAATAGTAGTAGTATACTCACTATACTTCCTTTATTTATATTTTAGAGTTCAAACAACCCAACTACAGTATTCCAAATCTACCTCCCACTTTTGAATCATTCTTCAAAGTATTCCATCAGTTTTCACTGAAGTACCAGATCATTCAGGTTGAAGTAGGGGTAGAATCCTTATTGTAAGCTCTCCTTTCCTTCACACCTTCCTACTTCTCCCAACCACCCCTGAGGCACCCTCTCTGAAGTCTTACAGGTCCTGATCACAGTTTTAAAACCATTAATTGTAATCTTATGGCCCTCCCTCTACTGGTGATATTCTCTATTTAGGCCATACACTCCTTCAGGTTCAAGATTGTGTCTTCATTTTTTGTATTATCTTAACATAATGTAGAATATCATGTTGCACATAATAAAGTTGATAAATGTTATTTAATAATTGTTATTAGATAATAAATATTAAAATATATATAATTTGTCACATTTCCATCCCATTTTATAGCAACTTTGCTAGCTAGAAACATGCACTGACATGTAAAAGGGCAGAGCATAGCTATAAAAATCACTCATTTGATCAAAATATAATTTCTTTACATTGGTATGCATTTGACTATCTGGAAATGCACCTTCAGCAGATGTGAAGACTTTTTGGAAGGCTCTTTCTTCCAGATTATAAAAATCTTAAACAAAACCAGATCCACTAGTCAAGTGTGGAAGATATCTGAGGAGCATATATCAAGAAAAGTTCTTGTTTATCTTTATTCTTTGTTTCATACATTTTAGATAATTTTCCATCCATGAAAAAGATCGTTTTACTCATAGTTTCATGGTAATTTGATTATATATTAGGTCTGTAAAAACCTTTAGGTATTGCCTTTCTTTTCTGCCAAAGCCTTTCAAGAACAGAAATGTTGATTTATAGTTTGCACTTTTGTTTACATGGTACAGCTACCAGAAAAAATTGCAAATCAATATCATATTATTTTTTAATGAAATATAGACTTGAATAATAGAGAGTCATTAAATGAATGTCAGAGCTACATGAAGGAAATTTGTGTGGGAAAAACTGAATCAAATTTTAAAGATAATTTTTTTGTGTAATATCTGATAGCACATAAAGCCTCATAAATAAAAACTTACTCTTCAGAATTTATTATTTTTGAACTTAAATCTGCCAGGATGAGTCTGAAGGTTGATGATCATATACTATTAGTCATAGTACAAAAAAGTAAAAAAGATGCAAAAGCTAGCTTTCATTTGTTAGAATACACATTTAAACATTCAAATTTAAAAAGCATAATTTCTGAGTTTTTCATTTAAAAATTTTATTTTATAGCCTTAGTGACCATTCTAAGTGAGAACATGTAACCCTTTATTAAAAAGATTTTTGTAAATCTTTAATAGTCAAAAATCCTCCACAAGTTTATGATATCTTTTTTGAATATTAGAGTGTTATTATTATTTTTGTAATTTCATGGTTTCTATATCCACAGGTTAGTTATTTCTATGTACTGCTGTAAATTAACACCAGATAATTTTTTGTGACTTTAGGCATGCTACAGTAGACCTCTGTTCCCCAGTTTCCTCCTTTATATGTGAGTAATATTACCTACCCCACTATATCATTGCAAGGAAAAAGCTAATTAATACATGTAAAACCTTCAATGAGATTCTTGGGACATAAACTTTTAACAAATATAAGCTATTATTATATATTGTAATATGAATTATAGAAAAAAAATTTTCGAACATGTAAAGTGACATTTTAAATGTCTGACTTCCCTGATGAACAGACAATACTGAGAGAGAAGTGCCCATGTCTATTTAAGTCATCCCAGAATCCCCTGCTCCAGCACAGCCCCTGGTGCAGAGAACCCTGATGGCCTTTCACTGAGTCAGTGAATGGTTTAAAGACCAAACTGATTAGAGTATGAGAAGACTGTATGCCTTAATAAGGAGTTGCCTCTTACTTGCTGTGAATCCATATCCAATATTATATTTTGTTTGATATGTAATTAGCATTATATTTAATTAGTTTAAATGGGGGGTTGATGATCTGAGTAGTTTTCTATACTTTGATTTAGTCATGTTAAGACTATAAACCAGCAAAAATGCAAATAACTACATTTCACTGCAAATTTTTCTTATGCAATTTGATGACAATCTAGAAGACATTTCAATAGTTACATTCAATGAATATTTCATATTTTTGGTGAATATTTGTGTTTTTATTATAAAATACAAATGAAACAACTAAAGTATTATTCATGTCATATTTATGTCAAATATGTATTATGATATATAAGTAATAAAAATTTTAAAGTTTATGTCTAAGACTTTATATTCATTTTTCATATTCCACATTTAAAATTTTTTCCTTAGGCTTATTGTATTCCCAAGTATGTAACTTTTTATAAAATCATAAACTAAAAACAAAACTTTATGAGTAAAGAGATGTTGTTTATCTTATATTGACCAAATGTATGCTTCATTTATCATTTGTGATTATTAATTAATCTTTCAATATTTGTTCTTTTTGTTGACATTAGAAGTACATTGTTAAACAAAATGCTGTCTTTTAAAGAGTAGTTCTTTGTATCGCTATGCCTTCAAAATTAATGCATGTCTCATAAGCAAAATATTTACATATAATGTATAAAACCAAGTACTTTCATTTTCAGTATCATCCACATTATAGAAGGCTTTTATGCAACACGACATAGTAAATGTATGTTTGCAAAGTGAAAATCTGCCAGATATTTATGTCACATTATACAGGGTTATCTGATTGTGTAATGGAAAAACCCTGTCACAGCACATAATACCAATGCTAGTTTCAAGTTGCTGTGAGAACCCAACTTCTGAATCTCCTGATTTATGTAGGCTTCAACATCCCAGCTTAACACTGATATAACTTTCTTACATTTAGACTTACATGCATGTGATTTGTAAATGGGAGTATGTGTGTGTGAATACATAGGTGTGTGAATACCTAGGTGTGTGCTCACATACAGAGGGGGCCTAAAATACACAAGCAGCTCTCACAGCCGTGGAAATTCATGTGTGGATTACCACCAGCAATTGCAGGGAAGATAGCTTAATAAAAGTACTTGAATTCTAAGGTAGGTATTCAAGCTAAAATAACATGAGTCAAAGAGAAGAAGAATATGCTGTTTTTACATATGGAATAGATTAATTTTAGAAAGTTGGCAACAAATGTATCCTTGCAATCAACTGTCAATCTACTAAATTTTTATTAGCTTCATTAGAATTTGGCTTCAATTAGGATCCTCTGAGGGGAACAGAGCCATAGTCCCCCAAAACTCAATTTTCTATCAAATATTTCAATATGTTCTGAAATTTAAACTAAAAGCTATATTTCATTGGTTGAATACACCCTTGAGTTAGAAATGTCATTTTTGAATTAGAGCCACATGCTGCATTCACCATCCAGTCACCAGCAAAGTAGCAATAAAGCATTACAAAATTATATTAAATCGATTTTTTCTTAGGCAAATTTGTCATCATTTAAGTTCCTGTTTCTACATGCCTATATGAACTTGGCCTGTAGGAAAAAGAATTGTATTGGTATTTGGATTTTTATTTTAAGTGATTTGCCTGTAGAACTTAAAAGTAAAATCTGTGTTGTTATTCTTCAAAAGTAATAACTTTAGGCCACTTTCAAAAGGGAATGAAATTTGAGTTAGAGCAAAGCAGACTAAAGAGTAGATTTTTCATACAGGCTTTGTTTATACAATCATTTCAACAAACATTTCCTGAGACTTTACTGGGGGTAACACAGCCCAAGTGGTGTCAGATCCAGGAAAGCCTTTTATTAGAGAAGAAGGGAGAGACAGTTCTGAGAGGTGAAATGATCAAAAAAATCACATATATCTGGAGACTAGTTGTGATCTTAAAAATCACTAGAGCAAGGGTTCTCAAACTTTGATGTACCTTAGAACCACCTGGGAGACTTCTGTAAATACAGAGGCCTTAGCCCTATACTTCTGAAGGTGCCTGGGCCTCTATGTTCTTTGTTAGGTTTCCAAGTGATTTTGTTACACAACTTTGAAGATCCAGTGCATCAGAGTGCCCAGGCCCAGTAAAGAGGTGAAGCAGAAATGATACTGAACCTCTTAATCTCAAGTGAGTGTGCCCAATGCACAGTAAGCCAATCACTGAGACACTAGAGCTTGGAGATGGAGAAAGGTTTTTTGAATTGGCCAAAACAAGAAGGTGGGAGTATACAAATCCACCTTAACAAAAGAACAAAGCGGGGGTAGGGGGTGTTTATAGAGCTGAAGGGGGTTTGGCAGGAAGAGTTTCAGAGAAACTAAATGGAAATCAGCGTTTCTTTCACTCCAGATAAGCCCTTGGGCAGTCTGACTTCTAGGCATCAGTGCAGCCAGGGTTATCTGATGATTGTAACTTCCTTGAAGGTATTCTTTTTCTTCTTCAAAACAAGCTCATAAATCCTTGTGACCCTTGAGTCACCCCTCAGGTTAAACAAGAAAACAGCAAATTAACAAGATTAACTTCTTTTCATCTATGTCTGTGCTGGGAATAAGGTGGAAAGGTAATTATGTGCTTATTGAATCTTTACAGTAACCCTCAGGTACCAGCATCAGAAGCGATTGGATGTTTGAGCTGTCAGCAGTGTAGACAGCTTTTTTGATGTGGAGGTCAGTGAAAATTCAGAGAGAGAAAATGTTATGAAACAGTAATCCAGTCAAGTGAAGAATGATGGGAACGATGCCAGGACAAAATAGTTCAGTCAAAGATGGGTGTACAATGTCAGAGAAGAGACAGTACAGAGAGAGAAGGAGAAAGAGAAAAGAGAAAGAGACAGTGCTAGAGGAGATGAGAGGAAATTGGATCCCGAGCTGCACTGCAAAGATTAACTTGAGAAAGAAGTCCATTTCTTCCCTTGAGGAAAAAGGGGAGAAGAAGATGAGTAAAGACAACAAGTCTGATAAGATGGGGGGAATATTAAAGGAATTGTGTAAATGCTTGTTCATCTCCTGAAGGTGAAGGGAGTGAGTGGTTAGTGGTTAAGACACAGTGGAAAGAAAGATGGTTTTATTAGAAGTTGCTTAGTGATACAGCAAGAAGAATTAAAACAATATCAAAGTTTGAAGGATTCTATTCTATTGTGATAATGAGAACATTTCATTAGGTATTTTATACCGTGTCTGAAATTTACTGACGTGAAAGATGCACCAAATAAATATTAGTTTATTTTCCAGTTTGCAAAGGGCTGAACTTTGGACTTTTCATTCTGATTGTATTTTTGCAGTCATCATCTGAGACTGTTCTTCAGATCACCAGTTCTTATGGATGTTGGATGCACAAACTTCATAAAATAAGCAGGAAAAGAGAGTATTGGTTAGAATTTTTACACTACAATTAAATAGACATAATGGGGATGATAGTTTAGAAATAAAATTATATTTCCTGTCTTCCTTGATTCAAATCCCTTCATGGCCTTTTATTTGTCCAAATCCATAGAATGTATACCACCAAGAGTGAACCCTAAGGTAAATTATGGACTTTGGGTGATTATGATGTGTCAATGTAGGTTCATCCTTGGTAACAAATGTACCATTCTGGTGAGGGATGTTGATAATAGGGGAGGCTATGCACTTGTGAGGCAGGAGATATATAAGAAATCTCTGTACCTTCCTCTCAAATTTGTTGTCAACCTAAACCTGCTCTAAAAAATAAAGTTCTTAAAAAAAAATATCCTCAATGGCCATAACTGGAATAAAATCCTTTTATTAGTGATTTTTCTGAAATATATTTCTTTCTTTCTTTGGTCATTGAGGGAAAGATTTTCTAAAACTTGTTTGCAAATAGGACAAATGCCAATTGTTTAAATTACAAACAAGTAGATGTCATAAATTAAATAGATTTATTTTCATTTAAAATAACTGAGTTATTACCCATTAACTTAGTTTAAAAAACTGAAAATTATTGAATACATAAAAGCTAGGTTATATTCATGACCTTTATGCTTATAATTTAGTTGTTCTGGGCCATGTTTGGGGAATACAATGATAATAATTGCTATAAGTAAAGTGATTATACAATTTATTGCCATGACTGATTCTGCTGGTATTCAAACAAGGCACTAATGTCACACTGGGACAACAGGTAATAATAAGGCTGGTCATGCAATCCACAGTATGGTCAAACTAGTTATAAGAGTATAATAGTATTCAGACTGAATAGATTATAGAAAAAGATATGTAGCTGAATAGCATATATATTTTGTGTCAGATGTTGTCACTATAGTATAAATCTTTCTCATTCTGAAAAAACCATATCATTGGAAATTCATTACAAAAATATAAATTGTTGCATACACATATCAAAAATAATGTTATATATCATTGTAAAAGGATGCCCTTACCTCTATAACTTTAGAAATATAATTTATTTATTGGATGGTATTGTGGCTGTTGATTATTTATAATTTCTATGCTTAATTGACTAGGTATGTTTCAGAATTATCACTGACTTCTAAGGAGCACACTTCTAGTTCTAAACCCTCTAAAACTATATTTATATTCTGTAGAGATCTTTTTTTCTGAAAGAGACATCTCAAAGAGTTTCGGCCTTTTTCACACCTTCCGAATAGCAAGATGGAGACTCAACAGACATGCTGGAACATAGCTTTAATGGTATAATCAGCAATCATTGTGTTTCTGGCTTATTAGAAAGATAAGGCCGTTACAGATGGAGTAACAATATTTCCTAATCAAACCAGATTGGGGAAAATGAAATTTGGCTAATGATCAGAACTAGTGGAAGAAGAGCTTTTATTAATTAGACCAGATGGAGACCAATAACAGCAATCGCGAAAAAGAGTTCAATTTAGTTGATGGCTGTTATTTAGCATGAGCTAAAATCTTCTGAGATTAGAAACGTCTTTTCTAAAAAGTTTACTTCTTGAACTTAAGTTCTTTCTTGATTTTACTCCTAGGTTTTCTCTTTAGTGTAATTGTACCACGTCATCAAAATTTGCTCAAGGTAGGTGGTAGCCATGATGGAGAATGATTTATTGATTTTTAAAACACATTTTAAAAAATGCGTTAAGCATGTACCGGGTGCTAGGGACAATGTAACTACTAGGGACAATGTTAACTTAAATATCTTGCAGAAGGTCAGGATATTAGGTCACAGCAAATTTCGGGAGGCAGAGAATTCAGAATATTTTTTAAAAATAAATTATTCATATGTATAAGTTATTTTTAATACACGGCAAAATTATGTATAGAAAATATGCAGATTATATATTAATTTACCCAAGATACGGCTTGGTGTGCATAGCAAAATTACCTGTACAAGTCTAATTTGTCATTCCCTAAGTTTTAAATTTTCTTCTTCCTTCCTTCCTTCCTTTTCCCCTTCCTTCCTTTCCTCCTTCTTTCCTTCCTCCCTCCCTCCCTTCCTTTACGCTCTCTCTCCTTCTATTTATTTATTTTTCTGAAGGAAATTAAGTGCCCGCAAAATGAAGGAAAGTTTTTTTGAAGTCATTACATTTACAGCCAGGGTTCTCTGAGAAACAGGATAGCAAGACTGATAAGCAGGGTCTAATTTGCATGAGAGATGCAGGTCACATGGGAGGAATTCTTATGGTAAATTTAGAAGTAGTGGTCTAGTCCTCTGATACCAGGAATAAGATGTTTAAAGCAAAGAGAAGAGCTGATGGCTATCACCCTAGTCCTGAGATTTACTTGGAGGTGAGTGAGGGTTGAAAGAGATGCATTGCTCTTGGAGGCAGGCTCAGGAGTAGTAAGGAACATCTAGAAATGCTGCACACGTTGGTGCCCTCCTAGCAGAGGGAGCTGTAAAATAAAATAATCTTTGAGGGCCACGGAGGTATAATCATTCAGAGGCCAGGCCATCCAAGGTTAGCTGGAAATCCTGACTTAGAAAAAAAATGTAGTTGTCATTGGTGAAACCAACCACGGTGGCTTTGACTTCAGTAGTTAAGCAGAGCAAAGATTTGTAGGGAGTGTCATGATAAAGATTTTGCCCAGATTTATAACAGAAACATCAGGGTTTATAATAAACACATGAATTAAATGATAAACTAACAGACAAGTAAATTATTTTTGGCACTCAGAATCAATAAAAGAAAAGGATTATCAGTTAGGCAGCATTGAAATTTAAGTGAGGCAAATATAGAAACAATTACAATAAAGTCAAGGATAAAGGAAAAATGGAGAGAAGTACAATACAAAACAAAAGAGAAATTTCCTTCATTAAAGGGTTTTAACAAATCATTAGAGAAAAGTTTATAGCCCATTTGAAAAATAGACAAAAGATAAGAACAGCTGTTCTGAAAGTTGTCCATTTCACCCCTTGACTAAAATTTTTCAATTTAAAATGAGAAGAGAGGAGAATTGACTTCCAGCAAGACAGCATAGGGAGCTCTACTGACCTACTAGCCAGTGAAACTGGTGAAAATTATTTTAAAAATCCAGCTATTTAAACCTGTGGAAATGGTCCTAAGAGAAAACAGAAAATGAAGAAAGATCTATTCAAGAAAATCTATGAAAATTCAGGAAAAAAGGCAAGAGACTGATATTTAAACCAAGACCACTCTCTGACTCCCCACTCCCAGCTCAGCAAGGCAGGGATTCCACTCCAGATGGCTGCAGCAAACCACACCAAGTTACCTCTCCCCTAAGCTCCCAGTCAAAGGGCTTTCTTCCTGGGAGGAGCATGACTGCAGCATTTCTCCCCTTACCCCAGCTACCTGTTGCTGAGGCTAAGCCCTGGACAAGTGGTTGAGAGGGGATAGAATCGTTTTTTGAATCGTTGAGGGGATAGAATCGTTTCATAGATCCTGCTCATGAAATGGAGATTCTACATTGGGCATGGTGCACTGACCAATACTGGGGTCTCCATTGCTGTTGCCCTGGCCCATGTTTAATTTATTTTTCCCCAAGGCCTATCAGAGGGTCACACATATAGTTGGTGATCAATACACATTTAGTAGAAAGAAAAGAGTTAGAGAAGAAAGAAAAAATGGAGACATAAAGAGAAGAGGCATACAGTGAACATTTGAGTAGCCACCAGAAAGTTTATATGCCAAATGTCAACATCAGTAGGATATTATATATAGATAATGCTTGAATCCAATTTAAAATTTGTTCTGGAAGAAAGGGCCAATTGGATAGTAAACTATGGTTTATTTTTTCAACATTGTGACAGAATTGATGGTCTAGTGAGCCTTTAAAACACCATTTTCACAATAAAACTAGTACTTGGCTTTTCTTTATTGTATACAATTTTGATTTACTGAGCTGGATTCTGCAGTTCTAAGTAGAAAACTTTATGAACAGAACTGTTCCCTTCGACATTTATATTCTCTTCTAGTAACAGGTGATTGTATTTCATTACCAAAGAACAGACTTTTCCCTATAAATCAATATAGCATTTCTTTTTCTTCATTACAATGTCAACTTCTGGCTTCACTACATTCTATTGGATTACACTCAGTACAGGTGCCAAACGTATTTATAGTATTGGCAGATCAGTTCACAGCATTTGTTTATTTTTTTCCCTTAATAAGACAAGTACAGTGCAGATTCTTTTTTAAAACTGACAGTAAAAGTAATTTCAAGTGACTATCAAAGGGCGCACATCTTTAATAAGTTTTCAATTTTATCTAAGAGAAACAGATTCTTTTAATATGCAACTTCTGCATCTACTTAACTTACTACGTATCTTTGTGAAACTAATTTGCCATCCTTGTGGAAAATGAGAGAACGAGACTGGGTATGACATAGCTGGTTTAATTGCTTTGGAGACAGTCTATTCTAGATTAATTAAAGCATGTTTAACATGTTGCAGTAGGAACTGCGAAGTTCTTGAAAAATGCCCTTTCTCTTGGAAACATTAATACTGTGAGCTTTAATCAAAAGAAATCTTAATACTGAGTGATGGAACTGGGAAATAAAATTTCCAGCCTCATAAATTAGATAGTTGTGCTCTTTTATTTCATAATAATGAAAATCTGAGATTTATTAATAGTAATATGATGTATGCCTCTGGGCTTTGGAGGACACAGAGATACTTCATATAACTTATTACAAATTATTGCTTTAATTTATCATTTCTAAATAATATTTTGTTTGGAGAATTTAGTTACTAAAAAAGAGAATCCATATTTGAAAAAAACCACGTTGTCATAATATTTATAATGAAGTGAACTAAAGAAGATGTTTGTAATGGAACACATCCTCTCACCATCAGTGACTCTCCCTCGTGCTTCCTGATCTTTTTCTTTTCATGACCTACCTAGAAAATGATAGCAGTATTTGCAGTGCATGTATGGTAAACCGACAAAGCTGCTGCTTGAAGGGAAGAAAGCTGCTGGTTGCTGAGAGGAACTCTACTCAGCACAAGTGGGACTCTCTGCTTTCTAAAATATATGCTCGAGTAGAGCGTAACTGTGATTTTTAGGCAATTCTCCCAAGAAAATTTATAGGCAAAGAGTATTTGTTACATATATGAAAGCAATATACAATAAGTATATACAATTTTCACAAGTCATTTGACTTCATTTAGACTTTCTTCCATTATGATTTCTTTTTCTTGTTCTATTAGAATTCATTATCACTATCAAGCTCTTCTCATGTTCATTACTTTACTTATTTTTTTCTTATCTCCAGAATCCCTATATTCTTTGAACTCAGGTGTAGCATTTTTGTTTCTATTTGTGTAAACCTTTGCAAAATGTATTGCATTTCTTTTATTAGTCTTTTAAGATAGCTCCCTGAATTTGGCTTGGTATAGAATTTGGGACAGTGGAACAGTGGGAAAAGGTTATTGTTTTCTTCTCCATGGTGTCATGGTCATAATATACATGGCATTGAGAAAATCCAGGTAGAGAGTTGATTTAGAGCCCCCTAAATATGGGAGCACGGGCTATATAAATCTAGGCAAAGGAATATAGGGACAACGATTAGAAGAGCAGGGTTCTCTGTTCTGTCAACTGGAGTTCAAGAACTTATTACCAAAATGAGGAATGAATAGTAAAGAGTTAGGGCAGCCAAAATCAATAGTCATTTCAACAGGAAATCTTGGCTTCAAGGGCAGGAATCCGATCACTAAACCTAAATAGTATGGGTCTAAGCCTCAAAATAGGAAACTTGGTGTATGATTGGTGTCCCCAAATCAAAACAGTGCCAGTAGATGACCTGATTCTGATGTGGAGGGCTAATGAATGACATATGTCCTATTCTATTCCTCATGTTAGGTTGTGCTGGGCCTATGGTTTGGTGACAGCATTGAGTGAATTAGTGGGTGAGCAGAAGCTTATTTGAAAAGGTCAGATAGATAGAGACCAGAGATTCATGTCGGGAATTACACAATTACGTGGCTGTTGATTTAGAGCAGTGTAAAGAGAGGTGTTGATGTGGGTTGACCTTTGAAACTCCACTGAGGAAACAAAGGATTGGTAAGATTGTTCCTTCATTTTTTTTCTCCCTGCAATTACTACCAGTTAAAAAACACCTTCCTGGTTATCAAATGCAGAATGCTTTGCATATTTGTGCATGGGAAATCAACATTATCCCAAATTTTAACTTACACTACTTAGAAATAGAAAACCAAAAGCTTTTCTTCTTGCCATTTATAGAATGTAAATAACATATTAACTATCAGCAGATAAAAATGTACAAAGAAAGAGAATGATAAGTAGTTTTCAAGTTCATGACCCGTAACATGTAAATATATCTGTTTCTACTTCTATTTGATCGCCTACTTACCTCTGGGTCAGCACTTATATTTCCTAATCCATTTCCAATCAATAGAATCTCTTTACCCATCACTAAAACTGACATGATTTAGACAGATTGTATGAAAGGAATAGAAGACATGAAAAAGAAACTTACCGAGATTTTAGAATATTTTAAAAATTTTTTTGAAAAAAAGACTGATGATTAGTCTTAGACAATCAAATTGTCATGTGTATAAAACACACTAAAAAAAAACCCTCAATCTTTTGTGCAGGGTACATTTTTACTCAGTATCTCATTGGTCAAATTGCTGATGTAAATGCATACACGCATACACACGCAAATATATATAAGGCATCATATAAGAATCTTTTTTGATTTACAGTTCTCAAGCACTCTGTTCCTACCTCTAAAAGGTTCAGGCAGTATTGAGAAAAAATACCTGAAATTAAAATGCAATATTAGAGTGCTGGAGTAAATGCTGGAGAATATAAAACGTGAATTGAATGAGGTCCCTGTCTCTGACACTCAGAGTATAATGAAGTGAGCAACCGCAAAACAATGTGGCTAATGTTCTAAAACATGCAAACCAATCGTTCTATGGAAACAAAAGGAAAACCATGACTAATTCTGCCTACTTGGGTAAAGTTGAGATACTTGGAGGAATAGATAGACCAAGAGGACAAAAAAGTGGGTAGACACTCAATTTTGAAAATTTCTGAATAATGTGCCAAAAAACTTGAAGTTAATCATGCAAGGGAGTCTTAGAGTTTTGTTATAGCAAATTACCCTGAAAAGTAATCATAAAAGTTAAAATATTTTGATGATTTTGTGGGGTATGAATAGGAAAGGGAAGGCTATGAAGATAGAAGACTTAGTTGGAAGGCTCTTCTCAATACACACACACACGCATACTCTATATATATTACTGGATTTTTTTTTTTTTGGCCTTGGTATAGTGCTCAAAATAATAACAGCTGCATAATGGAAGGCTACCAGAAATTGTGAGGATAAGATAAACACTACCCTGTTGAAACTTGTCTGTGGAGTAATGAATTTGAAATTGAGAATCTTTCTACTAACATGTTAGTATAATCGTAACTACTCGGATTTGACTAATATATGTCTTCAGTACTTTCTTTAGTCTCCTGAAAAAAGAATATATATACAAATACTTCATATTTTGCAAATTGTACTTAATAATTTTGCCAAAAAAACTCTATGTTCTATTTTAAAACTAGTAACTAGTTTTCGTTTTTCTCTCTAAGAAAAATTCTCTTAAAGGAGAATTGTTAGTAACTCATATTACTTGATTACAGGATAAGCCTCAGCAACAAAGATATTCCGAATTTCAGTGGGTTATGCAAGATGGAAGTTTATTTCTCTCATATAACAATTCAATGGTAGGCAGGCATGCAGGGCTGGTAAGTGGCTCTGCCAGTGTCTTTTCATGACTAACATGGGGGCCCATCCAGTTCTGGCATCTCCAGATTAGTGAAAAGAGGGTAAGAAACTTGGGGAGTGATGCCTACTTTTTTTAATAGAGGAAGACCTGGAAGTAGTGTATTTTTTTTCAAACTCACATTCTCCCTCTTCCTAAAATTCAAATAGTACCTATCACATTCCAGGTATTGTTTTAAGCCTTTACAAGATTTGACAGACAAGAACATGAGGCATACAGCATTGAAGTGGCTATAACTAGTCACAAAGGGAGCTGGGAAATATAGCCTATAGTTTGGCAAGCAGGTACCCAGCTAATCCTCTATGACTGTGGAAGAAGGAGAGAGCAAATATTGAGGAACCACTAAGAGTTTGCTACATAGACAAAAAAAAAATTTACATAGAAAAGAAAGAAACTGAGGTTAAAGAAATGCCTTCGTTAAAGAAAGAAAATAGAGCACCTGATATGTGTGGTGATAGTTTACAAAAGTCCTTCCTGTTCTTTTTAAATTTAATTTCAGAGTTTTTTATTGTATATAGTATTGCTCAGCTGACACCAAAAAAGGAGAAATATAGATGGGAGACAGGTAATTATTTTGTTAATAATGCTCATTTTTTCCTCCTTTATCATAGAAAGAAGAATTCAAAGTAATTTAATTCTATTCCCTTGAAAGTATTCATGAATGTTAATTGCTCAATTTCTTTTTCAAAATATTTAGATAGGATTAAAGTATAACAAAGCATGCATTTTTCTTACTCTAGAATTCAGTCAAAATTAGTGTTATGAGTTACTGTGAAAAAAGATCCTAAAGAAAATTTCTCATATGGTCTTGTCAAATTTTGTAGTATAAAAGAAAATTATCTTGACCGAAATGAACAGAAATGTGCATAAACTTTAAAATTTTTTAAATTTTATAATGTTTGCCTATAAGATTCAACATTTGGAACTAAACTGTAAAATTCATTTGATTGACTGTTCTTGTGGCTAGAAGCAGACAGACCAAGAGGAGGAAAAGCAAGCTATTAAATTGCAAGTAACTGCCAACTTTATGGTGGTGTCTTGTGAGTGGTTCTTTCTTATCACCATGCCCTGTCCTGACAGTGAGTGTACAAATTACCCAAAATACCCAGCTACTCCTGCCTTTCACTTTAATAGATATGTAACGTATAGAAATGGAAACAAGACAGACTTTGAACTTTTGATACTTCATGTGAACCTCCATTTTAAATATACATCTCTCAGCTGTTAGTTTTCACTTTGGTTTCAGAACAATATTTTTGACCTAGCCTCCCTACCAAATTCTGCTCTATGAAACGAGTAAGTGTATTCCCCCCTGGGATCCTTGAAAAATGACTTAATTTGACAAAGAAGTAATCTCTCTCTCTCTCTCCTTTTTTTTTTTTTTGACTATGAGCCAATGTTAAACCTGAAAAATGATATTTTACCCTTATATCAGCAGACTTCTCAAAGCTAAATAACTAGACAAGGCTTGCTAAATAAACTAGTTAGAGACACTATAAGATTTCTTTATGGTACTTTTGACTTTCTAATTAGTCAGCTACAGTAAATCCTGGTGTCCCATAACAAGCAGCTATAATAATACAGATGTCTATTTTTTTGGCTCAAAAAATTAAGAAAAAATATAAGCCCTACATTTGTTTTTAATGCAGCAAAAGTTGAATTTAGAACTTTTTATAAATTTCAGATCAGTCTGACATGTCATGGCATAGAATAAAATGCCAATTTTTAGCTATAACAATTTGCTTGGCTATAAAAGAAAACAAGAAGCAGGAATAACAGGTATGTTTGGTGTCTGATTGTTCTTTTCCTTTACTTTTATCTGTTACCAATAATTTAATAGCAGATTATTATTTATTCTTAGATTAAAAGTTGAAAGAATAAATGCTTGGAAAATTTTCACTCTCATAAGTTTACAAACTCAGAGGCCTCTAGAAGTTTTTGTCAGTTCACAATATCTCCACTTTGTGAACAAAACCTAGTTATTTTAGTCGATCTTCTTTTTTAGATTTCTAGCCTGTGAGAACAGAACTGTCCAGTTGCAGAAAATAAATGTGTACAATAAATACCAGTAAAATTTCCAAGTATTTTGATTAAGGCATTTTTACTTTGTATATTGAATAATTTTTCTTGTAAGGAACATGTCATCTGATTAAATTTCCTTGTATATCGTTTACACACATTTCACCTTTGACTATTTTCAATGAGAATTGAAAAGCATCATTATGGGGTGGGGGGAAGTCCTAAGAACCTCAAGCTTTAATTCAATGATTTTTGGATTTGCTTTTTTTAATTGAATGCTACAAACCTTTAGAGACAATAAACTCAGTTTAACATGTTGTGAATGATTTTTTTTTAATGAAATAGAATTAAATAATTTTTAAAAAAGAGTGCAACACTTGGTAAAAATAGATAGGGTTTTAGGAAGATTTTGTTTCAGTTTGAGTGTGCGTGAGTACTGGGTGAAATGCATTTCTTTCTTTAGGGCGTGGTCAAAAGGTTTGCTAAAACTAAACTCGGTGAAGTTCGAAAGCCCCTCGGTACACTCAAGTTGCCCTCTGATCCCAGCTAGTTCCTTCTCAGTCCACCAAGGAGAGTTGAGAGCCTTCTACCTAGAATCACTGCTTCTGGTAACCTGGCAAAAATAGAGGCCACAATTTCCTCCCAGGAAAATAACTGACCCAATCTCCACAGCATAGCATAACTGTGGCAGGATTTCATACATGAATAAAGAAACCTAATAAATAATCCACAGGCTTGGTTTGTTTTATGATTTGAAACAACAGTTTCTACCAACTTTCCCTGAAAATACCTATATATAAAATGAAAAAGTCAGCAACAGCCTCAATATCAGAAATTGAGTCTGTTAAATAAAGTAATGCCAGAATCTGGGAGAGCTCTCCATTAACCATAAAGCTGATGACACTGGACTGAGAAATTGTCTTAGGTTTCAGAAAAAAAGGTCTTAAGCTTCAGCATAAAAGGAGGTAGAAATTCTTCTTAGGATTTGCCCCATTTTTTGGGGGGGGGGGAGACCAGCCCTGAGCTAACATCTGTCCAATCCTCTTTTTGCTGAGGAAGACTGGCCCTGGGCTAACATCGTGCCCATCTTCCTCCACTTTATATGGGACGCCGCCACGGCATGGCTGACAAACAGTGCGTCTGTCCGCGCCTGGGATCCGAACTCGCGAACCCCGGGCTGCCAAGCGCGGACTAAACCGCTGCGCCACCGGCAGCCCCTGATTTGCCCCATTTTTAAAGGAACTTCAGTCTTAATCAGAAAATTTGGCATCTATTTTGATGCTTTATTTGATTGAGTCCTGACGTTTTTAGAAAGCCAGAGTAATTAACAATATTAGTGGCTAACATTTAATAAACAATATGTGTAGTGGCATGTGCTTTATAAGAATTATTATCCTCTGCATTTTGTCAATGAGGAAACTGAGCATAGAGAATAAGTATCTTGGTTAGTCACATTGCTATTAAGTAATGAAAGGAAAATTTGACCCAGCACTCTGACCCTTAGTCCGCGTGTCAAACACTACATTATACTACCACTGAATATTACTCTGAAAATCATCGATTTTAGAACCCAATGTAAATTTCAGGAAAAAGTTTAATATTTTCAATGGACTTCAATAACTCTATGAAATACAATCCATTGACTAAAAATAGTCTTTGACTCTTCAGAAGACCATGGGTTTTATATTTAATAAACTAATAATTATGCAATTAAAGAAAGTTGCAAGGGGAGAATATCTGAGACAAAATGTCAATAGGTTGAGATGAAAAGGGAAATGAATAAGCGAGAGAGGTATTTTAAAAGATCTAAAACAAAGAAAATAGAATAAAAATATATACTGATGGATGTAAAAGCAAGACTGAGAAACTTAAAATACAGAACAAATGTCAAGTAGATTAACCAGTAAGATAGAATTTGACTGATTTGGAGGAAAAAGAAGGGAGATACTTGATGTTCTTGAAGAACAGAAAACACAGAAGCAAGAAAGCTTGAAACAATAGAAGAAAGTCTTTCCTTCAGTGACAAAAAACAGCGTATCAACAAAAAAGATATGCCATATTTCAAGGAAAGCTAAGATGTAAAGATGCTTAGCAAGATAAATGCTGGCAAAGTATTTTTACTGATAAGGAATAAGAATATTATTCAGGTTTATAAACTGAAAAGAGTTTCACTAAAGGAACAAGCTTGCACTTCTTATCTTGTGCAACTTTAAATGACAGAGTGCAATAACCAGCATCTGCATAATGTGGAAAAAACTGTGTGAGCTGAAAATTTTACATCAAACATTTAATGTATATGAGTGCAATCCTTAGTTATGTAAAACTAAGAAAAATATCACATGTATCTTTAAAAATCACTTTCTAAAAAATTTGCTATTTCTCAAGAAGAATTAGAAGTTCTGGGCGATTGAAGATCTTGTATTACCTCTTTAATCAGAAAAAAAGATATATAAAGATATAGATATAGCTATAAACTATATCTAGTAAAGTTAAATACAAAATGATATGAAATATACTTATTTTTTAAATCAGCACTTAATAATATGGGTATAAGTCAGCAAATTACATTTATATGAAGTTTAAATTAGTATTAATTTTGACTATATTTTACAAACAACTCCACTTTAAAAGAACACAGGAAGAAATGCCCCAAAATACCAAGCGTATTTGTCTGTGTAGTAAGCCTATGGATAATTTTCTCTTTTTTTCTTTACTCTTTTGGACATCCTAAATATTTTATTGGGAATCATTTATTATTTCCTGTAATGGGGAACTAAAGTATATTGATAAATAATCAGAAAGAAAGCCCTCCTTGTCCCACCCTCTCCCCAAAGGAGCAATGTGAGAGAGCTTACCAAGAGTTCCAGGCCCTTACCAACAGTCCAAGAAGATGAAAGATCTGAAGCTTCACTCTCTTGCTTTTCATGTCAGTTAATAATTAGTCCTGAATTTCCCTACAAGACTCCTTGGAAGAGAGTACAGAGAGCATAAAGAAGATGCAGCTATACTTTCTTTGTATCTGATTTTGATTTTGTTCTGTTTTGTGCTTACTTTACCTGGTTTTATGTTCCTTAGGTTGCCTGGTCCAAAAATCTTCCAACAACTAGGAACTTTTAAACTAAACTAGTCAGCCCAGGTGAGTTATCCAGTCCTGATGGCATTAGAAAATAGGCAGCCTTGAAATCATGGAAACTCAAGCCCCAAAGTTGCAAGATTGCACTCTCTTTGACCCTTAATTATATTGTGAAACATACTTGTGGTGCCTGAAAAATCCTCCCCTGGCATGTGGCCGAAAGACATTTAAAAGGTCTTTTTTAGCTAATCTTTCTCCTGGGCTTTGTTTACAAGAATTCTAGTTTTATAGAAAACAAATTACCTCATATGCAAGGCTTTGGGCCCATTTTTTTGATCTAGCCCCATGATATAACTTTAGTAGATTAAAGGTGAGCAAGCCACAAGTGATACCCACAGAAATGAGAAAATTTCTGGGATACCAAACTCATATGTGTGTTAATACATTGAAATTTGATCTGAATAAATTGTATTTCCTGATAAGACAACCATTCTCGTAAAGTGCATTTAGAAACTCAGGTTGGAGGGTCTACCTTGATAGCTTTTTGAATGTTATGTAGTCACTCATTAGCACACAATTTATGGGAGCTTGAATGATTGAATCGTTTAACTGACAAAAAATATACCTGAATAAAATGAGAAATAATTGGCTCCACCGATTTATATTCTAAACTTTACATAGTTAAATTTTACTTGTAAGGAAATATTGAGATGTAGTTATAACCATTAAAAATTGAGAAGCATGCATTATTGACTATTTAACAAAAAGTTATAATTTTCTTATTTACATTTTTAGATTGTGTGTCTTAAATTTCATTAAAAGTAGTTAGCTTCCCTTTCCACTTACCCTGTCTTGTTAATACTTCTATCCATGAGTCTTGTAATAAAAATAAAATAAATCAAGAGAAGATGTGGAAAGTCCTTGTACCTTTTGATAAAAGAAGGGCTAGTGGGCATGGGACTGGCAGTGGGGGTAGTAGATGAACAGCTTCTAATAACAAGAGCAAGAAGATCTGCCTTTCTTTTTCCATTTTGTTTTGTTGTTGTTGCTGTTTGGATGAAGATTTATATCAGATCAATGGAAAAACTGGGAAAAGTGTGAGAATATATGTTGGTAGAAAGAAATAGTAATTCAGTAAGAAGGGAACTAAGAAAAATGTTTCCTTGCTTGACTCTTCCTCAATACTGGGCATTCTTAAATGACAGCGACTGATTTGGGAGAATTGTGTAGCATGTATACATAACTGAGGACCTGCAGGTTTTGGTCCTGGATATCTGGAATAGGAATAGTGCCAAAGCTCACCAGGAAAGTGAATATGAGTGAGGGTAATAGACGTTTTAAATGCACGCTTTTTACAAGTGATCCCTAATCTCCATTTATAAGCATAAAACATCCTTATATGTCACACACACACATTTAGTGAGATCGTATCTTAAAATATTCACCTTTGTGCTTTTCTTTCTTTCCACATCATCCGTCTTCCACAATGAATCAAGGAGAATTAAGATTTATATAGCAGAAAAGCTGTAAGAAAGAATCAAATACTTTAAATATCAAAATAATATCTTGAGAACTGAAAAGAAAGCCTTGGAAACACTGTATCTTGGGGGCTTTTTAGTATTATTTACTAACAAATTGTATTTATTTAGTGTTGGCTATTTAGTAAATTATAAAGGGATTAGATGGAAAGCCAGATTATCATGCTGTACCCTTTGGCTGGAAGCAGGTAATAGAAGAAGCCCTGGGTAAGTCTGTGCCATGACATGGGAGAAATAGATATGGAGGACCATGTTGAGAGGAGGGAAATCAGTATGAAGAGACTGCCAAGCCCCTTCTATGGCCAGCAGTGGAGACTCTCATGGAAGATAAGGATTTCAGTTATCTATTCCTTTGTAACAAATCACCTAACAATTCCATGGATTAAAATAAGAAGAATAATTTATCTCTCACTGTTTCTGTGGGTCATCAATTTGGGTAGGATATTTCTGCTCCATAATATGTGGGGTTTCGGTTGCAAGACTTGAAGGCTGAAGGCTGTCATCTTCCAAAGACTTTTTCACTTGTGGCTGTCAGCTGAGACCTTAGCTGCGGCTGTTAGCAAATACATACACATCATCTCTGCATGTCACCCGAGATTCCTTATAATGTGGTGGCTGGGTTCCACAGGTGAGTATTCTTAGAAAGAGAGAAAGAAGAGTGAGAGCATCAGGCAGAACCTTCTTGATTTATCCAAAATAATTGAAACCATGATCTTGAAGAGATGTTAGCACTCCCATGTTCATTGCAGCATTATTCATAACAGCCAAGATGTGGAAACAACCTAAAATGTCCATTGATGGATAAATGGGTAAAGAAAATGTAGTATATACATACAATGGAATATTGCTCAGCATTAAAAGAGAAGGAAATACTACAATATGTGACAAAATGGATGAACTTTGAGGTCATTATGCCAAGTGAAATAAGCCAGTCACAGAAGAACAGATTCCACTTATATGAGGTATCTTAAATAGTCAAATTCATAAAATCAAAGAGTAGAATAGTGATTGCCAGGGGTTAAGAGGAAAGGGAACTGGGGAGTTGCTAATCAATAAACATAAAGTTTCAGTTACTCATTCTGCAAGATAAATAAGTTCTAGAGGTCTGATGTACATCATTGTAACTATGATTAGCAATATTGTATTGTACACTTAAAAATTTGTTAAGAAGGTAGAGTAAGTGTTCTTACTACAATAAAATAAATGTTATAAAAATGTCATATAGCATCACTTCCATAGTACTCCAATCGCTGGGGCAATTACAAGTCCCTGCCCAGATTCAAGGGAGGGAACAACGGTCCCATCAATTCATATACATATTGCCATCTTTGGAAAATACAACCCACCAAACTGAGGTGATATCTGCAAACCATCCCCGATCCCTCAGATCAGTATCATGATATCTGTGGGGAGAAACCACAACAGGTCTTCTGGTTGTAGTTTAAACGAGAGCTTTCTTTGATAGTGGCTACATAGAATTTCCAGAAGAGGATGAAAGCTTATTTCTCAGGAGTGTGATGAGCCCCATCCAAAAGCTCCATATGGCACTGGATCCCCTCAAGCCCTTGAAACTTCAGGTCAAGTCTTCGTCACCTGAGGAATGTTGCGAGTTTGGAAGGAAACACTCAAGCTCCAGTAACTGACCCTTGACAGTAAAGAAAACTGTGTCAAGGATGCTGCTGCTAGGTGCTCCCACATTTTACCTCTAATCACTTGATATGTGCTGTTTTTTACAGCTCATTGTCACGTGGGTCCCAGAATAGCACTCCTTGCACCCAGAGCTCCACAGTTGTCTTTAAACGAAACTATCAGCATCAGTTTTTTAAAATTCCTTTCCTCACAGAGACTTCAAAAACGGTTTGGAAGACCTGGTGTGGGAAAGGGGTTATTCCATTCCTCTCACTGTGTCTCTTTCTCACAAACTCACCTCATAAAATCTTCTTCTTTTCCAGTTACAAAAAAAACTTCTACCACACATATGAATTGATACTCAGTAACTGAAGTGCATGAAGGGATTCCTGAACATTGGTCCACAACTCTGGTCATTTGAAATGACGTCTGCAAGTTCTTTGCATTCTTCCCACCCAAAAGTAAATTTAATGTCCTGTATCTTAAATCTTTGACTCAAAGATTAGAATATGGTATAGGTGACACTGTGAGACTTGTGGGGCTGGGTTAGAAAAGACCATGAAGCTTCCGCTGGTTTCCATGTGTAACTCAGCTTGGAAGCCCAGCTGTCATCAAAGAAGACAGATTACCCTGAGGCTACCAAGTGAAGAGACTACCCTGAGAGATGAGAGATGAGAGGCCCCAGGAGCTCCAGCTGTCCTTTTTTTTTTTTTTTGGTAACAACTTCATTAGATGTAATTCGTATACCATACAATTCACTCACTTAAAATGCACAATTCAATGGCTTTTAGTAAATTCACATATTTGTGCAACCGGCTCCACAATCAATGCTAGAACATTTTCATTACCCCAAGAAGAAACCTCACACCCCTTAGCCATCATCCTAAACCTTCCTATTCACATCCCCCACCCTCACCAGCCATAGGCAACCACTAATCTAATTTCTGTCTCTAAGGATTTGCCTTTTCTGGACATTTTATATAAATAGAATCACACAATATGTGACCTTTTGTAATTGGCTTCCTTCAGTTATAATGTTCTCAAGGTTTATCCATTTTGTATCATGCGTCAGTACTTCATTCCTTTTTATTGCTGAATAATATTCTCTTGTATGGATATACCATATATTATTTATCTGTTCATCAGTTCATGGATACTTGGGTTATTTTTACTTTTTTGGCTATCATGAATAATGCTCCCTGAACAATTACATACAAGTTTTTGTGTGAACATATGTTTCCATTTCTCTTGGGTATGTACCTAGGACTGAAATGCCTCCAACTGCTTGAGTCTTCCCCACCCAAATACCAGGCATGTGAGTGAAGAGAGTTCTGAGATGTTCCCTCTGGTCGTAATTGAATGAGACGCTGAGTGAAAACTGCTTTGACAAGTCAAAATCTAGATTCATAAGCAAAATAATGGATTATTATCATTTTAAGCCACTGTTTTAGGGTGGGTTGTTATACTACAATAGAATGACCAGAACAACCATAAATCACATCATTTTCCTCTGGACTACTAGAGAAATATACCTATTCTGAGGCTTCACCTTTGATCTAGGTGTCTCAAAACTTTTTTTTTTTATAAACCCCTGAAGTGAATATCTAAAATGAAAGTTATGCACGAAATCCAGTAGAAAAGTCAGGCATAAAAAAAGTCCAAGGTAGACAAGATTCCTTCACTATTTCATAGGTAATGCTGAATTCTACATAATTTTAACAGTTTATCCATGACATTGCAACATTACCTTAAAGATGAAGAGTGTCCCATTCGAAACAGATAATTTGGGATGCACTGATTATGTAAAATGCAAGTGCTTACTCCTACATAATCTCATTTAGGCCACGAACCATTGTGCATAGTAGACAGACACATAATCCTTCCAATTTTTAAATATAAGGTAGTCAACTGAGACATTCGTAACTTGCCCAAAGTTATGTAGCTTTCAAGTTACTGAGCTATCTTGAGTTTAGACTTGAGCCTATCTAACAATCTACATTTTTCTTTTATATAAGGTAAAATAAAATATGAAAGTATATTAATTTTCAATATGATTTCACTTGTGATATTATCAGTAATAAACAGGACTAACCACAGTGCTACATGGAGAACCTGGGGCAATGGGTGAGAAAATCCATCTTTGCATCCTGATCTTATTTTCTAGCTATTTACTCATTCATTTATTTCATAAATATTTAAGTAGCATCTACTGTGTGCTTGTCATGTTTGGAACACTGGAGATATATCCATGGACAAAACAGAAAATTCTAATAGAGTTGCATTTCAGTAAGACCAAGGGGAAATGTTTTCAAGGCCAAGGGGAGAGTAAGTGCAGGGACCCTGAGGTTGTGTCAAGTCTGCTGTTTCAGGACCTGGGAAGAAAGTATATTGGCTAGTAAAGAGTATGCTCCCCTGTGGTGGTTGCTGGTAGGAAATGAGGGCAGAGAGATATACAAGAGGAAGATTATATTTGATCTTTTACTTCACATATCAGTAGATGGCCGTGGAAAAGTCAGAACAACATAGTGATTATGAACTTGGCTTCTAGCGTTCTGTGGTCTAGATGTGGTTTTCATTGATCTGTTTACTAACTTGGTATCATTGATCAAGTTATTTAACGCTTTTCCTAAACCTCAGATAATTCACCTGTAAAATAAGGGTAACAGTAATTGCCTCATAGAGGTGACGTGAAGACGAAAGGAGATGAACTATA
The DNA here is from genome assembly GCA_031878705.1 of Tapirus indicus. NCBI lineage: Eukaryota > Metazoa > Chordata > Mammalia > Perissodactyla > Tapiridae > Tapirus > Tapirus indicus. Next base: position 137,014,781 of record CM062919.1, on the reverse strand, counting down.
TAAAAGCCTTTTTCTCACCACAGGTTCTGACGTATGGTGAAAGTTCACTGAATGATAAATTTAATAAAATATGTTCAAGACCCACACATCAAAAACTGTGAAATGTTCCTGAAAGAAATTAAAGAAGATCTAAGTAAAGGGAGAGAGATATATGCCCATGGATCAGGAGATTCAATACTGTTAAAACATCAGTTCTATAAAAATTGATCAAAAAGATTTAAGGCAATCCCAATCAAAATTGCAGTGGGTTTTTTGTTGGTAGAAATCAACAAGATAAACTTTGATATTTATATGAAAAAGCAAAGAACGAGGGATAGCAAAAATTGCTTTGAAAAGGAAGGTTAATGCGAAGGATATACACTACCTAATTACAATACTTACTATAAAGCTAAGTAATTGAGCCAACACAGCATCAAGTTAAAGATAGACATGTACATCAAAGGAAGAAAACAGAGCATCTAGAAGTAAACTCACACATACATGGTAAATTGATTTTCCACAAAGATGTCAAAGTATTTGACTATGGAAAAGATTCGTTTCAATAGATGATGCTAGAACAATTGAATACCTTCATACAAAATTAAACCTTGACACTTACTTTATGTCATATACAAAAAATAACTCAAAATTGCTCACAGACCTTAAAGTTAGACCTAAAATTATAAAGCTTCTAGAAGAATATATAGGAGAAAAATTCTTGTGATCTTGGGTTCTGGATAGAAATTTTGGATGGTACACTAAAAGTATAAATCCTATAAAAGAAAAAGGATTGGTAACTTGGACCTCATAAATATTAAAAACCTTTTGATCTTCCAAAGATACTATTTAAAAAATGAGAAGACAAGCCACAGTCTAAGAAAAAATATCTGCAAAATATGTGTGATGAAGGAGTTGTATAAGGAATACATACAGGATTTTTGCAACTTAATAATAAGACACAAAGTAACTTGATAAAACGATGGCATGATATTGACATCAAAGAGGCTAGAGGAAGATTTTAGGGTGATGGATATGTTCTATTTATGATTGTGGTGACAGTTACAAAATTGTATGCATTAGACAAAATTAATCAAATTTTAGATTTAAAATTGCTAAATATTGTTATATGTATGTTATAACTGATTAAATTGCCAAGAAAAACAAATCACCCATGAGTTGTTATTACTGAAGCTAAAGGTGATAGGTACAAGGGAATTCATCATACTATTCTTTCTACAAGTTTCTATATTAAAAAGTTAAAAGTTGTATGTTGTTAAATGCTACACAGGAAAGTTATGTGGTTCTGTATGAGTATACGACAAAACGAATCAAACCTCAACTGAAGGGGATGGTGATGCTTAAGGAAAGCTTGATGTGAAGGAGAACGAGTTAACTAGGTGAAAAGTACACTGGGATTTAGAGGAGAAATTCTCTCGGCACAGAAATAGCTTTGTAGCAGGACTGAGAACAGCATAATTGAGGGACAAAAAAGGAGACCAGGATGGCTAAAGCTCTGAAAATAGATTTTATTATAAAGTTCCAAGTGTAACAGATTTGATCATTAAAATAGTCAAGGCATAAATTTCAGTTGGCATTTCATGATGCCAAGAGCAGAGATGAAACCAGTCCCCCAGTCTGAAGAGAATATAAAATTGATGCCTTCGGTCTCAATTTAAATTGGATAAAATAAAAACTTTAAAAAATTTTTTAAATAAAATATTAGATAAATTCTAAGGTAATCAGAGGATAATTCAAAAGCTGACAATATTCCAGATCTAAATTACAAATGGTTAAAGCACACAAGGCTCAACGCATTTAGCTTTTACTTAGATAACGTGTGAAGTTGAAGCTGATTTTCAAGGAAGATGATAGAATTCTTCAAATGGAACTTTATTAAATAGTGGAAGGAATTTTCCAAGCTTCTCATATTAGAGTTTTGATGAAAAGTCTTTTCAGGCAAATATCAAGCCATTAGCTAATATCATAGGTTTGAGGGGAGAGGAGAGACGCCTACTCCCGACTCCACTCTCTGGGCTTTTAAAAGGTTATGCTCTGGGGGCCGCCCGGTGGCGCAGCGGTTTAGTCCGCGCTTGGCAGCCCGGGGTTCGCAAGTTCGGATCCTGGGCGCCCGCCGACGCACTGCCTGTCAGCCACGCCGTGGTGGCGTCCCATATAAAGTGGAGGAAGATGGGCACGGATGTTAGCCCAGGGCCACTCTTCCTCAGCAAAAAGAGGAGGATTGGCAACGGATGTTAGCTCAGGGCTGGTCTTCCCCACAAAAAATAAATAAATAAATAAAAAATAAAAGGTTATGCTCTGCACATCGAGGGAGAAAAGGAAAAAAGACCTTCTGGAACTGGTTGTAGCCACTTTTCCCCACCAGGAGATCAGCAAGATAGAGAAGAGGGACGAGCCAGTTTCTTCTTGCTCCCACATGTCAACGTGCCCTTGTGCCAAGTGCGGTCAGAGCCCTCTAGTTTCTTTCAGGCCTTAGTTTCTCCCTAAGTGGTCAGACAACAAGGGAAATGACACAATATTATCTTTTTTTTTTTGGTCTATTTCTCCCTCTTGTATCTCCAGTGCTAAAAGAGTACCTGACAGATAGTAGGCTGTAACGAATATTTGTTGAATAAGTGAATAAAATCCTTAACCTAAAATAATTATCCCATTTAACTGAGTATAAGAAAGAGAATTGACCACCTGGGACTTATTATTATTATATTATTGTTATATTGTTGCCTTAAAATTCCTCATTCTCTGCTCAGTAGGATTTGTTCTTAATTTGAATTACTATTAACATGACTCACCATTTAATAAAGTTCTATTTGAATTATTTTATTGCTGAAGGAAAATGCCTCAAATCTCCACTTCCCATGCACTGCTACAATTTACTCACATGTGTGTTTCTACAATATTGCATTTTGTATTTTTCTAAAAAAAAAAAGTTAATGTATTTTCAACTAAAATATTTCCAGCCAATACATATTAAGTGGTATATATCTGTTTTGGTCCAACAAAGGCAGTTTCTAGAATCACATAGATTACTTAGTTAATAAGTTATAAAATATATAAAGATGGTAAGGTTTTACTTTATTTTGAACATTCACATATGTTTTATTATGGTTTTTGTATGACTGGGTTGATAAAAAATGTTGGAGGATAAAATAGCTTTGAGCACTGTATAAAAACAGTCTGAGAGAGAAATATTATAAGATTAAACCCTTTGCAAACGAAAATGGACTGTGATTTAGGGAAATATCCAGTTTTTATAATTTTTTGGCATCGGGCTAATGTAATAACTGTTATAAACTATAGAGAGTCGAGACAACTGGTTTGGTGTCTGAGCCGGCAGTCATTATTCTGTATCATGTCCTCTAAATCTCGGGACTATGAAAACCCAAGGCTTTTTGCCTATTGTTGAAGGAAGTCTGTGTGGGGTCTGGAAATTGCCCACTTTTCTGTAAGCCTTACCCCTCCTCCCTTTTTCTCCCCTCCAGGCAACCCTCGGGAGATTTTTTCTTCACTTTATGTTTTCCTGTCTTTAGTCTCACTCCCTATACCACTGCTTTGCCCTTGTCATATAGGGCATTATGCAGAGCATTCACAAACTGTTATTTTCTGTAAAAGATAAAACACAGGAGATCTGGATAATAAACAAAGTCATTTCTGAGTGATCTTTCAATTTACTTATATTCATTTCACTTGATAAAAGAAACTCCCACCCTTTGCTTCTGGAACAAGTCTTTCATCCTTTATCTCTGTATTCTCTGAGGTTAGATAAACTATACATACTGTTGCTGTACATTTCATTTCCTTCCTTTAATTTCCTCATCACTAATTTCCTTAAAAGTTTGACATTAGTCAGTACTCTAAAAAACAACATAATTGTATGTCTACCTGCAGAACATCTACATGACATGATTTCTTACTTCTCTATTTTCCATGAGAGGGCCAATATAAAATTTACCCTCTGGGTCACTGATCTGCTGCTGGAAGAGCAGTTGTGGCTTCTGAGGCTGCCCAATGGATGCAAAATACTGGGTTGTCACAATGGGGCAGGGGTACCATGCAACTGGATCCCAGACCCATAGAAGTCATTCTGTAAATTCAATAATTCAAGTTTTTTAAATATACAACACAACTTTTACTAGATTAGAAACCCGGAAATCCTGGGATTCGTAAAAATTGTCACGTGTGAATGGGTATTCTCTGTTTAAAAACTGAAAATAAATTCAGGTGTAGCAGAAACATGAGAAGTTTAAAAATGGCTCTCCAGCGCCAGAGATATGGAATCAGTGGTGTATTGGTAAACATTTAACAATGGCTCTCAGGGGAGGGGGAAGCCCTGATGTACAGCATTTGCTGCTTTCTATGGTGTAAAGACTCCCACTCTGGCCAATTTTGAGCTACCTGGAAGACATCAGTAAAGGTGGAGCTGGGAAGAAATGTGTGCAATTGGTTCTTGGGAGCAAGTCTGAGCAGTGCCCAGCATCCTACCGTGAGATGAACAAAAGAAAGCATTTGAATCTGGCCTTAGATCCTAGCTTGAAATCAGCGCTTTAGAAAACATACATATCAAGTATTATAAGTTTTTGCTACCAAAAGAAAAACATTAAGTGATTTAGGGTGAAATGTTTCAAATCAAATAAATAAATAAACTTGAAAGGGAAGTTTGGATTGAGGAAAGCGTTGTTTCTAGTACAGGTTTAAATTCAGTTCATGTAAGTAGTACAACCTGTTTGTAGTCTCTACAACTCAACTTTATTTTCTTGTTCTCCATTCCTTTGTGGTTTTGAAAACGAATCTCAATCAATTTGAGATCAACTCTTTTTCTTAAAAGGCATACAATATCAAGAAGGCTTATGAAATAACAAGGCATTAACACTGAGACATCATCACCCGTGCCATTTGTCCTCTTTGGCATCTGCTGAGATAGCTACAGAACATTCTGGATCTCAGTTCTTGATTCATGAGGTAGAATGTCCACTTTTCCAGTTTTATGGCTTCTAAGTTTGCCCAGTTCTACCCACTATTTTCCTGGCATTGTGGAAACATAGAGGTGGATCTATTTCTCCAACATCTCTCTGTTGTAATGTCAACTAAGGCTGTATCTGTCTAGATGCAATGTTTAAACACCTCTATCCGAGAACAATTCATTACCCCTTCCTCTACTCTCAATATCCACAAACCCATCTGTGCATTTTGCTCTTCCCCTAAGGGTTCATCCAAGCATTCACGGGTAGGGTCTCTCCCTCCTCAAGACCCATTCTATCCATATAATCAAAAGTTTTCTTCCTACTATCCCCCATCCTCTTCTAACCCCAGCTTGGGACATCTGTCCGCTGTCCTATGTTGAGTGGTAGGGCAGGGAAGCCTTAGACTAACTCATGATGCTTTGTTTCAAATCTTTTTCCAGGTCGTGAGCGCTGTCTTCTTTTAAGGGCTTTACCTTTGATACTCCAGAGTTGGGGAGAGAGACCTCCTTTTCTCCTTGATAGTGTTACTTTCCTCTTTAAGTAAAAGAGTGCTAAAACTTAGACCATTTAAATTTGTAAGAAGAGAGGGGAGCAGGGAAAGGAACTATCAGAGGGGAAATAAAGCCTTTCCTAATATAACAGCAATATCATACCACACTGCCTTATTGAAGCAGTAATTCTTATATTTTTACTAAATGTTCCTGCTCCAAGTATAGAAGAACTAGTGGCCTACCCACAAATATGTTTTTTCTTCAATAATAGGTTCTGAGAAACACTAAAATCATAAACAAAAACTAAAATTTGAAAGAAGCCATGGGAAGAAGACTTAAAGGACTGAGGAAATTCAAGGGAGTTTAATACCACAGCAGCCAACAACATAATGGATTGAGCTAATATAAACTGCTGGGTCTCAGTACAAACACCTAGAAAGTTTGCATTTTCAACAAACAAATCTCAGAAGTCCCCAGAAGCCAAAATGAAGTGGGAACTTAAAATTAGAGCAATAAACTCTTGAATTGATGGGGAGATGGGGCTTGAGATGGCAATGCCCATTCTGGGACAGGAGATGTGGTCCCAGGAGTGAAAGTATGAAAGCCAGAACTGAGATCACTGGATAAAGCTGGGGCCCGTCACCATCCTATAAGAATGAAAAAAAAGGAGTTAATTCCTGGGAGAAAAAATAAATATATATATACGCACAATCTCTCTCTCTCTATATATATTCTCTTTATATATATGCCTTATGTATACATATAAAATACACATATGCATACATATACATACATTTTCACATTAATATCTTCTATGAAAATCCTGAAACCTCAGGACTACTATGTTACATGTAGTATAAAGTGTGAATTAACATTGTCTGTATGTAATAGAAATCTCTAAGTCAAGGAGTTAACGTAAATTTGAGACTGGTTAGAAGATAACATTATATTCCCTTTAGGTAACACTTTTTTCCCCCTCGTCCTGTGCTGTTTAACCTTCATAGCAATTATCGCCGACTGACACACTGTTTGATTTTATGTTTGTTTATATATTTTGTCTCCTCTACGAAATGTAATTTCCTGGAAGTCAGGGATTTGTTTTATCTTCTCTCCTAGAGAAGAGGGCCTGGTCCCTGGCAGAAATATGACCAGCGAGCTTCTGCGGCGTGGTGTGGTAGCTGCCGTTGACACACTCCACTAAAAGGACAGTCAGCACACTGCACAAGGTTATTATTTCATAAAACTGCAATAATAAACAGATTTTAAAATAGATTTTTAAAGGAGTCTCTTTCAAAAGGATCAACAATTAATAAATAAAAGCAGGTATGAAAAATAAAGTTCTAAAAATTACACACAACGCGCACATTTGTTCAAATTACAAGCACTATATAAAATGAAGGTAAAAACCTATGCTCTATCTCTTTGAAGTCAGAGATGGAAAGAAATGGAAATCTGAGTCAGTTATATATTCGGAGCTAAAAACGTGGGCTCTGGAATCATACTCCAGAGGTTCAGTGGAGCAAGTGATTTTTTTTTTAATGCTTTTTAACACATGCTACTAGAGAAAGAGAACCAAGACAGGAAAGAAAGGGAGGGAGATAGAGAAGGAGGGAGGAAGAAGGAAAGGAGGAAGGGAAGTAGGCAATGACAGAAAAAGGAAGGGATGAGTCTCAACATGAAGGAAGACAGAGCTTTTCAAAGTTCCCAGGAGCAGAGAAGAGGGTTCAACCAGCATGCTTTGTGTTCAGACCTTTTTGACATTACCGGTTCTAACTTGTCCCGTATTTTCCGACTTCTGCCTGTACATTCTCTAATATACTATCCTTTAGAACAGTCTTACATTACAGCCTTTCAGTTGTGGAGTTCCTGTTGAAACTCTCCTTCATTTTAAAGGTAAATGTTTGTTTTCGTGTGTGTGTGTGTGTGTGTGTGTGTGTGTGTGTGTGTGTGTGAGTCTACTGGTTCCCCGAATTCAAGGAAACAGAAGAAAATTAAATGATTGACAGATCTCTTCTTCCTTTTCTTAACTTTTAGACTATTGTGTGCATAACTTCATACAATCTCCCAGCCACTTACTTTGGAAAGAAATGGGTCATAAATACACATTTTTAGTGTGCATATATTCCTAAATCCCTTCTAGATTATTGTCTGACTTACCAACCAAAGAGACTATGATTGTTCACATGACGTTATTGTGCTTTTATCAAAACAGGGACAAAGAATGCGGTTTGGGTCTGCAGCAGGAAACATATTTATTAAATTCATTAATCCAACTGTTCTCCGTATACTTAATCTCAAGATAATTTTTTGATTAGATATGTCATCTCCATGGATTTGAGTTTTAAGAATGGAAAAAGTTTTGTGAGCTTTAACTGGGCACAAAATGCAAGATACATAAACTCTGAATAAAATTGTAAATAGAGTCAATTCCCATCAAATAGAACCTCTTAATAAGGAACAAATAGTGCTTAAGGAACATCTTGTAATATTATACAGGGTTTAGTTTGAAACTGCTAAAATATGTATGTATATGTGCATATTTGTATATTTGATAGTATCACTTGTTAAATTTATACATTAAGATATTTTTATAAATATTTAAAATCAAAAGGAACAAATGAAATATAAATGATGATAAGAATAAATAATGCTTTCACATTCTTCAAAATGCCTGTTTTCAGTTATAAGCAATGGAGAAATAATTTAATGTAAAATATATATTTGAAATATTGATTGTAGGGACTATCCTGAAATATATTGCCATGATAATTTGAAAATTTAAGCTGATATCACCTTCCTAAAGTGCTGAGCTTTCTCTAGCCTTCAGAAATAGTTATTTATACCTCTGTAATCTGAACTGTAGTTATTCTTTGGTATTATCAGTGTGGTTTGTTCCTTTATTTAAATATGTCATCCTATATATCCTGGTAACTATTAATTAGGTAAATAGACAAAAAAGTAGTCAAACAATGTTTATAAGTCATTTTTAAAAATAGGAATGTTACCATATGCTCAGATGGTTCACATGTACTGAAGAGCTTTCCATAAATGACCCATGAACTTATAATTAATATTTCATGGGATAGAACCCACATAGGCATAAGATGCACAACTGTTGGCTTAAGTACCTGTTAATTAGACAGGGCCTTGAATGGCACAACGTACTGGGGGCACTGCCAGTTCACTTGGTATGCTTTCCAAAAGTTGAATATAGTATTTTGACATAGACTTTGAAGACTGAAGGATGTGGTGGTTTCCTAGATGTGGAGTCAAAAGGAAGAAAATTTAAAGCTGCTGTAAAATAAACGTATTTATTTAATATTTGTAAGGGGTTTTTCCCCAATGTTTCAAAAGGCAATTTTCTCCTTTTTGTTTTCCAAAATTTAATACCTTAGTTCTTTAGTATGAGTATACTCATTAAACTAGTTTTCTGGCTTATTAAATTAGGTTAAACAGAGGCTAAATAATTTGTTTTTCAGTGAATCTTCTCAGAGAATTTTTTATAGAAAGTTGCAACTTGCCTTAGGACACTCATTCATTCATTCCTTTACCTAATGAGAGTTGTTTAGCACACAGAATGTTACCTTCCAGGCTGAGAGTTAGTATTTAAGGATACAAGGATTGCCAGGAAAGGATTCCTTACCTTGAGAAGGTCTTAATCTAGTGACAAACATGTTATCAACTAATTGTGTGTTTTAACATGGATGTAGTGGACACTTACTCAAATATGTAAGCTTAACTTTTTCTTACCATAAATCACAAACAAGGATTACAATCACTAAAGTGAACATATTTTGGAAAAGATTTCACAGAAAAGAAGTAGACTAAATTCAGAAGAACAAATTAGAATATTACCCAAGGTACACATGAAGAAAGAAGACTGGTTCAGAAATGCTTGATTAAGGACAGTCATTTCCAAAATCAAACCTAAGTAACACAACAAATTAGAGGCAGAACACAAAGGAATGAAGTAACCAAAAAGAATTTCTTAATTATTGATGCAAATGAAACCTGAAATTGTCTTTAGACTTGATAAATAAAATGGCAAGCAATTGGATATATTGGAGTATATGAGGAAGCCATTTGGTGTAAAACTAATTTGGCCTGACGTTGCTTTTTCAAAAGGCCTGACTGGCCTTTGAACATGCATTGTATATCTGCTTTAAACATTTACCATGTCCCAGAGACAAAAACTAATGCCCTTTAAGATAAGGATGCAACTTCCCCCAAATTGGTATTTCCTTAAGGACAAGCATTTCTCCCTGGGTGAGGATTTGATTGTTGTGCTCATCCTGTGACCACCCAGCTTGAGACAGCAGACCTGCTACCTGTGGTGTCCATCAAAAGGCTGTGCTGACAGGGCAATCTCGTGACTATTTCAAAAAGGACATTGCATTCATATGTGATCTTTGATAGTATATAACCACTCTGTACACCCCACTTCTTTGGTGCCCTTCCTTCCTTGGGGAAGGAAGGCCGTGGGCTATATGGTCCTCAAATTTGGCTCATAATAAACTCACCTCAATTTTGATTTATAGATTGGCTACAGATTATTTACATCGACAGACTCTTAGCTAAAAAAGAAAACTTGGACTCTACGCTGGGCTGAAACATTTACTTTTCAGGTGGAAAGTACAGATAAGAGACCTAAAAATTTCAGCAGTTCTTGAAAAATGGCAGGCCTAGCTAAAGAATAATTTATGTAAATCTTCTGAGTGCTCCACTGGATTTTAAATACTTTAATCAAATTAAAGCTGACCTGCTAGGGTTGGTGAGGAAGTTCTTCTTAGTCAGGCCTTGAGAGGAGGTCTCTTCCATTTTCTTAGCAGATAAGACTCCTGGGTGTTTTATGAGGGGGGAGAGGATGTTGGTCTTGAACCTCACTGGGAGGGTCTCATCCCTCTGTGGCTATACTTTGACATTGACAAATGATGCATGGTGCACTGCTGCTGGTGTCTTCTCAACTAAAACCATAACTTTTCTCAAGTGTGCCTAATATCTAGAACTATGCTACCACCATCCAACCCACTCCTTCCCATCCAGGGCCCTGCGTGTAGGAGGCGCATCTTCCATGCAATACCTCACCAATACCTGTCTCTACTCTTTCTCTGGGAAGCTGCCTTCTGAAACAGGCCTAGCAGCTACTTCTCCTGAAGCTCCAGTACACCCCACCCTCCCAACAATCCAGCTCTTTGTCAAGAGCCTAGGTCTTGGAAAACATAAGCTTCAACTTTCCCCCAGAGGAAGAATATCCTCAGGCCTCCTGGAGCTAAGCCCTGCTGGCCATCTTTAAAGGGGAAAGGAAAATGTATCTCATCCTTTCTTATCTGGAAAACACAATTAAGTTCTTCTCCCAGAGGGTTATGTGACAGACATACTTAGTTAACCTAATTGCTCCCTCTCAGGTAACACAATTTTTTTGCGATAAAAGCTGAAAATAAATGTCAAATTCTCAATACTGGGAGGGAAGTTGAAAGTTGTGGTATGACTTTTGGATACTGAAGTTAAAACAGCAAACAAAAACAAGTAAAATGTGAAAAAGCAAGTAGTAAGAGCAACTTTGGAATGTTTTCTTTCAGATAAATATAATTATGGAATTCAGTTTCCAAGATGGTTTTCTGGACAGAAGTTTTGCACAGATTATAATCCTTAAGGGGTCTTTATTATTTGATTTCAATATCAAAGTATTGTTGCTGTTTCATTCCAATTCCACATGTATTAAGTCACTAGGTGAGTGAGCAGGGGCTCATGTGTTGACCATTTCTCAATAGATTTAGTTTTTACTCTTCATTTTAAAGGAAAAATCTGTTGAAATCCAAAGAGGTCACAGTCAAAAGACCAGATTATTCATTATTTTTGTTCCCTTAGGAAATTGTAAGGAATAATTCTGCTGAGCGTATTGATTTGTTCAATTGAGGTGTTTTGTTTTTTGAACAGAAGACTGTCAAGTTCTTTTTCTTTTCTTTATCGCTTTTAAAGAGTCACTCAACCACATCAAGTAATTGACAAAAATGGTACTGTTTGTATGCGAACCAAAACTTCTTCACATACCCAGAAACAAATGCTGAATTCCATTTTAATCAGGTCAGATCACTTTACATGGAATGGATTACTATCAAAACGATCTCTGAGAGTCCTAATAATTTGATTCTGTTATAAAATTTCTAAGGTTGTTGGCCTGTATTCTATTGTTAAGTTGCATGTGTATTTGTGAGATGATTTTATAAATTGCAGCACAATCACAGTTAAAAAGAGGAAACCAATAAAAAAGCAAAAATATGTACTTCATCTATAACTTTTTTGGGTTTTGGTACTTAAACTAAAATAAGTCCAGGAAAGAATGGCTCCCAAAGGATGCTAGCTGGCCAACATATTTTGAATTTTGAGGTACAGATCTTGCCCAGATAAGTGTAGATTTGATTCAAGGATACAGTATCTATTTTTGTCTCTACTCATTTTTGCAACATTTCATCTATATCCATTACATTTCATGATTTCCACTGCTATGACTAGAATTCATGATTGAAGGTAAAGATAAAGAAACTTAACATTTTCCTTATTCACATTTCATCTTCTAATATAAAAATTTATTTCCTACAAATATGCTGATACATTGAGAAATATTTTAATGAATAGTTTCTACTTGTTTATACTAAAAGTTTATAATACGTTTTAAAATATGACTTTCCCTGGTTGATCTACATCTATTTACAGTTTGGAATTCAATCATCCATTAATAAATATATTTTAAAACTATTAATTATAAATAGATGCCTTTTAAACTCTGCAGTATTAGGGATTGTGAAGGGAATGTGTTCTATGTGACTCCAGGGTCCATATTCCTAATCACTGTGACATACGTCTCATTGGATTCAACAAGAGCCAATAGCTAGTTAGTGGAGCTGTTCTGGGAGATATTTGGGAACTCTGTACATAAGAGTGCTGCTTAACAGCCCTGGGCAGCTGTGGCATGAAATTACATAGAAGTCTATTCCCGTCCCCATCCAAGCCCCAACATCTACATGGAACTCATATCTCCTCTAGAACTCTGTTAAATTGCCAATTATAGTTTGGGCATCTGGAGACAATAAACTGACAGAGACGCTGATGTTCTCTTAAGAGACATTGTTAGCAATATCGATGTGGAAGTTTCTTTGTTTTGTGGGCAGTAGTTGTGAAATTGGCATATGAGAGGAAAAACACAATGGATGCTTTGTGGTGACTATGGCAAAGTTGCCTTCTGAAGACTCCTTTGGTAAAGATTCTTTATCTGGAAACTGTGTAGATGAGGATACCATGGCTACTCTGTCAGAATAAAGTGGATCCAGTGATATAAACAGGTTATCAATATTAATGTAAATTTATATGTTTCCACATATTAGGAAGATTCAGTAGACACATAACCTAGAAGTAGGTTATGTGTCTAGGTGAGTATGAGATGATCTCCCATATATAACTTTAATTTTTTAAGTGAACTAACAATTTTATCATTTTTGCCAACTGCATATGTACAATCTATATAATAGGGATCTCTTTTCAATCAATTTATCTAGGACCTTGCCAGAGAGCTCAGTATTGAATTGGATACATATTGGTTTCTATCAGAAGCTTGAATGATTTAATTTTCACAAAGAGCTTAAGTCAACCCCTTCTAGACTAATCTTCCACTAGAATGTCACCCCATGAGAGCAATATCTGTCCTGTATTCACCATTACCATATCCTTAGTACATAGAACAAGACTAGGCACAAAGTAAGTATTAATTAAACATTTTTTGAATGAATGAATGGATTTCCTTTGACCTTAGATGGTCCATTCTTTAATTCAGTACAAAGAGAGATAAACCTTATTTCTAAATTTTTTTATCCCTTATTCACAAGATCTTGTCTTCCATCCTAACCTAGCCATCTATTCCCATCATCATACTCTTTATGTACATCTCCTCCAAAACCTCAGTTTTCTACATCTGCTGTCCATATACTACCTCTTAACCTTCAAATTTATTTCTTTTAATAATCTGTAGACTTGGGAAGGACTTCTCAATCCATATTCCCACCATCTTTCCCTGTCTCTCATGCCCCTATGTCTTTACCCTCCTCCCTGTGGTCCACCTTTACAACTGTTTCAGAGAATCTGTCTTCTGCTCCCTTCCCCCTCTCTCCCTTGCAAAACTCCAACCTGCCATAAACACACAACTTAATTCAAGTAATGAATGTGCTGGGAATAAAAAGACATGAAACAATGTTGATTGGTTATCCTTAAAATTTTTACCAATCTTGGAAGCAATGTTTTCTCTATTCTTGATGTTTATTTCCAAGTGAGTATAACTCAATTAACCTAATTCTGGATCTCACTGATTGCCTTATAGGAATTAAATGGAAACAAAATTATATCACTTCTAATTAGATTCTAAGAGAAGAAAGAGGAGGGGAGGAGAAAGAAATTACTAGCTAATTTCAATATTCCTCACAGGTAGAAAAAACTTTTAAAAAATCAGTACTCTCACCCCCAAAGGGGGGTGCCTACAAATATTATGTAACAGTATGAGAATAGTTGCAACTGTTAGATTGCAAAAAAGGTCCCCAATTCTTCACCCCTCCCAATTGCCCTCCCAATATGTTTCTGGGTTTAGCCATATTATTTCCTTTGGCTTATGGGAGGTTAACAACCATAATTCAAACAGGTTTGAAAAAGAACTTGCCTGTTGCTCCTTAGGTTCTAGTAACTCTGCCTTTGCCATAAGAAGATGTCTGGTCTTGCCTGCTGGAGGAATGTGGGACAGAGGTGGGACAGAGCTAAGGTGTCCCAGCCAACAGCCAGCATAGCCCCAGATGGGCAAGCAAGCCTAGTTAAAACCAGAGGAATCACCCAGCTGAAATCACTGACCCACACACTTGTGAGCTAACTTGATGCTTGTTGTTTTAAACATTGATTTCAGGGTGATTTTTTATCCAGTATAATAATGGAAATACAACCAGAACTGTAAACATTTAAGAAATGCAAACCTTTATAAATGTCAAAAGGTAAACCAATGCACACACACACACACAAACACACACACACACTCACACACACACAGAGAAAGAGAACATATAAAACCAGCTACATAATGCAAAGGCAAATCTATGTGGGTGGGTATAACATAAATAATATGAAAGAACTGAGACCAAAATTATTATCCATATCCACAAGTTGTAAAATAACTTAAATTATCTATTGATAGAAAAAAAATTTTTGAATTACCTAACAAAACAAAATTCAATACTCTGTGCTACATTCACAAGACAGACCTAAAATAAACATCCTGAAGGGGTAAAAAGTAAAGAATTAGCAATGTTATACCAGGCAAACACAAATGAAAAGGAAGCAGGTTGATATCTGACAGGTTGGATTTAAGTCAAACAACATTAATAGAGAAACAAAAAAGGACACTTTATAAGGCCATAGATTTAAATTGAAAATGAAGATAGAGGGGCCCACCCAGTGGCATAGCACTCTGCTTCAGAGGCCTGGGGTGTCAAGCCCTGCCCTGGTGGTGTCCCATATAAAGTAGAGGAAGATGGGCACGGATGTTAGCCCAGGGCCAGTCTTCCTCAGCAAAAAGAGGAGTATTGGCAGCAGATGTTAGCCCAGGGCTGATCTTCCTCACACACACAAAAATTAAAAAAAATAAATAAAAGAATGAAGATAGAGCATATATTAATATTTGTTCACCCAATAGTTCAGCAATAGTTTTCATACAAGCCAAAATAAATTCATGAGAAAACAACAATAAATAAGTAAATCCTAATCTTGTTTCTTTAGAAAAACTTTTTTGAAAAAGAACACTATCGGGACCAGCCTGGTGGCATAGTGGTTAAGTTCACACGCAGACTTCAGCAGCCCGGGGTTCACGGGTTCGGATTTATGCACCACTTGTCAAGCCATGCTGTGGCAGGCATCCCACATACAATAGAGGAAGATGGGCACAGGTGTTAGCTCAGGGCCAATCTTCCTGAGCAAAAAGAGGAGGATTGGCAACAGACGTTAGTTCAGGGCTAATCTGTCACACACACACGCACACACACACAAAGGACACTATTGAAAGACAGGTAGCTAACTCAAAGTGGTGTTAGTGAGAGGACTGAGGTGGGAGTGGGGAACAAAGCACAATGCACGGTTAGAAGGAACAAGGGTAAAATAATCATCAAAATAGAGGAAATTATAAAAATAATAATTGAGACTGAAGTTTGTGCAACTTGATGCAAATTAATTTGAAAAAAACAAAACAAGAGAGCCTACAGAGATCAATTACCATTTAAAAAATAAAGGAAGTGCTTCAAAACACTTGGTGTTTCTTTATTTTAGTTGTTGACTGAAGTATTCTTTGTAGGTCAATGAGGTTGTATTGGTTGGTAGGTGTTCAAATCCTCTACAAGTTGTTAAAATCTTCAAATACGATTTTGGGCTCTTTTATTTCTCCTTTAAATCTGTCATATTTACTATGGATATTTCAAAGCTCTATTATAGTATGCATACTGATTTTGGATTTTTGTATCTTTCTGTATAATTCACTTTTTTACCATTTTGAAATGTCTCTTTTTCTCTAGTAGCACCTCTTGTCCTGTCTTCTTTACCTAATATTAATAAGCATACAATAGCTGTCTTTTGGTTTTTGTATGCAGAGTACAGATTTTTTTCATCCCTTTGATCCTCTCTGTATCCTAATATTTCAAGTGTATCTCTAGTAAACAACATATAATTTCATTTTGATTGTTTTATCCAATTAGACAAATGTTACCTTTAATTGGATTTTAGTCAATTTATATGTATTGCAACTCCTGATATATTTGTGTTTAATGGCACATATTGCTATTTGTCCCATATATTCCTCATTTCTTTTTCTTTTCATGCATTTTTAGGTTAATCAAGTTTTTTAAAAATTCTGTACTGGATTTTTAGTTGTGTGTACATATATATATTTGTTTTTGGTGAGGAAGATTGGCCCTGAGCTAGCACCTGTGCCAATCTTTCTCTAGTTTGTATGTGGGTCACCATCACAGCATGGCTTGATGAGTGGTGTAGGTCTGCACCCGGGATCCAAACCCACAAATCCCAGGCCACCGAAGCGGAGCACACCAAACTTAACCACTGTGCCACCAGGCCAGCTCCTAGCTGTATATTTTTATACAGTTCTTTCAGTATTTCTATAAAATGTAATGTGTGTCCTTGATTTCCATTTTATTTATTTATTTTACTCATGGTTAAAAATACCTAGTACAGTTGCATGTATTTCAGCTGAATTTCAGGCAGGAAGAAAAGAAAGGGTCACATCAACCATAAAACCCTTCTTATCTTTTTGGCAGCTTTATTCAGGAATATTTGATATATGATAAACATCACTTACATAAAGTGTACATTTGATAAGTTTTTACATATGCATATATGCACACATGGAAATATTGCCACAATTGAGATGATAAAATAGCCATCATCCCCCAAATTCTCTCTTGTCTCTTTGTAACCCTTTGTTTTTGCCCATCCACCAATACCCAGACAATCATTGATCTTCTTTCTGTCACTGTAGATGAGTTTGCATCTCTAGAACTTTATATAAACAAAAATACACAGTATATACTATTGTGGTTTTTTGGACTATCTCTTTCATTTTGCATATTTATTTTGAGATCAATCTAAGTTATCCCATGATTCAATCATTTGTTCCTCTATTGGTGAATAGTATTTCACTGCATGACGAACCACAATTTATTTATCCATTCATCTGTTGATGGACATTTGGGTTTTTTCTAGTTTTTGGCTATTATATATTAAGCCTCTAGAAACATTCAGGTATAATTCTTTATATGGATGTATGCTTTCATTTCTCTTTGGTAAGTACTTAGGAATGAAATGACCAATCACATAGTAGGTTTATGTTTAATGTTTTCACATGCAATTCAAAAATGTGCAAAACTAACCTATGACAGAGGTAAGAAGAACAGCTAATTTGTTCATACATTAACTGGAAAGGAGCACAAGGAGCCTGCTTGGATACTGGAAATATTTATATCTTGATCTAGATGACCTTTAAATAGATAAATACTTGTGTAAAATTCATCCATCTGTATATTTAAGGTTTGTGCACCTTAGTATAAGTTATACCCAAATTAAAAAACAGTAATAATAATAAAAATGATATCTGCCCCAAAACATTATGAGATGTTGGGGGATAATTGAACCTACACAGGGTATTTAATAGTATTAATGAATAATAAATGATCATCAAGGTGTAATAAGAGTATTTGTGGTTTTATATAAAGTATCCGTATCTTTATGGTATGCATGTTGAAGTACTTACTGATGAAAAGATATAACACCTGATCCATTTAAAATAAACCAGTGGGTGTTGATATAACTCAAACAAGATTGAGCATATTCCGTAATTGTGGAATCTGGATGATGAGCACATTGGATTAATTATATTATTCTCTCTACTTATATAAACATACATTTTTCAGTAAGAAAAGACTTTTTCTTTAAGGGGTTGTTTAGTTTAGATTTCCATACTCAGAATATTAACTTCTGGGCTTTTTCCCAAAATGGTTTTGTGCAGTCTCTCCACCCTCTGTGCTGTGCCTCTCTCATGAATAGTAGTAACAGTTGCTATCTATTGACCATTAGCAATCACAAGGCTCTGAAATAATTGTTTTATATATATGAAAGCAAAATAGCTGGGTTGATAGGTAGATAAACAAATTAATAAACAAATGAATTAAATTCTGTTTTTCTAATCAGCTAAAAAGAAATCAGCCTTTGCTTTTGTTTTTTTTTATTTCTGAATCTTGGGTGGGTTGAAACAATGGGATTGAGATAAAGTGTTGAATGCATCCATGAGCTATTTGATTGATTTCATTGTAAAAATCAGAACTTTCCCCCAGAAAAGACTGGAAAAGTTGAGAGAGAGGGGTAGGAAAAACAGAGCCAGCAGCAGCCAGCGGATTCTAGGCAGAGAGTTATAAAGACTAGGAGAGAAGGAGGAGTTGGGGCTGATCAGCCAGCTGGGCTGTGTGAGAGGCACTGCAGAAAATATTTCTAAAATAATTTCGTTCTGTGTCATGAATGAAACCTCTCCTTAGCTTTATTTTCCAGTGTAATCAAGTTTTAACTTTTCTTTAAAAAAAAAAAAAAAAACGGGGCCGCCCGGTGGCGCAGCGGTTTAGTCCGCGCTTGGCAGCCCGGGGTTCGCGGGTTCGGATCCCGGGCGCCCGCCGACGCACTGCCTGTCAGCCATGCCGTGGCGGCGTCCCATATAAAGTGGAGGAAGATGGGCACGATGTTAGCCCAGGGCCAGTCTTCCTCAGCAAAAAGAGGAAGATTAGCTACGGATGCTAGCTCAGGGCTGGTCTTCCTCACCAAAAAAACAAAAAACAGTGGTGATCAGCTACATGGTAAACTTATTTCATTACGTTTCCAAGCTAGTATACTAGTCTCTGAGAAGTCCTGATAGAAAACAACACTCAAAATTTTTTAACCCAGAAATTCCAGAATTATTTCACCACCACTTTCCACACACACACACACACACACACACACACACACTCACTTTTGGCCCCTATGCTCATCTTCTGAGTCTAGTGCTTGGAACCCTGTTTGGAAGTGCTTCCTCAGATTTACAATCCACTTCATGTCTGCTTTAGTTTGAAACCGCTCTGCTTCTCGTTGCCAGGATTCTGCCTAATCTTCGCCTCTCCTGATCTGCAGTTCAGCCTGTGACCATCCAAGTTCTGCTTATAGGACATATTTTCTCTGCTATCTTTAATAGTCATATTTTCAAATACCGTCCTTTACTTCCTATTTTTATTTTGCTATCAGTACATCTTCCAATTGGCTTATCTTTCTCACAAGTTCCAATTCTGAAATCCTATGTTTTTTTGATTTTGTGAAGAAATGTTGCTTCATAGAAACAAAGTGATGCTGGAGGAGAATGCTCCCTTGGAATAATATTTCTAAGGAAGAATTGGAAGACTTCTTCCTTTAATAGAATAAAAAAAATACTACTACAACTAGACTTATAACTCAAGTAATTGTGGGTATGCCCTGCTGTAGATCACCTTGGGAAATCATTTTTTAAAAAGTAGTAAGAAAGCTGTTAGTATGTCCTTCTAGAAGCTGGAATAACACTTTGGGAAGTTTATGGCCTCAACTCAAACACATAGATGCCTTGATCACAATATTTGGTGGCAAAGGTCCATAGTCACAGGACCATGCTGATTCTTTCACAGTTTTAGGCCGATTGCTGTTCTGCAAGCTGAAATTACTTGGCTATTTCAGTTAGGTCATTTTTTATAAGACTCCATGGAAAGATTTAATAATAGGAAAAATGTATTAAGTGAACGTATTTTTCTAAATTGGAAAAGACCAGCAAACTGGCTCTAAAGAATGCCTTAATAGAAAAAGAAATGGAGAAAAACATGTTGGTACTACAAACTGACCCATTCATTTACACTTCATTTACAGCCTTGTATTAGTATTTACATTTTGTACATAGTTTAGCACTTTTCTAACTAAACCATAATAACCTAAGAACAACAACCATATTTGACACGGCTTTGCATCCACCAAATTCCAGACCAGGGAACAGTAAATCTTGAAACACACAGTTAATACTGGAAGAATGAAGATAAGTTTCAAAAGTCAAGACAAATCAACTGAGTTAATATGTACCTAATGCCTAGAGAATCATAAGACAAATAACCAGCAAAAAGTGTACAAAGGAGAATATGATCAACAGCCTAAAACACAGGAGAGTGACTGAAAAGCACTAAAAGACAGGCCTTTGGATTTGAGCAAAAGAAGAATAATGGTGACTTCAATAAAAGTAGTTTAAGTGGAGTTGAGAAATATAAAATATATGTTCATATTCAGGATCCTGGTGATGTGACAGGGAGAAAATAGATGATTATTCAAGAATTTTTATCAAAAAAGAGAGAAAAACACAATAAAGGATAATAAAATGAAACTATTTAAAAGGATTTTGAGAAATTAAGTATGTCAGAACTCGAATACTTGGAACTGTTTATTCATTTTTTTCCTTTTATTATTGAGGTGACATTGGTTTATAACATTACATAAGTTTCAGGGGTGCATCACTATATTTCAATTTCTGTGTAGACTACATCATGTTACCATCCAAAGACTAATCATCCATCACCACACACGCCCTATGACCCCTTTCACCCTCCTCCCTCCCCATTCTCGTCTGGTAACCACCAATCTAATCTCTGTGTCTATGTGTTTGTTTCTTGTTGTTGTTGTTTTTATCTTCTATTTATGAGTGAGGTGATATGGTATTTGATTTTCTCCATCTGACTTATGTCACTTAGCATAATACACTCAAGGTCCACCCAGGTTGATGCAAACAGCAAGATTTCATCTTTTTGATAGCTGAGTAGTATTCCACTGTATATACCACATCTTCTTTATCCATTCATCCCTTGATGGTCTCTTAGATTGTTTCCAAGTCTTGGCTATTGTGAATAATGCCACAATGAACATAGGGGTGCATAAATCTTTAAGGATTCGTCTTTTCATGTTCTTTGGATAGCTGGATCATAAGGTATTTCATTTTTAAAATTTTTGAGGAATCTCCATACTGTTTTCCATAGTGGCTGCACCAGTGTGCATTTCCACCAGAAGTGTAGAAGAGTTCCCTTTTCTCCAGATCTTCTCCAACACTTGTTATTTCTTGTCATGTTAATTATAGCCATTCTGACGGGCCTGAGGTGACATCTCATTTATAGTTTTGATTTGCATTTCCCTCATAATTAGTTATGTTGACCATTTGTTTCATGTGCCTCTTGGCTATCTGTATGTCTTCTTCAGAAAAATGTCTGTTCAGATCTTTTGCCCATTTTTTCATTGGGTTGTTTGTGTTTTTTTGTGGTTGAGATGTATGAGTTCTTTATATATGTTGGATATTAACCCCTTATCAGATATATTGTTTGCAAATACCTTCTCTCAGTTGTAATAACTTGTCTTTTAATTTTGTTGATAGTTTCCTTTGCCATGCAGAAACTTTCTAGTTTGATGTAGTCCCATTTGTTAATTTTTTTCTTTTGTTTCCCCTGCTTGGTCAGACATGGTATTTGAAAATATGCTGCTAAGACCAGTGTCGAAGAGCATACTGACTATGTTTTCTTCTAGAAATTTCAAGGTTTCAGGTCTTACATTCAAGTCTTTAATCCATTTTCAGTTAATTTTTGTGTATGGTATAAGATAATGGTCTACTTTTATTCTCTTGCATGTGGCTGTCCAGTTTTCCCAATACCATTTATTGAAGAGACTTTCCTTTCTCCACTGTATGTTCTTGGCTCCCTTGTCAAAAATTAGCTGTCCATAGGTGTGTGGGTTTATTTCTGGGCTCTCCATTCTGCTCCATTGATCTGTGTGTCTGTTTTTGAGCAGTACCATGCTGTTTTGGTTACTATAGCTTTGTAGTATATTTTGAAATCAGGGAGTGTGATACCTCCAGCTTTGTTCTTTTTTCTCAGGATTCCTTTGGCTATTTGGGGTCTTTTGTTGTTCCACATAAATTTTAGGATTCTTTGTTCTATTTCTGTGAAAAATGTCATTGAAAGTCTGATAGGGACTACATTGAATCTGTAGATTGCTTCAGGCAGCAGGGACATTTTAACTATGTTAATTCTTCCAATCCAAGAGCATGGAATATCTTTCCACTTCTTTCTGTCTTCTTCAATTTCTTTTAACAATATTTTATAGTTTTCAGTGCACAGGTCTTTCATCTCTTTGGTTAAATTTATTCCTAGGAATTTTATTGTTTTTATTGCAATTGTAAATAGGATTGCATTCTTAATTTCTCTTTGTGCTACTTCGTTGTTAGTGTATAGAAAAGCAACTGATTTTTGTATGCTGATTTTGTGTTCCTGAAACTTTACTGTATTCATTTATTATTTCTAATAGTTTTTGGTGGATTCTTTAGGGTTCTCCATATATAAAATCATGTCATCTGCAAAAACTGACAGTTCACTTCTTCCTTTCCAATTTGGATCCCTTTTATTTCTTTTTCTTGCCTGGTTTCTCTGGCTAGGAGTTCCAATACTATGATAAATAGGAGTCATGAAAGTGGGCATCCTTGTCTTGTTTCCATTCTCAGAAGGATGGCTTTCAGTTTTTCACCATTGAGTATGATGTTGACTGTGGGCTTGTCATATATGGCCTTTATTATGTTGAGATACTTTCCTTCTATACCCACTTTATTCATGGCTTTTATCATAAATGTATGCTGTATCTTGAATTCTTTCTCTGCATATATTGAGGTGATTGTGTGATTTTTATTCTTCGTTTTGTTAATGTGGTGTATCGCATCGATAAATTTGTGAGTATTGAACCATCCCGGCATCCCTGAAATAAATAATTTCCAATTTGCTAGTATTTTGTTGAGGATTTTTGCATTGATGTTCATCAGCAATATTGGCCTGCAATTTTCTTTTTTCATGTTGTCCTTGTCTGGATTTGTGTCAGGGCACTGTTGGCCTCACACAATGAGTTAGGAAGCTTCCACTCCTTTTCAATTTTTTGGAAGAGTTTGAGAAGGATAGGTATTAAGTTGTCTTTGAATGTTTGGTAAAATTCACTAGGGAAGCCATCTGGTCCTGGACTTTTATTTTGGGGGGAGGTTTTTGATTACTGTTTTGATCTCCTTACTGGTGATTGGTCTATTCAAATTGTCTATTTCTTATTGATTCAGTTTTGGAAGTTGTATAATTCTAAGAATTTATCCATTTCTTATAGATTATCCAATTTGTTGGCATATAGCTTTTTGTAGTATTCTCTTATAATCTTTTGAATTTCTGAAATGTCCATTGTAATCTCTCCTCTTTCATTTCTGATTTTATTCATTTGAGACCTCTCTTTTTTTCTTGGTGAGTCTAGCTAAAGGCTTGTCAATTTTGTTTATCTTTTCAAAGAAGCAGCTCTTAGCTTCATTGAGTTTTTCTATTTTTTTTTAGTCTCTATTTCAGTTATTTCTGTTCTGATTTTTATTATTCTTTCCTTCTGTTGATTTTGAGCTTTGTTTGTTCTTCTTTTTCTGGTTCCTTTAGGCATACTGTTGGATTGTTTATTTGAGATTTTTCTTGCTTGTTGAGGTAGGCCTCTATTGCTATAAACTTCCCTCTTAGAACCACTTTTGCTGTATCCCATAAATTTTGGCATGTTGTATATTCATTTTCATTTGTCTTCTGTTATTTTTTGATTTCTCCTTTGATTTCTTCATTGACCCCGTAGTTGCTCAGTATACTTGGTATTATTTAGAATAAAAGGGGTAGAAACTGATGAGAAGAATTTGAGGTTATCACAAGGACAACTTTGATCATTAGAGGTAACAAGTAAAATCCAGAGTTTACTGAAGTTTAAATTCAGTGGCAAATAGTCTATCTTTCTCCGAAGCTTGATAAGGAGAAAGGTGTGGTTATCACTTGTAGTAGAAATTTGAGGTTCTTGGTCATTATAATAAACTTTAACACAAAAACAGCATTGACAATCACATTGTATTTTGAGGTAATTAAAACCAGTCATTCCCACAAAATTCCTTCTCATTATCCCATTAAATAACGTACTTGCTTTTTTCTTATTGTAGCTTGAAATTCCTAACATTAGTGTCATTTCTCCAAATTAGACAAGAAAACTAGGGAAATATTTTTGTAGGCATGATTTACAAGGCACATAATTTACAAGGGCACAATGCTGTTTCTGAATTTCCTCTAAATATATTTATGCAAGATATTATTTATTTTATTTACTAAAATTTATATATTAATTATACTCTTCTTTTTCCAAGGATGATTTATTTTGGATAAAGTTGTTGTTGAAATCCAAGAATAAAAGTAGAATGAGAAAAGATGTGAGTTTGAGATATTTGAATTGATAAATTAAGTTTGGTTGAACCGAAGACATCATTAGAATGAAATATAAGATTATGGATTAAGACGAAGGATCCATACTGGATTTAGCGAAAAATCATATTGACAATCTTATATCTATCAACAGTTTAATTTTGCACTGATACAGCACATTCTACATTCTGGGATGATGCTGGAAAATCATTTTCCTTGCCCTCAAACAGCAGAGCTTGGTGACATCACAGTATTTCCATACTCCAAAGTGTATGATTGTTCTTCTTTCTTCTAAAATGGTATATTTGTGCCTGGATAGAGGTGGAAATTCTATAGAATTTTAGGAATGGATGCAGAAGGAAAGAAAAGGAAAAAATAAATCAATCAATAATTTTAGAAAACAATGCAGAATTCCATATTCTAATATCATTTGTATTTTCAAACTTATACTAGAAATTTCCTACTTCTTACACAATATTTTATCATTCTAATAGGAATATCCTGCCATGCTCATTTACTAATAGTTGCCTGAGCTATTAAAGTACAACTTTGATTAGTTTTTCTATTATAAATTAATGAAATTGTTAATATTTCTGATTAAAATGAAAAATTTTGGAGGGCTTTTTGCTGTATAAACTGACTAATTAATCTTTGGATAATTTTACAGAATTAGTCTTTGCATGATTTACAGCAGTCAGAATAAAACAATTTAATTACTTAGAAATTTGTTTCTTATATATAGGACATCCATAGAAGTTTAATAAATATTAATAATTTTGAATTTTTATTTTCTTCTCATTGCCAAGATTTCAAATCTCTATTCTTTTTTTTTTTTTTTTTTTTTTTGTGAGGAAGACCAGCCCTGAGCTAACATCCGTTGCTAATCCTGCTCTTTTTGCTGAGGAAGACCGGCCCTGGGCTAACATCCGTGCCCATCTTCCTCCACTTTATATGGGACGCCGCCACGGCATGGCTGACACGCAGTGCGTCGGCAGGCGCCCGGGATCCGAACCGGCGAACCCCGGGCTGCCAAGCGCGGACGAAACCGCTACGCCACCGGGCAGCCCCCTCAAATCTCTATTCTTAAAATAAATTATTAGTATTAGATATTAATTAAATATAACCCTTAGAACATTAAGGAAAATATTATCAGTAACTAGTTCATTTTAAATAATTATTGCAAATAAATAAGGTTTTTAGCTTTAAGCTGGTATTTGCCAAAATTTAAATTATATTATAGCTACATGATTTTTTAAAATTCTAATATGTGATACTTGCATTTGAAATGTATCACTTGATCCAAAGATTAACATTTCATCCAATTTAAGTGAAACAGAGGCTTGGAAAATAAAGACAACAATGTTCAAGTAGGTTTCTTGTTTTTCCCATCTCTGCCTTCTAGTCTTCTCACTGTGGGCATTAGTCTCAGGCCCAGCCCCTTTACCGTCAACCTCAATAACTGCACCTCTTCCCACAGCCCTGATACAACAGGTGAACCTTCATCTCTAGCCTCAATCTCACCCTTGTTATGCTGTCCTGTGTGTTCAGCTAACCAGTGGACCCTGTCATTTTAAAAATGACCACAAATAAAATGTCTAAAATTCAACTGATCATCTCTCTCCTGGCAATGCAAACAAGTCTTGCCACTGCTTAAATTTCTAAGAAAATTCCAATATATATTTGTAAAGTCTTGCTCCTTTGGTGCAGATAACTTTGGAAGTAGCAATCTGTCTACTGACCAGTTCAGTTGTAGGATGTCATGTGCAGAGAAGGACACACAACTATGGCCTGGCAGAAGATGGGAAGGAAATGAAAGCCCACTCCCAAGGAGGCTGAGATTGCATTGGATGGTCTACCTGGGGAAGGGAAGCAACACTACAGTTTTCAGATAAATATTACAGCAGCTTTATTTTAATCTAAAAAAAAGGCAACAGAATCTATAAAATGTTGTTGAAGGCACTGTTTCCATGGTAAGAAAAATGTAGATAAATAATTCCTCCGTGGAAGGAGATTCTAAATAAGCAGCCAAAAATTAACAAAATACCGTGTTTCTATTTTCATAGTATTTCATGGCAGGAAAGTCCCAGACTGTCACTATTGAGGATTATCTACTTTTTGGATTGTCATTTAATAGCAAAGAAATGCCTTTGGTGGTTCTTGGTTTTCGGAAGATATCTTATAACCAACACTTCTTCAGAAACACCCTCAGATCTAGAGCCATGTAAATGTTCTAACAGACTATCCTTTTGAAATAGGAAGACAAATATTTATAGCTCATTCAAACATAGACACCCAGATGACAAATATAACTGCATATTTTTATATGACTTGAAGAAACATTTTTCTTCCAGTGCAGAAGATATAAAAACATGATTTATTTTTAAGAAAACTCAAAATAATTGATTTCCTTGAGTTAAAAAAATTCTGTATTTGATCTTGCAAATAAACGCAAACTCTGCTACCTAAATACCTAATATTTTACTTGTCAGTCCCATATGAAATCATTCAAGGATTTGGAGATTTTTTTACCGAAAGTATAGAAATGTCAGCAGTGTGAGTGTCTTCTGGGAGCTTGTTATAAAAGTAGAATCTCAGGTCCCAACTTGGTTGGAGAGACTGAATTAGAATACGCATTTTAACAAGATTCTCTGGTGATTAACGTGAACATTAAGTGTGAGAAGCCGTGGAGTGGATCATAGTGGTAGCAGCCAGAAGAAATCTGGTTGAGGTAATTAAAAAATGTGATTAGGTAAGTGGATTTTAAACAAAATCTTGGGAAATAATTCATTTCTTGGAGATATGTCTTTTAATTCTGTCTTAAATCTTATTACATAACTGCTTTCTCAATTTTACCATACTATCTAGCTTGTAAAATATTTTCTATATTATTTGGCTTTCATTTTTTTCTTATTTGAGGTTGGAAAACCACAAATTATCCTTCAAGCATTTCTGTACTATATTATGCTGAAGCATTATGACAGAAAAATTGTGAAGAACATTCAGAATCTTAGATAAAAGTGGTCTCGAATTTATTGTTAGCCTACCGTAATTATGTAAGACAGTTGTACAGCTAGATCCTTGTGGAAAGACAGTAACTGGGAGAAATGTGAGTTATCATCTCCCTTATATTTTTATTATGTTTCCTCTGACCCTTGTCCTGCAGCCTCCACGATGATGCACATACACAATCCACCAAAAAGATAAGGATTATTATTGTCCTTTGTTAACACATTTTTCTAGTCACAGAAGTGGCATCACATACGGGTGGGAGACCAAATGAATGTTCACGTCAAACTCTTTCCTAGCCTCAATGCACAGCACAGCAATGTAGTGTAACTTCCCACTCTTTGATCAGTTCGGTGTAATCCCAAGAAAAAATTGCTTTCTCAGCCTTGGATATCCTGACTTTAAAATCTCTTCCGTCTCCTGCCAGATCTAAACTGGAATAGGTTTGAGTGTGAGAGACGTGAATGAGAGGGTACTAATCCCTGTCACCCATCATTCTGAAGGTTGCAAAATTAACTCACTTTCTCTTTGTCAGTGTAGACGGAAAGAAAGAAAGTCACAGGAAAGTACATTATTTCACCATTAAGTTTGTTAATTATGCGCACCTCTATTTTCTATTTGTAAAGATATTTGATAGCCCTTTCTGTTAAGAGCAGTCCCAGTTTTCATTAGTGAGTTTTGCAGCTGCTTAGAGTTCCTGGCAGGCAACACTATTTAAGGCTGTGTAAGTCTAAAATGTTTTCCCTAACGTTTCAGTTCATATTGAAAACAGACACACACTCTTGAATGTTTAAAGCAGAATTGTTTCTGGCCAAATTTTCGGCGTCAACACAAAATGCTGCAGAAGAAATTACACTTTAGTTTTCTTTTCTTTCCTTTTTTTTTTGAGGACTTCAAAAATCAAGAGGAAAAAATAGAAGAAGAAAGAGATGAAGGAAAAAGAGAAGAAAGAAAAGAAAATCCACTACATATTTTAATCCAAGTTCACGTAAATTAATTTTAAGATAATAATAAGAATCTATTAAGTTTTCCCAAGGAACTTACTTGAAATTTAACAAAGAGCCTTGCTTCTAAGAATGTGAAACAAAAACTTTTGTAGAGACAAGTAATTCTTACATATCATAATTCACTCTCTAGTGTCTGAGTGATTAAGCAAAGAATATCATTTCAATGGTTTTCTTTCACAGAAAAATTGAATGTGTTGACTATCAAGAACAGCAGAAGAAATTGATCTTAAAACTATGTCAAGATTGCTTATATCATTGTATACAACTAAATTGTGATGGGAACTCTAGTTTTAAAGACTAATTTTAAGATGACAAGAAAGATTTTTTTTCAGATGAATTCATATTTACATATACCGTGCCTCTTAATATAATTACCTTGGAAGGAAAGACTCACTAATTGTTTAAAGGTATGGAACTGCATATCATGAAAGAACAGAACAGAGAATATTTTACAAAGACGGAAAAAATTCTTATTGAAGACATACAATTTCTAAAAATTTTATATTTGAAATACGCTTGCATTAATCTCAAAAATATTCATGTTGGTAAAGTTTGTTAATAAGATATTTCATAATAAAAATGACTCCTTCTAAAGAATATTAATAATATTCCAAACCATGTAGTAAGAGTGTGTCTCATTAGTTCAGAAAATATGGAATCTTCTTTATATAGGCAGTTGGCCTTTGAAAATCACAGTTAATCCTTCCTATTATTTTGAAAATCTTCTTTTTCTAACCCTGTTTTAACAGAATAATGCAGTAGGCAATTTAGAATAAGACTTTTTTCTTCTTTTTACCCATAAAGCAACAGTTTGTTATGAAAATATAATGAATATGAAACGACAAGGCAAATGAAGAAGTGAGATGGTACAGGTGATACTCAATTAAGCACATTAGAGTGGTCAAACTTACATTCGATGAGTGTGAGAATGATGAAAGACATTTGACTATCACCAGAGAGTAATGAACACATGCATATTGAGATTCCAGGGCTCAAATATGTGGAAGATATTTAAGGTGGGGGAAGGGGAAGCTGATCAGTAATTAACTCCATAAAGCTAAGATCATTGAAATGTTACACTCTCAGTAAAAGGGAGCTAGAACATACCTACCTGTTGCCAAAATGAGACTAAAAGAAACCCTGTCTTTCTCTGTTGTGCTCTGAGTGGAAAACTTTGTCATCATCATCATCGTTTATCACCATGCTCCAAAGTTTGTCACCATAAGCCTGCTCCCAGATGGACCAGAAATTCTAATTTATATTACCCACCCCACCACCACCCCTTGGGGAAGTCCAAACAAAGAAATAATATTGAAGTATTTCTAGGTTTGCAGTGTGTCTTGATGCTGGGAAGAAACAAATCTAAAACTTTCCTGAGGAAAGCATACTCAACTGTGTTTCCTGGGGATCATCATAAGTTAAGTTCTCAATGGTTAAGACTGAGTTCAATTACACATGAACAAAAAAACATTATATATAAAACAAAGAATAATAGGCTGCCTCGACAGAAAAATCAATAGAAAAAAAAGAAGAAACTTAAAGCATCCATAGGCTAAAATAGAAATATAAGACAAAGAATATAAAGTAGGTCTATATAAAGCAGTTTAAAGAGATAAAAGATGAAGTCAGCAAGCAGAGTAAAGGGACAACCAAAATGACCAGAAAATTAGTCAAAGAGAACTTCTAGGGGAAAATAAATCTTGCAAAGAGTGAAAGGACAAATGATATACAGCTGAAGAGAGAATCAATAATCTGGAAATTGAGGCTAAAAAATTCCCCAGAATTCAGCATAGAAAGGTAAAGAAATAGGAAACATGAAAGAGATGTTGAGACATGGACCTCTGGCGGGGGGAGAAGGGCTGGAGATTGAGTTAGTCACCAATAGTAAATGATTTAATCAATTGTGCCTAAGTGAAGACACCTCCATAAAAACACTAACAATGGAGTTTGGAGAGCCTTCAGGTTGGTGAACTCATCTGCCTTCTTCTTGGTGCACATCAACTTCAGGGGGATAGAACCTCCTATATTGGAGAACCTTCCAGGTCTCACCCTATGTATATCTTTATCTGAGTGTTCATCTGTGTCCTTTATAATATTTTTTATAATAACCCTGTAAAAGTAAGCAAATGTTTCCCTGAATCTGTGAGTCATTCCAGCCAATTATCAAACTGAAGGAGAGTTGTGGGAACCGCCAACTTTGCAGCCAAGTTGGACAGAAGTGTGAGTACCCTAGGGATCCATTACTTGCAATTGGCATCTGACATGGGCAGCAGTTTTGTGGGCCTGAGCTCCTAACCTGTGGGGGTCTGTGCTAACTCCAGATAGTTAGTGTCAGAATTTAATTAAATTGTAGGACACCCAGTTAGTATCTGCAGAGGATTGGTTGGCATGAGAAAAAAACCAACACATTTGGTGTCAGAAGAGCTGTGAGTTGAGAACACAGATTTCTTTTATCTACATATCTGTAGCCGGAGTTACAGGAGAGAAGAGAGAATGACAGACAATATCTGCAAAAATAATGGCTGAAAATTTTCCAAAATAAAAAAATTTTGATTCCAGAGATAACGAAATACAATATATCTGAAGAATAATAATCCAAAAGAAATCCACACCTAAGTTTATCATAGCGAAACTGCAAAATGTCAAAGATATGAAGAGCAGCTTTGAAAAAACAGGGACACATCACCTAAAATGAATGAAATGCATGTTGCTAGAAGCTTTCTCACCAGAAACAATAAAATATGGAACTTCAAAATTTTGTGGGAAAGTATCTACCCGGAAATATGTATCCCAGAAAAATAATCTTTCAAGAGTAATTGCAAATTAAAAACTTTCTGACATAAACTAAAATAGAGAGTTTACCACCAACCACCCTCAATAAGGAAACCTGTAAATGATCTACTTTAGGAGGAAAAAAAATGATCTCACAAGGAATATCTACAGTCAGAAACAAATGGTGAAAAAAAAAATGGGTAGATAAAGAATAAATGTAACAAACTTTGAATAAAAAATAATTTTTTTTTTTTTTTTTTGTGAGGAAGACCAGCCCTGAGCTAACATCCGTCCAATCCTCCTCTTTTTGTTGAGGAAGACTGGCCCTGGGCTAACATCTGTGCCCATCTTCCTCTACTTTATATGGGACGCCACCACGGCGTGGCTGACAGGCAGTGCATCGGCGGGCGCCCGGGATCCGAACTCGCGAACCCCGGGCTGCCAAGCGCGGACTAAACTGCTGCGCCACCGGGCGGCCAAAAAATAAATATTTTTTAATTCATGTGGTTAATAAAATAAAAGATAAACTAAAATCTGGACAAACATAACATTTTTCACTGGGATTTACAGTTGAAATGTTCTAAGATCTGTTATTATTAGTGAAGAGAGTATACAAGTATTAAATTTAATGGTAGACTTTGAAAGGTATGCCTGGCAAAATCCAAATTTAACCACAAATTTAGACAGAGAGTATATATTTTACAAACTAATAGAACAATGTGAACTTTACAAAGAAAATATCATGCCAAATCAAGGCATGGAAAAAGTAAGGAAACGTTGAAAAAGTGGGAAAGCACAAAATAAGATATCAGAAATATATCAAAATATATTGATAATCACAATAAACTTAAATTCATTAAATATACCATTTTAAATTGATTAGATATACCATTTAAAGAATTGATATAATATTCAGTAAAAATAATTCAGATACATGGTATTTATGAGAGACACACATGAAATATAAAACCACAGAAAGTTTGAGAATAAATTGAGGTCATGGAAATGTTCAAAATGAGTGGTTTCAAAAATACTTACAAAAAGAAAGCTCGGAAGAGCTGTTACTATCAAATGAAATACAGTTTAAGACCAAATAAAAGTTTTCAGGAGAAAATGAAGTCATTATAAAATGATATGCTTTAATAAATCTAGAGTTA